>JALAZF010000128.1:0-10000000 GCA_022829125.1 Lathyrus tuberosus | reverse complement strand
CATAGAAATTGTTGACTGAATTTCAAGAGGGGTCAAAACAATAGAATCTTCAAATGATAAGGGGGGAATCTGTGTTTTTTTTTTACAGGGTTGTTTTTGGGATTTCGCCCATATGGCAGGGGGCAAAAGTGGTATTAACCCTATTATTATTATTATTATTATCAAAATAGTATTAATAATTCACACACACTTCTAATTATTCTCAATACCCTCATAACATCATCAATGCCCCACAAACAAATCATCAGACATCAAAATAATTCACCAAAATTCACCTAAAATACGAATATTAAAATAAACAATCAAATAAATATTCTACTCATTTTGGGGTGTTACAACTCTCCCCCACTTAAAGAATTTTCATCCTCGAAAATTACCTGAAGGAAACAGAGTCGGATACGACTCCCTCATCTGATCCTCACGTTCCCAAGTCCAACTTTCACCAGCTGGTCCACCTCATAACACCTTCACCAAAGCCATGTCTTTACCCCCCAGTTGTTTTATTTCTCGTCCGTCAATCCGCACCGGTAAGGCTTCAACAGTCAGGTTATTTCTCACTTGTACGTCATCCATCTGAATCACACGCGATGGATCTGGAATGTACTTCCTCAACTGAGACACATAGAACACATCATGTAAATCGCAAGCGACGGCGGTAAAGTAATCTGATAGGCTACCTCTCCTATCCTCTGCGTAATCTGATACGGACCAATAAAACATGGGGTGAGCTTTATAGACTTCAAAGCTCGTCCCACACCAGTCACTGGCGTAACTCTCAAAAATACGTGATCTCCCTCTTGGAATTCAAGTGCTCTCCTCCTCTTATCATGATAACTCTTTTGACGACATTACGAAGCTCTCATCCTTTCTCGAATCATCTTAATATTCTCAGTCGTCTCCTGCACAATCTCAGGTCCGAGTACAACACTCTCGCCTGACTCATGCCAACACAAAGGAGTTCTACACCTCCTTCCATACAACGCTTCATACGGTGCCATCCCAATACTAGCATGGAAACTGTGGTTGTATGTGAACTCAATCAATGGTAAATGGCTATCCCAAGATCCTCCTTGATCCAACACACAAGCCCTCAGTAAATCCTCCAAAGACTGGATAGTCCTCTCTGTCTGGCCATCCGTCCGCGGATGATATGTAGAACTCGTCCTCAACTTAGTACTCAAAGCATCTTATAAACTTTTCCTGAACCTCGACGTAAATCTCGGGTCTCTCTCCGACACAATACTCGAAGAAATCCCATGCAACTTCACAATTTCCTCAATGTACATCTCTGCTAGCTTCTGCATAGAATGGTTAATCTTCATCATCAAGAAATGAGCCGATTTAGTCAACCTGTCTATAATTACCCAAATAAAATCATTTCCCTTCGCAGTCTTCGGCAATCCCGACACAAAATCCATGGAGATACTATCCCATCTCCATTATGGAATATTCAATGGTTGCATCATACCCAAAGGCTTCTGATGTTCAATCTTGGACTTCTGACAAATCAAACAGACATAAACAAACTCCGCAATATCTTTCTTCATACCTGGCCACCAAAACAACTTCTACAAATCCTGGTACATCTTCATAGCACCGAGATGAATACTCAATTTGCTTCGATGTCCTTCTTCAAGAATACTCTTCTTAATTTTGGGAACATTTGGAACATACACTCTATCTCTGAACCTCATCACACCATTCTCATTAATCTGGAATTCACCCCCGTTACACTGGTTAATGAAAACTAACTGATCAACCAACTTCAAATCAGGTTGCTGACCCACTCTGATCTCTTCCAGAATACCACTAGTCAACTTCAACATATCCAACTTCACACTATCAAGAGTCTCGTCACATTCCAAACTCAAATCTCGGAATTTTTCAATTAATTCTAACTCTCTCACCATAAGCATGGACATATGCAATGATTTCCTTCTCAGTGCATTAGCCACTACATTTGCCATACCAGGATGGTAATTCAAATCGAAATCATAGTCTTTCAACAATTCCAACCACCTCCTCTGCCTCATGTTCAACTCTCTCTGATCGAATAAGTACTTCAAACTCTTATGATCGCTGAACACTTCAAATTTAGAGCCAAAAAGGTAATGTATCCAAATTTTCAACACGAACGCCACAACTGCCAATTCTAAGTCATGCGTAGGATAATTCCTCTTATGCACTCTTAATTATCTCGAAGCATAAGCAACAACTTGTCCATTCCGCATTAACACTCCACCAAGACCCATCTTCGATGCATCACAATACGCCACAAAAGATTCATTCAAATTAAGAAAAACCAAAACCGAAGCGGTCGTCAATTTCTTCTTCAATTCCACAAAACTCTCTTCACATGCAACATCCCACACATAAGCCTAATCCTTACGAGTCAAATGCGTCAACGGTAACGCCAATCTAGAAAAACCTTCTATGAACTTGCGATAGTAACCTGCCAACCCCAGAAAACTTCGTATCTCAGTAGCATACTTTGGAGTCCCTTACTATAGCACAACATCGATCTTAGAAGGACCAAATGAAATTCCACTACTTGAAATCACATGACCAAGAAAACTCACCTCTTTCAACCAAAATTCACACTTCGACAGTTTTGCATATAGCTTCTTCTCTTTCAATACTTGCAACATAGTCCTCAAATGCTCAACATGATCTTCTTCAGATTTAGAGTATATCAAGATATCTTCAATGAAAACCACCACAAACTTATCCAAATACTCTTGGAAAATCCGATTCATATACTCCATGAACACACCAGGTGTATTGGATACACCAAACGACATCACAATGTATTCATAGTGACCATACCTCGTCCTGAAAGCTGTCTTCGGAATATCATCCGGCTTAACACGAATCTGATGATAACCAGACCTCAAATCGATCTTAATGAACACACAAGCGCCTACTAGCTGATCCATCAAATCTTCAATTTTCGAAAGTGGATACTTATTCTTGATCGTTACTTTATTTAACTGCCGATAATCAACACACAACGTCATGCTACCATCTTTCTTCTTTACTAACAACACAGGAGCACCCCACGGAGAAACACTCGGTCGAACAAGCTTCTTCTCAAGCAATTCTTCCAATTGTTTCTTCAACTCTCCTAACTCGGAACTGACACCCGATAAGGAGCCATTGACACTGAACTCGTACCTGGTATCAAGTCCACTGCAAACTCTTTTTTTTTCTTAAAGCCAATTATATTAAGAGAAGAACACAAAAAGTGTTCAAACCAGAATTACACTTTACAAAGAAACAAAAACCAAACAGTGAGATTTCCAACCAACTCTGATCTAACTATCCTTTTAAGGGATCCATACAAAAAGCTAAAAAATCAGAGTTTGGATAACAAATATCACTCACCTTAAGCAACTTCCAAGCATTAATCTTTATATTCCAACATAGATCATCCAAGTTGAAAATTTTGTTATCAAATATAATAGAATTTCTACATCACCATATGCTCCAAACCGTAATTAGCCAGATAATTCCCAACTTCAGATTCCCTTCTCTAGATTGACCCAATCCACACCAGTCCAGAAATAAATTGACAGTGTTACCTTCAAAGAAGCTCCCAAAACCACACCAGTCTCTTATTCTTTCCCAGATAGCCAATATAGGTTCGCAAGCGAAGCAAACGTGCTGAAACTCTTCATCAGCTACATTACAAAAAATGCAGGTAGGATTCACAACAATGCCCCTCTTGATCAGCTCAGATTTAACTGCTAATCTCCAGCCGAAACACAATAGTTTGGGGGCAGCTTTGAGTTTCCATAAAGTAGAGAAAGGTAAGGAAATGGAAGAAAGAGTAGCAGAAGAACCAAGTGAAACAGGGGAGTTTTCCATCATTAACGTGTATGCTTCCTTGACACTAAATTTATCTTCAACTTTATTCATCCATATAGGCACGTCCCCCTTACTCGTGACAGGGGAAATGTCTCCAATTATTCTCGACAGATCAGAAATTCTATCACTTTTCTGTTGTTGAACTAGGATTGGCAGACCAAGATTGTTCCACTTCCATCCTTCTGAGTCTGCATGGCCCATATCACTCACAAATGCTTCTTTCAACGAACTGATGCTGAAAAGATCCTCATACTGATTTGCTAAAATCAACCCTTTCGTCAATTTCGCCGTCCAAAAAGGAATAGTAGATCCTCCTCCCAATTGAAAGTGAACTTTATTTGCAAAACAGAAACCTTTGTTAGAAAGAACCTTCCCGCTACTGATTAAATCTTTCCACCATTGAGATGATGAACCAGATGAGTTCGAATAATCTGCTAGAACATGATTTTGAATTGCACCATATCTAGCAATTAGAAAGTCCTTCCAGAGAGCTTCTTTGTCCGCTACAATCCACCGCTTCCATTTAACTAGTAAGACCAAGTTGAACTCTTCCATTTTTCTAATTCCAAGCCCACCTTTAGTCTTTGGATAACAACAATAACTCTACTTCACGTTCTGGAGGTAAATCACTTATGTCATCCAGAAACACCTCTAGAAATTCGCGAACAATAGCTAATTCGACACTCACAGTTTCACGTTCAACTTGTAATGATGCAAACAACGCAAACATCGATGCTTCGTCATCTAGGAGTTTGTCTACTTGCTTAGCAGTCAACAACCTCATCATCCCTACTATCACCAAACCCAGATCTACACTCTGGAGGTAATTCACAATTATCTGATCGTTCTCTCTCAGAAACATCCCAACTTCACTTACGGACAAGAAACTCAAATCCGCTTCATCGTCAAATGTAGGAATCTGCATCGACTCATCAAACAATCTGTAAGCACTTGGCTTAACTCTAAATAATTCACTGTACCCACCATCTAAGCTGGAAAGACACGTCTACTCCATCCAACATGATCCTGTCTATTATCAACAAGAGATTAAGGGTGATCAGTTCCTCAATTTGTCAATGAATAGGCGACAATCATGATGGGGCATAAACCATCTTGACCAAACTATAATAGCCTCCAACGACACACTGAGCCATCACTCAACACCTGAAGCATCTTGGAGAAGCACAAGATTCTCCCCCACTCGTTTCATTCCCAACCTGCAAATGGAAAGCAAAACAAGCATCGACACTATACACACACATGTCGCATACTAGGGAACAACATAGTTAAACAACCTGATCGGATGGACCGACCTGCTCTGATACCACTAATGTAACACCCTTCTAAACCCGCAAATATATCGTAAATAAATTAACAATTAATCCAACACATTGCACCAACCAGGGTGTCACAAGCATCATATAAACATCTTAGTAGGCTTCCTGCTCCGTAACACGGGTTTTCAAACATTTATAATAATCACTTATTTGGTACATCAACATATAAATTCAAACGTCGCAGCGGAATCATAGTCACAAAATAACTTCATTTATTTCATCAAACATCAAGACCTTTTGGTCATTGTCAAAAATCGTCATCAAATAATTCAGCGTATTAGAAAAATCATAAAATAGGTTTAACAAAAACAACACAACTTCAACTCAAGTGTTCCCTACCCGATGTTACATATCAGAGCAAGACACCTCTATTTTTAACAGAAACACAAATAAATAACTCCAAAGCCATCACCGATGCTTCTCCGAGCTATTCCTGAGAATCTGCACGTTACCCACGTTGAGGCAACATTCAAACAGGCAGGGTGAGTAATCACGAATCATTATAAAAGATATAAAGAAAAGATATATCAGTACACCAACATCAACAGTTCGGTTACACCGTCATAGTATCGTCAAACAAATTAATCATCATCATCATACATCACTTAGAAAATCACATCATCAATAACATCATTTTCATTACTTGGAAGTCACATACATCATCATTTACCAAGTATTATACTCACACCTTCCTATCGTAATAACATATATACATCTTCGTCATAAAATCATCAAATCAACATTCATCACCAAAACATCACTTAAGTCACAATGTCATCAAACATTAATTTAGTACTCACTTATACAATGCCACGTAGCATGAAATGCACAACATAGACTCATGCATGTGTGTAGCGAGCGATTTTGGACGCGGTTCTTAAGCGCTGGTCGCTCTCTGCGGTTGAGCTTAAAACTACAGGTCGATTCATTTTTTATCCTATTAAAGCTGATGAAGGAAGGGAAATATATGTCTCCAATTAACCCTGCTTTGTATACTGAGTTTAAACAGCGGTCTGTTAGGTTACGAATGCTATCAATGTGGGGGGCCTTTGTACTGGTTATTTGTATTTTCGCCAATACGGTTTTCTTTCTTTTTATCTAGACGGAAGGTTTCTGGCGGGGAACAAGGATTAGGATGTTAGGACTGATGCTTTTTGAATTACTGCTTTTGATTGATGGAGATATGGGATTTGGGTTTTTTTGTTGATTGTGCTCGCTAAGATCTTTTCTTTCGATCTTATGCCTACGTATTCCCGTTTACCGAAATAGGGAAATCAGAGCGTTCGTAGTTCCTCCTATTCTATGGGAGGAAATGGTTGTTTTGGTGTCTTATTCAAAGCCCAAGACGTGAAGCGAAAAGGTGGTTTGTATCTTGTTCAAAGCCCAAGATGTGAAGCTGAAAGGTCTATTTGTATCTTGTTCAAAGCCCAAGATGTGAAGCTGAAGGTCCCAACTTTAGAGAGAACTTGTCATCTCTAAAGAGGGGGTTGTATGTCACAACTGTTTTATAAAGGAGAATTACTTTAACCGGGATGTGTGAATCCGGCAATGCCATAATTTCCTTTATAGGGGATTTTTAACCTGAAGGAGAAGACTTTAACTCAGTTTAGAGCAATGCCATCTTTCCTTAGGAATTTCTCATGCTAAAAGAGGGACAGTGGCATGGATGTAGATGATCCAGAGGCTTGCCGCTTACAGCGATTAGATGAAGAGGAAGGAGTTGTTGATGTTTGTGTACTGTGAACGAGGCACAACTTTGATGCTAAAAGGTTAATTGGATTAACCAGTGGTTTTCTTATACAAAGCCTAAGAGGAGGCTATTATGTGTCTCGTACAAAGCCCGAGAGAGAGGTTAAAAGGTTTTGACTCAACGATGGAATCTTTTGGTATCTCGTATAAAGCCCGAGATGGAGGCTATCTGACTCAACAAGAGAGTTTTGTTGTATCTCGTACGAAGCCCGAGGTGGAGGCTGTTGTTTATTTGGCTCAATAAGAACCTTTTTGTATCTCGTATAAAGCCTGAGATGGAGGCGAAAGAGGTGATTGACTCAACGAGGGAGTCTCTTATGTGTCTCGTACAAAGCCCGAGAGAGAGGCTAAACATTGTTTGACTCCGCTGGGGAGGATCATTGTACAATGCCCAAGAGGAGGCTAACTTCATTGGAGAAGGATCATTATACAAAGCCTATGGTAACTGTTTCAGTCAAGCGATAGGTCCAGTATACTGATTTTAAAGAGAAAATTAGTTCTTATATGAGCAATACTGTACTCATGGATTTGATTCAAGGATCCGGGTTATTCCTGTTCTTTAAGGAAGCGGGAAATCTGAAGGGTATTGAGACTGTCCGAGTCTGCGGGTTTCCTTCCTATTTAACGAAGGGGTCACTTGAGAATGTCTTTGAGACTCAAGAAAATTAGACTGTCCAAGTCTAGAGTTTCATCATTTGTACTATGCTTTGAGAAACAGTAGCAGACTCTTTGAAAGGACTGTTCTATGCAGATGACTAAGTTCTGTTCCTATAACTCTAGGAGGTCGTCGGGATAATTTGTACGAAGCCCAAGAGGAGGCTGGAAACTTTTAAGAAGCCGACGGGTCCTTGTACGAAGCCCAAGAGGAGGCTATCATTCCTGGAGGAAGAGGTCATTATACGAAGCCTATGAGGAGGCTGTGAATACTTCTAAGAAGCCGTATGGTCCTTGTACTAAGCCCAAGAGGAGGCGGGGTTGCTTTTAGGAAGCCTGTGGGTCCTTGTACGATGCCCAAGAGGAGGCCGATGCTTTTAAGAAGCCCGTGGGTCCCCAAACCCCGAGAAATTCAAGGCAATGCTATTCACCAAGAATAGATCAAAGTCAGGAAAGTTCGAGAATTTGGAAGAAACTCAAAGATGCCATTCACGGAGAATACATTCATCTCTGGGAGTAGAGTTTCTTGACAATTCCTAATGAGGACAGCCGAAGAGAAGACTGTATCTGGTGATCCTATTGGGGATCTAGTTGTCTATTTCTATGAATAAACGAAACGGCGTCACCTAGTTCTAGACGTAGTTGCCGGGGAAACTCTAAATATATATACTATTATTACACAGTTGATATGAGTTTATGAAAGAAGACTTACAGCGAAACAGCCCCACAATACAGTTATATGTATATGAAAGCGGTAAATGAAAGCAATAACCACTTACTCGGTTGTAGAGCTTCCATGCTGTTTGGTTAGTTGTTCAATAAAGAAAGATTGAAACCAACAGTATATTCAAAATCAAAGGAGAAAGTGCTTTGAAAAAGAGAGATTTAGGGCTTACAGCTCAAGGAGAGGCCCAGGGTTTTATCAGTGAGCACACTGTTTAAATTTGTACAGAGGGACTTATACAAGTGACTGAGGCCCAAAAAAGGTTTTTTGTACAAAGGGATGGGTCTTACACTCTTTCAAGAGGCCCAAAGGGTTTAAAGAAAAAGAGTGGGGCTTATAACACGAGGGTAGGCCCAGATGATTTTTCCGTTTGAAATGGCGATCGCGCCGAGGTTTTCTTTTAACGCGGAGGGACTTATACAATAAGTGAGGCCCAAAATGTTTTGGTTAAAAGGGGATTGTGTCTTACATTCTATTAGAGACCCAAAGTGTTTTTGAATGGGTCTTATAGCTCAAGGAGAGGCCTAAGGTTATTTTTCAAAAGGCGATGATCGTGCCGTTTATTTGAAAATGTACAGAGGGACTTATACAACGAATGAGGCCCAAAATATTTCTGTACAAGTGGGTTGGGTCTTACACTCTCTCAAGAGGCCCAAAGTGATTTGAAAATGATTTATGAGGGTTGAATTAATCCAAAAACCCTAATTTGTTTTCAAAAATGTATTTAATTGAATAAAAATTCAATTAAAAATGATCAAAATTGTTTAACATATGAAAAAAAAATTGTGATTTTGGATTAATGTTTCAAAAATTAAGTATTGACCTACAAAATAATTAGAAAGCATTAAAAGTTGCAAAATCAATGTAGAAAAAATATTTAAAATGTCAAGAACAATTAAAATATTAATTCTTTGCAAAAATATCAATTATATGAAATAAATAATATTTTTTGGATTTTTTGATAAAATAAAATATTTTAACATTTTTGTGAATTATTAAAAAAAGAATCAACTCAAAATCATTAAAACTCAGAGAGAAATTAATTTTTGAATCAATTAAATTAAAACCACAAAATTCAAATATTCGAATTTCTAAAAATGGTGCCAAGAACAAGCTGAAGAACACGCGCGTGTTCTGGGTTTGGCTGATTTGCATTTTCTATCCAATCTCCCTGAATACTTGATTATAACATGCAATCCACATATCATTATGCTCGTCTCAACCTCACGATCATGTCTATGTCCATTAATTTCATTTAAAATAAACATATAACAAGAAATCATGAAAAATCCTCAAGAACCCTAACTTCTGCATGAAGGGTAGGATTTTTGATACACGATTCAAACAATGCAATTAATTGAGGGAAAACATTCCATGCATGGATCATAGAGTTAGAAGAACTCATGCTTACCACTTGCAGCTGGTGATCGTGATTTGTGTTGGAGGTGTTACAGGTAGGTTCCAATGATGTGGATAGCTTCCCTAGGTACCAAGTGATGTGTCTGAGTGCTTGGAATGGATTGAAATGGTTTGGAGTTGAAGATGGCACCTCAACTGCAAAACTGTCATGAACTTGAGCAATTGGCTGGTGATTTTGTGAAATCAGTGTTCCAGATGTTATGTGAGTGTTTGGATCACTTCTATATGATGTATGTGAGGTGTGTGAGTGATTGGTTTGATTGGAAAAGCTCTCAAACTCAAAACCCGATAGTTACCTTGCTAAGAAAGACATTTTTGCCAAGAGAAAGAGATTTTGAGGAAAGCATCTGTTAGATGGCTTTGGTGTACTCAAACTGATCACAATTGAGCTCTATTTATAGTAGAGCAAGTTTGTTTTGCAAAGAATAGTGAATTGCAACTGGTAAGTAGGTTTGGCCAATGTTGTCCAATGGAAATCCAAGTCTCCTCTAGCCATTGACTAGAGGTTAGGGCACAGAGCTTTGGTCCCCTTGGTCTTGGATAAGTCTTGACTGATTTTAGATGAGAATGGCTCAGTCCATGCCACCTTGATGCTTCCATTGAATGCTTCAATCCAAATTTGGAGTCTTGTCCCTATTTTGGCCATTCTAGGTTCAACATGCTATTTCTTGTTCCATGGACTTTGGAGGCTTGGCTCAGTGATTGTCCCCTTTAGATTCAATCCTCAGATGTGTCCAAGTGGATAGGAGCATTTAAATTTGGCTGATTTTGGAAAATCGAGCAAAGTTGCAAATTCTGCCATGACTCAAATGGCATTTTGGAAAGCCCTTACATGATACAACAGCTGTTTGAACATATTTGGTTTTGATCTCTTTTGAATCCAAGTGAAAAATCCCCCTACATTTGGTAAAAAGTGAAGACAGATTTGGACTTAGTGAAAATTTCACTAAGTGTTGGAAAAAGTGACATTTTCACTTTTCAGCCATTTTGATCACTCCATAACCCAAAATCCTTAATGAAGTGGACTTAGATCTAGTTGAAGTTTTTGTAGAGGGTAATGAGGGCTACAAATCAATCTTTGGATGAGAAAAAATGGCTTTGTGGTTTAGGAGTTATGATCCTTCAAAGTTGGTACCCTTGTCACTTTATTTTTAACTTAGAAAATTTTCTAAGTTTTTATGGTTACCCCTTTTACAAGTTATCCCACTTTTCTTGATTTTTCTTGATGAATGATGATTCAAATCATACATTAACATCATTTTAGGGTTAAAAATCCATTTTGGTGAAAAATCTCAAAAAGTCAAAGTTGACTTTTGTGCACAGTTGACTTTTTATCAGATGAATTCCAAACTGTGCAATTCTTCAGGAAATCATGTCCTTGACCTAAATCAAACTTGATGGACATGTTAGATGGGTGTCATAGGGTATATTGAGGCATGTCCTAGGGCTTGGGAGCATGTCCTGGTCAAAAGTCAAAGTTACAGTTGACTTTTCCCTTAAAACCCTAATTGTGGTGCAGATGAAATTGAGACTTGTTGCTCAAGCTTCTTGGGTTAATCCATTGTTAAAAATGGATCAATATAGCTCATTAGAGACCCTCAAATCCTCTCTTGAGGTCTTGGCTCTTGATTTGCCCTAAAAGTCAACTTAGGGGTGAATTAGGTCAAGAAACCCTAATTCCTGATTTTTGATGTATGCATCCCCTGAGGCAAAATTGACTTGATGAATGGGTCCATGAGGTTCCATGGAGTACATTAGGTTGTGTTTTGGATCATTGGCTCATGCCCAGAGGAAAATTTCCCTTTGGAGGCCCTGATCGACCAAAACCCTAATTTGGTGATACTGGCGATCTTGAAGCTTGATCCACCTAGAAGGGAGCAACCTTGTGCTTAATCCTTGAAGTGGGAGTCCTCTTGATCCATTGTGGATATTTGAGAGATTAGACAAGTTGAAGATCATGTCATTCCTTGATTGATCCTTTGTCTAAGGCTCTGAGAGGGCTTAAAACCCTAATTTTGATTGTAGTGAATGCTTAACAACCCTTGAGGCATTTGATGAGGCATGATGGTTCATCCACATTGTGATGATGATTTGCACAATGATGGGAAATCTTAGTGGTCAAAATTTGGGGTATGACAGATGCCCCTATTTAATCTTCTTGGACCCGAAGGTGTGAATGACGAAGGTATTCGGGCATTCGGGGTGCAAGAGGATTAAATATCGGAATACCCGAAATTTTGATGGTGGTTATGAATGGTAGCTTGCGCATTCATATTCTTTTGCTAAGCAATGATGATTAGAAAAGGTAAACTTCCCCTCGATCCTGGTCTTCAGCCAAGGAACTGGTCTTAGTTGCGGAAACAAACTTCCCCTCGATCCTAGTTTCCTACCAAGAAACTGGTCTCTGTTGCTGAAATAAACTTCCCCTCGATCCTGGTTTCCTACCAAGGAACTGGTCTCAGTTTCTGATTTAAACTTCCCCTCGATCTTGGTTTCCTACCAAGGAACTGGTCTCCGTTTCTTTTGTCAATAAATTTTTTGACAAGGGACGCTATTCGTAGCGATTTCCCTTAAACTTCTCGCCACATTTTCCTGGGGAGATGCCATCTGACAGAAAAAACTTTGACGTCAGACTTGCTGGGGAACCCAATCGTCTGAATTGTAGAGGTGCACAAACTTCTCTGTTTGGAGACGCCATTTGTCGATTCTACTGGGGGGAAAGCAAGTCTCTTGAGAGACTGTTTCCACTTGGGGATCTTACATCATACTTTTCTCGGGATCTTCCCGGAGAAACGCCATGTGATGGGGTCCAATTTTGAGGTGCCGATGACCTTTTCATCACCGATCTTTTCGGAGAATGGCAGCTGTACTGCCAAATCTCTGCTTAGGAGGCTTTCTCTGGGGGATTTTTCTTTAATCCGGGAAAGCAAGGATATCATCTTCAATGGCGAAGAGTGATGCTGACTGAAGGTTCCTCTGGTCTTTCAGAGGTTCAAGTTATCAAAGTGGTCGAGGAGCCAACTTCATTCCAGAAATAAAACTGGAGGAGAGAGGATGTTCAGACGTAGCGTTTCCTGACGAGGAAAGGGTTGACAACTCGATTGAGAGAACTTTTATCACTAGGGGACAAGACCGACTAGAGTGATGGTGATGCAATATGAAATGTGAATGAAAATCAATAATGCATGATGTATGTATGTTTATGCTGACAAAACTGACGCGACATACAAACTGACAGGTGAACACGACTAGATACTCGGCCATCGCGGGGCGAAGAAGTACCGTTGGTTCAAAATAGCAATTCCACCTTGCTTAGGAGAGGTAGTCCCTGTGGGGGGATACCGTTGATCGGGCTTAGGAGATAAGAACTCGGCCGAGGGGTGTCAGACAAAACAAGGTCTCTGACACAGTTGATCCCTTCATTCAGGCGTACTGGGTTAGAATGAGCATTTTGATTCTGCACTTTGAAGTTTGCTTACTTCTGGAGAAGCGATTGATGTTCTTTTGATGTTCAATAGTCAAAAAGAAATTGCCATCTTTATTTTAAAAGCAGAAAAAGTTTTACCACATAAATTCATTTTTGTTTTATTTCAAGAGTCGTTAGTCATGTTAACAACGTCGTTCTGTAAAGCTAAAACAAATAAGAACTGCAAACAAAAACACAAGGGCTCAAATTTTATTGATAGGATGGAGATCAGCCAAACGCGTGATTCCAAAGAGTATATACAAAGTTTGAAAATGGTAATTTATAGGGAAAAGGGCTACGTTGAAACATAACGACCACTATCCTTCTACCAACTTTGAATTCGGGGGCATCCTGAGCTTCTGTCGAAGATGACCTTGACCGGAGTTTTCCTCTGATGGATTATGTAACCGCTGCTGCTGCTGAGGGACTTGCCTCTGTTGAACATAGTTACTTGCCATTATCCCTAATTTTTGCCTGGATTGTACTATGATGTTTCCAATCCATCGGGATGATTTTTTTTATATGTCTCTAACTTTTGCTTGGATCGCCCTTTCGGGTTTTCAATCCACCGAGACGTTTTTTTTAGGCGAAGTATTTCTTGATTACATCAACATTCGTGGGGTAGGCAAATTCCTTTCCGTCCATGGTTGCAAGTCTCAAGGCGCCGCCTGAGAAAGCTTTTGTGACCACATAGGGGCCATCATAATTCGGAGTCCACTTGCCCCGGGAATCAGTGAGAAAAGATTGTATCTTCTTGAGCACGAGGTCCCCTTTTCTGAAGACACGAGGTCGGACCTTTTTGTCGAACGCCTTCTTCATTCTCTGTTGATACAATTAACCATGGCATAGTGCCGTGATTGGTTTCTCTTCGATCAGGTTTAATTCGTCGTGTCGGCTTTGACACCATTCAGCTTCGGTGAGCTTAGCTTCCACCAGTACTCGGATTGATGGGATCTCTACTTCTATGGGGAGAACTGCCTCCATGCCATACACTAGAGAGAAAGGGGTAACCCCTGTTGAAGTGCGAACAGATGTGCGATACCCGTGAAGAGCAAAGGGTAGCATCTCGTGCCAGTCTTTGTAGGTTACAACCATCTTTTAAACGATCTTCTTGATGTTCTTGTTAGCCGCTTCTACCGCTCCGTTCACTTAGGTCGGTAGGGAGATGAGTTATGGTGTTCGATCTTGAACTCTGCACACAACTCTTTCATCATCTTATTGTTCAAGTTAGATCCATTATCAGTAATGATCTCGCTTGGAACACCATAACGAGAGATGATATTGTTTTTGATAAATCGGACCACCACTTGTCGGGTTACATTAGCGTATGATGTTGCTTCGACCCACTTGGTGAAATAGTCAATGGCTACCAGGATGAACCGATTTCCGTTTGAAGCCTTAGGTTCGATCAAGCCAATCATGTCGATTCCCCATATGGAAAAAGACCACGGGGAAGAGAGAACTTTGAGATGTGATGGCGGTACATGAATTTTGTCGGAGTATATCTGACACTTGTGACACCTCCTCATGTACTTGTAGCAGTCGGATTCCATGGTCAACCAATAGTACCCTGGTCTTAGAACTTTTCTCGCCATTGTATGTCCGTTGGCATGAGTGCCAAAGGATCCTTCATGAATTTCTTTCATAAGCATGTCTGCTTCTGGTCTGTCGATGCATCTGAGCAAAACCATGTCAAAATTCCGCTTATAGAGTGTATCACCGCTCAGAAAGAAGTTTCCAGCCAATCTTCTGAGGGTTTTCCTGTCTTTTCTGAGTGCCCCAGATGGGTACTCTTGTTTCTGAAGGAAGCATTTGATATCGTGATACCAAGGTCTGTCATCTATGACTGCTTCAATCGTGAAGACGTAAGCGGGCCGTTCAAGGCGCATTATGTCGATCTTAGGTATGTCATTCCATTGACCGACACTAATCATAGAAGAGAGAGTGGCTAATGCATCAGCCATGTGATTCTCATCAGGAGGGATGTGATGAAACTCGATTCTGTTGAAGAAGGGTAACAACCTTCTTACATAGTCTTTGTAAGGAATCAATCCTGATTGGTGTGTGTTCTAATCTCCTTTTATCTGATTGATAACCAGGGCTGAGTTGCCATATACGTCCAAGTTTTTGATCCTTAAATCAATCGCTTCCTCGAGACCTATAATACAAGCTTCGTATTCGGCCTCGTTGTTTGTACACTTGAATGTAAGTCGAGCGGTGAAAGGAATGTAGGTACCCTGAGGGGTAACAATGATTGCGCCAATTCCGTTTCCATAATAATTAACTGCTCCGTCAAAGATAAGTCCCCATTGGGAACCTGGTTCTGGCCCTTCAATGGGTAACGGTTCATCGCAATCTTTCATTTTTAGATACATGACATCTTCGTCTGGGAAGTCAAACCCGGTTGATTCTTGATCGTCAATCGGTTGATGAGCCAAATGATCGGCTAAAACACTTCCCTTAACGACTTTTTGAGCGTGGTACTCTATGTCATATTCTGATAACAGCATCTGCCAACGGGCAATTTTTCCCGTGAGAGCAGGCTTTTCGAAGACATACTTGATTGGATCCATCTCGGAAACCAACCAAGTAGTGTGACGAATCATGTATTGGCGAAGACGTTTGGCTGCCCAAGCCAAAGTACAACAAGTTTTCTCAAGCATCGTGTATCGAGTTTCGCAGTCGGTGAATTTCTTGCTCAAATAGTAAATGGCAGACTCTTTCCGTTTGGTTTCGTCTTGTTGGCCAAGTACACACCCCATTGAGTCCTCTAGGACTGTGAGGTAAATGATCAGTAGTCTTCCTTCCACGGGAGGTGATAGAATCGGAGGATTCAACAGATATTCCTTAATACTGTCGAAGGCAGTTTGACAATCTTCTGTCCAAATGGAATCCTGGTTCTTTTTGAGTAACTTGAAAATCGGAGCACATGTGGCGGTCATAAGGAATATGAATCTGGAGATGTAGTTCAAACGTCCCAGGAATCCTCTGACTTGTTTTTCAGTTTTTGGCGAAGGCATTTCTTGAATGGGCTTGACCTTGTCAGGATCAACCTCAATTCCTTTCTGGCTGACGATGAACCCTAGTAGTTTCCCTGAACGGACACCGAAGGTGCACTTGTTGGGATTCAAGCGGAGCTTGAATTTTCTTAGACGTTCGAACAATTTTGATAGATGTTCAACGTGCTCACTCTCTGTTTTCGATTTTGCAATCATATCATCGACATATACCTCGATTTCCTTATGTATCATGTCATGAAACAGAGTAGTCATGGCCCTTTGATAGGTTGCCCCGGCGTTCTTCAAACCGAACGACATTACCTTGTAACAAAAGGTGCCCCATGGGGTGATGAACGAAGTTTTCTCCATGTCTTTCGGCGCCATTTTGATCTGGTTATAGCCCGAGAATCCATCCATGAAGGAGAAGACTTTGAACTTTGTTGTACTGTCTACCAGCATGTCAATGTGTGGTAAAGGAAAGTCGTCCTTTGGACTTGCCTTATTCAGATTCCTGTAATCAACACACATTTTGACCTTTCCGTCCTTTTGGGGGACGGGTACGATGTTGGCTAACCATTGAGGATATTCAGATGTAGCGAGGAAACCCGCGTCAATCTGTTTCTCTACCTCCTCTTTGATTTTGATGGCCATGTCCGGGTGAGTGCGTCTCAACCTTTGCTTTACTGGCGGACATTCCGATCTTAACGGTAAGTGATGTTCCACGATGCTGGTATCCAACCCTGGCATATCCTGATAGGACCAAGCGAATACATCGGGAAATTCTTTGAGAAGCTTTATCAAACCCTCTCTGGCAGTTGGACTGAGCAGTGCCCCAATCCTGACTTCTTTTCTCTCTTGCTCTGAACCTAAGTTTACCGTTTCCAACGGTTCTTTATGAGGTTCAATGGACCTTTCCTCTTGTCTGAGTAGTCGTGAGATCTCTTCTGGAATTTCGTTGTCAACTTTTTCTTCAGCCTCGAATACCGGGAACTCAAAGTTGGGAGAAGGCATCGGATCGTATGTTTCAACTGGGTTTAAAACAAGCAATCTGCATGACGTGATGATTCATGTTTAGAAGAGATAGAGAAAATGCAAGTGTGTGCAGTGTATTTATTTTACTGCTTGTTTTTATTTGAATTGTTTTTTAGGATTACCATTTTTTGAAAAAGCAAAAAGAGAAAACAACAATTAATGCGGAAATTACAGAACGACGTTATTTTATTAATGAACAAGTCGATCCTTGAAACTACAGCCCTATAAAACAAAACTCTGTCGCTTCGGGCAAAGCGAAGAGGGAAATTTACAGAAAGCGAGCCCTATCAAAACATCCGTTTCACCTGGGCAGGGTGAAAGGTTAAAGATGACAATTACTTTGACTGATGAATGACCTTCGGAACCTCGACGGCAACCCATTGGCGGCGAACTCCTCGATGAATCACAAAGTCTGGCAACTTCCTTTATTTGTCTTCAGAAATGACGCTGATTTCTGGTGGAGCAGGATCATTGGAATCTGTCTCCCAGGCAGAGTTGTCGTAGGAGAATTCCTCTGTTGTATTTTGCATAACATTTGTGCTCTCAGCTGTATCACCCCATCCAGTTGGTTGGATGTCTTCGAGCCTGATACGAGAGCTTCCGGGAGCGGTGTACTTGACCATATAGTCATATTTTCCACTCGGTTGTCCCAAGGTGTCCCACACTTCTTTCAAACTGGAGGAGTCATTTCTCTCGATGACGTTGACCTTGGGAAAAGTATAGTTGATGAATTCAAGTCCTGCAAACGTTGCGAATTCATCTTCATGTTGAGTAGTTTCTGAATGACCTGAGTGTTGCTCCCATGACATGGTGGGGACACATGTATTCCATTCAATAACAGTCAGCTGATTTTCATTGTTCGGCTGACCCTCTTGCCCCAAGTTTCTTGGGTAAGGCTGCCACATTGGCAGACCATCCATTGGGCCATAGTAATTGTAGTCAAAGTTGTCTTTCATCGGAGTGTCTTCCTCTAATGAATTTGGTGGAGCACGACATCCTTCCGGATCACAATCTCCATATATCATCTCGACATCTGACCTTGGTATAAATCTTGGACTTTGTGCGGGATAGCAAAAAGGCGTAGGCACCTCTTCTTGAGACATATAACCGTCTTCATTCAAATAGGACTTCCATTATTCATCCGTGTCAGAGGGATCTTCCTCATTGATAGCATGTACTGCTTGAGACACTGGGTGAAGAAAACCTCCACTGTGGAAGAAATTTTGAAGGGGATGAAGACTTTCATCGCTAGCAGTTGTCTGGGTACAGGTTGCAGAAAAACCAAGACCCTTCTTTGTTTTATTGTCAGTAGGAATGACAAGCTGTCCCCATCCTGTTGTGTCGGTACTCTCGACCGCTTTGATAGCATCTTTGTATGAGGAAATCGAGGTTCCTCCTTTGAAATGATTGTCCTTGCTCACCGACAATGCTTGGAACTGATTCCCAATAACCTCCTCGGGTTCTATACCAGTAGATGATGACAAGTTACTCACGAGCAAGGCTTGTTCCCCACAAACCGTGACAAGTTGATCGTTCTTGACGAACTTTAGCTTTTGGTGGAGGGTTGAAGTAACCGCCCCAGCCTGATGTATCCCAGGTCTTCCTAATAAACAACTGTATGTTGCCCGGATGTCCATGACCTGGAAAGTGACTTGGAAAGTGTGAGGACCGATAGTTATGGGAAGATCAACTTCGCCGATAACTGTTTTTCTGGATCCGTCGAATGCTTTGACGACAACCTCGCTAACCTCATCGGAGGTCCTTTGAATGATAATTGCATCAAAGTGGACTTCGGCATAACATTCAGGGCTGACCCTGTGTCTACCAGTACGCTGGCTAAAGCATCGTCCTGGCAGTTAACTGTAATGTTGAGCGCCATGTTATGACGGCGACCCTATTCAGGTAATTCCTCATCACTAAATCCCAAATTGTTGCAGGAAGTGATGTTAGAGACAATGCTATCAAACTGTTTGATTGTTACATCCTGTTCCACAAAGGCCTGCTCCAAGACTTTCTGTAGAGCCTCCATGTGCGCTTCTGAACTGAGTAACAGTGATAATACCGAGATCTTTGAAGGAGTCTGTAACAGTTGATCGACAATGCTATATTCACTCCTTTGGATGAGCTTCAGTATCTCATCATTGTTTTTCGAAAGGTCGGGATTACTGGATTGACTGACTGATAGATCGGGAGCTTTTGTCTGAAGTTCCTTTTCCTTGTTAACTTCCCCAACCCCTCGGTTGAAGATTCTACCACTCCGTGTTACACGACTGATGTCTGCAATATTCACGATGGAGGGTAATGGAATTTCCTTTCCATTTTCAACTGTCGTTGCACCGTATTTGTAAGGGATCGCCTTAGCTGATTCATACGGTAGCGGTCCTGGTAGATAGATGACTACAGGAGCCTTTTGATTTTTCTGACCATTATAAGTAATCTCAATCCGTTCCCGGTTGGGATCTTTAGATTCGTCAAGTAGAGGAATAATGGCAAAAACATCCCTGGTCCTGTGATGACCAGAGGTCGTGACAACATCCTCAACTTGATCCGCAAGGTAGTTCGGCGACCAGTTGATGGGTCTGGAACCTGGATATGGACGAATTTCTCCACGATCCACCTGACTCTGAAGAGCTGCTCTCACAAGGTAACACCCTTGGTAACCTCACTAGGTTAGCTTCCACTGATCGGACATCCTGACTCTGATGCCGAGTGGGGTTTCTATTACTGATACTAATCTGCTGAGTATCCTCATCCATATAGATTGGCATCCACCAGTGATTTAACAAGTGCTGAAGTGCCTCCAGGACAAGGGTACAACCTCGATCGTTTTCGCAACCCGCTTTACAGCTTTGATAGTCATGTGATATTAAAAATCCGAGTCGGACCTGCTCAGCATGTAACTCTACCAGGTTGGTATTCATCACGCGAATATCGAAGATCTGAACCATGTTGATCTGATAAGGGTTCCTATCATGGTAGTCTTGGATCCATCCAAGATCCATCTGACGCTGGAGGACCTCTTGTATGAAAGAGCATCCCTGTTTGTTTACCGAGCAAGTCAGACAGGAACTGTAATCGTGCCACAGCAGATTATGATACTGGCTTTGCCTTGAGTGCATCGCCACCAAGTTGGCATTCATCGTACGGATGTCGTGGTTTTGAATGACATTAGAATTCGTGTAAACCATGTTAACTCCACGAACTCGGTGCTCCTGGATCCATCCAAGATCCATCTGTTCCTGTAGAGCTGCTTGCACTACAGAACATCCTTGGTTGTCTTTAGAGCAGATATCACACTGGTGATAGTTATGAGGTGGCACATGGCTATATCCGCTCTGTCTACAATGCATCTTGACCAGATTGGTCTTCAACAAAAGTACATCGTGAATTTGATAGACATCGTTAGTCTCTTTCTCAATCAGATTGACGGCAGCTTTCTCGTGTTGAGGCAGCGGGTTCGTAAGAACATTAGGATTCATATCCTTGAAGGATAAGACCCCGCTCCTAACAAGTTTTTGCACGTCGGACTTGAAATTGAGACAAGTCTCAATGTTATGCCCTGAACCTCCTTAATGATAAGGGCATGTTTGATCCACCTTAAACCAAAAAGGCAGATTTTCTGGTACTGTAAGAGGAGATTTAGTCTGAATGTGCCCCTTAGCCAGTAGTAATGGAAACAGTTCTGCGTACGTCACGGGTATAGGATCAAACCCTGATGGCCGTGTTGTACGGTTGTTGTTATATGAAGGACGAGCCTGCTGAAGAGGCTGTTATGTTCTTTGTTGATCAGGCTGGCTCTGCGCAACCTGAGGTTGATATGTAGGAATAGACGCAGGGTTGATAGCAGGAGTCACAGCTGCTACCGGTTGATAACGTCGCCTTTGCTTTCTGAGAGAGATATTCCCAATATCTTGCTCTTTTTTCTTAGGGAGAGCACTACCATATTTTTTAGTACCGCTCGTCGATCCAGGGTCTTTTACCAAACGTCCTTCTCGGACGGCTTCCTCAAGACGTACGCCCATGCCGACCATTTCGGTGAAGTCACTGGGCGCACTGGCAACCATTCGGTCATAGTAAAATGAGCTTAAGGTCTTTAAGAAAATCTTTGTCATCTCTTTTTCCTCAAGAGGTGGACAAATTTGAGCGGCAATTTCACGCCACCTTTGAGCATACTCCTTAAAGGTTTCCTTGTCCTTTTGCGACATTGATCTGAGTTGATCTCTGTCAGGTGCCATGTCCAAATTGTATTTGTATTGTTGGACGAAGGCAGTACCAAGATCTCTGAATGTGCTGATCGTAGTACGGTTTAAACCCATGTACCATTTTAATGCGGCACCGGTTAAACTATCTTGGAAGTAGTGAATCAGTAGGTCCTGATTCTCTATCTGAGCTGACATCCGCCGAGCGTACATCACCAAATGGCTTTGAGGGCAAGAGTTACCCTTGTATTTTTCAAAGTCGGGCACTTGAAATTTGGGTGGGACTTTCACATTTGGGACCAAGCAGAGATCTGCGGCGTCTTTTCCAAATAGATCCTGACCGCGAATGGCTTGCAGTTCCTTCTGCATTTCCAAGAACTATTCCTGGAATTCCTCCATTCTGTCAAACATAGTTTCCTTCTTACCAGAAGGTGTCTGTGGAATCTATCCTTCCGGGACAGTGTGCACCACAGGGGGTGGTACCATGACTACGGCAGCGAATCTTGGCGTTTCCCGAAGTTTGTAACCTTCAGGAGTCTTCAGTATGCCCCTGGCATCTTCGCTTTCCCGAAGTTTGTAACCTTCAGCCCAGCGGCTTCTGTTGAGATTCCCTGATCTTCAACGATCGGCGGAACATATCCTTCCGGGATATAGTTAACAGGCATGCCCTAGGGACGATCTTTCGGCATCTGATACCTAGGATCATTCTTCTCCACTATGGGCATTGAGGTGATCTCTGAGATCACAGTTCTTTGTAGTTGAGCTTCTGCCATGGCTTGCATGTCGTTACGAAGCTTTCTCGTATCCTCTCTTAGAGCGTCGATCTCTTCCTTCAACTCTCTGTTTTCTTCCTCAAGATCATCCATCTTTTTCTGACGATTGGCCTGAGTATTGTACGAATGAGACAGTTTGACTCTAGAATCGAGACACAAACATGAGATTCGTAGGGAAGAAGAATACGCGATGTGAGAATGATGAATGCAATGATTATATTAATTATTTTTTGGTTTAATCAAAATAAACTTTGACAATTAGATTGCAAATATCAAACAGTGGGGAAACCCCTTTTTATTGAATTCAAAGGATTACAGAAATGGAAATACAGTAGATTACAAAGTGCAGAAATAGAAACCTAAGCTAATGGGTCCCAAGTCCTCTCTGAAGAGAAATCGGGTGCTGATTCTGGTACTTTCCTCTTCTTTGACCGGGGCTCTTTGGCCGTTGTCGGGTTGTCATTCCTTTGCCAAGTGAAAGGAGCGAGCAAATTCCTTTGGTCATCTTGATTTTCCACAGCATGTTGCTCTAAAATTTCAATCAGAGCATCTTTCTCTTTCAGTAATTACTGTATTTTGATGCACTCTATGTCGAGGGTGCGGTACTTGTTCTTCCAAGACCTTCTCTCCCGTTGAACTTTGTTGAGAGTAACCTGAAGCTTTTCAGTCTCAGTCATGAAGTACATGACAGATTCCCTCGGCGGAAGAATTCCGTAACGAGGATAAGGCATTTTTAGCTTGAGAGCTCTAGTTTGTACCCAATGGAGATAAGGCTCCACCGAGACACAGTCCGATTTTCCTAGAGACTCTCGTCCTTTCTTATGAACATGCTTCCAAGCTTGCACTATTTCCATCTTTAATGCTCTGTCACTTTCTCCTTCCTTGAAGAAAAGACCTTCCAGATGAACACCCAGTGGGATGTGTCTCATCGGGTATCCAAATTGACGGCGAACCAATACCGGATGGTAGTTGATTCCTCCCTTAGTTCCTATGAGGGGTACGTTGGGGAAGCTTCCACAATGATCAATGATCCTGATTCCATCATAAATCCTATTACACCAATCTATATCAGAGTTGGTAAGAGACATGATCTTCTGTGACCAGCGTAGGGCATTCTTACAATCCCAAAAAGCAGCAGACTTGGGCAAGTGAGAGATAAACCATTTGTAAAGCAAAGGTACACAACATATGATCTCCCCTCCGCTGTACAAATTTCCCAAGTGTACAGAATGATACGCATCTGCGAGCAAAGTCGGCACAGGATTTCCAATGAGAAAAACCTTAATAGAATTAATATCGACGAAGTTATTAATGTTGGGAAACAAAAATAACCCATAGGTGAGCAAGACAAAGATGCTTTCAAAAGTAGTCACGTCTCCTATACTGGCAAATACAGGGCCTTCTTTGTCAAGAACTGGGCTGGCAAACCTTGGATGCCACCCTTAGTGATTAGGTGAGTCCTGACCTCAGACTCGTCCAAATAAATTGCTCTCGCAATGGTCTGATTCTTTGGAATTTCTTCCAGTCCAGAAAATGGAGCTCGATCTGTAATGTGTAAATCAATCAGGTGAGAATACTCCTCCAGCGTTGGTGCGAGCGGGTAATCTGGGAATGTGAAACAGTGATAAACTGGATCATAAAACTGAATGAGCGCATCCATGATTCCCTCAATCACATGGACTCTTAACAGTGGTAGTAAACCTCCGTGCTTGGCTCTGAAAGCCTCTGGGTTAGTGATCATCCTCGCTAACCTTCTCAAATCCTCTAGTTTTGGAACCTTGAAGGTATACTGATGAGTTCTCCTTCTACCGAAATCCATTAGTGCAATCCTTTTCTCTGATATTTGCAATCACAATCTCAGTTTAATTTGAAAAAACAGAGAGACTAGAAGAGAAGATTTTTTGAATGTTTTAATGTTTTATTAAATGAATGCATGAATGCAGCACACAAAAACATAGAAAAAACATGGGGTCAAAGGGTCGTTGTCATGAAGTCAAGGCTCTACCCATCCCCAAAGGTTTATACTAGGGTGATTTTTGTACCTGTACTCATTATCATCAGCTCCTCCCAGGAAAGAAAAACAACAAGCGGATCGCCAGCGAGTTGTAGAGCAATCTTAGAGTAAGTGTCATTCACCGAGAATAGATCACCAGCCTCAAATGAGGGTAGTATCGCGTAATAACTATTTTCGATAGTTTCTGCACTACGAAAGGGTTTGGCTCCTCAGCTTCTCAGACTTAACAACTGGCCCATTGTCTAGGTGAGAGAATGGGTTGCGTTGGTCAGCCTCCACTGAGGTTGATGGTCGACCCCGTCGCCATCACTTATCTTAAGTGTATACTCAATCTTTCCACATACGGCATCACCCGCATTCCCATTAGCAGAAAAATAAACATGTATAGCAATTAGGAAAAGCAGTATATATATTTGTCCTAAACATCCTAGACCTTTAAAGCTATGAATCCTAAGTTCCTAACAGAAAATGGGTTCCTCGGCGGAAGCCCTAATCTGTGGTATTCACACAAGAGATGAAAAGGAAAAAGGAACACAGAGACAATGCCCCACGGTGGGCGCCATTTTTCTGTAGCGAGCAATTTTGGACGCGGTTCTTAAGCGTTAGCCGCTCTATGCGGTTGAGCTTAAAACTACAGGTTGATTCATTTTTTATCCTATTAAAGCTGATGAAGGAAGGGAAATAGATGTCTCTAATTAACCCTGCTTTGCATACTGAGTTTAAACAGCGGTCTGGTAGGTTACGAATGCTATCAATGTGGGGGGCCTTTGTACTGGTTATTTGTATTTTTGCCAATACGGTTTTCTTTCTTTTTATCTAGGCGGAAGGTTTCTGGCGGGGAACAAGGATTAGGATGTTAGGACTGATGCTCTTTGAATTACTGCTTTTGATTGATGGAGATATGGGATTTGGATTTTTTTGTTGATTGTGCTCGCTAAGATCTTTTCTTTCGATCTTATGCCTACGTATTCCCATTTACCGAAACAGGGAAATCAGAGCGTTCGTAGTTCCTCCTATTCTATGGGAGGAAATGGTTGTTTTGGTGTCTTATTCAAAGCCCAAGACGTGAAGCGAAAAGGTGGTTTATATCTTGTTCAAAGCCCAAGATGTGAAGCTGAAAGGTTTATTTGTATCTTGTTCAAAGCCCAAGATGTGAAGCTGAAGGTCCCAACTTTAGAGAGAACTTGTCATCTCTAAAGAGGGGGTTGTATGTCACAACTATTTTATAAAGGAGAATTACTTTAACCGGGATGTGTGAATCCGGCAATGCCATAATTTCCTTTATATGGGATTTTTAACCTGAAGGAGAAGACTTTAACTCAGTTTAGAGCAATGCCATCTTTCCTTAGGAATTTCTCATGCTAAAAAAGGGACAGTGGCATGGATGTAGATGATCCAGAGGCTTGCCGCTTACAACGATTAGATGAAGAGGAAGGAGTTGTTGATGTTTGTGTACTATGAACGAGGTACAGCTTTGATGCTAAAAGGTTAATTGGATTAACCAGTGGTTTTCTTATACAAAGCCTAAGAGGAGGCTATTATGTGTCTCGTACAAAGCCCGAGAGAGAGGCTAAAAGGATTTGACTCAACGATGGAATCTTTTGGTATCTCGTATAAAGCCCGAGATGGAGGCTATCTGACTCAATAAGAGAGTTTTGTTGTATCTCGTACGAAGCCCGAGGTGGAGGCTGTTGTTTATTTGGCTCAATAAGAACCTTTTTGTATCTCGTATAAAGCCCGAGATGGAGGCGAAAGAGGTGATTGACTCAACGAGGAAGTCTCTTATGTGTCTCGTACAAAGCCCGAGAGAGAGGCTAAACATTGTTTGACTCCGCTGGGGAGGATCATTGTACAATGCCCAAGAAGAGGCTAACTTCACTAGAGAAGGATCATTATACAAAGCCTATGGTAACTGTTTCAGTCAAGCGATAGGTCCAGTATACTGATTTTAAAGAGAAAATCAGTTCTTATATGAGCAATAATGTACTCATGGATTTGATTCAAGGATCCGGGTTATTCCTGTTCTTTAAGGAAGCGGGAAATCCGAAGGGTATTGAGACTGTCCGAGTCTGCGGGTTTCCTTCCTATTTAACGAAGGGGTCACTTGAGAATGTCTTTGAGACTCAAGGAAATTAGACTGTCCAAGTCTAGAGTTTCATCTTTTGTACTATGCTTTGAGAAACAGTAGTAGACTCTTTGAAAGGACTGTTCTATGCAGATGACTAAGTTCTGTTCCTATACCTCTAGGAGGTCGTCAGGACAATTTGTACGAAGCCCAAGAGGAAGCTGGAAACTTTTAAGAAGCCGACGGGTCCTTGTACGAAGCCCAAGAGGAGGCTATCATTCCTGGAGGAAGAGATCATTATACGAAGCCTAAGAAGAGGCTGTGAATACTTCTAAGAAGCCGTAGGGTCCTTGTACTAAGCCCAAGAGGAGGCGGGGTTGCTTTTAGGAAGCCCGTGGGTCCTTGTACGATGCCCAAGAGGAGGCCGATGCTTTTAAGAAGCCCGTGGGTCCCCAAACCCCGAGAAATTCAAGGCAATGCTATTCACTGAGAATAGATCAAAGTCAGGAAAGTTCGAGAATTTGGAAGAAACTCAAAGATTCCATTCACAGAGAATACATTCATCTCTGGGAGTAGAGTTTCTTGACAATTCCTAATGAGGACAGCCGAAGAGAAGACTGTATCTGGTGATCCTATTGGGGATCTAGTTGTCTATTTCTATGAATAAACGAAATAGCGTCACCTAGTTCTAGACGTAGTTGCCGGGGAAACTCTAAATATCTATACTATTATTACACAGTTGATATGAGTTTATGAAAGAAGACTTACAGCGAAACAGCCCCACAATACAGTTATATGTATATGAAAGCGGTAAATGAAAGTAATAACCACTTACTCGGTTGTAGAGCTTCCATGCTGTTTGGTTAGTTGTTCAACAAAGAAAGATTGAAAACAACAGTATATTCAAAATCAAAGGAGAAAGTGTTTTGAAAAAGAAAGATTTGGGGCTTACAGCTCAAGGAGAGGCCCAGGGTTTTATCAGTGAGCGCACTGTTTGAATTTGTACAGAGGGGCTTATACAAGTGACTGAGGCCCAAAAAAGGTTTTTTGTACAAAGGGATGGGTCTTACACTCTTTCAAGAGGCCCAAAGGGTTTAAAGAAAAAGAGTGGGGCTTATAACACGAGGGTAGGCCCAGATGATTTTTCCGTTTGAAATGGCGATCGCGCCGAGGTTTTCTTTTAACGCGGAGGGACTTATACAATAAGTGAGGTCCAAAATGTTTTGGTTAAAAGGGGATTGGGTCTTACACTCTATTAGAGGCCCAAAGTGTTTTTGAATGGGTCTTATAGCTCAAGGAGAGGCCCAAGGTTATTTTTCAAAAGGCGATGATTGTGCCGTTTATTTGAAAATGTACAGAGGGACTTATACAACGAATGAGGCTCAAAATATTTCTGTACAAGTGGGTTGGGTCTTACACTCTCTCAAGAGGCCCAAAGTGATTTGAAAATGATTTATGAGGGTTGAATTAATCCAAAAACCCTAATTTGTTTTCAAAAATGTATTTAATTGAATAAAAATTCAATTAAAAATGATCAAAATTGTTTAACATATGAAAAACAAATTGTGATTTTGGATTAATGCTTCAAAAATTAAGTATTGACCTACAAAATAATTAGAAAGCATTAAAAGTTGCAAAATCAATGTAGAAAAAATATTTAAAATGTCAAGAACAATTAAAATATTAATTCTTTGCAAAAATATCAATTATATGAAATAAATAATATTTTTGGGATTTTTTGATAAAATAAAATATTTTAACATTTTTGTGAATTATTAAAAAAAGAATCAACTCAAAATCATTAAAACTCATAGAGAAATTAATTTTTGAATCAATTAAATAAAAACTACAAAATTCAAATATTTGAATTTCTAAAAATGGCGCCAAGAACAAGCTGAAGAACACGCGCGTGTTCTGGGTTTGGCTGATTTGCATTTTCTATCCAATCTCCCTGAATACTTGATTATAACATGCAATCCACATATCATTATGCTCGTCTCAACCTCATGATCATGTCTATGTCCATTAATTTCATTTAAAATAAACATATAACAAGAAATCATGGAAAATCCTCAAGAACCCTAATTTCTGCATGAAGGCTAGGATTTTTGATACACGATTCAAACAATGCAATTAATTGAGGGAAAACATTCCATGCATGATTATGAACATATGGCCAAATTATTGTGCAGCAAAAATTGCATGGATCATAGAGTTAGAAGAGCTCATGCTTACCACTTGCAGCTGGTGATCGTGATTTGTGTTGAAGGTGTTACAGCTAGGTTCCAATGATGTGGATAGCTTCCCTAGGTACCAAGTGATGTGTCTGAGTGCTTGGAATGGATTGAAATGGTTTGGAGTTGAAGATGGCACCTCAACTGCAAAACTGTCATGAACTTGAGCAATTGGCTGGTGATTTTGTGAAATCAGTGTTCCAGATGTTATGTGAGTGTTTGGATCACTTCTATATGATGTATGTGAGGTGTGTGAATGATTGGTTTGATTGGAAAAGCTTTCAAACTCAAAACCCGATAACTACCTTGCTAAGAAAGGCATTTTTGCCAAGAGAAAGAGATTTTGAGGAAAGCATCTATTAAATGGCTTTGGTGTACTCAAACTGATCACAATTTAGCTTTATTTATAGTAGAGCAAGTTTGTTTTGCAAGGAATAGTGAATGGCAACTGGTAAGTAGGTTTGGCCAATGTTGTCCAATGGAAATCCAAGTCTCCTCTAGCCATTGACTAGAGGTTAGAGCACAGAGCTTTGGTCCCCTTGGTCTTGGATAAGTCTTGACTGATTTCAGATGAGAATGGCTCATTCCATGCCACCTTGATGCTTCCATTGAATGCTTCAATCCAAATTTGGAGTCTTGTCCCTATTTTGGCCATTCTAGGTTCAACATGCTATTTCTTGTTCCATGGACTTTGGAGGCTTGGCTCAGTGATTGTCCCCTTTAGATTCAATCCTCAGATGTGTCCAAGTGGATAGGAGCATTTGAATTTGGCTGATTTTGGCAAATCGAGCAAAGTTGCAAATTCTGCCTTGCCTTTGACAGATTTCAGCAAGGCAACTTTCCAATGTCATATCTCATGACTCAAATGGAATTTGGCAATGTTCTTGGCCATTTTGGAAAGCCCTTACATGATACAACAACTGTTTGAACATATTTGGTTTTGATCTCTTTTGAATCCAAGTGAAAAATCCCCCTACATTTGGCAAAAAGTGAAGACAGATTTGGACTTAGTGAAAATTTCACTAAGTGTTGGAAAAAGTGACATTTTCACTTTTCAGCCATTTTGATCACTCTATAACCCAAAATCCTTAATGAATTGGACTTAGGTCTAGTTGAAGTTTTTGTAGAGGGTAATGAGGGCTACAAATCCATCTTTGGATGAGAAAAAATGGCTTTGTGGTTTAGGAGTTATGATCCTTCAAAGTTGGTACCCTTGTCACTTTATTTTTAACTAAGAAATTTTTCTAAGTTTTTATGGTTACCCCTTTTACAAGTTATCCCACTTTTCTTGATTTTTCTTGATGAATGATGATTCAAATCATACATTAACATCATTTTAGGGTTAAAAATCCATTTTGGTGAAAAATCTCAAAAAGTCAAAGTTGACTTTTGTGCACAGTTGACTTTTTATCAGATGAATTCCAAACTGTGCAATTCTTCAGGAAATCATGTCCTTGACCTAAATCAAACTTAATGGACATGTTCGATGGGTGTCATAGGGTATATTGAGGCATGTCCTAGGGCTTGGGAGCATGTCCTGGTCAAAAGTCAAAGTTACAGTTGACTTTTCCCTTAAAACCCTAATTGTGGTGCAGATGAAATTGAGACTTGTTGCTCAAGCTTCTTGGGTTAATCCATTGTTAAAAATGGATCAATATAGCTCATTAGAGACCCTCAAACCCTCTCTTGAGGTCTTGGCTCTTGATTTGCCCTAAAAGTCAACTTAGGGGTGAATTAGGTCAAGAAACCCTAATTCCTGATTTTTGATGTATGCATCCCCTGAGGCAAAATTGACTTGATGAATGGGTCCATGAGGTTCCATGGATTACATTAGGTTGTGTTTTGGATCATTGGCTCATGCCCAGAGGAAAATTTCCCTTTGGAGGCCCTGATCGACCAAAACCCTAATTTGGTGATACTGGCGATCTTGAAGCTTGATCCACCTAGAAGGGAGCAACCTTGTGCTTAATCCTTGAAGTGGGAGTCCTCTTGATCTATTGTGGATGTTTGAGAGATTAGACAAGTTGAAGATCATGTCATTCCTTGATTGATCCTTTGTCTAAGGCTCTGAGAGGGCTTAAAACCCTAATTTTGATTGTAGTGAATGCTTAACAACCCTTGAGGCATTTGATGAGGCATGATGGTTCATCCACATTGTGATGATGATTTGCACAATGATGGGAAATCTTAGTGGTCAAAATTTGGGGTATGACAATGTGGTACCAATTCGATCCCTTTTTCATGATCATAATTCTCGTCGGAATTTCCATATAAGTCGCTCACACCCCACATGGGCACACGACATCCGTGATCGCTCACACCCCACATGGGCACACGAACACCCGTAATCGCTCACACCCCACATGGGCACATGATTACCTCAACAACAACAATAAAAAGATTCTATTTCAAAGAATCCGGATAAGGCACTCACACCCCACATGGGCACACGACTTATCTCACAACTCATGCAATCATGTAATGCATATCAACAACAACATACAATACAATATACAATGATATTCATCTTAATCATTATACCACACCAATACTATTCATCATGCAACAACCACTACTACAAAATGCGTAAACAACGACGCCATGCTCACAACGCTTCATCCCTACACCGTTGTGACATATCTAAACAATGGTGCGGTTTTATTTTATTTGTTTATTGAATAAAAATTATCTGTATATAACAACGGTTGATAAACCAACCGTGGTGATTATCTGTATATAACAACGGTTGATAAATCAACCGTGGTGATACCGTCAAGCTTTCATGTGTTCTAACCTTAGCGCTATCATATATATTATTCCTTTTATGTTAAAGCGCGCATTTTCTTTTTTATTTACTTTTAATTAAAAATTTAAAAGTTATGACTACGGTTATTTATTTACAACGTTGTGATATATTTTGTATGTTTTTTTAATTTTTAATTCTAAATATAACTCTCTGGCGCTTTAATATGAAATTTCATTATGAAAATAATATATCATAACGGTTTAGAATGTTGACTGTCACAGTAGCTTTTCAATATTCTCCAAGCTAGCTAGTTTCATTGTCTCTTCAGTATCCTTTTTTCCATTGAAAATAGAAACCAGATGAAACGTTACACGATTTCAACCCTAAACCCTAACGTTCAATACTGTGAAATAATACACGATTTCAACCAAAGCTTGCATCATCAATATCCATTCTTCATCGTGTTGTTGTCATTTCATCATCATCGTCACGATCGTGAAGAAAATAGAAGATTACACACCTACCAACACCTTCGTCATCATCGTCACCGTCGAGAAGGAAGATAACAATAACATCGTCATTGTCGTAAGGAAGGAAGACAACAACAACACCAACACCAACATCGTTTACTTAGTCGTCACGTTTAGGGTACGTAAAATATTTTCCCCATGCATCTATAGTAAACTCATTTGCCATTGTTGTTCATTTTGTTGTTGTTGTTTTTGAACATAGATGTCGACCTTGTCGAGTTCTACATCAAGAAGCAGCGAAGATGCTCAAACGATTGAGTGTTATGCGAATACAACTCAAACGATTGATACTCAATCGAAAAGAGCACAAAGAGGTGTCACAATGATGCCCCAATTTACATCAGTTTGCAACTCATCTGGTGTAAAAATTTTGATCGAGTTTGATTTGCACTACAGATTAGTGGATTGTCCACATTACGCTACTTTTAGGAGTTATGTTGCGTTCCTTGCACGTAGCAAAGTCAGTATACTGATTGATGATTGGAGAGAAGTGGATGTTAATGTCAAAGACAACATATGGACAGACGTTAAGGTATTTCATACTATAATTTTCATATATTTGATATCACTACCTATAATTTCTAATTCATACTTATATATTGATTTAATGTAGTTAAATTTTGAGTTTACCCATGACTCAAAATTGAAAAGAAAGTGGATAACTTATGCCGGTGTTCGTTGGAGGGGATTTAAGTCACGGCTCATGGCTAACTACATTACGAAGCCTAAGAGCGGTCTTCAACCTCCATGGATTCGGTATAGTTTTTTATCGAAGAAGGTGTGGCACAAGTTTGCGAATAAACGTCGTTCTGAGGAATTCAAGGTTAGTACTAGTCTTATGTAACCTATAATGTTATGCTAATGAGTTATAGATACTAATCATACACATTTTTCACTATGTTAATAACAGGCTAAAAGCGAAGTAGGAATTCAGAACAAGGCAAAAAACATGTACCCCCATAGATTTTCTCGTGGGGGTTACAGGAAACTTGAGAAGAGGATAATGCAGGAAAAACAACAAGAAGGAGGAGATGGTGACATTCCATCTCCACCTTCAAGACATGAGAAATGGAAGAGGACTCAATTAAGACCTAATGGAGAGTACACCTCTGAGGCTTCAAGAGTAGTTGCTGAGAAAATTGTAAGTATATGTTTTGTTTAAATGCGTTTGCTTATGTAAGTTGCTCATGAGTTGTTATTTAAATGCGTTTGCTTATGTAAGTTGCTCATGAGTTGTTATTTAAATGTGTTTGCTTATGTAATTTGCTCATGTTGTGTAGGATAATTTGGTTGTGGCGGCCCTTGAAGGCACATTTGTTCCGGAAGCACGACATGGCATATTAGTCGAAGCTATCGGAACAGCTGAGCATGAAGGTCGTGTCCGTGGTGTTGGAGATGGTGTCGGCTTGAGGTCATACTTTGGACCTCAAAGAGGAAGCACCGAAACGGCTGAATTTCTTGCTCAACGACAAAAGATTGAGAATGTTGAGAAGCAATTGGTAGAGCAAAGGAGGCTGTTTGAAGAGGAGAGGGAAAAAAGGGAGAAAGAAGTGGAAAAGTTACAAGAGTTGTATTCGGTATGTGTCGTAAATCGCGCTTATTTTTGTATGATATATATTGTATGTTCTAATTGAATATATTGTGCTTATTTTTGTTTTATGTTCTAATTGAATGTTATGATGTAGAGATTAAGTGAAAGCCTCAAACAACGAACTAATAATGAAGATCATCGTTGCGTTGGTGATGATCAAACTCCCAGTAGAAGTGTCGTAAATCACGCTTCTACAAAAGGAAGTAATTGTACAACCCTCCCCTCTTGTAGATATCCGCAATGGGATATTGGACCCTAGTCCAAATGAAATAATAAGTTTATACTTGTCCATTTCAACAACAGACCTTGGGCAAGCTCTCCCGCTAGAACATTGCCCGAAATTGGATTTAGTGTATTACACTCCTGAAGATGTGAGGGATTTTCTCGCAGGATTTAAGTGGCTTGACATAGCTATTTTGCAAGTTTGGTGCACGTAAGTATATAGTCGAATATACATGTCATTATAGAACATTATAATTTTTTGTATTTTCTCCCTTAATTTATTCATTTTCTTTGACCATTTAGGTACATTCACCGTGTTTGTATAGAATTGAATAAATCAAGTACCTATGGAATCTTGGATCCAAGTTTTATTTCTTGGGCGTATAATGATAAAAATATCAGAGAAAAGTACTTGAAAAGCTGGCAAAATGACGGAGGAAAAGAATGTTACCTTGCACCATTCCTTTGTGGGGTAGTATTGTTGTAATTTATTTCTATATTCTATATTTAGTTTTGTTTTAGTAACAACTAATATATATATATATATATATATATATATATATATATATATATATATATATATATATATATATATATATATATTCTCGTGTTCATTCAATGGTCATTGGAAATTGATCATAATATCGTTTAGGACAAATACGGTGACATTACTGTGTTCCTTGCACGATCCACTCCATAAACCAATGAAAGATCTTGTATTAACGTAAGTGTCTTTGTTTAATAATATCATTTTCTTTGGCATTAATTGTAATTAGTTTATCATGTAATATGTTTAATTCATTTTTCAATGTGCGGTATTGTGGAGCAAGTTAATATAATGAATAATGTTAGGAAAAAACCCACATATCTTGCTCCTAAAGTAAGTGGCCCGATTACCTGTTTATTTCATTTACATTCATGCATGTGTGGTTGTATTCATATTTTTATATTCATGTAATTTGTAGACGAGGAAACAACGTGGGAGTTACGAGTGTGGGTATTTTATCATGAAACACATGTTAAACATTGTCCTTGTCGGCACTGTTGATTCATGGGATATGGTATATATGCCATAAAATGTTTACATATATTAATATATAAGTTGACTATTGAATTATTATCATGCATAATCTTCAATTTTTTGCTCTTATGTAGATGTTTAACGACGAAACCCCATTCCCCGTTGAGGACTTTGTGGATCTTCGTAAACGTTGGGCGTATATCCACAATGCGCTTAAGGGTGCTCCTGCTGTTTGATATATCAGCAACATTTTATGATGCACATATTTTTGGCTTTTGATGCACATAATGTGAACAATAGTTTTGGCTTTTGATGCACATAATGAAATCAATAATATTGGCTTTTGATTTAAACAATGTTAGCAGTTTAAATGTCTGATTCATTTAGCTTTTGAAGTAAATTTCTTTTGATGTAAATTCTCTTATTCATTTATAAGGATAAAATATAGGAAGAATTGTGTTTGATGCACATATTGTGTTTGCATGTAAACAGAAGTTGTTTTGACAGGATAAAATATAGGAAGAATTTGATAAGCAGATAATTTTTATATTCAAAACAGGCTGTTTTTTGCAGCGGTTATAAACCTATCCATAGTTGTATGTCAAATGCTGACCAGAATAATATAAATAAAAAATGTTGTAGCTGAGAATCGAACCAGATCACCTTTAGTTATATCACAATGGTTGAGTAAACTAACCGTTGTGAAATGGTGCATGCATACTGGAATACAACAACGGTCCCAGGACCGTCATTGTACGTACCTTATATACAATAACACTCTACATAACAACGCCTTCGCCCCCGTCATTATATGTCATTTCCAACCGTTGTTAAATGGGTTTTTCGTAGTAGTGAATAATGCTATAACAGCTCAACAACATCATCAACGACAACTTACAGCATAACAATCAACAACGATATATTTCAGATTCTATCACATCATAACATAAACACATCAATAACCCCACAACACCAAGTCAACAAGAAACAACAAGGAAAAATAAGGTAGCACGAAAAGTAAAACAAAAATATAAGCATCGGCTCCTGCTCGCCTGGTGCTTGCCCGACGAAGCAGCTTGGTCGCCTGGGTTTCGCCCAGCGAAGCAGGGGAAAATTCCTCCCCCATACAAAATCTAGTAGCACCTACTTTTTCACCCTTCGTTCGCTTCTAGTTTCGCCCGGCGACCTCCAGGCGAGATTGTTTCGCCCGACAGAGTGAGTCATTCGCCCGACGAATTTCTGTAAACTGCACTTCTACTATTACATTTTCTGCATAACTCAGACCCTAAACTCCTTGCGATTTCAGTATCATACAGCCCAAAAATGCATATCAATCACAAAGAAATCATACTACAACAACCATACATCATAGCAATAACACACACATCAAATCCCATCATTTTATACACCCCCAAATCATCAATCTCAGCATAATTCGTCATGTTATCATCAAATTCCATCAAAGCCCCAAACCCCAACTACCTACATATATCTTACTCTATATCAAATATAATGATAAGCAATACTCCCCATACCTTATAAAATCGATTTTGATTCCTTCTCTTCGAGTTCTTCCGAAACCTCTCTGAGCTCTAGCTTTCTTCTTCTTTTTCATTAGAGCTTTTCTCCAAAATTGATCGTACCACACAAATGATTCTCCCTTCTCTCTAATTCTTTTTGTCAAACTTACCCCTAGAACCCTTAATATGTTTTCCCAACTTTGTCTTCACTTAACTCATCCAATTTTACCATCTTGCCTTTAATGTTCCTCTTAATTATTTATAATAATAATAATAGTAATATATCCACATAATCCCATACTATTATTATCAAAATAGTATTAATAATTCACACACACACTTTTAATTATTCTCAATACCCTCATAACATCATAAATTCCCCCACAACACAAATCATCAGACATCAAAATAATTCACCAAAATTCACCTACAAATAAATATTTTACTCATTTTGGGGTGTTACAGGACCCGATCCCATGAGATCGCAGGTAGATGACATGAGGAGGTTGGACCCGGTCTCTTAAGGGTGCTAGCAGGTGACATGAACATTCACATATAACGGTTACAAGATAACTCCATGATTGCATGTGAGTTATAGAAAATGATGGAGGAGGCATTACTTGATAGTAAGAGAGGACGACAACGTTATTAAATACCATTTAAACACAAGGTCTGAAGAGACATTTTGTAAATGGCCCTTGGCGGCATGATAGGTATAAAAAAGGCTTCCCATTGAGGAAGAAAGACAAGCAATAAATATCCCCTACAGACAGGACGATTATGATCTCACCAGACTCGCTTCAAGGAGATTAACCAAATAGTATTTATTAGGAACAATTTTGTATCTGTATTGTCATATGTACTATCATGTGTTGACATTTTTAAGATATTTATGTTTGGAAGATAATTGAATAATGTTGTATCACCCCCATGTCATATGTACTGTCATGGAATGGAGCAACTACTTTTATTTGTAATGTAATGACTGGAGCAAATATTCTTTTGATATGTATTGTAATGAACGGGACAACTACTTTGGTTTGTACTTTAACAAATCTATTTGGCCATACTATGTACAAATATGTCAAAATAATGCCAAAATATATGTCATATTATGTCCAAATTATTGGCCATACTATGTCCAAAATATATGCCACCTTATGTCCAAAATATAGGCTACACCATGTCAAAAAAATTTCCCAGATTATGTCAATATTAATCTATACAACATTATTGTTGTGAAAAACGATGCCTTTGCACAAAGTATAAACGGTTTCTTGATGATCAAGAAACACACAAGGGTTAGGGTTAACGGAGAAACAAGAAGGAAAAACAACAAGGATTGGGGCAAATATTTTCTGTTTACTATTCACTTTCTCATTTAGGGTTACAAATGATTACAAATGAATATCACAATTTGCCACACTCGACAAACTGAGTGTACTAGCCTATTTATAGACTAACTAGGTAACTTACAGTCCAAGAAACCTAAAAAATTGGATCCTTAACACAAGGCCCAATTTGACAGGATAATTCGACAGTACATATTAGACCAGACTTCGACTACAATATGTAACAATCAGGCATTAGCATGTGAACAAGCTTCGACTGCATACTTGCCTCCTGTCGAACCACATGAAAGCTCTCCTTCGACACAACATGAGTTCGACCCAAATCTCACAAATCTCCACCTTGGATCTAACTCAGCAACAAGGGAATCAACTACCTTTCATCATGCAGCTTTATCAGCTGCATACAGTGGAAAAACTTGCAACTTGACAACGTCTTGGTGATCATATCAGCAGCATTGTCTTCAGTCGAAACCTTCAGCACCAGGACTTCACCACGCTCGATTATCTCTCTAACGAAGTGCAGCCTCACATCGATGTGCTTAGTTCGCTCATGATAGGCTGAATTCTTCAAAAGGTGTATTGCACTTTGACTATCACATTTAACAGTAATACTTCGACCTTGAAGTTTCAGCTCCTTTGCAAAACCTTTAAGCCACAATGCTTCCTTCACAGCTTCAGTGAGGGCAATATATTCAGCTTCAGTGGTTGATAAGGCAACAACCTTCTGAAGCGTCGCTTTCCAACTGATTGATGTGCCAAACATTGTGAAAACATATCCAGAAATAGACTTTCTGGAATCCATACAACTTGCATAATCAGAGTCAACAAATCCTTCAATTTCGACTATGCTATCACCACCACAGGCTCCACCATAAATCAAGACTCTTTTCAGAGACCCATTTATGTACCTGAGAGTCCACTTTACAGCTTGCCAGTGCGCCTTTCCAGGATTGGCCATATACCTGCTCACAAGGATCACTCCATATGATATGTCTGGCCTCGTACAGACCATATCATACATCAAAGAACCCACTACACTAGCATATGGAATGCTACTCATATAGATTCTTTCAGCTTCAGTACTCGGACTTTGAGTAGTACTAAGCTTAAACTGAGGATTTGTAGGTGTCACAACAGGCTTTGAATTCGACATACCAAACTTGTCGAGAAGCTTCCGTAGGTATGTCTCTTGAGATAAGCACAACTTCGACTGCTTTCTATCTCTCCGGATGTCAATCCCAAGAATCCTGGCGGCAGCTCCCAGATCCTTCATTTCGAACTCCTTACTGAGTTCAGCCTTTACCTCTATTACATCCTCAACACTGTTGCTAGCTATGAGGATATCATCCACATGAAGCAACAAAATAACAAGTGAGTTTCCAGGTCGAAATCTGAAGTAAACACAGTGATCGAACTAACTCCTATTGAAACCAATGTAGGTCATGAACTTGTCGAATCTCCTGTTCCACTGTCGAGGAGATTGTTTCAGGCCATACAAAGACCTATTCAGCTTGCACACATAATCTTCTTTACCCTTTTCTGCATACCCTTCAGGTTGATGCATCAAGATCGTTTCATCTAGGCCACCATACAGAAATGCTGTCTTCACATCCATTTGCTCAAGTTCCAAATCAAACTTTTCCACCATGGCCAACAACATTCGAATGGATCTATGCTTTACAATAGGTGAGAACACATCATTGAAGTCGACTCATTCTCTCTGAGTGAACCCCCTAGCAACCAGCCTCGCCTTAAAGCGCTTCGACATCACTCCTTCGATTCCTTGCTTGACCTTGAAAATCCACTTACAACTGACTAACCTTGCTCCTGCAGGTTTCTCAATCAGCTACCAAGTGTTATTATCATGAAGAGATTTCATCTCGTCATCCATGGATTTTCACAATTCAGTCTTGTTTCGACTCCTTATAGCTTCCTTGTAATCTCTAGGTTCTTCCTCAAGCACCTCACTTGAAGAGATTAAAGCAAAAGCTATAAGATCTGCATAACCAAGTCTCTGAGGTGGGTTGATGACTCTTCTCGACCTATCTCTTGCCAGTAGGTAGTCATCGACAGTTTCCTCAGCCTCTTCAGCATCTCGCTCTTCTTCTTCGACTTCATCTGGGCTATGCACTTCAGCATTACTATGCTCCACCTCAACAGGCATCTCTACCCATTCCAGCTCCTCTCCAGAGATTTATGCACTTCGTCCAACATCACCAGTTTTTTTGAACGCCATCTCGACCTCATTGAAAACTACATCACGACTTGTGATACATCTTCTGTGACCTGGTTCTAGGCACCACAACCTATAACCCTTGACTCCCTCAGGATATCCAAGGAACATGCATCTCAGAGCTCTAGGTTCGACCTTGTCTTGCCTATTGTGAGCATAGGCTAAACAACCAAATACTCTCAGTTTGTCGAGATCTGGTGGGTGACCCGACCAAACTTCTTCAGGTGTCTTCATTCCCAGGGCAGTCGAGGGACATCTATTTATCAGATAAGCTGCTGTCGAAACAGTCTCCACCCAAAACACCTTCTTCAATCCAGCACTAACCAACATGCATCTAACCCTTTCAAGGAGTGTTCGATTGAATCTCTCAGCTAAGCCATTTTGTTGAGGAGTACCTGCTACAGTCTTATGCCTTGTAATCCCAGACTCAACACAGTAACTGTCAAACACTTCATTGCAGAACTCAAGGCCATTGTCGGTTCTCAACCTCTTAACCTTTCTGCCAGTTTGAGTTTCGACCAGAACCTTCCAACTTTTGAAATTCTCAAAAGTTTCATCCTTCGTCTTTTGAATGAATACTCATAACTTCCTGGAATAGTCATCAATGATGGATAGAAAGTACCTTACACCTGAGTGTGAAGGAATCCTTGCAGGCCCCCAAAGGTCAGCATGAGTGTAATCCAGGGATCCATGTGTCCTTTGCTTGCCTTTGTTAAACTTTGCCCTACAGGATTTACCAAATACACAAGATTCACAAAACTCCAACTTTTCAACTTTGTCACCTCCTAGCAGGTTCTGCTTCCCCAATTCGACCAGGCCTCTTTCGCTGACATGGCCTAATCTCATGTGCCATAATTCTGTCTTCGACACAGGTTTCGTGGATACAACATTTGTCGAACCACTTACAACCTCAGTCTCAAGGGTATACAAGCCTTGTTTCTTCACGCCTCTCAAGACTTCCTTCGACCCCTTCATGACGTTTAGGATACCTTGCTCTCCTTTGAAGACATATCCTTTCTTGTCGAATTCACCAAGAGAAATTAAATTCCTCTTAAGGTCAGGTACATACCTAACCCCAGTCGACAACCTTATTGACTCATCATGGAGCTCGAATCTAACAGATCCAATACCTGCAATCTTGCAAGATTTATTGTTCCCCAGCAGTATTGATCCACCATCTTGATCACATAATTCTTCAAACACTTTCTTGTTTAGAGTCATATGCCAAGTACATCGAGAATCCATAATCAACTCTTCGCAAGAGTTGCTGCTCAAAACTACAAGGACATCAGATGATTCATAACCATCTTGCACAATAGCTGCATTGCCATTGTCCTTACCTCCATGATTCTTCAGGCGCTCAGGGCACACCTTTCTTGTGTGACCCTTCTTCTTACAGTGATAACATTTAATACCAGATATATCACCACTACAAGACTACTGCTGAGCCTTACCTTTCTTCTTGTCAAACCTACCATCTTTCTTTGACGATCTCCCCTTCACGGACAACCCTTCACCAACTGATGATGATGGTTTCTGCTCCTTTCTTTCGTTCAAATCCTTCGAATACAAAGCTGCTTGAACTTCTTCAAAGGTCAGGGACTCTCTTCCATACAAGAGGGTTTCTTTGAAGTGAGCATGCGTTCTGGGCAAAGCACACAACAACAACAGTGCTTGATCTTAGTCATCGATCTTCACATCAATATTTTCAAGATCAAGAATCAACTTGTTGAACGTATTCAGCTGCTCCATCAACGCTTTATCTTCATTCATCTTGAATGAATACAAAGCCTGCTTCAGGTACAAACGATTTACCAAAGATTTGGTCATGTACAAGCTTTCAAGCTTCACCCATAACCCCGATGTCGTCGTCTCCTTTGATACTTGTCGCAGAACCTTATCACCAAGGCTTAACAATATTGCGCTGTTTGCTTTCTCTATCATGGTGGTCTTTTCTTTTTTCATTAACGCAGCGTCCATGGCTGCCATTCCCTTCAACGCTTCCAAACAACCCTGTTGAACCAATAGGGCTTTCATCTTCAAGCGCCACAGACCGAAATTGTTCACTCCGGTGAACTTTTCAATCTCATACTTTGTTGAATTTGTTGTGAAAAACGATGCCTTTGCACTAAGTATAAACGATTTCTTGATGATCAAGAAACACACAAGGGTTAGGGTTAACAGAGAAACAAGAAGGAAAAACAACAAGGATTGGGGCAAATATTTTCTGTTTACTATTCACTTTCTCATTTAGGGTTACAAATGATTACAAATGAATATCACAATTTGCCACACTCAACAAACTGAGTGTACTAGACTATTTATAGACTAACTAGGTAACTTGCAGTCCAAGAAACCTAAACAATTGGATCCTTAATACAAGGCCCAATTCGACAGAATAATTCCACAGTACATATTAGACCAGACTTCGACTACAATATGTAACAATCAAGCATCAGCATGTGAACAAGCTTCGACCACATGCTTGCCTCCTGTCGAACCACATGAAAGCTCTCCTTTGACACAGCATGAGTTCGACCCAAATCTCACAATTATATTACTGGAACACCATTTAAAAAAAATTTCATAAATAATTGAACAACATTACATTACTGAACAACACTTGAACAACTTTTCAACAACAATTGAACAAAATTACATTATTAGAACAACATTGGAACAATATTTCAACAACATTACATTTCAATATATTCCTCAACATTTACTCTTCAATAATAAGTACATGTGGATCATAAACAAAAATTCAAGACATATCGACTTCAATTTTCCAGAAAATGCCTCTAACTTCATCTTCATATGCAATTTCTTATTCTTCTTCATTGAAGATTCATACAAATCCTTCAACATTTCAATAGCTTACATCTCCTTCATCTTGCTCTCATCTTTGATATAATGTTCATCTACAATTTCATAAACATCCTTTTCTTGTGCTATATCTTCATCCCAAATCAATAAATTGCAAGTTTCCCCAGTTTGTTGTAGTATGATATCATACGAGAATTATACGGACACCTTTGTCTTGGACGGTTGCTCACACATGTGGAATAATAAGAAACTAATTTGCTTTGCCTTGATGAAGATGACATTTGATCAGGATTTGGGAATAAGTTGCGGTGAAGAAGAAGAAAGGAACAAGTTGCAGAAGGTGAATGAAATGGGAAAGAACAACCTGAATTTGGGGATGTGAAATTAAGGTTCAGTAATTGAAATATAAATAGAAAAGAATTAAAGAAATTCAACGTGTCACAAGAAAATCTCATCTGGACCTCCACATAGGCAACATTTAAGTTATTTTAACGAGAGGGACCAATATTTTGGACAAAAAAGTTTATGAGGACCATTCTTTGAAGAAAAGTTTTAGAGAGACTAAAATTGAATTATGAGATATCTATGAGGATCCCTGACATATTTAACCCAAAAAATAATTATTAAATGGATAATGTTAACCTATGTCATAAGAGTGTATGTTAAGAATACATAAACGGAAAGTTTGTGTCGAAAAAGTAAATAAAAAATCAATTATAAACATTTAATCAAATCAATACACAATTTTCACACACAAATTTTATACATTTAACATACACCACTTGTTTGATGCCTTTCTCCCCAAAATCACGCTAGCCATCCATGAAGGGTATTTGATTTATGTTATGAAACGGGCGCTTATCAGCTTATAAACTTCCTCATCAATAGTTGTTCACTTTTCATTTCCAAACTTGCATTTTCTTTGAGATATTGGCTTAACTGAGGGGTCTATGGGGAGGTGATTACACACCACTGCGGCATATATGCCAGGTATATCCAAGGGCGCACAGGAAAACAATTTGATGTTCTTCTTGAATAGGGAGATCGAATATTCTTATTCAGGTTCGTACAATGATGTGCCCAACTTATTGACTTGGTGATGCAAATGCCCAATCTAGACTTCTTTCAAATCTTCAGTTGGGGTAAGCTTTTAACGTTCTTCCCCCAATCTTGGGTCCCAACTTTATGTATCATTATCATCTATTTCAGGATAAGGGATGGAAGCCAGGGTAAGGGATTCCCTAGTTTCTTCCAAGCTACTTAGGAAACACTCTTGAGAGATCGCCTGATCTCCTTTGATCATACCCATGTTCCTATTAGGTAATGAATATTTTAAACTTAAGTGGATGGTGGACAGGACCGACCCAAGCTGGTTAAGAGCAGGCCTTCTGAGGATAATGTTGTAGGGGATGTGGCATTTACTACAAGACATCTCACCTCGATGGTTCTGGCACTCGCCCCTGAGATGAATGTTATTTTGAGGGCGATATGACCCTTGATCTACACTTGTTTGCGAGATAGGTTGATTAGAGACCCTTGGAAATATCCAATGTTGTTGGGTTCTAGCTAAAGCCCTTGGAACTTGCTATAGAATAAGATGCCTGTAGAGCTTCCAGGGTCGATTAACACATATTTCACATCCTAGTTGGAATTCTTAATCATGATGACCACGAGATCATTTTTGTGGGGGAGTACGCCGATCATATTTTCTCTTAAAAAGGTGATTCTAGGATTCCAATACCTACCACATCCTTGTGAGAATATGGTGAAAGCAACAGTGAGTACATGATATGTGTGGCCATGGTTAGTTTTACCGAGGCCCCACGGTGGGAAATAATTGTACTTGCTAAAAGTACAAATTCGTGACAACCCTTAGCAGATAAGGGCTGTCATAGGCATTAGAGTTGTTACGGTCTTCAGAGTTAGCTCATGTGAGGTGATAACCTATTGTATATGTGTATTTTCTATGCTAGAATTAGGTTGTCCCGTGCATCACGATATTGAGGTATTTATAATCTCTTGGCCCTAGATCCCGACTTCCCTATGATACCACAACCACTTTTGAAGTGGATAGTTGGTTTTCTGAAATCCAGGGAGCATGGGTGAATTCTGCGATCCTTTATGCAACATTTGATTACCTAATACACATTTTATGCATAATCTTGCGTTATGGACGGAGACACCTAGGTCACGGGTGACGTATCCGAAAAATGGGTACCCTATCCACTAAAAGGCACTCGAACCAATAAAAGGGCGACATATTAAAGACGAATTGCTTAAGCGTATGCCTTTTCACCTCGTTCTGAAAGCCTCTTCCAATTATACCACTACAAGAGGAATATCTAAAATATAACCATATAACAAAATATATAATGTCATACAAAACTAACATTAGTGATGGTCAATTAATGATGGTCTACTTATATGGACTACTTCATACTTCTTAGGATTAATGATGGTCAATTATCAATGATGACTACCAAGATAACAAACAGTAACACTAATTAATTGAAGTCATCAAGTGTTATCTTCTAATTCTTTATAAAGACTGAAATATATTATCTACTAGGATGAATTCTAATGCTTTGGTACATCACTTTTATAATCTATTAGTAAAATAAAGTAAAATGGAAAATACAAGCTTTCGTTGGTTCTATGAACTATACTTTCGACTTCTATTTATTCTAACCTATACTAATGAATATATTGTGTATTTGTAGTGCAATGAATACGTGGAACTCAATCCTTCACTATCGAAATGGATGGTACAAACAAATGTATGAGTGAGTGGTAATTTAGGGAAATTTGTATTAAGTTAGCTAAGGTTAATTGAAGGTGAGATTGATATTAAGCTAGCTAAGGTTAATTGAGGTTGAGATGAGAGATCACATCATATGTTTAAAGACTAATCATCTTAGGAGGTAAGATAAATTCAAATGATTCCTTAAACAAACATCCATCTTTCAATGGAAAAGGGTGTGTTTATTGAAAATATAAAATGAAATTTTTTTAATGAAGGGATGAATTGTGATAACTGAGTCACTGTCAAAACTTTGTGTCTACATACTTCTAGTACATAAAGAAAGATTATATTAAGCCAACTTTAATTCAAAATGGTCATATATCATCACATTTCTTCATAAGGAAAAACTATGAATTTAATATGAAAAGAACTCTTTCTTCTTTATCTCGCTTCTCAAAAAAAATTCATAAAATGATTTGAAATAGACTTTTAGAAATACATTGCATTTCTGTAATGTTAGAGGGCCTAAAAAGATTTGGATATAAAAAGTTAAAAATTAAGTTTATAATGCGAGTATGCTTTACGGTTTCAAACACTAAATGATATCTTGATAGTGGTTGCTCAAAACATGTGATTTTATTTAAAATAAGATATTTTTCTTCTCTTATACCCTGATAAAATGATATAAAGGATGCATGTTGAATCTGAGATAAAAGCTTGACGTAAGAAGGTTGTGCGTTGATCATGTTGTAAAATCTCTATGATAATGGAAATTTAAAGGGTAAATCCTTGCATATTTGACGTATGTCTCTTGTTTTTAGGAAAAACTAGGATAAAACCCAGTGCGTTCTTCTCTGATCTCTCATCTCTTTATTTTTCTTTCTTTATTTACTTTTCACTCTCTTCATGTTCTACTCATCTTCTTAAATCAATCTTAAAACTGATTTATTTTTTCAAGTCTCTAAAAACCTTTTATATCACAATTTATCCATTCTTTTACTCGAAGTCATTTGAGAAACAATTTCCTATGTACGAGCATCATAGTCCACGATGTTGACATCTAAATGGTGATGTCCATAAGAACTGACCTTTTTTCCCTCTTCCTTTGTTGGATAACAACTTCATCCAAGTTTCATTATAGGGATTTATGGTTGTGACATGATCCTTCCAGGTATGCGCAAATAGTTATTTCTTCATAATGAATGATATGATACTTTATATTCAACTTGACAATAGATGCGATAATGTCCAAAGCTGCTACGCAAGGTCTTTCTATGATGTAATAGTTGAAGTTATATATCCCTAAGGGGAGCCTAAAGTTGCATGTCCATAACACATTCGGGGGGAGAACCCCAATACGATGATTTTGTTGCTTGTCTTATCGCTTTCGTTTCCATTTAATTTTGTTTATTAAATCTCCTTCATAATTGTACATCATCTCTAAATAATGTTTGAATTGATTCGTTTTTAGTCAATTGCATGAGTTAGTGGAATAAGAACCAAGTGTGTTATTGTTTCAAGTTAGGTGGAAAGAAAAATCTCAAAGTATTTTGAAAATCATGAAAAAGTGAGATTTTGTGTGCAGGATTAGAATCATGTACATATCCTGACTCGAATCAAATTGGATAGAGGAAAACTAAAATTTTCATGCACTCTGATTCAAATCACACTTTTAACTTGATTCGAACCAGGCAGGTTTGTGATTCAAATTAGAATTTACACTTGATTCGAATCAAAATGATCTAGGTCACCTCTACTTCATTTGATTCGAATCACACTTTACACCTGATTCAAATAAGACATTTTTTTTCTGCATTTCTCTTTTGGCTCTGTTTAAATTGATTTGAATCACGTGCTTTCTATTTCGAATTAGACTTTTTTATTTTTTCGAATCTGATGAGAAATGGGTCAAACTCATTTTTCTTTCTTGTTCCACTTCACTTGCTCATTTAACTCAAATCATGAAATTTTCTTGATTCAAATCAAACTAACTTTTTCCATTCATTTCAGTGCTTAATCTCAAACACATATAAAATCCTTTTGTCATCATTTTACAAACACAACAATACACAACTTTACAACCATTTTTTTTTGCATTGTGATTTAGTGAAATCAACACTCCCTCATTTTGAAAGTTCAAAAATACTCTTCCAATGAAATTCTTGTAACTTCAACCTCTAGTTTAATTTCAGATCTTGATCATGAGAGATTTGTAATTGATTGAGGGAGAAGCCGTCTTGAAACTAATTATTCTTGAATATTTGGTTGAGATTTTCAAGTAACTTGCAAGATTGAGATTGTTGTCATTGGTGTTGACGAATTCCAGTGAAAATAAGGAGGTTCTTCTCTCCAGATTATCTTGGTAGTGACTATATGGAAGGCTACAAACAAGGTGGAGTTCTTTTCAAATCATCAGAAAGTTCATCGCTCAAGAAATCAGTAAGATCAAGAGGTGATTGCTACACACGAAGTCTTAGAGCAGATTGGTAAAGCTGGAAGATTCAAGAAGTGTGAATCAAGTAAAGATTACAGAGAAGAGTTTGACATTATGTTGTATACAAGTCAAGATCCATATAGGAGATTTAGTTTTCTCAACATTATTGTGGATTAGTGATTGTGTGAACTCTTCCAATATTTGTCAAAATAAAAAGGAACACAACAGGTTCCAATGGGAATCCATTGAAGAGTGATGTAGGAAAAGCGAGGACGAACGTCAAAGCACTATAAATTCCAGTGTACTCTCTATCTCTTACTCTCACATTTATTTTTTCGTAGGATATTGTATGCTTATGTTTTCAATTATTAGCGTAGTTTATCATTTATTCAATTGGTATTGATTTATTATGTAAGATTATGTTTTTGTTAGAATTGGTGCCTAATCGAGCTTTAGTGGTGATTAAATTTTGAGAAACGACCGAGGTTAGAATTCATTAAAATTGAATCGCTGTATAAACACATCTCGTGAAGTATACAACTTAATCAATTGATTACCTTTTGTGTATCAACATAAAACCGTTTTTGGTATTTGTGAATTGATTTAGTGTTAACGTGATCAAGTTCTAATAAAAGTATAATATTCATATTTTCGTTTAAAAACCTTCCGCACACAATTTTAAAAAACTTTTAATATTCTATTTTTGGAAAATCAGTTGAAGTTTTTTTTTGGGTCTATTCACCCCCTAGACTGTTTTCTTACTCCATATTCTCACCCAGCAATAATAAACTCTTTTCTACGAGACTACAAGGAATTGAATATACATCGTTTTGGCCTCACTCCCTTGTTAAATAATTTGTTGTACATAATATCACATAAACTTTCTCCATCAATGAGGATCCTTGAAACATAAAAGTTGGCTATATTGGCCCATATCACTAAGGGAAATATTTCATTGAGATACCCAGTACTTTCTCATTGTCTTCAAAACCTATGATGTGTCTTTTGGGTTTATCTCTTGAAGATGGTTCCCCTTTCCTATTTACTAATAGAACTTCTATGAAGTTTCTCTTCACGCCCCGTTGGACGTCACCTTTTGGTGTGAGAACCCTTGGGTGATAGATGCAATAATGCGATAACCTCTTCAGATGAAGGCTATGAAGGTTATATTTCTCATTCGATTGTCATCCTCTTTGTTGTTGTCTCTGCCTTTACTCGTGCCTTCAACGAATTTAATTGTCTTCTTGGGCAGTGTGCCACCTAGTTGGGACGGACACTTTTTATGTGGGGATTCATACCACCGAATGAGTTTTCGTGGAGAATCCTGATGTGTCTTATGGTCCCATATTCATGCATCTTCCTTGGTGTATATACCAAGTCTTTCATTCTTCATCAAGCCTTTTATTGCATCATTCAAGTGAATTCAGTCATCAGTTTCATTCCCATGACTTTTATGGAACCTGTAGAATTTCGATTTATCAATATGTGATAACTCCTTAACGACATGGGGATATTTACCTCGACTTCTTTGATGTTGTAGAGGTTCTTCACTTGGGAAGGTGAGAACTGATGATACGTTGTCTCGGAGGATCTGAATCGTTGATTGAACACATGGAAATCATCGTGGGGTTGAGTTACTATTTAACTAGCCATTCGAGAAGATAATGAGATCTGAAATAAACGATTACAATGATCGAAATGGTTAACATAATCAGTTGTGGTGGCGCAATAAAGATAATCATTTAATTCGATGGAAATTCGTTAGAATGTGAAGACGATTGACGCCCTATTATGTAGTGGAACACAAATTGGATGACATGTTGATGATAACCACCGTGGAAAGACTTTTGATACGGTGGTTGCAGTCTCCAATAATCAAAGAGAAGGAGATACTTGTACGTTATCACTCAAACTCTCAAGTCAATATTTTAGAAAGGTGGAACTGTTGCAAGTATGAGCGAGTGAATACTCAGACGTGACTCAGAGTCACACTTATATTGCTCCGATTGATCCGACTTAGATTAAGGAAGACTATTAAATGCATAACAATGAATGCGATGAGAACATGAGTTGTGCAACTATGCGATGATCTAAAGTAGAGGTCCACATGTACCTTAATTAAGTAAAACCCTTTGACTAAATTGAACTGTTGGGTTGAGTCAGTCTCATTAGACATTTGGCAATCTAGAACAACATCTTTAGGAGGAAAAAAAGAAGAAGAAATAGGAGTCCTTAATTTGAAACTTAATTATTTGATTATGATCTCATTAACAAGTCTATTTTCTCAAATAACTAAAATTTTAGCAGGTGTAAGAATCATTTTGCTTAATTTACTAACATGGTATGTCAAGCATCTAGATTGTTTACTTAAGGGCAACCTCCACTTTATCTTTGTTATACCCTTATACCAATTGTCCTTTACCGATTCTATTATTATAATCTTTCTTAATTTATTTGATTCAATCGAACAAGATTCTATTGTAGGCTATGGTGTTGCTAGCATTAAGTGGTAGTTGTGTGATTCATGACATAGGAGAGGATACGCGTTTGATAAGTCTCAATGTGTTTCCTGGTCCTAAGGATTGTCTAGTTTGACTGAATTGCTTTGATGTGATCATTCACAGCTCACACAAGGAATTTCCTTTAGGTCCTACCTACTTAATTGTTCATTTCATTTCAGTTCCTTGCAGCAGCATCAACATCATATGCATGCCCAATATATATCTATGATATGTTGATATGTCACATCCTTTGTGGCATGGCATTAGTGCCATTAATTAATTATAATCATGTAATTAACACACACACACACACACACATATATATATATATATATATATATATATATATATATATATATATGGGCATGGATTCACATTATAGAGAAGCTCCCAAAAAATTAAATAGTTTATCATAAATTTTATAATAATTTTATTTTTATTTTTTAAGAAAAAGTTATATGTTACCACCACTAAAAACGATTCATTAATTTTATCAAAGAATTAAATTGAATTATGAGTTATAAATTGTAGAATTATTATTTGATTATTCATAAAATAAAAAGAATAATTATTTAGTCATAAATAGATAAAAATATTTTTGAAAATGAAAAAGTGACTAAATTTCAAATATTAAAAACACTTAAAAATCAATCATAATATTAAATTTTATCTATGATATATTAATATTATTTTATAATCTCAATTTTTTTTTTTAGTGGTAATATTATGATCTTGCTCTCACATTTTTTTTGATAAGTAAAATTGTATTAATGGAAAGGGGGAAACCCCAACTTTACAAAACAACTCTTACAATGGATTCAATCATTCTCAAACCAAAGGAATTAAAGAAAGTCTAATGGATATTTAGATCATTCATACAAACTACACCTCCCAATGGAGTTTGACAATGTAGGAATCCATCTCCAAGACAACACTTTGATATATTGGAATATAGTTTCCGCATCCCACAGTTCGTCCTTGAAAACAATACCGTTTCTTGATCTCCAAACGCACCAGCATGTGATATATATACCATAGAGAGCTTACATTTCCCTGCTTGCACCTCCCACAAAGTCGTAGAAACCAAACCATTGCATGTTCTTGGCAGGTTGATTCAGAAATGCTCTCAGTTCCAATCCAGTTGAAGATTTTCAACCATAACTATCTAACTGTTTGGCACGTGATGAATAGGTGATTTGCATCCTCAACCTCTTGAAAGCAGAATACACAAACCTCTTCACGGTGTGACTTTAAAATCCCTCGTGCCATGAGGTTCTGACGTGTAGGGAGTTTATTGAGGTTTAGTCGCCACGCAAAGATCTTTACCTTTAATGGGATGTTGGTTTTCCACATAATCTCCAATGTTATTATCAACTGATCACCTAGACTGGTTGTGATTTCACTTGCTGTCAGCATGTTGTAGCATGAATGGACAGTAAAAACCTTAGCATTGTCAAGCTTTCAAAACCATCGATCCACTGATTCCTTCATTGGTTGTGTGTCTCCCAGTAGGAATGTTAATTCTTGCAACTATTCATTAGCCTCATTTTCAAGTACATGAGGCAAAGAGCTCACCAACCACTTCCATTTACCCGCATCCCAAACTCCCATGTCTGCCACACTCTAACTTTTAGTGTATGTCACCTGGAACAATTTTGGATACAGTAGACTAAATTTGGAGTTGTCATACCACTCACATGACCAAAATAGTATGTTAGAACCATTGCCCAGTTTAGCAGACAAATTGTTCAAGAAGCTGTTGTCTATAGCAGGTCTGCAGGTTAATATAATATCCCTCATCCAAAAAGAAATTGTTGCAGTGTCTGTGCCCTTCAAGTTATTAGTCCATATACACTTTACCAAGTTACCATATCTGGCTTCAATAACATCTTTCCATATCTTACATCCCATATGTAGAAATTTCTAAATCCATTTGGCTAGCAAAGCTTTGTTAAAGTGACCTACATGTTATATCCCCAGCCCTCCAAACTTCCTATGTCTGCAAAGATCTTTCTAATTCACCCAAGGAATCCCTTTAGATCCAGCAGTTCCAGACCATAAGAACTTTCGTTGGATGTTGATTATCTCCTTGATCACCTTTTTAGGAGCCTTGAAGAATGCAAGGTGATGGATGGGCAGGTTGGCAAGGACTAGGTTGAGTAGGGTAACTCTTCCACCAATTGAGAGGTGTCTCTCAATCCAGGAGGACAATCTATTTCTCATACAATTCAAAACTGGTTCCCAAAATATAGTCCTTCTTGGGTTACCACCAACCCTTAAACCAAGGAATTTAAAAGGTAGAGCACCAGTTTTGCAGAAAAGAAACTGCTCTGCAGTCTTCAGCAATTCAGGGTCCATACCAGCTAAAAGCCTCTCAATATGGATTTAATTGCCCATAAGTTAGAAAGGCTACCATCACACATGAGTGGTATATCATCAGCAAATTGCAAGATGCTGCCCACTACTTTATCTTCCACTTTGAATCCATTGAGCAGGTTGAGGTTCATAACTCTTTTCACTAGGATTTCCAAACCTTCAACAACTATTGCAAATAACAAGGGGGATAAGGGATTCCCTTGTTTTAGACCCCTGGAAGCCTTGAAGTCCATAGTTGGGCTACCATTGATTAACACAGACATAAAGCTGTTTTGGATTATTCCTCCTATCCATTTTCTCCAATTAGGGCCAAAGTTCGTGGCTTCCATCATTGTGTCTAGGAAGTCCCACTCCACATAATCAAAGGCCTGAGTAAAGTCCACCTTCAATAGTAAGCATTGTCTCCTACTTCTACAAGCATAGTCCAAGCATTCATTTGCCACAACAATTCCATCAAACATATTTTTGCCAGGAATAAAGGCAGTTTGGGAGGGGGAAATCAGCTTTCCTATCACCTTGTTAAGTCTCTTGGATAACATTTTTGAAATCACTTTCTCGATGCAACCTATAAGGCTAATAGGCCTGAATTCATCAAACCAAAGGGGGTTCTCAACTTTTGGTACAGGGATCAGAAGGAGGAAGTAAAAGCTTTAGGAGGGTAGCATTAACAAAAAATTCTAGAACAGCATCTGTGATATCACTACCAACAATTTCCCAGCAATGCTTCAGGAACTTAAAGTTAAATCCATCAACCCCAGGGTATTTATTTCCATCACACTCCATGACTGCTTCAAGAACATCTTCACCTGTGAATTCAAATTCCAGCATTTCATTATCCCTTATGCTGAGCTTGTTAACCTCATCCAAACTCAAACTAGGCTTCTTCCTATTTGGCCTTTGGAAATTCTCCTTAAAAAATTACCTAGCCCCTTCTTTGATAGAGATTGGGTCCACCATAGATGAAATACCACAGTTAATGGCTGAGATTGAATTCTTTCTTAACCTGGTCCTAAGGGAGGAGTGGAAAAAACTGGTATTATTATCTCCTTCGAGAATCCACTTCACACTTTGACTTTTGGTGGATCATACTCTCCTTGATGCGCAAATTGCTCCAAATCTCCTCTTAAGCTTCAAGACAATTGATTATGCTCTTCTCACATTGGCTCCCTTCTACTTCATCCAAGTAATGTTCTACTTCATTAAGTCTATCCACTCCCTTCTCCATGGCAAGATCTACCCACCCAAATACGTTGATGTTCCACCATTTGAGTTTAAGTTTTAGGGCTTTAAACTTTGGGTGAAGTACCTCACCAGCAGACCCCTTAAACTTCGCAGCATTCCACGTTTCAGACACAAGGCACGTGAAATATTTGTTATTTGTCCAACAATTGAAGAATCTAAAGGGCTTAGGGCCCCAATTGGCTTTGTTTGGCTTTAACCAGCCCGGACGATGATCAGAGATGTCTTTGTTGCCAACATGTTGAGCCTTCAGTTCCCAGCCTCTAATGATATCCTCATCAACCAGAAACCTGTCAAGACGACTACGACAACCACCACCAACATTGAACCATGTGAATCTGTGACCAGTAATTGGAAGATCCACCAGACACAGGCTATCTATGAAGTGACTGAATTCGTTCATCTCAATACGATTGGGTTTGGCCTTACTTTTCCTTTCTTCCTCCATCTTTATGGAGTTGAAGTCACCTCCAAAAATCCATTTTCCCTCAGGATGTCTCCCTTTGATGTTGAGTAATTCTGACCATAATGATCTCTTTCCAGGTAGGTCACAAGGGGAATATATGTTGACCACAAAGCAGTTGAGGTTTCCCCATAGAAAATGAACCCCAATGTACCCATCGCCCTTGAAGCCCGAGACTGCCTGAAGGACACCTTTGTTATATATTATATACAACCCTCTAGCCAATCCATTAGATTTTGATTTAGACCATTCACACTCATTTGAACCCCACAGGCTTCGCACAGTACTTTCTTGTAAATCTTGAATTTTAGTCTCCTGTAGTAGGAAAAGTTCAGCGTTCCCTTTCTGAAGAATTTGATTAATTCTTCTCCTTTTGAGGGAATTACAACATCTTCGTGTATTAAAGGAAACCAGATTCATGATTCCCTGTTTTCATCAATCCTCTTATGATAATTTGCTTTATCTCTTGTCTCCATGTCTCTGACCACACCTTCAAAAACCTCATCGTCCTCCACTCCCTCTATTCCCAATTGTTTTATTGTGTTCCATACCTTAGGTGGGATATCATCGATTCCCTTCTTGCATCTCAGGTTACACTGCACCAGATCCGAATCTGTTAGTGAGTCACAACAGAGGACCGAACCACCTGAGTATCTGGAAGATGCTTCATCCTCCTGCGATGTCAGGTTGGATAACCTCAAAGTTATGGCTTTTCCAGCAATTTGATCAGGTTTCCCCATAGAATTATGCAGCAATGTCGAATGTTAGGACACAGAGAATGGTATTTGTATCTTGTCATACAAATCTTTCATCCCAATCTTCTTTCTTAGTTTGGGCCATCCCAAGAGTCCAAGAGAGTTACTAAGCCTACTATGTTGTGGATCCTATTCGTTTTGATTTAGGCCCACAATAGGAATTGCCACATCTTCCACTGCTTGAACAACATTAAGAGAATCGGTCCCACCTTGCCCATGGGCCCCAAGAATCCTTGAATGAGACCTCACAGTACTTTGTTGAGCATGTGCAGAAAAGTTGACTGCCACATTCAATGCACCTTTGTCCCATTCAATGTAATTATGATCTTGCTCCACTCCAAGAATAACCTTTCCACTAGCATGGGTCTTTTCACCTTTATTCTTGTTAGATTTCTCTGATTCACTATCTTTTTTACGCATATTCTCTCCCATGCTATCACAAACAATTGTATTTTCCCCTGCCAAGCTAGCAGTTGAGTCTTCATTGTTTCCAAGAACTTGCTTTTGTAGGTCTGCGCTTCTCATTATAGGGTTAGCAAGATTGACATTTTCTTCGTCTTCATCCATCCCACTATCCCACGCGCCACCGTCCTCCTCCGTGTCTGAGTCTTCTGATGTTTCATCCTCTGTGTATCCTTCCTCTTCCTCTTGCCTACTCTTCTTCCGCTCTGGTCCGTGGTGGTTTTCGACAATATTACTCTGAATATGTTATCATTAATCTATATATTCATGATTTCGTTCATGTTTATTGCAAATTTGGTCTTGACAAGGAACCTAGCAACGTCAAATCGCTTCATGTTTGAGGTTTCCTTATCACACGTGATGAAGGAACCAACCATACCATCTATCAGCTTAAACAAATCTGTATCCCAGGCGTGACATAGGAGACCATACACATTCAGCCATGTTACTTGTTCTTTATCCACTCCACCTGGGCTCCAATTTCTAATGTCATCGAACCATTTTTCGACCCAACCTCTATTCTGTTCAATGATTGAAGCTATAACTCCTTCCTCTTGTTCTTCTAGAAGGCATAAGTTGGCTCCTAGAGGGGTGGCAGTTATGTTAAACAAACCTTCCTCGTTCAACGCTTGTTGGATAATGTTATACGTGTTACCCAGAGAAGATACCTCCCCCACGTAAGCCTTGCTGAAATGCGTCATTTTTGTTTTATCGATATTAAATTGGAGGTGAGCAAATTGTGGCCGTGATATTTCATCCCTTATCTTGACGGTTGTTCTCTTCTTCCCTATCATTGAAGGCTCTGAGTTCAACACCTGCGCGTATGTCTTACCAATAGGCAAATTAGGTCTTCCATTCTTGATACTGATTCCACCCATGTCAGACTGGTTAAGCCTGTGCTTGGTATGTCCTTGTTGACCTTGGATCTTCTTGTTAGTCTCTGGCCTTTGAAATCTGGGTGTATTTGCATGTAGCTTCCTTCTGTTTATCTGAATACTGTCCAGTTTTGACTGCCAACATTCTTTCGTCGTCTACTTTTCGAAACTGGGAGAAACCGTAACGCTTTCCTCTCTTATCCAACTTCGCCGGAATATAGACTTCAGAGACCAGGCCATAGTCTTTAAAGACGTCTAACATCCTTTTTGCATCCAAGTTGTCCGGGAACTCGGTGCAGAAGAAAGCCGATGTTCTCTCATTGGCACCAACTTCTTTACCTCTGAGATCTTTCCATACTGATGCTCTCAGGTTTAATCCGTTAGAGTTCCTCTTCTTACCAACTAGATTCCATTCCATGACTGCAGCACCTAACGATATTAATCTCACACCTACATATTCAAATACACCACTTGCAGAAACTAATACAACACTATAAGCAAGATTGTAGATCAACAACAGTGAGGGATGAAGAGTCGCGAGACGAGATTGGTGCAGAATCAGCTCAGGGGGAGGAAGGTCCCTAACCCTAAGATTAGGACTTTAAACCAAACCTCCCAAACTAAAATGACCAATCTCAGCTATACTATTTATTCAAAAAAATGTTATTTCTTTAGAGTCTGAATGATCATATATATAGTTAAATGTGTTCAATTTGGATACTTGATTTTGCTCGCACAATTGAAAATTTCTGAATCCTTATATATATATATATATATATATATATATATATATATATATATATATATAAGTCTTTAGACCAAATCCATATTAAACCTCTTTTATTATATATAAATAGTTGAGTTATTTGTAAAATAATAAAACATCCGTAGCATCATTAATTAAACAAATACATGGAAGTATATTTCATTATCTATACCGAATTTTAATACAATATTAAATTTATTGTCCAATAATTTTAAATTTTATATATTCATTAAAATTGATAAAAGTCCACTTTTAGATTTTTTTATAGATCTTTATTATAAACTAAATTATATATTTATACACCGATAACTTTCTTCATCTAACCTTCTTCCTTGGTATAATTTATTGCAAAGAGACCCTTCAATGAAGCAAACCACATGGCATGTTTCCAAGTCATATAATCAAACGGCCATAATCAAATCTAAAATATTCACAATGTAACACAAATCGTTCAATATGTCCCATATCCAACTTATTAAGGTGCTGGCTTTTGTTGGAGGGTTTTGAAAGGAGACAGCTTTTGTCCCCACAATTGTTTCTAATGTGACCGACAATTTCCTCTTACTTGACCTGTCTTTGCTCCCACTAAGTCCTTTTCTATTCACTTATAATCTTTATGTATATATAACACATTACTAAACCCTTATTTTCTTACATGTTCAAAAAATATTCACATCAAATATTCTAACCCTAAAGAGAGTTAAATATGGCAAGAGAAGGTTTAGGACTTGAGATAACTGAGCTGAGGTTAGGTTTATCATGTGGTGAGCCAAAGAAGAATGAGAAGAAGAGGATGTTCTCGGAGATCGACGGTGGAGGGGAAGAAGATGGGGGCTCCGGTGACCGAAAAAGTGTCGATAAGAAGAATCAAGTTGTTGGGTGGCCTCCGGTGTGTTCGTACCGGAAGAAGAACATGAATGAAGGTTCGAAAATGTATATGAAGGTTAGCATGGATGGAGCTCCTTACTTGCGTAAGATTGATCTTTGTTTGCATAAGGGATATTTGGAGTTAGCTATGGCTTTGGAGAAGCTCTTTGATTGTTGTGGAATTGGTGAGTTATATATTTTTCATCTTAAGTCTTTCCTATTATTTGTGACACATGCAAAATATAGAACATCTATACTTATAAAGTGGTAAAATAGTAAGGTAGATTGAAATACAGAAATGAAGCATGATGAGTGAAATATGAATTCTATTAGATAAAGAATCTTGCTATTTTTAGTAAAAATATGATAAAATATCATCTTTATTCTCCTTTTATATTACTATAAAATTACTAAAAATGGTAAGAATTTTTCATCCTTAAATTTTTTTTAAAAGTTGATATTAAATTGATCCAATAAAATATATTATTGAAAAAATGTTACTAGTATATAGATCATTGATATTCTAAACTAACAAATTTAGTAAATATTTTTAATATGATGTATTTCATATGAAACAAACATAGTAATTTCTTAGGAGTAATTTTTGTCACTGTCAATATAAATTGTTTATTATAGGTATTTCATCCGTTTTTTTATTATTATAAGTCATTTAAAAAAATTGTACCAAAATAGATGTTGATTTATAATACTAATAAATTATTAATGATATTTTTTTTATATTTTTAATTATTTATAAATCTTTTTTTCAATTCTTTAAATTTAACTTTTCAAGATTATTAATGAAGGAAATTTTATAAAAATATAAAAAAATTATTTAATATTAATTACTCTTCTTAATATATATGTGTAAAAAATTTAAAACGGCTAATAATAAATAAAATGAAGGAAGTATATCATACAACTATAAAACTTAAGTGACTATGTGAGTAAGTATTTTTATTGTATTTATTAATTGACATTATAAAGCTTCTTTATATGGCTATGGTTAGATTATTATATGAACTAAATTATTTCTTATATAAACTCAACACTCAACAAACACTCAACAAACCGGGATATAATGGTTTATGTTTTTTATGAAAAATATATGATGCTTTATGAATGTTAGGGTATTGATCCCAGGTAGATATTATTGTACAACATATAGGATCATAAAGAATCTTTAATTTTTTATAAAGTTGATAGAGAAATGGTAAAGTGGGAGACAAAGTAAAATGTATAATGATAATTAGACATTCTCCTTCTAATCTGTTGCTGGCGTGCTACTAGTGTACGTATAAAGTTCATCACTACCTCTTAATGACAAATAATCAAGCACAACATTTATGTATATAATAATAACACTTGAATGAAAAGAAGGAACTAAAGTAGTAAACCCTAAAAAAAATCAATTAAAATTTACTTTTAAGAGATGAAATTTTGTCTATAATAATAAGAGTATTGAAAATTAATTGAATTTTTATTTGTTGGCAGAAGAGGCATTAAAAGATGCAGAAAATTGTGAACACGTTCCAATTTATGAAGACAAAGATGGTGATTGGATGCTGGTTGGAGATGTCCCTTGGGAGTAAGTATTTTTATTTATTTCCTATAGTATTTTATTTAATTTGATATAATGCTTTCTATCATACTATACAAAACAAATCAAATAAAATATTATATATATATATATATATATATATATATATATATATATATATATATATATATATATATCTTGGAGACATGCGTGAACCTCTCATTATAATATGTTGACAACATTAATTTAGAAGGAGAAACAATCAAAATCATGGCCTACCATGGAAAAGGAAAAGCCATTATTGTGTTATGGAAACATCAAATAAGGAGAGAGAGGAAAAAGCTTGCAATTCCTATAATGATCAAACATGAATATTTTCTATATAATAAATATTTAAAGCTATATAGTATAGTAATTAATTAATATTCACTTTTATGATGTGAAAAAAAAACAGGATGTTTATTGAGTCATGCAAGAGGCTGAGGATTATGAAGAGGGCTGATGCAAAGGGCTTTGATTTGCAACCAAAAGGATCTTTGAAGAGATTCATATAGAAAGTGAAAGATATGTTAGGCTTCTAAACAATGAAAAAGAATGTTAATTTGGATTTTATGTTGTCTTTTTATTATATTTGAGAAGCATTCCTTTATACTATAGTTTGATATGAATGAACTAGGGTTTATCATGATGTTTATTTTAATGTTTTATATATCAAAGATATATAGGATCAATTTTTATTATGGATTTAAAGGATATGTATTGCGAGTGTTATTGAGTGAATTTCTTCGGTTGAAGGGAAGAAATACCTTTTGTTAGAAATTATTTGTATAAATTTGTTATGGTGAGTGCACATATGGAATAGCTTATAGCCATTCTCAACTAATAATTAGGATCTACACCCCTTTTAAGTTTTGGAAGTTTTGGACTTGCTAATGAGCGCGACCGTGTTGCTACACTACTATAAAAAAAAAAAGTCTTAATATAGGTTCATTAGATGTTCTTTATTTCTTTGATTTGTAAATTACATATAATTACGATTCAATGATATGTGAATAAGTGGCACGTTTTGAATGTCCACATCTACAATTTTATATTTTTTTCAATAAAAAAAAAGTATTCATCAATTTCTATTTTTAAACATTGTTCACCACGGTCAATATTAACAACCGTCGTTAAATATTATTTCACCACGGTTTTATTTATCAACCCTGGTGAAATATATTACCTATAAAAGTTAACTTGTATCAATTCAGAACTGATTACTATCAAAGAAAACCCTAACTTCTCTCACCTTATTCTAATCACTCAAAACTCCAACATACATTCTCCAACTATTATGAATCAAGGAAAGATTTCACGAATCTTCGCAAGATGAAACAAGTAGCTCATTTATCTGTCTTCATTTTTCATGAATCCTTTCTATGAAAGGTATGTTTGTGAAACAATTTATGAATTGATATTGTTGTTGTTCAAAATATTTCTCTTATTTTTCTTGATCAAATTATATACGTGAAACATATGATTTATTGTTTTCTTGTCTTGTATTTATTAGGTTTATTGATATTTTTTGTTGAGGTATGTTGTTGTTTTGTTAAGGTAATTTGTTATTTATGTTAAGGTAAGTTGTTGTCAATAACAAATCAAAATATGAGAAAGTGTGAGTTTCTTGAACAAACACAAGAAACCTGATTAAGTTTTACGAAATAGAGAGAAGAAGGAAGAAGAAGAATCAGCATTGGTTATAATTGTTTTAATATTCACTTTCTTTATTAGGATTCAAAGATTACAAATGAATATCAGCAAACAAATAAACTCTATCTCTCTCTCTCTCTCTCTCTCTCTCTCTCTCTCTCTCTCTCTGATAGGCCCATACGAGTAATTAAGAAGCCCAGTTGGCAAAAGGATTATATTATGAATTAATTTTTGTATTTTTTTCTTTTGGTTCAGTTTTCTTTATTTTCCTCCAAGTGGGTCTGGCCCAGAGTGCATTAGTTTCTTAGTCCACTGGTATCCTGTATTTATAGGAGTTGTGTGAAACTCTTAATTTTTATGCAGAATATTAAACTTATGTTATTTTGTTCAATTTTATCTTTTCCAAATTCTGGTAGCAACCCTAGTTTATGGTAGTAGTAGAACTCATCTTATCATTTGGTGCTTTCATCTTCTTCCTCAATGCCTCCAAAACTCACAAACCCCACACCTAAAGACCTAGATGATACTCTTCAAGCTACCAACCAACGTATTGAAGATCTCATCTCAACCCATGAAAATCTTGAATCCACCATGGAAGCTAATAACCAAGCTGTTGCATTACAACTTGGTCAAATCAATACAAACCACAACAATTTGGAGACAGCAATGAATAACAACTTTGCAGCTCTAACAGCCTTGATGACACAACAGTTTGCAGCTATGACAGCCAGATCTGAACCTACTTCAACACCCATTTCTACACCTACATCTACACCCAGATCTACACCTACAGCAACATCCAAATCCACATCAGGTATACCTACGTTACCCCTAACTACGTCTACACCTCACATCAGCTCCACACTCACTAGTAACCAACTACATACACCACCACCACCACCACCACCTACCTTCACACACCCCATTTCCAGCATACACTCAGCTAACTCTTCATTTCAACAATATATGCCAACTCTTACAAACCCCTTTCCACCACAATATACACAACCTCCACACATCCTCACCCAACCACAACCTCTTTATTCCTCACTTTTACACAACAACACCATCCCACAATAGCAACACCACCCTTTTTTTTCAATACAGCAACCCTTTCCCACAACCCTTCCCTTTCTCTCAGCTAAACCCTAACATTAATGCCCAACCACCAGTTTTTCGTACTCCGAAAATCGAACTAAACACTTTTGACGGTAATGACGTCATGGAATGGCTATTTCAAGCTGACCAGTTTTTTGCTTTTTATAACATTCCCATGGAAAATCGATTACCTATGGCTACTTTTTACATGAAGGGCGAAGCCCTTGGCTGGTATAAGTGGATGTTTCAAAGTAACGAACTTACAACTTGGGAAGCATTCTCTAGAGTTGTCGAATTACGTTTTGGTCCCTCAATATATGAAAATCACCAAGCTCAATTATTTAAACTTAGACAGCATGTCAGTGTTTCAGAATATCAGGCTAATTTTGAGAAGCTTGGGAGCAGGGTAATTGGATTACCACCATAAGCTATTTTGAATTGTTTTATTTCTGGTTTACTTCCAGAAATTCGTAATGAACTAGCAGTTTAGCGGCCCCAATCTATTTCCCATGCCATTGGTTTGGCTAAACTCATTGAAGCCAAGATTAAGGATTCTAAACCCAAACTCAAAAACCCTTACATGCCCAACTCAAACACTATTACCCACCCCACCTACCCTAAACAACCATCAAATCAACCGCCCATTACTTCCGCTAATAAACCACCAACTACACCCAACCCCTCCCATAATATAAGTCGATTTCCAATTCGACGGATCACTCCAGCACAACAAGCAGAACATCGCGCACAGGGTTTATGTTTCAATTGCGATGAAAAGTTCATACCAGGTCACAAATGTGCATCAGGAAAATTTTTGCTACTTATGGTTAATGAGGATTTACCCCTAGTTATCGGGGAAGAGATTGGTGACTATCTACCTTCCATGGAAGATGCAACCACCGATATTGAAAATGCAGAAACATATTTCCAACTGTCACTACAGGCTGTTAACGGTCATTTTTCTCCTCAAACATTAAAGTTCAAGGGGATACTAGACGGATTGATTGTAACAATTCTCATTGACATCGGTAGCACTCACAACATTCTTCAGCCTCGAATCGCAAGCCACCTCAAAATCCCTATCACTCCCATCTCTAATTTTTCTGTTATGGTTGGCAATGGTTCCAAATTAACTTGTTCAGGCCTATGCTCTCAAGTTCCAATCACCCTACAAGACCATCTCTTCTTTATACCATTCTATCTAATTCCCATAGAGGGAGCTGATGTCATGTTAGGGATGGAATGGCTGCGCACACTCGAGCCACTTACCGCTGATTTCTCAATACCACAAATTTCTTTCACCTATGAAGACAAGAAAATCTGCATTAAAGGTGACTCAAATAACACCCTAATTCCATCCACTTTCACCCAAATTCGTCACCTTTTACACACAGACTCTGTAGCTTCCATGCACCTTCTACTATATCAACCTACAACTCATCCCACACCACCTTCTTCCTCCTCAAACTTTAATAACCTCCCCACCAGCACTCCAACAGAGATCGCCGCCCTCATTAAATCCTACCCATCCGTTTTTCACCCACCACATGGCCTACCTCCAAGTAGACTGCACGACCATAAAATCCCTCTCACTCCTAACACCCCACCCATCAATGTGAAACCATACCGCTATCCTCATTCTCAAAAGGAAGCAATGACCACTATTATCCATGAAATGCTATCAGAGGGCATTATCAAACCTAGCATTAGTCCTTACTCATCACCCGTTTTACTAGTTCGAAAAAAAGACGGCTCATGGAGATTTTGTGTCGATTACCGAGCCTTAAATGCTGCTACCATTCGTGAACGTTTCCCTATACCTACCATTAATGATCTCTTTGATGAGTTGGGTTCTGCTTCTTTGTTTACAAAGATTGACCTAAGGTCAGGCTACCATCAAATCAGGGTTGTATCAGAGGACACACACAAAATAGCATTTAAAACTTTTGATGGGCACTACGAGTTTTTAGTAATGCCTTTTGGTTTAACTAATGCTCCTAGTACTTTTCAATCGGCAATGAATGACTTGTTACGACCTTATTTACGCCGGTTTGTTCTTGTTTTTTTTTACGATATTTTGATATATAGCACTTCTTATTCTGGCCATTTACTTCACTTAACTTTGATTTTAGACTTACTTGCTTCAAATCACTTTGTTGCAAAACTGTCTAAGTGTGATTTTGCAGTTCCTAAAGTGGATTATCTAGGTCATGTTATCTCTTTTAATGGCGTCACCCCTGATCCAACAAAAATTGAAGCAATCATTGATTGGCCGAAGCCACATTCACTCACGCAGCTCAGGGGATTTTTGGGCCTCACCGGTTTTTATAGACGGTTTGTCCGCCACTACGCCACACTCGCCGCTCCGCTCACCGAGTTATTGCGTTTCACTAGATTTACATGGAATACAGAAGCTGAGATAGCATTTACAAATCTAAAACAAATTATGACGAGAACTCCAGTTTTGGCACTTCCAAACTTCAGCAAGCCCTTTGTTGTTGAGACCGATGCTTCCGCTGTTGCTGTTGGAGCAGTTCTTTCGCAAGACGGTCACCCCTTAGCCTTCTTCAGCAAGAAATTGTGCCCTCGCCTCCAAGCTGCATCCGTCTATGTGCGTGAAATGTACGCCATCACCGAAGCTGTAGAAAAATGGCGTCAGTACCTCATTGGTCAGCATTTTCACATTTTTACAGATCAAAAAAGTCTTAAAAATCTCTTAACACAAACAATACAGACTCCAGAACAACAGAAATGGGCTGCAAAATTGCAAGGGTTCAGTTTTGAGATTTCTTACAAACCTGGTAAATCAAACAATGTAGCAGATGCGTTGAGCCGAAGACACACAGAGGACAACTCACTGATGCTTGCCATTTCATCTCCAATTCCTACTTTTCTCACTCAGCTTCAACAATACTACACAAAACATAAAAACGGTCAAGATCTCATCACTAAGTATGACAACGACCCAAAGATGCAACTTGTTTTTAACTTTAGACAAGGTCTTCTTTATTTCAAAGATAGAATTTTTGTACCTGATGACCTAGACTTTCGAGTTACTCTCCTCAAAGAATACCACTGTACGCCATCTGCAGGCCATTCAGGGTTGCGTCCTACTTTAGCCCGCATAGCTACAACTTTTCGTTGGTCTGGCTTGCACAGCGACACAAAAAAGTTCATCCAATGCTGCTCCTCTTGTCAACATAACAAGTACCTGCCAACCAAAAAACAGGGCTTATTACAACCATTGGAAATACCTAACCAAGTTTGGGAAGACCTATCCATGGATTTCATTACCATTTACCAAAATCATTTGGACATACCATCATTTGGGTCGTTTGCAATAGACTGTCAAAGTTTTCGCACTTAATTGCACTTCCATCCAAGTTCTCTGCCTCAGATCTGGCGATGCGATTCTCCGTCGAAATCTGTCGACTCCATGGAATCCCAAATACTATAGTTTCTGATCGTGACCCTATCTTTTGAAGCACTTTTTGGAAAGAGCTTTTTCGAGTACAAGACACAACCCTGAAATACATCACCGCTTATCACCCAGAAACAGATGGCCAAACTGAAGTTATGAACATGTGTTTAGAGACGTACCTACATTGCTTCACCAGTGACAATCTGAGACTTTGATACAAGTACCTCTATTTGGCTGAGTTCTGGCATAACTCAAGCTAGCACTCCTCTATTCAGATGACTCCTTTCGAAGCTCTCTACGGTCGACAACCTCCAGTAGTAAAAGACTATGTCAAAGGATTCACCACACTTCCTTCGTTGGATGTCACACAGCAACAACGACAAGAAATCCTTAACAAGTTAAAAACCAACCTCATCAAAAGCCAAAAGATCATGAAGGAACAAGCTAATAAGAAACTTAAACACTGTACCTTCGATGTCGGAGATCTCGTGTTGCTAAGACTGCAACTGTATCGACAAATGTCCATCCACAGAAGGACATCTCAGAAGCTTTCAAAACGTTTCTTTGGCCCTTTTCAGGTTTTGCGTCGTGTGGGTGTTGTCATGTACGAACTAAAACTGCCGCCTTCATCTCGTATCCACCCAGTCTTTCACGTTTCCCAGCTTCGAGCATATCATGGTCAAGATCTTCAAGCTGATCTGGTTCCTATACCCGCAAATATTTTGATGGAGGAGTTAGTTAAACATGAACCAACAACCAAAACGAGCCTAGACGCTGATGAACAAGATGTGTGTTCATTTAAAGAGAAACAGAAGAATGACGATGACAACACATCTTATGGTTTGGACTCAGATCTGAAGGACTTAGAAAATATTGCTCTGAGAAAGAAGACTTTTAATGTGAACTCAACACAAAACACCAACGAACAAATGGGTTATGACTCAAAAACTCCTCTTGCTTTTGAAGAGATAACGCATGCAAAGTCTGTCCTCAAGTACAAGAAGGGTGTTGATAGTGGTCAGACACTTCTAGATCCTACGAAGCCATCCCAGCCATTGAAAATGGGCTCCATGAAATCTGGATCATCCACCTCAAGTACTTATCCCATGCCCATTACTGCTCCAAACCGCGTGGCCCCCACCAACTTGTCTGACCCACCGCCCATTTTCTACACAAAACCATGTGTGATTTTGAAAAACACACTGCCCAAGGCATCCCTCCAACCTAATCCCACTATCTCACACGCCACCCAACCTCACTCTCAGCCGTTGGATTTCCAACGTATACCTGCAGCTCTCCCTCCACCAGCCACGTATCCCCCACTTGTTTCCCCTAGCCTGCAATCTTCAGATTCCCTATCCCAAAAGGGCCACGCATCCCAGCCACAGATTTTTCCCTCCTCCCAATTTGAGAACCCAAACCCAGCTTATCCGCTTGGACCACATTTTGAACCAAGCTCATTAACTAATTACTCCAACCTTGAGGACAAGGTTACTTTTGGGCAGGATAGTAGTGATAGGCCCATACGAGTAATTAAGAAGCCCAGTTGGCAAAAGGATTATATTATGAATTAATTTTTGTATTTTTTTCTTTTGGTTCAATTTTATTTATTTTCCTCCAAGTGGGCCTGGCCCAGAGTGCATTAGTTTCTTAGTCCATTGATATCCTGTATTTATAGGAGTTGTGTGAAACTCTTAATTTTTATGCAGAATATTAAACTTATGTTATTTTGTTCAATTTTATCTTTTCCAAATTCTGGTAGCAACCCTAGTTTATGGTAGTAGTAGAACCCATCTTATCACTTTCTCTCTCTCTCTCTCGCACACATACATACACACACACACACCATTCTGAGAGAAACAGTTTATTTATATATTATTAAGCTAGGTTAAACAACAAGCTAACATAATTCTGCATGGAAAAATAGACTTCGACTATAACATGCATATCTTTGACTTCGACAGAGTTTACTACAACAATAGCTTATAACACATAAGCTACAAATTTCCACCTTGGAACAAACTCTTAACCACGAAACCAACTAGCTATCATCATGCAGCTTTATCAACTGCATACAGTGGGAAAACTTGCTACTTGGTAATGTCTTGGTGATCATATCAGCAACATTGTCATCATTCGAAACCTTTAGCACTTGGACTTCTCCACGCTCGATTATCTCTCTGATGAAATGCAACCTCACATCGATGTGCTTGGTTCGCTCATGATAGCTCGGACTTCAATTTTTATCTTCTTAGCAAAACCTTTAAGCCACAATGCTTCTTTCACAGCTTTAGTGAGAGAAATATACTCCGTTTCAGTGGTTGATAAGGCAACAATCTTCTGAAGTGTTGTTTTCCAACTGATTGTTGTGCCATAGTGAACACATATCCAAAAATAGATTTTATAGAATCCATACAGCCTGCATAATCAGAGTCGAAAAATCCTTCGATTTTGACTTTTCTATCATCACCACAGGCTCCGCCATAAATCAATACTATCTACGGAGACCTATTTATGTACCTTAAAATCCACTTTAATGCTTGCTAGTGCGCCTTCCCAAGAATAGCCATATACCTTCTTACAAGGCTCACTTCATACGCTATCATACATCAATGAACCTACTATACTAGCATATGGAATGTTATTCATATAGGCTTTTTCAACTTTAGTACTAGGACTTTGAGTCGTACTCAGCTTGAATTGAGGATGAGCCGATTTTACAACAGGATTTGAATTCGACATAGCAAAGTTGTTGAGAATCTTCAGTAGGTATGTCTCTTGAGATAAGCATAATCTCTACTGATTTCTATCTCTCTAGATGTCAATCTCAAGATTTCTGGAGATGACTCTCAAATCCTTCATGTCGGACTCCTTATCAAGTTCAGCCTTCACCTTCATAACATCTTCGATACTATTGCTTGCTATGAGGATGTCATCCACATAAAGCAACAAAATAACAAATGAATTTCCAAGTCGAAATCTGAAGTAAACACGGTGGTCGAACTGGCTCCTAGTGAAACCTATGTGTGCCATGAACTTGTCGAATCTCATATTACATTGTCGAGGAGATTGTTTCAGGCCATACAAAGACCTATTCAGCTTGCACACATAATCTTGCTTTACTTTCTCTGCATAGCCTTCAGGTTTCCTCATCGGGATTGTTTCATATAGATCACCATACAAGAAGGTTGTCTTCACATCCATTTGTTCAAGTTCTAGGTAGAACTTGGCCACCACGACTAACAACATTCCAATGGATCAGTGTATTACAACAGGTGAAAACACATAATTGAAGTAGACATCTTCTTTCTAAATGAATCCCCTAGAAACCAGCCTTGCCTTAAATCGCTTCGACATCACTCCTTCGATTCCTCCTTAATCTTGAAAAATCCACTTACAATTGACTAACTTGGCTCCAGCAAGTTTTTCGATCAGCTCCTAAGTGTTATTATCATGAAGAGATTTCATCTCGTCATTCATGGATTTTAAACATTCAGTCTTGTCTCGACTCCTCATAACCTTCTTATAGTCTCTATGTTATTTATCCAAAACCCCACTTGCAAAGATTAAGGCATAAGCTATGAGATATACATAACCAAGTCTCTGAGGTGCCTTGATGACTCTTTTTGACCTGTCTCTTGCTAGCATGTAGTCATTAACAGTTTCCTCATCTTCATTGGCAACTTATGCTTCTTCTTCGAGTTCATCTGGGTTATACAATTCAACATCACTATGCTCCACCTCAACATGAATCTCTTTCTCTTCCAGCTCATCTTCATAGATCTGGGTACTTTGTCCAACGTCATCGGTTTTCTTGAAAGCCATCTAAACTTCATTGAAAATTATATCTCGACTTATGATACACCTTCGGTGACCTGGCTCTAGGCACCACAACCTATGAGCTTTGACTCCTTCAGAGTATCCAAGAAACATACATCTCAGAGCTTTAGGTTCAACATTTTCTTGCTTAATGTGAGCATAGGCTAAGCATCCAAATACTCTAAGTCTGTCGAGATTGAGTGGACGTCCTGACCATACTTCTTTAGGTGTCTTCATTCCCAAGGAAGTCGAGGGACACTTATTTATCAGGTATGCTGCACTCATAGCAGCTTCTGTCCAAAACACCTTCTTTATTCCCCCACTAACCAACATGCACCTCACTCTTTCCAGAATGGTTTGGTTAAACCTTTCATCCAAACCATTTTGTTGGGGAGTACCTGCAGTAGTTTTGTGCCTTGCCATACCAGTCGTAACACAGTAGCTGTCGAAAGCCTCATTGCAAAATTCAAGACCATTATCGGTCCTCAATCTCTTGACCTTCCTTTCAGTTTGGTTTTTGACCAAGGTCTTTCAACTTGTGAAATTCTCAAAAGTTTCATCCTTAGTCTTCTGGATGAATACTTATAACTTTCTGGAATAATCATCATCTATGGATAGAAAATATATTTGCACCTGAGTGTGAAGGATTCGTTATAGGCCCCCAAAGATTAACATGAATGTAATCAAGGGATCCATGTGTTCTTTGCTTACCTTTGTTAAACTTCATCCTATAGGATTTACCAAATACACAAGGTTCACAAAACTCCAGTTTTTCGACCTTGTCACCACACAGTCGATTTTGTTTTGACAATTCGACCGAGCCTCTTTCACTGACATGGCCAAGTCTCTTGTGCCATAGCTCAGCCTTCGACACAGGTTTTGTGGATGCCACATATGCTAAACCACTTACAACCTCACCCTCAAGGGTATACAAGCCTTGTTTCTTCACGCCTCTCAAGAGTTCCGTCGATCCCTTCATTACCATTAGGATACTTTTCTCTCCTTTGAAAAAAGGCTTAATACCCTTTTTGGTCTTCTAACTATACCCTCGGGTCCAATTTGGTCCTCTTTCTTTTAAAAGTTCCAAATAGATCCCTTACGTTGTCTAACTGAAGCATAAAGGTCCTTTCCGTCAAATAAATGCAAACAATGTTAGTTTTGCTTACGTGGAGTATGAGTTGGCATGATGGATGTCTTAGTCAACACCTTTTAATTTCCACATGGATTTTTATATTATTTTTAATTATTTTTTATTTTCCATGTAGAATTTTTTATATATTTATTTTTTACTATTTTTTATATTTCTTTTTGTAATATTTATTTTTTAATTCTATTTTTATAAATTGTTATTTTAAAAATAATTTTAACTGGGCCATATCAAATCAAATTCACACACAAACCCATCTAGAAGCACAATATCAATTTCATTCTCTTTGGCCCATATGTTTTTCATTTGCATGATTATGTACAAGTAGTTAATATAAAGACTATATTTTATTCTAAAACAATCAATATGGGACTAATATAAAGACAGGTATTGCAAAAATAAAAAGGAATGAAACCAAGGTTTGAACACTCAGAAGGTTTGTGCGTACGATGCATCATGCGGTTTGGGATTTCTTTATTTTTATCAAAGCAAATTCTGCAGCACATTTCACAACAACTAGCATGACTAATTGACTATAAATGGTTATGAAGTTTGATCACAGAGGTATGTTTCTTCAAAGACAACAAGCAGATGTAGAAACAGTGAAGCTTGGCAGTATTTCACAACAACTAGCACGATTATAAATGGTTATGAAGCTTGGCAGCTAATTTCAAACTACATACAAACAACACAGTGAATATATTTTGGCTACGTATTCTTGAGCAATGTTCATTATTATAGAAATTATTTTATAGTGATGATTAAAAGGATGATTAGATGAAATCTACTTTTGGAAAGACCATTATTCCTCCAGGCTTGCAAGGAAACAAATTCAATATATGACAATTTTCATTCCCATGGTACAATGAAATTATTTATTCATACTTGTGGAAGAGTTCATTTGTAAAACTTTGAACAAAAATTAATATTTCCGTATTTAATTAGTTATAGAACAATCTAAATGATACGATATTCTGGTTTCACATAGCTTGTTCTTCTACTCCATAGCTTGTACCAAAGAATCGAAATTACATACAGGAATTGCTCACTCCATGGCAAAACCAATGGTCCTAATGAACCAATATTTTTCTTCAACACATCACCACAGACATTGACTATATTATTTGAAATCGATACACCTTGTTTGTTCTCTGAATCTACATCCTGATAGACACATGCATAAGATTGATCATCATATGCGTTGATTGTTCTTACAATATGTTGTAACTCATATTCCAGCACTGCATCCCATACCTGATAAATTGAAGCTCATGATGTTGCTTCTCATCATGAACTTGTTAACCACCATTGAACTAAGAGACGGCGTAGGACAGAAAATGCTACTATTAGTTATTAAAATATCGACGGATTTTGGGCTGAATTTGGTTTTTGTTAAAAGATCGTTATTTGTTGTATACTATTATTTCAGCTTTTGGTATTTGAGCAAGACATAGAGGAATGGATGTTTCATCGCTGAATCTAGATTTCACATTGATTTTACTTTGGAAATCAACAGCTTCTTGGTCCATTTCATCATAAACATTGTTCTCTTCAAACATTGCTTTAGGTAGTCTATAAGAACTTGGAGGACAGTAGAAATTAAAATCAGATCCTATTGATTGTAGATACGGACTCAAAAAAGGAACTCCAATAGCTTGAGCTGCAAAATCAAATCAACAAAAATGTTTGGTTGTTTAAACGGCACGAACACGCACCTAAACGGCACGCACGAATTATGGCTTCATGTCCACAATCACAAGGAATGATATTATATGAAATACATTTAGAAGTGGTTTGATCAATACACACTAGAGCTTCATCTTTGAACTGACATGTTATGTTACTGTATCATGTAGCAGTAAATATATTATGCTTGGTTTGTAAATTGCAAAAGAAAGAGGTTTGTGAAGTCCCACATTGAATATTCAATAACAAATCCGAGTGTTTATATAGTTTGTTCACACAATAAAAATAAAACTTGACTATTGGGCCTATTGTTAAGATTATGGGCTTCAAGACCAAATATTTTATATTAAAGTTTATGAAATTTAATTTAAATAGATTTTCTAAAAAGAAGTATATAAACCGTGCCACATCCCCTTTCATTAACATACACATCAGCACATCCAATCCACATCATCAACATTTTAAGTGAAATTTTAACTTTTATAACGGCAAGGACAAACGTGGACCTATTTAATAACGTATGGGACCAATTTGGAACTTTTAAAAGAAAGAGGATCAAATTGGACCCACCCCTATAGTTAGAGGACCAAAAAGGGTATTAAGCCTTGAAAAAATGTTCTTCCTTGTCGAATTCACCAAGAGAAATCAAATTCCTCTTAAGATCGGTTACATGCCTAACGTCAGTTAATAACCTTATTGACTCATCATGGAGCTTGAATCTTACAGATCTAATTCCTACAATCATGCAGGCTTTATTGCTTCCCAACAACACTGATCCACCATCTTATTCACATTTTTCCTCAAACATGTCTTTGTTTAGAGTCATGTGCCAAGTACACCCTAATTCTATAATCCACTCCTTGCTAGAGTTGCTGCTTGAAACCACCAGGACATCAGATGATTCATAACTATCTTGCATAATGGCCGCATTACAATTATCCTTTACACCGTGATTATTTAGTCGATCAAGGCACTACTTTCTTGTATGACCCTTCTTCTTACAATAATAACACCTAATTGCAGGAGTATTACCACCATAAGAATTTCGTAGAACCTTACCATTCTTCTTCTCAAATCTACCATATTTCTTCAAGAATTTTCCTTTGACAGACAATCATTCACCAACAGAAGATGGTTTATGCTCATATCTTTCATTCAGGTCCTTAGAGTGAAAAGATGATTTAACTTCTTCAAAGGTCAATGAATCTCTTCCATTCAAGATATTTTCTTTAAAGTGAGCATGAGACTTAGTTAAAGCACACAACAACAACAATTCTTGATCTACATCATCAATCTTGACCTCGATATTTTCAAGATCAAGAATCAACTTGTTGAGCATATCCATCTGCTCATCCAAGACTTTTTCTTCACTCATCTTGAATGAATGCAAAGCTTGCTTTAGGTAGAGACTATTAACCAAAAATTTCTTCATGTATAGACCTTCGAGTTTCGTCCATACACCAGTTATCGTGTTCTCCTCCGAGACCCGCTAGAGAAACTTATCATCAAGCCTCAATATGATGGCATTGTGGGCTTTCTTGATCATCGTCATATTCTCCTTCTCCGTTAGGTAAACATTCATTTTCTCCGATCCTTTCAACGCTTCTAACAAACACTACTGAACCAGTAAGGTTTGCATCTTCAAGCGCTACAAACCAAAATCATTCACACCAGTGCATTATTCAATCGTCAAGAATAAATCAAAATATGATAAAGAGTGAGTTTCTTGAACAAACACAAGAAACCCTATTAGAATTTACAAAAAAGAGAGAAGAAGGAAGAAGAAGAATCATGATTGGTTAAAATCGTTTTACTATTCACTTTCTCTATTAGGATTTAAAGATTGCAAGTGAATATCAACAACCAAACTCTCTCTCTCTCTCTCTCAACATCCTGAGAGAAACAGTCTATTTATAGACTACTAAGCTAACTTAAACAACGAGCTAATATATCTGCATTCGAGAATAAACTTCGACTACAACATGCACATCTTCGACCTCGATAGAGCTCTTCGACTTCAACAGAGTTTGCTACAACACTAGCTTATAACACAAAAGCTACAATTGTTTTTTAAGTTATTGTAGATGTTTTTTTATTAGGTTTGTTGATGTTTTTTGAAGGTATGTTGTTGTTTTGTTAAGGTAATTTTTTTTTTTATGTTAAGGTAAGTTGTTGTTTTTGTTGATAAATATTATTTATGTTATTGTAGATGTTTTAGTAGAGGTATGGTGTTGTTTTATTAAGGTAATTTGTTGTTTATGTTAAGGTAAGTTGTTATTTTTATTGATAAACATTGTTGTTTGTGTTATTGTATATGTTTTTTATTAGGCATGTTGATGTTTTTGTGGAGGTATATTGTTGTTTTGTTAAGGTAATTTGTTGTTTATTGATCAATCACCATTTTTGCTATAGTTATTATCATTTTAACAGATGAAAGTATACGAGTTATTTTCATTTTCCATAAAAATTGAGTGGTTTATATGTCTGTTTCTTTAATTTTCGTATTTGTTTGTGTTTTAATTATTCCTGGTAATTTTGATCTTTTTGGGAAGGTTAACGAGTTTTGTAGGTTGGAGGAAGTTAAAGAAATGTCGAAAAAGGAACGCGACGAATTTTCAGAAAGATTCACAAAGTCTATTTTTCAGCATCTTGCACATCATGATAGACCTGTGGTATTTTGATCATATCTAGAGCGTCATAACTCAGAATGAAGTGGGACCAGAGGAAAATGAATGTTAATATCAAGGGCTACAACTTTTATGAAGACACCAAATGTTAATTCGGAATTGTCTACCCATACTTGTATCAACTTGATCATACACGTACCAGATCTGAAAATGGGTTTCTCTGCCCATACGCATATGGCCTGCTCCCATACGCGTATGGCCTACCCCCATACGCCTCCCATACGCATATAGGGCACAAAATCATTTTAAAAAGCCCATTTAGACGTATTTAAAGCCAAAAAGTGATTTTTTGAGGTGTAGACTTGATTTTTTTACAGCAAAACACAAATTAGGAGTGGGAGAACATACTAAAAGCAAGGTGGATCTTAATCTTTAAGGATTTTCACCATTGAAGACCTCTTCATCTTAATTCTTTGTAATGTTTCTTTTCATTAGTATGAGTAGCTAAGCACCTTAGTGCTAGGGATGGGTACATGAGATTGATTATTGATCGGTAAATTAGCAAGTGTAATAATTTGTCAATATAGTAATAAAGGAAAATCCCAAATATTGTTCTCAATGACTACTTGACGATATAGAGTTATGCTTGTAATTTAGTTAAACAAAAGCCTTGAGGTTTTGGGTGGTGGTTTTGAAAAGTAGAAATTAAAATGCAATAAAAAAGTAAATAAAGCAGTTAAACAGTTTAAAAGTGATTATGAGTGAACATGCTAGGGAAGGTGTATTATTGGATTCATCAACAGTAGTAACCTGATCTTGTAACGATTTAGTTCAATAACATTGAGTACCAGTCCTTAAGGGTGTTTACTCCTAAATCCTTAGTAAGAAAACCTTTAATCGTTCAAATTAATCCATATGACCATAGTTAATTACAAATGAAATTAATCATTATTTTAATCATGAATTTTTCGATTTCCCTAGGCCTAGGTGATATCTACTATGAAATTCTCACAACTAAGCATTAGTGCTGAAGCGGTAAAGCGGCAAGCAACAAAAGTTTTTGGAAGTATTTTTCCGAGAATTTATCGTGTCCACAGAGATCGGTGTTATCACTACTACAAAACACGCAAACAACAACGTCAAGTTTACAACAGATTCATCTAAACCGTTGTAATAGGTTAAAATTTTCGCGCCCAATAACTAGCTGTACGTACAAACAGAAATATAATGACAGTTGTGTTAAAAGACCGTAGTAATAAATATTATGCAGCAAGCTTCGATTCCCTGCAGTTACACTTTTTCCATTTTTTAGAGTACATTAAGCGTTTGTCACTTAAGTCCATTATTTATAAAATAAATTGTAAATAATTTTACAACGGTTTTTTAAACCAACCGTTGTTATAGAACTTAACTCCATTACTTTAAAAGTAAATTATAAAATAGTTTACAACGGTGAATTAAAAAACCGTTGTAAGAGGTCTTCAATTCCACTACGGTTGTGTTTCCCAACTGTAATTAAAGGGTTCACTGATAAATTAAAACAAAACTTATTATGTATAATTTCTTTCAAAAGACGCCCTAGTTGAACAAGCGAGCCACCAGAGACGACAGCGGCGATGTAAACTTTACCCTTTTCGTAGCTCAAATCTTCACACCCTCTTCGTTCATTTGATTTTTCAGCTTCGAAGTACGGTATTCTTCAACATCTTCATTCCTTTTTTCTTTGTTTATATGCTTAAGTCAGTATGTTTATGTTGTTTATGCCCAAGTCAGTATTAGAGTAAATGTTTTATATGCTTTAGGTTTATATTTGCAAATGCGTTAAGTTTTTGGATTACATTTTGATGTGTCATTCACATTATTATATGTGTATAAATTTCAGAAGTTGTTATGGATCGTAGTTGGATGAAAGCCGATAGATTAGGTCCGGTTTATGAGAAAGGAGTTCTTGAATTTCTTGAATACGCTGATAAACATCTTCCCAAAAATAATGGTATCTTTTATTATCCTTGTGTTCTTTGCGCGAATATCAAAAAGTGTAGAAAGGATGAAATATTTCATCACCTTTGTTGTGATGGTATATGTCAAAATTATATAATATGGACGTGGCATGGTGAAGTGGAGGAAAGTCGTGCGTCATAAAGTTAAAGAGTCGAGGAAGATGAATATATGGATGATCAACTAGATGATATGTTCCGTGATATTGGAGAATCTTCTTTTAAGAATGTTCATATTTATGATACTTTATGTAGTGATAAAGACACCCCTTTATATAAGGGATGCACAGATTTTACACGATTCTCGCCGGTGTTAAAGTTGTTTAATCTGAAGGCAAAAACTGGATGGTCGGATAAAAGTTTCATGGAATTACTTGAACTGCTAAAGGAAATGTTACCAAAAGATAATAAATTGCCGAATCGTTGTTATGAGGCCAAGAAGATATTGTGTCCAATGGGTCTAGAGTATATCAAAATACATGCTTGCCCTAATGATTGCATATTATACTGGAAAGAGTATGAAGACTTGTATCAATGTCCAAAATGTGGTGTGTCGCGTTACAAGCTGAAGGCCAACAGTGGTGATGACAATGAGTATGACAATGTTAGTAGGAAGCATCCTCCTGCTAAAGTGTTATGGTACTTGCCAATAATTTCACGATTTAAGAGACTTTTTGCTAATTCAAATGACGCAAAGAATCTTAGAAGGCATGCAGATAAAAGGACTTGTGATGGAAACATTCGCCATGTTGCTGATTCTTTGCAATGGAAGAAAATTGATTCGTTGTTTCCGGATTTTGGAGTTGAGCCAAGAAACCTTAGGCTTGGACTTGCCACCGATGGAATGAACCCCTTTGGTAATCTGAGCACTAATCATACTTCGTGGCCTATTCTTCTCACTATTTATAACCTATCTCCTTGGTTGAGTATGAAGCGCACGTATATACTGTTAAGTATGATGATTTCTGGACCACGACAACCTGGTAACGACATAGATGTTTATCTAAGTCCATTAATTGATGATTTATGACTCTTGTGGGATGAAGGCGTTGAAGTTAATGATGCATATTCTGGGGAAAAGTTTAAGATGCGTACAATGTTATTTTGCACAATCAACGACTTTCCTACTTACGGTAACTTGGCTGAATATAGTGTCAGAGGACATAGAGCGTTTCCTATATGTGAAGATGATACTTGTTATCACCAACTTGAGTTTGGAAAAAAGACTGTTTACCTTGGGCATCGAAAATTTCTAAAACCCGATCATCCTTATCGTAGATTGCAGAAGGCTTTTAATGGAGTGCAAGAGTTTGATGAGGCACCTGAACCTTTAATCGGGGAAGAAGTTTATCAACAGCAGGAACACATTAGTGTTGTCTTTGGGAAGAAAAAAAAAGAAAAAAGGGAAGTTGCAAAAAATATTTGGAAAAAGTGGTCCATCTTCTTTGATCTTCCGTATTGGTCAAGTCTTGATGTTAGACATTGTCTTGATGTGACGCACGTGGAGAAAAATGTGTGTGATATTTTGATTGGCACACTTCTAAATATTCCAGGCAAGACTAAAGATAGTAAGACTTCCCGTCCTGATATGGAGAAGATGGGTATAAGAAAACAGTTGGCTCCAATAGGGAAAGAAAAAAGAACTTATCTGCCTCCAGCATGTCACACTCTTTCTAAAAAGGAAAAGAAAATTTTCTGCGAGTGTTTGCAAGGTATTAAAGTTCCGCAAGGTTACTCATCAAACATCAAGAAACTTGTATCAATGAAAGATCTCAATTTAATTGGTTTAAAATCTTATGATTGTCATGTATTGATGCAACAACTTCTACCAGTGGCTATCCGTGAGATCTTACCAAAAAATGTGAGAGTTACTATAACGAGATTGTGCTTATTCTTTAATGCCATATGTAATAAAGTTGTTGATTTCAAAAAATTAGATGAATTAGAAGATGAGGCTGCCATAATCTTGTGTCAATTAGAGATGTATTTTTCTCCATCATTTTTTGACATTATGGTTCACTTACTTGTTCATCTAGTCAGAGAAATCAGAATTTGTGGTCCAGTTTATTTAAGGTGGATGTATCCAATAGAGCGATATATAAAGAACTTTAAAGGATATACGAAGAATCATCACCGACCAGAAGCTTCGATTGTTGAAAGATACATCATAGTAGAAGTTGTTGAGTTTTGTACAAACTATTTGTCGGACGCAGATTCTATAGGAATTCCAATTTCTCATCATGCTGACACAGATGGAAGAGGTATTCAAGGTCTAAATGTTAAGTCAATGGCTCAGGATGTAGTTATTCAAGCACATTTCTATATATTGAATAATATAGATGAAGTTCAACCTTTCATAAATAATCACAAAGGAATTTTGAGGAAAAAATATCCCCGAATTAGTGACAAGTTGTTGTTGATAGAGCATAACAAGAGATTCATATAATGGTTTAATAAAAGTGTATCTAATGATCGTAGTGCATCCGAGATACTTAAATGGTTGTCATACGAGCCAAAATTTTGTGTCATTACTTGGACCACATACGACATTGGTCCTTATACATTTTATACAAAATCAAAAGATGACCGTAGTACAATGCAAAATAGTGGGGTTATGGTTGAAGCCGAATCGATGTATCTCTTTAGTTTGAAAGATAAGAATCCTGTATTGGCAACTACCGCGTTTTATGGTGTCATTGATGAAATTTGGGAGATTGATTATGTTATTTTCAAAGTGGATTTATTTAAATGCAAATGGGTTCCCAATAACATTAACGGTGTACACATTGATGACTTAGGATTCACAAGGGTCGACCTTGGCAAGGCATCTTTTATGACCGACCCATTCATCATGGCTTCTCAAGCAAAACAAGTTTTCTATGTTACCGACCCATCGGACATATCGTGGAAATGGTCAATCTTTCTCCAAGGAAAACACATTCCTCTTAGTGATGGAAGTCTTGATATTCCGTCCACACCTTCTTACACAACACAAGTCCCTACCTCATATGATGAAGTTGATGGAGATGTCGTGCACGCTGTTCGAATCGATCATGAAGAAGGCATATGAGAAAATTAACAAGTATGTAATTTACTCTTTATTCATAATATATTAATTGTATATTATAGTTTCTAAATATTTTTACTAACAAGTATAATTATTTGAAATCATAGGTCTTTAGAGTCAAGACACCAAGAGACAAGAAACCAAAACATCAAGTTACAATTATGTGATGTTATGTACTGTGTAAAAATTGTAGGTTGTTTGTTCTAATAAATTGTAAGATATTTGTTACAATTGAATATGATACAACTATGTGATGTTATGTAATGTGTAAACTGTAGGCTGTTTGTTCTGATAAATTGTAAGATATTTGTTAAAATTGAATATGATACAATTATGTGATGTTATGTAATGTGTAAACTACAGGTTGTTTGTTCTGATATATTGTAAGATATTTGTTACAATTGCATATGATATAGTTATGTGATATTATGAATATGGTACAATTAACATTATTATGATTACTTTATAACAAACGTTAGTTGTATTTTCTGCTGTGATATGGTGAAAAATAATACAGGTTAAAAAATGGATTAATTATAAAATCAGGAATCTTTTTCTTAAATCTGCAGAATATGTAACAACGGTTATACATGATAACCGTAATAATATCTTATGCTTTAACAACGGTTATATTACACAACCGTTATAATATCTCACGTGCTTTCTAGAAAAAAAAATATCAAAACAGTGCATCTGGGAATCGAACCTAGGACAATTACTTTATCATAACGGTTGTTTGTATCAACCGTTGTGATAGGTAGCGCTCTTTCCAGTTTAATATAACAGTTACTGGTCCGTGATTGTATGTATCATATATACAACGTCACTCTACATAACAACGTCTGTGCACGCGTGATTACATACCTTTCCCAACCATTGTTAAATAGGTTTTCCGTAGTAGTGTATTGAGCTGCCGTTCAACAATTTAAATGTTATTGAGTTTGGGTTTAAAATGGGTTTACATTAAATGCGGGAAATAAAACTTATGAACAGAAAAAGAATTCATTCTTTGGAGAGTAGAGAGCTCTTGGGTTTGCATTTCATCTACCATATCAAATACTTAAACTTACTACCCAGTTGTACGCAACCTAAATCACTCGTCAACATTATCACATATCTCTCACACAGAGGTTATCTCTAACACATAGTGAGACAACGACCGTATTACTCGCGTCAGCGATCTCTCAGTGCAACACAAACAACACAGAAGCAATAAGTTCTGATACCCAAGTGAATATTAAGCCTAAATCTATCTCTAGAATCTAGAACCTAATAGATGTTTATCCTAAATCCGGATTCAACCCGTTCATGTCTGCAATAACTCAAACCCAAATAAAGAAAGCAATCATCAACATTAATTTTTAAAATGAGTTTTATACAACACCATGAGCAATAAATATACATATAATCAAGGTAAACTTATATACAAACTCACAACAAATGGAAACTACAAAGGGAAGAGAGGAGAGGAATCAAAATCTCTCGTGGTGTCAATCACGATCCAAGAATCATCCACCCCCAATCGTCGAGTTGCAATCTCCATTGATGCTTTTCTAACCTCTAAACTATCAAAAATGAAATTTGATGGAGTGGGAGCAAAAAACACCCAAACCATACCCTAAAAAATGTGTTTTTACTCCTAAATATGTGTTTCTGTCCAGGTAAATTTGCCCGGCAAAGTCCCGATTCGCCCGGCGAATTAAGACGGTCTATTCTACATTTTTTTCACGCTTCAGGAGTGTCCGGCTTGCCTCTGCTTCACCCGGCGAGCTCGGGGCGAAGCTGCCAGATACAGAAAAATTTCAGCACTGTTTTCTTCGTAACTTTTGAACCGTAACTCTTTTTTTTGCCCGGTTCGAAGCATTGTAAAGCTTATTCAATGCTCTTTATGAATATGACAAGATATCCTTGCTTGAATACCTGCGAAAAATGAGATAAAAACAATTAAACTCAATGATATTTACACTATAACACAATATATACACTATAACATAAAGTAAACGTATTTACAAACAAAGCGGGGTTTATTCGTACGATATTAACAAAAAGTATCGATAAATGCAACAAAAATTATCTACAAAAATAGCTACAATTTGCACTTATCAAGCTCTCCCCAACTTAAACTTGTTTGTCTCTAAACAAGAATCAAGCGACTTAAAGAAACAAAAGTAACAACCAAAGAATCACGAATCAACAGGTTTTGAAAAATGGACAAATGAATGGTTCAAATGAAAAACGGTGCACACAAAGTAAATACTTACCACTAAACTACGACAACAACATAGGCATACAAAAAATGATAAAAATCTAAAAAATCATGCCAAACATCCTAAAACAACACAAGTTCAAACGTGAATTACACCTAGCAAAAACAATCATCGATAGATGAAAAACACAAAACGAGGTACTTTTCACTCACACAACAATCTTGCAAACAAAAGATTAAATTATGCACTCATCCAACAATCATATTGAAAACATAAAAGCAAGAATCACGAGGGATTTCAAGGTTGTAGCGTGGTCGGGTAAACAAACAAGGGGAAATTTCTAAAGGTAATTGAAACAAAAACTTGCTTAAACCTAAGGGAGTGATCAACTCACAAAGACTCAAACACAAAATTCCAATCAACTTCTTCCAAAATCCCAAGTGTTACACAAAACACAATACTTATTTAGCACAATTATTTGAACTCTTTTTTTTTCCTTTCTCAAGGATTTTCTTTTTCTTTCTTTCTTTTTTCATTTTCTTTTCTTTTTCATATTTTTCTCTTTTTTCTTTTCTTTTTCAACCTCATAGAAACCAACAAATGAGTAAACAATCATTCTCTACCCAACTTGAATTCAACCACGTCATCATGTGAATACTCCCTACTTTCTAAGGCAAGGTAAAAATTCATACAACAACACAAAGCTGACGGTTCAAGAAAAAAATAATCAATCAAAATTCATTCAAAAAGTGAATCCAATACTCATTGACAAACATTAAGTTCAAACAACATAGATAATGAAAGAAACACACAAAAGAGTTACGAATGATCATACACTCACAAGGTGAATGACTATTTGGCTAGGTAGTTGTGCTCAAAATGAAACAAAATGCCTTGATCCTTTTCATGCTTTGATATATTCAACACAAACAAAAGATTAAGCATAATAAAATCCAGTTAGAACAAGAATGTTGGTACTCCGCGCATATATGAACAATGGAAAACTTCCTCACAAAAAGGGTGGGAACTAAAGTGATTCACATCAAGAACAAGTATACAAAAGAATGAATGACATGGAAGTTTGTAAAAAGTCTAAGTATCATGAATATGCTAAAGTCTAGAAAGCGATAAACACATACCTTGGACGTGTATAAAACTTAACAATATCATTACCATACATCCGCAAGTTGAAATGATCAAACTTGGAACATCGCCTTAAATTCCTCAAGCTACTCGAAAAAAGCTCATTGACAAACACATGAATTATTAATATAAACATACCAAAAGACCAGGTGAAATTGTCTAAACAAATTTAAAAGTGAAGATTTGAAATTTCAGAGCTATTCCGATTAAAATTTGTTTAGACAATTGCACCATACTACCTAAACTAAACAACAACAAAAAAAATAATACAACATGCTTGTTTTACGTCGTAAGCTCGACACATATTATTTAAGAACGTTCCTCCAAGTTACTTCCACCCGGTTATTCCTAACCAACACGCAAGAAAACGTGAAAAGAAACAAACAATGTTATAACAAATTCACAACTATAAGTATCAATATAAACAAGTGAAAATATACAATATGTACGATATCTACAAAACTCAAAAACAAAGAAACTATCACAATGCGATCCAATAAAAACACCAATCCCCGGCAACGACGTCATTTTGCTGAAGTGGTAAAGCGGTAAGCAACAAAAGTTTTTGGAAGTATTTTTTCGGGAATTTATCGTGTCCACATAGATCGGTGTTAATGAATTGTCGTTCGACAATTTAAATGTTATTGAGTTTGGGTTCAAAATGGGTTTAAATTAAATGCGGGAAATAAAACTTATGAACAGAATAATAATTCATTCTTTAGAGAGTAGAGAACTCTCGGGTTTGTATTTCATCTACCCTATCAAGTACTTAAACTTACTACCCAGATGTACGCAACCTAAATCACTCGTCAACATTATCACGTATCTCGCACACAGAGGTTATCTCTAACACAAAGTGAGACAACTACCGTATTATTCGCGTCAGCGATCTCTCAGCACAACACAAATAACACATAAGCAATAAGTTCCGATACCCAAGTGAATATTAAGCCTAAATCTATCTCAAGAATCTAGAACCTAATAGATGTTCATCCTAAATTCGGATTCAACCCGTTCATGTCTGCAACGACTCAATCCCAAATAAAGAAAGCGGAAACTACAAAGGGAAGAGACAAGAGGAATCAAAATCTCTCACGGTGGCAATCACGATCCAAGAATCATCCACCCTCAATCGTCGAGTTGTAACCTCCATTAATGCTTTTCTAAGCTCTAAACTATCAAAAATGAAGTTTGATGGAGTGGGAGCAAAAAATACCCAAACCATACCCTAAAAAATGTGTTTTTACCCCTAAATATGTGTTTCTGTCCAGGCAAATTCGCCCGACGAATTAAGACAGTCTATTCTGCATTTTTTCACACTTCTGGAGTGTCCGGCTCGCCTCTGCTTCGCGAGCTCGGGTGAAGCTGACAGATACAAAAAAATTCCAGCACTGTTTTCTTCGTAACTTTTGAACCGTAACTCCGTTTTTTGCCCGTTTCGAAGCGTTGGAAAGCTTATTCAATGCTCTTTATGAATATGACAAGATATCCTTGCTTGAATACCTACAAAAAATGAGATAAAAACAATTAAACTCAATGATATTTACACGATAATGTAGTATATACACTATAACATAAAGTAAACGTATTTACAAACAAAGCGGGGTTTATTCGTACGATATTAACAAAAAGTATCGATAAGTACAACAAAAATTATCTACAAAAATAGCTACACTTTGCACTTACCAGTTAGCAATGGCTGTCAAACCTAAGTGTTAACCACAAATCAAACTCAGTTTGTGCGAGAGAGAAAACATTAAGCACAAAAAGCCAGAAACTCAAATATCATCAAAATAAAGACTTTACATTGCACAAATTTGACTGGTTCGAACACAGTCCATGTGGATTCGATCTTATTTATTACTGCGACACTATCGGTACACTTGCCGAGAAGTCATCAGTCAACTCCAACACAAACAAATTAGGAGTTTGTGGTTTTCAAAATTGGTGATTGTGATGTTTTAAAAGAAAAGGAAAATATATGTATTAGGCTGTAATTGTGTCAGACAAAGTATGGAAATAAAATGTTGTGGTGTCTTATTAAACCCAAGGCAAATGTCCCTTTGCTTATAAGTACTCCCTTGAATCTTGGAAAAGTTGTTTTCCCAAAGTCAACCTTATTGCGGTAACCATATAAGAAGGATATGGTTACGTTAGATCATTTGAGCCCTAGCCAGTTAGGCCCTCAGAGTGATAAAAGGCTTCAATCAGTTACTAACAGGCTAGTAGGTTTGGCAAATTTGGGGCCCAACCCAAAAATAAGGTTAAAAATTTAGAGGATTTTAGAGAATCGTCTGAGAATCCCCCAGATGATTCTACTTTCATCCCTCAGATATCTAGATCGCCCCCTTATGCAAAACCTTCATATTTTTCTTCCCCAATCCCACCTAAACTCAACAAATGCGCTGACCGAATACCTTTTTCTAATCCTTCTTCTAATCACTCCCAATCATCCAACCCTTCAAACGATAAATTCTCAGGTGGTTCGACTCTTTGTTGTAAATTTACTTAATATAAGGATGTTACGCAAGAAAATACCAGATTTGGGGCGAAAAAGAGAAAGAGGTTGTGGCTTCAAAATATGGGAAAAGGCTTCGGATTTGGTAATCAGAGGTGATGACGAAGACGGTGCATGCGTGGTTGAAATAATCCGTTTGGAGATTCACTACTACAAATAATATATTTTATGACAAAACTATCAACTTAGCCAATAAATAATTGAGGTCTAATTCTAGGCACGACACATTTTAATATTTTTTTTTTATAATAATACAATATATTCCCTCTATTGTATAACAAAACCGAGGGAAAAAGTAACCCAGAGACACGCTTCGATTTCTAATTTCTTGTTAATGATTTATTTCAATTTAAAGTGGTGTCTTCCTTCATATTTTATTTTAATATAAAAATAAGCCACTTTTCACCACATGAAATGTTAGGCTTTTCACCTCAATTGTGGCTTTTAGTTTTACTGCCTAAAACAACACATTCAGAATCCTAACAAAGTTTATCGTCTCCATTAACAACGAGGGCCTTAAACTCATATCATCCTTCAACTTGTAAAAAAACAGGGAAATATGAAGATGATATGTGTTTAGGGATCTCATTCGATACTTGCTAGAATGGAAAATCGAAATCATTTCTTTGACTTTTTCTTCACATATCTAGTACGTGAAATATCACTACTCATGTTACATTAATGGTGTTTCATGTTGTTGTTATTGTTGTTGTTGAGACCCTAAATCCTAAAGGTTTAATCTTATTGTTGTTGTTTAAACTGAGATTGAATGTTATATGTTACTATTTTGTTGAGATAAGTATGTTATAAGTTTATTCTTGATGTTGATGTAGTTTTGTTGAGATTTAAATTGTTTTTTTAGTTGCTATTTAATATTTTTATTGTTTAGACTGAGATTGAATATTAATGTTGTTGTTGTTGTTGTTGTTGTTGTTGTTGTTATTTATATTGTTTTTAAGTTGTTTTTGTTGTTGTTGTTGTTATTGTTGTTGTTGTATAGTTTTTCTACTTAGAAAAGTTTTGAAAGTTATATGTTGTTGTTTAGTTGTTGTTATTGAGTTTGAAATTGAGATATTGTTTTTGTGATTCTTTGTGCAACTTTTATCTTGTTCTATCGAACATGTCAAAAGGACATTAGAGTGACATAAAATACAGTTGATTTATTATATCGAATGTCGATTGTTTGTTTCACTAACCCTCTTTGAACATATAACCTATTAAATTGATTTTGAAAATAATAATATAAAAAAATATGTTGTATTTGAAAAATATCTTACACTAATCAATGTTTTTTTGAGTATTTTGTAACTTATTATTCCTCTCACATTCTTTAATAGTTAAAATTTCTCTCTATGCTTCTAGTTTTCATTTAACTTTTTTCTATACTCGTTCATTTTGCAAAGCATCAAGTTTTATGCTTTGAAGAAAAAATTAGAATATAAGAAAGTGTTGAATAAAAATCTTGAAACATTGAACGAAATTTCAACCGTTAATAATAAGAGGTGAATTAATGTGTTACAGGATTCTCGAAATATCACATAATTTTTATTATAATTATTTTGTAAACCAATTCGAAAGGTTAAATGTTCAATTATAGGTTGGTGAATGAAGTAATCCACATTAGACATAACAAACTCAATTTAATATCACTCGTCGGTTAAATGACAAAATCGAGGGAAAATATATTTTCGCCATTTTAAAATTCTAAAAAATTATTGTCGGGGATCGAATCCATGACCAATACACATTTCCCATCGGTGAACTTCCAAACGAGAGGTAAATTGACGCACTTTTAATGACACGCTTCATTACCTCACATATAAAACCGATGTAACATTTGATATCTAACTGAGGTTAAAGGTGTTTTCTGCAGTAGTGATCAGAGATCAAAAAAGTCTTAACTCAAAGGATGTTAAGAAAATGGGTGTCAAATGAATTTTTGATCTTATAACATCAGGGGGTGGGAATCCAACCATGAGAAATTCAATAAGGAAGCTAATTGCGTCAAGTAAGATTGATACTTGCTTTCTTCAAGAAATGAAATTGCATGTTAGGGAGGAGTCGTTGGTGCATTCCTTATGGGTAGCAAGGAGGTTCATTGGATGACTAAAAGGGCAATAGGAACGTCCGGTGGAACATTGATTATTTGGAAACCTAATCTTGTTAAATCTTTCTTCAGTTTTGAAGGAGAATGGTTTATAGGGATTCAGTTGAATTGAAAAAATTCTATTATATATTTATTCAATGTCTATTATATACTTAGAAGAAAGCTCTAAAATGGAGAATCCATTTTAAATTCAAGATATAAAAGATGTAATTTGGAGCTCAGTGTGTGTTATAAAAGCCCAAGGCCCGATTGCTTTAGCATGAAATTTAATAAAGCTTGTTGGGGCATTCTCAAAAATGATTTATTTGATTGTGTCACTGAATTATTCTTACATAGTCATCTTCCAAATACCATATCAGTTTCCTTCATGGCCTTGATCTCGAATAATCACAACCCTCAATATCTCAATGACTACCATCCAATATGCTTGATGGGAAGTGTACACAGGATTGAAGGTGGTGATTGGAGAGCTTATCTTAAGAATTCAATAAGCTTTTATTTCGAGTAGAAACATGTCAGGTGGAGCATAGTCATACAATTCGCAATTCGCTCTGGTATTTGGTAGGAATTCTGATACGCAGTTCGCAACTCTTAAAAAATTCGGTACGTGAGGGTATATATAGTCGGTACGTTATTTGGATTTGTGGTACGTTATTTGAATTCGTAATATGATTCGAATATAATAATCCGCACGTTGTAAATAAAAAATTATTATGTAAAAAAAATAAATAAATTATACACAAAAATAAAATCTTGGGATTCAATGTTGATTCTGACTTCCGTCAAGCAGCTTCTGAATTCTTATCATGTGCTATCAATCCACTTCCTTTCTCTTTTCTTGGTTTACTAATCAGATCAAATCCTCACAGGCGTTTAAATTGGGATTCTATTATGCTAAAACTTCACAATAGGCTCTCTTCATGAAAAGGTAAAAGTCTTTCGCTTAGTGGTCGTGCAACTCTCCTAAATGCAGCTTTGAATTCTATCCTTCTTTTGTACTTGCCATTCTACAAAGCTCTGAAAGTAGTAGTAGTACAATATATCATTAAGATCCAACTTGCATTTCTTTGAATAAAGAAGAGAATAAATTGGGTCTCTTGGTCTTCTATATGCAAACTGAAACTTGAATGGGGTCTAAGAGTCAAGCATTGTGAATTCTTCAGTATGGCGTTGTTAAGTAAATGGGCTTAGAAAATCTTATCGGATATTACATTTGTTTGGCACTCTTTGTTGGCATTTAAATATGGGGATATCAAAGGTGTGATCCTTGATCCTGTTTGGTCTATTAATAGCATAAAATCTTTGATTTAGTTTATTTTGATGAAACAGGTAAGTTTCTATTAATATGTTAAGTTTCCTAATATAATTTGTTGCATGTAATTAATTTATTTAAATGTGCTTAGTAGTTACACCATCCATCTCATATTATAAGAAAAAATTATTTTTTAGATATATTGAATAATTAATGTATTTGGTATATATATATATATATATATATATATATATATATATATATATATATATATATATATATATAGGTCAGATACATTAATTATTCAATACATTAATTATTCAATGTATCTAAAAGTAATTTTTGTTTATAATATGAGACAAAGTAGTATACTATTTTTTCTTCATTAATTCAGTTATATATACTACTCTAGCTCTCTTTATAAGCAAATATTCTCTTTTAGATTCATTGAATAACAAATGTATTTGATCTCTATGTAATCAAATACATCGATTATTGAATGAACCTAAAAAAATATTTGTTTATAATAATGATCGGAGTAAATATTGATTTTCAAAAGCATGACTCTCACATGATCATATATTGGGTTTTCTCAAACTCATGTGTTTGACCTAATGATATAAAAAAAATTGTTTCTGCCGAGATTCTAGATGAAGATAGAGATCCTCAGTTGTTTAATATAGTAAAGACTCATTGTTCTCGTGGTCTTCAAAATAAGAGATCACCATGCATGTAAAATGGAAAGTGCTCTAAAATTTTTCTAAAAAATTTGTTGATGACACTCAAACTTTAAAATATGTAACAAGGGACATGATTCTCTTATAGCAAGCTTTTATAATTGTCGCAATGAAAAAAATGAGTTTGAGTGTTTTAATGAAATAAAGATTATTAGAGTTTGGCCTAACACAACCTTACAAAACCGGTTGGTAAGGTGAGGGGTGCTACTCTATATAAACTATTTCATTGCTCTATTTCCAATCAATGTGGAACTTTTAGGATCTTTCTAATACACCCCCTCACGCCTAGCACTCTTTTTGGGCTTGGTGCGTGGATTTTAAACGGTGGGTTGCCCAAAGTCCGATTGATAGGCTCTGATACCATATTAGAGTTTGGCCTAACACAACCTTACAAAACCGGTTGATAAGGTAAGGGGTGCTACTCTATATAAACTATTTCATTGCTCTATCTCCAATCAATATGGAACTTTTAGGATCTTCCTAATAAAGATGAACTATGATTGAAGGTATTCATTAGTGTATGAATTTTCTTTTAGAATAAGTCATTATTCATATTTTACAATTATATTTAATGTGTGAATGTACTTCTCAATAGGTAAGCACATTGTGTTACAACCTCGACTGTTTTGGTTAGTCTGACCGATTAAACCATAAATTGGAGGGTAGAGTGGTTTCATAAGGTCATTGGACCGTAGTTGCAATTACTCAGTGAAAATCGATGTGATTCGATCGATTTACCGGTCAAACCAATGGGTCTTTTTTATCTGACGGGTTGTTTTTATTTTTTTTTGTTTGATTATAATTATGATCCCCTATTTTTATTTTTTTATAATTAAAATCAATTTTAAAATTCGATATTATTAATATTTATAATTATCTTAATTATTTACAACAAATACTGTTAAAATTACTAAATTGAATTTTTTTCGAATTTTAAGAATTAACATGTAATGTTTAAAACTATTAGGCATGTAGATTTACCATTTGCACCATGAACCCTTTGATGTTAAATTTTGTCAAAAAGAGTCGTATATTCTATAATTGCAACATTTCTCTGAAGAAACTTATTTATTATTAATCATATAATTATTAATATAATAAATTAAAAAGTTAGAAAATTAATTATACTATATAATAATACTATAAATTAACAAAAAGGAAAATTAAAACAAAAACCACGTTACCAAAGAAAAATAAAAGTATAGTAACTTATTTTTAATATGAATCTCAATATTTTAAAAAAATGTTACTCCGGGAAGATTGAATTAAATTTTCACATTATTTTCGATGTAAAACTCATTATTACTTTTAAATAAAGTCATATCATATTTACTAACTCTTTTATTTATAAATTTTTATTTTTCTCCTCAATCTTTTATTTTTAATTATTTATACGGGATATAATATTTGTTATATTCTATATTAGTTTAAGGTATTATTATATTATATAATTATTATTCTCAACTTTATAAATTTCAACACATTATTTACATTAGTATCATTGTCTTTAAGTATAATATTTGTATAAAATATTTGACCTTGTTATAAAATCTTTTTCAAATTTCAAAATATATTATTTATTTATTTATAAAAATATATTTAATTGTGTTAAAAATGTAAGAATCAGACCAATGTTGCCAGGAGAACCGCTTTATTAACAAATTGAAAACAAAATTGAAAAACCCAAATACCTTAAACCCTCTCTCTTCTCTCTCCATAAACTAGAAAATTTAGGATTGTCTTGTAAGTTTTTTTTCTTCTTTCTAAAAGCGATTTTCATCATTTTTTTTCTAAGGTGCCATTTTCACCATGCTTTGATTTTCAATCTTTTTGTGTTGATCCACATTGTTTCTGTTTTTATCTCTTTCTCTATGGTAAGTCGATTATGTTTTAAAGTTCAAGATAAATATTTAACAAAAAATACTCCACACCAAAAACTTAATCTAACATGCTTGTTCATCAGGATAATATCTGATATGCTTTTTCATTAGGATATATACTGCTTCATTTTCTAGACACTTATTATGATATATCCTGATTTAAAGTCGATTTTAGAAAAATACTCAAGTTCATCTAATAACTCATCCACCATTGAGAAAAATGAGATGCCGGTTTAATTTACAAAGAATGAAGTGCTTTAAGATGCATCTGGAAGTGCATCTTAAAAAGCTGGCAAAATTGAGTTTTCATCCTAAAGATGAAAAATAAATTGCCTAAAATATATAAGCCTTATGGGTTGGTCCGATGGACCAGACTCATTTTGACAGCCCTAACCGCAATAGATACTTATCTTGAACCATCACTTTATTTAAAGCCCAAACACATCTGCCCTGAATTGTCTATCTTAACCATAATCACTGGATTAGAGAAAGAGCTTGCACTATTTCTAATTGTTGGAAATAATATAAGCAAGTGTGAGTAAGTGGGAAAATAGTCCCACATTGGTTAGGAATGTGGTAACTTGAGCATTTAGAAGTGGGAGAACTCACTCACCTATCACCTTAAGGTGTTAGGTGGACAAGTGGTGTGTCTCTCACAAAGGTGCCTAGTCCTACACTTTGTATCAATGTTTCCTAATGTTAAACTCCTCTAACATGGTATCCAGAGCCCTGGTTCGTAAAGGGACCAGCTTACTTGTATCGAAATGCCCAGGAAGTGGTGTTTAGGTGTCAACGGCGGTAATGCCCATGAAGTGGTGTTCCGTTGAAATCGAAACGCCCAAGGAAGAGGTGTATTCAAAATACCTAATTAGAGGTGCCTTGAAAAAAAAAGGTGTCAACGGCGGTACAAGTATAAAAAAAGGGGAACATTGTGGACTCACACTTAAGGGGGAGTGTTGGAAATAATATAAGCAAGTGTGAGTAAGTGGGAAATAGTCCCACATTGGTTAGGAATGTGGTGACTTGAGCATTAATAAGTGGGAGAACTCACTCACCTATCACCTTAAGGTTTTAGGTGGACAAGTGGTGTGTCTCTCACAAAGGTGCCTAGTCCTACATTATGTATCAATGCTCCCTAGTAAACTCCCCCTCCCCCCAACACTAATTACCCTCTGCTACATAAAATTCTTAACTTAGAGTGACAAACAAGAAGGTTAGTTAGAGTGACATGGCAGTCACACTATAGAGTGATATACTCTGATAAACCGTTTAATAAAGAAAATCAATTAGCTCATTGAATCTGTCTCCAATTAGGACATCGTTAAAATATGTGGTTACTTATCTCCTTGTGGACATTCTAATCAATATGATATCACAATCACAACTCACTTAGAACAAACACATATCAGAAAGAATTTGAATTCAAAAGATGAAAGTTGAATATGAAACGAAAAAAAAAACCAAACACACACCAAAGCCAGCTCAGCAATGAACCAACACTGGATAACAATGGATAGCAAGTGTCACTTATCTTAATGGCAAATTATTTTCTGATCTCAAAATGGATATAACAATTAACCAATTTAAGAGTTGTAGAATCTAAAGTTAACTTCACTCTTTATTTCTCTATGACTCAAAAGGTACTATCTAAACCTTTTTCTTGAATCGTGCTCAATTGTTTATGAGCAAAAAACTATCACGGTTTGAGAAATCTTTGTAAATTTTTTGATGCTATATAAAATTTAATCAAGTATGTTTTTTACTACTTGATAAATTATGGAATAAAAATTGTTTTGCAGTTGGTTGGCGTATTTTTATAGGAAACATATTTAGTAAGATGTCTCAAATATTATGTGTTTATTTAAGAATCATATCCTTTTCTTCATAGGGTTTGTTTGAAATCTCCTTTGTCTTCGGCTTAAACTCCTAGTCTTAGGACTAGGGGCCTTGGCATCTGAGGATTTTGAACAATCTAGGTTTTTTTATCGTTGAAGCTCTGAGCAATTATGGAGGATCAGGGGTGGACGAAGGTTCAATATAAACAGTATAAGGGTAGGAAATGGGATGAGGAAGGAAGAGGAAGAGGAAAATACACGAATGACTCAACATCATTTTCAATACGGAATTCCCATAAAGAATGAGGGCGAAGGATTTGTACAAGATCTTTGTTGAGTATGGTGAGGTGGATGAGGTGTTCATCCCTCAAAAACGTGACCAAAGAGGGCGTAGGTACGGATTTGTAAGGTTCTTCAAGGTAGAAGATGTCAGAAATTTGTGTTTGAAGCTTGACAGTATCTTTATAGACGGTAAGAAGCTGTTTGCTAACATCCCGAGGTTTGCAAAAAAGAAATATGAAGAGAAGGTTAAAGAAGGACAGGCTAAATTCCAAAGAAACGAGAAGGAAGGGCCCAAGAATGAGAAGGGTGCTTCCGAAAATAATTTTTCCTTTCAGGAAGGTTTTAAACCTAATATGTCTTTCGCTGAAGCCGTCAGAAGGGGTGAGAGTGTTAAGAACTGGGATTTGCAATACGATGTAAAGGAAGAAGTTTTGGAAAGATTCAAAAGAGCGTATGTTGGAAAAGTGAATAAAGCAGGGATGACGTATAATATTCAAAGATTCTTTCACTCAGAAGGCTACTTTGGGATTAAGGTGGCTCCTATGGGGACAAATCTATGTCTCTTAGAGGAGAATGACTTAGGGGAAATGGAGGAACTGCTAAGAAGCGCTAAATCTTGGTTAGATCAATGGTTTGTTGAGGTAAGAAAGTGGGAACAGGGCATTATTGATCTTGAGAGGTTAACGTGGGTTAGGTTTTATGGAATTCCATGTCATGCATGGTCAGTCAGTTTTTTTGAGTTCATATCGGCCAGAATAGGAAAAAAGGTGAGCTGCGATGAAGATTCGTTGAAATTTTCCAGAATGGATGTGGCTAGTGTGATGATAAGAACTACTTGTGGGATGACGATCGATGAAGTGATTAAAGTCTCCATTAATGGTCGTGTTTATAGAATCAGGATGGTTGAAGAGATTAAAGGATATAGATGTATCTCAACAGGAAATCCTGGCACTGTTTATGTGGAGTCGGATTTTGAGGAATCAACGGATTCGACGAACAAGGTGGGTACAAGGTGGTGGAGCTTAGAGGAGGAGAACGACGGAGTTGGTGATGGGGAAGGTGAGGAATAAGCAAGATATGATAGTGGTACAGCTAGGAGCATACCTATGTCTCAGAAGGGTTGTGTGAAGGGCTCTGTAGCTTCTTCTGGGCCCTCTAAAAGAGTGTCAGATAGAACTTTACGTGAAAATAGTGCAGGGCTCGAGGTAGATGTAACGAGGTATATGAAGGATGATGATGGATTAGTGCAGACGAGGAAAGAGAAGTCAACATCAAATTTAATAAATGTTGGTACAAAAGGTGAGTCAAACGCTAGGTCAGAGTAGGAAAAACACTTTGTTAACTTTTCTTCCAATTCTTTTGAAAGGGAGTTATCTTTTGATGGTTTTATTAAGGCCCACTTAATTTCAAAAGCCCATGAGTTCGTTTCTGTTGTTGATGTAAGTGGTCCATCTGAAGCCCAAAAAGTAACTACTGAGTCATTTTCTTCAGAAGATGTGACTTCTACGGTGGGGAAAGAAGTGTCTGTTGGGTTAGCAGTTGTTATACCTAAAAAGAGCAGTTTACAAAAGAGGAAGAACACAAGTTATAATCTCTACTCTGAATTTTCAGAAGATCCAATTGAAGAATTCAGGGACGATTCCGAGCAGACATGAATGGCTAAGGGGAGGGGTATTGAAGGTGCTACAAAAGTAGAAGAACGGGTTTCTAGATGTCATTATGTTTCGGATTCAGATGTGATGAAGGGAAATAAGAGATTTTGGGAGGAGTTAGAGAGTAAAGTTTCAGCCAGAGTTAGAGAGATGGTGGCATCTTTGGGCATGAGGGGAAATGGTGATGGGTTGGACATGTTTAATGCAATCAGAGATCTGGAGAGAAGAGATGAAGAAGGAAAGGGCAAGAGGGTTGTTACTACGAAAGGTTCCCGATGAATATTTTAACTCTGAACATTAGAGGGTGCAGCAGCTTGGTGAAAAGGAAAAGAGTTGCGAATTTGATTCAATCTAAGGGTGTCGACATATGCTTCATTCAAGAGTCCAAGAAGGATCTGATTGATGGCCCTATGACATTCTCTCTTTGGGGTAATGAAGATGTGGAGTGGTCTTTTGATGGGGCAATAGGGAATGCAGGAGGAATGATTATCTTGTGGAGGAAAGATTTCTTGAATCTTGTTTGTAGTTTTAGGGGAAAGGGTTATATAGGTCTCGATGCGTTTTGGAAAGGAAGCGAATATTGCTTCGTAAATGTATATTCTTTGTGTTTTATAGCTAAGAAGAGAAGTCTCTAGGTTGATCTGGTTAGGTTAAAAAGGAAGGTTGGGAGGAGTGATTGGGTTTTGGGTGGAGATTTTAACGTTGTGGCTTTTAAGGAAGAAAGAAGAGGTGTTTGAGGAGTCGGTAACAGGAAGAAGATGGAGGAGTTTAGAAAGTTCATTGTAGATTTGGATTGCGTAGATGTTCCTTGTGAAGGAGGCATTTTTCCTGGTTTAATAGGTCTGGTAACTCTATGAATAGACTTGACAGATTCCTCTTGTCTGACAAGCTGGTGGAGGATTGGAAGATTAAAGGTCAGCATATAAGGAGAAAAGAAGTATCCGATCACTGCCTTGTTTGGTTGATGGCAAATGCTCAAGACTAGGGGCCTAAATCGTTTCGTTTCAATAACAGTTGGTTGAAACATCCAGATTTTTTACCTTTTGTAAAGGCTAATTGGGAGTTTGAGGAGGTCAGAGGGAGGGGTGATTATGTTCTTAAGACTAAACTGGCCAGGTTAAGGGAAGGTTTAAAAAAGTGGAGCAGAGAAGTGTTTAGGTGGATAAATGTTAAAATTGAGGAAGCTTTATGTGATCTCAATGACTTGGACGAGGAGGTTAGTAGGATCGGGTTTTCTAGCTTTGAAGATATGGTTAGTAAGAGGTCTAAAGCTTCTGATCAAGTTTGGCACAACTTAAATTTGAAAGAAGAGTTGCTGAGGCAAAAGGCAAGGGAGCTCTGGCTGAAGGATGAGGACAGTAACACTAGGTTCTTCCATTTAGCAGTTAGAAGATGTAGGAGGAATAATGTTTGGTTTGTAAAAATAGATAAAGGAGTGTTTGAAGATGTTCAAGGCGTTAAGATGGAGGTCAGAAGGTTCTTCGAAGATAACTTCAAGGAAGCTAGCACTTATCGCCCTAATCTTGATGCTTTTGACCTTAAGAAGTTATCTGAAGTTGATAGTAGAGGGTTAGAAACAGAGTTCACATTAGATGAAATAAGGGATGTTGTGTGGGGGTGCAATGGAGGTAAGAGCTCGGTGTAGTGAGCGATTTTTGTCAGTGACGCGACCACCTTATCGCTGGGTTTTCCTCACCGCAATGAGGAGGGGGTGCTACTTTCTAATTTCTTATTTATCCTGTGAAGCTGGAAGGGAAAGGGAAGCTATCTAAAACTAACCTTGCACGCGAATGTTTAACTGAACAAACGCTTAAAAGAGATTGGGGGGTCCAGGGTCAGGTTATACAATGGGGAGTTGTCAATTACCCATCCTATATGTGGTTATCCACAGGATATTAGCTTTAGGTTTCGCTTTGTACTTGGTAGTGTTTATCTGTTAACGGGTTGGGAAAGTTTCTTGGGAAATTTGAGTTAGTGAGTGAGTTTTTATTGATGTTTGGGTTATTCCCAAAGTTTTTGGTAAGGTACTGGACCTAAGGTTTGATTGATGTGTGAAGGTACTAGACCTAGAGTTTTTTATTAATATGCTCGCTAAGATTTCGCAATCTTATGCCTACATATTCCCGTTTAAACGAAACAGGGAAATCAGAGCAATCGTAGTTCCTCCTATTCTAAGGGAGGAAAAAGATGTTTTGGTGTCTTGTTCAAAGCCAAAGATTGAAGCTAAAAGATTATTTGTGTCTTGTTCAAAGCCCAAGATTGAAGCTAAAAGGTTTGACTGAGAGAGAATTTGTTATCTCTAAAGAGGGATTGTTGATTTTTGTGTGCCTTGATCAAAGCCCAAGGTTGAAGCTAAGAGGTTGATTGACTCCACTGGGGATATCCTTATCCAAAGTCTGGATAAAAACGACTCAACAAGAGAGTGTTTTTATTTGTCTCGTACAAAGCCCGAGATTGAGGCAAAAAGAGACTGACTCTTTGGGGACATCATTATACAAAGCCTAAGAGGAGGCTGGAAGTTTGACTTTTCCGGGGAAAATTGTTTTATCTGCCTTGTACAAAGCCCAAGATTGAGGCTAAAAGGTTATTTTGACTCCGTCGGGGAGGTTTGTATGTGTCTTGTACAAAGCCCAAGATTAAGGCTGAAATGAGTTTGACTCTGCGGGAGAGTATTATCTGTCTTGTACAAAGCCCAAGATTGAGGCTAAAAAGAGTTTGACTATGCTTGGGAAATCATTCCTCAAATCCTAAAATAAGGCTGGGAGGAAGTGACTTCGCTGGGGAAGATGTGTGTCCCAGGCTAAAGAGAAAGTTTTGGAAGATTTATGTCTTGTACAAAGCCCAAGATTGAGGCTAAAAGGGTTGACTCAACAAGAGAGTGCTAAAAGGTGATTGACTCAACAAGAGAGTCTGAAAAGTTGATCGACTCAACAAGAGAGTCTGAAAAGTTGGTGGACTCAACAAGAGAGTCTGAAAAGGTTAGCTCCACTGGGGAGAATCATTTGTACAAAACCCAAGAGGAGGCTAACTTCGCTGAGGAAGGATCATTATACAAAGCCTAAGAGGAGGCTAACTTTTTGCTGGGATTATTGAGATCCCTATGTAGGTCCAAGTGGGGAATCAACTCTCGCTGAGGATTACAGAAGAATTGAGGTATCAAATGCCTTGAGGTTCTGATTTGGGATAGTGTTATTGGATGATAAACTAACCTTGGTTGGGGATATTTTAGGCGAGAGACTGAGTTTCAGCTATGCTGGAGATTGATCCAGGTTGACCGGGGTTTCTCCTATGTTTGTAGGGAACTTGAGAATGTTTTTGAGACTCAAGAGGATTAGACTGTCCAAGTCTATTGGTGTGGAGAAGTTTTATCTTTTGTATGATGCCTAAAAGAAGGCGGGTGTTAAGGGATGAGAATCAACCCTGAATTGGTCTGTGATTTGACACTGGAAAGACTGCTCTAGCAAAGGATGACTAAGTTATGTCTTATACCTTTAAGAGGTCGCCAGGGTCCTTGTATTAAGCCTAAGAGAAGGCATGAGAACTTCTAAGAAGCCGGAGGGTCCTTGTACAAAGCCCAAGAGGAGGCGGGGATGCTTTTAGGAAGCCTGTGGGTCCCAAACCAAGAAAAGTTCAAGAAATTCTATTCATAGAGAATAGATCATTTAGTGAAAGTTCTGAGGTTTGAAGAAACTCAGGAGATGTTATTCACAGAGAATAGATCAACTCCGGGGAGTAGAATTTCTTTGACAATTTCTAGGGGTGACAGTCTGAGAAAAGGTTCACCGAGAGTACTGCCTTTCTCTTTGTTCCATATTGTTTAACCCCAAGAGAAGGGAAGTCTGTATCTGGAAATCATATGGGGATCTAGTTTTGTTTGTATTTATGAGTGACCAACATGGCTTTACCTAGTTCTAGACCTAGTTGTCGGGGAAAACTCTAAATAACTATACTAGTATATATACAGTTGATATATGACAAGTATAAAAAGGGTATGAAAGAATACTAACCATGCGCAGCTTCCCACAATACAGTTATATATATGAAAGCAAGTAAATGAAAGCCGTTAAAACTTACAGGTGAGCAAGCTTCCATGCTGTGTGGTTAGTTGTTCAAAGAAATTAAAGAAAGTTTTGATAACAACATGTATATTTGAATCTAAATCAAAAGGGAAATTGTTTTGAAAAGATTTTCGGGGCTTATACTCAAGGAGATGCCCAAGGTTAAACAGTGATTGCACCGTTGTTTTGAAAATGTACAGAGGGACTTATACAATGTGTGAGGCCTAAAATTGTTTTATTTACAAAGGGGTTTGGGTCTTACACTCTATTAGAGGCCCAAAGGATGTTTTAAAAAAGAAATGGGACTTACAACACGAGGGTAGGCTCAGATGATCTTTTGTTTTGAAATGGCGATCGCGCCGAGATTTTTCTTTTAACGCAGAGGGACTTATACAATATCTGAGGCCCAAAATGGTTTTGGTTAAAAGGGGGTTGGGTCTTACACTCTATTAGAGACCCATGAGTGTTTTGAAAATGTTTGATGAAGATCAAAATCAAAGAAACCCTAATTTCATTTTTTTTAAGGTAATTCTTTAAAGAAAATCAATAAAAAATGATAAAAATACCAAATAAGTTTAAATAAACAACTTATGATTTTTGGTTAAGGTTTGAAAAATGAGGTTTTAATCACAAGATGATTTAGAACTCATTTGATTTTGATTTTCAAGATAAAAATTCACTTTTAAAATGTTAAAAAACAATAAAAATGAATTTATTCACAAAAATACCAACTATATTAAATAAATAGTATAAATCTGATTTTTTTGTAGAATAAAATATTTTAATATTTTTGGGATTTTTCAGAAAAAGAACCAATAAAAAATGATTAAAATTGAGAGAGAAATTAATTTTTCAAATCATTAACAAAAGTAATATGAAAAATATTAAAAATAGGACAAGTGATAAAAAAAGAGGTCTGGGCGAGGGGGATTTGAACCCCATACCTCTCGCTCGCTCAATACACACAAACCAGCTGATCAACCACTTGGGCGCAATGCCAATTCATAATATACATGGCAAACAATGATTATATAGTGGACAAGTTGGATTTCTGAAAATGGCACCATGTTCATCTTCAACCTCAAGCTCAGATGCGTGAAGGCTCGTATCTCACTCATCTCTCAAACATTTGACATGATTCAAACACCAAATTCATGTGTTTTTTAACAAGGAACATGATGGCAATATTTGATTTTATTTATTTTTAGTGTGCAGCCAGTTACATTAACATGAATGTATGAACCCTAACTTTGCAAAAGCAATCGTGCAGACATGTTTGTGAGTGCTATGGTCAATTTTTTTGAGGGAAAACACTCAACATATGATGATAATCAATTGGCAAAATTATTGTGCGAGGAAATATGCATGGGGTATGGAGATTGAGTTTTAGGCTCACCTTGCTGCAAGAAGAATTGGAACTCTGCACAAAGTGTGTTCTAGAAGGTGGATGATGATCTCTACAGCTTTACTGGATGATATAAAGTGGATTGCAAGCCTTGGAACTCTTTGAAACTCCTTAGATCAAATTATGGTATCCCAACTACATAATGGCTAGGTTGAAGAGTGAAATTTTGATGGAGGTGTTTCAGAAGTGGTTTAGGTGTTTGGACAGCTTCTATACATCACATGTGATGTGTTAGAAGTGATGGTTTGAGTTGCTTGGCTCTGCAACTCAAAACCCAATAGTGCTTCCTCAAGAACAATGAAATTTGGAGTTTAAGAAGGAAATGAGAGAAAGCAATGTTGTAAGCTGCTTTGGTGTAGTTTGAATGATCAGTTAGGACCTCTATTTATAGTGGATCAACTCTTGTCTTGGAGGAATAGTGAATGGCTGCTAGATCAGATCACATTAAATGGCTTTGGCTTGGTGGCATTTCTTCTCATGCAAGGCAAACTAGCCTCTCCCAAGAGCATGGCTATGTCTTGACCAAATCCACATTCTTCAGATGTTTTAATTGTCTTTTAAGTAAGCATCTTGACTTAGTAGAGTGGCTTTGTTGAAAGTGCATTATTTCACATAAATGCCTTTGAATTCAAGGCATCATGTGACAAAATACATTAACCTCAAGTTGGAAGATCCCTTGGGTTTTTGACTCAGCTTTGTAGGTTGGATCAGATGGATGAGGATCAGATTGGATGAATGTGGCATAGTGATCCTAGGCCTTGACTCATAAATCGTGTAAAGCAAGAAAACATGCAAACTGGTTTTTCATGACAGCCTTGCCATGGTGTCTTGCAGCAGCCATAACTCTTGGCTCAAGCTGAGTTGTTTCATGCCAATAAGTTTCTTGGATTGTAGGCAATATGGACAACAACTTTGATGTTTACATCTTGAATTGATTCAGCCTAAAACTATGTGAAACAGCCCTCCAAGTTTTGGTGTTTCACTTGAAATCTTCCTTGAGCAGAATTTCTTCTAAGTGTTGGAAAAATGCACTTTCATGTTTTTTTGTCATTTTGATCACTCCATAACTAAAAATTCATGGAGAATTGGAATGAGATATAGTTGACACTTTTGAAGTATGCCATGAGATCTACAAATCCAGCTTTGGATCATCCAAAATGGTTGCTTGGATCTCAAGTTATGATCCTTGGAAGTTGGTACCCTAGCCACTTTGTTCCATAACTTAGAAAAATTCTAAGTTTTTTTATGGTTACCCCTTTCACAAGTTAACTCACTTTCTTTGATTTTTCTTGATAAGTGATGATTCAAATCACATATTAACATGATTTTAGGGTCAAAGAACCATAATTGTGAAAAATCCCAAAAAGTCAAACTTGATTTTGTGCACAGTTGACTTTTTATCAGACGAAATCCAAACTGTGCGATCCTTTGTGAAATCAAGTCCTTGGCCTAAATCAAACCTAATGGATATATTCCATAGGTGTTGTAGGGTGTATTGAATCATGTCCCAAGGTTTGGGAGCATGTCTGGGTCAAAAGTCAAAGGTACAATTGACTTTTTCCTCGAAACCCTAATTGTGGTCCTGATGAAATTGAAACTTGTGGATCAAGCTTCTTGGATCAATCCATTGTTGCAAATGGATCAATGTAGTGTATTGGAGACCCTCAAATCATGTCTTGAGGTCTTGGCTCATGTTTTGTCCCAAAAGTCAACTTACGGGTGAATTAGGTCAAGAAACCCTAATTCCTGATTTCTTTGATGAATGCTTCCCCTGAGGTTAAATTGACTTGATGATTGGGTCCATGAGGTCCCTTGGAGTATCTTAAGTTGTGATTTGAAGCAATGGCTTATGCCCAAAGGAAAATTTCCATCTGGAGGCCTCAGTCGACCAAAACCCTAGTTTGGTGACACTGGCGATCTTGAGGCTTGATCCACTTGGAATGCTGCAACTTTGTGCTTGATTCTTGATGTGGGAGTCCTCTTGATCCTTTATGGATGTTTGAGAGGTTATACAAGTTGAAGATCATGTCATTTCTTGATTTATCCTTTGTCTAAATGCTCTGAGAGGGCTTGAAACCCTAGTCCTTGATTATAGTGAATGCTCAACAATCCTTGAGGAGATTGATGAGGCATGATGGTTCATCCATATTGTGATGATGATTTGCACAATGATGGGAAATCTTAGTGGTCAAAATTTGGGGTATGACACTCGGGGCCTGAAGGCTTTTCGTTTGAATTTTCTCAAGGGTGCTGGGAGATTGTTAAAGAAGACATTTTCAGGTTTGTCCATGGCTTCTATATAATCCCTATGTTAACGAAGGCAGCTTGTTCCTATTTTGTAGCACTAGTTGCCAAAAAGAAGAATCCCCAAACTCTTAGGTGCTATAGGCCTATTTGCCTTGTTAATTGTTACCAAAAAATCCTCTCGAAGCTGCTAGCAGGTAGGTTAAGGAAAGTTGTTAGTTCGATAGTGTCTCCGGAACAAATGGCCTTTGTTCCTGGGAGATGCATTTTTGATGGATTCCTTATGGCTAATGAGGTTCTTGACCTTGCTAAAAGGAGTAAGAGAAGTTGTATGTTGCTAAAGTTAGATTTTGAGAGGGCTTACGACTGTGTGTCGTGGAAATTTCTTGTTGGGTTGCTGCGTAAAATGAATTTTGGTCCCAAGTGGATATCTTGGATTCAAACTTTAGTGTGTGGAGGTTATGTCGGTTTTGGTAAACAGGATCGCCACTAAGGATTTTGCTGTTGGGAAAGATTATGTCAAGGGGACCCGTTGTCTCCCTTCCTTTTCATCTTGGTTATGGAAGTGTTAAATCATTTGATGAAGAAGGCTGAGTCAGTAGGTATGTACGAAGGTTTTATAGTGAATGAGGAAGTTAACCTGAGTATTTCTCAGTTCGTAGATGATTCCTTGTTGTTGGGGGAGGCTAACTGGAATAATCTGTGGAGCATTAAGGCTGTATTGCGTGGCTTTGAATTGCTCACAAGTCTTAAGGTCAATTTCTTTAAAAGTAGGATTGGTGGAATTAATTTGAACTCTGATTTTCTGGATGCTGCTTCCAATTTTCTGCATTTTGATGTTTTGAAGTTCCCTTGCTCTTTCCTTGGTGTGTTCATTGGCGAGAGCCCTAGGAGAATTCACCTTTGGCATAACATTATTGACAAGGTTAGGAATAGTCTGGATGATTGGAAAGGTAGACATATGTCCATAGGTGGAAGAATTGTTTTAATAAATTATGTTATAAACGCGGTGCCGTTGTATGCATTTTCTTTTTATAAGGTCCCGGCTGTTGTTTTAAAGACCTTGCAAAGTATTCAAAGTAGGTTCTTATGGGGTGGAAGTGATTTAAAGAAAAAGATTCATTGGGTTGACTGGAAGACCATATGTATGCCTATAGAGAATGGAGGTTTGGGTATCAAAGACCTGGCTTGTTTCAACGAAGCTCTTCTTCTTAAGTGGAAGTGGAGGTTAATGAATGCGGATAAGAGTGTGTGGAAGATATTGTTGGAAAGTAGATACGGTAATAATATTCCTCTTTTAATTAATAGTTATTAGGGGGAAAAGTCTAAATATTATGATTCAATCTGGTGGAGGGATCTGATGAGCCTTGGTTATGATGAAGCTTCAAAGAGAAACTATTTTGTTGAGAATCTGAGGTGTAACTTGGGGAATGGGAAGGATATCTCATTTTGGCACAGCTGTTGGGCAACCGATTCTCTTATGAAGGAGGTGTTTCCTAACCTTTTCCAGTTTGCAAAACATGCTCAGGGTTCAGTCGCAGATCATGGAAAGTGGAATGAGATGGTTTGGACTTGGACCCTGTTTTTCAGTCATTTCACTAGTGAGTCTGTTATGGCTAACGAAAAAACGAGCTTATGGCATTACTAAACCTATTTAATCCTAACAGATATGTTGTTGATGTTTTTTGGTGGAAACCTGGTCAAATTTCTTCCTCGTCTTTTATTTCTGATTTCTCCGTCAGATTTTGTTATTATTGTTTGTGGAATGGTAAAGTAATTTCTAGTTTAGATGTTGTTAGTATTTCTGGGTTGAGGAAAATTTGGGATTTGAAGGTCCCCTCGAAAGTGACTATTTTTCTTTGGAGAGACTTGAGAAATAAACTTGTAGTGAGAGTTTTATTGGGTAGGAGGAATATATGGACAGATGGTGGTATAGGGTGTAACAGGTGCGGATTTCACGAGGACAATGTCACTCATGTTTTTTTAGAATGTCTAGTAGCTAAAGCTGTTTGGAACGGGGTTGAAAAGTGGATGGGTCTCCATTCCATTTGTAAAATAAGATGTATAGAGTCTTTGTTGGATTTTGAAGATGTAGTATTGAAAGAAGCTGGAAATCTCAACGGTGTGGTGATCTGGGCCGCAACTTTGTAGTTTTTATGGTATGCTAGGAACTACTACACTTTTGAAAACAAAACGGTTTCGGTTAATGATCTGTTGAACTCTATCAAGCTTTTCAGTTGGAGATGGCTTTCTAATTCTAGTTCTAAGTTTACTTCTTCTTTTTATGAATGGTACACAGTACCTTGGCTTTGTATTAAAAAGTGAGTGGTTTGTTTCTCTGTATGTGGGTTGTTGCACCCCTTGTGCAGCTTTTTGTGGTAATATAATTGCTTTCAGAAAAGAAAAAACAAACCTTTTTCTTGAATCATTGATATATATTTATGGAAAATTAGGCACTCTAATTAGAGTCAATAGCAATCTCTATGTGTTGATCAAATTCCATCTGTTGTTGTTTGTTTTATTGAAAATTACGATACTTTCCATAAAATTTTTGTAAATACATTATTCCCACTTATGTTGATTAATCGCACCATAGGTTTGGCCATCCTTCTCACAATGTGACACAACAGTTTATATTGTTCAATTTCAAGAGCATAATGTAGAAAAATTAACTCACAATTAAATACTCAAACTCATGAACTAATTTTTCTTTAATAAACTCGTGAATTAATTAAATAAAAAACAATTATCACAACTTTGTTATTTATATCTACACCTATAAGTAGGGGTGTAAGCGGATCAGAAAAAACTAATTAAACCGACAATTCAAACCAAATCAAATTAAAAAAAAATCGATTATTTTTGGTTCGGTTTAAAAACCGAACCGAACCAATCAAAATCGAAGTAGTTTGGTTCGGTTCTTAGTTTTAGTTTTTATGAACTGCCAAACCGATGACCCGAACCAATCAGAACAAATATTTGCTTGATATTTTATTTAGACCATTATTATACCTAAATTTTGTATCAGTCCAATTCATCTCCATCTTTAGTAACAGTTCCTTACTTTAAACAAAACATGCAGCTGAAATCATACTCCCAACATAAAATATAGAAATCATAAGCCATAAAAATTTACTCTCATCAAATGGCTGTTAGCTGTCCGTTACCACTGTTTCTTTCCCCACCGTCATTCTTATAGGTTATGGTTGCCTTATTCGTGTTTAAGTTCTTCGTTAGTTTTCATTTTTTTTTTACCATTTTTGTTTCTTCTTCTTCAACGAATTTCCTTTTTGTCTTGTTACAAGCTGGTTTTGAGGTGTGAAACATGTTAATTTATGTGTATTAAAACTTTTTGTTATTATGGTTATGTTTTATTGGTTGTGCTTTCAAATCTCTTCCCAACCTTCTCATGCCAAGTGTCAACTTTTGAATTCGGTAGTGAACTTGTAAGTTGTTTAAAAAGTAGAGGATGAAATATATTATATAAAATGTAGGGTTAATACACATTTTACCCCCTGTCATTTGGGGCGATTTCGAAAAAGGACCATGTAAAAAAAACACAGATTTCGTCCCTACCATTTGAAGATTCTTTCATTTTGCCCCCTCAGTCCACACAGTCATCAGAATCTGTGACGTGTCGCTGCTTTCTAGATTTTTTTTTTTGTTTTTTTTTATTTTCTTAATGTGACGTGTCAGCTTTGTTGGAATTTTATTTATTTTTTCTTTATGTTTTAATTACACGCGTGTCATTTTATTATTTAAATGTTGAAATGTTTAAAGATCAAAAATAAAAAATTTTGCCCTCACCAAGGATTAATCTCATGTCCTCATAGTTGCAAGGGGCAACTCTTTCACTAGGCCATTAAGTCTTTGTTGTCAATATATTAACTTCAAATGCATATATTACAACATTTCAATTAAGAATTAAATTAACACTTAAATTAACATATTAAATACAAAAATGACTTAATAAAGACTATAACTTATTATTATTTTATTTACGTTCAATTAATATTAATTATTTATTTATTTTATTTTATTTCAATTTAATATTTATTATATTTATAATTAATAAATTAGTTTATTTTTTTAATATTAAATGTTAATATAAATATTTAGTTTAAAATGATTTAGTTTATTTTTTATACAAACGTTAATATATATTTATTATATTTATATTTAATAATTTAGTTAAAAAAATATAATAAATATTAAATATTAATTAAGATAAAACTTAATTAATATTAATTATTTAACGTTATAATAAACAAATAATGTAATTTTTTAATTATTTTAATATATAATTTAATTTTTTAATATAAATTTTAATTTTTTTAATATTTAACATTAAGATAATATTAATTTATTAATTATTTAATGTTAAGATAATATTATTTATTTTAATATAAATTTTAATTTTTTAATAATTTAACATTAAGATAATATTAATTATTTTAATATAAATTTTAATTTTTTAATTATCTTTAAATAGTTTATAAAAATTAAATATTATCTTAATTTATTTTTAATTAAATATATTTAGTTTTAAAAGTTAACGTATATTTTTAATTAAATATTATTTTAATTATGTTTAATTTATTTTTTAATAAATATTAATTATCTTAATTTATTTTTAAAAGTTAATGTATATCTTTATATTAATAAATTAATATTAGTTTAAGTTTAATATTAAACATATTAACATATTAATATTAATTTTAGTTTAAAATTAATTTTTTATAATATGTGAATATATTTTAATCATTTAATTTTTACTTTTAGTTTAATTAACATAAATATTTATTTATTGTTTGTAATATTTACTTTTAGTTTAATTAACTTAAATATTTATAACGTTTGTAATATTCAATTAACATAAATATTTTTTATATGTATTATAATGTTAAATAATTAATATTAATTAAATTTTATCTTAATTAATATTTAATATTTATTATATTTTTTTAACTAAAGTATTAAATATAAATATAACAAATATATATATTAATGTTTGTATAAAAAATACACAAAATTATTTTAAACTAAATATTTATATTAACATTTAATATTTAAAAAATAAACTAATTTATTAATTATAAATATAATAAATATTAAACTGAAATAAAATAAAATAAATAAATAATTAATATTAATTGAACGTAAATAAAATAATAATAAGTTATAGTATTTATTTTAAGTCATTTTTGTATTTAATATGTTAAGTTAAGTGTTAATTTAATTCTTAATTGAAATGTTGTAATATATAAATTTGAAGATAACAAATTGACAACTTAGATTTCATGGCCTAGTGGAGAAGTTGTTCCTTGCAACCATGAGGACATAGATTCAATTCTTGGTGAGGGCAAACTTTTTTATTTTTGATCTTTAAACATTTCAACATTCAAATAATAAAATAATAATAAAATGACACGCGTGTAATTAAAATATAAAGAAAAAATAAATAAAATTCCAACAAAGCAGACACGTCACATTAAAAAAATAAAAAAAAATATTTAAAAAACCAACAAAGCAGCGCCACGTCACAGATTCTGCTGACTGTGTGGACTGAGTGGTCAAAATTAAAGAATCTTCAAATGGAAGGGACGAAATCTATGTTTTTTTTACAGGGTCCTTTTTCGAAATCGTCCCAAATCGCAGGGGGTAAAATGTGTATTAACCCTAAAATGTATTATTTGAAAAAATAATAGCATTCAATACACCTAAAAACATGAAAATAGAGAATACACAAATGAATATTCAAATGGCAGGGGGTCAAAATTAAAGAATCTTCAAATGGCAGGGACGAAATCTATGTTTTTTTTTACAGGGTCCTTTTTCGAAATCGTCCCAAATGGCAGGGGGTAAAATGTGTATTAACCCTAAAATGTATTATTTGAAAAAAATAATAGCATTCAATACACCTAAAAACATGAAAATAGAGAATACACAAATGAATATAATATTTGAAAAAAATATTGTAAACTGATCAACCAAACCAAACCGAACTAAACCGGTTAGTTTGGTTTGGTTCCATTTTTAAAAAACACTAAAAATCGAACCAAATCAAACCGGAGGAGATATCATCTATTCCGACAACTTTTTGACTAAAAATCAGTACAAATCAAACCAATTACACTCCTACCTACAAGGGATATGAATCATCTCACTCTAAGTCTCAATAAAAAAAAAAGTTAATAATCACATCACTTCAAAAGGAAACAATATAAACTTTTAACTAAAACTTATTCTCCCAAGTCTTTAATATAAGAAAATTTTACTTTTTAAATTAATTAAAGAATCAATGTAGTTGGACTATATGTAGGCCAAATACATTGACTTGTCAATAAATCTAAAAAAGTAAACTTTTACTTATATTAAAGATTAGAAGGAGTATTACAAATAATCAAAAGAATATTAAAAAGAAGTAGGAGGATTTAACTTGCTACCCTAGTTATACTTGTCACCCCATACATTTCTTTAATTTTAAAATTGCCCCTGGTCAAAATTTAATGGAAATCTCCTAACTAAATTTTTGGTAGTGTATTTTAAATTTCCGTTAGGTGTTCAGCATTGGAAATTTTATAATTTCCAGTATATGTGATACATTACTGGTATTTTTGCAATTTTCCATGTCATATCGAAAATTTTAACCTAATGAAATTTCTGGTAGTGTTAAATTCCAACGGCTATGATTTTACCAACAGTTTTGTACGGTTGTGATATATCGAGCATTTTGTGTGGTTCAGAATGATTACGAAGTTGTATAAATAAGGGGTCGTGTATTGTTAACTTTCATAACATCATATACTGTCAGAATAATAGATAACATCAACGAACCAATCAGCAGTGGGTTGTACCAGCTCCAAAATCTTCCTGTAGTGGTTTATCAATTTCAAACAATCACGCTTCTTTAAAAAGAAAATATAACCATTAATATGGATTTGATTAGTTGACAACATATGTATTGCAAAAGAAAAGAAATATACATCTTCATGCCCGACATGCCTAGCAACATGGACTGCATAAAGGTGAAGTAATGAGGTGTCAAATGGGCCTCCTGTGTAACTCTCTAATGGGGCATCGGGATCGGCAACAACTTCCTCCTATGCTTCAGGGACTTTAGAAACTTCAGGTTCTGCTGCCTGTGAGGCCTGAGAGCGTCAGCTACGAGAACCAGATGGGTGTGAATCTCGGGGCTGTAGAGTAGTTGTACTATCAAACGAGTTATTAGTAACTCATGGTCTCGTGATCCTCGTTGCGACCCTCTTATGTCATACCGACACAGTTTGGGACACATGCATTAGAAAGACATACAGATATAAATAGCATGTCTGGAGAAATTCACAAATTCCACAAAATTACCCATTTTTTGTCTTAGTCCAATTCGGAGATGCATCTTTGAAAATAATACAGAGCGAACCCGGAGATGCATCTCCGGACACACAAGTGATTGTCTCACCCATGATAGATATGTCATTTATGCCCTAACAGTCCTAAAAAACCTCAATGCATGTTCTTCTAGCCTATCAATTTTGTTTGCACTACTTCTTAATGTACCTAAAACAACTAATGTATCCTAAAAAACTACCTACAAATCAAAACATAAAATGAAAAGAAATTTTGAAAAACTTACCGAGTGAAATTGATTGATGAGAAGGAGCAGCTTGGATGTTATGACCTACTGGAAAGGAGGAGTAAGAGCTTCACTGAAGCTTCAATGGTTGGGAGAGGAAGAGGTCAAGTATTTTTTTATGAGAACTTTTGAAAAAATGAAGAAGTAGGAAAAGGGAAGGGACTGGCTATTACTTTGGATTTTCGACATAGGTATTAATGACAAGTAAGACAAAAGGGCATGTCATGGTAAGGTGTGAGGTCGAAGATGGTCAATCGAGACCATGAAATGGTTTGATGAATTCGACTTATGAAAAGATGATATATTAATTTCAGTCGAATCCTGCAGCGAAAAACCAAGGAGTATTTGTGGAGTTTTTGGACATTGTGAAATTTTTAAATATTTAGGTTGGTTATTCTGCTTAGTCGAATGAGTTGGAATTAGATAAGATCAAGTAGTTATTCATAGACACGTGGAGGTCCGTCGAAAACAGAGGTTGCTTGGAAGAAAAAATGTGGCATGTTGTGTTTAGTCGACCGTTTGTAGGAAGTTATTTTAGACTAGTATACAAGTAAACGCTTGCTTATGTCGTAGGGGTCCGCAATTGTACTCAAAATTCAATAAACTTAAAGTATTTGTGTGATTGGGAAATGAGTGAAGAAACGTACGTATGCATTCCATATTATTAAAGTTCAAGTCTTTTACATTAGTCATTTTCTGCATTTAAGTTACTTTCAGTCATTTTATTCTCTAATCCTTCATATTTTGATTCTAGTCAATTTAAGTTATTATCACTCAAACATTGCATTTTGATTTCTATACCAACATGTTGTTCCAAAAGTCATGATTCACACAAATATGTTCTGAGATCTTTTCAAGTTTAATCCCTTAAGTATTAATTGAAACTCATCTTGTTTACAAAATTTCCAAGTATACATTGGATTAAGCTATTACAAAAAACCTTCTGGGGATGCATCTCTGAATAAACCACAAATGTTTGAATAAATAGTGTTAACGAAGATGTATATTCAGACGCACTTTTTACACATACGGATATGCATCTCCAAATTAAATTTTAATGTAAAAGGGGTGTCTCTTCAATCTGGTATGAGAAATAGCTAAAAATAGATGTGTTAGAGGACATTTTGAACTTTGCATAGTGGTTTGAGATAACACGTAAGCGTGAAAATAATATTTCCCTTTTAATTTTCTTCAACAAATTGACAACAAGTTGAGATGCTACACAGACTTTCGTTGACATTCTTAAATTATAAAATTATTTATTTGAATAGGCCATGAAGTAATACGAAGTGTTACATCCATCCCCAATATATTACGAATTTCACCGTTGTGACGCATTCGCTTAACACCTTCACCAATGGAGGAAAAACATGCTCTTAATATATAAAGTGGAATTCGCAAAAATGAAAAAGAGTCGTAGCTATATAAGTTATTACTCGAAAGCCAAATATATTTGTTGATGATAGTTGTAAAATCATCAATTAAGTTTGTAACATTGATTTGATTGGGTCAATTTACATTTCATCAAATGAAAATGAATGTAAAGATCATTCGTTGAAGATGATCTTATGGAATTAAATAGGATGCAACTCTAAGAAAAAGGTGACCTTTGTCATGAGTGTTAAGAGATCAAAAATAAAATAAAAAAATTATTGAAACAAATCAATGATTAGAAATAACTGAGTTTTGGTGTACTATGAAATTTAATATTTATAGAGTGAATGAAGGCTCTAAAATTGATTTTTTATTTAAAAATATGGTGTAATACCCTTTTTAGTCTTGTATCTTAACCCCGGGGTTCATTTTGGTCCCTTAAGTTTAGAAAGATCCATTTTGGTCCCTTAACTCTTAAAAACATTTCATATTAGTCATTTTTGTCTAATTAGCAACGAATTTAACGACTATTTTTGAATTTTTTTCCGTCACTATTAGGCAAAAAGGACTAATATTGAACATTTTAATGAGTTAAGAGACCAATATGGACCATTTTTAAGTTAAGGGACCAAAATGAACCCCGAGGTTAAGATACGGGACCAAAAAGGATATTAAGTCAAAAAATAAACAAATATTTTAAACTTGATATGCATGCAAGTATATATAATTTAGAATAAAAATAAAAAATAAAGGAAAAATATTTTAACCTAATCTATAACTTATTAAAATAAAAAGAGAGGTGAAAATTGATGATAGCAATAAAGTAGGAGCAACAAATCTAATATTAATATCCTCACAGGTTATTGAGAAAAAAGTGCAGTAATTATACTAAGATAATATGTTCATCACCCAAATTTTTATTTTGTTGATTAAAACGTAAAAAATTTATAAAATATTAAAAAAGGTTAACACCAAATCTTGACACAGTATCATATAAGTACACGCTTGCTTATGTCGTAGGGGTCCGCAATTGTACACAAAAATCTACAAACTCAAAGAATATGTGTGATTGAGAAACGAGTGAAGAAATGTACATATGCGTTCCATATTTATAAAATTCAAGTCTTTTACATTAGTCATTTTTTGCATTTAAGTTACTTTTAGTCATTTTATTCTGGTAAGTGCCAAATTGTGCATATTTTTTATAGTATTTTGTGACCCTTTCCAATTGTTTCTTTGGTGTTTTAGTAATAAATCCATATGTTTTAGTGTAAATACACAAGTTTCCGATTATGCATGTAAATATTATGAATTGTGATCATTTTAATACTTTTTGATAGGTTTTCTTCCTGGATATAATGCTTGGAACATGTGGATGATGGAAGAGGGCCTAGAAGATCAACTTTGCAACATTTTGACGGCAACTCGCGCTTAGCGCACTTTTCAGCGCAGCTTCTCTGCGCTTTTGAGATGAAGGCAGTAGCTAAGGTCTTTGACCGCGCTTAGCATGCTCCAACCGCGCTTAGAGCGCTTTCTCGGATTTTGCCGCCTTTAAGCTGATCGCGCTAAGCGCGCTTTGATGGCGCTTAGCGCGGTGCCACTTATAGGCACATTGTGGAACTTGTATAAATGGGCACTTGGCTAGATATTTTGGACACTTTTTATATTTTCAGCACTTTTTCAGATTGTAAAGGGAGTTTTAGGGTTTGGAGCTTAGAAATTTCAAGAGAAGTGAAAACCAAAACTTTAAAGCATCAATCTTCGATGTTTCGACTTTGATGCTAGTAAAGCTTTCATTTTTACTTATTGATCAAGCTACCATAGTGATGGCTATCTAAACACCTTTTGTGCCAAGATTAGAGGTAGTTAACCTTACTAGTATGTATTTTTTTTAATCTTTTGTATGTGAACAAAGTTGATGATCAATATATGATGAAGAACTTTGCTTTTAATGATATATGTATGGTTTGAATCACTCTAGACATAGATGTTCCAAGTCTTGACCTAAGTTCTTCATCTATTAACAAACAAACTCTAGACATAGATTTAGGAGTTAATATTTGCTTTGTATCGATCTTTATGTTTATTGATTCAATTTTTGTTTCGATAAATCATCTAGCGATTGAAACAATGATACCCACGAAGCCACTTTAGAAATAAATGGAATTGACAGGATACACGATTGTATTGATCTAAACTAAGTTCACATGCTTGATTAATTGGATATGTATGAAATGGGTTAACGAAATTTAATCTTGACATGTTTTTCTTAAAACAAACATCTTTGTTTAATTTACTTTTTGCGACCAAAACAAGTGAAAACATATGTTACCAAACCAAAGCTCTTTGAAAAACCTTTTCTCTAAACTCATAAACTATTGAACGACAAGCATCAATTTATTAGGACAATCCCTGCAGATACGATAAAACAACCCACCTAAAATGCTTTTCAACAAATTGGCGTCGTTGTCGGGGATTGTTGTTGATATTGCAAGCATTGTAATAGTTTATTGATTTTAAGATATTTGTATTGTGATCTCTTACCTCTGTGTATTTTTCTGGTGTTGCTTAATTTGTTTGGTTATTGTGCAGAATCTGTTTATACGGGGGAGTGTACCTGCAGACCAACTTCTTTTCGATCCTGAGATTGAAAGAACCTCTCGCAGGCTCAATAGCAGAACTAGATGGAGATGACAACTTGCCAAAGAAAGAAAAGAGCGCGGAGAAACTTCTTCATCTACACCCATTGTTATGCAAAACATGGCAAATCCACCTCCATCTCCTGCTTCAACTCCATGTACTAACAATCCAAGACACAACGCTCAGTTTGCATGCAACGCCCACAACGGGAGGCATTCTGAGATGAAAACGGGAATCCTTGCTCTTTTATATCAAAATCCTTTTACCGGGATGGACCATGAGGATTTGTTCACACATCTCACTAAATTCTATGAAATTGCGGGCACAACGGGAGCACCGGAAGCGGAAGAGAAATCCATGTTTAAGAGACTATTTCCGCATTCCTTAATCGGGAAGGCGAAGGAATGGTATCTTAATCAATTAACTCTTGTGATGACGGATTGGAATTTATTGGAGGAGAAGTTCCTTGAACGGTTTTTCCCCACAATAGATTCATGGAAGCGAAGACGGCGATTTCGATGTTTGCTCAAGGTGGAAATGAATCTCTCAATGAAGCTTGGGAGAGGTTCAAATCTAAGTTATGAAAATGCAAAGGCCATGGTTTGGATGAATTAACTCAAGTGCACATCTTCCGAAATAGGCTCTAATCGGTTCACAAGACTTTGTTGGATGCTACTTTGGGTGGATCGTTAATGTCAAAAAGCGCAGAAGATGCAATTGCTATCATTAATAGGATGTCACTAAATGATCACCAAGGAAATCACAACCGTGGTACACCTCAACAGAAACAGAGCATGATAGAGTTGGGAACGAATGACGTTATTCTTGCACAAAACAAATTGCTTTCACAACAAGTGGAGTTGTTGACTCAACAAATTTCTAAACTTCCACAACAAATAAAAGAGATGCAAGAAATTCCCAATAAAAACAAACAAGTGGTAAGTTGTGAGCTTTGTAAAGGAGATCATCCTACTGGGTATTGTCCTCCGGTGGTTGAAGAAGCTAACTATAAGGGAAATCAAAACCAAGGGTATCAACCTCAACCACCTTACCGACAAGGCAACCAAGGTTACCAACAAAGAGGTAACCAAGGTTATCAACAACAATGGAGGCCTCAATAAATCGAAACCTCTAATCATCAATATCAATACCAAAACTACACTCAACCTCCACAAGCTCCACGTAGAAATTCAAAAATGGAAGACACCCTCACCCAACTTATGCAAACGTCAATGTCAAATCAAAAGAACACCGATGCGGCTATAAAGAATCTTGAGACGCAAGTGGGGAAATTATCTAAACAATTGGTCGGCCAACACAAAAAACGTTTTCCGGTGAATACTCAAGTGAATCCAAAAGAGCATTGCAAAGTTACTCTTACTAGAAGTTTTAGGGAAATTGATATGGGCATAAATGAGGAAGTTGTGGAAAAAGAGGGAGTAGTTGAAAAAGAAAAAGAAATTGATGAGAGTGAAGTAGAAAAAAATGTTGAGGGAGAATTAGTTGAAAATGAAAAGAAAAAGAATGAGGAAGAAGAAAAGAAAATGAGAGAAGAGAAAAATTAAAAGATTAGGAGGGGGAAGGAACAAGTGAGTACTATTATGATTCAAATTTTGCCTTATCCTCATGCTCCGACGAAAAAAGACAATGCAAGGCACTATGCTCGGTTTTTGGATATTTTTAGTCAATTACAAATTAATATTCCATTTTCCAGGCATTAGAGCAAATGCCAAAATATGCAAAATTCATGAAGGATATTCTCACCAAAAATAAAAGGTACACGGATCAAGAAACGATAATGGTTGATGCTAGTTGTAGCGCTATCATTCAATGGACTCTTCCGTGGAAAGAAAGTGATCCGGGAAGAGTTACTTTGCCGGTCACCATAGGAAATATTTATGTTGTTAATGGGTTGATTGATTTGGGCTCTAGTATTAATTTGATACCGTTGTCCATTGTGAAATAGTTGGGACACATGGAGTTGAGGGCTACTAGAATGACTCTGCAACTAGGCGATAAATCTACTACATGTCCTCACGGTGTAGCAGAAGATGTGTTGGTCAAGGTTGATAAGTTCTTGTTCCCCATTGACTTTGTGGTGATTGATATGGAAGAAGATGATAACGCTCCTTTGATTCTTGGAAGACCTTTCATGAAAACCACTAGAATGACCATAGATATGGATGATGGTCTCATGAAAGTACGAGTACAAGATGAAGAGATTTGCTTTAATCTATTCGAAGCCATAAAGCATTCTAATGACAAGGGTGATTGTTTTAGAATAGATGCAACAGAGGAGGTGATTAAAGAGGTAACAAGGAAATTACAAGTTTCTACCCCATTACAAAAAGTTATTACTAATGCTCTCCAAAGTGTCAACGAGAACGAAGAAAAAGAAATCGAGAAGTGTTTGCGAGAACTTGAGGAATTGGATGAGATTCCTCTTTTGAAAGAAAGAGTGGAAATTTTGAAAAAAGAAAATAATGAAGAAATCTAGAATGAGTTGAAGTTATTGCCCCCTCACCTTAAATATGTGTTTCTTGATGATGAGGGGCATAAATTGGTTATCATAAGCAAGGATCTAACAAAAAATGAGGAAGACAAGTTGATTTGTGTGTTGAAAAAGAATCAAGATGCTATGGGTTGGGCTCTTTCTGATTTAAAAGGAATAAGTCTTTCCTATTGTATGCATAGGATATTAATGGAGGATGACTTCAAACTGGTAGCTCAAACTCAAGTCGTTTGAATCCTACTATGAAAGAAATGGTTAGGAAAGAAGTGTTGAAGATGTTAGATGTCAAAATGATCTATCCAATTTCCGATAGTCCTTGGGTTATCCTGGTGCAAGTGGTACCAAAGAAATGTGGGATGACGGTTATCCGGAATGAGAATAATGAGTTAATCCCTACAAGAACCATGACTGGAAGGAGGATGTGTATCGATTACCGTAGGCTAAATCAAGCTTTGAGGAAATATTATTTTCCTCTTCCTTTTATGGACCAAATGCTTGAGAGACTTTCCGGGCAAGATTTCTATTGTTTTCTAGATGGTTATTCGGGTTACAATCAAATTATTGTTAACCCAGAGGACCATGAGAAAACCGTTTTCACATGCCCTTTTGGAATCTTTGCTTATAGTAGGATGCCTTTTGGGTTGTGTAATGCACCGACTACTTTTCAACGGTGTATGCAAGCAATCTTTTCGGACTTGATTGAAAATTCAATTGAGGTTTTTATGGATGACTTCTCGGATTTTGGACCGTCGTTTGATCTTTGCTTGAAAAACTTGGATGTTGTTTTGGAAAGGTGTGTGGAAACAAATTTGGTGCTTAATTGGGAAAAATGTAATTTTATGGTAACAGAGGGAATTGTGCTCGACCACAAAGTTTCTTCAAGAGGCCTTGAAGTTGATCAAGCCAAGGTGGACGTCATTGAAAAGTTGCCACCACCTTTGAATGTGAAGGGAATAAGAAGCTTTCTTGGTCATGCGAGATTCTATCGGAGGTTCATCAAAGATTTCGCCAAAATCGCAAAGCCTTTTAGCAACTTGCTCAACAAAGATAAGTCTTTTAAATTTGATGATTTTTGTATGATTGCTTTTAATTCTTTAGAACAAAGTTTGACTATCGCACCCATAATCATTGCTCCTAATTGGAAAATTGGTTTTGAACTCATGTGTGACGCGAGTGATTATGTCGTTGGTGCGGTACTGGGTCAAAGGAGAACAAAAAAATTTCATGCTACACATTATGCAAGTAAGGTTTTGAATGAAGCTCAAATAAATTATGCCACAACTCAAAAAGAGCTTCTTGAGATAATGTATGCATTGGAAAAAATTTGGTCCTACCTAATTAGGTCTAAAGTTGTTGTTTACACAGACCATACGGCGATTAAGTATTTGCTAACCAAGTCGGATTCTAAACAAAGGCTAATTCAATGGGTCCTTTTGTTGCAAGAATTTGATCTTGAAATTTGCGACAAAAAGGGTTTTGAGAATTTGGTAGCGGATCACTTATCCCGTCTTGTTAATGCTGAGGTGACAAAACATGAAATTGAGGTTAAGGAAGAATTTCCTGATGAAAAGTTATTCATGGTGCAAGTTAGACCTTGGTTTGTCGACATGGAAAATCACAAAGCCACCGGATTATTACCGGAAGGTCTAACTCGTAATCAGAAAAATAAATTTTTATCGGATGCCAAGTACTATGTATGGGATGAACCGTATTTGTTTAAACTTGGTGTCGATAATATTTTGAGAAGGTGTGTTTTGAAAGAAGATTCAAATAGCATTGTCATAACTCACCTTACGGGGCGCATTTTAATGGATTGAGAACAGCAACAAAAGTCCTTCAATCGGGTTTGTATTGGCCTTTTTTGTTTAAAGATGCGCATTCGCATACATAAAGTTGTGATAAGAGTCAAAGGAGTGGTGGAATTTCAAAACCGAATGAAATGTCATTGCAAAACATGCTAGAGGTTGAGGTATTCGATTGTTGGGGCATATAATTTGTCGGCCCATTCCCATCATCATTTTCTTGTGAATACATTTTGGTCGCAGTGGACTATGTGTCCAAGTGGGTAGAAGCGATAGCATGTGCGAAAGCGGATGGAAAAACTGTGATAAAATTTCTAAAGAAAAACATTTTTTCGTGATTTGGTACTCCGAGAGTATTGATGAGTGACGGAGGATCCCACTTTTTCAACTCTCATCTAGAAAAAGCGTTGGAGCAGTATGGTGTGAAGCACAAAATTGCAACACTATACCATCCACAAGAAAATGGTCAAGCAGAGGTATCAAATCGTGAGATCAATAGGATTCTTGAGAAAACGGTGTCGTCTTCTAGAAAAGATTGGTCAAATAAGCTCGATGATGCATTGTGGGCTTATCGGACAACTTTCAAAGCTCCGATTGATCTCACACCTTTCAAAATGATATATGGTAAAAACTGTCACTTACCGGTGGAATTGGAGCATAAGGATTTTTAGGCCTTAAAATTTTTGAATTTTGATCCAACTCTAAGCGGTGAAAAGAGAAAAGTACAACTGCATGAAATGGATGAATTGCGCCTTCAAGTGTATGACTCCAATAAACTGTACAAGGATAAAGTGAAAAGTTACCATGATAAGAAGATTGTGAACAAAGACTTTAAAGAAGGGCAATTGGTCTTAATGTTTAATTCGAAATTGAAATTGTTTCCGGGTAAGTTGAAATCCAAATCGTCTGGTTCATTCCAGATTAAGGAGATCAAGCATTATGGAGCCATTGTTCTTGAAGACACCTTGACAAATGAGAGTTTGACTATTAATGGTCAGAGGTTGAATGTTTATCTTGGTGGCAATTTCGAGCGGAATGTAGCCACTGTGCCTTTTTGCGATCCGTGAGGTCCCGTTGGACCGTCGAGCTCAAACGACGTCAAACAAAGCTCTTGTTGGAAGGCACCCTAACATTGTAAGTATTTATTGTTTTTTTATTAGTTTGAATTTAATTGAGTGACAAAAAGTCGAGAGAACACTATCTGAGACCACACTTGAGTGGCTTTGTTTCACTGAGCACGCTTAGCGCCCTATTGAGGCTGCTTAGCGCGCTCACGTGAAATTGGCCTGCTCAAGTGTGGGCCTGAGTGGGTGAATGTTAAATGGGCCTTATTTTGGAAAAGGGTCATATGCATTTTGATTAATTAAAAGCTCAAACTCTACATTTTACCACTCATTTCCTCATCTCAGTCTCACCCTTGCACTTCCAAGCAAACTTCTCACAAGCTCCCTCTTTCACAATTTTTCTGAAGTTCAAGTTCTCTCTCTTTTTCATCTCCTTGCTCTACTTCCAGGTTTGTTAATACTCATTGCTTTATTGATTTAGACAACAAATGTTGTTAGCGTTTGATTTGATTGAGTAGGAACTAACATTTTAGGGTTTGCTTGTGTAGAAGTGATTTTGTGAAATCTTAAGTTGAAATGTTAAGATTGTGTTAATTTTTTGGTTTGCATGCTGTTAAAATCTATGATTCAATATTGTGTTGTGAATGCATACTGCTGGATTGTTGTTTAGGTGTTAATTGGAAGGAGTGAAAGTGGTTGCAGAGGCATTTTTGTCTATTTTCGCAATCGCTCTTAGCGCACTCTGAGCTCGCTAAGTGCGCCCCTCTGTGCCCTGTTTCTGACTTTTTGGTCTTTTGGTGGTTGTTTTTAGCTTTTTGATGCAAATTTACTGTTCAGATTTTTAATTGTTAGGATTTTTTATGTGAGGGAGCAGGTTGGCTGCAGAGGCATTTTTGCCTGCATGCTCAACCGCGCTTAATGCGCCCCCTGGGATCAGACTTCTTGATTTTCAATAATCCCTCTCCTGATTGCTTGTTGTGTGATTACATAGGGTTACATATGAATTATTCTGAATTTATGAGTTGGTTGTTTGATGTGTTTAGTGCTGTTTGGTTTATTTATTTTGCAGATGGCTCCAAAGTTCGCTTCAAAGCGTGCTCATTTCAGTGTCGGTCAATCAACTCAACAGAGGCAAAAGCCAGCAGTGTTTGACGCAAAAGAGGTTCTTGGGGGCTGAACAGGAAGCACATTACCTTGAGCTTACTCGGAGGAGTATATGGTCGGAGAGGATTTTTAGGATAAACCCTCAGGGTGACTTCAGAGGTTGCCTCAACATAATTGAGAACAATGGTTGGGAGTCCTTGCTTACTCCACCACCCAGCTGAACTATGAGATAATTAGGGAATTCTAAGCGAATGTTATTCCGGTGGAGGGTCGGATTTATTCTTTCCACTACTGCGAAAAACCCATTTAACAACGGTTGGAAATGACATATAATGACGGGGGCGAAGGCGTTGTTATGTAGAGTGTTGTTCTATATGAGGTACGTACAATGACGGTCCTGGGACCGTTGTTGTATTCCAGTATGCGCGCACCATTTCACAACGGTTAGTTTACTCAACCGTTGTGATATAGCTAAAGGTGATCTGGTTCGATTCTCAGCAACAACATTTTTTATTTATATTATTCTGGTCAGCGTTTGACATACAACTACAGATAGGTTTATAACCGCTGCCAAAAACAGCCTATTTTAAATATAAAAATTATATGCTTATCAAATTCTTCCTATATTTTATCCTGTCAAAACAGCTTCTGTTTACATGCAAACACAATATGTGCATCAAACTAAATTCTTCCTATATTTTATCCTTATAAATGAATAAGAGAATTTACATCAAAAGAAATTTACATCAAAAGCTAAATGAATCAGAGATTTAAACTGCTAACATTGGTTAAATCAAAAGCCAATATTATTGATTTCATTATGTGCATCAAAAGCCAAAACTATTGTTCACATTATGTGCATCAAAAGCCAAAAATATGTGCATAAAAAAATGTTGCTGATTGTAGCGAGTGATTTTTGGATGTGGTTGCGAAGCATGATCGCTCTGGTACTACAGCTCGATTCATTTTTTATCCTATTGAAGCTGATGAAGGAAGGGAAATAGATGTCTCCAATTAACCCTGCTTGCATACTGAGTTTAAACAGCGGTCTGTTAGGTTACAAATGCTACAAAGATTCGGGGGGTCTCTCTTAGGTTATTTCTCCGGAATGGTACCTGGACATGATGTTAAGACTGATGTTTTATGAAATGATGGGATTTTGGGTTTTTGTTTAGTGTGCTCGCTAAGATTTTTCTTTCAATCTTATGCCTACGTATTCCCGTTTACCGAAACAGGGAAATTAGAGTGTTCGTAGTTCCTCCTATTCTACGAGAGGAAATGGTGGTTTTGGTGTCTTGTTCAAAGCCCAAGACGTGAAGCTAAAGGGTAGTCTGTATCTTGTTCAAAGCCTAAGATATGAAGCTAAAGAGTCTAACTTTAGAGAGAATTTGTCATCTCTAAATAGGGGTTTGTATGTCACAACTGTTTATAAAGGAGAATTACTTTAACCTGGATTTGTGAATCCGACAATGCCATAATTTCCTTTATAGGGGATTTCTAACCTGAAGGAGAAAACTTTAACTCAGTTTAGTGCAATGCCATCTTTCCTTAGGAATTTCTCATGCTAAAGGAGGGACAGTGGCGTGGATGTAAATAATCCAGAGGCTTGCCGCTTACAGCGATTAGATGAAAGGGAAGGAGTTGTTGATGTTTGTGTACTGTGAACGAGGCACAGCTTTGATGCTAAAAGGTTGATTGGATCAACCAGTGGGTTTCTTATACAAAGCCTAAGAGGAGGCTAAAAGGTTTTCCTTATACATAGCCTAAGAGGAGGCTAATATGTCTCTCGTACAAAGCCCGAGAGAGAAGCTATCACGGGTCTCGTACAAAGCCCGAGAGAGAGGCTAATATGTGTCTCGTACAAAGCCCTAGAGAGAGACTAAAAGGTTTTAACTCAACGAGGAAGTCTTTTTGTATCTCGTATAAAGCCCGAGATGGAGGCTAAAAGGTTTTGACTCAACGAGGGAGTCTTTTGGTATCTCGTATAAAGCCCGAGATGGAGGCTAAAATTGGTAGCTCCGCTGGGAAGAATCATTATACAAAGCTCAAGAGAAGGCTAGGGTTGCTGTTTTAGTTGAGTGACAGGTCCAGTATGCTGATTTAAAGAGAAAATCAGTTCTTATATGAGTAATGTTTGCACTCAGGGATTTGACTCGAGGATCAGGGTTATTTCTTTTTCTTTGAGGAAATGGGAAATCCAAAGGATATTGAGACTGTTCGTGTCTACGGGGTTCCTTCCTATTCTTGAAGCGTGCTTGAGAATGTCTTTGAGACTCAAAGAAATTAGACTGTCCAAGTCTAGCGTTTCATCTTTTATACTATGCTTTGAGAAACAGTAGTAGACTCTTGGAAAGACTGTTCTATTAAGATGCCTGATTTCTGTTCCTATACCTTTAGGAGGTCGTCGGGATAATTTGTACGAAGCCCAAGAGGAGGCGGGAAACTTTTAAGAAGCCGAGTGGTCCTTGTATGAAGCCCAAGAGGAGGCTATCATTCCCGGAGGAAGAGATCATTATACGAAGCCTAAGAGGAGGCTGTGACTACTTCTAAGAAGCCGACGGGTCCTTTTACTAAGCCCAAGAGGAGGCGGGGATGCTTTTAGGAAGCCTGTGGGTCCTAGTACAATGCCCAAGAGGAGACCGATGCTTTTAAGAAGCCTTTGGGTCCCAAACCCCGATAAATTCAAGGCAGGCTATTCACAAGGAATAGATCAAGCCAGGAAAGTTTGAGAATTTGGAAGAAACTCAAGAGATGCCATTCACGGAGAATACATTCATCTCTGGGGAGGTAGAGTTTCTTGACAATTCCTAAGGAGGTCAGCCGAAGAGAAGACTGTATCTGGTGCTCCTATGGGGGATCTAGTATTGTCTATTTCTACGAATAATTGAAGCGGCTTTACCTAGTGCTAGACGTAGTTGCTGGGGAAACTCTAAATATCTATACTATTATTACACAGTCGATATGAGTTTATGAAAGAAGACTTACAGTGAAGCAGCCCCACAATACAGTTATATGTATATGAAAGCGGTAAATGAAAGCGTATAAACACTTACTCGGTTGTAGAGCTTCCATGTTGTTTGGTTAGTTGTTCAACAAAGAAATATTGAAAACAACAGTATATTCAAAATCAAAGGAGAAAGTGCTTTGAAAAAGAAAGATTTGGGTCTTACAGCTCAAGGAGAGGCCCAAGGTTTTATCAGTGATCGCACTGTTTGAATTTGTACAGAGGGACTTATACAAGTGACTGAGGCCAAAAAAGGTTTTCTGTACAAAGGGGTGGGTCTTACTCTCTCAAGAGGCCCAAAATGTTTAAAGAAAAGAAATGGGTCTTACTACTCGAGGGTAGGCCCTGATGGTTTTTCGTTTAAAATGGCGATCGCGCCGAGATTTTTGAAAACGCAGTGGGTCTTATACAATGCATTGAAGCCCGAAATGGTTTGGCTTTCAAAGGGGGTTAGGTCTTACACTCTAATAGAGGCCCAAAAGTTTTGAATGGGTCTTATAGCTTGAGGAGAGGCCCAATTGATTTAAAAGGCGACGATCGCGCCGTTTACTTGTATAGAGGGACTTATACAATAAGTGAGGCCCCAAAATTGTTTGTACAAGGGGATTTTGGTCTTACACTCTCTCAAGAGGCCCAAAGTGTATTTTAGGAAAAGAAACGGGGCTTACAACACGAGGGGAGGCCCAAAGAGTTTTTAAAAGGCGACGGTCGCGCCGTTTACTTGTACAGAGGGACTTATACAATAAGTGAGGCTCAAAATTGTTTGTACAAGGGGGTTTGGGTCTTACACTCTCTCAAGAGGCCCAAAAGTTTTAAAAATGATTTATGAGGGTTGAATTAATCCAAAAACCCTAATTTGTTTTCAAAATGTATTTTAATTGAATAAAAATTCAATTAAAATGATCAAAATTGTTTAACATATGGAAAACAAATTGTGATCTTGGATTAATGCTTCAAAAATTAAGTATTGACCTACAAAATAATTAGAAGGCATTAAAAGTTGCAAAATCAAGGTGGAAAAAATATTCAAAATGTCAAAAACAATTAAAATATTAATTCTTTGCAAAAATATCAATTATATGAAATAAATAATATTTTTGGGATTTTTTTGGAAAATAAAATATTTTAACATTTTTGTGAATTATTAAAAAAAGAATCAACTCAAAATCATTAAAACTCAGAGAGAAATTAATTTTTGAATCAATTAAATAAAATCACAAAATTCAAATATTTGAATTTATGAAAATGGCGCCAAGAACATGGACCAAGAACACGCGCATTTTCTGCCTTGCCCAGATTTGCATTTTCTATCCAATCTCACTGAATACTTGATTATATCATGCAATCCACATACCAATCAACTCGTTTCAACCTCACGATCATGTCTATGGCAATTAATTTCATTTAAATTAAGCATAAAACAAGAAATCACGAAAAATCCTCAAGAACCCTAAATTCTGCATGAAGGCTGGGATTTTTAATACACGATTCAAACAAAGCAATTACTTAAGGGGAAACATTCCATGCATGATTATGAACATTTGGCAAAAGTATTGTGCGAGGAAATATGCATAGATTGAGAGATGACCAAGTTTAAGGTTACCTCTAGGTCGTGACAGCAAGAGTAAATTGATTTCTGAGTTGGAGGTGTTACAGATGAGTTGTGATGATCTGAACAACTTCCCTACACCCTATGGGATGTGTTTGAATGCTTGGACTTGATGGAAATTGACCGGATCACTTCATGGCATCTCAACTGCAACTTGGTTAAAACCTTGAGCAATTGACTGGTGATTCTGAGAAATCAGTGTTCCAGATGTTGTTTAAGTGTTTGATCAGCTCACATATGATGTATATGAGGTGTGTGTGTGATTGGTTTGAGTGGAATTGCTCTCTAATGAAAAACCCGATAGTGACTTGCTAAGAAAGGCATTTTTGAGATTGAGAAGTGGATTTTGAGAAAGGCAAGTGTTGTAGGCCTTTGGTGTACTTAAACTGATCACAATTGAGCTCTATTTATAGTAGAGCAAGTTTGTTTTGCAAGGAATAGTGAATGGCAACTGCTGAGTAGGTTTGGCCAATGTTGGCAAATGAAAATCCAAGTCTCCTATAGCCATTGACTAGAGGTTAGGGCACAGGCTGCTGGTCCCCTTGGTCTTGGATAAGTCTTGACTGAATTCAGTTGAGAATGGCTCAGTTCATGCCACCTTGATGCATCCATTGAATGCTCCAATCCAAAATTGGAGTCTTGTCCCTATTTTGGGCAATTCTAGATTCAACATGCTATTTTTTGTTCCAAGGACTTTTGAGGCTTGGCTCAGTGATTGTCCCCTTTAGATTCAATCCTCAGATGTGTCCAAGGTGATGACAAGGCTTGGAATTGGCTGATTTTGGTAAATCGAGCAAAAGTACAAAAATCTGCCTTGCCTTGGCAGATTTCAGCAAGGCAACTTGTCAATGTCATATCTCATGGCTCAAGTTGAATTTGGTGATGTTCTTGGCCATTTTGGAAAGCTCTTATATGATACAACAACTGTTTGACCATATTTGGTTTTGATACTTTTTGGATCCAAGTGAAAAATGTCCCTACATTTGGAAAAAAGTAAGGCAAAATCTGACTTAGTGAAATTTTCACTAAGTGTTGGAACAAAGTGACTTTTCTTGATTTTGATCACTCCATAACTCAAAATCCATGAGGAATTTGGACATAGGTCAGTATGAAGCTTTTGTAGAGGGCAATGAGATCTAAAAATTAAGCCTTGGATGGGAAAAAATGGCTTTGTGGTTTAGGAGTTATGATCCTCCAAAGTTGGTACCTTTGTCACTTTTTTCCATAACTTAGAAATTTTTCTAAGTTTTTATGGTTACCCCTTTTACAAGTTATCCCATTTTCTTTGATTTTTCTTGATGAATGATGATTCAAATCATACATAAACATCATTTTAGGGTTAAAAATCCATTTTTGTGAAAAATCTCAAAAAGTCAAAGTTGACTTTTGTGCACAGTTGACTTTTTGTCAGATGAATTCCAAACTGTGCAATTCTTCAGGAAATCATGTCCTTGACCTAAATAAAACTTGATGGACATGTTCCATGGGTGGTATAGAGGATATTGAATCATTTCTTAGGGCTTGGGAGCATGCCCTGGTCAAAAGTCAAAGTTACAGTTGACTTTTCCCGCGAAACCCTAATTGTGGTTCAGATGAAATTGAAACTTGTTGCTCAAACTTCTTGGATCAATATGGCATATTGGAGATCCTCAAATCCTCTCTTGAGGTCTTGGTTCATAATTGGTCCCAAAAGTCAACTTAGGGGTGAATTAGGTCAAGAAACCCTAATTCCTGATTTTTGATGAATGCATCCCCTGAGGCAAAATTGACTTAATGATTGGGTTTATGAGGTTACATGGAGCATATTAGGTTATGTTTTAGATCTTTGGCTCATGCCCAGATGAAGATTTCCATCTGGAGGCCCTGGTCGACCAAAAGCCTAATTTGGTGACACTGGCGATCCTGAAGCTTGATCCACCTAGAAGGGAGCACCCCTGTGCTTAATCCTTGAAGTGGGAGTCCTTTTGATCCATTGTGTATGTTTGAGGGTGTAGACAAGTTGAAAATCATGTCAATTCTTGATTGATCCTTTGTCTAAAAGCTCTAAGAGGGCTTAAAACCCTAAGTTCTGATTGCCGTGGATGCTCACCCATCTTTGGGGAGACTAATGGTTCATCCTTATTGTGATGATGATTTGCACAATGATGGGAAATCTTAGTGGTCAAAATTTGGGGTATGACAGATGCCCCTATTTAATCTTCTTGGACCCGAAGGTGTGAATGACGAAGGTATTCGGGCATTCGGGTGCAAGAGGATTAAATATCGGAATACCCAAAATTTTGATGGTGGTTATGAATGGCAGATCGCATTCATCTTCTTTTGCTTAGAAATGATGCTTAGAAAAGGTAAACTTCCCCACGATCCTGGTTTCCTACCAAGGAACTGGTCTTAGTTGCGGAAATAAACTTCCCCTCGATCCTGGTTTCCTACCAAGGAACTGGTCTTAGTTTCTGAAATAAACTTCCCCTCGATCCTGGTTTCCTACCAAGGAACTGGTCTTAGTTTCTGACTTAAACTTCCCCTCGATCCTGGTTTCCTACCAAGGAACTGGTCTTAGTTGCGGAAATAAACTTCCCCTCGATCCTGGTTTCCTACCAAGGAACTGGTCTTAGTTTCTTTTGTCAATAAACTTTATTGACAAGGGACGCTATTCGTAGCGGTTTTCCTCAAACTTCTCGCCGAATTTTCCTAGGGAGATGCCATTTAATGGAAAAAGTTTTGATGTCAGACTTGCTGGGGAACCCATTCGTCTGAGTTGTAGAGGTGTACAAACTTCTCTATTGGAGATGCCATTTGTTGACTCTATTTGGGGAATGCGAGTCTCCTGAAAGACTGCCTTCGTTTGGGGTCTTACATCATACTTTTCTCGGGACCTTCCCGGAGAAATGCCATATGATGGGATCCAATCTTGAGGTGCCGATGACCTTTTCATCAGTGGTTCTTTCGGAAAAAAACTGCCGTATCACCGAATCTCTGATTATGAGGCTTTCTCTCGGGATTTTCCTTGATCCAGAAAGCAAGGATATCATCTTCAATGGCGAAGAGTGATATCTGTTGAAAGTTTCTCTAGTCTTTCAGAGGTTCAAGTTATCAAAGTGGTTGAGGACCCATCTTCAATCCAGAAATAAACTGGAGGCGAGATTGTTCTGACGCAACACTTCCTGACGAGGACAAGGGCTGTCAACTCAATTGTGAAGACTTTTATCACTAGGGGATAAGACCGACTAGAGTGATAGTGATGCAATATGAATGCGAATGTAAATCAATAATGCATGATGTATGTATGTTTATGCTGACAAAACTGACGCGACATAGAGACTAATGGATGAACACGATTGGATACTCGACCACTGCTGGAGATGAAAGGTATCACTGGTCCAAAAGTAGCAATTCTACCTTGCTTAGGAGAAGTAGTCCTCGCGGGGAACTATGTTGGTCGGGCTTAGGAGATAAGAACTCGGCCGAAGAGGTCAGACGGAATAGTCGCATCTGACACTGTTGATCCTTCGTTCTAGCGCACTGGCGTAGAAGGAGTACTTTGATTCTACACTTTGAAGTTCGCTTACTTCTGGAGAAGCGATTGATGTTCTTTTGATGTTTAACAGTCAAAAGAAATTGCCATCTTTATTTTAAAGCAGAAAAAGTTTAACAAGTAAATTCATTTTTGTTTTATTTCAAGAAACGTTAATCATATTAAAACGTCATTCTATAAAGCTAAAACAAATGAGAATTACAAACAAAAGCACAAGGGCTCAAATTTTATTAATAAGAGGGAGATCAGCCAAACGCATGATTCCAAAGAGTATTTACAAAGTTAGAAAATGGTACTTTACAAGGAAAAGGGCTACGTTGAAACATAACGACCACTATCCTTCTACCAACTTTGAATTCGGGACATCCTGAGCTTCTGTCGAAGATGACCTTGACTGGAGTTTTCCTCTGATGGATGGTGTAACTGCTGCTGCTGAGGGACTTGCCTCTGTTGAACATAGTTACTTACCATTATCCCTAATTTTTGCGTGGATTGTACTTTGATGTTTCCAATCCACCGGGATGATTTTTTTTTTATTTTGTCTCTAACTATTGCCTGGACCGCCCTTTCGGGTTTTCAATCCACCGAGACATTTTTTTTTTAGTTTAGGAGAAGTATTTCTTGACTACATCAACATTTGTGGGGTAGGCAAATTCCTCTCCGTCCATGGTTGCAAGTCTCAAGGCGCCGCCTGAGAAAGCTTTCTTGACCACATAGGGGCCATCATAATTCAGAGTTCATTTACCCCGAGAATCAGTGAGAAATGATTGTATCTTTTTGAGCACGAGGTCTCCTTTCCTGAAGACGCGAGGTCGGACCTTTTTGTCGAATGCCTTCTTCATTCTCTGCTGATACAACTGACCGTGGCATAGTGTCGCAATTCGCTTTTCTTCGATCATATTTAGTTCGTCGTGTCGACTTTGACACCATTCAGCTTCTATAAGCTTAGCTTCCATCAATACCCGGATTGATGGGATCTCTACTTCGATGGGGAGCACTGCTTCCATGCCATATACTAGAGAGAAAGGGGTTTCCCCTGTTGAAGTACGGACAGATGTGCGATAACCGTGAAGAGCAAAGGGTAGCATTTCGTGCCAGTCTTTGTAGGTTACAACCATTTTCTGAACAATCTTCTTGATGTTCTTGTTAGCCGCTTCTACCGCTCCGTTCATCTTAGGTCGGTAGGGAGATGAGTTATGGTGTTCGATCTTGAACTCAACGCACAACTCTTTCATCATCTTATTGTTCAAGTTAGATCCATTATCAGTAATGATCTGGCTCGGAACACCATAACGGCAGATGATATTGTTTTTGATAAATCGGACCACCACTTGTCGGGTTACATTAGCGTATGACGCTGCTTCGACCCACTTGGTGAAATAGTCAATGGCTACCAGAATGAACCGATGTCCGTTTGTAGCTTTGGGCTCAATCAAGCCAATCATGTCGATTCCCCATATGGAAAAAGGCCATGGGGAAGAAAGAACCTTGAGATGCGTCGGCGGTACATGAATTTTGTCGGAGTATATCTGACACTTGTGACACCTCCTCATATACTTGTAGCAGTCGAATTCCATTGTCAACCAATAGTACCCTGCTCTCATAATTTTTCTCGCCATTGTGTGTCCGTTGGCATGAGTGCCAAAGGACCCTTTGTGAATTTCTTTCATCAGCATGTCTACTTCTGGTCTGTCGACGAATCGAAGGAAAAACAAGTCAAAATTTCGCTTATACAACGTGTCACCGCTCAGGAAGAAACTACCTTCTAGTCTTCTGAGGGTCTTTGTATCCTTTCTGAATGCCCCAGGAGGGTACTCTTGTTTCTGAAGGAAGCATTTGATATCGTGATACCAAGGTTTGTCATCTATGACTGCTTCAATCATGAAGATGTAAGCGGTCCTTTCAAGGCGCATTATGTCGATCTTAGGTAGGTCAGTCCATTGACATATACTAATCATGGAAGAGAGAGTGGCTAATGCATCAGCCATGTGATTCTCATCACGAGGGATATGATGAAACTCGACTCTGTTGAAGAAGGGCAACAACCTTCTTGCGTAATCTTTGTAAGGAATCAATCCCGATTGGTATGTGTTCCAATCTCCTTTTATCAGATTGATAACCAAGGCTGAGTCGCCGCATACGTCCAAGTTCTTGATCCTTAAGTCGATCGCTTCTTCGAGACCCATAATACAAGTTTCGTATTTGGCCTCGTTGTTTGTGCACTTGAACGTAAGTCGGGCAGTGAAAGGAATGTGGGTACCCTGAGGGGTAACAATTATTGCCCCAATTCCGTTTCCATAATGGTTAACTGCTCCGTCAAAGATAAGTCCCCACTGGGAACCTGGTTCTGGCCCTTCACTGGGTAGCGGTTCATCGCAATATTTCATTTTCAAATACATGACATCTTTGTCTGGGAAGTCGAACCCGATTGATTCTTGATCGTCAATCGGTTGATGAGCCAAATGATCGGCTAAAATACTTCCTTTAACGGCTTTCTGAGCATGGTACTCTATGTCATATTCTGATAACAACATCTGCCAACGGGCAATCCTTCCCGTGAGAGCAGGTTTTTCAAATACATACTTGATTGGGTCAATCTCGGAGACCAACCAAGTAGTGTGACGAATCATGTATTGGCAAAGACGTTTAGCTGCCCAAGCCAAAGCACAACAAGTTTTCTCAAGCATCGTATACCAAGTTTCACAGTCGGTGAACTTCCTGCTTAGATAGTAAATGGCAGACTCTTTCCTTTTGGTTTCGTCTTGTTGGCCAAGTACACACCCCATTGAGTCTTCCAAGACTGTGAGGTAGATGATCAGTGGTCTTTTTTCCACTTGAGGTGATAGAATCGGAGGATTCAACAGATATTCCTTAATATTGTCGAAGGCGGTTTGACAATCTTCTGTCCAAACGCAATCCTGGTTCTTTTTCAACAGTTTGAAAATCTGCGCACATGTCGCGGTCATGAGGAATATGAATCTGGAGATGTAGTTCAAACGTCCCAGGAATCCTCTGACTTGTTTTTTAGTTTTTGGAGAAGGCATTTCTTGAATGGCCTTGACCTTGTCAGGATCAACCTCAATTCCTTTCTGGCTAACGATAAACCCTAAGAGTTTCCCTGAACGGACACCGAAGGTGCATTTGTTGGGATTCAAGCGGAGTTTGTACTTTCTCAAACGCTCAAATAGTTTTGACAGGTGGGTCACATGCTCCTCTTCTGTCTTAGATTTGGCAATCATATCATCGACATATACCTCAATTTCCTTGTGTATCATGTCATGAAACAGAGTAGTCATGGCCCTTTGATAGGTTGCCCCGGCGTTCTTCAGACCGAACGGCATTACCTTGTAACAAAAGGTACCCCATGGGGTAATGAACGAAGTTTTCTCCATGTCTTTCGGCGCCATTTTGATCTGGTTATAGCCCGAGAATCCATCCATGAAGGAGAAAACTTTGAACTTTGCTGTACTGTCTACCAGCATGTCAATGTGTGGTAAAGGAAAGTCATCCTTTGGACTTGTCTTGTTTAGATCCCTGTAATCAACACACATTCTGACTTTTTCGTCCTTTTTCAGAACGGGTACGATGTTGGCTAACCATTGAGGATATTCTGATGTAGCGAGGAAACCCGCGTCGATCTGTTTCTGTACCTCCTCTTTGATTTTGATGGCCATGTCCGGGTGAGTGCGTCTCAACCTCTTCTTTACTGGCGGACATTCCGACCTTATAGGTAAGTGATGTTCCACGATGCTGGTATCCAACCCTAGCATATCTTGATAGGACCAAGCGAATACATCGGGGAATTCTTTGAGAAGCTTTATCAAACTCTCTTTGGCGGTTGGACTGAGCAGTGCCCCAATCCTGATTTCTTTTCTCTCCTTTTCTGAACCCAAGTTTACCGTTTCCAACGACTCTTTGTGAGGTTCAATGGACCTTTCCTCTTGTCTGAGTAATCGGGAGATCTCTTCTGGAATTTCGTTGTCAACTTCTTCTTCAGCCCCAAATACCGGGAACTCAAAGTTGGGAAAAGGCATCGGATCGTATGTTTCAACGGGGTTTAAAACAAGCAATCTGCATGACGTGATGATTCGTGTTTAGAAGAGATAGAGAAAATGCAAACGTGTGTGCAGTGTATTTTTTTTATTACTGCTTGTTTTTGTTATTGAATTGTTTTTTAGGATTACCATTTTCTAAGAAAAGCAAAAAGAGAAAACAACAATTAATGTGGAAATTTCAGAACGACATTATTTTATTAATGAACAAGTCGACTCTTGAAACTACAGCCATATAAAACAAAACTCTGCCACTTTGGGCAAAGCGAAGAGGGAGATTTACAGAAAGCGAGCCCTATCAAAACATCCGTTTCACCTGGGCAGGGTGAAAGGTTAAAGATGGCAATTACTTTGACTGATGAACGATCTTCGGAACATCGACAGCAACCCACTGGCGGCGAACTCCTCGGTGAATCACAAAGTCTGGCACCTTCCTCGATTTGTCTTCAGAAATAACGCTGTTTTCTGGTGGAGTAGGATCATTGGAATCTGTCTCCCAGGAAGAACTGTCGTAGGAGAATTCCTCAGTTGTATTTTGCATAGCATTTATGCTCTCAGCTGTATCTCCCCATCCAGTTGGCTGGATGTCTTCGAGCCTGATACGAGAGCTTTCGGGAGCGGTGTACTTGACCATATAGTCGTATTTTCCACTCGGTTGTCCCAAGGTGTCCCACACTTCTTTCGAACTGGATGAGTCATCCCTCTCGATGACATTGACCTCTGGAAAATCATAGTTGATGAATTCAAGTCCTGCAAACATTTCGAATTCATCGTCGTGTTGAGTATTTTCTGAATGACCTGAGTGTTGATCCCATGACATGGTGGGGACACAGGTATTCTGTTCAATGATGTTCAGCTGAGTTTCATTACTCGGATGACTTTCGGGCCCCAAGTCTCCTGGGTAAGGCTGCCACATTGGCAGGCCATCCATCAGGCCATAGTAATAGTGGTCAAAGTTGTCTTTCATCAGAGTGTCCTCCTCTAATGAATTTGGTGGAGCATGGCATCCTTCCGGATCACAATCTCCATATATCATTTTGACATCTGACCGTGGTATAAATCTCGGACTCCGTGCAGGATAGCAAAATGGCGTAGGCACTTCTTCCTGAGACATATAACCGTCCTTGTTGAGATAGGACTTCCATTCTTCATCCGTGTCGGAGGGATCCTCCTCATTGATAGCATGGACTATTTGAGACACTGGATGAAGGAAACCTCCACTGTGGAAGAAGTTCTTAATGGGATGAAGACTTTCATCGTTAGCAGCTGTCCGGGTACAGGTTGCAGAAAAACCAAGACCCTTCTTTGTTGTATTGCTAGTAGGAATGACAAGCTGTCCCCATCCTATTGTATTGGTACTCTCGACTACTTTAATAGCATCTTTGTATGAGGAAATTGAAGTTCCTCCTCCGGATTGATCGTCCTTGTGTAACGAAAGTGCTTGGAACTGGGTTCCGATTATCCCTTCCGGCTCTACATAAGTGGATGACGATAAATTGCTGACGAGCAAGGCCTGTTCCCCACAGACTATGATGAGTTGGCCGTTCTGGACGAACTTTAGCTTTTGGTGGAGGGTTGAAGTGACCGCTCCAGCCTGATGTATCCAAGGTCTTCCTAATAAACAACTGTACGTTGCCCGAATGTCCATGACCTGGAAAGTGACTTGGAAAGTGTGAGGACCAATAGTTATGGGAAGATCAACTTCGCCGATAACCGCTTTTTTGGATCCGTCGAACGCTTTGACGACGACCTCGTTGGTTCTCATCGGAGGGCCTTTGAATGATAATTGCATCAAAGTGGACTTCGGCATAACATTCAGGACTGACCCTGTGTCTACCAGTACGCTGGCTAAAGCATCGTCCTGGCAGTTGATTGTGATATTGAGTGCCATGTTATGACGGCGACCCTCTTCAGGTAATTCCTCATCACTAAATCCCAAATTATTGCAAGAAGTGATGTTAGAGACAATACTATCGAACTGTCTGATGGTTACATCCTGTTCCACAAAGGCTTGCTCCAAAACTTTCTGTAGAGCCTCCCTGTGCGCTTCTGAACTGAGTAACAGTGATAATACCAAGATCTTTGAAGGAGTCTGTAACAGTTGATCCACAATGTTGTATTCACTCCTTTGGATGAGCTTCAACATCTCATCGTTGTTTTTCAAACGGTCGGGATTACTGGACTGACCGACTGATGGATCGGGAGCTCCTGTCTAAAGTTCCTTTTCTTTGTTAGACTCTCCAACTCCTCTGTTGAAGATCCTACCACTCCGTGTTACACGACTGATGTCTGCAATATTCACGACGGAGGGTAATGGAATTTCCTTTCCATTTTCAATTATCGTTGCACCGTATTTGTAAGGGATTGCCTTAGCTGATTCATACGGTAGTGGTCCCGGCAGATAGATGACTATGGGAACCTTCTGGTTTTTCTGACCATCGTACGTAATCTCGATCCGTTCCCGGTTAGGAATTCTTGATTCGTCAAGCAGAGGGATGATGGAACAAACATCTCTAGTCCTCTGATGATTAGAGATGACGACAACGTCCTCAATTTGGCTGGCAAGGTAGTTCGGCGACCAATTGATGGGTCCGGAACCTGGATATGGGCGGATCTCTCCATGATCCACCTGCCTCTGGAGAGCTGCTCGCACAAGATAGCACCCTTGGTTACTTTCCGAACAGACTCCACAACGTTCATAATTGTGTGGTGGCACCTGGCCACGCCCACTTTGAATACAATGTAACCTTACTAGGTTAGCTTCCACAGATCGGGCATCCTGACTTTGACGCCGAGTGGGGTTTCTGTTATTGATACTAATTTGCTGAGTATCTTCACTCATATAGATTGGCATCCACCAATGATTTAACAAGTGCTGAAGTGCTTCCTGGACAAGGGCACATCCCTGATCGTTTTTGCAACCCGCTTTACAGCTGTGATAATTATGTGATATCAGGAATCCGAGTCGGACCTGCTCAGCATGCAACTCTACCAAGTTAGTATTCATCAAGTGAATGTCGAAGATTTGAACCATGTTGATCTGATAGGGATTCCTATCATGGTAGTATTGGATCCATCCGAGATCCATCTGACGCTGGAGGGCCTCCTGTATGAAAGAGCATCCCTATTTGTTTATCGAGCAAGTCAGACAAGAACTGTAATCGTGCCACGGCAGATTATGATACTGGCTTTGCCTTGAGTGCATTGCCACCAAATTGACATTCATCGCACGGATGTCGTGGTTTTGAATGACGTTGGAATTCGTATAGACCATGTTAACTCCACGAACTCGGTGCTCTTGGATCCATCCGAGATCCATCTGTTCCTGTAGAGCTGATTGCACCACAGAACACCCTTGATTGCTTTTAGAGTAGATATCACACTGGTGATAATTATGAGGTGGCACATGGCCGTACCCACTCTGTCTACAATGCATCTTGACCAGATTGGTTTTCAAAAAGAGTACATCGTGAATTTGATAGACATTGTTAAGTTCTTTCTCAATCAGGTTGACTGCAGCTTTCTCATGTTGAGGCAGCGGGTTTGTAAGAACATTGGGATTCGTATCTTTGAAAGATAAGAGCCCGCTCCTAACAAGCTTTTGCACGTCGGATTTGAAATTGAGACAGCTCTCTATATTATGCCCTGATCCTCCTTGATGATAAGGGCATGTCTGGTCCACCCTAAACCAAAAAGGCGGATTTTTCGATACTGTAAGAGGAGACTTAGTCTGGATGTGCCCCTTAGCCAGTAGTAACGAAAATAGTTCTGCGTACAACATGGGTATAGGATCAAGCCCTGGTGCCGCGTTGTACGGTTGTTATTGTATGGAGGACGAGCCTGCTGAAGAGGCTATTGTGTCCTTTGCTGATTAGGTTGGCTCTGCGCATCCTGAGGCTGATACGTAGGAATAGGCGCAGGATTGATAGCAGGAGTTACAGCTGCTACTGGTTGGTACCGTCGCCTTTGCTTTCCGAGAGAGATATTCCCAATATCTTGCTCTTTTTTCTTAGGGAGAGCACTACCGTATCGTTTTGTACTACTTGATGATCCAGCGTCTTTTATTAGACGTCCTCCTCGGACGGCTTCCTCAAGACGAACTCCCATACCGACCATCTCGGTGAAATCACTGGGCGCACTGGCAACCATTCTGTCATAGTAAAATGAGCTTAAGGTCTTTAAGAAAATCTTTGTCATCTCTTTTTCCTCAAGAGGTGGACAAATCTGAGCGGCAATTTCGTGCCATCTCTGAGCGTACTCCTTAAAGGTTTCCTTGTCCTTTTGTGACATTGATCTGAGTTGATCTCTGTCCGGTGCCATGTCCAAATTATATTTGCATTGTTGGACGAAGACAGTACCAAGATCTCTTAATGTACTGATCGTAGTATGATTTAAACCCATGTACCATTTGAGTGCGACACTGGTTAAACTATCCTGAAAGTAGTGAATCAGTAGGTCCTGATTCTCCGTCTGAGCTGACATTCGCCGAGCGTACATCACCAAGTGACTCTGAGGGCAAGAGTTACCCTTGTACTTTTCAAAGTCGGGCACTTGAAATTTGTGCGGAACTTTCACATTGGGGACTAGACAAAGGTCTGCGGCGTCTTTTCCAAATAGATCCTGACCGCGGATGGCTTGCAGTTCCTTCTGTATTCCCAAGAACTGTTCCTGGAATTCATCCATTCTATCGAACATAGTTTCCTTCTTACCAGAAGATATCGGTGGAATCTGTCCTTCTGGGACAGTGTGCACCACATGGGATGGTACCGTGACTACGGCAGTGAATCTTGGCGTTTCCCGAAGTTTGTAACCTTCAGGAGTCTTCAGTATGTCCCTGGCATCTTCGCTTTCCCGAAGTTTGTAACCTTCAGGCCCAGCGGCTTCTGTCATGATTCCCTGGTCTTCAGTGATCGGCGGAACATATCCTTCCGGGATATAGTTAACAGGCATTCCCCAAGGACGATCTTTCGGCATTTGATACCTAGGATCATACTTCTCCACTATGGGCGCTGAGGTGATCTCTGAGATCACAGTTCTTTGTAGCTGAGCTTATGCCATGGCTTGCATGTCGTTACGAAGCTTTCTCATATCCTCTCTTAGAGCGTCGATCTCTTCTTTCAACTCTCTGTTCTCTTCCTCGAGATCATCCATCTTTTTCTGATGATTGGCCCGAGTATTGTACGAATGAGACAGTTTGACTCTAGAACCGAGACACAAACGTGAGATTCGTAGGTAAGAAGAATACGCGATGTGAGAATGATGAATGCAATGATTATATTAATTGTTTTTTTGGTTTAATCAAAATAAACTTCGACAATTAGATTGCAAATATCATACAGTGGGGAAACCCCTTTTTATTGAATTCAAAGGATTACAGAAATGGAAATACAGTAGATTACAAGGTGCAGAAACCGAAACCTAAGCTAATGGGTCCCGAGTCCTCTCTGAAGAGAAATCGGGTGCTGACTCTGGTACTTTCCTTTTCTTTGACCAGGGATCTTGGGTCGTTGTCGGGTTGTCATTCCTTTGCCAGGTGAAAAGAGCGGGCAAATTCCTTTGGTCATCTTGATTCTCTACAACATGTTGCTCCAAAATTTCAATCAGAGCGTCCTTTTCTTTCAGTAGTTGCTGTATTTTGATGCACTCCACATTGAGGGTGCGGTACTTGTTCTTCCAAGACCTCCTCTCCTGTTGAACTTTGTTGAGAGTAACCTGAAGCTTTTCAGTCTCAGTCATGAAGTACATGACAAACTCCCTCAGTGGAAGAACCCCGTGACGAGGATAGGGCATCTTTAGCTTGAGAGCTCTAGTTTGTACCCAGTGGAGATAAGGCTCCACCGAGACACAGTCCGGTTTTCCTAGAGACTCCCGTCCTTTCTTATGAACGTGTTTCCAAGCATGCACTATTTCCATCTTTAGTGCTCTGTCATTTTCTCCTTCCTTGAAGAAAAGACCTTCCAGATGAACACCCCGTGGGACATGTCTCATCGGGTATCCAAATTGACGACGAACAAGAACTGGATGGTAGTTGATTCCTCCCTTAGTTCCTATAAGGGGTATGTTGGGGAAGTTTCCACAATGATCAATGATCTTGATTCCATCATAAATCCTATTACACCAATCAATGTCAGAGTTGGTGAGGGACATGATTTTCTGCGACCAACGTAAGGCACTCTTGTGATCCCAAAAAGCAGCAGACTTAGGCAAATGAGAGATAAACCATTTATAAAGCAGAGGTACACAACATGTGATCTCCCCTCCGCTGTACAAATTTCCCAAGTCTACAGAATGATACGCATCCGCGAGCAAAGTCTGCACAGGGTTTCCAACGAGAAAAACCTTAATGGAGTTGATATTGGCGAAGTTATTAATGTTGGGCAACAGAAATAACCCGTAGGTGAGTAAAACAAAGATGCTTTCAAAAGCAGTCACGTTCCCGATACTGGCGAAGTACAAGGCTTTCTTTGTCAAGAACTGGGCTGGCAAACCTTGTATGCCACCCTTGGTAGTCATGTGAGTCTTGACCTCAGACTCGCCCAAATGAATTGCTCTTGCAATGGTCTGATTCTTTGGAATTTCTTCCAGTCCAGAAAATGGAGCTCGATCAGTAAGGTGTAGATCAATCAGATGAGAATATTCCTCCAGCGTTGGTGCTAGCTGGTAATCCGAGAATGTAAAAAAATGATAAACCGGATCGTAGAACTGAATGAGTGCATCCATGATTCCCTCAATCACATGGACTCTTAGCAGAGATAGCAAACCTCCGTACTTGGCTCTGAAGGCCTCTTGGTTTGTGATCATCCTCGCCAAACCTCTTAAATCCTCTAGTTTTGGAACCTTGAAGGTGTACTTATGAGTTCTCCTTCTACCGAAATCCATTAGCGTAATCCTTTTCTCTGATATTTGCAATCACCGTCTTAGTTTAATTTAAAAAAAACAGAGAGACTAGAAGAGAAAGTTTTTCTTTGTTTTAATGTTTTTTAAATGAATGCATGAATGCAGCACACAAAAACATAGAAAAAACATGGGGTCTAAGGGTCGTTGTCATGGAGTCAAGGCTCTACCCATCCCAAAGGTTTACTAATGATTTTTGTACCTGTCTCTCATCATCATCAACTCTTGTCATGAAAACACCAGCGGGCCGGGAACCGTGCTAGGTGGTGTTTTTTGAAGAGTCCTCGGAAGAGGGTGGCATCGCATGATAACTATTTCCGATAGCCTCTACGCCACTAAAGGGGTTTTTCCTAGATGTATACTCAATCTTTCCACATGCGGCATCACACGCATTCCCATTAGCAGAAAAATAAACACATATATCAATTAGGAAAAGCAGTATATATATTTGTCTTAAATAATCCTAGACTTCTGGTCTTATGGTCCTAAACAGACAATGACTCCCCAGCCGAGCTGTCATTTCTGTGAAATCAGGATTTTCTACCTAAGAGATAGGACATCTAACAGGGGCAGATGATTTTCCCCAGCAGAGTCGCCAGTTTTCTGTGGAAAATGGGGACGATGATGACTAGATCTCACTGTGACGCTCCCCAGCAGAGTTGCCATTTTTCTGTAGCGAGTGATTTTTGGATGTGGTTGCGAAGCACGATCGCTCTGGTACTACAGCTTGATTCATTTTTTATCCTATTGAAGCTGATGAAGGAAGGGAAATAGATGTCTCCAATTAACCCTGCTTGCATACTGAGTTTAAACAGCGGTCTGTTAGGTTACAGATGCTACAAAGATTCGGGGGGTTTCTCTTAGGTTATTTCTCCGGAATGGTACCTGGACATGATGTTAAGACTGATGTTTTATGAAATGATGGGATTTTGGGTTTTTGTTTAGTGTGCTCGCTAAGATTTTTCTTTCAATCTTATGCCTACGTATTCCCGTTTACCGAAACAGGAAAATCAGAGCGTTCGTAGTTCCTCCTATTCTACGGGAGGAAATGGTGGTTTTGGTGTCTTGTTCAAAGCCCAAGACGTGAAGCTAAAGGGTAGTTTGTATCTTGTTCAAAGCCCAAGATATGAAGCTAAAGAGTCTAACTTTAGAGAGAATTTGTCATCTCTAAAGAGGAGTTTGTATGTCACAACTGTTTATAAAGGAGAATTACTTTAACTGGGATTTGTGAATCCGGTAATGCCATAATTTCCTTTATAGGGGATTTCCAACCTGAAGGAGAAGACTTTAACTCAGTTTAGAGCAATGCCATCTTTCCTTAGGAATTTCTCATGCTAAAGGAGGGACAGTGGCGTGGATGTAAATAATCCAAAGGCTTCCCACTTACAGCGATTAGATGAAATGGAAGAAGTTATTGATGTTTGTGTACTGTGAACGAGGCACAGCTTTGATGCTAAAAGGTTGATTGGTTCAACCAGTGGCTTTCTTATACAAAGCCTAAGAGGAGGCTAAAAGGTTTTCCTTATACAAAGCCTAAGAGGAGGCTAATATGTGTCTCGTACAAAGCCCGAGAGAGAGGCTATCACGGGTCTCGTACAAAGCCTGAGAGAGAGGCTAATATGTGTCTCGTACAAAGCCCGAGAGAGAGGCTAAAAGGTTTTGACTCAACGAGGAAGTCTTTTTGTATCTCGTATAAAGCCCGAGATGGAGGCTAAAAGGTTTTGACTCAACGAGGGAGTCTTTTGGTATCTCGTATAAACCCCGAGATGGAGGCTAAAATTGGTAGCTCCACTGGGGAGAATCATTGTACAAAGCCCAAGAGAAGGCTAGGGTTGCTGTTTCAGTTGAGTGACAGGTCCAGTATGCTGATTTAAAGAGAAAATCAGTTCTTATATAAGTAATGTTTGCACTCAGGGATTTGACTCGAGGATCAGGGTTATTTCCTTTTCTTTGAGGAAATGGGAAATCCAAAGGGTATTGAGACTGTCCGTGTCTACGGGGATCCTTCCTATTCTTGAAGGGTGCTTGAGAATGTCTTTGAGACTCAAAGAAATTAGACTGTCCAAGTCTAGCGTTTCATCTTTTGTACTATGCTTTGAGAAACAGTAGTAGACTCTTGGAAAGACTGTTCTATTAAGATGATTGATTTCTGTTCCTATACCTTTAGGAGGTCGTCGAGACAATTTGTACGAAGCCCAAGAGGAGGCGGGAAACTTTTAAGAAGCCGAGTGATCCTTGTATGAAGCCCAAGAGGAGGCTATCATTCCCGGAGGAAGAGATCATTATACGAAGCCTAAGAGGAGGCTGTGAATACTTCTAAGAAGCCGACGGGTCCTTGTACTAAGCCCAAGAGGAGGCAGGGATGCTTTTAGGAAGCCTATGTGTCCTTGTACAATGCCCAAGAGGAGGCCGATGCTTTTAAGAAGCCTTTGGGTCCCCAAACCCCAAGAAATTCAAGACAGGCTATTCACATGGAATAGATCAAGCCAGGAAAGTTCGAGAATTTGGAAGAAACTCAAGAGATGCCATTCACGGAGGACAGCCGAAGAGAAGACTGTATCTGGTGCTCCTATGGGGGATCTAGTATTGTCTATTTCTACAAATAATTGAAGCGGCTTTACCTAGTGCTAGACGTAGTTGCTGGGGAAACTCTAAATATCTATACTATTATTACACAGTCGATATGAGTTTATGAAAGAAGACTTACAGCGAAGCAGCCCTACAATACAGTTATATGTATATGAAAGCAGTAAATGAAAGCGTATAAACACTTACTCGGTTGTAGAGCTTCCATGCTGTTTGGTTAGTTGTTCAATAAAGAAAGATTGAAAACAACAGTATATTCAAAATCAAAGGAGAAAGTGCTTTGAAAAAGAATGATTTGGGGCTTACAGCTCAAGGAGAGGCCCAGGGTTTTATCAGTGATCACACTGTTTGAATTTGTACAGAGGGACTTATACAAGTGACTAAGGCCAAAAAAGGTTTTCTGTACAAAGGGGTGGGTCTTACTCTCTCAAGAGGCCCAAAAGGTTTAAAGAAAAGAAATGGGTCTTACTACTCGAGGGTAGGCCCAGATGGTTTTTCGTTTAAAATGGCGATCGCGCCGAGATTTTTGAAAATGCGGTGGGTCTTATACAATGCATTGAGGCCCAAAATGGTTTGGTTTTCAAAGGGGGTTGGGTCTTACACTCTAATAGAGGCCCAAAATTTTTGAATGGGTCTTATAGCTCGAGGAGAGGCCCAATTGATTTAAAAGGCGACGATCGTGCCATTTACTTGTACAGAGGGACTTATACAATAAGTGAGGCCCCAAAATTGTTTGTACAAGGGGATTTGGGTCTTACACTCTCTCAAGAGGCCCAAAGTGTATTTTAGGAAAAGAAATGAGGCTTACAACACAAGGGGAGGCCCAAAGAGTTTTTAAAAGGCGACGATCGCGCCGTTTACTTGTACAGAGGGACTTATACAATAAGTGAGGCCCAAAATTGTTTGTACAAGGGGGTTTGGGTCTTACACTTTCTCAAGAGGCCCAAAAGTTTTGAAAATGATTTATGAGGGTTGAATTAATCCAAAAACCCTAATTTGTTTTCAAAATGTATTTTAATTGAATAAAAATTCAATTAAAATGATCAAAATTGTTTAACATATGGAAAACAAATTGTGATCTTGGATTAATGCTTCAAAAATTAAGTATTGACCTACAAAATAATTAGAAGGCATTAAAAGTTGCAAAATCAAGGTGGAAAAAATATTCAAAATGTCAAAAACAATTAAAATATTAATTCTTTGCAAAAATATCAATTATATGAAATAAATAATATTTTTGGGATTTTTTGGGAAAATAAAATATTTTAACATTTTTGTGAATTATTAAAAAAAGAATCAACTTAAAATCATTAAAACTCAGGGAGAAATTAATTTTTGAATCAATTAAATAAAATCACAAAATTCAAATATTTGAATTTATGAAAATGGCGCCAAGAACATGGACCAAGAACACGCGTGCTTTCTGCCTTGCCCAGATTTGCATTTTCTATCCAATCTCACTGAATACTTGATTATATCATGCAATCCACATACCAATCAACTCGTTTCAACCTCACAATCATGTTTATGGCAATTAATTTCATTTAAATTAAGCATAAAACAAGAAATCACGAAAAATCCTCAAGAACCCTAAATTCTGCATGAAGGCTGGGATTTTTAATACACGATTCAAACAAAGCAATTACTTGAGGGGAAACATTCCATGCATGATTATGAACATTTGGCAAAAGTATTGTGCGAGGAAATATGCATAGATTGAGAGATGACCAAGTTTAGGCTTACCTTTAGGTCGTGACAGCAAGAGCAAATTGATTTCTGAGTTGGAGATGTTACAGATGAGTTGTGATGATCTAAACAGCTTCCCTACACCCTATGGGATGTGTTTGAATGCTTGGACTTGATGGAAATTGACTGGATCACTTCATGGCATCTCAACTGCAACTTGGTTAAAACCTTGAGCAATTGACTGGTGATTCTGAGAAATCAGTGTTCCAGATGTTGTTTAAGTGTTTGATCAGCTCACATATGATGTATATGAGGTGTGTGTGTGATTGGTTTGAGTGGAATTGCTCTCTAATGAAAAACCCGATAGTGACTTGCTAAGAAAGGCATTTTTGAGATTGAGAAGTGGATTTTGAGAAAGGCAAGTGTTGTAGGCCTTTGGTGTACTTAAACTGATCACAATTGAGCTCTATTTATAGTAGAACAAGTTTGTTTTGCAAGGAATAGTGAATGGCAACTGCTGAGTAGGTTTGGCCAATGTTGGCAAATGAAAATCCAAGTCTCCTCTAGCCATTGACTAGAGGTTAGGGCACAGGCTGCTGGTCCCCTTGGTCTTGGATAAGTCTTGACTGAATTCAGTTGAGAATGGCTCAGTCCATGCCACCTTGATGCTTCCATTGAATGCTCCAATCCAAAATTGGAGTCTTGTCCCTATTTTGGGCAATTCTAGGTTCAACATGTTATTTCTTGTTCCAAGGACTTTGGAGGCTTGGCTCAATGATTGTCCCCTTTAGATTCAATCCTCATATGTGTCCAAGGTGATGACAAGGCTTGGAATTGGCTGATTTTGGTAAATCGAGCAAAAGTGCAAAAATCTGCCTTGCCTTGGCAGATTTCAGCAAGGCAACTTGTCAATGTCATATCTCATGGCTCAAGTTGAATTTGGGGATGTTCTTGGCCATTTTGGAAAGCTCTTATATGATACAACAACTGTTTGACCATATTTGGTTTTGATACTTTTTGGATCCAAGTGAAAAATGTCCCTACATTTGGAAAAAAGTAAGGCAAAATCTGACTTAGTGAAATTTTCACCAAGTGTTGGAACAAAGTGACTTTTCTTGATTTTGATTACTCCATAACTCAAAATCCATGAGGAATTTGGACATAGGTCAGTATGAATCTTTTGTAGAGGGCAATGAGATCTACAAATCAATCCTTGGATGGGAAAAAATGGCTTTGTGGTTTAGGAGTTATGATCCTCCAAAGTTGGTACCTTTGTCACTTTTTTCCATAACTTAGAAATTTTTCTAAGTTTTTATGGTTACCCCTTTTACAAGTTATCCCATTTTCTTTGATTTTTCTTGATGAATGATGATTCAAATCATACATAAACATCATTTTAGGGTTAAAAATCCATTTTTGTGAAAAATCTCAAAAAGTCAAAGTTGACTTTTGTGCACAGTTGACTTTTTGTCAGATGAATTCCAAACTGTGCAATTCTTCAGGAAATCATGTCCTTGACCTAAATCAAACTTGATGGACATGTTCCATGGGTGGTATAGAGGATATTGAATCATGTCTTAGGGCTTGGGAGCATCCCCTGGTCAAAAGTCAAAGTTACAGTTGACTTTTCCCGCGAAACCCTAACTGTGGTTCAGATGAAATTGAAACTTGTTGCTCAAACTTCTTGGATCAATCCATTGTTCCAAATGGATCAATATGGCATATTGGAGATCCTAAAATCCTCTATTGAGGTCTTGGTTCATAATTGGTCCCCAAAAGTCAACTTAGGGGTGAATTAGGTCGAGAAACCCTAATTCCTGATTTTTTATGAATGCATCCCCTGAGGCAAAATTGACTTAATGATTGGGTTTATGAGGTTCCACGGAGCATATTAGGTTATGTTTTGGATCTTTGGCTCATGCCCAGATGAAGATTTCCATCTGGAGGCCCTGGTCGACCAAAACCCTAATTTGGTGACAGTAGCGATCCTAAAGCTTGATCCACCTAGAAGGGAGCACCCCTGTGCTTAATCCTTGAAGTGGGAGTCCTTTTGATCCATTGTGTATGTTTGAGGGTGTAGACAAGTTGAAAATCATGTCAATTCTCGATTGATCCTTTGTCTAAAAGCTCTGAGAGGGCTTAAAACCCTAAGTTCTGATTGCAGTGGATGCTCACCCATCTTTGGGGAGACTAATGGTTCATCCATATTGTGATGATGATTTGCACAATGATGGGAAATCTTAGTGGTCAAAATTTGGGGTATGACACTGATATATCAAACAGCAGGAGCACCCTTAAGCGCATTGTGGATATACGCCCAACGTTTACGAAGATCCACAAAGTCCTCAACGGGGAATGGGGTTTCGTCGTTAAACATCTACATAAGAGCAAAAAATTGAAGATCATGCATGATAATAATTCAATAGTCAACTTATATATTAATATATGTAAACATTTTATGGCATATATACCGTATCCCATGAATCAACAGTGCCGACAAGGACAATGATTAACATGTGTTTCATGATAAAATACCCACACTCGTAACTCCCGCGTTGTTTCCTCGTCTACAAATTACATGAATATAAAAACATGAATACAACCACACATGCATGAATGTAAATGAAATAAACAGCTAATCGGGCCACTTACTTTAGGCGCAAGGTATGTGGGCTTTTTCTAACATTATTCATTATATTAACTTGCTCCACAATACTGCACATTGAAAATTGAATTAAACATATTACATGATAAACTAATTACAATTAATGCCAAAGAAAATGATATTAAACAAAGACACTTACGTTAATACAAGATCTTTCATTGGTTTGTGGAGTGGATCGTGCAAGGAACACAGTAATATCACCGTATTTGTCCTAAACAATATTATGATCAATTGCCAATGACCACAGAATGAACACGAGTATATATATATATATATATATATATATATATATATATATATATATATATATATATATATATATATGTTATTTCTTTGATTTTGTGGTTGGCATTTATTTTGCTAAAACTATTCTAGCAGCAAGATGTTGAAACAAGATATTCTATTTTTCTGCATTCAACATGTCGAATAAAGATGTCCCATATTGGCCCTTAGGACATCGCGTCTGATTTTGTGGTTTAAAAGGAAGATTCTGTTGCTGTTATTTGTTACTGAATATTTTGTGAATATTTAGTTATCCTATGTGGCATCCAAAGTATTTTTGGGTTGAGTTTTTTGTGTTGGTTTTCGGATTCTCAGCGCTTTCTAATTATGGAGACATATTAGGAAACTTTAAATTGAAAACCTATTTTCTTGGAGTTTATTTTGCAGATTTGTGAGCAGTCTCTTTGCTGCATTTTTGAAGCCCAATCCAGTCCAGATTTAATGCTATATATTGACTGGTGTAAACCTAGTTTTAGTGTGGAACTTACGTGTGTTTTGTTAGGGTTTTTCGTGTGTTATTTGTGAGCCTAACTGGTATCTTTCTGATAACAGTATAAGGACTGGTTTTTGTGTTGTAAGTCCTGTCAATTACTCATAAGCTTTTAAGCATTGAGTTTCTTGTGTGTCAATTCTCATAAGCTTTGAAGTATTGAGAATTGTGTGTTTTGAAAGTGTGGCTTTCGTTTTGTTACTTGTGTTGAAAGGAACCAATCACGGGTTGTGATTGTAGAGGGATTTGAGGAGGGCCTCATACCTAGGTGAGTCTTAGGTAGAAGTCATAGGAAGGGTAGCGATTAAGTGAGCAAATTGTAACCGGGTGTGGTTGTTGTATGATATGTGAATTTATACTATCGTATATTGGTTTCGTCACTGGCTTGGTAGCCCCCAGAGTAGGATTGTTGATCCAAACTGGGTAAACATATCACTGTGTTCTTTACTTTCTGCACTGTTATCATTATTGTTATCTTGTTCATTGTGTTGGATATCCGTGTGTCAACATCTGTGTAGGACATCTGATATCTGTGCCAGAATTTCAATTGGCATCAAGAGCTTGCACCCTTGTTTGGTTCTGGGTAAGACTCAGGGAAGGTACTTTCTGGTACAATGGACAAAGATGGAGGATTTTTTAACAAACCACCTCTGCTTGATGGTTCCAACTATGACTATTGGAAACCAAGGATGATAGCATTCATCAAATCCATGGATGATCAAGCATGGAAAGCTGTTATAAAAGGATGGGAACCCCCAAAGGTTAGAGATGGAGAAGGTAAACCTACTGATGTGCTGAAGGAAGAGGAAGACTGGGATGATGCAGACTACAAAGGGTCCTTGGGAAATTCCAAAGCCATGAATGCATTGTTTAATGGTGTTAACAAAAATATCTTCAGGTTGATTGAACACTGCACCATTGCAAAAGAGGCTTGGCAGGTCTTGAAGGTTGCCCATGAAGGGACTTCAAAGGTGAAGATGTCAAAACTTCAGCTTCTCACTACCAAGTTTGAGAATTTGAAGATGAAGGAAGATGAGAGCATTCATGATTTTCACATGAATATTATTGAGATAGCTAATGCTTCAAGTGCCCTAGGTGAAAAGATGTCTGATAGTAAACTGGTCAGAAAAATCCTCAGATCTCTACCTAAGAGATTTGACATGAAAGTGACTGCTATAGAGGAAGCTCAGGATATATATAAGATGAAAGTGGATGAACTTGTGGGATCACTCCAAACATTTGAATTGGGGATCAGTGAAAAGTCTGAAAAGAAGAAGAGCATAGCTTTTGTGTCAAAGGCAGGTGACTCAGAAGTTGAAAGTCATCTAGACAGAGATGAAGGCCTCTCAGAAGACCTGGCGTTACTTGGCAAACAATTCAACAAAGTGCTTAGAAGGATGGATTGGAAGTCAAGATCAAATGTAAAGGACAAGCCATTCGACATCAGTAAAAACCAAAATGCTGGGAGAAATGCCAGTACTGAAGAAAATTCCAACCAAGGGAAAGGAGCTCAGTGTCATGAGTGTGAAGGCTTTGGGCACATAAAATATGAGTGCCCCACTTATCTCAAGAGGCAAAAGAAGGGATTATCAGCCTCATGGTCAGAAGATGATTCTAAAACTGAAACTGATGAGAAGTCTGGAAAGCGGGTTACAGCATTAACAGGTGTGTGTGAGTCTGATGAAGAGTCAGTCATTGAAGATCTTACCTTTGAAGAGCTGGCTGCTTCCTATAAGAATTTATGCATTAAGAGTGAAGAAGTATGTCAGCAGAGTGAAGAACAAAAGAGAGTTATTGCTCATCTGAAAGCTAAAAAGGTAGAGTTCTTGGCTACTATCTCTGACCTGAAAAGTGAGTGGTTGTTCTGAATTCAAAACTGGACAATGTAATCAAGACTATCAGAATGCTTAATAGTAGCTCTGATGTGCTTGATGAGATTCTGAAGTCAGGAAGAGATGTTGGAAATGTGAGTGGTCTCGGGTTTGAAAGTTCAAGTGAGATAAACAAGGGAAAATGGTCTGAAGTGACACCTGCTCAATCTAAGAAAGAATTGAAGACACCATATAACATGTTGCAACATCCTCACAGACATCAGAAGAATTTCACAAGAAGAAAGAATCAAAGATGGAAATGTCACTATTGTGGAAGGTTTGGCCATATAAAACCCTTCTGCTACAGATTATATGGCTACCCCAAAACTAGGTTACAGTCTAGTAGGGAACAGGATTGGGTGAGAGCAAAGAAAGTGTGGACTCCCAAGAGTACTGTGGAAGAACATATAGCTCATAAGTCGTTCAGTGCCTTTGCAAGGGAAAAGTGGTACTTTGATAGTGGATGTTCTAGGCACATGACTGGTGTCAAGGGATGTTTGTCAGATGTTAAGTCTCATGCTATTAACTATGTGACTTTTGGTAATGGATCAAAAGGGAGAGTAATGGGTGTTGGAAAATTGGACTGTACAGGACAACCTAATCTGGAGGAGGTTTTACTGGTTGAAGGCTTAGATGCAAACTTAATAAGCATAAGTCAACTATTTTATCAGGGTCTCAGGGTCAACTTTACCAATTCTGAATGTCTGATAACAAATAAGAAGGGTAAGGTTGTCATGAGAGGCGAGAGAGCATCAGATAATTGTTATTTGTGGAGTTCTGAGAGCACTGCAATATGCTTGGAAACTAAGAAAGCTGTTGGAAAGACTACTGAGTTAGAACAGGTGTTGATCAATTTTAAAGCAACTCAAAATGTTAGCATTGTGAACTGTGATAATAAGATTAAACTTAGTAAGTATGTCTGCAAGGAAAATTTAAAAGAAGAGTTTGATGGATGCATATTTGAGGCGAATCGGGTGCTCAAAGTTTGTGAATGCCGCGCTTCTCTAGGCCAATTTCTCAAAAATATAAATAGGCGGGCAAACACACTCTACCTACATCAAACATATTCTACAAAAATTCCTCTTTCCCTTTCTCTCCAAAGTTCACGGACTTTAGGGTTTTCTCTTAACATCCTCAATATTGTGCCTTGTGATCAATCGAAAATGTCTCAACATCATGCCTCAGAATCCATGCATGGCTCTTCTGATAACTCAGGATCTCCTCGGACCAATGCTGGAGATGATGAATCGCTTCGAATGATCAACCTCTCTGATCTTGTGCTTGATATTGCTCCCTTGAACGTAGTACCGGCTGATCCTAAAGGAAAACAACAAGTTTCTCACACAACGAATGTCAATATTCCTGGTAAGAAGTCTAAACCTTTTTCACCTAGGAAGAAAGTTCACTCGATGACTAGTTTATATGCTGACCAAATAAGCCCTAGAAAAAACGTGTCTGAAAAGGGGTCTAAGTCTGGTTTGATTGAGAAGAAGAATGCTACTAAATCATGTGGTATAAACAAGAATCCTACTGATGATGATGTAGTAAAAAAGGATAAGGAACTTAGGAGGTTTGTTGCCACGATTCTGAGTGGAGTTGAGACAGATGTTGGGTCTGATGTTCCAACATACTTGACAGGAAATGCCAATGGCAACCCTACAGATAGGACTGATGATGGTGTCCCCATTCATGTGGATCGCGAAAGAAGGAGTAAAAAGAAAGCTGATGTAGTTATTAATGTTGATGACCTCACTTCTGATGAGGAACCCATTGCTGGGATGTTAAGGAGAATTGAGAGAAGAAGAGAGAAAACTGTGATAATTGAAGGTTCAAAGTCTGCAAAAGTGCATAGAAAGTCTGGAGATGTGGATAGTACCAAGGGAAAAGTTCGAGCTGGGCCTCCTAAACAATGGAGTAAGGTTGTTGTGCCAACTAAGAAGAGAAAAATCATTGATCACAGTGAGTCTGAATATGAGGCTGCAACAGATGTTCAAGACATCATTGGTGTGAAAAACTCTGCCTGCAAAAAGACTTATGCTGATGGTTCTATGAGGAATACAGATAGATGGAAAGTTGTGGATCAAAGGAGGATTGCCCTGGAGAGAGAGCTGGGTAAGGATTTCAATAAATATAAAGAAATCATGGATCTTATTGCAGCTGCTGGACTGATGAGAACTGTGTCCAAGATAGGACCCTGCTATGAGAGATTAGTCAAGGAATTTGTGGTGAATATATCTGAAGATTGTGATGATAACAGGTGTAACAACTTCAGAAAAGTGTCTGTGAGAGGAGAAGTCGTCGCCTTTTCCCCTGAAGTAATCAACAACTTTCTGGGCAGGTGTAAAGAACCTCAACCTGAGTTAGAGGTCACAGACAATGAAGTGTGTAAGGAGATTACAAGTGGTTGTATTAGACACTGGCCAAATGAAGAAAAGTTGTCCTCTGGAAAACTGAGTGTCAAATATGCTATTCTCCACAGGATTGCTGTTGTGAATTGGGTACCTACCAATCATACATCTACTATTTCCTCCACACTTGGTAGGTTCATTTATGCTATTGGGAAAAAGGTTCCTTTTGATTTTGGGTCCTACATCTTTGAACAAATTTTGAAGCAAGCAAGTTCAACTGCTGTCAAGATGCCTATTTGCTTTCCATCTCTGATCTGTGGAGTTATTTTAGATCAGTTTCCTAACCTTTTGGTAGGGAGTGACAGTGTTCTCAAAAGAAAACCTCATCTGTCCCTACACTACAAGCTTCTTGGTGGGGCACATATTTCAGACATTGTTGGGACATCTACTCAAACTTCCGGTCATGCTACCTTTGATGATGAGGTCATTGCACAGCTGCAAGAGACGTGCAAGGAACTAGAAGATTCCATCAGAAAAGACACTGCTAGGAAGTCTAAACTTGAACAGTTAATTAAAACTTTCATGGACAAAAGAATGCTTCTGCTGGAATAGTTGGTAAAGACCAAGAGAACAAGGAAACTGCTAAAGGTGATGCCTCTGGAGGATCTGATAGAGAGAGTGAACAGGGATCAGATGGCTCTGTATCTGGGAGTGGTGATATTGATGCTGAGACTGATGAAGAGGGTGAAGAAATTGCAGAATCAGGGTCAGATGAAGATGATGATGGTGTTGCAGAATAACTGCAGTAGTTGATGTTTTTTTTGTTTTGTTGTTGGTACTAGGATTACTATCTCTGTCTCTCTTTCTGAACATTATATTTTTCTATATTATGTTTTTGTTTTGAACTGTTCTACTTGCCTTTGTCATATTTCTGGGTAAAAAGGGGGAGTAGTGTTTAGTGTGAGTACTTGTGGTGTGCTTGTGCTGGTGCTGCAGTTGAGGGGGAGTTTTGAGAATGTTGAATGTTGTTGTGTTGCTGCTGATTGAGGGGGAGTTTTCTGGTTTGTGTGTTGGTGGTGTGTTGGTGTTTTTGTGCTTTTCGCTGCTGTCTCTGATATAGCTGTGTTATCTTTGCAAGATTTGTTTGGAGTGTGTTTTAGCTAAAATAAGCCAAAGGGGGAGATTGTTATTTCTTTGATTTTGTGGTTGACATTTATTTTGCTAAAACTATTCTAGCAGCAAGATGTTCTATTTTTCTGTATTCAACATGTCGAATAAAGATGTCCCATACTGGCCCTTAGGACATCGCGTCTGATTTTGTGGTTTAAAAGGAAGATTCTGTTGTTGTTATTTGTTATTGAATATTCTGTGAATATTTAGTTATCCTATGTGGCATCCAAAGTATTTTTGGGTTGAGTTTTTTGTGTTGGTTTTCGGATTCTCAGCGCTTTCTAATTATGGAGACATATTAGGAAACTTTAGATTGAAGACTTATTTTCTTGGAGTTTATTTTGCAGATTTGTGAGCAGTCTCTTTGCTATGTTTTAGAAGCCCAATCCAGTCCAGATTTAATGCTATATATTGAATGGTGTAAACCTAGTTTTAGTGTAGAACTTACGTGTGTTTTGTTAGGGTTTTTCATGTGTTATTTGTGAGCCTAACTGGTATCTTTCTGATAACAGTATAAGGACTGGTTTTTGTGTTGTAAGTTCTGTCACTTACTCATAAGCTTTTAAGCATTGAGTTTCTTGTGTGTCAATTCTCATAAGCTTTGAAGTATTGAGAATTGTGTGTTTTGAAAGTGTGGCTTTCGTTTTGTTACTTGTGTTGAAAGGAACCAATCACGGGTTGTGATTGTAGAGGGATTTGAGGAGGGCCTCATACCTAGGTGAGTCTTAGGTAGAAGTCATAGGAAGGGTAGTGATTAAGTGAGCAGATTGTAACCGGGTGTGGTTGTTGTATGATCTGTGAATTGATACTATCGTATATTGGTTTCGTCCCTGGCTTGGTAGCCCCCAGAGTAGGATTGTTGATCCGAACTGGGTAAACATATCATTGTGTTCTTTACTTTCTGCACTGTTATCATTATGTTTATCTTGTTCATTGTGTTGGATATCCGTGTCTCAACATCTATGTAGGACATCTGATATCTGTGCCAGAATTTCAATATATATATATATATATATATATATATATATATATATATATATATATATATATATATATATATATATATATATATATATATATATATATATATATATATATTATTAGTTGTTACTAAAACAAAACTAAATATATAATATAGAAATAAATTACAACAATACTAACCCACAGAGGAATGGTGCAAGGTAACATTCTTTTCCTCCGTCATTTAGCCGGTTTTTCAAGTACTTTTCTCTGATATTTTTATCATTATACGCCCAAGAAATAAAACTTAGATCCAAGATTCCATAGGTACTTGATTTATTCAATTCTATACAAACACGGTGAATGTACCTAAATGGTCAAAGAAAATGAATAAATTAAGGGAGAAAATACAAAAAATTATAATGTTCTATAACGACATGTATATTCGACTATATACTTACGTGCACCAAACTTGCAAAATAGCTATGTCAAGCCACTTAAATCCTGCGAGAAAATCCCTCACATCTTCAGGAGTGTAATACACTAAATCTAATTTCGGGCAATGTTCTAGTGGGAGAGCTTGCGCAAGGTCTGTTGTTGAAATGGACAAGTATAAACTTGTTATTTCATTTGGACTAGGGTCCAATATCCCATTGCGGTTATCTACGCCGGGGGGGGGGGGGGGGGGGGGGGCTGTACAATTACATCCTTTTGTAGAAGCGTGATTTACGACACTTTTACTTGGAGTTTGATCATCACCAACGCAACGATGATCTTCATTAGTTCGTTGTTCGAGGCTTTCACTTACTCTTTACATCATAACATTCAATTCGAACATAAAACAAAAATAAGCACAATATATTCAATTAGAACATACAATATATATCATACAAAAATAAGCGCGATTTACGACACATACCGAATACAACTCTTGTAACTTTTCCACTTCTTTCTCCCTTTTTCCCTCTCCTTTTCAAACAGCCTCATTTGCTCTCCCAATTGCTTCTCAACATTATCAATCTTTTGTCGTTGAGCAAGAAATTCAGCGGTTTCGGTGCTTCTTCTTTGAGGTCCAAAGTATGACCTCAAGCCGACACCATCTCCAACACCACGGACATGACCTCCAAGCTCAGCTGTTCTGATAGCTTCGACTAATATGTCATATCGTGCTTCCAAAACAAATGTGCCTTCACGGGCCGCCACAACCAAATTATCCTACACAACATAAGCAAACGCATTTAAATAACAACTCATGAGCAACTTACATAAGCAAACGCATTTAAACAAAACATATACTTATAATTTTCTCAGCAACTACTCTTGAAGTCTCAGAGGTGTACTCTCCATTAGGTCTTAATCGAGCCCTCTTCCATTTCTCATGTCTTGAAGGTGGAGATGGAATGTCACCATCTCCTCCTTCTTGTTGTTCTTCCTGCATGATCCTCTTCTCAAGTTTCCTGTAACCCCCACGAGACAATCTATGGGGGTACATGTTTTTCGCCTTGTTCTGAATTCCTACTTCGCTTTTAGCCTGTTATTAACATAGTGAAAAAGTTGTATGATTAGTATCTATAACTCATTAGCATAACATTATAGGTTACATAAGACTAGTACTAACCTTGAATTCCTTAGAACGACGTTTCTTCACAAACTTGTGCCACACCTTCTTCGATAAAAAACTATACCGAATCCATGGAGGTTGAAGACCGCTCTTAGGCTTCGTAATGTTGTCAGCCGTGAGCCGTGACTTAAATCCCCTCCAACGAACACCGGCATAATTTATCCACTTTCTTTTCAATTTTGAGTCATCGGTAAACTCAAAATTCAACTACATTAAATCAATATATAAGTATGAATTAAAAACTATAGGTAGTGATATCAAATATATGAAAATTATAGTATGAAATACCTTAACGTCTGTCCATATGTTGTCATTGACATTAACATCCACTTCTCTCCAATCATCAATCAGTATACTGACTTTGCTCCGTGCAAGGAACGCAACTTAACTCCTAAAAGTAGCGTAATGTGGACAATCCACTAATCTGTAGTGCGAATCAAACTCGATCGGAATTTTTACACCAGATGAGTTGCAGACTGATGTGAACTGGGGCATCATTGTGACACCTCTTTGTGATCGTTTTGATTGAGTATCAATCGTTTGATTTGTATTCGCAGAACACTCAATCGTTTGAGCATCTTCGCTGCTTCCTGATGTAGAACTCGACAAGGTCGACATCTATGTTCAAAAACAACAACAACAACATGACAACAATGGTAAATGAGTTTACTGTAGATGCATGGGGAAAATATTTTACGTACCCTAAACTTGACGACTAAGTAAACTATGTTGCTGTTGGTGTTGTTGTTGTCTTCCTTCCTTTTTGACGGTGACGATGATGACGACGGTGTTGGTAGGTGCGTAATCTTCTATTTTCTTCATGATCGTGACGATGATGACGAAAATGAAAACAACACGGTGAAGAATGGATACTGATGATGCAAGCCTTGGTTGAAATCGTGTATTGTTTCACAGTATTGAACGTTAGGGTTTAGGGTTAAAATCATGTAACGTTTCGTCTGGTTTCTATTTTCAATGGAAAAAGGATACTAAAGAGACAATGAAACTAACTAGCTTGGAGAATATTGAAAAGCTACTGCGACGGTCAACATTCTAAACCGTTATGATATATTATTTTCATAATGAAAATTCATATTAAAGCGCCAGAGTTATATTTAGAATTAAAAATTAAAAAAACATACAAAATATATCACAACGGTGTAAATAAACAACCGTAGTCATAACTTTTAATTTTTGTAATTAAAAGTAAATAAAAAAGAAAAGGTGCGCTTTAACATAAAAGGAATAATATATATGATGGCGCTGAGGTTCGAACACATGAAAGCTTGATGGTATCACCACGGTTGATTTATCAACCGTTGTTATATACAGATAATCACCACGGTTGGTTTATCAACCGTTGTTATATACAGATAATTTTTATTCAATAAACAAATAAAATACAACCGCGCCTTAGTTTAGATATGTCACAATGGTGTAGGGATGAACCGTTGGGAGCATGGCGTCTTTGTTTACACGTTTTGTAGTAGTGTTCATGACATATATGTGGGGTAAGCATGTGTCTTTTTCACGGGATGCCATCAATGCATATTTGGGCAACCCGTTGGTGTTGGCTGAGGGTGAGCAGTGTTCTTATTATAAGAGGGTGGCAAGGAAAACTGGAACTTTGCTAATGTGAGTGATGCCTTGGTGCATCCTAGTAGAGGGTTCGAGCTGAATGCGGCAGGTAGGCCGAAGCATCTAAAGAGAGGTGATATGAACACTACTGCACAAATCTTGATGACACTAGTCCTTCAAAACATAAGGCATAGGAGTCACACCTCCTCTATTCTTTTTGAAATTGCATGCATGCTTTATTATATATTAGATGAGAGACAGGTAGATGTAGCGAGGATCATCTCTGATGAGATCCGAGCTACTGCCGCTAGTGGTCATCGGTTGGGTACCAAGGTACCTTCTATCTTAGTCTTTCTTGGATTTATCATAGGCCTTTGCACTCAAGCAGGTGTCCCGATACCCGAAGTGGTTCACAATATCATTAAAGGTGTCGTGACTGATACTTGGATTCAGAGTCAATGCATGCCTAGAGTTGATGTACAACAGTCGCCACCACCACCACCAAAGCAGCCAGTACCACCACCACAACAGCATTCAGGGGTTCCTCCAGCTGGTCACGGTTATGATGAGTGTGTGGCATGAATGTATACGTGGGACATGCACATGGCTCATCAAAGAGCTTTCAGTTTTTTATATTCATCTATGCGTGCATTGCATTTGCAGATTTGTGAGACGCATGTGGATCATCATTTCCCTTCCTCTGAGGAGTTTAGTGCTTTTTTGGATATGCCTGAGGATAGGCCTTTTCATTTTTCGAGGGAGGGGGTTCCGCCGCAACCTCCACATCATACATAGGTGCCTCAGGAAGACGTGGCTCAGGACGATGCGGATTTGGATGATGCTGGAGTTGATGATGATGATGACAGTGGAGAGACGGAGTGGGAGCTGGATTCGTCTAGTAGTACTGAGTAGTCTGATTTTGGGTTTTATCTGATATTTTATTTCTATTATTATGTTTATGTTTGAAATACTAAGACTTGGTTGTTTTATGTTTTCTTTGTTATATTGGATAGATTTTGTATCATCCTTTTTAGGATGAGAGTTGTGAACTTATGTTGTTGCACCATGTTTTGGGTGTGGCAATTTTTATGATAAGTATGTTTTGTTATGTTAAGTGGTATGTAATTGTTAGTTTAGTAGATTTTTTTTTTATTTTGTGTTGTTCCTAAGTTCAAAAACTTGAAGGAACCGTGTGACTAATGTCAAGATTGATGAATCAACATGCAATTGAGTGGTAATGATATGCTTGAGTAAAGGTACAGTTGCAAGGTACAAACTTATCGTACTCTAAACTTAACATGAATATGAAACTTGTAATTTATGCAAAACATGTCGTCATTAATTCTTTTGAAATACTTTTTCAATTATGAATCACTTAGAACGTAGCTGTTGTGAGGAAGCTTTCATTGTATAATATATGCGGGATACCGACATCCTTGTTTAACTCGTTCCTATTATGTTTAAATCATGCATGTGTGTTGATTTGTGTGAAAGGAAGAAAAGGATCAAGGCATTTTTTTTGTATTTTGAGAACAACCACTTGAACAAATAGAATGATCAATCTACCTTGTGAGTGAGCGAGCATTTGCTAGCCCCATTGAGCCTTTCTATCAAGATCCGTGTGGAGAATTGAATCGTGTAAATATTATACATGGAAAATAATTGAATTTTGAAATGGATATTGAATTTTTTTGTGAAACCTTTGAACCTCAACCTTTAAGTATGGTTTCTTTTATTGTTCCTTGACTTAGATGTGTGAGAGCATTCTTAACACCATATTTTGGTTGTATTCAAAGTTGGGGAGAAAGATGTAGATTGAGGCATTGTGAAAAATAAAGTGGTTGTAATAATGAAAATAGCTTGAAAGAGAAAAATGAAAAAGAAAGAAAATTGGGCATGAATTGCCAACAAATGAGCTCAAGGTTGTAATGATGCCTCAAAGAAAAGAAAACAAGAGGGTTAAGGTCTTGAATTGTGTATGAATGTGAGAATTGATTGCTCTTATAGGAATAGGCATTTTTGTTTCAATGACTTTGATAAATGACCCTTCCTTGTAGCCCAAGCCAAATTACAACTTTTTAAGTCCTTGTGATTCCTCCTTATACACTCATTAATGCATGTTGTTTGTTGAATGCATAATTTGTTCCGGATGTTTGCAGGATTGTTTGGTGAGTGATACAACCTCATAATGTTTTTATCCCTTGATGAATGAGCGCTTAGGTGTGATTCATGTTGGAATTGTATTGTTATAGAAGTTTTGATTTGTATTTTTCACTTAGCAATAGTTTCATCGCCATGATTCGTTTTGAGTGTGGGAAGCTTATCTTGTTTGTACTTCTACTTTTTGAACCAAGAAATTGTCGTTTTTCTAACTTGTTGATTCCGAATTCTTGTTCATTATTTTGGGTTTGTTTATGTTTGGAAAATTTTTGTTCGAGGACAAACAAAATAATAAGTTGGGGAGAGTTGTTAAGTTCCAAATTGTGCATATTTTTTATAGTATTTTGTGGCTCTTTCCAATTGTTTCTTTGGTGTTTTAGTAGTAAATCCATATGTTTTAGCGTAAATACGCAAGTTTCTGATTATGCATGTAAATATTATGAATTGTGATCATTTTGATACTTTTTGATAGGTTTTCTTGCTGGATATAATGCTTGGAACATGTGGATGATGGAATAAGGTCTAGAAGATCAATTTCGCGACATTTTGACGGCAACTCGCACTTAGCCGCTTTTGAGATGAAGGCAATAGCTAAGGGTCTTTGACTGCACTTAGCGCGCTCCAACTGTGCTTTCTGGGATTTTGCCACCTTTGAGCTGATCGCGCTAAGCGCGCTCTGATGTTTTGGACACTTTTTATATTTTCAGCACTTTTTCAGATTGTAAAGGGATTTTTAGGGTTTGGTGCTTATAAATTACAAGATAAGTGAATATCAAAACTTTGGAGCATCAATATTCGATCTTTCGACTTTGATGCTAGTAAAACTTTCCGTTTTACTTGTTGATCAAGCTACCATGGTGATGGCTAGATAAACACCTTTTGTGTCAAGATTAGAGGTAGTTAACCTTACTAGTGAAATTCTAGTATAGCAGATCACGAAAATGTCCTGAGAGATGTTGAGACACTTGATCTCTGCTTCACACACAAGGATATTAAGGAGCAGAATACAGAATGCAGAAAATAAAGAAACACAAAAGGATTGTTAACCCAGTTCGGTGAACAACAACACCTACGTCTGGGGGCTACCAAGCCATGAATGAAATCTACTAAGCATTATTATTTCAAAGCAAAACACCTCCGTTTACAACTTGTCACCTAATCACTACTCGTGCTATATTTCTACCTAGGACACTCCTAGTATGAGATCCTTCTCAATTCCCTTTCTATCACAACAGTGACTAAACAATTACAACTCAATAAAACAGTCCAACTCAAGTATTCACATAATACAAGAGAGGCTCACAAAAATACAAACCCTAAACTCACTAGGCAACAATTTATTTTTCCCTACCATTCCTAGGTTAAATCCATCCTATTTATAACCATAAACATGTCTGGATTTGGGCTTCAGAAACGCAGCAATTCTGCTCCACAGAAACTGCAACTAATTCTCCTCTAGAATAGTTTCTTCAATCCTAAGTTTCCTAAAGTGTCTCCAAACTTAGAAACAACATCTTCAAATTATAATCAGAATCTCCGATTCCTTAATCTTGAACGCCACCTAGGAAAAACAAACAATCCCAGAATAATCTGAAAACTGGAATAACAAAAATAAAACTGAAAAGTAACAGACAAAGATTTCGAATCATCATGATATGACATCTTGTCCAACATCTTGATCTTCAGTTAGTTCTTCATGTTAGGACATCTTGTCCAACATCTTACTGTCAAGTTAGTTTTACCAAAATTGATGCCAACCACAAAGGCTTGGACTCATCAATCTCCCCCTTTGGCAGATTTCTGCTAAAACTAACCAAGAGAAACTTGTAGACAGAAAACCACAGTCCGAGGCCAAGAAACAGAACATCAGAACAACAACAACGGAAAAACATCAAACATTTTGCCTCCCCCTCAACCAGTTCCTTCTTCTGCAAGCAGCAGTATAGCATACTCCCCCTCAATGGTTAGCAGCAACAAAAATGGTTAGTAAAGTTAGTATTACTCCCTCTTTTTATCCATAAGATGACAAAGGCAGATAAACTAACTAAATAACCAAGCAAAAACATAAAGTATTAGAGTACAAAATAAGCACATAAAGTGCCAAACATAATCCTGGGCATTAAGCCCTAATATAACCACAAAAAAAGACAACACTCAGCAGTCATCTTCAGTTTCTTCATCATTTTCTTCTGCATGATAGGATACAGTTGACAAGTATTGATCAGCCTAAGAGTAGTCTTTGAAGACCTCTCTCTATTCTGTGGGAACACATATGCAATTACTTTAATAGCATTCCCACACCAAGTTGACTGCTACAGATCTTCAGATAGGAAAAATCCAAGCTTGTCTCTCAACACTTCAAATTCATTAGCATCCAAGGCTTTAGTGAAGATGTCAGCTAACTGATTTTCTGTGGCAACATGCTCCAGGGTTATAACTTTGTCTTCCACAAGATTTCTAATAAAGTGATGCCTGATGTCAATATGTTTGGTTCTACTGTGTTGAATAGGATTCTTTGAAATATTAATTGCACTTAAGTTGTCACAGAAATGTGTCATGACATCTTAATTGACATTGTACTCATTTAATGTCTACTTTATCCACGTCATTTGAGAACAACTGCTACTTGCAGCTATGTATTCAGCCTCAGCAGTAGACAAGGAAACACAGTTTTGCTTCTTACTAAACCATGAAATCAAGTTGTTTCCCAAAAAGAAACATCCACCAGAGGTGCTCTTCCTATCATCAACACTCCCAGCCCAATCAGTATCACAATATCCTATTAATATGGAATTAGAACTATAAGAATATAGCAGGCCATAGTCGCATGTACCATTCACATACTTCAGAATTCTTTTGACCTGATTAATATGGCTAACTTTTGGTTTAACCTAATATCTAGCACAGACTCCTACCGCAAAAGTTATGTCAGGTCTGCTAGCAGTAAGGTATAGAAGACTGTCAATCATGCTTCTATACAGACTCTGATCAACACTAACACCTTTTGCATCCTTAGACAACTTCAAGTGTATAGGAGCAGGAGTTCTTTTGTGTTTAGCATTTTCCAGGACAAACTTCTTCACAATACTCTTAGCATATTTCCCTTGACACATGAACATGGAGTCTTCCATCTGTTTCACTTGGAGACCAAGAAAGTTGGTTAATTCATCCACTAAACTCATCTCAAACTCAGATTGCATTTGCTTGATAAAGTGTTGAACCATCTCATCCGACATCCCTCCAAACACAATATCATCAACATATATTTGAGCTATCATGAGTTTTCCATCCCTTTCTTTAACAAAGAGAGTTTTGTCAATTCCACTTTTTCTGTAACCATGATTGACGAGAAATTCAGTTAGCCTCTCATACCAAGCCCTTGGAGCTTGTTTCAATCCATACAAAGCCTTTTTCAACTTGAACACATGATTTGAAAATGTAGGATCAACAAACCCTTTAGGTTGTTCCACATAAACTTCTTCATTCAAGTGCCCATTCAGAAAGGCATTCTTAACATCCATTTGAAATAGCTTGAATTTCAACAGGCTAGCTACTCCAAGTAACTGTCTAACCCACTCCAATCTAGCAACAGGAGCAAATGTTTCACCAAAGTCCACTCCTTCAATCTGAGTGTACCCTGGAGGAACAAGTCTAGCCTTGTTTCTCGTGACCACACTTTGCTCATCAGACTTGTTTTTAGACACCCATATTGTACCAATCACATTTGACCCTTCAGATCTTAGCACAAGATCCCAGACCTCATGTATTTTGAATTGCCACAGTTCCTCTTGCATATCATTAATCTAGAATTCATCAGTCAAGGCCTCCTTGACGTTCTTGGATTCCAACTTTGAGACAAAACAAGCCCCATCAACAACATCTCGTGACCTGGTCATTCTACCACCGTTTAGATATCCTATTATAAGCTCCTTAGGATGATCTTTCTGAACTCTGGTGGAGGGTCCCTTGTTAACCTTTTCAGTCTTTGCAGGTTCAGAATTAGCATCATTTGATTCTGCAGCACCTTCAAGAGCATCATGAGATGTTCCAACATCCTCTGTGACATCTTCATCCCCCATGGGAAAGAATGCTCCAATTTCATCAGTAACATCAGCTTCTGTAGTTGAGTCATCAACCACAACATTTATGGATTCCAGCATAACCTGATTTATTGAGTTGTAAACTCTGTAGGCTCTGCTATTTGTAGAATATCCTAGAAATATTCCTTCATCACTTTTGGGATCCATCTTTCTCCTTTGCTCGCGGTCAGCCAAGATGTAACATTTTCTTCAAAAAACATGGAAGTATTTCACAATTGGCTTTCTCGTTTTCTATAGCTCATATAATGTGGCCGGTGTCCCAGATCTGATGGCGACTCTCTTTAGAATGTAACAAGTTGTATTCATGGCTTTATCCCAAAAATTATATGGAAGTTTCTTGGCATGAAGCATGACCCTAGAACATTCTTGAATTGTCTTATTCTTTCTTTCAACCACACCATTCTGTTGAGGAGTGATGGGTGAAGAAAACTCATGACTAATTCCTTCAGAGGAGCAGAAATCATTAAACTTGTTGTTTTCAAATTCCTTCCCATGGTCACTTGTGATTCTAACTATGCCATAATCCTTCTCCCTTTGAAGTCTTTTACACAGTCCTTTGAATACTTCAAAAACTTCTGACTTCTCTTTGATGAAATGCACACATGTGTATCTAGAGAAGTCATCCACTACAACATAAACATACCTCTTTCCACCAAGACTTTCAACCTGCATAGGTCTCATCAAGTCCATATGAAGTACCTCCAAGATTTTTGAGGTGGTCAGATGTTGAAGCCTTTTATGTGACATCCTTGTCTGTTTTCCAATTTGACATTTGCCACATACTCTTCCTTCATCTATTTTTAGATTAGGGGTCCCTCTGACAGCCTCCTTAGACAAGACTTCTTCCATTCCCTTCAAGTGCAAGTGGCCAATTTCTGATGCCACATCTTCACCTTAACTTCTTTTGACATTAAGTAGGTGGAAGGACACTTTGTTTCAAGGGGAGCCCATAAGTAACAATTATCCTTGGATCCGGTACCCTTCATGATAAGTTCCTCTTTATCACTTGTCACCAGACACTCAGATTTAGAGAAATTAACCTTGAGACCCTGGTCACACAATTGGCTAATGCTTATCAGATTAGCATTCAATCCTTTGACAAATAACACTTTATCCAGGCTAGGCTGCCCAACATAATTCAGCTTCCCAACACCTTTTATCTCACCTTTTGAACTGTCTCCAAATGTGACATAACTAGTGGAATGAGGTTTCATATCAACTAAGAACTTCTTGACACCAGTCATGTGTTTAGAACAACCACTATCAAAATACTAGTCTTCTCTGGCAGAGGCTCTCAGGGAGGTATGAGCTATGAGTGCGACAGTTTCATTCTTGGGAATCCACTTCTTCTTTCCTTTAGCAGCCTCCTTTCTTCTTCTGGGTCGGGTTGATGATTTTGTATAACCATGCAACTTGTATCAGTAAGACTTTATGTGACCATACTTACCACAGTGATGACACTTCTTGTCTTGATTCTTTCTTCCTGAGGAGTTCTTCTGAGGTCTTTGACGATGTTGGGACATCCTATTTGACACCGTTTGACCCTTCTTTCTTTTCTGTTGAACAGAGTTTACACCAGCCCTTTGTCCTTGATCATTGTAACCGAGTCCTCTTCCATTTCCAACACTTCTTCCTGATTTAAGGATTTCCTCCAGCACATCTGAATTGCTATTGATCATTCTTATGTACTTAGTCATATTGTCAAGTTTTGAATTGAGCAACACAACTTCATCCTCCATATCAGAAATGGTGGCCAAGTGCTTTAATTTTTCATCACAGAGTTGACCAATAAGATTATGTTGATCCTGCCCTAATTGACATACTTCAGCACTTCTGATGCACAACTCCTTATAAGAGGCATCAAGTTCATCAGCAGGGTACATCTAATTCATATACTCTAGTAAGTGCAGAAACATGTTTAGCAGTTTCTCCGTCGCTCGAGGAGTCATCTTTAGACCAAGAAGTAGATAACCCTTTCTTCTCCTTCTTGAGAAAGGTAGGACACTCTGCTCTTGTGTGTCTAAGCCCTTCACACTCATAACATTGAATTACTTTTCCTCTGTTGAATTTCTTATCATTATTAGTTCTTCTTCCAAAATATTTCCTTCTGTTGATATCGAAAGACTGAGTTTGACATTAGATCTTGACTTCTCGTCCAGTTTCTTCAACAGTTAATTATACTGTTTCTCAAGAAATCCCACAGCCTTGGAAAATTTTCTTCTTCTCATATTTCTCATTGATTGCCATCTCAAATGTCTGAAGAGACTCCATGAGCTCATCCACCTTCATAGTGTTTATATCCTGGGCTTTTTCAATAGTCATCGCCTTCATATCAAATTTCTTAGGAAGTGACCTTGGGATCTTTTGAACCAACTTGGCTTCTGGAATTTTCTCTCCAAGATCACTTGAAGTGTTGGCAATATCAACAATGTTCATATGAAACTCTTAAATACTTTCATCCTCCTTCATTCTCAAGTTTTCAAACTTGGTGGTGAGAAGTTGAAGTCTTGAGGATTTTACATTAGAGATTCCCTCATGCGCAGTCTTCAAAATCTCCCAAGCATCCTTGGCAACAATACAGTTTTTTATCAGCCTGAATATGTTCTTGTCAACACCATTGAACAGAGCATTCAAGGCTTTGGAGTTACCTTGAGCAAGCTTGTCATCTTCATCATCCAAGTCTTCCTCAGGTTTCAACTTATCAGTGATCTTCCCATCCTTATCTTTGACCTTTGGTGGGTCCCACCCTTTAACCACAGACTTCCAAGCTTTACCATCCATAGACTTGATTAATCTCACCATGCGTATTTTCCAATATTCATAATTGGAACCATCAAGAATTGGTGGTCTATTTAATATTCCTCCTTCTTTATCCATTGGACCAGAAAGTATCATCCCTGAATCTCACCCAGATACAGAGCAGGATGTCTGCTCTGATACCAATTGAAATTCTGGTATAGTAGATCACGAAGATGTCCTGAGAGATGTCGAGATACTTGATCTCTGCTTCACACACAAGGATAATAAGGAGCAGAATACAGAATGCAGAAAATAAAGAAACACATAAAGATTGTTAACCCCGTTCGGTGAATGACAACACCTATGTCTGGGGGCTACCAAGCCATGAATGCAATCCACTAAGTAGTATTAGTTCAAAGCTAAACACCTCCGTTTACAACTTGTCACCTAATCACTACCCGTGCTATATTTCTACGTAAGACACTCCTAGGTATGAGACCCTTCTCAATTCCCTTTAAATCACAACAGTGACTGAACAATTACAACTCAATAAAACAGTCCAACTCAAGTATTCACACAATACAAGAGAGGCTCACAAAAATACAAACCCTAAACTCACTAGGCAACAATGTATATTTTTCCCACCATTCCTAGGTTAAATCCATCCTATTTATAACCATAAACATGACTGGATTTGGGCTTCAGAAACGCAGCAATTCTGCTCCACAGAATCTGCAACTAATTCTCCTCTACAATAGTTTCTTCAATCCTAAGTTTCCTAAAGTATCTCCACACTTAGAAACATCATCTTTAAATTATAATCAGAATCTCTAATTCCTCAATCTTGGACGCCGCCTAGGAAAAACAAACAATCCCAGAATAATCTGAAAGCTGGAATAACAAAAATAAAACTGAAAAGTAACAGACAAAGATGTCGAATCATCATGATATGACATATTGTCCAACATCTTGATCTTCAGTTAGTTCTTCATGTTAGGACATCTTGTCCAACATCTTAATGTCAAGTTAGTTTTACCAAAATTGATGTCAACCACAAAGGCTTGGACTCATCAACTAGTATGTATTTCTTTTCATCTTTTGTATGTGAACAAAGTCGATGATCAATATATGATGAAGATTTTTTCTTTTAATGTTATATGTATGGTTTGAATCACTCTAGACATAGATTTTCCAAGTCTTGACCTAAGTTCTTCATCTATTAACAAACAAACTCTAGACATAGATTTGGGAGTTAATATTTCATTTGTATCGATCTTTATGTTTATTGTTTTTATTGTTGTTTCAAGAAATCATATAGTGATTGAAACAATAATACCTATGAAGCCGTTTTAGAAATAAATGGAATTGAGAGGATACACGATTGTATTGATCTAAACTAAGTTCATATGCTTGATTAATCGGATATGTATGAAATGGGTTAACAAAATCTAATCTTGACATGCTTTTCTTAAAACAAACATCTTTCTTTAATTTACTTTTTGCTACCAAACAAATGAAATCATATGTTACCAAACCAAAGCTCTTTGAAAACCCTTTTCTTGAAACTCATAAACTATTGAACGACAAACATCAATTTATCAAGACAATCCCTGCGGATACGATAAAACAACCCACCTAAAATACTTTTCAACATATTCTCAAATCTTTCATATTTTGATTTTAGTCAATTTAAGTTATTATCACTCAAACATTGCATTTCAATTTCTGTACCAACATGTAGTTTAAAAGTCATGATTCACACAAATATGTTTCGGGATCTTTTCGAGTTTAATCCCTTAAGTATTAATTGAAACTTATCCTGTTTACAAAGTTTCCAAGTAAACACTGGCGTAGGATATGAAAGAAAAACGTCTGGAAATGCATCTCCAGACCATCCACAAAATGTTTGAATAAATAGGGTTTACGAAGATGCATATTTGGATGCACTTTTTACACATACGAATACGCATCTCCGAATTAAACTTTAACGTAAAAGGGGTGTCTCTTCAATCTGGTCTGAGAAATAGCTAAAAATAGACGTGTTAGAGAACATTCTGAACTTTTCATAGTGGTATGAGATATCACCTAAGGGTGAAAAGAGTATTTCCCTTTTAATTTTCTTCAACCAATCCACAACAAGTTGAGATGCTACACACACTTTTGTTTACATTCTTAACTTATAACATTATTTATTTGAATAGGCCATGAAGTAATACGAAACGTTACATCCATCTCCAATACATTACGACTTTCACCATTGTGACGCATTCGCTTAGCACCTTCACCAATGGAAGAAAAACATGCTCTTAATATATAAAGTGAAAGTCACAAAAAGGAAAAAGAGTCTTAGCTATATAAGTTGTTACTAGAAAGCCAAATATTTGTGTTGATGATAGTTGTAAAATCATCAATTGAGTTTGTATCATTGATTTGATTGGGCCAATTTACATTTCATCAAATGAAAATGAATGTAAATATCATTCGTTGAAGAATGGTCACGTGGATTTGAATAGGATGCAACTCTAAGAAAAAGCTGACCTTTGTCATGAGTGTTGAGAGATCAAAAATAAAAAAATTATTGAAACAAATCAATGATTGGAAATAACTGAGTTTTGGTGTACTATGAAATTTAAATATTTATAGAGTGAATGAAGGCTCAAAAATCATTTTTTTATTTAAAAATAAACAAATATTTTAAACTTGATATGCATGAAAGTATATATAATTTAGAAAAAAATAAAAAAAATAAAGGAAAAATATTTTAACCTAATCTATAACTTATTAAAATAAAAAGATCGGTGAATATTAATGATAGCGATAAAGTAGGAGCAACAAATCTAATATTAATATCCTCACTGGTCATTGAGAAAAAGTGCAGTAATTATACTAAGATAATATGTTCATCACCCAATTTTTTATTTTGTTGATTAAAACGTAAAAAATTTATAAAATATTAAAAAAGGTTAACACCAAATCTTGATACAATATAATATAAGTACACGCTTGTTTATGTCGTAGGGGGTCCGCACTTGTACTCAAAATTCTTAAAACTCAAAGTATATGTGTGATTGAGAAGCGAGTTGATGCGTCCGCAAGTGCACGGATTTATCGAAGTAATATAAAAGATTGTCGAACCCACAGAGACCAATGTCAACCTAGTGTAATCTATCGTCGCTTTGTATAGCTAAGGCTAATGATAATTGATAAAAGGGAAACTAAGACTAGAACTAAAATAAAACTAAGAAAATATAACAGAAAAGATTCCGTGTACCTCAGGCACTCTGTAATTGGTTGGCGTTAATTTACTTATGTTCCGTAGAAAATATTGATCTAAAGACTCCGCCTCACACTCTCGCGCTATTGACTAAAGCCACATCTCCTAACCACTGGATTTTGCTCTCGCTCGCCCGTTTTAATTAGAAAACGTATTTTGAAAATCAATTAGACCCTAATCGATACCTAAAGCGCTCTCGCTGTTTTTAGAATCAATGCCCCGTTCCCACTATCTGGTTCGACTCCGCGCTCTCGCAGTGCCGGCTCTAACCTTTACTTGCTTCTCACTCTCGTGACGAAACAGTGTTAAATAACCTCTCACTCTCGTGACAAAGCTATTTAAATTAAACTTGGAAACAAAGACCAAAACATAATTTATTATAGGTTAATGCTAAATTAATTACCGAGTCCCGTCGGAACGACGATCCTCACATACCGGACTCTAAACAATTTAGTCGGACATGGAATGGAAAATAAACAGGCTATTGCGATGGATTAATATAAGGCAAGGCATACTTAAGCAATTAATTGAAAACAGTAAGGTAAGCAAATAAAATAGAACCTGTAATTAAATGGAAATTGGAAGCAAAAACTTGACTGAATTGTAATACGCCGACAGGCTTTAAATCAGATACATAAATTGAATGACATAAATAAATCCTAAAACTATATTGGTAATAGTCCCCCGATGTGGAGAATTATTCCTTTTACATGGTGAATGAAAATAGAACGAAGAAACAAGAATGAAAAAGCTCTGAAAGTAAAGGAATTTCTGCAGCAAAAAGAAGGGGCTTTCACGTTCTCAACTGCATTCAATTTATAGTACTCAGCAGGTTTAGTGGGAGAGAAAAATTAGGAGATGGAAGTTTGAGTCGATGAAATCGGAGTGACTTGGTTGAGTTGAGAGATTTTCGGGAGACTTGAGACTGGGTTGAAACGTGGGATCGGTTACTGAGTGGTCCATGCTGTCAAAATTAAATTCCTGGAAAATAGGCTGTGCCAGTTGCCACGTAATGTGTGACGAGGGTCACACTTATTCTGGGCTCGTTACGGTCGCCACAGAAGGTGTGACGGTCGCCACACTCTTCTGTGTGCAATTCTCTATTTTTTTTTCTTTTCTTTTCTTCAATTTCTTTCCTTCTTCCGTTTCCTTCCTTCTTCCATTTATTTCCTTCCCTTTTTCTTCTTCTTTTCATTATTTTACGATTAAATTCCAAGTAGCCTACAAACATAAAATCGAGATATAAATCAGCACATAAAATCAATTAAAACAGAGAAATCGTAAGTAAAATTCATGCAAGTCAAGTCAATTTAACGATATAATATCGCGTTATCAAACTCCCCCACACTTAAACCTTTGCTTGTCCTCAAGCAAACCATGACTCGCGAGAAAAATAGTGTATACGGATACTCATCCTAGGCTACCAACTCTACTTCGGTTAAGTTGGTGTCGATAGGTACTTGCTCACACACTAAGGATATCGTAACAACACGATTTTGCTTTTGCGGTCATCAACCTCCCTCCTATACAAACCAATCTGAATCATGTCATTATACCTAAGCCTAACTCACTCATCCTTCTTTTATTCATTTTCGTCCTGGCGCAATCATATTAAGCCCGTTATCCTTTCACACTCATGGTAGGATAGCCTGTTAGTGACTATGATCTCATTATCATCATTTTTTTATTTTTGTACATTGGCTTAAATATCAATAAAATAAAGAAGTTTACACCGTTGGGCTAAATGATCGGGTGAGGATCACCTAACTTAGAAGGAGCATTTCTTTTCATTCATTCATTTTTTTTAATTTACCTTTTAAGCCTGAGATCATACACTTATTTGCATCGGCTTCCTACTTAGTGCGTGCTTAGGATGGTGCTGACTGCTAAATAAACTACTTAGGGACTACTAAAGGTGTGAGAACTTAAGGCTACGGCATAACAAGTACTCAAATTGATTTCCATAATCTAGAGGCTCACGGTGTTAAAACGATACCGATCTTGCGGAATTTTCCCAAGTCTCACAATCTAACTTCAATTTCGTCTGTAACCTAAGATTTTCAAAAGAAACACTATTTTTAACTCAAAAATTTTCAAAATATTTGGTATGGCTCAAGAGAATGGGGAAATCGACACACAAAATAAAATCACGCATAAAGACTCGATAGTACATGCACAGACGCACGAAACATTAAAACAGAAAAAAAAAATTAAAATCATGCTAGAAAACAGTAAATCTAACTAGAAAGCGGTAAAATGAAAGCGGTAAATGTTCCTCCCCTACACTTAAACCAAACATTGTCCTCAATGTTTTCGATAAAAGGTGAAAAAGGAAATATAGAACCTGTGTGAATGCTACTGCGTGCTACCACAGCCAAATTCATGCTGATTATTCCCTTGTTGTCCCTGTCTTTGCTGACCACTTCTACTCTGGTATCTTGTACTACGAGTTATCTGATTTTTGCTAAAACTTCACTTTACTGAAGCCGCTCATCATACTACCTATTTCCGAAGGAATTACCTGCAAAAAATGTTAGAAAAATACGGTGCGGTGTGTACAGGTGGAACCTGACCATGCAAAGAACAAGGAGGATGTAAGCTACGAACGGGAGAGACATGCTCTCTCTTATCATACTCATCATCGGTGTCACCACCACCAGCGACATTCGCAGGAATGTCCGTGGGCACCAATTCATTTCCGGGATTGTCATCTAGAGATTTTTCGCCTAAATGCAGCTAAGACGTGACAAGCGATACAATTCTTTATTTTCTGCAAACACAAACAATAAAAGTTAAACATTAAATTAAAATCTCATGGGTTTCCTCCCACGCAGGGCTTTGTTTAACATCGATAGCTCGACGGTTAGGAGTGTTAATCTTCGGTTTCCATGGCCATTTATCAAGCCATCTCACATATCCCTCTCCTTTTCTTTTCTTCCTTCTGTGGGCTGGTTCGTTCTTTTGAACTTGTGGTGGTGGTTTAGGATCTATCCTAAGTATTAGCTTTTCAAGTTTGGGCTTACTTATTTCATCCATCACCTCAAAGTCTAACCTTACCCCCTTAATGATTTCCCTAGTTTCATGGTCCTCTAATTTTCTCTTTTTATACAGGACCTCAGACAAAGGTGTGTTAGTGTGGATATTTTCCAATATCTCCATATACGTTTTGGATTGGGAGTCTACCTTAGCATCTACAAACCTTTGCGGGAAAGGAATTGGTGGGGTATATGGAGGAAGAACGACATTAGGTGCTTCTTTCTCCCTTTCGGATGGTGTCGGTGGATTTTTCTCAATCTCTACTCTCTTCTCACCAGAACTCTCCTCAACCTCATTATCACTCCCCTCAACCTCATTATCACTCTCTTTAGGATTTTCGATTTGTTTATCACTACTGGTTGTTACAACATACATATTCTCCTCAGGGGAGGTGTAACTTCCTGTATAATATTTATCTAGAATAATACCATACAAGTGTTTTTATTTGGTACTGACACCATCATAAGTGCCTAATGACGTAATTCACATACTTGACCATTTCTAAAACATAAATACAATCTATGGTACAAGATATGGAAACTAGCCAAACCAAAAATCTAAGAATAAGGTACAATATTCCTCATTGTACAAGAAAATAATACACAGCAGAATAAGCTCAACTAAGCTTCTCTCGAAACATCCCAGCATAGCTCCACTTGTAAATCAAACCTGCAAATACCTCCTAAAAAAATCAACAGTAGTGGGGTGAGATACATCAAATCTCAGTGAGTTCCCTATCTTATGGATTCTCTCGGCTTTACAAGGTTCTAGCCAATCCTAACTCAAGTCAAAAGGGAAGGGAAATGACCTTGAGTATATATTCTCACAATTTCACAATCTCACACTATATGGAAAGATGTTCATGAGTTCACCGACTCAAAATATATCACTAATCAATAACCTTACCAAGGCATCCCCTTTTCCCGTCCGCTTCTACGTCTAGAAGTCGACCCGAGTCATGGATCCTTGAAGTTACTTGACATACGAAATGGATTCGGAAATAAGGGACATATTATCACCTTAAATCGTCACTTCACAAGGCCCGTACACCGTCACAAGTCTCTTTGCCCGTAGGCTCCATTCGTACTCACACGTGGGAATCAAACCTGCCAAGTAATTGTGCATACGTTTCAGAGGAGGAGCTCAAGACTCATGAAACTACACCTCAGGGAAAACGGTTACGATTACGTGATTTCACATACAACCATAATTGTATTCAACAATGCTAGGCCACATTAGCCTTTAGGCCTCTCATGCCTTTAGGCCTTTTTTGTCTTTTCACAAAACCACGAAGGTTTACACACATGTTCCATACTAGTGTTTCACTCTTTCTATATCAATCGGTATTGGACACACGTCTCGGCCTCTTCTGCATGAGTATTGTCATTAAGTTATCTACTCTAGACCATTACTCGTCAAGGATGCACCTTTCTACATCAATTGCCCGAGCATAGCCATCTAGAGTTCTATCACAATCCTAGTCACATCCTAGAATTATACCATTTTGTTTTGGGGTAAATTTTCCTCACTCTCCCTAATTCATTTGAAGCATGCATAGTCTCTTATCATGTTAACATTAATATTAGGCAAAGCATATCACAAATTGCATAATAGAATCACATAACCACACATGATAACATAACATGTCAAACATAATCCACATAGTAGTTCACACACATTTTTAAGGCATACAAGCCACTACTATCCTCTACCAAGTATCCTTGGTTAAATCATGGTCTCACATACCATTTAATAGCACATTGGATTCTCTTTCCAAGGCTTCCAGTCCCATATCAATCGGGCTTCGATTCATGAATTTCCGGTGGAAACATAAACCACCCTTTTCACATTCATCACAATATTTAACTCTACCATCTCAATCCATGACATAAACATATGTTTCTATTTCACTATCATAAAGAGCATTGAAATAGCTTTCCAACGCTTCCGACCGTGCGTCAATCCGAGTTACGGATCAAAAGTTATGAAGGAAACAACATAGAAAATATGTCACGTTCGCTACTGTATTCACTAGGCGAACCACTTAGCGAACCAAGTCAGAAGAAAAAGGGCATAAAGTTCGCTAAGCGAACACTGGGTGAACATTCGCCTTCCATTCGCTTTGGTGTTCGCTAGGCGGACCCTCGACCAACCATTCGCTTTCGCCTTCGCCAGGTTCGCTAGGCAAACCATGCGAAACTCGGAAATTCCCAGTAGCGTGAAACATAGGTCATTGGGCCAAAATAATCACATTTCTTCACCCAAAACACTTCCAATTCATACCATATCAACCAAAACATGTTCCAATCATAACAACAAGTATTCCCGATTATATTACTCGGTTTATTTCATGTTTTATCCGTTAGATTTCATTTTCTCTCAAATCTAACCTAAGTTCTAAACTTATATTTCTAGAACTTAGAGTCTCTAACTAGAACCCACCTGATAATTGAAGAGGAGGTTGGAGAAGATGATGATGATCCATGAACTTCTCTTCTTCATCCAAGTTATTTCCCTCTTCTTCTCTTCCTTTCTCTTCTTTCCTTTCCTATCCTTTTTTACTATCTTCTTCTTCTTTCCTTTTCTTTCTCTTTTTCTAACAAATATATATATTTATAAACCAATATTATATAATATAATCCAACAGGGTAAAACGTCTCTAATTGATATTTTGTCATCTCAACCAATTGATCAATTATTAGAGTTACCTTAAAATCCTCTTTTAAACTAATAAATATCAATCCGTCTCTTTAATAAAATAATTGATCTCTTCAGAGTTCACTAGTTGCTCTATTGATCCCAATTGATAATACTTAAAGTACTTAGAGGATTCCATTAATCCAATTATCCAAAGATAGAGCACATAGATACTCATTTGATCTCATCTGATATCCAATTGAGCATCTAAATAATATGGGGTATTACACTCTCCCCCCCCCCCCTTAAATTAAAATTCGCCCCCGAATTTCCTTCGCTCAACAATAACCATAACTCGCATCATTGTCTTAGCTTCACCCTCAACTTTACTTCCGTTAAACTTTCTGACGTATTCCATTTCCAACTTGACTTCACAGGTCAAAATATTTGTTTTCACAAATCATCCAACTTCGCGTCCTTAATCATACTCTTATTCCAATACTGGGTTAACTTTTAACCTTGCTTTTTCTATAACTCATCTGTTGTTTCTTACTAAAAGACTTGGTCATATCTTACTTTCGACAAGAATGTACCATTCCATATTCCTTATCTCAATTTAGGACAACAACACTCAATACATCTTTGCGATGTAATTCAGTGGTTCTTTACGTTTAATACAAGTACTAACGACTATCCTTTCATAAATCTGTTAACACTCAAAACCACTTCATAATTAGTCAAACGACTTCTTTTTACCAGTTCCATCTGGTCTGATACTAAACATTGTAACCATTACATCCGATATTTCATTTCTTTCGTATCACTCCAAAAGGGTAACACACTTAGAACAAAATCTTCTTATTTCCAATCTTACAATCAATTTCTCCTCCGATTCTTATAAATCCGACTGAGCCCTTTCATTTGTCACCTTCCTGTCATACCCCAAATTTTGACCACTAAGATTTCCCATTATTGTGAAGACCAGGATCGAGGGGAAGTTTATTTCAGAAACCTAGACCAGTTCCTTGGTAGGAAACCAGGATCGAGGGGAAGTTTTACCTTTTCTAAGCATCGTCGCTTAACAAAAGAAGATGAATGTGTAAGCTACCATTCATAACCACCATCAAAATTTCGGGTATTCCGATATTTAATCCTCTTGCACCCCGAATGCCCGAATACCTTCGCCATTCACACCTTCGGATCCAAGAAGATTAAATAGGGGCATCTGTCATACCCCAAATTTTGACCACTAAGATTTCCCATCATTGTGTAAACCATCATCACAATATGGATGAACCATCATACCTCATTAGTCTCCCCAAAGATGGGTGAGCATCCACTACAATCAAACTTAGGGTTTCAAGCCCTCTCAAAGCTCTTAGACAAAGGATCAATCAAGGAATGACATGATCTTAAACTTATCTAAACCTCTCAAACATCCACAATGGATCAAGGGGACTCCCACATCAAGGATCAAGCACCAGGCTACAACATTCCAAGTGGATCAAGCCTCGAGATCGCCAGTGTCACCAAATTAGGGTTTTGGTCGACCAGGGCCTCCAGATAGAAATTTTCCTCCGGGCATGAGCCAATGCTTCAAATCACAACTTAAGATACTCTAAGGGACCTCATAAACCCAATCATCAAGTCAATTTAGCCTCAGGGGATGCATTCATAAAAAGTCAGGAATTAGGGTTTCTTGACCTAATTCACCCCTAAGTTGACTTTTGGGACAAAACATGAGCCAAGACCTCAAGACATGATTTGAGGGTCCCTAATACACTACATTGATCCATTTGCAATAATGGATTGATCCAATAAACTTTATTCACAAGTTTCAAGTTCATCGGAACCACAGTTAGGGTTTCGCGGAAAAAGTCAACTGTGCCTTTGACTTTTGACCAGGACATGCTCCCAAACCTTGGGATATGATTCAATACACCCTATAACACCTATGAAATCAACCCATCAATTTTGATTTAGGTCAAGGACTTGATTTCATAGAGGATCACACAGTTTGGAATTCATTTGATAAAAAGTCAACTGTGCCCAAAAGTCAAAGTTTGACTTTTTGATTTTTTGATCAATTATGGTTCCCTAACCCTAAAATGATGTTAATGTGTGATTGGAATCATCATTCATCAAGAAAAATCAAGAAAAGTGGGATAACCTGTAAAAGGGGTAACCATAAAAAACTTAGAAATTTTCTAAGTTATGGAACAAAGTGGCTAGGGTACCAACTTCCAAGGATTATAACTTGAGATCCAAGCAACCATTTTGCCTGATCCAAAGCTGGATTTATAGCTCTCATGGCATACTATAAAAGTGTCAACTACACCTCATTCCAATTCATCATGGATTTTGAGTTATGGTTGGATCAAAATGGCTGAAAACATGAAAATGCCACTTTTTCCAACACTTAGTGAAATTTTCACTAAGTCAGAATCTGTTTCACTTTTTTCAAAATGTAGGGGCATTTTTCACTTGGATCCAAAAAGTTTCAAAACAAACTATGATCACACATGTGTTGTATCATATGAGAGCTTTCCAAAATGGCCAAGAACCCCATCAAATCCCATTTGAGCTAAGAGTTATGACAATGGCAATATGCCTTGCTGCAACTGTCATGGCAAGGCAGATTTGTGCATTTTGCACGATTTGAGCTATTTGTGCAAATGACAAACAAGTTTATCCATCTGAACAGCTCAGGGAGAGACCAAGGAGGGACAAACACTGATCCATAAGCCTCCCAAGTCTTTGGAACTAAAAATAGCATGCCAAACCTAAAAAACCCTAAAGATGGGACAAGACTCCAATTTTGTTTTGGAGCATTCAATGGATGCACCAAGGTGGCATGAACTGAGTCATTTCCAACTGAATGCGTCAAGGATGATCTTTGAACTAGGGAACCAAAGGCCTGTGCTCGAACCTCTAGTCAATGGCTAGAGAAGACTTGAGATTCCAAAATGCTCCAATTGGCCAAAGGTCTGCAGCAGCCTCCATTCACTATTGCTTGCAAAACAAACTTACTCTACTATAAATAGAGCTCATTTGTGCTCAGTTTGAGTACACCAAAGCACTACAACAATTGATTTCCTCAAAATCTCTTTCTCTAGGCAAAAAGGCCTTCTTTAGCAAGGTAACTCTGATTTTTTGAGTTAGAGAGCAATTCCATCACAGCTCATGATCCAAACACATCCAATATGTCATATCTAAGTTGTCCAAACTCTCACAAGTGACCTGTAACACCAAAACCTCAAAGTCCCTTCTCAAAACCTCAAAATAGGACTTTTTGCACTTTTCAAGCGATGTCTTGATTTAGTCACTTTGAAAACCAGATAAAGCCTCAAACACACTCCAAATATCATCCTTGAACTGTCCCAAAAGGTTCCCCACATCTGGAACACCATTTGAGAGAGTTGGTACTTTGGTCACTTTTGCCCCTTTTGCAAGAAAGGGCCAGTTTCCATTCCTGAGGTTTCCAGCTGTTTCCAATCATCCTAAAAGCTTCCAAGAGATCATTTGAGGGTGTCCAAAGCATCAAATTGTTTCTGGAACAAGGCACTTGACAGATTGCCCAAAAAGCTCCTAAGGAGGTAAGCATCACAACTTTAACTATTTGAAATATGCATTCCTTTGAAGTCCACTGATCATACTGTCATACCCCAAATTTGTCCTACCTGTATATAATTTTCATTTGTACATCCATCCACTAACCATTATTCAGAAAAATCCAAAAAAATATGTTGCTTCTGTTTCCTAAGTCCAGTTGTTGCAAGGATGAGTTCAGGCATGGCTATCAGGTCAGGTGTGTGTAGAGGTGTCAAAAAAGCCCTAAATGACAAAGCCCCAATAATTAGGCCCCTTGTTGACCCCATTTTTTTAGGCCCCTTACTAAATGAATATTTTCTTGGCCCCTTATTTTTAAGCCCCTTCATATTTTTGTCTTTAATGGGGCTTAAGTGAAGAGCTCAAAATCAAATATATTTGAAATAAAATATTTTATATTATAAAACCAATTTTTTTTCCGAAAAAAATAACAAACAGATTTTTTCCGAAAATAAAACAAAAACGATTTTTTTTCAAAAATAATAAAAAATTGATTTTTTCCGAAAATAAAAAAAAACAATTTTTTCAGAAAAAAAAACTTTTTTTTTTCGAAAACAAAAAAACTCGATTTTTCCGAAAAAAAAAAACTCGATTTTTTCCGAAAAATAAAAAAAAAACTGTATTTTTACGAAAATAAAAAAGCTCGATTTTTTCTGAAAATAAAAAAACCGATTTTTTCCGAAAATGAAAAAAACCGATTTTTTCCGAATATAAAAAAATCAATATTTTCCGAAAATGAAAAACCGATTTTTTTCGAAAATAAAAAAAACCGATTTTTTTTCGAAAATAAAAAAAACCGACTTTTTTCGAAAATGAAAAAAATCGATTTTTTTCGAATATAAAAAAACTGACTTTTTCCGAAAATAAAAAAAAAACTGATTTTTTCCGAATATAAAAAAACCGATTTTTCAGAAAATGAAAAAAACCGATTTTTTTCGAATATAAAAAAAATCGATTTTTTCTGAAAATGAAAAAACCCGATTTTTCCGAATATAAAAAACCGTTTTTTTTCAAAAATGAAAAAAACCGGTTTTTTTCGAAAAAAAAAAAAAAAGATTTTTTCCAAAAAAAAACGATTTTAAAAAAAATTGATTGAAAAAATCTATTTAAAAAAAAAAATCAAGTTTTGAAAATGTTGGGGCTTTGAGGCCCTACTTGAAGTTTATGGGCCCTTAATTTAGGGGGCCTACATATTTTGGGGCTCATTTATTTTTAAAATTTTGGGCCCTTCTATTTTTTGGGGCTTTGAAATTTAGGCCCCGACCCCCTAAATTGACACCTCTAGGTGTGTGCAGTGTATTGAGGTTCATATTTCAAGTCACGATTCTGTGATTTCAAGGCATATTTGTGCTCAAGAAGTTTCACAATGAGGACATGGTGATTATGAGTAATGAGGATCCATACCCTATTGAGATTCTTTCTGAGAATTACCAAGCTGATAGACACGGAAGAGCTTCTACCTGAAGAAAGTAGTGATATAATTCAGAAAGATCCTGTTTCTACCATTATACTTATTAAGTCATCAATATGTACCATGCAAAGAATGGTGGCACGGGAGGATAAAAATTCATTGAATTATTGTTGGAATTAGGGAAGTCTAACGTGCAGTGTGATAGTGTGTGCGTTGGGGTAATCACAAAGCTTGGGAGGAGTTTTTGATGGAAATACTATAACCGCTTTTATGGGCATTAAGTCATACAAGCAACCCTTACACATATCATGAGAAACAAACTATTCACAGAGCCATAAAATTACAATCGTTTCACATACACAAAGCTAACAGTACACACATATTGGATACAGCAGCATAGAAACAAATTTGGAGCCCAGTTGATCCCGCAAGAAATCTCATACAAGCTTCCTCGCGACTTCGCGTACCATAAGATCCACTGCCAAAACACACCTGCAACATACCATAAAAATACAACAAATTCATGATTCACGAACCGTTACGCAAAGGACGATATCACAATAAATGAGTTTTAGCCACAACTTAAATAAAGTCAAGCTTCTTGATACAATGTCCATGCACCCACAGCATCATACCACGCAAAAAGTAAGCAAACCGTGATGGACAACTTTCGCAGCAGCACCAAGAACTTCGCACCGACTTGTATGACTCAAAGATCCTGCAAAATAATTCTCCAGCCAACTGTTATACACATTTCAGCCTCGATGAATATAACAACCACAACTTTGTCATAATATTGCCAGTCATGTACAAGGCGCAAACCGCATCAACAAGGCCAAACCACAGCTCATACATAAGACAAAAGGAAAAACCTTGTGAGAAATAAAATAGAATGTCAAGCTGTGAAATATCAGTATACACATTGGGGACTATACAGCAACAAACCACGACTCAATTCACTACAATCCCACACAACCTTCATGACCAAACAGAAACCCATACTCAGAGTTCATGAGGCAGTTTAGAAATAAACATTATTCATGAGGCAAATTCATGACTAGTTTTCATGCTTAAACAAGAAGAAATACAAGCAAGGTGATTAAAATGCTCAGAGTACAATAAAACTGGAAAGTCAAAGCCACATTGTTGTGTTGAAAAAAGCACGTATTTTCTTAACATCAAGGAAAATGAATGAAGTAAATAGCAGTAAAAAGAGCCACAAATCACAAGTTACACACAGTAAAAACTCAGATAAAAATCCCACGTTTTAGAAGGAATTGAAGCTCACTACAGACAAATCCAAAATGAGTCACCATCAGCCTTGGTCCCATAAAATCCCACTTCGAGGATCCTCTCTAATGGAATTGCAAATTCCCAGCTCATACTCACACGAATTAGAGGATATTCCTCTGAGAATTCCTTGAATCACACGTACTTACCAAGCCCCAAATCTCCTATAAATAGAACACTAATCATCAGTGAAAAACACACAAAAAACCCTATTGTTACTGTGCAGAAATTTACCCTCAACCTCTCCTAAAGCTCTTTATTTTCATACCTTTGCAGAGCTCACATCAGAGCTCTGTGTAAGGTGAGCTCGACCACACACTCACACACTCGCAGAATACCACATTCCCAACAAGGCACATTCGAAACACGAAAAAGAAAAGAAACGAACGAAGACGAAAGAAAGGCGAAGAAGACGTCAAGAACAACATACGAACTTACAAAAAGCAACGCTTTCGTCGAAAATTCGCTGGAACTTCGAACTCAGGTAAGTCCTTTTTTACACTGCTTTCTTTTTTGACGATTGATTGTTTTGCTTCTTTGTTTGATGATTGCTATTCTGCTGATGATATGCCTTGAATCGTGGGTTTGTCCCTAAACTTCTCAATGATTGTTTGATTCTGAAAACTAGGGTTTAAAACTGTTGGTAATTGATCTACGCATACTTTCGATTCAATGTGATTGATTTGGGTTTAGGATATTTGATAGAAATGGTTTATAGATGTGATTGTTTGGTTTAAATGTTTAACTGAAGATGAGATTTGGGTCATATGAAGAACCTGAGGTTTTTGAACAAATATGGGTTTTAAAGTTTTGTTTGAAACAAAATGGAGAGATTTTGAACTTGCATTCTGCTTTTAATATATTATTCAATGTTTTTTATATGGGAGGTGTGCAGAAGAAAAGAAGATCCATAGGGGCGGTGGTTTTCTGACTCACTCTTTTATGCTTCATCATTTATTAACATTGATTACTAGCCGTTTTTTGGAAGCAGATGAATGTCACGCGTGGCCGTTGGGTAAGGGATAGGGCGGCCATGTGCTGAGTGATCTTTCCCTCATTATTTTTTATCTCTAGTAGGGCTTGGAATTGACTTATGTAGAGATAGGCCGTTGAAGACCCAATTCGTGTAGGGTCTTCTCCAGCAAGCATGCCCAAATTGCTAACACACCCCTTAGGCTTAATTGTTTTACTAAATTGTGTGATTATTAATTGTCATGATCGAGTCTAATTATTTGCGCTTAGTGATTTTAACAAAATAATTTTATTAATTCTAATATTAATGTTACTCGTTTAATTTATTATTTATTTGATCTTAGGAATTAATCAATGGATTAACAATAAATCTAAGTCCTTCCCAATTAGAAAGCAATGTTAACATTTCCTCCTAGTTGAATTACGAAAGTAGTGAACTCTTGAGGTCTAGCACTTCTTGGGTTCTTAAACGGTCGCTCTTGGGGCGCACGCCTTGGGTTGTGACCGTTTCGTCTTTCGTTCCTAAAAAACAATTAATTCACGCTAAGGTTATCGAAACTCTTAAACACTTAATTTTCGATTAAAATACTCAACACACCTATTCAAATCATTTTTTTTAAATCGCGAAAGAATTGAATTCTTGAGGTCTAGCACTTCTTGGGTTCTTGAGTGATCGCTATTGAGGCGCACACCTTAGGTGGTGATCATTCGACCTTTCGTTTCAAAAACACTCGTCTTAATTATTTGGACAAAGGAATGTCATTGGAGTCTAGCATTCCACGTGGTACTTTTGTTGTTCATCAAACAATATTTCGTAAATCAATCGAATGACAAAGGTGTCGTTGGGATCTAGCATCCCAATAATGCCCCGATTAGTTGGTTGCGAGGCCGACGTCTCGTTTATCGAATAATCGTCATTCTCCCTAAAAGACTTAACAAATAAAACCTCATATTCGCGCCTCCATACAAACGAACCCTTCTCTTACCCTAATTCGATTCGAATATGCAACCAAACATTTTTTCGATCAAACTTCGAAAGAAGAAGGTTCTTGGAGTCTAGCATTCCTTGGATCTTCGAATGAATGGCTCTCGAGGCACGCCCCTTGGGTTGTCATTCATTCAACCTTTTCGACCTCCAAACTAAACCATTTCCAAACCAATCCTCGATTCGTCGTCGAGCTAATTCTCAAAACCACTCGTAAGTTGAGTGCCTTTTGCCTCGCCATTAAATGCACACTTGCACATTTCGTAGTTTCGTTACTAGGAGCACCCCTAGGGACTAGTATCGATTCTCAACTATTTTTGCAACCCATCCGACTCGATCTTTTTTTTAAATCATTTTTCTTAATCAACTTACGAAAGGAGGAGATTCTTGGAATCTAGCATTCCTTGGATCTTCGAATGAATGGCTCTCGAGGCACGCCCTTGGGTTGTTGTTCATTCACCTTTTCGTCCTAAAGTACTTAATCATTATCAAACATTTTCGTAATCAACTCACGAAAGGACTGAGTTCTTGGAGTCTCGCATTCCTTGGATTCTTGAGTGACTGCTCTCGAGGCACGCCCCTTGGGTTGTTTGTCATTCAATCTTTCGTCTCTTAAAACACTAACTCTCTTTTCGTGGGCGTACCACGAACTACGACTGCTCTGATTCTTTATTCTCGTCTGAGTAAAGATACGTAGGCACAAGATTGCGATGATCTTGGCGAGCTACCTTCCCTCCACCTTCCGTATTCCCTCTATCCTCTTCCGTAGTCAAACTACGATTGCTCTGATTTCTCATTCTCGTCCGAATGAGCATACGTAGGCACAAGGGCCCCAATCCTTGGCGAGCAACCTAACCTAAAACCACCCTATTTCTGCCTTCACATCTATCCCTTCATCTTACTGTTTTGCATTTATCATTGAGAAGAAAATAAACTAGCTTAGCTAACGTTCATCACAAATCGAACTAAGAGGTTCCTGTTGAGTACAACGGACGTGAGGGGGTGCGCGTACCTTCCTCTCACGTAACTGACTCCTGAACCCAGAATGTGGTTGCGACGACCATGTTCTTATCTCTTTAAAGGTTTTCTCGATATTTTCCTTTCCCTCTTTTTGGGATAAATAAAGTTCGGTGGCGACTCTGTCGAACCGTAATTTCTTCCGCGCCTTTCGCGCGAGGGTCGTGTCTTCGATTAAGTGATTTTTTTGAGGTGCGACAGCTGGCGACTCTGCTGGGGATTTGCTCCATGCAAGAGAGAGTCAAGCCTATCTTAGAGTGATTTGTGAGGAGCGTTATCTTTGTTTGCTTGTTTTCTTCTCGTTTACGTATTTGTTCTCTTATTGCTTTCTCTTATGTACTTATTATCCTGTTTCACTGTTGGATCTTGGGATGATATCATGAGTAAAGCTCTATACCCAAGCTTTGGTAAAAGCAGAGAGAACACATAGTTTAGAATTGGATGTCGAGTAGTGTTAGTCCCCAAGGACTCGCTCCTTGCGTGCCTAGCATGAAAGCCCCCTAGAGTAGACCTTTTCGTAGATCTTGTTGTAACGCAGCTAGCCTGTCGCACGACTTGATTCATGAAGGGTCCGTGACTCTATGAACCACTCATAGAACCAAGTTCTATATTGGTGGTCGTGTAGTGTTAGTCTCCAAGGACTCGCTCCTTGTGCGCCTAGCACAAAGACCCTGCTCAGGGGAGACCTTGTCGTCATTCTCGTCGTAATACAGCTAGCCTGTTGCGTGACGTTGATGCGATTAGTGTCCGTAATCCTGGGAACCTTATCCATCAACGTAGAAACTTTCCCGTGAGTGGGTTTATGGGTAAAGAATCTAGAACTTTCCTCATAGAGCCTACCTATAAGGTTTCTTTGATCAGAGACTTTGGTCATTTACTCGTGAACGGACAACCTCAGAACTGTTTGAACCTGTGATCTGCGATCCTGGATCTTGCATCTTACAGAGCATACATGTCATTGCATTGCATTGCATTGCATCAGTTATGCATCTTGCATTGCATTTCAACATCAAGATCGCATTACACCTTCCTTCCTTCTCCAGTAAATCAAGCTGATTCCTCGACACCAGTACCCAACTCGAGCCAACACAAGACGAATGATGGAACAGATTCAACAAGAGCAAGCTGCCTTCAGAGAGGAGTTGGACTCTATGAAGGGAAAGATTGATCAGATTCTTGAAGCCATCATGATGGCCAGAAAAGAAGAAGAATTGCGTGAAGCCACTGCTGCCAACAACAACGTTCATGTGCAAGGGTCTACCTCAAGGCTCTCAGTTCCTGTTCCCAACCCTATCAATTATGGGATACCAATGAACTTCACTCCTTCCGCTGAAGGAGCCACTTCTCAACCACTTCCAACATCTGGAGTTACTGTTGGAGCTATTCCGCAAGCCCAACCTGTTGTCACTCAGATTCATATTCCTCATGCTGAAGAAAATTTGCTAGATCAGTATGATGAAGTTCAAAACTATCATGCTGATATCCCCATTGTCAATCCTACTGCTGCTCAGGATTCTGAAGCTATCAAGATGTGTCGTGATCTAGCTGAAAAACTCTGAGTCATGGAGGGGCGCAACTCAAAATCACTGAATGCTCTGGAAATGTGCTTGGTGCCAGATGTTGTCATTCCTCCCAAGTTCAAGGTACAGGAATTCCCGAAGTACAAAGGCCTCAGTTGCCCACACATTCATCTGAAAACGTACTGCCGCAAGATGGCTGCCTATGCCAAAGATGAAAAGCTGATGATCCATTGCTTCCAAGACAGTTTGTTTGGGGCATCACTCGAATGGTATATGCAGCTGGAGCGTAGCAATGTGCGCACTTGGGATGAGCTAGCTGATGCATTCGTCAAGCAATACAAATACAACACCGACCTTGCTCCGAATCGTACTCAACTTCAGAGTATAGCTCAAAAGGAAAACGAATCCTTTAAGGAGTACGCGCAATGCTGGAGAGAGCTAGCTGCAAGGGTGCATCCACCTCTGGTTGACCGTGAACTGATTGACATCTTCATGGGTACCTTGCAAGGCCAGTACTACGAGAAGCTAATCGGTAATGTTTCTGCCGGATTCTCTGATTTGGTAATTGTCGGTGAGAGAATTGAAGAAGGTCTGAAAAGTGGAAAGATCGAAGGAGGTTCTAGCAGTCAGTCTACAGTAAAGAAGCCCTTCAATGGATTCAAAAAGAAAGAGGGCGAAACAAATGTCGTCTCTGCTCAAAAAGGGCAAGCTCCACAAGCTCCCGCTCCAATGCCTTTTCCAATTCCCTACTTCCAGTATCCATATGTTGTTGCTGCGCAATATGCACCAATGCCTTATCAGCCAGCTGTTCAAGCTGTTCAAGCTCCAATACCTCAGCAACAAGCTCCTCAACAACAATCCTACAATCAGCAAGGGTATCAATATCCTCCTCAGCATCAACAACAGAGAGCTGCTCAACAACATCAACCTAATCAACAAAGGACAAGGAGACCAGATAGAGACTTTGATCGTCTGCCGACGACATATGCTCAGATCTTTGCTCAATTAATGGAGAAGAAGGCAATCGCTCTGAGGGACCTAGCTCCTCCAACTGTCATCCCCCCAGACTGTGATGCTAATGCTCATTACGAGTTTCATAAGGGTGCTCTAGGGCATACGATCGAGGACTGCAGAGCTTTCAAACACAAAGTTCAAGACATGATCAACTCAAAGTTTCTCACGTTCAATGGGAGGGCTCCAAACGTCATCAAAAACCCTATGCCGCTGCCAAACTAGTGCCAGCATCAAGTCAAGTTTATTCCCCGAAGAAGGCAGTCATGTTGCCATCCCATTATTTGCATTCTTGTATTTTGTCTTTATTTGTTTAAGTGTAATACCCTAATTTTTACCCCTAAGATCCCACATGTCATTTGCATTTTTGCATACCACAAACAAGATCACATATTGGTTCCCTCTTTGATAGGATTGTGCCTTGCAGGGATTTTTGAGTTTGTGTGTGTTTGATTTGTTTAATTTGTTTATGTTTACTAACCATTAATTAAAAGCCAAAAATATTTTGTTTTCTTTCACTAACTTTTTTAGGGGAAGAACAGGTTAAAAATGCTAAAATAATAGTCCCACAGCTCGAATGAATTTTATCTGAGAAAAGTCAAAGTTGATCTGCAATTAATTCAAAAAATTATCTAATCAAGCGTTTCCAAGATTTAATTGATTATCATTCAAGGGACTTCAAGGTTCATGTGTTTATTTCCATGCCTTCTTTGTCAAACAAGAAAATCGAGCCAGAGACAAGACAGCACATCAAAAGGCCATTTTTTCCCATTTTTCACTGTGTTAATCGATTAACCTAATTGCACTATGAAGTGGTTAATCGATTAACACGTGCAATTTTTGAAAAAATGTGCCAAATTCAAATTCTGCAGCAATTGGCACCAATCTCAGCCCTTGATCACATTTGGAATATTCTAGACCATCTCATTTTAATTCCCTACATCACTTTGATCATTTCCCACCATGTACCATCACTAATCACCACTCTTTTGTGATTTCCCTCCCAATTTGAATTCCAATCCTAATTTTGATCATCCAAGTCTAATTCCAAACCACCAAATTTCCAAGCCTAAATTCTATAAATAGAGGCTTCATTTCATTGATTTTACAAGCTTTTGATAGCCAACAAATCCCTTGCAATTTCTCTCCCCAAACCACAAATTCACCAAAAGCTCAATTTCTTCTTTCATAAGTTAGTAAGAATTCACATTGATTCTTACTAATTTAGAGCTAAACCTTCATTATTTCTTATTTTTGTTCATAGATCAAGGTTTTGGAGTGTAGATCTTGCTGCAATTTGGAAGAATTTTCTGATTTGGATTGGTAATTCACTTTTCACCATTGTTGAAGCTTCATCTTCATCTTCCATAATGTAGATCTTTTGTTGATCTTGTTTGCTTGATCTTTGGATCTTGCAATTTGTGTTGATAGCTGGTTTTTGCTGCTGTTTTACTCCAAAATTCGTGCATAATTGAATCCTTGATCCTAAGATGTTTGAAGAAATGAGTGATCAAGGATTTGGCAATTTTCAAACTGATTTTCTGTTGTTTTCACAGTGTTAATCGATTAACCAAAACATGTACATTTAGGTTAATCGATTAACAGCTTTTTTTTTTGCGCAAAAAACTGGAAATTTGCACTGGTTAATCGATTAACATAATTACACTGTGAGTTGGTTAATTGATTAACCAGCCTCCAGAATGTGAAAATTGTTTGTTTTTGGGGCTGTTTTGGTTCCTTTTCCATTTTCTTCCCCTTTCCTTTGTTCTTAGCCTTAGATCACATATTTGTGTGGTTTAATTTGGCTTTCTCTTCATCTATTTCTTTTTCTTTTTGATCGATGAAAGTCTAAAGATCTTGGAATTCTTTTGTTGAATTTCGATCGAGACGAGATCGCTACCACTTTTCTTTTCGTGCGGTATTGCTTTCGGATGACGATCTATATATCGTTCATCTAGCATACATTAGCACAAAGAGTTATTGACCGACCTCATTGTAGGGTAATTACTCCGTAAATTACTCGGCGATTGCTTAACATAGCGCAATATTTGTCCCGTATCGGAAAACTTTCAAGAATGGTTGATTATTTGTCTTATGGTTCACAACTCATGAAACTTGTTGTTAGGAGGCTTTGGTCTTATCAATCCTCCAATGAGTTTCATCAACCTTTACCTAAGTGCAATTATTCAATTGTAATTGATCACTAACACTAACAACTAATCACTAACTTACTAACAATATTTTGTATTAATTTCGTTTATGTTTCCTTCTCGCTCCCTATCTCTTTTATTTTTTATGCTTTATTTCGTATCATGTTTATGTTTCCGCAATATTTCATTTGTCCGTTGGACACATGTTTATGCTTCCGCAATTTTTCCTTTGTCCGTTGGACACATGTTTATGCTTATGCCATTTTTCTTTTGTCCATTTGGACTTAAAACATTAATAAAGGCTTAAACCATAAAAAACTTAATTCTCCTCATCTTGGACTATTGGTTATTATCCTATGCTTTGGAGTGATCTCTTTGTGGACCTCTTTTGAAGTAATATTTGGACTTATGGACTTAGAATTAGGACTTCTTATCCCTTTGCTTGGAGTATTGATTGAAGACTTGCGTTTATTGGCCAATTTGCTTAAGGATGGAATTCTTTTAATATTGCTTTGAAGTGGCTCCATTTTGGTTAGATCCTTCTTTTCCCTAGCTTTTACTTTATGCACTAGGATAGTCACTTCTTCTCCTCCCCATTCTTAAATTTTCAAAACCTTCTCTCTTTTTCAAAAAACCTTCTTGTTTTTCAACTTAAAACCGCTTTCATAATAAAACCTTGACTTTTGTCAAGTGCCTTTTTTTAAAGCTTTGTTTTCTTTAATAAATGTCAATTCATCTTAACTATATTTTGACCATTTCATAAAAAAACATAAAAAATAAACTCATTCAAATCTTTTGTGCTTTTATGCACCTTTTTTCTTTTAAACTCTTTTTCATAAGTTTAGACATGATTCATTTCTTTAAGCGGAATTATTCGCTTAGAAATGATGACTTGTCTTTGCACTTAAAAATCAATCAAAACCAACAAGTTTTTATTCTTTGTACCACGAACTACGGGGTTTTGATCCTACATTGCACATCGTGGGTACGTAGGCATGAGGCGATAAGTCTCTCTAAACACAAAAATCTTAAAAAATAATTCTCCTCAATCTCTTTCTAGCAAACCATTTTCAAACCAAAAAGCGGGAGATATTTCAAAGGGTTCCTATATAGTACTATAGACGTTTTGGGTGCTAACACCTTCCCATTGCGTAACCAACCCCCCTTACCCATTCTCTGTTTGTTCTTGTTTTTTTAGAACTCTTTAGGTTTTGTTCGCTCTTTTTCCTTTTCCTTTGTGGATAAAAATAAAATTGCGGTGGCGACTCTTGCTTATTTTTTAGTTAAGTTAATCAATAGCTTACACTCACAAATTTCCCCGCTACAGAAAAGTGGCGACTCTGCTGGGGGAACATCTCCCTTTAGGGGTTTAGCCTACTTTGATTTATTTACTGCTTTTTGTTTGATTTGTTTGTTACTTGCTTGTTCTGTTTGGGAGTTCCTCTGTGTGTGAGATAGGTCCTATACCCGGACCAGAGTGCACTTTGAGATAGGGGATAGTATAGTAAAGGGAACTTTGAAGGAGTCGAATCCTGAAAAAGAAGAACTTGAGAATCTATCCGCTCGGTGGTTGCCTTTTTGGAATTACTGATGCCGATTGAGCGATCAAGAAGGCATTACTTTTTCCATAGAAGCCTATAACACTGAGGACCGTAGTAACCCTTAACCCATCCTAGCCTTTTTAGGATCGTAGCGCGGAAGCTATGAAGATGCAAATCTGACTTAGCTGTCACGCGATGCTATACTCAGGTTAGATTCTCTTGAGGATAACTACCAACCTCCGAGCAAATCGGTGCGCTAGTGTGTCTGATTGTGGATTGTGGACCCTGGGCACTTTGTTAGAACCGTTGTTTTCTGCAGGTACAATGAAGACAAAACCTTAGTACATACCTTTGAGGGATTGGTTCTTACCCTTGGCTTCATGCTCGTGACTTGAACCTTGACCTGTGTGCTTTGTGTGATCTTGTTTGTGGGTGTTGCATTCATGAGCATTCTTTTGGAAGGTTTCAAGGAACTTAAAGGCGTTATTGCAAACATTGCAGGAACTTTTGTTATGGATTTTGGAAGGAGAAGTACAAAGAAGTACACTTTCAAGAGTCCTAAATTAGAGGGTTTGAGAGAGCTAGTATCTTTGGTTGTTGATACCAAGAAGTTTGAGTCCAGATATAGAAGGCTTTTGTCTCTCTTGAAGGTTGATATGACTGAAGGATTGCTTGCTACTTTGGTTCAGTTCTATGACCCCTTGCTACATTGTTTCACCTTTCCTGATTATCAGTTAGTACCTACGCTAGAGGAGTACTCTCTCCTGCTTGGTTTGCCTGTTTATGGTCGGATTTTCTCTGGTTTGGACCCCGCTCCCGAGCATGATGTTATTGCGAAGGCTACTCACTTGAAGGTTTCTGAGATTAAGGCTCGCGTGGATACCAAAGGAAAATTCTTGGGATACCCGCTAAGTTCTTGATGGATAGAGCTCATCACTTTGCTAGTGTGAAGAACACAGTTGCTTTTGAGGCTATTCTTGCCTTGCTTATTTATGGACTATTCCTCTTCCCGAATGTTGAGAACTTTGTCGGCATCAACACTATTCAGATCTTCTTGATTGGGAATCCAATTCCCACTTTGCTTGTTGATGCTTACCATTCTATTCACCTCAGGAAATTTCCATGGTGAAGGGATGATTATCTATTGTGCACCTTTGCTTTACAAGTGGTTTATTTCTCACTTGCCGAAGTTTGCAGCTTTCTGGAATCTCAAGGATGGTTTATATTGGTCGCGGAAGATTATGTCTCTCACTCATTCTGATATTGATTGGTGTAGCAATGTTCCTTTTGGAGCGATGATTATTGATAGTTGTGGCGATTTTCCCAACGTGCCTCTTCTTGGTACAAAGGGAGGAATCAGTTACAATCCGGTGTTGGCTCGACGTCAGTTGGGATATCCTTTGCGAGAGGTACCGAAGAACATTCATTTGGCTGGTCTCTTTTTCAAGGATGAAGAATCTCAGGTTGCTCTCAAAAGAGAAATTATGGAAGCTTGGTGCAACATTCGTAGAAAAGGAAAGGAAAGTTTGGGAAATCCGAATTGTGTCTCTTCGGAACCTTACCTCCAGTGGGTTAAAAATAGAGCTATTACTTTGAATATGCCTTATAAGCATCAGGAGCCTTTATATCTAACTGATAAGAAGCCTATTCTTTACTTTATGGAAGACAGAGAGAAGCTTCAGATCGCTTTGGCCGAGATGCAACAAGAGAGAGATGCTTGGAAGAACAAGTATCAGATTATTGAGTTAGAAAATGCAAGACTTCAAGAGCACTTCAAGAAGAAGATTGAAGAGGAAGTTGCCAACAAGAAGAGAAAGGCGCAAGAGGATTTATTTTCCTCTCGCATTCAGCCAGTTTCCGATGTTCCGAAGAGTTCAGAATCTCCTTGGAAGTTGATCGTCGATAAGTTGATGATTGAGAAGACTCAGATGCAAGCCCACATCAAGAAGCTGGAAGATAGAGCTGGGACTTCTTCTCATAGGATTCTCTAGGGATCTAGTTTTCTTCATTCTTTATTTGTTTTAGGATTCTTGAATTTGTACTTCCGAGATGTAATCTTTTCCATCATTAATGAATGAGATTTTGGTATTTCAGTTAACAATGTTTGCAATATGCCTTATATTTCCTTGAAACTTTGAATTTGCATCTTGCACATCAAGCATCATCTTTTGCATTTGTTTCTTGCCTTTTCCAGGTGTCTTATTGTTTCCCTTTGGTCTTCATTTAGCCAAGCTGTCGTACCAGTATAATACTCGAGCTAATCTGAAGAAAAAAGATGGATCAATTGCAACAAGAGAACCGTGAGCTTCGTGAAGAAGTATCAACTCTAAAGGATGGTTTGGAAAGACTCACTGCTATGATGGAAGCTCTGGTGGCTGCTCAGAATCAGCCACCACCTCCTTCTCTTCCGCTTTCAACTCCTGTGCAAAGGACAGTCATTTTTGAGATTATCTCTACGCCCATCTCTGTGGCGCCTGCTAGTGTTCCTCAATACTCCATGCCTCCTGGTTTCCCCTGGGGCATGCCTCAAAACTTTGTTCCTGAAGGTTATCAACCACCACCACCACCTCCTGAGATTCCAGTTGTTCCTACCGTTCAACCTGTGATGACCGTGCCACCGTCTGTGGTTCACACTGTTCCTTTTGGTGAAGAGCAAATTTTCCATACTGCTCCAAGTGAGAATGCCAGTGCGTATGATAGAATGGAAGAGATTTAAGACCGGTTTGCTGAAATGCAGAAAGAGATAAAAGCTCTGAGAGGTAAAGAGCTGTTTGGAAAGAATGCTCATGAGTTATGCTTGGTTCCAAATGTAAAGATCCCACATAAGTTCAAGGCCCCTGACTTTGAAAAGTATAAGGGTAACTCTTGTCCGTTGAGTCATTTGACTATGTATGCTCGTAAGATGTAGGCTCAGAAGGATAATGATCAGCTGCTCATTCACTACTTTCAAGATAGTTTGTCTAGTGCTGCTTTGAAATGGTATATGGGACTCGATAGTGCTCGAATCCGTACTTTCGAAGATTTGGGTGAGGCGTTTGTGAAAAAGTATAAGTATAATGTGGATATGGCTCCTGATCGTGACCAGCTTCAGGCAATGGCTCAGAAAGATAAGGAGACGTTCAAAGAATACACGCAAAGGTGGCGCGAGATTGCTGCTCAGATCAACCCTCCTTTGGAAGAAAAGGAGATGACCAAATTTTTTTTGAAAACTCTGAGTCCTTTCTATTATGAGTGTATGATTGCTAGTGCCCCGAGTGATTTCACTGAGATGGTTAATATGGGGATGAGATTGGAAGAGGGTGTCTGTGAGGGACGTTTGTCAAAAGATGGCAATTCTACTGGAAGTTCCAAAAAATATAGTGGAGGATTTGCCAAAAAGAAAGAAGGAGAAACCAATGTCGTTTCTCGAGAAAGGTATAGAAGACCTCACAATAGAAACAATCAGTGTCAGCAACATGTTGCATCTGTCACTCCTGTTATCAGTTTAGCTCCTGTTGTTCAGGCAGCTCCTGCTCAGCAACAACGTTCTACTCAGCCAAACAATCAACGGGGCCGTTTTCAGAAAGATTTTGATCCGATTCCGATGACATACACGGAATTGCTTCCTTGTTTAATTAAGAAGAATCTTGTTCAGACCCGTCCACCGCCTGCTGTTCCAAAAGATTCACCATGGTGGTATAAGCCTGAAGCTCATTGTGCTTTCCATCAAGGAGGAGCTGGGCATGACACTGAGAACTGTTATCCATTAAAGATGGAAGTACAAAGGTTGGCTAGAAGTGGTATTTTGTCTTTCGAAGATTCCAATCCTAATGTCCAATCAAATCCGCTGCCTAATCACGGCAAGGCGTCTATCAATATGGTTCAAGATTGTCCTAGTAAAGATCTTTCTACAGCTGCAATTCTTGATGATGACTCTGTAGGCTACATCCCATTTGGTTCTGAAGATGATGTCATTCTTGCTGAAGACTGGGAGCCTTATTTGGAAGACCCCGGGTATATGTCCCCAGAGGATGCATATGTGCCTTTCTATTCCCCTCGGAAGAAGTTTAAGGAACCTGAATATGAAGTCACTGTCATCATTGAAGATGATGAAGAAGAAGAACTTCCCAACTTCGTGACACATGGACAAGTCTGCCAAAATTGGATAGATGTTGATGTTCCCACTGTTGTTCATATTTCAAAGTAATTTGTTTTTGTTTCTTTCAAAAATCCTTTCACTCTGCCCAAGGTGAAAGTGAATTTGTGAGGGCTTTGTTTCAAATTTTATCATCATCAATAAAATGTTATTTTGTTTATCCATATTATGTTTTCCCTTTTTGCTTTATTTCTAAAAAATGGTAACATAAAAAACCAAAAAATAATAATAATGTGATAATCACTTTTATCTGCATGATACTTGCACTTTTTGTTCATATTCTAAAATCAAATATAAATCATTATGCAGATTGATTGTTAAACCCATTGAAAACAATGACCCTATGCCCCCTCCCAACTTTGAGTTCCCTGTGTTTGGAGCTGAGGAAGAGGGTATTGAGGAGATTCTAGATGAAATTTCTCGGTTGCTTGAGCACGAGGAAAAAGCCATTCAGCCTCATGAAGAGCCGTTGGAATTGGTTAATTTTGGTTCAGATGATGATATAAAAGAAGTCAAGATTGGGGCATTGCTTCAGTCAGATGTTAAGAAGAGGATTGTGGAGCTTCTTAGAGAATATGTTGATGTGTTTGCTTGGTCTTATCAAGATATGCTTGGTCTTGATACTGATGTTGTGGAGCATAGATTGCCATTGAAGCCTGAATGTCCACCGGTGAAGCAGAAATTGAGAAGAACTCATCCTGACATGGCTGTAAAGATCAAAGAGGAGGTTCAAAAGCAAATTGATGCTGGTTTTCTTGCGACTTCTGAGTATCCTCAATGGGTGGCCAATATTGTGCCTGTTCCAAAGAAAGACGGAAAAGTCCGAATGTGTGTTGACTATAGAGATTTGAATAAAGCGAGTCCAAAAGATGATTTTCCATTGCTACACATTGACATGTTGGTAGATAATACTGCTAAATTCAGTATCTTTTCTTTTATGGACGGATTTTCCGGTTATAATCAAATAAAGATGGCATCCGAGGATATGGAAAAAAACAACATTCATTACACCCTGGGGAACATTCTGTTACAGAGTGATGCCCTTCGGTTTGAAAAATGCTGGTGCAACGTACCAAAGAACTATGACTACTTTGTTCCATGATATGATGCATAAAGAAATTGAGGTCTATGTGGATGATATGATTTGTAAGTCGAAGACTGAAGAAGATCATATTGAGTACTTATTGAAGTTGTTTCAGCGCTTGAGAAAGTTTAAGCTCCGTTTGAATCCTAATAAGTGTACTTTTGGTGTCCGTTCTGGAAAGTTGTTGGGCTTTATTGTCAGCCAAAAAGGCATTGAAGTTGATCCTGGTAAAGTTAAAGCTATTCAGGAAATGCCTGCACCCAAAACAGAAAAACAAGTAAGAGGATTCTTGGGACGTTTGAATTACATCTCTCGATTTATATCCAATATGACTGCAACTTGTGCGCCGATCTTCAAGCTTTTTCGCAAAGATCAGGGTTGTATCTGGACAAAGGATTGTCAGGAAGCTTTTGAAAGAATTAAAGAGTATCTGCTTGAACCTCCGATTTTGTCTCCTCCCGTGGAAGAAAGACCTTTGATCATGTATTTGACTATGCTGGAAGAGTCTATGGGCTGTGTTCTAGGTCAACAAGATGAATCTGGTCGAAAAGATTTTGCCATTTATTATTTGAGCAAGAAGTTCACCGATTGTGAGTCTCGGTACTCAATGCTTGAAAAGACATGTTGTGCTTTAGCTTGGGCTGCCAAGCGCCTCCGCCATTATATGTTGAATCATACAACTTGGTTGATATCCAAAATGGATCCAATCAAGTATATCCTTGAAAAGCCTGCTTTAACTGGGAGGATTGCTCGTTGGCAAATGTTGTTGTCAGAATATGATATCGAGTACCGAACTCAAAAACCGATAAAAGGAAGTGTTTTGGCAGACCATTTGGCTCACCAGCCAATTGATGATTATCAACCAATCAAGTTTGATTTTCCTGATGAGGATGTGATGTGTCTAAAGGTAAAAGATTGTGAAGAACCATTACCTGATGAAGGGCCTGAGCCTGGATCCCGCTAGGGTTTGATTTTTGACGGAGCTGTTAATGAGTATGGCAATGGTATTGGGGCGATAATTGTTACTCCTCATGGTTCTCACATTCCTTTCACTGCAAGGATGATGTTCACTTGCACAAATAATGCGGTTGAGTATGAAGCGTGTATTATGGGCTTGGAAGAAGCTATTTATTTAAGAATCAAGATTCTTGATGTATACGGCGATTCAGCCCCGGTGATTAATCAGATTAAAGGAGAATGGGAGACACGTCAACCTGATTTGATTCCTTATCGAGATTATGCAAGAAGGTTGTTAACTTTCTTCAATAAGGTTGAGTTTCACCATGTACCCAGAGCAGCAAATCGAATGGCAGATGCCTTAGCAACTATATCCTCCATGATTGTGGTGAATCGGTGGAATGATGTGCCCAAAATCGATGTTATGCGGCTTGATAGCCCAGCTCATGTATTTACGGTTGAAGAGGTTGTTGATGATAAACCGTGGTATTATGATATTAAATGCTTTCTTCAAAATCAAGAGTACCCGCTTGGGGCATCCAAGAAAGATAAGAAGACTTTGAGAAGATTGGCTGGTAGTTTCTTCTTGAATGATGATGTGTTGTATAAAAGAAATTATGACATGGTCTTGCTCAGATGCGTGGATAGACACGAAACAGACATGTTGATGAAAAAATTCATGAAGGATCTTTTGGTACCTATGCCAATGGGCATGCAATGGCTAAGAAGATGTTGAGAGCAGGTTACTATTGGCTGACAATGGAATCTGACTGTTGCAAATTCGTGAAGAAGTGCCATAAGTGCCAGGTTTATGCTGACAAAATTCATGTACCACCAACTCCTCTAAATGTTATCTCTTCTCCATGGCCTTTCTCCATGTGGGGCATTGATATGATTGGAATGATTGAGCCTAAAGCGTCGAATGGACACCGTTTCATATTGGTGGCTATTGACTATTTTACCAAGTGGGTTGAAGCGGCATCATATGCCAATGTGACCAAGCAAGTAGTGGTCCGGTTTATCAAGAACCAAATCATCTGTCGGTATGGTGTTCCGAGCAAGATTATCACTGATAATGGGTCGAATTTGAATAACAAGATGATGAAGGAATTATGTGATGAGTTTAAGATTGAGCATCATAATTCTTCTCCTTACAGACCTAAGATGAATGGGGCTGTTGAAGCTGCTAATAAGAATATTAAGAAGATTGTTCAGAAGATGGTTGTTACTTACAAGGATTGGCATGAGATGCTCCCTTTTGCTTTGCATGGGTATCATACATCCGTCCGCACTTCAACAGAGGCAACCCCTTTCTCTCTTGTTTATGGTATGGAAGCAGTGCTCCCAGTAGAGGTTGAAATCCCTTCTATGAGAGTTTTGATGGAAGCTTAATTGTCTGGGGCTGAATGGTGCCAAAGCAAATATGACCAGTTGAATTTGATTGAAGAGAAAAGAATGACGGCCTTGTGTCATGGCCAATTGTATCAACACAGAATGAAGAAAGCTTTTGACAAGAAGGTTCGACCTCGAATGTCCAGAGATGGCGACCTCGTGCTCAAAAGGATCTCGACTTCTACCAATGATTCTAGGGGCAAGTGGACTCCTAATTATGAAGGCCCATATGTTGTTAAGACAGCCTTCTCTGGCGGTGCATTACTTCTTACAACTATGGATGGTGAAGAGTTCACTCGTCCTGTGAATGCCGATGCAGTCAAGAAATACTTCTCCTAAAAATAAAAGAACAGCTCGCTAAGTTGAAAACCCGAAAGGGCGGCTCAGGCAAAAATGAGAGTCTCGGTGGGCTGAAAACCCGAAAGGGCGGCCCAGGCAAAAATTAGAGACAAAACAGAAATAATCATCCCGATAGATTGAAAACCTGAAAGGGAAATCTAGGCAAAAGTTAGGGATTCTGGCAAGTAACTGCATCTGGCCAGTCTTGATCATTTGAAAGCAACATTGTCTATCAAGGATTCTGCTTCAATCATCCTCGGCTGAAGTTTTTAGCACAGTGGAATTCAAAGTTGTTAGGGAGAATAATGGTCATTGTATTTCAATGTAACCCTTTTCATGTATTTACCATTTTTCAAACTTTGTAATGATCCATGGAATTACGCCATTTGCGGACTTCCATTCTATTAATAAAATTTGGGCCTTTGTCCCTTTGTTTGCAATTCTTATTTTGTTTCTGTTTGCAAAATTTCATTTATTTTTTATGATGATTTTTGAAACAAAATGTAAATAATTGATTTAAATCTTTGAAAATTATAAAAACATTTTCCTTTGATTTATGAATATAAAAAAAAGGAACATCAATGGTTATTCCAAGGATGGTAAGATCGATGTTTTCCTCAACAGGGTTCGTTCTCGCTCATTTGGCAGAGTTTGTCAACAGCTCCCCGATAGAGTTTGTCGATATTTTCCTCAGTAGAGTTTATTGATATTTCCTCAACAGGGTTTGTTCCTATGAATGTGATTAATTGATGATAAGATGATGAGTTTGTCATGATGTGTTGAATTCATAAGGTCCAGTGCTGTTTGGTTTCTCCCCGGCTAGGTCTTGATCTGATTCTTCTCCAGCTGATTATGTTATGGTCAGGCAGTTGAGTAGTTTTGAGGTCCACTTCTCCTTATTGGTAGTCCCCATGTAAAGATTCATTTTTGCTGTCCCCATCCGAAATCATATGAGGAATCTTCACTCAGAGTTTTACATTCTAAACATGTTGTTGTTGCTTTGGATGTCCCCAAACAGAGAGCGATATTATTCTCTTCTAAGAAGCATTGATGTGGTGATCGCTTTTCGTGTTTCATCTTGTATTGTGGATGTTTTTCTCTCCAGGTTGTTCTACCCAGGGATTTATCCTTGATGATTCCCCAGCGGAGACAGAGCATTACTATTTCGTTTGTTCTCCAATCATAAAGCAGTGAGGTTAATTTCTCATTTCCCCGGCGGGTCCAAGATGTACTTCTTTCCGGATTGTTTTTCAGAGATTTATCCTCCTAGTGAAGATTATGCATCACTAATGCGGCTATTCCCCAGTGAAGTTACTGATGATATCTCTTTTAGTTACTTATTGGGTTTTCTCTCACTCATGATGAGTATTGATCTAAAATCCCCCACAGTTTGACCTTTTGCTGTTTTCCCAGCAAGTCCAGGATGCTCAGAATTGGTTAATCCTCTGAGAGTGTTCTCGTATCTCCAGCAGATCTGCCTTGTTTTCCCAGTGGATTTTTGCATAGATGTTTATATGACCACAATCCCCAACGGATTCATTCTTTATTTCTCCGCAGCAGATCTCTTCACCCTTTTGAAATGGAAGTTCCTATGAAATTTTATGATCCCCAGGAAGATTCAGAAAGATTTGGGTTGTATGATTCCCCGACAGATTTCCTGCCATCCTCAAAGCAGAGTTTATGTTGTTATCCTCTTTGTGGATCATCTATGTTAGAAGATTGATATTTGGGTCTTTCCCCAAGGAGTATTTTCTTTTCTCCAGCAAGATTTGAGCCTTGTAGTAGGATTTATTTTCCTTTGATGGCTTTTATGTATCCCTTGCAGGAATTCTTCAGCTAAATGCCTAGCAGAGTTGCTAATGATATCTCCATCTTGTTGAGATTAGCCGAGTATTTAGTGGTGTTGTGATGTTTATTCCACCCTCTGCTTATTCTTTATGTCTGTTTTGTCAGCATATTCATACTCATAAGCATTGCATGCGCATTCATTTGTTGTGCATAGTATGTTGTTGTTGCATTTTGCATTTTTGCATTTGTGTTGGTGCTTCTTTGCTCTCTGGTGTTATTATCCCCGTAGAGGATGTGTTGTCCTCCCTCCATTTAGAGTGTCGACCCGTAAGCAGAAAAATGCCTATCTTTGTTAATTCCCCACTGAGTTTATTTCTCATGGAAGATTTTGATTCAGTTTCCTCCCCAGTTCGTTATCTGGATGGAATTAGTCCCCAGTTGAGATATTTCCTCCTCGGGATGAGTCTTGTTTGACCATTTCTCTCCAGCTTGTTCCTGGATTGAACTTTGGTCCCCTGCAATATTTGTTTGGATCTCTAGGCTGTGAAACCTAGATGGAGAGTGCATTTATTTTGCACCTTTGAAGATTCTGCGCCCTTCAACTGAAATCCGCGTATGATTCCCCTTTTGGAAGGTTCAATACTGTTTCGTGGCATTCCTTTATTTGAGAAGCCTGAGGCGATGCAGTTAATACCTTTTGTGACTCCAATGAATGGTAAGTCTCTTCGGTTTGACGGGACAGTTCGTTGTTGAGATTTTGTTACTCCGATGAATGGTAAGTCTCTTCGGTTTGATGGGACAGTTCGTTGTTCAGATTTGTGACTCCGATGAATGGTAAGTCTCTTCGGTTTGACGGGACAGTTCGTTGTTGAGATTTGTTACTCCGATGAATGGTAAGTCTCTTCGGTTTGACGGGACAGTTCGTTGTTGAGATTCGTGACTCCGATGAATGGTAAGTCTCTTCGGTTTGATGGGACAGTTCGTTGTTGAGGTTTGTTACTCCAATGAATGGTAAGTCTCTTCGGTTTGATGGGACAGTTCGTTGTTGAGATTTTGTGACTCCAATGAATGGTAAGTCTCTTCGGTTTGATGGGACATTTTGTTGTTGAGATTTTGTGACTCCAATGAATGGTAAGTCTCTTTGGTTTGATGGGACAGTTCGTTGTTGAGATTTTGTGACTCCAATGAATGGTAAGTCTCTTCGGTTTAACGGGACAGTTCGTTGTTGAGATTTGTTACTCCGATGAATGGTAAGTCTCTTCGATTTGACGGGACAGTTCGTTGTTGAGATTTGTTACTCCGATGAATGGTAAGTCTCTTCGGTTTGATGGGACAGTTCGTTGTTGAGGTTTTGTGACTCCAATGGATGGTAAGTCTCTTCGGTTTGACGAGACAGTTTGTTGTTGAGATTTGTTACTCCGATGAATGGTAAGTCTCTTCGGTTTGATGGGACAGTTCGTTATTGAGATTTTGTTACTCCGATGAATGTTAAGTCTCTTCGGTTTGATGGGACAGTTCGTTGTTGAGATTTGTGAATCCGATGAATGGTAAGTCTCTTCGGTTAGACAGGACAGTTCGTTGTTGAGGTTTTCTACTCCGATGGATGGTTAGTCTCTTCGATATGCTAGAGATAATTCGTTGTTGAGGTATGGATTTTTCCCCAGTGGAGCCTTGTTGTGCTAAGTCTTCCCTGTTGTGTTATATCCTTATTGTGTTGTGGTTTATTTCCATATACAGTTATCCCCAGTTTGAATCTTTTCCTCAGCTGAGTCCCAGTAGTTGTGCGGTGTGTTCCCTGGCTAGTTGGTGGTCTCCTGTGATGTGTTTCCATGGTGGAGTTTTCTTTCTCCCTTTTCTTCTTTTTGTTTATCTCCTGTGGCATATTTTCCCGACAGTGGTCTTGTGTCTGCATATCATTTGCATAATCATATCATTTTGTGGTCTCTTAGGGCCAAAAATTCGGGTTTATTGTTATATTTAAGTCTCTTCTATCTCGTCGAGACAAAGATCTCAATCTTCTTATCTCCGGATAGAAGAAACTTAAATAGGGGCAGCTGTAATACCCTAATTTTTACCCCTAAGATCCCACATGTCATTTGCATTTTTGCATACCACAAACAAGATCATATATTGGTTCCCTCTTTGATAGGATTGTACCTTGCAGGGATCTTTGAGTTTGTGTGCGTTTGATTTGTTTAATTTTTTTATGTTTACTAACCATTAATTAAAAGCCAAACATATTTTGTTTTCTTTCACTAACTTTTTTAGGGGAAGAACAGGTTAAAAATGCCAAAATAACAGTCCCACAGCTCGGATGAGTTTTATCTGAGAAAAGTCAAAGTTGATCTGCAATTAATTCAAAAAATTATCTGATCAAGAGTTTCCAAGATTTAATTGATTATCATTCAAGGGACTTCAAGGTTCATGTGTTTATTTCCATGTCTTCTTTGACAAACAAGAAAATCGAGTCAGAGCCAAGACAGCACATCAAAAGGCCATTTTTTCCCCATTTTTCACTGTGTTAATCGATTAACCTAATTGCACTGTGAAGTGGTTAATCGATTAACACGTGCAATTTTTGAAAAAATGTGCCAAATTCAAATTCTGCAGCAATTGGCACCAATCTCAGCCCTTGATCACATTTGGAATATTCTAGACCATCTCATTTTAATTCCCTACATCACTTTGATCATTTCCCACCATGTACCATCACTAATCACCACTCTTTTGTGATTTCCCTCCAAATTTGAATTCCAATCCTAATTTTGATCATCCAAGCCTAATTCCAAACCACCAAATTTCCAAGCCTAAATTCTATAAATAGAGGCTTCATTTCATTGATTCTACAAGCTTTTGATAGCCAACAAATCCCTTGCAATTTCTCTCTGCAAACCGCAAATTCACCAAAAGCTCAATTTCTTCTTTCATAAGTTAGTAAGAATTCACATTGATTCTTACTAATTTAGAGCTAAACCTGCTTCATTTCTTGTTTTTGTTCATAGATCAAGGTTTTGGAGTGTAGATCTTGCTGCAATTTGGAAGAATTTTCTGATTTGGATTGGTAATTCACTTTTCACCATTGTTGAAGCTTCATCTTCATCTTCCATAATGTAGATCTTTTGTTGATCTTGTTTGCTTGATCTTTGGATCTTGCAATTTGGGTTGATTACTGGTTTTTACTGCTGTTTTACTCCAAAATTCGTGCACAATTGAATCCTTGATCCTAAGATGTTTGAAGAAATGAGTGATCAAGGATTTGGCAATTTTCAAACTGATTTTCTGCTGTTTTCACAGTGTTAATCGATTAACCAAAACATGTACATTTAGGTTAATCGATTAACAACTTGTTTTTGCGCAAAAAATTGGAAATTTGCACTGGTTAATCGATTAACATAATTACACTGTGAGTTTGTTAATCGATTAACCAGCCTCCAGAATGTGAAAATTGTTTGTTTTTGGGGCTGTTTTGGTTCCTTTTCCATTTTCTTCCCCTTTCCTTTGTTCTTAGCCTTAGATCACATATTTGTGTGGTTTAATTTGGCTTTCTCTTCATCTATTTCTTTTTCTTTTTGATCGATGAAAGTCTAAAGATCTTGGAATTCTTTTGTTGAATTTCGATCGAGACGAGATCACTACCACTTTTCTTTTCGTGCGGTATTGCTTTCGGATGACGATCTATATATCGTTCATCTAGCATACATTAGCACAAAGAGTTATTGACCGGCCTCATTGTAGGGTAATTACTCCGTAAATTACTCGGCGATTGCTTAACATAGCGCAATATTTCTCCCGTATCGGAAAACTTTCAAGAATGGTTGATTATTTGTCTTATGGTTCACAACTCATGAAGCTTGTTGTTAGGAGGCTTTGGTCTTATCAATCCTCCAATGAGTTTCATCAACCTTGACCTAAGTGCAATTATTCAATTGTTATTGATCACTAACACTAACAACTAATCACTAACTTACTAACAATATTTTGTATTAATTTTGTTTATGTTTCCTTCTCGCTCCCTATCTCTTTTATTTTTTATGCTTTATTTCGTATCATGTTTATGTTTCCGCAATATTTCATTTGTCCGTTGGACACATGTTTATGCTTCCGCAATTTTTCCTTTGTCCGTTGGACACATGTTTATGCTTATGCCATTTTTCTTTTGTCCATTTGGACTTAAAACATTAATAAAGGCTTAAACCATAAAAAACTTAATTCTCCTCATCTTGGACTATTGGTTATTATCCTATGCTTTGGAGTGATCTCTTTGTGGACCTCTTTTGAAGTAATATTTGGACTTATGGACTTAGAATTAGGACTTCTTATCCCTTTGCTTGGAGTATTGATTGAAGACTTGCGTTTATTGGCCAATTTGCTTAAGGATGGAATTCTTTTAATATTGCTTTGAAGTGGCTCCATTTTGGTTAGATCCTTCTTTTCCCTAGCTTTTACTTTATGCACTAGGATAGTCACTTCTTCTCCTCCCCATTCTTAAATTTTCAAAACCTTCTCTCTTTTTCAAAAAACCTTCTTGTTTTTCAACTTAAAACCGCTTTCATAATAAAAACCTTGACTTTTGTCAAGTGCCTTTTTTTAAAGCTTTGTTTTCTTTAATAAATGTCAATTCATCTTAACTATATTTTGACCATTTCATAAAAAAACATAAAAATATAAAATTCAAATCTTTTGTGCTTTTATGCACCTTTTTTCTTTTAAACTCTTTTTCATAAGTTTAGACATGATTCATTTCTTTAAGCGGAATTATTCGCTTAGAAATGACGACTTGTCATTACACTTAAAAATCAATCAAAACCAACAAGTTTTTGTTCTTTGTACCACGAACTACGGGGTTTTGATCCTACATTGCACATCGTGGGTACGTAGGCATGAGGCGATAAGTCTCTCCAAACACAAAAATCTTAAAAAATAATTCTCCTCTCATCTCCTCAATCTCTTTCAAGCAAACCATTTTCAAACCAAAAAGCGGTAGATATTTCAAAGGGTTCCTATAGAGTACTATAGACGTTTTGGGTGCTAACACCTTCCCATTGCGTAACCAACCCCCCTTACCCATTCTCTGTTTGTTCTTGTTTTTTTAGAACTCTTTAGGTTTTGTTCGCTCTTTTTCCTTTCCCTTTGTGGATAAAAATAAAAGTACGGTGGTGACTCTTGCTTATTTTTTAGTTAAGTTAATCAATAGCTTACACTCACAAATTTCCCCGCTACATTAAGTAATGTATGCTTTGAACATTGCCTTTCGTATGTGGTTTTCTTAATGTATTGACTATACATGTTTTGAATCAGTTATGTCGTATTCACTCATTTTTTCCATTTACTGCAAAACACCGACACATTTATTTCCACTTCACTCTCTTTATCAACTGCCGTTTAGCAATGATTGGAGGGGAGGATGATGAAAACGAAATACCCATAATTGCAAACCGTATGCTTTCAGACAAAATCTCGTCGATGATGTACAAGCATTGTTTCAATCCCCAAACACTGGAGAGACAAGGAGTTAATCCCTAGTAAACCACTTAGAGCCTAGAAGTAGCAGTTTCCTTCGGATATTCAAACCCTTACACTCAACCTGGGGCAGGGTAGTGTTCAGTTACGCACTCAAATCACTAAGCAAAATTCCACAAGACATGACAGTTGGTCATCAAAAATCCATGACTTGGCAGTCACAATCCTCCAATAAAAAAAAACCAAAAACAAAAAAATTGAAAAATCAAAAGCCTGCTAAGTCGAACACCTCAAAGGAGACTTAGGAAAAAATCAAGACAACCCTGATGGACTCGACAAGCAAAATCAGTCCATGCAAAAGATAGGGATCAAAAACAAAATCAAAAGAGGCCCTCAAATCCTCAACAAAAACAAAATAAGATCCAGTGACCACCATGCCAAGACCAAAAGAGGCCATCGAACCCTCAACAAAAACAAAATAAAGTTGACTGCCATTTTAAGCATACCTTGAAACATCACGCTTATACCGTCATCTCTTTTGGAAGACAAACACGTGCAGAATTAACTGAACGTAGGACGGGAGATCATCATGTAGAAGGGGTGGGTACAAACCAAGTTTTGAGCCTATTATCCTTTGTTTCATAACCGTGAACCAGACCACGTTACAACCCTCGAAAGACCTAATTGAGGCGAGGTTTATTCTGAAAGCATACTATTGCAAGGTTGCGTAAACTGACTCCCCATACTTGCTAATCTTCAGCATTGGTGTCATTCTCCTTGCTATATCTTTCACACCATCAAAATCAGCACAACATCTGGGCTAACGGTCCATTTGTCTCACTATCACAACACTCCAATAAACGACTCTTTTTCAAAACTTGCATGAGCATTGCGTTAAGATTACTATTTGAGAAATTTTAACTGCAAATCAGTGCTAGACATTCGAGACAACTCCAACAAGGGGCAATCAAAGAGGAACTTGACTTTTCGGTGGTGTCGACCCGAATCAAGACTCCCTCAAAATCCACGGGCTGGGGCAAACTCGTTCAACAGCTTGATCAGGGGTAGCCATCTCAAAACACATCAAAGCTCAACTTCCAAAGATCAAACTACTTCATAACTGGTTAATCAGGGGCATACTATAACACCCAATTTCTACCCGGTAAATTATATTAAAATCAGAGTTATAAAATTTTCGACACAAAACGGGATATCACATTTTCAACTTTAAAATCAATCACATAATAGTTAACCATGAAAGATACATAACGATTTAAGGGAACATAAAACAACAGTAAACTTCAACTTTATTCAACTTTAAACAAATGCATCACAGCGGATTCATTAACGACTTAGTAGCATCTTTATTCAACATAAAACAACTTCAAATTAAACAAAAAAGTATTTTTCAGCAATGTCATTAAAAATTCAGCATGTAGCCAAATAAATAAAAGACACGCGTCATTGTTGCACCCCAAAATTTGCCCTCCTTACCTTTTTACTAACTGGCTTATATTTCATTTCATTTTTTGCATTATCATGTATGCATATCATTAGCATGGGGTCAAGGTGCTTGAGACAGTTCAGAGAAGTCTTATCTGGTCTACTACATTATCAAGAGTTCACAGCTTATTCCAGACATTTTTAATATTTTCGTATTTTTATTCGTCTGACTGTATTTCCACTTTGCATCATCTAAATAGCATAAAATGGTGTTTTTCATCTCGCATACTGCCTAAAATATTGGTCGGAATAATTTCTCGAAAATTTACAGACAGAGTGGTCAAATTGAGTTTCAGCGGTGCCCAAAATCAGGGATCAAAATTTATTTTAAAATCTGACCAAATGCTGTATTTTTTCGAGTCATATATTTCGTACTAATCATTTTAGTGTACTCGGTTTGTTTTTTCTGATTATTTAGGCGTCCGATTTTTATTTATTTGGAGTCCGTTTATATTACCTTTTTTTAAACTAATATTATTTAGAATAAATAATTATAATAACTAGCATTGTATTTTAATTTTATTTTAAATATTTATTTTTTATTTTTAATTTAAATAATGTTTAATAGGCTAATTAGTATTTTATTTTTTTAATAGTCATTTTTTATTTTTTACTAATTTTAAGAATAAATAAGTAGTGATTAGCATTTTATTTTAATTTTATCTTAAATTTTTATTTTTATAAATAAGTAAGTTTAGTTTTTATTTCAGATTTATTAAATTATTTAAATTTTATTTAACTTTTAATATTATTAAACTTGGGCCTCAAATTGGGTATTAGGGACATTATTGGCAACTAAAAATTAACCCTAATTTGGTCCCTATATATTGTTGTTACTGTTAAAAAAGGGGAGGAGGACCGGAAAAAAAAAGGGAAAAAAGGAGACGGAGAAAAATTGAGAAGGATCGCCGCTAAACCATTTGAATTTCATTGCAGATAGTAGCCAACGATCTGTATGCTACAAATCCATTACTAACTCCCAGATAGTAGCCAACGATCTGTATGCTACAAATCCATTACTAACTCCCAGGTTATTTTAATATATATTCTGTTTTTTTTTTTTTTTATATAGCGTAGGATTTTCTCTTTTATTTATTTTTGTTATTAACATTTTAATATATTATAATATATAATATTTTGTTTTAATATAATATAACTTTGTTTTAACATAGTTTTAATTCAAATTATACATACACATTGTTAATTTTATTTTAGATCTCTCGGATCGAATTATGTCGATATGCTGTTTTGCATATTGGTTTGTAGGACGCGTGACATTTTTGTTGATTTGATCCGGTTGCGATGATCGCATTTTTGCGTTAGCAACATTATCGTTTTAAAATGTTTTAAAATTTATTTTTCTATGCATTTTATATCTCAAAAAAAATTTTAGATCCTTACAATTCGGATCCGGTTGCGATGACCGCGTTTTCGCGATAGCAACATTGTTGAGGTTTTTCTTTTCAAAGTTAAATTTCTCTTTTTTTGAGTTGCCTCTTTTTTTGTTATATTTAGATCCGTGCAATTCGGATCCGGTTGCGATGACCGCGTTTTCGCGATAGCAATTTTGTTGGGGTTTTTTCAAAGCTAAATTTCTCTTTTTTGAGTTGCCCTTTTTTTGTTATATTTAGATCCGTACAATTCGGATCCGGTTGCGATGACCGCGTTTTCGCGATAGCAACATTGTTGAGGTTTTTCTTTTCAAAGTTAAATTTCTCTTTTTTTGAGTTGCCTCTTTTTTTTTTTTTGTTATATTTAGATCCGTGCAATTCGGATCCGGTTGCGATGACCGCGTTTTCGCGATAGCAAAGTTGTTGAGGTTTTTTTTATTATTTTCTTTTTTTTAATATTATTTGAATAATTTCCTTTTGAATTTAATTCGTGCACCATTTTTACCATTTTATAAAATTTTCACAAATTTTATTTTTATTTTTATTTTATTTTTTATCATCTAAACTAATTGTTTAATTCAACTTCTTTTTTGCATCACACATTTCATGCATACCCTAAATTGTCTTTGATTTCTGAATTCATGTTTGGATTATAATTACTATTGTTTGCCATAGTTTGATTTTCACTTGCCTTGATATTATTTGTATCCGTTTCGTACTAACCTTTCACGCAGGGACTAAGGTAAGTTCTTTAAGGGTATGGATAAGTATCCATGGTCACCCTTACTCTTTCCTTCTCTCATCTTCTTCTTTCTCCTTTAGGATTTAGGTTATCGTCAAACCTCACTAACCGTAGGTCACCCATGCATGATAACTTTAGGATTCTTAGTTCCCTTTAGAGTTACCCTTGTGTCTTCTCTCTTCTCATCTCGAATCTCTTTAAAACACTTAATAATAATAAGGTGTATTGCGCACGAGCCTTAAGTATGGGGAATGAGAAATGAGGGGCTTCCTCTCATCTTTCTAGAGTGCTTAGCGAGTGTCCTGTCTTGGGACGATGCGTTAAGTATTCGCCCCTGTGCCCTAGACTTTGGTGCAATGCAGCTTAGGAACTAACTTAAGCCACTTTTGTCCTAAAAAACACAAACCAACTTCAAACTTTTTTTGTCCTTCGGGACCTTCAACTTAAAGGCTATTTTCAAAAAGGGCACATTACTTTCCGTCTGAGTCGCAAACAGGCATCGACCCTAACTGTCGGACGCGAACTTAACGTCGCTCATAAAAAACACAAAAAGAACTTGGTCCGAACTACGTTGACTCTGAATTCCCCATTGCACAAAGGGGGTACGTAGGCCTAGGACGTCGACGTCCTACCGAGTCTGTCTTTGTCTTTCCCTCCCCGTCTTAGCACAACCCTAGATGATAGTATAACTCACCCTTAGAATAGACAACAAGCGTGGATCCCATCGAGTACGATGGACGCGTGGGGTGCTAGTACCTTCCCCTCGCGTAACCGACTCCCGAACCCAGGTTATGGTTGCGATGACCATTCCTTTCCCTCTTCCTAAGGTTTATGCGGTGTTCCCTTTCCCCCTCTTGGGATAAATTTACACGGCTGGCGACTCTGTTTTTCCGCGCCACTCTCGCGTTTGTACCTGGATGAAAATCCCGGGAGCGACAGCTGGCGACTCTGCTGGGGACTTTGGTTGACCTATGCTGGTCCATCCCTAAGCGAGTCAATCCTAGCGCTTGCTTGTCTTTGTTCTCTTTGGGTGCTTTGTTTTTGTTTTGCTTTATGTGTTGTATTTTATTTTTATTTTTACCGCATTTTCTGCATTTCATTTTTTATTACCATCATGCTGCTGTGCTGTGCTGGCTGTCTTTGTTTTGCAGGTTGGGTGGGTCTGAGAGCTAAGCCCAATACCAAGGCTTGAGAATACCCTAGGACTAGAGTGGAAAGTAGTGGGACCTACGTGCCCGCTTGGTACGTTTGTGTGTTCATGAAATTCACAACCAGACGAGGCTATCTTGGGACGCATTCTAACGTGTGTGTCTTGCGCATGTTGGGGTGTTGATCTAGAGAGCTGTCGACTCTGGTGACCGATCATTGAGGACCTTAGTGGAAACATCCCTCTTTAGTGGTGACAGTGGCAGACCACATCCTGTGGCAAACCCATTCGCACCCGAGGGCCCGCTTTGGAACTCGCATAGGACGGCCCCTACGTTTTGAAGAGAATCAGCGGAGGCACTCCTCGATTGACTTTAGTACTGTACCCCGAGGGATGAATGCCCCTCGAACGTAGGGATACTTTAGCAAAAGACGCTTACGAATAATATCATCACAGTCCCTTCGATATAAAGATCATAGTCCCTCGATGACCCTTCAAGTTGCCTACAAAAAATGATCTTGTCCCTTGATGACCTTACGGAAAAATGATGGTAGTCCCTACGAATTGCTAAGGTATCCTTACGTGTTGCCTTCTATGACCATTTGATGACCCTTCGCTGTCCCTCCACATCCAATAGATAGGACTACCTACCCACTAATGGTATGGATAGTGCTATCTCTCAAGGAAAATGATAAGTACAAGAAAGACCTCATAAATTAAGGGTAGGTAACTTTTAAATGCTCGCTCACAACTCAAAAAACAAATACTTTTCACACCTCACACTTTCAAAAATATTTTCAAAAACAAACACTTTGTATACGTTCTTACACGAATTATTACAAAGTCAACTTTTACGAAATATTTTCTAAACACACACCACATTTCAAAAAAAAGCAAGTTAAAGTGAGCTAGCAATTAAGAGCCCGTAGATAACTACGGATGAAAAGGGGTGCTAACACCTTCCCTTTTCATAACTTACCCCCCGAACTCAAAAATCTTTTCAAAACGGTCTTTCCTGTTCTTTTCACCTTTCCTAAATAAATTGGATAAAAGAAAAGTCGGTGGCGACTCTTGCTAACCGCAACATGTTTTGCGAAAAACAAAAGTAAAAAGTCATTTCTCCACCGTATTATTGTTTCTCGACCTCAGTGCCAAAGCTGAGGACCTTCCACCTTGGAGAATCAGTTGAGGCCTCCTCGATTGATGATGATGCCAAACCAGAAATGGTGAACGTATCATCATTTCTCGACCTGAGAGCCCAGGATACTGAACATCCTAGTACCTACACGTGAGAGGGGATGGGCGTTTGCAGGTTTGCAGGTAACCGAGACCTTCAACCTACCCCTATTCTGGATTTCTCGTCAATGTCTGATTATGTGGGTTCCTCAGTGGTTCAGAGCTCTGGTTATCTGGTTTCTCGTTCAGCTAACAGCACAGCACATCCAGCAGTGTGCCTTGACCCCATGTTTGCATGAGCATATCATTTTTTTTGCATTCTGACATGTTTGACATTCTGTAGGGCTTACATCTTACTCTTGATTCCGGTTTTTTGAGGTTACTTCAGCATGGATGTTCGGAGAAAGAAGACTGTTGCCTATTCGTTCCCAGAGCCGACTTTGACACTGATTCATAAATTGATTAATATGGCTGGTTCCGGAGTTCGTACAGAGTTCAGTGGAAGGTATGGAAGACTTCTGAAATTTGTCTATAATATCTCCCAATATGAGAAGGATGCCATTCACACACTTCTTCAGTTTTACGACCCGCCTCTGCGTTGTTTCACTTTCCCGGACTACATCTTGGCTTCGACGTTGGAGGAATTCTCATTTATTTTGGGAGTTCCTATTAGTCATGATATAGTTTTCTTTTCTGAAGAACACCCCGGTATAAAAGATATGGTTGTTGCTCTTCACATTAGTGAGCCTGTTCTTAACAGTAATATTGCAGAAAAACAAGGAGTTAAGGGTTTCCTATTGAAGTTCCTATTTGATCAAGCTTGTATACATGTCAAAGAGAAGAACTGGACTGCTTTCCAAGCTATTCTAGCTGTGTGTATCTATGGGATTGTTCTGTTTCCGAATGTTCCTGATCTGGTGGATGTGCACGCCGTCAGGATCTTTATGTCGAAGAATCCTATACCTACCTTGCTAGGTGATGTGTACCATTCAGTTCACTATAAGAATGAGAATAGGCGTGGGAAAACTGTGAGTTGCTGTGCGCCGCTCTTAGCTACTTGGTTTTTGAGTCGTCTCCCTGAATCTGGCGCTTTCATTGATACGAAAGATTCTCTGAAGTGGTCTAAGAGGGTTATGGGCTTGACTGCCGATAACATCGTTTGGATTAATCGTGACTTGCTAGGAATGGAGATTATTTGCAAATGCGGAGAATTTCCTAATGTTCCCTTGATAGGGAGGAAAGGTGGAATTAACTATAATCCCTCCCTAGCTATCAGACAGTTTGGCTATCCTTTGAAGAATCCACCCGAAGAGCGAGATGTCCGAGAATCCTTATTCTTCAATGGTATTGAGGATCAAGGGTTGATAAGGAAAGTTGTGAATGATTGGAAACAAGTGACTAAGAAGGGTAAGATTCCATTCGGGAAAAGTAACAATCGGGTTTTCCATCCATATAAAGAGTGGATTAAGAAGAGAGCAGAAGAGGAGCTTCTCCCATTCCCGGTGGAACCACCTTTGTATCCTTTGGTGATCGAGCCTCCTACCACCGTTGAGTTGGAGAAGTATAACACATTATGGGCTGAAAAGGAAAGGTTGCGGGAAGAAAATAATGAGCTTAAGAGAGAAATTTATCAGTGGAAGCATGAGTGGGGTGAAGCTGTTCATACCGCCAAGTTGAAGACAGAGCTCCTTGCTAAAGCAGAAAAAGAGCTTGCTGACATGGTCGCATCCAGGGAAAGAATGAAACAAGCTTTGGATGGTATCAGTAGCATTCTCAGGTCCAAGGATGAGGAATTAGGCAAGGCTTTATTGAAGATTCATAGGTTCAATGATCACCAAGAGACCGCCATGGCTGAGAATAAAAGAAAGGAAGACGACTACATAGCTAAGATTGATCAGTTGAAGTCGACGCTCAAGAAGAAAGACGCCGAGATCTTATCAGGGATATTCAAGAGACAAGTAGTCGAAGGTCGACTCAATGAAGCCATAGCCTCCATGGAAGAACTGAAAGCCCAAGCTGAAGTGAAGAGATCTAGACATGAGGGACCTAGCATGGAAGGTGTTTCTGGAGAAGACGCTTGGGAGTTACATTGTCGATACTTGGATGGGATCATACACAGGAGAGACCTTCTTATCCAAGGACTGATTCAGAGACCGAAGCATCCCGACACCAGAAAGTTGTTCGAGGAAGTTCAAAACTGGTGCAGAAGGCATAGTGGATGGGGAGGATTGACATTTGTGGACTTTGATGATATGCTTTAGTTTTCTGTTTTCTTTCATTGTATGTGGATCACCACCAGGCTTGTTGGTTGGGACCTATGTTTTTTTTAGATTCAGACTTGTTATCTCGGATTTGTGATTATTGACATTTGGCTTTTCTCTGATTTTCTTAATATATGAGCAGAAGTTCCATTGTATCTTGCTATTAAACCATAATCAAGGGGTGGATCGCCTTGTGAATTTTCAAACACGCCCATTTGCATTTGCATATTCATAATCATTTTGCATAATCATTTTGCATGACAGGTGTTTATCTCCGGTGTTCTTACCTTGTTATAATCTCAGAATTGCAGAGTTGATCATGGAACGAATCCAAGCTGAGTTAAGGGAAATACGAAGCCAGATGGGGCAATTTGGGGAAGACATGCTCCAGGAGCAGAGAATGCTAAGGGAAGAGATCAATCAGATGAAGACTCAGATGGGTTTAATCATGGAAATTTTAAATAGGGAAGACAGTCTTGTGCCCGCTTCCACAACATAGGTCCTTACTCTTCCTATCTCTTTGGGGTCTCCTCTAGACCAGGGATTTCCTCGTGGATCCTCTCCACCGTCTGAACTTTTTCATCAACAACCGTTTTTTGAGGAAAAGTTTGAAAAGAAGCTTGACCAGATTCCGGTGCCATACGCTCAGTTGCTTCAGCACCTGCTCAAGTTTCAGCTGATTGAATTGATTGCTGCGGGACCTCCACACACCAAGTTTCGTATGGGTTCCAATGTCCATGATAGGTGTGAATTCCATTCAGGGGCGCCTGGTCATAATGTTGAAGATTGTAAGATGCTCAAGTATAAAGTCCAAGAGCTCATTGACTCAGGGGCAATCAAGTTTACATCAGTTGGCACTGGTAAACAAAGTGATGTTACTCCCAGTGTTGCAAAGGGGCTGATGACTCCCTCTTTTGCCAAAGGATCCACCTCGCGTCAGGGATCTCTTCCACAACCCTTGTTTGTGCCTCAGCCGAGTGCAGAAAGGAAAGTGTAGGGCCAGACTGGGCGCCCAAATCAGCACCGACAACAGAATTATCAGCAACAGGGGCAACCGAGACCAAGAAGGCCCAAAAGGATAATTGATCCTGTTCCTATCCCTTATAGTCAGCTGTTTACGCGCCTGCTCAAGAAGTCTCTGATTCAAAAAAGGGGTACCGCGCCAGTACCGTACCCTATTCCTCCCGATTATGACATGACTGCTAGGTGTGAGTTCCACTCGGGAACGTTCGGGCACACGATTGATGAGTGTAATGTATTCATGCATAAGGTGCAAGACCTGGTGGACTCAGAGATCATTGTATTCACTGAAGATGATATGTACATCAATGGAAGCCTCCTTTCTCAAATGAACACTCAGTCTGCAAGTACGTCCAGGCAGAATTAAGCTTCCTCAGCAATGGCAATCTTCAGCTTCTTTATTGCGTTTTCATTTGTAGTTTCTTATTTCTTGTTAAAGCATCGTATGCATGTAAGACTCGTTTGTTTTTTAATGATGATATTAATGCAATGAGTATGTTTTCCTTGAAGTAATCCATTCGTATTCACTCTTAAATGTTTATATGCACTGCAATACCAATTTTCTTGTCTAGAATTCTTAAGGGAGGATGGCGAAATAAGAACGCAGGTTTCTAACGGTACGCTTTTGGATAGAACCCTGTTGAGGATGTACAGGCATTGTTTCAAACCCCTAAACACTGGAGAGATAAGGAGACAGACCCTCGTTAACCCCTTTGAGCCTTGGAGTAGGAGTTTCTTTCGTACGAAAAAACCCTCATACTTAACCCAGGGGCAGGGTAGGCGTCAGTTAGTCTGACCGAGCGCTCAAATTCCAAGGAGAATGTGCAAGAGATATGAAACCCCGATGGTTATCCGTCAACAACTAAGGAGTAAGGCAGTCACAACCCTTTCAAGCAAGTAAGACAACCAGTGTCACACGCTTTGTTCAAAAGGGGAATAAAAAAGAAAGCCCGCTAAGTCGAAAATTGAAAACAAGCGACTTAGGCAAAAGTCAGGGCATCCCGCTGGACTCCAAAATAAAAAAAAACTCAAAAGAGTCAGTCCAGGCAAAAATTAGGGATCAAAAAAGCAAAGAAAGAAAAAGCGAAAGGCGAAAAGAAAATCCCCGATAAGAACGAATTCGTGTGGTTACAGACAAAAGATAAAAGGGATGACTGTCACTCCAAAACATCCTTAGGGGTCAAACCATTAGTGGCATAGGTTCCTTGAAGATCATAAATCTTTCGAGAAATGAGCGTTTGGGTCAGATTAACTGAACATAGGACTGGAGAACATCACGAAGAGTGGGTGGGCACCGATAAACTTTGAGCCATAAATCCTTTTTCTGAAACCGTGAACCAGACCACGTTACAACCCTCTAAAGTCCTAATTGAAACAGGGTTTATTCCGAAGGCGTACTTCAACAGGACAACGTTTCTGACTCCTATAAGTTGTGTTAATAAGATTTGTTGGTATTGCATGTGGCATTGTTTTTCCATTCAAAAATCAAGGTCGCGTCCCAGCTAGCGTTTCGTTCACGAGGTTGGGCGACGCATTTTCAATAAAAACTTCAAGGTTAACATGAATGTTGCATTAGAATTCTCATAGATAACTTGTTCTGTTTGCATATATGTGCCTAAGCATTAATGTAGCTTACACAGTGAAAGTCAGTCAAGAAGATTGATCCTGCCAAGTTGGGTTGCTTGAAAATTATGAAGGACAATCATATCAAGAGGCATGCTGCCAAGAGACTCAGTGTAGAGTGGGCTCTCCCAGTAAGTCGTGTTAAGATGGAGCCAATCTGGGGCATTCACGTCGAGAGGTCCCTTTGAAATTCAGTTATTCTGGGGCATTCATTCTAAGATCAGGGGCAAAGTCACTTCAAAGCTCATATTGGGGCAGGCCACCTCCAGAGCGTGGGAGATTATCCACTCCTGAAAATGGTTAATTGAAAGCACCTCTTCAAGGCAGAATATTTCAGGTCATTGCAAATCCCTTTCGAAGTAATGTACTTCATGGATTATGAAGACTGGGGCAGTTATGTCGAGATATGATAAATCTCTCCAAGAGTTTGAAGACCCTGGGGCAGTGCGAATGCCCGGTCTTCTGTAAAATCCTCTTGAGGTGATTTCTTCCATTAGACCTGGTGGTCTGGGGCAAGTGGAAAGTTCAAAGGGCCGTCTATGACCTTAGAAACAAGTCAGGATTGAAGGGCAACAGGATCGTACTTCCCCAGCAGCTTACTCTCCCCAGCATTGAGGTTGCAATTTCCTCAGTGGAGTAGACCTTCCCTAGCAGGAGACTTAGGAGGTATTTTCCCCAGGTCAAGACGTTATTTCCCCACAAAGTCAAGGTGCTCCTTCTCCCCCATTAGCAGGCTAAGTCCAGCAGTATCCCCAGCAGGTTTTAAATCCAAGTGATATTTGACACTCTCTTGATCCAGGCCGTGGCCTCCTTTTTCAAAGAATTATGTATAATCCCCAGTAGAGCGAATGTTCATCTGAGACTTCACCCCCAGCAGAAGTTATTGATCCAGAGAGTCGGTCACGGTGATCCTTCTCAACAGAGTTCTGGGATTCAGAGGACAATTTATTTATTTTTTAGCCCGATCTGAATCATTCTTTTCTCTCTGGCATTTATTTTGCTGGAGGGACCCCTTTTGCATATCATAAGCACTTGCATTGCATCCTCAAACGCGTAGCATTTCCACTTCGTGTGGAGCATTACGGCAAAATTCAAACATTTGCACTCGAAGCATAAGCCAGGTTTGATGCTTTCTTTGCCAGATCTCTTTCTTAGCGAAGAGGGCATAACTCAGGAGATTTTGGAGGGGTGCGTTCCTCATATTTGTGTTCCCCGGCAGAGGCTTTTATTTAGACTTATCCATTCCCCAACGAGATTAATCCCCGGTAAAAGTTGCTTGAAACCTTTACACCCGTCTGTGTACCTTTTTGATACCTGTCCGTATTGACCTTTACACCCGTCCGTGTACCTTTTAGATACCCGTCCGTATTGAAGCCTTTACACCCGTCCGTGTACCTTTTTGATACCCGTCCGTATTGAAACCTTTACACCCGTCCGTGTACCTTTTAGATACCCGTCCGTATTGAAACCTTTACACCCGTCCGTGTACCTTTTATATACCCGTCCGTATTGAAACCTTTACACCCGTCCGTGTACCCTTTTGATACCCGTCCGTATTGAAACCTTTACACCCGTCCGTGTACCCTTTTTGATACCCGTCCGTATTAAAACCTTTACACCCGTCCGTGTACCCTTTTGATACCCGTCCGTGTTGAAACCTTTACACCCGTCCGTGTACCTTTTAGATACCCGTCCGTATTGAAGCCTTTACACCCGTCCGTGTACCTTTTTGATACCCGTCCGTATTGAAACCTTTACACCCGTCCATGTACCCTTTTGATACCCGTCCGTGTTGAAACCTTTACACCCGTCCGTGTACCTTTTAGATACCCGTCCGTATTGAAACCTTTACACCCGTCCGTGTACCTTTTAGATACCCGTCCGTATTGAAACCTTTACACCCGTCTGTGTACCTTTTAGATACCCGTCCGTATTGAAACCTTTACACCCGTCCGTGTACCTTTTTGATACCCGTCCATATTGAAACCTTTACACCCGTCCGTGTACCCTTTTGATACCCGTCCGTGTTGAAACCTTTACACCCGTCCGCGTACCTTTTAGATACCCGTCCGTATTGAAACCTTTACACTCGTCCGTGTACCTTTTAGATACCCGTCCGTATTGAAACCTTTACACCCGTCCATGTACCTTTTAGATACCCGTCTGTATTGAAACCTTTACACCCGTCCGTGTATCTCTTCAGTACCCGTCCGTAATTGATTTTCTGAATTCCTTGACACCCGTCAGGGTTTATCCCCGGCATAGTTAGCATTCGTTTGTGTTTATTTCTTGACTTTCCAATACCTTGGTTTTCAACACTCGTACGTATCGTGACAAGTGCAGAATTTGTGTTCGTTCCCCAGCGAGTCATCCCTCTTCTGTTGGTTGCAAATTTCTGGAGTTATTTCAGTATTCAATCCCCGTGTATCCTGGAATGTCTGAGAGTCGTTGCTATCATACACTCAGGACCAAGTTGATTGAATAGGGGTAGCTGTTGCACCCCAAAATTTGCCCTCCTTACCTTTTTACTAACTGGCTTATGTTTCATTTCATTTTTTGCATTATCATGTATGCATATCATTAGCATGGGGTCAAGGTGCTTGAGGCAGTTCAGAGAAGTCTTATCTGGTCTACTACATTATCAAGAGTTCACAGCTTATTCTAGGCATTTTTAATATTTTCGTATTTTTATTCGTCTGACTGTATTTCCACTCTGCATCATCTAAATAGCATAAAATGGTGTTTTTCATCTCGCATACTGCCTAAAATATTGGTCGGAATAATTTCTCGAAAATTTACAGACAGAGTGGTCAAATTGAGTTTCAGCGGTGCCCAAAATCAGGGATCAAAATTTATTTTAAAATCTGACCAAATGCTGTATTTTTTCGAGTCATATATTTCGTACTAATCATTTTAGTGTACTCGGTTTGTTTTTTCTGATTATTTAGGCGTCCGATTTTTATTTATTTGGAGTCCGTTTATATTACCTTTTTTTAAACTAATATTATTTAGAATAAATAATTATAATAACTAGCATTGTATTTTAATTTTATTTTAAATATTTATTTTTTATTTTTAATTTAAATAATGTTTAATAGGCTAATTAGTATTTTATTTTTTTAATAGTCATTTTTTATTTTTTACTAATTTTAAGAATAAATAAGTAGTGATTAGCATTTTATTTTAATTTTATCTTAAATTTTTATTTTTATAAATAAGTAAGTTTAGTTTTTATTTCAGATTTATTAAATTATTTAAATTTTATTTAACTTTTAATATTATTAAACTTGGGCCTCAAATTGGGTATTAGGGACATTATTGGCAACTAAAAATTAACCCTAATTTGGTCCCTATATATTGTTGTTACTGTTAAAAAAGGGGAGGAGGACCGGAGGATCGAAAAAAAAAAGGGAAAAAAAGAGACGGAGAAAAATTGAGAAGGATCGCCGCTAAACCATTTGAATTTCATTGCAGATAGTAGCCAACGATCTGTATGCTACAAATCCATTACTAACTCCCAGATAGTAGCCAACGATCTGTATGCTACAAATCCATTACTAACTCCCAGGTTATTTTAATATATATTCCGTTTTTTTTTTTATATAGCGTAGGATTTTCTCTTTTATTTATTTTTGTTATTAACATTTTAATATATTATAATATATAATATTTTGTTTTAATATAATATAACTTTGTTTTAACATAGTTTTAATTTAAATTATACATACGCATTGTTAATTTTATTTTAGATCTCTCGGATCGAATTATGTCGATACGTTGTTTTGCATATTGGTTTGTAGGACGCGTGACATTTTTGTTGATTTGATCCGGTTGCGATGATCGCATTTTTGCGTTAGCAACATTATCGTTTTAAAATGTTTTAAAATTTATTTTTCTATGCATTTTATATCTCAAAAAAATTTTTAGATCCTTACAATTCGGATCCGGTTGCGATGACCGCGTTTTCGCGATAGCAACATTGTTGAGGTTTTTCTTTTCAAAGTTAAATTTCTCTTTTTTTGAGTTGCCTCTTTTTTTGTTATATTTAGATCCGTGCAATTCGGATCCGGTTGCGATGACCGCGTTTTCGCGATAGCAATTTTGTTGGGGTTTTTTCAAAGCTAAATTTCTCTTTTTTGAGTTGCCCTTTTTTTGTTATATTTAGATCCGTACAATTCGGATCTGGTTGCGATGACCGCGTTTTCGCGATAGCAACATTGTTGAGGTTTTTCTTTTCAAAGTTAAATTTCTCTTTTTTTGAGTTGCCTCTTTTTTTTTTGTTATATTTAGATCCGTGCAATTCGGATCCGGTTGTGATGACCGCGTTTTCGCGATAGCAAAGTTGTTGAGGTTTTTTTTATTATTTTATTTTTTTTAATATTATTTGAATAATTTCCTTTTGAATTTAATTCGTGCACCATTTTTACCATTTTATAAAATTTTCACAAATTTTATTTTTATTTTTATTTTATTTTTTATCATCTAAACTAATTGTTTAATTCAACTTCTTTTTTGCATCACACATTTCATGCATACCCTAAATTGTCTTTGATTTCTGAATTCATGTTTGGATTATAATTACTATTGTTTGCCATAGTTTGATTTTCACTTGCCTTGATATTATTTGTATCCGTTTCGTACTAACCTTTCACGCAGGGACTAAGGTAAGTTCTTTAAGGGTATGGATAAGTATCCATGGTCACCCTTACTCTTTCCTTCTCTCATCTTCTTCTTTCTCCTTTAGGATTTAGGTTATCGTCAAACCTCACTAACCGTAGGTCACCCATGCATGATAACTTTAGGATTCTTAGTTCCCTTTAGAGTTACCCTTGTGTCTTCTCTCTTCTCATCTCGAATCTCTTTAAAACACTTAATAATAATAAGGTGTATTGCGCACGAGCCTTAAGTATGGGGAATGAGAAATGAGGGGCTTCCTCTCATCTTTCTAGAGTGCTTAGCGAGCGTCCTGTCTTGGGACGATGCGTTAAGTATTCGCCCCTGTGCCCTAGACTTTGGTGCAATGCAGCTTAGGAACTAACTTAAGCCACTTCTGTCCTAAAAAACACAAACCAACTTCAAACTTTTTTTGTCCTTCGGGACCTTCAACTTAAAGGCTATTTTCAAAAAGGGCACGTTACTTTCCGTCTGAGTCGCAAACAGGCATCGACCCTAACTGCCGGACGCGAACTTAACGTCGCTCATAAAAAACACAAAAAGAACTTGGTCCGAACTACGTTGACTCTGAATTCCCCATTGCACAAAGGGGGTACGTAGGCCTAGGACGTCGACGTCCTACCGAGTCTGTCTTTGTCTTTCCCTCCCCGTCTTAGCACAACCCTAGATGATAGTATAACTCACCCTTAGAATAGACAACAAGCGTGGATCTCATCGAGTACGATGGACGCGTGGGGTGCTAGTACCTTCCCCTCGCGTAACCGACTCCCGAACCCAGGTTATGGTTGCGATGACCATTCCTTTCCCTCTTCCTAAGGTTTATGCGGTGTTCCCTTTCCCCCTCTTGGGATAAATTTACACGGCTGGCGACTCTGTTTTTCCGCGCCACTCTCGCGTTTGTACCTGGATGAAAATCCCGGGAGCGACAGTCATCCCCCCGAGTGATGTGTATCAGAGCGACAACCACCGACTCGAACTAAGGTAACCGGCTACTCCTCTTGATTACCTGCACGTTGCCAACATAGGGACAACATTCAAACAGAAGGGGTGAGTTACCGAATATTATAAACGGAGTATGATAAATAATACATAGGCAAGAATCATACAAATAATCACCACTTCACATCAACAACCAACAAACAAAAATCAACAACAACTTAAGAAAATGCAACTTTAATGAGACTCGACAATGTTATGCATGTGGTACCATCAGAGTAAAACTCCCAACTTAATATTGTCAGTTTATCGAGGCATCAAGGCATAAGCCTTCAACTTTCAACTTTTAACTTGTGCCAATCCAGGCCAACGTGGTGTGACCAACGCTCCGACATAAAATGCAATGTATGCTTTATGACATGCACAACTCATCAACACAAACAACTCAACAACTTCCACAACATAATCAACTTAAACAACATAGCAACTTTTACGACATAAACAACTTATATCAACGTTGGCTATTCAAGCCTACAACTTACAATTCGTCCGTAAACCGGAACAATGTTACAACTCAGCTGTACCTGCAATTCCACTTTTTCAATAGAATTTCAACGAAATAATTCAACAAAAGTCACCTACTAAATTACCCGACTTACCCCGACAATTTTCGTTAAATTTCGGGCAACTAAATTTTCTGCCTAAATCGGCTAAACCGACTAAAACTGCATTAATTTCACTTCTGTGATTAATACGACGTATTGAAAAACTCTGTTTTCTGTTACTACTATTATTACGATACATTCCACGCCTCTGTCATGAATTTTTACTAATCCAATTTCTGTCAAATAAATTCGGTTCAGTTTCTGATAACACTGCTATTACTACATTTCCAATTTTTCTGCTAAGGTTTATTTGTTACTCCTGATTCCCATTGCTGGTTCTGCTATAAAAGTCTATTAAATTTCCTACTATGAAGTCTATTATTAACCTCTTGGTGGCATAATATATGGTTTATTCATATACAGATTTAATCCACTACTATTAATTCTGCTTACCCACTACTAAAGGAAACAGAACAAAACTTAAAGGAATTGGCTGCTAGCAACTTGAATTACTTAATAATAATATGTTAATAATAATGATATAAAAAAATAAAGTGGATATTCCTTTTATATGGGTGGCTTGCGCCACCCTTTAAGAAAGTTTCATGGCTTGCGCCAGGTTCATTGTGGCTCCCGCCACTTATTATTTTTCTATTTCTTATGGGTGGCCTGCGCCATGCCCTTGTGGCCTCCGCCACCCACCATTTTCTATTTTATTTTGGGTGGCCTGCGCCACCCCTATGCAAGTGATGGGTGGCATGCGCCACCCCTAATGCAATATCGTCCCAATCGAACTTTTCCCATAAAATCAAGTTTTCACTGTAACATTCATACATCGTCCAGCAACAATTTTCACAACCAATCGACACATTTATACTTTCACAGAATCAATAATCATAACCGTATCAATAACACATCATCAATAATCAACTTAAAACAACAACAACATCAGCCAGATTATCAACAACCACACAAAATCAACAACTTATCAGAGAAATCAATTGGGAAAAACAATCATATAATCCCCAACCCTTATATCATTCATCCTAACCTGATTATAATAATCGAACCCACCCTTACCTTGGATTGAAGGCAGCTCGACAATCGATCGGATTCCGGGAGTTTGGCACCGGTAGCGGTTTCTCTCTCGTTCTCAACTTCTTCTTCCCTCACGTTCTCAACTTTTTCCTCTAACTGATATTCCACTACCTACTATTCTTTTCTATTCCTCTTATTTTATTAAAATAATAATATTCAATTATAATATCTAATGGGCCTAAACATACACCCCCTAATTTACTAATTCCGACACGAATCCAAGCCCACTTAACCGAACACACTCCAACTACGATAATATTACTACTAATATTATTCCGCGACTACAATATTATTTCTAATATTATTTCTACGACTTACCAACTTAAAAATTCCGATTTACCGACTTAATTCACCGCAACACCAAAATCAACCGAATAATTCACAAACAATTAATAAATATCCAATTAAATATTTTGGGCGTTACAACTCTCCCCCACTTAGAATATTTTCATCCTCGAAAATTTACCTGATTCAAACAGCTCGGGATAGGAGTCTCGCATCTTGCTCTCAATTCCCACGTCATGCTTTCTCCAGTAGCTCCCAACCAGACAACTTTCACCAACGTGATCTCTTTCCCTCGCAAAGTCTTCATTTCACGATCCGCGATTCGCACAGGTTTCGTCTCCACCGTGAGATTATCCCGTACTTGCACATCATCCATATTAACCACATGAGATGGATCTCAAATGTATTTCCGAAGCTGCGACACATGAAACACATCATGCAGATTCGAAAGATTTGGCGGTAACGTCATTCGGTAAGCAACTTTCCCAACTCTGTCCAAAATCTGATACGGACCAATAAAACGAGGAGTGAGCTTCTTAGACTTCAAAGCTCTCCCAACACCAGTCACAGGCGTGACTCTCAAAAATACATGATCGCCCGCTTGGAATTCCAAATCCTTCTTCCGCTTGTCATGGTAACTTTTCTGTCTACTCTGAGAAGCTTTCATCTTCTCCCGAATCAACTTCACTTTCTCAGTAGTTTCTCGAACTAATTCCGGTCCAAGTACTACACTTTCACCGGATTTATGCCAACACAACGGAGTTCTACACCTCCGACCATACAGCGCTTCAAAAGGTGTCATTCCGATACTAGAATGGTGACTATTATTATAAGTGAACTCGATCAATGGAAGATAAGTATCCCACAAACCTCCCTGCTCAAGAACACAAGCTCTCAACAGATCCTCCAACGACTGAATAGTTCTCTCAGTTTGACCATCTGTTTGAGGATGATACGCCGAACTCAACCTCAGCTTAGAACCCAACGCTTCCTATAGACTCTTCCAAAACTCCGACGTAAACCTCGGATCTCTATCCGACACGATACACAAAGGAACACCATGCAACTTCACAATCACTCGGATATAAATCTCTGCCAACTTCGCAATTGGATATGTGATGTTAATAGGTATAAAATGAGCCGACTTCGTAAGCCTATCAACAATCACCCAGATCGAATCATGTTCTCTCGAAGTAATAGGCAGCCCTGTCACAAAGTCCATAGAAATGCTATCCCATTTCCATTCTGGTACTTCCAACAGTTGTATCAACCCAGCAGGTTTCTGATGCTCAACTTTTGACTTCTGACAAGTCAAACATGCATACACAAATCGTGCCACATCTTCTTTCATTCCGGACCACCAAAATATCTTCTTCAAGTCTTGATACATTTTAGTAGCTCCCGGTGAATACTCAGATTACTCCTATGACCCTCTTCAAGAATCTTCTTTTTCACATCTGCATCATTTGGTATACAAATTCGATCATGCAGTCTCAACATACCTCGTGCATCAATCTTAAAGTCATTCTTATCTGATTGACCACAATCATTCATGATGTCCACTAGTTTCACATCCAGCTTCTGAGCCTCTCGAATACTGTCCAGAAAATCATTGTTAATCTTTAACATACCTAGCATAACACTCTGCGGTGTCACTTCGCAAACCAAACTCATATCTTGAAACTGCTCAATTAATTCTAATTCCTTAATCATCATTGCTGACATATGCAAGGTCTTTCGACTTAAAGCATCAGCCACAACATTAGCTTTGCCCGGATGATAATTCAAACCGAAATCATAATCTTTCAGCAATTCTAACCACCTTCGCTGTCTCATATTCAACTCCTTCTGATCAAACAAATACTTTAAGCTCTTATGATCACTATAAACTTCAAATCTAGAACCATAGAGATAATGCCTCCAAATCTTCAGCACAAAAACCACTGCAGCAAGTTCCAAATCATGCGTAGGATAATTCCTTTCATGAGTTCTCAACTGTCAAGACGCATAAGCAATTACTTTATTATTCTGCATAAGTACACCTCCTAAACCCATCAACGAAGCATCACAATAAATCACAAACGGTTCTCCTGGATTCGGTAATGTCAAAACTGGAGCCGACGTCAACCTCTTCTTCAATTCTGTAAAACTTTCTTCGCACTGAACATCCCACACAAAAGCTTTACTTTTACAAGTCAATCTAGTTAACGGAAGTGCCAACTTAGAAAACCCTTCAATAAACCTTCTATAATAACCAGCTAGTCCCAGAAAACTTCTAATCTCAGTAGCCGACCTTGGAGTTTCCCATTGCAACACAGCATCTACTTTAGAAGGATCCACGGCAATACCACTACCTGAAATCACATGACCAAGGAAACTAACTTCTTTCAACCAGAACTCGCACTTGGACAGCTTCGCATACAACTGATTGTCTTTCAAAACTTCCAACACTGTTCTCAAATGTTCCTTATGCTCTTCTTCTGACTTAGAGTAAATCAGAATATCATCAATGAATACAACCACAAAACGATCCAGATAAGTATGAAAAATGCGGTTCATGTATTCCATGAATACTCCCGGCGCATTAGTAACACCGAAAGGCGTCACTGAATACTCGTAATGTCCATATCGTGTTCTGAACTCTGTCTTCTGAATATCCTCATCTTTCACTTTAATCTGATGATAGCCCGATCTCAAATCAATCTTGCTAAACACACGAGCACCTACTAACTGATCCATCAAATCATCTATTCTCGAAAGTGGATACTTGTTCTTGATTGTTACTTTATTCAGCTGTCTATAATCAACACAAAGTCTCATACTTCCATCTTTCTTCTTTACTAACAACACTGGAGCTCCCCACGGCGATACATTTGGTCTTATAAACTTCTTCTCAAGTAACTCTTCCAACTGCTTCTTTAATTCAGATAACTCGGATGCCGACATTCTGTATGGTGCCATCGAAATAGGTCTAGTACCAGGTACAATATCAATTGCAAATTCAACCTCTCTCTCTGGTGGCATATCCGGAATTTCATCAAGGAAAACTTCAGGGAATTCATTCACCACTTGCAATTCTTCGATCTTAGCTTGGCTCTCAATAGACAACGTTGCCATCAACGAAAACATCTGAGCTTCTTCTTTCATCAATTACTGTAACTCTCTGAAAGACAACAACCCAACTCCTTCCTCTTCAGGAGTAGAAAACCTCACCGACTTACGATAACAATTTATATGAACGTAGTTATACTCTAACCAGTTCATACCTAGGATTACATCCATTCCGGTCAGCGGCAAACAAACCAAATCAACATAAAAGTCTTTATCGAAGATCGATAAAGGACACCTTAGACACACAAGAGAAGTAGTCACCGATCCCTTAGCCAGAGTCTCGACGACCATTTCTCCATTCATAGCAGATAACTTAAGACCCAATCCTTGAACACAATCAGCAGAAACAAAACAATGTGTAGCACCAGTATCAATAATAGTAATTAAAGGAGTACTATTAATGAAACATGTACCTCTGATAAGTCTGTCCTTATTAGCTGTCTGAGTTCCTGCTAACGCAAACACTTTTCCGGTCTGAGCTTTCTTTGGCTTCGGACACTGATTACCAATATGTCCTTCTTCACCACAATTAAAACAGATCATCTCCTTGTGCTTGCAATCAGATATTGCATGTCCAATCTTACCACATCGGAAACACCTCTTCGCCTCAGCAGTACACACAGTACTCTTATGTCCAGATTTTCCACATTTGAAACAAGTTATGCCAGCAGGAGCATCTCCCCTACTAGTCTTCTTGCTCTCAGTCGCTCTCTGTTTACCTTTTCCAGCTGGAGCATCATAAGGCTTACCACGGTTCTGTTGTTGCTTGCCTCTTCTATCACTAACAATCTTGTAGTGAGCATTATTGTCCTCTTCATAAATTCTGCAACTATCGACCAAATCAGAAAAGACACGAATCTTCTGATACCCAATAGCTTTCTTGATTTCAGAGCGCAACCCACTCTCAAATTTGATGCATTTAGAAAACTCAGCATCATCACCGGTATAGTACGGATAAAACTTAGCCAGCCCAACAAACTTCGCAGCATAATCAGTAACCGACATAGTTCCTTGCTTCAGCTCAAGAAACTCAATTTGCTTCTTACCACAGACATCCTCTGGATAATACTTCCTCAGAAACTCTCTTCGGAACACATCCCAAGTGATAACTTCACCTGTAGTCTCCAACCTCTGACGAGTCTCTAACCACCAGTCATCAGCTTCGACTGCTAGCATATGAGTCCCATAACGAACCTTCTGCACTGGAGTATAGTCCATCACACGGAAGATCCTCTCAATCTCTTTCAACCAATCCAATGCTCCATCAGGATCATACTTGCCCTTGAAGGTAGGCGAATTCTCCCTCTGAAAAGTCGCCAGACTACGAGATCCATCATTCTCGCCAGCGTTCGGTAAATTTTGCACAGCCTGAGCCATTGCTTGCATTGCAGCAGCCATTGCAACATAGTTCCTTCCAGCCATCTTAACTTATCACTACAACATAAACAAAAGTTAGAACCAAATAACAATACTTGATTTTTAGACAACTACGACTCGACACTTGGCCGGACGGACCGACCTGCTCTGATACCACTAATGTAACACCCCATTTCTACCCGGTAAATTATATTAAAATCAGAGTTATAAAATTTTTGACACAAAACGGGATATGACATTTTCAACTTTAAAATCAATCACATAATAGTTAACCATGAAAGATACATAACGATTTAAGGGAACATAAAACAACAGTAAACTTCAACTTTATTCAACTTTAAACAAATGCAACGCAACGGATTCATTAACAACCTAGTAGCATCTTTATTCAACATAAAACAACTTCAAATTAAACAACAAAGTATTTTTCAGCAATGTCATTAAAAATTCAGCATGTAGACAAATAAATAAAAGACACGTGTCATCCCCCTGAATGCTACGTATCAGAGCGACAACCACCGACTCGAACTAAGGTAACCGGCTACTCCTCTTGATTACCTGCACGTTGCCAACATAGGGACAACATTCAAACAGAAGGGGTGAGTTACCGAATATTATAAATGGAGTATGATAAATAATACATAGGCAAGAATCATACAAATAATCACCACTTCACATCAACAACCAACAAACAAAAATCAACAACAACTTAAGAAAATGCAACTTTAATGAGACTCGACAATGTTATGCATGTGGTACCATCGGAGTAAAACTCCCAACTTAATATTGCCAGTTTATCGAGGCATTAAGGCATAAGCCTTCAACTTTCAACTTTCAACTTGTGCCAATCCAGGCCAACGTGGTGTGAGCAACGCTCCGACATAAAATGCAACATATGCTTTATGACATGCATAACTCATCAACACAAACAACTCAATAACTTCCACAACATAATCAACTTAAACAACATAGCAACTTTTACGACATAAATAACTTATATCAATGTTGGCTATTCAAGCCTACAACTTACAATTCGTCCGTAAACCGGAACAATGTTACAACTCAGTTGTACCTGCAATTCCACTTTTTCAACAGAATTTCAACGAAATAATTCAACAAAAGTCACCTACTAAATTACCCGACTTACCCCGACAATTTTCGTTAAATTTCGGGCAACTAAATTTTCCGCCTAAATCGGCTAAACCGACTAAAACTGCATTAATTTCACTTCTGCGATTAATACGACGTATGGAAAAACTCTGTTTTCTGTTACTACTATTATTACGATACATTCCACACCTCTGTCATGAATTTTTACTAATCCAATTTCTGTCAAAGAAATTTTGTTCAGTTTCTGATAACACTGCTATTACTACATTTCCAATTTTTCTGCTAAGGTTTATTGGTTACACCTAATTCCCATTGCTGGTTCTGCTATAAAAGTCTATTAAATTCCTGCTATGAAGTCTATTATTAACCTCTTGGTGGCATAATATATGGTTTATTCATATACAGATTTAATCCACTACTATTAATTCTGCTTACCCACTACTAAAGGAAACAGAACAAAACTTAAAGGAATTGGCTGCTAGCAACTTGAATTACTTAATAATAATATGTTAATAATAATGATATAAAAAAAATAAAGTGGATATTCCTTTTATATGGGTGGCTTGCGCCACCCTTTAAGAAAGCTTCATGGCTTGCGCCAGGTTCATTGTGGCTCCCGCCACTTATTATTTTTCTATTTCTTATGGGTGGCCTGCGCCATGCCCTTGTGGCCTCCACCACCCACCATTTTCTATTTTATTTTGGGTGGCCTGCGCCACCCCTATGCAAGTGATGGGTGGCCTGCGCCACCCCTAATGCAATATCGTCCCAATCGAACTTTTCCCATAAAATCAAGTTTTCACTGCAACATTCATACATCGTCCAGCAACAATTTTCACAACCAATCGACACATTTATACTTTCACAGAATCAATCATCATAACCGTATCAATAACACATCATCAATAATCAACTTAAAACAACAACAACATCAGCCAGATTATCAACAACCACACAAAATCAACAACTTATCAGAGAAATCAATTGGGAAAAACAATCATATAATCCCCAACCCTTATATCATTCATCCTAACCCGGTTATAATAATCGAACCCACCCTTACCTTGGATTGAAGGCAGCTCGACAATCGATCGGATTCCGGGAGTTTGGCACCGGTAGCGGTTTCTCTCTCGTTCTCAACTTCTTCTTCCCTCACGTTCTCAACTTTTTCCTCTAACTGATATTCCACTACCTACTATTCTTTTCTATTCCTCTTATTTTATTAAAATAATAATATTCAATTATAATATCTAATGAGCCTAAACATACACCCCCTAATTTACTAATTCCGACACGAATCCAAGCCCACTTAACCGAACACACTTCAACTACGATAATATTACTACTAATATTATTCCGCGACTACAATATTATTTCTAATATTATTTCTACGACTTACCAACTTAAAAATTCCGATTTACCAACTTAATTCACCACAACACCAAAATCAACCGAATAATTCACAAACAATTAATAAATATCCAATTAAATAAATAATTATATATTTTGGGCGTTACTAGCTCAATTGGTAGTGGGAATGGATTGAACATGTACTTGAACCCCAGGGTACATGATTCGATTCCCACGGAAGGCAAAAACTCTACTAGTGAGGGGGATAGAGAAGATCGTGAGGTGGCAATGTCGGGATCGCCTTGCGAGGGGCCCGGGCTGTTACAATAAAAAGGCGCCTTTTTATTGTAACAGCCCGCGGCCGCTCGTGCACGAGTCCCGACACTATTACCAACTCAGACTTAATCACTAGCCCCCTTTTTTTCAACTATACTAGCTCAATTGGTAGTGGGAATGCATTGAACGTGGTACTTATCCCCAGGTACGCGGTTCGATTCCCACAAGAGGAAAAAACGCTAGTATAGTTGAAAAAAGGGGGCTAGTGATTAAGTCTGAGTTGGTAATAGTGTTGGGACTCGTGCGCGAGCGGCCGCGGGCTGTTACACATACCATTACCATGTTCAGACTGGGGCAAGACCCATTGCAAATAGCATATCCTCTCTGTATCCTTTCAAGTTGGATAAGCAGATCCTTCCAAATGTTGGCAATCATCAAGTTCAAGAGCACAATCTTCATGGGTCAATCACATCACTATGCTCATTTTCAAAGTCACCTTAACTCATCATCCAGTGTTCAAACTCAAGGCTTCAAAAGCATCTTCGTCTGCTTCAATCATGGCATCTTCAACGAACTGAGTGTCGATGAAATCAACCTTCCCTCCACTCAAAGTCCAATCCGCATTGGCAACTACTAAAAGTCCATCACGCTGGCACCTTCCAAACATATTCATCACCCGTCTGCAATCATACGCATCGCATTCAACATCATAAACATCATTTACCTCATTTGTATACCCAAAACCAAATCATACTTCCCCAACACTTGAATCTCCGTGCGTCAGCATTTGCATTGCACATCATTACAAAATCAAGCATTCGTACATGTGCATGTCAAGATCTAGGATCAATCTCAAGACTGCAAGAAGATCTTTAGCCTAGCCAGGGGCATCCTCAGAAAATTCGTGGGCGTTCCTCACGAAGTTGTTCAACCTTGTGTTAATCTCAAGCTCAAGACAATCTTCAGCCCAGGCAGGGGCATCTTCTTCAAGTTCATGGGCGTTCCTCATGAAGTCTTCAAACTTTTGTTGATGAATCTGTGATCTCAGTAAGTCAGTGGGCATTCCTCATTGAGTTGTGTTTCTTCAACCTTTTATTGATGGAGTTGTTATCCTCAAGCCAGCCAATGGTTCTTATACAAGCAAAATTCAACTCTCCTCTTGGACTTTCTTCAGTGAGTTGGTACCTTGTCAACCTTTTGTTAATAAGGGTGGTGTTCTCCAGTGACTTATTTGCCTCAACCTTTTGTTGATGTCAGATAAGCCTCACTCATCATATCCCCAGCAAACTTGACCTTTTGTCAATTGCCTTACTATCATCCTTTTGGTGATAGCCTAACCTTGTCAACTCAATTCAACCTGCATCCTTTTGGTGTTGGTCAACCCTCAAAATCAAAAACTTACTATCATCCTTTTGGTGGTAGACGTTCATGTCAAATCAACTTAACCTTCATCCTTTTGGTGTTGGTCCTCACAAGTGGGAAGTTCCTATCATCCTTTTGGTGGTAGTAGCTTGTATTGTCCGTCATCCTTTTGGTGTCGTCGATCCGTGAACCTATGGTATGTGAATCATCCTTTTGGTGAATGAAAGCCTTTGTTATTGTTTTGCTTGCTATTATCCTTTTGGTAGTAGTAAATCGTGACCTCATTTTCATCCTTTTCGTGGAAGGGTCTGTGTGTGTGTGTTACTATCATCCTTTTGGTGATAGGTATGTCATCCTTTTGGTGTCAGATAATTGTGTGTGTGCCCTATTATCCTTTTGGTAATAGCAGGCGTTGACCTCATTTTCATCCTTTTGGTGGAAGGTTCTGTGTGCGTGTGTTACTATCATCCTTTTGGTGATAGGTATGTCATCCTTTTGGTGTCAGATAACTGTGTGTGCCCTATTATCCTTTTGGTAATAGCAGGCTTTGACCTCATTTTCATCCTTTTGGTGGAAGGGTCTGTGTGTGTGTACCCTATTATCCTTTTGGTAATAGCAGGCTTTGACCTCATTTTCATCCTTTTGGTGGAAGGGTCTGTGTGTGTGTGCCCTATTATCCTTTTGGTAATAGCAGGCTTTGACCTCATTTTCATCCTTTTGGTGGAAGGGTCTGTGTGTGTGTGCCCTATTATACTTTGGTAATAGTAGGCTTTAACCTCATTTTTATCCTTTTGGTGGAAGGGTCTGTGTGTGTGTTACTATCATTCTTTTGGTGATAGGTCTGTCATCCTTTTGGTGTTAGATAATTGTGTGTGTACCCTATTATCCTTTTGGTAATAACAGGCTTTAACCTCATTTTCATCCTTTTGGTGGAAGGGTCTGTGTGTGTGTTACTATCATCCTTTTGGTGATAGGTCTGTCATCCTTTTGGTGCCAAATATCCAGTGTGTGCCCTATTATCGTTTTGGTAATAGCAAGACTTGACCTCATTTCCATCCTTTTGGTGGAAGGGTCTGTGTGCGTGAGTTACTATCATCCTTTTGGTGGAAGGGTCTGTGTGCGTGAGTTACTATCATCCTTTTGGTGATAGGTCTGTCATCCTTTTGGTGTCAGATAGTTGTGTGTGCCCTATTATCCTTTTGGTAATAGCAGACTTTGACCTCATTTTCATCATTTTGGTGGAAGGGTCTGCGTGCGTGTGTTTTATATCATCCTTTTGGTGATAGACTCGTCATCCTTTTGGTGTCGGGAATCTGTGGGCTTACTATCATGCTTTTGGTAATAGCGAGTTGGGACCTCATTTTCATCCTTTTGGTGGAAGGGTCTGCGTGCGTGTGTTACTATCATCCTTTTGATGATAGGTGTGCCATCCTTTTGGTGTCAGATATCTTTATGCGTATGTTTACTATCATCCTTTTGGTGATAGGTCTGTCATCCTTTAGGTGTCAGATTTTCATGTTATCATCCTTTTGGTGATAACGCCCTTTGCAAGTTTCTCAGTGTCTACTCGAGGGTTGACATTTATCACCATTCCACCTCCCAAGCACTTTCTCTCTTTTTTGGACAAATTCATGGTCTTTTTCATATCTAATTGTCTTCTACCTCGAAAGAACGAATGTTGTAGCAGTTCATCTTACTCGGTTCAAGCCAATTAGATAGGGGCATCTATCATACCCCAAATTTGTCCTACATGTATATAATTTTCATTTGTACATCTATCCACTAACCATTATTCAGAAAAATCCAAAAAAAATATGTTGCTTCTGTTTCCTAAGTCCAGTTGTTGCAAGGATGAGTTCAGGCATGGCTATCAGGTCAGGTGTGTGCAGTGTATTGAGGTTCATATTTCAAGTCATGATTATGTGATTTCAAGGCATATTTGTGCTCAAGAAGTTTCACAATGAGGACATAGTGATTATGAGTAATGAGGATTCATACCCTATTGAGATTCTTTCTGAGAATTACCAAGCTGATAGACACGGAAGAGCTTCTACCTAAAGAAAGTAGTGATATAATTCAGAAAAATCATGTTTCTACCATTATACTTATTAAGTCATCAATATGTACCATGCAAAGAATGGTGGCACGGGAGGATAAAAATTCATTGAATTATTGTTGGAATTAGGGAAGTCTAACGTGCAGTGTGATAGTGTGTGCGTTGGGGTAATCACAAAGCTTGGGAGGAGTTTTTGATGGAAATATTATAACCGCTTTTATGGGCATTAAGTCATACAAGCAACCCTTACACACATCATGAGAAATAATCTATTCACAGAGCCATAAAATTACAATCGTTTCACATACACAAAGCTAACAGTACACACAAATTGGATACAGCAACATAGAAACAAATTTGGAGCCCAGTTGATCCCGCAAGAAATCTCATACAAGCTTCCTCGCGACTTCGTGTACCATAAGCTCCACTGCCAAAACACACCTGCAACATACCATAAAAATACAACAAATTCATGATTCATGAACCGTTACGCAAAGGACGGTATCACAATAAATGAGTTTTAGCCACAACTTAAATAAAGTCAAGCTTCTTGATACAATGTCCATGCACCCGCAGCATCATACCAAGCAAAAAGTAAGCAAACCGTGATGGACAACTTTCGCAGCAGCACCAAGAACTTCGCACCGACTTGTATGACTCAAAGATCCTGCAAAATAATTCCCCAGCCAACTGTTATACACATTTCAGCCTCGATGAATATAACAGCCACAACTTTGTCATAATATTGCCAGTTATGTACAAGGCGCAAACCGCATCAACAAGGCCAAACCACAACTCATACATAAGACAAAAGGAAAAACCTTGTAAGAAATAAAATAGAATGTCAAGCTGTGAAATATCAGTATACACATTGGGGACTATACAGCAACAAACCACGACTCAATTCACTACAATCCCACACAACCTTCATGACCAAACAGAAACCCATACTCAGAGTTCATGAGGCAGTTTAGAAATAAACATTATTCATGAGGCAAATTCATGACTAGTTTTCATGCTTAAACAAGAAGAAATACAAGCAAGGTGATTAAAATGCTCAGAGTACAATAAAACTGGAAAGCCAAAGCCACATTGTTGTGTTGAAAAAAGCACGTATTTTCTTAACTTCAAGGAAAATGAATGAAGTCAATAGCAGTAAAAAGAGCCACAAATCACAAGTTACACACAGTAAAAACTCAGATAAAAATCCCACGTTCTAGAAGGAATTGAAGCTCACTACAGACAAATCCAAAATGAGTCACCATCAGCCTTGGTCCCATAAAATCCCACTACGAGGATCCTCTCTAACGGAATTGCAAATTCTCAGCTCATACTCACACGAATTAGAGGATATTCCTCTGAGAATTCCTTGAATCACACGTACCAACCAAGCCCCAAATCTCCTATAAATAGAACACTAATCATCAGTGAAAAACACACAGAAACCCCTAATGTTACTCTGCAGAAATTTACCCTCAACCTCTCCAAAAGCTCTTTATTTTCATACCTTTGCAGAGCTCACATCAGAGCTCTGTGTAAGGTGAGCTCGACCACACACTCACGCGCTCGCAGAACACCACATTCCCAACAAGGCACAGTCGAAACACGAAAAAGAAAATAAATGAATGAAGACGAAAGAAAGGCGAAGAAGACGTCAAGAACAACATACGAACTTACAAAAAGCAACGCTTTCGTCGAAAATTCTCCGGAACTTCGAACTCAGGTAAGTCCTTTTTACACTACTTTCTTTGTTGACGATTGATTATTTTGCTTCTTTGTTTGATGATTGCTATTCTGCTGATGATATGCCTTGAATCGTGGGTTTGTCCCTAAACTTCTCAATGATTGTTTGATTCTAAAAACTAGGGTTTAAAACTGTTGGTAATTGATCTACGCATACTTTCGATTCAATGTGATTGATTTGGGTTCGGGATATTTGATAGAAATTGTTTATAGATGTGATTGTTTGGTTTAAATGTTTAACTGAAGATGAGATTTGGTTCATATGAAGAACCTGAGATTTTTGAACAAATCTGGGTTTTAAAGTTTTGTTTGAAACAGAATGGAGAGATTTTGAACTTGCATTCTGCTTTTAATATATTATTCAATGTTTTTTATATGGGAGGTGTGCGGAAGAAAAGAAGAGCCATAGGGGCGGTGGTTTTCTGAATCACTCTTTTATGCTTCATCATTTATTAACATTGATTACTAGCCGTTTTTTGGAAGCAGATGAATGTCACGCGTGGCCGTTTGGTAAGGGATAGGGCGGCCATGTTCTGAGTGATCTTTCCCTCATTATTTTTGATCTCTAGTAGGGCTTGGAATTGACTTAAGTGAAGATGGGCCGCTGAAGACCCAATTCGTGTAGGGTCTTCTCCAGCAAGCATGCCCAAATTGCTAACACACCCCTTAGGCTTAATTGTTTTACTAAATTGTGTGATTATTAATTGTCATGATCGAGTCTAATTATTTGCGCTTAGTGATTTTAACAAAATAATTTTATTAATTCTAATATTAATGTTACTCGTTTAATTTATTAGTTATTTGATCTTAGGAATTAATCAATGGATTAACAATAAATCTAAGTCCTTCCCAATTAGAAAGCAATGTTAACATTTCCTCCTAGTTGAATTACGAAAGTAGTGAACTCTTGAGGTCTAGCACTTCTTGGGTTCTTAAACGGTCGCTCTTAGGGTGCACGCCTTGGGGTTGTGACCGTTTCGTCTTTCGTTCCTAAAAAACAATTAATTCACGCTAAGGTTATCAAAACTCTTAAACACTTAATTTTCGATTAAAATACTCAACACACATATTCAAATCATTTTTTTTAAATCGCGAAAGAACTGAATTCTTGAGGTCTAGCACTTCTTGGGTTCTTGAGTGATCGCTATTGAGGCGCACGCCTTAGGTGGTGATCATTCGACCTTTTGTTTCTAAAACACTCGTCTTAATTATTTGGACAAAGGAATACCATTGGAGACTAGCATTCCACATGGTACTTTCGTTGTTCATCAAACAATATTTCGTAAATCAATCGAATGAAAAAGGTGTCGTTGGGATCTAGCATCCCAATAATGCCCCGATTAGTTGGTTGCGAGGCCAACGTCTCGTTTATCGAATAATCGTCATTCTCCCTAAAAGACTTAACAAATCAAACCTTATATTCGCGCCTCCGTACAAACGAACCCTTCTTTTACCCTAATTCGATTTGAATACGCAACCAAACATTTTTTCGATCAAACTTCGAAAGAAGAAGGTTCTTGGAGTCTAGCATTCCTTGGATCTTCGAATGAATGGCTCTTGAGGCACGCCCCTTGGGTTGTCATTCATTCAACCTTTTCGACCTCCAAACTAAACCATTTCCAAACTAATCCTCGATTCGTCGTCGAGCTAATTCTCAAAACCACTCGTAAGTTGAGTTCCTTTTGCCTCGCCATCAAATGCACACTTGCACATTTCGTAGTTTCGTTACTAGGAGCACCCTAGGGACTAGTATCGATTCTCAACTCTTTTTGCAACCCATCCGACTCAATCTTTTTTTTAAATCATTTTTCTTAATCAACTTACGAAAGGAGGAGATTCTTGGAATCTAGCATTCCTTGGATCTTCGAATGAATGGCTCTCGAGGCACGCCCTTGGATTGATGTTCATTCACCCTTTCATCCTAAAGTACTTAATCATTATCAAACATTTTCGTAATCAACTCACGAAAGGACTGAGTTCTTGGAGTTTCGCATTCCTTGGATTCTTGAGTGACTGCTCTCGAGGCACGCCCCTTGGGTTTGTCATTCAATCTTTCGTCTCCTAAAACACTAACTCTCTTTTCGTGGGCGTACCACGAACTACGATTGCTCTGATTCTTTATTCTCGTCCGAGTAAAGATACGTAGGCACAAGATTGCAATGATCTTGGCGAGCTACCTTCCCTCCACCTTCCATATTCCCTCTATCCTCTCCCGTAGTCGAACTACGATTGCTCTGATTTCTCATTCTCGTCCGAATGAGCATATGTAGGCACAAGGGCCCCAATCCTTGGCGAGCACCCTAACCTAAAACCACCCCATTGCCCCCTTAGCATCTATCCCTTCATCTTACTATTTTGCATTTATCATTGAGAAGAAAACAAACTAGCTTAGCTAACGTTCATCACAAATTGAACTAAGAGGTTCCCGTCGAGTACAATGGACGTGAGGGGGTGCGCGTACCTTCCTCTCACGTAACCGACTCCCGAACCCAGAATGTGGTTGCGACGACCATGTTCTTATCTCTTTAAAGGTTTTCTCGATATTTTCCTTTCCCTCTTTTTGGGATAAATAAAGTTCGGTGGCGACTCTGTCGAACCGCAATTTCTTCCGCGCCTTTAGCGTGAGGTCGTGTCTTCGATTAAGCAATTTTTTCGAGGTGCGACACATACACATCTCATACATGTTATATATGTTGTGTTTGGACCAATTCATCATGTAATTCATGCCTGTATCATGAGGTAGCACAGAAAATGCAAATGGAGGCCTATTTCAAAACCACTATCGGGTTTTAAAATGGGGACCTCATCTGAAAAAAACCACCACCACCATTGGATTCCTTGTGAAATTCTAGGCAGGATAGACCTAAATTTTGTCCCAATCCATGGAGAAATGAGAAAGTTACAAGCTTCACGTTTTTGGCCAAAACCTTGCCTTGCCTTGCCTTGGCCAGGCCAAAAACAAGGCAAGCCTTGTATATTTGTGGGTGGGCTTTGATACACGGATGTATCACCACCCTAGTGGTATGAGGCGCGCACTGCACACCAGAGGTCTGGGGTTCGAATCCCCTTCGCCCCAGACCCCTTTTTAATGTTTTTCCATTTTTTTTTCTTATTATTTTTGATGATTTGAAAAATTAATAACTCCCTCAATTTTAATTATTTTTTATTGGTTCTTTTTGCAAAAAATCACAAAAATGTTGAAATATTTTATTCCACAAAAAAATCAAATTTATATTATTTATTTAATACAGTTGATATTTTTATGAATAAATTCATTTTTAATTGTTTTTAAACATTTTAAAAGTGAATATTCATCTTGAAAAATCAAAACCAAATGAGTTTTAATTCATCTTGTGATTAAAACCTCGTTTTTCAAACCATAACCAAAAATCACAAGTTGTTTATTCAAGCTTATTTGGTGTTTTATCATTTTTTATTGATTTTCTTTAAGAATTCACTTTTAAAAATGATGAAATTAGGGTTTGATTGATTCCACCCTCATCAATCATTTTAAAATAATTGGGCCTCTTGAGAGAGTGTAAGCCCCATCCTTTCATAAATGAAAACCTTTTTGGGCCTCAGTGTATTGTATAAGTCCCGATACCCTCAAAAAGCTCGGCACGATCATTGCCTTTTTAACAAAAACATGGGCCTCTCATTGAGCTGTAAGCCCCATCATGTGTACAAAAATGATTTGAGCCTCTAATAGAGTGTAAGACCCAATCCTTCTTTGAAACCAAAATAGTTTGGGCCTCAGTCATTGTATAAGACCCACGGTGTTTTCAAAAATCTCGGCGCGATCGCTAGTTTAAAATAAAACCAATTGGGCCTCTCCTTGAGTTGTAAGCCCCATTCTTTTTCTTAAAATCTTTGGGCCTCTATTAGAGTGTAAGACCCATCCCCTTTGTAAATACACCACTTTTTAGGCCTCAGTCATTGTATAAGTCCCACTGTATTTTCACAGACAACGACACGATTGTCGCCTTTTTTATAAAACCAACAGGGCCTACCCTCGTGTTATAAGCCCCATTTCTTTTCTTTAAGTTTCTTTGGGCCTCTAATAGAGTGTAAGACCCAACCCCTTTTTGAAACCAAAATGATTTGGGCCTCAGATATTGTATAAGACCCACTGTGTTTTCAAAAACCTCGGCGCGATCGTCGTTGCCAAACAAATAACCCTGGGCTTCTCCTTGAGCTATAAGACCCATCTTTATTCATTTTAAAACTCTTTGGGCCTCTAATAGAGTGTAAGACCCATTCCCTTGTACATAAAAACTTTTTGGGCCTCACATATTGTATAAGTCTCTCTGTACAGTCTTCAAAACAACGGTGCGATCATCGTTAAAACTTGGGCCTCTCCTTGAGCTGTAAGCCCCAACAATCTTTTCAAAGCACTTTCTCCTTTGATTTTGAATTCAAATATATGTTGTTATCAAAACTTTCTTTGTTGAACAACTAACAAAACAGCATGGAAGCTCTACAATGGGTAAGTATTTATCCTCTCTCATTTACCGCTTTCATATGTATATAGCTGTATTGTGGGGCTGCTTCACTGTAAGTCTTCTTTCACATCCTTTTATATACTTGTCACATATCCACTGTGTAATACTAGTATAGTTATTTAGAGTTTTCCCCGGCAATTACGTCTAGCACTAGGTAAAGCCTTGTTGGTCACTCTTAAATACAAACAAAACTAGATCCCCATAGGATTTCCAGATACAGTCTTCCCTTCTCTTGGGGTTAAACAATATGGAACAAAGAGAAAGGCAGTATTCTCGGTGAACCTTTTCTCAGACTGTCACCCTTAGAAATTTTCAAAGAAACTCTAACTCCCCAGAGATGATCTTTTCTCCGTGAATGGCATCTCTTGAGTTTCTTCCAAATTCTCGAACTTTCCTGGAATGATCTCTTCTCTGTGAATTGCATTTCTTGAAATTCTCTTTGTTTGGGGACCCACAGGCTTCCTAAAAGCATCCCTGCCTCCTCTTGGGCGTTGTACAAGGACCCTTCGGCTTATTAGAAGTTCTCATGCCTTCTCTTAGGCTTAATACAAGGACCCTGACGACCTCTTAAAGGTATAAGACAAAACTTAGTCATCCTTTGCTAGAGCAGTCTTTCCAGCATCAAAAACTCTGGCCATTTTAGGGTTGATACTCATCCCTTAATGCCCGCGCCTCATCTTGGGCATTGTACAAAAGATAAAACTCTAGACTTGGACAGTCTAAACCTCTTGAGTCTCAAAGACATTCTCAAGTTCCTTTCAAACATAGGAAAAAATACCGATCACCCTGGATCAATCTCCAACCTAAACCCGGTCTCTCTCATGAGAGTTACCCACACTTGGACACGCGTCAGGATCTTAATAATCCTCAGCGGTAAGACAGCCTCCTCTTGGGCTTTGTACAAATGATTCTCCCCAACGGAGCTAACCTTTTCATACTCTCTTGTTGAGTCAACCACTTTTAGCCTCCGTCTTGGGCTTTGTACAAGACATAAAAACACTCTCTTGTTGAGTATAAAAGACTCTCTTGTTGAGTCAACCCCTTATAGCCTCCGTCTTGGGCTTTGTACAAGACATATAAAAACACTCTCTTGTTGAGTATAAAAGACTCTCTTGTTGAGTCAATCTCCTTTTAGCCTCAATCTTGGGCTTCGTACGAGACAGCAAATCACTCTCTTGTTGAGTATAAATGACTCTCTTGTTGAGTCAATCAACCTTCAGACTCTCTTGTTGAGTCAATCACCTGTTCAAGACTCTCTTGTTGAGTCAACCCCTTTTTAGCCTCCGTCTTGGGCTTTATACAGGACAGATAAAAGTACTCTCTTGTTGAGTCAAACCATTCCAGCCTCCATCTTGGACTTTATATAATATACATTCTCCCCAACGGAGTCAAAATCCCTTTTAGCCTCAATCTTGGGCTTTGTACAAGACAGAAAGAACATTTTCCCCGGAAAAGTAAAACTTCTCGCCTCCTCTTAGGCTTTGTATAAAGAAATCCCCGGTTGAGTCAATCAACCTTTTAGCATCAAATTTGTGCCTTGCTCACAACATATAAACATCAGCAATTCCTCTTTAGAGATGACAAATTCTTTCTCAGTCAAACCTTTAGCTTCATATCTTGGGCTTTGAACAAGATACAAACCACCTTTAGCTTCATGTCTTGGGCTTTGAACAAGACACCAAAACAATCTCTTTCCTCCCATAGAATAGGAGGAACTACGGTCGCTCTGATTTCCCTGTTTCGTTAAACGGAAATACGTAGGCATAAGATTGCAAAATCTTAGCGAGCATACTAATAAAAAAACCCAAAATCCTGTACCTTCATACATCCAAAGCATCAGACCTAACACCTTACCAGAAACCTAGCCAAGAGTCTAGACACTATTTTTAAGCAAATAACCTAAGGCAGACCCCCCCTTTTGATAGCATCTGTAAACCAACAGTTTTAACTGTTTAACCTCAGTATGCAAGCAGGGTTAATTGGAGACATCTATTTCCCTTCCTTAATCAGCTTCACAGGATAAAAAATGAATCAAACTACAGTACCAAAGCGATAGTGATTCGAAACCACAAAAATCGTGCTACAGAAAAAATGGCGACCACAGTGGGAGGTATTTATCTCTTGCAGTCTTACAGTGGGAGGCATTTCTCTCGCACAGTCTTAGGTAGAAAGCCTTAAATTCACTAGGTACCACAGAAATGGCGACTCTGCTGGGGTGTCATTGCCTGTATAGGATCATAAGACTAGAGGTCTAGGATGTTAGAACAAATATATCTCCTGCTATTCCTAATCGATATCCGTGTTTATTTTTCTGCTAATGGGAATGCGTGTGATGCCGCATCTGGAAAGATTGAGTATACACCTAAGATAAGTGACGGCATTATACGGGTAATCTTACGGGGAGTGAATCCCAAATAAGAGGTCCCGGTCGACCATCAAATCAGTAGAGATGTCCTTTGCGGATTCAATGCCTATACGACTTCGGTTGTTGAAAGCAGATTGTTCCATTGGGTTATCTGAAAAGCTGAGGATTTTAGTAGACTGAAACCATTTTGTAGTTCGGAAGCTATCGGAAATAGTTGTCACGCGATACTACCCTCATTTGAGACTACTCTAAGATACTACAGCTCGATGGCGGTCCGCTTGTTGTTGTTATCCCAAGAGGGGTCAGTGATTTTGAGGACAGGTATAAAAAATACCAGTATAAACCTTTGGGGATGGGTAGAGCCTTGACTTCATGACACCGACCCTTTGACCCCATGTTTTTTCTATGTTTTTGTGTGTTGCATTTATACATTCATTTAAAAACCATATAAACAAAGAAAAATCTTCTCTTCTAGTCTCTCTTTTTCAAATTAAACTAAGACAATGGTTGCCAATGTCAGATAAAGAGATTGCTAATGGATTTCGGTAGGAGGAAGACTCACAAGTACACCTTCAAGAATTGTTCAATATGATGCATGTATGTGGACAACAAAGGAAAGCATGATTCAAAGAATTCAAATTGTGAATTTTACCTCTTTTTTTGGAGATTTTGGGCAACCTACCAAGTGCTTTGTTCCAGAAATGATTTAATGCTTTGGACACCCTAAAATGACCTCTTAGAAGCTTTTAGGATGGTTGGAATCAGCTGGAAACCTCTGGAGCAAGTTTGAGCACTTTCTTGCAAAATGGGCAAAAGTGGCCAAAATGCCAACTCTCTCAAATGGTGTTCCAGATGTGTGGCACCATTTGGGACAGTTCAAGGATGATATTTGGAGTGTGTTTGAGGTTTTATCTGGTTTGGAAAGTGACTGAATCAAGACATGGCTTGAAAAATACAAAAAAGTCAAATTTTGAGGTTTTGAGATGTGACTTTGTGATTTTGGTGTTATAGGCCACTTGTGAGAGTTTGGATCACCTACATATGATGTTTATGAGGTGTTAGGATCATGAACTACGATGGAAATGCTCTCTAACTCAAAAACTCATAATTTCCTTACTAAAGAAGGCATTTTGGAGTGAAAGAGAGAATTTGAGGAAAGCATCTGTTTGATGGCTTTGGTGTACTCAAACTGAGCACAAATGAGCTCTATTTATAGTAGAGCAAGTTTGTTTTGCAAGCAATAGTGAATGGTGGCTGCAGCAGAGATTTGGCAAATGTTGGCCAATGAAAATCCAAGTCTCCTCTAGCCATTGACTAGAGATTAGAGCACAGGCCTTTGGTTCCCTAGTTGTTGGATGAATCTTGACTGAATTCGGTTGGAGGAAGCTCAGTTCATGCCACCTCTAAGCATCCATTAAATGCTCCAAACCAAAATTGGAGTCTTGTCCCTCTTTTAGGGATTTCTAGGTTTTGGCATGCTAGTTTTGGTTCCTTGGACTTGGGAGGCTCATGGATCAGATCATACCCCTTGGATTTGATCCTTAGATGTGTCCAAAATGATGACAAGGCTTAAAAATTCGTGTGGCACAAGAAATATGCAAATCTGCCCTGAAAAATTCAGCTGCAGCAAGCCTTTTTGTAAAATCCATAACTCCCTGCTAGAGTATGCTACATGGATGTTCTAGGACTTTCTGGAAAGCTTAGATGACGTACTTCAACTTTGACATTTGGCCCTAGACATGGTTCAACTTGGATCATGGAAAAAAACAGCCTTGAAGTTGGGACATTGTTGCTGAAATTACAAGGCAGATTTTGGCTAAGTGCTGAAAAATTTCAATTTTAGGTTTTTAGCCATTTTGATCCAACCATAACTCAAAATCCATGATGAATTGGGATGAGGTGTAGTTCACACTTTTGTAGAGGGCCACGAGGGCTATAAATCAAGCTTTGGATGGGGAAAAATGGCTTTGTGGTTTAGGAGTTATGATCCTCCAAAGTTTGTACCCTTGCCACTTTATTTCATAACTTAGAAAATTTTCTAAGTTTTTATGGTTACCCCTTTTTCAAGTTATCCCACTTTTCTTGATTTTTCTTGATGAATGATGATTCCAATCACACATTAACATCATTTTAGGGTTAAAAAACCATTTTTATGAAACATCTCAAAAAGTCAAAGTTTGACTTTTGGGCACAGTTGACTTTTTATCAGATGAATTTCAAACTGTGCGATCCTTTATGAAATCAAGTCCTTGACCTAAATCAAACTTAATGGACATGTTCCATAGGTGTTATAGGGTGTATTGAATCGTGTCCCAAGGTTTGGGAGCATGCCTGGGTCAAAAGTCAAAGGTACAGTTGACTTTTCCCGCGAAACCCTAACTGTGGTTCAGATGAAATTGAAACTTGTTGCTCAAGCTTCTTGGATCAATTCATTGTTGCAAATGGATCAATGTGGTGTGTTAGGGATCCTCAAATCCTCTCTTGAGGCCTTGGCTCGTGTTTTGTCCCAAAAGTCAACTTAGGGGTGAATTAGGTCAAGAAACCCTAATTCTGGATTTCTGGTAAATGCATCCCCTGAGGCTAAATTGACTTGATGATGGGGTTTATGATGTTCCATGGAGCATATTAGGATATACTTTGAAGCATTGGCTCATGCCCAGAGGAAAATTTCCATCTGGAGGCCCCAGTCGACCAAACCCTAATTTGGTGACACTGGCGATCCTGAGGCTTGATCCACCTAAAAGGGAGAAGCCTTGTGCTTAATCCTTGAAGTGGAAGTCCTCTTGATCCATTGTGGATATTTGAGAGGCTAGACAAGTTGAAGATCATGTCATTTCTTGATTGATCCTTCGTCTAAGAGCTCTGAGAGGGTTTGAAACCCTAGTTTGATTGTAGTGAACGCTCACCCATCTTTGGGGAGACTAATGAGGTACAAAGGTACATCCATATAGTGCTGATGATTTGCACCATGATGGGAAATCTTAGTGGTCAAAATTTGGGGTATGACAACAGGGCGGGAGCACGAACTTCTCGCTGGGAGGGCTCTCAGTGAGGTCGACATGCGCCGGTTCACTGCCTTTTCGGGGACCCCTGCGAATTTGGAGACTGGCTACACTGAGGGGAGCTGGAGGAATCCCAGGATGTTGGGATGGGGCTCTTCCCCTGCTGCCAGATCTGGTCGACTCCCCCTCTTCCACCTTTCTTCGGGCCTCGGTCAACAGCCAACTTCTTGACACATTCCTTCATGCTCGACATTTTGTCTGCAAAAGAAAAATAAACACGTCAGTAGACCAAAGACAAAAATATACAAGGGAGCCAAGTCAAGGAGTTGCTCGCCACCTAACAGTAGGAGAGCGTCCTCGTCGAAATATGTCTCGAGGAGGGCTCTCGTGTTAATCAACCGAGCCTCCTCTAAAATCTTCCCGCTGTCGTCAGAAATAAATTTCCTGTCCGGAGTCATGAGCTGCGCAGGTTTAAAACCATAGACGAATGTGACTATCTCCTGGTAGGTCAGCCGGTCCTCCTCGACCAACGCGCCCAGGCTGAATATATAGTTGTCTGTGCCTTTCTTGAAATGCTCCTCTGTCCACTGCAGGGAGAACTTCTCCTCGAGGACTTCTACCCGCTGCCCGTCTTTTTCTTTGAACACCCGGTTATACACTGTCTCTGCAGCCTTGAATGTGATGGGCTTGACGATGTAATACCGGGACTTAAAGTGGCAGACAGAGTCCATGTAAGTCCGGAATAATCTGCTCACTTGTTTGAAAGATACCCAATTGTGCCTCCCATCAGTCGTCTGCCTCTGTAGGTGGAAAATACGGAAGAACAAGGGTATAGTAGCCCTGATGCCAAGATACTAGCAGACAAACTCATATGCACGTATGAAAGCGAGCGCGTCGGGGTGAAGCTACGAAGGGGCTAGACGCAGCCAAGTGAACACCTCTCTCTGGAAGCCTCTGAAGGGTATGCAACAGCCTGCCTCGTCGAAGGTGAACTCGTACATAGGGAATCTCGTCCCTTTGAATCTCGAATAGATGCGGTGGTGTTCTCGGGGTTTATACACCATCCAGTTCTTCGAGGAGCCCTCACATCGATTCTCGACAATGGCAAAGGCATCACGGGAGTCCGTAGAAAACAAGGACGAAACGCTCAGAGTCTCCTCGTCTGCCCAGTCTTCAGGCTTCCGCTCCCTAACGCCAATGGTCGGCGCCAACGGGGAGTCAGGTTCATCGTCGGTCTCTATGATTCCCTCGACCATTGTCACCATTTTTACCTGAAAAGCAGAGGAAATTGATGAATTCAATAGTCTAGATCAAATTCACCCTTCCACCGCAAATCAAGTGAAAGGGCGAGGAAAGGATACGAGGAACTGCTCAGTGAACATCCCTAATCAGAGCCTTCCTCGAGAAGATCCCGCACTAGGGAAACATCCCTCCAACCACGGTTAATGAGGGTGCTCGACCCTTGGACCTCCACGCGTTAGTAAGGAACAGAAGCATGAAGCTCGAGGTCACTCGCATGTATGCTTGGGGCCTTCATTCCACGTCCCCGAGACATTCGCCCGACGTCCTCGGGGTATTCATCTAACGTCCCTGGGACCTTCATCAAGTCCCCGACTTCTTCATCCAATGTCCTCGGGGGATTCATCCTGTGTCCTCGGGACCTTCATCAAGTCCTCGGGAGATTCATCCCAGTTCCCCGGGACATTCACCGGAAATCGAAAGAAGCCCCGCCATTTTCGCCAGAAACTCTGTGGTCTCCCTGAGAACTTCATCAATTCGTCGGAGAAACAACCGTGGAAAGCATTAAACAAAAAGAAGGGGCCAGAAACTTACTTGAAACGGCGGTTGTGAATCTCCGGTGTGGCGGCATATGATGGAAGGAGGGCGACGAAAGCTAAAAAAAAGAGAGAAAGCTGTGAGCGGAGAAAGTGAAAATGTGCAAATGGCACGAACCCGACTCCTATTTATAGGGCTGTCACAGGACTCGGGGCGTCCATAGGCACTTGAGTGCCTATGACCCTAGCCGCCCTAGGCATTGATGACGAGTGACACGTGGCACTCAAGACCCCGCCTACGTCTTTTCATTTCCCTGTGTACCCGTGTGATAAGCGTGTCCGTCTCCTTTCATCTCCCCGCATAGTCGACCAGAAATGACCTTTTGGATGCCAGAAGGACATCAGTCCCCGCGACCTTTTGCACATCCCTGCTCCTAACTTCCTACATCTTCCACTAGCTTGGCACTTCGGGCACGCTGCCCTACTGAACAGGTCCCCGACAAATAGGCTGACCCTTAAGTCATTACTCTGACTCTTCGGAGAAATGACTTGGGGGGCTTCTGTTCTGGACTGGACCGGCACCTGCCCATCAGTTGGGTAGGCCCTACCTAAGGACATGCTAAGCATCCCATTAAGGCCCAGTTCACCTCCTCGTCGGGCACACCCAATGACATTACTGTCGCGCAGACACTACATGGTCTGGGGAGAGGTCACACCTCTTCCCCCACGTACTCCACGTACTCCTCCCGCGGGGACATGTCATCAAGTGACTACCCACCTCTGAAAGAGTTGGTCTACCCACTTTCCGGAGATCTAGGGGCAGTTACTCCAGGGAGAAGATCATGTGTTAGTCTTCCCTACGCCACGTAAGCCCTGACAATCATCTGTATTGGGCCTAGCAACCCAACCCAGTGTAGACGACCGTTGGCCCAGCGCTGGAGGCACAATATAAATACCCTCTTTCACTAGAGGGTCAGGTATTCTAATTCTCACTCTCACTAGCTTCTGTACTTTCTTGCTCCGTTCCTGAATTTATCATCGGAGTACCTTGCAGGTACACCCCCCAATCGCCTCACCACTACCGGAGTAGCGGAGCTCACGACGTTTGCTGGCCACTGATCTACTTTCTGATCAGGTACGATCAATTGGAAATAGCATTACTAAGTTCATTAGTTTAAACGAGTAATAATGTGATACTCTATTAAAGGTTTAATTTGATTATTGTGTTTGTCATTCCATATTTGGCTTTGCATATCCGAGTTCCAATAACTAGGTTCGTATAGACAACTTTTATCGATCCATACTAAAACCTTCCGCACACTCTCTTTTTCAAACTACTTTAAAACCCAAATTTTATTTGGTGATTTTGGCTTGGGTGTCTATTCACCCCCCTCTAAACAATTCTCCATCATCTAACAAGTGGCATCAAGAGCCCAGTTCATTCCGTGCTTCGAAACGCTTATTAGAAAATGGCTCGCGAACCTAAAGGGGACTATAAGAGAGCTTCAATTTTTACGGGAGAAAACTATAGTTATTGGAAAGCTTGTATGCAAATTCACGTGAACTCTTATGATAAGGGTGTTTGGGAGGCCATTCAAAATGGTCCTACACCGATAACACATCGTGTTGATGATGTTGATGTTCTAAAGCCCGAAGCACTATGGAATGAGGAAGATAATAAAAAGTGGGCATACGATTGGAAAGCAAAAAAAAATTAGCGTATCCTCTCTTGATGTTGATGAGTTTTATCGCATTTCTCATTGTGTGACCACTAAGGATATGTGGGACACTCTACAAGTTGCCCATGAGGGAACTAATAAGGTCAAACAAGCCCGAATTAATACACTTAATCAAGAATTCGAACTCTTTCGCATGAAGCATGGTGAAACCATTGCTCAAATGCAAAAGCTGATCTCACATCTTATTAATCGTTTAAACTTGTTGGGTAATCCTATTTCCAATGCTATTGATACTAACAAGGTTTGAGATGTCTTACTAGGAATTGGAAACTGAAGGTTACGACCATCAAAGAAGCCAACGATCTTACAACACTTGATCTCACCATCTTGTTCAGAAAGTTAGAAGAACACGAGCAAGAACTAAATTGCTTGGATGAACATGAAAAGAAGCTTGAGAAAAAGAAGAAAAAGAAGAAAAAGGAGAAGGAAGCCAATAAGGAGGAAGGAATGAAGTCTAAAGCTCTTAGGGCTTCAAATTCTAGATCCTCAAAGGAAGAGCACGATAATGATAGTGACTTGTGTGATGAAGAAAACTCGGATGATGAGCAAATGGGACTTTTTGTTAGGAGATACAATCGATACATTCGAAAGAATTATGTCAAACACTCCGACAAAAATCTTGTGAGATTCAAACGACAGTCTACATCCTCAAAAGATAAAGACAACAAAAAGGACAAGGGAAAAGGTATATGCTATGAATGCGGAAAGCCAGGTCATTTTAGACTAGATTGTCCATCTCTTGTTAGTAAGAAAGGAAAAAGCCAACAAGACAATTCTAGGAAGCCTAGAAAGGCTTATGTTGCTTGGGATATCGAAAGTGATGTCTCAAGCGAGAAAAGCTCAAGTGAGAGTGATGAAGAAGCAAATTATTGTTTTATGGCTAATCAACGACAAGGCAAGAAAAAGAATGTAAGTCATTCTAAATACTCTAGCGTTGACAAGTTGTCTTTTATTGATTTGAAAAATGTTTTTGAAAATCTAAAAAAGGAAGTTATTCATGCTTATAAGAAATTACCTTCCAATGAAAAAGTTTTTACATACTTAAAAGCAAAGGTTGAAGAAACCGAAAAGAAATTTGAAGCATTAAAGTGATCCATTGTAGATGGTCAAAAATATAAAAAATGGGGATGAGGAACCATGTCGGTTCGGTTGTGAAACTTATCAAATTTGGCAACAAGAAGTGAGTTCTCTTGAAACCAAAGTGCACAAGGCTTCACAACCATGTGATACTCTTGCCATTAGCTCCTCAAAGGTTGAAAAGCCTCATAAAAATTTCAATTTGATTAAGAAGGATTCAAATGGAAAAAGTAAAGCTCATCATAGATTGATTTGTCACTATTGCTGCAAGAAAGGTCATACCATAGAAACATGCAAATTTAGGTACTTTCTAGTACCAAATGGCACTTTTCAATGGTTACCCAAATGCAACAATTATTTCGCTTACTCCTAAGGACCCAATGAGAATTGGGTACCTACCACCTTTGTTTGATTTTGTGTAGGTTGAGTGTATTGACTCTATGACGGGAAAATGGATTCTCGATAGTGGATGCTCAAGACACATGACGGGATACATTTCTATATTCTCTGACTTTATGGCGAAGAAGAAAGAATATGTGTCTTACGGTGATAACAACAAAGGTGTCATACTTGGAAGAGGTAGTATGGGTAATCCCTCAACTATTACTATATCAAATGTTATGTTAGTAGAAGGCCTTAAACATAGCCTTCTTAGCATTACTCAATCATGTGACAATGGGTACAAGGTAACTTTTACCAAAGATTGTTGTATAATTTCACATAATGAAAAGAAGGATTGTATGTTTAATGGTGTGAGGGTAGACAATATCTATATGCTAGACTTAAGAAACATATCCATGAATAATGCCAAATGTCTTGTTACCGTGAGTGAAGATTCATGGTTATGGCATCGACGTTTGGCACACGTTAAATTTGATCTACTTAATAAAATAGTTGCAAAAGATTTAGTATTTAGTCTACCAAAGATAAAGTTTTCAAAAGATCACCTATGTGATCCATGTCAAAAGGGCAAACAATCAAGGATCTCGTTTAAATCTAAAAACATTGTTTCAACATCGAGACCCATTGAGCTTCTTCACATGGATTTATTTGACCCTTCACGAACCAAAATCCTAGGTGGGAATTATTACGGTTTGGTAATTGTAGAGGATTACTCAAGATTTTGCTGGACTTTTTTCTTACGTAGCAAAGATGAAACGTTCTCAGTTTTCATACGTTTTGTTATCTCAGAATAAATTGAACTCCAAAATAGTTTCCATCCGAAGTGATCATGGAGGTGAGTTTGAAAATCATCTTTTTGAAAAATATTGTGATAAACTTGGTATTGAACATAACTTTTCAGCTCCCCGAACTCCACAACAAAATGGGGTTGTGGAGCGCAAAAATTGTGTTTTAAGGGAGTTGGCAAGAACAATGCTTAATGATTGTGGTCTACCAAAATAATTTTGGGCCGATGTCGTGAGCACGACATGTTATGTTTTGAATAGGATACTTATTCATACTATTCTTGACAAAACCCCATATGAATTATGAAAGGCTAGAAAACCAAATTTGTCACACCTTCATATATTCAAATGTAAGTGTATTGTTTTGAATAATGGAAAAGATAATCTTGGAAAATTTGACGCAAAAGCTGATGAAGGTATCTTTCTTGGGTACTCACTATCAAGTAAAGCATATAGAGTCTATAATAAGAGATTACTTAGTGTTGAGGAGTCCATTCATGTTACCTTTGATGAGACTTGCCCAAATAGTGTTGGGAAAGATATTTCTTTTCTTTATGTAGGTGCATCTACGGAAGACATGCTCAATGAAATCGAAAAAGGGAATGATCAACCTAAAGCGGTGGACATTGAGAAGAAGGAAGATGACAACCATGAAAAGGAAGATGATGAAAGTCAACAAGATAATGATGGTATTCCATTGGAGTGGAGAACCTCCAAGGATCACCCAATTGACAACATTATCGGTGACATCACAAAAGGGGTAACAACGCGCTCTAAGATAAGTAATTTCTGTTGTCACCATGCTTTTGTTTCACAAGTTGAACCTAAAAATGTTAAGGATGCCTTACTTGATGAGCATTGGCTTTTAGCAATGTAAGAAGAATTGAATCAAGAAATGATATTTGGGACCTTGTCCCACGTCCACAACATCATCAAGTCATTGGCACACGATGGGTTTTTAGGAACAAACTTAGCGAGCATGGCGTGATAACACGAAATAAAGCCTGACTAGTAGCTCAAGGGTATAACCAAGAGGAAGGGATTGACTACGGGGAGACTTATGCTCACGTAGCCCGACTCGAGGCTATCCGGTTACTACTCGCTTATGCTTGTGCCAAGAACTTCATATTATATCAAATGCACGTAAAAAGTGTGTTCCTTAACGGCCACATAAATGAAGAGGTGTATGTCTTACAACCTCCCGGTTTTGAAAATTTTGAGTATCTTAATCATGTCTTTAAGCTAAAACGTGTGTTGTATGGTCTTAAACAAGCCCCTCGGTTATGGTATGACTGTCTTAGCAAGTTCTTGCTTGAACAAGGATATTCAAGAGGAAAGGTGGACACCACTCTCTTTATTAAACGTCAAGGAAAGCATACTTTACTTGTTCAAATATATGTTGATGATATCATTTTTGGATCAACTAACATGCATCTTGTCAAGGAGTTCTCTAAGCTTATGCAGGGAGAGTTTGAAATAAGTCTTATGAGGGAGCTAAACTACTTCCTTGGACTTCAAATTAAGCAACTCTCGAATGGAACATTCATTTGTCAAACCAAGTATTGTCTCGAGCTACTAAAAAGATTTGGAATGGACAGTGCAAAGGATATTGACACACCTATGGCAAAAAAATAAACTTGGATAGAGATGAAAAGGGTAAGGATGTCGATGTGAAAAAGTATCGAGGTATGATCGGATCACTTCTATATCTTACGGCGTCTAGGCCCGATATTATGTTTAGCATTTGTATGTGTGCTCGATATCAATCGGCTCCCAAGGAATCACACTTTAAAGTAGTTAAGCGTATTCTTAGATAACTTATTGGTACTTCTAAGTTTGGGCTTTGGTATTCCAAGGGAAGCGATTGTAGTTTGGTTGGTTATTCTGATTCCGACTTTGCTGGTTTCAAATTGGATAGGAAAATCACTAGTGGCACTTGCCACATGTTTTCAAAAATTTTGGTTAGTTGGCATAGTAAAAAGCAAGTATCTGTAGCTTTGTCAACTACCGAAGCGGAATATGTGGCAGCCAGTAGTTGTTGCACCCAAATTTTGTGGCTTAAGCAACAATTGCTAGATTTTGACATCAAACTTTCACATATTCCTATCATGTGCGACAACACTAGTGCAATCAATCTAACCAAGAATCCGATACTACATTCTCGTACTAAACATATCGAGATTCACCATCATTTTCTCCGCGATCATGTTGAAAATGGGGACGTTGTTTTTGAGCATGTTGATAGTAAAAATCAAATTGCTGATATTTTCACAAAACCTCTTGCAACGGGATCTTTTTTCAACATTCGTGGAGAATTGGGGATCATTGATATCTCCAATGTTGCTTAATATTCTATCTTGTGGCTTGCACTTTATACTACTGCTCTAACGTTTTGTTTTGAGTTTTTAACATCATGTGAGTGCATCCTTCATCCCATCAAGAGTGAGGTAGTACTGTTTAAATTTCTCCTTGAAAGTAAGACTTTTCTTAAAGCATGTTATTTATTGGTTAAAAATACTTGATATTCTTTCAAATGATGAAGACCATGAATGTTCATTTCCAAAACTTTTTGGTTGATAACCATTGTGTGGTCTCAATATATATACTTATAGTGACTTCATGTATTAACTCCTTCACATTTTAATAAATTTGTTCTTAAGTGTATAAGTATGTGGCTTGTTTTTTTTATTTTATTTAAGCTTGCTAATTGCATAAATTGTTATTGTTGTTGCGTGTCTCATGTTTTGATAACGTTTTTCATCTTGGATTGAGTAATGACATGTTCTTGTCGCTATGCCAGGCACATACGTGTGCGGCATCGGGAGTTCCTCTATGATATGTTTGATATTCGTGACGCAATTGTAGCAACTTGATGAGTTTGCTCTTGCATTGCCTTATTTAATTCTACTTTATGTTACTTGATTTGTAATGCTGGTTATTTATCAATTCTACATCATTACATATATATGGGGATATGTGACCGTTGCTCTTCTATGTAAAATTGCCTCTGAATGATATATTTGATTTTGTATTTGGAATATGATACTTCTCACGACTCACTATCTTTCTTTTTGATTTTGTCAAAGGGGGAGAAGCATATGCGAGATGAAGTTGGGAAGCACAATGTCAGGTGGAGCCTTCAATAACAACATGAAATGCATCGTCACAAGTTTTGCCATCATAAAAAAGGGGGAGTATGTGAGTGCAACTTCACCATGAGATGTTTTGCATGATGTCAAAACATTAAAATTACTTTGCATTTTGGCATATTGAACAACAACTCTGATTTTATGTGGTACCCTTGCATTAGAGGTCTTAGGAATCATCAAAAATCACTTCAAAATTGTACAAAATCATGAAAATCAATTTCTGCACAAAAATGCACTGCATGTGCCTGCACATACGCAACTCAGGTCGACACATGTAACTCATTTTTTAAGCATGTAGCTTATATTTTGGTTCGGTCGACACACACCTGCTTCAGGTTGGCACATACTGTAAGTTTCAACATTATGTGCCGGCACATATGTGTTTCAGGCCGACACATCTACTGTCCTAAATAAGGCTGTAGGTTCAATTTCTCTTGGGTCGGCACATATGTCCCTTCAGGTCAGTACATGCTGTTATTTTTGACAGTATGTGCCGGCACATCCAACGTTCAAGCCGACACATGTTGTTTAAGTTGGTCAATTTTATTAATTTTGTTAATTTTTTTACTCCAAAAATTACCTCCTTGCCACTAATCTTCCAAAACTATAAATACATCATTCATGCTTCATTCCAAACTGGTGATACCATAAAATTAGCCTGCATTTGCTCATCATCTTCAACCTCCGTCCTATGTCTACACACTAACAAATCACACATAATAATCTTTTGTTGGGGTGTCAGCTAGGCGAAGGCCTGATAAGGTCCAATTGGGTTCTTGTGTAGTCGAGATATTGGGTTGAGATTTGTAGGGGTCTTCATCCGGAAAAACCGCGGGTTTGTCCTCCAAGATCGTGTATAGATTTGGGGGTTTTCGTGCAAGACGTTTAATAGAGGATTGTGACGTTGTGAAAGCCATTGGAGATAAATTACGCAAAGGACCCTTTGGAGATAAAGAATGCAAAGGAAGTAGCGGAGAACGATGAATCGAATTGAATTCTTGTGGAACAATCAGTGCAATTGGCCGTGCGCGAAAGCTTTGGAGATAAAGAACGTAAAGGAGTAACAATATCGACAAGTCAATTGGCATCCATTGTTGTCTTGGTCTTACTCAAGATCAAAAGAAGAAAAGGGGTTGAATCAACATCAGAACCAGTAGTGTTTATATGGTTGCTCTGAACACTTTTCTTGTATATCAAATTTTTGCATAGTAAGAAAGTATCCTAATTCCACATTGGAAATTAGCCGCAGATGTACCCACACGTGAGGACGAAAGAGGGGAACTGCATGAACAAATCCTCGTGTCGATCTCTCTATTATCTCTTTTCTCGTTTTATTTTTCATTACGCAATTTATCAAATAGCATTAATTAATCGATCAACTCGTAAGAATTTTCCTATGATCCTTTTGTTTTAAACTTGATTGTTGATAAGCTTATAATAACTTTTGATTATAAGAGGTTTTCATATCACCAACAACACAAAGGAAATTCTGAAAATTCGTTCGCACACCAAGTGTTCGATAAATTGCATAGTTCAATATTTTTGCTTATTATTATCATTGGAAATAGCATTACTAAGTTCATTGATCGCGACTTTGCGTATTGGTCGGATTACTGCTTCAATTATACAGCTTATCGCGTATTTTTAAAAGATTGTCTAACCCACAGGGACTAATAATCAACCTAGAGTGATCGATTATTGCGGTGTAAAGCTAAGGCTAGATTTGGCGGTAAAAGAAAACTTGGTTTTTAACGGAATTGAAAAACAGCAATAAAGACGAGACCGGAGAATGATTTCCGTGCTCCTTGGGGACTCCGTAAAATCTGGGTGTTAACAAAGGTCTCGAAATTGATCTGAAGGATATACCAGTTTAAAGGCTCAATCTCACACTCTCGCGGTATTAAACAAGCCACGCCTAATGACCCCAATATTTTGCTCTCGCTCGCTCAGTAATTAAAAGGTGCGCTTTGAAAACTAACATAACCTAAATGAGGCCCTAAAGCGCTCTCGCTGCTCAATGTCCGATGCCTACTATCCGGCGATTACCTCAAACTCTCGCTCTATTGGACACGCCTTGGTGCGTTTCTCACTCTCGTGACAAACTACTGTTAAACGGCCTCTCGCTCTCACGACAAAGCTGCCTAAATTCAAATTAGACACCTAAACCAGAATCTTGAAAACATTAAGTTAAACACTGATGGCTTTACAGAGTCCCGTCGGAACGACGATCCTCAATCTACGGCCTCAAAGCAATTCTACTCAGACATATTTAAATCTAACACTAATGCATTAACATTTCTGAATTTTAAATCATACATATTGATTAGTTTTTTTTATTAAGATCAGATTTAGGTTTTTGTGCGAAATTTAAGTTATGTTGCATACAATTACAAGTAAATAAAATGCAGTAAAATAGACAAGATTTAGATAACCTGAAATGCGAAGTAATTAAACGGAAAACAAATCTTCTTTTAAGCAATTGATCCAAGTGTACATCAGCAACAATAGAAATAAAAAGTACAACAGATGTATCAATCTTTCAGTGTGAGTGATCAATACTTTGGAAGGTAATGTAAGTGGGTAGGATAGAAATTTCGGCAGTGCTTCTGCAAGGTTCTTGGATCCCTTTATGCAGACCTCTGATGCTCTATATATAGGAAATTCTGGCTCCCAGCAGTTGAATTCGAAATTTGAAACTTAACTTGCAAACTGCCAGAACTGCATCAAGAAAATTGCTCCCGCGCATAATGACGGTCGCCGTAGGCCTAATGGCGGACGCCATTCATTTGAATCTTTGAATTTCCCTCTTTTCTGCTATGGCGAGTGCCATTCAGTTGAACTGGAGGAAAGGCGAACGCCGTTCAGATCAGGCTGGGGCAGAATCATGCATTTTCTTCACTTTTTCTTCTCTTTAAGCTCGGTTCTTTATCTTTCCTCCTTTGGAGCAAATGTAGGACCTTTCAAGGGAAAAGAAACGAAAACATAAGCAAATAATACATGAAATGATAATGACTCGATAAAAATATGATAAAATGTGCACGAATTGAATCGAAATAAACGATACGGAATCGAGTCATCAAACTCCCCCACACTAAGACTTTTGCTTGTCCTCAAGCAAACTCCCAATGTAATAAAATAGTAAGCATGTTGTTTCGACTCGTAGGCACGACAAAAAAAATCTAAGCACAAGGTTGCTAGGCTAAAGTGAAACGGATAGGTACTGGATAGTGAAAACAAGGATACCGTAATGACACGACTCCACAAAAGCGGACGAATACTCCCTTCCTATGCAATACCAATTCAAATCATGACATTATAACTAGACCTATATCCTTCATCTTATTTCACCTCCTTTTCATTCGAGTGCAATCACATTAAGACCGTTATCCTGTGTACTTACATGGTAAGCGAACATGTTAGTGTTTATGATCTCTTATTCAACACAATTTTTTTTTCTTTTTCGCACATTATGCTTTCTTTTGCTTACAAATTTCAAGAGTCTGAACCTTTAGGCTAAATGGTCGGGTGAGGACCACCTAACTTAGCGGGAACATGTCTTTCATTCGTTTTTTTTCTATAAAAATCACATAAATCAACTTTTGAGATCACACATATTTGCATCGGTTCGTTACTTAGTCCGTACACACGGATGGTGCTAACTGCTAGTACAAACTAATAAAGAGGTTACTTCTAAGAAACTAGGCATAAGGTCATGGTATAATGTCTATTTAAATCAATATCACATATTTAGGGAATCTAAGGTGTAGGAATGGTACCGATATTTTCAAAATTTTCCCAAGTCCGCCTACCTAGCCTAAATCAAAGAATGAAATATCCTATACTACACGTGTTATGCCTTTGAGTCTAAACAAATTTTTTTTTTAAAATTGGGGTCAAATAAGGGAGTTATTAGACACAGGAAAAATGTAAAGTAAAAATGACTCAAACGTGCATATGACTCGATAATTAAAAACAAACTAAACTAGAAAGCAAGAAATAACTAAAAGCAATAAACGGCTCCTCCCCCACACTTAAACTAGACATTGTCCTCAATGTCTTAGCCTAAGGTGAAAGAAGGAGCGATATAACCTAGATACATCAATGATAGTGAGCACGCCCTCCACGAGGGTGTCTGTCCTGCCTGATGGCTAGGTTGTCCTGTGGGACATGTTGGACACAATCTGCAATTTGGTTTACCTCCCTGCGCAGTCCCGCCATCTCTGAGACAACATCTCTCAAATCCGACTCGGCCCTGGCCATGAACTCGTACTGCCTCCTCTCTAACTCATGCATCTACACATCACGCGCGACATCTCTCTCTCTCTCTGTTGTCTAAGCTCTAACAAAACTTCATCCAATGACGAACGAATACCTGCAAAATCAGAAAAAGGTGCCATGTGTGCTTGGGTGCTAGACCCAGGTATGTCAGTGTTATGGCTATGAGTACAGGGCTGCTCAGAATGTTGCCTCATGACATCATGGTAGTGCCTCTCATCGCTCTCTACCTCTACATCACGGGCTCCTAGATCAAATAGCCAATTGGCGCTTTGACGCGCATTTATACGCTCAGCATTTGGCAGAGAAAAACCTCGGAACTCATGTGTCCGGACCATAAAGTGATACTTGTTACGATGCAAACTCTTGACAAGCTGCGCATTACGGTAAAAGCCAATGTCAGCATAGAGACAAGGTATGCTCTCTTCGTTTTCCAAGTTGGCCTCTAAATCTAAAGAGATAGCTATGGCAGTAATGATACCGCCTATGCAGATGGAACCGCCGACTCTGTTCGCTACACTAATAAAATGGGCTAGGAGGAACGGTGTAGGATTCACACAGGTTTGGAAGAGTGCACAGTGAATAAAGAACAGATCCTTAGAATTCACGTTCCCTGGGTTTTCTCGTCAGAAAATAGTGGAGGCGAGGGTGCGGTGAAAGTAACGATTAGCAGGGTTATGGATGGTCGTGGCTTTCAAACCCTCCCATTTGGTGGTTCTTGTGTTGGTTATTTGATGCCAGAATTGGAAGGCTCCTTCCTCCCAGTCACTGTCCAAGGGTGCTTGAGTAGCAAGACCCTCACCGGTAGGAAAACCAAAATATTCAGCTATCTGATCATGAGTTAGCGAATAATCTACGTTAAACATTTTGAAGTAAATGGTTCTGGTGGTGCGGTTAATATCATGGACATAGCGGACTGAAGTAAGAAATTCATAAGTAAGTCTAACGGAAGAGGGATTAAACATGGAGCAGAAACGAGTCATACCTAAGTTCCTGAGCATCCACGAGAAACTATCATAAAGACCTAAGGTGCGAAGAGTTTCTGGCTCTGGATATCTTGTGGCATAAACTGGCCTTTTGGATACTCGGTGAAAGTTCGAACGCATGGTGGCTCCAACTGTTCCTTCGGGGAACTCAATGCCCATGTAATTTATCTCTTGGTTAGCTTCCATAGTTGTTTCTTAGGAGGATGGTGTTTGTGAATATTTTTCTGAAATGGGTAGAGAATGGAAAGTGGGTTTTGAGAGAGATGATTGGAAATGTGTGGATTAGTGGGATTAAATAGGGATTGAATGGATGAATATGGATGGTTGGAATTTAATGTGGGATAATGAGAGGTTTACTAGGTGCTTAGGGGGTCTAGGGAACATGCAAGAATGTTTTAAATGGGGAGAAGAGGAGGCAAAATCGTGTCTTAAAAGCAAAACACGCGTTCTGCCTTTTTAAAGGAATGGCGAACGCCTTATGCATAATGGCGAGTGCCATTTGCTTCAGACACGATTTTGTGTCCTCACTCCTACAGAATGCAGTGTTGTGACATATTTTTGGGTTTTTCTTATTTTATCGACAAAACACAATAAGTTAAACATTTAAAACACTTAAAGGAAAGGAAACTTGCATTAAATGGAACAGTAGTACATTACATTTACACGTCGGCATCCCAACGGTACACAGTGGAATGGAAATTAACAGTACAAACGATACAAGAAAGGGAAACATTATACATGTAAACAAATTATCCTAAGAAAAACAGGGAAGTAGGTACGGCTAATGGATCATCCATGGTGTTGTCTAAGAGAGTAGACAATTTGGAACATATGGTCTAACTCCTCATGTACAACATCCATAAGTCCAATGAAGTCGACTCGGAGAAAGGAAATCTCATCTCGGAAGGAATCCACTTCGGACTGGAGAGTATTAATAGTAGTAGCTACATTAAAAGGTGGTATATCAGGATCGACCTCGGAACCTTGAGTGGCCTCGGCAGACATAACGGTATCTCGGTTTTGGTAAGCCTGAGGAGAGTCGGGTGGAGTCAGAAACTCATTAACGACCTCCAAGTCATAGAGCCAATTGTCCTTATTGTGCACACTGGTCTTTTCATGGTTGGGTAAGGTGAAAGTATGGACTACATCATTATCGATAAGTAACTCAAATTCAACCGGGCCAAGGTTAGCAATAATGCCTCTGTTGAAACAAAAGCTAATGTCCATCGGATGAAAACCACCAAATGCAAAGGAACGGTTCAAATGGTACCTCATTCCAATTGCATCAGCAATCATAGTCACCCGCCCATCTATTAAGATTGGCTCAAAGGTATCACAGGCAATACGACTGAAATTAGCAAGTAAATATGGGGCTGCATTGACAGGCTTTCCTTGGGATACGCAGAGCATGATATATAACTCATCCCTCGACACAGATGTAATGTTCTCTTCTTTGCCAAAGAAGGTGTGAGCAAGAACCTTATGGAAATACCTCCATCCAGGGTTGTGGATGTTTTCAGAAAACAAGGCATCAAGTTCGGCAGTACCGTTTCCAGCTATGGTACCCCAAAAATGTTGAAGATCATAGCTAGTGAAGGCATCAGCAGGGGTTCTAGTCACAGCATCGGGTTCATTAGGAAAACCCAATAATTCAGTGAATTCATGGTGGGTGAATCTGTACTTGTTTCCAAATAACCTGAAGGTAGCCAATCCACGGCCAAATCCGAAGCCACGGGTGGCATCATAGTAGAGGGAGCTTAGGAACTCCAAGGCCAGGCTACGGTAAGTGCTAATCTCTTCTCTAAAGCAAAGTGAGACCAACCTATTTGACTCAAAAGGAAAACAACACTATCTCGGAAGCTAAGGGTTCGCATAGCCGAGTCGTCAGGGTAGATGGACAGACCAAAGTCTCTTTAAGACAAAGCCTCAAATCGACATCTCTGGACATCGTTCCTGAAAACAACGGCACGGTTCTCAAATGTATGCATCGTTTCTGACCAAAGGTTTCTTAGAGAAGGGTATCCTGAAAAATTTAAAAATAATACACTATTAGGGAAATAATACTATTAGCTACGCGTTAGTAAAATAAAAATAGTAATAATAATCATAATATTGATAATGATAGCAACAGTAATAAGATGCAACAAACAGTTATGCGTATTGCAGAGATTTTATACAAAACATGCATGCAATATCCTAGAGCTAACACAAAAAAAACAACAACAAAAATCGTGGTTTAGCTCCCACGGAGCGCTTTGTTTAATGTCGGAAGCTCGACATTAGAATTGAAAAGGGCGTCATTTATCGGGAAGAGCGGGAAGTGTAACACCCCCAATCTATACCCCCAAGCTATTAAAGCGATAATAAAATTCAAAATTTCATTATAGTATATTTAAAACATTCACGGCATAGACCGAGGGGTCACATCAATTTGAAACAAAATACACATAAACCTGCCCATAAAGAGATGCAACAGTCAGGTAGCAATTAACAGAGGAACTTAGTTCCTACTACCCACAATTCAGGTACAGAATAAAAGCGGAAAGTCTGTACTTGAAATCTCATATGTATATATATATATATCATGAAAGGTTTGTCTGCCAAATACAACCATACATATACAATCGCAAAAGAAACATATACATATGCACACAAATCACCAACGGTCTCCCTAACTACCCGGTGCCACATATCAGAGCCGACTGACAAAAGAATGAAGACTTAAGCTTCACAAAAAGACCTCCAGCAATCTAATCTGTAATGCCTCATAGAGCATTATAAAACAGCAGAAGGGTGAGAAACGCAATCATAATATAATTGCATATAATTATATAATAACACAACATTACACACATAAAATATTTTCACCACAACGTACAACAGAATCCAAATACCACACAACACAATACATGTCTCAACTCATCAATTCCAATCACAATTCCACACAAACTCAATCCATTCATGAATTATGCAAATGCACAGAGACCGACACAACGACTCTATGCAATGCATATGCGGTACCATCCATCCATCAATCTCATCACTAGTTCACTCAGGAACTCTGCTGGAATCATCGCTCGTTACATCACTGTAACTCCCCGTCGGGCATACGATGTTCCCCGTCGCTCACACCCCACACGGGCACACGACGTTTATGGATCGCTCACACCCCACACGGGCACACGACCCGATCGCTCACACCCCACACGGGCACATGATCGTCTATAATCATCGCTCACACCCCACACGGGCACACGGCGTTATAGAGGATTCCCTCTGGAACCAAACCGTCGCTCATACCCCACATGGGCACACGACATTACAAGAATGCATATCATGATGCTTGGCATACAATGACTCATAACATTCTAATGCACACATATACGCAACCATAATCATGCATATATCATCAAATACAACACATTGCATTTACGTGCCCTTAGGCCACAATTCATCATCACAACATGTATTTCATGTATTTTCATCTCACCACAACACACAAGTCATACAACATTCATAGAGATAGCACATTGCATGATACACATCAATTACACACAATTACAACGACAAAAGTCGGCAAAACGACACTATTCCAATTTCCCGACATAATTAAATCGGCCAATGATTTAAAAACCATCATCATAAGAAAGTACATGCTACAAGCTTTCTAACGCATCAAACCACACCTCAAACCGACTCACAGATCAAAAGTTACAGAGAAAACAAATTTGAATAAACTGTCATGTTCGCAGTGTGAATCTCCTAGTGAGTCCTTCGCTCCCTCATTCGCAGTGCGAATGTCCTAGCGAACAGTGGCAGAAGCAAAATAGCCTAGAAAATTCCCAACGTTCGCAGTGCAAACCCCCAGCGAATGCTCACTACCCCGTTCACAATGCGAATCCTCCAGCGAACAGTGGCAGAATGAAAAATAATACAACGTTCGCAATGCGAACCCCACGCGAACGCTCGCCACCCATTCGCTGGCCATTCGCAGTGCGAACCTGCGATTTCAGCAAAACCCAGCAGCGCACCAGATCATCCCAAAACCATATTTTCTCCACCCAAAACATTTCCAAACCAACATATAGCAATCAAAACATAACCCAAGCATGGTAACAAGTATTCTACCACGTTTACACCAATTTTCAACCGCGAAAACATCGATTTCTCATCATATTCTCATTTCCAACCTAGAATCAAAAGCTATGGAAAGACAAGAAAACATACAAGTACACACATACATAATCATACACAAGCATAAGATAATCGAGTTTCGCCCCCTTACCCGATTTAATCGTGTCTAGAAAGTCGATTGTTTCGATTTCTTCTTCTCCAAGTTTCTCTCTTTTTCTTCTCTTCTTCTTTCTCTCTACTTTTCTTCTTCTCTTTTTCTTTCCTTTTCTATTTTTATCTCTTTCTATTTCTATTTCTATGAAAAAAATATAATATCTACCCGACAAAAGACCAAAATACCCCTGCACTCAAATATCTCGCAAACGATCCCAAAACCCGATAAAACATAATCACGATGAAAAATAACATATTTCCAAATAAAAGTCAGAAATAAAATAATATAATAATAAAATAATCAAAACAACTCGATTAAATAAAACGGATAAAACTGGGGCGTTACAGGAAGCTCTTCCAATTTGTAACTAGTGATGAATTCCTTGTTTTCTACTAAGTGGTAGTGCTTGAGTCTCTGGCCGTTCACAAAGAATGTCTCATTCGACTTTCCTCTAATTTCAACTGCTCCACTTGGTAGGACTTTTGTAACTTCGAAAGGACCAGACCATCTAGAACGTAATTTTCCAGGAAAGAGTTTAAGCCTAGAGTTAAAGAGAAGAACTATATCTCCTTCGTTAAACTCCTTCTTTGTTATCCTTTTATCATGCCACTTCTTGGTTCTCTCTTTGTATATTTTGGCATTTTCATAGGCGTCTAGTCTTAGTTCCTCTAGTTCATGGATATCTAGAATCCTTTTCTCGCCTGCTGCCTTATAATTCATATTCAGGGTCTTAATTGCCCAATAAGCTTTATTCTCAAGTTCCACAGGCAGATGGCACAACTTTCCATAAACTAATTTGTACGGTGTGGTTCCTATAGGGGTCTTGTAGGCTGTTCTGTAAGCCCACAGAGTTTCATGAAGTTTAGTAGACCAATCCTTCCTAGAGGTCGCAACGGTTTTCTCTAAAATTTGCTTAATCTCCCTATTTGACACCTCTACTTGTCCACTAGTTTGAGGGTGATAGGGTGTTGCTACTCGGTGTCGTACTCCGTATTTAAACAATAGTTTCCCAAAAACATTAGAAATGAAATGAGAACCGCCATCACTAATGACAATTCTTGGTACACCGAATCTGGGAAAGATTATGTTCTTGAAAAGTTTCACCACCACTCGTGCATCATTTGTAGGTGAAGCTATCGCCTCAATCCATTTTGATACGTAATCAACTGCGACGAGTATGTCTAAAAGAAGATGGAAAAGGTCCCATGAAATCAATACCTCATACATCAAAGACTTCAACTTCCAAATTTCCCTTTTACAGCATCTCATCGCGTCTAGAAACATTTCCAGTGCGTTGGCACCGGTCACAGTTCATAACGGCAATGTGAACATCCTTCCAAAGGTTTGGCCAAAAGAGGCCAGATTGTAATATCTTTGCGCATGTTTTTGATGTACTGGCATATCCTCCATATGGTGCAACATGGCATTGTGATATGACATCCTCTACTTCCGATTCAGGGACACATCGACGAAATATTCCATTGGCTCCTCTCTTGAATAATAGGGGTTCATCCCAGTAATATTGTTTAAGGTCATGGAAAAATTTCTTCTTCTGTTGGTATGTTAGGTCCGGTGGAAGCACCTTGGATGCTAGGTAGTTGACAAAGTCAGCATACCATGACAATGTGGTTTTTACATAGATTGTTTCTACTACTTCATTTGTCTCTGCATCGTTAAATAACAAGGAACATTCTACAGTTTTGCTTTCCCTTTCCAACTGGGCTACTAGTCTGTCGTAAGGAAAATCATCGTTTATAGGCACTCTTTCGGGCTTTAGATCCTCAATCCTAGAGAGATGATCTGCTACCACATTTTTGGTACCTTTCTTATCCTTTATTTCCAAATCGAATTCTTGCAAAAGCAAGATCCATCTCAAGAGTCTTGGTTTGGCATCCTTCTTAGTCAACAGGTACCTAATCGCGACGTGATCGGTATAGACAATAATTTTTGCTCTTATCAGATAGGAACGAAATTTATCTAAGGCGAACACAACAGCCAGGAGTTCTTTTTCTATGGTCGCATAGTTCATCTGTGTGTTGTCCAAGGTTCTACTTGCGTAGTAAATAGCATGAAGCCTTTTATCCTTTCTTTGTCCTAAGACAGCGCCTACAGCATAGTCGCTAGCGTCGCACATTATTTCAAATGGTAAACTCCAATCAGGTGGTTGCATAATTGGTGCGGTAATAAGAGCATTCTTCAGATGTTCAAATGCTTTCAAGCATTCTTCATCGAATATGAATTCAGCTTCCTTCATTAATAGTCCAGTCAAAGGTTTTGTAATCTTAGAGAAGTCTTTAATGAATCGTCGGTAAAAATCGGCATGTCCTAAAAAGCTTCGTACTTTTCTAACTGTTTTTCGTGGTTGAAGGTTTTCTATGATTTCTATCTTTGCTTTGTCTACTTCAATACCTCTATCGGATACTACATGTCCAAGAACTATACCTTGTCGCACCATGAAATGGCACTTCTCCCAATTTAGCACAAGGTTCACTTTGACGCATCGTTCAAGTACCATCTCAAGGTTTGACAGACAGTGTTCGAAACTTCCCCCACATACAGAGAAATCGTCCATAAAGACTTCCATTATGTCGTCTATGAAATATGCAAAGATCGACATCATGCATCTCTGAAATGTTGCGGGAGCATTGCACAGTCCAAATGGCATTCGACGATAAGCAAATGTGCCATAGGGGCAGGTAAATATGGTCTTCTCTTGGTCATCAGGATGAATATGTATTTGGAAAAATCCCGAGTATCCGTCTAAGTAACAAAAATATGAATGTTTGGCTAGCCGTTCAAGCATTTGGTCTATGAAGGGTAAAGGAAAATGATCTTTTTTAGTAGCCTTATTCAGCTTTCTATAGTCTATGCACATCCTCCATCCAGTTTGAGTTCGTTTAGCTACGGACTCGCCTTTTTCGTTAGTTACAACCGTAGCACCACCCTTCTTTGGTACGACATGCACTGGGCTGACCCATTTGCTATCAGATATCGAATATATGATTCCTGCTTCCAATAGTTTTTGCACTTCTCTCTTGACTACATTGCTTAGGACAGGGTTCAATCGTCTTTGATGTTCTCTGGATGTCTTGCAGTCTTCCTCCATCATGATGCGATGCATACATATAGAGGGACTTATCCCTTTTAGATCGGAGATGTTATATCCAAGAGCTGTGGGATATTTCTTCAAGACTTCCAATAGTTTCTCGATTTCTATTTGTCCTAAATCAGCATTAACTATTACGGATTTTTCAAGTTCAGTGTCTAGGAATTCATATCTTAGATCTTTGGGTAATATTTTGAGTTCTACAGATGGTTTCTTTGGGCAAGGCATTGGATCGGGTGTGAGTGCTAGGCATTCTCTTAGACTGTCATCTTCATATGGCTCATGCCAGTTATCGTCCTCGAATATTGGAGGGGCTGGAATCTTTAGTACTTCCGTGTACCTTGTTGGTTCCTTCTCCATTTCTCTGACGCATTCGTCGATAACGTCTAAAAAACAGCATGAATCGTCTAAAGCAGGGGCCTTTAGGAATTGGGCTAAGATGAATTCAACTTTTTCTTCCCCAACTTTGAAGGTTAACTTTCCCTTCTTCACATCTATTATAGCTCCAGCTGTTGCTAAAAACGGTCTACCTAAGATGATGGGTATATTAGAGTCTTCCTTAATGTCCATTATCACGAAATCTGTCGGGATATAAAACTGACTTATGCGAACTGGCATGTTTTATAGCATACCCACTGGATACTTCACAGAACGGTCTGCTAGTTGTAGAGACATCTTCCTTGGCCTCAGGTCTCCTAAGTCAAGTTTCTTACATGTGGATAGGGGCATTAGGATAACACTGGCTCCTAAGTCGCATAACGCTTTGTCTATGACAGTCTTTCCGATTACACAAGGTATGGAAAAGCTACCTGGATCTTTTAGTTTAGGAGGCATGTTATTTTGAAGTATGGCACTACACTCAGCAGTGAGCATAACGGTTTCATTGTCCTCTAACTTTTTCTTGTTTGATAGGATCTCTTTAAGGAATTTGGCATATGAGGGCATTTGTGTAATAGCTTCTGTGAAAGATATCGTTATATTCAGTTGTTTTAGAAGCTCTACGAATTTCTTAAACTGTCCTTCGTTTTTGGATTTAGCTAGTCTTTGGGGATAAGGCACAGATGGTTTATATGGCGGCGGAGGCACATAGGGTGTCTCTTTCTCTGTGGCCTTTTCGCTTTCATTTTCCTTCTCCGTATTAGGTTCTCTTATTTTCTCAGTTCCCTTTGGTAAATTTTGGTGCATAGCTGAATTTTGGAGTCTTGGGTCAACGGGTCCATCGTATTCTGTTCCGCTTCGCAAAGTAATAGCGTTAGCATGACCTTTTGCGTTTGGTTGTGGTTGGCCAGGAAATGCTCCAGCGGGGGCTGCGTTAGTTGATTGTTGTTGGGCTACCTGAGTAATTTGAGTTTCTAACATCTTATTATGAGTAGCCATAGCATCAAGCTTGCTTGACAATTGTTTCATCAATTCACTCGTGTGAGCGTTTTGATTTGCGAAATCCCTGTTTTGCTGAGCTTGAGCATTCATAAAGTTTTCCATCATGATTTCCAGATTTGATTTCTTTGGTAGTGGTGGAACGGGTTGCGCTCCTTTCTGAAATCCAGGTGGAATAGCAGGTGCTGGGTTAGGTGGATGTAAGGCATTGTTATTCTTATATGAAAAGTTCGGGTGATTTCTCCAGCCAGGATTGTAAGTGTTCGAATACGGGTTCCCTTGAGCGTAATTTACTTAGTCGGTAGGAGTACTAGCCAACACTTGACATTCATCATTTGTATGCCCAAGGTTTCCGCATATTTCACAATTAGGTGTTACCGCAGCTACGGTAGCTGCTGGTGGTGCTATCACTAAACTTTCGATCTTTTGAGCAAGCGCGTCCACTTTAGCATTGACTCGGTCTATACCGTTAACTTCGTGCATTCCTCCTTTCGGAGTCGGTTTCTCTAAACCAGCGCGTTCACCTCCCCATTGGAAATGGTTTTGAGCCATAGTCTCTATGAGTTCATAAGCTTCTGCATACAGTTTATCCATTAGAGCACCGCCTGCGGCAGCGCACATATTCATTTTGGTATTGTACAACAGCCCGCCGTAAAAGGTATGTATTATCATCCATTCTTCAAGTCCATGGTGCGGGCATAACCTCAACATGTCCTTGTATCTCTCCCAAGCATCGAATAAAGATTCGTTGTCTTTTTGTTTAAATCCGTTAATTTGGGCTCTCAGCATAGCTGTCTTGCTTGGTGGGAAATATTTGGCTAAGAAGACTTTCTTCAACTCGTCCCATGTCGTCACTGAGTGGGATGGTAGAGACTGGAGCCAAGCTCTAGCTCTATCTCTCAATGAGAACAGAAAAAGTCTTAGTCTAATTGCTTCTTGACTAACTCCATTGGCTTTTACGGTATCTGCATATTGTACGAATATTGATAAATGAAGGTTCGGGTCATTCGTGGCATTACCTGAGAATTGGTTTTGTTGAACTGCGGATATTAGCGAAGGTTTCAGCTCGAAATCATTACGATTAATAGCTGGGGCAACAATGCTGTTATGTGGTTCTTCTTGTGATGGAACAACATAATGCTTTAGAAGGCAGTTTCTCGGTCCTTTGGCCATGTTTTGTTCTGGTTCTGATTCGGTTTCCGAATCTGAGTAGGGAATAAGAGGATCTGGGATATTATATCTAAGAAGGAATTCGTTAATTCGGCGTCTCAGAAGGATGTAACGTTCGATTTCGTTGATTGGTTGCTCCAACTCTTCGCCTTGTGAGCGAGTGTTTGGTATACAATTGACAAATCGAAAAGGAAAAATAAAAATATGCCTTAGTCTATACTGTGCAACGAAAGTATCACAATATTGACTAAATGAGTCCCCGACAACGGCGCCAAAAACTAGATCGCGACTTTGCATATTGGTCGGATTACTGCTGCAAGTATACAGCTTATCACGTAGTTTTAAAAGATTTTCGAACCCACAAGGACTAATAATCAACCTAGAGTGATTGATTATTGCGGTGTAAAGCTAAGGCTAGATTTGGCGGTAAAAGAAAACTTGGTTTTTAACGGGAATTGAAAAACAGCAATAAAGACGAGACCGGAGAATGATTTCCGTGCTCCTTGGGGACTCCGTAAAATCTGGGTTTTAACAAAGGTGTCGAAATTGATCTGAAGGATATACCAGCTTAAAGGCTCGATCTCAAGCTCTCGCGGTATTAAACAAGCCACGCCTAATGACCCCAAGATTTTTCTCTCGCTCGCTCGGTAATTAAAAGGTACGCTTTGAAAACTAACATAACCTAAATGAGGCCCTAAAGCGCTCTCGCTACATTTAGGCTCAATGTCCGATGCCTACTATCCGGCGATTACCTCAAACTCTCGCTCTATTGAATACGCCTTGGTGCGTTTCTCACTCTCGTGACGAAACACTGTTAAACGTCCTCTCGCTCTCTCGACAAGGCTGCCTAAATTCAGATTAGACACCTAAACCAGAATTTTGAAAACATTAAGTTAAACACTGATGGCTCTACAGAGTCCCGTCGGAACGACGATCCTCAATCTACGGCCTCAAAGCAATTCTACTCAGACATATTTAAATCTAACACTAATACATTAACATTTCTGAATTTTAAATCATACATATTGATTAGTTTTTTTGATTAAGATCAGATTTAGGTTTTTGTGCGAAATTTAAATTATGTTGCATACAATTACAAGTAAATAAAATGCAGTAAAATAGAAAAGATTTAGATAACCTGAAATACGAAGTAATTAAATGGAAAACAAATCTTCTATTAAGCAATTGATCCAAGTGTACATTAGCAACAATAGAAATGAAAAGTACAACAGATGTATCAATCTCTCAGTGTGAGTGATCAATACTTTGGAAGGTAATGTAAGTGGGTAGGCTAGAAATTTCGGCAGCGCTTCCGCAAGGTTCTTGGATCCCTTTATGCAGACCTCTGATGCTCTATATATAGGAAATTCTGGCTCCAGCAGTTGGATTCGAAATTTGAAACTTAACTTGCAAATTGCCAGAACTGCATCAAGAAAACTGCTCCCGCGCATAATGGCGGTCGCCGTAGGCCTAATGGCGGACGCCATTCATTTGAATATTTGAATTTCCCTCTTTTCTGCTATGGCGAGCGCCATTCAGTTGAACTGGGGGAAAGGCGAACGCCGTTCAGATCAGGCTGGGGCAGAATCATGCATTTTTTTCACTTTTTCTTCTCTTTAAGCTCGGTTCTTTATCTTTCCTCCTATGGAGATGATGTAGGACCTATCAAGGGAAAAGGAACGAAAACATAAGCAAATAATACATGAAATGATAATGACTCGATAAAAATACGATAAAACGTGCACGAATTAAATCGAAATAAACGATACGGAATCGAGTCATCATTCGTTAGTTTAAAAGAGTAATAACGTGATACTCGATTAAAGGTTTAATTCGATTATTGTGTTTGTCATTCCATATTTGGCTTTGCATATCTGAGTTCTAATAACTAGGTTCGTATAGACGACTTTTATCGATCCATACCAAAACCTTCGGCGCGCTCTCTTTTTCAAACAACTTTAAAACCTAAATTTTATTTGGTGATTTTGGCTTGGGTGTCTATTCACCCCCCCCCCCCTCTAGACAAGTCGTCGTCGTCTAACAATATTTAATCTGGTATGGGAAATAGCTAAAAATAGATGTGTAAGAGGACATTCTGAACTTTTCAAAGTGGTATGAGATAACAAGTAAGGGTGAAAACAGTATTTCCCTTTTAATTTTCTTCAACCAATCCACAACAAATTAAGATGCTACACGGACTTTTATTGACAATCTTAACTTATAACATTATTTATTTGAATAGGCCATGAAGTAATACGAAGCATTACATTCATCTCCAATTCATTACGACTTTCACCGTTGTGACGCAATCGCTTAGCACCTTCACCAATGGATGAAAAACATAATCTTAATATATAAAATGGAAGTCGCAAAAAGGATAAAGAGTCATAGCTATATAAGATGTTACTCAAAAGCCAAATATCTTTGTTGATGATAGTTGTAAAGTCTTCAATTGAGTTTGTAACATTGATTTTATTGGGCCAATATACATTTCATCAAATGAAAATGAATGTAAAGATCATTCGTTGAAGGATGATCTTGTAGAATTAAATAGGATGCAACTCAAAGAAAAAGGTGACCTTTGTCATGAGTGTTGAGAGATCAATTTTTTTTTATTAAAACAAATCAAGGATCTGAACGAATGAAAGGAGCATAAACCTTCGACGGTGGGTAAAGGTTTGGCTGTTAAGGGAAAATTCTTGCAAAATGATGGTAAGTTCGACAAGAAGAAAGGTAAAAGTCAACATAAGTCTTATAGTGGCGAGGCATCTGGTATTTGATGTTATCATTGTAAGAAGAAGGGTCACACAAGAAAAGTGTGCCCTGAACGCCTGAAAGATCATGGAGGTAAGGATAATGGCAACGCAACCATTGTTCAAGATGATTTCGACTCATCTGATGTTCTTGTGGTTTCAAGCGGCGAATCAAGAAAAGAGTGGATTACAGATTCAGGTTGCACTTGGCACATGACTCCAAACAGAGAATTGTTCGAGGAGCTATGTGATCAAGATGGTGGATCAGTGTTGCTGGAAAACAACAAAGCTTGCGAAATTGCAGGTATTAGATCTGTGAGATTCAAGCTCCATGATGAGTCAATAAGGTTATTGACTGAAGCCTGGTATGTACCTGATTTGAAAAGAAATTTGGTTTTCTTGGTGAATTAAACAAGAAGGGATATATTTTTCAAGGAGAGAAAAGTATCCTAAGAGTCATGAAGGGGGTCGAAGGAAGTCTTGAGAGGCGTGAAGAAACAAGGCTTGTATACCCTTGAGGCTGAAGTTGTAAATGGTTCGACAAATGTTGCATCCACGAAACCTTCTTCGAAGACAAAAATTTGGCACATGAGATTAGGCCATGTCAGTGAAAGGGGTCTGGTCGAATTGGGGAAACAAAATCTGCTTGGTGGAGACAAAGTCGAAAAGCTGAAATTTTGTGAACCCTGTGTACTTGGAAAATCTTGCTGAGTGAAGTTCAACAAAGGAAAACAAAGAACTCATGGATCCCTTGATTATATCCATGTTGATCTTTGGGAGCCTGCAAGGTGTCCATCACATTCAGGAGCAAGGTATTTTCTATCCATAGTCGGTGATTATTCCAAAAAGTTATGTGTATTCAACCAGAAGATTAAGGATGAAACTTTTGAGAATTTCAAAGGTTGGAAGACTCTGGTCGAAAATCAGACTGACAAAAAGGTCAAGAGGTTGAGAACTGACAATGGCCTTGAATTTTGCAATGAGGCGTTCGACAACTTTTGTGTTGCCTCAGGTATTGCAAGGCACAAAACTACTGCAGGTACTCCACAACAAAATGGTTTGGCAGAAAGGTTTAATCGAACTATTTTGGAAAGAGTTAGATGCATGTTGACTAGTGCTGGATTAAAGAAGGTGTTTTGGGCTGAGGCTGTTTCGACAACAACATATCTGATAAATAGATGTCCTTCGACTGCGTTAGATATGAAGACACCAGAAGAAGTTTGGTCGGGACATCCACCAAGTCTTGACAGACTGAGAGTATTTGGTTGTGTGGCCTATGCTCACATTAGGCAAGACAAGGTTGAACCTAGATCTCTAAAATGCATGTTCTTGGGATACCCTAAAGGAGTCAAAGCTTATAGGTTATAGTGCCTAGAGCCTGGTCACAGGAGGTGTATCACCAGTCGAGATGTAATTTTCAATGAAGCTGAGATGGCATTCAAGAAAACTGATGATGTTGACGAAGAGCTGGAACATGGAGAGATTCATGTTAAGGTGGAACATGTTGATGCTGAATTGCGTATCCCAGATGAAGTCGAAGAAGAAGCAGAAGTTGATGTCAAAGATGAGGAGACTGATAATGACTACCTACTAGCAAGAGACAGGTCGAGGAGAGTCATCAAGCCACCTCAGAGACTTGGGTATGCAGATCTTATAGCTTATGCCTTAATCTTTGCAAGTGAGGTTCTCGACGAAGAACCTAGAGACTATAAGGAAGTTATAAGGAGTCGAAAGAAGACTGAATGGATGAAGGCCATGGATGATGAGATAAAATTGCTTCATGATAACAACACCTAGGAACTGAACAAGAAAATTGCTGGAGCCAGGTTAGTCAGCTATCAATGGATTTTCAAAGTTAAGGAAGGAATCGAAGAAGTGGCGTCGAAGAGATACAAGGCAAGATTGGTCGCTAGGGGTTTCACTTAGAAAGAAGGTGTCGACTTCAATGATGTGTTCTCTTCTGTTGTGAAGCACAAGTCTATTCGAATGTTGCTTTCCACGGTGGCACGGTTCGACCTTAAACTAGAACAGATGGATGTGAAGACTGCATTTTTGTATGGTGATCTAGATGAAACAATCCTGATGAGGCAACCTGAAGGGTATGTCAAAAGGGGGAAGGAAGATTATGTGTTCAAATTGAAGAGATCTTTATATAGACTGAAACAATCTCCTCGACGGCGGAATAGGAGATTCGACAAGTTCATAGCACGCATAAGTTTCATTAGAAGCCAGTTCGACCACTGTGTTTACTTCAGATTTTGACCTGGTAATTCATTTGTTATTTTGTTGCTTTATGTGGATGATATTCTAATAGCAAGCAACAATGTTGAAGATGTAATGAGGGTGAAGGTTGAATTCAATAAGGAGTTCGAAATGAAGGATCTAGGAGCTGCGTCCAGGATTCTTGGGATTGACATCCGAAGAGATAGAAAGTTATCGAAGGATATGTCGATTCTGATTATGCAGGTTGTATGGATTCTAGAAAATCTATTTCTGGATATGTGTTCACTATGTTTGGCATAACAATCAGTTGGAAAGCAACACTTCAGAAGGTTGTTGCTTTATCAACCACTGAAGCGGAATATATCGCCCTAACTGAAGCTGTGAAGGAAGCATTGTGGCTTGAAGGTTGTTGCATTGTGATAGTCAAAGTGCAATACACCTGTCAAAGAATTCAGCCTATCATGAGCGAACCAATCACATTGATGTGAGGCTTCATTTTGTCAAAGGGGTAATCGAGTGTGGAGAAGTCTAAGTGCTGAAGGTTTCGACAGATCATAATGCTGTTGATATGATCACCAAGACGTTGCTCAGTTGCAAGTTTTTCCACTGTATGCAGTTGATAAAGGTGCATGAAGAAAGCTAGTTTGTTTCTTGATGTTATATAGTTTGTTCCAATGTGGAGATTTGTGAGATATTGGATCAAACTCTAGAGCATGTCGCCGAAATTTGATCACATGTTGTAGTCGAAATGTGTTCTAGTATGTAGTTGTCGAATTGGACCTTGTGTTAAGGATCCAATTGTTTAAGTTAGCTTGTACCCTAAGATAACTTGTAACGGGTAATTGTTAAAGGCACATTAGTTTAGTATGTTAGGTTTATTATAAATAGCATACTAGTCTCTCATCTTAAGTGTGGCAAATCCTAATTAGGGTGAGAGGGTTATTTGTTATTCTTGAGTACTTGTAATCTGTTTTATAGAGAAAGTAAAGAATAACAGTTATAACCAATCCTTGTTGTTCTTCTTGTTTTTCCTTGTTAATCTTAACCCTTGTGTGTTTCTTGATCATAAAGAAACATAGTATACTTTGTTTTAAGGCATCCTAATTCACAACATTAGAAAATAAATAAAAAAAATGAATGACAAATATTTTAACCTAATATATAACTTATTAAAATAAAGAAAAGCGGTGAATATTGATGATAGCGATAAAGTATGAGCAAAAAATCTAATATTAATATCCTCACAGGTTATTGAGAAAAAAATGCAGTATTTATATTAAGATAATATGTTCATCACCCAATCTTGATACACTATAATATAAGTAGACGCTTGCTTATATCGTAGGGGTCCGCAATTGTACTCAAAATTCTACAAACTCAAAGTATCTATGTGATTGAGAAACGAGTGAAGAAATGTACGTATGCGTTACATATTTATAAAATTCAAGTCTTTTACATTAGTCATTTTATTCTCAAATCTTTCATATTTCGATTTCAATCAATTTAAGTTATTATCACTCAAACATTTCATTTCGATTTCTGTACCAACATGTTGTTGAAAGTCATGATTCACACAAATATATTCCGGGATTTTTTCGAGTTTAATCCCTTAAGTATTAATTGAAAATTGTCTTGTTCACAAAATTTCCAAGTAAACACTGACGTAGGATATGAAAGAAAAACATCTGGAGATGCATCACCGGACCATCCACAAATGTTTGAATAAATAGTGTTTACGAAGAGGCATATTTGGATGCACTTTTTACACATACGAATATGCATCTTCAAATTAAACTTTAACATAGAAGGGGTGTATCTTCAATCTGGTCTGAGAAATAGCTAAAAATAGATTCGTTAGAGAACGTTCTGAATTTTTCATAGTGATATGAGATAACATGTAAGGATGATAAAGAGTATTTCCCTTTTAATTTTCTTCAACCAATCCCCCACAAGTTGAGATACTACACTAACTTTTGTTGACATTCTTAACTTATAACATTACTTATTTGAATAGGCCATGAAGTAATACAAAACATTACATCCATCTCCAATACATTACGACTTTCACCGTTGTGACGCATTCGCTTAGCACCTTCACCAATGGATGAAAAACATGCTCTTAATATATAACATGGAAGTCACAAAAAGGATAAAGAGTCGTAGCTATATAAGTTGTTACTCGAAAGCCAAATATTTTTGTTGATAAGTTGTAAAATCTTCAATTGAGTTTGTAACATTAATTTAATCAAATGGGCCAATTTACATTTCATCAAATGAAAATTAATGTAAAGATCATTCGCTGAAGGATGATCTTGTGGAATTGAATAGGGTGCAACTCTAAGAAAAATGTGACATTTGTCATGACTGTTGAGAGATCAAAAAAATATTATTAAAATAAATCAATGATTGGAAATAACTGAGTTTTGGTGTAATATGAAATTTAAATATTTATAGAGTGAATGAAGGCTCTAAAATCGACTTTTTATTTAAAAATAAACAAATATTTTAAACTTGATATGCATGCAAGTATATATAATTATGAAAAATAAAATAAAAAATAAAGGAAAAATATTTTAACTTAATCTATAACTTATTAAAATAAAGAGAGCGGTGAGTATTGATGATAGCGATAAAGTAGGAGCAACAAATCTAATATTAATATTCTCAAAGACTATTGAGAAAAAGTGCAGTAATTATACTAAGATAATATATTCATCGCCCAATTTTTTATTTGGTTGGTTAAAACGTAAAAAATTGATAAAATATTAAAAAAGGATAACATCAAATCTTGATACAATATAATATAAGTACACGCTTGCTTATGTTCTAGAGGTCCGCAATTGTACTCAAAATTCTACAAACTCAAAGTATCTGTTTGATTGAGAAACGAGTGAAGAAAGATAAGTATGTGTTCTATATTTATAAAATTAAAGTCTTTTACATGAGTCATTTTATGTATTTAAGTTACTTTCAATCATTTTATTCTCATATCCTTCATCTTTCGATTTGAGTCAATTTAATTTATCATCACTCAAACATTGCATTTCGATTTTTGTACCAACATGTTGTTCGAAAGCCATGATTCACGACAAATATGTTTTGGGATCTTTTAGAGTTTAATCCATTAAAGAATTAATTGAAACTCGTCTTGTTTACCAAATTTCGAAATAAACACTGGCGTAGGATATGAAAAAAAAATGTCTTCGGACCATCCACAAATGTTTGAATAAATAGTGTTTACGAAGATGCATATTCGTGTTGGGGAAGTTTTTTTATCTTGGGCGCATTGAACATTGTGGGACTTCTTTTCTAGAGAAACACCTTTGTGAGAGACGCACCTCATATTCACCCAAAACCTTAAGGTGATAGGTGTATGGGTTCTTCAAGTTATAAATGCTTAAGTCTCCACATTTTTAGCCAATGTGGGACTATTATCCATACTACTCACACTTGCTATACTCAACACTCTCCCTCACGTGTTAGTCTATCCACAATACTCCCCCTTAAGTGGAATCTTTTTTCATCCACATACACTTGTACCGCCGTTGACATTCCTCAACGGGACACCTCATACCCAACACATGTGGGAGTAATTTTGATACAAGTGAACCAGTCCTTCACTCGAACCAAAGGCTCATGATACCACTTCTAGGGGGTGTTTTGTCACTAGGGCGCATTAAACATTGTGGGATTTCTTTTATAGAGCAACGCCTTTGTGAGAGACACACCACATATTCACTCAAAATCTTAAGGTGATAGGTGTATGGGTTCTCCCACTTATAAATGCTCAAGTCTCCACATTTCTAGCCAATATGGGACTATTACCCATACTACTCACACATGATATACTCAACAATTCAGACGCACTTTTTACACATACGAATATTATTGTGAATTAGGATGCCTTAAAACAAAGTATAAACGGTTTCTTTATGAACAAGAAACACACAAGGGTTAGGGTTAACAAGGAAAAACAAGAAGAACAACAAGGATTGGTTATAACTGTTATTCTTTATTTTCTCTTTAAATCAAATTAAAAGTACTCAAGAATAACAAATAACCCTCTCACCCTAATTAGGATTTGCCACACCACTAGAATGAGAGACTAGTATGTTATTTATAATAAATCTAACATACTAAACTAATGGGACTTTTAACAATTACCCATTACAAGCCAACTTAAGGTACAAGCTAACTTACACAATTGGATCCTTAACACAAGGCCTAATTTGACAACTATATACTATAACACAATTCGACTACAACATGTAGGTCTTCGACAACAACATGTGAGCAGACTTCGCTGGCATGCTAAACTAGAGTTCGATCCAATATCTCACAGATATGCATTTCCCAATTAAATTTTAATGTAAAAGGGTGTCTCTTTAATCTGGTATGAGAAATAGCTAAAAATAGATGCGTTCGAGGACATTCTGAACTTTTCATAGTGGTATGAGATAACACATAAAGGTGAAAAGAGTATTTCCCTTTTAATTTTCTTCAACCAATCCACAACAAGTTGAGATGCTACACAGACTTTTGTTGACATTCTTAAATTATAACATTATTTATTTGAATAGGCCATGAAGTAATACGAAGCGTTACATCCATCTCCAATACATTACAACTTTCACTGTTGTGACACATTCGCTTAACACCTTCACTAATGGAAGAAAGACTTGCTTTTAATATATAAAGTGGAAGTCGCAAAAAGTAAAAAGAGTCGTAGCTATATAAGTTGTTACTCGATAGCCAAATATTTTTGTTGATGATAATTGTAAAATCAATAATTGAGTTTGTAACATTGATTTGATTGGGCCAATTTACATTTCATCAAATGAAAATGAATGTAAAGATCATTAGGTGAAGAATGATTTTGCGGAATTGAATAGGATGCAACTCTAAGAAAAATGTGACCTTTGTAATGAGTGTTGAGAGATCAAAAATAAAAAAATTATTGAAACAAATTAATGATAGTTTGTCATTTCATGATTTTATTTGGAACAACCTAGTTTTTTTTATTAGAGTTTGACTTAACCCATTCTTTTAAAGCCGACTTGTAAGATGAGGAACAATCAATGGAATAAAAACATGCTCTTAATATATAAAGTGGAAGTCACAAAAAGGAAAAAGACTCGTAACTATATAAGGTGTTACTCGAAAGCTAAATATTTTTGTTGATGTCAATTAAGTTTGTAACATTGATTTGATTGGGTTAATTTACATTTCATCAAATGAAAATGAATGTAAAGATCATTAGTTGAAGAATGATCTTGTGAAATTGAATAGGATGCATCTCTAAGAAAAAGGTGACCTTTGTCATGAATGTTGAGATATCAAAAATATTTTTTTTTTTAAACAAATCAATGATAGTTTGTCCTTTCATGATTTTATTTGGAACAACCTAGTTTTTTCATTAGAGTTTGATTTAATTCATTCTTTTAAAGCTGATTTGTAACATGAGGGGTGTCATTCTATATAAACTATTTTCAAACTTTTTCCAAACAAGACGGGACTTAAGATTTTTTTAATACACTCATTCATGAGTGTCACTCTATATAAACTCTTTTCAAGTTCTGTCTAAACAATGTGTGACTTAGGATTTTTCTAATACACCCCCTAATGCTCAACATTCTTTGAACTTAGTATGTAGATATTAACGGTAGGCGACCCATAATCCAATCAATAGACTTTGGAATCATATTAGAATTTGAGCTAACTCATTCTTACAAAATCTTTTTTTAAAATAAAGAGTATCACTATATATAAACTCTTTACAAAATCTTTTTTTAAAATAAATAGTATCATTATATATAAACTCTTTTTAAATTCTATGTTTAAATAATAAGGGACTTGAAATTTTCCAAATAGTTGTTTTGAAATTTTCTCATGTTTTCTTATAGACTAATTCAAAATCGACTATCTACAAAGAACACATTGATCTAATGCAGTATCATTAATGAAGACTCTTCCTTTTGCCTCCATGAATGCGAGATTGGAAAAAATACTCCCAAAATTTATTCTTTGATCGCATCAAAATCCACGCTTGGTGGTTGATTAAAGCCAAATACATTATGTTATCATAAAATTCCAATCTTTGGTGGAAAAATCATTCCAATTAAAATGTTAAGTTTCATGTTGTTTTAGTTTGATTGTATTTATATTTAAACTATTGTGTAATTTTTTTCCTATTATGTGTACACCGTGTACTAGAATAGTTTTTTAAAATTATTTTTCTTAAATTTTATTTTTTATTTTTGTAAATGTGATCTTCCGTGACCATACAATAATAATCCACCATACCCTAGCTCTCACACGCTTGTCACTTTTTTACCCTAATATATGTTGAGCTTAATGTAGAAGCTAAGTTGGCCAGCTCAAACATGCATGTGACATGTCACCTGTTTCCTTTTAAGAACAAACATGGCACATTTTTGAATGATACTTTTGAAAGAAGATGAGTACTAAACATTAAACTGAACTTTTTATTAGCTAGGTAGCCATCCATATCCACCCATACTAAAAATTGACTTGACCAATTTCAAACGTGATATTAAAAAAATGAGAATTTTTTAACGCATTTCATAAATTTCTTAGGCACTTTGTATGTTTACAAAAATATTTCTCTATTTCGGATGTACAAATTAGGATGTATTTTTTTTTTTTTTTAATTTTTTAGTTTTTTCCGGATGTACATATCCGGTAAAAGTTCGCATTTGCAAATACGGAATAAAACCAGATGCAGAATACCAATTGCAATGTTATGCAACCAATTGCAATGCTTTCATTGGAATAAAATTCATAAGTGCATTAAAAAGACATATGAATAAAAATTCAATATATTTCACTTCTATCTCCCCTAATTGCTTTGTTCGTCTGATACCGAATGTTATACACTTGCTTTATATTTGCTACATTGTCGGGTTCCTTTCGTTTCAACGTGGCAAGTATACTTTTCGGTTCGATAAGATTCAAGGTCATGTTGGCAATACATGTCTTCTCTTCCGACTTGAGCCGACATACACTAGGATGACCTTGAAACTTTTAGCACAATTCGTGATTATGAATACCACAACGAACACTAAATCTCCATTTTTTGGAAGCTAAAATGTAACCACGAATCTTAAAATGGCACTCACATTTTCTACTACCGGTGTCGTCTTTTTTTAACTTCCGTAGAGAAACCTGATATTTACCGCTACTTTCGCACCCCAAAATTACAAAAGCGTTTCTTTTTTCCGAACCATTATCCGATCTTCCGATATTCACACCAAAACCAAGGCCAATAGTCGTCCTACGAATATATGCGAGCATGTTATCACGATCATCAAACTCTTGCTTGTTATTAAAGTCACCACCGACATCAACCAACTTTACGATAATCCCTTCAACTTTCAGAGAAATCGTCGAAACTAATTCTTTTGAGATGTTATCGAGGTGCACCATATCTATTTATAAATAATAATAGAACAATAAATATATATAACTAAAACCTATTAAAAATTGCTGAAAATTAAAATTAATAAGTTCCAGGCATTTTTTCGGATGTGCACATCCGGACAAGTTTATGCTCAATACGTACCAGATTTATACATCCGGAAGCCGCGTAACTTGTTTTTTTCCAAAAAGTAGATTGATAATGTGAGTAATGTAGTGGATGAAGTTGAATATTTACCTGAAATTCAATCTTCTCTTGCTCCCTTTGATTTGTTGCACCAAAAAGTTAGAGTTTTTGAGTGAGAAATGGTATTGATGAAGTAGGGTTTTTTAGGTTGGTTAGGGTGAGTGTGGAAGAAGAAATGTTGAGAATGGAAAGAATGGAGGGAGTGATCATGCAGGTTCAAATATATCAACAATTCTTCCGGATCTGCATATATGGAGACCTTCCGCATATGCACATCCGGAACAAATATTTTTTTTAACGCCATGGTGCGTTCTGATTTGCACATCCGAAATCAGGAGGCATAAGTGGAATTTTGCGCGGTGTCTAAAAAACTTATGGGGTGTATTAAGAAATTCTCTAAAAAATTATAGTTGTTTGGATTCTGATAAATCCATGATAGGGTTTGTGGTACACATGTTTGCATTTGAAACAAATCCTATATTTGAGTAGATAATAATTTTAGAAAATTATGTAATCATACTTTGATTTTATGTATTTTTTTTTTTTCAAATAAATTATTAGTTGATCTAACTTTGATTATAAATAGAGATATGAGAAGCTGCGTCATATTAAACTTTATCAAGTTTATGCATGATTTATAAAAAAGAATAAAGTTTAATGTGTAGTTGTTAAGTTGGATTTTTGAAAATTAGATTAATATGATGAGTTATTATGAGAGGAAAGCAATTATATTGAGTCAAACACTCATTTAAAGATTAAAAACTCACTCAAGCAAGTGAGAGAGACGCCACACATTTATCCAAAACTTTAAAGTAATAAGTGCATGAATCATTTATTTATAAAGTGCACTCACACTTGTTTCTCAACGATCTCCCCCTCAAGTGTGAGTCTTTTCACTATGTTTTCCCTCAAGGAGAAGCTCTTTCATCCACATGTTTGTACCTCCATAAAGAGACACCATTTTCTCGTTGTGGGCACTTCAACTAAACACGCCGCCTAACCGCCATGTTTAGAAGATTTTCGACACAAGGAGCCGGTTCCTTACTCGAACTATCAGCTCTGATACCACTGATGGGTTATTATGAGGGGGAAGCATTCATATTAAGTTAAACACTCACATAATGACAAAGACTCACATAAACAAGTGAGAGAGACACTACATATTCACCAAAAATCTTAAGGTAATAGATGTATGAGTCCTCTTACTTATAAAGTGTTCAATCTCCACTTTTCTAAACAATGTTGAACTTAGAACTCATATTATTTTTCAACATAACAACCTACGTAAAAACTTATTTAACATAAACATATTTAAATAAGTAATTTAGTTTAGGTTTAAAATGTTGGAGGAGTTTTTTCACTAGGGAACATTGGACATTGTGGGAATTCTTTTCTTGAGCAACACATTTGTGAGAGACATACCACATATTCACCCAAAATCTTAAGGTGATAGGTGTGTGCGTTCTCCCACTTATAAATGCTCAAGTCTCTACATTCCTAGTTAATATGAGATTATTACTCATACTACTCACACTTAATATACTCAACATATAAAAACGAACAAATTAAAAGACAAAACTAATAATTTAGTTAAATTGATTTATCTGAATTTTGTATTGACTTAAATTTTGTGAAACTACTTGTTTAAAAGAAACAACTTATATAATTGTTAAGAAAATGTTTTTAACTTATTTTTATAAATTCTATAAAATAGTTAAAACACAATTTTGGTATTTAAGTTGACGTTTTATAGAATATATTTATAAAATATCATATTTAAATTTCAGTTTACAACTATACATTTAAATACACAAAAAGTTATTGTAGATTAATAAATTTAAATTATTGAAAAAATTAATAAGTTTATAATTTAGTTAAAAATACAAATATATAGTATAATATTATAATAATAATAAAAAATATCATCATATTTATTTATGTAAATCTGTTAAATAAATCTAAAAAAATTTCTTTATTGTTTGTTCCCACTTTTATTTAGTTAAATAGACTTATAAATAACATCTAAAACTTCCTTATTTAAAAATATAGTCAATATAAATAACCTATAAATAAACATAGATCATAGGCTATTGTCTGAAGGTATTGATGTTACTCACCTTAAATCATAAGTCTATTATGGCTCTGTTTTTTTTTACATGATTATTAAAAAATATTTCACAAATCTGAATAATAATTAATGAAATACTATTGATTAAAGGATACAATATTTTACAACTTAGCGACGATTTTTACAATTTAACGACAGAATTAATAGCGGTTTTATCAACAAAAATTATTACTTAATAACTGAATTAGAAACAGTTTTAGCGACGCTTTTAGTATTAGAAATTAAAAATGTAGATGAAATTTTTTTAGATGACCATTCTTTAAATAAAATATTTTGAAAAACTAAAAACGAAATTTGAAATATTTAGAAAGATCACTAACATATTCAACTCTAGATAAAATAAATTAAAATCATATACAAAACTGAATTTTTTTTAAAACGATTCAAATAGTTAATAAACTAAACCGCATAATATAAATCATATAATTATTTAGTTTAAATTAAAAATATTTTAAATTGTTTATCTAACCATTTTAAAAAGACTTTATTTTAAAATATTTTTTTAGAAAAAATCCAAAAAAAACAATTTTTTCTTCTTAAAACAATAAAATATTTTAATATTGTTTCCAGAAAAAAAATTTCTTAAAATCTTTTTTTCTATAAAAGTAAAAAAAATATTGAATTACAATTTTGATCAACTATTTTATTTTAATTTTTGTTTTTTTCCTTTATTTTAAAAATCACGATTTTTGTCCTTATTAAAATTTTCTGTTCGATTTTAGTCCTATTTAGACACTAAAATCTAACACATAAATTTAAAAAAGTACAAAAATCGTGGTTTTTAAAACATGGGATCAAAACCAAAAAAAAATAAAAATAAAATAGAGGATGAAAGTTACAATTAAGTCAAAAAAATAATTGAAATAAAAGATATTTTGAAAAGAATGTTTTTTCAAATTTAGTTTATTTTATTTTCTTTTTGAAAATAATTAAAAAAATAAAAAAATTAATTTTAAAAAAGTTTGAAATATAAAATCAATTTATAAATACAAATTAATTATAAATCAGCTTATAGATAAAAATTAATTTTTAACTAAAATAAAATTGTTTTAATAGATAATGAATTTTATTATTTTAGCAATTATTATTAAAAAGAGATTAATTGGAATACACTGGCACTGTAAAACTACTTTACACTGACATCCAATAAGACTGGATCATTTTGACACATAATTATAAAATTAAAAATAAATTAAATTAAATTATAATTAAACTATTTAAATAACTACTTATTTCATGTTTATCTCCTCTTATGTGTCAAAATGATCTATTGATATACTTTAGTTCGTTGAATATAAACCACAAACTTTTTTTTATGATTAATCCCTATTTGTGTTTTGGTTAGGTGGTCATGGACCTATCTATATATATATATATATATATATATAAAACATGTGGACAACAATAATATCAAATTACTGAAATTTTTAGTTAATTTTTTTCTTTAACACCACTATTCTATATAGTAAAATAAAATTTTAAAATTATAGAAGTGAGTTTATAAGAAGAAAAAAAATACTTTTAAATTTATTAATGTATCTAGAATATATATTCTCCAAACAAATTGTTTTTTTTTATAAATTTAAAAAGTTATTTTTTTTTTATATTAAGGACTAAAGAAAGTATATTTGAACAAAAAAAAGTATAATTACCATTGTCTTTATATTTTATTATATCTTTGAAAATTGAAAATGAGAATTTCATCTTGAAAATTAGTTTTTCATCTCAAATTTGTTGTTCTAGCCAAAAACAAATTTAAAAGAATTATAATTTTGAACTAAAAAAACTAAACAACTCAAAACATAGGACAGAAACACAACCAAAGTGATTGGTTTCGAAATTGTCCTCTGTCGTGTGTTTTGTCTGCCTCTGCATGACTGACTCATCACACTGAAAACAAGACAAAATTCATAAAAACCCACTTTTTTCGGAGCTCACATTCATTTCACTCTGAAAAAAAATCACCCTTTTCACATTCATTTCACATTTCACATTTCACAGAAGGAAAATTATTCAATACCCATTTTTTTTTCTTATTTATTGGCGTTAAAGATACGCATAGAAGAAAGAGAAAAAGGGTTTTGCCTTTTACCCTTTATTGGATTTGGATTGTGTTATACTATATAGTATTTGTTTAATGGTGGATGAGTTGGTGAAGCGTGGATTTTCAAACTTGATTGTAGGGTCATCTCATCGTCTTTTTGTTGTTGCCAGTTGTTGACGTTTTCTTCTTCTACAAGACTTCGTTTGTTTATAACAAGTCTCAAAATTGGAACTTGTTTCGTTGGTTTTGTGGGGAATTAGAGATGGGTTCCTTTGGAAATCTTGCGAGGAGGGCTGTGGAGACTGAGATGCCGATTATGGTTAAGGTGATTAAGGAATTGTTTTTAATTTGATATGTTTAATGATGAGTGGTTGAATTGATGATTTTGTGAATTTTGAGGTTGTGTTTTTTTTTGTGTTTTCAGATGCAGGAATTGCTTCGAGGTGCTAAGAATGCTGTGTCTTTAGCTCAGGTTTGTCTTTATTTTTTTTCTTCTGTTTTCAATGTTTCTGTTTGGTGATATCAATGTTGGAATTATTAATTAGTCTAGGTTGATTGTGTTGTGACTCTATGAAGCACAGACACGCTGAATACGACCCTGACACTGACACGGCGACACCAATAATAATTTTCGAAAATAGACAAATTAAACGTAATCACAAGTGTTGATACAGGTGTCCGACTCGACAGAGACACAGACAAGTCTAGTTTTAGAGGTGTTTGTGCTACCTAGGTTGTGAGTGTGTTGGTGTGTTTCCAATGCTTGAATTATAAATTACTAGTTTAGTTTGGTTTGGTTATGTGGGTTTGTTTTCTGGTTTTCATTGTTTTGATTATAAATTAACTACCTTGGTTGTTGGTTTTGTTATGTGTGTGACGCCTCTGAGAAAAAACGTGTTAGTCTCTATGTAAATGTCTGACCCCAACACGATACCGACATTTGTGATTAAGTTTAATTTTTTATTTATTTAAATTATTATCAGTGTCGACGTGTTAGTGTCGGTGTTGTGTCTAGTGTCTAGTGTCTGTGTCTGTGCTTCATAGATGTGTGTTTTTTCTGCTTTCCAATGGTAGTGTATAGATTAGTCTAGCTGGTTGTTGTTGTTGTTGTTGTTGTTGTTGTTGTTTTGCGTTGTGTGTTTTATGGTTTCCAATGTTTATATTATTTAGAGAAGCTTGATCAGCGGTTCTGATTTGCCGCAATTTTAGCAAAAACTACACCGGGAGCTTCAACAAAATCACGGTGTCATTATGATTTTTCTGAATTCACCGCACATCCAAACATACACTTCGCATTATGTGGGACTCGTTTGGATCCATTTTATGACTTCGAATGGCTAACTTTCCAACTTTGTATGAAATTTGTTTGATGTAGGGGGTGGTTTATTGGCAACCACCAAAGGAAGCATTGGATAAGGTGATAAAACTTGTGTATGAGCCTTCTATTAGCCGTTACGGCAATGATGAAGGTATTCCTGAACTCAGAGCGGCATTAGTGGAAAAGGTAAACAATTTTCTTGTTAGTTACATCACCTTTTACTTATAGGGAACTATGGTTTCGGCCTGCACGAGGAGCAATGTCCTATTAACTTGTTTGCTTTTGTCACGCAGTTGCGTAATGAAAACAATCTGCACAAATCCTCGGTAATGGTTACAGCAGGTGCCAATCAGGTGATCAATCCCCCAGCTATATAATTTGCGACTAATATTCGTTATCTTTTCATAACTTGAAAATGAGAAAACACGGTTCTGAAAAAAGTGAAGCGTATGGACATTTTAGCAATCCATTCGTCTCATTTCTTAATATCTGCAATGCAGGCGTTCGTGAATCTAGTTCTTACTCTGTGTGATGCAGGAGATTCCGTGGTTATGTTTGCTCCTTACTACTTCAATTCATACATGGCCTTCCAGATGACTGGCATTACCGACATACTAGTCGGTCCTGGTAACCCGGAAACACTTCATCCTGATGTAGGTAAGACACCGCATGATCTATTGTCGCTAAGAGAAATACCTTCTTAACGTGGCAACATCAGAGTTTTCATTAGATTTCAGTGTAAAACTATTTTACGACGACTCTGCATCACCATTAGGCATGTTCAATTTCCTTGTTTAAATATATAACTGAATTTTCTTGATTTTCAGACTGGTTGGAAAAAATGTTATCGGAACGTAAACCTGTCCCGAAGGTAGTTAGTGTTGTGAATCCCGGCAATCCATCTGGAACCTACATTCCCGAGTCTCTTCTGAAGGTCTCTCTTTCAATCTCTTCTAAATTTTCCGTCCAAGTTTACTTTCTACGCTTTCTTTTGAATCCGCTTATGTGCATAACATGTTGTTTGATCTAAACGAATTCATTTTCTTAAGAATTTTTTGATGTAATTTCTAAGCAAATTTTCTTTCTTAATTGGCCAGAGGATTGCAAATCTCTGCGAGAAAGCTGGATCTTGGCTTGTCGTGGACAATACATATGAGTAAGTCCTTCGACAACAAAACTGCTATTTTAGCACATCGTTATGCGTAGATTTTGTTTTTGAGAATCCTTAGTTTCGTATACGTATGCAGGTACTTTATGTTTGATGATCTGAAACACTCTTGCGTCGAAGGAAATCATGTCGTGAACATTTTCTCTTTCTCGAAAGCTTATGGAATGATGGGGTGGCGAATTGGATACGTAAGTTAATATCTTGTCCAGAATCACTTATAAGATAAGTGTTTATGCTATAAGCGCTTAATAAGTTGTTTGTCGTTGTTGCAGATAGCGTATCCTTCTGAGGTAGAAGGACTCGCCACGCAGCTTCTGAAAGTCCAAGACAACATTCCGATCTGCGCTTCAATAATTTCACAACACCTTGCTCTCTACTCCTTGGAACTGGGACCCGAGTGGGTTATCGAACGAGTAAAAACTCTCGCAACGAACCGGCACATTGTCTTGGAGGCTCTTTCCTCTCTCGGAGAAGGTTCTATCAAAGGAGGAGAAGGGGCTATTTATCTTTGGGTCAAGATCCCTAGTGGACACGGTTACGATGATTTTGAAGTTGTTCGCTGGCTAGCGAATAGGCACGGGATTGCTGTTATCCCTGGAAGCGCGTGCGGTGCTCCTGGCAATCTTAGAATTTCGTTCGGAGGATTGAATGAGAATGACTGTAGAGCAGCGGCGGAGAGGCTTAAGAAAGGTATGGAAGAACTGGCTGCGCGTGGTTTGGTGCAAGACTAGTAGCGAAATAGTTTCGTCTCGAAAGAAATTTATAGAAAGAAAGTCTTATTTGCCAGTGGAGAAAATTTGCAGCTGGTGCATTTGAATAAATGTTTTGATTTTCAGCCATTGTATACTTGCAAGGTTAATAATTTTCATTTTGAAAAGTAGATAAATGCATCATAAACTTTTTTTTCCTTCATATTAATAAGTTTTATGTCTCATGGTGGATTGATATATATATATGCATGCACAAACTCTTCCTAGAACAATACTTGATCGAACTTTACTTATCAATCGATCGAAATTAGGTTAATAAAGGAGTTGACCAGACTGCTTATCTATTAGTCGAAATTAGGTTAATAAAGGATTCGATCATAAAATACTTATTTTTGGTCAGAAATTAGGTTAATAAAGTTGATTAGAATTTATTTATTTTACGGTCGAAATTAGGTTAATAAAATAGTTGATTGGTTGAAATTAGGTTAATAAAGGAGTTGATTAGAATTTACTCAGTTGATTGGTTGAAATTAGGTTAATAAAGGAGTTGATTAGAATTTACTTATTTTACGGCCGAAATTAGGTTAATAAAAGAGTTGGTCAGAATTTACTTATTTTTAGATTGAAATTAGATTAATATATGAGATGTAATATATTGCATCAATTATTATATGCACATGGTATGATCAATTATACCGCAAAAAAACAACAATGATCACTTATAGCATGATTAAGCAAATTCACCCACCTGTTGAGTTCAAATCAAAAGGTGGATAAAGTGGAAGAATGACAAAATCTAATGTTGGAAAGGAATAATGTTGTTTTAGCAACGGAATAATGTTGTTGTAAATGATAAAGGTTGAAGTTTGATTTTGTGACAAATGGGGTGTTTACTTAACAATTCAATTGATGTTGGGACAATACCTATGTGGTTATCACTTTAACAACTATTTTATATTATATCATAGTATATATTATCATGTTTAACAAAAGCACTAAAATGGACACCAACATAGTTTAGGTAGTTTAGGTTGATTCTCACTCAACAACTTTTATTGTCAATTTAATTGTTGGATAATACTTTTTTTTAATTATAAGTTATTAAATAAATAAATAATGTGTATTAAATTATAAGTCATTTTATGATATCAATAAATTATTAATATTATTTATTCTTTTTATATCTATAAATATTTATTATTCTATCTCCATTCAATTTTTTAAATTTAATTTTTTCATATGATTAATAGAAAATAATTTTGTAAAATCCTTCATAATTTTTCTTTTTTATATAACAATAATTATATATTTTTTTTAATGTGTCAAAATTATGTGAAAATGGCAAAACAATTTATATTAAAAAAATGGAGAAAATATTTTATTTGTTGTCAATGTTAAAACAACGGAATCAAAAATCATAATATAATTAGTTCAATCGATTCAATCACAGTAAAGGCTGAAGACAAATAAATAATAAAATTATTAAAAAATAAATAAGTTAATCAATTGTGATGAAATATGACTCGAATTAAATCAGCCAATTGATTTTTAAAACATAAATATTGCACATCAAAAATCATCTCTAACTACATAGATGATAAAAATCTTAAAATATTTTCAAAATCATAAATCAAATTTGTAAATTTTAAATAAGAAAATTGTCATTAATCTGTGCGGTCAATCACTAGTTACCGTTATAATTTTAAAATTAGATATAATTAAAATCAAATATTATTAACCACCCAACCGTTATGATTTATTTACAATTCAAACAATCTTTAACTATAAATGCATATATTTACCAAATAAATCTAAATATAGTAAAACTAAGCAAAATAAAGAATAAAAACTTTAGTTAGTCAATTCTAAAAAAAGAAAAAGAAAAAAAAAAGTTAGTTAGGAAAAAAAAGCAAAAACGGGCCCGTTTGGTAGTTTTGAAATTCAAAAGCTTGAGCTTATGGGCCCACTGGATTCATCAATTCAAAACCACAAAAAGCCCATCAAAACCAAACTCGTCGGTCGAAGCAACAACCAGCTCGGTGAAGAGAGAGAAGAGAAAATGGCCGGTGGCGGTGGTGGCGGTGGTGGTGGTAGTTCATTGGCAGGGTTACAAGAACATGTGAAGTTAGCAAGAGACTACGCTCTTGAAGGTCTCTATGATACTTCTATCATATTCTTCGATGGCGCTGTTGCACAAATCAACAGGTTACTACTCTTCTTTCTCTCTCTCTTTTTTCTATTTTCATTGTAAAGTTCATCTTTTTATTACATTATTGGTAATGGGTTTCAATGGTTTTTGAATTTTGAATATACCCTTTTGATTATTTTTTGATGTTTTTTCATTTACTATGCCAAATTGACATTGTTAGATCAAAGAGGGAAAATGGTTCACAATTGGTGTTTTTCATGATGAGATGTTGGAGTTCTTTTTGTGTTGAATGGTGATGATGGTTGAAGTTTTTAAGTGGATGGATCTTTGGCCATTTGGTTATAATTAGTATCATTTTCTTGATATGAAGTTATGAACTAATTGGAGTTTTAAGTTGGGTTAAATTTAGGTGCATTTTCTTTGGGGATTTTAATACTTTACTTAACTTGAAATGCACTTTTTGTGGTTGTAACAAACTTTGAAAATGTTATAGATTTGAGTTTGAGGATATCATAGGTAGTTAAGTTAAGAACCATACGAAAAGTACTTAAGGAAATGCACGTTTAATCCTTCTTAAGTGTTGTGTTGTACTCGCGCTGGTCCTATTCATAAGAAAAAGTTTGTTTTTTATATATATTGAATAACTAATGTATCTGGACTATATATAGATTAGATACATTGTCTATTGATGAATCTAAAAAGTAAACTTTTTCTTATATATAGGACCTAAGGGAGTAGTTGGTTTTGGTTAGTTGTAGACTAGCTTTGTGTTGTAGTTGATTTTAAGAAGTTTGAATCTTGTGTGATTTCAGGCATCTAAACAGTGTTGACGACCCTTTGATTCGTGCAAAATGGATGAATGTTAAGAAAGCTCTTTCTGAGGAAACTGAAGTTGTAAAGCAACTTGAGGCAGATAAAAGGGCGTTTAAAGATAATCCTATTGGAAGACGTCCTCCGTCGCCTCCAATTTCTACTAAATCTTCGTTTGTTTTTCAGCCATTAGATGAGTATCCTACTTCATCAAATTCTTCATTCGATGATCCTGATGTATGGAGACCACCTAGTAGGGATACTGGAAGTAGAAGACCCGGAAGGGGTGGTCAAGTGAGTAATCGGAAATCTCAACAAGATAGTAAATGGGCTCGAGGTGCTACAACAAAGACAGGTACCACTGGCCGTGGTGGTGCAAAGGCTGGTGGTGCTACTAGCAAGGTTAACACAGGGACCCGGACATCAACTCCAGTAAAGAAAGGTGGTTCGTCGGGAAAGTCTAGCAAGACAGATGCAGTTGTAAGTTTCAATTTCTATGAAGCATTCTGTCGGTATCCTTTCGCTTGTGACACACTGCGTAACATCATTGATTATAATTTATAAGTTCATTCTTTGCTTATGGTATCCCTGACTACTATTTGGGTGGTTTGAATAACATTAAACTTATATATGTTGTTTTGTTCTCGGTAGAATGGTGATGCTGAAGAAGGGAAGTCAAATAAAGGACAATATGAAGGTCCTGACCCTGAATTGGCTGAAATGCTAGAAAGAGATGTGTTAGAAACCTCTCCTGGAGTGAGATGGGATGATGTTGCTGGTCTCACTGAAGCAAAAAGGCTTTTAGAAGAAGCTGTCGTGCTTCCCTTATGGATGCCTGAGTATTTCCAGGTAACCTTGAACTATTCTCACTCAGTTTTCTAGGCCGGTTCTATTAAGCAAGCGCTTATTATGGAAATGAATTTGAATCTTACTTACTGAAATGTCTATGAAAATATTAAGACATGTTCAGCTGAGCTCATATTTTCTATTTTTCAGGGAATTAGGAGACCTTGGAAAGGTGTCCTTATGTTTGGTCCTCCGGGAACTGGAAAGACGCTCCTTGCTAAGGCCGTTGCTACTGAATGTGGGACTACTTTCTTTAATGTTTCTTCAGCTACTTTAGCTTCTAAATGGCGGGGAGAAAGTGAGCGAATGGTGCGGTGTTTGTTTGATCTTGCAAGAGCTTATGCACCAAGTACAATTTTCATTGATGAAATTGATTCTCTATGCAATGCTAGGGGGTATGTTGTTTATGCTCTTTTAAATGCTCATCACACATAATATAGTTTTTGAAACTTGTTTATATGGCTATTTATTCTATTTCAAAAGGGCGTCTGGAGAGCATGAATCATCCCGAAGGGTGAAGTCTGAACTTCTAGTTCAGGTTGATGGTGTAAGCAACAGTGGTACAAATGAAGATGGTAGCAAGAAAATAGTAATGGTCTTGGCAGCTACTAACTTTCCATGGGACATAGATGAAGCACTAAGGTTTGTATTTGGTTTTATGTATCCTTTTCTAAACTTTTTATATTGTAAGTCGATAAAAAATCGAATAGTTAAATTGTGTTTGAAACATCTTCGAAAGTACTAGTCTACACTTTCTAAACCGATTTCATGTATAATGTAATGCAGGAGAAGGCTGGAAAAGAGAATATATATTCCTCTTCCAAATTTTGAGAGTCGTAAAGAGTTGATCCGGATAAATTTGAAGACCGTTGAGGCAAGTTGTGGTTTTTCATTATTGTCTTAGCTTATATATATAGGATTTTGAGCTTGACCCTTATATAGGATTCATCATGTACCAGGTGGCCCAGGATGTCAACATAGATGACGTGGCTCGTCGAACGGATGGCTATAGTGGAGATGATTTAACAAACGTCTGTCGTGATGCATCCTTAAATGGAATGAGACGGAAGATAGCAGGAAAGACACGCGATGAAATTAAGAGTATGTCTAAGGATGATATTTCAAAGGATCCTGTTGCCATGTGTGATTTTGAAGAAGCTTTAGCAAAGGTCCAACGAAGTGTTTCTCCGGCGGATATTGAACGCCATGAGAAGTGGTTTCACGAATTTGGATCAGCGTAAAGACTCACCAATGGTAGTGTTTTTTTTATACTACCACTTTGGTTCTCAATTGGTTATCTTCATTGTTGTTAAATAGTGGCTATATCTTTATTGCATAATGGAATTTGAACAAACCACTATTGTTCCGTCGTATGTTATTTAGTACAAAATATCGCGAAACAGAACAAAGCGATATTTTCCGTGATCTGCGCATGACAACCCTAGTTGTCTGTATTGTTTGTTGATATTTTACTTGGTTTTCTCTTGATCAGGTTTCCTTGTTGTTTTATGGTGTTGGAAAATTTTCAGTTAATTTGTATCTGTGACCATTGAATATTTGATGTAATGCAACCTTATATGATATTAAAGATGTTATTTTCTCTTTGTGCACAAACCTTGATATTTGAACTTCCAACTTAGTTATCTTTCTGGTTTGGCTAATGCTAGTTGACTTGTAATTGTGCATGCAATTTCTATTGTTATTTAAAGTCAATTGTAATTAAGAAGTGCAAATGATGCGCGTAGAACAAGATGGCGAGAGATTAGAAAAGTAGCTAAAGACATGCTGAGAGAATCAAGAGGTTTTGGATAAATGAGTAAAGAATTGTAATGGAACGAAGGTTTTGGATATAGGAGTAAAGAATTGTGATGGAACGAAAGTGTTTTAAAGTAAATTTAGAGTAAAAATAAGGGAATGGTTTAAGTGTAAAATGCCAAAACTTTAAAAAAAAAAAAATGAAAGTTTGCTTCACTCACCACATGTGTGAGTGAAGCAAGATTCCTGGCATTTGGCATTCGACTCTAACGAAGGATATGATATCTCATCGAACTCTTACAAACTTGACATTAGAGAAGAAGATTTGAACTATAATTATTAATGTCAGATTTAAAAATCAAGAAGTTAAAGAAGCGTCGAAAATGATGAGTAAGAGTAAGGTGATTTAGTCAGACAACATACCTAGTAAATGTAAAATATTTTTGGAGATAGAAGTTTTGAGTGACTCACTAAACTCTTTAATGAAATTATGAGGTCAAAGTAAATGTCGGACGAATGGAGAAGAAATACTTTAGTTGCAATTTATAAGAACAACGTGGATATACAAAGTCGTGCAAATTTTAGGGAGATTAGGGAAAAAAGTGATTGAACTTTCCTTTAAACTTGTGAGTCATACCATGAATTTAGAGAAAAGAGTGATTTAAAGAAGACTAAGAAAAGAGATCTAAGTTATCTAAGAATCAATTTAGTTTTATGTTAGGGAGGTCAACTGTGCAAGTGATCTATCTACTACAGCGTGAGAGCAATTTTAGATGAACTAATAAGATTTGCACTTAATTTTCGTTGACTCAGGGAAGGCGAGAGATATAATTCCTAGAGAGATATTATGGAAAGCCATAGAGAAGAAATGAGTTAGGATTGTCTATATTCAAGTTATCTAAGATATGTATGAAGAGGTATCGACTAGTGTGCGGACATAGGGTGGAGAGACCGACTATTTCTCCATTATAATAGGACTGCACTAAAGTTCAACCATAAGCCCTTACATTTTTACTTTAATATTGGATGTACTTGCAGGATACATCCAAGAGCTAATACCAAGATGTTTTCTTTTTACGTATGATATAGTCCTACTTGGAGAATTGAAGGGTAATTAAACGAGAGGTTGGTTACTTGAAGATGAACCTTAGAAACATATGGCTTTCACCTAAGCAAAAGTAAGACGTGAGTATATAGAATGTAAATTTAGCAAACAAAGAAGCGTTTCTAACTGAGAGGTGAAAGTTGGATACCATATCATCCCACATGTCACGTTGTTTAAATATTTTGGGTGCGTAATACAAAATGATAGAGAAAAAGAAGGGATGTAAATCGTCAAATTCATGCTAGGTGACTTAAATAGAGGAGTGTCTCAAGGATTTAATGTGACACAAAAGTACCGCTCAAGTTGAAGGATAAATTTTATTGATAGCGATAATACATGTGATGTTGTATAGGACATATGTTGGGTCATTAATAATCAACAAGAGAATGAATTAAATGTAGAAATAATGAAGATGTTGTGTTGGATGTGTGATAAGATTCGACAAGATAAGATCAAAAATGACAATACTAGAGGTGTTGTAGTAACACCTATAGTAGAAAAGATGGTGGAAGTAGGCTTAGGTAATTTGGGTATGTAGAGAAAAAAACACGTAGGTTTTGTGGTAAGAGTAGTTCACATGGAGAGGAGTTAAACAATTAGGAGTAAAGTAAGACATAAAAAAATTATAATGATATGTTTAAATGAAGTGATTGAAAATTTTAAGCAATTCAAATTATTCAATTGAAATACATTTATTTTAAAATTATTTTGTTTAAATATGTATTAAAATTACTCATTGTTAAATTTCCTGAGTCATTTTTATAAATTTTAAAAAATTTAGGTCAAATTTTTAATATGCAAAATATGGGTCAATTTGCAATTTTTAAAATTAAAAGGACTAGTTTGCAAATTTTAAATAAGCTTAAATGCACTTTTGGTCCCCCTAGTTTGGGCATTTTACACTTTTGGTCCCCCTATTACAAAACCTGCGATTTTTGTCCCTCAATTTTGGTGATCTTTGCATTTTTGTAGTCCCCCTCCAATTTTGCAGATGTGGCATTGATGATTGGGATAAAAAAATTTATTTTAATTAGGTGGCAATGATGATTAGGATATTTAATATTATTTTTAATTAATTTAATATTTTTAATAATATTTTTAACTAAATTAATATTTAATATAATAATCTTAATTAAGTTTTTTTAATTAATTAATTAAAATATTTAAGGAACAATTCTGGGCCTAAGCCCATTAACCAAGAGTAACAGTCCAACACCATTTGGTGATAAGGGAAGTATATGTGTTATATAAACACTTATATTATTAGAATAAAAATCGATGCGGGACTTATGCTCAACCACACTTTATCTCTTTCCAAATACTCTCTTCTTTCTTCTACATAACAAGACACATTTTCATCCATATCACTTTTTTCCCCCATCAAATTCAAACCGTTCTCAATTTTGTTTCAATTTTTGAATTTGGATTTATGGATTTGTTTGATGCAGGTAAAGAAAGTGATCGGAGAGGACCAGAAGGAGATCGTCGCGGCCTTCGTGTAGGACAAGTGCTGATGCTCGTAGGAGAGGAGAAAAGGGGTGGAGGTACCTGCAAGGTACTCCGATGCCAAAGTAAGTATTTGGTCAAAAGAAAGGGGAGAGCAAGTAAGGGAAGTCAAGTATATGCATTGTGTTACCTGCCCCTCTCAAGCGAGGGGTTTTTATAGGGAGATTGTTGGCGAACAAAGTGCCTGATCGACCAATGAGGTGTTGCCAGATGGAGGGGGAAGCGCGTGGTCTTTCCAACTGTTTCCGCTATATCCGGGGAGGTAGTTGGTCGCGTGGACCATTCTACGCGTGGAGGGGACATACCCAACGGCTATATTGTGCCCAACGACTATATTGTGCCTATTGGGCCAGTTCGCCAAATATGATGGATTGGGCCTGGCCCTTAAGGGCAGGTAGCCTTGCCCGGTCCAGAACAGGAGCCCCCCAAGTCGTTGCTCTGTTTGAGAGTAATGACTTTTAGGCAGCTGCGATTTCGACGTTACTGTCGGGGAGGTGGATGCCCGCTTGGAGTGTTCCTTATATACCCGACCAGACGTGGTCGTCAGCCATTGGCGCGAAACGTCGACCAGGGTTTGCAGCGTCCTCGGGAGAATGGGAGTTTTTTTGGCGAGCATTTCTGCCCGGATGTGTTTACTTTGACGAAGAGGCTTGCTCGTATGGGCCAAGTGTTAGTGTATTTTTTTGCGCTGAACCAGGCGAAGAGTTTTTGTGACACGTGGTGAGCATTTATGGCCTGTGTCAGTCCTAGGGGCGTATAGGCTATGATGACCTTCACGATTCCCCACGATCAACTGGTTATAAAAAGGTGGGGGAAGGTTTCATTTTCATAATTTCACAAGTTTTTTACTCTTTGCTCTCGTTTGCTCTGCAATTAGTCTTCGCCGGAGCCTCTCTTCGCCACCGTCAACTTCTTCTTTTGCTTGTAAGTTCGCTCTTCCTTTCTGCATATTTTTATAGGTTTTCCGATCGAAGTTCATACTTTCCGGTTGAACTTCATATGTTCTTCGATGAACACATGAATTCTGGGAAATTTTATGAAGAACATGATGAACTTTATGAATTTCTAGGGTTTTGTAGAAATTGTTAGCGTAGATCCTTGTAGAATCTGGTTAGGTGTAGAATTTAGTTTGTATTCGGGCACTAGGCCTGTTCGGAGTTTAGGCGTGATTTTGGGACGAACATACGTCCTCGTACGTGTGCCTGTGAGTTCTGGTCGCGGAGACCTCTCCTAGCTATTGGTAGGCAATTTATACGAGCACGTGGTTGTCTTCAGATTTGTTAACGCCCTTTCACTTGATTAGTGGTGGAAGGGTGGATTTGATCGCGGATGTCGAATTCACTTCTCTTCCTCTGCTTTTCAGGTGAAAATGGCCGAACCCCGCGACGAAGTTATGCCCGACGCACAGGAAGAACAAGAGGGGCCCAGTGTGTCCGCCGATTATTCGAACATCAAGGTCGCGGGAGGGGATCTTGACTGGCTTGGACATGAGCCTTTGTCCTTTCGATCAACCTTCTCCGAGGAGGAGATACGGGACTTCGACTTGCTGGAGAGACGCGACGAGGGCGTTCCACGGGCATGGAAAGCTTTTCGTCCTGGGGAGAACGATAGAATTTGTTCCTCGTTTCCTATGTACGAATTTGCGTTTACGGAGGCCAAAATGCGTCTCCCCTTCACTGACTTCCAATCCTCCTTGTTCACCCATTTGGCGCTGTGCCCGTCCCAGCTTCACCCGAACGCCTTGGCTTTTATAAGGGCCTTTGAGTTGGTGTGTCGTTATCTCAACATCGGGGCGACCACGGATCTCTTCTTCTGCCTCTTTCAGATTCAGCGGAGCACGGCGGGGTCGAAACAGAGTTGGGTATCGTTTAAGCAACAAAATAGGCTGTTCTGGCCGTATTCTGATTCGATACGCAATTTTAAGGACAAGTTTCTGGTCGTGAGGCCTATGACCGAAGAGGCGAAGAGGAGCATCTCGACTATTGAGAGGGTTATGGTGGATGGTCGGGAGAGGGATAACGTGGTCTCCATTTTTCCTTTAGAATGGGTCTACACCCATTTTAAACGCCGGACAGATCAGTTCCTGGTGAAGCATGAGCAGCTTTGCCTGGCGGATAAGGAGTCGTATAGGATCCTCCACGCTTACGTGGAGAGTTTTAGTCCGGCCTTCGTCGTCGATCGGGATGGAAATCAGTTGGTCGGGGAGGATGGGGCCGTCCGAGCAGCTAGATACATTAATGTCAAAGCTCTCCTTGAGTGTGATAACGACGACGACGCTATGACTTTGCTTGGTATGCTCCACTGCTTGGTTTTGTTTCTTTAAATTCTTTTGATTGACTTGATGCGTGTGTTCGCAGGTATGATGGCTGACATGCGAGAGCGTCTGATGAGGTCGCAGGCCGCGAAGGTTCACAAGAAGGCGACCACCGGTACCAAGGCCGGGGCGCCCAAGCAGACAGTGATGGAGAGTTTTGCTGCTGGGTCTACCCCCGTCCCGGAGAGAGCTTCGACCCCGCTGACCCCGGAGGGTTCTCTTAAGAGGAAGAGAGATGCTGCGGGGACTCCTGTGGCCGTTGGTCCTGGTGGGTCCGGGGCTGGTCCTTTCGTCCTGCCCGCCTGCTACACGCGCCGAGACTTGTTCGTTGAAGGGAATTCGATAGAAGTCTCTGATTCTGAAGCCACGACTATTTTGAATGCCAAGTCCCAGGTGAGGAGGAAATAGTTATGCCAGGATGCGGCGGGCATGTTCAGGGTCCTTGAAGCTGCCCTTGTCCTCGCCGACGATGAAGCTACTACTCGGGAGAGTCTCGTGACTTACCAGAATAGAATAGCCGAGCTGGAGGCAGAAAACAACAAGCTGTTCAACGATTTAAAACAGTTCAAAGGTCACGAGGAGGCCAAGGTGCTGCTCCAGACGGAGGTGACTCAGTTGAAGTTAGCTGCGCTCAAGGCTGACGAGGAGAGGAAGAGACTGCAGGAGAGGATTGTTGAGTTGGACGGCTTGACTTCAGCTGCCCCGGATGAAAATGATGACGAGCAATCTCTAAAATCGCGGATCGACTTGATCGATAGGATCAGGATCCTTGGCGAAGATAACCTGAAGGCGATTGAGTTCGGCTTCAATGCGGCGAAAGAGCAGATGGTGGCTCTTAATCCCGACGTGCAGCTCCAGATGGATGGAATGGGTTTGTTCAACAGAGTGGTGGACGGCCACGTTGTCCCTGCCGAAGAGGAAAGCGAAGTCGTAGGATAGGACTTGTTTTTATCATGTTTTGTGGGCCTGCGTGCCCTTATTAATTTGTATTTCAGTGTATGGGCGCTGCCCCATTTTCTTGTATTTATGACATTGTTTGGACATGGTCGGTACTTTAATATACTTGGATTGTGAATGTTTTATCATGGACTTTGCTCTTTTTATGTGTGTGCGTGTGTCCCCGGCTAGGCGTAAAGCCTAACGAGGAGGGCGAAGTGGTTCCGCCCACGATGAGGTTAGGACTTCGTTTGAGGTACTAATCTCATAGGCTTGGACTGTTCCCATCGCGAGCTGGGTGTCCTGCCTGAATGGTGTGGCAACGGCGGAGCTCGGTTGAGGTATCCCCGTTGTGCACAGGATCTGCTCGTCCAATGAGCAGAAGCTGGCCGGCGTTGTAATGCGTGTCGCGCTTCACCAGGGCACGATACGATGGTCGCGCAGATCTCCCCGTTTTGGGGTGACTGTGTCGACGACTTGTATATCCTCGTGGTTAAGGACTTAGCTATAGTACTGCTTGAGCTTTTCAGCATTCCATGGTCGAGCAAGTTGTTTTTCGTCCAGTGTTTCCAAGTAATATGCTCCCGTGCCCGTTTTGGACTTGACCCTATAGGGTCCTTCCCAGTTCGCCGCCAGTTTCCCTTCGCGAGAATCCTTCTGGTTTCTGCGTAGGACTAGACTGCCTACGGGGAAGTCGCGTTTTATGACCCTGGCGTTATGTCGCATTGTTATTTGTTGCTTCAATGTGGCTTCGCGAAGGGCAGCCCCTGATCTTATTTCTTCGACCAGATCGAGTTCCTCGCGTAGAGCCTCATCGTTAATCTCTTCGTCGAGGAGAGCTTCAGTCATTCTGGAGGGCTCCCTTATCTCCACCGGCATTACCGCCTCTGTTTCATATGCTAGTCGGAAGGGATTTCCCCGGTGGTGGAGTGAGGTGTCGTCCTGTACGCCCAGAGGACGCTGTGGAGTTCCTCGACCCATCTTTTCTTGGCCTCGCCTAGTCTTCGCTTTAATCCGCGTAAGATCACTCTATTCGCGGCTTCTGCTTTCCCGTTGGTTTGTGGATGCTCGACAGAGGTAAAGTGTTGTTTCGTTCCTAATTTGGCGACGAAGTCTTGAAATTTCCTGTCCGTGAACTGGGTTCCGTTGTCGGTCACCAGGGCCTGGGGTACCCCGAATCTGGCGAGGACGTTTCTTTTGTAGAAACGCAGTATGTTGAAGGCTGTGATCTTGGCGAGCGCTTCGGCTTCAATCCATTTTGTGAAATAGTCGACGGCCACGATTAGGAATTTATTTTGATAAGATCCCATTGTAAAGGGGCCTAGGATGTCCATGCCCCACCAGGCGAAGGGCCACGGCGAGGAGAGGGTCTTCAACTCGTTGGGGGGTGCCAAATGCATGTCCCCGTGGCGCTGGCAACGGTCACATTTTTGCACTTGTTCTTTGGCGTCATGCTGCATGGTCGGCCGGTAATATCCTGCGCGCAGAGCCTTTCGTGCCAGAGATCTTCCTCCCAAGTGTTGTGCGTTGATGCCCTCATGGATTTCTTGTAAGATTTCGGGTACCTGGGCCTCGTCGACACATTTTAATAGGGGAACGGAAAACCCTCGTCGATATAACTTGTCCTCGACTAGTATGTACGAGCAGGCTCGTCGCTTAGTCACACTTGCCTCCTTGCTATCTTCGGGAAGTTCTCCTTTGGTGAGGTAATTGTATACTGGGGTCATCCAACAATGGGGCTCTCCGATGACGTTAACCTCTGGCAGGTCGGGTTTTGTGATGCTCAGGCTAGCCAGTATCTCTTGTATGATGGATTTGTTTCCACCTTTTTTCCTGGTGCTGGCTAGTTTGGAGAGGATGTATGCTCGGGTATTCTATTCACGTGGGACGTGCTGAACTTCCCATGCTTCGAACTCCGTCATTTTGTCTTTTACCACGGCCAAGTATTCGGCGAGTTGGTCGTTCTTTGCTTGGAATTCTCCTCGCACTTGAGACACCACGAGTTGGGAATCAGTGCAGATTTTTATTTTCCTCTCGCCGACGTCTTTGGCGAGTCGTAATCCTGCAAGGAAAGCTTCATACTCGGCCTGATTGTTGGATGTTTTGAAAGAAAGGACCAGGGATACTTCGATCAGGGTTCCTTCCTCATTTTCGAGGATAATGCCTGCTCCGCTTCCCGATGGGCTCGACGCGCCATCCACGTAAATGACTCATTCCTGTGTCCCTCCCGGAGGGGACGGATCTGGAGTCATTTCTGCCACGAAGTCGGCCAGGACCTGCGCCTTGAGGGCTTTCCTTCCTTCATAGTGAATGTCGAACTCGACCAGTTCAAGGGACCACTTTAACATCCTGCCCGCCATGTCTAGTCGGCTGAGCAGCTGCCTAATTGGATGGTCGGTCCTAACGACGATAGTATGTGCGAGGAAGTAGTATCTGAGTCTCCTCGCGGCGATTATGAGAGCGAGGGGCACCCGTTCTATTTGCGTGTATCTGACTTCGGGTCCCTGGAGGGCTTTACTGGTGAAATAGATGGGCTTTTGCCTGTCAGTAGTCTCGCGAATGAGTGTTGCACTCACAGCTTCGTTGGCCACGGAGAGGTACAGGTATATGGTTTCCCCGCGGTCTGGTCGGGACAATACTGGTGGTTCAGACAGAGCTTGTTTGAAATGGGCAAGTGCCTGCTCGCACTCGTCCGTCCACTCGAAATTTACCTCCTTCCTGAGTAATTTGAAAAAGGGTAGGGCGTGCTGGGCGGACTTACTTACGAACCGAGCAAGGGACGCGAGCATCCCATTGAGGGATTGTATCGCCTTCTTCGACCGCGGCGTGGGGAATTCCATGAGTGCTCGGCATTTGTCCGGGTTTGCTTCTATTCCTCTTTCGGTGAGGTAGAACCCGAGGAATTTTCCTGCTCGCACCCCGAAGGTGCATTTTTCTGGATTGAAACGCATTCTGCATTTTTGAGCTTGGTCGAATACCTTGCGCAAGTGGGTGGTATGGTCGGATTCCTCTTGGGATTTCACGATCATATCATCCATATATACTTCGAGCATGTCACCGATTTCTGATCGGAAGACCTTGTTCATCATGCGTTGGTACGTGGCCCCGACATTCTTTAGTCCAAAGGGCATTACGTTATAGTAATAGTTCCCCGAGGAGGTCATGAATGCCGTGTATCTCTTGTCCCCGTCGGCCATTGGGATCTGGTTGTATCCCGAATAAGCGTCTATGAAGGACAAGAGCTTAAAACCTGTGGAATTATCTACGAGTCTATCTATGCTCGGCAGTGGATAAGCGTCTTTCGAGCAAGCCCGATTGAGATCAGTGTAGTCAATGCACATGCGCCACTTTCCATTATTTTTCTTTACAAGTACAATATTTGAGAGCCAGGTCGTATACCTGGCCTCGGAAATAAATTTTGCCTCTAAGAGGTCTTGTACAAGCTTTTCGGCAGCCTGTGCCTTCTCTTCGGATTGTTTCCTTCTTCGTTGGGCAATGGCGCGGACAGCTGGATTAATTGTGAGGTGGTGACAGGAAGTTTCTGGATCAAGGCCGGGCATATCCGCCGTACTCCATGCGAACAGGTCGGCGTTGTCGTCGAGGCATTTCTTCAAATCCTTCTTTACCTCTTCGGGAAGACCAGCGCCTATCCTTACTCCCCTGCTGGGGTCGTTGCTGAAAGTGATGATCTCGAATTCCCCATCTGGAACTGGCCGCAGCAGTGTAGGAGGCGGGGAGCTGGTCACTACTAACTTCCCATCTTCGTCCCGATCTTCATTTCCTTCTTCAGCAAGCCTGCTGTCGAGGTCAATGGTGTGCACGGGAAGCGTGGGATTTTTCTCTGGCTGGCCTTCTTCGGATGGACCCTCGTCCTCTCTGGCGCGCTTTGCCGATTTTGCTGTTGTCGCAATCTGGTTCTGCCCTTTTGTTGCGGCCTCGAAGCATCTGCGAGCAGCCTCAATGTCGCCGTGCAGAGTTGCGACGTGTCCTTTCTCCGTGTAGTACTTGAGCTTGAGGTGGACTGTCGAGGGGACAACAACGAGTTCGACGAGAGCTGGTCTGCCGAGGATGCACTGATAGAGCGACGGGCAATCAATGACTAGGAACTGCGTTTTGATTGTCCGGGATGCCTCCTCTTCGCCAAATGTGACCGGTATCTCCACGTAACCCCAAGGTCGGGCCGTTGCTCCATTGAATCCTTGGAGATCAGATCCCACGTACGGGGAGAGATTAGACTTGTTAAGCTTCAGTGCGCGGAACAGGCTGGAGTACATGATGCCCACGGAGCTGCCCTGGTCGACTAGGATTCTCCGCACATCAGTAGATGATAATTTGGCCCTGACCAACAGAGGAATGTGGGAATTCGGCGATCCTCCGGGGAGTTCTTCTTTGTAGAACGTGATCGGCTGTGAACACCCTTTACCCTTGCCGATCGTGCATAACTGATCGGGGCTGCTGTCTATCAGCTGTTTAAACTTTCTCTTGATGGATCCTATCGTGAGCTCATGGTACCCCCCACATGAGATAACCATGGTCGTAGGAAAGGCTTCCCAGGTACTGTGTATGAATGCCTGGGAAGTCGGGTCGAAGTGGTCAGGAACGAAGAAATCCTCTGGTCGGCTGACGGACATTGCGACCTGCGGGGGAGGACTGGAGGAGGTTGATTCTGCTTCTTTCTTCGGATCGGACGTGTCTCATCGGGAGGATTCCCCCTTCTTCACGTATTGCTTCAGGTGACCCTCTTTGATGAGGATCTCTATGGCGTCCTTGAGGTGCACGCAATCTTCCGTTACGTGCCTGTGGCTACGGTGGAAACGACAGTATTTGCTTTTGTCGACGTTTCCCTTGGACGTGGTTGGTTTAGGGAACCTGACACCTCCTTGTTTGAATTCGGTGTTGATACAGTCGGTGAGGATACGCTCACGTGAGGTTGTGAGCACAGTGTATTCATTGAATCGTCCAGCTGGCCCTTTGCCATCACGGGGATGTTCCTCCCGTCGCTTCTCCTTCCCCTTACAGGATGGTTCTGACTCCTCCTTTTTGGGTGCTCGGGGTGCTTCCCGATCTCTTGCGTCCCGGGCACGGTATGCGGCTTCTTTCTCCTCGTAGCGGATGTAATCTTTAGCCATGTGGAGAAGCTCTATCAGCGTTTGAGGAGCTTCGATCCCGACAGCTTTGCGGAAGTCGCTCTTTGGTCGGAGTCCTTTCTCGAGGAGGTACTTCTTCATGTGATCGAAAGTTCTGACTTCCACTGCCTCCTTATTAAATCTTTCGATGTACTCCCGCAGAGGTTCTTCCCTGCCTTGTATGATCGCTTCCAACGTTGCCTCTGTTTTTGGGTGTCGTCGGGAGGCTGTGAAATGGCGGGTGAATTGGCATTTGAGCTCGCGCCAGGAGGAGATGGATCCTCGAGGGAGTCTTTTGAACCATGTCATCGCACCCTTCCTCAGGGTGATGGGAAATATTTTGCACCTGATGGCTCCGAAGACACCATGGTACTGGAGCATAGCTTCGATGTTCTCTAGGTGCTCGTGAGGATCCGACGTGCCATCGTATGTAGCCAGTGTGAGAGGTTTCTCTAACCCGCGGGGGATCCGGGTGTCCACAATGTTTCTCGTGAACGGGCCTCGAGCTTCGTCGTCACTGCTAGAGCTGTGAGAAAGCGACGGAGAATGACTGTGGTCGCGCCTATGCTCGTACTTGTCCGAACATCGGTGTCTTTTGGGAACAGGGGAGTGCCTGGTTTTCCTAGGAGAACGCCGATGTCGGTGAGCAAGATCGGGTGTTGGGCTCCCTGATCTTGGACGTTCTTTGACCGGAGAAAGACTATCACGTCTCCGCTTTGAGTGAATTCGCGGAGGCGGGGAGAGGTTCAGCGTCTCCGAGGTGTGATGCTCCTGAAGGGCGTGCTCGAGGGCACTGATTTTTTCTCCCTGCAGGAGGATGAAACGATTGGAGTTGTTCAAAGAGGCGATGAGCGCCGCGGTGGTCGGATTTGCGCCTTGAGGAACCGGAATGGGTTCGAAGGACAGTTCCACGGCTTGTGCTCGTGGCCTTTGTTCGTCGGGCTTTGGGGAAGCTGGTCCATCGTTGCGCTGCGCGTTTTCGGACGGGATGTCCCCGACGAAAGTATTCTTGTCGACATTGGCGGCGGCGGCCACAGGTTCTTGGTGGGTATCACTCTTAACGAAATCCATGATGATCTGGGATTTTGGAGAGAGGTGAAAGCTTTGGTCTTTTGGGTGAAAAGATGAGGGATCTTGATTCAAAAGACGGGGAAGCGAATTTCCCACAGACGGCGCCACTGATCGGAGAGGACCAGAAGGAGATCGTCGCGGCCTTCGTGTAGGACAAGTGCTGATGCTCGTAGGAGAGGAGAAAAGGGGGTGGAGGTACCTGCAAGGTACTTCGATGCCAAAGTAAGTATTTGGTCAAAAGAAAGGGGAGAGCAAGTAAGAGAAGTCAAGTATATGAATTGTGTTACCTGCCCCTCTCAAGCGAGGGGTTTTTATAGGGAGATTGTTCGCGAACAAAGTGCCTGATCGACCAATGAGGTGTTGCCAGATGGAGGGGGAAGCGCGTGGTCTTTCCAACTGTTTCTGCTATATCCGGGGAGGTAGTTGGTCGCGTGGACCATTCTACGCGTGGAGGGGACATGCCCAACGGCTATATTGTGCCCAACGGCTATATTGGGCCTATTGGGCCAGTTCGCCAAATATGATGGATTGGGCCTGGCCCTTAAGGGCAGGTAGCCTTGCCCGGTCTAGAACATAAAGCGAATCCAGAGGCCGAGTTTAAGGACATTTCGAACATCCTTGCTGCGAAATGGAAGACAGTAAGTGCAGAAGAGAAGAAGCCTTATGAGGAAAAATACCTTGCAGAAAAAGAAGCTTATTTGCGGGTAATTACAAAGGAAAAACGTGAGAGTAAGGCAATGAAACTCTTGGAAGAAGAGAAGAAGCAGAAGACTGCTATTGAATTGCTTGAACAGTATATGCAATTCAAACAAGAGACAACAAGGGTGTATTGGAGGTAGTTGAAACCAAAACGAGAAGGGCAGCTATTCAAACAAGAAAAGGATCCATTGAAACCAAAACAACCTATGTCAGCTTATTTCTTGTTTACAAATGATAGAAGAGCAGCTATTCTTGCAGACAACAAGGGTGTCTTGGAGGTAGTTGAAATCTTATTATTGAACTGTGTTCTTTAAAATGAGACACAGATGAAAGCCAGAAACTTTAGTTAATCTTAGGTTTAAATAAAGGTTTTGTAACAGTTGTTTTTGCTGTATCTAGCAATGAAATTAGAAGCAGGATTGGATTGGTGTTGGATTGCTTTGAGAGTCAGTCCCACATCGAATATTTAAGTAATAATATAACTGGTTATAAATCTCATATATCCATACAATGTTCAATTGGTATTAGATTGGTGATGTTAGTGAATGGGCCTAGGCCCAATAATAATTATGTGTATTTTAATTAATTATTAATTTAAAAATTTAACTAAGATTATTTATATATTAAATTAGTTAAAAATTAATTAAAAAAATTTAACTAAGATTATTTATATATTAAATTAATTAAAAATATTATTAAATAGTGAAATATCCTAGTCATCTTTGCCACCTAATTAAAAATAATTTTTTATCCCAATCATCACTGCCACGTATGCAAAATTGGAGGGGGACTACAAAAATGCAAAGACCACCAAAATTGAGGGACCAAAATCGCAAGTTTTGTAATAAGGGGACCAAAAGTGTAAAATGCCCAAACTAGGGGGACCAAAAGTGCATTTAAGCCTTTTAAATATTATTAAGGACTAATTAGAAATTTTTTGAGAATTTTAGAGGTTATTTTAGAAATTTTATAAAATATGAGGACTAACTTGCCAAATTTAAAAGATTAATGATAACCCATTTGACATTCATAGTGTAAAAGGTGAGATAAATTGAAATTCCTTATTTTAGGTGTAGTTTGAAATTGTTTAAATTTAACTTTGACAAACTACTTTATTTTTATCATTTTAACATTTATCTATAATTGGTGACTACAATGTAGTTCTTGGGGCTCATGAGCACAAGGGCTCTTTCTTTCCAACTAAGCGCCCAGTGAGAGAGTTCTAACATTGGACTAGGGCTGCTCAAAAAAACTGTGAACCGAACTGAACCGCCGAACCAAACTAAACTGAAGTTAAAATAACTGAACCGTTATGTTTGGTTAGTGAACCGAACCGATATTTTACTAATGGTTCTAGAACTGAACTGAATTGCAATTAACCAAACATAAACCAAAACTGAACCATTAATTTTACAACATAAAATTGAAAAGTATATTAGCACTGAACAGTGTTAGTGTTATAATGTATTAGCATTGCAACTGTTGCATCAAAAATACTTTTAGTAGCTCTTGTCTTGAATGATTTTTTTGGTTTGTGATTAATTTGTGCTTATGAATCATTGATTGGATAAGTTGCTTGGATAAATTGCTGTTGAATAAATTTAATTGTTAAATTATCCAATGTAAAATGATGTAAAAATTCATGTTTGAATCTAGATTAGTTACAGACTAAAGACTAGAACTACCAATTTATTTTAAAAGAACTTGTTACAAAGTGTTTTTTCTTACTTGTGAATGTTTTTATTTTGTTTTTGCTAATAACTACATGTACTACTCTCTAATGTAATGGTTCAACTATGGTTGGTAATTAAATAGTTTATTGAAAAACATATAATTGTTTATTCTATTTTAAATAATCTACAAGCATAACTAAGAATTTGCTTGTAAGTTTGTTCACTTTATACGAGTAATTGTGATTTATGAATTTTTAATGAGTTTGTCATTTTGATTTGAATTGAATTGAGATTTTGATTGTTAAAGTAGATAGGAAATGATTTTTTAGTAAAAGTCATGTACATTAGTATATTAAAAAAATGTTTACCAATAAAAAATGCTAAAAATTAGTTTTAAACGATTTTTTTAATAAAAAAATTCAAAAACAAATATAATGGAAAATGGTTCGATTTGAAAAAAATTGTCTTCTAATGGTTTGGTATGGTTCGGAATTTCGAACCGTTATACCAAACCAGTAGTTTTGGTTCAGTTCGGTTCTGCACAAATTGAAACGGTTCGGTTCAGTTCGGATAACCTTTTATTATGGTTCTATTTGGTTCGGTTCAGTTTTATGACTGAACTATACCATGAACACCCCTACATTGGACTAATTAAAATGACCTGTTTCACCTGCCGACTATGGGAACTTCTTTCACTTGGTCAAATGAGCGGCTAGGTAATGCTCACACCTTCAAAAGACTTGATAGGACCATTTGTAACATGAATTGGCTTGATTTATGATACAAAACTTCTGAAGTCATAAAGGTTTTGTCAATGGCAGATGTCTAAGGGACTGTATTGGCTTAACTACTGAAGTCATTAACTTACTTCACAAGAAATATCATGGTGGCAACATTGAAAATAAAGTAGACATCACAAAGGCTTTTGGTTCTCATAATTGGGTGTTCTTGATACAAGTACTCAAGGCTTTTGACTTCAATGACGAGTTTAACAATTGGATTTGGACTATTCTTGAATACTCCAGATTTCTATATCCTTTAACGAAAATATCAAATGCTTCTTCAAGCGTGAGAGAGGTGTTAGGCAGGGTGACCCTCTCTCACGTCTTCTCTTTTGCATTGCTGAAGAAGTCATTAGCAGAAGCATCTATATGCTTGTTGATCAAGGGAAAGTCAAGTATATTCCTGTCCCTAGGGGGATTTTGGTGCATTCTCACTGCTTATATGAAGATGATGTTATGATTTTCTGCAGAGGAAACAAGAGTTCCATCAATCTCTATAAATGACTCTAGATTTCATCACATATCTATGCTGCTTGGTTTCAAAACTGTTACTCTTCCCTTCCTTTATCTTGGAGTTCCAATCTTCAATGGTGTGCATAAGGCAACCTACTTTAGACCTTTGATGGACAAAATCAACTCTAAGGAGTCTTGGGCTCTGATCTTGAAGGCTACAATCATGAAGAAAGGATGACTCATATCTCACCATATTAGTTCTTCTATTTGGTGCAATATAAAAACGAATTTCAATTATTTTCTTCAAGATTCAGAAGTCATCTTAGGGGATGGGCAGTCTCCAAATTTCTGGTTGGATCCTTGGATTGGTGATCCTCTAATCAATTTAGTGCAGCAGCCACATCAGGTAAACATTAACTTAGTTATCTTTAACTTCATTAATCAAGGCACATGTCACTTCCCTGATTATATCATTAACATTGTGCCCGGTATCTAAACCAATGTCCTATAAATTTCTCTTCCTTTTGACCTCAAGGATGACTGCAGAATTCAACCTCACACCATTAATGGAGACTTGTCTCTTAAGGATGCCTACTCTTCCAAAGTTTCTGATAGACCTTTACACAGTTGGGTTGGAAATATTTGGAATCAAGATACTCCTTCCTCTAAAGCTTTTACAGTTTGAAGAGTTTGTCACAACTGCCTTGCAACAGATGACAACCTTCTTAATAATTGATGTTTGGGTTAAATAAGTTTTTAATCCCTACAAATATCCCAACTTTTAAGTTTAATCCCTCAAAAAATTTCCTTCAAACATTGGTCCTCTGAAATTTTTCCGTCCATAATTTTAGTCCCTCTAACGGAGGATGATGTGGCACGCCAAGTGTAACATTTCATTTTGATTACCTGTTTCATTTATGCCGCAGTGTAAATTATGTAAAAATGAAAATGTTAATAGTGAAGGCAATTGCGATTGATACACCATTTTTTCTGAGTTCAAACTCTAACCATTATGGAAAAACCGTAAACCCTAGTGACCGAGAACCCTACTGTTAGATCTCGTTTGTGACCGAAAATCCCAGATCTCTCTACTGTTGGATCTCGTTTGTGATTGTTCTGAAATGAATGCTGACATTGTGGAGATTTCTTCACCAATTCACCTTCTAAAGAAGCGAAAACGCGTATGCAATCTTCTCCTACCACTCATGTCTGTAAAAGTTACAAGGGGAAGACAATTGAAGCCACTAATCAAGTTGCGGTTTCTGTAAGATTAAGATGATATTTATCAAATCTCGCAGTAGATTGATGTTATCTTTTCTAACTTGTGAATATCTCTAACATTTCGCTATTTTCATTTTCTAAATATGTATTCATCTTAAATCCACATAACATAATTCTCTATGGACTGATGATGTTGTGATGCTACTCATTAACTATTTTGTTTTGCGATATAATTTGTTTATTTTCATATTTATTATTATTTGCTATGGATATGGTTTGATGATAATCATTTGATATGGTTTTGTGTAAGTGCAGAAATTTCAGAAGCAGCACAACTATATTCACGTTATACACAACATACCCCACACATAAATTTTGAAGGCTAGTTTGTAGCTTTAGTTGAAATAGCTAAAGCCGTGTAACAAGCTGATATGACCATTTTATCTAGCTCAGAGGTTTTGTACATCAAACCATAATTGTAACAATGATCAGTCACACAGCAGGATGTTATTACCATGGATGTATGATTTGAGTTGTTAACCGTTAAAGTGTTAGTGAGAATTAATTGATATGTCAAATGAAATAAAAATCTGTTTGAATTAATTTGCGAATTTTTTGACTATGAATTAATGAGTTGTGTGTATTAATGAGTTGTGTGTATTACTAATATAATTGTGTGTTTAAATTAGTTAGGGATTAGCTATGAATTAGCTACAAATTATTAGAATTGGGTATTTAAATTAGCTAGAGATTAGCTAGGAATTAGCTAGGAAATAGCTGCAGATTAGCTACCATTTCTGGGTTTAAATATTATATTAATATAAAAAAAATTAAAATTGAAACAATTGACACGTGACATTCATGTCAGCGATTTTTGCCACGCTGACATTGCCACATGTAAGCCACGTCATCAAAAAAATTACACCTGACATCCCACATAAGTCACTGTTAGTGGAAACTAACGGAAGAGACTAAAGTTAGGGACGGAAAACTTTCAGAAGACCATTATTTGAAGAAAAATTTTAGAGGAACCAAACCAGAAAGTTAGGATATTTATAGGGACTTTATACATATTTAACCCTTGATGTTTTGGTCTCTTATGTTGTAGTATTTGCAACCTGCACGAAGAAACAACCTCTCATCTATTTTTCCATTGTTCCTTTGCTGACCATATTTGGCATTGGCTTTTTATCATGATTAAATCCCCCAAATAATGAATTTGATGAAATGGTTTTAATTTTTTTTTTTTAAACAAGATTATTTTTTCTTATTAAAATTCTCTGTTCAAGCACACTCTAAGAGAAAATATTGAGAAAATTTTTTAAATTAACAAATTTAATAGAAACATAATCTTAAATAAAATATTATGAAAGAATTTAATCCATATAATCGATTTCACTTAATAGAATAAAACTTTGTTGTCGTTGTTGTTTTTATGCAAATAAATGCAGAATTCAAAATGCTTGGTAATATCTTTATTCTAAAATAAAAGAAAAAGACTGCGGAAACAAAAATAAATAAAATTGGTTGAAGTGTTATATTTGTTTAAATTTCAACTCTTACAAAAAAAAAAGAATATGGATAAACGGCTAAAGTATTGTCAATGCAGTTAATGTAGGCTCTGTTTGAAAAAATATTTTTTTTTGTTTATAATTTATGTCTTATAGCTTATATCACGAGCTTATTAGCTTATTTTAGTAGTTTATAGCTTATTTTCTAGATACTATTTTAAATATCATTTTAGCTTATAATTTATAGTTTATAATTTTTTCTTCCACTTTTATCCTTATTATTTTAACTAAAGTCTACCACTATCCTTTATAATTTATTATAATTTAAAATAAAATAATAATTATTAAATATATTTTATGTCATTTTATTTTATCACTTAATTAAACCGCTAATTTTACCAAATACTTCAATTATCTTATCAACTATAAGTCATTAGTCATCAGCTATAAAAGCTATCAGTCATAAGTTATAAACTATCAACTAACTTATCAGTCAACCGCTATTTTTACCAAACAGACCCGTAATCCAAGTAATTATCAGAATAAATTTAACCGTTTATAATTTGAATATAAAATTTAATTTTAATAAAATTTAATTTTCATAAAATATACTTTTAATTTTAATTTATATAAAATAAAATTTTACTTTATTATAAATTTTAATATTACTATATATATAAAATATAAGTTTAACAAAATTTTACTTTATTAGTGTTATTCTATTATAATATTATTTATATTAAAACAGAAATTGAAATTTCAACCCTAACAAAATTTAACGGTTTATACTTTGGATATAAAATGTAAATTTAATTTTAATTTAATATAAAATATAATTTTAATTTTAATTTGATATAAAATATATTTTTAATAAAATTTACTTATTATAAATTTTAATTTTACTTTATTTATTATTATATTATTTATAATAAAGCGGGAACTGAAATTTCAACCCTAACAAAAAATAGACATGGATAAATAGCTAAATTATTATTAATGCAATCAATGCAGTAAAAGTAATTATTAGACCAAATTGAACCGTTTATATTTTAAATATAAATATAATTTTAATATTTTTTAATCAAAGCAAAATATATATTAACTAAAAAACAAGATACATAAGGCACTCGCTAGGATTTAGCTCACAAAGACAAAACAGACAAGAAAGAAACTAAGGCAACATCATATCAGCTATATGTGGTCTAAGCGTAGGACTAGTCCACCCTCTATTAATAATCATCTCTATAATATTCTCTTCTATATTCCTATTATTCACATCTTGCCCCTAACAAATAACATTCATGTACTTTTAGAGCTCATAGAAAGTTTCTGTAAGAGTCAACTTGATCAAGGTTGCTTTCCACCTTTTGCCTTTATCATATGGAATAAGCCACTTGATTTCATCATCCCATTCCACCGAATCATGTTGGAAGTGGATCCAAGCAAGCACCTTTTGCCATATTTTCCACAACTCTGCACAACCAAAGAAAAGATGATATCATTTGAGCCCTAGGTCTGGCCTTATTACCATAAAATAGCCAATTCCATAAAACTCTAGGTTCTTAAGCATTCAACTTTATATACATCTTTTTCACACTGAATTTCCCCACTGTATGCATTTGGTTCCACAACCCTTGTACATCTCCCGCAACCTCTCTTTGATTTAAGATATCTTTCATAATCCAGGAGTCAGTAGCCTTTATTTCTACATCTATCAACTCATCATGTTTCATGTAATAATTGTGGATCCACTTAATCCAAAGGCTGTCAGTTTTAGTGTAACACCTCAAAAATTTAGAATGATTTATCTAATTGATTATTTGTGATTATGTGTGATTTTTTATTTAATTATATGATGTATATTATGGTGGTGGGGAAATAACAGGAATATTAGGTGATGAATAGAATTATGTAGATTTAAATAATTTAGTTTATATTATTTGGAATAATAATAATAATAATAAAATAAATATTAAGGTAAAAAAGGAGAATGAGGGCAGTATAGTAATATTGTGGGGAATAAGTGAGGGCATAAGAGGTATACCATAAAAAGGGTCTTAGAGGTAACAAAGACAAAAGAGAAAATTAGAGAGTGGTGGTCCATTCTGTACGATTGTGAAATTGGACAAAAGTTGTGGATAGAGGCTAGGGCTTACAGAGAATCAAGCGGAGAACTCGGTAGAACGCAAATGAAGAGAGTCAGTTGCTAGGAATTGAGGTAAGGGGCGTAATCCTGGTTTATTATGATCGATAGGTGGTTAAGATAAATGTAGGTTTTGTCTTGTATGATGATTTAATAAAAGCATGATGAAAAGTATGGTGAAATTGTTGATTATGATGTTTGATATGTCATTAATATAATTGTGATCTTAAGTGGGTTGATGGTGATTTAGAAATAATGAATTTTCGTTTGTCTATATGTGTGATAATCTGTTTTGGGATTGTTGATAAGTTTTCCCCATTGTTGAGTTTTGAAATTTCGAGTCAGAAGTATGAAATTTATGATGAATTGTTGTTAATCCATGAATAAAACATTGCGTAATTGAGTTTTAGGATGTTATTTTGGTATAAAATCGGGTCTAGGATGATGGGGGTAAGTGGTATAGACTTTGGAGTGAAAATCTAGGGTGAAAGTGCTTTTTAAAAAAATGATGTTTGGGGTTCGGAACAGTATGAGTCGACCACTAAAACTCCTGGGTCGACTCGTAGCCACCCGAATGCAAAATTATAGAAATTTTAACAGTATGCGCCGACTCATAGATTTTGATTCTACCTAAGTACTCTGTGATTCGACCTTTGAGTCGACTCATAAGCAGAAAAATGTCAAAAACAGTTTCGATCATAACCTTTTAACCGTTAATCCAAATGACGAATCGTTCGAAGCATTGGAAAGCTAATAAGTAGAAATTTAACACGGTATAATTATATGAATCATTTTCCTAATATTTTTATGTCTAATATCTTGAAAAATGTGATTGTTTCTTGTTGTGTACCTTAAGAAGTCGTGGTGTAAGTGACGAACCTTGAGTGTTGTTGCAAAGATATTTTAATGATGTTGTTGAGATGTTAATGATGGTAATATGAAGATATTTTAATGATGTTTTGTGATGTTAATAGTGGTAATATGAAGATACTTTAATGATGTTGTTAAGATATTAATGATGATAATATGAAGATGTTTTAATGATGTTGTTAAGATGTTAATGATGATAATATGAAGATGTTTTAATAATGTTGTTGAGATGTTAATGATGGTAATAAGATGATATTTTAATGTTGTTGTTGTGATGTTAATGATGATAATATGAAGATGTTTTAATGATGTTGTTAAGTTGTTAATGATGATAATAGGAAGATGTTTTAAAAATGTTGTTGAGATGTTAACGATGGTAATATGATGATGTTTTAATGTTGTTGTTGTGATGTTAATGATGGTAATATGAAAATGTGCTAATGGTGTTGTTGTGATTGCATAAAAGGCATGTATATCCATATTGTACGAGATGTATTTTATGCTTGTTTGCCAATTTGGGGCGGTGTACAATAACCATGGTGGTGGGTTATTGTGCACGGTGGTGTTGGTGTTGTTGTATGCATAAATAGTTGCATTGCATACATTTGTGGACAGATGGTCCGTTGTTGGTGAGCCTAAAATCTCATTGTGTGGATTGGGCCAGTAGCTGATTCGGAGGTGATGGATCAGTGAGTGGTTCTGATCCTAGGAGGTGAGGATCAGAACGGTGAACCTGAGTGTTCACGAATATTGGTACCACATGCATTGAGTCAGTGTTATGCATTAACATTCTATGTGGCATTTGCATGAAGTTTGTTGATGAGTTGTGATATGATGATATTTGAGACTATGTGATTATATGATGTTTTATGACGAAAGACGTATGAGTGTGATTATGGTGTGTAGGAGTGAGTATGATTTGTTTATAAATGATATGTGTTATTATGATGATGATGTTAGTAATGAGTCTTTTCCTTATATCTTTCATAATGAATTGTGATTACTCACCCTGCCTGTTTGAATGTTGCCTCCACGTGAGTAACGCGCAGATGCTCTGGAGTAGCTTGTAGAAGTGTTGAAGATAGCTTTAGAGTATTTTATTAGTTTTTCGTTAATTAGAAGGTGTCTTGCTCTGATATGTAACACCGGGTTGGGAACGCCAATTATACGAATGTTGTGTTTCCTTGACCAACTTATTTTATGATGATTTTGAAGATGTCGAACTATTGTAATTCCAATTCAGATGCTATGTTATGTTGTTAGCATATTTCATGGGTTTGAGATGTTAAATTGATTTAAATTTCAACTTTTGACGAGAATATGATATTTTGATATTAGGAAGATGAATGAAGTTGTTTTAAGATTATGATATGTTCAATTTATATGTTGAAGTCATAAAAGAAAATAATGTTATAGATGTTGTAACCCATGTTACGGAGCAGGATGATTATTATGAATGTTTTCTATGAGGTGTGACACTCTTGAGTGGTGAATTAAGCTGAATTATCTTTATTATTTTGCGAATTATTCGGTGGGATTAGAAGGGTGTTACATTTAGCACTCAAATTCCATGGATGACAGCTTTGGGAAGCAAGAAACGTTGCAGCCAGTAATTGAAGATAACAAACATCACACTCTTAATGAGTTGGACCCTCCCTACATAGCTCAATAACTTAGCACTCCAATGAGTAATTCTCCCTAATTTTGTCCACTAGAGGCATATAATGAATAATGAAAAGCTTCTTACTTGTCAAAGGCACCCCCAAGTATCTAAAAGGTAGAGTACCTTCCATGTAAGATGCTAAGTTGATGATATCCATCTTTGTAATATCAGTAACACCTCCAAAGTAAATTCTACTTTTTGTGGGATTGACTTTGAAACCAGTAGAAGCAAGAAAGCTGTTGAGAGTATGCCGCATCATCTATATAGAGATATAGTCACCCCTAGCAAATAATAAAAGATCATCAGGAAAGGCCAGATTAGTAATCTTAAGACTATCACACTTGGCATGATGATTGAAATTTGGATTCTTCTGCATTTTGTGAAGGGATCTGTTCAGATACTCCATTATGATAACAAAAAGAAGAGGAGACAAGGGATCTCCTTGTCTAATCCCACTCCCGACAGCCATAATATTAGTATACACACCATTAACATTAAATCTATATGAAACAGTAGACACTGTCACCATGATCCACTTGACAAACTGATTAGGAATACCAATCTCCTTTAGGATGCACTCAAGGGCATGCTAATCCACCATATCATAAGCTTTTTGCAAATCTAGTTGCATCATACAACTAGGTGTTCCACCCTTCCTAGTATACCCCTTAAGTAACTCATAAGCCAACATGATGTGGTTGTGGATCTTCTGGCTTGGGACAAAGGCTGCTTGGCATTGGCTAATGATGCTACCAAGGACCCTTCCAAGTTCCAAGTCTAGTAGTGAGGATCTTAGAGATTATTTTATAAAAGGTAGTGCATCCTGCTATTGGTCTATAGTCCTGGATAGTTTTGGCCTCATTAGACTTGGGGATAAGAGTGACTACAGTATTGTTGAAGGCTTTAAGCAAATAATCTTTGTCAAAAAACTCCTCCACTGCTGCAATCAAGTCAATCTTAATAATGTTGTTTTGAAATTTTTTGCTTCATATCCATCAATACCCAGAGACTTTAGGTCACCTATGCCATTGAGGGCAATAAGAATTTATTCCTCAATCACACGAGTAGTAAGAGATACTCTTAATCTTAATTTGATATAAAATAAAATTTTAAAAAAATTGCTTTATTGTAAATTTTAATTTAATTTTGATGTAAAAAAAATTTCTTCACTAAGGTTATTTTATTATTAAATTATTTATAATAAAGCGGGGAAATTTCAACCATAACAAAAATAGATATAGATAAATTGTTAAATTATTGTCAATGCAATAAATTAATTATTATAAAAAAAACTGAACTGTTTTAATTTTGAATATAAATTTTAATTTTAATTTGATATAAAATAAAATTTTACTTTATTATAAATTTTAATTTTACTATGATATAAAATAAAATTTTAATAAAAATTTTCTTTATTAGTTTTATTTTATTATTATATTATTTATAATAAAGCAGGGATTGAGATTTCAACCCTAACAAAAATGGATATTCATAAATAATTAAATTTTGGGTTAAATATGTATAAGGTCCCTGAAAATAACCCAACATTCAAGTTTGGTCCCTATAAATATTTTCTTCAAGGTTTGGTCCTCCTAAAGTTTTTCGTTTGTAACTGTAGTCCCTCCTGTTAGTTTTCACTAACGGAGGATGACCTGGCGTGCCACATGTGTAACCATTCCTTGCCAACTGTGTTTTATTTCATTGACCAGTCAGAAATGTTTATATGTTTGATTTATTCTACTCTCCTCCTTGAACATTCACGACCTAATCCCTAAAACCCCAAATCTTCATAATCTCTCCATCTTCTTTGTTTGTGTTTTCCCTTCAGATTCGTCTTCTCGTAACCTTTCTCCTTTATAACTGTCCTTCTTCGTCGTCATGTCTACATCATCTAGGCTCAGCAAGGTAGTCTCACATCACTCCAAGAGTTTTAACAAACAGTGAAGGGAAAAAGTGTGGATGCAAGGGAACTTTGATTTCCTACGTGTGCAAGAGGGGAAAGAATCAAGGTAGATTGTTTTGGAGATGTCCGTTTTGGAAGAATGAGGGTACGTGCAATATGTTTCTTTGGGATGATGAAATTGGAGGAGGGATTGAAGATGTTCAAGGGGGGATGTTGAATGGCGCAAGGAAGAGAGGGAAATACAAATGGTGGAAACCTTTAAGGATCTTTATGAAAATTTGATGAAGAAGAACAACAGGCTGAAGATGAAGCTCAAGGCAATGGAAGTCGATGGAAATTTGAAGACTATTTGTGTTATAATTTTAGTATTGGTCAACATGTATTTTGTGCTTAGGTGTAATTGTAGAGTTGGGTGAATGAAATGTGTTGTTGTTTTAATGAGAATGTAATGTTTGTCTTTAGGAGTTGTAATGTTTTCTTGTTTTGAGAAAGTCTTCAGGATGTAAGAATGTTCTGATATGGTTTAGTTTGGCAAATGTAAGAATGTTCTGTGTTAATGATATCTGTTGTTGTTTTGTTATGAACATTTGATCAAAATGAAATGTTGTTTTGTACTGATGTCTCATAATTGGTTATACCAAAAGAGTACTATTCAAATGACCTTTAATTAAGTGACCCATAATTAAGTGACATATATTTAAGTGACCTATAAAAGTGAGAATTATACTAAAACAGTAGTGTACCAAAACCAGAATAGTAATTTGATTAAGTCACGAGTACATTACATCAGAATGAGGAAATGTATTTTGGGCCTAAAGACCACATCAGTACTTTACATCACATATTTAAATACATAAATTTGAACAAAACATGATAACAGGTGTTCGTAAACATCAGTTACACAAAAGCAGGATGTACTTCATTGTGTGTGACCCTTGGCATTGAGTGTCTTCAACCTTTGACTTTCTCTTTTTTCAGTCAAGCCACTGTCATTTGTCTTGTATCTGCTCTGTGTCCTGAATTTGGTGGTTCACTACTGCTTAGCTTAGACAATGTTGTTCTTATACCAGGTGGTTTGAATGGAGTGTTCCTGCTCACCTTTGGCTGAGATGTCTTGACAGGTGACTTATTAATCCTCAGTGGTTGAATGTTCAAGACATCAGAACCTATAAGAACAGCAGCAATAGTGTCATATAATGATGTTGGGTTTTCCACCACAATGCCCTCAGGTTCATCTGTATCCATTTGGTTAGTTGGTTCCTGTACACCATCTTGATGACTTGCCATATGCTCATTCAACCCTCCCTTAACACCAGACTTTGAATTAATTTCATCCTTGATAACATCTTTTAAGGTAATACCATCCTTGACAGCAGGCCTTGATTTCTTAGGCACCTTGCTTGATGACCCCTTAGGCCTCCCCTGTATATTAACATAACATCAACATGATTAATATATTTAGCAATTGAATTACACATTGAAAATAACAACATTATTAAAGTGGTACCCTTACCCTTTTTTTTTGCTGCCTCAATAGTTTGACTTACTTGGGTTGGAATTGCCTGAGATGTTTCTGCTGGGCTATCTTGAGTGACTTGACTAGTCCTTCTTACAGCTTCTAATTCTTCCTTCAATTTCTTGCAAGTCTTTTCATTATTGCCTAACTGAAAACAGAACCTACACCTATGGTTGGTGTTTGTTCTTTGCCATCTAGTTTGACTCTCTTTATTAGGTTCCCTCCTCCTCAATTTCTTAGGCCTCCCTGGGCCTCGTTTGAAAGTAGGTGGCAGCATTCCCTCATTATCAGTCTTAGGCCACTTGTTTTGTCCATTTAGTGGGGTAATAACCTCACTATAGCATGCTGCATAAGTGCTCTTGTGATAGCAAGTGTGGACATATTTTATAGGGTCATCTACCTTCTTATGGATGACAGCTATAACATGCCTACAAGGAATACCCGTCAGCTCACAAAAGTTGAAAGAACAAGTATGTTTTTCAAGATCTACCACAAAACTGTCAGTAAATAACACATGACTCACTTGAAATGACAATCTACCAGCATATGTAGATGTCCAGAAAGCACTCTTCTCTATTTCCCTATCTAGTCTCCTTAAGGGTTTGGCCATTATGATACCCTTATAACTCTCCACCTTTTCCCTAAGAGTGGCAAACCTCCCCATTAAATAATTCCTTATTTACTCAAACATTGTTATTATGGGTTTGTCTCTTTGCAACAATATGGTTGCATTAAATGACTCACTCAAATTGTTCATCGAAACATCACATTTAGAAAATATAGGAAAGGCATGCTTACACCATTTTTTTTGGGAATTGCCTCTATCCACTCATAGGCCTCCAAACTGACATCCTTAATCATTAGCATCTTTGCTTCATAAGCTTCAAAGTATGTAGCTTTGGCAGCAACCATCATTAGATCTCTGAACAAGGTCTCTCCTCCAAATCTCTTCTTGAAGTTTGCATACAGATGCCTTAGACAAAATCTATGTTCATATGCTGGATACTCTTCCTCAAAAACCTGCACTAAACCCTAATCAAGGAAAACAATAAAGCATTAGGACATTGTAATGTATGTAAAAAAATGAAATCCAAAAATGCATTAAGACTACCTTTTGTTGATCAGAATAAAGCACCACCTTCCATCACCAATATCCTCAATCAACAACTTCATAAACCAGCTCCAGGAATCCTTTGTCTCCATCTCAACCACAACAAATGCAATAGGTAGGTATTGATCATTGGGGTCTTTTCCAACAGCAATCAAAAGAATACCACCATATTTATGCTTCAAATGGCATCCATCCAAACCAATGAAAGGCCTACATGTTCTTGTCAATGCTTTCTTAGTTCCATCAAATGACATATAGCATCTCTCAAATCTTGGTTTCAACCCTTCACTTGGAGAACTAGTACTGATTCTAAATGTGTTACCAGCTGAAGCCTTTTTCAATTCAGCAACATAGGACCAAAGGAGGCTATATTGTTCGCTTGAGTCACCTTCAACAATGGCTCTTGCTATCTGTCTAGCCTTAAATGCCCTACATCCTGGGATTTCTGTTGCATACCTCTTCCTTACATCAGCAACTACCTCATTCAACCTCATTCTAGGATTATTCTTCAAGCCATTAACAATTACCTTGGCAACTCACTCAGCTCTAGCATTTCTGTTAAAGAATTGTCTACCACACTTGTGTTTGGAAAACAAGGTTTTTATCCTAAAAGTGGTTGAGGTCAATACCCTACTACACAACACTGTATAGTCACATTTCTTCTTGTCCTTGCACACAACCCTACATCTATTTTTATCATTCTTTTCAAACTTTACCTCCCTGTCATTCAACACATTGTGTTCTAATATGGCATCCTTAAACTGCCTTAAGGATGAAAACTCCATCCCAACTTTGAACACATAATCCTTGCTCAATGACTCCTCCTCACTATACCTCATAACACAAGGCCTCTCATCACAACTATCATTATCCCCACCACTGTCCAATTCATCAATCAAGTATTCATCCTCAATGACATGTTCCTTTCCCAACTCCTCAGTTATGCATACCTTCTGCTCTTGCTCACTCTTGTTGACTTCCACAGTAACACCATCATCTTCTTTTTTATCTTCCCCAACAGCCCTATTAGGCAGCACCTCATCAAGCCCTTCATCAAACCCACCCATTCTCTCCTCCTCACTATCTTCAAAATGCACATCTTCCACCGAGTCTTCATCAGACTCTTCTCTTGATCCACTCCTGTTGTCAATGTCATCCTCACATTTAGGTGCCTTTCCTTTCTCTCTAATCCTCTCCATACCTGTGCCCTCTCCTTGAACCCTATTTTCACAGTAAATTTCAATCTCACACTTGTACTCCATGGCATACAAGGCTAACTCAAACGCATCTCCATCATCCTTAAACTGTTTTAGGTCATTTTCAAATGATCCTTCCTCAGGCTTCCACCACATCTTAACCAATTTGTAATCAAACTCAGGTACCAGCTCCTTAACTAAGTCACATGCCTCAAAGAAACTCCAAAAATCAGGATTCTGACCCTTAAAAGCATACACTTCCCCACCTTCGTAATTTAGGTTTGTGTCTTTTACAAAAGACCCCTTTACATAAAAAACAACAGTGAACTTATCCATACCCCTGCACACAAAAGTTAAATCTAACTTTAATTTTTACCATTTTTGTACAAAACATGAGTAAACCTAATTTTACTGCCCACCATGCGTTGACTAACAATACCAATGAAAAACAAATGTTGAAAGCAGGGGACCACCATTGAAAACATATATTAAACATAGGAAACAAACGAAAATGGCAGACAAGTTTATCATTTAACAAACAACGGACAAACAAGGGACAAACCATCGAGGGACCACAAACGTAAACTTATCATTAATCAATAAAAGAAACCAAACAGTGGCAGACAAATTCGTTTACCTGGGACCACTGCTGCGAATCGTAGTTCACCTCCTTTGGGACCACTTCTGAGAGATGCGACTACACGAACAATTATCTTCTTCTGCTAGGGCACAAGTTCTTTGACAAAGCAATGATTTTTGGAAAATGACTTCTCAGTTTCTTTCGTCTTCTATTTTAATTCCTCTTTTTCTATTTTTCAAATAAAGACGTTTGAACTTCTTTCATTTCCTATTTTAATCAGAATTTACAGCGTGGCCTAATCAAAATAAACAAATGGTCACACATGGCACGCCAGGTCATCCTCTGTTAGTGAAAACTAACAGGAGAGACTACAATTAGAAACGGAAAACTTTAGGAAAACCAAACCTTAAAGAAAATATTTATAGGGATCAAACTTAAATGTTGGGTTATTTTCAAGTACCTAATACTTATTTAACCCTTAAATTTTTGTTAATGCAGTCAAAGTAATTATTAGAAAAAAATTGAACTTTTTAAATTTGATAAAAAATATTTTTTTTTATAAAATTTTACTTTCTTATAAATTTTAATTTTACTTTGATATAGAATAAAATTTAAAAAACTTTTCTTAATTAGTGTTATTTTATTATTGTATTATTTATAATAAAGCGGGGATTAAAACTTCAACCTAACAAAAAATGGATAAGGATAAATGGTTATATTATTGTCAATGCAGTCAAGTAATTATTAGACAAAATTTAACCGTTTATATTTTTAATATACAATATTATTTTAATAAAATATAATTTTAACTTTAATTTGATATAAAATATAATTTTAATAAAACTTTACTTTAGTATAAATTTTAATTGTACTTTGAAATAAAATATAATCTTAATAAAATTTTACTTTATTAGTGTTATTTTATTAATGTATTATTTATAATAAAGTTGGGAATAAAAAATGGATATGGATAAATGGTTAAATTATTGTCAATGGAGTCAATATAGTCAAAGGAATTATTAGACAAAATAGAACTTTTTATATTTTGAATATACTTTGATTACAATTTACTCACATTCAAATCTGAGTCATTAGTTTTCATGAAAAACTGAAGTATAATAATTACAATAATTATATCTTTTTAACCTGTAATATTTTTTACTATGTTAGTACTATTATTATTCACACGTTTCTATAATTTCTTTTGTCAATTTTCTACCATATTTGTGAAGATACCTTAGCATAACAATAATGAAAATATAGAAAAATATTATTGTGTGTAGCCAAATTATTTTATTCTGATTTTGCATAATTAACTACGCACAATCTCATTTGAGTACAAACTTATTTTTGTTATTAGTATAAGACATTAAACCTATCCCTCTCAAGTCACTATTTCTTAAGCTTAATAAACTCTTAACATTACATAGGACTTATCACTTCTTATATACTATTTTAAAATTATAATAAATAAAAATGAAACGGAAATTGAATTGGTAAACTCAAAAGTCTCAAAGTAATGTAGCCTATATATATGTTGATTATGATCTTATAATTATTTCATCATTTTAAGCAATTATTCATAGGTTGCAATGGGAATGTTCAAATGGAGAAGTTTCACACTTGCATCATTTTATCTCTTCTATCTATTCACTTCCTCAGCTACTTCCACACAAATAATATCTAACAAAAAGCTAGGTATGTATAATCTTTGACATGAATTAATTTTTATGTAATTCGCGTAGACGAAAAGAATCAAGTCTCTTTCGATTAAATAAGTTTTTCTGTTCATTGAAATTCTATCTGATTTAATTAGATTTATCTATATCATTACGTTTAAAGGATATTCTGTTTATAAAAAAATATATACGAAGAGAAAAAATTTAATTGTTGACAAAAAGTTAAAATTTTGAATTTTTTTTAAAATATATTTTTAGTTTTTATGTAATTCTAGATCGTGTAGATGAGAAAAATCAAGTCTCTTTCAATTAATCAAGTTTTTCTGTTCATTAAAATTTTATATGATTTGATTAAATTAATCTACTTCGTTATGTTTTAATGATATTTAAAGAAATATACAAAGAAAAAATTTAAATTTAATTTTTTTAAATATTTTTTCATTTTATATGTAACTCGAGAGCGTGGAGATGACAATAATCAATTTCTCTAGGTAATTGGTATATAACTTGAGAAGTGTAATCTAAAATTCTTAGAAAGTTCTATCGATTTGATTGAACTGATCTGCGTAGTTGTATCCGAGTCCAAAGAACATTCAATTTATAAAATAAAATATAGGCTAAAATACAGTTTTGGTCCCCCTGTTTGTCAAAATTCACGGTTTTGGTCCCCCATTTTATTTTTTAACAGTTTTGGTCCCTCACTGTTCATGTACGGACGTGTACTATTCATGTACGGACGTGTACTGTTCATGTACGGACCAGTTACTGTTCATCATTTTTTTGGGCCAAAATTGGGATGGGGGACCAAAACTGTTAAAAAATAAAATGGGGGACCAAAACCGTGAATTTTGACAAACAGGGGACCAAAACTATATTTTAGTCTAAAATATATGAAGAAAAAAATTAAATTGTAGATTAAAAAATGTTAAAATTTTGCTTTTTTTTTTTTTTGCAACTAATAAATGAATAATGTACTATAAGTATTGATGGTGGTGTGTATTGATTTGTGCAGATGGATTTGATGATCTTCTTGACATATGCAAAATAGTATATTGTGGAAAAGGAACATGTCATCAATCTGTGTTTCCAAATTTTTCATGTGATTGTGACCCTGGTTGGAAGAAATTCACAATTGGTTCCTTTGAATTCCCCACTTGTGTCCTTCCTAATTGTAAGTGATTATAAATGTTGTATTATTTTCACTATGATTTAAAATAAGTGATTTTTAGATAATCTATATTTTTTTTTTCCTGAATGAGCTATGAATGAGAGATGCAGGTACAATTGATTTCCAATGTGGTAATGGACAACTGCCAATTCCGTCGCCTCAACTTCCAAATCCAAACGATCGTAAGCTTATCACTATCGTAATTTTTTTATCTGCAGACGAACTGGTGATAACCACTAGAAACTCACAGACACATACGTGAGAGTCAGAGTTTGAACTTTGATAATCGACGTCCAAATGCTTAAACTAATTATCGGTGTTTTACGCTACACAGCTTGTTCGGGAAATCTGTGTGGAGATGGAAAATGTGTAAGAGATGGCACCGATTTTAAGTGTCAATGCAATGAAGGTTCAGCCAATGTTCTTAACGATCCAAAGATGGTTTGCTTGAAAAAATGTAAGCATAAGCGGCTTATTCTTAATTACCAACGACGTGTGTGTGAGTGTCGTAAACTGTAAACTCAGAATACCGAATTTGATTCCTAATGACGAGTTTTCGAGTAGGTGGCATAGGAGGTGATTGTAATGGTCTAGATCTCGGGTTCAATACCCCAGAAAAGCCTGAATCACCGCCTGCAACTCCAGATTCTGGACCTAGCTCCTCGGGAACTACTGGTAAGTGTTTGAATCTCGATATTAAATTATGCGAATGTCGTTTAATCTATGTGCTTATTATTGAAGCATTTAAGTTTTGTGTATGACAGGATCAGATGAAATGCTGAATTGCGCAAAGAAACTTTATATGCTGACTATAATGATATTAGCCATAACATTTCAAAACTGGATTTGAAATGGAACATCCAAGATTATTACGGTTTATCGATATCGGAGCTGAAATATTTATTATTGCAGATAGTTTCAATAATACAGTAATTCTGACATGCGACCATTAAATAATTTGGATTATTGATTATCTATGTATTCTTTTTCACTCATGAAATTTGACTTTGGCCGGTAAATAATGCTTATTCTGAAGTCACCAGCTTCTTCAGCTCTTTTTTGTTTACCTGAAATTTTAATCACAGAAGCATTAACTATGCTTCCTACAGAATTTTTTGCGACGAAAAGAAAAAGGAAATGATGTTTGGTTAGGACAGCAAAGAAGCGAAAGTAATTTATTTACCTTCCCCATTGCATTGCGAGGGAGTGACTCCCACACGATAAGTCGAGTTGGTATCTATAGATATAAACAAATTATTAGAAGAAATTTACTTTTGAAACTCACATAAAAATGATGAATAAATTGGTTCATCAAGGAAACACAATTGACAACAATACCTTGTAAGGTGCAAGTTTAGTTTTGGCCCAAGCGGTTAACTCTGCTAGGCTTAGAGCAGGTTTTGACTCTTCTTCTCTCTTCGCGGCTGGCACGATAATTGCACAAACAATTTCTCCGTAGACTTTGTCCGGTATTCCCAAAACACAACATTCTGAGACTGCTGGATGCTGCAAAAAGGTTTTGATTGTGAATATCATATCATAAACAGCTAACAACCATAGGATGAGAAAATGATAGCCACTTGCCTCTACTATTACTGATTCAATTTCTAATGCAGAGAGCTTATAGCCACCGTTCATGATTATATCCGCGTTCTTACCTGATAAAAAAAGTATAGAATGTGCACAATAGGTTTTACTTGCATCACAAGCTAACTTCTACTACTCTGATGATAAGATAACTTTTACTTGCATCACAAGCTAACTTCTACTACTCTGATGAGAAATATAAATTTTCTTACGTCCTAAAATGATGAAATATCCATCTTTATCTGTAGTGACAACATCTCCGGTCTTAAAGAATCCATCATCTGTAAACGATTCCTTCATTACCTACATCGAAAAAATACATAATTTCTTTTACTATTTTCTATAATTGGAATCTTGGACTTTAAGTAAGTGATGCTTTCAGAATCAATAAATGCAAGAAATTAACATCCTGAAAGTACCTCAGGAAGTTTATAATATTCTTTAAACAATGAAGGACTTTTAATGCAAAGCTCGCCAACCCCAGATTCCCCGCTCTCATGCTCCTCATCTTCAAGAATCTTGACCTGCCATTCATGTAGAAAAGCCAAGATATCGTCTTTCATATTGAGCATCAACAACATTCGAAGCAACTCCAGCCTCTTGGTTAGAAGTATTTTTCAACTAACCTGAACACCAGGTAATGGTTTGCCAACGGTGCCTGCTTTACGCTCGCCTTTCAAAGGATTTGAGAGTGCAATGATAAACTAGAAACATCGATACAATAATGTAAGGTTCATCTAAAAAAATAGCTGCAAAATTAATGAAAAATGTGCATGATTGTCGACAAGTAAAAATTGTTAAAATTTTTACTTACTTCAGTCATGCCATAGCGCTCCAATAAGCGATGTCCGGTGATGGATTCCCATTCTTGCATAACAGGTTGAGGAAGCGCAGAGGACCCGCTCATCTAAGTAACAGAATGATAACATATCAGATTTTTTAGATTGAGAATGGTTAGTCATCACACAAAACATAAATAAATTTACCATTAGACGCAAGTTCCTTGCGCTAGATGCAGAAGCGGCTTGCAGCTCGGGATCCATGGCATGATAACCTTGTATTAGTCGAGTATACATAGTTGGAACCTTCATTTAGAAAATATATGAATCAAAATGCTGTCACCCAAGATAATTTTCCCAATCATAGCCACTACAATTGATTGAAAAGAACACCATCGTATGGCTGATAAATGCTGTCTTTGTGAGAACGAACAATATCATAGATTTGCTCAATGTTGATAATAATAATACTTACTCCGGTGAATATAGTTATCGCATCATCAGCCTCGTATCCTTCAGTTGGATATGACTCACGCCATCTCTTCCAAACTCTGCTGACACTAAATTTCGGAAGAAACTCAACCTTCAACAAGATAGTTAGATTCTTAGCGATGAAAAAATTATATAATCAGAATAGATGCTAATTGTATTTTCTTTATAAGAATTGAGAAAAGTAAATTACCGTGGAACCGACGTAGAGAGGGGTTAGGACACCCTTGATAAGCCCATGGACATGTACTTCATATATGTTAAGGATTGACATCACAAATATGATAATGTTTTTCCAATTACAAATATATTGAACAACACATTATAAAAAAGGTTTCGCGGATATGATGTAGTGGTAAACAATGCAAAAACCGATCGGCTGATGTAAACTCCCATGCTTTTATCAAGGCTTGGACCTGAGCAAGGATGCTTCTGTGTGTATGAACAACTCCCTTAGGCTTACCTGTTGTGCCGCTAGTGTACAAAATCAATGATGGATCTTCAACTAAGTCAAAGGATATGAAAAACAAATAATGAGAATGAATTGTCAGAAAATTACTACCAAGATAATCTACCTTATCAGTTTTAAAAACCGAAAATGTGATATACTCTTACTTGATCTTGCGATGTTTTCCAGGAAAATTCTGTCTACATCCTTTTTTCCATTTTTTGAATGTCGATTGTTGCTTTTCTCTGAGGACTCATTAGGAACGGGCGGAATATGAAAAAACCGAGAAGATGTTTTGTTGGCAATGCTTTGCATTAACTCACTGCGATCTTCGGTACTCAGTATTGCAGACACATCCTATAATCAAATTTCTATTAAGATTCAATCCAAAACTAATGCAGCATATATAAATAGTTCAACTCATTTCTTGTAAAACAAGCAAAAGAAAGGGGTGCTCATGTAAGAAAAAGGGAGAGTTTCCAAAGCATACCGAATTATTCACCACATACAAGAGCTCTACTTCTGGAAAGCTGAGTGCAAGTGGAACAACAACACCTCCGCTAAACCAAGTTGCAAGTATTCCGACAACAAATTCTGCAGATGGTTTGGCTACGATTCCTATTCGAGCTCCTCCAAGATTTCCCTAGAAAATAACATAACATATTTGTTTTTATCACACAAATAGCATTCACAGTTTCATCTCACAAAGATAATAGTAAAGAAAATCCAAGGTATAGCTGACTACCTTCACATCATTTTCACACAAGAGATTAGATAACTTTTGTGCCGATGAGATGAGCTGATTGTAACTATAACTCTTCTGATCAGCTCTTACAGCAACACTACCATGAGCTTCAACTTCTTGTTTAGCAATTGCTTTGAAGATGACCATTAATGTAGTAGATTGAGATGCCATATAAAAGGAAGAAACAATCAAATAACCTTACATGTGAAATTATTAGATACAAGCAATGTCTGTCATCTTAATCCATACTAACACTCACAGGACTAATTTAACAATCATAACTAAATTTTTTTGAACCAAATTGTTTTTAGTTTTCAATTTTATGGACTAATATGATACATTCACTAACATAGGGTAACATCTGAACTAAAATGACCCACAATTTCTATGACATTTTTTCAACCTTACAATTTCATGCACCAATCTGGAGTAAAGTTCAAAACATAGTATCTATCAAGCAATGACCCACACACGGCACAACACCAACAACTAAGCCTTATCTCACTAAATGGATTCGGCTACATGGATTAACTTTCGCCATAATATTATATCTAGGACCATACTTCTATCCAAATCGTTATTTTGAAATCTTTCTTAATAATTTTCCTTACAGTTTTTCTAGATCTTCCTCTACCTCTAACTGTTTGACTTCTTCCATCTTATCTACTGAGTAGTTGAGTGATGCAGCAGCGTGGATTGGAGGTTGCGATCACGGTGTTTCTTGAATCGTAGATGTTGATCTTGGATTTTGAATCCGCATTGCTAATCTTCGATACGGCGGATCAAAGGCGTGTACCTGCATGGTTAGGACTCCAATGTCCAAGTCAATCTAGAGTTCAAGATAATCATAATGCGAGTGGAGATTAGAGATTGTGTACCAGAAATCCCTTTGTGAAGGTATACCTTGGGTTCAATGGAGCGGTTGGATAAGTGGGTCTCGTGTTATTAGACCTTTGGCTGGCACGGAATAGTTGTCCCCAAGACTCGTCGGACATTCTAAATGTCAGGGAGTCATCTAGCAGTCGTGGTCGGCCTTTGGGAATAAGTGTCCAGGCGTCGGCTGACATGCATTGCTTTGTCTTTTATCAAAGTGTAATGGGGAACGTGAGCATTAAATGCGGTTCTTCGCCGTTTTTTCTTGACGTGTGACCTGAAAAGGTATGGAGTGGCGTGACGCAACTTACTTTGCATTTTAGTGCACTTGATTTTGGTTGTGTTCACAAGACGAGATCTGACCATTGATCCATATTTTCCTTTTTCTTTCAATCTGATCCGCCCGATTGTCTTCTCTTATAAAAGGAGAGAGGAAATGTGGAGAAACTTTTTCGCAATCTTGTAGACTGAGTTTCCCTTGTTTCCTTTGATTCTTTCTCTATTCTCTTAGAGCGCTTTTACAGGACTAACCGTCGCCATACATTTAAAGCTTCAAAACTCCAAAGCCTTCTTTTTTGCCTTACTGCCTTTGACCTTACATTTCAAGGTACCTTCCATTTCCTTCAGCTTTTCATTCAATCATTTACTATATTTTTGTTACGATGAACGATAATTCTATTATCATAGTGTGATTTGGAAGATAGTGGTTCTTCCTCTTCGAGAAAGAGAATGGAGTATGTGTCACATTCCATTCCGTATGCCTGAAAGGATTTTAAATCGGAGATCGTTTTCTAATTGGGAATTCCGAAACAGAAGGAATGTCCGGGGACTCCTTTTCTGAAAAAAATTTGTCAGCCGACCCTTCGGAAATTATTCTGTTAGGGAAAACTGGCGAGAGTGATGACCTTGTTGAGAAACTAATGCCTCCTTTTGTCTTGAGCGAGGCAAAAATATAAGTTGCCCAGCAAAAGACACAATGTACTGGTATCATTGTCAAAGTATACCGGGGAGTGAAATGTCAGGGACAATCTAATGTTGTATCTTGGATCAGTCTCGATGATCATTATAAAGCTAATGAACTGGCCCACAAGGGAATTCGATTAGTTGAGTCGGCTAACGCCAATAGATATCACAGGGTGGCCGCCGAAGTGGTTGAGACTCCTTCCATCTTGAATACTGTCGAGGTTATAGAGAATGCTGACATTACGGTCGACAACCCCTCAAATTGGTTTATTCTCCCAGTAGGCCCGACCGACGGAAAAGATATGCAGCTCCTTCGAGGGTTGTTTGGTTCCTGTATATGAATTCCTCTTCACCAGGTTGGGGATACATTTGCCTTTCTCTGATTTTGAGGTGATCGTGATGAGCCGTTTGAGAGTTGCCCCCTCGCAGCTTCAACCCGGAGCTTGGTCTTTCATGAAGTTGTTCCAACTATGCGCCGATCATCAATCTTGAAAGCCTTATCTGAAGCTCTTTTTAGATCTTTTTCCATGGCCCATGCCTCTAAGGATGATACCCGAGTTCAAGGATCAATCTTCTTTCACCCCAAGTGCCTTGGTTCGGCCCTTTCACCACTGCTTGGGTAATTTTCTTAAACATTTCATGCTGGTGAAACCTGTTACTCATGAGGCTCATTTTGTCTTTTGTTTGTCTTAAGTCTCGATGGGACGTTCCTGTTCTAGCAAAAGCGATTTTCTGAAGTACTGGTCTAGAGCTTATTTTCACCGACCTCTTTCTTCTTACCATTACGAGCGAAGTTCTCTATGAAGAAGGATTTGGTCTTGGTGAAACACCCCCTTCTTAGCGAAAGAAGAAACGAATAAACACTTATGCGATTATCAGTGCGCCCAGTTATGTCGAGAGGCAAAAACTCTTTGGTGAGGATGGGGACCCGAAGCATTTTTTTAACAATTGTAGTTTATGCCTTGCAGATAACATGAATCAATTGCAGAAGGCTCTCGGGTTCGTCAAGGATCAGGGTCTTATGACCGTCTTATTTGATCGGGTGCTGGTGACTCCTATTGTTGCTACTACTTTTGCCCCGAGGGTCTGGGCACCGACAATAGTTGCTGCTCTAGTAGTAGTTACGACTACTATCATGGGTATTACTCCTGAGGTGGAACAACTAACTACTGCGGTGGCCAGATTCTCTATTTGTGAGCCTTCACCATCTTCTTCTCCTATCAAGAAGAGTCTAGGTGATAGTATGTCCACTTTTGTTGAAGGAGATTATTCCAAACGGGCTCGCTTGTCGGAAGGTGTCAAGTCGGAGGCTCTTACTTATTTCTTCTGGCTTCCTGTTATTCTTTGATCTCGAGTACCTAGCACCCTAGAGGAATTTGATGTCGTCGTGGCCAACAAAGACCCAGCCTTTGTCCGGAGCTTATCTGTAACTGACAGGCTGGGCCTTTTGCATATGCTTTCCAAACCCTGTTTAGGTTTTGATCCCTGGTTTCGATGGTAGTTGTCGCCCAGGATGGTGTATTGGGATATGGTGACCTTTTTAGGGAACGAGATGAGCAGAAGGAGAAATGTGAGGCCCTTGAGCGAGAAAATTCCGCAACTAAGAAGGAGTTGACCGAGTTTCAGGTAAAGGTAGAGCTTTCTAACTCTTTGTAGGAACAGGTATATCGGTACGGTTCTCCGTCAACTTTTATGGCTCAGGTAATGAGGTTAAAGACTTCTCTTGCTGAGGGAGAGAAACGTTGGAAGAAGGCTTCTGAAGATGCAGCGGAAGCGTGTCGTGGATTTGAAGCGGATCAGAAAGTTCTTCAACAGAAGAAGGATGATCGGATCAATGCTTTGAAAGACCTTGTGGAGGAAGTGGCGGTCACACGACAAAAATTACAGGAGTTCCTTCAGTGGATTGTAGAGGCCGTGTATCGGGTCTGGGATCAGACATTAGAGCAGGCGCAAGGATTTTGTCTTGACATATCTGTCATTGTTGATTAACTGAATCAATTTCGAGATGTTCTTAGAGAGGATGTCGGACGTGGCCTAGGTGCTTCGGAGTCGGGCGCTGATGTTTTAGGATTTTTGCGCTTCTTTTTCTTTTTTATTTTTGTTTTGCTCCTATAAGATTTTGTCGGGCTTTTGTGCCTCGGTTTGTAAACAACATTTATTTATAGTATTACCTTTTGCATGTTTGTGCTTTCGGTTCATATTGCGCTCTTTTTAATTGCGTGTTTGTGTTTTCATACTTATAATACTACCTCCGGTCCTTTTTATAAGGAACACTTCACTTTCCTAGATTCATTAAATAATTAATGTATTTAGTCTGCAATGCAGCCTAGGTACATTAATTATTTAATGAATCTAAAAAGGTGAAATGTTCCTTATAAAAAGGACCGGAGGGAGTATTACCTTTCACATGCTTGTGCTTTCAATCGGCCGGTTCTATCTGATTTTTAAAACACTGGTCATAATAATATTTAGACAAATGACATGGTTTTGTAAGTTATTTTGAAATCGCGCACCATTTGGAATGTCAGGGACAATCTAATGCTGTATCTTGGATCAGTCTCGATGATCATTATAAAGCTGATGAACTGGCCCACAAGGGACTTCGATTAGTTGCGTCGGCTAACGCCAATAGATATCACAGGGTGGCCGCCGAACTGGTTGAGACTCCTTCCATCTTGAATACTGTCGAGGTTATAGAGAATGATGACATTACGGTCGACAACCCCTCAAATTGGTTTATTCTCCCAGTAGGCCCGACCGACGGAAAGGACATGCAGCTCCTTTGAGGGTTGTTTGGTTCCTGTATATGAATTCCTCTTCACCAGGTTGGGGATACATTTGCCTTTCTCTGATTTTGAGGTGACCGTGATGAACCGTTTGAGAGTTGTCCCCTCGCAGCTTCAACCCGGAGCTTGGGCTTTCATGAAGTTGTTCCAACTGTGCGCCGAGCATCAATCTTGAAAGCCTTATCTGAAGCTCTTTTTAGATCTTTTTTCCATGGCCCGTGCCTCTCAGGATGATACCCGAGATCAAGGATCATTCTTCTTTCACCCCCAGGTGCCTTGGTTCGGCCCTTTCACCACTGCTTGGGTAATTTTCTTGAACATTTCATGCTGGTGAAACCTGTTACTCATGAGGCTCATTTTGTCTTTTATTTGTCTTCAGTCTCGGTGGGATGTTCCCGTTCTTGCAAAAGCGATTTTATGAAGTACTGGTCTAGAGCTTATTTCCACCGACCTCTTTCTTCTTACCATTACGGGCTAAGTTCTCTATGAAGAAGGATTTGGTCTTGGTGAAACACCCCCTTCTTAGCAAAAGAAGAAACGAATAAACACTTATACGATTATCAGTGCGCCCAGTTATGTCGAGAGGCAAAAACTCTTTGGTGAGGATGGGGACCCGAAGCATTTTTTTTAACAATTGTAGCTTATGCCTTGCAGATAACATGAATCAGTTGCAGAAGGCTCTCAGGTTCGTCAAGGATCAGGGTCTTACGACCGTCTTATTTGACCGGGTGCTGGTGACTCCTAGTGTTGCTACTACTTTTTCCCCGAGGGTCTGGGCACCGACAATAGTTACTGCCCTAGTAGTAGTTACGACTACTATCATGGGTATTACTCCTGAGGTGGAACAACTAACTACTGCGGTGGCCAGATTCTCTATTTGTGAGCCTTCACCATCGTCTTCTCGTATCAAGAAGAGTCTAGGTGATAGTATGTCCACTCTTGTTGAAGGAAAGTCTTCCAAACGGGCTCGCCTGTCGGAAGGTGTCAAGTCGGAGGCTCTTACTTATTTCTTCTGGCTTCCTGCTATTCTTTGATCTCGAGTACCTAGCACCCTAGAGGAATTTGCTGTTGTCGTGGCCAACAAGGACCCAGCCTTTGTCCGGAGCTTATTTGTAACTGACAGGCTGGGCCTTTTGCATATGCTTTCTAAACCCTGTTTAGGTTTGGATCCTTGGTTTCGATGGTAGTTGTCGCCTAGGATGATGTATTGGGATATGGTGACCTTTTTAGGGAACGAGATGAGCTGAAGGAGAAATGTGAGGCCCTTGAGCGAGAAAATTTCGCAGCTAAGAAGGAGTTGACCGAGTTTCGGGTAAAGGTAGAGCTTTCTAACTCTTTGTAGGAACAGGTAGATCGGTACGGTTCTCCGTCAACTTTTCTTGCTCAGATAACGAGGTTAAAGACTTCTCTTGTTAAGGGAGAGAAACGTTGGAAGAAGGCTTCTGAAGATGCAGCGGAAGCGTGTCGTGCATTTGAAGCGGATCAGAAAGTTCTTCAACAGAAGAAGGATGATCGGATCAATGCTTTGAAAGACCTTGAGGCGGAAGTGGCAGTCACACGACAGAAATTACAGGAGTTCCTTCAGTGGATTGTAGAGGCCGTGTATCGGGTCTGGGATCAGACATTAGAGCAGGCGCAAGGATTTTGTCTTGTCATATCTTTCATTGTCGATTAACTGAATCATTTTCGAGATGTTCTTAGAGAGGATGTCGAAGGTGGCCTAGGTGCTTCGTAGTCGGGCGCTGATGTTTTAGGATTTTTGTGCTTCCTTTTCTTTTTTATTTTTGTTTTGCTCCTATAAGATTTTGTCGGGCTTTTGTGCCTCGGTTTGTAAACAACATTTATTTATAGTGCTTTCATACTATTTCATATTTATAATACTACCTCCAGTCCTTTTTATAAGGAACAGTTCATTTTTCTATATTCATTAAATAATTAATGTATTTAGTTTGCAATGCAGACTAGGTACATTAATTATTTAATTAATCTAAAAAGATGAAATGTTTCTTATAAAAAGGACCTGAGGGAGTATTACCTTTTGCATGCTTGTGCTTTCAATCGGCCAGTTCTATCTGATTTTTAAAACACTGGTCGTAATAATATTTAGACAAATGACATGGTTTTGTAAGTTATTTTTAACTTTTAATTTGGTCTCTTAAAAAATATTTTATTCTTTTTATTTTTTAAACATTTCGATCTCTCATGAAAAATACAATTTATTAAAGATTAAAAATATATTTAAGTCACAATATTATATAGAAATTAAAAATAAATTAAATTAAAATATTATATAAAAAAGGTATAATTTACTCTCTAGAATGAAGAGATGTTAATTTTTAAACTACACAATTTCGAATGATCGAATACTGAGAAGTTATGTAAGGCGGACTACCACACAGGGTCCAAAAAATTTCAGAATTAAATCGCGACTAAAAAAAGTCACACAAAATATTTTTTATGATTTAAACATAAAAAAATAGGTCCCATATTTATTTTTCCATAATCAAATTATGACAAACTTACATAGGGTTTTCAAAATTTTGTAACGGCCCTATTAGGGGTGTTCGCGGGTTGGGTTGGGTCTAATTTGATTAAATCCAATACCCGGCCCGATCAATATTTTTGGGTTGGGTTGAGTGTTCAATCCGTACTTTTAATACTAAACCCGACTCAACCCAACCCGTTCATGAATGGGTTGGGTTGGGTTGAGTTCGTGGGTAATCCACTAAATATAATTTTCAAATTCTAAATAAAATATATCAATTAAGTTAACACATTTATATTACAAAAACATTAATAAAATCATAAACTTTTATTATTCAATTTGAATAAAATTTATTGGTTAATATCTAAAACGTCTTTTACGATTCATATAAAGTTAGAAAAATATACAAATAGTGTAAAGTATAATTTAAAATGTAAGATACCTCTCTCTTTGAATAAATAAAATTGATCTCTCAAATTTGATTTAGACTTAGGCTTTTATAATTAATAAAAACTATAATCATATTTTAAAAAATATATACATTGTAAGAATTATGCTAGATAATTTATAAATAAAATAAAATAAAAATAGTGTGACATATCAATGGATTGGGTTCGTGGGTTCGTGGGTTTAAAACTTCAAACCCGTTATCCAAACCAAATACCAATGGGTTGGTTCGGGTTAGACCCGTACATGATTGAGTTGGATAAAAATAAAAGTTGGATTGAGTTGAGTTGAGTGAGTGGGTTCGCGGGTTGGCCCGTACCCATCAACACCCCTAGGCCCTATATACCTTAACAATATCCTATTTATATATTTATTTGGTTTTATGGATAACAACTAGTTATGGAAATTGTAAAGTTTTTTTTTCATGACAAAATGGATCTGTGTTTTCAGCCAATACAAATTTAACTTTTAAAAATGGTAAATTTAATTTTTCAAAGTAGTTCTTGTAAACCAATTTTTTTTCGTACCCCTACCGACAATTAATATGTTTACATATCATTTACTTTTGAAATTTTTTATTTACTAATCTTTAAAGCAGTTGATCTTTTATATATAATTTTATATCTTGTCCTACATCTCTAATATTATTATTTATAATCTTATCATATATTTAATCTTACCATTCATCTAAAACAGCATCTTTAATTATTACACTTAATTCATTCTAGTGCTGATTTTTAACCCTCCAACACTATGTCCCATACAAAGACACAAATTCAAAACCCCAATAATCAATTAAACAAAAAAATCACACAACAATAACGAAATGAGAGAGAAAACTAACTCACAGGAGGAGTGTGAAGAACGGGATTGAGAGCAAGAGATGGTTCTGTGAGAGTAATTAACACAGGAAGGTGACAAGAATGGATAAAAAAAGTGATGCTGAGGGAATTTCAGATGATGATGATGATGATGAAATGGAAGAAGCGGAAACTGTTTGTTGAAAGTCTGTAATGAGTTGCTCATTTTTCTTACGTTGGTTGGTTTTCTTAATTCGTGCTATGGCTGTTCGTTAGATGTTTCAATTGGATTCATGGACTGTGGTTTTATGTCCCCATGCACTGTCATTTGAACCACGTTTCTATGTTTTTTTTAAGGGAGTGTTTGGTTTTGCATGAAATTGATTTTCACATTTACAATAATTGATTCTATGAATAGTACAGTATTAGGTACAAGTTAATCATTTTTGCGACAACCTGATTAATTGACCCTACTAATCAATCAAAGAGGACAATTTATACTCTTTTCATCCCGTAATGAATTATCCGATAAATCATTTTACACACACCACACACACATATATATATATATATATATATATATATATATATATATATATATATATATATATATATATATTAATGCATTGACAGTTTTACACTGTCATCTAATAAGAATATATTTTTTTGCTATATATTTTTTCTGTCTCAACATAAAAGTTTTTTTTTAGTCAAAAGAAATTTGTCTCAAAATAATAATCTTTTTGGTTTTCAAAACAATAATAATTATCTGAATATACTTTTTGCTATATATTTTTTCTGTCTCAAAATAAAAGTTTTTTTAGTCAAAAGAAATTTGTCTCAAAATAATAATCTTTTTGATTTTCAAAACAATAATAATTATCTGAATATATCTTTTTGCTATATATTTTTTTTGTCTCAAAATAAAAAAAATTTTAGTCAAAAGAAATTTGTCTCAAAATAATAATCTTTTTGGTTTTCAAAACAATAATAATTATCTCCATTTTAAGCAATGTTATATTTAATTACTCTAACTTTAAATAAATCTCCCACTAATAAAGAATGTAATTGTTGTTTTGAAATTAATCCATCACAAAACCGAAACGTGGAAAGATTTCCTAAAAGAAAGATGTAGATTTCCTAAAAGAAAGATATAGGTCAGTACACAATATTATCATTAAATTATAAAAATGATAATATTTTATAATATTATAAATTTTATTTTTATAGTGAATTAGTCATATAAAAATAAAAATAAATAAAATATATATTAATTAAGTTCGGTCGATTTCGGTTTTTAGCAAATTCAAAATAAGCATCTGAGGCCTACCGAAACAATCATATACTATCCAAATTAAGTAACCAAATCAACCTAAAATTCGACCCGATCTATTTGCAAAAAGAAAAATAACGAATTAATCGATTTCAATTAATCGGTTCAAATTTGCCCACCCTTATAAAAAATCATTCTCCAAACCCTCACAAAAAACACCATGGCATGTGTAAAATATAAATTTTTGCTAAATGCTCAGGTAGTAACTCTGCAATTCAACCAATAACTATTAAATATTGAGTTGAAATAAATACTTAAATAATTTTTTTCGTTCTCATGAATCGAGTGTTTTTGTTTTTAGTCTTTAATATTTTTTTATAAATAATTCTTAAATATTAAATATTTTTTATTTTTGTCTTTAAAATTAAAATTTGTAAGAAAATTTGCAGATTTCTTCCCGATTTTTCTTCGAATTTTTCTAGAGATTAAATATATAGAATTTCTAACGGATTTTTTTCTGAATTTTTCTACAAATTTTTACTTTAAAGACTAAAACCATAATAACTTTAATATTTAGAGACTATTTCTTAGAAAAAAAATTAAAGGCTAAAATAAAAAACCTGTCACATAGACAAAAAAAAAATTTAAGTTTCTAATAAATATAAAAACATGACTTTAAATATATATATATATATATATATAGATATATGATCGTACCTGGATCAGACAGTTCCTGGTGGCCAACGACGTCCGTTGAGCTCCAGCTCTGGTGAGGTTGAAGGAGGGGGGGGGGGGGGGGGGGGTGTACCTGCAAGGTACTCCGACGCTCAAGTTAGGGAGTGCACAGAGTAACAGCAAATACAAAGAGTGAGAAAAGTGACTTAACCTGACCCTCTCAAGTGAGAGGGTATTTATAGAGAGCCCCCAGCGCGGGGCCAACGGTTACTTGCACTGGGCTGGATTGTCAGGCCCAATCCAAGTAACTGCCAGGGCTTACGTGGCGTAGTGAAGACCAGCACGTGGTCTTCGCCCTGGGGTAACTGCTCCTAGATTCCCGGGATTAGGGCAGACCGAATCCTGCGGAAGTGGGAGGTTACTTGGAACGTGTCCACGTGGTGCGGACCGTTAGACACTCCTCGCGGGGGAGGAGCCTTTGGTGTCGAGGACCAATCAAGTCGTACGACGGACAGGGCCTCGCGTGGAGGAGCCATGTCTGTCGAGGAGTGATAGGTGTCATCCTCGCGGGGAGAAGGCGCGTCCTCAGAGGGGGGGGTGGGGGGGTGTACCTGCAAGGTACTCCGATGCTCAAGTTAGGGAGTGCACAGAGTAACAGCAAATACAAAGAGTGAGAAAAGTGACTTAACCTGACCCTCTCAAGTGAGAGGGTATTTATAGAGAGCCCCCAGCGCGGGGCCAACGGTTACTTGCACTGGGCTGGATTGTCAGGCCCAATCCAAGTAACTGCCAGGGCTTACGTGGCGTAGTGAAGACCAGCACGTGGTCTTCGCCCTGGGGTAACTGCTCCTAGATTCCCGGGATTAGGGCAGACCGAATCCTGCAGAAGTGGGAGGTTACTTGGAACGTGTCCACGTGGTGCGGACCGTTAGACACTCCTCGCGGGGGAGGAGCCTTCGGTGTCGAGGACCAATCAAGTCGTACGACGGACAGGGCCTCGCGTGGAGGAGCCATGTCTGTCGAGGAGTGATAGGTGTCATCCTCGCGGGGAGAAGGCGCGTCCTCAAAAGGGGGAGGACTTGCTGCTCGGAGGGGGGATGGCTCCTCGCAGGGGGCCATCTCCCCCTAGTGTCGAGGAGAGGAGAAGTCCGGGGAGGACTCAATGCTTCTGCTCGAAGCTATACGCCTATTTGCCCGACATGGTGGTGTGACACTTGCCCGACACAGGTTTGACCAAGTCCCTCGTATGGGCCACCCAATGTGGGATGGGCCTGTTCGGCTGTGGGGCAAGTCCCCGGCCCAGTCCAGAACAGGAGTCCCCAAGTCGCTGCTCTGAGGCATCAGAGTGATGACTTAAGGGTCGAGGTTGCGTCGAAGGGGAGCAGTTGATGGAGCGGGCAGACGTAACGGGCATGCTCGAGCAAAACTGGCCGCGGAGGGGGAAGTCGCGGGGACACGAGGAGTCACAGCCGAGGTGAATGAAGAGACGTGTGTGAGGGAATGAACAGACGTGCCTGGGGAAGCGTGCGCCACGTGTCATACCTCATTATTGCATAGGGCGGCTACCCTAGGGCGGCGTACTCGATTGCCTAGGGACGCCTCGAAGTTCGCGAGGGGCTTATAAAGGAGGCGAGTTCGTGCCATTTGCACGTTCCCACCTTTTTCGCTCTGCATCTCTTCTAGTCACCGTTTCTGCTCCGCCGCCGTCCGCCGCCGTGCACTGCCATCTCCGCTGTTCCAGTCCGCTCTCCACTGTTCAAGTAAGTTCTTCACCTTTTGTGGTTCATTTTGCTTCATTATTTAGTAGTTTTCCGGCGAGTAGAGGGTACTCCTGGCGCTCCGTTAGGGTTCCGCCGGGAACGGCGGGACGTTCCTAGGGTTCCGGCGGTCTTAAACGGCGGTTTGGGATGAACATACCGAGGGCGAGATGAATGTCGCGGGGGAGTGAGACGGGGAGGTATGGGAGTGAAGAGAGAGGACGGGTCGACGGCCTCGGGCAGCTTGCCGTGTCCCCGAATATTTTCTTGCTCGCTGCCCTTTCACTTGATCTGCGGTGGAAGGGTGGACTTGGTCGCGACCGACAAATTCACCTGTTTCCTCTGTTTTTCAGGTAAAAATGGCCGCGAGGATTCCGGGAATTCTCTACGTAGACACTGATCCCGACGTAGATGGACCTGCCCAGATCCTCGGGGAGGCGCCTTTACGTCCGGCGAGCGAATGGGCCGGGGAAGAGCCCCTGCGTCTCGGGTCGTGTTTCTCGGTTGACGACACAGATGCGTTCGCCTTCGTCGAGGACGTACCTGAAGGAGGGGAGGCCACGTGGACGGTTTTCCAGCCCCGGGTTCATCATCGCATCTGCTCGAACTATCGCGGGCTGCGGTTCCCCATGTATGAGTTCGCCTTCAAAGAGGCTGGTATCCGCCTCCCCTTCAATAGTTTCCAAATAGGGGTTTTCAAGCGTCTGCACCTGGCGCCATCGCAGCTACACCCCAACGCTCTAGCCTTCATGCGGGCGTTTGAGATCATCTGCGACTATCTCCAGATCGGGAACACCCTCGAGCTCTTCTTCCACGTCTTCCATTTGCAGCGCTCGACGGATCAGGGGCGACATAGTTGGGTTTCTCTTAAGCAGCCCAGGAAGTTGTTCAAGGCGTACGCGGATTCGATAAGGGGTTTCAAGAGGAGGTTCTACTATGTTATGCCTACGACACACTCAGCCGTGGGCACGCTTTTCGACATTGTGCCCGATGGATCCGGGGGAGAGAGGTTCTTGTCGAAGTGTCCCCTAGAGTGGGAGGACGCCCACTTCGCGCTTGGCACGGAGGATTACGTCGTGAAGCATAGTGCGCTGTCGGAGGACGACAGGAGGGCGTACGCTACGTTGGTCGCCTTCGTCCATGGCTTCAACCGGGCCGAGTGCGTTGGTAGGGACGGAAAGTTGCTCCTCGATTCCCAGGGGAGGGTTGTACGAGAGGCTCGCTACATAAATACCCGGGGACTCCTCGAATGCAAATCTCCCGACGAGGCCAAGAGGTTCTTAGGTGGGATTTCCTCGCCCTGTCCGGGCCTTTCTTTAGCTTTGTCCATTTGTGCTAACTTTTTCCATGTTTTCTGTTTGCAGCTCAAATGTCTAACGCCACCGAGCGTATCATGAAGCTGGCCGCTGAGCGGGCACCCAAGCATTCCAAGAGCCGGGTCCGAGAGATTATCCAGACTGCGGTGCCCGTTGGTGCGACGAGCGGCTCTTCCTCACCACAATGCAGTCAGTCCCCCCCCGGAGAGCACGCCTGCCAAGAAAGCAAGGACCGAGGGGCCTGTCCTTGTTGACCTCGTGGGATCCGCCTCGCCAGGGAAGTTTCAGATGCCTGCTTGTCATCTCCAGCGGAACTACTTCGGAGGAAACCCCTCTGTTATCGCTGATGCCGAAGTGAGGGAGGTTCTAGGCATGGACGGGGAGGCGAGGAGAGAAGCGCTCGTCGGGGACCTTGCGGCAATGATGCGGGTCTTTGAGACTGCTTTGATATTGAACGATGCAGTCCCCTCTTCCTCCGAGCTACCGAAGCTGAAGGACGACTATACTGCCCTTGAGAAGGAGAAGAACAAGGTTGCGGCTGATCTGCTGAGGGCCCAGGCGGAGTGCGAGGGCCACGCCAATACCCTCCGCGAGCTGAACGAGGTCAAATCTGCCCTGAAGGCGACCCAAGAGGAGCTTGCTCGCTCTAGGAAGAAGGTCGAGGATTTGGAGGCCGCTGCCCGTCCCGCGGAGAATGAGTCCCCCGTGGAAAAGAACCTTGCTGACCGCGCAGCTTTGATTGGAAAAATTCGGGAACTTCAAGCAGATAGTCTGGAAGCTCTTGAGATAGGTTTCAAGAACGCCGTGGAGCAGGTCGGCGCCGAGAATCTAGGGGTTCCGCTGGTGCTCGACAGGATTAACCCGTTCCTTAGTGTGGTCGACGGCAAACTCAATCTTCCCGAGGAGGAGCAGGAAGAGGATGGAGGGCGGGTCGAAGACGATATTGTTGTGTAGTTCTTCTGGTTGTCTGGCCTGCGCGCCGTTTTCTTTGTAATGATTTGTGCCCGGCGTATGTGCCAGGGGTTTTTTGACATTTTTGTACTACTTGTTTTGTAATATTCGTACACTGGGCTTCCGCCCGTTTTAATGTGCTCTTGTTTAATTGTGTGTTATTCGTTATACTTTATTTTTGCCTAAGTAGTAAGGCTATGGGATTTGCTCGACCTTGATAGTCCCTGACCGCGTGGAGAGCTGGTCGGGCGGCCGGAAGCGTATTCCGACCTTCAACGAGGCTAAGAGTTCGATTGAGGTCCTAGCTTCGTGGCATGAACTTCCCATCGTGAGCTGGGGTTATGCCTGGTTGGTACGACGGCGGTGGGCCTCGGTCGAGGTATCCCCGCCGGATCAGAGGTCCTCGCGCACACACAACGCGGTCCCTGATCGTCGTGTTCTTATAGGGGTGTCGCGTTTGTACCCTGGCGCGTCCCCGTAATCGCGGTGCTAGTTAGCCGCGGGCAGTGTTTAACTGTAATATTGTTTTAGCTTTTCAGCGTTCCACGGTCGAGCAAGTTCTTCCCCGTGCAGGTTTTCGAGGAAGTAGGCTCCTGTCCCCGTTTTTCCGCGGACGCGGTACGGGCCCTCCCAGTTCGCGGCGAGTTTGCCTTCTCGCGAGTCCTTCTGGTTCCTGCGCAGGACGAGGGTGCCTACTTGAAACTCGCGTTTGATAACTTTGTCGTTATAACGTAGTGTTATTTTTTGTTTAAGTGACGCCTCTCGGAGAGATGCGCCCGAGCGTGTTTCCTCGACGAAGTCGAGTTCTTCCCTCAAGGCTTCCTCGTTCGCGTCCCCGTCGAGGGGGGTTTCTGTCCTCCTTGAGGGTTCCCTGATCTCCACGGGGATTACTGCCTCCGTTCCATAGGTCAAACAGAAAGGGGTCTCCCTGGTCGTAGAGTGTGGGGTTGTCCGGTAGGCCCAGAGGACGTTGTGTAGCTCCTCGACCCACCGTTGTTTAGCGTCGCCCAGTCGCCGTCTTAATCCGCGAAGGATCACTCTATTCGCCGCCTCGGCCTGCCCGTTCGTTTGAGGGTGTTCAACCGACGTGAAGTGCTGCTTCGTGCCTAGTTTTGCGACAAAGTCTTGGAAGTTCCTGTCGGTGAACTGGGTTCCGTTGTCGGTGACAATGGCTTGGGGCACTCCGAACCGGGCGAGGACGTTTCGTTTGTAGAAATGTAGTATGTTGAAGGCAGTGATTTTGGCCAATGCTTCTGCTTCAATCCACTTCGTGAAATAATCCACCCCGACGATGAGGTATTTGTTTTGGTATGATCCTTGGACGAAAGGTCCGAGGATGTCCATCCCCCACCATGCGAACGGCCATGGGGAGGATAGCGAGGTGAGCTCGCTGGGAGGAGCGAGGTGCATGTCCCCGTGTCGTTGGCATCTATCACACTTCTTGACATGCTCCTTGGCGTCCTGTTGCATGGTGGGCCAGTAATATCCTGCCCGGAGTGCTTTACGGGCTAGCGATCGCCCGCCGAGGTGCTGTGCATTGATTCCCTCATGGATTTCCTGGAGTATGCCGGGGACCTTGGTCTCCTCGACGCATCTGAGGAGGGGAATAGAGAACCCTCGGCGGTACAGTTTTTCCTCGACTATGGTGTACGAGCATGCCCGCCTCTTGACCATTCCTGCCTCTTTGGGATCGTCGGGCAGTTTGCCTGTCGTGAGGTATTCGTATACCGGGGTCATCCAGCAGTTGTTGTCCCCTATGGCGTTGATGTCCGACACCATGCCTGGTTTATCAATGCTCGGGCGGGAAAGCACCTCTTGTATGACAGACCTGTTCCCGCCTTTCATTTTAGTGCTCGCCAATTTTGACAGGACATCCGTTCGGGCATTATGCTCCCGGGGAATGTGAGTCACTTCTGCCGAGGTGAACTTTTTCATCTTCTCTTTTACTAAGGCCAAGTATTCGATGAGGCTGTCGTTTTTGGCTTGGTACCCTCCTCGGACTTGTGAGGCCACGAGCTGAGAATCGGTGAAGAGTTTGACCTCTTTGGCGCCAAGGTCCTCGGCCAGTCGGAGTCCTGCGAGGAAGGCCTCGTATTCGGCTTGGTTGTTCGAAGTCGGGAAGGACAGTTCGAGGGACACCTCGATAAGGATGCCTTCCTCGTTCTCGAGGATGATTCCCGCCCCGCTCCCCTTCGGGCTGGATGCTCCGTCGACATAGATCATCCATTTCTGTGACCCGTTGGGCGAGGGTTCGGGGACGGTCATTTCTGCTACAAAGTCGGCCAGTACCTGTGCTTTCTGAGCTTTCCTCCCTTCATATCGGATGTCGAATTCGGCTAGCTCGAGTGACCACCTGAGCAGTCTCCCCGCCATGTCCGGTCGTCCGAGGAGCTGCCTGATGGGCTGTTCTGTCCTTACGATGACGGTATGGGCGAGGAAGTAGTGGCGTAGTCGCCTGGCCGCGGTGATGAGACCCAGTGCGACTTTCTCGATCTGCTGGTATCTGAGCTCGGGGCCTTGGAGAGCTTTGCTCGTGAAGTAAACTGGCTTCTGTCCGTCCGGGGTTTCCCGAATGAGGACGGCGCTGACCGCTTCGCTCGTGATCGCGAGATATAAGAAAAGTGTTTCACCGCTCTCAGGCCGCGAGAGGACCGGGGGTTGCGACAGGACTTGTTTCAAGTGCGTGAGTGCTTGCTCGCATTCCTTGCTCCAGTCAAACTCGGCTTTTTGTCGAAGAAGTTTGAAAAAGGGGAGTGCGTATTGCGCGGATTTGGCGACGAACCGTGAGAGGGCGGTGAGCATCCCGTTCAATGATTGTATTGACTTCTTCGAGTCCGGGGTAGGGAGCTCGGAGAAAGGCCTACACTTGTCGGGGTTTTCCTTGATTCCGCGCTCCGTGAGGTAAAATCCGAGGAACTTCCCTGCTCGGACGCCGAAAGTGCATTTGTCGGGGTTAAACCTCATGCGGCACCTCCTCGTCGTGTCAAACACCTTCTTGAGGTGCGCGGCGTGGTCGACTTCCTCTGCAGACTTGACGATCATGTCGTCCATGTATACTTCGAGCATGTCGCCGATTTCAGTCCGGAAGACCTTGTTCATCATTCGTTGGTAGGTCGCACCGGCATTCTTCAGACCGAAGGGCATTACGTTGTAATAGTAGTTGCCCGGCGCGGTCATGAAGGCCGTGTGTTGTTTGTCGACCTTGTTCATGGGAATTTGGTTGTACCCTGAATAGGCGTCCATGAAGGATAATAGTTTATAACCTGCAGAATTGTCGACCAGCTGGTCGATGTTAGGCAAGGGATAACAATCTTTCGGGCAAGCCCGGTTGAGATCAGTATAGTCAACGCACATTCTCCATTTTCCATTATTTTTCTTAACGAGTACAACGTTGGACAGCCATGTCGTGTATTTGGCTTCCGAAATAAAATTTGCCTCTAGGAGGTCTTTTACAGCTTTCTCAGCAGCCTCCGCTTTCTAGGGAGACTGCTTACGCCTACGTTGTGATATGGCCCTAGCGGCCGGATCTACTGCGAGCTGATGGCAAGCCACCTCGGGGTCGAGGTCGGGCATCTCGGATGCGCTCCACGCAAAGAGGTCAGCGTTCTCCCTCAGACATGCTTTCAGCTGCTCTTTGGCTAGGTCGGGGATCTCGGTGCCGATCTTCACGTTGCGATCTGGGTCGTCTCCGAGGGCCACGAGCTCGAAATCCCCGTCTGGGATGGGGCATGCTGGGTGGAGAGGTTGCCCGTTGCTTTCTGCCTGGTGGTCGTGGTCTTCGACTCTGTCTTCATCGGGCTCGCCGGAGAACCTGCTGTCGAGGTCGACCGCGTTGACGCGCGGGAGAGGTACTTGTCCAACGTCCTGGGGTGGTTTGGCCACAGCCTTAGGTTTGGGACCAATGGAACTTAGGCCCTTGACGGCGGCGTCGAATCATCTCCTAGCCGCGTCGATGTCCCCGTGCATCGTCACTACCCGTCCCCTCCTCGTGTAGTACTTCATTTTGAGGTGGACCGTTGACGGGACCGCCGTGAGTTCAGCAAGGGTGGTCCTTCCGAGGATGCAGTTGTAAAGGGATGGGCATTCAACCACCAGGAAACGGATCTTCACCTGTCGGGCCGTGTCCTCGGCCCCGAACGTAACCATTAGCTCCACGTAACCCCATGGTCTGGTGGTGGTTCCATTGAACCCCTGTAGGTCTGACCCGACGTACGGGGTCAAATGCCTCTCGTCCAGCTGAAGGGTCCCGAACAGATGGGAATACATGATGTCGACCGAGCTCCCCTGGTCGATTAGGATTCTTCGGACGTCAAAGTTCGCCATTTGAGCCCTGACCAGGAGGGGAATAGTGGCGTTTGGTGCTCCCCCGGGGAGTTCCTCGAGGTAGAAGGTGATGGGGTTGAAGTTTCCCCGCACTTTCTCGAGGGTGGTTGCCTTGGACGATGTCGCGGATTCCAGCTCGTCAAACTTCCGTTTGATCGACCCAACCGATATTTTCCCGGGGTCGCCTCCGGAGATAACCATTGCTTTGGGGAAGCCTTCCTAGGTACTACGGGCCGTGACGGGGCCCTTGTCGGGGAAAGTCGCCCACATGTTGCGGATTGCCTCTTCTCCCTCGATGATTGGGGGGATGAAGAAGTCCTCGGATCGAGTGACGCTGAGGGCGACCTGAAGCTGGCTGTCGCCGGGAGGGGGTGTTGCCTCCTCGACGTTCTGTGATTCCTTTGAACTGGGACGAGGAGGGTCATTCTGTTGGGCGTACTTCTTCAAGTGCCCTTCTTTGATGAGAATCTCAATGGCATCCTTGAGGTGGATGCAATCTTCGGTGACGTGCCCGTGGCTTCTGTGGAACCTGCAGTACTTAGATTTGTCAACGTTTGGTTTGGGAGTCGCGGGCTTCGGGAAGCGAACTCCTCCTTTCACAAACTCGGAATTCTGGCAGTCTGAGAGGATCCGAGACTGGGAAGTGTTGAGCGGCGTGTACTCCGTGAATCGGCCAGCTGGCCCGCGCTGTTCCCGGGGATCTCGATTGCGGTTTTCCTTCTTCTTTTCTCCTCCCCGTCGGGGAGAAGCGTCATCGTCTTTGTGGCCGCGGGGGCCTTCTCTGCGTCTTGTCTCAAGAGCGATCTGGGCTGCTTCCGTCTCTTCGAGCTCGATGTACTTCTGAGCTCGAACGAGAAGGTCCTCGAGACGCCGGGGTCTTCGGAGGCCAATGGATTTGGCAAAGTCCGACCCGGCGCGTAGTCCGTGAATAATTAAGTATTTCTTCATGTCGTCGGTCGTGTGGACCTCGACGGCTTCCTTGTTAAACCTCTCAATGTAATTTCGGAGGGATTCGTTCCTCCCTTGGAAGATTTTTTCTAGGGCAGCCTCTGTCTTTGGGTGTCGACGAGATGCGGTGAAGTGTTTGGTGAAGCGTTGTTTCAGCTACTTCCACGACGTGATCGAACCGGGTTCCAGACCCTTGTACCACGTCATGGCTCCCTTCCGCAAGGTAGTGGGGAACAGCCTGCACCTGATGGCTCCCCTGACGTTTCGGAAGTCGAGCATCGCTTCGAAATTCTCCACGTGATCGTCGGGGTCGGTCAGCCCGTCATAGGTCCCCAAGTGTGGAGGTTTCTCCATGCCTGGAGGGATTGGGGCGTCCATGATTTCCCACGACAAGGGGGTCCTTTGGTCCTCGTCATCGCTATCAGCCGGGGATCTCGAAGGTGATCGATGGTGCCATGGAGGAGAGTTCCTCGAACGGTTCTTTGGTCTCTCTTCGGTCTGCTTGGACTTCTTGGAGGTGGTGGAGGCCCTGGGTTCCTTCCGAGGCGGGGAACGAGGGCGTTTCTGGGTGATTGCCGGCTGGGGGCGCTCGAGACGCGGTCGAGGACCCTGGCGTACGGGCGACGGTGTCCGAGAATCTTCGGAAGGGGTCCTTCGCAGGGAAGGAGGGCGGCGAGGTGACTGGGGGCGACGATGTCTTCGCGGGGAAGATCGTCGTGCCCGTCCCTGCTCCAAGGCTTCAAGTCTGGTGTTCTGCTGCGCGATCAGCTGATTGGTCTGGTTGATCAACGCAAATAGGGCCGCGGTGCTTGGGTCCGCGTTGGGCGGCGGACCAATGGGCTGGAGAGTGGTTTGCTGGTCGTCCGTGCGGACGACGTTGATAGTCGCATCCTGGGAGTCTGGGGAGGCGGTCTGTCCGTCTCTTATGTCGCCTTCGTCGCCGTGGAGGATGATGGCGTCCTCACGGTGGTTCCCGTTCTCCAGTTGTGCGAGCACGGTGTCCAGAGCCTGGTTGACGGTCGGATTGGCCATGTTGGTGATGAATAGAGGAAGCTTTGGTTTATCGAGGAGAAAACGGGGAAGCTTATAGTAGTTCCCACAGACGGCGCCACTGATCGTACCTGGATCAGACAGTTCCTGGTGGCCAACGACGTCCGTTGAGCTCCGGCTCTGGTGAGGTTGAAGGACAGCGGAGGGGGGGGGGTGTACCTGCAAGGTACTCCGACGCTCAAGTTAGGGAGTGCACAGAGTAACAGCAAATACAAAGAGTGAGAAAAGTGACTTAACCTGACCCTCTCAAGTGAGAGGGTATTTATAGAGAGCCCCCAGCGCGGGGCCAACGGTTACTTGCACTGGGCTGGATTGTCAGGCCCAATCCAAGTAACTGCCAGGGCTTACGTGGCGTAGTGAAGACCAGCACGTGGTCTTCGCCCTGGGGTAACTGCTCCTAGATTCCCGGGATTAGGGCAGACTGAATCCTGCGGAAGTGGGAGGTTACTTGGAACGTGTCCACGTGGTGCGGACCGTTAGACATTCCTCGCGGGGGAGGAGCCTCCGGTGTCGAGGACCAATCAAGCCGTACGACGGACAGGGCCTCGCGTGGAGGAGCCATGTCTGACGAGGAGTGATAGGTGTCATCCTCGCGGGGAGAAGGCGCGTCCTCAAAAGGAGGAGGACTTGTTGCTCGGAGGGGGGATGGCTCCTCGCAGGGGGCCATCTCCCCCTAGTGTCGAGGAGAGGAGAAGTCCGGGGAGGACTCAATGCTTCTGCCCGAAGCTATACACCTATTTGCCCGACATGGTGGTGTGACACTTGCCCGACACAGGTTTGACCAAGTCCCTCGTATGGGCCACCCAATGTGGGATGGGCCTGTTCGGCTGTGGGGCAAGTCCCCGGCCCAGTCCAGAACAATATATATATATATATATATATATATATATATATAATTCATATCCTATAAGAATGTCATTTTTAATTGAGAATATGAGAATGCATCTTAATCGTTAGATTTTAAAATAAATGGTGGAGATTATGTGTGATTTTTGTTTTTTTGTCTCCTTCATTATTAAAATAAAGGCTTAATACCCTTTTTGGTCCTCTAACTATAGGGGTAGGTCCAAATAGGTCCTCTAGCTTTTAAAAGTTTCAAATTTGTCCCATACGTTTTTAAATAGGTACAAGTTTGTCCTCGCCGTTAGAAAAGTTAAAATTTTAATTAAAATCTTGATGACATGGCATGGGTGTGTTGATGTGTACGTTTCTGAATGGGGATGTTGCACGGTGGTTATAGTTCAATTCATTTCCCACTCTTATTTTCATTAAGTCATTTCAGTTCCATGCCTCTAACCCTAGAACAGTCACACGAACACGAAGACGATTGAGGGTGAAGACGAAGACGAAGATTCACAGACATACGATTGAAGAAGAAGTAATATCCTGGTAAATGGCTATGTTCCTTTCGTAGAATTTACGTTTTCTGTAGTCTAGGGTTTGTGTGTAGATAGAACGTTAGTTTTCTGTAATCTAGGGTTTGTCGCCCCCTTTTTGAAATTAGGGTTTTTATTGTTCTTTTCGTAAAGTTTCTGCTTGTTTATGATATTAGGTTGAAATGGAAAAAATGATTACCCTCAACATTCATCATAGTGGGGAATTTATGGATTCTGATAAAACGAACTACGTGGGGGGTAAATGTAACGAATTACAGGTAGATGTTGATAGGTGGTCGTATTTTGAGTTGATAGGTGTTTTGAAAGATATAGGGTATACTGAGGTAGACAACATCTACTACAAGGATCCTACATTTGGGATGAATGTGCTTAGTGATGATAAAGGTGCGTTAGAGATAGCTGACCTATGTAGGGTACATCTGAAGGTCGACATATACATTGAACACTCATTATCCCAACCTGAGTATGTTGATGAGGGCGACACATTAAATGAAGAACCTATAAACTTGGAGGAGGACATATTAAATGAAGAACCTTTGGATGCTGTGAATGAAGAACAGTATGATATTGTTGCTGAACTTGTTGATCAAGTCCTTAAGGATGTAAACAATTATGTTGAGTGTGTGACTGCTGATGAGGGTGTCAAGGATGGTGAGAATATGAATTCTGGTGAGGGTGTTGAGAATATGAATTCTGGTGAGGATCTTAGGAATATGAATGGTGATGGGATTCATGGTCAGGTGTATGATGAGAATGATACTTCATCTGATGACAATGAGGATTCATCATATAATTATGATAGTGCCTTGGAGCTTGATTTTAGTGATTCTGATGCTAGTCTGGATTATGATGAAGAACATGTTGCCAAAATGGTGGAGTATGATGAGAAACATGAAGGAACTAGTAAAATGAAGAAAAGGAAAGGGAAAGCAGATAATGGGGAGGAGAATTGAGTTGTGTATGATAGTGAAGAGTTAGACAGTGGATGTGACACTGAGGATAATGAAGAACCAAGGAAGAGGAAACATCCAATTTTCAAGGCTATGAAAGACATGTCTAACTATAAATGGGAGTTGGGAACCTATTTTAATACCAAAAGTGATTTTAAGGAAGCCATTCAAACATATGTTGTTCAGAATGGGAGAGGTCTAAAGTTTCTAAAAAATGACAACATAAGAGTGAAGGTGGTATGTAAATCTGGATGTCAATGGGAGGCCTATTGTGGAAAGCTTCCTGATGAGGATACTTAGTAGCTTAGGAAATTAGTTGACACACATAATTGTGCTAGAGAGTATAATGTTAAGATGATGAGCACGAAATGGCTAAGCAAGAGGTTGCAAAATACATTGAAAAACAATCCTAAGCTTAAGCTAAAGGATATTAAGGAGAAGGACCTCAAGAAATGGAATGTAGGTGTTAACAAGACAAAGGCTATTAGGGCCAGATTTGCAGCCAGAGATATGGTAGATGGATCTTATTTAGGAGATTACACTAGGATTTATGACTACTGTCATGAAACTTTGAGGACAAATCCTGGTTCAACTGTTAAGATAAATGTCACACCAGTTCAAGAGGGTATTGAGGATGCAATACCTTATTTCAAGAGGTTGTATATTTGTTATGATGCTTGCAAGAAGAGTTTCAAAATGTGTAGGCCAATTATTGGCCTTGATGGATGTTTTTTAAAGGGTCAATGTGGTGGCCAGATTTTATCTGCAATAGGAACAGATCCTAATGATCAAATGTTGTCTATTGCCTTTGCTGTGGTGGAAGGGGAAAATAGAGACTCCTGGACTTGGTTTTTAAAGCTCCTCATTGATGATCTAGGTGGAAGAGAAGAATTTAGAACCTACACTTTCATTTCTGATCAGCAAAAGGTACCACTAGATTTATTGCCTTTATTTAAGTTTGAATGTATTTCTTGATTTAGAATTTAATGTTGAATTTTTATGCATTTGCAGGGTCTTCTCCCAGCCATGGATGAATTGTTACCAAGTGTTGAACAGAGGTTTTGTGTGAGACACCTATACAACAATTTTAGGAAGAAATTTCCAGGAAAAATGTTGAAAGAGATCATTTGGAAGGCAGCTAGAGCTACTTATCCATAGGCTTTAGAAAGAGAGATGAGAGGCATGAAGAGGATAAATGAAGAGGCCTACAAACACATGATGCAAACTCCACCAAGATTTTGGAGCAAGTCCTATTTCAGAACCACAACAAAGTTTGATACTGTCTTGAATAATATGTCAGAAGCTTTCAATAGTGTGATTGTGGAAGCAAGGGCAAAACCTTTGGTTGCAATGTTAGAAGAAATAAGGGGATACATAATGAAAAATTGGGCGGCAAATAGGCTAAAGTTCTCTAATTTAGGTGATGATGAAGTCTTGCCAAACATAAAGAAGAAGGTCGAGAAAACCAGCAGTTTCACAAATTCTTGGATAGTAAGGTAATAGATAATAGACTTACTGTTGTGTTTTTGTAGTATGACTTTCTTTTGACAGGAGATAGACTTACTTCTGATATTTTTATAGGATGTCGTCTGAACATATTTTTGAGGTGAGGCATATTGAGAATCAGGGAGACATGTTCTCTGTCAACTTAAAGGAACAGTGTTGTTCTTGCAGAAGGTGGCAGCTGGCAGTTCTCCCATGTGTCCATGTTATTTCCTCAATGAAGAGTAGAGGTCTTGTTGTTGACCAGTTTGTTCCAGACTATTACAAGAAGGCTAGGTACATTAGGGTGTATGAACCTATCATTTACCCTCTGAATGGTACATATTTATGGGCGAGAACTGAATACCCTGATGTGCAGCCTCCTAAATTCAAGAAAATGCCTGGAAGACCAAAGAAGAAGAGGAATAGAGAACAGGGTGAGTCTTGCGGTGAAAATCGGATAACAAGCTACTAATTAACTTGCATTATTTTCTTTTACAACCGACTTTGATTTATCCAAAGGAAAGGTTCAAGATCGAAGAAAACCTAAAGGGGGGAGATCTAAGGTTCGGGGGTTGGTTACGTCTAGGGAAGGTATTAGCACCCTAAACGTCCGTAGTACTCTACGGGAACCTCTTGTTTAAGTTTGAGTTATGTTATGTTGGCTTGCTAAAAGAAATCTGTACTAAGGTAAGGTAAAGACCTAGGTATGTACACTAAGTTTGCTCGCCAAGACGTCGCATCTTGTGCCTACGTATCTGACTGAAGAATCAGAGCAACCGTAGTTCACCTAACTAAGGGTGAAAGAAAAAGAAACGTTGACTATGGCCAACGTTCCAAAGGGAATGAGCATAAGCTCACGTAGAGTCCATGATAACTCTCTAAGTCTACGTTATGAAGGGAGGAAGTGAATTCTCATGATAGTGAGAACCACACAGAGTTCATGATAACTCTGTAAGTCTGAGTAAAAGGTAAAGTGAGTTCTCATGATAGTGAGAATCACATAGAGTTCATGATAACTCCATCCTATTACTAAACTATGGGGAAAATGGCTCTTATGAGGCCAAGGATGAAATGGGAAAGGTTTGTGACTTAGGAGTCAAAGTAGGAACTTTCCTTTGGAATGAGGGTCAAGAATCAAGTATGAATATGGTTTATACAGTGAATAATATGAATATGAACAAGTATAATAATCAAAATAGTGAACAAGGTATGAACATGGTAATAATCAAAACATCAAAGTCAGATGATCTAAATGTATTAACAAATCAAAGAATGACAGTAATTACATAGTATCATGCTCAACATGCAAGAATGCTCGAAAAACAATGTCAGGCAAACATACATACAAATATCAAAAGAGCAAAAATCAAGCAAAAATAAAACATGCTGCAATGTAAATAGCAAGGGATGGAAAGATCTAACCCAAAAATAGAGTGCACGCTGATGGGCCACCGGCAAGCCAAGATCAAAACCCGAGAACCAGAATATCAACTCCAAGAGCGTAGGGTAAAGAGTCCTAAATCTAAGTCCTCAGTCCAAAACTCAGAATAGTAACCACAGTTCGGTCAATTGAGTTTTTTAAGGTTTCGATATTTATTATTGTGTTTTTTGAATGATGTATGAACAATATGAACAAGATATAGATATGAACAATAATAATATGCACAAAAATAATAATCAGGATAATATTTGACAGAAAATAAAAATCAAGATAATATTGACGGAAAGTATATTTAGTGATTAAGTGATTAACGGTTAATTTATTGGATCGAGAAAACGGGTCCAATGTAGTGTTAAACCGTCGTAGCACGGTCTATGAGGAAGACCATACTATAGGAGGATGCACAAATCGATCTTTGTGTTAAGACACGATGGAGAAATGATATAGAGGATCATTCTCCAACAAAATCGTGCCACACAAAAAGAAAAGGTGAAGAACTCGTCTTAAGTCACAAACTCTCGTTGATTAGTCGAAGGTAACCTATCACGATCTCAAAGTATAGAAAGAGATCTCAATGATCACTCACTACATATTTGAAATAATGAAGGTTGGTCGCTTTGATAACAATGTTCATGAATAGAAAGACTTCATTGGTCAAAAATGAAAATGAAGATATAAGAAAATACAGAATGAAGTAGAAATAAAGTCGGTCTCGTCTTAATCATGATTTAATCGAGAAACCGATAATCTTTCTGTTAGACTTTCATTGACCAACTAAAAGGAAAAAAATAAAAATATGGCCTCTTATTAATCAAAATTTATTGATTTGAAATAATCAACAAAGTTAAGATTTTTCTTATGTCATTGGCCCAAATAAAGAAAGTAGAATTGGAATGGAAAAATTAAATTGAAATTAAATTGTCACCACCTCAAAATTTGAAATCAAAATCTAAAAAAAGAAATTAAAACCAAATCAACGTTTAATCAAATTTAACACAAGTAAAAAACAAAAATTAATTAAAGGTAAACTTTAAAAATTTGTTGCTAAATAAATTTTTTTTAAAAATAGATTAAGTTGTCCATAATATGGTGGAACGTTGAATATTCATGTGGGGTATAAACAAAAGGGGATCATATGGGCTAAAGCCCATCACCCACCTCACAATAAGCAAACACGGCTGGTAACAAAAAAGAATAAAGAACTAGAACTAAATGGAACCACAATGGGCCTTAAGCCCACCAAATCAGAACCAACACGGCAAGAATCGTGAGAGGTAAAAAGGCAGTGGATCATAGTGTTAAACTCCAATTGATAATAAAAAATAAAAGAAGGAAGAATAAGTCACAAAGGAACCCAGTTGGTCCAAACGCATCGTACGCAGGTCAAAACCACCATGGCCATGAAAACAAGCTCAGAAGACTATACTCTTCCTCACACTCGCAATTTTCGTCCCTCTCGCGAATGGCTTCTCTTTGTTCTTCTCGATTTTGGCTAACAACCTCCCACGACGGTACGACGACGGCCAAGGTTACGAAAATAAACTCAGAAGAGGTAACAACATTCTTTTCATCATCACGCACATGTTTCCGAACCTACGTCAAAACACCATCAAGGTCCTGGTTCGTTTCTACCTCTTCGACCTGTCTCGGTTTGATTCGCATGAATTCGATTCCACGTTCGTCGGTTTGTGCTATTGTTTGATTCGAAACCTCTTCTTCTTGATTTTCTGTCCCGGGTTTAAGATTTGTGTGTTTCGATTTCTGAATTTGAAGTGATTTGGGTTTGTGTGATTGAAGGTTATGGAGAGTTTTAATGAAGGTTGGAAAACGGGTGTTGCGTTGTGGCTGACGAAACGGTCGGTTGAAGAAAGCTCTGAAGGTTTGATTTTGGTTGAAGGGATTAAGAGGTGAAGGGATTGGGAGGAGTTTGTTGGCTGTTTTGATTGGGTTTTGGAGGAGAAGGCACGATGCAGCTTAGATGATGGAGCGGTGAGTTTCAACTGAAGAAGAAGAAGGAAGGTGAGCGTAGGCGAGTTTATGGAGCAGGTATTTCGCCGGTGAGAATGTTTCTTTTGCGGCGAGGTTTGAAGGGGGGAGTGCTATTGAGAGAAAGATGATGGAGAAGAACAGGGGAAGACGGCGCAGCAAAGGGAGAGAGTATTGTTCAGAATCACGGTGAGGACAGTGGTTTATGGTTCTGCGAAGATAGGGATGCTGTTTTGAATATGGAAAGAGGATGCAGGAGGTGATGTGTGTAGTTCTCTTGAGTGAGTATCCTGAGAGATAGTGTTCCACTTGTCTATTTATGAAGAAGAAAAAAGTCTCCTTTTCTTGAGCCAAACGAAAGTGTCCTCGTTGCTTGTTTTTGGGCCTAAGCTAGAAGAAGGCTGTGAGTCAAGGACCAAGAAAAAAAACATATCCAACATTTACATGATGGCCCCTTATTCTATCTTTTGGTTGCTCACTTGTTAGTACAAAGTTGGTGTACTTGCCAACTTCTCTTGCACGCTTTGTGACAGAAAGAGTGGTGTTGGAATTGATAAGCAAAAGTTCGGTTAGGGTGTACTTGAATTGGCCCAAGAATTAGTTCAAAATGAACTTGGTTTGTGTACAAAAGTTAAGGACCTTTTTTGTAATTTTTATTTTTATAAAACTAGAAAATTAATTGAATTAACTAATTTAAAAAATCAAGATAAAAATAAAATTATAATAAGAATTAAAATTAACTAAGTTAATTGAAATTAAACTAAATTAAAATTGAATAATCTAAGACAAATTATTTGAATAACCCTAAAAAAAATATTAAAAAAAATAAAATGAAATGACATGGAATGATAAAAATTGGCTTAAAATACAAGATTAAAGATGTTTAACAAAAAATGCAAAAGTGGCTGATTTAAAATGATGTGAAAATGATCAGAGGATCCGAGAGTAAAATTTGGGGTGCAACAGTTGCCCCTATTTAAATATCTTCACCGGATGACATGAGAAATGGAAATTATGGTGCAAGATATTTAAATATAGATAACCGAAAATTTTGCCCTTAGATACGTTGATATGCAATGATATGGACCGAACTAGCCTAAGATGCGGACATGCCATGAACTAGTATGATGGAAATGATGGAATGATAAATGCAAAAATGCAGAAAAACAAGGCACTAAAGGATAAAGAGCTACCAGACACAGGTGAGCTTACTGGGGAAGGATAAAAAAATAGTATCCACGAGAAAGACCCACTGGGGATACAGGCTAACCAGTAAAAGAGACTCACTGGGGAGACTCTGAGGGAACACTAGGAATAGAAAAAAACTGAGGGGAAATCCTGCAGATCCTCACTGGAGGTAGGAGCCAGAGAGGTATTCTCCACTAGGGAAAGATCCAGGGAGATGGACGACAGGTTCATAGGTGACCGGACGACACTGGGGAAAAAGACACATTCTTACTGGGCATGAAACTAGAAAGAAGACAATGATCTCCACTGGGGAATCAATGTGAAACAAAAGAAAACATCCTACAAATATTTTCTGGGGATTTCTTATACTGAAGAGTTCAAACGGGATCTTCAAGAAAAGCTAGAAAAGACAGAGACAAACTCTGCGTATCAGATGATGAAAGGTGACTGGACCTTTGCTGTAAATAAGGCTAATGAACCAATGGGTACCAAAATGTATTGGTTAAGATAACAAGATGGTTTGGTTTATGAAGAAAATCAGTGTGAGCTAGATTTTGTTTTTTGTTTTGTTCATATTGGTCCAGGGTTCAAACAACGGTTCACGATAACCTGAAGTTTAAGTTCACATCTGGCCTGGTTTTAAACAACGGGTTCACGATAACCAGAAGTTTAGGTTCATGTTTGACTCGATTCAAACAAAGAATGGTCCACAATATCTGGAAAGTTAAGTTCAGGTTTGACTCGATTCAAACAAGAACAGTTTAAAGCAACAAACTCAAAGATGGTCAGTGTTTGACTCGATTCAAACAAAGACTCGGTTCAGGTTTGACTCGATTCGACCAAGAACGGTTTAAAAAAGACTCAAAGATGGTCAGTGTTTGACTCGTTTCAAAGAAAGACTCGGTTCAGGTTCGACTCGGTTCGAAGAAGAACGGTTTAAACAAAAAGACTCAAAGATGGTAAGTGTTTGGCTCGATTCAAACAAAGACTCGGTTCAGGTTCGACTCGATTCGAACAAGAACGGTTTAAACAAAAAGACTCAAAGATGGTCAACGTTTGACTCGATTCAAACAAAGACTCGGTTCAGGTTCGACTCGATTCGAACAAGAACGATTTAAAAAAGACTCAAAGATGGTCAGTATTTGACTCGATTCAAACAAAGACTCGGTTCAGGTTCGACTCGATTCGAACAAGAACGGTTTAAACAAAAATACTCAAAAATGGTAAGTGTTTGACTCGATTCAAACAAAGACTCGGTTCAGGTTCGACTCGATTCGAACAAGAACGGTTTAAGACAACAGACTCACGATAATCTGAAGCTAACAAAGGATAAACAACGAGCTCACGATAACTTGAAGTTTAGGTCCACTGTTCGACTCGATTCAAACAGGGAAAGTTTAAAACAAGAGGCAATGTTCGACTCGATTCAAACAAAGACTCAGTTCAGGTTTGACTCGATTCAAACAAGAACAGATATAAACTAAAATAAAAAATATGAACAACGAGCTCACGATAACTCGAGGTTCAGGTTCAGGTTTGACTCGATTCAAACAAGAACGGTGCCAATGATGATTGGACTTTAGGTTCAAATGAGACCTGAAAAAAAAAGAAAAGATGCCAGTGATGACTGGATTTTGAAAAAGGTTCAAACAACGGGTTCACGATAACCTGAAGTTTTGATTCACATCTCTCCTGGCTAAACAATGCCAGCGATTACTGGACTTTAGGTATCCAAGTGAGGTGATTGAGTATCAGCTAGATTGGTACCAGGGTTGCATCAATGAAGATTAGACTTCCTGGGGAATACCCATTATGGTTGCAACAAAGTTGAATAAAACCAAAGATAGATAAGTTTCTCATAAGAGACTGCCACTTATTTCCATGAAAAACAAGCTTCTCCAAGAGATTGTTACTTGTTGTTGGGGTATAAATTCCAAAGAGATGTTGATATTACAACACTGCTAGAGGAATAATTGTCTTCAATGAGGATTTGTAAAAGATTCTTCTGCAAGACAATGTTGCAAAATAAATGCACTTTCGAAAGTGGGTTTCGAAACCACACCTGTCAGGGACCAAAGTTCAATCTAGGAACAAGCTAGAAAGAAACGGTCAAACAAGACTCCAATTGAGGAATGAACTCAAATGGGAACTTATCTTATCCGCATGTGGAAAAGATAACTGAACCAACCATCATCCACGAAAATCAAACTCTGTGGGGATTTCAAGAATGGATGGGCACTTTATGCCTAGGGCTGACAACTCTATTGGAGAGAATAGACAAACCCAGTCACTTGGGGAGATAAACGCCAAAGTGAACAAAACAGGTAAACACCAGAAAGATAAAGCAAAATGCTAAGATGCTATGCTTATGCCATGCTTATGCTTGTGCTGACAAAACAGACGAGAAGCGAGACTGGAGATGAAATAAATATCTCGACAAGGATACCCAGCCAAACTCATCAGATTGGACCATTACTGGGGATGAACTTACAGATGAAGTCGCTCTACTTCAAGGTTATGACCTGCTCTGGGGAAAAAGTACTCCACTTGGTATAGCATCATGACTTCACTAGGATTGTCATCATGAGCTTGATTTCTTCACTGGAGATAAGAGATCCACTGAGAATTGCCAAGATTAGCTGAAGAGACAACTTTCTGGGGAGCTAGCAGAGACGCCACAAAAGCTGAGTAATTCTGCATGACTCGTCTGCCCCAGAGTACATGGTCTGTCGGAAGAATACATCAAGAGGATTTTATAGAAGAATTGGCATACAAGGTGTTTCAATATCTTCAAACTCTTGGAGAGGTTCATGAATTTCAGCCTGACTGCCCCTGATTGACTGCCTTTGCATGACAAAGTCCTTGAACTTGTTGTGTGTCTTGATCGAAGCCCAAGATTGAAGCTAAGAGGTTGATTGGATTCCGCTGGGGAAAATCATTATACAAAGCCTAAGAGGAGGTTGTCTGACTGACTGACTCCATATGGGAGGATCATTATACAAAGTCTAAGAGGAGGCTGACTGATAGTTTATACTCATCACGGAGTGCTTTGGTATCTTGTACAAAGCCCAAGATTAATAGTGTCTGCACAACAAAGTCCTTGAATTAGTTCTTCTGACTGGTTAATGACAACTGAGGAACAGACTTGCCCCTACCAGCTTGGTTGGTCTGTGAAGGAGATGCCCCAGACTGGTTGTCTTTTAGAGATTTGTTAAATCTCGACCTGGTTGCTTCTGACTAACTGATATGTGAGGATAAGTCGTCAAAAGGATTTTACAGAAGAATTGGCATACAAGGTGTGTCAATATCTTCAAAATTTTGAAAAGATGAACCTCGACGTAACTGCCCATGTCCCACTGTATTTGCAATACAAAGTCCTCAGACTGTGGTAGAAACAGTTGGGGAACAAAGTTGCCCCTGTTGATGGGTCACTGGAGTCCAAACTTGTCACAAGATGACCTCAAGAAGGCTTACCCTAATATTCTGAACTTTTGAAAAGCTTCTGGCGCTGATTCGATAGCTCTTGGAATGGTGGATTGGGAAATCCTTCCGCTTGGTTGCCCCTGACTGACCTTCCTTTATCAAGTCAAATTCCCTAGCTGGCTGCATTTGTTGGGATTTCTTTGACATTGAATTGTTTTGCAAACAAGTGTTGTGCATTTAAAAATTGGCAATTTCAATGCAAAATTCATGCAAGCTTTTGAAAACAAATTTTATTTGATGAAACACACACAGTGGAGTGATTAAATCAAAAACAAAATGGATCTAGTCATTTACTGAATGATAGATGAAGTAAGCAACACACACAGATAACAAAGATCATTAGGAGTCAGGTTAATCAACCTTACTGTAGTACGCTTTCGAAACAACCTTACCTCAATTAGGTCTTTTAAAGGTTGTAACATGGCCTGGTTCACGGTTTATGAAACAAAAGATAAAGGATCAAAGTTTATTTGGTACCCACCCCATCTTCGTGATGAACTCCAGTCCTATGCTCAGTTAGCTTAAGCTATACATTCAAGTTCCTATAGGCTAGGAAATGAATTGATGATAATTGATGATGATTCAGACACCTTGGATAGTCATTGCTCCCTTGCAGAATTTGGTTATCCTTTATTAATAAGGTTTTGAGTCTTCTTCTTTTTTGGTTGAGGTTATGATACCTCTTTTTTTTCCTTTGCTGAGGTTATGACCTCTTTTTTTTATTGTTGAGGTTATGACCTCTTTTTTTTATGAGGTTATGACCTCTTTTTTGCTTGTTGTACAAGTTTTTTTTTAATATAAGGCAAAGTTTTGGGCTTCCCATCTTTCTTGGATTTTGCCTTAAAAGGGACTCGACTCATTCTTTGATTTTAGGATTCTTCAACGATTCTTCCTTATTTATTGCTTAGAGGAACAACTTGTACAACACTTACTCATTTGATTTGGGAGAGTTGGCTGGTGTCTTGCATGAAGCGCTTGCATTTGAATGCATAACCAAGTTAAACTGAGAACTACCCTGCCCCAAGGTTGAGATTTAAGGGTTTTTTTGTAAAGAAAGAAAACTCCTACTTCTAGGCTCAAAGGGTTAACGAGGGATTATCTTCCTTATTTCTCCAGTGTTTGGGAATTGAAACAATGCCTTACATCCTCGGCAAGGTTTAGTCGAAAGCATACCACAACAGTCATGGATATGATGTTTTCATCATCCTCCCCAATCTTTGCTTAAACAAACAGTTTGATAAAGGGAAAGAAACAAGATAAAGATATTTTTTGTTTTTTCACGAACATAAAAGCAAATGAGTGAAACGAATGGACTTAATCAAAAGGTGCACAAACATTTCATTAATCTTGCCAATTTAAAAACAACAGCTTATAAGCAACACAGATTCAAACATGCAAAGAAAATACAACAAAAAAATGCTAAACAGCCAAAAGATTGCCAGCTTCGGGGGACTGGAATTTCCTTTTTGATTTGCCAAGCTGGTCTCAACAGGAACCTGCACAGGTTGAGCTTGGGCAACATCGTTCACAGAAGTCCTTTGAATGTTGTCATCTTTCTTTGCCAAGGCTGTCACAATCTGATACAACTGGTTACTCAACAAGTCAAAATCCGCTCAGGTCATAAACTGGTTCTGCTCTTCTGAGTTCATGATTCTTCACAAACTACTTCAAGTCCAATGCTGGCTTCGGGAAGTCGACTGGGTTACAGACAAAGGGTGGATGCGACTCAAGACCGAGAAATGCAAATGCAATGTAAATGCACATGCAATGCTAATGCAAATTCTAATGCAAGCCGAATGGTTTCAAGGAACTCAAAGGCAGGTTGCAAAAAAATTTGGAAAACTGAAGAGTTTTGTTTTAAAAATCCGTGATCTCTAAGGATCTTTGCAAAGAAAAGAACGTCTGAGTTCCTTGAAACCATCAATGGATGCGATGAGATGTATGCAATGCACAAAACACGGGCACACAAAAACATAGATATATGTACACACAACAGCACACAAGCCCTAGATTTAGAGGTCTCATGCATGGATGAACGTATGCACAAACACACATATACAGATATTCACAGATATACACACACAAACAAGAGAGGGCCTAGGTTTGAAGTTCACGAGCATGGAGCCATGGTTTACCCATCCCAGAAGGTATGTACTATGGGTTTTCATCTGCAGAACAGGGTTCTAAAAAGCTTCCCATAGTCGACAATCCATCTTTCGGATATTATCGACTTCCCAATTAACTTGGTAATCAATAATATTCTCGAGAGAATCTCATCTGAGTGTAGTATCGCGTGACAACCATTTCAGAAATAGACTCCCTCATGGTCACCGCACTACATCCTAAAAGGCCAAAGTGGGGTGTGGAAACTACGGTTCTCAGTATCATGGGCTCCTAGGTTGAGAGTAGCACGCTTTCACGAATATGATCGTTCAACATGACTAAACTCTCAAGAGGGCCTCAACTGAGTGATGGTGTCTCAAGTCAACTTTTTCAGGAATCGACTCCCTCAAAGCCTTCTTGAATATACCATCGTCCTATAACAAGTGCGCTCAAGTCCGAGTATAGGACTTATCCTCACCACTCAAAGTAACAACCCTGCATACAGAAAACCCAAACATAACAGACATATATATATACAGATATAAATATACAAATGTAACACAAAGATAAACAAGATAGGCTTAACCCTCTATGGGATCCCCAGTGAAGTCGCCATTTCTGTTGCGGTGAAAATCGGATAACAAGCTATTAATTAACTTGCATCATTTTCTTTTACAACCGACTTTGATTTATCCAAAGAAAAGGTTCAAGATCGAAGAAAACCTAAAGGGGGGAGATCTAAGGTTCGGGGGTTGGTTACGTCTAGGAAAGGTATTAGCACCCTAAACGTCCGTAGTACTCTACGGGAACCTCTTGTTTAAGTTTGTGTTATGTTATGTTGGCTTGCTAAAAGAAATTTGTACTAAGGTAAGGTAAAGACCTAGGTATGTACACTAAGTTTGCTCGCCAAGACGTCGCATCTTGTGCCTACGTATCTGACTGAAGAATCAGAGCAACCGTAGTTCACCTAACTAAGGGTGAAAGAAAAGGAAACATTGACTATGGCCAACGTTCCAAAGGGAATGAGCATAAGCTCACGTAAAGTCCATGATAACTCTCTAAGTCTACGTTATGAAGGGAGGAAGTGAATTCTCATGATAGTGAGAACCACACAGAGTTTATGATAACTCTGTAAGTCTGAGTAAAAGGTAAAGTGAGTTCTCATGATAGTGAGAATCACATGGAGTTCATGATAACTCCATCATATTACTAAACTATGGGGAAAATGGCTCTTATGAGGCCAAGGATGAAATGAGAAAGGTTTGTGACTTAGGAGTCAAAGTAGGAACTTTCCTTTGGAAGGAGGGTCAAGAATCAAGTATGAATATGGTTTATACAGTGAATAATATGAATATGAACAAGTATAATAATCAAAATAGTGAACAAGGTATGAACATGGTAATAATCAAAACATCAAAGTCAGATGATCTAAATGTATTAACAAATCAAAGAATGACAGTAATTACATAGTATCATGCTCAACATGCAAGAATGCTCGAAAAACAATGTCAGGCAAACATACATACAAATATCAAAAGAGCAAAAATCAAGCAGAAATAAAACATGCTGCAATGTAAATAGCAAGGGATGGAAAGATCTAACCCAAAAATAGAGTGCACGCTGGTGGGCCACCGGCAAGCCAAGATCAAAACCCGAGAACCAGAATATCAACTCCAAGAGCGTAGGGTAAAGAGTCCTAAATCTAAGTCCTCAGTCCAAAACTCGGAATAGTAACCACAGTCCGGTCAATTGAGTTTTTTAAGGTTTCGATATTTATTATTGTGTTTTTTGAATGATGTATGAACAATATGAACAAGATATAGATATGAACAATAATAATATGCACAAAAATAATAATCAGGATAATATTTGAAAGAAAATAAAAATCAAGATAATATTGACGGAAAGTATATTTAGTGATTAAGTGATTAACGGTTAATTTATTGGATCGAGAAAACGGGTCCAATGTAGTGCTAAACCGTCGTAGCACGGTCTATGAGGAAGACCATACTATAAGAGGATGCACAAATTGATCTTTGTGTTAAGACACGATGGAGAAATGATATAGAGGATCATTCTCCAACAAAATCGTGCCACACAAAAAGAAAAGGTGAAGACCTCGTCTTAAGTCACAAACTCTCGTTGATTAGTCGAAGGTAACCTATCACGATCTCAAAGTATAGAAAGAGATCTCAATGATCACTCACTACAGATTTGAAATAATGAAGGTTGGTCGCTTCGATAACAACGTTCATGAATAGAAAGACTTCATCGGTCAAAAATGAAAATGAAGATATAAGAAAATACAGAATGAAGTAGAAAAAAAGTCGGTCTCGTCTTAATCATGATTTAATCGAGAAACCGATCATCTTTCTGTTAGACTTTCATTGACCAACTAAAAGAAAAAAAAATTAAAATATGGCCTCATATTAATCAAAATTTATTGATTTGAAATAATCAACAAAGTTAAGATTTTTCTTATGTCATTGGCCTAAATAAAGAAAGTAGAATTGGAATGGAAAAATAAAATTGAAATTAAATTGTCACCACCTCAAAATTTGAAATCAAAATCTAAAAAAAGAAATTAAAACCAAATCAACGTTTAATCAAATTTAACACAAGTAAAAAACAAAAATTAATTAAAGGTAAACTTTAAAAATTTGTTGCTAAATAAATTTTTTTAAAAAACATATTAAGGTGTCCATAATATGGTGGAACGTTGAATACTCATGTGGGGTATAAACAAAAGGGGATCATATGGGCTAAAGCCCATCACCCACCTCACAATAAGCAAACACGGCTGGTAACAAAAAAGAATAAAGAACTAGAACTAAATGGAACCACATGGGCCTTAAGCCCACCAAATTAGAACCAACACGGCAAGAATCATGAGAGGTAAAAAGGCAATGGATCATAGTGTTGAACTCCAATTGATAATAAAAAATAAAAGAAGGAAGAATAAGTCACAAAGGAACCCAGTTGGTCCAAACGCATCGTACGCAGGTCAAAACCACCATGGCCATGAAAACAAGCTCAAAAGACTATACTCTTCCTCACACTCGCGATTTTCGTCCCACTCGCGAATGGCTTCTCTTTGTTCTTCTCGATTTTGGCTAACAACCTCCCACGACGGCGCGACGGCGGCCAAGGTTACGAAAACAAGCTCAGAAGAGGTAACAACATTCTTTTCATCATCACGCACATGTTTCCGAACCTACGTCAGAACACCATCAAGGTCCTGGTTCATTTCTACCTCTTCGACCTGTCTCGGTTTGATTCGCACGGATTCGATTCCACGTTCGTCGGTTTGTCCCATTGTTTGATTCGAAACCTCTTCTTCTTGATTTTCTGTCATGGGTTTAAGATTTGTGTGTTTCGATTTCTGAATTTGAAGTGATTTGGGTTTGTGTGATTGAAGGTTATGGAGAGTTTTAATGAAGGTTGAAAAACGGGTGTTGCGTTGTGGTTGACAAAACGGTCGGTTGAAGAAAGCTCTGAAGGTTTGATTTTGGTTGAAGGGATTAAGAGGTGAAGAGATTGGGAGGAGTTTGTTGGCTGTTTTGATTGGGTTTTGGAGGAGAAGGCACGGTGCAGCTTAGATGATGGAGCGGTGAGTTTCAACTGAAGAAGAAGAAGGAAGGTGAGCGTAGGCGAGTTCGTGGAGCAGGTATTTCGCCGGTGAGAATGTTTCTTCTGCGGCGAGGTTTGAAAGGGGGGAGTTCTATTGAGAGAAAGACGATGGAGAAGAACAGGGGAAGACGTCGCAGCAAATGGAGAGAGTATTGTTCAGAATCACGGTAAGGACAGTGGTATGTGGTTCTGCGAAGATAGGGATGCTGTTTTGAAAATGGAAAGAGGATGCAGGAGGTGATGTGTGTAGTTATCTTGAGTGAGTATCCTGAGAGATAGTGTTCCACTTGTCCTTTTATGAAGAAGAAAAAGTCTCCTTTTCTTGAGCCAAACGAAAGTGTCCTCGTTGCTTGTTTTTGGGCCTAAGCTAGAAGAAGGCTGTGAGTCAAGGACCAAGAAAAAAAACATATCCAACATTTACACGATGGCCCCTTATTCTATCTTTTGGTTGCTCACTTGTTAGTACAAAGTTGGTGTACTTGCTAACTTCTCTTGCACGCTTTGTGACAGAAAGAGTGGTGTTGGAATTGATAAGCAAAAGTCCGGTTAGGGTGTACTTGAATTGGCTCAAGAATTAGTTCAAAATGAACTTGGTTTGTGTGCAAAAGTTAAGGACCTTTTTTGTAATTTCTATTTTTATAAAACTTGAAAATTAATTGAATTAACTAATTTAAAAAATCAAGATAAAAATAAAATTATAATAAGAATTAAAATTAACTAAGTTAATTGAAATTAAACTAAATTAAAATTGAATAATCTAAGACAAATTATTTGAATAACCCTAAAAAAATAAAAAATAATAAAATGAAATGACATGGAATGATAAAAATCGGCTTAAAATACAAGATTAAAGATGTTTAACAAAAAATGCAAAAGTGGCCGATTTAAAATGATGTGAAAATGATCAGAGGATCCGAGGGTAAAATTTGGGGTGCAACAGTGAGATTGATGGTTCTGACAGGAAAATAAGAAAAACTGGTATGATTGTGAGGTGCACTAGGTGCAGACAAATTGGGCACAACAAATCAACTTATAAGATGGCTCAGCCACCACAACAGGCTACCCAGCAAGCATCTCAGTCAACTCAGGCAACCCAGCAAGCATCTCAGGCAACTCAGACAACCCAGCAAGCATCTCAGGCAACTCAGTCAACTCAGCAAGCATCTCAGGCAACCCAGACAAGTCATGCAACAAAAACAACTCAGGAAACCAAAACAACTCAGTCAACCCAGGCAACTAAGTCAACTCAGACAAGCAAAACAACTCGGGCAACTCAGGCAGCCAAATCAACCCAGACAACTCAGCTTTCTCAGACAACTAACAAGAAGACTGCAACACAAGTTAGGCACACGTTGCCTTTTAAGAGACCAGCACGGCATTCAAGAGGACCCACCACCAAATTAAGTGCATCACAGAATGCAGTGGGTCCTACTACTAGGAGGACAACACCAACTAAAAGAAACATTCCAAAGAAATCCTCTTAGGGTCTATAGTTTGTGTTGTATTGTGTAATGGTGTCTTTTGATATTATGAACAATTTCTGCTATTTTGTGTACCAAGCATTTCTGATATGCTTCTGCTATTATGTGTAATGTTGTGTACTAAGTACTTATGGTGTACAATGCTTCTGCTATTCTGCTATTATTGTAATGATACTTCTGTTATGCTGTAATCAAATTATGCTACTTATATTTTATGTTAAATTATGCTGTTATCATATTATTCTGTTAAATTATGGTGTACAATGTTTCCTATTTTGTATTTATACTTCTGTTATGCTGTAGTCAAATTATTATGTTAAAAACTGTTAAAATCATGTTGAAACCTGTCAAACCATTTAGTGCACAAACTGTTAAAAACTGCTATTTAGTGTACAAAACAGGTGCCCAAATTTGGTGTACAAAATCAGGCCGATTACTGCAAAACAGGTGCAAGGTCTCCACAAACACACATGACTTTCCCAAAACTGGTATACACTTGCGAATCGACGCGGGTTCTTGAAGATGAAGAAGAAAAGCGCCCAGAACTCATTATTGATAGTGGATTTTCCTTTCAATTTGGTAAATTTTGGATGAATTGGTAACCTAGGGTTTGGAATTGGGATTCGATTTATAAAGTTTCATATTCAATTGGGAAGGAGATGTTGATTGTGCCACACACCCCAACTAAGTCAGAATCCACATCATCATTTTTAACACCGTTAGCATGTAATTAACGGAAAGGATCACTACGAACCTATTTAAAAACGTATGAGATCAATTTGGAACTTTTAAAATCTAGAGGACCTATTTGGACCTACCCCTATAGCTAGAGGACCAAAAAGAGTATTAAGCCTAAAATAAATAATGGAGGAGAGAGAAAAAAACTGACACATAATCTCCACTATTTATTTTAAAATTTAATGGTTCAGATTCATTTTAATTTTTTCACATAAAAATGCCATTCTCATATAATACGTTATATATATATATATATATATATATATATATATATATATATATATATATATATATATATATATATATATATATATATATATATATATAATTCACAAAATTTGTACATTAACTCTAATATAATATTGCAATGATTATCTCTATTTTGAGCAATGTTATAGTATTTAACTACGGTTAATATTTTAAGTTTAAATTTCGTTAGACGCTATTTATCTTTGTATTTAATGAGCCTACATAGAGTAACTGAAAGTTTCCGATTTTAAATAAATCTTTCACTAATAAATAATATAATTAATCTTTTCGAATTAGGAAAGTTTTTAAATAAAAACAACCATAACACGTAGTTATGCAGGTAGTCAATCACAATTTTTTTATTTATTAAAAAATAAAAATAATATTTTCGTCTCCTTCATATTATAACTATCCCAATTCAAATGTAAAAAAAAATTAAATAAATTAAAAATTATCTTTTTTCTTGTTGAATTTTTTTAAAAATTTAAATATAAATGTGTTTCCATACAATTATTTTTTATCGAATTAATTTATTTCAAAACCGAATCGTGAAAAGATTTCCTAAAAGAAAAGATAGGTCATTATAAATTTCTTTACAAAGAACAAATCATCTTTTCTTTCATACTCTTCAATCTTTCCTAAAAGAAAATATAGGTCATTTACCTCATCTTGAGATATAAATTTCTTTATAAAAAACAAATCATCTTTTCTTTCTTACTCCTCAATCTTTTCTAAAAGAAGATGTAGATCATTTACCTCACCCTAGAGTATAAATTTCTTTACAAAGAACAAAACATCTTTTCTTTCTTACTCTTCAATCTATTCCTAATCAATCAAAGAGGACAAGTTGTGTTTCCCATTCTTTTATCCAACCACACTAGCTGTAGCGCACTTTCAACAGACCAAATTTGTTTCTTTTATTTTCCTTTTTACTATCATGTACTAATCAAAATATTGTGCAAAAGTTATTCCATTTTATTTCAAAATAAGGTTTAATAATGAAAAATTCTAATATTTAACTATCAAGGTATTTTAGTTCTCATTGTTATTTGACTTGTGTTTGTGAGTAATTACATTTACCATCATAATAATATTTCTGATTCATCCTAATCTATTAAAGTTTGAAACAAAAACTTCAACACGATTATAAACTTATTGATTCAATTTCTTCTCGAAGAATAAATATCGTCAAGAACATCATAAATCTGTGTGCAATAAATAAAGTATTTCAAAAACATCATAAATATGACAATTCATAATAGTACACTGACGTGCAAAGTAGCATGTCTTAATGTTTCCATATAATTTATTATATCAAACCCAAAATTCTCAAAGATCCGCCAACTAATTTTAAAATTTTAATATTATATGGACTTTACTTAGTTGTCTTAAAATTCATGCATAACAATTATCTTATGACCACCGTGTTAAAAGAAATGTAATTCAAGGAGTTATAAAGTTTGGAAGATTAGTTTCAAAATTTGTAAAATTAGTTATAAAGTTTGTGAGATAAATTACAAAATTTGTAAATAAAATCTCTTTTCTCTCAATATCAAAAATTAACTAAAACAAAATATAGTCTTCTAGGTGTATTAGGGATCTGGATTTTTTTAACAAAACCACAAAACATTTATATATTCTTAAAAATGTCCAAAATAGACTCAGAAACATGCTTATTTGGATTTTTGAGCCTAATATAGTTATTGGATCGGGTGGCTTTTTGGGCGTGATGATGGTCCTCTTCATTGTCCTGTCAGAGAAACCATTAGTGAATTTACTACAAGAATCACAAGATTGGTGAATCAAGTGAAACTTTGCACGGAGACAATCACCGAGCAGTATGTGGTTGGTAAAATCTTGAGATCGTTGATGTAAAAATTTGATAACATAATGATTGCCATTGATGAGTCCAAGGATATTTCAAATATGTGCAAAGAAGAGTTGCAAAGTTCTCTTGAGGTTAATGAGCAGAGAATGGAGGAGATGAATATTGACAAAGCAAAGGTTTAAGTTGCTTTGCATGTTCGTTTTGTTGGAAAGGACAAGAAAGTGGAGGGAAAGTGGTTCGTGAGTAGAGGTAGATGAAACTACCATAACAATGGTGGGATAGGCTCCCAAAATTCCAACAATTCAACATTCCAAAAGGGTGAAAACAGTGGCAACAAAGGTGGTGAATCAAGCAGCTACAAAAGTGGCAATAATAGAGGAAGATGAAGAAATGACAAGAGCAACGTCCAGTGTTATAATTTTCAAAAGCTTGGACATTTTACTCGCGAATGTCATGCTAACAAAAATGACCCACAAGAATTTGAAGCAACGTTTGCAAGGCAAGAAGATGATGATAACACAATGTTAATGGTGATTGCTGAAGCAGAAAACAATACAGAAAAATGCAGCCAAAACCAGGTACAATTCATTGAAAACATGATGGTTACTACATGAGAAGACGCATAATGCAACGATCAATGGTACTTTAACTCTGGATGTTCAATGCATATGACGGGAAGGAAGGATTCGTTTATTAAGATGGATGTCCAAGCCGACAATGAAGCTGAAAAGGTGAGATGCTGTAAATTTTGGAAGTTGTTGATGCATGTGAAAACCTTCTTCAAGCAGATACAACACATTAGATGCTCGTCCTCTACCAATAGTTTTATGTGTTAATAGATCCTGAAATACACAAGAGTCGGGAAAAACGGTCACAGAACAATTTAATGAATTATTTTTTTGACTAATTGAAAGAAGATTAGAGGGGAGCCGAGATAAATATAAGACAGATGACAAATGTAAGGTAGACATCGGGATATAACACCCATTTCTTTTAACATGGACTTTGGAACCATCGACAAAGGTAACAAAATAATGATTATTTGAATGAGTGAAAGAGGAAAAAAGTACCTGAATCCCCTGTCATATGATCAGTGGCGCCATAATCAATAACCCAACACCGAGAAGAAGGGGATAAACATACAGTAGGATTATCTGTTTGGAGAAATGTGGTTGTAGAGGAAGATGGAGATGTTTCTTGGAAAATTTGAAACTGTGAATATCTATGAAATTCGTCATCAGTCATAACTATAGTAGCTCTTTATTTTGTGAAGGTTGAGGATCAGGCTAAGAAATGGTATTAGCGAAGCGGGGATTAGCTTGTGCATGGGGACAACGGTTTTTGTAATGACCAAATTCTCCACAACCAAAGCACTGGACTGGAGCACCACAACTACTACCCACACGACCACGGCCACCAAGATCTCTTGTACCTCTATTATGAAAACCATTGTGACATCCAGATTGCACAGCTAAAGTTGAATGGTCAGAGGAGTCATTATCCGTAGTAGTAGTAGTAGTAGGGTGTGCTTCTATAAAGGATTTCTGCATAACCCAAGAGAAAACATGAATGAAGTTATCAACTTGATTACTGGGCAAAATTTGGGATCTAACCACCTCATATTATGCATCAAGACCTGTTGGAGCGGTAAAACAGCAAGCAAAAATATTATTTTTGGAAGAATTCCCTCCGTGATTTATGACGTGTCCACAGAGATCGGTTCGAGGGAAAGAATGTCGTTCGACAATCTCTCGCGTTTATGAGTTTGGATTAAAATGGGTTTAAAGTAAATGCAGACAAATAAACATTAACATAAAAAGAAATCATTAATCAGAGAGACGAACTTGTCCGGCATGCACATAATCGACTCCTCACAAATGTAAACTTACCAACCAGTTATACTCGACCTACAATACTCCTCAATATCACCCAGCATCGCTCACAATAAAGGTTATGTCTAACGCAAAGTTAAGAGAACAACCGTGTTACCATCGTCGACACTCTCCCACCAGACTCAAGACACGGAGGCATTAAGCTTCGACGCCTATAGAAGATTGTTAGCTCTAAATCTATCTCTAGAATCCAGAAACTAACAGATAATCATCCCTAATCAAAGTTTGCGAGGATTATCTCTAACGCAAGCCAAACCCCCGAGCATAAAGCAAAAATCTAGGACAGTCACCAATAAAGATTTGTAAAGCAAATTTCATACAACGCCATGGGCGACAAATATATATGAGTTCAGAACAAATACATATACAAAACCCAACAAAGAAGAAATACACAAAGAAGAAAAGAAATAAACCAAACATCTCGCGGTTTGTCAACGCCGATCGATGAGAAATTCACCCCGGATCATCCGTGTGCAAGCTTCAATGTTGTTTTCTAAGCTAATCTACTAAAAAATGAATTTGATGGAGTTGGGAGCAAAAAAACCCCAAAACCATACCTAAAAAATGACTGAAAATGAACTTATAGAATTACAAAATCCGTCACGTTCGCTAAGCGAACGTTTTACTCGCAAAGCGAGCCTAAAAAATGGCACTTAAGTGCCTCTGAAATGCTAAACCGCCTCTGCAAAATTCCAAAAGTTCGCAGTGCGAACGATTTCTTCGCAAAGCGAATGCTCGCTGCACTGTTTGCAAAGCGAACTTTGGTCCTTTTCTCCCCTGTCCAATTCTGGGAGCCTTCGCTGGGAACTCGCCAGGCATTCGCAAAGCGAACAATCGCTGGAAAGTTCGCAAAGCGAACTTGACAGCAAACCAGCCCTTATTTTGACCACAACTTCTGAACTGTAACTCGGATTGACGCACGGTCGGAAGCGCTGGAAAGCTTATTCAATGCTCTATACAACAATGGCAAAATATATTTGCTTGAATACCTACAAAAATGAGAGAAAATCAATTAAACTCAATGATATTTACATGATACTCAATATATACACTATAATGTAAAGTAAACGTATTTACAAACAAAGCGGAGTTTATTCGAACGATATTGACAAAAAGTATCGATAAGTGCAACAAAACTTATATACAAAAATAGTTACAATTTGCACTTATGAAGACCTGAAAGCCAACTCAAGGCTATAAGTTTATTTTGTTGAATTAACATCTCTTCGACAGATTTGCACGCTAGAAAAGAAGTCAACTCCTTGGTATATTTCTTAAACTCCAAAAAATAATTCATCAACTTACGTTTATCTTGTTTGAGGCATAAAATCTATTGCAAAAGAGCATAAATGCATTTCAGATTATCAAATTTTCCAAAAATAAATTTCAAAAAATTCTATAACTATTTCACAGTCTTGTAGTGAGCGATAACCGATTGTACTCGCCTATCAACATAATTCACAAGTAAGGCCAAAATATATTTATCCTCTATATTCCAAATTATTGTTACCTTTGTTTTCTTTGGACATGCTTTTGTTAAAGGCTCATCATTTCTTATTCTTCTGAGACTAACTTCAACAACATACTTCCACTCCACATAGTTCTCAACATCCCCATCAAGCTTGATGTCAGTGAGTTTTATGGAAGTGATAACAAACTGGTAACAAGCTTCTTAGCACTGTCTTCGATGATATTTTCAATTTTATTCGACATTGTTTAACCAACGACACAACAACACACAATTTTGACTCGAAACTACTCATAAATACACTATATCAATGTAGAACACCACCAAAATGCCACAAATAGTCGCTAAATCCACCAAGCTTCTATCAACTCCAAAAAATCATCTCAGTTTGTCCCAAAACCACAACCCATCTGATGTCGAAAATGTGAATATTGTGCATGAAAAAATATTTTAAAAGCGATTTCGCTAATCTACGAATTTCTCTATGATTCGACTGCCGAAAAAAATTTCACCCCTTGAGCATGCAAAATCAGCCTTCTTTGATGCTGTTGATAGAGTTGGGTTTTTTCAAAACAAAAATTATTTTTTTCTGACAGCAAATCCTAGTAAGCTCTAGATACCATGTAGAAAGAGAGAAATGATATGAACAATCAATCAGATACACTATAATGTGTAGTAACCCTCATATTTATATTAGGCAAAATATTCTTTTTGGTCCCTTAACTATACTCTTGGGTTCAGATTGGTCCCTTAATTTTATTTCGTGACAGATTGCTCCCTTAACTCTTAAAACGTGTCATGTTAGTCCTTTTCGTCTAATTAGCGACGAAAAAAATTCAAAAAGTGGCCGCTAAATTCGTCGATACAGTACCAAATGGACTAATATTACATGTTTTAAGAGTTAAGGGACCAATTTGACACAAAAAAAAATTAAGGGACTAATTTATACCCAAAGGTATAATTAAGGGATCAAAATTATATTCTACCTGCCACCCCCCCCCCCCCCCCAATCGTACCTGGCACCCCCCCATTACAAGTAAAAAGTCCATTTTACTCATGTCCAAAACACCGGATTTTTGAAATTTCCGGTGCCATACCGGAAATTTTGCCCATTACCGGATTTTTCAGCCATTTTCAGTGTGTTTACCTGAATTTTCAGGTAGTACCGGTAATTTTGAAAATACCGGTAACATCCACCGGACATTTTCAATTTACCGGTATAAATGTACCGGATTTCCTAATTTTACAGGAAATGTGAAATTACCGGGGAAATGAAATATCCGGTATACCGGGAATTTCAGGCAAACTAAAATTTCCGGTATGAGTCCTGAGCTTGAAAAAAATTTGAAAAACATGTTATTTTCATTTTTTTCCCACAGTGCTTGATCAACAAGAACATCAACAAGATTACATATTAAATTAAGATGATCTCCTACGTAAAAAATACATAACATCAACAAGATAACATATAAAATTAACGTGACTTCCTAATTTCTTCCTCCCAGTGCCTAATCCGTCCTGCATATGTTGTTTCTTAGGCTCTTGCCTCTTCAGTACAGTTCTCTCTCCACCGGGTCGTGACGGGAGGTAAAGGACTATCAGGTTTTAATTTTACCTGAACCCGATGATTATTGTTGACAAAGCCAACAACAATCATTTTATGCCTACTTGCAAACATAGATGGAGCTATGGTAAGAGGGAAGAAGGTTTGGTTAAGTGTCATTGACAGGGAGACAAAAACCAAACAGTACCGGGTCGCAATAGGATAACCCATATCTGGAATCGACATCCATTTCTCTCTACCCTGTACACCCAAGTGTGTTACTTTTAAGGAACTTCGAGCCACATCAACGGTGTCATAAAACAACTTGGAAAATAATTTTGGTTGTTGATAAATTTGAGCATCCAACTGATTCCGAATCAACGCCCAAGACTCTTCACCCCATCCAAGTAATGCTGCAATAGCCCGAAAACCACAATTTCCATCGTCACCCACATCAATTATGTCATCAATGTATGGATGCATGAAACGAGGAAACTGAGACAAGTATTTATGCTTAGAAGATACAGTGGACGGTTGACTAGAAGGTTGACTTCCTGTTGGTTTTGTACATGATGTCTTTGTAGTCTGACTCCCCTGCGAGGCCTCACCATACTCCCACTGCGAGGGATCACGACGCACATCACTCTCTTCACCCCATTTGCTCTTCTTAACTCCTTTCTTCGGCTTGTACTTCACTGACGGTGGACGCATAGAAGATGTGGCTGGATAAGTCAGTTCTCTAATTTTCTTCTTCAACACCCTCTGACCTACAATATCCAAAGAATTGAAATATGTCTTCAAATCTTCACATTCTGCGTCTAAATCCATCTTTGAACCACTATCCTCTGGACCGTCAGTATGCTCTTGAATGTGTAATTTCTTCCAGAAAACATGAATTTCTTCTAAAGGAATAGACAGGCCTTATATTTGAAAACCAGCAAGTTGACACGCACAGGGTAAACCATGTGTAGATCTAATGAAGCAACCACACATATCCTTGTTTATACCAACAAATTTGACCCGTTCTAGCTCCCTCCCTATGTGTTGTATACATTGCCTTGACACAAAACCGTGCAAGTTGGTGTAGAATTGAGTGTTATACCGAGACCATCCTTCTCCGATGAATGACTACTTTCAGACTTTTTTCTTTTATAATTTCCTCCTCTCTCACAACCCATTATCAATTTATCCTTCCTTCCTCGCTGGCCAATTGCACTATCAGAACGAATTGTCACAACTATGATACCATGTTGCTTCCTGATATTCTGTGTCCAAGCTAATACGTCGGATCGGCTCTCAAAAATCTGTCGTTAAAAAACATAACAACTTATAGTAACACAAAACATGAAATCAAACGAAATAATATTAAATTTTATGCATCTACGTATAATACATAATTTGTTTGTGGTGAAGAACTGAGTGTAATCGCTACACAAGTCGGTAGAAGATCCTGACGGTTCCGGAGCGCAAATGGCAAGCATTTTTGAAGAAATTGACCTGTTACCGGAAATTTCGTATAAAACTGGAATTCCCGGTATACCGGACATTTGAATTTTCCGGTAGTTTGAGAGTTACCGGTAATTTAGAATCTCCGGTATGCGTGTGCAAATGTACACCGGTAATATTTAAATTACCGGTAATTTAAGAATTCTCGGTAAGGAGTACCGGTAAATTTAGATTATTACTACCGAAAATTTCGTTTTCGGGAAATTCAGATCAGAGATTACCGGGAATTTTGAATTGCACTACGGAAATTTTGTGTTTTTTTTTTGTCTGAAAAAGTGATTTTTTTTGGTAGAAAAAGTTATTTTTTATGTAAATAATAACAGGGGTGATATGGGAATATTGAAAAAATGAGGGGTGGCAGGTAGATTCCTCTCAAAAATGGTATTTTGTCTTTATATTAATAAGTTAAAAGAATAGTACATAAGAAAGACAAATGGGCTAAGCCCATATACTTAATATTAAACCCTAGTAATATAATATTATAATATAACTCTCAATATCTATATAGAGAGAGATAGTGTAACGCCCCGATTTCAATTATTTTCCATTTTGTTGAGTCTTTTATTTAATTGAGTGATAAATTATTTTATTTATGAAATTGGTATGTTAATATACTATGTCGAACATGTTGTGATATTTTATCGTTTTTGAGAGTTTGCGGGGAAATTAGAATGAAGGGTATTTTAGACATTTCTCAATTAATGAATATTTAGAAATTTAGTGGAATTAGAATTGTGTGAGAAAATGAATTAATTTAATTTGAGTAGAAAATAAGAAATAGAAAAAAGAAAAAAAGATAAGGAGAGGAAATAGGAGAGAAAGAGAAAGAAAAGAAAGATAGAGAGAAAAAGGAGAGAAAGAAAGAGGAAGAGGAGAAAAGAGAAGGAAAAGAGGGAAAACTAGAAAATCATCAAGAACAATCATCTAGCAAGCTAGGAGTCCGGGTAAGGGTGTGAAATCTTATTATCTTATCAATGTATGTCATTATGTATGATTGTGTTGTTGTTGTTGTTGATTTTTATGAGTTTTGTTATACACCCATTTGTGTAGAAAATGGTAGAAAACGATTTAATCGTGTTGAAAATAAGGTTTTCGTGTCCCTTGTGGTTGATACATAAATGATACATGTTGTTGGACATCAAATTGATATTTTCTGAGTTTAGATGATGAATTAGGGTGTGGTTTGGGGGGAAAACGCAGAACAGAATTCTGCAGGAAAATTCTGCATTTTGCCAGGCCATACGCGTATTGGGGCAGGCCATACGTGTATTGACTTGGGCAATACGCGTATGGATGGAGCATTTCAGGGCCAATGCGCGTATGGGATGCATGTTTTCCCGGCCATCTGGTGATACGCGTATGGTGTTGGGCATACGCGTATGGGCTTTGAAACGTAAAATTTGTGAAGGAAATGGGTTCTGCCCATACGCGTATGGGCATTGGTGATACGCGTATGGGAATGGCGAGGAATCCGGGCCGTACGCGTATGAGAAGGGCCATACGTGTATGGTCAGGACAAGTGTAAAAATGTGATTTTTTCAAATATCGTTTTCGTTTTTCTTTCGTAACTTTTGTTCCGTTTAACCGATTTTTACATTCTTGGTATCGTTGTGAAGCTATTGAGCTGTATATTCCTATTATGATGATTTGGAAATTGTTATCCGATTTAATTATGTCAGAAAGTCGGGAATAGTGCTATTTAGCGACTTTTACCGTTTTGAATGTGTGTTTGGATGTGAATCATACAATAGTGCATTGATGTGAATGTATATAGATTGTATGTGATAGTATGAGATGAATGCATGAATATATTGTGAATATGTATGCATTTTAAGAATGTCTTGAGTCATTTTGCATGTGAAGCATAATGATGTGCATTCTTGTGTTGTGTGATTCTAATGAGAATCTGTTGTAACGTCGTGTGCCTATGTGAGGTGTGAGCAATAATTACAAATGATTGTGTGCCCATGTGGGGTGTGAGCAATCAGATCGTGTGCCCATGTGGGGTGTGAGCGATCGGATCGTGTGCCCGTGTGGGGTGTGAGCGATCCATAAACATTGTGTGCCCATGTGGGGTGTGAGCAATGGGTGAACATCGTAGGCCCGACGGGGAGTTACATTGGTAACGAGCGATGGTTCCAACAGAGTTTCTGAGTGAACTAGTGATGATTGAGTCGGTACCGCATTGCATTTGCATAGAGTCGTGAGTCGGTATCTATGATTTGCATTTATCATCTTTGAAATTGTGCATTAATGTATAAACATGAATATGTATGTTTATGTGGAATGATAAGAATTGTGAAGGTATGCATGATGAATATGCTTGGTTTTGTATATATGTATACATTGTAATGTATATGAGTGAATTGCGATGAATTGTGGTGAGAATGTGGAATATGTGTATTATTATGCTAAGATATATAATTATATGCATTGTTATAATGATAATATTTCTCACTCTTCTGCTGTTTTATGATGCTCTATGAGGCATTGCAGAGTAGGTATGCTGGTGGTCTTTTTGTGAAGCGTGTCTTCATTCTTTTGGTCGGTCGGCTCTGATATGTAGCACCGGGTAGCTAGGATGTATATGATTCTTTTGTGATACATTGTACATGTATCTTGCTGATGAATGTTTATGTAAACATGAATTATATTGGTGGATAATACTTGATGATACATATATGTATATATGTTATATGTTATTCAATGTTTAGATCTTCCGCTTTTATTCTAAATATTGAGATGTGGGTGCAAGGACTAAGTTCCTCTGTTGCAAAGTTACCCCACTGTTGCATATCAATGTTGAGCAGGTGTTGAATGTTTTAATTTCATGTATAATGTGACAAACCTGTTCTATACTATGTTTACAATTATACTCTGACGAAATTTTTAATATGTGCCTAAATGAAAATGTGGTTATTTGGGGGTATAGAATGGGGGTGTTACATTAAATGGTATCAGAGCCAGTGTTGAGTCAGTTGTGTCTGTCTTGTTGTGATGGTTGAACTGTTGTTTAACCTTATTGTCATTTTTGGGAATGATCAGACTATGGCTGGTAGAAACGACAATGCGATGGCTGCTGCTTTGGAAGCAATGGCTAGGGCGGTGCAAGGTGCGCCGAACGTGAATGCTAATGACGAGTTCAGAAAGAATCAACCACCGGTCTTCAAAGGAAGATTTGATCCCGATGGTGCTCAGCTTTGGTTGAAAGAGATTGAAAGGATCTTCAGAGTCATGGGCTGTGCGGAGGAGAATAAGGTGAGGCTTGGGTCTCACATGCTGAAGAAGGAAGTCGACGATTGGTGGGTCGATATGCGTCAAATTCTTGAGGTGGATGATGAAAAGATAACTTGGAATTTATTTCGTACCGAGTTCTTGAGGAAGTATTACCCTGAAAGTGTGAAAGGGAAGAAGGAGATGGAGTTCCTTGAACTGAAACAAGGTAGTATGTCCGTGGTGGACTATACTGCTAAGTTTGTGGAGTTGGTTCAATTTCATCCTCACTATGCTGCAATTACTGCTGAGTTCTCAAAGTGTATTAAGTATGAGAATGGTTTGCGTCCCGAGATTAAACAAGCTGTGGGATATCAAAGGATAAGAAGGTTTACGGATTTGACGGAATGTTGTAGAATCTTCGAGGAAGATAGCAAGGCTCGTTCTACACATTACAAAAGTTTGAATGAGAGGAAGGGAAAGCAACAAGCTAGAAGTGGACCTTATGTAACACCCGTTGATAAGGGCAAGCATAAGGGAAACTTTGATAAGAGATCTAGAGGAGGAGGTTCCGGTTCCGTTAAGTGTTACAAGTGTGGTGAAATGGGTCATATATCATTTGAGTGTGGGAAGACTGTGGTGAAATGTTCTAACTGTGGAGGCCTTGGGCATGCTACTACTGATTGTAGAAGGAATGTGGTGAAGTGCTATAATTGTGGAGAAGTGGGTCACATTAGTACTAAGTGTACTAAGCCGAAACAAGCTCAAGCGGGCGGAAAGGTGTTTGCATTAGCGGGGACGAACACTACTAGTGCAGACCGTTTGATTAAAGGTACATGCTTTATTAATAGTACGCCTTTAGTTGCTATTATTGATACGGGAGCGACTCATTCATTAATTTCTCGTGAGTGCGCTAAGCGTTTGAAGTTGTTTATGACTTCTTGGGGTGGTGAGATGGTTATTGAGACTCCTGCTTCAGGGTCGGTAACTACGTCTTTGGTGTGTGTAAGTTGTCCTTTGACCATGTATGGTAAAGACTTCCTTATGGATTTAGTGTGTTTGCCGTTGGAGGGATTGGACGTAATCTTGGGTATGAACTGGTTGCAATTTAATCGAGTTCATATAGATTGCTATCACAAGTTGGTGAGGTTTCCTTCTTTGGAAGATGATGAAGATGAGAGTTTCCTATCCACTAAAGAGTTGAAGAAACTTTTAGCGGACAAAGCTTAATTGTTCGGTTTGTTTGCATCATTGTCGGTGGAGAGTAAAGTTGAGCTCGATGTGTTCCCAGTGGTGTGTGATTTCCCAGAAGTGTTTCCGGAGGATATTACGGATGTACCGCCGGAAAGAGAAGTTGAGTTTTCTATTGATCTAGTTCCGGGTACTATACCGGTTTCGATGGCACCGTATCGTATGTCGGCATCGGAGTTGGTAGAATTAAAGAAGCAATTGAATGACTTGTTGGACAAGAGATTTGTAAGACCAAGTGTTTCTCCTTGGGGTGCTCCGGTATTGTTGGTAAAGAAGAAGGATGGGAGTATGCGGTTATGCATTGATTATCGACAATTGAACAAAGTGACAATTAAGAACAAGTATCTGCTTCCAAGGATCGATGATTTGATGGACCAATTGGTTGATGCGCGTGTTTTTAGCAAGATTGATTTGAGATCGGGATATCACCAGATTCGTTTAAAAGAAGAGGATATTCAAAAGACGGCCTTTAGGACACGGTATGGCCATTACGAATATTCCGTGATGCCATTCGGGGTTTCTAATGCGCCGGGTGTGTTTATAGAATACATGAATCATATTTTTCATGAACAGTTAGATCGTTTTGTGGTTGTGTTCATCGACAATATTTTGATTTACTCTAAGTCTCAAGAGGAGCATGAAAGGCATTTGAGAATTGTGTTACAAATTTTGAAAGAGAAACAATTATATGCTAAGTTGTCGAAATGTGAATTTTGGTTGTCGGAAGTAAGTTTTCTTGGACATGTTATTTCCGGTAGTGGTATTAGTGTTGATCCATCCAAGATTGATGCGGTGATGCAATGGGAGGCTCCTAGATCGGTTACGGAGATTCGAAGCTTTTTAGGCTTGGCGGGTTATTATCGGAGGTTTATTGAGGGATTTTCGAAGTTGGCACTTCCGTTAACGCAATTGACTTGTAAAGGAAAGGCTTTCATTTGGGATATTCATTGTGAAGAGAGTTTCAATGAGCTAAAAAGAAGGTTGACAACGGCTCCAATCTTGATTTTGCCAAATCCGACGGAACCATTTGTTGCGTATTGTGATGCTTCATTGGTTGGTTTAGGTGGTGTTTTGATGCAAGATGGAAAAGTTGTGGCTTATGCTTCAAGACAATTGAGAGTGCATGAAAAGAATTATCCTACACATGACTTGGAGTTAGCGGCCGTGGTATTTGTTTTGAAATTTTGGAGGCACTATCTTTATGGTGCAAGATTTGAAGTTTTTAGTGATCACAAGAGCTTGAAATATTTATTTGATCAAAAAGAATTGAACATGAGACAAAGAAGGTGGTTAGAGCTTTTGAAGGATTATGATTTTGGTTTGAATTACCATCCGGGTAAGGCAAACGTGGTGGCCGATGCTTTGAGTCGGAAGTCGTTACATATGTCCGTATTGATGATGAGAGAATGGGAACTTTTGGAGAATTTTAGAGACTTGAGTTTAGTTTGTGAAATGACGCCGAGAAGTGTGAGACTTGGTATGCTACATGTTACGAATGATTTTCTTGCAACCGTATGTGAAAAGCAAAAGTTGGACTTGAAGTTCGTTGATTTGATGATGAATGAGAATGAGGATTTCAAGGTTGATAATTTTGGAGTTTTGAGATTCCGTGGTCGTATTTGTATTCCCGATGATGCGGAGTTGAAAAAGATGATATTGGAAGAAGGACACCGAAGTAACTTAAGTATTCACCCGGGAGCGAATAAAATGTATCAAGATTTGAAGAAAATCTTTTGGTGGTCCGGATTAAAGAGGGAACTGGCTCAATTTGTGTATGCATGCTTAATTTGTCAAAAGTCTAAGGTGGAACATCAAAAGCCTAGTGGATTGATGCAACCGTTGGACATTCCGGAATGGAAATGGGATAGTATATCGATGGATTTTGTTACGGGATTGCCGAATACACAAAGAGGTCATAATGCTATTTGGGTAATCGTTGATAAGCTTACTAAATCTGCTCACTTCATTCCAATTGATATTAGTTATCCTTTGGAGAAGTTAGCCGAGATTTATGTTCTTGTGGTTGTGAAGTTACATGGAGTTCCTAAGAGTATTGTATCGGATAGAGATCCTAGATTTACATCGAGGTTTTGGGAGAGTTTACAAAAGGCTTTGGGTTCTAAGATAAGATTGAGTTCGGCTTATCATCCGCAAACGGATGGTCAAACCGAGAGGACAATTCAATCGTTGGAGGATTTATTGCGTGCTTGTGTGCTCGAGCAAGGGGGTGCTTGGGATAGTTATTTGGCGTTGATTGAGTTCACCTACAATAATAATTTTCATTCAAGTATAAGTATGGCACCATTTGAAGCTTTGTATGGTCGGAGATGTCGAACACCTTTGTGTTGGCATGAAACCGGTGAGAGGACGATAGTTGGACCGGAAATGGTACAACAAACGACGGAGAAAGTGAAGTTTATTCGTGAGAATATGAAAGCTTCTCAAAGTAGACAAAAGAGCTATCATGACAAGAGAAGGAAAGATCTTGAGTTTCAAGAAGGCGACCATGTGTTTTTGAGAGTTACGCCGGTTACGGGTGTGGGTCGTGCTTTGAAGTCGAAGAAGTTGACTTCTCGTTTTATTGGTCCGTATCAGATTTCTGCGCGAGTTGGTGTTGTGGCTTACCGTGTGGCGTTGCCTCCGAATCTTTCGAATTTGCACGATGTATTCCATGTTTCGCAACTTCGGAAGTATGTTCCGGATCCGTCACATGTTATTCCTATGGACGAGGTTGAGGTGAGAGATAACCTTACGGTTGAAGCTTTACCGATTAGGATTTTGGACCGTGAAGTTAAGAAGCTAAGAGGCAAGGATATTGCGCTTGTGAAAGTAGCGTGGGGAGGCGCTGCGGAAGGTAATATGACTTGGGAGCTAGAGAGTAGGATGCGAGAGTCGTATCCGGAGTTGTTTGAATCAGGTAATATTTTCGAGGACGAAAATTTCTAAAGTGGATGAGAGTTGTAACTCCCCGATTTCGATTATTTCCCATTTTGTTGAGTCTTTTATTTAATTGAGTGATAAATTATTTTATTTATGAAATTGGTATGTTAATATACTATGTCGAACATGTTGTGATATTTTATCGTTTTTGAGAGTTTGCGGGGAAATTAGAATGGAGGGTATTTTAGACATTTCTCAATTAATGAATATTTAGAAATTTAGTGGAATTAGAATTGTGTGAGAAAATGAATTAATTTAATTTGAGTAGAAAATAAGAAATAGAAAAAAGAAAAAGAGATAAGGAGAGGAAATAGGAGAGAAAGAGAAAGAAAAGAAAGATAGAGAGAAAAAGGAGAGAAAGAAAGAGGAAGAGGAGAAAAGAGAAGGAAAAGAGGGAAAACTAGAAAATCATCAAGAACAATCATCTAGCAAGCTAGGAATCCGGGTAAGGGTGTGAAATCTTATTATCTTATCAATGTATGTCATTATGTATGATTGTGTTGTTGTTGTTGTTGATTTTTATGAGTTTTGTTATACACCCATTTGTGTAAAAAATGGTAGAAATCGATTTAATCGTGTTGAAAATAAGGTTATCGTGTCCCTTGTGGTTGATACATAAATGATACATGTTGTTGGACATCAAATTGATATTTTCTGAGTTTAGATGATGAATTAGGGTGTGGTTTGGGGGGAAAACGCAGAACAGAATTCTGCAGGAAAATTCTGCATTTCGCCTGGCCATATGCGTATTGACTTGGGCAATACGCGTATGGATGGCGCATTTCAGGGCCAATACGCGTATGGGATGCATGTTTTCCCAGCCATCTGGTGATACGCGTATGGTGTTGGGCATACGCGTATGGGCTTTGAAACGTAAAATTTGTGAAGGAAATGGATTCTGCCCATACGCGTATGGGCATTGGTGATACGCGTATGGGAATGGCGAGGAATCCGGGCCGTACGCGTATGAGAAGGGCCATACGTGTATGGTCAGGACAAGTGTAAAAATGTGATTTTTTCAAATATCGTTTTCGTTTTTCTTTCGTAACGTTTGTTCCGTTTAACCGATTTTTACATTCTTGGTATCGTTGTGAAGCTATTGAGCTGTATATTCCTATTATGATTATTTGGAAATTGTTATCCGATTTAATTATGTCGGAAAGTCGGAAATAGTGCTATTTAGCGACTTTTACCGTTTTGAATGTGTGTTTGGATGTGAATCATACAATAGTGCATTGATGTGAATGTATATAGATTGTATGTGATAGTATGAGATGAATGCATGAATATATTGTGAATATGTATGCATTTTAAGAATGTCTTGAGTCATTTTGCATGTGAAGCATAATGATGTGCATTCTTGTGTTGTGTGATTCTAATGAGAATCTGTTGTAACGTCGTGTGCCTATGTGAGGTGTGAGCAATGATTACAAATGATTGTGTGCCCATGTGGGGTGTGAGCAATCGGATCGTGTGCCCATGTGGGGTGTGAGCGATCGGATCGTGTGCCCGTGTGGGGTGTGAGCGATCCATAAACATTGTGTGCCCATGTGGGGTGTGAGCAATGGGTGAACATCGTAGGCCCGACGGGGAGTTACATTGGTAACGAGCGATGGTTCCAGCAGAGTTCCTGAGTGAACTAGTGATGATTAAGTCGGTACCGCATTGCATTTGCATAGAGTCGTGAGTCGGTCTCTATGATTTGCATTTATCATCTTTGAAATTGTGCATTGATGTATAAACATGAATATGTATGTTTATGTGGAATGATAAGAATTGTGAAGGTATGCATGATGAATATTCTTGGTTTTGTATATATGTATACATTGTAATGTATATGAGTGAATTGCGATGAATTGTGGTGAGAATGTGGAATATGTGTATTATTATGCTAAGATATATAATTATATGCATTGTTATTATGATAATATTTCTCACCCTTCTGCTGTTTTATGATGCTCTATGAGGCATTGCAGAGTAGGTATGCTGGTGGTCTTTTTGTGAAGCGTGTCTTCATTCTTTTGGTCGGTCGGCTCTGATATGTAGCACCGGGTAGCTAGGATGTATATGATTCTTTTGTGATACATTGTACATGTATCTTGCTGATGAATGTTTATGTAAACATGAATTATATTGGTGGATAATACTTGATGATACATATATGTATATATGTTATATGTTATTCAATGTTTAGATCTTCCGCTTTTATTCTAAATATTGAGATGTGGGTGTAAGGACTAAGTTCCTCTGTTGCAAAGTTACCCCACTGTTGCATATCAATGTTGAGCAGGTGTTGAATGTTTTAATTTCATGTATAATGTGACAAACCTGTTCTATACTATGTTTACAATTATACTCTGACGAAATTTTTAATATGTGCCTAAATGAAAATGTGGTTATTTGGGGGTATAGAATGGGGGTGTTACAGATAACGAAATAACAAACTCGCTATTTGTTGGAAGTGAGAACTGAAGAGTCGTTAGATACACTTGCAGTTGATATCCCTTGTGATGATAAGGAGGATAATCCTCGTGTGCTGAGAGTAAGGAGAAATAAGTTGGGCCGAGTTAGGCTTTGCCAAGCCTAAGTCTGGCCTGTCAAAAAAACTGAAGCCAAAGCTTGACCTGTCAAAAAAGCTGAAGCCTAAGTCTGATCTGTAGCTTGTCATAGGCTTATTTTTAGGCTTGCGCCTGATATTTTCTAAAGTCTGGTTAGCCTGTTAGCCTACATAAAAGCCTATTATTTTAGACATATGTAAATAAATAATTAAATAATGTTTAAATAGACTAACAACTAAAAACCAATGAGACTAAAAGTTTATTTGCGTTGATTTTTTTAACTTACCTATTAGCATAAGTTTTGTGAAACTATTTTTTAAGATAACTTATGAAAACAACTTATAACATTGTTCATAAGATGTTTTCATCTTATTTTCGTAAGTTCTCCAAGATACCCAATTTTTATTTATGTAAATTAATTTGAAGTATAAAACATAATATAATAATAATAAAAAAAATTATTCATATTTATTTAAATAGGCCGGTCTGTTAGGCTTAAAAGGATTTTTTTCATGGCCTAAGGCCTAGCCTTTTTAACTAAATAGACTTATAAAAAATCCTAGACCTTTTCTATTTAAAAAAAATTTGGTCTGGCCTGCGCCTATGTAGGCTAGGTCGTAGGCCCATGTTATCGGTCTGGCCTATTTCCACCTCTAGCTGAGAGGATTCTAGAAGGAGTGAGACCCTCTCATAGTGGTCGGTCGGGATCGACATGGTTAACCTAGAACAAATTATCACCAAGTCATTGCTTGTGTATGGATAGGTGTGGGCTTGATACCTCAACCTCAGATGCTGATCATTCTCTGATCACCTTAAGATAGGTGAAGGAGAAGCGTTTCAGTTTCATTAGGGAACCGTGCATTTAATATGTCATGCTTCAAACGTCTTTTCCGAAGAACTATCATTACTATTATTGTGAACCAAAAATCTTAAGTGTTGCATGCGAGTGATTAGATGTGTTTGGTGAAATCCCTTTGCATGCTAGAATATAGTCTCCTTTAGAAGGGTAAGTGTCACGTTCTTCAAAATTAATTTTCTCTTTCTTCAAGTTTAGCAAAATCATTTTTCTCTTGCTTCAAGTTTAGTAGTAATCTTCTTCTTTGAAATTTCATTTTCTTGTAACTATAAAGTTAGTGTGATATGGGCAACAAATCAAAGAAAAGTACTCATAAATTTCAGAAGGATACTCCCTCTTCATGGGTGGACTCCATCTGCTCTTCCATTGTTTCTGCTTTCACGAAAGTGCTTTCGCGAAAGTAGGTGGTCTTGATAATGCTTTTTGCAAAAGTTGCTCCGCCTTCTTAATGAAGAAGCAAAAGTTGCTCCGCCTTCTTACTAGGGAATCCTGATTCCTATGCAGACGAAAGTTTCATGAGTCTTCGTGCCTTCGAGGTAGAAATTTTAAAACACTGGCAATGGTAATGGCTTCTTCACAACTTCATCCTGCGAGTTAGTCATATATGAAATTCTACCAATATTGGTGTGAGTGCCTGAACGGAAAGCCTTATGTGATTTTTTTTTCATCTTTTTAAATGCCGTTATGGTCAGATGATTCAAGCAAGGGGTAAAGAATTAATATCCCTGGAACCAACTATTCATGGCAATATCCCTGGAACCAATTATTCATGGCCTCAGACTTCTTCTAGAGCTTCAGTCTTTTGGAGACCGGTTCTTTTTAGTTACCCTTGTCAGCCCTGAAGTTCATGTTTTGAATCTCTAATTTGTTATTAATGTGAAACATGAAAAATTACGCCACTGTCACTTAATCTATGTGGCTTATCATTGAATCAGATAAGTTTTGTATATGACAGGGTCAGGTGAAATGCTGAACTGCACAAAGAAACTTTATATGCTGACTATAATGATAGTAGCAATAACATTTCAAAACTGGATTTGGTATGGAACATTCAAGACTATTACAGTTTATCAATATCAGAGCTGAAATATTATTGCAGTTAGTTTCAATAATACAGTAACTCTGACATGTGACCATTAAATAATTTGTATTATTGATTATCTCTGTATTCTTTTTCACTCATGAAAACTTGATCCTCCAAATAAAAACTATATGTTATTGATGCTAAATTTGTGTTAGAATGACTATTCTGTTTTTATTCAAACTAAGGAAGCATGCAATGCAGAATTTTCAAGTAACTGAATTTAAAAAATGTCAATAGTTGATAGAAATACTATATATTTAATAATATATATGTCTAGATAAATAATATTACACTGAATCATCCTCATGAATTTAAAAAAGCCACACTTACTGTAAATATTTTCCCTTCCTAAAGATAAGGTTAAACTAACTGAACTTGAGAAAAGCCAGAATAATGCCTCTCTTTTATCTAAATAATTACTACAATATTATTAGAGATTTTCACCATCTTAAAAGTGGTCTCAAAAAATTGAGTAAATAATGCTATTCAGAAGTCACCAGCTTCTTCAGCTCTTTTTTATTTACCTGAAATTTTAATCATAGAAGAATCAACTGTGCTTACTAAAGAATATTTTGCCACGAAATGAAAAGGAAACTGATGTTTGATTATGATTAGGACGCATAGAAGCGAAAGTAGTTTACCTTCCCCATTGCATTGCGGGGGAGTGACTCCCACACGATAAGGCGAGTCGGTATCTGAAGAAATAAGCAAATTATTAGAAGAAAATTACTTTTGAAACTCTTATAACTATGATGAATAATAAATTGATGCATGCATCAAGGAGACACAATTGACAAAATATTAAAATAGCATAAAGAAATCGGTGTTGTCAATCATGGATCACATAAAATAGAGGTTTGTTCGCATTCGGATACGCTGCAATGTTATAGCGCCACTATAGCTACAATGATATAGAGCCGCTATAGCTACAATGATTTAGAACTGTTATAACTGCAATTTGACAAATAGCGTTGTAATACTATGAAGCACGGACACCGGAAACACTAAACTAACACTGACACGTCGGTGTCGGTTCAAACACAGACACGGACACGGACAGACTTTTTTTAAGAGGTGTCAGTGCTAAAGAGAACACCACTATAGCCACTGTTTACGGCGTAATTCAGTATCACAAGCATATTCCAAGGCAGCTTGTATACGATTTATAAGAATAAGAAAGCAAAAAGATTTAGCTCAACAATCTATGCATGTGTGTGAATGTGGCGTATCAGAAAAGAGCATAAGATTCTATATTGACCGCACAATCTTCTTGCTTCTCATGCTCTCACTTGGCACACTCCACATGTATATAATGTGACACATAAAAATGGTCGTGCATCAATACCTTGTAAGGTGCAAGTTTAGTTTTGGCCCAAGTGGATAACTCTGCTAGGCTTGGAGCAGGCTTTGACTCTTCTTCGCTCTTCGCGGGTGGCACGATAATTGCACAAACAATTTCTCCGTAGTCTTTGTCCGGTACTCCCAAAACACAACATTCTGAGACATTTGGATGCTGCAAAAAAGGTTTGATTGTGAATATCATATCTAAGATGTATGGTCTGTTAACAGCTAACAACAGTAGGATGAGAAAATTATAGCCACTTGCCTCTACTATTACTGATTCAATTTCTAATGCAGAGAGCTTATAGCCACCGTTCTTGATGATATCAGCGTTCTTACCTGATAAAAAGTATAGAATGAACACAATAGGTTTTACTTCCATCACAATCTAACTTCTACTATGATTAAAAGATCACATGTATGAATCTTTCCCATTCGCTTAGTTGATCAAAATAACAACATTGAAACTTCCGATTACATTCATATTTATTGCCAATATGATTGTAACAATATTTAGAAGAAACCATGTTTCCTAGTTATTAGCAATTTAGTCTATTCTTTGACAATTTGCTGATAACACTTCAAGCATGGTTTTCACATTTGGAAGATTCATTTTGGAAAAATGGAAAGATCCAGTTCAACAGTAACGTCCTAGGAATTCAAATTTCGCTACATAATTATGCATGAGAAATATAAATTTCCTTACGTCCTAAAATGATGAAATATCCATCTTTATCTGTAGTGACAGCATCGCCAGTCTTAAAGAATCCATCGTCTGTAAACGATTCTTTCGTTACCTACATGGAAAAAATACAAAATTTCTTAGAGGGAGATATTACATTTCCTTTACTATTTTCTGTCTTTAAAATCTCGGACTTTCAGCTACTGATACTACTATAGTATTTCTATCCTTAGAACAAATTTTGTTCTTCAAGTAACTAAGAAGATATGAAATGTAATTGTTGTAATGGTGCGTCATAACATCATAAGGAATTGTTTATAGTACTGAAAAAGATCAAAAGAAAAGGTAATAATTATCACTAAATGATGATTTCAGAATCAATAAATGCAAGAAATTAACATCCTGAAAGTACCTCGGGAAGTTTATAATATTCTTTAAACAATGAAGAGCTTTTGACGCAAAGCTCACCAACCCCAGGTTCCTCACTCTCATGCTCCTCATCTCCAAGAATCTTGACCTGCCAAAAGCCAAGATATCGTCTTTCACATTGAGCATCACCAACACTCCGAAGCCACTCCAACCTCCCGGTTAATAGTAAAAAAATCATCCATATTTCCATGTATTTTTCAAGTTTCAGTCAAATATTACTCTCTTGAGAGTTGTTAAAAGATACTCCCTTTGTCTCATATTAAGTGTCATTTAAGGTTATATGCACATTTTAATAAAATTATTGAATGTACAAATATAATTACTAAAATGCCCTTATTAAATCATAATTAGTGAAGTAGACAGGTGTGTTGAGATACAATAAATAATGGTATATTAGTGGAAAAAAATATTTATGTTTCGTCGATAATCTACAATGACAAATAAATATTTCATACAATGACACTTAATATGAAACGGAAGAAGTAGAAAAATATATTTGGTTTGTTCAACCTGAAAATGTAACGCATGTCCAGATCATTAGTTAAAAATCATTGCCACTGTTGCTTAAACGATCTTATTGCATAATAGAATACACAAGAGTGGAAATGAGTGATCAAAAAGCTCATATTCTATGGTTAGGTGAAAATGTAAAAAGTGCAAGCTCAACTAACCTGCACACCAGGTAATGGTTTGCCAACAGTGCCTGCTTTACGCTCACCTTTCAAAGGATTTGACAGTGCCATGACAAACTAGAAACATCAATACAATAGTGTAAGGTTCATCTAAAAAAACCATTGCAAAATTAATGAAAAACGTGTATGATTCTCGACAAGTCAAAAAAACTTAAGCTAAAATGATTTGTTAAAAAGTTTACTTACTTCAGTCATGCCATATCGCTCCAATAAGCGATGTCCAGTGATGGATTCCCATTCTTGCATAACAGGTTGAGGAAGTGCAGAAGACCCACACATCTAAGTAATAGAATGATAACATATCAAATTTTTTAGATTGAGAATGGTTAGTCATCACACATAACATAAATAAATTGCGGTGAGCCATGCATGGTAAATCACCATACCACTAAGGCCCTGTTTGGAAAAACAATTTGATTGAACGCTTATAGCATACGCCCGTATCATGTAAGTGATTATGTATAAATTAATTCTATAACAAAAGATAAAATATAGTCAAAATATTTTCATATACAAGCTAAAAGTTGTTTTTATGAAAATAAGCTGAAAACATTTTATGGACATGTCATAAACTGTTTCCATAATCTCCAACAAGTAACAAGTCAATCAAAATATACCCTAAATTACACACACTGACTAAATCAAATCTAAAATAATTAAAAAGAATAACCTTCAACTTCTGAAATTTGAAAAATACATTTATTCTGTTCTTTAAAGAGATAAAAAAGTTTTATGCATGTAACAGTCACTTACCATGACACGCAAGTTCCTTGCGCTAGATGCAGAAGTGGCTTGCAGCTCTGGATCCATGGCATGATAACCTTGTATTAATCGAGTGTACATAGTTGGAACCTTCATTTAAAAAATCATATAAATCAAAATGCTGTCACCCAAGACATTTTTTTCCAATCATAGCCACTACAACTGATTGTAAATAATATGCACATATGACGTGGATTTTTAATGCAAAAACGGTCAAAATGATAACTCATATATAATAAAGGTTATACAAAAATAGCAAGTAAAGGGGCAACAAATTGCGCCACTACCCTGTTTTGGATGATAAAACCAGTCCTCTTAAAAACATGATTACGTTTTTAGGAACAGAAAAGAACACCGTCATATGACTAATAAATGCTGTCTTTGTATGGTTACATATCAGGCAAAGATAATTTATTTTAAATATACACAAACAAAGGTTTGTGAGAATGAACCATATCAAAGGTTTGCTCAATGTTGATAATAATCATACTTACTCCGGTGAATACAGTTATAGCATCATCAGCCTCATATCCTTCAGTTGGATATGACTCACGCCATCTCTTCCAAATTCCACTGACACTAAATTTCGGAAGAAACTCAACCTTCAACAAGATAGTTAGATTCTTAGCGACGGAAAAATTATATAATCAGAATAGATGCTAATTGTATTTGCTTTAGAAGAAGTGAGAAAAGTAAATTACCGTGGAACCGACGTAGAGAGGGGCCAATAAACCATTGAAAAGCCCATGGACATGTACTTCAAATATGTTAAGGATTGACATCACCAAGATATCAAGATCACATTTTCAGCAAATATACTAAATATGATAATATGCTTTTTCCAATTACAAAAGTATTGAAAATGCATAAGAAAATGGTTTCATGGATATGATGTAATGGTAGACAATGCAAAAACCGATCAGCTGATGTGTACTCCCATGCTTTTGTCAAGGCTTGGACCTAAAATCAAGACAATTTATAAACAAAAATTAATGAAAAAGAACACCAGTTATGAATGTTCATTATGATTAAAATAAAAGTACAAACAGAATATTTGTATGCTTTGATTACTATTATACCAAAGTAACTTGCAAAATAATAGATCTAGTTTTTTTCAGAAAGAGGATTTTATCATCGTAACGAAATTGTCTATTTGAGGTAGTACTAAATGTAATTAGAGATAAATCATACAGCATACCTGAGCAAGGATGCTTCTGTGTGTATGAACAACTCCCTTAGGTTTACCTGTTGTCCCGCTAGTGTACAAAATCAGTGCTGGATCTTCACCTAAACCAAAGGATATGAAATACAAATTATGAGAAAGAACATTCAGAAAACTGCTATCAAGATATTCTACTTTATCCAATTTCTAACAGCTGAAAATGTGATACTCTTACTTGATCTTTCAATGTTTTCCAGGAAAATTCTGTCTGCATCACTTTCTCCATTTTTTGAATGCCCGTTGTTGCTCTTCTCGGAGGATTTATTAGGAACGGGCGGAATATGAAAAAACCGAGAAGATGTTTTGTTGGCAATGCTTTGCATTAACTCACTATGATCTTCAGTACTCAGTATTGCAGACACATCCTATAATCAAATTTCTATTAAGATTCAATCCAAAATTAAAGCATAAAGGTAATGCAGCATATATAAATAGTCCAGCTCATTTCTTGTCATTATCTAATAACCAATTTTGTATTCCTTAGGTACAAGTTGGTCAATCCATGTCCTCGGCCCTTCTAATAAAGGGAAATGGATTCACTACAACAGGTGAACTGCAGGGGTGATCTCAGCAGCCCTTGAAAAAATTAGAAGGTTCAGATCTCGAAATTTGTTTTAACTGTCAACCATTGGATCTTTTTTCAACGGCCCAGATTTGCTTGAATGTGTGAATTTAAGATTCCTGAGTGTATAGAAATCCGGGTCTCAATTCGGGTTAATTTCCTAGGGACAAATTAAAAGCATCCCTTATTCAATAGTTTATTCCTCTCCGAACTGAGCATCCAATAAAATTAAATATATAACATGTAAGGTTTATTTTGTAGCATATTTACATAATTTACTTTTCCAAAAGAAAAAAAAAAAAAAAATCTACATATAAACCAGCTATTTGATGATTAAGATAAAAGGCATCAAGATAATGTCGATGAAAAATTAATAGAGTCCAGAATTCTTTATGTTTACAAGCTAAATGTTAAACAAACAAAAGAAAGGGATGTCGTGTAAGAAAAGGGAGAGTTTCTAAAGCATACCGAATTATTCATCACATACAGGAGCTCTACTTCTGGATAGCTGAGTGCAAGTGGAACAGCAACACCTCCGCTAAACCAAGTTGCAAGTACTCCAGCAACAAATTCGGCAGACGGTTTAGCTACAATTCCTATTCGAGCTCCTCCAAGATTTCCCTAGAAAGTAACATAACTGTTTTCAGCACAAGCGCTTATGCATAAGTATAAGCTGTTGTTAAAATAAAAGATTAAAAAAAATAAAATTGTTTCCGTGCATGCTAGCATGATGAGTTTAAGGAAATAAGTTGAATACAAGTTATGAGCATGTCATAAGTGCTTATGTTAGTAAATAAGCTCAAATAAATCAATTCAAATAGAATCTAAATCTTTAGGAACTTCCATATATCATATTGGTCAAAGGCTAACAAATAGCATTCACAGTTTCATCTCACAAAGATAATAGTAAAGAAAATCCAAGGTATAGCTGACTACCTTCACATCATTTTCACACAAGAGATTAGATAACTTTTGTGCCGATGAGATGAGCTGATTGTAACTATAACTCTTCTGATCAGCTCTGATAGCAACACTACCATGAGCTGCAACTTCTTGTTTAGCAATTGCTTTGAAGATGTCCATAAATGTAGTATATTGAGATGCTATATAAAAGGATGAAATTGTTAGGCTACTCCCAAAAATAAGAGAAATTGCAACAACAACAACAATTCCAAAAACTGCAAACTGTCTGTCATCTTAATCCATACCAACACTCACAGGACTAATTTAACAATAATAATTAAATATTTTTGAACTAAATTGTTTGTAGTTTTTAATTTTATGGACTAATCTAATACATTCTCTAACATAGGGTAACATCTGAACTAAAACGACCCACAATTTCTATGACATTTTTTTCAACCTTACAGTTTCAAGTACCAATCTGGAGTAAAGTCCAAAACATAGTATCTAGCAAACAATGACCTACACACTACACAACAACAACAACAATATCAACAACAATAATCATGTCTTATCCCACTAAATGGAGTCGGTTACGTGGATAAACTTTTGCCATAATGTTCTATCTAAGACCATACTTCTATCCAAATCATTAATTTCAAGATCTTTCTAAATAACTTCTCTTATAGATCTTTTCTCTGTCTTCCTCTACCTCTAATTGTTCGACATCTCCCATCTGATCTACTCTTCTTACCACAAAATCTACATATCTTTTCTCTACATACTCAAACCACTTAAGTCTATTTTCCACTATCTTTTCTATTATAAGTACTACCCCAACACTCTAATATCATCATTTCTAATTTTATCATGTCCACACATCCAACGCAACATCCTCATCTCCGCTACACTTACTTAATTCTAATGTTGATTCTTAACCGTCCAACATTTTATCTCGTACATCATCAACCCAGACACAAAACACCTTAATAATTTGAAAAATTAACAAATTAAACGTAATCACTTGTGTCAGTGTGAACACCAGAGAGGCGTTTCATCATTAGATGTATGTGAGCCATAATTACTTGTGCATGAAATAATTGAGATACCTCAACAACATATTAAATCAAATTCAAAACCCCAATAATCAGTAATCACAGACCCTAAGAAAAAAAAAGCAATCATTTTACAATAAAATCACAGAACACATAACGAAACAGGCATTATGAGGAAGAAATGAAATGAGGGGGAAAACTCACAGGAGTGTGATGAAGAACGAAACTGAGAGCAAGAGATTGTGGTTGTGCGAGGGTAATTAACAGAGGAAGGTGAGAGGAATGGATAAGAAAAGTGGTGGTGAGGGAATTTATGACGATGATGATGATGAAAGGGAAGGAGAGGAAGGTGTTTGTTGAAAGTCTTAAATGAGTTGCTCATTTAGATGGTGAATTGAATATGGCGGTGGAAGTGGTTAGGTGGAAAATTTTGTTACGTTGTTGTTGGTGATTGGTTTTCCTAATTCCGATGAGTTCGTTGCATGTTTTAATTTGATTCATCAACAGCGGTTTTTGTCACCATGCACCGGGATTTGAAACACATTTCTCTGTTTTTCTGTAGGGGGTGTTTTTTCTGAAGGGGTGTTTTTAGTAAAACCTTTGAAAAGGGTGCTTGAGTATGCGTAAAATTGATTTTAAAATTTAAAGGTTTAATTCCAACTTTGATTTTCCTATATTATTCTTTTTTTCAATTTTTTTTATTTTAAAATTTGAATTTTTAGTTTTTAATTTTTTTTTTTTGGATTTTAGTCTTCCTCCTCTCAATTTGATACTAATTTTTTAAGATATATTATTCAGTTTGATGATGTGTCATGCCAATTTACTAAATTTTATTCCAGGTTATTTTTTTTAAATTATAATTATGTTAATGATATTAAAGAAGTATTTTATTAATAATTAATAATAATATATTTCATTAATAATACTAATTTTCTAAATCTTCCTCCTCTATTTTGAATCTCTAATCCCATCATTGCATCTTTTTTCTGCAAACCATAAAACCTAAAACAAATTCTATAGAGGCGCGACTTATGATTCTTACAATTTTAATTTATAAAAAAATAAATTTAAAAAACTGGGAATATTTTTGAAAAAATTATAATTTTTATTCATAATTTACGTAAGGCATTATGATAACAAAAGCAAACACAAAAATACGGACAAGTGAGGAACTAAGAGTAAAATACAAAAACATATGGAACATGAACATTTATCAATTGTGTATGAATAAACTATTTTTAATTTTAGTTTTAATAAATGTGTCTAAATAATTTACTTTTCATCTTCAAAAAGAGAGAGAGGCCTGTATGAATGGTTAGTTATGCTGTTTGGGCTCAAGAACGCACCTGCAATTTTTCAATGAAAAATGGATAATTGCTTCAAAGGCATTGAGCATTTCATTGCAGTGTACATAGATTACATATTGGTATTCTTCATGAACGAGGATGAGCATGCAAAACACCTACAGCAGTTCACAGAAATCATAAGGAGACATGGTTTAATTCTCTCCCCAACAAAAATGAAGTTGGCAACCAAGGAAGTTGAATTCCTGGGCGCGATCATCAAGCAAGGAAGGATCAGGCTACAACCTCACATCATCAAGAAAATACTAGATTTTGATGAAGCAAAACTAATGGACAAAAAGGGGTTACGAGGATTCTTGGGAATACTAAACTGCGCTCGTAGTTACATCCCTAACCTAGGAACTCTAACAGGTCCGTTACACACAAAGACTAGCCCCCATGGTGACAAAAGAATGAAGAGCGGTGATTGGAGAATCGTTCGCCAAATCAAGGAAATTGTGCGAAAATTGCCTGATCTTGAGATCCCACCTGAACATGCCTACATCATCCTAGAAACAGATGGCTGTATGGAAGGATGGGGGGAGTGTGCAAATGGAAGAACCAAAGGCATGACCCAAGAAGCTCTGAAAAGATTTGCGCATACGCTTCAGGAAAGTTTCAAAAGATTAAATCAACCATAGATGCTGAAATTTATGCCTGCATGGGTTCTCTGGAAAATTTCAAGATCCATTACCTAGACAAGGAGAAATATAATCCTCAGAACGGACTACCAAGCTATCATAAGCTTTTACAATAAGTCCACCAAAAATAAACCATCTAGAGTTAGGTGGCTAGCATTCACGGATTTCATAACTGGATCAGGAGTCAAAATTCACTTTGAACATATTGAGGGAAAACAAAATATCCTAGCTGATACTTTATCCAGAATTGCTCACTTTGTTGCATATGCAGGATGTCAAGAACAGGAAGCTCGAGTACACAACCACCTTCTTCTTTTGGAAGAAGCAATTCAAGAATGGAAGGAAACTCCGCAGCTCCAACAGGACCAATATGCCAAGAAGCTTATCCAGATAACTTCCCAACAGATCCCCTCACTATCCTTGAGCAGTTGTACCAAGCAAGACAATCATCCGGTCCACTCACCCTGGAAACATTCACAAAAATGGGAGAAGTCGCGGATGAACTTTTCAGCAGACAAGGGAAAAGAGTGGAAGCCGAGCTCAGCTTGCTTCACGGAATGGTCGAAGCAAGAGCCCAGGAATGTAGAAGACTCTCCACCAGAGATAATTATTGGAACGATTACAGGCCACACACCAACAAAGCCACCAAAGACATGGAAAAGATACACCGGAAATTACAGCGGTGGATTAAGGAACATGGAGACGTCCGCGTGTGACGAAGACGCGTCGGGAACGTGGGACCTATAAGATTCCTCAATCTTGTCAGCAGCCCACTTTGTGTAAAGTTTTCTGTCGTTTTGTAATAATGAATCCTCAGGATAGGATTCACTGTGTGTTTACTTTAAAAAGTCGTTTGTCCTTATGTAATAATGGGGGACAGGTGTAGATTCCCTCATCTTCTTTTTAAAAAGTTTGTTCGTCGTTTTGCAATCAGGGAAATCAAGATAAGATTTACCCTCAGAAGAATTATTTTGGAAAAGGATACGTAGATGTCTATGGGGCCCAATGAGCACTCGGTCTCGTATCTTACACTCCATCATAATTCAGTATAAATAGAAGGGTTTCTTGATTATTCAGTGCATCGAAGAACATCTCTTCTTTTCTTTGGAAACTAATCAAAATTCCCTAGAGTCTTAGTTTCCCCTACCTGTCTTTTATAATCAAGAGTCTTGTATAATTACTTTGTTTATAAATAAGAGTAAGTTTGTTTATCTCTGATCAATCTATTTCTTTTATTTTTGAAGTAGAGAGAGAGAGAGAGAGAGAGAGAGAGAGAGAGAGAGAGAGAGATTATTCAATAATACCTATTAATTGAATACACATAAAAAATACACGTATATTTTTGGACACGTACAAACATGAAAAAAACAGATAAACGAGCACGGAAGTGGCTGTTTAAATAATTTTGTAGAAGTATTGAGCCATTTTTTATAATTCATTATTAAATTAAAATCAAAACTAATAAAAAAATATCTGTTTATACATAACCCAGTAATTTATTGGACTGTTTTTTTTTTCTTTCAAACTTATCTTTTGTAAATTAAAATTTTTTTCATGCAAATACTACGTAAGAGCGTTAGTGTGGAATAACTGCTCCACTTTTATGAAATAAATAACTCTACCTTATTGTTTAATACAATTAAAAATGGGAGGAGATAAGCAAAAGATGAAAGAAACTGCGTTACACAAAGCCATCACAATGAAGAGAAGAAAACAAGTAACTTCTCATTTTAATTTTATCATATTATCACACTCTTGTAACTTCTCAAAATAAAAGGAGATTTTTTAAATTCAATTATATCTTGTAATTTCACGAATAAAACATCACTAATATTTAGGGACATCTTTAAACAAGTAACTTCTCATTTTAATTTTATCATATTATCACACTCTTGTAACTTCTCAAAATAAAAGGAGATTTTTTAAATTCAATTATATCTTGTAATTTCACGAATAAAACATCACTAATATTTAGGGACATCTTTAAGGTGCGTAAGACGAACTACCACACATGATTTTGAATTTTTCAGAGTTAAATTGTAGTTAAATAGAAACTAAAAAAATATTTGTCAAGTTAAATCGTGATTTATTAGAGTCTCTATTTGTTTTACCATGGTTAAACTTGTTAGATCTATTCATAACCTTATAATTTTTATCAATATAGAAATCAAGAACATAATTTTAAACTAATTCCTTTGTGTCGAACTCATCAACTTGTATCCCTTAGAGTATGTTTGGTAAGACACAAAAAAAAACTTTTAGCTTATAGCTTATAGCTTATAGTTTTTCAGCTCACATTAATGAAAAAACTCTGTTTGATAACTGTCTTTTAGCTTTTACCTTATAGCTTTTAGTTTTTTTCCCAAAAGCTATTTGAAGTAACTTTTGAGCTTGTAGCTTTTAGCTTATGACTTTTTATTTCAATTATACTCTTATTATTTTAAATATATATATATATATATATATATATATATTGTTCTGGACTGGACCAATGGCTAGAATTGACCCAATCCGCCTCTGCTCTAAAGTGGCCCAAATTGCCTAAGTCCAATCCACAGAGGGGCAAAAGTGACCTTTCTGCCCCTCCAACCGGGCAAGGAATGCAAAGTTCCTCTCCGGAATTACTGCCTGTCACGCACGGCTTCATTGCTCCCCGAACAGCTATGGGCATGTGCCCGGAACAATGCCTATGCCCGACATAACGGCTAGTTTTGGGCACCCTGCCCGACGTAACGGCTAGTTTGGGCAGTTACCTATTCTTTGGGAAAACGGTTATTTTGCCCCGAAAATAGGACCGTTGGCCACGCGCTGGGGGCTCTATATAAACCCTCTATCCAATATTCACCCTACGAACTAACACTTTGTACTTGCCCCTTTTCTCCGACCCTTTCTTACTTGAGCGTCGGAGTGCCTTGCAGGTACACCCCCTCCTCTCCATACGACCAGCATCCCTGACGCACTTGGCGGCCTGATTCTACAGGATCTGATCCAGCCTTCACGATCAATGGCGCCGTCTGTGGGAATCTTTGTTCTCCCCTTCTTTCTTTAACCGAAGATCAAAACAACTTTCGAACATCATCACGATCATGGCCTCCCAAGATCGCACCCAGGATGCTCTTTATTCCACCATCCTCCCCGTCAACAAATCTGACATTGACGGCCAATCATCTCTCCTCCGAGATGCTCGTTTCCTTAGGGATGGAGCCACCGCTTCTCCTTCCCTAACTCCTGCTGATCGCAACAACGATCAGCCGTCTCTCGACCTTCAGCCCGTTCCTGTTCCGCCCAACGCCGACCCGGCCGTGGCAGCCCTCCTAAAGGCACTCAACAAAACCAACACCCTGATCCTGCAGCAAAACGAGAGGATCGGGGCACTGAAAGAGTCTCGTCGTCCAAGATCCCCTCCTACGCGGAGGAATCAGCGACGATCAAGAAGCCCGCAGCCCCGGAGAGAAATCGACCGAAGACTGCGCCAAGAGCACGATCCTCGCGTAGCTCGAAAGCGCGACCAGATCTCCCCGCGTGACCAGCACGCTCATGACCACAAAAGGACTCGAAGGAACGAGGAGTCTCCAATCAAGTCCAAAGGACGGACACGCTCATCTTCCCCGCGAAGGAACCGCTCACCTTCTCCTCAAAGGAACTGCTCACCTTCTCCTCAAAGGAACCGCTCACCTTCTCCATGAAGGAACCGCCGACGCGAGCAACCCGTCCGGTCACCATCATACACCAGTTCCAGTGACGACGACGAGCCTCGCGGCCCGTTGTCCCAGGAGATCCTGGCCACCCGTCTCCCAAAAGGCTTGGAGAAACCCCCGTCACTTGGCACATATGACGGGACCACTGACCCAGACGAGCACATCGAGAATATCGATGCCCTCTTAGACTACCGCGGCGTACGGGGCACCATCAAATGCAGACTGTTCCCGACCACGCTTCGGAAAAGAGCAATGACATGGTATAAACAACTGCCCGAGGAGTCCATTACCTCGTGGAAACAGCTCGGCAGGATGTTCTCGCGGCACTTCACAGCATCTCGCCGCCACTCCAAAACTGAGGCCTCCCTCGGAGCCATAATCCAGAGGAAAGACGAACCTCTCAGAGCATACATCGAGAGGTTCAATAAGGAAGCAGTGCAGGTTCCGACGACGGAGAAAATAAAGAAGTTTCTGCTCGAGCAAGGGGTCTTCCCGGACTCCGATTTCGCTAAAGCCATCGGCCTCGCCCCACCGAGGAATTTAGACGCCCTCCTCCTCAAAGCCCAATCTCATATCCAGTACGAGGAGAAGATTGCGGCCTGCAACGTCCGGGCATCGCGCCGCCAGGAGAATGCCCGGGCCGCCAAAGGAGAAGAAGCCTCGACATCTCGTCGGGGTGAACGAAGACACGAGGACCGTCTGAGGGACTCCCGCGACAGCATGGGACCCTCCGGGCGCTTCCACGACTACACTCCCCTTACCATTTCCAGGGAAAAGATTCTGTTCGAGTGTGCCAATTCGGAGTTCAAACAAGCTGGGGTCCGTTTCCCCAAACAGCTGCCGAACAGACCAAACGTGGATAAGTCGAAGTACTGCCGCTTCCACAAAAGTCACGGCCATACTACAGAGGACTGCATCCATATGAAGGATGCCATAGAGATACTGACCAGGGACGGGCACCTGAAAGAGTTCGCAAAGAAGAAGGACATTCCTCGGCAAGACGCCCAGGAATCCAAGAAGGTCGAGGAAGAAGTACCCTCCTCGAATGACACCAACGTACAGGTGGCAATGTCCATATCACGACCAGAGGACTTCTACGTCCCGGACGGGCTCAACGCCCCTGCTTATTTCGCGGCCCACAACCCGTGGGAGACTTTTCCTTCCGCCATGGTTATTTCTGGCGGGGGATTCAACAAAGTCACTGTGGGCTCCGTGAAACGGAAGTTCGACCACCTGATCAACACCAGCTCCAACAAAGTGACGACGCTTGATCAGGCCCAGAAGGGCTCCGTCCCAATCTCCTTTTACAAGGAGGAACTCCTCGGCGGGTCCCCGAACTTCAGCATACCTCTGCTCGTCAGAGCCCGGATGGCGAACTTCGACGTTCGCAGAATACTTGTCGACCAGGGCAGCTCGGTCGACATCAGTTCGAGTACATTTTTATTATAGTTTTGTTCGGTTCAGTACGGTTTTCTCTATAAATTATATCATCATCAACCCTACCTGTAACTCACCTTTTTTTTTTATACATTTTTATTCAAACAACTCAAGTTTTTATTTCTTTCTCTTTAATCTATTTCTCTGACTAATCAAAGAGGACAACTTATGTTTCCATTCTTCTCTACAACCCATTAGTTGTAGGGTACTTTTAAGAAACCCAAATTTACTTCTTTTATTGAGGGTTGCTAAGTGGTGAAGAGTATCTCCAATGAAATAAAAAAAATGTCCTTTAATAAATTTTAAAGTACATTTTTATTAAGTGAATATATCTTTATTTTTTTCAAAATCTAGTCTGGAAGTGTATATTCGGACTCACTCATACAATGATTTTCTTTATTTCACAATTCAACAACAAATTCGAAAGTGCAGATTCGAATTTGTTAAACCAGAATTTGAAAAATAAAACACCACCTTACATGTATTTCACAACTCAGTGAATAATTCGGAAGTGTATTTCCGAATTAGTCAAGTAAAAAATTTAATAAGAACACCACATTGCATTCATGCTTCACTCATAATCATTACCACAATTTCTTTTTCAAACCTTACCAAAATCTTCGTCCACACTTAATCAATTTTTCTACTTCAAATTAACATTTCAGTGTTTTTTCACATCAAAAGAGTAAAAGAAGTTGAGATTTAATTCGAAACTGTTTTTTTTTCACTTTTTTTTTTAATTCTCCAACTTTAAAATTTCAAATACGTATTTTCAAATGCGTTCACATTAGAAAATCGTCTCCTTCATCACATTTACCAAAAAATGATATACATTGAAGAGATGTCAGCTTTTATGTACAAATACATAGAACAGGTTGTAGATGTTAAGGGTGAGGGTAATTGCGGATATCGCGCTAATTTAACTTTACTCAAGAAAGGAAAGGAGAATCATACACTTGTCTGCCAACAACTTCTCAAAGAGTTTAAAGTGAATAAGGAATCATACACAATGTTATACGGGAAAAAATAACATTTCGATGTAATTCAAGAGTGTCTTATTCCTTGTGTTAGCAATCGGAACCGGAGGAAAAATGGACGTTCTTCCATGAAATGGATCGTTCTATAGCAAATGCATATAATATGGTGTGCATTAATCTGACAAAATATGATTTCTCGAAAATATTTTTTCCACTTCGAAGTGACCCGCCTCAAAATTCAAACGAACACATTATGTGTATTGAATGAATTTCAAAATTCCTAAATTTTTTTCAAGTTTATTTGAAAACAGGATGTCTTATACCACAAACATCACTGGAGTAGACAACTCATTCCACAAAGGAAGATAAATCATGGTCGGGTAACTTTTTTGATAGGATAGAAGAATTCGCCAAGTTGAGTGGGATTGAAAGAGAAACAGATAAGCAAAAGTCAAAGGCGAAACCATCCATAAATATAGATTTAGATGGTGACACATGTTTTGATACATTTTAATTTTTATCTAACAATGTATTTAGGTGGTGACTCGTTTTTTGTATGTAAAGTTATTTTTAGTTGTTTTTATTAGAATTTAGATTTTCCCTCGTATTTTTTATTCCTAATATATTTTCTCTCTATATATTCTTCTATTTTTTTCTTTTATCTTTTTGTTGATGACAAAAGGGGGAGAAATTTATGGAAGTATTTAAAGAGGATAAAAGTATTTTGAATACCTTTATTTACCTGAACCCAGATTATTATTGATTTTATTTGAACATTATTGTTTATACTATCAAGATAAGTTTAAATAACTTGGATATGACTTAGGGGGAGCTTGCAAAACTCAACCTTTGAACTATTAGACTCAAAGGGAGCTTACAAACCTCAGACTCTGATATTGTCAAGTTAGTTAAAATGACCAACCATTATTTTTAAATACCTTTGTTTGTCATCATCAAAAAGGGGGGATTATTAGAATAAAATTGTTCATATCCCTTAGGTTTTGATGATAACAAAGTACTTAAAGAACAATTGGGTATACTAATATTTGTTAAAGTATGTCTGATCATAATCTTAAAATTCTACTCAAAATTGACCATGATGAAAGCATATGAAGAAAAGCTAAATGACTCAGATTCTTAAGGATCAGAATTTGATGACTATGAATTTGGTATCTCAGCTTCTGAAGGATTAGAATTTAATCATAGTATCTCATCTTCTGATGACAGCTCATACTCTGAAGACCTCATCTAAAGGTGTTCAACTTCTGATTTGTACTCTATCTTTAAAGCAGACCATTTTTGTCATCGCCGGATTTCGGAGAAAGTCAACTAGGGTTTCTTAGTTCAATGCTCAAGGACAGTTGATGTGACCTCTTAAGTATGCCTAAATTTCTTGATAGATACCTAGTATGAGAAAGACACTGTGGACAATGCCATTTCAATGGAAAAAAATCTTAATCGAATTTATCTTCCAACGTCTCTCTTGAAATGCTTCTCAATAAATAACTCTTATGCAAGTTACTTTCCAACGAATCTTTTTCTGCCTCTATAAAAGGGAGTTGAAGATTTGAAGGAAGTTTACAATACCACGACATGACAATACTAAGCATAACTTTGAGCTAAAATTTTATAATTGTTATTGCATAAGTTCTTAAGATATCTTATCTTTGTATATCTTAGAAATCTTAAGCGTTAAGAACATTTATGGTTGTTGTACTACTTCTATATATGTGATTAAACATCAAGTATAGTTGTTAACTATTCTACTAAACTATTTGTTTAAAGTAGAGGAAGTCTCTTGCTAGTTTTCTTAAGCAATAGAATTCTCTTGATGGTTTGCTTAAGCACTGGAAGTCTCTTGCATGTGTGCTTATGCAGAAGTCTCTTGTTAGATTGCTTGAGCGAAAGTCTCTTTCTAGTGTGATTGAGCAGTTGAAGTCTCTTGCTAGTTTTCTTGAGCAAAGTGTAATCAGTTTAATTATAGTGAAAATCTTTTGTTGATACAAGGGGATTGGACTACTCAGTTTAGAAGAGGAACCTGTATAACTCTGCGTGTTGCTTTACTTCTTGCTTCTGATTGTTATTCATTACGCTGCTAGCATCTATGATCAGACACTAAACTTGTTCAGATTTTAAAATTAATATTCATAAGCGAAAAATAATTTGCATACACAATTCACTCCCTTCTTGTGTGTTTTTCTCACCTTTAGTTGGAATTAGAGCACAGTTTGTGCTAAACACTTAACAGTGGTATAGACAAGGTCCAGAGAAAAATATATCTTCCATCATGTCTGATCCTGAAATAACTAGTCCTGATGGTGGTACACCTCGTGATAATAATAACCATGATCAAAGTACATATGATAAATGCAATTACATTACTAGACCACTAACATTCACAGGTAACTCTACTAAGTTTGATTGATGGAAAAGCAAAGCGTACACCCACATCATAGGACTTTATGATGAGTTATGGTTATTCTTGAAGATGGAATCAACTTTAAAGTTAATGAAATAGTTATGGTGATTGATAGAAAGAAACTCACACCTTCTCAAAGGTGACAGTTATTCCGGAAGCAAAAAACCTGAACAAAATCAATCTTGAAAGCCTGATAAGTAATCTCCAAAGTCATGAGTTAGAACTCAACAGAGATGAAGAACCAATCAAGAAATCAAAGTCTCTGGCTTTGAAATATATTAGGATGTCTGATAAATCTTCTCAGATTTGTGAGCACAAAGAAGCCACTCATATTGAAGCTTTTGATGCATATTATAATGATGACAAAATGACATTCAACATAAAAATATTTTAGTATCTTGCCAACAAGAACTTGAGGTTCTTTGGTGATGAGTCCAAGCCTTTGAGGTTGACATCAATTTTGGTAAAACTAACTTAACAGAGAGATGTTGGACAAGATGTCCTAACATGTTGAACTGACTGAAGGTTAAGTTGTTAGACAAGATGTCTTATCATGTTGATTCGACATCTTTGTCTGTTACAGTTTTGAATAATTGTTATCTGAATTCTAGTTTTTATGGGAATATGTATTTGTCATAGGTGGCGTCAGAGATTGAGGAATCAGAGATTATGATTCTAAAAGGAATATGTTGTTTCTAAGTGTGGAGACGCTTTAGGAAACTTAGGATTGAAGAAACTATTCTAGAGAAGAATAGGTCGCAGATTCTGTGGAGCTGAATTATTGCGACTCTGAAGCCCAAATCCAGTTTTGTTTAGTGTTATAAATAGGTTGGATTTAACCTAGAGTAGGCAGTGAAGATACACATCTGTTAGTGAGTATTAGGGTTTGTACTTTTGTTAGCCTCTATTATATTGCATGAATACCTGAGGTGGACAGTTTTATTGAGTTGTAATTGTTCAGTCACTGATGTGATTGAAAGGGAATTGAGAAGGGTCTCATACCTAGGAGTGTCTTAGGTAGAAATCTAGCACGGGTGGTTTTTAGGTGACAAGTTGTAAACTGTGGAGTTTAGCTTAGAACTAATACTGCTTAATGTATTTCATTCTTGGCTTGGTAGACCCTAGACGTAGATGTTGTTGTTCACCGAACTGGGTTAACAATTCTTGTGTGTTGTTTACTTTCTATTGTTTGTATTTTGTTCCTCATTATCCTTGTGTGAGAAGCAGAGATCAAGTGTCACGACATCTTGTCCGACATCTTAGTGATCTGCTTGACCAGAATTTCAATTGGTATCAGAGCAGGCATCCTGCTCTGTATCTGGGTGAGATTCAGGGACGATACTTTCTGGTTCCATGGATAAAGAAGGAGGAATTTTAAATAGACCACCCATACTTGATGGTTCCAATTATGAATATTAGAAAGTGTGCATGGTGGCATTTATCAAGTCTTTGGATGGTAAAGCTTGTAAGTCTGTGGTCAAAGGGTGAGATCCACCAAAGATCAAAGACAAGGATGGGAATATTACTGATGAGCTGAAACCTGAGGAAGACTGGGATGATGAAGACGATAAGCTTGCTCAAGGTAATTCCAAAGCCTTGAATGCCTTGTTCAATGGTGTGGACAAGATATTCTTCAGGATGATAAAAAACTGCACTGTTGCAAAGAATGCCTGGGAAATATTGAAGAGTGTTCATGAAGGAACCTCTAGAGTTAAATTCTCAAGACTTCAACTTCTCACCTTCAAGTTTGAGAACTTAAGAATGAAGGAGGATGAGAGTATTCAAGAATTTCATATGAATATTGTGGATATTGCCAATACTTCAAGTGATCTTGGAGAAAAGATTCCAGAAGCAAAGCTTGTCCTGAAAATTCTAAGATCTCTTCCTAAGAAGTTTGACATAAAGGTGGCAGCCATTGAAGAGGCTCAAGATATCAATACCTTGAAGGTAGATGAACTCATAGGTTCCCTGCAAACTTTTGAAATGGCACTAAATGAAAATACTGAGAAAAAGAAAAAGCTTAGCCTTAGTGTCTAATCGTGATGAAGGAAAGACAAACTCCAAAGAAGAGATGTCTAAGGCTATTGTGTTTTTAGGGAAACAATACAGTCAATTACTGAAGAAGATGGAGGGGGATCAAGAGCTAATTTTAAGTCTCAGTCATTCAACAACCATAAAAGGAATAACTTTGGAAGAAACTCTAAGTATGAAGAGAAAGACGACAAAGGAAAAAGGATCTAGTGCTTTGAATGTGAGGGATTTGAATACATCAAATATGAGTGTCCTACTTTTCTCAAGAAAGAAAAGAAAGGCCTTACTACATCTTGGTCTGAAGATGATTCTGCTAGTGATGAAGAATCACCTAAACAGGTTTCTGCTCTTACATGGATATTTGACTCTGATATAGAATCAGAAATTGGAGATCTCTCATATAATGATCTGATCAAGTCCTTCAAGAAGTTGTATACGAGATATGTTGAAGTTTGCCAGCTAGGAGAGGATCAACCTAAGGTTATTATGCTTCCTGAGGCTGAAAGATTGAAACATCTTGGTGTCATCTCTGATCTTAAAGAGGAAGTTGTTGTGCTTAACTCCAAACTTGACAATGTAACCAAAACTGTTAGGATGCTCAACAACAGTTCTGATGTACTATATGAGATACTACATATTGGGAGGAATGCTGGAGATGTCAGAGGACTTGGCCACAATGATCAAGTAATGTTAAGCAAGAAAAGAGATCCAGAATGCAACCTTAATCAGACCAAAAGAAGACAAAATGTGTCTAACAGAATGTCTCAACATCAGTACAGACATCAGAAAAATACCCCAGGTAAAAAGAGGCAAGATTGGAAATGTCATTATTGTGGCAAGTATGGTCACATTAAACGACATTGCTACAAGCTACATGGATATCATAAGGCTAGTAATGCTGAAAAGAAGTGGAGTCCCAAGAATGAATATGTGGCCCTAATAGCTCATTCCCCCCAAAAGGGGTATACTGAAGAGAAGTGGTACTTTGATAATGGTTGTTCAAGACACATGACTGGTGTCAAAAACTATTTGGTGAATATAAAGCCTCATTCCTCCAACTATGTCACTTTGGAGATGGATCCAAGGGAAAGATTAAAGGATTTGGAAAATTGGATCACGCTGGGAATCCTAGACTTAACAATGTGCTGCTTGTCAAGGGATTAACTGCAAATTTGATTAGCATCAGTCAACTTGTGATCAAGCTCTAAAAGTCAACTTTACCAAATCTGAGTGTTTGGTTGTGGATGATAAAGCTAGGATTATCATGAAAGGTGTCAGATCAAAAAATAATTGTTATGTATGGATGTCTTTGCAGATAGAATGCCCATCAATGTCAAATGAGAAGCGTTAGAAACATGCCTCAGATCTGAACATGGTTGAATTACAAATTGGAAGGTTAACCAAGATGACACATAGGAGGTTGCAACATCAGACTATCTCAAAGATTGAGAATCTTCTTCAAAAGGCCTCAATGATTGATGACATTGCAGGAAATAGATGTTCTTATGCTGTCACAAATGACTCAATCATAGAAACTAAAGAAATAACCACAAATAATAGTTGCTCTCAGATCACTGGAATTAGACTTGTGCTGTTCTGGGATAATGTCACGCTAGATGTTGTGACATCTTTCTGTGACGACTTGAACTTTTCTAGTGATATAAAAATTTAGGAAAATATTTTGAAGGACAAGTTAGGGTTTTACTTGTTGGGAGGTTTAGAACAATTAATGTGTGGGAACACTATTCAAGGGTATACATGGTTTCAAAATCAATCATTTAAAATCAACCAAAACCGCCTCCGCGATAGATACCCTCACTTTACATTGCTCTTCTCAAAATCCTTCACCTTCCAGATTGAAGAAAAGAAAATCTTGTTCACTCTACGATGTCGCAACAACAATCGCCAACAAGAGCAAGCAAGAAGGATACTGCTGCGACATCCGCTATTAGGTCAAAAATTGAGGAGTTGTATGTTGAAGATGCAATTGATGTTGTTCCCCTTGCTATTGTCCCATGCAAAACTGATAAACTTCATGTAAGAAGATCAAAGAACATTTCACCAGGTAATCCTTCGAACACTTCTGGTGTTTTCTCTAACCATATGAAGGCAATAGAAACGTTTAACACATATGAAAGAATTGACAGAATAGTGAATAAAATCATAAGTCGAGGGGATAGAATAAATGTTGCTGGAATCACAAGACCACTGACTCAGATTATGCCAACAAACTCAGTTCATGATGATGATGTTGAGGAGGAGACTGAGAGAAATGTTGATGAGGATATTTGAGGAGATGGTGATGAAGTGTCAGAAGGGAATCTTCACACCATTGCTGACTCTGTTGTGAGAAATGTTGGGTCAGATGATGGAACATCCCCATCTATAAAGGTATCTCAAGAACAGGCGTCTAGGGGAACTGCTGAAGAAGTAACTGATAAAGTTATCAATATAGATGACTTACCTTCCGATGATGAAATCATTGCAAAAAGTCTCAATCCTAGTATGGCCGAAAGATTGAAGAATAGAAAAGATAAGGGCGTGGACACTGAAAACACCCCTAACAAGAGAAATAAGAAATCTGTAGTTGGACCCCATAGACCTTGGAGCAAGGTTGTTGTTGTGTCCAAAAAGAGAAAAGTTGAGTCTGATACTGAGTCAGACTATAATATTGCAGAAGATGTCCAAAACATCATACGTACTAAGAAGCCAGTTTCTAAGAAGAATGTTATTGTTATTCCTCAAGTTCCCCTGGATAATGTCTTATTTCATGCTCCTGAAAATGTGAACAAATGGCCATATGTGTACCAAAGAATAGTAACTCTGGAAAAGGAACTAGGGAAGAATGTCTTAGGTTGTCAAGAAGTGGTGAAACTGATTAAGGACGTAGGGCTAATAAAGACAGTCACTAAACTTGGATCCTGCTATGAGAGACTGGTCAAGGAATTTGTATTAAACATTCCTAAAAATTGTAATGATGCAATCAGCAGAAGAGTGTATGTCAGAGATAATGTTGTGACATTTTCCCCACCGTGATTAATAGGTTTCTGGAAAGATCTGAAGAATATTGCCTTGAATGTGAAGACACTGATGATCAAATATGTCAGGAGATCACCTGCAACACTGTGAAACACTGGCCTAGTAATGGGAAACTTTCAGCTGGGAAGCTCAGTGTGAAGTATTCAATTCTACATAGAATTGGTACTATCAACTGGGTGCCCACCAACCATACTTCAACCATCTCAGCTGGTCTAGGAAGATTCATTTATATTTTTGGCAAAGGAAGAAAGTTTGACTTTAGAACTTACATCCCTGATCAAATCTTGAAGCAATCTACATCAACTGCAGTCAAACTTCCTATATGCTTTCCTTCACTTATTTGTGGCATAATTCTGGATCAGTACCCTAGCATCCTAGTATATGCAGATCATGCAATGAAAAATGAATCTCCTTTGACACTACATTACAAGTTGTTTGCTGGAAATTATGTCCCAGACATAGTTTCAACATATGCTCCTACATCTGATGCTAAAACTTCAAAGGAGGAAACTATTGCTCAGCTGAAGGAGAACTGCAGGGAGCTTGATTCCATCATCAAGACCAGTACAACCAGGAAGGACAAACTGGAATGATTGATACAAGCCTGCTGAGCAGAACAAAGACATTAAAGCTGACATTGAAAATGCTGCTGGCATTAATGAGGTGAACAGTGATGGGGATGTTGTTGCTGATGATGGTTCTGGTGATGATGCAGAAGAAGAGGATGATGAGGAAACATAAGATGACTACTGAAAGTTGTCTTCCTTTTATTATATTTGTTTTAGTTTTGTAAGGGCTTAATGCCTAGGATAATTTATTTTTTGTTTTGGGTGTGTACTTTAAATACTCTATACTGTTTATTTGGTTATGTAGTTAGTATTTCTGCCTTTGTCATATTATGGCTAAAAAGGGGGAGTAATGTTAACTTCACTAACCACTGCTGATTGCTACTAACCATTGAGGGGGAGTAGTGCTGCTTGCAGAAGAAGGAACTGGTTGAGGGGGGGACAATTTTTTTTCGCTGCTGTTCTGATGATCTGATCTCCCTGTTCTTACTAACTTTGTCTGCAGGATTAACTGTAGTTAGTTTTAGCCAAAATCTGTCAAAGGGGGAGATTGATGAGTCCAAGCCTTTGAGGTTGGCATCAATTTTGGTAAAACTAACTTAACAGAGAGATGTTGGACAAGATGTCCTAACATGTTGAACTGACTGAAGGTTAAGTTGTTAGACAAGATGTCTTATCATGTTGATTCGACATCTTTGTCTGTTACAATTTGGAATAACTGTTATCTGATTTCCAGTTTTTATGGGAATGTGTATTTGTCCTAGGTGGCGTCAGAGATTGAGGAATCAGAGATTCTAATTCTAAAAGGAATCTGTTGTTTCTAAGTGTGGAGACACTTTAGGAAACTTAGGATTGAAGAAACTATTCTAGAGAAGAATAGGTCGCAGATTTTGTGGAGCTGAATTGCTGCGACTCTGAAGCCCAAATCCAGTTTTGTTTAGTGTTATAAATAGGTTGGATTTAACCTAGAGTAGGCAGTGAAGATACACAACTGTTAGTGAGTACTAGGGTTTGTACTTTTGTGAGGCTCTTTTGTATTATATGAATACTTGAGTTGGACAGTTTTATTAAGTTGTAATTGTTCAGACACTGTTGTGATTGAAAGGGAATTGAGAAGGGTCTCATACCTAAAAGTGTCTTAGGTAGAAATATAGCACGAGTAGTTTTTAGGTGACAAGTTATAAACGGTGGAGTTTATCTTAGAACTAATACTGCTTAGTGGATTTCATTCCTGGCTTGGTAGCCCGCAGACGTAGGTGTTGTTGTTCACCGAACTGGGTTAACAATTCTTGTGTGTTGTTTACTTTTTGTTGTTTGTATTCTATTCCTTATTATCCTTGTATGAGAAGCAGAGATCAAGTGTCACGACATCCTGTCCGACATCTTAGTTATTTACTTGACCAGAATTTCATTTGGTAAAAAATCTAGCTTTAAAGGAACAAGCTCCAAAGAAAACAAAGATGATCAGAAAGGCTACTTCAACAGTTAAAAGCTTGATAATTTCATTCTTGAATGTCCCGATATTCAAAAGAACAAAGCCAAAAAGAAAAAGTTCCAGAAGAATAATTTCATAAGTAAATTCAAGAAAATTATCTAGAAACATGAGATGAACTTGATGACAGAGAAGAAGTTGAAGAAGTCAACCTAGCCTTAGTTGCTTCAACATTCTCAGATTTAGAATCAAAAGCTAGCTCTGACTCAGATTCAAAGGGTACAAAAGATGTATTTTCTAAACTCTCTAAATCTGACTTAATTACTTTATGTCAAGATCTCATGGAAAGATGCCAGCAAAAAGCTAAACATATGAGAATAATAAAAAGGCAATATAGTCTTATAAGAGATGAACTAAAAATTTCTAAAGAAAATATTGAAAATCTTGAAAGAGATCAGATTTCCTTAATAAAAGATATGTCTGACAAACCTCTTGATAAGTATGAATTATCTCTTCAAAAGTTTGTCTTATCTGGCTTTAGCAGAATCAAAATTGCATCCATGATCTATGGTGTAAGTAGGAGCAAAGGAGAAACTATTAGTTATCATCAAAAACCTTATAACCCAAGGAGTGAAATATTGATGAAACCATCAGATCATTATTTTTCAAGCTTTGCTCAAAAAGGGCTAAACTCTCATTTTGTGCCTGCTAGTAATGCAAAGGGTTCAAACTAAACATAACTTATAGCTGAGAAAGTCTTAGTTATCATAAAAAATCTTATAACCTAAGGAATGAAATCTTGATGAAACCATCAGATCATTCTTCTTCAAGCTCTGCTAAAAATGGCTAAACTCTCATTTTGTATATGCTAGTAATGCAAATGGTTCAAACCTACAGAATCTATAGCTGAGAAGTCAAAGGTTTTAAATGAATCAGAACCTGAAACATCCAAGTCAAAGGTTATGGAATCTGGAATAAACCAATAAGACAAGATTACTGGTACTAGAAAGACTGATGTTGTCCTGTATAGATCCGGTGCTTCAAATTCTTAATGAATATCTTAAGTTCATCCAATTGGTTTGGAGTCTGAGAAGACTTATGATGTGCTTCAGAAGAGCATTGTTGGAACAAAGTAGTTCCTCAAGAACAATGTCAATTATAGATCAGAAGTGGCACAAAGAAAGGTATGACTATCTCTGTATTTTTATGCAACAATTTCTAATCCTATCTGTTAGCTTCATATTTATGAAAGAAGAATTACACTTCAATGTTGTAGTACCCTGAATTTTGACCGGTGATTTTTAATTTTTTTTTGAGATTTTTATGCTGCCAGAGGTATCAGTTTGATGTCATTGGGCCTCTGAGATTGTTAACACTTTTAGGGCCATTTCTGACTTAATCTTGTATAAGGGTTTTATTTTGGGAATTTGGTTTTTTTATATATATTATTGGCAAGCTTAATCATTTGCAGTTTTCATTGTATTATTAGGGTAGATAATTTTTTTTTATATATATCTGGTTTATTTAGAAATATATAGGTTTGGGTTAAAAGATTTTTATTATCATTATTTAGGGGTTAAAATATTAAGAATTAGACTTAAGGATATTGGGCCATTAGACTTAACCAAAATGTTTCTTTTGGAGGGAGTTTTATTAAGTTTCAATTTAGGGACTAATTTTGGTGGATAGGGTAGGGACCAATTTTATTTGCAACAATATTGTTTATTTTTTATTTTATTAATTAAGTGTTGTCATATTAATGATAATGTGTTAGGATTATTTTTTGGGATAAAGTTAATAACCAGGTTGTTATTTCACAATTATTTTATTCTCGTATTACTTTTGATTGTTTATTTATTTTGTTTCTAAAAAAGAGGGGCCATTAGAATTAATTAGATGAGGATTAAAAATTAGGTATATCATTTAGGAATAATTTTTAGAGTATATCATTAATTATTAATTAGTGATAGTTTTTATTATTGTGTTATTAACGGAAGAATTAGAATTTAGGAGGGGGTCGGTTGTGGTTTATATTATTTTTATTTTTATTTTCATTTTCATTTATTATTTATATTATTAATATTATTATTTATTTTATTTTTGTCTTGGGTCAAAATTGTTGACCCAATGGGTCGTCTTCTTCCTCATAGGCAAACCCTAGTTTGCGCAGAATTAGGGAAAATAAAATCAAAGCAAAATCATATCGAATCAGGATGATTTTCATTAAATTTTACAATCACAAATACAAAATCAAACCAAGTTACAATGAAAACCATACAAATCAGAAACCCTAATCTTAATGAATCAAATCAAATCGGATTACATCAAAAATTCCTAAAAGTAAATCAATCTAATTAAACTCCTAACCTAATGCCTAAGCCTGTATAAACTAAAGAGGTTTCAAAAATAAAAACCCTAGACGGACGAACACGACCACGAATCTCCCCAAGTTTTTTTGAACACCTGCGGAAAAAAAAGAGATTAGAAGAGGAAATCAGAGAAAGATAGGATAACAAAATATGACGAGTATCACTGCAGAAGAGGTAAGGAGCACTTAGCTCATAATTTGTTGTTCCACTGCGATTTGTGTTTGATTGTTGGGTTTCTGGGTTTCAAAGGGGGTTAGGGTTCTTCAAGTTAGGGTTAGGGTTCCTCAAGTTAGGTTAGGGTTCTTCCAGGAACCCTTAGGGTTCGTTTAATTTCCGGGTTTTCTGAAGAAGGTGTAGGGTTAGGGTTCTTAGGTTTCCTCGCGAACCCTAATGAACCAAGAGATCTGGGTGGGGAAAGGGTTAGGGTTCGTAGGTTTAGGTTAGGGTTCTTGAATTTTGGGTGGATGTTCATCACCCAGATGAACAGGGTTGAAGATTCAGGTTGAACTTCAACCGGAGATCTGGGTTTTGGGGGCGGTTGATGGTGGCCGAAGGCCATTTTGGTGGTGGTCGGAGAGGTTGAGGAAGGGAGAGGCGAGAGAGAGAATTGAGATAGAGAGAGAAGGAGAAGATAGAGAGAGAAAGAAAAGAGAAAAATGAGGGCGGTTTGAGGGGAACCATGCTGAAATACTCTCCCTCCTCGCTGCTAGATCTAGGACGTGTGGCCCTTTGCTGGCGCGCGATTCATTGACATTGACTCTTCCTGTGAAGGAGGGATCATGGTGCTCCCTTCGTAGACTTTCAATCTCAGCCGTCCATTTGGTTTACCTTGTGAGTATGTTAATCCAGCGTGTAATAATTGATCTGGCATAATCTCAGTCAACGCAATCCAACGCATCAGATTGAGAGTCAGTTTTATGACTCTCTTGTGTGAACGGCCACCCACGTTGGGTTTTTTGCCATTGGGCTTTACGTCCAATGCTATCTGCACCCCCAAACATTAGCCCATGATAATTTTCCAACAGAAAATACACCCCCTCTGTAGATTATTTAAATAATTAAATTAATGACTTAGTTTAATTATTTAATTAGGGTTTAAATAACTAATCTGGATTTTAAAAAAATAGATTTTAAGATTATTATTAGGATAATTATATTTAAGTGTTTTGGGTTTGGTTTTTTTAATTATATTTTTAATAACTTATCTTGTTTAAAAATAAGGATAATTTTTTTGTAAATAGGATTTTGTTTGGGTTAACCTTGGGATTGGTTCGTTTTTTTATAAAGTTTTTTTTTTACATATAATTTGTTCATCTTTTTAAAAATGAAGATTCCTTTTTTGGATTTTTGTCCGTAGGTTTTTATGAGGTATTTTTAGGAAGACTTGGAGTTTTATTTTGTTTTAAGGTTTATTTTGAGAAAATTAATATGTCTAGTTTTTTCTATTTTAGATAAACAGGGGTTTGGGGATAAAACTTAGTCAAGGTAATTTTAATTGAAGTTTTGGGGATTAAAATGTTGTTATTATAAAAAAAATTTGGAAATTATTTTTATTGGAGTAAATTTAGGGTCAATTTTACTATTTTTAGCATGCTGGTATTTTGAGTTTTTTTTATTAAACTCTATGGGTTTTTTTTTTAGAATTTATTTTTAAATATAAGGGATATAAAATGATTTTTAAGGATTTAAAATTTGGGATAGAACTCTTTGTCCAAGAGCCTAAATAATGGATTTTGGGATAAAACTCTTAGGTTCCAAGAGTATAAATATAGGCCAAGGGATAAGGGATTTAGGGATAAAGCTTTTAGGTTCCAAGAATTAAAATATAGGCCAAGGGATAAGGGATTAAGGGATAGAACTCTCCATCCGAGAGTATAAACAATGGATAAGGGATTTAAGGGATAGAACTCCTTGTCTAGGAGTATAAATAATAGATTAAGGAATAAAACTCCTCGTCTAGGAGTATAAATAATAGATTAAGGGATATAACTCCTTATCTAGGAGTATAAATAATAGATTTGGGGATAGAACTCTTTATCCAAGAGTATAAATAATGGATTAGGTTTTGGAATAGGATTTAGGGGGTAGGAATAGGGGAGGTGAACTACGGTTACTCTGATCCTTCAAAATTGAAGGTACGTAGGCATAGGGTTGTAAACCCTAGCGAGTACAATAATAAAAAACTTAGGATTCTCTTGTAAATAAATAATCAAGTAACAGACAAACATACCCTAGAATCTAAGAAGGATCCCATTGAGTACAATGGAAGTGAGGGGTGCCTAACACCTTCCCCTCACTTAACCGACTCTCGAACCTTAGGAATCTCTACCCTTAGGATTAGGATTTTAGGTTTATCATTTATTTTCCTTAAAAAAATATGATGGCGACTCGATAATTTTTGCCAGCCGCGACAGCTGGCGACTCTGCTGGGGACACTCCCTAAAGAGAGTTCATCCTAACCTTAGGTTGTAGGGTTTATGTTTGTTTGCCTTGGGTGTTAATTATTTTTGCTTTTATTTATTTTATGTTTTATATTTTGTTTTATTTTATTATATTTGTTATTTGTATTTATTATATTGTCAGTATTGCATTGGTTTGGTATATGGTGATGTGTGAAGCTAAAACCCAAGCTTGGAGTATACCTTAAGTTAGGACGTGGAACGGAAATGTTAATGGAAGGGATGTAACATCCCGACTATGCATTGATGCCACACTCAGATAGACCCTCCAAAATTATCTTCCTAGTAAGGCTAACCCTTAACATAGCTGATAAATTTGGATGTGATCCAAGATTCTGAGGACCTTTAGAAAAGCCAATTAACCCATGGTGATCCTAAGTATACAACCCTTAAGGGTCGTTACTAGGATCTTCCTAGATGTGACTTATCCCGAAGGTTTACCGTAGGAAGGCTTGATCCTTCTCATGGTAAAACAAGGGTATAGTCCGTAAATTCTAGGGTCGGTATGCTGCCCAAAACTATATATCCTACATGTAAGGGGATTGGGTAGATAAGACTTAAACCTAACTTATTATAGGGAGCCTACCTAGTTAGGGTCATGCTTGCATTTTTACCTTACCTTAACCGGAGAACATTTAATTAAAATACTCATTCATCATGTTCATGAAATTTTTTACATTACAGGAATCTTAAAATTTTCTAAAAAAAAACGGGAAGAGCAAAACAAGGAAATGGACTCAGGAAAAAGAAAGACTATTCCAATTACTGTAAGGACATCTGATATTGAAGGGTTGCAAATTTATGCCATGGGGTTATCTGGTTCAAGAAGGAAGTCTATTATTAGAAATTATGGGAAGATCTTGGACCTTGTAATGGTCCCTGTTCGAGAAGAAGGGTTAATGGTGCTAGCTCAATTCTATGATACCGAATTGAGGTGTTTTCAGTTTCAGAATTTCCAAATGGCCCCCATTCTCGAGGAATTTCGTAAGATCTTGGATTTCCCTATAGCAAGGAAAGTGCCATTCAAGGAGATAGGGTGTTGTCCTTCATTAGGGGAGATTACTGGGTATTTTCACATCCGTGAAGATATTCTAAAGAATAGTATGAGGTTTCACGAAGGTTTCCATGGCTTCTCAAGGAGTTTCTGGGAAAGAAAAGCCAGTGATTATGCCATTCATAACGATTAGAAAATGCTGGATAATATTATGATGCTTCTCATCTTTGGGCTGATCTTATTCCCGAGCGCAAAGGATTTTGTGGATATAGTTGCCATCAATATGTTCTTGGCTGCCACCATCGGTGAACAAGACCCTTCAACGGCCCTCTTAGCGGATGTCTACCATACCCTCCACCTAAGGCACGAAAGAAAGAATGGAGCTATGATCTGTTGTGCTCCTTTACTATATAAATGGCTCGGCTCACATTTGGCAAAAATTATGGACGACCTTGGGCGAATAAACAAGCATGCGTGGTCCCAATACTTGGTCTCCCTCGTTGATAATGATATCATGTGGTTTCCAAACGTCCTCAACCGGGAAGACTTAATCCTGAATTGTGGGAATTATCCTAATATGCCTTTAATTGGATCTAGAGGGTGCATTAATTATAACCCCATCCTAGCTATGAGACAGTTGGGGCACACCTTAACATACAAGTCTAAGGATAAACAACTCAAGGGTTTCATCTTGTAAGGTAAGGTAACCAAGGATCATTCTACGATCATGGAAATCATTCAAGCATGGAGACATTGCATCAAAGGGAAGGGTAGTCTCAAGAGACCGAGGGAGGAATCTAGGGTACCCTACGACCAATGGATGAAGGAAAGAGTGTGAATGGTAAAGTTACCCTTCACTTTTCAACATCCCACTGAACCAAAAGCTCCTGTTATGATCTCCATGGAGGAGGTAGAGAAACTCAAACAGATTATCCTACAGTTGGGGAAAGAAAAAGAAGATTGGGAAAGTAAATTTTATCAAGCCACATGGGAGAGCAGTCAATTGAAAAGGAGCCTCAATGAAGCTTTAGAGCAGTCCAGGATTAATGAAGGGATAGCCCAAATGGAGGAAGGGAAGAAGGAACGAGCTTATGCCGACCTTTAAGCTGTAAGTTCAAGTCTCAAAGACCATAAGGAGCAATTAGATAGAGCCTGGCGTCAAAGGGACGGATGAAGGGACATTTGGATGACATATACGCAAAGGGAGTTCAAGGAGAAGTGTGATAGGCGCATCCAAGACCTAGAGGCTGAAATCCAAAGCTTAGCTAAGGCTCTTCTCGAGAGCAAAAGGCAAGCCTTGGATGCATCTATACGGATAAGATTAGCTGAAGAACTTCTTGCCCTACGGCCAGAAGGATAGAGGGAAATGCAAGAAGAAAACCGAGAGCTTCGAAGACTATACGAGGAGATTGAGGAGTCTTACGAAGAACTTAGAGAGTGGGGCACCTATATTGAAGAACATAACCAACAATTAGAGCAAACTACTAGGGAGGACTTGGAGATTATGGCTGATTTGCAAAGGAAAGAGGCGTATTATCGAGAGAGAGAGATCAGAAGTTGGTTATACTATCCAATGATCTGATTTATGAGATCCCTCGAAGCTTAAAGGAGGCGGAATACATGGCAGATATCTTCAAATCAGTAAAAGAGATCGTTGATTTTCTTGAACTTTGTCGGGAAATGGTAGAGGATTTTAGGGCAAGGATTAGGAGGCGGATTTAGTTTCTCTATGTAATGGTTTTTTGTTTATTTACCTTTCAGTTATGAATAATTTAAGGGTTTATCCTTAGTTTGGTTTCCCTATGTAATAAATGGGGCTTTGACCCTCGTACCTTCTTTTTCATTAATAAAAGTATTTAAGTTTCCATTATTCTTGGCTTTGCTCTCAATAAATAAAGGTTTAATATTCCTATCACAAAATAATTTTTGCATACTCATACATTCATGCATGCATAAAAACATAAGTCATTTAAAAAAAACATCAAACAGAAATCATTTTTCAATATCTTCTCTCAGAATCATCATAACAATCTGACGTCTCGACCCAACACCCGCGCCCACCAAAAGAAAGCTATGGAACAAATGGAACTGAACCACGCTGCTCTAAAGGGAGATGTGGATGCTGTCAAAGGAAATGTGGAGGAAATGAAGGACAAAATCGACCAACTGACTCGAGCTATTCAGAATCTGATAGCAATAGACACAGAGGCTAGTAACCGTAGGAGTGTCCCTACCCCTCCTCCCTAGTATGAAGATAATAATCATCTCTTGGGATTTGTGGCTAACTTGGAACGTGAAGCATTGGAGGCTAGTAAAGGGAAGACTAACACTCAGCCTCCTGTAGGGTCTGTTCCTCCACCTGAACATAATGGAGAATCACGACCTATACAGATACCTGTCACTCGTGAGGTCTCTGATGACTGGCACCTCCAATATGGAGAGAAGGATTCAAGGCAGGTAGTTCGTGAAACCAAACTGGCTGCCATGGAAGAAAGAGAAGCGGATGAAAAATATAAGATGATTGAAGAATGATTAAGGGTTGTGGAAGGATCCAAGGTCTTTGGGGTTGATGTTATGGAACTGTGTCTGGTACCTGATGTGGTCATACCTCCCAAGTTTAAGGCACCTGACTTCGAGAAGTATAAAGGGGTTAGTTTCCCAAAAAACTACATCCGAATGTTCGCTCGAAAGATGGGTGCCCATGCTAAGAATGAGAAGTTGATGATACACACTTTCCAAGACACCCTTAGTGGGGCGTCCTTGGACTGGTATATGCAATTGGAGAGGGCTCACATTAAGACTTGGGAAGACCTTGCAAGCGCCTTTCTGAAGCAGTACCAGTATAATGTGGACATGGCGCCTAATCGTATGCAATTACAAAACATGTCCCAAAAAGGGAATGAATCTTTTAAGGAATATGCCTAGAAATAGAAGAAACTAGCCTCTCGGGTGCAACCTCCGCTGCTGGAAAGTGAGCTGGTAGATATGTTCATGGGAACGTTGCAAGGGCTATATTACAAAACGATGATTGGGTCTGTCTCAACTGGATTTGCGGATTTAGTTATCATTGGGGAAAGGATCGAGAATGGATTAAAAAGCGGAAAGATTGGAAAGTCGTCTTCCAGTCAATATAACAACAAAAGGTACTCTGGAAACAACTCGAAGAAGGAGGCCAATGCCATTTCTGCTGATAGGTATACTCAAGTACCTTATAACCCTTATGTGGCGGCTACAACCTCTAATCAAGCGTCTCCTGCGCTCCAAATCCAACAGCCAAGGGCGCCACCTCCACTAAATCAACAACAACAGAAGTATCCCCGAAGGGAGCAAAGGAGGCCATGGAAGGATTTTGACCCTATACCCACCACATATACTCAGATCCTGCCTATGTTAATCCAAAAGGGACTGGTATAAATCAAGTCGTTAGGGCTCCCTCCTACGCCTCCTCCTCGAGGGTATGATGCTAATGCTAGATGTGATTATCATGCTAGATCGCTGGGGCATACGACTGAAAAGTGTTTAGCCCTCAAGTTTAGGGTGCAAGATCTGCTGGATCAGAAGGTCATTAGTTTCACTTATGACAATCCAAATGTAGGAGATAATCCTTTTCCAGGACATGCGGGGCTGTTAGGTGCTAAATTGTGTTAATATTTAGTTTAGTTTTTAGCACCTTTTTGTGATCTTTATTTGATAATGATGCTTTTTCCCATTGTTTTCGGTTAATAACCGTAGTATAGTTAATTACATTAGTAGACTTATTTATTTAACTTTTGTGTTTTTAATTGTAGGTTTTTACATGGAAAGGTGAAGCTTGGAGCAAGGAAGACTCCTTAGAAGGAGTTTTTAAAGAAAGCATTTTTTGGAGCATGCTTGTAGCGCGCTCCTAGCGCGGGGATGGAGCTAGTTACAAAGAGTAGCCCACTTAGCGCGGTCTTGAGCCCGCTAAGCGCACTCTTAGGTCAGTTTAGCAATAAATGAGATGCGATTCTCAGCCCCTTATAAATAGAATTGATCAGATCTTTTGGGAGGACTATTCATTTTCCTTAAGAGCAAAAACATTGTAAACACTGTAGCATCCTATTTTGGAAGATTGAAAGCATCATTCGTCGAGAGATCGTCATTGATGCTTGTTTCTCTTCTTCATATTCTTGTTTGTAAAGCTTCCATGTCAATGGAGAGCTAATTTCTCTTTTGTGTCAAGGTTAGAAGGTAGACAAACCTTTCTTTTGTATGTATAGGTATTGATTCTAGCTTATAAACTCTTGGATGATGAATGTATGGTGAAAAAATTTATCTTTATGGTTTATTCTTTGTGTTGGTTCATGATTGAGAAATGTGTTCTTACACTTTACCTAGGTTTTTCATCCATCAATGCACATAGGCTAGAGATAGTTATGAGTGTTGATGTTCATAAATATTGAACTTGAATGTTGTCATTTTGATAGTTTGAGTGAGAGATCATCAAAGGATCAAAATGGTAAAACTCACAATATGTGTTAGAGATAAATATGTTGGGAGGATATGTGATTACATTTACCGTCTAAACGAGTTCATTAGCTTTGTCGATTCTATCCGTGTAAAATGGTTTGTCGAACCCTAATCTTGGCATGTTTTTACAAATCGTTAGCGGCCGGAGTGGATCAAGCGCAAGAGTTACCTTTATTCAAGAGACTCTTTCCTCATGCTTTGGTATGCAAAGCTAAGGATTGGTATCTTGACCAAACTCCTGCTGTGATGACCGATTAGAATGTTCTAGAGGAGAAATTTATAGAAAGGTTCTTTTCTCACAATCGTTTTATGGAATCAAAAATTGCGATTTATGTGTTCTCTCATGGTGCTAATGAGTCTTTAAATGAAGCATGGGAAAGATTTAAATCCATGATTTGAAAATGCAAAGGCCACGGGTTTGACAAGTTAACTCAAATTCACATCTTCAGAAATGGTCTCCAACCAAATTGCAAGTTATTATTGGATGCCACTTCTGGTGGAGCTTTGATATCAAAGAGTGCCGAAGAAGCTACGGATATCATCAATAGAATGGCTCTCAATGATCTTCAAAGTCAAAACCGTACCAACTCGTAAAAGAAACCCGGGGTACTTGAATTAGGAACTAATGATGCAATCCTTGCGCAAAACAAGCTTATATCTCAATAGGTGGAACTTTTGACTCAACAAATTAAGGAAATGAAGGAGAAACCAAGCAAGAGTAAACAAGTTGCATGTTGTGAACTTTGCAAAGGAGAGCACGACACCAGATTTTGTCCTCCACCAGGATTTGAAGAAGTGAGCTACATGAACAATCAATGAGACTATCAAGGAAGACAACAATAACAACCTTATGAACAACACAATCCTCAACAACATTACCAAGGCAATCAAGGATATCAACCGAGGGGGAATTATCAAAATAATCAAGGTTATGGTGGCGGTTCTTCAAGCCGAAAAAATCCTTATCAACCTCCACTACCTCCAGTTGCTAGCTCTAAGTTGGAAGACACTTTGACTCAATTCATGCAAATGTCTATGGCCAACCAAAAGAGTAGCGATGCGGCGATAAAGAATCTCGAAAATCAAGTTGGGCAACTTGCAAAACAAATAGCCGAGCAACAATCGGGTCCTTCATTCTCCGCAAATACTCAAGTGAATCCTAAGGAGCATTGCAAGGCAATCGTTACTAGAAGTGGGAAGGAGTTAGCAAAAGAAAATGAGAGGGTGGATGAAGAAAAAATTGATGGTATTGTTGAGGAGGATAGTGATGAGGAAGTAGTTGAAAATAAAAATAGTGATGAGGTTGTGGTTGAAAAGAAAAAATGATGATATTGTTGAAGTTGAAAATGAGAGTGTGGAGGAAGTGAAGAAAAAAGAGAAACATGTGAGAGTTAAGAGGGGGAAAGAGATGATAAATCCGATACCGATTCAAAATATGCCTTACCCTCATGTGCCGACAAGGAAAGAAAATGCTAGGCAATACTTAAGATTCATGGATATCTTTAAGCAACTACAAATCAGCATCCCATTTTCCAAAGCTCTAGAGAAAATGCCGAAGTACGCCAAATTTATGAAGGATATTCTTACAAAGAGGCAGAAATATTCGGAGCCAGAAACCGTTGTTCTTACGGCAAATTGTAGTGCTATTATTCAAAGAACTCTTCCGAAGAAAGAGGTCAATCCGGGGCGAGTTACCTTACCCGTTACAATTGGTAATGTCTTTGTTGGAAATGGCCTTATTGATTTAGGCTCAAGCATCAATCTCATTCCATTATCTATTGTGAAAAAGCTTAGGAGCATTGAAATTAAGGGCATCCGGATGACATTGCAATTGGCGGACAAATCTACCACTCATCCGATTGGGTTGGCGCAAGATGTGTTGGTGAAAGTTGACAAATTTTTCTTTCCGGTGGACTTCATTGTTATTGATATGGAAGAGGATGAGGACGCTCCTCTTATTCTTGGACAGCCTTTTATGAAGACCGCTCGCATGATGATAGATGTCGAAGATGGCCTTATGAAAGTGCGGGTTCTAAATGAAGAGGTATCTTTTAATCTATTCGAAGCAATGAAGCATTCCAAAGACAAGCATGATAGCTTTCGTATCGATGCAATTAAAGAAGCAACTTTGGAGGTTTCTAAGCATGTTCATATAGTGTCTCCTTTGGAAATGGCTCTTGATGATTCTTTTGAAGTGTTTTCCGATGAAGAAGAAAGAGCTCTTGAGGAATGTTTGAAAGAGCTTGAATCTCTCAAAGAATTACAATCGTGGGAAGTTGAGAATGAAGAGTTGAAGAAAGAACCAAGTGATGAGAAAGTTCAACTTGAATTGAAGGTGCTTCTTTATAATTTGAAGTATGCATTCCTTGATGAAAGTGGGAACAAGCCGGTTATTATTAGCAACGTTTTGTCCGATAAAGAAGAAACCCGTTTGATTTAAGTGTTGAAAAGAAATCAAGAAGCTATAGGGTGGGTTCTTTCCGATCTTAAAGGAATTAATCCATCTTATTGTATGCATAAGATTCTTATAGAAGAGGATTTCAAGGCGGTTGCTCAACCACAACGCCGCTTGAATCCAATTATGAAAGAGGTTGTTCGGAAAGAAGTTGTGAAGCTTTTGGATGCGAGAATGATCTACCCGATCTCTGATAGTCCATGGGTAAGCCCCATGCACGTTGTTCCTAAAAAGGGTGGCATGACCGTTATCCGAAACAATAAGAATGAGTTAATCCCAACAAAGATTGTGACAGGTTGGAGAATGTGTATTGATTATAGAAGGTTGAACACCGCAACAAGAAAAGACCATTTTCCACTTCCATTCATAGACCAAATGCTCGAGAGGTTATCCAGGCAACAATTCTATTGTTTCTTGGACAGATATTCGGGGCATAATCAAATTGCGGTTGACCCGGAGGATCACGAGAAGACGACTTTTACTTGTCCCTTTGGCATTTTTGCCTATCGAAAGATGCCTTTTGGTTTATGTAATGCGCCGACAACTTTCCAAAGGTGTGTTCAAGCTATCTTCTCCGACCTCATAGAAAAGACAATGGAGGTGTTTATGGATGATTTTTCCATGTTTGGAGCATCTTTCGATTTGTGTTTGAAGAATTTGGAAACCGTCCTTGAGAGGTGTGTAAAAACTAACTTGGTGTTAAATTAGGAGAAGTGTAACTTTATGGTGACGGAGGGAATTGTGCTTGGCCACAAAGTTTCTTCCAAAGGCCTTGAAGTAGATCAAGCGAAGATTGAAGTAATTGAAAAGTTGCCTCCTCCTACCAACGTCAAGGGAATCCGAAGCTTTTTGGGGCATGCGGGATTCTATAGGCGTTTCATCAAAGATTTTGCAAAGGTAGCAAGGCCATTGAGCAACTTGCTCAACAAGGATCAGGTATTTCTATTTTACGATGAATGTCGTATTTCTTTTCAAATTTTGAAAGAGAAACTAATTACCGCTCCAATAATCATCGCGCCAAATTGGACTTTAAATTTTGAACTAATGTGCGATGCGAGTGATTATGCCGTTGGAGCGGTGTTAGGTCAAAGGAAGGACAAAACTTTTCATGCTATACATTACGCAAGCAAGGTATTAAATGAGGCGCAAGTAAATTATGCCACAACCGAAAAAGAATTGCTTGTGATTGTATACGCACTTGAGAAGTTTCGTTCTTACCTAATAGGGTCAAAAGTGGTTATCTACATTAATCATTCGGCTATTAAATATCTTCTCACTAAACCAGATTCGAAGCAAAGGCTTATCCGTTGGATCCTTTTACTTCAAGAATTTGATTTGGAAATAAAGGATAAAAAGGGTTCAGAGAATTTAGTGGCGGATCATTTGTCCTGTTTGATCAATGTGGAGGTAACCAAAGCTAAAAAGGAAATCCGAGAGGAATTTCCCGATGAAAAATTGTTTAGAGTCCAAGTTAGGTCGTGGTTTGCGGATATTGCTAACCACAAAGCAACCTGTTGGATACCCGAAGACCTAACTTGGAACCAACAAAGGAAGTTCTTGTCGGATGCAAATTTATATGTGTGGGATGACCCTTATTTGTTCAAATTAAGAGGTGACAACCTTTTGAGAAGGTGTGTCACTAGTGAAGAAGCTCAAAGTATTCTTTGGCATTGTCACAACTCGCCTTATGGCGGCCATTTTAATGGTTCGAGGACGGCCATGAAAGTCTTGCAATCAGGCTTTTATTGGCCTACTCTCTTTAAAGACGCAAATCTTCATGCGCAAAGTTGTGACACTTGTCAAAGAAGTGGGGGAAATGGAAAAAGAGATGAAATGCCCCTTCAAAATATCCAAGAAGTTGAAATTTTCGATTGTTGGGGCATAGATTTTGTTGGTCCATTTCCACTCTCTTTTGGAAATGAGTACATCTTAGTGGCGGTTGACTATGTGTCGAAGTGGGTTGAAGCGATTGCTTCACCTAAGGCTGATGGCAAAACGGTGATAATTTTTTTGAAGAAAAACATCTTTTCCCGTTTTGGCACTCCTCGGGTTCTTATTAGTGATGGCGGGTCACACTTTTGCAATGCATCTCTTGAAAGTGTTTTAAAACATTATGGCGTATCGCATAAAGTGGAGACCCCTTACCACCCACAATCGAACGGTCAAGTCGAGGTGTCGAACCGTGAAGTGAAAAGGATTTTAGAAAAAAACCGTGTCAAGTTCTAGAAAAGATTGTTCGCAGAAATTGGACGAAGCTTTGTGGGCATACCGTACTGCTAACAAAGCTTCAGTTGGCTTAACTCCATTTCAAATGGTTTATGGTAAAACCTGCCATTTACCAGTTGAAATGGAGCACAAAGCACTGTGGGCCCTTAAGCTGTTAAATTTTGATACGAACTTGGCCGGAGAAAAGAGAAAAATACAACTTCAGGAATTGGAAGAAATGCGGAATGTCGCCTATCATTCAAGTTGGTTGTATAAAGAGAAGGTGAAGAGTTATCACGACAAGAAGATCCGGCAAAAGGACTTCAAGGTCGGGCATTTGGTACTGCTGTTTAATTTCGGTTGAAACTTTTCCCGGGAAAATTAAAATCAAAGTGGTCCGGACCGTTTCGTGTCAAGGAGGTAAAGAGTTATGGAGCAATTGTGATCGAGGATTTGGAAAATAAAGACTGTTGGACCCTAAATGGTCAACGCTTAAAAATCTACCTTGGTGGTAACTTTGATCGTGACAATTGTTATGTTCTTCATTGAGCATCTTGGTCCGTCGAGCTTATCCGACGTTAAACAAGCGCTTTTTGGGAGGCACCCCAATATTGTAAGTATTTATCGTCTTTTTAGTCTATTTGTTGTTTAAATCATGTTTTTTGTAAAGTTGATGTTTTATGCTGCTATAAATGATGTTTTGAACTGCTGGAAGTTGGATTTGAGCTGCTGGAAGTGGTTTGTGTATTGCAGTGCGCGCTTAACGCGCAGGAGCCCGCTTAGTGCGGTTTGAAGAAAAAGGACCCTATACTTCTAGTGGGCAGCGCGCTTAGCGCGACCCAGAGCCCGCTTAGCGCGGTCTGCGTATTTTTGAAAAAAAATTATGATTTTTCTGGGTCCACTAAGCAATACCTGGCCCAGATTTTGTTTTATGTTGCTAAGGTTTTGAGGTTGTGCCTCATTTCACCCTTTTTCACAAAATTCCTCAAGTTTCTCTCTTCTCCTCAAAGAATAAAAATTTCTTGTGAGTTGCTTGGATATCGTGTGCCCTAACTTCAAATTATTCATCTTTTTACTCAACATCTTCTTCATCAACTGTAATTTTTCCATTTTCAGTTTTTAGTTTTCAAATAGAAAACCCATTTTGGGTTTTTTGTGTTTTTTCAATGTTCTACTTCATCTTTCTCTTCTTTTTGTGTCAATTGACAATATTGTTGCTTAATTAGTAGGAATGCATGTGGTTAGAAACTTCAATTTTAGAAATTAGAGATTTTGATTTAGAAATTAGGTTTTTTGTATAAATTAGGTTTTTGATTTTGTGTATTCGCTGTAAGTGTTTCTGTACATATCTCTAGTGTAGGAAGTAGGAGTATCCTTGGAAACCCTCTGATTGCAGAGGGGATTTTTTCTGCATTTCGCAGACCCCGCTTAGCGCGCTCCTGCGCGCTTAGTGCGGTCTGGGATTTGCAGAAAAATTCCCCTTTTCTAATTCTGTTTCGCTTTCCTTGGGTTATTCTTAGTATTTATTTATGAATTTAGAGATATTTTAATGTTGTTTTCATTAACATTTGTGGTTGTTTTGTGTGTGTTTTATTTTTTCTTTTCAGATGTCTGGACGGAAGAAACAGCGTGTTGTTGGTTCTTCATCAAACCCACCCAGGCGTACTCCATCAGGCCAGTTTGATAGTACTAGATTCCTTGGTCTTGAACAACAACAAAGATATCAGCAACTAGAAAGGAGAACAGTTTGGGCAGACTGAATTATTCTAATTGATCCTGAAGGAAGCTATCGCAACATAGCTTCTTATGTTCAAGGTGAAGGCTGGGACAAGCTATCTTTACCTTACTCCGAGTACCATTTAGACATCGTGAGGGAATTCTTCGCGAATGCATTGCCCTCCGATGGTAGGACTTTCAACTTCAAAACTTGGGTTAGGGAGAAGGAAATTGATTTCTCAAGGGATGCGATTAATTCATACCTTGGTAACCACCTTGAGATGGCCGAAGATGAGTTATGTAATTTTGGAAGGATGATGGCTCACCGTAGCTGGAATGCCGAGCAGTTAAGGGAAGTGTTATGTATGAGGGGGCAAACATACTAGTGAAGCGCTAATGGAGCACCTCTCAAGTTCTTGAGGAGTGTATTGACTACGGCTGTTCAAGTTATAATGTCAGTTGTTTTGCACAACCTTAAGTTGCAGAGTCACACCTCCTCCATTCCCATGGAGACATAAGCTCTTATAGCTTATATCCTTGACGACGAGAAGACCGTGGACTTAGCACAAATCATTTCCAACGAGCTTAAGAGGATCGTTGTGAGTGCTACACCGTTAGGTGATAGGGTGGCCTGTACCTTGACATATCCTGGACTTATTATGGCCTTATACAATAGGGCGCGTGTCACCCTTCCTACTCATGGGAATGTAAAGTTGGTTGTGCTGGATGATAATTATATCACTCATCATTGTTTCCAGGCACTTAATTTAGATGATGTTGTTTCTGTAGCTGTTGCTGCCCCTGCAGGGCGTGCTCGTGATCCGAGTGCTGAGGCCAATTGGGCCATGCATGAGGCTCACCAGCAGGCCTTCTTATTCATGCATGATTTGATGATGCAGTTGCAGCTCCAGATCTGGGAGCCACATATTGATCATCATTTGAGGTCTCGAGAGGACCTCATGGCTTTTGCTAGATGGCCTGAGGGCAGGCCTGGTTTTTTGGAGGGGGCAGGTGATGATGACGATGGTGATGATGGTGCTGGTGATGGAGTGTCAAGCTCAAGCTCTTATTGATGGGTTTGATGTGTCCATTTTTGTATTTCGTATTTTGTTATGTTTACTATGTTTCTATTATTGTTAGCTTTTGTTTAGGATTGTTGTAGTTCCATCTGGGTGGATGTTAATTTTTGGATATTGTTGTTAACATTTTCTTATTATTAGTGAATTTTCCATCCGGGCGGATGATGTTTGATGTTTATATTTTTTAGTACAATTTTTTTTTGTGTTTGTTCTTAATCTAAGGTAATCAATTGATGAAGCAAGTGTTAGTTTCTTTGATCAAAAGTGATGTGCTTCACCATTCATTGATAGTGATGATAAAATTCTGAATTGGTGCACAAAAAGGTACTCTGTTTGTGCTTTGTAGAATGTTAATATGTTTATGAACTTTTTGCTTTACATAAATTTCAAGTTTTGCTTCATTTTGCATATTTGTTCATATTGGAATCAATTAGGACATAACCACAAATGTGAGTTTCCTCCATTGTTCACAAATTATTGAGGGATTCAAGTAGTTGTTGCTTACTCAAATTTTTTATGTTTAATCTTACTTTTGGTTTTGAAATTTTGGAAACTTAGAAATGATCAAGGCAAATTTTTTTTAGTACTATGAGTAGAACCACTTTTCCAAATATCACTTCAAGTCACCTTGTGAGTGTGTGAACATTAGAAACCTCTCTTGAGCCTAAAACGAAAAATTTTGTATCATTGAAGCATGAACCTGAACTTTAACCGTTTTGAAGAGCATTTTGATTAAGTTGTAGTATTGTTGAAGTTGGGGAGATTGGTTCATTGTGAAAAGAGAAGAAGGAATTGTGGGTAATGCATTCTCAAATGAAATCGAGAATAGAATGAAAAAGAAAAAAATAATTGAAAAATCAAAAGAGAAAGAAAAAGAAAAATTGTGGAAATCAAAAGAGAAAGAAATAGAATGCATTGTGAGAATAATTTGGAAGTATGAGCAAGAATGGTTGTTTAGAAAAGAGAATGCTCTTCATGAAATTTACCCTTTCTTGTTCAATGGCCGTGTACATATGTCCCTTGTTTCTTAACCCCGGCCAAGTTACAACCGATAAAAGTCCTTTTATGATCTTTGTTTCCATTGTTTTCATTAATTGTGAGATGATTGCGTAAATTGTTTTGGATGTGGCACAATTGCTTATGAGTGCATTTTGTCCCTTGTAAATATTGAGCTTGGCTCATTTGAATAAATTAGGTGATTCCCGTTTGAACATTTGTTTGCTTATGATGAGTGCTTGTTATTTATGTTTAGAGGTTAGTTCATATACATATTTTTATTCTGTCGGGCTGAGCATTACTTGTAGGCGTATCAATTCGGTTTGAACCATTGATTTTTGTTTGTGTTTGCTTATCCGATTTTCCTCTTACTTCTATTCTATTTTACCTTTGTTTGAGGACAAACAAAGAAACAAGTTGGGGAGAGTTGTTAGGTGCTAAATTGTGTTAATATTTAGTTTAATTTTTAGCACCTTTTTGTGATCTTTATTTGATAATCGATGCTTTTTCCCATTGTTTCTGGTTAATAACCGTAGTATAGTTAATTACATTAGTAGACTTATTTATTTAACTTTTGTGTTTTTAATTGTAGGTTTTTACATGGAAAGGTGGAGCTTGGAGCAAGGAAGGCTCCTTAGAAGCAGTTTTTGAAGAAAGCAATTTTTGGAGCATGCTTGTAGCGTGCTCCTAGCGCGGGGATGAAGCTAGTTACAGAGAGTAGCCCGCTTAGCGGGGTCTTGAGCATGCTAAGCGCGCTCTTAGGTCGGTTTAGCAATAAATGAGACTGCGCTTAGTGCGGTGCAGCGCGCTTAGCGCGCTCTGCGATTCTCATCCCCTTATAAATATAATTGATCAGATCTTTTGGGAGGACAATTCATTTTCCTTAAGAGCAAAAATATTGTAAACACTGTAGCATCCTATTTTGGAAGATTGAAAGCATCATTCGTCGAGAGATCTTCATTGATGCTTGTTTCTCTTCTTCATCTTCTTGTTTGTAAAGCTTCCATGTCAATGGAGAGCTAATTTCTCTTTTGTGTCAAGGTTAGAAGGTAGACAAACCTTTCTTTTGTATATATAGGTATTAATTATAGCTTATGAACTCTTGGATGATGAATGTATGGTGAAAAACTTTGTCTTTATGGTTTATTCTTTGTGTTGGTTCATGATTGAGAAATGTGTTCTTACACTTTACCTAGGTTTTTCATCCATCAATGCACATAGGCTAGAGATAGTTATGAGTGTTGATGTTCATAAATATTGAACTTGAATGTTGTCATTTTGATAGTTTGAGTGAGAGATCATCAAAGGATCAAAATGGTAAAACTCACAATATGTGTTAGAGATAAATATGTTTGGAGGATATGTGATTACATTTACCGTCTAAACGAGTTCATTAGCTTTGTCGATTCTATTCGTACAAAATGGTTTGTCGAACCCTAATCTTGGCATGTTTTTACAAATCGTTAAAACCAATCTTTTTACCATTCATTACTTAACTTTGAATGCAAGCATTCCGACTAAAAACAACCAAAACCCTTTGTTACTTTAAAGTTTGAAACGAATTCAACTGTAGAACGGCGGTGATATCTCTAAACAATCTCTGTGGAACGATAACAAAAACCCTACTCTATTTGTATTTCAACAGGGGCCAACTGTTAACTCCATTGAAGGACTGGGAGAGAATGTCCTAATAAAAAAGGTAGACCAAGTAAAGACCCCTATGACGAAAGTGAGGGAAGTATTAATTGGGTACGAGGAGTTTGAAAAGCTGCACGGTGTCTGCGAGGATTGTACGTCTGATCCCGATAACTGTAAGAAGATAAAGAGGGTCCTCCAACATTAATTAACCAAGGGATAGTACAGATTGGGTATGTTAGTTCTTGGATTGGCTGGAATTTTCGTAAAACAAAGTATACTCAATGTTGATGTCAAGGTGCTGATGTTACAACATTGAGATTTAACACTGGACTGTGTTAAGTAATTAATTGCTGAAGTTGGATGTCTGATGTCACATAGGCGATGTTGTGACATCAGATCTACAGAATTAACAACAACAGGCTGTGATGTTGTTAGGGTTGCGTATTAGCTGGAATTGTGGAGAGCAAGCTGTCTCATTGGATGCGAATATCTTGGGATAGATATTTGCTGCTGCATAGGAGATCTGGTGCAGATTTGTAGGAGATTTAAAAGGTTGAAGATTTAAAAAGATTTTAGGAGAAAATCTGTTTTAAATATTCAGTTTTAAATAACAAATCTGGGAGATATTGTAGCAAGTCCAAGACCAATTCAAGAAGCTATATAAAGCGTACAAGACCAAAGGAAAAGGTACAGAAATACAGAGAGAAGATCAAGAGCATAGGCTGAGTGTCTTGAGTATTTTGTACGAGTTGTATAACCAGAATTCTAGGGTGAATTGTTGTGTCATATTCTGTCCTCTCTAGAAGCTGTGAAGCAATAGAGAGTGGTTGTTTGATCGAAGCTAGGAAGCAAGATCAAGGGTACTTAAAGTGGTTTCTTTGAGAGTTTGTAAGGGATTGAGTGGTGTTCTCATACCTAGGTGGTTTCTTAGGTAGGAAGTCATTAGTAGAGTATAAGTTTAGGAGATTGTCAACGGGTTGTTGAGTCTGTAAATTATATCTACAAGTAGTGAATTCCATTCCTGGCTTGGTAGCCCCCAGAGTAGGTTGGTTGTAACCGAACTGGGTCAACAATTCCTTGTGTTGCTTTGTTACTGTTATTGTTGTCCATTGTGCAGAGTGTGTTGTTGTGACATCACACCTTAACATCACACGTCTGATACCAGAATTTCAATTGGTATCAGAGCAGGCATCCTGTCTGTCTCTGGGTGAGATCTAGGGAAGTTACTTTCTGGTGTAAAGATGGACAAAGAAGTTGGAGGATTCGTCAACAGACCCCCTATTTTGGATGGATCCAATTATGACTATTGGAAGCCAAGGATGACCACTTTCTTAAAATCCTTGGACAGTAGGGCTTGGAAGGCTGTTATTAAAGAATGGAAAGCTCCTGTCATGTGTGAGAAGGATGATGCTGGCAAAGATAAAGAAGGCACCTCTAAGCCAAAGCCTGAAGAAGAGTGGACCAAGGAGGAAGATGAGCTTGCCCTTGGAAATTCCAAAGCTCTGAATGCAATCTTCAATGGAGTGGATAAGAATATCTTCAGGTTAATCAATACATGTGAAGTTGCTAAGGAAGCGTGGGACATTTTACAGGCTACACATGAAGGAACATCTAGAGTTAAGATGTCAAGACTTCAGCTGTTAACATCAAAATTTGAAAGCCTGAAGATAAAGGAAGATGAGACTATTCATGACTTCCACATGAGTGTTCTTGAGCTGGCCAATGCATCTAGTGCTCTTGGAGAGAAAATGTCTGAAGAAAAGCTTGTAAGGAAGATTCTTAGGTCCCTTCCTAAGAGGTATAAGATGAAGGTAACTGCCATCGAAGAAGCTCAAGACATCAGCAAGATGAGAGTAGATGAGCTCATTGGATCTCTTCAAACTTTTGAGCTTGGTTTGAATGAAGAAGAACCAGAAAAGAAGCCCAAGGGTATTGCTTTGGTCTCCACTCCTATAGAAGATAAGGAAGTCAAAGATTCTCAGGAAGATTTGTCTCAAGCCATTGCAATGTTGGGAAGGCAGTTCAACAAAGTGTTAAAAAGATAGAACAATAACTACAAGCCTAGTGTCAAGAACAGTTCTTCTGACATCAGCAAGCCAAAAGAGAAAGATGAAGAGAAGACTGCCTAGGATAGAGGTGTTCAATGCTTTGAATGTGAAAGGTATGGACATGTCAAGAAAGAATGTCCCACATTCTTGAAGAAGCAGAAGAAGGGCTTGTCAGTTTCCTGGTCTGAATCTGATAGTGAAAGTGATGGTGAGTCAGCAAGGCATGCTAGAGCCTTAACAGGAACTGTTGTGTCTGATGATGATAGTGATGAAGAAATAACTTATGAGGAGCTAGCTTCTACTTATCGAGAGCTGTGTTTGAAAAGTGCTGAGATTTGTCAAGAAAACAAGTATCACAAGCAACAGATTGCTCAGCTTGAAAATGAAAAAGCTGATCGGAAAAACGAAGTTGTACTAGTTAAGTCTCAACTTGATCAGATGACAAAATTCGTCAGGATGATGAACAGTGGTACTACTAATCTTGATAAGATTCTTCAGTCAGAGAAAGCTGCTGGAGATAAATCAGGCATAGGATATGTGGCCAGCACTTCAGGAACAAAAAGGGAGATGTCTCAACCTTTGTCTCAACATCAACCTAAGAGACAGGGTCCTACCCCAAAGAAGGGTGTTCAGCCCCAGAATGCTGAGAAGAAACATGGTCCTCATCAGAGGAAGATGCAGCATTAAGGAGCTAGTCAGTATATGCCTCCCCAATATCACCAGAGCATGCAAGCCGCCAGGTTCAAGCAGAACATATCTCATCAGAGGTTTCAACATCAGGAAAACTGGTGTGGTTATGGATACAACAATGTTGTGCCTTATTACTATGGAAAAAGGAAGCCTCATCACCATAGAAGACAGCCTAAGAGACAACATCATCAATACAGGAGAAGACAATTCAACTATGGAATAAGGAGACAACATTATGGGTGGCAGCCACAACATTATCAAAGTGGAAGAAGATTTAACCACTTTAGAAACGACAGAGTCAGATGCTTCTATTGTGGCAGGATTGGACATATGCAGTCCTCGTGCTTCAAGCTTCACGGTTATCCTAATTCTGCTCCTCAACCCAAACAGCAAGAGGTAAGGCCTAAGGTGATGAAGCAATGGATACCGAAAGTTACCAGCTTGATAGCTCACACTTCCTTAAGGGTTTCTACCAAAGATGACTGGTATTTTGACAGTGGGTGTTCAAGACACATGACTGGAGTAAAGAATCTGCTTGTTGATGTGAAACCTCAGTCTTCTGGCTATGTTACATTTGGTGATGGGATCAAAGGAGAGATAAAGGGGATTGGTAAACTAAACTGTGCTAGTGCTCCCAGACTGGAGAATGTCCTTCTTGTTAAAGGACTAACAGCTAATTTGATTAGTATTAGTCAACTTTGTGATCAAGGATTCAAAGTAGACTTCACAAAGTCCGAATGTATGGTCAAAGATGACAAAGGAGAAGTCATTATGAAGGGAGCCAGATCTAAGGACAATTGTTATCTTTGGGTGCCGCAAAACTCAAATTCCTCCACGTGTGTGCTTGCTAAAGAAGATGATGTCAAAATCTGGCATCAGAAGTTGGGACATCTTCACCTAAAGGGAATAAAGAGAATTATCTCCTCAGAAGCAGTCAGAGGGATTCCCAAACTTAGTATTGAGGAAGGAAAGGTGTGTGGAGACTGTCAAAAGGAAAGCAGACAAAGATGTCTCATCTGAAGCTTCAACATGACACCACCTCCAAGGTATTGGAACTCCTTCATATGGATTTGATGGGACCTATGCAGGTTGAAAGTCTGGGTGGAAAGAAATATGCTTATGTAGTTGTGGATGACTACTCAAGATACACCTGGGTGAATTTCATCAAAGACAAATCTGAGGTGTTTGATGTCTTTAAAGAGCTCTGTCAAAAACTCCAAAGAGAAAAGGAGAGTAAGGTCATCAGAATAAGAAGTGATCATGGAAGAGAGTTTGAGAATAGCAAGTTTGAAGAATTTTGCTCGGCTGAAGGTATAAGTCATGAGTTTTCATCGCCTATCACCCCTCAGCAAAATGGAGTGGTTGAGAGGAAGAACAGAACTATATAAGAGTCGGCTAGAGCAATGATTCATGCCAAGAAACTTCCTTATCACTTCTGGGCTGAAGCCATGAACACTGCCTGCTACATTCACAACAGGGTTACCCTAAGAAGAGGGACTTCATCCACTCTATATGAACTGTGGAAGGGAAGAAAACCTAATGTTAAGTACTTCCATGTTTTTGGTAGTAGATGTTTCATCCTGGCAGATAGAGAGCAGAGAAGGAAATTGGATTCCAAAAGTGATGAAGGAATATTTTTGGGGTACTCCATCAATAGCAGAGCATATAGAGTCTTCAACTCCAGGACCAAAGTAATGATAGAGTTAATCAATGTTGTGATTGATGATGAAGATAAGCAGGAAGTTGAGGATGTCATAGAAGATGTTGGAACATCAGCTGATGAAGTTTCTCTAGAAGTTGAAGAAAGAAATCCATCTCCTGGTGCGGCTGATACTGAGCCTGAGCAACCTCAGAAAGATCCTTCTATCAGAATTCAGAAGGATCATCCAAAGGAGCTAATTATAGGTGATCCAAATTCTGGAGTAAGGACTAAGTCAAGAGATATCATAGCTAGCTCATGCTTTGTATCCAAAATTGAGCCAAAGAATGTCAAGGAAGCTCTGACAGATGAGTTTTGGATCAATGCTATGCAAGAAGAACTGGAGCAGTTTAGAAGAAATGATGTCTGGGATCTTGTGCCAAGACCAGAAGGGGTGAATGTTATTGGAACAAAGTGGATCTACAAAAACAAGTCTGACGAGCTTGGAGTGGTTACAAGAAACAAAGCGAGACTTATTGCACAAGGTTACACTCAAGTTGAGGGAGTTGACTTTGATGAGACGTTTGCTCCAGTGGCTAGATTAGAATCCATCAGACTACTCTTGGGTATGGCTTGTAACCTAAGATTCAAGTTGTTCCAAATGGACGTAAAGAGTGCTTTTCTGAATGGCTATCTGAATGAAGAAGTCTATGTAGATCAACCTAAAGGATTCACTGATCCAAACTTCCCCAATCATGTGTTCAAACTGAGGAAAGTGTTGTATGGCTTGAAACAAGCTCCAAGGGCCTGGTATGAGAGGCTGACAGAATTCTTAGTAGCAAATGGTTATAGAAAAGGAGGGATTGACAAAACCTTGTTTGTCAAGGAAGAAGGCGGAAAATTAATGGTAGCCCAAATTTATGTGGATGACATTGTATTTGGGGGGATGTCAGATACTATGGTGAAACAGTTTGTTCAACATATGCAATCAGAATTTGAAATGAGTTTGGTTGGAGAACTTAGCTACTTTCTTGGATTACAAGTCAGACAAATGGAGGATTCTATCTTTATTTCTCAAAGCAAATATGCTAAGAGCATAGTAAAGAAATTTGGCCTGGATAATGCCAATCACAAAGGACACCTGCTCCCACCCATTTGAAGCTATCCAAGGATGAGAATGGAGTGAGTGTGGACCACAGCTTGTACAGAAGTATGATTGGGAGTCTACTGTATCTCACAACAAGCAGACCTGACATTTCCTTTGCTATTGAAGTGTGTGCCAGATATCAATCTGATCCTAAGGTGAGTCACTTAAATTAAGTGAAGAGGATTCTAAAATATGTGAATGGCACAAGTGACTATGGGATGCTATATAGCCATGATTCTGGGACTAATTTAAGAGGATACTGTGATGTTGATTGGGATGGAAGTGCAGATGATAGGAAAAGCACTTCAGGAGGCTGTTTCTTTCTAGGGAACAATCTAATTTCCTGGTTCAGCAAGAAGCAGAATTGTGTATCTCTCTCAACTACTGAAGCGGAGTATATAGCAGCAGGAAGTAGTTGCTCTCAGCTGGTTTGGATGAAGCAGATATTGAGTGAATACAATGTCAAACAAGATGTTATGACACTATACTGTGATAATCTGAGTGCCATTAATATATCTAAAAATCCTATACAGCATAGTAGGACAAATCACATAAACATAAGGCATCACTTCATAAGGGATCTGGTTGAAGACAAAATTGTTACCTTGGAGCATGTAGCCACAGAAAACCAGCTGGCTGACATATTCACTAAAGCCTTAGATGCAAACCAATTTGAAAGGTTAAGAAGCAAATTGGGAATCTGCATTTATGAAGACTAAATGTGCTAGAAAGGGGTTATGGGCAGTTGGAGTTATGTTTGAATATGTTTAGTCAACTGCCAGGTGAAGCTTGCCTAATTATGTCTAAAAAGGGGGAGAGTTAAAAATTGCCATGAAGAGAATAGTGCTGATGCAGTTATTGAGGGGGAGAGAAGTGCTGCACATTGTGAGCTACTGAACAGCTGTGATGCTGGTTCATATTGTTGAGGGGGAGCGCCAATTGGCTGTTGTCAATAATGAAGATGGTGCTGCAACAGATCAAGTGATGAAGACTATGAAAATTGTCAAACTGCTACTGATGAAGAGTTTCAAATTATTAATTAAAGTTTTTTCTGCTGCTGAAGTCTCTGAAGGTGCAGAGTGCAGAGATTGTTTTAGCCAAAATGAGGCAAAGGAGGAAATTGTTAGTTCCTGGATTGGCTGGAATTTTGGTAAAACAAAGTATACTCAATGTTGATGTCAAGGTGCTGATGTTGCAACATTGAGATTTAACACTGGATTGTGTTAAGTAATTAATTGCTGAAGTTGGATGTCTGATGTCACATAGGCGATGTTGTGACATCAGATCTGCAAAATTAACAACAGCAGGCTGTGATGTTGTTAGGGTTGCGTATTAGCTGGAATTGTGGAGAGCAAGCTGTCTCATTGGATGCGAATATCTTGGGATAGATATTTGCTGCTGCATAGGAGATCTGGTGCAGATTTGTAGGAGATTTAAAAGGTTGAAGATTTAAAAAGATTTTAGGAGAAAATCTGTTTTAAATATTCAGTTTTAAATAAAAAATCTGGGAGATATTGTAGCAAGTCCAAGACCAATTCAAGGAGCTATATAAAGCGCACAAGACCAAAGGAAAAGGTACATAAATACAGAGAGAAGATTAAGAGCATAGGCTGAGTATCTTGAGTATTTTGTACGAGTTGTATAACCAGAATTCTAGGGTGAATTGTTGTGTCGTATTCTGTCCTCTCTAGAAGCTATGAAGCAATAGAGAGTGGTTGTTTGATCGAAGCTAGGAAGCAAGATTAAGGGTACTCAAAGTGGTTTCTTTGAGAGTTTGTAAGGGATTGAGTGGTGTTCTCATACCTAGGTGGTTTCTTAGGTAGGAAGTCATTAGTAGAGTATAAGTTTAGGAGATTGTCAACGGGTTGTTGAGTCTGTAAATTATATCTACAAGTAGTGAATTCCATCCCTGGCTTGGTAGCCCCCAGAGTAGGTTGGTTGTAACCGAACTGGGTCAATAATTCCTTGTGTTACTTTGTTACTGTTATTGCTGTCCATTGTGCAGAGTGTGTTATTGTGACATCACACCTTAACATCACACGTCTGATACCAGAATTTCAGGGTACTTAAGGAGTATGAATGAAGTGGCTGCCTTAGAATCCCAGGGGAAAGTACCTTCTGAGATTCCGTACCAGAAAAGAGAAGTGGCGACTCCTATTCAAATACCAGTTCCAAGGTATGCACAAGCGCCTATTCAAATACCAGTTCCAAGGTCTGCACAAACACCTATTCAAATACCAGTTTCAAGGCCTGCACAGACTCCTGTTCAGATATCAATTCCGATACCTACATGAACGCCAATTCAAATACATGTTCCTGCACCAGTCAAAGTGCCAGTGCCTGCAAGGTCAGAAGGCCCTATCACTTTCCATATTCCAGCACCATTTCCATATGAAATCACTAAGACTGTACCTTGGAAGTATGACATCACTGCCTCCGTGGGAGGAAAGCCTATAGTACCATCACCAGCTGTTACTAACATAGTTGGTATTGGAGGAATGACCCGTAGTGGAAGAGTGTACTCCTCTGAGCAACATAAGAAGGATACCCCCGAAAGCTCAAAGGGGAAAGAAACCACAAATACAGGTGAAGGGTCTTCCAAGAAGAATATATCTCAAGAAGATGCCGAGGAATTTTTAAGAATCATAAAGAAAAGTGATTATAGGGTGGTGGACCAACTAAATCAAACACCGTCCAAGATCTCCATTTTATCTTTGTTATTATGCTCGGAGGCACATAGGGAATCCCTGCTAAAGGTCCTGAACGAAGAACATGTCACCAAAGATATATCAGTGGTTTAGTTCGACAAAGTAGTCGCCAATATCGCCGCCAGCACCTGTCTGGGTTTCAGTAGTGAGAAACTACCTCCCGAGGGGCAAACACATAATAAGGCCTTGCATATATCAGTCAAGTGTAGGCCTGTTACCGGTCCGGTTCAGACCGGATATTGAGGGACCCAAAAAATGGACCGGCCATGCTACCGGGTACCCAGGAACCGGACCGACACAGTGATGGTTTTTATTTTTAACCGAAACCGGACCGGCTAATTCGGGTAAACCGGACCGGATATTTTTTTTAATGTTGCAGATCCGGAACAGAACCGGTCCAGAAAAATTTATTTTTTTTTTAATTTTTTAAATTCAAAATAAATTGTTAAAAATACTAATTTTTACATTACTTTAAAATTACATCAAAATATATTCAAATTACACCAAAATGTTGTTCAAAATTGTTCAAATTACACCAAATTACATAAAAGTTACATCAAAATATATTCAAATTACACCAAAATGATTGTTCAAATTACATAATTAATAATATGCCTCAGAAACATTTTCATCATTGGCTTTGTAATGTTGTTCAAAATTGTTCAAATTACATAAAAGTTACATCAAAATATATTCAAATTACACCAAAATGATTGTTCAAATTACATAAATAATAATATGCCTCAGAAACATTTTCATCATTGGCTTTGTAATGTTGTTCTTGTAGAAGAAGCGGCACCCGGATCCTCACCAAAATGATATGCCAAAGGTTCTTCATGTGATTCTTCAAGCTACACCAATTAAAGCATAAGTAATATGGGACATAAACTCTATAATAAGTGAACTAAAATAGATCATAACATAAGCAAAAAATACTTACTAAGCTAGCAGTGCATCCCTTTTTTATTCCATACTTTTCCTTCACCCAATCACCCCCACAAAGTACCATTTCAACTGTCTTAGTTTTCATCGCAGCTCGTTTAGGATCAATAATCCTTTTACCGGCACTAAAGGTTGCTTCTGAAGCAACAGTTGTAACCGGAACAGTTAAGACATCCTTTGCTAGCTTACTAAGAACAGGATATTTAGCTTCATTCCCCATCCACCAAGTTAAAACATCAAACTTAGATGTAGGAGGAACTTTCAAGGGAGGCTCCTCAATATATAAATCAAGATCAGATTTTGCATTACTATTACCAACTACAGTTTCTAAATACATTTCAAAACTCCTCCTTCCCAAACCAGAACTAGACCCTACTTCAGATACAGGTGCAGTGCCACTGTCAGCATTGGTTCCATAGGTATCTTGATACAATTGGAAGAGGGATTTTAGGTTGGCTGCCAACTCTTGTTCATAGGTGGTGGCTTGAGTAGAATTTGGATACAAGAAGGGATATACCCATTTGATGAAGATCATTTTATACCTATTTGAACAAGTAGAGTTGTCAACCAACTTAAATTCACCTATTCTATATTTGCATAAAATATATTGAAGGGATAGTGGCCTCAGAATATATTGAAGGCAACATAATTAAATCCAAGGCTCAATTAAGTCACAACTCAAGAGGCAACTTAAAAGTAATTCTAGTCTCAATTAAGTCACAACTCAGGAGCAGGCAACCTAATTAAATTCTAGGCTCAATTAAGTCACAACTCAGAAAAATAATCATCATTGGCAAGTGGCAATACAAGGCCTCATGGTAAAATAAAAGCCTCAGTTCACATCATTAATCATCATTGGCAGATGGCAGAACAAGGTACATAGAAGAAAGAATCCATTCATAAACAAAGGCCTCAGTTCACATCATTAATCATCATTGGAAGATGTCAATACAAGGCAAATAGAAGAAAGAATCCATTCATAAACAAAGGCCTCAGTTCACATCATTAATCATCATTGGCAGATGTCAATACAAGGCAACATACAAACCAAGCAGATAGTTGCTACCTATGTCATTGCAAGTTGCAACTACCAAGAAAGAATTCATTCATAAAAGCAGGCCTCAGTTAACATAAATAATCATTGGCCAATGGCAACTAACTATCTACTTGTAAGATGTGCATACCTTGGATCAAGGACTGCACCAATTGATATCAATGTGTTGGACTCTGCCCAATACTTGTCATACTTCAATTTCATCTGATTAGCAAGATACTGCAGTTGAGGATTATTTGAGATGTCTGAAGGGTTATCAAGTAAAACCTTCACCCTGTAAAGCTCAGCCAAAAACAAGTTAGCAGTAGGGTAAGAGGTGCCACTAATAATGGAAGTAACATCAGCAAAAACCTCCAAAAACTTGCAAATATCATGGACATCTTCCCAATCATTCGCATCAGGTAAAAAATGGAGAAATGCACCATTTTCTTCAGCATATCTTGGCCACACTTCTCTATAATGGTATGCAGTGGACAACATCAACCAAGTTGAGTTCCACCTAGTCTTAGTATCCAACACTTGCATTCTGCCTTCAAGTTGCAATTCATCCACAAATTTCTTAAATGCCTTGCATCTAGTTTCAGAATTCAGCAAGTACTTCACCCCATTCCTAATCTTATCAACAGTCTCCTTAATCATGTCAAGCCCATCCTGAACCAATAAGTTTAAAATGTGTGCACAACACCTCACATGAAATAGTTTACCATCCAATGGTAGATTCCTCCTTCCAGAATAATCTCTTTTCAACCTAGTAATACAATTATCATTTGCACTAGCATTATCCACTGAAATTGAAGCCACCTTATCCCTAATTCCCCAATCATCCATCACCTTAATCAACTCCCTACACAATACCTCACCAGAATGTGGTGGGGGAACATTCTTAAAAGATAAAACCCTTTTATGAAGCTGCCATTTGGAATCAATGAAATGACCAGTCACAGTCATATAGCCAATTCTCTGTTCACCAGACCACCAAAGGTCTGTTGTAAGAGAGATCCTATTAATCAAAGACATACTCTTTTTCATATTAACCCTCTCAGCCTCATAGAACACCTCACAGTCAGCTTTAACTTGTTGTCTAGTAATCTTTTTATACCAAGGATAAATTGTTTTAAGGAACTCATTAAAGATAACATGATCCATAACAGAAAATGGATACTCATGACCTAAAACCATATGAGCAGCAACTTCTCTAACCCTACCATGATTATATGTCCAAGTTGCAATATTAGGAGTATTAGCATCACATACATTTAGCCTAGATTGTACAACTTCTTTATCAGTGTTACCTCTCACCCTAAGTTTCCTCTGGATGCAATTCCCTAAGTGTTTTTTAGCATTAGAAGTGCTCTTATATTTGGAATCATAAGTATACAGCTTACCACACCATCTACATTTCCATTTCATTGCACCTTCTGGCGTCTCAATAACGTCCATCTCATTATGAACAGCAGACTTCTTTGGACGAGGAGCTTTACCAATAGCATTAGCCTGGCTTTGTGAACCCTGACTTGGGCCTGGGGCAACTGGAGGTGTTGGCTCATCAGCAGAAGCAATAGTGGGAGTGTTTTGTGTAGTAGCAGTGTTTTGTGTAGTAGTGGGAGTGTCAGTTGGAACTGGAAGTTCCATATCAATCATCTCACCAATCTCAATATTCCCTCCATCCAATGTCTCCTCATCATAGCCAGCAGGATGATCTCCATCAAGTAACATATTAATGTCAATAAGGTCATCCATAGTTGGTGGAGTCAGTGATGAACCTTGAAAAGACATGATACAAAATTAAATATCAATCAAACAATAATTGACTATAACAAAAACAATACCAACCAAATTAACACAACCTCAGCAAGCAAGCAACACAACTTATTATCAGAACCTCAAGAACAAAATTTACATGCTATATATCCTCAAATCAAAATTATAGGCCGAACCCTAAGTAGAACCTCATCAAAAAAATTTATTCAAACGCCAAAACGTAACCTCAGCAAACAAGATACTACCTCAAACATGCAAACAAGAATATACAACATATCATAATAGAAAAAAATACTTGAAAAGTTTGGAAACATTACACTGTCACTAGCAAAATAGTTCTTTCTTTCTAGGGTTTCCTTCCACGGTTCAAAGAAGCAACAAGATAGAGATGAGATGATCAGAGATGATGCTTGAGCGACCGAGGGAGACGATTGGAAGAGAAGAACAAAGTGAGTGACTGAGTTGTGTGGGTGAGAGTGAGGTGAGACGAAAGAGACGGAGGCGAGAGACGGAGAGAGAGTGACTGAGTGTTTGAAAAAATGAAAAGAGAAAAAATGAATAAAACTTTAGTTTTTGGTTTTTATATTAAGACCAACCGGTTACTCATTGGATACTTGGTCCGGATCTTCTTTCTGGATACGGATAAAAAATTTATCCATTACTAGATCCAACTTCTAGCAGACCGGTCCAATGAACCGGTTCTTCGGGTCCGGTTCTCGGTTCTAGAGAACCTATAACAGGCCTAGTCAAGTGTCAAGACACTATTCTTTCAAGAGTGCTAGTGGATACGGGGTCTGCCTTAAATGTCATGCCTAAGGATACCCTTATGAAATTAACATCTGTAAGGACCTTTATGAAGGCCAGTTCCCTGGTTGTTAGGGCTTTTGACGGTTCGAAGAGAATGGTAATTGGGGAGGTGGACATACCTACAGTGGTGGGATCACATACCTTCATGATCACTTTCCAAGTCATGGACATCAATCCCTCATACACTTGTCTTTTAGGGAAACCGTGGATTCCTGCTGTGGGCGCAGTTACTTCCACACTTCATCAGAAGTTAAAGTTCATATATGGGGACAAATTAATAATTGTTGATGGAGAGAAAGATATGTTCGTCAGCCATCTCTCGTCATTCAGATACATAGAAGTAGATGGGGAGACATTTGAAATACCTTTCCGAGCTTTGGAAGTTGCAACAGTCAGTCGTAAGCAAGTCACTCGACAAGGGGAAAGGCCAAAAAGGATCACAAACTTAATCCAGAATGGGGATACTAGGGGATGGGGCAAGGTGATAGAGGTACCTGAAAAGAAGGATCGGCTCGGGCTGGGTTACAAACCAGCTAATAAAGGGGTTCAGAAGTCTTGTAAGATGTCATTTCCTCCTCTCGAAGAAACTTTCCATAATGCCGGATTCAGAGATGAAGATCAAGTGACTGCAATTGAAGAGGAAAATAGGGGGATACCAGATTGGGTGTGCCATTGCTCACCAGATACAGTTCTCAACAATTGGAGGGCTATCGAGATTCCTGAGATGATTTATGTTTCGAAGTAATTTACCTTTTTCTTTAATAAGTCCTTTGATATGCCCAAAGCAAATGGACAAGCTTTGTAGGGCCACCTTTTGTTTCATTGAATTATTTAATAATAAAATCCCTTTTTTTTTCAATCAAGATCTTTTTCTTTCATCTTTGTTCCTTTTTTTCGAATGGCAATACACTTGTTTTTCAGTACTTTCATTCCCATCAATTCAAAAAAAATAATAAACAATAAAAATCTCCCTCATGCAGATTTAAAAATGAACCTATTAAAAACGACACTACTATAATTCCTTATAACTTCGAGTTCCCGATTAACCAAGCGGAAGAGGGTAATGAGGACGATGGTGAACTTCCTGAAGAATTAGCTAGACTGTTAAAGCAAGAGGACAAAGTAATACAACCTCATCAGGAACCAGTGGATGTGATTAATCTGGGAACTGAAGAAGACAAAAAGGAGATTAAAGTTGGTGCTTCTTTAAACGGGGACGTAAGGGAAAAGTTGATCAAATTACTACAAGAGTATGTAGATGTGTTCGCGTGGTCTTACCAAGATATGCCCGGGTTGGATACGAATATTATTGAACATAAGCTACTGCTCAAACCTGAATGCCCTTCGGTTAAACAAGTTAAGGCGGACCAGATCGGATATGACTCTCAAAATCAAGGAAGAAGTTAAAAAGCAGTTTGACGTCGGGTTCTTAGCCACAATAAAGTATCCAGAATGGGTGGCCAACATTGTGCCCGTGCCAAAGAAGGATGGAAAGGTCAGAATGTGTGTAGATTTCCGAGATCTCAAAAGAGCAAGTCCTAAAGACGATTTTCCACTACCCCACATTGACGTGTTGATGGATAATATTGCTCAATTTTCAGTCTTCTCATTCATGGATGGGTTTTCGGGATATAATCAGATCAAGATGGCTCCCTCCGACATGGAAAAAACTACCTTCATTACTCCGTGGGGAACTTTCTGTTACAAGGTAATGCCCTTCGGGTTAAAGAACGCAGGGGCAACTTATCAAAGGGCAATGGTCACTCTCTTTCATGACATGATGCACAAGGAGATAGAGGTTTATGTAGATGATATGATCGCTAAATCACAAACCGAAGAGGATCACGTCGTCAAACTACAAAAGTTGTTTGAACGGCTGAGAAAGTTCAAGCTACGACTAAATCTTGCGAAGTGTACCTTTGGAGTCAGATCCGGGAAGTTGTTCGGGTTCATATTCAGTAAAAAAGGTATAGAAGTGGATCCCAAAAAAGTAAAGGCCATTCAAGAAATGCCAGCTCCGAGGACTGAAAAAGAAGTACGGGGATTCTTGTTGTCGCTCTCTGGATTTTCATCCAAGTACAAACGCGAAAGTGGCACCGAAACAGAGTCGCCAGCAATGTGTATTTATCCCAAGAGAGGGAAAGGAAACACTGCGTAAACCTGAGGGAAAGGAAAGAGCATGGTCTTGCGACCAAGAGAACTGGGTTCGGGAGTCGGTTACATGAAGGGAAGGTATTAACACCCCACACGTCCATCGTACTCGATGGGATCCACGCCTGCTTGTCTCGATCAAAGGGTAGTCGTTGATTGGAGCTTCATTGCTGAGAACTGGAAAAGAAAGGAAAGAGAATGAGAAATAAATGTAGGGAAAATAAAATAAGTGCTCGCATGGGCCCTACCTCACTGCCTATGTATCTCATCGGGAACATGAGAATCCGAACGACGTAGTTCCCCTCAACAAGGATTGCTTTGTTTGTGTTTTTTAGTGGAAAAATCAAAGTGCGCGTCCCAGCAGTTAGGTATTGCAGCTCGCTGTATGGAGACTTAGGCGTTACCTGTTTACAGTAGAACGGATATGACGAGTCCTTAAGGAATAGAATGAAGGAGAATATAGGAGAATTGTTGTTTGTTTTTGTCTTTTAAGGAGAGGTGTTTTGATTATTTTTGTGTTAGTAACACGTATTGCATTCAAGTCTATGATATAGGATCGAATGCGTCGCATGATCGTCCTAACAGGACGTATGCTAAACACTCTAGAAAGGCGGAGGGAAACCCTTCTCCTTCCATTTCCCATGTTCTAGGCTCACATGCAATATGTGTTAACCTTTATTAAGTGTTTTTTCTTTTTGTTTTGAGATGAGAAAGAGACTCAAAGGTTAAGAAAGGTAAAATCTAATGAGGGAGACTGAGACTCAAACCCTAAAGTTATCATACATGGATGTTCCTAATGGTTAAGTGTGGTTTGAAAACTCTTAAACTAAAAGAGAAAAGAGGGATATCACTACCTAATGCTTATCCTACCTCACTTTAATCAAAAATTAAAGTTGAGCTAGGATCCCAAAGGGATGTGAGAAAATTCTACACAAAGCATTATATCATGCTATTCATAAAAGAGAAATCAGGAATTAATCAACAATGAGCAATTGAAATTATGGTCAACAATTAATCAACAATAACCAAGTAAAGTTAAAATGCGAAGTAAAAATTAAGATTAAATTCTAAGGAGAAAAGATTAATCTAAGATTGAAAACTAATTCTAAAATTAAACCTAAAATTAATTTCTAATTAAGATCAAATTCTAGTTCTAAACTATAAACTAATTCTAAAGAAAATTAGTTCTAAAGAAAAACTAATATTAAAATCTAAATGAAATTCTAATTTCTAATTAAAATCTAGCATTAGTAATTAATCACAATTATCTAATTAATCTTGAAATTAAAAAGAAAAACAATTAACAAAACAACAAACAAAACAATTAAAAAACTAAATAAAACAAAAAATAAAAAGGGAGGTGTAAAGCAGAATCCAGGATGGTGTGAAAAGAGGCTTGGGGCGAATGGGCTTTGGTTAAGGCCCAATGGCTTTCTCCTTCAGCCAAGAGGAGGGTACATGAGTAACTGGGGGGTGCAGCCAGAAAACGGGCTTGTGGGATGAAGTTGTCTGGGCCCAAGAATTTATTGTGAATCCAGGGGGTGAGGCAAGTGAACTGATGGTGTGGAAAGGAAAAACTCCATGGGGTTGTGAGGCCTAACCCGATCCGGTCTGTATTGCAAGGTCTTGAGAAATTAAACCTAGATTCTCAGCATGAACGTTCACTCATCACACTCTCCTTCTCCAACGGTGCCGCCATGGCTTCTCCACCCTCTTACTCTCTCTTTCAAACGCCGGTGAAAAAAGAACTTAAGACTCCGTCTTCTCCGTGAACTTCTATATCCGCCCTCACCTGTGACCTAACCTCCGTCGGGAAACACAACCTCTCTTATTCGCTCGTACACTTCCCTCCGTACAACATCACCGGAACAACTCCATTTAAAAAATGTGTTGATGACCTAATCTCCTTCAAAGCGCGTCACCGGATATGGTGTCATCATTCACTCTCTCTCGTGATGACACTTCAACCATGCCTCCGCTGTCATCTTCTCAGCTTCGTCGTCCTTCAACATCATCGTCATCAACATCTCCGTTTCACTCTCGTTAAAATCGTTACGCTCTTCTCAACCTCAATCTCTCGACTCAGATTCACACAGCACGACCTCACTCTCGCTCTCGCTCAACACTCGCAAACAAAAATGCAGAAAAAACAAAAGCACAACAATATTCGTAGCACATTTAACATTAACAGCACAACTCGCTCAATGAACTAATTCAAGAGCAACAGTAGAGAGAAAGGGATTCAGAATACCTATTGGAGTCGCTCCGATGGCGCTTCAATCCGCGAATCCAATTCAGGTACACGTACTTCACGTTCTCGCTTCCGTCTTCTTTTTTCCTTCTACTGCTTTTGTTCTGCTACGAATCACTTCTTCTACTTCTGCTCCTTGCATCTTCTTCTTCTTCACATTGTTTGGTTTGCTGCAAATCTTGATTAACACCGCGTATTGAATCGTGAATTGATGTTGTTATTTCATATCTGAAACAACTTCTTTTGCTATTTGCTTCGATTCTTCTTGCGATACGTGAATCTGCTGAATCCTTGAGTTGCAGAACTTGATTGAATTGTCTTGTGGTTGCAGGTTGTGAAGTGTTGTTGATGAAGATGAATTCAAGAAGAGCTCTACATTGAAGAAGATGAGTTGCAGAGGATTTATGAATTAATGGAGATTGATGAGGAATTATTGGCAGGGAATCGTAAGGTGCTGAATTTGAAAATTGCAGAGTGAAATTGGAGGTTGAAGAAGATGGAAGAAATTTTAGGGGAATGAAGATTGATGAAAAATGGTGACCAAGCTGAAGATTCTGTCATAGATCCACTTTTATACCAGAAATTGGGAAGGGTAGAATAGGATTTTCAGTTGAAATTCAGTTAGAGTTTGTTAGGGTTGTGAAATTCTGATCTGAGAAATTCTGTTATATACAATGAGAAACTCTGTTATGCTTCTGAAATTCTGAAACTTCATTTTCCTGTTATTGTGGTTTTTCTGCCTATTTTATGATGTGGATTTCTCTTGTTAACACTTTCTTCTTTTCGAACTTCTGTATATTCTGTCACGCGTTTTGCACGCCCTGTACTGGTTTTGTGAATGGTCATGAGTTTGTAGTAGCATGAAGTGTGCTTGGAAAAGTTTTGATGACAGGGGCTTGGCATGAACGTGAAGGTTTCGTGAGGATGAGCTGGCATAAAAAATCAGTGGGTAATCATATTGGTGAAGGAAGTAGCAAAGTGTTGGTAGCTTGAATAACATGGGCCGAGTACTATCACCATGGGCTTTATTCCCATTCTTTAACTTTCATGAATGATACGTGTTTTGGACTTTCCTTTTTTTGTTACAAAAAAAAAAGATCAAAATGTATTAAAATAATTTGAATAAAGATAAAATGGATATGGATATCAAAAATAAAAAATAAAAGTGGAAATGGCTATTGAAAAATAAGGAAAATTAGAAAAATGGGAATTGAAAAGAATTTGATATGATCTAGAAATATGGATTTAAAATGGACAAAAATGGGCCATGGATAGAAAAAGGTAAATTTGGAAATGGATTTTGGATATGGATATTGGATATGAGAATTGGTTATGAATATGGATAAAATTGAATAAAGAAAAACTGTTAAAAATGGTTATGATGGATTAGCTGTAAGTTTAGAAAAATGGATGAGGATGTATAATGGTTTTGGGATTGGAATTGGAATGTGAAATAAAAAAATGAATTAAGAAAGAATGAATTTTTAGAATTGGATATGAAATGGGTTCTTAAAAAGTGGATAACAAAAAATGGAAGTAGATATTTAGTGATATTTTTGAATGAGATGGATAATGAAGAATAAAATTCCAAGAAATCCACATAACCCATTAGACTTCCAATTCAAACCAAACTTGCATTCTCAATAAATCCCCACAACAAGTGATAAGCAGCTGAGCGGACAATAGTGCCTTGACCACAATATAAATCCACAACTCGATCTCTTGTACTGTGACTATCAAGATGCCTCTGACATGAAAATCTCCATTCATTGAACCTCACCTGATATTCTCCTTGGTATGCACACTGACAATAATGAAAGGTCTTGATCTGTGACTAAGTTAAACCCTGACTCACACTAATGAACTCTGACCCCGCGCCTCTGAATTATAATCCAACTGAATCACCTCTGAATAAGAAAAGCACTAATAACAAGAAAACCTTCGATCCCATGTCTTAGAAGCCCAATGCACTGTATGATTATGAATTATGACCTAATGAGATATGCTGATGAATGCGAAACAGAAGCCAGGAAAAGGTAGGGCAAATTTTGGGGTGCTACATGTAACGACCCAGTTTTCGTGTGCGTTTTATTTAATCGAGTCGTTTGATTATTATATTATTATTTTATTTTATTTTCGACTTTTATCTGAAAATATGTTATTTTTCAATGTTGTGGTATTTTATCGGGGTTTTGGGATCGTTTGTGAGATATTTGAGTGTGGGGGTATTTTGGTCATTTTAGGATATTTTTGATTAAGTAAGAAAAATAGAAAATAGTAGAGAGAAAAAGAGAAAGAAAGAAAAGGAAAAGAAAGAAAAATGAGAGAAAAGAGAAGAAGAAGAGAAATAGTGGAAAACTTGGAAAAATCAAGAGAAATCAACTTCTAGTATCGATTTAATCGGGTAAGGGTGCGAAATTCAATTATTGTATACTTGTATATGATTATGTATGTATATTTGTGATGTTTGTTGGATTGAAATGGAAATATTTTAGTAAACCCATTTTTGGTAAAATTGAGTAGAAATTGATTAAATGTGTAAAAATTTATGTGTTAAGTGTTCATTCTTGTTGGTATATGATAGATCTTTGTTGCAATGCATTGTATTGGCAATTTTCTGGTGTGTAGGTGAGATTTGGGGGAATTTTGGGTTGAACCCGTATGAAAATTATGCAGAAGAAATTTTTCTGAGATTTCCAGGTCATACGCGTATGGGGCATGTTCATACGCGTATGAACCTTGGCAATACGCGTATGGTGGGCGAGCCATAGGGCCAATACGCGTATGGGTTACTTGTTTTCTCGGCCATCTGCCCATTTACGTATGATACGTATAGCTTTTTAGGTCAATACGCGTACGGGCTTGGGCATTACGCGTACGGTCATTTACACGTGAACCTTGGGAAAAATGAGATCTCTGCTCATACGCGTATGGCTCATGGTGATACGCGTATGGACAGGACTTTTGCAAAATGTGACTTTTCAAAATATCGTTTTTCGTTTTCGTTCGTAACTTTTGATCCGTTTATCCGATTTTTGCATTCTTGGTATCGTGGCGTAGCTATTGAGCTGTACTTTCTTGTTATGATGATTTTGGAATTGTTAGCCGATTAAATTATGTCGGAAAGTCAGGAATAGTGTCGGTTGTTGATTTCTGTCGTTATACTTGTACGTAATTGATGTGTATTGTGCAAGGTGTTGTTGTGCGACGTAAATGTATGTGTTTAGATGATGTTGTGACGAGTTGTGGCCGTATGGAAATTAAATGCATTGTTTTGGGCATAAGTGCAAAGTGTGATTTTATCGATGTAAATGAATATGTGTGTGTGTGCATATTAAATGTCATGGGTCATTGTATGCCAAGCATCATGATATGCATTGTGGAAACGTCCTGAGTGACGGTTTGGATTCCAGAGGGAATTCACTATAACTTCGTGTGCCCATGTGGGGTGTGAGCGATGATTATAGACGATCGTGTGCCCATGTGGGGTGTGAGCGATCGGGTCGTGTGCCCGTGTGGGATGTGAGCGATCCATAAACACCGTGTGCCCGTGTGGGGTGTGAGCGGTGGGGAACATCGTAGGCCCGACGGGGAGTTACAGTGATGTAACGAGCGATGGTTCCAGCAGAGTTCCTGAGTGAACTAGTGATGAGAAACAATGGAAGTCGGTACCGCATGTGCATATGCATAGAGTCGTGCGCCGGTCTCTTGCATTTGCATAAATCATTTATGGTTGGTTATGTGTGGATTTGTGGATAAATTGATATATGGATATGTGTTGGTGATGGAAATATGTACTGTGTCTTGTAATGCCTTGTGTTTGAATTATGGCGTGAGTTGTGGTGAGAAATGTGTATATATGTGTATTTTTGTGTTATATATATAATTGTATACAATTATATTATGGTTATTTTTCTCACCCTTCTGCTGTTTTATAATGCTCTATGAGGCATTGCAGATTAGAGTTGCTGGAGGTATTTTTGTGAAGCTTTGCGTCTTCATTCTTTTGTCGGTCGGCTCTGATATGTGACACCGGGTAGTTAGGGAGGCCGTTTGTGATAATTGTATATTATGTATATGTATAACTTTTGGCTTGTGCATGTATAACCTGATGCATGACAAACTTTTCATGATATATATATATGTATGTTATTCAGTATTAGATTTTCTGCTTTTATTCTAAATTCTGAAATGTGGGTGTAAGGAACTAAGTTCCTCTGTTGATTGCTACCCCACTGTTGCATATCTTTATGAGCAAGTGTTGTATGAATTGTTTCTAATTGATGTGACCCTCCCGGTCTATGCCATGATCATTTAAATATACTCTGACGAAATTTTGAATTTTCTTTTACTGCTTTTAGTAATTGGGGGTATAGATTGGGGGTGTTACATTAAGTGGTATCAGAGCCAGTTTGTGTCAGTCCGTGTCAGTCCTTGTGGTTGGTTGAGCTGTTTGTTTAACCGTAGTTTCTATTATTGGAAATGAACAGAATATGGCTGGTAGGAATGATGTTACTTTGGCTGCAGCTATGCAAGCTATGGCTCGTGCTGTGCAGGGTGCACCTAATGCTGCGGGTAATGATGAGTTCAGGAAGAACAAACCGCATGTCTTCAAAGGAAGATATGATCCGGATGACGCACAGATTTGGTTGAAAGAGATCGAAAGGATTTTTCGAGTGATGGATTGTGATGAAGATCAGAAGGTGAGACTAGATACTCACATGTTACTGGAAGAAGCTGATGATTGGTGGGTTAGTACTCGACGTGTGTTGGAAGCTGCAGAAGAGGAAGAAATTACTTGGGAAGTTTTTAGCCGGGAGTTCTTGAGGAGGTATTTTCCTGAAGATGTGAGAGGGAAGAAGGAAATTGAGTTTATGGAACTAAAGCAAGGTAATATGTCTGTAGTTGATTATACTGCTAAGTTTGTGGAACTTGTGCAGTTTTATCCTCATTATGCTGAAGCTACTGCTGAATTCTCTAAGTGTGTGAAGTTTGAGAATGGCTTGCATCCTGAGATAAAGCAGGCGATTGGATATTAGAGGATTCGGAGGTTTTCTGATTTGGTAGATTGTTGTAGGATTTATGAAGAGGATAGTAAGGCTCGTTCTACTCATTACAAAAGTGTGAACGAGAGGAAAGGGAAACAACAGTTCCGTGGTGGTCCGTATGTGACACCAGCTGATAAAGGTAAACAAAGAGGGAATTTTGAGAAAAGGTCAGGTGGAGGAGGAATGTCTGGTCCTATGAGGTGTTATAAATGTGGTGAGTTGGGGAATCGTCAGTTTGAGTGCAGGAAAGATTTGAGGAAGTGTACTAATTGTGGAGGTGTAGGACATGTTGCTGCTGATTGTGTAAGGAAGAATGTGGTGAAATGTTACAACTGTGGCGAACCTGGTCATATTAGTACCAAGTGTCCGAAACCGAAACAAGCTCCAGCTGGTGGAAAAGTGTTTGCATTATCGGGGACTCAGACTTCGAGTGCAGATCGTCTGATTCGAGGTACTTGTTTTATTAATAGTACTCCTTTGATTGCTATTATTGATACTGGAGCGACTCATTCGTTTATTTCGTCTGAGTGCGCGAAGCATTTGAATCTTGTGTTGTCTTTGATGGGTGGTGAAATAGTTATTGATACTCCAGCAATGGGGTCAGTAACTACATCTTTGGTTTGTCTAAGATGTCCTTTGACCATTTATGGTAAAGACTTTGAGATGGATTTAGTGTGTTTGCCGTTGGAGGGATTAGATGTGGTTTTGGGTATGAATTGGTTGCAATTCAATCGAGTTCATATTGATTGTTATCATAAGCTGGTAAGGTTTCCTTCTCTTGAGGAAGACGAAGACTCGAGTTTCTTATCTACCAAAGAGTTGAAGAAACTTTTGGCGGAGCAAGCTCAGTTGTTTGGATTGTTTGCATCTTTAACTGTGGATAGTCAAGTTTCACTTGAGGTGTTTCCTGTTGTATGTGAATTTCTGGAAGTGTTTCCTGAGGGTATTTCAGACTTGCTGCCAGAGAGAGAGGTGGAGTTTTCTATAGATCTAGTTCCTGGTACTAGACCGGTTTCTATGGCACCTTATCGTATGTCGGCATCGGAGTTAGTGGAGTTAAAGAAACAGTTGAATGAGTTGTTGGAAAAGAGGTTCGTGAGACCAAGTGTTTCTCCTTGGGGTGCTCCAGTTTTATTGGTGAAAAAGAAGGATGGAAGTATGAGGTTATGTATTGATTATCGCCAGTTGAATAAGGTGACGATCAAGAATAAGTATCCTCTTCCAAGGATTGATGATCTGATGGATCAGTTGGTTGGTGCGTGTGTGTTCAGTAAGATTGATTTGAGGTCGGGGCATCATCAGATAAGGGTGAAGGAGGAAGACATCCAGAAAACGGCTTTTAGGACACGATACGGTCATTATGAATATTTTGTGATGTCGTTCGGGGTTTCTAACTCGCCAGGTGTGTTTATGGAATACATGAATCGTATTTTTCACGAGCATCTGGATCGTTTTGTGGTGGTGTTTATTTATGATATCTTAATTTATTCTAAGTCTCGGGAGGAGCATGCAGAACATTTGCGTATTATTTTGCAGGTTTTGAAGGAGAGGAAGCTTTTTGCTAAATTATCCAAGTGTGAATTTTGGTTATCGGAAGTGAGTTTTCTTGGACACGTAATTTCAGGTAATGGTATTGCTGTGTATCCATCTAAAGTAGAAGCAGTTCTACAATGGGAGGCTCCGAGATTTGTTACTGAAATTCGAAGCTTTTTGGGTTTGGCTGGTTATTATCGGAGGTTTATTGAGGGTTTTTCCGAAGCTAGCACTTTCTTTGACCCAGTTGACTTGTAAAGGGCAAGCGTTCATTTGGGATATTCGGTGTGAAGAGAGTTTTACTGAGCTGAAGAGAAGATTGACGACAGCTCCGATCTTGATTTTGCCGAATCCTAATGAACCATTTGTGGTTTATTGTGGTGGTCTGATGCAGGAAGGTAAAGTGGTGGCTTATGCTTCAAGGCAGTTAAGAGTTCATGAGAAGAATTATCCTACTCATGATCTTGAGTTAGCGGCTGTGGTTTTTGTGTTGAAGATTTGGAGGCATTATCTCTACGGTGCAAGGTTTGAAGTCTTTAGTTTGTTTGATCAAAAAGAGCTAAATATGAGGCAACGTAGATGGTTGGAATTCTTGAAGGACTACGACTTTGGCTTGAATTACCATCCTGGTAAAGCTAACGTGGTAGCCAATGCATTGAGCCGGTCCGCTTTAATGGTTAAGGAGTGGGAACTTTTGGAATCGTTTAGAGACTTGAGTTTGGTTTGTGAAGTGACGTCGGATAGCGTTAGGCTTGGTATGCTAACGATTACTAATGATTTTCTGATGACTGTCTGTGAGAAACAGAAGTTAGACGTGAAATTTGTGGATTTGATGTTGGTTGGAGGAAAAGATGCGAATAGTGATTTTCAAGTGGATATTAGTGGTGTTTTGAGATTCCGAGGTAGGATTTGTATTCCAGATGATGCGGAGTTGAAAAGGATGATTTTGGAGGAAGGACACCGGAGTAATTTGAGTATACATCCGGGAGCGAATAAGATGTACCAAGATTTGAAGAAGATTTTCTGGTGGTCTGGATTGAAAAGAGATGTGGCTCAGTTTGTTTATGCATGTTTGACTTGTCAGAAATCGAAGGTGGAACATCTGAGGCCTAGTGGTTTGTTGCAACCGTTGGATATTCCTGAATGGAAATGGGATAGTATTTCCATGGATTTTGTGACAGGGTTACCGAATACTCAGCGAGGGCATAATGCTATTTGGGTGGTTGTTGATAGGCTGACTAAATCGGCTCATTTTATCCCGATTGACATCAGTTTTTCTTTGGAGCGGTTAGCTAAGATTTACATCAGTGTGGTTGTGAAGTTACATGGAGTTCCATTGAGTATTATTTCTGATCGAGATCCTAGATTTACATCGAGATTTTGGGAAAGTTTACAAAAGGCTTTGGGTTCTAGATTGAGATTGAGTTCGGCTTATCATCCGCAGACGGATGGTCAGACGGAGAGGACGATTCAGTCTTTGGAGGATTTGTTGAGGGCGTGTGTTTTGGAACAAGGTGGTGCGTGGGATAGTTATCTGGCATTGATTGAGTTTACGTATAATAACAGTTTCCATTCTAGTATTGGAATGGCACCGTTTGAAGCATTGTATGGACGAAGGTGTCGAACACCTTCGTGTTGGCACGAATCTGGTGAGAGAACGGTGGTTGGACCAGAGTTGGTGCAACAGACGACAGAGAAAGTGAAGTTTATTCGTGAGAAGATGAAAGCTTCTCAGAATAGACAAAAGAGTTATCATGATCGGAGACGGAAGGATCTTGAGTTCCAAGAGGGCGATCATGTATTTCTGAGGGTTACGCCGGTAACAGGTGTGGGTCGTGCTTTGAAATCGAAGAAACTTACTTCTCGGTTTATTGGTCCTTACTAGATATCCGTGAGAGTGGGTGTTGTGGCTTATAGGGTGGCGTTGCCGCCGAATCTGTCGAATTTGCACGATGTGTTTCATGTTTCACAGCTTCGGAAGTATGTTCTGGATCCGTCGCATGTGATTCCGATGGATGAGGTTGAGGTAAGGGAGAACCTTACAGTTGAGGCATTACCAGTTAGGGTTTTGGATCGCGAGGTGAAGAGGTTGCGAGGCAAGGATATTGCACTGGTGAAAGTGGCGTGGGGCGGCGCTGCTGAGGGCAATTTGACTTGGGAGTTGGAGAGTCGGATGCGGGAGTCGTATCCAGATTTGTTCGTCTCAGGTATATTTTCGAGGACGAAAATTTCTAAGTGGGGGAGAATTGTAACGACCCAGTTTTCGTGTGCATTTTATTTAATCGAGTCGTTTGATTATTATATTATTATTTTATTTTATTTTTGACTTTTATCTGAAAATATGTTATTTTTCAATGTTGTGGTATTTTATCGGGGTTTTGGGATCGTTTGTGAGATATTTGAGTGTGGGGGTATTTTGGTCATTTTAGGATATTTTTGATTAAGTAAGAAAAATAGAAAATAGTAGAGAGAAAAAGAGAAAGAAAGAAAAGGAAAAGAAAGAAAAATGAGAGAAAAGAGAAGAAGAAGAGACATAGTGGAAAACTTGGAAAAATCAAGAGAAATCAACTTCTAGTATCGATTTAATCGGGTAAGGGTGCAAAATTCAATTATTGTATACTTGTATATGATTATGTATGTATATTTGTGATGTTTGTTGGATTGAAATGGAAATATTTTAGTAAACCCATTTTTGGTAAAATTGAGTAGAAATTGATTAAATGTGTAGAAATTTATGTGTTAAGTGTTCATTCTTGTTGGTATATGATAGATCCTTGTTGCAATGCATTGTATTGATAATTTTCTGGTGTGTAGGTGAGATTTGGGGGAATTTTGGGTTGAACCCGTATGAAAATTATGCAGAAGAAATTTTTCTGAGATTTCCAGGTCATACGCGTATGGGGCATGTTCATACGCGTATGAACCTTGGCAATACGCGTATGGTGGGCGAGCCATAGGGCCAATACGCGTATGGGTTGCTTGTTTTCTCGGCCATCTGCCCATTTGCGTATGATACGCGTAGCTTTTTAGGTCAATACACGTATGGGCTTGGACATTACGCGTACGGTTATTTACACGTGAACCTTGGGAAAAATGAGATCTCTGCTCATACGCGTATGGCTCATGGTGATACGCGTATGGACAGGACTTTTGCAAAATATCACTTTTCAAAATATCGTTTTTCGTTTTCGTTCGTAACTTTTGATCCGTTTATCCGATTTTTGCATTCTTGGTATCGTGGCGTAGCTATTGAGCTGTACTTTCTTGTTATGATGATTTTGGAATTGTTAGCCGATTAAATTATGTCGGAAAGTCAGGAATAGTGTCGGTTGTTGATTTTTGTCGTTATACTTGTACGTAATTGATGTGCATTGTGCAAGGTGCTGTTGTGCGACATAAATGTATGTGTTTAGATGATGTTGTGACGAGTTGTGGCCGTATGGAAATTAAATGCATTGTTTTGGGCATAAGTGCAAAGTGTGATTTTATCGATGTAAATGAATATGTGTGTGTGTGCATATTAAATGTCATGGGTCATTGTATGCCAAGCATTATGATATGCATTGTGGAAACGTCCTGAGTGATGGTTTGGATTCCAGAGGGAATTCGCTATAACTTCGTGTGCCCATGTGGGGTGTGAGCGATGATTATAGACGATCGTGTGCACATGTGGGGTGTGAGCGATCGGGTCGTGTGCCCGTGTGGGGTGTGAGCGATTCATAAACACCGTGTGCCCGTGTGGGGTGTGAGCGGTGGGGAACATCGTAGGCCCGACGGGGAGTTACAGTGATGTAACGAGCGATGGTTCCAGCAGAGTTCCTGAGTGAACTAGTGATGAGAAACAATGGAAGTCGGTACCCGCATGTGCATATGCATAGAGTCGTGCGTCGGTCTCTTGGATTTGCATAAATCATTTATGGTTGGTTATGTGTGTATTTGTGGATAAATTGATATATGGATATGTGTTGGTGATGGAAATATGTACTGTGTCTTGTAATGCCTTGTGTTTGAATTATGGCGTGAGTTGTAGTGAGAAATGTGTATATATGTGTATTTTTGTGTTATATATATAATTGTATACAATTATATTATGGTTGTTTTTCTCACCCTTCTGCTGTTTTATAATGCTCTATGAGGCATTGCAGATTAGAGTTGCTGGAGGTATTTTTGTGAAGCTTTGCGTCTTCATTCTTTTGTCGGTCGGCTCTGATATGTGACACCGGGTAGTTAGGGAGGCCGTTTGTGATAATTGTATATTATGTATATGTATAACTTTTGGCTTGTGCATGTATAACCTGATGCATGACAAACTTTTCATGATATATATATGTATGTTATTCAGTTTTAGATTTTCCGCTTTTATTCTAAATTCTGAAATGTGGGTGTAAGGAACTAAGTTCCTCTGTTGATTGCTACCCCACTGTTGCATATCTTTATGAGCAGGTGTTGTATGAATTGTTTCTAATTGATGTGACCCTCCCAGTCTATGCCATGATAATTTAAATATACTCTGACGAAATTTTGAATTTTCTTTTACTGCTTTTAGTAATTTTGGGTATAGATTGGGGGTGTTACACTACAGCTGCCCCTATTCAATCAACTTGGACCTGAAAGGATGATAGCAACTGCTTTTTGACATTTAAGGTAGAAGGTGATTGAATACAAAAAGAACCGCAAAATTTGCTAACTAAAATGTAAACTGGAGCCCAATCACACTTCGTCAAAGAATCTGACGGAATGGCAACATACCTAGAGAACCACCTCATCAAAGGGGTTTGACGGGAAGAAAAATAGAACCCAAAGAATACTCGTACCGAGTGGACACATCGTCAAAGGGGTTTGACGGAAAGAATACTCAACCGAAGGAAGCACCTCGTCAACGGGTTGATAGAAAGAAGACGCCTGACCGAGGAAACACATTGTCATAGGGACGACAGAAAGAAGATGAACCCCAAGAAACACCTCGTCAAAGGGTTGACGGGAAGAAAAGATACCTAACGGACCATATCGTCAAAGAATTGATGGAAAGACAGCCCGAACACCCGACCGAAGAGACACATTATCATAGGGATGACAGAAAGAAACCTGACTGACAATAACACACTGTCATAGGGATGACAGGAAGAAAATTCCACCGTAATGACACATTGTCATGGGGATGACAGAAAGGAGATGAGACCCAAGAAACACCTCGTCAAATGGTTGACGGGAAGAAAAGATACCTAACGGACCACATCGTCAAAGAATTGACGGAAAGACAGCCCGAACACCCGACCGAAGGGACACATTGTCATGGGGATGATAGAAAGGCGATTCCACCGTAGGGACACATTGTCATGGGGATGACAGAAAGGAACACCTATCCAAAGAAACACATCATCAAAAGGGTTTGATGGAAAGGAAACCCTACGACGAAACACATCATCAAAAGGGTTTGATGGAAGGGAAACCTGACCAATATGTCATCATCAAGGGGTTGATGGACAAAGACTGGTCGAGGGCAAGATCGACGTATGATCTACGACCCAAAAGAAAAGTAAGCAGAGGGGTTGATTGTAATGTCCGCTAAGGATATGTCACCGTCTTGATTGAACATTGATTTGGACTCTCGCGCAAGGTACCAAATCTGGCTTATGCTTCGCATGCATATGTTTGAATTTTTCTTTCTATGGTGTAATGCTCCATACCAAATGAAAATGCTACGCGATTTGAGGATGCAATGATCACTATATGCTGAAATACCGATGTATGCTCGGGCTACCGAGAAAAGAAGGATGTGCCAAGTATGATTAGGCTTTGCTAGCAAGGACAGGTGAAACCTGATGGTGATTGTTTTTTCAAAGGCGAAATCTTTCTGGGGTACCAATGGGGATTGGATTTTGCAGGAAGTGCCAATAGGGATTGGGCTTCAGGTCTTTTGAAAGATGCCAGCAAAGTGGGCTGTTGAAGGTGTCGGCCAAGGTTGGGCTATGGATTTTCTGTTCGGTTTTACAAGGCTTCATGATATGCTACGCGAATGATATGCGATGATGATTATGCAATGATGTTTATGATATGCAACAAGAGCACTCCGGCAAAATAAATGCTGAAGAGACGAGGCCAACTCCGCTTGGGGATAACAAACTAAACCGTCTTCAAGGTCACAACTGCTCGAGATCACAACTAAACCTCCATTTTGCAGGAAAGTACTCATAATAAACGTCTGCTAGAGAAACATCCCAGGGATCTACTGAAGAAACGTGCCAATGACAATCGGCCTTTGCCCTGCTGGGGAAAGCTAACCACATCTCAAAAATATGCTTGGGGGAGCGATGGTTGATGATATCAGCTCTGCTAGGGACAAGATCAGACTTGGTCCTCTGTTTGATGCTTGCCTCTTACCCTTACTCTGTTGGGGAGATAGGAACAACTTTACTGCAAACTCGGGAAGCACAAACCCAACACTCTTATCCTGTACGGGGTTATGAACTCCTGCTGAAAAGCAATAAACTTCGTCATACTGGCTAAGAGAGAGTAAACTCCTGAACTCTTGCTGGGGAGAACAATCACAGTCTTCATAATGCTCTGCTGAATGTGACAAAAACTTCAGCCATCTCTGCCAAGGAGAGAAACTCTACTGGGGACGTCACGTGTCAGCTATTAACATGGACCTGCAAGCGTGATATAACCAAAAGAGGTGCTATGATGTGGCATAACCTGTAAATGAACATGTCTTCAGGATGTCTCATGAAGATTCGACATATATTGCCCCATGGCTCTTGATTAACCGTCCTCCAAAAAGAATAACTTCTTGCTTTTAGGGTGGCCTGCCCCTGCCTTGAAATGGTTTGTGCCTGGATGACTAATCTGCGAGAGATTTTCTAAATCTTAACTTGATTGCCCCAGATTCTCAACATAATTGCCCCAGATTAACCGAACGGCAGAGATATTTCACAATATAACTGCCCCAGATTGACAACTTCTTAGCACGAGTTGCCGTGAAAGCACACACCCAGCATAATCACCTGGTAACATGTCTCCTGTCACTCTCAATCCCTCGGAGTTTTCAAGCATCTCACTTTGGCGGGATCAAAATTCTCGATGATGTTCACTATGTAAGCCTTACTGGTGTCAAGTACATGTAAGCGAGCATAAAATATCTATTCCAAGAATGAACATTATAATGCAACACATATATTAATCTTGAAGTTTTTTTTAACGAAAAGATATCGCCAATACCTGTGAACAAGTCACTGGTTAAGGTGCGACACAAATTTTTTAAATGGAAAATAGCATGCACATGCAATACCAACCAAGGTCTTTTAGCACAACTCATGGGAGTCAGGAACGCTATCTTATTGAAATACGCCTTCAGAATAAACCCTGTTTCAATTAGGACTTTTGAGGGTTGTAACGTGGCCTAGTTCGCGGTTTAAGAGAAAAGGATTTATGGCTCAAAATTTTGTTTTAACCCACCCATTCTCCTTGATGTTCTCCAGTTCTACGTTCAGCTAACTCGACACAAGCGCTCACCTTTCAAAAGGTTATGAATGGTATGAGGATGGTTAAGGAACCCACACGGTTTACAGAGTGACATTCACCCCTTTTTGCCTTTGGTGTCTGTGGTCACACGACTTGTTCTTTCCTCGAGGATTTTTCTTTTTATCCCTCTCATTTTTTCGCTTTTCGTTCTTTTGTTTTCCCCTGATTTTACATTCTTTATGAATTTTTCGATTTTGAAGTCCAACGGGATGCCCTAACTTTTGCCTAAGTCACTTGTTTTCAAGTTTTGACTTAGCGGGCTTTCTATTTTCTTTTGATTTTTTTCTTGAACTAAACGTGTGACACAGGTTTGTCTTGACTTGTAAAGGGTTGCGACCGTCTCACTCTTCGGTTGGTAAGGTATAATCCTTATGTAATGGATCCTTAGATACACATTCCTTTTGAAATTTGAACGCTCTGTCAAATTAACTGACACCTACCCTGCCCCAGGTTAAGATTGAGGGTTTTTTTCCATTTTCAGAAAGAAACTCCTACTTCTAGGCTCAACAGGGTTTGACAAAGGTTTCACTCCCTTATGTAATACCCCAAAATTTGCCCTCTCTTTTCTTCATATCTTTTAGCATGAGCTTTCATTGCATTACATTGCATTCAAGCATAGAAGAACAAAACATCAAGCATTTAGCATTGCATCTTGCATAAGGGCATGGGATCAGGTGATCCTCTAAGGTGTTGATCATCCAAAGAAGAAGACCAAGTGTTTCTCACAAGCTCAAGGATCTCTTACATCATGTACCATCTCCATTTGATCTCACAAGTCCTTAAAGGAAGGGAATTCATCAAGAAGATTGGACAGTGCATGAGCTCCTACACAAGGCAGTCAAAAGTTAGGACCTGACCCTCAAATGGGCAAGCTCTTTGAGTTTTTATCATCTCCAAAGGGTATATCCCATCATTGTTTGAGAGGATACACAACATATTCAGAGGAATTTGGATTTGGAGGATGTGATATTTCCTCCTAACCAGAGGGTGCCAAAATTAGGGTTTGACCTAAAATCAGTTTATTTCTGATTTCTTGGGTAAGACTTGATCTCATGGTACTCCTTATGTTCTTAAGTGTTCATGTATGGAATCTTGGTCATTGGTTCTTTGAGGAAGATGTTCAATGGATCAGTTACTTGTGTAATAAGCAAAAGTCAACAGTTCAAAAGGAGAAAGTCAACTGTGGAATTTTGAGGTTCTTTTCATGGTTTTCTAGGGCTCACAAGCTCATATGATCTTCAATTGTCAAGATTCATCATTCATCAAAAATCAAGAGTTTGTGCAAAAGTTACTAAATTTGGAAAATGACCTATAATGAGAACTTTCCATTTTTGGCAATTTTTCCACCACATTCAACTTGACTTTTCATCATCAAGGAAGCTCCAAATGAATTTTCCTCCAACATGAAAGTTGAATATCTTTCTCTCCCATTTCCAAAAAGTACTAGAACATCTCCATATCATTTGTGGAACTCTAGTTATGGTCAAAACAATGCAAGGTGTATTTCATGGATTTCTTATATGTCAAATTTTCCACCTTTTGCATTTTGGCACAAATGGACTTGTAATTGATCTTTTTGCTTCATGTTATATTACAACATCAAAATGCAAGTCAAGAGGAGTATTTTTGGTCTTTGAATCAATTCATTTCATGCCATATTTCTCATTATTTTCACAAAGTACAAAAATGCAAATTGATTCAAAACTTACAAACCAAGAAAGTGCAAGGCCCAAATTCAATTCAGAGGTGATTCATAAGTAAATTAGATGTGAATCATGCTGATTAGAGGGGCTTATCACGTGTGGATTAGTGGTGGTGGTGCAAAATGCAAATTTGCAATTTCACCTAAATCTCATCAACCAAGGTTCTAATCACTTCTTAATCCTAATCAGTGAACTAATGGAGAGTATATAAGCTTACTCATACCTTCACAACTAGGGCAGAGACTCTCATTTGCTCAGTTTTGATTTTTTTCTCTCACACTTCCTCTCATTGAATCTCACTCTCCTTGGAGTTTCTTTGAGATTTCTCTTCACATTCTTGATCAGTGAAGAGAATAGAGCAAGAATCAACTGCTATTTTGAGCTCATACTGAGGATTCCACCAAGTTCCATTCAAGAGGATTCAAACTTAAATCTCAAGATCTAGCACGATTTCAAGTTCTAGTTGCATTTATTTTGCATCTAGAGGTTCCAAGGAGTAGATCTACAGTTTTTGGAGGGATTTCTTGGAGGTTTTCAAGTTCTACAAGGTTCAGGTTGGTGAATTTTTCATACTCATAGAACTCATTTTTATTGTATGCATTATGATCTGTGGACTTCACTGAGCATGTTGATCTATTTTATTTGAAGTTTGGACGTGTATCATGGATGAATTTTGAGTTTAAAGTTTTAGATCTAAAGATGTTTTCGTTCGATTCTCAATGTGTGTTTGTTGTTTGATAAAATGGTTTGGATATTTGAGTTCCTCGTGTTTTTCTGGTCAAAATGATGTACACATATGCAATTTCTGGAGAAATTTTGGTTGCAGTCCACTGGAGAGGGTGACCGGAGCCCTAGCTCCGGCGAGTGGTTAACTTTCCGACCGATGAAGGGTTAAATGAAGAAGATGAAGTGTGAGTCGTTGATGTGCTTGATCTAACGCCCCACATACTGCCACGTTTCTTTTATTTTGTTTTTATTTTAATGGCTGCGTGTGTGCCACCCTATGCTTGTTAACGTGTGCTACAGATCTAGACCATTGATTTTGCTTAATTTTGGTTTTGATGATTTAATGCCATGCGTTTGATTGATCGTGTGTACATGATTTGGCCAACACATTAAATGTGCATGTGAGGCTCACGTGTCCCTTTTTAATTTTCTGATTAATCTTGTATGTGTGCGCGTATGATAGTTAAGGTGTGAGTTTGAATTTGGACCATTGATCATGATTGTTTTTGGTTGTGTTGACTTGTTTTTTAGCGTGAGATTGATCTGTTGGTGGATATTGAGTCTGCATGTTGATTACTTCCATGTGTGCCTGCACTGACTTTTGAATTGGGCTTTATGGTTTGGACTTGCTTCTTGCACCCCTCTCTTTTGGGCCTTTATTTCTTTCAACGTATTTTTGATGCTGTTTGGACCCCCCCCCCCCCCCCCCCCCCTCATGTTTATTTCTTTTTTATTTTCTTATTGTTAGTTTTTGCATTTTATTTTTTTAAAATCATTTTAATGCATCTAAAAACCCCAAAAAAATTCATGAAGCTAGTTTTTAGTTTTATAAAATTTTGTCAAATTTTATTTTCTTATTTTATTTTATTTTTGGCATCTGAATTAATTAATTGCTTAATTTTTCTTTATGGATTGTTTCATTTGCACACTTAAACTTGTAGAATTTATTTCTCATCATCTATACATGATCTGCATCTCATTCTTTTTGCATTTGTTAGATGACATATTTAAGTGCATAAAAATGTTTTTGTTTCATTTTTAAAACTTTTTCATATTTCATCTTGGTCCTCCTCTTTTGCATATTGAATCATGTTTCCTATGTGGACTTTGCCTAATTGTTTGAGGTGCTTAACATGTGAATTCTTGTGAGATCTTTGGCCATGTGATTAGTATCTGACTTAAGTCATTTGTGTTCTGATTTCATAATTTTAGAATGTCATTTGATGCATGTTTGAATTTTTGTGCTTAAGTGAATTATGCATGACTATATCTTGACACTTCTTTGCACAAGTTGATTTACCATGTCCATTTGCTTGAGTTTCTTGTTGGCTCTTTGTATGTGCTTTTGATATGATATCTACCCCTGGTTGAGGTCCTTTGGGACTTAAGTTTGCACTTTGTGGATCTTGTTTGGTGTTGCCTAAGTGTTGAAACTTTGAGCTTACTTTTGTGGATTTTCTTTAGTGCATTTTGCTCCATGTTTTGATCTTCTCTTGCGTATGTGGATTGATGATGTTAATATGATGTGAGTTCTGGTCTTGTTTCATTTTCATCTTACCTCCTTCATTTCACTTTGATATGAAATCTATGTGTGTTTAATTGTGCATTTAATTCAAGTATGCTAGCATCCTTTCATGTTTATCTTTGTATGCTTACTTGAATGGTTTTGCATTTATCTTTGAGACATGATTGTTGATTTGAGTTGGACATTTATGATATGATGTGCTTGCTTCCACTTATTGTATCTCATCTTTTCCTTCCCATTCTTCTTATTTTCTTTCACTTTTTTCCTCCCATGAATCTCAAGACTTGTTTAAGTCTTGGATTCTCTCAACTTAATTTTTGATTAAGCTTGGAGTAGGATTAGCATTAGGTTTTAGGTAGTGGTTCTTCCTATGCCTCACTAACCATAGGACATCCATGCATGATAACATTAGGACTCTTAGTTTTCCCTTTAGAGTTTCCTTTGTGTCTTCTCTCTTCTCATCTCAAAACTTCTTTAAAACACTTAATAAAGATAAAGTGTATTGCGCATGAGCCTTAAGCTTGGGGAATGAGAAATGAGGGGCTTCCTCTCATTCTTCTAGAGTGCTTAGCGAGCGTCTTGTCTTGGGACGATTCGTTGAGTATTCGTCCCTGTGCCCTAGACTTTGGTGCAATACATGTTACAAGCTAACTTAAAAAACACTTCTGTCTAAAAAACTTCAAACCAACAATAACGTCTTTCCTTCGGGAATTCTTTTCTCATCACACTCACTCTCAGCGTACGAACGTGCTCCTACTCGTTCTCTTGCAAGATGGTAACGCACTCGGACCAGCGAGCCTGCAACACCTGAGCTAGAACGTTAGCCGTTCCCAAAAAACGCAAACAAATTGAGGGGAACTACGTCGCTCTGATTCTCATGTTCCCGATGAGATACGTAGGCAGTGGGGTAGGACCCATTCGAGCACTTCTTTTATTTTCCCTACATTTGTTTCTGGTTTTCTCTCTCTTTTCTTCTTTCCTTTTTCCTGTTCCTTTTCTTTTCCATTAGCAGCGGAACTCTAGACGACGACACCCTTTGATCGAGACAAGCAAGCGTGGATCCCATCAGGTACGATGGACGCGTGGGGGTGCTAATACCTTCTCTTCGCATAACCGACTCCCTTACCCGTTTCTCTTGGTCGCGTGACCATGCTCTTTCCTTTCCCTTCAGGTTTATGAGGTGTTTCTTTTCCCTCTCTTGGGATAAATACACATTGCTGGCGACTCTGTTTTGGTGCCACTTTCGTGTTTGTACTTGGATGAAAATCCCGGGAGCGACAGCTGGCGACTCTACTGGGGAATCTGGTTGACCTCTTGCTAGTTCATCCCTTTTAGCGAGTCAATCCTAGCGCTTGTTTGCTTGTTTTTATTGGGTGTTTATTTGTTGTGCTTTATTATGTTGTATATTACTGTTTTACAGCTTTTATTGCATTACATTTCATTTTATTACTGTCATACTGGATATTGCTGTGCTGTACTGGCTGGTTTTCTGTTTGGCAGGTTGGGTTGTTATGAGAGATAAGCCCAATACCCAGGCTTGAGTACACCCTAGGACTAGAGTGGAAAGTAGTGGGACCTACGTGCCAGCTTGGTACGTTTGTGTGTTCACGAAATTCACAACCAGACGAGGCTATCTTGGGACGCATTCTGACGTGTGTGTCTTGCGCATGTTAGGGTGTTGATCTAGAGAGCTGTGGACTCTGGTGACCGTTTCTCCGATACCTCAGTTGCGCCTCTCCTCCTGAGATGTGACAGTGGCAGACCACGTTCCGTGGCAAACCCATTGTGCATTCTCGATCCGAGGACCCAATGCTGAGGGACTCGCATAGGATGGCCTTATTTTTTAGGGGAATCAGTTGAGGCCTCCTCGATTGATGATGATGCCAAACCAAAAATGGTGAACGTATCATCATTTCTCGACCTGAGAGCCCGGGATATTGATGATCCTCGCCTTTTTAGAACCCTCATGTGAGATGGGAAGGGTGTTTGCAGGCTTGCAGGAAACCGAAACCTTCAACCTATCCGGTTTTCTGGATTTCTTATCAGTGTTTGATTATCTGGGTTTTCGGTTATCTCAGTGGTTCGGTATTCTAGAATTCTGGTTTTCTGGGTTGTGGTTCTTGTTCAGTTAACAGCATAGCACATCCAACAGTGGTGCCTTGATCCCATGCTTGCATGTGCATATCATTTTTCTTGCATTTTGACATGTTTGACATTTTTAAGGGCTTGCATCTTACTCTTGATTTCGGTTTTCTGAGGTTGTCTTAGCATGGATGTCCAGAGAAAGAAGACTGTTGCTTATTCGTTCTCAGACCCGACCTTGACGTTGATTCACAAGCTGATTAGTATGGGTGGTCCTGGAGTTCGTACAGAGTTCAGTGGAAAGTATGGGAAACTTCTGAAGTTTGTCTGTAATATCTCCAAGTATGAGAAGGATGCCATTCATACTCTTCTTCAGTTCTATGATCCGTCTTTGCGTTGCTTCACTTTCCTAGACTATATCTTGGCTCCAACGTTGGAGGAGTTCTCATTTATTTTGGGAATCCCCATCGGGCATGACATAGTTTTCTTTTCTGAAGAACGCCCTGGGATAAAGGAAATGGCCATTGCTCTTCATATTGGTGAATCTGTTCTGAGCAATAATATTGTGGAGAAACAAGGAGCTAAGGGTTTCTTATTGAGGTTCTTGTTTGATCAAGCTTGCATACATGTTAAAGAAAAGAATTGGACTACTTTCCAAGCTATTCTGGCTATGTGCATCTATGGGATTGTCCTGTTTCCCAATGTTCCTGATCTGGTAGATATGTATGCCGTCAGAATCTTTATTTCAAAGAATCCTATACCTACCTTGCTACGTGATGTGTATCACTCAGTCTATTACAAGAATGAAAATAGGCGTGGAAAAACTGTGAGTTGCTGTGCACCACTCTTATCTACTTGGTTTCTGAGTCATCTCCCCGAAGCTGGCGCTTTCATTGATACGAGAGATTCTCTGAAGTGGTCAAAGAGGTTAATGGGCTTGACTGCTGACAACATTGTTTGGTTCAACCATGATTTGCTAGGGATGGAGATTATTTGCAGGTGCGGAGAATTCCCTAATGTACCCTTGATAGGGAGAAGAGGTGGAATTAACTATAATCCTTCCCTTGTTATCAGGCAGTTTGGTTATCCTTTGAGAAGTCCACCTGAAGTGCGAGATGTCAGAGAGTCCTTATTCTTCAATGGTACTGGAGATCAAGAGATGATAAGGAAGATTGTGAAGCTTGGAAGCAGGTGACCAAGAAGGGAAAAACTTCATTCGGGAAATGTAATAACCAGGCCTTTCCTCCCTATGAAGAGTGGATTAAGAAAAGAGCAGAAGAGGAGCTTCTTCCCTTCCCAGTGGAACCACCTTTGTATCCTTTAATGATCGAGGCCCCCACGACTATTGACATAGAGAAGTATGATAAGTTATGGGCTGAGAAGGAGAAACTCTGAGAAGAGAATCGTGAACTGGGCAGAAAGATTAGTCAGTTGAAGCACGAAAAAGGTGAAGCTATCCACGCTGCCAGGTTGAAATCAGAACTGTTAGCTGCAAAGGAGAAAGAGTTGTCTAAAGAAGCCACAGCCAAAGAGAAAGTGGCTCAAGCATTGAAAGGCGTGAGCAAGGTCCTCTCGTCCAAGAAGAAAGAGTTGACTTATGCTATGTCAAGGATTCACAAGTTCCATGATCGTCGAAATACAGCAATTACTGCCAATAGGTTGAAAGAGGACAAGTATCTGGAACATATCGAAGGTTTGAAGACAGGGCTTCAAAAAAAAGATAAGGAGATTTTATCAGGGGTCTTTGAGAGGAGGGCAGTTGAGGAAAATCTCAAGGAAGCCATGGAAAATATGGAACAGCTGAAGATTCAAGCCGAAGTGAAAAGAACCAGGAGCGAAGGTCCAAGTTTAGGTGGAGCTTCTGGAGAAGATGATTGGGAGTTGCATAGCCGTTATTTAACAGGAATCTTGCACAGGAGGGATCTTTTGATTCAGGAGTTGATTCATAGATCGGAGCATCCTAATACCAAGAAACTTCTCAAGGAAGTGCAGAATTGGTGCAAGAAGAATGACGAATAGGGAATTCTAGCACGGCTGAGTCTTGATGATATGCTTTAGTTTCCTTGCTGTTGTTTTCTTTGTATTTCCGGGATCACCGCCAGGCTTGTTGGTCGGGGTCTTTTGTTTGTGCTTATTCAGACTTGTGTTGTAACAGATGCTTATTCTATTTATATGATCAGGAATTCAGTTCTCTTCTGTTGTTAAAACTGGAATTAAGGGATAGATCGCCTTGATAATGTTCATATATGTTTGCATTTGCATTTGCATAATCATAAGCATTTTTGCATAACAGGTACTTGTTGCAGGGGATCTCTAACCTTTATTTGGTTTCAGGAACTATAGCTGAGAATCACATTCACCGATACTCAACTCGAGGAAATCAAGCAAGGATAATGGATCAGATGCAGAGTGATTTGGCTGAAATGAGGGCACGAATGGACCAGTTCATGACTCTCATGACGGGTATGGCATAAACTCAAGAAAGATTGAGGCTTCTGGTCGAGCGTCCAGAGGCCATGCTTGGAGTTAATCAGAATGACAATTCACAAACTAATGGCACTCCTCCTCCTGTTGGCAATCCTCCTCCTGGTGGTAATTTGGGTAATGGAAATGGCAGAAATGTTGGTGGTATTCAGGAAGATGCTCAAGAAGACCAATTTACTCTGTTGGATGCTAAGATGGGTACTCCTAATGATAGAAGGTACGATGAGCTGGCTGAAAAGATACGGGCTATGGAATGCAAGAATTCTATGGGTATTGATGTTACTAGTTTGGGACTGGTACCAGGGGTCAGGATCCCTCCAAAATTCAAGCCGCCCACTTTTGATAAATATCATGGCAATACGTGTCCCCAGACACATATCCAAGCTTATTTTGGGAGGATCTCAGCTCATACAGATGATGATAAGTTATGGATGCATTACTTTCAAGACAGTCTGGCTGGAGCTTCTTTGACCTGGTATATGAAATTGAACAGAGCTGCTGTGAAAAGTTGGAAGGATCTGGCAGAAGCATTCCTAAAGTAGTACCAGTACAATATTGACATGGCGCCCAACCGCACTCAATTGCAGGGGTTGTCACAGAATGCTAAGGAAATTTTCAAAGAATATGCACAGAGGTGGAGGGAAATGGCTGCCCAGGTCCAACCTCCTTTGCTGGATAGAGAAATGGCATATATGTTTATGGGTACCCTGCAAGGGGCATTTCTTGAAAGATTGGCTGCTTGTCCATCAACTGGATTTGCTGACATTGTGATTGCAGGTGAAAGAATCGAAAGTCTGTTGAAGCTTGGAAAGATTCAAGATGTAAGTGGGGATGGCTCTTCTGAAACGAAGAAACCATTTGCTAGTGGTCAGAAAAGAAGAGAAGGTGATACAAATGATGTGTTTAGAGGACGAGGCAGGGGACGTTCTCAAGGTTATCATCGGGTAGGTGCAGTGACAATCCCAGCACCGTCTGTTCAACAGCAACAACCACAACAGCAAGTTCAGCAGCAACAACGGCAACCTCCTTTCCAACAGAGGTCCCGGCAGAGGGATCGTAAGATTGACCCTCTCCCTTTGACCTATTCAGCGTTGTTACTGCAATTACTCAAGTTGAAGTTGGTTGAGCTCCGTACTATGAGACCTCCTGCCGCTGGCAACTTGCCACCTAATTTTGATGTAAATGCTCGCTACGAGTTCCACTCAGGTGCTCAGGGGCACTCCATTGACAAATGTTGGGCTTTTCATCATAAAGTGCAAGACTTGATTGGCGCCAAAGCAATCAATTTCTCTCTACCTCCTAATGTTCTTCAGAACCCCATACCTAATCATGGTGTGGCAGATGTGCATGCTATTGAAGATGGAAGGAGATTGAACTTGGTAGCAGACATCAGCCAGGTGAAGACTTCTTTGTTGGTTGTAAAAGATTGTTTGTTGAAGGGACATGTGTTCCCAGGCTGTGATCAAGATTGTTCTGAGTGTATAAATCAAGAGAATGGATGTGATAAGTTAAAGGTGGGTTTGAAGAATCTGATCAATGAAGGATGTCTACAGTTTGACAGGGTTGTGAAAGAAACTGATGAGGTATCAACTGTGACCATCTATTATACTCCCGCTGAGATTCAAGTACCTGCTAGTACAGTTCCCGTAGCAAGTGTTGTGCAAGAAAGACCCAATCCTGTTACCATCACGGTGCCAGGACCAGTTCCGTTTACAACTACGAAGGCAATCCCATGGTACTATGGGGCAGACGTGTATTATGAAGGTAAAAAGCAAGAAGTTGGGACATCAGTCGGTTCAAATATTGATAATGTGGGTGGTGTAGGAGGCTTTACAAGAAGCGGAAGATTGTTTACTCCCCAAACTTTGCGTAGTGATAAAGAAGCTGAAGCTGCAGCAAAAGCCAAGGGAAAACAGGTGGTCGAGAGTGTGCCTGTACCTGAAACAGAGACAGAGATTACTTTTGACAATGAGATGGAAGAGTTCATGAGGATAATCAAGAAAAGCGATTATAAGATTGTCGATCAACTGAATCAGACCCCTTCGAAGATTTCAATTTTGTCATTGTTGATGTGTTCTGACGCGCATCGGGAGGCTTTGTTGAAAGTGTTGAAGAGCGCATATATGCCACAGGAAATCACTGTTAATCAGCTTGAGGGTGAAATTTCCAATGTTAATGTTAGCCATGGTTTGGGCTTTATAAGTAGGGATTTGACCACTGAAGGAAGAAACCACAATAAAGCTTTGCACATCACAATGGAGTATAAGGGTGTAGTGTTGTCTCATGTACTGGTATACACTGGTTCCTCACTCAATGTCTTGCCTAAGAAGGCGCTAATGAAGCTGGAAGTTGATGGTTTGAATTTAAGGCCTAGTGAGTTGGTTGTCCGAGCGTTCGATGGAACGAAAAGATCAGTGTTTGGTGAAGTAGAGGTGCCCGTGCAAATTGGACCGCAGGTGTTCAAATCCATATTCCATGTGATGGACATACAGCCTGCATATAGCTGCTTATTGGGTCGCCCTTGGATTCATGTAGCCGGGGCTGTTACCTCCACCTTACACTAAAAGCTGAAGTATGAGTTTGAAGGACAAGTTGTGACCGTGTGTGATGAAGAAGATATCTTTATTAGTCATGTGTCCACGTTTAAGTATGTTGAGATGGACGGGGAAATTCACGAGATGATTTACCAGTCATTTGAAGTGGTAAATATTGACAATGTGCCTGAGTCTTCCTCTACACCAGTTGGAGCCGGTACCTCCATTTCATCCTATAAACAAGCTGTCGAGGTCGTCAGAGCCGGTAATGCCCAAGGCTGGGGCAGGGTGATAGAGACACCATTGAAGGATGACAAATTTGGTATTGGTTATCATCCCTCTATGACTTCAGTTGCGGAGAACAGTGGACCCATCACCTTCAGTAGTGGGGGAATTATTTACACAGATCAGTCTTGTGCAGCTATAGAAGATGGTATTGATAGTGATGGTGACTTGGACAACTGGGTACGCCCACGCGCTCTGGGACAACAACTGCAGAACTGGTCTGTTGAAGAAGTCATCAGGGTTACTCTTCAGACAGAGTAATTTTTCTTTGTTTTTCTAACCATAATGCATGTCAAAATCTTGCGCTCTGCCCAAGGCGTATAGATTTATTTGTAGGGTCACCCTGTTTGCGTTTGCAATTTTAATCATCAATAAAGGACGTTTTTGCCCTCAAATTTTTATTCTTTGTCTTTCAGTTTTTATTTTTGCACAAAAATAATAAAATGGCAATGTTTCTTTTCTTTTTGTTTTAAAATAATTCTAAAATAAAGCATGAACCCGTTCTTGCAGACTTGATCCTCCTGATTCCATTGATAACGATTTTGCTATGGCTATGTATGACTTTGACAATCCGATTTATCAAGCCGAAGAAGGGGATGGGAAGGACTGTGAACTCCCTGAGGAACTGGCCAGATTGTTAAAACAAGAGGAAAGGGTCATTCAGCCCCATCAAGAGACTGTAGAGATCATCAATATTGGTACCGAGGATGTTAAGAAAGAAATCAAGATTGGTGTCAGCCTGCAAGCAGATGTGAAGAAGGCTTTGACGTAGATGTTGTGTGAATATGTTGATATCTTCGCCTGGTCGTATCAAGACATGCCAGGGTTGGATACTGATATTATTGTTCATAGGCTGCCTTTGAGAGAAGAATGTTCGCCCGTCAAGTAGAAACTTCGTTGGACTCACCCCGACATGGCCATAAAGATCAAAGAAGAAGTTCAGAAACAATGGGATGCAGGGTTTCTTGCAGTGACTCACTATCCTCCCTGGGTTGCCAACATTGTGCCGGTACCAAAGAAAGACGGAAAGGTTAGAATGTGTATAGATTATCGAGATCTTAATAAAGCTAGCCCGAAAGATAATTTTCCACTACCTCACATTGATGTACTGGTCGACAATACAACTCAGTTTTTAGTGTTCTCGTTTATGGATGGTTTCTCCGGGTACAACCAGATTAAGATGGCACCTGAGGATATGGAGAAGACCATGTTCATTACTCCGTGGGGTACATACTGTTATAAGGTGATGCCTTTTGGGTTGAAGAACGCAGGGGCAACATATCAGCGGGCAATGGTAACTTTGTTTCACGACTTGATTCATAAAGAGATTAAATGTTATGTGGATGACATGATTGCCAAGTCGAGAACGGAAGAAGAACATTTGATCAACTTGAAAAAGCTGTTTGAAAGGTTGAGAAAGTTCCGCTTAAGGTTGAATCCAAATAAGTGCACTTTTGGGGTGCATTTTGGAAAGCTGCTGGGTTTCATTGTGAGTGAAAAAGGGATATAGGTTGATCCTGCCAAAGTAAAAGCAATACAAGAAATGCCTGAACCGAGAACAAAAAAGGAGGTTCGTGGTTTTCTGGGTAGATTGAACTACATTGCAAGGTTCATATCTCACCTAACAGCCACGTGTGAACCAATATTTAAACTGCTGAGAAAAGATCAAACGGTTAGGTGGAATGACGATTGCCAATTGGCATTCGATAAGATAAAAGAGTACTTGCAGGAACCTCTAATTCTCATGCCTCCAGTTGAAGGAAAACCTTTGATAATGTATTTGGCGGTGCTTGAAGGTTCCATGGGTTGTGTTCTCGGTCAACACGACGAGACAGGTAGGAAGGAGCATGCTATCTACTACCTGAGCAAAAAGTTCAATGATTGTGAGTCCCGGTACTCAATGCTTGAAAAGACATGCTGTGTACTTGCATGGGCCGCCAAGCGATTGAGGCAGTATATGATTAGGCACACAACCTTGTTTATTTCCAAAATGGATCCTATCAAATACATTTTTGAGAAACCAGCACTAACAGACAGAGTTGCACGGTGGCAAATGGTTTTGATAGAGTATGATATTCAGTACACCTCCCAAAAGGCCATCAAAGGAAGTGTCTTGTCAGATTATCTTGCGCAGCAACCGATTGATGATTACCAACCCATGAAATTTGATTTCCTTGATGAGGACATCATGTTTCTCAAAGCTAAAGACTGCGAGGAATCACTCCCGGAGGAGGGGCCAGACCCTGAATCCAAATGGAGTCTGATGTTTGATGGGGCCGTCAATATGAATGGATGCGGAGTTGGAGCAGTTCTTATCACGCCGGAAGGTGTTCATATGCCTTTCACTGCCCGAATAACTTTCGGATGCACCAACAATGAAGCAGAATATGAAGCTTGTATAATGGGGATTAAGGAGGCGATTAATTTACGAATTAAGACCCTTGATATCTTTGGTGATTCAGCTTTGGTAATTAATCAGGTAAAAGGGAGTTGGTACACGCACCAAGCAAATCTGGTTCTGTATAGAGATTATGCAAGGAGATTGCTGACTTTCTTTACAACAGTGAAGCTGTACCATATTCCTCGAGATGAGAATAGGTTTACAAATGCCTTGGCTACATTGTCTTCCATGATCAAAGTGCAAGGGTGGAATCATGTACCTAAGATTGAAGTGTCTCGCCTTGATAGACCTGCATTCTTGTTTGTTGTTGATGCCACGTCTGATGACAAGCCATGGTTTCATGACATCAAGTGTTTCTTGAAAAGACAAGAGTACCCACCAGGGGCATCTGCTAAAGATAAGAAGACGTTGAGAAGGCTGTCTGGTAGTTTCTTCTTGAATCAGGATGATGTGTTGTACAAATGGAATTTTGACATGGTGCTGCTCAGGTGTGTGGATAGACCCGAAGCAGGCCTGTTAATGCAGGAAGTACATGAAGGCTCTTTCGGTACCCATGCCGGAGGACATGCAATGGCTAAGAAATTATTGAGATCAGGATATTATTGGTTGACTATGGAGTCAGATTGCTGCAAGTATGCCTGCAAGTGTCACAAATGCCAGATCTATGCAGACAAAGTACACGTTCCTCCAAATCCGTTGAGCGTCATGTCCTCTCCTTGGCCCTTTCTTATGTGGGGCGTTGACATGATCGGAAAGATTGAGCCTACTGCTTCAAACGGCCATCGTTTCATCTTGGTCGCCATTGATTATTTCACTAAATGGGTTGAAGCTGCGTCTTATGCCAATGTCACTAAGCAGGTGGTAGCTCGTTTCCTGATACAGGATATCATTTGTCGCTATGGAGTGCCCGAGAGAATCATTACTGATAATGGTTCTAATCTGAATAACAAAATGATGGTTGAGCTGTGCCGGGACTTCAAAATTGAACACCACAATTCTTCTCCATATCGCCCGAAGATGAATGGCACTGTGGAGGCGGCCAACAAGAATATTAAGAAGATTGTGCAGAAAATCGTGGTCACATACAAAGATTGGCATGAGATGTTACCGTTTGCTTTGTATGGGTACTGAATGTCAGTGTGCACGTCCACTGGGGCAACCCCATTCTCACTCGTATACGGTATGGAGGCAGTACTACCGATTGAAGTGGAGATTCCATCCCTCAGAGTCATGATGGATGTCAAGTTAGACGAGGCTAAGTGGGTTCTCGCCAGATTTGATCAGTTGAGCCTTATTGAGGAGAAATGACTGGCAGCTATATGTCATGGGCAGTTGTACCAATGGAGAATGAAGTAGGCATTTGACCAAAAGGTGCGTCCTCGGGTTTACAAAGTGGGAGATGTGGTACTCAAAAGGATCCTTCCTCCAAGTACAGATCACAGGGGCAAGTGGACTCCTAACTATGAAGGTCCATTCGTGGTTAAAAAGGTCTTCTCGGGCAGAGCCTTGTTACTTACAACCATGGATGGCGAAGACTTTTCATCCCCTGTCAACTCAGACGTAGTCAAAAAATACTTTGCATGAATAGACCCGTTGGACAAAGAAAAGAAAAAAGAAAAGTCCAGGCAAAAAAGGGCATCCCGGTGAACCACAAAAACAGAATAAAAAAGGTTCGGGCAAAAATTAGGGATAATAAAAGAAAAATTGTACACCCCGTGAGTTGAAAATCCGCAAGGACAACTCAGGCAAAAAAAGGTATCCCGGTGGATTGAAAATCCGAAAGGGCGGTCCACGCAAAAGAGGGATTTAAGCGAACGGCTACGATCTGAGTTATCTGTACTCCATCACTGTTTCAACAACTGACATTCCAAAAGGGTAGAAATCAATCTGATCATTCCTCAGAAGGCAAGGTTGGGGAGTCTCGAAGACATATTGGCCATAGCAGAATTGAAACTCAGTGGAACACCGTTTTCACATTGCCATTAGGATAGTTTCTTTTCTCAATTTTTAGCGATCACCTCTTTCCAGGGATTGCTTCCTGATGTAATTGCCTATTCTGGGCTTCTTGATCAATAAATTGAATTTCAGTTAAAAGTTTCTTTTTTTTTGTTTTACTGCTTTGTTTGCAAAAACGTCCAAATTTTTGATAAAACATTGCATTTGAAAACACGGTGGCTTCACAATAACACGTGCAGAAAAACATTTAGAATTACTTTGAATGTTGAATAATCCTGGATGGTGGATTCAAACCACGCAATACTCTGGGGCATGTGTGTGTATTCTTTTGTTGCAGGTAACATGTTCAGATGATTTCAAGCACAAGACGGGCAGTCACTTATTCCCACACGGGAGACTGGGGCTTTCATGATCAGGGAAGGGTTCACTTGTCCCCCTTTTGTCACAACATTTAGTGATTGAGTCCATCCTTCGGTCGACAGTCGTTCCCGACGTCTCGATATCAGTGAATTGAGTTCAATTGGGTATCGTTGTAGTCGATTCTCTCATTCAGCACTTCCAACATTTACAAGCTTTTCTGTGTCGATAACAGTTGCAAATTCCCAGCAGAGTTGCTTCGTAGACACCGAAGTTAATGGTTAATCCCCAGTGAAGTCGTCAGGAGTTTGAAGATGCTTGATCTTCTGTAAAATCCTCTTAGGACGTTTCTTCAGGTAAGTCTGGTATCATGGAACAGGAAGCAAGTTGTTGACTTTCCCAAACATGGGGCATTTTGTTTTTCCTTGGCAGGATTTGTTCCAGATCCATTATCCCCAGTAGATTGGAAGACATTTGGTCTTCTGTAAAATCCTCTTAAAAGCCATTCCCCAGCGCGAGATGCTTAGAAGCGGTTTTCACTAGCAGGATGTGGTAAACTCATTATCCCTAGCAGGGTCGTCAAACAGAAAGTTCGCCTAACATGGGGCATTATAGCATTTATCCTGAGGCTCAACAGTATTATTCCTCAGCAGACTACTGTGGAGTTGCTTTGGGCTTCCCCAGCAGATCTAAGGACTCTCCCCCAGCATGTGGCAGCATAACGTCTTCTAACCAGGATTTGCATATCCCCGGCAGAGCAGTTTTGATTCCCAGCAAGATCGTATCTCTGGTAGTGGTGTCCCCGCAGAGTTCAGCATCGAATCTTGTCAACAATACTCCCCAGCTGAGTTGTTCTGTCCCCACAGAGGCTTATTGATCAACAAAATCTATTCCTCAGCAGAGTGATAGTATATTCTTGCCCCAGCCGGTCTAGAAGGTTGATTCTCCCCGCAAAGGATCTCGTGTTTGATAGATCCTCAAGCAGAGTTTAATGACTTTTCTTCCATAGCAAGGCGTCATGCAAAGAGATTCTCATCCCTAGCGGAGTTGCTATGACCAAAATTCATCCCCAAGCAGATGAAGTAATTCCTGGCAGAATCATCATTTCCCCATATTTTCAAAGTCCAATTTATTTTTGGCAGGTGTAACAGTTCGAAGCAGACGGATTGTTCATTCATTCTCCAGCAGAGATATTATCCTTTCAGGAGTCTCTAAAGTCAAATCATTGATCATTGTTCCTCAACAGAGTCAGCAGGGATGTCTGACACGGATGCAGAGAGTAATCCAATTTTGGAATTCTTAAAGTCTAACCATAGATTGGCAAAAGGTCCATCCAAGGGTGGCCAATTCTTAAAGTCCAACCATAGATTGGCAAAAGTCCACCCGTAGTGTATCAAGGCAGTAGTCGTCTGACTCCCTTTAAAAAACCCGCAGCTAAGTCCAACCGTAGAGTGGCAAAAGACCATCCAAGGGTGGTAAAGCAAGGCAAAGTCCAACCGTAGATTGGCAAAAGTCCACCTGTAGTGTGGCATCTCAGCTGCAAAGTCCAACCGTAGCTTGGCAAAAGTCCAACCGTAGTGTGGCAAGTCAGTAGTCTTCTGACTCCATTTAAAAAAGACAGTCCACCCGTAGTGTGGCAAGCCAGTAGCCATCTGGCGTTGTACAAAAGACATTATTGAAGTCCACCTAAAGTGTGGCAAGCCAGTAGTCGTCTGGCGTTGTACAAAAGACATTGTTGCAGTCCACCCGTAGAGTGGCAAGCCAGTAGTCGTCTGACGTTGTACAAAAGACATTATTAAGGTCCACCCGTAGTGTGGCAGGCCAGTAGTCGTCTGGTGTTATATAAAAGACATCTTCCCAGTGGTTTTATTTATCACCAGGTTTTCTTCAAGCAGAGTTCGTTTGGTTGGGTTTATATCCCTTTTCTTCTTCCCTGCAGAGTGCAAATTTTTGGGTTATTTTTGGTATTCAATCCCTCCATACCTTGAAAGTCTGACAGCAATCGCTATCAGCCGTTCAGGTCTACAGTGATTGAATAGGGGCAGCTGTAATACCCCAAAATTTGCCCTCTCTTTTCTTCATATCTTTTAGCATGAGCTTTCATTGCATTGCATTGCATTCAAGCATAGAAGAACAAAACATCAAGCATTTAGCATTGCATCTTGCATAAGGGCATGGGATCAGGTGATCCTCTAAGGTGTTGATCATCCAAAGAAGAAGACCAAGTGTTTCTCACAAGCTCAAGGATCTCTTACATCATGTACCATCTCCATTTGATCTCACAAGTCCTTAAAGGAAGGGAATTCATCAAGAAGATTGGACAGTGCATGAGCTCCTACACAAGGCAGTCAAAAGTTGGGACCTGACCCTCAAATGGGAAAGCTCTTTGAGTTTTTATCATCTCCAAAGGGTATATCCCATCATTTTTTGAGAGGATACACAACATATTCAGAGGAATTTGGATTTGGAGGATGTGTTATTTCCTCCTAACCAGAGGGTGCCAAAATTAGGGTTTGACCTAAAATCAGTTTATTTATGATTTCTTGGGCAAGACTTTATCTCATGGTACTCCTTATGTTCTTAAGTGTTCATGGATGGAATCTTGGTCATTGGTTCTTTGAGGAAGATGTTCAATGGATCAGTTAATTGTGTAATAAGCAAAAGTCAACAGTTCAAAAGGAGAAAGTCAACTGTGGAATTTTGAGGTTCTTTTCATGGTTTTCTAGGGCTCATAAGCTCATATGGTCTTCAATTGTCAAGATTCATCATTCATCAAAAATCAAGAGTTTGTGCAAAAGTTACTAAATTTGGAAAATGACCTATAATGAGAACTTTCCATTTTTGGCAATTTTTCCACCACATTCAACTTGACTTTCCATCATCAAGGAAGCTCCAAATGAATTTTCCTCCAAAATTAAAGTTGAAGATCTTTCTCTCCCATTTCCAAAAAGTACTAGAACATCTCCATATCATTTGTGGAACTCTAGTTATGGTCAAAACAATGCAAGGTGTATTTCATGGATTTCTTATATGTCAAATTTTCCACCTTTTGCATTTTGGCACAAATGGACTTGTAATTGATCTTTTTGCTTCATGTTATATTACAACATCAAAATTCAAGTCAATAGGAGTATTTTTGGTCTTTGAATCAATTCATTTCATGCCATATTTCTCATTATTTTCATAAAGTACAAAAATGCAAATTGATTCAAAACTTACAAACCAAGAAAGTGCAAGGCCCAAATTCAATTTAGAGGTGATCCATAAGTAAATTGGAGGTGAATCATGCTGATTAGAGGGGCTTATCACGTGTGGATTAGTGGTGGTGGTGCAAAATGCAAATTTACAATTTCACCTAAATCTCATCAACCAAGGTTCTAATCACTTCTTAATCCTAATCAGTGAACTAATGGAGAGTATATAAACTTACTCATACCCTCACAGCTAGGGCAGAGACTCTCATTTGCTCAGTTTTGATTTTTTGCTCTCACACTTCCTCTCATTGAATCTCACTCTCCTTGGAGTTTCTTTGAGATTTCTCTTCACATTCTTGATCAGTGAAGAGAATAGAGCAAGAATCAACTGCTATTTTGAGCTCATACTGAGGATTTCACCAAGTTCCATTCAAGAGGATTCAAACTTAAATCTCAAGATCTAGCACGATTTCAAGTTCTAGTTGCATTTATTTTGCATCTAGAGGTTCCAAGGAGTAGATCTGCAGTTTTTGGAGGGATTTCTTGGAGGTTTTCAAGTTCTACAAGGTTCAGGTTGGTGAATTTTTCATACTCATAGAACTCATTTTTATTGTATGCATTATGATCTGTGGACTTCACTGAGCATGTTAATCTATTTTATTTGAAGTTTGGACGTGTATCATGGATGAATTTTGAGTTTAAAGTTTTAGATTTAAAGATGTTTTCGTTCGATTCTCAATGTGTGTTTGTTGTTTGATAAAATGGTTTGGATATTTGAGTTCCTCATGTTTTTTTGGTCAAAATAATGTACACATATGCAATTTCTGGAGAAATTTTGGTTGCAGTCCACCGGAGAGGGTGACCGGAGCCCTAGCTCCGGCGACTGGTTCACTTTCCGGCCGATGAGGGGTTAAACGAAGAAGATGATGTGTGAGCCGTTGATGTGCTTGATCTAACGCCCCACATGCTTCCACGTTTCTTTTATTTTGTTTTTATTTTAATGGCTGCGTGTGTGCCACCCTATGCTTGTTAACGTGTGCTGCAGATCTAGACCATTGATTTTGCTTAATTTTGGTTTTGATGATTTAATGCCATGCGTTTGATTGATCGTGTGTATAGGATTTGGCCAACACATTAAATGTGCATGTGAGGCTCACGTGTCCCTTTTTAATTTTCTGATTAATCTTGTATGCGTGCGCGTATGATAGTTAAGGTGTGAGTGTGAATCTGGACCATTGATCATGAATGTTTATGGATTGCTCACACCTCACATAGGCACACAATCTGATTGCTCACACCTCACCTAGGCACACAATCGTTTGTAATCATTGCTCACACCTCACATAGGCACACGAAGTTACAACAGATTCTCATTAGAATCACACAATTCAAGAATGTACATCATTATGCTTCCCATACAAAATGACTCACGACATTCTTGAAATGCATACATATTCATAATATATTCATGCATTCATCTCATACAATCGCATACAATCTATATACATTCACATCAATGCACTATTGTATGATTCACATCCAAAACACACATTCAAAATGGTAAAAGTCGCTAAATAGCACTATTCCCAACTTTTCGACATAATTAAATCGACTAACAATTTCCAAAACATCATCATAATAAAGTACATTTCATATGCTCTCTAATGCATCAAACCACACCTCAAACCGAAACACAGATCAAAAGTTACAGAGAAAACAAATTGGGAAAAACTGCTACATTTGCAGTGCGAAGCTCCTAGCGAGTCCTTCGCTACTTCATTCGCAGTGCGAGTGTACCAGCGAACCAAGACGGAAGCAAAATAGCCTAGAAAATTCTCATCGTTCGCAGTGCGAACATCCCAGCGAATGCTCGCTACCCCATTCGCAGTGCAAACTCTCCAGCGAACAGTGGCAGAAGGAAAATGATACAACGTTCGCAGTGCGAACACCACGCGAATGCTCGTCACCCACTCGCTGGCCATTCGCAGTGCGAACCTGCGAATTCAGAAAAACCCAGCAGCGCACTAGTTCATCCAAAAATCATGTTTTCACCACCCAAAACATTTCCAAACTGTCATATAACCATCAAAACATAATTCAATCATGATGACAAGTATTCTATTACGTTTACACCGATTTTCAACCGTAAAACCATCGATTCCTCACAAAAATCTCAATTTCAACCTAGAACTCAAGCTATGGAAAACAAGAAAACATCCAAGCAAACACATACATAATGATATACATTGATGAGATGATAATATTTCACACCCTTACCCGGATTCCAAGCTTGCTAGATGATTGTTCTTGATGGTTTTCTAGGTTTTCCAAGTTTTTCTTCTCTTTTCTCTTCTTCCTCTTTCTTTCTCTCCTTTTTCTCTCTATTTCTCTTTTTCTTCTATTTCTCTCCTATTTCCTCTTCTTATCTCTTTTTCTTATTTTCTACTCAAATTCAATTAATTCATTTTCTCACAAAATTCTATTTCTACTAAATTTCTAAATTATTATTAATTGAGAAATGTCCAAAATACCCTCCATTCTAAATTCCCCGAAAACTCTCAAAAACGGTAAAATATCATAACATGTCAACATAGCATATTAACACACCAATTTCACAAATAAAATAATTTATCACTCAATTAAATAAAAGACTCAACAAAATGGGAATAATCGAAATCGGGGCATTACAACTCTCCCTCACTTTAGAAATTTTCGTCCTCGAAAATATTACCTGATTCAAACAACTCCGGATATGACTCTCGCATCCTACTCTCTAGTTCCCAAGTTATATTGCCTTCCGCAGCGCCTCCCCACGCTACTTTCACAAGCGCAATATCCTTGCCTCTTAGCTTCTTAACTTCACGGTCCAAAATCCTAATCGGTAAAGCTTCAACCGTAAGGTTATCTCTCACTTCAACCTCGTCCATAGGAATAACATGTGACGGATCCGGAACATACTTCCTAAGTTGCGAAACATGGAATACATCATGCAAATTCGAAAGATTCAGAGGCAACGCCACACGGTAAGCCACAACACCAACTCGTGTAGAAATCTGATACGAACCAATAAAATGAGAAGTCAACTTCTTCGACTTCAAAGCACGACCCACACCTGTAACCGGCGTAACTATCAAAAACACATGGTTGCCTTCTTGAAACTCAAGATCTTTCCTTCTCTTGTCATGATAGCTCTTTTGTCTACTTTGAGAAGCTTTCATCTTCTCCCGGATAAACTTTACTTTCTCAGTCGTTTGTTGTACCATCTCCGGTCCAACTATCGTCCTCTCACCGGTTTCATGCCAACACAAAGGTGTTCGACATCTCCGACCATACAAAGCCGCAAATGGTGCCATACTTATACTTGAATGAAAACTATTATTGTAGGTGAACTCAATCAACGCCAAATAACTATCCCAAGCACCACCTTCCTCGAGCACACAAGCACGCAATAAATCCTCCAACGATTGAATTGTCCTCTCGGTTTGACCATCCGTTTGCGGATGATAAGCCGAACTCAATCTTAGCTTAGAACCCAAAGTCTTTTGTAAACTCTCCCAAAACCTCGATGTGAATCTAGGATCTCTATCCGACACAATACTCTTAGGAACTCCATGTAACTTCACAACCACAAGAACATAAATCTCGGCTAACTTCTCCAAAGGATAACTAATATCAATTGGAATGAAGTGAGCAGATTTAGTAAGCCTATCAACGATTACCCAAATAGCATTATGACCTCTTTGCGTATTCGGCAATCCCGTAACAAAGTCCATCGATATACTATCCCATTTCCACTCCGGAATGTCCAATGGTTGCATCAATCCACTAGGCTTTTGATGTTCCACCTTAGACTTTTGACAAGTTAAGCACGCATACACAAATTGAGCCACATCCCTCTTTAATCCGGACCACCAAAAGATTTTCTTCAAATCTTGATACATTTTATTCGCTCCCGGATGAATACTTAAGTTACTTCGGTGTCCTTCTTCCAATATCATCTTTTTCAACTCCGCATCATCGGGAATACAAATACGACCACGGAATCTCAAAACTCCAAAATTATCAACCTTGAAATCCTCATTCTCATTCATCATCAAATCAACGAACTTCAAATCCAACTTTTGCTTTTCACATACGGTTGCAAGAAAATCATTCGTAACATGTAGCATACCAAGTCTCACACTTCTCGGCGTCATTTCACAAACCAAACTCAAGTCTCTAAAATTCTCCAAAAGTTCCCATTCTCTCATCATCAATGCGGACATATGTAACGACTTCCGACTCAAAGCATCGGCCACCACGTTTGCCTTACCCAGATGGTAATTCAAACCAAAATCATAATCCTTCAAAAGCTCTAACCACCTTCTTTGTCTCATGTTCATTCTTTTTGATCAAATAAATATTTCAAGCTCTTGTGATCACTAAAAACTTCAAATCTTGCACCATAAAGATAGTGCCTCCAAATTTTCAAAACAAACACCACCGCTGCTAACTCCAAGTCATGTGTAGGATAATTCTTTTCATGCACTCTCAATTGTCTTGAAGCATAAGCCACAACTTTTCCATCTTCCATCAAAACACCACCTAGACCAATCAAAGAAGCATCACAATAAACCACAAATGGTTCCGTTAGATTTGTCAAAATCAAGATCGGAGTCGTTGTCAACCTTCTTTTTAGCTCATTGAAACTCTCTTCACAATGAATATCCCAAATGAAAGCCTTTTCTTTACAAGTCAATTGCGTTAACGGAAGTGCCAACTTCAAAAATCCCTCAATAAACCTCCAATAATAACCCGCCAAGCCTAAAAAGCTTCGAATCTCCGTAACCGATCTAGGAGCCTCCCATTGCATCACCGCATCAATCTTGGATGGATCAACACTAATACCACTACCGGAAATAACATGTCCAAGAAAACTCACTTCCGACAACCAAAATTCACATTTCGACAACTTTGCATACAATTGTTTCTCTTTCAAAATTTGTAACACAATCCTCAAATGCTCTTCAAGCTCCTCTTGAGACTTAGAGTAAATCAAAATATCGTCGATGAACACAACCACAAAACGATCTAACTGTTCATGAAAAATACGATTCATGTATTCCATAAACACACCCGGCGCATTAGAAACCCCGAATGGCATCACGGAATATTCGTAATGGCCATACCGTGTCCTAAAGGCCGTCTTTTGAATATCCTCTTCTTTCACACGAATCTGGTGATATCCCGATCTCAAATCAATCTTGCTAAAAACACGCGCACCAACCAATTAGTCCATCAAATCGTCGATCCTTGGAAGCGGATACTTGTTCTTAATTGTCACCTTGTTCAATTGTCGATAATCAATGCATAATCGCATACTCCCATCCTTCTTCTTTACCAACAATACCGGAGCACCCCAAGGAGAAACACTTGGCCTTACAAATCTCTTGTCCAATAAGTCATTTAATTGCTTCTTCAATTCTACCAACTCCGATGCCGACATACGATACGGTGCCATCGAAACCGGTCTAGTACCCGAAACTAGATCAATAGAAAACTCAACTTCTCTTTTCGGCGGTACATCCGTAATATCCTCCGGAAACACTTCTGGAAAATCACACACCACTGGGAACACATCGAGCTCAACTCTACTCTCCACCGACAATGATGCAAACAAACCGAACAATTGAGCTTCATCCGTTAAAAGTTTCTTCAACTCTTTAGTGGATAGGAAACTCTCATCTTCATCATCTTCCAAAGAAGGAAACCTCACTAACTTGTGATAGCAATCTATATGAACTCGATTAAATTGCAACCAGTTCATACCCAAGATTACGTCCAATCCCTCCAATGGCAAACACACTAAATCCATAATGAAGTCTTTACCATACATGGTCAAAGGACAACTTACACACACCAAAGACGTAGTTACCGACCCTGAAGCAGGAGTCTCAATAACCATCTCACCACCCCAAGAAGTCATAAACAAATTCAAACACTTAGCGAACTCATGAGAAATGAATGAATGAGTCGCTCCCGTATCAATAATAGCAACTAAAGGCGTACTGTTAATAAAGCATGTACCTTTAATCAAACGGTCTGCACTAGTAGTGTCCGTCCCCGCTAATGCAAACACCTTTCCGCCCGCTTGAGCTTGTTTCGGCTTAGTACACTTAGTACTAATGTGACCCACTTCTCCACAATTATAGCACTTCACCATATTCCTTCCACAATCAGTAGTAGCATGCCCAAGGCCTCCACAGTTAGAACATTTCACCACGGTCTTCCCACACTCAAATGATTTATGACCCATTCACCACACTTGTAACACTTAACGGAACCGGAACCTCCTCCTCCAGATCTCTTATCAAAGTTTCCCCTATGCTTGCCCTTATCAATGGGTGTCACATAAGGTCCACTTCTAGCTTGTTGCTTTCCCTTCCTCTCATTCAAACTCTTGTAATGTGTAAAACGAGCCTTGCTATCTTCCTCGAAGATTCTACAACATTCCGTCAAATCCGTAAACCTCCTTATCCTTTGATATCCCACAGCTTGCTTAATCTCGGGACGCAAACCGTTCTCATACTTAATACACTTTGAGAACTCAGCAGTAATTGCAGCATAGTGAGGATGGAATTGAACCAACTCCACAAACTTAGCAGTATAGTCCACCACGGACATACTACCTTGTTTCAGTTCAAGAAACTCCGTCTCCTTCTTCCCTTTCACACTTTCAGGGTAATACTTCCTCAAGAACTCGGTACAAAATAAATTCCAAGTTATCTCTTCATTATCCACCTCAAGAACTTGACGCATACCGACCCACCAATCGTCGACTTCCTCCTTCAGCATGTGAGACCCAAGCCTCACCTTATTCTCCTCCGCACAGCCCATGACTCTGAAGATCCTTTCAATCTCCTTCAACCAAATTTGAGCACCATCGGGATTAAATCTTCCTTTGAAGACCGGTGGTTGATTCTTCATGAACTCGTCATTAGCATTCACGTTCGGCGCACCTTGCACCGCCCTAGCCATTGCTTCCAAAGCAGCAGCCATCGCATTGTCGTTTCTACCAGCCATATTCTGATCATTCCCAAAAATGACAACAAGGTTAAACAACAGTTCAACTAACACAACAACAAGATAGACACAACTGACTCAACACTGGCTCTGATACCACTTAGTGTAACACCCCCTTTCTATACCCCCAAATAATCACATAATCATTTAGGCACATATTAAAATTTCGTCAGAGTATAATTATAAACATAGTATAAAAGAGATATGTCACATTATACATGAAATTAAAACATTCAACACCTGCTCAACAATTGATATGCAACAGTGGGGTAACTTTGCAACAGAGGAACTTAGTCCTTACACCCACATCTCAATATTTAGAATAAAAGCGGAAAATCTAAACATTGAATAACATCAAACATATACGCATACATATATATATATATATATATATATATATATATATATATGCCATCAAGTATTATCCACTAACATAATTCATGTTTACATAAACATTCATCAACAAGATACATGTACAAATGTATCACAAAAGAATTATATACATCCTAGCTACCCGGTGCTACATATCAGAGCCGACCGACCAAAAGAATGAAGACACGCTTCACAAAAAGACCACCAGCATACCTACTCTGCAATGCCTCATAGAGCATCATAAAACAGCAGAAGGGTGAGAAATATTATCATAATAACAATGCATATAATTATATATCTTAGCATAAGAATACACATATTCTACATTCTCACCACAATTCATCACAACACAGTCACATACATCACAATGTACATATATGTAAAACCAAGAATATTCATCATGCATACTTTCACAATTCTCATCATTCCACATAAACATACATATTCATGTTTATTCATCAATACTCAATTATAAAGATGATAAATGCAAATCATAGAGACCGACTCACGACTCTATGCAAATGCAATGCGGTACCGACTCAATCATCTCAAGTTCACTCAGGAACTCATTCGAACCATCGCTCGTTACCAATGTAACTCCCCGTCGGGCCTACGATGTTCACCCATTGCTTACACCTCACATAGGCACACAATGTTTATGGATTGCTCACACCTCACATAGGCACACAATTCAATTGCTCACACCTCACCTAGGCACATAATCGTTTGTAATCATCGCTCACACCTCACATAGGCACACGACGTTACAACGGATTCTCATTATAATCACACAACACAAGAATGTACATCATTATGCTTCCCATACAAAATGACTCACGACATTCTTGAAATGCATACATATTCACAATATATTCATGCATTCATCTCATACAATCACATACAATCTATATACATTCACATCAATGCACTATTGTATGATTCACATCCAAAACATACATTCAAAATGGTAAAAGTCGCTAAATAACACTATTCCTGACTTTCCGACATAATTAAATTGGCTAACAATTTCCAAAACATCATCATAATAAAGTTCATTTCATAAGCTCTCTAACACATCAAACCACACCTCAAACCGAAACACAGATCAAAAGTTACAGAGAAAACAAATTAGGAAAAACTGCTACATTCGCAGTGCGAAGCTCCTAGCGAGTCCTTCGCTACTTCATTTGCAGTGCGAGTGTACCAGCAACCCAAGACAGAAGCAAAATAGCCTAAAAAATTCTCATCGTTCGCAATGTGAACATCCCAGCGAATGCTCTCTACCCCATTCGCAGTGCGAACCCTCCAGCGAACAGTGGCAGAAGGAAAAATGATACAACGTTCGCAGTGCAAACACCACGCGAACGCTCGCCACCCACTCGCTGGCCATTCGCAGTGCGAACCTGCGAATTCAGAAAAACCCAGCAGCGCACCAGTTCATCCAAAAATCATGTTTTCACCACCCAAAACATTTCCAAACTGTCATATAACCATCAAAACATAATTCAATCATGATGATAAGTATTCTATTACGTTTACACCGATTTTCAACCGTAAAACCATCGATTCCTCACAAAAATCTCAATTTCAACCTAGAACTCAAGCTATGGAAAACAAGAAAACATCCAAGCAAACACATACATAATGATATACATTGATGAAATAATAAGATTTCACACCCTTACCCGGATTCCAAGCTTGCTAGATGATTGTTCTTGATGGTTTTCTAGGTTTTCCAAGTTTTTCTTCTCTTTTCTCTTCTTCCTCTTTCTTTCTCTCATTTTTCTCTCTATTTCTCTTTTTCTTCTATTTCTCTCCTATTTCCTCTTCTTATCTCTTTTTCTTATTTTCTACTCAAATTCAATTAATTCATTTTCTCACAAAATTCTATTTCTACTAAATTTCTAAATTATTATTAATTGAGAAATGTCCAAAATACCCTCCATTCTAATTTCCCCGAAAACTCTAAAAAACGGTAAAATATCATAACATGTCAACATAGCATATTAACACACCAATTTCACAAATAAAATAATTTATCACTCAATTAAATAAAAGACTCAACAAAATGGGAATAATCAAAATCGGGGCGTTACATCTTGCACCCCTCTCTTTTGGGCCTTTATTTCTTTCAACGTATTTTTGCTGCTGTATGGACCCCCCCCCCCCCCCCCCCCCCCAAATGTTTATTTCTTTTTTATTTTCTTATTGTTAGTTTTTGCATTTTATTTTTTTAAAATCATTTTAATGCATCTAAAAACCCCAAAAAAAATCATGGAGCTAGTTTTTAGTTTTATAAAATTTTGTCAAATTTTATTTTATTTTTGGCATCTGAATTAATTAATTGCTTAATTTTTCTTTATGGATTGTTTCATTTGCACACTTAAACTTGTAGAATTTATTTCTCATCATCTATACATGCTCTGCATCTCATTCTTTTTGAATTTGTTATATGACATATTGAAGTGTATAAAAATGTTTTTGTTTCATTTTTAAAACTTTTTCATATTGCATCTTGGTCCTCCTCTTTTGCATATTGAATCATGTTTCCTATGTGGACTTTGCCTAATTGTTTGAGGTGCTTAACATGTGAATTCTTGTGAGATATTTTGGAATGTGATTAGTATCTGACTTAAGTCATTTGTGTTCTGATTTCATAATTTTAGAATGTCATTTGAGGCATGTTTGATTTTTTGTGCTTAAGTGAATTATGCATGACTATATCTTGACACTTCTTCGCACAAGTTGATTTAACATGTCCATTTGCTTGAGTTTCTTGCTGGCTCTTTGTATGTGCTTTTGATATGATATCTACCCCTGGTTGAGGTCCTTTGGGACTTAAGTTTGCACTTTGTGGATCTTGTTTGATGTTGCCTAAGTGTTGAAACTTTGAGCTTACTTTTGTGGGTTTTCTTTAGTGCATTTTGCTCCATGTTTTGATCTTCTCTTGCGTATGTGGATTGATGATGATAATATGATGTGAGTTCTGGTCTTGTTTCATTTTCATCTTACCTCTTTCATTTCACTTTGATATGAAATCTATGTGTGTTTAATTGTGCATTTAATTCAAGTATGCTAGCATCCTTTCAAGTTTATCTTTGTATGCTTACTTGAATGGTTTTGCATTGATCTTTGAGACATGATTGTTGATTTGAGTTGGACATTTATGATATGATGTGCTTGCTGCCACTTATTGTATCTCATCTTTTCCTTCCCATTCTTCTTCTTTTCTTTCACTCTTTTCCTCCCATGAATCTCAAGACTTGTTTAAGTCTTGGATTCTCTCCCTTTAGAGCTACCTAGTCCAACTTAATTTTTGATTAAGCTTGGAGTAGGATTAACATTAGGTTTTAGGAAGTGGTTCTTCCTAAGCCTCACTAACCATAGGACATCCATGCATGATAACATTAGGACTCTTAGTTTTCCCTTTAGAGTTTCCTTTGTGTCTTCTCTCTTCTCATCTCAAAACTTCTTTAAAACACTTAATAAAGATAAAGTGTATTGCGCACGAGCCTTAAGCTTGGGGAATGAGAAATGAGGGGCTTCCTCTCATTTTTCTAGAGTACTTAGCGAGCGTCCTGTCTTGGGATGATTCGTTGAGTATTCGTCCCTGTGCCCTAGACTTTGGTGCAATACATGTTACAAGCTAACTTAAAAAACACTTTTGTCTAAAAAACTTCAAACCAACCATAACGTCTTTCCTTCGGGAATTCTTTTCTCATCTCACTCACTCTCAGTGTACGAACGTGCTCCTACTCGTTCTCTTGCAAGATGGTAACGCACTCGGACCAGCGAGCCTTCAACACCTGAGCTAGAACGTTAGCCGTTCCCAAAAAACACAAACAAAGCGACCCTCGTTGAGGGGAACTATGTCGCTCTGATTCTCATGTTCCCGATGAGATACATAGGCAGTGGGGTAGGGCCTATTCGAGAACTTCTTTTATTTTCCCTACATTTGTTTCTTGTTCTCTCTCTCTTTTCTTCTTTCCTTTTTCCTGTTCCTTTTCTTTTCCATTAGCAGCGAAACTCCAGACGATGACACCCTTTGATCGAGACAAGCAAGAGTGGATCCCATCGGGTACGATGGACGCGTGGGGGTGCTAATACCTTCCCTTCGCGTAACCGACTCCCTTACCCATTTCTCTTGGTCGCGTGACCATGCTCTTTCCTTTCCCTTCAGGTTTATGCAGTGTTTCCTTTCCCTCTCTTGGGATAAATACACATTGCTGGCGACTCTGTTTTGGTGCCACTTTCGCGTTTGTACTTGGATGAAAATCCCGAGAGCGACACCTTATATCTCCAATGTTTAGGAATTTGAAACAATGCCTGTACATCCTTAACAGGGTTTTGTTCAAAGGCATACAAGCAAAGACTGTGTGTTTTCATCTCATCATCCTCCCTCCAAGAGTTTAAACAAGACAATTAATATTGCAGTGCATACCAACATTAAATGAGTGAATACGAATGAACTTTTTCGAGAAAAACATACTTATTGCATTAAGATCATTATTCAAGAACAAACAAGTTTATTACATGCAAACATTAACCAGTAATGCAAATTACAAATGAAAATGCAGTAAAGAAAATTGATATTCGCCATTGCTGAGGGGGCTTGGCTCCGACTGGACTGATTGCTTCAGGAAAGGTCTTTGTGGTCTCAATTTCTCACTTGGGAAGCTTCAGTTAACGTACAAACCGTCTTCGGTGAATTGATTAACCCAACGTCAATGAGATCTTGCACCTTGTGCCTGAATACCTTGCAATCTTCAATGGTATGCCCCTGTGTCCCCGAGTGATACTTGCATCTAACACTCTTGTCATAATTTGGGGGAAGTGGATACAGAACAGGAGAAGCTTCCTTTAGCTCGATCAAAGAGTCTTAAAGTAAACGGGCTAGTAGATAACTGTAAGGAACAATAATGGGATCAAACTTTCTCTCCTGCCTTCTAGACTTTTGTTGACTCTTCATATGATAGCTCTGTTGCCGATACCTACTTGTACCTTTCTCTCGATCGGGCACTTTCCTCGTTAGAATTGGCTTAGGAACATGCAACAGTTAAGGACGAGAAGATTCCAAGACCATAGGTTGCAAGAAATGCCCCTGACTTGGTGCAACTTCAGGAGGGGAAATCGGGATATTCACTTCTTTTTCTGAAGTAGGAATGAAACCACCATGAAAGCTTACGCCGCCCGGCGTGAATTCAATTTCCCTCGAATCGACCAGATCTTGTACGACATGCTAAAAGGCCTTACAATTTTCCACATTATGCCCCGGCGCACCAGAGTGGAAATCACAGTGAGCTCTTGTATCATAACCCGGTGGGGGAGTACCAAAGAGAGGAGCCAAAGTCCTTTTCTGTACCAGTTGCAATTGCAGGAGACGCTGGAATAACTCAGAATATGGCACTGGTGGAGTATCAAAATGTCGGTTCTGCTTAGGCCTCAATTGTTGCTGGCGTAGAGCACACTTCTGTTGTTGTTGAGATACAGCCGGGACGGTCACAGTGGCAATCTGCTCACTTTTGGGGAGGGCTCCCTTAAACAGTGGAGGAGAGACAATTCCAGCCGCTGCTTCAGGAATGGGAGTATTATCTTTACTTAACACACCTCTCACAACTTCCATAACCAGACTTATCTGAGTCTTCAGTTGGTGGACCTCCTCCTTCAACATTTTCTGGTCTTGAATCAAAGCTTCCATGTCCCACATAAACTGACCAATTTGGCTTCGCATTTCCCTCAACTCTGCTTGAACTTGATCCATGGTCAACTTCCGAATGGCTTGAGCAGTTAAATATGAAATTTCGAAGAAAACCAGACCAGAATAAGAATAACCAAGCCTCGAACACCTGTTATGCAAATGATTATGAAAATGCAATGTTATGAATGCAATAAAACATGGGATCAAAGCTTCCATATGATCTGAATAATCATTGTGTTGTGCTGATGACTGAATAAGTTCATGAGTCTGTTCTGAAGAAAACCAGAATACCAGGCTGATAAGTCCACACTGATAGAAAATCCAGAATACCGGGTATGTTGAAGGTCAAGGTTACCTGCAAACCTGTAAACAACCCGCGCCTCTCACATGTGGGTACTAGGATCCTCAGTATCCCGGGCTCTCAGGTTGAGAAATGATGATACATTCACCATTTCTGGTTTGGCATCATCATCAATCGAGGAGACCTCAACTGATTCTCCAAAACGAAAGGTCCTCAGCTTCTGGCACTGAGGTCGAGAAGTAATAGTACATTCATCCCTCAGGGTACAATACTATCGCCAATCGAGGAGTGCCTCCACTGATTCTCTTTCAAAAGGGATATCCTACAGCGAGTTCCCAGCATTGGGTCCTCGGATCGAGAATCGTAATAGGTTTGCCATTTCTAGTCTGTCATTATCGTTCTTGGGAGGAGTGTCGTTACTGAGTTCTCGGGAATGGTCACCAGAGTCGACAATTCCTCCAGAGAATATCTACTGGCCTGTATAAACATACAGTAGCAGATAACTCCTGATAGAACCTCGTCTGGTTGTGGGTCTCATGAACAACAATACATGGTCACCACCATGCAAGTGTCATGACTATCCACTCTAAAACCTATGTGTATGCTCAAGCCTGGGTAGTGGGCTTATCTCTCAAAACACCCTGCCCACCAAATAGAAAAATCCAGCACAGCACAGCACAGCACAATCCAGTATAATAATGAAATGAAAATGCAATAAATGTGGTAAAACAGTAGTACAGTAAAGCAATAATACAGTAAATAGCAATACAATAAAACAGCAAAACACAGCTCCACAATAAACACCCAATAAAAGAAAAACAGATAAGCGCTAGGATCGACTCGCTTAGGAAACCAGAGATTCTGGTCTCTTAGATCCCCAACAGAGTCGCCAGCTGTCGCTCCCTGGATTTTCATCCAAGTACAAACGCGAAAGTGGCACCGAAACAGAGTCGCTAGCAATGTGTATTTATCCCAAGAGAGGGAAAGGAAACACTGCGTAAACCTGAGGGAAAGGAAAGAGCATGGTCTTGCGACCAAGAGAACTGGGTTCGGGAGTCGGTTACGCGAAGGGAAGGTATTAGCATCCCATGCGTCCATCGTACCCGATGGGATCCACGCCTTCTTGTCTCGATCAAAGGGTAGTCGTTGACTGGAGCTTCACTGCTGAGAACTGGAAAAGAAAGGAAAGAGAACGAGAAACAAATGTAGGGAAAATAAAAGAAGTGCTCGCATGGGCCCTACCCCACTACCTACGTATCTCATCGGGAACATGAGAATCAGAGCAACGTAGTTCCCCTCAACAAGGGTTGCTTTGGTTGTGTTTTTTAGTGGAAACATCAAAGTGCGCGTCCCAACAGTTAGGTGTTGCAGCTCGCTGTATGGAGACTTAGGCGTTACCTATTTGTGGTAGAACGGACATGACGAGTCCTTAAGGAATAGAATGAAGGAGAATAGAGGAGAATTGTTGTTTGTTTTTGTCTTTTAGGGAGAGGTGTTTTGATTATTTTTGTGTTAGTAACACGTATTGCATTCAAGTCTATGATATAGGATCGAATGTGTCGCATGGTCGTCCTAACAGGACGTATGCTAAACACTCTAGAAAGGCGGAGGGAAACCCTCCTCCTTCCATTTCCCATGTTCTAGGCTCACATGCAATATGCGTTAACCTTTATTAAGTGTTTTTGCTTTTTGTTTTGAGATGAGAAAGAGACTCAAAGGTTAAGAAAGGTAAAATCTAATGAGGGAGACTAAGACTCAAACCCTAAAGTTATCATACATGGATGTTCCTAATGGTTAAGTGTGGTTTGAGAACTCTTAAACTAAAAGAGAAAAGAGGGATAGCACTACCTAATGCTTATCCTACCTCACTTTAATCAAAGATTAAAGTTGATCTAGGATCCCAAAGGGATGTGAGAAAATTCTACACATAGCATTATATCATGCTATTCATAAAAGAGAAATCAGGAATTAATCAACAATGAGCAATTGAAATTATGGTCAACAATTAATCAACAATAACCAAGTAAAGTTAAAATGCGAAGTAAAAATCAAGATTAAATTCTAAGGAGAAAAGATTAATCTAAGATTGAAAACTAATTCTAAAATTAAACCTAAAATTAATTTCTAATTAAGATCAAATTCTAGTTCTAAACTATAAACTAATTCTAAAGAAAATTAGTTCTAAAGAAAAACTAATATTAAAATCTAAATGAAATTCTAATTTCTAATTAAAATCTAGCATTAGTAATTAATCACAATTATCTAATTAATCTTGAAATTAAAAAGAAAAAACAATTAACAAAACAACAAACAAAACAATTAAAAAACTAAATAAAACAAAAAAATAAAAAGGGAGGTGCAAAGCAGAATCCAGGATGGTGTGAAAAGACGCTTGGGGCGAATGGGCTTTGGTTAAGGCCCAATGGCTTTCTCCTTCAGCCAAGAGGAGGGTACATGAGTAACTGGGGGGTGCAGCCAGAAAACGGGCGTGTGGGCTGAAGTTGTCTGGGCCCAAGAATTTATTGTGAATCCAGGGGGTGAGGCAAGTGAACTGATGGTGTGGAAAGGAAAAACTCCATGGGGTTTTGAGGCCTAACCCAATCCGGTCTGTATCGCAAGGTCTTGAGAGATTAAACCTAGATTCTCAGCATGAACGTTCACTCATCACACTCTCCTTCTCTAACGGCGCCGCCATGGCTTCTCCACCCTCTTACTCTCTCTTTCAAACGTCGGTGAAAATAGAACTTAAGACTCCGTCTTCTCCGTGAACTTCTATATCCGCCCTCACCTGTGACCTGGCCTCCATCGGGAAACACAACCTCTCTTGTTCGCTCTTACACTTCCCTCCGTACAACATCACCGGAACAACTCCATTCAAAAAACGTGTCGATGACCTAATCTCCTTCAAAGCGCGTCGCCAGATATGGTGTCATCATTCACTCTCTCTCGCGATGACGCTTCAACCATGCCTCCGCCGTCATCTTCTCAGCTTCGTCGTCCTTCAACATCATCGTTATCAACGTCTCCATTTCACTCTCGTTAAAATCATTGCGCTCTTCTCAACCTCAATCTCTCGACTCAGATTCACACAGCACGACCTCACTCTCGCTCTCGCTCAACATTCGCAAACAAAAATGCAGAAAAAACAAAAGCACAACAATATTCGTAGCACATTCAACATTAACAGCGTAACTCGCTCAATGAACTAATTCAAGAGCAACAGTAGAGAGAAAGGGATTCAGAATACCTATCGTAGTCGCTCCGATGGCGCTTTAATCCGCGAATCCAATTTAGGTACACGTACTTCACGTTCTCGCTTCCGTCTTCTTTTTTCCTTCTACTGCTTTTGTTCTGCTCCGAATCACTTCTTCTACTTCTGCTCCTTGCGTCTTCTTCTTCTTCACATTGTTTGGTTTGCTGTAAATCTTGATTAACACCGCGTATTGAATCGTGAATTGATGTTGTTATTTCATATCTGAAACATCTTCTTTTGCTATTTGCTTCGATTGTTCTTGCGATACGTGAATCTGCTGAATCCTTGAGTTGCAGAACTTGATTGAATTGTCTTGTGGTTGCAGGTTGTGAAGTGTTGTTGATGAAGATGAATTCAAGAAGAGCTCTACATTAAAGAAGATGAGTTGTAGAGGATTTATGAATTAATGGAGATTGATGAGGAATTATTGGCAGGGAATCGTAGGGTGCTGAATTTGAAAATTGCAGAGTGAAATTGGAGGTTGAAGAAGATGGAAGAAATTTCAGGGGAATGAAGATTGATGAAAAATGGTGACTAAGCTGAAGATTCTGTCACAGATCCACTTTTATACCAGAAATTGGGAAGGGTAGAATAGGATTTTTAGTTGAAATTCAGTTAGAGTTTGTTAGGGTTGTGAAATTCTGATCTGAGAAATTCTGTTATATACAATGAGAAACTCTGTTATGCTTCTGAAATTCTGAAACTTCATTTTCCTGTTATTGTGGTTTTTCTGCCTATTTTCTGATGTGGATTTCTCTTGTTAAAACTTTCTTCTTTTCGAACTTCTGTATTTTCTGTCACGCGTTTTGCACGCCCTGTACTGCTTTTGTGAATGGTCATGAGTTTGTAGTAGCATGAAGTGTGCTTGGAAAAGTTTTGATGACAGGAGCTTGGCATGAACGTGAAGGTTTCGTGAGGATGAGCTGGCATAAAAAATCAGCGGGTAATCATATTTGTGAAGGAAGTAGCAAAGTGTTGGTAGCTTGAATAGCATGGGCCGAGTACTATCACCATGGGCTTTATTCCCATTCTTTAACTTTCAGGAATGATACGTGTTTTGGACTTTCCGTTTTTTGTTGCAAAAAAAAAAAATCAAAATGTATTAAAATAATTTGAATAAAGATAAAATGGATATGGATATCAAAAAATAAAAATAAAAGTGGAAATGGCTATTGAAAAATAAGGAAAATTAGAAAAATGGGAATTGAAAAGAATTTGATATGATCTAGAAATATGGATTTAAAATGGACAAAAATGGGCCATGGATAGAAAAAGGTAAATTTGGAAATGGATTTTGGATATGGATATTGGATATGAGAATTGGTTATGAATATGGATAAAAATGAATAAAGAAAAACGGTTAAAAATGGTTATGATGGATTAGCTGTAAGTTTAGAAAAATGGATGAGGATGTATAATGGTTTTGGGATTGGAATTGGAATGTGAAATAAAAAAATGAATTAAGAAAGAATGGATTTTAGAATTGGATATGAAATGGGTTATTAAAAAGTGGATAACAAAAAATGGAAGTGGGTATTTAGTGATATTTTTGAATGAGATGGATAATGAAGAATAAAATTCCAAGAAATCCACATAACCCATTAGACTTCCAATTCAAACCAAACTTGCATTCTCAATAAATCCCCACAACAAGTGATAAGCAGCTGAGTGGACAATAGTGCCTTGACCACAATATAAATCCACAACTCGATCTCTTGTACTGTGACTATCAAGATGCCTCTGACATGAAAATCTCCATTTATTTTACCTCACCTGATATTCTCCTTGGTATGCACACTGACAATAATGAAAGGTCTTGATCTGTGACTAAGTTAAACTCTGACTCACACCAATGAACTCTGACCCCGCGCCTCTGAATTATAATCCAACTGAATCACCTTTGAATAAGAAAATCACTAATAACAATAAAACCTTCGATCCCATTTCTTAGAAGCCCAATGCACTATATGATTATGAATTATGACCTACTGCTACACCTGGGGAGATTAAATTACATTGCTAGGTTCATCTCCCACCTTACTGCTACTTGTGAGCCAATCTTCAAGTTGTTAAGGAAAGGTCAAAGCATCGAGTGGGGTGAAAACTGTCAAAAGGCCTTCGATCTAATTAAAGAATATTTGCAAGAACCACCCATATTGGTGCCACCAGTGCCTGGAAGACCGCTCATAATGTACCTAACGGTGCTTGACAATTCGATGGGGTGTGTACTCGGGCAACAAGACAAAACAGGGAGAAAAGAACATGCAATTTATTACTTGAGTAAGAAATTCACAGATTGCGAATCTAGATACTCACTCTTGGAGAAGACCTGTTGCGCTCTTGTATGGGCCGCCCGCCGATTAAGACAATACATGGTGTGCTATACTACTTTATTGATATCAAGAATGGACCCCATCAAGTATATATTCGAGAAGGCTGCAGTGACTAGGAGAGTGGCTCGATGGCAAATGCTATTGACTGAGTATGACATCCAGTATGTCACCCAAAAGGCTTTAAAAGGAAGTGTATTAGCTGATCATCTCGCTCATCAACCAGTAGATGACTATCAACCTATGCAATTTGGTTTCCCCGATGAGGATGTGATGGTTGTAAGAGATGATGATATCCCAGATTCCTACGAAGGACCTGAACCTGGTGTAGCGAGCGATTTTGGACGTGGTTCTTAAGCGCTGGTCGCTCTCTGCGGTTGAGCTTAAACTACAGGTCAATTCATTTTTTATCCTATTGTGAGCCGATGAAGGAAGGGGAATAGATGTCTCCAATTAACCCTGCTTTGCATACTGAGTTTAAACAGTGGTCTGTTAGGTTACGAATGCTATCAATATGGGGGGCCCTTTCTTGTGTTATTTTGACAGAATGACAGGTTTCTGGCGGGGAACAAGGATTAGGATGATAGGACTGATGCTTTCCGATTGATATGTGGAGGTATGGGATTTGGTTTTTTTGTTTAGTGTGCTCGCTAAGATCTTTTCTTTCAATCTTATGCCTACGTATTCCCGTTTACCGAAACAGGGAAATCAGAGCGTTCGTAGTTCCTCCTATTCTATGGGAGGAAGTGGTTGTTTTTGGTGTCTTGTTCAAAGCCCAAGACGTGAAGCGAAAGGTGGTTTGTATCTTGTTCAAAGCCCAAGATGTGAAGCTGAAGGGTCTATTTGTATCTTGTTCAAAGCCCAAGATGTGAAGCTAAAGAGGTGTTGTCTTCAGAGAGAATTTGTCATCTCTAAAGAGGGGGTTGTATGCCACAACTGTTTATAAAGGAGAATTACTTTAACTAGGATTTGTGAATCAGGTAATGCCATAATTTCCTTTATAGGGGATTTTAACCTGAAGGAAAAGACTTTAACTCAGTGTAGAGCAATGCTATCTTTCCTTAGGAATTTCTCATGCTAAAAGAGGGGCAGTGGCATGGATATAGATGATCCAGAGGCTTGCCGCTTACAGCAATTAGATGAAGGGGGAAGGAGTTGTTGATGTTTGTGTACTGTGAACGAGGCACAACTTTGATGCTAAAAGGTTAATTAGATTAACCAGTGGTTTTCTTATACAAAGCCTAAGAGGAGGCTATTGGCCCAACAAGAGGGTGTTTTGTATCTCGTACGAAGCCCGAGAGAGAGGCTAAAAGGTTTTGACCTGACGATGGAGTCTTTTGGTATCCCGTATAAAGCCCGAGATGGAGGCTATTTGACTCAACAAGAGAGTTTTTTGTATCTCGTACGAAGCCCGAGATGGAGGCTATTGTTTGTTTGACTCAATAAGAACCTTTTTGTATCTCGTATAAAGCCCGAGATGGAGGCGAAAGGGGTGATTGACTCAACGAGGGAGTCTCTTATGTGTCTCGTACAAAGCCCGAGAAAGAGGCTAAACGTTGTTTGACTCCGCTGGGGAGGATCATTGTATAAAGCCCAAGAGAAGGCTAACCTCACTGGAGAAGGATCATTATACAAAGCCTAAGAGGAGGCTATGGTGACTGTTTCAGTTAAGTGACAGGTCCAGTATACTGATTTTAAAGAGAAAATCAGTTCTTATATGAGCAACACTGTACTCAAGGATTTGATTCAAGGATCCGGGTTATTCCTATTTTTTAAGGAAGTGGGAAATCCGAAGGGTATTGGGACTGTCCGAGTCTACGGGTTTCCTTCCTATTTTTGAAGAGGTCACTTGAGAATGTCTTTGAGACTCAAGGAGATTAGACTGTCCAAGTCTAGAGTTTCATCTTTTGTACTATGTTTTGAGAAATAGTAGTAGACTCTTCGAAAGGACTGCTCTATGGAGATGACTAAGTTCTGTTCCTATACCTCTAGGAGGTCGTCGGGACAATTTGTATGAAGCCCAAGAGGAGGCTGGAAACTTTTAAGAAGCCGATCGGTCCTTGTACGAAGCCCAAGAGAAGGCTATCATTCCCGGAGGAAGAGATCATTATACGAAGCCTAAAAGGAGCCTGTGAATACTTCTAAGAAGCCGACGGGTCCTTGTACTAAGCCCAAGATGAGGCTAGGTTGCTTTTAGGAAGCCTGTGGGTCCTTGTACGATGCCCAAGAGGAGGCCGATTGCTTTTAAGAAGCCGACGGGTCCCCAAACCCCGAGAAATTCAAGGCAAGCTATTCACGAGGAATAGATCAAGTCAGGAAAGTTTGAGAATTTGGAAGAAACTCAAGATATGCAATTCACGGAGAAGAGATCATCCCTGGGGAGTAGAGCTTCTTGACAAGTGCTTTTAAGAAGCCTGTGGGTCCCCAAACCCCGAGAAGTTCAAGGCAATGCTATTCACCGAGAATAGATCAAAGTCAGGAAAGTTTGAGAATTTCGAAGAAACTCAAGAGATGCAATTCACGGAGAAGAGGTCATCTCTGGGGAGTAGAGTTTCTTTGACAACTTCTATGAGTGACAGTCTATGAAAGGGTTCACAGAGAATGTTGTCTTTCATATCTCTATATTGTTTAACCCCAAGAGGAGGGAAGACTGTGTCTGGTAATCCTATGGGGATCTAGTTTAGACTATTTCTAAGAGTGATCAACGGGCTTAATGCTAGACGTAGTTGCCGGGGAAACTCTAAATATCTATACTATTATTACACAGTTGATATGAGTTTATGAAAGAAGACTTACAGTGAAACAGCCCCATAATACAGTTATATGTATATGAAAGCGGTAAATGAAAGCAATAACCACTTACTCGGTTGTAGAGCTTCCATGCTGTTTGGTTAGTTGTTCAACAAAGAAATATTGAAAACAATAGTATATTCAAAATCAAAGGAGAAAGTGCTTTGAAAAAGAAAGATTTGGGGCTTACAGCTCAAGGAGAGGCCCAGGGTTTTATCAGTGAGTGCACTGTTGAATTTGTACAGAGGGACTTATACAAGTGACTGTGGCCCAAAATGTTTTCTGTACAAAGGGATGGGTCTTACACTCTCTCAAGAGGCCCAAAAAGTTTAAAGAAAAAGAATGGGGCTTATAACACGAGGGTAGGCCCAATTGATTTTTTTTGTTTAAAAATGGCGATTGCGCCGATGTTTTCTTTTAACGCAGAGGGACTTATACAATAAGTGAGGCCCAAAAAGGTTTTGGTTAAAAGGGGGTTAGGTCTTACACTCTAATAGAGGCCCAAATGTATTTTAAGAAAAGAAATGGGTTTTACTACTCGTGGGTAGGCCCATGGTTATTTTTCAAAAGGCGACGATCACGCCGTTTGTTTTTAACGGTATCGGGACTTATACAATATACTGAGGCCCAAAAGTGATTTGGTCAAAAAAAGTATTGGGTCTTACACTCTATTAGAGGCCCAAGTGTTTGAAAATGATTTGTTTGAGTGAAAATCAAAGAAACCCTAATTTTATTCTTTAAAAGTAAATATTTAAAGAAAATCAAATGAAAAATACCAAATAGGTTTGAATAAACCACTTGTGATTTTTGTTTAAGGTTTGAAAAATGAGGTATAAATCACAAGAGATATTAAAACTCATTTGGTCTTGACTTTTCAAAATGAATATTCATTTCAAAATGTTTAAAAACAAATTAAAATGAATTTGTTCATAAAAATACTAATTATATTAAATAAATAATATAAACTTAATTTTTTTGTGGAATAAAATATTTCAACATTTTTTTGATTTTTTACAAAAAGAACCAATAAAAAATAATTAAAATTGAAAGAGTTATTAATTTCCCAAATAATTAACAAAACATGAAAATAGTTGGAAAAATAGTAAAAATGTGAAAAATCACAAAATGGCATGGGCGGGGTTTGAACCCACGACCTTAAGCATACAAGGCGCGCGCCTTACCACTGGGGGGTGATACATCCATTGCTTGAAACAAAACAACAAATATACAAGTCATGCCTTGGTTTTGGCTTGCCCAAGGCAAATTTTGGCTCAAAAACGTGAAGGTCATAACTTTCTCAATTCTTAATGGTTGGAGACAAAATTTATATGTATCTGGGCCAGAATTTCACAAGGAATCCGTTGGTGGTGGTAGTTTTACAGATCACACTCCCTCCTCAAAACCCGATAGTGGTTTTGAAAATGGCCTATAATTGCATTTTCTATGCTACACTTTGATACAGGCATGAATTACATGATCAATTGGCACAAACACAACACATATGACATATATAAGAGATGTATACTCAGTGGACTTCAAATGCACACATGTTTTGGTGAGGGCAAGTTGAGAGGCTTACCCTTCTTTGGGATTTTGGAGTTTTCTCTACAATCTGCCTAACCTCTTGCTCCAGATATGGTTTTATGCTTTGCACCACCTCAAATGATCCCTAGGATGCTTTTAGGATGATTGGAATTGACTGGTACCTGCAAAAACATAAACAGACCCTTTCTTGCAAAAGGGGTTAAAAGTGACCAAAATAACAACTCTCTCAAATGGTGTTCCAGATGGGGGGAACCATTTGGGACAGTTCAAGGATGATATTTGGAGTGTGTTTGAGGTTTTATCTGGTTTGGAAAGTGACTGAATCAAGACATGGCTTGAAAATGCAAAAAAGAGCCTATTTTGAGGTTTTGAGAGGTGACTTTGTGATTTTGTGATTACAGGTCACTTGTGATAGTTTGCACAGCTTATATATGATATATATGAGGTGTGTGTGTGATTGATTGTGATGGAATTGCTTTCTAACTCAAAAACTCAGAATTACTTGCTTTGGAAGGCAAATTTGAGGTGAAATAAGAGATTTTGAGGAAAGCATCTGTTTGATGGCTTTGGTGTACTCAAACTGATCACAATTGAGCTCTATTTATAGTAGAGCAAGTTTGTTTTGGGATCCACAGTGAATGGCAACTGCAGCAGAGGTTTGGCCAATGTTGTTCAATGGAAATCCAAGTCTCCTCTAGCCATTGACTAGAGGTTAGGGCACAGGGCTGTGGTTCCCTTGGTCTTGGATAAGTCTTGACTGAATTCAGTTGAGAATGGCTCAGTCCATGTCACCTTGATGCTTCCATTGAATGCCTCATTCCAAAATTGAAGTCTTGTCCCTATTTTGGCCATTCTAGGTTCAACATGCTATTTCTTGTTCCAAAGACTTTGGAGGCTTGGCTCAGTGATTGTCCACTTTAGATTCAATCCCCTGAGGTGTCCAAGTGGATAGGAGCATTTGGATTTGGCTGATTTTGGCAAATCGAGCAAAAATGCAAATTCTGCCTTGCCTTGGCAGATTTCAGCAAGGCAACTTGCCAATGTCATAACTCATAGCCCAAATGGAATTTGGCAATGTTCTTGGCCATTTTGGAAAGCCCTTACATGATACAACAACTGTTTAAATATGTTTTGTTTTGATCTCCTTTGAATCCAAGTGAAAAATCCCCCTACATTTGGAAAAAAATGAAGGCAGATTTGGACTTAGTGAAAATTTCACTAAGTGTTGGAAAAAGTGACATTTTCATTTTTCAGCCATTTTGATCACTCCATAACTCAAAATCCTTAATGAATTAGACTTAGGCCCAGTTGAAGTTTTTGTAGAGGGTAATGAGGGCTACAAATCCATCTTTGGATGAGGAAAAATGGCTTTGTGGTTTAGGAGTTATGATCCTTCAAAGTTGGTACCCTTGCCACTTTATTTTTAACTTAGAAAATTTTCTAAGTTTTTATGGTTACCCCTTTTACAAGTTATCCAACTTTTCTTGATTTTTCTGGATGAATGATGATTTAAATCATACATTAACATCATTTTAGGGTTAAAAAACCATTTTGGTGAAAAATCTCAAAATGTCAAAGTTGACTTTTGTGCACAGTTGACTTTTTATCAGATGAATTCCAAACTGTGCAATTCTTCAGGAAATTATATCCTTGACCTAAATCAAACTTGATGGACATGTTCCATGGATGTCATAGGGTATATTGAGGCATGTCCCAGGGTTTGGGAGCATGTCCTGGTTAAAAGTCAAAGTTACAGTTGACTTTTCCCTTAAAACCCTAATTGTGGTGCAGATGAAATCGAGACTTGTTGCTCAAACTTATTGGATTAATCCATTGTTCCAAATGGATCAATATAGTTCATTAGAGACCCTTAAACCCTCTCTTGAGGTCTTGGCTCATGATTTGCCCCAAAAGTCAACTTCGGGGTGAATTAGGTCAAGAAACCCTAATTCCTGATTTTTGATGAATGCATCCCCCAGAGGCAAAATTGACTTGATGATTGGGTCCATGAGGCTCCATGGAGTATATTAGGTTATGTTTTGGATCTTTGGCTTGTGCCCAGATGAAATTTTTCATTTGGAGGCCCTGGTCGACCAAAACCCTAATTTGGTGACACTGGCGATCTTGAAGCTTGATCCACCTAGAAGGGAGAAACCTTGTGCTTAATCCTTGAAGTGGGAGTCCTATTGATCCATTGTGAATGTTTGAGAGGTTAGACAAGTTGAAGATCAAGTCAATCATTGATTGACCCCTTGTCTAAGTACTCAGAGAGGGCTTGAAACCCTAATTTTGATTGTAGTGGATGCTCAACAACCCTTTGAGGAGATTGATGAGGCATGATGGTTCATCCATATTGTGATGATGATTTGTACAATGATGGGAAATCTTAGTGGTCAAAATTTGGGGTATGACAGATGCCCCTATTTAATCTTCTTGGACACGAAGGTGTGAAAGACGAAGATATTCGGGCATTCGGGGTGCAAGAGGATTAAATATCAGAATACCGAAATTTTGATGGCTATGAATGGTAGCCTGCGTATTCATCTTCTTTTGCTAACCAATGATGCTTAGAAAAGTTAAACTTCCCCTCGCTCTTTGTTTCCTACCAAGGAACTGGTATAAGTTTCTTTTGTCAACTTCCCCTCGATCCTGGTTTCCTACCAAGGAACCGGTCTTAGTTTCTTTTGTCAACTTCCCCTCGATCCTGGTTTCCTACCAAGGAACTGGTCTTAGTTTCTTTTGTCAATAAACTTAATTGACAAGGGGCGCTATGCGTAGTGGTTTTCCTCAAACTTCTCGCCGAATTTTCCTGGAGAGATGTCGTTTGACGGAAAAAGTTTTTGACGCCAGACTTGCTGGGGAACCCGGTCGTCTGAGTTATAGAGGTGCACAAACTTCTCTGTTGGAGACGCCATTTATTTCTACTGGGGGAAAGCGACTTTCTTGGGAGACTGTTGTCGCTTGTCATCTTACATCATACTTTTCTCGGGATCTTCCCGGAGAAATTCCATATGATGAGGTCCAATTTTGAGGTGCCGATGACCTTTTCATCAGCGGTCTTTTCGGAGCGGAACTGGCATGCTGCCGAATTTCTGATCACGAGGCTTTCTCTGTGGATTTTCCTTAATCCGGGAAAGCAAGGATATCATCTTCAACGTTGAAGAGTGATGTTTGTTGAAGGTTCTCTGGTCTTTCAGAGGTTCAAGTTATCAAAGTGGTCGAGGAGCCAACTTCATTCCAAAAATAAACTGGAGGAGAAAGATTGTTCAGACACAGTATTTCCTGACGAGGCAAGAACTGACAACTTGATTGAGAGGACTTCTATCACTAGGGGGCGAGACCGACTAGAGTGATAGTGATGCAATATGAACGCGAATGCAAATAAAATGCATGATGTATGTATGTTTATGCTGACAAAACTGACGCGACATACAAACTAAGAGGTGAACACGACTGGATACTCGGCCATCGCGGGGCGAAGAAGTACCGCTGGTTCAGAATAGCAATTCCACCTTGCTTAGGAGGTAAGAACTCGGCCGAAGATGTCAGATGGAATAGTTGCATCCGACACTGTTGATCCTTCATTCAGGCGCACTGGCGTAGAAGGAGTACTTTGATTCTGCACTTTGAAGTTCGCTTACTTCTGGAGAAGCGGTTGATGCTCTTCTGATGTTCAACAGTCAAAAGAAATTGCCGACTTTATTTTAAAAGCAGAAAAAGTTTTAACAAGTAAATTCATTTTTGTTTTATTTCAAGAATCATTAATCATGTTAACAACGTCGTTCTGTAAAGCTAAAACAAATCAGAATTACAAACAAAAGCACAAGGGCTCAAATTTTATTGATAAGATGGAGATCAGCCAAACGCGTAATTCCAAAGAGTATATACAAAGTTTGAAAATGGTAATTTACAGGGAAAAGGGCTACGTTGAAACATAATGACCACTATCTTTCTACCAACTTTGAATTCGGGACATCCTGAGCTTCTGTCGAAGATGACCTTGACTGGAGTTTTCCTCCGATGAATGATGTAACTGCTGCTGAGGGACTTGCCTCTGTTGAACATAGTTACTTGCCATTATCCCTAATTTTTGCCTGGATTGTACTATGATGTTTCCAATCCACCGGGATGATTTTTTTTATTTTGTCTCTAACTTTTGCCTGGACCGCCCTTTCGGGTTTTCGATCCACTAAGACGTTTTTTTTTAGTTTAGGCGAAGTATTTCTTGACTACATCAACATTCGTGGGGTAGGCAAATTCCTCTCCATCCATGGTTGCAAGTCTCAAGGCGCCGCCTGAGAAAGCTTTCGTAACCACATAAGGGCCATCATAATTTGGGGTCCACTTGCCCCGAGAATCAGTGAGAAATGATTGTATCTTCTTGAGCACGAGGTCTCCTTTTTTGAAGACACGAGGTCGGACCTTTTTGTCGAACGCCCTCTTCATTCTTTGTTGATACAACTGACCGTGGCATAGTGCCGTTATTCTCTTTTCTTCGATCAGATTCAGTTCGTCGTGTCGGGTTTGACACCATTCAGCTTCGGTGAGCTTAGCTTCCATCAATACTCAAATTGATGGGATCTCTACTTCTATGGGGAGAACTACTTCCATGTCATATACTAGAGAGAAAGGGGTAGCCCCTGTTGAAGTGCGGACAGATATGCAATAACCATGAAGAGCAAAGGGTAGCCCCTGTTGACGTTCTTGTTAGCCGCTTCTACCGCTCCGTTCATCTTGGGTCGGTAGGGAGATGAGTTATGGTGTTCTATCTTGAACTCTGCACACAACTCTTTCATCATCTTATTGTTCAAGTTAGATCCATTATCAGTAATGATCTCGCTTGGAACACCATAACGGCAGATGATATTGTTTTTGATAAATTGGACCACCACTTGTCGGGTTACATTAGCGTACGACGCTGCTTCGACCCACTTGGTGAAATAGTCAATGGCTACCAGGATGAACCGATGTCCGTTTGAAGCCTTAGGTTCGATCAAGCCAATCATGTCGATTCCCCATATGGAAAAAGGCCACGAGGAAGAAAGAACTTTGAGATGTGATGACGGTACATGAATTTTGTCGGAGTATATCTGACACTTGTGACACCTCCTCATGTACTTGTAGCAGTCAGATTCCATGGTCAACCAGTAATACCCTACTCTCAGAATTTTTCTCGCCATTGTGTGTCCGTTGGCATGAGTGCCAAAGGACCCTTCATGAATTTCTTTCATAAGCATGTCTGCTTCTGGTCTGTCTACGCATCGGAGCAAGACCATGTCAAAATTTCTCTTATAGAGAGTGACACCGCTCAGGAAGAAGTTTTCAGCCAGTCTTCTGAGGGTTTTCCTGTCTTTTCTGAGTGCCCCAGATGGGTACTCTTGTTTCTGAAGGAAGCATTTGATATCGTGATACCAAGGTTTGTCGTCCAGGAATGCTTCAATCATGAAGATGTAAGCGGGCCGTTCAAGGCGCATTATGTCGATCTTAGGTATGTCGTTCCATTGACCTACACTAATCATGGAAGAGATAGTGGCTAAAGCGTCAGCCATGTGATTCTCATCATGAGGGATGTGATGAAACTCAACTCTGTTGAAGAAAGGTAACAACCTTCTTGCATAATCTTTGTAAGGAATCAATCCTGATTGGTATGTGTTCCAATCTCCTTTTATCTGATTGATAACCAAGGCTGAGTCAGCGTATACGTCCAAGTTTTTGATCCTTAAATCAATCGCTTCTTCGAGACCCATAATACATGCTTCGTATTCGGCCTCATTGTTCGTACATTTGAATGTAAGTCGAGCTGTGAAAGGAATGTGGGTACTTTGAGGGGTAACAATGATTGCCCCAATTCCATTTCCATAATGATTAACTGCTCCGTCAAAGATAAGTCCCCACTGGGAACCTAGTTATGGCCCTTCACTGGGTAACGGTTCATCGCAATCTTTCATTTTTAGATACATGACATCTTCATCTGGGAAGTCAAACCCAACTGATTCTTAGTCGTCAATCGGTTGATGAGCCAAATGATCAGCTAAAATACTTCCCTTAACGGCTTTCTGAGCGTGGTACTCTATGTCATATTCTGATAACAGCATCTGCCAACGGGCAATTCTTGATTGGATCCATTTCGGAGACCAACCAAGTAGTATGACGAATCATGTATTGACGTAGACGTTTGGCTGCCCAAGCCAAAACGTAACAAGTTTTCTCAAGCATCGTGTACCGAGTTTCGCAGTCGGTGAATTTCTTGCTCAAATAGTAGATGGCAGACTCTTTCCGTTTGGTTTCATCTTGTTGGCCAAGTACACATCCCATTGAGTCCTCTAGGACTGTAAGGTAAATGATCAGTGGTCTTCCTTCCACTGGAGGTGATAGAATCGGCGGATTCAACAGATATTCCTTAATACTGTCGAAGGCGGTTTGGCAATCTTCTGATCAAACGTAATCCTGGTTCTTTTTCACTAATTTGAAGATCGGCGCACAAGTGGCAGTCATAAGGAATATGAATCTGGAGATGTAGTTCAAACGTCCCGAGAATCCTCTGACTTGTTTTTCAGTTTTCGGAGAAGGCATTTCTTGAATGGCCTTGACCTTGTCAGGATCAACCTCAATTCCTTTCTGGCTGACGATGAACCCTAGTAGTTTCCCTGAACGGACACCGAAGGTGCACTTGTTAGGATTCAAGCGGAGCTTGAATTTTCTTAAACGTTCGAACAATTTTGACAGATGTTCAATGTGCTCACTCTCTGTTTTTGATTTTGCAATCATATAATCGACATACACCTCGATTTCCTTATGTATCATGTCATGAAACAGAGTAGTCATGGCCCTTTGATAGGTTGCCCCGGCATTCTTCAAACCGAACGGCATTACCTTGTAACAAAAGGTACCCCATGGGGTAATGAACGAAGTTTTCTCCATGTCTTTCGGCGCCATTTTAATTTGATTATAGCCCGAGAATCCATCCATGAAGGAGAATACTTTGAACTTTGATGTGCTGTCTACCAGCATGTCAATGTGTGGTAAAGGAAAGTCGTCCTTTGGACTAGCCTTGTTCAGATCCCGGTAATCAACACACATTCTGACCTTTCCGTCCTTTTTGGGGACGGGTACGATGTTGGCTAACCATTGAGGATATTCTGATGTGGCGAGGAAACCTGCGTCAATCTGTTTTTGTACCTCCTTTTTGATTTTGATGGCCATGTCCGGGTGAGTCCATCTTAACCTTTGCTTTACGGGCGGACATTCCAATCTTAATGGTAGGTGATGTTCCACGATGCTGGTATCCAACCCTGGCATATCCTGATAGGACCAAGTGAACACATCGGGGAATTCTTTGAGAAGCTTTATCAAACCCTCTCTGGCAGTTGGACTGAGCAGTGCCCTAATCTTGATTTCTTTTCTCTCTTGCTCTGAACCCAAATTTACCATTTCCAATGGTTCTTTGTGAGGTTCAATGGACCTTTCCTCTTGTCTGAGTAGTCGGGAGATCTCTTTTGGAATTTCGTTGTCATTTTCTTCTTCAGCCTCGAATACCGGGAATCCAAAGTTGGGAGAAGGCATCGGATCGTATGTTTCAACTGGGTTTAAAACAAGCAATCTGTATGACGTGATGATTCGTGTTTAGAAGAGATAGAGGAAAATGCAAGTGTGTGCAGTGTATTTGTTTTACTGCTTGTTTTTATTATTGAATTGTTTTTTAGGATTACCATTTTCTGAAAAAGCGAAAAGAGAAAATAGCAAATAAATGCAGAAATTACATAACGACGTTATTTTATTAATGAACAAAGCGAAGAGGAAAATTTATAGAAAGCGAGCCCTATCAAAACATTTGTTTCACCTGGGCAGGGTGAAAGGTTAAAAGACGGCAATTACTTTGACTAACAAACGACCTTCGGAACCTCGACAACAACCCATTGGCGGCGAACTCCTCGGTGAATCACAAAGTCTGGCACCTTCCTTGATTTGTCTTCAGAAATGACGCTGATTTCTGGTGGAGCAGGATCGTTGGAATTTTTCTCCCAGGCAGAATTGTCATAGGAGAATTCCTCTGTTGCATTTTGCATAGCATTTGTGCTCTCAGCTGTATCTCTCCATCCAGTTGGTTGGATATCTTCGAGCCTGATACGAGAGCTTTCGGGAGCGGTGTACTTGACCATATAGTCGTATTTTCCACTCGGTTGTCCCAAGGTGTCCCAAACTTCTTTGGAACTGGAGGAGTCATCACTCTCGATGACGTTGACCTCGGGAAAAGCATAGTTGATGAATTCAAGTCCTGTAAATGTTGCGAATTCATCGTCATGTTGAGTAGTTTCTGAATGACCTGAGTGTTGATCCCATGACATGGTGGGGACACAGGTATTTTGTTCAATGACGGTCAGCTGAGTTTCATTGTTCGGCTGACTCTCTTGCCCCAAGTCTCCTGGGTAAGGTTGCCACATTGGCAGACCATCCATTTGGCCATAGTAGTTGTAGTCAAAATTGTCTTTCATCGGAGTGTCTTCCTCTAATGAATTTGGCGGAGCATGGCATCCTTCTGGATCACAATCTCCATATATCATTTCGACGTCTGACCTTGGTATAAATCTCGGACTTTCTGTAGGAAAGCAAAAAGGCGTAGGCACCTCTTCCTGAGACATATAACCATCCTCATTAAGGTAGGACTTCCATTCTTCATCGGTGTCAGAGGGATCTTCCTCATTGATAGCATGTACTGTCTGAGACACTGGGTGAAGAAAACCTCCACTGTGGAAGAAGTTTTGAAGGGGATGAAGACTTTCATCGTTGGCAGCTGTCTGGGTACAGGTTGCAGAAAAACTAAGACCCTTCTTTGTTTTATTGTCAATGGGAATGACAAGTTGTCCTCATCCAGTTGTATCGGTACTCTTGACCGCTTTGATAGCATCTTTGTATGAGGAAATCGAGGTTCCTCCTTGGGATTGATTGTCCTTGCTCACCGACAGTGCTTGGACCTGAGTTCCAATAACCTTCTCGGGTTCTATACCAGTAGATGATGACAAGTTACTCACAAGCAAGGCTTGTTCCCCACAAACCGTGACAAGTTGATCGTTCTTGACAAACTTTAGCTTTTAGTGGAGGGTTGAAGTAACCGCTCCAGCCTGATGTATCCAAGGTCTTCCTAATAAACAACTGTATGTTGCCCGGATGTCCATGACCTGGAAAGTGACTTGGAAAGTGTGAGGATCGATAGTTATGGGAAGATCAACTTCGCCGATAACCATTTTTCTGGATCCGTCGAATGCTTTGACGACGACCTCGCTGGTTCTCATCGGAGGGCCCTTGAATGATAATTGCATCAAAGTGGACTTCAGCATAACATTCAGGGCTGACCCTGTGTCTACCAGTACGCTGGCTAAAGCATCGTCTTGGTAGTTAACTGTAATGTTGAGCGCCATGTTATGACGGCGACCCTCTTCGGGTAATTCCTCATCAATAAATCCCAAATTATTGCAGGAAGTGATGTTAGAGACAATACTATCGAACTGTCTGATTGTTACATCCTGTTCCACAAAGGCTTGCTCCAAGACTTTCTGCAGAGCTTCCCTGTGGGCTTCTGAACTGAGTAACAGTGATAATACCGAGATCTTTGAAGGAGTCTGTAACAGCTGATCAACAATGTTATATTCACTCCTTTGGATGAGCTTCAGCATCTCATCATTATTTTTCGAAAGGTCGGGATTACTGGATTGACCGACTGGTGGATCGGGAGCTTCCGTCTGAAGTTCCTTTTCTTTGTTAGGTTCCCCAACCCCTCGGTTGAAGATTCTACCACTCTGTGTTACACGAATGATGTCTGCAATGTTCACGACGGAGGGTAATGGAATTTACTTTCCATTTTCAACTATTGTTGTGCCGTATTTGTAAGGGATAGCCTTAGCTGATTCATACGGTAGTGGTCCCGGTAGATAGATGACTATGGGAACCTTCTGGTTTTTCTGACCATCATAAGTAATCTCGATCCGTTCCTGGTTGGGAACTTTAGATTTGTCAAGTAGAGGGATAATGGCAAAAACATCCTTGGTCTGGTGACGACCAGAGATTGTGGCAACATCCTCAACTTGATTGGCAAGGTAGTTCGGCGTCCAGTTGATGGGTCCAGAACCCGGATATGGACGAATTTCTCCACGATCCACCTGACCCTGAAGAGCTGCTCTCACAAAGTAACAGCCTTGGTTACTTTCTGAATAGACACTACAACGGTCGTAATTGTGTGGTGGCACCTGGCCACGCCCACTTTGAATACAATGTAACCTCACTAGGTTAGCTTCCACTGATCGGACATCCTGACTCTGACGCCGAGTAGGATTCCTGTTACTGATACTAATTTGCTGAGTATCTTCATCCATGTAGATTGGCATCCACCAGTGATTTAACAAGTGCTGAAGTGCCTCCTGGACAAGAGTACAACCTCGATCGTTTTCGCAACCTGCTTTACAGCTTTGATAGTCATGTGCTATTAAGAATCCGAGTCAGACCTGATCAGCATGTAACTCTACCAGGTTGGTATTTATCACGCGAATATCGAAGATCTGAACCATGTTGATCTGATAGGGATTCCTATCATGGTAGTCTTAGATCCATCCAAGATCCATCTGACGCTGGAGGGCCTCTTGTATGAAAGAGCATCCCTGTTTGTTTACCGAGCAAGTCAGACAGGAACTGTAATCGTGCCGCGGTAGATTATGATACTGGCTTTGCCTTGAGTGCATCGCCACCAGGTTGACATTCATTGCACAGATGTCGTGGTTCTGAATGACATTAGAATTCGTGTAGACCATGTTAATTCCACGAACTCGGTGCTCTTGGATCCATCCGAGATCCATTTGTTCCTGTAGAGCTGTTTGCACTACAGAACATCCTTGGTTGTCTTTAGAGCAGATATCACACTGGTGATAGTTATGAGGTGGCACATGGCCATATCCACTCTGTCTACAATGCATCTTGACCAGATTGGTCCTCAATAAGAGTACATAGTGAATTCGATAGACATTGTTAGTCTCTTTCTCAATCAGATTGACTGTAGCCTTCTCATGTTGAGGCAGCGGGTTTGTGAGAACATTGGGATTCGTATCTTTGAAAGATAAGAGCCCGCTCCTAACAACCTTTTGCACGTCGGATTTGAAATTGAGACAAGTCTCAATGTTATGTCCTAAACCTTCTTGATGATAAGGGCAAGTTTGATCCACCTTAAACCAAAAAAGCAGATTTTCCGGTACTGCAAGAGGAGACTTAGTCTAAATGTGCCCCTTGTCTAGCAGTAATAGAAACAGCTCTGCGTACGTCACGGGTATAGGATCAAATCCTGGTGGCCATGTTGTACGGTTGTTGTTATATTGGGGACGAGCCTGCTGAAGAGGCTGTTGTGTCCTTTGCTGATCAGGTTGGCTTTGCACAACCTGAGGTTGATACGTAGGAATAGGCGCAGGGCTAATATCAGGAGTTACAACTGCTACTGGTTGATATCGATGCCTTTGCTTTCCGAGAGAGATATTCCCAATATCTTGCTCTTTTTTCTTAGGGAGAGCACTACCGTATTTTTTAGTACCGCTCGTCGATCCAGTGTCTTTTACCAAACGTCCTTCTCGGACGGCTTCCTCAAGACGTACACCCATGCCGACCATTTCGGTGAATTCACTGGGTGCACTGGCAACCATTCGGTCATAGTAAAATGAGCTTAAGGTCTTTAAGAAGATTTTTGTCATCTCTTTTTCCTCAAGAGGCGGACAAATTTGACCGGCAATTTCACGCCACCTTTGAGCATACTCCTTAAAGGTTTCCTTGTCCTTTTGCGACATCGATTTGAGTTGATCTCTGTCGGGTGCCATGTCCAAATTGTATTTGTATTGTTGGACGAAGGCAGTACCAAGATCTCTGAATGTACTGATTGTAGTGCGGTTTAAACCCATGTACCATTTTAATGCAGCACCGGTTAAACTATCCTGAAAGTAGTGAATCAGTAGGTCCTGATTCTTCGTCTGAGTTGACATCCGCCGAGCGTACATCACCAGATGGCTTTGAGGGCAAGAGTTACCCTTGTATTTTTCAAAGTCGGGCACTTGGAATTTGTGCGGAACTTTCACATTGGGGACCAAGCAAAGGTCTGCGGCGTCCTTTCCAAATAGATCCTGACCGCAAATGGCTTGCAGCTCCTTCTGCATTTCCAGGAACTGCTCTTGGAATTCGTCCATTCTATCAAACAAAGTTTCCTTTTTAATAGCAGATATTGGTGGAATCTGTCCTTCCGGGACAGTGTACACCACAGGGGGTGGTACCGTGACTACGGTAGCAAATCTTGGCGTTTCTCGAAGTTTGTAACCTTCAGGAGTCTTCAGTGTGCCCCTGGCATCTTCGCTTTCCCGAAGTTTGTAACCTTCAGGACCAGCGGCATCTGTTGTGATTCCCTGATCTTCAGTGATCGGCGGAACATATCCTTCCGGGATATAGTTAACAGGCATGCCCCAAGGACGATCTTTCGATATCTGATACCTAGGATCATACTTCTCCACTATGGGCGCTGAGGTGATCTCTGAGATCACAGTTCTTTGTAGCTGAGCTTCTGCCATGGCTTGCATGTCGTTACAAAGCTTTCTCATATCCTCTCTCAGAGCGTCGATCTCTTCTTTCAACTCTCTGTTTTCTTCCTCAAGATCATCCATCTTTTTCTGACGATTGGCCAGAGTATTATATGAATGAGACAATTTGACTCTAGAATCGAGACACAAACGTGAGATTCGTAGGGAAGAAGAATGCGCGATGTGAAAATGATGAATGCAATGATTATATTAATTGTTTTTCTGGTTTAATCAAAATAAACTTCGACAATTAGATTGCAAATATCAAAAAGTGGGGAAACCCCTTTTTATTGAAATTCAAAGGATTACAGAAATAAAAATACAGTAGATTACAAAGTGCAGAAACAGAAACCTAAGCTAATGGGTCCCGAGTCCTCTCTGAAGAGAAATCGGGTGCTGATTCTGGTATCTTCCTTTTCTTTGACCGGGGCTCTTGGGCCGTTGTCGGGTTGTCATTCCTTTGCCAGGTGAAAGGAGTGAGCAGATTCCTTTGGTCGTCTTGATTCTCTACAGCATGTTGCTCCAAAATTTCAATCAGAGCATCATTCTCTTTCAGTAGTCGCTGTATTTTGATGCACTCTATGTCGAGGGTGCGATACTTGTTCTTCCAAGACCTTCTCTCCCGTTGAACTTTGTTGAGAGTAACCTGAAGCCTTTCAGTTTCCGTCATGAAGTACATGACAGGTTCCCTCGGCGGAAGAATTCTGTAACGAGGATAAGGCATTTTTAGCTTGAGAGCCCTAGTTTGTACCCAATGGAGATAAGGCTCCACCGAGACACAGTCTGGTTTTCCCAGAGACTCTCGTCCTTTCTTATGAACATGTTTCCAAGCTTGCACTATTTCCATCTTTAGTGCTCTGTCATTTTCTCCTTCCTTGAAGAAAAGACCTTCCAGATGAACACCCCGTGGGATGTGTCTCATCGGGTATCCAAATTGACGGCGAACCAACACCGGATGATAGTTGATTCCTCCTTTAGTTCCTATGAGGGGTACGTTGGGGAAGTTCCCACAACAGTCAATGATTCTGATTCCCTCATAAATCCTATTGCACCAATCTATATCAGAGTTGGTAAGAGACATGATCTGCTGCGACCAACGTAAGACACTCTTACAATCCCAAAAAGCAGCAGACTTGGGCAAGTGGGAGATAAACCATTTGTATAACAGAGGTACACAACATGTGATCTCCCCTCTGCTGTACAAATTTCCCAAGTGTACAGAATGATACGCATCTGCGAGCAAAGTCGGCACAGGGTTTCCAATGAGAAAAACCTTAATGGCGTTAATATCGACGAAGTTATTGATGTTGGGAAACAAAAATAACCCGTAGGGGAGTAAGACAAAGATGCTTTCAAAAGCCGTTATGTTTCCTATACTGGCAAAATATAGGGCCTTCTTCGTCAAGAACTGGGCTGGCAAACCTTGGATGCCACCCTTAGCGGTCATGTGAGTCCTGACCTCAGACTCGTCCAAATGAATTGCTCTTGCAATTGTCTGATTCTTTGGAATTTCTTCCAGTCCAGAAAATGGAGCTCAATCAGTGATACGTAAATCAATCAGATGAGAATACTCCTCCAGCGTTGGTGCTAGCTGGTAATCCGGGAATGTGAAACAGTGATAAACTGGATCGTAAAACTGAATGAGCGCATCCATGATTCCCTCAATCACATGGACTCTTAACAGTGGTAGCAGGCCTCCGTGCTTGGCTCTGAAAGCCTCAGGGTTAGTGATCATCCTTGCTAACCTTCTCAAATCCTCTAGTTTTGGAACCTTGAAGGTGTACGTATGAGTTCTCCTTCTACCAAAATCCATTAGCGTAATCCTCTTCTCTGATATTTGCAATCGCAGTCTTAGTTTAATTTGAAAAACAGAGAGACTAGAAGGGAAATTTTTTGAATGTTTTAATGTTTTTTAGATGAATGCATGAACGTAGCACACAAAAACATAGAAAAAACATGGGGTCAAAGGGTCGTTGTCATGAAGTCAAGGCTCTACCCATCCCCAAAGATTTATACTAGGGTGATTTTTGTACCTGTACTCATTATCATCAGCTCCTCCCAGGAAAGTAAAACAACAAGCGGATCGCCAACGAGTTGTAGTGCAATTTTAGAGTAAGTGCCATTCACCGAGAATAGATCACCAGCCTCAAATGAGGGTAGTATTGCATAACAACTATTCCCGATAGTTTTCGCACTACAAAAGGGTTTGGCTCCTCAGCTTCTCAGGCATTACAACTGACCCATTGTCTAGGTGAGAGAATGGTTACATTAGTCAGCCTCCAATGAGGTTGATGGTCGACCTCGTCGCCATCACTTATCTTAAGTGTATACTTAATCTTTCCATATACGGCATCACCCGCATTCCCATTAGCAGAAAAATAAACACGTATAGCAATTAGGAAAAGCAGTATATATATTTGTCCTAAACATCCTAGACCTTTAAAACTAAGGATCCTAAGTTCCTGACAGAAAATGGGTTCCCCGGCGGAACCCCCAATCTGTGGTGTTCACACAAGAGGTGAAAAGGAAGACCGTGCCTAGATCTAACTTTGAACGGCCCCACGGTGGGCGCCATTTTTCTGTAGCGAGCGATTTTGGACGCGGTTCTTAAGCGCTGGTCGCTCTCTGCGGTTGAGCTTAAACTACAGGTCGATTCATTTTTTATCCTATTGTGAGCTGATGAAGGAAAGGGAATAGATGTCTCCAATTAACCCTGCTTTGCATACTGAGTTTAAACAGCGGTCTGTTAGGTTACGAATGCTATCAATGTGGGGGGGGGGGGGCTTTCTTGTGTTATTTTGACAGAATGACAGGTTTCTGGCGGGGAACAAGGATTAAGATGATAGGACTGATACTTTTTGATTGATATGTGGAGGTATGGGATTTGGTTTTTTTGTTTAGTGTGCTCGCTAAGATCTTTTCTTTCAATCTTATGCCTACGTATTCCCGTTTACCGAAACAGGGAAATCAGAGCGTTCGTAGTTCCTCCTATTCTATGGGAGGAAGTGGTTGTTTTTGGTGTCTTGTTCAAAGCCCAAGACGTGAAGCGAAAGGTGGTTTGTATCTTGTTCAAAGCCCAAGATGTGAAGCTGAAGGGTCTATTTGTATCTTGTTCAAAGCCCAAGATGTGAAGCTAAAGAGGTGTTGTCTTCAGAGAGAATTTGTCATCTCTAAAGAGGGGGTTGTATGCCACAACTGTTTATAAAGGAGAATTACTTTAACCGGGATTTGTGAATCCGGTAATGCCATAATTTCCTTTATAGGGGATTTTAACCTGAAGGAAAAGACTTTAACTCAGTGTAGAGCAATGCTATCTTTCCTTAGGAATTTCTCATGCTAAAAGAGGGACAGTGGCGTGGATATAGATGATCCAGAGGCTTGCCGCTTACAGCGATTAGATGAAGGGGGGATGAGTTGTTGATGTTTGTGTACTGTGAATGAGACACAGCTTTGATGCTAAAAGGTTAATTGGATTAACCAGTGGTTTTCTTATACAAAGCCTAAGAGGAGGCTATTGGCCCAACAAGAGGGTGTTTTGTATCTCGTATGAAGCCCGAGAGAGAGGCTAAAAGGTTTTGACCCGACGATGGAGTCTTTTGGTATCTCGTATAAAGCCCGAGATGGAGGCTATTTGACTCAACAAGAGAGTTTTTTATATCTCGTACGAAGCCCGAGATGGAGGCTATTGTTTGTTTGGCTCAATAAGAACCTTTTTGTATCTCGTATAAAGCCCGAGATAGAGGCGAAAGGGGTGATTGACTCAACGAGGAAGTCTCTTATGTGTCTCGTACAAAGCCCGAGAGAGAGGCTAAACGTTGTTTGACTCCGCTGGGGAGGATCATTGTACAAATCCCAAGAGAAGGCTAACCTTACTGGAGAAGGATCATTATACAAAGCCTAAGAGGAGGCTATGGTGACTGTTTCAGTTAAGTGACAGGTCCAATATACTGATTTTAAAGAGAAAATCAGTTCTTATATGAGCAACACTGTACTCAAGGATTTGATTCAAGGATCCGGGTTATTCCTGTTTTTTAAGGAAGTGGGAAATCCGAAGGGTATTGGGACTGTCCGAGTCTGCGGGTTTCCTTCCTATTTTTGAAGAGGTCACTTGAGAATGTCTTTGAGACTCAAGGAGATTAGACTGTCCAAGTCTAGAGTTTCATCTTTTGTACTATGTTTTGAGAAACAGTAGTAGACTCTTCGAAAGGACTGCTATGTGGAGATGACTAAGTTCTGTTCCTATACCTCTAGGAGGTCGTCGGAACAATTTGTACGAAGCCCAAGAGGAGGTTGGAAACTTTTAAGAAGTCGATCGGTCCTTGTACGAAGCCCAAGAGAAGGCTATCATTCCCGGAGGAAGAGATCATTATACGAAGCCTAAGAGGAGGCTGTGAATACTTCTAAGAAGCCGACGGGTCCTTGTACTAAGCCCAAGAGGAGGCTAGGTTACTTTTAGGAAGCCTGTGGGTCCTTGTACGATGCCCAAGAGAAGGCCGATTGCTTTTAAGAAGCCGATGGGTCCCCAAACCCCGAGGAATTCAAGGCAAGCTATTCACGAGGAATAGATCAAGTCAGGAAAGTTCGAGAATTTGGAAGAAACTCAAGAGATGCAATTCACGGAGAAGAGATCATCCCTGGGGAGTAGAGCTTCTTGACAAGTGCTTTTAAGAAGCGTGTGGGTCCCCAAACCCCGAGAAGTTCAAGGCAATGATATTCACCGAGAATAGATCAAAGTCAGGAAAGTTCGAGAATTTGGAAGAAACTCAAGAGATGCAATTCACGGAGAAGAGATCATCTCTGGGGAGTAGAGTTTCTTTGACAACTTCTATGAGTGACAGTCTATGAAAGGGTTCCCAGAGAATGCTGCCTTTCATATCTCCATATTGTTTAACCCCAAGAGGAGGGAAGACTGTGTCTGGTAATCCTTTGGGGATCTAGTTTAGACTATTTCTAAGAGTGATCAACAGGCTTAATGCTAGACGTAGTTGCCGGGGAAACTCTAAATATCTATACTATTATTACACAGTTGATATGAGTTTATGAAAGAAGACTTACAGTGAAACAGCCCCACAATACAGTTATATGTATATGAAAGCGGTAAATGAAAGCAATAACCACTTACTCGGTTGTAGAGCTTCCATGCTGTTTGGTTAGTTGTTCAACAAAGAAAGATTGAAAACAACAGTATATTCAAAATCAAAGGAGAAAATGCTTTGAAAAAGAAAGATTTGGGGCTTACAACTCAAGGAGAGGCCCAGGGTTTTATCAGTGAGCGCACTGTTGAATTTGTACAGAGGGACTTATACAAGTGACTGTGGCCCAAAATGTTTTTTGTACAAAGGGATGGGTCTTACACTCTCTCAAGAGGCCCAAAAAGTTTAAAGAAAAAGAATGGGGCTTATAACACGAGGGTCGGCCCAATTGATTTTTTTTCGTTTAAAAATGGCGATCGCGCCGAGGTTTTCTTTTAACGCAGAGGGACTTATACAATAAGTGAGGCCCAAAAATGTTTTGGTTAAAAGGGGGTTGGGTCTTACACTCTAATAGAGGCCCAAATGTATTTTAAGAAAAGAAATGGGTCTTACTACTCGAGGGTAAGCCCATGGTTATTTTTCAAAAGGCGACGATCACGCCGTTTGTTTTTGAAGGTATCAGGACTTATACAATATACTGAGGCCCAAAAGTGATTTGGTCAAAAAAAGGATTGGGTCTTACACTCTATTAGAGGCCCAAGTGTTTGAAAATGATTTGTTTGAGTGAAAATCAAAGAAACCCTAATTTTATTCTTTAAAAGTAAATATTTAAAGAAAATCAAATGAAAAATACCAAATAGGTTTGAATAAACCACTTGTGATTTTTGTTTAAGGTTTGAAAAATGAGGTATAAATCACAAGAGATATTAAAATTCATTTGGTCTTGACTTTTCAAGATGAATATTCATTTCAAAATGTTTAAAAACAAATAAAAATGAATTTATTCACAAAAATACTAATTATATTAAATAAATAATATAAACTTAATTTTTTTATGGAATAAAATATTTCAATATTTTTGTGATTTTTTGCAAAAAGAACCAATAAAAAATAATTAAAATTGAAAGAGTTATTAATTTCCCAAATAATTAACAAAACATGAAAATAGTTGGAAAAATAGCAAAAATGTGAAAAATCACAAAATGGCATGGGTGGTGTTTGAACCCACGACCTTAAGCATACAAGGCACGCGCCTTACCACTGGGGTGGTGATACATCTATTGCTTGAAACAAAACAACAAATATACAAGTCATGCCTTGGTTTTGGCTTGCCCAAGGCAAGTTTTGGCTCAAAAACGTGAAGGTCATAACTTTCTCAATTCTTAATGGTTGGAGACAAAATTTATATGTATCTGGGCCAGAATTTCACAAGGAATCCAATGGTGGTGGTAGTTTTTTCAGATCACACTCCCTCCTCAAAACCCGATAGTGGTTTTGAAAATGGCCTATAATTGCATTTTATATGCTACACTTTGATACAGGCATGAATTACATGATCAATTGGCACAAACACAACACATATGATATATATAAGAGATGCATACTCAGTGGACTTTAAATGCACACATGTTTTGGTGAGGGCAAGTTGAGAGGCTTACCCTTCTTTGGGATTTTGGAGTTTTCTCTGCAATCTGCCAAACCTCTTGCTCCAGATATGGTTTTATGCTTTGCACCACCTCAAATGATCCCTAGGATGCTTTTAGGATGATTGGAATTGACTGGTACCTACAAAAACACAAACAGTCTCTTTCTTGCAAAAGGTGTTAAAAGTGACCAAAATAGCAACTCTCTCAAATGGTGTTCCAGATGGGGGGAACCATTTGGGACAGTTCAAGGATGATATTTGGAGTATGTTTGAGATTTTATCTGGTTTGGAAAGTGACTGAATCAAAGACATGGCTTGAAAAATGCAAAAAAAAAGCCTATTTTGAGGTTTTGAGAGGTGACTTTGTGATTTTGTGATTACATGTCACTTGTGATAGTTTGCACAGCTTACATATGATATATATGAGGTATGTGTGTGATTGATTGTGATGGAATTGCTTTCTAACTCAAAAACTCAGAATTACTTGCTTTGGAAGGCAAATTTGAGGTGAAAAAAGAGATTTTGAGGAAAACATCTGTTTGATGGCTTTGGTGTACTCAAACTGATCACAATTGAGCTCTATTTATAGTAGAGCAAGTTTGTTTTGGGATCCACAGTGAATGGCAACTGCAGCAGAGGTTTGGCCAATGTTGTCCAATGGAAATCCAAGTCTCCTCTAGCCATTGACTAGAGGTTAGGGCACAGGGTTGTGGTTCCCTTAGTCTTGGATAAGTATTGACTGAATTCAGTCGAGAATGGCTCAGTCCATGCCACCTTGATGCTTCCATTGAATGCCTCATTCCAAAATTGAAGTCTTGTCCCTATTTTGGCCATTCTAGGTTCAACATGTTATTTCTTGTTCCAAAGACTTTGGAGGCTTGGCTCAGTGATTGTCCCCTTTAGATTCAATCCTCTGAGGTGTCCAAGTGGATAGGAGCATTTGGATTTGGCTGATTTTGGCAAATCGAGCAAAAATGCAAATTCTGCCTTGCCTTGGCAGATATCAGAAAGGCAACTTGCCAATGTCATAACTCATAGCCCAAATGGAATTTGGAAATGTTCTTGGCCATTTTGGAAAGCCCTTACATGATACAACAACTGTTTTAACATGTTTGGTTTTGATCTCCTTTGAATCCAAGTGAAAAATTCCCCTACATTTGGAAAAAAATGAAGGCAGATTTGGACTTAGTGAAAATTTCACTAAGTGTTGGAAAAAGTGACATTTTCATTTTTCAGCCATTTTGATCACTCCATAACTCAAAATCCTTAATGAATTAGACTTAGGCCCAGTTGAAGTTTTTGTAGAGGGTAATGAGGGCTACAAATCCATCTTTGGATGAGGAAAAGTGGCTTTGTGGTTTAGGAGTTATGATCCTTCAAAGTTGGTACCCTTGCCACTTTATTTTTAACTTAGAAAATTTTCTAAGTTTTTATGGTTACCCCTTTTACAAGTTATCCAACTTTTCTTGATTTTTCTTGATGAATGATGATTCAAATCATACATTAACATCATTTTAGGGTTAAAAAACCATTTTGGTGAAAAATCTCAAAAAGTCAAAGTTGACCTTTGTGCACAGTTGACTTTTTATTAGATGAATTCCAAACTGTGCAATTCTTCAGGAAATCATGTCCTTGACCTAAATTAAACTTGATGGACATGTTCCATGGGTGTCATAGGGTATATTTAGGCATGTCCCAGGGTTTGGGAGCATGTCCTGGTCAAAAGTCAAAGTTACAGTTGACTTTTCCCTTAAAACCCTAATTGTGGTGCAGATGAAATCGAGACTTGTTGCTCAAACTTATTGGATTAATCCATTGTTCCAAATGGATCAATATAGTTCATTAGAGACCCTCAAACCCTCTCTTGAGGTCTTGGCTCATGATTTGCCCCCAAAAGTCAACTTAGGGGTGAATTAGGTCAAGAAACCCTAATTCCTGATTTTTGATGAATGCATCCCCCAGAGACAAAATTGACTTGATGATTGGGTCCATGAGGCTCCATGGAGTATATTAGGTTATTTTTTGGATCTTTGGCTTATTCCCAGATGAAATATTTCATCTGGAGGCCCTGGTCGACCAAAACCCTAATTTGGTGACACTGGCGATCTTGAAGCTTGATCCACCTAGAAGGGAGCAACCTTGTGCTTAATCCTTGAAGTGGGAGTCTTCTTGATCCATTGTGAATGTTTGAGAGGTTAGACAAGTTGAAGATCAAGTCAATCCTTGATTGATCCCTTGTCTAAGTACTCAGAGAGGGCTTGAAACCCTAATTTTGATTATAGTGGATGCTCAACAACCCTTTGAGGAGATTGATGAGGCATGATGGTTCATCCATATTATGATGATGATTTGCACAATGATGGGAAATATTAGTGGTTAAAATTTGGGGTATGACACCTGGATCTCGGTGGAAGCTTATATTCGATGGTGCCTCAAATGCAGAAGGATATGGAGTAGGGGTTGTGATAACTTCTCCAATAGGGTTTCACATACCTTTTACTGCGAGGATATGCTTCACATGTACTAATAATATGGCGGAATATGAGGTGTGTATCTTGGGGATCAGTGAAGCCATTAACCTTGGAATTAAGATCTTGGAAGTATATGGAGATTCGGCTCTCGTCATCAATCAAGTAAAGGGAGAATGCAGGACACTTAATGCTAAATTAACTCGATATCAAGATTGTGTCTGGAAAAGGATAACATACTTTGATGAGATCATTTTCCATCATATCCCTAGAGACGAGAATCAATTGGCAGACGCCTTGGCAACTTTGGCATCCATGTTCAAGGTCAAATGGTAAAATGAAGCACCGACTATAAGAATCAATCACCTAGATAAACCATCTTATTGTGCAGCAGTGGAGGTTGAAGGAGATGGTAAACTGTGGTTTTATGATATCAAACAGTTCCTCCAGAAACAAGAATATCCTGCAAATGCCTTAAGTGGGGATAAGAAAACGCTTAGAAGATTGGCTGCCCAGTTTTTCCTCGACGGAGATGTACTTTACAAAAGGAATCATGACATGATGTTACTCAGGTATTTAGATGGACATGAACAGGACATGCTTATCAAAGAAATACACGAAGGATCCTTCGGAACCCACGCCAATGGGCATGCAATGGCTAAGAAGATTCTCCGAGCAGGGTACTATTGGCTGACTATGGAATCAGACTGCTTCAAATATGTCAAGAAGTGTCACAAGTGTCAAATCTACGCGGATAAAATTCATGTGTCACCGACCCCTTTGAACGTCTTAACTGCTCCGTGGCCTTTCTCTATGTGGGGAATAGACATAATTGGGATGATCGAGCCAAAAGCATCGAATGGACACCGATTCATTCTAGTTGCTATTGACTACTTCACTAAATGGGTAGAGGTTGCTTCCTACACCAATGTGACAAGGCAAGTAATCACACGGTTCATCAAGAAAGAGATAATCTGTCGCTATGGGGTTCCTAACAAGATCATCACGGATAATGGGCTTAATCTAAACAACAAAGTGATGGATGAGCTATGCAAGAGTTTCAAAATCGATCACCATAACTCGTCGCCTTATCGTCTGAAGATGAATGACGCCGTAGAGGCATCCAATAAGAACATCAAGAAGATCATCCAGAAAATGGTGAAGACCTACAAAGATTGGCACGAAATGCTCCCTTTCGCACTACATGGCTACAAAACCTCAGTTCCTACTTCGACGGGAGCTACTCCTTTTTCCTTGGTATATGGCACAGAAGCGGTACTCCCTATTGAAGTAGAGATTCCTTCACTAAGAGTCATAATGGAGACTAAGCTGGATGAAGCAGAATGGGTACGAAATAGATTTGATCAACTGAACCTCATAAAGGAGAAACGCACGGCTGCTGTATGTCATGGTCAATTATATCAGCGAAGACTCAAAAAGGCATTCGACAAGAAAGTTCGTCCTCGCCTATTCGAAGAAGGAGACCTGGTATTAAGGAAAGTGCTACCTATCCATAAAGATCCTCGTGGCAAATGGGCCCCGAACTATGAAGGATCATATGTCATAAAGAGCGCATTCTCTGGTGGAGCTTTGATGTTGACTACTATGGATGGAGCGGATTTACCGCGACCGGTGAATTCCGATTCAGTCAAAAAAATACTATGCCTAGAAAAAGAGGATAAAAGCCCGCTAAGTCGAAAACCCTAAAGGGTGACTTAGGCAAAAATTAGGGCGTCCCGGTGGATTGAAAACTTGAAAGAGCAATCCAGGCAAAAATTAGGGACTTGAGTAAAAAAATGATACCCGAAAAGTCGAAAACCCTAAAGGGTTGCTTAGTTGAAAAAAAATGGTATATCATCCTGGTGGACTAAGACTCGAAAAGAGCGGTCCAGGAAAAATTAAGGATATCCAAAAGGTGTGTGACTGATAGCACTTACGGTCACGCAACGGGGATTCAGAAAGGAATGATCAATCCAGTCGTCATCTTCCGAAGCGAAGTGTCATGGCCTCGGAGACTTAGGGATATTAGTTTGTGTTTGAATTCAATAGGGACATAAATAAATTTGTTTTTTCGTATTGCCATTTTTCACTTTTAAATTTGTAGTAATTCCTCCTTATGAGGATTACTTTACTTATGTACTATTACCTATTCATGGGCCCATTTTTCAATAAGTAATATTTTCTCTGCTTTCCAATTATTCCGCTTGATTACAAAATGTTGATTAATTATAGAATAATGCATTGAAACGTTGGGTATAATCAAAAGCTTTAAAAAAAAGAAAAGGTATTTTACTTCGATTTCGAAACGATAAAGAGATCATATTCTTCCAATCTAAATACAGGGTCTCTATATTAACGGTCACGGTTCAATCATTATGGGAGTTTCTTTAAAAAGAATAATACGCATCTCCAAATATCAAGGGCATATGACTTGGTCACACTCATCAAGAAGTCAAGGGTTTAAGGGTCAGGAATTTGGAATGTTGCAGAAGATATTGATTTCCGTAAATACATGCACTGCATATCATAAAAGAGGCGTCAGCCCAAATAATGCATCATGCATAAGAGCACATATACTTTTGAACATGCATACATGGCATAAGGTTTATAACTATTCTCAAGGATACCGGGGTTTAATCGGATATTTCACTATGGGTTTATTATTAGGGATCTTAGGATAATCAGCGTAGTACTTGTCCGGCTCAGCGGTCAAAATTAGGGTTCTTCTTGTATTTAATCATCTTCTCTTCAAAAGAGGAAGGCTCATCGACTTCCTCCTTCTAATTCGAAGACGATTAAATAAGGGCAGCTGTAGTACCCTGAATTTTGACCGGTGATTTTTAATTTTTTTTGGGGATTTTTATGATGCCAGAGGTATCAGTTTGATGTCATTGGGCCTCTGAGATTGTTAACACTTTTAGGTCCATTTCTGACTTAATCTTGTATAAGGGTTTTATTTTGGGAATTTGTTTTTTTTTTATATATATTATTGGCAAGCTTAATCATTTGCAGTTTTCATTGTATTATTAGGGTAGATAATTTTTTTTATATATATCTAGTTTATTTAGAAATATATAGGTTTGGGTTAAAAGATTTTTATTGTCATTATTTAGGGGTTAAAATATTAAGAATTAGACTTAAGGTTATTGGGCCATTAGACTTAACCAAAATGTTTCTTTTGGAGGGAGTTTTATTAAGTTTCAATTTAGGGACTAATTTTGGTGGATAGGGTAGGGACCAATTTTATTTGCAACACTCTTGTTTATTTTTTATTTTATTAATTAAGTGTTGTCATATTAATGATAATGTGTTAGGATTATTTTTTGGGATAAAGTTAATAACCAGGTTGTTATTTCACAATTATTTTATTCTAGTATTACTTTTGATTGTTTATTTATTTTGTTTCTAAAAAAGAGGGGCCATTAGAATTAATTAGATGAGGATTAAAAATTAGGTATATCATTTAGGAATAATTTTTAGAGTATATCATTAATTATTAATTAGGGATAGTTTTTATTATTGTATTATTAACGGAAGAATTAGAATTTAGGAGGGGTCGGTTGTGGTTTATATTATTTTTATTTTTATTTTTATTTTCATTTTCATTTATTATTTATATTATTAATATTATTATTTATTTTTTTTTGTCTTTGGTCAAAATTGTTGACCTAATGGGTCGTCTTCTTCCTCATAGGCAAACCCTAGTTTGCGCAGAATTAGGGAAAATAAAATCAAAGCAAAATCAGATCGAATCAAGATGATTTTCATTAAATTTTACAATCACAAATACAAAATCAAATCAGGTTACAATGAAAATCTTACAAATCAGAAACCCTAATCTTAATGAATCAAATCAAATCGGATTACATCAAAAATTCCTAAAAGTAAACTAACCTAATTAAACTCCTAACCTAATTCCTAAGCCTATATAAACTAAAGAGGTTTCAAAAATAAAAACCCTAGACGGACGAACACTGCCACGAATCTCCCCCAAGTTTTTTTGAACACCTGCAAAAATAAAAAGAAGGAGATTAGAAGAGGAAATCAGAGAAAGATAGGATAACAAAATACGACGAGTATCACTGCAGGAGAGGTAAGGAGCACTTAGCTCATAATTTGTTGTTTCACTGTGATTAGTTGCGATTTATGTTTGATTGTTGGGTTTTTGGGTTTCAAAGGGGTTAGGGTTCCTCAAGTTAGGTTAGGGTTCTTCCAAGAACCCTTAGGATTCGTTTGATTTCCAGGTTTTCTGAAGAAGGTGTAGGGTTAGGGTTCTTAGGTTTCCTCGTGAACCCTAAAGAACCAAGAGATCTGGGTGGGGAAGGGGTTAGGGTTCATAGGTTTAGGTTAGGGTTCTTGTGTTAGGTTAGGGTTCTTGAATTTTGGGTGGATGTTCATCACCCAGATGAACACGGTTGAAGATTCCGGTTGAACTTCAACCGGAGATCTGGGTTTTGGGGGCGGTTGAGGGTGGCCGAAGGCCATTTTGGTGGTGGTCGGAGAGGTTGAGGAAGGGAGAGGCGAGAGAGAGAATTGAGATAGAGAGAGAAAGAAAAGAGAAAAATGAGGGCGGTTTTAGGGGAACCATGTTGGAATACTCTCCCTCCTCGCTGCTAGATCTAGGATGCGTGGCTCTTTGCTGGCGCGCGATTCATTGACATTGACTCTTCCTGTGAAGGAGGGATCATGGTGCTCCCTTCGTAGACTTTCAATCTCAATCGTCCATTTGGTTTACCTTGTGAGTATGTTAATCCAGCGTGTAATAATTGATCTGGCATAACCTCAGTCAACGCAATCCAACGCATCAGACTGAGAGTCAGTTTTATGACTCTCTTGTGTGAACCACCACCCACGCTGGGTTTTTGGCCATTGGGCTTTACGTCCAATGCTATTTGCACCCCCAAACATTAGCCCATGATAATTTTCCAACAGAAAATACACCCCCTCTGTAGATTATTTAAATAATTAAATTAATGACTTAGTTTAATTATTTAATTAGGGTTTAAATAACTAATCTGGATTTAAAAAAAAATAGATTTTAAGATTATTATTAGGATAATTATATTTAAGTGTTTTGGATTTGGTTTTTTTAATTATATTTTTTAATAACTTGTCTTGTTTAAAAATAAGGATAATTTTTTTGTAAATAGGATTTTGTTTGGGTTAACCTTGGGATTGGTTTGTTTTTTTTATAAAGTTTGTTTTTTACATATAATTTGTTCATCTTTTTAAAAATGAAGATTTCTTTTTTGGATTTTTGTCCGTAGGTTTTTATGAGGTATTTTTTGGAAGACTTGGAGTTTTATTTTGTTTTAAGGTTTATTTTGAGAAAATTAATATGTCTAGTTTTTTCTATTTTAGATAAACAAGGGTTTGGGGATAAAACTTAGTCAAGGTAATTTTAATTGAAGTTTTGGGGATTAAAATGTTGTTATTATAAAAAAAAAATTAGAAATTATTTTTATTGGAGTAAATTTAGGGTCAATTTTACTATTTTTAACATGCTGGTATTTTGGGTTTTTTTTTATTAAATTCTATGGGTTTTTTTAGAATTGATTTTTAAATATAAGGGATATAAAAGGATTTTTAAGGATTTAAAATTTGGGATATAGCTCTTTGTCTAAGAGCCTAAATAATGGATTTTGGGATAAAACTCTTAGGTTCCAAGAGTATAAATATAGGCCAAGGGATAAGGGATTTAGGGATAAAGCTCTTAGGTTCCAAGAGTTAAAATATAGGCCAAGGGATAATGGATTAAGGGATAGAACTCTCCATCCGAGAGTATAAACAATGGATAATGGATTTAAGGGATAGAACTCCCTGTCTAGGAGTGTAAATAATAAATTAAGGGATAGAACTCCTCGTATAGGAGTATAAATAATAGATTAAGGGATATAACTCCTTATCTAGGAGGATAAATAATAGATTTGGGGATAGAACTCTTTATCCAAGAGTATAAATAATGGATTAGGTTTTGGAATAGGATTTAGGGGGTAGGAATAGGGGAGGTGAACTACGGTTACTCTGATCCTTCAAAATTGAAGGTACGTAGGCATAGGGTTATAAACCCTAGCGAGTACAATAATAAAAAACTTAGGATTCTCTTGTAAATAAACAATCAAGTAACAGACAAACATACTTTAGAATCTAAGGAGGATCCCAATGGAAGTGAGGGGTGCCTAACACCTTCCCCTCACTTAACCGACTGCCGAACCTTAGGAATCTCTACCCATAGGATTAGGATTTTAGGTTTATCATTTATTTTCCTTAAAAAAATATGATGGCGACTCGATAATTTTTGCCGGCCGCGACAAATGTGATAATTATACTTCTATCAGTTTGGCAAACAATCTTATTCTATTTCAGAGTCTGATGATATCCAAAAGCTATAATAATCAAAAGCTCTGAACCAACCTCTGATGAATGATAACCTTTGAAGCATCTCAGTCTCTAAAACTCTGAATAAGGTTAATAACCTCTAATATACACACAAGTAGACAAAACCTTTTTGTTGCCTCTGGCACCTGTCCTCTGACGTGTCATAAATTTGAAAGGTCGTCTCATACGTGGATTATAATTGTTGAGTAAAAATTCCTCAAATTTTTTGTTTTGTTTTAGTTACCTTGCTTCTCGTTTTGTGTGTTTTTGTGTTATATGGTGATCAAATTATTTTTACTCAAAATACTCTACTTATATCAGACACACACACTTCTCTCTCTCTCTCTCTCTCTCACACACACACACACACACACACACACACACACACACACACACACACACACACACATACACACACACATATACAATTCCCACACTTTTGTTTTCTCAAACCTCCTCTAAAAAATAACTCATTTCAAAAAGAAAATCCTAGAAACTAAAAGCCCATTCTGTAATGGAATCTTCATCATCTGCTCAATATGCACACATGATTGTCGAATCTGGCAAGAGTCCGATTATCAAACCAAAGACCATAAATGTCAAAAAGGAGGATCTAAAGCTGTTAGTAGAACAAATTGTTGACTTTGACTCTTTCAATCAGAATGGGTATGACCTTTAGAGTCTCTTCAAAGTACAAGAATGGTCTTCATTTTTTGATATCTTAAATGGACCAACTTACCCTCGTCTGGTAAGAGATTTATGTGTTAGGGCAGAAGTGTATGATGAACTTTTCAAAGTTAGATGCACAAAAACTAATTATCTTGAGGATTATCTTGTCATTACCAAACAGGACAATTCTGATGTAGTTAAAATCTACATTCAGATGGCAAAAGAAGATGGTGTGACTCTAAGGTATTAAGACTTACCAAATAAACCTACTAATGTGTACAAATCTTCTAAAAGAGAAAGTTAGTTGCTTCAAATGCTCATAAAGATGTTTAGAATTCTTATAAGAAGAAATTTGTGCATCAGAAGGAGATTAAGAAAGAAGTTGAAAAAGTTATTGCATCCATTGTCTTAATGCCCTCTAAGACAAGAAGTGGAAGATCTCCTCAGAAGGTATCTTCTATCTCATATGATGCACCTATAAGGAAGAAAAAGTTAAGGAAGTTGTGTGATATTGAAGAGGAAGAGGAAGAGGAAGAAGAGGACGTTGAGGTATCCTTGATCAAAAGGAAGAAGGTTGCAGATGTTGCTACCTAGTCATATAGAAGTTTGAAGAGGGATGGCTTGGATGAGTCTGATGAAAATAAGTGAAGGGTTCACATTTTTGAGGTCAAGACGGGAAATGAACCCAACATCATCAACTTCAGGGCTAGAAGAAGTTTTTCCATTAGAAACATTTGCAACTTTATGTTTGGCTAGTCCATACGAAACTTTGCCCTGTCTTTAAACGGGCCCCCGTTACTGGATAGTGAGATTGATCTTCTTAAATTAGTCAATCGCAAGTCCAGATACCAAAATTAAAAAAGAAAAATCTAGAAAATTTCCTAAGGGTCTGTTTGGATTGATGGAAATGGATGAAATGGAATGGAGTGGAGTGGAATAAAGTTATATTCCATTGTTTGGTTTTGCAAAAAATGAATGGAATGAAATGGAGTGTGATGGAACCAATTCAATCCAATACCACTCTTTTAGCCCATTTTTCATTCCCCCCAAATTGGAGTGTATCCAATGAAATAAAATCAATTAATAACACATTTACAATTTTGTCCTAAAAAATTTCAATTTTATTAACCGTTCCTATTCTTCATTTCACGTGATATTTTTCTATTCACTCATTGCAACTCTTCTCCTTCACAGACCTTCTTCTTCTACCTTAATAAGGCATGTCATATTTCTTCTTATTTTTTCACCTATTTATTTGTGTTCTATTGATTTCCTCACTTCTCATTCTAGAATTCGCAACGCCGACGGGCCAGTTAGCCAAGCTAGTCGTTGTTAGAGGTAGAATCTCTTTGTTATTTTATCAAATTACTTTTATGTAGATATGATTTTACACATTTTCATTTGTTAATCAATTTTTCTATCCTTGCATAAGTTGAGTTAGATTAGTTTTCTGTTTAATATGATTTGAGATTTTTCATCGACTCTGCACCCATCTCAATTTTTCTCATTTGTTTGACTTTGAATTTGGTGTATTGGTTTCTGAACCTGCATGTAATGAATGAATATATTTTGTTGTGTTCCTTTTGAAGTAGTAATTCGTGCCATGGAATGATAGAAAAAGAAATGGATTAATAAATCCCTGATATATTTATAAAATTGGAGGAAAGATTTTACTGATGGAAATATGAAATGGTTCAGTTTTTAATTTACTGTTGTCTAATCAAGTTGAATGTAGTTTGTTTTCCATAAAAATAGGCTAATAATATTAGGTAAATAAATAAGTTGAATGAAGTTTGTGTTCCATAAAAATAGGCTAATAATATTAGGTAACTAAATAAGAATAGAATTATTAGTAATATAAATTGTTGATTTGCTATAAAAATTCTTAATTGATTTAGATTTGAAATTATGTATTTGATTTGTTATAAAAAAATTTAATTGATATATTTTGATTTTGATATGATGTGTTTGATTTATTATAAATATTTTAATTTGATTTATTTATATATGGATTTATAATTAAAGTAAATTTTATTATTTAATTTGTTATACATGACTAACGAAGACATAAGAATCAATTATATGAAATTGGTTCAAATGATGATTCTTCAAGTATCTATCATTATTGTTCTAATATGTTCGCTAAAAAACAAGCGTAAAAGATCTCAAATATCTTATAGAATCACAGAGCAAAGAGAGAAAGTTAGAAATAAGTTGATGAAACATATTGTAGGAAATGAACGATGTTATGATATCATTCGTATGGGTCCCAAAACTTTCTTAAACTTGTGCACCTTATTACAAGATCAAGGTGGACTTACACATACACGAAGAGCGTCTATCGAGGAACGAGTAGCAAAATTTCTTCACATAGTAGGACATAATGTCAGAAACCGCGTGATGTCCTTCTTTTTTAGACGTTCTAGTGAAACTGTTAGTCGTCATTTTCATAGAGTGCTAGATGCTTTGATAGAGGTGGAGGGGAAATTTTTAAAACAACCTGATGGAACACAAGTGCATCCGCAGATACTTAACAGTCATAGATTCTACCCGTATTTTGAGGTAAACAAAAATTGTGTCTTATACTAATATTGATTAGTTTTGTTATACACTTTTAATATATAAATTGAATGTCAGGACTGTATTGGAGCAATTGGCTGCATACACGTACGTGTTAAAGTTCCAATAGAACTCGCACCTAGATACCGTGGTAGAAAAGATTATCACACACAAAATGTATTGGCTGCATGCTTATTTAACTTGAAATTTACATATGTCTTGGTTGGATGGGAAGGAACGACATCTGACTCAAGAATAGTTAAGAGTGTATTGGCACGTGCATACCCTCTTAAAGTTTCCCAAGGTAATAAAAAATAATTAAAATTGTTTGTATACATATTTAGATTAGATAAACTAATAAACCAATAATTTTTTAAGGAAAATATTATCTGGGTGATGCAGGATTTCCTTTAAAAGCATGTCTTATCACACCGTATAGGGGAGAACGATACCACTTACAAGAATACTCTAGAAATTCACCTCGAAACCCTCGTGAGTTATTCAACCATCGACATTCCTCACTACGAATGTCGATTGAATGTGCATTTGAAGTGTTGAAGAAAAGATTTCCAATTTTACAAACTGCAACAGAGCCTACATTTGGTATTAAAACTCAAAATAAAATTATCATTGCTTGTTGCATTTTACACAATTATTTGATGGGTGAAGACTCCAATCAAACTCTAATAGATGAGGTGCAAGATGAGCTTGAAAATGAAAGAGCTTTTCAAGAGGGTCATCAAGATCAAAGAGAAGAAAATGATGATATGATTAGTGGAGAGCCAATTAGAGATAATGTTGTTGGTTCTATGTGGCTAGATTATTAAAATTATTCTTAATGTATTGTTACTCTTATGAACAATGTTTTGAAGAATTTTATTTGGATTGAATTTTGTATTTGTAATTTGTGGGTGAAATTTTTTATTTTTAATATGCGGATTGAATTTTAGTATTTTGAATCTTTACATTTGAATTTTCACATAAAATGTTATATTTTTCATTGTGTTTTTTAGTAATAGACATGGAAGCAAATTTAAAGAGGCCAAGAAAACTCAAAAGTCTAGAAACATGCAATTGGACAATTGCTATGGATGAAGTTTTGATTGATGCATATTTGCATCAACAAACATTGGGAAATAAAAATGGTAATAGTATGGCAACAAGTGCTATGGATAACATTATTAAAGAATTGAAGATTCACTTTCCAGATAAACCAATTTCCAAAGAAAAGATAAAAGATCACATGAAACACATCAAAACGAAATTCAATTCTTCTTACGACCTTTTCCAGAATGGCCTGAGTGGGTTTGGATGGGATTCAACGAAAAATATGTGGATTGCTGAAGAAAAAGTTTGGAACAAGTTAATTGAGGTATTATTTACTATAATTATTTTACCAAATTATTTTTATTTGATTTCACTTATAAAAAAACATTTTTAGTGATGCGTTGTTTCGTTTATTATGGTGTAGGCAAAACCCGAAGCTACTGAATGGAAAAACAAGCCATTATTATTTTATGATAAATTGGCCAAACTTTTTGGAAAAGATCGAGCAACAGGAGAGCATGAAGATACAGTTGCTGAATGAGTGCAAAAAAGGCTGTAAATGTTGAAAAAAGTTGTGGCACAACCATTGAAGAAATAGACCACCTAGTTGAGACCAATGAAGTTATTTTGGAGGGATTTGATGATGATGAACATCATTCCATCAATTCTCCTACAAGACCTTATGTTACCAATTCTCAAGATGCATCATCATCTAGGACTAAGAAGCGAGTAAAGAAGGTTATTGAAGATGATAAAAGCATGATTGGAATTTCCAAAACTTTCAAAAAAATGGTTGATGTGTTTGAAATGAACACAATGGAGTTGGTCAAACAGAGTAAGAATGCTAATGGTGGAGATATTTAGGCTGAATTGGTTGAGATTGGCATTGAACAAAGTTCTTTGCCTCTTGTATACATGTACCTTGTTAAGAATGTTGACGCATTGAAAGCTTTTAATGGAATTCCAATCGATAAGCGCAAGAAAATGTTACATCTCATTGTTCCAGACTATCCTTTTTGTTAATGGTAACATATTTATTAATCACTTATATATATATATATATATATATATATATATATATATATATATATATATATATATATATATATATATATATATATATTTATTATCTTTAACGAATGAAATTTAACGTAATTTATTTTATGTATTTTTACGGGTTCTGTGGAATATTTAAAGAAGAGACTCATTATCTATAATGGACCTATATTTGTCTTTTGTTCTAGCAAGACTTGATATCATTATCTTCAATAGACCCATATTTATCTTTTAATTTTAGCAAGACTTTATTTTGTTTATTAATTACCATGATTACCAAGTATGGTGTTGAGAAAAACATGTGCACTTGATCTTTACAATTTCAAGTTATAATAACTAGGGGTGACAATTAAATCCATTAAGAAAAAATCCATCCAATCCATCCAATCCATCCACTAAATAATCCATCCAATCCATCCATTATAAAAAAATACTAGTTAATGGATTGGACCAATCCATCCATTTAAAATTATGGATGGATCAAATCCATCCAACACATTTTAAAAATCCATTGGATTGCTTTGTTAATTATTTTAATCTAATAAATTTTTATAATCTAATAATTAAAAACTTTAATATAAAAATTAAATTATTTGAATTATTTTTTAGATTAATTTATTTTATGAAAATTCTCTCTTAATATTTTATATTACAACAATTTTTTTAAAATAATACATGTTTTTAAGAATCCTCTCTCTCATTATTTCAAAAATAATTAAATTTAAATCATCATAGAGATGAAAAATATATTTCTCCTAAAAACAAACATCAAGATTACAAATTAAAAAGATAAAAGGATAAAATCTTAAATATATTAATATTGTGTTCGAAACTTTAGAGGAGGATCTCTCTACTTAATAACATTAGATTTGACGATCAAATTATAAATATAGTTATCAATTTGATTTTCTCACTTCCAATTTAAAATTAAGATTTTAGAATGTCTTGGATGTAAAATTATTTATTTAATAAATCATCTGCATGTGGCCGTTATTAATTTATAACTAATCGTTCTTGCAAATGTTGTTACATAAAATATTTTTAAAAATTCTTTTATTAGTCCTTGCTCTTACACTCAATCTTGGCTTTGGGATTTTAGTTTTTTTAAGCTGTATATCGTTTTTATGTTGTTGCTGTTTTTATACTATATGTAATGATTGTTAAATTTTAGAGTATAAAATTTAATATTAATTAAAAGAAATTTGAACGTATAGAATATTAAAACTGAGAGAAATTTTAAAAAAATATTTTTATGTTATTGGAAAATAATAGCTTTTGTAAAATTTAAAAATATTTAAATTAATTTTACGAACGGATGGATGGATTTCCATCCATAAAAAAAATGTCTATGGATGGATTTGATGGATTTGATATCTTAATGAATGGATTGGATTGGATTTTTTTAGATGAAATTATAGTGGATTGTTAATGGATTAATGGATTGTTTTGATCCATTCATTAACAATCCAATCCATATCCATCTGATCCATCCATTTTGCGACCCCTAATAATAACCATGTTCCATTTATAAAATTTCAAATTTATGTCAATTTATTTTATTTTCTTTCAAATGTTAAGTTGATATTTTTGAATGATTATATATATTATTTTATTGTGTGAATGTTGGATCTATCAATATTGTAGTATTATTTATCATATAAATAGTATTTAAGGGTAAAAATGAAATAAAAAATTATAATGTATTTCCGCTCCGTCCAATTTCCAAACAGTGGAATGAGATATTAGTTCCACTCCATTGTAAAATATTCAAACAGTGGAATGAAATTTATGTTCCGTTCCATTCCGTTCCGTTTCATTTAGTTCCGCTCTGCTCCATTAAGCATAGGCTAAGACTTCACATGGCTGTCTTGGATTTAGGGATGGCAGGCAGACCCAAACCCGCGGGGCCCACCCGCACCCGAACCCGAGTCAACGGGTGAAAACCCGAGTTGACTGAGTTCTGGTTTGGATTCGGGTGCCACCCGATATTTCGGGTGCGAGTTTTAGTAGTGTAAAACCGTGTCCGAAATCCGAAACTACACCCGCTATATATATATATATATATATATATTTTTTTTGAGTTTTTGCTACGGGTTCAGGTTTGGGTGAAAAAACCCGAACCTAAGAAATGTGGGCGTAAGTGTTATTTTGTCATCCGAATAGTCTTTGGATTCGAATTCGGATTCGGGTGATAATTTCAGGTGTGGGTTTAAGTAATGTGAAACCCGCACCGACCCGACCCGTTGCCATCCCGACTTGGATTATATGCCGGAGATAAAATGAAACATAAAATATATATGTTACTCACACCCGTTTGATCAAATCCCGATTTTAAATCCAACGGTTTCATTCTCTCAATTTCCGTCCATTAACATTGATATGAAAAACTTGTTATCATCACTCTCATGTGCGAAACTCACACCTTCAATCTTCAACAACCATCTTCTCGATTTCTTCGATTCTCTTCTTCTTCAACGATGTTTCACTCTCCAACAAGCTCGTCAAATTCACACCCAATTAATCCTCACCACCGCCCACAATTCCCCCTTCTTATCCGCCAGGCTCATAGCAACATACGCCCGTTTCGGTTCCATTTTCGAAGCTCGGAAAGTGTTCAACTTCACCCCAGTTGAGTCTCTTCAAAACATCCTTTTATGGAATTCTATTATTAGAGCCAATGTATCTCATGGGTGTTACGAATATGCTGTTCAACTTTATGTTCAAATGCGAAAGTTTGGATTTTTACCTGACGGGTTCACCTTGCCTTTGATAATTAAGTCATGTTCTTATCTCGGGGTTCTTAGGATTTGTAAGATTGTTCATTGTCATGTTTTGCAATTGGGTTTTAGGAATCATCTTCATGTGGTGAATGAATTGGTGGGTATGTATGGGAGAGTTAGGAGAATGGAGGATGCGTGCCAAGTGTTTGATGGAATGGTTGTGAGAAGTGTTTTGTCGTGGAATACTTTGGTTTCGAGTTATGCTTTTAATCTTGATTCTGTTGGTGCTTATAGGGTTTTTAAACGGATGGAGTTGGAAGGTTTGAAGCCAAATTATGTAACTTGGACTTCTCTTTTGTCAAGTCATGCTAGATGTGGACTTTGTGATGAAACTATGGAGTTGTTTAAGTTGATGAGAACGAAGGGGGTTGAGATTAGTGCTGAAGCTATAGCTGTGGTGTTGTCTGTGTGTGCTGATATGGAGGGAGTTCAATGGGGGAAAGAAATTCATGGGTATGTTATTAAAGGTGGATATGAAGATTATTTGTTTGTGAAAAATGCATTGATAGGGACTTATGGGAAGAAGCACGAACATCTGGGTGATGCGCATAAAATATTTTCTGACATAAAGAACAAGAATTTAGTAAGTTGGAATGCTTTGATATCGTCATATGCTGAATCCGGATTATGTGATGAGGCCTATGAGGTATTTTTGCAGCTGGAGAAATCGAATGGTCATCCGGCGGTGAGACCCAATGTCATAAGTTGGAGTGCTGTAATTAGTGGTTTTGCTTCCAAGGGGTGTGGTGAGGAGTCATTGGAACTGTTTAGGCGAATGCAGCTTGCGAAGGTAATGCCCAATTGTGTCACTATATCAAGTGTTTTATCAGTTTGTGCAGAATTAGCAGCATTGAACTCTGGCAGGGAGCTCCATGCTTATGCAGTTAGGAATCTCATGGATGACAATATTTTGGTGGGGAATGGTCTGATTAACATGTATATGAAGTGTGGGGTTTTCAAGGAAGCACATTTAGTATTCAATAATATTAAGGGTAAAGATTTAATCTCATGGAACTCACTCATTGGAGGTTATGGAATGCACGGGCTTGGTGAGAATGCTTTAAGAACTTTTGATGATATGATTAAAGCAGGAATGAGACCGGACAACATCACATTTGTTGCCGTTCTATCTGCGTGTAGTCATGCTGGTCTTGTTGCTGCGGGTCCCAACCTTTTTGATCGGATGGTTAGAGAGTTTAGGATTGAGCCTAATGTAGAGCACTATGCATGCATGGTTGATCTCCTTGGTCGTGCCGGGCTTTTGCAAGAAGCGAGTGATATTGTGAAAAACATGCCAATTGAACCTAATGAGTGTGTTTGGGGAGCTCTTTTAAACTCATGTAGAATGTACAAAGATACAGATGTTATAGAAGAAACAGCATCACAAATTCTAGCCCATAAGTCAGAAATAACTGGGAGCTTCATGCTTCTGTCCAATATTTATGCTGCAAATGAAAGATGGGAAGATTCTGCAAGGGTCAGGGTCTCAGCAAAGAAAAAAGGTTTCAAAAAAGTACCTGGTCAGAGTTGGATTGAGGTGGGAAAAAAGGTATACACCTTCTCTGCAGGGAATGTAGTCCATTTGGAGCAGGGTGAAATCTATGCGATCCTTGATGAATTGTCACTTCAAATGGCGAGTGTAAATTATAATATCAATAGTTGCTTTGATCAACAATGTATTTCTGACCAATCAGAGCTCTTACTTATTGGAAACTGAGAGAGGCTAGATTTTTTATGCCATGCCTCTCTTCACCAGCAACAATATTGAGTTTTGTTAATGCCATAGAATCTGGTTAATTAGGAAACTAACAATTCATTTTGATGCATCACATGTAGTCTACACATAGGATCAACTTGTTTTACACATTATTTTGATTTTGACACATAGTTCTAATGGTATCCTACAACTTATAACCAAATGACTTTTCATTTAATATATGTTTAGAACCTTCAAATATAGTGAAATTCAGTTATTGTCCTTGTTTTGTTTTTGCTTTTCCACCCTGTAAAGTCAGATTCGTCTGTGTGATCACTAACATCAGCTCTCCGTTCTAAAATGTTGGAGTAGAAAATGAGAGTCCAATTTGAATTACTGAGTCCGACTAATGAGTACATTGTATACTAATTTTTGTTAAATATAAGGATCACATGGACATTGTAAAGGCGCATATATTTTTACTTCCATGTTCATCACCTTACTTAAGCTGGATGATTACTTAGAAGTTCAATCATAGCTCCAAAACGTCCTTTCTCCCTTTATTCCGTGCTTATCTAAGAAATTTACTGTTTTACATATTCATCCTTAACCATTCTTGTTGGAATCCAAGTGAGTTTTCACCTTCAGCATACCTTTGGTATTGGCAAATTAGGTAAGTATCTAAAGGGTGCTATGACTTTCACTTATACTTCTTACAGAAAGGTGCACTAAATTTGCATATTTGGATGCTTCCATAAGGGGGTAGAAGTTAAGAGGGGCATATCTATCATCAGAAATATGACAAGCAGGCTTGTTAGCTTTATAATCAAGTACAGGTCCTGCTGTTGTCACTTGTCACCTTTATGATGGGGAGGTTAGGCTATTTTTACTTCAATCATTTGATCAGTTCTTTATTTCCTATGTTAATTCTCTACCCAGTCCATCAAAGTGTACTTCTATTATAGGGAATAAATATATGAAATAAATAACTTATCGTAGAATCAAAGAAGTATAACACATGTAGATGCTTAGTTTTTTTTCGAACTACTACTGGTGCCTAATTTCTTAGACATTTCTTAATACTATAGTGAGTTCTACTAGTGTTAAGTTGTCATATAGATCTTGTGTTAATCTACTAGTGAGTTCTAAAGGCCCTCTAGTTTATACGTTTTCTTAACTACAACATAAGTTGATTGTACATTTTTTAAGGAAAATAAAAGAAATTAGGTGATAAATTGATTGGTTGTGTTTAATCTATCTGAAAGGCCAATTCATAAGATAACGTTCTTACACCTGACCCCATGGTCTTGGAGGCTAGGTCTGTTAAAAAAACTGTAAAATCAAACTTTATTGAAACTAACCGAACCACTTCTGTTAGTTTACGAATCACACCTACATTTCACACACAATTTTCTAACTTGAATCAGATCTTATGAATCATGAACACCTCTAGGACTAGGCGTGCCGTGGTCTCCGACACGCGTTGGTGTCTGAGACTCGATGACATTCGTATGATACATGTCAGAAAATTCAAACAAGCATCCCAATTTTTCTTCTTCTTTGCTTTAACACTTCTTAAACCGGTTCCGACACCTGTATGACACCCTTACAACACGTGTCTGACAACTCATACAAGTGATCCGAAAAAGGGTACATTTGTATTATGAATTTCATACAACATGATTATAAAGTATTTCTCTTTGACATGTTAACAGAAGCAGACAATTTTAGAGGACTGGCGTGTAGCAACATTAGAGAATTCAGAATGGAGCTCTTCCCATTTGGGTGACTTAGTTGATCCCGCAGGTACACATTACTCTATTTTTTAATGTTAGTATTTAATAAGCATTCAACCCTTCAATCCGGCACCTAATTTCCAATCAACATCGTTGGTGATAGCGTATAACAAAAATACAATCTTCATTTATTTGTCCATTCCCTACCATCATGATTCATCAGTAAAATTGCACATTTAATTAATTGGCAAGTTATGATGTCTATTTCTATGACATGGAATATGATATTTTTTTTGAAGAGTGTCCAATGAATAAGACAAGGTTTTATTATTTAATAGCCATTCGTGACAATCATAGTACTTATTCTAATTAATTTGATATTATCTTCAACTTTCATATATGCTTACACACAAGAATATTTGGTTTTTAATCAAGATAAGAAAACAAAGCAGAGTAGTAATATTGTAAGCTCAAGATAAATTTTGTAGGCAACATATGAACACACAATACTATTTACAAAGCCAATGACAACACGTGCAACATCTTTTATTTTATTAGTAGGAATCAAATTCAGTACTTCAAAATTTAAAACACACATTTTGCACCAACCACTTACGCTAGACTTCGATAGTAATAAATTGTGTAAGTGGTTGGTGCAATCAAAGGTGATCCTCGATGACATCAAATTGTGTATGAAATTATTGGAAGTTTTTAAACTGAACAATCAAAGGGTGAACCAAGAAACAAAAAATAAATCAAGGAAAACACAACAATAGAGTAATATTGTGGGATCTTAGATGTTATTCATGTGCAAGTTGTATATTGACCACAAAAATTAAATAGTTTTCGTACAATTATTTTCAATAAATAATGGTAGTGTTAGACAATCATAATATTAATTAAAAAAAGACAAAGGTAATGTTAACTTTTGTTACAATTATTTAACATATATTAATTTTTTGTATTATTTACATATCAGATATAGTTAGGCTCTGTTTGGGAAAATATTTTTTGAGCTTATAGCTTATGTCTTATAGCTTATAAGCTCATATGACAATAAAAGACCTGTTTGGTAACGGTCTTTTCATCACAAGCTTATAGCTTATTTTATTAGCTTATAGCTTATTTTTCAGACGCTATTTTAAATAGCGTTTTAGCTTATAGCTTATAGCTTATCATTTTTTCTTCCACTTTTACCCTTATAATTTTAACTAAAATCCACTACTATCCTTTATAATTTATTATAATTTAAAATAAAATAATAATTATTAAATATCTTTTATGTCATTTTATTTAATCACCTAATTAAACCGCTAATTTTACCAAACACTTCAATTAGCTTATCGGCTATAAGTCATCAGTCATCAGCTATAAGCTATAAGCTATCAGTCATAAGCTATGAGCTATCAGCTAACTTATCAGTCAACTGCTATTTTTACCAAACAGAGCCTTAATATCATCGTGTGTTTGTTTTTTTTTTATTTTTTTATCTCTGACTTGTTTTTTTATTACCTTTTACAATTTATACACATTTTGAGACAATCACAAAGCTAAAAACATAGTATATTTCATATAAACTTTTGGTGTAAATAACTATTTCTACATTTTAAAAATACACACAAAAACTAATAAAGATTGTAAATTGGGTTTTTATGCTATCACCCTTTTCAATTCATTTAACTTAATTTTTCTCATTCTCATTTTTAAAAAGCAAATCACTGCTTATAAATTTGGAAACAAGAAATGCATAGAAGATGGGGTATAGAGTTTGTGATGTGCTTAATGTTTATAGATTAAATTGTCTACTAAAATTTGTTAAATATAAGGATTACATGCACACTATAAATGCACAAACATTTCTACTGTTATGTTCATCTGAATGATTTCTTAGAAGTTCAATCACAACTCCAAAACCTCCTTTATCCCCATATTCAGTTCTTATCTAATAAATTTACTGGTGTACTAATTCACCCGATATCGTTCTAGTTGGAATGCAAGCGAGTTTTGAGTTTCATGAATACTTGCTATGGAAAAGTACACTAAGGTTTGCATATTTGAATGCGCTTCCATAGGGGCATATCCATCATCAGAAAGATAGCAAGCTATCTCGTTAGCTTCATAATATCAAGTACATAGCCTTCTATTTTTTCTTCTCCACAGGTTCTTTTATTTCTTTCTCTCTTTTGATAGCTTCGTGGCATTCATGCATTTGATAGATATTTTATATCAACTATGTTGCAGCAGCCTTCTAAAATATGCATCAATTTTGGAAAGATGGATTTTTTAATTGTTGCTTGAATTTTAATTTATTTGCATGTGCAGGCCTTCTGATAGATTCTGAGTTTACTTTCGGAAACAGGTCAGAATGGAGCTCTTCCCCCATTTGGGTGACATAGTGGATCCCGCAGGTACACATTACTTTCTTATAATTTTTTAATGTTAGTATTTAATAAGCATTCAACCTTTCAATCCGGCACATAATTTCCAATCAACATCATTGGTGATAGCATAAAACAAGAATACTATCTTAATTTATTTGTCCATTCCTTACCATCATGATTCATCATTAAAATTGATAAGTTATGATGTCTATTTCTATGATATGGGATATGATTTTTTTTGCAGAGTAGTAATATTGTAAGCTCAAGATAAATTTGTAGGCAACATTTGAACACTCAATACTATTTACAAAGCCAATGACAACATGTACAACAACTTTTATTTTATTAGTAAGAATAAAATTCAGTACTTCAAAATTTATAACACACACTTTGCACCAACCACTTACGCCAGACTTCGATTGTAACTGCATAAAGCACTTAAACACATTATTTATATGGCACACCCTCTTTCAATAACATAACCTTAGTTCAAACACCACAAAAAGTGCGCAAAGCATTTTGATCCCGCTGGCCTTCTTCAGAGAAATAATACTTGTGAAACTCAACACGTTCAAAGGGCTTAAAGAGCAAAGGGTGTTCCTCATCCACCAACTCCTCCAGAGCTTTTATAATGCTCCCTTCTTTAAAGATAGAGAACAAGGCCGTCGAATATCTTGCCTCATTCCCACTCATCATCACCCGATGAATTGGGGGATGCAACCTCCCATTTGACCATGCCTTCAAAATTCATGTTATATGGAAATTTTCAATATAGTTTAATATGAAAATTTTCAATATAGTTTAATAAATGCCATAATATTAAATTTTAACAATATAGTTAAAAAGTATATGCAATTGTGATCTAGGCCCTCAATTCTACAACACCTTATTTCTGAAGTATTGTCTGATTCGGTGGAATGAGAAGGGTTTATGTTGTTTATAAACTACTTTTAGGCTCAAATTTTAATGAATGTAAGATCTTTCGATGTATGAGAATTGTTAAGAGTCCCACATCAGACAATATATGGCCTAAACATGTCCTTTTAAGTGGGGGCAATCCACACCCTACAAATCGGTTTTGTAGGAATGAGTTAGCCCTAACCGCATTTCTTAACATGGTATCAGTATTAGATTTAAGATCCGGTGGACCACTTGCTATCAAGTTTTCGCTATCAGGCCACCCATAATTTATTTCCATGCTCCAGATACCGGCGTGAGGGTGTGTGTTAAGAGTCTCACATCGGACAATATATGACCTAAACATGTCCTTATAAATGAGGGTAATTCTCACCCTACAAGTCGGTTTTGTACGAATGAGTTAGGTCCAACTACATTTCTCAACAAGAATAATAGTCCACCATTGAGGCTAAAGTGCTAAAGGGTCGGTGAGTTATCTAGCGTGGTATATCTTCATCCTCTACATGGCTTCAAATAAGATATATAAAAAAGACGTCTTGATGGCGTGAGGAACGCGAGTGTTATTTATACAAACTACCCGTAGTCTCAATTTCTAGATGACGTGGGACTTTTTGGTGTACTAAAGCAAAACAAAAAACTTATTGATCAGTGAATAATTTGTTAGTAATAAGGAATGGTGAATGGAACTTACATGGAGAGAATCACCAATTATAACTACAAAATTGCCAGGAGAAGGCTTGTAGCTTATCCATTTACCATCTTTGGTCATAACTTGTAAACCCTCCACTTGATTTTGGTACAATATGGTCACAAGATTCGTGTCACTGTGTTTGCTAAGACCTATTTTTGTGTCACTTGTTTGAGGTCCTTTGTATTTCATAACCCTAAGAAGGTAATTGGTTGAGTTCATGTGTTCCTCCAAGTACTTTTCAACACCTAAACTCTCAAAAATCATTTTTCTAATGATGTGATCCATCTCTGTTTGCTCTTCACAGAATGAATGTATAGTTTTACTGCAAAATAATAAACAAAGTTAGTAGTGTTCTATCTCAACAATTTAGGAATCAAATTGAGGATTCACTATGCATACCTAAAGCTTTGGTTTCCATGTGGCCACAAGATGTTGGTCATGCTTGTGACTTCCTCAAAGACATTTGCATCATCAATGCCTATGCTTTCATAAAGCGGAACCGCAGGATATTGACCAATATAACCATGATAAGGCTCCTTAGAAACATTGAGTTGCTTGGTTTGTAAAGGGAGATCAAAAAGCTCTTCTAGTGAATCAAATATGGCTTTGCGAAGGTCTAAAGAAACTTTGTCAAAAATTGCTTCAAAACAACCATATTCTACTAGTGCTCTGTAAACTTGGGACTTCACTAACTCCCAATTAGGACTTTTGGTTTCTAAGTTGAGGTTATTGAAGTCAATTAGTGGAAGCTGTGGTGTGGTTTCTGAGCCCATATTTTCACTTTTCCTTCCCAAATATGATTAAAGGTAATGCTTGGTTTAAGGTAGTTTGAACCTATGAGAGTTATTATTAGGGGCTGGTGTTATGTGGTGCTGTTGTTTTATACTGTTACATACTATTGAAACTGGACAATCAAAGGATGAACCAAGAAATAAAAAATAAACCAATAGAATCATCTCTTAGATGTCATTCATGAACTAGTTGTGCCCGGACCACAAAAATTAATTAGTTGTCGTACAATTATTTTCAATAAATAATGGTAGTACAATTATTTTTAATAAATAATGGTAATGTTAGACGACGATAATAGTATTGAAGGTGCATAGGCAGAACCAAGAGCCACGTCTTTATCAGAAACTCTAGATGATGATGATCAGATCTGAATTAGATTTGTCTTCGTCCGAGGTTGGTGATGAGAGGTATGGCCTGAGCTGGAGGTTGGTGGTGGAGACAAATAATAATGTGCGGCCGTGGAAGACAGTGCCACCCCGTTGCTATAAACATGTTCAGAATTACACCCTTGGTGGACAATATGAACTTGACAGGAACATCACAGTAGATGAAATTATTTTTTATGCAAAATCTCAGATTCATGTTCCTGCTAATAAAGATGCATGGATTTTAGACAGTCAATCATACATGTATCTCTAATATTACTTATTACACAAATAAGCGGTTCGGGTATATTATTTCTTCTTTATTTTTTGTTATCTTATTCAACACAAAATGTATTAAAGTTACGGTAACTTTTCCGCCACAAAGTTATCGAATCCGTTCCCATTCAGTTATTACCAAATTGTTTTTTTCGTAGCTATGTAGCGACCTATGCTGCAACTTTTGTCACTTACTTGTACGTAAGATGTTGGAAGTACTGAAAAAGACAAGTGGAGTGCGTGATTTATGGTGTGAAAATGGATTCTAGTATTTATGTATTGTGTAACTTCGTGGAAGCTACTACGGCTCCAATCGTACTACGGCTCTAGTATGTCGACGCCACAAATTTGTTTTCAATTACTACCAGAAAACATGCATACAACTTTAATTCATTATATGATACATAAATTTCCTCCAACAGATAACAATGTTATGTACACATTTTCTAGTGAGATTCTTTTTATATTGGACTAGTTCATACTTCCTCCGACTCATAAAAGAGTGATTTGGTTGATCATTTTACACAAATTAAAAAAAATGAATAAATAAAAGAGAGAATTATATTTTTACTAAAGTATTCCTTATCATGTATTGAAAATGATGAATGTAATATTAATTAGATGATAGAATTGAAAAAAGTATATTATAAATTGAAATTGATCATTAATTTTAAAACACTCGGATTACTTTTTGTGGGCCGGAGAAATTACTATTATTTTATGAAAAACACATTAGAATTGGTCAACTCTCGTAAGAGTCTAGAATATCACGCTTGCTTGCTTATGTAATGTAAATTCAATGAATATTTTGAAAGCTTCATCTTAATTTAATTTTTGGGATTGAAAAAGTCTTACTTAAGCAGCTCTAATTGATTTTGGCAAGAGTGACAAATACAAAGGATAAAGTGCAGTGAAATATAAGTCATCCATTAGGAAAGAACAAGGAGACTCTTTGGGGAATCATACTTTCAAACTCCCTAATCCTTATGTATTGCATTTCTTGAGAATTCACAACTACTACTTATGTACTCAATAGACCAAATGGTTTGTTTTGGACAAATTATCAATCTTACTTAATTTCACATGCAAATGTTATTAGAGAATTTCTTAATGTATCACATGGGTTTCTTAGACACTGTGCAAAATTTCTTTTTTATCCCCTGATTCCGGATATACACATCCGGACGCACCATATTTTTTAAAAACGTTGATTTGTTCCGGATGTGCATATCAGGAATAATTCCTGATGTGCAAATCCGGAATCATTTCTTATAACTTGGCGCCAGAGCTTCTCCCCCCTCATTTACATTCCAAATTATCAAACTCTCTCAAACTCTCAATTTCTCATTCCCACAAATCCCGACTTTTTTCACTTGAGTTCGGCGCAGAGCAACTTCTACATCGATCAAGACACTCCAAATCCTTAATCGGTAAGTTTTCGATTATTAGAGCCAATGTATCTCATGGGTACTACGAATATGCTATTCAACTTTATGTTCAAATGCGAAAGTTTGGATTTTTACCTGATGGGTTCACCTTGCCTTTGATAATTAAATCATGCTCTTGTCTTGGGGTTCTTAGGATTTGTAAGATTGTTCATTGTCATGTTTTGCAATTGGGTTTTAGGAATAATCTTCATGTGGTGAATGAATTGGTGGTTATGTATGGGTGAATGAATTGGTGGGTATATATATTATCTTTAACGAATGAAATTTAACGTAATTTATTTTATGTATTTTTATAGGTTCTGTGGAATACTTAAAGAAGAGACTCATTATCTATAATGGACTTATATTTGTCTTTTGTTCTAGCAAGACTTGATATCATTATATTCAATAGACCTATATTTATCTTTTAATTTTAGCAAGACTTGATTTTATTTATTAATTACCATGATTACCAAGTATGGTGTTGAGAAAAACATGTGCACTTGATCTTTACAATTTCAGGTTATAATAACCATGTTCCATTTATAAAATTTCAAATTTATGACAATTTATTTTATTTTCTTTCAAATGTTAAGTTGATATTTTTGAATGATTATATATATTATTTTATTGTGTGAATGTTGGATCTATTAATATTGTAGTATTCTTTATCATATAAGTAGTGTTTAAGGGTAAAAATGAAATAAAAAATTATAATGTATTTCCGCTCCGTCCAATTTCTAAACAGTGGAATGAGATATTAGTTCCACTCCGTTGTAAAATATTCAAACAGTGGAATGAAATTTATATTCCGTTCCATTCCGTTCCGTTTCATTTAGTTCCGCTCCGCTCCGTTAAACATAGCCTAAGACTTCACATGGCTGTCTTGGATTTAGGGATGGCAGACAGACCCAAACCCGCACCCGAACCCGAGTTAACGGGTGAAAACTCGAGTTGACTGGGTTCGGGTGTCACCCGATATTTCGGGTGCGGGTTTGGGTAGTGTAAAACCCGTGCCCGAAACTACACCCGCTATATATATATATATATATATATATTTTTTTTTTTTTTAGTTTTTGCTACGGGTTCGGGTTTAAGTGAAAAAACCCGAACCTAACGGGTGTGAGCGTGAGTGTTATTTTGCCACCCGAATAGTTTTTGGGTTCGGATTCAAGTTCGAGTGGTGATTTCAAGTGCGGGTTTGGATAATTTGAAACCCGCACCCAACCCGACTCATATGTTTACTCACACCCGTTTGATCAAAGCCCGATTTTAAATCCAACGGTTTCATTCTCTCAATTTCCTTCCATTAACATTGATATGAAAAACTTGTTATCATCACTCTCATGTGCGAAACTCACACCTTCAATCTTCAACAACCATCTTCTCGATTTCTTCGATTCTCTACTTCTTCAACGATGTTTCACTCTCCAACAAGCTCGTCAAATTCACACCCAATTAATCCTCACCACCGCCCACAATTCCCCCTTCTTATCCGCCAGGCTCATAGCAACATACGCCCGTTTCGGTTCCATTTTCGAAGCTCGGAAAGTGTTCAACTTCACCCCAGTTGAGTCTCTTCAAAACATCCTTTTATGGAATTCTATTATTAGAGCCAATGTATCTCATGGGTGTTACGAATATGCTATTCAACTTTATGTTCAAATGCGAAAGTTTGGATTTTTACCTGATGGGTTCACCTTGCCTTTGATAATTAAGTCATGCTCTTATCTTGGTGTTCTTAGTCTTTGTAAGATTGTTCATTGTCATGTTTTGCAATTGGGTTTTAGGAATCATCTTCATGTGGTGAATGAATTGGTGGGTATGTATGGGAGAGTTAGGAGAATGGAGGATGCGTGCCAAGTGTTTGATGGAATGGTTGTGAGAAGTGTTTTGTCGTGGAATACTTTGGTTTCGAGTTATGCTTTTAATCTTGATTCTGTTGGTGCTTATAGGATTTTTAAACGGATGGAGTTGGAAGGTTTGAAGCCAAATTATGTAACGTGGACGTCTCTTTTGTCAAGTCATGCTAGATGTGGCCTTTGTGATGAAACTATGGAGTTGTTTAAGTTGATGAGAACGAAGGGGGTTGAGATTAGTGCTGAAGCTATAGCTGTGGTGTTGTCTGTGTGTGCTGATATGAAGGGAGTTCAATGGGGGAAAGAAATTCATGGGTATGTTATTAAAGGTGGATATGAAGATTATTTGTTTGTGAAAAATGCATTGATAGGGACTTATGGGAAGAAGCACGAACATCTGGGTGATGCGCATAAAATATTTTCTGACATAAAGAACAAGAATTTAGTAAGTTGGAATGCTTTGATATCGTCATATGCTGAATCCGGATTATGTGATGAGGCCTATGAGGTATTTTTGCAGCTGGAGAAATCAAATGGTCATTCGGCAGTGAGACCCAATGTCGTAAGTTGGAGTGCCGTGATTAGTGGTTTTGCTTCCAAGGGGTGTGGTGAGGAGTCATTGGAACTGTTTAGGCGAATGCAGCTTGCGAAGGTAATGCCCAATTGTGTCACTATATCGAGTGTTTTATCAGTTTGTGCAGAATTAGCAGCATTGAACTCTGGCAGGGAGCTCCATGCTTATGCAGTTAGGAATCTCATGGATGACAATATTTTGGTGGGGAATGGTCTGATTAACATGTATATGAAGTGTGGGGTTTTCAAGGAAGCACATTTAGTATTCAATAATATTAAGGGTAAAGATTTAATCTCATGGAACTCACTAATTGGAGGTTATGGAATGCACGGGCTTGGTGAAAATGCTTTAAGAACTTTTGATGAGATGATTAAAGCAGGAATGAGACCAGACAACATCACATTTGTTGCTGTTCTATCTGCGTGTAGTCATGCTGGTCTTGTTGCTGCGGGTCGTAACCTTTTCGATCGGATGGTTAGAGAGTTTAGGATTGGGCCTAACGTAGAGCACTATGCATGCATGGTTGATCTCCTTGGTGGTGCTGGCCTTTTGCAAGAAGCGAGTGATATTGTGAAAAACATGCCAATTGAACCTAATGAGTGTGTTTGGGGAGCTCTTTTAAACTCATGTAGAATGTACAAAGATACAGATGTTATAGAAGAAACAGCATCACAAATTCTAGCCCATAAGTTAGAAATAACTGGGAGCTTCTGATAGACTCAACTTAGTATCTAAGGGAAAAAACAACAAATGTAGTAATAGAAATAGAGCAGAATCAAATGCAGTAGGAAAGTTATCAACTTTATTGATAGGAACTAGAGATCAAACGGGATCTAGCTCTTTAAACAACACAGAAACAGCAGAAAAGAAAAGAAGAATAAGAGAAAAGTTAGGGCAAATGCAGAGAGGCTCTTAGAGAGGCCTGGACTCTCCCAAAGGATCTTATCCACTAAATTCTCTGTCCTTCTGTGTGACAGCCACCAATCATTTATTGGCAAATCCTAGGTTCTCTCTCCACTCACCAAATGCCAGCTGTCCCAACCCATGTGCAATAACAGCTAGCAAATAGTACTAGGATATTACTCTCTCTCTCCTCCCTTTTTTCGTTTTCTTTCATACACCCTTCCATACCTACCAACTCTCCCCCCTTCAAAACTATCCTTGTCCTCAAGGATAAAGTGTGGAAATTCTGTTCTCATTTTTTCTGCTAATTCCCAGGAATTTTCAAATTCTGGCAGATCCTTCCACTTCACTAAGGCCTCCAACTCCCCTTGTTCATTCCTCCGATAACTGATCACCTGCTCAGGCATTGGTTCCAACTGCCATTCTTCATTCATACAACTTGGCAGAGGTTGTGGTTCCATAGGAAGAGTCACAGCCTTCTTGAGCAGGGAGGCATGAAAGACAGGGTGCACTTTAGTATCATCAGGTAGCTTGAGCTTATATGCCACAGCTCCAATTTTCTGAATTATCTCATAAGGGCCATAATATCTGGGACTTAACTTCTGATTGAGTCTTTTTGCAAGCTTCTTCATCTTATAAGGCTGAATCTTGAGGAAGACCATGTCACCTACCTCATAAACAACATCTCTTCTATGCTTGTTAGCCTGGCTCCTCATCAAATCTTGAGCCTTCAAGAGTTGATCCTGTAATTCTCTAATTACCATATTCCTGTCAGCTGTCATTCTATTCACCTCATCTACCGCTGACAGTGGAATATCTCCTTTGATTAACACCGGTGGTGGTCTACCATAGAGTGCCTCAAAAGGGGTAGTCCTAAGAGAAGCATGGTAGTTGGTATTATACCAGTATTCTGCCCAAGCTAGCCACTTAGGCCATTGCTTAGGTTTGAGCCCAGTCACACACCTGAGATAAGTCTCAAGACATCTATTCACCACTTCTGTTTGGCCATCAGATTGGGGATGATAGGCACTGCTGTATTTGAGCTTGGTCCCTGCTTGTTTAAACAACTCTGCCCAGAAAGTACTCAAAAAAATCTTATCTCTATCAGAAACAATTGAAGTGGGGAAACCATGTAGCCGGACTACCTCCTTAACAAAAACTTCAGCAATGTCTTTGGCTGTATAAGGATGACTAATGGGAAAAAAATGAGCATACTTGGTCAGCCTGTCAACCACCACCATCACTGTATCCACTCCTTGGGCCTTAGGCAAACCTCCTATAAAATCCATGGAGATATCACTCCATGTCTGCTTGGGGATTGGCAGAGGCTGCAGTAACCCTCCTGGTGTCAGGGTTTGGTATTTATTCCTCTGACAGACTTCACATGCCTGCACATAGTCCTGTATCTTTCTTCTCATTCCCTCCCAATAGACAACGGCAGCAATCCTCTTATAAGTTCTGAGATATCCTGAATGACCTCCTACTGCAGTATCATGGAATTCATTAAGAATCCACTCAATTCTAGGGGATGCTCTAGGGATCACTATTCTTCCTCCATGGTACAATCTCCCTCCTTTCAACTGAAAACCCTTCTGACTCATAGGATCTATCAGCAAGGCTTGGACTACTCCTTTTAACCTATCATCCTTTTGCACTTCATCCTCTAGTCCTTCCCAAATCTCACTCTGGATTGTGGATATATGAGAGTATTGCTCCTGCCTGGATAGGGAATCTGCTGCACTATTATCCTTTCCAGGTTTATACTTCACCTCAAAATCATAGCCTAACAATTTGGATAGCCACCTTTGTTGTTCTTCCCCCATCACTCTCTGCTCAGTGGTGAATTTCAAGCTCTTTTGATCAGTATGCACCTTAAAGTGTCTGCCTAAAAGATAGGGTCTCCATTTCTGAATAGCAATCACCATAGCCATAAGCTCTCTTTCATAAACAGATTTCTGCTGAGCCTTGTCAGATAAGGTTTAGCTCATATAAGAGATAGGTTTTCCTTCTTGCATCAACACTGCTCCTATACCCTTACCAGATGCATCAGTTTCTAGCACAAACTCCTTCTCAAAATTGGGCATAGCCAAAACAGGAATGGTGGTCATAGCTATCTTCAATCCCTCAAAGGCTGATTGTGCTTCAGGATTCCAAACAAAACTGCCCTTCTTGAGTAATTGAGTGAGTGGCCAAGCAATCTTACCATAGTTCTTCACAAACTTCCTATAATAGCCAGTCAGGCCCAGGAATCCCCTTAAACCCTTTAGATTTTTAGGAATGGGCCATTTCACCATGTCCTCAATCTTCTTGGGATCTGCTGCAACACCTTCTCCGGATATTAAATGCCCTAAATATTCCACCTCCAACTGGCCAAAAGAACACTTCTTCTTATTTGCAAACAAGCTCTTATCTTTCAATACTTGCAAAATTTCAATTAAGTGTCTTCTATGCTCCTCCTTACTGCTGCTATAAATAAGGATATCATCAAAAAATACCAAGCAAAACTTCCTTAAATATGGTCTTAGCACTTCATTCATGAGTGACTGAAAAGTTGAGGGAGCATTTGTCAGTCCGAAGGGCATCACTAAGTACTCATAATGCCCTTCATGAGTTCTGAAGGCTGTTTTGGCTATATCCTCTGCTCTCATCCGGATCTGATGGTAGCCTGATTTCAGGTCCAGCTTAGAAAAAATGTTAGCACCTCCTAACTCATCCAGCAATTCTTCAATTACAGGTATGGGAAATTTGTTGGGCACGGTCACCTTGTTCAGGGCCCTGTAGTCAGTGCAAAACCTCCATCCTCCATCTTTTTTTTTCACCAACAAAACAGGACTAGAGAAAGGACTAGTACTGTTTCTGATAATTCCTGCTTGTAACATATCCTTTACAATCTTTTCTATTTCATTTTTTTGATAGAAAGGATACCTATAAGGCCTCAGATTAGGTATAGCAGCACCAGGTTTCAAGACAATAGCATGGTCATGTTCTCTTACTGGAGGAAGTCCCATTGGTAGAGTGAAAACATCTTCAAACTGGCTCAAAACATCTTCCCATTCAGCTAACTCTTTATTTTCCAGTTCTGGTACAGATTGTAAGGATTGTACCACAAACCCTACTCCTTCATCACTCAAAGCTTTTATCATAGCTTTCATGGAGGCTTGTTTAGTACACAAGGCAGGATCACCTTGTATGCTAAACTTTTGTCCCTCCCATGCCCATTTCAAGCATAATTCCCCAAAATTTGCCTCAATGTTGCCCAAACTGGCTAACCAGTCCATTCCCAGCACCATATCAGACCCTCCTAACTCCATCAAGAAGAAATGTTGGTTGAATTCTACACCTTGCATCAAGAATTTCAACCCTTCACAAATTCCTTGATACCTCACTCTTTCTCCATTTCCTACCTCAATCACATAAGGAGGGCTGTCTATCAGCTCCAACCCAAGTTGTTTCACCACTCTAGCATCAATGAAATTACTGGTGGCACCTGAATCAATTAGGGTTATCAAATCTGTTCCATTCACATTTGCCCAAACCTTGAATGACTTGCTAGAGGTGAACCCTTCCCTACTTTGCATAGACAGCTGCAGAGTCTTACATTCCTCCCATGTTTCCCACACCCCATCTGTTTGCACCCCTATTCCTCCTATTCCCTCTTCCTCCCCACTACTGTTTTCACATAACTGCAAGCTCATATTTTTAAATTTGCAAATATGCTCCCTATTCCATTTGTCTCCACATTTAAAACACAATCCTTTTTTACTTCTTTCCTCCAGTTCTGCCGGTTCTAGTCTTTTCCCTTTATACTTCTCCTTTCCTCCCATATTGGCCCTCTCACCCTCCTTCCTATTTCCTCCTACTTCACCAGGATCCTTGATCCTCACAGTTCCTCCCCTTTCTCTCCATGAACTTCCTCTCTTCTGCACCACCTCATTCTTTTCTTCAATGAGCAAAGCCCTATCCATCAATTCAGCCAAATCTCGACTCTCATGGAGCTTCATTTCAGCTTGAATCTCTTCCTTCAACCCATTCAAAAAAATAGAGTCCAGCATGACTCTTTCTTCCCTCCTTAATGGTGCTACCATCATCTCAAACTTCTCCCTATAATCCACCACTGATCCTTTCTGTTTCAAACTTAGCAACGGTCCTAAGGGATTTTGTAAGAGTCCAGGCTGGAACCTCCTCATTACTGCTATTTTAAACTCCTCCCAAGTTCTCAAAGGTGCTTGCTCCTCCCACCATTGATACCAGTTTAGAGCTCTGTCCTCCATTGCCAGCACTACTGCATCTAGCTTGTCTTGGACTCTCACTCCATTCAAGTGAAAATATCTTTCAATACGAACTAACCACCCATAAGCATCATCTCCTTTGAAAACTGGAATCTCTACCCTTCTGTGACCAATAAACCTAGACTGACCCTCACTACCATGGCGACGCCGGTGTGGGCGTGATTCTCTTGAAATGGTACTTCTCTCACTCCATTCGTCCTCTTCCTCCTCATCACCTCCACGAATACGATGTCTCCTACGTCTTATTTGGGTATGTCTAGGGTTTTCTTGAATCAGCTGGCGAATCTCTTCCACTGTGACTTGTGGCCTTGATTGTTGGTCCATTACTAACTGTCGGATCTGATCCATTGTCACCTCAAAATTGCTCATCCTTTGTTCTAATGCTTCCACCCGGTTTTCCATGGTGCTTCTCGTCACAACCATTCACTTAGCGCAGCAAAAACCAAGGCTCTAGATACCAAATTGATAGACTCAACTTAGTATCTAAGGGAAAAAACAACAAATGTAGTAATAGAAATAGAGCAGAATCAAATGCAGTAGGAAAGTTATCAACTTTATTGATAGGAACTAGAGATCAAATGGGATCTAGCTCTTTAAACAACACAGAAACAGCAGAAAAGAAAAGAAGAATAACAGAAAAGTTAGGGCAAATGCAGAGAGGCTCTTAGAGAGGCCTGGACTCTCCCAAAGGATCTTATCCACTAAATTCTCTGTCCTTCTGTGTGACAGCCACCAATCATTTATTGGCAAATCCTAGGTTCTCTCTCCACTCACCAAATGCCAGCTGTCCCAACCCATGTGCAATAACAACTAGCAAATAGTACTAGGATATTACTCTCTCTCTCCTCCCTTTTTTCGTTTTCTTTCATACACCCTTCCATACCTACCAGCTTCATGCTTCTGTCCAATATTTATGCTGCAAATGAAAGATGGGAAGATTCTGCAAGGGTCAGGGTCTCAGCAAAGAAAAAAGGTTTCAAAAAAGTACCTGGTCAGAGTTGGATTGAGGTGAGAAAAAAGGTACACACCTTCTCTGCAGGGAATGTAGTCCATTTGGAGCAGGGTGAAATCTATGCGATCCTTGATGAATTGTCACTTCAAATGGCGAGTGTAAATTATAATATCAATAGTTGCTTTGATCAACAATGTATTTCTGACCAATCAGAGCTCTTACTTATTGGAAACTGAGAGAGGCTAGATTTTTTATGCCATGCCTCTCTTCACCAGCAACAATATTGAGTTTTGTTAATGCCATAGAATCTGGTTAATTAGGAAACTAACAATTCATTTTGATGCATCACATGTAGTCTACACATAGGATCAACTTGTTTTACACATTATTTTGATTTTGACACATCGTTCTAATGGTATGCTACAACTTATAACCAAATGACTTTTCATTTAATATATGTTTAGAACCTACAAATATAGTGAAATTCAGTTATTGTCCTTGTTTTGTTTTTGCTTTTCCACCCTGTAAAGTCAGATTCGTCTGTGTGATCACTAACATCAGCTGTCCGTTCAAAAATGTTGGAGTAGAAAATGAGAGTCCAATTTGAATTACTGAGTCCGACTAATGAGTACATTGTATACTAATTTTTGTTAAATATAAGGATTACATGGACATTGTAAAGGCGCATATATTTTTACTTCCATGTTCATCACCTTACTTAAGCTGGATGATTACTTAGAAGTTCAATCATAGCTCCAAAACGTCCTTTCTCCCTTTATTCCGTGCTTATCTAAGAAATTTACTGTTTTACATATTCATCCTTAACCATTCTTGTTGGAATCCAAGTGAGTTTTCACCTTCAGCATACCTTTGGTATTGGCAAATTAGGTAAGTATCTAAAGGGTGCTATGACTTTCACTTATACTTCTTACAGAAAGGTGCACTGAATTTGCATATTTGGATGCTTCCATAAGGGGGTAGAAGTTAAGAGGGGCATATCTATCATCAGAAATATGACAAGCAGGCTTGTTAGCTTTATAATCAAGTACAGGTCCTGCTGTTGTCACTTGTCACCTTTATGATGGGGAGGTTAGGCTATTTTTACTTCAATCATTTGATCAGTTATTTATTTCCTATGTTAATTCTCTACCCAGTCCATCAAAGTGTACTTCTATTATAAGGAATAAATATATGAAATAAATAACTTATCGTAGAATCAAAGAAGTATAACACATGTAGATGCTTAGTTTTTTTTCGAACTACTACTGGTGCCTAATTTCTTAGACATTTCTTAATATACTATAGTGAGTTCTACTAGTGTTAAGTTGTCATATAGATCTTGTGTTAATCTACTAGTGAGTTCTAAAGGCCCTCTAGTTTATACGTTTTCTTAACTACAACATAAGTTGATTGTACATTTTTTAAGGAAAATAAAAGAAATTAGGTGATAAATTGATTGGTTGTGTTTAATCTATCTGAAAGGCCAATTCATAAGATAACGTTCTTACACCTGACCCCATGGTCTTGGAGGCTAGGTCTGTTCAAAAAACTGTAAAACCAAACTTCATTGAAACTAACCGAACCACTTCTGTTAGTTTACGAATCACACCTATATTTCACACACAATTTTCTAACTTGAATCAAATCTTATGAATTATGAACACCTCTAGGACTAGGCGTGCCGTGGTCTCCGACACGCGTCGGTGTCTGAGACTTGATGACACTCGTATGATACATGTCAGAAAATTCAAACAAGCATCCCAATTTTTCTTCTTCTTTGCTTTAACACTTCTTAAACCGGTTCCGACACTTGTATGACACCCTTACAACACGTGTCTGACAACTCATACAAGTGATCCAAAAAAGGGTACATTTGTATTATGAATTTCATACAACATGATTATAAAGTATTTCTCTTTGACATGTTAACAGAAGCAGACAATTTTAGAGGACTGGTGTGTAGCAACATTAGAGAATTCAGAATGGAGTTCTTCCCATTTGGGTGACCTAGTTGATCCCGCAGGTACACATTACTCTATTTTTTAATGTTAGTATTTAATAAGCATTCTACCCTTCAATCCGGCACCTAATTTCCAATCAACATCGTTGGTGATAGCGTATAACAAAAATACAATCTTCATTTATTTGTCCATTCCCTACCATCATGATTCATCAGTAAAATTGCACATTTAATTAATTGGCAAGTTATGATGTCTATTTCTATGACATGGAATATGATATTTTTTTTGAAGAGTGTCCAATGAATAAGACAAGGTTTTATTATTTAAAAGCTATTCGTGACAATCATAGTACTTATTCTAATTAATTTGATATTATCTTCAACTTTCATATATGCTTACACACAAGAATATTTGGTTTTTAATCAAGATAAGAAAACAAAGCAGAGTAGTAATATTGTAAGCTCAAGATAAATTTTGTAGGCAACATATGAACACACAATACTATTTGCAAAGCCAATGACAACATGTGCAACATCTTTTATTTTATTAGTAGGAATCAAATTCAGTACTTCAAAATTTAAAACACACATTTTGCACCAACCACTTACGCTAAACTTCGATAGTAACAGCATAAAAATTTTTGATCCTCTTTCAATAACATAACCTAGTTCCAACACCACAATTTGGCCTTCTTTAGAGTAAGTATACTTACGAAACTCAACTTGATCATAGGGCTTTGAGAGCAAAGGGTGTCCCTCGTCCACCAACTCCTCCGGAGCTTTTATAATGCGCCCTGCTTTAAGGAAACAGAACAAGCCTGTCGAATATCTTGCCTCATTCCCGCTCATCATCACCCGGTGAATCGGCGAATGCAACCTTCCATTGGACCATGCCTTCAAAATTCATGTTATATGAAATTTTTTACAACATATTTAATATATGCCATAATATTAAAGTTTAACGTATAGTTTAAAAGTGTTTGCAATTGTGATCACGCCCTCAATTCTACAGTACCACATTTCTGAAGTGTTATCTCATTTGAATCTTGTGAGAGTTCACGACTTTCCCTCGGTAAAAGGTGTTTCAGTGGAATGAGGAGGGTGTCTGTTATTTCTAAATGACGTGTGTGACTTTTTGGTGTACTAAAACAAAACAAAAAACTTACTGATCAATGAATAATTTGTTAGTAATACTAATAAGGAACGGTGAATGGAACTTTCATGGAGAGAATCACCAATCATAACTACAAAATTGCCCGGAGAAGGGTTGTAGCGCATCCATTTTCCATTTTTGGTCATAAATTCTAAGCCCTCCACTTGATTTTGGTACAATATGGTCACAACATTCTTATCAGTGTGTGCGGTAAGACCTAGTTTTGTGTCACTTGTTTGTGGGCCTTTGTACTTCATAACTCGGAAAATATAACTGGTTGAGTTCATGTGCTCCTCTAAGTATTTTTCAACACCTAAACTCTCCAAAATCATCTTTCTAATAAATCTGATCCAGCTCTGTTTGCTCTTCACAGAATGAATGTATAGTTTTACTGCAAAATTAAAGTTAATAGTGTTCTATCTCAACAATTTTAGGAATCAAATTGAGGATTCACTCGACATACCTAAAACTTTGGTTTCCATCTGGGCACAAGATGTTGGTCATGGTTTTGACTTTTTCAAAGACATTTGCATCATCAATGGCCATGCTTTCATAAAGTGGAACCGTAGGATATTGACCCATATAACCATGATAAGGCTCCTTAGAAACATTGAGTTGCTTGGTTTGTAAAGAAAGATCAAAAAGCTCTTGTAGTGAATCAAATATGGCTTTGCGAAGGTTTAAAGAAACTTTATCAAAAATTGCTTCAAAGCAACCATACTCTACTAGTACCTTGTAAACTTGGGACTTCACTAACTCCCAATTGGGACTATTGGCTTCTAAGTTGAGGTTATTCAAGTCAATTGTGGTGTGATTTCTGAGCCCATATTTTCACTTTTCCTTCCTTAATCTGGTTAAAGGTAATGCTTATTAAGCTAGTTTGAACCTAAGAGTGTTATGATTAGTTTTGTGGTTGAGTTATATATTATGTATTCTCTACATTGTATAGTGACGTTAATAATATTAACAAGTTTTTGTTTGTAAGCCTAAGAGTTTTGGGGGTCTAGGATTGTGGGATTTGAGGCTGGTGAATCTCACTCTCTTTAGAAAATGGTGTTGGAGGGCCATTACTAATCGCTCGTCCCTTTGGAGTCATATCCTTGTTGCTAGGTACGGCTCTCAGTTGCCTCTTGCCTATATCTCACCTAGGTGGTCACTCTGCTGATCTTAATAGGGCTTCCCCTAGGTGGAAGGATATCTCCTTACTGAGTGTCAATGTCAAGACTAACTCAGTGTCAAGACTAACTCAATTATGGTCTGGTTTGCGGGGCAATGTGGGTGTGGTCTGAGGACTTGGTTATGGAGGGATATTTGGGTTGACTCTAGCCCCTTAGTGTTATTTGTAGGATTTTTTATTTATCTTGGAGCAACAAAATCAGCTTGTGGTGCACATGGGATCCTGTCTGGTGGGGGAGTGGGTTTGGAACTTCAAGTAGAGGCGTAGGCTTTTTGTTTGAGAGAAAGACCTTCTGGTGATTCTGGTTCATAGGCCACTAGAGTAGTATTTTTGGGTTTAGAAACATGATGTTAAGGGTTTGTTTTCGGTTAGGCCTACCTGCGAGGTCCTTGCAGCCTTTTATTCAGGCAAGGATCCTAGACTGCACTGAGGAGGAGGGGAGTTGGAATAGGGTCCCGTCTAGAGTGAACTTGTTTAGAAGTAGAGTTATTGTCAACACTAATGCTACTTCTTGTGTCATGTATTGATCATTCATTTGTCACATGCAGGTCTGCTATTGTTATCTGGTATAGTTATGTCCGGTTTATTTGGAAATCACAAAATGATGTTATTTTTAATAGAAAAACTTGACTGTTGATCACAGGGTGAACATTACTATTGACTTCTTTTGGAACAAGGTTCGGAGAAATTTGTTTGACAACTCCATCTCTCGCTTAGGGACTGGAAAGATGATCCTCGATGACATCAAATTGTGTATGAAATTATTGGAAGTTTTTAAACTGAACAATCAAAGGGTGAACCAAGAAACAAAAAATAAATCAAGGAAAACACAACAATAGAGTAATATTGTGGGATCTTAGATGTTATTCATGTGCAAGTTGTATATTGACCACAAAAATTAAATAGTTTTCGTACAATTATTTTCAATAAATAATGGTAGTGTTAGACAATCATAATATTAATTAAAAAAAGACAAAGGTAATGTTAACTTTTGTTACAATTATTAAACATATATTAATTTTTTGTATTATTTACATATCAGATATAATTAATATCATCGTGTGTTTGTTTTTTTTTTTTTTTTTTATCTCTGACTTGTTTTTTTATTACCTTTTACAATTTATACACATTTTGAGACAATCACAAAGCTAAAAACATAGTATATTTCATATAAACGTTTGGTGTAAATAACTATTTCTACATTTTAAAAATACACATAAAAACTAATAAAGATTGTAAATTGGGTTTTTATGCTATCACCCTTTTCAATTCATTTAACTTAATTTTTCTCATTCTCATTTTTAAAAAGCAAATCACTGCTTATAAATTTGGAAACAAGAAATGCATAGAAGATGAGGTATAGAGTTTGTGATGTGCTTAATGTTTATAGATTAAATTGTCTACTAAAATTTGTTAAATATAAGGATTACATGCACACTATAAATGCACAAACATTTCTACTGTTATGTTCATCTGAATGATTTCTTAGAAGTTCAATCACAACTCCAAAACTTCCTTTATCCCCATATTCAGTTCTTATCTAATAAATTTACTGGTGTACTAATTCACCCGATATCGTTCTAGTTGGAATGCAAGCGAGTTTTGAGTTTCATGAATACTTGCTATGGAAAAGTACACTAAGGTTTACATATTTGAATGCGCTTCCATAGGGGCATATCCATCATCAGAAAGATAGCAAGCTATCTCGTTAGCTTCATAATATCAAGTACATAGTGGTAGATATGGTAAGGTGTACAAAAGAAAAAAAAAGACACATCAGCAATTCTAGAACAATACAGAATATTTTTCTGTTAGAGCTGCACATGGCAAAGGACAGCTGGCAGGGTGTGAGTGGAAAGAGAATATTTGAGTGAGGAAATAAATGTACTAGGTGGGGGGGGGGGGGTGGATGGTACGGAAGATTTGATTCTCAAATTAGTGGGAGAGTGCAGGCCTCTCAAAGAGCCTCTATTTTCATTTTGTCCTCTATTTTTCTGCTATTGAAAGTGTATGAACCAGATCCCATTTGAACTCTGGTTTTCTTTTGCCCTAATTAAGCAGATTTTCCTTCATTTCCTTGCATTTTCTCTATTAATTTCACTACTGTACTAAATTGAACCTATCAATTTGGTATCTAGAGCCTTGGTTCAACTGTGCTGGTGAATGGTTGTTACTAGAAGCACAATGGAAAACAGAGTTGAAGCCATAGAACAAAGGATGAGCAACTTTGAAGCCACCATGGAGCAGATTCGACAGATGGTGATGGAGCAGCAGTCGAGGCCGCAAGTCACAGTGGAGGAGATTCGTCAGCTCATTCAAGAGACTCCGTTTAGAAACTAAACAAGACATCGGAGACACCATCATCGTGGTGACGAGGAAGAAGAAGGAGAGGACTGGAGCGAAAGAAGCACGGTTTCAAGGGAAACACGACCACACCATCGTCGCCATGGAGGGGAAGGTCATTTCCGGTTTGCTAGAGGTCATCGAAGGGTGGAAATGCCAGTTTTCAAGGGGGACGATGCTTATGGTTGGTTAGTTCGCATCGAAAGGTACTTTCAGTTGAACGGAGTGAGGATCCAGGACAAGCTGGATGCAGTAGTGTTGGCTATGGAGGATAAAGCTTTAAACTGGTATCAATGGTGGGAAGAACAAGCACCCTTGAGAACATGGGAAGAGTTCAAAGTAGCAGTTATGAGGCGTTTTCAACCTGGACTCTTACACAATCCGTTGGGACCCTTGCTGAGTTTAAAGCAGAAGGGAACTGTGGTAGAGTACAGAGAGAAATTTGAAATGTTGGTAGCACCCTTGAGGAGAGAAGAGAGAGTTATGCTGGACTCTATCTTTCTGAACGGGTTGAAAGATGAGATTCAGGCTGAATTGAAGCTTCATGAAAGCCAAGATCTGGCTGAACTGATGGATAGGGCCTTATTGATTGAGGAGAGGAATGATGTGGTGCAAAAAAGAGGGAGTTATTGGAGGGACAAGGGGGGAAATCTGAGGATAAAAGATCCTGGAGACATGGGAGGGAATAGGAAGGAGGGTGAAAGGAGCAATGGTGGAGGAAATGAGAAATTTAAGAGTAAAAGATTGGATCCTGCAGAATTGGAAGAAAGGAGCAAGAAGGGACTTTGTTTCAAATGTGGGGACAAATGGAATAGGGAGCACATATGCAAATTCAAACATATGAGTTTGAAATTATGTGAAAACAGTAGTGATGAGGAAGGAATAGGAGGAATAGGGATCCAAACAGAAGATTTAGGACAAGAAGAGGAGGAATTTAAGACTTTGCAACTGTCCATGCAAAGTAAAGAAGGGTTTACCTCAAACAAATCCTTTAAGGTATGGGTGACTGTGGAGGGAAGAGAGTTGTTAACCTTGATTGATTCTGGAGCAACTAGCAACTTCATTGACCCCAACATTGTGGCTGAGTTAGGGGTGAAAGTAGTTGAAACTCCAACATATGTTATAGAAGTGGGAAATGGGGAAAGGGTGACAAATCAAGGAATTTGTGAAGGGCTGAAATTTCTAGTACAAGGAGTTGAGTTTAGCCAACCATTCTTCTTGATGAAATTGGGAGGAACAGACATGGTGTTAGGGATGGATTGGCTGGCCAGTCTAGGGAATATTTCAGTAAATTTTGGAGAGCTCAGTTTGAAGTGGGAAAGAGATGGACAAAAATGTAGCATCAAAGGAGATCCAGCTCTGTGCACAAGACAAGCATCATGGAAGGCTATGGTCAAGGCCCTTACTGATGAAGGAGTGGGGTTTGTGGTTCATTCCCAAGGAGCAGAAGTGGTAAACCAAACAGTAGAGGATGGAGGTTTGGAAGAGCTTTTGAGTACCTTCAAGGAAGTCTTTAACCTACCAGCTGGACTCCCTCCTTTAAGGGAGCATGATCATGCAATAATCCTCAAACCTGATGCTACTATCCCAAATTTGAGGCCCTACAGGTATCCTTTCTACCAGAAGAATGAGATTGAAAAAATAGTGGGAGAAATGCTCCAAGCTGGAATTATCAGGCACAACACCAGCCCTTTCTCCAGCCCTGTTCTATTAGTAAAAAAGAAAGATGGTGGATGGAGATTTTGCACCGATTACAGGGCCCTAAACAAAGTGACTATACCCAACAAGTTTCCTATACCTATAATTGAAGAATTGTTGGATGAACTAGGGGGAGCTGTGATTTTTTCTAAGTTGGATCTGAAATCAGGATATCACCAAATTAGGATGAATGAAGGAGACATAGCTAAGACAGCATTTAGAACCCATGAGGGTCACTATGAGTATTTAGTGATGCCTTTTGGGTTAACTAATGCTCCTTCAACATTTCAAGCTCTAATGAATGAAGTATTGAGGCCTTTTCTAAGAAAATTCTGCTTGGTTTTCTTTGATGACATCTTAATATACAGCAGGGGTAGAGAAGAACATATGCAGCACCTGAAATTAGTTTTACAAGTCTTAGCTGACCATAAGTTGTTTGCCAATAGAAAGAAGTGTTCATTTGGAAAAGAGGAGATTGAATACTTAGGGCATATTATATCTGGCAATGGAGTTGCTGCTGATCCCAAGAAGGTGGAAGACATGCTGAAATGGCCTGTCCCTAAAAATGTTAAAGGGTTAAGAGGCTTCTTGGGATTAACAGGATATTATAGGAAATTTGTAAGGAATTATGGGAGAATTGCTTGGCCTCTCACCCAGCTGCTCAAGAAGGATAATTTTATTTGGAGTAATGAAGCTCAAGTAGCTTTTGAAGAGCTTAAAGTTGCCATGACTACTGTTCCAGTTTTGGCCATGCCAGACTTTGACAAGGAGTTCATTGTGGAGACTGATGCATCAGGGAAGGGCATAGGGGCTGTCTTAATGCAAGGAGGAAGACCACTCTCCTATATGAGTCGAACTTTATCTGATAAGGACCAAAAAAGATCAGTCTATGAGAGAGAGCTAATGGCCATTGTGATGGCTACACAAAAGTGGAGGCCATATCTGTTGGGCAGGCATTTTAAGGTGCATACTAATCAGAAGAGCCTCAAGTTTCTCACTGAGCAGAAGATTATGGGGGAGGAGCAGCAAAAATATCTATCAAAGTTGTTGGGATTTGATTTTGAGGTCAAATATAAGCCAGGGAAAGAGAACAGTGCAGCAGATTCACTCTCAAGGCAAATGATGTATAATAAGATTACCACCATACAATGTGAAGCCTGGGAAGGTTTAGAAGATGAAGTTCAGCAAGATGAAAAATTAAAAGCTATTGTACAAGCTTTAATGATAGATCCTGCTAGCCACCAGGGATTTTCCATGAGAGGAGGAAGATTGTACCATGAAGGCAGAATTGTTATTCCAAAACAATCCCCAAGGATTGCTTGGATATTGAATGAGTTTCATGATTCAGCAATAGGAGGGCATTCAGGCCAGTTAAGAACTTACAAAAGAATTGCAAGTGTGGTCTATTGGGAAGGAATGAGGAAGAGAATTCAAGAGTATGTCCAGGCTTGTGAAGTTTGCCAGAGAAACAAGTATCAAACATTGAGCCCTGGTGGATTAATCCAACCTCTACCAATCCCAACCCAAACATGGAGTGACATTTCCATGGATTTTATTGGAGGGTTACCTAGAGCACATGGGGTGGATACTGTCATGGTGGTAGTGGACAGGTTGACTAAGTATGCCCATTTTGTACCTCTTAGTCACCCTTATACAGCTAAGGATGTTGCAGATCTATTCATTCAGGAGGTGGTAAGGCTGCATGGGTTTCCTACTTCCATAGTTTCTGACAGAGATAAGGTATTTCTGAGCCAATTCTGGTCAGAACTGTTCAAACAAGCAGGCACCAAGTTGAAGTATAGCAGTGCTTACCACCCTCAATCTGATGGGCAGACTGAGGTGGTGAATAGGTGTTTAGAAACCTATTTAAGGTGTGTGACAGGATTGAAACCCAGACAATGGCCCAAGTGGTTGGCTTGGGCAGAACATTGGTACAACACAAACTACCATGCTTCACTAAAGACTACACCTTTTGAAGCTCTTTATGGGAGGGCCCCCCCTGTGATAGTAAGGGGAGATATTCCTCCATCAACAGTAGATGAGGTCAGCAAATTGACTGCTGAAAGGAATTTAATATTGAGGGAGTTGAAGGAACAATTACTGAGGGCTCAGGATCTCATGAGAAATCAAGCCAATAAGCATAGAAGAGAGGTGGAATATGAAGTAGGAGATCAAGTTTTCTTAAAGATCCAGCCTTATAAGATGAAGAAGTTAGCCAAAAGGATGAATCAGAAACTGAGTCCTAGGTACTATGGTCCTTTTGAAGTGATCCAAAGGGTAGGAGCAGTGGCTTATAAGTTGAAGCTACCTGAGGATTCAAGAGTTCACCCAGTTTTTCATGCTTCCTTGCTAAAGAAGGCAGTTGCTCAGTCCATGGCCCCCCAACCTCTGCCAGACTGCTTGGATGAAGAGTGGCATTTGGAGCCAAAACCTGAGAAGGCCATGGATTATAGACAGGGGGAGCAAGGTGAACTGGAGGTTTTGGTAAAGTGGAAAGGCCTGCCAGATTTTGAAAATTCATGGGAGTCCACTGATAAATTGAAAGCAGAATTTCCCACATTTCTCCTTGAGGACAAGGAGAAGTTTGAAGGGGGGAGAATTGGTAGATATGGTAAGGTGTACAAAAGAAAAAAAAAGACACATCAGCAATTCTAGAACAATACAGAATATTTTTCTGTTAGAGCTGCACATGGCAAAGGACAGCTGGCAGGGTGTGAGTGGAAAGAGAATATTTGAGTGAGGAAATAAATGTACTAGGTGGGGGGGGTGGATGGTACGGAAGATTTGATTCTCAAATTAGTGGGAGAGTGCAGGCCTCTCAAAGAGCCTCTATTTTCATTTTGTCCTCTATTTTTCTGCTATTGAAATTGTATGAACCAGATCCCATTTGAACTCTGGTTTTCTTTTGCCCTAATTAAGCAGATTTTCCTTCATTTCCTTGCATTTTCTCTATTAATTTCACTACTGTACTAAATTGAACCTATCACATAGCCTTCTATTTTTTCTTCTCCACAGGTTCTTTTATTTCTTTCTCTCTTTTGATAGCTTCGTGGCATTCATGCATTTGATAGATATTTTATATCAACTATGTTGCAGCAGCCTTCTAAAATATGCATCAATTTTGGAAAGATGGATTTTTTAATTGTTGCTTGAATTTTAATTTATTTGCATGTGCAGGCCTTCTGATAGATTCTGAGTTTACTTTCGGAAACAGGTCAGAATGGAGCTCTTCCCCCATTTGGGTGACATAGTGGATCCCGCAGGTACACATTACTTTCTTATAATTTTTTAATGTTAGTATTTAATAAGCATTCAACCTTTCAATCCGGCACATAATTTCCAATCAACATCATTGGTGATAGCATAAAACAAGAATACTATCTTAATTTATTTGTCCATTCCTTACCATCATGATTCATCATTAAAATTGATAAGTTATGATGTCTATTTCTATGACATGGGATATGATTTTTTTTGCAGAGTAGTAATATTGTAAGCTCAAGATAAATTTGTAGGCAACATTTGAACACTCAATACTATTTACAAAGCCAATGACAACATGTACAACAACTTTTCTTTTATTAGTAAGAATAAAATTCAGTACTTCAAAATTTATAACACACACTTTGCACCAACCACTTACGCCAGACTTCGATTGTAACTGCATAAAGCACTTAAACACATTATTTATATGGCACACCCTCTTTCAATAACATAACCTTAGTTCAAACACCACAAAAAGTGCGCAAAGCATTTTGATCCCGCTGGCCTTCTTCAGAGAAATAATACTTGTGAAACTCAACACGTTCAAAGGGCTTAAAGAGCAAAGGGTGTTCCGCATCCACCAACTCCTCCGGAGCTTTTATAATGCTCCCTTCTTTAAAGATAGAGAACAAGGCCGTCGAATATCTTGCCTCATTCCCACTCATCATCACCCGATGAATTGGGGGATGCAACCTCCCATTTGACCATGCCTTCAAAATTCATGTTATATGAAAATTTTCAATATAGTTTAATATGAAAATTTTCAATATAGTTTAATAAATGCCATAATATTAAATTTTAACAATATAGTTAAAAAGTATATGCAATTGTGATCTAGGCCCTCAATTCTACAACACCTTATTTATGAAGTATTGTCTGATTCGGTGGAATGAGAAGGGTTTATGTTGTTTATAAACTACTTTTAGCCTCAAATTTTAAAGAATGTAAGATCTTTCGATGTATGAGAATTGTTAAGAGTCCCACATCAGACAATATATGGCCTAAACATGTCCTTTTAAGTGGGGGCAATCCACACCCTACAAATCGGTTTTGTAGGATTGAGTTAGCCCTAACCACATTTCTTAACATGGTATCAGAGTTTGATTTAAGATCCGGTGGACCACTTGCTATCAAGTTTCCGCTATCAGGCCACCCATAATTTATTTCCATGCTCCAGATACCGGCGTGAGGGTGTGTGTTAAGAGTCTCACATCGGACAATATATGACCTAAACATGTCCTTATAAATGAGGGTAATTCTCACCCTACAAGTCGGTTTTGTAGGAATGAGTTAGGTCCAACCACATTTCTCAACAAGAATAATAGTCCACCATTGAGGCTAAAGTGCTAAAGGGTCGGTGAGTTATTTAGCGTGGTATATCTTCATCCTCTACATGGCTTCAAATAAGATATATAAAAAAGACGTCTTGATGGCGTGAGGAACGCGAGTGTTATTTATACAAACTACCTGTAGTCTCAATTTCTAGATGACGTGTGACTTTTTGGTGTACTAAAGCAAAACAAAAAACTTATTGATCAGTGAATAATTTGTTAGTAATAAGGAATGGTGAATGGAACTTACATGGAGAGAATCACCAATTATAACTACAAAATTGCCAGGAGAAGGCTTGTAGCTTATCCATTTACCATCTTTGGTCATAACTTGTAAACCCTCCACTTGATTTTGGTACAATATGGTCACAAGATTCGTGTCACTGTGTTTGCTAAGACCTATTTTTGTGTCACTTGTTTGAGGTCCTTTGTATTTCATAACCCTAAGAAGGTAATTGGTTGAGTTCATGTGTTCCTCCAAGTACTTTTCAACACCTAAACTCTCAAAAATCATTTTTCTAATGATGTGATCCAACTCTGTTTGCTCTTCACAGAATGAATGTATAGTTTTACTGCAAAATAATAAACAAAGTTAGTAGTGTTCTATCTCAACAATTTAGGAATCAAATTGAGGATTCACTATGCATACCTAAAGCTTTGGTTTCCATGTGGCCACAAGATGTTGGTCATGCTTTTGACTTCCTCAAAGACATTTGCATCATCAATGCCTATGCTTTCATAAAGCGGAACCGCAGGATATTGACCAATATAACCATGATAAGGCTCCTTAGAAACATTGAGTTGCTTGGTTTGTAAAGGGAGATCAAAAAGCTCTTCTAGTGAATCAAATATGGCTTTGCGAAGGTCTAAAGAAACTTTGTCAAAAATTGCTTCAAAACAACCATATTCTACTAGTGCTCTGTAAACTTGGGACTTCACTAACTCCCAATTAGGACTTTTGGTTTCTAAGTTGAGGTTATTGAAGTCAATTAGTGGAAGCTGTGGTGTGGTTTCTGAGCCCATATTTTCACTTTTCCTTCCCAAATATGATTAAAGGTAATGCTTGGTTTAAGGTAGTTTGAACCTATGAGAGTTATTATTAGGGGCTGGTGTTATGTGGTGCTGTTGTTTTATACTGTTACATACTATTGAAACTGGACAATCAAAGGACGAACCAATAAATAAAAAATAAAGCAAAGAAAGCACAACAATAGAAATCATTTCTTAGATGTCATTCATGTACAAGTTGTGCCCGGACCACAAAAATTAATTAGTTGTCGTACAATTATTTTCAATAAATAATGCTAGTACAATTATTTTCAATAAATAATGGTAATGTTAGACGATGATAATAGTATTGAAGGTACATAGGCAGAACCAAAAGCCACGTCCTTATCAGAAACTCTAGATGATGATGATCAGATCTGAATTAGATTTGACTTCGTCCGGGGTTGATGATGAGAGGTATGGTTTGAGTTGGAGGTTGGCGGTGGAGACAAATAATAATGTGCGTCTGTGGAAGACGGTGCCACCCCGTTGCTATAAACATGTTCAGAATTACATCCTTGGTGGACAATATGAACTTGACAGGAACATCACAGTAGATGAAATTATTTTTTATGCAAAATCTCAGATTCATGTTCCAGCTAATAAAGATGCATGGATTTTAGACGTCAATGATACATGTATCTCTAATATTACTTATTACACAAATAAGCGATTCGGGTATATTATTTCTTCTTTATTTTTTGTTATCTTATTCAACACAAAATGTACTAAAGTTACGGTAACTTTCCCGCCACAAAGTTATCGAATCCGTTCCCATTCACAGTTATTACCAAATTATTTTTTCGTAGCTAGGTAGCAACCTGTGCTACAACTTTTGTCACTTACTTGTACGTAAGATGTTGGAAGTACTGAAAAAGACAAGTGGTGCGTGATTTATGGTGTGAAAATGGATTCTAGTATTTATGTATTGTGTAACTTCGTGGAAGCTACTACGGCTCCAATCGTATCTAATATGTCGACGCCAATTAGTACAAGAAAACATGCATACAACTTTAATTCATTGTATGATACAAGAACACCCAACATTGCACGTCTATAGAGTACTTTATTAAAATATATACTGCTTATAAATTGTAAATTGGGTTTTTATGCTATCACCCTTTTCAATTCATTTAACTTAATTTTTCTCATTCCCATTTTTAAAAAGCAAATCACTGCTTATAAATTTGGAAACAAGAAATGCATAGAAGATGAGGTATAGAGTTTGTGATGTGCTTAATGTTTATAGATTAAATTGTCTACTAAAATTTGTTAAATATAAGGATTACATGCACACTATAAATGCACAAACATTTCTACTGTTATGTTCATCTGGATGATTTCTTAGAAGTTCAATCACAACTCCAAAACCTCCTTTATCCCCATATTCAGTTCTTATCTAAGAAATTTACTAGTGTACTAATTCACCCGATATCGTTCTAGTTGGAATGCAAGTGATTTTTGAGTTTCATGAATACTTATTACAGAAAAGTACACTAAGGTTTACATATTTGAATGCGCTTCCATAGGGGCATATCCATCATCAGAAAGATAGCAAGCTATCTCGTTAGCTTCATAATCAAGTACACTAAGGTTCTTTTATTTCTTTCTCTCTTTCGATAGCTTCGTAGCATTCATGCATTTGATAGATATTTTATATCAATTATATTGCAGAAGCCTTCTAAAATATGCATCCATTTAGGAAAGATGGATTTTTTAATTGTTACTTGAATTTTAACCTATTTGCATGTGCAGGCCTTTTGATAGATTCTGAGTTTACTTTTGGAAACAGGTCAGAATGGAGCTCTTCCCCATTTGGGCGACATATGGATCCCGCAGGTACACATTACTCTCTAATAATTTTTTAATGTTAGTGTTTAATAACCATTCCACCTTTCAATCCGGCACATAATTTCCAATCAACATCATTGGTGATAGCATAAAACAAGAATACTATCTTAATTTATTTGTCCATTCCTTACCATCATGATTCATCATTAAAATTGATAAGTTATGATGTCTATTTCTATGACATGGGATATGATTTTTTTTGCAGAGTAGTAATATTGTAAGCTCAAGATAAATTTGTAGGCAACATTTGAACACTCAATACTATTTACAAAGCCAATGACAACATGTACAACAACTTTTATTTTATTAGTAAGAATAAAATTCAGTACTTCAATATTTATAACACACACTTTGCACCAACCACTTACGCCAGACTTCAATTGTAACTGCATAAAGCACTTAAACACATTATTTATATGGCACACCCTCTTTCAATAACATAACCTTAGTTCAAACACCACAAAAAGTGCGCAAAGCATTTTGATCCCGCTGGCCTTCTTCAGAGAAATAATACTTGTGAAACTCAACACGTTCAAAGGGCTTAAAGAGCAAAGGGTGTTCCTCATCGACCAACTCCTCCGGAGCTTTTATAATGCTCCCTTCTTTAAAGATAGAGAACAAGGCCGTCGAATATCTTGCCTCATTCCCACTCATCATCACCCGATGAATTGGGGGATGCAACCTCCCATTTGACCATGCCTTCAAAATTCATGTTATACGAAAATTTTCAATATAGTTTAATATGAAAATTTTCAATATAGTTTAATAAATGCCATAATATTAAATTTTAACAATATAGTTAAAAAGTATATGCAATTGTGATCTAGGCCCTCAATTCTACAACACCTTATTTCTGAAGTATTGTCTGATTCGGTGGAATGAGAAGGGTTTATGTTGTTTATAAACTACTTTTAGCCTCAAATTTTAAAGAATGTAAGATCTTTCGATGTATGAAAATTGTTAAGAGTCCCACATCAGACAATATATGGCCTAAACATGTCCTTTTAAGTGGGGGCAATCCACACCCTACAAATTGGTTTTGTAGGAATGAGTTAGCCCTAACCACATTTCTTAACATGGTATCAGTATTTGATTTAAGATCCGGTGGACCACTTGCTATCAAGTTTCCGCTATCAGGCCACCCATAATTTATTTCCATGCTCCAGATACCGGCGTGAGGGTGTGTGTTAAGAGTCTCACATCGGACAATATATGACCTAAACATGTCCTTATAAATGAGGGTAATTCTCACCCTACAAGTCGGTTTTGTACGAATGAGTTAGGTCCAACTACATTTCTCAACAAGAATAATAGTCCACCATTGAGGCTAAAGTGCTAAAGGGTCGGTGAGTTATCTAGCGTGGTATATCTTCATCCTCTACATGGCTTCAAATAAGATATATAAAAAAGACGTCTTGATGGCGTGAGGAACGCGAGTGTTATTTATACAAACTACCTGTAGTCTCAATTTCTAGATGACGTGTGACTTTTTGGTGTACTAAAGCAAAACAAAAAACTTATTGATCAGTGAATAATTTGTTAGTAATAAGGAATGGTGAATGGAACTTACATGGAGAGAATCACCAATTATAACTACAAAATTGCCAGGAGAAGGCTTGTAGCTTATCCATTTACCATCTTTGGTCATAACTTGTAAACCCTCCACTTGATTTTGGTACAATATGGTCACAAGATTCGTGTCACTGTGTTTGCTAAGACCTATTTTTGTGTCACTTGTTTGAGGTCCTTTGTATTTCATAACCCTAAGAAGGTAATTGGTTGAGTTCATGTGTTCCTCCAAGTACTTTTCAACACCTAAACTCTCAAAAATCATTTTTCTAATGATGTGATCCAACTCTGTTTGCTCTTCACAGAATGAATGTATAGTTTTACTGCAAAATAATAAACAAAGTTAGTAGTGTTCTATCTCAACAATTTAGGAATCAAATTGAGGATTCACTATGCATACCTAAAGCTTTGGTTTCCATGTGGCCACAAGATGTTGGTCATGCTTTTGACTTCCTCAAAGACATTTGCATCATCAATGCCTATGCTTTCATAAAGCGGAACCGCAGGATATTGACCAATATAACCATGATAAGGCTCCTTAGAAACATTGAGTTGCTTGGTTTGTAAAGGGAGATCAAAAAGCTCTTCTAGTGAATCAAATATGGCTTTGCGAAGGTCTAAAGAAACTTTGTCAAAAATTGCTTCAAAGCAACCATATTCTACTAGTGCTCTGTAAACTTGGGACTTCACTAACTCCCAATTAGGACTTTTGGTTTCTAAGTTGAGGTTATTGAAGTCAATTAGTGGAAGCTGTGGTGTGGTTTCTGAGCCCATATTTTCACTTTTCCTTCCCAAATATGATTAAAGGTAATGCTTGGTTTAAGGTAGTTTGAACCTATGAGAGTTATTATTAGGGGCTGGTGTTATGTGGTGCTGTTGTTTTATACTGTTACATACTATTGAAACTGGACAATCAAAGGACGAACCAATAAATAAAAAATAAAGCAAAGAAAGCACAACAATAGAAATCATTTCTTAGATGTCATTCATGTACAAGTTGTGCCCGGACCACAAAAATTAATTAGTTGTCGTACAATTATTTTCAATAAATAATGGTAATGTTAGACGATGATAATAGTATTGAAGGTACATAGGCAGAACCAAAAGCCACGTCCTTATCAGAAACTCTAGATGATGATGATCAGATCTGAATTAGATTTGACTTCGTCCGGGGTTGATGATGAGAGGTATGGCTTGAGTTGGAGGTTCGCGGTGGAGACAAATAATAATGTGCGTCTGTGGAAGACGGTGCCACCCTGTTGCTATAAACATGTTCAGAATTACATCCTTGGTGGACAATATGAACTTGACAGGAACATCACAGTAGATGAAATTATTTTTTATGCAAAATCTCAGATTCATGTTCCTGCTAATAAAGATGCATGGATTTTAGACGTCAATCATACATGTATCTCTAATATTACTTATTACACAAATAAGCGATTCGGGTATATTATTTCTTCTTTATTTTTTGTTATCTTATTCAACAAAAAATGTACTAAAGTTACGGTAACTTTCCCGCCACAAAATTATCGAATCCGTTCCCATTCACAGTTATTACCAAATTATTTTTTCGTAGCTATGTAGCGACCTATGCTGCAACTTTTGTCACTTACTTGTACGTAAGATGTTGGAAGTACTGAAAAAGACAAGTGGTGCGTGATTTATGGTGTGAAAATGGATTCTAGTATTTATGTATTGTGTAACTTCGTGGAAGCTACTACGGCTCCAATCGTATCTAATATGTCGACGCCAATTAGTACAAGAAAACATGCATACAACTTTAATTCATTGTATGATACAAGAACACCCAACATTGCACGTCTATAGAGTACTTTATTAAAATATATACTGATATTAATATTAATTTGACGGAACTTATATACATAACTTAAAGCCTCTTATTGAAAATAGACAAGAAACTTGATCGGTATAATTGAAAAACGTGTATTAGAAATTGAAATGGATTATTCATTTTAAAAGAAGAAATTTGACTGGTAGAATTGAAAAACCTATATTAGAAATTAACATTGATCATTCATTTTAAAACACTCTTTTATTCTAAATGAATTATTCATTGTAGAACGGAAAAATTATTATTATTTTGTGAAAAATATATTAGAATTGGTCAACTCTCGTAAGAGTCTAGAATATCACGCTTGCTTGTTAATATAATGTAAATTCAATGAACATTTTGAAAGCTTCCTCTTAATTTAATTTTTGGGATTGAAAAAGTCTTACTTAAGCAGCTCTAATTGATTTTGGCAGGAGTGACAAATACAAAGGACAAAGTGCAGTGAAATATAAGTCATCCATTAGGAAAGAACAAGGAGACTCTCTGGGGAATCACACTTTCAAAATCCCTAACCCTATGTATTGCATTTATTGAGAATTCACAACTACTATCTCCGTTCCTTTTTATAAGAAATAATTTACTTTTTAGCTTCATTGAATAATCAATGTATTTGGTTAGTTTATAGACTAGGTACATTAATTATCCAATAAACCTAAAAAGTAAGTTGTCTTTTATAAAAAAAAACGGAAGTAGTACTACTTATGTACTCGATAGACCAAATGGTTTGTTTTGGACAAATTATCAATCTTACTTAATTTCACATGCAAATGTTATTATTAGTAGTAGTTCCTCGTGTGATTGATGCCTCTACCTACCAGGATGATGAGTGAAAGCAATTTTAAAAAATCCATATTTTGATTCAAACTATAATATGTATGGTAAAACATTCCATCAAAATTAATCATTGTCGCCTAATGTGGCTACCACTTGTCATAAATTTGTGGGCCACAACAAATATTGTAGTCCAGAGTCACATATTACAAATGATTTCGGCTCAGTGTATCTAGTAACGTGGCATGCACGAGAGTTCTTAGACGAGACATAAGAGGATAGATTAAGTGCTTGACACATAGGAGAGTTGGTCATGTCCTGAGACTTCCTCGAATAGAGGTCACCTGCCACGATCCCTGATACTGCAGGGCCAAGTTCACTAAATCTAAGGAGAAAGTCTTAAGACTTTGCGCGTCTTGCTATGTCTAAAAAGTTATACATATCTATCTTTAGTGTTAGGTCAACCCATCACATTCACAAATCACTAACTAAAGACTTCGACTTGGTATATCGCTACAATACTGTATTTTAAATATTTTTATGTTATCTAATTATTGAGTGACTGCTTTTTTGAAGCAATTCTTTTTCAACACTAGGAAGTGTGAACCTTCAACTTGCTTTTGTTGGTTCCTCATTATATGTGGTAAGAAGCCTAATTTTTGGGATATTTTTGTGTGTTAGAGATTGTCCTCTTCAACTCAAAGGTTGTGGTATTTATAGAGGCTTATGAGTCTAGATTTAAGATTCCTAAAAAATAGCAACTGTTCCACCTAGATCGTGGGAATTATTAACTGCCAATTTTGTAGGAGATCGTAGTCGCAACTCCGTCTATGCGTAATTACAGACTTCAAATTTAGTCATGAAACAGTAAAATAGGTGAATTTAGTCCTTCAAATTTGTGAAATGACCATCTATTTCCTTAAATTGAAAAATGTTTGAAACATTAGTAAAGTTAAGATGGAATACAAATGTATGATCTACAAGTATGATCTAACTTAGATGACATACAACATATGTCATGATTTGACTTTTACATGATGAATGAAGAAAATTAGCTAGATATGGAATAAGGATAGTACACAAAGATATATGGTGGTTCGATAACCGTCCTTGTTGTGTCTACTCTACTCTTCAATGGTTTAAAGAACATTGAGAAATAATCACAACTTCCACTATTTTCAAGATATAATATACAAGTATTTTGATACAATGAACGATCAACAATCCAAACACTATAGCCACACTGCATTTAGCATACACATAGATCAAATGATATGGTTCCTCCGATTGATGCAGATCAGGGCCGGCCCAATACATCTCGAGGCTTGAGGCGGAATTTAAAATTAAATATTTTTAAGATAATAAAAATATTTTTTTAAAATGATTATATTTTAGTTATTTTATGTTATAAAATCATTAAATTATTATAATCAATTTCATTTAGTATATTATTTAAATTGATAATAAAGTTAATTTATCTAAACACTCTTCTCATTATTTAAAAAAAAATTATAATTAAAAAACAATGACAAAATAAAAATAAAATAAAATAAAATTTAGATATCAAGTTTCTATTATGTTAAAAAAGTATAATAATATAAATAGATATTATTATAAATTCTAAATAGATGTTATATAATATAATTTAAAAATTTATTTTAAAAAAATTAATTAATTAAAATTATATAGAAAAAGGTGAGGCCCTAGGCGGTAGCCTTGGTGGCCTACCCTTAGGGCCGACCCTGATGCAGATAATCAACAACTACATTCAAGTTCTTAAATGATCTTGATCCAATAATCTAGCTATTCATAATAACCTACTCCAAGCTTCCTTTTTGCAACATTCTTTTCTCGAATCTAATAAAAAGTTGTATGAACGATTGCCATTAGCCTTGAATAATTGAAAAACTCCAAACTTTGTTATTACAAGGTTTTATTAAAGTCTTCAATGGAGTATGAAGACCCTCTTCTCTCTTTGTGAATAACACAACTAAAATTCATATGCAAGAATCAATTCTGCCACCTGATACACAAAAACATAACTTCAAAGAAAAATGTTGAATTCTCTAATACACATTGGGTCTAACTCTCACACTTAATCTTTGGAGTTGGAGATCCATAACAATGGTTCTTGACAAAAGGTTAAATATGATGAATAGTATTTGAAGAATCTCACACACGCAGCTAAAATTCACACGATCTACATTCCAAGAGGTTAATCACAAGATATTAGCAAGAAGTTTGGTGTTGATGAATGAAGAACACACACTAGGTTCTCTCAAGGTTCTTGGTGAAATGGGATTCTAGATTTTTGGTGATTGTTTAGAGATCAATCAATTCTATCATTTGATTGATCAAACACTATATATAGCCGAAGCGAACGAGTACAAATAATTTCAAATGAATTACAACAACAAAGCTACAACAGAATACAAATAAATTCATACAATTGACAAAATACAAACACACGATAAATCAAATAATACATATATACACACAAATTGACAAATCATCAAAACTAAAATGATATCGATGGGTCATTTCTTTTTCTGATATATGAAGTATTCGATTTTACTAAGTCAATTCTTAGAAAATACTCAATCAAACCATTTGTACTTACTTCAATAAAGGAAGCGGGGGCCTCCTCAATCGAAAAACTTTTTTTGCCGTCATCCCAATGGAAGACTAAACAAGTCCGAAGTACTGGAATCCTTTTGTCGGAAATTCCCCGAATGGATTTTCCAATAGAATTGACAATGACTGCAATTTTGTTAGATACCTCAAAAAGCCTTCAATTCTTATTCTTACATTTTAAGAATCTCTCCTTTTGCCTCTCTAAATTTTTCTCATTGGGATTCTCCAAATTCTTCGTTCATATTAACAAAAGGGTTGAAAAACGCATTCCAGAGGTTTCACATGAAACACGTTGCTTTTCTCCCAAACTCAATGTGTACTCGTGAACAAAAATTGAGATTTTCAAAGCAATCTCTATTAAAATGTATATACTTCTAAATACCAAGATATTTTTTATAAGTTGTGAGAAATTGAGATTTTTTTAAAGATAAATCATGACTGCCTTAATTGAATAAAAAAAAATTAAAATTTAATTTTTTTTTTTAATTTGAATATCATAAATCATTGACTGCCTTTAAAATCGTAATCCACAATACAAAATTTAAGAGCCCGAATACTACATTTGTTTAGATATTTCTGTATAAGAAAAAAAAAAAGCATTTTCAATGTGATAAATAAACATAAAAACTGGAACTTATAAAAATCTCTAAAAGTAATATCTAAATTTATTCTATGCTATTCACCATTTTTACAAATCTAAGAAAGAGAGCAAACAAGAAATTACATAAACACAAATAGCCCCTTCTAAAATATTTCTCTCTTTCCTCGCCATTGCAGATTCCAAGTTGTCTCGATTTTAATATCTGGTGGATCAATTAATCTGATTTGAAATCAAATTTTTTTAACCATCAATATCTGGCCTACTGAACCTACTAATCTAATTCGTAGTCAATTTTTTTTTACCATATTATTCGGCCCACCGAAAATCATCCAAAATAAAACATTTATTAAATTATTTATTTTGTTAAAATAAAAATAAGGGGGTCAAAAATGGGCTATGAGAGGAAACAAGAAGAGATTTTCCTATAAAGTTCGATGAAGTTTCCTGTGAGACCAAAACATATACATTAAAAGGCAATGGAGTGCACGTCATTCTCTGCCATCATCAATCCATGTAATAGCCTGATCACACCTACACCAACAAATTCCTCTAATATGACATTGCATTACCACCATTTTTCCAATTTCTTATCATTATAATAATAGTTATATTCTTCTTTCTTTTCTTTCCATAACTATTTTATATCAAGATGTTGCTAAAGATAAAGATCGTGCAGACAATAGTGGCAGGTTTAACGTTTTTGTTGGGCTTATTGAGGAAGCTACTGTTGAAGCTGCAGCTGAAGCAAAACCAAAAGTCTCAGAAGATACAGATGATGATGATGATGATCAGAGATGAGAAGTATGAGTTAGATTCTTCTTTGTCCGAGGTTGACGATGAGAGGTATGGCCTCAGCTGGAGGTTGGCCGTGGAGACTAATAACAATGTGCGGCCATGGAAGACGGTGCCACTTCGCTGCTATAAGCATGTAGAGAATTACATGGTTGGTGGACAATATGAACTTGACATGAACATCATTGTAGACGAGATTGTTTTCTACGCAAAATCACAGATTCCGATTCCTACTAGTAAGGATGCTTGGATATTGGACGTCGATGATACATGTATCTCTAATGTTCCTTATTACAAAGCCAAACGATTCGGGTATGTTATATGTATAATTAAGATTATATAAAAATAACAGACAAACAGACAACAAACCGCGCTGCTATTTCTGTTCTGTATATATAACTATATAAGTATAGACATATTTCTTTAACTAAAAACTTTGAATTTGCAGATGCGAGCCGTTCGATTCGACGATGTTTAAGGCATGGATTAATAAGGGAATGTGTCCTGCAAATCCTGTGGTACTAAGATTATTTAAAACGTTGATACAGAAAGGTTTCAAGGTGTTCTTAGTAACTGGTAGATATGAAGAAACACTTGCTAAAATCACTATGGACAATTTACATAACCAAGGATTCATTGGATACCAACGCCTTATTTTGAGGTAATATTAATTATTTAATATTACTATTGCTATTATTTAAATAAATAAAAAAACTATACTATGATTCATTAATGAAGGTATATACAAGAAGAGAGTTGGGCGGTTGGTGACAAGTATTAAATATAAAATGAGGACAAAAAAACCATTGTCAAAGGGATAGTGGAAAGTGGAAAGAAACTTCCTCCAACTAATACCAATGTTGTGCTGTGTGTACATATTTTCTAGTGGGACTCTTTTTTTTATGTACTTTTCTGAAAAACACAATAGACTTTGTCAACTCTTTGTAAAAGTCTAGATTGTCACGCCGCTGGCCCGTGCTTGCTTGCGTATGTAATTTAAATTTAGTTATTATCGCCGTTTTAAAATGACTGTCATATATTAAAAAATACAATAATATTGTTATAAAATATTACAAATTAAAATTCAATTATTCGTTATTTTTGGATTGAAAAAGTGTTGGTCTAATTGGAATGGTTTTGGCAGGAGTGCTGAATACAGAGGAATGAGTGCGGTGAAATACAAGTCATCAATTAGAAAAGAGATAGAGAAGGAAGGTTATAGAATATGGGGAAATGTTGGAGATCAATGGACTGATTTACAAGGAGATTCTTTGGGCAATCGAACTTTCAAACTCCCCAATCCTATGTATTGCATTTCTTAAGAGAAGACAAATCAAATTGTCAATCTTGCTTTATTTCACGTACAAAACTTATTATTATTATTGTACCTACCAAGATGATATGAATGAAAGCAACAATATTCCAAATTGACTAGTGCTTTTAGTTCTTCAAATTTTTCTTGTGTTGTGTTAGTTATGAATCTATTATTAAAATCTTAATCCGGTGATTATGTATTGGTATCAATTAGTAATTTATATACTTCATCCGGTTACTATTAAAAACAACAAAATAACTTTAAATTTTGGTCACTATTATAAGCTGTCATTAACTTTTAGAATAATTAATGTTTGTATTACTATTATGCCTTTAATTTAATTCAAAAGCATTTAATGTTGATAGATGATTCATCAAATATAACTAAGGATATTATAATAAATTTTATCTTGATTGTACATAAACAAAAAAAATTAATTAAATTTAATTAACTTTCTTAATCAATATAAAAATAATTATTTTTACTTATAATAATGACTAGAGAGAGTACTATATTGAACAATATTACGTAAATATTCTATTTTTTATTTATTTATCCGAATGTAACCTTTAATGGGCTAAATATTATTTAAATCTTTTGAGAAGGCAAATTAATTTGATGTTATCTTCAACTTTGCCTAAGTGATTATTTACATACAAAAATGTGTGCCTTTTAATCTACTTTGTTCACTATTATAAGAAAAAAAAATTTTTTAAATTTTGGTCACTATTATAAGCAAAAGTTATTAACTTTCAAAATAATTAATACTTGTATTACTAGGATACCCCTAATTTAATTCAATAACATTTAATGTTGGTAGTTGATTCATTAAATATAACTAAGGATATTATAGTAAATTTTATTTTAATTGTATATGAAACTAAAAAAATTAATTACACTTAACTAATTTTCTTAATTAATGTAAAAGTAATTATTTTTAGTTATAATTGTGACCAGAGAGAGTACATACAAAACACAGAGCAAAGTAGTAGTTTTAAAAGCTTAAAATAAGTTTTCTAGGCACGTTTGAACACAAGATATTCCAAAGCATGGAATTCAATAGTAATTTCATACAACACATATTATACTTTTATCCAAGTCCAAGGTAAATTGTAAAGAAAACACACGCTATATATATGGCGCACGCACACAGACTCTCTCAATAACTTAATATAAGCTCAAACACCACAAAACGTACGCATAGCATTTTGATCCCTTTGGCCTTTTTCAGAGTAATAATACTTAAGAAACTCAACATGATCATAAGGTTTAAAGAGCAATGGGTGTTCTTCATCCACCATCTCTTCCGGAGCTTTTATAACACACCCTCCTTTAGGGATAGAGAATAATCCTGTTGAATATCGGGCCTCATTCCCGTTCATCATCACCCTGTGCAACGGAGAATGAAGCCTTCCGTTTGACCACGCCTGCATAAATCATTTGTTACATGAAAATTTTCAATACAATTAAACAAAATCCTTAATACTAAATTTTAAAATATAGTTTTTAAAATGTATTCAATCGCGATCACGATCTGTGCTCCAACAACATTATTATTAATGATTGAAGGGTGAATGGAACTTACATGGAGAGAATCACCAATCATAACTACAAAACTACTTGAAGAAGAAGGCTTGTAGCTTATCCACTTTCCATCTTTGGTCATAATTTCTAAACCCTCCACTTGGTTTTGGTACAATATGGTCACAACATTCTTGTCACTGTGTGTGCTAAGGCCTAGTTTTGTGTCACTTGTTTGAGGTCCTTTGTACTTCATAACCCTAAGAAGGTAATTGGTTGAGTTCATGTGTTCCTCCAAGTACTTTTCAGCATTCAAACTTTCCAAAATCATCTTCCTAACAATCTGATCCAACGCCGTTAACTCATCCGAGAAGGAATGTATAGTTTTGCTGCAAAATGAAGGCAAAGTAATACAGAGAAGTATATTAAAAAAAATGATTTCGCGTTTAAGATTGTCTTTGAAGGTTTGCAAGACAGATTATCACATAGAATCTAAAAATGACGACAAAGAGACTTCTGAAAATTTAAAACGGTGACCGTCTACGTACCTAAAACTTTGGTTTCCGTGTGGCCACAAGATGTTGGTCATGCTCTTGACTTTCTCAAAGACATTTGCATCATCAATGCCCATGCTTTCATAAAGTGGAACCATGGGATATTGACCAACATAACCATGATAAGGCTTCTTAGACACATTGAGTAGCTTGGTTTGTAAAGGAAGTTCAAAAAGCTCTTGTAGTGAATCAAATATGGCTTTACGTAGCTCTAAAGAAACTTTATCAAAAATTGCTTCAAAACAACCATATTCTACTAGTGCCTTGTAAACTTGGGACTTCACTAACTCCCAATTGGGACTTTTGGTTTCTAAATTGAGGTTATTGAAGTTAATTAGTGGAAGCTTTGGAGTGGTTTCTGAGCCCATATTTTAAGTTTTCCTTCTCTAACTTAATTTAAGCTAGTTTTGAACTTATGAGGATTATGATTAGTTTTGGTGATGGTTATATAATATGTGTGCTTTACATTGTAATAGTGACTTTGATATTATCGAAATGTTTATAGGGTATATTATCACACATCAATTATTGTATGCGGTATCTTTTTTCATATTTAACTACTTGAAGTTATATAATAGGTCATTTTTCAATTATTTGAAGTTAATTATAATATTTAGTGAAACTTTTGTATTTGTATTTTTTTTAGGTTACAAAATTATTTATTAAATTATTGTAATGAATTTGTCTACATTGACAAATCTTATACTCTTGAATTTTATTGAATATAGGTTGCCCTACAATTATTTTCAATAAATAATGATAGTGTTAGACAAATATAATGTTAGTTAAAAAAAGGACAAATTTAATGTTAACTTTTGTTACCATTATTATGCACATATTGTTTTTTAATATTATTTGAATATAAAAAATATATGTAATTTAGTATCAGTTTATTTTTTATCTTACTTATTTTTACTATTTTATATTACATACACATTTTGTAAATAATAAAAAAAAAGCTAAAAAATACTATATTTGACATCAATATTCTTAAGTAAATAATCATTCATACATTTTAAAAATACTCAAAAATACTAATAAATATTATGCTAAGAGTTTTACGTCAGATAATATTTGACTCGAACGAGAAAAGTATAGGTACAGAGATAATTATTGAATACAAAAATTGGAAAGAAATGAAGAAAATCCATCAAAATTGGCTAAGCCTAATCTGTGTGCTATACATTGTAATAGTGACTTTGATAATATTGAAATGTTCATAAGGTATAGTACTAAACATTAATTATTTTTATGCGATATCTTTTTCATATTTAATCGTTTTAAGTTATATAATTTGTCATTTTTCAATTATTTAGTGAAACTTTTGTATTTGTATTTTCTAAGGTTACAAAATTATTTATTAAATTATTGTAATGAATTTGTCTACAGTGATAAATCTTATACTCTTGAATTTTATTGAATACAGGACCACAAAAATTAATTAGTTGCCCTACAATTATTTTCAATAAATAATGAGAGTGCTAGACAAATATAATAATTATTAATAAAAAGTACTTCTGTTACAATTATTATGCATATTATTATTATTATTATCATTATGCATATATTATTATTTTTATGTTATTTCAAAAAAGCTAATAAATATTATACTTGACATCAATTTTTTAAGATAAATAATCATTCATATATTTTAAAATTACTACATTTTAAAAATTCTCAGAAATACTAATAAATATTATATTAAGAGTTCTACATCGGGTAATATTTGACGTGAACGAGAGAAGAGTATAGATATACAAGTAATCTGAGTACAAAAATTTGAAAGATGCTATGAAAATCAATCATAATTGGCTGAGAGCCTAATCTACCGTCTTTGGAAGTTGAAGAGTTTGATTGAGACAGCAAAAATACATGCAAACAACACTCCTGTCCCAACAACAACACCTGCACAAACACCTATCATGTCATGCTTGATACCAAAGTAACCTCTTATGAACTCTTGAACTGTTTCATTTTCTGATTCCATCATGATCTTTATATCTCCAAATTGTGATGCTATCAATCCATATATAGTCCAAGCCACAGGACATGCCCAATAGTACCATCTCCACCACACCGGAATCATCTGTCATCATCGTAAAAAGTTACAACATTGATTGTATGTACATCAAATAAATACATTTAACGTTGGTTATCGGTGTTACACTTACCGGCCGTGGAACAACGAATCCTGAAAACAGATTCCAAATTGCGTAAAATGCGGATGCCACGATTGACGCGACATGGTGATTTGGAGTTATTGCTACTGCCATCATTCCATAGAAGGTGAAGTAGCACAATGTGAAGTACATGAAAAATATGTACCAAAAGAATTTCTCTAGACTCCAATCAAATCCAATCATAGCATAAACGATCACACCATATGATATAGCTTGGATAAAAACATAAGGTAGCTCTATTAGAACCTGTCACAAAAGAGAGTGAATTCTATGAACATGAGAGTAATTACGCAAACCATAGTACTATTGAGATCAGGACCGTCTTTGAGGGTGCGCAACATGGACTACAACAAAGAGTCTCAAATTTGTCACGGTCCAACTATGGTTAAATATGACCTTAGAGAAATAGGGTCACTAGTTCTTTTGACTAGTTTGAAGCGTGTCTAACCTACACAGAGTCTTCAAAAACTTAAAACGGCTCAGGTTGAAATTTTTTTTTTACCTGTGCGAATGCATAGGGCAAGGCAGAATACATTCCAGCAGCTCTTTCTCTATAGAAGACAGATCTTTCAACGGCTACCACGGGTTGTACAGCCGATGAATTCTGGACCCCAAGGAAGAGAACAGCAGTATACATCGAACCAAACGCATTAAACAGATCTTGTCTATTCGAGCTGGAAATCAACAAAAGTGGTTAGAATTTATTCAAGTTGGAAAGAAAAACAGACTAATAATGAGGTTTCACTTACTATTTCCTGCCAAGATCCCAGAATATTGTTCCAAACATCAAGCCTATGAAAGTAGTGAAGAAAAACCTCACGGCAGTATATGGCGGATTGCGCCAATACGACCAATGTTGTTTCCATAAGCAAGCCAAGCATTGGACCGAAAACGACTGTGAGTATTGGGTGGAGAAATGAAGATCCTTTGAACCATAAGCAGGTTTGCCTAATTCTTCTATAAGTTGCTTGTTTCTCCTAAACAACTCAGAGTTTCTGTATGTATCATTAAAATCAACACCTAAAGTAAGTTCTTGCGCCGAACTCGTAACTTCCAACATCCATGTTGCTGGATTATAGCCATCTTTGATTTTACTAACCCCTTCAATACTCTCAAAATACTTGATCAATTGACTCGAATGACGACCCAACGGCCCAACGTATACTTCTTGTCCTCCGCGCTTCATCAGGAATAACTAAAAGAAATCACATATGTAAGATAAGATATGTCATTTCAATTTTCAAGTCCAGAAGATGAAGAATCAGAAAACACTTTCTTACCTCATCAAAAGCTTCGAATATGTCGATACTTGGTTGATGAATGGTGCAAACAACTGTTCTTCCTGTGTCAACTGTGTTCCTAACGGTTCGCATAACAATTGCTGCAGCTCTAGCATCTAAACCAGATGTAGGCTCATCCATGAAAATTATGGATGGATTGGCGACTAACTCAACCGCTATAGTTAGCCTCTTGCGTTGTTCGGTTGAAAGACCGCTTACGCCAGGCAAACCAACCAAAGAGTTTCTCAATGGATTGAGCTCCACTAGTTCCATTACTTCCTCAATGAACATCTACAACCATTTATCATCAGATATCTCGATTAACGAATCAAGTAAAAAAGAAAAATCGCAAAGTGTCTCGAGCTTTAAATACGAACCTTTCTTGTATTGTAATCAACTTCTGATGGTAAACGAAGCCATGCCGAGTAGAGCAATGACTCATGGACAGTAACATGAGGAGAATGGATGTCATTCTGCTCACAATAACCAGATATTCGAGCAAACGTTTCTTGTCTTTTAGGGTAGCCAGAAATTTTTATGCTCCCGTCGATATGACCACCGGTTTTCCTTCCCGCCAAAACATCCATTAAAGTAGTTTTTCCAGCTCCGCTAACTCCCATCAACGCTGTGAGAACACCAGGCCGAAATGCACCACTAACACCCTTCAAAAGCACCAACCTATCCTCTATTACTCCTTGAATCTTCATTTCCTGCCAAATAGAATCTCCAGAGTCAAGTTTCGAAAAAACCAATTCCTAAATTTTAACAAACTTTGAAATTTTTTTACCTGTGGCATGTCAACAGAATACACAACTTCGTCAAAGGTTATCGAATGTGGCTCGAAAGGAAGAACCATCCCTCTTTTCTGTCTGCGGCTAGAGGATTCTCCTGAACTTGCTGCATAACAATTGCAAGTTTGCTAAGATTCTAAAGACATTAAGAATCGCGTTTTCATGAGTGGTATGAGAAAGATAGATCACCTATGCGCGGTAATTCAACTTCTTGGAGTGTGCCATTCGTTGCGCTGTCTTCCGATTCTTCATTTATTGTTGCTTGTGCCTTATCAAATGCTGTAAAAATCATTCATCTTGGTTAATGAAATATTTTCGCTAACATAAGAAATTTAAATAACCGAATATGAAGATATTTACTCACGATTGAGATGTGTGAGAGCCACGGTGAATATAATGTTATAAAGAAACATGAATCCTACTAATGCGCCAACACCTATCCAATACCAATACGCGTCTGTGAAGAATCCGCGAGATTCCAAAACTTGAACTCCTAGTGTTTTATTCGAATTCGGTGTAAACTACAATCAAAGAGAAAACGAATTAGGCCTGCTGCGAGTTAACTAAAAGTTCAAAAGTTGCAAGTTTAAGAAATTACATGGTTCCAACTATCTCCAAGAAACTCATTCACCATTATAGCATTTTGTCCATACATTAAAGGTGAAATCCAGTAACCCCAAATCCACCAGCTTTTGATATCCTCTGCATCGTAATAACATCGCCAACGAAATCGAAAGAAACATTAATATCTAGTTCCATTACATGATAAAATGAAGCTTGTAAGTTCTGTTATTTAAACTCACTTCTGGACATAATGAAGCCACCTAGTGTAAGAAGTGTGAGAAGTGCAAAGGACCCGAATGTGTTGGCGACAATCATGTTTCTACCGAGTGCTGCAATAGCGCGAAATAGTCCAGAAGCCATTTGGTTTATCAATAACAGCAGAAGATATTGCTTTAATAATCTGCACGAATACGAAACCTTGCACTATAAGTAAAATCTAGAACTAGTAGTATTCACATGTTGCAAATATATAAGAAGGTTCTTTACCTGCTAACATTCGGATCGAATCCTATTACGTAATAGGTGAGAAAAACCCATACGGCGACTTCACAAAATGTAACAGGCATCTTGAGGATCCATGCAGGTATAGAATATGCCCATGAAGGATAAAATAGAAGGTCTCTTTGCTTGTAGAAACATGGAAGCTTTGCAATGGTCATCGAAAGTTCAGCCATTCCGTTAAACATAATCATAACTACCGCGAAAAATAGTGCGCCAGCAAACACACCTCCATCGTTCAAGGACTCGCGGTGCATCTCAGTTCTTAAAAATAGCGTCATCGTCACTGTTGCCATGAAGATAAGCTAAAAAACACATCAAGAATACTCAAAAGTTAAAATCATGAATTCAAAATATTCACACAATCAAATATTGATTCATGTAGAGCAACTAGAACTAGAATTTACCTGACATATCTTGAAGATGTAAACAAAGGAGTTTCTTTTCATAAGCAAATACTCTCTTGAGAAGTTAGCTTTTAGTAGTTCCTTCTTGTTAACACCATATTTTTCAGTGGTTAATGCTGCTGGATGATTCTTAGACTTGTCGAATGGAATTGCGAGCTCGTCTCCTATTTTCCTTCCAACATGGTATGATTGAAATGTCTCGGCGAATTGAGTAACTGTTACATACCTGTATGGTTTTTCTCTGTGAAACCAATATTGTTCTTGATCCTTTTTTGAAGTTACCTGCAAAAAGAAATAGATTATAACATATACGTCTTCACTAACAACTAATGTTTTCGAAATAGGACCAGATCGAACCAGGTGACTGAACCATGGTTCAACCTGGTTCGATCTGGTTCTAAGAGACTGAGAGCCGAACTCAGTTAAACTTTGACTTACTTCTTGAAGAAAATCAGCTGCACCTTTTCTCTCAGGACATTTGAAACCAACAAATTCAAAAAAGTCGAGAACATGTTCGCGCGGTCCTTGGTAGACAATTTGGCCATCAGATATAAGAATAATGTCGTCAAAAAGTTCGTAAGTCTCTGGTGCTGGTTGAAGCAAAGATATAACCGCGGTTCCATTAAGAATGTGAACATATTGCCTAAGAGATCTCACAATTTGGAAAGTTGTTGAACTGTCTAAACCAGTAGATATTTCATCCATGAATAAAGCATTTGCTGGTCCAACCAACATCTCTCCTGTCGTAACTCGCTTTCTTTGTCCTCCCGAGATACCGCGCAACATTTCATTCCCAACCATAGTGTCAGCACACACATCCAACCCCAAAAGCTGCATAATTTTCAACTCATTAAGGTTTTGTTTGGATAAACAATTTAATTAAGTGCTTCTAGCATAAGTGCTTATTATATTACTAGTTCTCATTTTCGAAATACCTTGAGTACATAATCAGTTACCACACTTTCCTGTTGGCCTCCAGTTGATACTGCCTGTATGTCCAAAGTCAATTGAATGCGTATTGATTAATATTTATTGCCTTAGAATTTTTGTTGCGATAGATATTGATAATAGCTTCTTCTCACCTTCATGAAGACATCGAGATCCGGGTCTGGCTTAATCTTTGCTTCTTTTTCTCTTCTAGACAACTCCGACAACAAGTCTATGGACCACAAAAACATTAATTACGCATATCTTATGGCGTCCGGAAGTATACTTCTAGACAAAAGCACAGTGTTTTCTATTCAGAAGTATACTTCCGGACATGAAAAAAGTATGAACTTTGTGTAGAAAATGATTAACTAACCGTATCGTGATCCAACACCTTGGCATCTTGCTGAGAAAGCCAAGGTTTCCCTAACAGTCATTTCTCCAATATGAACATCATGTTGACTAATATATGCAGCTGTTCTTTGAGGTACGAATTCATCCATTCCGTGTCCGTTATAGGTCACTCTCCCAGATACCTGGAAGACATTTATTTTATAGACCAGATACATTGATTATTCAATGAACCTAAAAAACAAACTTTTTCTTATATTAAGAACCAGAGGGAATGCTTTTCACCTTGAGATTGGGATCAAGCTTTCCTGATAAGGCCAAAAGAAGCGTGGTTTTTCCCGAACTCGGAGGACCAAGAAGAAGTGTCATCCTACTTGGTTTTACAACTCCACTAACATCTTTGAGGATAGTCATATGTTTCTTTTTGTTTGTGAGAATATAGAGAGAAATCAAGATACTCTGAAAGACCAAAGAAAAATTGTTATCAAGAGACTAATTCGAAAACAAAGAAACAAGAACAACTGATAAACTAGAATCTGGTTAAATTTACCTCAACAGCATTAGTGACAGAGTTCAAAAAAGTCGGCATAGCCCTTCCTCCCACGTAAGCTTCCGCCTCAACAGTTAGCCGCTCGTATCGAACTTCGATTGTTGGAACCTCAATCCCAACTCTATAAAAAAAAACCACAAAGATAGCAAATGGTGAGAAAAATATTGGATCTATACTCTCTTATGTTAATCATTCAAAGCGAAAACGAAACGAAACCAAACATCTTATTAGTTTTACCTATCAATTCTGTCCTTGAGCTTCAACAAAAACTTCTCATTACCCTCTTCAGCCACATTGATCAACCTATCCAACAGTTTCTGTCTTTCTTGAAATCCAAGATCAGTTAATATATCAATCTCATTGGCAACACCGCGTGACGTGGCTAGCAGCCCTTTCCTCAAACGGTTGTAAGTAGGGAGTTTTTCAAGTGCAGCCCATTTAAGAGCTTCTTCATCATCTTCTTGTTCTCCACGCCGCGACGAAAAAGCCTCTATCCCACTGTTTCTCCAACCTGTAGTAGAAGAAGAACTTCTCGCACGGAAACTCGTACTCGCACCGTATATATCACTTCCTTCCATTGCTGAAACTCAACACTAGTATACTAAAAAGTTAACAACTTTTGCAACTTAAGCATAAACCTAACAAAACCCAGATACCTTTTTACAAACTGATATGACAGAAACCAGAAAACAATGTCATTTGTAGAAAGTGAGATATGAAAACTATAGCATGTGACAAATTATTAATATATGATATGAAAAAAGATTCTGTGCATTCTTATAGAGAGGATCATATGTTAGAATATGTGGTTGATTAATGCATACACATTGAAAGTTGAGAAGAGTGATGTAATATAGTATTATATGCCTTATAAATTATAGACTTATGATTCAAGGTTGTTTAAATATTGTTTAGGTTGTTAACAGTTGGCTGGCCTCCCTATTGAAATCAGATGTGTGACCAACCAATTAGCTTTTTCTTTTCCATGTGTTTGCATCTCCAATCTAAACTAGAGGTGTTTCAACTTCAAAATGTGCATCATAAAATAAGTTTAAAAAGTCAAAATGTGTTAAACTAAAAAAATATATAAATAATAGTATAATATACTCAAAATCATAAATTTCACTCAAAACTGAATAGTAAAATATAAAATATTACCACTACGGTACGTGTATATATATAATTCAACATTTATTTGCATTTGTCACAATTTTTTTTTTTTAATTTATTGGATAACCAATATAATTGATTTATATATAGATTTAGAATTATCAAGATGAATTTATTCATATGCACCGACTCGAAAAGCCAGATAAAACATAGGGCTTGAGTCTTAAATTTGTAAGATTTTTTAGCTCGCCCTTAAAATATCTACTATACATTAAAACTAAGTTGTATGAGTCATTAGTTGTCCATTTGACCCGTATAATTAAATTTTTTAAAACTATATTAATATTTATGGTGTTGCATTCAAAAACATATATCCACTAAATTTTAATTTGTTCATATTATTCAATTTTTTATATTAAATATTATACATTAATATAATCAAAATGATATTTAATAATTTAACGTTTTACTTTAAAATTTTATTTTATCCTATTAATTTATGTTATGTTAGATTATTTTAAAAAATTAATATAATACATAAAAATGTATTATACTTAAATTGATACTCCCTCCGGTACTTTTTACAATGAACATTTCACCTTTTTAGATTCATTAAATAATTAATATATTTGGTCTGCATTATAGATCAGATACATTACTTATTTAATAAATCTAAAAAAGTGAAATGTTCTTATAAAAAAGACCGAAGATAGTATTTTATATAATAAATATTATGAAATTTTTTATTTTATATTTTTTTAAATATATAAATTTCATAGTTAATTTGCAATTAGTTTAGGTCGAACTCGAGTAATATATTTTAAACACATATTATAACAGATTTTTTTTGTTCTTGACCTGGAATTTCTTTAACTACTCCCTCTTTTTTAAAATGAAAGTTTTTTTAGCCAAAAAAAATTATTTTAAAATGAGAATTTTTTAAAGTTTTCAATATAATATTAATTAATATTGTTAATCAATATTGTTACTTTTCATACAATTATTTTTCTTTTACTTGTAGTACCTCTAATTATTTATTACATTTATTTTATTTTTTCTCTTTCTATAATAATTATTTAGGGGTGATTTTGACAAAGCAACATTTAATTACTACCTTGAACTTTACAAGTGACACTTAAAAATGAACAAAAAATTATTCTAAAAGTGACACTTATAAAAGAACGGAGGGAGTAATTTATATCAACTTTATTTTTAATAATTATTATTTACACTACTTTTAAGATATTACACCATATTATACTTTTGTGACAACCAATAATAAATATTACTCCCTCCGTCCCAAATTATAAGCCACTTTGTCAAAAAAATTTGTCCCAAATTATAAGTCACCTTACATTTCCAATGCAATATAAATGACATCTTCCCCAATATACCCTCAAATATTTATTATTATTTATTCTTTCAACTCTTTTAATTTCTCTCTCCTATATAATTATGAGGGGCATTACTGTAAAATTATACATAATTTATCTTTCCCATAAAATAATAATTAAATTTCTTAATTTATGTGAAAAATCCAAAACGTCTTATAATTTGGGACGGAGAGAATACCTGAGAAGAAAGGAACTCCTAAAATATTTAGAAATATTGGGATGGCAAAAGTTTGACACGTGCACTTAGCTTAGATTATGGATTGTTTGCAAAGTAAATGTGGTGACTACCAGTCTTTGACTTATTGCCAAATCACATGCAACTTTCATTAATAATCGGTAATACCAACAACGTTGCAATTTATTAACATTACTACTATATTCTTGTCTACCTTAAACTTATGTTTCATTTCAATGTCATCTTACTTGTAGAAAAATACTTGCATGCCAAATAAATATTATTTAGGTGTTTACACACAATACACATTATTTAACTATTTCAAATATACACTATCTTTTTAAAACAACATATTCTCTTCCGTGTTAAATATAAACAAAGGTTAGTCATAGAAAATTGATGTATTTAATCTAAATTTTGAACCGAGTATATCAATTTTTATTTATATTTAAAAACAAAATAATATTACACAATATTATTTTTTTTATCCTTTTTTTATTTTACATAGAGATTAATTACTATGCACTATAAGTAGGGCCGGCCAAACGGATACCACCTAAGGCCTCACTTTTTTATTTATATTCATATATGATTTACTTAATGATTTTTTATTTTAAAAAACCTTTAAATTATGTTAAATATCAATTAAATAATAGCATTTATTTAGAATATATAATAATACACATTGTTTGATTTATTAATTTCAAAATTGCATGTATAAATAATAAATTTTTGAATTTTTTAACATAGGAGGAAATTTGATATCTATTTTTTTTATATTGTTTTTCAATTATGATTTTTTAAATAATAAAAAGAGTGTTTAGATGAATTAATTTTATTATCAATTAAAATAAAATATTAAATAAAATGAGTTATAATAATTTAATAGTTTTACATCTAAAACATCTAAACTATATTAATTTTAAAAATATATATATTTTTATTATATTAAAAATATTTAATTTTAAATTTTGCCTCAGGTCTCCAGATGTGTTGGTCCGGTCCTTACCATCAGTATAAAAATTTTTACAATATCAATTCATCACTATCATCCGTTTACATTACTATTTTGGTGATTAAAATAAAAGTCAAATTTCTCCAACGTTCATAAGATTCTCTCAATTATAATATTTTTGTTGGGGTTGATGTGTCACGTAGGATTGATGTGTCACGTAGTTTGACAAAATTTAGTTACAAGTAATATTAAAGGTAAAGAAATTGCAAAAATCTTTTTTTTTTCAATGAGTTTACCCCAATTGCCATTTTTATATGGATTGCTAAATAAACAAATGCTTCAAAAAGCTATATTGACATTTACATTTAAAAAAGAAATTTTAATTTAACTAGAAAGATTAAGCTAAATTTGCAAGTCAAAGACTACGTGAGTATGAGGGATACAAATACTATAACCATTAGGATATAGAAGATACCTTGCGAAAAGCATTCCTGTTTTTGTGCATGCGTAAAATATTATTGTTTTTTTTTTTAATAAAGAAAAATATTATTACCAAAAAACACTGATTACACGCCGATAAACCGATTCAGACAACAAACACACAAATCAGAACACAAAACAAGCTAGATCCTATTACAAAAAGCTAATAGTTTCCTATTAGTACTAGCTTTATTAATCACCATATCAATAATAAACTCACTATTTAACTCATTAACAGCTCCATTTTGAAAAACAATTCGATTTCGAACAACCCAAATGTGGTGAACTGTTTCTGCTATCGCAGCCTTGATAATACGCGCACGACTCCCCTTACCCTTAGCATAGTGCAGGATCCAGCACACCTCACTATCCCAAGCAGCAGGCAGGTGATTCCAACTAAATTTCTGAAGGACTCTGCACCAAATCATCTTCGTACTAGCACAATCAAAAAACAAATGATGATTATTCTCAGGCTTCTGACAGAACACACAATCACCATCATTCTGACCACCATGTTTCCTCAGTCTATCCTTAGTAGGTAACCGATTGAGACATACCAACCACAAACAGAAAGTTGTGCGCGGTCGAGCAAGGTTGCCATAGATTAGTTTCCTCCACTCCACACTTGGCTTAACCCCTCTTAAAAGCCTATACATTTTACCTGTGTTATACTTTACACACTCATGGAAATCCTGCCACACACTAGTCCCCATGATATAAGCCTTGTATTTGAATAATGTTTTCAAAAACCAAGAGCTATGTAATGGAGGATTATAAGTTTCAACCTGTTCATTTTTCATATAGAATGCGTGAATCCATTGAATCCACAGCCTATCTTGCTTTTCATAAAGATTCCACAGAAGTTTGCCTATAGTAGCAATGTTCCACTCCCTAAGAGCAGTCAAGTTTCACCCCCTGTAGCAACAAAATCACAGAGTTTCTCCCACGCCACAAGAGCTTTCCGGCTGCCATCATATTTTCCAGTCCACACAAATTTCCTACACAGTCTTTCTATGTGACTTATCACTCTCTTGGGCAAAATAAAAACCTGCATCCAATAGTTAGTTATAGCAAAGATTACACTTCTAACCAATTGGACACGACCTGCATAAGATAACAATTTATTGCACCAGTGTTTCAATCTCACAGCCATCCTATTAATCAACAGTTGACAACTTGAAATAGACAACTTCTTACTGTCAAGGGGAACCCCCAAGTATTTGAAAGGGAGGGCACCAATTTTAAACCCTGTAACCTGCTGCAAGTGGAGCCTCATATCAGAATCAACACCTCCCAAATATATGGAACTTTTGGGAATGCTCATATGAAGACCTGTTGCCTTGGTAAACTCATCAATTTTGTTCATAATCAGCTGAATAGATCCTATATCTCCCACACAAATAGAAGAATATCATCAGCAAAACAGAGATTAATTATCTTAAGCTTTTCACACTTAGGATGGAAATTGAAATTGGGGTTCTTACTCAGACTTTGAAGGACCCTGTGCAGATACTCCATAATGATAACAAACAACAGGGGGGAGATTGAATCCCCCTGTCTCAACCCTCTCTTGGCAATCAGCAACTTAGAAGTATCTCCATTAATGGCAAACCTGTAAGAGACTGAAGAAACACAAGACATAATTCATTTAGAAAAAACTTGAGGAATCCCCAATTCATTCATAATTTGGGCCAAAGCACTCCAATCAACCGTATCATAAACTTTCTGAATATCCATTTGGATTAAGCACCTAGGGGAGATATTTTTCCTATTGTATCCTCTAACAAGCTCTTGGGCAATGATAATGTTGTCTTGAATGTTTCTGCCAGGCACAAAGGCAGACTGAGTGTCATTTATGATCTTGCCTATCACCCTCCCAAGCCTACAAGTGAGGATTTTGGATATTATTTTGTAAACAGTACTACAGCAAGATATAGGCGTAAGATCCTTAACTGTCTTAGCTGCAGGAGATTTAGGGATAAGGGAAATAAGAGAGCAGTTAAAAGCTTTGTAAATGTGGTTTTCTTGAAAATATTCCATAACAGCTTCAATCACATCCTTCTTCACAATATTCTAAGCACTCTTGAAAAAATAAGAATTGAATCCATCTAACCCAGGAGCCTTAGAATTCCCTATGCTACACAAAGCCTTCCAAATCTCACTCTCTTCAACAGGTCTGATCAGATATTGAGCCTCCTCCCTAGATAAGGTTTTACCATTCCTAACAATAGAAATATCAACACCTTTAAGAGCATCAGCCTTAGTACCAACCAGAGTAGTATAGAACCCCAGAATCTCTTTTTCTATCTCTTCAGGATTACTAAGAATCTCTCCATCTAAGGATTCCAAAGTGTTCAAAGTTTTTTGCTTATTCCTGTCCTTGACATAAGCATGGAAGTGAGCTGTATTATTGTCTCCCAATTGTAACCACCTTATTTTAGCTTTTTGTCTCAATATAGCTTCCTCAGTCTGACTCAACATGATCAACTTCTCAGTACAGGTTTTAACATCCTCTAACAACTGAACATTAAATATATTCTGTTGAAGGTTACCCTGAGCCTAGTTCAACTCCTGTCTAGCCTGCATAATCTGGACCTGCATATCAGAGTACTTTCTACTCAACTGTCTAATAATTGGTTGAAGTCTTTTCAATTTAATCCACAACCTGTACATAGGCCTCCCTTGAACCTCTTGACACCAACTATTGGAAACACTTTGTAAAAAAGAAAGATCTTGAGTAGTACAATTAATAAACTTGAACAAGGACATTTTCTTACACCATTGATTCAACTTACATATCTTAACAGGCGAATGATCAGATATGTTAAGAGCAAGATTTTCCATAAAATAATCTTGGAACTTCTTATACCACTCAGTATTAGCCACTACTCTATCTATTCTAGAGTAAATCACCCCAGAAATATGTTTGTTGTTCCATATGTAGTAGCTACCTTTAGATTCCATTTCAAAAAGCCCAACCATATTCATCATATCCTCAAGGTCTCTGAACCCAGCTTCAGTAACAGATTTACCACCTATTCTATCTTGAGAGTTCAACACATTGTTCATATCCCCCATAACAATCCAAGGCCTAATCATATAGTTGCCCAAATTCTCAATTTCTTTCCAAAGTCACTTTCTCTGCTCCAATTGATTAAAGGCATACACCACTGTTACTACATAAAGCAGAACTTTATCCAGCCCATAAACCTCCATGTGCATATATTGTGCATCAGTTTGTAGGATCTTGATGTCCACAACATTCTGATCCCAAAGAATCCATATACGACTATTATCATGATTCACATAGTTATTAGCAAAAAGCCATTTATTTCCAAAGCACTTTCTAATATTTACAGCTTTATTCACCTTAACCCTAGTCTCTAATAAAGCAACAAGAGGAACATTAAAAGAAGATACATAAGCACTAACCTCCCTATTCCTAGCCAATTTATTGATCCCTCTCACATTCCAAGTAACAATCATGGTTCCAGGTTCTGGTTCCCCATAGGACAGTCTCCAATCCTAAGGGGAGTGAATGAATTCTGATAAGTAACAAATGAGCTTCTAGGAGTATGTATCAATGCTCTTTTCCCTTTATCCCTAGTCACCTCAGTCCAATCTGCCTGTAATTTCATTTCTTGTTCCTCTTTTCTTTCATCCTTCTTTACCTTCTCTTCATCATGTTGAATATGGCTTGGTTCACCTTTAGGGGGGTCTACAACTTTATCTTTGTTTAAGATAGGCTCCCACACTTTTTGCTTGATAGGCTGTTTCTTCAAATCATAATTATGCCCTATCCTCAAACATTTTTGACAGTATAATGGCATCCATTCATATTCCACCCTCTGTTCAATCATTTTACCTTTATGATTTCTGATACATATCATGTCCCTTGGCTTCTGCGTGATGTCCACCTCAACCAACACCCGAGCATAAGAGATTCTGAGTTTCTTCGCAGTACATTCATCTGTGGTGATTGGCTTTCCCATTGAACCTGTAATTTTTGACAAACTTCTTTCCCCCCACATGTGCAGAGGAAGGTTAAGTAGATTAATCCATAATGTCAGCACTCTCAGCAGGTCTTCTTTCATCTCAAAGTCAGGACTCCATTGTCTTATAAACACAGGCTTACCATAAATGAAGTAAGGGCCCTGAGACATTACATTCTCTCTATCCTCATGACTTTTGAAACGAACAATGAAGCAGTCTTCATCGTTATAGAACAAATCTGGGAGTGAGACAAAATTCCACGCTTTCTCCATGAATTTAGTAACATCATTCATGGACAAAGAATCCCCAAGAGCAAATAAAATCATAGTGTGTTCCCAAAACTCCAATTCATCTTCAATATCAGTCTCATCAATCTTAACTTCTACTTCGCCATTAATAACATTTGGTGCAATGAACTCAACATTCATACCTCGATTTAGGTTTCTATTACCTTGGATAACTTCCACCCATGGCTTATTCCGCTCCCCCTTGTGCTCTTCTGATTTCGTTTGAACTACCTCCTCCGTCCCTCGTTCAAGATCTAACGAAGAAGTTTTCACCATAGATTCCGGTAACTCTATCGAAGAGTTATTCACATCGTCTTCATCTCCATGGTCTTCAATCTCCGGAACAACTTCAACCTCAGCTTGTGTAATTATGGTCCTTTCCACCCCCTTTCCGGCGTGCTGCCACCGCTGTTTTTGGCCGGCCAACACCCCTTTTGCCCATGGTTCTCAAACCCTAACAGAGCATTGGACCTTTAAATATTATTATTTTTATACTCCATATATAATACATATTATTTAATATTTTTATAGATTTAAATTCGTGTATATTGTCGAGGAAAATTGATTAATTGATAAAAATTTAACTTGTTATATCAAGAAGTTATAGGTTCAACTCTCACTACAAAAAAACTGTCTCTTGCCACGTGAATTTCACGTCACAAACTTGAAATTCACTTCATAATACAGTTTTTGTGACGTGACCATTCACGTGACAGGAGGACGTGTGGCAACTTTTTTGCCACGTGAATTTCATGTCGCAACTTTGCCACGTGAATTTCACTTCACAGCATTCTGCACAGAAAATCCCCTTTAGTCTGTCATGGCTCAGTAGTGGCAGGTGGTGAAGAAAACCTGTATGTTTGTTGCCACGTGAAATTCACTTCATAACTTTGTCACGTGAATTTCACTTCACAAAGTTGTGACGTGATTTTCACTTCACAACGTTGTGACGTGAATTTCACTTCACAACTTTTTTTTATAAATAAAATCTTTTATACGTTGAATAATTATAATTATATTAATTAAATATATATTAAGTAGCGACGTGAATTTCACTTTACAATGTTGTGACGTGAAATTCACTTCACTACATATTTCTTTTTTAAATAAAAAAACTTTTACGTTAATAATTAATAATTAATATATATTAAATTGATAATTAATATATTAAATTGAAAAATTAATAAATTAAATAATAAATAAATATAATTAAATACCAAAAATATAATTATAATAAAAATTAAAATAAAATTAATAATATCTTACAAAAATATAATTATCTTTCAAAAATTAAAATAAAATAAATGCTACATATCAATCCGGATCAGGATAGTCGTCAAGGTCAAAATCATCTTCATCTTCGGCATCCACCTGTCGGTGACCACTAACTCCTTCATTTCCACCAAGATTATCACTCCCTTGTGATTGTATAAATTGTCGCATCATTGCCTCCATATCAGCTTTCACGCCACGATATCTTAGTTGCCACATGAAAATCTCGTCACAAAATTAACATTAAATAAAAAATATATAAACAATTGAAATAAAATAAAGTAACTTACCAAAGCTTTTCTGGTACGTTCGTCAACAAAACCCCCCGATTTTTTTGTTCGGGTCCTTATAACCAGCTCCACCATTGTTGGATCTCTCCCCAATTCCTTTTTCTAAATAATAAAATTAACTTTAATTAAAAATCTATAATAAATAAAATTTTAACTTTAAAAAGTAGTAATAATTACCAAGCGTCGAGCATGTTCGACAACACTTATACTTCCAACTGCATTAAGGTTACCCCCTTTTTCGGATGCTCTCGTTTTTTTTTGCTTTTTCAGATCTTTCCTTAAAACCAGGAACAGTTTCCCAAAATTTAAGAAGTTCATCAAAGACTTCTTTGCCTATCCATTTGACACAGATATTTTCTTCTGCCCAGCGTATTCTAGCACGCCGTAGCATGACAGAAAGCCGAACTGCGCATATGCCATAAATGTTTTTCTTAACCTCATTCTCATTGTATACTTCTCACACACACTTTTCATGCAATGTTGTATGACATTCAAATAAATAATTAGATAATTATAATAAAAAAGAAATTTAAACAAAATTAACTTAACAAATAAATTAAATTAATTATACCTTTTTTTAATCAATAAATTAATTATACCTTAAATAAGTTAAACCAAACTTCTTTTTCAGTCCCAGGAACTTCTCTAAATCTCTTCCAAGCTATTTTATACTTTTGCTGAATTACATAACTTATACACTGGGCAGCAGTCCGACTCGGCGCGAAACTAAACCTCAATAATTTTAATTAGTATAAAAATATAAATTATAACTTAATATATAACTTAAATTATAACTTGAATGCTTAAATAAAAATTTATTACTTACGAATTTCCGCTAGGTCAAATATAATATCTTCCTTCAATTATCGTAACCTCCTCACGATTATCTGGCAGATTATCTCTGTCGACCTCATCATCTACCTCATGATCGTCCACATTTGGCTCCTCACGATCATCCTCACGATCAGGTATATGTGTGGGATGTGCGGTGTGGGACACTCCAGAATGCATGACGGATGAAGGTACCGGCGTGGGATGTGGAGTGCGGGACCCTCCGAATTGCATGAAGGATGAAGGTACATGTGAGGGGCCCTGCTGGAATGGATGACTAGTAAAAACAGGAGCCCCAGATGGGCTAATAAAAGCCGGAGTCTCAGATGGACTAATAAAACTTGAGCCCCGGATGGGCTAAAACCGGGAGCCCCAGATGGGCTAACAAAAGCTGATGTCCCAGATGGACGAATAAAACCTGGAGGCCCAGATGAGCTAACAAAAGATGGAGTCCCAGATGGACTAATAAAACCTGGATACTCATGGGGGGGAAGTAATGTCATTAGAGGTTGAGAACTGGCCATGGACATATGATCTAACTGACTCAGTGGGGGATGACACATTGCCGATTCGGGTGTCTGACATACTACTACCCTCAGACGTTGGGACTTCTTACCGCTGATACCAATAGCCTTACCCTTATCAGGTCAGGGTGGCATTTTACCTATTCATAGAGAATACACATTTAATATATATTCATCAACACAAATAATAAGGAAAATAATATTTCATCAATATATATTCATCAATATATATTCAAAATCAATTTATTCAAAAAGTAAAATTACAAGGTTTTATAAAGTAAAATTACAAAAACAATTTATTCAAAATCATCATCCATATCATTCTCATCATCTGATGTGATATTGTCCTCAGATCCAAACTCTTCATGCTCTTCGTCCACATTGTTTTCTGATAACAATATAGACGCATCAACTTGATCCCCCTCAACCATTGTATCAAACAAACTTGTAATTTGTTCAACTGCAATCACATCATTAATTTGTTCAACCTCATCAACTTGGTAAGCAACATCTTCCACTAGATCGCCACTATCAATATGACCCAATGGTTTTGTTTTGATTACAACATACCACCATCGTTTACGTGGCACAATTGAAGGATAAGGAACATAGTATACTTGCCTAACAATATGTGACATTATGAAAGGGTCATACTCTTTGTACCTTCAGTCCATTCGAATCTCAAAAGTACCATATGTCTTATCTATTTTTGTACTCTAGCAGATGGATAGTACCAATCACAAAAAAACAAGACAACTTTATTTTCTGAGTCCAAGTAATTGTATACCAACTCGTAGATATGTTTAACAAAGCCATAGAAGCCGTCTTCACCACCATCTGTAACTCCTTTTACAAATACACCACTGTTTATGGTTTTTTTTCCCTTCCGTCCATGTCTCAGTGTGAAATTTATATCCGTTCACGAAGTATTTGTGCCATTCATTTGCGCTTTGAATAAGGCCTTCAGACAAGTTTCTCAAATGGAGTATTTCTTGAGTTGGTGCAACAACACATGAAAATTTCTCCTTGAACCATAATGGAAAATAAGCATGTATGTGACCGGAGGTTGCTTGTACACCGGTGCTATGAAAATAGGAGTTATTAAATTCCCTAAAAAGAAACACAGTATAAGTTCCAAGGTAATAAGTTTTATATTCACATTATAAAGAAATTTAAACAGTTGGGGTATACTTACTCAAGATATGGTTTAACTTTAACACAGTTAATCAAGACATGAACATGTGCAGATTGCATTTCTTTTTTGGTCAGCCAATGGACACCCTTTTATCTAGAGGGACGATCTGGAAGCCCGAAGACTGATAAGGTAAATTGACTTTTATCGTTAACATTTACGGGATTCCTTATGATTCTTGGAGTTAACATCAAGTGATTGAAATAGTGACTGCAAAAATGAGATGTTTCCCGGTGCAAGTAATGTGCACATATTGATCCTTCAACTTTAGCTTTATTTTCCACCAATCGCTTTGAATCTCCCATGAACCTTTCAAACGGATACATCCACCTATATTGAACTGGGCCGCCAAGATAAGCTTCATATGCAAGATGCATAGGTATATGTTCCATAGAGTCAAAAAAGTCGGGCGGAAATAATTGTTCCAACTTACAGAGAATGACTGGAATATTTTGATCCAACTTATTGATGTCATCCACTCCTAAAGCTGACGCACAAATATCTCTAAATAATTGACTAATCTCAATTAGTGGATTGAGCACATGATTGGGTAGTGAACCAAATGCAATTGGAAGTAATCGGTCCATAAAAACGTGGCAATCATGACTTTTCATACCATACAACTTCCCAGTGTTAGCGTCGGCACACCTTGCCAAATTTGAAGCATAACCATCTGGCATTCTCAATTCTTTTAACCATCGATAAACCGCTTTAGCGTCTTGGGAAGTTAGACTGTAATTAGCCTTGGGTTTTAATAATTTTCCATTCGGTTGACGCTTTAACTCCAACTCTTTTCGATCACACAAAATTTCCCTATCTTGTCTAGCCTTCTCATTGTCTTTTGTTTTGTCTTTAACATCCATCATTGTGTTAAATACATTATCAAAAAAATTCTTCTCAATATGCATAACATCAAGATTATGGCTCAACAAATTATCTTTCCAATATGGGAGGTCCCAAAATATACTTATTTTTGTCCAATTGTGTGTGACCCCATATCCTTGAATTCTACATGCTTTACCAGTATTTGTGAATTTTGGTAGTTCCCTAACTTGGTCCCATACTTCACCTGGTGGCAATCGAGGCGGAGGCTAATCTGTTACTCGTTCGTCTTTTTTGAAATCAGTCATGTTTCTTCTATAAGGATGATTTCTTGGTAGGAATCTACAATGACAATCAAACCACGAACTTTTCCCCCCTTTTTCCAACGTAAACGCCTTGTTGTTCCCCATACAATGCGGACATCCCATTTTGCCATGCGTACCCCATCCAGACAACATGCCATATGCTGGAAAATCGTTAATAGCCCACATCAAGGAAGCTCGCATAGTAAAGTTTTGTTTAATTGATATATCATAAGTCCATTCTTCAATCAACAACCTCTTCAAATCATCAATTAAAGGTTGTAAGTACACATCGATTTCGGCTTTTGGACTCGACGGTCCTGGAATGAGGCAGGTCAAAGACATGTATGGTTTTGTCATGCACATCTTAGGAGGGAGATTGTAAGGGGTTACAATAACTGGCCAACAAGAATATCCGCTTCCCGAGGCTTGGACATATGGAGTAAAACCATCAGAGCATAATCCAAGCCTCACATTTCTAGGTTCTGCGGCAAAATCAGTATGTATGTGATCAAAGTGCTTCCAAGCTTCACCATCAGATGGATGTTGCATAGTACCTGAACTTGTTTTATTTGTATGATGCCATTTCATTTGACTTGCACTATGCATTAAAGCAAACATTCTTTTCAACCTTGGTATTATCGAAAGAAAACATGGACTTCACTGCTACACGTTTTTGCTTACTGTGAATGGCTTTACTACGGACTTTATATCTTGGACTCTGACAGAACTTACATTTCTCCAACGCTCCATCTTTAGTACCAAACTCATTGTCATAAAACAAGATGCAACCACCAATGCAACAATCAATCTTTCTTACTTCTAAACCCAACTTCGACACCAACCTCTTTGCATCATAAAAACTTGTAGGAAAGTTGTCTTTCGTAGGGGTCGCATCGAGCATCATTTTTGCGAAGAATTCCAAACACTGATCAGGAACATTCCAATTTGACTTGGCGGCCAGTAATCTCACACACATTGACAGTTTTGAGTTCGACGACCCCTCAAACAACGGCGTATTCATCTCATTTAACAACTGATAAAAATTTTGCGCTTCCTCATTCGGCAACTCTTCCCCATCAAAATCTTTAGGTTCATCATAGGTCACATTCACACCAAAAGCATCGCCCACCATCTCACTAATCAGATTAAAGTTTTCCCCATGTTTCATCGGTGATCGACTACTTGAAGCATGCGTATTACTGGTCTCTGGTACGCTACCGGGCAATTCTTCTCCATTATATGTCCAAACCCAATAATTTTCAATGAAACCCCTTCTCATCAAATGACGTTCTATTTCCTCTGGGTCATCAATTATAGGCTTGCATCCACATTTAATACAAGGACACCTTACTCCTCCTTCGCTTCGACAACACTCCTGAGAAAATGCCCACCTGATAAATCTTTTTACTCCTTCCTCAAAATTGGGTTTAAGTCCACGTCTTCCAGGATACAACCTATTGTATATCCAACTACGATAATACCGATAATATTTCACACTGCATATATATACAATCAGTCTTTTTAGTTAATTATATACTATTCTTAAACATACTACTAATAAACGTATATTATTCTTAAACATACTACTAATAAACATAAACACATATTAAACATAATATTAAACATATACTACATATACTTTAATATAATTTAATATACTTTAATATTAATTTAATATAATTTAGGCTTAAATGCACTTTTGGTCCCTCTAGTTTAGGTTTTTTATACTATTAGTCCCCCTATTACAAAACCTGCGATTTTGGTCCCTTAAGTTAGATGTACTTTGCATTTTTGTGGTCCCTCTCCATTTTTGCATATGTGGCAGGATGATTAGGATAAAAAAATTATTTTTAATTAGTTGACATTAATGACTAGGATATTTTAATTAGTTGGCAAAGATATTTTATTAATTAATATATTTTTAAGTAAATTAATATTTAATATATTTAATAATGTAACTAAATTAATATTTAATTTTTTTAATTAATTAAAATATTAAGACTTCCTTTTTGGGCCTGGGCCCATTTAGTTATAGTTCCATATCCATCCAATATCAATTAAACTTATCATGTATATATGACATATATAAACACTTTACTTTATTACTAAAAAATCGATGTGGGACATTTTACAGCTTTAGTTACAGTTTCATTCTTCACTTTCTTCCATTCAACTACAACATCATCCTTGTTGTAGTTGAATGGAAGAAAGTGAAGAATGAAACTGTAACTAAAGCTGTAAAATGTCCCACATCGATTTTTTAGTAATAAAGCAAAGTGTTTATATATGTCATATATACATGATAAGTTTAATTGATATTGGATGGATATGGAACTATAACTAAATGGGCCCAGACCCAAAAATGAAGTCTTAATATTTTAATTAATTAAAAAAATTAAATATTAATTTAGTTACATTATTAAATATATTAAATATTAATTTACTTAAAAATATATTAATTAATAAAATATCTTTGCCAACTAATTAAAAATATCCTAGTCATTAATGTCAACTAATTAAAAATATTTTTTTTTATCCTAATCATCTTGCCACATATGCAAAAATGGAGAGGGACCACAAAAATGTAAAGTACATTTAACTTAAGGGACCAAAATCGCAGGTTTTGTAATAGGGGGACTAATAGTATAAAAAACCTAAACTAGAGGGACCAAAAGTGCATTTAAGCCTATAATTTAATATAATTTATATTAAAAAAAATTATTCTTAAACATAAACTATTAAAAATTTATACTATTCAAAATATATATACTATTCTTAAACATACTACTAATAAACATATATTATTCTTAAACATACTACTAATAAACATAAACACATATTAAACATAATATTAAACATATACTACATATTCTTTAATATAATTTAATATACTTTAATATTAATTTAATATAAGTTAATATAATTTATATTAAAAAAATTTATAATTTAAAATAATTTAATTAAAAATTCTGTTTTTATAATTTAATATACTAAGATAAAAATTTTAAAAAATTAAAATACTTTAAATAAAAATTCTGTTTTTATAATTTTATATATTCTGTTTTTAAAAAATATATAAGAAATAAAATATAATGAATATTAAAATTTTAAAAAATTGAATAATATAATCTGTTTTATTATAAATATTCTGTTTTTTAATAAATATTATATGTTCTGTTTTTTTATATTCTATTTTAAATAATACATAAAATATGTTTTTAATAAATATATAAGAGAAAATAGGTGATACACTGACAGTGTAAAAAAATTTTACACTGTCAACCAATCACAACCATGAATCCCGCCAAATCAGACTGTAATTTTTAAAATCTTTTTATGACATGGCAAAACGTTATGTTTTTACTGGATGACAGTGTAAAATTTTTTTGCACTGTCAATGCATATAATTAAACCCAATATATAATATATAACATATTCTGTTTTTAAATTAATATATAATCTGTTTTTTTATATTCTGTTTTTTAATAAATATTATATATTATGCTTTTTTATATTCTATTTCAAAAAATATATAAAATCTGTTTTTAATAAATATATAATATATTATATATTTGGTTTTAAAATAAATATATAATATATATAATAAAAATATTTATTCTGTTTAATAAATATATTTATTCTGTTTATATATTCTGTTTAATAAATAAATATTTATATATAAATAAAGATAATTCTTTTTAATAAAAAATCATATGTTTTCGTTTTAAATAATATATTATAAAATAATACATTTTTTGTTTTATTTATTAAAAACGAAATAATATATAACAACAAACACAAACACAAAGACCAAACATTTTCGTTTTTCATTCATGTATATCACAATAAACAACAACAACTCAATAATATATAAAATCCAGGAAAAAAATAAAAGACAAAAATACTTCTTCTTCACGCTCCTTCAATCTTCCTCCTCCAATATTATATCTTCAATTTCTTGTTAAAAAAATCTCCTTCAAATCTTTTAACATTTGATAGAAAAAAAAAATGTAAATTATGTCAGATATATTAAAATAACAGTACGTGGATTTGGAAATTGAATGAAAAAGAGGAAGACCATCAGAGAACCAATATTACATTTAAGTTAAGTATGGAGATGAAAAAATTGATTGGGTGTTGCAAAGAGGAAGAAAAGATCAGAGGAAGAGGAAGGAAAAAGAGGAAGAGAAATCATTTTGGAAACAGGAAGATAAAGAGATAGAGTGGAGAGAGAAGGGATAAGAAAAGAGGAAGGGAAATCGTTTTGGAAATAGGAAGATAAAGAGATAGAGTGGAGAGAGAAATGATAAGAAATGCAGATAATGGTCTGGGAATGAGTAGCGTGTTGCATTAAATAACCCAAACTAGTGACGTGAATTTCACGTCGTAACCTTGCAAAATGAAATTCACATCGCAACACCAACGGTAATAATTTAAATAATAACTTAGGAAATGAAATTAATGTGGATATTTAATAACCCAAACTAGCGACGTGAATTTCACGTCACAATGTTGCGAAGTGAAATTCACGTCGCAACACCCAACGTTCATATTTTAAATTTTGAATTTGCAAAATGGAAATCACGTCGCAACTTTGCGAAGTGGAAAACACGTCGCAACATTGTAACGATAAAAACTTTTGTCAATCCCAACCTGCACACTCTGTGCCCCATCATTTCACCGTCAGACATGTTTTCCCTCTAAAAGCTTGCGACGTGAATATCACTTCACAAGCAAAATTTTGAAAATTTCAAAATTCCCTCTTCTGTACGCCATTAACCTTTTTATTTTTTTATTTAAATTTAAATGTTGCGACGTAATTTTCACGTCGCTGTTGGAATAATATAGCAAGTGTGAGTAAGTGGGGAAATAGTCCCACATTGGATAGGAATGTGGTGACTTGAGCATTTATAAGTGGGAGAATCCACTCACCTATCACCTTAAGGTTTTAGGTGGACAAGTGGTGTGTCTCTCACAAAGGTGTCTATCCTACACTATGTATCAATGTTCCCTAGAAAACTCCCCCCATTGTGTATAAACTCACACTTGAGGGGGAGTGTTGAGAATCAAGTGTGAGGAAGAAGTCCCACATTGATTAGAAAAGGAAAGATTGAACACTATATAAGTGAGAGAACCCACACACCAATAACCTTAAGGTTTTAGGTGAGTATGTGGTGTGTCTCTCATAAAGGTGTGTCCCAAATAAGAAATGCTCCCTCGTTGACCCCCTCGATTATTCCGCCAACAATGGTATCATGAGCCTTTGGTTCGAGAAATGGACCGGCTTACTTGTATCGAAAACACTTCCCGCAGGTGTGGGTAGAAGGTGTTTCGTTGAGTTCAACGATGATACAAGTGTATGTGGAAGAGAGAGCTTCCACATGAGGGGGAGCATTGTGTATAAACTCACACTTGAGGGGGAGTGTTGAGAATCAAGTGTGAGGAAGAAGTCCCACATTGATTAGAAAAGGGAAGATTAAACACTATATAAGTGAGAGAACCCACACACCAATCACCTTAAGGTTTTAGGTGGACAAGTGGTGTGTCTCTCACAAAGGTGCCTAACCCTACACTATGTATCAATGTTTCCTAGTAAAAACTCCCCCCAACAAATGGTATCATGAGCCTTTGGTTCGAGAAAGGGACCGAGGTGTATCGAAAAGCCCAGGAAGTGGTGTCCCGTTTAAATTGAAACGCCCAAGAAAGAGGTGTATTTGATGTGTCAACGGCGGTACAAAGTATAAAAAAAAAGGGGAACATTGTGGACTCACACTTGAGGGGGGATGTTGGAATAATATAGCAAGTGTGAGTAAGTGGGGAAATAGTCCCACATTGGATAGAAATGTGGTGACTTGAGCATTTATAAGTGGGAGAACCCACTCACCTATCACCTTAAGGTTTTAGGTGGACAAGTGGTGTGTCTCTCACAAAGGTGCATAGTCATACACTATGTATCAATGTTCCCTAGTAAAAACTCCCCCCAACAGTCACAACGTTTTTTTTTAAATAAAAATCTTTTAACCCACATTCTATCTTGGAACGTATTATTTAATGTTAAATATGTTAGCGACGTGAAAAACACGTCGCAAACTCCTAATTTTAGCCACATGTTTTTCACTTCACTAAATCACGTGGCTGGATTTAACATTTCTTGTATTGTCTCGTCTTTAATACGCACCATCTTTTATAAGTATGTTAATTTAGATAGACGAATTACATATGTTTAAGTATAGTATGGGAGGGAGGGAGGGAGGGAGGAAGAGAGAGAGAGGGCACTTCACAATCATAATTTACTTGATATATTGAGAGATCATGTGTTTATTGAGCGTCTAAGTGCAAATGAGCATAAATAGAGAGAGGGAGAGAGAGAGAGAGAGAGAGAGAGAGAGAGAGAGAGAGAGAGAGAGAGAGTGAGAGAGAGAGAGAGAGGGAGAGGGAGAGAGAGAGAGAGAGAGGGGGGAGGGAGAGAGAGAGAGGGGGAGGGAGAGGGGACTTCACAATCATAATTTACTTCATAGATTGAGAGGTCGTGCATTTATGGAGCGTCTAAGTGCAAATGAGCATAAATATGTGAATGATTTGACAAAGTGACATTTTTCACCCAAACACATACTTTTGTCACTACAAGAGCAAAATCTTAAGAAAGTTACTCAAATCACACAAGATAGGTCAGTAGTCATAAAACTGAGATACGACATTTATTTAAGTTGATTGAGGATGCAAATTATGTTTATTAGAGGAGAAGAATAGATAATTCAGATGTAGTATGTATGTAGTGATAGATTTCTTTTGACCCTCCAAATTCAGTAAAGTTGAACATTTTTTATATTATGTTAATTATGAACAACACATATAAGACAAGTAAATATGTATACAACCACTATTTAAAATTGCTTGTATAACATCACCTGAGTTGACATTTTCTATTGCATTTATCTAAATGGAAGCTGAGCAGGCGAAGAATTTTTGTTCGGTATTAGATAAACTGAAACAATTATTTATTAAGGGTTATGTCCCCGAGTGATTTTGACTGATAGAGATCTTGCTTTGATAAAAGAAAAGAATAGATTGCGATACCACCTTAAGTAGGCTTCAATTTTTTCTCTTTGCAGTTTTATTCTGTAGGGGTCATTTAACACGAGAACTTGGATGTACAATTCCATTTTCTAGAAGAAAAAGAGTCCCCACAAGTTTGTTAAGAAATTAAGTTTCATTATCAATTCTAAACACTTGTATTTGTTAATAAAATTGTGTATGCACCAATTTACAAAAAAAAAAATTATTATATGATTTACCTCTGACTTTTCTTTAAATAAGTATACCCAACAAAGTCTAGTATGATCATCCATAAAAGTGATCAACCATTTTATGTTGGATAAAGAGTTTATTCTATTAGACTCTCAAACATCGCTATGAATAATTGAAAAAGGTATGGAAGGTTTATATGTTTGTTTTGAGAAAAAAAACATTATGTGATGTTTAACAAACTCGTAAACCTCACATTGACATGTTCAAATATATATCTTGTTTAACAAAAAGATTAGGAAAAAGAAACTTTAAATATTTAAAATTAGGGTGGCCTAATCTCAAATGCCACAACATAATTTCATCCTTATTATTCGAAACAAATATATATATATATATATATATATATATATATATATATATATATATATATATATATATATATATATATATATATATATATATATATATATATATATACTCAACAGAAGAACACATTGATATAGATTGATGTTTGTTTTTTGGTCCATCTTCAAAGTAGCAGAGTCTAACATTTTGCTTAGCAATATCCATCGTCTTTCTCGATATAAATTCCCGTAACACACAATGGGTATCAAAGAAATGAGATTGACAATTTTTATTTTGTGTTAGCTTACTAACAGATAACAATTTACATAAAAAAAATTGGAATATGTAATACATCTTGGATGGTTATTAATGGAGACAAAACAACAAGTCCTTTGTCTTCCACAGGTGAAACAGGGTCAGGACAACTTTAATTTTGAAATTTCATGCACAAAATTTATATGAGAAAAATAAACTAGATTCTCTGTTCATGTGATCAGTGGTTCCAAAATCAACAATCCAACTATGATTAGGAATGACATTTAGGTGAGTTGATTGTGTAAAACAACCTTTCTAGACTATATAGCATGAAGAGGTTTGAGATTCAAAGAGTTTGTACACTTGATTTAGTAGTTCTTTTGTGAATGGAAATGCAGTTGAGGAATATTGTGGTTTTTGATCAAAAAGCTTGAAGTGCACGACCTCCACCTTTCTTCTTTGCATTAGAAGGCTTTCCATGAAGTTTTCAGAAAGTCTTACATGCATGCCAAGACGTTTATAGTATTTACACCAGGGACTGTCATTATTATTACCATATTTCGTATCCTCAATAAGGTTTTGTGTGATAAGTATTGATTCGTCCGCAGTTGATTTTCTCAGCATCACTTCTTGTCTTGCCTCTTCTCTCTGGATCTCCGAAAATTTTTTCCTAAGGGATTGTAATGGACCTTTTTCCTATAATCTGAGCTCTAACATCACTAAGCTCCTTATTCAAACCTGCAAGAAAAATAAAAACGCGATAGTTTTCCTACCTTTTGATAAATTAAAGAATGTCTTTAGTGCACTTCCAATTATTAACGTAGCACAAATCCAACTTTTTCCAGAGGACCATCATCTTATTATAGTATTATGTGACTAGGATGGCAAACGGGCATCCTCATGCTATTTAGGCTCGCCCCGGAAAAGCCCACAAAAAAATAAAGTGGAACGAGGCGAGCATAGTTGTGGGTGAGGGCTTAAAACTTTGGCTTGCACTGCAATAAAATAACGGCAGGGCGGAGCAGGCCCGAAGGCACTACATCTTTTAAGCCTAAAATGCAAAATTTAATGTTAATACTAGCGCCCTCAAAAGCCCATACAAAATAGGGCAGTCACATTAAAGGGTGTGGGTCTAAAACATTGGCCCACCCCTAGATGTAAAACACTTTTCACCCTATCTTAAGCTCCACAACTTTGATTTTAAACCATATATTTGTGAAGAATTTTGAGCATCATAGTAGGTATCCTTTATAGCATCTCACACATATTTTGTTGTAGGTAAGAACCTAAATAGCTTTCAAATTCTTGATTCCATTGAACTAATCAACCAGCCAATAATGGTTGAATTTTATAATTTTCAGAACTTGTAATTAGGGTATGTTGTTGCAGATTCAGGAACATCACTAGTAAGAAAACTGTATTTTTCCATACTGTCTATGATAAGTCAGACAACTTAGGACCAATCTATATAGTTTGAGTCATTTAATTTCTGAACACTAACGTGAAGAGAGATATTTTGACCCCCGACCTTTGGAGTTGAATGATTCAGCGCTATCGTAACCACCATATAGCCTTAACCATAATAGTTGTTGGGAATATCTCTGTCATAACCAAATTCACCATAAACATTTGTATATGTGACAAACTTTGGTGGAACAAATCCCCGAGCACTATCTAGGTTAAACTCTACTAGAACAACTCCTCGTCCACCACCTAGGCAAACTCTGGTGGAACAAAACTTTTCACTTTCACGACCACTAGTTTGAACTTTTGGAATGCCACAGTCGACGTTGCCTTTGTCTAGGATTCCACAACCGCCACAGACACTAACCTCTTTGTCTGGGGTAGAATATACCATAATAGGGTTGAGTCAGAAGAAGAGTTGAGAGGAATACCATATATGTAAGGACTTTACTTTAATCCTAACCGGACTTACAATACTATGTAGAAAATAATACTCCATCTGATTCTATTTATAAAAAAAAAAATTTAAATACATTGAATAACTAATCATTTTGATAATATATAGACGAGTTACATCACATATTCAATGAATTTAAAAATTGAACTTTTTTTTTATAAATAGAATCAGATGAGATATTCTGATATGTTATTATGAATATATGATGCTTAAATTTTATGAATATATGATGCTTAAGTTTTATGGCCTTTTCAAAATCAGTTATGTTATGCTTACACCCATCTTACACTTACACCGTATACACTGTTCACAAATACGATGAACAGTGTGTAAGTTCCTGGATTGGCTGGAATTTTGGTAAAACAACAAGGTGTTCAATGCTGATGTCATGGTGTTGATGTTGTAGCATTGAGTCTTAGTACTGGGCTGTACTAAGTTGTGAAGGTTAACTATGTTTGATGTCATGGGCTTGATGTCATAACATTGCACTTAACACTGGGTTGTGTTAAGGTTGCTAGTTGCTGAAGTGGATGTCTGATGTCACATAGGTGATGTTGTAACATCAGACCTGCAGAACTGAAGCTAATGACAGCATGGGCTTGTTGTTATTAGGGTCGCGTATTAGCTGGAATTGTGGAGAGTGTTGACTCGTTGGATGAGAATATCTTGGGCTAGATATTTTCTGTTACATGGGAGATTTGATTGCAGGGTTGTTGGAGAATTAAAAGGTGGAAGATTTAAAAAGATTTTGGGGATAAAATCTGTTTTAAAAGATTCAGTTTTTAATTAACAAATATGGTCAAATATTGTGACAAATCCAATCCAAATTCAAGGAGCTATATAAAGCGCACAAGACCAAGGAAGAAGGTACAGAAAACAGATTGAAGATCAAGAGCTGGAGGCTTAGAGTCTAGGGTTTGTTTAGAGTACTTGTAATCACACTATTCTAGGTTGAATAGGTGTTGAATTTTCTGTCCTCTCTAGAAGCTGTGAAGCAATAGAGAGTTGTTGATTGATCGAAGCTAGGAAGCAAGATCAAGGGATCTCAAAGAGGTTGTTCTTTGAGTGTTTTAGGGGATTGAGTAGTGTTCTCATATCTAAGTGGTTTCTTAGGTAGAAAGTCACTAGTAGAGTATAAGTTTAGGAGATTGTCAACTGGTGTGTTGAGTCTGTAAATTATATCTACAAGTAGTGAATTTCATCCCTGGCTTGGTAGCCCCCAGACGTAGGTAGTTAGACCGAACTGGGTGAACAATTCCTTGTGTTTTCTTATTGCTTATTCTGTCCATTATTGCAGAGTGTGTTGTTGTGACATCGCACCTTAACATCACACGTCTGGTACCAGAATTTCAATTGGTATCAGAGCAGGCATCCTGTCTGTCTCTGGGTGAGATCTAGGGAAGTTACTTTCTGGTGAAAGATGGACAAAGAGGTTGGAGGATTCGTCAACAGACCCCCTATCTTGGATGGCTCAAACTATGAGCATTGGAAGCCTAGAATGACTATTTTTTTAAAGTCATTAGACAGCAGAGCTTGGAAGGCTATCATTAAAGAGTGGAAAGCTCCAGAGGTATGTGAGAAAGATGAGGCTGGCAAGGATAAAGAAGGCACCTCAAAGCTAAAACCTGAAGAAGAGTGGACCAAGGAGGAAGATGAGCTTGCCCTTGGAAATTCCAAAGCTCTAAATGCCATATTCAATGGAGTGGATAAAAATATCTTCAGGTTGATCAATACCTGTGAAGTTGCTAAGGAAGCTTGGGGTATTTTACAGGCAACACATGAAGGAACATTGAGAGTCAAGATGTCAAGACTTCAGATTTTAACATCAAAATTTGAAAGTCTGAAGATGAAGGATGAGGAGACCATTCATGACTTCCACATGAATGTTCTAGAGCTGGCAAATGCTTCCAGTGCTCTAGGTGAGAAAATGTCTGATGAAAAGCTGGTGAGGAAGATTCTTAGATCCCTCCCCAAAAAATACAAGATGAAGGTTACTGCTATTGAAGAGTCACAAGACATCAGCAAGATGAGAGTAGATGAGCTCATTGGATCTCTTCAAACCTTTGAGCTTGGGTTGAATGAGGAAGAACCAGAAAAGAAGCCAAAGAATATAGCTCTGGTGTCAAATGATCAAGAGGAAGAAGGGAAGAGTTCTGAATCCCAGGATGACTTATCTCAGGCCATAGCAATGCTGGGAAGACAGTTCAACAAAGTGTTAAAAAGGTGGAACAATAACTACAAGCCTAGGGGCAAGAACAGTTCTTCTGACATCAGTAAGCCTAAAGAGAAAGATGAAAAGAAGCCTGCCCAGGATAAAGGTGTTCAATGCGTGGAATGTGAAGGGTATGGACATATTAAGAAAGAATGTCCCACATTCTTGAAGAAACTGAAGAAGGGGATGTCAGTCTCCTGGTCTGAATCTGATAGTGAAAATGAAGGTGAGTCAGCAAGGCATGCTAGAGCCTTAACAGGAACAGTTGTGTCAGATGATGACAGTGATGAAGAAATAACCTATGAGGAACTAGCATATACTTATCGAGAGCTGTGTTTGAAAAGTGCTGAAATTTGTCAAGAAAACAAGTGTCACAAACAACAGATTGCTCAGCTTGAAAGTGAAAAAGCTGATCGAGAGAACGAAGTTGTACTTGTTAAGTCTCAATTGGAGCAGATGACAAAATTTGTTAGGATGATGAACAGTGGTACTACTAATCTGGATAAAATTCTTCAGTCTGAGAAAGCAGCTGGAGATAAATCAGGAATAGGATATGTGGCCAGCACTTCAGGAACAACAAGAGAGATGTCTCAACCTGTGTCTCAACATCAACCCAAGAGACAGAATCCTACCTCAAAGAAGAATAGTCCTCAGTCTCAAGGAGTTAGTCAGCATACGCCTCCCCAATTTCACAAGAACTTGGAGACTGCTGGGTGCAATCAGAACAGGGTTCATCATCATAAGAACAGGAATGGAAACAAATTCAACAAAGCTATTCCTCATTGCTATGGAAGAAGGAAACCACATCACCATAGTAGACAGCCTAAGAGACAGCATCATCAGTACATGAAAAGACAACTCAACTATGGTATAAGAAGACAAAAGTATGAGTGGCAGTCACAGCCCTATCAAAGCAGAAGAAGATGCTTCTACTGTGGTAGGATCGGGCATATCCAGTCCTCATGCTTCAAGCTACATGGTTATCCTAATCCTGCTCCTCAACCCAAAGAGGTAAGAACTAAAGTGGTGAAGAAATGGATACCTAAAGTTATCAGCTTGATAGCTCACACCTCCTTAAGGGTTTCTACCAAAGATGACTGGCATTTTGACAGTGGGTGTTCAAGACACATGACTAGAGTAAAGAATCTGCCCGTTGATGTGAAACCTCAGACTTCTGGCTACGTGACATTCGGTGATGGAGTCAAAGGGGAGATAAAGGGGATTGGCAAACTAAATTGTGCCAATGCTCCCAGACTGGAGAATGTCCTACTTGTTAAAGGACTAGCAGCAAATTTGATTAGTATCAGTCAACTATGTGATCAAGGATTCAAAGTAGACTTCACTAAGTCTGAATGTGTGGTCAAAGATGACAAAGGAGAAGTAATCATGAAGGGAGACAGGTCAAAGGACAATTGCTATCTGTGGGCACCTCAAAACTCTGAGTCATCCACGTGTGTGCTTGCTAAAGAAGATGAAGTCAAAATCTGGCATCAGAAGTTGGGACATCTTCACCTAAAGGGAATGAAAAGAATTATCTCCTCAGAGGCAGTCAGAGGGATTCCCAAACTGAGCATTGAGGAAGGAAAAGTGTGTGGAGACTGTCAAAAAGGAAAGCAGACAAAGATGTCTCATCCGAAGCTTCAACATGACACCACCTCCAAGGTGTTGGAGCTTCTTCATATGGATCTGATGGGACCCATGCAGGTTGAAAGTCTAGGTGGAAAGAGATATGCTTATGTTGTCGTGGATGACTACTCAAGATACACTTGGGTAAATTTCACCAAAGACAAATCTGAAGTGTTTGATGTCTTCAAAGAGCTCTGCCAAAGACTCCAAAGGGAAAAGGAGAGTAAGGTCATCAGAATAAGAAGTGATCATGGAAGAGAGTTTGAGAATAGCAAGTTTGAAGAATTTTGCTCAACTGAAGGAATAAGTCATGAGTTTTCATCACCGATCACACCTCAGCAAAATGGAGTTGTTGAAAGGAAGAACAGAACTATACAAGAATCGGCAAGAGCAATGATTCATGCCAAGAAACTTCCTTATCACTTCTGGGCAGAAGCCATGAACACTGCCTGCTATATTCACAACAGAGTTACCCTAAGAAGAGGGACTTCATCTACTCTGTATGAGCTGTGGAAGGGGAGGAAACCAAATGTCAAATACTTTCATGTATTTGGAAGTAAATGTTATATTCTGACTGATAGGGAGCAAAGAAGAAAACTAGATTCCAAGAGTGATGAAGGAATCTTTTTGGGATACTCTACCAATAGAAGAGCTTATAGAGTCTTCAACTCCAGAACCAAAGTTATGATGGAGTCTATCAATGTTGTGATAGATGATGAAGATAAGCAGGAAGTTGAGGATGTTATAGAAGATGTTGAAACACCTGCTGGTGAAGCATCTCTTGATGTTGAAGAAAGAAATACCTCTCCTGGTACCATTAATGCTGAGCCTGAACAACCTCAGAAAGATCCTTCAATCAGAATCCAGAAGGACCATCCCAAGGAACTAATTATAGGCGATCCAAATTCTGGAGTAAGAACTAGATCTAGAGAAGTCATTGCTAGCTCATGCTTTGTTTCCAAAATTGAGCCAAAGAATGTCAAGGAAGCTTTGACAGATGAATTTTGGATAAGTGCCATGCAAGAAGAACTGGAGCAGTTCAGAAGAAATGATGTCTGGGATCTAGTGCCAAGACCAGAAGGGGTGAATGTTATTGGAACAAAATGGATCTTCAAAAACAAGTCAGACGAGCTTGGAGTAGTTACAAGAAACAAAGCCAGACTTGTTGGACATGGCTATACTCAAGTAGAGGGAGTTGATTTTGATGAGACTTTTGCTCCAGTGGCTAGATTAGAATCCATCAGGCTTCTCTTAGGTGTGGCCTGTAACCTAAGATTCAAGCTGTTCCAAATGGATGTGAAGAGTGCCTTTCTGAATGGCTATCTGAATAAAGAAGTCTATGTTGATCAACCGAAAGGATTCACTGATCCAAACTTCCCCAATCATGTGTTCAAACTGAGGAAAGCTCTATATTGCTTAAAACAAGCTCCAAGGGCATGGTATGAAAGGCTAACAGAATTCTTAACAGCTAGTGGATATAGAAAGGGAGGGGTAGACAAAACCCTGTTTGTCAAAGAAGAAGGCGGAAGGTTGATGGTAGCCCAAATCTATGTGGATGACATAGTATTTGGGGGAATGTCAGAAGCTATGGTCAAACAATTTGTTCAACAAATGCAATCTGAATTTGAAATGAGTTTGGTGGGAGAAATCAGCTACTTTCTTGGACTACAAGTCAGACAAATGGAGGACTCTATCTTTATTTCTCAGAGCAAGTATGCTAAGAGTACAGTAAAGAAATTTGGCCTGGATAAAGCAAATCACAAAAGAACTCCTGCTCCTACACATTTGAAGTTATCCAAAGATGAGAATGGAGTGAGTGTGGACCAAAGCTTGTACAGAAGTATGATTGGGAGTTTGCTATACCTCACAGCAAGCAAACCTGACATTTCATTTGCTATTGGAGTGTGTGCAAGATATCAGTCTGATCTTAAGGTAAGTCACTTAAACCAAGTAAAGAGGATTATGAAATATGTGAATGGGACAAGTGACTATAGGATGCTGTACAGTCATAATACTGGAACTGAGTTAAAAGGATAATGTGATGCTGATTGGGCTGGAAGTGCAGATGATAGGAAAAGCACTTCAGGAGGCTGTTTCTTTCTAGGGAATAATCTGATTTCCTGGTTCAGCAAGAAACAGAACTGTGTGTCTCTCTCAACTGCAGAAGCTGAGTATATAGCAGCAGGAAGTAGTTGCTCTCAGCTGGTGTGGATGAAGCAGATGTTGAGTGAATACAATGTCAAGCAAGATGTTATGACTTTATACTGTGATAATTTGAGTGCCATTAACATCTCTAAAAATCCTATACAACACAGTAGGACTAAGCACATAGATATAAGACATCACTTCATAAGAGATCTGGTTGAAGATAAAATCGTTACCTTGGAACATGTAGCCACAGAGAATCAACTGGCTGACATATTCACTAAAGCCTTAGATGCAAATCAATTTGAAAGATTAAGAAGCAAATTGGGAATCTGCATTTATGAAGACTAAATTTGCAAAAGGGGTTGTGGGCAGTTGGAGGTTCTGGGCTTGTGTGTAGCCAACTGCCAGGAGATAATTGTCTAATTATGGCTAAAAAGGGGGAGAGTTAAGGTGGAAAGTGTGCTGATGCAGCTGTGGAGGGGGAGTATAGACAGCATAGTTGTGGAGCTGCTAGTGAAGTATTCATAGCATTGAAGAGTGCAGAGTGCAGCAAAGCAGACATCAAGGGGGGGATGTGTGAGCTACTGAACAGCTGTGATGCTGGTTCAAGTTTTTGAGGGGGAGCACCAATTGGCTGTTGTCAATAATAAAGATGGTGCTGCAGCAGATCAAGTAATGAAGACTATATGAAGATTGTCAAACTGCTGCAAGTTAATGTCTCAAAATATTGAAGATATTCCGCTGCTGAAGTCTCTGAAGATGCAGAGATTGTTTTAGCCAAAATTAGCCAAAGGGGGAGATTGTAAGTTCCTGGATTGGCTGGAATTTTGGTAAAACAACAAGGTGTTCAATGCTGATGTCATGGTGTTGATGTTGCAGCATTGAGTCTTAGTACTGGGCTGTACTAAGTTGTGAAGGTTAACTATGTTTGATGTCATGGGCTTGATGTCATAACATTGCACTTAACACTGGGCTGTGTTAAGGTTGCTAGTTGTTGAAGTGGATGTCTGATGTCACATAGGTGATGTTGTAACATCAGACCTGCAGAACTGAAGCTAATGACAGCATGGGCTTGTTGTTATTAGGGTCGCGTATTAGCTGGAATTGTGGAGAGTGTTGACTCGTTGGATGAGAATATCTTGGGCTAGATATTTTCTGTTACATGGGAGATTTGATTGCAGGGTTGTTGGAGAATTAAAAGGTGGAAGATTTAAAAAGATTTTGGGGATAAAATCTGTTTTAAAAGATTCAGTTTTTAATTAACAAATCTGATCAAATATTGTGACAAATCCAATCCAAATTCAAGGAGCTATATAAAGCGCACAAGACCAAGGAAGAAGGTACAGAAAACAGATTGAAGATCAAGAGCTGGAGGCTTAGAGTCTAGGGTTTGTTTAGAGTACTTGTAATCACACTATTCTAGGTTGAATAGGTGTTGAATTTTCTGTCCTCTCTAGAAGCTGTGAAGCAATAGAGAGTTGTTGATTGATCGAAGCTAGGAAGCAAGATCAAGGGATCTCAAAGAGGTTGTTCTTTGAGTGTTTTAAAGGATTGAGTAGTGTTCTCATATCTAAGTGGTTTCTTAGGTAGAAAGTCACTAGTAGAGTATAAGTTTAGGAGATTGTCAACTGGTGTGTTGAGTCTGTAAATTATATCTACAAGTAGTGAATTTCATCTCTGGCTTGGTAGCCCCCAGACGTAGGTAGTTAGACCGAACTGGGTGAACAATTCCTTGTGTTTTCTTATTGCTTATTCTGTCCATTATTGCAGAGTGTGTTGTTGTGACATCGCACCTTAACATCACACGTCTGGTACCAGAATTTCACAGTGAAACCATACATGAATAGTAGCGTGAACAGTGTCATGTGAACAGTATTTGTGAACAATTCATGAGCAATGACTTTTAATAGTAAATCAAAGTTGGTTAATGAAATGTAAAAAGTTGGTTAATTAAGTGATGAAATTGGTTAACAAACATCTAGATATTAAAAATAATTTTTACAAGTAAAACAAAGTTGGTTAATACAATATAAAAAGTTAGTTAATGAAATTATGAAATTGGTTAATAAACACGCAGATATAAAAATAATTTAGTAGTAAAACAAAATTGATTAATTCAATGTAAAAAGTTGGTTAATAAAGTTATGGTGTAGGTGTATGAATGGGTGTAAGAATAACATTTCTCTTTCAAAATCCTTGATGTCATTAGTCCAATTGTCTATCAATTAGAATTACCTTTACTCATGATAATACACAATTTGTTTCGTGTATCTCAATCAAAAGTTGTGGGTGAATCCTCACAGTACCTCATTCCATTCTTTACCAGCCCCAACAGAAAAAGAGTCTTCTTCTCAAGCTATATGAGAGTTCTACTATGATTTACTCAAGAAATATCCTAGTCTTCACAATTGAGGACAAGTAAAGTCACTGCTGTTCTTCTCCAAACCAAAAGACCACCATTCCAACTATCTTATGTTGACTCTGACCACCACAAGCAATCTAAAGGAAGCAATAGTTCTCACCTTTTATCCCCCATGACTATGGCCATCATTCAAGGTCACAGTGAGTTTGGTGAATATAGAAAATAAATCAAACATTTGGAATAAATATCTGTAAATATGTAACCAGCACAGTACAGCAAGCAAAGTAAGTTGCTAGAACAATATAGAAGAACTAAAAGCATTGAAAAATGGGAAAAAGAATCAGAAGTTGCACACTAAAACAACAATTTACTTGTTTATTCTGTATTTAAAAGTCAACCTCTCATACACATTATAATACATTCCCCCAAAAACTTGCGCTAACTTTTCATGCAAGTAATGTAATGATGCAAGTATACCATACAATAGCTTTTGTCAGTAACAAAATTTTGTTCTACATCATTCTATATCAACTTGTTCTTTCTCATTTTCACCACCACCATTGATGCCCGGAACTAGTTCAGTTTCAAATGACTTAGAATCCAACCTTTCATATCTGAAACTTGGAAGAAGCTTATATTGCCCAAATGTCAGAACCTGACTCAACTTGTCATAGCCCAATCTTTGTTGAATATAGATCAAAATCGCAAGAATAATTGCAGTCACAGGGATAGCAATGTCACCAAATTTTGAGTAAAAATCCAAACTTGGATTGATAAACTCGGAGTCCTCGGTAAAGTAAGGATTTGGAACCGGAGCTCGAACGTAGTCATATACATGAGGAAGAAGTCTTACTAGAGTGATTCCGATAAAATATAGTTTCCTGAGTGGTTTACAACGGATTTGCCAGATTAAGTTCCCAATGATTTGTGGAAACAAGAAAAAGTCTTGCACAAGACCTGCATATTCTTCCAATTCCGCCGCCCAATCTGGCAACGAATGAGAATTTTCTTTTTCAACCATATATGCCTTTTCTCTAAGATGTTTCTGACTGGTTTTCGCGCTGTGAATTATCATAACAATTATGTAACCAATAAGATGTAAAATGAAGGTACAGAGAAGTACCCTTTTATCACTTGGGACAGAAAAGGGCTCAGAAGAGGTTCGCTTTTGCAATCTGATTCGAGACTTCCACACTTTCTGAAAAAGCCGCAGGGTTAGTAGCAATGATACAATCAACAAAAGTTTCACAGTGTAATCGATGATATGGAGCCACTCACTGTTCTCCAAAGTACCAGATGACGACACATCATAAGACTCTGAAACCATTCTCTTGAAAAGAGCTTCTGCACCTGTGATTAGAGGAATGCTATAACCAAGAGATTGAACACCAAGCACAACAAGAGATATATATGGAAGAGAATCCATATTGTGCTTTATGTAAAACAGTTGGCTGAAAATGCAACCAACTGCAAATGTAAGTGTCAAGATTCGGAGAATCCCTTCAACACCCCGGTGTGAGAGTACATCCTCACGTTGCTTTCTGTATATGATTGGAAAAGTTTGGAGCTTTATTGTGTTGAACCGAAGGCTATCATCGTCTGTCCTTTGACTTTCTATAGAAATTGTGGCAGTGGGATTGACTAGCCACCGAGTTGTTGTCGGAGGATAAGAAACAACCACCTCAATTAAACAGTCCATTCCAGCTTCTAGATCATAGCTCTGATATAAGACGCTCCAAGATGCTCGCACGTCTCTGCAACCAATAAGATACATCTTTCCGACATGTGGATCATAAAGACCTTCCAGAAAAAGCATGGAAAAATTACTATAACCTTTTCCACTAAGACTCAGTTGTGCAGATACATTTAAAAGAAGCTGTTTTTCGGTATATTCAGCGGCATTTGCTTGATCCGGTGTGTCTAGTTGTTCCACTGTTGAACCATTTTGAGCGTCAAAATAACGCCCAAACATGGGACCAACGGAGAGAATCTCCATCTGAATATCAACTCTTGGGGCCTGCACACGAGGCATAGGATCGGGAAAACCTGGGATATGAAAAGTGAGATCTTCCGAAAGAAGGGACAGACTATCTTGGAATGTCTCGTCTTCTAGTTTAGGGAAAGTTAGCAATGATTTCTTAACGACGGTTGAAAAACTGAAGGGCTCATTTTTTTCTAGGATCGTGCCGGCAAGATTAATTTTGGAGTAACTGTAATTTGGATGAGTGAACATGAAATAATTCCAGAGTTCTGTAGGTTGCACAAGCTGTTCAAATGATAGAGGAAAAAAGTCACTATTGCCATTAATAGGAGACAAAGTTCCCGAAATAATACTATGTTGCTTTATGGAGAAAGTGGTAGGTATATACAAACAAATCCGAGTATTACAGTTACTCCCTTTGGCATCGACAAGTCCAAGGCAGCCAACCATACAAAGCTGTCCACTAGAAGATTTCCAAATTCCTTCGGTGGCGAGCGACATGTTGTTGACACCGGATCTCTTTGCAGCATTATATCGATTCTCGGATGGAGAAACAGCTCTAAAAACTGCAGATACCGTAGTGAAGCCAGAATTATGTTTACCAGCTGCTTGCTCACAGATAACATCCTGCATATAAAGTTTAACATCTTGAAAGCTTCCATGTGTTGATTTGATTCTCTCATCCGACAAAAAAGGACCTAATCGACTGCAGAAATCGTCAGTGCCGTTACACCTCCAGTTTGGTACAACAGATAAAGGTTTATCCCTAGTAACTTCTTCGAGGATTTCGCAGAACCTTGTCCCTTTGTATACAGTAATGATATTATTTGTCAGATTATCCTTATACGGGTACGGATCGCATGCTTTGGATACAATATGTTGTGAGCCAAATGTGTACTTAGCTGAGCTACCCAACTGTGACGAAATGTGAACCACATCAAAGTATTTAGGATTCGAATCACGGTTCAAACTTCTTACCTCTCCGGTGATCATCCTATTCGTTAAAGTGAATGTCAACGGATAGTGAAGAATCAGCAGAATTTGATCATCTTCCGACATAGGTACATCACCAGGATTCTTCTTCATCCACTCCCACGGATTAGCAGGATCAGCTTCACGAGTCGGAAGCATAGTGTTCCCTAACAAACACAACACCCTCTCCCCACTGTTTCTCTTCGATTCCGTGTAAACCCCTTGAAAAGGAATCGAAATCTGAGAATGTCCAGGCCATAACCGAAAATCAAGATTCCCATCACCATACACATTCTCCATAAAATTACCATCTCTGGTAATCCCCATCACCATGAAACCATTGATAGGGATCGACTTCTTCAATCGATGAGCATGATCAACATCTGTCACTCGAAAAGACACCAATTTCATCGGACTACTACGATCTCCCGGTATGATCCCCGGCAAATCCCCATCATCAAATGGCATAATCGGAAACTTACCATCCTCCTGAATCCAATCCCCATTAACAAAAGAAAACTCTCTTTTCATACCAACAACACCACTATATCCCAACCTCAATTCCGATGCAGCAGATAAAACAGACACACATTGTTTCTGAACTTCATCAATTCTATCATACTTATAGCTTACATGATAGCTTACATGAGATCTCTTATCAAATCTATACATTTCCTCAGGAAGTTGTGAATTAGCAACAACAATCACCAACAAAACACAAAGAAAACGCAAAGCAAATGCTGAAACTGAAAATGGTAATTTCATGATTCTAACCGACCCAAGAAAAAAGTCAAAAAATTTCCTTCAGAAATTGACTTAACTAAGAGACCCAGTTGCTTATTTAGTCAAATTTCATGATTTTCAATGTCATTGCATGAATTCAACCACAGATCATAGTTTGAAAGAAGATCTATAATGAAGAAACAAAAGCATAACAAACCTGAATTAGGCACGGATCAAAGTAGAATTTTTGGGAGAAAGTGATGATTGAAGATGTTGAAGAAATTTGAGGGATTTGGAATTAGAATTTGGGGGTTGATGATGGAATGAGAGAGAGTGGAGAAGAGTGAAGACTTCGAAGTTTGAAGTTGAAGTAACGTTTGCCTCTTTTGGCTGGTTGGTCGTCCAGATCCAGAATAATTAACTTCTATTATTTCATTAATTAAAATGTTCACTTAGTGAAAAATAAGTTTTTTTTTTTTTAATAAAAACATACATCATACATCTCACTCAGAAGACATTTTACATTTTTATTGTTTCGGAGATGCATCTTCAATTATTTTACATGTATATAAATTCAGATGGCAAAAAAGACATATATAAATAAAGTCGAAATACACGATAAAGTAACACGAAGTGAAAATAAAATACAATTCATAATGAATTCAAAGTACATATACTATATACTATTACACTACTGTGTATGTCGGACTACATCACCTTTGCCTCCTCTGACTCCTCTAGCTCCTCAGCCTTCAATACCCCCGTCCTTCGGCATTGTCTCCGGTACATCAATATCTCACCTGCCTCCGTCATGATGGCATCTAGGACCTGTCTCACATCACACCCATCAGGGAAGATACCTCCGTCAATGTTTGTCTACGCATGATCCATTATGTGACAACACCTAGGCAAGACATCCTCAATATGATCTACCTGTGTTTGCTCCTCCTTTAATATCTCCTAATGAGCTGGCTTCGATGGATCTCCTGGCGCAGCCTGCACCATATATGGATATAACTCCCTAAAGAACCACCTAATGTACTCGTCGACGTAGCTCCAATCGCTCTCAGATGGTACCAGATGACTCCTGTAATCATCAAACATGGCATCCATCTGTCTAGGTGTCAAAGCAGGAGGAGCAGAGACAACAGGGTGTCTGGGAATGGTCTGAGTGTGTCAAACTCCCGCATCACGTGCTCAGGGAAAATGAGGAGCAGTAAGACGTGATCTGCAAGCCAACTATCCTGAGTTTAGCATTATCTCGTCAAACGGTCGCATCTCACAATGATCGACATAGTTATTGAAGTGCATGTCCTCGACAACCAAGCGGTCAAGATACACTTTGAATGGCTCTATCACTTGGTTCCTTCTGAGCAGGGAAAATTCAGTAACACGTGGCATATCCTCAATGTAAATCGGTACACCTGCCTAGCCGGAGATGCATGGGAAGTGTTGGAGGATCCAATCCTGAAAAGTTTGGAACACTCAAATCATCAGTAAGGGCGTTACAAAGATGCAATAAAAATGACACATAAAGATTAAAACACCAATAAATATTATTGTCAGTAGTATGATGTTGCATGTGACCTGTTTCGTCTTCCACCTACAACCCTCTAATAACTTCGAGTACAAGTAGACCAAACAAGAGGCCCCCTAATTGTACTCATGGATTCGCTCGAAGTTTTCAAAGTATCGTAGGTAAACGACATCTGTATAAGTGGCACTCTTGTCCATAAAAATTGTAGTGCTAACCAAATATAACAGGTATTCTCCCATAGCATATGCTCTATGGAGTCCCACCTGCTCGTCATCACGTCTAGCCTCATATGCTCTAACGATCTCATTTGTGTATTCCTTTTTCATGAATTCAAACCTAACATGGGCCCCTCTGGTTCTCTCCATCTCTGTCATCGCAACCTCTGGGTCAACTCCCAGATAGTCTACCATCAACTCGAGTGTCTCATATTTGCTAATCCTCCCATGATCTAGAAGTTTCCACCTGATCGGATGATGCAGTAAACATGACACATCGTCGAGTGTGATAGACATCTCACCAAGCGGGAGATGAAATGACGAGGTATCGGTGTGCCATCTCTCCACAAATGCATTAAGCATCTTGTGGTTTGCTGTAATATAATCGGTCATGCACGTCCTTCATCCCAGATAGGGACAAAGCTGCCTGAAACCACTCCTCATTTGGCTGAGGCAAGCTAGTAATCTTTCGCCTGTGGTTAATAATCTTCAGCGGATCACAGACCTGCAGAAAAATAAATCAATGTCAGAAACTTGTAAAATATTAAATGTAAATTAAAAAGAATGAATCCAACTAATGTTACCTCTCTGTCCCAAATATGTATGGAATTATGGTCTGGGTACATAGGCAGTAGTGACAACTCTACAAGGCCTCCTCCAAATTTCTAAGGTGGCTCTGGCTCATCTTCCTCAATATTCGTAGGTGGCACTGGCTCAACAACATCAACAGTCAGATGTGGCACTGGCTCATAAGCATCATCCGTCGGACGTGGCACTGGTGCCTCTAGTAACACTGATAACCCGGGTACCTTTGGCACTTGAATAAGTGAAACCTGGTGCCTGCCGGAGGATGGAGGGAATGATGCTTCGGTAGGTGAAACTCATCTCTTACGGGTAGAAGAAGATGGATATATATGAGCCCTAGAAGTAGATGTCTCTGTATGGCCAGAGTGAACAGGAGTCTTTGAAACCTGACTTTTCTCCCGCCGCACTAATGCATGTTGTTCAATCCTATCGTGACTTAGTCTATCATGTTTATCAACCATAATGCTTGTAAGTAAAAGTAAACCAGACAATTAGTGTAAGCAAGCAACATTCCAAGCAAGAAAAACAACACACAAAAAAAACAGACTGAGAATTTTCAGAGATGCATCTCCGGTTACTGGGAAACTTAAACGTTGAAAAATTCTAGAGATGCATCTCCAGAATTTTCTGCAACTCTTCAGGTTCGTCAATGGCGGCAATGCAGAAATGAAAACCCCAAAAATAATGGTTTAATCATCATTTTTAGCCAACAAACATGTTTTACAGTATGTCTAAACTATCACTCATGCAATTTCTACTCATTTCTTACCTTAATCATCAACTTCTACTCATTTACACAAAAACTCAAAAACTTTTCAAAATATCAAAAAACTTACAAATTTAGAGTTTACTTCACACTTTGATGATGTCTCTGATGCACTTTATATTGATTGTAGGACCTCTGAGCTTGGTTGTTTGATTTGAGAGTTGGTTGATGGAAAATACTTTGAGAGAGTTTGAGCAAACTTTATGTTTTTTTTTTAGAAATGACGAAGGAGAAGGGTTCTGGCTTTAAGCTTCAATACCTTCCGGAAATGCATCTCTGAAATAAGTTTAAAGATGCATCTCTGGAATATTTTTAATGTTAAGTCAGAATTGGGTGCATCCGAAAATGCATCTCCAGAATTGTATTTTCACGTGGTGTCTAATAATATATAGGGTGCATTAAGAAACTCTCTTAATTTTACTCTATAGTTTGATTATTTTATTTAAAAAGTCACATTCCATTGCATACATCTCAAACTTATGGAATAAAAAATAGAGAATTGGATGGAATGTGATGGAAAAGATTCTATCATGTTTCATTCCACTTCATCCAATATTTACAAGTTAAAATAATAAAATCTTATTAGTTAGAACTTCATTCCATTTCATTATATCTCATACCACCAATCCAAAAATAGTTTAAGATAAATGTTGAACACAATAGGGCAAACCAAATCTTTAAAGTATTAGACAACTATTTAATTTATACGCTATTTGATGAATAATAGAGAGCACAAATAAAATAAAGTAAAATTTACTAAATATTTTTTATAAAATATTAATAGATAGAAGAAAAAGGGAGATAAGAAAGAGACTGTGGAGAGAGACAGAGAGTGGTATCTACTCTTTGAATATTAGGAAGTGTATTGTTAGTATCCTATAGATAACTGGAGTTAGAAAGTTATCTAATGATGAAGAATCTAGTTCAGGGAAATGAGAGTTTAAGAGAGAAGGAGATTTCAATTACTGCAAATGGATAGCTTTCATTCATAATATCATGATGGATAAATACAATAAGTGGTCACATGCCAACCCATCATTGTAAATAAAATCTAACAAACTTAACACTTATCCTTCTAGAATCACTACTACAAAAAACACATACAACAACGGTTAAAAAATATATATTATCACGCAGGACCGACAGTTGTTATGTAGCATGTGATTGTATATGTGTTACTTACAATCACGGTCATATGACCGTTATAAAAAACAGAAAAGCGCATTGCCTATGATCACAGTTGTTTTAAATACCCGTTGTGAAAGGTCTGTCACCATTTTTTTATTTCTGCCACATGTTTTGCTTGACTACATTTATAACTTTCATCACAATATACAATATTAAATATTTTAACACAACAACATCAAGAACAATAAGATTAACAAGAATAATAAGAAGAACAACAACAACAACAATAACAATGACAACAAAAACACCAAGAACAACAAAAACAACAACAACAACAACGACAAAAACAACAAGAACAAGAACAAGAACAACAACAACAACAACAACAACAACAATAACAACAATAATAACAACAATAACAAAAATAAGAATAACAACAAAAACAACAAGGGCAACAACAAGAACAACAATAACAAGAACTAAAAGAACAACAATAACAAGAATAACAAGAACAATAACAACAACAAGAACAAAAATAAGAATAACAACAAGAACAACAAGAGCAATAACAAGAACAATAAGAGCAATAACAAGAACAACAATAAAAACAACAAGAACAACAACAAAAGCAAGAACAACAACAACAACAACGAAAACAACAACAACAACACGAACAACAATAAAATAAATAAATAAATAGAATTGTTAGACAATAACATTTTACCTGTAGAATAGTTAACCAGGAACAAACTGTAACACGTTAATCGAAGCAATGTTTACGAGTTTTGTTTGTGGAAGAAATGATGTTTTCAAGTTTGGTTTAATGGATGAATAATGTTTCCTAAATGGAAGAAGTTTGAAGGCAGAAGATGAAGTTTGTCTAAGTACGTTTAGGGCAAAAGTGAATGAACTACGAGCGTTATATATATCTTTAAAAAAATAAGGCGCCACTTATAACCATAGTTAATTTAAATACCCGTGGTGAAAGGTCTGTCAGCATTTTTTAAAAATAAGTAAATAACAAAAAATGTTGGTGCTGGGATTTGAACCCGTGATCATACACTACTTTTCACCACGTGTATTAAATCAACCATGGTTATAGGTGGTTAAATAAAATATAAAAAATACACGCACCTATATATCACATATTACAACGGTTGATTGAATATCCGTAGTAAAGCGGACGTTATTATATGTGTTTTCCATAGTAGTGAATGCTTAAAAGAGCAGTTTAAGGAAAATAGCAAAATAAGTGAGGATGCAGGATTCGAATCATCCATCCTGAATCTCTTGATTATTTCTTTGACATACTTATTTTGATGCAACACCATACATGCCTTGGTAATTTTAAATTACATGCCTAAAAAATATGACAAGTTTCCCATATCCTACATTTCAAATTCCATCTTCATCAGCTCCTTGAACTTTGACGAGTTCTTCATGCTATTTCCAGTTACTAGCAAGTCATCGATATGTACAAGAAGATGATGGTTATATCTTATACCATGACCTATACATAGACACCATACTCATACCTTCATTTGATGTATCCAAATTCGATTAAGTATGAGTCAATTTTCTTATTCCATGCCCTAGGTGCCTGTTTGAGACCATAAAGAGCTTTGTGCAACTTGTACACTTTCCTCGCTTCTTTATGTATCATAAACCCAGAAGGTTGTGTGACATACAAGACTTCATCTAAGGGACCATTTAAAAATGTTGATTTCATATCTAAGTGAAATGTCGACCAGCCTTGCTTGCATGCCAAGGCTATTACCAATTTCACAATCTCCAATCTTGCTACTAGTGCATATACTTTAGAGTAATCGAGTCCTACTCTATGAAAAAATCCTTGAGATACTAGTATTGCCGTATGTCTTCCAATCGACCCATCAGGATTGTGCTTCAACTTAAACACCCACTTCACATCGATAGCTTTTGTGTGTGTTGGAAATTCGGCTAGCTTCCATGTATTGTTTCATTAAATCGCTTGTAAATATTTGACCATAGCCGCCTTCCAGTTTTTATTATTTAAGGTCTCACTATAATTGATTGGTTTAGCACCTGCAAGTAAAGCGAAATGAACCAAATTTCCATCTGGTGTGACTTCATCATCACCAACTATTTCACAGTCTCGAAGCCTTGTTGGGAAAACTCTGGTTCTTTGAGCTCTTTGGCTTGTGCTAGACACACCCTCTCTATTGTCTACTTTGACGGTGACTAGAACGTCATTAGTTGGAATTTCTTCGTGCTCACTACTTTCTTCATCAAAGCCATAACTCATCAACGGCTTGCTAGTTGCATCACCTGAATTCCAGTCCCAATCAGAGTTTTCATCAATCACAATGTCTTGGCTCATCATGATCTTATCATTGTATGCTTCAGTATTGTGATATCCTACCAAGATTATCAGTTCACTTTTATCATTAAGCTTCCTCCTTCTTACATCAGGAACATGCTTGTAGCAAATAGAGCCAAACACCACCAGATGACTCATTAATGGTTGTTTTCCACTTCATACTTCTTCAGGAACCTTTTTCTTCAGTTTCTTGGCAGGGTACCTGTTCAGAATATAAACAATAGTAATGACTGGAATTTCTTCGTGCTCACTAATTTCTTCATCAAATCCATAACTCATCAATAACTCGTTAGTTGCATCACCTGAATTCCAATCCCAAGTAGAGTTTTCATCAATCACAATGTCTCAACTCATCACGATTTTATCATTGATTAGATTGAATGCCATGTATAATTCAGTCTTATGATATCCTACCAAGATTATCGGTTCACTTTTATCATCAAGCTTCCTCCTTCTTGCATCAGGAACATGCTTGAAGCAAATAGAGCCAAACACCATCAGATGACTCACCGATGGTCGTTTTCCACTTCATACTTCTTCAGGAACCTTGTTCTTCATTTTCTTGGTAGGGAACCTGTTCAGAAGATAAACAGCAGTTGTGAATGCTTCACCCCATAAGGATTTTGGCAAGTTCTTTTGTTTTAACATGCATCTAGACATATCTAATATGGTCATGTTTCTTATTTCTACTATTCCATTATGTTGAGGTGTGTAAGGAGCATTTACCTCATGATCAATATTATGTTCTACAGATAAATCATCACATATCTTATATGTGTATTCGTCACATCCATCTGTTTGCAGAATCTTGATTTTCTTTTCACTCTGATTTTCAAAAATCATTTTGAATCTCTTGAAGATTGAAAATACTTTATTTTTCTGCCTGATCACATAGATCCAAAGCTTTTGACTATACTCGTTGACAAAGGAGACAAAATACACGTTTCCACCAATTATATGATCCTCAAACGGGCCGCATATATTTGAATTTACTACTTCTATTATGCAATAGGATCCCATTAGCATAATCAAAATGAAATACTTTTTGGATTGCTTTCATACTAAGAAACCTTCATAGAGTTTGTTGGGCATCATAAGACTTGGTATACCAGTTACCATATCTTAAGTAATCAGTTGATTGAGTGGCCTAAAATTCAAATGGCCAAACCTCAAATGCCATAGCTAGCTATGCTTGTGGTCGACAACTGTTTATAGACATTGTACCTTGGTCAAACTGATTATGGTCTGAAATGTCCTATTCTTTGACATATGAGATTTTAAGACCAAATTATTCTGGGTGTCAAACAATTCCAAGGCTTCATATTTCATAACCACCGAGAAACCTTTTCCGACCAGTTTTCTAACACTTACCAAATTGGACTTCATTCCAGGTATATAGAGTACATCTTTGATCATAGATTTTGCTCCATTACGCCTTTGAATAACTATGTTTCCAATACCTTCTACTTGCAACGAGCTATTATTTGTAAGCCCGACTTTGCTCTTCTTTGACTCGTCAAAATCAGCTAACCATAATCTTTGACCATAAATACGATTCGAGCAGCCTAGGTCGAGGAACAAGATCTTGGATTTGATATGCTCATGTGATATTGCAGCCATAAACATCACGCCTTCATAATCATCTTAATCTTGACGTGCAAGGTTTGCTCCTTCATTATCCTTGCCTTTTGTCGCTCATTTGTCTTTCTTGTACCAAGAATTCTTGGCCAAGTGACCCCATTTTTCACAGTTATAACACTGCACAATTTTTTTCTCCTATTTGTCTTTCTGATTGTTGAATGCAGAATAGGGCAAGCAAGCAAAAATATTTATTTTCGGAAGAACTCCCTCCGGGATTTATGTCGTGTCCACAGAGATCGGTTCGAGGGAAAGAATGTCGTTCGACAGTCTCTCGCGGTAATGAGTTTAGATTAAAATGGTTTAAAACATGAAAACAGAAAAGTAAACATTAAAACATAAAAACAAATTCATTCTTCAGCAAGAAAAACTCGTTCGACAATGCATATAAATCACTCCTCACAAACTTAAACTTACCGACCAGTTATACTCCACCTACAATACTCCTCAATATCACCCAGCATCGCTCACAACAAAGGTTATGTCTAACGCACAGTTGAGATAACAACCGTGTCACTCTCTTCGTCACTCTCGCGAGCGAAGCCTCGAAACACGGAAGGCATTAAGCTTCAACGCCTATTGAAGATTGTTAGCTCTAAATCTATCTCTAGAATCCAGAAACTAACAGACAATCATCCCTAATCGAAGTTTGCGACGGTTATCTCTAACGCAACCCAAACCCCGCGCATAAAGCAAAAATCAGAGACAATCACCAATAAAGATTTGTCAAGCAAGTTTTATACAACGCCATGGGCAACAAATATACATGAGATCATAGTCAATACATATACAAAACCCAACAAAGAAGAAAGACATGAAGAAAATCAGAAATGAACCAAACACTTCACGGATTGTCGGAGCCGATCGATGAGAAATCTACCTCGGATCATCCGCATGCAAGCTTCCATGATGTTTTCTAAGCTAATCTACTGAAAAAATGAAGTTTGATGGAGTTGGAGCAAGAATCCCCAAAACCATCCTCTAAAAAATGCTGAAAAATGAAGTTTATAGGTGGTTTTTGCTGCCCAGGTTCGCACTGCGAACCCCCGTTCGCACTGCGAACATATGCCGCCTTAACTTCTTCCAGAATGGTGTTTTTCATGCTTCCAGGCACTTTTTATTCGCCCCGGGTTCGCAGTGCGAACTCGCTAGCGAGTGCTCGCCACGGGGGTTCGCAGTGCGAACATGACAGTAAACCAGAACTTGTTTTGATCATAACTCTTGAACCGTAACTCCGATTGACGCACGGTTTGAAGCGTTGGAAAGCTTATTCAATGCTCTTTATGAATATGGAAAAATCCCATTGCTAGAACACCTGTAAAAATAAATGAAAATTAATTAAACTCAATGATATTTACACGGTATCGCACTATACACCGAAAACGTAAAGTAAACGTATTTACGAACAAAGCGGGGTTTATTCAACCAATTTTAACACAAAGTAATGATAAGTGCAACAAAACTTATATACAAAAATAGGTACATTTTTCACTTATCAAACTCTCCCCAACTTACATAATTGTTTGTCCACAAACAAGAATCAAACAAACTTGAAAATGCACAAGCAATATCCAAAGAATGACGAATCAACAGGTTTTGAAAAACGGAAATGAATGAATGGTTCAAATGAAAACGGTACACACAAAAATTAAATACTTACCACTAAACTACGACGACAACATAGTCACAAAACAAAAGCAAAGTACAAAAATCATGCCAAAAATTCTAAAACAACACAAGTTCCAAAGTGAATCACACCTAGTAAAAACAATCATCGGTAGATGAAAAACACACAATAAGGTACTTTACACTCACACAACACTCATGCAAACAAAAGACTAAATTATGCATACATCCACAAATTCACATTGAAAATACAAAGGCAAGAATCACAAGGGCTTTTCAAGGTTGTAGCGTGGTCGGGTAAACAAACAAGGGGCAATTTCTAAAGGTAATTGAAACAAAAACTTGCCTAAACCTAAGAGAGTGATCAACTCACAAAGATTCACACACAAAATTTCAACCAACTTCTTCCAAAATCCCAAGTGCTACACAACACACAATAGTTATTTAGCACAATTATTGAAACTCTTTTTGTTTCCTTTTTCAAGGATTTTTCTTTTTCTTCTTTTTTCTTTCTTTTTCTCTTTCACAATTTTTTCTCTTTTTTCTTTTCTTTTTCAATCCTCATAGAATCCAACCAATGAGTATACAATCATTCTCTCCCCAACTTGAATTCAACCGCACCATCATGTGAATACTCCCTACTTTCTAAGGCAAGGAAAAATCCATACAACAACACAAAATTGAGGTCCAAGAAAAATCAAAATCCATTAAAAAATAATTGAACTAAATACTCATAGACAAGCATTAAGTTCAAATAGAAACATGGATAAAAAAGCTCAAAGGGGTTACGAATTCTCACACACTCACAAGGTGAATTGACTATTTGGCTAAGGTGGTTGTGCTCAAAATGATACAATTGCCTTGATCCTTTTCATGCATTCATATAATCAACACAAACAAAAGATTCAACATAATAAAATCCAGTTAGAACAAGAATGTTGGTTCTCCGTGCATATATGAACAATAGAAGGCTTCCTCACAAAAAGGTTGGGAACTAAAGTGATTCACAATAGAACAAGTATACAAAAGAATGGATAGCATGGAAGTTTGTAAAATGCCTAAGTATCATGAATATGCTAAAGTATAGAAAACGATAAATACATACCTCAGACGTGTACAAAACTTAACAAAATCATTACCATACATCCGCAAGTTGAAACGAACCAACTTGGAAAATCACAAAAGCATCCTCAAGTAAGTCAATCAAAATCTGTGAGCAAACAACAACCAAAAACATTCGAATAGAAAAACTATAAAACATGCTTGTTTTACGTCGTAAGCTCGACGCCTTTACGGTGCTTAGCTAGAAACTTCCTTCATTCATGCCATGGTGATGCCTCACCGCGCAAACCAAAAGCAAGCGTCCTAACCAAACACTTGAACAAACATTACGGGAACAAAATGTATACAACACTGAACAAACATAATGGAAATAGAAAATATATACGATATATACAAAACTCAAAAATAAAGAAATTATCGCAATGCGATTCAATATCAAAACCAATCCCCGGCAACGGCGCCATTTTGTTGGTTGCAGAATAGGGCAAGCAAGCAAAAATATTTATTTTCGGAAGAATTCCCTCCGGGATTTATGTCGTGTCCACAGAGATCGGTTCGAGGGAAAGAATGTCGTTCGACAGTCTCTCGCGGTAATGAGTTTAGATTAAAATGGTTTAAAACATGAAAACAGAAAAGTAAACATTAAAACATAAAAACAAATTCATTCTTCGGCAAAAAAAACTCGTCCGACAATGCATATAAATCACTCCTCACAAACTTAAACTTACCGACCAGTTATACTCCACCTACAATACTCCTCAATATCACCCAACATCGCTCACAACAAAGGTTATGTCTAACGCCCAGTTGAGATAACAACCGTGTCACTCTCTTCGTCACTCTCGCGAGCGAAGCCTCGAAACACGGAAGGCATTAAGCTTCGACGCCTATTGAAGATTGTTAGCTCTAAATCTATCTCTAGAATCCAGAAACTAACAGACAATCATCCCTAATCGAAGTTTGCGACGGTTATCTCTAACACAACCCAAACCCCGCGCATAAAGCAAAAATCAGAGACAATCACCAATAAAGATTTGTAAAGCAAGTTTTATACAACGCCATGGGCGACAAATATACATGAGATCATAGTCAATACATATACAAAACCCAACAAAGAAGAAAGACATGAAGAAAATCAGAAATGAACCAAACACTTCACGGATTGTCGGAGCCAATCGATGAGAAATCCACCTCGGATCATCTGCATGCAAGCTTCCATGATGTTTTCTAAGCTAATCTACTGAAAAAATTAAGTTTGATGGAGTTGGAGCAAGAATCCCCAAAACCATCCTCTAAAAAATGCTGAAAAATGAAGTTTATAGGTGGTTTTTGCTGCCCAGGTTCGCACTACGAACCCCCGTTCGCACTGCGAACATATGCCGCCTTAACTTCCTCCAGAATGGTGTTTTTCATGCTTCCAGGCACTCTTTATTCGCCCCGGGTTCGCAGTGCGAACTCGCTAGTGAGTGCTCGCCACGGGGGTTCGCAGTGCGAAGATGACAGTAAACCAGAACTTGTTTTGATCATAACTCTTGAACCGTAACTCCGATTGACGCACGGTTTGAAGCGTTGGAAAACTTATTCAATGCTATTTATGAATATGGAAAAATACCATTGCTGTAACACCTGTAAAAATAAATGAAAATCAATTAAACTCAATGATATTTACACGGTACCGCACTATACACCGAAAACGTAAAGTAAACGTATTTACGAACAAAGCGGGGTTTATTCAACCAATTTTAACACAAAGTAATGATAAGTGCAACAAAAATTATATACAAAAATAGGTACATTTAGCACTTATCACTGATATGAGACCCCTTATCCTCTTTTCAAGGATTCAGAAGCCTCATCATCGACCTTATGCTTTAGAGGGTTCACCCAAGACTTCGTACTCAGAGTCTTGTCTCCTTTGCCCTTGAGTTTATTGGAACCACCATGCTTCTTCCATGTCTAGGTGTGCAGTGCTTGTATCGAATTATAAACCCTTTTCCTCTCGACAATTCTTAACTCATGTGCCTCCAACGAACTAGGGGTGGACAATCGGTCGGGTTCGGTCGGTTTCGGGCCAAAAACTTAAATCCGACGTAAACCACGATTTTAGTTTTATGGCCCAATTTCGACCAATTAAATTTGATTTTCGTCGGATTCGGTTAAGTCGGTTTGTCGGTTAAGTCGGTTTAATATTTATTAGAACAATTCTATAAAAATGAGTATTTTTTAAATTTATTATAAAAAATATCAAATTTTTAGAATAGAACAATATTTTTTATTATTAAAAGAAAAACTATTATTATGTGATAATATTTTCAATATTATTTGACATTAATTTTGATCATTATCATACTTTAAACCATAAACTAAATAATACTCAAAATTTTATATTGTATGTCTTGTATTTTTTAGAGTACACAATGCCATCATTAAATTATAAAAATGATAATATCCTCAAACATTATAAATCTCATTTTTATAGTAAGTCGGTCATATAGTAATATAAATAAATAAAATATATATTAATTAAGTTCGGTCGGTTTCGGTTTTCGTCGGGTCCAAAATAAGCATCCGAGCCCGACCGAAGCAACCCTATATTATCCAAATTAAGCAACCGAATCAACCAGACACTGACCCGACCCGACCCATTTGCACAAAAAAGACAATGGGTCGATTCAAACTTGTCCACCCCTACAACTAACCAATCAAATCTTCCAATTTCAAGGTTTCAAGATTGTTGGATTCTTGAATGGCTACGATAATGTGATCAAAGTGAGAGGTCAACGTATACATTATCTTCTCAATTATCATCTTATTAATTAGGACTTCACCACAACCTTTCATGAGATGAACAAGATTTTGCATCTTCAAGACATTGCCTGAAATCTTTTCATTTTCTCCCATCAGTAGTAAACCATAGTGCCTTCGTAGTGTCTGCAACTAAACAACTTTAACCTTCTCATCACCTTCATAATACATGACAAGAATATCTCATGCCTCCTCTGTCGATTCAACATGTGAAATCCGATCAAAATTCATTGTATCTACTGCAAATTGAATACAGAACGCAACCTTGCGATCTTTCTTCTTAGCATCCTTGTGACCGATTCTCTGAGCCTTGTTTGTGTTGTTAGCAAGCTCGAGAATGCCATTAGTAACCACTTATAGGGTTTCACAAAAACCAAACAACGACTGCATCTATTTTCTCGATCGGGTCTAATTTTTGCCATCAAGAATTGGAAAAGAGTTGAGAATACCATTGTTACCATTCATCTTTGCAACAAACACGGTTCATGGTCCCTGAAAACACGACCACCAACGTGCATTTCTTGAATTTCCAATTAAAAAGGACAAACCAGAAACTCTAGATACCAATTTGTTAACATCAATGTAATCAAGTGAAGGAGGAATGAAAGGGAAGAGAGAAATTGAAAAATTATTGTAGATTGAATTGTTAAAACTAAATTACACTATACATATATTTATATAATTGGTTATTTATAACCCAAATAGTTAACCTAACAAATTAAGAGAATTTCTTAATACACCACCCAAGTTTCTTAGGCACCACGTGAAATTTATTTTTTGCCCCCTGATTTCGGATGTGCACATCCGGACGCACCGTAACCTTATAAAAAAAAGTTGTTCCGGATGTGCATATCCGGAAGGCCTTCGGATCTGTATATCCGGAAGAATTGCTGATATATTTGAAGCTGCATGATCACTCCCCCTTCCCATTCTCAACATTTCTTCTACTACACTCACTCTCACCAACTCAAAAAACCCTACTTCATCAATCCCATTTCTCACTCAAAAAGTTCAAATTTTTGGTAAATATTCAACTTCATCCACTACATTGCTCACATTATCAATCTACTTTTTTGAAAAAACAAGTTACGCTACTTCCGGATGTGCAAATCTGGAAAAATGCCTGGAACTAATTAATTTAAATTTTCAGCAATTTTGAATATGTTTTATTTATACATATTTATTGTTCTATTCTTGTTTATAAATAGATATGGTGCACTCTGATAACATGTCAAAAGAATTAGTTGCGCCGATTTCCCCGAAAGATGAAGGCATGCTCGTAAAGTCGGTTGATGTCGGCGGTGACTTTAACAATAAGCAAGACTTTGATGATCGTGAAAGCATGGTCGCATACATTCGTAGGACGGCTATTGAGCTTGGCTTCGGTGTAAATATCGGGAGATCGGATAATGGTTCGGAAAGAAGAAAGGTTTTTTTAATTTTGGGTAGCGAAAGAAGCGGCAAATATCAAGCACCTCTACGGAAGTTAAAGAAAGACGAGACCGGTACTAGAAAATGTGAATGCCCTTTTAAGATTGGTGGTTACATGTTAGTTTCCAAGAAATGGAGATTTACCGTTCGTGTGGTATACATAACCACGAAATGTGCTCAAAGTTTCAAGGTCATCCAAGTGTATGTCGGCTCAAGGCGGAAGAGAAGACATGTATAGCCGACATGACCTTGAATCTTGTCCAACCGAAAAATATACTTGCGACGTTGAAACGGAAAGAACCCGAAAATGTAGCAAACATAAAGCAAGTATATAACATTCGGTATCAAACGAACAAGGCAATTAGGGGAGATATGAGTGAGATGCAACAACTGTTGAAATTGTTGGAGGACAACGACTACGTGTCTCGGTACAGATATCGCGATGATGGAATTACGGTCCGAGATATTTTTTGGACTCATCCGGATTCCATCAAGTTGGTCAACACGTTCTCGACAGTGCTTGTTCTCGATTGGAGCATTATAGTTTTGGAACATCGGTTTAAAGGTAACTTCATCTACTCTCAATTGATCGGAAACATGTCTCGGACGGGGTTGGGCTATATTTTTCATGAGGTCAACCGAGCCGAAATGTTAGGTTCTGATAGCGCAAAGTGTGCTTGCACTATTGTGAAAACCTACGGTCTTCCTTGTGCTTGTGCCATTGCTAAAAAGTTAAAACTAGGTGAGCCAATACAAATTGACGAGGTTTGCCCTCATTGGATGAAACTTAGTTTTGATGATGATGGTTGTAAGGAAGGAGATAAACCGGATATCTCTATTTTGGCCTAATTGGAAGCGATTCAAAAGAGATTTTCGAAGGCCGACGACAATATGAAGTTACACATCAAAGAAGAGTTGAGGAAGATTGCCTTCCCCGAAACAACCGCAATGATACCGCCGTCTCAACCGGTTAAGACAAAGGGTGCTCCGAAGAAGTTGAAGCCTACACCAAATGACAAATCGACAACTCGGTCTCCTTCGTATTTTGAGCACGTGGACCAAATCTTTCCGGACTCTTCAACTCCAAAATCCCAAAAAAGTGTCATGAAAGGAGCTCGCATTACCAAACCGGCTCCGACACCGATTCCACGAGTTCCGACTCCGACTCCTACTACACGTATGATTTCCTTTATTGACGAGATGCCGGTTTTTATGCACAAGCATATCGACGGTATAATCGATGTTGTAGGGGATGGTAATTACGGTTACCGAGCCGTGTCGGCTCTACTCGGTAAAGGAGAGGAAGGTCATGCACTTGTACGTCATCAACTTATTCTAGAGTTGGAGACGCATAAAGAAGCATACTTGCGTCTCTATGAAAATCAAGAAAATTACGACAAGGTTCACGAGTCACTTGTTCCGTGGTTGAGTGGTCCGGCACCGGTATCGAAATGGATGAGTTTCCCTGAGATGGGTCATCTTATAGCATGCGCCTACGATATGGTGTGTATCGACTTGACGCGATACGGTTTTTCGGAAACCTTTTTTCCACTCCACACCGCACCTCCGTCGAATCCAAATGATCGCATCATGTGTATCAGATGGCTTGCGAAATCAAGACATTTCGTACAAGTTATCTTGAAACCCGGAAGCCCGATACCACCTAAATCACCACAATGGGCGACGCATGCAACCCCAGTTGCCGAGTCTTGGCCGGATAGTTTTGTCGATAGGATGCTTGAATTCGAAAGATTGCAAACAATTGAAAGGGCATCAAATGCGGAAAAGTCGAAACTTCAAGCTCCAATAGATTTAGACTGGGAATTTTGTTTTAACTCTTTTGTATAATCATACAACACAATGTACATTATTGAAGTGAAATATATTGTATTTTTATCCATATGTCTTTTTAATACACTTATGAATTTTATTGCAATGAAATCATTCCAAGTGGTTGCATAACATGTTCAATTCTGTTTTAAAAATGTATCATAAAACATTCTGATTTGCAGATTCTGACATTTTCCAGATGTGCACATCTGGAACCAATATTTGTAGGGTTTGTCCGGATCTGCACATCCGGAACAAACTTAGGCAGAAAAAACTTTACCCTAACTTTTCTATAAATTAGGGGTTTCATTTTACATTATTCACACAAACACTAAATGTCTCAATTGTATGATATCAAGATCCATTGGTATGTCGCAAGTGTCTCCTACACCGACGACAAAATACTCGGTCCCAAGTATAAGCTAACGAGGGACATCTCTATCGGCGAGATCATTGACGACATCGAACATCTCCTACCTTACGGAGACAAACGGAAGGTTCTGAAGCTTCACTATCGTTCACCTTCCGTTGACAACGAAGGGAACGTCGCTTACGGCCTTGTTGAGCTCAAGAATCAAGAGGATGTTAGAGTGACGTGGCAAACTTTTTTCGGTTACGAAGAACGATTCCCGCTCGAGTTCGAGGCGACCGTCAAAATCCGAAGAACGATCAATGACATCTTAGAGATGTGCAAGCGTCCACCGGGCTATTGATCTTGTAATATCTAAATTTATGTCGATGTTATGACGATTTTCTCAATGTAATCCCGATTTTATTTTATGAATGTGAGAAACATTGTTGGATTTTTGGTGTTCTGCATCAGTGTTTTTTTCGGATTTACAAATACGAATTTCTTCCGGATGTGCACATCCGGGAAAAACTGAAAAATTTAAAAAAAATGGTGCGTCCAGATTTGCACATCCGGAACGCAGGGATATTTTCGTCAGCGCGCTAGGTGCCTAAGAAGGTTGGGTGGTGTGATAAGAAATCTTCTTACATTATACATATCTTTATATACAATTGGTTACTTATAACTCAAATACTTAACATAGAAAATTAATTAACTTGCTAACTAAATACTAACTAACTTGAATTATATTAAAAATATGATTGTTAAGATAAAACTAGTGGGATACCCGTGCATTCGCACGGGTACTGGTATGGTACGTGCATTTTTGTTTAAATATAATAAAAATGATATTAAAAAAATTAAAGTGTTTAACCAAAAAGATATTATTTTTAAAAGATATAAGAAATTAGTGTCAATAATTCATTTCATATATAAAAATAATTTAATCAACAATATATTACATTTTATATAAATTGTATTGTTGTTTTGACGTTATTTAAAAAAATATTAGAATCAATATTATAACAATGATATTTTTTCCATATATATAAATAAATAAATCAACAACGAATTTAATCCAATATATATATATATATATATATATATATATATTAAACTCCAAACGAAAGGATTGAACAAATAATAGTGTTTCGGTCATGGGTCAAGACAAGATATAAAAAAAGAAAAATATTATGGGATTCTTTTTTTCTCATAAATTTGAAAGTTGTTCAAATAAATGAAAAAATTGAATCCCTACAGTTAGGTTATTGCCGCAATCATATTTTTAAGTCTTTATCAATTGTTTGATCTTGATTACACTGTTTAGAAAAAATAGATTTAGTTTTTTCAAAACTACTAGTTTTAAATCAGAATTGTCTAATTAAGATTGAATGGTCAGATTCGATTGTATGCATGAATGCGGGATGATATGGTTGCAAGAAATCAAGGTCCATAAAGAAAGATGATAAAAATCAAAACCAACTTCGGCACAACAAAGTGTAGTGTAGCAAAAGAAGAACAAAATCTCAATAAACAAATGTTCTTAAACTTCTAGTATCCTCCTTTGAGGTCATTCGCAACATCATATGGTATTGGAGTAACAGTCTCAATGTAGCACCTTGAAACAAGGTTTGGGGCCATCTGGCTTGCGCTTGGTGCTTATGACCTTTCCCTTGGTCTTATCCTCAACCTTTAATTTATCATTCTGGATCTTCTTCAATCGGAATTCCTCAGTGCATCTGGAGGGAAAAACATGCTCCACTCGAACATGAATCATCTTCCACAATATCTTGTTCCTTACCTGATTGTTGACTTCGACACCGATGGCACGTTTGGTGACATTCCAGACGCGATCGGTGCGGCCATGGTAAAATTTGTGAGGCATAACCTAGTGAACAACATTGTTAACCCTAATGTCAACATAATCGCTAATGTAGTAAGTCTTGAGATAAGTGGTTAAGGCTATTGTTCCCTTCTTGTGGAATAGACGAGAGAAGGAATCTCATTTACGTGATCACAAACCATGACCGACATGCACGTTTTCTACTTCTAGGGTTTGTGTTGCTACCGCTTTCACCATGTTTCCCCCACCTCACTCTTAATACAAATGGATTTCTTTATTATAATATACATTCAAATTAAGAAAAAAATAAAAATGTTTTTAAATAATATTGCATATAAGTGTGGTCTTTTTCGACCATGCATCACAAAATCACAATTTAAGTGAGGAAGGGTGGAAGCAACAATTATTCGAAGTTGGGGGTTATTACCAAGATCATGATTGTGATGAACATGTGATCATATCTTTTTCTATATGTAAAGGTTTAGTGCAGAACCTTATATGATCTACATTTTATCACATCTAAACTCTATGGAGTGTTGTTCATAGCAGGGTCCCCTCATACACTTAGCGGAGCATCTGGCACACACCGTAGGTCGTCATAAAAATAATAAAACCAAGTTACCTGATTGTACTCACCCTATTCTTATCTTACAACATTGTCATAGGACAAACAACGTTCAACGCGTTGTGCGCCACCATCCTCGCTCTATATTTGACTAAAAAGTATCCATTAGACAATGGTGACATGGGGATAGTAAAAAGGGACAAAGAAGTAGCAAGATATTTGAAATTAAGCAAAGAAAAGCCAAAAGTGTGCCCTTATCTGAGGCAAGTTTGAACAACGTGAACCACACACGAGACATGATTGATTTGAACTTATGTGAGGACTTCAGGGAAAGAATGGTATGCCTCATGAAGATTTGAATAAGGTTCATAGGAAAGTAAACTCTCCAGACCACTAAACTCAAAACATCCTTGAAAACAAGAAAGTTAATAGGGGCTTTACTAAGAAAGAATGAGGACATTTATGCTTGTCACTCGTCCTAGATTCTAAGCATCGAGGTAAGTATTATAAGCAACAAGCTATCACTTTTCCCTTTGCTCAAGCCGATATCTTAGAGAAATTGTTCATATAAGAAGAAAAGTAAAAGGTCAAGTAGTTTAAGGATGTTAACTTCATCAAAGATACTGATTATTGCATCTGGCCAGGGAACATAATTATGTTTAGGAAAACCATGACAAATGGAGAATGTGCATCGACTTCATCAATCTAAATATGGCATGCCCAAAGGATCTACACTCCTTATCGAGCATTGAAAATTTTATTAACGAAGCTTTAGGTTACACAATCTTAAGTTGTATAGACATATATTCATGGTATAACTAAAACAAGATGGATTCCTTGGACACTCCTAAAATGGCATTCATGAAAAACACATGCAACTAAAAATACGAAGTGATGTATTTTAGCGTAAAAATATAGGTGTAGTCTATCAACATCTTAAGGACTTGATTTTTAAGAATAAAAATGGTAGAAATCGGGAGGTATACATAGACGACACGGTTCTGAAGATGGAGGGTGATAGCTCTTGCTACTAAGACTTGGAAAAGACCACGTGCTTAGCCATAAAGTATAATATAAGCCAGAACCCACCCAAATTCTCCTTTGGAGTCCAACCACATAAGTTTTTGGGATTTTTCTTGACTAACATAGGAATAAAAGAAAACTCAGATAAGTTCTAGGATATTGTTAACATGAAAAGTATGACGAGCATCAAAGAAGTACAACAACTTATGGTACGAATAGTCTCCTTGTCAAGATTTCTCTCAAGCATGGGAGATAAAGCTTCCCATTTTTCACAACCCAAAGGAGAGGCGAAAGGTTCAAGTGGACCTTAGAGCGTGAACCATCCTTCTAAAATTTGAAGGTGTTGTAATCTTTACCATCAATCTTAACTCGTCTAAAGCAAGGCATATCATTGTATTTAATCCATAAATAAACCTTTTTCTTCATGTATTGTTAGTAATTTAAGATCTAACATGGAGCTCTTGAATGAACTTCTTCTCTGGTCCATTGATGGAGGGTGTATTTGCAAACACTTTGATGCTTAAGTTAGTGATGGGCATAACTGCTAGGTTTTAAGTTAGTATTGTGTGTACCTGATAATGATTTCCCTTTTATAGTGAGAGCCCTTAGGGTTTGAGGCCTTAGAACCTCCTTCAAAGGACATTTGCATCAAAGGACCTGCTCTGATACCACTAAGAGTGCGAATTGAAAAATCTCTTTATTTCGAATTTAGGGTCAGTAACAACCAAATATAAAGCTTTTATTGTTGAGATGACATTGGAAACATATTTGAAGGTAAAAAAACTCAAAGCCTAAAGATATTCCCAATTGGTGACGATCCAAGTGGTGTTGATCTATGTGTTGTGCATGTATAATCGCCATCTGGTTTTGATCATGAACATTGTCAAGCAATTTAAAATACGAGAACCCCATAAGTCAAACACCTTTTGGTGTTGACAACTTTTTCAATAGTTTTTGGTGACAACTATCAAAGGGTGAGTTGATTACAATCATTCAGTGGTTCTTGATGATGGCACCAAACAATATGTTTCAAGCCCATCAGTCAATGATTCAAGTTCAAGTTTAATTACAAGACAACATTGAATCAAGTTGAGGAACTTGAAGCCTTAAAGTTTTGAAAATAAGAGAAGTGTGAAAGATTGCCTGGTCATGTGCTTATAAATATATATCAATTAATTGTAAAAGGGACAAGAGTAAGTCTTGAGGTACTAAGGCAATCTCAGACACACAAAATGCTTTTCAAACATCTTATAAATTTTATTAAACTTCTTAAAATTAACCCAGACAAGTATGTAATTGATTAAGAAGTGTTTTTAACCAATTAGGAAAGTTAACTCACTGCCTAATTGATTAAGGCTTTGGTCATATCCATTAAAGCAAATAGAAACGCCTTCTAATCGATTAGAAGGGCCATTAATCGATTAAAGTATATATCCATTTTAGGGTTTCCTTTTATAGGGTTGTCATTTTTAAGGTTGTTTTAATCAATTAAAATCATGTTTTAATAGAAAAACTCATAAATTTGAATCATGGATTTTTTTCTTTTTTAACCAAATCTTTTCCAATATAAAAGATGTTTCTCCTCATTTTATTTTACTCCAAATTTTAAATTAAGAAACGTCTCTTTTACTTTTCTATTTTTTTTTCTTCTAAAATTCTTTATTCACTAGAGTTGTGGTAGTGTCAAAAGAGTAAAAAAATTCCTTTTGAGAGTTTAGTTGTAAAGATATTGTGCTAAATTTGTTTTATTCAAAAGTGTGATTCTCTTATGCAATTTGTTTTATTCAAAAGTGTGATTCTCTTGTGCAATATATTTGTAAAGAATTTTAAGGTTGCAAATTAAACTTGAAAAAAGCTTGGGTGAAGGTTCTTAAGCTAAGCACATGTAAAAGCTCTGTTTGTTGTTAGAATGTTTGTGAGTTGAATCTGTGTAAAAGCTCTCAGTATTATTGAAGGTTGCTTTTAGTGCAACTCTCAAGAAAAAACTCTTAGGAAAAATAATATGTCTAGTATTTAGGTCGAATCTACATAAATCTCTAGTGCAATCTCTCTATTCTTTCTACCTTTATTTTCTATTATTTTTTTTTTCTGTTGCGTTTCTTTTAGATGTCATTTATGTGTTTATTTATCTATACTAATATAAACATTTTCATAAATTATTTTTTTATAAATTATTTTTTATTGTCAAATATCACAATTTACATTCTCTTGTGTTTAAAGTTACTTGTTCATCAAGTATTTTAGTGATAGGAGTTTCACCCTTTAAAGATAAATCAGTGAGATATTATGAGTTCGATCTCGCGTTCTTACATCTAATATTCATGCCCAACTATTGATAGAGGGTTATAATAGTAATAGTTTATTTTATATTTTGATAATTAAATTAGTTATTTTAATATTTCTAGAATGTTCTTAGAGTTTTAGGATTATGACACATGTATGGTTATGATGCTCTAAGAGTTCTATATTAAGTGTAATATTCATTAGAATGAGGCAATCAATGAAATCAAATGTCTCTTTTATTTTATTTAGTTTGTCTTTCTTTTATTTTCTAGCAAATTAGGTTTAACATCCTATCAATTGGTGCTTTCATCCATGTACTCAAATCCTCATATGGATTATCCTTATCATACACCTTCATATCATCCATGGAGTATTCCTCCTACCTATCCCACAAACCCCTATTTTACATCTCCTACCACATCTTCATTTCCATGGGAACTTTTTACACCTTGTTACACTCATGTTGGTTCATCATCACCAAGTTTGTATCCAAATCATGTATATTCACCACATATCCATACCTTATATCCATCAACAGCACATCATTGTCATGAACAACAATACGTAGCAAATTCCATTTCACACCAACAGCCATCATATACCACCACGACAGATACAACACACACAAACATACACACCCAAACTCCTCCATTATCCAACTCATATCATCCATCTCAACAACAACCTAATGATCTTCATTCTTATTCTGTAAATGCATTAAAAGATACCGAAATTATTCAATAATATTTTCAGAAATTGTTGCAAGCAGAAGAAAAATACAACAATGAAAAGAGAGTTATTGAAGAAAAATATGTCAACAGAAAAAAATTATTGATGAGCAAATCAAATCCTCACAACTTGCTTGCAAATACAGTTCAAAAAAACTCTTTGATTCATTCAAAAAGTTTCAAGAAAAATTGGTTGTTCAGAAAACTACAGAAAATCAAACAGAAGAAAAAAAAGTAATCGAAAAAGTGTCTGATTCACCAAAATCATCTCCGGCGACAACTCAGGGGGCATCTCCGGTGGCGGTGGCTGTTCATTCGTTTTCTCCGGCGAACTTTCCATCATCTTCTCCGACGACATTTTCGTCGTTTTCTCCCGCAAAGACATATTTATCGTTACAAATGAGAACAATGCCACCTGCAAAAACAACTTTGTCACTGGAAAAGAGAACATCATCTATGGCAAAAACAACAACCTTTCCACCACAGCCTAAGCCACTGAATTCATCACCTTTCTCACGACCACCATTTACCGATGTACGGCCGCGACCACCGCCAGAACCTCCGTCGGAACCACCAGATTTTCATTTTTCTTAGTTTAATATTTTCTATTTTAGTTTAATTTTGCCTGAAGATTTAAAAAGAAGAAATAGAAAGAAGAAGGAAGAAGAAGAAAGATAAGATTGAAGATTTTGAAGAATGTGAGAGATAAAGAAAAACAAAGAAGAGAGAGAAAAAAGTATGCTGTCAAAGTTGTTTTTACCACATTTCAAAGGATATCATCATCTCTCGTTGTGATTCACTCACACCACTCATGGCCCACAAAATTCTATCACAAACTTAAAAAAATGGAACCAGCTGTCCCCAGCTTGTTCAAATTTTCAGCCATTAGATCATTATTTTGGTTTATAAGAGAAAATCTGAGGCGTTTAAAGAAAGTTTAATCCAAGTGAAACAAATTCCACCAACAATGATTTGCCATGTGTCAAAATCATATTTTCTCACCATTCTTATGCCAATAAACATTATTATTAAATGTTTTGCATTGAGAGTGCTAACAATTTTTTTAGGAAAGTTGTTGCAATTAATTGATGAGAACAAGACAATGTTCGGCGATGCGACATGTTCGGTGGAATAATCATTACTTTGTTTTGAATGTTGAAAAAAAAGGTTGGATATTTGAGTTGGGTGCAAGAAAAATGGATTGATGGTATTAACATTACCCCACCCATCACTCCATTTCACGTAAAAATGGCATACTCTCCACAAACAATCAACAACAAAATGCTTCTTCTTCTACAGATCACCCACTACCAATCAAAATCTTCCACTCAATATTAAATAATAATTTTTTATTCCTTTCTTTCATTTCAAATATATCTCAATATTATTAGAACCTTGAGAACAATGTTCAAGTGAACTCGGCGGCAATGATAGAGGGTTATAATAGTAATAGTTTATTTTATATTTTGATAATTAAATTAGTTATTTTAATATTTCTAGAATGTTCTTAGAGTTTTAGGATTATGACACATGTATGGTTATGATGCTCTAAGAGTTCTATATTAAGTGTAATATTCATTAGAATGAGGCAATCAATAAAATCAAATGTCTCTTTTATTTTATTTAGTTTGTCTTTTTTTTATTTTCTAGCAAATTAGGTTTAGCATCCTATCAACTATCAACTAAGTTTACTTAATAATTTTAAAAATTAAAAACTGAATTATTGTATTTTCTAATAATATATACTTTTCTCCAATCAGCAATAGCTTACATCTTTGAAGTAAAAAAATAGCAAAGTGAGGTGACAAGGAATGGTTGGCATGTTACAAATCAATAAATAAAATGAAAGTGACTCGGATAATTAAATAATATATATTGTGATTCTAATGGAGAAGCTATTGCGTCGTTAGTTATAAGTTATAACACTGGGAAAGAGAATTGGATTCGATTGTGGGGCTCCTTTTGGTTATAAATAACGGAATCTAGATATTTTTGTATTACGTCTGGAACTTCTGTTTCGTATGGGACATGCATACCATCATGTAATCAATGAAAGAAAGATACTCTCCATCACAATATTCTCCTTTTATTTCAAAATTATTAGGCTTGCAAAAACTTAAAGGGTAATACTTAGGCACAAGTTTAAAATCAAATAAAGAAATGTTGTTCTTTGTTTTAGTGTATTGACTTTTTTAATAAAAATATAGGATTAATTTTTTTAATTGTTTTCTTTTAATATAAACTTCTAGTTTCTTATCTATGGCGGGAATTAACATTATTTAAAATTATCAAATTCACTTTTCTTTAGACTCTATTTAGTAAAACTAGCTTATAACTGATAGCAGATCGTTGACAGTTGATAGTTTATAGTTTATAGTTGATGGTTGGTAGTTGATAAATTAATTTGAGTGATTGGTAAATTTGTTGTTACACTAGCTGATAATTACAAAATGACCTAAAAAGACATTTTAAATTAAGAAATTGGTAATTTCATTATCTTATTATATTATATTATTAAATTAATTTTTATTCGATAAAAATAAATGTATTAATAACAACATGCAAAACAATTTTAATATATATAAAAAATTGAAGACATCATCAAAATATATAAATTTGTATATAAGTTTTATGAGCTTTGCTATTTATTATGAATATATTGACAACAAAATTCAATGAATAAAATAACTATCAAACCATACATGAATCAAGGGTATTTCATAAAGCTATTTATGAGGACATAAAAGTAAAAGTAATCCTAATAACTACAATTTTTGGTCTGATATTCTTTTGTAAAATATAGTTTTTTTCCTTGATTTTATAATGAAATTTAATAAAATACGTAAAATAATAATATTGTAATTTTGAATTTAGTTGCATTAATATAAAATAATAACAAAAATAAGTTTATTGTCTAATATTATACAATAAAACTCTCAATTTTCTTCACCTTTATTAATTTCATGATTCTCCTCGGATGTTTCACTAATTTGAGAATTATTAACACTATTTCTAAATTAATTATATACTTTTTATTTAATAAATATAAATAATGTCTAATAAAGTAGAGAAAAATTGTTTAAAAAACTGTTATAGCATTTTTCAAAATCTCTATAAATTCAATCTTTTAAAATCAATTTTTTAAATAGTATATAATATATGAGTTTAATGGTAGTGCACTGTCAGTGTAAAAAAGTATTACACATATATCCAATCAAAATATTTTAAAGTATCAAATTATATAAGTAATTTAAAATTTAAAAGCTGATTTGGCGGGATACATAGTTGTCATTGGTTGACAGTGTAAAAATACTTTACACTGTCAGTGCATCATCCCTTTTCTCATTATATATATATATATATATATATATATAATGAGGATATAATTGGAATAAAAAGTCATAACACTACTACGAAAAACCCATTTAACAACAGTTGGGAATGAGATATAATGACGCGGGCGAAGGCGTTGTTATGTAAATTGTTGTTGTCTCTTCGATGTTTCTACAACGGGCTGGAAACCGTTGTTGTATTCTGGAAAACGCGTTATATATTGCAACGGTTAGTTGTATCAACCGTTGTGAAATATATTATTAATCACAACGGATATTAGTTTCAACCGTTGTGAAATATATTATCAATCACAACGGATATTAGTTTCAACCGTTGTTACATGTACCCTTAGTTTATTATATACAAATGTATATTGCTTGTTTTACTATACACCTAGTTAAAGAATTACAACCATTAAATTGGTAAGGAAATATATAATCTGAAAATTAAAATATTCTTGAAAACCAACTTAAACACACCACTGTTTTTCAAATTGCATCCATTTTATTCCGCACATTTTATGTTCCTTAACACATAATATACGATTCAATGGTCTGATTCACTCTACTCATCGATATTTTTAATTATATAGTTTACCTCTCCATCACCCAAAATCATCGCGATTTTATCATCATAACAATCATTATCATAAAAACCACGATGATTTTTGGCGATGAATAGGTAAACTATATAATATAAAAGATATCGATGTGTAGAAGGAATCAGACCGTTGAATCGTATATTATGCGTTAAGGAACATTCAATGTGCTGAATGAAATGGATGCGATTCGAAAAACATTGACATGATAATGGTTGGTTTTCAAATACATCTTAATTTTCAGATTATAAGTTTCGATACCAATTTAACAGATTGCATTTTCATTAAAAGGATAGTAAAACAAACAATATACATAGTATATAATAAACTAAATTTCATATGTACAATATCATAATAATAAACTAAATTTCATATGTACAATATCAGAATGAATTCATATATATGTACCTTATTAGAATGAATTCATATATATATATACCACCATCATCATCACCATGTGAAACAAACCTAAGAAGTGGGAAAGCAATGAAGAAAATTAGTTATTATTCAAAACAAAACAAAACAAGCAAAATTAGAAACAAACCCTAAGAAGTGGGAAGCAATGAAGAAAATTAGTTAGTATTCAAAACAAAATAAGCAAAAGTTGAAAGAAAACGCTAAGAAGTGGGATTGTACCATAACAATGAAGTTCACCTTGCTTGTGAAGCATTGAAGTCGAATCTGCGCCAAAAGAGAACAATCAACAAAAACATCATGAAGCAAACGAGATAATGAGTACTATTTAACAAAAAGATTGAAGTGGAAGACTACCTTATTTTCCATAAACAATATGTACATTACGCTTGCTACCGCCAGCATCATCACCATGTTTATCTAGTTTTAGATTCTGCAAGAAGAACTACAAGGAGGAAGAAGCTTAAATCAAAAGCTTCATACTTCTTGTATTTCTTCTCGCAGATTCTAAAAAAAGATGAAGTTTGGGTGCTAGGGTTTCGCTGTGAAGGAAACGGCGCGACTGTCAAAAAGGAAAAGTTAATTCCCTTATATAGGTAAATTTTTCACAACGGTTTTCTTAAATAACAGTTATGATAGATTATATATTAATTTAATAATATCACAACGGTTAGTTATAATAACCGTAGCGATACCCCTTATACGTGGTACAAGGTTCGACACCAGGCAACAACATTTTCCTAAAATTACGCCTGGATTATAAGTGATATCGCTACGGTCATTACTTATAACCGTCGTAATATTATTAACCATTGCACTTCCCAACATATGAACGATTTACAAGAAAATATCGTTCCAGAATATGAACGGTTTACAAGTTATCATCATTACAAGCATTAAACTATCAGTCTTTTCATCTTCAACCTCATCTATAAATAGACAATTTTACATATCTAAATAATATATTCTTCGTAACAATGAGTTCAACAAATGAGAATCCTAGAAACCTCAATGAGGAACGTCAGGCGCCAATCCAGGAGGTCGTCCAATCAGCAACTGCCAACTTCAGGGATGCCTTAAGGGTAAGGAAAGATAAGAAAAAGAAGAAGAAGAAGCCGAAGAAGAAGAAGATAAAGAAGAAAAGGGGGCCTGTATATTATGATTCCGATGAGGGGAGTGAGGAGAGATGTCTAGATTATGAAGATGCATTTTATGCTATGGGCTCTAACAATGATCTTGATATGTAATATGTTTATCAATGTACTCTCAATGGAATATTAAAAAAAATTATCTCTATATATGTTCATCTCTTACAGTTTTATTTTTTAAGTTATATATATACTCTATTGCACTTAAAAATACTAAAGAATACATTGCTGGGAATATACATCATACATTACATGGTGTTAGACATGTTTAAAATCTAAAAATATGACAAAAAATACATTGTTGTGAATCGAAGCGTGATACATGTATTAGAACGGTCTTCTAATACAAGCGTGTTAAAATGTAAAAATATGGAAAAAAATATAGTAGCTGGGAATCGAAGCTTGTTACACAGCTTGTATTACAACGGTTATGTAATACAACCGTCGTTAAACATGGCGTTATAAATTTTTAGTCCTTATACAACGGTGGGATACGAAACCGTGGTAAACCTGGCATCGTTAAATGGGGTTTTCATAGTAGTGTAAGTTAAAAGTTATAATGAGGATATATATAATAACGGAATCTAGATATCTATAATATAGGAAAATTAGTGGTTCTGGAAACCACTAATTTAACCTTGGCCTTAATGATGCCACATCAGACTTTTAGGGGCAATTTAAGTCTAATTCTAACTAAATCCAACTAATTTATGGATTGATTACAATACAACTAGCCTAATTGCACTATATTACTTACTTTTGTACCAATTAGTTAATGAAAACTTGAAAGTGGAAACAACTCCAAGTCTCTATTCAGACAAAACAGGCTGGCATTTGGTACAAATTTTCAAATATCTCTCTCTTCTTCTTCGTACTCTCTCTCTTCTTCTTCGTTCCCCCTCTTCTTCTTTGTTCTCTCTCTCTCTCTCTCTTCTTCTTCGTTCTCTCTCTCTTCTTCTTCGTTCCCCCTCTTCTTCTTCCTCCTTCCTCTCAGCAACAGTTCATCTTCATCGGATATTCATGAAGAAACATGGCTCGATTTACATTGTTCGGTAAGGTTAGCACCTTTCACTTTGGATTTTATCCTTCTCCATTGATTTATTTCTTTTTGGCAATTTTCGGTTTCAGATTTACATTGCAATTGATGTTTATTGCTCTTGCTGTGGTTTGTATGCTGCATTTGATTAGAAATTTATGTGTTGGGACAGTCTTGGTGATTTTTCTACGATCTGAGGCTGTTTTTGAATCAGTAGTGTATGTGTGACAGATTTGAGTTTGTTTTCGTATTTAGGTTTTCAGATGACGTGGTTTAATGCGAAAAATGCTTCGCGGAACTTCCTTGATTTGGCTGGCACGGTGAATAAGCTTCAGGAGAGTGTATAGAGTATTGAGAAAAAATTCGATAATGCACTTGGTTTTGACGCCTCTTAGATGTTTTCTTCTTAGTATAACCTTTTTTCTAAAACACTTGATGTTTCAATGTCTATCTGCAGATATTTGGCTCCGGAGTACTTTATGCATCATATTGTGGATGAGAAGACTGATGTGTTCGCGTTCGGCGTTTTGCTACTCGAAAGTGAAATATGTACTCGAATGTTGAATCTGAACAGAGCAAGGGTATAATGTTGTACTCCCTGAGAAACTGCAGACAGGAAAGTGGATTGTGTACATGTATTACTTTTCCATATTACTGATCTAAATTTTTATACATATTTCTAGCGCCAAGTGTGTAATCCTACTTAATATGGTTTGGCAGATCCATACGTTCTCCTCTGAAGCTGATTGACAGGTTCTCTGATAATCCTGATATTGGCACACTACATGATAGGTTTTGTGTGAGCATTACTCCTTTTTCTCTTCAAAATTTATTTAAACTTCATGAGGTTAATGTGTAATCTTAATAAGCATTACTTCACTAAGAAATTATATTTCATGATTTACAAATTGATATGGGTTTTGTTCAACTATATAATAACAGGCGCTCAGTAGACACTTATCGGGACTACAAATATTTGGGAACCCGTCACGGCGTTGATGGAACACTTTGGGAGTAACCAGCTCTAATAAGCTTTCCGTTCCATCTTTGTTTCTTTTTTCATTCAGATTACTTTTACATCATTCTCATCATTTCCTTTCATCCTGTAATTCTAACGTACAAGTGGAAGACATATGGAGAACGACGTACTGCTCAGGCGTGAATAGCTTATGGTTTGGTTAATCATGGAATCCCAAAGGTTAGTGTTTATTAAAATATGGAAAGTTCTTTTCTTTCATTAATTTTTTTAACTTTGTAAAACTTCATCAAGTGAATTCAAATGACTGTATAAAAGGTTTTTTATAATATATGTAAATATTGACTTCCTGATTATTTTGCCTTGTATGAAACATCATTGTTGGATAACTAATATGATAATAATCAATAATTAGAGGGGAATAACAAAGGCATTAGCTGCAAATAATGGGTGTCAGTTGAATTCAAATGAAGAGGTATGTTTCACCGTATTCTGAATTAAAAAGATACTGAAACAACAAATGATTCTACTACACCTGGTATTTCTACAGATTCGATCTGTTTTCAGTTTCAGGATCATATGTCAAAGCTCTTGATGTTTATTTTGTTGATTTTTCCCGTGATAGTGATGGTAGACATTTCATTTTGGTATGTGTTTTGCCATGTTATTATCAGGTTTTAACCAAATTCTATCTAATTAATACTCGGTCCAAATTCACGGGAGGTGGAAAAATCTCTTATTTCTCAGTTATTTTTTCCATTCTAATGTATTGCACATTATTATATCTAAACCTACTTTTACCTGTCGTTTAAGTGGGTACTCAAGATGAATTGTTGGACTTGAATGGCTTATATGCAGAGCTTATATGAATGGCTTACAAATAAACAGTGTCTTTCTTCGTACTATTAAATAGTTGTAGGATCTGATACTAATTCATTCCAATACATGATCAATTATCAGGTTTTGCAGTTGCTGAGTGACTCAATTCTTGTTGTCACGTCAAGATGATGTCGCAGTTAAAATTGTAGCCATTCAAGAAGAAAAGCGCTTATTGGAACTGTCAATAACTGAAGTCATGGCCGGAAATTCTAAGCTACGAGGTGAGATACATCAAGTTAATAGTACTCATGCTGAATTGACCAAGGTATATATTATAATTTCTCTGCGAAGGTACACTACAACTTAATTGATAATCGTTGTTTTCATCATAAATATGTATTTTCAGGAACTCCAATCAGTTCAGGGACAACGTGTGGCTGACAGATCAAGATGCTTTAACTTGGAGGTTAAAATTCACTTTCCCATCTTTGAAGTTAACTCTTGATTTATGGATGCAGGATTTAAATATATAGGTAATGTTTGTTTCCAGGCTAAAATTACAAAACTCCAAAAGCTGGTTGATTAAATGGAGTATGCGGAAGATCAGGTACAGGCTCTTTGGCAAAAGATGACTGCTTTGTGAGGGCTATGGTCTCTCATCTACTGTGTTTTAATGATGTCAACAAATATGTAAGTTTTAGATTGTAATTTGAGCGGTATCACTTCACGTGTCGAGCATATTGCGTCTAATCATTATTGTTCATGTGTCTAGATGTATAGGACCTTGTCTTTCCCATAAACAAATGCTCATTACCATTTTAGTGTCTAGTATGTTTTTTCTGGACTTGGTCAGTTGAAAATGCGCAGAAAATTATTTTTCCAAAAAAATTGCAGTTCATACGCTAACCTTCCCAGCTCAAGCGCTAACCTCCCAGTTTATGCGCCAACCTAGATTTCCTGCGAGAAAGCGCATGATTTTGAATAACACAAAAATTTTCATCTATGCGTCGATGCATGGTTGTTGTGGGTCGACGCATGACTTCCTGAACTGATATTTTTCACTTAAATTTTTCTTCTGTTATTTCTGTTATTTTTTTTTTTGTGGTTCATTTTCATTCCCTATAAATAGTTTTGGTCATCTCATTATTAAAAAAACAAGAAACGTGAAAATATATGTCATTTCTCTCTTCATCTTCATCTTCTTCATTGAGTAAACAAACAATCACACATAATCATCTTTGTTTGTGTCGCCCATTGTTCGAAGTGATAACGTTCAGAATTTAGGGAGTGTGATCTTCATTTTCTGGGTTGAGAGCTTGGCAGGTGTTTCTTGAATAAAACCAGTTGGTTTTGTCCTCCAAGAATCGAGTAAATTTTGGGGGTTTTTGCACAAACTGTTTCGTTCTACATGGATTCGGCTGGGCGAAGGTAACTGAAAATTGGCGCAATTGTTCGGTTTAGTAGCTGTAATCAGAGGATCGTAGAAGAGAGGTTTGGGTTCGAATTTTTGGTAGATCGCAATTGATCGAGTGAAGGTAACCGAAGAACGGCGGGTTCTTTCGGTTTAGTAGCGTGAGACGGTAATTGGATCAACCATATTTGAAGCACTTAATTCATCTTGAATCAAGGGGAGAGAAAATTCTGCATCAACGATCGAAAACGTTCAAGGGTTTGGATGTTCATAGTTTTCTCTTGTAATAAACAATTTGTAACAGCTACATATATATATATATATATATATATATATATATATATATATATATATATATATATATATATATATATATATCAATTCCATTTGTGGAGTTGGGGGCAGACGTACCCAAAGCGAGGACGATTAGGGAACTACCTAATCAAATCTTGTTTATTCTCTCTTTCCTTAACTCTTTTACATTTCATTTTGTTCGAATTTGTGAAGTCGCAAGTTATTGAAATTTCTGTCGTAGAGTAATTGTAAGCTGATAAACTGTTTTGTTAAATTGATACAATTCCTTGAATTGTATCTTGGCGCAGCTTTACATTACCCTCCATAGAAATTCTGTACTTAGTGTGTTTATGCACACTAGGTGTTTGATAATTTGTTTCAAAGCAGAATTCGAACACGTTGCCTTTAATTGCTTATCACTTTACCTCATTGGATTGGATTAAACATCAAGCAAGTGATATTTTGTTGACTGCGTTTTTAAGTGTAGTAATCAAACTAAATTTTTTCTCTTCCACACTCATTCTCGATATACTCGTGCATATTCGATCCTTTTAGTAGAAGGTTCGTTGTAGATGTTATATCCAGTGGTTGCTCCCGTTAAACATTTTAAAACAAATTTTTGATAACCATCTGCGTGTAAAACTCAAGGGATCTATTCTACCCCCCTTCTAGATCCATAGCCATCGTCTAACAAGTGGTATCACGAGCTCTGGTTTATTCTGGTGCTTCGGTAAAACTTCTTGGATCATGGTGAACGAACCTAAAGGAGCTTATAATAGAGCTCCAGTTTTTACAGGCGAAAATTACAGTTACTGGAAGGATTGTATGCGCTTCCATATTAATTCCATAGATCGGAAGGTTTGGAACGTTATTTTAAACGGCCCCATGGAAATTACTATGACTAACGCGGAAGGCGTTGTCGTTCATAAACCCGAAGCTCAATGGACTGAGTAGGACGAGAAAAATTACAGCTATGATTGGAAGGCTCGTAATATGATCATCTCCTCCTTGGGAGTTGACGAGTATTATCGAGTCTCCCATTGTGAAACGACCAAAGCGATGTGGGATGCTTTACAAGTAGCCCACGAAGGCACTAATGATGTTAAGATGGCTCGTATTAATACACTAACACAAGAGTTTGATTTGTTTTACATGAAGCAAAGGGAAACCATTGCGGATATGCAAAAACGATTCACTCACATTATCAACAAATTGCATGTTCTTGGTAAACCAATTCCAAATAAGGTTGCTACTAACAAGATTTTGAGGTGTTTAAACAGGGAATGACAACCGAAGGTCACCGCTATCAAGGAGGCCAACAATCTTGCTACACTAGACCTCACAACACTTTTTGGCAAACTCGATGAGCATGAGCAAGTGCTAATTGGCTTGGATAAACATGAAAAGAGCATAAAGAAGGAGAAGACTAAAGATACGGAGAAGAAGTCGATTGCTCTTAAGACTTCTTGTTCTAAGTCCACACACCAAGAGCTTAGTGATAGTGAAACCAACAACGACGAAGATGATGAATCCGGTGAAGACATGGGCCTATTTGTGAAGAGATACAATAGGTATATACGAAAAAACGAGATCCAACACTCGGATAAGAATCTAGTCAAGTTTAGAAAGCAATCTAGAAACGAAGGAAACAAGAGTAGCAAAGCCAAAGGATCTTGCTTCAATTGTGGGAAATCCGGGCACTACAAGTCGGACTGTCCATTGCTTAAGAAGGACAAAGACAAGGACAAGGGTCGTCAAACTAAGAAGTCAAATAAGTCAAGACGAGCTTACATCGCTTGGGAAAGCGATAGTGAGTCCGAAAAAGGGGACAACTCAAGTGACGAAAGCGAGTCCGTAAATCTATGTCTTATGGCTCAACGAAGCAAGAAAAAGGAGGTAAAGCACTCTAAATATGAAAATTCTCATAATATGTCCCATGCTGAATTAATAAGAGCTTTTGATACATTGCACCATGAGGCTAAGGAAGCTTTTCAACGTTTAGCCTCAAACAAAAAGATTTTTAGATACTTGGAGAAAAAGGTTGCCGATTCCGAAAGGAAATTGGAGGATCTTAAAAACTCCATGGTGGATGTATCAAAACTAAGATTGATGAGAATAAGTCTCCATGGTTCAAGTTTGGGGTTGTGATACTTGTCATATTTGGCAAAAAGAGGTGAGAACCCTTAAGGCCAAATTAGACAAGGCTCTTAAGCCTAAAATTACATTTGCTATTAATCGATCACATTATCGAGAAAGTATGAATAATCCGTATCAAAAGTATACGTATGCGATCCGAGATAGTGATAGCAAAGGTAAGTTCCAAATGAACCATGATTGCTTATATTGTTGCAAGCCTGGTCATACTATTGCTAAATGTCATTTTAGAAGATTTCTTGTTCCAAAAGGCATTTATCAATGGTTACCCAAGTGCGGTCTTGGTTTCACTCACCTTAAAGGACCCAATGAGAATTGGGTACCTACTCTTCCTTGATTGTTTTGTAGGTACAAAGTCTTGAGACCACCGAAAGAAGATGGGTTCTGGATAGTGGCTGCTCAAGACATATGACCGGCGACATTTCTCTTTTCATCGACTTTGTGGTGAAGAAGAAGGGTTTTGTCACCTACGGAGATAACAACAAGGGACAGATTCTCGGCAAAGGTAGTGTAGGTAACCCCTCATCTACTACTATCTCTGATGTGATGCTTGTGGAAGACCTTAGACACAACCTTTTAAGCATTAGTCAACTATGTGACAAGAATTATAAAGTATCTTTTTCAAAGGATTGTTGCATAGTTGAAGATAGTGACAAAAAGAATGTGTTTAAGGGCTTGAGGGTGAACAACATCTATATGCTAGACTTAAATGAGGTATCGTTGAATGGAGACAAGTGTCTAGTCGCTATGAATGAAGATTCATGGTTGTGGCATAGACAGTTGGCTCACATCAACTTTGGATAGCATGGAAGTTTGTAAAATGCCTAAGTATCATGAATATGCTAAAGTATAGAAAACGATAAATACATACCTCAGACGTGTACAAAACTTAACAAAATCATTACCATACATCCGCAAGTTGAAACGAACCAACTTGGAAAATCACAAAAGCATCCTCAAGTAAGTCAATCAAAATCTGTGAGCAAACAACAACCAAAAACATTCGAATAGAAAAACTATAAAACATGCTTGTTTTACGTCGTAAGCTCGACGCCTTTACGGTGCTTAGCTAGAAACTTCCTTCATTCATGCCATGGTGATGCCTCACCGCGCAAACCAAAAGCAAGCGTCCTAACCAAACACTTGAACAAACATTACGGGAACAAAATGTATACAACACTGAACAAACATAATGGAAATAGAAAATATATACGATATATACAAAACTCAAAAATAAAGAAACTATCGCAATGCGATTCAATATCAAAACCAATCCCCGGCAACGGCGCCATTTTGTTGGTTGCAGAATAGGGCAAGCAAGCAAAAATATTTATTTTCGGAAGAATTCCCTCCGGGATTTATGTCGTGTCCACAGAGATCGGTTCGAGGGAAAGAATGTCGTTCGACAGTCTCTCGCGGTAATGAGTTTAGATTAAAATGGTTTAAAACATGAAAACAGAAAAGTAAACATTAAAACATAAAAACAAATTCATTCTTCGGCAAAAAAAACTCGTCCGGCAATGCATATAAATCACTCCTCACAAACTTAAACTTACCGACCAGTTATACTCCATCTACAATACTCCTCAATATCACCCAACATCGCTCACAACAAAGGTTATGTCTAACGCCCAGTTGAGATAACAACCGTGTCACTCTCTTCGTCACTCTCGCGAGCGAAGCCTCGAAACACGGAAGGCATTAAGCTTCGACGCCTATTGAAGATTGTTAGCTCTAAATCTATCTCTAGAATCCAGAAACTAACAGACAATCATCCCTAATCGAAGTTTGCGACGGTTATCTCTAACACAACCCAAACCCCGCGCATAAAGCAAAAATCAGAGACAATCACCAATAAAGATTTGTAAAGCAAGTTTTATACAACGCCATGGGCGACAAATATACATGAGATCATAGTCAATACATATACAAAACCCAACAAAGAAGAAAGACATGAAGAAAATCAGAAATGAACCAAACACTTCACGGATTGTCGGAGCCGATCGATGAGAAATCCACCTCGGATCATCTGCATGCAAGCTTCCATGATGTTTTCTAAGCTAATCTACTGAAAAAATTAAGTTTGATGGAGTTGGAGCAAGAATCCCCAAAACCATCCTCTAAAAAATGCTGAAAAATGAAGTTTATAGGTGGTTTTTGCTGCCCAGGTTCGCACTGCGAACCCCCGTTCGCACTGCGAACATATGCCGCCTTAACTTCCTCCAGAATGGTGTTTTTCATGCTTCCAGGCACTCTTTATTCACCCCGGGTTCGCAGTGCGAACTCGCTAGTGAGTGCTCGCCACGGGGGTTCGCAGTGCGAAGATGACAGTAAACCAGAACTTGTTTTGATCATAACTCTTGAACCGTAACTCCGATTGACGCACGGTTTGAAGCGTTGGAAAGCTTATTCAATGCTATTTATGAATATGGAAAAATACCATTGCTGGAACACCTGTAAAAATAAATGAAAATCAATTAAACTCAATGATATTTACACGGTACCGCACTATACACCGAAAACGTAAAGTAAACGTATTTACGAACAAAGCGGGGTTTATTCAACCAATTTTAACACAAAGTAATGATAAGTGCAACAAAACTTATATACAAAAATAGGTACATTTAGCACTTATCACTGATATGAGACCCCTTATCCTCTTTTCAAGGATTCAGAAGCCTCATCATCGACCTTATGCTTTAGAGGGTTCACCCAAGACTTCGTACTCAGAGTCTTGTCTCCTTTGCCCTTGAGTTTATTGGAACCACCATGCTTCTTCCATGTCTAGGTGTGCAGTGCTTGTATCGAATTCTAAACCCTTTTCCTCTCGACAATTCTTAACTCATGTGCCTCCAACGAACTAGGGGTGGACAATCGGTCGGGTTCGGTCGGTTTCGGGCCAAAAACTTAAATCCGACGTAAACCACGGTTTTAGTTTTATGGCCCAATTTCGACCAATTAAATTTGATTTTCGTCGGATTCGGTTAAGTCGGTTTAATATTTATTAGAACAATTCTATAAAAATGAGTATTTTTTAAATTTATTATAAAAAATATCAAATTTTTAGAATAGAACAATATTTTTTATTATTAAAAGAAAAACTATTATTATGTGATAATATTTTCAATATTATTTGACATTAATTTTGATCATTATCATACTTTAAACCATAAACTAAATAATACTCAAAATTTTATATTGTATGTCTTGTATTTTTTAGAGTACACAATGCCATCATTAAATTATAAAAATGATAATATCCTCAAACATTATAAATCTCATTTTTATAGTAAGTCGGTCATATAGTAATATAAATAAATAAAATATATATTAATTAAGTTCGGTCGGTTTCGGTTTTCGTCGGGTCCAAAATAAGCATCCGAGCCCGACTGAAGCAACCCTATATTATCCAAATTAAGCAACCGAATCAACCAGACACTGACCCGACCCGACCCATTTGCACAAAAAAGACAATGGGTCGATTCAAACTTGTCCACCCCTACAACGAACCAATCAAATCTTCCAATTTCAAGGTTTCAAGATTGTTGGATTCTTGAATGGCTACGATAATGTGATCAAAGTGAGAGGTCAACGTATACATTATCTTCTCAATTATCATCTTATTAATTAGGACTTCACCACAACCTTTCATGAGATGAACAAGATTTTGCATCTTCAAGACATTGCCTGAAATCTTTTCATTTTCTCCCATCAGTAGTAACCCATAGTGCCTTCGTAGTGTCTGCAACTAAACAACTTTAACCTTCTCATCACCTTCATAATACATGACAAGAATATCTCATGCCTCCTCTGTCGATTCAACATGAGAAATCCGATCAAAATTCGTTGTATCTACTGCAAATTGAATACAGAACGCAACCTTGCGATCTTTCTTCTTAGCATCCTTGTGACCGATTCTCTGAGCCTTGTTTGTGTTGTTAGCAAGCTCGAGAATGCCATTAGTAACCACTTATAGGGTTTCACAAAAACCAAACAACGACTGCATCTATTTTCTCGATCGGGTCTAATTTTTGCCATCAAGAATTGGAAAAGAGTTGAGAATACCATTGTTACCATTCATCTTTGCAACAAACACGGTTCATGGTCCCTGAAAACACGACCACCAACGTGCATTTCTTGAATTTCCAATTAAAAAGGACAAACCAGAAACTCTAGATACCAATTTGTTAGCATCAATGTAATCAAGTGAAGGAGGAATGAAAGGGAAGAGAGAAATTGAAAAATTATTGTAGATTGAATTGTTAAAACTAAATTACACTATACATATATTTATATAATTGGTTATTTATAACCCAAATAGTTAACCTAACAAATTAAGAGAGTTTCTTAATACACCACCCAAGTTTCTTAGGCACCACGTGAAATTTATTTTTTGCCCCCTGATTTCGGATGTGCACATCCGGACGCACCGTAACCTTATAAAAAAAAGTTGTTCCGGATGTGCATATCCGGAAGGCCTTCGGATCTGTATATCCGGAAGAATTGCTGATATATTTGAAGCTGCATGATCACTCCCCCTTCCCATTCTCAACATTTCTTCTACTACACTCACTCTCACCAACTCAAAAAACCCTACTTCATCAATCCCATTTCTCACTCAAAAAGTTCAAATTTTTGGTAAATATTCAACTTCATCCACTACATTGCTCACATTATCAATCTACTTTTTTGAAAAAACAAGTTACGCTACTTCCGGATGTGCAAATCTGGAAAAATGCCTGGAACTAATTAATTTAAATTTTCAGCAATTTTGAATATGTTTTATTTATACATATTTATTGTTCTATTCTTGTTTATAAATAGATATGGTGCACCCTGATAACATGTCAAAAGAATTAGTTGCGCCGATTTCCCCGAAAGATGAAGGCATGCTCGTAAAGTCGGTTGATGTCGGCGGTGACTTTAACAATAAGCAAGACTTTGATGATCGTGAAAGCATGGTCGCATACATTCGTAGGATGGCTATTGAGCTTGGCTTCGGTGTAAATATCGGGAGATCGGATAATGGTTCGGAAAGAAGAAAGGTTTTTTTAATTTTGGGTAGCGAAAGAAGCGGCAAATATCAAGCACCTCTACGGAAGTTAAAGAAAGACGAGACCGGTACTAGAAAATGTGAATGCCCTTTTAAGATTGGTGGTTACATGTTAGCTTCCAAGAAATGGAGATTTACCGTTCGTGTGGTATACATAACCACGAAATGTGCTCAAAGTTTCAAGGTCATCCAAGTGTATGTCGGCTCAAGGCGGAAGAGAAGACATGTATAGCCGACATGACCTTGAATCTTGTCCAACCGAAAAATATACTTGCCACGTTGAAACGGAAAGAACCCGCAAATGTAGCAAACATAAAGCAAGTATATAACATTCGGTATCAAACGAACAAGGCAATTAGGGGAGATATGAGTGAGATGCAACAACTGTTGAAATTGTTGGAGGGTTTGTCCAGATCTCCTTCAATAGATGTGCACTTCCGGAATCAATATTTGTAGAGTTTGTCCGGATCTGCACATCCGGAACTAACTTATGCAGAAATAACTTTACCCTAACTTTTCTATAAATTAGGGGTTTCATTTGATATCATTCGCACAAACACTAAATGTCTCAATTGTATGATATCAAGATCCATTGGTATGTCGCAAGTGTCTCCTATACCGACGGCATAACATGCGGTCGCAAGTATAAGCTAACGAGGGACATCTCAATCGGCGAGATCATTGACGACATCGAACATCTCCTACCTTACGGAGACAAACGGAAGGTTGCGAAGCTTCAGTATCGTTCACCTTCGGTTGACAACGGAGGGAACGTCGCTTACAGCCTTGTTGAGCTCAAGAATCAAGAGGATGTTAGAGCGATGTGGCAAACTTTTTTGGTTACGAAGAACGATTCCCGCTCGAGTTCGAGGTGACCGTCAAAATCCGAAGAACGGTCGATGACATCTTAGAGATGTGCAAGCGTCCACCGGGCTATTGATCTTGTAATATTTAAATTTCTGTCGATGTCATGGCGAATTTCTGAATGTAATCCCGATTTTATTTTATGAATGTGAGAAACATTGTTGGAATTTTGGTATTCTGCATCAGGTTTTATTCCGGATTTACAAATACGAACGTTTACCAGATGTGCACATCCGAGAAAAACTAAAAAATTTAAAAAAATGGTGCATCCGGATTTACACATCCGGAACGCAAATAATATTTTCGTCAGCACGCATGGTGCCTAAAAAAAGATTGGGTGGTAAGAAATTTTCAAATTAACTTGCTAACTAAATCCTAACTAACTTAAATTATATTACAATATTCTTTCTTAAAAATATGATTGTTAAGATAAAATAAAACGTTAATTTAAAAAAATTTCTTTATCAAAAATATATATTATAATATTGTGAATTCTGATGGAATATTGAGGACCTACTGTGTCGTTATAACACTGGCACCTAGAATTGGATAACATTATGTCTCCTTGCCTATGCATATTAACAGAATCTAGATATTTTTTTCTTTCGTGTGGAACTTCTGTTTCGTATGAGACATAGCAATATTAATATCAATATCATGATGTAACAGTAAGGTACTGAATTTTCAATGCCATTTTTTAATTATGTCACTTGAGTATTCTTTTATTTTTGTTTGAGTGCTTCTTGTTCATTGTTTTTTTTTTTAATATTTCTTTTTTGCTTACGTGCCGTTTGGGACCAAAACATTTTGGTGCTGATTTCATTATAATAATTGAAGTCTATGGTTATAGCTTGTATTGGTAGCTAATGTTCTCGTGGATGAATATTTTTGTGTGCATATATAAACAAATGTCTTCAGTGTCATAGGAAGTATATAAAAAATTCTAGTTATTGGATGACAACTAGATTTACATTCATATCTTAAAATTAAAGCACCCCCATATATTGATTAAAACTTTCCAATTTTTTATCATAAAGTTTAGTGTAAAAAAAAAGTTTAGTACTGTATTACATTTTCCACCCAAAAATATATTACATATACTTCTAACCAAATTCTAGATTGAAGCAATTATTATCACTTTTTTTATGTATAAAAGAAATTAGGTTAAACACTCACTAATTAGACTAAATTGAACGTGCTCTTGTGGACTACACCCTCCGTCCCATATTATAAGCAAAAGTTATTTTTTAGATACATTGAATAATTAATGTATTTGGTCTATATATAGGTCAGATACATTAATCATTTAATGTATCTAAAAAATAACTTTTGCTTATAATATGAAACGGAGTAGTAAAATGCTTTGCTGCAATTGAATGAAATTTCCTTAACAAGTGCTTGCTTATGAATCATAACATGAATCCTTATTAAGCATGTGCTCATCCAAACACTTGATTTGAGTCAAGAGTATAGAAGGGTCCTACAAAACCATGTTCCCCATTGAACCAACACATCTTGCAAAAAGTTCCACACTCAAAAGGATTATGAACTTTAACTATAAATATATAAAATACATTGTTTGTACACCTTAAATAGAACATTACAACAAACACAAATATAGCTAACATTATTTGACACAAGAAAGATGAAAAAGATATATACTATGTACTTATTAAAGCTTTCTTCTTCCAATGATCACATCATTGTTGATCATCTTCAAAATGTTTTAGGCAATTAAGTGAGTTTCCTCATCCTTAGAAGATTTGTCCTTACTAGAATTGGACAAAAACCCAAATCCATAATCAAGCTCTCTCAACTTCAACAACAAGTAAAGAACAATGCCAACAAAAAACCCTAAAGCAGCACTAGAGCCAGTCAAAGAAACAGCAGCACAAACAAACATAACAAAAGATTCTTCTTTACTACTCATATCCTTAGAAGCCATAGCCAATTCAATCCCAGCAAACAAAAGTAACACTCCAAGTATCCCAATAGGAAACTGACCCAAAATTCTCCCAAAAGAGTTCCCAAAAACCAATGCAATCAACAATTTACCAATCCCAAGAAACACAATTGAAGCACCACTCCTACCTCCAAACCTATACTGACCAGCCAATCCTCCTGCTCCATGGCAACATGGCATGGCACCAAACCAACATCCAACAAAATTCATCACTCCAACACTCACTGAAACCTTCATAGCTGAAGCTTCTCTTTCCGGAAACAAGTCTCCGGAAAGCTTACAAACCGCAATAACCGAATTCAAAATCGATAACGGAATTTGCGGAATTGCAGCCCTGACGAATCCAACTTTAAAATCATCCCAAGTGATTCTAATCAACTTAATCCTAGAAGGACCAAATTGCAAATCATGAAAAATCGAAGGATCCCGAATAAAACACAATAACAATCCAAACAAGAACACAATCAAAGCCGACGGAACCATTGATAGAATCTTCAATCTTCGACGAATTTTATTTCGTCGAAGATTATCAACTCTATCGTCACTAACATATTCATTTTCTTCTAGCTCGTGCTGTTGCTGTTCTGAATGATTGTTCTCGCCAGCGCCTGTGGTGAGGACAAGAAAAAGAACAGCAACAAGAGCTAGTGCCAGTCCGTCCAGACTAAACCAAGGACGGACTGGACCGGTTTTCGATGAAGCAGCAGATAAATCTTGTTGGTAGCGAATATATTTAATGGCGGAGAAAGCGAATTGAAGTCCCTGAGAGAGTTGAACGCCGCGAACTACCGGGAGAGGGAGGTAACGGTAGAGAAAAGACATGAGACCGGTTGATCCGAGAAAGAGGAGGACGGCGGCGACGGATAAACCTGCGGCGGAGATTTGAGGAATTGTGAGAGGTGGCGATTCGGAGATGGCGACGGCGGCGATGGATTTCATAGGCTGGACTGGCATGGGAAGTCCGAAGAAGAGTCCGGTGATGATGTTGTAGAGAGAAGTGAAGATGAGAGTTGTAGTTAGATCGAGATTGTTGACTAAGGATAAAGCTAGTACGATTGGGATGTATGTTCCTAAGTCGCCGACGGCGCCGGAGAGTTCTGACCAGAGGGAGGTTTTGAGTTTGAGGGTTGAGGGGAGACGGAAGAAGTTGCGGCGGAGGAGAGGTGTTGTTGTGGTGGTTGTTGAGGTTTCCGGTGGTGGTTGGTCGTTGGAGATGTCGTGTGCCATGGTGGTTGGAGGTTTAATTAGTCGATGTAGTTGCTTAATATTTTAGTGGTGTTTCTAAGAATTTATGGAGTGAATAGTGTTTTTGGCATTACATATACTAGCGTGCAGATGAACACTCCGTCTGTCTGTTTTTTATAATGAGCAGACGGGTAAAAATATAAATGGTATTTTTTTTTGTATGTTTATTTTTTATTTTAATTTAAATTATTTTTAGAATAAAAAAAGTGTGCAAACTACCATATAGCAATTAGTAAAAAAGAAGTTGAAATTTAAAATAAAAACCTAAAAAGGGTATAATTGAAAAGAAAAAAGGCTACTGCAAATTGAATACAGAACGCAACCTTGCAATCTTTCTTCTTAGCATCCTTGTGACTGATTCTTTGAGCCTCGTTTGTGTTGTTAGCAAGCTCGGGAATGCGATTAGTAACCACTTCTAGGGTTTCACGAAAACCAAACAACGACTGCATCTGTTTTCTCCATTGGATCAAACTTTTGCCATCAAAAATTGGAAGAGAGTTAAGAATACCATTGTTATCATTCATCTTTGCAACAAACACGATTCGTGATCCCTAAAAACACGACCATTAACGTGCAGTTTTTTAATTTTCGATTAAGAAGGATAAACTAGAAACTCTAGATACCAATTGGTTTGCGTTAATACGCTTGAGTGAATGAGGAATGAGAGAAAAAAAGAGAAATTGAAAGATTATTGTACATTAAATTGTTAAAACTAAATTACATTAGGCAATTTCTTAATACACCACCCAAGTTTCTTAGGCACCACGTGAAATTATTTTTTTGTCCCCTGATTCCGGATGTGCACATCCGGACACACCGTATCCTTAAAAAATAGAAAGTTGTTCCGGATGTGCATATCCGGAAGACATTCGGATCTGTATATCCGGAAGAAAAAAAGGTGATATATTTGAAGCTGCATGATCACTTCCCCCTTCCCATTCTCAACATTTCTCCTACTACACTCACTCTCACCAACTCAAAAAAACCCTACTTCATCAATCTCATTTCTCACTCAAAAAGTTCAAGTTTTTGGTGCAACAAATCAAAGGGAGCAAGAAAAGACTGAATTTCAGGTAAACAATCAACTTCGTCCACTACATTGCCCACATTATCAATGTACATTTTTGAAAAAAACAAGTTACGCTACTTCTGAATCTGTACATCCGAAACGAATTGAGCATGAACATTTCCGGATGTGCACATCCGGAACAATGCCTGAAGCTAATTAATTTAAATTTTCAGCATTTTTGAATATATTTTTTTATACATATTAATTGTTTTATTCTTGTTTATAAATAGATATGGTGCACCTCGATAACATGTCAAAAGAATTAATTGCGCCGATTTCCCCGAAAGATGAAGGTATGCTCGTAAAGTCGGTTGATGTCGGCGGTGACTTTAACAATAAGCAAGACTTTGATGATCGTGAAAGCATGATCGCATACATTCGTAGGACAGCTATTGAGCTTGGCTTCAGTGTAAATATCGGGAGATCGGATAATGGGTCGGATAGAAGAAAAGCTTTTGTAATTTTGGGTTGCGAAAGAAGCGGCAAATATCAAGCACCACTACGGAAGTTAAAGAAAGACGAGACCGGTACTAGAAGATGTGAGTGCCCTTTTAAGATTGGTGGTTACATGTTAGTTTCCAAGAAATGGAGATTTACCGTTCGTTGTGGTATACATAACCACGAAATGTGCTCAAAGTTTCAAGGTCATCCAAGTGTATGTCGGCTCAAGGCGGAAGAGAATACATGTATAGCCGACATGACCTTGAACCTTGTCCAACCGAAGAATATACTTGCGACGTTGAAACGGAAAGAACCCAAAAATGTTGCAAACATAAAGCAAGTGTATAACATTCAGTATCAAACGAACAAGGCAATTAGGGGAGATAAGAGTAAGATGCAACAACTGTTGAAAGTGTTGGAGGACAACGATTACGTGTCTCGGTACAGATATCGCGATGATGGAATTACGGTCCGAGATATTTTTTGGACTCATGCGGATTCCATCAAGTTGTTCAACACGTTCTCGACAGTGCTCATTCTCGATAACACCTATAAGACAAACATGTATCGTCTTCCATTGTTTGAGATGGTTGGCGTTACGTCTACGGATAAGACATTTGCCGTCGGCTTTGCCTTTTTGGAGTGTGAGAAAGAGGACAATTTCACGTGGGCGTTGGAGACGTGTCAGTCACTTTTGAAGAAACATGTTCAAATGCCAAAAGCAATTGTTACGGACCGCGACAACGCCTTGATGAATGCGGTTGCAAAGGTCTTTCCTTCTTCCAATGCACTACTTTGTCGATTTCACATAACAAAGAATGTGCGAAGTCGGGTTAAGACCGCGGTGGGTGCGAAACAAGTGGAGTCGGAAGACGTAAAAGTGGTCAAGTCGGGTGTCATTATAGAGAAAATAATGGATGCATGGACTCAAATTCTAAATTCTTCCACAACGGAAGTATATGCTGATTCGGTCATGAAATTCCGGAAAGTGTGCGAACGGTACCCTGCTTTGTTGAAATATTTTGAATCCACCATTCTTGATCAAGTCAAAGAAAAGATTGTTTGTGCATGGACCGATAACGTACGACATCTTGGAAACATTACCACCAATAGAGTTGAGTCGGCACATGCCACTTTAAAGAATTGGTTGGGGAATAGCAAGGGGGATTTATGTCGGGATTGGGACTCCGTGCATCTAATGATCAAAAACCAACACAATGAGATACAAACCACTTTCGGTTGGAGCATTATGGTTTTGGAACATCAGTTTAAAGGTAACTTCCTCTACTCTCAATTGATTGGCAACATGTCTCGGGCGGGGTTGGGCTATATTTTTCATGAGGCCAACCGAGCCGAAACGGTAGGTTCCGATAGCGCAAAGTGTGCTTGCACTATTGTGAAAACCTACGGTCTTCCTTGTGCTTGTGCCATTGCTAAAAAGTTGAAATTAGGTGAGCCAATACAAATTGACGAGGTTTGCCCTCATTGGATGAAACTTAGTTTTGATGATGATGGTTGTAAGGAAGGAGATAAACCGGATATCTCTATTTTGGCCGAATTGGAAGCGATTCAAAAGAGATTTTTGAAGGCCGACGACAATATGAAGCTACACATCAAAGAAGAGTTGAGGAAGATTGCCTTCCCCGAAATAACCGCAATGATACTGCCGTCTCAACCGGTTAAGACAAAGGGTGCTCCGAAGAAGTTGAAGCCTACACCAAATGAAAAATCGACAACTCGGTCTCCTTCGTATTTTGAGCACGTGGACCAAATCTTTCCGGACTCTCCGACTCCAAAATCCCAAAAAAGTGTCATGAAAGGAGCTCGCATTACCAAACCGGCTCCGACACCGATTCCACGAGTTCCGACTCCGACTCCTACTACACGTGTGATTTCCTTTATTGACGAGATGCCGGTTTTTATGCACAAGCATATTGACGGTATAATCGATGTTGTAGGGGATGGTGTAATACGGTGGAGAACTGACTTTTTAATTTTGTTTTCGCAAAACATGTTGCGGTTAGCAAGAGTCGCCACCGACATTTCTTTTATCCAATTTATTTAGGAAATGTGAAAAGAACAGGAAAGACCTTTTTGAAAAGATTTTGAGTTCGGGGGGGTAAGTTATAAAAAGGGAAGATGTTAGCACCCTTTTTCATCCGTAGTTATCTACGGGCTCTTAATTGCTTGCTCACTTTAACTTGCTTTTTTTGAAATGTGGTGTGTGTTTAGAAAATATTTCGTAAAAGTTGACTTTGTGATAATTCGTGTAAGAATGTATACAAAGTATTTGTTTTTGAAAATATTTTTATAAAGGTTTGACTTTGTAATAATTCGCGTAAGAATGTATACAAATTGTTTGTTTTTTTTTATAAATATTTTTGAAAGTGTGAGGTGTGAAAAGTATTTGTTTTTTAGTTGTGAGCAAGCATTTAAAAGTTACTTACCCTTAATTTATAAGGTCTTTCTTGTACTTATCATTTTCCTTGAGAGATAGTACTATCCATACCATTAGTGGGTAGGTAGTCCTATCTATTGGATGTGAAGGGACAGTGAAGGGTCATCGAATGGTCATAGAAGGCAACATGTAAGGATACCTTAGCAATTCGAAGGGACTATCATCATTTTTCCGTAGGGTCATCGAGGGACAAGATCATTTTTTCGTAGGCAACTCGAAGGGTCATCGAGGGACTATGATCTTTATATCGAATGGACTATGATGATATTATTCGTAAGCGTCTTTTGCTAAAGTACCCTTACTTTCGAGGGACATGACCATTATTTCGTAAGGCAAACGAAGAGAGGATACCCTAGAGGTGCATGTGTGCAAAGTGTGTTGGTTTCAATCATTTATTTTGAATTAGGGTTATCTATCGTTTGTTTTTTAAGTCTTGCCATACAATCCTATTAGCATACGTCTAAACAGATTATATATATACAAGCGTAAAATATAAGTGCGAAAAATTAAATCCTACGCTATTACAAGGCTTTGGGAGAGATACATAAGTATGAAAAGCCTTGTGGAAAATAAAAATACAACTATTACAAAAAAAAACGTGCGACCGGTACAATTTTCCTAGAGATTTAAATAGGCAAATAAATAAATAAGTGAAGAAAAATGTTAGGAAAATTATTTTAAAGACCTAAAATCTAAATTAATGCTTTTCTGTATTCTTTAGGAATTGATTTTAATGTTAGTGATAAAAAATAAATCTAATTCTAATTATGTACAAATTAATTAAAAAAACTAAAGTCTGATTAATTAAAATCCTAATTTCTAATTTTTATGGTTTTATTGTATTGATTAGTTTTAAACAAGAAAGTAAATAACTAAATGGAATGAAAAAAATAAAGGTTAGTAAAATATGGAAAAACAAAAATGCATGGGATGGAAATTGATTCCACGCCTAAAACCAAAATTATAATCACAACAATCTGGCTTATGCTTCACTGCAAAAATTCAACACAATTAGTAACCCAAAATCAAGCTCCACAACAAATTTCAAACAAATCAACCGATTCCGGATTTGGACATTATCACCATGTGAATTCAAAAATTATCTAAATCAAACAATATCAATTTACAAAAAAAAAATTCATCTAAGCATTTTATCAAAAATTTATACCGTAAGAAATATCACCATTCTAACCTCAACCTCAATTTAACATCGATTCACTAAACTAAATAATCAAATCACAAGATAATCGAGGAATGTGCGAGGAATTACCTAGATTGAAGGTTGGCAAAGAGATCGCAGGCGAAGAATGTAACAAAACGGAGGGAGGAGGCGGACCGTACGGTTGTACGGACGACGATGGCGGCGGTTCCGTACGGACGACGGAGGGCGGCAGCAGCGGTTCCGTACGGTCGTACGGACGGCGGAGGGCGACGGCCGGAAGGAGAGAGTGATCTTGAGGGGTTTTGATCTTTGAGAGAGTGAGAATGATTGTCTTTTTTTTTTTTAGGTCCCCCTCTCATGTGTAAAACAACATGTATTTATAGATCTAGAAAATTAGGTTAAAAAGTTTAAAAAGGAAAAAATAATCAGTCTTAATTCATATTGATCAAATAACATCTGAATAAAATCATATAGTATCTGATTTTTACTTGGTCACCAAGTAGACCAATTAGAAACTAAGTATGATACAAAAATGACATAAACTGACCAATAGAAAATGAGTACACGAGAAAGGAAATATTTTTGGTATCTCTTATGATTTTTGCACTCCTTTTTGGTAAAAAGTGCATAAAATCAAATAAATAATTATTTTTCAAAAATGCCTTAAAATAAAAAACGAAAATTAAAAACAAATAATAAAAAAATACAATTTTTGTGATTTTTTTTAAAATAATGTAAAATGGAAAGAAAGTTAGTAACACATAACAGAAAAAAAAAATCCAAAATGTAACATGTGAGATTCGAACCCGCGACCTCATACTTGCAAGCCTTATCTCCTTTCCAATTGTGCCAATTCATTTCTTCGAAACAAAAGTGAACTTGAAAGCATATGAAGGTCAAACAACTATTTGTTATTTAAACAATTTAAAGTAAACTGTTACCTATTTTTGAATAAAATTACTGTTAAAATGTTAGTAAAATTGAACCAAAAAAAAAAAAACTTATAAAATCAAAGTTAAAAATAATTTAAATGTTAGAAATAGGGCGGGCAAATTTTGGGATACAACAGCTGCCCCTGTTCAATCTTCTTAAACCTGAGGAGTTAGATTGGCATGTCTGCCATTTGTGATCTGAAGGTGGAAGAGGATTGATCACTTAAGTTCCCAGAAATTTGCACTCATGGGTGCACGAAGTAACGCTTGTTGGTTGATTATATTGCTTGAATAGGCTTAAAGATGCCATTCGGAAAGATGATAGGATGGAGATGGTCTTATAGATGCCATCCAAAGTAACTGCTGATTGGAGTATCAGAATGAGTCTAGGTTAGACTGTATCTGAGGAATATACTAGAATGAGTCTGTGTCCAACTGTATCTAGCAGACGTGCTGGGGAGTACCAGAATGATTCTTATGCCTTGATTGTGTATGTATGATGTTCTAGAATGAGTCTATGTCTTGACTGTATCTATAAGGAGATCAGAATGAGTCTTTGCCTGGCTGTATCTGAGAAATTAGTATTAGCATGAGTCTTCGACCGACTGTTGATAAGTGCAAAATGTACCTATTTTTGTATATAAGTTTTGTTGCACTTATCATTACTTTGTGTTAAAATTGGTTGAATAAACCCCGCTTTGTTCGTAATTACGTTTACTTTACGTTTTAGTGTATATATTGCGTATCGTGTAAATATCATTGAGTTTAATGGATTTTAATTTATTTTTGGAGGTATTCCAGTAATGGTATTTTGCCATTGTTGTATAGAGAATTGAATAAGCTTTCCAACGCTTCAAACCATGCGTCAATCAGAGTTACGGTTCAAGAGTTATGGTCAAAACAAATTCTGGTTTGCTGTCATGTTCGCTAGGCGAACCAGGAGGCGAGCACTCGCTAGCGAGTTCGCACTGCGAACTCGGGGCGAATAAAAAGTGCCTGGAAGCATGAAAAACACAATTCTGGAAGTAGCTAAGGTGGTGTATGTTCGCAGTGCGAACGGGGGTTCGCAGTGCGAACCTGGGCAGCAAATTTTGCCTATAAACTTCATTTTTCTGTCATGTTCGCTAGGCGAACCAGGAGGCGAGCACTCCCTAGAGAGTTCGCACTGCGAACTCGGGGCGAATAAAAAGTGCCTGGAAGCATGAAAAACACAATTCTGACAGTAGCTAAGGCGGTGTATGTTCGCAGTGCGAACATGACAGCAAACCAGAATTTATTTTGACCATAACTCTTGAACCGTAACTCCGATTGACGCACGGTTTGAAGCGTTGGAAAGCTTATTCAATGCTCTATACAACAATGGCAAAATCCCATTGCTGGAATACCTGCAAAAATAAATTAAAATCAATTAAACTCAATGATATTTACACGATACGCAATATATACACTAAAACGTAAAGTAAACGTAATTACGAACAAAGCGGGGTTTATTCAACCAATTTTAACACAAAGTAATGATAAGTGCAACAAAACTTATATACAAAATGCGAACATACACCGCCTTAGCTACTGCCAGAATTGTATTTTTCATGCTTCCAGACACTTTTTATTCGCCCCGAGTTCGCAGTGCAAACTCGCTAGCGAGTGCTCGCCTCCTGGTTCGCCTAACGAACATGACAGCAAACTAGAATTTGTTTTGACCATAACTCTTGAACCGTAACTCCGATTGACGCACGGTTTGAAGCGTTGGAAAACTTATTCAATGTTCTATACAACAATGGCAAAATCCCATTGCTGGAATACCTGCAAAAATAAATTAAAATCAATTAAACTCAACGATATTTACACAATTCGCAATATATACACTAAAACGTAAATTAAACGTAATTACGAACAAAGCGGGGTTTATTCAACTAATTTTAACACAAAGTAATGATAAGTGCAACAAAAGTTATATACAAAAATATGTACATTTTGCACTTATCAAACTCTCCCCAACTTATTTAATTGTTTGTCCTCAAACAAGAATCAAACAAACTTAAAAATGCACAAGCAATATCCAAAGAATGACGAATCAATAGGTTTTGAAAAACGGAAACGAATGAATGGTTCAAATGAAAACGGTACACACAAAAAGTAAATACTTACCACTAAACTACGACAACAACATAGTCACGAAACAAATGCAAAATACAAAAATCATGCCAAAAATTCTAAAATAACACAAGTTCAAATGTGAATCACACCTAGCAAAAACAATCATCGGTAGATGAAAAACACAAAATGAGGTTCTTTTCACTCACACAACAATCATGTAAACAATAGACTAAATTATACAACCATCCAAAAATTCACATTGAACATACAAAGGCAAGAATCACAAGGACTTTCAAGGTTATAGCGTGGTCGGGTAAACAAACAAGGGACAATTTCTAAAGGTAATTGAAACAAAAACTTGCCTATACCTAAGGGAGTGAAAACTCACAAAGATTCACACACAAAATTTCAACCAACTTCTTCCAAAATCCCAAGTGCTACAGAACACACAATACTTATTTAGCACAATTATTGAAACTCTTTTTGTTTCCTTTTTCAAGGATTTTTCTTTTTCTTCCTTTTTCACTTTTTTCTTTTCTTTTCTTTGTCATATTTTTCTCTTTTTTATTTTCTTTTTCAATCCTCATAGAATTCAACCAATGAGTAAACAACCATTCTCTCCCCAACTTGAATTCAACCACATCATCATGTGAATACTCCCTACTTTCTAAGGCAAGGAAAAAAATCCATACAACAACACATAGTTGAGGTCCAAGAAAAAACAAAATCCATTCAAAAATAAGTGAACTAAATACTCATAGACAAGCATTAAGTTCAAATAAAAACATGGATCAAAAAGCTCAAAGGGGTTACGAATTTTCACACACTCACAAGGTTAATTGACTATTTGGCTAAGGTAGTTGTGCTCAAAATGAAATAATTGCCTTGATCCTTTTCATGCTTTCATATAATCAACACAAATGAAAGATTAAGCATAATAAAATCCAGTTAAAACAAGAATGTTGGTACTCCGTGCATATATGAACAATAGAAGGCTAACTCACAAAAAGGTTGGGAACAAAAGTGATTCACAACAAGAACTAGTATACAAAAGAATAAATGGCATAGAAGTTTGTAAAATGCCTAAGTATCATTAATATGCTAAAGTCAAGAAAGCGATAAATACATACCTTGGACGAGTACAAAACTTAACAATATCATTACCATACATCCGCAAGTTGAAACGAACCAACTTGGAAAATCACAAAAGCATCCTCAAGTAAGTCAATCAAAATCTGTGAGCAAACAACAACCAAAAACATTCAAAAAGAAAAACTATAAAACATGCTTGTTTTACGTCGTAAGCTTGACGCCTTTACGGTGCTTAATTAGAAACTTCCTTCATTCATGCCATGGTGATGCCTCACATTTTGTTGAATGCAGAATAGGGCAAGCAGCAAAAATATTTATTTTCGGAAGAATTCCCTCCGGGATTTATGTCGTGTCCACAGAGATCGGTTTGAGGGAAAAAATGTCGTTCGACAATCTCTCGCGTTTATGAGTTTGGTTTTGAATGGTTTCAAACAAGAAAATAGAAAAGTAAACATTAAAACATAAAACAAATTCATCCTTCAGAAACTTATCCGGCATGCACATAATCGACTCCTCACAAACTTAAACTTACCGACCAGTTATACTAAACCTACAATACTCCTCAATATCACTCAGCATCGCTCACAACACAGGTTATGTCTAACGTAAAGTTGAGAGAACAACCGTGTTACCATTGCCAATACTTTCGTACGCTAGCTCAAGGCACGGAGGCATTAAGTTTCGACGCCTATTGAAGATTTTTAGCTCTAAATCTATCTCTAGAATCCAGAAACTAACAGATAATCATCCTTAATCGAAGTTTACGAAGGTTATGTCTAACGCAACCCAAACCCCGTGCATAAAGCAAAAATCAGAGACAATTACCAATAAAGATTTGTAAAGCAAGTTTTATACAACGCCATGGGCGACAAATATACATGATATCATAGTACAAACATATACAAACCCAACAAAGAAGAAAGACATAAAGAAAATAAAAAATGAACCAAACATCTCGCGGTTTGTCGGCATCGATCGACGATCAATCCACCTCGGATCATCCACATGCAAGCTTCCATGATGTTTTCTAAGCTAATCAACTGAAAAAATGAGTTTGATGGAGTTGGAGCAAGAATCCCCAAAACCATCCTCTAAAAAATGCTGAAAAATGAAGTTTATAGGCAAAATTTACTGCCCAGGTTCGCACTGCGAACATACACCGCCTTAGCTACTGCCAGAATTGTGTTTTTCATGCTTCCAAGCACTTTTTATTCGCCTCGAGTTCGCAGTGCGAACTCGCTAGCGAGTGCTCGCCTCCTGGTTCGCCTAGCGAACATGACAGCAAACCAGAATTTATTTTGACCATAACTCTTGAACCGTAACTCCGATTAACGCACGGTTTGAAGCGTTGGAAAGCTTATTCAATGCTCTATACAACAATGGCAAAATCCCATTGCTAGAATACCTGCAAAATAAATTAAAATCAATTAAACTCAATGATATTTACACGATACGCAATATATACACTAAAACGTAAAGTAAACGTAATTACGAACAAAGCGGGGTTTATTCAACCAATTTTAACACAAAGTAATGATAAGTGCAACAAAACTTATATACACAAATAGGTACATTTTGCACTTATCAAACTCTCCCCAACTTATTTAATTGTTTGTCCTCAAACAAGAATCAAACAACTCAACGAAACCGAGTGATAACCAAAGAATCACGAATCAACAAGTTTTGAAAAACGGAAGACAAATGTATGGTTCAAATGAAAAATGGTACACACAAAGTAAATACTTACCACTAAACTACAACGACAACATAGTCACGAAACAAATGCAAAATACAAAAATTCATGCCGAACATTCTAAAACAACACAAGCTCAAATGTGAATCACACCTAGCAAAAACAATCATCGGTAGATGAAAAACACAAAATGAGGTTCTTTTCACTCACACAACAATCATGCAAACAATAGACTAAATTATGCAACCATCCAAAAATTCACATTGAACATACAAAGGCACAAATCACAAGGACTTTTCAAGGTTGTAGCGTGGTCGGGTAAACAAACAAGGGGCAATTTCTTAAGGTAATTGAAACAAAAACTTGCCTAAACCTAAGGGAGTGATCAACTCATAAAGATTCAAACACCAAAATTCCAATCAACTTCTTCCAAAATCCCAAGTGTTACACAAAACACAATACTTATTTAGCACAATTATTTGAACTTTTTTTTTAGTAGCTTGAGGATGCTTTTGTGATTTTCCAAGTTGGTTCGTTTCAACTTGCGGATGTATGGTAATGATCTTGTTAAGTTTTGTACACGTCTGAGGTATGTATTTATCGCTTTCTATACTTTAGCATATTCATGATACTTAGGCTTTTTACAAACTTCCATGCCATTCATTCTTTTGTATACTTGTTCTTATTGTGAATTACTTTAGTTCCCAACCTTTTTGTGAGGAAGCCTTCTATTGTTCATATATGCACGGAGTACCAACATTCTTGTTCTAACGGGATTTTATTATGCTTAATCTTTTGTTTGTGTTGATTATGTGAAAGCATGAAAAGGATCAAGGCATTTTGTTATGGTTTTGGGGATTCTTGCTCCAACTCCATCAAACTTCATTTTTTCAATAGATTAGCTTAGAAAACATCATGGAAGCTTGCATGCGGATGATCCGGGGTGGATTTCTCATCGATCGGCTCCGACAATCCGTGAAGTGTTTAGTTCATTTTTTATTTTCTTCATGTCTTTCTTCTTTGTTGGGTTGTGTATATGTATTTGCTATGAACTCATGTATATTTGTCACCCATGGCGTTGTATAAAACTTGCTTTATAAATATTTATTGGTAATTGTCTCTGATTTTTACTTTATGCGAGGGGTTTGGGGTGCGTTAGAGATAACCGTCGCAAACTTCGATTAGGGATGATTGTCTGTTAGTTTCTAGATTCTAGAGATAGATTTAGGGCTAACAATCTTCAATAGGCGTCGAAACTTAATGCCTCCGTGCCTTGAGCTAGCGTACGAAAGTATCGGCAATGGTAACACGGTTGTTCTCTCAACTTTGCGTTAGACATAACCTGTGTTGTGAGCGATGCTGGGTGATATTGAGGAGTATTGTAGGTTGAGTATAACTGGTCGGTAAGTTTAAGTTTGTGAGGAGTCGATTATCTGCACGCCGGATAAGTTTGTCTTGCTGAAAAGTGAATTTGTTTTTATGTTTTAATGTTTACTTTTCTGTTTTCATGTTTTAAACCATTTTAATCCAAACTCATTAACGCGAGAGACTGTCGAACGACATTCTTTCCCTCGAACCGATCTCTGTGGACACGACATAAATCCCGGAGGGAATTCTTCCAAAAATAAATATTTTTGCTTGCTTTCCCTATTCTGCATTCAACAAAATGGCGCCGTTGCCGGGGATCGGTTTTGATATTGAATCACATTGCGATAGTTTATTTGTTTTTGAGTTTTGTACATATCGTATATATTGTCTGTTTCCATTATGTTTGTTCAAGTGTTGTATACATTTTGTTCCCGTAATGTTTGTTTAAGTGTTTGGTTAGGACACTTGCTTTTGGTTGCGTGGTGAGGCATCACCATGGCATGAATGAAGGAAGTTTCTAATTAAGCACGGTAAAGGCGTCAAGCTTACGACGTAAAACAAGCATGTTTTATAGTTTTTCTTTTCGAATTTTTTTGGTTGTTGTTTGCTCACAGATTTTGATTGACTTACTTGAGGATGTTTTTGTGATTTTCCAAGTTGGTTCGTTTCAACTTGCGGATGTATGGTAATGATATTGTTAAGTTTTGTACTCGTCCAAGGTATGTATTTATCGCTTTCTTGACTTTAGCATATTCATGATACTTAGGCATTTTACAAACTTCCATGCCATTTATTCTTTTGTATACTAGTTCTTGTTGTGAATCACTTTAGTTCCCAACCTTTTTGTGAGGTAGCCTTCTATTGTTCATATATGCACGGAGTACCAACATTCTTGTTTTAACTGGATTTTATTATGCTTAATCTTTTGTTTGTGTTGATTATATGAAAGCATGAAAAGGATCAAGGCAATTGTTTCATTTTGAGCACAACTACCTTAGCCAAATAGTCAATTAACCTTGTGAGTGTGTGAGAATTCGTAACCCCTTTGAGCTTTTTGATCCATGTTTTTATTTGAACTTAATGCTTGTCTATGAGTATTTAGTTCACTTATTTTTGAATGGATTTTGTTTTTTCTTGGACCTCAACTATGTGTTGTATGGATTTTTTCCTTGCCTTAGAAAGTAGGGAGTATTCACATGATGATGTGGTTGAATTCAAGTTGGGGAGAGAATGGTTGTTTACTCATTGGTTTAATTCTATGAGGATTGAAAAAGAAAAGAAAAAAGAGAAAAATATGACAAAGAAAAGAAAAGAAAAAAGTGAAAAAGGAAGAAAAAGAAAAATCCTTGAAAAAGGAAACAAAAAGAGTTTCAATAATTGTGCTAAATAAGTATTGTGTGTTGTGTAGCACTTGGAATTTTGGAAGAAGTTGGTTGAAATTTTGTGTGTGAATCTTTGTGAGTTTTCACTCCCTTAGGTTTAGGCAAGTTTTTGTTTCAATTAGCTTTAGAAATTGCCCCTTGTTTGTTTACCCGACCACGCTACAACCTTGAAAGTCCTTGTGATTCTTGCCTTTGTATGTTCAATGTGAATTTTTGGATGGTTGTATAATTTAGTCTATTGTTTGCATGATTGTTGTGTGAGCGAAAAGAACCTCATTTTGTGTTTTTCATCTACCGATGATTGTTTTTGCTAGGTGTGATTCACATTTGAACTTGTGTTGTTTTAGAAATTTTGGCATGATTTTTGTATTTTGCATTTGTTTCGTGACTATGTTGTTGTCGTAGTTTAGTGGTAAGTATTTACTTTTTGTGTGTACCATTTTCATTTGAACCATTCATTCGTTTCCGTTTTTCAAAACCTGTTGATTTGTCATTCTTTGGATATTGCTTGTGCATTTTCAAGTTTGTTTGATTCTTGTTTGAGGACAAACAATTAAATAAGTTGGGGAGAGTTTGATAGTGCAAAATGTACCTATTTTTGTATATAAGTTTTGTTGCACTTATAATTACTTTGTGTTAAAATTGGTTGAATAAACCCCGCTTTATTCGTAATTACGTTTACTTTACGTTTTAGTGTATATATTGCGTATCGTGTAAATATCATTGAGTTTAATTGATTTTAATTTATTTTTGCAGGTATTCCAACAATGGGATTTTTCCATTGTTGTATAGAGCATTGAATAATCTTTCCAATACTTCAAACCGTGCGTCAATCGAAGTAACGGTTCAAGAGTTATGGTCAAAACAAATTCTGGTTTGCTGTCATGTTCACTAAGCGAACCAGGAGGCGAGCACTCGCTAGCGAGTTCGGGGCGAATATAAAGTGCCTGGAAGCATGAAAAACATAATTCTGGCAGTAGCTAAGGCGGTGTATGTTCGCAGTGCGAACGGGGGTTCGCAATGCGAACCTGGGCAGCAAATTTTGCCTATAAACTTCATTTTTCAGCATTTTTTAGAGGGTGGTTTTGGAGATTCTTGCTCCAACTCCATAAAACTTCATTTTTTCAGTAGATTAGCTTAGAAAACATCATGGAAGCTTGCATGCGGATGATCCGAGGTGGATTTCTCATCCATCGGCTCCGACAATCCGTGAAGTGTTTAGTTCATTTCTGATTTTCTTCATGTCTTTCTTCTTTATTGGGTTGTGTATATGTATTTGCTATGAACTCATGTATATTTGTCACCCATGGCGTTGTATAAAACTTGCTTTACAAATCTTTATTGGTAATTGTCTCTGATTTTTGCTTTATGCGCGGGGTTTGGGGTGCGTTAGAGATAACCGTCGCAAACTTCGATTAGGGATGATTGTCTGTTAGTTTCTAGATTCTAGAGATAGATTTAGGGCTAACAATCTTCAATAGGCGCCGAAACTTAATGCCTCTGTGCCTTGAGCTAGCATACGAAAGTATCAGCAATGGTAACACGGTTGTTCTCTCAACTTTGCGTTAGACATAACCTGTGTTGTGAGCGATGATGGGTGATATTGAGGAGTATTGTAGGTTGAGTATAACTGGTCGGTAAGTTTAAGTTTGTGAGGAGTCGATTATGTGTATGCCGGATAAGTTTGTCTTGCTGAAAAGTGAATTTATTTTTATGTTTTAATGTTTACTTTTCTGTTTTCATGTTTTAAACCATTTTAATCCAAACTCATTAACGCGAGAGACTGTCGAACGACATTCTTTCCCTCGAACCGATCTCTGTGGACACGACATAAATCCCAGAGGGAATTCTTCCAAAAATAAATATTTTTGCTTGCTTGCCCTATTCTGCATTCAACAACTGTGTCTAAAAGATGTACTGGAATAAGTATCAGAATGAATCTGTGTCTTGATTGTATCTGAACTGTGTCTAGAAGATGTACTGGAATGAGTATACTCCTGACTGTATCCAAAGGAGTATCAGAATGAATCTTCGACTGATTGTATCTGAAGGATGATAAATTGTTGACAATATTTGTCCGTTTGAGAACTAACCTGAAAAAACCAAGTTAGTTTTATGCAATGTCATGATATATGTAATGCATTGCGTAATGATGCTCTTAAAATAAATGAGAATGTTATATGCGTTTTGTATGCATATGCTATGATGTATTGTAAATGATGTATGGGTATGAAATGTCGCTGAAGGTAGCAGTGGCTTTGAATAGTAACGTCTGATTGGGGAAAATAAATCCCTGACTGTTGCTGGGGATGGAGAAAATAAATCTTCAGATCCTGTTTGGAATGACTCTACCGGGGATTCAAACTTTCCGTTTGGGAATATTCCGTTGGGGATCTTTGACTTCCGCTTGGGGATAGAAGTATTATGTCAGGAGAGTCGGTAGTCCGTTGTTCTTTTACTGTGGAAATTGATTGTATGTATTTTGACTGGGAATAAAAGAGATGGATAATTCTCCGATGCACTATCTGACCAGGTTTCAGATACGAGTGTCAACTCTTCTGGGGATAGCATCCTTGAATAAATTCTGCTAGGGGAGAGAATTCTATAGTGTTAGAGAAATAAACTCAGCTGGGGAATTGAATTTTGTATACTACATAGAGGGAATAATCTCCGATGGGGATTAGAATTTCATAGGCTGCGTTGAGGAAATTTCTGCTGTATGCTGGGGAAATAATCAACTTCTTTATCTGCTAGGGGATCTATGATCATGCTAAGCTGTCTATCAAAGATATGGCAGTGAATCGCTGGAAGATGCCCCGATTTCTGTCTGAGGGCATACTAATTCTGTCGGGGAATATATCTCTGTTGGGGAAGAGCTTGTGAAGATAGCTCTATAAGATAGTTCCATGGAGATTGCTTTGTGGGGATATTTCTATGAAACTGGCTCTGTGGGGGTTCGTGGATATCTTGAACACTATCCCAACTCCTAGAATCCTTAGTAAATGCTATTCCTGTTTTCATGTATATATATTTTTTGGTAAATATAAATCATATTCAAGTGCATATGTTCATTCAAAGTACCCATTGGACGTTTATGCAAACAAAACAGGGAAAGTAAAAGCAATTTTGAATTTGAAAATAGACTTGTATTGATTTTGAAATTGGCCTATAAACAGGCAGTTTTGTACAAGGAGACATAAATCCTAGTAAGAGGAAATTGTCATAAAATTGAAAAGGTACAAAGTGATAAACAAAGAAAAATAACTATGTGGAAATGATCCCGTCGGGTTTCAATTCTGCTATTTCCCCTATATCTTCAAGCATCTCATCCCTTGCTATCGGAATAAAGGTGACTGGACCGATCTGTGCTGTTTAAACTTGATATTAGTAACACAACTAGCTGGAAGTAGATAAGTGATCCAACGGGACATAGTCGTACGCTTTAATCCCTAACTTTTGCCTGGACCGCCTTTTTAAGTTTTCAGTCCACCGGGATACCCTTTTTTGCCCAAGCCGCCTTTTCAAGTTTTTGACTTGCCGGGTGTACAGTTCTTTTGTATATATATCCCTAATTTTTGCCCGAACCCTTTTGGTTCGCCGGGATGCCCTTATTTTGCCTAGGCCAGTAAACCTAGCGGGTCTCTTTTTATGCGTAGTATCTTTTGATTATGTCCGCATTCACAGGGTGCGGGAAATCTTCACCGTCCATAGTAGTAAGTATCATAGCTCCGCCAAAAAATATCTTCTTGATTATAAATGCCCCTTCGTACGTGGGAGTCCATTTGCCCTTGGGATCACTTTGTGGTAGAATGATATGCTTTATTACCAAATCACCGGCCTGGTACACTTGGTGCTTGACTTTCTTGTTAAAGGCCTTGATCATACGCTTCTGATACATTTGGCCATGACAAACAGCCGCGAGCCTCTATTCATCAATCAAATTTATTTGGTCAAGTCGAGTCTGAATCCATTCGTCTTCATCTAAACATGCGTCTTTCATAATCCTTAGGGAAGGAATCTGAACTTCAATAGGTAAAACTGCCTCCATACCATAGACTAGAGAGAAAGGGGTTGCCCCTGTTGAGGTACGTACTGAGGTGCGATAACCATGAAGAGCAAATGGTAACATCTCATGCCAATATTTGTATGTCACCGTCATCTTTTGCAAGATCTTCTTAATATTCTTGTTAGCAGCTTCCACTGCGCCATTCATCTTTGGTCGATATGGAGAAGAATTGTGATGCTTAATCTTGAACTGCGTGCAGAGTTCAGTGATCATAGTGTTGTTCAGATTAGTACCATTGTCTGTGATAATCCTTTCAGGGATGCCATATCGACAAATAAGATTATGCTTGATGAACTGAGCCACAACATTCTTGGTAACAGAAGCGAACAAGGCTGCCTCTACCCACTTCGTAAAGTAATCGATAACAACAAGGATGAAACGATGTCCATTGGAAACGATAGGTTTAATCTCTTCAATCATATCAATGCCCCACATTGCAAAAGGCCAAGGAGCAGTCAGAACATTCAACGGAACTGGAGGTACATGTACTTTGTCAGCATAGATCTGGCACTTATAACAAGTTTTGGAGTGATGATGGCAATCAGTTTCCATGGTAGACCAGTAGTAACCTGCTCTCAAAATCTTCTTAGCCATTGTATGCCCACTGGAGTGAGTGCCAAAGATTCCATCATGCATCTCTTCCATAATCTTTTCTGCTTCCTTCTTGTCTACACAGCGAAGCAAGGTTGAATCATGGTTGCGTTTGTACAAAATTCCGTTACTCAGAAAGAACTTGGCAGAGAGCCTCCTTAGAAACTTCTTGTCATTGATAGATTCCCCTTCAGGATATTCCTGAGTTTCGAGATATCTTTTCACTTCGTGGAACCAAGGTTTCTCTTCTACCCCATCAGTATCAACTTCATAACAGTATGCCGGCTCGTCTAGTCTGTCAATAGTAATCCTAGGAGCCTCGTTGTCCCATCTGACTTTGAACATAGATGACATGGTGGCTAACACGTCTGCCAACTGATTCTCTTCTCGTGGAATATGCTCAAAAGTGATTTCTTCAAAGTATGGAATCAAAGTCAACACATGTTCTCGATAAGGAATGAGATTTGGATGCTTCGTGTCCCATTCTCCTTTAATCTGACTGATCACTAGGGCTAAGTCCCCATATATATTCAAGAATTTGATCCTCATATCAATGGCAGCTTTGATACCCATGATGCATGCTTCATATTCATCCATATTGTTGGTACAGTCAAAGCAAAGTCTAGCAGTAAACGGCGTATGGCAACCCTTAGGAGAGATAATTACAGCACCAATACCATTGTCAAGTGTGTTAGAAGCTTCATCAAAAACCATAGTCCATCGGGATCCCAGTTCAGGCCCTTCATATGGTCCAGGTTCTTCATAATCAGTAACAAGCATAATATTCTCATATGGGAACTCAAAATTCATAGACTGATAGTCATCCACCGCTTGATGAGCCAAATGATCAGCTAGTACACTTCCTTTGATTGCTTTCTGCGTAGTGTACTGGATGTCGTATTCTGTCAAGACCATCTGCCATCTTGCTATTCGTCCGGAGAGAGCAGGTTTCTCAAATATGTATTTGATAGGATCCATCTTAGAGATCAATAAAGTGGTATGAGTCAACATATACTGTCTTAGTCGGCGAGCAACCCATGCCAAAGCGCAACAAGTTTTCTCAAGCAGTGAATATCTTGTTTCACAGTCGGTAAACTTTTTGCTAAAGTAGTATATTGCATGCTCTTTTCGACCAGACTCGTCATGTTGCCCCAACACACACCCCCATTGAATTCTCTAGCACTGTTAAGTACATGATTAGAGGTCTTCCTTCAACTGGTGGCATCAGAATCGGAGGTTCTTTGAGATACTCCTTGATCTTATCAAAAGCTATCTGACATTCGTCGTTCCACTTCACTACTTGATCTTTCCTCAGTAATTTGAAGATTAGCTCACAAGTAGCGGTCAAATGGGAGATAAATCTGGCAATATAGTTCAAACGTCCCAAGAAACCTCTGACTTCTCTCTCAGTACGGGGAGCGGCCATATCTTGTATAGCTTTTACCTTTGTAGGGTCGACTTCAATACCTTTACCACTGACGACGAAGCCCAAAAGTTTACCGGATCTAACCCCAAAGGTGCATTTGTTTGGATTCAATCTCAACTTGTACTTCTTCAACCTCTCAAACAGCTTGTGTAGGTGGTCAAGGTGCTCTTCTTCATTCTGAGACTTGGCTATCATATCATCAACGTATACCTCTATCTCGTGATGGATCATATCATGGAATAAAGCAACCATAGCGCGCTGGTATGTTGCCCCTGCGTTCTTCAAACCAAATGGCATTACCTTGTAACAAAAGGTGCCCCACTGTGTAACGAACGTAGTCTTCTCCATGTCTTCAGGTGCCATCTTGATTTGATTATAACCTGAGAAACCATCCATGAATGAGAATATCTTGTGCTGAGCAGTGTTGTCTACCAGAACATCAATATGTGGGAGAGGGAAGTCGTCTTTGGGGCTTGTCCTATTCAGATCCCTGTAGTCCACACACATACGAACTTTACCATCCTTCTTAGGCATCGGTACCACATTTGCAACCCACTAAGGATATGATGTGACAGCTAGAAAACCTGCATTGAACTGCTTAATAACCTCGGCTTTGATCTTTTCAGACATCTCAGGACGCATACGACGAACCTTCTGCTTTATCGGAGGACAACTTTCCTTCATCGATAAACGGTGAACCACGATATCGGTATCAAGTCCTGGCATATCTTCATAAGACCAAGCGAAAATCTCAGCATAATCATGTAGCATCTGAATAAGTCTTTTCTTGACATGGTCTTCTAATCCAGCATCTATCTTGATTTCTTTCTTATCCTCCTCAGTACCTAGATTTACGACCTCGAATGGCTCTTCGTGCGGTTGTATGGTCTTTTCTTCTTGCTCTAATAGTCTAGCAAGCTCTCTAGGCACTTCACAATCTTCCTCACCTTCGTCCTCGGCTTGGTAGATCGGATTTTCGAAGTCATAATTGACAATAGCAGAACCGTTATCAATGGGCTCTAGGGTGGATGTGGATCTGCAGTTTATCGCGTGGGTGTGTGTAAGAACACATAGTTATTTTGATGAAGATAAAGTAAAAGAAAAGACAAAGAGCGCAAAATTTGAATGTAAAATGTCCATTGATTTATTGAATGAAAATATGCGATGAAATGACAACCCTAACAAATGGGCCACTGTGCCCTGGGCAAGGCATAAGGCTTAAAAGTTCTATTGTTCAAATTACAAAACCAAACTTTGAAAATAAGAAAAACAGAAAATAGCATTTACTCCTGACTAAAGGAGATAGGAATAATGTCTTCAGTCTTCCAATTATTGAGCCCTCTGCCAATGGTAGGAAAGATCCAACTGTCTAGGTCACAGTCACTATCAGCATCTTCCACAGCGTTGACCTGATCTTTATGAACTCCTTTGTTGGTGATACGAATAGCACGAGCACGACGTACAACCCTCTGAGCCTCTGAAGTGAAGCCTAAACCAAATTTGTCAGACTTGTAAGGAATGTCAGGAAGATGACCCCAAATGGTGCAACCACCTTCTTCAACCACAGCTCTAGCATCCTTTAGGGAAGCCATTGCAGGAGATACTCTAGTGACCTTGGGAACAGTAGGAACTGGTTTAGCAATAGGAACAGTCTGAGGAACCAATTCAAATGTTTGACAAGGAGTCTCGAGGAATTCGCCATCCATCTCAACATACTTGAAAGTATTCAAATGACTAACCATGTACTCTTCTTCACCATAGACGGTGACAATCTTGCCTTTCACGGGATACTTCAACTTTTGATGTAAGGTAGAAGTCACAGCGCCTGCCCCATGTATCCAAGGGTGCCCAAGCAGACAGGAATAGGCAGGACAAATGTCCATTACATAGAAAGTAGAAACAAATACTTGAGAACCCACTCTGATTGGAAGATCAACCTCTCCATGCACTAATCTCTTTGAACCATCAAAAGCTCTCACCACAACATCGCTGGGTCTCAGCACAACCCCTTCACAGTCAAGCTTGTCTAGAGCAATCTTCGGCAATACATTCAATGAGGAACCCGTGTCCACCAATACATGAGATAGATTAGTGCCCCTACACTCAATAGAGACGTGCAGGGCCTTATTGTGGTTCCTTCTGGCGGGAGTCAGATCAGCGTCAGAAAAGCCTAGACCATTATCAGTTGTCAGGCTAGCGACACAATTTTCAAACTGGTTAACAGAGATTTCTTGCGGCACATGTGCAGATTTCAAAAACTTCACCAAAGCCTTAGCATGGGCCTCGGAGCACAACAACAGAGATAACATAGAGATCTTGGAGGGGGTGTGCCCCAACTTTTCAACAACATTGTAATCACTCTTGCGGATAATTTTCAGCACTTCCTCCATTTGCTTAGAGGAATCTTCGATAGTAGTTTCACCCGGGGTCTTCATTTGGGCAGGCTCAACCACCGGTTCTTTGCCTCGAGTCTCAGTAATTGATTCGGAGGCAGAGATACGAACTGGAGTAGTAACAGTCTTCGGAGAGATTTTTGGGGAGAAAATCCTTCCACTTCGGGTAACCTTACTAGTCCCGACGATATTGTCGACATCGGTATTAGTAACTTCAGCAGTTCCATCAGTCAAAGGCTCTTGCTTGACACCATGAATGTAAACATCAGCACCATAATTCCAAGGGATGGCCTTGTTAGAGGAATATGGAATCAGACCGGGTGTAGTAATAATTAGGGGAGCCACTCTAGGCTCGGCAGTAATCTTCACAAGAATTTTAGAGGTGATCCTCACAGGAGTTTTGGAATTAGTAACCACAAATACGTCCTCAAACTTCAGACCTCGAGACAAACTTTCACATAAGCTCTCCATAGAAGGAATCTTCTCAAACAGTATAGTACGGTCGTCCATCAAACGCTGAATGCCCTCTTTCAGCTTCACACAACCATTGGATTGAGATGCACAATAATGACAATTTTCAACGCAGCCCGGAAATAAACCGGCTTGCAACAGCTTCTTCTTAGCAATTGATAGAGGAGCAGCCAAGTCAACCATAGTAGAAACATAAGAACCATCATCAATAGCACTAACGATCTTGTCATGATTCGGTATAGGAGCGGTAATCACATTAGGAGTCTCAGGGGGATCAAACTCAATCTCCTTAGCGTCAATCATGTCTTGAATCTTGTTCTTCAGCGCCCAACAGCTGTTCGTATCATGTCCAGGACTATTAGAATGGTATGCACACCTTGCATTGGGATTATAGCTAGGAGCGGAAGTATTAGGATTCCTAGGAGGATCCCTCAAAGTAATCAACTCTGCCTTCAACATATGCTGCAACGCCTGAGCCAATGACATGTTGATCTTTGTAAACTGTCTCATGGGTGTATCCTTCTTACGCTGACTACCTTGTTGTTGTTGTGGCACCGGTGCAGAGATCAGAACTGCCCCAACAGATTAGTTGCGACCTTTCTGGCCGTATACAACATTAGATTCTTTCTTCCTATTATGTGGCTTCTTTGTAGTACCTGAAGATATAGCCACTTGTATTTTACCATTTCGAATTCCACTTTCAACACGTTCTCCTGTCAGTATCAGCTCGGTGAAACCGGATGACGAGCTTCCAAGTAGATGACTATAGAAAGAACCGGTTAGCGTGCTCATGAACATGTCAACCAACTCTCTGGCAGCTAAAGGAGGCTGAACCCTGCCTGCAAGATCTCTCCATTTCTGGGCGTACTCTTTGAAACTTTCATTAGGGCCCATGGACATGCTTTGGAGTTGCATCCGAGTTGGCGCCAAATCAGAGTTATACTGATACTGCCTATAGAAGGCTTCAGCAAGATCGTTCCAGGTACGAATATTGGTACTCTCAAGTTGATAGTACCACTCCAGTTGAGCTTCAGATAAACTTTCTTGGAAGAAATGCATCCACAACTTTTTATCAGCAGTATGTGGCTGAATCTTTCGGACATAAGATCTCAGATGCAGCTTCGGACACGAAACACTGTCATATAGCACAAAAGCAGGAACCTCGAACCTGGGAGGAATGACAACCCCTGAAACCAGACCCAAGTCTTCGAAATCTAAACCAGGTATCTTCTGCACCTCCATGGCATTCAAGCGGTCTTCCAACAACTTGTATTTCTCATTGTCAGCAGAATTATAATAATAGTCCTCTTCTTGATTAGAATTCCCAATAGTACCATGGTGGCTACTTTCTTCTTTCCCAAAGTCTCTATTGTCATTGTCCTCTGGAATTTCAACATCGTCGGCCTTCTTCATTTGACCTTTGAACCTCCTACCCATGTTGATGAAGCCAACTGATTTTCTTGTTTTCTTCTTCTTATTGGTCAGGAGTGCCTTTAATTCTTCTTGTCCCTTGGACAAGTTTAGGATTAGCTCTTGGAATTGGGCGTTCTGGGCCTGGAGATCTTTGACGGTTTGTTCGAGAGCCATTTTCTTTACTGAAATAAACAGCGAGAAGGTGAGAAATTTGTCTTGGCATCCTGTTATGCAATGATATGGTATGTAAATGCATATGCAATATTTTCAAGGTCCTCGTGGGATTTAAATTTGTTAAAAAGGAAACAGAAATAAAAACTCTTATTAGTAAGTTCAAAATGTAACTGCCTCTCGGGCTTACAATGAAGGGAAAAACAATAAAAGATTACAAGGAAATAAATTGTAAAACTCTTAATACCTAAGACTCAAGTCTCCCATGGACGCTTCCTCTTTGTGTTGAAATATGCATTAAGGTTCTGCTCTTCGTGAAGTCGTCTTGTCAGCTCCAACACTTTCTTCTCGCTAGCATAGAACTGAGTCTCAAAGGTATCCCTTTCCTCCTTCAGTTGGATCTAGGATTTCTGTAGCTCTTCAAGGTCAGTAGGCATGTCTGGATGAAGAATGGTATAAGGAACATCTCCTTCAATAATAGGCTCAACAATCACCGGTAGGATAACAGGATATGGCATTATAAGATTTTGAGCACGAGATCGCACCCATATGAGGTAAGGCTCCAAAGGGATGAAGTTCTTTGGTTCCAAAGTCTTGCTATCAATCTTATTCACCATGCCCTAAGCATGTATAAACCTTTGACGGTAACCTTGAGGATCGTTTTTGTAATCGAATACAATACCCTGGATAAGCATATCATGAGGACCGTCCCTCTGAGCATAACCAAATTGACGCAGAGCTAGAGAAGGATTATAAGTAATGCCTCCCCTTATGCCAAGGAGTGGCACATTTGGGAATTCCCCACAGCGGTCAATGATAGTGGCGTCTTCCTGAGATCGGGAACACCAATAGATATCTGAATGAGAAAGTGACATCATCCTTCGAGACCACCTCAAACCTTGCTCATTCTTCATCACTGATCAAGGAAGGTACGAAATAAACCACCAGGATAGTAAAGGTATGCAACACATAAGAGTCCCTCGCGCTCTCATAGTACGAGTGTGAAGAGAGTGCAAAATATCTCCAAGCAAAGTAGGCACAGGATTATGAGTCAGAAATATTTTGATTGCGTGCACATCTATGAATTGGTTCGGATTAGGGAACAATACCAAACCATAGATCAATAGAGCCACAATCTTCTCAAAAGCGTAGTAAATAATAGCATCTAGAAACAACTGAGCTTTCTCTATCAGGAATTTAGCAAGAAGACCTTTAACTCCACTTCTTGTTTCCCAATTGGATATAATGTCTGGCCGCTTTAAATGTAAGGCTGTTGCAATAACTTCAGGTTTTGGAACTTTCTCTAGACCGGTGAAGGGTGTCTGATCAAGAATAGGTACACCAAGTAGTTTAGAGAATTCTTCCATTATGGGCACCAACTGATAATCTGGGAACGTGAAACAGTGATGCTTAGGATCAAAGAACTGGAACAAAACACTCATCATGTCTTCTTCAAACCCTGAGGTAACCAAATCGAGTAGATAACCATGCCTTTTGGTGAATTGAGAATTCTCGGGAACCTTTGAGACTAATTCCTTAAGCTTGGAAGGTACCCTTACAAAGTTGATTCGGATAGTGTTTCTGCGAGCGGAAGCCATAACCTGTGGCAAAGAACAAAGATAAATTCCTAGGTCTTTGAAATGGAAATGCAATGTTATGATGGTATGATGTTATGTTCATGTTTAAAGCAAGTAAGTGGAAAACACACATAAGTCACACAAGAGCCTCAGGTTTAAAAGCTTGCATGAAGTCCATAGGCAAGTACCCTTCCCACTGAAGTTTAGTTGGTTCAACCTGTCCTAGAATAGTAACTGGGTTCTAAGGAATCTCAATATCACGGATCCTTCTCAAAGGCTTTATTTTAGCACGACAACTGACTTGCCAACCAAAATATCCCGAGATTAGAATCTCAATGAGCGTAGCATCGAGTATCAACCAACTTTGGACTGCACCAAAGCCGGCTATCTCACTACTTTCTAATGGCCAAGATGGGTCAATTAAGGTTCTAAAAGCAAGTTAGTGCTAATGACACCACGCGGAAGCCTAATGTTATCCTCAACTGACTTAAGGAACATCAGTACAAACCAAAGTGTCACACTAACTGTAGCTATCATATTAACCATATCGGTATACGCCGTACAGTCTTTATGATCTATTGCTACTTACCTAAGGAATCTTTCACATAAGTAAAACCCGAACAAGCCCTTAAAATTAAAGCAGACAAAACAATTAAAGCAAGTAAAGTGATCTAACTCTTAAGGTAACCCCTCTTTTAAACATCTTCCCCAGCAGAGTCACCAGTTCTGTAATACGGTGGAGAACTAACTTTTTAATTTTGTTTTCGCAAAACATGTTGCGGTTAGCAAGAGTCGCCGCGGACTTTTCTTTTATCCAATTTATTTAGGAAAGGTGAAAAGAACAGGAAATACCTTTTTGAAAAGATTTTGAGTTCCGGGGGGGGGGGGGGGGGGTAAGTTATGAAAAGGGAAGGTGTTAGCACCCCTTTTCATCCGTAGTTATCTACGGGCTCTTAATTGCTTACTCACTTTAACTTGCTTTTTTTGAAATGTGGTGTGTGTTTAGAAAATATTTCGTAAAAGTTGACTTTGTGATAATTCGTGTAAGAATGTATACAAAGTGTTTGTTTTTGAAAATATTTTTGTAAAAGTTTGACTTTGTAATAATTCGCGTAAGAATGTATACAAATTGTTTGTTTTTTTTTTTAAAAATATTTTTGAAAGTGTGAGGTGTGAAAAGTATTTGTTTTTGAGTTGTGAGCAAGCATTTAAAAGTTACTTACCCTTAATTTATAAGGTCTTTCTTGTACTTATCATTTTCCTTGAGAGATAGTACTATCCATACCATTAGTGGGTAGGTAGTCCTATCTATTAGATGTGAAGGGACAGCGAAGGGTTATCGAATGGTCATAGAAGGCAACATGTAAGGATACCTTAGCAATTCGAAGGGACTATCATCATTTTTCCGTAGGGTCATCGAGGAACAAGATCATTTTTTCGTAGGCAACTCGAAGGGTCATCGAGGGACTATGATCTTTATATCGAAGGGACTATGATGATATTATTCGTAAGCGTCTTTTGCTAAATTACCCTTACTTTCGAGGGACATGACCATTATTTCGTAAGGCAGACGAAGAGAGGTTACCCTAGAGGTGCATGTGTGCAAAGTGTGTTGGTTTCAATCATTTATTTTGAATTAGGGTTATCTATCGTTTGTTTTTTTAAGTCTTGCCTTACAATCCTATTAGCATACGTCTAAACAGATTATATATATACAAGCGTAAAATATAAGTGCGGAAAATTAAATCCTACGCTATTACAAGGCTTTGGGAGAGATACATAAGTATGAAAACCCTTGCGGAAAATAAAAATACAGCTATTACAAAAAAAAACCGTGCGACCTGTACAATTTTCCTAGAGATTTAAATAGGCAAATAAATAAATAAGTGAAGAAAAATGTTAGGAAAATTATTTTAAAGACCTAAAATCTAAATTAATGCTTTTCTGTATTCTTTAGGAATTGATTTTAATGTTAGTGATAAAAAATAAATCTAATTCTAATTATGTACAAATCAATTAAAAAAACTAAAGTCTGATTAATTAAAACCCTAATTTCTAATTTTTATGGTTTTATTGTATTGATTAGTTTTAAACAAGAAAGTAAATAACTAAATGGAATGAAAAAAATAAAGGTTAGTAAAATATGGAAAAACAAAAATACATGGGATGGAAATTGAATCCACGCCTAAAACCAAAATTATAATCACAACAATCTGGCTTATGCTTCACTGCAAAAATTCAACACAATTAGTAACCCAAAATCAAGATCCACAACAAATTTCAAATAAATCAACCGATTCCGGATTTGGACATTATCACCATGTGAATTCAAAAATTATCTAAATCAAACAATATCAATTTACAAAAAAAAATTCATCTAAGCATTTTATCAAAAATTTATACCGTAAGAAATATCACCATTCTAACCTCAACCTCAATTTAACATCGATTCACTAAACCAAACAATCAAATCACAAGAGAATCGAGGAATGTGCGAGGAATTACCTAGATTGAAGGTTGACAAAGAAATCGCAAGCGAAGAATGCAACAAAACGGAGGGAGGAGGCGGACCGTACGGTTGTACGGACGATGTACGGACGGCGGCGGCGGTTCCGTACGGTCGTACGAACGGCGGAGGGTGGAGGGCGGCGGCCGGAAGGAGAGAGTGATCTTGAGGGGTTTTTATCTTTGGGAGAGTGAGAATGATTGTCTTTTTCCTTTTTTTTAGGTCCCCCTCTCATGTGTAAAACAACATGTATTTATAGATCTAGAAAATTAGGTTAAAAAGTTTAAAAAGGAAAAAATAATCAGTCTTAATTCATATTGATCAAATAACATCTGAATAAAATCATATAGTATCTGATTTTTACTTGGTCACCAAGTAGACCAATTAGAAACTAAGTATGATACAAAAATGACATAAACTGACCAATAGGAAATGAGTACACGAGAAATGAAATATTTTTGGTATTTATTATGATTTTTGCACTCCTTTTTGGTAAAAAGTGCATAAAATCAAATAAATAATTATTTTTCAAAAATGCCTTAAAATTAAAAACGAAAATTAAAAACAAATAATAAAAAAAATACAATTTTTGTGATTTTTTTAAAAATAATTTAAAATGGAAAGAAAGTTAGTAACACATAACAGAAAAAAAAAATCCAAAATGTAACATGTGAGATTCGAACCCGCGACCTCATACTTGCAAGCCTTATCTCCTTTCCAATTGTGCCAATTCATTTATTCAAAACAAAAATGCACTTGAAAGCATATGAAGGTCAAACAACTATTTGTTATTTAAACAATTTAAAGTAAACTGTTACCTATTTTTGAATAAAAATTACTGTTAAAATGTTAGTAAAATTGAACAAAAAAAAAAACTTATAAAATCAAAGTTAAAAATAATTTAAATGTTAGAAATAGGGCGGGAAAATTTTGGGGTACAACAGATGGTAATTGTGGTTACCGAGCCGTGTCGGCTCTACCGGTAAAGGAGAGGAAGGTCATGCACTTGTACGTCATCAACTTATTCTAGAGTTGGAGACGCATAAAGAAGCATACTTGCGTCTATATGAAAATCAAGAAAAGTACGACAAGGTTCATGAGTCACTTGTTCCGTGGTTGAGTGGTCCGACACCGGTATCGAAATGGATGAGTTTCCCCGAGATGGGTCATCTTATAGCATGCGCCTAAGGTATGGTGTGTATCGACTTGACGCGATACGGTTTTTTGGAAACCTTTTTTCCACTCCACACTGCACCTCCGTCAAATCCAAATGATCACATCATGTGTATCAGATGGCTTGCGAAATCAAGACATTTCGTACAAGTTATCTTGAAACCCGGATGCCCAATACCACCTAAATCACCACAATGGGTGACGCATGCAACCCCAATTGCCGAGTCTTGGCCGGATAGTTTTGTCGATAAGATGCTTGAATTCGAAAGATTGCAAACAATTGAAAGGGCGTCAAATGCGGAAAAGTCGAAACTTCAAGATCCAATAGATTTAGACGGGGAATTTTGTTTTAACTCTTTTGTATAATCATACAACACAATGTACATTATTGAAGTGAAATATATTGTATTTTTATCCTTATGTCTTTTTAATACACTTATGAATTTTATTGCAATGAAAGCATTCCAAGTGGCTGCATAACATGTTCAATTCTGTTTTAAAAATGTATCAGTAAAACATTCTGATTTGCAGATCCGGACATTTTCCGGATGTGCACATCCGGAACCAATATTTGTAAGGTTTGTCCGGATCTGCACATCCGGAACAAACTTAGGCAGAAAAAACTTTACCCTAACTTTTCTATAAATTAGGGGTTTCATTTGACATTATTCACACAAACACTAAATGTCACAATTGTATAATATCAAGATCCATTGGTATGTCGCAAGTGTCTCATACACCGACGACATAACACTCGGTCGCAAGTATAAGCTAACGAGGGACATCTCTATCGGCGAGATCATTGACGACATCGAACATCTCCTACCTTACGGAGACAAACGGAAGGTTCCGAAGCTTCACTATCGTTCACCTTCCTTTGACAACGAAGGGAATGTCGCTTACGGCCTTGTTGAGCTCAAGAATCAAGAGGATGTTAGAGCGACGTGGCAAACTTTTTTCGGTTACGAAGAACGATTCCCGCTCGAGTTCGAGGCGACCGTCAAAATCCGAAGAACGGTCGATGACATCTTAGAGATGTGCAAGCGTCCACTGGGTTATTGATCTTGTAATATCTAAATTTATGTCGATGTTATGGCGATTTTCTCAATGTAATCCCGATTTTATTTTATGAATGTGAGAAACATTGTTGGATTTTTGGTGTTCTGCATCAGTGTTTTTTCCCGATTTACAAATACGAATTTCTTCCGGATGTGCACATCCGGGAAAAACTGAAAAATTTAAAAAAAAATGGTGCGTCCGGATTTGCACATCCGAAACGCAGGGGTATTTTCGTCAGCGCGCTAGGTGCCTAAGAAGGTTGGGTGTGTGATAAGAAATCTTCTTACATTATACATATCTTTATATACAATTGGTTACTTATAACTCAAATATTTAACATAGAAAATTAATTAACTTGCTAACTAAATACTAACTAACTTGAATTATATTAAAAATATGATTGTTAAGATAAAACTAGTGGGATACCCGTGCATTCGCACGGGTACTGGTATAATACGTGCATTTTTTTAAAAATATAATAAAAATGATATTAAAAAAATTAAAGTGTTTAACCAAAAAGATATTATTTTTAAAAGATATAAGAAATTAGTGTCAATAATTCATTTCATATATAAAAATAATTGAATCAACAATATATTACATTTTATATAAATTGTATTGTTGCTTTGACGTTATTTAAAAAAAATTAGAATCAATATTATAACAATGATATTTTTTCCATATATATAAATAAATAAATCAACAACGAATTTAATCCAATATATATATATATATATATATATATATATATTAAACTCCAAACGAAAGGATTGAACAAATAATAGTGTTTCGGTCATGGGTCAAGACAAGATATAAAAAAAGAAAAATATTATGGGATTCTTTTTTTCTCATAAATTTGAAAGTTGTTCAAATAAATGAAAAAATTGAATCCCTACAGTTAGGTTATTGCCGCAATCATATTTTTAAGTCTTTATCAATTGTTTGATCTTGATTACACTGTTTAGAAAAAATAGATTTAGTTTTTTCAAAACTACGAGTTTTAAATTAGAATTGTCTAATTAAGATTGAATGGTCAGATTCGATTGTATGCATGAATGCGGGATGATATGGTTGTAAGAAATCAAGGTCCATAAAGAAAGATGAGAAAAATCAAAACCAACTTCGACAAAACAAAGTGTAGTGTAGCAAAAGAAGAACAAAATCTCAATAAACAAATGTTAATAAACTTCTAGTATCCTCCTTTGAGGTCATTCGCAACATCATATGGTATTGGAGTAACAGTCTCAATGTAGCACCTTGAAACAAGGTTTGGGGCCATCTGGCTTGCGCTTGGTGCTTATGACCTTTCCCTTGGTCTTATCCTCAACCTTTAATTTATCATTCTAGATCTTCTTCAATCTGAATTCCTCAGTGCATCTAGAGGGAAAAATATGCTCCACTCGAACATGAATCATCTTCCTCAATATCTTGTTCCTTACCTGATTGTTGACTTCAACACCGATGGCACGTTTGGTGACGTTCCAGATGCGACCGGTGCGGCCATGGTAAAATTTGTGAGGCATAACCTTGTGAACAACATTGTTAACCCTAATGTCAACATAATCGCCAATGTAGTAAGTCTTGAAATAAGTGGTTAAGGCTATTGTTCCCTTCTTGTGGAATAGACGAGAGAAGGAATCTCATTTACGTGATCACAAACCATGACCGACATGCACGTTTTCTACTTCTAGGGTTTGTGTTGCTACCGCTTTCACCATGTTTCCCCCACCTCACACTTAATACAAATGGATTTCTTTATTATAATATACATTCAAATTAAGAAAAAATAAAAATATTTTTAAATAATATTGCATATAAGTGTGGTCTTTTTCGACCATGCATCACAAAATCACAATTGAAGTGAGGAAGGGTGGAAGCAACAATTATTCGAAGTTGGGGGTTATTACCAAGATCATGATTGTGATGAACATGTGATCATATCTTTTTCTATATGTAAAGGTTTAGTGCAGAACCTTAGATGATCTATATTTTATCACATCTAAACTCTATGGAGTGTTGTTCATAGCAAGGTCCCCTTATTTTCTTAGCGAGAGCATCTGACACACACCGTAGGTCGTCATAAAAATAATAAAACCAAGTTACCTGATTATACTCACCCTATTCTTATCTTACAACATTGTCATAGGACAAACAACGTTCAACGCGTTGTGCGCCATCATCCTCGCTCTATATTTGACTAAAAAGTATCCATTAGACAATGGTGACATGGGGATAGTAAAAAGGGACAAAGAAGTAGCAAGATATTTGAAATTAAGCAAAGAAAAGCCAAAAGTGTGTCCTTATCTGAGGCAAGTTTGAACAACGTGAACCACACACGAGACATGATTGATTTGAACTTATGTGAGGACTTCAGGGAAAGAATGGTATGCCTCATGAAGATTTGAATAAGGTTCATAGGAAATTAAACTCGCCAGACCACTAAACTCAAAACATCCTTGAAAACAAGAAAGTTAATAGGGGCTTTACTAGGAAAGAATGAGGACATTTGTGCTTGTCACTCGTCCTAGATTCTAAGCATCGAGGTAAGTATTATAAGCAACAAGCTATCACTTTTCCCTTTGCTCAAGCCGATATCTTAGAGAAATTGTTCATATAAGAAGAAAAGTAAAAGGTCAAGTAGTTTAAGGATGTTAGCTTCATCAAAGATACAGATTATTGCATCTGGCCAGCGAACATAGTTATGTTTAGGAATACCATGACAAATGGAGAATGTGCATCGACTTCATCAATCTAAATATGGCATGCCCAAAGGATCTACACTCCTTATCGAGCATTGAAAATTTTATTAACGAAGCTTTAGGTTACACAGTCTTAAGTTGTATAGACATATATTCATGGTATAACTAAAACAAGATGGATTCCTTGGACACTCCTAAAATGGTATTCATGACAAACACATGCAACTAAAAATACGAAGTGATGTCTTTTAGCGTAAAAATATAGGTGTAGTCTATCAACATCTTAAGGACTTGATTTTTAAGAATAAAAATGGTAGAAATCGGGAGGTATACATAGACGACATGGTTATGAAGATGGAGGGTGATAGCTTTTGCTACTAAGACTTGGAAAAGATCACGTGCTTAGCCATAAAGTATAATATGAGCCTGAACCCTCCCAAATTCTCCTTTGGAGTCCAACTACATAAGTTTTTGGGATTTTTCTTGACTAACATAGGAATAAAAGAAAACTCAGATAAGTTCTAGGATATTGTTAACATGAAAAGTATGACGAGCATCAAACAAGTACAACAACTTATGGTAAGAATAGTCTCCTTGTCAAGATTTCTCTCAAGCATGGGAGATAAAGCTTCCCATTTTTCACAACCTAAAGGAGAGGCGAAAGGTTCAAGTGGACCTTAGAGCGTGAACCATCCTTCTAAAATTTGAAGGTGTTGTAATCTTTACCATCAATCTTAACTCGTCTAAAGCAAGACATATCATTGTATTTAATCCATAAATAAACCTTTTTCTTCATGTATTGTTAGTAATTTAAGATCTGACATGGAGCTCTTGAATGAACTTCTTCTCTGGTCCGTCGATGGAGGGTGTATTTGGAAACACTTTGATGCTTAAGTTAGTGATGAGCATAACTGCTAGGTTTTAAGTTAGTATTGTGTGTACCTGATAATGATTTCCCTTTTATAGTGAGAGCCCTTAGGGTTTGAGGCCTTAGAACCTCCTTCAAAGGACATTTGCATCAAATGACCTGCTTTGATACCACTAAGAGTGCGAATTGAAAAATCTCTTTATTCGAATTTAGGGTCAGTAACAACCAAATATAAAGCTTTTATTATTGAGGTGACAATGGAAACATATTTGAAGGTAAAAAAACTCAAAGCCTATAGATATTCCCAATTGGTGATGATCCAAGTGGTGTTGATCTATGTGTTGTGCATGTATAATCGCCATCTAGTTTTGATCATGAACATTGTCAAGCAATTTAAAATACGAGAACCCCATAAGTCAAACACCTTTTGGTGTTGACAACGTTTTTAATAGTTTTTGGTGACAACTATCAAAGGGGAGTTGATTGCAATCATTCAGTGGTTCTTGATGATGGCACCAAACAATATATTTCAAGCCCATCAGTCAATGATTCAAGTTCAAGTTTAATTACAAGACAACATTGAATCAAGTTGAGGAACTTGAAGCTTTAAAGTTTTGAAAATAAGAGAAGTGTGAAAGATTGCCTGGTCATGTGCTTATAAATATATATCAATTAATTATAAAAGGGACAAGAGTAAGTCTTGAGGTACTAAGGCAATCTCAGACACACAAAATGCTTTTCAAACATCTTCTAAATTTTATTAAACTTCTTAAAATTAACCCAGACAAGTATGTAATTGATTAAGAAGTGTTTTTAACCAATTAGGAAAGTTAACTCACTGCCTAATTGATTAAGGCTTTGGTCATATCCATTAAAGCAAATAGAAACGCCTTCTAATCGATTAGAAGGGCCATTAATCGATTAAAGTATATATCCATTTTAGGGTTTCCTTTTATAGGGTTGTCATTTTTAAGGTTGTTTTAATCAATTAAAATCATGTTTTAATAGAAAAACTCATAAATTTGAATCATGGATTATTTTCTTTTTTAACCAAATCTTTTCCAATATAAAAGATGTTTCTCCTCATTTCATTTTACTCCAAATTTTAAATTAAAAAACGTCTCTTTTACTTTTCTATTTTTTTTCTTCTAAAATTCTTTATTCACTAGAGTTGTGGTAGTGTTAAAAGAGTAAAAAAAATTCCTTTTGAGAGTTTAGTTGTAAAGATATTGTGCTAAATTTGTTTTATTCAAAAGTGTGATTCTCTTATGCAATTTGTTTTATTCAAAAGTGTAATTCTCTTGTGCAATATATTTATAAAGAATTTTAAGGTTGCAAATTAAACTTGAAAAAAGCTTGGGTGAAGGTTCTTAAGCTAAGCACATGTAAAAGCTCTGTTTGTTGTTAGAATGTTTGTGAGTTGAATCTGTGTAAAAGCTCTCAGTATTATTGAAGGTTGTTTGGGTTGATCGTAAAAAAGTTCAAGGTTGCTTTTAGTGCAACTCTCAAGAAAAAACTCTTAGGAAAAATAATATGTCTAGTAGTTAGTCGAATCTACATAAATCTTTAGTGCAATCTCTCTATTCTTTCTAACTGTATTTTCTATTGTTTATTTTTTTTCTGTTGCATTTCTTTCTGATGTCATTTATGTGTTTATTTATCTATACTAATATAAACATTTTCAAAAATAATTTTTTTATAAATTATTTTTTATTGTCAAATATCACAATTTACATTCTCTTGTGTTTGAAGTTACTTGTTCATCAAGTATTTTAGTGATAGGAGTTTCATCCTTTAAAGATAAATCAGTGAGATATTGCGAGTTCGATCTCGCGTTCTTACATTTAATATTCATGCACAACTATCAACTAAGTTTACTTAATAATTTTAAAAATTAAAAACTGAATTATTGTATTTTCTAATAATATATACTTTTCTCCAATCAGCATTAGCGTACATCATGCCCCAATATTTAAAATCGACCTTGCAAATTCTTTGAAGTAAAAAGTAGCAAAGTGAGGTGACAAGTAATGGTTGGCATGTTACAAATCAATAAATAAAATGAAAGTGACTCGGATAATTAAATAATATATATTGTGATTCTAATGGATAAATAACGGAATCTAGATATTTTTGTATTACGTGTGGAACTTCTGTTTCGTATGGGACATGCATACCATCATGTAATCAATGAAAGAAAGATACATCTCCATTACAATATTCTCCTTTTATTTCAAAATTATTAGGCTTGCAAAAACTTAAAGGGTAATACTTAGGCACAAGTTTAAAATCAAATAAAGAAATGTTGTTCTTTGTTTTAGTGTATTGATTTTTTTAATAAAAATATAGGATTAATTTTTTTAATTGTTTTCTTTTAATATAAACTTCTAGTTTCTTATCTATGGCAGGAATTAACATTACTTAAAATTATCAAATTCACTTTTCTTTAGACTCTATTTAGTAAAACTAGCTTATAACTGATAGCAGATCGTTGACAGTTGATAGTTTATAGCTTATAGTTGATGGTTGGTAGTTGATAAATTAATTTGAGTGATTGGTAAATTTGTTGTTACACTAGCTGATAATTACAAAATGACCTAAAAAGACATTTTAAATTAAGAAATTAGTGATTTCATTATCTTATTATATTACATTATTAAATTAATTTTTATTCGATAAAAGTAAATGTATTAATAACAACATGCAAAACAATTTTAATATATATAAAAAATTGAAGACATCATCAAAATATATAAATTTGTATATAAGTTTTATGAGTTTTGCTCTTTATTATGAATATATTGACAACAAAATTCAATGAATAAAATAACTATCAAACGATACATGAATCAAGGATATTTCATAAAGCTATTTATGAGGACATAAAAGTAAAAGTAATCCTAATAACTACAATTTTTGGTCTGATATTCTTTCGTAAAATATAATTTTTTTTTCCTTGATTTTATAATGAAATTTAATAAAATACGTAAAATAATAATATTGTAATTTTGAATTTAGTTATATTAATCTAAAATAATAACAAAAATAAGTTTATTATCTAATATTATACAATAAAACTCTCAATTTTCTTCACCTTTATTAATTTCATGATTCTCTTCGGATGTTTCACTAATTTGAGAATTATTAATACTATTTCTAAATTAATTATATATTTTTTATTTAATAAATATAAATAATGTCTAATAAAGTAGAGAAAAATAGTTTAAAAAACTGTTATAGCATTTTTCAAAATCTCTATAAATTCAATCTTTTAAAATCAATTTTTTAAATAGTAAATAATATATGAGTTTAATGGTAGTGCACTGTCAGTGTAAAAAAGTATTACACATACATCCAATCAAAATATTTTAAAGTGCCAAATCATATAAGTAATTTAAAATTTAAAAGCTGATTTGGCGGGATACATAGTTGTCATTGGTTGACAATGTAAAAATACTTTACACTGTCAGTGCATCATCCATTTTCTCATAATATATATATATATATATATATATATATATATATATATATATATATATATATATAATGAGGATATAATTGGAATAAAAAGTCATAAGTTAAAAGTTATAATGAGGATATATATAATAACGGAATCTAGATATCTATAATATAGGAAAATTAGTGGTTTTGGAAACCACTAATTTAACCTTGGCCTTAATGATGCCACATAAGAGTTTTAGGGGCAATTTAAGTCTAATTCTAACTAAATCCAACTAATTTATGGGCTGATTACAATACAACTAGCCTAATTGTACTATATTACTTACTTTTGCACCAATTAGTTAATGAAAACTTGAAAGTGGAAACAACTCCAAGTCCCTGTTCAGACAAAACAGGTTGGCATTTGGTACAATTTTTCAAATATCTCTCTCTTCTTCTTCATACTCTCTCTCTTCTTCTTCGTTCTCTCTCTCTCTCTCTCTCTCTCTCTCTCTCTCTCTCTCTCTCTCTCTCTCTCTTCTTCTTCGTTCTCTCTCTCTTCTTCTTCGTTCCCCCTCTTCTTCTTCCTCCTTCCTCTCAGCAACAGTTCATCTTCATCGGATATTCATGAAGAAACATGGCTCGATTTACATTGTTCGGTAAGGTTAACACCTTTCACTTTGGATTTTATCCTTCTCCATTGATCTATTTCTTTTCAGCAATTTTCGGTTTCAGATTTACATTGCAATTGATGTTTATTGCTCTTGCTGTGGTTTGTATGCTGCATTTGATTAGAAATTTATGTGTTGGGACAGTCTTGGTGATTTTTCTACGATCTGAGGCTGTTTTTGAATCGGTAGTGTATGTGTGACAGATTTGAGTTTGTTTTCGTATTTAGGTTTTCAGATGACGTGGTTTAATGCGAAAAATGCTTCGCGGAACTTCCTTGATTTGGCGGGCACGGTGAATAAGCTTCAGGAGAGTGTATAGAGTATTGAGAAAAAATTTGATAATGCACTTGGTTTTGACGCCTCTTAGATGTTTTCTTCTTAGTATAACCTTTTTCTAAAACACTTGATGTTTCAATGTCTATCTGCAGATATTTGGCTCCGGAGTACTTTATGCATCATATTGTGGATGAGAAGAATGATGTGTTTGCGTTCGGCGTTTTGCTACTCGAAAGTGAAATGTGTACTCGAATGTTGAATCTGAACAGAGCAAGGGTATAGTGTTGTACTCCCTGAGAAACTGCGGACAGGAAAGTGGATTGTGTACATGTATTACTTTTCCATATTACTGATCTAAATTTTTATACATATTTCTAGCGCCAAGTGTGTAATCCTACTGAATATGGTTTGGCAGATCCGCACGTTCTCCTCTGAAGCTGATTGACAAGTTCTCTGATAATCCTGATATTAGCACACTACATGATAGGTTTTGTGTGAGCATTACTCCTTTTTCTCTTCAAAATTTATTTAAACTTCATGAGGTTAATGTGTAATCTTAATAAGCATTACTTCACTAAGAAATTATATTTCATGATTTACAAATTGATATAGGTTTTGTTCAACTATATAATAACAGGTGCTCAGTAGACACTTATCGGGACTACAAATATATGGGAACCCGTCACGGCGTCGATGGAACACTTTGGGAGTAACCAGCTCTAATAAGCTTTCCGTTCCATCTTTGTTTCTTTTTTCATTCAGATTACTTTTACATCATTCTTATCATTTCCTTTCATCCTGTAATTTTAACGTACAAGTGGAAGACATATGGAGAACGACGTACTGCTCAGGCGTGAATAGCTTATGGTTTGGTTAATCATGGAATCCCAAAGGTCAGTGTTTATTAAAATATGGAAAGTTCTTTTCTTTCATTAATTTTTTAACTTTGTAAAACTTCATCAAGTGAATTCAAATGACTGTATAAAAGGTTTTTTATAATATATGTAAATATTGACTTCCTGATTATTTTGCCTTGTATGAAACATCATTGTTGGATAACTAATATGATAATAATCAACAATTAGAGGGGAATAGCAAAGGCATTAGCTGCAAATAATGGATGTCAGTTGGATTCAAATGAAGAGGTATGTTTCACCGTATTCTGAATTAAAAAGATACTGAAACTACAAATGATTCTACTGCACCTGGTATTTCTACAGATTCGATATGTTTTCAGTTTCAGGATCATATGTCAAAGCTCTTGATGTTTATTTTGTTGATTTTTCCCGTGATAGTGATGGTACACATTTCATTTTGGTATGTGTTTTGCCATGTTATTATCAGGTTTTAACCAAATTCTATCTAATTAATACCCGGTCCAAATTCACGGGAGGCGGAAAAATCTCTTATTTCTCAGTTATTTTTTCCATTCTAATGTGTTGCACATTATTATTTCTAAACCTGCTTTTACCTGTTGTTTAAGTGGGTACTCATGATGAATTGTTGGACTTGAATGGCTTATATGCAGAGCTTATATGAATGACTTACAAATAAACAGTATCTTTCTTCGTACTATTAAATAGTTGTAGGATCTGATACTACAACTATTAGGTTTTGCAGTTGCTGAGTGACTCAATTCTTGTTGTCACGTCAAGATGATGTCGCGGTTAAAATTGTAGCCATTCAAGAAGAAAAGCGCTTATTGGAACTGTCAATAACTGAAGTCAGGGTCGAAAATTCTAAGCTACGAGGTGAGATACATCAAGTTAATAGTACTCATGCTGAATTGACCAAGGTATATATTATAATTTCTCTGCGAAGGTACACTACAACTTAATTGATAATCGTCGTTTTCATCATAAATATGTATTTTCAGGAACTCCAATCAGTTCAGGGACAACGTGTGGCTGACAGATCAAGATGCTTTAACTTGGAGGTTAAAATTCACTTTCCCATCTTTGAAGTTAACTCTTGATTTATGGATGCAGGATTTAAATATATAGGTAATGTTTGTTTCCAGGCCAAAATTACAAAACTCCAAAAGCTGGTTGATTAAATGGAGTATGTGGAAGATCAGGTACAGGCTCTTTGGCAAAAGAAGACTGCTTTATGAGGGCTATGGTCTCTCATCTACTGTGTTTTAATGATGTCAACAAATATGTAAGTTTTAGATTGTAATTTGAGCGGTATCACTTCACGTGTCGGGCATATTGCGTCTAATCATTATTGTTCATGTGTCTAGATGTATAGGACCTTGTCTTTCCCATAAACAAATGCTCATTACCATTTTAGTGTCTAGTATGTTTTTTCTGGACTTGGTCAGTTGAAAATGCGCAGAAAATTATTTTTCCAAAAAAATTGCAGTTCATGTGCTAACCCTCCCAGCTCATGCGCTAACCTCCCAGTTTATGTGCCAACCTAGATTTCCTGCGAGAAAGCGCATGATTTTGAATAACACAAAATTTTTTATCTATGCATCGACGCATGGTTGTTGTGGGTCGACGCATGACTTCCTGAACTGATATTTTTCACTTAAATTTTTCTTCTGTTATTTCTGTTTTTTTGTGTGGTTCATTTTCATTCCCTATAAATAGTTTTGGTCATCTCATTATTAAAAAAACAAAAAACGTGAAAATATATGTCATTTCTCTCTTCATCTTCATCTTCTTCATTGAGTAAACAAACAATCACACATAATCATCTTTGTTTGTGTCGCCCATTGTTCGAAGTGATAACATTCAGAATTTAGGAAGTGTGATCTTCATTTTCTGGGTTGAGAGCTTGGCAGGTGTTTCTTGAATAAAACCAGTTGGTTTTGTCCTCCAAGAATCGAGTAGATTTTGGGGGTTTTTGCACAAACCGTTTCATTCTACAGGGATTCGGCTGGGCGAAGGTAACCGAAAATTGACGCAATTGTTCGGTTTAGTAGCTGTAATCAGAGGATCGTAGAAGAGAGGTTTGGGTTCGAATTTTTGGTAGATCGCAATTGATCGAGTGAAGGTAACCGAAGAACGGTGGGTTCTTTCGGTTTAGTAGCATGAGACAGTAATTGGATCAACCATATTTGAAGCACTTGATTCATCTTGAATCAAGGGGAGAGAAAATTCTGCATCAACGATCGAAGACGTTCGAGGGTTTGGATGTTCATAGTTTTCTCTTATAATAAACAATTTGTAAGAGCTACATATATATATATATATATATATATATATATATATATATATATATATATCAATTCCATTTGTGGAGTTGGGGCAGACGTACCCAAAGCGAGGACGATTGGGGAACTGTCTAATCAAATCTTGTTTATTCTCTCTTTCCTTAACTCTTTTACATTTCATTTTGTTTGAATTTGTGAAGTCGCAAGTTATTGAAATTTCTGTCGTAGAGTAATTGTAAGCTGATAAACTATTTTGTTAAATTGATATAATTCCTTGAATTGTATCTTGGCGCAGCTTTACATTACCCTCCATAGAAATTCTGCACTTAGTGTGTTTACGCACACTAGGTGTTTGATAATTTGTTTCAAAGCAGAATTCGAACACGTTGCCTTTAATTGCTTATCACTTTACCTCATTGGATTGGATTAAACATCAAGCAAGTGATATTTTATTGACTGCGTTTTTAAGTGTAGTAATCAAACTGAATTTTTTCTCTTCCATACTCATTCTCGATATACTCGTGCATATCCGATCCTTTTAGTAGAAGGTTCGTTGTAGACGTTCTATCCAGTGGTTGCTTCCGTTAAACATTTTAAGACAAATTTTTGATAACCATCTGCGTGTAAAACTCAAGGGATCTATTCAACCCCCTTCTAGATCCATAGCCATCGTCTAACAAGTGGTATCACGAGCTCCGGTTTACTCTGGTGCTTCGGTAAAACTTCTTGGATCATGGCGAACGAACCTAAAGGGGCTTATAATAGAGCTCCAGTTTTTACAGGCGAAAATTACAGCTACTGGAAGGATTGTATGCGCGTCTATATTAATTCCATAGATCGGAAGGTTTGGAACATTATTTTAAACGGTCCCATGGAAATTACTATGACTAACGCGGAAGGCGTTGTCGTTCCTAATCCCGAAGCTCAATGGACTGAGGAGGACGACAAAAAGTACAGCTATGATTGGAAGGCTCGTAATATGATCATCTCCTCCTTGGGAGTTGACGAGTATTATCGAGTCTTCCATTGTGAAACGGCCAAAGCCATGTGGGATGCTTTACAAGTAGCCCACGAAGGCACTAATGATGTTAAGATGGCTCATATTAATACACTAACGCAAGAGTTTGATTTATTTTACATGAAGCAAGGGGAAACCATTGCGGATATGCAAAAATGATTCACTCACATTATCATCAAATTGCATGTTCTTGGTAAACCAATTCCAAATGAGGTTGTTACTAACAAGATTTTGAGGTGTTTAAACAGGTAATGGCAACTGAAGGTCACCGCTATCAAGGAGGCCAACAATCTTGCTACACTAGACCTCACAACACTTTTTGGCAAACTCGATGAGCATGAGCAAGTGCTCATTGGTTTGGATAAACATGAAAAGAGCATAAAGAAGGAGAAGACTAAAGATACGGAGAAGAAGTCGATTGCTCTTAAGACTTCTTGTTCTAAGTCCACACACCAAGAGCTTAGTGATAGTGAAACCAACAACGACGAAGATGATGAATCCGGTGAAGACATGGGCCTATTTGTGAAGAGATACAATAGGTATATATGGAAAAACGAGATCCAACACTCTGATAAGAATCTAGTCAAGTTTAGAAAGCAATCTAGAAACGAAGGAAACAAGAGTAGCAAAGCCAAAGGATCTTGCTTCAATTGTGGGAAATTCGGGCACTACAAGCCGGATTATCCATTGCTTAAGAAGGACAAATACAAGGACAAGAGTCGTCAAAATAAGAAGTCAAATAAGTCAAGACGAGCTTACATCGCTTGGGAAAGCAATAGTGAGTCCAAAAAAGGGGACAACTCAAGTGACGAAAACGAGTCCGTAAATCTATGTCTTATGGCTCAACGAAGCAAGAAAAAGGAGGTAAAGCACTCTAAATATGAAATTCTCATAATATGCCTCATGCTGAATTAATAAGAGCTTTTGATACATTGCACCATGAGGCTAAGGAAGCTTTTCAACGCTTAGCCTCAAGCAAAAAGATTTTTAGATACTTGGAGAAAAAGGTTGTCGATTCCGAAAGGAAATTGGAGGATCTTAAAAACTCCATGGTGGATGTATCAAAACTAAGATTGATGAGAATAAGTCTCCATGGTTCAAGTTTGGGGGTTGTGATACTTGTCATATTTGGCAAAAAGAGGTGAGAACCCTTAAGGCCAAATTAGACAACGCTCTTAAGCCTAAAATTACATTTGCTATTAATCGATCACATTATCGAGAAAGTATGAATAATCCGTATCAAAAGTATACGTATGTGATTCGAGATAGTGATAGCAAAGGTAAGTTCCAAATGAACCATGACTGCTTATATTGTTACAAGCCTGGTCATACTATTGCTAAATGTCGTTTTAGAAGATTTCTTGTTCCAAAAGGCATTTATCAATGGTTACCCAAGTGCGGTCTTGGTTTCACTCACCTTAAAGGACCCAATGAGAATTGGGTACCTACTCTCCCTTGATTGTTTTGTAGGTACAAAGTCTTGAGACCACCGAAAGAAGATGGGTTCTGGATAGTGGCTGCTCGAGACATATGACCGGCGACATTTCTATTTTCATCGACTTTGTGGCGAAGAAGAAGGGTTTTGTCACCTACGGAGATAACAACAAGGGACACATTCTCGGCAAAGGTAGTGTAGGTAACCCCTCATCTACTACTATCTCTGATGTGATGCTTGTGGAAGGCCTTAGACACAACCTTTTAAGCATTAGTCAACTATGTGACAAGAATTATAAAGTATCTTTTTCAAAGGATTGTTGCATAGTTGAAGATAGTGACAAAAAGAATGTGTTTAAGGGCTTGAGGGTAAACAACGTCTGTAAGTTCTTGTAATTGGCTAAAATTTTGTTAAAACAATGCTGATGTCATGGTTGATGTTGCAACATGAGCTTCTAGCATTATTGATATGCTTAGGTAACATTCAGGTCTGTTAAAGATATAAGGGTTGCAGTTGTGTGCTGATGTTACACCCGATGTCGTAACATCAGTAGTGAACATCAGGTCTGAGATGTTTAGGGCTACACATGGTTTGGTTGAATGAAACATTCTGTTGAAGAAAATCAGAGATTGCAGGCGAATATCATGGGAGATATATTTTGTTGCAATCTTGTGTGAAGAAGATTAGTTTGTTGCGAATTTAATGCATAAATATATGGAGAATATTTAGAGTTAATTATTGAAGATTTAATTGAAGATCTATTTAGGAGCAAAATCTTTTGCAGGTTTGGTACAGAAGATTTGATATGATTTGAAGGCCCAAATCCAGTTGGGAAAAGGTTATAAATAGAATGCTTGTAATCTAGAAGAGGTACGGGTCCAAGATGTAGATCATTAGGGCTTAGTCTAAGTGAACCACTCGGGTTGTGATATGGTCACTGTGGTATTACTCAGAAACCTGTAGGTAATGAGTATTGTATTGTTCTTGGAGGAAGCTTTGAAGCAACTCAAATGTGTGTCATGGAAGTGTGTCTTCTACTTTTCTGTGGTTGAAAAGTTGTTGGTAATCAAGTTGTTGATGCAGTGGCGGATATGTTGACTGTTAGACATCATTGCGATGATTATGAGTGAGATGGAGTCTCTTATCTATGGAGGACTTAGATAGAAGGGTCATTGGGTAGTGATTGAATTAGGTAGATTGTCAACTGGTCTGTTGAGTCTGTAATTTGATACTACTAATAGTGGACTTCCTTCCTGGCTTGGTATGCCCCCAGATGTAGGTTGTTGGACCGAACTGGGTGAATAATCCTTGTGTTGATGTACTGTTACTATTATTGCCTTGTTCATACAGCAGATTGCGATGTTGTGACATTGCACTTTACATCACACATCTGTACCATAATTTCAATTGGTATCAGAGCAGGCAACCTGTCTGTTTCTGGATGAGATCTTGGGAAGATACTTTCTGGTTCATGAGCAAGGAAGAGAGTTGTTTGGATGACCCCTTGGAGTGAAGATTTGACTATTCAGGATAAATATTTGTTAGCACGTGGTTTGCAAGGATCTTTGAGTAGTGCCTATAGGTTGTTGAGGAGTTGGTATGTGTTCCGCTGCATGGTATCTGATGTAACCCTGATTGGTCCCTGTTTCTCTGGTGGTGAGATAGTCTCTTGGAAAGACATTAGGGTTTGGTCTCCTCAGCAGGATATTCTATGAACATTATCTCATATCCTTGTTTGAAGAGAAGTGTTCATAAGGTGAATGGATCTTCTAAAGACTGGTTGACATGGATGGATTAGAAGAAGAATATATTTCAAGTCAGGCGTTGAAGACCAATCTGTTCAGAACAGTGATTCCTTCTAAATGATGAAAGAAGAGGGTAGAGCTAAAGCAAAAGAGTATCACTGTCAAATCTTTCATGCGGGAGTGAAGATCTTGATAAGTTATCTCTTAAGCCTAGGAGAAGGAAGTTTCATCAAGAAAGAAGCTGAGCTTGATTTGCTCTCATGTGTTCCCTACAAGAGATATGTGTGGATGTAATCTCCAAAGCCATAGCGGTTGTTTAATGTGATGTCGGAACTGATGTTAAAACATCATTTCAGTTCTTTGCTTTCTCAGCCAAAGAAAGTTAGGTGTGCTCATGATGAAGTATCAGGTCAAGCCACTTGCCTAATCTGGAGTGATCAGTGGTGTGGATTAGCAAAAGAATTCAACTAATGCCTCAAGTCTGCAGGAAAAGGATGTCAGACCAGATCAAATGTTGTATTTTGTGACAATAGTTTAGTATTTGTCTGCTTTTGATTATGTTGTGCATTCAACTAATGACAATATACATTGACGGGAGACTATGTATATGTCTGAGGTAAAAGTGCAGAACTGCAGAAGTGTTGAGAATTTACCTTTCTCTATGTGGCTGTTTTGGAAGTGTTTTCAAGGGTTAAGCACTTTGGAGTTGAATCAACTGGTGGGGTTGATTGGTTACTATGGAGTATCATCCAAATAGTCCGGGATGTGTTTGGATTATGAGAGGCAGATTGATTATGGAATGTTGATGACATCCAACATCTCAAGTCAGACAAGTTGTTGACTTTAAGGCTGAAAGATATGAAGACATCACATCTTGATGGTTACAGCTTGGATCAGGTTGGAGAATGGTGTTTGCTCTGGTTGTGAAGGTCGAGGATAAGTGGCAGTTATCTCTGGCTTTCTACTGACGGCTCTACTAAGGGAAGTGATTCTCTTTAGTATTGCTATGGGGTAGTCTTGAACTATTTACTTTCTGAAGATTCAGATGTGGTAGGTCTGAAGTCATTGGAGTTTTTAAGCAGGATGGAGATTGTCCACTCAAACTTGATTGTTGATTCAAGTCTATGAGAGCATGGAAATCTGTTTCTGCAAAGGGATGAGGTTCTTCTGAGTGGCAGAAGGTAGAGCTGAATTCAACAGTTGGATGTTTTGACATCTAGCTTAACATCAGGAGTGTCAGCTGGTGATGTGGCACATCAGCTAATGATAGGGTGATCTACAGGAATGAACAAAAGGATGCTTCAAAAAGATCGTTCTCATGGCAGTTTGCGGGAGCTGCAGGAAGGAGAAGATGTTACATGACCATGGCTTAGGGAGTCTGAGTATGTTTGCTTTTGAGCAAGTGGAACATGTGACTTGAAGATCAAGTTTCCTTGGTGGATCAACATATCCTTGTGAGAGTTCTGAAAAATGTGAAAAAGGTCAAAATGTGGCATATGACTGTTTTCATATGAGGATTCATGCGTGAGGTGATCAAACTGTGGCATTTGGTTGATCTCAGAAGTAGATTCGAAGAATCAAGATAATTAGAGTGTGGCAGCTGGTTATTAATGAGGAATAAGTTACTCTTGGGCAAAAGGGTGATGAATTGAAGGCTCAAGGAGATTATTCTTCTTGAAGGTGGATGAGAGTTTTATTCTCTAGTTCCTTGGATTACTATGCAATAGTAAGTCCAGTTGGTGGAGCATATCAAGCATCATGGTGATGATTTCTTGGGGTGTGGCAGATGTTCTAACTTGTGTTGGGACATTATCAGATTGGATATCCTTGATGAAGGATGATTATGCTCTGATTCAAGAGCTTGGTGCCTACATTATGCCTAAGGAGCGGCTACATAGTCATACGGGAGAATGATGAAGTAGAAGGTCTGCCTTGGATGGAGAATGTAGAGAAGACTGAAGTAGATCAGGTATTGATTGATTGGAAGTCTGAAGATGAAGAGCATGATAAGGAATGACTGCCTTTGGAGAAAGGGACAATGGTTCCGAAATGCATGTGCTCAGCAAGTGTGCTTAAATGTTCTAGAGCATTAGTTAAACATAACTGAGGGAGTACTTGTCTATGGATTTTGCTGCAAAGGTACATATATTGTGAAGATTGCATGCTGATCAAGATTGTGAAGTTTGGTTGAATCTTGTGAGGACATAATGTCAGATAACATATTATGACATTAGGCTGTTGAATGACATGTTGGTGTGGACATGAATAATTCTAGCCATGTGAAGCTAATTGTTTGATTCATATACACACATGCTTCTGAGGAGGAGTCTGAAGGGCAGCTTTGCTTGTGTCTGGGAGAATGTGCTTTTATCTACAATTTCTGGAAGAACTCAGTAGGGTTTTTGTTGATGGGAGATGTCACACTTGTCTAGGTGTGTGTTTTTAATTCAAAGTAAGAGGACTTGACTTAAAGTGTAGTGGAAGGCAGTGTACTTGTGCCTCAGAACTTGTGGAGGCTTGTGTGAAGCATTCCTAACTGGATGAATGAAGTCTATGTCTGGATTTTCCAAATGTTATGATCAAGAAGTTCATTCCTGAGAGAAGTTGATCAGATGTGAGTTTTGGAGCATGAGAAGATAACCAACCAAGAGGAAATCATGTGATTTTTGGTATTTGGATTGTTTGAGGATTAAGCATTAAGTGAATGCGTTCAGCAGGTGAGTTGAACAGAGGGTGCACTCTTGAAGACATGAAGATGAGTCTTATGTTTTCCATTCATTTAAGGTGTTCTTCTTGCAAAGGGGCACTGGTTATCTTAGATAGGGGGAGTTGATCTGTTTGTTGAAGAAGTTGTTTTTCTTTGCTGTTCTGAAGGAATCTAGAAGGGATTGTGTGTTGTGTGCAAAATATTCTGAGGAGTCCTGGGTTGTTAATTTTGTAAGCCAGCAGACAATGTCTGATAAGATGTCAGAACATGGTATAGGACATGTTTTTTTAGCCAAACAAGGAAGTATTTTGGATGGTGGTGTAAGGATAAGGTGAAACACGTGGCTTCGACTGTGCATGGAACTGTTTTGGCACAATTTATGGTAAAAATCAGTTAGGAAATAATAAAAGTGGTCAAGACTGTTTTGGATGATAGACATTGAATTTGGATGGAGTTTTTAGTTCCTAAAATAGCGTTTCTATGACCCAGAACCTTGACTATTCAAAGCTCGTTAATTCCTAAGTAACTGATCAGCTATTTATAGGGGTCACTCTGTTCTCCTTCAGCCAGTGAGTGTTCTTGTCTCATAAGTCTTATGGCGTTTATTCGTGTTTGGGTGAGCACTAATTGGGTCTGGTTCTGTGAGGGCTTCCTTTGCCAATTTGTGGCTAAAAAGGGGGAGAAAGGAAAGTGTTTGGCTAAATGGTTTGCGCAGATGTTATGTCTGGAGTCTGCAGTTCCAGATGTTGCAGAGGATATCCTATCCTGCTGTTGGTGATTGAGTCTTTGTGACTTGTGTCCTGAGTTATGAACACAGTTGTGACTTGTGTTCTGAGTTACCTGGGTTGGCAGAACGACACTTTTTAAGTTTCATCTTATGCTACGGATTAAACCCAGTGTTTGATCAATGAAGGTGTGCAGAATTATCTTATGCCACCAATGGTCTGTGATGTATAGACAAACATTTCTTTTCTGGAGGAGTCTTCTACATTTGTTCTGGGTCTGTCCTGGAAGGAAAAAGAAATGTGTTGTGTTGAGGGGGAGTGTCAGATATCTTCTTCCTCATGAGCACCAAATGACTTCAGGACTGTCTACTACCTAGGTCCTGATGTGCTGCCAGAAGGTGCTGTGGTGATGTTATGTCAAGCATGATGTTCTAATATCATTCAAAATTAACCAAGAAGATGATTCTCCATGGATGCAGTACACAGTAGCTTCTGCTAACTACTGACGATTACTGATGATTATTGTTAAGATCAGATGACTTATAACAGTAGTATAGGGTTGTTATTGCTGCTGTAATTTGAGCTGTAATGTTTATATATGTGTTTTAGCCAAAATTAGCCAAAGGGGGAGATTGTAAGTTCTTGTAATTGGCTGAAATTTTGTTAAAACAATGTTGATGTCATGGTTGATGTTGCAACATGAGCTTCTAGCATTATTGATATGCTTAGGTAACATTCAGGTCTGTTAAAGATATAAGGGTTGCAGCTGTGTGCTGATGTTACACCCGATGTCGTAACATCAGTAGTGAACATCAGGTCTGATATGTTTAGGGCTACACGTGGTTTGGTTGAATGAAACATTCTGCTGAAGAAAATTAGAGATTGCAGGCGAATATCATGGGAGATATATTCTGTTGCAATCATGTGTGAAGAAGATTAGTTTGTTGAGAATTTAATGCATAAATATATGGAGAATATTTAGAGTTAATTATTGAAGATTTAATTGAAGATCTATTTAGGAGCAGAATCTTTTGCATATTTAGTACAGAAGATTTGATATGATTTGAAGGCCCAAATCCAGTTGGGAAAAGGTTATAAATAGAATGCTTGTAATCTAGAAGAGGTACGGGTCCAAGATGTAGATCATTAAGGCTTAGTCTAAGTGAACCACTCGGGTTGTGAGATGGTCACTGTGGTATTACTCAGAAACCTGTAGGTAATGAGTATTGTATTATTCTTGGAGGAAGCTTTGAAGCAACTCAAATGTGTGTCATGGAAGTGTGTCTTCTACTTTTCTGTGGTTGAAAAGATGTTGGTAATCAAGCTGTTGATGCAGTGGCGGATATGTTGACTGTTAGACATCATTGCGATGATTGGGAGTGAGATGGAGTCTCTTATCTAGGGAGGACTTAGATAGAAGGGTCATTGGGTAGTGATTGAATTAGGTAGATTGTCAATTGGTCTGTTGAGTCTGTAATTTGATACTATTAATAGTGGACTTCCTTCCTGGCTTGGTATGCCCCCAGATGTAGGTTGTTGGACCGAACTGGGTGAACAATCCTTGTGTTGATGTACTGTTACTATTATTGCCTTGTTCATACAGCAGATTGGGATGCTGTGACATTGCACTTGACATCACACATCTGTACCAGAATTTCAACGTCTATATGCTAGACTTAAATGAGGTATCGTTGAATGGAGATAAGTGTCTAGTCGTTATGAATGAAGATTCAAGGTTGTGGCATAGACGGTTGACTCACATCAACTTTGATTTGCCTAACAAAATAGTCTCTAAAGACCTAGTCATTGGGTTGCCCAAAATTAAATTCACAAAGGATCACCTTTGTGATGCGTGTCAAATGGGGAAGCAAACAAGGATCTCATTCAAATCTAAAAACATCGTTTCAACTATGAGACCCCTTGAGCTCCTCCATATGGACCTCTTTGGACCATTTAGGGTTAAAAGCCTAGGCGATAACTATTATGTGTTTGTTATAGTCGATGATTTTTCTAGGTTTTGCTGGACCATTTTCTTAGCAAATAAGAGTGATACATTTTCGGCCTTTGAACGATTTGCTAAGGTATCTCAGAACAAGTTAAACACAAACATTGGGTCAATTAGAAGTGACCATGGGGGTGAGTTTGAAAATCATTTATTTGAAGCATTTTGTGATTCCAACAGAATTGATCATAATTTTTCCGCACCACGTACCCCTCAACAAAATGGGGTAGTGGAACGTAAAAATAGAGTTTTGGAGGAACTTGGAAGAACTATGATCAATAATGGTGGATTACCAAAATACTTTTGGGCCGACGCCATAAGTACAACTTGTTATGTTTTGAATAGGGTGCTTATCCGGCCTATTCTAAACAAGACACCGTATGAGCTTTTAAAAGGGCGTAAGCCAAATATCTCTCACCTTCATGTATTTGGTTGCAAATGTTTTGTGTTAAACAATGAGAAAAAGACTCTTGGTAAGTTTGATGCCAAGGCCGACGAGGGTATTTTTCTTGGATACTCTCAGTCAAGTAAAGCATATAGAATTTATAATAAAAGGTTATGTGTAGTTGAAGAGTCAGTTCATGTTACCTTTGACAAGTCTTATCTGAGAAATGTCGGAGAAGGTAGTTCTTTTCATGGTGCAGGTGTACCTACTGAAGACATACTTAAGGACACTGATAAGGGAACTGATCAGCCTGAAGCAGTGCGTATTGAGGAGGAAAAGGATCACCAACCAGTGAAAAGTGAGGATGATCATCTTGTTGATAAAGATGAACTTCCTCCAGCTTGGAAGTCTTCAAAAGACCATCCAATTGACAACATTCTCGACGATATCTCTAAGGGAGTAACCACTCGCTCTAAACTTAGTAATTTTTGCTATTACTCTACTTTTGTCTCCCAAGTTGAACCTAAAAACGCTAAGGAGGCGTTACTCGATGAGCATTGGTTTTTGTCAATGCAAGATGAACTAAACCAATTCAGGAGAAATAAGGTTTGGGACCTTGTCCCCCCTCCGCGAGATCATCGAGTAATCGGCACCCGATGGGTGTTTAGGAATAAACTTGATGAAAATGGAGTAATAACACGTAACAAAGTGCGGCTTGTAGCGCAAGGCTATAACCAAGAGGAAGGAATCGACTATGAGGAAACTTATGCGCCGGTTGCCCGACTCGAGGATATACGCCTTTTACTTGCTTATGCTTGCACTAAGAACTTCAAATTATTCCAAATGGATGTTAAAAGTGCATTCCTTAATGGATATATAAATGAAGAGGTTTATGTTGCCCAACCTCCGGGTTTTGAATCTCATGAATATCCTGATCATGTCTACAAACTTAAATGTGCTTTGTATGGACTTAAACAAGCCCCTAGGGCTTGGTATGAACGTCTAAGCAAATTTCTACTTGATCAAGGGTATTCAAGAGGGAAGGTTGACACAACTCTCTTCATTAAACGTCAAGGAAAACATTTAATTTTGGTACAAATTTATGTTGACGATATTATTTTTGGGTCTACTAACATGACCTTGGTCAAGGAGTTTTCTAGTTTGATGCAGGGGGAGTTTGAAATGAGCATGATGGGGGAGCTCAACTATTTCCTCAGATTGAAAATCAAACAACTTGAAGAGGGCACATTCGTGAGTCAAATGAAATATTGTCTTGAGTTACTTAAACGTTTTGATATGCTAAACTGCAAAGCAATAGACACTCATATGCCTACAAGTGCCAATCTTGATCGTGACGAAAAGGGTAAGGATGTTGAGGTAAAGAAGTATCGAGGTATGATTGGATCTCTTCTTTATCTTACCACATCACGTCCCGATATAATGTTTAGTGTATGCATGTGTGCGAGGTATCAGGCACATCCCAAGGAATCCCACCTAAAGGCAGTTAAGTGCATACTTCGATACCTCTCTGGTACTCCAAAGTATGGGATGTGGTATTCCAAAGGTAGTGTTAGTTCCTTAGTTGGCTACTCCGATTTCGACTTTGTCGGGTGCAAGTTGGATAGGAAAATTACTAGTGGCACGTGTCACTTTTTCGCAAATTCCTTGGTGAGTTGGCATAGCAAGAAACAGGTTTCCGTTGCTTTGTCAACAACCGAGGCAGAATACGTTGCCGCTGGTAGTTGTTGTGCTCAAGTCCTATGGCTTAAACAACAATTGCTTGATTTCAATTTAAAACTTGAGCGTATTCCAATTTTATGCGATAACACTAGTGCGATTAATCTAACTAAGAACCCCGTATTGCATTCACGCACCAAGCATATCGAAATACGCCATCATTTTCATAGGGATCATGTAGAAAAAGGTGATGTGATTTTTGAGCACGTTGACACTAAAAATCAACTTGCTGATATTTTTACAAAACCATTAGCCACAGAGCCTTTCTTTCACATCCGTAGGGAACTTGGCATTCTCGATATCTCGGATCGTGCTTAATAATCTCATATATATATATATATATATATATATATATATATATATATATATATATATATATACATGCTTGTTTATTCTTTTAACTAACAATGCAAAGAGATATTTAGCTATATGTGAGGGCTCTTATCGTCATGGTGATCATGGTAATATCGTTCCGATTTATAGATGTTTATCATACTTTGTGCCATATTAAGTACCTTAATCTTGATGTTTATTGTATTTTGAGCACATATCGTTCATATGGATGTTTTGTTCTATATGTGTGCATGTCTATTTATTTGCTTGGAACTTAAAATTGCAAAAATTTCATTCTGGTTCATTTTTATATTTTCATGCGTCGACTCATAATATGTGCGCTGACCTGGTGAAAAATTCGGGTCAGCGCATCATTGGCTTTTGAAATTTTTTAAGCAGCTTCAGTCATCATGCGCCGACGCACAAGGTACATAGGTCGACGCATAAACGCAACGTTCAGAATTCCCACTTTAGTGGGACGCGTGCGCCGACCTAGGAATGCCTAATTTCACTACATATCTTTATTGCACATTGATATATGTTCATTGCATGTCATCTCATCAGAATTAGTGGTCTATCTCTCTCTCTCTCTATTTTCTTCCATTAAACCTCATCAATCCTCATTATTCTCCATCAAATCCTCATCAATAAACCTAAAAATCAAAAACCCACAAAGAGTGAATTCTCTATATTAAAAATACAAGGGTTTCTAAGGACTGAACATCTATCCTCTCCACTTTCTGCGAAAATCACTGTTCATCATTCTCTTTCAACTCTTCATCAAACATGGCTTCCAGAAGCAACAATGGTAAAAGGACAACAAGAGCTTCATCTTCACAACCATCAACCAGGACAACCAAATCATCATCTTCACAACCGGTAACCATTAATTCTTTAGTTTCTGATGTATTATCTAGTCCTTATGAGGCATTGTTTAGTACTCGTGAGGTTATACCACAACACGGTTTCTACGTATTGATGGGTGAAGATTATCACACTCCTGAGATAACCAAAATACTCAAAGTTTAGAATCTTGGTGAATTCCTGGAATGTGATGATAAATACAATAGTGATCTGATTCGGGTGTTCTACTGTGGAATCAAGGGTAAATTTAAGGGGGTTGAGTTTAAGTTTTCTATGAATAATGATGTTCATGACGTGAACAATGATTTATGGGCTACTTTGTTTAGTTTGGACACAGATGAAGATCTACCCAGAGTAACTGATAAAACATTTGTTAAGAACTTTAGTTTCAACACTGCTCTAAAATCTATGCTACGAGAACCGTATCCTGACAAGGTTGTGGCAAGTGACGTCTTTCTGAAAAATGTCACTACCGGTCATTTGAAATTCAAAAACCGTATTTTGCAATGGATTGTTTCTCGTATCTTGAGACCTAAGAAAGGTGGTTACTCACGGGTTGAGAAGGCTGAAGTTCATCTCATGTATATTCTGAAAAACCAGATCAAAATCAACTGGCCATACTATTTTACATATTGGATGTTCGTCACCCGCAACTCCCACAAATATCAAGCTCTAGGTTATGCATCCTGTATTCAGAACATCTTGAACAAGGCTGGGATTTCAGTTCCGAATATTCCTTACATTGAGATTTCTTCTGAACAACAATTCCAACCAAAAACCCTCACCATGATGGGTTATCATTGGGATAAGGTCAATAAGAGATTCAATTACCGATAAAGATCGACTCACCCTTTTCAACCTGAAAAACCTGTTCATTATGCAGGAAATGTTGATGAGGATGTACATGAGGGTGATCATCAAGATGTTAATGATGCTGATGTGGTTATGCAAGAGAACGACAACGACGCATGGTTGGGGAGAGTGGCAAAACAACAGCTGGACTGCTCTTGGTAACGCCTATGTTCCTCCCACCTATGGCGAGGAAATGGTTGGCAGCAACTTGATTACTCGGCACCTCCAACTCCACAGCCTCAGTACGATTACCAAGCATCTGAAGAGATTCTGGAACGGTTAAATGAGATGAACCTTCAACAGCAAGAATTCCAAGCACTGCAAGAGAGTCGCTACAATGCTCAGCAAGAATGGCTCACAAACTCATCTGATCAAGTCTTGGCTCACATCACAAACTTCAACAGGTTTGCTGACTGTTGAAATACAAATAGAGTTCGGGTTTTGTGTTATCGTTCCACAGAGATTGTTCGTGATATTACCGCCGTTCTACAGTCGTTATGTTTCAAACTTTAAAGTAACAAGGGGTTTTAGGTTGGTTTCGTAGCGTTTGCATTCAAATTTAATTAAAAGCGGTAAAGAGATTGTTTTAACGGTTTATAAAAGCATGTCAAGATTAGGGTTCGACAAACCACTTTGTACGTATATAATCGATAAGCTAATGAACTCGGTTAAATGATAAATACAATCACATATCCTCCCAATATGTTTATCTCTAACACATATTGTGAGTTTTGTCATTTTGATCCTTTGTTGATTTCTCACACAAACTATCAAAATGACAACATTAAAGTTCAATATTTGGTGAACATCAACACACATTACTATCTCTAGCCAATGGACATTGATGGATGAAAAACCTAGGTAAAGAGTTGGAGCATATTTCTCAATCATGAACCAACACAAAGAATAAACATAGAAACAAGGTTTTTCACCATATATTTATCATCTAAGAGTTCACAAACTAGAATCAATTCATATACATACAAAGGAAAGGTTTACCTACATCTAACCTTGACACAAAAGAGAAATTAGCTACACATCTTCATTGTAGCTTGCACAACAAGTAATGGACAAAGTTTTTGGAGCATCAATCTTCAAGAATCAAGGATTGAAGCATAAAAACTAAGAAAGCAAGAAAATTGGTTTTAATGGAGTTTTCTCTCCAAAATATCTAAGTTACAAAGTGAGAAGATGAAAAAGTAGTAGTGTGTACTTCCAAAATGACACAAACATAAGCCTAAATAGAAGTTCAGACCAAAAAGGAGTGCTGGGCGGTGAGAAATTGTGCTGGGCGAAGCCCACCTTTCATCCCACGTGATAGCAACAGTGCCAAAAGTGGCAAAGATATTTTACAAAAAGCGTCGGGCGAAAGGATGAGAGTGTCGGGCGATGCAAAAAGTGCCGGGCGAAATCAGGAGGCGCAGCAATGTTAACTTCCTGGAACTTGGCTGGAAAATTGGAGAAAACATGGGATGAGGCATCGCCTGTGGAGTGTCGGGCGAAACTTCAAAAGCGTCGGGCGATGCAAATTTGTGTCGGGCGAAATTAGGAGGCGCAGCAATGTCAACTTCCTGGAACTTTGAAATGAAAAAATGGAAATTGGGGTGCCCAACCGCCTCTGCTGCGCCGGGCGGTGTAGAGGCCTCAGGAAGAAAACTTAGGATTTTCACAAAGTCCAAATCCGGACGAAACGATTAGCGATCAAAATACCAGAATTCCTGCAAAAAGTAGCAAACACATCAAAGCACCATATATTCACAAAAATGCAAGACTTGCTTAAATAATAAGTCGTTTCCCAATTAAAGCAATTAAAAGAGCTAAAAAGGTGTCGAAATAAACTATGAAAATAAACACATTTTCACACCTAACACTGACGCGTCTATGACCCGCTTCAACTAAATGGACGAGAACTTGACTCAACAGAATCGGAATCTTGCCAACAGTCTTGGTACTCTAAATCGCACTCTGATCGAACTCAACCTGCACCTAGAAGACTTGCCACCACCAGGCCAGTATTATAGAGGAAGAGGTCATCCATATAGGGGGAGGAGGCCATAGAATTTTAGGGCATCATAATTCATTTGTGTTTTGCATTTATGTTGTGTTGTTTGGCTTTTCATGTTTTTCTCCTGTTGTTTAACGTTGACTTTTGCTTCAGTTTGTTTGAATTCTTCCGGATTGACTGTATTGCTTTATTTTTTGTTTCGTATTTATCCATTTCTATTTTTACATTAGTTGTATTATATGTGAATGCGTGTTAATGTTTGTGTGTTGCAAATATGTGATGATTCCTTACATCTTATAGTGTTTTATTTTGACCACCTTCTCTTCTTCTTTTTGATGTTGTCAATGGGGGAGAAGAATAGCTAGTAGAAATCTTAACAGAGATTAACCAAGTGTTAAAGACAGGGGGAGCTTGTTCGCTCAAATTACAAATCACGTGACACCTAAGACAGTGTTGCCATCATAAAAAAGGGGGAGTATGTGAGGGCTATGGTCTCTCATCTACTGTGTTTTAATGATGTCAACAAATATGTAAGTTTTAGATTGTAATTTGAGCAGTATCACTTCACGTGTCAGGCATATTGCGTCTAATCATTATTGTTCATGTGTCTAGATGTATAAGACCTTGTCTTTCCCATAAACAAATGCTCATTACCATTTTAGTAGTGTCTAGTATGTTTTTTCTGGACTTGGTCAGTTGAAAATGCGCAGAAAATTGTTTTTCCAAAAAAATTGCAGTTCATGCGCTAACCCTCCCAGCTCATGCGCTAACCTCCCAGTTTATGCGCCAACCTAGATTTCCTGCGGGAAAGCGCATGATTTTGAATAACATAAAAATTTTCATCTATGCGTCGACACATGGTTGTTGTGGGTCGACGCATGACTTCCTGAACTGATATTTTTCACTTAAATTTTTCTTCTGTTATTTCTGTTATTTTTTTTTGTGGTTCATTTTCATTCCCTATAAATAGTTTTGGTCATCTCATTATTAAAAAAACAAGAAACGTGAAAATATATGCCATTTCTCTCTTCATCTTCATCTTCTTCATTGAGTAAACAAATAATCGCACATAACATCTTTGTTTGTGTCGCCCATTGTTCGAAGTGATAACGTTCAGAATTTAGGAAGCGGGATCTTCATTTTCTGGGTTGAGAGCTTGGCAGGTGTTTCTTGAATAAAACCAGTTGGTTTTGTCCTCCAAGAATCGAGTAGATTTTGGGGGTTTTTTGCACAAACTGTTTCGTTCTACAGGGATTCGGCAGGGCGAAGGTAACTGGAAAATGGCGCAATTGTTCGGTTTAGTAGCTGTAATCAGAGAATCGTAGAAGAGAGGTTTGAGTTTGAATTTTTGGTAGATCGCAATTGATCGAGTGAAGGTAACCGAAGAACGGTGGGTTCTTTCGGTTTACTAGCGTGAGACGGTAATTGGATCAACCATATTCGAAGCACTTGATTCATCTTGAATCAAGGGGAGAGAAAATTCTGCATCAACGATCGAAGACGTTCGAGGGTTTGGATGTTCATAGTTTTCTCTTGTAATAAACAATTTTTAAGTGAGTGATATTTTATTGACTGCGTTTTTAAGTGTAGTAATCAAACTGAATTTTTTCTCTTCCATACTCATTCTCGATATACTCGTGCATATCTGATCCTTTTAGTAGAAGGTTCGTTGTAGACGTTCTATCCAGTGGTTGCTTCCGTTAAACATTTTAAAACAAATTTTTGATAACCATCTGCGTGTAAAACTCAAGGGATCTATTCAACCCCCCCTTCTAGATCCATAGCCGTCGTCTAACATGCTTTTGATCACGAGATGGAGCATGCTGCAACTGCTCAGAGGCAGAGTTCTGGTGGAGTTTGGCGATTCTTTGGTGGGAGTGAAAAATAAAGACCGAGGGCAATGCATCTTCTTAGTTTCAAACAACTACACCTAAAATTTGTTACATGTGCCCTCCACGCGACATTCTTTCACCCGGTGAAAGTACAATTGCCACCGGTAATATCTCCTTCTAAACTTGTGTTAACCAAAAACTTTCAAACTGTTTGAAAATTCCTGAATCTTCTTATAATTATCTCACTTATTTGGCAGTGTTCAAGTTTTTTGACCCACCGGAGAACAATGAGAAACCAACATATCAAAAAATAAAGGTTAAATTCAAAATCATGAGCCTAAAAGTGCAAGGTTAAATAGACTATGTACCTGAACTGGTAATGTGTTATTTCTGTTAACTTTGTAGTTTTCATGATTGTTTATATCTAATAAAATCACATTATCGTTAGAAAAGTTAGTTGAACTCAATATGTCGATCATGGTCTTAGTTTTTTCTAACGAACCAAATACGAAAACTTTGCTTTGAAAATCATTATGCTGGTCACGAAAACTATGATTTCTTCATGCAGTTCGAAGAGCAAAGAGATCAAATATATTTAGAGTCAATTCTTCATGTTGTTTTTCTTGACCCTGACTGGAACAACCCAGTAAGATTATATTCATCTGCTCATACTTTAAGAAGGAATCTTATGATAGGTTAGACATATTCTTTGAATGTATCAAGAACTCTTATGTGCTTACTATATCAACTTTCAATTTTGTTCATATCTGGATATAGAAGAGCAAACTTGCATGAAAAGCTTGATTTAGTGTTGCTGGACATGAAAACAGTGGGATTAACATAACAACTTTTTTGATGAATGACAGATGAACTCCGTTCATCTTATCAACTTCTATACCAGGCTGCAATCAAACTAACAATGGGATTGAGGAAACTAGGCGTGGAGTAAAATCTTGCAGTTGCTGAGTGACTCAAATCTTGCTGTCACATCAAGATGATGTCTCAGTTATAATTGAATCCAACTGCATCAGGTTTTACTAACATGCATACATTTTCAGAATGCTCCTTTTTTTTCATTTTCCACGTGATTCGTTGCTTTTTTCCTGTCATTAATGGACTTAAGGTACCTCCTATAATATCTCCAGTTTTGTATCCATAATATATTTTATGCATACTTCTAATTTTCTTTAATGCACAATCACTTTACACATTGTATTTGCAACATAATGGGATACTTTACCATCACCAGTCTTTATTATTCTGCCTTTCATTATTCCAACTATACAGTTTCAAGTGAGTTAATGCATTTCCATTTTCAATGCAGGGGGGAAGCTCCACGGTCACAACCCTCATTATTTAACCCTTCCTCCTATTATCTACTTCACACCCCACTCTTCAGAAACACCCAACTTTTTCTATGGCATCCACCCAAAATATCCAACTCGCTGCCCCTATTCACGTCGATACGGCAACTGACCAAACACCTTCTTTGGATTTGCAACCAACTCAACCTCTCCATCATCATGTAGACCACCAACCAATTCTACAGGTTCATGACATAGTTGTACTTTGCATATTATTCTCACTTAATTTAACTGTCCCTAATTCTTTCTTCTGAATAAATACTGTAATTTTCTTAACGCCTGCAGACCCAACAACATGTCGAAGCTGCCTTCCACCTACAACCTCATACTCAGATCCGACCACCTACGGAGGTTCAACCATTGCCGGATTCCGAGCGCCGTCAACCGCACCAAGAGGGACCCAACTTTCAACCAACTCTGCAGGTCCCCCCGGTACATTTCAGTTTTCCCTCCTTATCTCAAACGATCTGTATATTATTTCTTTTCATGTTAACACATGAAGTATGTTCATTTTGGATTAATGAAGTGCTACAATATCCTTCAATAAATCATAATTTCTGTTTTCCATGGATATGAGTAGACAATATTCATTGACTGGTTTTGTTTTCTACAGCTCCATAACCCTCATCCAGTTCAACATTCACGAAAGAGGAGAAGAAGAACGACTTCTGCTTCGTTCGTGAACCCAGTCATTTATTTGGATTCAGATGATGACCAACAACCTGACTACGAACCGATAGATTCCGATGATGACGATGAGCGGGACTATACATGGGATAACTTTATGTATGGAAGAATTTACACAAATAGTGATTAACTATGCAAGTTTAATTTCAATTTGATTTAAGTCTTTCAATATGTGTTTTGTATTTCAGCCCAAACTCAAATTTAGTTTCACCTGTACTGCTACTATTCATATTCCATTAACTTTATTTCAATGAACTTTTTGTCTTCTTCAAATAGAAATCACAACTTTTGAAGCATTACTTTTAATTGCATAATTAAATACAAGAATAATTAAAACTCTATTTAATTTTATTTTATGATTTAATACACATGAAAATAATAAAATAATTAAAATATTTTTAATCAACTAATTAATTATTATTTTACATATTACTTTATAATTTATTAACATTATATATTTGTTACTAAGATATGATTCCAAACATGGGCAAAATAGGTATATTTTTAACTATTAATTTTTTTTACAATTATATTAATATTTACAAAGACTAAATAATCACATTAATAATTTTATCAATAATTTCAAATTAAATAAATATTAATGCTTCAAATATACCGTTGTTTCAAACTTATTAACATAGGGGAAAACTATTTTTATGCTCCAATTATAAATAAAAATATTATTTTAATTCAAGGTTTTAACTTTTTTGGTTAAATAAATTTGTTTTTCTATTTGTTTCATTCTTATTACATTTTAAAACCTAATATTTGTAACACCCTAGTCTTGGTGCAAACACAATAGTATGCATGTCAGTTTCCGTAGAAACGCATATGTTATTATACGGGTTCAAATTCGTTGTTGATTATACCTACTAAATTATTGTATCTTTTAAAAATAATAACTTTTTTTGCTGAAAATATAAATTTTTAAATTTTAACATACAATTTAGCCTTTAGTTTAAAATAATAACTTTTAAAAATTCTATCTAATATTGTTTTTTTGAAATTATATTTAATTTAACATACATTATTTTTAAAGATAATATATGAAACTTTGAAATATATATTATATATGTCTTTCTTTTAACAATTGGAAAATTTATACAATATTGTTTTATTTTAAAATTATGTCTTTCGTTTCAATATTTATTTTTGAAAAAATAATAAAGAAACAAAATATTTTCACATCTCTTATGTGTTTTTCACATGTCTTATGTGTTTAATATCGCATTTTATTTTATTTAAATAAAGAAACAAAATATTTTCACTTCTTTTATGTGTTTTTGAACTTTCTAATATTTTCGACATTTATAACATATATACATATACATATACATCAATAGACATCAGCAAGTGTGCATAATAAGCAATGAACCTGAGCATAACCAATGGACTGACTTTGGGTCACAAGATACAGAGGAATTGTTTCCCTTCTAAGGATCCACTGTTATTTTAAAGAGAGTTCCTCCTGCTTATTATGCACACTTGCTAGCTTTCCGCGCTCGATACTACATAAGTGAAGTAGAAAATTCTGATTCTGGTTCTGCAAGTGGTAATAGAGTACCACCAACTTTGTGTCGACTCTGCTGCCATTTATCTTGGATAACGTCAAAGAAGTAACGTTTTACTGTTGATCTTGATTTGTCCTACAATCTTCGAACCTAGAAAATATAATCATTTTAGGCTTAAAACCAGTCCACACGCCACTCCCTGAAAACCAAAATGGTAAATAGTAATGAATTTGTTATACATACAAACATATTGAAGAGATACGATGAACAAAGTTTTCTATTGGCGGGAAACCTCATCCATTGACTCAAGATCTTCATCACGCTATCAAGAATCTCTCCGCTGAACTTTATTCTAAAGATGTTCATTTTCTCATGGAGCTTATTCAAGTACATTTAACCTTTCATGATTCATTCATGATGTTAAATGATAGTTGTTTATATTCATGACCGTATATCTGTTGTTAACTTTATCAGAATGCCGAAGACAACCAATATATTGACGAAGAGACTCCAACCCTAGAGTTTGTTATAACTTCTGATGACATTACTGCTACTGTTTTTCGTATCTCTTCAAAAGAAAACTCTACGGTTGGAGTCTCTCCGTCAATATATTGGTTGTCTTCGGCATTCTGATAAAGTAATGTGGTTGGTGCACCAGTAGCAGTAATGTCATCAGAAGTTATAACAAACTCTAGGGTTGGAGTCTCTCCGTCAATATAATGGTTGTCTTCAGCATTCTGATAACGTAATGTGGCTGGTGCACCAGTAGCAGTAATGTCATCAGAAGTTATAACAAACTCTAGGGTTGAAGTATCTCCGTCAATATATTCGTTGTCTTCGGCATTTTGATAAAGTAATGTGGTTGGTGCTCCAGTAGTAGTAATGTCATCAGAAGTTATAACAAACTCTAGGGTTGGAGTCTCTCTGTCAATATATTCGTTGTCTTCGGCATTCTGATAAAGTAATGTGGTTGGTGCACCAGTAGCAGTAATGTCATCAGAAGTTATAACAAACTCTAGGGTTGGAGTCTCTCCGTCAATATAATGGTTGTCTTCAGCATTCTAATAAAGTTAACAACAGATATACGGTCATGACTATAAACAACTATCATTTAACATCATGAATGAATCATGAAAGGTTAAATGTACTTGAATAAGCTCCATGCTGTCAAGACCTTCTCTCTTCCCTCATTCGAACATATATCCCCTTGCGTTGATATATTAACGTTTGCGACCAACCAACAAAACCGATTTAAAAAAAAAATTAAGTTATGCTATTTTCCTGATCTGCAGATCCGGAATTTAATAAAATAAAGCTATTCTATGCTTCCGGATGTGCACATTCGAAACACATCAGCGTTTTTTGAAAAAACGGTGCGTCCGGATGTGCACATTCGGAATCAGGAGGGCAAAAAAGAAATTTCATGTGGTGTATAAGAAGTTTGGGTGGTGTATTAAGAAATCAACTATTATTAAGGAATTTATCTAGTTGCAATTTTGTGATATGAAAGTATTAAAATTTTCCAATTATTGGATTACACTAGGATTCAATTGAACATTTGAGATCTAAAATAATTTATTTCTACTACTACTTTTTGGGTGGAAGTAATTACAATCCGGAGCTGTAACACGATGATGTAAAATTCCATGCTATTAAAGGAATTTTATTTTATTTATACCAAACAAAAAGGTTAGTTCGTGTAATGTCATACAAGGAGTTGAATAGCTAGTTGTTTGCTGACGGTTAAACATATGATTAATAATTAGATGAACAAGTTTGTAGGCACAATGTTGAATTGAGAATATTTGATTATTAGTTTGATTATATTATAACAAATACTAGTATAGAAAATTAAAGATAAAATTAAAAATAAATAAAAATAAAAGATAATAAATATAATTGATCTTTGTTAAAACAGTTCTGTCAATTGTTTTTACTTTTATAATTATACGCAATGAATTAAAAGTTTAATGGTAGTGCACTGTCAGTGTAAGAAAGTTTTGCATATGCAACCAATTAAAACTTTTATATTTGCCATGTCATTTTAATATTTTAAAAATAAAATTGAAATTTATCCCGATGCATGTCTCTCATTGGTTGACAGTGTAAAAAATTTTACACTGTCAGTGCATTTCCTTTTTTCTCATGAATTAATTAAAATTTTAATGTTAAAAGTTATATATAATACTAAAGTTTAATATATCTAAACTTTAATTCTAATTACTCTCAACAAACATATATCTCTATCAATAATTATCTTCACAATATGAGTTATACACAACTCATAATTCTCAACAATTTGAATTATACTCAACAACTATAATACTCTAAAAAATATGAATCATACTCAACAATTTCCACTTTGATGAATATCAAACCCCTATGAAGATTTTATGCATGACGATTCATCTTGTCAACTGGAGAGGTACACCTCTTGCTTAACACTGAGAAACATGTAACAAAGTCCAAGCAATGTTTCGACTTGTCACTGAAGACTGGCTTGGTTAACATATTAGTTGCATTTGTCGAAGTATGAACAATTTTAAGTAATATATGTCCAGATGCAAGTAACTCTCTGATCTTGTGAAACTCAGATCAATATTTTGGTCCTGATATGATACACGGGATTGTTTTCCAAATAAAGGACATTCTGACTATCACAATGCAACCAAACTCCAACTTGTTCAACACCTAGTTTTCTCACCAATCTTGTAATCCATAAGGCTTCTTTGGCAGTTTCACCTCCCGCTATGTATTCTGCTTCAGTTTTCGACATGATTACTATAAATTGAACTGATAACTTCCAACAAATAGGCCTTCCTGCTAAAGTAAAGGCATGCTCTATTGTAGGTCTCATATCATTTACATCACTAACATAGTCTAAGTCAACATATCCTACAACTAAATGATCACCATGTTCACTACTAAACATGATTCCATAACTCATAGTACTCTCCAAGAATATGAAAAACCACTTGATTGCTTCCCAATGTCACTTTCCTAGTTTGGACTTAAACTTACAAACTTGACTTACAGCTTGTGCCAAATCTGGTCTAATGCAAACCATATCATACATTAAACAACCAACAATATTAACATAAATGACCTTTAACATATACTCAGCTTCTGCATCTGTCTTTAGACACTGATTCAATGGGAGCTTAAAGTGATTCACCAATGGAGTACTCACAACCTTCAAATTACTCATGTCAAACTTGTCTAACACCTTTTTAACATATCTTTTTCTGAGAGAGCCATAATTTTCTAGCACTCGTGTCCCTGTGAATATCCATACCAAGAATCTTCTTAGTACCACCTAAGTATTTCATGTCAAACTCCTTTACCAACGTGATTTTCAGTTAATTTACATAATGTGAATGATTAGCACCAATCAACATATAGTAATAGGAAAATAAAAGAGACATCACCAAGGCTCCTAACATAAACACAAAATTCAAACTCACACATTCTATAGTCAATCTTAAGCATGTATGAATCAAAGTGATTGTACCATTGCCTTGGAGATTGCTTTAAACCATACTTAGACCTCTTCAATTTAAATACTAGTCTGCCATGTCTAGTGTCACTAAGCCTTTCTAGTTTCTCCATGTAAACTTCCTCATCTAGATTATCGTGAAAAAATGTTGTTTTCACATCCATCTCCTTTAAATGTGTGTCTTGGCTAGATGCCAAGGCTAACACTGCCCTAATAGAAGTATATTTTATGATCAGAGGTAAAATATCATCATAATCAATCCCCCTATTGTGAGTAACCCTTTTCTACAAGACGAGCCTTCAACTTTTCCATTTCTTTTTCTGTTACTGCTCATTTTCTCTTGAACACCCACTTACAACCGATGACCCTTTTTATCATAGGAAAATGAACAAGGTCTCATGTCTGATTTTTCTTCAAGGACTCCATCGCACCCACCATTGCACCCATCTACTTATTTTTCTTTTGGCTAGCTATAACCTCTTGAAAAGTAGAAAGATCTCCATAACTAGTAAGAAGTGCATCAACTGTCAAGTCTTCATACCCATATATTTCTAGTGGCTTGGTTGAATGGTGCTCTCTGTCATGTACAAGAATATAATCCCGTACTCCACCTAAAACTTCAGGTCCATGGTTAATTTCAGTATCAGAGCCTAGTTCCCCTATGGATCAGGCACTACCTTCATATTGTTCATTGGTGGCGGATCAACATCCACTTGAATCACATGTTTGTTGGAAGTTTCTTCTTTAGATGTTGATGCACTTGTTGAAACTTGAAATTCTGGTACCAGATGTGTGATGTTAAGTGCGATGTCACAACAACACACTCTGCAATGGACAATGCAATAACAAGCAATAAATCAACACAATGATTTGTTCACCCAGTTCGGTCTAACAACCTACATATGGGGGCATACCAAGCCAGGAAGGAAGTCCACTATTAGTAGTATCAAATTACAGACTCAACAAACTAGTTGACAATCTACCTAATTTAATCACTACCCAATGACCCTTCTATCTAAGTCCTCCCTAGATAAGAGACTTCATCTCACTTCCAATCATCGCAATGATGTCTAGCAGTCAACACCTCAGCCACTACATCAACAGCTTGATTTCTAACAACTCTTCAATCACAGAAAAGTAGAAGACACACTTCCATGACAATACCTAGACATGACACACATGACTAAGAACAATACTTAGAGTTGTTTAACAGCTTCCTCTAAGAACAATACATCTCTTACCTACAGGCTTCGAGATAAACACGATGACTAACCCACAAACCGGGTGGTTCATCAACCAACACAACCCTTATAATCTACATGATGGCTGGCCTCCTTTTTCTAGGTTACAAAGACCCTATTTATAACCTATACCCAACTGGATTTGGGCCTTCAAATCACCACCAATCTGCAAAAGATTCTGCTACTAAATAGATCTTCAATCAAATCTTCAATTAAATCTTCATATTTTAAATACTCAATCTTTACTAGATTTTATCTTTAATCTTCCACACCTTTAAATCAGCTCCACATAATATTTCCAGGATATTATGTATCTTTTAAATCTTCACTTTTTAATTCAGCTGCAAGATCTTCTCCACACAAATAGGAACAATTCTCCATGTCTATTTGCACAAAAATAGTAACAAACTATTCTCCACAAGATATGCAGAATTAATTGTATCAGAATAAATCTTCTCCAATAAATTCGCCTATAATCTCTCTATCTCTCAACAGAAAATCTTACTAACACCAAAACATCCTAACACGCGCAGCCCTAAAACATCACAAACTGATGTTCTGATGTTCTGGTATAGTGATGTCAAGACATCACTTATAACATCAGCATACAAAACTTCCAACCCTGCAACAGCTAATGATAAGAACCAATGTTATGACATCAGACATATGACATTAACATTGTTCAACTTTGTTTTACCAAAATTCCAGCCAACACAAGAATTAACAATCTCCCCCTTTGGCTAATTTTGGCTAAAACAAACTCTGCCATCATCAGAGAACCCAGCAGCGGATAAAAATTGATAAATTTTCAAAACACCTAGCAGTACCTAACACCTAGCAGCACCTCTTCAACAAGCTGCACAAACTCACTAACCAGCAGTAACAAAAACCAACAAGCTGCAGAAACTCACTTTCACATCAGCATAGGGCAAACTCCCCCTCAAACCAAGAACCAGCTCACAGCTGTTCATACACTCTCCCCCTTTTTAGCCACAATTTGACAACCTTCACCTGGCAGTTGACAAAAAAAACTAACTGCTCACAACCCTTTCTAGCACATTTAGTCTTCATAAATGCAGATTCCCAATTTGCTTCTTAACCTTTCGACTGCTTCTGAGGAGATAATTCTCTTCATTCCCTTTAGGTGAAGGTGTCCCAACTTCTGATGCCAGATTTTGACATCATCTTCTTTAGCAAGCACACACGTGGAAGAATTTGAGTTTTGGGGCACCCAAAGATAACAATTGTCCTTAGACCTGGCTCCCTTCATAATGACTTCTCCTTTGTCATTTTTGACCATACATTCGGACTTTGTGAAGTCTACTTTGAATCCTTGATCACAAAGTTGACTAATACTAATCAAATTTGCTGTTAGTCCTTTAACAAGAAGGACATTCTCCAGTCTGGGAGCACTACCACAGTTTAGTTTACCAATCCCCTTTATCTCTCCTTTGATCCCATCACCAAATATAACATAGCCAGAAGACTGAGGTTTCACATCTACAAGCAGATTCTTTACACCAGTCATGTGTCTTGAATACCCACTGTCAAAATACCAGTCATCTTTGGTAGAAACCCTTAAGGAGGTGTGAGATATCAAGCTGGTAACTTTAGGAACCCATTGTTTCACCACCTTAGGCCTGACCTCTTTCTGTCTGGGTTGAGAAGCAGAATTTGGATAACCGTGAAGCTTGAAGCACGAGGACTGCATATGTCCAAACTTACCACAATAGAAGCATTTGACTCTGTCATTTCTAAAGTGGTTAGATCTTCTTCCACTTTGATGATAATGCTGTGACTGCCACCCATAATGTTGTCTCCTTATTCCATAGTTGGATTGCCTTCATCTGTATTAAGGATGTTGTCTCTTAGGCTGTCTTCTATGGTGATGAGGCTTTCTTCTTCCATAGTAATAAGGCACAACATTGCTGTATTCATATCCATACCAGGTTTCCTGATGTTGAGACACCTGATGAGACATGTCCTGTTTGAACCTTGTAACTTGCATGCTCTTGTGATATTGGGGAGGCATATACTGACTAGCTCCTTGAGGCTGCATCTTTCTCTGATGAGGACCATTCTTTTTCTCAACATTATGGGGCTGAACAACCTTCTTAGGGGTAGGATGCTGTCTCTTAGGTTGATGTTGAGACAATGGATGAAATATCTCCTTCTTTGTTTCTGAAGTGCTTGCCACATATCCTATGCATGATTTATCTCCATCAGCTTTCTCTGACTGAAGAATCTTGTCAAGAGTAGCTGTACCACTGTTCATCATCCTAACAAATTTTGTCATCTGATCCAGTTGAGACTTAACTAGTACAACTTCATTTTCCCGATCAGCTTTTTCATTTTCAAGCTGAGCAATCTGTTGCTTGTGACACTTGTTTTCTTGACAAATCTCAGCACTTTTTAAACACAGTGCTCGATAAGTAGATGCTAACTCCTCATAAGTAATTTCTCCATCACTATTATCATCAGACACAACAGTTCCTGTTAGGGCTCTAACATGCCTTGCCGACTCACCTTCACTTTCACTATCAGATTCAGACCAGGAACCTGACATGCCCTTCTTCTGCTTTTTCAAGAATGTGGGACATTCTTTTTTGACATGTCCATACCCTTCACATTCAAAGCACTGAACACCTCTATCCTGGGCAGTCTTCTCTTCATCTTTCTCTTTTGGCTTGCTGATGTCAGAAGAGATGTTCTTGACACTAGGCTTGTAGTTATTGTTCCACCTTTTTAACACTTTGTTGAACTGCCTTCCCAACATAGCAATGGCTTGAGACAAATCTTCCTGAGAATCATCATCTTTGACTTCCTTAGCTTCTGCAGGAGTGGAGACCAGAGCAATAACCTTCGGCTTCTTTTCAGGTTCTTCTTCATTCAACCCAAGCTCAAAAGTTTGAAGAGATCCAATGAGTTCATCAACTCTCATCTTGCTGATGTCTTGGGCTTCTTCAATAGCAGTCACCTTCATCTTGTACCTCTTAGAAAGGAACCTAAGAATCTTCCTTACAAGCTTTTCTTCTGACATTTTCTCTCCAAGAGCACTAGATGCATTGGCCAGCTCAAGAACACTCATGTGGAAGTCATGAATAGTCTCATCTTTCTTCATCTTCAGACTTTCAAACTTTGATGTTAGAAGCTAAAGTCTAGACATCTTCACTCTAGACGTTCCTTCATGAGTAGCCTTCAAAATATCCCATGCTTCCTTAGCAACTTCACAGGAATTGATTAACCTGAAGATATTCTTATCCACTCCATTGAAAATTGCATTTAGGGCTTTGGAATTTCCAAGGGCAAGCTCATCTTCTTCCTTGGTCCATTCTTCTTCAGGCTTTGGCTTTGAGGTGCCTTCTTTATCTTTGCCAGTATCATCTTTCTCACACACAACAGGTGCTTTCCACTCTTTAACAATAGCCTTCCATGCCCTGCTGTCCAAGGATTTTAAGAAAGTGGGCATCCTTGGCTTCCAATAGTCATAATTGGATCCATCCAAAATAGGGGGTCTGTTGACGAATCCTCCAACTTCTTTGTCCATCTTTACACCAGAAAGTAACTTCCCTAGATCTCACCCAGAGACAGACAGGATGCCTGCTCTGATACCAATTGAAATTTTGGTACCAGATGTGTGATGTTAAGTGCGATGTCACAACAACACACTCTGCAATGGACAATGCAATAACAAGCAATAAATCAACACAATAATTTATTCACCCAGTTCGGTCTAACAACCTACATCTGGGGGTGATAAGTGCAAAATGTACCTATTTTTGTATATAAGTTTTGTTGCACTTATCATTACTTTGTGTTAAAATTGGTTGAATAAACCCCACTTTGTGTGTAAATACGTTTACTTTACGTTTTCGGTGTATAGTGCGTTATCGTGTAAATATCATTGAGTTTAATCGATTTTCATTTATTTTTGTAGGTGTTCCAGCAATGGGATATTTCCATATTCATAAAGAGCATTGAATAAGCTTTCCAACGCTTCAAACTGTGCGTCAATCGGAGTTACGGTTCAAGAGTTATGAAGAAAACAAATTCTGGTTTTCTGTCATACTCGCTAGGCGAGCCCCCGTAGCGAACACTCGCTAGCTTGTTCGCTAGGCGAACCGGGGCGAACAGAAAGTTCCAGAATCGTGAAAAAACTCATCAGAAAGGCGGTTTACGTTCGCCTAGCGAACGGGGACTCGCTAGGCGAACCTGGAAATGCAGAATTGCCCATTTAAGCCATTTTTCATCATTTTTTAGTTATGGGTTTGATATTTTTAGTTCCAAATCCATCCAATAGCATTTTTTTGACCAGAATTAGGCTAGAAAACACATTGGAGCATGAATTAGGATGATCCGGAGTTGAATCCTTCATGAATCGGAGCCGACAACTTTTGAGATGTTTGGTTTTTCTCCATTTCTTCTCTATGTATTTCTCTATTTTGTGGGTTATGTTTGTATTGTTACTCTAAACCTATGTACATGTATTGATCATGGTTGTATAATATAGATGCTTTACAAATCATTATCGATGTCTTCCTTGATCTTTTTGCATTTATGTTTGGATTTGTGTTGTGTTAGAGATAAACATCATGAATCTTGATTAAGGATGGATATCTATTGTCTAGACTCTAGAGATAGATTTAGATAATAATCTTTATGGTGTCGGAACTTAATGTCTTCCGTGTTTCGAGGCGTCGTGCGCGAGAGCGTCGACGAGAGTAATACGGTTGCTCTCTCAACTGTGCGTTAGACATAACCTTTGTTGTGAGCGATACGTGATGATTTTGATGAGTATTGTATGTTGAATGCGACCGATTGATAGGTTTACGTTTGTTCTGAGTAGTGTATATTCATGCTTGATAGGTTTCTTCTCTTCAAAGAATGTACTCTTTTTATGTTCATCTTTACTTTTCTGTTTGTTTTTACTTGTAAACTATTTTAATCCAAACTCATTAACGCAAGAGATTGTCGAACGACATTCTTTCCCTCGAACCGATCTCTGTGGACACGATATAAATCCCGGAGGGAATTCTTTCCGAAAATAAATATTTTTGCTTGCTTGCCCTATTCCGCAGCCAACAAAATGGCGTCGTTGCCGGGGATTGGTTTTGATATTGAATCGCATTGCGATAGTTTCTTTGTTTTTTAGTTTTGTAAATATCGTATATTGTGTATATTTTCACTTGTCTATACTAATACTTGTACATTTTTGTTTCTTTTAACGTTTGTTTAAGTGTTTGGTTAGGACGCTTGCTTTTGGTTGCGCGGTGAGACATCACCATGGCATGAATGAAGGAAGTTTCTAATTAAGCACCGTAAAGGCGTCGAGCTTACGACGTAAAACAAGCATGTTTTATAGTTTTTCTTTTTGAATGTTTTTGGTTGTTGTTTGCTCACAGATTTTGATTGACTTACTTGAGGATGCTGTTGTGATTTTCCAAGTTGGTTCGTTTCAACTTGCGGATGTATGGTAATGATTTTGTTAAGTTTTGTACACGTGCGAGGTATGTATTTATCGCTTTCTATACTTTAGCATATTCATGATACTTAGGCATTTTACAAACTTTCATGCCATTCATTCTTTTGTATACTTGTTCTTGTTGTGAATCACTTTAGTTCCCAACCTTTTTGTGAGGAAGCCTTCCATTGTTCATATATGCTCGGAGTTCCAACATTCTTGTTCTAACTGGATTTTATTATGTTGAATCTGTTGTTTGTGTTGTGTATATGAATGCATGAAAAGGATCAAGGCAATTGTTTCATTTTGAGCACAACCACCTTAGCCAAATAGTCAATTCACCTTGTGAGTGTGTGATCATTTGTAACCCCTTTGAGCCTTTGGTCATTATCCATGTTGTTTGAGCTTGATGCTTGTCTATGAGTGTCAAATTCATATTTTTGTGTGGATCTTGATTGTTGTTTTTACTTGAGCCCTCAACTATGTGTTGTTGTATGAATTTTTTCCTTGCCTTAGAAAGTAGGGAGTATTCACATGATGATGTGGTTGAAGTCAAGTTGGGGAGAGAATGGTTGTTTACTCGTTGGTTGGATTCTATGAGGATTGAAAAAGAAAAGAAAAAAGAGAAAAATATGACAAAGAAAAGAAAAGAAAAAAGTGAAAAAGAAAGAAAAAAGAAAAATCCTTGAAAAAGGAAACAAAAAGAGTTGCAATAATTGTGCTAAATAAGTATTGTGTGTTGTGTAGCACTTGGGATTTTGGAAGAAGTTGGTTGAAATTTTGTGTGTGAATCTTTGTGAGTTTTCACTCCCTTAGGTTTAGGCAAGTTTTTGTTTCAATTACCTTTAGAAAATGCCCCTTGTTTGTTTACCCGACCACATTACAACCTTGAAAGCCCTTGTGATTCTTGCCTTTGTATTTTCAATGTGAATTTGTGGATGTATGCATAATTTAGTCTTTTGTTTGCAAGATTGTTGTGTGAGTGAAAGAACCTCATTTTGTGTTTTTCATCTACCGATGATTGTTTTTGCTAGGTGTGATTCACATTTGAACTTGTGTTGTTTTAGAATTTTTGACATGACTTTTGTACTTTGCTTTTGTTTCGTGACTATGTTATCATTGCAGTTTAGTGGTAAGTATTTACTTTTTGTGTGTACCGTTTTTATTTGAACCATTCATTCGTTTTCGTTTTTCAAAACCTGTTGATTCGTCATTCTTTGGCTATTTCTTGCGCATTTTCAAGTTTGTTTGATTCTTGTTTGTGGACAAACAATTATGTAAGTTGGGGAGAGTTTGATAAGTGCAAAATGTACCTATTTTTGTATATAAGTTTTGTTGCACTTATCATTACTTTGTGTTAAAATTGGTTGAATAAACCCCACTTTGTGTGTAAATACGTTTACTTACGTTTTCGGTGTATAGTGCGTTATCGTGTAAATATCATTGAGTTTAATCGATTTTCATTTATTTTTGTAGGTGTTCCAGCAATGGGATATTTCCATATTCATAAAGAGCATTGAATAAGCTTTCCAACGCTTCAAACCGTGCGTCAATCGGAGTTACGGTTCAAGAGTTATGAAGAAAACAAATTCTGGTTTTCTGTCATACTCGCTAGGCGAGCCCCCGTAGCGAACACTCGCTAGCTTGTTCGCTAGGCGAACCGGGGCGAACAGAAAGTTCCAGAATCGTGAAAAAACTCATCAGAAAAGCGGTTTACGTTCGCCTAGCGAACGGGGACTCGCTAGGCGAACCTGGAAATGCAGAATTGCCCATTTAAGCCATTTTTCATCATTTTTTAGTTATGGGTTTGATATTTTTAGTTCCAAATCCATCCAATAGCATTTTTTGACCAGAATTAGGATAGAAAACACATTGGAGCATGAATTAGGATGATCCGGAGTTGAATCCTTCATGAATCGGAGCCGACAACTTTTGAGATGTTTGGTTTTTCTCCATTTCTTCTCTATGTATTTCTCTATTTTGTGGGTTATGTTTGTATTGTTACTCTAAACCTATGTACATGTATTGATCATGGTTGTATAATATAGATGCTTTACAAATCATTATCGATGTCTTCCTTGATCTTTTTGCATTTATGTTTGGATTTGTGTTGTGTTAGAGATAAACATCATGAATCTTGATTAAGGATGGATATCTATTGTCTAGACTCTAGAGATAGATTTAGATAATAATCTTTATGGTGTCGGAACTTAATGTCTTCCGTGTTTCGAGGCATCGTGCGCGAGAGCGTCGATGAGAGTAATACGGTTGCTCTCTCAACTGTGCGTTAGACATAACCTTTGTTGTGAGCGATACGTGATGATTTTGATGAGTATTGTATGTTGAATGCGACCGATTGATAGGTTTACGTTTGTTCTGAGTAGTGTATATTCATGCTTGATAGGTTTCTTCTCTTCAAAGAATGTACTCTTTTTATGTTCATCTTTACTTTTCTGTTTGTTTTTACTTGTAAACTATTTTAATCCAAACTCATTAACGCGAGAGATTGTCGAACGGCATTCTTTCCCTCGAACCGATCTCTATGGACACGATATAAATCCCGGAGGGAATTCTTTCCGAAAATAAATATTTTTGCTTGCTTGCCCTATTCTGCAACCAACAGGGGGCATACCAAGCCAGGAAGGAAGTCCACTATTAGCAGTATCAAATTACAGACTCAACAAACCAGTTGACAATCTACCTAATTTAATCACTACCCAATGACCCTTCTATCTAAGTCCTCCCTAGATAAGAGACTCCATCTCACTTCATATCATCGCAATGATGTCTAGCAGTCAACACCTCAGCCACTGCATCAACATCTTGATTTCCAACAACTCTTCAATCACAGAAAAGTAGAAGACACACTTCCATGACAATACCTAGACATGACACACATGACTAAGAACAATACTTAGAGTTGCTTAACAGCTTCCTCTAAGAACAATACATCTCTTACCTACAGGCTTGGAGATAAACACGATGACCAACCCACAAACCGGGTGGTTCATCAACCAACACAACCCTTATAATCTACATGATGGCTGGCCTCCTTTTTCTAGGTTACAAAGACCCTATTTATAACCTATACCCAACTAGATTTGGGCCTTCAAATCACCAATCTGCAAAAGATTCTGCTACTAAATAGATCTTCAATCAAATCTTCAATTAAATCTTCATATTTTAAATACTCAATGTTTACTAGATTTTATCTTTAATCTTCCACACCTTTAAATCAGCTCCACATAATATTTCCAGGATAATCTGCAAAAGATTCTGCTACTAAATAGATCTTCAATCAAATCTTCAATTAAATCTTCATATTTTAAATACTCAATCTTTACTAGATTTTATCTTTAATCTTCCACACCTTTAAATCAGCTCCACATAATATTTCCAGGATATTATGTATCTTTTAAATCTTCACTTTTTAATTCAGCTGCAAGATCTTCTCCACACAAATAGGAACAATTCTCCATGTCTATTTGCACAAAAATAGTAACAAACTATTCTCCACAAGATATGCAGAATTAATTGTATCAGAATAAATCTTCTCCAATAAATTCGCCTATAATCTCTCTATCTCTCAACAGAAAATCTTACTAACACCAAAACATCCTAACACGCGCAGCCCTAAAACATCACAAACTGATGTTCTGGTATAGTGATGTCAAGACATCACTTATAACATCAGCATACAAAACTTCCAACCCTGCAACAACTAATGATAAGAACCAATGTTATGACATCAGACATATGACATCAACATTGTTCAACTTTGTTTTACCAAAATTCCAGCCAACACAAGAACTAACAAAACTGACTTCTTTAACATTAACTTTTCATCAAAAAAAATCTTTGATGATTACCGTCTTCTTTTTAATCAGATTCCATAACTTGAACTCTTTCACACCTTTTTTGTAACCAACGAAGACACACTTCTTCGACTTTGGATCAAGTTTGAATCGATCTTTAATGGGTATATACACAATAGCAAGACACCCAAAAATCCTTGAATTGTCAAGATCAATATGATTACATGTCCATTCCTCTTATGCAACATTCCCATCCAATGAAGCTCGTTGTGACCTATTGATAAGATATCATTCATGTTAACTTCCTCTGACCATAAACCTTTTGATAGTCCAACATTTAACAAGAGACATATTTCCTTTTCAGTTAGAGGCATATGCATTCTATCTACCATACCATTTTGTTGTGGTGTCTTGCGAATTGAGAAATGTCTTTGAATACCATGTTCTTCATAAAACCTATTGAATTTCAAATCAGTGTACTTTGTCCCATTATTTGACCGTAAATACTTGTTTTTTCTGTCTGTTTCATTTTCTACATTTGCTTTCCAAAACTTGAATACGTTAAAGACTTAAAATTCTTCCTTCAAGAAATACACCCAAACCTTGCGAGAAAAATCATCTACGAAAGCCACAAAATATTTGGAACCACCTTTGGAAACCACTTTGGTAGGTCCCCACACATCAAAATGTATGTAGTATCAAATTCCCTTTATTTCGTGCTTTCCAATCTTGAACCGAACACGACATTGTTTCCTAAGTATGCAATACTTGAACAATTCCAATTTTCAACTACGAACACCCTTCAATAGATTTCTCTTATGAAGTTCCATCATCCCACGCTCACTGAGATGATTCAAACGCATATCCCACGCTCACTGAGATGATTCGAACGCATATCCCACGCTCACTAAGATGATTCGAACGCATATCCCACGCTCATTGAGATGGTTCGAACGCATATTCCAGAGTTTGGCTGCATCATTATTAGACACAACTGATGTAACATCACCTACAAAAGTGTTCCCAAATAATTTGTAGATATTACCCACATTCCTCCCTGCTCTATAAAAGTCGATGCACCCTTGTTAACCTTTATAATGTCCTTATTTATGGAAGACGTGTAGGAGAAATCATTTTCATATAGTGTACCTAGAGAAATCAAGTTCTTTTTCAATTTTGGAATATATCTGACTTCGTTTGATGTTCGCACACAACCATCACCCATGGCAATTTTAATTTGTCATATTTCAGTGATAGTACATGCTTAATCATCCCATAGATAAACACATCCAAAATGACCTGACCTAAATGTAATAAACAATTATGAGTGCGACATCATGTGGTAAGAACAACTAGAGTCAAGGATCCAGGCATATGTTTGGACAAAATCATTGGTTTGAACCACATTTGCAGAATTGGATAAGCCCTGCTTTCTGTTTGGACAATCCCTCTTTAAATGCCCAATTTGTTTGCAACTATAACAATCAGCTGTTTACGATTCTTGGATTTTGAACCTTTCTTTCCAGAACCTATATTGTCCTTGTTCCACCCACGATCTTGACCCTCTTTGGCATATAGACTGTCACTTTTAGTTCATTCTTCCGCACTTTATCTCTTTTGAGAATGAGACAAAAGTGTAGCAATAATCACATCAATACTGATAGTGTTTTCCCTGTAAGTAAGAGTAGTCACCAAGTGGTCATAAGAACCTGGTAACGAGTAGAGCAAGATAATTGTCTTATCTTTGTCATCAATTTTCATTCAAAGTCTCACCACATCGGTGATTACGTTGTTGAAGATATTGACATGTTGTTGCAAATCAGATCCTTCCTGCATCTTCAGAATGTATAGTCGTTGCTTCGTGACAATTTGTTCATCAACGTATTTGACATATAATGATTCTCTAATTTGTTTCAAACCTCCTTTGGAGTTGTCAAGTTTAGGATATGATACATCATCTCGTCTGAGACACATAGGCGAATCAATCATGCAACTTTCTCCTTCATCTCTGCCAAACTATATCCTTCATGTCATTTGGTTTCGTGTCACGCATTGCCTTCTATAAACTTTGTTGAGCCACCAGATCCTTAACCCTCATTTGCCATAATTTGGAATTACCCATCTCATTGAACCTTCTTGCCTCGAATTTCACACTAGAGTTAATCGTCATCTGATAAAACAACAACCAGTATAAAACATTAAAAATAAATGAAAGTAAAAGACAATGCACACAGACAATCTTTGTTAACGCAATTCATCCAATGGTGGCTATCTCTGCGTCTATAAAGCAACTATAATTCACTTTATTTCTGTCTTATCAATTAATTAGGAATCTAGTGTTACAAACCATATATAATACTAGGGTTCAATTTACCTAAACTTTAGTCCTTAGTTATCTTCAACAAAGAGTTATCTCTACCCATAATTATCTCAACAATATAAGATATACTCAATAGCTCATAATAATCTCAACAATATGAGATATACTTAAAAGCCAATTATAATATCAATAATATGAGTCATACTCAATACATCACAATCAATTGATTTTGTAATCAACTAATATAAAATCAACTGTTTATTGCCAATTGAATAAGGCTACCAAGTCCAAATGAGCTTTGAGTTCTAATAATCCATATTGAAAATATTTGCTTACTAAATAGATCATAATTAGCTGACATTGAAAATAATTGATGTAAGATCGACTAACAGATGAATTGGTTATCAGCTAAACGTGGATACCAAGTCTAAATGGGTTAGGATGATGTCATTAAGCTTTATTAGAATCGTTGTAATGTTTAATTAGAGTCCAAAAAAGTTGCAACATACATTTGGCCAAGTCCAAAGGTCTTACAACAACTTTCTTACCTTTGACACATTATAAAGGAAGTGGTTACAAGTAGGGGTGTACATGGGTTGAGTAAACCCAACAAACCCAGTAAAATCCAGCCAAACCGACCCAAAAAAATGGGTTTGGTCGGGTCATTGGGTGAACATGGTTTTCAAAAATGAAAAACCATTCAAAATAATTGGGTTTTGGGTAAAACCACACCCAAACCACAAAACTCATGGGTTATTGAGTGACTATTTTTTAGTTATTTTTTATAATTTGACGAGTGATGACATTGATGTATTTAATCTTGGTTGCTTCAATTACAACCTTTTGAACATATTTTATTTTATAAGTAATGGTTTTAACTTATTTAGAATGTCACACTTTTATTATTTTGATGTTAATTCTTGTAAGTTATAAGTATTTTATAAATTTTATGTATTACTGTAATGTAACTTTGGTTTTTGTAAATATGTTTATGATGAATTTTATTGTGCATTTAGAAATTTGATGTTTTAAAAAATAATGGTAATAAGTTAAATTATTTATTAAGAAAAAATGTGACAAATCATCTATAATTATATAAGGAAGAAAAAAAAAGAAAAAAAATTGGGTAACCCACTACCCAACCTGTTCTGGACTAGGCCAGGTCATGCTCATCAGTCAAGCAGGCCCAACCCACAAGTCCTGGAATGACCCAATAAGGACTCCTAGCAAGACCTCTGTCGAGCACAGGCTCACTTCCACAGGTCGGGCACACGCCTAACCTCGCGTGTCTGCGGCACTCACTGATGGACCGTCGGGTGCAGGCCCTAAGCCTCCCGGGCTCGCCTCTCCTCGACGCTCATGTGCTCCTCCCCGAGAGGAGCCATCTCCGCCCGCAAGTGAGTTCCCCCCTTAAGGACACGTCTCTCCCCGACACGCAAGACTCCTCCCCGCGAGGACACGTTCTCATGTAACCACCCACTCCCGATGGAATCGGTCTGCCCTAATTCCGGAGATCTAGGAACGGTTACCCCAGGGCGAAGACCACGTGCTGGTCTTCACTACGCCACGTAAGCCCTGGCAGTTACTTGGATTGGGCCTGGCAATCCAGCCCAATGCAAATAACCGTTGGCCCCGCGCTGGGGGCTCTCTATAAATACCCTCTCACTTGAGAGGGTCAGGTTACTCACTTCTTACCACTCTAACCTTCTTCTCTTGTACTTGCTTATTCTCTGACGGTTACCTTACTTGAGCGTCGGAGTACCTTGCAGGTACACCCCCCCGGCCGTCTCTCAACCGCACCGGAGCTGAAGCCCTGACGACGTTGTTGGCCACCAGAAACTGTCTGATCCAGGTACAATCGGTGGCGCCGTCTGTGGGAACCCTTTGCTTCCCCGTTTTTCCTTCGATAAACCAAAGCAGCTCTCATTCATCACCATCATGGCCGGCAATCTATCTGCTACCAAGGCTCTGGACACCGTCCTCGCGCAACTCGAGAACGGGAACCACCGCGAAGACGCTGCTGCCCTCCACGTCGAAGAAGGCGATGTGAGAGATGGGCATACCGCCTCCCTAGACTCCCAAGACGCGGCTTACAACGCCGCCCACCAAGACGATCAGCAGGGCATTTTTCAGCCAGTTCGCCTTGATCAATTAGACCAATCAGCTGATCGCGCACCAGAATACCAGAATTGAAGCGCTGGAGCAGGGGCGGGCACGACGATCTTCCCCGCGAAGACATCGCCGTCCACCGTCGCCTCGTCGTTCCCCTTCCCCGCGAATGACTCCTTCAGACGAATCTCGGATCCCCTCACTGGTACGCGAGGGTCGTCGGCCACGTCTTGAGCGGCCCCAACCGACGATCTCCCAGAAACGCCCTCGTTCCCGCCTCGGAAGGAACCCAGGGCCTCCACCACCACCAAGAAGTCCAAGCAGATCGAGGAGAGGACGAGGCACCGCTCGAGGGATTCCCCTCCACGGCATCAGTGATCCCCTTCGATATCCCCGACAGGAAGTGATGACGACGACCAGAGGACCCCTCTGTCGTGGGAGATCATGAATGCCCCAATTCCTGCTGGCATGGAGAAACCTCCGCAGCTGGGGAACTACGACGGTCTGTCCGACCCTGACGACCACGTCGAAAGCTTCGAAGCCATGCTCGACTTCAGAAATATCAGGGGAGCCATCAAGTGCAGGCTTTTCCCCACCACTTTGAGGAAGGGCGCCATGACTTGGTACAAGGGTCTGGCACCCGGGTCGATCACATCCTAGAAGCAACTCAGGCAACGCTTCACCAAACACTTTACTGCCTCTCGTCGACACCCGAAGATGGAAGCTTCCCTAGAAAGTATCTTTCAGGGGAAGAACGAATCTCTCCGGAACTACATTGAGAGATTCAACAGAGAAGCAGTCGAGGTCCATACGACCGATGACATGAAGAAGTATTTGATCATCCACGGGCTACGCTTTGGATCTGACTTTGCCAAATCCGTGGGCCTCTGCAGACCCCGTCGTCTCGAGGATCTCCTCCAACGGGCGCAGTCGTACATCGAGCTCGAGGAGTCGGAGGCGGCACAGATCGCCCTCGAATCGAGGCGCAAAGAAGGCCCCCGCGGCCACAAAGAAGAAGACTCCTCTCCCCGAGGAGGAGGAGAAAGAAAGAGAGATAATCGCCCCCGGGAACCTCGGGACCCATGCGGACTAGCTGGCCGGTTCACCGAGTACACCCCACTCAACGCTCCCCGCGCGCGTATCCTCTCCGAGTGTCAGAACTCAGAATTTGTGAAAGGAGGAGTCCGCTTTCCGAAGCCTTCTGCCCCCAAATCAAACGTTGACAAGTCAAAATATTGTAGGTTCCACTGCAGTCACGGGCATGTGACAGAAGACTGCATCCATCTCAAAGATGCGATTGAAATTCTGATCAAAGAGGGGCACCTAAAGAAATACGCCCAGAAGAATGACACTCCTCGTCCCAACTCCCGGGAAGCCCAGAACGTCGAGGAGACGACGCCTCCCCCAGGCGAGAGTCGCCTTCAAGTCGCCCACATGTTGCGAATTGCTTCTTGGCCTTCAATGATTGGGGGGACAAAGAAGTCTTCGGGTCGGGTGACACTGAGGACCCCGTCACTGCCCGTAGAACCTGGGAAAGCTTCCCTAGGGCGATGGTCATCTCTGGAGGAGGCCCAGAGAAGTTGTCCGTCGGATCGATCAAGTGGAAATTTGACGAGTTGGAATCCGCAACGTCGGCGAAGGCAACTACTCTCGAGAAAGTGCGGGGAAACTCCAACCCTATCACCTTCTACCTCGAGGAACTCCCCGAGGGAGCGCCAAACGCCATTATTCCCCTACTGGTCAGGGCGCAGATGGCGAGCTTTGACGTTCGGAGGATCCTAGTCGACCAAGGAAGTTCGGTCGACATCATGTATGCCCATCTGTTCGGAACCCTTCAGCTCGACGAAAGGCATCTGACCCCGTACGTCGGTTCAGATCTACAGGGGTTCAACAGGACCACCACCAGACCATGGGGTTACGTGAAGCTGATGGTTACATTCGAGTCCGAAGACACTGCCCGACAGGTGAATATCCGTTTCCTGGTGGTCGAATGCCTGTCCCTTTACAACTGCATCCTCGGGAGGACCACCCTGGCCGAGCTTACGGCAGTACCATCAACGGTTCACCTCAAAATGAAGTACTACACAACCAGGGGACGAGTAGTGACGATGCACGGGGACATCGACGCGGCCAGAAGATGCTTCGACGCCGCCATCAAAGGCTTGAGTTCCATCGGCCCCAAACCCAAGACCGTGCCCAAGCCACTCCAGGACGCCGAACAGGTACCTCTCCCGCGCGTCAACGCAGTCGAGCTCGACAGCAGGTTCCCAGGTGAGCCCGATGAAGACGGGGCAGAAGACCTCGACCTCCAGGCGGAAAACAACAGGCGACCTCTCTACCCAACGCGCCCTATCCCAGACGGTGACTTTGACCTCGTGGTACTTGGGGACGATCCAGATCGTAACGTGAAGATTGGAACCGGGATCCCCGACCTGGCAAAGGAGCAGCTGAAGGCATGTCTGAGGGAGAACGCTGATCTTTTCGCGTGGAGCGCATCCGAGATGCCGGGCCTCAACGTCGAGGTGGCTTGCCATCAGCTCGCAGTAGACCCGGCCGCTAGGGCTATAACACAACATAGGCGTAAGCAGTCTCCCGAAAAAGCGGAGGCTGCTGAAAAAGCTGTAAAAGACCTCCTAGAGGCAAATTTTATTTCGGAGGCCAAATACACGACCTGGCTGTCCAACGTTGTACTTGTTAAAAAGAATAATGGAAAATGGAGAATGTGCGTTGATTATACTGATCTTAATCGGGCTTGCCCGAAAGACTGTTATCCCTTGCCTAACATCGACCAACTGGTCGACAATTCTGCAGGTTACAAACTATTATCCTTCATGGACGCTTACTCTGGATACAACCAAATTCCCATGGATAAGGTCGACAAACAGCACACGGCTTTCATGACCGCGTCGGGCAACTACTATTACAACGTGATGCCCTTCGGTCTGAAGAACGCAGGTGCGACCTACCAACGGATGATGAATAAGGTTTTTCAGGTTGAAATCGGCGACATGCTCTAGGTCTACATGGACGACATGATCGTCAAATCCGCAGAAGAAGTCGACCACGCCACGCACCTCAAGAAGGTGTTCAACACGACGAGGAGATGCCGCATGAGGTTTAACCCCGACAAGTGTACCTTCGGCGTTCGGGCAGGTAAGTTCCTCGGATTTTACCTCACAGAACGAGGAATCGAGGCCAACCCCGACAAGTGTAGGGCTTTCTCCGAGCTCCCTAACCCAGACTCAAAGAAGTCGATACAATCATTGAACGGGATGCTCACCGCCCTCTCCCGCTTCGTCGCCAAATCCGCACAGTACACACTCCCATTTTTCAAACTTCTTCGACAAAAAATGGAGTTTGACTGGAGCGAAGAATGCGAGCAGGCGCTCGTCCACTTAAAACAAGTCCTATCACGACCCCCGATCCTCTCACGGCCTGAGAGCGGGGAGACACTCTTCTTGTATCTTGCAATCACGAGTGAAGCAGTCAGCGCTGTCCTCATTTGGGAAGCCCCAGACGGGCAGAAGCCAGTTTACTTCACGAGAAAAGCCCTCCAAGGCCCCGATCTCAGATATCAACAGATTAAGAAAGTCGCCCTGGGCCTCGTTACCGCTGCCAGGAGGCTACGCCACTACTTCCTCGCCCACACCGTCGTCGTAAGGACCGAACAGCCTATAAGGCAGCTCCTCGGACGACCCGACATGGAGGGGAGGATGCTCAGGTGGTCGCTCGAGCTCGCCGAGTTTGACATCCAATACGAAGGGAGGAAAACCCTGAAGGCACAGGTATTGGACGACTTTGTAGCAGAGATGACCATCCCGGAACCTTCGACCAACGGATCACAGAAATGGACGATCTATGTCGACGGAGCATCCAACCTGAAGGGAAGCGGGGCGGGCATCATCCTCGAAAACGAGGAAGGCATCCTGATCGAGGTATCCCTCGAACTATCCTTCTCGACGTCAAACAACCAAGCCGAGTACGAGGCCTTCCTCGCAGGACTCCGGCTGGCCGAGGACCTCGGCGCCAAGGAGGTCAAACTCTTCACCGACTCCCAACTCGTGGCCTCGCAAGTCCGAGGAGAGTACCAAGCCAAGAACGACAGCCTCATAGAATACTTAGCCTTGGTGAAAGAAAAGATGAAAAAGTTCACCTCCGCGGAAGTAACTCACATCCCCCGCGAGCACAATGCCCGAGCAGATGTCTTGTCCAAATTGGCGAGCACAAAGAAGAAAGGCGGGAACAAATCCGTCATACAAGAAGTGCTCTCCCGCCCGAGCATCGACAAACCGGCCGCAATTTCGGACATCAACGCCATCGGGGACAGCAATTGCTGGATGACCCCGGTATACGAATACCTCATGACGGGCAAACTGCCCGAAGATCCCAAAGAAGCAGGAATGGTCAAGAGACGGGCGTGCTCGTACACTATAGTCGAGGACAAGCTATACCGACGAGGGTTCTCTATTCCCCTCCTCAAATGTGTCGAGGAGACCAAAGTCCCCGGCATACTCCAGGAGATCCACGAGGGAATCAACTCGCAGCACCTCGGCGGGCGATCGTTAGCCCGTAAGGCGCTCCGAGCAGGATATTACTGGCCCATCATGCAACAGGACGCCAAGGAACACGTCAAGAAGTGCGAAAGATGCCAACGACACGGGGACATGCACCTCACTCCTCCCAACGAGCTCAACCCACTGTCCTCCCCGTGGCCATTTGCGTGGTGGGGAATAGATATCCTCGGACCCTTCGTCCAGGGGTCGTATCAAAACAAATACCTCATCGTTGGGGTTGACTACTTCACGAAGTGGATTGAGGCGGAAGCCTTGGCCAAAATCACGGCCTTTAACATACTGCGTTTTTACAAAAGAAATATCCTCGCCCGATTCGGCGTGCCTCAAGCTATCGTCACCGACAACGGAATACAGTTCACCGACAGGAACTTCCAAGGCTTCGTCACAAAACTAGGCACAAAGTAACACTTCACGTCGGTCGAGCACCCTCAAACGAATGGACAGGCTGAGGCGGAGAACAGGGTGATCCTCTGAGGATTAAGACGTCGACTAGGCGACGCCAAGCAACGGTGGGTCGAGGAACTACACAGCGCCCTCTGGGCCTACCGGACGACCCCACACTCCACAACCGGGGAGACCCCCTTCCGTCTAACCTACGGAGCTGAAGCGGTGATCCCCGTGGAGATCAGGGAACCTTCGAGGAGGACAGAAGCCCCCCTCGACGGGGACATGAACGACGAAGCCTTGAGGGAAGAGCTCGACTTTGTCGAGGAGATACGTTCAAGCGCTTCTCTCCGAGAAGCTTCGCTTAAGCAGAAAATAACACTACGTTATAATGACAAAGTTATTAAACGTGATTTTCAGGTGGGCACCCTCGTCCTACGAAGGAACCAAAAAGACTCGCGAGAAGGCAAACTCGCCGCGAACTGGGAGGGCCCGTACCGCGTCCGCGCGAAAACGGGGATAGGAGCCTATTTCCTCAAAAATCTGCATGGGGAAGAACTTGCTCGACCGTGGAACGCTGAAAAGCTAAAACAATATTACAGTTAAGCACTGCCCGCGACACACCAGCACCGCGATTACGGGGACGCGCTAAGGTACGGGCGCAACACCCCTAGACAGAACACGATGATCGAAGACAGCATTGTGTGTGCGCAAGGACTTTGATCCGACGGGGATACCTCGACCGAGCTCCGCCGTCGTTGTACCAATTAGGCAGAACACCCAGCTCGGGATGGGAAGTTTACACCACGAAGCTAAGACCTCGACCGAGGTCTTAGCCTCGTTGAAGGTCGGACTACATCTCCGACCACCCGACCAGCTCTCCACGCGGTCAGGGACTATCAAGGTCGAGCAATCCCAAAGTCTATATTACTTAGACAGAAAAACAAAGTATAGAAGTCTTTAACACTTAGACAAAAAAACAAAGTATAGCAAATGCATTAACATCACACACAATTAAAATAATGCAAACAACATTAGCAGATAAACGAAGGTACATTAAGATGGGCAGAAGCCCAGTGTACAAATATTACAATCAGATGTCAAAAAGCCCCTGGCACGCAGGCCGGGCAGAAATATTACAATAAATAAAAATGGCTCGCAGGCCGAATAGAACAGGGAGAAAATCCTACTCAGCGGTGGTCCCTTTAGGCTGCTCGGGATCATGGACCTCGTCGACTCTCATCGGTTGCACGATCTGACCATCGACCACCTCGTAGTCGGGGTCAATCCCCTCGTTCGAAAGGTCGGGGTAGAGGACCCTAAGCTGCTCCACCGCGTTCTTGAAACCTATGCCCGCGACCACGGGACTGTCTTCCTCGGCTTCACGGAGTTTCGCTATCAGCGCTGCCCGCGAAGTCAGCAACCTATCCTCTTCAGTTTCCTCCTCAGCGGAGCGGACGACCTCCTCCAATTCAGCGTTCCTCGCCAAGAGACGATCCCTCTCCTCCTCGACACCGGCGAGACGTTTCCGCTCCTCCTCGGCACTCTTCAGCTTCTCCTCTAATTTATGTTGAAGCTCGACCTGGGCCTGGTTCTGGCTTTTACAGTCAGCCAGCTCCTTACCCACCTTCTCCATTTCGGCCGAGATGGACTGAAAACTTTCTCGCAACCTGTTCAGCTCGCTTGCGGGGCACGCCTCGTCGTTCAGAACCAAGGCGGCCGCGCAAACCCGCATCACAATAGACACATCCTCCACCAGCATCCTTAGCCGAGAAGCCTTGTCGACGCTTAAGATGGCCTGAGTTTCGGGGCCACCCACGCAGAGCGAATTATTCCCCATAAATAAGTTCGACCTTGTGTGACAAGGCAGGAGCACAAATTTCACGGCAGGGGGCTCTCGTGTTCGGTAAGGTCGATATCCACTGTGTCCGCAAGCCGTTGCCTCTTCGGAGAGCTCTGGGGGCTGAGAGAGTCACTACCCTGGTGAGAGCCAGAGGAACCCCCGGGTGTCGGGGTGGGAACGGACTCCTGCACTCGGAGCTGGTCGACATGACTCTTGCCTCTTTTCTTCGCAGCACGTTTGGCCTTCAGCTTCTTGAAGCGCTCCTCAGCATTCGACATCTTATCTGCAAAGAAAACAAAGAGGGGAAAGACAAGTCGGGGAGACCACCCCCACCTAATAGCTCGAGAGCCTCCTCGTCAGAAAACGTCTCGAGGAGAGCCCTAGTATTGATCACCCGACGCTTCGTCAAGACCTGCCCGTCATCGCCCAGAACGAAGTCCCCGTTTGGCAGCACGAGCTTTGCTTTGTTAAACCCACTGACGAACTTAACTATGGCCTCGTGAGCCAAGCGGTCCCCTTCACAAAGTTTGTCGGGGCTGGAGATATAGCTATTCGTTCCCCTCTTGAAGTGTTCTTCAGTCCAGAACAACGGGAACCTAGGCACAAGGGTCTCCTCTCGCCGTCCACCCACTTGTTTGATGACCCGAGTGTACATAGTATTCACGGCCTCGTGTGTGATCGGCCTCACGAGGTAATACCGGTACTTGAAATTCCGCATGGAGTCCATATAGGTGTGAAACAGGCTGTTCACCTGTTTGAAGGACACCCAACCGTGCCTACCGTCCCCGGCCTGTCGCTGGAGGTGGAAAATGTGGAAAAACAAGCGCACAGTCGCCCCGATCTTCAGATATTTACATACCAGCTCGAAGGCCCTAATGAATGCAAGAGAGTTAGGGTGGAGTTGAGAAGGGGCCAAACGCAGCCAGATAAATACGGCCTACTGGAAGTCCGTGAAAGGCAGACGCCACCCCGCCTCGTCGAACATAAACTCGTAGACGGGGAACCGCATCCCGCTGTACGTCGAGCACATCCGATGGTGTGGCAGAGGCCTAAACACGTTCCACGACTTCGGGAAGCCTATAAGGCGGTGCTCGACAGTACAAAATATTCCCTCCTCATCCAGGTCGACGAACTCAGACATCATGTTCACGGCCTCCTCGCAGGCCCAATCGTTGGGCGTCCTCTCCCTGGCGCTGGATGTCTCTGCCATAGGTGAACCAGGCCCGTCGTAGATATCCAAAGACCCCACGACCACTTGCAATACGTCCATTTACCTGAAAAGCAGAAGGAAACGGTGAATTCGATAACCCATATCAAATCCACCTGTTCCACCCCTGATCAAGTGAAAGGGCGAGGAGGGAACGTCGGGGAACGCGAACCCGCGATCGTCCTCAGGTCCGCGGGGAGTGGCGTTGGGCGGGACCCCGAGATATTCAACCCACGTCCCCGTGACATTCTTCGTATCCCCGGGAATTTCATCATTTATCCCTGGGAGATTCAACAAAAAGAACTGAGAGACGTTCATCCCACGACCCCGGGACATTCTTCGTGTCCTCATGGATTTCATCGTCTCTCCCCGCGAGATTCAACGCATAAACTATGAAATTCCGCCGTTTTCGCCGGGTATTTCGTGATTTCCATGGGAACTTCATCAGTCCACCTTAAAAATCACCCTACAAAAGCAAGCAAAAGAGGGAAAAGAGAGAACTTACTTCAAAAAGTACTTCCGGTAGGGTTCTGGTACGGCTGTCTGCGGCGGCGAACGGAGGCGATCGGCGGTTGAAGGGAGAGCGAAGGAAGCGAAAGTTAAAGCAAAGGGAGAGCGAAAAACGTGCAAATGGCACGGGCTTCCCCTATTTATGGGGCTCTCACGAGTCTCGAGGGCTCCTAGGCAATCGATTGCGCTACCCTAGCGTAGCCGCCCTAGGGAATGATGAGTTGTGACGCGTGGCACACGTTTCCCCACACGCGTCTTTTCATTTCCCAACGAACGCCTTCCCATTCACCTCGCTTCAGACTTCGCATCTCCCCGCGACATCGCGCAGATTCGGTCAACCCATCCCGAGGGTCAATTTGTCTCTCCCCTCTCGACCTACAGCTCCTCGTTAGCACCACTTCCTCTACAAGTCCTCGACATGGCTAGCCCTTAAGTCATCACTCTGATGCTCAGAGCAACGACTTGGGGGGCTCCTGTTCTGGACTGGGCCAGGGCATGCTCATCAGTCGAGCAGGCCCAACCCACAAGTCCTGGAATGGCCCAATAAGGACTCCTAGCAAGACCTCTGTCGAGCACAGGCTCACCTCCACAGGTCGGGCACACGCCTAACCTCGGGTGTGTGCGGCACTCACGGATGGACCGTCGGGTGCAGGCCCTAAGCCTCCCGGGCTCGCGGCTCGTCGACGCTCATGTGCTCCTCCCCGAGAGGAGTCATCTCCGCCCGCAAGTGAGTTCCCCATTCGAGGACACGTCTCTCCCCGACAGGCAAGACTCCTCCCCGCGAGGACACGTTCTCATGTAACCACCCACTCCCGATGGAATCGGTCTGCCCTAATTCCGGAGATCTAGGAACGGTTACCTCAGGACGAAGACCACGTGCTGGTCTTCACTACGCCACATAAGCCCTGGTAGTTACTTGGATTGGGCCTGGCAATCCAGCCCAATGCAAGTAACCGTTGGCCCCGCGCTGGGGGCTCTCTATAAATACCCTCTCACTTGAGAGGGTCAGGTTACTCACTTCTTACCACTCTAACCTTCTTCTCTTGTACTTGCTTATTCTCTGACGGTTACCTTACTTGAGCGTCGGAGTACCTTGCAGGTACACCCCCCCCCCCCCCCCCCCCCGGCGTCTCTCAACCGCACCGGAGCTGAAGCCCTGACGACGTTGTTGGCCACCAGAAACTGTCTGATCCAGGTACGATCACAACCCAATCCAACCCACAAATTTGTGGTTTTACTCAACCCGACCTAATGATGTTGTGGGTGGTTATTTTACCTCACCCAAACCAGTGTATCCTATATGGGTTGGGTCATGGTTTTGACTAAATTCAACCCAAACCGACCCATGTACACCTCTAGTTACAAGACATAAAATAAGATAAAACTTACACCAACATCAATTTGAATGACATAAATGTGGTAAAAAAATTCCCTCTCTTTATAAACATGAATGTGGAAAACATGAGTAGATGACAACCTAGTAGACGGGCGTACAAGTACAATTTTGCCCTCGACTTAGTCGTCGTATGAGCAAGATATTAGCTAACCATAGCGTACATGAAGACCTATTCTCAAAAATAGGGTGATGAAGTATGTGGTTGTTTGATATGGAGGTTTATAACTTAGTCAGTGAAGCAGTTTCTGGCTATAACCTACATTAATGGTGTTAGTCATGGTCTTAGATGATGTAATAGTGTAGTTGTTCCTAGAATGCCTCTAGTTTTAGGTAGTTTTATTGTTGCCATTGTTGTCTATTAGACAGTAAGTCTTTTAGAATCGGATCAAGAACATCTTTGCAAAAGAAGCTTAGAGTGCTTTTCAACAAAGAAATTAAGGCATCTAAAGCTGGTTTATTTGAAAAATAAGAACAAGAGAGTAAGAAGAAAAGGAAGAGAAGCTGAAAGTAATAGCAGAAAACACCACACAAGAGAAACTGGAGAAACTAAGTACAACAGACATAACATAACAACCTTTTACTTTTTTATTTCTATGCAAACCATGTTATACATAGGGCTGATCAATATTTCCTAGGCCCATTAATCACTGTTATACAACATTTCAAACTTGTAATATCTTTCAATCCTAACTTTTCAATATGATGCTACATATCCTACATTTTTCCTTCTAATTATGCTAAAGCTAATAACCTTCATCCTTGCAAGAGCATATACCTCCCTTAAAATGGTGAAACCGCTCAGCATCCCTTACAGAGATCTCTCTGCGTACCTCCTTCGAGATGAATTTGACAGTGTCGTGACAACTTTGGCACATATACAGATTCTTAGTTACCTTAATAGGCATTCCAGGTGCTGAGTTAATAAGTCCAAATGTAATGGCAAATCTCTCACTGTGTCCACAAAATATATCCGCCTTCGAAGCTTTCATTATATCCATACGACTACTTTCTAACCTTTGAATACCAGCTTCCTTCATTTTCTCGTAAAATCTCTCCAGAAGTGCATTTATTTCCTTAATTTGAGGATGAAAGTTGTCGCCACTGAGAAAAGCGTGCACGGTTCCCTTGTTTTCCACCCAGCTGCATCCAGGATCTACTATTAAACCGTTCATTCGCATCATTTTTCTAACTTCAGCAACTTTGTCCCATAAATCGTTGTCAGCATATAGATTCGACAGAAGAATGTAATATCCAACACTTGTTGTATCATCTTGAAAGATATTTTTAGCAGCTAGTTCGCCGAGTTCAACACGACGGTGGATTCTGCATGCGTTTAATAAAGCTCCCCAAACTGCCGGGTCTGGTTTCATTGGCATTTTCTGTATGAATCTGTATGCGTCCTCCAATTTTCCAGCGCGTCCCAATAAATCAACTATACAAGCATAGTGTTTCAGATTAGGTTTGATAGAGTACTTATATTTCATGCTGTCGAAATATTCTAAGCCTTCTACAACCATAGCAGATCTGCTGCAAGCACATAATATGGAGATAAATGTAATCTCATCAGGAACAATATTTGACTCTACCATCTTTTGAAAAAGCTCGGTAGCAAGTGTTCCTTTCCCGCGCTCAGCATATCCTGTTAGCAAAATGTTCCATGTGGAAACATCTTCTTGATCACATGAGAAAAATTGTTTCCACACATATTCCATTCTTCCACACCTTACATACATGTCCAAGATTGCATTAGGCATAAAACCATCATGACTTACTCCAGTTCTCAATGCATGAGCATGGATCTCTTTTCCAGATGTCAAAGCTCCTATTCTAGCACATGCGGATAGGACACAAACTAAAGTAACCGAGTTCGGCTTTTGTTTGCGCATCATCTCTTTAAAGAAAAACAAAGCGTCAAAACATCTGTTGTTGATCCTAAGGCCAAGGATGATAGATGTCCAGGATATAATATTCTTGTCGCGAATAGAGTAGAAAACTTCTAAAGCCTTGTCAATGCATTTACACTTAGCATACATGTCAATAAGTGTGTTTGCAACTATGGCGTAAAAAATGAGCCCTGTCTTTTTGGCCACCTCATGAAGGTTCGTCCCCATATCTATATCACATAAACAAGAACAAGCAGAGAGTACGACTGCGATGGTAATTTCATCTGGCATGACACCTTCCGCTTCCATCATTTTATATGTCTCAAGAGCCTTCTGATGCATCAAATTATTCTCGTAACCCGATATCATTGCAGTCCATGATACCACATCTCTACATTCAGTTTGAGAAAAAGTCTTTTCAGCTTCCTCGACAAGTCCAACAGATGAGTACATCTGAACCAACGAATTATAAACCTTGGGTTCTCTTGAGAACTTAGTTCTCACAACATAACCGTGAATCTCCCTCCCCAATCTCTCATCTCCCATAAGCTCACAAGCAGTAATCACACTCGTCATGGTCATCAAATCCGGCTCAACCTGATGTTCAATCATCCTACAAAACAATATCAAACCCTCCAAACACTCTCCATTCTCAAAATACCCAGCAATCATCGCATTCCACGAAATCCTATCTCTATTAGTCATTTTATCAAAAACCAACCTAGCAGTAACAACATCACCACATTTCACATACATAGTTACCAAAGCATTAATAACATCAACAACCGACGCAAACCCAAATCTCAAAACATGAGCGTGAATCTCTCTACCCTTAACCAAATCAGGAACACCACCACAAGTCCTCAAAACACAAGGAAAAGTGTAAACATCAGGCCTAACACCAACCCACAACATCCTATCATAAAGATTCAACGCTTCATCAAAGAATCCGCCTTTAGCATAACCACCAACCAAAACATTCCAAGAAAACAAATCCCTCTCAGGCATTTTACCAAACACATGCCAAGCATCAACCAAATTACCAAACTTAACAAACATACCCAAAAGTGCATTTCCAAGCTTAAGACTCAAATGGGTCATCATCGTTGATTTGGTAACATAAGAATAAACCTTAGAACCTTCTTTTCTAGCTCTTACCCACTCACATAAACGTACCAAAGCAGTATAAGAATCTTCTTCAACTGAAATTTGAAGCTCGTGCATGGTTTCTAAGTAGCTCATAGCACTTTCCAAGTTCCCATTAAGGCATAGTTGACAAAGATCATAGTTTGGATTGTTGCTACTAATGGAAGAAGTGATTGTGGTGGTGAAAGAGTTTGGGACCCGAAAGTGTTTTCGGGTCTTAAAGTTATATGTGGAAGTGAAAGTTTTGAACTTTGAGTTGATGAAATTGGTTGGAATAATGGGGTGGTGGTACCTTTGAGGAGTGCGGAATTGAGAGGGTTTAGCAAAGGTCGCCATAGAAGCTTGTGAGGGTTTAACACAAATGAATTGTGTTGTCGTGTATATGTTTCTAAATGTTTCAACTATAACAATCATAGTCTTATCCAAAACTTAGTTGTCTTAATTTGAATGTTTTATGTTAACTTAATATTTATGTTAGAGAAACTCATTCTTAATCAAATTTCTACACATTACTATTCATTGTCAACATTCGAACTAATTTACCCTTTTAACTATTTTGATTTGTGCCTAATGAAAGGAGATATTAGTAATTCACGTAGCACTTTTCAATTGGTCCGAGTTGATTTCCTTCTACCACGTAGCACTTTTTAATTGGTCCAAATTCATTTCTCTCCCTTATATTAATTTTCCCTCTCTTTTTACCTCATTTTCATCTCATGTCTCTCTCATCAAACTTGTATGCAACCTCGTTCTCTCCTCAAGCCGAAGAACAACTACCTTGTCTTTATCCTCACAACTGAAGAAGTGAAGATTCAAGGTTCACTCTCATTCTAACAATCGGTTACCATAATTCTTTTTTTAAAAGAAAGTTATTCATTAATAGTCAACAGTTAACGAAGAAACAGAGGAAGAATCCAAATTGGGAATAAAACCCAACCAAGATCTACAACCAACAACCAACAACTTTTCCAATCCCAACCATATGGTGGGCATTAGAGTTTGATTCTCTCCTAAGAAACGACACAGACTCAACACCAATTTATTTCATTAACATATTACAATCCATGATTAAAGGTTCTAATATAGTTGAACTAACAATATGATTAACACACTCCACAACTTATAGAGCATCCGACTGAACAATAATCTTTTTGAGTTTTAAATCAATTTCCAGTTGAAGTCCCCAAGCCATAGTCATCGCTTCTACAATACTAGCATCAGCGGAATTTTACATTCTTCTACATGCGGCCAAAGTTACTTGCAAGTCTTTGTCTCTGATAACACAACTCATAGCCATCACACCATCCATGAAACATCCAACATCGACTTGGATAATGTAACAATCATGGGAATTATCAAGAGCCATCCCATGATTAATGACATTCTTCTTAACACGCAGCTGGGGGTTGACTCGGTTAAACTTCATCACATGATCCATAACATTCATTGCCACCACCTGAGGTTCAACAACTTTGTTAGAAAAACGCAGTCATTCCTGCTTTTCAAGATTCTCCATATAGTGGGGCAAACAAGTTGAACACCCACAACATTCTTTAACTCAAGCCCCGTCTCTAGCCACTTGAAAGGGTCAGAGTTTGGAGAAATACATAACCCTAAAAGGGAAGAGAACAAAACTAACTTAGCATAATGGTAGTCTAGGAAAACATGTTGGATAATTTCAGGGTGCTCATGACAGAAAGGACAATAGGGATCAATTTTCATACCTTTCTTCACCAGGTTGGCCTTAGTATGGAGGATATTCTTGCCAAAATGCTAGACAAAATTCCTGATGCAAGGATGAACATGGAGGATATTCTTACTTCTCATGCATATGCGCTAATTTCAAACTTCTGCATCTTAGTGGGTTTTTCATAGTTTGTTCCAGCTTCCCATTAAACCTGTTTTCAAACTTTGCTTCATGATTACCATGTTTTTTCACTTAAACCTGTTTTCAAACTTTGCTCCATAGATTGTACTTTCTTTGAAATATTTTCATGTGAAAGATTTATACTTTCTGCATTACCATGTTTTTTCATGTGACAAATTTCATGTTTTTTTCCCAAAAAGTATGAAATCCTTTTTTTTACTCTTTTCAAAGTCTACAGATTTTCGGCGCCTACTTAAGTATCACGACAAAGCTACAAAGTTTATGCACATTGATGACAATCTGTCATTGCATGTTTTTTATCGAAGAAAAACAAAAAAAAAAGTCGAAGATGATCAAGTTTGATGAATAATGGCCAAAGAACGAAGCAAAAATGATCAAGTATGAAGAATTGAGGACTTAGAGAAATTTAGCTACAAAAGGAGCAAAAGCGAGCAAGCCACTGAAATAATTACGAGCTGCATCGCGCACGCAATAAAAAAGAAGAAAGTTTGTATCGCGCGCCATCGCACGCGTGGAAGAGAAACCAAAGCAGCATCGCGCGCAGTGCAGTCTATTGCATACGCGATGAGCCCTTTTTCTAGGCAATTTCTGATGCATTCTGGTACGATTTGATGGCTATAAAAAATCATACTTTGGACTTTTTTTAGGGGTTCTGCGATTGGAGAGTGGAGAGTATGGTTTACAACACCGGAAGTGAGTTTTTGAAGCGCATTCAAAGCCATTGGAGGCCAAATCTTCAAGGAATTCTTATGCAAAGTTATTCTTATCAATGGGTATTGTAATTTTATCAGTATGAGTAGCTAAACACTTTAAGGTTAGGTTTTGTCTGATGAACCTATTGGGACATATGTTTAATTTGATGTTGCATGAATTATCTTAGTTATCTTTCTATTTAATTGCTTCTTTTATTTAAAGTGCATTATTTGAGATACTCTGTTAATGTGAGTATGGACGTATATGAAATACTGACCCTTAGTCTATGCGTCTGATCTAGGGCAATTATTGTACTTACGTCGATTGAATAGGGATATGAGACCTCAAGTAACGGCCTTAGAGTTAACGTATTGTATCATCGCCTAATTTCACTTACATCGGTTGAATGGGGATATGATACCTCTAGTAGAAATCGGTGAGCTATACACTAAGTGATTGGGTATAGTGGTCTTGTTAACTCAGTGTGAAAATATAACGACGCTTGATTTATGTAATGCATTAGACAATAACAGGGAAGAAATAGGGTATTCTAGGAAAAACCTGACCACTTTCTCTAAATTGTCAAAACACTTCATTTATTTTCAACTGCAAACTTTACCCCCTCCCCAATTGTTACTTTTTATACTTGCACAACTATTGCTTTGTTAAATAGTAGTACCTATGGATTCGATAATATTTTTATTACTGTGACACTATCGATAAACTTGCCGACAAGTCATCACACATCGTTTAGTTTCATGCCAAAGGTACAAACTTTCTGCACATGGTTTAGTTTAATGTCAAAGCTATAAACTTTCTGCACATCGTTTAGTTCATGTCAAAGCGACGAGCTTTTTGCACATCGTTTTGTTTCATGACAAAGCTACAACCTTTTTGCACGTCTTTGATTTCGATATAGAATTAACTTTTGTTGTCGTCTGATCGTACCTGATCAAAAAGGAGATTAATGGCCAGCGACGTCGTGAGCTCCGCTACTCCGATGTTGATGAGACGGCGCATGGGGGGTGTACCTGCAAGGTAATCCGATGCCAAAGTCAGGAAAATGAGTAGGCAAGTACAGAAAGTGAGAGTAAGAATGTGATAGAATGTCCCTGACCCCTCATGAGAGAATGTATTTATAGGCCGCCCCCAGCGCAGGGCCAGCGGTCATCTGCCTTGGGCCTTGCGATCCAGCCCAGCGCAGATAACTGTCAGGGCTTACATGGCGCAGTGAAGACCAACACGTGGTCTTTGCTCTGGAGTAACGGTTTCGTGATCTTCCAAAGATGGGTTGACCAGCTCTTTCAGAAGTGGGCGTTACCTGATGACGTGTCCTCGCGGGGAGGAGCACGTGGAGAACGTGGGGGGAGAGGTGCGAACTCTCCCCGGGATGCGCAGTGTCTGCTCAATGGTACATTCATCGGGTGTGCCCGACTAGGAGACAAATTGGGCCTTAATGAGCCGCTTAGCATGACGTTAGGTTGGGCCTGCCCGACTGAGGGGCAGGCGCTGGCCCAGTCCAGAACAGGAGCCCCCTAAGTCGTTGCTCCGAAGTGTCGGAGTAATGACTTAAGGTCGGCGAGTTCGTCGAGGAGATAGTAAGAGAATTTCATGCTCGAATTATCGGGTTGGTGGCGGACGTCGACGTCCTCGGGGAGACAAAAGGAAGTGGGCAGCTAAACCGTCGCGAGAACGTAGGGAGTTGAAGGGGCACGCACGGGAACCCTTGGTGCCACGTGGCACGAGTCATCAATGCCTAGGGCGGCTAGTAGTAGGGGCACTCAAGTGCCTACAGACGCCTCGAGTCCCATGTTAGGATTATAAATAGCAGACGAGTCCATGTCATTTGCACGCTTTCGCTCCATTGATTTGTCTCCTTCAAGTCATTTCTTGCGTTCGACATCAACGCTGCCACTGCCAACTACTCCCTGACAGTCTCATTCCCCATCATTAAGTAAGTTCCCTCGTCCCCTCTGTTACAGCTTGATTTTACCGTTCATTTTCCGGGAGGGGACGTAGATCTTAGGGTAGTGTTTAGATACTCCGATGAATTTTTCGACGAGTACATGAGCTTTCCGGCAACACTTGCGGGGTTTCCGGCGTCTGTGTCAGAGATTTTTAGAAAACTCCGCTAGGTCATTGACGTTTGCGATGAATGCCTCGGGGACACTCGATGAATGTCTCGGGGAGCTGATGAATATCCTGGGAACATGTGATGAGTTTCCTGGGGAGCTGATGAATATCCCGGGAACATGTGATGAGTTTCCCGGGGACCCGATGAATGTCCCGGGGACCCAATGGCTGTCTCGGGGGGACGACGAATGTCTCGTCAAGAGGCCTCGTGCCCGTTGGACCGCGACAGTTCCTCCCTTATTGTCGGGGAGAGTCACCTGGGTCACTCAGCGCCCTCTACGCCCTTTCACTTGTCTTGCAGTGGAAGGGTGGATTTGATCTCAAAAGTCAAATTCACCGTGCTCCTCTGCTTTTCTGGTAAAATGGTCGTGAGGATCACAGACATTATTCAGATAGACACTGAACCTGATCTGCCTGAGCCAGTCCAGCAACCCGGGGATGAGTCAATTCGTACGCCCGCGAATTAGGCAAGAGAAGAGCCCTTAAGGATCAGGTCGCGGTTCGCCCTCGACGACACTGATGCCTTCGCGATTGTCAAGGATGTTTCCGTCGGCGAACAAGCGAACTGGATGGTGTTTAAGCCCAGAGAGCATCACCGTATATGCTCGAGTTAACGGGGGTTAAGGTTCCCCATGTATGAGTTCGCGTTCAGGGAGGCCTGTAACACCCCCAATCTATACCCCCCAAGCTATTAAAGCGGTAGAAGAAAATTCAAAATTTCATCAGAGTATAATTAAAACATGCACGGCATAGACCGGAGATGCCACATCAATTTGAAACAAACATACAACACCTGCTCATACAGATATGCAACAGTTCAGGTAGTAATACACCCATGAATCAGAAACAGAATAATAGCGGAAAATCTGCAATTGAATCTCATATATATATATATATATCATGAAAGTTTATTTGTCATATACAACCATACATGTACAATTCCAAAGATACATATACATAATACAAACTAATCACAAACGGCCACCCTAACTACCCGGCGTCACATATCAGAGCCGACCGACAAAAGGATGAAGACGTAAAGCTTCACAAAAAGACCTCCAGCAACTCTAATCTGCAATGCCTCATAGAGCATTATAAAACAGCAGAAGGGTGAGAAACACAATCATAACACAGTTGCATATAATCATATATTAACACAAAATGCACATATAAAATATTTTCACCACGATTGCACCACAATCACATACAACACATATTCTATATATACGTCGCCGATGCATATCGATCATATACAATACTCTCATCAACCACATAGATATACATATTTCATCTCATCAGTCACATTCACAATTCCATACACAATTAATCCATGATTTATGCAAATGCACCGAGCCCGACACAACGACTCCATGCAATGCACATGCGGTACCGACTCATCACATCTCAGATCCAGTTCACTCAGGAACTATTGGAACCATCGCTCGTTACTTAGTGTAACTCCCCGTCGGGCATACGATGTTCCCCGTCGCTTTCGGTCCTCTTTGTATAAGGCTCACGACGTTTATGGATTGCTTTCGGTCCTCTTTGTATAAGGCTCACAATCCGATCGCTCACACCCCACAAGGGCACACGATCGTCTATAACCATCGCTTTCGGTCCTCTTATTTTTAAGGCTCACGATATATCAAATCGCTTTAGGTCCTCTTACTTTTAAGGCTCACGATGTTATAGCGGATTCCCATTGGAATCTATCCGTCGCTCGTACCCTCATGGTACTCGACTTCACAATATGCATATTATGATGCTTGGCATACAATGACTCATAACATTCATATGCACACATTTACTCATCCATAATCATGCATAACTCAACAATTACAACACATTGCAATTTCTTGCCGTAAGGCCACCAATCATCATTACGATATGTATTTCATGCAATTTCATCACTCAACAGTACACAAGTTATAAAATATCCACACCAACAACATATTGCACATACACATCAAGTTCACACAATTAAACGGCAAAAGTCGACAACAAAACAACACATTTTATAATTTCCAATATAATATAATCATCCAACAATTCTCAAAACCATCATCAGTATAAAGTACATTTTATGAGCTTTCTAACGCATCAAACCACGCCTCAAACCGAACCACAGATCAAAAGTTATGAATTTTCAAAGAAAATAATTTATTGAGATACAGCCAAATTCGCCTGGCGACTTGAGAATTCGCCTGGCAAATTCCCATTCGCCAGCCATTCGCCATGGATTTCGCCTAGCGAATCCTATTCGCCAGCAGTTCGCCTGGCGAGCTAGTGGTGAGTCACCAATTAGAAAAAAAACCAAGAGTTACAGAAGCTACCCCCTTTATGTAATTCCTATTTCGCCTGGCGACTTACGAATTCGCCTGGAGAATCCCATTCGCCAGCAGTTCGCCTGGCGAGCTAGTGGCGATACTCAATTCGCCTGGCGAATCCCAAATTCGCCTGGCGAATCCCAAATTCGCCTGGCGAATCCCAAATTCGCCTGGCGAATCACACCAGAACCAGAAAAATGCTGTTACGGGTTACACTATCCAAAAACCTCATTTTCCATTCCAAATCAATTCCAACACCAAAACAATTATCAGCAATGACTCACAAACACATGGTGATCATACAATGCAAATTATATCGATTTCCGACCGCGCAAACATCGATTCCTAATCATTTTATCATTTTCGACCTAGAACTCAAAAGCCATGGAAAGACAAGAAACATCTAAGCAAACACATACATAATCATACACAAACATAGCATAATCGAGTTTCGCACCCTTACCTGATTAAATAGTGCGTAGAAAAATCGGTTGATTGATTTCTTCTTTCTCAAGTTTTTTCTCTCTTTTCTTCTTTTCTCTTCTCTTCTCTTCTTTTCTCTTCTTACTATTTTTCTCTCTTTTTCTTTCTATTCTTAACTTAACCAAATAAATCAAAACGCCCAAAATACCCCTACACCCAAATATCTCGCAAACGCTCCTAAAACCCGATAAAATATAATCTCGACTAAAAAATAACATATTTTCAGATAAAATTCATAAATAAAAATAAAATAATAATAGAATAATAAAAAACGACTCAAATAAACAAAACAGACTAAAACAGACAAAAACTGGGGCATTACAACTCTCCCCCACTTAGAAATTTTAGTCCTCGAAAATATACCTGAGACGAACAACTCTGGATACGACTTCCGCATCCGACTCTCCAACTCCTAAGTCGAATTGCCCTCAGCAGCGCCTCCCCACGCTACCTTCACCAGTGCAATATCCTTGCCCCTCAACCGCTTCACTTCGCGATCCAAAATCCTAACTGGTAAAGCCTCAACCGTAAGGTTCTCCCTTACCTCAACCTCATCCATCAGAATCACATGTGAGGGATCCGGAACATACTTCCGCAACTGTGAAACATGAAACACATCGTGCAAATTCGACAGATTCGGCGGCAACGCCATCCGATACGCCACAGTACTAACTCTCGCGGATATCTGGTAAGGACCAATAAACCGAGAAGTAAGTTTCTTCGATTTAAATGCACGACCAACACCTGTTACCGGCGTAACCCTCAAAAATACATGATCGCCCTCTTGAAACTCAAGATCTTTCCGTCTCCGATCATGATAACTCTTTTGTCTACTCTGAGAAGCTTTCATCTTCTCACGAATAAACTTCACCTTATCTGTAGTCTGCTGCACCAACTCCGGTCCTACCACCGTTCTCTCACCAGATTCGTGCCAACACAACAGTGTTCGACACCTTCATCCATATAATGCTTCAAACGGTGTCATTCCAATACTAGAATGAAAACTGTTGTTATACGTGAATTCGATCAATGCAAGATAACTATCCCACATACCACCTTGTTCAAGAACACACGCTCGCAACAAATCTTCCAAAGACTGAATCGTCCTCTCCGTCTGACCATCCGTCTGCGGATGATAAGCCGGACTCAATCTCAATTTAGAACCCAAAGCCTTTTGTAAACTTTCCCAAAATCTCGAGGTAAACCTTGGATCTCGATCAGAAACAATACTTAACGGAACCCCATGCAACTTCACAATCACTCTGATGTAAATCTCAGCTAACCGCTCCAAAGAAAAACTGATATCAATCGGAATGAAATGAGCCGATTTAGTCAGTCTATATACAACCACCCAAATAGCATTATGCCCTCTCTGAGTGTTTGGCAAACCCGTTACAAAATCCATCGAAATGCTATCCCATTTCCACTCCGGAATATCCAACGGTTGCAACAAACCACTAGGCCTCAAATGTTCAACTTTCGACTTCTGACAAGTCAAACACGCATACACAAACTGAGCCACATCTCTTTTCAATCCAAACCACCAGAAAATCTTCTTCAAATCTTGGTACATCTTATTCGCTCCTGGATGTATACTCAAATTACTCCGGTGTCCTTCCTCCAAAATCATCCTTTTCAACTCCGAATCATCAGGAATACAAATTCGGCCACGGAACCTCAAAACACCATTCACATCCACTTCAAAATCACTACTCGCATCTTTTCCGCCAACCAACATCAAATTCACGAATTTCACATCCAACTTCTGTTTCTCACTTACCGTCATCAGAAAATCATTAGTAACCTTCAGCATACCCAGACTCACACTATCCGAAGTCACTTCACATACCAAACTTAAGTCTCTAAACGATTCCAAAAGTTCCCACTCCTTAACCATTAAAGCCGACATATGCAATGATTTCCGACTCAACGCATCAGCTACCACATTAGCTTTACCAGGATGGTAATTCAAGCCAAAGTCGTAGTCCTTCAAGAATTCCAACCATCTACGCTGCCTCATATTTAACTCCTTATGATCAAACAAATATTTCAAGCTTTTATGATCACTAAAGACTTCGAACCTTGCACCGTAGAGATAATGCCTCCAAATTTTTAACACAAAAACCACCGCCGCTAACTCAAGATCATGAGTAGGATAATTTTTCTCATGTACTCTTAATTGCCTTGAAGCGTAAGCCACAACCTTACCTTCCTGCATCAGCACACCACCTAGACCAATCAAAGACGCATCACAATAAACCACGAACGGTTCATTAGGATCCGGTAAAATCAAAATCGGAGCTGTCGTCAATCTTCTTTTCAGCTCATTAAAACTCTCCTCACACCGAATATCCCAAATGAACGCTTGCCCTTTACAAGTCAACTGGGTCAATGGAAGTGCCAACTTAGAAAAACCTTCAATAAACCTCCGATAATAACCAGCCAAACCCAAAAAGCTTCGAATTTCAGTAACAGATCTCGGAGCCTCCCATTGTAGAACTGCTTCTACTTTAGATGGATCTACAGAAATACCATTACCTGAAATTACGTGTCCAAGAAAACTCACCTCCGATAACCAGAACTCACACTTGGACAATTTTGCAAAAAGTTTCCTTTCCTTCAAAACCTGCAAAACAATACGCAAATGCTCCGTGTGCTCCTCCCGAGACTTAGAATAAATTAAAATATCATCAATAAACACAACAACAAAACGATCCAAATGCTCGTGAAAAATACGATTCATATATTCCACAAACACACCTGGCGCATTAGAAACCCCGAACGGCATCACCGAATATTCATAATGACTGTATCGTGTCCTAAAAGTCGTCTTCTGAATATCTTCCTCTTTCACCCTTATCTGATGATACCCCGATCTCAAATCAATCTTACTAAACACACAAGCACCAACCAACTGATCCATCAGATCATCAATCCTTGGAAGAGGATACTTATTCTTAATCGTCACCTTATTCAACTGACGATAATCAATACACAATCGTATACTTCCATATTTCTTTTTCACCAACAAAACTGGAGCACCCCATGGAGAAACACTTGGCCTCACAAACCTCTTCTCCAACAACTCATTCAATTGCTTTTTCAACTCAACCAACTCAGATGCCGACATTCTATAAGGTGCCATAGACACAGGTCTAGTACCAGGAACTAGATCTATAGAAAACTCCACCTCTCTCTCTGGCGGCACATCTGATATATCCTCAGGAAACACTTCAGGAAATTCACACACAACAGGAAACACATCCATCGACACTTGACTAGCCACGATCAAAGATGCAAACAACTCGAACAACTGAGCTTCCTCCGCCAAAAGTTTCTTCAACTCTTTGGTAGATAAGAAACTCGAGTCTTCGTCTTCCTCAAGAGAAGGAAACCTTACTAGCTTATGATAACAATCAATATGAACCCTATTGAATTGCAACCAATTCATTCCCAGAACCACATCTAAACCCTCCAACGGCAAACACACTAAATCCATCTCAAAATATTTACCATAAATGGTCAAAGGACAACTCAAACAAACCAACGAAGTAGTTACTGAACCCATTGTTGGCGTATCAATAACCATCTCACCATCCATTAAGGACAACACAAGACTCAAACGTTTCGCGCACTCAGACGAAATATACGAATGAGTCGCTCCAGTATCAATAATAACAATTAAGGGCATACTATTAATAAAACAAGTACCTCGAATCAGACGATCTACACTTGAAGTCTGAGTCCCTGACAACGCAAAGACTTTCCTACTAACTTGAGCCTTCTTCGGTTTCGGACACTTGGTACTAATGTGACCAGGTTCACCACAGTTGAAACATACCAACACATTCTTCCTTGCACAATCAGCAACCACATGTCCTACACCGCCGCAATTAGAACACTTCCTCAAATCCTTCCTACACTCAGACTGACGATGCCCCACATCACCACATCTAAAACACCTCAGAGGACTAGACATTCCTCCCCCACTTGACCTTCGATCAAAAGTACCCCTTTGCCTACCTTTATCAGCTGGTGCCACATAAGGACCACCACGAACCTGTTGCTTCCCTTTCCGGTCGGTCATACTCTTATAATGAGTAGAACGAGCCTTACTATCCTCCTCATAAATCCTGCAACAATCCACCAAGTCTGCAAACCTTCGAATCCTCTGATAACCAATAGTCTGTTTAATCTCAGGACGCAACCCACTTTCAAACTTAACACACTTAGAGAATTCTGCAGTCGCCTCCGCATAATGTGGATAAAACTGCACCGGCTCAACAAACTTAGCAGTATAGTCTACAACAGACATACTACCTTGTTTCAATTCCAAGAATTCTATCTCTTTCTTCCCTCGGACATCTTCGGGAAAATACTTCCTCAAGAACTCCCGGCTAAATAACTCCCAAGTGATCTCTTCCTCCTCCTTCGCTGCAGCTTCCAACACATGACGAGTACCAACCCACCAATCATCAGCTTCTTCCAGCAACATGTGAGTACCTAGTCTCACCTTCAGATCCTCGTCACAATCCATCACTCGAAAAATCCTTTCGATCTCTTTCAAACAAATCTGTGCACCATCAGGATCATATCTTCCTTTGAAGACAGGTGGTTTATTCTTCCAAAACTCATCATTGCCAGCAGCATTCGGTGCACCCTGCACAGCCCGAGCCATAGCCTGCATCGCAGCAGCTAAAGCAGCGTCGTTCCTCCCAGCCATATTCTGTTCATTTCCAATAACAACAACTATGGTTAAACAAATAGCTCACCTAACCACAAGGACCAACAAGGACTGACACAAACTGACACGGACTGGCTCTGATACCACTTAATGTAACACCCCCAATCTATACCCCCCCCCCCAAGCTATTAAAGCGGTAGAAGAAAATTCAAAATTTCATCAGAGTATAATTAAAACATGCACGGCATAGACCAAAGATGCCACATCAATTTGAAACAAACATACAACACCTGCTCATACAGATATGCAACAGTTCAGGTAGTAATACACCCACGAATCAGAAACAGAATAATAGCGGAAAATCTGCAACTGAATCTCATATATATATATATATATATATATATATATATATATATATATATATATCATGAAATTTTATTTGTCATATACAACCATACATGTACAATTCCAAAGATACATATACATAATACAAACTAATCACAAACGGCCACCCTAACTACCTGGCGTCACATATCAGAGCCGACCGACAAAAGGATGAAGACGTAAAGCTTCACAAAAAGACCTCCAGCAACTCTAATCTGCAATGCCTCATAGAGCATTATAAAACAACAGAAGGGTGAGAAACACAATCATAACACAGTTGCATATAATCATATATTAACACAAAATGTACATATAAAATATTTTCACCACGATTGCACCACAATCACATACACACACATTCTATATATACGTCGCCGATGCATATCGATCATATACAATACTCTCATCAACCACATAGATATACATATTTCATCTCATCAGTCACATTCACAATTCCATACACAATTAATCCATGATTTATGCAAATGCACTGAGACCGACACAACGACTCCATGCAATGCACATGCGGTACCGACTCATCACATCTCAGATCCAGTTCACTCAGGAACTATTGGAACCATCGCTCGTTACTTAGTGTAACTCCCCGTCGGGCATACGATGTTCCCCGTCGCTTTCGGTCCTCTTTGTATAAGGCTCACGACGTTTATGGATTGCTTTCGGTCCTCTTTCTATAAGGCTCACAATCTGATCGCTCACACCCCACAAGGGCACACGATCGTCTATAACCATCGCTTTTGGTCCTCTTATTTTTAAGGCTCACGATATATCAAATCGCTTTAGGTCCTCTTATTTTTAAGGCTCACGATGTTATAGCGGATTCCCATTGGAATCTATCCGTCGCTCGTACCCTCATGGTACTCGACTTCACAATATGCATATTATGATGCTTGGCATACAATGACTCATAACATTCATATGCACACATTTACTCATCCATAATCATGCATAACTCAACAATTACAACACATTGCAATTTCTTGCCGTAAGGCCACCAATCATCATTACGATATGTATTTCATGCAATTTCATCACTCAACAGTACACAAGTTATAAAATATCCACACCAACAACATATTGCACATACACATCAAGTTCACACAATTAAACGGCAAAAGTCGACAACAAAACAACACATTTTCTAATTTCCGACATAATATAATCAACCAACAATTCTCAAAACCATCATCAGTATAAAGTACATTTTATGAGCTTTCTAACGCATCAAACCACACCTCAAACCGAACCACAGATCAAAAGTTATGAATTTTCAAAGAAAATAATTTATTGAGATACAGCCAAATTCGCCTGGCGACTTGAGAATTCGCCTGGCGAATTCCCATTCGCCATGGATTTCGCCTAGCAAATCCCATTCGCCAGCAGTTCGCCTGGCGAGCTAGTGGTGAGTCACCAATTAGAAAAAAAACCAAGAGTTACAGAAGCTACCCCCTTTCTGTAATTCCTATTTCGCCTGGCGACTTACGAATTCGCCTGGCGAATCCTATTCGCCAGCAGTTCGCCTGACGAGCTAGTGGCGATACTCAATTCACCTGGAGAATCACACCAGAACCAGAAAAATGTTGTTACGGGTTACACTATCCAAAAACCTTATTTTCCATTCCAAATCAATTCCAACACCAAAACAATTATCAGCAATGACTCACAAACACATGGTGATCATACAATGCAAATTATATCGATTTCCGACCGCGCAAACATCGATTCCTAATCATTTTATCATTTTCGACCTAGAACTCAAAAGCCATGGAAAGACAAGAAACATCCAAGCAAACACATACATAATCATACACAAACATAGCATAATCGAGTTTTGCACCCTTACCCGATTAAATAGCGCGTAGAAAAATCGGTTGATTGATTTCTTCTTTCTCAAGTTTTTTCTCTCTTTTCTTCTTTTCTCTTCTTACTATTTTTCTCTCTTTTTCTTTCTATTCTTAACTTAACCAAATAAATCAAAACGCCCAAAATACCCCTACACCCAAATATCTCGCAAACGCTCCCAAAACCCGATAAAATATAATCTCGACTAAAAATAACATATTTTCAGATAAAAGTCAGAAATAAAAATAAAATAATAATAGAATAATAAAAAACGACTCAAATAAACAAAACGGACTAAAACTGACAAAAACTGGGGCGTTACAAGGCCGGCATCCGTCTTCCTTTCAACGACTTCCAACGGGGGGTGTTCGATTGGTTGTGTTTGGCACCCTCCCAGCTCCACCCCAACGCTATGACCTTCATGCGGGCGTTTGAGCTCGTGTGTGATTATCTTGGCATCGGGCCCACTCTCCCCTTGTTCTTCCGCATTTTCCATCTACAACGGTCGACTGACAAGGGGCGACATAGTTGGGTCTCCTTGAAGCAGCCGAGGAAGCTGTTCAAGGTGTACTTAGATTCCGTCTGGTGCTTCAAGGATAGGTTTTACCATGTCATACCCGCCACGCACGAAGCCGTGGGGTCACTCTACACCATCGTGACTGACGACACGGGGGAGGAAAGATTTGCGTCGAAGTGCCCCCTGGAGTGGGAGGAAGCGCACTTCGAGAGTGGCACGGAGGCTTACATTGTGAAACCCAACGAATTGGGTGTCGAGGATAAAAAGGCATACACGAAGTTGGTCGAGTATGTCGCCGGCTTTACTCAGGCCAAATGTATAACCAGGGATGGGAGTTTCATACTCAGCTCCCGAGGACAGGTCGTGATTGAGCCCCGTTTCATCAACACTAAGGCACTCCTTGAATACAAATCTAAAGAAGAAGCCAAGAGGTCTCTAGGTAGTGGCCCGCTGCTTTGCTCGGGCATTCACCCCGCCTTATTTTATTATGTTGACTTGTTTCTTGTTTTCTGTCGCAGGCCAAATATCGAATGCAACCGAGCGTATCTTGAAGCTGGCCTCCACCCGGGGCGCAAAGAAAAGTAAAGGCCGAGTACAAGAAGTTATACAGATAGCGGTGCCTGTCGAGGAGGGAAGTGGCTCTTCTTCTCCCTAACAAAGTCAGTCTTCCCCTCCGGAGAGGACCCATTCCAAGCGGCCACGCGCCGAGGAACCTGTGTTCGTGGACCTCGAGGTTCCCGTCCCAACTAAAAAATTCATGTTGCCCGCCTGTAACCTCCAGCGGGATTTCTTCGGAGGGAGTTCCCATGTTGTTGCCGAGGCTGAAGGGAAGGCAATCCTGGGACTTGAAAGAACATCCAGAAGGAAAGCGCTTGTCGAAGATATGGCGGCCATGATGCGGATTTTTGAGACCGCCCTGGTTTTGAACGACGAGACAAGCCCTGCTTCCAAACTGCAAAAGGTGCGGGACGAGTACGATGTCCTCGAGAAGGAGAAGGACAAAGCTGAAAGTAACCTGCAAGAGGCCAGGACGAGGTGTGAGAACCACGTGCGCGTCCTCCACGAACTGAACGAGACGAATGTGAAGTTGAAGAGGACTCAAGAGGAACGGGATCGTCTCCGAGATAAGGTCGTCGAGCTGGGGGCTGCTGCTAATCCCACGGAGGATGAGACGGAGGACGAGAGGCGCCTCGTCGGCCGTGGTGCTTTGATCGCCAAGATTCGTGAGCTCGAGCAAGATTGTTTGGAGGGCCTCGAGGTGAGTTTCAAGAGTGCGGTAGCTCAGATCAAGGCTGAGAACCCGGTGGTCCCACTTGCCCTGGACAAAGTCAGACCGTTCCATCGCGTGGTCAATGGCAAGGTGGTCGTACCAGGGGAAGACGAAGATGTCGAAGGGGAGATGGATTCCCGGATCGAGGAGGATATTATTGTTTAGTTTCTTTTGTTTGCTCGGTATGCGTGCCGTTTTTTAACTTTGTTTAGATTGACCTGCGTGCCGTGATTTTGAATCAATTTTCGACTGGCCTGTATGCTAGGGGCTTATGACCTTCTTGCATGTACTATGAACAATGGGCTTCTTCCCGGTTTTATTGCATTGTCTTTCGTTATCTATGTGTGATATTTGTATGTTTGATATATCTGTTTCGTTTGTATCTAAGTAATTGGGGGTTTTGCTCGACTTTGTTGATCTTCGACAGTGTAGGGAATCGGTCGAGTGGTCGGAGATGTATTCCGACCTTCGACGAGGCTAAGAGCTCGATCGAGGTCTTAGCCTCGTGGCGTGGGTTTCCCATCACGAGCTGGGTGCCCTGCCAAATTGGTACGACAACGGTGGAGGGTTGAGGTGTCCCCGTCGGATCAAGGGTCCTCGTGCACACACAACACAAGCCCTTGTCTTTTTGTCTCAAGGGGAGCCACACTTGTACCTTATTGCGCCCCTGTAGTCGCGACGTGAATGGGTCGCGGGCAATGTTTAAGTGTAATACTATTTAAGCTTTTCAGCATTCCATGGTCGAGCAAGTTCTTCCCCGTGTAGATTTTCGAGGTAGTAGGCTCCTGTCCCCGTTTTCGCGCGGACGCGGTAGGGGCCCTCCCAGTTCGCGGCGAGTTTGCCTTCTCGCGAATCTTTCTGGTTCCTTCGTAGGACGAGGGTGCCTACTTGAAAATCGCGTTTAATAACTTTGTTGTTATAGCGCAGAGTTATCTTCTGCTTGAGTGAGGCTTCGCGGAGGGACGCACCCGACCTTATCTCTTCGACGAAATCGAGCTCCTCCCGGAGGACCTCATCGTTCGTCTCCTCGTCGAGGGGAGACTCTGTTCTTCTCGAGGGATCCCTTATTTCCACAGGGATCGCCGCCTCAGTTCCGTAGGTCAATCGGAAGGGGGTATCCCTGGTAATGGAGTGTGGGGTTGTTCTGTAGGACCCGAGGACGTTGTGTAGCTCCTCGACCCATCTTTTCTTGGCGTTGCCCAATCTCCTTTTCAGACCTCGCAGGATCACTCTGTTCGCGACTTTAGCCTAGCCATTAGTTTGGGGGTACTCGACCGAGGTGAAGTGTTGTTTCGTGCCCAGCTTTGCGAAGAAGTCCTGAAAGTTCTTATCAGTGAATTGTGTCCCGTTGTCGGTGACAATTGCTTGGGGCACGCCGAAATGAGCTAGTATGTTCCTCTTGTAGAAACGTAGTATGTTGTGGGTTGTGATTTTGGCTAGGGCTTCAGCCTCGATCCACTTCGTGAAATAATCAACGCCGACGATCAGGTACTTATTTTGGTATGACCCCAAGATGAATGGCCCGAGGATATCCATCCCCCACCTTGCAAACGGCCACGGGGACGAGAGCGTTTTGAGCTCACTAGGCGGGGCCAGGTGCATGTCCCCGTGTCGTTGGCATCTGTCACACTTCTTGACGTGTGCCTTGGCGTCCTGCTGCATGGTGGGCCAGTAGTACCCTGCTCGTAATGCTTTATGGGCTAGTGATCGTCCACCGAGGTGTTGCGCATTGATCCCCTCGTGGATCTCTTGGAGTATACCGGGGACCTTGGACTCCTCGAACCACTTGAGAAGAGGGATCGAGAAGCCGCGTCGATATAATTTATTTCGACGATGGTATAGGAGCAGGCGCGTTGCCTGACAACTCCTGCGTCTCTAGGGTCATCGGGTAGCTTGCCCGTGCTTAGGTACTCGTACACCGGGGCCATCCAGCTGTGGTTGTCTCCAATGGCGTTCACGTCAACCGCGGGGACGGTTTTCTCGATGCTCGGTCGAGAGAGCACCTCTTGAATGACAGATTTGTTCCCGCTTTTCTTCTTTGTGCTTGCGAGTTTTGATAAAACGTCCGCTCGAGTATTGTGTTCGCGCGGGACGTGATTCACTTCCGCCGAGGAGAACTTTTTCAGTATTTCCTTCACCAGAGCCAAGTACTCGATGAGGCTATCGTTCTTGGCTTGGTATTCTCCCCGTACCTGGGAGGCCACGAGCTGGGAGTCGGTGAATATTCTGACCTCTTTGGCACCGAGGTCTTCAGCTAAGCGTAACCCGGCGAGAAAAGCCTCGTACTCGGCCTGATTGTTCGATGTCCGGAAAGACAACGTGAGCGAGACTTCGATCAGGATACCTTCCTTGTTTTCGAGGATGATGCCTGCTCCGCTGCCTGTCGAGCTGGATGCCCCGTCGACATAGACCATCCACTTTTAAGATTCGTTGGTCGAAGGCTCTGGAAGGGTCATTTCTGCCACGAAGTCGGCTAGCACTTGAGCCTTTAGGGCCTTCCTCCCTTCATATTGGATGTCGAACTCAGCGAGTTTGAGCGATCATCTGAGCATCCTCCCCGCCATGTCTGGTCAGCCGAGGAGTTGTCTCACGGGTTGCTCGGTCCGCACTACGATCGTGTGGGCCAAGAAATAGTGTCGCAATCTCCTGGTCGCGGTGACGAGGGCCAGAGCGACCTTTTCGATTTGCTGGTATCCAAGTTCCGGACCTTGGAGGGCTTTGCTGGTGAAGTAAATCGGCTTCTTCCCGTCGGGGGTTTCCCTGATTAGGACTGCGTTGACTGCTTTGCCCGTGATGACGAGGTACAAGAATAACGTCTCCCCACCCTCTGGTCGTGAGAGAACCGAGGGTTGTGAAAGGACTTGTTTGAGTTGGAGGAGTGCTTGCTCGTACTCCTCGGTCCATTCGAACGTGGCTTTTTGGCAAAGAAGCTTGAAAAACGGGAGTGCGTATTGTGCGGACTTGGCCACGAAGCGGGACAGCGAGGTCAGCATCCCGTTCAGCGATTGTATCGACTTCTTCGAGTTCGGTGTCGGGATTTCCGAGAATGCCCGACACTTGTTGGGGTTTGCCTCGATTCCTCGCTCTGTGAGGTAGAAACCGAGGAACTTTCCCGCTCTGACACCGAAGGTGCATTTGTAGGGGTTGAACCTCATCCTGCACTTCCTCGCCGTGTCGAAGACCTTCTTGAGGTGGGACGCATGGTCGACCTCTTCTACTGATTTGATGATCATGTCGTCCATGTAGAACTCGAGCATGTCGTCGATCTCTCCCCGGAAGACTTTGCTCATCATCCGCTGGTAGGTCGCACCAGTATTCTTCAGGCCGAAGGGCATCACGTTGTATTAGTAATTGCCCGACTCGGTCATGAAGACGGTATGCTGCTTGTCAGCCTTGGGCATGGGGATTTGATTGAACCCCGAGTAGGCGTCCATGAAGGACAGTAGTTTGAAACCTGCAGAGATGTCGACCAGCTGGTCGATGTTAGGCAATGGATAAGAATCTTTCGGGCATGCCCGGTTAAGATCAGGATAGTCAATGTACATTCTCTATTTTCCATTATTTTTCTTGACAAATACAATGTTGGACAGCCAGGTAGTGTACCTGGCCTCCGAAATAAAATTTGCCTCTAAGAGTTCTTTACAGCTTTTTCAGCAGCCTCCGCTTTCTCGGGAGACTGCCTTTGCCTACGTTGCACTACAGCCCTAGCGACTGGATTTACAGTAAGCTGGTGACAGGCCACCTCTGGGTCGAGGCCGAGCATCTCGGACGCGCTCCATGCGAACAAGTCTGCATTCTCCCGGAGACATGTCTTCAGCTGCTTCTTCGCCAGGTAGGGGAGACCGATACCAATCTTCATGCTCCTATCTAGATTGTCTCCGAGGGCGACGAGCTCGAAGTCTCCATCTGGGATGAGGTGGGTTGGGTGGAGAGGCTGCCCGTTGGCTTCAGCTGGGAGGTTGTTGTCTGCTGCTCCCTCTTCTTCCTGTTCGCCGGGGAAATGATTGTCGAGGTCCACCGCGTTGACGTGCGGGAGAGGCTTCTGTACTGCGGTCGGGCTTGACTTCTCTCCGGCTTTAGACTTGACATTGATCGAGCTCAGGCCCTTGGTTGCAGCTTCGAAGCATCTCCTGGTGGCTTCAATGTCCCCGTGCATGGTGACAACCCGGCCTCTGGCCGTATAGTACTTCATCTTCAAATGGACTGTAGATGGTACCGCCGTGAGTTCGGCCATAGTGGTTCTCCCCATGATGTATTAGTACAGGGAGGGCCAATCCACCACTAGGAAGCGAGTCTTGACTTGTCGGGCAGTGTCCTCGCTCCCGAAAATGACCATCAGTTCAACATAGCCCCACGGTCTGGTGGTGGTGCCATTGATACCCTGTAGATCTGAGCCCACGTAAGGGGTCAGATGCTTTTCGTCAAGCTGGAGGGTTTCGAAGAGGTGGGCGTACATGATGTTCACCGAACTCCCCTGGTCGACCAGGATTCTGCAGACGTCAAAATTCGTCATCTGTGCCCGGATCAGGAGAGGGATAGTGGAGTTGGGCGCACCTCCGAGCAGTTCCTCGAGGTAGAAGGTGATGAGGTTCGACTTCCCTTGCACCTTCTCGAATGTGGCAGTCTGTGCCGAGCTCGCGGATTCCAGCTCGTCGAACTTTCGCTTGATTGACCCGATGAAGACTTTGTTGAAGCCCCCGCCGGATATAACCATTGTTGTGGGGAAGCTTTCCCATGTGCTACGGGCTGTGACAGGGTCTTCAGGGGGAAAATTCTCCCACCAGCTGCGAACTGTCGTGGGGTCACCGATCTCTTCGGGAACGTAAAAGTCCTCTGGCCGAGTGATGCTGAGAGCGACTTGCAGTCTGTTATCTCCAGAGGGAGGGGTCGTTTCCTCGACACTTTACGCGTCCCAAGCATCAGGTCGAGGGGCGTCATTCCTCTTTTTATATTGTTTCAGATGCCCCTCCTTGATTAGGATCTCTATCACATCCTTGAGGTAGATGCAGTCTTCAGTGACATGTCTGTGGCTTCGATGGAACCTGTAGTATTTGGACTTATCAGTGTTTGATTTGGGGGGTGTCGGATTCAGAAAACGGATACCCCCTTTGTGAAATTCCGAGTTGGCGCACTCTGAGAAAATTCGCTCGCGGGGAGCAGTGAGTGGAGTGTACTCTGCGAACCGACCAGCTGGACCTCTCAGCTCGCGAGAGTCTTTGGGACGGCCTTCGCGTCTTCTCTCTCCCCCATGCCGGGGGGCAGTAGAGTCTTCATCCCTGGAGTTCCGGGGGGCCTCTTGGTGTCGCGAGTCGCGGGCAACGCGGGCGGCCTCTGACTCCTCAAACTGGATGTATTATTGGGCTCTGTGGAGGAGGTCCTCCAAGTTGCGGGGTCTATGGATGCCCACAGCCTTGGTGAACTCGATCCCGTAATGCAGTCCCCGTTCGATCAGGAACTTCTTCATGTCGTCGGTAGCGGGTACCTCGATGGCTTCCCGGTTGAATCTCTCGATGTAACCTCTGAGAGATTCGTCTCTCCCCTGGAGGATATCTTCCAGGGAGGCCACCGTCTTCGGGTGGCGTCGGGACGCAGTGAAATTCCTGGAGAACTGTCTCTTCAGTTCTCTCTAAGAGGTGATGGATTTCGGTTTGAGGCTTTTGTACCATGCCATGGCTCCTTTCCAGAAGGTGGTCGGGAAGAGCCTGCATTTTATGGCTCCCCAGACATTCATGTAGTCGAGCATTACCTCGAAGCTCTCTACGTGATCATCGGGGTCGGCGGGTACCATCATACGTCCCCAAGGGTGGAGGCTTTTCCACCCCCACAGGTATAGAGGTCTCCATAATCTCCTTGGACAGCGGGATCCGCTGGTCGTCCTCGTCACTCCTAACTGGTGATCGTGACGGGGAGTGGTTTGCCCCGACCATGCCCGTGTCGTCGGGGGGAACTCATAGGATGACTCTTCGGTTTTTCGCTGTCAGCTTTGCTTCTCTTCTGGGCAGGGGAGCGTCGTTGTTCCTTCCGAGGAGGGGAGCGATGGCGCTTCTGGGTGACCACAGGCTAGGGTCGTTCCAGGCGCGGGCGGCGTCCCGCAGGTTTGGGGGAAGGGTTGCGAGAGTCTACTGGTGGTGTCCTTCGCGGGGAAGGAGAACGACTGGGAGAAGGAGGGCGACGATGTCTCCGCGGGGGAGAGCGTCGTTGTCGCCCCCTCTCGAGCGCTTCTATCCTCATGTTCTGCTGAAAGATCAGTTGGTTGGTCTGATTGATCAGAGCGAACAGGGCCACCGTGTTCGGATCAGCATTTGGTGGCGCGGGGATTGGCTGGTAGACAGATGGGGTGCTGTCCTGTTGGGCGGCGTTGTATGCCGCGTCGTCAGAGGAATGGGAGGCAGTATGCCCGTCCCTTTCGTCGTCTTCTTCGACGTTAACGACCATATTGTCCCTGTGATTGTATTTGTTGTTGAAGTGCATGAAGGCTGTGTCCGAAGTCTTGGCCTCAGGTTGGGTGATGGCCATGGTTATCGGAAAAAGGAAGTTGCTTTGGTTTTACGAAGAGAAAAAATGGGGAAGCAAAGGTTCCCACTGACGGCGCCACTGATCGTACCTGATCAGAAAGGAGATTAGTGGCCAGCGACGTCGTGAGCTCCGCTACTCCGATGTTGATGAGACGGCGCCGGGGGGGGGTGTGCCTGCAAGGTACTCCGATGCCAAAGTCAGGAAAAGGAGTAGGCAAGTATAAAAAGTGAGAGTAAGAATGTGATAGAATGTCCCTGACCCCCTCATGAGAGAGGGTATTTATAGGGCGCCCCCAGCGCAGGGCCAATGGTCATCTGCCTTAGGCCTTGTGATCCAGCCCAGCATAGATAACTGCTAGGGCTTACGTGGAGTAGTGAAGACCAGCACGTGGTCTTTGCCCTGGAGTAACGGTCCCGTGATCTCCGAAAGGTGGGTTAACCATCTCTTTTGGAAGTGGGCGTTACCTGATGACGTGTCCTCGCGGGGAGGAGCACGTGGAGAATGTGGGGGGGAGAGGTGCGAACTCTCCTCGGGATGCGCAGTGTCTGCTCGATGGTACATTCACCGGGTGTGCCCGACTAGGAGACGAATTGGGCCTTAATGGACCACTTAGCATGACGTTGGGTTGGGTCTGCCCGACTGAGGGGCAGGCACTGGCCCAGTCCAGAACATCGTCATTATCCATTTTGATGTTGACGTTTTGTGTGAAACACATCGACCTCTTAAGTATTTGTCAAATGTATGTTTGTGTGTCTTACGCTTACTTCTCATGCATATATGTTGTTTTGTTTTGACATAGTTGTTTCTTAATTTTCCTTTGTCACTTTTAACATCGTCGTGTCTAAACCACGCATTATGATTGCTGATTTGAAGCAAGGTAACGATGTATGGAAGCTCGCCATTTATTTCATTGATATGTGGATTGTTAACGAGCGTAATGGACAACTGCACTTTGAATGTGTTATTCAAGATAACAATGTATTCATTCTTGTTGTCACAATGTTATCTAACTTTCAATGCAATTAAAAGATGTGCTAACTCTTAATTTCATTGATAGTGCGATAAAATACATGTCGTTACCCGAAACCCATATTTCGAACTATGGAAACAAAAGTTACAAGAACATCTCACTTATATGGTTTATAATGGTGATTCTTTAACCAATGAGCTTCCTTTGAAGATTTGTGATAACCCCTTGAAGTTATTTTTTAATGGTGGGATGACTGTAACCATGGAAGACATGTCGGAAATACCAGCGCAAAAATTTGATTTCAAACCCATTGGAGATTTCTTACACGGATATTTCCAAGTGAACCGCTTATACGGTATTTGAAATTATTTTGAATATTACGGGCATCCTGACAGATTTTTGAATTTGAATGACCTAACCATATTTTTTTGGCTCTCATAATGATGTGATTGGTGTACTCCACCAAGTAGTAAATGAAGGTGAGAAAAGTACACAAGAAGGGGAGTTGAATTGTGTTTTCCGTTTTCTTAATTTGCGTATGAAGAGAGTTCAAAATCTAAATTGTTGTTCAAATTCAGGTTATACTTAGCAGTGGAAGGTTAATAGAAGCAAATTAATAATAACAGAAGACACAAAGATTTATACTGGTTCCTCCTAAATGAGAGTAGTCCAATCCCCTTGTTTCATAAGAGATTTTCATTATAATCAAAACATGATTACAATCGCTTATGCATTATGCATAAGACTTTTAAAATGCTCAGGCCCTAAGTTTGAGACTTCTTGCTTAAACCCCTAAGGCTCAAGACTTCCTTGCTCAAGACCTACAAACTCAAGACTTCCTTCCTTAGACCCCCAGCCAAAGACTTTCCTACTCAGGTCCCTCAGACCCGAGACTTCCCGCTCAAGCCCCTCTGACCCAAGACTTCTTGCTTAAACCCCTCAGGTTCAAGACTTCCTGCTCAGACTGCAGCCTAAGACTTTCTTGCTCAAGCCCATCCGAGACTTCCTTGCTCAGGTTTCACGAACCCAAAACTTCCTGCTCAATCAATCCAATTGATTAAGACTTTCAATGCTCTAGCACATATCAAGAGACTTACATGGCTCAAGCATCTTGGCGAGAGACTTGGTTTCTCAATCAATCCACTTGATTAAGACTTTCAATGCTATAACACATCGCAGGAGACTTACATGACTCAAGCATCTTGGCGAGAGACTTGGATCTAAACTGCTAAACAATATTTTCAGCAGAATAGAGAACATGGTGTACTTGATACAAATATCCGAGGTACCGGGAAATCACCATAACAAATACCTAAAGCTCTTAGGATTTCTAAGATATTCAATGTTTAAGAAATCTTAAGGCTTTTACAATTACATCATACAACGGAAATTTTGCATAACCAATTGTGTTGATAATTGCTGATCTTGTTACTCCTCCATCAGGTTAATCCTTGTTAAAGATTCAGTTTGAACCTTCAACTACTTATATAGCATTTGCAGAAGACTAGCTGTTGGAGAGATAACTTGATCAAGTATCTTTGCTTTCTCCATAATACAAGAGACGTTGAAGATAGATACACCAAAAGATCTTGATCCATTGTGTAACGTGTTTAACAATTGAGTCTTCAAAAAGATCATGTATTATAGAGCCGTTGAGAGTAGATATTCATTTCTTCTCTATTTTTAATAGTTCTTTGCCTCTTACTTTCTCTTATTTTATCTTTTATCTTATGTTAAAGTTCGTTGATATCAATTCTTATTTCATAGACAAAAATGATCAATGATGTATACAATGATTTGTTGTTAAACTTTCATACATTCTGAATCACATACACTATAATCATTGCACATACACAATTTAAAATAATATAGGTTATAGTGAAGTTCCTTGTAAGAATTCTAGTTTAAATCTCTAATTAAATTAATTTTTCAATTTCTGTTAGATTTCCTCTAAGAATTAGTATACGATAGAAAAGTATTTGTGTAAAATAAATAAATCAACATTGTTAGAATTTTGGGTCACAAATGTAACATTTAAAGTGTTAGTTTCATTATTTTAATCAGTCAAGACTTAAAAGGGTCTAATTAATATAATATTAAGTTTATGGCTAAAAGCATAAATGTCATGAAAGTTCAAGTTATTTTGTAGATACCGTAAGTCAATATCTAATTTGACGAGGGGCCAAATTAGAATATTGAAAACTAAGAAATAACCTTATGGTTATTTAAATGGGTTATGGTCCCTGTTTGTAGAGAACGAACAAAATAAGGTTTAATAGGTTTTCTCTCTTCATCCCCATCAGAGGAGATTCAAGGAACCCTAAAGAACTCTACAAATCGGAAGATCACATACCCGGAACCTTCAACGATTTCAATGGAAAATTCAGGTACGCTTCCGCATTCATTCTCATAATTGTATTCGGATATGGGTTTAAGGGATACAAGTTGATGTTATATCGACTTATAGGAATTATTTTAGAGTTTTGTTCTTGATTTCTATATCGATAGAAATCATAAGTTTTGAACATATCTAACAAGTGGTATCAGAGCCACCCATATCTGATTCAATTTATTTTTGGGTTATTTAGGATCCTTTGATTTTCCAATTGTATAAATCAATATACGTTATGTTTATGAGGTTTTTTTTTATTAGGGTTCTAAAATTGAGATCCATTTTGATCTTGCAAAAATTTTGTGCTCAAAATCTTGAATCTGAAATTAAATGTCAGGTTGAATTTATCGTCAATTTTATTTGCTCTTATATGAAAACCTTTTTGCTCTTACACTCTTTTGTTATTATTATATTAGTGTCTTTTGTTGGTTTTGACTAGAATACTCTTTGTCACTTATAATCTTCAAATAATAGTCATTCTGTTGGACGACTAGATTCATGATTCATCCATATTTCTCTGTTTTCTTCTGTTTATATTCTAAACATTATTAAATATTATATTTTTTATCAAATAAATATTTCCTATGTAAATTGCACTTAGATGCATATCAAAGGATAATGCTATATATAGAGTTGTTGTACCTAACAACCAACACTTCTGCAGCTAAAGGTAATAAAACTGACGATATGGTTCCATCTTCAATGCGTAATGAAACTGTTCATAGTTTTGTTGAATTTTTTCTCCAAGTCTTTCTATGCGATGTATAAGGATAAAAACAAGAATCAATTTTCTTTTTAATAACCGCATTATAATTTTTTTTGGTTTAAAAGAATTATATGTTTTTTTATATTATTTATTATTTATTATAAATAATATATGTGATTTTATATTTTGAAATTAAACTTAGTATAATGTCGTAACAGTACAATAAAATGCATTGGTATTTTTTATTTGGATTTAATTTTGATTTTTCTTTGTTTCAATTTTGTTCGAATTTGGCTACGAAATGTATTTTTATACATTAATTTAACATTTTTTAGGTAAGTAGTTGAAATGAAAAAGTCGCCAAAGTGATCTCTTTTATAACAATTGCTTATGAAAAATGATAAATATTTTTATGGTTTGTGTGTATATTTGTCCATGCGAGTATCAATTGACCCAAAGGACAATTGGTGGTTGGCCGATTTTCATACGCGCCTGTGATGGTAAACATGTGATAATTATGAGGTCCTACATGTGAATAATAAATCAATCCAAAGAGGGGTTTATTATTTAACATGTTTTTACTATCAATGTTTGATCGTTACGACAAAAGTACCACTAGCAGTCAATATTATTATCCAAAGACTTGATATTGGTGGTGCACTGTGTATCTTGAGACGGGTTATGCCTTTATTTAAACAACATTGATGATTCGATTTTTATTTATGTGAGTATATTTAAAATTTTTGCTTTTTGTTCTTTTTTTTCCAGCTACAATTGCTTTAATATCTGCTAATTTGAATAAGGTTCAGGTCCTGAATGGGATAATTTTAAGGTTTGGAATGAGAACATGGAAATTGTTCTTGGCTACATGGATCTTGACCTTGCATTAAGGATGATGCAACTTCCTTCTCCTATGGAATTCAGTACCTCTGAACAAAAGAAATATTATGAGAAGTGGGATCGCTTCAATCGCATGAGTCATGGTTTGGTTTGTTCTGAGGTCAATTTAGCTTTAGTACCTGGAAACACTTGGTGGTTAGACTCTGGTGTAACTACTAACATCAGTGTTTCAATGAGGGGTTGCCTGAACTACCGGAAGCCAAATAATGTTGAAAGATACATCTATGTTGCAGATGGTAAGTCGGTGGAGGTGGAAGGTATAAGGGATTTTAGATTATTAATGTGTATCCGATTTTATTTGGATATGAAAGACACTTTTGTGGTTTCTTCATTTAGACAGAATTTGATTTTAGTTTCTTATTTGGACAAATCAGGTTATTTATGTTCATTTGGAAAGAATATGTTCAAGCTGTCTTTCATCTCAAATATTGTTGGGACTGGTTCACTTATGGCTCATGATAATCTATATTTGCTTGACACAATAACTACCTATGGCGAATCCTTGAATGTGGAATCACGTGGTACTAAGCGTAAAATTGAGGATAACAATTCACGAGCATTATGGCACAAACGCCTAGGTCACATCTCTAAAAATAGAGTTGAGCGACTAGTGTCAGATGGAATTTTGGATTCCATTGACTTCACAAACTTTGATGTTTATGTTGAATGTATTAAAGGAAAACAGGCCAAAACAAAGAAATTTGGTGCATATAGAGCTACAAATGTTTTAGAAATGATACATACAGACATTTGTGGACCATTTCCGACACCTTCATGGAATGGTCAACAATATTTTATATCATTCATATACGATTATTCTAGATATGCATACATATTTCTTATACATGAAAAGTCTCAGTCATTGGATGTGCTCAAATCGTTTAAGGCTGAAGTTGAGAATCAACTTGACAAAAGAATTAAGAAAGTCAAATCCGACCGTGGAGATGAATATTACGTAGATATGACGGTTCAAGTGAACAACGTCAAAGGCCTTTTGCCAAATACTTAGAGGAATGTGGAATTGTCCCACAGTACACCATGTCAGGATCTCCTAGCATGAACGGTGTTGCTGAAAGATGAAATCAGACTCTTAAAGATATGGTAAGGAGTATGATTTGTCATTCTACCTTGCCAGAGTCACTCTGGGGAGAGACACTAAAGACTGCAGCTTATATTCTAAATAGAGTACCAACAAAAGCAGCTGCCAAAACACCTTATGAGCTTTGGATCGGGCGAAAGCCTAGTCTCAAAAATTTTCATGTGTGGGGATGTCCAGCTGAGGCAAGGCCTTATAGGCCAAATGAAAAGAAATTGGACTCCCGAACAGTGAGCAACTACTTTATTGGTTATTCTGAAAGATCTAGGGGCTACAAATTTTATGATCCCAAATTAAATTCAATTTTTGAGACGGGAACAACCATATTCTTTGAGGATATTGAGTTTGGGAGGAAAAATAAGGTTAGAGACTTTGTCTTAGAGGAAGAATCGATAACAATTCCAGAACCGATTCATATAGTTGCTTTTGATCAAGCAAGTACAGAACCTGCACAAGACATTGTTGCAATTCCTCAAACTCAAGATGATTTGGTAATTCATGAAGAACAAACTCAAAATACTCAAGAACAAGTGTTACAAGAACTAATACCTTTGCGGAGATCCACTAGAGAAAGGAGAAATGTTATTCCGGATGATTACATAGTCTTTCTCCAAGAACATGAGAAAAATAATGGTATGCTGGAAGATAATCCAATAAACTTCCATCAAGCCATGCAGGATTCCAACTTGGAAAAGTGGATTGAAGCAATGAAGGAGGAGTATAAGTCCATGCAAGACAATAAAGTTTGGGAACTTGTCCCATTACCAGAAGGTGTGAAACCCATTGGTTGCAAATGGATTTTTAAGACCAAAACGGATTCTAACGGTTATGTGGAGAGGTATAAGGCTCGTCTTGTGGCTAAGGGATATAATTAAAAGGAAGGGATTGACTTTAAAGAGGCTTTATCTCCGGTTTCATCGAAAGACTCTTTTAGGACAATCATGGCTCTTGTTGCACATTATGATTTAAAACTCCATCAAATGGATGTCAAGACAGCTTTCCTCAATGGCAACGTTGATGAAACAATTTATATGATGCAACCAGAAAACTTTGTGTCAGGAGACTAAAAGAATATGGATTGCAAATTGACAAAATTCATTTATGGACTAAAGCAGGCGTCTCGTCAGTGGTATCAAAGGTTTCACAAAGTAATTTTCTCATTTTGTTTTGAGGTGAATGTTGTTGAAGATTGTGTGTATCATAAATCCAGTGGGAGCAAGTACATTTTCTTGGTCTTGTATGTAGATGACATACTGCTTGCCATAAATGATATAGAAATGATGCATAAAACTAAGAAATTTCTATCAATAAATTTTGAAATGAAAGATCTTGGTGATGCCTCATTTGTATTAGGAATTCAGTTACATCGAGACCGATCTCGTGGTATTCTAGGATTATCACAAATGAGCTATATCAAAAAGGTATTTAAAAGGTTTGACATGCAGGAATGTAAATCAGGAGATACTTCAATTGCTAAGGGAGACAAATTCAGTCTTAGTCAGTGCCCAAAAGGAAACTTAGAAATTCAAGAAATGCAAAAGATTCCTTATGTGTCAGCAGTAGGGAGTTTGATGTATGCCCAAGTGTGTACGCGTCCGGATATTGAGTTCACAGTCGGGATGTTAGGAAGATATTTGAGCAATCCAGGAATGAATCATTGGAAAGCAGCCAAAAAGGTTATGAGGTATTTAAAGAGAATAAAAGACTATATGCTCACATATAGGAGGTTAGACCAGTTAGAGATCACTGGATACTTTGACTCAGATTTTACTGGATGCCAAGACAGTGAAAGATCCACTTCAGGCTATATTTACATGTCGGCTGGTGGTGTAGTTTCTTAGCGCAGTGCTAAGCAAACTCTTACGGCTTCATCCTCCATGGCAGAAAAATTTATAGCATGTTATGAGGCATCCAACCATGGGATTTGGCTGAGGAGTCTTGTCACTGGGCTGTGAATTGTGGAAGGAATTGAAAGGCCGCTTAAGTTATAGTGTGACAACAAATCATCCGTCCTGTATTCCAACAATAATAGGAGCTCGACTAAGTCAAAACATATTGACATCAAGTTCCTAGTTGTTAAGGAAAGGGTACAAAGTGGACATATTTCCATAGAACACTTGGGGACAAACTCCATGATAGCAGACCCTCTTACAAAAGGTCTTCCACCCAAGGTCTTTCATGAGCACATTGCTCGCAAGGGTGTTTTATCGTTAGAGGAGTCTTTGGTTTAGTGGGAGTTAGTCGATTATGAATTTTATGTTCCGTGTTTGGTATTATGTATGCATACTATGATTTTGGATATTTTCTAATTAATAAAGTTTGATATTCAGTAGTTTACATTTTGTACAATTAAGTTATTGAATGATCTCACTACAGTAAAGTAGGACCAGTTGAAAATCGACGTATAAAGACCAACTTCATGTGATTTTCATGCTACACATTTCATGATGGATCTATGTCATTTAGTTGTGTCACTATCGGTGATCATTGATGGGCTTAGTTATTATTGATATAATGAAAATCACCTTGATTCAGTATATTGGCATGACTAACAGACGAGATACTTTAGACATGCTTGAAGAATATAATGGGAAATTTTGAGCTCATAAAGTCTAACACATGTATAAAGTTACATATGTGACCAGTGAGAGATTGTTAGAATTTTGGGTCACAAATGTAACATTTAAGGTGTTAGTGTCATTATTTTAATTAGTCAAGACTTAAATGGGTCTAATTAATATAATATTAAGTTTGTGGCTAAATGCATAAATGTCATGAAAGGTCGGGTTATTATGTAGATACTGTAAGTCAATATGTAATTTGATGAGGGGCCAAATTAGAATATTGAAAACTAAAAAATAACCCTAGGGTTATTTAAATGGGTTATGGTCCCCATTTTTAGAGAACAAACAAAATAAGGTTTATGAGGTTTTGTCTCTTCATCCCCATCAGAGGAGATTCAAGGATCCCTAAGGAACTCTACAAATCGGAAGATCACATGCCCGAAACCTTCAACGATATCAATGGAAAATTCAGGTACGCTTCCGTCGTCATTCTTATAATTGTATTCAGATATGGGTTTAAGGGATACAAGTTGATGCTATATCAACTTATAGAAATTATTTTAGAGTTCTGTTCTTGATTTCTATATCGGTAGAAATCATAAGGTTTTGAACGAATCTAACAAACATAACTTATACTAATATATATTAGATTTTTACACATCCCATGATAAATAGAACAAAATTGTGATAAACATTGCATCAAAACGTGAATCCAACAATGCAATTAAAATGCTAGCTTAATTTAATATTTGGTCTCTTACTTTATCTATCTATTAGAGAAGGATTTACATTCACCTAGTGGAGGCGAAACATGTATGGTATGCCTTCCCGCATGGCTGTTTAGCCAGAACTTTTTCGCGGAACGGGTGTTGAAATAGTATTTCGAGGGGTGTTTTTATCGTATCCGTAGGGATTGTGCGATATTTTGATGCATCTCCCCAACTTGAAACATTGTTTGTCCTCAAACAAAGTCAAACAACTTAAAGAAACAAAAGCAATCAACCAAAGAATCATGAATCAACAGGTTTTGAAAACGGAAAACAAATGTATGGTTCAACTGAAAATCGATATAAGCAAAGTAAACACTTACCACTAAACTACAACGATAGCATGAAAACGAAACAACTCTTAAATACAAAACACATGTCAAAAACTCTAAAACAATACAATGTTCAAAAATGAATCACACCTATCACACACATCATCGGTAGATGAAAAACACAAACATGAGGTTTTATCTCTCACCAAACAAACATGCAAGCATCCTGAACCAATTATGTGTTCAACAAACAAAATGCAATAATAAGTATGAAAGAAGGAACTCAAGGACTTAAGAGGTTGTAACAAAGCTTGGGCTACAAGGAAGGGTCATATATACAAGTCATGGACACAAAAATGCCTAATCCTATGAGAGCATTACATTCTCACATTCATACACACTCCAAGACCTTCACCTTCTTGTTTTCTTTTCATTGATGTTTCTTTACAACTTATATTCTCTTTTTGTTGGCAATTCATGCCACATTTTCTTTCTTTTTCAATTTTCTCTTTCTTTTTCTATTTACAGCCACATTCTTGTAAATAATGCATCAATCTACCTTTTTCTCCCCAACTTGAATTCAACCACAATGTAGTTTTTCGAATGCTCTCACACATCTAAGGCAAGGAACAACAAAAACAACCAAACATAAAGGTTGAGGTTCAAAGGCTTCCAACAAAAATCAAGATCCAATTCCATTTTTTTTGTGTGCAAAGTTTACACAATTCAATCATAAACATGGATCTTGATGGAAAGGCTCAATGGGGCTATCAAATGCTCACTCACTCACAAGGTAGATTGGTCATACAATTTTGGTCAAGTGGTTTTTCTCATAGTACACAAAAAATTTGCCTTGTTCATTTTCTTCCTTTCATACAAATCAACACACATGCAAGATTTAAACAAAATAAGAACAAGCTAAACGTGGATGTCGGTTTCCCGCATATAGTATACAATGCAAAGCTACCTCACAAAGGGTTTGGTTCTAAAGTGATTCAAGAATGAACAACAATTGCAAAAGAATGAATAACATGAAATTTTTACAAAAGAAAAGTTTCGTAAACATGCTATGTTCTAGAAAGCAATAAACAAATACCTGGCGAGTACCAACTTTGAAAACTATCATTACCATACATCCGCAAGTTGAAACGAACCAACTTGGAAAATCACCAAAGCATCCTCAAATAAGTCAAAAACAAAACTTGAGAACAAACACAAAAATTTCTAAAACTAATAAACATATACTAACAAAATGCGTGAAAGTGGATAAGAGAATAAGAGAGTTTTTCTACAAAAAGCAAAGCGCGCTAAGCGCCCTCTGCGCGCTAAGCGCGCACAGGCTTGCTAAATTTTTTAAGTTCTTACTCTCATTCAATCCATCCAATCTCACACAATACTACAATACTACTAAATATAAAACTGTACAAACTCAAATCGTTGGGTTGCCTCCCAACAAGCGCTTGTTTCACGTCATAAGCTCGACACCTTATTTACGTACAAGCTCTTCCATGATGTTTTGTTCACTGGTAGCAACCCAATAAAACCTGCAACACTTGAGCAAACGTAAACCAAAAACAAAAATATGTACACACACATAAACATGATGGAAAATACATATATACAATGACTTATGGAAAACAACTATTAACAAGTATGTACAAAAGCAAAACAAGTGTTTATACATGTAAATATACAATATAGACAAAACATAGAAACTATGCGATGCAACTCAATATCTAAACACCAATCCCCGGCAACGGCGCCATTTTGTTGAAGCTAGAATAGCAGCAAGGAAAAATATATAAGTAACCCAGTTTTGTCGTCTCCACAGGGATTAGTGCGAGGGAAAGAATTGCCATTCAACGATTTCTATATTTCTAAGCTCATGGGTTTGGATTAAAATGGTTTAAAAGGAAATGCGGAAAAGTAAAAGTATTAACATAAAAAGAATACATTTTTCAAATAGAAGGAAACTATCAAGCATTGTATATAATCGACCTCTCACAAATGTAAACTTATCGACCAAGTATGCTCAACATACAATACTCATCAAAATCATCACGTATCGCTCACAACAAGTTTCTCTCGAACACATCGTTGAGATATCAACCGCATCTCTCGTCGTCACTCTCGCGCACGACTCAGACACACGGAAGCATTAAGTTCCGATACTCAAGTGAATATTAAGCCTAAAACTATCTCTAGCCATTAGTCCTAATAGATTTCCTTCCCTAATCAAAAGAGTTATTTGTGATGTTTATCTCTAACACAAAACAAATTCAATACAAATGCAAAAAGATCAAGGAAAGCACAATAATGATTTGTAAAGCATATTAAATACACCATGGAGACAAAAAAACAAATGATTAATATGCATTCAACTAATTCGCCAAACATACGTGAACAAAGTTCTTCATCACTATTATCACGCATCCTCGCAATACCGTTCGTTACGCGTTATCATGGCTTTTACCGTGTTAATCCTACTCATGCTACTCATGCTACTTAATCAACACAATAAAAAATAGGTGATGCAAATGAATATCAACTCACAAACCATGTCAAAAGCTTGCTCATCGATAGATGAAAATCAAAGATTTAAGATTTGATAAGGTTTTGTCAATACCACAAATACCAAATCAAAGATAACATCAATAATAATTCAAAAACTAATTCACAATACATAGATGAGTTGAAATACATACATGATTCAAAGTCTATACATATACAAAACTAACAAAAGAGAATCAAAGAGAAGAAAATAGAGAAAAACCCAAAAATCACCCGGTTTACCAAAAATCTACCAGTTAATCGGCTCCGATTGATGAAGGATTCAACTCCGGATCATCCTTTTGACAGCTCCAATGTGTTTTCTAGCCTAATTCCACTCAAAAAATGCTATTGGATGGTATGGAACTCTCAAAAATCCAACCATAACCTAAAAAATGAGTTTTTGGGGCTTTAATGGAGTTTCTGATCGTCAAAAATCACCCGGCGGAAATCTGGCATCGCCCGGCGGCGAATGGTCTTCATTCTGTAAGTTTTTCACAATTCTGGAGTGTCCGGACCGCCCTTGCACCGCCCGGCGGCGCAGAGGCGCAGCGCACCAGTCTGCAGAATTTTTCTGCACTGTTTTATTCGTAACTTTTGAACCGTAACTCCGTTTGACGCACGGTTTGAAGCGCTGGAAAGCTTATTCAATGCTCTATCTAACAATGGCAAGACATCCATGATTGGACACCTGCAAAAATAAATGTAAATGAATTAAACTCAATGATATTTACACGATAACGCATTATACACACGAAAACGTAAAGTAAACGTAATTACGAACAAAATGGGGTATTATTAACAAAAAGAACTATTGAGTGCCACAAATTACTACTAAAAATAACAACATTTTATGCTCTTTTATGGCACTCAACAGTCGTTCAATAGTCGAAACGTTTTAAGTAAGGGGTTTCAAATTGTTCTTTGTTTTGTAACATCAATTTTGGTAGCAAAGAAGTAAACTAGAGCAAAGATTTTGCAAGTTTTATAAAAGCATGTCAAGATTAGATTTCGTTAATCCTTTTCATACATATCCGATTAATCAAGCATATGAACTTAGTTCTGACCAATACAATCGCGTATCCTCCCGAATAAGTTTATGCCTAAAGCAAATTCGTGAGTATCGTTGTTTAGACCGTTAGATGATGTCTCACGCTAACAATCAAAACAACAATCGTTAAGATCAATACAAAGCGAATAATGAACCCCAAATCTATGTCTAGAGTTTGGTTTTTAATAGATGAAGATATTAGGTCAAGATTTGGAAAATCTATGTCTAGAGTGATTTAAACCACAAATACATCATTAAGAACAAACAACTTCATCATATATTAATCATCAAACTTGTTCATATACAAAAGATCAAAAGAAATACATATAAGCAAGATTAACTACCTCTAATCTTAACACATGAGGTTTAGCTACACATTTCCATGGTAGCTTGGCTGACAAGTTTCAAGAGGAGTTGAAAGAACATCCGCGTCGAATAATCAAGATCGGATGTGACTTCAGCTTCTCTATGTGTAAATTCACTCTTGGATGATCAAAACTCAGAAAGATATGTTTTTGGTGTGAAAATATCAAGTTATGGAAGTTATGATCCCAAGAAAAAGTAAAATTCACTCTATAGTTCACTTGAAATCTGCTACATTCGCACTGCGAATGAATCATTCGCCTAGCGAATGAAAGAAAATGGCACCTTAAGTGCCTCTGAATGTTAAACCGCCCCTGGCAGTTTTCGTGGGTTCGCAAAGCGAACCATTCGCCAAACCTTCGCAAAGCGAAATTTGGGTCCTTTTCCCTCTGTTTTGTTTGCTGAGAGCTTCGCCAATGTTCGCAAAGCGAACATTCGCTGGGGACTTCGCCAGGGTTCGCAAAGCGAACCTGCTGTTGTTTTCTACTTTCCTTGGCAGCTTGCAACAATTCCTTGTGTCTTCTATCTTTGATGTTTTTAGTGCACTTTCCTACACAATAGCACACAAATTACAAGCACCAACGGTATAAATGTAATGCATGAAGAACAACAACAATTCATCACTAAAATCCACTATTAAGACATGAAAGTAATGAAAAATGCCAAGTATCAAGTATAAATAGATAGCATGTTTGACATCTAACAACTCTCCCCAACTAAGTCTTTGTTTGTCCTCAAGCAAAGTATGCCTCTCATTGAAAACAAGAGGATTTGCTCGAGCATTTGATTCAATCCAAGAACGGATAAACGACTCAAATTAAACAACAATTGTAACAAAGCACAATTACACAATCCTAATATCGACAATGGAAAATAACTTGATTCTTACAATAACTCTCAGACAATGTTTCCAGAAACAACTAAACAATCATGCTTATGTCACTCTACACTCCTCTTCGAAACAGGATTGAAGGAAATTAACGTGTTTGCAACCACGGGGCAATTTCGCTCAAATGACAAATGAAGCAATTACTAAGCAATTCATATAATATCTAATCGATCTCAAGAAAGTATACAAGCAAAAGATCACTAAGGGCTTTTATCGGTTGTAACTTGGTCGGGGTTAAATACAAATGACATATGTACACGGCCATTGAAACAAGAAAGGGTAAAGACTTTGAAGAGCATTTCTTTTTCAAAATTTTCGATCTTGTTCAATCCTTATTTCTTTCATTCACAATGCATTCTTTTCGTTTTTTTTTTCTTCTTTTTTTTCTTAGAATGCATTGTATCACCAACTCCTTTTTCTCTTTTCAAGATAAACCATTCTCCCCAACTTCAACATTGCCATAATCTTAGCTTAAATGCTCTTCAAACGGGTTAAAATCGGGTTCATGATTCAAACAAAAATTTCATTTTGGCTTAAAAGAGGTTTCAAATACGCACACACTCACAAGGCGACTTGAAGTGTTTTTGGAATGGTGGTTATACTCAAAGTGCACAAACATTGCCTTGATCATTTCTATGCTTCCAAAATTTCAAAACAACAAGCAAGATAAAGCATGAATTATAAGTAAAAAACAACATTCATCACTAATCCCAAGCATTTGGTATAACATGGAGGTTTCTCACTTTTGTGATGTTTGGACCTAAATGACACAAGCAATCAAATAGAGTTGTAACAAGAAACAACATTTTCATTTGTACAAAGACGAAAAGTTCTAATTCATTCTAAATTCTAGAACTAGGTAACTATGTACCTTGCCACAACATCATGCTTAAAGTACTATCATAACCATCCAATCTTGGAGGAATCTTCTTTGATGCACAATCACACCAACCTAAGTTTCTTCCACAAAACATCCAAAAGTTGGAAATATTAACTTCCACAAAACATACCAACATAAAACAATAAAAATCATATTAACAGCTTAAGAATTGAACATTCGTCAACTGAAGAATTCAACTCTTAACACAAAAGCATACCAACAATTTAAGTGTTGAGCATTCGAAACTGAAGAAATTAACACTTAATAACACTATTTAAAACCGAAATATTAGTAAAATTAAAAACAGAAAAATTTTACTGAAAAACAACAAATACTACTAATAATAATAAAAATGTACTGGTGTGAACACACCTACAAAGTCAAAAGTACCACCAAAGGGTACAAGTGCATCCAAACATCCAAAATAATCCACAAAGTGGATAGAGTACATCAATAAAAACTGAAATAAATAAATAAAACAAAATACATGAAAACTTCACTTTGATGCCCAAAGGAAGTACAAAATCATCAGTACAAAAAATTAGTCCTCCTCGGACTCTGAAGCATACACCTATGTAGCCTCCTCCTCGGAACCAGAACCTGAACTAGATACCTCTACCTCAGCACCATCACCATCCTCATCAGCATCAGCATCAACACCAGCTATGTCCTCTCCCCCTCCGAATACTGGCCTGGCCTCAGGCCAACCAGCATGTACAAGGAACTGCTCCCTTGACATCATCATATGCTCAGCGGCGGGATCGCGAATCTGCAGCTGTAGTACCTGCAGGGAGTCATGCAAATCAGTCATGGCGCGCTGAGAACCCGCCATCCAGTCCCAGTTATACTGGCATATCTCCTGCTGATAAGGGTAAAATCCCTGAGATCCAGAACCAGAAGCACCTCCACCCCTCGTGCTAGCCTCTGCACTAGCACCTGACGTCTCACCCCTTGTCCCCTTTGGTTTGCAGAATTTATCGACATATCGATCATCAATAGCCGACGAGATAGTGACTTGGCGGCGTGTGGGAATATCAACCCCAACACCCGCACACAAAGACATGATAAGACAAGGAAATGCGAGAGGGGCATTCGCCCGACAAGCGGTACCACCAAGGCCACTCTCCACAATGCCCTTATCTCATCGGCAATTATACGAACCACATCAATCTGCACGTTTGTCAAGATACTAAGGACAAGGTGAGCCAATGGTATAGGGATGGTTGAGGAATGCGATTTCGGCTTGATATTGGTTACGACCAAAAGTAAAACGAGCTGGGCCAAAGGTTGCATGTCCTCCCGCCGGTACCTAATAGCAACCCCAGATGGGTTGAGTTCAACTGTTTCCCTGACGAAGGAGATCTCTGGTCATTGTTGGGATATCTCGGTGAAGGTGTAGGTCCCTATGGTAATCATCAATTTCACTAGATCTTAAAGGCAGAGGACTTCCCAAATGAATACTAATGACTCTACGGTCAAATCTCACAACCTTCCCTCCAACTAAGGTTGTCCAACTAAATTGCTCGCCATCATCAGGAAGGGCGTTCGCATAAAATTCTCGGACCAGCTCTACATTATAGCAATCAAGCAGAGTTATCAGCGGTCCCCATTTTTTTTCTTCCAAAAGCGCAGCCACTGACCGATAACTCCCTCGGTCGCTTAGGTTGAATCTCTTCTCCGCTATAATGTTTCTTTTTTCCAAGGTATGCTACCTTGCTGCTTGTTTGGCACCTCTAAATCGAGTTTCATCAAATTGGATTGGCACTTGTCGCGATGTGGAGTACTTTCTTTTCTTGGTGGGGTTAGTCTTTGGATCCATCTGCACACATCGACAAACAAAATAGCAAAAAGAAGCAACACAATCCATTAGCATTGAAGCATAAACATAATCACAAACTAGACAAATAAAAAAATTTCAGCATTCTGGTTGGTTCGCTAAAACATTCGCACAGCGAAGCCTGGCGAATGCTCGCCCCAGGTTCGCACAACGAACTGGCCAGCGAATGCGCGAAAATTCAAAAAAACAATAGCCATTCTTCTTTTCATCAGAGTTTCATTCACAAATTTATTTCCATTCTAAGGTTTACAACCAATTCAACATGTAACAGCAGAGAAACTTCAAAACAGAAGTGAAAACCCTAGAATCATAATGTCTCTAATGCACATACTACAACCCTAACCAAATTGTCTAACAGAAATTAGCAAGAAAAAGAGATGCAAACCTGTGGTTGTAATTGAAATTGGAGAAAATTTTGTGAAATTTGAGTACAAGAGCACGTGAGGAATTTTTCTTCTTGAGAGGGTGTGTTGTGTTGTTTGAATGATAGAGACAAGAGTGGGAGTAGGGTTTTCCCTCTCACTTTCAGAAAATGAAATGGGTGTTGGGCCCAAATGTTGGCCCACCCAAGAATTTAAAACCTTTTTAACTGAGGTGGCAGCCAAAAGAATTCCACTGTCTCGCTGGGTTCACAAAGCGAACTGGCTGGCGAATGCTCGCCCCAAGTTCGCAAAGCGAACATGACATGTTTTGCAAAATTTTTTCTCCTGCACAGCTGCCACTTCTTACCATTCAAAATAACAAACATTATTAAAACAACAAATAAAGCAATACTTACAATGTTGGGGTGCCTCACAATAAGCTCTTGTTTAACGTCGGCTAAGCTCGACGGTCCAATGCAACCTCAAGGATCGCAAAACGACACAACGGAGGGATTCCGCTCGAAATCACCACCGGGATAAATTTTCAACCTCTGACCATTAACAGTCCAATTCTCATTTGACTGCATATCTTCAATGACTATTGCCCCATATTGCTTGATTTCACGAATCCGGAATGGACATGACCACTTAGATTTCAATTTACATGGGAACAGTTTTAATCGAGAATTGAAAAGTAGGACCAACTGCCCTACTTCAAACTATTTGGCCACTATCTTCTTTTCATGGTAAGTTTTGACTCGATCTTTATACAGCTTATTGGAATTATACGTTTGGAGGCGCAATTCCTCCAATTCATGTAATTGCATCTTTCTTTTGTCTCCGCTTAAAGTTGGATCCAAATTCAGAAATTTCAAGGCCCAAAACGCCTTATGTTTCAACTCCACCGCTAAATGACAATTCTTACCATAGACCAATTTAAAAGGTGTGAGACCAATCAGAGCTTTAAAAGCGGTTCGATAGGCCCACAAATCATCGTCTAGCTTATTTGACCAATCCTTTCTTGAGGATGACACCGTTTTTTCCAAAATTCTTTTAATTTCATGGTTTGATACCTCCGCTTGCCCATTGGCCTGTGGATGATATGGTGTTGCAACTTTGTGCTTAACACCATATTACTCCAAGGCTTTTTCAAGTTGAGTGTTGCAAAAGTGGGATCCTCCGTCACTTATCAACACTCGCGGAGTACCAAATCGAGCAAAAAGGTTTCTTTTCAAAAATCTTATCACACTTTTTCCGTCAGCCTTAGCACACGCTATTGCCTTTACCCATTTGGATACGTAATCAACTGCGACCAAAATATACTCATTGGAAAACGATGCTGGAAAAGGTCCAACAAAGTCGATTCCCCAACAATCAAACACTTCAATTTCCAACATGTTTTGTAAAGGCATTTCATGCCGCTTTGAAATTCCACCACTTCTTTGACACTTGTCATAACTTTACGCATGTGCATGCACATCTTTGAATAAATAAGGCCAATAAAAGCTCGATTAAAGGACTTTCGTTGACATTCTTATTCGATTAAAATGTCCTCCATAAGGAGAGTTGTGACAATGCCAAAGTATGCTAGTGGCTTCATCTATTGACACACATCTTCTCAAAAGGTTATCGACACCAAGCTTAAACAAATATGGTTCATCCCAAACAAAAGATTAGCGTCCGACAAAAATTTCTTTTTCTGATGGTGAGTTAGACCATCCGGTATTAACCCGACGGCTTTGTGATTAGCCATGTCGGCGAACCATGGTCTAACTTGCACCATATACAATTTTTCGTCCGAAAATTCCTCCTTGACCTCTAATTCCTTTTTTGTCACTTCAACATTTACAAGGCGGGATAAGTGATCTGCTACCAAATTCTCAGATCCCTTCTTGTCACGAATTTCCAAATCAAATTCTTGTAACAAGAGGATCCAACGAATTAGCCTTTGTTTAGAATTGGGCTTGGTGAATAAATACTTAATCGTCGTGTGATCCGTGTAAATGACTACTTGAGACCCAATTAAATAAGAACAAAATTTTTCCAATGCATACACTATCGCAAGCAACTCTTTTTCAGTTGTTGCATAGTTTATTTGAGCTTTATTTAAGACTTTGCTCGCATAGTGTATAACATGAAAAAAATTTGTTTTCCGTTGACCCAAAACCGCACCCACCGCATAATCGCTCGCGTCACACATGAGTTCAAAATCCATTTTCCAATTGGGTGCGATGATTATGGGTGAGGTAGTCAAACTTTTCTTTAAAGAATTATAAGCGAACATATAAGATTCATCAAAATTAAAGACTTATCTTTGTTGAGCAAATTGCTCAAAGGCTTTACTATCTTCGCGAAATCCTTGATGAACCTCCGATAAAATCCCGCATGTTCGAGGAAGCTCCTTATACCTTTTACATTCAACGGCGATGGAAATTTCTCAATAACATCAACCTTGGCTTGATCGACCTCAAGGCCCTTTGAAGAAACTTTGTGGCCAAGCATAATTCCTTCAGTCACCATGAAGTTACATTTTTCCCAATTGAGTACCAAATTAGTTTCCACACACAGTTCCAAAACCGCATCCAAAATTTTCAAGCAAATATCAAACGATTGCCCAAAAACCGAGAAATCATCCATGAAAACCTCAATGGTCTTTTCGATCAAATCTGAGAATATCGCTTGCATACACCTTTGAAAAGTCGCTGGTGCATTACACAACCCAAAAGGCATCCTCCTATAAGCGAAGATTCCAAAAGGGCATGTAAAAGCGGTTTTTTCATGGTCCTCCGGGTTCACGATAATTTGGTTGTAACCCGAATAACCATCTAAAAAACAGTAGAATTTTTGACCAGAAAGTCTTTCGAGCATTTAGTCCATAAACGGGAGAGGAAAATGATCTTTTCTCGTAGCTTGGTTAAGCCTACGGTAGTCTATGCACATTCTCCACCCGGTTACGGTTCTCATTGGGATTAACTAATTTTTCTCGTTTCAGATAACCGTCAATCCGCCTTTTTTTGGTACCGCTTGTACCGGACTAACCCATGGGCTATCAGAAATGGGATAAATTATTCCGGCATCTAACATTTTTACCACTTCCTTCCTAACCACCTCTTTCATGGTAGGATTTAAGAGGCATTGTGGTTGAGCGACCGGTTTGAAATCTTCTTCCATGAATATTCGATGCATACAATAAGAGGGACTTATTCCTTTTAGATCGGAAAAAGTCCATCCATTGCCTCTTGATTCCTCTTCAAAACATCCATTAACTTCTTCTCCTCCATTGAGGTTAGATCCGTGCTTATTATCACCGGTTTATGCCCCTCATCATCAAGAAAAACATACTTAAGATGAGACGGCAACAACTTCAATTCAAGCTTAATTTCCTCATTGTTTTCTTTTTTCAAAATTTCCACCTTTTCTTTCAAAGGAGGAATTTCATCCAATTCTTCTAGCTCTCGCAAACACTTTTCTATCTCTTTTTCTTCGGCTTCATCGATACTTTGAAGAGCATTCATGAGAACTTTTTGCAAAGGGGTTGGAACTTGTAATTGTTCTTTTACTTCTTCAATCGCCTTCTCCGTTGCGTCTATTCTAACACAATTTCCTTTGTCTTTTTTGTGCTTCATGGCCTCAAATAGAATGAAACAAACCTCCTCATCTTGGACTCTAACCTTCATAAGATCGTCGTCTATATCAATTGCCATTCTAGCAGTTTTCATAAACGGTCTTCTAAGAATCAATGGAGTGTCTTCATCTTCCTCTATTTCAATCACCACAAAGTCGATAGGAAATAAGAATTTGTCCATTTTTACCAATACATCTTCCGCTACACCGTGAGGACGGTTAGTGGATTTATCGGCAAGTTGCAATGTCATTTGAGTGGATCTCAATTCCATCTGTCCCAACCTTTTCACAATAGACAAAGGTATCAAATTGATACTAGAGCCCAAATCAATCAACCTGTTGCCCACATAGATGTTTCCTATTGTAACCGGCAAAGTGACTCGTCCCGGACTACTTTCTTTCCTCAGGAGAGTACGTTGAATGATAGCGCTACAACTAGCATCCACCATGATAGTCTCTTGATCCGTATACCTCTTTTTTTTTGTGAGAATATCCTTCATAAATTTTACATATTTCGACATTTGCTCCAAAGCCTCGGAAAATGGAATGTTTATTTGTAATTGTGTGAAAATATCCATAAACCGAGCATAGTGCCTAGCACTATCTTTCTTTGTTGGGGCATGAGGATATGGTAAATGTTGGACCGGAATATTATTTAACGGTCCCTTCCCCTTCCTAGTTTTTTTCAATTTTTCTTCTCTCTTTCTTTTTTCTTCTTCCTCACTTTTTCTCATTTCATTTTCAACTAAATCACCCTCAACATTTTTTTCTACTTCAATTTCATCACTATCTTTTTCTTTTTCAACTACTTCCTCCTCCTCCACTACAACTTCACCTATGCCCATGTCAATCTCTCTTCCACTTTTTGTTAGAATAGCCTTACAATGCTATTTTGGATTTGGTAGAGTATTCGCCGTAGAATTTCCTTTGTGTTGGTCGGGCAATTGTTTTGATAATTGTCCGACTTGCATTTCAAGATTCGTTATGGCTGCATCGGTATTCTTCTGATTTGACATTGACATTTACATAAATTGCGTGAGAGTGTCTTCCATTTTTGTATTTCCAATTGGAACTTGTGGAGGTTGAGTGTAATTTTGGTATTGTTGACGATTTAAAGTTCCGGCTTCTTGCGGTCTCCACGGTTGTTGAAAACCTTGATTACCTCTAGGTTGGTTACCTTGGTTGCCTTGCTGATAAGGAGGTCGAGGTTGGTATCCTTGATTTTGGTTTCCAGCATAATTTACCTCCTCCACAACCGGAGGACAATATCTGTTAAGATGATCTCCTCTACACAATTCACAACAAGCTACTTGCACACTCTTGCTCGAGGAGTCATGAATCTCTTTGAGTTGTTGAGGAAGTTTGGACATTTGTTTCGTTAACAACTCAACTTGTTGGGATAATAACTTGTTTTGAGCAAGTATAGCATCATTGGTTCTCAACTCCAAAACTCCTGGTGTCCTTTGAGAAGGACCATGGTTATGGTTCCCTTGATGGTCATTTAAAGCCATCTTGTCAATTATGGCAATGGCTTCTTCGACACTTTTGCTCATTAACGATCCACCCGCGGTGGCATCCAACAATGTTTTATGCACTAATTGAAGACCGTTTCGAAAAATATGAATTTGAGAAAGCTCATCGAAACCATGCCCTTTACACTTTCTCAACATGGATTTGAATCTCTCCCAAGCTTCATTGAGAGATTCATTTCCACCTTGAGTGAAAACTGCAATTGCTGTCTTAGCCTCTATGAAACGAGTGTGTGGAAAAAATTGTTCCAAAAACTTTTCCTCAAGTACATTCCAGTCCGTCATGATTGCCGTAGATTGATCAAGATACCATTCCTTGGCCGTCCCAATGAGGGAATGCGGGAATAGTCTCTTAAACAGTGATTCTTCTTCAGCTTATGGTGCACCAGTTGCTCCCGCAATCTCATAGAACTTAGTCAAGTGTGTAAAAGGATCCTCATGATCCATACCAGTGAAAGGACTCTGATATAGAAGCGAGAGGATACCAGATTTTATTTTGGAATGTTGATCGTTGTGAGCATTGCGCGAAAATTGTGCTGTATGTCTAGGACTATTTGTACAAGGTCTTGAAGCAGATGGTGGTGGTGGTGCCGCTATAGTTGGTGGTAACTGTGGTATTTGCGTCGAAGTTGAACTCTCGTCTCGCTCTCGTCTTTCTTTAGCAAGTTGCCTCCTTCGCCTTGTTCTGCTATTTAATCTACGCGCAGTTCTTTCAATTTCAGGATAAAAAAGAAGTTCGTCTGCGGGTAGCTTCCCTCGCATAAAACGGAGTCTGCACACTAAACCAAACAAATCAACAAGCTAAAGCAAAAGTTAACAAGCTTAAAACAAAACAACTATTGCAATGCTTGCAATATCAAACAACAATCCCCGACACGACGCCATTTTGTTGAAACAGTATTTCGGGGGGTGTTTTTATCGTATCCGCAGGGATTGTGCGATATTTTGATGCTTGCCGTTCAATAGTCGAAACGTTTTAAGTAAAGGGTTTCAAATTGTTCTTTGTTTTGTAACATCAATTTTGGTAGCAAAGAAGTAAACTAGAGCAAAGATTTTTCAGGTTTTATAAAAGTATGTCAAGATTAGGTTTTGCTAATCCTTTTCATACATATCCGATTAATCAAGCATATGAACTTAGTTTCGACCAATACAATAGCGTATCCTCCCAAATAAGTTTATGTCTAAAGCAAATTCGTGAGTATCGTTGTTTAGACCGTTAGATGATGTCTCATGCTAACAATCGAAACAACAACTGTTAAGATCAATACAAAGCGAATAATGAACCCCGAATCTATGTCTAGAGTTTGGTTTTTAAGAGATGAAGATATTAGGCCAAGATTTGGAAAATCTATGTCTAGAGTGATTCAAACCACAAATACATCATTAAGAATAAACAACTTCATCATATAATGATCATCAACCTTGTTTATATACAAAAGATCAAAAGAAATACATATAAGCAAGATTAACTACCTCTAATCTTAACACAAGAGGTTTAGCTACACATTTTCATGGTAGTTTGGCTGACAAGTTTCAAGAGGAGATGAAAGAACATCTGCGTCGAATAATCGAGATCAGATGTGACTTCAGCTTCTCTATGTGTAAATTCACTCTTGGATGATCAAAACTCAGAAAGATATGTTTTTGGTGTGAAAATATCAAGTTATCGAAGTTATGATCCCAAGAAAAAGTGAAATTCACTTGAAATCTGCTACATTCGCACTGCGAATGAATCATTCACCTAGCGAATGAAAGAAAATGGCACCTTAAGTGCCTCTGAATGTTAAACCGCCCCTGGCAGTTTTCGTGGGTTCGCAAAGCGAACCATTCGCCAAAACCTTCGCAAAGCAAATTTTGGGTCTTTTTCCCTCTGTTTTGTTCGCTGAGAGCTTCGCTAATGTTCGCAAAGCGAACATTCGCTGGGGACTTCGCCAGGGTTCGCAAAGCGAACCTGCTGTTGTTTTCTACTTTCCTTGGCAACTTGCAACAATTCCTTGTGTCTTCTATCTTTGATGTTTTTAGTGCACTTTCCTGCACAATAGAACACAAATTACAAGCACCAACGGTATAAATGTAATACATGAAGAACAACAATAATTCATCACTAAAATCCACAATTAAGACATGAAAGTAATGAAAAAGGCCAAGTATCAAGTATAAATAGAATAGCATGTTTGACATCTAACAACGGGCCAAACTTTAGTCTCAGACAAACTTCCCGTTCAACTCTTTCCAACTCTTAGAAAGGAAACATCGTCATTCTCATCAATGGATTCATCATCTTCTCCGCTGCAAAATCCAACTTTAGTCTCAGACGAACTTTCTGTTCAGCTTTTCACCGTTCCTAGAAACGAAACCTCGCCCTTCTCATCAAGGGCTTCATCATCTTCTCCACCACCAAATTCGACTTCAGTCTCGGACGAATTTCTTGTTCAGCTCCTCTTTGATCCTAGAAATGAAACCTCTCAATTCTCATCATTGGCTTTGTTATCTTCTCCACTGCCAAATCCAACTTCAGTCTTAGACGAACTTCCTCTTCAGCTCCTCCCTGCTCCTAAGAACAAAACCTTGACCTTCTCATCAATGGCTTCGTCATCTTGTCCACCACTAAATCCAACTTCAGTCTCAGGAGAACTTCCTGTTCAGCTCTTCCCTACTCCTAGAAACAAAACTTCGTCCTTCTCATTGAGGCTTCACCATCTTCTCCACTACCAAATCGAACTTCAATCTCAGACGAACTTCTTGTTCAGCTTTTCTCTGCTCCTAGAAACAAAACTACGCCCTTTCTATCAATGGCTTCGCCATTTTCTCCACCATCAAATCCAACTTCAGTCTCAGAAGAATTTCTTGTTTAACTCCTCCCTACTCCTAGAAACAAAACCCCATCATTCTCATCAATGGCTTCGTCATCTTCTCCCCCATCAAATCCAACTTCAGTCTCAGACAAACTTCCTCTCGAGCTTATCCTTACTCCTTGAAACAAAACTTCTCCTTCTTATCAATGTCTTCGTCATTTTCTCCACCACCAAATCTAACTTGAGTCTCGGATGAACTTTTTGTTCAGCTCCTCCCTACCCTTAGAAATGAAACCTCTCCCTTCTCATCAATATCTTCGTCATCTTCCCCCTGCCGAATCGACCTTCCTAATAACCTCCTCCATGCTCATAGAATCTAAATCTCACCCTTCTCATCAATATATTCATCATTTTCTCCACCTCGAAATCAACCTTTAAGATCAGCCAAACTTCCTGTTCAGCTCCTCCTTGCTCCTAGAAACTAAACCTCGCTATTCTCATCAATATCTTCGGCATCTTTTCCACCGCGAAATACAATTTTAGTCTCAGGCGAACTTCCTATTCAGCTCCTTTCTGCTTCTAGAAACAAAACCTCGACCTTCTCATCAATGGCTTTGTCCTATTCTCCACCGCCAAATCCAACTTCAGTACATACGAACTTCTTTTTCAGCTCCTCCCTGCTCCAAGAAACTAAACATAGCCTTTCTCATCAATGGCTTCATCATATTCTCCACTGCCAAATCTAACTTCAATCTCAAACGAAATTCTTGTTCAGCTTCTCCCTACTCCTCGAAATGAAACCCTGCCCTTCTCATCAATGGCTTCGTCATCTTCTCCATCGCCAAAACCAACTTCAGTCTCAGACGAAATTCTTGTTCAACTCCTCCCTTCTTCTAGAAACAAAACTTCGCCTTTCTCATCAATGACCCGTCATTTTCTCCACTACCAAATCCAACTTCAATCTCAGACGCACTTCCTGTTCAGCTCTTCCGTGCCCTTGGAAACAAAACCCCGCCTTATCATTTATGCTATGATGGTTAGGTTTGTTGTTATGTGGTGACTTTGCATTTCGTTGGCAAACTAATTTGTGTTGGGGTTTTGTAATTACAAGATTTTGTTTTCATTTTTTTTTCACTTAGCTTTTATTCTTATTATTTAGTTGACTGATATCATACATGTTTTATCATAGAAGTTGGAGTATTGAAGCACAGAAACTTGTGTCATGTTAAAAATGTAAAACACAAGTTTGTGTTAATATCACTTTTTTAGCGATTGTATAATGGATTCTGATATAAGATAACTATAACGAATTATGATATAAGATAACTGTATTTGTTTACGTGGATGGAAACCTTTGTTTTTACACTGTGTGCTTGCTTTATGATTAATTGATGTTCCATTTTCATAATATGCATGTTAAAAGCTTTATTTAGCAACCAAGTCCCTCCTTCTGAGTCATAGTGACTAGGTGCACCGTGGATGTGTGGTGGAATTCTTTATACTCCTTCTGTTTTAAAAATGACTGTCGTTTAAGGTTTTTGCACAAAGATTAAGAAATACAATGATATTGTCATAAGATATTGCACTTTTACTAAATTAGTCTTATTAACGTGTTGAAAATAGTGTACAGAGTAATAATTATATAACACAATTGGAAAATAACAATTATTACTACATTGAAAAGTGACAATGACATTTATTTTGAAACAAAAATTTTCCCTTAAAACGAATTTTAATATACGATCACTTTAACACCAATAGCACGAGCACTTTAAGAGAGAAGTTTTAATTTGGTCCTTATGATCTTACTCAACTCAGTTTAAATAAGTATGTGTTTGTTATTAACGGTGAATTAGACGCGACCGTGCATTTAAAGAGAAGTTTTCATTTCTAACTTCACAAAACTGTGATAAACATTGCATCAAAACGTGAATCCAACAATGCAATTAAAATGTTGGCTTTATATATATATATATATATATATATATATATATATATATATATATATAAATAAATATAAAGATCAATTTTAACAATAAATTTTTTTAATTTATTCTAAATTATAATTTTTGAATTGAATATAATTTAATGATTAATTAAGTAAAAAATCTAATTTAACTATTAAGTCTTACTATATATATATATATATATAATATGCTGAGTGTGTTATGATGAGAGGGATATAGCTTTAATAACACATGTCATCATGTCAATCTGAATATTCGTCTCTACACACAATCATTTCATTTCCATCGTCATCACTGTTCATCTTCGTGTATTGTTAATATCTTTCTTTCTGGGGTTTTGTTTTCATCTCACCCCTTTCCTTCAACAAACCATGGTATTCACTTTTTGTTGTATTTTCTTTTTCTTCTTCAACTTGTTCCATTACTTACTTTGATCTAAATCTTTGATTTTTCCTTTTTTGTTATGATTTTGTGATATTTACATGTTTGGAACTAAAAAGATTAGTTTTTTCTTGTTGGGTCTTGCATGTTGAGCTTGTGAAAATGGCTTTAGAGGAAACTGATTCATGGAGTTTAGGAGGAATAATTGGATCCTTTATTGACCTTTTTGTAGCTTATGTGTTACTATGTGGATCCACTTTTGCTTTCTTTGTTTCCAAATTTCTTAGGGTTTTTGGATTTTATCTTCCTTGTCCTTGCAAAGGGATTTTAGGTTATAGGAATAGCTATCTTTGTTTTCATATGTTATTGTTTGAATGGCCTTTAAGGAAGATATGCTCCATTCAAGTAATGGCGTTGAAGAGGTTTCCATTTGATTTGGTTTGGGTAAAGAAAGATCATTCTTTGAACAATATCAATGAGGACAAAATGGTTGTTAATGTTGATCAGAAAACATGTGGTAATAATGATAATAGGATTGTTGAATTGGAAGATGAGAGTTTGAGTTCGAGTCCGCGTTTGCGAGAAATTGGGTATGATGTTAAAGGAAAAGGGGTGTTGAGTTTGAAACGTAGGTCAGGGTTTCGGCGTAGGAAGAGGAGTGGTTATGATTGTGGAAAGATTGATTCGGTTATTCGTCGTCATAGTTTCCAGTCTGATGTTACATTCACTTCTGTGCCGTGGGATGGAAGCAGCCGTATGGTTAAAGATAAATCCAGTCAGAGCTCGAATTCTGCATCCGGAAAAGAAGGTAGTTTGCAATGTAAGTGAGAAATCTTCAACATAGTTATCGTTCTTTCGATGATTTTTTTTATATGCGTACTGGATTTTAGCTTATAGTTTTTCCCGTCCTGTTATTTTAGACAATGACGATGACCGGTCGAGCCATGAATTGGACCAAAAAACATGTCACAGTTATGAATTCAATGCATCAATAATTGAAAGTCCAGGACAGGGAATATATTCGTCGTCTTTGGAACCACACTACTCGAGTCCTACTGCACGAGCTAATGTTCATATAGTTGGAAATGAAGACTGCCGTATCAAGATGTATGAAAACGCGCTTGAGGAAGAGAAAGCGGCTTACGCGGCTCTTTATCTAGAGCTAGAGAAGGAGAGAGCTGCGGCTGCTACTGCTGCGGATGAAGCCATGGCTATGATATTGCGTCTGCAAGAAGAGAAAGCTTTGATGGAAATGGAAATGAGACAATACGATAGGTTGATTGAAGAAAGAGTTGCTTATGATGAAGAAGAGATGAGTATTATGCAAGAGATTCTTATAAGAAGAGAAAAGGAGAATCTCTTTCTGGAAAAGGAACTCGAAAGTTATAGGCAAATGTGTTTGACAGGAAATTGTGAGTCGAAGTCTAAGTCGGCGGATGTACGGCTTAGTGAATGGAAACAAAGGTCACCACTTTCGTTTGAAATATATGATGATCCACCGCAGAAAGAAAGCATCGTGTCAAATGTTAAGAAAGATTTTACGAATACAGAACATGGAGAAGAGCTCGAGAAAAACACTAGACACAAGGATCAAGCGTGCGATGATCTGCATAGCTCTTTCGATGATACCGAGTCCGATGTTCTTGACGTCCATGTTATTGATGACAACATCGAACATAAGGAAAAGGAAATTGAAAATTTAAGCAGCTCTTCACATAGTACTACTCTTTCAGACAAACCGATGAATACACGTCTTGAACACGCAAGTTGTTCAGATGCTGACTCAAAATGCAAATCTACGCCTTTCGACACTGGAAGTGATTCTCCGTATTTGGTTCATAATGAAAAGTTGAGGATTGACAATGAGATTGAAGTTCTTGGAGAAAGGTTGAGGACAGTGAAGCATGAAAAAGAGAAATTGACTTTGTTTGCAGACAAAGGCGAAAACGAAAAAGGTCAGTTGAAGCTTTTGGATGAGATAGCATCCCGTCTTCAACAAATTAAACAATTAAGGAAGCCTGCACGTGACGCATCCTTGCCCCCTAAGCCTGCGCGTGGCGCATCCTTGCCCCCTTCATGGACTCAGGTATAACTTCAAACTTGTTTTCTGTCGGCAGTTAAATTTATCTATAACTTTTTCACATATTTCTGTCTAATCGCAATGCTATTAAGGGTCTGTTTGGATTGATTTGTTTGAGTTTATCAACTGACATAATAATCACTTGTAAGGCTCTTTGCTTAATAATCTATGTAGTACGGACACCTTTGATTGAATGTGGTTTTGATATTTGACATCAAGACATGATTTCAGTTACTTCTATTTTCTTGAGTCATTAACGTGTCTGTGTCGGTATTGCGTCTGGTGTTCATATCTTAAATGATCGATTTTTTTCTTCTTTTTAGGTGAGCGAGAGGAAGAGGCGCTGCCAAAGTGTGACCTTGGAGACTTGTGAAAGCTCCTAAATCATGTAGAGTTTGTTAATTGACATGAGGTTTCATAGCCAAGCATCTTTCTAAACTTGTAAATGCTATGTGAAATACCTCTTGTTGCCAGTAGAATCCAGCAGTACTTTCCTTTACCTTGTTGTATGCTTTGAGAACTTATAGTTTTTGTAAATAAATAAATGTTCTGTGTCATCATAGTGACTAGTCTTAGTTTGTTGCTTTTGCCTTTTTGTTGAAAAGCATGGAAGACATTATAGGTGTTCAACAACACCCCACCCACCAACACGAGCTGTGTTATTTTAACAACATATTGAGACTACTTTTCTGTCTTATAGATCAAAATTGAAATTAAAGAAAGCTTGTTATTTTAGTTCATTTAGCCATGTTTTAGAGCATATTTTCCAAAACATAGTATATTAAGTGTCTATTTGGTGAGGATGAATTTGTTGATTTTGAAAAACTAATACTGGAAATGTGATTTCTCTATACACGCGATATATTTAAATCCCAAACATATTTAAAAACTCAACCATGTATTATAGACATGGCAACGGGGCGGGTTTGAGCAGCCCCGCACCCGCACCCGCCACCCTGAAACAGACCCGCCCCCGCCCCCGCACCCAGTCGGGGGTAAAAAACTATCACCCAGACCCGCCCCCAATGGGGAACGGGTTCCCCGCCCCCGCCCCCCGCCCCCACCCGCAAAACTATTTTTTTTTAAATAAATATTTTTCATAATAATAAAAATTAATAATTTAATTAAATAATTAATTATTTTAATAATAAACATGTTTTTAAAGAGTAAAATAATTAATAAACATGTTTTTCTAGTAAAACTATTTTTAAAAATTAAAATAACTTTAATAAATATATAATAAAATAATTAAAATAAGATATAAAAGTAAATTAAGGTAGACCGGGGCGGGGGCGGGGGCGGGTGCGGGGCGGGTAGTAGCATCCCCCGCCCCCGCACCCGCACCCGTAATAAAAAATCGGGTTTTACCCGCACCCGCACCCGCACCCAGTTAAACCGGGTTTTCCCCGCTAATTTCGGGGCGGGTCCGGGCGGGCCCCGACGGGTCTGGGTTTTTTTGCCATGTCTACATGTATATAACTACTTCTCTGTTTATTCAGTTAAAGAAACAACACTCTTATTTGTATTTGTATTGTGAGAAGATGATGTGTACGAATCCTACAGAACTCTTGAGTATAGGACTGTGTTAGAACAACAATTATAGAATATTAAAGAGAAACGAAAGGAAAAGACAATGAATACAATCGATTTTTGTTAATGCAGGTCGATCAATCTGTAACTAACTATAGAACAATTATAATTCCATTTATTTCTCTCTAATAAATTAGAGTGTTACGATGTTATAAACAAAATATAATAATACTAACATCTCTAACTAACTATAGAACAATTATAATTCCATTTATTTCTCTCTAATAAATTAGAGTGTTACGATGTTACAAGCAAAATATAATAATACTAACAGATTCGTCTTAAGTTTTTCGAGGTCTTGTGTAGATTTTTTTAAGTTAAACAACGGCAAAACAAATAGAGGTCTTATTTAATCATGATTTAGTCTGACAAATATTTTATGAGGCCCCATTTAGCTAGAGTTTAACCTTGAAAATTTTAAGACCCTATGCGGTAGATCACCTTACATGCCCTCAAAGACGACCCTAATACTAAGACTCAATTTACAATTATACTTTTCAAGGCCCCATATCCTCAGTTACATACCCATAATAATTTCCACAATATGAGTTATACTCAACAATATCCACAACAATCTCCATAATATGAACCATAATCAACAATACTTATAATAATCTCCACAATATGCATCATATTCGACAATTTCCACCTTGACAAATATCAAACTCCTATGAAGATTTTCTGCAAGACGATCACATTTTGCCAACTCAGAAGGTACATATTCGACTTAACACTAAGAAATATGTAACAAGTCAAGCAATGTCTGAACTTGTCACTGATGACTTTCTTGATCGACATATCAAGTGCATTATCTAAGGTATAAACCTTTTCATGTAATATCTGTCAAGATGCAAGTAACTCTCTTATCTTGTGAAACCTCACATCGATATGCTTGGTCCTGACATGTTACACTTGATTGTTTGTCAAATAAATGACACTCTAACTACCACAATGCAACTGAACTCCACTCTTCTCAACACCAAATTCTCTCACCAATCTTGTAAACCATAAGGTTTCTTTAACAACTTCACTTGCCGCCTTGTATTCAGTTTCAGTTGTCGACATGGCCACTATAGATTAAACTGATGTTTTCCAACAAATAGGCTCGTCCTCTTGTTAAAGTAAAGACATGCCATGTTTGAGATGTCATATCACCAGCATAGTCTGAATCAACATACTACAACCGAAGAATCACCTTGTTCACTGCTAAACATGAAACCATGCCTCGTTGTACCCTTCAAGTACCTGAAAAAAAACCCACTTGACTATTTCCCAATGACTTTTTCCCAGTTTGGACACAAACTTACAAACTTAACTTACTGCTTGTGCCAAATTTGGTACATTGCTGACCATATCATACATTAAATAACCAACAACACTAATATAAGTAACCTTTGACATATACTCATCTTCTCCATCTGTCTTTGGACACTGATCCAATGAGAGCTTAAAGTGATTCGCCAATGGAGTACTCACAACCTTTGAATTACTCATGTCAAACTTGTCTAAAACCTTTTCAACACAGCTTTTCTAAGAGAGGCAAATTTCTACTGCTTATATCCTTGTGAATTTTCATACTAAGAATCTTCTTAGCAACATCTAAGTCTTTCATGTCAAACTCCTTTTCCAACATGATTTTTAGTTCATTCGCATAATGTATGATTAACATCAATCAACATATCATCAACATACAAATAACAATAAAATAAAAGAGCCGTCATCAAAGCTCCTAAAATAAACACAATATTCATGCTCAAACCTTGTGTAGTCTATAACGCCCCATTTTATTGTAATTAATTAAAATTATCTGGTGTTGTGTGTATGTATGTGTTGATTTGTGTTTCATTATGTTGGGGTACCCTGCGGTATGGGGTAGTGACCTTAGTGTTAATGACCTTAAGGGTGAGGGGTGTGTGGCTAATTTTGTAGAATTTGATGGTGTAGTGAGAATGATTAATAAATTAATATTTATTTGATTAATATTATTAATCTAAATTATTAGGAGATATTGTTATTATTATTTAAGTTGTAAAATTAATAATAATAATAATATTGGAATAATAATAATAATAATTAAAATAATAATATTAAGGTGAAAATAAGATTAAGGGGCATAATTGACAATTGAGAGAATGTTGAGAACATAATAGAGAGTTAGAGGAGTAAGTCAGGGCATAAGAGGCAAACCATAGAAAAGGGTCCTAGGGTTAAAAAAGTAAAATAAGGAAAGAGAAGTCATTCTGTACGATCGTGACATTGGAGAAGAGCGGAAGAAAGGCTAGGGTTGAAGAAGAAGAAGAAGAAGGAACCACCATTTGTGAAGGATTAGAAAGCTCAATTACAAGGTAAGGGTGGGGTTCTGATCCTATAAGGGTTAACATGTTGAACGGTGGGTAGAAGTTAGGTTTTGTCTTATGGGTAGAATATTGTTCTATGTGGTGATTACTATGAATACTTGATCAATGATGAAATTGTTATTTGATTGTATGATAAATGATGTTTTATAACTGATATGTGATGAGTTATGTACATGTATGTGTGTAAAAATTCTGTTTTGAAAATGTTGAAAACTTCTCCATTGTTGAGTTTTGGAGTTTCGAGTCGGAAGAATGAAATTATGATGAATTGTTGTTAACCCATGAGTAAAACATAGCATAATCGAGGTTTAGAATGTTATTTTGACATAAAATCGGGTCTATGGTGATAGGGGTTAGTGGTATAGGCTTTGGTGTGAAAGTCTGGGGTGAAAGTGCTTTTAAAAAAAAAAGTGGTTTTTGGGGTTCGGAACAGTATGAGTCGACCGCTAGAACCCCTGAGTCGAATCATAGCCACCCGAATGCAAAATTGTGGAAATTTTAACAGTATGCGCCGACTCATAGGTTTTGAGTTGACTTAAGTACTCCGTGCGTCGACCTCTGAGTCGACTCATAGGCAGAAAAACGCCAGAAACGGTGTTGGTCATAACTTTTTAACGGTTAATCTAAATGACGAACCGTTCGAAGCGTTGGAAAGATAATAAGTAGAACTTTAACATGGTATAATTATATGAATCATTTTGCTAATACTTTTATGTCTAGTATCTTGAATAATGTGATTGTTGCTTGTTGTGTACCTTAAGAAGTCGCGGTGTAAGTGACGAACCTTGAGTGTTGTTGCAAAGATGTTTTGATGATGTTGTTGTGATGTTGTGGTGATGTTTGATGATGTTATTGTGATGTTAATGATGGTAATATGAAGATGCTTTAATGATGTCGTTGGTGTAATATGAACATGTCTAATAATGTTGTTGTGAATGCAAAATAAATACATGTATATGTCCATATTGTTTGAAATATAATTTGATGTTTGTTGGCCAATTTGGGAGGTGTACAATAACCATGGTGGCAGGTTATTGTGCACGATGATGTTATCGTTGCTGTATGCATAAATAGCCACATTGCTTACATTTGTGAACATGAGTAGTGACATTTTATTGTTTGACGTGATTGAAGGTTATGTTATGATGTGGTGTGATATAAAGCATTATTTCAAATGTGATTATGTTGATTTATGGTGATTGCATTAATGATATATATGTTGCATGAAGTACATGTTATGCTTGTTGGGCAATTTGGACGGTGTCTAATAACCATGGTGGTGGATTATTGTACACGATGGTGTTGGTGTTGTTGTATGCATAAATAGTTGCATTGCATACATTTGTGGACAGATGGTCCGTTGTTGGTGAGCCTAAAATCCCATTGTGTGGATTGGGCCGGTAGCTGATTCGGAGGTGATGGATCAGTGAGTGGTTATGATCCTAGGAGGTGGGGATCAGAACAGTGAACCTGAGTGTTCACGAAATTTGGCACCACATGCATATGCATTGAGTCGGGTGTGAGTCTCATTGCATTGTATGTCATCTATGTTGCTATGTTGTTAAATACATGGTGATGGGTGATTAATTGTTTTGTATCGTGTGATTATTGTTTGTTTGGTGAATAATTGGTGATGATATCGTTGGATGATTGATGTGAGATGTTAGTTGCATTGTTGTTGTGCTAACTTAATGCATGCTGTTTAACACGATTTCCTTTATATTATCATAATATCTCACCCCTTTTGTTTGAATGTTGCCTCCACGTGGGTAACACGCAGGTGATTCGCAGTGAGGATTGGATGTTATTAGAAGAGGCTACTCTCCTTTATGCTTTTGTCAAGTCAGTGTCTGCTCTGATATGTAACATTGGGGGTCGACGCTTGTTTTGTTTGTGTTGGGAGGGAACTATATGTATAGCTCAATTGTTGGATAATTTTATGTGGATGGAGATTGTTATGTGAATCTCTCTTGTTGATAATTTCCTTATAACTACAATTGCTATAATTAATTGGAAGAGTTTACCTATTCAGTTCCAATGTTTTCCGCTGCTTAACATAATGTTGAAGTTCAGACTTATGATGTGTTACTTAATTACTATATGTGTTGCATGTCGAAATATATGGGCAGGTTGTTGTTGGATGTGGCATACTAATTGCATGATTTAATTTTATTTTACTCTGATTTTAAATATAATTACGCAGGGGAAATTAGGGTGTTACATAGTCAATTTGAAGCATGTATGAATCAAAACGCTTGTATCATTATCTTGGAGATTACTTTAAGCCATACAAAGACATCTTCAATTTACAAACTAGTCTGCCATGTCCAGTGTCACTAACCCATCTGACTGCTCCATATAAATTTCTCATCTAAATTACCGTGAAGAAATGTTGTCTTCACATTCATCTGCTCTAAATGCATGTCTTGGCTGACTACCAAGGCTAACACGGTTCTGATAGAACTATGTCTAACGAGCGGAGATAAAATATCATCATAGTTAATCTCCTTCTGCTATGAGTACCCCTTTGCTACAAGACGAGCCTTGAACATTTCCTTTTTTTGTTATTGCTGATTTTCTCTTGAACACCCACTTACAATCAATGACCCTTTTCCCTTTAAGAAGTTGAACAAGCTCCCATGTATGATTTTTCTTTAAGGAATCCTTCTCCTCCACCATCTCATCCATCAATTTATGTTTCTATTAGATGTCTATAGCCTCTCAAAAGGTGGAAGGATATACAAAATTGTTAAGAAGTGCATAAGCTTCCAAGTCTTCATACCCATATCTTTCTTGTGGCTTAGTTGAACAATTTTGTATCTCATGTACAATAATATAATCATGAACTCCACCTAAAACATCATTTATGTGGTTAATTTCAGTATCAATGACTTGTTCGTCTTGTGGTTCACGCACTACCTGTATATTGTTCGCTAGTGGCAGATCAACATCCACCTGAATCACCTATTTGTTGGAAGTTTCTCCTTCATATGGTGACACATATGTTGTAACTGATTTATTCAACATTAATTGCTCATAAAAGTTAAGATATTTTCTTATTACCCTATTCTTTTTAATCGAATCCCATAACTTATCCCTTTACAACTTTTACTTAACCAACAAAGACACACTTCTTCGACTTTGGCTCGATCTTCACTGAACATATGCATATAAGCTGGTCAACCCAACATCCTTAAGTTGTCAAGATCAATTGGATAACATGTCCATATCTCCTATGAAATCTTCTCCTCCAATGAAAATAATGGTGATCTGTTGATAAGATAACACACCATGTTAGCTACTTATGCCCAGAAACCTTTTGATAGTGAAACATTCAACAAGAGACATTTTGCCCTTTGAGTTAAGTACTTATTCATTCTCTCTGTCATACTATTTTTGTTTGCGGTGTCTTACGAACTGATAAATGTCTTTAATATCATGTTCTTCACATAACCTCTTGAAATTTGAATTAGTGTACTTTGTTTCATTATCTGATAGCAAATACTTGATTTTTATGCTTGTTTAATTCTCTACCTATCTGCCTTCTACAACTTAAATTTGGTAAAATTTTTAGATTTTTTATTCAAGAAATACACCCAAACCTTTCAATAAAAATATATGTAAAAGTCACAAAATACCTAGAGCCACCCATGGAAACCTCTTTGGTAAATTTTCATACATCTGAATGCCCATAGTCTAAAATTCCTTTTGTTTTGTGCTTTTCAGTCTTGAACCGAACATAACATTGTTTTTCAAGTACGCAATTGTTATCCTGGAATTTCTAGTTAGAGAAAAGTAAATTGAATGCTGCATTGAAAATTTTTTAAGTGTTAGCATTTATTGACAAAAGTCGACAGGAGCGAATACGTCGACTGAAGCACTTTGAATAACATTCTGAACATGGTTTGGAAGAATCTAACGAGCATTTCTTACTAATCACTCGACACCATGTCGAGGTCAAAGCGTTCGATAGAATTCAAAGACTTAGAAGATTTTTGAAACCAAAGACTTGAAAATGTCTTAGCTCTTGGGGTTTTCCTTAACTACCTTTCGACAAATAGTCAATTATTATTCTCTTAGAGTAGTTAAGAACGTGGGATGATGGTTTCCAGCAATTTACAAGTTTTGACAATGTGGTAGTACTTTCAGAAGACTAAGTTGCATATTCTTAAATACGTGTCTATTTTCTAGGAATTATTTGTCGGCAATGATTATCTTTAGTTGAATATAAATAGCGGGTTCATACATTGTAATCATGGTCACACAAATTCATACCTTTCTCTATAGAATTGGAGTACCCGAGTCAAAGAGTAAAATAATTTATGAAAATCATGTATGAATCTGCGTCCCCTTCTTTATTGTCTTTATGTTTTCTTAATTAAAATAATTTTCTATTCCTTGTCATTTACTGCTTTTCTTTTAATGCCATTTATTGTAGTTTCTATTTACATTAATTCAAGCTTTTGCATGATTAAAGTTTGTCTTCACTTTGGTTGTGTACAAACATTCACAGTCATTTCACACACATACTTTCTTGTACACGTGTTTTGCATAAATTGCTTTTGAGATTTTTCGAGTTAATCTCACAGACTAATTAAACCTGTGATTGTTCGTTAAAAATACCTGCAAACAAATTAGCACGCCTGGTGGGACTTTTTGTGCAAATTTTTCTTTTCTTTTACGAGAAGTTATTATATTATTTAGACATTTCTGTTTTACATAAAATATTTTCAATGCCCGGAGTTATACGCGTATGAGAAGTGGTAAGACTTTAGCGGAAATTTATAATCCAAAAAATGCTTCCAGTGCCCGAAATGATGCTCTAGACCTATAACCACTAGTCACTTCGACCATTGGTACTGTAAGGACATCAAACCTTGTCGGAGTTATATGCCCAATCTTAAATCCAGTAGTGACTTTGACGTCAATTCTTGGAGTGGTAGTTTCGCTACCACCAGTAACAAATATCCCAACTACACCCAGGTCTACTTCGGCTATGTATGGGAACCTATACCCCATATGTACCAAGTTTTACCCTATAGTTACTAGGGATTACCCATATGACATGCTAACTACTATGATGGCAAGCTTGCAAAGTCACGCTTCGACGTTTACAGATAATGTTGCGACGATAACGTCAACCCTAAATTCACATTTGGCGTCAGGATCTTCCATAAGAAACCTTGGTCGGATGACACAACCACAAGGAGTATTTGGATATGTTCCTCCATGAATGCTAGACTAAACTACAAATTCTTTTATGTCCATGAGGCAACAAATGGATGAAAGTAAGCACGAGATAGCGAACATGATGACATAATAACTAGGTATTGTGTTTTATCCGTTAATTCATAACACAACCTATAGTTACCAGCTGTTGGTCCATCCGATGGGTAGAATTACTGATTTTTTTGTTACCTCTAGCACCATTTGTGTTGTTGCCTAATAATCAAATGTCTGTCAAACAACACCCACTGAGGGCAGTCGAAGGAAACCAAGGCCAAAATGGCCCAGAAGTAGTTATAGTACAAAGAGACCAGAATGTCGACCAAGTACTTAGGAATGTCCAGCAAAACAACTTTAGGGGAAAAACAATATAACTAACGTGGTCGAACAGATTTTGGCCCAAAATGTCCTTAACGCTGATAGGCCCAATTATGTATCTCATCTTTCGGAATATGTGCGACAAATGTAACTTCCAAAGGGATGGAAGGTCTGCCAAAAACGGTTTTGCGGAAGTCATATCTACCTGAATAGAGGAGAAAGTTACCTTAACCTACTCAGATGTCAATTGTAACCATAGAGAGCAACCTAAGAGGGGGGTGATTAGGTTTTTTTGTTGGATTTTTCTTATTATTTTGCAGATGACCTTTTATTTTTTATTTTTTATTTTCGGAAATACGACAATGAACTTAGAACAAAAAGTCCAGAAAAATAAATAGCATAAATGTAAAATACACAAGAGATTTATCATAGTTCCTATTATCAACCAAGGGTACATCTACTCTTTTCACACCTTGAACGATTTCCCACTATGTTAGATATTTGTACAAGCCTCACACGAAGACCTCTCTTACAATCTTCTAACACAAACACCAAACCTATGGTGGAACTTTGAATTACACCAATCAAAATAAAATTTTACAACAAACAACTTATCACCACAAACTTGGTGATTAATTTAAAACATAGACACTTTAAATGATCTTGAATAAAGTTGATTTTTGACTTTATTTAAAGTATACAAATTTGTACTTCTCTTTCTCAAAATTACAATTCAAACTAATGTACATTAAGTGCTCAGAATATGATATGAAACTTTTTGAATGATTTAAAAGCTATGTGTCACACCCTAATTTTTAACCCTAAGATTCCACCTCATTTGCATCATCTTTGCATGACATCAATCATCTCATGTGTGTGTGTTTTATGTATCACTAACCCCTTTGAATTTTAAGAGTGTGTGCTTTGGTTTACTTTGACTGCAAGCTAGGGTTTTGGCACCAAGAAGCTCAGGAGTTGACCAATCAAGGGTTTTTGTGATCCTCAATTCTCAACATGATCAAAGGTATCCTTTCATCAACAATCAAGTGCAAGATTCTATCAATACCACTTCATCAAGCCCCAAGTCATCAGATGCACCAAATTAGGGTTTTGACCTAATTCATTCCTGAGTTGAATTTTTGAGCAAGGCATGATCCTACACCTCAAGTCATGATTCAAGGACCTCAATTACATCATCTTAGCCCAATCATATGTTTGGATTGATTCAAGGAGCTTGATTCGTTGAGAATTGAAGAAAACAAGTTCATCTGGAAAAAGTCAACTGTCCATCAAAGTCAAAGTTTGACTTTTGAGATTTTTGGTCAAACATGGACTCCAAAAGTCAAGGATCATGAAAATATGATGGATGATTACATTTGATCATGATAAATCAAGAATAAATTCAAAGATATGGAAATTAGGGTTTTGTAGATTTTTCTAAGTTACAAAATTTTGTGAACAAATGCCCTACTTTCCAAGTCTATAACTTCTTCCTCAAGCATCCAATAGAAACATTTGGGGAATCATTTTAAAGATGGTATTACATACTCCAATTTGGTGAAATAATGAACTCAAAAGCATTTACCAATTGAAAGTTATGATTGTTCAAAGTTGAGGTTTTTCAAGGTGTGAAAATGTCCAATACTTAGAATTTTTTCGAAGTATAAATCAGTGAAAAGTCCAATTTTGTTGGACATTTTTCTCAATGATCCAAATTGATTCTTTCCAAGTGATCAACATCAAAATTGTAGTATGTGATCTCATCTTTCCAATGGAACCAAGAACATGAAATTATCTTGCTTGAGCATGAAGTTGTGATTTATGCAAGAAACCATGATAGAGTTGAATTTTCAAGGCAGATTTTTACTAAGTTAAAATTCTGTTACAAGTGCACGAATTCAAGGACACTTTTGGCTACTTTATGATCATTTTGAAGGCTCCTCATCAACTGAAAACTTTTTCCATGCCATAAGATCTTCACATTGATCTCAAATCTTGCATCATTTGATCTTCATTAATGGGAGAAAGACATGATCCAACATGCCATCTTAATTTTTTTTTGCATTGCTTGAAAAGTGAAATTATGATCACCAAAACTTTTTCCATGATTCAAAGACATAATCTAAACATTAGAACATGTTGGATTTGCGGAGAAAAATCTTTTGAGCATAACACTTTAGAAGCTACTGAAGCATACCAACTTTTGTACGTTTATCCACTTTTATGGTTTTCATCAAAGATCCTCCAAACTTTATCTTTGTCCATTGATCTTTTTCCAAACCATTTCCATTATAAATAGAGCCTCATTTGAGATCATTTTCACACACAAAAACATATCATAGTCTCATAATCATCTTGCTCCAAAATCTCATATTTTTCAAAGTGGTCAAAATCTCAAAGATGACATTGCTTTGATTAAACATCTTACATCCATTCCAACACTTCAAACACATTTCATAAGTCATATCTAAGTTTCTGAAACGCACAAACACATTGCATAAACCTCTCAAACCAGAAATCACCATTTTTGCAAAATTTCCAAACACCATTGAAGTGAAATTCGAATTTCACATCCTAGCCACTTTCCATCTCATTTCTCCATCCAAACACCTTACATACATCATATACAGCTTGTCCAAAGTCTAAGAACACACCTGTAACAGCTTGAACACCATAATCATAACTTCACTTTTCTCATTTGCACATTGATTTGGACAGAAGAATTCAGACCACCTCAACCCAAACCAAGCATGGCAACACGTTGACATCACTGAAGGTGTAGGAATCATCAAACTACTTCTGGAAGTGCTCCATGACCAAGAACCATTTCTCACTTTTTAGGTAAACTTTCATTTCTCAAACTCATAGTTAGAGGCATCATTTTCATCCATTCAAGTTACCATTCTACTTTCCTTAACATGTTGAGTGAAAGCCCCATGAAAATGGGCATTAGTTGATTGTATATGAAATTTAATTTTAGTTTGAACTTTTATGTTTTTTCTGGTTTTGCCTAAAATTCGTAAGTTTGAAATAAAATAAATAAAAACTAATGACATATTTGAAATCCATGCGAAATTCTGATCAAGATGCTATATTCACATTCCTTGTTTGGTTCGAAAATGGAAAAGTTGCATTGTTTTGAAAATTAAAAAAGTAGCGATGAAGAAGATAAAGTTTTCATTTTTTAAATTTTAGTTTTATATTATATATTATTTGGATACATGTTATTACCAGAAGGTTCGTATGACTCACTTGGTAGAGTGTTTGGTTATTGAGGGAAGTGTTTTGGGTTCAACACCCATGAGAAGACCCTTTTGGCCATTTTTCAAATTTTTCTTCATTTTCTTCTTCTTTTTCTTCCTTCCTTATTTCTTTGTTTTTCTTTCTTCATTTTATTTCTTTTATTTATTTTCTTTTATTTATTTTCTTCACTTATCCTCTTTTAATTTCTTTTATTTTATTTATTTATTTAAAAAACCAAAAATCTTTTATCATTTATTTTTATTTTCTTCTTTTTTTTATAAAAAATCCAAAAAATGTTTATTTGATTATTTATTTTCTTATTTTTATTTAAACTTTTAAAAACAAAAAAAAAATATTTTTATTCTTTCTTGTTTATTTTATTATTCTCATATTAAAAAAAACCTAAAATATTTGTTCTCTTTTATTTATTTATTAGAGGTTCTATTTTCGTTTAAATACTTCCGATTAATTTAAAAATGTACACTTTGTTTGATTGGTGTTCTTGTGGTGTCCATGTTTATTCCAAATATTTAATGTTTGATGCTTGATATTTTAAAAGATAAATCCATGTATTTTGTATCTTGTGATGTCCATGTTGTGTTTAGGTTTGTTTCAAATATTTTGTTTACTTTGTTGACCTAAGTCCATGTTTACTTCCAATGTGCCATGTTTGTGTTTGTTGATTCATGATTAATCTTGTTCTTGTTTGAACCTTGTCTTATATATATCTATGCCTTGTGCCTTGATGTTACCCCTTGCTTGGTCATGTGTTTAAAATCATGTTGATGTTGTGTATCATGTTTTCTACCCTTAAATTTCATTGTTGAATATCATATATGTTTGTGTATCCATGTTCATCTTATTTTACTGTTGCCTAATCCAAGGGAAAGGAACTTCTTGTTAACTTCATGTCATTTGCATATGGATTCTTGTTCTCTTTTACATTTTTCCTTATTGCATGATCCTTGATTATCTCTAGAAAGTTTCCCTTAAGCTAATTACCTTTAGATGGTTCATAATTAAGTTCCCCTTTTCTCAACTTAAGCCTTATTCAAACCCTTGTCACTTTGCCTTTTCAATTTAAAATCTTTTCAAATAGATTAGACATCAGTCATCCCTAGTAGAGATGTAATTCTCTTACCCCATGCATTGTTGAGAAAGATGTTGATTCTTTTTCACTTGAGAGAGGTATGTGGTATACTTGTTGATTCTATATCCAAGTTGGAGCCCTTCTCTCATTGTGAAGCAAATATCCATCTTCCACGTGTTTATGGTGGTTTATTTGAGTATTCTCCTTAAGATGACAACTTGTCTCTTCTCCTAAAACCAACCAACAAACATTCTTTCACCCGTATTTAGCCGAACTACGATTGCTCCGACTTCCTATATAGGATACATATGCATAGGATTGCGAGATCCTAGTGAGCTACCTTTTATTTTTCTACCTTTTTCTTTTTCTCCCTTTTCACAAAAAACAATAAAAAAAACATTTCTCTTCTTATCTCCCCAATCAATCCCAAATAGAAAACAACTTAACTATAACACAAATACAACAAGTGGTTCCTATAGGATACTATAGATACTTAGGATGCTAATACATTCCCTTAGTATAACCAACCTCCGTACCTTAAATCTCTTTATTGCATTGTTTTGCATTGCATATTTATGTGTTATTCTTTCTTCCCCCCCTTTTGGATAAATTAAAGATCAATGGTAATATCTTAAGATTTGTGAAGCCTAGTTAACTTAATAGTTATGGTCTCCGATTCTCACCGCGACACTATGCACAAAGTTTCATGGCAACAATTTTTGAACACTTAGAAAAGAAAGTTTGAATGTATGAAAAGATTTATGAAAGAGTTAAATCTGAATATTTGAAGTGTACATCTTATATACATCATGAACCATTGTTATGAAAGGATGCACAAGTTTGAAAACAATTCATGAAGCATTATAATGAAAAGATGTAAAAGTTTGAAAAACATTCTATAAAGCATTGCAATGTGTTAGAAATATTTGAACATGAAAAAATGCATTGCTTCAGGTTGGTATTCGAATACCAAAATGTGGTAACTGAATACCACTTCAAAAATGTTTAAAAACTCAAAAACTGGTATTCTGATACCATATATGTTATTCGAATACCAGTCTTTTAAAAGTGAAAAATCTACAATTTTTTCAACTGGTATTCGGATACCATATATGGTATTCGAATACCATAATCAATTTGGCCAAAAATTGACTTTTTAATGAATGACTTCATGCATTTGAGTGCAATATGTTTAAGAAGATGATTGATAAAATTTGATACATATATATTTCATAACATTCAATGTGATATAATGTGAATTATAATGTACCTTTAATCATAATTATTTACTTGGTTCTTCACTTGGATATCTTCATCATTAATAATCCTTTGACATCCCACTTTTATTCTTTATCTTCTTTGATAAGCTTTTGTCGTTGTCAAAACCAAACTAAGATAGATGATGAACATCTTCTTCATAATTGTGTTATCAATATTGTGTCGTGGGGCATAACAACTACCTTTCGTGCTTGCACCACCAAAAACAACTTTCTCAACTATGTCTGACCGATTTAAATTTGGGTGGATAAGTACACCCATTGATTTCAATTACTACATTTTAAAAACAATATCAACACAATACATAACTTTAAATACACAAACAACATTAACACACAACACACATTTTTTAAACCATACTCATACTTACCTCATTCACATCCCAGGTGTACTTCTCCCGCATATCCTCGATTAACTCTGCAACTCATTCTCAGTCAACCTCTTCCGCTCCTCCTGATGCACCCTTTCCCGCACCTCCATGATCAACCTCTCCCGCTCCTTATGATACACCCTCTCAGGTTCCTCTTGAGTCACTTTATCATGCACATCCTTAGTCAACTTTTCCCGTTTATTTTCTAATGCTTCTTGTATCCTCTTACCCACCCCTTGATCAATTATCTCTTCAATTTATTTCTTGCACATTAATACTTGTCCTATGTTAACTAGAGGTAAATCAGGCAAGTCTAAACCCAATTTCTATATGGTTCACTATGAACCTACCACGTTTAAATAAGCTATGACCAATCCTGAATGGTTACACCATGAAAACTGAGTATGACACTTTTCTAAAAAATGAGACTTGGACTCTCACGACTCTATCTCCTCATAGAAAAGCTATAGGCTGTAGATGGTTTTTTAAGGTCAAAGAAAATCCAGATGGTAGCATAAACAAATAAAGGGCACAACTAGTAGCTAAAGGATTTCATCAATATGAAGACTTTTAATTCCATGAAATGTTCTCTCATGTGGTCAAGCTCACAACCATTCTGTTATTTTAACTTTGGCCATCACACGCAAGTGGAACATTCAGCAAATAAACATCAATAAAGCACTTCTTAATGGAGGGCTTCATGAAGAAGTTTACATGCAATAACCACTAGGTTTTACTAAATCCAATTCACAGTTAGTTGGCAAACTCAGCAAAGCCATTAATGGCCTGAAGCAAGCTCCAAATGCATGGTATGAGAAGTTGCACCAAGCTCTCATTCAATTTAGTTTTGCCTCAAGCAGGTGTGATCATTTCTTATTTGTGTATAATCACAACAACATTACACTTTATGCACTTATTTATGTATATGACATTCTAATCATAAGGTCCTCCTCTAAACTTATTCACGGCCTTAGTAACAAGCTCAATCAGAAGTTTTCTCTCAAAAAAATTAGGGCCCCTCGATATTTCCTTGGTGTTGAAGTGCATAGTCAACCTGGTGGATCCTTACTGCTGACACAAACCAAATACATTCATGACTTGCTCAACACAGATCTATTTTCTTCACCAAAATTAATAGTTTTCAAACCACCTTAAAGAAATATGTTGTTTCGGACTCTTGATCATTTGACTGCATGCCATTATCTATTTGAACTTGACAAGACATAATGAAATTGGATAATTGAGATGAAATTTTTTACTATTGATATGAATAAGTGATATGAATAAGGTAGTATATGATACAAGTAATTTTAAAATGTGAACAAGAATCTATATCTCATCATTGTACAGCAGTTGCACCGTGTGCAATGCAATTAAGGGATTCTCATTCTGGTCCCCTCTCTCTGTGCTATATATGTATTGTATGTCTTAACTTGGCTTTTGCATATGTCACATGATGAATTTACCATCATGTGAACTTTGATTCACTCCAACATAAGCCATTAAATTTCTTGGATTCATTCTCATAATTCATATTCCAAATACAACACTTTTGCATCTTACTCCTCACAACACTAACATCAACAAACAAACTTATTAACTACATTAACTTCATTAATCAATTTGCTTAATATAATAAAACACAAACTATAAACTAATTCAATCATGCCATGCATCCGTCTGCAACCGCAATTGTGACCGCAACATAGAGATTTCCTACAAGTCTCCACAACATCATCGTAATTCGTAACTCCACTCACTCGCGCACATTTGTCCTCAATTTCCTGCAATTTCAAGGATCGCGACTCAATCATAACTCTAACCGCAATTCAAAACCATAGTCATTTTCAAGACAAAGATTTCCTCCACCTATTAGGAGTTGTCCTACCTTTGACATTAACCAACCTAGTTTTCATATCAGAACTAGCTGCAGGTGTCTGTCTTCCAAACTCAACCTGACCATCACCATCAACACCACCATCTCCTCTTCTTCCTTCCACAACACTCTCTCCTTTCACAAAACCACTCACACCAAACCTCTTACTCCATTTAAAAAACCCTTTCTTCTTCTCAACCATTCTCTCCATCTGAACTTGCATTGCATTGCACTGATTCTGCAGCCTATGAACATCTTCCCTCAGTTTCTTTATCTCGACGTGTTGAGCATTCATTTCGCGCTTCGATAAACACCTTGCCGTTGGAACTGCTTCGAGTCCAAATCCATTTGTTGGACTTCTGGTTATACTCATTATGGATCCACTCCAATCAATGTTGTGACTGTTGTTGTGCCTGTTGAGCTTTGTTTGCTCAGAAAGAAGGACTTGAATTACTGCTCTCACCGGGAACCGTTCGTTTTGCGCTGCATGAAGTGATGCCTCTTGTGTTAGTTTCCTGCAATCTATTAGTCTGCATAGACCTTTCCTTTCTTGCTTTGGCACACTTGGATGTGCCTGTTACAAAAAAAAAACCATAATTAGTATATTTCGATCGATCTCAAGCCCGCACGCCACTCTGGCTACCAGGTATTGTCCGTTTTGAGTGTCAGACACTCTAACGGTTTTGTCCTTTAAAAAAGGCGTCTCGTTAGATTGAAGAGTATGAGTGTTATATATAACACTAGCGTGGAGACGGACATGAAACACTGCAATATAAATTGAAAGTTCAAAGATAAAAAAAACATACTTTTAGGTAAGTATCAATGGCTCTATACAAACCATCATCAGTATTTCTAGCATGACTTGGAAGAGCAGAAGCAAGAGTAACAAACTCATTCAAACTCAAATTAGCATCAACAGCAGCTTCAGCAAGATAAGAATCAACCAGCTTAGCAACTTTAACCAAAGCAGCACCACTTTTAGCACCTTCATTATCCAAACTAACAAACCTCTTAACAAGCCTAATCACAAGTTCAAAATCCAAAAGTGTTCCACAAGTGTGACTAAAAGAAGGTATAACAAGTTCTTTCAAACAAGCTTGATCCAACTGCCATGAAATTCTCTTCTCAAGCTCTTGTCTATAGCTTCCATCAACACCAACCATGTTAGCAGTTCTTAATAGCCTGAGTAAGAAGTTACATGGAATTGAGTCTTTCTCTGGTGGTAGAACATTAACTAAGGTTTCTACAAAGAACCTTTTCTTCATCCATAAAGCTGTTACACTCTCGGGCGACGACGATGTGTCTTCAACTTGTGTTAGACCCTTTTCAGCTAAGTCAGGTAGCCATTTGGAGGCATAGTGTGTGATAATGGAACCGATTAAATCGGCGCGAACGCCTTTTGCTTTGATTCCAGAAAGTGTTTTCACAAAGTAATCCATGTCTAGAATGCACGCGTCGTCGAACCAGCATTCTGAGGTGAAATTTGATGGTAATTTTGGTTGGAAATTGGATTGTTCTATGTAGGATTGGTTCTTCATTTCTGTTAGAAGCTCAAATAATGTAGCGGAACAACTAGTTTGTGTTGTAGTATCTGTCTTTGACATGTTTGCATTATAAAGTATGCTAAAAAAAGTTACATATTTATATCAGTTAGTTACTATGCACCAGTGTAAAAAGTTTTTTCACATTCTTACAATTATATTTAACTATGGAGAGAGATATTTGATGATGTCCTTTAGATAATACTATAACAAAGTGACATCATGATGATGAAATATGAGTTTAAAAAATGTGGTTGGTACTAACTCATTTATACAAAACCGGTATGCAGGATGAAGATTGCTTCCACTTATAAACACGTGTTCATACTATATTTAACACCCATCTCACATCTAGGACTACACATTTGAAGCGTGAAAATAAATGGTGAGTGACTTGATAGCAGAAATCTGATAGCAGGTGATCCAACAGATCTTAAACGTGACTCTCGATATTGTTAATGGTTAGGTTTAACTCAATCCTACAAAACCGGTTTGTAAATAAAGCAAGCTATATATTGTTTGATGTGAGATATGTTGACAATTTCGTTAGAAAGATGAAGACAGGAATGAAGAGGATGGATAAGGTATTTTGTTGAGAAAGGAATGAGACCACTCATAATAAGGCCTTTTATTCTTTCTCTATGACAAAGAAGATATCATATTTTGTTCATATCTTTCTATGCAGGCACAAAATTAATTATTGCACTCTCAAACTTGAAAGGAACATGAAACAGACACCTTTGTTCTTTCCCTATCTCATGCATGTGTTGAGTAAGAAATTTGGATTTTATTCCATTTATATTTGCAGGTTACTATAATAAGGAATCCAATAAGGATAATAAGCAAAGAGACAGTGAAAATTTGTTTGATTTCTTTATAGGACAATGCTATATGTATTTGTGAGATGGGGTATGTGAGTTTTGTTTGGGAGAAAATGAAGGCCTACAACACTCTCATGATGATGGAAGCTACAACTGGACACAAGAAGGAATAAACATTGCCTCTCACTATAATTGTTACCTTGGAAAGGTATTTTTGGTTATTTTTTACTAACTTATCTCAATTGTAAGCTTCTTTTTATAGTTTTGAAATGTATTAAGAAAATATGTAGTACATTTAATGTAACTATTTTGGGTATACATGTTTTTAAAATATCATTTATATATTAATGTTATTGGTATCAAATATCTACAATAAAGATGCCACAAAACGTTTATTATAGCAGGATTTTTGCTCTCTATCATGAACTACCATATGTCATAAATAACATTGAATGTGTTAAACTTTAAAAGGTTAATAGTCTTTTACCCCTGTCATATAGGGATGTTCTGAGTTACCTCTCTGTAATTTTTGTTTTTGTTGCAAAAACTCTCTTGTCATTTAAAAATTCTGGAAACAATTATAATGAGATGTTATAATTGAGATAAGTTATAAATGAAGCTTATTTGTTACCTGGGACGATGAAGTTGAAGAATTGTTAGTGAACAATCAAAATAATGAGATATTCAGAGGTGAAAAATTAATTGGTTATCTTAAAGAATTTGGAAAAGAATATAGCTAAGAGCTTGGGAAGGAGTTTGTCAAAGAATTTGGGAAACAATCAAATTCAAAGAAGGTCGACAAATTGAAGATGTTGCTGCATATTAAAAGGAAGAAGAGTTTTTGGTTGATGGTTGCCCTTATGTATCATGGACATTTTTTGCTATTGTGTGCAAAATGAGTTACCTGTAATATAGTTTTAGGGTGATTACATTTCAATGTAATGTTCTAGTTAGAATAGGTTCTGATGTAGGGTACCTAAATTATCATGTTATGTTCTATTGGCATCAATATACCTGAATTATGGTTTAATGAATAAAAAAGATTGAATTATAACCATCTTTAATGATAACAATTTTGTGCAATAATATTAAGCCTTAAAAAGGTATTGTTATAAGCATTACAAAAGGTTATAGCCTTAAAAAAGGTCTTAACATAAGCATTACAAAAGCATTACATAAACATCAAGAAAGCATTAGAGAAGAGTCTCAACAAAAAACATAGATTTAATCAACTGTTTTAATAACTTCTTTGAATTCACTGAGTTAATCTTCTTGCAATGTCATCCCAAAATCTCATAGCCCTAAGACATGTCCCTAGCCTAGGGTTTTCCACAACCTCGGCAGGTTCTTGAGTTAAACTTCCATCTTCATCTTCAGATATGAGCATGGGTTCATCATTGCTTGTTCTAGGTTCTTTGATGGACTTGTTTTTCAAAGTCCTCAACATGTCACTTTATCTTTTGGGTACTTCATATTTTATCTTCTTTAATGGTCTTGAAGCAGATCTCTTATCACCAGTAGATTCATCAACATCCTTTCCACATACCTCATAAAACCTTTCATCATTAGTAGCAGGTGTAACCGTTCTTGGTCTTTGGAATGTCAGCTAGCTTCTTTGCAAATTTTGGTTTAGCCTTAGGTGCAACTGCTAGTTCTGCAACTTGAACATGTGCATCTACATCAGAAGCTCCATCAACTTGAACTTGTGCATCTGCATCAGAAGCTCCATCAATTTGAACTTGTGCATCTGCGTCATCCTCTGTATCATCAAACCTAACCCTTGATGCTTCACCATCAATTTCTTTATCACTTAAATCACTTTTTACACTCATTTCGATGCATTAAGGCTTAACAACCTTGACTGTAATGTCCTTCACATTATGCTCCACATACAAATGTCCCTCAATCTTGTTACCAACAACAAAAGTTGTAACATCCAAAGCACGGTCATCATTCTTAACTACAACGAAGCATTCATCTATACCTTCAATCTTGCTCCAAACCCTAAATTCGTTTATTTTGTATCCTCATTCAAGTACCATTTTAGACACATCAGATACACCCCATTTTTTGCTATCTAACAAATACACGGATGTTTGAACCCCACCCCTATAAAAAAATTGTATCTTTTCTAACAAAATCCCCTCCATGATGAACAATAAGATTGAACTTACCCATAATTTGTATCACAAACCAAGTTAACATTATACTTGACAAAAATAAACACGAAAATGGAGTAAACACAAAAATGGGATAAACTGCGAAATATACTAAACAATTTCGTACCTTGAATCTCCTTCCTTCGCTGATTCTATCAATGAAGTTGCTTGAAAAGTAGATTGAAGCTTGAACCTCTTCAATGGCGTTTTCATTTGGGGCAAAAAAGGGGGAAGACTAGAATAAAGTATTTTCTATAATTTTTAAATACACCATATACTGATGTGTCTTTAAGTGTGTCCATGTGCCAATTAAAAAAAATGAAAAACAAAAAAATGCCACTAAACATGCCACATCTGCTCAGGGCGTGTGTCATTTCCACCCAAGGTTTAAACAACTAAAATTTTTAAATGATAAAGGTGTTTTTGCAACAAAAAAAAATACAGGGAGGTAAACCAGAACACCCCTATATGGTAAGGGGGTAAAATGCTATTAACCCAACTTTAAATTAACATCTTCTAACACGATATAATTTTATGAAGAGAGAAACAATAAACTAACACAAAAAAATCCATCAACCCTATACAATTATTTAAACAATATCACCGAATAACTTAGACATACAATTTGAGGTGGAAAAGGCATGTTAAAAAAGGTTGAAATACTTAAATAATAGAGATGTTTATTATTTATGTATGTATAACATCTATTTTATTTGCTAATGAAGTAGTAAAGGAGATAAAAAGAAGTTGTAAAATGAGTTCATTTGATTTAAGGTGAACTTTAAAAAGATGTATGATTAGATAAAATGAGAACATTGTCACTTAGAACATTTTGAGTTAGTGATGACTAAAATAAAGATAGGAGGTTAGTGAGTAAGTTCGGCGAATGAGTTTAGTTTGAAGCGTAATTTGAAATAAGGAGACTATTTCTATACCATTTTCGTTTAATGGTTTTTATGTCTGGCATGAGTCTTATTTTAGGGTTTTTCTTTTACGGTTTGTAGATAATAAGTTAATTTTAAATGGAAAAAGTTGGACTAACATATGAGTTGTTAAGGCGACTTTGTTGTTTCTTGAACTTTTGTCAAGATTTAAAGTGAATTTTCATAAGATTTTAGTGATTTGGGTAAATGTGAATAGTTCTTAGTTGGAAGAGAAATTATGTGTGCTTAATAGTAAAATCGAACAATCTCTATTTAAGTTTCTTGCCCTCTTTATTGGTGGTAACTATTTAAGTTTCTTGCCCTCTTTATTGGTGGTAACTTGAAAAGATTATCATTTCAGTCTCCTTTGATTGAGATGATTAAAAAAATATGTGTGATTGAACATATTGCAATATATTTATGGACCATTCACTTGTTCGTCTCAAAGTTGTCATGTATACACTACTAATTTACATGTTTTCTTTCTTCCAAACTCCTTTTGATATTATTATAATGAAGAGGTGCATAAGATTAATTTGAGTGCATTGAAAATATGTGGTTGTTTATTGTGAACATTTTTTTGACCCATTTATAAAAAAATGTCTTTACAATATGTTTTTAGAGTCAAATAACACTTACGGAGATATTTACAAACTACACAAAAGATGTCTTCACATTTGATAATAAAAATTGAACCTACAATCTTTTAAATGAGTTAATTTTTTAGCATTTCTTATCACACCACCCTTGTTTCTTAGGCACCATTTGAATTTCCGATTTTGCTCCCTGATTTCGGATGTGCACATTCGGACGCATCAATTTTGTAAAAAACGCTGATGCGTTTTGGAAGTGCACATCCGGAAACATTTCTGATCTGCAGATCCGAAAAACAGCAGAACTTTATTTTTTTTTTAAATTAGTTTTGTTGTTTGGTCACATATGTTAATATATCGACGTAACTTAATATACATTTGACAACATCCATATATAAAATAAAATGATATATATATATATATATATATATATATATATATATATATATATATATATATATATATATATATATATATATATATATATATATATATATATAAAATAAAACTCTGTCAAAATACAGTGCATACATCTAATATAAATAGAATACATCAAACAAAAAACTATTGCGTATGGCGAAGGATCTCTCCTGACTCCCCTGCTCCTCTGCCCCTACCCGCAATCCTGGATCGATGTTTGCGGTACTGAAGTGCCCCCCGAGCAATCGCAATAATCCTGTCCACGGCAAGTCTGGCACCAGAGCCCTCAGGGAGGTGACCGGCCTCAATGGCCTGCCGCGCTATCTGCTCTATCTGATGACAGCGTGATAGGACATCCTGAGTATGGTCCAGCTAAGACTGCCGCTCCTCTAATATCTCCTGATGAGCAGGTCTGGGTGGCAATCCCTCAGCAGTGGGCACCATGCATGGGTGTGAGACGGTGTAGAACCATACGATGTACCCGGCAACAACGCTCCAGTCTCTCTCCGCTCTGGTCGCCCGAGCCTCCTCCGGTACCAAGTGGGATTGGTAATCAACATATAACTCATCTATCTGCCTGCGGGTCAAGCCTAGAGCAGCAGACTCATGAGGAATCCTGGGGATCGTCTGCGTGTAACCTAACTGACATAAGACGCGCTCTAGCAGGTATCGGGCAGTAACGGTCGAACTGCATGCCAACTATCCTGAGAACAAACAAACCTCATCGAATGGGCGCGTCACACGGTGAGCGGCATAGGTGTCATACAAAACATCCTTAGCAGCCACCCGATCAAGATACACTCTCAAGGGTTCCGACACCTGGTTCCCTCTGAGGAGGACAAATGCAGCAGCACGTGGCATATCCTCAGTGTACCCCTCGACACACCCCCAGCCAGTAATGTTGGGAAAGTGCTGTAAAATCCACGCCTGAAATGAAAAACATAACATGGGTGTCAAAGATTATAATGAATATAGAAAGAAAAGAAATGAAAAAATCACTTAGAATATTATATTATTACCACGTATAGCGTACAGCTGTCTGCCACAGTCTTGACTGCCCAACGACAACCATCAGAGAGCCTAGAATAGGTGAATGCCAGCGCAGCCGCCCCCCAGTTGTACCCATGGATCTCTGTCTGATCCAGAAGGTACCTGAGGTAGACGACATCAACATAATAGGCACTGGTGTCCACAAACACCTGTGTGCCGAGCAAAAACAGGTAGTAGCATCTCAGGGCACGTTGCCTGTGGATCTCCACCTCAGCTGGATCCCCTGCTGCCTGTCCTGCCTCTGCAAGCACCTCACTAAATCTGTGTATCAGAAAGTTGAACCGGACGTGTGCGCCCCTCAATTGGGTAACCTCCTCAAGTGCATCATTTGCGCTAGCCCCAAGCTCTGTAACCAGCATCTCGATCGCATCCGCCTTCGACATCCTACCGTGACGGAGAAGGGTACCCGTGATCGGTAAATGTAAAAGGCACGAGATGTCGTCGAGTGTGATCGTGATCTCGCCGTACGGTAGATGAAATGAGGATGTCTCAGGCTGCCATCTCTCAACAAAGGCCACCAGCATACCGTACTGGATCTGGGAATACCCAATCCTAGACATGCCTCCAAGACCAGAGGCGGCAACTGCAGACGTGAACCATTGATCCTCTGGCAACAGCTGAAGCATGTCTATAACCTTGCCCCCATGGTTATAGAACTTCTGGGAATCCTTCTCCTGAAAATTTCCAAATAAAACAATGTTACAAATGAAAATATTTTCAACGTAAACAATTCTATAAATAACCCAAGAAAGATTACCTGTCCTAGCTAGACATATCTGACAGTATGCTCAGAGTACCCCACGAGTAGGGACATATCAGACGGTCCCTCAGGGTAACCGCCCAGCTCATTGAAATCGTCATCGGCGTCAACATCATCATGTGCTGGGTGATCACCCTCTGGAACAGAACCAGGAATAGGGGAACAAGGAGGAGCAGCTGATGGAGCTGGAGTCTCTCGACGACGCCTGCGTGTGGGCTGGGACCCTGATGAACTACCAGCAGAAACGCGACGCCTCCGAGATGTAGAATCGGCGGCTGAAGGGGGGTGGCCTGTACCTGAGATGTGGAAGTGGCCTGAACCAGTGATGTGGATGGCTGTGGTGTAGAATGTGGTGTAGGATGTCCCTCAGCTACCCTAACTCCCTCTGTGTCGGAAGCCTCGGCTGTAGACTGCATCCGCTCACGTCAGGCAGATACGTGTTGAGTTGTCCGTCCATGTATGATATGATCGTCTCTGCCAGCCATCTAATCTGCAAAGCATAATAAATAAATTAGAATTTTTTTAAAATAATTAAACAAAAACAAACAAACAAACTCAAAAAAAAAACAAGTGTCTTCCGGATGTGCACATCCGGAAATTTGCAAAATATTTAACGTTGGGTGCTTCCGGATGTGCACATCCGGAAGGACACATAATTTTTAGCGTTAGGTATTTCCAAATGTGCACATCCGAAATCACTCTGAATACTAAACGTTACAATCTTTCCGGATCTACACATCCGGTACGTATGTTGAAGTTTAAAAATGGCAGCCATGGCCACTGTACCATGCAAAGGGGCATTTTAATGCCCTGATTGTCCGTTTGAAGCAGTAAACAAGACCTACATTGTCTCTAACCTATGTTATTCATACAAACTAACAATTTTTACACATAAATGTCTACTCTAAATTGATTACTCGAAAATTACTCCGAAACTCTAAAATTTAAAAACTTACTGATTCAAATGAGATACGAAGGATTTAGAGTCTCTTGATCGTTATCGATGTTGCTTTGCACCGAACTCGAGTGGAAAATATCAAGATTTGAGGTGATTGAAAATTTGAGGGTTTGAGAGAGTTTGAGAGAGTTTGGAAATGAGAAAGTGAAGAATGAGGGGGAGAAAGAAGGTCAGGCGCGAAGTTATAAGAAATCCTTTCGGAAGTGCACATCAAAATTGTTTCCGGATATGCATATCCGGAACACTTCAGCATTTTTTAAAAATTTGGTGCGTCCAGATGTGCACATCCGGAATCAGGGGGCAAAAAAATAATTTCACGTGGTGCCTAAGAAACTTGGGTGGTGTATTAAGAAATGCTCTAATTTTTTATCAATCAAGTCACTATTCACGAGCATTCAACGAAAGCTTGTAAAATGCAAAGTTACATTTTCTTTTATCTACTTTATATATTTTATGTTATCATATAATATCAGCATATGATATCCATTTTTTTTTCAAATTTGAGTCATCGTCGGTAAACTCAATATTCAACTACATTTAAGTCAATTTATAAGTATGTATTAGAAATTATAGATATTGATATCGGTGATATATGAAAATTATAGTATGTAATACCTTAACATCAGTCCATATGCTTTCTTTGACCTTATTATCAACTTGTTTCCAATCATTAATCAATATACTAACCTTGCTACGTGCAAGGAACGAAACATAACTCTTAAAAGTAGAGTAGTATTGACAATCCACTACTCTGTACAACGAATCAATCTGGATAGAAATTTTTTCACCTGATGTGTTCCGGACAGATGTGAATTGGGGCATCATTGTGACGCCTCTTTGTGATCTTTTTGTTTGACTTTCAGTTGTTTGAGTATCATTGTCTAACATCTCATTTGTTTGAGTTTCTTCATTGGTTTCTGATGAAGAACTCAACAAGGTCGACATCTAAGTTCAAAAACAACAACAACAACATAAACAATAAGAAGATAAACATCAACCACAAAATAAAACAACAACAACCACAATAATGGCAAATGAAGTTTACTGTAGATGCATGGGGAAAAATATTTTACGTACCCTAAACGTGATGATTAAGTAAATGATGTTGGTGTTGGTGATGGTGTTTTCTTTCTTTCTTGTGGTGACGACGGTGTTGTTGTTGTTGTTTTCCTTCTAGACGGTAACAACTTGGTTGATCGTGATAGTCTTGTCAACTTGGTTGACGATGATGACGGCAATGGCAAATACAAAGTGAAGTAGGAACGATGGTGTTTTGGATGAAATCGTGTAATGTTTCACAGTAATGAACGTTAGGGCTTGGGTTGAAATCGTGTATTGTTTCGTCTAGTTTCTATTTGCAATGGAAAAAGGATATTGAAGAGACAAGCTAACTAGGAGTGTATAATATTATCACGCTACCACAACGGCCAATAATTGCAACCGTAGTGATAATTTACTTTCATGGTGAAATTTCATAAAAAAACGCTAGAGTATTAACAATTAAAATTTTTAAATAAAAAACAAAATATATCACAACGGTTGTAAACATCAACCGTAGTAAAAAACTTTAAAGTTTTTAATTTAAAAATAAATAAAAATGAAAAGGCGCAACTCAACAACGGTGGAACTCTTGAACCGTCGTCATAAACTATTTAAGGTTTTTATTTAAAAATAATTTAAAAAGAAAATGTGTCACTTAACATTAAAGGAATAACATATATGAGGGCTCTGAGGTTCGAACCCATGAAAGCTTGAGGTTATCACAACGGTTGGCTGCTTAACCGTTGTTATATACAAATGATTTTTAATAAAAATAATAATAATATTATGATAGCGCCTTAGTTTAGAGATGTCACAACGGTATAGAGAATAAGTGTGGTGACCATGGCGTTGTTGTTTACGCGTTTTGTAGTAGTGTCAGTGATTCATTAGTCGAATCACTGAGTCATTGGTCGAATTGCATGGTTAAACCAGATTAAATTAGATAATTTGGAGTAATAAACCGATCTCTATACAAAACTATATAGTTATTAAATCGATTGAATTGAATGACTCGATATTTAAAAAAATCACAACACTTACAAATTTTCAAAATATCATAATTTTATAAGTTTATTTTTTAAGGTGATAGGTGTGTGGGTTCTCCCACTTATAAATGTTCGAGTCTCCACGTTCCTAACCAATGTGAGACTTCCCTACACTACTCACACTTGTGATTCTTTTTCAACACCCTCCCTCAAGTGTGAGTCTATCCACAATACTCCCCTCAAATGGAAGCTTTTTTATCACATACACTTGTACCGCTGTTGACACTTTTCAACGGGCTACCTCCTACCCAACAGAGAATTTTGATACAAGTAAGTTGATTCATTCACCCGAATCATGCTTTGATACCACTGTTGGAGTTATTAGGGGGTCAACAGGAGGGAGCATTTTACACTTTGGGGTTTTTTCTTTTTAAGAGCAACACACATTTGTGAGAGACACACTACATATTCATCTAAAATTTTAAGATGATAGATATGTAGGTTCTCTTATTTATAAATACTCGAGTCTTCACATTTCTAACTAATGTATGATTTCTTCACACTATTCACACTTGTAATTCTTTTTCAACCATTATCATATTTTTTAATGAATTGCATAGTAAACATAAATGAAATTTAACTTGCAATGATATCCACTAAAACCATATTTAATGCAAAACTTCCTATTTTATTAAAGAAATGCAATCATCTTATCTAATTGCTATTTAATATAAATCCTAAAAGTATGATGTAACGTTCTTGAAAAAAAGTTTTGAAAAAAATAACAAAGTTAGGCTAAAATCCAAAAGAAATATATGTACTCTAGCATGTATATCACATCACGAATCCGTACCCAAACTCGTGAGCAACTTTACTTATTTTGATTGAAAATTTACCCGTCACTTTTGAAAAAGACAAATGAAGCATCACCGTATTGGCCCCTTGCATTTATTATGGGAGTATTATTTTTATTATGGGAGTATTATTATTAAATGTAACGAACACTTTGGTGGTGCCCCCCTCATTATTTCATATTTTGGACAAACAAAAGTACTTTTCTCTATTTTTATTGACATTTAATTTTTTGAAAAAAAAAAAACTTAAATGCACTTCGGATATATGTAAATTGACGTATTTTTTAATTTGGTCTCTGTAATTTTTTTTAGGGTTGTTTTTGGTCTGGTCCGGACCGGGTATCCAGGGTCCCGAGAGTTGGACCGAAATCTTTATTAGGTAAATCGGAACCAAACCAAAATAGTGCTGGTTAAATTTTAGGACCGAAACCGATCCGGCACTTTCAGGTAAACCAAAACCGGACCGGATAATGGATTATTGTAGATGGAGATTCGAGACCAAACCGGTAATTTTCGGTGCGGGTACCCGGTCCACCCGATTTAAAGGCAAAAATTGAATTAAATTTTTTAATTCCAAATATTCATAATAAATTGTCATTACATTTTAACTTTAGATTCAAAATTCCAGAATTTCATTGGCATTTGACATTACATTTTAAATATCATTCACATAAGTTATGAAACTTATGTTTTCAAAAATAAAACTTATTCAAAAACATAAAACTTGTTCAAACATAAGTTATGAAACTTATGTTTTCAAAAAACAACAAAATAACATTACATTTGTTAATGATGACTCAGAACAATCTCATCATTGGCATTTCAATTATAACATTACAAAATAACAAAATAACATTACAAAGTTGTTGTTGTCGAAGAAGCGACACCCGAATCCTCACCAAAATGATATTTTAAAGGTTCATCTTGTGGTTCTTCAAGCTACAAAAGTAAAAGCATAAATTAAACAAGGCAACATAAATGTAAAAGCATAATGTAAATAGACCATAAGCATAAGATACTTACAATACTAGCAGTGCAGCCCTTTTTAATTCCATACTTCTCCTTCACCCAATCACCCCCACAAAGTACCATTTCAATCTGTAGTGGTATGTAGTGGACAACATCAACCAAGTTGAGTTCCGCCTTGTCTTAGTATCCAACACTTTCATTTTGCCTTCAAGTTGCAACTCTTCAACAATTTTTTTGAATGTTTTGCATCTAGTTTCAGAATCCAGCAAGTATTTGACCCCATTTCAAATCTTATCAACAGTCACCTTAATCATATCAAGACCATCCTGAACCAACAAATTTAAGATGTGTGCACAACATCTCACATGAAACAGTTTACCATCCAATGGTAGATTTCTCCTACCAGAATAATCTCTCTTCAATCTAGCAATGCAATTATCATTGGCACTAGCATTATCAACTAAAATTGAAACAACCTTATCCCTTATGCCCCAATCATCCATGACCTTAATCAATTCCCTACACAAAATCTCACCAGAATGTGGTGGTGGCACATTCTTAAAAGATAAAACTCTTTTGTGAAGTTACCATTTTGAATCAATGAAATGACCAGTCACAGTCATATAATCAACTTTCTGCTCACCAGACCACCACAGGTCAGTTGTAAGACTGATCCTGTTAATCAAAGACATAAACTTTTTCATCTTAACTCTCTCAGCCTCATAAAATGTCTCACAATCAAACTTAATCTGTTGTCTAGTAATCTTTTTGTACCATGGGTAAATTTCTCTAAGAAACTCATTTAAGATAACACCTTCCATAACAGAAAACGGAAATTCATGACCTAGAATCATATGAGCTGCAACCTCTCTAACCCTAGCATGATTATATGTCCAAGTTGCCAAACTAGAAGTACTATCACCACCTACATTTAACCTAGATTGTGCAACCTCTTTGTCAGTATTACCTTTCAGCCTCAACTTTCTCTGAATGTAATTTTCTAAATGTTTCTTACCATTAGAAGTACTTTTCCATTTCACATCATAAGTGTAAAGCTTGCCACACCATTTGCATTTCCACTTCTGGGTACCATCAGTCATTTCAATAAGTACCGTCTCAGTGTGAACAGCAGATTTCTTGGGACGAGGAGCTTTACCAAAGGCGTTTATCTGGCTCTGTGAACTCTCAGTTGGGTCAACTGGAGGGGTTGCTCCATCATCAGAAGTTGTATTTTGAGTAGTATTGTCAGTTAGAAGTGAAACTGGAAGTTCCATATCAATCATCTCACCAATCTCTATATTTCCTCCATCCATTGTCTCCTCTTCCCCATCAAGCAACATGTTAATATCAATAAGATCATCCATGGTTGGAGTTAATGAAGAATCTTGAAAAGGCATGACATAAAATAAAATTTCAATAAAATAATAATTTAATACAAATATGAACAAAACCTAGTAACATAATACAACCTCAGCAACACAATTTATTATTAGGCCAAAATACAACCTCAACAAGAAAATTTACACAATACAACCTCAATTCAAAACCCTAGGCCGAACCCTAATGAAGAACAAAACTCAGCAACTTAATCAAATATTTTTTATCAAAACTGAAGCAATATAAACAAAAAAACAAATACTCCAACATTTTAGGTCAAAATTTTGTTCAAAATCAAAACATCATCAAGAACAATTCCAAAATCGAAACATTTTAGGTCAAACTTTAGGTCAAAATTGATACCAGGTAGAGAACTACTCGATAACTCAAACATGCAAACAATGTAAACAATATCATAACAGAAATAAAAAAGAATAGAGTTTGGATACATTACACGAACAAGATTGTTATAGCCTTCAACAATTCACACTTAGCCTCTAACACAAATAATTCTAACAGATAATGAAAGTAAACATGGTGGCTTGGCTTGATCGGAGATGAAGCCCTAGGAGAGAGAGACGAAACTGAATAGGAGAAGAGTTAGTGAGAGACGAGAGAGTAACTGAAAAAAGAGAGAGGAAAAAATGAGGAAATAATTTTTTTTTAGAATTTATAACATAGCTTACCAGTTACTTATTGGATATTTTGGTCCAGTTCTTCATGCTGGATACGGATTAAAATTTTATCCATTACTAGACCAAGAGACAATTTGGTCGGTTTAATGGTCCGACTCCACCGGGCCGGTTCTCGGGTGGTTTTCGGTTCTTTAGCCCCAAAAACAACCCTAATTCTTTTTTTTGGTCTAAATTTCTATATATCATTTTTTGCGTTTGTTTTAGTTTCTAAAGTCAAAATCTACATAAACATCCGCAAGAATTTTGCCGTTAGGGACTAAAACAAACGCAAAAAAGACTTAAATGCACTTTTGATCTATCTAAGTTGACATATTTTTTATTTTGATCCCTGCAATTCTTTTTTTTACGTTCTGAATTCCTATATATGACTTTTTTTGTTCGTTTTAGTTCCTAAAGCCAAAATTTGCAGAAACTAAAACAAACGCAAAAAATGAGATATAGAAACTAAAACGAACGCAAAATATGTGATATAGAAACTCAAACATAAAAATTATAGAAATCAAAATCAAAATAAAAAACTCACTACCTTATATGAATCAACAAATTATTTAGAAAAAAAAACTACATTGTTTTTCAAATAATTTTTCACAGAAACTTGTTTCACAAAAGTGAAATATTTATTAAAAAATAGTCTAGATTAATTGAAAGAACGTTTAAGAATAGTAAAATTAAATAAGATAAACGTATTTATTATTTGTTTATGGTTAAGAAAACTAAAATGAATATTTTTATTGCCTATATTCAAGATTCGATGGAGTACAATTCTATAAACATACTTTAAGGGTGTTTCTTAATGCACCACCCAAGTTTCTTAGGCACCATGTGAAATTATTTTTTTGCTCCCAAATTCCGGATGTGCACATCCGGACGCACCGGATCCTTAAGAATTAAAACCTTTTTCCGGATGTGCATATCCGGAATTTCCCCGGATCTGTATATCCGGAAGATATTCTGAAATATTTAAAGCTGCGTGATCACTCCCCCTTCCCATAATCAACCTGCTTCTTCCCACTCACTCTCACAAGTCAAAAAACCCTACTTCATCAATCCCATTTCTCACTCAAAAAGTTCAAATTTTTGGTGCAACAAATCAAAGGGAGCAAGAAAAGACTGAATTTCAGGTAAACATTCAACTTCATCCACTATATTGCTCACATTATCAATCTACATTTTTGGAAAAACAAGTTACGCTACTTCCGGATGTGCACATCCGGTACGTATTTAGCATGAACTTGTCCGGATGTGCACATCCGGAAAAATGCCTGAAGCTAATTAATTTAAGTTTTCAGCATTTTTGAATAAATCTTATTTATACATATTAATTGTTCTATTCTTGTTTATAAATAGAGATGGTGCATCCCGATAACATGGCAAAAGAATTAGTTGCGCCGATTTCCTCGAAAGATGAAGGTATGTTCGTAAAGTCGGTTGATGTCGGCGGTGACTTTAACAACAAGCAAGACTTTGATGATCGTGAAAGCATGATCGTATACATTCGTAGGACGGCTATTGAGCTCGGCTTCGGTGTAAATATCGGGAGATCGGATAATGGGTCGGATAGAAGAAAAACTTTTGTAATTTTGGGGTGCGAAAGAAGCGGCAAATATCAAGCACCTCTACGGAAGTTAAAGAAAGACGAGACCGGTACTAGAAGATGTGAGTGCCCTTTTAAGATTGGTGGTTACATGTTAGTTTCCAAGAAATGGAGATTTACCGTTCGTTGTGGTATACATAACCACGAAATGTGCTCAAAGCTAGAAGGTCATCCAAGTGTATGCCGGCTCAAGGCGAAAGAGATGACATGTATAGCCGACATGACCTTGAACCTTGTCCCACCGAAGAATATACTTGCGACGTTGAAACGGAAAGAACCCGAAAATGTTGCAAACATAAAGCAAGTGTATAACATGCGGTATCGAATGAACAAGGCAATTAGGGGAAATAGGAATGAGATGCAACATCTATTGAAAGTGTTGGAGGACAACGATTACGTGTCTCGGTACAGATGTCGCGATGATGGAATTACGGTACGAGATATTTTTTGGACTCATCCGGATTCCATCAAGTTGTTCAACACGTTCTCGACAGTGCTCATTCTCGATAGCACCTACAAGACAAACAAGTATCGTCTTCCATTGTTTGAGATGGTTGGCGTTACGTCTACGGATAAGACATATGCCATCGGTTTTGCCTTTTTGGAGTGTGAGAAAGAGGACAATTTCACATGGGCGTTGGAGACGTGTCGGTCACTTTTGAAGAAACATGTTCAAATGCCAAAAGCAGTTGTTACGGACCGCGACAACGCCTTGATGAATGCGGTTGCAAAAGTCTTTCCGTCTTCCAATGCACTACTTTGTCGATTTCACATAACAAAGAATGTGCGAAGTCGGGTTAAGACCGCGGTGAGTGCGAAGCAAGTGGATTCGTAAGACGGAAAAGTGGTCAAGTCGGGTGTCATTGTAGAGAAAATTATGGATGCCTGGACTCATATTCTAAATTCTTCCACAATGGAATTATATGCCGATTCGGTCATTAAATTCCGAAAAGTGTGTGAACGGTACCCCGCTTTGTTGAAATATGTTGAATCCACCATTCTTGATCAAGTGAAAGAAAAGATTGTTTGTGCGTGGACCGATAACGTACGACATCCTGGAAACACTACCACCAATAGAGTTGAGTCGGCACATGCCACTTTGAAGAATTGGTTGGGAAATAGCAAGGGGGATTTATGTCGGGATTGGGACTCCGTGCATCTAATGATCAAAAACCAACACAATGAGATACAAACCACTTTCGGTCGGAGCATCACAGTTTTGGAACATCGGTTTAAAGGTAACTTCCTCTACTCTCAATTGATCGGCAACATGTCTCGGGCGGGGTTGTGCTATATTTTTCACGAGGCCAACCGAGCCGAAACGGTAGGTTCCGATAGTGCAAAGTGTGGTTGCACTATTGTGAAAACCTACGGTCTTCCTTGTGCTTGTGTCATTGCTAAAAAGTTGAAACTAGGTGACCCAATACAAATTGACGAAGTTTGCCCTCATTGGATGAGACTTAGTTTTGATGATGATGCTTGTAAGGAAGGAGATAAACCCGATATCTCTATTTTGGCCGAATTGGAAGCGATTCAAATGAGATTTTCGAAGGCCGACGACAATATGAAGCTACACATCAAAGAAGATTTGAGGAAGATTGCCTTCCCCGAAACAACCGCAATGATACCTCCCTCTCAACCGGTTAAGACAAAGGGTGCTCCGAAGAAGTTGAAGCCTACACCAAATGACAACTCAACAACTCGGTATCCTTCGTATTATGAGCACGTTGACCAAATCTTTCCGGACTCTCCGACTCCTAAATCTCTACAAAGTGTCGTGAAAGGAGCTCGCATTTCCAAACCGGCTCCGACACCGATTCCACGAGTTCCGACTCCGACTCCAACTACACGTATGATTTCCTTTATTGACGAGATGCCGGTTTTTATGCACAAGCATATCGACGGTATAATCGATGTTGTAGGGGATGGTAATTGCGGTTACCGAGCCGTGTCGGCTCTACTCGGTAAAGGAGAGGAAGGTCATGCACTTGTACGTCATCAACTTATCCTAGAGTTGGAGACGCATAAAGAAGCATACTTGCATCTCTATGAAAATCAAGAAAATTACAACAAGGTTCACGAGTCACTTGTTCCGTGGTTGAGTGGTCCAGCACCGGTATCGAAATGGATGAGCTTCCCCGAGATGGGTCATCTTATAGCATGCGCCTACGATATGGTGTGTATCGACTTGACGAGATACGGATTTTCGGAAACCTTTTTTCCACTACACACTGCACCTCCGTCGAATCCAAATGATCGCATCATGTGTATCGGATGGCTTGCGAAATCAAGACATTTCGTACAAGTTATCTTGAAACCCGGATGTCCGATACCACCTAAATCACCGCAATGGGCGACGCATGCAACCGCAATTGCCGAGTCGTGGCCAGATAGTTTTGTCGAAAGGACGGTTGAATTAGAAAGATTGCAAGCAATTGAAAAGGCATCAAATGCGGAAAAGTCGAAAGTTCTAGCTCCGATAGATTTAGACGGAGAATTTTGTTTTAACTCTTTTGTATAATCATACGACACAATGTACATTATTGAAGTGAAATATATTGTACTTTTATCCATATGTCTTTTTAATACACTTACGAATTTTATTGCACTGAAGCCTACACCAAGTGACTGCATAAGCTGTCAATTCTGTTTTAAAATTGTATCAGTAAAACATTCTGATTTGCAGATCCGGACAATTTCCGGATGTGCATATCCGGAAATAGTATTTGCAGGGTTTTTCCGGATCTGCACATCCGGAACGAACTTGGGCAGAAAAAACTTTACCCTAACTTTTCTTTAAATTAGGGGTTTCATTTGATATCTTTCACAAAACCTCAAAATGTCTCAATTGTATCAAATCAAAATCCGTTGGTATGCCGCAAGTGTCTCCTTCACCGACGGCAAAACACGCGGTCAAAAGTTTACGATAATGAGGGACATCCCCCTCGACCAAATCATTGACGACATCGAACATCTCCTACCTTACGGAGACAAGCGGAAGGTTGCGAAGCTTCAGTATCGTTCACCTTCGGTTGACAACAAAGGGAATGTCGCTTACATCCTTGTTGAGCTCAAGAATCAAGATGATGTTAGAGCGATGTGGCAAACTTATTTGGGCTACGAGGAACAATTCCCGTTCGAGTTCGAGGCGACCGTCACAATCCGAAGAACGGTCGATGACATCTTAGAGATGTGCAAGCGTCCACCGGGCTATTGATCTTGTAATATTTAAATTTCTGTCGATACCATGCCGATTTTCTCAATGTAATCCCGATTTTATTTTATGAATGTGAGAAACATTTGTGGTTCTGGTGTTCTGCTTCAGTGTTTTTCCCGGATTTGCAAATACGAACTGTTACCGGATGTGCACATCCGGAAAAAAATGAAAAATTTTAAGAAAATGGTGCGTCCGGATGTGCATATCCGGAATCAAGGGGCAAAAACGGAAATTCAGTTGGTGCCTAAGAAACAAGGGTGGTGTCAAAAGAATTTCCCATAATTTTTAGCAGGTGAGGTGAAAAATAGGGCCCCACTCTCAGCATTTGACCATTCTTTTATGAGGCCATTTTTTTTTTCATTTCTACGTTCTTAATTCTTTTTCTATTTCATTTTTTATATAAAAAAAATTAACTTTTTAAATTTGATATATATATAATTTAAACGAACAATAATTTGCGCCATTACATTCTTAAAAATTATATTTATTGATTTAGAAGACACAACATTCTTAAAATATTTATTGCATTTGAGTGCTAATAGACAAAAGTGTCAAAGGTAAATTGTAATATGTTTTTTTTTATAGGCAATTCAATAAAAGAGATTAAGGAAATCTCCAAACCAAAATGACAAGAAGTCGAGCGAAAATTTGTACCACTCGTAAAGGCGACAAGGAATCCTAACTTTCCTACCTAATATAAACCAATTCCAAGAAGAAACTTTGATCTCGTTAACAATGTCGTTATCATTAAACACACAATCAGAAAACAAAATGTTATTACGGGCCCTCCATAAAATCCAGCAGGTAATAAACCAAAATGACAACGTCGTAGCCATGTTGCTACGACCTTTGAGTCTAGTATTCCACTCCTTTGCATGATTGAAGCAGATCGATTCCGTAATAAGATCAATGTCCAACCAGTTGCATATCTGCCTCCAAACTAGTATAGATTTTTTACAGGAGAAAAAGAGATGGTTCAAGTCTTCTAAAGAGTGGGAGCATAAAACACACTCCTTTTCAAGATCGTTTACGATTATCTTCGTAGCAACCAAATTATCTCTAGTTGGCAACCTATCTAAAATCAATCTCCACCCAAAAATTTTGATGTTTGCTGGTAGACTGGATTTCCACATTAGATGCAGCAAATTCTTGTTTTCCAACTCAATCCCATGATTAACAGAATTAGTATTCAAGAAGGAGTAAAATAAACTCACCGAGAAAACCAATGAATCATATATAGCCCAATTTCATTCATCCTTCTTGTTTTTCTTCGGGGATAAATCTTCTAGAAGTTGACTGCAATCGATCCATTCCTGCTGCAGATTGTGGTCTTCTATATTCATAGTGTTGAGGACTTTCCACTTCCACCTATCTCCTTCCCATTCCCCCATCTCACTAACCGAACAGTGATGCTTCCTGCTGGCATGATACAAACAAGGGAAACGGTCCTGCAAAGCCTCATTACCGTGCCAGATAGAATGCCAAAACGCGACGTTATTCCCGTCACCAATCGTACATTCCATGAACTCTCTAAATAAATAGGCAGGTTCAGACTTTGTGATGGCCAAGATATCCCTCATCCACGTCGAATCGATTCTCGAGCTACCTGCATCATAATAACTTTGAAATTTTATGCTCAGACTGCCATATCTGGATATGTTTCTTTATAATATGTTGATTTTTCGAATATGTTTCTATGAACATTTCTAACAATATTTCTATGCACATTTCTAAAACTAACGTCATTTCTAAAACTAACATCATTTAGTAAAAATTAACATCTCAGTGATGAGTTACATATCTCAAACGTGATGACGAAGCTTCAACGAATTGATGTTGAAAGAGTTGATATTGAAAAGAGTTGATGTTAAAAAGAGATGATGGAATTTAACTTTTGATGAAAATCGCCTAGAATTTTGTTAAGAGATTGACGATGACATGTGATAGGTAAATGAAAAATTAGAGTATAGTTCTATAAAATATTTATACAAAAGAACAAATACGTTGGTTTTTATGAAAACCCTAGGAAACTTTGTATAAAAGCATTATATTCTAGAAATTTGTATAAAAGAACTATCACCTAGGTTTTGAGACAAAATCAAAAGAGTAGCTTATTTAATAATTAAAAAAAAAAGCATTTAAAAATATTAATTTGAAAAGATTAATGCAAAAGATAGTACCTCTCGGTTGGGCCATGTAATACATGGATAATAAAAATTAAAAATAAAATAAAATAATTAATAGAAAAAAAAAGCATTTGAAAAATTAACTTCATAATTCAAACTATATAAAAAACACAAAGCCGCCAAGTGAGAAATAGAGACCCTAAACGAATTGTGTTTTTTAATATATTGAGAGTATAGATTGTATGTTTTTTTTTTAATTTAACATATAGCTCCAGGCCATATATTTCGATTTTTGATTAATCGAAATAAAAACTTTATCATAAAAAATATAATTTGTAGTTGTGTGAAATTCTTCTTCTACCTCTCTCTCACTCTTTTTTTAATGGTCTTAATATTTGGATTCTATTAGGGAAAACTTGTTTTTATATTTTAATTTATAGAATTTTAGCATATTGTAAATTCATAAAACATTATTACAACAATATTCAATAATAATTATGTTTATATCGTCGTCGACATCGATCTTAAACAAATTGAAATTTATATTGTTGTAGTAAAATGAAACTAGGCTAGAGTTCATTTTGAATAACTAAAAAATTGTTTTGTATTATAAAAATAAATGAACCAAACAAACCAATTTATACAAGTTTTATACATCTTAGTGCATAAAAATAATCGGTGCTTTAAAGATCACTCAAATTGTTAGTATATTCTATGTAACATAATAGAAATTCATATGTTTAAATGATTTGGTTTTGTTGAAAAATAAGTGCGAGTTGTGTGGAGAAATAAGTGAGAGTTCTAAGTTTTTTTTTCTTAGAAAAATGGAGGTTAAGCACTTTATAAGTAAGATGACTCGTGCATCTATCACCTTAAGGTTTTGGGTGAATATGTGGTGTCTTTCTCACTTGTTTGGGTGAGTCTTTGACCTTTATATGAATGTTTGACCTAATGTAAATGTTTCATCCTTTTTGAACATGTAATTAATATATTTTACACAATCAAATTTAAAATCTCAAAAGTAGACACATTAATTCGTAAAATTTTAAACAAACTTAATTTATGTCAACGTATGTTGGGTCTTGAGGGCACTTGAGGATAATCATATTAGGCTTTTAACATTCACTTTAAACAAGTTTGACACCACATATTAATCTAAAACCTTAAGACAATAGTTATATGAGTCTTCTCACTTATAACATGTTCAACATCCTCTTTTTCATTCAATGTGGAACTCATTACTCACACTTGACATACCAAAAATCTCCCCCTCAAATGAGTGTTCACCCGTTCTTATGGGTATATTCCCCTCAAAATGGAAGCTTTTTTCATTCATGTCTACTTGCATTGTCGTTGCTTGCACTCAACGTAGCGCGCTGCTTGAAAACCCTTTTCAAGAAGACTTTCGATACAAAATGTCTAGCCGAATAAGATTTTGATACCACAATTGGGTCATGAGGGGGTTTAGAGATCATTATGTTGAACATTCAACATTCATTTTTGATCGTGAAGGCTGGATTAGATCCTGTAGAAGTGGGTCACCAAGTGCGTCTGGGATGCTGGTCGTATAAAGAGGAGGGGGTGTACCTACAAGGCACTCCGACGCTCAAGTAAGAAAGGATCAGAGAAAAGGGGCAAGTACAAAGTATTAGTTCGTAGGGTGAATATTGGATATCTGACCCTCTCAAGCGAGAGGGTTTATATAGAGCCCATAGCGCGTGGCCAATGGTCATATTTTCGGGGCGAAATAACTGTTTTCCCCAAAGAATAGGTAACTACCCAAACTAGCCGTTATGTCGGGCAGAGTGCCCGAAACTAGCCGTTATGTCGGGCACATGCATGGTTTCGGGCACCTGCCCTTGACTGTTCGGGGAGCAATGGAGCCGTGCGTAACGGGCTGTAATTCTGGGGAGGAACGACGTGTTCCTTGCTCGGTTGGAGGGGCAGAAAGGTAACTTTTGCCCCCTTGTGGTTGGACTTAGGCGATTTGGGCCACTCTGGAGCAGAAGCGGATTGGGCCATGTCCAGCCATTGGTCCAGTCCAGAACAGGAGCCCCCCAAGTCATTGCTCCCGAGCATGGGAGTGATGACTTAAGGACATCTCTTTACACCGAGGACCTAGCGTGAAGTCGTCGTTTGAAGACGAGGAGGGATGTCCCTGTGTGCCCGTGGCCCCTGGTGTCCGTGAGATTCGTGGTCGTGACCTTGTTGCCTGGAGTTCGGGGAGACTAAAGGTCAGTCAGAATTGGAAACGTTGGGGCGCCACGTGTGCCTAGAGCTCCGTGTAGCAGTCACTAGATAATGATGGCTAGTTGATAGTCATCATGGTCTACGAGCGCGTGTCTGCACGTGCCCCTTTGTATAAAAGGGGGAAATTCGTTCCATTTGGAACTTTTTCGCTCTGATTTCTCTTCGTCTCCTTCAGCATTCCTGCCCGTCACCGCCGTCTGCTTACTCCGACCACCGCTCCAAGCTTCGAGCAGCCACTTTCGTCTTCTTAAATCAAGTAAGTTTCTGATCCTGTGCTTGTTCTACTCCTTTTGGTGGTCAATGGTAGATTGCATGTGGTTAGGGCTAGGTTTAGAGGACGAAATAGGTTGATTTCCGGCGATTGTTGGTGGTGGACGATGGTTGTGCCACTTTTCCACTTCTGACATGTCGCCAGACGTGTTAGTATGTTTTGGTCAGGAGGGCGGTTGACGGTGTCGTTGCAATGGCGACACTTGTGTAACCGTCGCGATCTTTCATCTTCTGAGTGGGTGATGAGTTTCCCAGTAGAATGCTCCCAGATTCCAGTGAAGCTTTGTAGTTTCCGGCTAAGCTTCGATCGGAAACTGGGTATAAGCGCGGGGAAGCTCCTCGTTTGGGGACGATTTGTTTCGAGCATCTCCTCGCGGGGAGGTTTCAGCTTTTTTATGTTAGGGCTTAGGCCGAGGACGTTGTCCTCAGCCCTTTCCGCGCCCTTTCGCTTGACTTAGCGGTGAAAGGGTGGATTTGATTTGTTGTCGAATTCACTTTTCTTCTCTTATTTTCAGGTGATCGACATGGCGACGGGGCCAGATAGAGAGATTATCTTAGATACGTCCGAGGAAGAAACAAGCTCTTTGGGAAATAGTAGCCGACGACTTCGAGTTCCTCCAGTGAGGTTGGAGAGGAAGAAGAGTTGGAGGGTATGGACGAGGACGTTGTTGAGGATTCCGTGGAGGAGTGGGAGGTGGCCGAACCTGCTGAACATGTGTCCACTTTTGCAACGTATTTGGGCGATGTCTTCACGGAGGTCGGACCGGAGGGGGAGTGGAAGGTGTACTTTCCCTCCGAGGATGAGCGGGTCTGTACGAATTTCGGGGACCGCTTTACCATGTATGAGTACGCCTTCAAGGAGCTGGGTTTGAGGTTGTCGTTCACCGATTTCCAGCAGTCGGTGTTCGTGCATTTGAAGTTGGCCCCCATGCAACTGCACCCTAACTCGTTAGCCTTCATTCGGGCTTTCGAGCTGGTGTGCGAGTACCTCTCTATTGGGGCTACTCTCCCTCTGTTCTTCGCAGTCTTCCATTTCCAGAGGCAGGTGTCAGGGAGGAAGTATGGTTGGGTCTCTTTAAAGCAGCCTCGCAAGTTGTTTAAACCATTTTCTGAGTCGATACGGACGTTTAAAGAGTGGTATTATGTCATCGAGCCCGTGTCCGAAGCTGCCCAGGATAGTACATATGTCTGGGAGATTGAAGTTGATAAGGACAGGAACGATCTGCGCGACGAGACGGGGAAGTTTATTGGGCGGAGGATCTACAAGTTCCCCATCCACTGGGCACCCGACCATTTCGCCAAGAGGCCCAGCGACTATGTTCTCCAACCGCACGAGCTGCGTGGGCAGGATGCCGTGGCGTACAAGGAGCTGGTGAAGTACGTTAACTCCTTTCTGCTCGTAGAGTGTTGGATGAATAAGGGTGCTCCGGTCTTCGAGGAGGACAACAGTCAGAGGGTTGAGTACCGATTCATCAACACCAAGGCACTGCTGGAGTGCAAGACTCCTGCAGAAGTCGAGAAGCTGCTTGGTAGTCTTAGTTATTTCAGATTTGCTCGCGTTGTTTCTTGTCCTCGTAACTAACGTGTTCGTCTTTTGTTTGTGCAGGTGAGATGCCTCTGGCCCACGAAAGGATGGTGAAAAATGCTATCGCGAGGAACAAATCCGGTACGGCTGCTCCAAAGTCTAGATTTGCCAATGCGCGCACTCCTACTTTTCCCCAACTTGTTGCGGGGAACTCCTCCTCTCCCACTCCAGTCCCCTGGGGATCTCCTCTTTCTTTGACCACGCGGCCTAAGAGGCCGAGGGTTGCTGACGCTGTGGATCTCAGCCGGGCCCCGGAGAAGGGGAAGTTCGAACTCCCACCTTGCATACATGACAGGAAATTTTTTGAGGGGACATCTTTGGTCGTGCCGCGGGCAGAATCTCTGCGTCTGGAAGGCATGGATCGCTCGAGCAAGAGGGCGTTGGTGGCCCAAGATGCTTCCGCACTTGTCAGGATGTTAGAGATGACAGTTGCTTATGCTGAGGGGGATTCAGCAACAGAGTCCGAACTGAGAACTTCCCGGGCCACCATAACATCCCTTGAGGAAACGGCGAGGAAGGCCAAGGAGGAGGCGAAGAGCTCAGGGGATGCCCAAAAGAGGGCGGAGGAGGAGATGTCCAGGTTGAAGGAAAGGGTCTCTACGCTGGTTGCGGAGAAGAAGGCGGTGGAGGAATTAGTTGAAGAGCTGAGGTTGAAGAATACTCCGGGCGAAGATGAACCCGAGGACGTGCAGGAGATAAAGACAAGGTATGAATTGGTCGCCCGTATGCTGGCGGCTGAGGATGACAATATCGTCATTGCGGACGAATCCTTTCGGAACGCTGTGTCTCAATTGTGGGTAGTGAATCCCGAGCTTAACTTCTCCATCGATGGCACCCATTATTTGGCGAGTGTTGAAGATGGCCGAATCGTTATGCCCGAAGCCCTCCTCGAAGAGCATACTGAGGACCAACCCGCGGAGAGCCAGGAGCCTCAGCCAAGTGCTGAGCAAGATGACCAGATGGACGAATGAAGAATTTTCCTTTTCTTATAATTTGTCCGGCCTACGTGTCGTGTATCTGTTATAGCCTATTTTGGGGGGCATGGCCCCCGTTTGATGTAATCCAGCACAGTCGTGGTCCTAGTGGCCACTTATTATGTTTAAATTATATGCCCGATCTTGGTGGTCGATTCTGTTATTTGTGTGGTTTTAATTGCTTTTATTTTTTGCTAAGTGTTGTACTCATGTTTGTTGTGAATGTATGTCTGCCCATGATAGGGAGTATTTGATTTATGTGAATTTTTAGGGGGATTGCTTGTTGTAGATGTGTTCGGCAGTGAGGGATATTGATCGAACGGCCGGGGAATATCCTGGCGGGGTGCGGAGCTCGGGTCGCGTTTGAGGCCTGTGTTCGCGGCATGAACGTCCCATCGCAAGCCGAGGTTCTGCCAGTCATGGTACTTTGACGACGGCGATGCTCGATCGAGGACCACCGTCGAGCAGTTACTCGACTCGTTATTGAGCGGGGTTCTGCTTCATTGATATGCGACGCTTGTACCTAGGCGTGCATAGTGGTCGGTAGCCGACGTTCGTCATCGCGATGGTTCGAACCGAGAATTAGGGCCTTAGCTATAGTATTGTTTTAGCTTTTCGGCGTTCCATGGTCGAGCAAGTTCTTCCCCATTGATATGTTCTAGGTAGTAGGCCCCATTCTCCGTTTTTGCTCGGACGCTATAGGGTCCTTCCCAGTTGGCGGCTAGTTTGCCCTCGCGGGAGTCTTTGTGGTTTCTTCTTAGAACAAGGCTTCCCACGTCGAACTCTCGTCGTATCACCTTGGCGTTGTGCCTGATGGTAATTTTTTGTTTTAGTGAGGCTTCGCGGAGGGCTGCCCCGGTTCGGATTTCCTCGACGAGGTCGAGTTCTTCTCTTAATGATTCGTCGTTCATCTCCTCGTCTAGGGACGACTCTGTCCGCCTGGAGGGTACGTGAACTTCGACGGGGATTACAGCCTCGGTCTCGTATGCTAAACGGAAGGGTGTTTCCCCGGTTGTAGAGTGTGGGGTTGTACGGTATGCCCACAATACGCTGTGCAGTTCCTCAACCCAAGCCTTCTTTGTTTCGTTCAGCCTTCGTTTGAGGCCTCGAAGGATGACTCGGTTAGCTGCCTCAACCTGACCGTTTGTTTGGGGGTGCTCGACGGATGCAAAGTTCTGCTTCGTGCCCAGTTGGGCAACGAAGTCCTGAAACTTCCTGGCCGTGAATTGCGTCCCATTATCCGTCACTATTGCTTGGGGGATGCCGAAACGTGCAAGGATGTTTCGTTTGTAGAAACGCAGGATGTTAAGGGCAGTTATCTTGGCTAAGGCCTCTGCTTCTATCCATTTTGTGAAGTAGTTTATGCCCACTATTAGGTATTTGTTCTGATTTAATCCTACTACGAAGGGTCCTAGGATGTCTAGGCCCCACCAGGCGAATGGCCACGGGGAGGACATTGCCTTGAGCTCGTTAGGTGGAGCCAGGTGCATGTCCCCATGTCGTTGGCATTTATCACATTTCTTCACCTGTTCTTTCGCGTCGTGTTGCATGGTCGGCCAATAGTATCCTGCTCGGAGGGCCTTTCGGGCAAGTGACCTTCCGCCGAGATGTTGGGCCTTGATTCCCTCGTGGATTTTGCGCAGGATGTGTTTGACCATTTCTTCCTCGACACATTTGAGCAGCGGAATGGAGAATCCCCGCCTGTAGAGTTTATCCTCGACCAGGACGTAGGAGCAAGCTCTTCTCCTAACTATGCTGGCCTCTTTTGGGTCGAACGAAAGTTCGTCTTTAGCGAGATAGTTGTACATTGGGGTCATCCAGTAGTTGTTGTCGCCGTTCATTTGTACGTCGAGGGTCGGGGAGGCCTTCTCGATACTGGGTCGAGGAAGTACCTCCTGTATGACGGACTTGTTTCCGCCTTTCTTCTTTGTGCTGGCTAGTTTGGATAGAACGTATGCTCGCACGTTATGTTCGCGGGGAACATGTTTCACTTCCACTGTTGCAAACTTCGCCATTTCCTTCTTAACCAGGGCTAAGTACTCGGTCAGGTTGTCGTTTTTGGCTTGATATTCTCCTCGGACCTGGAGGGCCACAAGTTGTGAATCTGTGCAGATGACGACATCTTCTGCGCCCAGGTCCTCGGCTAGGCATAGCCCAGCGAGGAAGGCCTCGTATTCAGCCTGGTTATTCGAGGTTGGGAAGGATAGGGTGAGTGGTACTTCGACGATGATTCCTTCGTTGCTTTCTAGTATGATGCCCGCATTGCTCCCTGCTGAGCTTGAGGCACCGTCCACAAAAATGGTCCATTTACGTGCTATGCTCGTGGGGGAGTCAGCGAATGTCATTTCAGCGAGGAAGTCGGCCAGAGCTTGGGCTTTGAGAGCTTTCCTGCCTTCATATCGGATTTCAAATTTGGATAGTTCAAGTGACCATTTGAGCATTCGACCGGCCATGTCTGGTCTTCCCAGTAGCTGTTTTATGGGTTGGTTTGTTCGAACCATGATCGTGTAAGCCAGGAAGTAGTGTCTTAATCTTCTGGCTGCGTTGATGAGGGCCAGAGCCACTTTCTCTATCTGTTGGTATCTTAACTCTGGTCCTTGCAGCGCTTTGCTCGTGAAATATATGGGCTTCTGCCCGTCAGGTGTCTCGCAGATGAGAGCGGCGCTCACTCCTTCGGTTGCTACGGCGATGTACATATATAACGTTTCGCCATTGTCCGAGCGAGAGAGTACTGGTGGCTCTGAGAGTGCCCGTTTCAGATGGAGAAGGGCCCTGTCACACTCCTCGGTCCATTCGAATGTTGCCTCCTTGCGGAGGAGTTTGAAGAATGGTAAGGCGTGCTGGGCAGACTTGGCCACGAAACGAGACAGTGACACAAGCATCCCATTGAAGGACTGGATGGACTTCTTGGACTTGGGCGTTGGAAACTCGGAAAATGCTCGGCACTTGTCGGGATTGGCTTCGATTCATCGTTCTGTTAAATAGAAGTCGAGGAACTTGCCTGCTCGGACACCAAACGTGCACTTCTCCGGGTTAAAACGCATTTTGTATTTCCTGGCCTGCTCGAAGACCTTTCTCAAATGGGCAGTATGATCGGTTTCCTCGTGGGATTTCACAATCATGTCGTCCATGTAGACTTCGAGCATGTCGCCTATTTCTCCCCGGAAGACCTTGTTCATCATTCTTTGGTAGGTTGCTCCAGCGTTCTTCAGGCCGAAGGGCATTACGTTGTAGTAATAGTTGCCCGATTTGGTCATGAAGGCTGTGTATTTTTTGTCGGCCATTCCCATTGGAATTTGATTATAGCCCGAGTAGGCGTCCATGAACGATAAAAGTTTAAAACCGGCAGAATTATCAACAAGTTTATCAATATTGGGGAAGGGGTAGGCATCCTTCGGGCATGCCTTATTGAGATCGGTGTAATCAATGCACATGCGCCATTTTCCATTAGATTTTTTAACTAGTACAACGTTGGACAGCCAAGTGGTGTACTTGGCCTCCGAAATAAATTTGGCCTCGAGGAGGTCCTTTACAGCTTTTTCAGCAGCCTCCATTTTCTCCGGAGACTGCTTTCTCCTACGTGCTACGGCCTTGACGGCAGGGTCGATTGTCAGCTGGTGGCAGGCGACGGACGGATCCAAGCCGGGCATTTCAGCGGCGCTCCATGCGAAGAGGTCGTCATTCTCACGGAGGCATGCTTTGAGGTGCTTCCTCGCGATGTCGGACAGACCTGCTCCAATCTTCACTCCCCACTGAGGGTCGTCGCCGAACAGAACGATCTCGAAGTTGCCATCTGGGATAGGGCGCATCGGATGGTAGCTGCTGCTGGACGATGTAGACGGGTTGGCTGAAGCTGCTCGTTCCTCCTGTTGGTCTTCTTCGGGGAAGCGACTGTCGAGGTCGATGGAGTCGACCTGGGGTAGAGGCTTGGCTTCCTCAGAGCTGCTTGGCAACGCTGGCTTGCCCGACGCTTTTGGCTTGGACGCAATGGCGTTGAGCCCCTTTGTAGCTGCCTCAAAACACCGTCGCGCAGCTTCGATATCGCTGTGGAGGGTGGCGACCATCCCTTTTTAAGTGTAATACTTCATCTTCAGGTGGACTGTTGAAGGCACCGCTTCCAACTCGACCAGAGTTGGCCTTCCGAATATGCACTGGTAAAGCGACGGGCAGTCGATTACCAGAAATTGTACCTTGACGGATTTGGCCGTCTCAGCTGACCCAAAGGTTACGATCAGTTCGACGTATCCCCACGGCTTGGTCACTGATCCGTTGAATCCCTGTAAATCAGACCCTACGTAGGGGGTAAGGTATGATTCGTCCAGCTGAAGTGTCGAAAATAGCTGGGAGTACATGATGTCGACCGAGCTGCCCTGGTCGACGAGGATTCTACGAACGCCGAAGTTCGCCATTCAGGCTCTGACGAGCAAAGGTATGCTCGAGTTCGGGGATCCCCCGAGGAGCTCTTCCCGATAGAAGGAGATGGGGACGGAGTCCTTCTGGGCCTGATCAAGCGTGGTCACCTTATTGGAGCTCGTGTTGATCAGATGCTTGAATTTTTGTTTCACGGAGCCCACCGTGACTTTGTTGAAGCCCCCTCCGGAGATAACCATGGCGGAGGGAAATGTCTCCCATGGCCTGTGGGACGCGAAATAAGCAGGGGCGCTGAGCCCGTCCGGGACGTAGAAGTCCTCCGGTCGCGATATGGACATAGTGACCTGTATGTTGGCGTCTTCCGAGGAGGGTACTTCCTCCTCTATCTTCTTGGACTCCTGGGCGTCCTGCCGAGGAGTGTCCTTCTTCTTCGCGAACTGTTTCAGGTGGCCGTCCCTGATCAGTATCTCAATGGCATCATTCAGATGGATGCAGTCTTCTGTAGTGTGGCCGTGACTCTTGTGGAAACGGCAGTATTTTGATTTGTCCACGTTTGGTCTGGCCGGCAGTTGTTTGGGGAAGCGGACCCCCGCCTGCTTAAATTCTGAATTGGCACATTCGGACAATATCTTCTCCCTAGAGACGGTCAGGGGGTGTAGTCATGGAAACGCCCGGAGGGTCCCTTGCTGTCGCGGGAGTCTCGGGGAAGGTCCTCGCGCCTCCGTTCACCCCGACGAGATGTCGAGGCTTCCTCAGTGTTCTCCTGATGGCGTGATGCTCGGACGTTGCTAGCTGCAACCTTCTCTTCGTACTGAATGTGTGATTGGGCTTTGAGGAGGAGGGCGTCTAGGTTCCTCGGTGGTACGAGGCCGACGGCTTTAGAGAACTCGGAGCCCTTGCTCGAGCAAAAATTTCTTCATTTCGTCCGTTGTAGGGACCTGTACTGCTTCCTTGTTGAACCTCTCGATATATGCGCAGAGAGGTTCGTCATTTCCTTGGATTATGGCACAAAGGGAGGCCTCGGTCTTGGGGTGATGGTGAGATGCTGTGAAATGCCGCAAGAACATCCTGCTTGTACCATGTCATCGCTCCCTTTCAGAGCGTGGTTGGAAATAGTCGGCATTTGATGGTGCCCTGTACGCCACGGTAATCCAATAGCGCATCGATGTTCTCTATGTGCTCGTCGGGGTCAGTGGTTCTGTTGTACGTGCCCAGTGACGGGGGCTTCTCTAGGCCCTTTGGGAGACGGGTAGCCAAGATCTCCTGGGACAATGGGTCGTGAGGCTCATCGTCGCTGCTAGAATTGGTGAATGACGGGGACCGAAGGGTATGCTCATGGCGACGGTTCCTTCAGGGAGAAGGGGAATGGTTCCTTCGAGGAGAAAGTGAGTGATTCCTTCGGGGAGATGGTGAACGGGCCCGACCTTTAGACTTGACCGAGGGAGACTGCTCGTTCCTTCGAGTCCTCTTGTCGTCGGGAGAACGCTGGTCTCGCGGGGAAACCTGGTCACGCTTCTGGGCGATACGAGGGTCAGGCTCTTGGCGCAGTCTCTGGTCAATATCTCTCCGGGCTGCGGGCTCCTTGATCGTCGCTGGTTCCTCCGCGGAGGAGGGGATCTTGGACGCTTGGCTTCTTCTAACGCCCTAATCCTCTCATTCTGCTGCAGGATCAGGGTGTTGGTTTTGTTGATCGCCTCCAGGAGGGCTGCCACGGCCGGGTCGACGTTGGGCGGAACAGGAATGGGTTGGACGTCAAGTGAAGACTGATCGTTGTTGCGATCAGCAGGGGTAGGGGAAGCAGTGGCTTCATCCCTTAGAAAACAGGCATCTCGGAGGAGAGATGAATGGTTGTCAATGTCAGATTTGTTGACGAGGAAGGTAGTGGTTTTGAGAGCATCCTTGGCGCTATCTTGAGAGGCCATGATGATGATGATCTTTGAGAATTGTTTTGATCTTCGGTTTTCGGGGAAAGAAAGATGGGGAGAACAATGTTTCCCACTGACGGCGCCACTGATCGTGAAGGCTGGATCAGATCCTGTAGAAGTGGCCCACCAAGTGCGTCTAGGATGCTGGTCGTATAGAGAGGAGGGGTGTACCTGCAAGGCACTCCGACGCTCAAGTAAGAAAGGGTCAGAGAAAAGGGGAAAGTACAAAGTATTAGTTCGTAGGGTGAATATTGGATACTTGACCCTCTCAAGCGAGAGGGTTTATATATAGCCCCCAGCGGGTGGCCAATGATCCTATTTTCGGGGCGAAATAACCGTTTTCCCCAAAGAATAGGTAACTACCCAAACTAGCCGTTATGTCGGGCAGAGTGCCCGAAACTAGCCGTTATGTCGGGCACAGGCATGGTTTCGGGCACCTGCCCTTGACTGTTCGGGGAGCAATGGAGCCGTGCGTAACGGGCAGTAATTCCGGGGAGGAACGACGCATTCTTTGCCCGGTTGGAGGGGCAGAAAGGTAACTTTTGTCCCCTTGTGGGTTGGACTTAGGCGATTTGGGCCGCTCTGGAGCAAAAGCGGATTGGGCCATGTCCAGCCATTGGTCCAGTCCAGAACAATTTTAAATGGGTTAGACATCATATTTTAACCAAAAACTTTAAGACAATAAGTTTACGGGACATCTCACTTATAAAGTGTTCAACATACTTTTTTTTCATTCAATGTGGAAATCATTACTCACACTTGACATATCAAAAATCTCCCTCTCAAGTCTGAGTTCAACCATTCTTAAGGGTATTCTCCCCCTCAAAATAGAAGTTTTTTCTTCCATATCTACTTATATTGCCTTTGCTTGCATTCAATGGAACACGCCACTTGAACATTCTTGTCAGGTCGACTTTCGATATAAGGAGTTTGGCCGAATCAGACTCTGATATCAATGTCTGGTCAAAAAGGGGTATGGGGATCATCACATTGAGCTTTAAACACCAGCTTGCTATAACTAAATTGGACACCACAGATCAACCAAAAACCTAAACGCAATGGGTCTATGGGTCCTCTCACTTATAAAGTGTTCGACAATGTAAATATGTTTGAATTCAATAATCGAAATGCCTTAATTCAATATATTTTGCACTTTTAGATTTTAAAATGTAAACTTGTGTTTTATATTAAAATACAGAATTTTCATACATTTATATTAGGGGTGTGCAAAAATATGATTAATCGACCAATATGCCCAAATTAAATTGCATTGAATAAAAAAAAAGTTAAACCATTTAAATGATTTATAAATCAAATCACATAATATAAATAATTCATTTAACCAAAATTTATAATAAAATACAAATGTTGCATATATTTAAATTAGGGGTGTGCAAAAATATTATTAACTGAACCATATACCCAAATTGAATTGCATCAACCAAACAAACTCAAACCATTTAAATGAATAATAAATTGAATAAAATTTAACAAAATTTAAACTTAAAAACTAATTCAATTGATTTAACTAATTGTTTTAAAAATATTGTTGTTATAAATATAAATAAATAAATGGAGAAAAGTCCTAAAAAATATTTTTTTCATGAAAATAAATTTAAAAAAATTCTGAAAATTAAGTTTAAAAAATTCTGAAAATAAAATAAAAATGTTATTTAAAAATGTTTTTTTCCTGAAAATAAAAAAGTGATTTCCTAAAAAAAATTATTTTAGTTTCTGAAAACAAAAAAATTGATTTTAAAATAATTCAAAATCTAAAACAAGTTTATTAATGCAAATCGATTATAACTCAATTTAAAATACAAAATTATTATAATTCAATTTATAATTACAAACTAAATTGAAATCACTTAAACTATTAGCAATTTTTTATTGAGTGGTTAAAACTGAACTGAATCATTAATGTGGTTTGGTTCAATTTAGTTCATGAATCACAATTATCTCTAATTCAAACATGCAAGGAAGCGGAGGATTTATTCTGCCATTCCCCTCAATTTAACCAGACATTCGCATATATTATCATAATACTTATATTATCTTTGTCAATAAATCAGGATGAAAAAATTCGGTAGAGCGAGTAAAAAATTAGGTATAAATTGAAATTTTTGGTAGTGTACTTAAAAAGTTCAGTATGCATTTTTACCGATTAAAAAAAAAAAGAACTTAACATACTATATTTTTTGTTAAATCCAATATCTTTGGTAATTGTCGGAAAACTACAAAACATTTTGAAAATTCAATAGTGCTGAATTTTTTTTTCATATCAAATATGAACTACCAGCATTTTTCAAAAATTTAAAAAACTACAAAACATTTCGAAAAATCCGATATTTCTTCAAACATTTATCAAAAATCAATGTGTTTTTACTGGAAATTTATGGTATTTCTTCAAAAAAAAATCTCAAAATATTCGGTACTTTTTTGCAATATCCGGTATTTTCATATAAACACAAAAAATCAAGCATTCTTCTATAAAATCTGATATTTTGCAGTACTTTTAAAATTTTGGAAATATTTCGTAAGGGCATATAGATAATAGCAGCTCTCTTGTGGGGGTGTCAGATCAAACTTGAGGTGGCAGGATAAATCTCCAAGGAAGAGATGTGTGAGAGAGAAAAATAATTTCACAAAATTAGAAGTTCAATTCTTTTATTATTTTGTTTGGTCCAGCCCAACTCAGGCCAAAAGTATTTAGGTTGGGAATTAGTCTAATAAAATGTTGCGATGATTTCTACTCCCCTGCTTATACTTTTGGCAATTTCTTTTTCCATACTTATATGTTCTCCCAGACCCTTGGCGAAAAGTAAAAAATGCTTCTATTTTTTAGAGATGCGTCTCCGAACGCACCGTTTTCTTATTTTGCCTAAATTAAATTCGGAGATGCATCTGCGAAAGCTTTTTAGGATTTGTCTGCAAATGCATCCCCGGATCAACCCTTAATTTCAAATTTAGGGGTTATTCGGATATGCATCTACGAAGGTGTTTAATGTGTGTGTGTGTGTGTGTGTGTGTGTATATATATATATATATATATATATATATATATATATATATATATATATATATATATATATATATATATATCGTACGCCAAGCCCTCCCTCTTCTCCTTCATTTTTTAGAAACTTTTTTGAGAAACCATTGGAGCTCTTGGGCAACATACATCGAGTCCATTTTTCAAGCTTCTTCAAGGATAAGCACAACTTCTACTTCAAGCATTTCAATTCCAACTAACTTTACTCATTCATCCTCAACACTTTTTTGAGTAAGTACCATTTAACTTATTTTGAGTTTTGATTAATGTATTAGGTAAAATAGTTTGTTATAAATGCATTAGATAATAGCCAAATTCGTAATAGATAGTTGTTAGCACTACTACAAAACGCGCAAACAACAACGCCAGGCTTACAACGGATTGCTTATACACCGTTGTAATAGATGCGCGCTTTCTTTTTAATCTCGTTAAAAGGCTTTTAATAAAGGTTAATATTCAAACTGTGGTGAAATGTGAGGTCTTTCACCACGGGTATGTTTTCAACTGTCATTATAGGTAGCGCATGATCATGGGTTCAAGTCCCAACACCAACATTTATGGTTTTTTTTACATATTTTTTCAAAATACCCACAACCTTTCACCACAGGTATGTTTTCAACCGTCATTATAGGTAGCGCATGGTCATGGGTTCAAGTCTCAGCACCAACATTTATGGTTTTTTTACATATTTTTTCAAAATACCCACAATCTTTCACCACTGGTGTGTTTTCAACCGTCATTATAGCCAATAATTTAGTTTTAGGTCTTGCACTTCAAAAAATCGGTTTTAGGGAAAATCGTCTCCTTTTTAAGATTTGTTTCGTGCATCTCAAGTAGAAAAATCGTGCGGTCATTATACCCGTACTCTGGAAGAGTTACGGGACTTCACCCTCAAAGCCCTAAATTCATCTTTTTTCTATTTTTAATGAATCTTTTTACTGTTTTCATAGTCTCAAAAATTCTAAAAAAATTCTCAAAATTCTTATTTTACCTAATTAGATTAAATTTCGTGTTTTTAGATTTTTCTGAATTTATTTTAATCATTTTTTCCTATTTTTTCAAAATGTTGACAGACCCTTTCACAACGGGTATTTAAACCAACCGTTGTAATAGGTAGCTTTTTTTACTTATTTTTTCAAAATGATGACAGACCTTTCACCACGGGTAATTTAAACCAACCGTCATTATAGGTAGCGTTTTGTCATGGGTTCAAGTCCCAGCACCATCATTTTTTGTTTTTTACTTATTTTTTCAATTCTCATTACCAACATTATAGGTGGCGCGCATATTGAGTTTATTCACTATCCTTAAACAAATCTTGGTCGTCCATTTAGTGATTATCAACGGCCAAGACACTAATATTAGTGATCCGCGTGAAACTTAAAACTTAGACGAACTACATCTTCTACCTCCAAACATCATTTTTCAGTTACGATACTCTATTTCTCCACTAAACCAAATTTCAGAACTCGAGTTAGCAATGTTAGTTGTTGGTGTTCTTTTTTAATTATTGTTGTTCTTGTTGTTCTTTTTTATTATTGTTGTTCTTGTTGTTATTATTGTTATCATTGTTATTATTGTTGTTGTTGTTGTTGATGTTGTTGATGTTGTTGTTATTATTGTTATTATTGTTGTTGTTGTTGTTGTTGTTCTTCTTCTTCTTCTTCTTCTTCTTCTTGTTCTTATTCTTGTTCTTGTTCTTGTTCTTGTTGTTGTTCTTGTTGTTGTTGTTGTTGTTCTTATTGTTGTTCTTGATGTTCTTACTGTTGTTGTAATGCCCTGTATAATATTTATCTAGAATAATACAATACAAGCATTTTATTTGGTACTGACACCATCATAAGTGTCTAATGGCGTAATTCACATACTTGACCATTCTAAAAACATAATACAATCTATGGTGCAAGATATGGAAACTAGCCAAAACAATAAAAACTAAGATCAATATACAATATCCTCAATTATATACAATAGATACACAGCGGAAATACTAAAGCCAAGCTTCTCTTGAAACATCCAAGCATAGCTCCACTTGTAAATCAAACCCACAAATACCTCCTGAAAATAATCAACAATAGTGGGGTGAGATACATCAAATCTCAGTGAGTTCCCTATCTTATGGATTCACTCGACTTTACAGGGTTCTAGCCAAATCCTAACTCAAGTCAAGGGGAAGGGAAAAATGACCTTGAGTATATATTCTCACAATTTCACAATCTCACACTATATGGAAACATGTTCATGAGTTCATCAACTCAAAATATCACTAATCGATAACCGTACCAAGGCATCCCTCTTGCTCGTCTGCTTCTACATCTAGAAGTCGACCCGAGTCCTGGATCCTTGTAGTTACTTGGCATACGAAATGGATTCAGAATTAATGGGCGCATTATCTCCTTAATTCGTCACTTTACATGGCCTCTTATGCCATCATAAGTCTCTACCCGTAGGTTCCATTCGTACTATAACATTGGGAATCAAACCTGCCAAGTAATTCCGCCTGCATTCAGAGGAGCTCGAGACTCATGAATGCCTCTCAAGGGCAACTCAAAAGAAAATGGTTACGATTACGTGATTTCATATACACAGCGTGATTGTATTCGACAATCACAAAGCCACATTAGCCTTTAGGCCTCTCATGCCTTTCACAATAATACATAACAATTACACATGTTCCATACTAGTGTCATATTCTTTCTATAACATTCGGTAATGGACACACGCCTCGGCCTCTCATGCACGAGCGTTGTCATCAAGTCATTCATCAATTTCCTAGCTCATTACTAGGTTCCAATATCTTAAACTATGCCATTTGTTTTGGGGTAAAGTTTCCTCACTCTACCTAATTCATATTTTACCATACATATTCTCTTGATAATGTTTAACAACGATATTAGGCAAAGCATATTACAATTGCACATTTGAATTACATAACATAATTTCATCACAAGTTATACAAAAACATACTACAATTGCACAATGGAACCACATATAATGATTCTTCACATAAAACATCACTTTCGGGTTCCCTCCGATTCATTTAATCGGGTATTGAAATCAATATTCTCACTCTCATCCCGTAGGATATTTTCACAGCTTTCTAACGGCTATAATTATGCCTCGATCGGATTCACGACCCAAAAGATATGGATTTCAACATATCACATAACTATTATTTCATTCATTTTCCACTAAAATAATTAATCCCACATCATGGCTTTCTAACGGTACCAAGAACGTCTCGATCGGAGTTACGGATCAAAAGTTATGGATTTTAGAATAATAGTTTTCTTTTGTTCCAGGTCGCGCTAAGCGGGCCCCACCCGCGCTAAGCGCGCTCCTCGCTGCCTGGAAGGGGTTAAAATTCTCCAGACCGCGCTAAGCGGGCATACCCGCGCTAAGCGCGCTCTGCGTTATGCAGAAAAATAAACCCCCATGACAGCAACCTCCAACCCATACATTCTCCCTCAAAACCATACCCAAACAACCAATAAAGGTATTCTATCATGGTTCTATCATGATCTATCCAACAACTTCATAGTTTTTACACAAAACCCTAACATTTTCAAACCCATTCCATTTCAACTCATTCCAATCAATACCAAATATCATAACAATTATCAATAGATGTTCATATGCATATTCCAATTATCCTACGCAATTTATATCGAATTTCATCCGTTAGATTTCATTGATTTATCCGTTTAATTATTTTCTCTCAAAACCAACCTAAGTTCAAATCATAGATTTCTAAAACTTAGAGTTTCTAACTAGAACCCACCTGGTAATCGAAGAGGAGGTTGAAGAAGATGATGATGATCCATGGCTTCTTCTTCTTCCTTGAGCTTTTCCTCTCTTTCCCTCTTCTCTTCTCTTCCTCTTTCTCTTCTTTCTCCCACTTTCTTCTTTTCTTCTTCTTACCAACTTTTCTTTCTCTTTCTTATAACATATATATATAATACCAATATTATATAATATTATCCAATAGAGTAAAATATCTCCAATTGATATTTTATCGTCTTACACCAATTGATCAATTATTGGAGTTACCTTAATATACTCCCTTGAATTAATAATTATTGATCTGCCACTTTCATAAAATAATTGATCTCTTTAGAGTTCACCAGTTGCTCTATTAGTCCCAATAGGCCATACTTAAAACACTTAGAGGATTCCATTAATCCAATTTACCAAGGATAGAGCACACGAAAGCTCATCTTATATCCAATTGAGTATTTAAATAATATGGGGTATTACAATTGTTCTTGTTCTTATTGTTGTTCTTGATGTTCTTGTTGTTGTTCTTGTTCTAATGCTACAATTTTTTTTTATTAAAAGACATACAACAACGGTTTTTTTTAAAATAACCGTCATTATAGGTAATTCTAATGCTGCATTTTTTTATTTTATTAAAAGACATACAACAACGGGTATTTAAAATAACCGTCATTATAGGTAGCGCGTTTTCCATTTTATTACAACGGTTACTGGGTCGTCATTGTACGTACTACATATACAACAACACTCTACATAACAACGCCTTCGCCCGCGTCATTATATGTCATTTCCAACCGTTGTTAAATGGGTTTTTTGTAGTAGTGTAGAGACGTGCACTAACAAATAGATAGTTTGTTATAAATACGATGATTTCTACTTCCCTGCTTATAATTTTGGCAATTTCTTTTTCCATACTTATATGTTCTCCCAGACCTTTGGCAAAAAGTAAAAAATGCTCCCACTTTTTAAAGATGCGTCTCCGAACGCACCGTTTTCTTACTTTGCCTATATTAAATTCGGAGATGCATTTGCGAAAGCTTTTTAGGATTTGTCTGTAGATGCATCTCTGGATCAACCCTTAATTTCAAATTTTGGGGTTATTCAGATATGCATCTACGAAGGTGTTTAATGTATGTATGTATGTATGTATATATATATATATATATATATATATATATATATATATATATATATATATATATATATATATATATATATATATATATATATATATCGCACGTCAGATCCTCCCTCTTCTCCTTCTTCATTTTTTAAAAACTTTTTTAAGATACCATTGGAGCTCGTGGGCAACATACATCGAGTCCATTTTTTAAGCTTCTTCAAGGATAAGCACTACTTCTACTTCAAGCATTTCAATTCCAACTAACTTTACTCATTCATCCTCAACACTTTTTTGAGTAAGTTTATCATTTAACTTATTTTGAGTTTTGATTAACGTATTAGGTAACATAGTTTGTTATAAATGATTAGATAGTAGTCAAATTTGTAATAGATAGTTGTTAGAGACATGCACTATAGATTTGGTGGAATTTTAGTTTGTAAAGGCAAGACTTGTATCAGTTTCTGCCATTGTTGTAAGCATGACCTTTTAAAAGATGCATCTTCGAATTGCATCCTTACTGGTTTTCGGAGATGCATATCCAAAACTGTCATGGATGCAAATTGATGTCTTTTTCTAGTATTCTTTTAGGAGAAATGGCTGCAAACAACGACGAGAGACTGAGACTCGGCCGTGAAACCCGGCATGCATTCGTTTGATGTAAGAATGTTAGGCTTCAGAGTGAGCAGGCCATAGTTATGCAGGGAACCGTCCTTAGGCCTCATGAGGTGGAAGCATTAACTTCTAAGAGCCGTCAGTCACTAGGGTCCTCATCCTAGGGACACATCTCACCTGATCACGTAGAATAGGAGGAAGTTCCTACTCATGCACATGATGATGTTCCTCCACTTGCGGACTCTTTAATAGGAGGGCCCTCTGACATCTCCTTACTGATATACTATAGAGATCATGTTGTTGGGCATGTCTGGTTAGGAGAGGTATTTTTGTTAACGATTGTTATTTATATGTTTTAAACACTTGCTCTGCGAATGATATTTTATTTTTTAACGGGAGTGCGATTGTTTGAAGTTTGTTAACCCTGACAGAAAGATTATGAAGCTTTATCATCCTAAGGATCATTGGTTCTAGAGTGTCTTCTAGTACTTCGGTCTTACAGGCATGTGTTGCTCCGGATACAAGACTATTAGCCATGGAATGCAAGGGGCTTTTACTGAGAGATGGCATAAGTAAACGTCATCTTTCCACTTCCCCATTGGCGATATAACGATCACCCTGGAAAATGTTGCTTGCCTTTTACACCTTCCCGTCAGGGGAAGGTTACTTCATCATTACATGATCAAAAGTGATGAAGCCCATGAGATGATAGTCATTTATTTGGAAGTTGGCCCAATGAATGCCATGATGCAGTGTGAGAGCACAAGAAGTGCACATGCAAAATTTTCTTACTTTGAGACGCTTTATTAGAACAACTTAGAGTTGGTCGAGAATGTCGACGGCGATGATCTATAGGTTACCAATCATATGGAGTGTGCTTTGAGGTGTTACTTCCTATTCTTGGTTGGCACGTCCATTTTTGTGGACAAAAGTGGAACCTACGTTGATGTGGCATACCTTAAGTATTTCATTGACTTATCAGTCGTTCACGAGTGGAAGTGACGGGACCTCCTGTTTGGTATACCTGTACCCCAAGTTGAGCAAAGGTTCTCTTTGGACGACAAAGCTAATGACAGGCTCTTGCACCCTATTGACGGTAATTTTCATAGCCACTATTGATATTAAAATCACTATTTTTTTACGCTTGTTACTAATACTTTTTTCTTATTCATTTTTATAGATGGATCATATATTGCCTACACGGGTTTGATTGTGTGCTAGAGTATACTGAGGATTGGCCATGTGCTTGCCTATATTGCCCGCAGAAAGAGAATGATGTTGTGCGGTCATTTCGTGTGTATATTGACCGGACTCAGCATGATGACATCGATTGGATGCCATACAACACTCACTACGACATTGTTCCCTTCGACCCCATTTTATTTTACTCCGGTTGGCTGGTATGTGGACAAATTTGATGTGCAATTATCTAGCAGAGTGATGCATACGTCAATTTAGATATGTGCAGATCATTCTGAGACTCCCCCTTCGTGGTTGCTCTTAATCGCATCATCCACAAACATCTTTATGACATACTGGAGGATTATAAAAGTCATCTGGTACTTGAGAAGTATTGGAGTATGTGCGCCATAAGTCAATGGTCTTATGTGGACAGTTACATGACTTGGTTTTATACTGTGTCACACCATGTCATGACCCTAGACGCTCCTTGACGTCCACCTAGGCCTGCTCGTAAGGAGATCTTGGAGAATGAGCAGTCCAGGGATGACCATGCCATTTATGTGTTGTCGATATGTCAGAATATTATACAGATTACGCGTGAGGACATAGAGTTTGGGCTGTTTAAGAAAGGTGGTGATGATGCGGTTGCCCTAACACATTCCATTCTTACCGAGACACGGAATGCCTTGGGTTACCGGCAGTAGAAGGGGAGCCAAGGGGTTAGGATCAGGCATACGTAGAAGAGTGTGATTTTATTTGTATTTTGGGATGTTTTTGTATTTTTTTTCATACTTTGAGAATAATGTTTGTAATACGATTGAATGCTTTTTTAATAAATGCATTACTTTATTCTACGATATTCATGTTTATTAATTTTTTAATCAAATAATGTCAATGTTAGTCAAATTAAAATGACTTTGAATTTAAAATAAAAAAAAATACAAATTTAGGACAATGTTTCTGCCCAAAAAATATGCAGAGAAGATTTCGGAGATGCATCTACGAATTTATTCCGGAATTATTCGCAGATGCATCTCCAAACTAAATTTTAGCAAAAATGAATTTTGGTGCGTTCGGATATACATCTCCGACAAAACTTGAAGATATTTTTAAATTTTTAAATGTGTGATACATACCAGAAAGGTAGAAAAAGAAATTGCCTGTATTTTTTATAAATAAAAGTAGAATAGATTAAATTAGACTTTGCAGGATTTAAAATTGATATAATGAAAAATTCGGAGAATTAATTTTCTGCTGACATGATATGAGTGTTGCTCTTACTTTTATTTGATTCTTGCACACCATTTGCTTGGATGCAGTAATATTGTATGTATTCACTTTGCTTCCTAAAGTAAAAACAGATAAACACGAGATCATTTTCAGTATAACAAAATTATAAAACAAATTGGTTACACATTCTTTTGTACAATTAATCTCTTCCTAATTATACTGAGAAAAATGAAAACCCAAAATATGAAAAATTCTCAACCCCGTTTAACTCTCTTTCATCATTTCAATAAGTTCTTTGTCTCAATGATGATATATATTCTCCAATGCTACAACATTTTGATTTATTGCTAATAAAACCTGATTGAAGTTTGAAATTCTATTAGAATACTTGTGTTGTGCATGCTATTTGTTACAAGAATGTTGACCCAGACTTCGAATTCTGATTTAGTTGACAAAATTATTCAGTGAAATATTCGATGTTTACGTGGTAGAAGAACCTTTTTCAGACCCTTTATATGATGATCTTGATGATGTTGGTTGAGCTGATGAGGATGAAATTAATTTAAAGTATGATTCTAATTAGTTTAAATTTGTTAGATTACCTTAATATAAAATGATATTAATTGAATAAGAAAGAACCTATATAGAAGAGGGACAGGAAGAAGAACAATAAAAGCAGTGTGAGAATAAGATGAAAGTTGAAGAGAGTTTCTTAATACACTATTTATGTTTTTTAGGTACCACGTGAATTTTCGTTTCTGTCTCCTGATTCCGGATGTGCACATCCGGACGCACCAATTTTTTAAAAAACGTAAAAATTTCGGATCTGTAGATCCGAAAAACAGCTGAACTTTAATTTTTTTTTTTAAATCGGTTTTGTTGGTTGGTCGTATATGTTAATATATCGTCGCAACTTAATATACATTCGACAACATCCATATATAAAATAAGATGATATATATACATAATAAACCTCTGTTAAAATACAGTACATACATGTAATAAAAATAGAATACATAAAAAAAACTACTGCGTATGGCGAAGGATCTCTCATGGCTCCCCTGCTCCTCTGCCCCGACCCGTCGTCCTGGCTCGATGTCTGCGGTACTGAAGTGCCCCCTGATCAATCTCAATAATCATATCCACGGCAAGTCTGGCACCAGAACCCTCAGGGAGGTGAGCGTCCGGAATGGTCGTCCGCGCTATCTGCTCTATCTCACGACAGCGAGGTAGGACAACCTGAGTATGGTCCAACTGAGACTGCCGCTCCTCTAATATCTCCAGATGAGCAGTCTGGGTGGCGATCCCTCAGTAGTGGGCACCATGCATGGGTGTGAGACGGTGTAGAACCACATGATGTACCCGACAGCAACGCTCCAATCTCTCGGCGCTCTGGTCTCCCGAGCCTCTTCCGGTACCAAGTGGGACTGGAAGTCAGCATATATCTCATCTATCTGCACGCGGGTCAAGCCTAGAGGAGCAGACTCATGAGGCATCCTGGGGGTCGTCTGCGTGTAACCGAACTAGCGCAAGACGCGCTCCGGCAGGTATCGAGCAGTAATGGTCGAACTGCATGCCAACCATCATGAGAACAACGAAACCTCATTGAACGGGCGCGTCACACGGTGATCGTCATAGGGGTGATAAAAAACGTCCTCAGCAGCCATCCGATCAAGATACACTCTGTAGGGGTCGGACGTCTGGTTCCCTCTGAGCAGGAGAAATGCAGCAGCACGTGGCATATCCTCATTGTACCCGTCGACACTCCCCTAACCAGTAATCTTGGGAAAGTGCTGTAATATCCACGCCTAAAATGGAAAATATAACATCGGTGTCAAACATTATAATGAATATAGAAAGAAAAGAAATGAAAAAATGACTTAGAATATTAGATTGTTACCACGTATAGCGTACAGCTGTCTGCCACAGTCTTGGCTGCCCAGAGGCAACCATCTGAGAGCCTAGCATAGGTGTATGCCAGCGTAGCCGCCCCCCAGTTGTACCCATGGATCTCTGTGGGATCCAAAAGGTACCTAAGGTAAACGACATCAACATAATAGGTGCTGGTGTCCACAAACAGCTGTGTGCCGAGAAAAAATAGGTAGTAGCATTTCAGGGCACGTTGTCTGTGGATCTCCACCTCAGCTGCATCCCCTGCTGCCCGTCGTGCTTCTTCAAGTTCCTCACCAAATCTGCGTGTCAAAAAGGAGATCCGGACGTGTGCGCCTCTCAACTGGGTCACCTCCGCAAGTGCCTCCTCTGGGGTAGCCCCAAGCTCCTCAATCAGCATCTCCATCGCGTCCCCCTTCGACATCCTACCGTGATGGGGAAGGAAACCCGTGATCGGTAGATGTAAAAGGCACGAGATGTCGTCGAGTGTGATCGTGATCTCGCCGTACGGTAGATGGAATGAGGATGTCTCAGGGTGCCATCTCTCAACAAAGGCCATCAGCATACCGTACATTATCTAGGGATACCCAATCCTAGACAGGCCTCCAAGACCAGAGGTAGCAAGTGCAGACGTGAACCACTCATCCTCTGGCAGCGCCGCAAGCATGTCCATAACCTTGCCCCCATGGTTATAAAACTTATGTGTTGCCTTCTCCTGAAAATTTTCAAATAAAACAATGTTACAAATGAACATATTTTCAACGAAAATAATTCTATAAATAAACCGAGAAAGGTTACCTCTCCTAGCCAGACATATCTGGCAGTATGCTCAGAGTATCCCACGAGTAGGGACATATCAGACGGTCCCCCGAGGTAACCGTCCAGCTCATCGAAATCGTCATCTGCGTCACCACCCTCATGTGCTGGGTGATCACCCTCAGGAACAGGAACAGGAACAGGGGATGAAATAGGAGCAGCTGATGGAGTTGGAGTCTCCCGATGACGCCTACGTGCGGGTTGGGACCCTGATGAACTAGCAGTAGAAACCCGACGCCTTCGAGATGTAGAATCGGCGGCTGACGAGGGAGTGGCCTGAACCTGTGATGTGGAAGTGGCCTGAACCTGTGACGTGGATGGTTGTGGTGTAGAATGTGGTGTAGGATGTCCCTTATCTTTAGGGGCTACCCTAACTCCCTCTGCGCCGGAAGCCTCGGCTGTAGACTGCATCCGCTCACGTTGGACAGATGCGTGCTGAGCTGTCCGTCCATGTATGATACGATCGTCTCTGCCAGCAATGTAGTCTGCAAAGCATAATAAATAAATTTAAATTTTTTAAAAATAATTTAAAAAAACAAACAAACCAAAAAAAAACCAAGTGTCTTCCGGATTTGCACATCCGGAAGCACTCAGAATATTTAACGTTGGATTTTTCCGGATTTGCACATCCGGAAACACTCTGAATATTTAACGTTAAAATGTTTCCGGATCTGCACATCCGGTACGTTTTTGAAGTTCAATATACGCAGCCATGACTATTGTACCATGGAAAAGAGCATTTCAATGCCCTGATCATCCGTTTGAAGCAGCAAACAATACCTACATTGTCTCTAACCTATGTTATTCATACTACCTAACAATTTTTACACCTAAAAGTCGACTCTAAATCGATTACTCGAAAATAACTCCGAAATTCTAAAGTTCAAAAACTTACCGATTAAATTGAGATACAAAGGATTTGGAGTGTCTTGATCGTTGTAAAAGTAGCTCTGCGCCAAACTCGAGTGAAAAAAGTCGAGATTTGTGGGATTGAGAATTTGAGAGTTTGAGAGAGTTTGGTGTTTGGAAGAAAAATGAAAATGTGAAGAATGAGGGGGAGGAAGAAGGTCTGGCGCGAATTAATAAGAAATTGTTCCGGATCTGCAATATCCAGAACACGTCAACGTTTTTTAAAAAATTGGTGCGTCCGGATGTGCACATCCGGAATCAGGGGGCAAAAAAGAAATTTCACGTGGTGCCTAAGAAACTTGGGTGGTGTATTAAGAAATGCCATTTTTTTATAAAATGAAGACGACTCACTTACAAAATATTCTGCAATTGAATCAATGTTATTTAAAATTTGCTCATTTTTCTATTGGAATAAATGGTAAGCATCATGTTTTCTTCTTCAAAAATGGGGTTAGACAAAGGGACCCATGTCTCTTCTTCTTTTATGCCTTGTTGGGAATGTTTTAAGTAGAGGCATTTCTAACTTAGTCCGGATGGCAATATTAACCTAATTTCTTCTTTTCAAGTTAAGGGTAGCTCAACCAACTTGAGCTAAAGGTTATGATAAACTATCTAAAGAATCTAAACATAAAAAATATGTTTATAAGGACTTGTAAGCAATTTCATAAACTTTTCTAGAAGCTTACCATCTTATACATCTTGATCCATTTGAGATGAGAAAAGAACAAGTTCCTTTTATTTGAAAACAAATGTGAGAGTAAGAAATAAATAGAACTTAAAAGAGTCAAAAAAAATTATGAGACTTAGAAGGAAAAAAAACAATTAGCAAGCTTATTCTATATGCTTAATAAATTAAAATAAACCTAAAACAAGTAGTTTTCATCTAACATTGCTCTCAAAACAGTTTTTCTTTCACTACTCATTCTTTCTGTAAACCAATTCTCCAGAAAGAACCATGCAAGTTCTTAATTATTGCGAGGACTCGAGGCTTCGGATGGACTATTTGATGAGTCACTGGTGAGGGAACTGTTGCCACCGTCGTTCTCAGAGACCACTTGTATCTTGACAGCGGCTGCTCTTTCCATCTCTTTCTCGAGTTCTTCCTTTTTCATACTTTGAGAACAATATTTGTAATATGATTGGATGTGTGAGATTTGGGTCGAACTCATGCTGTGTCGAAGGAGAGCTTTCATGTATTTCGACAGGAGGCAAGCATGCAGTCGAAGCTTGTTCACATGCTGATGCCTGTTAGTTACATATAGTAGTCGAAGCCTGTTCTTATATGTATTCTGTCGAAATGTTTATATTCTGTCGAATTGGGTCTTGTGTTAAGGATCCAATTGTTTAGGTTTCTTGGGCTGCAAGTTACCTAGTTAGTCTATAAATAGGCTAGTACACTCAGTTTGTTTAGTGTGGCAAATTGTGATATTCACTTGTAATCATTTGTGACTTTAATGAGAAAGTGAATAGTAAACAGAATTTATATTTGCCCAATCCTTGTTGTTATTTCTTTTTCTTCTTGTTTTCTTTTCCGTTAAACCCTTGTTTTTTTTTTGGTTCTTGATAATTCAAGAAACCAGTTTTATATTTTGATTAAAGTCATCTTTTTCACAACAAATTGGTGCGGTGAGCGTGGATCAGATGGCTTCAACAAAGTATGAGATTGAAAAGTTCACCAGAGTGAACGATTTCGGTCTGTGGCGTTTGAAGATGAAAGCCCTACTGGTGCAGCAGGGTTGTCTGGAACCGTTGAAGGGAATGGCAGCCATGGATGTTGCGCTGAACGAAAGAGAAAAGACAGCAATGATCGAGAAAGCACACAGCGCAATATTGTTGAGCCTTGGTGATAAGGTTCTCCGGCAGGTGTCAAAGGAGACGACGACGTCGAGATTATGGGTGAAGCTTGAAAGCTTGTACATGACCAAGTCGTTGGTGAATCGTCTTTACCTGAAGCAAGCCTTGTATTCGTTCAAGATGAATGAAGACAAAGCTTTGGCTGAGCAGTTGGATTCTTTCAACAAGCTTATTCTTGATCTTGAAAACATTGATATGAAGATTGATGATGAAGATCAAGCATTGTTGATGTTGTGTGATTTGCCTAGATCGCATGCTCACTTCAAAGAAACTCTCTTGTATGGAAGAGAGTCCCTGACCTTTGAAGAAGTTCAAGCAGCCTTGTATTCAAAGGACTTGAACGAAAGAAATGAGCAGAAACCTTCATCAGTTGGCGAAGGGTTGTCCGTGAAAGGAAGATCGTCGAAGAAAGATGGTAGGTTTGACAAGAAGAAAGTAAAGGTTCAGCAGAAGTCTTATGGTGGTGATATGTCTGGTATAAAATGTTATCACTGTAAGAAGGAGGGTCACACAAGAAAGGTGTGCCCTGAGCGCCTGAATAATCATGGAGGTAAGGACAATGGGAATGCAGCTATTGTGCAAGATGGTTATGAATCGTCTGATATCCTTGTGGTGTCGAGCAGCAACTCTTGCGAAGAGTGGATTATGGATTCTGGATGTACTTGGCATATGACTCTAAACAAGAATGTGTTTGAAGAATTGTGTGATCAAGATGGTGGATCAGTGCTGCTGGGGAACAATAAAGCTTGCAAGATTACAGGTATTGGATCTGTTAGATTCAAGCTCCATGATGAGTCAATAAAGCTATTGACTGGGGTTAGGTATGTACCTGATCTTAAGAGGAATTTAATTTCTCTTGGTGAATTCGACAGAAAGGGATATGTTTTCAAAGGAGAGCAAGGTACCCTGAAAGTCATGAAAGGGTCGAAGGAAGTCTTGAGAGGCGTGAAAAACCAAGGCTTGTATACCCTTGAGGCTGAGGTTGTAAGTGGTTCGAAAAATGTTGTATCCACGAAACCTATGTCGAAGGCAGAGTTATGGCACATGAGATTGGGCCATGTCAGCGAAAGAGGCCTGGTCGAATTGGGGAAGCAGAACCTGTTAGGTGGTGACAAAGTCGAAAAGCTGGAGTTTTGTGAATCTTGTGTACTTGGTAAATCCTGTAGGGCGAAGTTCAACAAAGGCAAGCAAAGAACACATGGATCCCTTGATTACATTCATGCTGATCTTTGGGGGCCTGCAAGAAATACTTCACACTCAGGTGCAAGGTATTTTCTGTCCATTGTTGATGACTATTCCACAAAGCTATGGGTATTCATTCAGAAGACGAAGGATGAAACTTTTGAGAATTTCAAAAGTTGGAAGGTTCTGGTCGAAACTCAAACTGGCAGAAAGGTTAAGAGGTTGAGAACCGACAATGGCCTTGAATTCTGCAACGAAGCGTTCGACAGTTACTGTGTTGAGTCTGGGATTGCAAGGCATAAGACTGTAGCAGGTACTCCTCAACAAAATGGCTTAGCTGAGAAATTCAATTGAACAATCCTAGAAAGGGTTAGATGCATGTTGGTTAGTGCTGGATTGAAGAAGGTGTTTTGGGCAGAGGCTGTTTCGACAGCAGCTTATCTGATAAATAGATGTCCCTCGACTGCGCTGGGAATGAAGACACCTGAAGAAGTTTGGTCGGGTCATCCACCAGATCTCGACAAACTGAGAGAATTTGGCTGTTTAGCCTATGCTCACATTAGGCAAGACAAGGTCGAACCTAGAGCTCTGAGATGCATGTTCCTTGGATATCCTGAGGGAGTCATGGGTTATAGGTTGTGGTGCCTAGAACCAGGTCATAGAAGATGTATCACAAGTCGTGATGTAGTTTTCAATGAGGTCGAAATGGCTTTCAAGAAAACTGGTGATGCTGGTCGAAGTGCAGAAATCTCTGAAGAGGAGTTGGAACAGGTAGAGATGCCTGTTGAGGTGGAGTATAGTGATGCTGAAGTGCATAGCCCTGATGAAGTCAAAGAGCAAGATGCTGAAGAGGCTGAGGAAACTGTCGATGGCTACCTACTGGCAAGAGATAGGTCGAGAAGAGTCATCAAGCCACCTCAGAGAGTTGGTTATGCAGATCTTATAGCTTTTGCCTTAATCTCTGCAAGTGAGGTACTTAACGAAGAACCTAGAGATTACAAGGAAGCTATAAGGAGTCGAGACAAGACTGAATGGCGAAAATCCATGGATGGCGAGATGAAATCTCTTCATGATAATAACACTTGGGAGCTGATTGAGAAACCTGCAGGAGCAAGGTTAGTCAGTTGTAAGTGGATTTTCAAGGTCAAGGAAGGAATCGAAAGAGTGATGTCGAAGCGCTTTAAGGAGAGGCTAGTTGCTAGGGGGTTCACTCAGAAAGAAGAAGTCGACTTCAATGATGTGTTCTCACCTGTTGTAAAGCATAGATCCATTTGAATGCTGCTGGCCATGGTGGCAAAGTTCGACTTGGAACTTGAGCAAATGGATGTGAAGACAGCATTTCTGTATGGTGATCTAGATGAAATGATCCTGATGCGTCAACCTGAAGGGTATGCAGAAAAGGGTAAAGAAGATTATGTGTGCAAGCTGAATAGGTCTTTGTATGGCCTGAAACAATCTCCTCGACAGTGGAATAGGAGATTCGACAAGTTCATGGCACACATTGGTTTCACTAGAAGTCAGTTCGATCACTGTGTTTACTTTAGATTTCGACCTGGAAACTCACTTGTTATGTTGCTGCTGTATGTGGGTGATATCCTCATAGCTAGCAACAGTATTGGGGATGTAACGAAGGTGAAGGCTGAACACAGTAAGGAGTTCGAAATCAAGGATCTGGGAGCTGCAGCCAGAATTCTTGGGATTGACATCCGGAGAGATAGAAAGCAGTCGAAATTGTGCTTATCTCAGGAGACATACCTATGGAAGCTTCTTGACAAGTTTGGTATGTCGAATTCGAAGCCTGTTGTGACACCTACAAATCCTCAGTTTAAGCTTAGTACTACTCAAAGTCCGAGTACTGAAGCTGAAAGAATCCATATGAATAGCATTCCATATGCTAGTGTAGTGGGTTCTTTGATGTATGCTATGGTCTGTACGAGGCCAGGCATAGCATATGGAGTGAGCCTTGTGAGCAGGTATATTGCCAATCTTGGAAAGGCGCACTGGCAAGCTATAAAGTGGATTCTCAGGTACATAAATGGGTCTCTGGAAAGAGTCTTAATTTATGGTAGAGCCTGTGATGGTGATAGCATAGTCGAAATCGAAGGATTTGTTGACTCTGATTATGCAGGTTGTATGGATTCCAGAAAGTCTATTTCTGGATATGTTTTCACAATGTTTGGCACAACAATCAGTTGGAAAACGACGCTTCAGAAGGTTGTTGCCTTATCAACCACTGAAGCTGAATATATTGCTCTCACTGAAGCTGTGAAAGAAGCATTGTGGCTTGAAGGTTTTGCAAAGGAGCTGAAACTTCAAGGTCGAAGTATCACTGTTAAATGTGATAGTCAAAGTGCAATACACCTATCAAAAAATTCAGCCTATCATGAGCGAACCAAGCACATTGATGTGAGGCCGCATTTCGTCAGAGAGATAATCGAGCGTGGTGAAATCCAGGTGCTGAAGGTTTCGACTGAAGACAATGTTGCTGATATGATCACCAAGACATTGCCAAGTTGCAAGTTCTTCCACTGTATGCAGTTGATAAAGCTGCATGATGAAAGCTAGTTGTTTCCTTTATTGCTGAGTTAGATCCAAGGTGGAGATTTGTGAGATTTGGGCGAACTCATGCTGTGTCGAAGGAGAGCTTTCATGTATTTCGACAAGAGGCAAGCATGCAGTTGAAGCTTGTTCACATGCTAATGCCTGTTAGTTACATATAGTAGCCGAAGCCTGTTCTTATATGTATTCTGTCGAAATGTTTATATTCTGTCGAATTGGGCCTTGTGTTAAGGATCCAATTGTTTAGGTTTCTTGGGCTGCAAGTTACCTAGTTAGTCTATAAATAGGCTAGTACACTCAGTTTGTTGAGTGTGACAAATTGTGATATTCACTTATAATCATTTGTGACTTTAATGAGAAAGTGAATAGTAAACAGAATTTATATTTGCCCAATCCTTGTTGTTATTTCTTTTTCTTCTTGTTTTCTTTTCCGTTAAACCCTTGTTTTTTTTTTTTGTTCTTGATAATTCAAGAAACTAGTTTTATATTTTGATTAAAGTCATCTTTTTCACAACAGGATGTTTTTTTAATAAATGCATTACTTTGTTCTACGGTATTCTTGTTTATTAATGTTTGAATCAAATAATGTTAATGTTAGTCAAATTAAAATGACTTTGAATTTATAAAAAAAAAAATACAAACTTAGGACAATGTTTCTGTCCAAAAAAAATATGCAGAGAAGATTTCAGAGATGCATGTACAAATTTATTTCTGAAATATTCGCAGATGTATCTCTATACTAAATTTTGGCGAAAATGAATTTTGGTGCGTTCGAATATATATTTCAAAAAAAACTTGAAGACACTTTTAAATTTTAGATGTGTGATACATACCATAAAGGTAGAAAAAGAAGTTGCCTATATTTTTTTATAAGTACTTGATTTATGTGGTAACATATATGGTGAAAGTAGAATACATTAAATTAGACTTTGCAGGATTTAAGATTGGTATAATGAAAAATTTAGAGAATTTCGAAATCTTTCTTCTAGAATTCGGAAGTATGTTTCTACGTGCATATCAAATATATTATATTTATTTATAAGTGAGTCACACTCTCATTGTATTTTATTTTTTTTTTAATCTGAAATTAAACTTTTGAACTAAAATCCAAAAATTCACTTGCAGACTAAACTTTTTTTTTATCTCGGTATGTATTTTTTTTTTTTCCTGCTTTTATTTGATTCTTGCACACCTTTTGCTTTGATGTAGTAATTACAAAATTATAAAACAAATTGGTGACACATTTTCCTCGGTATGTATTTTTTTTTTCCTGTTTTTATCGAAAATTTTCTAATTTTTTATTTTTTTATAAGAAATTTTAAAATTTCCAATAAAAAATAATAATTTTAGAAATTCTTTTTGAAAAATTCCAAAATTTTTGAATTTTTTATATTACCGTAAATTTTGAAATTTTTTATAAACTACCGAAAATTTCGAAATTTCCTATAGTGTTAGAAGAAAACTTTTTTTTATTGAATATGAACTATCGAAAATTTTATTTTGGTTAAAATTTTCAGTATAAAATGGAACATTTAAAATTTTCGATAATATTTATAGTTCATGTAAATTTTAGAAATTCCGGATGTCAGAAATTATAAATATATTACCGAAAATTTAATGTATACTGGATATTCTAATATGTCTATTAAAATTTCGTAAGAAAATTTATTTTAAATATTTTTCAAAGAAGTTATAGAATTATGAAACTATAGGATATCAAATTCAAAATTGGGAGATGGCAAGTTAAATGTTTTAGTCAATATATTTTTTAAATTTATTTTGAAAACATCCTTGCAAACCCCTTTTTTTTATAAAATGAGGGTGAATCACTATAAAATATTACAGTGTGGTGCATTTAAAAATACATTTTAAATAGTTATGAGTGCGTGAAACACCGCTAAGAAAGAAATAAGTGCTTTCCAAAATTCAATATCTAGATTGGAGCAATTTTTCATAGATATGTCAAAGTTAAGAATAAAACCAAGATCATAGCTTCCTTGAAGATTGACACTGATGTTTTCTTTGACCAAAATATAATTGATGCTCACATTGCAAATCACTTTCAAAGTCTTTTTAACAATCCTTGTGTTTTGCAGGATAATGGCCTCATTGATGATATAATTCCAAAGCTGGTTACTGAGCAACACAATATTTTGTTATTCTCATTCCATCTCACGATGAAAGCAAAGATGTTGTAATGTATCTCAACCTTTGTTTTAAAAACCGGACCGGTCATCAAACCGATGAGGGTACTGGATCACTGATTTATCGGTCAAACCATTGAGTCATTGGTCGAACTGCATGATCACACCGGATTAAACCGGATTAAACCGGATAACTCGGTTGAATAAACCTGTCATTATAATAGGTATAAAACTGGTAAAACCGGTCGAACCGGATGATTCAGTCTCTAAAAAATATAACTAGCACTTAAATTTTTTGAAAATATCATATCATAAATTCATAGGTTCATAATTTAAATTCAAATTTTAAACAGAGTCTAATTGTAAATTTTAAACAGAGTCTAAATTAAACAGAGTTTAATTTAAATTCATAGTTTTAATGTTAATAGAAAATCAGTTTTAATGTTAATAATTAAAACAATACAAATATTAACATTATTCTAAATAATAAAATTTTCAAGTCTATATATATATATAATGGAAATCAGTTAAGTCTAAAATTATATTATATTTAGTTTTTTAATATGTGTTCTTAAATTTCTATACAAATATTTGTATGATGGTTTTTCAATCAATATAAATACAAAATAGTAAAAATAGTTTTGTGGATATTACGAAACTTAATTTGTGTATCACTTGAATCAAATGAGTGATCACTATTATTCTTGGAGAAAAGTTCCTATGTATTTGAGTAAAAAAAATTTTAAAAAAAAAATTAAAAAAAAATTAAAAAAAATTAAAAAAAAAAATTTAAAATAAACAGTTAAACCGTCGGTTTTTAAAAACCGTCGGTTTTGTGGACCGAGAACCAGCAAGGTAACTGCAGTTTTTAAAACTATGATCTCAACAGAGACAGTGCTCCAGGTCCCGATGGATTTGGAGCTTTCATCTTCCAAAACCAAAAGTATTGGGATATCATTTCTTTTTGCTAACAATGTCTAATTTACATTTTAATAGAAACATTCATAATATAAAAATATTAAGCCAAATTAAAATTTCATTCAAAATAAATAATAATATTTTTTTTGGAAATCGAAATAAATAATAATATTATTAGACTTAAAACATTTTTGTCTTGTAACACCACTTTTTCTTTTAAAGCTAAGGGTAGCTCAACCAACTTGAGCTAAAGGTTATGACAAACTATGTAAAGAATCTAGACATAAAAAATATGTTGAAAAGGACTTGAAAGCAATTTCATAAACTTTTCTAGAAGCTTACCATCTTATACATCTTGATCCATTTGAGATGAGAAAAGAACAAGTTCCTTTTATTTGAAAACAAATGTGAGAGTAAGAAATAAATAGAACTTAAAAGAGTCAAAAAAATTATGAGACTTAGAAAAAAAACAAGTAGCAAGCTTATTCTATATGCTTAGTAAATTAAAATAAACCTAAAACAAATAGTTTTCACCTAACATTGCTCTCAAAACAGTTTCTTTCTCTACTCATTCTTTCTGTAAACCAATTCTCCAGAAAGAACCATGCATGTGTTCTTAATTGTTGCGAGGAGTCGAGGCTTCGGATGGACTATTTGATGAGTCACTGGTGAGGGAACCGTTGCCACCATCGTTCTCAGAGACCACTGGAATCTTGACAGCGGCTGCTCTTTCCATCTCTTTCTCGAGTTCTTCCTCTTTACGCAACGCGGTAAACTGTGTATCCAATGACTTGGCTGCTCCTAACCAGGCGAGAACAATCACTAGAAGAACACCTCCGAGGTATGGAGTTGAATTGGCGAGTGATCCGAAAGTTAGGATCATGAATTGTTGGATTAGGGCGCCTCCGGATTTTCCCAATGGGTTGCAAACAACATCTATGGCTGCTTTGCCTTTGACCTGCACCAAAGGAATGCAAAGTAAGTTTCAATAAACTCTTAATGATAGCATATACATAAGCACTTATATAAGTGTTGTTTTGTTTTGCTATGTTCTACTGCCAAACACTAGCCAAATATATGTGCATGTTTGACAGCTGAGTTTGGCGAAATCACGATAGCACTGTAATTTTGTTGAGAAGTTAAAAAATGTAACTTTTGCTAAAACCATTTTGGCACATCATGATTAGGACTGTTTAAAAAAACATCAAACGGAACCGAACTGCCGAACCGAACTGAAGTTAAAATAACCTAACTGTTATGCGTTATGTATGATTAGTGAACCGAACCATGTTGCACAAACAGTTCTAGAACCAAACAAATGGCGTGCAACAGCGAAACTGAAAATGAAAAATGCTAAAAACAAGTTCAAGATTTTTTTAGGAAAAAATTCAAAAAAAAAAGAGTTTGTATTCAGTTCTTTAACGAATGGTTCGATTTGAAAAAAATTTGTCTTTAAACGGTTTTGAATGGTTCGGAATTCTGAACCGGTATACTAAACCAATAAATTTGGTACGGTCCGGTTCGGTTCAGATGACCTTTTACTATGGGTCAGTTCGGTTTTCTGAGTGAACTGTTACAGCCCTAAGCGCTAATCATGATTCTGTTAAAACTCAGTGTCAGCTCAAATATGCAATAAGTATGACAGAAGTAAAAAAAATCCAAACCTTGGTATCCTCGTCCAAGGGAATGTAAGCCATTTCTTTGCAGGGATCGAATAAGCTGTACTTAGCACTCTTGCTAAAGATGTTTTGCAAGGCACCAACATAAACAGCTGCTAGCAGTGGAGTCATTCCAAGCGATGCAAGACCGGGTGCAATTGGACCTCCAAACAATATGAGCGAGAAGAAACCGACTCCGGTTAGAAGCAAGACGGTAGGTGTGATCTTGGCAGCAACTCCCCAACCATATTTCTCAAATATATATTGACTTAGAAGCATCATTATAAATGTGGCAATTCCAGTTGCAGTCGAGAAGTCACCCATGAAAGAAGAGTACTCGTTGGGGCTAGGAAACTGCAGTTTGCAAAGATTTATGAGAAAACGGAAGAAAAAACCCCGCAGAGAATGGCATAGCAAGTTTTAAGACCAAAACTAAGAACAATTATTAACTTTTTGGTATATTACCTGAGCTTTGAGCTTAGACTTCCATGTAACCTCAACAAGATTGATACTGATTCCATAAGCAACCACTAAAGTGGCGAGATCTCTGATGTATCTTGAAGACACCAAAAACTTCAAGCTCTCCATTGTTCCCATTTTGGGCTTCTTCTGTTAAAACAAACGGCAATGTAAAATGTCAGTTAATAGGTTTCAGAATGTTTATTTTATATAAGATTGCAGCATATAGTCGGTACCTTCTTCTTCACGCTACGTTCTGGAAGAGGAACGAAATTATTCGTCCACCAGTACAGGCCACAGATTGCAAATCCCATAAGCACAACTATGCTCATCATTCCCTTTAGAGAGATGGCCCAACCATCAACACCGGGACCTAAATTCTTCCTCATGTTAGAAAAGTACTTCACGGTACGACCAGAGAATATGAGAGCTACATTGGCACCAAGTCCAAACAGTGGGTAGAATCGTTTTGCTTCATCAACAGTAGTTATCTACACAAAACAACAAGGGTATTAGGTTTACCAAGAAGAACAAACTCATAAAAATCATATCCACCTTTTGCCTAATGTTATTACAATTCAATAATAAATTCATTTTATCATGCTGATTGAACAAGGAAGTTGAAAATCGGAAAGCATAAAATGGATGCCACATTCACGTAGTAAAATTATAATCATCAAAGAGTTGATGCATAGTATTGTTATAAAACAAGCACCTAATAGCCAGCAATAGTGCTTTACTAGCATCACAAGGACTTCACAAACTTGTCAATTTTGAAAGTTTTGAGCCTGGAATCAAGATTATTATATCTATAATGACTCAAAGCAACGAAGCCCTGGCAAAGACACCGACATTGGACTTGACACCAAGGCGGACAATGACTCAACACTATGAAGCACTGGCAAAGACATACATTGGAATCGACACCAATGAGTATAATAATTCAACGCTATGAAGTATTGGCAAAGACACATACATTGGACTTGACACCAACGCATACAATGACTCAACACTATGAAGCACCAACAAGGACATACATTGGACTCGACACCAACGTGTATAATGACTCAAAGCTATGAAGCACGGGCAAAGACACCGACATTAGACATGACACCAATGTGTATAATGACTCAAAGCAATGAAGCCTTGGCAAAGACACTGACAAGTATAATGACTCAAAGTTATGAAGAACTATAACTGGCAAAGACAGACATTGGACTCAACATCAACGTGTAAGCACCAATAATAATTTGAGGAAATGGAGGCGATTGAATATAACCACACATGCAAGTGTCGCACGAGTATCGGACACTCATATTCGTCTTCAACCTGAAGTGTCACTGCTACATAGCTACAAAGATTTATATGTTGTACATAAAGTAAAGAAAGAATGACTAAATTATGCTAGTAAAATAACAACAACAACAACAACAACAACAACAACAACAACAACAACCAAAACATATACAAACCAAAAGCACATAATCAAACGAAAAGTAAATTAATGAAATTAAAAAAAAAAGTACCTGATTAGCAAAACCCCAAAAGAGCACAGAAACAACCACACTCCCCCACAATTCAGCCATAACATAGAACAAACAGAAACTCCAAATTCTGATAATTGCAATAGGACCAAGGAACCTAGGACCAAGAACATTAAGAAGCTTCTCTGCAAAAGCCTCAGGATGAATATAATTGCTAAGAGGATACAAAACAAACCCAAAAGCCCCAAAGAAAGCAATAAAAGGGAGAATCACAGTGTAAAAAAGTGCCTGTTTTGACAAAACATTAGACAACTTTGTATACAACAACATAAACCCAATAGCCATAGGAAGATTCACCCATGTTTTCAAAAACGGTATAATCTCAGCACTACTCCCTTTAGCAGTAACAACCAAAACATCCTTAGTATCCCTCAAAATCGTATAATTGAAAAGGATGCAAAAGAACATCAACCCTAAAGGTAAAATCTTTTTCATAGTATCAACCTCAATCCCCAAAATTTTAGGTTTTTTCTCAACCTCAACCTCCCCAAAAACTGGTTGTTGTCCATCAGAGGCAGCAGCCGCCTCTGCTTTACAGATGAACAAATTCCTCTCGTTTTGACCAAAGCCATTAACTTTCGGTGAAAAAGAATTAAGCTTTGAAAACCCATTTGACGTAAGAGAAGAACCAACAAGGGTTTTGGGTTTAATTGATAAAAATCTATGCTTTAAGCCATTGGGTTGTTGAAGCAAAGCCCTTGTTTTAGGGTTTGCAGGGAGAGAGAGAAGCCCTCTGGTTTGAAGAACAGCCACCATGTCTCTCCCCTCTAAGAAATTCCTTCAAGAAAAACCAATGAATTTGAATGGGGAATTTTTCAAGAAGAGAACATGAAAGAGAGGAAGAATTTGAGATAGAAAGATAAGGTGGTGGCTCAAGAATGAAACTTTGAAATATCTCTTGCTTTTATATTTTTGGAGGAGGAATCAAAATCTTCAAGGGTTTATTGAAGAACACAAAAAATAATTAAAATAATTTTTTTTATTTTTTTTAATAAAAAATAATTAAAGTTAGTTTATTCTATGGACATTTGGAACATTGAATTTGAACGTGCATTCAACTATAAGAAAAGGTTAAAGCAAATGTATTTGATGTAAAAAAATGTATTTAGCATATGTTTTTATTAGTTATTTATTGAAAAGTCAAATTTTTTAATTTAATTAAAAATTTATCATTTATAAAAATATTGTTATTTTTTATTAATTTTTTGTAATAAAAATTATATTAGTAGTTCTAGAATACTATTTATCTACCACTCTTTTCAAATAAAATATGGATTAATATATAAATTTGAAGTTTATAGTCATGTTATTTAACTAAGAATATTTATTTAAGTCTTTTAAAAAGTTATTATGTATTATTTAAAATTATTAAGTGAAATATTAAATAATTTTAAAATTAAGAAAATTGTAAAATTTTATTAATTATTTTTAATTTGAATAATGTTTTCATAAAAGTCATTGTTTATAAAAAAAATTAAGTTAAGTAATTATTTCAAAATTAGATTGAATACGTGTTGTTTGATAGACTCAAAAGAATTTTTTAGTAATTATGTTATTGTTTTGAACTATTTACTAATTTTATCAATGATCTATTTTATCAGAGAATTCAACGACAACTTTCTAATAAAGTCTTACCTTTCAACCATAAATGTCTAAAACATTTAAATTTATTAATTGAAAGAAAATTAATTGTAATGATTTTTTATAATGTATTTTATATAAAGTCTATTTTTAAATAATTTTTTGAAATTATTTTTATGCATATTTAAATATATTATGGAGATAAATTGAGAAACTTTCCCAAAAAATTATGAATAAGATTAAATACATGAAGTTGTTTAAAGATTATGAGTCCATATCATTTAGGCCACCAACCTATTGTTGGTTGGTGAATTCAAAATATGAAGAAAAATAATATTAAAAATATATAATAATTGAAGAATATTTTTTATTTGTTGGTTGGTTAATATTATTATTATTATTATTATTTTGAATACTATATGTTCTTATGAAACAAATTTTCAAGTAAAACTAAATAAAAATATATAATAATTGAAGAATATTTTTTATTATATTAAAAAATTAAATAATATTTTAATTATATATGAGGAATTATGAAAGGGAGGACGGTGAATGAAAAGGGTAGGTATGAATGAAAAAGTGCATAGAAAAAGAACCAATAATAGTAATAGTACTTAATATTTTTGGATTGATTTGGCAAAATATAAAAATATTCTTCTTTTCCAAATCTTGTCGAATATCTTGAGATATTTGTCTTTGATTTTACGTTCACGCATCACAATGCAAAATTTGATAGATACATGAGCGATTCAAAACGTTGGAACGTGAACTTCTACATGAAACCAACCTTTTTGCAAGTTGTCACTAACAAAAAAAACAACAATTTCAACATTATCACCATGCATCATGCAACCTCTTTTCATTTTGTTACTAGTAATTAATTAACGACTAATGTACTAGTATTAATTGTTGTCTTAAGTACCTTAATTATTAGTATTATGTTACTCCCTCCGTCTCACAATAGGTGTTCTCTTTCATTTTTTTATTTGTCTCAAATTATTTGTTCCTTTAGAATACCAATGTAATATTTATTATTTCTTTCCACTAATTTACCCTTATTTATTGTATTTTAATTCATTTAACTACTCTATTATCTATTATTAATAAGGTTATTTTAGTAAATGACACTCGTTTTATCATTGGAATCAACACAATTAATCCTTATCTTAAAAAGTGTGAAAATCTCAAAGAGGACACCTATTGTGAGACGGAGGGAGTATTAACATTGGAGTTTTTAATGTCAATGAATGATCATTTCAAAAGACTTAGAGCTAGGGAGGGTTAAGATTGTATTTAAATCCAAAACTAAATCTAAATTCTCTTTTATAAGTCTAGATTTTTTTATTGGAAATTCAAATCCATTTAATTATATCTTGTAGTTGGTCATCCTCAAATTCTACTTCTTTTTATGATAATTTAAGGGTAAAAGGATTGAAAGATTCTCTCATATTGAAATTTGATTTTGTGTACAACTTTTATGACATTCATATTTATTTTATTTTATTTTTAGAAATTTTTCACTCTTTTATGTATATATTATATTTAAATAAATAAATATCATGAATTTATATGAAATTGTCATGTTTAAGGAAATGTCGACCGGGTGAATGTGGGTTTCTTTTGACTTCAAAAAATTTGATTTGGTGTACAACAGTGGGTTTTCTTTCGATTAAGGTAACACGCATAAGGGCATTCATGATCGTTCGATTAAGATTAGGGAATTCAAATATCAAAATTGGTACACTAGTGTCATTTGTATTTTGTTGGATCTTCATATCTTGATCGAACGGTCATTATAACAATCCAAATATACCCTGCACAATTTAAATATAAATCTGAGTAATTTCATCAAAATATATTCAGGATGTCACACAATTCATACTACAGCTGTTCATATGGCAAGATATGTAACACATGCAATTTATTTTAAAAATTATTTATAATAACTATAACAACTCAACATGTCTGAAATCTCAAAATTTTATTGAAACAGCGAAAACATCAATTTAAACAATTATTCATTGCAAAATTATTTCCTCAAAATAACATAAACAACAAATAATTTTAGAGATATCCAAAAATCTCTATCAACACATCAAAGACATAACGTTCTCTAACCTCGGTGTTACACGTCAGAGCAAACGTCGACACTAAATGGAAAACAGAAGACTTCATCTTCTACTCACTTCAACTCCTCTGCTGCGAGTTATCTGCAAGATGTCCATATAAAAGTAACAGTCAAACAGAAGGGGTGAGATATCATAATTAGATAAAGGAAAACATGATAATAAGTAAGTATTAGATTATTCATGCACAAATACTCATTCCACAACATACAACCATACAACAGCAGTTACAATCAACATGTCAACAAATCCAACACAACAACAAACACAACTAAAATACAATGCATTAAGACTCACAATTCGACTCAATGCATGTGATATCATTGGTTCCTATTTCAGAATCCGACCCCTATTTCAGGATCACAATTTCCGTCGGAATTTCCATAATATCGCTCACACCCCCACACGGGCAATCGACTTCCATAATGTCGCTCACACCCCACACGGGCACACGACTTCCGTGATCGCTCACACCCCACATGGGCACACGATCACCTCAACAACAACAACAACGATATGATTCCACAATTAGAATCTGGATAAGACGTTCACACCCCACATGGGCACACGACTTATCTCACAACTCATGCAACCATGAAATGCATGACAACAACAACAACGACCATCTAAACAATGCAACATGCCACTACAGGCCAGCAACAACGACATACAACATAGCAAGTGATCTGAAGCGATCAGAATGAATCTTCGTGGCCTTCCGTGTAGGGCAGCGATGATGGATGTAGGAGAGGAGGGAGTGTGCCTGCAAGGTACTCCAATGCCAAAGTAAGTTTGGGCTAGAGAGAAAACAAGTACAAAGCGTTTAGGTATGAGTTAGAATCTTGAATATTGATCAAACTTGACCCTCTCAAGTGAGAGGGTATTTATAGAGATAACCCCCAGGGCGAGGCCAAGGTCTCCCATGTGGCCGAAATATCTGGTCGACCAATGGGAGACTGCCAGGTGGAAGGTCTAGCGCGTGACCTTTTGACTTGGTCCAACTGTCCCCGTGAACTCCGGAGGGGCAGTTGGTCGCATGAACTGTCAAGCGTGTGAGGTGGACGTCCCCAACGGTCATGTTGTGCCCAACAGCTAGATTAGTTGAATCCAGTTATTAGGTCTTGCCAAGAGCTGGACTGGATTAGGCATTACCCTACTGTGGGCCAAGTGCCTGCCTAGTCCAGAACAGAAGCCCCCTAAGTCTTTGCTTTGAGGAAGAGTAATGACTTGAGATAGCCTTGTTGGTCGTTGCTTTCGAGTGACAATGTTTGGGGATATGTCATTCGCCTGTTCTATGGCCGGCGTGGTCGACCGTTGGTCACTTATGAGCCCGACAACTCCTTTAATACGCAGGGCGTGCTCTCGAAAATGGTGTTTTTATGTCGACCAGGTTTAGCAAAAGATGTCCGCGAAAAGGACGATTTTTTGTCGACCAGCCCTGACGAGGACGTGACTTGTGTGGACTGTCGAGGAGGATATGCTCGCGGGGAGCTGGATAAGACTTTTCCTTGGGGAATGCAACATCTAACTTTGAAATGCCAAACGAAGATTCCCTTCTGACACGTGGTGGTGCAATTAATTTCTGTCAAGGCCTAGGGGGTCTAGGCTATGATGGCTTTTGCACTTCCCCAAGCGAGCAACTGCTTATAAAAGGGGGAGGGAGGATTCATTTGCACACTTCACGCAAATTTCTCTCCCCAAACCTTTTAGCTCTACAACTTGTCCCTTCGTCGGAGTTCATCTCGCCGCCGTCAATCTTCCTCCTCTACACCCAGATCTTCATCTTCAACCTCTAGATTCAAGTAAGTTCTTCATCCTTACTTGTTAGTTTTAGGGTAGTTATCAGTTTTCTAGGAATTAGTTTGAATTTCCCAGTAATGCATGAATTTTTCGGTTGAAGTTCATGTGTTCTTCGATGAACACATGAATTTTCTGTGAAATTCATGAAGATTCTGAAGAACATGATGAACCTAGGAAGAATTTCTTTGAATGTAGTGTAGAACTGTGTAGATCTTCCTAGGTTTCTGGTTAGGAGTGGCTCATGTTTGTAGTCGGGCATTAGGCCTTCTCGACGCGAGAATTAATTTCTGCGTGTTTGACAAGTTCTATTTTGTCGAGGAAACTCGTCCTCGTGAAATCTTTTCGTAGATTCGCGGAGACTCGTCCCCGTTCTACAGGGAAAAGGATTCCATCGCGTCCCGGTACTATCGACTAGGGCTTAAGGGCGTCCTCGAACTTATTCCTCGCCCTTTCACTTGATTATTGGTGGAAGGGTGGATTTGATCTCTGTCGTCGAATTCACTTTTGCTTCCTCTACTTTTCAGGTGAAATGATCGATAGGAACGAGGGAGTCATCCCCGACACTGGGGATGTTAATAGGGAGGCGGAGCAACCCGTCGAGCATGTAAATGTCAGGATGGCTGAAGGGGATCTCGATTGGATCGCCCAAGAGCCAATGTCGTCGAGATCGACTTTCACAGAGGAGGAGGCCCGTACGTTTCCTTACCTTGAAGATCGGGCAGAGGATGCACCTGTAAACTAGAAAATGATTTGCCCCACAGAGGATGATCGGATATACTCGGTGTATCCGGGGATGAGATTTCCCATGTACGAATTCGCTTTCGTGGAGGCGGGGTATCGTCTGCCCTTCACCGATTTTTAAGAGGTTATCTTCTATCATCTCGAGTTGTGTCCTACCCAACATCATCCTAACGCTCTGGCATTTATTCGTTCCTTTGAGTTGGTCTGCCGGTATCTGGGGATCGGGGCCACAGTGGAGCTTTTCTTCTACATCTTCCAGATTCAAAAGAGCAAGGCTAGTCCAAAACAAAGTTGGGTGTCCTTTAAGCAACATAGTAGGCTGTTCTGGCAATATCCGGAGTCTGTCCGAAACTTCAAATACAGGTTCCTGGTCGTGAAGCCTGTCTCAGAGGCGGCCAAGGAATCTCTGGCTACCATGGAAACCGTGGAGGTTGATGGTCGGGAAGTAACGAGGGTGGTATCTAAATTCCCACTAGACTGGGTGTTTGTTCACTTTAGATATAGGACCGACCAGTTCCTCGTTAAGCATAACCAACTGAGTACTGAGGACAAAAAGTCCTATCGAGCATTGACAAAGTTCGTGGAAAGCTTCACCCCTGCTTTTGTGGTAGACAAGGACAACAAGGTGCTGCTCGGGGAGGATGGGGAGCCTGTCCGCGCGGCCCACTACATAAACACCAAGGCCCTCCTCGAATGTGACAACGAGGATGTTGCATTCGAGTTTATCGGTATAGATTAATATTTTTCCCGGCCTGTTAATTTCTTGTGTAATGTGCTAATCCTTTTTCTTATTTCTATAGGGAGAATGTCGAACATGCGAAAGCTCCTGGTTAAGTCTGCGGCGGCCAAGAATCTCAAAAAGGCGCTGGTGTCGAAGGTCGACGCGGCCAAACAGCAGACGGCGCTTGAAAAGTTCATCGGTGGTCTCACCTCTTTTCCGGGCAGCACATCGAATCCTCCTACCCCAGACACGGCGAATAAAAGGAATTGGGGTGATGTCAGCTTTTCCCCAGCTGGTGGTTCGGGCGGCTTCGCCGGGGGGAAATTTGTACTGCCCCCTTATTATCTGCAAGGGAAGATTTTCGACGGGGAAGGCTCTGTTGTTGTCCCCGACCTTGAGGCGTCGGCCATTCTGTCCGCTGATCCTAAGGTGAAGAGGAAACTCGTGTGCCAGGATGCAGCTGCTGTGATGAGAATGCTGGAGGCAGCGCTGGCCCTCGGGGATGCGGAGACAGTTCCGTTTATGGATTTCAAGAAGGCGTAAGCCAAGATCACCGAGCTTAAGTTGGAGAATGTAGAGATACACAACAGGATGACAACTCTTGAAGGCAACCTGGAGGCCAAGATCGAACTCTTGAAGGACATGAACCAGATGACGGAGGAGCTGAAAAGGGTGAAGGAGGATAATGCAGCTCTGAAGACGAAGGTTGTCGGGCTAGAGAGCTCATCGGTGGTTGGTCAGGATGAGACCGAGGAGGAAAAAGCCTGGAAGACCCAGAGAGACTTGATTGATAGAATTTGCATCCACGAGCAGGATAACCTGGGAGCGGCTGAGTTCGGGTTCAATGCTACAGTGGAGCAGATGAAGGCCCTGAATTCTAACGTCCAACTGGTCACCGAGGGAATGGGCGTTCTGAACCAAGTTGTTGACGACCAGGTGGTTCCTCCTGAGCTTCCCACTGATGAAGTATAGCTTTTATTTTGTACCTTTGTATTTTGTTGGCCTGCGTGCCATTTTAATTATACTTGATTGTTTGGCTTGGCCCATGCTTGTAACATATTGACAATTCTGGCCTTGTGGCCGTATAATATATATGTTTATGTTCAACATTATATGCCTTGCATCTTATTTGTGTATGTTGTTTAACATTTGTGAATTGTGCTCGATAGACGTAGGAGTTTGCTCGACTCGTTTTGATGCTCGACAGTTTGGGGAACTTGTCGAGGAGGCAAAGTAGTTTCGCCAGTTGTGGGATTAGGATCTCGGTCGAGGTCCTGACCGCACAGGGCTTGGATTATTCCCATCGCGAGTTGGGTGTCCTGCCAGGCTGGTACGGCAACAGCGAAGCTCGATTAAGGTATCCTCGTTGGGCACGGAGTCTACTCGTCCCATGAGCACAAACTTGCCCTTGTTTTAATTTTAAGGGTTGTACTTGCACTAGGGCACGCTCCTGTGGCCGAGCAACATCTTCGTAGTGAGGGGGAGCTTGTCGGCAGTTAGTCCTGACTGATCATCGGTTCTAACTATAATATTGTTTGAGTTTTTCAGCATTCCATGGTCGAGCAAATGGTTCCCCATCCAATTGTTTGAGGTAGTAGGCACCGGTGCCTGTTTTTGATTTGACTCGAAACGGCCCTTCCCAGTTTGCGACTAGCTTGCCCTCGCGTGAATCTTTTTTATTTCTATGTAGGACCAGGCTCCCAAATTGGAAGTCGCGCTTTATGACTTTAGCGTCGTGGCGCAGAGTTATTTTTTGTTTCAGCGAAGCTTCGCAGAGAGCTGCCCCTGATCGGATCTCTTCAACCAGATCGAGTTCTTCTCTTAGAGCTCCTTCGTTCAGCTCTTCTTCGAGAGGAGCTTCAGTTTGCCTGGAAGGTTCCCTGATCTCCACCGGGATCACTGCCTCGGTTCCGTATATTAGTCGGAAGGGAGTCTCCCTGGTGGTGGAGTGCGGGGTTGTTCTATAGTCCCAGAGCACGCTATGCAGCTCCTCGATCCATCTTTTTTTGGCTTCTCCCAGCCTTCATTTTAGACCTAGCAGGATCACTCTATTCGCGGCCTCTGCTTACCCATTAGTCTGGGGATCCTCGACGGAAGTGAAGTGTTGCTTTGTGCCTAGTCTAGCGACAAAGTCTTGAAACTTCTTGTCCGTGAATTGGGTTCCGTTGTTGGTCACAAGGGCCTGGGGCACCCCGAATCGCGCGAGGACGTTCCTTTTGTAGAAACGAAGTATGTTGAAGGTTGTGATCTTGGCGAAAGCTTCGGCCTCGATCCATTTTGTAAAATAATCGACGGCCACAATCAGAAATTTGTTTTGATAAGACCCCATTGTGAAGGGGCCGAGGATATCCATCTCCCACTAGGCAAAGGGCCATGGGGAGGACAAAGTCTTCAACTCGTTAGGGGGTGCCAAGTGTATGTCCTCGTGGCATTGACATCTGTCATATTTCTTGACATGCTCCTTAGCGTCGTGCTGCATGGTCGGCCAATAGTATCCCGCTCCCTGGGCCTTTCGTGCCAAGGACCTCTCTCCCAAGTGTTGTGCGTTGATACCGTCATGAATTTCCTGAAGAATTTCGGGGACCTTGTTCTCCTCAACACATTTTAGGATGGGGATGGAGAATCCCCGTCGATAGATCTTGTCATCGACTAGGACGTACGAGCAGGCACTTCGCTTGGTCACAGGAGCCTCCTTGTTGTCCTCGGGCAACTCCCCTGTGGTGAGGTAATTATATATCGGGGTCATCCAGCAGTCGTTGTCGCCAATGGCGTTGACGTCGAACAGCCCTAATGACTTTTTAATACTTGGGCGGAGGAGTATCTCTTGTATGACGGATTTATTGCCACCTTTCTTTCTGGTGCTGGCTAGTTTTGACAAGACATCTGCTCGAGTGTTTCGTTCGCGGTGGATATGATGGGCTTCCCATGCGTCGAACTTAGTTATCCTTTCTTTTACCAGCGTTAGGTATTCGACGAGGTGATCATTTTTGGCCCGGTACTCTCCTCGCACTTGGGACGCCACGAGCTGGGAATCTGTGAAGATCTTCACTTCCTTGGCGCCCAACTCTTTGGCCAACCTTAAGCCTGCAAGGAATGTCTCGTACTCGGCTTGATTATTCGATGTAGGGAAGGACAGGACTAATGATACTTCAATTAGGATTCCTTCTTCATTCTCGAGGATGATGCCTGCACCACTACCCGTGGAGCTTGACGCTCCGTTGACGAAGATGGTCCACCGGTGTGCTCCGCTCGATGGGGACACTGAAGGCGTCATTTCCACCACAAAATTGGCCAGGGCTTGCGCCTTGAAGGCCTTTCTGCCCTCGTGGTGGATGTCAAATTCTGACAGCTCCAAAGACCATTTGAGCATTCTGCCGGCAATGTCTGGCCGGCTAAGCATCTGTCTTATGTGTTGGTCCGTTCGCACCACTATCGTGTAGGCTAGGAAGTAATGCCTCAATCTCCTCGTGGCATTGATGAAGGCGAGTGCAACTTTCTCGATCAGCTAATATCTGAGTTCTGGCCCTTGCAACGCCTTGCTCATGAAGTATATGGGTTTTTGCCCGTCGGGTGTTTCATGAACGAGAGCGATGCTAATGGCCTTGCAAGTGACGGAGAGGTACATATACAGCGTCTCCCCGCTGTCTGGTCGTGATAGAATGAGGGGTTTCGACAAGGCTCGCTTGAGGTGGAGCAGAGCCTGCTCGCATTCCTCTGTCCATTCGAATGTAGTCTCTTTTTGCAGAAGCTTAAAGAAGGGTCGAGCGTGTTGGGCAGACTTGGCCACGAAGCGAGATAGCGAGGCGAGCATCCCTTTGAGGGATTGTATAGATTTCTTCGACCTTGATGTGCGGAATTCAGTAAATGCTCGACATTTGTCGGGGTTGGCCTCGATCCCCCTCTCGGTGAGGTAGAAGCCGAGGAACTTCCCTGCCCGCACGCCGAAGGTACACTTTTCAGGGTTAAACCGCATTTTGCATTTTCTCGCTTGGTCGAAGACCTTTTGCAAGTGGACCGTGTGATCGGATTCCTCTTGGGACTTCACGATCATGTCGTCCATGTATTTTGAGCATGTCTCTGATTTCTGATCGGAAGACTTTGTTTATCATGCGCTGGTACGTGGCCCCAGCGTTCTTCAGACCGAAGGGCATTACGTTGAAGTAATAGTTCCCCGACGAGGTCATGAATGCATTATATCTCTTGTCCTTTTCGTCCCTGGAAATTTGGTTGTATCCCGAGTAAGCGTCCATGAAGGACAAGAGTTTGAAAGCTGCGGAATTATCTACCAGCTTATCTATGCTAGGCAGAGGATAAGCGTCTTCCGGGCAAGCTCGGTTGAGATCAGTATAATCAATGCACATCCTCCACTTTCCATTATGTTTTTTAACTAGTACAATATTGGACATCCAGGTTGTATACCTGGCCTCCGAGATAAATTCCGCCTTTAAGAGGTCTTTTACAAGTTTTTCGGCAGCCTATGCCTTTTCGTCAGACTACTTGCGTCTGCGTTGCGCTACCGCTCGAGCTGTTGGGTCGATGGTGAGTTGATGGCAGGAAGTCTCAAGGTCAAGGTCGGGCATGTCCGCGACGCTCTAAGCAAATAAGTCTGCATTGTTTCTCAGGTACGTCTTTAGCTGTTGTTTTACCTCTTAGGGCTGTCATGCACCTATCTTGACTCCTCTGTTCGGGTTGTCTCCGAAGGTGATCACTTCGAATTCCCCATCTGGTATCGGACGCATGATGGTTGATGCAGGGGAGCTTCCTGTCACTGCAAGAGTGTCTTCAATGCTGTCCTCATTATCTTCTTCCGATATTCGGCTGTCGAGGTCGATTGTGTGCACTGGGAGAGCTGGCTTTTTGTCGGGCTGGCTTTCCTCACTGGGAAGATCTTCGTCCCTTGCCATTTTGGTGGCCTTTGGTGCTGCACCAATCGAGCTTTTCCCTTTGGTAGCTGCTTCGAAGCACCTCCTCGCAACCTCTATATCTCCATGAAAAGTTGCAACGTGGCCCTTCTCCGTGTAATATTTCATCTTGAGATGAACTGTTGAAGGGACGGCGATCAGTTCCGTGAGGGTTGGTCTCCCCAGGATGCACTGGTACAACGATGGACAGTCGATGACCAGGAATTGTGTTTTGATTGATTTGGAGGCATCCTCCTCCCCAAATGTGACTGGGAGCTCCACGTACCCCCAAGGTCTTGCGGTAGCTTCGTTGAATCCTTGCAGGTCTGATCCCACGTACAGTGACAAATTCTTCTGGTCGATCTCTGTTAGATGTCAATCATGTTATATATTAGTATGCAATACTTGGCATTTTTCATTACTTTCCATGTGTAATTCGTTGATTTAAGTGGTGAATTGTGTTGTTGTGCATACAATGGAATACACTTGTGGTGCTTGTAATTTGTATGCTAGTGTGCAGGAATAGGCATGAAGTGATCAAGTTTGCGAGACACAAAGAGTAGATGCAAGTTGCCATGGAAATTGAAGTTGCAACAGGGTGTTCGCAGTGCGAAGGATCTGGCGAAGAGCTAGCGAAGGTTCGCACTGCGAACGTCAGCGAAGGTCCCGACGAAGGGTGGCAGAGAGCTCCATTTGGAAAATGTCTTAAAGTTCGCACTGCGAACTTCTAGCGAAGGCTCACTGGTTGTCTCGCAGTGCGAAGGTTCTAGCGAAAGGTGGCAGAGAGCAATGGATTTTGAAAGTTTTGGCTCGCTGGTTGATTCGTTGTGCGAATGAACTAGCGAATGGTTCGCTGTGCGAATGGATGGTTCGCAGTGCGAACCCACGATTTTAGCCTGGGGCGGTTTAAGTCTCAGAGGCACTTAAGGTGCCATTTTCTCTCATTCGCAGTGCAAATGCTGCAGAATTCTGATGTGTATAAATAGATTTTCACTTTGTTTGTAAAGGATCTTTTGTTCATTTTCACCCAAAAAAACATAGTTTCTGCATTTTTGATCATCTAAGAGTGGATTTTCACTTTGAGAAGCTGAAGTCACATCCATTCTCGATTATTCGACGTGGATGTTCATTCATCTCCTCTTCAAACTTGCCATCCAAGCTACCATGAGAATGTGTAGCTAAACACTCAATGTTGAGGTTAGATGTAGTTGATCCTGATTATATGTATTGCTTTTGATCTTTTGTGTATGAACAAAGTCTTTGATCAATATAGATGAAGTTATTTTCTCTTAATGCTTTATATGTGATTTGTATTGCTCTAGACATAGATTCTACAAATCATGACCTAGTAAATTCATCTCTTAAAAACCAAACTCTAGACATAGATTTAGGATTTGCTATTCGCTTTGTGTTAATCTTAACGATTGTTGTTTAGATTGTTAGCGTGAGACATCATCTAACGGTCTAAACAACAATACTCACGACTTTGCTTTAGACATAAACTTAGTCGGGAGGATACGCGGTTGTATTGGTCGGAAACTGAGTTCATACGCGTGATTAATTGAATATATGTGGAAAGGATTAGCGAAACCTAACCTTGACACGCTTTCCTAACAACTTTACAAACTCTTTGTCATAATTTAATCTTTACTACTAATTGATGTTAAACGAACTTGAGAACCAATTGAAACTCTTGAACTTAAATCAGTGTAACTATTAAACGACAAGCATCTAATATCGGCAATCCCTGTGGAGACGATAAAAACACCCCCTATTACTCTATCAACAAGCTTCAAGACGCGGAACAAACTGGTGTACATGATGTCCACCGAACTACCCTGGTCGACCAGGATCCATCGAACATCAGTGCTAGCCAGTCTTGCCCTGATGAGCAGAGGAATATGTGAGTTTGGGGAGCCCCTAGGCAGCTCTTCATGGTAGAATGTGATGGGCTGAGAACGCCCCTAAAACTTCTCAAGCGTGGATAGTCGGTCCGGGCTGCAGTCAATCAGTTGGTCGAATTTCCTTTTGACCGACCCTACAGTGAGCTCATTGCATAAGCCACAAGAGATAACCATCACCGTGGGAATGGTCTCCTAGGAGTTGTGTGCGGTGATTTGGGGAGGATCCTCGAGGTAGTCAGGGACAAAGAAGTCATCTGGCAGCGTGACAGACATGGCAACCTGAGGGGGAAGACTGGATGGCGAAGCTTCCATTTCCTTCTTAGGCTCAGAGGTCTCTCGTTGGGAAGCTTCTCCCTTTTTCGTATACTATTTCAGGTGACCCCCCTTGATGAGGATCTTAATAGCGTCCTTCAGATGAACACAATCTTCGGTCACGTGGTCGTGACCGCGATGGAAGCGGCAGTATTTGTTCTTGTCCGTGTTGTCCTTTGACATTGTTGCCTTGGGGAAACGGACACCCCTTGCTTAAACTCCGCGTTAATGCATTCAGAGAGAATTCACTCATGGGGAGCTATCAGTAGAGTGTATATTGTGAAGCAACCAGCAGGTCCCTTATGCTCGCGAGGGCGGTCGTCTTGTCGCCTCTCCATGTCATGCCGGAGAGCCTCTGAGTCATCCTTTTTTGTTGCCCTGGAATTCTCCTGATCCCTTGAATCTCGGGCCTTGTATGCGGCTTCTTTCTCCTTATACTGTATATAAGCTTGGGCCTTACGGAGGAGTTCGGCCGGGGTGTGGGGTGTCTTGATGCCCACTGCTTTGCGGAACTCGCTCTTCGGCCTCAGCCCCTTCTTGAGGAGGTGTTTCTTCATATGGTCCGTAGTGTGGACCTCTACAGCTTCCTTGTTGAATCTCTTAATGTAGGCATGCAGGGGCTCATCCTTGTCCTGAATGATGCCTTCGAGGGTGGATTTCGACTTGGGATGTCGTCTGGAAGCAATGAAGTGTCGGGAAAACTGGTTCTTTAGGTCCTTCCACGAGGTGATTGAACCCCGGGGAAGACTCTTATACCAGGTCATGGACCCCTTCCTGGGGGTGATGGGGAACAACATGCACTTAATGGCTCCGCTCATGTTGTGGTAATGGAGCATGGCTTCGATGTTTTCTATGTGGTCGCCAGGATCTGTGGTACCATCATAGAGAGCTAGAGGAGGAGACTTCTCCAGCCCGCGAGGAATGCAGGTGTCCATGATCTCCTGAGACAGGGGTCTATGGACGTCGTCATCGCTGCTCGTGCTAGATGACTGGCATAGGAAGTGGCTGCGCCCGCGACTTCTGCTACGTCGAGGAAAACTTCTACGTTGACGATGAGTTCGCGGTGCTTTTCTGAGGGCTTGGTCCTCCTTGGGGCAAGAGAACGTTGGGATCTCCGCGGACGAGTACGGTGTCGTCTCCTGGTGACCTCTTGTTCAGGTTCTTCTGACTTTGATCGTCCTCTAACGGGAGAAATGCTCCTGGATGTGTCTCGCCGACATTTCTGAGGGGGAGACTGAGGGCGTGGAGATGGACTGCGAGGCTTTTGTGAAGGAAGTCTCTCCTGAAGGGCATGCTCCAACATGTTAATCTTCTCGCCCTATTGGATCAGGTAGTTGGACTTGTTGAGAGAGGCAATGAGGGTGGCAGTGCTGGGGTCAGCATTTTAAGGGACATGTATGGGCTCAAAGACATGACCGAAAGTCTGCGTGCGTGGTTTCACATTGTCAAAAGAAGGAGATGCAGTCTTTCCGTCTAGGTGGTTGGTCTCCTGGATCACAGCTCTGGGGTTGTGGTGGTCAACGTTATCCAACATAACGGTGACAGCAGAATCTTGATGGGCACCATCGTTTCTATTGGAGGCCATGATGATCAAGGTAATTTTAGAGAGTAAGCTTTGGTATTTTGGGTGAAAATATGAGGGATGTTGGTTCAAAAGACGGGGAAGTCATGTTTCCCATAGACGGTGCCACTGATCTGAAGTGATCAGAATGGATCTTTGTGGCCTTCTCTGTAGGGCAGCGATGATGGATGTATGAGAGGAGGGGGTGTACCTGCAAGGTACTCCGATGCCAAAGTAAGTTTGGGCTAGAGAGAAAGCAAGTACAAAGCGTTTAGGTATGAGTTAGAATATTGAATATTGATCAAACCTGACCCTCTCAAGTGAGATGGTATTTATAGAGATAACCCCCAGCGCGGGGCCAAGGTCTCCCATGTGCCCGAAATATTTGGTCGACCAATGGGAGACTGCCAGGTAGAAGGTCTAGCGCGTGACCTTTTTACCTGGTCCAATTGTCCCCGTGAACTCCGGAGGGGCAATTGGTCGCGTAAACTGTCAAGCGGGTGAGGTGGACGTCCCCAACGACCATGTTGTGCCTAACGGCTAGATTGTGCCCAACGGCTAGATCGTGCCCAACGGCTAGATCGGTTGAATCCAGTTATTAGGCCTTGCCAAGAGCTGGAGTGGATTGGGCGTTACCCTACTGTGGGCCAAGTGCTTGCCTAGTCCAGAGTAGCAAGCATCCATAAAGCATTTAGAATTATATCACACCACAACATAATGATAATTATACGTTTAATACAACCAACAATAAAATTATTTAACATCTGCCACCGAAACCATTTTTTTACAAAAGTTTGACACATCAGCTTCCCGACGCTTCGAACGGCACTCGAATCGGACTCCCAGAACGAAAGTTATGAATTTTTAAAGTTTTTCAAAACTAATCTCAGTGTAATCAGTTACCCCAAATGAGGTAACCGGTTACACCCTTGGTAACCAGCCAAACAACGTAAAATAAACACAATGTAACCGGTTACCTAAATTAGGGTAACCGATTACACCGTCACATTTTTTCCCAGAAACGCTATTTTTCAACAGTGTAACTGGTTACCCTATTTCTGGTAATCGATTACACCTGCAGCATAATCACTTTTATGTTGCTTATCAGTACGAAATGTGTTTTTCAACTCACCCTCAAAATCCCACTTTTCATACAAATCGTGTAATCCATTGTTTTGCTCAAAAATAAGTTTTCATCAACACAAAACCCCCCATTTCTTTCCCCAAAAACATTCAAAATAATCGTTCCGACTCTGACTCGATACTTCACACAACAACAACATCAACGACTTCATTAGAATCATCATTCTAACAACAACAACACAACGAAAACCACGATCAAACATCGAACACAACATCAACATACCATACAAAATTTAGAAATTCAATAATTCAATCTATCAACAAACAATAACATCAATGTTCATAGCATAGAGAGAAGAGAAACATACAACAAGCATCGAATTATCCTACCCACCATCATCATACTATCCCTTAGATAATTAGAAACCCACTCTTACCTCAGAGTTCGTGCAACGATTTCCTCTTCCTCAACAATGGAGTCTCTTGTTCCCTTGTCCTAGCTCTCACTTCACGTCCTTTTTTCCTCTTTCTACCAAAAACACATTTTGAATAAGATGTTCTCTCAATTTCCCCTTTTCTATTATTATTATTATTATTGATCGTGAAGGCTGGATCAGATCCTGTAGAAGTGGGCCACCAAGTACGTCTGAGATATTGGGCGTGTGAGAGGAGGAGGGGGTGTACCTGCAAGGCACTCCGACGCTCAAGTAAGAAAGGGTCAGAGAAAAGGGGCAAGTACAAAGTATGAGTTTCAAGGGTGAATATTTGATACCTGACCCTCTCAACAGTCCTATTTTCGGGGCGAAATAACTGTTTTCCCGAAGAATAGGTAACTGCCCAAAACTAGTCGTTATGTCGGGCAGGGCATTGTGTCGGGCGCATGCCCTTAGCTGTTCGGGGAGTGAAGAGACCGTGCGGAACGGGCAGCATTTCCAGGGAAGAGCCATGCAGTCCTTGCCCGGTTGGAGAGGCAAAAAGGTAACTTTTGCCCCTTTGTGGATAGGACTTAGGCAATTGGGTCGTTCTGGGAGCAGAGGTGGATTGGGCCATGTCTAGCCGTTGGTCTAGTCCAGAACAGGAGCCCCCCAAGTCGTTGCTCCTGAGCATGAGAGTGATGACTTAAGGACAGCTTGTTGCTCTGGGGAGTTAGCGCGAAGTCGTCGTTTGGTGACGAGGAAGGTTGTCTCGTGGTGCTCGTAGCCCCTGGTGTTTGTGATAATCCTCTCCGTGTCCGGATTGGCCGCCTCACGGGGAGACCAACGGTTAGGTAGGAATTAGAAACGTTGGGGCGCCACGCGTGCCTAGAGCTCTGTGTAGCAGTTACTAGGCAATGATGGCTAGCTAGTAGCCATCATGATCTATGAGGGTGTGCCACTGAACGTGCCTCTCTGTATAAAAAGGGAAAACCCGTTTCATTCTAAACTTTTTGCTCTTGTTTCTCTTCTTCTTCTTCAGAGCTCTTGCCCCTCACCTCCGTTTGCTATTTCGGCCACCGCGTCAACCTCCGGGCAACCGCTTTTCATCTTCTTAATCAAGTAAGTTCGCTTATTTCGTGCTCTTTTATCCCTTTGACGGTTGTTTGTAGCTTGCATGCAGTTAGGTTTAGGTTTAGGAGATGAAATAGATTGATTTCCGGTGATTGTTGGTGGTGGACGCTGGTCGTGCCATTTTTCGCCGCCGATGAGGCCGCTAGGTTTTAGGATATTCTTGTGAATCGGGCGGTTTCCGACATCATTGCGATGATGATGCATGCGTAACCGCTGTGTTCGTTCATATTCCGGAGCAACGATGAAGTTTTCGGCGAGCCTCTCCAGTTTCTGGTGAAGCTTTGCAGTTTCCGGTGGAGCTTCAAATAGAAACTGGGAAGTGGCTCGTGGAAGTTCCTCGTGCAGAAGTAGCTTACTCCGGGCACCTCCTTGTGGGGGACTCTTAGAGTCTTTTGTTCGATGTTAGGGCTTAGGTCGGGGACGTCGTCCTCAGCCCTTTGCGCGCCCTTTCACTTGACTAGCGGTGGAAGGGTGGATTTGATTCTTCGTCGAATTCACTTTTTTCTCTGCTTTTCAGGTGATCGACATGGCGACGGGGCTAGACGAGGAGATTATCATAGATTCTTCCGAGGAAGAGGTGAGTTCGGAATCCCCGGAGAACACCAGCTCAGAATCCTCGAGTGTCCCCAGCGAAGCCGGGGAGGAGGAGGAAGTGAAAGAGGATGTTGTTGAGGTTTCCTCGGAGGAGTGGGTGGTGGCTGAGCCAGCCAAACATGGGTCCACCTTTGCGATGTACTTAGGGGATATTTTTACGGAAGTCGGGCCAGAGGGGGAGTGGAAGGTGCACTTTCCCTCCGAGGATGATCGGGTCTGCACAGATTACGGGGATCGCTTTACTATGTATGAATATGCCTTCAAAGAGCTGGGAGTGAGATTTTCGTTCACTGATTTCCAGCAGTCAGTGTTTGTGCACTTAAAGTTGGCCCCTACGCAGCTACACCCGAATTCGCTGGTCTTTACCCGGGCATTCGAACTGACGTGCGAGCACCTGAGAATAGGGGTTACTCTTCCTTTATTTTTCACCGTATTCCATCTTCAACGGCAGCTGTCAGGGAGGAAGTACGGTTGGGTTTCGTTGAAACAGTCTCGCAAGCTGTTTAAGCCTTTTTCTGAATCGATATAGGCGTTCAAGGAGAGGTACTACATCATCGAGCCTGTATCGGAAGCTGCCTAGGATAGCACTTATCTTTGGGATATCGAGGTTGACGAGGAGAAAAACGAGCTGCGCGACGAGGCTGGGAAGTTTATCGGGGAGAGAGTGTACAAGTTCCCCATCCACAGGGGACCTGGCCATTTCACCAAGAAGCCCGACGATTACGTTCTCCAGCCGCACGAGTAAGAGGGGCAGGATGCTGTTGCGTAGGAGACGCTGGTGAAGTACGTTAACTCCTTCCTGCTCGCCGAATGTTGGACGAAGAAGGGTGAACTGATCTTCGAGGAGGATGGTAGTCAGAGGGTTGAATACCGCTTTATCAACACTAAGGCACTTCTGGAGTGCAAGACTCCCACGGAGGCTCAGAAGCTGCTCGATAGTTGTAGTTATTTATATTTGCCCGTACTGTTTTCTTTTCTCGTGTCTAACATGTTCGTATTTTGTTTGTGCATGTGAGATGCCTCAGGCTCATGAGAGGATGGTGAAGAATGCTCTTGCGAGGAACAAGCCCGGAACGGCTCTTCCTAAGTCTCGATTTACCAATGCGCAAGCTCCCACTTCTGTTCAGTCTGCTGTGGGGACTTCTTCTCCCACTCCTGCTCCCCGGGGATCCCCCTGCCTTTGACCGCACGAGCCAAGCGGTCGAGGGCCAATGACACGGTGGATCTCAGTCGGGCCCCAGAGAAAGGGAAGTTCGAGCTTCCTCCTTGCATACTTGATAGAAAATTCTTTGAGGGGAATTCCTTGGTCGTACCGCGGGAAGAATCTCTTCGGCTGAAATGCATGGATCGCCCGAGCAAGAGGTCGTTGCTGGCCCAAGATGCCTTTGCACTGGTCAGAGTTCTGGAAATGGCGGCCATATATGTTGAAGGGGACTCTGCAACTGAGTCTGAGCTCAAGGCTGCTCGGCCTACCGTGGCATCTCTCAAGGAAGAGATAAAGAGCACTGACGATGCCTGGAAGAAGGCTGACGAGGAGGTGGCCAGGCTGAAGAGGGAGAATTCTACGCTGGTAGCGGAGAAGAAGGCGGTCGAGGAACTGGTTGAGCAGCAGAGGTCAGCTAATGCTCCGGGAAAAGATGAACCCGAGGACGTGAAGGATATTAGGACAAGGTCTGAGCTAGTTGCATGTATGTTGGCGGCCGAGGATGATAATATCGTCATTACGGACGAATCCTTCAAGAATGTTGTGTCTCAACTGCGGGTGGCGAACCCCAGACTTGACTTTTCCACCGAGGGTACCCATTATCTGGCGCATGTTGAAGGTGGCCGAATCGCTATGCCTGACTCCCTTCTTGAAGAGCATGTTGATGATCAGCCCGTGGAGAACCAGGAGCCTTAGCCCAACTCTGACCAGATGGAGGAGTGAAGGATTTTCTTTTTGTTGTAATTTGTCCGGCCTGCGTGCCGTGTATTTGTTGTAACCTATTTTAGGGGGGGCATGACCCCCGGTTTATGTAATCCAGTACAATCATGGTCCTAGTGGCCATTTATCATATCTAAATTATATGTCCGGTCCTGGTGGCTGGTTTTGCTATTTGCATGGTTTTACTTGCTTTTATTTTCTGCTAAGTGTTGTACTCATGCTTGTTGTGAATGTATGTCTGCTCGTGATAAGGAGTATTTGACTTAAGTGAAGTTTCAGGGGGTTGCTCATTGTAGATGTGTTCGGCAGTGAGGGGTATTGGTCGAACTGCTGGGGAATATCCTGGCGGGGATGCGGAGCTCAGGTCGCGTTTGAGGCCTGAGTTCACGGCGTGAACGTCCCATCGCGAGCTGGGGTTCTACCAGTCATGGTACTTTGACGACTGCGATGCTTGATTGAGGACCAATGTCGAGCAGATACTCGGCTCGTTACTGAGCGGGGTTCTGCTTTATTGGTATGCGACACTTGTACCTAGGTGTGCATAATAGTCGGTAGCTGACGTTCGTCGTCGCGACGGGTCGAACCGAGAATTAGGGCCTTAGCTATAGTATTGCTTTATCTTTTCGGCGTTCCATGGTTGAGGAAGTTTTTCCCCATTGAGATGTTCTAGGTAGTAGGCCCCATTCTCCGTTTTTGCTCGGATGCGATAGGGTCTTTCCCAGTTGGCGGCCAGCTTGCCTTCGCAGTAGTCCTTATGGTTTCTTCTTAGGACGAGGCTGCCTACGTCGAACTCTCGTTGTATGACTTTGGCGTTGTGCCTGATGGCAATTTTTTGTTTCAAGGAGGCTTCGCGGAGGGTCTCCCCTGTTCGGATTTCCTCGACGAGGTCGAGTTCTTCCCTTAATGCTTCGTCGTTCATTTCCTCGTCTAGGAGTGACTCTATTCACCTAGAGGGTATGTGCACTTCGACGGGGATTACAGCCTCTGTCTCGTATGCTAAACAAAAAGAGGTTTCCCCTGTTGTAGAGTGTGGAGTTGTGCGATATGCCCATAAGACACTGTGCAGCTTCTCGACCCAAGCCTTCTTTGTTTCATCCAGCCTTCGTTTGAGGCCCCGAAGGATGACCCGGTTAGATGTTTCAGCCTGACCATTTGTATGAGGGTGCTCGACGGATGCGAAGTGTTGCTTCGTGCCTAGTTGGGCAACGAAGTCCTGGAACTTCCTGTCCGTGAATTATGTCCCATTGTCGGTTACTATCGCTTGGGGGATGCCGAAACGTGCGAGGATGTTTCGTTTGTAGAAACGTAGTATATTGAGGGCGGTTATTTTGGCCAGAGCCTCCACTTCTATCCATTTTATGAAGTAGTCTACGCCCACTATTAGGTATTTGTTCTGATTTGATCCTACCACGAAAGGTCCTAGGATGTCTAGGCCCCACCAGGAAAATGGCCACGGGGAGGACATAGCCTTGAGTTCGGTAGGTGGAGCCAGATGCATGTCCCCGTGTTGTTGGCATTTATCGCATTTCTTGACGTGTTCTTTAGCGTCGTGCTGAATGGTCGGCCAGTAATATCCTGCTCGGAGGGCCTTTCGGGCAAGGGACCTTCCACCGAGATGTTGGGCGTTGATTCCTTCGTGGATTTCACGCAAGATGTGAGCGACCATTTCTTCCTCGACACACTTGAGCAGCGGGATGGAGAATCTCCGTCTGTAGAGTTTATTTTCGATCAGGACGTAGGAGCAGGCTCTTCGCCTAACCACACTAGCCTCCTTGGGGTCGGACGGGAGTTCGTCCTTGGCGAGGTAGTTGTAAACGGGGGTCATCCAACAATTGTTGTCGTCGATCACGTGTACGTCGAGGGTCGGGGAAGCCTTCTCGATGCTGGGTCGAGGCAGGACCTCCTGTATGACGGACTTGTTTCCGCCTTTCTTCTTTGTACTAGCCAGTTTGGACAAAACATCTGCTCGGACATTGTGTTCGCGGGGAACATGTTTCACTTTTACCGTTGTGAAATTCGCCATTTCCCTTTTGACCAGGGCTAAATATTCAGTTAGGTTGTCGTTTTTGGCTTGATATTCTCCTCGGACCTGAAGGGCCACGAGTTATGAATCTGTGTAAATGACGACTTCTTCTGTGCCCAGGTCCTCGGCTAGACGTAATCCAGCGAGGAAGGCTTCGTACTCAGCCTGGTTGTTAGAGGTGGGGAGGGACAGGGTGAGCGATACTTCAACGATGATTCCTTCGTTGCTTTCCAGTATAATGCCCGCACCTCTTCCTGCCGAGCTGGAGGCACCGTCCACGAAAATGGTCAATTTGCGCGCTTCGCTCGTGGGGGAGTCTGCGAACGTCATTTCTTCGACGAATTCGGCCAGAGCCTGGGCCTTGAGGGCTTTCCTGTTTTCATACTGGATCTCAAATTCAGACAGTTCAAGCGACTATTTGAGCATTCGACCGGCCATGTCTGGCCGTTCCAGCAGCTGCTTTATGGGTTGATCTGTTCGAACCACGATCGTGTGGGCTAGGAAGTAGTGTCTTAACCTTCTGGCTGCATTGACGAGGGCCAGAGCCACTTTCTCTATCTGTTGGTACCTTAACTCTGGTCCTTGCAGTGCTTTGCTCGTGAAATATATGGGCTTCTGCCCGTCAGGCGTCTCCTGGATGTGAGTGGCGTTTACCGTTTCGGTTGCTACGACGAGGTACAGGTATAAAGTTTTGCCATTGTCCGGGCGAGAGAGGACGGGTGGTTTCGAGAGTGCCCGTTTCAGGTGGAGAAGAGCCTTGCCACATTCCTCGGTCCATTCGAATGCTGCCTCCTTGCAGAGGAGTTTGAAGAATGGTAAGGCGTATTGGGCAGACTTGGCCACAAAACGTGACAATGACGCGAGCATCCCATTTAGGGACTGGATGGATTTCTTTGACTTGGGTGTTAGAAACTCGGAGAATGCTTGGCACTTATCGGGGTTGGCCTCGATTCCTCGTTCCGTTAAGTAGAAGCCGAGGAACTTGCCTGCCCGGACACCGAACATGCACTTCTCCTGGTTGAAACGCATTTTGTATTTTCTGGCCTGTTCAAAGACCTTCCTTAGATGGGCAGTATGATCGGTTTCCTTGTGGGATTTTACGATCATGTCGTCCATATAGACTTCGAGCATGTCGCCTATCTCTCCCCGGAAGACCTTGTTCATCATTCTTTGATAGGTCGCGTCGGCGTTCTTCAGGCCGAAGGGCATTACGTTGTAGTAATAGTTGCCCGATTCGGTCATGAAGGCCGTGTACTTTTTGTCGGCCATCGCCATTGGAATTTGATTATAGCCTGAGTAGGCGTCCATGAATGATAAAAGTTTAAAACCGGCAAAATTATCAACAAGTTTATCAATATTGGGGAGGGGGTAGGCATCCTTCGGGCACGCCTTATTAAGATCGGTGTAGTCAATGCACATTCGCCATTTGCCATTAGATTTCTTTACAAGTACAACATTGGACATCCAAGTGGTGTACTTGGCCTCCGATATAAATTTCGCCTCGAGGAAGTCTTTTACAACTTTTTCTGCAGCCTCTATTTTCTCCGGAGACTGCTTTCTCCTACGTTGTGCTATGGCCTTGACGACCGGGTCAATTGTCAGTTGGTGGCAAGTGACGGACGGGTCCAAGCCGGGCATCTCGGCGGCGCTCCATGCGAAGAGGTCGGCGCTCACGGAGGCATGCTTTGAGCTGTTTCCTCGCGATGTCGGGCAGGTCCGCTCCAATCTTCACTCCCCGCTGAGGGTCGTCGCCGAACAAAATGAGCTCGAAGTTGCCATCCGGGATTGGGCGCATCAAATGGGAGCTGCTGCTGACAAGGTAGACGAGCTGGTTGAAGCTGCTTGGTCCCCCTGTTGGTCTTCTTCGGGGAAGCAGTTTTCGAGGTCAATGGAGTCGACCTGAGGTAGGGGCTTGGCTTCCTCAGAGCTGCTGGGCAATGCTGGTTTGCTCGATACCTTTGGCTTAGACGCAATGGCGTTGAGCCCTTTTGTGGCTGCTTCGAAACATCGTCGTGCAACTTCGATGTCGCTGTGGAGGGTGACGACCATCCCTTTTGAAGTGTAATACTTCATCTTGAGGTGGATTGTTGAAGGCACAGCTACCAACTCAGCCAGAGTTGGTCTTCCAAATATGCACTGGTACAACGACGGGCAGTCGATTACCAAAAATTGTACTTTGACGGATCTAGCCGTCTCATCTGATCCAAAGGTTACGATCAGTTCGACATATCCCCATGGCTTGGTCACTGATCCATTGAATCCCTGTAAATCAGACCCCACGTAGGGGGTAAGGTGTGATTCGTTCAGCTTGAGTGTTGAAAACAGCTGGGAGTACATAATGTCGATCGAGCTGCCCTGGTCGACGAGGATTTTGCGAATGTCGAAGTTCACCATTCGGGCTCTGATGAGCAAAGGTATGCTTGAGTTTGGAGATCCCCGAGGAGCTCTTCCCGGTAGAAGGAGATGGGGACAGAGCCCTTCTGGGCTTGATCGAGCGTGGTCACCTTATTGGAGCTTGTGTTGATGAGATGCTCGAATTTTTGTTTCACGGAGCCCACCGTGACTTTGTTGAAGCCTCCGCCAGAGATGACCATAGCGGAGGGAAACGTCTCCCACGGGCTGTGGGCCGCAAAATAGGCAGGGGCGCTGAGCTTGTCGGGACGTAGAAGTCCTCTGGTCGTGATACAGACATAGAGACCTGGATGTTGGCCTCTTCCGAGGAAGGCACCTCTTCCTCTATTTTCTTGGACTCCTGGGCATCCTGCCGAGGAGTGTCTTTCTTCTTCGCGAACTATTTCAGGTGGCCGTCCCTGATCAGTATCTCGATAGCATCCTTCAAATGGATGCAATCTTCGGTAGTGTGGCCGTGACTTTTGTGGAAACGGTAGTACTTCGATTTGTCAGCGTTGGGTTTGGCCGGAAGTTGTTTAGGGAAGCGGACCGCTGCTTGTTTGAATTCCGAATTTGCGCATTCGGACAGTATCTTCTCCCTTGAGATAGTGGGGGGTGTAATCGTGGAATCGCCCAGAGGGTCCCTTGTTGTCGCGGGAGTCCTGAGGACGGTCTTCGCGCCTCCTTTCGCCTCGACGAGATGTCGAGGCTTCTTCGCCTCTGGAAGCCCGAGCGTTCTCCTGATGGCGTGACGCTCAGACGTTGCTGACCGCAACCTTCTCTGTGTACTGAATGTGCGATTGGGCTTTGAGGAGGAGGGCGTCTAGGTTCCTCGGAGGTACGATGCCGACGACCTTAGAAAACTCTAAGCCCGAGCGGAGTCCTTGTTCGAGCAGAAACTTTTTCATCTCGTTCGTTGTAGGGACATGTACTGCTTCTTTGTTAAACCTCTCAATGTATGCGCAGAGAGGTTCGTCCTTTCCTTGGATTATGGCCACAAGGGAGGCCTCAGTCTTGGGGTGACGGCGAGAAGCTGTGAAATGTCCCGAGAACATTCTGCCCAGTTGTCTCCATGAGGTAATGGATTCTTCAGGCAACTGCTTGTACCATATCATTGCCCCTTTTCGGAGCATGGTCGGAAATAGTCGGCACTTGATGGCGCCCTGGACGCCGCGGTAGTCTAGAAGTGCATCAATATTCTCGATGTGTTCGTCCGGGTCTGTCGTACCGTCGTACGTGTCCAGTGACGGGGGCTTCTCCAGGTCCTTAGGGAGACTGGTTGCTAAGATTTCCTGGGACAATGGGCCGCGAGGCTCATCATTGCTGCTGGAACTGGAGAATGATGGGGACCGAAGGGTACGCTCGCGGAGGCGGTTCCTTCGGGAAGACGGTGAGCGGTTCCTTCGGGGAGAAGGTGATTGGGCCCGACCTTTAGAACTGACCAGGGGTGACCGCTCGTCCCTTCGGGTCCTCTTGTGACCGGGAGAGTGCTGGTTACGCGGGGAAACTTGGTCACGCTTTCGGATGGTGCGAGCGTCAGGTTCTTGGCGCAGTCTTCGGTCGATATCTCATTGGGGATGCAGGCTCCTTGATCGTCGTTGGTTCCTCCTCAGAGGAGGGGATCTTGGACAGGTGGATTCCTCTAGCGCCCCGATCCTTTCGTTCTTCCGCAGGATCAGGGTGTTGGTTTTGTTTATCACATCCAAGAGGGACACCACGGCCGGGTCGGCGTTGGGTGGGGCAATAATGGGCTGGATGGCCAGCGAGGGCTGGTCGTCGTTGCGATCAGCAGGAGCGGGGGAATGAGAGGTTGTGGCTCCATCCCTCAGAAAATGGGGATCTCCGAGGATAGAAGATGGACCATCAACGTCAGACTTGTTGACGGGGAGAACAGCGGAGTGGAGAGCACCTTTGGCGTGATCTTGAGAGGCCATGATGATGATCTTGGAAGTTTGCTTTTATCTTTTGTTTTCGGGGAAAGAAAGAAAGGGAGAATAAGAGTTCCCACAGACGGCGCCACTGATCGTGAAGGCTGGATCAGACCCTGTAGAAGTAGGCAACCAAGTACGTCTGAGATGTTGGGTGTGTGAGAGGAGGAAGGGGGTGTACCTGCAAGGCACTTCGACGCTCAAGTAAGAAAGGGTCAGAGAAAAGGGGCAAGTACAAAGTATGAGTTTCAAGGGTGAATATTTGATACCTGACCCTCTCAAATGAGAGGGTTTATATAGTGCCCCCAGCGCGTGGCCAACGGTCCTATTTTCGGGGCGAAATAACTGTTTTCCCGAAGAATAGGTAATTGCCCAAAACTAGTCGTTATGTCGGGCAAGGCATAGTGTCGGGCACATGCCCTTAGCTGTTTGGGGAGTGAAGAGACCGTGCGGAACGGACAGCATTTCCCGGGAAGAGCGATGCAGACCTTGCCCGGTTAGAGGGGCAGAAAGGTAACTTTTGCCCCTTGGTGGATTGGACTTAGGCAATTGGGCCGTTTTGGGAGCAGAGGTGGATTGGGCCATGTGTAGCCGTTGATCCAGTCCAAAATTATTATTATTATTATTATTATTATTATTATTATTATTATTATTATTATATTAATAATTCTACAAATTAAATGATAATAACAATATCCACTAATTATTTAAATTAATAATATTCAACTAATATTACTAATATTATTTAATTAGTCACTCTCACCACACCACCAAGTTCTAAGCAATTAGTCATACACCCTTCACCCTTAGAGTCTATAATTCTAAGGTCACTACCCTCTACCACTGGGTACCCCAACACACCAAAAACACCGATAACACATATATATTCACAACAACACATAATTAAATTACAGAAATCAAATAAAATAAGTCGGGGCATTACAAATCTCCCCCACTTAGAATATTTTTGTCTTCAAAAATTTACCTGATCCAAATAGCTCGGGATATGCTTCCCGCATCTTACTCTCCAACTCCCAAGTCATACTTCCACCGGCAGCGCCTCCCCACACTACCTTCACGAGAGCAATCTCTTTGCCTCTCAACTGCTTCACCTCTCGGTCTATAATTCTTACAAGCAAAGCCTCCACTGTAAGGTTATCCCTTACCTGAACATTATCCATCAGAATCACATGCAATGGATCCGGAACATACTTCCGAAGTTGTGAAACATGGAATAAATACACAAATTCAAAAAATTTGGTGGCAACGCCACTCAATAAGCAACAAATCCAACTCTTGCTGATATCTGATACAGACCGATAAATCGAGGAGTAAGCTTCCTCGACACGTCTTACACCAGTCACCGGAGTGACTCTCAAGAATACATGGTTTCCCTCTTGAAACTCAAGATTCTTCCTCCTCTTATCATGATAACTCTTCTACCTACTCCGGGAAGCTTTCATCTTCTCTCGGGTCAGATTCACCTTCTCAGTAGTCTGTTGAACAATCTCGTGTCCAAGCACCACACTCTTACCAGATCCATGCCAACACAAAGGTGTCCTATACCTCCGACCATGCAAAGCTTCAAAAGGCGTCATTCCAATACTAGAATGATAATTGTTATTATAAGTGAACTCAATCAACAACAAATGACTATCCCTAGCACCTTCTTGTTCAAGAACACAATCCTTCAACAAATCCTCCAAAGACTAAATAGTCTTCTCTGTCTGACCATCTTCACGTGGATGATAAGCTGAACTCAACCTCAGTTTCGAACCCAAAGCCTCATACAAACTCTCCCAAAATCTGGAAGTGAACCTCGAATCTCTATCCGAAACAATATTCAACATAATTCCATGTAGCTTCACAATTACACGGATATAAATCTCTGCCAACTTCTGCAAAGAAAAACTAATTTTAATCAGTATAAAGTGCGCCGATTTCTCCAGTCTATCAACAATCACCCAAATAACATCACACACTCTCAAAGTATTCAACAACCCCATCACAAAATCCATAGAAATGATGTTTCACTTCCACTCAAGAATATCTAACGGTTGCATCAACCCTGCAGGTTTCTGATGTTCAACTTTTGACTTCTGACAAGTCAAACAAGCATACACAAACTGCGCCACATCTCCTTTGAATCCGGGCCACCAAAATATCTTCTTCAAATCCTGATACATCTTTGTAGCTCCTGGATGGATACTCAAGCTACTCTTATGAATTTCCTCCATAATCATTCTTTTCATCTCAGAATTATCCGAAATACAAACCATGTCACGAAACCTCGTTACACCTTGCTCATCCACTTTAAAGTCACCATTCCCAGTCTGATTACTTCCAACCATCAAGTCTACTAACTTCGCATCCAACTTCTGACTCTCTCTAATATTATTAAGAAAATCATTGTTGATATTCAACATATCCAACATCATACTCTGTGGTGTCAGCTCACAGACCAAACTCAAGTCTCTGAACTGTTCAATAAATTCCAACTCTCTCACCATCATAGCGGACATATGCAAAGACTTCCGACTCAAAGCATCAGCCATGACATTAGCTTCACCGAGATGATAGATTCGATAATTCCAACCATATTCTCTGTCTCATATTCAACTCTTTCTGATTAAACAGATACTTCAAGCTCTTATGATTGCTATATACCTCAAATCTGGAACCATAAAGATAATGCCTTCAAATCTTCAACATAAAAACCATTGCGGCTAAGTCTAAATCATGAGTATGATAGCTTCTCTCATGAACCCTCAGTTGTTACAAAGCATAAGCTACAACCTTTCCATCTTGCATCAGCACACCACCTAAACCCATCAAAGACGCATCGCAATACACCACAAATGGTTCATTCGGTTCAGGTAAAATCAAAACTGGAGTCGTAGTCAATCTTTTCTTCAGCTCAATGAAACTCTTCTCACAGTGAATATCCCACACAAAAGCTTTACCTTTGCAAGTCAACTGAGTTAACGAAAGTGCTAACTTAGAAAAACCTTCAATAAACCTGCGATAATAACCAGCCAAGCTCAAAAAGCTTCTAATATCTGTAACCGACTTCGGAGCCTACCATTGTAGAACTGCTTCTACTTTAGATGGATCCACAACAATACCATCACCTGAAATAACATGACCAAGATTAGAATGTTATCAATGAAGACTACAACAAACTGATCCGCAACACTTGTAATACAATCCACAAATGCTCATCATGTTCCTCTTCTGATTTAGAATAGATGAGAATGTCATCAATGAAGACCACGACAAACCGATCCAAGTAAGTGTGAAAAATACAATTCATATACTCCATAAACACACCAGGTGCATTAGAAACGTCAAACGATATCACCAAATACTCATAGTGTCCATACTGAGTTCTGAAAGTCGTCTTCTAAATATCTTCATTATTTACTCGAATCTGATGATAACCCGACCTCAAGTAAATTTTACTAAACACACGAGCACCCACCAACTGATCCATTAAGTCATTTATTCTTGGAAGCGGATACTTGTTCTTAATCGTCACTTTATTCAACTTCCTGTAATCAACACACAACCTCAAACTACCATCTTTCTTCTTTACCAACAACACCGGAGCTCCCCAAGACGATACACTTGGTCTTACAAATTTCTTTTCCAACAACTCTTCTAACTGCTTTTTCAGCGTAGTGGAAGGAATATATGATTTTGTACTGTGTACTATTTTTCTCACATAAAACCTTTTGATCTTATCTTCTAATCTTCAGAGGCTTCTGAGAAAATATTTTTGAAGCATGTTTAGAAGGATCAAGATCCTGGTTGAAAGAAGCTTAAGAACCTTGTCTTCAAAGTCTTAACGCAGTTCCTCAGAACCTGGTCTTTAGAGTCTTCAGAGCTTTTTCTTCAGAACATTGAGAGCTTGATGAACCTTTAGAGGCTTTTCTATCATGGTTACAGTCAGAAGCTTTAGCACAAACATTCATCATAAATGTTGTATAAGATCTTTTTAGAACTTGATGCAATCAATGAAGCGCACTTTTGTATCAATTTAGAGTTAAAGTGTGTTGAGTCCAGAATCTGATGATGTCACACACTAATTCTTCAGAGTCAGAACCTATTAGCTAAAGCTACACACTAGACAAAACCATTAGGGTACACAAATTTTCTCTAAGAAATAATGTATTGTTATCATAAAAACTAAATTCCAAATGTAGAACCAAATCTTGTTTTTAAACTAGTTCTTCAGAGCATTTCAGCAACAACAACTTCCATGTATTAGAGTTAAGCACTAGCAGCAGCATAAGTCAGAAGCATCTATAATCAGATGCTTACACATAGTCCATTTAGTTGCTCCAAACCAAACTGATAATCATGCAATCATTCACAAACTTAGTCATGTATGAATCTAGTATCATGTAGTTAGTAGCATACAATCCTACTAACTAACATATTTCAGTATGAAATCATTCACATATTTAGTCATGCACACAAAAATCAGTTAGTAATTGATATCAATGAATACTATAACACCTAAAATCCCGAACTCGACATTTAGTAAAATAATTCAATTTTCACTCAACACTTACAATGTCACGCATGTTTCATTGAACATAAAAACCAACAAAATATAACCTTACGAATTAAGCAGTGGAAATAATAAAGTTTGACATATAATGTTTCAACAACAAATGAATTACAAGGTGGTTCAACAACTGCAAAATGAATAAGACATGTAATAGTGGAATATATAACAACTCATCCCCAATGTTACATATCAAAGCGGCTCCACTAAAGACCCTATCATACCCTAAATTTTATCTGTGTGACTTTTATTTTATTTTTCTAATGTAAAAAAAAAAATCAAAAGTGTGAGTTAGCTCAGTTGATAGTTAGGCAAGGACTTCAGGTGCAAGGTCGCACGTTCGAACCCCATTGTATCTCTTTTTATTTGTTTTTTATTAAAAGTCAACAAAAGTTAAATGTTGACTTTTTTTATTTATTTTTAATTTTATCTTCTTTTTTTATTATTATGTATTTTTTAATTACCATTTTCATTATTTTTAAAATCTCAAATTAATCAAAAATCCAAAAATCCAAAAATATGATTATTTCCTTGTAAGTCCTAATAAATAAATAATTCAAAAAAATATTTTATTTTTATAAGAAATCAATCACATTAATTCTTTTTATTTTTATTCTTGATTTTTTAATTATCATCTTTTAATTTCTAATGGAATCTAAACATAACCTTTTTTAGTATAAATAGGTGACTAAGAGAACAAAAAAAGCAACACGAAAGAACCTCTCATTCACAAACACACAAAAGTACATGAAAAATGCAGTGAAAACTCTCACTTCCACCATCATCTCTTAATTAACACAAACCTTCTCCTTTATAATACTATCATCACTTCTCTTTCCTCTTGATAGCCATCAAGTAGTAAACCATTCTCCATCAATCTACTATTTTCACCGCCATTCTCACTACCTTCACCAATCACCATATCACAACCTCCATTCATCACCATAATCAAACCAAATCATTAAACAACCACCATAAACCTCACCATTAAACAACTTCGAATTCATTCACCACCACAAAAACCACAATCATCCACAAATCCTCAATGTCACTATTAACAACTCAAAAACAAATCAAAACCAAAATCAAATCAGAGCATAATATAGAAAGAGGAAGAAAAAGCTAAAAAAATGTGAATCAAAGACCTCCGCAAAGCCGCCGAAAAAACCTTTGTATCTCTCTAATAGTTTCAGTGTTCAACATAAAAAGTAAGTAATTCTTTATCGTATCCACAGGAGTTGATGCAGTATTAAAGACATTCCACCATTGATATAGTTTAAGTGAAAAGTTATCAAGTTGTTTATTTGCATAAAGTACATAATGTAAAAACGATTGGGATTTAAAGATTATTTTTCAATAATAGTTCTAATATAAGAGTTAAACAGGTAAACAAGAATAACAACAATATTAATAAACATCTAATTCATTTATAACGCCATGAACATAATTAATAACCATTCTTCAGCAATCTACTCTTTTCACCGCCGTCCTCACTACCTTTACCAATCACCACGTCACAACCTCCATTTATCACCATAATCAAACCAAATCATTAAACAACCACAATAAACCTCACCATTAAACAACTTCAATTTCATTCACCACCATAACAACCACAATCATTCATTAATCCTCAACGTCACAATTAACAACTCAAAAACAAATCAAAACCAAAATCAAATCGGAATATAACATAAAAAGAGGTAAAAAATAAAAAATTTGAATCCAAGACCTCCGCAAAGTCACCGAAAAATTCTTCTGTATCTCTCTAATGGTTGCAGTATTCAACATCAAAAGTAAGTAATTATTTATCGTATCCATAGGGGCTGATGCGATATTAAAGACACTCCACCATTGATATAATTTAAGTGAAAAGTTATCAAGTTGTTTATTTGCATAAAGTACATAATGTACAAACGATTGAGATTCAAAGATTATTTCTCAATAACGGTTTTAATCTAAGAGTTAAACAAGTAAACAAGGATAACATCAATATTAATAAACATTTAATTCATATATAACGCCATGAACATAATAAATACATACAGTACCAATGGATTACATCCAATCTCAAAAGAAAGAGGTTTAGCTACTCATGGTAGCTTTGATTAATAATGAGGAGAAATAAAGATGGATAAGCATCAATGGTGATTTCTCGACGATTGATGTGTATCCAGCTCGTATTCTTCAAGATTTACTCTTCTCCCTCTCTTTCTCTTTCTCTCTTTCTCTCTCTCTCTCTCTCTCTCTCTCTCGCTCTCTCTCTCTCTCATTCTATTTCTCTAAAATTTATCCCACTCCAACTCTCTAAAATGAAATGTTTTTGAAACTATATATAGTGGTTATGTTCTGCTGCTCTCACCTGAAGAGTTGTTGCCTCACTTGGCGAGCAACCTTTCTTCACTTTGAAGTATCTGCCAACTCAGCATCTCAAAACGCCTTGTCTTGCTAGGCGAGCTTCCTCGCTGTAGCCTCGCCTGGCAAGAATGGAACATTTTGATTCTCGAAAGTCTCTAACTTGTCTCTCCTAGTTCTTACTGTAGCTTCGGTGGGAAAGATGGCTCGCTTAAGGCTCGCCTGGTCAGAAGGATGATTTTTGCTTTTATTTCTCCATGCCTGAGCTTTGTTGTTGGCTTGCTAGGCAAGCTTTCGCCCGAGCCTTGCTAGATGCTCGACTGACGAACATGCAAGATCTTTTCTTTCCTTGCTTTGTGTTTCAAACTTGGTTGATTATGGAAATTCTTGCACACTAGCAAAGAAATCACAAAGCATAACACTTATATGTTTCAAACTTAATCTTATTCATAATTTAGGGATACCAATGGTAAAAACGGTAATTCGAGTCAATATGTGCCAATATTTAATGTGTTCAAATACTATATTTTGGCATATATCAAACTCTCCCTAACTTGAATCTTTATTAGTCCTAAATCAAAGTTTTAAAAACTTTTCAAAAGCACGAGTTCTCACCAAACTTCATGATCAACAACACTTTTCAAAACAATTGAATAAAATGCAAGGTTCAAGTGTAGAATGCACATGTGAAGGTCATGCTTATTACTTTTATAGAATCAAATCATGAATATGAATTAATTTCAAAACAAAAATTTCATGTCATACATTCTAAAGCAATAGCATAATTCTACTTGAATCACCCTAACATACTTCTTCATAAAATGTATAAAGAACTTTGAATTCAATCTTGCGAAAATTGAACTCTCATCCAATACCCTTGCAAACATCTTGATTAATTCATGTATTCATATAAACAACTCACTTTGAAATTATGAAAACATAGATCACCAAGGGATTGTCCATGGTTGTAACTTGGTCGAGTTTCAAATGAAAGGTCATTTTTAAAGATATTGAAACAAGAATGGTCCAAGGCATGAAGAGCATCTCAAAATTTTACATTGTCCACGCTTTAATTTTCTTATTTTATTTCCACCCCTAAAGATCTTTTGATGCAACACTGTGATCATTCCTTTTCTTTTCTTTCTTTCTTTCTTTCTTTCTTTTTCTTTCTTTTTTCATTGCACACTTCTTTTCCTTTGTTCATTTGTCTTCTTTTTCTTGTCAATGAAGCAATCTCTCCCCAACTTAAGTAATTCTCACTTTCCTTTTTAAACAGATACTCTTCATTCTTGGCAAGGAACATTAATTAAGATTGATTTAAGGGTTTGCTTTCAAGAAAAAACTAGAATGGATCAATTATGAACTTTTTTTTTTTTTTTTTATAAAAGATAACAAATTCACCAAGTGGTTTACTTAGTGATTTGTGTAAGTTTCAAACACAAATTTCATTTCATACATTCTAAAGCAATAACATAATTCTACTTGAATCACCCTAACATACTTCTTCATAAAATGGATGAAGTACTTTGAATTCAATATTGCGGGAAGTGAATTCTCATCCAATACCCTACTAACATCTTGATCAATTCATGTATTCATATAAACAATTCACAATGAAATTATGAAAGCATAAAACACCAAAGGATTGTCCATGGTTGTAACTTGGTCGGGTTTCAAATGAAAGGTCATTTTTAAAGATATTGAAACAAGAATGGTCCAAGGTCATGAAGAGCATCTCAAAATTTTACATTATCCACACTTTAATTTTCTTATTTTCTTTCCACCCCTCAAGATCTTTTGATGCAACACTGCGATAATTCCTTTTCTTTTCTCTTATTTTCTTTCTTTCTTTCTATATTCATTGCATCTTTCTTTTCCTTTGTTCATTTGTCTTCTTTTTCTTGTCCATGAAGCAATCTCTCCCCAACTTAAGTAATTCTCACTTTTCTTTTTAAACAGGTACTCTTTATTCTTGGCAAGGAACATTAATTAAGATTGGTTTAAGGGTTTGCTTTCAAGAAAAAACTAGAATGGATCAATTATGAACTTTTTTTTTATAAAAGATAACAAATTCACCAAGTGGTTTACTCAGCGGTTTGTTTAAGTTCAAAACACAAATTTCATGTCATACATTCTAAAGCAATAGCATAATTCTACTTGAATCACCCTAACATACTTCTTCATAAAATGGATGAAGAACTTTGAATTCAATCTGGAGGGAAGTGAGCTCTCATCCAATAACCTTGCTAACATCTTGATTAATTCATGTATTCATATAAATAATTCACTTTGAAATTATGAAAGCATAGATCACCAAGGGATTGTCCATGGTTGTAACTTGGTCGGGTTTCAAATGAAAGGTCATTTCTAAAGATATTGAAACAAAAATTAAGTTCTTGAAGAACATCTCAAAATTTTACAATATCCACACTTTCATTTTCTTATTTTCTTTCTGCCCCTCAATATCTTTTGATGCAACATTGTGATCATTGCTTTTCTTTTCATTTCTTTCTTTCTTTCTTTTTATTTCTTTTTTCATTGCATCTTTCTTTTCCTTTGTTCATTTGTCTTCTTTTTCTTGTCCATGAAGCAATCTCTCCCCAACTTAAGTAATTCTCACTTTCCTTATTAAAAATATGCTCTTCATTCTTGGCAAGGAACATTAATTAAGATTGGTTTAAGGGTTTGCTTTCAAGAAAAAACTAGAATGGATCAATTATGAATTTTTTTAGTTTTTTTTATAAAAGATAACAAACTCACCAAGTGGTTTACTCAGTGATTTGCTTGAGTTCAAAATTGATTCATTCCCGACTTTTTACTCAAAAAGGTTTTACAAATGCTCACTCATTCACCGGGTAGGATGAGGCTCTTTTAGGCTCGGTGTTTTTTCTCAACAACAAAAATTTTCCTCGTTCCTTTCTATGCTTCCACGGATTCAAAACAAATGCAAGTATTTAACATGAATCAAACGAGTTAAAACAAGAATTAGCAGTCATCATGAGCATATAAGTGAACAATAGACAATTTTCTTTCAATATCTGGTTTAGACTTAAGTGATTCAAGCATGAAACATGTTTTTGAAAAGTGATGCATGAAATGATTTTGTATGAAGCACAAAGTTCAAATTCATGCTAACATTTTACAAAGTAATAAACATGTAGCTTTCTTGTGTGTAATTGATCCAAAGTTCTTATCATCCCCACTACATTTTTGTTGATTGAATTGAAACTTGATTGAGTCTTCTTTGTTTCTTCAAGCAAATTAGACCAATCTTGAAAACAAACACAAAAAATTAGTTGCATAAATTAAACAAACTATTTAAACAACAAACTAATTAAAAAGACCCAACATCCAAAACTCATAGTGAAAACTGTAACACCCCAAATTCGATTATGATTAATTGTTGCTTATTTGAGGATATAAGTTGATTTTGACGATATGTGGTTATGTGGCACGATGCATTGTGGTGAAATTATTTTAATAATATTAATAGTAAGAATAATCATATAGTATTATTCAGATTATTGTTTATTATTTAAAATAATAGAAGTAGGAGTATTGAGGGTATGTTGGTCATTAGGGATGGATAAGTGAGGGTATAATGGGAAGAGCACATTTAGGGGTATTTTAAGAGAGAATAGTGAAAGGAACTCATTATTCGTATTATTTTTGAGGAAGAGGCAAACGTGCTCTGAAGAACAAGTGAGAAGGAGGCTAGGGCATAAAAGAATTCTGGCGAAACTTTAAGAGAGGTCGAAGGAGACAATATTCTAAGGTATGAGGAGTATCACTTTGCAATATTTTGATATAAAGATTAGGTGTTGGTGGGTGATTGGGGTTTTGGGGGAAAACCTAAGAAGAAGATCTACAAGATGTCCACAATTGTAATATCTAAATACATCCTTATAGTTTCTTAGGAAAGCAAGGAGCAGATTGCTCAAATCTTGCTTGAACACATGTGTGTGTTCATTGTACTAAAACTTAGGAGAAACTTGCTTATTAAGAAGCACAATCTGTAATCTCTAGTTTGCCAATTCAACTAGATGAATTGAGACTCCTCAAGTGAACGTTATATCCTGATGGGATCCCTGAACAGTTCAGCTGTGAGTTGAGGACCTTGAGTAGATCACGAGGTGATCAGATACTTGAGATGACAATGGCTGAGGGTCATTGTGGAAAATCATGAAATAGGGTCAGTAGCGTTATATTCATTAAGTTGAATCCCTGAGCGGCTAGCTGTGAAATCCCAGTAGTGGGTCTGCTCGGTCAATGTCCGTTATATTCATTAAGTTGAATCCCTGAACGATTCATTGTGTTGTTAGTCACAGTGCGGCTGTACAAAGTTGTTAGTCATCGGCGTGGCCTGTGCAAGTGTAATCATGATTTGGTTATAGTGGATTAAGTCCTTGTGTTCAAGGCGAAACCACCTGAGGAGGGTGGACTAGATTAGCCCGCGTGGTGAACCAGGATATATTGTGTGTCCTTTACTCTCTTGCTTAATATCTCCATTTATGTTTATGCATTATATATCAGAACCTTATATTAAGCAAAGTCCGAACCTTGCAGCATATCTCTGATAAGCTTCCGCACTGCAAGTTCTGTGTATCGTATCTTATGATCAGAACCTATACGGTTCTCATGCTCTGTAGTTAAGAGATCATAATCTCTCAACAAACTTTGAAGGTTCTTGAGCGTATCTCTAATAAGATGTGAAAAGTTATCAAAAGAGTAAATACACAATTCAAACCCCCCCTTTCTTATGTCTTTCTCGCACCTTCAATTGGTATCAGAGCTCTGATTCTGTTATTGATTCACATCAAACACTTAACAGTGTCAGAAAAAGATCTATATGTGGTGCGTAGAAGTACTCTAGGTGAGATTGAAATCTACTTACAATTTCTGTAACAGTTCAACAGTTGACTGTGTACAAAATTGTAATTAATCTGATTACTTCTTGAGTAATTCACTGATTCTCCATAAAGTCTCTTTATAAATTGAAGAATCAGGTGATAAGATAAACTTATTAGATAAGAACCTGTATCTGTTGAATGCTCATCCTGAAAATACGTATGGATAAAACCACGTATATGCTTAAAAGATGAATCATCAGAAAGCAAGAAATCTTGGTTGTTGAAGATCAATTCTTTATGAGTTTCTGAGATGTTTTCAAGAAATGGATTAGGTCCACCCTTAACTTTCTCGCCTGAAACTCATTCAGAATCTCTTCATGTAAAGAAGGAAGATTGCTGTTCTAAGACTTTGAATTTCAAAATGAAATATGTTAAAGCCAGAATCTGAAAAATTCAAATTATTAGAAAAGATTCTGATCGAACTCTTGAGCTTTAATCGATTCAGAATTCAATCTCTAACAACTTGAGATTATCCTAATGAAATCAAATGTTGATAATCTGATCTTCGTCAAATCAAGTGTTCTCAGAACCACTTGAGCTATGAAATTAGAAGCTATCAATTCGGACATCTAGGTTCTCTAACTAATGTCTTAAAAGATAACGTTAATGATGTTCGTTTAAAGAAATCAGTCAATTCTTAGATAGGCATGACCAACCCAAACAAGTTGATCAGCATTGTGAGAACAAGGAGGTTCATGCAAACCATGTCTAGTGATGTACACATGGAGTGTGATGATGTTTTGGTTCTGAAAAAGCTCTGAAACAACCGTGAGAAACAAGTCAGATGCTGATATAATAATTCTTCCTTGTATTACCTCTCAAAGGTTCTCACTAATCTTGTGAAATCAACCATCATTTGAAGAAAAGAAATTCTCACAAACGCAAACTGATTTCAGGCTATGAAAGGAGAACTCAACCAATTCTCAAAGTTTTTTGTTTAGAACTCAGATCCATAACATAAGACTTTTATCAGAATCAATCAGGTTCTACGGATCAGTCAAAATGAGAAATGTGAAGTAATCAGAAACAAAAGTAATCTGTTGTTTATGAATATGGTCATCAAATAGAAATTGTTGTTCACTCAATACTGCTCACAAGCATATGAGTGTCAATTTTCTCTTCAGAACATTCATTACATCGCCTTATCAAAAGAACGGTATGTATGCAATGGTAAATAACTACAGATCAGATGGAGTGGTCACTCTGATCTTGATAAGTCTTAATCTTGGAAGTTGATGGACAAAGAGAAAACTGTAATTCAACCTGGATCACATTCCAAGAAAATATTTCCTCAGAAGTCGGAACACAAGCATATCTGGAAGAATCCAAGAACACACAGTAGCTCACTCAGAAGCAAGCAGAATCTGGATAATAATAATAATATCTCAAAGTGGAAGGGACTCAAATAAGCCTGCAAAGAATCCCTGCAAAAAGATTTCTGGATCCCTAAGGTATGGTCTCGCTTTTTAATATTTATTTTTATAGTGAGATTATTAAGTATTTATGATTTCCAAGACAATCATAATTACGTGCGTGTCAGCTATCTTACCTCTAACCATAGGTATACGACAACTTAAGTCTATCATATTTTCTATCAACTGACCGTCACAGCTATTCATAGCTTGTCTTGGAAATGATGTCCTTGCGTGCTCCTAGCGTGATAAATAACCATCACTCATAAGTACCCCTCACAACCCTACTCTCCTTCTAAGAAAAATTACTATCTAGTAGGTTAAAACTCCCTTCTTCTTTTTCTTGTTTAAAATGTCTTCACACAATATTAGAGGAGAAATTTCCGATCTAGAACTCCTAAAGGAATTCACGTTGAATCTAAACGTTTTACCACAACTCAACAAAACTAGTATTCTCTCTGGCATTGTTTTTCAGAACTGGGAAAACTACTTTGACATGCTTGTTGGACCTGTCTTTCCTTCACTTGTAACTGAGTTCTGGGAAAATACACGTACGCTTGAATATGACTATGGTAAAAATACTATTTTGTCTGTAGTTGTTGGATGTCCAGTCTTGATCAACCCCACCATCATAGCTAATGCCATTAGGTGTGTTGAAGATTGAGTGACTATGGAAAGAAATATCAACAACCATAGCTTCGACAGGCATCTGCATGTCATTTTCAAAACAAAGGGGCATCCCACTCAACCTTGCACTCTCACTCCAGTTGCTAAAGATTGGTACAATCTAATGGTAACAAATTTTAGACCGAGAAAAAGAGGAGGAGGATGGTTATCAGACATGGAAAGATTGTTTATTTTCTTTTTAGTATCTAGGATCAAAATAAACTTACCTCAAACCATGTACAATCACCTAAAGGAAGAAATTAACCCGTCAAGGGAAGACACTATCTACCAAGTTCCCTATTGCAGGGTCATATCCCATATTCTTGATCTTCAAGGAGTGGTTAGTCATTACAGAAGAAATGGAATGACTGAGAAGATTATTCCTGAATTCTGTCAACCTTTAACCTTCTTTGTCTAGATAAAGGTTAAGTTCTTAGGATTACAAGTTTTTTCTAGGATTCCTTTTTGTATGTACTTATGATCTAAACTTGATATGTATTCTCTTGCACATTTACTAAAGTATCCTAATTATGAAATGCTTATCTTTTAATGATTGATTTAAGTTCACGATACCCTTGATAAAATCTCATTAATTATTTACTAATAATTAGGCATTATAATAAAAGGACTTAGGATTAACCAGAAACTTTAAAACCCCTCGCTGGTCATAATTAAGTGGCGGCTCTAACAATAATTTTTAGAGTTATGACTCTTGATTAAAGGAATTAATCATTAATCTACTCTCCCACGCTACTTAGTGCTTCTAGGAAAATCAATCGATGCGGTTTCAGACTCTCCACAGAAATTTACCCTAACTCCTTATCTATAAAAGCATAAGTCAGCTACACATCTCTCACTCATCCAAATCTTCAGCCTAATTACCTTTTATTTCCTCATCATTTCTAAAATGATTTTCGTCTCACAAAATGCTTCAACTCTCACAACTTCACAGATCCCAGTTAACAAACTCAAGGTTCTGTCAAAAACCATAGTTAGTTTCAACAATCTGAAATCAAATGGATGCAACATTACTCCCTCACTGGAAACCCAAGGTTGGAAAAACTACTTCAAAAGGTTGGAAGGACCAACCTATGGTCATCTAATCAAAGAATTATGGATTCATGCAAATATATCCAAAAATCTCATTGTATCCTTCGTTTTCGGAAGAAAAATCTTCATCACTGAAAAGACTATCACAGATCTCTTGCTGCATGAAAATGACAGACTTAGAATATCTAGAAACTTACTCAATGAAGAGAACGAGGCTAAGGTGATGTCTGCTATCCTCATAGATGAAGCCTCATCTGAAAATCAAACCTTCTCAAACCTAAAACACTCACTTCAAGTCTGGTTCAAAATTCTGCAAGAAAATGTTTTCCATCATCTCTCTTCAGAACAGCTGAATGATACTAAAAAATGTGTTCTATTCCTTCTATTAAAAGGAATTAAAATGCACATTCCATCAATCCTCTTCAAACTTCTCAAGGATGCCATCAAAAGCTCCAGAATTTGTTCTGATCATGAATGTGGTCTCATTCCCTATGGAAGACTTATCTCAGACATTTTAGTTGAATCAGGATTAGTTGATGACATTCTAATTAATGAAGGAGAATCTTGGAAGCTGCTTAAAAGTGCTGGAAAGATTCTTAAGCTTAAAAACCTTTTGAAGGAAGAAGCCAGTTTAGACAACTCACATCTTAGGGAACTAACTTTAACCCCCAGAGCTCCGGTTATAGGTTTTCCAAAATTCGCTACCCACAATGAGACTGAATTCAGAAACTACCTGAGAAAAATCAAGGACGAAGATATCAGTATCTGGATTAACATGAAAAATATCACTGATGTTCTTCAAGAACTCTCAGATTGGAAGGTAAGAAGAAAAACGGTTACTAAGGAAGAACATTCATCCAAGAGAAAAAAGGTTAAAGGCGAATGGGGAGAGTGGGTGCTAGGGTAAAAAGAGGAAGAGGGGGACGGGGGCAACCACGGGTGGTGCCGCCGGCACCGGAGATTCTCATTCCACCGGCAGAACATGTTAGTCCGACGATTCTGAAGGTTAGCGAGGAAATCTGTGACAATTCTGAAATTGATGGAGTGATTGAAGATATTGAAGATGAAGACGAGGAAACCCTAAAACATATCGAGATCCCTTCGATCCAAGAAGAAGTAAAGATTATCAAGGAAGATCGTAAACTCTGGGTGGATGTTGTGAGTGATAATAGAAATCCAGCTAAGGGGCTTGCTCTAGAATACATACCGCCATTGAAGGTTAATGGTGAGATTGAAATTGAAATTCTAGAAGAAGATATCGAATCGGAAGTGAAATTCTGGAGTTCAGCGTTGATTTTATATGCTGTAGGAGAAGATCTAAGCATGAATTCAGTAAAGAGATTTATGGAGAAGATGTGGAATTTTGTCAAGCTACCTGACATGTTCTTCCATGATGATGGATACTTCATTCTCAGATTTCATTCCTTTGCAGATAGAGATGCAGTTTTTCAGAGAGGACCATACACAATTCGAAACATTCCTCTGCTACTCATGGAATGGAAACCAGACTTTAACCTATAACAGGACATGTTGAGAACCCTCCCTTTGTGGGTGAAGTTACCTCAGCTTCCACTACATCTTTGGGGGACCAAGAGTTTAAACAGGATAGGGAGTGCAATTGGAGTTCCTCTGATGACTGATGAGTGTACTGCTAGCAAGATTAGAGTGTCTTATGCTCGCATACTAGTTGAAGTGGATATCACAAGGGAACTGATTAAGGAGATACCTATTAAGGATTGTTCGGGTAGAAGAGTAATTCAAACTGTGGAATATGAATGGAGGCCAAAATATTGTGATAAGTGTAACAAATTGGGTCATCAATGCAAAGCCAAAGTTCCTCAGGTGGAGAAACAATGGATAGTTAAGCCAAAACAACAAGAACAATTAAAGGAGAAAGAGCCCAAGGAGATGGTAATGAGTAGCAATGTTGAGAGTACAACTGAAGTGGCAACACCAAAGAAAGATCAATTGAATCAACAATAGAATGACTCCACTGGACCACAGTGAACAAGACTGCAAGGGATAGAGGTAAGAAAATATTTGATGGCAATACCCCTGTTGTTAGCTGTATGAATGATTTTGATGCTCTTAGAGTTTTGAATGATCCTAGTGTGTCCCATGATAGGGGCCCATGATTATATCTTGGAACATAAGGGGGTTGAATAAAACTGGTAAACTTAGAGAGATTAGCTCCCGTCTCTACAAACTAAAACCAGTCATTTTGATTCTAGTTGAAACCAGAGTGAAGAAGGATAAAGCTGATAGTATTAGAAGTAAACTAAGGATCCACAATAATTACATTGACAATTATCAGAACCATTCTAATGGGAGAATATGGGTTTCTTGGGAGGATAGTAAAGTTACCATACAGTTTATGCAGAGCTCTGATCAATATATCCACTGTGGTGTGTATGATAAGCAAGGGAATTTCAAGTATTGGTTGACTGCAGTGTATGCACAAAACCAATTGGAGAACAGGAAAGTTTTGTGGCAGGATATGATAAATATATATAATAGACAACAGGGGCCTTGGTGTGTTATAGGAGATTTCAACAATGTGATTAAGGCCAATGATAGAATATGAGGAAGATTGGTGACTGAAAATGAGTACAAGGATCTCAATGATATGATGAACACAACTGGTCTTTGTGAAATGGATAGTTCTGGGGACTATTATACTTGGAGCAATAAACAAATAAATGGCACTATCTATTCTAGAATTGACAGGCTTATTGGTAATTCAGATTGGTTCCAAAAGAATCTTGACAAACAGATGAAGATCATCCCTCCAAATATTTCAGATCATGCAATGCTGTGTGTAGAAGACATTATTCAACCTGAAAAGAGGAAGAGTAGATTCAGATTTAATAATTTTATGGTAGACAGGATTGGTTATGAGGAGGTGGTTAGAGGTAGCTGGAGCAAATATGCCAAGGGCTGCCCTATGACTGTGTTATGGAAGAAATTGAAGAGACTTCAAAGAGACTTGATTGATTTTAATAAGAAGAATTGTAATGTGAGATACCAACTGGATAAAGCTAGAAAGGAATTGGATACTGCTCAAGAGAACCTCATTCAGAATAGAATGGATAGCAATCTGATTGAGAAAGTTCGACAGTGTACCAACCAAGTGATGTATTGGAATGATCTAGAAGAGAAAATGCTAATGCAAAGGGCAAAAATTGATTGGCTTAGACTGGGAGATGGAAATAATGCCTATTTCCATGCTACCATAAAAGCTAAACATCATAATAAGTCTATGGATACTCTGTGCAAGGCTGATGGGACTCTCATTAGTGATCACAAAGAGATTCAACAAGAGGTCATGGAATACTACAAGGGCCTGATGGGTACTAGTGCTATGACAACCAAAGCAATTGATGTTGAAGCCATGAGACAAGGCAAGCAAATATCAAAGGAAGATAGTGATAAACTGATAGCAAAGATTTCTGAGGAGGAAATAACTGAGGTTCTAAAGGATATAGGGGATTTGAAATCACCTGGTATTGATGGGTTTGGAGCTAAGTTTTTCAAGACTAGCTGGAGTATCATCAAACAGGATTTTATTGAAGTTGTCCATGAATTCTTTGATAAAGGTAATTTGATGAAAGGGTTTAACTGCACTGTTGTGACTCTTATTCCAAAGAGTGAGACTGCAAGAAATGTGAAGGATTATAGACCAATTGCTGGCTGCACTACATTCTACAAGGTCATCTCTAAAATAATGACTAATAGACTTGGAAGGGTATTACAAAAGGTAATTCATCAAAGTCAGGCTGCTTTTACTCCTGGGCAGGTCATTCACAACCATATTCTTTTGGCCTTTGAGTTAATGAGAGGGTATGATAGAAAAGGAAGGACTCCAAGATGTATGCTCCAACTGGACCTTCAAAAAGCATATGATATGATTGATTGGGGAGCTTTGGAGATTGTTCTCAATGAGATAGGAATGCCACATAAATTTACATCTTGGATAATGAAAGTTGTCAACACTGTCAATTATAGATTTAACATTAATGGAGAGTTGTCTGATATACTTCTTGCTAAGAGGGGTATTAGACAAGGGGATCCTATCTCTCCATTATTGTTTGTGATTATGATGGAGTATATGAATAGACTCATGGCTAAGATGCAAATCAATCCCAATTTTAATCACCATAGTAAGTGTGAAAAACTGGGTTTAACTCACTTGTCTTTTGCAGATGATATTTTGCTGTTTAGCAGAGGAGATAAAGTGTCAATTGAGATGATTCTGGGAGCTTTTCACATTTTCTCTAATTCTACTGGGCTGAGTATTAATCCAAGCAAGTGCAAAATTTTCTGTGGAGGTATGCCAGCTGATACAGTACAGAGTCTTATTGAACTAACTGGTTTTGAACAGGGGCAACTACCTATTCGTTACTTGGGAGTCCCTCTATCAGGTAGAAGGCTTAATGTAAATCACTATCTTCCTTTGATTGACAAGATTACTGCCAGAATAAAACATTAGACAACAAAGCTTCTTAGTGCAGCTGGAAGAGTGCAGTTGGTCAAAAGTGTTTCCCAAGCCATAGCTCACTATTGGATGAGTTGTTTACCTCTTCCTAAGGTAGTCATTCATAAGATAAATGTTATTTGTAGATCATTTATATGGACAGGTAAAGATGAGGTCAGTAGAAAGAGTCCCATATCTTGGAAGAAGATGTGCAGTCCAATTAAGACTGGTGGTTTGAATATTGTAAACCTGGAGATTTGGAATAAGGTTACTATGTTGAAATGTCTTTGGAGCATTTGCCTTAAAAGTGACAACCTATGGGTTAAATGGGTCCATTTTTATTACTTAAGAGGTGAGTCGATTCTTAACTGCACTGAGGATAAGAATAGGTGTTCTTGGATTCTGATTCATATACTTCAACAGAGGCAGTTGATTAACATCATTCAGAAGGATTGGGATGATATGATAAACAGGAAAAAGTTTCGCATGATGACGATTTACTTGAAGTTGGTGGATAATGACAATCCTATCAGCTGGTATTCTTTGACCTGTCACAGCCTTGCAAGACCAAGGGCTGTTTAAAACTTATGGGTTCTTGTCATGGCCGGTTGGCGACTAAAGCCAGACTGAAGAAGCTTGGGTTAATCCAAGAGGTGATTTGCAGCATTTGTAAGGATAAAGAGGAGACTGTTGATCATTTGTTATTTGAGTGCAGGGATACAAGAAGCATTTGGGAACATTTCCTTGATTGGTTAGATATTCAGCATAGGCCGCTGATTTGGAAGGATGAACTTCCATGGCTTGTGCAAGCTACGAAAGGCAAAGGTTGGAGGAAAGAGATCCTAAAGCTTGTTGTGACTGAAGTTGTATATGGGATTTGGGGGTATAGAAACAAAATTACTTTTGAGGGAAATTGTGATAAAGATACTGTTATTAGAAACATAAAGGATAGTATAGTTTTTAGAGGTTGGCAAAAAGCCAAGTATAGAAACCAATTAGCAAAAATGCTTTTGTAATTAGGGTGGATTTGTTTCACTTGTCTTGCTAGAGTGGCTGGACCGTTTGGTCGCCTTAGTCTTTGTATTGTTTTTTTTTAGATATATAATATTCTTTATTTCAAAAAAAAAACATTCATCCAAGAGATTAAGAACCACAAATAATGCTCTTGCATCGTTCAAAGACAATGCAATCTCAAGGATTCAAATCCTCGTTGACATTTCTAGTTCGTGTGTAAACCCTATGGAAGTAAGAAATATCTGGACAAAATTCCATGATTGGATCTCAGAAGAAATAGTAAAACACAAGAAGCTTACAATGGCTCAATCAGAAGAAACATCACTTCCCTCAAGCTCAGATGATTCTGAAAATCCTTCATCATGTTCCTCATCACCCTTAAGCTCCTTTCTGTCTAACCTATAAGAACCAATCTCGTCTAGTCTAAGATTTGTATGTTTTGATGAAATCCGTCCGTAATACAATATATTTATGTGGTCATGTCTAAGTCTTTCTATAAATACAATCTATGTCTTTAACTCTTTAATTCAATCTATGAACTTCTATCTTTCTATCTCATTAGGAATCTGTGTTTAAATTATCTATGTTTTGGTTATCTTGAACTTTTCAAGATTAAGCTCAACCTATGTTATGCATCATAAAACTACTTTATGTTGATGCTTCTATCTGATTGTTCATAAATGAAATGCTGCAATTAATCTCCACAGATGGTCTATAACCCTCAATTAGTAATCAGATAATTCCATCTCATTGACCTTTAAATGAGTATGCTATGGTTAAAGATGGTTATCACTAAATAACTTGGATTGTTCTTAAATGCTCAACTGCTGGCTCTATGGTCCTATGTTGCTTAAACATATCCAGTATATATAGACAAGATATTATTAATTGGTTATGTGCTCAAATAAGGAAGAAAATATATGATGTTCATTGGAAAAAGGAATTATATGCTTAAATGCCTTTATGCTCTAGCACTTTTTGATGATGTCAAAAAGGGGGAGAAATATTAAGATTTTGATTGAAAAGGAAGGAATCTAAAATGCAAAACTCAAACAAAGTACTCATATAAAAATGCGTTACTACTAACGTTTGTTGTTTGATGTTATCCAAGGAACTCTAAACGAGTTCACTAGGCATTCTAAGAACAGGAACAGGTCAAGAAAGAAGAACTCCGATCATATGATAAAAGTTGTCTAAGAATCAGAAGAAGTAAGAAAACTCTGAAAGCAGTCAAGACAAAGTATACATTCTCAATGCTTACTCAGAGGAACTGTGCAAATCAAAAGTCAAGAACTGTCTAAAGATCCGGATTGAAGATCCAAGAAGAAGCCGTTCTGATGTTTACCAGAAATAAATCTAAATGAAAATGATTTGGTATCAGACTAAATCAATAATTGGTAATCAGATTCAATACACAAAGATTGGTACCAGACTCATCAATCAGAGCAAAGCTGTGGATTACTGTCAAAATACCTTCATTGGTATCAATATCAGCACTCGAATCAATTACCTCTCAAGCGTATGAGAAGAAGTACTTCACTTAGTATCAGACTCAACATACTCTAGTATAAGACTCAACACGTCACGTAGTATCAGAACAAAATCAAATCATGAGTACCATATGCAGAATCAAGCGTTGATTGATCATCTTAATTAAAACTTCAATTGGTATCTGATTAGAAATCAAGCTTTGATAAACCATTGAGTGTGACTATAACAAGGTTCTGAGATGAAGACCTGTGTTCAAAGTCAAACTCTAATTCAGTCAAGATCTACATTGGTGAATAAAACCTTACCATCCAGAATTATGATTCTGAAGATCCCAATATTTGACTTATAGAAATTAGGGGGAGATTACCCTGAAGATCAAATTGCAAAATCTCAAATCTTCACAAAGTCTGAAACTCAGGGGGAGTTTCCTTTAAAGACAATGTCTGTCTCTGATAGATAGCAAGGATATGACTATTAGTCAAGAACTGTTCTGATCTTGTGCTCAAATGAATCTGCTGAAAAGAAGAAATGCTTCAGAAGTCACTGAAGATTACAAGCTCTGATACGACTACAAAGGAACTGAATTCTGAAGATCTGAAGATGGAAGTTCTGATGAACTAGTCCAGATGCTGAAGACTCTTTGTTTTCTTAAAGACAAGATAGAGAAGTAGTCATTTTCTATTCTTCGTTCTGACAACTCAAGCTGTTACTCTGTATATCTTTGGACTACATAAAATCCTAGATGATCTCAGAGGAAGCTTTGAGGACAACTCATTCAGGGGGAGCTATTGTTCCAAACTCTGAATTTATTTGTTTTGGTGATTACCTTGTATAAAATGTTCAATCAAAATACTTGGTTTTATCATCATCAAAAAGGGGGAGATTGTGAGAGCAAGAATTGTCTCTACAAGACAATCTATGTTTTGATGATAACAATAAGTATTTATGAAAGAATCATTTTATGGTCTAACGTGTGTTGTGTGCAGATCATAAGAACTAAAAGACATCAGAACCAACATACACCAGCTAGATGTACTATGATTGAATATATACATATGCGAAGTTACTATGTGTGACTAAAGTCGCGAGAAGCAAGAATGTTTCTTTATCTAGTCATGATCATCCAGATCCAAGGATGCCAAGATTGTTGTTGCAATGCTCTTGTGGATGCTCTCTGAAAGTGATTGAGATTCTGAAGATAGTGAAGCTTCTGAAGAAGTACACTCTGAAAGAACCAAAGGGCGGAAGACTCCCATGACTTGAAGTTCTGATGGCTGAAGGCGCTGAAGACCAAGTGCAGAAAGAATCTGAAGACTTATGAGTTCTGAAGAATCAAGGTTTCAAATATTAAGTTCTGAAGACCCTGAAGACAATCTCTGAAGATTCGGAAGACTTGAAGCAGAAAAGAATATCGCTCTTAAAGACCAAGTGTTGAAGTTCTGAAGACTGATTCCTAATGGACCTCTTCAATCAACTGAAGACTTGAAGCATTAGATATTCTGCTAAGAAGACTCTACTCATGCTTCATCAAATTAACATCAGAAGCCACTGAAGTTTTGAAGTCTAAATATTACCGTTGTGAGTTAAATGTACACACTGCCCAAGAAAAGATATCCGGTCACTTCTTCCTCTGCAAAAAGGAGATGTGTCAGTACAACTCATAATTGCACAACGTCTCTTTTCCAACAGCCCACAGTAAATCAAACAGCTATATTTCAACTGGCTATTTAAAAGAAAGAGTTCTTGCTTCTGAGGTGTCGATCACTTGTAGAATGACGAACTGAATGTTCACCTACAAAATTGACCATGTCATTGTGAAGATAGCAACAACGATGAGTTCTCATTGTAACACTTAACATATTCAAAGCTATCATTATTTCACTAATGGCAATTGTTGTTGAAACTCAAGAAGACAAATCAACACAACAACAACAATCAAGAACAGAAGCTATTAATGAAGAAGACAACATTGAAGATCTGTCAAGTCATCAACCTACCTTCTCGTCAAATCTACATTGAAGATCTGAAGCAAGGAGTTGCTACTCAAAGCTTGCTCAACCAGAAGACGAAGAAGAAGAAGATCTACAAGATGTCCACAATTGTAATATCTAAATACATCCTTGTAGTTTCTTATGAAAGCAAGGAGCAGATTGCTCAAATCTTGCTTGAACACATGTGTGTGTTCATTGTACTAAAACTTAGGAGAAACTTGCTTATTAAGAAGCACAATCTGTAATCTCTAGTTTGCCAACTCAACTAGATGAATCGAGACTCCTTAATTGAACGTTATATCCTGATGGGATCCCTGAATGGTTCAGCTGTGAGTTGAGGACCTTGAGTAGATCACGAGGTGATCAGATACTTGAGATGACAATGGCTGAGGGTCATTGTGGAAAATCCTGAAATAGGGTCAGTAGCGTTATATTCATTAAGTTGAATCCCTGAACGGCTAGTTGTGAAATCCCAGCAGTGGGTCTGCTCGGTCAATGTTCGTTATATTCATTAAGTTGAATCCCTGAACGGTTCATCGTGTTGTTAGTCACGGTGCGGCTGTGCAAAGTTGTTAGTCACCGGCGTGGCCTGTGCAAGTGTAATCATGATTTGGTTATAGTGGATTAAGTCCTTGTGTTCAAGGTGAAATCACTTGAGGAGGGTGGACTGGATTAGCCCGCGTGGTGAACCAGGATATATCGTGTGTCCTTTACTCTCTTGCTTAATATCTCCTTTTATGTTTATGCATTAAATATCAAAACCTTATATTAAGCAAAGTCAGAACCTTGCAGCATATCTCTGATAAGCTTCCGCACTGCAAGTTCTGTGTATCGTATCTTATGATCAGAACCTATAGGGTTCTCATGCTATGTAGTTAAGAGATCAGAATCTCTCAACGAACTTTGAAGGTTCTTGAGCGTCTCTCTAATAAGATGTAAAAAGTTATCAAAAGAGTAAATACACAATTCAAACCCCCCTTTCTTATGCCTTTCTTGCACCTTCAATTGGTATCAGAGCTCCGGTTCTGTTATTGATTCACATCAAACATTTAACAGTGTCATAAAAAGATCCATATGTGGTGCGTAAAAGTACTCTAGGTGAGATTGAAATCTACTTACAATTTCTGTAACAGTTCAGTAGTTGACTGTGTACAAAATTGTAATTAATCTGATTACTTCTTGAGCAATTCACTAATTCTCCATAAAGTCTCTTTATAAATTGAAGAATCAGCTGATAAGATAAACTCATCAGATAAGAACCTGTCTCTGTTGAATGCTCATCCTGAAAATACGTATGGATAAAACCACGTATATGCTTAAAAGATGAATCATCAGAAAGCAAGAAATCTTGGTTGCTGAAGATCAATTCTTTATGAGTTTCTGAGATGTTTTCAAGAAACGGATTAGGTCCACCCTTGACTTTCACGCCTGAAACTCATTCAGAACCTCTTCATGTAAAGAAGAAAGATTGTTGTTCTAAGACTTTGAATTTCAAAATGAAATCTGTTAAAGCCAGAATCTGAAAATTTCAAATTATTAGAAAATATTCTGATCGAACTCTTGAGCTTTAATCGATTCAGAATTCAATCTCTAACAACTTGAGACTATCCTAATGAAATCAAATGTTGATAATCTGATATTCGTCAAATCAAGTGTTCTTAGAACCACTTGAGCTATGAAATTAGAAGCTATCAATTCGGACATCTAGGTTCTCTAACTAATGTCTTAAAAGATGACGTTAATGATGTTCTTTTAAAGAAATCAGTCAACTCTTAGATAGGCGTGACCAACCCAAACAAGTTGATCAGCATTGTGAGAACAAGGAGGATCATGCAAACCATGTTTAGTGATGTACATATGGAGCGTGATGATGTTTTGGTTCTAAAAAAGCTCTGAAACAACCGTGAGAAACAAGTCAGATGCTGATATAATAATTCTTCCTTGTATTACCTCTCAAAGGTTCTCACTAATCTTGTGAAATCAACCATCATTCGAAGAAAAGAAATTCTTACAAACGCAAACTGATTTCAGGCTATGAAAGGAGAACTCAACCAATTCTCAAAGTTTTTTATTTAGAACTCAGATCCATAACATAAGACTTTTATCAGAATCAATCAGGTTCTACGGATCAGTCAAAATGAGAAATGTGAAGCAATCAGAAACAAAAGTAATCTGTTGTTTATGAATATGGTCATCAAATAGAAATTGTTGTTCACTCAGTACTGCTCACAAGCATATGAGTGTCAATTTTCTCTTCAGAACATTCATTACATCGCCTTATCAAAAGAGCGGTATGTATGCAATGGTAAATAACTACATATCAGATAGAGTGGTCACTCTGATCTTGATAAGTCTTAATCTTGGGAGTTGATGGACAAAGAGAAAACTGAAATTCAACCTGGATCACATTCCAAGAAAATATTTCCTCAGAAGTCGGAACACAAGCATATCTGGAAGAATCCAAGAACACACAGTAGCTCACTCAGAAGCAAGCATAATCTGGATAATAATAATAATATCTCAAAGTGGAAGAGACTCAAATAAGTCTGCAAAGAATCTTTGCAAAAAGATTTCTGGATCCCTAAGGTATGGTCTCAATTTTTAATATTTATTTTTATAGTGAGATTATTAAGTATTTATAATTTCCAAGACAATCATAATTACGTGCGTGTCAGCTATCTTACCTCTAACCATAGGTATACGACAACTTAAGTCTATCATATTTTCTATCAACTGACCGTCACAACTATTCATAGCTTGTCTAGGAAATGATGTTCTCGCGTGCTCCTAGCGTGATAAATAACCATCACTCATAAGTACCCCTCACAACCCTACTCTCATTCTAAGAAAAATTACTATCTAGTAGGTTAGAACACCCTTCTTCTTTTTCTTGTTCAAAATGTCTTCAAACAATATTAGAGGAGAAATTTCCGATCTAGAACTCCTAAAGGAATTCATGTTGAATCTAAACCTTTTACCACAACTCAACAAAACTAGTATTCTCTCTGGCATTGTTTTTCAGAACTGGGAAAACTACTTTGACATGCTTGTTGGACCTGTCTTTCCTTCACTTGTAACTGAGTTCTGGGCAAATGCACGTACACTTGAATATGACTATGGTAAAAATACTATTTTATTTGTAGTTGTTGGATGTCCAGTCTTGATCAACCCCACCATCATAGCTAATGCCATTAGGTGTGTTGAAGATAGAGTGACTGTGGAAAGAAATATCAACAATCATAGCTTCGACAGGCATCTGCATGTCATTTTCAAAACAGAGGGGCATCCCACTCAACCTTGCACTCTCACTCCAGTTGCTAAAGATTGGTACAATCTAATGGTAACAAATTTTAGACCGAGATAAAGAGGAGGAGGATGGTTATCAGACATGGGAAGATTGTTTATTTTCTAAGTTGGTTATTACCGCAAGTTTATTGAGGGATTTTCTAAGTTAACACTACCGTTGGCTCAGTTGACTCGAAAGGGTCAAACTTTTGTGTGGGATGTAGCTTGCGAAGAGAGTTTTGTGGAATTGAAGAAGAGATTGACTACTGCTCCAGTGTTGATTTTGCCTAATCCGAGTGAGTCTTTTGTAGTGTATTGTGATGCGTCGAAGATGGGTCTTGGTGGAGTATTGATGCAAAATGGACAAGTTGTTGCCTATGCTTCGAGACAATTGCGAGTTCATGAGAGGAATTATCCTACACATGACTTGGAATTAGCCGCGGTGGTGTTTGTGTTGAAGATTTGGAGACATTATCTATTTGGCTCTAAATTTGAGGTGTTCAGCGATCATAAAAGTCTGAAGTACTTATTTATTCAGAAGGAATTGAATATGAGGCAGAGAAGATAGTTAGAGTTGTTGAAGGATTTCGATTTTGATTTGAGTTATCATCCGGGCAAAGCAAATGTAGCGGTCAATGCGTTGAGCAGAAAGTCATTGCATATGTCGATACTTATGGTGAAAGAGTTGGAACTAATTGAGCAATTCAGAGATTTGAGTTTGGTATGTGAAGCGACTCCTGACAGTGTGAAGTTGGGAATGTTGAGGTTGACTAGTAGTATTCTGGAAGAAATCAGAGTGGGACAACAATCCGATTTAAAGTTGGTTGACCAATTGACTTTGATTAACCAAGGTAACGAAGGTGACTTCCGGATTGATGAGAATGGTGTGATGAGGCTTCGAGATAGAGTATGTGTTTTAGATGTTCCAGAAATCAAGAAGAGTATTCTAGAAGAAGGACATCGAAGTAGATTGAGTATCCATCCTGGTGCTATGAAGATGTATCAGGATCTGCATAAGTTATTTTGGTGGCCAGGTATGAAGAGAGACATTTCCGAATTTGTGTATGCATGTTTGACTTGTCAGAAGTCAAAGATTGAACATCAGAAGCCTTCAGGTATGATGCAACCGTTGAATGTTCCTGAATGGAAATGGGATAATATTTCCGTGGATTTTGTGACAGGATTACCGAAGACTGTGAAAGGGAATGGTTCGATATGGGTGATTGTAGATAGATTAACAAAGTCGACTCATTTCTTACCGATGAAGATTAATCATTCCATGCAGAAGTTAGCGGAGTTGTACATCAATGAAATTGTGAAGTTACATGGGGTACCTTCGAGTATTGTGTCGGATAGAGATCCGAGGATTACATCGAGGTTTTGGAAGAGTTTGCAAGATGCTTTGGGTTCTAAGTTGAGGATGAGTTCTGCCTATCATCCGCAGACGGACGGTCAGACAGAAAGGACTATCCAATCTTTAGAAGATTTACTGAGGGCTTGTGTGTTGGATCAGGGAGGATCGTGGGATAGCCATTTGCCGTTGATTGAGTTCACGTACAATAATAGTTTTCATGCTAGCATTGGAATGGCGCCTTATGAAGCTTTGTATGGGAGAAGGTGTAGGACTCCATTGTGTTGGTATGAGTCGGGCGAGAGTGTTGTACTCAGACCTGAAATTGTGCAAGAGGCGACTGAGAAGATTAGGAAGATCCAAGAGAGGATGAAAGCTTCACAGAGTCGTCAGAAGAGCTACCATGATAAGAGGAGGAAAACACTTGAATTCCAAGAGGGAGATCACGTGTTTTTGAAAGTGACGCCAGTGACTGGTGTAGGTCGAGCTTTGAAGTCTAGGAAGCTCACTTCATGTTTTGTTGGTCCATATCAGTTATCGCAGAGGATAGGAGAGGTAGCCTATCGAATTGCTTTACCGCCGTCACTTGCGAATTTGCATGATGTGTTCCATGTGTCTCAACTGAGGAAGTACATTCCAGATCCGTCGCATGTGATTCAGATGGATGATGTACAAGTGAGGGATAACTTGACTGTGGAAGTAATGCCGATGCGTGTCGATTGTCGAGAAATGAAACATCTGCGAGGTAAAGAGATTGCTTTGGTGAAAGTTCTGTGGGGAGGACCAGCTGGTGAAAGTTGGACTTGGGAGCGCGAAGACCAGATGAAGGAGTCATATCTGACTCTATTTGCTTCAGGTAAATTTTCGAGGACGAAAATTCCTTAAGTGGGGGAGAGTTGTAACACCCCAAATTCGATTATGATTAATTGTTGTTTATTTGAGGATATAAGGTGATTTTGACGATATGTGGTTATGTGGCACGATGCATTGTGGTGAAATTATTTTAATAATATTAATAGTACGAATAATTATATAGTATTATTCAGATTATTGTTTATTATTTAAAATAATAGAAGTGGGAGTATTGAGGGTATGTTGGTCATTAGGGATGGATAAGTGAGGGTATAATGGGAAGAGCACATTTAGAGGTATTTTAAGAGAGAATAGTGAAAGGAACTCATTATTCGTATTATTTTTGAGGAAGAGGCAAAGGTGCTCTGAAGAACAAGTGAGAAGGAGGCTAGGGCATAGAAGAATTCCGGCGAAACTTTAAGAGAGGTCGAAGGAGACAATATTCTAAGGTATGGGGAGTATCACTTTGCAATATTTTGATATAAAGATTAGGTGTTGGTGGGTGATTGGGGTTTTGGGGGAAAACCTAGGAATTGGAGGTTAGGGATGATGGATTTTGATGATTTACTATGGGATGATTGTTGTTATTGATGTATATGTGATAGTTATAGGGTATAATAACATAATCTGTGGTAATTTAAGGATAAAGTCTGGTTTAGGGGTGTTGAATCGCAGATGGAGAAGTGCTGTTATCGCAGGGTTTTTTCTGCCAAAATCGCAGAGGGCGCTTAGCGCGGTCTAGCGCGCTTAGTGCGGTTTGGAGAAATTTCGCCTCCTCGAGGCAGTGAGTAGCGCACTTAGCGCGGGTGGGGCTCGCTTAGCGCGACCTGGGACTAAAAAATATCATTTTTATTGACTTAAAATTCATGGAAAATATCTGTTTTATATTATATTAATGATGTGATGTTGCTGCAAATTGCTGCTATGTGTTGACGTGTTATATGATGATTATTTGACGAATATGTGATGATATGACGTATATGAGGATTGATGAATGATGATGCATATTATGATGTTTAATTGATGATGATGATTAGTGATGTTGTGTATTATACATTCATATGCATACTCTGTCACGACGCTTTATTCCCATTGTGCAGATATGAGGTAATTATGACGTGCTCCGGTTCCAAATGCGGGATCGATCCTATTGACGGGGATCTTTGGAGGGTTGATGGCCTAGTGTCTATTATTACGATGATTTGGTACCACATGCATTTTTATGATGTTGCATTTCATTCTTGGTGGCATTGCATGATTGCATATGAGTGATATTGGTGATGTGATGTTTTATATGATGTTTTGGGTGAGTTGCTGTAGTATTTGATAAAAAACAACTGTTGCCTGTTAATGTCTTTTCTTTATATGATTTATATTGAATTGTGATTACTCACCCTACCTGTTTGAATGTTGCCTCTACGTGGGTAACGTGCAGATAACCAAGATTAGTTCGCGGTGCGTGAAGAGTTAGCCTTGGAGTCAGTTTTCTTTTCAGTTGAGTAGAGGGTGTGTCTTGCTCTGATTATGTAACATCGGGGTTGGGAACGCTTTTGTTTGAAATATTGTGTTACTTTGATTAACATGTTTCATGAGGATTTTTGAAGATGTTGAGTTGTTTTAAATTCCAATTTTGATGAGATTAAATTATTATGAGTTGTTTTATAAAGGAGATTTTATTTTTATGACGATAATTCCGCTGCGACGTTTTTGTTTTAAATGAGGTGTTGATCCAAAATAAGTTGTTATTCCTATATGTTGTAACCCGTGTTACGGAGCACGAAAATAATTATGATGCCTTTGTGAAGTGTGACACCCTTGAGCGGTGATTTTATTTGATTTAATTTCCATACGTATGTGAAATAATTGTTGGGTTAGAAGGGTGTTACAAAAACACTAACAAAATATCCCACATCCAAACAAGAGTGTGACTATTACAAGATAAAATGAATCAAAAAGCAATAAGATATATAATGTAAATGACTGAAGTCTTTTTTAAAAAAGATATCACTCAGTTATGGCAAACTTTCTTTTCGATTATCTATATTCTAATCAACAATCTCCTCATCTGATTCTTCACTTGATCCTGCCTCTGTTTCCTCAGATTCTTCTTCTTCATTACCAACAACTACATCATCCGTTGCCTCCCCTTGGTTTAATTTCCGGTCCCCAAGCTAGTTAATATGTGCCTGGAACGCTCCTGGTTCCATCACCTACTGACTTATCTCATCAGGTCTCCCCATCTGTAACTGAAGTTTATACATAGAATCCTGCATAAAAATAAAAGCTCAATGGTTGGACTCATTTTGGTCTCGAGTATGAGAGAAAATAACTTTCATCCTTGGGTCCCAATCACTAAAAACATTGTTAACTGTATCTGGAGGGTTTGCAGGTGTCTGTTTGATTCGTCTGTGTCACAGCGTGAAAAATACCTGAGCATAAAGAATACTTAAAATATAAACAAAACAGAGTCGCCACCGAACTTTATTTATTCTAAAAAAGGGAAAGGGAAAATATTGATAAAACCTACGAAAAACAAAATAAATGGTTGTCGCAACCAGCTCAGGTTTGAGAGTCGGTTATGCAAGGGGAAGGTATTAACACCCTCACATCCGTTGTACTCAACGGGTTCCATTTAGTTAGTTTTGTGAAAAAGTGTTAGCATTATATTAGTTTGCAATCTTCTACTTATTGAGTGAGAAAAGAGAAAATAATTAAGTTTTTTTTTATTAAAGGGGTGCTTTAAGGTGTGCCTAACAAGATTTCATAATCCTGCTCCTACGTATCTCCAAGTGATATGGAGAACTCAAGGCTACTATTTCTTGGTAACAAAAGAACTACTTGTTTTATTACTTTTAAGGAGTGATCCTTTAGACATATCGAGTGTCTAAACCTTTGCTTGTTACTCGCTCTTGGAGGCGGAAGCCTTTGTTTGTTTCACGTCGATATGGATAAAGCATACTCGTTTTTAAAAATGTTTTCAAAGTTGCGCAAGGGCGGAAAACAAGTTTGATTGGTTGACTAAAAAATCTTCCAAAATGCAGCAGCAATGACCTGTTGCACAAGGCCCAAATGTCATACCAACATGTTGTGACATCGCATCCAATATGTGTCTCTTCTACACCTTCATACAACTTAAGCAAGCTAAATTAATCTTGAACACTTTGAACATTTCTCCATGTTGTTGTTTTGTAAAATGCACCAAATCCAAAAGGAACGACAATATGATACTCCCAAGGAGAAACCTAGGCCACCGAGATGAAGGACCAAAAGTTATGGGTATTGACATGGATGCTATTTTGTCACCATACAAGCAAGGTCTGACAAGACTAATTAATGTTAAGGAAGTAACCGACATACATGGTTGGTATGATGAAATATCAAATAGAGAGAAGTATCATGCCAAATATGGCACAATATCATTAGAGAGAGAGAGAGAGAGAGAGAGAGAGAGAGAGAGAGAGAGAGAGAGAGAGAAAGAGAGAGAGAGAGATCATGGTGTAATATCGCTTGATTGAAGCAAATCCAAAATTGAATAATGAGGTGTAATACAATATCTCTTGAGAGAAGTATTACACAAGTACAATATTAATTGATATAAACATATTTGTATTAGTGTTATGAGTGTAATACAATACCATAGAGAGAATTACTAAATAGTGCAATATCATAGAGAGAAATATGACCCTTAGAGCATCCACATCCATGCCACCCAACTTGGTGGTATAAATGGACCCCACATAATATAATATATTATTTCACATTTCTCAATTAATTAAACCATTCAACTACATTTTTCAAATATCCATACCACTCATCTAAAATTCTAAAATGGGTCCCACTAAATTTATATTATATTCCAAATTTATATTTTATATTAATATATAAATATATAATTTAAACAAATTTATTCAATTATATCAAAATGTATTAAAAAGGAAACAATATATATTTATGAAAATGAAGGTTGGGGTTCATTGAAAAAAAATAAGATGAAATTTTCTTGAATGAAATGAAATAAATTTTGAAGTTAACTATATAATAACCTTTTGAAATTACAGTAGAAAAATAGAGCTGTTAGAAAAATTAAACCGTTAGAAAAATTGAGCTGTTTGAAAATAGAGGCGTTTGAAAAATTCTACAAGTAAATATAATTGTCATATTTATTAGCATTATAGTTATTATTAATATTAGTTTTTTATTATATATTTGGATTCAAAATTGCTTATGTGGTATAATACCACGGTGCTCTGCAAAGCCACTTTTACAAAATTAATGCAATTTATTTTTTGAATTTACTGACACATTTGTATTGATAATGGTGTAGTACCCACATCGATGTGGTTGCTCTTAGTAGAGTATAATGGTACAAGGAAAGAGAAAAAGTTTAGAATCTAAGAAAATGACTATCATTGTTTTAATTGTGATTGAACTTGATGATTATTGTGATTGAACTTGATGATTAATGTGATTTATATCAATATTCTATATGGATTGCTTTGTATTAAAGTTGCCTTGAAGGGAGAGTGCTTATACCTTGACATTATGAGTTATGTAGATGTTTGATGTAGATTACATGATCTCTACTAAATGTGACTTGATGTGATATGGTGTTTACTTTATAATTTGCGTGTTTTATCAATTGTTTTATGTTGTTACATATTTTTGAAACTCGCCCCTATGAATTTATGTTTGTTTGGCTTGACCATGAGTTTGAAAAAAAAAACATATTAATTACAGATTGATGAATCTTGAAATGCAAGTTTGAAAAAGTCAACTCTAATAGTGACACTTATGAATTTGTTATCAAATCATGTATTAATTATTATGTAACCTAAATTTGGATCAAAGAATTTATGATGTATTTTGGAAAAAAAAAAAAATAGCTTGTCACATTTTATTGTTCAAACAATGATTTAATTTAGGAATATTTAATTGTGATGTGTAAATGAAAATGTGATAATATATATATATATATATATATATATATATATATATATATATATATATAGGGTTATGCTAATGCACACTTATGTAAGTGTGCATTAGCAACAGATACCTTAGTGTATTTTTGTGTGGGACCCACCAATTTTGGGTGAAACTCACATTAGAAAGATGAAGGAAAAAAAAAAAATAGATGTAGTGTATTTTTGTGTGGGATCCACCAATTTTGAGTGTAGGTTAGCATTTCCTATATATATATATATATATATATATATATATATATATATAATTTTTATAAGTATTTTAAATTTAGAGTAAATATTAGTTTAAGGTTAAGCGTGTCAAAAATATCTCCACCAAAGAAAGGCGAGCAAAGCAGAGGTAGAGGAAGAAAATATGTAGGTGCCTTCTAAAACGCTAGGGTTTTGTCATCACCAAGATAAGTGATTAAGAGAAAGTCCCTGAACCTTCTCCAAAACAAAAGAAAAAGAAAAGAATACTAAAATTTTAGGATCAAAATTGGATGTAGTATTGAATTGTTGATTTTTTTTAGAAACTTTGCATAATTAATATTGAAATATGTGCACATTAAAACTTAGTGATGATCCCTATCACACCATTAGAAGTCAGGGAAGTATATTATAGGTATAGACTAATTTGTTAAACAAAAAAATTGTTTTAAGATATGTTTAGAGAAGGATTTTATAAAAACATGCAATAATTATAGAAATGGACTACTCCATGTGAATATATATATATATATATATATATATATATATATATATATATATATATATATATATATATATATATATATATATATATATAAAGTTGAATAAAGTTCACATGCCATAAACTCGATGAACAATTAGTGTTATATTTGGAGTAATAAGTTGGACTTATTATAAATGAGATTCTTTCAAGTGAAAAGGTAGAATACAGAAAAAAATGCAACTAGAACTCAAGAGTTTAAAGATCCAATTTCATAAGTTCAAAAGGAATAGGTTTCTATGTGGTATCAAGGAAGAAATAAGGATGAAAACCTGGAAGATTAATGAAAGTTATCACTTATTTGTGGTGTATTATCATATTATTACCTCCAAAAAGTAAATATGATTTATTTATGAACCAATGCTATTGGATAAAATGAAATTGGCCCAAGGATAAAAAAATTGTTATAAATATAAATAAAACCCTACCTTGTAATAATTTTCGAGGCTAAGAAAGAATATACAAAAATAAGTAAATGGACAAACCAGAGTAGCTAACATCATTTTCTCCCATATTTAGTTGTAAGAAATATGATACTGAGAGGCGTGACACCATGGATCACATACAGTCGGAAGATTGCAAGGAATTTTTGTGCTTCTTTAAATTTAACTGTATTATTCATATTTGTTTAAGAATGTGTAATCTATTATCTTAATGTTTTGTATTTGCTATGCTCATTGTGAGCTAAACTCATCTTATTGGATAATGTAAAGTTTCATGACTTAGTAATCTTTTGAGTGCAGATGATAATGATTTGTGTTATGTTTAGTGCTTGTATTTTATTTCTGATAATGATCATTTAAGGGTTAAAGAAAATTTCATTAAGTTGCAATAGTGTAAATAGATCTCAAAAACTAATATGATAAAATAGTAAGTACATATATTTTGCTTAGTAAACCACTTTAGACATAAAGGATTAGGGGTTATAGAAGCAAACAAAGAAAATTGTACTTGTTGCGTAATGGTGCCGAGGAAGGCTTAGAAATAAGATAATTTACGTAAACTATTGCAAATTTTCCTGTTGTTAAAAAAACACCACAAGGTCTAGCCTTAATTTCAATTGACACGCCACCACAAACTCTATATAAAATCATGGAATTATTGTCCAACATATTCACACGCTCATTTTCATACTTATTATACATTCTATTGTTGTACAACTTTGTTATATGATATTTAATATTAATCAGTTATTTGAACTCATGGACTATTTTGTTGGTTTACAATGATTTTTCAACATGTTTAATCTTAATTTTTGTGGGATCGATATTTTTCTTATCATTTGTAACTAATTTGAATGTGTATACTTGTAGAGATTATTCTAACCAACCGTTCATATTGTTCTCTCTCTCCATCAGAAGAGTGCCCAAATCATAAATATATGTATTCAAGAAATTGTTGTTATCAAATATTAATGCGTTTATCATTAGGTTAATTATTAGCTTCATTTTATTAATTAATCATTTTTTAAAATTATAATTAACAATATATTTGAATTATTAATCATATACTTTATTCTCAAATTTAATTAGAAGTTTGTGTATTATAATAACACAACTTATTTCTTGATAATCATAAAGGTAAAATAAAAAATATAAATTTGAGAATGATGTGTATAATATTAAATAGTAAATATAATTTAGAAAGAACAAAGTCATGATACAATAGAAAATGACATTTATTTAATTTTTTTGGCTTAATAGTAATTTTAGTTCCTTTATTTTCAATTTTTTTAAAATTTTAATCCTTTCTTTTTAAAATTTGGATTTTAGTCCCTAAATTTCGTTTTTTTTAAAGGATTTTAGTCTTCTTTCTAATTTAAAATCAAATTTTAATGACATGACAATTCACAAGGATACAATCACATTGATCTCTTCACTAGGCTACTATGGTTTATTTGATAAATTGTTGCAATAGTGATATCTAAGATTTTTTTTTTTTCAACAATCAATGGAATTCATTAACACCAAAACTGCACAAGGGGTGCAGAGTCCCAAAACAAACCAGAGAAGGTTACAGCCAAAGAAACAAAAAACAAATCCCTACAAGCAGAAATCACAAACAAAGCAGAGGACAAGTGAACCAAACATAAAAGTCTATAGGTGGTTTCTTACAATCTAAAGACAACCACTTCCAGCAGAATAATTTAATGGAATCAACTATCTCCAATACATATTTCTTCTTGCTACCAAAAATACCACAGTTCCTACTGAACCATAGGTACCAAACAAATCCAATCCATAAAAAAGACCCTTTATAGCTCCCAGTGGTCTTTTTAATGAAAGACTCAAACTCCATAAAAGATCCAATACTGCTGTCTCTAGTGTGACAATCGAAACCCAGCCACCTCTCAATACCACTCCACACCTCTCCCGCAAATGAACACTTCATAAAAATATGATTTAAATTCTCCTCCTCCTCACCACATAAACTACACTTCAGCTCCTCACAAGACAGCTTCACTTTCCTTCTTAGCAACAGGTCTTTAGTTGGCAACCTGTTCCTAAAAAACTTCCAAGCAAAAACCTGAACTTTCGACGGGATCCTCATTTTCCACACTTTAATGATACAATCCAAACAATCATCACTAATTTTGTTGTCCCGCCAATCACAAGTAAGGCTGCTGTATCAACTCTTAACCGTAAATCCACCATCACTGACCTTTGTGCACCTGTTAACAGGTTCCCACCTAAGATTTAATCTATTAATGAATGACAAACGCAAAACTCCAACTATATTTTTAATGCCAAGACTTAAACATATAGTAATTTTGGCAATGATGTTGATAAGCATGGTAATTTGGGTAATGATATTAAGTCTAAGAGCGGATATGAAAGTGATAATGGTATTTTTTTCTACTTATAATTGAATTCATGCAAGTGAAATAGTAGATGAGATAAACAGCTGAACATCAACCATCATGATGGTCTCCATAGTGATTCGACAAACTCACATGTACACAGTAGCAATGGTTTTGTGCTATTCCTTTAAGATTGACTGCATTATTACAAAACAACATGGAATGTATAAGATGTTTTGATGAAGAAATAACACATGTAAAACCAAATGTTCCATCAAACAGCTATATTTCAACTGGCTATTTAAAGGAAATAGTTCTTGCTTCTGAGGTGTCGATCACTTGTAGAATGACGAACTGAATATTCACCTACAAAATTGACCATGTCATTGTGAAGATAGCAACAACGATGAGTTCTCGTTGTAACACTTAACATATTCAAAGCTATCATTATTTCACTAATGGCAATTGTTGTTGAAACTCAAGAAGACAAATCAACACAACAACAACAATCAAGAACAGAAGCTATTGATGAAGAAGACAACATTGAAGATCTGTCAAGTCATCAACCTACCTTCTCGTCAAATCTACATTGAAGATCTGAAGCAAGGAGTTGCTACTCAAAGCTTGCTCAACCAGAAGACGAAGAAGAAGAAGATCTACAAGATGTCCATAATTGTAATATCTAAATAAATCCTTGTAGTTTCTTATGAAAGCAAGGAGCAGATTGCTCAAATCTTGCTTGAACACATGTGTGTGTTCATTGTACTAAAACTTAGGAGAAACTTGCTTATTAAGAAGCACAATCTGTAATCTCTAGTTTGCCAATTCAACTAGATAAATTGAGACTCCTCAATTGAACGTTATATCCTGATGGGATCCCTGAATGGTTCAGCTGTGAGTTGAGGACCTTGAGTAGATCACGAGGTGATCAGATACTTGAGATGACAATGGCTGAGGGTCATTGTGGAAAATCCTGAAATAGGGTCAGTAACGTTATATTCATTAAGTTGAATCCCTGAACGGCTAGCTGTGAAATCCCAGCAGTGGGTCTGCTCGGTCAATGTTCGTTATATTCATTAAGTTGAATCCCTGAACGGTTCATTGTGTTGTTAGTCACGGTGCGGCTGTGCAAAGTTGTTAGTCACCGGCGTGGCCTGTGCAAGTGTAATCATGATTTGGTTATAGTGGATTAAGTCCTTGTGTTCAAGGTGAAATCACCTGAGGAGGGTGGACTGGATTAGCCCGCGTGGTGAACCAGGATATATCGTGTGTCCTTTACTCTCTTGCTTAATATCTCCTTTTATGTTTATGCATTAAATATCAAAACCTTATATTAAGCAAAGTCAGAAGCTTGCAGCATATCTCTGATAAGCTTCCGCACTGCAAGTTCTGTGTATCGTATCTTATGATCAGAACCTATAGGGTTCTCATGTTATGTAGTTAAGAGATCAGAATCTCTCAACGAACTTTGAAGGTTCTTGAGCGTCTCTCTAATAAGACGTGAAAAGTTATCAAAAGAGTAAATGCACAATTCAAACCCCCCTTTCTTGTGTCTTTCTTGCATCTTCAATTGGTATCAGAGCTCCGGTTCTGTTATTGATTCACATCAAACATTTAACAGTGTCAGAAAAAGATCCATATATGGTGCGTAGAAGTACTCTAGGTGAGATTGAAATCTACTTACAATTTCTGTAACAGTTCAGTAGTTGACTGTGTACAAAATTGTAATTAATCTGATTACTTCTTGAGCAATTCACTGATTCTCCATAAAGTCTCTTTATAAATTGAAGAATCAGCTGATAAGATAAACTCATCAGATAAGAACCTGTATCTGTTGAATGCTCATCCTGAAAATACGTATGGATAAAACCACGTATATGCTTAAAAGATGAATCATCAGAAAGCAAGAAATCTTGGTTGCTGAAGATCAATTCTTTATGAGTTTTTGAGATGTTTTCAAGAAACGGATTAGGTCCACCCTTGACTTTCACGCCTGAAACTCATTCAGAACCTCTTCATGTAAAGAAGGAAGATTGCTGTTCTAAGACTTTGAATTTCAAAATGAAATCTGTTAAAGCCAGAATCTGAAAATTTCAAATTATTAGAAAACATTCTGATCGAACTCTTGAGCTTTAATCGATTCAGAATTCAATCTCTAACAACTTGAGATTATCCTAATGAAATCAAATGTTGATAATCTGATATTCGTCAAATCAAGTGTTCTTAGAACCACTTGAGCTATGAAATTAGAAGCTATCAATTCGGACATCTATGTTCTCTAACTAATGTCTTAAAAGATGACGTTAATGATGTTCTTTTAAAGAAATCAGTCAACTCTTAGATAGGCGTGACCAACCCAAACAAGTTGATCAGCATTGTGAGAACAAGGAGGATCATGCAAACCATGTCTAGTGATGTACACATGGAGCGTGATGATGTTTTGGTTCTAAAAAAGCTCTGAAACAACCGTGAGAAACAAGTCAGATGCTGATATAATAATTCTTCCTTGTATTACCTCTCAAAGGTTCTCACTAATCTTGTGAAATCAACCATCATTCGAAGAAAAGAAATTCTCACAAACGCAAACTGATTTCAGGCTATGAAAGGAGAACTCAACCAATTCTCAAAGTTTTTTGTTTAGAACTCAGATCCATAACATAAGACTTTTATCAGAATCAATCAGGTTCTACGGATCAGTCAAAATGAGAAATGTGAAGTAATCAGAAACAAAAGTAATCTGTTGTTTATGAATATGGTCATCAAATAGAAATTGTTGTTCACTCAGTACTGCTCACAAGCATATGAGTGTCAATTTTCTCTTCAGAACATTCATTACATCGCCTTATCAAAAGAACGGTATGTATGCAATGGTAAATAACTACAGATCAGATGGAGTGGTCACTCTGATCTTGATAAGTCTTAATCTTGGGAGTTGATGGACAAAGAGAAAACTGAAATTCAACCTGGATCACATTCCAAGAAAATATTTCCTCAGAAGTTGGAACACAAGCATATCTGGAAGAATCCAAGAACACACAGTAGCTCACTCAGAAGCAAGCATAATCTGGATAATAATAATAATATCTCAAAGTGGAAGAGACTCAAATAAGCCTGCAAAGAATCTTTGCAAAAAGATTTCTGGATCCCTAAGGTATGGTCTCGATTTTTAATATTTATTTTTATAGTGAGATTATTAAGTATTTATGATTTCCAGGACAATCATAATTACGTGCGTGTCAGCTATCTTACCTCTAACCATAGGTATACGGCAACTTAAGTCTATCATATTTTCTATCAACTGACCGTAACAACTATTCATAGCTTGTCTAGGAAATGATGTTCTCGCGTGCTCCTAGCGTGATAAATAACCATCACTCATAAGTACCCCTCACAACCCTACTCTCATTCTAAGAAAAATTACTATCTAGTAGGTTAGAACACCCTTCTTCTTTTTCTTGTTCAAAATGTCTTCAAACAATATTAGAGGAGAAATTTCCGATCTAGAACTCCTAAAGGAATTCATGTTGAATCTAAACCTTTTACCACAACTCAACAAAACTAGTATTCTCTCTGGCATTGTTTTTCAGAACTGGGAAAACTACTTTGACATGCTTGTTGGACCTGTCTTTCCTTCACTTGTAACTGAGTTCTGGGCAAATGCACGTACACTTGAATATGACTATGGTAAAAATACTATTTTATTTGTAGTTGTTGGATGTCCAGTCTTGATCAACCCCACCATCATAGCTAATGCCATTAGGTGTGTTGAAGATGGAGTGATTGTGGAAAGAAATATCAACAACCATAGCTTCGACAGGCATCTGCATGTCATTTTCAAAACAGAGGGGCATCCCACTCAACCTTGCGCTCTCACTTCAGTTGCTAAAGATTGATACAATCTAATGGTAACAAATTTTAGACCGAGATAAAGAGGAGGAGGATGGTTATCAGACATGGGAAGATTGTTTATTTTCTAAGTTGGTTATTACCGCAAGTTTATTGAGGGATTTTCTAAGTTAACACTACCGTTGGCTCAGTTGACTCGAAAGGGTCAAACTTTTGTGTGGGATGTAGCTTGCGAAGAGAGTTTTGTGGAATTGAAGAAGAGATTGACTACTGCTCCAGTGTTGATTTTGCCTAATCCGAGTGAGTCTTTTGTAGTGTATTGTGATGCATCGAAGATGGGTCTTGGTGGAGTATTGATGCAAAATGGACAAGTTGTTGCCTATGCTTCGAGACAATTGCGAGTTCATGAGAGGAATTATCCTGCACATGACTTGGAATTAGCCGCGGTGGTGTTTGTGTTGAAGATTTGGAGACATTATCTATTTGGCTCTAAATTTGAGGTGTTCAGCGATCATAAAAGTCTGAAGTACTTATTTATTCAGAAGGAATTGAATATGAGGCAGAGAAAATAGTTAGAGTTGTTGAAGGATTTTGATTTTGATTTGAGTTATCATCCGGGCAAAGCAAATGTAGCGGTCGATGCGTTGAGCAGAAAGTCATTGCATATGTCGATACTTATGGTGAAAGAGTTGGAACTAATTGAGCAATTCAGAGATTTGAGTTTGGTATGTGAAGCGACTCCTGACAGTGTGAAGTTGGGAATGTTGAGGTTGACTAGTAGTATTCTGGAAGAAATCAGAGTGGGACAACAATCCGATTTAAAGTTGGTTGACCAATTGACTTTGATTAACCAAGGTAACGAAGGTGACTTCCGGATTGATGAGAATGGTGTGATGAGGCTTCGAGATAGAGTATGTGTTTTGGATGTTCCAGAAATCAAGAAGAGTATTCTAGAAGAAGGACATCGAAGTAGACTGAGTATCCATCCTGGTGCTATGAAGATGTATCAGGATCTGCATAAGTTATTTTGGTGGCCAGGTATGAAGAGAGACATTTCCGAATTTGTGTATGCATGTTTGACTTGTCAGAAGTCAAAGATTGAACATCAGAAGCCTTCAGGTATGATGCAACCGTTGAATGTTCCTGAATGGAAATGGGATAATATTTCCGTGGATTTTGTGACAGGATTACCGAAGACTGTGAAAGGGAATGATTCGATATGGGTGATTGTAGATAGATTAACAAAGTCGGCTCATTTCTTACCGATGAAGATTAATCATTCCATGCAGAAGTTAGCGGAGTTGTACATCGATGAAATTGTGAAGTTACATGGGGTACCTTCTAGTATTGTGTCGGATAGAGATCCGAGGATTACATCGAGGTTTTGGAAGAGTTTGCAAGATGCTTTGGGTACTAAGTTGAGGATGAGTTCTGCCTATCATCCGCAGACGGACGGTCAGACAGAAAGGACTATCCAATCTTTAGAAGATTTACTGAGGGCTTGTGTGTTGGATCAGGGAGGATCGTGGGATAGCCATTTGCCGTTGATTGAGTTCACGTACAATAATAGTTTTCATGCTAGCATTGGAATGACGCCTTATGAAGTTTTGTATGGGAGAAGGTGTATGATTCCATTGTGTTGGTATGAGTCGGGCGAGAGTGTTGTACTCAGACCTGAAATTGTGCAAGAGGCGACTGAGAAGATTAGGAAGATCCAATAGAGGATGAAAGCTTCACAGAGTCTTCAGAAGAGCTACCATGATAAGAGGAGGAAAACACTTGAATTCCAAGAGGGAGATCACGTGTTTTTGAAAGTGACGCCAATGATTGGTGTAGGTCGAGCTTTCAAGTCTAGGAAGCTCACTCCATGTTTTGTTGGTCCATATCAGATACCGCAGAGGATAGGAGAGGTAGCCTATCGAATTGCTTTACTGTCGTCACTTACGAATTTGCATGATGTGTTCCATGTGTCTCAACTGAGGAAGTACATTCCAGATCCGTCGCATGTGATTCAGATGGATGATGTACAAGTGAGGGGTAACTTGACTGTGGAAGTAATGCCGGTGCGTGTCGATTGTCGAGAAATGAAACAACTGCGAGGTAAAGAGATTGCTTTGGTGAAAGTTCTGTGGGGAGGACCAGCTGGTGAAAGTTGGACTTGGGAGCGCGAAGACCAGATGAAGGAGTTATATCTGACTCTATTTGCTTCAGGTAAATTTTCGAGGACGAAAATTCCTTAAGTGGGGGAGAGTTGTAACACCCCAAATTCGATTATGATTAATTGTTGCTTATTTGAGGATATAAGGTGATTTTGACGATATGTGGTTATGTGGCACGATGCATTGTGGTGAAATTATTTTAATAATATTAATAGTACGAATAATCATATAGTATTATTCAGATTATTGTTTATTATTTAAAATAATAGAAGTGGGAGTATTGAGGGTATGTTGGTCATTAGGGATGGATAAGTGAGAGTATAATGGGAAGAGCACATTTAGAGGTATTTTAAGAGAGAATAGTGAAAGGAACTCATTATTCGTATTATTTTTTAGGAAGAGGCAAAAGTGCTCTGAAGAACAAGTGAGAAGGAGGCTAGGGCATAGAAGAATTCCGGCGAAACTTCAAGAGAGGTCGAAGGAGACAATATTCTAAGGTATGGGGAGTATCACTTTGCAATATTTTGATATAAAGATTAGGTGTTGGTGGGTGATTGGGGTTTTGGGGGAAAACCTAGGAATTGGAGGTTAGGGATGATGGATTTTGATGATTTACTATGGGATGATTGTTGTTATTGATGTATATGTGATAGTTATAGGGTATAATAACATAATCTGTGGTAATTTAAGGATAAAGTCTGGTTTAGGGGTGTTGAATCGCAGATGGAGAAGTGCTGTTATCGCAGGGTTTTTCTGCCAAAATCGCAGAGGGCGCTTAGCGCGGTCTAGCGCGCTTAGTGCGATTTGGAGAAATTTCGCCTCCTCGAGGCAGTGAGTAGCGCACTTAGCGCGGGTGGGGCTCGCTTAGCGCGACCTGGGACTAAAAAATATCATTTTTATTGACTTAAAATTCATGGAAAATATCTGTTTTATATTATATTAATGATGTGATGTTGCTGTAAATTGCTGCTATGTGTTGACGTGTTATATGATGATTATTTGACGAATATGTGATGATATGGCGTATATGAGGATTGATGAATGATGATGCATATTATGATGTTTAATTGATGATGATGATTAGTGATGTTGTGTATTATACATTCATATGCATACTCTGTCACGACGCTTTATTCCCATTGTGCAGATATGAGGTAATTATGACGTGCTCCGGTTCCAAATGCGGGATCGATCCTATTGACGGGGATCTTTGGAGGGTTGATGGCCTAGTGTCTATTATTACGATGATTTGGTACCACATGCATTTTTATGATGTTGTATTTTATTCTTGGTGGCATTGCATGATTGCATATGAGTGATATTGGTGATGTGATGTTTTATATGATGTTTTGGGTGAGTCGCTGTAGTATTTGATAAAAAACAACTGTTGCCTGTTAATGTCTTTTCTTTATATGATTTATATTGAATTGTGATTACTCACCCTGCCTGTTTGAATGTTGTCTCTACGTGGGTAACGTGCAGATAACCAAGATTAATTCGCGGTGCGTGAAGAGTTAGCCTTGGAGTCAGTTTTCTTTTCAGTTGAGTAGAGGGTGTGTCTTGCTCTGATTATGTAACATCGGGGTTGGGAACGTTTTTGTTTGAAATATTGTGTTACTTTGATTAACATGTTTCATGAGGATTTTTGAAGATGTTGAGTTGTTTTAAATTCCAATTTTGATGAGATTAAATTATTATGAGTTGTTTTATAAAGGAGATTTTATTTTTATGACGATAATTCCACTGCGACGTTTTTGTTTTAAATGAGGTGTTGATCCAAAATAAGTTGTTATTCCTATATGTTGTAACCCGTGTTACGGAGCACGAAAATAATTATGATGCCTTTGTGAAGTGTGACACCCTTGAGCGGTGATTTTATTTGATTTAATTTCCATACGTATGTGAAATAATTGTTGGGTTAGAAGGGTGTTACAAAAACACTAACAAAATATCCCACATCCAAACAAGAGTGTGACTATTACAAGATAAAATGAATCAAAAAGCAATAAGATATATAATGTAAATGACTGAAGTCTTTTTTAAAAAAGATATCACTCAGTTATGGCAAACTTTCTTTTCGATTATCTATATTCTAATCAACAATCTCCTCATCTGATTCTTCACTTGATCCTGCCTCTGTTTCCTCAGATTCTTCTTCTTCATTACCAACAACTACATCATCCGTTGCCTCCCCTTGGTTTAATTTCTGGTCCCCAAGCTAGTTAATATGTGCCTGGAACGCTCCTGGTTCCATCACCTACTGACTTATCTCATCAGGTCTCCCCATCTGTAACTGAAGTTTATACATAGAATCCTGCATAAAAATAAAAGCTCAATGGTTGGACTCATTTTGGTCTCGAGTATGAGAGAAAATAACTTTCATCCTTGGGTCCCAATCACTAAAAACATTGTTAACTGTATCTGGAGGGTTTGCAGGTGTCTGTTTGATTCGTCAGTGTCACAGCGCGAAAAATACCTGAGCATAAAGAATACTTAAAATATAAACAAAACAGAGTCGCCACCGAACTTTATTTATTCTAAAAAAGGGAAAGGGAAAATATTGATAAAACCTACGAAAAACAAAATAAATGGTTGTCGCAACCAGCTCAGGTTTGAGAGTCGGTTATGCAAGGGGAAGGTATTAACATCCTCACATCCGTTGTACTCAACGGGTTCCATTTAGTTAGTTTTGTGAAAAAGTGTTAGCATTATATTAGTTTGCAATCTTCTACTTATTGAGTGAGAAAAGAGAAAATAATTAAGTTTTTTTTATTAAAAGGGTGCTTTAAGGTGTGCCTAACAAGATTTCATAATCCTGCTCCTACGTATCTCCAAGTGATATGGAGAACTCAAGGCTACTATTTCTTGGTAACAAAAGAACTACTTGTTTTATTACTTTTAAGGAGTGATCCTTTAGACATATCGAGTGTCTAAACCTTTGCTTGTTACTCGCTCTTGGAGGCGGAAGCCTTTGTTTGTTTCACGTCGATATGGATAAAGCATACTCGTTTTTAAAAATGTTTTCAAAGTTGCGCAAGGGCGGAAAACAAGTTTGATTGGTTGACTAAAAAATCTTCCAAAATGCAGCAGCAATGACCTGTTGCACAAGGCCCAAATGTCATACCAACATGTTGTGACATCGCATCCAATATGTGTCTCTTCTACACCTTCATACAACTTAAGCAAGCTAAATTAATCTTGAACACTTTGAACATTTCTCCATGTTGTTGTTTTGTAAAATGCACCAAATCCAAAAGGAACGACAATATGATACTCCCAAGGAGAAACCTAGGCCACCGAGATGAAGGACCAAAAGTTATGGGTATTGACATGGATGTTATTTTGTCACCATACAAGCAACGTCTGACAAGACTAATTAATGTTAAGGAAGTAACCGACATACATGGTTGGTATGATGAAATATCAAATAGAGAGAAGTATCATGCCAAATATGGCACAATATCATTAGAGAGAGAGAGAGAGAGAGAGAGAGAGATCATGGTGTAATATCGCTTGATTGAAGCAAATCCAAAATTGAATAATGAGGTGTAATACAATATCTCTTGAGAGAAGTATTACACAAGTACAATATTAATTGATATAAACATATTTGTATTAGTGTTATGAGTGTAATACAATACCATAGAGAGAATTACTAAATAGTGCAATATCATAGAGAGAAATATGACCCTTAGAGCATCCACATCCATGCCACCTAACTTGGTGGTATAAATGGATCCCACATAATATAATATATTATTTCACATTTCTCAATTAATTAAACCATTCAACTATATTTTTCAAATATCCATACCACTCATCTAAAATTCTAAAATGGGTTCCACTAAATTTATATTATATTCCAAATTTATATTTTATATTAATATATAAATATATAATTTAAACAAATTTATTCAATTATATCAAAATGTATTAAAAAGGAAACAATATATATTTATGAAAATTGGACCAAGAATTATGAAGGTTGGGGTTCATTGAAAAAAAATAAGATGAAATTTTCTTGAATGAAATGAAATAAATTTTGAAGTTAACTATATAATAACCTTTTGAAATTACAGTAGAAAAATAGAGCTGTTAGAAAAATTAAACCGTTAGAAAAATTGAGCTGTTTGAAAATAGAGGCGTTTGAAAAATTCTACAAGTAAATATAATTGTCATATTTATTAGCATTATAGTTATTATTAATATTAATTTTTTATTATATATTTGGATTCAAAATTGCTTATGTGGTATAATACCACGGTGCTCTGCAAAGCCACTTTTACAAAATTAATGCAATTTATTTTTTGAATTTAGTGACACATTTGTATTGATAATGGTGTAGTACCCACATCGATGTGGTTGCTCTTAGTAGAGTATAATGGTACAAGGAAAGAGAAAAAGTTTGGAATCTAAGAAATTGACTATCATTGTTTTAATTGTGATTGAACTTGATGATTATTGTGATTTATATCAATATTCTATATGGATTGCTTTGTATTAAAGTTGCCTTGAAGGGAGAGTGCTTATACCTTGACATTATGAGTTATGTAGATGTTTGATGTAGATGATCTCTACTAAATGTGACTTGATGTGATATGGTGTTTACTTTATAATTTGCGTGTTTTATCAATCGTTTCATGTTGTTACATATTTTTGAAACTCGCCCCTATGAATTTATGTTTGTTTGGCTTGACCATGAGTTTGAAAAAAAAACATATTAATTACATATTGATGAATCTTGAAATGCAAGTTTGAAAAAGTCAACTCTAATAGTGACACTTATGAATTTGTTATCAAATCATGTATTAATTATTACGTAACCTAAATTTGGATCAAAGAATTTATGATGTATTTTGGAAAAAAAATAAAAGAAAAATAGCTTGTCACATTTAATTGTTCAAACAATGATTTAATTTAGGAATATTTAATTGTGATGTGTAAATGAAAATGTGATAATATATATATATATATATATATATATATATATACTCCCTCCGGCCACTATTATAAACAAAAAAATACATTAAATCTTGGTCACTATTATAAGCAAAATTATTAAATTTTAGGCTAATTAATACTTGTATTATTATTATACCCTTAATGTAATTCAAAAACATTTAATGTTGAAAGTTGATTCATCAAATAAACTAAGAATATTATCGTAAATTTTACATTGATTGTACATGAAATCAAGAAAATTAATTACACTTAATTAACTTTTTTAATACGCGTGAAAGTAGTTATTTTAACTTATAATTGTAACCGGAGGGAGTATATATATATATATATATATATATAATTTTTATAAGTATTTTAAATTTAGAGTAAATATTAGTTTAAGGTTAAGCGTGTCAAAAAAATCTCCACCAAAGAAAGGCGAGCAAAGCAGAGGTAGAGGAAGAAAATATGTAGGCGCCTTCTAAAGCGCTAGGGTTTTGTCATCACCAAGATAAGTGATCAAGAGAAAGTCCCTGAACCTTCTTCAAAACAAAAGAAAAAGAAAAAGAATACTAAAATTATTACTAAGGAGGTGACTATTGTCATGCCTCCTGTTGAAGAGGAAGATGAGCTGACAATCACAAAAAAAGTTGGTTAGAAGATAAAAAAGTCTAAGCAAGCAGGGGTTAGGTAAAGCAACAACCTCATAGCCTAAAAGGTGCATAATTCAAACCATGACTAGTATTGTAATTTTCTAAATTTAAGTATTTTCAATATCTTGGTGTATCGTGTCATCTTAACCCATGTCATGACAATGATGACCATGTCTTTATTGTAAGTTTGGGGGAGAGGTTTAGTAATTATGTGTTCAATGTTATGTATTGGTAGTTACTAGTAGTTACTTTCACTGAAAAAAATGTTTTTATAAGGAATCATTCTCTAGATAGCAAAATTTTAGGATCAAAATTGGATGTAGTATTGAATTGTTAATTTTTTTTTAGAAACTTTAATAATATTTGAATATGTGCACATTAAAACTTAGTGACGATCCCTATCACACCATTAGAAGTCAGGGAAGTATATTATAGGTAGACTAATTTGTTAAACAAAAAAATTGAAATAAAATTGTTTTAAGATATGTTTAGAGAAGGATCTTATAAGAACATGCAATAATTATAGAAATGGACTACTCCATGTGAATATATATATATATATATATATATATATATATATATAAGTTGAATAAAGTTCACATGCCATAAACTCGATGAACAATTAGTGTTATATTTGGAGTAATAAGTTGGACTTATTATAAATGAGATTCTTTCAAGTGAAAAGGTAGAATACAGAAAAAAATGCAACTAGAACTCAAGAGTTTAAAGACCCAATTTCATAAGTTCAAAAGGAATAGGTTTCTATGTGGTATCAAGGAACAAATAAGGATGAAAACCTGGAAGATTAATGAAAGTTATCACTTATTTGTGGTGTATTATCATATTATTACCTCCAAAAAGTAAATATGATTTATTTATGAACCAATGCTATTGGATAAAAGGAAATTGGCACAAGGATAAAAAAATTGTTATAAATATAAATAAAACCCTACTGTGTAGTAATTTTCGAGGCTAAGAAAAAATATACAAAAATAAGTAAAGGGACAAACCAGAGTAGCTAACATCATTTTCTCCCATATTTAGTTGTAAGAAATATGATACTGAGAGGCGTGACACCATGGATCACATACCGTTGGAAGATTGCAAGGAATTTTTGTGCTTCTTTAAATTTAACTTTATTATTCATATTTGTTTAAGAATGTGTAATCTATTATCTTAATGTTTTGTATTTGCTATGCTCATTGTGAGCTAAACTCATCTTATTGGATAATGTAAAGTTTCATGACTTAGTAATCTTTTGAGTGCAGATGATAATGATTTGTGTTATGTTTAGTGCTTGTATTTTATTTCTGATTATGATCATTTAAGGGTTAAAGAAAATTTCATTAAGTTGCAATAGTGTAAATAGATCTCAAAAACTAATATGATAAAATAGTAAGTACATATATTTTGCTTAGTAAACCACTTTAGACATAAAGGATTAGGGGTTATAGAAGCAAACAAAGAAAATTGTACTTGTTGCGTAATGGTGCCGAGGAAGGCTTAGAAATAAGATAATTTACGTAAACTATTGCAAATTTTCCTGTTGTTAAAAAAACACCACAAGGTCTAGCCTTAATTTCAATAGACAAAACACCACAAACTCTATATGAAATCATGGAATTATTGTCCAACATATTCACACGCTCATTTTCATACTTACTGTGCATTCTATTGTTGTACAACCTTGTTATATGATACTTAACATTAATTATTTATTTGAACTCATAGATTATTTTGTTGGTTTAAAATGATTTTTCAACATGTTTAATCTTAATCCTTGTGGGATAGATATTTTTCTTATCATATGTTACTAATTTGAATGGATATACTTGTACACATTATTCTAACCAACCGTTCATATTGTTCTCTCTCTCCATCAGAAGAGTGCCCAAATCATAAATATATGTATTCAAGAAATTGTTGTTATCAAATATTAATGCGTTTATCATTAGGTTAATTATTAACATCATTTTATTAATTAATCATTTTTTTAAAATTATAATTAACAATATATTTGAATTATTAATCATATACTTTATTCTCAAATTTAATTAGAAGTTTGTGTATTAAAATAACACAACTTATTTCTTGATAATCATAAAGGTAAAATAAAAATTATAAATTTGAGAATGATGTGTATAATATTAAATAGTAAATATAATTTAGAAATAACAAAGTCATGATACAATAGAAAATGACATTTATTTAATTTTTTTGGCTTAATAGTAATTTTCGTTCTTTTATTTTCAATTTTTTTAAAATTTTAATCCTTTATTTTTAAAATTTGGATTTTAGTCCCTAAATTTCGTTTTTTTTTTAGGATTTTAGTCTTCTTTCTAATTTAAAATCAAATTTTAATGACATGACAATTCACAAGGATACAATCACATTGATCTCTTCACTAGGCTACTAAGGTTTATTTGATAAATTGTTGCAATAGTGATATCTAAGATTTAATCTATTAATGAATGACAAACGCAAAACTCCAACTATATTTTTCATGCCAAGACTTAAACATATAGTAATTTTGGCAATGATGTTGATAAGCATGGTAATTTGGGTAATGATATTAAGTCTAAGAGCGGATATGAAAGTGATAATGGTATTTTTTTCTACTTATAATTGAATTCATGCAAGTGAAATAGTAGATGAGATAAAAAGCTGAACATCAACCATCATGATGGTCTCCATAGTGATTCGACAAACTCACATGTACACAGTAACAATGGTTTTGTGTTATTCCTTTTAGATTGACTGCATTATACAAAACAACATAGAATGTATGAGATGTTTTGATGAAGAAATAACACATGTAAGACCAAATGTTCCATCATGTGTGCAACACCTGGCCATTGTGAGTAAGCTTTGATGGATGTTGTTTTGAGCGTAATTTCTGATTGAGTTTTAATCAGATTTGTTGCTATTTTTGAACAATGCATTAATTAGATTTGTTTGGTAGATTAAAATTATCAAATCAAATCAGTTAAAGATTTTATTTTTAATTCAAACAAATCAAATCTTTTTGGAGGTTTTTGAAAAACAAATAAAAATTAGATCTCCCACAAATTTGGACGTGATCAAATCTTATTCTCATTGGAGAAAAGCCTGGAAGATTACATTGCTATTTAAGGAGACTTAAACCTAATGTTTGAAGGTGTGCAAGTATTGAAGATCATTGTGTTAAGATTTCTATTTTTGAGTCTTTTATTTATTTTGTTGTTTATTCACCACTCTAACGCATCCTTTCATATCCAAAGGTTTATAGTGTGGTTTGTTAGTTGAGTTGTAATTTAACATTCAATATTTTGATTATTGTAGTGATCACTAGGGTTAGTGATTGAGAGAAAGCGAGAAGGATTCTAATATTTAGGGTGAGTCATAAATAGAAATACATGTGTAGAATTTAGAAGATGGGCACTGAATAAGGGGTTGTTCATCTAAGACACTTTATACTAATTATATTTAAGTATGGATTTCCTTTATTTGGTTGAAAGCCCCCATGCGTAGGTGTTGTTTGTACTGAACTGGGTTAACAATTCTTTGTGTTATTTTATTGCTTTATGATTTATCATCTTGTTTGTCAATTATCTGTCAATTTTGGTGTAAGATGTTAAACACGTTGGCTTAAGCATCTGGTCCAACGTATGTCCCCTTAAGAACATAATTTCATTTTGTTTTTGGAGGAAGTGACAATGTTTCTAGCTATTTGAGTGTTAGTTCAAGATCTAATACTGGTGATTAACAGTTGCTTACTAATGATGATTTTGAGAATAATGATGTGCAATATACAGAAGATTGTACAACAAATGATGTTCAAAATGGCACTGCTCGGCACTGTTCAGAATCTATCTTGAGATCAGAAGTTCGAAACCGTTGTGCTTCAGATTTTTGTTTTTCTAATTTTAAATAAGGGTTAATAGGTATTTTGTCCTCTGCCATATAAGCAAGTTTTAGAAAACCTTCTGTAAAATGTTTTTTAAATTCGCCTCCTGTCATATAAAATTCCCATGTTTTACCCTCTCAAAAAATTTACCCATCAATAACCCATTAAATGTCATGTAACTTTTAAGGATTTATACTTATTTTTCTCCTGCTAAATTGACGATTTTTGAAAATTCCCACTGCCATATCATTTTTTATGATTAAAATTCTTGAGGGAGCAAAACAGAAGAATCTTCATATGTTAGGGGACTAATTCAAACTTTTTTCTACAGGGGTTTTTCAAAACCCGCCTACATGACAGGGGACAAAAAACCTATTAATCCTTTAAATATTAATTTTTTAAAGTAAAAAAAAAACATATAATTAAAATTAATAAAAAATGATGTGGAGTTAATTATTACAAAAGTGACAGCGACACCTCATCAAGCGGACTGCCATGCCATTAAAATTTGAGTTTAAATTAGATTGAGAATTAAAATTCCGAAAAAAAAATTAGAGACTAAAAGTCTGAATTTTAAAATAAATATTAATTTTCTTTTTGTATATTAATTATAGGAAAAATTTATAAAGAAATGGAAGGTAAACAGACAAACAAGTTGCGTCGTTACTCTTTTTTTGGGTGAAAAAACCAATCCTCTTAAAAACTACATTCATAGACTTATGAGATACAATATTACTATTCATAAACCTTTAGACTCTATATAAAATATCAATTGCTTCAGGTGCTAGAAAATAAAAAAATATCAAAAGTGATTGTCGGTAGGAGTGTGAAAAAACTACTTTACAAGAACCACTTTGAAAAATCCAGTTTACAATTTTTAAATATCCAATTTGTGTTGGATACAAACTAATTCAGAACCATTTTGGCACCAAAACAAAGAATCGGTTTACAATTTTCATAACTAATTGTTATCCATAAAACCAAATGAACATCATATTAGTAAATAGGGTATTGTTAAGGTGTACAAATGTCAAATTAATTTCAATCCAACAAATGATTGGTATATCACATAAATAATGAGTGTTCGATCATTTAAATTTATGTAGCTTAATAATTAACTTCTTTTTTATTTTATTTTTATGAGAGCTTAATAAGGGTTAAATAAGTTTTTAGTCCCTACAAATATCTCAACTTTCAAGTTTGATCGCTCAAAAAAATTTCTTCAAACATTGGTCCTCTAAAAGTTTTTTGTCCCTAACTTTAGTCCCTCCCGTTAGTTTTCACTAACGGAGGATGATGTGGCACGCCAAGTGTAACATTTCATTTGATTACCTATTTTATTTATGTCACAGTGTAAATTGTGTAAAATAGAAAATGTGATGGGTGAAAGGTAGCTCAAGAGTCATTTGTTTTAGTATAGTTGTGTCCTAACAGAAGGGTTGTCTTCTTTGTCAACTTGGTGTCGTTGTGTCAGAGGAAGGAAGCAACCATTTGAAATGGTCCCAAAGAGACATTGTTCGTATCGTATCAGTGGTCCCAAGTAAGTTACTTTGTTTTCCATTGTTCCCGTGTTCTATTATTTAACATCCCATGTTCTTTTCTTTAATAGTGGTCCCAAATGACATGTATTCAATTCGTGGTTTTGATTGTTACTGTTAGTAAACGGTAGGGTTAGTAAAAATTAGGGTTAGTATGTTTGGTCCATAAATGGTAAAATTTAAAGTTAGGTTAACTTTTGTCACCAGGGTAATGGATAACTTTCGCCATATATAGGAAAGTAGATGACCCTGTAAAATATGTTCATAAATGTTATCACAAGAGCATTTATCAAGCATGTTACAGTGAGGCAATTACCCCACTAAATGGACAGAACAAGTGGCCTAGAACTGAGAATGATACAATGCTACCACCGAAGTTTAAACGTGGCCTAGGTAGGCCTAAGAAATTGAGAAGGAGGGAACTTGATGAAGAGAGTCAAAATAAATGGCAAAGAACAAACACAAACCATAGGTGCAAATTCTGTTTTCAACTTGGCCATAACAAAAAGACATGCAAGAAATGGAAGCTAAAACAAATGCTATTCAAGTCAGTCAAGAAATCCCTACACAAGCAACTTAGCAAATACCTACACAAGCAAGTCAAGCTAATGATCAACCCAATGATGCACCAAAAAAAAGGGTAAGGGTTCCACAATGATAAATATGTTAATATTATGCTTGTTTACAATGTGACAATGTGGCATATAAATATGTTAATACTGACCTTGTTTACTTATATATTGCAGGGGAGGCCTAAGGGTTCACCAAACAAAGAACCAAAGGAAGCAAAGATCAATGAGGAAAGTCAAAAGGAGGCAACAGGAAAAGCAACAGCCGTCAAGGATGGAACTTCCTCAAAATATGTTGTTGTGAAGGAAGCAATTGTGAAGAATATGCATGTGGCAAGTGAGCAAAATGTAGCAACTGATCATAGTATGAAGGAAGCAAGTGCAAAGCAAAGTGAAAAGTCTGTCAATTTGGAGGCTGCCCCTATTGTCAAGGATGAAAGTCAGCCAAAAGATCCAATTGAACTTGAGCCTATTGTCATGGAAAACTCAACAACTTTGGATAAGACTCTTGCTGCTTTACTAACAGGTGGTGATGTCTTGGACATTCAACCATTAAGAGTTGACAAGTCACCTCTCAAGGCATCTCAGCCAAGGCAAAGTGGTGCCAAAGTTTTCTTTGGGAAACAACCAAAAATGTGTAGGAACACGCCTTTCAAACCCCCTGGAGTAAGAACAACTCTGTCTAGGCCAAGCAGTAATGAACCAGTCAAATTTAGGACACAAAGCAGGTACAAAACACAAGTTAATGTCTTAGCTGAAAAAAGACACAGTGAAAGGTTGAAGACACTGAAGACTAAGAACATACCAGGCCCAAGCAAAAAACCTGATGATCCACTGGTTATACATGAAGATGACTACAGCATTGGCAAGGGACAAACCCAATGAAGGGCATTTCATTTTGGTGTAATTGCTGTTTATGATCAATTGTTATGATGTTTTATTGAATTTATGAAGTTACAAGTCTGATGTAATGTACTAATGAGGTCTTTTGGACCAATATACAATCAGTTATTTTGATGTACTGTACTAATGTACTCAACTACTATTTTGGTATGCAATTATAACAACTCTTTTGGTATATTTTCACGGTTATGTCATTTTATGGTCACTTTATTATAGTTCATTTCTTGCTGTAAACATTACAACACAATACAAATCATTAAGACAGAGCCTATCAACAACTGTTATCAATTGAAATCAAATTTCATAACAACACCCAACTAAAAATTATAGATCATAACTAAACTAAATTTTATCAATTCAAATCACATTTCATAACAACTAAACATTAAAAAAACTATTACACCAAAGTGTTGTTCATAACAAAACAACATTACATATCATTAAGACAACTTAACACCTAACTTAGGTCAATTCAACAATTACACCTAATAACAAAATACATGTTGACCAATACTGAAATTATAACATAAACAGTCTTCAACTTTCCATAAAATTCCTCTGCCTTGAGCTTCATCTTCAACCTATTGTTCTTCTTCATTGGTGATTCATAAAGCTCCTTAAAAGTTTCCACAATTTGCATATCCCTCTCATCCTTGCTCCATTCAATATCCACCCCTTGAACATCTTCATTCTTCCAAAAAGGACATCTCCAAAACAATCTACCTTGATTCTTTCCCTTCTTGCACATGGAAGAAATCAAAGTACCCTTGCATCCACACTTTTTTTCTTCACTGTTGGTAACACTTTTGGAATGATGTGAGACGACCTTGCTCAACCTAGATGATGTGGACATGACGAATAAGAAGGAAGAGAAGGAACGAGAAGACAACAGAGATGAAGAATGAGGAACGCACCTTATGATGAAGAGGATTAGGGCTTTGGCATTTATCGTGGAAGAGGAAGGTGGAGGAGAAATAGAAGGACTAAATCATTTCTGACATGGCATAAGAAGAATACACAGTTGGCATGGGATTATTACACACTTGGCATGCTACATCATCCTCCGTTAGTGGAAACTAACGGGAGGGACTAAAGTTAGGGACGGAAAATTTTCAGAGGACCAATGTTTGAAGGAAATTTTTTGAGGGAGCAAACTTGAAAGTTGAGATATTTGTGACTTATAATCATTCTAAAAAGTAAATTATACTCATTTTGTATAATATTTTAATTTAATCTATTTTTAGCTTCTATATAATATTGTGACTTAAATATATTTTTCATCTCTATAGCACTATTAATTTTTTAATTTTTACTAAATTGTATTTTTAGTGAGAGATTGAAATATTTAAAAAGAAAAATATTTTTTAAGAGACCAAATAATATCATAAAAATAACTTACAAAACCATGTCAATTGTCTAAATGTTATGATAATCAGTGTTTTAAAAATTAGATCGAATCGATCGATCGAATCGGTTGAATTGGAAATCGGAGAGATCACCAATCTGATTTGAATGTTGCATCGAATAAGCTATTGAACCAGTGAGAACTTTTAAATATATTTTTCATCTCTATAGCACTATTAATTTTCCAATTCTTATTAAGTTGTATTTTTAATGAAAGATCAAAATATTTAAAAAGAATAAAATACTTTTTAAGAGACCAAATTATAACTTAAAAATAATTTACAAAATCATTCAATTGTCTAAATGTTATTATAATTAGTGTTTTAAAAATCAGATCGAACCATTTGAATTTGGAATTGGAAGGATCGCCAATCTGGTCTGAATGTTGCATCGGGTAAGATATTGACCCATGAGAACCGACAAAAAACGATAAATCGACGATTTTAGAAAACTAACGGGTTAAATACTTGTTTTTTTCCAGACAAAACGATGTTATTTTGAAATTGTTTTTAAATAAATAAAATTAAAATATAAGTAGATTTTGTTCAAAACTTATTTGAAACAACTTTTTCTTTTTGGAATTAAATTTATTAGATACTCTAGTTATTTTTTTATTTAGATTATATTACAATTAAACTTTGTTTAAAATTTATTAGTAGTTTAAAATTTTATGGTATTTTGAAATTTTATAGGTGTCGTGATTTTTTTAGAAACCGAGTCATTCGGATCGATCGATTTAATAACTATATAGTTTGTTTATAGAGACTAGTTTATTCAACCGAGTTATTCGATTTAATTTGATTTTGTCATACGATTTGACCAGTGACCTAATGATTCGATCAATAAATCAATGACCTAATGATTCGATCAATAAATCAATGACCTAATACTCACATATTTAATGACCGATCCAATTTTTAAAATATTGATTACAATGCCTAAACAAATTCATTAACTTCAATTGTTCAAAGATTATTATTTATTTCAATTATTTTTTATTTAATTTTTTCAAAAAAGCATATTAATAAATGAATATATTCATCCGTGCATTTAGAAGAAAATGGAGATTATGCTATATAGCAGTATTAAGTTACACAAAATAAATAAATTCTAATAACAAATAAGGTACACTTTGCTCACAAATTAGTATTGATTACCGATTTTGAACCGAATTAAAACCATTTTGGATTTTTAAATTGGTTTTTTTTTAAATTGTTTGGTTTTTAAACTAGAACCAATAAAATGGATTGATTCTTATAATTTAGTAACCATGCATGTAACAGCCCGGGCCCCTCGCAAGGCGCTCCCGGCACTGCCACCTCACGATCTTCTCTACCCCCCTCACTAGTAGAGTTTTTGCCTTCCGCGGGAATCGAACCATGTACCCTGGGGTTCAAGTACATGTTCAATCCATTCCCACTACCAATTGAGCTAGTAGCTCAATTGGTAGTGGGAATGGATTGAACATGTACTTGAACCCCAGGGTACATGGTTCGATTCCCGCGGAAGGCAAAAACTCTACTAGTGAGGGGGGTAGAGAAGATCGTGAGGTGGCAGTGCCGAGAGCGCCTTGCGAGGGGCCCGGGCTGTTACAATGCACACCCCTATTTGTCGGAACACGCTTTCTCGTATTTGACTACTTTATTTGAAACAACTTTGAGAGCTGTTTGTCCCACAGTAAAACCTCAAGTTCTTAGGCAGTGGAGAAACTCCAATCAAGTCCACACAAACACGTTTCCTTCCCACCCACTCATACACCAGAACATCTGCTAGCCTAAGTGTCGATCTCCTATCATGTGGATCAGTCAAGAAATTCACAAGTGTCTCTTTCTTCACAGATACTTCGGTCCGCCAAAATATATCAAACAAGATATCTCTAACAAGGCCATGTTGACATTTGAAGTCTGGAAGCTCCCTACAATGAATCACGTGTTCTCAAAATGTATTCAAACCGTTGGTCAAAATAGATGAGAAAAGGAAGGAGGAATGAAACAAAATAGAAATAAGAAAGGCATAGAGAAATTGAAGGAGAAAATACATGGAGAGAGAAAGAGAAAAACTCTCGGTAGATTTTAACCATTTGTTTCTTTCTTCTGTTAGCTATAAAATCCATGCTATGTTTCATTCATTACATACAACAACAAGAAAAACACAACTAGCGAGTTACAAAGAGAAGAAAAATTCTAGTATGTAAATTTTATGAGAAATATTTAGAGAGAAATATTTCTTTGGGTGTAATTGGGTTGTGGGTTCTATGAGAGATTAGTTGTCATAAACACTTTGTACATTTTATTATTATTAATTTTAGTGAACTTCAGCGTTATTTTGTTCTTCCACAAATCTGATATTATGGGGAAATTTTGCTTAGTTTCCTAACAATTGGTATCAGAGCCAGTTGGTTATTCTTGCTAATTTTTCTAGCGAATGTATTATTCACATAAATAGTACCTTTTCTGAATAGTGCAAAATTTGGTCAGCGTTACCAACTTTTCATAGAGGACGGTGATTCGCAGAATGTTTCAAAGACGATCCTGAGGAAGTCAGATTCGAGTGGGAGCAATGGCTGTAGATGAAGGCAAAGTGAAAATTGAAAAGTTCGATGGTACGGACTTTAGCTTTTGGAAGATGTAGATAGAAGATTATTTGTATCAAAAAAAGATACATCAATCTCTCACAGAAAAGAAGCCAGATTCGATGAAGGAAGATGAGTGTAACCTTCTCGATAGGCAAGCACTTGGTGTTATCCGATTGTCGTTATCTCGTAATGTTGCTTTTAACATTGCGAAGGAGGAGACAACCGCTGGTCTTATGAAGGCTCTTTCCAGTATGTATGAAAAGCCTTCAGCATCAAATAAAGTTCATTTGATGAGACAGCTGTTTACGCTTCGGATGACAGAAGACGCATCAATTGCGCAACATATCAATGAACTCAATATTGTTATAACTCATTTGAGTTCAGTTGGTATTGGATTTAACGATGAGGTATGAGCATTGATACTTTTGTCTTCCCTACCAGATAGTTGGAGCGCTACTGTCACGACTGTGAGTAGCTCGTCGGGAAGTACAAAGATGATATTTGATGATGTTCGTGATCTGGTTCTTAGTGAAGAGATTCGACGGAGAGAGTCGGGTGAATCATTATCCTCTTCAGTATTACATACAGAGTCAATAGGAAGAAATTCAACTAGAGGATATGGACGTGGTAAATCAAAGGAAAGACAGTCCAAATCCAGAAATCATCCTGGCTTCCATAATTCGAAGAACATCGAATGCTGGAATTGTGAAAAGACGGGGCACTAAAAAAATCAGTGTAGGCTCCCAAGAAAGAATCCAGAGGCTAAAGATGAAGCAAATGTTGCTTCAACCTCATGAGGAGGTGATACTTTAATATGTTCGTTGGAGATCAAGGATGAGTCTTGGGTGTTAGACTCTGGGATATCCTTTCACGCTACTTCCCTGAAAGAATTCTTTAAAAATTATGTCTCTGGAAACCTCGGTAAAGTTTACCTTGGTAATGAACAATCTTGTAAGATTGTGGGCAAAGGTGAAGTAATTATTAAGTTGAATGGGTCTGTATGGGAATTGAAAAATTTCAAACATATTCCCGACCTGACAAAGAATTTAATCTCCGTAGGCCAGTTGGCTAGTGACGGTTACACAACTGTATTCCAAGGCGACAATTAGAAGATTTCAAAGGGTGGAATGATGATTACTCGTGGTAGGAAAAATGGTACTCTTTACAAGACAACAAGAGTATGTCATTTGATTACAGTTGCAACAAATGAAAGTATATGAGCGAGAAAGGGATGAAGGTTATGCACTCAAAAGGAAAACTACAAAGTCTTCGGTCAATAGAAATTGACATGTGTGAAGACTGTATACTTGGAAAGCAGAAAAGAGTCAACTTTCAGACAAGTGGAAAAACCCCAAAGAGAGACTCGAGCTTGTTCACTCTGATGTTTGGGGTCCAACTGTCTCATCCGTTGGTGGAAAGAACTACTTCGTGACTTTTATCGATGATCACTCTAAGAAGGTATGGGTATATTTTCTGAAACATAAGTCTAATGTATTTGAGTCTTTCAAGAGATGGAAAACTATGGTGGAAAATGAGACCGGATTGAAGATTAAAAATCTCAAAATCGACAATGGTGGTGAATATGAAGACACCAGATTCAAGAAGTTATGTTATGTGTACGGGATTAGAATGGAGAGAACCGTACCAGGAACTCCTCAACACAATGGTGTAGCATAGCGTATGAATATAACATTGATTGAGAGAGCCAGAAGCTTACGTATGCAGTCAGGCTTACCTAAGCAGTTTTGGGCAGAAGAAGTCAACACGACAGCTTACTTAATCAACCGAGGTCCATCGGTTCTATTGGAGCACAAAATACCAGAAGAGGTATGGAGCGGAAAAGAGGTAAAACTCTCATATCTTAGAGTTTTTGGATGTGTAGCATATGTGCAAATTAGTGATCAAGGTAGAAATAAACTTGATCCCAAATCAAAGAAGTGCACCTTCATTGGTTATGGTAAGGATGAGTTTGGCTACAGACTTTGGGATGATGAAAATAAAAAGATGATCCGCAGTAGAGACGTAATCTTTAATGAAAGAGTGATGTACAAAGACAAGCATAACACAACCATCAATAACTCATAATTGAGTGAACCTGTGTATGCAGAGGTGGATGATGTCCTAAAAAGTCATGCAGAGGTGGATGATGTCCCAGAAAGTCCCACTGTTGAAAGTTCCCAGTTAGAGGAATCAACTGAATCAAGTAACATACAGCCGTTTGACACACCAAATCATCATACTCCTACTTCTGTATTGACAAGGTCTTCTTTACCTCATGTTCCCAATAGGAGATACATGGATTATATGTTGATGACAGACGAAGGTGAGCCTGAAGATTATGCACAAGCATGTTAGACCACAAATGCTAGTAAGTGGGAGCTTGCAGAAAATGGTGTGCAGATTAAAGAAGGGCTTGTATGGTCTAAAACAAGCTCCAAGACAGTGGTATAGGAAGTTTGAAAGCTTCATGCACAAGGAAGGTTTCTCAGAAGTGCAATGCAGATCACTGTTGTTTCTTCAAGAGATATCGTTCAAGTTATATCATTTTATTACTTTATGTAGATGATACGTTAGCAGCAGGTCCAAATATTGATGAAATCATAAACTTCATGATGCAATTGTCAAAAGAATTTGACATGAAGGACTTGGGTCCAGCAAAGAAGATTCTTGGTATGCAAATCATGAGAGATAAGCAAAAAGGAGTTTTGCAGTTATCTCAAGCAGAGTACATCAACCGTGTTTTGCAAAGGTTCAACATTGGCAATGCCAAACCGATTATCACACCTTTGGTAAGTCATTTTCGCATATCCAAGGACCAGTCTCCTCAGACGGAGGAAGAAAGAGAATCCATGGCTAACATTCCGTATGCTTCGGCCATTAGAAGTTTGATGTACGCAATGGTCTGTACGAGGCCAGATGTTGGCCATGTAGTGGGAGTTGTTAGCAGGTTCATGTCAAATCCAGGTAAAGCTCATTGGGAAGCTGTGAAATGGATTTTGAGGTATCTACGAGGCACTAAGGAGAAGTGTTTGTGCTTTAGTAAAGGTGAATTAAAAGTACAGGGCTATGTAGATGCAGACTTTGCTGGTGAAGTTGATCACCGAAGAAGTACCACTGGTTACATATTTACTATTGGTACTACAACTATTAGTTGAATGTCGAGGATACAAAAGATCGTTGATTTATCCACTACAGAAGCCGAGTATGTTGCAGTAATAGAAGCTAACAAAGAATTGATATGGCTTCAGTGGTTGTTAACAGAGTTGGGTTTTACTCAAGAGAAAAATGTTTTGTATAGTGATACTCAGAGTGTGATACATCTGGCAAAGAATTCAGCATTTCATTCAAGAAAAAAACACATTGACCTTCGTTATCCTTTCATCAGATCTCTGCTTGAGGATGAGGTGCTAACATTGAGGAAGATTCTCGGAAATAAGAACCCAGCAGACATGTTGACAAAGGTGGTGACTATTGATAAACTGAAATTGTGCTCAACTTCAGTTGGTTTGCTAGAATAACATACCAAAGTAGGTTGCTGCATGATCGAGGTGTGAAGACCAACTGAAGTCAATCTTCAAGTGGGAGATTTTTAGTCAAAATAGACGAGAAAAAGAAGGAGGAATGAAACAAAATAGAAATAAGAAAGGCATAAAGAAATTGAAAGAGGAAATACATGGAGAGACAAAGAGAAAAACTCTCGATAGATTTTAACCATTTGTTTCTTTCTTCTGTTAGCTATAAAAGTCACGCCATGTTTCATTCATTACATACAACAACAAGAAAAACACAACCAGCGAGTTACAAAGAGAAGAAAAATTCCAGTATAGGAATTTTGTGAGAAATACTTAGAGAGAAATATTTCTTTGGGTGTAATTAGGTTGTGGGTTCTGTGAGAGATTAATTGTCATAAACACTTTCTACATTTTATTATTATTAATTTTAGTGTGCTTTCTCGTTATTTTTTTCTTCCACAAATCTGATACTATGGAGAAATTTTGCATAGTTTCCTAACACAAACACGCCTTAATGTCAACAAAGAGGGCAAACCTCATTAATAAGAAATAAAGGAGTCATAAGATGGTATCTTAGAATAGTACAGTATTCCACTAGTGACATATGCTAACTTTTTTTTTAAAAGATCAATAAAATTAAAAGAAAAAGGTACATCCAAGAATTAAAAAAAAACGGGAATTAAGTTAACCCCATCAAGAAGAGATAAACCTAAAGAAATATATATATCTTACCTATTCTTTATAAAATCATTCTTAATTTTCAATAAGATGAAATAAAAAACTATAGAGGAATATGTTGACTTAATCTATCAATAAAAAAATTCTAAATATATGTGATTTATAAACAATTAAAATTATTTTTTATCTTATGATCATGTCAAACTTTACATTATTTTTTTAAGTTTTACTAAGTTGCAATTAAAATAGAAAGCTTAAAAGTTTTACTAAGTTGCAATTAAAATAGAAAGTCAAAATTTAAAAAATAAAAATAGAGAGAACAAAGTTTTACAAACATGTCATTAGTTGCGGTACACGTGTATTGCATAACATAACCCCACTAACAATTTGATGTCTTGAACCATTTTTATTTTATTTTTAAAAAAGCCAAATATTATTAACAAATGTACAAGGAGTGCTAACAGATAAAAAAAACTGATACAAAAAGAAACAGTGGGTAAAAGTTAAAACCAATTGATTACTAATAATAATAATGAAAAAAAAAGACATCAATCATGCATGGTTTTGTTTGTTCATGAAACATCGTGGTTCATCATCATTTTAAACATTATCGTAGGACCCTATCATGTTCCACGTTAAACACGTGGTATGTTAATAATAATGCGAATATTAAAGGGAATAAAAAATGTGCTATTCGTTGATCCTTTTCTATTTACTACTATAGTATTTTAAAGTTAAAAGAAATTACTACATTCATTTTAAACTTGAATTTTTTTTTTTAATATAACATCTTTTTTCAAGAAAAATACAAAAAAAAATTAACTTTCCAGATAAATTACCAAAGTGATTGCGTTTTAATTTTCAGTGTAAAGGTGACGCTATATGGGATGACGTCTCAGTTAAAAGACACATGTTAAAATATATGGCGCCTCAGTTAAAAATAAATTAAAAAAAACAACTTACACTGAGACGCCATATGGTTTGGCATGTGCTCTCTAACTGAGGCGTCATCCCATATGGCGCCACCCTTATACTGAAAATCCAAACCCAACCACTTTGGTAATTTACCTGAAAAGTTAGTATTTTTTTATATTTTTTTTTGAAAAAAAATGGTTTATTAAAAAAAAATATTTTACACTTAATTATTTATTTTGTAAAAAAGATTGTCTTCAATTAATTATTTTTTCAATTTTTAATATGATATTTTAGTTTACACAATTATGAGAGACAATTTAAATTTTGATGTTGGACGTCAAATCTAACAATATCAATTTTTTATTAAGTGAAATAAGATTTATGAATCAAAAATTTCAATTTTATATTTATAATAATTGTGAATAAATTGATATAAATATAAATATTTCTAGATAAAATTACTCTTCTCTTATCGACCATAGTCAATTATAGAAAATAATAGAATCTGTATAATGTATTGTCAAAATTATACTTTCACCCCTATTTGAGACAATATCCCGATCCTATAACATTTATATCTCACGCATCATGTCCAAAGTTGTGATTTTCATGAGTGTATATGATATGATATCACTTCAATTAGCATAATAACTTTAATCACTCTATTTGACACATAATCGCCAAATTTAACACTTAATAAATCGCCTTATTTATCACATGTGACAACAACTATATATCATATTATGCATATTTTCTTTGAATTATCACTACTTTGACCAAAGCAATAAAAATTACAACTTTCATTCAAAATTTCATAAAAATATCGGTTTGTAAGCAACAACAGTGAAATAAAAATTGCGTCATATAGTAATAAAATGAGACCTTTACATACTATATGAAATGTAATAAAAATATTTTTCCTCTTGATATAACGTTTAAGTAAACCAGTTTGGGTGTGGCAATTGTGATATAAAACCACATTCCATATTGTATTAGTGTTGATTAAACTCAATAAAATCATTCTACAGATAGAGAAAAGGAGTTTAATGTAATTTCAATGAAAAATAAAAAATAGTTTATGTGTTGACTATAAGTACACTATTAAAAAAAATGGTGTCCAAGTATGATTCCAAAACTGAATTTTTAAAAATGTGCTGTGAAAAAAGTTGCTTACTTTACTTCAGTATTTCCTAATGAAGAAATTAATGACCTATGGGTTAGAGTGGGTGGATTGCAGCTTTTCCATAAGCACCTACCTACTCCTTCCCGCTGTATTTATCAATAAAAGTTATTAGTATAATTTATAAGTCTCAAAATATAAGCAAAAGTTATTAAATTCAATTCTATTTAAAATTATTGTTACAAAAATACTATATTAATTCTTCTATTTTCAAAGATCAGTGTAAGGTTGATGTGATAATTATTAAAATAATTGATTTGTCAGTAAAACATATGTTCAAAACAAGAAACTTTTACCTATATATAAGGTAAAAGAAATCACAGTTTTACCTCATAATGCTACTTTCTGCAATTAATTCCTTACCTGTCAAAAAATAAAGGCAAGCATGTAATGAGTAACGCTTATGAGCGTTATATATTCACGCGTTGTTGTAGGCACAAATAAAAAAGTTGTAAGCAAAACATACTTCTACTATTTATTGAATGTCAACAAAAGTGAAAACCTGAGGGCCAAGGGTAACTAACATGTATCTGCTTTAGTGAAACACAAAAAATGTGTAATTCAAAGGACATTTCTTCAGTGTTCCCAGGACTCCTAGTTCTGCTTTAACAACAACAGATTAGCAACATGGAAAAGAAAGATAATAAGGCTAGAACCAGAACATCTTCTAGACGGATCGGGACTTTCCTTTTCATTTGGTCCATCATAAGTAGAACTTCGTCTTGGTTAATTTCGCAATCACTAGCAAGCTCCACTTCCATGACCATGTAACACACCACATCATAGCTATCATAAAAAAATTAATTAAAAATTATTATTCATGTCATTCATCAACAAAATTGGACGAATTCCATAGACAGTCACAGTACACATATTGACATACTATATGCTACCATAATACATAGACTTTGCCAAAACAAATTTGCATTAGAAAATTACCTTTTTCATTTTCCGCAACTATCTTCTTTGCCATCATGTGCTTCCTTAACATCAACAGTGAAATCATACTCTTGATCACAACCCATGTATGAGTCACACATGAAATAAAGTATGTATGATTTTTTGCCAACATCAGCAGGAGCAGCAAACTCCAGTTTTGCTTTTAACTTCCGCTGCAAGGAAACTCGTTTAATTGCAAGCAACAAGTTGGTTTTGGTATCACCAACAACAAGCCACCATCCTTCCTCCTTGGCTTTTGGATACCTAGGAGCATGTACAGGTCCTACTTCTGTCCTACCCTCAAGATCCCTCTCCAAAGTGACATATACTGTTATATCCTCCCCAATCCGGACAGTGTCACTGTGAAAGACTTCATACGACAAATCAATATTAGGAAAGTGATTGCAAAATCGAGCAATATCAAACAATTGTGAATCTGACATGCTTAACAACTCACGCCTCTTAATATCTTCCATCTCTAATAAATCAAAGATAGTTTCTATACTCTTCCCCGGGTTCTCCTTGCATTTCCTAGCCAATTCCTTTGTGAAATGAGGAAGTTGTAGCAGCATAGAATCACGTTCCCACATTCCTTGTGTCAGCATTTGACTAACTTCCATAGAAAGAAGAGCCAAACTCAACCAACCATTGCTCGATATTACATCTACCATTGCCTGAAGCAGTTTATTTGCAGAAAGTAACACCTCTCTCTGGTCCAATGCAATGTCCCCACCTACAAATTGCCTTGAAAAATGAGCCTGAAGCAAGGCATTGGCTTTGACATGTGGATCTTTAATATTGGGGTTTACAAAGGAAAACCTTTGGTGATTTATTAACTTGCGAACTACCTCTTCTTCCCCGGGTCGTATTGGAAGGTAAGCATATTCTAACGCAGATGATAGAACCTCCAAAAGGCCCTTCATTTTTGTATTTGAAGTAATAGATGATGAAAACCTTTCAATTGTTGTGTAACTAATGTGATAGTATGATGATATCCTTCCAAGATTAAGAGGAGACAAACGTATATCATCCTCTATAGCAACACACTTGCTTGTTTCCAAATCACTCAATGTATTTTCTACCATCTCGGAGAGGTATTCAGAAAGATGTCTGTGACTAACTCCTTGTAAATTGTAATAATTTGGATTCTTGGTGAGGCGCCTGTACATAAATGTCCATGTAAGATAATCTACGGCGTCTTGCTTGTTTTCAATAATTCCAGCAACAATTTCAGCATTTAAATTATCATGTAAGGAGTGATGAAGATGACTTTCAACCGGGAATGCTTCATACAAAAACTTTTTGTAGTACTCCTTACGAGGTGCCCGGCAGAAGATGACACACTTTCCAGAATTGTCCACCGAATGACGACTTGCATGACCCATCATCTGCAGACTATCAGTAACAGGATAGTCTGTTTGTGCATTCTCCCGCCCATGATAGTATTGTGTGCCCATCACAACCACCAAATGAGCTGACAAAGTAACTTTGTAGCACATGGAACTACTTAAAACACATACTTGAATCCAACCAGCTTCAAATAGTTGCGCCACAATGTCATGATCAAGTTTGTTCAAGCCCTCGTGCAAGTAGCCAACCCCTTCACGTAATGTGACTTTTAACATTTTATCACTAATCTTGTTAAGAAAAGGTTCAAGTTCTTTTGTGGACCGCAATAAAAACGACTTCTCTCCAGTGTCTGCACTTGAGTATATAATCAGATCCATAGCGGTCAATCGGACATGCTTTCTTGTAGGTACAAATACAAGGGCAGGTTTATCGTTCTTGGCATGTTGAGCAATTGCAGTGTAAGTTGGTTTTGTCATTGCCTGCATCCTCGCCTCAAAATTGGCAATATCTACACCCTGGATGTATATTTCTAATCCAGGACGTACGCCAAGTGGAAAATTGAATAGGCCATGAGAGGTAGCTCCAATCCAGTCTCCCAAATCTTTTGCATTTGCAAGTGAGGTTGATAAAGCCACAAAGCGAATCTTATTTTCGACCTGACTAGCAATATATTTCATCCTAGATACAATAACCTCTAAAATATGGCCTCCTTGACCCCCAATAAAGTGTAACTCATCAACAATGAAAAGACTAACTTGTTGGACATGTTTCCTATGTCTCCAACGACGAGATAAAGCATCCCATTTCTCTGGAGTACAAATGATAATCTGGCCATTCTCAAGCAGTTTCAAATCTGTTGTTGTTTCTCCAGTTAATTCAACTACCTTCATTTTAAGACCAACCCCAAATTTCTTCTCCCAATCACTATACCGTTCCTTGGCAAGAGCTTCAATTGGAGCTACATAAACAACACGCATGACACTATCAGGCCCTTTTTGATGATTTCTCAAAATTGCAAATTCTGCACATATAGTCTTACCACTCCCAGTTGGAGCAGCAACTAACACACTGTCGTCAGAATTATACAGAACTGTGAAGACTTGTGTCTGTATAGGATTAAAATGCTTAAAATTCTGATACAACGCTTCATATGAAGGACTTTGTAAAGCTGTCACGGGCAGTGACTGCAGATCCAATAGTTTAGTAGGTGGAGGATACTTTTCAGGTAAGATTATGTGTCTGAAAGATACAGGTAAAACAGATTGGGATCCAAGCCACCTATCGGAAACAACATGAATAAAGTATTGAGGAGGAAGAGGCTCTTTTATTGGCACTATGAAATTCAAAGTATGATCCTCATCAATATATTGTTTTTTCAGGATAAAATACTCATGATGAAGAATACATTCACCATCGCTATCCTCCACAATCACCCAAAACTGCTCAACATATCCATGTATTCTATCATCCCACAAGAAATCTGGAGTTATTGTGAGCTCAACCCCCAAAATTGAGCGAGAAATTGGATGAACGTGTGCTGCAAGGTTGAGTTTTGGAAATTGATGGATAAATTTGTGAAGGGTCTTCCCCATCTTTGGTGCACGAATAAGTTCACCTATCTCTTGTGATGATAGATCATAATATCTTTCCCATGACAAATCCTTCTTCTCCAATTTTGTTAATATACCATTTGGAATTCCATCGAACTGACGAAGTGGTGTTTGTGCACTCCACATCCTCTTTGTCACCATCTTGCACAAGTTCAAAGCTTTCTCAGCCAATTGCGCCCAACCACGTTTCAAGACAATCTCAAAAAGAGCCCGCAAAAGACGTTCAGCACTCTGAAAAAAGGAAGCAAGATAATTAATATATGAATAGAACTATAAGACATAACACCATTTACAACAACTTCTCAAAGTAAGGAAATGAAGTAAAACCTGAGTTATAAAGACCATATCAGATGTTAATGAGAGTCCTTCAAGCTTAAGCTGTGAAATGTATGACTGCAGTAAAACATTAATCTTGGCACTTGCATCCTCCGAACCTTCCTTGATGGGAATCGGAACACGGTCCAAAAGCCTCGCTAACTCCATCTTCTCATCTTGCCTTACTGTTACATATTTGAATTCTTCACTAAGAGAGAACAACTGGAAAAGCTGTATGTCTCCCATTGAAGGCCTCAAATGCTCATTATATGTAGATATGGTTCCATGTGTTATATAGTAGTAGCTTGCAATTCGACCTAAGTCAGTGGCTTGAAAATATCCACTCTTCCTATCATATTTCACCAAATTATTTCTATCTAAGATGGTCGCAGCCGTATGAATCTGCAAGATTTAAATAGATCAATATTAGCCATCATTATAGAGAAAATACACAACACAGTATTAATAAGCAATATACATCCAAAAAAGTCTGCATTCAATCATTTGAAATCTAAGTACTACAAGAAATACCGATACTGGACACGACATTGAATTGTTGACACCAGTAATAGTTTTTTTTTAAATGAAATAATTGAAGTGTGTTTTTGTTGTGTCAGTGTCGAACACTAAGACGTGTCGGACAACAAACACAACTTCAGTTTAAGTATCACTGTTACACAGTTTGAAATTCACACAATAATATAATTAAAGGAGAAAAATGGAACATTAAAATAAGTTTAGGAGCTTATGTCTCTTAATAGATTGAGTAATTTTCACAGCCATAAAAGATTTGGTTCCATTCTCATGCAATTCCTCATATATCATAGCAATGGCAAAAACAAACACGGCCATAAAAGTACCTATAAATAAGCCAAAACTAAGGTGACTTATCATAGCCATGAAGATCTGTCTCCTTGTCATGCAGTTCTATTTCTACATAAATCAAAGCAAGATGACCAGAACAGTGACTACCATAAAGGAACCTAGGAAATGAACCACATAACAACACATACATTTATTTAATTCAGTAATAAAATAATAAGAGGGTGATAAATTAGAGCATTGAGATGCTTACCAAGTCAGCCCTTCTCTCCTCCAATGTTATATCTCTCGCAAGGACATCTGGTGCTAAGCCATATAGAGAAGGATTCCTTAACGTACGGACATACAAGTAAGTGTATCCAATCCAGTTACAGGCTTCCCTAGCATTTTGAACGGTACCAAGAACAACTTCTGCATTCAGTTGATCGGCAAGCTTGGAAATAAATTGGCTCTCAATAGGAAGTTGTTGGTTCATAAGAGAGAGATAATACTGCAACTCACTATGGCCGGTAATGACGATTCCTTCACCAAATGAGTCATACTGCGGTCTTCCGGCCCGACCCAACATCTGCATCACATCAAGAGGACTCAATTCAGTCCATGCCCCTTTCTCAGGATTGTAAATCTTTGTTCCTTTGATTATAACTGTGTGAGCTGGGAGATTCACACCCCAGGCAAGGGTAGCAGTGGATACCAAAACTTGGACATATCCATCGGCAAAAAGTTTCTCAACGAGCTGGCGATCTGTTCTCGTCATACCAGCATGGTGAATAGCAAAACCATATGGCAAAAGATCTTTAAGATCACTGCTCTTCACAAGATCAGTATGAGCATGAAGAATCTCGCGGCTTGCACTATCTTCTTTAAGGAACCTACCGAGCGTTTCGTTTGCAAGTGCAGCATCTCTGATGGCTCTAGCTGTTTTGGAAGTTTCATTTCTAGAATGTACAAAGATGAGAACCTGATGCTTTCCGGCGGCAGCCATAACTTTCTCATAGCAGATATCATTCATCAACTGGAACCTCTGAAAAGACTTCTTTAGTGTGATTCCAACAAATTGTTGAGAAAGAGGAACAGGTCTATAACTATTGTCAAAGTAAAACAACCCCTTGTTAAGATCAACACGCAGGAACAATGCCACATCTTCATAATTAGGGAGTGTAGCGGACAATCCCACCAATCGAATATAGTCCTTTGTCGTTTCAATCTGCCGAACTGTTCTAGCAATGATACTTTCAAGAACAGGCCCTCTGTTATCATGGAGAAGGTGAATCTCATCAACTATAAGAAGCTTCACAAGCTGTGTATAAGTCCGATCTCCTGACTTTCGTGTAACAATATCCCACTTCTCAGGAGTTGTCACAATAATTTGAGTCTCTTCCATCTGTTGTTGCGTTAAAGACTGATCTCCACTAAGCTCCCTAACTTTAACATCATATTCCTGCAAACGATCAGACAAATTGCCAACAATCTCGTTTACAAGAGCTTTCATAGGCGCAACATAAACTATTTTATAAGCACTATGGTCAATTGAACCATCAACAGGACTTCTATGCCGTACAATCTCTTGAAGTATGGCAAGAACAGCAACATTGGTTTTTCCAGAACCAGTTGGGGCACAAAGCAAAAGATTATCGGACTTGAAGAGAGCACTCTCATATACCTTACTCTGCACTCTATTCAACTGTGTCATTCCTTTGAAGGCTGGTTGTGCCCAATCAGGCATAGAGCCAATACTCACAAGCTTCTCATTAGGATCAATGGGTTTAGCCTTCAAGGCAGGCACATGAATTTCTTGATAATCTTTTTTGAGATTCCTATAAAACCCATGAGGAAGATCACATTTTTTGTTTGCCATAAACAAACCACCTTGTTCAAAAGCAAGGTTTTCCAAATCAAGCATCCGACGCTGACCCCCGCTTTCCTCATCCCTATCACCAACACCCCTGGCACTTCTATCCAAAACCACATTCCCATCTTTCAACATTCGAGCCTCTTCTCTTATACTCCACTCCAAGTTCTTCTGTCTCTCCAAAGGAGAGACCCTCATAGTATGCACTTGCTCCAAAACATGCTGCAAACCCAATCCCATCATCTCTTCCTCAATTTTCTCCCTCTCTTCTTGGTCCAGCGCCCTTGCCAAGCGAGTACACCATACAATCTTCAACTTATTCCGCAACAGAAACTTAATGAGACTAAACTTGTCGAATTTGAGACACAACAACAGCTTTTTCTCTACTTCTCTATCATGAGGCTCGGCCAAAATATTCAATACCTCTTCAGCAAGCTTTCGACACAGATGCGGATCAATCTCCTGTCCAAAAGCGAAAAATATTTTCCTTTGAAGCCAATACGCATCAATATCATGTACATTCAATTCTTCATCATCAACTTCCTCCATCTCTTGATCATCCATTCCACCACCTATCTGCATTGCCCGAGAGCCACCAGTTTCGCCAATGTCATCCTCATCCACTTCTTCTGTTTCTTCTAGCACCGCGTCAACTTCACCACTCTCTTCATCCCAACACTCATTATCATCTTCACTCTCTTCGAATTCCACTGCAACACCAACATCATTGTCGAAACAATCATCAACATCTCCGGTCTCTTGGAAATCAGTTATGAGCTTCCCAGTCGAAACAAGCTGATGGAATACATGGTCAGTAATAGGGTTAAGGAGCTTCTCAATATCCTTCTTCTTGTTCACTGATTCGTTCTTTAAAACGGTAAGAATCTCATCAGCAGCACCTCTGACAATGCTGAATGGTTGACCACCTAACTGCTGCTGGATAACACTCAACATTGCCTCATAAGCGGCGCCAGTTTCTTCAGTCTTCGGCTGGTAAACACCGTCATCAGTATCAGTGAGTACACTCATGTTCTCTTCCTGAAGACGGCGCCGCTTACTCCTCCGACGATGATAACGGTCTGAGCCGTCAATGAGGCCTCTCTTCTCCGTTGGACGGCCGTGGAAAGCACGATCACCGAAATTCTTGAAATCGATTTTTCCTGAAAGTGATTCTGGTTCTCCGGTGGATTCTCCGATGGGACGTGAGTCCGAGTTTAAGACGAGGTTGGAATTGGATATGTAGTCATACTGTTTGGACCGCGCGTGTGCCTCCGCGCCACCGGCAAGGTTTGCCATTAATGAATTCTGAGAACGAACCCTAAACAACACGGAGGAAAAAGTTGGTGAAATAAGCAATAGAAGTTGAAAAAAACGGTTGGAGTGTATCAATATATATAGGTTTTCTTGAAACGTGTTCTCCAAGAAAACGTGTTTTCTGGATATATTCTTCTTGATTTATGTCAGGTAAGTTTTGTTAATTTTTTTTTTTCTTTAGAAAAAAAAGTTTAATGAAAATGTACCAACAAATAAGAATGTAAAAAAGTTTTACATTGTTTCAATAGCTATAATTTATTTAAAAATTTAAGATTTAATGGGATTTATGATTATTATTAGTTGATAATATAAAATTAACTTATAATGGTAATGCATTATCCTTTTTCTCTTAAAAAATTGAATAATTTTCGTTTTATTTTGGGGTGCGCATGTTTTTTACATACTAGTCCTATTTTTTGTGCTGCCCTCTATTTAATTAACTTTATTTTTCTATAGTCTTCAACAAAAAAATAGAGCAAATTCAAACTTTTTTTTTTGTGTTAAAATATTCTTTCTCCTCTCCTCTAATTTAAAATACATTACACTTTTTCTTTGAGAGATACATATAGTATATTACCCTCCTCTCTTGTGTTAAAATATATATTCGCCTTCTCTCTTATGCAAATTATATTAGACTTATCTTTTAAAAGGGAAAACGGAAAAATCAAACAAGAAAACAAAGATAGGGTAAAGACAAAAAATATTCATAAACCAACTGAGAGGCCAAAAGAGCACTGCCTCTAACTACAAAGGTTACATGTCATTGAACGTATAAAGACAGTGTATATTGCAAGAACGCATCAACACATAGTTTAGACAAGAATAAGTTGAAACACTAAAACCACTATAAGAACGGTCAGTAGTGGATAAATATTGATATTGTCATTTCCACCCGTTTAACGTCTGTAACATAGAAGAGTGCGTACAACTGGAGAATGTTGTCAAAGATTTAATCAGGAATGGAATGTTGTCCAAATCTTCCCCCAAATACAATATCATATCAATGGAAAAAAGACAACAAGAAGAAAGCTCGCAAATGAGAAGAAGTCAAATAGTCGAAGTGGCTAAACAACAGAGACATTTCTACCATGAAGAATAATACAAATTACTAGTTGCATACACCGTCAGGGGAAAGACATTCAGCGAATGCAAAGGACTGGTCATCTTAATGAACATCGAGGATGAGCCACAAGAATTGTGGGAGAAACTCCCTATCAACATCAAGACAGACCCAGGGGTGCAAATGAGGCAAATATTAGAAGTGAACAACTAAACGAGATCTTGCATGAACAAACCAAGCTGACCATGAATGGGGTAGTTTCAGGAGGGTCCCCTCATAAAAGTTTTAATATGTTAAATTAGACTAAAATATTTACCAAGAGATTGAAGAGTAGCTTATAAAATAATGATGAAAATATATATTTTAATTTAAGAAGGAGTGATAATGTAATTTATGAATCTTTTTAGGGAAGAGAGTGCAGTTTTTCCTAATATGTTTTGTTGAAGAAGAGATGTGATGTACAATTTGTTTACCTTTAAGAGGCATGCGATTGCATAAGTATGAGTTCAAATTCGGGACATCCTAGGGGTAGGTAAAATTCTGACAACTAGACTACTATACAAAAAATGAGATGGGAAGATAGTGTAAGATGTTGGAAATACACTTGATTCCCGTTCAAGAATTTCACCAAAACTTGGTAAATTTCGAACCAATTCTTGATGAATAAGAATCAATCTTTCTGATTGATTACAAGTCTTGTTCTTCACTCTTCACTCGAGTGAATCAACCAACTTTGGTTGCAAGATTTCGTTGCACAATGATGATGAAAGATCAAGAAGAAAAGGAAAAGATAAATTTGGATTTTGGAGAAGAGAAAGGAAGAGAAAGAGTTGTGAATTGTGCATAGAAACTCTAGTCTTTTCTTTTCAAATTGCAACAGATGATTCACTTACAAAAAACAATAGGGTTACTCCCTATTTATAGGTTAAGTTTGCTTGAACACCAAGAAAACCCTAACTAACCTAAGTAACTCAGCTAACCAAAACAAAGCTAAGTCAACATATCTGTCGAGACACACTTTGACATTTCCTTGCTTCTGTCGAGCAACCTCCTTCGACATAAGGAATTACAGTTCAACACACCACCTAATTCATTGTGTATAAGCTATCTACATTCATCATATACCTTACTTTCTTGAACACTTCGACCTGCAATTCTTTCGTCATGATGTCTACAATCTGATTCTTAATTCTGTAGTATTCGAAGTTTAGCTTTGCTTTTGCCATTTGCTCTCGAAGATAATAGAACCTCATTTTGATATGCTTGCTTCTTCCATGCGCTGTCGGATTCTTCGCCAAAGTAATAGCAGACATGTTGTCGATCTTCATGGTAATTTCTCCATGATTCTTCCTTGTAATTTCTTTGACCAGATTCACAATCCATGTTGCTTGACATCCACAGAGAGAAACATCTATGTACTCTGCTTTTCATGATGGCAGTGCTACTACTGGTTCTTTTCTTGAACTCTAGGCAATTGGTGCACCACCTAACATAAACACATAGCCAGTTGCGAATTTTTTATCCTTGGAATCACTACACTAACTTGAGTCGATGTAACCCATTAGCTTGCATTCTTTTCCTTCATCAGCTGCAGGAAACAAAATTCCATAGTCGACAGTTTCTTCCTCTTCGTTGCTGCTAGGTATGATACCTTTGGCTTCTACATGAATCTGCTCACCATACCACACTGTACGCTAGATTAGGCCTTGTGTGACAAATATATCAAAGTGATCTAATGAGTCTTATGTACTGCTTTAGATTTACATCATCTTAATCTGTGTCTTTCGACAGTTGCAATCTGGGCTCAGTTGGATTCGAAGTTGGGTTGCAATCTTGCATCTCAAATCTCTTGAGTATTTCGTCTGCATATCTTTTTTTGGTGCATCATCAAGCCTTTACTACTCTTATAGAATTCGATGCCAAGGAAGTATGAAATTTTTCCCAAGTCTGACATTTCAAACTCCTCACTTAAGTCATGTTTGAAGTATTCGATCTCCTTCTTGCAACTTCCTCATTTGTCTTTTACTGCTTTGGCATCCGTGGAGAGTCTTAACTCATAAGGTATAGCTTCACTCGGCCCAAAGAATCTCATGTTTTGGGTTGAGATATTGTTCTCGTATCCCTGGAGAGTCTTAATTCATAAGATATTGCTTCACATGATCGAAAAGTCTCATACCTCCGTCGAGATACTGCTCTACTATTCCCAAAGAGCCATAATCCATAAGGTACTGCTTTGTGTAATTAAGAGGATCTCATTTGCTGAGACGCTGCTTTAGTTTCCTTGAAAATCCTTAATCATCTATTTTTCCCCTTAACAAGCTTTAAGATATTAAATACCCTTTCATGCCTAGACAACTTAGATGGTTCCCATCGAGTACGATGGATGTAGAGAGTGTTAGTACATTCTCCTTACATAACCGACTTCTGAACCCAACACGGTTGCGATGACCATACCCTATCCTTTCACCCGTGGGTTTTCTCGATGTATTCCCTTTCCCTTCATAGGAATAAATAAAGTTCGGTGGCGACTCTCATAAGTCCATCCGTGATCGTGCAACCCTCGTTTTGCGAATAGTGAAGATCGTATTTTTCGAGGTACGACACACATCTCTTGACATCTTTCCCACCTCTATAATTTCATCAAGGGTTTCAGTTCCAAAATTTAGAATACAAACAGATTTAGTCATACCTTCCAGTATGAGATGGTAGCTATGAGGCACGACTTGTCTCATTTTTTTTACTAGCTTTGCATTCTTCATTCCATTTAAGATACAATAGCTTGTAGGCTTCTGCAAGAGCATTATCAAATAGTTCATCATCACTTGTGTTACCGTCATTATGCACATTTAGTTTTGACCTTATGCGAGTTGTAAAAGTAACCACACTGTTGGCTTGCTTAGTTTTACTCTCCTCGTCTGACTCATCATCTAAAAAAGTGGCAGTATATCCCCCATTCTGTTTCCTAAGAAAGTTTGTGAATTCATCCTAAATGTGTCCAAATCTTTCACATTCATAACATTGGATTCCCTTGCCCTTATTTATTTTCCCCATGTTTTCCTCTATGCCTATGATTAAAACCTTTGAAGTTCTAAGGTTAGTTGTCTTTGACATTATTTGTGACATTATTCCTTGACCTTCTGTCAAGTCTTCTCATGACCTTGTTAAACCTTTTGGCTATAAGAGAAATGGATTCAATTAAGTTTTCATTAGTATAGTCTTCTAAATGGTCATCATGTTCTTCAACACCAACTTTGAATGCCACATTCTTACTATTTTTCTCAGATTTGTCATTAATTGTCATTTCAAAAGGTAGTAAAGATCCAATAAATTCGTCAACTTTTAATTTACTTACATCTTTTGCTTCTTCAATGGGTGTGACTTTCATATCAAACCTCTTAGAAAGAGATTTAAGAATTTTTCTGGCCAGCTTTTCTTCTGATATTTTTTCACCAATGGAAAAAAGTTGTTGGCAATGTCACAGAAGCGAACATTGAATTCAATAATGGTTTCATCCTCATTCATCTTTAGATTTTCATATTTTTTGTGAGGAGTTAAAGTCTGGACATATAAACCTTGGATGTGCTTTCATGAGTAGTTTCAAGAGTTTCTCAAGTTTCTGGGCACTGGTGCAGATGTCAATGATTCTAAATATATTCTTGCCAACACCATTATAAATGACATTAAGGGCACGAGAGTTACCAAGTGTTTCTTCATCTTCTTCCTTTGAGCAAATTTCTGATTCACTATACTATCCAAAAATTGTTATAAAAGATTACAAATGAATTTCAAGAAAATAGTCACCATAAGTTCCCAAGAACAAATCTTATTTTCTACCAAGTGTTTCACAATCTCTCCAACTTTCTATATATGAATCACACAAGCCCAAAGTGTTTAGAAATGTTTCCTAATGCTCTTAGATACTTCAAAAGGTTTTCCAAATCCAAAGAATAAAATCATAAGAGTTTCTACCACGATTTATCTATGTTTCCTATAGGATTGTCACCTTATCCCTTTGTGTTTTACACTACATTCTAAAAGAGTGCTATAAATATATATTTATAACTGCTGAAATTTAACAGATCCTTAACAAACCAAAGACTCAACCCATTAATTTTAGAATAAAAAAGTTTCTAAATATCTTATAATATTTTTTATATAAATTTAAAATATTATAAATATATTAGAGTATTTAAATTTATATCATATTTTTTTGGTTTTCACCACCAGTATCCGGCCCACTGAACCGACCAATTCAGTTCGTAGGTCAGTTCTGACATCAAGTGACTCCAACCCTCTCCTGACCGTTGTTGCGGGGGATCGAATCGTGGTCCTCCCTACCAAATGCACCGTCAATCACGATTGAACCAACTTACGATTAGTAAATTAGAGTATCTTATCAAGTATTTTATAAAATATAAGCTTAAATGCATTTCTAATCTCATATTTTAGTGTTTTTAAATTTTTAATCTTCCATTTTAAACCCCCTTCAGTCTTGCAGACGTGTCAGCTTTGACTAGAATAATTTATTAATTAATATTTTTAAATAATAAATTAATAATTAATAAATTTAATTAAGGTTTTTTAAAAATTAATTAATTAAAATCTTAAAAAGAATTTTTGGGCCTCAAGCACATTTTGAGCCCAGCATTAGCCTAGTATCAAAATTGGGAGTTTGGTGCAAAATTAGGCTTTGATCATGCAGGATTGTTGTATCCAAATAGCAACGTCTCACCATCATTTCGCCATAGAATTGCCAAGACAAATCAAACGAACGTGAATAAAAGTATGGAATGTAATCATACTCTTCAACTGATTTTCCTACATCTACTACAATGATGTCCTACATGTAAAACATTGTCACAAAATGATGAACAAGACGGATTTACGAAACCGTTAAAAACACATAAATAAATGGACAAAAATATATTTAAGCCAAAAATATAATTATGATTTTCTATTAATAAACGGATTTACGAATCAAATCGACCAAATTTAATACCCACAAACCATCCAAATCACCATAGGCCAACCGAACCGTTAATCAATTAATTATTGACCATTGGTCAAGCCAACTATTAACCAGTCAACCGCTGCTCGTTAACCAAATCAAACGTTGACTATTGACCAAAAATCAATATTGTCAAAAATGTATTTTCCTTCTCTTTATCATTTGAGGTGTTAAGACATGTTTCAACAATTATTTTTTAAATTTAAATGTATTTTTGGTCTTCTATTTAGGTGTTTTTAACTTTTTGGTCTCCATATTTCAAAACTCAATTTTTAGTCCTTCAATTTTACGTTCTTTGAGATTTTTTTTATTCCTCTCCCATTTTGCAGATGTGGCATATCTACCTAATATGTGACAATGATGTGGCAATTATATTTTGACTCCAACTAAGCAATATTTGACATATTATTTAATTAAAATTAAAAAATAAAATTAAAAGTTTGAATAATACATTTACTATTTTAATTTATAATATTTTTTTTCAAATTATAAAATACCATTAATTAAAACAATACATTAAGTTCAAAATAATACAACTTAAATCTCATTTCTTCAAGGTTTCCGAATCACCGATTTTCATATTTAACAGATATGGCTAGATCCAAGGCTAACAAAACCACCGTTGCACGGAAAGTTGTCGTTGATGCTTCAGCAACAAGTAATCAACCGCCTCTTCCTCTATAACAAAACGCCGCAGATATTTTGGAATAATATAAGCAAGTGTGAGTAAGTGGGGAAATAGTCTCACATTGGATAAGAATGTGGTGACTTGAGCATTTATAAGTGGAAGAACCCACTCACCTATCACCTTAAGGTTTTAGGTGGACAAGTGGCGTGTCTTTCACAAAGGTGCCTAGTCCTACACTATGTATCAATGTTCCCTAGAGTAAACTCCCCCCCCCCCCCCCCCCAACAAATTGTATCAGAGCCTGGTTCGTAAAGGAACTCTATTTCGCCGAGGTCTTTGACTTGTTTCAGCCACAACCTCTATGTACCTGGAATGAAGTGCAACCTGCTAAGTGTTGGACAACTGGTCGAAAAAAGCTTCTCAGTTGTCATGAAATATGGAGTTTTGAAATTGTTCGACACCCAGAACAATTTGGTCTTGAAATCTCCGTTGTCGAAGAACAAGACGTTTAAGACCATGATCAGTTCGACTGAAATACAATGTCTAAAAACTGTTGTCGACCACAAGGATAGTTAGTTGTGGCATTTGAGGTTTGGACATTTGAATTTTCGATCACTCAATCAGTTGATCACTCAAGATATGATATCTGGTATTCCAAGTCTTGAGATGCCTGACAAACTCTGTGAAGGATGTCTAGTCGGAAAGCAATCCAGAAATTCTTTCGTTTCGACTATGCCAATGAGATCATCCTGCATACTCGAAGTTGTATATTCAGATGTATGTGGTCCGTTCGAAGAACATACCATTGGTGGAAACAGATATTTTGTTTCATTTGTCGATGAGTTTAGTCGAAAGCTGTGGATCTATATGATCAAGAGAAAAGGATGAAGTATTTGAAATCTTTAAGTGATTCAAGATGCTTGTCGAAAACCAGAGTGAGAAGAGGATCAAGGTTCTGCGAACCGATGGAGGTGGCGAATACACTTCGAAGATGTTTGAAAAATTATGTGCAGAACATGGTGTTGATCATGAGGTAACTGCTCCTTATACTCCTCAACATAATGGAATTGCTGAAAGACGAAACAGAACCATATTGGATATGGCGAGATGTATGCTTAAGCAGAAGAATTTGCCAAAATCTTTATGGGGTGAAGCTGTTTCGACAGCTGTTTATATCCTGAACAAGTGCCCTACCAAGAAGCTAAAGAACAAGGTTCCTGAAGAAGTGTAGAGTGGCAAACGACCATCAGTGAGTCATCTAAAAGTGTTTGACTCTATGTGTTACAAGCATGTTCCTGATGCAAGAAGAAGGAAGCTTGATGACAAAAGTGAACCTATGATTCTGGTAGGATATCATAAGACTGATGCATACAGGCTATTCAATCCAATTAATGAGAAAATTGTGTTGAGTCGAGATATTGTGATTGATGAAAATTCTGTCTGGGATTGGAATTCTGGAAATTCAATTAACCAGCCATTGATGAGCTCTGATTTCGACGAAGAAACTGATGAAGTCGAAGTTGAAGGAATTGATGAAAATCCAGTCGAAGTCGAAGTAGAAGCAGTTGCTGACATTCCCGAAATAGAGGTTGTGGCTGAAACAAGTCAAAGACCTCGGCGAAATAGAGTTTCTCCAACAAGACTTCATGATTATGAAGTGACTGGTGATGATGACATCACACCAGATGGAGAATTAGTTCATTTTGCTTTACTTGCAGGTGCTGAACCAATCAACTATAACGAAGCTTTAAAAATTCAACAGTGGAAGTTAGCTATGGTCGAAGAGTTACAGGCAATCGAAAGAAACAACATATGGGAGTTAGTCAAATTGCTAGCACATACAAAAGCTATCGAAGTAAAGTGGGTGTTCAAGTTGAAACACAATGCTGATGGGTTGATAGCAAGACATAAAGCAAGATTAGTAGCTCGAGGGTTTCTTCAAAGAGAAGGCCTTGACTACTCTGAAGTATTTGCTCTAGTAGCAAGACTATAGACTGTTCGACTAGTGGTAGCATTGGCATGTAACCAAGGTTGGTCGACATTTCACTTAGATGTGAAGTCATCTTTTCTGAATGGTCTGTTAGACGAAGAGGTCTATGTCACACAACCTCCTGGGTTTGTGATTCAGAAGGAAGAGAGTAAAGTATATAAGTTGCACAAAGCGCTCTATGGCCTCAAGCAGGCACCTAGGGCATGGAACAAGAAGATTGACTCATACTTAGTCGAATTGGGATTTGTCAAATGCAAGTCTGAGTATGGTGTCTATGTTTAGGTTGTAGCACAAGATATAACAATCATCTACTTATATGTCGATGACTTGTTAGTAACTGGAAATAGCCTGAAGAACTTGTCGAAATTCAAAGAGCTGATGAAGAAGGAATTTGAAATGTCGGATCTGGGAAAATTGTCTTATTTCCTAGGCATGGAATTTCATATATCGAAGCAAGGTATGGTGCTACATCAAAGGAAGTATGTCAAAGAGATACTCAAAAGATTCAGAATGGATGATTCGAATCATGCATCCTCACCAGTCGAACCAAACTTGAAGTTGGAGAAGCATGGAGAGGAAGACAAAGTTGATGTAACTTTGTTCAAACAAATAGTTAGATCTCTGAGATATGTGTGCAATAGTCGACCTGATATAGGTTTCGCAGTCAGATTAGTGAGCAGATTCATGAGCAACCAAGAGTGTCACACATGAAAACTGTAAGAAGAATTCTAAGATACTTAAAAGGAACAACAGATTCTGAAGGCAAAAGAGCAATAGTTAATTGCTTTTCAGATGCTGATTGGTGTGGAGATAAGGAAGATCGAAGAAGTACAACTGGCTATTTATTTCAAGTATTTGGTGCCCCAATCTCATGGTGTTCGAAGAAGCAACTTGTGGTGGCATTGTCATCGTGTGAAGCTGAATATATAGCAGGATCTTATGCTACATGTCAAGCAATTTGGATCAGATAAGTACTTGAAGAAATGGAGGTCGAAGTGAAGAAACCTCTTGTGTTACAAATCGACAACAAGTCAGCTATAAATCTGGCAAAGAATCCAGTTCTGCATTGAAGGAGTAAGCATGTCGAAGCCAAATTTCACTTCTTGAGGGAAAAGGTAAATCGAGGTGAACTTGAAGTTAGGCATTGCTCAAGTGAAGCACAGTTGGCCGAAATTTTCACCAAAGGATTAAAGATCGACATATTCCTAAATTTGAGAAAGAAATTAGGAATAGTTCAAATCGACTAACGTAGGTTCGACAACTTGGATTATGAGGGTGTGTTGAAATATTAGATTAGATTTGATTTGATATGATTAGATTTGATTAGATTTAATATTTAGATATAACCCAAGTTGTGTTAGCCCAAGCCCAATTAGGGTTGTATATAAATAGACCTAGCTTGTATCATTATTTACACAATTCAATAATACAAATCCTTATTTCTTTATTCTCTCTCTTTCTCTCCTCACTAAAAGTGCCTCACACACTAACAAAATGGCATCATGAGCCTGGTTCGTAAAGGGACCGACTTACTTGTATCGAAATGCCCAGGAAGTGGTGTTCCGTTGAAATCGGAATGCCCAAGGAAGAGGTGTATTCGAAATACCTAATTAGAGGTGCCTTGAAAAAGGTGTCAATGGCGGTACAAGTATATAAAAAATGGGAACATTGTGGACTCACACTAAAGGGGGAGTATTGGAATAATATAAGCAAGTGTGAGTAAGTGGGGAAATAGTCCCACATTGGATAGGAATGTGGTGACTTAAGCATTTATAAGTGGGAGAACCCACTCACCTATCACCTTAAGGTTTTAGGTGGACAAGTGGTGTGTCTCTCACAAAGGTGCCTAGTCCTACGCTATATATCAATGTTCCCTAGAGTAAACTCCCCCCAACAAGATCCTAGAGCGGTATTTCTTCACATTCGGATGTAATTTAGCTTTACAAGTGGTCAAATCAGTTTCGGTCAATCCAGTGGAGACTCCTATTTTGCTTCCAGCTATCCAATATGAAACCTTACTTGGCTTTCACACGCTACAAACAAACCTCAACGTACAAGGTGTCAACGAGTTATTGAATAATGTGTTTAACATTATTCGATAACAAAGCTCAAATGCTATTGAAGAATGACTTTAATGCCTTGAAGAGAGCCTCCATAATGCTCCTTCCCGCGAGAATATAATTTTAGAAGCTGCTATAAGAAATACTCGTATGGCTATCCCTGAACCAGTTGGGACAAAGGGAAACGAGGCTCCCTAGTCAAAGGATCGACGCAGAAGTAAAAAAATATTAGACTCCCCTTTTGAGTCATAGGGGAGATTATGGAGGTTATTCTCCGACCCCGATTCAAGCAGAAATTCACTCGGATAGGTGCAGCCAAAGCACCCGCTATCTGTATAAATCTTGGAACCAGATCGCTAAGTCTATGGAGAAGCCACCCAAGCTAGCCGATTATGACTAAAAGGGAGATCTTGATGAACATGTGCAACTAGTAGACAAACAATTGAGTTACTTTAGTGCCAACGACACTTCCAAATGTAATTTGTTCGCGCTAACCTTGGTCGGACCAGCTAGATTATGGTTCAATGATCTAGTTGATGGATGCATGGTTATTTTGTGGAATTGCGTAAGAGGTTTTGGGCGCAAATCACGGCCCGGAAACGACGTCCTATCACCAAAGCCGCTCTAACTGAGATCATTCAAAGGAAGAAGGAAAACTTGCGGTCATATATCGACTGGTTTACTCAAGTCTCGATCGAAGTGGATGGGGCTCAAGAGGGCCTGCAGTGCTGGATTTTTCATAATGGCCTTTCTAGAAACCATCATTTCAGAAAAATATTATGGAAGAGGAAGGTCAAATTTGTTTAAGAGATGTTGACTATGGACGATCCTCTTATGATATTAGAAGAAAAATTGACCACACATTTTGATAACCCTGCATCCAGCGAGTCTCACTCTGGTGGTCCATCTTTAAAAGAACCTCACCGACATTGGGACAACTTTGACCAAAACATACAAAGGAAGTATGACAAATACACCCCGCTAATAATTTATCATGAGAGGGTCTATCAAGAGTGTGTGAACACTGAATTTTGGAAGGAAGGAATCCTACCTCCATATCCCGTCAAAGAGATATCCTAGACGGACAGATCAAAATACCATCGATTCCATAAACTCCATGGTCATAACACCAATGACTGCATTCAACAAACGGATGCCATCAAATTATTGATAAAGAGAGGCTAATTGACTGAATACGTGAAGGGAGGAGAGCAAGACGGAGAAGAATCCTTTAGAGGTAAATCGCCTACAAAGACCACCATAGTCGGGACAAGCAAAGAGAACAAGGATGCTAGTAAAGAAAAACTCCCCTATATTGTTGCCATTACAAGAGGGACACCTTAGACGAATCTCCCCTCCAAAGTGACAATGAAAAGGAAGATTACGGAGATGATGATTGTTTATCATAAAGAAGGAAACACGTCTATAAAAATTCCCGATCGTCCTATGCTGGGGTTTTGAGACTCAGAAAAAGTCAGAGGCACTGCGAATGAGATTTTCCCCTCGTGATCACAATCACAGTTAGGACGTTTGACGTGTCTCGAATCCTCATCGATGGCGGCAGCTCCTATGACATCAAGTACTCTGAGCTATTTGATTGCTAGCATACGAAGGCTTAGACTTCCTGGCATTCAACGGGACCACTTTCTGTCCCTGGGGATATGTGGAACTAATGATTTCATAGGCATCAGAGAAGGAATTCAAGAAGTAAATTATCAATTTCTTGTTGTTCTTTGCAGGAGTGTATACAATTGAATATTAGGATGACCTTTTGTGGTCATGCTAGACGTTGGATCCTCACCGGTCCATCTCAAACTTAAATACTACAACCTACAGGGGGAACCAACCACCATCAATATTGATTTGGAAAGAGCAAAAAAATATAACAAGCTCTCCAAAAAGATTAGGGAGAAGGCATAACCATGGAGTTCAACGTCACTTTTCTCATCAGGATAAATGAACATGATGAGCATTCACCCTCCAAAAAGTGGCTAAAGAAGCCATAAGAAGTGGATAATTAAGTGGAAAGATAAAATGATGTTTTATAAGACATTATTTTCTTTAAAAATATGTGTAGCAATAGAAAATATGGGGTACGACCAAAGACTTTAATGCCTGACGCACATAAAGTCAGAAGTGTTGTCGAATACGCTTTATACGTACGAGTAAAGCAACCAATTCCCCATATAAAGTCAGGGGCGTTGTCAGAGACGCTTTGTACGTGTTACTAAGACAATTAATTCCCCACATTAAGTCAGGGGTGTTATCAGAGACGCTTTTTACGTCCGACTAAAGCAATTAATTTCCCATATAAAGTCAGAGGTGCTGACAGAGATGCTTTGTAAGTCTACTTAAAGAAACCAATTCCCCATAGGTAATCACAACCCACCCCGTCTGGCAGTTAGCCGTTCCATTTGCCGTGGTGGGTTGACCATTAGTCTACCTCTTATCGGGTTTTCATCCGACAAGGGGAAGGGGAACCGAACCTTGGCTGGGAACGGTCCCCGTGACGTCCAATAAATTTCAGGGGAGACCTCGCAAGTTCAAAAAGATCCAGAGCTATGCATCCAGGATCGCGTCAAATACCTCAAAACATGTACCAAAAAGTTATACATTCGTATCCTTTCTTTCATTGTCACAATGATGACTAATTAACTTTGAGAGAATACCTCATACATTTGCAAAATAATAAAATCCAAATCTATGCACTCAGGATAATACAAAAATACCTTAAACAGGTATTTAAATACATTCCCTTTAATATAGAAGTATTATATATAGATTTCTTATGTTAGGGTACCAGCAAAAAAAGGGGGAGGCTCTGGCGCTCCAAGAAACCGATTTCAACAGAGAAATGACCTTCTCATCAATGACAACTTGATACAACCATATTTTCTCCCTGGAAAGCATCAAATGATGGTGAAAATACTCTACTTAATCCAAAACATTTTCAAATGATTATGAGACCACCTCAAGAATTGAACTCGTATAATAAAACAGCTAATGGGATAACGAAACATTATGAGAGCACAAGAGCTCTAACTCCTTGTGAGCATCTCCCACAGAATTCACCAGCTGAGCGATCTGGTCAGAAAGAGGGCCACATGATTTCCAAGGCAACACATGATTTCCCTCATCCGTTGCTTTAAAACATGGTTCTAATCAAACCAAAAATCTTCTCAGTGATAGGTTGCGCCAAGGACCAAAGCAGTCGAAGCGCAGTGAGCATTCTTAGCTAGATTGCTCATTTCTTCCTCCATAACAAGCCCATAAAGGTTATCTGGGTAGACGTATTCCTCTTCTAGATGATAAAGTGGACGATATTCAGTAGAGTGGGAGCCAAACCCCGTCAGTACGGGGCGACCAATTCGACTCGGGCCACTCGGCAAAGCCATAATATTTTTGGTAACAACATTATTCTTGGCCAGCCATACCCGTCGCCTTAGGAGCTAGAACTGTTCTCATTACGCATACACTCTGCATAAAATGAATAATAATAAAAAAAATATACATCGTAGGCATCCAAGGTAGTGATATCATAAACCTCAAGAAGTTCGAAGTTTACATAAAATGGTTCTTCTCTCTTTCTGAGAACAAGTTTAACCATCAGCGAAATGTCAATGAGACGTTTTAGATGTTTTCTACCACCTGCCGTCACTAGGGTAACTCCCCTACATATCCCATATTCTTTATGAACTTCACTATCTAGACTTTTTGATATGGAGTCTACTTCAAAAGGGAGGTCTTGATGGAACCTTTCTAGACACATGTCCATATTTGGATTGAGGTATATTAACTCCTAATGAAGATAAGAGAATCTATGGCGAGTATGTAAAACGTGTCATCCCTTTCTATAATTGTACCTTCTGGATCCCGGATTTTTGGTTGTCCTTTGACAACTTTGAAATAGAATTTTTGAATCACTTGATAGTTACCCCTTTGCAACTTACCCTTTGAGTAGGACGTATATCAAAGTTTCCAACACCGGTGCGAATACCAAAAGAAGAAACCTTTTATGTCTTTTTTCTTTCATCACTTCAAAGTACAACTTAGTTTTATGGCCCAGGTGTAAGGTTGGGTTTGATTAATCTGATGCAAGTTGTTCGCAACCTTGGAACATTTTTGGATAGCTTGAATCATTTCAAAATCGATTCTTCTTGGTCATCCATCTCCATTAAAAAGCTCATGCAACGTTGTGTGCCATAGGAACCGAGGTGGAAAGCAGATGTATTTGAATATTCCCCAAGTACTAGAACTAAGGTCATTTTCTGATAGGGAATGGGTTGTATGTCTATAAGGATGATGATTTGTCTCAGGGGATCCTTATATGAAGAGAAGGCTGGTTGGTTTCATAAAAGAGTTGGGTCATGCTGGGGGTTTCACTCCTCAGAATAAGGCTTCATGGAAATGCAAAAAAGGATTATAGGAACCCGATTGCTGATGGATGATCGCTTCAAAAAGGAGAAGGATATCATTTTCTGTGAGTTTCATATGTATTTGGCCCCTATGTTGTCAATTTTGTTATCTCTAATGCACTTACTTTGGTACTTACTGCTTGCAGACTCAATGAAGGGTGAGGAAGTAATTCACCTACTGAGACGGGGAATCTGACCAACCTTTTCTGCTGCAGGCCCATCAAACACTTAGAAGTCAGTTATGTTCCTTTCCACTCATGGTTAGACGGAGGTGTTCTAAATGATCATCGACGACCGTTACGTGCATTGGGTCCTCTTGTTCTTGTACATTTGGCAAGGTTGGGTCCACGTACTCCACAAGAACATTAGTCATCTACCTCAGAAGAATATTGCTCTTATCTATCCAACCTGTCTAGTGAGGCCCTTTAAGAGGAGCTATCAAACCTGGCGTATTATACATGGCATACTTCTACTGTTCTTATCATTGGTAGTGTCAGGTGTTAGAATGCCTTGCTATCTGAACAACGATGCAAGAAGAAACGACAACGGGATATGTACCTGCAAGAAATATATAAGGCTTATGTTTGCTTTACAAGGATAAATGATACCTTGTGTGCCCTCAATCTCCATTGTTTGTTAGTCGATCAGGTGACTTTTTTGGTGAGGGGTGTATCAAGGAAGGATAAAACTCTAACTTCTATGCAGACTGCTTTATCAGCTACGCAAATGTCCCTTTCTTCTGTTTAAGGAGATCTTGAAAACATGCGCCTTCAAAATGCCTCACTGGCTTAAAAGCTTAAATGAATCATTTATTGCTAGTATCACAACCGTCTTTGAGTCATTTGAGAATGACTTGCAGCAAGTAGAGCACTTTCACTCTTCTTTAAGTATTTCTAGGGAACAAGTAAGGCTAGACAAAATGCTTAAAGATAGGACGATCATCTCCCTTAGGGATTAACAACCATGTTTCTTTTTTTTTTGTATCGGCCTACATTGTAGATCGTGAGTGAAATGAAATAGATATTGTGTAATTATTTTTACCTGTTTATGACATATGTATTTGATCTAGAGTAAATTACTCTGAAATTTGCATGAATTTATGAGGTCTCTCCTCGGAGTTTATTGGATGTCTCCAACTCGTGCCCGACCAAGGGTCGGTACTACTTCTCTCCCTAGATGAAAATCTGGTCTTAGGTTGACGTGTGAGCAGTCCAGCACGGTTTCTGGAGTGGCTAGATACTATAAGGGGTGGACTGTTATTGTCGTTTTAGTGATTTTTCCACTTTCTTTGTGTGTGTGTGTGTGTGTGTGTGTTTTACATAGGGGTGTACATAGGTTGGATAAACCCACAAAATCCGGTCAAACCCACCAAAACCGATCCAGAAAAGTGGGTTTGAATGGGTAAGTGGGTCAATATGGTTTTCGTAAATGAAAACCCATTCAAAATATATGGGTTTCGGGTAAACCCATACCCAACCCACTCAATACAAAAATTTTTCCATTAACTACTATATATTTTTTTAGGTCTCTTAATAACTTTATATATGAACTAATATTTATATATTTATCATTGGAATTTGGTTGAAGATAAAACAGTGTTCTTAATTCTGTTTTTTTTTTATAATTTGATAAATGGTGACTTAGATGTATTCATACTTTGTTTCTTTTCATAATTTTTTTCTTCAATTTTAGGATTTTATTTTGTGAGTTATGATTTTGAATTTTTATGATATTGCACTTTGATTATTTTGATGTGAATATTAGTAAGTTATGAGGTACTACCATAATACAGCTTTGATTTTTTAAAATATTTGTTATTATAAATTTTATAAAATGTTTAGGCATTTGATGTTAAAAGAATAACGCAAATATGACTAAATTTTTTTTCAAAAAAAAAATAGTTGGGGCATTTCTTGAAAAACAATATGACACGTTATTTATAATTATATAAGAAAAAACAATAGAAAAATTGGGTGACCCACTACCCAACCTAATCCAACCCACAAATTTATGGTTTTACCCAAACCGACCCAATGATGTTGTGGGTGGTTATTTCACCTCACCCAAACCGGTATATTCTATGTGAGTTGGGTTTTGGTTTTAGTTAAACCCAACTCAAACCAACCCATGTACACCCCTAGTCACTTTTACATTGTGAAGTTTTGACGTGTGTGTTTTATATTTGGGATAACACCTATGAATCTTTGTGTTAGAGTTTCACTCTTTATGATCGTATCTTGAACTCATTGTTACCTGACACCGTCACATTTTTTTCTAGAATTTACAATCTTTTATTAATAATTGAGTTTATTGTAAGGAATTAGTCATACGAAAAATAACATGAAATATAAATTTTAAAACATTATTTTCCCTATTTTACATCTTGTCAGGGTTAATTTTAATTTCTTTTCTACAATTATTACAAATTTGGATATTATTATTAGTCAACAAATTCTACACATTATTTTGTGCTTAGAAACAATGTCGGTGAAAATCGTACAAATTAGATTATTCCAGGTTTTGACAGATTTACATTTTCTTGGTCAAGAAATTTTAAAAGGAGAATATAATTAAAATCATTTTGGTCGGTGAGATGTTTTAATAATAACCTTTTAATGTAATAAAGTTATACATCTAAGGAAACTAAAACATTTAAAGTCAAGCAAGGTTAATATATATTATTATTATTATTATTAGACTTAAATATATTTTTGGTCTTTGTAAGTTAGCGAATTTCTATAATTTATTTTTTTGGTTAGAATTTCTATATCATATTTTTTACGTGCGTATTAGTCCTTAAAGGTAAAATCTGTAGAAAAATTCGCAGGAAACTTGCGTATTTTTCTGCAAATTTTAACTTTAAGATTAAACCAAACACAAAAAGTAAAATATGGAGATTCAAACAAAAATAGATTAATTAGAGGGACGAAACTTAAAAACTGGCTAAATTACATAGACCAAACTTTTTAAGCCTTATTATTATTATTATTATTATTATTATTATTACATAGACCAAATTTATTATTATTATTATTATTATTATTATTATTATTATTATTATTATTGAATAGAATACTGTGTAGTTTTGACTGATTATAATAGAATTCAACAAAGTTCACGAGTATTAAGAAAAACAACTGCAATAATAAATTTGGTAAAATTTTGAGAATAATTATAAATAGAAAAGAAAAGAAAAAAATGTAAAAGGAGTCTTGTAAGGAAATGCATAGGAAATCTCTACTTCAATGAGATTTAAATTCATCTTTAAGTCTTTAATTAATTATACACTACTTCCTATAAATCAATATTCTTCATTATCTTATCTTCATACTTTCAACCATGGCTAAGTCTAACTCTTTGGTTATTTTAGCCCTTTTCACAATTCTCTTTGTAAAGGTGATAGGTCGCATGCCCATTGACTCAAGATGGCACGATGCACATGCAACCTTCTATGGTGACATATACGGTGGTGAAACTATGCGTAAGTTCTACCATATCGATTTCTCGTTTTCTTTTTATTTATAATTAATTACATTTGTGATCGCATTCGCAATTTAAAATCATATATATTTTTGATTAAGATAGTAGTGATATATTTTTTATTACGATAGTAGTGATAAGTGGTTTTTCATTAAATAGTAAAGATTATTCAATTATTTGATTTACTTTTAGATCGATCGATTGCTTATACATACATATATTGATTTCGATTCTCAACAATAAGACGAATGTGAATATGAAATAAATATAAATATTTCATGTTTTGAGATATACTTTAGAAAGATTATGAAAAAATAGAATATGAATCATCTTATTTTATCAAATAATTAAGATTAGTTGGCTATCTTATTATCAGTAAATTGATTCAAATCTTCATTTTTTTCAAGAGTTATATATCAATTGTTAATCTCAAACTCATATTCTTTTTATAATAACAATTGAGAAAAATGAATGTGATTTAAATAGGGAATTTTTTTTTTTTGTTTTGAGATATTCCAATCACATATATATATTTATAGATTTAAATTTCAGTTGTGGTTGCTACGTTGCATATTGCGGTTGGTGCCACATAAATATTTTATTTGGAGACACTTATAATACATGGTTGAAATATACTTAAAATTACAATTTTTGTTGAATCGGACAATGATTGAGATTTAAGATCTCAAAATTGAATTTTTGATAAAAAAAATATTAAGTAAGCATGGTCAAAATGATTTAATATTGTTCTTGATACAGTCGTTCATGTGATTTTAAATCACATTGTGATTGTGATTTTAAATTGTGGTTGTGTGCCGCAATTTAAAACCATCTTCATAAAAATGTTGATTTCTAAAGAAAAAGTTGTGTTTAAAAATTTTATTATTCCACTAATATGTTTTTGGTATATAATAATATGCAGAGGGGGCATGTGGTTATGTGAATCTCTTCGAACAAGGGTATGGCCTTGAAACCACGGCACTAAGCACAACACTATTTAACGAAGGCTATACTTGTGGTGCGTGTTTTGAGATCAAGTGTGTCAACGATCCTCAATGGTGCAAAACAGGCGTGGGCTCAATCACTGTGACTGCAACAAATTTTTGTCCCCCCAATTACTCCAAACCTGATGGAAATTGGTGCAATCCTCCACAAAAACACTTTGACTTAACCATGAAAATGTTCACAACAATTGCCATTTACAAAGCAGGGATCGTCCCAGTTCAATATCGACGCGTTCCATGTGTCAAAAGTGGTGGTGTTAGGTTTGAGCTTAGAGGAAACCCTTACTTTTTGATGGTTTTGATTTACAATGTTGCCAATGCTGGTGATATTGTACGTGTGGCCATCAAAGGGAGTAATTCTAATTGGGTTCAAATGATACATAACTGGGGCCAAGTTTGGCATACTGGACTCAATTTGGTGGGACAAGACTTGACATTTTGGGTTACTACAAGTGATAAAAAAGCTTTGCAGTTTATTTCTCTCGCTCCTTCCAATTGGCAATTTGGACAAACCTATGAGGGCTCAGTAAATTTTTAGATGTGTGTTGAATTTTGGTTATAATTCATATTATAAGATACATTAGGTATATTATGTAATTTCAATTCTTGTGCTCTGAACGCTATATGCCCATTATGTCCTGATGGAGGATTCCATCTCTACCAGGAGACTAGGGTCAACTAATACACTAAAGAAGTAAATAAAACAAAAATAAAAAATAAACTCTAAATTTTTATATCCATTTGAAAGAACACGATACACTTTAAATATTAAGTCAAACTCAATGGGCCTTATTAGTAATAATGGGTCATGAATTTTATAAGGAAATTCAAACAAACACTGAGAGGATTTAACTTGACAACCTCCCCTCTCCCCCCCCCCCCCCCCCCCCCCCCCTCCCCTCCCCCTTCCCCCTTATACTTGACACCCCCCCCATTTAAAACAATTTTACCGTTATATCCTTGGATGAATTCCCGAAATTTTAGAAATTTATAGGTTTTTATCGAAAATTTTGAAATTTGCAGAAGTTTTTGTTTTTCCTCATATTTTTTTGGCAATTTCCGATATAGGTTTAAGATTTCCCATGGAAATACTAGATTTTTTTTTAAATTTCCAGTATTTTTATCAGAAATTTTGAAATTTCCGGTATTTTTTACCAGAAATTTTAAAATTTTTGTTATTTTTTACCAAAAAACTTATAAATTTCTGGTATATTTTACCTGAAATTTTGAAATTTTCGGTTTTTTTTACCAGAAATTTTGAAATTTTCGGTACAAATGGCAGAATTTATAGAATTGCAAAAAAATGCGTACCGAAAATTTCGATTGTACTATTGGAAATTTCATTTTTAGTATGTTAGTAAGAGTGAAAATTTTGGAAGAAAAGTAAAATTTGGTTGGTAAATAATAGTAAGGACATTTTTTAAAATTTGAAAATATGGGGGGTGTCAGGTATATGTTGGGGGTGGCAAGTTAAATTCTCAAACACTTACTGAAAAAAATAAGGAAATATATTTATTAAGAAATAAAATTCTTCTAAAACATAGACTTATTTTTATAATTAGTTTGATCAAGCCTATTTGCTATCAATCATGTTCGATTCAAATAAACCATTTTCCTCAAGGTTTTGGGCCAAGGAAGTGGTAATTAGGCCAACGATTAGACCGTGGGTGAAAAGTCCAATAGAAAGGCAAAGAGCCGGCGAGTGAGGGTTGGACGGTGGAATGATGGGTGTTAAATTAAAAATATGTGTCATGATGTGTAGTAACTTTTGTCAACAAAAGCCCATTAATAGAGCCAGTAAAATGGACTGGCCCGTATGGGCCGGTCCGACAAGCCCGAAAAACCATAGGGTTTGAGCCTAAAATTAGAGCCCATATTTTTTGGGTTTTTTTAACTCGGACCTAAATAGCCCGATACCAATTAGAGAAATTCCATATTGTAAGTATTTTAGTCCACAACCTAAGAGTGGGTGAATTAGGTTTAAATATGTTCTTAGAGATTTATGATACTTTTCTAATTTCTTGAAATTTTCCGGAATTATGAACTATAAACGAATGATAAATAAAAAAGTAAAGTGAGGTAAAGTAAATGAACAGAATGATGTATAACCAAAAGTACATATAGTTCTCTCACACCCTATGAGAGATTTTCACTATTGTTAGATCTTTGTATAAGCCTCACATCAAGACTTCTCCTGCAATCTTCTCACAACAACAAAGAAACACACCACTTCCTTAATTTAACAAATACACAATCAACTATGATGGACTTTGAATCAAATCAATTCAAAGGACCCTTCTCCAATAACCACCAACACTATGATGATTATCACATATAGTTAGAAAGCACATCACTTTCCATTTGATAAATAATTGTCACCACACATTTAATGATCAAGTTAGAACAAAATGATACTTTTGAATAAAAGATAATTTTTGGAAAATTTCCAAGAATAAATAATTCTTCTCCCCTTTCAATATACAATTCAACAGTATATATAAACCTTAAGTGCTCATAATATATTATGAAACTTTTTGAATGATTTTAAAGTTATGCACAAAGTTTCAACATTTTTGAAAAAAGAATGAACACTTAGAAAATTGTTTGAATTTATGTAAAAAAATTATAATTAAAAAAGTTATTTAAAAACTAATGTATTTTTCCTTAAATACATCCTAAGAAACCTTTATGAATTGATGCAAAAGTTTGAGACATTTTCATGAAGGTTTGCAATAGTTTAAAATGACAATGGTTCATGAAAAGACATAATTTTGAATTCTGTTCAGGACTTATTAAGTCGTTTAAACGGACACCTGACTTAACAAGTGCATGAATAATTATAAATTTCAAACAACAACAGGTTTTTCTTAAGTCGGTTAACCATATCTGACATAAATAGTGCAACATACCTGATCGTACCTGGATCAGACAGTATCTGTGGCCAACAACGTCGTATAGACTTCAGCTCCGGTGAGTTTGAAAGACGGCGGGGGGTGTACCTGCAAGGTACTCTGACGTTCAAGTAAGGCATGGGTCACAAGTAAAAGCAAGTACAAGGTTAGAGTAAGAAAGTGTGTGTGTAACCTGACCCTCTCAAGTGAGAGGGTTTTATAGAGAGCCCCCAGCGCAGGGTCAACGGTTACTTGCATTGGGCTGGATTGTCAGGCCTAATCCAAGTAACTGCCAAGGCTTACGTGGCGTAGTGAAGACTAGCACGTGGTCTTCGCCCTGAGATAGCCGCTCCTAGATCTCCGGAACTAGGGCAGACCGATTCCATCGGGAGTGGGCGGTTACATGAGAACGTGTCCTCGCAGGGAGGAGTCTTGCGTGTCGGAGAGAGACGTGTCCTCGCGGGGAGGACTCTTATATGCAGAAGTAGATGACTCCTCGGGGGAAGGAGCACCTGAGTGTCGAGGAGGGGCGAGCTCAGAGAGACTTAGTGCCTCTGCCCGACGCTCTATGCCGTGTGTGCCCGAACACCGCCGAGGTGTGGCGTGTGTCCGACGCTGCTGAGGTGGGCCTGTGCTCGACGTTGGTCGTGCTAAGAGGCCTTTATTGGGCCATCCCAGGACGTGTGGGTTGGGCTTGCTCGATTGAGGAGCAGACCCCGACCCAGTCCAGAACAATACCTAATTTGAAAAGTGCTGACAACATTTTAAAAATTAGTTTTTTATGCCTTTGCTTCAAAGATTTTTATGCTTGAAAATCTGAGAACATTAGATATAAAGATGAGTATTATTTTTTAAGCATCTAAAGTTTATTCATAATGAATTGTAATTGTATACCTTAGCAAAAAGATCAGTTTCCTTTACTTTTAAAATATCCATAAACTTATGCATTCTTGATTTTTTATTCCAAATTTTTTCTTCTTTGATATTTCTTCTTTGATAGAATTTTGTCTTCATCAAAATAAAACTAAGATAGATGATGAAAATCTTCTTCACACGTATGTGCCACGAATAGCCCACTAGGCCTTCATAACTATAAATTTTAAAAAATTATATTAATATTTATACTGTCTCGCTCTAAAACAACACATTATTTTTGTCACCTCACTAAATCTTATCTCTATTCTATTCAATATTTCTCTTTTAAATATTGTATATTAATATAATCAAACTAAAATTTAATTGTTTTGTGTTTTACTTCACAATTTCCTCATATTATATTAGTTTCTCTTATGTTAAATATTTGAGTATTATATAATAAAATTAGACATATATTGTATTTAAAAACATGTTATATTATTTATAAAAAATAATATAGTACTTAAAAATATGTTATATTAAAAATAATACAATTTTTATTATATTTATTTTAAATATTATAGGGTTTTATTTTAATTTTTGTATAAAAAGATAATTAATAAAATAACTCGTTTAAGGTCTGGTATTCCGAAGCCTGTATAAGGTCAGGCTCATATAGTAATTTTTGAGTCCTTATTATATATAATAGAGCTTTTTTTCTGAGCCCTAAAAAGTTCGATACTCATTATGGTCAGATCATTTAGGATCGGGTAACCCATTTTAATAGCTCTACCCATTAGTGGCGAATGGAATTATCATATCTACATGAATTGTTATGCTTTTTACAAGATAATAATAATTTTACTTATTTTAAAAATAAGTATAAAACAATAATAACACTAATAATATTAATAAAATAACAGTAATAATAATAATGATAATAATAATAATAATGAAATTTCTATCGACAAAAAACATATATATATATATATATATATATATATATATATATAGAGAGAGAGAGAGAGAGAGAGAGAATGAAATTTGAAATGTCATGCAAGCACTAAACTTCACCTGAAAATGGATGGCTAGATTTGGAGTAGCAAACTTTATTTGTAAGGCAATGAAGTGAACACAATCTGTTAAATGGTCACAAATAACCCATGTGGCTGTGTGGTTAAAGGACTTTAGTAAATGTGTGATAAAGTCCATTGTTAAATTTTACATACTTGTTTTCGAGATTCTCCATAAATTTGGTGTAATTTCAACACCATAGTCATTGGTATTGTCTTGTCCCAATAGGGTCACCCTCTAAAGTTCTTTAAAAAGAATACGTACAATCAGATATCACCCTCATTCTTATAACCTTAAATTTACAAGGATACTAAAGACTTTGTTCGCACATGCACTATATAATTATTTACAAGTACTTATTGCGTTGACAAACCGAGCATGTGTGAACAATTAACATCCTTGTAAAATCCAGGTTATAAGAATAATGGTGATATCTAATTGTACGTATTCTTTTTAAAGAACTTTAGAGGGTGACCCTATTGGGACAAGACAATACCAATGACCATGGTGTTGGAATTACACTAAACCTATGGAGAATTTTGAATCAATCTTGATGAACAAGAATAATCAATCACACCGATTGATTTTACCTCTTGTTATTCACTCTTCACTCAAGTGAATCAACCATACCTTGGTTGCAAGATGATTCTGTTGCACATAAATTTGAGAGGAAAATAAAAGATGAATTGGAGAAGAAAAGATAATTTAAGGTTCGAGAGAAAAGGGGAAGAAGGAGAATATTTTTGCAGAGTTTCTCTCTGCCTTCAAACTAAAGTTTATTCAATCTTTTGTCTATGGAACTGCATTATTACAATGATAGAGTCGCTGATTCTACATCACAGACCTTTTCGAAATTGTCTGGATCAACACATTGATGAATTATAAAGAGAGTTTTATAATCTTTCTTCTTCAACTTTTTATATGCAGCTTTTTCTTAATCTGACGCATTTTTTGCAAGTGGTGTTACTCATTCCTTCACAAGATCCCAAAGATCTTGACAACAGAAAACAACCTTCATCTGTTTTCACCAATTCTCATAATTATGACCCTTCATTATTTTGAGACTTGCCGGAAAATGTCCATTCGGATGATTCATCGCCATTCCATTGTGTTTTACTTCCCCGTGGATAGTTCAGCCAGTGCTCTAGATACCAGATGTTGGAAATAAACCCAAGACTTTGAGTAATTCCGAATCTATCTTGATGAACAAGATTCAATCAACCGAGTGAATTCTCTTTTTGTTCTTCACTCTTCACTCGAGTGAATCAATCACACCTTGATTGAAAGATGATTATGTAGCACAACGATAATGGAGAAGAAGAAAACAAAACTAAATTGGGAAGAAAGGAAATTAGAGATTCAATGCGAAATAGGGGAAGAAGAAGAATTTCTGCAGAGTTACTTTCTGCTCTCAAAACTTCAATTTTATTCAAGTGAATCACTTTACAATAATAGAGGGTGCTCCCTATTTATAAAATCTTGATAGCTTGTCCACTAAACAAAACCCAAAATACCTAATTTTGCTAACACTACAAAATTAGGACCAAATATAAAATCCATGTCGAGGCTATTCCTCCGACACTTCGATAACAAAACAATTTTAACACACACTAAACTATTCGACAACTTCCTTGCCCCTTTCGAGCAACCTGCTTCGACATAAGGAATTACAATCCAATAGTTTTCTATGTAACAAGTTTAATTTAAATATTCCCCCCTATATATGATATTGATAATATATTTTTTATGTGATGTAAATGGGAGATATTTGAGTCCCGATCTGAAGTATTAGCATGTCACAGAATATTGGAAAACAACATGGTATTATTGTTGTGACTGTTCGTTCTGATACTGTAAATGAAAATCGAGTTAGGAAAGATAAATTGATTATGGGTTGTGAGAGAGAAGGAAGTAATAAAAATAAAAATACATTTGAAAGTAGTAAATCCTCAGAGGGCATTTATAATATGAAAGTGAAATGTCCTTTTAGACTGAGATTTGCATCGAGTGGTAGCGGTTGGAAGGTGATAGTTAGGTATGGGTTGCACAATCATAAACTATCTAAGGATTTAGAAGGCCATGACATATTGGGTCGTCTAAAAGTTCATGAAAGACAGTTTGTGAATGACATGACAAAGTACAACATGGCTCCACGATACATAGTTTCTGTTTTGAAAAACAAAGATCCAGAAAACCTCACCAGTGTTATCCAGGTGTATAAAGCTAGATCTATGTACAATGTGAGCAAGAGAGGTCCATTGATGAAAATGAAAATGTTGTTGAGTCTTATTCATAGAAAAAAATACATGTGCTAGACTAGAAATTGGGAAGACTCAAATATTGTTGCTTATATCTTCTGTACACATCCTGATTCAGTGAAGATGATGAATATGTTTCATTTGGTGTTGATTTTTTATTGTACGTACAAGACAAATAGGTAATCAGCATATGCGGGACGAATTAGACACTAGGAAGAAGAAGTTAGGAAGTCATCCTAATTTGTTTTGTAATCTTGTATGTGGCAAAACTTTTGTGGAAAATGTGTATCTATTATATGTGGTGTTTTTTTTATCGAAACAGTTACGCATGTTTCCATGGAAAATATAGAAAAAATAAGTGGTTTTGAAATTTTGGACTCATACCGAAAATTTTAAAATTTTTGGAATTTTGGAAATATTAAAATTTCTGGAATGTTGTGACATTTCACAGAAATTTTATAATTTTCGATATACCTCTACCAGATTGTGAAATTTCCGAAATGTTTTTTCTAGATATTCTAAATTCATGGTACAATGTCTTTGTTGCAGTTAAAAACTATAAATTTTCAAATTTTTCGTATAGACTGAAAAATTTCGATAAAAACTTGTAAATTTCTAAAATTTCCGAAATTCATCCAAGAATGTAACAGTAAAATTACTTTAAATGAAGGGTGTCCGGTATAAGTGGGGATGCCAAGTTAAATTTTTCTACTCTAACAAAGCATTACACATTACATTTAAAAAATAAAAGTAAAGCAATGTCATGTCACTAATTTTGTTGACCAAATTCATTAAGAGATCAAAATGAAGGAATCTTCAAATATCAAAGACGCAATCTGTGTTTTTTTTACAAGATCATTTGTTAAAATCGTCTTAAATGGCATTGGACAAAAGATGTATTAACCCTTAAAAAATATTTTATACAACTCATTTTTATTTATGTGTGTTTAGTTTTGATTTGACAATTTGAGCATTGGAATAGAAGAAAGATTCTCCAGAGCTGAAAGTGTCATTTATGTGGTGTACTGGGCATAGTTGATAAAAAAAGCTTATTTTTCTAATCAACAACAATATCTTTTCATTTAACAAAAAAAGAAACAATAGTATCTTTTAATTCCTAAAAAAAAACAGTATCTTTTACTTTTCTAAAAACATTACTTTCTTTGAGTTACATTTAAAACTCGATTTGGCAACACCAATTTTAAAGTAATGATTTTATACCATCAAATCAGGACCATCCTAACACTATATGAGGTCTAAAGCGAACTTCGAATTGAGACCTTTTATATTCTAATAAAAATGCGAACTTCGAATTGATGCCTTTTATATTCTAATAAAAAAAGTAAATTAAATTATTATAATATTTATTTAAAATTTACTCTTTAAGCTTTTTGAGATGCAAATTTCTTTATTAAACTATTATAATCAATTTCAGTTAACATTTCTTTTTCAATCGATAACAAAGCTAAGCCATTTAATCTTTGTTGAGACATTGTTGATATTAGATAAGATTTTATTAATTTTAATTTTGAAAAACTTCTTTCTGCTGAAGCAACAGTTACAGGAATCGTTAACATTATTCTATAAGCAATAAATGTGTTTGGGAATGAGTTCAGTCTTATTATATAATTAAGTATATCAATTGGTGTAACATGTGTGATTTCTCTTAAAAATTTTAATTCTGAAAATAAATCTAATTCATCAATATCAGAGAGTTGTCGTTGTGTTTTAACGAACATTCAAGGTTAAGACAATATTCTTTTAAATTTTCAATTTCCAATGACCTTAATTTCTCAATACTAAATAGAAAACCAAAATATCTTGATATATTTTAAATTGTTCAAATATACTTTGAAAAGATGTAATTGCATGATCTAATATGTACAAAAAATAGTCAGATTTAAATGATTCTTCAGGAGTTTTTAAAACTTCATTGTCAATAATCTCATCAAATTGTTTCTTTCTACGAATAATACGTTTTTCACGAAACTTAGGTTCTATATCCATTTCGATAGCAATTTCTTTAGTAGAAATTATGGCATTTTCAAAACCAACTTCCCTATATTTTTCAAAAAAAGAAATAAGTCCTTTCAATTGCTTTATAGCAACATATATGTGCATATCCTTTGATTGAAAGTGCTTACTAACTGAGTTTACTGCGAACAATATTTCATACCAAATAGTCATGCCTAACAAAAATTCAAAATTTTAAAGTTCATAAGTTGCCAAACATTCAGCTTCACTTTTATTTTAGGTTCATCATTTACTTCACCTAATTTCAATAAAGTATCTCTTATTTGTGAAGTTTAGAATCTTATAACTTTTACACTTACAATACGACTTTTCCAACGTGTTTGTGACAATGATTTCAAAGTAAGGCTAGGTGTATGGTCTAATAGAATTTTCCATCTTTTAGTAGATGAAGAAAATATTGTATAAATACGTTGCACCACTCCAAAAAATGACATAGCTTTGGAACAACAATTAGCCATATCACAAAGTATCAAGTTTAGACTATGAAAGCCACATGGTGTATAAAATGATCTAGGATTAGCGTCTAAAAATCTTTTTTGAACACCTTGATGTTTTCCTTTCATATTAGAACCATTATCATAACATTGTCCTCTTAAGTTACTAATATCAAGACCAAGTATATTTAGTTCATTCATAATAGCATCAAAAAAACCTTTTCCAGTTGTATCATCTACTACTAAAAATTTTAAAAAATACTCAACTACTTGTATTGGGGTTGAAGAAAAATCTACACATCGTAATACAATAGACATTTGTTCTTGATGACTTATATCAGGAGTACAATCAAGTATGATTGAAAAATATTTTGAGTCCATAACTTTTTTTATAATTTTTGTTTTAATTTCATTTGCTAGCAAATCTATTAATTCATTTTGTATTCTATGTCCAAGATAATGGTTATGAATTTTATCATTTTTTATTTGACTAATGTGCTCTTGCATTAGAGGATCGAATTCTGCAATCATTTCAATTAGACCTAAAAAATTTCCATTATTTTCTTCGTAAATCTTTTCATTTGTTCCCCGAAATGCTAAGTTATTTTTTCCAAGAGTTTTAACAACCGCAATGATTCTAAGTAATAAATTTTTCCAGTGTTCTCTTTCTCTATTAATTTTTTTTTTAATGTGTTTGTCAATTGTTTTATGTTTTAATAGTCTCATTTCTAAATCAATCCATGAACTCATATTGACAATATGCTCATTACTCATCTCATGACTCTTTAACTTAGCACTAATATTTCTCCAATCATTACTACCTTCATGTGCTAATTTACTTGTATTAGGAAGAGTATTAAATAATTTACAACAAAAGCAAAACATTTTATCCAAATTTTGAGAATAACCCAACCATCTTCTTTCACACTTTTCTCCATTGGACAATTGTTGTATGTAAAGTGATGAAGAAAAGTGTCTTTCATATGCATCCTTAGGAAAATCTATATCGGTAATTTTTATAGGACCGTTCTCTACTAATAAATCTCTCAAATTTGTTGATAATTAATAGGATCTGCCCTAAAGGCACATATCCCCTCCCCCAACATAGACAAAGTAGTTGATAATTCTGCTGGTTTTAAATTGTTATCTTTCATGGACGCGTATTCAGGCTATAACCAAATACCCATGGCAAAAAGCGACAAAAGGTACACAGTTTTCATGACCGAATCGGGCAACTATTACTATAACGTAATGCCCTTCGGCTTGAAAAACGTTGGCGCTACCTACCAAAGAATGATGAACAAGGTCTTCCGAGGAGAAATCGAGGATATGCTCGAAGTCTATATGGACGACATGATCGTGAAATCCCACGAGGAATCCGATCACACGATCCATTTGAAGAAAGTCTTTGAGCAGGCCAGGAAGTACAGGATGCGCTTCAACCCGGAGAAGTGCACGTTTAGGGTACGAGCGGACAAGTTCCTCGGCTTCTATCTAACAGAATGAGGAATCGAAGCTAACCCCGACAAGTTCAAAGCCTTCTCCGAGATCCCTACGCCGAACTCGAAGAAGTTCATCCAATCCCTGAACGGGATGCTCGCCTCGCTGTCCCGTTTCGTGGCAAAATCTGCTCAACACGCACTCCCATTTTTCAAACTCCTCCGCAAGGAGGCGCCTTTTGAATGGACGGAGGAATGCGACAAAGCCCTCCTCCACCTGAAACAGGCACAGTCAGAACCACCGGTCCTCTCCTGGCCAGATAACAGGGAAACCCTGTATCTCTATCTCGCCGTTGCGACCGAGGCCATCAGCGTCGCCCTCATTCGTGAGAGGGGCAGAAGCCCATATACTTCACGAGTAAAGCGCTGCAAGGACCGGAACTGAGATACCAGCAAATAGAGAAAGTGGTCCTAGACCTTATCAATGTTGCGAGGAGGCTGAGGCACTACTTTCTAACTCACACAATCGTGGTACGCACGGACCAGCCCGTGAAGCAATTGTTGCACTGTCCAGATATGGCCGGCAGAATGCTCAAGTGGTCGCTGGAACTGTCCGAGTTCGACATCTAGTATGAAAGCAGAAAATCCCTCAAGGCTCAGGCCCTAGCCGACTTCATCGTGGAGATGAACTTGCCTAATTCCCCCACTTGCGGGGCTCACAAGTGGACAATATTCGTCGACGGAGCGTCTAGATCGGCAGGGAGCGGGGCATGCATCATCTTTGAAAATGAGGAAGGAATCCTCGTCGAGGTCTCGCTTACCTTATCTTTCCCCACTTCCAACAATCAGGCCAAATACGAAGCCTTCCTCGCAGGTCTACGCCTCGCCGAAGACCTAGGAGCCGAGGAAGTCGTCACCTGCACCGATTCTCAACTTATGGCCCTCCAGGTTTGGGGAGAATATCAAGCCAAGAACGACAACCTATCTGAATACTTGCCATTGGCCAAGGAAAAGATGACAAAGTTTACGCTAATAGAGGTAAAGCATGTTCCCCGCGAACACAACGTCCGGGCAGATGTTTTGTCAAAACTGGCGAGCATGAAAAAGAAGGGTGGAAACAAATCTATCATCCAGGAAGTACTCCCACGACCCAGCATCAAGAAAGCTTTCACGAGCCTCAACGTGCACGTCATTGGCGACAGCAACTGCTGGATGACCCTCATCTACAACTACCTCACCATTTGAAGAAAGTCTTTGAGAAGCCAACATAGTCAGGAGCAGAGCCTGCTCCTATGTCCTGGTCAAAGATAAGCTCTACAGACGAGGGCTCTCCATCCCTATCCTCAAATGTGCCGAGGAAGAGATGGTCTCCCACGTCCTGCGCGAGATCCACGTGGGGATCAATGCCCAGCACCTCGGGGGGGGGGGGGGGGGGGGGGGGGGCGATCCCTCGCCAGGAAGCCTCTACGAGCAGGATATTACTGGCCAACCGTGTAGCATGACGCAAAGGAACATGTGAAGAAAAGTGAAAAATACCAACGGCACGGGGACATGCACTTGGCACCGCCCAATGAACTCAAAGCAATGTTCTCCCTGTGGCCCTTCGCATGGTGGGGCCTAGATATCCTCGGACAATTCATCGTAGGGTCGAATTAGAACAAGTACCTGATAGTAGGCATTGACTACTTTACAAAGTGGATAGAAGTAGAGGCCCTGGCCAAAATAATGGCCCACAACATACTCCGCTTCTACAAGCGGAACATCCTTGCTCATTCGTCCCCCAACATGGCACCAAGCAACACTTCGCGTCCGTCGAGCATACCCAAATTAACGGGCAAGCCGAGGCGGCAAACAGGGTAATCATATGAGACCTCAAACGGAGACTGGATGAAACGAAGAAACAATAGGTCGAGGAGCTGCACAACGTGCTCTGGGCCTACCGTACTACACCCCACTCTTCGACCGGGAAAACACGTTTCTGTCTAGCATACGGGACTGAGGCAATAATCTCCATTGAGATACATGTACTCTCTAAGCAGACTGAAGCTCCCCTGGACGAGGAGATAAATAACGAGGCACTAAGGGATGAGCTCGATCTCGTGAAGAGGTTCGGTCAGGAGCAGCCCTCCGCGAGGCCTCACTAAAACAAAAAATCGCAATTAGGAATAACGCTAAAGTTATACAACGAGAATTCCAAGTAGTCAGTCTCGTCCTAATGAGGAATCATAAAGATTCTCGAGAAGGCAAACTCGCCGCTAATTGGGAGGGGCCCTATCGTGTTCGAGCAAAAACAGAGAATGTGGCCTACTACCTATAACATCTTGACGGGGAAGAACTCGCTCGACCATGGAATGCCAAAAAGTTAAAACAATATTATAGCTAAAGCCTTAACCGTCGGCATGCTCCGTAGACACGACGAGCATAACGCACCGACTATAAGTATGCGCCCAGGTACAAGCGTTGCATACCAGAATAAATCAAGGCATGCTTTAGCTCTGGAACGAGCAAAACCCCTGAAAGACAGCGGTCCCTCGACCGAGCCCGTCGTCGTCCAAGTACCACGACAGGCAGAACACTTAGCTCATGATGGGAAGTTCACGCTGCGAACTCAGGCCACAAATAGGACCCGAGCTCTGCCCTCATGCTCGGAAGCTACCCAACTCTTTCGACCAGTTCCCCTCACTGTCAAACACATCTTGTCTAGCAAACCCCGAAAACAACAAATCACTTACTAAAGTAATCCGTATGACGGGCACATATATTGAGCAACATTTTGATATTTAGCAAAAATAAAGCAAAGTAAAAACATGCATCCAAAGCAAATCATACACAAACGATCATTGGCCGAAAATAAACATTATAAAACGGCCACAAAGACCACGAGCGTGCTTGTTACATTACAAAGTGGCCAAGCCCCAATACCAAAATAAAAATAAATTACAAAAACACGGCACGCTGGCCGGAAGTACAACTAACAAAAAAATCACTCAGCCGCTGGCTGAGACTCTTCACGGGCTGGCTGATTTTACCGTCCACGACATTGTGGAGGAACCCGATCCCCTCGGTGGACAATTCAACCCCGGGGTTCACAATCCTCGGCTGCTCCACAACATTGTTGAAAGCATCCTCGACGATGCCCACACAGTCATCCTCCCCTGGGTAATACGGGCGACCAACTCAACCCAAGTCTTCAGTCTCTTCACTTCCTCGCTCTCTGCCTCAGCGGGAGTAGCGGTGGTCCTCAATTTCTCGACCAGGTTCTCTACGGCAAGGGTATCCTTCTCCCCGTTGACCTTGGCCAGCTCACCTGGGCCTTTTTCAGCTCGGAGTCATGAAGGAAACCCTCCTCGGTGTAAACCACCGCCATTTCCAGGACCCTTATCAGAGCAGCAGCATCCTGAGCCAGCATCGTCCTCTTGCTCGGACTGTCCATCTCCTCGAGCATCAGAGACTCCACCTGAGGAAGTTCCAAAGAAGAGCCTTCAAAGAATCTCCTATTGTGAAGGCACGGGGGCAGTTCAAATCTACTCTTCTCCCCCTCCTTGATAAGGTCCAAGATCTCGCCCGTCCGTTGGCGCTCGGGCCTTGAATTTACTGGCACGGGGGATGTCTGGGTGGCCGATAGGGCAGACGAGGAGGTCCCCGACCCCGTTTGTAGAGGAGGCGCTCGCTGGTTGAGGCAGCTCTTCCCGATCATTCCCCGCCCCCCCCCCCCCCCCCCCCCCCCGTTGAGTTTTGCATGAACATTCTTCACCATTCGTTTGTGGGTAGAAGACATTTTACCTGTAATACAACGAGCACATTACTAAATGGAGAAGATAACAATCCAAACAAGCTAAGAAGAAATAAAAGGCTACCCAACAGTTCTAGAGCCTCCTCACGAGTGCTGCACTCAAGGATCTCCTTCGTATTAATAAAGCGGCTCTCCACCTTAGGCCCTCCATCTTCTTCATAAATTGGATCACCGCTCTTGGTCACGCACTGAGCAGGGGTAAAGTCGTAGACAAAACCCACCATCTTCTCGTAGCTGGCCTTATCATCCTCGTCTGGCATATCTGGGTTGGCGGTGTAGCCATCAGTTCCCCGAGTGAAATGATCCCCGCTCCAACAGAAGGGGAACCTCAACAACCTCCGCCCCTATATTTTGCCCTGCTCGTCGACAAGGGCTTCCCCAGTCTCATCCGTCGAAACCTCCTAAATAAACGTGGAGTCTATGACGCTCTCTGACACGGGCTCGATGATATAAAACCTTTCCTTAAAAGTCCTAATGGACTCAGAAAAAGGCTTGAATAACTTCTTCCCCTGCTTCAGGGAGACCCATCCGAACTTCCTCCCCGAAACTTTGGCACTGAAGATGGAAGACGGTAAAGAAGAGGGGAAGAGTAACTCCGATCTCCAGATATTCGTACGTCAGCTCGAAAGCCCGTATGAAGGCAATCGAGTTTGGATGGAATTGTGAGGGTGCCAGATCCAGATGCATGAGGACTGCCATCTGAAAATCCATAAAGGGTAGCCTCAACCCTATCTCTTTGAAGACGTATTCATACATAGGGAACCTCTCTCTGTATGCCGAGCAAATGCGGTCATCCTCCCCATGGAAATGAATCTTCCAGTCGCCCTCGACCCCCACCGTCGTGAAGGTATCTTCAGTGTAAGAGGTAAAGAGGGTGGCATGCTCCCGAGGTTCCGCAATGGACCACTCTTATGCGGAAGTCCTCGAAGTAGGTGTTTCGCCAGCATCCCGAGGATCAGAGGTATCTTCAGTATCGCTATCCTCTTAGGAGCTCTCCTCAGACAGATCTCTCAGGATTTCATCCTCAGCTTCGTGTGACATCTTCTTTACCTGAAAAACAGGGTACAAAAGTGATTTCGATGACAAAGTCAAATCCACCCTTCCACCGCTAGTTAAGTGAAAGGGCGCGTGAAGGCCCGAGGACAACGTCCCCGACCTAAGCCCTACTCAAATGGCAGAACAACGGTGCGAGGGGAAGCCTAGGGCAATCCCTCCAACACACGCGGGGAGACCCTTCCTGGTACGTTACCCAGAACTTCGGTTAGAGATCCACCGGAAAACTCAGAAGTACACCAGAAAATTCATGGATTCCACCGGTGACGAACGCATCCGTTGTTGTAACGGTGTCAGAATCAACTAAAAAGCCAAGTTTCCAAGGCTCCGGCGATGGTGACAACGACGGAAGATGACCTAACCACCGCCAGCCACCAACGAGCACCGAAATCACCCCCTACACTACACGGTTTCGCCCTAACCACATGCATACTAAGGAAGCAGAAAGTAAAAAAAACTAAAACAGAGATCAGTTCAGGTAACTTACGTGGTCGATGAAGGAAGTTAGGGGGTCGAAGAGCTCTGGTCGCTGCGCACGGTGGTTGAACAGCGGCAGATGGCGGAATTCAGAACAGTGAGCCAAGGAAGAGAGAGAAAGGAAAAGTGCAACTGAGCAGGTATTCCCTCTATTTATAGACAGTCCAAAGGCACGAGCACACACGGCTAAGGGTATCATCATGACCCTAGCCTAGCCATCATTACACACTAAATACGGCACGTGGCTTGAGGCATGCGTGACACTCTACCCCTTCAGATCACATCAACCGTTGGGCTCCTTGCAAGCCGGGCACGCCAGACAACGTTACAGGTCCCCCGAGCACATATTCCCTCGGGCATCGCGGAACAACCTCATCTCAGCAACAGGTGACGACCATGTCTGGTCCTCCCCGGGACCGCGAGCTGCCTTTAATTCATCACTCCTATGCTCGGGAGCAACGACTTGGGGGGCTCCTGTTCTGGACCGGCCCAACGGCTAGGCATGGCCCAATCCATTTCTGCTCCCAGAACGGCCCAATTGCCTATGTCCAGCCAATCTAGGGCAGCATTTACCTTTCTGCCCCCTATTGGGGAAGGCTGGTCGATTGACCTCCAGGGTCAGCTACCCCTCCTCAGTAGTTCCTGCCCATCACGCACGACTCCACCATCCAGAAACAGTCACGACGCCTGTGCACGCGACTACGCCTCTGCCCGTGGCAACGACTAGTTTTGGGCACCTCTGTCCATCCCAACGGCTAGTTTCTGGCAGTTCCCTATTCTTTAGGGAGCGAATATCTCACCACGAAAATAGGGACCAATGACCAAGCGCTGGAGGCACTATAAAAACCCTCTCATTTGAGAAGGTCAGGTATTCTAAATCATCCTAAGACACACGTACTTTGTACTTGCCTTCTATTCTCCTGATCCTTACTTTAGCATCAGAGTGTCTTGCAGGTACACCCCCTCCTCATATTTCACACCCAGCATCGCAGACGCAGTCTCTGACCCACTTCAGGTTCTAATCAGTCGGTAAGATCAAATACGATTGAACTATAGCCAGTTCATCCCCAAAATAACATTAAGGTGACTCAATGATAGGCTAACTAAGTCGAATAGGGCGGAGAATGATCGTCAAATTCACACCGGAACGAGAGGGATCCTGAGGCTGTGCAGGTATGAGGTTGAATGTTTGAAAGAAGGCTTATAAGGATTCATTGGTACTATTTATACCAACAAGATGCATCTTCTTTTTTATAGTCTAACGAATAAGAACTCTATAGTTAATGAGGTTACATGGAGTAGTATTTGGATGAACGACCTTCTAGAAAGTTTCCCGAAAAACGTGTGAGTGAGGACAAAACATGCTGAAAAGACTCATGTTGGTTTGTGGGGTCAATCGGTAATCCTGAAAGGAGTATGGGGCGTTATAAAGTGCATGCTAGAGCCTCTAGAACATTCTTCTGACCACTGAACCTTCAATAATCTGGAAGCAGGGGATCCATCCCTCCAACACATCCAACGATTTTCTGCATTCTACGCCCGAAAATTATTTATGGTTCCGATCCAATAAGACTCATATATATATATATATATATATCAGTTCATGATTTGAATGTTTTGGTTAGAGGTTCTACGTTGGAGTTCCTGAAGGAAGATCGATGGGTTTGGAAATTGGAGACAAATTCTGAATTCTCTGTGAAGTCTGTTTATTCTAAATTGTGTTCAGAAGTTGTTGGCCTGTGTATCTCTGCAGACATCGGAGCTGTGCTCGAGGAGATTTGGCAATCTAAAATACCGTTGAAAGTAAAAAATTTCAGTTGGAGGATGTTGTTAAATAGGCTCCCAACTCGCGACAATTTGGCGGCTAGAGGGATCGTTATTTCTGCTCATGACAAGGTTTGTCCCTTATGCTTTTTGGAAGAAGAAAATACTCTGCATCTTTTTCAATCTTGTCTGAAAATTCAAGCTTTGTGGATCAAGATTTCCTGTTGGTTGGGGATTCAACCGGTGGTTGCTAACTCCATTTCCAACTATGCTTTGGCATGGTCAGCTTCTATGAGAAACTCTTGTAAGAAAGGTTTGATAACTTACATTTGACATATTGTGAATTGGTGCATCTGGAGCACTAGGAATAACATCATTTTTGGCGATGAATTTGGAGATGTCGACGGTATGTTTAACCGTATTTTGATTCTCTCGTGGCGTTGGCTGGAGATAGGAGGAGATAAGTGTAATTTGTATAACTGGATGAAATATCCTCTTGATTTTATGTAACTCTAGGAGTTTTTTTCCTGTTTCTTTTTGTTCCTTCCTTTTGATCCTTGTATTGGGTTAGAGAAGCCATTCTTCTCTGTTTTAATACAAGTTGCTTATCAATATATATATATATATATATATGGTATGCTTCATCGGCAGTAAGAATATTGTTCTCTGTAAGAGATAAAAGCTAAAAATAATTTTATTTATTTTATAAACTAATTTTATAAGGTTGAATTAGGATTATATTTTAATATAAACTTTTTAAAAGGTGCTACATCCATCCCCGTATATTGACCATTCAATATTTATCTTGACAATGAAACGACCCTATATGGTCTATAAAAGAACAATCAATTCATGTTGATAATAATCTATATACTTATCATTAACCTTAAATAATGGAAGAAGGAAAATAACATAATATGCAATAATAATCACAATAAAGAAAGATAACACTCCACTAAAAATAATTAGGGGCCCCCTTTTCTTAAAACTGCAACTTGTTTTAAAATGCATTAGTTTCCATACAAATTTCTATATCATGGCTCCACTTAATTAATACCACTCCTTAATTCAACAAGCTTATAATGACAATTTATCACTGGTTTTGTTTCTATTATGGTTATTTAGCCTAGTGCATGTTTAATTAGTTATATAAAAAATAATATTGAATAGGAGTAATGTTTTTGGCTTCAATACACATAGCAGAAAAAGTGTGATTTAAGATTCTCAACTTAGCACTCTTGTGATCTTTTAAATGCAGAGGATAAAAGAGAAATGAGATTCTTCAGTTGTTGCTTGTTCCAACTGAAAAACTGTGGTATATATGTATCATATCATATCATTATTCTTTAGATAAAAATCTTGACATACATATATAAACAAAGAATCTTGTGATCAAATAGTGTAAAGAAAAAGACAGAGAGGGACCAGTGGTACATCATAATTCAGAATGAAAGAAAAAGCATCCTTGGATATAGATTGACAAAAGTTGCCTCAAATATTTATTTTTTTAAATGTGTCATTGTTGAAAGATTCTTACTATATTTATTTTATGATAACTTCATCATAATAATAAATCAAAAATAAAATATAATAAGAACAACTCAAGTATCTGAATTACACACATTAAATAATATAAAATATCTCATCGCTTCCATAATAATAATAATAATAATATTTTGTAGTTTATATTTATATAATAATAAAAATTATTTGATAATTGTAGTTATATAAAAAATTTATAAATTATTTTTATTATATATAGCATTTGTTTACATCTTCATTATATATATATATATATATATATATATATATATATATATATATATATATATATATATATATATATATATATATATATATATATATATTGATTGGTTCACACATTAATTTTATATTTTTTTATATTTATAAATTAGTTCAATAATTATTGTTACTAATCATTAAATGCAATCAATTAGTTTATTAAGTATTTATAAACTATTTTATCCTCTATTCAATATATTTTTACCAATTTTTCTTTTTATTTTAACAACTTTTGATTTATAATAAGACACATTTATGAGAAAATAATAAGACACATTTATCTCAATTAACAAATATCAATTGAGTGACTCCATTCACCTCTATTTTACCAAATTGAGTTTTAGTTGACATATTAGATTTATTTATATCTAAATGAAAAAACTAATAAATTTTGTTATTTGTTTTTTTTCATAATATTATTAATTATATTAATCATCTAATTTCATTGTTTTTTTCCTTTTCGATCAATACATAAAATTATTATTAAGAAAATAACAATTAATATGGTGTTAAATTTTAAAAATGATCCACAATTAAAAATAAAATTTGTAAACAAAAATGACAAATAAAAATAAACAGATTTTTATTTAATTATTTAAAACAATACAAGGTTGTATTTTTATTTTATTTCTAAAAAAATAAAAATAAAAATAAGAATCTCACATGCATGTCACAATCACGTACACCTTTAAGTTACCATTGTGTCTTTTTATCCCATATTGAAACTAGTTTGAGTATCCCTTCTGTCCCAAAGAGTGTAGGGAGAAAAAAGTGTCAGTAATTTGGACTTTAATAAAGAGCACATGGGTTAGAGTAAGTGTAAAAGAACAAGAATCACCCGTGACATTGAATTGAGGAACCAAATGAGAAAAACAACAACCCTATTTTCTTCTATTTTAGTGAATGAACCTAAAAACCATTATGGCCAAAGGAAAGTAAGAGAATCAGTTTATTGTTTGGCTATACAAAGGTGTACTGGATACCTTGGTACTTGCATATTAATGCTGTCTTTGTGATATGCATTTGTCAATGCATGCAATAATGCTATTGCCCTAGTTTTGTTGTGCATTGGAGTCTATAGTGTTGTAGATTTCTAACTTTTTTATTACTGACTTTATGGTGATGCACTGTTGGAAGTTTAGTATATTTGGGTGAGTTATTGCATGTAGTTGGAATTTTGTAAATCTTTGTAGTAAATGGTTGCTCGTAAAACTTACGAAAGAAATTATGTTAGGTGTGTCCTCCTAACAACCTCCACCTCCACTTGACCATTTGGCAGATTTTATCTGGATAAAAATGATCATGTTATCACTAATGGCTCCGTCTACCGAGCTAAGCTTGAATTCAAGAGTTGCTTGTGTTAATTTTGTTGGTGTAAACACAGTTGCACTTTGATTTAGAAAAAAAAAAGAGATAATTGAGAGAGCAAAAGGTGTGTGTTTATTATTGAAATTGAGGAGTACAATGTATCAATCAACATGGACATATATACTATAAAGGGGATTATTTGTACATGAAGCAACCAACTAATAACAACCTTCTAGTTAACTCTAACTCCCGAGTATATCACAACATGTTAGATTACCTCACAACATGCTCCTTATAATTCAACCTGAATAATACAACAAACATGTACACAATCGTTAAAACATGTTAACTATTGAGTTGAACAACTCCTAATTTTTTCTGAAGAGTCAAAAATCTGTCTATTTTTCAATCCCTTAGTGAAAATATCAGCCAGTTGAGATTCACTTAAGCAATGTCTTATTTCAAGCTTTTTTTGTTTCACCTGCTCCCTCAAGAAGTGAAATATGGCTTTTATGTGCTTCCTTCTACCATGAAGAATTGAATTCTTTTCTAAATTGATGGATGACAAATTATCCAATTGTAGAACAAGTGACCTTTTAACTATAACTTTTAGCTCCTTCAACACTGATTCAATCCAAATTGCTTGGCATGTTGCATAGGATCCTAGTATGTATTCAGCTTCACAAGAAGATAATGCAACAACTGGTTGTTTCCTTGAACACCATGAGATTGATGCGCCAAATACCTTTAAGAAGTAGCTTGTTGTATTCATTCTACCAGACTTGTCTCCACACCAATCTAAGTTTGAATAACATATGATTATTGCATCATCATCTCTCATGCTGCTAGAAAAAAAGATACCATGATTTACAGTTCCATTTAGATACACGATGATTCTTCTTGTTGCTTTCATGTGTGATACTCTAGGATCATCCATGTGTCTAATTATTAAGTGCTTTTTGTTGCATAGGTATCTCAAAGATTCTACTATCTTCTAGAGCAAAATTGTATTCACCTTATCTTCATTTTTATTCTTCTCAAGTTTCAAGTTTGCTTCATCAGGAGAAGCTGCAGGGATAAATTCAAACATGTTGAATCTCTTGAGAACTTCTCTAACATATTTCCTTTGATGCAGTATCATGCATTTTTCAGTTTTTAGAAATTTCATGCATAAGAAGTAGGATAGATCTCCTAAATTTGACATCTCAAATTCTTTCATCATTAGGTACTTGAACATCTTCAGCTTGTTGATGTTGTTTCATGTGACTAATAAGTCATTAACATATAGACATATGAGTGTCATGCCATCTCCCTTTGACTACACATACACACCATATTTATACTTACACTTGATGTAACCCAATTCTGTTAGACGATTGCTATGGATCTAGAAGGGGGTTGAATAGATCCCTTGAGTTTTACACATAAATGGTTACCAAAAATTTGGTTTTAAAAATGTTTAATGGAAGCAACCACTGAATCACACGTCTACAACGAACCTTCTACTAAAAGGATCGGATATGCACGACAATATTGGGAATGAATTATGGATGAGAAAAATTCAGTTTGATTAACACAATTTAAAACGCAGTCAACAAAGTATCACTTGCTTGATGTTTAATCCAATCCAACGAGATCAACTGACAAACACTAAATTTCAAATGTGTTCGATTTTTGCTTTGAAACAAATTATCAAACACTTGGTGTGCGTAAACACACTAAGTGCAGAATTTCTATGGAATGTAAAGTCAAGCTGCTCCTAGATACAATTCAAGGAATTGTATCAATTTTTGACAAAACAGTTTATCAACTCGAGATAACGCAACCTCAGAAATTTCGATACGTTGAGACTTTGCAAATTCGAATAAACTGAAATGTAAAAGAGTTAAGGGAAAGAGAGAACAAATGAGATTTGATTAAACAGTTCCCCAATCGTCCTCGCTTTGGGTACCTCTGCCCCCAATTCCACAATTGGAATTGATATATATATATATATGCAGCTGTTGCAAATTGTTTATTACAAGAGAAGAACTATGAACATCCAAACTCCCAAACGTCTTTGATCGTTGATGCAGAGCCTTCTCTTCCCTTGATTCGAGACGAATCAAGTGTCACGAATCCGGTATAACAAGTCACCGTCCCACGCTACTAGACTGCAAGAAACCCCCTTTCTTCAGTCACATTCACTCGGCCGACTTCAATTCTCCGCAATTCGATCCCCAAACTTTTCTTCTACGATCCTCCGACTGTAGCTACTAAACCAAAAGAGAACTCTGTTCTTCGGTTACCTTCGCACGGCTGAATCCCTGTAGAACGAAACAGTTTGTGCCAAAAACCCCCAAAATCTCCTTTGATTCTTGGAGGATAAAACCTAGGGTTTTATTCAAGAAACACCTACCAATTCTCAACCCAGAAATGAAGATCACACACTTCCTAATTCTGAACGTTATCACTTCAAAACAATGGACAACACAAGCAAAAATGATTATGTGTAATTGTTGGTTGACTCAATGATGAAGATGAAGATGAAGAGAAAGATTGGTATAAATTTTTACGTTTCTTGTTATTTTGGATAATGAGATGACCAAACTATTTATAGAGAATGAATTGACCCATTAAAAGTTATAACAGAAATAACAGAAAAAATTTAAGTGAAAAAATTAGTTCAGGCGTGTTTGGGTCGACTCATACTTTAATGAGGGTCGGCATGCGCTGACCTGTGGAAAATATTGTGAAAATTTGACAAGTATGCGTCGACCCAAAGGCATCATGCGTCGACGCAAGAATACAATTTTTGCATTCCCAGAATCATGCGCTTTCCCGGTCATTTCACCAGTTTTGCACCAGTAAGCATGAGTCGACTCATGCACAGGGTAGGTCAGCTCATAACCTGTATTTTTACATAAAACTCATTTTTTCTGGACATTTTAACTGATCAAGACCCAGACAAACATACTAGACACCAGTATAATGATCATGCACATGTATTAATGGATAAGACAAAGTCCTATATGTCTAGACACATGAACAACATTGATTAGATGCAATTTGCCCGACAAGTGAAGTGATACTGCTCAAATTACAATCTAATACTTAGCATATTTGTTGACATCATTAAAATAAAGTAGATGAAAGATCTTAGTGTTGCCATGTTGCAAATATGTGGATGAATTCTTACCTGTTATAGTGTAATTCTTTTGACCACCTTCTTCTCTTCTTTTTGATGTTGACAAAGGGGGAGAAGGATAACAAGCAGAAAATTAGCAGAAATTAACCAAGTGTTAAAGACAGGGGGAGCTTCAGCTTGTTCGTTCTCAAATTACAAATCACGTGAAAGCTAAAACAGTGTTACCATCATCAAAAAGGGGGAGTATGTGAGAGCTTGTTCAGTTAATGTAAAATTTGAAAGGGATAAATACGGAACATAAGAAGCAAAGACAATCCATTCCATAGTTCAAAACAAAAAACCAAAACAAACTGAAACAAAGTTCAAAGTTAAACAACAGGAAAGAACATGCAATCCAAACAGCAAAACATAAATGCAAAACACTAGTAATATGATGCACTAATCTCTATGGTCTCCTCCCCCTAGGTGGATGACCTCTTCCCCCATGGTATTGGCCTGGTGGTGGCAAATCCTCTAGGTGCAAGTTAAGTTCGAGTAGCGAGCGATTGAGCAATCCAAGACTATTTGCAAGATTTTGATTCTGTTGAGTCAAATTCTCGTCTATTTGGGTGAAGCGAGTCATAGAGGCGTCAGCAAACCTGTTGAAGTTAGTGATGTAAGCCGAGACTTGGTTGGATAAGTTTGTGAACCTTTCTTCCTGAGCATTGTAGCGGGTTTCTTGCAATGCTTAAAATTCTTGATGTTGAAGATTCATTTGGTACAACCTGTCTAGAATCTCTTCAGATGCCCGGAAATCATGCTGAGGCTGTGGAGTTGAAGGTGCAGAATAAACAGGTTGTCGCCAATCATACTCCTCGCCATAGGTGGGAGGAACAAATGCGTCTCCAAGAGCAGTCCAATAGTTGTTTTGCCAATCTCCCCAACCCTGATTATCAGAATTGTCCTCAGGTTGATAGCCCATCCATGCTTCGTTGTCTTCCTCTTGCATAACCACATCAGCATTGTTAACATCTTGATTATCACTATCATGTACTTCCTCATCATCAGTTCCTTCATAATGAATAGGTTCTTCAGGTTCAGGTTGAAAAGGATGAGTGGATCTGTGTCGGTACTTGAATTTCTTATTAACGGAATCCCAATTGTAACCCATCATGGTGAGGGTTTTTGGTTGAAATTGTTGTTCAGATGTAATCTCAATGTAAGGAATATTTGGAACCGAAATGCCAGCCTTGTTCACAAAATTCTGAATGCACGAGGTATACCCTAGAGCAAGACTTTTGGTGGAGTCGCGGGTAACAAACATCCGATATGCAAAATAGTATGACCAGTTGATTTTGATCCAATTCTTCAGTATGTAAATGAGATGAACTTCAGCCTTCTCAACTCGTGAGTATCCACCTTTCTTAGGTCTCAAAATACGAGCAACAATCCATTGCAAAATGCGGTATTCAAATTTCAAATGGCCGGTAGTGACATTTTTCGGAAAGACGTCACTTGCCACAACATCGTCAGGATATGGTTCCCGTAACATAGAGTTCAGAGCAGTCTTAAACTCAAAGTTTCGAACAAACCTTTTGTCGGTTACTTTGGGCAAATTTTCATCAGTATCCATACTAAACAAAGTTTTCCATAACTCATTGTTGACAGGATGAAGTTTATTATTCATAGAAAACGAAAACTCAGCACCCTTAAATCTTCCCTTAATTCCACAATAGAATAATCGAACTAAATCAGGATTAAACTTATCATCACATTCAAGAAACTCAGCAAAATATTGAACACTCAACATTTCAGTTATCTCAGGAATTTTGTAATCTGAACCCATTAAAACATAGAAACCATGTTGTGGAATAACATCATGATGACTAAACTCTACTTCATAAGGACCAGACAATGCTTCAGAAATTAAAGAGTTAATAGTTACCGGTTGTGAAGAAGTTCCGGCAGATGAAGGTCTGGTTGTTCTTTTACCGATTGTTCGTCTAGAAGCCATTGTTGATGAAGGGTTGGAGAAGATAAACAGTGCACGATGGTAGAAAGATGATGATGAACAGTATTTCGCAGAAGTTGTAGAGGAACGATGATCAGCCGTTAGAAACCCTTGTTGTTATACCCTTGAGGATTCACTCTTTGTGGGTTTTGATTTTTAGTGGTTTTGATGAGGTTTTGATGGAGATTAATAGGTATTGATGGAGTTTGATGGAAGAGATAGAGAGAGGGAGACCATAAAATCGGATATGTTTACCTGCAATGAACAAGAAATTAAGAGTAATGAAGATATGTAGTGGGAATAGGTAGCATTAGGTCGGTGCACACATTCCCATTAAAGTAGGGATTCAGAGCATGTCAATTTTACGTCGACCTATAGACAGGGTGCGTCGGCGCACACTTATTGAGAATTGAAAAAAATAAAAAAAAATAAGATGCGCCGACCGCAGGTGGTCCTGCGCTAACCCGTGTGTTTCCCTTTGAAATTGCATCAGCTCATAAGTCGACCCATAACATGGTCCAGTCGACTCATCCAAGGCAAAAATGAAACAAAATTGAAATTTTTGCAATCATAAGTTCCAAAAAGATAAATAAGCATACACACACATAGAACAAACATCCAAGTGAACAATATATGCACAACATGTAATAAACATCAAGTTTAAAGTAGTTAACATGGCACAAAATATGTTAAACATATATGAATCGGAAAGATATTACCTTGATCACTATGACGATGAGAGCCCTCACATATAGCTAAATATCTCTTTGCATTGTTAGTTAAAAGAATAAACAAGCACGTGTATATGTGAAGATCACTATCTTAAAGGATTATCAAACACGATCCGAGATATCGAGAATGCCAAGTTCCCTACGGATGTGAAAGAAAGGCTCAGTGGCTAACGGTTTTGTAAAAATATCAACAAGTTAATTTTTAGTATCAACATGCTCAAAGATCACATCACCTTTCTCTACATGATCCCTAAGAAAATGATGGCGTATTTCGATATGCTTAGTGCGTGAATGTAATACGGGGTTCTTAGTCAGGTTTATTGCACTAGTGTTATCGTACAAAATGGGAATATGCTCAAGTTTTAAATTGAAATCAAGCAATTGTTGTTTAAGCCATAAGACTTGAGCACAACAACTGCCTGCGGCAACGTATTCCGCCTCTGTTGTTGACAAAGCAACTGAAACCTGTTTTTTGCTATGCCAACTCACCAAGGAATTTGCAAAAAGGTGACACGTGCCACTAGTACTTTTCCTATCTAACTTGCACCCGACAAAGTCGGAATCGAAATAACCAACTAAGGAACAAACACTACCTTTGGAATACCACAGCCCATACTTTGGAGTATCGGAAAGTTATCGAAGTATGCGCTTAATTGCTTTTAAGTGGGATTCCTTGGGACGTGCTTGATACCTCGCACACATGCATACACTGAACATAATGTCGAGTCGTGATGCGGTAAGATAAAGAAGAGATCCAATCATACCTCGATACTTCTTTACCTCTACATCCTTACCATTTTCATCACGATCAATATTGGCACAAGTAGGCATTGGAGTATCTATTGCTTTGCAGTTTAGCATGTCGAAACATTTGAGAAGCTAAAGACAATATTTCGTTTGACTCACGAATGTGCCCTCTTCGAGTTGTTTGATTTGTAATCCGAGGAAATAGTTAAGCTCCCTCATCATGCTCATTTCAAACTCCCATGCATCAAACTAGAAAACTCCTTGACCAAGGTCATGTTAGTAGACCCAAAGATAATATCATCAACATAAATTTGTACCAAGATTACATTTTTTCCTTGACGTTTAATAAAGAGGGTTGTGTCAACCTTCCCTCTTGAATACCCTTGATCAAGTAGAAATTTGTTTAAACGTTCATACCAAGCCCTAGGGGCTTGTTTAAGTCCATACAAAGCTCGTTTAAGTTTATAGACATGATCAGGATATTCGTGGGATTCAAAACCAGGAGGTTGGGCTACATAAACCTCTTCATTTATGTATCCGTTAAGGAACGCACTTTTAACATCCATTTGGAATAATTTGAAGTTTTTTGTGCAAGCATAGGCAAGTAGAAGGCGTATAGCCTCGAGTCGGGCAACTGACACATAAGTTTCCTCATAGTCGATTCCTTCCTCTTAGTTATAGCCTTGAGCTACAAGCCGGGCTTTATTTTGTGTTATTACTCCATTTTCATCAAGTTTATTCCTAAACACCCATCGGGTGCCGATTACTCGATGATCTCGCGGAGGGGGGACAAGGTCCCAAACCTCATTTCTCCTGAATTGGTTTAACTCATCTTGCATTGATAGAAACCAATGCTCATCGAGTAGCGCCTCCTTTGTGTTTTTAGGTTCAACTTGGGACACAAAAACGGAGTAATAACAAAAGTTACTAAGTTTAGAGCGAGTGGTTACTCCCTTTGAGATGCCACCGATGATATTGTCGATATGATGGTCTTTAGAAGACTTCCATGTTGGAGGAAGGTCATCTTCATTAGTTGGATGATCATCTTCACTCTTCATAGGTTGGTGATCCTTTTCCTCCTCAATACGCACCGCTTCAAGCTGATCAGTTCCCTTATCAGTGTCCTTGAGTATGTCTTCAGAAGATACACCTGCACCATGAAAAGAACTACCTTCTCCGACATTTCTCGGATAAGACTCATAAAAAGTAACATGTACTGACTCTTCAACAATTCGTAACCTTTTATTATATATTCTATAAGCTTTACTTGACTGAGAGTATCCAAGAAAAATACCCTCGCCGGCCTTGGCATCAAACTTCTCAAGTGTCTCTTTTCCATTGTTTAACATAAAACACTTGCAACCAAAGACATGAAGGTGAGAGATATTTGGCTTATGCCCTTTTAAAAGCTCATACGGTGTCATGTTTAGAATAGGCCGGATGAGCACCCTATTCAAAACGTAACAAGCCGTACCTATGGCGTCTGCCCAAAAGTATTTTGGAAGTCCACTCTCATTGATCATAGTCCTTCTTAATTCTTCCAAAATTCTATTTTTACGTTCCACAACCCCTTTTTGTTGAGGGGTACGTGGTGCGGAAAAATTATGATCAATTCCATGGGATTCACAAAATGCTATAAATAAATGGTTTTCAAACTCACCCCCATGATCACTTCTAATTGACACAATGTTCGTGTTTAACTTGTTTTGAGATAACTTAGCAAATCTCTCAAAGGCCGAAAAGGTATCACTTTTATTTGCTAAGAAAATGGTCCAGCAAAACCTAGAAAAATCATCGACTATTACAAAACCATAATAGTTACCACCTAGGCTTTTAACCCTAGATGGTCCAAAAAGGTCCATATGGAGGAGCTCAAGGGGTCTCATAGTTGAAACAATATTTTTAGATTTGAATGAGATCCTTGTCTGCTTCTCCATTTGGCAAGCATCACAAAGGTGATCCTTTGTGAATTTGAATTTGGGCAAACCGATGACTAGGTCTTTAGAGACTATTTTGTTAAGCAAATCAAAGTTGATATGGGCCAACCGTCTATGCCACAACCATGAATCATCATTCATGGTGACTAGACACTTGTCTCCATTCAACGATACCTTATTTAAGTCTAGCATATAGACATTGTTCACCCTCAAGCCCTTAAACACATCCTTCTTGTCACTATCTTCAACTATGCAACATTCTTTTGAAAATGATACTTTATAATTTTTGTCACATAGTTGACTAATACTTAAAAGGTTGTGTCTAAGGCCTTCCACAAGCAGCACATAAGAGATAGTAGTAGATGAGGGGTTACCTACACTACCTTTGCCGAGAATCTGCCCCTTGTTGTTATCTCCGTAGGTGACAAACCCCTTTTTCTTCGCCACAAAGTCGATGAAAAGAGATATGTCGCCGGTCATATGTTTTGAGTAGCCACTATCCAGAACCCATCTTCTTTCGGTGGTCTCAAGACTTTGTACCTACAAAAACAATCAAGGGAGAGTAGGTTCCCAATTCTCATTGGGTCCTTTGTGGTAAGTGAAACCAAGATCGCACTTGGGCAACCATTGATAAATGCCTTTTGGAATAAGAAATCTTCTAAAATGACATTTAGCAATAGTATGACCAGGCTTGCAACAATATAGGCAATCACGGTTCATTTGGAACTTACCTTTGCTATCACTATCTCGAATCACATACGTATACTTTTGATACGGATTATTCATACTTTCTCGATAATGTGATCGATCAATAACAAACGTAATTTTAGGCATAAGAGCCTTGTCTAATTTGGCCTTAAGGGTTCTCACCTCTTTTTGCCAAATATAACAAGTATCACAGCCCCCAAACTTGAACCATGGAGACTTATTCTCATCAATCTCAGCTTTTGATGCATCCACCATGGAGTTTTTAAGATCTTCCAATTCCTTTTCGGAATCGGAAAAATTTTTCTCCAAGTATTTAAAAATCTTTTTGTTCGAGGCTAAGCATTGAAAAGCTTCCTTAGCCTAATGGTGCAACATATCAAAAGCCTTTTGTAATTCTAAATGAGACATAGTATTAGAATGATCATATTTAGAGTGTTTTACCTCTTTCTTCTTGTTGTGACGTGCCATAAGACATAGATTAACGGATTCACTTTCATCACTTGAGCTGTCCTCTTTTTCCGACTCGCTATCGCTTTCCCAAGCAATGTATGCTCGTCTAGATTTATTTGACTTTTTATGTTGACGGCTCTTCTCCTTGTCCTTATCCTTGTCTTTCTTAAGTGATGGACAATCTGGCTTGTAGTGTCCGGATTTTCCACAGTTGTAACACGTCCCTTTAACCTTGCCATTCTTATTTCCTTCATTTCTAGATTGCCTCTTAAATTTGACTAGATTTTTATTCGAGTGTTGAATCTCATTCTTCCGAACATACCTATTATATTTCTTCACAAATAGACTCATGTCATCATCGGAGTCATCATCATCGTCATTGTTGGTTTCATCATCACTTTGCTCTTTAGATGTGGACTTTAAACAAGAAGGCTTAAGAGCAATCGAATTCTTTTCAGTATCTTTCGTTTTCTCCTTCTTTACACTCTTTTCATGTTTATCCAAGCTAATGAGCACTTGCTCATGCTCATCGAGTTTGCCAAATAGTGTGGTGAGGTCTAGAGTAGCTAGATTATTGGCCTCCTTGATCGCGGTGACCTTCAGCTGCCATTCCCTGTTAAGACACCTCAAAATCTTATTAGTAGCAACCTCATTTGGAATTGGTTTAACAAGTACATGCAATTTGTTGATAATGTGAGTAAATCGTTTTTGCATATCCGCAATGGTTTCCCCTTGCTTCATGTAAAAACGATCGAACTCTTGCGTTAGTGTGTTGATACGGGCCATTTTAACATCATTAGTGCCTTCGTGGGCTACTTGTAAAGCATCCCACATGGCTTTGGCCGTTTCACAATGAGAGACTCGATAATACTCGTCAACTCCCAAAGAGGAGATCAACATATTTCGAGCCTTCTAATTATAGTTGTACTTTTTCTCGTCCTCCTCATTCCATTGGTCTTCGGGTTTGGGAACGACAATTCCTTCAGCATTAGTCATTGTAATTTGCATAGGACCGTTTAAAATAACGTTCCAAACCTTTTGATCCATGGAATTTATATAAACGCACATACAATCCTTCCAGTAGCTGTAATTCTCGCCTGTAAAACTGGAGCTCTATTATAAGCCCCTTTAGGTTCGTTCGCCATGATCCAAGAAGTTTTACCGAAGCACCAGATAAACCGAAGCTCGTGATACCACTTGTTAGACGATGGCTATGGATCCAGAACGGGGGTTGAATAGATCCCTCGAGTTTTACACGCAAATGGTTACCAAATATTTGGTTTTAAAAATGTTTAACGGAAGCAACCACTAAATCACACGTCTACAACGAACCTTCTACTAAAAGGATCAGATATGCACGACAATATTGGGAATGAATTATGGATGAGAAAAATTCAGTTTGATTAACACAGTTTAAAATGCAGTCAACAAAGTATCACTTGCTTGATGTTTAATCCAATCCAACGAGATCAATTGACAAACACTAAATTTCAAATGTGTTTGATTTTTGCTTTGAAACAAATTATCAAACACTTGGTGTGCGTAAACACACTAAGTGCAGAATTTCTATGGAATGTAAAGTCAAGCTGCTCCTAGATACAATTCAAGGAATTGTATCAATTTTTGACAAAACAGTTTATCAGCTCGAGATAACGTAACCTCATAAATTTCTATACGTTGAGACTTTGCAAATTCGAATAAACTGAAATGTAAAAGAGTTAAGGGAAAGAGAGAACAAACGGGATTTGATTAGGCAGTTCCCCAATCGTCCTCGCTTTGGGTACCTCCGCCCCCAATTCCACAATTGGAATTGATATATATATATATATATATATGCAGTTGTTGCAAATTGTTTATTACAAAAGAAGAACTATGAACATCCAAACTCCCAAACGTCTTTGATCGTTGATGCAGAGCCTTCTCTTCCCTTGATTTGAGACGAATCAAGTGCCACGAATCTAGTAGAACAAGTCACCGTCCCACACTACTAGACTGCAAGAAACCCCTTTCTTCAGTCACCTTCACTCGGCCGACTTCAACTCTCCGTAATTCGATCCCTAAACCTTTCTTCTACGATCCTCCGACTGTAGCTACTAAACCGAAAGAGAACTCTGTTCTTCGGTTACCTTCGCACGGCTGAATCCCTGTAGAACAAAACGGTTTGTGCCAAAAACCCCCAAAATCTCCTTTGATTCTTGGAGGATAAAACATAGGGTTTTATTCAAGAAACACCTACCAATTCTCAACCCATAAATGAAGATCACACACTTCCTAATTCTGAACGTTATCACTTCAAAACAATGGATAACACAAGTAAAAATGATTATGTGTAATTGTTGGTTGACTCAATGATGAAGATGAAGATGAAGAGAAAGATTGGTATAAATTTTCACGTTTCTTGTTATTTTGGATAATGAGATGACCAAACTATTTATAGTGAATGAATTGACCCATTAAAAGTTATAACAGAAATAACAGAAAAAATTTAAGTGAAAAAATCAGTTCAGGCGCGTTTGGGTCGACTCATACTTTAATGAGGGTCGGCGTGCGCTGACCCGTGGAAAATACTGTGAAAATTTGACAAGTATGCGTCGACCCAAAGGCATCATGCGTCGACGCAAGAATGCAATTTTTGCATTCCCAGAATAATGCGCTTTCCCGGTCATTTCACCAGTTTTGCACCAGTAAGCATGAGTCGACTCATGCACAGGGTAGGTCAGCGCATAACCTGTATTTTTACATAAAACTCATTTTTTCTGCACATTTTAACTGACCAAGACCCAGACAAACATACTAGACACCAGTATAATGATCATGCACATGTATTAATGGATAAGACAAAGTCCTATATGTCTAGACACATGAACAACATTGATTAGATGCAATTTGCCCGACAAGTAAAGTGATACCGCTCAAATTACAATCTAATATTAAAACAAAGTAGATGAAAGATCTCAGCCCTCACAAATTCTACCAAGTAGGAATCAGTTTTCTTATTCCAAGCCCTTGGTGCCTGTTTAAGACCACATATGGCTTTATGCAGTATATACAGCATCATTTCCTTCCCCTTCTTCACAAAACTTAGAGGTTGTGTGAAATATAACTCTTCATCTAATGGTTCATTCAAAAAGGCATATTTCACATCAAGATGTTCTTCATCTATCTTAACTTAGTTTTGATGAAGACAAAAACTTATTAATGAAGAAAGATCAAAGAAGAAAAAGATTGAAATCAATTATCAAGACTTTATAGGCTTTGGAAATCAAAAGATTGAATCATGAAAATTAAGGTACAAATGTAATTCAGTTGTTATAAACCTTAGGTGCTCAAGAAATAATCCTTAACATTGATGCATGCATTATTTTAAGTTTCATGTTTTAACTTAGAAATTTTTTTAAGTTTTAAGGTGGTTAATCGATTTACATCCTAGGTCAATCAATTGACGTCCTCACTTCAGTTGATTGGACATTTCAAATTTTATCTAAGTCAATCAATTGACTGTTCTAGTCAATCTATTGATTCAATTCAATTTTTGATATTTTTTGAACGTTTGAATTAAGTCAATTTATTAACATCCTAGGTCAATCAATTGACATCCTGAAACATTTTGAAAATTCTGAAATATTGCATACCGCTTCATTACACATGATCGTGATATTCTTTCCAAAGAATTGCAAAATCTCATGATCATTTTTTCAAGCATTGTTATTCAGTCAAGAGGCATCTTGTGATGTATTTAAAGAAATAATTTTCCTATTTTAAATCACCTCTTTCAATCATATTTTTCAAACAATTCTTTTTGTTTTTTCAAGTGTTCATACACAATGCCATAGAAACTTTTACTGCATAAATTCATTCATTTGAGAAAACGTTTCATAAACCATTGAACACTTAATGTTTATATATTCTTGAATTATTCATTGAAAAAGAAAATTAAATTTTCAAGATATTGGAAAGCATACAAATTGTCTGTATTTAATTTATCTATCTGTTGTAAATTGTTCACCAATTGTTTGATGACATAGTTTATAAAGAAAGTGTGTGTACTTTCTAAAGGTGTTTACAAATAGGAAATGGTGTTCTTTCTATTTGTTGGAAAAAGGTCATTTGAATTGGTTTGATTCAAAGTTTACCATAGGTTTAGTGTTTATGTTAGAAGATTGTAAGAGAGGTTTTGGTGTGAGGCTTGTACAAAGATCTAACATAGTGAAATCCTTCACGGAATGTGCAGGGACTGGACTACCCTTGTTTGGAAAGGGGAACCATGATATATCTTTGTGTTCTTTATTGTTTCTGCGATTTTATTTTTCGTACGTTTATTTATACGTTCATCATAATTCTTATGGAAAAATAAAAGAATTAAAACATCTGCAAAATGACAAGAAATATTAATAAAACCTAATTCACCTATTTCTTAGGTTGCACTATATACATACAAGAATGTTAACCAATTTTTATTGCAGCCCACGATAACTACTAACTTGACTGTTCCCAATTTTGCAACTGGAGCATATACTTTTGACTAATCCAGACACACTCTTTACAAAAATCCTCTTGCTACTAGCCTGGCCTTGTGCTTAGAAATTGAGCCATCAGGGGTGTGCTTCAGCTTATATATCCACTTTACCCCAATTGCTTTGGCGTTATATGGTAAGTTGATAAGTTGCCATGTATGATTCCTCTTTATGGATGCCAATTCTTCAATCATTACTTTTTTCCATGCTTGACTCTTTAAGGCTTCATCATGGTCGATAAGTTAAACATCTGTTAGCAATGCAAAGTTAACAAGATCTCCATCTTCTATGACTTTACTATTATTATTAACTTCACAATCTTGTAATCTTGCTAGAGCCATCCTTTTTCTTTAAGGCCTTCGATTCACTTCAGGAACATTTTCAACCATGTCATCTGGTAAGGCACCATCTGAACTTCTTATTTTTCTTTTTCTATGGATGAGTTCAACAAAGGCTTGATACTTATGTTATTTGATGTCCAATTCCATGCTTCATTCTCATCAATGATGATGTGTCTACTAGTTATAATCTTCTCACTGATTGGATTGAACAATCTATAAGCTCAAGTGTTATGGTAACCAACAAGAATCATAATTTCAATTTTGTCATCTAGCTTTTTCCTTCTAACATCAAACACATGTTTGTAACAAACTGAGCCTAACACTTTAAGGTGACTCGTTGATGGTTTCTTGCCACTCCATAGTTCTTTTGGAACATTGTTCATCAATCTCCTTGTTGGACATTTGTTCAATACATATGCATCAGTTATAACTGCCTCTCCCCATAATAAGTTCGACATGTTGTTTTACTTCATCATACACCTGGCCATATCCATGATGCTTCTATTCCTCTTCTTAGTTATACCATTGTGTTGAAGCGTATATGAAGCTATTACTTTATGATTTATCCCATGTGTGCACAAAATTCTTCAAATATATTGGAAGTGTACTCTCCACCACCATATGTTCTGAGTACTTTAATCTTCTTGTCACTCAATTTTCAATAAGAAACTTAAATATTTTTAAAACTTCAAAGACTTCATCTTTGTTCTAGATTAGATACACCCAGAGCTTCCTATTATATTCATCCGTAAAGGAAACAAAATATATGTTTCGACCAATGGTGGCATCCTCAAAAGGACCACAAACATCTGAATGAACTGATTCAAGGATGTTGGTTGATCCTATAAGCAAGTAGGACTTGAAAGCATTCATGGATTTCTTTCCCACCAAGCAACATTCATACACTTTCTCAGGTAGTGATAACTTTGAAATACAAAACACCATTTCTTGTGCCACAAATTGATTGAGGAATCTTAAATTTAAGTGGCCAAATCTTATATGCCACAACTAGCTTTGTTTGTTTTCAACCACAACTTGAAAACATTGAACTTTCATAGAGCTTATCGGAGTCTTGAAGGTCCTATTCTTTGATAATGAAGACCACAAGACTAGCTTGTTGCTTGAATCAAAAGGTTCAAGGGTCTCGTTCTTCATTGCTTTTTAGAATCCTTTCTCAATAAGATGACCAACACTCAGAAAATTACACTTCATGCCTAGCACATATAACATATCTTCAGTTATTGTTGACTTGTCATTGCTTCTTTTAATCACCATGTTGCCCACTCCTTCTGCATGTAGTGATAGGCTATAAACAAGTTTGATCTTGGTTCTTTTTTACTCATCAAACTTGATCAACCATGACCTATGATTAGTCATGTGATTTGAGAAACCAATGTCTAAGAACCAAGTATTTGAGTCAGCACCTTCATCTAACGTAACAGCCATGGACACCATAGTTTAAGAACCATATAAATCATCATGTGTTATATTTTCTTCATTACCCTTCGTATCTTTACAGGCTCCTTTCCATTTTTTATACCAATAGTACTTGGCCATGTGACCCCATTTCTCACAATTGAAAAATTACACTATCTTCTTGTCAAACTTTTCTTTATCATGAGAAGTCCCTCCTCTTGTAGAAGATTCATGCTTGTCATCATTTTTATGCTTCTGAGAATGATGCTGCAAACCTTTCTTGGAATTTCTTTTGTCGAATTTCCCTTTGAACCTTCCAATTCCGCCATGCTTTTTCCAAGTCTGAGCCTGTAAAGCCTAAATGGCTTCTTGAACTCCTCTTATTTCAATAATACACATCTTATGTGCTTCCAACAAGCCTACTAAATCTTCTAACTTCATTGTTTACAAAGCACTAGATTCTTGAATGGCCATGATAACATGATCAAAATTAGAGGTCAAGGTTCTCATCACCTTCTCAATGACCATCTTATCAATCATAGTCTCACCATGAACTTTCATCAAGTGAACAAGGTTTTATACATTGGACGCATATGAAACAACCTTCTCTGTTTCTCTCGCCTGCCGTAATTGATATTGCCTATGTAAAAACTTTAACTTCACACTTTTCACTTTATCACCTCCTTTGTAGTACTCGATAATAATATCCCATGCCTCTTTTACAAACTCAACATGAGACATTTAATCTAAATTTGCACCATCAACTACAGATTGGATGCAATACGATGCCTCACAAACTTTATTCTTGGAATCTTTTGTGAAGATTATGTTGAGCTTTAATTGCATTCACTACAAGCTCTGACACGCCATTGCTAACTACCTCAAGAATTTATTGAAAACCAAAAAGAGACTATTAGAACAAGATTGTTCATATCTCTTGGGTTTTGATGATAACAAAGTATTTAGAAAACAAATAGGCATACTAACATATGTTCAAGTGTGCAGGATCACAAGCTTAGAATTCACTATGAATTAACCCTATTGAAAGCATATGTGGAGAAGCAATGATACTCAGATTTTGACTGATCAGAATCTGGTGACTCTGATTGAGTTCATCAGCCTCTAAAGGTTAAAGCTATGGTATAGTGTTCCAGCCTCTGATGACAGGTCAGACTCTATTAAGAGTCGGGTTACCATTGAGTTTTTGGTGGGAAGTTGTTGCAACAACAACAACGTACATGATCAACCCATGTTCATCCACATGAATAGATTTCAAGACACCCGTAGAGGATTGAATTTATAAAATAATATTATACTCTAATTAAAAGGTTTTCAAAGCTCTTGGCGTTTACGTATATCATGCAAGATAAACTTGAAGCTAGGAATGTGAATTGTGTCTTCTTTGATCATGTAGAAAGTGTTAATGGTTATCAATAACAAATGAACAAATGATAAATAATGAAGAAGAACTACTAAAAAAATTCATGAATAATTCTTACAGAAAATGCTGCAATGGTGTTAGAAACAACACTCATCCACTTTCGTCTCCTATAACAGAAGTTTCTAATCTTAAAATGCATAAAAAGATACCTAAAACATGTCCAGAAAAACATAATTCTATCAACTCATTAGCGTGTCATGCGTCCAAATACTCATATTTGAGCCCAACACACATTTCTCTTGTAAAAACTTCATTTTTCATAGTTTTTATCTTTTTAACCATTAGAATTTTATTACAATATTTTCATAAAAATTATAGATATTAATGTTAGCTTTCATTAACATTTGAGTTGATTTCATTTTGATATCTACAACTCCTCTTATACATCAAATACCATATAAATTATATGTGTTTTTGGGGTTAATACCATTTTACCTATGTCATATAGGCGAATTATGATTTACCCCTGTAATTTTGTAAAACTAACCTTGTCATATGAAGATTCTATTGTTTTAGATCCTATAAAATTATTTTTTGTAAAACTAACCTTGCAATATAAAGATTCTGTTATTTAGACCATATGGTTGTAAAACTAACATTGCCATAAGAAAATACCTAGTCATATGGTTGTAAAACTAACATTGCCATATAAAAATACCTAGTTGGCGCGCTGACTGGATATATATATATATATATATATATATATATATATATATATATATATATATATTTAAATCCACGTCATATATTATTTTAATTTTCAATTATGTTAATATTATTAAATTATTAAAGATGCAAAAGTTAATAAAATAACAAATTAAATTATTGCAAAACCAAGGGTCGAACCCAGGAACCCATGTTGTGAAATAAGTAGAAAGAAGATAAAAAAGAAGAGAGAAAGATGAGGATACATTGGTGTAATTTTCTAAAATGAGATTGATCCTATTTATAGGACATCATATAGACAATGCAATAAATACAATTTGTTATAAATAAGGAATAAGATTATTTGGAGGCAAACATCCAATTATTTATAAGACTCCCCCTTGGATGTTTGTTTTAGATATGTCTCGTTTAAATCTTACTAGAAAAAATCCAGTGAACAAAATCTAGTGAGGGAAAAAGAGTACAATATCGTTTTAAGATACATTTAATTTTTCTCCTTCGGTTGAACGATCATTTCTTCGACAATGAAGACCAATATTTTGTTCTAGTTGATTACAAGTTTTACTTGGGAGTGACCTTGTGAAGAGGCCTGCAAGATTATCATATGAAGATCATGGGTGAACAAGAACTTTGAAGAGATGTGTTTTGTTCGGTCTCCTTTAATGTAACCATCTTTCAATTGAGCGATGCATGCATTATTATCTTCATATATTATCGTTGATCACAAGTCTTTTGCATGTGTTGGGTTAAGGATCTCAACCAAATGCATTCTCGAGTTGCATCATGTAGTGCTAAAAGTTATGCATGATTAGACAAAGTTGTTGTTATTGTTTGTTTTACTGATCTCCATCAAATAGATGTACCACCACATGTAAACAAATAACCTGTTTGTGAATTACCATTATGAGGATCTGAAAAGTAACATGCATCTACATAACCTGTTAATTCGAATTTGGATGCTTTGGTATAAAAATAACTCATGTCTATTGTACCTCTAAGACAACAAAGTATATGTTTGACTCTGTTCCAATGTCTACGTGTAGGTGAAGAACTATATCTTGCTAATAGATTGACCACAAATAATATATTAGAACGTGTATAATTAGCAAGGTACATCAGTGCTCCAATCACACTGAGATATGATACTTCAGAACTAAACAATTTTTTAACAAAAGTGTTAAAGGTTGCGTCCTTTCACCCTAAGGACATGGGTTTAACCCTTGATTTTTCCAATAATTTTAGTTTGTTATTTTCTTAATTCTTACAACCATCATAATTTAATAATATTAAAATAATTAAAAATTAAAATAATATATGACGTGGATTTTAAAATAATTAGAAATAAATAAATAAATACACATCACCACAACTTACATTAAAAAAAAATTCAGTTAGCGCGCTAACTAGGCATTTTCATATGGCAACGTTAGTTTTACAACCATATGGTCTAAAACAACATAATCTACATATGACACAGTTAGCTTTAAATAAAAAACAATTTTACAAAAAGATACCGAAAGTATACCATAATTCATCTATATGACAAATAATATGTTGGGAGAGTTTTTTAAACTAGGGAACATTAAAAATTGGGTCAAGAGTAACACATGTGAGAGATACATTACATATTCACCAAAAACCTTAAAGTGATAAATATGTGAGTTCTCTTACTTATAAATGACCAACTTTTCACATTTATAATCAATTTAGAACTCCAACTCATATTTAACATATTATTCTCAAAAGGATAAAATGATATTAATCTTTTTTTTTCACCAAAACACAATATTGCGTTAAATCAATGACATAAATCAAAGCGAAGAAAAAATATGATTAATAAAAATAAAAACAGCATAAACACATCGTTAAATTTAAATTTAACAACAATTATCCATAATAACGTTAAAATCAAAATATAGTTAAAAGAAACAAATCAAATAACTAATCGAAAAGAATCTAAAAACTATCTTTAATGAGAAGTCAGTACAAACTATATTCAATATTATTTAAGACCATTTCTTAATACACCACCCTAGTTTCTTATACACCACGTGAAATTTCGTTTTTGCCCCCTGATTCCAGATGTACACATCCAGACGCACCGTTTTTTTAAAAACACTGATGTTTTCCGGATGTGAACATCCGGAAACATAGTATAACTTTATCATGTATAATTTTCGGAACTGCAGATCCGGAAAATAGCATAACTTTATTTTTTTTTAAATCGGTTTTGTCGGTTGGTCGCATACGTTAATATATCATCGCAAGTTAATATACATTCGAATGAGAGGAGCAAGAAGGGATTAGGTTTCCCGCCCATAGAAAAATTTGTTCTTCGTATCTCTTCAATAGAAAACTTTGTTGATCCTTTCTCTCTATTGTAACCACTGCTCCTGTTATCTTTCTTTGTTGATCATCCAACACTACAGATGGACTCAATATATTTCGGAGATAAACCCTTTTCGTTATTAAAAATAAGTAATGTGGCTGGTGCACCAGTAACAGTAATGTCATCAGAAGTTATAACAAACTCTAGGGTTGGAGTCTCTCTGTCAATATAATGGTTGTCTTCGGCATTCTGATAAAGTTAGGACTCAATATATTTCGGAGATAAACCCTTTTCGTTATTGAGAGTAGTTACTAACTTACACGATACAAGAAAAGTGTTTGAATGCATAAATAACTCATTATTATTTACCATTATAGTTTTCAGGGAGTGGCGTGTGACTTTCTATAAATCAACTGGGTTTAAGCCTAAAAGAATTATATTTTCCAGGTTCGAAGATTGTAGGACAAATCAAGATCAACAGTAAAACATTACTTCTTTGACGTTATCCAAGATAAATGACATTGAAACAATATAATATATACATATACATCAGTATGTATCATTTAGAAAAAACCAACGCGACCCTGTAAAATATAATCCTTTTAGTCTTAAACCCAGTTGATTTATAGAAAGCCACACGCCACTCCCTGAATTATCTTATCATGAGGAATACACAAATCTAACAAAATTATCTTATCATCCCAGCGGACCGATTTCCCTTCTAATGATCCACTGTTATTTTAAAGAGATATTGAATTATCTCCTCGCAGTGAACCTGAGCAGAAACAATTCCTCTATATCTTGTGACCCAAAGTCAGTCCATTGGTTCTGCAAGTGATAATAGGAGTACCACCAACTTTGTGTCGACTCTGCTGCCATTAATCTTGGATAACGTCAAAGAAGTAATGTTTTACTGTTGATCTTGATTTGTCCTACAATTTTCGAGGATAGATTTGGGAGTTCGGATAATGTCAAAGAAGTAATGTTTTACTGTTGATCTTGATTTGTCCTACAATCTTCGAGGATAGATTTGGGAGTTCGGATAACGTCAAAGAAGTAATGTTTTACTGTTGATCGTTATTATTTTAAAATACATATTATTATTATTTCTTAAAATAAATATATTATTATTATACCTTTTTAAGTTTCAGCCATTTTTTCGGATGTACACATCTGAAATACGCGTAATTTGTCATTCCAGATTTGCACATCCGAAACAAGGCAACGTTTTTTAAAAAACGGTGCGTCCGGATGTGCACATCCGGAACTGGGGGGCCAAAAAATAATTTCACGTGGTGTATAAGAAACTAGGGTGGTGTATTAAGAAATAGTCTTATTTAATATGATTATTGAATTATCTATTTTCTTAAATATGATTTAAATTAAACAAATGAAAGAGGTGAGTTAATTGGATTATATAATTGGTATTGAAATTTGGCTTTTTTTTAACAATTATTTACAGAATACTTCAAAAACAATTATTTTAAATTAAAACAAATTGTATAAAGTATTATTATTTGTAGAAACATTCAAAAGAATATTAAATAATAAATTTGTATCATGTGAATCTTCTAAACAAGTCAAAAGTTGATTTTTTCTTCAACGACCAAGTTTGAGTGAGTTGTACTAAAATGAAAAGTATTTTACACATGAAAAAAAATGAAAGTTTATTTCGTTTTTCTTTATTAAGAAAAAATAATGAAAAAAAAAAAAGACAAAAAGAAAGAATAAATAGAAAAATGATTCTTGAGAGATGGCAAGCAAGTAACTACCAACCAGAGGATGAGATTAAAGAACAGAACAGAACATCACAGGGTGTGTCTGAGTGGGACCTTGTTGGTGATAGTGACTTAACTTGGTGGTGTCATATTGGTGGGTCCAACAACACCTAATCATTCTGCATCACAACCGTTAATGTCTCATACTCTCATAGTATTTAAAAACTTAGTACTATTCAAATTTGATGTAATAATATTAATACATACTACTCCGTCTCATATTATAAGTAAAAGTTACTTTTTAAATATATTGAATAATTAATATATCTGATCTATATATATGTCAGATACATTAATTATATAATATATCTAAAAAATAACTTTTGTTTATAATATGAGACGGAGGGTGTACATATTCACCAGCACAACGAAATTTCAATCTAATAAGTCAATTTAAGCAGCTGAAAAACAAAGAAAGAAAACCAAGTTTTTGGAATCACATGTATCTGATGACATACAATACATTATCTAAAATGAACACGAGTCATCTAACAATTTGATTTATGACAATGATTTATGACATATATGACTTTTAGTATTTTGCTAATCGATAAAAAAAATGGCAATTGGCATGCGTGGGGTGCGTGTTACTTAGTTTTCAAACAGTTGTATTTGGACCGTTGTCTGGTTCAAGAAGATCGTGCACTTCATGCATGCTTTGTTTCTTTATAAAAAAACTTGTTTTCAAGTGATTTATTTGCTTTCTTTTTTATGTAAAAAAAAATACTTGCTAGTGAAGTTTTTTTGTCCTCCTAAATATTTTATATTTCATTTTTAGTTTTTTCAAAAATTTTCCTTCAAAAAATGGTCTTTATAAAATTTTTAATTTTAACTTTTGGTCTCTCCTGCCAAAATCGTCGCTAAAACCGTCGTCATTTCCGTCGTTAAATAAAAAACCGTCGCTAAAATCGACTAAAACCGTCGCTAATTCTGTCTCTAAGTTGTAAAAACCGTCGCTAATTGACAGGAGGGACCAAAAGTTAAAATTAAAAATTTTATAAGGACCATTCTTTGAAAGAAATTTTTGGAGGGACTAAAAGTGAAATTGAGATATTTATGCGGACCGAAAACTTCATTAATCCAATATTTAACTAGATATTTTGAGTTAGCTTTAAGAGGTTATCATAATTGAGAAATTTTGGTGTTTTCATCGTCATTAACTAGATGACATTGGACAGAGTTAGAATTTCATATTAGTTTTTTTTTACGTCTGCGATCCAACATACTAACATATTACTATTAGCAAAGTTTGAATCGCTACAGGTAAAATGTTTGACAAGCTCCCATTACTATGATAAGCAAATTGAAATCGACCATCAAAATTGCACACTAATCAATATTTAGAACTCAAATATCATTGTTATCATGTTATCAACACAATTCTCTAGTAAGTTGCAGAGAATGCAGTTTGAGTTAACAAACTCTTGTTGTGATATGTGATGCTGCCAAAAATTGGAACAATTGTAGATGTACTTGTTGGGGTTGGTTGAAAATATACATGTTAAAGAAGTCCCACATTGCTTAGTTCTGTGAATGAAAAGAGAATCAAAGGCTAATATATATATATATATATATATATATATATATATATATATATATATATATATATATAATACAAGTTATTTGAAGTCCTACATCGCTTAGTTTAGTGAAGGAAGTGAGAGTCCAATGCTATATATATGATTCAAGTTCTTCATTCCAAGATGCACCAGTCAAAAGCACCTTAAGCTTGAATTTGACTTTCTTTGTTCTCTTATACTCTTCTTTTAGAGTGTTGTGAGATGTAGTTATACTCTTGTGATTGTGTTCCTTTTTTTCTCTATGCTTTGATTTATTTTTCCTAACAGTGCTATTTGATTATGTTCTTTCAAAGACATGTTTATTTCTTGTACATTACATGTTCCACATGATCGAAGGAGCTATGTTACCTACCTTTGTAGCGATATTTTGTACATAATAAAAACTTCACACTATCAACTTCAAAAAACCTTACAGAGAAATACAAAAAGCCGCACCCACACCAATTAGACATATCTTACGCACAAAGTAGTAAGTAGTAGGTAATAATTTTTACATTCTTGATATAGTAAGGATGTGTAGGAAAAACCTACACACTTTGATGTTGTATAATAGACTTATAGTTGAAAAAGAGTTATGATAAATCTCTCAAATAAAAAAAGTTAAAAGTTTACTACAAAAGATAACTTTCATATCCAATTTCAATGATCATGAAAATCATAATTCGGATACATAAATGAGAACCAATGAAAGCCGTTTTTGGCTGTCTATTCATCATTAAGATTTTTACTTCACAACCACCCGTCTTCAACAAAAATAACGAAAGGTAGTTACAATCTCTGAATCGAAGTGGTACCTGTAGGAAGCAACAAAAGATTTAAGTTTTTATCAACTCATACGTACTTGATCTTTAACCCTATAAGTTGAGGAGGGATATCTTGGATATTCTCAAAAGCGGGATGTTTTGAGAGATATTATGAAACCAAAAAAAAGGTATATCCATCTCTTGTGTTGAATATGAAACCATTTTTGGACACATCAAAAGTCTTGAAATGATTTTCCATATAGGTGAGCAAACTTTTTGACCATTTCTTAATACACCACCCAAGTTTCTTATACACCATGTGGAATTATTTTTTTGCCCCCCAGTTTCGGATGTGCACATCCGGACGCACCGTTTTTTTAAAAAAAACGTTGCCTTGTTCCGGATGTGCAAATCCGGAATGACAATTATGCGTTTTCCGGATGTGTACATCCGGAAAAATGGCTGAAACTTAAAAAGGTATATTTATTTTAAAAAATAATAATAATATGTATTTTAAAAGAATAACGATCAACAGTAAAACATTATTTCTATTACCAGAGTCGACACAAAGTTGGTGGCTTATTATGTCCACTTGCTAGCTTATTATGCACACTTGCTGATCTATTGATGTATATGTATATATTATAACTTGTATATTAATGATACAGTTCCTCCTGCTTATTATGTACATTTGCTAGCTTTCCGCGCTCGATACTACATAAGTGAAGTAGAAAATTCTGATTCTGGTTCTGCAAGTGGTAATAGGAGATACGAAGAACAAAGTTTTCTATTGGCGGGAAACCTAATCCATTGACTCAAGATCTTCATCACGCTATCAAGAATCTCTCCGCTGAACTTTATTCTAAAGATGTTCATTTTCTCATGGAGCTTATTCAAGTACATTTAACCTTTCATGATGCATTCATGATGTTAAATGATAGTTGTTTATATTCATGACCGTAAATCTATTGTTAACTGATCGTACCTGGATCAGACAGTTTCTGTGGCCAACAACGTCGTCTGGACTTCAGCTCCGGTGCGGTTGAAAGACGGCCGGGGGGGGGGGGGGGTGTACCTACAAGGTACTCTGACGCTCAAGTAAGGTAACCGTCAGAGAAAAAGCAAGTACAAGAGAAGAAGGTTAGAGTGTTAAGAAGTGAGTAACCTGACCCTCTCAAGTGATAGGGTATTTATAGAGAGCCCCCAGCGCGGGGCCAACGGTTACTTGCATTGGGCTGGATTGCCATGCCCAATCCAAGTAACTGCCAGGGCTTACGTGGCGTAGTGAAGACCAGCACGTGGTCTTCGCCCTGGGGTAACCGTTCCTAGATCTCCGGAATTATGGCAGACCGATTCCATCGGGAGTGGGTGGTTACATGAGAACGTGTCCTTGCGGGGAGGAGTCTTGCGTGTCAGGGAGAGACGTGTCCTCGCGGGGAGGACTCCTATGTGAGAAGGAGATGGCTCATCGCAGGGAGGAGCACCTGAGTGTCGAGGAGGAACGAGCCCGGGGAGGCCTAGCGCCCTGCCCGACGCTCCATGCCATGCGTGTGCCCGACAACGTGGAGAAGGGGCAAGTGCCCGACACTGGTCGCGCTAAAAGGCCCTTGTTGGGCCATCCCAGGACGTGTGGGTTGGGCCTGCTCGACTGAGGAGCAGACCCCGGCCCAGTCCAGAACATTAACTTTATCAGAATGCCGAAGACAACCATTATATTGACGGAGAGACTCCATCCCTAGAGTTTGTTATAACTTTTGAAGACATTACTACTACTGGTGCACCAGCCACAATACTTATTTTCAATAACAAAAAGAGTTTATCTCCGAAATATATTGAGTCCATCTGTAGTGTTGGACGATCAACAAAGAAAGATAACAGGAGCAGTGGTTACACTGGAGAGATACGAAGAACAAAGTTTTCTATTGAAGAGATACGAAGAACAAAGTTTTCTATGGGCGGGAAACCTAATCCCTTCTCGCTCCCCTCATTCGAATGTATATTAACCTGCGATGATATATTAATGTATGCGACCAACCGACAAAATTGATTTTAAAAAAAAAAAATAAAGTTATGCTATTTTCCGGATCTGCAGTTCCGGAATTTAAAGTTATACTATGTTTTCGGATGTGCACATCCGGAACACATCAGCGTTTTTTAAAAAAAACGGTGCGTCCGGATGTGCACATCCGAAATCAGGGGGCAAAAACGAAATTTTACGTGGTGTATAAGAAACTTGGGTGGTGTATTAAAAAATGGTCAACTTTTTTTAATTGAGGAACATATTATATTACCTTTAGAGATACTTATCTTTCAAAAGTGACACCCAAAATTCTTGTTTGATTTCACTAAGCTCCAAATAAAATTATATGAAATAGGAGTGTTTTGCAAATGGTCGGGACAATCCCTAAACCACATTTTTTTGGGTTAATAGTTTTGTTCTAAAAAACCATATGCATTGATCGATCTGTTATCAAATAAAATTCCTTAAAACTTATCCAGAGTCTCACAAGCATATTAAAGATACCAAAAAGTTTGAATATTGTATATAGGTAAAGAAGTAAGAATCGTCTTGACAAGAGTAAAACACACATGCTTGTTTAAGAGTTTACATTTCCAAAAGAAAGTTTTGAAACTACCATATTATAGATTTTCAAAAAGTCATCATTTCGTATGTGTGTGTATTTCATATTGAATCACTAATATTTCTCTAATTGGCCGAAAAATCTGATAAGCTGTCTAAAAACATCTTTAGTGGCTCGATTGGCACATTTATATGTATAAGCTCTTGAATTATCTAGACTCACTTTGAGACATGGAAAATAATATAAATTACCCAAAAGGTTAGTGATAAATATTTCAACAAATGTATTGAGTCATTGCAAGTAATTATGTAAAAACTACCATGCATCAAACAGGAAGGCTGCAAATGTTTACCAAGTCAAACAAAAGATTTTGATTGGGTGTATGTTGAAAATAGTAAAAATTATAATAACATAGTTATTTAGAAAATTATGTGTATAAAGATGTTAGAGATGAGTCTCCCTTATTTGTTCCCTTTGTAAATCTAAACTAATCATACCAATAAACTGATTATCATCCAAAATCATTTATTACCAAGAATAATTAATCCGATTAAACCTTTAATGTTAAACTAAATCCTAATATCTTAGTGAATTAAAATTTAAGACCAAGTTATTTTTAATATAAATATACTTGTATTGGTTTCAAGTTTCCATTCCTATTTTTTGATTGCATAGGACAAAAATATCTAGTTCAAAACATTTACTAAGTCTACTATCGTATCAAAAAAGTAAACCATAGAACTAGTATATGATGATTAAATAAATAAAATCATTAATAACATATATTAAATAAATAACAAATTAATAATATTTTTAGTCAAGGTACAAGATTTTCCCTAATCATTCACTCATCTATAACAATTTAGAGTTTATTTTCTCATGACTAACGATAAAAGATAAAAACACAAGAAGAATTACACACAAAGGTTGGTTATGAGAAGTTTCAAATTTAGTATCCTTGGTTGAACATCGATTTCTTTCACCTTTGCAAAGTGAGCGTTAATCTTATGCGCACAATCTCTTTCTCTGTTTAAAATTCTAAACATTCACCATTCTTCAAATTGAACTTTAATACCACATTAAAAAAATCTCCCATTTCTGATTTGTAAGAACATAAGACATGATATGATATATTATTAAAAATGCTTCACGTTTCTGATGACACGCCTCATGTTCGCACTAGATCAATCATCATTTAAATTCTCTAGGGAAACATTCCCAATATTTGATGAGACATCTCATATTCTAGTGAAATGCCTCACATTTTTAACAATTTCTAACGATTTTAATTTTTTGAAACATCTTGCATTTTGGATCAAGTGCTAGATGTTTGAAGACAAAATTCATCAACCTTATTTATCTCCTTCTTCACTCTTAATTGATCAACCTATCTACTAATATCACAAAAGTCGTGGAAACTCAGAGAATTATTGGGTTAGTGGTACTTAAGAAAATTCAAAGTCTAATCCTTTTTATAACCAAAAGTATAATATAAATTACTTTAAAAAGTGACATCATAGTAAAATAAAATATTTAAAAAGACACACAAAATACTTGTTATCACTAAGGCCATCATTTAGTAATGGACTATGCTTGAGAAGTTTTTTCTTCATAAACAACAACACGTCATCCGCAAATAACAAATGAGATGTTTTGGGACCATTGTGAGTGATATGTAGAGTTTTATACTGACCCACATGAACTAATTTGTCAATTAAGTCATCAAATATTTTTCACGCAAAGAACAAAAAGATAGGGAGATAAATGATCACCTTATCGGAGTCCATAAAAAGATTGAAAATGTCCATTCACACTCTCATTCCATAGTGAAGAAACAAAGGTATAGAAAATATTGTCCGTGATTAAAAAGAGGGCTCATAAAATAAGCCTTAAGTTATAAGTCTTCAAAGGATCAATCTTACAAATAACATCACTTTGTTTCCTCTTAGACTTATGAATATATTATTGTCAACTCTACCTTTAAATGGGATGAAGCTACTATGTATAAAGCTCATAATCTCACTAAGCATCAACCTAAGGCGATTCACCAAAATATTCAAGACCAACTTACAAGTCGCGTTACACAAGCTAATAGGTTGAAATTTATTGAAAGTGTGTGGGTTGTCAACTATTAGAATAATGACCATAAGAGATTCAACCAGATGAGTATCCATGTAACCTTTTGTAAAAAGTATACCTCACAAAATTCCAAACATCGTCCCCAATATCTTTCCAGAACATTTTAAGAAAGTTGGTTGGAATCCATACAGACCAGTGAATTTATAGGATTTCATGTTCATAAGAGCTTGATAGACTTCCTGCTTTGTAACTATAGCCAAGAAATTATCTTTTTTTTCTTCTTATAAACATTCAAAGAGGAAGTGCTAGAGGTTACAAAAGGGGCAATGAAATGATCCTTAGTATAAAACAAACTTTTAAAATACCTCAATGCCTCCAAACACAAAGTATCATTATTTGTGCATCATTCACCAGATGACAAAGTGATACATTGAATTTGTTTTTCTTACGATAAATAGCAATTTGTATGTGAAAAAAATAAGTGTTCTGACTTCCCAATCTACTCCAATATTATCTAGACTTTTGATACAAAGGAGATTCTTCCTAAAATGAGACATCCTCATATTCTTTAAGAAGTTTACTTGGGAGGACAAGAAGTGAAGCTGAATCGACATGCTCTAGCAAATTTTGAACTCCTTGGAGCCTAATTTCATATTTCCATTTACTTCTAAATATTACCAAAAATCTCTTTATTGAAAATAAGTGAGTCTTGCATAACATTGTTAATCGATACGGAAAAACTTCCAGTATCCTTTTTCCAAGTCGTCTTCGTAAATCTCAAGATAAGTCTCATGGTGCAGTAAGTTTCTTGAAATCTGAATGTTATATTCATTATGGATGTTATTCTAGTACACCATCAAAGTAAAATGAAATTATGATCAGAATGATGTTGAATTAAGTGTTCAACTATGGGCCTTAGGAAATGCATACGCGAATCTACATCTTATAACCCTCAATCTAAGTTTGAGACACTAAATGACTACCTTACATCTAGCTTGCCAAGTACATTTTCTTTCAAAGAAATCTAAATCCATCAAAGTTATGTATGATTGTCATGTCAGCAAACGTATCGATAAAAAGTTGGAAAAAAAATTCTCCTCATTGTTCAAAAGTAATTAAAATATTATCGAAATTCAATAACATTTATATTTTACGATACGAGTTCTAAAATCACAAAGATACATTCACACATCTTCTCTCGTCAAAGATGTGAGACGAACATAAACTAAGTCAACACGTCTTCTAGTTTAATTTTTAGAATATATAGGTAGATAGGGTTTACTTTATACTATATTAAAAAGTATAATGATCAAACTTTACAACCCATAACATTGCAATAGGAAAGGCTAACATTAAAGGCTAATTTGTATATTTTAATAATAATGTAGTAATTTCCGTCTTGTAAAAAGTGTTTTATTTATAATATTTTTTAAAATATTGTTCATTTATAATACTAATATAATATTTATTATTATATTCTTATTTATTAAATTTTTTTATTTAATTATTTTATTAACTATAATTAATAAAAATATTTTAATAAATATTATATTAATTTTATTATTAAAACCAAAAATTTTAATATTTTTTAAGAATCACACATTATTTAAATAAGATATTAATTCCAATTAAAGTATGATAATGGATTTCCTGTCTGCCAACACTCACAGTTCTTGCCGGTGACTCTTCCTTAACCACCAAACTCCAACAATCCTCATTTAATTTTAGCGATTTTTTTACCTATATGCCAAGTTTTGAAAAATAATATACCAAAATGTCATTGTCTGAAAATTAAATGTCAAGGTGCCACTATTTTAACTAGGGTTCGACCAATGGAAGAATGACTCTTTGAAGTAATTTTCGTACTTGTTTGAGCTCGGCCAATGGTTGGCCGAGCCAACGAAGAGCTTTTTTTTTTTTTTTTTTTTTTATGTTTCAATGGTTCGGCCAACCATTGGCCGAACCTATGCATGGATAAATTTTTTTTTAAAAGATCGTTCAACTATTGGCCGAACCCATATTAAAATGGTGGCATTCTCGCTTTTTTTTTTTTTTAGAAGCTGTGGCATTTTAGTATATATTTTTTTACAGACTATACTCTACATTAATATCCCACATTTTAAATCTTATAACGTAACCATGATAACCCAAATTTAAACAATAAAATTAAATTTCAGAAATAAAATAAAAGAGAGTGCCACCAAGAAATACAAAAACAGAAGAGAAGAGAAGAAAAAATCATTCAATATCAAAACAAACGTTCGAGGAAAGGAGAAGGCTTTTGTTCCCACCGGAACCCTAACTGATCTCCGCTTTCCTCCGTCATCCATCCATGGAGTTCTTCTCCGCCGTCTCCACACAATTCCTCCCGCGCCTTTGAATTTCTCTTCATCGGTTTTCCGGTAGCGGAAATGGCGAGTGAGCCGCCGTCCGAGAATCTTACTCCGGTCACGGAAGCGGTTTCGGTTGATTGTCGGATGATAAGTGATTAAGCATTCTGTTGAGGCGATCGTAACTAACCGTCCGTCAGTCAGGTTGTTAGGACGGTTATGGCGAAGGGAGGACAATGCTTGTTCGAGAAGCTTTGGAGGTGTGTTCGGACGGTTTTCTTTGTGATTGCATTGGTTGTTTCGCTGGTTGTTACGTCGCTTCCGGTGGTTGTTGCGGTGGTGGATGTTCTTGTTCCGTGCGTTTTGATCTCTAATTTTACTTGTGTTAAATGCTACGGTTTCAAGGAGCTTTTTCGCCGTTACTCTTTCAAGAGTTCGTTGACGGATATTCCTCTTGTTTCACTCATACGATCCTTCATCATTATATGTATGCCTCTCTCTCTCTCTCTCTCTCTAAGTTCTAATCTCACTTGTTCAGTTGTTTGAGTTTTAGATTCTTGTTTATTTTTCCATTAATAGTTGAAAAAATTATGTATATTCAATTTTGCGATTTCCGTTGGTATAGTGTCGCGACACTGATTGCGGTTGTCGCGGTGTGAATTAAAGATAAAAACAATGATAACAGTATTGGTATTGGCACCTGCCGATATTGTTTTGTCACGGCGGCCGTTTTTGTGGTCGCGGACTGTTTTTCGGAACCTTGTCAGTATCTGGTAATCATGTTGAATGAATTCCATGGATAGAATGTGTAGAAAGAAATAATAGTGGGAATCGATGTGGTTATTATTGATTTTGATGTTGGGTTATTTTTCTCTGTTAATTGCAGGTGTTTATTCCATTTGTGATGGACCTGCTCTTTCACACGGTCCATACCTTGGAACTGTGACTCTGTGTTCTTTTTCCTCAATTGTTCTCCTTTCAGTCAAAGCTTGTGTTTTCACTGTAAATTCTCAGATTGAAGCTGAAGCTTCGGTAGCTTCTATAAAAAGGCAGAGACTCCATTTGAAGAAGTCATGGGGAATGCCTGTCTTGTTTCTTTCGTCTGTCGTGTTTGCCCTTGGCCATACTGTTGTTGCTTATAGAACCAGCTGTAGAGCACGGAGAAAGCTATTGTTTCATCGCGTTGATCCTGAATCTGTAAGTTTAAGTTTGGAATTGTTATATCCAGTTTCTGTAATTTCTCAGGCTGGCTTATATGTTGCTTCTTTGGTTTAACTTGTTTTCGATATAAGCTGTTGTAATACTAGATAATTTCTGAAATTGCGAAGACTTTTTGTTGGTGGCTCATACGAGTTAAAAGCCGCATGTTTTTTTTGCTTAATTTTTTTTTGATGCGTTTATGCTTTACATAAACAGGCCTTATCATGCAAAAGTGCTTTCTGCGGCTATCCAAAGGTCCCACGTTCTCCTACTCCTTCTGGGGGCAGGACTCCTAAAAGTGACAGTGAAATGAGGCGGAGACCTTTTGGGACTGCTCGTGACGAAGAGTTACAGGCCAGATTACTTGCAGACTCAGAAAGCTTTTTCGTTACATGTCAAGGACTTCCTCTTCATTACAAGCTCAGCTTGCCTGGTTCACCTCCACATACTTTGTCATCAACATCTCACGTTGAACCAAATTCTAGTTACTGCACTTCGTCTATGGCTGGAGGGTTGGAGAAAGTGGATAGACATTGGTTAGATATGTCTCCGAAGATAGAGCCGCATCTATGCAGGAGCTATAGCAATAATCTCAAGGGATCATCTCTATATGCCCCTCTATTAGATAATACTACAACTGCTGTTTTTTCTGAAGACATCCCTATTTTTCATCTAGATGGTATTTGTGAAGAAGAGGAAACTAGCAAATTGGATTCTTTATCTCTGGGGCAAAGTACTGGCCAATTAGGAGTTGTTTTAATACATGGGTTTGGTGGAGGAGTTTTCTCTTGGAGGCATGTTATGGGGTCTCTAGCTCGAGAGGTTAATTGCACAGTTGCTGCATTCGATCGACCTGGTTGGGGATTAAGTTCAAGACCACGTCGAGAGGACTGGGAAGAAAAGGATTTGCCTAATCCTTATAAACTTGAAAGTCAGGTGATTAAAATTTATAAATGTAGTAGACTCATGTTAATTTCTTATTCCTCGTTTTACACACTGGGTTAAACCAGTATTGGAGGCAACGGTCAAGCTCAGTTATCTATCTGGGTTATGATCAAAATGTTGTCCTTTTAACTAGAGGGTCTAGTAATGGCTTTCAAATTTCAATCTGGTAGTCCTTTTCTGTTTTTCCCTTTCTTTTTGCCGTTCTTATTCAATGCCATATCTTTTTAGAAAACAGCTAGAGACACAATATTTTGAAAGTTTGTTTTGTAAGTGGATTTTGCATGGATCCCACTGAATATCCCACTGTCATATTCAGTGGGATCCACATGATCTAAAGATAGAGTCTGATGGGAAGAGTGTATTGCTATCATTCTTCTAACTTTCATATAGTGTTTTTCTTTTTTTACTTTTTTTTTTCTACCTATATTTTATCTGAAATCAAATTTCTGATAGATATATTTATTTGTTTGTTCAGATTGACCTGCTTTTATCATTCTGTTCTGAGGTTGGATTTTCGTCAGTGATATTAATTGGTCACGATGATGGAGGATTGCTTGCTCTTATGGCTGCACAAAGAGTTCAAACATCAATGAATTATCATAACGTGAGTATTTCTTCTTGGTTGTTATTTGGTAAATAGTCAACTTGTGTATTTGATAAGCCTAATTACGACACTGGCTTGCAAATTCAGTCACAGCATAGTGTAGTTTGGCAGTTATATGTTTTTTTTATTTCTAACAGTTTGGTTTTGCAGCTCTACTGTTTTTATTTTTATTTTTTAAGATGTGGGGTGATTATAATCACATTCAGAAGTGAATCCCTATAAATGCATGTTTTAGTTGAACATTGTCATGCGATTGATGTGCATGTGTCATATTTGATTTAGTTTTTCTGACATGTTTTATTGTGCTCAATTTAGGTAACTATCAAAGGGGTTGTATTGCTAAATGTTAGCTTGTCAAGGGAAGTGGTTCCTTCCTTTGCAAGAATCCTCCTGCATACCTCACTTGGGAAGAAGCATATGGTTCGTCCTCTACTAAGAATGGAAATCACTCAAGTGGTGAATCGGCGTGCTTGGTATGATGCTACCAAATTGACTACAGAAGTTTTGAATCTCTATAAGGTATGTTTTTTTTTTTTTTTTTTCTGAACTTAGTTATATGTACATGGTTTAATTAGGAACTGCTCTGTCCTTTGTAAGTTTCAATATGTGAACGGTAGATGATAGACTGTATCATGTATGTAATGAATTCAGCAGAAACTGTTAATTTGGCAGTCATTGTAAATCGTAGCCTAACTTCCTAATCTAGAGATAGGGGCCGAATAAAGAGTTATCACAAATTCATACTGCCTAACAACGTCCATGACTTTATGCTTTTCTTAGATAGTTAGGCATGGTTAATAAATGCATTAAGTTTTTACGCATGTGTCTAATACCTTTAACTTTTTTCCCTGTGGGTGCATGACTTCAGTTTTCAAATAATTTTTCTTGTTCAAACCATGCACTTTTTTCTACATAATTTATGGAATGGCATATTTATTGACCTGTGTCATATGTGGCTGTTTTTTATGTGTTAAGGCTCCACTATCTGTTGAAGGATGGGATGAAGCTGTTCATGAGATCGGCAAATTGTCATCTGAAACCATCCTTTCAACAAAAAATGCAGAATCATTGCTACAAGCTGTGGAAGACATTCCCCTGTTAGTTATTGCAGGAGCTGAAGATTCCCTCGTCTCCTTAAAATCTTGTCAAGCTATGGCCTCAAAACTTGAAAATTCTGTAAGTATACTTCTTTTCACCGTATATATTCATACATTCTACACTAAACTTGTAATTCTGTAAGTATGATAATGGATGAGGAAATCGGGATTATCATGGGACTTGTACTATTTCTAAATACAGAACCAAATCCTCTCCAGCTCCACTCTATCAGTCTCCCCAGTCCCCTCATCTCACCCATATGTTCTCCTTCATTTCACATGCTTGTCTTATGATTTTGCCTCATAAAGTTTCTAACGCTTAACCATTTTTCACATCAAAATTATTCTGCTTGAGAGGATCCCTTCTCATATAAATACTTCCCCAATCACGTTCATGTAGTTTTCTACTCCATTTGAATTTCCAAAGCATTTCACATGCGCTTGTTATATGATTTTGCTACATAAAGTTTCTAATGTTTCTCTTAACCATTTCACATGCAGAGACTAGTTGCAATATCTGGATGTGGTCATTTACCTCATGAAGAATGTCCAAAGGCTTTGCTTGCAGCAATATCACCCTTCATTAATAGACTCCTGTCAGCATCTGACTCTCAGAGCCAATAAGTTTATTTCTTTTAATGATTTTACATAGGATTTCGCAAGGTTTTTTTTTAAACTTCGAGAGAAAGAGACTAAATGGTCATTTTGCTCTGGAGTGTTTTTGACGTGTTAGTTTTAGGAGTTTTGATCTGTGTATTTTCTCCGTCTTTTTTCACTTTCCCTAGTTGTCAATATTATGCATGGGGAGACGGTTTGCATTTGTAAATTCATCATTAGATTTAGAAGAGCTTGGTTTGTTTCTCGTTGCTTCTGTTCCTTTTTATGGTTGATTGAAGGGGCTAAACCCCACAAGAACAACTAGTCATGCTGGGTAAAAGAGTCGGCATCCCCATTCGATAACAACAATGCTAGAAACTAAGTTAGAGCAAAACTTAGCCAAAAATCTCTTCGACCTTGCATAGTTTATGACTTAACCTTACAAAAGTAATTTGTAAGATGAAATTTAACTTTACAAAATTAGTTTGTAAGGCAAATGAGATGAATTTTAGATGGACTCTAAAATTAGAAATGCCTTCCGCTTAAAAACACTTTTTAGGCAATCTAATTACGAGATTCTCATTATTATTAGTAGCAAAACCTTAAAGATATAATAACAATGTGCATCTAATTCTACCATGACTTTCCTTTTGTCACGGAAAAAAACCGCACATCTTAATCTCTTTAACTAGAGTAGCAATGAAGATTCTGCTATCAATGATACATTCACTGCGCGACGCCAAGAACCAAAACTATCACTGATGAGGGAGGCTAGAGGTCTACAAATCAAGCACATATTATTAGTTGAAGAATCAAAGCTTTTCAACGCCAACGTAAGAGTAATGGTTGCTTTTAGGATGCATAAAGTGACAAGTTTGTGTACCCATACTCTTATTAGTGATATATTATTAGTTGTTACTCTAAAATAAAATTATTTCAAACTGAATGAATATTAATAATATATTCTTGATAATCAAAGGAATATCCAAAAATATAAAAACAATAAAAAAACAAAAACTCTTCGCTAAAACATCAATAATTAACCATATAATCTATATGGATTATATATCCATTATAGTTCAAGAATAAAGCAATTAAAATACCAACAAGAAAAACAAGCACACTAGTAATTAATCCTAATAACCTAATAATAAATATGGATTGAAAGACTTAGTTTGAACTAGTGGCATGCTACACCATACAATAAAATCCAATTAGACGATTTTTCTAAATGATCTTCACGCGGTGAAAAGCTAAGAGGCTCACAAACAATCTTCATACTACGAACTTTCTGAAAATTGAACACATCCTTAAACATGATAGTAGTAGACAACCCAACCTCAAAGTTAACAATTCCACGAGAGGAGCTACTAACAATGTCTGTAGCTACATCATTGTTGACATCCATGTTGTGGTGGACTATGATAGTATTTGTAAAACCGCTACTTTGAGAAAAAGGTTTTAAAGGAATGGTGGAGAGAAGACTTCGATATTGTTCGTTGTTGTAATTAATGTTAAAAGAAATGTCATCATAAGATATACTATGATAACCGTCATGGTTTGTGATGAAGATGGTAATATTCCATTCAGCGATGATTCTTGATTTTTTAATGTTGAGTGAGTTAATAGAAGCTGAGTTGATTCCAAACTCTGGCGTGGTTGTGCGAAAACGGAAGATGAGAAGTAGCAATATAAAAAAGCCAGCAAGAAGGAGCATTCCAGCAAAAACTATAAGTTTCTGCATCCAAAATGGCCTATGTTGGATTGAGGAGAATGCAGATTCTATGATAATAAACAATAAAAATATGGTCATGTCAATAGAAAAACAAAAATAATTTGTAAAATTATTAATAAAAAAGATATATTAAGGGTGACATTCGTTCCGTTTAGACTTGTCCTACAAAAGTCTGCAAGAAACAGAACAGGAAGTTTAGATTTGTCCCAAAAAATAAAGGCAGGACAAATAGTATTGCCAATACAACCCTTTTTGTACAAAATTTTATGTTGTTTATAAAAGTCCACGAAAATTTATAATGGAATAGGATTAACATATTAAAAGAAGCATTCTTAAAATTTTAGAACATTTGCCAAAAATTATTAGTAAAACGGACATGTCTTTTGCCACCCCTATGTCACAAAAAATGTATAAATTAGAAATACCTGGATCCATATTCGATAATGATTAGAAAGCAACACCTAAAAGAAAGTTAAAAGTGGAATGTATTAGTATAATATGAAATAAAACTTTACTACATCACAAGAATTTTTTACAAACTACAGACATAAAACGTAAAGACATATGGGAAAAGTAGCTTCAGAGAATATCTAAAATCTACCGGTTTGGTTTAACTTCTACGCCTCTTATAAACTTTGTTGTTTTTTCAATTCTTAGACTTTGTTTGGTCATGTATAGTATTTATAGAGTTTTAAGATAATAAGATGCAACACATATGAAAGGAAAGAAAATAAAAAGATGTAAAATTGATTATGAAATCAATCAACAATTAGATCGCTTACCATTATATCAATCTCTTTCTTTTTAATATATTTATTTTATTATCGTTTTAATTAGATTTAGAATTGATTATGACACCAATCAACGATTAAATTGATTACAAATATATCAATCTCTTTTTTCTTTGTTTATTTATTTATCTTATTAAAGATTTAATTAGATTTTTTTTTTCTCACTGAGATAACACAATTAGATTTTTTTTTTCTCACTGAAATAACACAGGTTTGCTGAGCAGTGTGATTTTACTACCATTTTCCTATTTTTTATTATTATTTTATTTATTTATTTTTACGTATAGTATTTTTTTTAATTTATAATCCATAGAAAACTATTTTATTTTTATTTTTGTGGTCATTTTCTTTATAATTGGGTTGGAATTAGATAAAAGAAATTTGATAAAATAAAAACGTATCTTAATATTTAGCATCTTTTATTTAAATATAAAGTAAAATTTTAAAATCAGATAGAGAAAATAAGTTACCCTAGATGAGACATATTAAAAAAGTTTTTAATATATATTATAGCCATATATTAATTCTTACTTATATATTTTTCATCATTCATATCACTATATAAATACATCAAAGTTAATAGAGATGTTGGATTGATTAAATATTGGTTAAAAAAAGTTATATTTGATTTTCAATTACACTTTTTTTTATCAAAACAAAGTTATATTTGATTTTCAATTACACTTTTTTTTATCAAAACAAACTTAATGCATATCATTAATTAGAAATCGTTCAATACAAGGAGGAGTGAAATTAAACGCATTATGTCTAGGTCAAGAATTGACCGCTCTAACAAGAGAGTGGACAACCATATTCACTTGAAGTCTAATGAACTTTACCTCAAAGTTTGGGTTAACAAATAACAAAGCTTTTATAGAATTAATAATAAAATAAAACTCAGAGCCTCCGTTATGATTTGAGTGAATGACTTGAACCACTTTTGAGAATCGCTTTTGAAAACCACTCTCTCCATATGCAAGTCAATAGCTTCGTGGATTGCTTCTTTAAGAGCCAAAGCTTCAGCTTCATAAAAGGACATACTTCCAGGATCCCAAGACACACCTGCAGAAATGAAATTCTCTATATGATCACGCATACACCAACCCCTAATAGAAGTGCCACTATGATTATGAAACACCATATCCACATTACATTTCAACCATCCTTCCCTAGGCGGGCTCCAATTAGTAGGGAACTGGTGATTATTAACCGGATCAAGCTCCTTTTGGGCCATAAACCATTTCTGCCACATGTGAAAAACTAACCACCCAAGCTTAGGAGCTTCCTCATGATCATTATGCCAAATGTGGTTATTCCTATTCTGCCATACCTCATCTAACATAACAACAAATCTACCAACCTCCTTCCTATCCTCCTTGCTACATATATCGAATATCACTGACTTAGCATCATGAAAAGAATGTAAACGAGCATCTATAAGAATAGACAAACCCGTTGTCCTCCAGCATTGGTTAATCTCCTCACAACCAATGAACATGTGTCAATCATCTTCAAGATTATTCTCACAAAATTGACAAGTAAAAGGACAAGGCACATGGTGTTATCAGAGTCTAGTACGAGTCGGTAAGCATTCCTTACAGATTCTCCATAAGAGATGTTTAACCCTTGGTGGGGCTTTAATATTCCAGGGACTATTCCAATCCTCATCTCCCTCCCATCCTCATGCTTCCTCCGTAAGCTCCTCCATAACCTGTACCCAGAACGCATACTGTATTACCCATATTGTTCTTCTTTCTAGATCATCCTATCCTTCTTAACCTCCTCCAAAAGGGGTACCCGTAAGATTTCCTCCGCATCTGCACAATTAAACACTTCCGCAATAACTCTTAAATCCCATTGTTTCACATTAGGTAGCATAACATTTTTAACTGTAATATCATATGCACCTTGCTTCTGGGGACCACTCAGACACCCATCCCTCTTCCCCCTGATCCAAGGATCTTGCATAACCTTGATTTGACTGCCATCCCAAATGCTACACCTGCAACATAAAGATAAGACATCATTCGCCTTCCACATACTCCTCCATACAAAACTAGGGTTATAACCGAGATTAGCTTTAAAGTAAGATGTTCTAGGGAAGTACCTTGCTTTGAAGATTCTGGAAACAAGAGCATGAGGCTTGGACAACAAATTCCAACCTTGTTTAGTAACCATGGACATATTAATAGCTTTAAAGTCTTTAAATCCCAATGCACCTTCCTTCTTAGAGAAAGGCAGTTTATCCCAGGCCATCCAATGAATTCCCCTATTATTGCTACCTCCTCCCCACCAAAAAGAATTAAGCATCTTCTTAATATCATTACAAACCCCATATATGATTTCTCTTTAAAACATATCAAAGGAACTCATAATGTGATCTTTGATCTATGATCCCGACCTATGAAACCTATCCAGATCATCACAGTCAAACACACTTTCCTTCTGATTCTTATGGTCAAACCACTACCAGTTCATGCATCCATAATCAAGAATCTTCCTCCAGGAATAACGATATCCTTTTCACTGTCCCAGCTTAAGCAGTATGCCAGGAATAATCTCTTCTATTACATGACAAAAACCATAAGGAACAAACTTCCGGATCATACTCCTTATTTCTCAAACACGCCTTTCCTACCAATTTTAATAAACCCAAATGTTAAATTCACAAAAAACCATTTGTGGTAGATCTGGTGTGCCACCAATTTGTATTTTGTGCTTGTTCTTATTCCCACCAAAGTCATGTATCAACACATAATGGATCCCGAAAATCATAAGTCTTTGATCTGGGCTACTCGTGAATGGCACTCTTAATTACAGTGGTGGAGAGATAAATTAAAACCAATCATAGACGAGGTCAAAGAGTGAAGATTAGCTTTAGAAGCTGTTGACAAACTCAAATCTGTCTTCTTTTTACACATGCCCTATCAGACATACTCTGCAACTAAGCTACTTGATTGTAAGAGTTATGTTCATTTATGGAAAACCATTGATGACTATCCTCCCAATATAAAAATCACAATGGAATTAATGAAGTATGTTAATTGCATCAATCTATATGATCCAAAGAATCTCAATGATACTACAACTTGCATAAGTCATGAAAAATTCAGAAGACCAGAAGTTGGAGAAAGCTCAACTTAAGCCACACAGCAGAATCCATATTCTCTAATGGAAGCTGAATTCTCAGATAGTCAAGTGGAAGAAGCTAATAGAAAATTAATGGATCACACTTACATGCTGTATGGCATTTGGCAACATGAGTGATCTCGCTATGGAGATTACTTTTCTGATGGAAACTTATCCAATCAGAATATGTCCCTTTCGCACGAACCCATTTTCAAAGACTAATTGGACAAGTGTCCCTTATATGTCACAAGCATGAATAGTGGTTTTCGTCTTTTTGTGCAATAATATTACAATAATGTATCCATAAGTGATAAGTGTGTCAAACTTTTGAAAAAGGCATTCCTATAATATAAAAATGTCATGCTTGTAAATAATGTTGTTTTTGTCCTATATGTACCTCCTTGACTATAAAAGGAGAGCTCTTGCAACATATTTTCATCAAGAAATCACAAATAAACCTTCTTGTGTGCTTAAGAACAAACATGTTCTAAAAAACTTTTATTTCTCCCTAAAAGTTTTGGTTATTATATTTATATTTACACATGCCTCTAAATGAGGATCTCTTGTATCAGAAAATATCTGACCATTAATCCATACTACGATCTTCATTATTATGAAATTTCAGTTTTAATTGTAAGTCTGTGTTATGCCGATGGTTGACTATTTGATGATGATACACCTGCCTAAAATTTTAATTGTTTATGATTTTAATTAATAATCGATCATAATATTCAATGATGTAGGAGGAAGGATGGATATGATAATCTTGTCTTTTTGAATTTGGTGTATTGGTTTTTCTCTAAGGATCTTAGAGGCTTCATTTAGATTAATTTTTCATCAGAAGATTTTTTTACAAAATTGTTTATAAATTTTTAAAATAAAAATATGTAAATTATTCAAATCATTTAAAATTTAATAGTTTCTTAAGTCAATATTTAATATAATTAAAAAAAGATTCTTTTTATGATGCTGATCAACAATCGATCATAATATTCAACTTTGAAGGAGGATGGATGGATATGATAATCTTATCTTTTTGAATTTGGTATATTGGTTTTTTCTAAGGATCTTTGAAGTTTCATTTGTGATTTTTTATGGTATTGTAGGATACATCTTGTGTTCCCTTTTTCTTTACAATGATGCTCTAGTTTTAATTAAAAAATTAGCAAAAAGAAACTTTAATTAATTATGATAACGCAATCTTATTCATTAAATGGGTTTAAAAGACTCCCTTATGATATTATTAAACGGGAATTTTTTAACACACCACCCAACCTTCTTAGGCACCATGCGCGCTGACGAAAATACCCATGCGTTCCGGATGTGCAAATCCAGACGCACCATTTTTTTTTTAAATTTTTCAATTTTTTTCGGATGTGCACATCCGGAAGAAATTCGTATTTGCAAATCCGGAATAAATGCTGAAGCAGAACACCAGAAATCCAACAATGTTTCTCACATTCATAAAATAAAATCGGGATTACATTCAGAAATTCGCCATTACACCGACATAAATTTAAATATTACAATATCAATAGCCCGGTGGACGCTTGCACATCTCTAAGATGTCATCGACCGTTCTTCGGATTTTGACGGTCGCCTCGAACTCGAGCGGGAATCGTTCTTCGTAACCGAGAAAAGTTTGCCACATCGCTCTAACATCGTCTTGATTCTTGAGCTCAACAAGGCTGTAAGCGATGTTCCCTTCGTTGTCAACCGAAGGTGAACGATACTGAAGCTTTGCAACCTTCCGTTTGTCTCTGTAAGGTAGGAGATGTTCGATGTCGTCAATGGTCTCGCCGATGGAGATGTCCCTCATTACCTTAAACGTGCGACCGCGTGTTTTTCCGTCGGTGTAGGAGACACTTACGACATACCAACGGAACTTGATATCATACAATTGAGACATTTTGAGTTTATGTGAATGATATCAAATGAAACCCCTAATTTATAGAAAAGTTAGGGTAAAGTTATTTCTGCCTAAGTTCATTCTGAATGTGCAGATCTGGAAAAAGCCTACAAATATTGGTTACGGATGTGCACATCTGGAAATTTTCTGGATCTGCAAATTAGAATGTTTTACTGATACATTTTCAAACAGAATTGAACATGTTATGCAACCAATTGGAATGCTTTCATTGCAATAAAATTCATAAGAGTATTAAAAAGACATATGAATGAAAATTCAATATATTTCACTTCAAAAATGTACATTTTGTCGTATGATTATACAAAAGAGTTAAAACAAAAATCTCCGTCTAAATCTATCGGAGCTTGAACTTTCGACTTTTCCGTATTTGATGCCTTTTCAATTGCGTTCAATCTTTCGAATTCAAGCATCCTTTCAACAAAACTATCCGACCACGACTCGACAATTGCGGTTGCATGCATCGCCCATTGCGGTGATTTAGGTGGTATGGGACATCCGAGTTTCAAGATAACTTGTACAAAATGTCTTGATTTTGCAAGCCATCTGATACACATGATGCGATCATTTGGATTGGATGGAGGTGCGGTGTGGAGTGGAAAAAAAGTTTCTGAAAAACTGTATCGCATCAAGTCGATACACACCATATCGTAGGCGCATGCGATAAGATGACCCATCTCGGGGAAGCTCATCCATTTCGATACCGGAGCCAGACCACTCAACCACGGAACAAGTGACTCGTAAACCTTGTCGTATTTTTCTTGATTTTCATAGAGACGCAAGTATGCTTCTTTATGCATCTCCAACTCTAGGATAAGTTGATGACGGACAAGTGCATGACCTTCCACTCCTTTACCGAGTAGAGCCGACACGGCTCGGTAACCGCAATTACCATCCCATACAACATCGATGATACCGTCGATATGCTTGTGCATAAAAACCGGCATCTCGTCGATAAAGGAAATTATACGTGGAGTAGGAGTTAGAGTCGGAACTCGTGGAATCGGTGTCGTAGCCGGTTTGGAAATGCGAGCTCCTTTCATGACACTTTGTAGAGATTTTGGAGTCGGAGAGTACGGAAAAAGTTTGTCAACGTGCTCATAATATGAAGGAGACCGAGTTGTCAAGTTGTCATTAGGTGTAGGCTTCAACTTCTTCAGAGCACCCTTTATCTTAACCGGTTGAGACGACGGTATCATTGCGGTTGTTTAGGGGAAGGCAATCTTCCTCAACTCTTCTTTGATGTGTAGCTTCATATTGTCATCGTCCTTCGAAAATCTCGCTTGAATCGCTTCCAATTCGGCCAAAATAGAGATATCCGGTTTATCTCCTTCCTTACAACCATCATCATCAAAACTAAGTCTCATCCAATGAGGGCAAACTTAGTGAATTTGTATTGGCTCACCTAGTTTCAACTTTGTAGCAATGGCACAAGCACAAGGAAGACCGTAGGTTTTCACAATAGTGCAACCACACTTTGCGCTATCGGAACCTACCATTTCGGCTCGGTTGGCCTCGTGAAAAATATAGCCCAACCCCGCTCGAGACATGTTTCCGATCAATTAAGAGTAGAGGAAGTTACCTTTATACCGATGTTCCAAAACCGTAATGCTCCGACCAAAAGTGGTTTGTATCTCATTGTGTTGGTTTTTAATCATTATATGCACGGAGTCCCAATCTCGACATAAATCCCCCTTGCTATTCCCCAACCAATTCTTCAAAGTGGCATGTGCCGACTCAACTCTATTGGTGGTAGTGTTTCCAAGATGCCGTACATTATCGGTCCACGCACTAACAATCTTTTCTTTCACTTGATCAAGAATGATGGATTCAACATATTTCAACAAAGTGGGGTACCTTTCGCACACTTTCCAGAATTTCATGACCGAATTGGCATATAATTCCGTTGTGGAAGAATTTAGAATATGAGTCCATGCATCCATTATTTTATCTACAACGGCACCCGACTTGACCACTTTTTCGTTTTCCAACTCCACTTGTTTTGTACCCACCGCGGTCTTAACCCGACTTCGCACATTCTTTGTTATGTGAAATCGACAAAGTAGTGCATTGGAAGAAGGAAAGACCTTTGCAACCACATTCATCAAGGAGTTATCGCGGTCCGTAACAATTTCTTTTGGCATTTGAACACGTTTCTTCAAAAGTGACCGACACATCTCCAACGCCCATGTAAAATTGTCCTTTTTTTCGCACTCCAAAAAGGCAAAACTGACGGCATATGTCTTATCCGTAGACGTAACGCCAAGCATATCAAACAATGGAAGACGATACTTGTTTGTCTTGTAGGTACTATTTAGAATGAGCACTGTCGAGAACGTGTTGAACAACTTGATGGAATCCGGATGAGTCCAAAAAATATCTCGGACCGTAATTTCATCATCGTGATATCTGTACCGAGACACATAATCGTTGTCCTCCAACAATTTCAACAGTTGTTGCATCTCACTCCTATCTCCCCTAATTGTCTTGTTCGTCTGATACCGAATGTTATACACTTGCTTTATGTTTGCTACATTTTCGGGTTCCTTCCGTTTCAATGTGGCAAGTATATTTTTCGGTTGGACAAGATTCAAGGTCATGTCGGCTATACATGTCTTCTCTTCCGCCTTGAGTCGACATATACTTGGATGACCTTGAAACTTTGAGCACATTTCGTGGTTATGTATACCACAACGAACGGTAAATCTACATTTCTTGGAAGCTAACATGTAACCACCAATCTTAAACGGGTACTCACATTTTCTAGTACCGGTCTCGTCTTTTTTTAACTTCCGTAGAGGTGCTTGATATTTTCCGCTTCTTTCGCCCCCCAAATTTACAAAAGCCTTTATTTTTTTCGAACCATTATCCGATCTTCTGATATTTACACTGAAGCCAAGCTCAATAGCCATCCTACGAATGTATGCGAGCATGCTTTCACGATCATCAAAGTCTTGCTTGTTGTTAAAGTCACCGTCGACATCAACCGACTTTACGAGCATACCTTCATCTTTCGGGGAAATTGGCGCAACTAATTCTTTTGACATGTTATCGGGGTGCACCATATCTATTTATAAACAAGAATAGAACAATAAATATATATAAATAAAACATATTAAAAATTGTTGAAATTTTAAGTTAATTAGTTTCATGCACTTTTCCGGATGTACACATCCGGAATTGTTACAATTCGATCCGGATGTGCACATCCGGAAGTAGCGTAACTTGTTTTTTTCTTCAAAAAAGTAGATTGATAATGTGAGCAATGTAGTGGATGAAGTTGAATATTTACCTGAAATTCAATCTTTTCTTGCTCTCTTTGATTTTTTGCACCAAAAATTTGAACTTTTTGAGTGAGAAATGGTATTGATGAAGTAGGGTTTTTTAGGTTGGTGATAGTGAGTGTGGAAGAAGAAATATTGATGATGGGAAGGGGGGAGTGATCATGCAGCTTCAAATATATCAACAACTATTCCGGATATACAGATCCGGAGATCTTCCAGATATGCACATCCGGAATAACTTTTTTTTAAGGTTACGGTGCGTCCGGATGTGCACATCCGGAATCAGGGGGCAAAAAAAAAATTTCACGTGGTGCCTAAGAAACTTGGATAGTGTATTAAGAAACTCTCTTATTAGATCATTCCCAAAATTTTGATCATTATTGTGATATAATTGACTTCTTGCTATTTTTTTTTTTATATTTATAGATAAATTTAAAAAGTTATATATACGGTATCTTTGAATTGACTTGTGCAAGCCCAAATTAATCCGCGCAGATGTAAGAGTATCTTATTATTAGTGATTAGTGATATATTTTTAGTTGTTAACTATAAAATAATTTTTTTTCAAATTGAATAAATATTAATAATATATTCTTATTAACTAAAGGAATGTCCAAAAATTTAAAACAATAAAAAATAAAAAACTCTCTTCACTAAAACATCAATAATTAACCATATACTAATCTATATGGATTACATATCCATTATTGTTCAATAATAAAGCAATTAAAAAAACAAGCACACTAGTAATTAGTCCTAATAACCTAATAGTTAACCTAATAGTAAATATGGATGAATGACATAGTTTGAACTAGTGGCATGCTACACCATACAATAAAATCCAATTAGAGGACTTTTCTAAATGATCTCCATGCGATGAAAAGCTAAGAGGCTCACAAACAATCTTCATAGTACGAACTTTTTGAAAGTTGAACACATTCTTAAACTTGATAGTAGTAGACAATCCAACCTCAAAGTTAACACTTTCCTGAGAGGAGCTACTAACAATGTCGGTAGCTACATCATTGTTGACATCCATGTTGTGGTGGACTATGATAGTATTTGTAAAACCACTACTTTGGAAAAAAGGTTTTAAAGGAATGGTGGAGAGAAGACTTTGATATATTGTTGTAATTAATATTAAAAGAAATGTGATCGTAAGATATACTATGATAACTGTCGTGATTTGTGATGAAGAGAGTAATATTCCACTCAGCGGTGATTCTTGATTTTTTTTTAAGCCGAGTGAGTTGATAGAAGCTGAGTTGATTCCAAACTCTGGCGTGGTTATGTGAAAATGGAATATGAGAAGTAGTAATATAAAAAAGCCGGCAAGAAGGAGCATTCTTGCAAAAACTATAAGTTTTTGCATCCAAAATGACCTCTGTTGGATTGAGGAAGATGCATATTCTATGATAATAGACAATAAAAATATGGTTATGTCAATAGAAAAACAAAAATAATTTGTAAAATTATTAATAAAAAAGATATATTATGGGTGACATTCATTCCGTTTAGACTTGTCCCACAAAAGTCTGCAAAAAAACGAAACATGACGTTTTGATTTGTCAAAAAAAAAATAAAGACGAGATAGTCAGACTTGTCAATACAACACTTTTTATATGAAATTTTATATTATTTATAAGGGCGAGTTAGTTGGACTCGCCAATACGACACTTTTTATATGAAATTTTATATTGTTTATAAAAATTCACAAAAACTTAGAGCGAAATACGATAAGCATGTTAAAAGATGCATTCTTAAAATTTTATAACACATTGAAAAAAATTTACGAGTAAAACGGATATGGTATTGCCACCCCTATTTCACAAAATATTTATAGATTAGAAATACCTGGATCCATATTCGGTAATGATCAGAAAGCAAGAAAGCAGCAACTAAAAAAAAAGTTAAAAGTGGCATGAGTGTATTAGATTAATATGAAATAAAACTTTACTACATCACCAAATTTTTTTACAAACTACACACATAAAACTTAAATATATATGGGAAAAATAGCTTCAGAAAATATGCGAAATTTACCGGTTTGGTTTAACTTCTACACCTTTTATAAACTTTGTTGTTTTTTCAATTCTTAGACTTTGTTTGGTCATGTATAGTATTTATAGAGTTTTAAGATGCAACACATATGGAAGGAAAGAAAATAAAAAGATGTAAAATTGATTATGAAATCAATCAGCAATTAAATCGATTACCATTATATCAATCTCTTTCGTTTTATTAACTAGATTTAGGATTGATTATGAAATCAATCAACAATTAAATTGATTCCAAATATATAAATCTCTTTCTTCTTAGTGTATTTATCTTATTATAATTTTAATTAGATTTAGGATTGGTTATGAAATTAATCAACGATTAAATTGATTATTACCATTATATTATTGTAATTTTATTTAGATTTAGGATTGATTATGAAATCAATCAATAATTAAATTGATTACAAATATATCAATCTCTTTTTTCTTAGTTTATTTATTTATCTTATTAAAGATTTAATTAGATTTTTGTTTTTTTTTCTTCTCACTGAGATAACACAGGTTTGCTGAGCAGTGCGATTTTACTACTACTTTCCTATTTTTTATTATTATATTATTTATTTATTTTTACGTATAGTTTTTTTTTTAAATTTATAACAAGATTTAAAAAAAAATTGGGACTTATAATTCTTAGAAAACTATTTTATTTTTATTTTTGATGTCATTATCTTTATGATTGGGTTGGAATTAGATAAAAAATTTGATAAAAGAAAAACGTATCTTAATATTTAGCATTTTTTATTTAAATATAAAATATAATTTAAAAATCAGATAGAGAAAATAAGGTACCCTAGATGAGACATATTAAAAAAGTTTTTAATATATATTATAGGTGATCTTGACGGCTGATCAGAACCTGAATTGGGCCAGAGATGACGTCTGCGATGCTGGGTGTGAAAGATGAGGAGGGGGTGTACCTGCAAGGCACTTCGATGCTAAAGTAAGAATCGGAAGAAAGAGAAGGCAAGTACAAAGTGTGTATTTCGTGGGATGATTTAGAATACCTGACCTTTTCAAATGGGTATTTATAGTGTTTGTATAGTGCCCTCAGGGCTTGGCCATTGGTCCCTATTTTAGGGGCGAGATAACCGTTTCCCGAAGAATAGGTAACTGCCAGAAACTAGCCGTTGGGACGGGCAGAGGTGTCCGAAACTAGCAATTGCCACGGGCAGAGGTGCAGTTGCGGGCACGGGCGTCGTGGCTGTTTCTGGATGGTGGAACCGTGCGTGACGGGCAGGAACTACCGAGGAGGGACAACTGACTGTTGGAGCGGTAAAGCGGCAAGTAACAAAAATTTTGGAAGTATTTTTCCGGGAATTTATAGTGTCCACAGAGATCGGTGCTATTGAACCGCCGTTCGACAAATCTCGCGTTTACGAGTTTGGATTAAATTGGTTAAAGTAAAAGTAGAAAAGTAAATATGAATATAAAAAGAATTCATTAATCAGAGAGAAGAAATTTATCCGGCATGCATATAATCCACTCCTCACAAACTTAAACTTACCGACTAGTTATACTCAACCTACAATACTCCTCAATATCATCCAGCATCGCTCACAATAGTGTCCATCTCTGACACACTGAGCTAAGAGAACAACCGTGTTATCCTCGTCGACACTCTCGCACCCGACACGAGATACGGAGGCATTAAGCTCCGACACCCATAAAGATTGTTATCTCTAAATCTATCTCTAGCATTAAGAAACTAACAGATAATCATCACTAATCAAAGTTTGTGATGTTTATCTCTAACACAACCCAAAGCCCGAGCATAAAGCAAAAATCAAGGACAATCACCGATAAAGATTTGTAAAGCAAATTAGATACAACGCCATGGGCGACAAATATACACGAGTTCAAAGTAAATACATATACAACAACCCAACAAAGAAGAAATACACAAAGAAGAAAAGAAATAAACCAAACATCTCGCGGTTTGTTAACGCCGGTCGATGAGAAATCCACCCGGATCATCCGTGTGCAAACTTCAATGTTGTTTTCTAAGCTAATCCTACTGAAAAATGAGTTTGATGGAGTTGGGAGCAAAAATCCCCAAAACCATAACCTAAAAAATGAATGAAATGACTTATATATCATTTACAAAATATGTCAAGTTCGCAATGCGAACTTTTATTCGCAAAGTGAACATCAAATTAGGCACCTGATGTGCCTCAGGAACAGTTAAACTGCCTCTGCGATTCTGCAAAAGTTCACAATGCGAAATTTTATTCGCAAATCGAACATTCGCTGGAGAGTTCGCAATGCGAACTTTGGTGCCTTTTTCTACTGCCTCAAGTCTGGGAGTATTCGCCGGAAAGTTCGCAAAGCGAACATGACAGCACACCAGCCCTTGTTTTGACCATAACTTTTGAACCATAACTCGGATTGACGCACGGTCGGAAGCGTTGGAAAGATTATTAAATGTTCTATACAAAAATGGAAAAATATGTTTGCTTGAATACGTATAAAAATGAGAGAAAATCAATTAAACTCAATGATATTTACATGATACACAATATATACACTATAATGTAAACTATACAACATATACACAAAAAATGGGGGATTATTAACGAAAAACCAACGAATCAAGCCCATAAATGCCAATTATTCACACTCAAAATCTATACATTTTAGCACTTATCACTGACACTTGGGGTCATCCGACCAGCCTTGCCCAGTAGAGGGGCAGAAAGGTAAATGCTACCCCTAAATTGGTTGGGCTTAGGCAATTGGGTCGTTCTGAGAGCAAAAGTGGGTTAGGCCATGCCTAGTCATTTGGCCAGTCTGGAAAAATTTGTGTATATTAATTCTTACTTATATATTTTTAATTATTCATATCACTATGCAAATACATCAAAGTTAATAGAGATGTTGGATTGATTAAATATTGGTTAAAAAAAGTTATATTTGGTTTTCAATTATATATATATTTTTTATCAAAACAAACTTAATGCATATTATTTATTCTGGATTGGGCTAGGGGCTAGCCCACCGTCGGGCTCGGCTCAACCCAGCTCCTCGTCGGGGAGGGTCCAACAAATGCCTAATTCATCATCTCGCACGGGGAATGCTTCTCACGCGTCTTCCCTCATGCTCCCTACGTGCTCCCCACGCGGGAACACGTCATCAGCCAACTATATGCGTTCAAGAGAATAGGTTCTCCGCCTTTCGAAGTTTACAGGGCAGTTGACCCAGGATGAAGACCACGTGCTGGTCTTCCCTACTCCACGTAGATCCTGACATTTATCCGTATTGGGCCTAATAATCCAACCAACTACAGATAACCGTTGACCCAGCGCTTGGGGCACATTATAAATACCCTTCTCCAGAGGAGGGTCAGGTATTCTAAATTCACTTCACTTTCTGTACCTCTCTCTCTTTCACTCTGAACTCATTATGACATCAGAGTGTTTTGTAGGTACACCCCCTCCTGTTCTCCACCACCAACAAATTTGGAGCTAACGATGTGTTACGGGCTGCTGATCTCTTTTCTGATCCAGTAAGATCAATGGCACCGTCTATGGGAAGCTTTTGCTTCCCTGTCTTTTCTTCCTCCGAAATCAAAGCACCAAAGCAAACCTTCAACTTCTATCGATCATGGCTAGTCCACACGTTGACGATAACGTCCATGAATCTGCTTTCACCACCTTCACCAACGGAGACAACCACGATCCCAATGTGGATGTCCCCGTCGAAGAGGGTGACCCTAGGGGCGGGCACGCGACCTCTCCCTCCCCCGACGATGCGGCCTACAACGCCGCCCAATGTTTCAAGAGTCCAGCAGTTTTCCAACCAATTCTTGTGCCGCCTAACGCCGAACGACCACAGTGGCCTTGTTCGCGGTGATCAATGAGATGAACCTGATGATTTTACAGCAGAACGAGCAAATCGGGATGTTGGAGAAAGAACAAAAATCGCGCTCTCCCCTGCGGAGACATCGGCGCCCTGTTTCTTGTAGCCCGTCCCCGCGACGATGAGAGAACTGTCATCCCTCTCCCCCGCGGTGACTTCAACTGGATGAGTCTCAAAGTCTCTCCTCGTGGCAACCTATACGCCACCCACGGCTAGAGAGGCCTCAGCCTGCGGCTGCCTAGAAGCGTGACCGCACTCCTCCCCGGAAAGAGCGACGCTCTCCACCTCCCAAGAGAAACAAAGCTGGCGGGCAGACGGTGAAACCGAAGAGTCAAACAAGGAGCTCGCCACGCTGCGACAGAAGGCCTCTGTTTGAAGCTTCTCCGTCGTAATCACCAGTCCGAAGCAACAAGGATGACCCCTGCGGTCCACTGTCCAGAGCCATCATGGAGGCTCCCCTTCCCGTCGGGATGGAGAAACCCCCGATTCTGGCGACCTATGATGGCACGACCGACCCTGACGACCACATTGAGAGCATCGATGCGATGCTCGACTACCGCAACGTCCGGGGAGCCACAAAGTGCAGACTCATCCCCACGACCCTGAGGAAGGGCACGATGGCGTGGTACAAGAGCCTCGACCCTAAATCCACCACCTTCTGGAAAGAGTTGAAGACACAGTTCTCCAGGCACTTCACCGCCTCTCGGTAACATCCGAAGTCGGAGGCGTCCCTGAAGGCCATTATTTAGGGGAAATACGAATCTCTTGGAGACTACATAGAGAGATTAAATCGAGAGGCTGTCCAGGTATCCGCTACGCACGATATGAATAGATACATGATCAAGCGAGGGCTGCGACCCCGCAGCGATTTTGCCAAGGTAGTTGGTATCGAAACACCCCGCATGCTGGACGGACTTCTCCTCAAGGCCCAGACATACATCCAATACGAGGAGAAGGAGGTCGCTAACAAAGCCCGCGACTCTCGGAACCAGAAGAGTGCTAAAGTCTCCAGGCACGAAGACTTCGTAGCTTCTCGACGAGGCGGGGAGAAAAGAAGAGACGATAGGCCATGCGAATCTCAAGAACATGGGGGGCCAGCGGGCCATTTCACCGAGTACACACTACTCACCGCTCCCCACGAGCGCATTCTGGCCGAGTGCATCAACTCGGAATTCCAAAGAGGCGGGGTCCATTTTCCTAAGCCGACATCCCCAAGTCCAACGTCGACAAGTCCAAGTACTGTCGGTTCCACAGGAGCCACGGATACGTCACAGAAGACTGCATCCATCTCAAGGATGCAATCGAGATCCTGATCAATGAAGGGAATCTAAAGCAGTACACTATAAGGAACAAAGCTCCTCAACAGGAAGCCCGCGAGGCAAAGAAGGTCGAGGAGGTGACGCCAGCTCCGACGACGCTGGGTTTCAAGTCGCCCTGTGCGTCTCTCGACCAGAGGAATTCTACCTCCCCTACGAGGCCGACACACCTTTGTCCGCTCGTAGCACATGGGAGAACTTCCCCTCTGCCATGATCATATCCGGCGTAGGGTCCAACAAGCTCTTCGTGGGGTCAGTAAAGAGGAAGTTTGATGAGCTAATCGACGCAAGCTCGAAGCAGAATGCCACCCTCGACAGGTTCGAGGGAAAATCAAACCCGATCACCTTCTACATCGAGGAGTTACAAGTGGCGCCTGATAAGTGTAAATTGTAGCTATTTTTGTATATAAGTTTTGTTGCACTTATCGATACTTTTTGATAAAATCGTTCGAATAAACCCCGCTTTGTTTGTAAATACGCTTACTTTAGGTTTTAGTGTATATATTGCGTATCGTGTAAATATCAATGAGTTTAATTGATTTTCTCTCATTTTTGCAGGTATTCAATCAAGGATATCTTGCCATTGTTTTATAGAGCATTTAATAAGCTTTCCAACGCTTCGAACCGGGCGAAAAACGGAGTTACGGTTCTCAAGTTACGTCCGAAACATGTGCTGTCTTTTTTTCATAACAGCGGGTAGCGCGCTTAGCGCGCCTGACCGCGCTTAGCGGGCTTTTAAGGCGGGTTAAACATTAATAAGGGCGCGCTTAGTGCGGTCTGCGACTTTGACAGCCTTTAAATAGGGGAAAAACACATTTTTTAGGCATGGTTTTTGGGGTTTTTGCTTCCAACTCCATCAAACTTCATTTCTTTAGTAGATTAGCTTAGAAAACATCATGGAAGCTTGCATTTGGATGATCCGGAGTCGAATCTCTCGTCGATTGGTGTTGACAAACCAAGAAATGTTTGGTTCCTCTTCTCTCTTCTCTTTGTAGTTTCTTCTTTGTTGGGTTTGTATATGTTTTTACTTTGATCTTATGTATATTTGTTGATCATGGTGTTATATTTAATTTGCTTTACAAATCTTTATCGATGATTGTCTCTGATTTTTGCTTTATGCGCGGGGTTTGGGTTGTGTTAGAGATAAACATCGCAAATCTTGATTAGGGATGATTATCTGTTAGTTTCTGGATGCTAGAGATAGATTTAGAGCTAACAATCTATTTGGGTGTCGAAGCTTAATGTCTTCTGTATTTCAAGGCTTCATGCGCGAGAGTGACGAAGAGAGTAATACGATTGTTTTCTCTCAGCTCGGCATGTCAGAGATGAACATTTTTGAGAGCGATGATGGATGATATTGAGGAGTATTGTAGGTTGAGTATAACTGGTCGGTAAGTTTAAGTTTGTGATGAGTGGAATATATACATGCTTGATAAGTCTTTTCTCTCTGACGAATGAATTTTCTTGTGTTAATATTTACTTTTCTATTTTTATGTTTCAACCATTTTAATCCAAACTCATTAACATCTAAATTGTTGAACTGTAGTTCAGTAGCACCGATCTCTGTGGAGACGATAATTCCCAGAAAAATACCTCCAAAACTTTTGTTGCTTGCCCTATACCGCTTCCAACAAAATGGCGCCGTTGCCGGGGATCGATGTTTTTATTGGATCGCATTGCGATAGTTTCTTTGTTTTTGAGTTTTGTAGATATCGTATATATTGTCTATTTTCACTTGTTGATATTGATACTTGTATATGTTTACCATATTTGTGAATTTTACATGTTTTGCATACTTGTAAATTTAGTGTATATGTTTGTTTCTCTTCACATTTGCTAAGTGTTTGGTTAGGTTCCGTCGTCGGTGAGCACTAACCGTGTAAAGAGGCAACTTGGAGAAGTGTGTATAAATAATAGGCGTCGAGCTTACGACGTAAAACAAGCATGTTTTATCATTTTTTGTTCCGTTATTTCTGGACCAATTTTTGTATATGAGATTGTGTAGGTGTTAAGTGGAGGCCTACACCAGAACCTTGTTGTTGTACTGGTTTTTCTGGTTCTGGTGTAGCGCGCTTAGCGCGTAGTGCCGCGCTTAGCGCGCCCTGCTGTGCTGAGCTAGTGAATTCTTTTAATTGTTCACTTGGTTCCCCCTTCTTCCCACTTCCACCAAGGCCTTATATATTAGTAATTATTAGTAATTTTTCTAATTCTTTTGTTGATTGTTTGGACTCAAATTTTAGCCCGATATCTTGAAGTCGCATTTGGTGATTTTTTCGATTTTGAGTGTTTCAACTTGCGGATGTATGGTAATGATTTTGTTAAGTTTTGTACATGTTCAAGGTATGTATTTATCGCTTTCTATACTTTAGCATATTCATGATACTTAGGCTTTTTACAAACTTTCAAGCCATTTATTCTTTTGTATACTTGTTCTTGTGTGAATCACTTTAGTTCCCAACCTTTTTGCGAGGAAGCCTTCCATTGTTCATATATGCTCGGAGTACCAATATTCTTGTTTTAACTGGATTTTATTATGCTTAAGCTGTTCTTTATGTTGTGTATATGAATGCATGAAAAAGATCAAGTCAATTGTTTCATTTTGAGCACAACTACCTTAGCCAAATAGTCATTCACCTTGTGAGCGTGTGATCTTTCGTAACCCCTTTGAGCTTTTTGATCCATGTTTTATTTGAACTTAATGCTTGTCTATGAGTATTTAGTTCACTTATTTTTGATGGATTTTGTTTTTTCTTGGACCTCAACTTTGTGTTGTTGTATGGATTTTTTGCCTTGCCTTAGAAAGTAGGGAGTATTCACATGATGATGTGGTTGAATTCAAGTTGGGGAGAGAATGATTGTGTATTCATTAGTTGGATTCTATGAGGATTGAAAAAGAAAAGAAAAAAAGCGAAAAATTTGTGAAAGAGAAAAAGAAAAAAAAATCCTTGAAAAAGGAAACAAAAAGAGTTTCAATAATTGTGCTAAATAAGTATTGTGTTTTGTGTAACACTTGCGATTTTGGAAGAAGTTTGATTGAAATTTTGTGTTTGAACTTTTGTGAGTTGATCACTCCCTTAGGTTTAGGCAAGTTTTTGTTTCGATTAGCTTTAGGAATTGCCCCTTGTTTGTTTGCCCGACCACATTACAACCTTGAAAAGTCCTTGTGATTCTTGCCTTTGTATGTTCAATATGATTTTTGGATGGTTGCATAATTTAGTCTTTTGTTTGCAAGTTTGTTGTGTGAGTGAAAAATCCCTCATTTTGTGTTTTTCATCTACCGATGATTGTTTTTGCTAGGTGTGATTCACATTTGAACTTATGTTGTTTTATAATGTTTGGCATGACTTTTGTATTTAGCATTCGTTTCGTGATTATGTTATCGTTGAAGTTTAGTGGTAAGTATTTACTTTGTGTGTACCATTTTCGATTGAACCATTGCATTTGTTTTTGTCTGTAAAAACTTGTTGTTGCGTGATTTCATGGATTTCGCTTTTGTTCCTTTAGATGTTGGCTTTGTTTGAGGACAAACAATTATGTAAGTTGGGGAGAGTTGATAAGTGCAAATTGTAGCTATTTTTTTATATAAGTTTTGTTGCACTTATCGATACTTTTTGTTAAAATCGTTCGAATAAACTCCGCTTTGTTTGTAAATACGTTTACTTTACGTTTTAGTGTATATATTGCGTATCGTGTAAATATCAATGAGTTTAATTGATTTTCTCTCATTTTTTCAGGTATTCAATCAAGGATATCTTGCCATTGTTGTATAGAGCATTGAATAAGCTTTCCAACGCTTCGAACCGGGCAAAAAACGGAGTTACGGTTCTCAAGTTATGGCCAAAACATGTGCTGCCTTTTTTTCATGACAGCGGGTAGCGTGCTTAGCGCGCCCGACCACGCTTAGCGGGCTTTTAAGGCGGTTTAAACATTAATAATGGCGCGCTTAGCGCGGTCTGCGACTTTGACAGCCTTTAAATAGGGGAAAAACACATTTTTTAGGCATGTTTTTTGGGGTTTTTGCTCCCAACTCCATCAAACTTCATTTCTTTAGTAGATTAGCTTAGAAAACATCATGGAAGCTTGCATTTGGATGATCCGGAGTCGAATCTCTCGTCGATTGGTGTTGACAAACCAAGAAATGTTTGGTTCCTCTTCTCTCTTCTCTTTGTAATTTCTTCTTTGTTGGGTTTGTATATGTTTTTACTTTGATCTTATGTATATTTGTTGATCATGGTGTTATATTTAATTTGCTTTACAAATCTTTATCGATGATTGTCTCTGATTTTTGATTTATGCGCGGGGTTTGGGTTGTGTTAGAGATAAACATCGCAAATCTTGATTAGGGATGATTATTTGTTAGTTTCTGGATGCTAGAGATAGATTTAGAGCTAACAATCTATTTGGGTGTCGAAGCTTAATGTCTTCCGTATTTCGAGGCTTCATGCGCGAGAGTGACGAAGAGAGTAATACGATTGTTTTCTCTCAGCTCGGCATGTCAGAGATGAACATTTTTGAGAGCGATGCTGGATGATATTGAGGAGTATTGTAGGTTGAGTATAATTGGCTCCCGAAAAAGCAGAGGCTGCTGAATTAGCTATAAAAGACCTTATAGAGGAAAATTTTATTTCTGAAGCCCAATACGCAACCTGGCTCTCAAATTTTGTACTTGTCAAAAAATCAAATGGAAAGTGGCGTATGTGTGTTGATTATACTGATCTTAATAGAGTCTGCCCCAAAGATGCATATCCTTTGCCTAACATCGACAAATTGGTTGACAATTCTGCCGGTTTTAAGCTACTGTCATTCAGGGATGCGTACTCGGGATACAACCAGATCCCTATGGAGAAAGCTGACAAGCAATACACGACCTTCATGATCGAGTCAGACAATTATTAATATAATGTAATGCCCTTCGGCCTGAAAAACTCCAGTGCTACTTACCAACAGATGATGAACAAGGTCTTCTGAGGTGATATTGGGGACATGCTCGAGGTCTACATGGATGACATGATTGTGAAATCACGAGAGGAAACCGACCATACTACACATCTTAAAAGAATCTTCGATTCGGCGAGGAGATGTAGGATGACGTTCAATCCAGAGACATGCATCTTCGGCATCCAAGCAGGCAAATTCCTCGGCTTCTACATGAAAGAACGAGGAATCGAGGTGAACCCTGACAAGTGCAGGGCTTTCATCGAGTTCCTGACGCCGAGCTCGAAGAAATCAATCCAATCCCTGAACGGGATGCTCACCTCGCTGTCCCGCTTCGTGGCTAAGTCTACCCAACACGCACTTCCATTTTTCAAACTTTTGCGCAAGGAAGCCACGTTCGAGTGGATTGAGGAGTGCGAGCAAGCCTTCCTCCATCTCAAATAAGTCATCTCGCAACCCCCAGTCTTCTCGCGACCGAAGAGTACGGAAACTTTATATTTGTACCTCGCCGTCGCGACAGAGGCTGTCAGCGCGACCCTCATTCGGGAAACCCCCTAGGGACAAAAACCAATTTATTTCACTAGCAAAGCCCTATAGGGCCCCAAGCTAAGGTACCAGTAAATCAAGAAGGTCTCTCTGGCCCTTATCAATGCGTCTAGAAGGTTGCGGTACTACTTCTTGGCCCACACGATCGTGGTTAGGACGAACCAACCCATAAAACAGCTACTCGGTCGTCCCGACATGGCGGGTAGGATGCTCAAATGGTCACTCGAGCTCTCTGAGTTCGACGTCCATTACGAGAGTAGGAAGGCCCTCAAAGCTCAAGAGTTATCCGACTTCATCGTAGAAATGACCGCCCCGATCTCCCCAACTGACGGAGCCCACAAGTGGACCATCCACGTCGATGGGGCATCCAGCTCGACGGGAAGCGGAGCTGGCATCATTCTTGAGAATGAAGAAGGCATCTTGATTGAGGTATCCCTCGTGCTATCCTTCCTGACCTCGATAAACCAAGCCGAGTATGAGGCCTTCCACGCCGGGCTACGCCTAGCCGAGGACCTTGGCGCAAAGGAGGTGAAGATATTCACCGATTCCCAGCTCGTCTCCTCTCAGGTACGACGAGAGTACCAGGCCAAAAACAACAACCTCGTCGAGTACTTAACCCTGGTGAAAGAGAAGCTGAAGTTGTTCGACTCCGTGGAGGTAAAACATGTCCCCCGCGAGCATAACATATAGGAAAACATCATGTCAAAGCTTGCGAGAACGAAGAGGAATGGCGGAAACAAGTCCGTCATCCAGGAGGTACTTTCTCGACCAAGTATCGAGAAATCCACCACGAGCGTCGACGTGAACGCCATCGGTGATAGCTACTACTGGATGACCCCGATATACATGTACCTCAGCACGGTGGAACTGCCCAATGACTCTAAGGAGGCTAGCATGGCCAGACTCTGAGCTTGCTCCTACGTCTTGATCGAGAACAAGTTGTACAAGCGGGGATTCTCCATCCCTCTCCTCAAGTGTGTCGAGGAATCCAAGGTCCCTTATATACTTTAGGAGATCCACGAAGGGATCAACGCCCAGTACCTCGGGGGACGATCCCTCGCCCGAACGGCTCTGCGAGCAGGACACTATTGGCCCATCATGTAGCAAGACGTGAAGGAGCACGCCAAGAAGTGCGACAAGTGACAACGACATGGGGACATGCACCTGGCCCCGCCCAACAAGCTCAAAACGCTCCCGTCCTCGTGGCCTTTCGCCTGGTGGGGGATGGATATCATCGGGCCCTTCACCATTGGATTGTATCGGAACCAATATTAGATAGTCAACGTCGACTACTTCACGAAGTGGATAGAGGTTGAAGCCCTTGCCAAAATCACGACATACAACATACTCCGTTTCTACAAAAGAAACATACTTTCCCAGTTCGGCGTACCCCAGGTGATCATCAGCAACAATGGGACGCAATTCACCGACAAAAACTTCCAGGACTTCGTTACCAAATTGGGTACAAAGCAACATTTCACGTCTGTCGAGCATCCGCAAAAAAACGAGCAGGTTGAAGCTGCAAACAGAGTGATCCTGCGAGGCCAAAATGAAGACTGGGCGAAGCCAAAAAGAGGTGGGTCGAGGAGCTACATAGTGTACTCTAGGCCTACAGGATGACCCCACACTCGACCACCTAGGAGACCCCATTCTGACTAACTTACGGGACCGAGGCGGTCAGTCCAGTAGAAATTAGAGAGCCCTTTAGGCGGATCGAATCTCCCCTCGACAAGGAGATGAACGAAGATGCACTAAGGGAGGGCAAACTCGCCGAGAACTGGGAAGGCCCCTATCGTGGCTGCGCGAAAACATAAAACGGGACCTACTACCTTGAAAACCTACACGGGGAGGAACTTGCTCGACCATGGAACACTAAAAAGCTCAAACAATATTACAGTTAAGCACTACAGTCGGCGTACTTAGTTCGACCACGACGAAGGACGTCCCAACCACTAAAGCGTGCTAAGGTACAAGCACGACTTCCAGACTTGAAACAAGAAGACAAGAGTCCGCTCTCATGTGTGCAAGCAGACTCTTGATCCGACAAGGACACCTCAACCGAGCTCCGCCGTTGCCGTACCAATAAGGCAGAACACCCAACTCGAGATGGGAAGTTCACGCCACGAAGCAAAGACCTCGACCGAGATCTTAGCTCCGTTCCCGGTCAAAAACTAACTCTGACCACTCGACCAGTACTCTGCACGGTTGAGAACCAATTATGTCAAGCAAAGGCCCTAATTACTTAATAAAAACAAGCAAACACAATATTGCATACACATTAACGAGGAAAATAAGTACTCAACATACAATGACACACACACATAGCAGAAAAGCAAGCATATATTAGAAGTACAAATTAAACATCCAATACAAATGGACAAAGCCCAATATTCAAATATTACAAGCCATCACGCGCAGGCCAGGAAAAATCAAAAACCATGGCGCGCAGGCCAGGAAAAATTAAAAATCAAAATGTGGCGCACCTGCCAAATAACTAAATGAACTAAACATTTGCTTCCTCTTCGAGCTGAGTCTCCCCATCGGTTTGTTCAGCTCCACCGTCGAGCCCAACTGGAGCGGCCACCTGGTAGAAATGCCTTATCCCCTCGGTGATGAGCTGAAGCCCAAGGTTAACAACCTGGAGTTGCTCCAGGCAATCCTTCTCGAGCTCCCGAATCCGGGAAACCAAATCACCCCGAGTTACCAAGAGTTTCTCCTCGACGGTTTCATCCTCGGCGGTCTTGGCGGCGACCTCCAACTCGGCGATCCTTGCCTGGAGCCGTTTCTTCTCCTCGTCGGCCTGGGTCATCTTCTTCCGCCTCTCTTTCATCTCGCTGTAAATGTTGATTTGGATCTGATACCTCTCTCTGTATTCGAAGAAGTCATTCTCCACCTTGACCTTTTCCATCCCGAGGGTCACGTTCTTCGCCTGCAATTTATTCAGCTCAGCAAGGGGGCAGGTCCCATCATTGAGAGCCAAAGCTGTCTCAAGGACCCTCATCACGGTGGTCGCGTCGTCGGATAATGCCTTTCTCCTAGTATCTTTGTCGAGCGCCAGGATTGCCTTGGATTCAGCCTCGGGCACGATCAAGGAGTTATCCCTGTCGAAGAGCCCCTGGGCGCAATGACATGGAGGTAACACAAACCTCTCCCCGACAACGCCCTCTAGAAGGTCGACGGGACCAGACTCCTCGAGGCGCTATTTCTTGGCCGAAGGATCCTGAGAAACATAAGATTGACTTTCCTGGGGAGGGGAAGAACCCCCGAGCTGCTGGTCGGCCTTAGCCAACAGCTGGACCTGGGAGACGCGGCCCTTGGGAGCCTCCTCGTCGGAGTTGCACTCGAGGAGCGGCTTAGTGTTGATTAAATGGCCTCGAAAACAACTTCCCCGTTCTCGTCCTAAACAAAGCTCCCATCCTTGTTCACGCACTTGGCGGGAGTGAAGTTGTCGACGAAAGCCACGATCTTGTCATAGGCAAGCATGTCCTCCTCGTGAAGCTCGTGGGGCTTCGTGAGGTAACTCTCCATCCCTCTTTTAAAGTGGGTATTCTGTAACTCAAGATGGAACTTTACCTCCAGGGTCTCCTCCCTCTTCTCGTCGATGAGCTTCTCCACACACTCGAACAAGGAATCGACGGTTGCGTGCGCTACTGGCTTCACGAGGAAGTACCTGTCCTTGAAAGACCGGACAGAGTCTAGGTACGTTCGGAGCAACTTCCTCGGCTGCTTCAAGGATACCCAGTTGTGTTATCCATGATGAGTCTTCCTCTGAAGATGGAAGAGGCGGAAAAACAGTGAGAGCAGAGCGCCAACGCGAAGGTTTTGGCACACGAGCTCGAACACCTGCATGAACGCGATCGCGTTAGGGTGAAGCTGCAAGGGTGCCAACTCTAGCCACTAAAATACCCCCTCTTGAAAATTGTTGAAGAACAGGCGAAGCCCCGCATCCTAGAAGGCAAACTCATACATCGGGAAGCGCTTCTCCGGGTATGATGAGCAGATTCGGTCCATCTCCTTGGGCTTGTAAACCTGCCAGTTCGCGGGAGTCCCTTCTCTCTGGTTCTCGATAATAACGAAGGCATCTGAGTCATCGAAGATGAAGCGCGAAGTGACGACCAATGGTTCCAGCCCGGCCCAGTCGGTTGGGGATTCACCGCTCTGGTTGGCCGGATTATCTTCGACATCTGCAACGACATCTTCTACGTCGACAAAATCTACGTCGACCATGGCAGCATCCTCGGGCTTTGGAACCATTTAACCTGAAAAACAGAAGGAAATAGTGAATTCGACGTTAAGATCAAATCTAACCTTCCACCGCAAATCAAGTGAAAGAAGGAAAGGAAAGGGTGATGACTTGCTCTCGACCAAAACCCTCGTCGACAAGCGCGTAGTCATGAGGAACTTCTCCTCGACATAAGGCGCAAAGCTTACTACGCGGGGCAGGCTCCTCGATAGAAAAACTTTATAACATACCCGTCAAAGGGAGCAGACCTCCTCGACGCGAGGACGCTAAAAGTCACAGGGGGTCCCAGATCCCTCCATTGGAAACTTCATGAAGTTTCCCAGAATCCTCATGAGTTCCCTGGTATCTTCATCAGAAACTTCATGAATCCACCAGAAACTTCATAAACTCCCCGAAAAATTCACTAGAAACTTCATGAGCTCCCCAGAAACTTCATCGGAGATTCAAGAAGTTCGCCGGAAAGTTCATAACGACACTGGAAAACATATAAATTTTGGAGAAAGAAAAAAAACTTACTTATATGAAGAAGATTCTGGAGATTACGACGGCGGAACAAGGGGCTGGCGGTGATAACAGCGGCAAACAAATAGTAGGAGAGCAGAGAAACCTTAAGAGACTTGAGGAATTCTTGAGAGCTTAAATGTTGTGAACATGCAAATGAATTGGTCTCCCCCTATTTATAACCTCTAGCACGGGAAGCGAAGCATCTCCTAGGCACTCAAGCACCTCTACGCGTAGCCGTCATGGACATTTATTACTTCTGACACGTGGCTCAAGAAGACTTCACGCGTGTCCCATCAAGTCCCCTCGCACGACTCGAGGAAATGATGTGTCCGCCCCTTCACTTCCGTCACATCGTCCAATACATCAAGCACAATGTCCGACCCTCGCGTGCTGGGAACACTTCCTTGGGGAAAATTGGAAACAAGCCATGACCGTGTGATGCACAAGCCTCCACGCGAGCACCCGTACTCGAGATAAACGCCCGGGTGGACCTTGTCATCGACCACAGGCAAACCCCATTGTCAAGAACAACTAATGGCTTATATGTTTAGTCACGCGCATAGCCCCCGCGAGCTCGTCACTTCGAGCACAAGCGATGCCCCTCTGGGAAAGTCCCATGTGCCTCTATGCGAATAAGAATTGACTCTTAAGTCAGTACTCCTATGCTTCGGAGCAATGACTTGGGGGGCTCCTGTTCTAGACTGGGCCAAGAAATGACCCTCCGTCGGGCACAACCCAACCCAGCTCCTAGTCGGGGAGGGCCCAACAAAGGCCCAATCCATCATCCAGCACGGGGAATGCTCCTCACGTGCTCCCCACGCGGGAACACGTCATCAACCAATTACCCGCGTCCGAGAGAACAAGTCCTTCGCCTTTCGAAGTTCACGGGGCAGTTGACCCAGGACAAAGACCACGTGCTGGTCTTCCCTACTCCACGTAGATCCTGGCAGTTATCCGTATTGGGCCTAATGATCCAACCCACTACAGATAACTGTTGGCCCAGCGCTGGAGGCACATTATAAATACCCTCCTCCAAAGGAGGGTCAGGTATTCTAAATTCACTTCACTTTCTGTACCTCTCTCTCTTTCACTCTGAACTCATTTTGGCATCAGAGTGTCTTGCAGGTACACCTACTTCTCTTCTCCACCACCAAAGAATTTGGAGCTAACGACGTGTTACTGGCTGCTGATCTCTTTTCTGATCCGGTAAGATCATTATTAATTAGGAATTGTTCAATACAAGGAGGAGTGAAATTAAACGCATTATGTCTAGGCCAAGATTTGGCCGCCCTAGCATGAGAGTGGAAAATCATATTCGCTTGACGTCTAATGAACTATACCTCAAAGTTTGGGTTAACAAATAATAAAGCTTTTATAGAATTAATAATAAAATAAAACTCAGAGCCTGCGTTATGATTGGAGTGAATGACTTGAACCACTTTTTGAGAATCGCTTATGAAAACCACTCTCTCCATATGCAAGTCAATGGATTCGTGGATTTCTTCTTTAAGAGCCAAAGCTTCAGCTTCATAAACGAACATACTTCTAGGATCCCAAGACACACCTGTAGAAATGAAATTCCCTATATGATCACGCACACACCAACCCCTATTAGAAGTGCCACTATGATTATGAAACGCCGCATCCACATTACATTTCAACCATCTTTCCCTAGGTGGGCTTCAATTAGTAGGGAACTGGTGATTATTAACCAGATCAAGCTCCTTTTGGACCATAAATGATTCATGTCACTTGTGAAAAGCTAACCAGTCAAGATTAGGAGCTTCCTCGTGATCATTATGCCAAATGAAGTTATTCCTATTTTTCCATATCTCATCAAACATAACAGCAAATCTACCAGGCTCCTTCCTATCCTCCTTGCTACATATATCGAATATCATTGAGTTTCCATCATGAAAAGAACGTAAACGAGCATGTTTAAGAATGGACAACCCTGTTTCCCTCTAACATTGGTTAATCACCTCACAACCAAAGAATATGTGCCAAACATCTTCAATATTATTCTCAAATTTGACAAGTAAAATTGTAACACCCTTCTACCCCAAAAGACATTCACGATAATTATAAACAATTATATCAGAGTACATCACTACCAGGGTGCCACATTTTGTCATAAAACTTCATAATAACGTCCTACTCCGTAACACGGTTCTATCATCATAAATTCAGTCAAATACTAAGCAGCGGAAAATCAAAATCTAATCATAACATAGTTTATAACTCAAAACGTCTTAAAAACAAGGAACTCTTAGCATCATGATGTTAACAAGAAAAAGAACATAATGGTTCGACTCAACGTCCCGATGTTACATAATCAGAGCAAAACCCTCTAATCAACATAAATAACCAAGACACTTCAAGGCTAATCTTCACGCACCAAGAGAGCTAATCCTGATCACCTACACGTTACCAGCGTGGAGGCAATATTCAAACAGGCAGGGTGAGTAATCAAAAATCATTATAGAAGATATAAGGATAAGATATAATAGTCACGAATAACATCATTGATTCATCCACACATCATCATCTTATCAATTCACAATCATCGCTAAAACATCAATCAAATTACAACATCATCAACATGTCATTTATTCAATCATTATGCAACGTCAGGTAGTATAGAATGCAACAACATAGACTCATGCATGTGGTACCAATTCATCATGTTGATGGACACTGGGCCATCACCCTCCAAAGATCCCCACCAATAGGATCGATTCTACACAAGAACCGGAGCACGTCATAAACACCCAATCCATACAATGGGATTGAAGCCACCACTGGACCGAAGTCCTAACATCGTAACTGGACCGAAGTCCTAAGGTATGCTATGAATGCATGATGTAAAATGTCATAAATAATCATCACCACATCATCATCAAAGTTGCATCATCATTCATGAAAATTCATCAAAACATCATAGTATTACATCGTTATTATGCGTCACAATTCATCACATTACTTCACACATCATCAAGTTATAGTCATCAAAATACAACACATCAATTACTCAAGGCATACGAACTACTAGACACAAGACAACAAGAAAAGTAAGAAAAGGAAAAAACTACTGCTCCTGCTCACCTGGTGCTCGCCCGCCGAAGCAGCTCGCTCGCCTGGGTTTCACCCGGCAAAGCAGGGGGGAAATACCTCCCCCATATAAATTCTAGCAGCACTGTTATTTCACCCCCTTCATTCGCTTCTCCTTTCGCTCGACGAGGACCAAGCGGATCTCATTCGCCTGGAGAAACGGTTTATCGCCCTGCGAACAGCAAACCCTGCTGCTGCATTTTTTGCATAACTCAGACCCTAAACCCTTTACGATTTCACCACTATATACATCATTTCCTAATCGTTTTACATATCCCTTATTCACCAATTTCACCGAAAATCATGAATATTTATAATAAATAAATTAAATAAATATTTTAATTATTTTGGGGTGTTACAACTCTCCCCCACTTAAAGAATTTTCATCCTTAAAAATTACTTGAAGGAAACAGAGTCGGATACGACTCCCTCATCTGATCTTCGTGTTCCCAAGTCCAACTCTCACCGGCTGGTCCATCCCATAACACCCTCACCAAAGCTATGTCTTTACCCCGCAGTTATTTCATTTCTCGTCCATCAATCCGCACAGGTAACGCTTCAACAGTCAGGTTATCTCTCACTTGTACGTCATCCATTTAGATCATATGCAACAGATCCGGAATATACTTCCTCAACTAAGATACATGAAACACATCATGTAAATTCACAAGCAACGACGGTAAAGTAATCCGATAAGCTACCTCCCCTATCCTCTGCGCAATCTTATACAGACCAACAAAACATGGAGTGAGCTTCCTAGACTTCAAAGCTCGACCCACACCAGTCACCAGCGTAACTCTCAAAAACACGTGATCTCCCTCTTGGAACTCAAGTGTCTTCCTTCTCTTATCATGATAACTCTTTTGACGACTCTACGAAGTTCTCATCCTTTCTTGGATCATTTTAATCTTCTCAGTCATTTCCTGCACAATCTCAGGCCTGAGTACCGCACTCTCGCCTGACTCATACCAACACAATGGGGTTCTACACCTTCTTCCATACAAAGCTTCATATGGCGCCATCCCAATACTAGCATGAAAAATATTGTTGTATGTGAACTCAATCAACGGCAAATGGTTATCCCAAGATCCTCCTTGGTCCAACACACAAGCCCTTAGTAAATCCTATACAGATTAGATAGTCCTCTCTGTTTGACCATCCGTCTGCGCATGATATGCATAACTCATCCTTAACTTAGTACCCAAAGCATCTTGCAAACTTTTCCAGAACTCGACGTAAACCTCGGGTCTCTATCCGACACAATACTCGAAGGTATCCCATGCAACTTCACAATTTCTTCAATGTACATCTCAGCTAACTTCTGCATATAATGATTAATCCTCATCGACAAGAAATGAGCTGAGTTAGTCAATCTATCCACAATCACTCAAATCGAATCATTTCCCTTTGCAGTTTTTGGTAATCCCGATACAAAATCTATGGAAATACTATTCCATTTCCATTCTGGAATATTCAACGGTTGCATCATACCCGAAGGCTTCTGATGTTCAATATTTGACTTCTGACAAGTCAAACAGGCATAGATAAACTCTGCAATATCCTTCTTCATACCTGGCCACCAAAACAATTTTTGCAAATCCTGGTACATCTTCGTAGCACCGGAATGAATACTCAATCTACTTCGATGCCCTTCTTAAAAAATACTATTCTTAATTTCCGGAATATCTGGAACACACACTCTATCTCTGAACTTCATCACACCATTCTCATCAATCCAAAATTCACCTCCGTTACCCTGATTAATCAAGGTCGACTGATCAACCAACCTCAAGTCAGATTGCTGACCCACTCTGATTTCTTCCAGAATACTACTAGTCAGTTTTAACATACCTAACCCCACACTGTCAGGAGTCTCTTCACACACCAAACTAAGATCTCGGAACTGGTCGATTAACTCAAATTATTTTATCATAAGCATCGACATATGTAATGGCTTCCTACTCAATGCATCGGTTATCACATTTGCTTTACCAGGATGGTAACTCAAATCAAAATCATAATCCTTCAATAATTCCAACCACCCCTCCGCCTCATATTCAACTCTTTCTGATCAAATAAGTACTACAAAGTCTTATGGTCACTGAACACTTCAAATTTAGAGCCAAAAAGATAATGTCTCCAAATTTTCAACACGAACACCACAACTGCCAACTCTAAGTCATGCGTAGGATAATTCCTGTCATGTACTCTCAATTGTCTCGACGCATAAGCAACAAATTGTCAATTCTGCATCAACACTCCACCAAGACCCATCTTCGACGCATCACAATACACCACAAAAGATTCATTCGAATTAGGCAAGATCAATACCGGGGAGGTCGTCAACTTCTTCTTCAATTCCACAAAACTCTTTTCATATGCAACATCCCACACATAAGCTTGACCCTTCCGAGTCAACTGAGTCAAAGGTAACGCCAACTTAGAAAAACCTTCAATAAACTTGCGATAATAACCTGCCAACCCAAGGAAACTTCGTATCTCAGTAGCAGACTTTGGAGTCTCCCACTGTAACACAACATCAATCTTGGAAGGATCAACAACAATTCCACCACTTGATATCACATGGCTAAGAAAACTCACTTCTTTCAACCAAAACTCGCACTTCCACAGTTTTGTATACAACTTATTCTCTTTTAACACTTGTAACACAGTTCACAAATGGTCAGCATGCTCTTCTTCAGATTTAGAATATATTAAAATATCATCAATGAAAACCACAACAAACTTATCCAAATACTCATGGAAAATTCGATTCATATATTCCATGAACACACCTGGTGCATTGGATACACCAAACGACATAACAGTGTATTCATAGTGACCATACCTCGTCCTGAAAGCAGTCTTTGGAATATCATCAGGCTTAACACGAATCTGATGATAACCAGACCTCAAATCAATCTTTCTAAACACACAAGCGCCTACTAGCTGATCCATCAAATCGCTAATTCTCGAAAGTGATATTTATTCTTGATAGTAACTTTATTCAGTTGCCTGTAATCCACGCACAACCTCATACTACCATCCTTCTTCTTAACTAACACCACAGGAGCACCCCACGGAGAAACACTCGGTCTAAAAAACTTCTTCTCAAGCAATTCTTCCAATTGTTTCTTTAATTCACTTAACTCAGAAGCGGACATCCGGTAAGGAGCCATTGACACCGGACTCGTACTTGGTATCAAGTCCACTGCAAACTCTACTTCACACTCGGGAGGCAAATCACTTACATCATCCAGAAACACATCTGGAAATTCGCGGACAATAGGTAATTAGACACTCGCAGCTTCACGATCAACTTGCAACGATGCAAACAGCGCAAACATCGAGGCTTCGTCTTCTAGGAGTTCGTCTACTTGCTTAGCAGACAAGAACACCAACTCTCCATTATCACCAAACTCAGGAAACTCCATGGTCTTATTATAACAGTTGATATGAATATAGTTGAACTCTAACCAGTTCATTCCCAAGATTACATCGACTTGGTGCAAGGGTAAATACACCAAATCCATCACGAAACTCTTCCCAAAAATCGTCAAAGGACATCTCGAACACACGAAGGTAGTAGTAACAGAACCATTAGGAGGAGTTTCTATCACCATACTACCATTCATATTAGACAATTTCAAACCCAATCTACTAGCACATTCAAGTGAAATAAACGAATGAGTAACACCAGTATCAATAATAGTGACCAACTCAACATTGATAATAAAACAAGTACCTCGGATCAAGTTATCTTTCTTGGGAACTTCTGCACCACTCAGAGCAAACTCTCTGCCATTAGTCCAAGCAGCAATAACATCCTTCTTCTACTTCTAACACTGGGTACTTATGTGACCTTGGTCACCACAATTGAAACAAGTTGGACCCTCATCCTTGCATTCGGTAGCTCTATGGCCTCTCTTACCACATCTGTAACACCTCAACACATTATTGTTGCAAACTTCAGCACGGTGGCCTTGCTCGCCACACCTGTAACACTTAACAGAAGCGAGAGCTGCTCCCCCACTTGTCTTTTTCCCATCTAAAGCCTTCTGTTTCCCTTTGTCAGCTGAAGTCATATAATGTTTTCCTCTAAACTATCCCTTCTATTTCTTCTCACTAAGATGCTTGTAGTGAGCAGATCGAGCTCGGCTATCCTCATCATAGATCCTACTCTTATCCACCAGCTCAGTATACCTGTGAATCTGTTGGTATGCAATACCCTGTTTGATCTCTGGTCTCAGCCCATTCTCAAACTTGAGACATTTAGACATCTCAGCATCAACATGATTTTAATGCGGACAAAACTTCACCAACGCCTCAAACTTTGCAGCGTACTCTGCCACAGTCATATTTCCTTGCTTCAATTCAAGGAATTCTATCTCCTTCTTGCCGCAAACATCCTCAGGAAAATACTTTCCCAAAAATCATATCTTGAATATAGCTCAAGTTATTTCAGTACCAACATCTTCCAATCTTTGACGGGTTTTATCCCACCAATCTTCAGTCTCTTCCGACAACATATGAGTACCAAATTGTACCTGCTGCGCGTCAGTGCATGCCATCACTCAGAAGATCTTCTTAATCACTTTAAGCCACTTCTGCGCACTCTCTGGATCATGGGTGCACATAAAAGTTGGCGGATTGTCCCTCTGGAACTTCCCCAAAGCATGAAACTCATCAGGAGCTTCTCCATTCTGATTGTTCTGAGCCATCACTTGAGCAAGTGATTCCAACGCGTCATCAATAGCACGAATGTTTCTCCCAGCCATTCTAAACACCATCAACAAGGTTAGAAGAAACAATTCACCGACAATGTACACACACTCGTCGACTAACAGGGACTGACATCACATAAAACCTGGTCGGACTGACTGACCTGCTTTGATACCAATAATGTAACACCCTTCTACCCCAAAAGACATTCACGATAATTATAAACAATTATATCAGAGTACATCACCATAAGGGTGCCATACTTCGTCATAAAACTTCATAATAACGTCCTACTCCATAACACGGGTTCTATCATCATAAATCCAGTCAAATACTACGCAGCGAAAATTCAAAATAAAATCATAACATAGTTTATAACTCAAAACGTCTTAAAAAAAAGGAGCTCATGGCAACATGATGTCAACAAGAAAAAGAACATAATAGCTCGACTCAACGTCCCGGTGTTACATAATCAAAGAAAGAGCTTCTAATCAACGTAAATAACTAAAACACTTCAAGGATAATCTTCATGCACCAAGAGAGCTAATCCAGATCACCTGCACGTTACCCACGTGGAGGCAATATTCGAACAAGCAGGGTGAGTAATCACAAATTATTATGCAAGATATAAGGATAAGATATATTAGTCACGAATATCATCATTGATTCATTCACACATCATCATCTTATCAATTCACAATCATAGCTAAAACATCAATCAAATTACAACATCATCAACACGTCATTTATTCAATCATTATGCAATGTCACATAGTATGGAATGCAACGACATAGACTCATGCATGTGGACCAATTCATCATGTTGATGGACACTGGGCCATCACCCTCCAAATATCCCCACTAATAGGATCGATTCTACACAAGAACCGGAGCACATCATAAACACCCAATCCATAAAATGGGATTGAAGCCACCACTGGACCGAAGTCCTAACATCGTCACTGCACCAAAGTCCTAAGGTATGCTATGAATGCATGATGTAAAACGTCATAAATAATCATCACCACATCATCGTCAAAGTTGCATCATCATTCATGAAAATTCATCAAAACATCATAGTATTACATCGTTATTATGCGTCACAATTCATCACATTACTTCACACATCATCATGTTATAGTCATCAAAATACAACACATCAATTACTCAAGGCATACGAACCACTAGACACAAGACAACACGAAAAGAAAAAATAGAAAAAAACTACTGCTCCTGCTCGCCTGGTGCTCGCCCGGCGAAGCAGCTCACTCGCCTGGGTTTCGCCCGGCGAAGCAGGGGCGAAATCCCTCCCTCATACAAATTCCGGCAACACTGTTATTTCACCCCTTCACTCGCTTCTCCTTTCGCTCGGCGAGGAACAAACGGATCCCATTCGCCTGGCGAAATGGTTTCTCGCCCGGCGATTCCCTGCGAATAACAAACCCTGCTGCTGCGTTTTCTACATAACTCAGACCCTAAACCCTTTATGATTTCACCACCATACAGTCCCAAAAATGCATCTCAATCACAGACAAACATAATACAACATCAATACATCGCTGTAGACACATATACATCATTTTACACATCCCTAATTCACCAATTTCATCATAGTTTGTCATGTTATCATCAATCCCCTCAAAACCCCAACTACCCACATACCTCTAACACTATATCAAATATAATGGTAAACGATACTCCCCATACCTTAAAATTCTCGGTTCTGATCTTCCTCTTGAGTTCTTCAAAGTTTTCTCTGAGCCTTAGCCTCTTTTCCTTCTTTCTTCAGAGCTATCCCTAAAAACAAGATCGTTCCAACTGAACTTCTCCCACCTCTCTTTTCCTTTTGTCACGTTTACCCCTTGGACCCTTATTATGATTTCCTAACTTCGTCCTCACCTATCCTTACACAAATGACCACTTTGCCTCTCCTTTTTATTTAAAATAATAATAATAATAGTCTAAATAATATTATTCATATTATTCCACTATTATTATTATAAAAATAATTCTAATAAATCATACACCTCTAAATATCCTTAACAACCTCTTAACATCATCAATACCCCACAACACAAATCATCAGGCATCAAAATATTTCACCAAAATTCACCAAAAATCATGAATATTTATAATAAATAAATTAAATAAATATTCTAATTATTTTGGGGTGTTACAAAAAGGACAAGGCACATGGTGTTGTCAGAGTCTAGCACAAGTCGATAAGCTTTCCTTATAGATTCTCCACAAGAGATGTTTAACCCTTAGTGGGGCTTTAATATTCAAGAGACTATTCCAATCCTCCTCTCCTCCCCCATCCTCATGCCTCATTCGTAAGCTCCTCCATAACCTGTACCCAGAACGCACACTGTATGAACCATTTTGTTCTTCCTTCCAGATCATCCTATCCTTCTTAACCTCCTCCAAAAGAGGTACCCGTATGATTTCCTCCGCATCTGCACAATTAAACACTTCCCTAATAACCCTTAAATTCCATTGTTTCACATTAGGTAGCATAAGTTTTTTAACTGTAATATCATACTTACCTTGCTTCTGAGGACCACTCAGACACCCATCCCTCTTCCCCCTGATCCAAGGTTCTTGCATAACCTTGATTTGACTGCCATCCCCAATGCTCCACCTGCAATATAAAGATAAGACATCTTTCGCCTTCCAAAAAATCCCCCATACAAAACTAGTGTTATAACCGAGATTAGCTTCAAAGTAAGATGTTCTAGGGAAGTATCTTGCTTTGAAGATTCTGGAAATAAGACCATGAGGCTTGGACAACGAATTCAAACCTTGCTTAGCAACCATGGACATATTAAAAGCTTTAAAGTCTCTAAATCCTAATCCACATTCCTTTTTAGAGCAAGCCAGTTTATCCAAGGCCATCTAATGGATTCCCCTATATTTGCTACCTCCTCCCCATATAAAAGAATTAAGCATCTTCTCAATATCATTACAAACCCCATATATGATTTCTCTGTAAAACATATCAAAGGAACTCATAATGTGATCCCTGATATACGATCCCGACCTATGAAACCTATCCAGATCATCACAGTCAAACACACTTTCCTTCTGATTCTTATGGTCAAACCACTACCAGTTCATGCATCCATAACCAAGAATCTTCCTCCAGGAATAACGGTATCCTCTTCACTATCCCAACTCAAGCAGTATTCCAGGAACAATCTCTTCTATTACATGACAAAAATCATAAGGAACAAACTTATGGATCAAACTCCTTATTTCCAAGACACACCATTCCTCCTATCAATTTAAGTAAACCCAAATGTTAAATTCACAAAAAACCATTTGTGGTATATCTGGTGTGCCACCAATTTGTATTTTATGCCTGCTCTTATTCCCACCGAAGCCATGTATCAACACATAATGGATCCCAAAAACGAAAAGTCTTTGATCTGGACTACTCGTGAATGGTACTCTCCATTGCAGTGGTGGAGAGATCAATTAAAACCAGTCACAGACAAGGTCAAAGAGTGAAGATTAGCTTTAGAAGCTGTTGGCAAACTCAAATCTGTCTTCTTTTTACACATGCCCTATCAGACAAATCCTGCAACTAAGCTACTTGATTATAAGAGTTATGTTCACTTATGGGAAACCATTGATGATTATCCTCTCAGTATAAAAACCACAAGGTAATTAATGGAGTATGTTAACTGCATCAATCTATATGATCCAAAGAATCTCAAGGATACTACAACTTGTATAAGTCATGAAAAGTTCAGAAGACCAGAAGTTGGAGAAAGTTCAACTCAAGTCACACAGCAGAATCCATATTCTCCAATGGAAGCTGAATTCTCAGATAGTCAAGTGAAAGAAGCAAATAGAAAATTAATGGATCACACTTACATGCTGTATGGCATTTGGCAACATGAGTCATCTCGCTATGGAGATTGCTTTTCTGATGGAAACTTATCCGATCAGAATATGTCCCTTTTGCATGAACCCATTTTCAAAGACTAATTCGACAAGTGTCCCTTATATTTCACAAGCATGAATAGTGGCTTTCGTCTTTTTGTGCAATAATACTACAATAATGTACCCATAAGTGATAAGTGTGTCCCACTTTTGAAAAAGGCATTCCTATAGTGTAAAAAATGCCATGCTTGTAAATAATGTTGTTTTTGTCCTATATGCACCTCCTTGGCTATAAAAGGAGAACTCTTGTAACATATTTTCATCAAGCAATCACAAATAAACCTTCTTGTGTACTTAAGAACAAACATGTTCTATAAATATTTTATTTCTCCCTAAAAGTTTTAGTTATTATATTCATATCTACACTTGCCTCTAAATGAGGATTTTGTGTATCAGAAAACATCTGACCATTGATCCATACTACGATCCTCAGTATTATGAAATTTCAGTTTTAATTGTTAGTCTGTGTTATGCCTATGGTTAGCTATTTGATGACGATACACCTACCTAAAATTTTAATTGTTTATGATTTTGATTAATAATCGATCATAATATTCAACAATGAACCCCCAAGGGTTGGCCTAGTGGTGGAGGCTTGGGTCTTGAGAGTGTGCTCCTCTCAATGTATCAGGTTCGAATCCTACTAGGTGCAATTAATTCTTGTGTGTGTCAGTCCATATGGAGTTTTGCTCTGGCTTTAAACGGGATCTCCGCTAGTGGCTGGTGGGATTGGTCCCCCTTGGATTAGTCGGTCGTAAGGCCGGATACCACGATTTCCAACAAAATATTCAACAATGGAGGAGGAAGTATGGATATGATAATCTCATCTTTTTGAATTTGGTGTATTGGTTTTTTTCTAAGGATCTTAGAGGCTTCATTTAGATTAATTTTTCATCAAAAGATTTTTTTTAGAAAATTATTTAGAAATTTTTAAAATAAAAATATGTAAATTATACAAATCATTTAAAATTTAATAGATTTTTGGGTCAATATTTAATATAATTAAAAAAAAATCTTTTTATAATTTTGATCAATAATCGATCATAATATTCAACTACGAATTGAAGGAGGGTGGGTGGATATGATAATTTTATCTTTTTGAATTTGGTATATCTAAGGATCTTTGAAGTTGCCTTTGTGATTTGATTTTTTTATGGAATTGTAAGATACCTCTTGTGTTCCCTTTTTCTTCACAATGATGCTCTAGTTTTAATTAAAAATTTAGCAAAGAGAAACTTTAATTAATTATGATAACACAATTTTATTCATTGAATGGGTTCAAAATACCCCTTACGATATTATTATATCATTCCCAAAATTTTGATCATAATTATTATATAATTTACTTCTTGCTAAATTAATATATATATATATATATATATATATATATATATATATATATATATATATATATATATATATATATATATATATATATATATATATATATATATATATATATTTTATATTTATAGATAAATTTAAAATAGTTATATATTTAAATTGACTTGTGTGAGCACAAATTGACTCGCGCAGATATAAGAAGAGTATCCTATTAGTGATATATTATTAGTTGTTAACTCTAAAATAAAATTATTTCAAATTGAATTAATATTAATAATATATTCTTTATAACTAAAGGAATATCCAAAAATATAAAACAACAAAAAACAAAAACTTTCTTCGCTTTTGCCCCTGCCATATGAGCGAAATCTCAAAAACAATCCTGTAAAAAAAATACAGATTCCATCCTGCTATGTATAGATTCCCTCGTTTTGTCCCCTAAGTAGATTTAATCAGCAAAATTGATGATGTGACGCAGCTTTGTTGGCTTTTTTTATTATTACGTTGAAATATATTTAGAAAATATGTTAAACACAAAAATTTGTTGTAGATGAGAATTGAACCCACCCACTTTCTTTAAAAGCTTAAGCACCTATCACTAGGCTAGAAGATTCATATTGTAATTCAATTGCCTTTAAACATACATATTATACATTTGCATATTTGTTTTCATTTTGATAAATTATTATTAGAATATATTGTAACTATATTATATACACTATAACTATTATTAGAATATAATTAAATAACGTATTGTAAACATTATACTATATTATACTATATATATATATATATATATATATATATATATATATATATATATATATATATATATATATATATATATATATATATATATATAATATACATATTGTAACTATATTAGAATATACATATTATACATATTGTATATTTAATATTTCAATTTAATATAAGATAAATATTAATTAATAATAAACCAAAATAATTTATATATTTATAGTTAAAAATTTTGTAAATATAGTTACAGCAAAATATAAATATTTGTAGTTAAATATAGTTATAGTTAAATATTTATAAATATAGTTAAATATAGTTATTATCGTAGCTAAATTTTAAATATTTACTGTAGCTAAATTTAATTGATTTTTTTACTGTAGCTAAATTCTAAATATTTACTAAATATTAATATTATTATTATTTATATTTTAATAATTATTAATCACAGTAAATAATAACTAAATAATTACTATTACTAAATTTATTAAAATATTAATTAAGTTTACAGTAAATAATAACTAAATAATTACTATTACTAAATTAATTACTGTAATATTTATGTTAATAATTTATTGTAATATTTATGTTAATAATCACTAAATTAATTAGAGATTAATTGAAATACACTGTCAGTGTAAAACTATTTTACACTGTCATCCAATTAGAATTAGTTATTTTGACACATATTTATTGAATTAAAAATAAAAAAAATTAAATTATAAATAAATTATTTTAATAATCACTTCTTCCATATTTTTCTCTTCTCATGTATCAAAATAACTAATTCTAATTGGATGTCAGTGTAAAGTAGTTTTACACTGACAGTGTATTCCAATTAATCTCAATTAATTAGTGTAATATTTACGTTAATAATCTACAATAATTTAATTTAATAATCCTGTAAATAATAATTAAATAATTACTATTACTAAAATTAATAATTAAATATACTGAAATTAATAATTAAATATGCTAAATAAATAAATAATGTCAATATATTTAATTATTTATTTACTTATTTAAAATTTAAATATACTAAAACTAGTAAATAAATAATTAAATATACTAAAATTATTTATTTAAAATTTACAGTATATTTAAAATTTAAAGACATTACAACATAAATTTCAGTATATTTAATTATTTATTTACTTATTGAAAATTTAATATTTAATTGAAAGTATATTTAAAATTTACAGTATATTTATTATTTAGTAAATTATTAAAAATATTTAGTAAATTATTAAATAACTAAAAAACTAATATTTGTTATTACAAAATATTAATTTAGAATAATTATAAACTAAAAAACATTACAGTTATTACAAAAGTTATGTAATATATATATATATATATATATATATATATATATATATATATATATATATATATATATATATATATATATATATATATATATATATATATGTGTGTGTGTGTGTGTGTGTGTGTGTGTGTGTGTGTATTTAAGTAGAATATAATAACAAAGCAAAGCAACTAGTCTAGTGGTAGCAATTTTGGTGTTTTTACATGATTTTAGCATTCAAAGCAAAAAAAAAAAACAAGCAACACGTGACATTTAAAAAAAATTAAAAAGCCAATGTGGATAATCCACGTAATAATAAAATAAATAAAAAAATAAAAAAAGCCAACAAAGCAGCACCAAATCATCAATTTTTCTGACCAAATCTACTCAGGGGGTAAAACGAGGGAATCTATAAATGGCAGGGATGAAATCTGTGTTTTTTTATTTACAGGTTGTTTTTGAAATTTCGCCCAAATTGCAGGGGGTAAAAGGTATATTAACCCTATAATTTATATGGATTATATATCCATTATATTTCAATGATAAAGCAATTAAAAAAAACAATCACACTAGTAATTAGTCCTAATAACTTAATAATTAACCTAATAATAAATATGGATGAATGACTTAAACTAATGGCATGCTACACCATACGATAAAATCCAATTAGACGAATTTTCTAAATGATCTCTATGCAATGAAAAGCTAAGAGGCTCACAAACAATCTTCATAGTACGAACTTTTTGAAAATTGAACACATCCTTAAACTTGATAGTAGTAGACAATCCAACCTCAAAGTTAACAATTCCCCGAGAGGAGCTACTAACAATGTCGGTAGCTACATCATTGTTGACATCCATGTTGTGGTGGACTATGATAGTATTTGTAAAACCGCTACTTTGGAAAAAAGGTTTTAAAGGAATGGTGTAGAGAAGACTTTGATATATTGTTGTAATTAATGTTAAAAGAAATATGATCGTAAGATATACTATGATAACTGTCGTGATTTGTGACGAAGAGAGTAATATTCCACTCAGCGGTGATTCTTGATTTTTTTTTATACTGAGTGAGTTGATAGAAGCTGAGTTGATTCCAAACTCTGGCGTAGTTGTGCGAAAACGGAAGATGAGAAGTAGCAATATAAAAAAGCCGGCAAGAAGGAGCATTCCAGCAAAAGCTATAAGTTTTTGCATCCAAAATGACCTCTGTTGGATTGAGGAGGATGCAGATTCTATGATAATAGACAATTAAAATATGGTCATGTCAATAGAAAAACAAAAATAATTTGTAAAATTGTTAATAAAAAAGATATATTAGAGGTGACATTCGTTCCGTTTAGACTTGTCCCACAAAAGTCTGCAAAAAAATGGAATAAGACGTTTTCATTTGTCCAAAAAAAAATTAAAACGAGATAGCTGGACTTGCCAATACAACACTTTTTATATGAAATTTTATATTGTTTATAAAGACAAAATAGTCGGACTTGTCAATACTGCACTTATAAACTTTGTTGTTTTTTAAATTCTTAGACTTTGTTTGGTCATGTACTATAGTATTTATAGATTTTTAAGATGCAACACATATGGAAAGAAAATCAAAAGATGTAAAATTGATTATGAAATCAATCAGCAATTAAATCGATTACCATTATATCAATCTCTTTCGTTTTAATATACTTATCTTATTATAGTTTTAATTAGATTTAGGATTGATTATGAAATCAATCAACAATTAAATTGATTCCAAATATATCAATCTCTTTCTTCTTAGTGTATTTATCTTATTATAATTTTAATTAGATTTAGGATTGGTTATGAAATTAATCAACGATTAAATTGATTATTACCATTATATTATTGTAATTTTATTTAGATTTAGGATTGATTATGAAATCAATCAATACTTAAATTGATTACAAATATATCAATCTCTTTTTTCTTAGTTTATTTATTTATCTTATTAAAGATTTAATTAGATTTTTGTTTTTTTTCTTCTCACTGAGATAACACACAGGTTTGCTGAGCAGTGTGATTTTACTACTACTTTCCTATTTTTAACTATTATATTATTTATTTATTTTTACGTATAGTTTTTTTTTTAAATTTATAACATGATTTAAAAAAAATTGGGACTTATAATTCTTAGAAAACTATTTTATTTTTATTTTTGATGTCATTTTCTTTATGATTGGGTTGGAATTAGATAAAAAAAATTGATAAAAGAAAAACGTATCTTAATATTTAACATCTTTTATTTAAATATAAAATATAATTTAAAAATCAGATAGAGAAAATAAGGTACCCTAGATGAGACATATTAAAAAAGTTTTTAATATATATTATAGGTGATTTTGACGGCTGATCAGAACCTGAAGTGGGCCAAAGATAACGTCTGCGATGCTGGGTGTGAAAGATGAGGAGGGGGTGTACCTGCAAGGCACTCCGATGCTAAAGTAAGAATCGGGAGAAAAAGAAGGCAAGTACAAAGTGTGTATTTCGTGGGATGATTTAGAGTACCTGACCTTCTCATTTGAGAGGGTTTTTATAAGGCCCTCAGTGCTTGGCCATTGGTCCCTATTTTCGGGGCGAAATAACCGTTTCCCGAAGAATAGGTAACTGCCAGAAACTAGCCGTGCGGAGGTGCAGTTGCGGGCACGGGCGTCGTCGCTGTTTCTGGATGGTGGAACCGTGCGTGACGGGCAAGAACTACCGAGGAGAGGTAGCTGACTGTTAGAGTGGTAAAGCGGCAAGCAACAAAAGTTTTGGAAGTATTTTTCCGAGAATTTATCGTGTCCACAGAGATCGGTGCTATTGAACTGCCGTTCGACACGTCTCGCGTTTACGAGTTTGGATTAAATTGGTTAAGTAAAAGCAAAAAGTAAATATGAATATAAAAAGAATTCATTAATCAGAGAGAAGAAACTTATCCGGTATGCATATAATCCACTCCTCACAAATTTAAACTTACCAACCAGTTATACTCAACCTATAATACTCCTCAATATCATCCAACATCGCTCAAAACAGTGTCCATCTCTGACACACTGAGCTGAGAGAACAACCGTGTTACCCTCGTCGACGCTCTCGCACCCGACTCGAAATACGGAGGCAATAAGCTCCGACACCCATAAAGATTGTTAGCTCTAAATCTATCTCTAGCATTCAGAAACTAACAGATAATCATCCCTAATCAAAGTTTGCGATGTTTATCTCTAACACAACCCAAACCCCAAGCATAAAGCAAAAATCAAGGACAATCACCGATAAAGATTTGTAAAGCAAATTAGATACAACGCCATAGGCGACAAATATACACGAGTTCAAAGTAAATACATATACAACAACCCAACAAAGAAGAAATACACAAAGAAGAAAAGAAATAAACAAAACATCTCGCGGTTTGTCAACGCCGGTCGATGAGAAATCCACCCCGGATCATCCGTGTGCAAGCTTCAATGTTGTTTTCTAAGCTAATCCTACTGAAAAATGAGTTTGATGGTGTTGGGAGGAAAAATCTCCAAAACTATAACCTAAAAAATGAATGAAATGACTTATATATTATTTACAAAATCTGTCAAGTTCGCAATGCGAACTTTTATTCGCAAAGCGAACATCAAATTAGGCACTTGATGTGCCTCGGGAACAGTTAAACCGCCTCTGTGATTCTGCAAAAGTTCGCAATGTGAACTTTTATTCACAAAGCAAACATTCGTTGGAAAGTTCGAAATTCGGACTTTGGTGCATTTTTCTACTGCCTCAAGTCTGGGAGTATTCGCCGGAAAGTTCGCAAAGCGAACATGACAGCACACCAACCCTTGTTTTGACCATAACTTTTGAACCGTAACTCGGATTGACGCACGATCGGAAGCGTTGGAAAGCTTATTCAATGCTCTATACAAAAATGGCAAAATATCTTTGCTTGAATACCTACAAAAATGAGAGAAAATCAATTAAACTCAAGAATATTTACACGATACGCAATATATACACTATAATGTAAAATATACAACATATACACAAAAATGGGGGATTATTAACGAAAAACCAACGAATCAAGCCCATAAATGCCAATTATTCACAATCATAAACACATCACCTCAAATTTCATCAAGTTACTCAAAACAAGCTCTTAGATAAACACAAAAACTATTAATATAAACAACTAAAAGACCGGCTGAAAATGGATTAAACAAGTTGTAAAGTGAAGATTTGAGAATTTTACGAACAATCCGAGTACAACTTGTTTAATGAATGTTCACCACACTACCTAAGCTAGAATGAAAAAGTAATAATGAAATAAAAAAACGATAAAACATGCTTGTTTTATGTCGTAAGATCGACACCTTTACTGTGCTTAGCTAGTAACTTCCTCCCTTCATGCCATGGTGATGCCTCACCGCGCAAACCAAAAGCAAGTGTCCTAACCAAACACTTGAACAAACGTTACGGGAACAAAATGTATACAACACTTGAACAAAAACAATGGAAAATAAAAGCAAAACAAGTATCTATACAATTATATATACAATATAAACAATTATGTACAAAGCTCTAAAACATCAAAACTATCGCAATGCAATTCAATATCAAAACTAATCCCTGACAATGGCGCCATTTTGTTGGAGTAGTAAAGCGGCAAGCAGCAAAAGTTTTGGAAGTATTTTTTCGGGAATTTATCGTGTCCACAGAGATCGGTGCTATTGAACTGCCGTTCGACAAGTTTCGCGTTTACGAGTTTGGATTAAATTGGTTAAAGTAAAAGCAGAAAAGTAAATATGAAGTATGCATATAATTCACTCCTCACAAACTTAAACTTACTGACCAGTTATACTCAACCTACAATACTCCTCAATATCATCCAACATCACTCATAACAATGTCCATCTCTAACACACTGAGCTGAGAGAACAACCGTGTTACCCTTTTCGACGCTCTCGCACCCGACTCGAGATACAGAGGCATTAAGCTCCGAAACCCATAAATATTGTTAGCTCTAAATCTATCTCTAGTATTCAGAAACTAATAGATAATCATCCCTAATCAAAGTTTGTGATGTATATCTCTAACACAACCCAAACCCCGAGCATAAAGCAAAAATCAAGGACAATCACCGATAAAGATTTGTAAAGCAAATTAGATACAACGCCATGGGCGACAAATATACACGAGTTCAAAGTAAATACATATACAACAACCCAACAAAGAAGAAATACACAAAGAAGAAAAGAAATAAATCAAACATCTCGCGGTTGGTCAACGCCGGTCGATGAGAAATCCACCCTTGTTTTCTAAGCTAATCCTACTGAAAAATGAGTTTGATGGAGTTGGGAGAAAAAATACCCAAAACCATAACCTAAAAAATGAATGAAATGACTTATATATTATTTACAAAATCTGTCAAGTTCGCAATGCGAACTTTTATTCGCAAAGCGAACATCAAATTAGGCACTTGATGTGCCTCGGGAACAGTTAAACCGCCTCTGTGATTCTGCAAAAGTTCGCAATGTGAACTTTTATTCACAAAGCAAACATTCGTTAGAAAGTTCGCAATGCGGACTTTGGTGCATTTTTCTACTGACTCAAGTCTGGGAGTATTCGCCGGAAAGTTCGTAAAGCGAACATGACAGCACACCAACCCTTGTTTTGACCATAACTTTTGAACCGTAACTCGGATTGACGCACGGTCGGAAGCGTTGGAAAGCTTATTCAATGCTCTATACAAAAATGGCAAAATATCTTTGCTTGAATACCTACAAAAATGAGAGAAAATCAATTAAACTCAATGATATTTACACAATACACAATATATACACTATAATGTAAACTATACAACATATACACAAAAAATGGGGGATTATTAACGAAAAACCAACGAATCAAGCCCAAAAATGCCAATTATTCACACTCAAAATCTGTACATTTTAGCACTTATCAACTCTCCCCGACTTAAACTTGTTTGTTCTCAAACAAGAATCAAACAAACTTAAAAACACAAAAGCAATAACCAAAGAATGATGAATCAACAAGTTTTGAAAAACGGAAGCAAATGTATGGTTCGAATGAAAAACGACACACACAAAGTAAATACTTACCACTAAACTAAGACGATAACATAGTCACGAAACAAATGCAAAATATAAAAAATCATGCCAAACATCCTAAAACAGCACAAGTTCAAACGTGAATCACACCTAGCAAAAACAATCATCAGTAGATGAAAAACACAAAATGAGGTACTTTTCACTCACACAACAATCTTGCAAACAAAAGTCTAAATTACACAATCATCCAAAAATCATATTGAAAACATAAAAGCAAGAATCACAAGGGCTTTAAAGGTTGTAGCGTGGTCGGGTAAACAAACAAGGGGCAATTTCTAAAGGTAATTGAAACAAAAACTTGCCTAAACCTAAGGGAGTGACCAACTCACAAAGACGCAAACACAAAATTCCAATCAACTTCTTCCAAAATCCCAAGTGTTACACAAAACACAATACTTATTGAGCACAACTATTTGAACTCTTTTTGTTTCCTTTCTCAAGGATTTTCTTTTTATTTCTTTTTATTTTCTTTTTCATATTTTTCTCTTTTTTTTTCTTTTTCAACCTCATAGAAATCAACCAATGAGTAAACAATCATTCTCTCCCCAACTTGAATTCAACCATATCATCATGTGAATACTCCCTACTTTCTAAAGCAATGTAAAAATTCATACAACAACACAAAGTTGAGGGTTCAAGAAAACACAATCAATCAAAATCCATACAAAAAGTGAATTCAATACTCATAGACAAGCATTAAGTTCAAACAACATGGATAATTATAGAAAGGCACAAAGGGGTTACGAATGATCACACGCTCACAAGGTGAATGACTATTTGGTTAGGTAGTTGTGCTCAAAATGAAACAAAATGCCTTGATCCTTTTCATGCTTTCATATAATCAAGTCAAACAAAAGATTAAGCATAATAAAATCTAGTTAGAACAAGAATGTTGGTACTCCGCGCATATATGAACAATGGAAAGCTACCTCACAAAAAGGGTGGGAACTAAAGTGATACACATCAAGAACAAGTATACAAAAGAATGAATGGCATGGAAGTTTGTAAAATGCCTAAGTATCATGAATATGCTAAAGTCTAGGAAGCGATAAACACATACCTTGGACGTGTACAAAACTTAACAATATCATTACCATACATCCGCAAGTTAAAATGATCAAACTTGGAACATCACCTCAAATTTCATCAAGTTACTCAAAACAAGCTCTTAGACAAACACAAAAACTATTAATATAAACAGACTAAAAGACCGGCTGAAAATGGATTAAACAAGTTGTAAAGTGAAGATTTGAGAATTTTATGAACAATCCGAGTACAACTTGTTTAATGAATGTTCACCACACTACCTAAGCTAGAATGAAAAAGTAATAATGAAATAAAAAACGATAAAACATGCTTGTTTTATGTCGTAAGATCGACGCCTTTACTGTGCTTAGCTAGTAACTTCCTCCCTTCATGCCATGGTGATGCCTCACCGCGCAAACCAAAAGCAAGTGTCCTAACCAAACACTTGAACAAACGTTACGGGAACAAAATGTATACAACACTTGAACAAAAACAATGGAAAATAAAAGCAAAACAAGTATCTATACAATCATATATACAATATAAACAATTATGTACAAAGCTCTAAAACATCAAAACTATCGCAATGCAATTCAATATCAAAACTAATCCCTGACAATGGCGCCATTTTGTTGGAGTAGTAAAGCGGCAAGCAGCAAAAGTTTTGGAAGTATTTTTTCGGGAATTTATCGTGTCCACAGAGATCGGTGCTATTGAACTGCCGTTCGACAAGTTTCGCGTTTACGAGTTTGGATTAAATTGGTTAAAGTAAAAGCAGAAAAGTAAATATGAATATAAAAAGAATTCATTAATCAGAGAGAAGAAACTTATCCGGTATGCATATAATCCACTCCTCACAAACTTAAACTTACCGACCAGTCATACTCAACCTACAATACTCCTCAATATCATCCAGCATCGCTCACAACAATGTCCATCTCTAACACACTGAGCTGAGAGAACAACCATGTTACCCTTGTCGACCCTCTCGTACCCGACTCGAGATACGGAGGCATTAAACTTCGACACCCATAAAGATTGTTAGCTCTAAATCTATCTCTAGTGTTCAGAAACTAATAGATAATCATCCCTAATCAAAGTTTGTGATGTATATCTCTAACACAACCCAAACCCCGAGCATAAAGCAAAAATCAAGGACAATCACCGATAAAGATTTGTAAAGCAAATTAGATACAATGCCATGGGCGACAAATATACATGAGTTCAAAGTAAATATATATACAACAACCCAACAAAGAAGAAATACACAAAGAAGAAAAGAAATAAACCAAACATCTCGCGGTTGGTCAACGCCGGTCGATGAGAAATCCACCCTTGTTTTCTAAGCTAATCCTACTGAAAAATGAGTTTGATGGAGTTGGGAGAAAAAATCCCCAAAACCATAACCTAAAAAATGAATGAAATGACTTATATATTATTTACAAAATCTGCAAGTTCGCAATGCAAACTTTGATTCGCAAAGCGAACATCAAATTACGCACCTGATGTCTCAGAAACAGTTAAACCGCCTATGCAATTCTGCAAAAGTTCGCAATCCGAACTTTTATTCACAAAGTGAACATTCGCTGAAAAGTTCGCAATGCAAACTTTGGTGTCTTTTTCTACTGCCTTAAGTCTTGGAGTATTCACCAGAAAGTTCGCAAAGCGAACATGACAGCACACCAGCCCTTGTTTTGACCATAACTTTTGAACCGTAACTCGGATTGACGCACGGTCAGAAGCGTTGGAAAGCTTATTCAATGCTCTATACAACAATGGCAAAATATATTTGCTTGAATACCTACAAAAATGAGAGAAAATAAATTAAACTCAATGATATTTACACGATATGCAATATATACACTATAATGTAAACTATACAACATATACACAAAAATGGGGGATTATTAACGAAAAACCAACTAATCAAGCCCATAAATGCCAATTATTCACACTCAAAATCTATATATTTTAGCACTTATCACTGACCCTTGGGGTCATCCGACCAGCCTTGCCCGGTAGAGGGGCAGAAAGGTAAATGCTGCCCTAAATTGGCTGGGCTTAGGCAATTGGGTCGTTCTGGGAGCAGAAGTGGGTTGGGCCATGTCTAGTCATTTGGCCAGTCTGGAACAATAGGTATATATAAATTCTTACTTATATATTTTTAATCATTCATATCACTATGCAAATACATCAAAGTTAATAGAGATGATGGATTGATTAAATATTGGTTAAAAAAAGTTATATTTGGTTTTCAATTACATGTTTTTTTATCAAAACAAACTTAATACATATTATTTATTCTGGATTAGGCTAAGGGCTGGCCCACCGTCGCGCATGGCTCAACCCAGCTCCTCGTCGGGGAGGGTCCAACAAATGCCCAATACATCATCCCGCACGGAGAACGCTTCTCACGCGTCTTTGCGGGAACACGTCATCACCCAACTACCTGAGTTCGAGAGAATAGGTCCTCCGCCTTTCGTAGTTCACAGGGCAGTTGATCCAGGATGAAGACCACGTGCTGGTCTTCCCTACTCGACATAGATCCTGACAGTTATCCGTATTGGGACTAATAATTCAACTAACTACAGATAACGGTTGGCCCAACGCTTGGGGCACATTATAAATACCCTTCTCCAGAGGAGGGTCAGGTATTCTATATTCACTTCACTTTCTGTACCTCTCTCTCTTTCACTCTGAACTCATTATGGCATCAGAGTGTCTTGCAGGTACACCCCCTCCTCTTCTCCACCACCGGTGAATTTGGAGCGAACGATGTGTTGCTGGCTACTGATCTCTTTTCTGATCCGGTAAGATCAGTGGCACCGTCTATGGGAACCTTTTGCTTCCCCGTCTTTTCTTCCCCCGAAATCAAAGGACCAAAGCAAACCTTCAACTTCTATCGATCATGATCAGTCCACCCGTTGACGATAACGTCCATGAATCTGCTTTCACCACCTTCACCAACGGCGACGACCACGATCCCAATGTGGATGTCCCTGTCGAAGAGGATGACACTAGGAGCGGGCGCGCGACCTCTCCCTTCCCCGACGATACGGCCTAAAACGTCGCCCAACGTTTCAAGAGTCCAACGGTTTTCCAACCAATTCCTGTGCTGCCTAACGCTGACCCGACCATAGTGGCCTTGTTTACGGCGATCAACGAGACAAACATGATGATTTTCCAGCAGAACGAGCAAATCGGGATGCTGGAGAAAGAACGAAAATCGTGCTCTCTTCCGCAGAGACATCGGCGCCCTATTTCTCGTAGCCCGTCCCTGCGACGACGAGAGACCTGTCATCCCTCTCCCCCCGCGGAGAATTTAACTGGATGAGTCTCAGAGTCTCTCCCCGCGGCAACTTGGACACCGCCCACGGCTAGAGAGGCCTCAGCCTGCGGCTGCCCAGAAGCATGACCGTACTCCTTCTCGAAAAGAGCGATGCTCCCCAGCTCCCAAGAGATACAAAGCTGGCGGACAAACAAAGAAACTGATAAGTCGACCAAGGAGCTCGCCACGCCATGGCAAAAGCCCTCTGTACGATGATTCCCTGTCGCAATCACCGGTCCGAAGCAAAAAGGACGACCCCTGCGGTCCACTGTACAGAGCCATCATGGAGGCTCCCCTTCCCGTCTAGATGGAGAAATCCTTGAGTCTGGCGACCTATGATGGCACGACCGACCCTAATGACCACATTGACAGCATCGATGCGATGCTCGACTACCGCAATGTCCGGGGAGCCATAAAGTGCAGACTCATCCCCACGACCCTGAGGAAGGGCACGATGGCGTGGTACAAGAGCCTCGACCCTGAATCCACCACCTTCTGGAAAGAGTTGAAGACACAGTTCTCCAGGAACTTCACCGCCTCTCGGCAACATCCGAAGTATGAGGCATCCCTGAAGGCCATTATTTAGGGGAAGTACGAATCTCTTCGAGACTACATAGAGAGATTCAATCGAGAGGCTGTCCAGGAATCTGCTACAGACGATATGAAGAAATACATGATCGAGCGAGGCCCCCGCAGCAATTTCGCCAAGGCGGTTGGTATCGAAACACCCCGCATGCTGGACGAACTTCTCCTCAAGGCCCAGACATACATCCAATATAAGGAGAACGAGACCACTAACAAAGCCCGCGATTAGTGAAACCAGAAGAGTGCCAAAGTCTCCAGGCATGAAGACTTCATAGCTTCTCGACGAGGCGGGGAGAAAAGAAGAGACGATAGGCCCCACGACTCTCGAGAACACAGGGGGCTAGCAGGCCATTTCACCGAGTACACACTACTCACCGCTCCCCGCAAGCACATTTTGGCCGAGTGCATCAACTCGGAATTCCAAAGAGGTGGGGTCCATTTTCCTAAGCCGACACCCCAAGCCCAACATCGACAAGTCCAAGTACTGTCGGTTCCATAGGAGCCACGAATACGTCACAGAATACTGCATCCATCTCAAGGATGCAATCGAGATCCTGATCAATAAAGGGTATCTAAAGTAGTACACTATAAGGAACAAAGCTCCTCAACAGGAAGCCTGCGAGGCGAAGAAGGCCGAGGAGGTGATGCCAGCCTCTAACGACGATGGGTTTCAAGTCGCCCTATGCGTATCCCGATCGGAGGAATTCTACCTTCCCTACGAGGCCGACACACCTTTGTTCGCTCGTAGCACATGGGAGAACTTCCCCTCTGCCATGGTCATATTCGACGTAGGGTCCACATGCTCTCCGTGGGGTCAGTAAAGAGGAAGTTTGACGAGTTAATCGATGCAAGCTTGAATCAGAATGCCACCCTCGACAGGTTCGAGGGAAAATCAAACCCGATCACCTTCTACATCGAGGAGTTACCAGGTGGCGCCCTCAATTCCAGCATTTATCTGCTGATCAGAGCCCAGATGGTGAACTTTGACGTCCGCCCCATCCTTGTCGACCAGGGGAGCTCTGTCGACATCATGTATGCTCACCTGTTCACCATACTCCAACTCGACGAGAGACATCTGACCCCATACGTGGGCTCTGACTTGCAGGGCTTCAATAGCATGCACCACCACTAGGCCATGGGGATATGTTGAGATGCTCATTAATTTCGGGTCCGAGGAGACTTTTAGGCAAGTGAAAGTCTGCTTCTTGGTGATAGAGTGCCCTTCTATATACCAATGCATTTTGAAAAGACCAAACTTGGCCGAGTTAACCACAGTACCGTCTACAGTCCACCTGAAGATGAAGCACTACACGGCCAGGGGTCGCATCATCACCCTCCACAGGGACATTGAGGCTGCAAGGAGGTATTTCGATGCAGTCACCAAGGGGCTGAACTCGATCAATATTGTGCCCAAGACTGCCAACAAGCCATCCCGTGCCGAGGAGTAGAAGGCGTTGCCTCGCATCAACTTGGTCGACCTTGATTGTTGCTTCCCCAACAAGTAGGAGCAGAACGAAGCAGCAGATGACACCATTCTAGCAAATGGTGGCAACAGGAAGCCTCTCCATCCTGTGCACCCTATTCCAGATGGCGACTTCGAGCTCATTGCCCTCGGTGACGACCTAGACAGAAGCGTGAAGATTGGCATGGGACTCCCCGACTTGGCAAGGATGCAACTGAAGGCCTGCCTCAGGGTGAATACTGACTTGTTCGCGTGGAGCGCTGCGGAGATGCCCAGTCTTGAACCCGACATGGCTTGTCACCAGCTTACCATAGATCCGACTGCTAGGGTCGTAATATAACGTAGGCGTAGGCAGTCTCCCAAAAAAGCAGAGGCTGCTGAATTAGCTATAAAAAACCTTATAGAGGAAAATTTTATTTCTGAAGTCCAGTACACAACCTGGCTCTCAAATTTTGTACTTGTCAAAAAATCTAATGGAAAGTGGCATATGTGTGTTGATTATACTGATCTTAATAGAGTCTGCCCCAAAGATGCATATCCCTTTCCTAACATCGACAAATTGGTCAACAATTCTGCAGGTTTTAAGCTACTGTCATTCATGGATACGTACTCAGGATACAACCAGATCCCCATGGAGAAATCTGACAAGTAATACACGACCTTCATGACCGAGTCGGACTACTATTACTACAACGTAGTTCCCTTCGGTCTGAAAAATGCCGGTGCTACTTACCAACGGATGATGAACAAGGTCTTCTGAGGTGAGATAGGGGACATGCTCGAGGTCTACATGGATGACATGATTGTGAAATCACGAGAGGAAACCGACCATACTACACATCTCAAAAGAATCTTCGACTCAGCGAGGAGATGTAGGATGAGGTTCAATCCAGAGAAATGCATCTTCGGCATCCAAGCAGGCAAATTCCTCGGCTTCTACATGACAGAACGAGGAATCGAGGTGAACCCTGACAAGTGCAGGGCTTTCATCGAGTTTGTGACGCCGAGATCGAAGAAATCAATCCAATCCCTGAACGAGATGCTCACCTCACTGTCCCGCTTCGTGGCTAAGTCTACCTAACACGCACTTCCATTTTTCAAACTTTTGCGTAAGGAAGCCACGTTCGAGTGGATTGAGGAGTGCGAGCAAGCCCTCATCCATCTCAAATAAGTCATCTCGCAACCCCCAATCTTCTCGCGACCGGAGAGCGGGGAAACTTTATATTTGTACCTCACCGTCACGACCGAGGCCATCGGCGCGACCCTCATTCACGAAACCCCCGAGGGACAAAAACCAGTTTACTTCACTAGAAAAGCCCTATAGGGCCCCAAGCTAAGGTACCAGCAAATCAAGAAGGTCTCTCTGGCCCTCATCAATGCGGCCAAAAGGTTTCGGTACTACTTCCTGGCCCACACGATCGTGGTTAGGACGGACCAGCCCATAAAGCAGCTACTCGGTCATCCCGACATGGCGGGTAGGATGCTCAAATGGTCACTCGAGCTCTCTGAGTTCGACGTCCAGTACGAGAGCAGGAAGGCCCTCAAAGCTCAAGTGCTATCCGACTTCATCGAGGAGATGACCGCCCCGATCTCCCCGACTGACGGAGCCCACAAGTGGACCATCCACGTCGATGGGGCATCCAGCTCGACGGGAAGCCGAGCTGGCATCATTCTTAAGAATGAAGAAGGCATCTTGATTGAGGTATCCCTTGCGCTATCCTTCCTGACCTCGAACAACTAAGCAGAGTATGAGGGCTTCCACGTCGGGCTACGCCTAGCCGAGGACCTTGGCACAAAGGAGGTGAAGATATTCACCGATTCCCAGCTCGTTGCCTCTCAGGTACGACGAGAGTACCAAGCCAAAAACAACAACCACGTCGAGTACTTAACCTTGGTGAAAGAGAAGCTGAATTTGTTCGGCTCCGCGGAGGTAAAACATGTCCCCCGCGAGCATAACACCTGGGAAAACATCATGTCAAAGCTCGCGAGAATGAAGAGGAAGGGCGGAAACAAATCCGTCATCCAGAAGGTACTTTCTCGACCAAGCATCGAGAAATCCACCACGAGCGTCGACGTGAACGTCATCGGTGATAGCAACTGCTGGATGACCCTGGTATACATGTACCTCAGCACGGGGGAACTGCCCAATGACTCTAAGGAGGTTAGTGTGGTCAGACTCCGAGCTTTCTCCTACGTCTTGATCGAGAACAAGTTGTACAGGCGGGGATTCTCCATCCCTCTCCTCAAGTGTGTTTAGGAATCCAAGGTCCCTCATATACTTTAGGAGATCCACGAAGGGATCAACGCCTATCACCTCAGGGGACGATCCCTCGCCCGAACGGCTCTGCGAGTAGGATACTATTGGCCCATCATGCAACAAGACGCGAAGAAGCACACCAAGAAGTTCGACAAGTGCCAACGACATGGGGACATGCACCTGGTCCCGCCCAACAAGCTCAAACCGCTCCCGTCCCCGTGGCCTTTCGCCTGGTGAGGGATGGATATCCTCGGGCCCTTCACCATTGGATCGTACCGGAACCAATATTTAATAATCAGTGTCGACTATTTCACGAAGTGGATAGAGGCTGAAGCCATTTCCAAAACCACGACACACAATATACTCCGTTTCTACAAAAGGAACATGCTTTCCCAGTTCGGCGTACCCCAGGTGATCGTCACCGAGAATGGGTTGCAGTTCACCGACAAAAACTTCGAGGACTTCGTTACCAAATTGGGCACAAAGCAACATTTCACATCTGTCGACCATCCGCAAACAAACGAGCAGGCTGAAGCCGCAAACAGAGTGATCCTGTGAGGCCAAAAACGAAGACTAAGCGAAGCCAAAAAAAGGTGGATCGAGGAACTACATAGTGTACTCTGGGCCTACAGGACGACCCCACACTCGATCACCTAGGAGACCCCATTCCGACTAACTTACGGGACCAAGGCGGTCAGTCCAGTAGAAATTAGAGAGCCCTTTAGGCAGACCGAATCTCCCCTCGACAAGGAGATGAACGAAGAGGCACTAAGGGAGGAGCTCGATCTGGTTAAGGAAATCCGATTGGTGGCAGCCCTCGGCGAAGCCTCGCTGAAACAAAAGATAACTCTGCAGCATGGCAACAAAGTCATCAAATGTAAATTCCAGATCGGAAGCCTAGTTCGGCGGAGAAACCAGAAAGAGTTGCACGAGGACAAGCTCGTCGCGAACAGGGAATGCCCTTATCGTGTCTGCGCAAAAACATAAAACGGGACCTACTACCTTGAAAACCTACACGGGGAGGAACTTGCTCGACCATCGAACACTGAAAAGCTCAAACAATATTACAGTTAAGCACTGCAGTCAGCGTACTTAGTTCGACCACGACGAAGGACGTCCTGACCATTGGAGAGTGCTAAGGTATAAGCACGACTTCCAGACTTGAAACAAGAAGACAAGAGTCCACTCTCGTGTGTGCAAGCAGACTTTTGATCCGATAAGGACACCTCAACCGAGCTCCGCCGTTGCCGTACCAATAAGGCAGAACACCCAGCTCGAGATGGGAAGTTCACGCCACGAAGCAAAGACCTCGACCAAGATCTTAGCTCCATTCCCTGTCGAAAACGAACTCCGACCACTAGACCAGTACTCTGCACGGTCGAGAACCAATTATGTCGAGCAAAGGACCCAATTACTTAATAAAAACAAGCAAACACAATATTGCATACACATTAACGAGAAAAATAAGTACTCAACATACAATGACACACACACACAGCAGAAAAGCAAGCATACATTAGAAGTGCAAATTAAACATCCAATACAAACGGGCAAAGCCCAATATTTAAATATTATAAGCCATGGCGCGCAGGCTAGGAAAAATAAAAAACCATGGCGCGCAGGCCAGGAAAAATAAAAAATTAAAATGTGGCGCGCCTACCAAACAACTAAATGAACTAAACAGCTGCTTCCTCTTCGAGCCGAGTCTCCCCGTTGGTTTGTTCAGCTCCACCGTTGAGCCCAGCTGAAGCGACCACCAGGTGGAAATGCCCTATCCCCTCGGTGATGAGCTGAAGCCCAAGGTTAATAACCTGGAGTTGCTCCACCGCGGTATTGAAGCCTTACTCGAGAGTACCCAGGAAATCCTTCTCGAGCCCCCGAATCCGGGAAACCTAATCACCCTGGGTTACTTAGAGTTTCTCCTCGACGATTTCATCCTCGGCAGGCTTGGCGGCGAGCTCCAACTCAGTGACCCTCGTCTGGAGCCTTTTCTTGTCCTTGTCAGCCTCGGTCATCTTCTTCTGTATCTCCTTCATCTCGCTGTAAAGTTTGATTTGGATCTGATACCTCTCCCTGTATTCGAAGAAGTAATTCTCCACCTTGACCTTCTCCATCCCGAGGGTCACGTTCTCTGCCTGCAATTTCTTCAGCTCAGCAAGGGGGTAGGTCCCATCATTGAGAGCCAAAGTTGTCTCAAGGACCCTCATCACTGCGGCCGCGTCGTCGGACAATGTCTTTCTTCTGGTATCTTTGTCGAGCGCCAGGATTGCCTTGGATTCATCCTCGGGCACGATCAAGGAGTTGTCCCCGTCGAAGAGCCCTTAGGCGCGATGACATCGAGGTAGCACGAACCTCTCCCCGACAATGCCCTCTAGAAGGTCAACGGGAACAGACTCCTCGAGGCACTGTTTCTTGGCCGAAGGATCCTCGGGAGGGGAAGAACCCCCGGGCTGCTGGTCGGCCTTAGCCATCAGCTGGACCTAGGAGACGCGGCCCTTGGGAGCCTTCTTAACACCCTTGGTCATCGCGAGCTTAAGTATACATTCTTGGAGGTTCGACATCTGACCTGCAACACAGAAAAGAACGAGTCAATATAGCAAGGAAAAATAAGCGGACACGCAAGTTGGAAACACGCTCGTTACCTAAGAGCCTCAAGGTCTCCTCATCAGAACTGCACTCAAGGAGCACCTTTGTGTTGATTAAATGGCCTCGAAAACAACTTCCCCATTCTCATCCCGAACAAAGCTCCCATCCTTGTTCACGCACTTGGCGGGAGTGAAGTTGTCGACGAAAGCCACGATCTTGTCATAGGCAAGCATGTCCTCCTAGTCCAGCTCGTGGGGCTTCATGAGGTAGCTCTCCATCCCTCTTTTAAAGTGGGTATTCTGCCACTCAAGATGGAACTTTGCCTCCAGGGTCTCCTCCCTCTTCTCGTCCACGAGCTTCTCCACGTGCTCGAATTAGGAATCGACGGCTGCATGCGTTACTGACTTCACGAGGAAGTACCTGTCCTTGAAAGACCGAACAGAGTCCAGGTACGTTATGAATAGCTTCCTCGGCTGCTTCAAGGATACCCAGCTGTATCGTCCATGATGAGTCTGCCTCTAAAGATGGAAGAGGCGGAAAAACAACGAGAACATAGCGCCAAAGCGAAGGTTTTGGCACAGGAGCTCGAACACCCGCATGAACGCGATCGCGTTAGGGTGAAGCTGCGAGGGCGCCAACTCTAGCCACTAAAATACCCCCGCATGAAAATCGCTGAAGAGCAGGCGAATCCCCGCATCCTGGAAGGCGAACTCATACATTGGGGAGCGCTTCCCCAGGTATGATGAGCAGATCTGGTCCATCTCGTTTGGCTTGTAAACCTGCCAGTTCGCGGGTGTCCCTTCTCTCTGGTTCTCGACAATTACAAAGGCGTTTGAGTCATCGAAGATGAAGCGCGAAGTGAAGACCAATGGTTCCAGGCCAGCCCAGTCGGTTGGGTATTCACCACTCGGGTTAGCCGGATTGTCTTCGACATCTGCAACGACGTTTTCTACGTCGACAACATCTACGTCGACCATGGCGGCATCCTAGGGCTTTGGAACCATTTAACCTGAAAAACAGAAGGAAATAGTGAATTCGACGTTAAGATCAAATCCAATCTTCCACCGCAAGTCAAGTGAAAGAGCGAAAGGAAAGCGCGAGGACATGCCCTCGACCAAAACCCTCGTCGACAAGCGTGCAGTCATGAGGAACTTCTCCTCAACATAAGGCGCGAAGCTTACTATGCGGGGCGGGCTCCTCGTTAGAAAAAATTCATAACATACCCGTCAAAGGGGGCATACCTCCTCGACGCGAGGACACTAAAAGCCTCAGGGGGTCCCCGATACCTCCATTGGAAACTTCATGAAGTTTCCCAGAATCCTCATGAGTTCCCCGGTATCTTCATCGGAAACTTCATGAATCTACCAGAAACTTCACAGACTCCCCGAAAAATTCACCAGAAACTTCATGAGCTCCCCGAAAACTTCATTGGAGACTCAAGAAGTTCGCCGGAAAGTTCATAATGACACCGAAAAATGCATAAATTTTGTAGAAAGACAAAGAACTTACTTATATGAAGAAGATTCTGGAGATTACAACGGCGAAACAAGGGGCTGACAGCGATAACGACGGTGAACGGACGGTGGAAGAGCAGAGAAACCTTAAGAGACTTGAGGAATTCTTGAGAGCTTAAATGCTGTGAACGTGCAAATGAATCGGTCCCCCCTATTTATAACCTCTAGCACGGGAATCGAAGCGTCTCCTAGGCACTCAAGCACCCCTACACGTATCCGTCATGGGCATTTATTACTTCTGACATGTGGCTCAAGAAGACATCACACATATCCCTTCAAGCCCCCTCGCACGGCTCGAGGAAATGACGTGTCTGCCCCTTCACTTCCGTCACATCGTCTAATACATCGAGCATAATGTCTGACCTTCGCGCTGCAGAGAACTCTTCCTCGGGGAAAATTGGAAACAAGCCATGACCGTGTGATGCACAAGCCTCCACGCGAGCACCCGTACTCAAGATAAACGCCTGGGTGGACCCTGTCGTCGACCACAGGCAAACCCCGTTGTCGAGAACGACTAATGGCTTATACGTTTAGTCACGCGCATAGCCCTCGCGAGCTCATCACTTCGAGCACAAGCGATGCCCTTTTGGGTAAGTCCCATGGGCCTCTCAGCGACATAAGAATTGACTCTTAAGTCATTACTCCTATGCTTTGGAGCAACGACTTAAGGAGCTCCTGTTCTGGACTGGGCCAAGGGATGACCCACCGTTGGGCACAACCCAACCCAGCTCCTCGTTGGGGAGGGCCCAACAAAGGACCAATCCATCATCCCGTATGGGGAACGCTCCTCACGCACACGGGAACACATCATCAGCCAATTAACCGTGTCCGAGAGAACAAGTCCTTCGCCTTTCAAAGTTCACGGGGCAGTTGACCAGGACGAAAACCACATGCTGGTCTTCCCTACTCCATGTAGATCCTGGAAATTATCCGTATTGGGCCTAATGATCCAACCCACTACAGATAATCGTTGGACCAGTGCTGAAGGTACATTATAAATACCCTCCTCCAAAGGAGGGTCAGGTATTCTAAATTCACTTCACTTTCTGTACCTCTCTCTCTTTCACTCTGAACTCATTTTGGCATCAGAGTGTCTTGTAGGTACACCCCCTCCTCTTCTCCACCACCGAAGAATTTGGAGCTAACGACGTGTTACTGGCTGCTGATCTCTTTTCTGACCCGGTAAGATCATTATTAATTAGGAATTGTTCAATACAAGGAGGAGTGAAATTAAACGCATTATGTCTAGGCCAAGATTTGGCCGCCCTAGCATGAGAGTGGACAATCATATTCGCTTGACGTCTAATGAACTATACCTCAAAGTTTGAGTTAACAAATAATAAAGCTTTTATAGAATTAATAATAAAATAAAACTCAGAGCCTCCTTTATGATTGGAGTGAATGGCTTGAACCACTTTTTGAGAATCGCTTTTGAAAACCACTCTCTCCATATGCAAGTCAATGGATTCGTGGATTGCTTTTTTAAGAGCCAAAGCTTCAACTTCATAAACGGACATACTTCTAGGATCCCAAGACACACCTACAGAAATGAAATTCCCTATATGATCACGCACACACCAACCCCTATTAGAAGTGCCACTATGATTATGAAACGCCGCATCCACATTACATATCAACCATCTTTCCCTAGGTGGGCTTCAATTAGCCGGATCAAGCTCCTTTTGGGCCATCAATCATTCATGTCACTTGTGAAAAGCTAACCAGCCAAGCTTTGGAGCTTCCTCGTGATCATTATGCCAAATAAAGTTATTCCTATTTTGCCATATCTCATCTAACATAACAACAAATCTACCAGACTCCTTCATATCCTCCTTGCTACATATATCGAATATCATTGAGTTGGCATCATGAAAAGAATGTAAACGAGCATCTTTAAGAATGGACAAACCTGTTGTCCTCTAGCATTAGTTAATCGCCTCACAACCAAAGAATATGTGCCAATCATCTTCAATATTATTCTCAAAATTGACAAGTAAAAGTGTAACACTCTTCTACCCCAAAAGACATTCACGATAATTATAAACAATTATATTAGAGTACATCACCACCAGGGTGCCACATTTTGTCATAAAACTTCATAATAATGTCCTACTGCGTAACACGGGTTCTATCATCATATATTCAGTCAAATACTACGCAGCGGAAAATCAAAATCTAATCATAACATAGTTTATAACTCAAAACGTCTTAAAACACAAGGAACTCATAGCATCATGATGTCAACAAGAAAAAGAACATAATGGTTCGACTCAACATCCCAATGTTATATAATCAGATCAAGACCCTCTAATCAACGTAAATAACCAAAACACTTCAAGGATAATCTTCACGCACCAAGAGCGCTAATCCTGATCACCTGCACGTTACCCACGTGGAGGAAATATTCAAACAGGTAGGGTGAGTAATCACAAATCATTATACAAGATATACGGATAAGATATAATAGCCACGAATAACATCATTGATTCATTCACACATAATCATCTTATCAATTCACAATCATCGCTAAAACATCAATCAAATTACAACATCATCAACATGTCATTTATTCAATCACTATACAACGTCAGATAGTATGGAATGCAACAACATAAACTCATGCATGTGGTACCAATTCATCATGTTGATTCACACTGGGCCATCACCCTCCAAAGATCCTCACCAATAGGATCGATTCTACACAAGAACTGGAGCACGTCATAAACACCCAATCCACACAATGGGATTAAAGCCACCACTAGAACGAAGTCCTAACATCGTCACTGGATCGAATTCCTAAGGTATGCTATGAATGCATGATGCAAAATGTCATAAATAATCATCACCACATCATCGTCAAAGTTGCATCATCATTCATGAAAATTCATCAAAACATCATAGTATTACAACGTTATTATGCGTCATAATTCATCACATTACTTCACACATCATCATGTTATAGTCATTAAAATACAACACATCAATTACTCAAGGCATACGAACCACTAGACACGAGACAACAAGAAAAGAAAAAAATAGAAAAAACTACTGCTCCTGCTCGCCAGGTGCTCGCCCGGCGAAGCAGCTCGCTCGCCTGGGTTTTTCCCAGCGAAGCAGGGGCGAAATTCCCCCCATACAAATTCTAGCAGCACTGTTATTTCACCCCTTCACTCGCTTCTCCTTTCACTCGACGAGGACCAAGCGGATCCCATTCGCCTGGAGAAACAGTTTCTCACCCCGCGATTCCCTGTGAACAGCAAACCCTGCTGCTGCGTTTTCTGCATAACTCAGACCCTAAACCCTTTGCGATTTCACCACTATACAGTCCCAAAAATGCATCTCAATCACAGGCAAACATAATACAACAACAATACATCACCGTAGACACATATACATCATTTCCTAATCATTTTACACATCCCTAATTCACCAATTTCATCATAGTTCGTCATGTTATCATCAATCCCATCAAAACCCCAACTACCCACTTACCTTTAACCCTATATCAAATATAATGGTAAGCGATACTCCTCATACCTTAAAATTTTCGGTTCTGATCTTCCTCTTGAGTTCTTCAGAGTTTTCTCTGGGCCCTAGGCTCTTTTCCTTCTTTCTTCAGAGCTCTCCCCAAAAACACGATCGTTCCAACTGAACTTTTCCCACCTCTCTTTTCCTTTTGTCACTTTTACCCCTTGGACCCTTATTATGATTTCCCAACTTCGTCCTCACTTATCCTCGCACAAATGACCACTTTGCCCCTCCTTTTTATTTAAAATAATAATAATAGTCTAAATAATATTATTCACATTATTCCACTATTATTATTATCAAAATAATTCTAATAAATTATACACCTCTAAATATCCTCAACACCCTCATAACATCATCAATACCCCACAACACAAATCATCAGGCATCAAAATATTTCACCAAAATTCACCGAAAATCATGAATATTTATAATAAATAAATTAAATAAATATTCTAATTATTTTGGGGTGTTACAACTCTCCCCCACTTAAAGAATTTTCGTCCTTGAAAATTACTTGAAGGAAACAGAGTCAGATACGACTCCCTCATCTGATCTTCGTGTTCCCAAGTCCAACTCTCACCAGCTGGTCCACCCCATAACACCTTCACCAAAGTTATGTCTTTACCTCGCAGTTGTTTCATTTCTCGTCTATAAATCCCCACAGGTAATGCTTCAATAGTCAGGTTATCTCTCACTTGTACGTCATCCATTTGGATCACATGCAACAGATCCGGAATATACTTCCTCAACCGAGATACATGAAACATATCCTGTAAATTCACAAGTGACGACGGTAAAGCAATCCGATAGGCTACCTCCCCTATCCTCTGTGTAATCTTATACGGACCAACAAAACGTGGAGTGAGCTTCCTAGATTTCAAAGCTCGACCCACACCAGTCACCGGCGTAACTCTCAAAAACACATGATCTCCCTCTTGGAACTCAAGTGTCTTCCTTATCTTATTATGATCACTCTTTTGATGACTCTGCGAAGCTCTCATCCTTTCTTGGATCATTTTAATCTTCTCAGTCGTCTCCTGCACAATTTTAGGCCCGAGTACCGCACTCTCTCCTGACTCATACCAACACAATGGGGTTCTACACCTTCTTCCATACAAAGCTTCATACGGAGCCATCCCAATACTAGCATGAAAACTACTGTTGTATGTAAACTCAATCAACGACAAATGGCTATCCCAAGATCCTCCTTGGTCCAACACACAAGCCCTTAGCAAATCCTCCAAAGATTGGATAGTCTTCTCTGTTTGACCATCTGTCTGCGGATGATATGCAGAACTCATCCTTAACTTAGTTTCCAAAACATCTTGCAAAATTTTCCAGAACCTCGACGTAAACCTCGGGTCTCTATCCGACATAATACTCGAAGGTATCCCATGCAACTTCACAATTTCTTCAATGTACATCTCAGCTAACTTCTGCATAGAATGATTAATCCTCATCGACAAGAAATGAGTCGGGTTAGTTAATCTATCCATAATCACCCAAATCGAATCATTTCCCTTTGCAGTTTTTGGCAATCCCGACAAAAAATCCATGGAAATACTATCCCATTTACATTATGGAATATTCAACGGTTGCATCATACCCGAAGGCTTCTGATGTTCAATCTTTGACTTCTGACAAGTCAAACAGGCATAGACAAACTCTACAATATCCTTCTTCATACCTGGCCACCAAAACAATTTTTGCAAATCCTGGTACATCTTCGTAGCACTGGAACGAATACTCAATCTACTTCGATGCCCTTCTTCAAGAATACTCTTCTTAATTTCCGGAATATCTAGAACACACACTCTATCTCTGAAATTCATCACACTATTCTCATCAATCCGAAATTCACCTCCATTAACTTGATTAATCAAGGTCAACTGATCAACTAACCTCAACTCAGATTGCTCACCCACTCTAATTTCTTCCTGAATACTACTAGTTAGTTTCAACATACCCAACCTCACACTGTCAGAAGTCTCTTCACATACCAAACTAAGATCTCGGAACTACTCGATTAACTCCAATTCTCTCATCACAAGCATCAACATATGTAATGACTTCCTACTCAATGCATCGGCTATCACATTTGCTTTACCAGGATGGTAACTCAAATCAAAATCATAATCCTTCAATAATTCCAACCACCTCCTCTGCCTCATATTCAACTCTTTCTGATCAAATAAGTACTTCAAACTCTTATGATCAGTGAACACTTCATATTTAGAGCCAAAAAGATAATGTCTGCAATTTTTTAACACAAACACCATAACTACCAACTCTAAGTCATGCGTAGGATAATTCCTGTCATGTACTCTCAATTATCTTGACGCATAAGCAACAATTTGTCCATTCTGCATCAACACTCCACCAAGACCCATCTTCGTCGCATCACAATACACCACAAAATATTTATTTAAATTAGGCAAGATCAATACCGGGGCGGTCGTCAACTTCTTCTTTAATTCCACAAAACTCTTTTCACATGCAACATCCCACACATAAGCTTAACCCTTCCGAGTCAACTGAGTCAAAGGTAACGCCAACTTAGAAAAACCTTCGATAAACTTGAGATAATAACCTGCCAAACCAAGGAAACTTCGTATCTCAGTAGCAGACTTTGGAGTCTCCCACTGTAATACAACATCAATCTTGGAAGGATTAACAACAATTTCACCACATGATATCACATGGCTAAGAAACTCACTTCTTTCAACCAAAACTCGCACTTCGACAGTTTTGCATACAACTTCTGCTCTTTTAACACTTGCAACATAGTTCGCAAATGCTCAACATGCTCTTCTTCAGATTTAGATTATATTAAAAAAACATCAATGAAAACCACAACAAACTTATCCAAATACTCATGGAAAATTTGATTCATATATTCCATGAACACACCTGGTGCATTGGATACACCAAACGGCATCACAATGTATTCATAGTGACCATACCTCGTCCTGAAAGCAGTCTTTGGAATATCATCAGGCTTAACACGAATCTGATGATAACCAGACCTCAAATCAATCTTGCTAAACACATAAGTGCCCACTAGCTGATCCATCAAATCGTCGATTCTCGGAAGTGGATATTTATTCTTGATAGTCACTTTATTCAGTTGCCTGTAATCCACGCACAACCTTATACTACCATCCTTCTTCTTAACTAACACCACAGGAGCACCCCACGGAGAAACACTCGGTCGAACAAACTTCTTCTCAAGCAATTCTTCCAATTGTTTCTTTAATTCACTTAACTCAGAAGCGGACATCCGGTAAGGAGCCATTGACACCGGACTCGTACCTGGTATTAAGTCCACTGCAAACTCTACTTCATGCTCTGGAGGCAAATCACTTACGTCATCCGAAAACACATATGGAAATTCACGGACAATAGGTAATTCAACACTCGCAGCTTCACGATCAACTTGCAATGATGCAAACAACACAAATATCAAGGCTTCGTCTTCTAGGAGTTCGTCTACTTGCTTAGCAGACAAGAACACCAACTCTCCATTATCACTAAACTCAGGAAACTCCACTGTCTTATTATAACAGTTGATATAAATATAGTTGAACTCTAACCAGTTCATTCCCAAGATTACATCAATTTGGTGCAAGGGTAAATACACCAAATCCATCACGAAACTCTTCCCAAAAATCCTCAAAGGACATCTTGAACACACAAAGGTAGTAGTAACAGAACCATTAGCAGGAGTTTCTATCACCATACTACCATTCATATCAGACAATTTCAAACCCAATCTACTAGCACATTCAAGCGAGATAAACGAATGAGTAGCACCAGTATCAATAATAGTGACCAACTCAACATTGTTAATAAAACAAGTACCTCGGATCAAGTTATCTTTCTTGGGAACTTCTGCACCACTCAGAGCAAACACTTTGCCATTAGTCTGAGCAGCAATAGCAGCCTTCTTCGACTTCTGACACTAGGTACTTATGTGACCTTGGTCACCATAATTGAAACAAGTCAGACCCTCATCCTTGCATTCGGTAGCTCTATGGCCTCACTTACCACATCTGTAACACCTCAACACATTATTGTTTCAAACTTCAGCACGGTGGCCTTTCTCGCCACACCTGTAACACTTAACAGAAGCAAGATCTGCTCCCCCACTTGTCTTTTTCCCATCTGAAGCCTTCTGCTTCCCTTTGTCAGCTGAAGTCACATAAGGCTTTCCTCTAAACTGTCCCTTCTCTTTCTTCTCACTAATATGATTGTAGTGAGTAGATTGAGCTCGACTATCCTCATCATAGATCCCACTCTTGTCCACCAGCTCAGTATAAATGCGAATCTGTTGGTATCCAATACCCTGTTTGATCTCTGGTCTCAGCCGATTCTCAACCTTAAGACAGTTAGACATCTCAGCATCAGCACGATTGTAATGTGGACAAAACTTCACCAACGCCTCAAACTTTGTAGCATACTCTGCCACGATCATATTTCCTTGCTTCAATTCAAGGAATTCTATCTCCTTCTTGCCGCAAACACCCTCAAGAAAATACTTTCCCGAAAATCCTCTCTTGAATATAGCCCAAGTTATTTCAGTACCAACATCTTCCAATCTTTGACGGGTCTTATCACACCAATCTTCAGCCTCTTCCGACAACATAAGAGTACCAAATTGTATCGGCTGCGCGTCAGTTCACGCCATCACTCATAAGATCTTCTTAATCACTTTGAGCCACTTCTGCGCACTCTCTGGATCATGGGTGCCCACAAAAGTTGGCGGATTGTACCTCTGGAACTTCCCCAAAGCACGAAACTCATCAGGAGCTTCTCCATTATGATTTTTTTGAGCCATCACTTGAGCAAGTGATTCTAACCCATCAGCAATAGCACGATCGTTTCTCCCATCCATTCTGCACACCATCAACAAGGTTAGAAGAAACAATTCATTGACAGTGTACACACACTCGTCGACTAACAGGGACTGACATCATATAAAACCTGGCCGGACATACCGACCTGCTTTGATACCAATAATGTAACACCCTTCTACCCCAAAAAACATTCACGATAATGTACCCCACTAGACACAAGACAACAAGAAAAGAAAAAAAATAGAAAAAAACTACTGCTCCTGTTCGCCTGGTGCTCGCCCGGCGAAGCACTCGCCTGGGTTTCGCCCAGCGAAGCAGGGGCGAAATCCCTCCCTCATACGAATTCCAGCAACACTGTTATTTCACCCCTTCACTCAATTCTCCTTTCACTCGAAGAGGACCAAGCGGATCCCATTCGCCTAGCAAAACGGTTTCTCGCCCGACCATTCCCTGCAAATAGCAAACCCTGCTGCTGCGTTTTCTGCATAACTCAGACCCTAAACCCTTTACGATTTCACCACCATACAGTCCCAAAAATGCATCTCAATCACAGACAAACGCAATACAACAATAATACATCACTGTAGACATATATACATCATTTCCTAATCGTTTTACACATCTCTAATTCACCAATTTCATCATAGTTCGTCATGTTATCATCAATCCCCTCAAAACCCCAACTACCCACATACCTCTAACCCTATATCAAATATAATGGTAAGCGATACTCCCCATACCTTAAAATTCTCGGTTCTGATCTTCCTCTTGAGTTCTTCAGAGTTTTCTCTGAGCCTTAGCCTCTTTTCCTTCTTTCTTCAGAGCTATCCCCAAAAACACGATCGTTCCAACTGAACTTCTCCCACCTCTCTTTTCCTTTTGTCACTCTTACCTCTTGGACCCTTATTATGATTTCCCAACTTCGTCCTCACCTATCTTTGCACAAATGACCACTTTGCCCCTCCTTTTTATTTAAAATAATAATAATAGTCTAAATAATATTATTCACATTATTCCACTATCCTATCCAGATCATCCTATCCTTCTTAACCTCCTCCAAAAGGGGTACCGTATGATTTCCTCCGCATCTGCACAATTAAATACTTCCCTAATAACCCTTAAATTCCATTTTTTCACATTAGGTAGCATAAGATTTTTAACTGTAATATCATACGCACCTTGCTTCTGAGGACCACTCAGACACCCATCCCTCTTCCCCCTGATCCAAGGCTCTTGCATAACCTTGATTTGACCGCCATCCCCAATGCTCCACCTACAATATAAAGGTAAGACATATTTCGCCTTCCAAAAAAACCCCATACAAAACTAGGGTTATAACCGAGATTAGCTTCAAAGTAAGATGTTCTAGGGAAATATCTTGCTTTGAAGATTCTGGAAACAAGAGCATGAGGATTGGACAACGAATTCAAACCTTGTTTAGCAACCATGGACATATTAAAAGCTTTAAAGTCTCTAAATCCTAATCCACATTCCTTTTTAGAGCAAGCCAGTTTATCCCAGACCATCCAATAGATTCCCCTATTATTGCTACCTCCTCCCCATATAAAAGAATTAAGCATCTTCTCAATATCATTACAAACCCCAGATATGATTTCTCTGTAAAACATATCAAAGGAAGTCATAATGTGATCCTTGATCTATGATCCCGACCAATGAAACCTATCCAGATCATCACAGTCAAACACACGTTCCTTCTGATTCTTATGGTCAAACCACTACCAGTTCATGCATCCACAACCAAGAATCTTCCTCCAGGAATAACGGTATCCTCTTCACTATCCCAGCTCAACCAGTATGCCAAGAACAATCTCTTTTATTACATGACAAAAATCATAAGGAACAAACTTCAGGATCAAACTCCTTATTTCCCAGATACACCTTTCCTCCTATCAATTTTATGCCTGCTCTTATTCCCACCGAAACCATGTATCAACACATAATGGATCCCGAAAACTACAAGTCTTTGATCTGGACTACTCGTGAATGGTACTCTCCATTACAGTGGTGGAGAGATCAATTAAAACCAGTCACAGACGAGGTCAAAGAGCAAAGATTAGCTTTAGAAGCTGTTGGCAAACTCAAATCTGTCTTCTTTTTACACATGCCCTATCAGACAAATCCTGCAACTAAGCTATTTGATTATAAGAGTTATGTTCATTTATGGGAAACCATTGATGATTATCCTCTCAGTATAAAAATCACAAGGGAATTAATGGAGTATGTTAACTGCATCAATCTATATGATCCAAAGAATCTCAGTGATATTACAACTTGCATAAGTCATGAAAAGTTCAGAAGACCAGAAGTTGGAGAAAGCTCAACTCAAGCCACACAGCAGAATCCATATTCTCCAATGGAAGCTGAATTCTCAGATAGTCAAGTGGAAGAAGCTAATAGAAAATTAATGGATCACACTTACATGCTGTATGGCATTTGGCAACATGAGTGATCTCGCTATAGAGATTACTTTTCTGATGGAAACTTATCTGATCATAGTATGTCCCTTTCGCATGAACCCATTTTCAAAGACTAATTCGACAAGTGTCCCTTATATGTCACAAGCATGAATAGTAGTTTTCGTCTTTTTGTGCAATAATACAACAATAATGTATCCATAAGTGATAGGTGTGTTACACTTTTGAAAAAGGCATTCCTATAGTATAAAAAATGCCATGCTTGTAAATAATGTTGTTTTTGTCCTATATGTACCTCCTTGGCTATAAAAGGAGATCTCTTGTAATATATTTTCATCAAGCAATCACAAATAAACCTTCTTGTGTACTTAAGAACAAACATGTTCTATAAATCTTTTATTTCTCCCTAAAAGTTTTAGTTATTATATTCATATCTACACTTGCCTCTAAATGAGGATCTTGTGTATCAGAAAACATTTGACCATTGATCCATACTACGATCCTCGGTATTATGAAATTTCAGTTTTAATTGTTAGTCTGTGTTATGCCTATGGTTGGCTATTTGATAACAATAACCCTACCTAAAATTTTAATTGTTTATGATTTTGATTAATAATCGATCATAATATTTAACAATGAACCCCCAAGGGTTGGCCTAGTGGTGGAGGCTTGGGTCTTGAGAGTGCGCTCCTCTCAAGGACTCAGGTTCGAATCCTACTAGGTGCACGGTGGGATTGGTCCCTCTTGAATTAGTCGGTCGCAAGGCCGGTGTTAGGTGTCAAGAAGTGCTTATTTTCATAATTGATTTTGATGCTTTTGAGCTCTTTTAAGCGCTTTAATCGGGAAATGACTTATTAATTAAGCGATTCTCGCATTTTTGTGAGATGTAGGTATTTTGACGTGTTTGTTAGTTTTTGCAGCAATTTTGGTGAAAATATCGCGGCTCGATTCGCTCGGAAACGAAGAAATTGGAAATTCTGCGTGTCGCGAATTAGGCCCCTGCACCGCCCCGGCCCTGCTAAGGCGCATGAAGCTCTCACCGCCCGGTGCTGCAGGGGCGATGGTTCCCCCATTTTTGTTCAAAGTTCCAGTGTTGTGACTAGCTGCGCCTCTTGAAGACCGCCCGGCCGTGAAAGCATCGCCCGACGCTCTGATGCCATCGCCCGACGCTCTCAGATATTTTCTGAGCTCCACGTGACACTGTAGCTGTCACGTGGCCTCACTTTATGGTCACCGCCCGGCCGTGAAAAGTATCGCCCGACGCTCTTGTCTGGGCTGAACTTGTTTATAGTCTCATTGTGTGGATATTTTGGATTATCATCACTTTTCATTTTCACTCTTTTGTAACCTAGAATCTTGTGTGAAGGAAAAAACACCATTGTTACTTATTTTCTTAGTTTCAAAGCTTTTATGCTTCAATCCTTGAACCTTTGAAGATTGAAGCTCCAAAAGCTTTGCACATTACTTGTCATCCAAGCTACCATGAAAATGAGTAGCTAAACATCTTTTGTGTTAAGGTTAGATGTAGTTGATCTTGATCATATGTATTTCTTTTGATCTTTTGTATATGAACAAAGTTTATGATCAATATAGATGGAGTTATTTGTTCTTAATGATGTATTTGTGGTTTGTATTACTCTAGACATAGATTCTACAAATCATGACCTAATAATTTCATCTCTTAAAAACCAAACTCTAGACATAGATTTGAGATTTGTTATTCGTTTTGTGTTGATCTTAACGATTGTTGTTTCGATTGTTAGCGTAAGACATCATCTAACGGTCTAAACAACGATACTCACGATTTTGCTTTAGACATAAACTTAGTCGAGAGGATACGCGGTTGTATTGGTCGGAAACTGAGTTCATATGCTTGATTAATCGAATATGTGTGAAAAGGACTAGCGAAACCTAACCTTGACATGCTTTTCTAAAACCTTACAAACTCTTTGCCACAAATTTACTCTTTGCTACAAATTTATGCTAATCAAAATCAAGAACCATTTGAAACTCTTGAACTTAAAACATTGTGACTATTGAACGACAAGCATCTAATATCGCACAATCTCTGTGAAGACGATAAAAACACCCCCTAATACTGTTTCAACAGCCGGATACCAAGATTTCCAACAAAATATTCAACAATGGAGGAGGAAGTATAGATATGATAATCTCATCTTTTTGAATTTGGTGTATTGGTTTTTTTTCTAAGGATCTTAGAGGCTTCATTTAGATTAATTTTTCATCAAAAGATTTTTTTTAGAAAATTGTTTAGAAATATTTAAAATAAAAATATGTAAAGTATACAAATCATTTAAAATTTAATAGTTTTTTGGCTCAATATTTAATATAATTAAACAAAATTCTTTTTATGATTTTGATCAATAATCGATCATAATATTCAACTACGAATTGAAGGATGATGGATGGATATGATAATCTTATCTTTTTGAATTTGGTATATTGGTTTATTCTAAGGATCTTTGAAGTTGCCTTTGTGATTTGATTTTTTTATGGTATTGTAAGATACCTCTTGTGTTCCCTTTTTCTTCACAATGATGCTCTAGTTTTAATTAAAAAATTAGCAAAGAGAAACTTTAATTAATTATGATAACGCATTTTTATTCATTAAATGAGTTCAAATTACCCCTTCCGATATTATTAGAACATTCCCAAAATTTTGAACATAATTGTTATATAATTGACTTCTTGCTATATATATATATATATATATATATATATATATATATATATATTTTTTTTTTTTTTTTTTTTTTGAACATAATTGTTATATAATTGACTTCTTACTAAATTAATATATATATATATATATATATATATATATATATATATATATATATATATATATATATATATATATATATATATAGATAAATTTAAAATAGTTATATATTTAAATTGACTTGAGCGAGCACACATTGACCCGCGCAGATATAAGAAGAGTGCCCTATTAGTGATATATTATTAGTTGTTAGCTCTAAAATAAAATTATTTCAAGAATGAATATTGATAATATATTCTTTATAACTAAAGGAATATCCAAAAATATAAAACAATAAAAAACAAAAACATTCTTCGCTAAAACATCAATAATTAACCATATAATTTATATGGATTATATATCCTTTATATTTCAATAATAAAGCAATTAAAAAAAATCACACTAGTAATTAGTCCTAATAACTTAATAATTAACCTAATAATAAATATGGATGAATGACTTAAACTAATGGCATGCTACACCATACAATAAAATCCAATTAGACGATTTTTCTAAATGATCTCTATGCGATGAAAAGCTAAGAGGCTCACAAACAATCTTCATAGTACGAACTTTTGGAAAATTGCACACATCCTTAAAATTGATAGTAGTAGACAATCTAACCTCAAAGTTAACAATTCCCCGAGAGGAGCTACTAACAATGTCGGTAGCTACATCATTGTTGACATCCATGTTGGGGTGGACTATGATAGTATTTGTAAAACCACTACTTTGGGAAAAAGGTTTTAAAGGAATGGTGGAGAGAAGACTTTGATACATTGTTGTAATTAATATTAAAAGAAATGTGATCGTAAGATATACTATGATAACTGTCGTGATTTGTGATGAAGAGAGTAATATTCCACTCAGCGGTGATTCTTGAATTTTTTTTTATGTTGAGTGAGTTGATAGAAGCTGAGTTGATTTCAAACTCTGGCGTGACTGTGTGAAAACAGAAGATGAGAAGTAGCAATATAAAAAAGCCGGCAAGAAGGAGCATTCTAGCAAAAACTATAAGTTTTTGCATCCAAAATGACCTCTGTTGGATTGAGGAGGATGCATATTCTATGACAATAGACAATAAAAATATGATCACGTCAATAGAAAAACAAAAATAATTTATAAAAATATTAATTAAAAAGATATATTAGGAGTGACATTCGTTCCGTTTAGACATGTTCTACAAAAGTTTGCAAGAAAACGGAACAGAACGTCTAGATTTGTTAAAAAAAAAAGGGACAAATGGACTTGCCAATACATCGCTTTTTATACAAAATTTTATGTTTATAAAAATGCACAAAAATTTAGGGCGGAATAGGATAAACATATTAAAAGAAGCATTGTTAAAATTTTACAAAAAATTTATAGATTAGAAATACCTGTATCCATATTCGGTAATGATCAGAAAGCAAGTAAGCAGCAACTAAAAAAAAGTTAAAATGGAATGAGTGTATTAGAAAAAATTTATAGATTAGAAATACCTGTATCCATATTCGGTAATTTGTCATTATATCAATCTCTTTCTTTTTAATTTATTTATCGTATTGTAGTTTTAATTAGATTTAGGATTGATTATGAAATCAATAAACGATTAAACTGATTATCTTTACTTCAATCAATTTCTTTTTATTCTATTTATCTTATTGTAATTTTATTTAGATTCAGGATTTAATATGAAATCAATCAACAATTAAATTGATTACAAAATATCAATCTCTTTCTTCTTAGTTTATTTATCTTTTTATATTTTTAATTAGATTTAGTTTTTTTTTTCTCTCACTGAGATAACAGGTTTGCTGAGCCGTGTGATTTTACTATCTACCACTTTTCTATTTTTTTTATTATTTTATTTATTTATTTTTCCCATTTAGTATTTTTAAAAAAAAAAATTTATAACATGATTTTTTTAAAAAAATTCGGGACTTGTAATTCTTAGAAAACTATTTTATTTTTATATTTGTGGTTATTTTCTTAATGTATGGGATGGAATTACATAAAAATATTGATAAAATAAAAACTTATCTTAATATTTAGTATCTTTTATTTAAATATAAAATAGGATTTAAAAATCAAATAGAGAAAATAAGGTACCATAGATGAGACGTATTAAATTTTTTTATAATATATATTCTATATTATAATCATTCATATATCAATATATAAATCATCAAAGTTAATAAAGATGTTGGATTGATTAAATATTGATAAAGAAAAGTTATATCTGATTTTCAATTACACTTAATTGTATATTTATTTATTGCACTTTATTATAGTTATTTTGTGATACACAATCAAATGACTTCAGTGTGATACGTTAATTAGGGATTTTAAAAAAAAATAACATTTTCAAAATAGTAAAAATTATTTTAATGTTAATATTTATAAACTAAAAGACTAATTTTAACATATAGTAGTATAAATTAAAATTTTTTAATATTAAAACATAGTCAATTTCAACTAATTAAATTCTTAAAAAATCCAAGTTTTCAAAAAAAGTATCTAATAATGATTTTTTTTTATATAAAAAATAATTCAAAATAGTAAAATTTTGAAATTTTAATATTTATAAAAGTCATAGTATAAAAGACTAAAATATCTAAAATAATATTCACGAAAAAATATTTAGATAAGTTGTTTACCCGAAGATTTTTTTTTGAAAAATTGTTTATAATTTTTTAAAATAAAAATATGTAATATTATACAAATCATTTAAAATTTAATAATTGTTTTAGTCAATATTTAATATAATTACAAAAGGATTCTTTTTATGATTTTGATCAATAATCGATTATAATATGATATGATAATCTTATCTTTTTGAATTTGGTATATTGGTTTTTTCTAAGAATCTTTGAGGCTTCATTTGTAATTTAATTTTTTTATTTTGTATTAAATTTTTTCTCTTTTCAGGGTTTGGATATTGTAGTTTTAGTTAAAAAATTGAGAAAAGAGAAAACTATAATTAATTAATCATATTAACGCAATTTTATTGAAGGGCTTAAAAATATTCCCTTATGATATTGTTTGGTCAGTAAAAAATTTTTGATCATTATTGTAATATAATTTTTTTTGATAAGCAAGTTTCATTAATAGAGATTAAGAAAATCTCAAACCAAAGAGTAGGATTATAACCAAAACGGTTACAAAAAATCGAACGGAACCTTGGTCCAATCGTAGAGACTACACTTCCTCGTATTGAGGTTGCCTAAAACCAACCAATTCCACGATGATACTACAATGGCGTTGAATATAGAATCAATGTCGCAAATCTCGTCATTAAAGAGGATACTATTCCTTGCCTTCCAGATATTCCAACAAGTAATAAACCAAATGGAATTAACAAATCCTGACCGGCCACGACCTTGAAGGGACGTATTCCACGATTTTACATGAGAACAGCCATCCGATTCGATAAAACTGTCCATGTCCACCCAAGCAAAAACTTTCTTCCAGACCAAAATCGACTTAGAACAATTGAAGAAGATGTGGGAAGAGTCCTCTAGATCCATGAAACAAAATACACATACCTTTTCATGGGCGTTAACGATGATTTTTCTAGCCACAAGATTCATCCGAGTCGGCAACCTGTCAAGAGCCATCCTCCATGCAAAAACTTTAACCTTCATTAGAATCAATGTCTTCCACACTAAAACAAGAACATCTGCTATATCAGCATGAACCGAGTCAATAATCTCCCATGAATTAATGCAGTTATATACTGAGGCGACAGAAAAACTGACCACGGGTTCTAAATTCCAATACCACGAATCCTTAGTGTCGCACTGAACCTGTACACTCTCCAGTATCTGGTTCAAATTATGCAGGTCAAACGTTAGTAGGTCGGGATCAACAAGATTCGCTTCAACATTCCACCTCCACAACCCCGTATCTCAGTACCCCATATCACTAACAACACTACTTTTGGCTTTGCTTGCTTCGAACAGCCGAGGGAACGATTCTTTCAGAGCTAAATTGCCAACCCATTTGAATACCAGAATGCAATCCCCTCCCCAGTGCCTAATTTACACGACATGAGACTGCACAGGCTCATCTGGGATTCAGAAAGAGAAGCAGCCAGGATATCTTTAATCCAATTAGAATCCCTGTAATTATTACCAACCTCCTTAAAACACTAGATTTTTAAACTCAGGTTACCGTATCTAAAACGAAGCAAAGGCCTCCATATTTCATTGCCTTCAATGGAAAATCTCCAAGCCCACTTCGCAAGCAAGGCTCTGTTGAAAAGTCCCACGTGTTTAATCCCAAGACCGCCGCAATCTCTCGGTTTACACACGGACTTCCAGCTAACCCACAGGATGTAACCACTACTCGAAGAGCCAGCCCATAAGAAGCGCCTTTGAATAGCAATTATTTCTTTGGCTACCTGTTTAGGAACCTTGTAAAATGATAGATGATGAATCAGCAGGTTCACGAGGACGAAATTAATCAAGACCACCCGGCCACCTATTAACAGATTTCGACCAACCGACTTTGAAAGTCTAGCCCTCATGCAATCCAACACCGGACGCCAAAACGAGAGACGCCGTTGATTACCACCAATAACTATCCCAAGGAATTTAAAAGGAAGGGAACCCGATCTACAATGAAGGAACTGTTCTGCTGCTACCAAGAATTCATTATCCATGCCTACCCCGAAGATGCAACTCTTGGCGAAATTAATCTTTAGGCCCGATGAAAGTTCGAAGCCTCTCAAGATTACCTTAAAGGCCCAAAGGTTAGAAATGTTTCCGTCACTAAATAGAATAGTGTCGTCGGCGAACTGAAGAATGCTAACCGAAGCACACTCATTAAGCTTGAAGTCAGAAAGGATATTCAAATTGGATGCTCTTCTAACCATACACGCAAGGCCTTCGACAACAATGGCGAACAAGAAAGGAGAAAGAGGATCTCCTTGTTTCAACCCCCTCGTTGCTTTGAAATCAATAGACGGACTACTGTTGATTAAGACCGAAATAAAACTATGATAAACATAGTCTTTCACCCACTTCATCCAGTTTTCACCAAACCCCATATTAACTAACATAGAATCAAGATATGCCCATTCCACGCAATTATAAGCTTGCGCGAAATCCACCTTAAACAAGAGACACTTCTTTTTAAATCTAGAAGCATAGTCAATAGTCTCGCTTGCCACAAGCACACCATCAAGAAGCTGACGTCCCGGGACGAACGCTGTTTGGGACGGAGAAATCAGTTTATCAATGACTAAGCTCAACCTCTTAGCAAGCATCTTAGAGATGACTTTTAACACGCTCCCAACCAGACTTATAGGTCTGAATTCGTCAAAAGTCTGAGGGTTTTCAACCTTCGGGACCAGCGAAATGAAAGAAGAAGCAGATGATTTAGGCAGCTTACCAGTGCTAAAAAACTCAAGGACACAATTAGTGAAATCAGCCCCTATCACCTCCCAGCAAGATTTGAAGAACTTAAAATTGAACCTATCAACTCCAGGGCATTTGTTTCCGTCACATTCTAACACAGCTAAACGAACGTCTTCAGCTTTGAATTCCGACTCCAGATAATCTCTATCCTCCGAAGTAAGGGTAGCCACATTGCTAACGTCACAACGAAACCTGGGCCTGGGATCAGATCTGAATTTCTTCTCAAAAAACACCTTAGCTTCATGCTTGATAGCCTCAGGGAAGCCCTCCAAATTATCACCAATCTTAAGAACTGAGATGGAGTTCACACGGTTACGATGCTTAAAGGAATCATGAAAGAATCTAGAATTTACATCGCCATCCCGAATCCAATTCACTATGGATTTCTGCATGATCATACTCTCTTTCAAACGAAGGTTTTTCCAAGTTTCCTCTTATGCCAACAATCTATCTTTCAACACCTCCTCATCCCGGCTGTCATGTAAACTGTCCAGCCTTACTTCAATTCGATTAAGCTGGGCAACATTATCCTCAATCTTTAGGTCAAGCCTACCAAAAGTATTGATATTCCAATCCTTAAGCTTAAACTTAAGGGCCTTCAGCTTGTTCAGAAAAGTTAGGCAACAAGAACTAGATGGCGAAACGGATTCCCAAGTACGTTTCACAAAAGGAAGAAAATCTTTGTGCTCCATCCAACAATTGAAGAACCTAAATGGCTTAGGCCCCCAATTCACGTTATTAGATTTTAACCACACATGCCGGTGATCGGAAACGTCCCTATCTCCCACTATCTGACTCTTCAAGTTCAGCATTCCAAGGATAGCATCATTCACAAGAAACATGTCCAATCTACTCCGACTTTTACCATTTGAGTTAAACCAAGTGTACTTGTTACCAACAACTGGAATGTCTATAAGATTTAAATCTTCAATAAAAGAATTAAACTCCACCATTTCACCGTAGTTACAACAGCTCCTCCCTTTTTTTTCCTCCCCCGATTTCGTAGCATTAAAATCACCTCCTATGATCCAACCTCCACTAGGATACCTGTTCTTAACTTCAATTAAGTCTTCCCACAATTTCCTTTTTTCAGATATCTCGCACGAAGAGTAAACATTAACAACGAGAACATTCTCATTCTTCCAAATAAAGTGACTTCTAGATAATTGACTTCTAGATAATCTACCACCTATCTATTAAAAGACTATGTTCTAGAAACGATCATTAAATCTTTTTTAATTCAAGTTTATTTTTTTCTAAGTATAGTGTTAATTATGTCTAAGCACATTTAACTTACTTTTTCAATTTTCATGCAAAACTGAAAAAACAGCCTCATTCTAACTTTCAATGTCATTTTAAATGTGTACTCTGCTTCATATATAAAATAATCAAAAGATACATTGAAGCTTGGAGTGACACACATTGGTTGGTGAAATATTAAAATAACATTGATTTGATCATACTAGAACAAGCGATGACGCCGTCGGTGGTTTTGAAACAACGTTTGCTGCAAGAACTTTGAGGAAGCAACGTGAGTGGTTTGATCGTACTTAGCTTCACTGATTCCGCTGAACTGCACAACAACCACCTAGAATTCTTCTCCGACCACCGTCGTCAAATCCACCACTATCACAATGCCGCACACCAAGTTTCATCGCGACATCCTTTGTCCCTTCCATGGTTTTGTTTTGGTTTATGTTGGCTTCTGATTTTGCTTGCTAAGATGTAGTTTCAATATGTTTTGAGAAATGAAAGATAAATTCATGTTGTTGTTATTTTTATATGAGAATATGAGAATGAATCTGGACCGTTGAATTAAAATATATTTCTAAAATTGATTATTAATTTCTCTCTCCTCTTAAAAGCGCCCGATTTTTTCGATTCTTGGCACACGATTCAGTGAAAAATATGATTTAATCTCAACCTTTTAAATCTGATGGTTATTATTTATTCTCAAATACTCATATAACTTACTCATTCTCACTAGATATGCTATATATATATATATATATATATATATATATATATATATATATATATATATATATATATATATATTCAAAAATATTTTTTATTAAAACTATTATAAAATAGTAGAAATTATTTTAAATAAAAGACTAGTTTTGATATATAGTAGCATAAGTTTACATTATTTAAGAATAAATCATAGTCAATATCAATTAAGTTTTCAAAAAAATAAAATATTTATAAATGATTTTTAAGAAAACTTATTCAAAATTAAGCAATGTTTTGAAATTTTGATATTAAAAAATATCATAATAAAAAAAATAAAATATCTAAAATAATATTTTATAAAAAAAAGTATTTAAACTAATTTTTTATCCGAAATTATATTTAGAAAATTATTTGTAAATTTTTTAAATAAAAATCGATTATATTATACATATCATTTTAACCTAATAGTTTTTTTTAATCAATATTTCATATAATTAAAAAAAGAGTTTTTAATAGGCAATGATATCATACCATTAAAAAATAGCACAGGGGATAACTCATCACAAAACAGTAGAGTCTACATTCTCTTCCTAAGACAGTGCAAATGATAGCTATACCAATCATATAAATTACATAAAAGTTTGGATTTACAACCTAATCCTATCCACGTCCAAGATGTGACTGAATTTAATAGATAACAAACAATCCTTAAAGTTAAAAATACTACCTTACAATATAATAGTATTACACATCAATCAAATATTTCAAATTGTGGTTAACTAGATCAAGCATATTATATTACGTTTATCCTCGTCATTCACTTAAAAGTTAAAGCAAATGATGTAAATTTTCCTATTCTGTAAAAGCAAAAAGCATAACACCTGTCTCTATCATTAACCAAATCTTGATAACGTAGTCGGAAATAACCCCTTTATTGTGCCTTCCCAAATCTTGATGCTTTTATAGAGTAATATTTGGGAAGTATGCACCCATACTTGAAGGACCTGGGATGAATCCCAAATGTGGTGAATCTCTAAGTGGGTTAGAGGCTCATACGGGTAAAAGGCTTGAAATGGGTTTAGAGCCCCATAGGAAGGGACAGTTCTTAAGGTTGATGTTATCCTTTAGAATCTGAAGTCCATGCATATGTCAAAGTATGAGATAAAGATCTGTGACCTGAGTTGATAACCCTAGACGTAGGGCTTGCCGGGGAAAGATACCTTGAATTGGTTTCTAATTAGTGATAGTTTGAGTTGATTAACTCAAGCAACATGTTTCCATGCATTGCAAGTTTTGGGAACTCAAGTCTTTTCCCCTTTGTGACTTGAGTTAGGAAGATGATTAGAACCTTGTAGAGTTGAGTGGACCCATAAGATAGGGAACCCACAGAGATTATCATCTCACTCCATATTTGTTGATTATTTTCAGGTAGTTCGGAGTAGTCGAAGGGTAAGGACAAGTTGACTTGATGTCCTTACTTGTCTGATATTTTGGATGGCTTTCCGCTAAGCAAATATTTTTGAGATCATTCTATAATGATCTATTTCTTAGTTTTATTTTGGACACCCTTGTATATATTGTGCCATAGTTGTAGTTCTTTTTGGCATGTATTATGTACGATGTTGCCACTAGACAATTATGTATTTCAGTACCAAATATTACAGATTCTCTCTGAAACACACCTGTGCTCCTTGATACCAATTTGTTGGAACAAATATTTTCAAGAAAGATGAAAGACGGAGAAAAAGAAGAGAGAAAACTGAATTATGAAATTAGGATTGAGTGAAGTTCTCTGTTTACATCATACAAGCCCTTTATATAGGCAACTAAAGCCTATACTCAAACTATATAAACTGACTCAAGCCCAAAAATGACAAAATTACAAATTACATTTCGATACTACTATATGTTGTATTTGACATTGTTGAATACAACTATCTCCTGAACTTCTACTAGCTATTTCGACCTAATCGAATACTAGCTATCGACAAAACATAGAAGTACAACTTCTAACAATGATTTTAATCAATAGTCAATCATAATATTCAATGATGAAGGGTATGATAATCTTCTTTTTTGAATCTTGTATATTGATAAGACTAAATGACTAATGAATCCATGGACATTTATGAGTGAGCTACATTCTGTCGTCAGTTTTAGTTTTAAGATGCTATAACTTTAATTAAAACATTGAATAAAGAGAAAACTGTAATAATTATGTTAACGCAATTTTATTCATTGAATGGTTTAAAAATATTCCCCTTATGATGATATTATTTGGTCAGACTCAAAATTCTGATCTTTATTGTGATATAATTAACTTCTTGCTAGTTTTGAAAAAAAAAAACATTTACACGCGATCTTGTTTCTTAATTTAAGAAAAAGGTAATATTTTGTAAAAATAGAAGACAATATCTCCTAATTATTTGTTAATTTAATTAGCACAATCAAAATTAATTTGCAAAATTAAAATTCAGTATGAATGTATATGAGTTGATTTTTTTTAATGACGAGATAAAAATATGGAGAAAATATAAATATATTGAAGGCTAAATTGCAATTTTAATCTTATAATTTTACTTGATTTACGAAATTAATCTCCTATTTTAAATTCAAATAATTTTAATCCCCTTAAAAATTGATGAGATTTTTTCGTTTTTTAACTTATATTTTTATCTATAAAGTTCTACGATATGTTTATATACGACAATTTATCATGTTTCATAAGAAATTTAGCATTTAAAAAACAGAAACATTGTTAATTTTAAGTGCAAAAGTATGAGAAATGTCTAAAAATGTTTAAATTTAAAATAAGAAGACCGATTTTATGAAATAAAATAAATAATCCCACCTCTTTTACTTATTTTAAATAGAATGAAGTAAATTTGTTATTGTATAAAAAATTAAGATCAATCAAGATAAAAAATGTTAATGTTATATAATAACTGTTTTTTGAAGCCGTTGACTAGCTTAAATTTCGTCCTTTAAAAATGTATTAAATGTTGTAGCTATCAACTTAACTATAATTGATATACCTATAAAAGTGATATTATAGATACAAATACTTTTTTTTGTAAGCAAGTGATATATTAAACCGAGTACAAAGGGTACTCCACCTGAATACAAAATACGAGGGCCGAGATCAGAGCTCGCCAAACAAAATCGGAAATATTACAAACCAAATGCACTTAAGATAGGAAAAACAAGGGATTCTTGTCAAAATCATAAAAGCTGCAGTTGGAGTGAGTAATTTCTCCCATTAAGGACCACTTCCATAGAATAAACTTAACCTTCCATACGATATCCATAATATTCCACGTTGCGTTATTAAAAATTATCTCATTCCTGACCAACCAAATACTCCAACACACCGCTAGCCCAATGCTACCTTCTCTACCTCGCGCGACTTTTCTCGATTTACCACAAGAGAACCAATGAGAAAAGCTGCCCTTAAGATCTATTCCCACCATATCCGGAAAACCGACCCATTCCGAGATGTCCTTCCAAACCACACTAGCAGTGTGACAAGAAATCAAAACATGCCCTAAAGATTCGGGAACCATCGAACAAAAAGGACAAGAAGTATCGATAAAGTCACGAATGATACCTCTATGGAACAAAGAAACCTTAGAAGGCAACTTGTTCAAGAAACACCGCCAACCGAAAGCTTTGATTTTAAACGGAACCGTCGTCTTCCACACCAATTCCAAAGCCGCATCATTCCGGTTATTAGGACCGTCGGGAATAAACTGAGAGAAAGCTGTAAAGTAGAAAGATCTAACAGAAAATTTACCGTTGTCTTCTAACAACCAAAACACCGAGTCCTTCACATCCTGCTCGGACTAAACAGAGTTAAAAAATTATGCATCGAAGTAGCACGCTCCACGGATCCCTAAGAAACAAAAGCAAACGACCCAACAGCACTACCTGCAGAATTCTGAGCAGGGTTCGTAAAAGGAAACAGAAAATTGTGATACAAATACTTAAAACAAAACTTTACATCGAGCAAATTTTTTTAGTTACACATTTGTATTAATTAAAATTTTTACATGTTCAAGTGTGGTCGAGGATGTATTGTCTGCTCTTAGAATATTGGGAACCAATTATATTATTTGTGATTGTTTTTGGTATTTGCACCACTTTATCAATTGATGAGTGTAAAAAAATTGGGAGTATTTTGCACATGTGCGGATAGACTTTAACATGCCAAATACTCTCCATGGTCGTATTTTGGTGGAATGAGAGAATTATGAATTTGTCATTAAACTGTAAATACGCGCATGAGTTTATCTGTTTTTTGTGATCATTGGGTGTGTGTTGGTCATATTATTGATAAATGTTGAAAGTTGAAAGTCAAGAATGTTGAAAAGTATCTGATTAAAGAATTTACAAGATACACATCTAGAAAGTCCAAACAAGCTATATTAGTTATTGACAGTGTGAAGGAAATATAAAATGATGAATATGTAAATGTCATAGTGAATGACATATTGAATGATGGCTCTGCAGATTTTAATAAGGCATATAATCGTACTCTTGAAATTGAGATGGAGAATGATGACTATGTTATGACCATTCCAATATAAAATGAAGTCAATGTTAATAAGGATCATTTATTAAAAACAATCTTTCTAAATGAAGAAGAAATAGTAAAAGAGTATGCTAATGATTTGAATGAGAATTTGGTGATTAAGAAAGAGTTGAGTGATGATAGAAGAGGGCAATGTGATCATAATCACGTGGTTATGAAAAATAGTGGTAAGAGTTGGGTGAGAGATCCTTATGATGGTTTGCATTTTGATAAGAATAATAAAATGTGGAGTGATTAAGATAATTCTCCTGAGCCACATCAGGTATAATATACTTTGGTCAAGAAAAAATATAAGAATATGCATAAACTTACCCAACCTAGAATAGAAAACCTTGATACTGGGCTGACTATTAGAAAACTTTGTGGTTAAAAAAAAGCTTGAATTACTTTTGGTTGTTGACTATTAGAAAACAAATATATATATATATATATATATATATATATATATATATATATATATATATATATATATATATATATATATATATATATATATATATATATATATATATATTGCAATAGATATTGATCATTTTTTGCAATAGCAATATCATATTGGTTGACTTTGCTTCTCCATCCAACTTCTTCATTATTAAGAGAAACACAACATAACCTCGCTTATCCATCAACCTTATTCATTATTGAGAGTGGCACAACCTTGATATTATTAACCTTGATTTGAATCTTGTCGTGGATTGTCGCTCCATTCGAAACTCAGGTGGTTTCTCTATGTAGGACTGTATGTGCTTAATAAATGATTATTTCTTTTCAAATTTTTGATGAAAATAGCTTCTTCATCTTGGAACATTTATGAGTTGCATTAGTTATTTTAATAATCACCACCACAGTAATCCCACATTAGAGCTTGTTGTACCTGTTTTACTTTAAGATATCCCTTTTGGAGATATGTTAGTTGTTTGGTCATAATGTCCAATTGAGATTTAATTTGTTTATGGTTTTCTAACAATCACTACGCCAAAGAAAGGAAAAGACAACGCTTTTTTTGGCCTTAACAGCGCTTAAAAGTGTTGCCTAAGGTGGCGCTGCCGTAGGTAAAGACAAAGCTTTTTTTATTTATTTATGAGAAAGCGCTGCTAAAGGCCTACTTTAGGCAGCGCTTTACCTTTGAAAGCGCTTTCTAAAGTAGGCCTTTAGCAACGCTTTTAACTGAAAAAGCACTTTCTAAAGTGGCCCTTTAGCGGCGCTTTTTCTATCCTTTTATGCTTTCTATTGGCATCTTTAGGCAGCGCTTTCGTAGGAAAAAGCGCTTTCTATTGTCCCCCTTTAGACAGCGCTTTTGAAAGCGTTGTCTAATTTATTTTTTATTTTCACCTTTAGGCAGCGCTTTCTTAGGAAAAGCGCTTTCTATTTCCCCCCTTTAGATAACGCTTTTGAAAGCGTTGTCTATTTTTTTTTTTTCACTATAGGCAGCATTTTTTTATTAAAAGCACTGTCTTTTCTTCACGTTTTTTTAATGATTTTTTTTAAAAATCAAATTTTCCTTCTTTTTTATGCAAAAACCTGTATACATTTTCCTTCACATTTTAGGCCATTTCCAATCCTTCACATTTTAGGCCATTTCTAATCTTTATAAATCACATAAACCATTCTAATCCATGATTCACATTATATGCCATTTCCATTAACCATTTCCATAATTAAACCATTCAAATCCATAAACCATTCACATAATTAAACATAAACCATTAACATAAACCATTCACATAATTAAACTATTCTAATCCATAAACCATTCACATAATTAAACCATTCTAATCCTTTAACTTCTAAAGATCTCCTAACAACAACTTCCAAAACTATACAATTACACTCCATAACTACACACCAACTTCCATACCTTATATGATTCTTTTCTCAATAAGGTATTCACACAATTCCTCCTTGATTTCTTCCAATTTATCTTTCGTGTAATGAGCACACATGTATTCATCAAAGTACTACATAACAAAACACAATATGCATGATTTAGTTTAAAATAATAAATTATATGAAATATCCGATAAGTATTAAAATAAATCCTAAGTTATAAATTCATACCGTGATGGGAATCTCTAATCGATCCAAATGAAGGATTTCTCTCATAAACCTCAAAACGAAATAACCGCAGTCTATACCGTTACGCTGACGAGGACACTACACATAGAAAAACAAATAAGAATTAATATATAGTTGTCTTGTGTTATCAAGTAGCATCACTATTATAAGCAACATTGTGAAAATTAATATACCTCCACTTTGATCTATGTAATGTTGTTTGCTTTAGACCGTGATACTCGAGCTTTTCTTTGTACTCAATATACTAATATTGTTCTATAAAAGAAAAACGTAAATTTAGAACAATCTCCCATAAATAATTAAATATACAAATACACACGAATATTTAGAACAATCTCACTTACGTATCAACCAATTCCTTCATATTCTGATATGTTGTCCAATCATGATCTAATGAATTCAGATAATACACCACTTCTCTTGTAGGATTAATAGCAACCAACAACCAGTGTCCACTGTAAAATATAACAAAAGTTTAAATGGATAATTTCTACGCAAAAGATACAAAGATTAGAATGAAATTAGAATGAAAATCTTACCCGTTTCCAGTATTATACGGTAAAAGATACAAACTTTCTATACTGCTGGCCATAAATCTCTTGAGTAAGTGATTTCTTACTGAATTTGGATCAATAGCAATTGTCGGTGCATTGACACGGGCGCAAGACAAGAAATAGAATATGTTTGACAATTGATTCCCGCGCATCAATTTCTCATACAAGCACCTTAAATAAAAACATAATAAACATTAGACTATTTTCATTGAAATGTGTAAATAAATTGTTCAACTAATTAAATAATAGATTGATCGGAGTACCAGATATATGAATGCATAACACCGATGCCTAATTCAAGATGCCGAAAAATCTGTTCCATGTCCTCTTTTGCAATTATTTCGGAATGAGGAAAACCAAAAACACCTTCGTCCATGTCTATTTGACGAATAACACCATCCATCAAATCTGATGTTGCCACAAGTGTTTCAAGACACATCCGAAACGAGGTGTAAGAGCTCTTTTTGCCTGCCCGGTCTTTGTAGGAGCTCTTTTCTTGCTGGCTTGTTGTGAAACTTGAGCAGGAACCTAAAAATCATATAAGTTAGGTAAAGTAGAAAATCATGAAGCTTTTGAATTCTGATAATAGAATAACACTTTCAATGTACCTCTTTTTGTGATGCAACAGACTCGTTGTGCGGCAAAATCCCTTTATCCTTAGATGCGGGTTTTGTAGGAGTCTAACATTACCATGTAAAAAAATGTACGTAATGGTTCAGAATGATTTTCATAATGGTTCAGAATTGACATTTGAATACTAAAAGATTCACAATGGTTTTCAACATACCTCATCATCTATGAAAATAAGGTCTGACGGCCATGCAACAAACGATCCTATTGCATCCCGCAACAATGTTGTCTCTGAAACAACGTCAGGTATCGGTAGCAACGCATCAAGCTCTAATGCAATATCAACTGATACTTTCAGATATCCATCAGGGAGCGGTTTATGGTGAAGTAAATCTCCCAAAGTGTTATGCACTTTTCCCTTGCCAACTATGCGATAAGTCGGTAACGATAAAAATAGCTGACAAGATGAAATGCCCTAAAGCAATAATAAATATGTAACTGTTAATGTGTATATATGTCAATTAAAATAAACGTGCTAATTTAATTAAAATAAATATATGTCAATTAAAATAAACGTGCTAATTACCTCGGGAATTTTCTTTTGACAATTGATACTAGCTTTGTCACTAGTATCTTTCAACTCTGAACCGCGCTTTTCTGCTTCATATCTCTCTTTATCCTTTTGCAATTCACGGACTTGCGCTTTTAATTCCTCCAATGATTGCATCACTTCTTGATTGCTAGGATTTTTTCTCTTTGGTTGCTTATACAAGGAAGATGGACTCACACCAAATCCTTTACCCCTCACCCGGCCGGAATACTCAGGAACATTTAGTACTCGACTAAGTGTGCTCCTGCAATCCTCCTCACCTGTGGTTACAGATTTAGATAGAGTCTCCTGAAATTCATTGACATATCGAAAATTATTAGTGGGGATTAAAAATTAATTATTTAATAAAATTTCGATTAACTTAGAGACATAATGTTATACTTACACATTCTTCATAAACATGTTGAACATCTTCCCTAACAACTCCATCCTTGCCCACACGAGCTTCCTTCCACAAAACATGGTCCGGAAGTGATGTCTCTTCACTTTTCGTCTCTTCTAACTACACATTGAGATAAATAATAAGATCACCAATTATAACACAATAAGACAATTAATAAAATCATAGCATTTATATATACTTACCAATTTTTGCTGTAAGCGTGCATATCCCACACGCCCTTTTCTGTATGGATACGCGGGTTTTGATGCTCTTTTGCGATTAATGGCACTCAATTCCTGGATAAACAAGTTTAAGTCATATCAGAACAAACTAATGCAACAAGTATATAATACAATTAATAGACATGACAAATTAACATTACATTGAATTTTTTGGATTTTCGTTTGGCTACAAAAGTGCTCCATTCTTCAGGTGCAATCAAGTCCGCATACACATAGTTCGAAAGCCTCTGTGTCTTTTTCCGGCCAATTGAAGACAATACTTTTTTCGGCTTTCATCAATATTAAAAGACCTCGATCTACAAAAAAACATACACATAGAGTGTGTTAGTATAAGTAAATTAAAGACTTAATCGTCAACAAAAATCTAATAACATCAATCATATTTGGTAAGTACCTGTATCTCAGTTCATATTTTATCTTTACCGGCTTGCAACAATGGATTCCTCCAATTATCACTGGTGATTGGAATGTGCTGACGGACAAGGGAAACTATGTAACTAGTCAACATTGAACCGTTTGGCTTAATTAGTTGGTTTTCATCACTCCAATGTACATCAAATTTGATCCCTTTATCTCTTGCACGGATGATTGACTTCATAATAGTTATTCCTCGTTTAATTTCACTTTCTACATTCTGAGCTTCATTTGTATCATGTGTCTCGTGTGAGTCTTCCTGGTTACTAGCCATTTGATCTGTAAGAAAGAAAAAAACAAAAATTAAATGACAAATATAAAAATTAAATGAATAATATATTGAATGATATAAGCTATAATTTTATAACTAGTACCTTTTTCACTAACGTCTCTTTCTTTTCTTGGTTGGAATATGTTCTACCTGTCTCTTAACAACACAGACGGTTGGATTGATCCAAATACCCTCATTATGATCATTTCTAGTATATGATTCATTCGCTATAATATTTTCATCTTGATCATTTCTAGTAAATGATTCAATATCAACATCAATATCACCCTGATCTCCAATGTTTTCATCAATTACTTTGTTACATAAAAAGACTATAGACCATGTTGTACTTGTCGGATCAGTGACATAGAACACTTGTTTAGCTTGAGAGGCTAGAATAAAAGGCTCATCTTTGTACCCCACCCTATTAAGATCCACTTGCAAAAATCTTGACTTATCCATTCGTATGCCATTATTATTTTCAACCCACTTGCAACGAAATATAGGAATCTGAAACTTCTCATAATCAAACACCCAAATGCGCTTGATAACCCCAAAATATGATAGATTTGCAAATTTGGGATTTAAGTCCTTCACATTTGAAATGTGCTTTGCTTCAGCTACGTTCTAATATCTGAAGAGTATCCTTCTGGAACTTTAACTTCACTTAGAAACTTACACAATACTTTTTTCTCCTTTCTAGATAGAGTATACGCAGCAGGTGGTAGATATGTTCATTTCCTTTCTTCAAGGGTCCTAATTCAGTTTTATCCCCATCGCTATCAAGTCCTTTCTTGCTTTAAGCCCATCCTTAGACTTTCCTTGTATATTAAGTAACGTACCAATAACACTGTCAAATACGTTTTTTTTCAATATGCATAACATCAAGAAAATGTCTTACATACAACGACTTCCAATATGGCAATTCAAAAATAATTGACCTCTTCTTCCACCCTCTCTTGACAAGGGTATGTGCAAAAGGCTTGCCAAACTTAGTACTCAAATCTTTCACCTTTTAAAAAATTTGATCACTTGTCAATATAGGTGGAGCTCTACCTTGTTCTGGCTCTCCATTGAATGCTTTTCTCCATCCACGGTAGTGATGATTAGAATTTAAGAATCTATACTAGCGCAAAAATGGTTTTAGACAGCGCTTTTTTAGCCTTTAGACAGCGCTTTAAAGCGCTGTATAAACCAGCGACGCTATAGGTTTAGACAGCGCTTTTGGTATTACCAAAAGCGCTGTCTAAAGGGGCGTGTATTTAATGAAAAGCGCTGTCTATGGTACCTTTAGACAGCGCTTTTTCACATTATATGGATTACTTTAGACAGCGCTTTCGTCAAAAGCGCTGTCTAAGCCCTACCTTTTTTTGACTTTTTTGGTACACCTTAGACAGCGCTTTCTCCAAAAGCGCTGTCTAAGACCTTCCTTTTTTGACTTTTTTAGTACACCTTAGACAGCGCTTTCACCATAAGCGCTGTCTAAGACCTTCCATTTTTGACTTTTTTAGTACACCTTAGACAGCGCTTTCACCATAAGCGCTGTCTAAAGTGGACCTTAGACAGCGCTTTCACCAAAAGCGCTGTCTAAGGTGTACGAAAAATTTTATATAATTTTTTTTTAACCACAATTTTACCAGGTTTTTTCAACCAGAATTTGACCTGTAATTTTCAACCAGCAATTTTTTTCAGAATTGGCAATTCAAACCATTGGCCTTTCTACACCAAAATTATATATCCAAAATTGGCATTTCATACCAATATATATATTTAAAATTACAAACCAAAATTGTATATACACCTATTTATAATTACAAATCATTACATTTTTCTACAAATGCACATTTTACTTATTCACCAAAATTGCATCCAACCAAAGCATTGCTTCCAACCAAAGTTATTGCTTCCAACCAAAGCATTTTTTCTACAATGCACATATTACTTATACACCAAAATTGTATATACACCAAAATTGCATCCAACCAAAACATTGCTTCAATCTACATTATAGGTCCTGAAAACACAAAGATTGTAATTCAAAGTATTAAAATTCAAAGTATATACACCAAAAATTGTAATTCAAAGTATATACACCAAAATTGTAATTCAAAGTTTGTAATTCAAAGTATATACACCAAAATTGCAATTCAAAGTATATACACCAAAATTGTAATTCAAAGTATATACACCAAAATTGCATCCAAAATTGTAATTCAAAGTTTGTAATTCAAAGTATATACACCAAAATTGCAATTCAAAGTATATACACCAAAATTGCATCCAACCAAAGCATTACTCCAACCAAAGTTACACATATTAAAATTCTCATCAATTAAAGTAAGAGTATAATATTATACCTTAAGTTTGTAAAATTCCGAGCTCCATAATGTATTGACACCACTCCTCTTTGATTTCATCCAATAGAGCCTTTGTGTAAGTAGCACTCCTGAATTCTTCAAAATACTACATAATAATATAACATATAGTTTGATTTAGTTTTAACTATTTCATTAGACAATATGAGAGATATGTGTTAAAATAACTCATAAGTTAGAAATACATACATCGGGTGGAATTTCCATTCGATCCAACGAAATAGTGTCTCTCATAAATCTCAACATGAAATAGCCGCAATCTATTTGATTGCGTTGCCGAGGACACTACAAATGAAAATAAAATATGGATAAATTCTAAGTTTTATCAAGTAAGCATCACTAATATAATAAAACATGTGATAATTAATATACCTTCACATAATTCCATGTAATGGTGTGGTCGATTCCCCGATGTTCTAGGAATGCTTGTATAGTGCTAATAAAATATAAATGAATATTTAGAACAATTCACATAAATAAATAAATATACACATTTCTATTTAGAACAATTTCACTTACGTGTCAATACAGTCCTTCATATCCGGGTATGTGGTCCAATCATTTCCTAAGGAATCCAGATAATACACTACTCCGCGGATAGGATTGATTGCAACCAACAACCAATGTCCACTGTAAGATTAAACAAGTGTTAGATAGAAACTTTCTACACGAAGTCAAAATACAAAAAAAAATATAATAGATGAATTTAGAATGAAAATCTAACCCAGTATTAAACGGTAAAAAGTACAACTTTTCCGTTTCTTGGTTGTCCATAAAGACGTTGCGTATATACGCATGGACCTCATTTGGTTTCGTCAATATTTCGGTTAAGTTGACAGCGCTGGGGCATAAGAATGCAAATCTTTGCTCCAATCCCCGGGGGCGCATAAAACTGTCATACAGAAACCTGAAATAAAAACATCATTAACATTAGAATATTCATTTGAAAAATAAAGTAAATAAGTTGTTCAATTACCAAAGTAGATCGGATATACCTCAAGTATATATTGACAACAGTGACGCCCAATTCTGTATGTTGGAAAACTTGCTCGAAGTCTTCATTACCAACATTCTGGTCAAATTCAAAGCCATACAAATCTTTCTCCATAGTTATCAGACGAACACCTCCAGTCGGAATATCCGTCATTAATTGTAGAAAGGTCTGAAGGCACGTCCTAACCTTGCCGATAGGTTGTTTTCTAACCCTGGTATTCTTAGCACCAACAGTTTTTTGCGTTGAAACGTTGCTAATCACTTTACCAGGCAGCTATAAATCATATAATTTGTTAGATGAAGTATAAGATATCCAATTTATCATTTTCTATGCATATAATTGTGATGTACCTCTTTTTTTGAGACAACGGACTCGGTATGCTCCGGAATCCGCTTATCCTTTGTTTTGGATTTTGTTGGAGTCTAAATAACATTGCCATGTAAAAAATGAAAATAAAATGCTCGTAAAATCTTTGAATTTACACATTAAGATTAACAAAGGTTTATAACGGTTTTAAGCATATATACCTCATATCCTACGAGTATGAGATTTGACGGCCATGCAACAAACGACCCTATAGCTTGTCCCACCACTCTTACCTCCGAATCATCGTTAGGATAGGGTAATAGTGCTTCATTCTCCATAGCAATATCAACTGATACTTTCAAACTTCCAGTAGGGAGGGATTCATTATGAAGTACTGTGACCCCATTGTTAAACACTTTTCCCTTGGCAACCATCCGATGAATTGGTGAAGATAAGAATAGTTGACATTGGTGAATGCCCTAAAACCAAAAATACATATGTCATTGTTAATGTGTATATATGTAATTAAATAATTTAAGCTACTAATATAATTTCATAGATATATATATATATATATATATATATATATATATATATATATAATTACCTCTGGAATAATCGGATGAAAGCTGCAGTTGATACTATCCTTCTCTGATCCATCTCTAACACCAGAAGCGTTATCCCTTTCTTTTTCCTTTCTTAATTCCCGCACCTCGGCTTCTAGTGCTTCCAATTTAGCTTCAAGTACTGAATAACTAGCAGCCTTTCCCTTTTTAATATTCAGGGAGGTCGGGGTGATCCCAAATGCCTTACCCCTCACCCGACCAGGATACTCAGGGACATCTAATGCCCGACTAAGTATGCTCCTGGTATCATCTGCAGGTACAGACTGAGATAACGCCTCCTGAAAATCAGATGAATATCGAATATTTGTCAAATATTTGTTAATAAAGTTTTGACTTAATTAAAGAAATATTGTTATACTTACACATTTCTCATATACTTGTAGAACCTCTCCTGGAACAGATCCAGACTTGCCCACACGGGCTTCCTTCCACAAGACATGTGCAGGAAGAGATGTTTCAGAGCTACCCGCCTTTTGTAACTACATATAAAGCCAAATAATATGATCAAATATAACTCATGATGAACAATTATTATGTCATTGCAATTTATTGATACTTACCAATTGTTGCTCCAAACGTCCATATCCAGTACGTCCTTTCCTGTATTTATATTGGGGATCTGATGCTCTATCCCGATTAATTGCACTTAAACTCTTAAATTGCTCGGTTTGTCGTTTGGCTTTAAACTTCACCCATTCTTGTGGTGAAATGAAACTTGCATATTTAGATGGAAACTCTCCATCAACAAAATTACCTTCAGCATCCTTAAGATAGGTTTTGTTTAAATATGTCCTAAACCCTCTTAGGAGCTTCCCTGCCAATCTCATCAAATAAGCTTTTCTGTCGTCCTCGACATTAAAGCACCTCTAAAAAAACCATACACATTGGTTAGTACAAATAATTTAAACGACATAATTAGTTGGCATAATTAAAGACATAATTATGGTACCTTTATCTCATTCCAAATTTTTTCTTTGGTTTCCTTCAACTGTTTGTTTCTCCAGTCATCTAAAGTAATAGGAACCTCATTCCTTACAAGTGTACCAATGAAACTTGTCAACATATGACCGTTAGGCTCAACAAGTGTGCCTGTTTCGCTCCAATGCACATTATAAGTCATGCCTTGATTTCTAGCATGGATCACTCTCCTCATTATGGTTATTCCTCTCCTAATCTCTTCTTCCATAGTTCTGCTACTTCCAACCTGATTATCATGTGGATGATCATCATCATGTGCGTGATCATCAGCATGTGGGTCATCATTGTTAGTAGCCATCTAACCTGTAATAAATAAATCAAGGATATCAAATATAATATATAACAAATATAATAAAGAAATAAAGGATATCAAATATAAAAAATATGACATAATATATAACAAATATAATAAAGAAGTCAAGGATATCAAACATAATATATAACAAATGTAATAAAAAAATCAAGGATATCAAATATAACAAATATGACATAATATATAACAAATATAATAAAGAAATCAAGTATATAACAAATTTTACCTCTTTCACTAACATCTCTTTCTTTTCTTGGTTGGAATATGAATTACTTGTTTCTTATCAATGCGGACGGATGAATGGATCCAAATTCCCTCGTTATGGTCATTTCTGATATATGACCCATCCGCTATAAGATCCTCATCCATGAAATTATATTAGTAGCTTAAATTATTTTAATTGTTATATAACAAGTCCAAGAATTTAACATTAGCATAACAAGTCCAAACTAAGAAATTCAAAGCAATTAACTTCATTAACAAAATTGCTTTGAATTTCGGTTCTTTAGAACAACAACCTCAAGAATTTACATTATTAACATTAACACTAACACTAACACTAACACTAACACTAACCTAACACTAACACTAACACTAACCTAAACTAAACTAAACTAAACAAACACATTATATAGCAATAGTTAACAATGTAGAAAAATGTTAACAAGAACAAACTATAATAGATGTTCTAAACTAACACTAACACTAACACTAACACTAACCTAACACTAACACTAACACTAACCTAAACTAAACTAAACTAAACAAACACATTATATAGCAATAGTTAACAATGTAGAAAAATGTTAACAAGAACAAACTAAACTAACACATTATATTGATTCTATTCCTATATCACCAAAAATGAAGTTAGCACATATTTTATTCTTATATCCAACAACAGTCCAACATTAGCAACAACATTAACAACATTAGCAACATTATCAACATTAGCAACAGTCCAACATTAGCAACAACATAAACAACAATATTATCAACATCAACAACAACATTATTATCAACATCAACAACAACATTATCAACATTATCAGCAACATTATCAACTGAAACTCTGAAACTCTGAAACTTCCAAACTGAAACTCTGAAACGTGTAAAATGTGTAATACTCTGAAATGTGTAAAATGTGTAATACATCAACAACAACATTATTATCAACATCAACAACAACATTATCAACAGCAACATTATCAGCATACCTTATAAAATGTGTAATAATCTGAAACTCTTAAACTTCCAAACTGAGTGACGAAAACGCGAAATGAGAGAGGAACAGACGGTCACGGTGGAGTAAAGGTCGTCGGAGTCGCGAAATGAGGGAGGAACGGTGGACGACGGCGCAGTGGACGACGGCAAGGGTTTAGCTCAGGTTCGCAAGTATCCGTTCGCAACAGGGGAGGGAGAAGAAAGAGCGCAAAACTGAAAATGAAAACTGAGTATATTCATATATTTTAATTTTATTAGACCTTAGACAGCGCTTTTCAACAAAGCGCTTTCTAAGGTGGCCCTTAGACAGCGCTTTAAAAGCGCTTTCTAAGATTGGCCTTAGACAGCGCTTTTGTTTTTATTTTTTTAAATATTTAAGACCTTAGACAGCGCTTTCCTTAAAAGCGCTGTCTAAGGTCTTATATTTTATTTTAAATTTAAAAGGCCTTAGACAGCGCTTTTAAGGAAAGCGCTGTCTAATATTTTCCATTAAATTTTTTTAAAAATTTAAAAGGCCTTAGACAGCGCTTTTCACTAAAGCGCTGTCTAAGGTCTTATATTTTTTTGCGCTTTTCCTTTATTAAATTAATAGATTCCGTGTTTTTGACCTATAGCAGCGCTTTTGTAATAAAGCGCTGTCTAAGGTGAGATGTTATAAGTCCTTTTTGTTGTAGTGCTACGATGACCGAGAAAGACATTCTTCTGACCTAACTCCAATCGCGTCGAATCTGTTTTATCTTCACAAATAGGACACGCACATTGACTTTTTATGCTGTACCCTGATAGATTTCCGTATGCTGGAAAATCATTAATTGTGCCAAACAACATCGCCCTCAAGTTGAAACTTTCTTTCCTATACCCATCATAAACCTCCAAACCGTTCTCCCACAAAAACTTTAAATCTTCGATTAAGGGTGCCAAGTATACGTCTATGTCATTCCCTGGTTGTCTAGGCCCAGAAATTAACATAGATAACATCATGTACTTACGCTTCATACTTAGCCATGGAGGTAGGTTATAAATCATAATGATCACATGCCAAGTGCTATGTGAGATACTTTGAAGACCGTGTGGGTTCATTCCATCAGTAGATAATGCCAAGCGAAGGTTTCTTGCTTCTTTTCCAAATTCAGGATAATCATCATCAATTTTCATCCACTGTGGTGAATCTTCCGGATGTCAAAACTTTCCATCAATAATTCTTTCATCTGCATGCCAAGTCAAGTATCTTGAATCGGTCTCACTACGAAACATGCGTCTAAATATCAGAATTATAGGAAAATACCATAAGACTTTTGCTGGAGACAACTTTTTCTTATATCGAGAGACACCGCATTTAGGACACTCATTTAACGATGCATACTCATTTCGAAACAAAACACAGTCGTTTGGACATGCATGTATCTTATCATAGCTCATGCCAATAGAGCACAACATCTTTTTGGCCTCATATGTTCGATTGGGAAGAACATTATCCTCTGGAAGCATATCTTTCATAAGGGCCAATAACTCTGTGAAACTTTTATCCGACCATCCATTGCCCGCCTTTAAGTTGTACAACTTTAATACCGCAGACAATCTTGTGAATTTAGTGTAACTATTATACAACGGTTTTTCTGCATCGCTAACCAACCTCTCAAACATTTTGGGACAATCCTTAAGATCTTCTTCAAGAGCTTCTGCAATCTCTTCGACTCGATCATAATCGTATGTATCTGTGCCATTGTCCATTGAAGAATAGGTCGTAGTATCCCCCGGTTCAACATTCCCGTTAATTTTCTCACCATGCAAATTCCAACATGTATAACTTCTATCAATTCCACACCTCTTTAAATGCGATGCCAACTGAACCGCGTCAACCCGACTCCCAAAACAGTAACCCATGCAAGGACATATCATTCGACTAGGGTCATCGGCGTGCGCAATAACAAACTTAACGAATTCTGATACCCCATTCTCGTACTCTTTCGACAATCGAATTGAAGACATCCATTTCTTATCCATAGTTATACTAATTAAGCTAAAAAAATAAAAAAATAAAAAATATTTACCTGTAGGGAAATGATCCGACTTTCACACTTTGATCACAAGTAACCCCTATATATAGCAAATTCAATAAGTTAGTTCTCAATCATTGCAAGCAATGCTCATCCATCATAGCAGTTCATTCAAAGCAGTTTATTCAAATGGTTTTACTAATTAAGCTAAACAAAACGATTAATTATTCACGCAACTATAGCAAAAGAACAACTAATTACCTGTAGAGAAGTAATCAAGTTCTGGACCCACACAATGTAAGATTCCTCCAATGATCAGACTTTCACTCTGCACCTGTAAAATAATCATACTATCAATATCAATCCAACTTTTCACTTTTCAATGTCTCTTCAACAAGATATATCCTATGCCAAATTCTAATAGTAATTTATTCATGAGAAGTCCAACATCACACCATAAAACAAGATGAAGATACAAAATCAAAGAGGGTTTGAAGCATTTTGTGATTATGATGTCCTCTTTGTAAGAGAGATTTTTTGTAGTTTGGCAGATATAAAACGTGATTCTTTATATGAATTCATATTATTTCATTGTAACTTAAAAAACCAGACACATATATTATGCCAAGGATTAGTCCTTTATTCCAACAAGTAATCAAACACATATATTCTGCCAAGAATGAAGCATTTAGAGTAATTCTTTACAACTTCTTCCAACAAAAACCAAGAAAGCTGATAAAACAATAAAAAGTATCACTACAAGAAAATCATGTTTTAGCTGCAAATTTTTAGCGTCGGCCACGACTCCGACGCTAGTAGCGACGCCATTGCGTCTCTCTAAACCGACGCTATATGAGGAAAATCATTTGTTTAATTTTTTATTAGGACATTAATTGTAGCGTCGGCCTTGACCGACGCTAAGATACATAAATTTTCCCTTTTTTATTTTTTGTTTTATATATTTATTTGTTTTTATCAGGAGCGACGGCTATGACTGACGCTAATATAGGTACTGAATAATTTCGTTTCCTCTACAAATTGTGTTTTCCTCCTTTTTATTTTTTGTTTTATATAATTATTTGTTTTTATCCGTTGCGACGGCTTAGACCGACGCTAATATAGGTGCGAAATAATTTCGTTTCCCCCCACAAATTTTGTTTGCCTCCTTCTTATTTATTTTGTTATATATAATTATTTGTTTTTAGTTGTAGCGACGGCTTAGACCGACGCTAAAATAGGTACGAAATAATTTCGTTTCCCCCTAAAAATTTTGTTTGCCTCCTTTATATATATTGTTTTAAATTATTATATTTTAGGGTTCTAGCAACGATATAAGCCGACGCTAATATTGGTGCCAAATCATTTTTATTTACCCACCAATTTTGTTCATTTTGTTTATTCTTTTAAAATAAAATAAATCAATAATATAAATTAATAAAATAATATTAATTCATAAAAGTATTTATGAAATAAAACTATAAATTATAACTAAAACTTAATGTATAAAATAAAATAAAATATTAATAAAATAAAATCAAAACTATATTAAACTCAATAAAATAAAACCAATATTATAATTATAAAATAAAACTAAATAAAGTTATAATTATAATTATAATTATAAAATAAAACTAAATAAAATAAAATAAAATAATAAAATAATTTCTCAAGGGTAAGAAATTTAGTAGAGTACGCACACTTTTTGATTGACAATCACTAATCTACTCATTGTTCATGCATGACATTATAGTTTAGAATTTATGTTTTTAGTTTGTTGACCTTTATAGATTAAGCATGTGTTCTACTGTAACTGTCATAAAAGGTAAACGTTTTTGTTTCACATAAAAACAACAATAACAAGGAGATATGTGTTCTACTGTCGGCACAATGGTATAAATTAATAAATATAAAAAGAATCAATACTTGTTATTTTTTGATGTGTATGTTGAAAGAGAATTATATTCTACTGTCATGTAATTTGATGACAAGATATATACAGTTTATTCTAAAACGAGTGAGCTAACTGGCCACAGTTGAACATAGAAGAAATTAGGCATATTGAGGCATGAGTTTCCTCAAAAGTGTAATAGGATGAGATTCTTTAGGGTCGAGTTGATCAAATGCAACATAATTTTGCTCCTTGTCATACACATGATATTTTGTCATGATTGTCTTCATCAATCTCCAATTCCATCTAGCCTCATTCATTTACTTAACCCAATTCTGCTGCAGTGACTCGTGCGCTGCACGTAAGTTATAGCTTCGTATCTTTGGAGACACGTGGTGAGGAATATGAACATTGATATCATGGAAGAGGAACTCAACCCATTTAGGATATTCACAGTGAACTGTTCCATTCAGCTGTGCTTGTGCAGCATTCTAGTCTTGAGAGTATTTGAATGGTATATGCAGCATTCCATTGAGCTGTGCTGTGCTTGTGGACCTTCAAATTTATGCAAATGTTATGGAAGTTTCAATTTCAGTTTCAGTTATTATGCAAATGAATTGAATGAATGTTGATAATTTTCACAACTATTGATATTTGTTAGGTTGAAATTACAATCTCATGCGGTATTGTTAGGTTGATATTGTAATTTATGTTTGATTTCTGTTTGATTTATGTTTTGTAGGTTATCCAAAAGCGATATTGTTGCTGCAGCTATTAGAAAAGTTTTAATAAAAAATTATAAGGGAAATTTCATGCGGTATAGTGAGCTTAAAGGAGATGGTAGAACAAAGGAGAGAGCTGAATACTTTAAAATTTTTAAAGTAAGACGTAATTTCTTCATGCTCCTTATATTATTCAAAAGTTATTATGCAAAAACTAATCCTATTTCTTTTGCCAGGATTTTGTTCAGTGGGAGCCGTGTGATGACAGAAAAATGGAAGATTTGTTTCACAAAGCTTGTGGTAAAAGGATAATTGATATATTTGGTAAGATTAGGCGAAATGGGACAAAGCCGTCTTGGATGGGTGAAAAGGATTATGCGTATCTTCTTAAGAGGTGGGAAACTGAAGAATTCAAAAAGCTCTCTGAACAAAATAAGATTAATCGATCATCAACTAGAGGTGGGGCGGTCCATACCACACGTAGAGCTCATCATGATGTTGCTCTAGAATTGGTGTGTATTCTAATTGTAATTATAATATGCGCCAAAATATTTATATCCGATATTCATTGTAACCATATATATGTTGTCTTTATTTTTAGGAGAAGAAGTTAGACCGACCACCATATCTTGACGAGCTCTTCATGGCCACCCACAAAAAGAAGAATGGGCAGTGGGTTGACCGTCGTGCAGAAAAAACACATGTAAGTCCTTTCTTGATATATAGCTACTTGTAATACCTGTAAGTCCATCATTGTTCATCATGTCGTTATTCATTTGAACATTAGCAAACTCCGGAGTATTGTTGTTTTGAATGATAACTCCATGGCTGTTATTGTTGTTTGGAATGATGTAGGAAGTGTGGAAAAGTTTAGGTAGCAATTTGTGTATGTCCAGTTTGTGTCGAAGACCAATTATATGAATCAAAGCAATTATTTTCTCCTCTGTCCTGCTCATATCTTGCAACGTTTTTCTTGTTTAATTAAGATAAAAAAAAAGATGTTGGTAGCTGTAGACTGTGGTTAATATGCAGCATTAGCAGAATAAAAGTAAGCCTGAGCCGTTATTAAGAGGGGGTAGCAGTTAATCTGTATTTTGATCTGTATTTTGAATCGTCTGACAGTTACTTGAATAGCTCATGTCTTGAATGGAAATTGGGATGAATGTGCTGGTTTTATTGATTCTATTAGGGATATGTTAGGTGAATCAGTAGAGCCTGCTTTGTTTCTTGTCTTTAGACAGTGTGTTTTGGAGTATTTGAAACGGGGTGAGGATACTCTGGCTTTGGATGTGTTGAGGAAACGGGTTTCTGGGCTGCAGATGTGTTGAGGAAACGGGTTTTTGGGATAAATTGAGTCTGCCTTTTGTTAATGACTATCATGTTTGCATGTTTTGTCAGGTGTGATTTTAATGACTTATGTGAAATATAAATGCTTTAGAGATAATGTGTATCTAGTTAAGCATCCTTATGTTTCTAATTCTTCCACTTACGTAATTGCTATTTTCTTGTACCTTATTAGCTTGTCAAAAATATGTTTCTTGTCTGTCTGTTTCCCTATCCGGAATTGGTCTATTAGGGCCATATGGAAAGAGATTAATTATTTTGGGTTGTTTTGATGTGGCAATAAAGCATGGATGAGATTTGAAACCATGAAGATAAATGTCCAAATTAAAGTTCTTGCTTTGAACATTTAATATATACATGTTTTACTTATCAAATAAGAATGTCCTCCTTTTCCATCGCTGCAGATATTAACTGGACATAAAAATGAAGTTTGGTTTGTTCAGTTTTCTAACAATACATGTTCTGTGGATTAGTTGTTGTCATGTTTGTAGAGTTTGTGTTGTATATGACTAAGAGGAACAAAAGGGTTTTGAGGTTTATGTAGGCAGTGGTTGTTTTGTTTGGTTGGTGAGTAGTGAGTAGGAACAAAATGATTCCAACTAGAACTACTGTTATATATATTCATGAAATTGGAATTTGGCCTACTGTTATAGAATTCTTGAAATGGGGCTGATTTCATACGTGTCTTGTGTTTTATAGGAAGATTATGTGAACCGTCTGACAGAAGCCACTCAAACTGATAATAATGTGGATGGGTCAGAAAGGCTGCAAATTTGGAAAGAAGCTGCCGGCGGTAAGTCGCGGGCCGTTGTTATGGAACTGCCCGAATGGCGGTTAACATACGATATGGTGTGTCTTATTTGACACAAGTGACAGTTTTAAATCAGAATAGAGAGGCGGAGAGCCAAGCGATTGAGGCGGCTAGAACTGAGGCTGCTATAGCACGTGAAGAGGCTGCATCAGCTAATGCACGTGCAGACAGAGCTATGGCGGAGACAGAAGATTTGAAAAGGAAATTTCAAGAATTTCAAAAAGAGATGTTTGCTTGGAAGGCGAGTCAGGCGGGTCCTTCCACTGCTCCTGCTTCTAGTGTCTATCCTAATACTCATGACCATTATGATGATGACTCTGATGAGCAGTCATTGGATCTAGAAGATATGAGTGATTGATGTTTGAGTCATGTGAATTCTCTTTTTCTTTGTTTTGGGATTTGTTCAAATTATTGTGGATTTTCACAAATTTGATATTTTGTGTTGGTCTTTGACATCTTTATGTAGCAATATTGTGGATGGGCACAAGTTTAATATAGTTTCAATATTTTGATGTAACTTTGACATCTTTATGTAGTAATATTGTGGATTGGCACAAGTTTAATATAGTGTCAATATTTTGATGTAATTTTGACATCTTAATTAATGTAGCAAATAAATTTTGATGTGATAATATATCAATAAATAGTTTGAAATTAAGAATAGGGTCAATAAATTTAATGTAGCAAATAAATTTGATTTTAAACAGGAATAAATATAAATAAATGAATTATAGAAAAAAAACAAAAAAAGCTTAGCGGCGGCTGAAACCGACGCTCATGTATTTTTTATAAAAGTATAACGTCAACAAAAACCGGCGCTAAATTAAATTTTAAAAATAAATAAAACCAATTGCGTCGGTTATTTGTGACGCTAACATATACGATAGTGGATAGGTAGCGACGGTTTTTAGCGTCGTAATGTTTAAAAACCCCAAGTAGCATCTCTAATAACCGACGCTAAATGGTCAGTTAGAATATAGTGTCGCCTAAAACCGACGCTCATGCAATGAAAAGATTATTTCAGTGTCGCTTTAAACCGCCACTATGTGAACCTTATGTCGACAATAGCCGTCGCTACTCATTAAAAAATAGTAAACTAGCGTCGGTGTGACTATTTTACCGTCACACTAGCGTCATATCCGCCGACGCTAAGTTAGCGACGACTCGTGATTATGCTTTGCTACAAGCCTTAAGATGTCCGCCCCGACCCCGACGCTAGGCCGTCGCTAACTTGTATTAGCGTCGGTTTTTAACCTATTAGAGAGGGCTTTTGGCCGACGCTAATAGGCAGTTTTCTTGTAGCGTATGTCAAGAATTTAAAAATATATAGACGGGTTAAAAAATGACAAAATAAATTCAGTTCTACTATCGTAAAACAGATGCAACACAATATCATAAAAATATATTCAGTTATACAAACTAAAGAGAAAAAACTTAAATATAAACTTAAAGCTAATGTGACACAAAAATTAGTCAAAAGACAGTCATAGATAACAAATGGATAACAAATGGCAAATGACAGTCATATAAACTTTCATCTTCTTCATTCTTGAATCGAATATAAACTAAATATAAACTTTCATCTTCTTCATTCTTGAATCGAAATAGATAACAAATGACAAACCAGAAAAAGACAGTCATAGAAAATGGTAAACCAAACGCATGCACACAATATATTTACACTAAAATAGCCATTGACAATACCTTGACACAAAATGTATCAACAACAACGTAAAAGACAACAACATTGTATCAACAACAACGTACCTCTTCTTACTTCACGCAAGAGAGAGATGAGGGAACAGTCGCGAGAACAGACATGAACAGAACAACGGTGGTGGGAGAACGAACAGAACAACGGCGGTGGGAGAACGAACAGAACGGTAGTGGTCGGAGAACAAAATGTTGGTGGGAGAACGATGGTGGTCGGAGAAAGGAGGTAGAAGTCTTGAGTGAAAATGAATAGGGTTCTGAAAATTTACTGTTATTTTATTTTTTAATAATAATTGACCTAAGACAGCGCTTTTTCCTAATAAAGCGCTTTCTTTGAATTGGCCTATAACAGCGCTTATTAAAAGCACTTTCTAAGGTTATCTTTTAATTGGCCTATAACAACGCTTTTTAAAAGCGCTTTCTAAGGCTATCATTTAGCAGCGCTTTTTAAAAGCGCTTTCTAAGGTTATACCTTTAGCAGCGCTTTTTAAAAAGCGCTTTCTAAGGTGGGGACTATTTACGGCCTTTAGCAGCGCTTTTAGAAAGCGCTTTCTAAAGGTATCCTTTACCCGCGCTTTTTTTTAGCGAATTTTTTTTATTCCTTATAGCAGCGCTTTGTGATAAAAGCGCTGTCTTTTTTGTGCTGCCTAAGGCTATTTTTGGCATAGTGAATTCACTTTAAGTATCAAATGTCCCACTTTCATTTGTATATACCTTTCCCACAATTGTGGAGACATTCAGCCTTTTTTTTCTCTAATTTAGTGATGTCTTGTCTATATATTTGTTGGTTGAATATAATCTTCATTGTAATACTCTTTTGAGATCCTATCAAATATTTATCCTTCTACTAGGTAATGTGTAATACCCCGTATTTTAATTACTCTGGATAATATTAGTTGTGATCAACTGAGTTCCAGTGTACTCTGAAGAATTATATGCAAAGATAATTAGAGTAAATTGTTGAGCTCAAAGCAAATCCAATTAATATTATCTGAGGTATTTAATTATTAGAACTTTAGAGACTATTTGGATAATTGGTAGTGTTACTAATTAACTGATATTTTTACTATATCAATTATTTCCACTCCTTTTCCTTCAAAGAAACAAAAGAGAAGAAAGATAGAAAGAAGTTAGAGAGAAGGAAGAGAAAAGGAAAGAAAAAGGAGAGGAAAACCTAGAAGGGGGAAAGAGCAAGACCACCACCCAATCTTCATCAAATCATCTCATCTTCTTCATCATCATCTTGTTATCAAGGTGGGTTCTAGGTAGAAACTTTGGTGGTAGAATTCTTGAGTTTCTAGAGTTAGGTTAGGTTTTGAGAAAAATGAATAATTTTGCAAATCAATGATATTTAACGGTTAAAAATCGATATAAATTGTGTTGTATGATCACCCTATGTCTATGAACATTAATTATGCTTGTTTGTGTTGTTTGGAATTGTTTTGGGTTGATAAAAGTGGATTTTCTAGCTTTTGGAACCATGGAACCCGTAAGGGAAGAATTCTGGTTCTGGTGCGATTCGCCAGGCGAATTAGAATTTGCCAGGTGAATTAAGTCTCGCCACTGTCTTGCCAGGCGAAGGACTGGCGAAAGGGATTCGCCAGGCGAAATCCAGATTCGCCAGGCGAATTTGAAGAGACAGAAATGTATTAGCTACTGGAACTTTTGATTTTATAAAATTGGGGATTCGCCCCTGGATTCTCCAGGAGAAGTGCTGGCGAAGGGGGATTCGCCAGAGGAAATCCAGATTTTCCAGGCGAATCTTCCTGGGATCAAATATTTTCTTTTCTTCAAAAATCCGTAACGTTTGACTCGTTTATCCGATTTAAGAGTTCTTTATATCGATGTGAAGCTAAGAAAATATTCTATACATTGGAGGTGGAAAATGCTAATTTTACTGCCCGATTAAATAATCGGAGAATTTCCAAAGTGGTATATTTATGTTTTAGTTGTCATATATTATTCTATTGTGCAATTGTGATATATCTTTCCTATCCTATTATTGTTTAGCATGGTTGTGAGTGTATGTGCATGATAAAATGAAAACGTAATAGGAAGAGTGAGGAAACTTTACCCCAAAACAAATGATATGATTCTAGGTTGTGACTAGGATTATTAGATAATCTAGATGGCGATGCTCGTGCGTTCGATGCCTAGGTGTGCATCTTCGACGAGTAATGGTCTAGAGAGAGTGAAACACTAGTACATAATATGTGTGTGAACGTTTATGTTCTTTGTGATGAAGGCAATTGTGGCCTTGTGATTGTCGAATACAATCACATTTGTGAGAGATCATGTAATCATAACCGTTTATCTTGAGTGGCTATTTCATGAGCCTCGGGCTCCTCTGAAATGTATGCGCAACTACTTGGCAGGTTTGATTCCTTGTGCTGTACGAATGGCGCCCGAGGGGTGAATGCTTCTAATGGTATAAGGCCCGTGTAAAGTGACGGTTCATAATGGTAAAAGGCCCGTAGAACTCGAATCCATTCGTATGTCAAGTAGGTTACAAGGATCTATGACTCTGGTCGCCTTCTAGACGTAGAAGCGGACGAGAATAGGAGATGCCTTGGTAAGGTTATCAATTAGTGATATTATTGAGTTGATTGACTCATGACATGTTCCATATAGTGTGAGATTTGATATGTGAACTCGAAATTCCTTTCCCTTCCCTTGGACTTGAGTTAGGATTGTTAGAACCTTGTAAATCTGAGAGAATCCATAAGATAAGGAACTCACTAAGATTTGATGTATCTCACCCCACGTTGTTGAATATATTTCAGGTACTTCAGGTTCCGCTAAGGGTAAGGATAAAGTCGTGTGATTTTTCCTTGCTTGTTGATGGCTAGCTTCCGATGTGGAGTTATTTTGAGATCATTGTGGATCTAGTTCTTAGTTTTTATCTTTTGAACATCTTGTGTATATAATGCCTTAGACTTTTAGTATTTTGTATTTTGGGCATTTAATGTATACAATGTGTTAACTAGGAACTTATGGTATTTCAGTACCAAATACTTGGATTCATGTATAATATATATGCTTTGATGTATGTTATTATATGTGGGTGTTACAGTTGGTATCAGAGCAGGTCGTATCCTCGACCTAGCCATGAAATAGTATAAGTATTTCTTTCCGTTTCATATGCGTAGTGTCGCCCTTGGTCTTAAATGTTATATGTATGGTATTGAGCCTGATCAACTTAATCCTATCTATATGACATTTAGGAACATGGTTGACAGACGCAGAAGCAATCGTGGTAGACCCACAAATCCTCCAGCTGGGACGAATCCGCCAGGTGGCGATGGGAATGCTCCTTTGTATCAGTTTTTGCAACAGATGCAGCAGCAACAGAATCTATTCATGCAGCAGATGGTACAACAAATGAATAGAGGTCTGCATCCTCAAGTGGTTGTTTCAGAAGCTGTAGGTGGGAGTTTTCAGGATTTCATCCTCATGAATCCTCCAGAATTTCATGGCGGATTAGATCCTGTGAAAGCTCATGAATGGATTGCTGGCATGGAGAGAATTTTTCTGATAATTTACTGTAGTGAGGAGAACAAGGTAGTGTTTGCTTCTCACTCACTGAGAGGTCCTGCTATGAGGTGGTGGGATATTGCTTCATCTTTTATGACTATTCAAGGTGTGCCTAAAGTGTCGGAGCAATTCAAAGCTACTTTTATGGAAAAGTACCTTCCTAGTTCTTTGAGGATCCGAAGAGAGTTTAAATTCCAACAGTTGAGGCAAGGTAGTGTGGCAGTAACTGCTTATGTTGGGTCGCTAAGGCAAGGTTATGTGGTTGAGAACGATTTGAGGAGTGTTCAGACAGAAGGGGATTCACATAGGTCGAATCAGAATGATTGTGGGAGGTCAAGCCAACAGTTTAGGCCTAGGCAACAAGCTTTCAAAGGGAAACAAGTCCAGTATTCTAGGACTAGTGCACCTCCTGTGTGTCGTACTGGTGGTAATATGCATTTGGGTAGATGTCGTTTTAAATGAGTGAAGTGTTATAAATGTCAGAAGGTGGGCCATATGGCGAGAGATTATTCTCAGAATAAGAATCAAGCACGAGGAAGGAATACCGATCGAGTTTTTACCTTGGATGCGAAGAAAGTAAAGGGCGAGGACTCTTTGATTGCTAGTACGTGTTTATTTAATGGGTTTCCTTGTTTTGTATTATTTGATTGTGGAGCGACACACTCTTTTGTGTTAATGCAATGTGTGAAGCGACTTGGGTTGCAAGCTATTCCGTTATCTCCCCCCATGGTGGTTACTACTGCCATGGATGAGATAATTGAAATGCCTTTGATGTGCGAGATTTGTGTTTTGTCTGTGGATGGGAGAGTTTTTCAGATTGATCTTATTTGTTTTCCGCTTAAGAAAGTAGACGTTGTTTGGGAATGAATTGGATTTCTGCTAATTCGGTTTTCATCGGGTGTGAGGAGAAGCTAATCATCATTCCATCTACTGAAGCTAACCCGAGGGATGTTTTGACAACTATTTTAGAAGGTACGGTTGGAATGATAAATTTCTTGTTTAAGAAGGAAAAATCTGTTCTTTTGGTTCTCACTAAGGAGGAGAGTAGCGACCTTCAAGTTCTGAGCATCCATGTAGTCTTTGAGTTTTCAAAAGTTTTCCCCGACGATATCACTTCTCTTCCTCCGGAGAGGGAAGTGGAATTTTCTATTGACCTGGTACTGGGAACGACTCCTATATCCGTTTCTCCGTATCAGATGACACCAATTGAATTGAGAGAACTGAAAGAGCAATTGGAAGGATTAATGGCTAAGCATTTTGTTGGACCTGGTGTTTCACCGTGAGGAGCTTCAATCTTGTTAGTAAAGGAGAAAGATGGTGGAATGCGGTTGTGTATTGATTATCGACAGTTGAATGAAGTCACCATTAAGAACAAGTACACATTACCAAGGATAGACGATCTATTAGATCAATTGAAAGGAGCCTGTGTGTTCTTGAAGATTGATTTACGGTCCGTGAGAAGAGTTCGGACGTATCAAAGACGACATTTAGAACCCGTTACGGTCATTATGAATTCTTAGTAATGCCTTTCGGTGTGGCGAACGCTCTGACAATTTTTATGGATTACATGAACCGGATATTCCAAACCTACTTGGAACAATTGGTTATGATCTTCATTGATGACATTCTTGTTTATTCTCGCACTTCACAAGAGCACGAGGGACATTTGAGAATCATTTTATCGATCCTACAAGAGAAGCAACTTTTTGCCAAGTTGAGCAAGTGTGAATTTTGGATGTCGGAGGGTAGTTCCTTGGTCATGTCATATCTCAGGAAAGTGTGGCGGTAGATCCATCTAAGGTTGAGGCGGTAATTAATTGGGAGAGACCGAAGAATGTCTCAGAAGATAGAAGTTTCTCGGGACTGGCAGGTTAGTACAGAAGGTTTATCAAGAGCTTTTCTCAATTGGCTTTACCAATGACTAGACTTACACGAAGGGATTATCCTTATGAGTGGGATTCGGCTTATGAGCAAAGTTTTATGAAGTTGAAGGAAAGATTGACGATTGCTCCTGTTTCGATCATCCCTGATCCTAACAAGTCATATGAGGTATTTTGTGATGCATCCAAGATGGGATTAGGAGGTGTTTTAGTGCAAGATAGGCACAGGATGGCTTACGCTTCTCGACAATTGAAAGTCCACGAGAAGAAATATCCAACACATGATTTAGAGTTGGTGGTAGTTGTGTTTACTCTGAAAGTGTGGCGTCATTATCTGTATGGGAGTATGTTTTGAGATGTTTAATGACCACAAGAGTTTAGGGTATCTTTTGACCAAAAAGAGTTGAATATGGGTCAAGAAAGATGGATGTAATATTTGAAGGATTATGATTTGGAACTAAGGTACCACCCGGGTAAAGCGAATAAAGTGGCAGATGCATTGAGCAGGAAAGTGTTACGAAATGCTGAGTTGATGATGTTACAGTATGCCTTATTGGAAAAGTTTAGGGATCTAAATCTTCAATTTTTTTGGATTCCTAATGGTGTGATTATGGGAAATTTGAATGTTAATTCTACTCTTAGAGAGGAAATTCAACAGGGGCAAATGTTGGATGAGAAGTTACAAGAAGTGTTAGTTCAACCGGGTTTTGTTCAAGCTACCGTCGGAATTATTATGTTTAATCAAAGGATTTGTGTTACGGACAATGAGGTGTTAAAAAGAAAGTTTATGGGTGGCCTAGAATGAAAAAAGATATTGCAGTGTATGTGTCGGAATGTGCAGTGTGCCAATAGGTAAAGATTGAACATCAAAGATTGGGCGGTCTGTTGCAACCTTTAGAAATTCTAGTTTGGAAGTGGGATAGTATCTCTATGGATTTTGCAGTGGGCTTGCCCTATACGCAAGGTGGCTATGATTCAATTTGGGTGATAGTGGATCGGCTAACGAAATCAGCACAATTCTTGGCCGTGAAGGTTACATACAAGGCAGTCATCTTACAAGGGTGTTTATTTCAGAAATTGTGAGGTTACATGGTATTCCCTCTAATATTGTGTCGGATTGTAACACCCCTTTTCTATACCCCCAAATAATCAATTAAATCATTTAGGCACTTATTGAAAATTTTATCAGAGTATAATTACAACTACGGCATAAAAGGAGAATGTCACATTATGCATGAAATTAAAAACATACAACACCTGCTCACAAGATATGCAACAGTGGGGTAACTAATCAATTAAGGATCTGAGTCCTTTCGCCCACATCTCAAATGTTTAGAATAAAAGCGGAACATCTAAACACTGATAAACATCAACCATATATCTAAATCATATATATATATATATATATATTCATATACCAAATAGTACGGTTCATCAACATCGGTCATGTTATATACACAAAATCATCAGCCAGATACATAAGCAAATGCATCACCAAAAAGGAAAAACAAAAGCATCCTAGCTACCCGACGCTACATATCAGAGCCAGACGACCAAAAAGAAATGAAGACACGCTTCACCACAGACCACCAGCATACCTAATCTGCAATGCCTCGTAGGGCATTATAAAACGAGCAGAAGGGTGAGAAATATTATCATAATAACTTGCATATAATTATATATCTCAACATATAATACACATATATCACATTCTCACCACAACTCATCACTATGCATGTATATATACATATAACACCAAGCATATACCATAAATCAATTACACGGCATAACAATTTGTAATTAACGCACCTATCACCTAGGCATATCCATTCATGCTCAAGTACATATATCACCAATACATATCAATTCATCACCATTTAACCAACATAAACACCGACAGGTTTATTCACCAATGTATCATTACAAAGATACAATTATCATTATTTCACATAAACATACATATTATGCTTATCCAACAATGCACACCTGTACAATTCTATTCATTCCACTTCACATATACATATATATGTTCATTCATCAAAGCACAAATACAATGATGACAAATGCAACTCATAGAGACCGACTCACGACTCTATGCAGATGCAATGCGGTACCGACTCCTTTCATCTCAAGTTCAATTGAAGAACTTGTTGGAACCATTCGCTCACACCTATCACATAGGCTCACGACGTCCACCCATTGCTCACACCTATCCCATAGGCTCACAAGGTTTATGGATTGCTCACACCTATCACATAGGCTCACAACCCGACTGCTCACACCTGTCACATAGGCTCACAATCGTTTGTAATCATCGCTCACACCTTTCACATAGGCTCACGACGTTACAACGGATTCGTCTTAGAACCCCTCAATGCAAGAATGCACATCATGATATTTCACATACAACATGACTCATGAAACTCTTGAAATGCATACATATTCACAATATAGTCATGCATTTATCTCATACATATCACATACAATCCATACACATTCACCTCAATCAAGCCAAACGACAACAAACCGCACTTTACATTTAATCGGAAAAGTCGGCCAGAAGTCGGGTAAAAATAATATTTCTCATCACCACATAATAGCACATATTTCTAGCTTCACATCCATATAAAGAACACCTCAATCGGATAACCAACGCAAAAGATACGAATATTTCTACATAGTGCAAAAACATAAATCGGAGGATCGACACTACGATACGATTCGAAAATACTGTACCAATTGGACCATGTTCAGACCTCAAAACCATTTTTCCTAGAAAGAACATCTCGTTAGCTTCCCAACGCTTCGAACGAGGGTCAAAACCGACTTACGGTTCAAGAGTTATGAATTTCCGAAGTTTCCCCGACAAACCAGAATTTTCTGATTCAGCACAGTATGTATCAATACATAGGCTTATGTATCGATACAAAAAGGCCACATGTATCGATACATAGCACGCATGTGTCGACACATGCTGTAGTGAAAATGCTGTTTTCTCAAATTTCTGCAGTATGTATCGATGCATAAGGGTTATGTATCGATACATAAATCATTTCGTATCGATACATAGCTGTTATGTATCGATTCATAACTCTGTTTTTCTCCAAAAACCAGATTTCTCAAATAACACCTTTGCTGTCCTTTTCCCGAATGCCCGAAAACTCGACTAAATCGAACATTTTCACCGAAACAAACATATACGCGCAACCACCAAATACATAAGAACAATTTAGAACACATAAACGAAATTTCTACGTCGTTCGATTTTTCGATTAAATTTCAACCTTTCAAAACCAGAATTTTCAAACATCGCCAAATCGAATAAAAAGCACGCTATACGACGACCTAACCTTACTTGATACAACTACGTAATTTATTTCGAATTCTAACCGTGAAAACATCGGTTTTTATCGATTTCCTACAATTCGACCTAAACGGAAACAACAACGGAAACATACCGAAAACTAACCGAAACGTAACCAAACTTCATGAAACTTTAAACAGCAGCTCACATACATATAACCAACCAACACGTGTATTTATACGACTTTCCGACCGTAAAAACATCGGTTTCTATCGATTTCGTCCAATACGGCATAAACGGAAACATATGGAAACCAACCAAAACGTCCACACAAAACACATACATAATCATACACAAGGTTAGGATAACAATATTTCACACCCTTACCCGATTAAACCGATTCCTAGAAGTTGTTTTCTTTGATTCCTAGCTTTCCTCTTTTTCTTCTTCTCTTTCTCTTCTTTTCTTTTCTTCTCCTCTTTCTCTCTATTTTTTCTGTTTTTCTTTCTTTTCTCTCTTTCTTACTACTTTTCTATTTTTATACAAAATCAAAATATCTAGCCACCCAAAAAGACCAAAATACCCCTACATTCAAATATCTCTCAAACGCTCTCAAAACGCGATGAAACATCACAACATTGAAAAATAACATTTTTCTAAATAAAAGTCAAAAATAAAATAATATAATAATAAAATAATCAAAAACGACTCACTTAAATAAAAATACTAAAACTGGGGCGTTACAACACTCCCCTACTTGGAAATTTTCGTCCTCGAAAATATTACCGAGACGAACAACTTCGGACAAGTCTTTCGCATCCGACCAACAAACAACAGGCCTACCAAAAGGCACACCACAAACAACACAACTGACAAACCACCTTGCTAACCGCAACCACAATGACACAACAACGACAAGATGCAAAGCCCATACAATGCACTTGACGACCAACTTACAACTCAAAGAATACTCAGAACACAACTCACAGGTTCACTCTTGAACCAAAACACAACAAGATCGTTACCCTCACCGTAGGTAACTCACCTCTAATTCCTCACACAGGAATTAGCTACACGCACTCGAACCAACACAATGGAAACGAGGCAACAACACCAGCAAGAACATAAAGCTCCAAGACACGACAAGGTCTCAACAACATCAAGAAAACTAGAATACCAAACATTTCAAATCTAGAATCATACATATAATACTTCCTGTATTCCAGCATAATACAACCGTCGACAATTCCAATTTCCACAATAATACTGATCCTTTCATGAATCCTCGAATGTCGAAAAACACAAGCTACAACTTTACCCTCTCATATCAACACACCAACTTTCCTCATCAAAGATGCATCCCAAACAATGGACTTCACCTTTGCAAGCCAACTGAAGTCACAAAACGCTAATCTTGGAAAAGCCTTCCATATCCTTCGATAATAACCAACAAAATCCAAAAAGTTTCCAATCACCTTTAACTAACTTCGAAACCTCTACTCAAACCATCACAATGCTTACCAAACATTCCAACAATTGTAGTTCTAATCAAACTCAACCAACCCATTACAGTTACCTAATCCCGAAAATGAATACTTATCCTCAATCGTCACCTTATACCATTATCCATAATCTATACACCATTTCTTCCCTTAACAATCTCAATTCCAATCTATTACAACAACCAACCAAAAAGGACTCTCAAATACTACATCCACCCCTAAGGGTTCCCTCAAGATTCCTGTGATCTTTATACCATCAAAGAATTTCGAATCGTTTACAATTCGTCACAATTCAAAACTCAAGTTATGCAAAACACAATAGCAAGTTCCCATACAACTCACTGGTTAAAACGCCTCCTTCTACTATCCTCTTATTCCTTACCAACCCCTAGTAATACCCAATTATTAACCCTCTGAGACATTCCAACTTAGTCCACATACACCAACCTCTAATCCGTCTCATCTTCTGATATAAGAATTCTCATCGACTCAACAACGCAATCTGCAACCATCAAACAAAATCTTGATTCCGCATCACTGTCAGATATAAAATCTTTTCCAACTTAACAAAATAATCCGCAATCATTTCCTTAACTTTTAAGTAATCCATTCCGCACCACTATCAAGCCGGAAAGACACGTCCATTACATCCAACATAATTCCCGTCCGCTATCAACAAGAGATTAAGGGTGGTCAGTTCCTCAATTTGTCAATAGACAGCCGACAATCATGATGAAGCATAAACCGTCTCCACCAAACTATAACAGCATCAATTACATCTTATACACAAAACTACCTAAGGCACGGCTCCTTAGTTGATGTAAACCTTACTTCTGCATTCCTTCTTGAACCAGAAACCACACTTAAAACCTTGCAATACATACACACTGAGCCAACGCTCTACACCTGAAGCAACATGGAGAAGTGCCAGCTTCTCCCCCACTTATCTCATTCTCAATCCTGAAGACAAAGGACTAGAAAAACCAGAGAGCACTGATAGTGTTCCACACACCTATCACGTACTAAGGAATAAACAACACCGACAAAAACACTAAATCCATAACGAAGTCTTTACCATACATGGTCAAAGAACATCTTACACACACCAAAGACGTAGTTACCGACCCCGAAGCAGTCATAAACAATTCAAACACTTTGCACACACATGAGAAATAAAAGAATAAGTCGCTCATGTATCAATTATAGCAACTCAAGGCATACTATTAATAAAGCATGTACCTTTATCCATACGATCTGCACTAATAGTGTCTGACCCTGCTAATGCAAACACTTTTCCGCCCGCTTGAGCTTGTTTCGGGTTAGTACACCTAGTACTAATGTGACCCGCTTCTCCATAATTATAGCATTTCACCAAATTCTTTCTACAATCGGCAACAGAATGCCCCATACGTCCACAGTTAGAACACTTCAATGCAGTATTTCTGCACTCCACGGATTTATGTCCCACTTCACCACATTTGTAACACTTAATGGAACCGGAACCTCCTCCTCCATATTTCTTATCAAAGTTTCCCTCATGCTTGCCCTTATCAGCGGGTGCCACATAAGGTCCACTCCTAGCTTGTTGCTTCCCCTTCCTCTCATTCAAACTTTTGTAATGTGTAGAACGAGCCTTACTATCTTCCTCGAAGATTCTACAACATTCCGTCAAATCCACAAACCTTCTTATCCTTTGATATCCCACAGCTTGCTTAATCTCGGGACGTAAACCATTCTCATATTTAATACACTTTGAGAACTCAGCAGTAATCGCAGCATAATGAGAATGAAATTGAACCAATTCCACAAACTTAGCAATATAGTCCACCACAGACATACTACCTTGTTTCAGTTCAAGAAACTCCATCTCCTTCTTTCCTTTCACACTTTCAGGATAATACTTCACCAAGAACTGGGTACGAAACAATTCCCAAGTTATCTCTTCATTATCCACCTCAAGAATTTCGCGCATACCGACCCACCAATTGTCGGCTTCTTCCCTCAGCATGTGAGATCCAAGCCTCACCTTATTCTCTTCCGCACAGTCCATGACTCTGAAGATTCTTTCAATCTCTTTCAGCCAAAGTTGAGCACCATCGGGATCAAATCTTCCTTTGAAGACCGGTGGTTGATTTTTCCTGAACTCGTCATTAGCATTCACGTTAGGTGCACCTTGCACCGCCCTAGCCATTGACTCCAAGGCTGCAGCCACCGCATTGTCGTTTCTACCAGACATAATCTGATTATTCCCAAAAACGACAACAAGGTTAAACAACAGTTCAACCAACACAACAACGAGACAGACACGACTGACTCAACACTGGGTCTGATACCACTTAATGTAACACCCCTTTTCTATACCCCCAAATAATCAATTAAATCATTTAGGCACTTATTGAAAATTTTATCAGAGTATAATTACAACTACGGCATAAAAGGAGAATGTCACATTATGCATGAAATTAAAAACATACAACACCTGCTCACAAGATATGCAACAGTGGGGTAACTAATCAATTAAGGATCTGAGTCCTTTCGCCCACATCTCAAATGTTTAGAATAAAAGCGGAACATCTAAACACTGATAAACATCAACCATATATATAAATCATATATATATATATATATATATTCATATACCAAACAGTACGGTTCATCAACATCGGTCATGTTATATACACAAAATCATCAGCCAGATATATAAGCAAATGCATCACCAAAAAGGAAAAACAAAAGCATCATAGCTACCCGACGCTACATATCAGAGCCAGACGACCAAAAAGAAATGAAGACACGCTTCACCACAGACCACCAGCATACCTAATCTGCAATGCCTCGTAGGGCATTATAAAACGAGCAGAAGGGTGAGAAATATTATCATAATAACTTGCATATAATTATATATCTCAACATATAATACACATATATCACATTCTCACCACAACTCATCACTATGCATGTATATATACATATAACACCAAGCATATACCATAAATCAATTACACGGCATAACAATCCGTAATTAACGCACCTATCACCTAGGCATATCCATTCATGCTCAAGTACATATATCACCAATACATATCAATTCATCACCATTTAACCAACATAAACACCGACAGGTTTATTCACCAATGTATCATTACAAAGATACAATTATCATTATTTCACATAAACATACATATTATGCTTATCCAACAATGCACACCTGTACAATTCTATTCATTCCACTTCACATATACATATATATGTTCATTCATCAAAGCACAAATACAATGATGACAAATGCAACTCATAGAGACCGACTCACGACTCTATGCAGATGCAATGCGGTACCGACTCCTTTCATCTCAAGTTCAATTGAAGAACTTGTTGGAACCATTCGCTCACACGTATCACATAGGCTCACGACGTCCACCCATTGCTCACACCTATCCCATAGGCTCACAAGGTTTATGGATTGCTCACACCTATCACATAGGCTCACAACCCGACTGCTCACACCTGTCACATAGGCTCACAATCGTTTGTAATCATCGCTCACACCTTTCACATAGGCTCACGACGTTACAACGGATTCGTCTTAGAACCCCTCAATGCAAGAATGCACATCATGATATTTCACATACAACATGACTCATGAAACTCTTGAAATGCATACATATTCACAATATAGTCATGCATTTATCTCATACATATCACATACAATCCATACACATTCACCTCAATCAAGCCAAACGACAACAAACCGCACTTTACATTTAATCGGAAAAGTCAGACAAAAGTCGGCTAAAAATAATATTTCTCATCACCACATAATAGCACATATTTCTAGCTTCACATCCATATAAAGAACACCTCAATCGGATAACCAACGCAAAAGATACGAATATTTCTACATAGTGCAAAAACATAAATCGGAGGATCGACACTACGATACGATTCGAAAATACTGTACCAATTGGACCATGTTCAGACCTCAAAACCATTTTTCCTAGAAAGAACATCTCGTTAGCTTCCCAACGCTTCGAACGAGGGTCAAAACCGACTTACGGTTCAAGAGTTATGAATTTCCGAAGTTTCCCCGACAAACCAGAATTTTCTGATTCAGCACAGTATGTATCAATACATAGGCTTATGTATCGATACAAAAAGGCCACATGTATCGATACATAGCACGCATGTGTCGACACATGCTGTAGTGAAAATGCTGTTTTCTCAAATTTCTGCAGTATGTATCGATGCATAAGGGTTATGTATCGATACATAAATCATTTCGTATCGATACATAGCTGTTATGTATCGATTCATAACTCTGTTTTTCTCCAAAAACCAGATTTCTCAAATAACACCTTTGCTGTCCTTTTCCCGAATGCCCGAAAACTCGACTAAATCGAACATTTTCACCGAAACAAACATATACGCGCAACCACCAAATACATAAGAACAATTTAGAACACATAAACGAAATTTCTACGTCGTTCGATTTTTCGATTAAATTTCAACCTTTCAAAACCAGAATTTTCAAACATCGCCAAATCGAATAAAAAGCACGCTATACGACGACCTAACCTTACTTGATACAACTACGTAATTTATTTCGAATTCTAACCGTGAAAACATCGGTTTTTATCGATTTCCTACAATTCGACCTAAACGGAAACAACAACGGAAACATACCGAAAACTAACCGAAACGTAACCAAACTTCATGAAACGTTAAACAGCAGCTCACATACATATAACCAACCAACACGTGTATTTATACGACTTTCCGACCGTAAAAACATCGGTTTCTATCGATTTCGTCCAATACGGCATAAACGGAAACATATGGAAACCAACCAAAACGTCCACACAAAACACATACATAATCATACACAAGGTTAGGATAACAATATTTCACACCCTTACCCGATTAAACCGATTCCTAGAAGTTGTTTTCTTTGATTCCTAGCTTTCCTCTTTTTCTTCTTCTCTTTCTCTTCTTTTCTTTTCTTCTCCTCTTTCTCTCCATTTTTTCTGTTTTTCTTTCTTTTCTCTCTTTCTTACTACTTTTCTATTTTTATACAAAATCAAAATATCTAGCCACCCAAAAAGACCAAAATACCCCTACATTCAAATATCTCTCAAACGCTCTCAAAACGCGATGAAACATCACAACATTGAAAAATAACATTTTTCTAAATAAAAGTCGAAAATAAAATAATATAATAATAAAATAATAAAAAACGACTCACTTAAATAAAAATACTAAAACTGGGGCGTTACAACACTCCCCCACTTGGAAATTTTCGTCCTCGAAAATATTACCGAGACGAACAACTTCGGACAAGTCTTTCGCATCCGACCAACAAACAACAGGCCTACCAAAAGGCACACCACAAACAACACAACTGACAAACCACCTTGCTAACCGCAACCACAATGACACAACAACGACAAGATGCAAAGCCCATACAATGCACTTGACGACCAACTTACAACTCAAAGAATACTCAGAACACAACTCACAGGTTCACTCTTGAACCAAAACACAACAAGATCGTTACCCTCACCGTAGGTAACTCACCTCTAATTCCTCACACAGGAATTAGCTACACGCACTCGAACCAACACAATGGAAACGAGGCAACAACACCAGCAAGAACATAAAGCTCCAAGACACGACAAGGTCTCAACAACATCAAGAAAACTAGAATACCAAACATTTCAAATCTAGAATCATACATATAATACTTCCTGTATTCCAGCATAATACAACCGTCGACAATTCCAATTTCCACAATAATACTGATCCTTTCATGAATCCTCGAATGTCGAAAAACACAAGCTACAACTTTACCCTCTCATATCAACACACCAACTTTCCTCATCAAAGATGCATCCCAAACAATGGACTTCACCTTTGCAAGCCAACTGAAGTCACAAAACGCTAATCTTGGAAAAGCCTTCCATATCCTTCGATAATAACCAACAAAATCCAAAAAGTTTCCAATCACCTTTAACTAACTTCGAAACCTCTACTCAAACCATCACAATGCTTACCAAACATTCCAACAATTGTAGTTCTAATCAAACTCAACCAACCCATTACAGTTACCTAATCCCGAAAATGAATACTTATCCTCAATCGTCACCTTATACCATTATCCATAATCTATACACCATTTCTTCCCTTAACAATCTCAATTCCAATCTATTACAACAACCAACCAAAAAGGACTCTCAAATACTACATCCACCCCTAAGGGTTCCCTCAAGATTCCTGTGATCTTTATACCATCAAAGAATTTCGAATCGTTTACAATTCGTCACAATTCAAAACTCAAGTTATGCAAAACACAATAGCAAGTTCCCATACAACTCACTGGTTAAAACGCCTCCTTCTACTATCCTCTTATTCCTTACCAACCCCTAGTAATACCCAATTATTAACCCTCTGAGACATTCCAACTTAGTCCACATACACCAACCTCTAATCCGTCTCATCTTCTGATATAAGAATTCTCATCGACTCAACAACGCAATCTGCAACCATCAAACAAAATCTTGATTCCGCATCACTGTCAGATATAAAATCTTTTCCAACTTAACAAAATAATCCGCAATCATTTCCTTAACTTTTAAGTAATCCATTCCGCACCACTATCAAGCCGGAAAGACACGTCCATTACATCCAACATAATTCCCGTCCGCTATCAACAAGAGATTAAGGGTGGTCAGTTCCTCAATTTGTCAATAGACAGCCGACAATCATGATGAAGCATAAACCGTCTCCACCAAACTATAACAGCATCAATTACATCTTATACACAAAACTACCTAAGGCACGGCTCCTTAGTTGATGTAAACCTTACTTCTGCATTCCTTCTTGAACCAGAAACCACACTTAAAACCTTGCAATACATACACACTGAGCCAGCGCTCTACACCTGAAGCAACATGGAGAAGTGCCAGCTTCTCCCCCACTTATCTCATTCTCAATCCTGAAGACAAAGGACTAGAAAAACCAGAGAGCACTGATAGTGTTCCACACACCTATCACGTACTAAGGAATAAACAACACCGACAAAAACACTAAATCCATAACGAAGTCTTTACCATACATGGTCAAAGAACATCTTACACACACCAAAGACGTAGTTACCGACCCCGAAGCAGTCATAAACAATTCAAACACTTTGCACACACATGAGAAATAAAAGAATAAGTCGCTCATGTATCAATTATAGCAACTCAAGGCGTACTATTAATAAAGCATGTACCTTTATCCATACGATCTGCACTAATAGTGTCTGACCCTGCTAATGCAAACACTTTTCCGCCCGCTTGAGCTTGTTTCGGGTTAGTACACCTAGTACTAATGTGACCCGCTTCTCCACAATTATAGCATTTCACCAAATTCTTTCTACAATCGGCAACAGAATGCCCCATACGTCCACAGTTAGAACACTTCAATGCAGTATTTCTGCACTCCACGGATTTATGTCCCACTTCACCACATTTGTAACACTTAATGGAACCGGAACCTCCTCCTCCATATTTCTTATCAAAGTTTCCCTCATGCTTGCCCTTATCAGCGGGTGCCACATAAGGTCCACTCCTAGCTTGTTGCTTCCCCTTCCTCTCATTCAAACTTTTGTAATGTGTAGAACGAGCCTTACTATCTTCCTCGAAGATTCTACAACATTCCGTCAAATCCACAAACCTTCTTATCCTTTGATATCCCACAGCTTGCTTAATCTCGGGACGTAAACCATTCTCATATTTAATACACTTTGAGAACTCAGCAGTAATCGCAGCATAATGAGAATGAAATTGAACCAATTCCACAAACTTAGCAATATAGTCCACCACAGACATACTACCTTGTTTCAGTTCAAGAAACTCCATCTCCTTCTTTCCTTTCACACTTTCAGGATAATACTTCACCAAGAACTGGGTACGAAACAATTCCCAAGTTATCTCTTCATTATCCACCTCAAGAATTTCGCGCATACCGACCCACCAATTGTCGGCTTCTTCCCTCAGCATGTGAGATCCAAGCCTCACCTTATTCTCTTCCGCACAGTCCATGACTCTGAAGATTCTTTCAATCTCTTTCAGCCAAAGTTGAGCACCATCGGGATCAAATCTTCCTTTGAAGACCGGTGGTTGATTTTTCCTGAACTCGTCATTAGCATTCACGTTAGGTGCACCTTGCACCGCCCTAGCCATTGACTCCAAGGCTGCAGCCACCGCATTGTCGTTTCTACCAGACATAATCTGATTATTCCCAAAAACGACAACAAGGTTAAACAACAGTTCAACCAACACAACAACGAGACAGACACGACTGACTCAACACTGGCTCTGATACCACTTAATGTAACACCCCTTTTCTATACCCCCCAATAATCAATTAAATCATTTAGGCACTTATTGAAAATTTTATCAGAGTATAATTACAACTACGGCATAAAAGGAGAATGTCACATTATGCATGAAATTAAAAACATACAACACCTGCTCACAAGATATGCAACAGTGGGGTAACTAATCAATTAAGGATCTGAGTCCTTTCGCCCACATCTCAAATGTTTAGAATAAAAGCGGAACATCTAAACACTGATAAACATCAACCATATATATAAATCATATATATATATATATATATATTCATATACCAAACAGTACGGTTCATCAACATCGGTCATGTTATATACACAAAATCATCAGCCAGATACATAAGCAAATGCATCACCAAAAAGGAAAAACAAAAGCATCATAGCTACCCGACGCTACATATCAGAGCCAGACGACCAAAAAGAAATGAAGACACGCTTCACCACAGACCACCAGCATACCTAATCTGCAATGCCTCGTAGGGCATTATAAAACGAGCAGAAGGGTGAGAAATATTATCATAATAACTTGCATATAATTATATATCTCAACATATAATACACATATATCACATTCTCACCACAACTCATCACTATGCATGTATATATACATATAACACCAAGCATATACCATAAATCAATTACACGGCATAACAATCCGTAATTAACGCACCTATCACCTAGGCATATCCATTCATGCTCAAGTACATATATCACCAATACATATCAATTCATCACCATTTAACCAACATAAACACCGACAGGTTTATTCACCAATGTATCATTACAAAGATACAATTATCATTATTTCACATAAACATACATATTATGCTTATCCAACAATGCACACCTGTACAATTCTATTCATTCCACTTCACATATACATATATATGTTCATTCATCAAAGCACAAATACAATGATGACAAATGCAACTCATAGAGACCGACTCACGACTCTATGCAGATGCAATGCGGTACCGACTCCTTTCATCTCAAGTTCAATTGAAGAACTTGTTGGAACCATTCGCTCACACCTATCACATAGGCTCACGACGTCCACCCATTGCTCACACCTATCCCATAGGCTCACAAGGTTTATGGATTGCTCACACCTATCACATAGGCTCACAACCCGACTGCTCACACCTGTCACATAGGCTCACAATCGTTTGTAATCATCGCTCACACCTTTCACATAGGCTCACGACGTTACAACGGATTCGTCTTAGAACCCCTCAATGCAAGAATGCACATCATGATATTTCACATACAACATGACTCATGAAACTCTTGAAATGCATACATATTCACAATATAGTCATGCATTTATCTCATACATATCACATACAATCCATACACATTCACCTCAATCAAGCCAAACGACAACAAACCGCACTTTACATTTAATCGGAAAAGTCAGACAAAAGTCGGCTAAAAATAATATTTCTCATCACCACATAATAGCACATATTTCTAGCTTCACATCCATATAAAGAACACCTCAATCGGATAACCAACGCAAAAGATACGAATATTTCTACATAGTGCAAAAACATAAATCGGAGGATCGACACTACGATACGATTCGAAAATACTGTACCAATTGGACCATGTTCAGACCTCAAAACCATTTTTCCTAGAAAGAACATCTCGTTAGCTTCCCAACGCTTCGAACGAGGGTCAAAACCGACTTACGGTTCAAGAGTTATGAATTTCCGAAGTTTCCCCGACAAACCAGAATTTTTTGATTCAGCACAGTATGTATCAATACATAGGCTTATGTATCGATACAAAAAGGCCACATGTATCGATACATAGCACGCATGTGTCGACACATGCTGTAGTGAAAATGCTGTTTTCTCAAATTTCTGCAGTATGTATCGATGCATAAGGGTTATGTATCGATACATAAATCATTTCGTATCGATACATAGCTGTTATGTATCGATTCATAACTCTGTTTTTCTCCAAAAACCAGATTTCTCAAATAACACCTTTGCTGTCCTTTTCCCGAATGCCCGAAAACTCGACTAAATCGAACATTTTCACCGAAACAAACATATACGCGCAACCACCAAATACATAAGAACAATTTAGAACACATAAACGAAATTTCTACGTCGTTCGATTTTTCGATTAAATTTCAACCTTTCAAAACCAGAATTTTCAAACATCGCCAAATCGAATAAAAAGCACGCTATACGACGACCTAACCTTACTTGATACAACTACGTAATTTATTTCGAATTCTAACCGTGAAAACATCGGTTTTTATCGATTTCCTACAATTCGACCTAAACGGAAACAACAACGGAAACATACCGAAACGTAACCAAACTTCATGAAACTTTAAACAGCAGCTCACATACATATAACCAACCAACACGTGTATTTATACGACTTTCCGACCGTAAAAACATCGGTTTCTATCGATTTCGTCCAATACGGCATAAACGGAAACATATGGAAACCAACCAAAACGTCCACACAAAACACATACATAATCATACACAAGGTTAGGATAACAATATTTCACACCCTTACCCGATTAAACCGATTCCTAGAAGTTGTTTTCTTTGATTCATAGCTTTCCTCTTTTTCTTCTTCTCTTTCTCTTCTTTTCTTTTCTTCTCCTCTTTCTCTCTATTTTTTCTGTTTTTCTTTCTTTTCTCTCTTTCTTACTACTTTTCTATTTTTATACAAAATCAAAATATCTAGCTACCCAAAAAGACCAAAATACCCCTACATTCAAATATCTCTCAAACGCTCTCAAAACGCGATGAAACATCACAACATTGAAAAATAACATTTTTCTAAATAAAAGTCGAAAATAAAATAATATAATAATAAAATAATCAAAAACGACTCACTTAAATAAAAATACTAAAACTGGGGCGTTACACGGATCGTGATCCAAAGTTTACTTCAAGGTTTTGGAAAGTTTTCAACAAGCTATTGGGTGCGAAGTTGTGTTTGAGCACGTCCCATCATCCTCAGACGGATGGTCAGACTGAGCGAACAATACAAACAATGGAAGAAAATGTAGAACACCTTTGTGTTGGGCGGAGGTTGGTGAAGATAGAATTTTGGGACCGAAAATTATTCAAGAGACTGCGGAAAAGATTCAAATGATCCACGAGAAAGTTAAACAAGCACAAGATCGCCAAAGGAGTTATGCGGACAATCGAAGGTGACCATGTGTTTTTGAAAGTTACTCCGAGATTGAGATTGAAAGGACCGTTTAAGTCACGGAAGTTAAGTCTGAGATACGTGGGACCGTATCAAGTTCTTGATAGGATTGGTGAAGTAGCTTACAGGTTGGCCTTACCGCCCTCTCTGTCAGAAATGCATGATGTTTTCATGTGTCTCAGCTACAGAAGTTTGTTCCTGACCCTCTTCAGCCAGTTCTACCAGATTCTGTTGAAATAGAAGCAGACTTAACGTTTGAGCCTCAACCGAGTCACATTGTGGGAAGAGAAACGAAGGTATTAAGGAACAAAGACATTCCTCATGTTAAGGTGCAATGGGATGAGATGCATCTGGGCGATGCAACTTGGGAACTAGAATCAGAGATGTGAGATGCTTACCCTCACCTTTTCAGGTAATATTCTAAATTTGAGGACAAATTTCTATTTAAGGAGGGGAGGGTGTAATACCCCGTATTTTAATTACTCTAGATAATATTAGTTGTGATCAACTGAGTTCCAGTGTACTTTGAGGAATTATCTTCAAAGATAATTAGAGTAAATTGTTGGGCTCAGAGCAAATCCAATTAATATTTTCTGACTCTGAGGTATTTAATTATTGGAACTTTAGAGACTATTTGGATAATTGGTAGTGTTACTAATTAACTGATATTTTTGCTATATCAATTCTTTCCACTCCTTTACCTTCAAAGAAACAAAAGAGAAGAAAGATAGAAAGAAATTAGAGAGAAGGAAGAGAAAAGGAAAGAAAAAGGAGAGGAAAACCTAGAAGGGGGACAGAGCAAGACCACCATCCAATCTTCATCAAATCATCTCATCTTCTTCATCATTATCTTGTTATCAAGGTGGGTTCTAGATAGAAACTTTAGTGGTAGAATTCTTGAGTTTCTAAAGTTAGGTTAGGTTTTGAGAAAAATGAATAATTTTGCAAATCAATGAAATTTAACGGTTAAAAATCGATATAAATTGTGTTGTATGATCACCCTATGCTTATGAACATTAATTATGCTTGTTTTTGTTGTTTGGAATTGTTTTGGGTTGATAAAAGTGGATTTTCTAGCTTTTGGAACCATGGAACCCGTAAGGGAAGAATTCTGGTTCTGGTGCGATTCGCCAGGCGAATCAGAATTTGCCAGGCGAATTAAGTCTCGCCACTGTCTCGCCAAGCGAAGGACTGGAGAAAGGGATTCGCCAGGCGAAATCCAGATTCGCCAGGCGAAATCCAGATTCGCCAGGCGAATTTGAAGAGACATAAATGTATTAACTACTGGAACTTTTGATTTTCTAAAATTGGGGATTCGCCACTGGATTCGCCAGGCGAAATCCAGATTCGCCAGGCGCAATCCAGATTCGCCAGGCGAATCTGCTTGGGATCAAATATTTTATTTTCTTCAAAAATCCGTAACTTTTGACTCGTTTATCCGATTTAAGAGTTCTTTATATCGATGTGAAGCTAAGAAAATAATCTATACATTGGAGGTGGAATATGCTAATTTTACTGCCCGATTAAATAATTGAAGAATTTTCAAAGTGGTATATTTATGTTTTACTTGTCATATATTATTCTATTGTGCAATTGTGATATATCTTGCCTATCCTATTATTGTTTAGCATGGTTGTGAGTGCATGTGCATGATAAAATGAAAACGTAATAGGAAGAGTGAGGAAACTTTACCCCAAAACAAATTATATGATTCTAGGTTGTGACTAGGATTGTTAGATAATCTAGATGGCGATGCTCGTGCGTTCGATGCCTAGGTGTGCATCTTTGATGAGTAATGGTCTAGAGAGAGTGAAACACTAGTATGGAATATGTGTGTGAACCTTTGTGTTCTTTGTGATGAAGGCAATTGTGGCCTTGTGATTGTCGTATACAATCACATTTGTGAGAGATCATGTAATCATAACCATTTATCTTGAGTGGCTATTTCATGAGCCTCAGGCTCCTCTGAAATGTATGCGCAACTACTAGGCAGGTTTGATTCCCTGTGCTGTACGAATGGCGCCCGAGGGGTGAATGCTTCTTACGGTATAAGGCCCGTGTAAAGTGACGGTTCATAACGGTAAAAGGCCCGTAGAACCCGAATCCATTCGTATGTCAAGTAGGTTACAAGGATCTATGACTCGGGTCACCGTCTAGACGTAGAAGCGGACGGGAATAGGAGATGCCTTGGTAAGGTTATCGATTAGTGATATTTTTGAGTTGATTGACTCATGACATGTTCCATATAATGTGAGATTTGATATGTGAACTCGAAAGTCCTTTCCCTTCCCTTGGACTTGAGTTAGGATTGTTAGAACCTTGTAAATCCGAGAGAATCCATAAGATAGGGAACTCACTGAGATTTGATGTATCTCACCCCACGTTGTTGAATATATTTCAGGTACTTCATGTTCCGCTAAGGGTAAGGATAAATTCGTGTGATTTTTCCTTGCTTGTTGATGGCTAGCTTCCGATGTGGAGTTATTTTGATATCATTGTGGATCTAGTTCTTAGTTTTTAGCTTTTGAACATCTTGTGTATATTATGCCTTAGACTTTTAGTATTTTGTATTTTGGGCATTTAATGTTTACAACGTGTTAACTAGGAACTTATGGTATTTCAGTACCAAATACTTGGATTCATGTATAATATATATGCTTTGATGTATGTTATTATATATGAGTGTTACATAATGTCTCCATCCATTATTTTTCTCTACCCATAAGTGTTAATGTAAATAATCAAAGCCTCTTTTGAATTTCAGTTATTTTGGTTAGGTTGCAAAGCATGCATGTCGCTCTGAAACTTTCTAGATAGTAAAAGGGATCTATTGAATCACTTTTTTGAATTGAGTATTCCTCAAACCTATAAGGAAAAAAATTTAAGAGAAAAAGATGGATTCATCGATTGGAATTCATATTGTCACTAGAACTAGAACTAGAATTCGAATTGTATAGTGGCGTCTCTTCCTTTTTTTTGTTTTGCTGCACATTTAGCTCTTCAAATTTCCCTTATGGTCCTATCTATTTATTGAACAAATTGAAAATTCTTCAAACCCACGCTTCACATAAACTAAACAAGTTGATACCTTGAGTAGTATCAAGGATAATAAAAATTAAAACTAAAAAATAAATAAAAAATGTTGTGAAATCTGATGCCTTTGAAATAAAGTATAAACTGTTTCTTTATGATCAAGAAACAAATAAGGGTTAGGGTTAACAAGGAAAAACAAGAAGAACAACAAGGATTGGTTATAACTGTTATTCTTTACTTTCTCTTTAAATCAGATTACAAGTACTCAAGAATAACAAATAACCATTTCACCATAATTAGGATTTACCACACTTAAGATGCGAGACTAGTATGCTATTTATAATAAAACCTAACATACTAAACTAATGGGCTTTTAACAATTACCGATTACAAGCCAACTTAGGGAATAAACTAACTTAAACAATTGGATCTTTAACACAAGGCCCAATTCGACAACTATATACTAGAACACAATTCGACTACAGCATGTAGGTCTTCGACAATAGCATGTGAGCAGAATTTCTTCAAAATTTCTTCGATGTATATCTCAGCTAACTTCAGCATAGAATGATTAATCCTCATCGACAAGAAATGATCCGAGTTAGTCAATCTATCCACAATCACCCAAATCAAATCATTTCCCTTTGCATTTTTCAGCAATCCCGACACAAAATCCATGGAAATACTATCCCATTTCCATTCTGGAATATTCAACGGTTGCATCATACACGAAGGTTTCTGATGTTCAATATTTGACTTCTAACAAGTCAAACAGGCATAGACAAACTTTGCAATATCCTTCTTCGTACCTGGCCACCAAAACAATTTCTGCAAATCCTGGTACATCTTCGTAGCACCGGGATGAATACTCAATCTATTTTGATGCCCTTTTTCAAGAATACTCTTTTTAATTTGCGGAATATCTAGAACACATACTCTATCTCTGAACTTCATCACATCATTCTCATCAATCCGAAATTCACCTCCGTTACCTTGATTAATCAAGGTCGACGAATCAACCTTGCAATACTCTTTTTTTCGTCTTGATCTCAACTGAAATCCGAATCAATGTAGCCATATACTTTTGTATCCGTGTTGGTCTTCTTCTACCTCAGCATCAATACACCGTGATTAATCGTAGCATTTATGTACCTCAACACCCTATTAACTGCAGTGAGATGACATGCTTGGGGTTTCTCCATGAATCTACTTAACAATCTGACACTTTGACATATGTCTGACCTAGTATTGCAAAGATACCTCAAGGATCCAATGATTTTGTTTGTACAGTGTCTCACTTAGAAACTCATCATTTGTCTCCTTCCTCAAGATATCTTGAACCTGTTCAAGATATCTTGGGTATATTCTGAAGTTACATAAGGCTTTCCTCTAAATTGTCCATTCTCTTTCTTCTCACTAAGATGCTTGCAGTGATCAGATCGAGCTCGGCTATCCTTATCATAGTTCCTACTCTTATCCACCAGCTAAATATACCTATGAATCTGTTGGTATCCAAAACCCTGTTTTATTTCTGGTCTCAGCCCATTCTCAAACTTGAGACATTTAGACATCTCAACATCAGCACGGTTGTAATGCAAACAAAACTTCACCAATGCCTCAAACTTTGCAGCGTACTCTGCCACAGTCATATTTCCTTGCTTCAATTCAAGGAATTCTATCTTCTTCTTGCCGCAAACATCCTCAGGAAAATACTTTCCCAAAAATTCTCTCTTGAATATTGCCCAGGTTATTTCAGTACCAACATCTTCCAATCTCTGACGGGAGTTATCCCACCAATCTTTAGCCTCTTTCGACAACATATGAGTACCAAATTGTACCTGTTACGCGTCAGTGCACGCCATCACTCGGAAGATCTTCTTAATCACTTTGAGCCACTTCTGCGCACTCTCTAGATCATGGGTGCCCACAAAAGTTGGCGGATTTTTCCTCTGGAACTTCCCCAAAGCACGAAACTCATCAGGAGCTTCTCCATTCTGATTGTTCTGAACCATCACTTGAGCAAGTGATTCCAACGCGTCAACAATAACATGATCATTTCTCCCAGCCATTCTACACACCATCAACAAGGTTAGAAGAAACAATTCATTGATAGTGGACACACCCTCGTCGACTAACAGGGACTAACATCACATAAAACCTGGCTGGACAGACCGATCTGCTTTGATACCAATAATGTAACACCCTTCTACCCCAAAAGACATTCACAATAATTATAAATAATTATATCAGAGTACATCACCATAAGGGTGCCATATTTCATCATAAAACTTCATAGTAACGTCCTACTCCATAACACGGGTTCTATCATCACAAATTCAATCAAATACTACGCAACGGAAAATCAAAATAAAATCATAACATAGTTTATAACTCAAAACGTCTTAAAAACAAGAAACTCATAGCATCATGATGTCAACAAGAAAAAGAACATAATGGTTCGACTCAACGTCCCGATGTTACATAATCAGAGTAAGAACCTCTAATCAACGTAAATAACCAAAACACTTCAAGGCTAATCTTCATGCACCAAGAGAGCTAATCCTGATCACCTGCACGTTACCCACGTGGAGGCAACATTCAAACAGGTAGGGTGAGTAATCACAAATCATTATGCAAGATATAAGGATAAGATATATTAGTCATGAATATTATCATTGATTCATTCACACATTATCATCTTATCAATTCATAATCATCGCTAAAACATCAATCAAATTACAACATCATCAACACATCATTTATTCAATCATTATGCAATGTCACATAGTATGGAATGCAGCGACATAGACTCATGCATGTGGTAACAATTCATCATGTTGATGGAAACTGGGCCATCACCCTCCAAAGATCCCCACCAATAGGATCAATTCTACACAAGAACCGGAGCACGTCATAAACACCCAATAAACACAATGGGATTGAATCCACCACTGGACCGAAGTCCTAACATCGTCATTGGACCGAAGTCCTAAGGTATTCTATGAATGCATGACGCAAAACGTCATAAATAATCATCACCACATCATCATTAAAGTTGCATCATCATTCATGAAAACTCATCAAAATATCATTGTATTACATCGTTATTATGCATCACAATTCATCTCATTACTTCACACATCATCATGTTATAGTCATCAAAATACATCACATCAATTACTCAAGGCATACGAACCACTAGACACAAGACAACACAAAAATAAAAAAATAGAAGAAAACTACTGCTCCTGCTCACCTGGTGCTCGCCCGGCAAAGAAGCTCGCTCGCCCGGCTTTCGCCTGGCAAAGCAGGGGCGAAATCCCTCCCTCATACAAATTCCAGCAGCACTGTTATTTCACCCTTTCACTCGCTTCTCCTTTCACTCGGCGAGGACCAAGCGGATCCCATTCGCCTGGCGAAACAGTTTCTCGCCTGGCGATTCCCTGCGAACAGCAAACCGTGCTGCTGCATTTTCTGCATAACTCAGACCCTGAACCCTTTGCGATTTCACTACCATACAGTCCCAAATATGCACCTCAATTACAGGAAAACATAATACAGCAGCAATACATCACCGTAGACACATAAACATCATTTCCTAATCGTTTTACATATCCCTAATTCACCAATTACATCATAGTTCGTCATGTTATCATCAATCCCCTCAAAACCCCAACTACCCACATACCTCTAACCCTATATCAAATATAATGGTAAGCGATACTCCCCATACCTTAAAATTCTCAGTTCTGATCTTCCTCTTGAGTTATTCAGAGTTTTCTCTGAGCCGTAGCCTATTTTCCTTCTTTCTTCAGAGCTCTCCCCAAAAACACGATCGTTCCAACTGAACTTCTCCCACCTCTCTTTTCCTTTTGTCACTCTTACCCCTTGGAACCTTATTATGATTTCCCAACTTCGTCCTCACCTATCCTCGCACAAATGACCCCTTTGCCCCTCCTTTTTATTTAAAATAATAATTGTCTAAATAATGTTATTCACATTATTCCACTATTATTATTATCAAAATAATTCTAATAAATCATACACCTCTAAATATCCTTAACACCCTCTTAACATCATCAATACCCCACAACACAAATCATCAGGCATCAAAATATTTCACCAAAATTCACTAAAAATAACGAATATTTATAATAAATAAATTAAATAAATATTCTAATTATATTGGGGTGTTACAAAAAGGACAAGGCACATGGTGTTGTCGGAGTCTAGCACGACTCGGTAAGCTATCCTTACAGATTCTCCACAAGAGATGTTTAACCCTTGGTGGGGCTTTAATATTCAAGAGCCTATTCCAATCCTCCTCTCCTTCCCCATCCTCATGCCTCCTCCGTAAGCTCCTCCATAACCTGTACCCAGAACGCACACTGTATGAACCATTTTGTTCTTCCTTCCAAATCATCCTATCCTTCTTAACCTCCTCCAAAAGGGGTGCCCGTATGATTTCCTCTGCATCTGCACAATTAAACACTTCCCTAATAACCCTTAAATCCCATTGTTTCACATTAGGTTGCATAAGATTTTTAACTGTAATATCATACACACCTTGCTTCTGAGGACCACCCAGACACCCATCCATCTCCCCCCTGATCCAAGGCTCTTGCATAACCTTGATTTGACTACCATCCCCAATGCTCCACCTGCAATATAAAGATAAGACATCCTTCGCCTTCCAAAAAATCCCCCATACAAAACTAGGGTTATAACCGAGATTAGCTTCAAAGTAAGATGTTCTAGGGAAGTATCTTGCTTTGAAGATTCTGGAAACAAGAGCATGGGGCTTGGACAACAAATTCAAACGTTGTTTAGCAACCATGGACATATTAAAAGCTATAAAGTCTCTAAATCCTAATCCACCTTCCTTCTTAGAGCAAGCCAGTTTATCCCAGGCTATCCAATGGATTCCCCTATTATTGCTACCTCCTCCCCACATAAAAGAATTAAGCATCTTCTCAATATCATTACAAACCACATATATGATTTCTCTGTAAAACATATCAAAGAAACTCATAATGTGACCCCTGATCTACGATCCCGACCTATGAAACCTATCTAGATCATCACATTCAAACACACTTTCCTTCTGATTCTTATGGTCAAACCACTACCAGTTCATGCATCCACAACCAAGAATCTTCCTCCAGGAATAACGGTATCCTCTTCACTATCCCAGCTCAAGCAGTATGCTAGGAACAATCTCTTCTATTACATGACAAAAATCATAAGGAACAAACTTCAGGATCAAACTCCTTATTTCCCAGACATACCTTTCCTCCTATCAATTTTTGTAAACCCAAATGTTAAATTCACAAAAAACCATTTGTGGTATATCTGGTGTGCCACCAATTTGTATTTTATGCTCGCTCTTATTCCCACCGAAGCCATGTATCAACACATAATGGATCCCGAAAACTATAAGTCTTTGATCTGGACTACTCGTGAATGGTACTCTCCATTACAGTGGCGGAGAGATCAATTAAAACCAGTCACAAACGAGGTCAAAGAGCGAACATTAGCTTTAGAAGCTGTTGGCAAACTCAAATCTGTCTTCTTTTTACACATGCTATATCAGACAAATCCTGCAACTAAGCTACTTGATTATAAAAGTTATTTTCACTTATAGAAAACCATTGAGGATTATCCTTTCAGTATAAAAATCACAAGGGAATTAATGGAGTATGTTAACTGCATCAATCTATGTGATCCAAAGAATCTCAATGATACTACAACTTGCATACGTCATGAAAAGTTCAGAAGACCAGAAGTTGGAGAAAGTTCAACTTAAGTCACACAGCATAATCTATATTCTCCAATGGAAGCTGAATTCTAAGATAGTCAAGTCGAAGAAACTAATAGAAAATTAATGGATCACACTTACATGTTGTATGACATTTGGCAACATGAGTCATCTCGCTATGGAGATTGCTTTTCTGCCAGAAACTTATCCGATCAGAATATGTCCCTTTCGCACGAACCCATTTTCAAAGACTAATTCGACAAGTGCCCCTTATATGTCACAAGCATGAATAGTGGTTTTCGTCTTTTTGTGCAATAATACTACAATAATGTATCCGTAAGTGATAGGTGTGTCAAACTTTTGAAAAAGGCATTCCTATAGTATAAAAATGCCATGCTTGTAAATAATGTTGTTTTTGTCCTATATGTACCTCCTTGACTATAAAAGGAGAACTCTTGTAACATATTTTCATCAAGCAATCACAAATAAACCTTCTTGTGTACTTAAGAACAAACATTGTCTATAAATCTTTTATTTCTCCCTAAAAGTTTTAGTTGTTATATTCATATCTACACTTGCCTCTAAATGAGATCTTGTGTATCAGAAAACATCTGACCATTGATCCATACTACGATCCTCAGTATTATGAAATTTCAGTTTTAATTGTTAGTCTGTGTTATGCCTATGGTTGGCTATTTGATGATGATACACCTACCTAAAATTTTAATTGTTTATGATTTTGATTAATAATCGATCAAAATATTCAACAATGAACCCCCAAGGGTTGGCCTAATGTTGGAGGCTTGGGTCTTGAGAGTGTGCTCCTCTCAAGGTCTCAGGTTCGAATCCGACTAGGTGCAATCAATCCTTATGTGGGTCAGTCCATATGGAGCTTTGCTCTGGCTTTAAACGAGATCCCCGCTAGTGGACGGTGGGATTGACCCCTCTTGGATTAGTCGTTCGTAAGGCCGAATACCAAAATTTCTAAAAAGATATTCAACAATGGAGGAGGAAGTATGGATATGATAATCTCATCTTTTTGAATTTGGTGTATTGGTTTTTTTCTAAGGATCATAGAGGCTTCACTTAGATTAATTTTTCATCAAAAGATTTTTTTTAGAAAATTGTTTAGACATTTTTAACATAAAAATATGTAAATTATACAAATCATTTAAAATTTAATAGTTTTTTGGGTCAATATTTAATATAATTAAAAAAATCTTTTTATAATTTTGATCAATAATCGATCATAATATTCAACTACGAATTGAAGAAGGATGGATGGATATGATAATCTTATCTTTTTTGAATTTGGTATATTGGTTTATTCTAAGGATCTTTGAAGTTTCCTTTGTGATTTGATTTTTTTATGGTATTGTAAGATACTTCTTGTGTTCCCTTTTTCTTCACAATGATGCTCTAGTTTTAATTAAAAAATTACCAAATAGAAACTTTAATTAGTTATGATAACGCAATTTTATTCATTGAATGGGTTCAAAATACCCCTTACGATATTATTAGATCATTCCCAAAATTTTGATCATAATTATTATATAATTGACTTCTAGCTAAATTAATATATATATATATATATATATATATATATATATATATATATATATATATATATATATATATATATATATATATATATATATATATATATATATATATATATATATAGATAAATCTAAAATAGTTATATATTTAAATTGACTTGTGCGAGCACAAATTGACCCGCGCAGATATAAGAGTATCCTATTAGTGATATATTTCAAGAATGAATATGAATAATATATTCTTTATAACTAAAGGAATATCCAAAAATATAAAACAATAAAAAACAAAAACATTCTCTGCTAAAACATCAATAATTAACCATATAATTTATATCGATTATATATCTATTATATTTCAATAATAAAGCAATTAAAAAAAACAATCACACTAGTAATTAGTCCTAATAACTTAATAATTAACCTAATAATAAATATGGATGAATGACTTAAACTAATGGCATGCTACACCATACAATAAAATCCAATTAGACGATTTTTCTAAATGATCTCTATGCGATGAAAAGCTAAGAGGCTCACAAACAATCTCCATAGTACGAACTTTTCGAAAATTGCACACATCCTTAAAATTGATAGTAGTAGACAACTCAACCTCAAAGTTAACAATTCCCCGAGAGGAGCTACTAACAATGTCGGTAGCTACATCATTGTTGACATCCATGTTGTGGTGGACTATGATAGTATTTGTAAAACCACTACTTTGAAAAAAAGGTTTTAAAGGAATGGTGGAGAGAAGACTTTGATATATTGTTGTAATTAATATTAAAAGAAATGTGATCGTAAGATATACTATGATAACTATCGTGATTTGTGATGAAGAGAGTAATATTCCACTCAGCGGTGATTCTTGATTTTTTTTTTATGTTGAGTGAGTTGATAGAAGCTGAGTTGATTCCAAATTCTGACGTGGCTGTGTGAAAACAGAAGATGAGAAGTAGCAATATAAAAAAGCTGGCAAGAAGGAGCATTCTAGCAAAAACTATAAGTTTTTGCATCCAAAATGACCTCTGCTAGATTGAGGAGCATGCATATTCTATTATAATAGACAATAAAAATATGGTCATGTCAATAGAAAAACAAAAATAATTTATCAAAATATTAATAAAAGAGATATATTAGGAGTGACATTCGTTCCGTTTAGACTTGTTCTACAAAGTTTGTAAGAAAACGGAACAAAACGTCTAGATTTGTAAAAAAAAAAAAAGCAGGGCAAACGGACTTGCCAATACATCACTTTTTATACAAAATTTTATGTTTATAAAAATGCACAAAAATTTAGAGCGGAATAGGATAAGCATATTAAAAGAAGCGTTGTTAAAATTTTACAGAAAATTTATAGATTAGAAATACCTGTATCCATATTCGGTAATGATCAGAAAGCAAGTAAGCAGCAACTAAAAATAAGTTAAAATGGAATGAGTGTATTAGAATAATTAGATATAAAACTTTACTACAAGAATTTTTTACAAACTACACACATAAAAACTTAAAGATATATGGGAAAAATAGCTTCAGACAATATGCGAAATTTACCGGTTTGATTTAACGTCTACGCCTCTTATAAACTTGGTTGTTTTTTCAATTCTTAGACTTTGTTTGGTCATGTATAGTATTTATAGAGTTTTAAGATGCAACACATATGGAAGGATAGAAAATAAAAAAATGTAAAATTGATTATGAACAATTAAATTGATTGTCATTATATCAATCTCTTTCTTTTTAATTTATTTATCGTATTGTAGTTTTTTTTTTATAAGCAAATTCATTAATACGAGATTAAGGAAATCTCAGACCAAACAAACTACAACCACCAATAGTCTCAAAACATTAAAGGAAATCGAACGGAAACTTAAACCAATCGTACAACGAGCACTTCTTGCTACCCTTATTACCAAGGATCAACCAGTTCCACGAAGAAATTTTTATATTGATAAAATTTCCTCAACAACAAACAAGACGTCATTAAATAAAATATTGTTTCTGACATTCCACAAATTCCAGCAAGTTATGAACCAAATAGAGTTGAACTTCTCCGCTTTACAACGACCTTTAAGGCTCGAATTCCACAGCTCAACATGACGACTGCTACAGGTTTCGAAAATAAAATCTATATCCACTCGCAAATCTTGTTCCACACGGATATAGACTTGAAGCAAGAAAAGAACAAATGGGATGCATCCTCTAATTGACGGAAACAAAACACACATACCTTATCGTGTTCGTCGACAATTAACCTTCTCGCCACCAGATTAGTTCTAGTAGGCAATCTATCTAACGCTATCCTCCAGCTGAAAACATGCACTTTCGGCGGTACGACTGTCTTTCAAAGAAGATCCAGAATTGTTGCGCAGTCTATGTCATTATCATTTAATGCAGAAGAAAACGCCAAGGACAAGCAAAGAGAGTTAACTGTAAACTTCCTAGAATCATGGAGAGACCAACCCCACTCATCCCGGACCTTTTTAATAACTGATTGGGAACCCAACAGATTGTAGCAGTCCAGAAGTTCTTGATCTGAGAAGTTTGCAGAATTATCCAACAATTCAGTGAGCTTTCAGCGCCATTTCCCTCCAACCTAATCGCCCAAATCACTAACAGCCAATGCCTTACTACTGCAGGCCCGAATTCAAACGCTCACAATATAGTCTTGAAGGCCCGGATATTAGAAAATGAACCATCTCCAATTAAGAGCGTGTCGTCAGCGAACTAAAGCAAACTAACCGTAGGATGACCTTGAATTTTGAAATCAGATAGCATGTTATCCCTCGCAGCAGCTCTCACCAAGCTGGCCAAACCCTCTGCGACAATAGCGAATAATAACGGAGCAAGAGGATCACCCTGCTTCAAACCCCTACCAGCCTTGAAGTCTTTCAAAGGACTACCATTGATAAGAATCGAAACGAAACTGTTAAACATAGATCCACGAATCCATTTAAGCCAATTACTACCAAATCCCATCTTAATAAGCATGTCTTCAAGATACGACCAATCAACGCAATCATACGCCTTAGCAAAGTTGATTTTAAGGAATATGCAATCCTTCTTAAACTTCTTAGCATAATCTGCTATTTCGCTAGGCAACAAAACACCATCGAATATCTGACGGCCCAGAATAAAAGCAGATTGGGAAGGGGAAATAAGCTTATGAATAACCTTACCCAATCTACCAGCAAGCATCTTAGATATAATCTTTAGGATACAACTAACAAGGCTAATAGGCTTAAAATCTTCAAATTGTTGAGGATTATTCACCTTCGGCACTAACGATATGAAAGAAGAAGCGAATATCTTAGGAAGATAACCAGTTTGAAAGAACTCCAGAATGCAATTCGAAAAATCCTCTCCAACTATATTCCAACAAGTTTTAATGAACATAAAATTGAAACCGTCAACTCCGGGGCACTTATTGCCGTCGCAGCTAAACACTGCTACTCTAACATCTTCAGCACTAAAATCCGCTTCAAGAAAGGATTTATCCGCCTCTTCAAGACTGGCTGTCAAAACTGAATCACTCCTAAATTTAACATGATTAAGTTTCTGGTATCTTTCCTCAAAGAACCTGCAGGCTTCCGTTTTAATTACCTCAGGATCTTCCACAATTTTTTCTCCCACAGTAACAGCATAAAGACAATTCGACCGATTCCTTGATTTTAAGGAATTGTGAAAGTACTTCGTGTTATGGTCCCCGTCTTGAAGCCATCTCACCCGCGATTTCTGAGCCAACATACTCTCTTTTAACCTCATATTCTTCCACAACTCCTCCTGAATTCTCAGACTTTCCTTGACAGCGTCTTCATTATGATGAACTAGATCAGTTTCACTAAGCAACTCAAAGTGGTTCAGCTGTTGGACATTTTCTTTTATCTTTAACTCGAGCCATCCTAAAACATTAAGATTTCACTTCCGAAAATCAACTTTAAGGGCCTAAAGCTTCTTGATCAGCTTGTTACAATGAGAGCCTGCAAAATGATAAGAATCCCAGGACTTCTTTACGAAAGGCATGAATTCCTTATGAGAAAACCAGCAGTTGAACGACCTAAATGGTTTAGGACCCCAATTGACATTGTTAGACTTTATCCGCACTGGACGATGATCCGACACGTCTCTGGCTCCAACCACTTGGCTCTTCAAGGATAATAGAGAAATCGCAAAATCATCAGCCAGAATTCTATCTAGTCTGCTTCTACTCCTACCATTAGAATTAAATCACGTAAACCGATTGCCAACTACCGGGAGATCAATGAGATTCATGTCCTCTATGAAATAGCTAAACTCCTTCATCTCTCTTCTATTGTTGACACTAACTCCTTTCCTCTCCTCCCCGTTAACCACTGCATTGAAGTCCCCACCCACGATCCACCCACCTCCATGGAATTAACCCTTAGCTTCGATAAGGTCCCTCCACAATCTCTTTTTCTCAACAAGACCACACGGGGAATAAACATTGACCACTGTTAGGCTCTGATTATTCCACGAGAATTGAATACCCAAAAAACCGTCACCACTGAAACTAGAGACAGCTGATATAGTTCTACTATTCCACAAAGTTAGAATACCTCCTGATCTACCTAGAGAATTAGAGGCAGACCACTCCACATCAAAATTCCTCCAGATACTATTAACGATCGCTGAATCCATCTTCGTAACTTGCGTTTCCTGAAGAAGACAAATATCTGCCTTTCCTTTCAGAAGAGTTTGCGAGATTCTCCTCCTCTTCAAAGAACTGCAGCACCCACGGACGTTATAGGAAACAATATTCATGGGTCGAGTATAGCTACAACCTTCTTAGCTAATCTCGTTTCTTTATCTTCTCTATCCAACTTCCGCAGAATACCTTCTAATCCTACTCCATCAACTTCTCCTTGTAAACCAAGCTTCTTCAATGACTTTCTCATATTAGAAGGAATATCATGGAGAGCCCTAGGACATCTCAAGTTCTCTCTTTCCACATCAGTGTCTGTAATGGATTCACAACACAACAAAGAATTACTAGACTCAAGCTGAGGACCTCTGTCCAACTTCTTCTTTCGAGACTCCCTATTTGGAACGGCTATGTGATCCTTCAAGGACGAGTTTAACAAAGAGGAGAAATAGGAAGTTGAATAAGGAATCTTGATACAGTTGTATACCTCATGAATGGATTTTTTCTTTTTAACTTTACCCCAACTTGACGGCCCAACCACGCCTCCTGGGGGCCCAGTAATAGGATTAGGCAACCCCAAGTCCACAACCAACTCTTCAAGGTTACAAGAGACATTTCTAGCTTGGTTACCTTCTGTAGCATCCGTACTGTTATCATCCCTATATCCAGCTGACTTTACTTCTTTTTCACTTAAAACTCTGCACAGAATAGTGTTATCTCTGCTATCTTCAGACTGATCCTTATCGAACTCAATTTGAGTCTTCCCAATGCCCACTTGGGACCCACCTCCTGAAGCACTTGTCCCTAAGCTTTCACCAACAAATGAAACGTTGTCAGAGTATATACACCCATCATCTGACCCTTGAGTTCTAAGGGAAAAGTTTCCAACAACCGGCTCAACCTTCGAGAAACCAGACTCCTCACTCTCTTTCTCTTCAAAGTTATCCCACGCGCCTTCAAAATCTGAAGGAATAGAGGATTTGAAGTCTTCTGAGTCAATCACCTCGTCTTCCTCTTCAAACAAAGAGTCTACTCTTCCACACGATAGATCTTCAGAAATGGATAGATAGTAATATTGGCTATTCACTTCCACTCTAATCTTCTTATCCAAGATAACTCCTAGGTTAGTTTTGATAAGCAGCCTTACAGAATCGAGACAAATCCTACTCCTTGTATTATCATCACACTTGATGAAGGTTCCCAAACTAGACAAGAGCAGGCGAAAATTGTTGTCACACCAGGCAATACAAGGAAGTCCACGGCACTTAACCCATACAAACCTATCTCTGTCGACCACCTCCATGGACCAAAGGCGAATTTCTTTGAACCAAACCTCCAGCCAATCTCTAGATTCCTCCACGAACTCTTCAATATCTCCTCCAGAGACGTCCTCCAATAAGCACATTGAGGATCCGAGAGGAGTAGCCTTAATGTTGAAAAGACCTTCCTCGTTAATCACCCTCTGAATGTTAAAAGCATTTCCATCCTCCATGACCACTCCCACTCTCATCCGTTTAAGTCTTGATCAGTCACCATTTATGCTATGTATTTTGCGATTCAACTGTGAATAAATCAGGTAAACTGTGTGAATTTGAGTTTGTTTTAGTAGTTTTTAGGTGTGTTTTGATTTTATCTAATGTGTCCTGAATTATGAGTTTCTCGAGGATATTTTACGCTTGTGGTATGTTAGCAGGTCGAATGCACATTTGGAAGCTTAGAGGGTCGAGCATTGGGTGTACGACCGAGCCGGAGCGAGAAACCAAATGACAAAGCATGAAAAATTGAAGATCTGCTGCCAATACGCGTACTGCTTTAGCTGTTACGCGTATGATCCCAAAGCTTACGCGTATGCTACGCATTTCAGCAGAGGGATGATTTTTGGAGGATAAACAGGCTTTCTGCCAATACGCGTATGATTTTGGCCTTACGCGTATCACTTTGCCTGCTCGCTCGCCATTACGCGTATCATGTGTGCCAATACGAGTATGGTGACCCAAAATGACTGAAAGCCCAGAGTTGGACTATTTAGTCCTGGAACGCGATTTTGCAAGGGTTGGTAGATTTTTGAGAGCAAAATACAAGATTCGAAGGCTGGAAACTCAGATTTTCGGAAGGGATTCACATGTTCAAGAGTTTCTGGACGATTAAAGATTAATTCCTTGAGATAATTTGTAATGACAACATTTTCATCTATTATTTTCTTTTTCTTTATGAGTAGCTAAACCCCCCATTGCTAGGGGGGTGACCCTGAATCTTCATGTAATGAATTCGATTTTATCAATGCAATAATTATTTTATTCAGTAATCGTTGATTTGTTCTTAGTTCTTCGCTTATGCCTAAACCGTCAGAAAAACGGATTTTGAACCTTTACATGTAATTTTTGCTGGTCAGCGATTACATGTTGATCTGACTAAGAACATTTGATAATAAATATTGCCTAGGACTAGGGATACTTTATCAAAACCGGAATTTCTTGATATATACAAACTTGATCATGAATGTAATTATCTATGGACATAGTAATTAGATTACATGATCAAAGATCTTTTCACTGAGGACTTAGGATTAGATAATCTAAAGAACCAGTACTCAAACGTTTTTTATTTTGTTATTGCAATTATAAATTGTAATCTTTGCATGAGGATTCATTCACCAAACCCTAGCAATTTACTCATATCGGATATCGTTCAACTATTTACTCGTTTTATTTAAAGCTTAGTTATCGAAAATTTCAACCACCAAGACTTTTTGTTTAATTGAAAGTATTTTTAAACTCTGTATCGTCAAGCAGTCCTTGAGATTCGATACTTGGGATTTTTCCCTTTATTACTACAATAGGCAAAATAGTACACTTGCTATTTTTCCTATCAAGTTTTTGGCGCCGTTGCCGGGGACTGCCAAAGATTATAGAGTTTAACAATTTTTCAATTAGAGTTTTGTTGCTCTGCAACCAAAATTTTATATTTGCTTAATTTATATTTTTTTTATTGTACTAATTTCTGTCTAATCTGTGAATGCGAGGTAAGGCCTCAGCTGATTTTCATTTTGACGCAGAACCAGAAAGAACTTTGCACGCTAGGCTCAGACAAGCTAAAAGAGAAAAACTGGAAACATCTGACGCAAAGCAAGTGATTGAAGAACACGTCTCGGTTCATTATGAAGATTCTGATTCAGAAACAGATTCGCATCCAGAACCTGTTACTATGGCTGCAGATCCACCTCCCGCAGAAAGACTTCTGGGTGACTATGGCAGAGAGAATCATCCAGCAGTGCGGTTGACAATAGTTAACCAACCAGTCAATGTGGCCCATTTCCAGTTGCACCCGTCTACTATTCGTCAATTGGAAAGTAAACCTTTTGCAGGAAAGATTAATGAAGATGCAAACAAGCACCTACAGAGGTTCCTAACTATGGCCACCTCATTGAAAATTGAGGGGCATTCTGAAGAGGCAAAGAAGCTGGTTATGTTTCCGTTCACCTTATCAGAAGACGCTGAAGAGTGGTTTTATTCTTTACCTGCAGGGAGTATTACTACTTGGCAACAGATGGAAACCGCTTTTCTGAATGAGTACTTTCCCGCTTCTGTGTATATCCGCAAGAGATATGACATCTTAAATTTTAAACAGAAGGATGGAGAGTCACTTGGAGATGCGTATAAAAGGTTCAAGAGGTGTTTAGTTGCATGTCCTACACATAATTTGGATGCAACTGAACAGATGCAAAATTTTGTGAATGGGCTGAAGATGAAGACTAAGCAATTCATTAATACAGCTGCTGGTGGCTCATCTAACTTTTCAACAGCCACTGGTATCAAAAAGATCATTGAAGCTATAGCTGCAAATGAGCATTTGGAACTATATGATCGTACTGTGAGTCAACCTGCAGGAAAAATTGACTTGAAACTGACAAATCAAGTAGCGAAGATGGAAGATCAGATTGCAGCTGAAGTGGAAAGAAGATTGAAAGCTATGAATTTAGGTACTCAGACTGTGGCTCAAGTTCAACCAGTTCAGACTTTGATTTGTGAAATCTCTGGTGGACCGCACTTTGCCATGCATTGTGTTGCCACTGCGGAACAAGTGCAGGCTATTAATTACCTGAGGCAGAATAATCCATATTCAAATACATATAATCCGGGGTGGAAAAATCATCCTAATTTCTCCTGGAAGGATCAGCAGGGTAATGTTCAGAAGCAGGGACCACCACAGCAACAACCACCTTACCAGCAACAGTATCAACCACAACAACAACCTTATCAGCAACAGGTACCAAAGAAAGCAGATTGGGAGATTGCTATAGAAAAGATGGCTGCTCAGAGTGTTCAATTTCAGGAAGAAACCAAAAATAATCAGAGGAACACCAATGCTTCTATAAAAAATCTGGAAGTTCAACTGGGTCAGATAGCACAACAGCTAACGAGTTCTCAAGCACCAGGTACCTTACCTAGTGCAACAGTGCCAAATCCAAGGGATCACAGTAAAGTGAATGCTGTAACAATAAGAAGTGGGAAATCAGCTGAAATACTTGAAGAGAAATCTGAGGAGGAAGATCAATTACTTGAAGTGGATCTTGAAATCTTAGAAAACAAGAATCCACCTGAGGAAGAAGTAGTTCCATCACCTGTTGTGAAGGAGAAGCCCACTGAACCAAAACCCATCATAAAGCTTCCATTCCCACAAAGAAATAAGAAGAAGAAGCAAGATGAGAAAAATTTTCAGAAGTTTGTAGAGATGTTCAGGAAATTAGAGATCAACATTCCATTCTCTGAGGCACTTGATCAGATGCCTATTTATGCCAAATTCATGAAGGACATCATCGCAAAAAAGTGCACCACTGACATTGACCCTGTTATACTAACTGAAACTTGCAGTGCTATTTTGCAGGGTATGAAGATCCCAGTGAAGAAGCCAGATAGAGGCTCAGTCACTATTCCGTGCACCATTGGAGATAGGTCCTTCAAAAGGGCACTGATTGATTTGGGGGCTAGTGTGAGCCTTATGCCGTTGTCTATTTATAGGAAACTAGGAATTGGAAGTGTTCAAGATACCAGAATGACACTCAAATTTACAGATCATTCAGTTAAGAGACCATTTGGGGTAGTCGAAGATGTTCTTGTCAAAGTTGATAAATTTGTCTTTCCTGTTGATTTTGTGATTTTAGAAATGCCAGAAGATGAGGATATCCCTCTGATTCTGGGAAGGCCTTTCTTGGAAACAGGTAGATGTATGATAGACATTGAGGGAGGTACCATAACCCTCAAAGTTTACGATGAAGAGCTGAAAATTGATGTTAGGAATACCATGAAACATAAAGAGGATATAGGTACAAACCACTCAGTGGAAGTGATTGATCAAATAGTGACCAGCACCATTCAAAGCCACTTCCCTGAATCACCTTTGGAAAGAGTTATGAGTTTGTCAGCAAAAGAGATTGAGGACCAGGATGATGAGAAAGAAAAAGAAGTTCTTGCTATGTTAGATGCACAACCACCTTGGTTGAAATCCAGACCACACCGGTGGGAGGATTTGAGAGCTTCACCAGACACAGAGACTGAAAAAGAAAGTGAAACAGGTACAAGTTCTGAACTAAAACAATTACCTGTGAATCTTAAATATGTCTTTCTAGAATCAGGAACTAGATGTCCTGCTATTATTAACTCTAAGCTGAATGAAAAGGATGAAGAAAAGTTGATACAGGTCCTTAAGAAACACAAGAGTGCTATTGGGTGGACTATTGGGGATTTGAAGGGAATTAGTCCCAGAGTATGCATGCATAAGATACTGATGGAGGATAATCAGAAACCAATAGTACAACCCCAGAGGAGGTTAAATCCGGCAATGAAAGAAGTGGTACGAAAAGAGGTTGTAAAGTTGCTAGATGCAGGATTGATTTATCCCATTTCTGATAGTTCTTGGGTGAGTCCTGTGCATGTGGTACCAAAGAAAGGAGGAACCACAGTGGTTGTGAATGAAAAGAATGAACTGATTCCAACTCGTACAGTAACAGGTTGGCGAGTATGTATTGATTACAAGAGACTTAACACGGCAACAAGGAAGGATCATTTTTCCCCTTCCTTTTATTGATCAGATGTTAGAGAGACTTGCAGGTCACGAGTACTATTGTTTTTTGGATGGATACTCTGGGTACAATCAGATTGCTGTAGCCCCAGAAGATCAGGAGAAGACCGCATTTACATGCCCTTATGGTATTTTTGCCTACCGACGGATGCCATTTGGGTTATGCAATGCCCCAGCTACTTTTCAGAGGTGTATGACATCCATATTCGCCGATATGCTTGAAAAGCATATGGAGGTGTTTATGGATGACTTTTCTGTTTTTGGTTTTTCTTTTGATCATTGTTTAGCTAACTTGTCTCTTGTTTTGCAAAGATGCTAGGAAACTAACCTTATTCTCAACTGGGAGAAATGTCATTTTATGGTGCAGGAAGGTATCGTGCTAGGACACAAAATTTCCCGCAAGGGAATTGAAGTGGACAAAGCAAAAGTTGAGGTGATAGCAAACCTCCCATCTCCTGTGAATGAAAAAGGGATAAGGAGTTTCGTGGGGCATGCAGGTTTTTATCGCAGGTTTATCAGAGACTTCTCAAAAGTTGCCAAACCATTGACTGATTTGCTTGTCAAAGACAAGCCGTTTAATTTCGATGATAATTGTAAGGTAGCTTTTGAGACGCTAAAGAGTAAGTTGATTACTGCTCCTGTTGTAATTGCCCCCGATTGGTCTCTACCTTTTGAAATTATGTGCGATGCAAGTGACATTGCTGTGGGGGCTGTCTTAGGACAAAGGAAGGACAAATTATTGCATGTCATTTATTATGCTAGTCATGTCCTTAACCCGACCCAAATGAATTATGCAACTACCGAAAAGGAGTTGTTGGCCGTGGTTTATGCTTTTGACAAATTCAGGTCATATATACTTGGTTCTAAAGTTATTGTGTATACTGATCATGCTGCTTTAAAGTATTTGTTTGCTAAGCAGGAATCACAACCAAGGCTGTTGAGATGGATACTCCTCCTCCAGGAATTCGACTTGGAGATCAAGGATAAAAAGGGGTGTGAGAATACGGTTGCGGACCACCTGTCTCGCATGTCCCCAATAAAAGAAACTGAGGAGGAGCACCCCATTCAAGATACATTTGCTGATGAAAGAATACTTGCTGTTACTGGTGTACCATGGTTTGCTGACTATGCAAACTATTTGGTAGGTGGGGTAATACCTGATGATTTTAATTCTCACCAAAAGAAAAAGTTTCTTTATGATTGCAGGTTGTATCTGTGGGATGACCCATTCTTGTATAAAAGGGGAGTGGATGGATTGATCAGAAGATGTGTGCCTGAAGGTGAGCAGAGAGATATACTAAAAGCTTGTCATGATTCGGAGTATGGAGGGCATTTTAGTGGAGATAGGACAGCGGCAAAAGTCCTCCAGTCTGGGTTGTATTGGCCCACCTTATTCAAGGATGCTCACTATCTAGTCCGAGAATGTTATAGATGTCAAAGAACTGGTAATATCTCCAGAAGGAACCAGATGCCTCAAAATTCTATGCTAGAGGTAGAGTTGTTCGATGTGTGGGGAATTGATTTTATGGGACCGTTTCCACCATCTTTAGGCAAGAATTATATACTGGTTGCGGTAGATTATGTGTCAAAGTGGGTCGAAGCTGTAGCACTGCCTACGAATGATGCTAAAGTGGTGGTGAATTTCCTGAGGCATAACATTTTCTCCAGGTTTGGGGTACCAAGGGCGTTAATTATGGATGAAGGTACTCATTTTCTGAATAAATTGATGGAGAATTTGTTAAAGAAGTACAATGTGAAGCACAGGATAGCCACACCGTATCACCCCCAAACGAGTGGACAAGTTGAAGTTTCTAACAGGCAAATAAAGCAAATTCTCGAAAAGACTGTTAGTGCGTCTCGAAAAGATTGGTCTGTGAAGTTAGATGATGCACTGTGGGCATACAGGACAGCTTTCAAAACACCAATAGGTATGTCTCCTTATCAACTTGTGTATGGTAAAGCCTGTCATTTACCGCTCGAACTCGAGCACAAAGCTTTTTGGGCTTCCAAATTCCTGAACTGTGATCTTCTGAAAGCTGGTGAATCCCGAACGCTTCAACTTCATTAGTTGGAGGAGTTTAGGAATCAAGCGTATGAGAATGCCAAAATTTATAAAGAAAACACGAAAAAATGGCATGATCAGAAGATCCAGAAGAAGGAATTTTGGGAAGGACAGTTGGTGTTGTTGTTTAATTCCAGGTTGAAGCTGTTCCCTGGTAAGCTGAAGTCAAGATGGTCTGGTCCGTTCATCATTCACAAGGTGTTCCCTCACGGAGCCATAGAGCTCAAGAATGAGAAAAATGGGGATACCTTCAAGGTTAATGGACAGAGATTAAAACCTTATTATCAAGGCCAAGGAGGACCAATAGAAGAGGTTAGGCTCATCTGAGCATGAGGTAACCCGTCGAGCCATGCGACGTTAAACGAAGCGCTGCTTGGGAGGCAACCCAAGGGAGTTTTTGTTTTATTTTAATTATGTCCGCGTAATTTTATTTTATTTTTAAAATTGTTGGTTTGAGCTGCATGTCTTTTGAGTCAAGTTTCATCAAGGGAAGGCCTCGGAAAAGGTGGACTTGGAAAAATCTTGAAAAAGACAAATTTTTGAAAAAAAAATCACATGTCCGCTGCCAATACGCGTAAGGGGTACATGATATGCGTATTGGTGTGAAAAACGAGGGTCCCCTGGTGAAACGCGTAACATACGCGTATTAGATCCATACGTGATCTGGTTACGCGTATTGAAACACAATACGCGTATGGCTGCCTAAGGATATGCGTACCATCTGTCAATACGTGATCTGTTACGCAAACTTGAAATTCTCACTGCATTTTAGTGCGTACCATACGCGTAACAGCCTTTCATACGCGTATTGACAAGAACTGATACGCGTATTGGTTTGTCCGCTCAGGTATATATTTCTTTTCCGTACTTTTGTGTCATTTTTCTGTCTTTCCCTTACGTAAAATTTGCGTATCTCTCTGTCAAATTTTTTTCTTTTTGTTCTTCTCTTAGACTCTCACAGGTTTACAGTATGTCCCAATCTTCTGAAGATGTTCAACTTTTCCGCACTTCTGCACATGAAGAGAGATACGAACAGATTCGATCTCGCAAAATCGTGGAAGAAAAACATTGGGCTTATCAAGATGAAACTTTTCCAGAAATGTCTGAGATCTTGAAGAAACAAAAATTGATTTTCTTCAATGATAAAATCCGAGCGGTTGCAAGAGAATTGATTTGGGAATTTTATGCAAACGCCCAGCGAATTGATTCTGATGAAGAAGACCCAACGCAGAATGAAGCTTATGTTTCGTGGGTTAGGGGTAAGGTTGTGAAATTCGACTGGAAAACAATCAACAGCGTCCTTAAGTCAAAATTTCATGATTCGGTCTGCCCTTTTTCTCAATTTAGACTCTCGGACAAGAACAGGTGGCCTTATGAAGATATAAAAAATCTGATTGCAAGGCCAGGTTGTAGTTGGGTCCCGTCGTCCAAGATTTCACCCTCTAAGATTTTTGGTTGTGGACTTAGCACCGATTCCGAAAGCTCTGGCATATTTTATTCATCATAATCTCAGCACTAATAGTAGTGGTTCAGAGCTAATTACTGAGCGTGCTTTGCTCATGTATCATCTTCTTCAGAAGAAACGAGTGTGTATTGGGGAGATCATTGCGAATGATATGGATGAGATGGCTCAATCTCCGAAGAAATCCTTAGGACATGCTACAGTTATCTACCTTCTGTGCAAGAAGGCGGGGGTGACCGACCTGACGGGAGATATGTTGTTGAGACCAGTTGCGCCTTTGAATGAGTATTGGATGAAGGAGAGGACGAGTACTACTGATCAGCCGCGACCTCTGAGAAGAGAGCATGACCATGAGGCCAGTGGCAGTGGTGCACCTAGATCTGAGACACATACTGTCCCACCACGTCCTGCCGTTGATGAGGACTCCTTCGACCACCGTTTGAGGATGTCCACCTTTTGCACGCTGCAGGAGTTCAGCTATATGTACGGGCTTCTGAGTAGACATCTGACACATCAAACAGATATGTGGGAGGCTGCCCAGCGTTTTAGAGACCGGTACAGCGGTGAGCCACCAGCACCTGATCATGGGCAATTCACCTTTCCTGGGTGGACGTATCCTGTTCAGATTGGAGGTTTAATGCCTCAGCCACAGCGCCAGCCGACTCAGCCACCTCAGCCTCAGTAGTCCATACCACAGCCGCATCATCAGAGTCCGTACCGGCCTCATCAGCAGCAGACACCCCCAGAGCGATCGGAGGAGATGACACCGGTCACTGCCTTTGTCCATGGGCGATTACATATTGAGCCGACTGACCTCATAGACTTTGACGCTGAGATACAGGATAGAGATGACGGAGCAGAGTTCTGAGTGATTGCTTTGAGCTCTTTTCTTTTTAGTAGCACTTTTATTTTTATTCGTATTTGTACTTTCTAGTATTCCTCTTTGGTATATTTTCATTTTTAGTTCTTTATGTTGTACTTTTATTTCTATGCTGCTTTATTTTTCTACTTTTAGAAAGTCGTGTAAGTGCCCTTTTTTGGGCTTTGCAAATTTAATGAATTTTGTTTTCATACAGTTTCTTGAGTTATTCCAGTTGATATTGTATGATTACTAGCTAGAGTGGATGAGTCTGATGACTTTCACAACTTATCTGCTTGTCCTCGCATAAAGTCACCCTGATGGTTTGATACTGCTGTTTATGATCGGACGCACTGAATAAATAAAGTGTTAAAATCAGGAGCAAAAGAGACTTGATCAAGGAGGCACTGTTGAAGCTGTCAGTTTTACCTATCCTGGTGAGAGAAGAAAAAGCCAAACACATTTATCATCATGAGAGAAATATCAGGTATGACTTTATCTATCACAGTTTGCGTCCGTTCTTTTTGAATATTAACTGTATGAGTACACACACTGAGGCATTTCTTTTGTTTATCACCTAGAGCCTTTCTAGCCATCCCGTTATAATTATTATCCTTCGTTCACCCCATTTGAGCCTGTATCCTTTGTTTTTCCCTTACCCATTATTATTAACCCATTGGCCAAGTATTTTTTTCCCTACCCTGTTCAGAGTACGTGTAATTCTTTTGAGATCTATGTTCAATTTTAAGTTTGGGGTTGCTTTTGGAATAGCAACTTTTAAGTTTGGGGTAGCTTTGCAGTTGAGCAGTTGAAAGTAAAACAAGGTGAGTAAAAAAAAATAAAAAAAAAATAATAATAAAAATAAAAAAATAAAAAATAAAAAATTGTACTCACCGAGTGGATTTTAAATTCCCCACAAAAGCACTAATGGACGAACATGGCTCGAATGATCTCACATACTCTGAACCAAAAAACTCTTGTTTTCCTTTTTATATCCTACCTTAACCCAAGCCCCGTTACAACCCAAAGACCTCAAAAAGTGTGTGTGTTTTACATGTTGATAAGAATTGAGAATTTATTCAAACTACTGATACGATATTGCGTACCTTGATTTGAGCGTGTTAACACTTTAACCCTGAGAGACTTGGTGAGAGTGTGATATGAGCTGACAGGTGAAATAGTGTTTTCAAGAAAAAGTTTCTGGCTTGCTGGTGATGAGGAAAAATCAGAAAACCCAAGGCAACATCGAAGGGTCCAGTGCGAAAGATTTCAGCAGTGTTGTGGTAAGAACTGTCTTTACAGTAAGTTTGGGGTGACGTGATATGTTTTATGTAGAATGTTACTTGAGGGAAAGCAACAAGATAAGTTTGGGGTTGTGATCAGTCACCATTTATGCTATGTATTTTGCGATTCAACTTTGAATAAATCAGGTAACCTATGTGAATTTGAGTTTGTTTTAGTAGTTTTTAGGTGTGTTTTGATTTTATCTAATGTGTCATGAATTATGAGTTTCTCGAGTATATTTTACGCTTGTGGTATGTTAGCAGGTCGAATGCACATTTGGAAGCTTAGAGGGTCGAGCATTGGGTGTACGACCGAGCCGGAGCGAGAAACCAAATGACAAAGCATGAAAAATTGAAGATCTGCTGCCAATACGCGTACTGCTTTAGCTGTTACGCGTATGATCCCAAAGCTTACGCGTATGCTACGCATTTCAGCAGAGGGATGATTTTTGGAGGATAAACAGGCTTTCTGCCAATACGCGTATGATTTTGGCCTTACGCGTATCACTTTGCCTGCTCGCTCGCCATTACGCGTATCATGTGTGCCAATACGAGTATGGTGACCCAAAATGACTGAAAGCCCAGAGTTGGACTATTTAGTCCTGGAACGCGATTTTGCAAGGGTTGGTAGATTTTTGAGAGCAAAATACAAGATTCGAAGGCTGGAAACTCAGATTTTCGGAAGGGATTCACATGTTCAAGAGTTTCTGGACGATTAAAGATTAATTCCTTGAGATAATTTGTAATGACAACATTTTCATCTATTATTTTCTTTTTCTTTATGAGTAGCTAAACCCCCCATTGCTAGGGGGGTGACCCTGAATCTTCATGTAATGAATTCGATTTTATCAATGCAATAATTATTTTATTCAGTAATCGTTGATTTGTTCTTAGTTCTTCGCTTAATGCCTAAACCGTCAGAAAAACGGATTTTGAACGTTTACATGTAATTTTTGCTGGTCAGCGGTTACATGTTGATCTGACTAAGAACATTTGATAATAAATATTGCCTAGGACTAGGGATACTTTATCAAAACCGGAATTTCTTGATATATACAAACTTGATCATGAATGTAATTATCTATGGACATAGTAATTAGATTACATGATCAAAGATCTTTTCACTGAGGACTTAGGATTAGATAATCTAAAGAACCGGTACTCAAACGTTTTTGATTTTGTTATTGCACTTATAAATTATAATCGTTGCATGAGGATTCATTCACCAAACCCTAGCAATTTACTCATATCGGATATCGTTCAACTATTTACTCGTTTTATTTAAAGCTTAGTTATCGAAAATTTCAACCACCAAGACTTTTTGTTTAATTGAAAGTATTTTTAAACTCTGTATCGTCAAGCAGTCCTTGAGATTCGATACTTGGGATTTTTCCCTTTATTACTACAATAGGCAAAATAGTACACTTGCTATTTTTCCTATCAAGTCTCTCCATCCAAACATCATCCACCTCTAAAGAAATTAGATTTAGGATTGATTATGAAATCAATCAACGATTAAATTGATTATCTTTACTTCAATCAATTTCTTTTTATTCTATTTATCTTATTGTAATTTTATTTAGATTCAGGATTTAATATGAAATCAATCAACAATTAAATTGATTACAAATATATTAATCTCTTTCTTCTTAGTTTATTTATCTTTTTATATTTTTAATTAGATTTAGGTTTTTCTTTTCTCTCACTGAGATAACAGGTTTGCTGAGCCGTGTGATTTTACTATCTACCACTTTTCTATTATGTTAATATTTTATTTATTTATTTTTCCCGTTTAGTATTTTTTTAATTTATAACATGATTTTTTTTAAAAAATTCGGGACTTGTAATTCTTAGAAAACTATTTTATTTTTATATTTGTGGTTATTTTCTTAATGAATGGTATGGAATTACATAAAAATATTGATATAATAAAAACTTCTTAATATTTAGCATCTTTTATTTAAATATAAAATAGAATTTAAAAATCAGATAGAGAAAATAAGGTACCATAGATGAGACATATTTAAAATTTTTATAATATATATAATATATTATAATCATTCATATATCACTATATAAATCATCAAAGTTAATAAAGATGTTGGATTGATTAAATATTGATAAACAAATGATATATTTGATTTTCAATTACACTTAATTGTATATTTATTTATTGGACTTTATTATAGTTATTTTGTGATACACAATCAAATGACTTCAGTGTTTTTTTTTTTTGTAAGCAAGAGACTAAATTGAATGCGAGAACAATGGGTTCTCGAACCACTTACAAAAAATCAAGGAAGGCCTCGCACCAAAAGAAAATTACACCCAATTAAATCTTAAGTCAAGTAATACAAAGGAAATTTGGAAAACTCATAAAAGCTATAATTTGAGCGAGTAATTTTCCCAACAAAAGACCACTTCCACACCAACGCCTTGATGTTCCAAACCGTATCGAGCACGTTCCAACTATCATTTTTAAAAATAATAGCGTTGCGCAAAGTCCACAAATACCAAGTCGTGGCCAACCACACACAACCTTCTCTCCCTTTCTTCACCCTATTATGCTTGGAGAAAGAATGCCAAGATAAGAAGGTTTCTTTAATATCACTAGCCCTCCAATTATCAAAACCAATCCAATCGGCCACCTCCCTCCACACCAATTGAGAAACACAACATAACAAAAAGATATGGTCAATAGAATCAACCTCCAAGGAGCAAAAAATACACTCTAATCCTCTATTCGGAAACACACAACCTCTACAACTAAGAGCAAGCTTAGTAGGGAGTCTATTTAAAAAGCACCTCCACCCAAAAGCCTTAATCTTATATGGAACCACCTCTTTCCAAATAAGAGAGAAAACTTCATCAAATTTATTATACGGACCAAAAGGATAACGAGAGGAAGAGATTAAATTATAGAAAGCCCTCATCGAAAATACCTCCGAAGCACACCCCCTCCACGCCACCATACCAACATCCCCGTTAGACGGCCGAACATCAATTAATAAATTCCTCAACCTTAACAATTCCGCACCCGCCTCATCATCTACCGGTCCGACTACCCCAAAATCACCCCAAATCCACCTATCATCACTCCAACCTCCCATGCAAGCAACCGAAACACCCTTAAGGTGAGACAAATGGAAGATAGATGGGAAATAATCCTTTAAACAACCATCCCCGATCCACCAAGAAGACCAAAAAGAGATAGAAAAACCGTTGCCCATGGAAAATTTACAATTAGGCACAAAAAAATTATCCGAACAAGTACTCACCATACCACATAAGTCCCTCCACCAAAAAGAAACACAACTCCCTTTCAACGAAGAAATTCCGGAATCCACCATCTTAAAAAAAATGTCTCCATATCTAGCTTTTAAAACTGTATGCCAAAAAGCATTAGGTTCATTCAAAATCCTCCATCTCCACTTGTTAATTAAAGCCAAATTAAAGTCATCCACCCTTCTCAAACCCAACCCCCCTTTTTCAAAAGGGAGACAAACCTTATTCCAACTCACCCAATGAATTTTCCTCTTGTCCCCATTACTCCCCCAAAGGAAGTTACTTTGAATGCTAGTAATTTCTCTCACAACATTCGTCGGAGCTTTATAAAAAGAGAGCATGAAAATAGAGAGACTAGAAAGCACCGACTTTAAAAGAGTAAGTCTTCCTCCGAAACTAAGTAACCGGTTGTTCCAACAAGAAAGTCTCCGTGTTAACTTCCCCACCAAATCCCTCCACATATCTCTACTATTAGAGTTGTAACCAATAGGAATTCCGAGAAAAACAAAATTATTTTCCTCCCTTTTACAAGAAAGGAAAAAAGAAGCCAACTCCAAAAACCTTGAATTAATATTAACCTCAATAAGTTTGCTCTTATGAAAATTAATGCCCAAACCGGACACTAATTCAAAACCTCTCAAGACCGCTTTCATGGCCCAAAGATGTTTCCAAGTGCCCTCACCAAACAACAAAGTATCGTCCGCAAATTTAAGGATGTCCACAAAGCACCTTCCCCTTATGTTGAATCCCTCAAACTCCCTGTTCACCACTGATCTAGTAACCAAGCCCTTTAACCCTTCCGCTACTATCACATAAAGAAAAGGAGATAAAGGATCTCCTTGTCTCAAGCCTCTCTCCACAATAAATTCCTTCGTAGGACTACCGTTAACTAAAACCGACATCTTACTCGAAAAAACCAAAGCATCCATCCATCTCAACCAAGTTTTCCCAAACCCCATTTTACAAAGCATAAAGGTAAGAAAATTCCAACTAACCTTATCTTACGCCTTCTCGAAATCAACCTTGAAAAGCAAGCAACCTTTTCCCTCCTTCTTAGCGAAATCAACCACCTCATTAGCCACCAAAACTCCGTCAAGAAGTTGCCTTCCAGGAACAAAAACGCTTTGGCAACTAGAAATAATCGAGTTCAACACCAACTTCAACCTCAACGCCAAGAGTTTAGATAAAGGTTTATAAACACACCCAACGAGACAAATAGGTCTATAGTCATCCAAACACAAAGGGTTAGAAGATTTTGGAACGAAGGTCAAAAAAGAAGAGGTAAAAGATTTAGAGAGAATAGCTCCGGAATAGAAGCTTTGAAAACAAACTATAAAATCATCCTTCATAAAATGCCAACAGTTCTTGATAAAAAGAAAAGAATAACCATCGGGACCCGGGCTTTTAGATCCTTCACAACTCCAAACCGCCTCTTTAATTTCCTCCTCCGAAAAAGGTGCTTCAAGTAAAGAATTTTCCGTAGGACTGATACCCTTAAAAGTAATACCTTCTAACACCGGTCTAACAAAGTCCGCCTCAACAAATTTAGAGGCAAAATGTCTCCTCACTTCTTCCTTAACATCCTCCACCTTATCAATGACTCCGTTGTCCATTCTAATGGAACCAATAAAATTACGTCTTCTCCCCTCTTTCAAAACTCTATGGAAATACTTACTATTAGTATCTCCATCATTAATCCACTTCATTCTAGCCTTTTGAATAAGCATATTTTCCTTAATCTTTAAATTCAACCAAAACTTACCACTTCCACTCTTTTTCTTTCTCAACAAAACTTCCTCCCCCACCTCCCCTAAAACAACCTCGTCATCGTCCCCTTCATTTAAATCCTTAACACCCTCCTCCATATTTAAATCAAACCTTCCAAAAATAGTAGTGTTCCACCACTTAAGGCTTTCTTTTAAAATCCTCAATTTTTCCTTAAGAACAAAATCTCTTCTTCCCGCCACATGAATCTTCATCCACTCTTTTTCAACAAAAGGAAGAAAAGAAGAATTAGAAAACCACTCATTATTAACCCGAAAAGGTTTCGGACCCCAATCCGCTTTGTCGAAAATAAGCCATATAGGACAATAATCAGATACATCCCTATCCCCAATCATTTGACCCACGACCCCCCACTCGTCAATTAAACCATTTGAAACCAAAAACTAATCAATCCTAGTTTTAGCCTTTCCATCGCCACTATACCAAGAGAACTTTTTACCCTTACACGGTAAATCCACCAAATTACCATCCTCAATAAACTTTTCGAAGTACCTCCATTCCAAAGACGCATTGAAGACGGTTCTACCTCTTCGTTCATTTGCTTTTTTCACCGCATTAAAATCGCCCCCAAACAACCACCCTCCATCCGAAAAATTAGCCATCAAATCTAACAACTTCATCCATAAAATTCTCTTCAAAGCAAAAGAGCAAGGGGCATAAATATTAACCACATAATAGAATTTATTTTTCCAACTAACTTTTACTCCCAAATACCCTGCACCTCTAAAACTACAAATGACCTCCACCGATTTAGTTTTCCACAAAATAAGTAATCCTCCCTACATACCTTCCGAATTTACAAAAGAAAACTCAATATCCTCCCTACGCCAAAAGCTCCTCGCAACAACCTCTGACAAATCTTGGATCTTCGTTTCTTGAATTAAAAACAAGTCCGCTTTGCCCTTTGAAATAATTTGAGATATCCTACTCCTTTTAACTCCACTACATCCCCCTCTAATATTTAAAGATCCCACGATCATTTCAACAAAATTGAGTTCGCCTTCTCTCTACACAACTTTACTTTATCCGCTCTCTCCATTTCGGCTATACGTTTTTGGAAATCTCCCATCGATTCACCCTTCTCTACACCTAAATTGGAAATTGCCCTCCATAATTTTTCTCCAAGAAAAGGATCCAAATTTTCAAAAAGTCTAAGGTTACACCTTCCAGTTCCAGTTTCCGCAGAATTTTTACCATGAAAACAAACCCTCTTTACAGAATCCCAACTATTATCACTAGTCCTCTTATCCATTCCAGCCCTTTGAGACGAGCTGCCATGTGCCCCTCTACCTTTTTTTGTCCCTTTATTCTTTCTCTTCCTCCTGATGAAACCATTAAAGTTGCCTCCCTTTTCATATATATGTTTTAATTTCAAACTTTTTAACACTTTCCTATTATTCAAACCGTGACCCTTCGAACGGACCAAAAGGTGGTCCTCACTTTCCAAACAAAGTCCAACTTTAGGAGAAAGCGAATGATCTGCAGCAGGTAAAGAGCAGGGTACGATGGACCCCTGCATAGAAGACTCAGCGATGCTACAGTCCCCACCCGGATTAGATTCAAAAAGTGACTTTTCTTTTAAGGAAAAAATAGCATTGTCAAAAGACCCTTTTTCTGACATACCGTCCTCATCACGTCTCGTATCATCATCCACTGCTATACTAGTAATAGAGGCTAAATCCTCATTGGTTTTATCCAAAGGACAAAACCCACCTCCACGTACCAACCCAGATGCCACACCGTCTTCCTCGATAGTCACCGGCGAGCGTTCACGGAAACCCAAATCTTCCGACCTTCCATCGCATTCTTCCTCAAAAAAACCATCAAAATGGCTCCTGAGTCCTTCGGATAAAGAAACCGAATCCTCGTCAGACTCCAAAACTGTTCCATGGCTTCCAACCGAGTCCTCCATCAACGGTCCTTGATACTCTTCACGAAGATGGATTGTAATGTAAACATTATCTATCAAAACCTGCATAGAATTTTTGAAGACGAAACCCTGCGGCACCTTCACCGAGATCCTCGCCACAACTTTGTTAGTTCCAGACAAGGTTGCTTCATCCACACATATGAACGTTCCAATCGAGTCCGCAAGAACTTGAAGAAATTGTCGCACCACGCATGAAGTGGAACTCCACTCAAACACAGCTAAACCACTCGTTCGGAATCAACGTCAGTTTCTCTCCATGGTCTTAACTCCTGAAACCATTTCTTCCAGCAATGCTCCCCTTCAATGATCAAGTTGTGGATATCTCCCTCCTTTGCTTCCTCCAACAAACATAACGATAACCCCATCGGAGTTACCCTGATAGAGGAGAAATCTTTAACTTCCAAACCAAACTGCACATTAAAAGTCATCCCCGGCCTATGTACCACTGCCACATAACCTTGACGCAGCTTATCCTTGTTAACTACCTCAGAGGAAAAGACAACCACCTTGTTCTCCTCCACCTTCTCCAACGACACCTCCTTTCTCTGACCCAAAACCTCCTTGCTCACCACTTCAGCAAAAGACCTCTTAAAATCTCTCCTATTTGAACCTCCCTGATTGAAAAGGAACTCACTCCGTCTCCCCCTTTTTCCCTCCGTCTTCTCTCCCCGCGAATTCCTTTCAAACCTTGGGAGGTTTGCATGCAGTTTCCGACCGTCAATTTGTATACTATCAATCTTCATAGCTAGCAACCTCGCGTCTTCCACTCCCTTAAATCTCGCAAGACCAAAACGTCTACCCGAACTATTCCTCCTGGGAGAAATCATAACCTCCACGACGTCTCCTTCGCAACCGAAAAGCTTGAAAAGGTCAACCGCGCTCATCCGATCAGGAAATTTAGTAAAGTAAATCTACACCAAAAAAGATCCTCCATCTGCCCTCGTCCATTTTCCCTTAGTGAAAACATCCCATCTTGATTTGATCTCACGGAAAGAACTCCTTCTTGCAGTCTTCCATTCCATTTCAAAAAAAAAAAAACACACAAAACCACCCAGAACCAACTCCCAACACCACCGAAAGAAATCGCGGAACCACCGTAAAGCAAATCAAGATGTGAAGGTCCCTACTTCGAAAATTAGGAATTTAAACCAAACACACCTTGAACTCTACAATGAAAACCGAGATTTCACCGATCAATGGACCTAAATCATAGTCGAAGATCGTTAAGTTGCCGGAGAAGAAACGAAATCGAAGAGGAAAAGGAGAAGCGAAAACACACAAAAAACCCCAATTAATTTTGTTCTTCAAATGACTTCAGTGTGATACGTTAATTAGGGATTTAAAAATAAAAATAAAAATAACATTTTCAAAATAGTAAAATTTATTTTAAACTTAATATTTATAAACTAAAAGACTAATTTTAACATATAGTAGTATAAATTAATTTTTTTAAATATTAAAACATAGTCAATTTCAACTAATTAAATTCTTAAAAAATCCAAGTTTTCAAAAAATGTATCTAATAATGATTTTTTTTATAAAAAATAATTCAAAATAGTAAAATTTTGAAATTTTAATATATATAAAAGTCATAGTATAAAAGACTAAAATATCTAAAATAATATTCACCAAAAATTATTTAGATAAGTTGTTTATCCGAAGATTTTTTTTTTGAAAAATTGTTTATACTTTTTTAAAATAAAAATATGTAATATTATACAAATCATTTAAAATTTAATAATTGTTTTAGTCAATATTTAATATAATTACAAAAAGATTCTTTTTATGATTTTGATCAATAATCGATCATAATATGATATGATAATCTTATCTTTTTGAATTTGGTATATTGGTTTTTTCTAAGAATCTTTGAGGCTTCATTTGTAATTTAATTTTTTTATATTGTATTAAATTTTTTCTCTTTTCAGGGTTTGGGTATTGTAGTTTTAGTTAAAAAATTAAGAAAGGAGAAAACTATAATTAATTAATTATGTTAACGCAATTTTATTGAAAGGCTTAAAAATATTCCCCTTATGATATTATTTGGTCAGTCAAAAATTTCTGATCATTATTATAATATATTTGACTTCTAGATAATCTACCACCTATCTATTAAAAGACTATGTTCTAGAAACGATCACTAAATCTTTTTTAATTCAAGTTTATTTTTTTCTAATTATAGTATTAATTATGTCTAAGCACATTTAACGTACTTTTTCAATTTTCATGCAAAACTGAAAAAAAAGCCTCATTCTACTTTCAATGTCATTTTAAATGTTCACTCTGCTTCATCCCTAAAATAATCAAAAGATACATTGAAGCTTGGAGTGACACGCATTGGTTGGTGACATATTAAAATGACATTGATTTGAACATACTAGAACAAGCGATGACGCCGTCGGTGGTTTTGAAACAACGTTTGCTGCAAGAACTTTGAGGAAGCAACGTGAGTGGTTTGATTTCTACTTAGCTTCACTTCTTCCGCTGAACTGCACAACAACCACCATAAATTCTTCTCTGACCACCGTCGTCAAATCCACCACTATCACAACGCCGCACACCAAGTTTCATCGCGTCATCCTTTGTCCCTGCCATGATTTTGTTTTGGTTTATGTTGGCTTCTGATTTTGCTTGCTAAGATGTAGTTTCAATATGTTTTGAGAAATGAAAGATAAATTCACGTTGTTGTTATCTTTATATAAGAATATGAGAATGAATCTGAACCGCTGAATTAAAATATATTTCTAAAATTGATTATTAATTTCTCTCTCATCTTAAAAGCGCCCGATTTTTTCGACTTTTGGCACATGATTCAGTGAAAAATATGATTTAATCTCAACCTTTTAAATCTGATGGTTATTATTTATTCTCAAATTCTCATATAACTCACTCATTCTCACTATATATATATATATATATATATATATATATATATATTCAAAAATATTTTTTATTAAAACTATTATAAATTAGTAGAAATTATTTTAAACTTTAAAAGACTAATTTTGATATATAGTAGCATAAATTTACATTATTTAAGAATAAATCATAGTCAATATCAATTAAGTTTTTAAAAAAATAAAATATTTATAAATGATTTTTAAGAAAACTTATTCAAAATTAAGTAATGTTTTGAAATTTTGATATTAAAAATTATCATAATAAAAAAATAAAATATCAAAAATAAAATTGTATAAAAAATGTATTTAAACTAAGTTTTTATCCGTAATTATATTTAGAAAATTATTTGTAAATTTTTTAAATAAAAATCAATTATATTATAAATATAATTTTACCCCTTACGATATTATTAGATCATTCCCAAAATTTTGATCATAATTGTTATATAATTGACTTCTTGCTAAATTAATATATATATTGGGGTGTTTGTTTCGTGGATACAAATATTATTTCCGGGAATGAGACATTGGAATTCACATATTTCTTTGTTTGTTTCAAGTTTTAATAATTTATACCCGGGTACTTTTTATTCCCAGGAATAATTTTTGTTCATGAATTTTTTCATTTTTATTCCCATGTCAAAGGATGGGAATCTTACATTCCCATGGAAATATAAAATAACTAACCATAACTTCTCACTCCCATGTTATTTTAGCATATTTATTTTTTAATTTTTAATTTTTAAAATTTAATTAAAATAAAACTTAAAAATATTCCTTGGAATTTTATTCATTTTCCAAACACATTGATGGGAATAAATTTCCTGGCAATAATATTCCTAGGAATAATATTCCCAGGATTATAATTTTAATCCATCAAACAAACACAAGTGTTATAATGTTTTTAATGTTCTACCTAAAAATTTAAACCCTGATGTTTTACTTAAAAATTTAAACCCTAATTTAAAAAAGAAAAACTAATTAAATTTGATATTGATATGTGTTTTGTTATTATTTTATTTACAAAATATTAATTTAATAAATTCACACCCATTAATTTATTTACTTACCCAAATAACACTTAATAAAATATGACATGTTTTATTAATATATTTAAGGTTAATATTTAGAGTTATTAAATTAAATAATTACTTTTCAGTCAATCTTAATTGACACCCATTTTTTCTTTAACGGGAGTAATAGAGATATTATTATAGTAATGATTTTAATTTATTATAATAATATTTTTAATTTACACCTTTTTTTAAAAATAGGGTGTCTATTGTCACGTTCTATTACTTTAAATGACATTTTATTTACAAATTTGTCACCGTGTTTATTATTTACACCCGTTTTCAGTATAATGGGTGTAAATTTTAAAATTATATTCATCACTTTGCACTAGTGTTCTTTTTAACTTTACCCCAACTTGACGGCCCAACCACGCCTCCTAGGGGCCCAGTAATAGGATTAGGCAACCCCAAGTCCACAACTAACTCTCCAAGGTTACAAGAGACATTTCTAGCTTGGTTACCTTCTGTAGCATCCGTACTGTTATCATCCCTATATCCAGCTGACTTTACTTCTTTTTCACTTAAAACTCTGCACATAATAGTGTTATCTCTGATATCTTCAGACTGATCCTTATCGAAATCAATTTGAGTCTTCCCAATGCCCACTTGGGCCCACCTCCTGAAGCACTTGTCCCTAAGCTTTCACCAACAAATGAAACGTTGTCAGAGTATATACACCCATCATCTGACCCTTGAGTTCTAAGGGAAAAGTTTCCAACAACTGGCTCAACCTTCGAGAAGCCAGACTCCTCACTCTCTTCCTCTTCAAAGTTATCCCACGCGCCTTCAAAATCTGAAGGAATAGAGGATTTGAAGTCTTCTGAGTCAATCACCTCGTCTTCCTCTTCAAACAAAGAGTTTACTCTTCCACACGATAGATAGTAATATTGGCTATTCACTTCCACTCTAATCTTCTTATCCAAGATAACTCCTAGGTTAGTTTTGATAAGCAGCCTTACAGAATCGAGACAAATCCTACTCCTTGTATTATCATCACACTTGATGAAGGATCCCAAACTAGACAAGAGCAGGCGAAAATTGTTGTCACACCAGGCAATACAAGGAAGTCCACGACACTTAACCCACACAAACCTATCTCTGTCGACCACCTCCATGGACCAAAGGCGAATTTCTTTGAACCAAACCTCCAGCCAATCTCTAGATTCCTCCACGAACTCTTCAATATCTCCTCCAGAGACGTCCTCCAATAAGCACATTGAGGCTCCGAGAGGAGTAGCCTTAATGTTGAAAAGACCTTCCTCGTTAATCACCCTCTGAATGTTAAAAGCATTTCCATCCTCCATGACCACTCCCACTCTCATCCGTTTAAGTCTCTCCATCCAAACATCATCCACCTCTAAAGAAATTAGATTTAGGATTGATTATGAAATCAATCAATGATTAAATTGATTATCTTTACTTCAATCAATTTCTTTTTATTCTATTTATCTTATTGTAATTTTATTTAGATTCAGGATTTAATATGAAATCAATCAACAATTAAATTGATTACAAATATATTAATCTCTTTCTTCTTAGTTTATTTATCTTTTTATATTTTTAATTAGATTTAGGTTTTTCTTTTCTCTCACTGAGATAACAGGTTTGCTGAGCCGTGTGATTTTACTATCTACCACTTTTCTATTTTTTTATTATTTTATTTATTTATTTTTCCCGTTTAGTATTTTTTTAATTTATAACATGATTTTTTTAAAAAAATTCGGGACTTGTAATTCTTAGAAAACTATTTTATTTTTATATTCGTGGTTATTTTCTTAATGAATGGTATGGAATTACATAAAAATATTGATATAATAAAAACTTCTTAATATTTAGCATCTTTTATTTAAATATAAAATAGAATTTAAAAATCAGATAGAGAAAATAAGGTACCATAGATGAGACATATTAAAATTTTTATAATATATATAATATATTATAATCATTCATATATCACTATATAAATCATCAAAGTTAATAAAGATGTTGGATTGATTAAATATTGATAAACAAATGATATATTTGATTTTCAATTACACTTAATTGTATATTTATGTATTGGACTTTATTATAGTTATTTTGTGAGACACAATCAAATGACTTCAGTGATTTTTTTTTTTTTGTAAGCAAGAGACTAAATTGAATGCGAGAACAATGGATTCTCGAACCACTTACAAAAAATCGAGGAAGGCCTCGCACCAAAAGAAAATTACACCCAATTAAATCTTAAGTCAAGTAATACAAAGGAAATTTGGAAAACTCATAAAAGCTATAATTTGAGCGAGTAATTTTCCCAACAAAAGACCACTTCCACACCAACGCCTTGATGTTCCAAACCGTATCGAGCACGTTCCAACTATCATTTCTAAAAATAATAGCGTTGCGCAAAGTCCACAAATACCAAGTCGTGGCCAACCACACACAACCTTCTCTCCCTTTCTTCACCCTATTATGCTTGGAGAAAGAATGCCAAGATAAGAAGCTTTCTTTAATATCACTAGCCCTCCAATTATCAAAACCAATCCAATCGGCCACCTCCCTCCACACCAATTGAGAAACACAACATAACAAAAAGATATGGCCAATAGAATCAACCTCCAAGGAGCAAAAAACACACTATAATCCTCTATTCGGAAACACACAACCTCTACAACTAAGAGCAAGCTTAGTAGGGAGTCTATTTAAAAAGCACAGAAAGCCCTCACCGAGAATACCTCCGAAGCACACCCCCTCCACGCCACCATACCAACATCCCCGTTAGACGGCCGAACATCAATTAATAAATTCCTCAACCTTAACAATTCCGCACCCGCCTCATCATCTACCGGTCCGACTACCCCAAAATCACCCCAAATCCACCTATCATCACTCCAACCTCCCATGCAAGCAACCGAAACACCCTTAAGGTGAGACAAATGGAAGATAGATGGGAAATAATCCTTTAAACAACCATCCCTGATCCGCCAAGAAGACCAAAAAGAGATAGAAAAACCGTTTCCCATGGAAAATTTACAATTAGGCACAAAAAAATTATCCGAACAAGTACTCACCATACCACATAAGTCCCTCCACCAAAAAGAAACACAACTCCCCTTCAACGAAGAAATTCCGGAATCCACCATCTTAAAAAAAATCTCTCCATATCTAGCTTTTAAAACTGTATGCCAAAAAGAATTAGGTTCATTCAAAATCCTCCATCTCCACTTGTTAATTAAAGCCAAATTAAAGTCATCCACCCTTCTCAAACCCAACCCCCCTTTTTCAAAAGGGAGACAAACCTTATTCCAACTCACCCAATGAATTTTCCTCTTGTCCCCATTACTCCCCCAAAGGAAGTTACTTTGAATGCTAGTAATTTCTCTCACAACCTTCGCCGGAGCTTTATAAAAAGAGAGCATGAAAATAGAGAGACTAGAAAGCACCGATTTTAAAAGAGTAAGTCTTCCTCCGAAACTAAGTAACCGGTTGTTCCAACAAGAAAGTCTCCGTTTCAACTTCCCCACCAAATCCCTCCACATATCTCTACTATTAGAGTTGTAACCAATAGGAATTCCGAGAAAAACAAAATTATTTTCCTCCCTTTTACAAGAAAGGAAAAAAGAAGCCAACTCCAAAAACCTTGAATTAATATTAACCCTAATAAGTTTGCTCTTATGAAAATTAATGCCCAAACCGGACACTAATTCAAAACCTCTCAAGACCGCTTTCATGGCCCAAAGATGTTTCCAAGTGCCCTCACCAAACAACAAAGTATCGTCCGCAAATTGAAGGATGTCCATAAAGCACCTTCCCCTTATGTTGAATCCCTCAAACTCCCTGTTCACCACCGATCTAGTAACCAAGCCCTTTAACCCTTCCGCTACTATCACATAAAGAAAAGGAGATAAAGAATCTCCTTGTCTCAAGCCTCTCCCACAATAAATTCCTTCGTAGGACTACCGTTAACTAAAACCGACATCTTACTCGAAAAAAACAAAGCATCCATCCATCTCAACCAAGTTTCCCCAAACCCCATTTTACAAAGCATAAAGGTAAGAAAATTCCAACTAACCTTATCTTACGCCTTCTCAAAATCAACCTTGAAAAGCAAGCAACCTTTTCCCTCCTTCTTAGCAAAATCAACCACCTCATTAGCCACCAAAACTCCGTCAAGAAGTTGCCTTCCAGGAACAAAAGCGCTTTGGCAACTAGAAATAATCGAGTTCAACACCAACTTCAACCTCAACGCCAAGAGTTTAGATAAAGGTTTATAAACACACCCAACGAGACAAATAGGTCTATAGTCATCCAAACACAAAGGGTTAGAAGATTTTGGAACGAAGGTCAAAAAAGAAGAGGTAAAAGATTTAGAGAGAATAGCTCCGGAATAGAAGCTTTGAAAACAAACTATAAAATCATCCTTCATAAAATGCCAACAGTTCTTGATAAAAAGAAAAGAATAACCATCGGGACCCGGGCTTTTAGATCCTTCACAACTCCAAACCGCCTCTTTAATTTCCTCCTCCGAAAAAGGTGCTTCAAGTAAAGAATTTTCCGTAGGACTGATACCCTTAAAAGTAATACCTTCTAACACCGGTCTAACAAAGTCCGCCTCAACAAATTTAGAGGCAAAATGTCTCCTCACTTCTTCCTTAACATCCTCCACCTTATCAATGACTCCGTTGTCCATTCTAATGGAACCAATAAAATTACGTCTTCTCCCCTCTTTCAAAACTCTATGGAAATACTTACTATTAGTATCTCCATCATTAATCCACTTCATTCTAGCCTTTTGAATAAGCATATTTTCCTTAATCTTTAAATTCAACCAAAACTTACCACTTCCACTCTTTTTCTTTCTCAACAAAACTTCCTCCCCCACCTCTCCTAAAACAACCTCGTCATCGTCCCCTTCATTTAAATCCTTAACACCCTCCTCCATATTTAAATCAAACCTTCCAAAAATAGTAGTGTTCCACCACTTAAGGCTTTCTTTTAAAATCCTCAATTTTTCCTTAAGAACAAAATCTCTTCTTCCCGCCACATGAATCTTCATCCACTCTTTTTCAACAAAAGGAAGAAAAGAAGAATTAGAAAACCACTCATTATTAACCCGAAAAGGTTTCGGACCCCAATCCGCTTTGTCGAAAATAAGCCATATAGGACAACAATCAGATACATCCCTATCCCCAATCATTTGACCCACGACCCCCCACTCGTCAATTAAACCATTTGAAACCAAAAACTAATCAATCCTAGTTTTAGCCTTTCCATCGCCACTATACCAAGAGAACTTTTTACCCTTACACGGTAAATCCACCAAATTACCATCCTCAATAAACTTTTCGAAGTACCTCCATTCCAAAGACGCATTGAAGACGGTTCTACCTCTTCGTTCATTTGCTTTTTTCACCGCATTAAAATCGCCCCCAAACAACCACCCTCCATCCGAAAAATTAGCCATCAAATCTAACAACTTCATCCATAAAATTCTCTTCAAAGCAAAAGAGCAAGGGGCATAAATATTAACCACATAATAGAATTTATTTTTCCAACTAACTTTTACTCCCAAATACCCTGCACCTCTAAAACTACAAATGACCTCCACCGATTTAGTTTTCCACAAAATAAGTAATCCTCCCTACATACCTTCCGAATTTACAAAAGAAAACTCAATATCCTCCCTACGCCAAAAGCTCCTCGCAACAACCTCTGACAAATCTTGGATCTTCGTTTCTTGAATTAAAAACAAGTCCGCTTTGCCCTTTGAAATAATTTGAGATATCCTACTCCTTTTAACTCCACTACATCCCCCTCTAATATTTAAAGATCCCACGATCATTTCAACAAAATTGAGTTCGCCTTCTCTCTACACAACTTTACTTTATCCGCTCTCTCCATTTCGGCTATACGTTTTTGGAAATCTCCCATCGATTCACCCTTCTCTACACCTAAATTGGAAATTGCCCTCCATAATTTTTCTCCAAGAAAAGGATCCAAATTTTCAAAAAGTCTAAGGTTACACCTTCCAGTTCCAGTTTCCGCAGAATTTTTACCATGAAAACAAACCCTCTTTACAGAATCCCAACTATTATCACTAGTCCTCTTATCCATTCCAGCCCTTTGAGACGAGCTGCCATGTGCCCCTCTACCTTTTTTTGTCCCTTTATTCTTTCTCTTCCTCCTGATGAAACCATTAAAGTTGCCTCCCTTTTCATATATATGTTTTAATTTCAAACTTTTTAACACTTTCCTATTATTCAAACCGTGACCCTTCGAACGGACCAAAAGGTGGTCCTCACTTTCCAAACAAAGTCCAACTTTAGGAGAAAGCGAATGATCTGCAGCAGGTAAAGAGCAGGGTACGATGGACCCCTGCATAGAAGACTCAGCGATGCTACAGTCCCCACCCGGATTAGATTCAAAAAGTGACTTTTCTTTTAAGGAAAAAATAGCATTGTCAAAAGACCCTTTTTCTGACATACCGTCCTCATCACGTCTCGTATCATCATCCACTGCTATACTAGTAATAGAGGCTAAATCCTCATTGGTTTTATCCAAAGGACAAAACCCACCTCCACGTACCAACCCAGATGCCACACCGTCTTCCTCGATAGTCACCGGCGAGCGTTCACGGAAACCCAAATCTTCCGACCTTCCATCGCATTCTTCCTCAAAAAAACCATCAAAATGGCTCCTGAGTCCTTCGGATAAAGAAACCGAATCCTCGTCAGACTCCAAAACTGTTCCATGGCTTCCAACCGAGTCCTCCATCAACGGTCCTTGATACTCTTCACGAAGATGGATTGTAATGTAAACATTATCTATCAAAACCTGCATAGAATTTTTGAAGACGAAACCCTGCGGCACCTTCACCGAGATCCTCGCCACAACTTTGTTAGTTCCAGACAAGGTTGCTTCATCCACACATATGAACGTTCCAATCGAGTCCGCAAGAACTTGAAGAAATTGTCGCACCACGCATGAAGTGGAACTCCACTCAAACACAGCTAAACCACTCGTTCGGAATCAACGTCAGTTTCTCTCCATGGTCTTAACTCCTGAAACCATTTCTTCCAGCAATGCTCCCCTTCAATGATCAAGTTGTGGATATCTCCCTCCTTTGCTTCCTCCAACAAACATAACGATAACCCCATCGGAGTTACCCTGATAGAGGAGAAATCTTTAACTTCCAAACCAAACTGCACATTAAAAGTCATCCCCGGCCTATGTACCACTGCCACATAACCTTGACGCAGCTTATCCTTGTTAACTACCTCAGAGGAAAAGACAACCACCTTGTTCTCCTCCACCTTCTCCAACGACACCTCCTTTCTCTGACCCAAAACCTCCTTGCTCACCACTTCAGCAAAAGACCTCTTAAAATCTCTCCTATTTGAACCTCCCTGATTGAAAAGGAACTCACTCCGTCTCCCCCTTTTTCCCTCCGTCTTCTCTCCCCGCGAATTCCTTTCAAACCTTGGGAGGTTTGCGTGCAGTTTCCGACCGTCAATTTGTATACTATCAATCTTCATAGCTAGCAACCTCGCGTCTTCCACTCCCTTAAATCTCGCAAGACCAAAACGTCTACCCGAACTATTCCTCCTGGGAGAAATCATAACCTCCACGACGTCTCCTTCGCAACCGAAAAGCTTGAAAAGGTCAACCGCGCTCATCCGATCAGGAAATTTAGTAAAGTAAATCTACACCAAAAAAGATCCTCCATCTGCCCTCGTCCATTTTCCCTTAGTGAAAACATCCCATCTTGATTTGATCTCACGGAAAGAACTCCTTCTTGCAGTCTTCCATTCCATTTCAAAAAAAAAAAAACACACAAAACCACCCAGAACCAACTCCCAACACCACCGAAAGAAATCGCGGAACCACCGTAAAGCAAATCAAGATGTGAAGGTCCCTACTTCGGAAATTAGGAATTTAAACCAAACACACCTTGAACTCTACAATGAAAACCGAGATTTCACCGATCAATGGACCTAAATCATAGTCGAAGATCGTTAAGTTGCCGGAGAAGAAACGAAATCGAAGAGGAAAAGGAGAAGCGAAAACACACAAAAAACCCCAATTAATTTTGTTCTTCAAATGACTTCAGTGTGATACGTTAATTAGGGATTTAAAAATAAAAATAAAAATAACATTTTCAAAATAGTAAAATTTATTTTAAACTTAATATTTATAAACTAAAAGACTAATTTTAACATATAGTAGTATAAATTAATTTTTTTAAATATTAAAACATAGTCAATTTCAACTAATTAAATTCTTAAAAAATCCAAGTTTTCAAAAAATGTATCTAATAATGATTTTTTTTATAAAAAATAATTCAAAATAGTAAAATTTTGAAATTTTAATATATATAAAAGTCATAGTATAAAAGACTAAAATATCTAAAATAATATTCACCAAAAATTATTTAGATAAGTTGTTTATCCGAAGATTTTTTTTTTGAAAAATTGTTTATACTTTTTTAAAATAAAAATATGTAATATTATACAAATCATTTAAAATTTAATAATTGTTTTAGTCAATATTTAATATAATTACAAAAAGATTCTTTTTATGATTTTGATCAATAATCGATCATAATATGATATGATAATCTTATCTTTTTGAATTTGGTATATTGGTTTTTTCTAAGAATCTTTGAGGCTTCATTTGTAATTTAATTTTTTTATATTGTATTAAATTTTTTCTCTTTTCAGGGTTTGGGTATTGTAGTTTTAGTTAAAAAATTAAGAAAGGAGAAAACTATAATTAATTAATTATGTTAACGCAATTTTATTGAAAGGCTTAAAAATATTCCCCTTATGATATTATTTGGTTAGTCAAAAATTTCTGATCATTATTATAATATATTTGACTTCTAGATAATCTACCACCTATCTATTAAAAGACTATGTTCTAGAAACGATCACTAAATCTTTTTTAATTCAAGTTTATTTTTTTCTAATTATAGTATTAATTATGTCTAAGCACATTTAACGTACTTTTTCAATTTTCATGCAAAACTGAAAAAAAAGCCTCATTCTACTTTCAATGTCATTTTAAATGTTCACTCTGCTTCATCCCTAAAATAATCAAAAGATACATTGAAGCTTGGAGTGACACGCATTGGTTGGTGACATATTAAAATGACATTGATTTGAACATACTAGAACAAGCGATGACGCCGTCGGTGGTTTTGAAACAACGTTTGCTGCAAGAACTTTGAGGAAGCAACGTGAGTGGTTTGATTTCTACTTAGCTTCACTTCTTCCGCTGAACTGCACAACAACCACCATAAATTCTTCTCTGACCACCGTCGTCAAATCCACCACTATCACAACGCCGCACACCAAGTTTCATCGCGTCATCCTTTGTCCCTGCCATGATTTTGTTTTGGTTTATGTTGGCTTCTGATTTTGCTTGCTAAGATGTAGTTTCAATATGTTTTGAGAAATGAAAGATAAATTCACGTTGTTGTTATCTTTATATAAGAATATGAGAATGAATCTGAACCGCTGAATTAAAATATATTTCTAAAATTGATTATTAATTTCTCTCTCATCTTAAAAGCGCCCGATTTTTTCGACTTTTGGCACATGATTCAGTGAAAAATATGATTTAATCTCAACCTTTTAAATCTGATGGTTATTATTTATTCTCAAATTCTCATATAACTCACTCATTCTCACTATATATATATATATATATTCAAAAATATTTTTTATTAAAACTATTATAAATTAGTAGAAATTATTTTAAACTTTAAAAGACTAATTTTGATATATAGTAGCATAAATTTACATTATTTAAGAATAAATCATAGTCAATATCAATTAAGTTTTTAAAAAAATAAAATATTTATAAATGATTTTTAAGAAAACTTATTCAAAATTAAGTAATGTTTTGAAATTTTGATATTAAAAATTATCATAATAAAAAAATAAAATATCAAAAATAAAATTGTATAAAAAATGTATTTAAACTAAGTTTTTATCCGTAATTATATTTAGAAAATTATTTGTAAATTTTTTAAATAAAAATCAATTATATTATAAATATAATTTTACCCCTTACGATATTATTAGATCATTCCCAAAATTTTGATCATAATTGTTATATAATTGACTTCTTGCTAAATTAATATATATATTGGGGTGTTTGTTTCGTGGATACAAATATTATTTCCGGGAATGAGACATTGGAATTCACATATTTCTTTGTTTGTTTCAAGTTTTAATAATTTATACCCGGGTACTTTTTATTCCCAGGAATAATTTTTGTTCATGAATTTTTTCATTTTTATTCCCATGTCAAAGGATGGGAATCTTACATTCCCATGGAAATATAAAATAACTAACCATAACTTCTCACTCCCATGTTATTTTAGCATATTTATTTTTTAATTTTTAATTTTTAAAATTTAATTAAAATAAAACTTAAAAATATTCCTTGGAATTTTATTCATTTTCCAAACACATTGATGGGAATAAATTTCCTGGCAATAATATTCCTAGGAATAATATTCCCAGGATTATAATTTTAATCCATCAAACAAACACAAGTGTTATAATGTTTTTAATGTTCTACCTAAAAATTTAAACCCTGATGTTTTACTTAAAAATTTAAACCCTAATTTAAAAAAGAAAAACTAATTAAATTTGATATTGATATGTGTTTTGTTATTATTTTATTTACAAAATATTAATTTAATAAATTCACACCCATTAATTTATTTACTTACCCAAATAACACTTAATAAAATATGACATGTTTTATTAATATATTTAAGGTTAATATTTAGAGTTATTAAATTAAATAATTACTTTTCAGTCAATCTTAATTGACACCCATTTTTTCTTTAACGGGAGTAATAGAGATATTATTATAGTAATGATTTTAATTTATTATAATAATATTTTTAATTTACACCTTTTTTTAAAAATAGGGTGTCTATTGTCACGTTCTATTACTTTAAATGACATTTTATTTACAAATTTGTCACCGTGTTTATTATTTACACCCGTTTTCAGTATAATGGGTGTAAATTTTAAAATTATATTCATCACTTTGCACTAGTGTTCTTTTTAACTTTACCCCAACTTGACGGCCCAACCACGCCTCCTAGGGGCCCAGTAATAGGATTAGGCAACCCCAAGTCCACAACTAACTCTCCAAGGTTACAAGAGACATTTCTAGCTTGGTTACCTTCTGTAGCATCCGTACTGTTATCATCCCTATATCCAGCTGACTTTACTTCTTTTTCACTTAAAACTCTGCACATAATAGTGTTATCTCTGATATCTTCAGACTGATCCTTATCGAAATCAATTTGAGTCTTCCCAATGCCCACTTGGGCCCACCTCCTGAAGCACTTGTCCCTAAGCTTTCACCAACAAATGAAACGTTGTCAGAGTATATACACCCATCATCTGACCCTTGAGTTCTAAGGGAAAAGTTTCCAACAACTGGCTCAACCTTCGAGAAGCCAGACTCCTCACTCTCTTCCTCTTCAAAGTTATCCCACGCGCCTTCAAAATCTGAAGGAATAGAGGATTTGAAGTCTTCTGAGTCAATCACCTCGTCTTCCTCTTCAAACAAAGAGTTTACTCTTCCACACGATAGATAGTAATATTGGCTATTCACTTCCACTCTAATCTTCTTATCCAAGATAACTCCTAGGTTAGTTTTGATAAGCAGCCTTACAGAATCGAGACAAATCCTACTCCTTGTATTATCATCACACTTGATGAAGGATCCCAAACTAGACAAGAGCAGGCGAAAATTGTTGTCACACCAGGCAATACAAGGAAGTCCACGACACTTAACCCACACAAACCTATCTCTGTCGACCACCTCCATGGACCAAAGGCGAATTTCTTTGAACCAAACCTCCAGCCAATCTCTAGATTCCTCCACGAACTCTTCAATATCTCCTCCAGAGACGTCCTCCAATAAGCACATTGAGGCTCCGAGAGGAGTAGCCTTAATGTTGAAAAGACCTTCCTCGTTAATCACCCTCTGAATGTTAAAAGCATTTCCATCCTCCATGACCACTCCCACTCTCATCCGTTTAAGTCTCTCCATCCAAACATCATCCACCTCTAAAGAAATTAGATTTAGGATTGATTATGAAATCAATCAATGATTAAATTGATTATCTTTACTTCAATCAATTTCTTTTTATTCTATTTATCTTATTGTAATTTTATTTAGATTCAGGATTTAATATGAAATCAATCAACAATTAAATTGATTACAAATATATTAATCTCTTTCTTCTTAGTTTATTTATCTTTTTATATTTTTAATTAGATTTAGGTTTTTCTTTTCTCTCACTGAGATAACAGGTTTGCTGAGCCGTGTGATTTTACTATCTACCACTTTTCTATTTTTTTATTATTTTATTTATTTATTTTTCCCGTTTAGTATTTTTTTAATTTATAACATGATTTTTTTAAAAAAATTCGGGACTTGTAATTCTTAGAAAACTATTTTATTTTTATATTCGTGGTTATTTTCTTAATGAATGGTATGGAATTACATAAAAATATTGATATAATAAAAACTTCTTAATATTTAGCATCTTTTATTTAAATATAAAATAGAATTTAAAAATCAGATAGAGAAAATAAGGTACCATAGATGAGACATATTAAAATTTTTATAATATATATAATATATTATAATCATTCATATATCACTATATAAATCATCAAAGTTAATAAAGATGTTGGATTGATTAAATATTGATAAACAAATGATATATTTGATTTTCAATTACACTTAATTGTATATTTATGTATTGGACTTTATTATAGTTATTTTGTGAGACACAATCAAATGACTTCAGTGATTTTTTTTTTTTTGTAAGCAAGAGACTAAATTGAATGCGAGAACAATGGATTCTCGAACCACTTACAAAAAATCGAGGAAGGCCTCGCACCAAAAGAAAATTACACCCAATTAAATCTTAAGTCAAGTAATACAAAGGAAATTTGGAAAACTCATAAAAGCTATAATTTGAGCGAGTAATTTTCCCAACAAAAGACCACTTCCACACCAACGCCTTGATGTTCCAAACCGTATCGAGCACGTTCCAACTATCATTTCTAAAAATAATAGCGTTGCGCAAAGTCCACAAATACCAAGTCGTGGCCAACCACACACAACCTTCTCTCCCTTTCTTCACCCTATTATGCTTGGAGAAAGAATGCCAAGATAAGAAGCTTTCTTTAATATCACTAGCCCTCCAATTATCAAAACCAATCCAATCGGCCACCTCCCTCCACACCAATTGAGAAACACAACATAACAAAAAGATATGGCCAATAGAATCAACCTCCAAGGAGCAAAAAACACACTATAATCCTCTATTCGGAAACACACAACCTCTACAACTAAGAGCAAGCTTAGTAGGGAGTCTATTTAAAAAGCACAGAAAGCCCTCACCGAGAATACCTCCGAAGCACACCCCCTCCACGCCACCATACCAACATCCCCGTTAGACGGCCGAACATCAATTAATAAATTCCTCAACCTTAGCAATTCCACACACGCCTCATCATCTACTGGTCCGACTACCCCAAAATCACCCCAAATCCACCTATCATCACTCCAACCTCCCATGCAAGCAACCGAAACACCCTTAAGGTGAGACAAATGGAAGATAGATGGGAAATAATCCTTTAAACAACCATCCCTGATCCGCCAAGAAGACCAAAAAGAGATAGAAAAACCGTTTCCCATGGAAAATTTACAATTAGGCACAAAAAAATTATCCGAACAAGTACTCACCATACCACATAAGTCCCTCCACCAAAAAGAAACACAACTCCCCTTCAACGAAGAAATTCCGGAATCCACCATCTTAAAAAAAATCTCTCCATATCTAGCTTTTAAAACTGTATGCCAAAAAGAATTAGGTTCATTCAAAATCCTCCATCTCCACTTGTTAATTAAAGCCAAATTAAAGTCATCCACCCTTCTCAAACCCAACCCCCCTTTTTCAAAAGGGAGACAAACCTTATTCCAACTCACCCAATGAATTTTCCTCTTGTCCCCATTACTCCCCCAAAGGAAGTTACTTTGAATGCTAGTAATTTCTCTCACAACCTTCGCCGGAGCTTTATAAAAAGAGAGCATGAAAATAGAGAGACTAGAAAGCACCGATTTTAAAAGAGTAAGTCTTCCTCCGAAACTAAGTAACCGGTTGTTCCAACAAGAAAGTCTCCGTTTCAACTTCCCCACCAAATCCCTCCACATATCTCTACTATTAGAGTTGTAACCAATAGGAATTCCGAGAAAAACAAAATTATTTTCCTCCCTTTTACAAGAAAGGAAAAAAGAAGCCAACTCCAAAAACCTTGAATTAATATTAACCCTAATAAGTTTGCTCTTATGAAAATTAATGCCCAAACCGGACACTAATTCAAACCCTCTCAAGACCGCTTTCATGGCCCAAAGATGTTTCCAAGTGCCCTCACCAAACAACAAAGTATCGTCCGCAAATTGAAGGATGTCCATAAAGTACCTTCCCCTTATGTTGAATCCCTCAAACTCCCTGTTCACCACCGATCTAGTAACCAAGCCCTTTAACCCTTCCGCTACTATCACATAAAGAAAAGGAGATAAAGGATCTCCTTGTCTCAAGCCTCTCCCACAATAAATTCCTTCGTAGGACTACCGTTAACTAAAACCGACATCTTACTCGAAAAAAACAAAGCATCCATCCATCTCAACCAAGTTTCCCCAAACCCCATTTTACAAAGCATAAAGGTAAGAAAATTCCAACTAACCTTATCTTACGCCTTCTCAAAATCAACCTTGAAAAGCAAGCAACCTTTTCCCTCCTTCTTAGCAAAATCAACCACCTCATTAGCCACCAAAACTCCGTCAAGAAGTTGCCTTCCAGGAACAAAAGCGCTTTGGCAACTAGAAATAATCGAGTTCAACACCAACTTCAACCTCAACGCCAAGAGTTTAGATAAAGGTTTATAAACACACCCAACGAGACAAATAGGTCTATAGTCATCCAAACACAAAGGGTTAGAAGATTTTGGAACGAAGGTAAAAAAAGAAGAGGTAAAAGATTTAGAGAGAATAGCTCCGGAATAGAAGCTTTGAAAACAAACTATAAAATCATCCTTCATAAAATGCCAACAGTTCTTGATAAAAAGAAAAGAATAACCATCGGGACCCGGGCTTTTAGATCCTTCACAACTCCAAACCGCCTCTTTAATTTCCTCCTCCGAAAAAGGTGCTTCAAGTAAAGAATTTTCCGTAGGACTGATACCCTTAAAAGTAATACCTTCTAACACCGGTCTAACAAAGTCCGCCTCAACAAATTTAGAGGCAAAATGTCTCCTCACTTCTTCCTTAACATCCTCCACCTTATCAATGACTCCGTTGTCCATTCTAATGGAACCAATAAAATTACGTCTTCTCCCCTCTTTCAAAACTCTATGGAAATACTTACTATTAGTATCTCCATCATTAATCCACTTCATTCTAGCCTTTTGAATAAGCATATTTTCCTTAATCTTTAAATTCAACCAAAACTTACCACTTCCACTCTTTTTCTTTCTCAACAAAACTTCCTCCCCCACCTCCCCTAAAACAACCTCGTCATCGTCCCCTTCATTTAAATCCTTAACACCCTCCTCCATATTTAAATCAAACCTTCCAAAAATAGTAGTGTTCCACCACTTAAGGCTTTCTTTTAAAATCCTCAATTTTTCCTTAAGAACAAAATCTCTTCTTCCCGCCACATGAATCTTCATCCACTCTTTTTCAACAAAAGGAAGAAAAGAAGAATTAGAAAACCACTCATTATTAACCCGAAAAGGTTTCGGACCCCAATCCGCTTTGTCGAAAATAAGCCATATAGGACAATAATCAGATACATCCCTATCCCCAATCATTTGACCCACGACCCCCCACTCGTCAATTAAACCATTTGAAACCAAAAACTAATCAATCCTAGTTTTAGCCTTTCCATCGCCACTATACCAAGAGAACTTTTTACCCTTACACGGTAAATCCACCAAATTACCATCCTCAATAAACTTTTCGAAGTACCTCCATTCCAAAGACGCATTGAAGACGGTTCTACCTCTTCGTTCATTTGCTTTTTTCACCGCATTAAAATCGCCCCAAACAACCACCCTCCATCCGAAAAATTAGCCATCAAATCTAACAACTTCATCCATAAAATTCTCTTCAAAGCAAAAGAGCAAGGGGCATAAATATTAACCACATAATAGAATTTATTTTTCCAACTAACTTTTACTCCCAAATACCCTGCACCTCTAAAACTACAAATGACCTCCACCGATTTAGTTTTCCACAAAATAAGTAATCCTCCCTACATACCTTCCGAATTTACAAAAGAAAACTCAATATCCTCCCTACGCCAAAAGCTCCTCGCAACAACCTCTGACAAATCTTGGATCTTCGTTTCTTGAATTAAAAACAAGTCCGCTTTGCCCTTTGAAATAATTTGAGATATCCTACTCCTTTTAACTCCACTACATCCCCCTCTAATATTTAAAGATCCCACGATCATTTCAACAAAATTGAGTTCGCCTTCTCTCTACACAACTTTACTTTATCCGCTCTCTCCATTTCGGCTATACGTTTTTGGAAATCTCCCATCGATTCACCCTTCTCTACACCTAAATTGGAAATTGCCCTCCATAATTTTTCTCCAAGAAAAGGATCCAAATTTTCAAAAAGTCTAAGGTTACACCTTCCAGTTCCAGTTTCCGCAGAATTTTTACCATGAAAACAAACCCTCTTTACAGAATCCCAACTATTATCACTAGTCCTCTTATCCATTCCAGCCCTTTGAGCCGAGCTGCCATGTGCCCCTCTACCTTTTTTTGTCCCTTTATTCTTTCTCTTCCTCCTGATGAAACCATTAAAGTTGCCTCCCTTTTCATATATATGTTTTAATTTCAAACTTTTTAACACTTTCCTATTATTCAAACCGTGACCCTTCGAACGGACCAAAAGGTGGTCCTCACTTTCCAAACAAAGTCCAACTTTAGGAGAAAGCGAATGATCTGCAGCAGGTAAAGAGCAGGGTACGATGGACCCCTGCATAGAAGACTCAGCGATGCTACAGTCCCCACCCGGATTAGATTCAAAAAGTGACTTTTCTTTTAAGGAAAAAATAGCATTGTCAAAAGACCCTTTTTCTGACATACCGTCCTCATCACGTCTCGTATCATCATCCACTGCTATACTAGTAATAGAGGCTAAATCCTCATTGGTTTTATCCAAAGGACAAAACCCACCTCCACGTACCAACCCAGATGCCACACCGTCTTCCTCGATAGTCACCGGCGAGCGTTCACGGAAACCCAAATCTTCCGACCTTCCATCGCATTCTTCCTCAAAAAAACCATCAAAATGGCTCCTGAGTCCTTCGGATAAAGAAACCGAATCCTCGTCAGACTCCAAAACTGTTCCATGGCTTCCAACCGAGTCCTCCATCAACGGTCCTTGATACTCTTCACGAAGATGGATTGTAATGTAAACATTATCTATCAAAACCTGCATAGAATTTTTGAAGACGAAACCCTGCGGCACCTTCACCGAGATCCTCGCCACAACTTTGTTAGTTCCAGACAAGGTTGCTTCATCCACACATATGAACGTTCCAATCGAGTCCGCAAGAACTTGAAGAAATTGTCGCACCACGCATGAAGTGGAACTCCACTCAAACACAGCTAAACCACTCGTTCGGAATCAACGTCAGTTTCTCTCCATGGTCTTAACTCCTGAAACCATTTCTTCCAGCAATGCTCCCCTTCAATGATCAAGTTGTGGATATCTCCCTCCTTTGCTTCCTCCAACAAACATAACGATAACCCCATCGGAGTTACCCTGATAGAGGAGAAATCTTTAACTTCCAAACCAAACTGCACATTAAAAGTCATCCCCGGCCTATGTACCACTGCCACATAACCTTGACGCAGCTTATCCTTGTTAACTACCTCAGAGGAAAAGACAACCACCTTGTTCTCCTCCACCTTCTCCAACGACACCTCCTTTCTCTGACCCAAAACCTCCTTGCTCACCACTTCAGCAAAAGACCTCTTAAAATCTCTCCTATTTGAACCTCCCTGATTGAAAAGGAACTCACTCCGTCTCCCCCTTTTTCCCTCCGTCTTCTCTCCCCGCGAATTCCTTTCAAACCTTGGGAGGTTTGCATGCAGTTTCCGACCGTCAATTTGTATACTATCAATCTTCATAGCTAGCAACCTCGCGTCTTCCACTCCCTTAAATCTCGCAAGACCAAAACGTCTACCCGAACTATTCCTCCTGGGAGAAATCATAACCTCCACGACGTCTCCTTCGCAACCGAAAAGCTTGAAAAGGTCAACCGCGCTCATCCGATCAGGAAATTCAGTAAAGTAAATCTACACCAAAAAAGATCCTCCATTTCCCCTAAGTGAAAACATCCCATATTGGTTTGATCTCACGGAAAGAACTCCTTCTTGCAGTCTTCCATTCCATTTCAAAAAAAAAAACACACAAAACCACCCAGAACCAACTCCCAACACCACCGAAAGAAATCGCGGAACCACCGTAAAGCTAATCAAGATGTGAAGGTCCCTAATTCGAAAATTAGGAATTTAAACCAAACACACCTTGAACCCTACAATGAAAACCGAGATTTCACAGATCAATGGACCTGAATCATAGTCGAAGATCATTAAGTTGTCGGAGAAGAAACGAAATTGAAGAGGAAAAGGAGAAGCGAAAACACACAAAAAACCCCAATTAATTTTGTTCTTCAAATGACTTCAGTGTGATACGTTAATTAGGGATTTAAAAATAAAAATAAAAATAACATTTTCAAAATAGTAAAATTTATTTTAAACTTAATATTTATAAACTAAAAGACTAATTTTAACATATAGTAGTATAAATTAATTTTTTTAAATATTAAAACATAGTCAATTTCAACTAATTAAATTCTTAAAAAATCCAAGTTTTCAAAAAATGTATCTAATAATGATTTTTTTTATAAAAAATAATTCAAAATAGTAAAATTTTGAAATTTTAATATATATAAAAGTCATAGTATAAAAGACTAAAATATCTAAAATAATATTCACCAAAAATTATTTAGATAAGTTGTTTATCCGAAGATTTTTTTTTTGAAAAATTGTTTATACTTTTTTAAAATAAAAATATGTAATATTATACAAATCATTTAAAATTTAATAATTGTTTTAGTCAATATTTAATATAATTACAAAAAGATTCTTTTTATGATTTTGATCAATAATCGATCATAATATGATATGATAATCTTATCTTTTTGAATTTGGTATATTGGTTTTTTCTAAGAATCTTTGAGGCTTCATTTGTAATTTAATTTTTTTATATTGTATTAAATTTTTTCTCTTTTCAGGGTTTGGGTATTGTAGTTTTAGTTAAAAAATTAAGAAAGGAGAAAACTATAATTAATTAATTATGTTAACGCAATTTTATTGAAAGGCTTAAAAATATTCCCCTTATGATATTATTTGGTTAGTCAAAAATTTCTGATCATTATTATAATATATTTGACTTCTAGATAATCTACCACCTATCTATTAAAAGACTATGTTCTAGAAACGATCACTAAATCTTTTTTAATTCAAGTTTATTTTTTTCTAATTATAGTATTAATTATGTCTAAGCACATTTAACGTACTTTTTCAATTTTCATGCAAAACTGAAAAAAAAGCCTCATTCTACTTTCAATGTCATTTTAAATGTTCACTCTGCTTCATCCCTAAAATAATCAAAAGATACATTGAAGCTTGGAGTGACACGCATTGGTTGGTGACATATTAAAATGACATTGATTTGAACATACTAGAACAAGCGATGACGCCGTCGGTGGTTTTGAAACAACGTTTGCTGCAAGAACTTTGAGGAAGCAACGTGAGTGGTTTGATTTCTACTTAGCTTCACTTCTTCCGCTGAACTGCACAACAACCACCATAAATTCTTCTCTGACCACCGTCGTCAAATCCACCACTATCACAACGCCGCACACCAAGTTTCATCGCGTCATCCTTTGTCCCTGCCATGATTTTGTTTTGGTTTATGTTGGCTTCTGATTTTGCTTGCTAAGATGTAGTTTCAATATGTTTTGAGAAATGAAAGATAAATTCACGTTGTTGTTATCTTTATATAAGAATATGAGAATGAATCTGAACCGCTGAATTAAAATATATTTCTAAAATTGATTATTAATTTCTCTCTCATCTTAAAAGCGCCCGATTTTTTCGACTTTTGGCACATGATTCAGTGAAAAATATGATTTAATCTCAACCTTTTAAATCTGATGGTTATTATTTATTCTCAAATTCTCATATAACTCACTCATTCTCACTATATATATATATATATATATATATATATATATATATATATATATATATATATATATATATATATATATATATATATATATATATATATATATATATATATATATATATATATATATATATATATATATATATATATATATATATATATATATATATATATATTCAAAAATATTTTTTATTAAAACTATTATAAATTAGTAGAAATTATTTTAAACTTTAAAAGACTAATTTTGATATATAGTAGCATAAATTTACATTATTTAAGAATAAATCATAGTCAATATCAATTAAGTTTTTAAAAAAATAAAATATTTATAAATGATTTTTAAGAAAACTTATTCAAAATTAAGTAATGTTTTGAAATTTTGATATTAAAAATTATCATAATAAAAAAATAAAATATCAAAAATAAAATTGTATAAAAAATGTATTTAAACTAAGTTTTTATCCGTAATTATATTTAGAAAATTATTTGTAAATTTTTTAAATAAAAATCAATTATATTATAAATATAATTTTACCCCTTACGATATTATTAGATCATTCCCAAAATTTTGATCATAATTGTTATATAATTGACTTCTTGCTAAATTAATATATATATTGGGGTGTTTGTTTCGTGGATACAAATATTATTTCCGGGAATGAGACATTGGAATTCACATATTTCTTTGTTTGTTTCAAGTTTTAATAATTTATACCCGGGTACTTTTTATTCCCAGGAATAATTTTTGTTCATGAATTTTTTCATTTTTATTCCCATGTCAAAGGATGGGAATCTTACATTCCCATGGAAATATAAAATAACTAACCATAACTTCTCACTCCCATGTTATTTTAGCATATTTATTTTTTAATTTTTAATTTTTAAAATTTAATTAAAATAAAACTTAAAAATATTCCTTGGAATTTTATTCATTTTCCAAACACATTGATGGGAATAAATTTCCTGGCAATAATATTCCTAGGAATAATATTCCCAGGATTATAATTTTAATCCATCAAACAAACACAAGTGTTATAATGTTTTTAATGTTCTACCTAAAAATTTAAACCCTGATGTTTTACTTAAAAATTTAAACCCTAATTTAAAAAAGAAAAACTAATTAAATTTGATATTGATATGTGTTTTGTTATTATTTTATTTACAAAATATTAATTTAATAAATTCACACCCATTAATTTATTTACTTACCCAAATAACACTTAATAAAATATGACATGTTTTATTAATATATTTAAGGTTAATATTTAGAGTTATTAAATTAAATAATTACTTTTCAGTCAATCTTAATTGACACCCATTTTTTCTTTAACGGGAGTAATAGAGATATTATTATAGTAATGATTTTAATTTATTATAATAATATTTTTAATTTACACCTTTTTTTAAAAATAGGGTGTCTATTGTCACGTTCTATTACTTTAAATGACATTTTATTTACAAATTTGTCACCGTGTTTATTATTTACACCCGTTTTCAGTATAATGGGTGTAAATTTTAAAATTATATTCATCACTTTGCACTAGTGTTCTTTTTAACTTTACCCCAACTTGACGGCCCAACCACGCCTCCTAGGGGCCCAGTAATAGGATTAGGCAACCCCAAGTCCACAACTAACTCTCCAAGGTTACAAGAGACATTTCTAGCTTGGTTACCTTCTGTAGCATCCGTACTGTTATCATCCCTATATCCAGCTGACTTTACTTCTTTTTCACTTAAAACTCTGCACATAATAGTGTTATCTCTGATATCTTCAGACTGATCCTTATCGAAATCAATTTGAGTCTTCCCAATGCCCACTTGGGCCCACCTCCTGAAGCACTTGTCCCTAAGCTTTCACCAACAAATGAAACGTTGTCAGAGTATATACACCCATCATCTGACCCTTGAGTTCTAAGGGAAAAGTTTCCAACAACTGGCTCAACCTTCGAGAAGCCAGACTCCTCACTCTCTTCCTCTTCAAAGTTATCCCACGCGCCTTCAAAATCTGAAGGAATAGAGGATTTGAAGTCTTCTGAGTCAATCACCTCGTCTTCCTCTTCAAACAAAGAGTTTACTCTTCCACACGATAGATAGTAATATTGGCTATTCACTTCCACTCTAATCTTCTTATCCAAGATAACTCCTAGGTTAGTTTTGATAAGCAGCCTTACAGAATCGAGACAAATCCTACTCCTTGTATTATCATCACACTTGATGAAGGATCCCAAACTAGACAAGAGCAGGCGAAAATTGTTGTCACACCAGGCAATACAAGGAAGTCCACGACACTTAACCCACACAAACCTATCTCTGTCGACCACCTCCATGGACCAAAGGCGAATTTCTTTGAACCAAACCTCCAGCCAATCTCTAGATTCCTCCACGAACTCTTCAATATCTCCTCCAGAGACGTCCTCCAATAAGCACATTGAGGCTCCGAGAGGAGTAGCCTTAATGTTGAAAAGACCTTCCTCGTTAATCACCCTCTGAATGTTAAAAGCATTTCCATCCTCCATGACCACTCCCACTCTCATCCGTTTAAGTCTCTCCATCCAAACATCATCCACCTCTAAAGAAATTAGATTTAGGATTGATTATGAAATCAATCAATGATTAAATTGATTATCTTTACTTCAATCAATTTCTTTTTATTCTATTTATCTTATTGTAATTTTATTTAGATTCAGGATTTAATATGAAATCAATCAACAATTAAATTGATTACAAATATATTAATCTCTTTCTTCTTAGTTTATTTATCTTTTTATATTTTTAATTAGATTTAGGTTTTTCTTTTCTCTCACTGAGATAACAGGTTTGCTGAGCCGTGTGATTTTACTATCTACCACTTTTCTATTTTTTTATTATTTTATTTATTTATTTTTCCCGTTTAGTATTTTTTTAATTTATAACATGATTCTTTTAAAAAAATTCGGGACTTGTAATTCTTAGAAAACTATTTTATTTTTATATTCGTGGTTATTTTCTTAATGAATGGTATGGAATTACATAAAAATATTGATATAATAAAAACTTCTTAATATTTAGCATCTTTTATTTAAATATAAAATAGAATTTAAAAATCAGATAGAGAAAATAAGGTACCATAGATGAGACATATTAAAATTTTTATAATATATATAATATATTATAATCATTCATATATCACTATATAAATCATCAAAGTTAATAAAGATGTTGGATTGATTAAATATTGATAAACAAATGATATATTTGATTTTCAATTACACTTAATTGTATATTTATGTATTGGACTTTATTATAGTTATTTTGTGAGACACAATCAAATGACTTCAGTGTTTTTTTTTTTTTTGTAAGCAAGAGACTAAATTGAATGCGAGAACAATGGATTCTCGAACCACTTACAAAAAATCGAGGAAGGCCTCGCACCAAAAGAAAATTACACCCAATTAAATCTTAAGTCAAGTAATACAAAGGAAATTTGGAAAACTCATAAAAGCTATAATTTGAGCGAGTAATTTTCCCAACAAAAGACCACTTCCACACCAACGCCTTGATGTTCCAAACCGTATCGAGCACGTTCCAACTATCATTTCTAAAAATAATAGCGTTGCGCAAAGTCCACAAATACCAAGTCGTGGCCAACCACACACAACCTTCTCTCCCTTTCTTCACCCTATTATGCTTGGAGAAAGAATGCCAAGATAAGAAGCTTTCTTTAATATCACTAGCCCTCCAATTATCAAAACCAATCCAATCGGCCACCTCCCTCCACACCAATTGAGAAACACAACATAACAAAAAGATATGGCCAATAGAATCAACCTCCAAGGAGCAAAAAACACACTATAATCCTCTATTCGGAAACACACAACCTCTACAACTAAGAGCAAGCTTAGTAGGGAGTCTATTTAAAAAGCACAGAAAGCCCTCACCGAGAATACCTCCGAAGCACACCCCCTCCACGCCACCATACCAACATCCCCGTTAGACGGCCGAACATCAATTAATAAATTCCTCAACCTTAGCAATTCCACACACGCCTCATCATCTACTGGTCCGACTACCCCAAAATCACCCCAAATCCACCTATCATCACTCCAACCTCCCATGCAAGCAACCGAAACACCCTTAAGGTGAGACAAATGGAAGATAGATGGGAAATAATCCTTTAAACAACCATCCCTGATCCGCCAAGAAGACCAAAAAGAGATAGAAAAACCGTTTCCCATGGAAAATTTACAATTAGGCACAAAAAAATTATCCGAACAAGTACTCACCATACCACATAAGTCCCTCCACCAAAAAGAAACACAACTCCCCTTCAACGAAGAAATTCCGGAATCCACCATCTTAAAAAAAATCTCTCCATATCTAGCTTTTAAAACTGTATGCCAAAAAGAATTAGGTTCATTCAAAATCCTCCATCTCCACTTGTTAATTAAAGCCAAATTAAAGTCATCCAACCTTCTCAAACCCAACCCCCCTTTTTCAAAAGGGAGACAAACCTTATTCCAACTCACCCAATGAATTTTCCTCTTGTCCCCATTACTCCCCCAAAGGAAGTTACTTTGAATGCTAGTAATTTCTCTCACAACCTTCGCCGGAGCTTTATAAAAAGAGAGCATGAAAATAGAGAGACTAGAAAGCACCGATTTTAAAAGAGTAAGTCTTCCTCCGAAACTAAGTAACCGGTTGTTCCAATAAGAAAGTCTCCGTTTCAACTTCCCCACCAAATCCCTCCACATATCTCTACTATTAGAGTTGTAACCAATAGGAATTCCGAGAAAAACAAAATTATTTTCCTCCCTTTTACAAGAAAGGAAAAAAGAAGCCAACTCCAAAAACCTTGAATTAATATTAACCCTAATAAGTTTGCTCTTATGAAAATTAATGCCCAAACCGGACACTAATTCAAAACCTCTCAAGACCGCTTTCATGGCCCAAAGATGTTTCCAAGTGCCCTCACCAAACAACAAAGTATCGTCCGCAAATTGAAGGATGTCCATAAAGTACCTTCCCCTTATGTTGAATCCCTCAAACTCCCTGTTCACCACCGATCTAGTAACCAAGCCCTTTAACCCTTCCGCTACTATCACATAAAGAAAAGGAGATAAAGGATCTCCTTGTCTCAAGCCTCTCCCACAATAAATTCCTTCGTAGGACTACCGTTAACTAAAACCGACATCTTACTCGAAAAAAACAAAGCATCCATCCATCTCAACCAAGTTTCCCCAAACCCCATTTTACAAAGCATAAAGGTAAGAAAATTCCAACTAACCTTATCTTACGCCTTCTCAAAATCAACCTTGAAAAGCAAGCAACCTTTTCCCTCCTTCTTAGCAAAATCAACCACCTCATTAGCCACCAAAACTCCGTCAAGAAGTTGCCTTCCAGGAACAAAAGCGCTTTGGCAACTAGAAATAATCGAGTTCAACACCAACTTCAACCTCAACGCCAAGAGTGTAGATAAAGCTTTATAAACACACCCAACGAGACAAATAGGTCTATAGTCATCCAAACACAAAGGGTTAGAAGATTTTGGAACCAAGGTAAAAAAAGAAGAGGTAAAAGATTTAGAGAGAATAGCTCCGGAATAGAAGCTTTGAAAACAAACTATAAAATCATCCTTCATAAAATGCCAACACTTCTTGATAAAAAGAAAAGAATAACCATCGGGACCTGGGCTTTTAGATCCTTCACAACTCCAAACCGCCTCTTTAATTTCCTCCTCCGAAAAAGGTGCTTCAAGTAAAGAATTTTCCGTAGGACTGATACCCTTAAAAGTAATACCTTCTAACACCGGTCTAACAAAGTCCGCCTCAACAAATTTAGAGGCAAAATGTCTCCTCACTTCTTCCTTAACATCCTCCACCTTATCAATGACTCCGTTGTCCGTTCTTATGGGACCAATAAAATTACGTCTTCTCCTCTCTTTCAAAACTCTATGGAAATACTTACTATTAGTATCTCCATCATTAATCCACTTCATTCTAGCCTTTTGAATAAGCATATTTTCCTTAATCTTTAAATTCAACCAAAACTTACCACTTCCACTCTTTTTCTTTCTCAACAAAACTTCCTCCTCCACCTCCCCTAAAACAACCTCGTCATCGTCCCCTTCATTCAAATCCTTAACACCCTCCTCCATATTTAAATCAAACCTTCCAAAAATAGTAGTGTTCCACCACTTAAGGCTTTCTTTTAAAATCCTCAATTTTTCCTTAAGAACAAAATCTCTTCTTCCCGCCACATGAATCTTCCTCCACTCTTTTTCAACAAAAGGAAGAAAAGAAGAATTAGAAAACCACTCATTGTTAACCCGAAAAGGTTTCGGATCCCAATTCGCTTTGTCCAAAATAAGCCATATAGGACAATGATCAGATACATCCCTATCCCCAATCATTTGACCCACGGCCCCCCACTCGTCAATTAAACCATTTGAAACCAAAAACTGATCAATCCTACTTTTAGCCTTTCCATCGCCACTATACCAAGAGAACTTTTTACCCTTACACGGTAAATCCACCAAATTACCATCCTCAATAAACTTCTCGAAGTACCTCCATTCCGAAGACGCATTGAAGATGGTTCTACCTCTTCGTTCATTTGCTTTTTTCACCGCATTAAAATCGCCCCCAAACAACCACCCTCCATCTGAAAAATTAGCCTTCAAATCTAACAACTTCATCCATAAAATTCTCTTCAAAGCAAAAGAGCAAGGGGCATAAATATTAACCACATAATAGAATTTATTTTTCCAACTAACTTTTACTCCCAAATACCCCGCACCTCTAAAACTACAAATGACCTCCACCGATTTAGTTTTCCACAAAATAAGTAATCCTCCCTACATACCTTCCGAATTTACAAAAGAAAACTCAATATCCTCCCTACGCCAAAAGCTCCTCGCAACAACCTCAGACAAATCTTGGATCTTCGTTTCTTGAATTAAAAACAAGTCCGCTTTGCCCTTTGAAATAATTTGAGATATCCTACTCCTTTTAACTCCACTACATCCCCCTCTAATATTTAAAGATCCCACGATCATTTCAATAAAATTGAGTTCGCCTTCTCTCTACACAACTTTACTTTATCCGCTCTCTCCATTTCGGCTATACGTTTTTGGAAATCTCCCATTGATTCACCCTTCTCTACACCTAAAGTGGAAATTGCCCTCCATAATTTTTCTCCAAGAAAAGGATCCAAATTTTCAAAAAGTCTAAGGTTACACCTTCCAATTCCAGTTTCCGCAGAATTTTCACCATGAAAACAAACCCTCTTTACAGAATCCCAACTATTATCACTAGTCCTCTTATCCATTCCAGCCCTTTGAGACGAGCTGCCATGTGCCCCTCTACCTTTTTTTGTCCCTTTATTCTTTCTCTTCCTCCTGATGAAACCATTAAAGTTGCCTCCCTTTTCATATATATGTTTTAATTTCAAACTTTTTAACACTTTCCTATTATTCAAACCGTGACCCTTCGAACGGACCAAAAGGTGGTCCTCACTTTCCAAACAAAGTCCAACTTTAGGAGAAAGCGAATGATCTGCAGTAGGTAAAGAGTAGGGTACGATGGACCCTTGCATAGAAGACTCAGCGATGCTACAGTCCCCACCCGGATTAGATTCAAAAAGTGACTTTTCTTTTAAGGAAAAAATAGCATTGTCAAAAGACCCTTTTTCTGACATACCATCCTCATCACGTCTCGTATCATCATCCACTGCTATACTAGTAATAGAGACTAAACCCTCCATGGTTTTATCCAAAGGACAAAACCCACCTCCACGTACCAACCCAGATGCCACACCGTCTTCCTCGATAGTCACCGGCGAGCGTTCACGAAAACCCAAATCTTCCGACCTTCCATCGCATTCTTCCTCAAAAAACCCATCAAAATGGCTCCTGAGTCCTTCGGATAAAGAAACCGAATCCTCGTCAGACTCCAAAACCGTTCCATGGCTTCCAACCGAGTCCTCCATCAACGGTCCTTGATACTCTTCACGAAGATGGATTGTAAAGTAAACATTATCTATCAAAACCTGCATAGAATTTTTGAAGACGAAACCTTGCGGCACCTTCACCGAGATCCTCGCCACAACTTTGTTAGTTCCAGACAAGGTTGCTTCATCCACACATATGAACGTTCCAATCGAGTCCACAAGAACCTTGAAGAAATTATCGCACCACGCATGAAGCAGAACTCCACTCAAACACAGCCAAACCATTCTATCGGAATCAACGTCAGTTTCTCTCCATGGTCTTAACTCCTGAAACCATTTCTTCCAGCAATGCTCCCCTTCAACGATCAAGTTGTGGATATCTCCCTCCTTTGCTTCCTCCAACAAACATAACGACAACCCCATCGGAGTTACCCTGATAGAGGAGAAACCTTCAACTTCCAAACCAAACTGCACATTAAAAGACATCCCCGGCCTATGTACCACTCCCACATAAGCTTGAAGTAACTTATCCTTGTTAACTACTGTAACACCCACATATACATACATACATCAAAGCATATATAATACATGAATAATACGTTTGGTACTGAAATATATATGTGTAAGTTCCTAGTTAACACATTGTATACATTAAATGCCCTAAATACAAAGTTCAAAAGTCTACGGCATAACATACACAAGATGTCCAAAAACCACTAAGAACTAGATCAATATAATGATCTCAAAATAAAACGCCATAGCGGAAGCCATGCCATCTCAAAAGCTACGATCCGTAAGGAAAAGTCAAACCACCTTATCCTTAACCTTCGCCGAACCTGCAGAACCTGTGATGTAAACAACAACAGTGGGGTGAGATACATCAAATCTCAGTGGATTCGCTATCTTATAGTCCTCTCGGCTCTATAAGGTTCTAAAAAGCCTAACTCAAGTCAAAGGAAAAAGGGAAGTGACTTTGAGTACACACACTATATGGAAACATGTCATGAGTTCATCAACTCACAATATCACTAATCGGTAACCACACCAAGGCATCCCCTTTTCCCGTCCGCTTCTACGTCTAGAAGACGACCCGAGTCATGGATCCTTGAACCTACTTGACATACGAATGGATTCGGGTTCTACGGGCCATAAACCGTTATGAACCGTCGCTTCACACGGGCCATTAACCGTCACAAGCATACGCTCCCAGAGCGCCATTCGTACTGCACCCGGGAATCAAACCTGCCAAGTAGTCATGCATATGTTTCAGAGGAGCTCGAGACCCATGAAACGCAACTCAAAGAACCGGTTACGATTACGTGATCACACACACAAACGTGATTGCATTCGACAATCACAAGGCCATAATGCCTTCTCATAAACCACAAAGGTTCACACACATGTTCCATACTAGTGTCTCTCTCTCCTCTAGACCATTACTCGGCAAGGATGCACATCTACATCGAATGCACGAGCATCGCCATCTAGATTAATTATCAATCCTAGTCACAACTTAGAATCATAACATTAGGTTTTGAGGTAAGGTTTCCTCACTCTTCCTAATTTGTCTTAAGCATGCATATTCTCTCATTCATACTTAACAACAATTATATAGACACGGTATAACACAAAATTACAAGTAAATACATATAATCACACATCACATAAAACATCACTTTCCCGATCCGAGTTACGGCTCAAAAGTTATGGAAGAAACAAGTTGGGTGATCTGTCATGTTCGCATTGCGAAGAGCCAGCGAGTGCTCGCTACTCATTCGCAGTACGAACCTCTCAGCGAATGCCTAGCCAACGCTGGTTCGCTGCACCATTCGCAGTGCGAACGTGTGGCGAACCGTGGCAGAACCAAAACAAGCTAAGGTTCGCAGTGCGAACCACTGGCAAATGCCTGGAGAACGTTAGCCTTCGCATTCGCAGTGCGAACTGCCAGCGAGTCCACGATTTCCCCCTTCGCTGGGGGACTTGCAGTGCGGATCTGGGAATTTCAGAAACTCCATCAGCGTAAGAGCTGATCTCCCATGGTTCCAAAACCCCACCAAAACATAACCCAACATCATACAATCAAATATAAATGATTCTACACTCCTATAACCCATAATACTCAGTTTGTAAAACATTTTAACCGTTAATCTCCAAGATTTTGCAATTTATCCAATTCTCCTACAACTCTAACCTAGGTATTAGAAACCAATAAAGTCTAAAACAAAAGCATCTATCTAGAACCCACCTTGAAGAGATGAAGATGGTGAAGATTTGAAGATGATTGGATGAAGATTTGATGATGTTCTTGATGATTTTGATCTTGAACTTTTCTCCTCTTTTTCTCTTCCTTTCCTTCTCTTTTCTTTCTCTCCAAAATCCTTTCTATCTTTTTCTTTGGAAAATGAAAGGAAAGAAAATAGTATAGGGAAAAAATATCATCAATTAGCAACACTACTAAATATCCAAAAAGTCTCTAAAGTCCAAATATTTAAATACCTCTGAGTCAGATAATATTAATTGGATTTACTCTAACTCCGACATTTACCCTAATTACCTCTGCGGATAATTTATCAGAGTGCACTGGGACTCAGTTGATCACAACTAATATTATCCAGAGCAAAATAATTTACGGGGTATTACAACTACCTCAGAGGAAAAGACAACCACCTTGTTCTCCTCCATCTTCTCCAACGGCACCTCCTTTCTCTGACCCAAAACCTCCTTGCTCACCACTTCAGCAAAAGACCTCTTAAAATCTCTCCTATTTGAACCTCCCTGATTGAAAAGGAACTCACTCTGTATCCCCCTTTTTCCCTCCGTCTTCTCTCCCCGCGAATTCCTTTCAAACCTTGGGAGGTTTGCATGCAGTTTCCGGCCGTCAATTTGTATACTATCAATCTTTATAGCTAGCAACCTCGTGTCTTCCACTCCCTTAAATCTCGTAAAACCAAAACGTCTACCCGAACTATTCCTCTTGGGAGAAATCATAACCTCCACGACGTCTCCTTCGCAACCGAAAAGCTTGAAAAGGTCCACCGCGCTCATCCGATCAGGAAATTCAGTAAAGTAAATCTACACCAAAAAAGATCCTCCATCTGCCCTCGTCCATTTCCCCTTAGTGAAAACATCCCATCTTGGTTTGATCTCACGGAAATAACTCCTTCTTGCAGTCTTCCATTCCATTTCAAAAAAAAAAAAACACACAAAACCACCCAGAACCAACTCCCAACACCACCGAAAGAAATCGCGGAACCACCGTAAAGCTAATCAAGATGTGAAGGTCCCTAATTCGAAAATTAGGAATTTAAACCAAACACACCTTGAACCCTACAATGAAAACCGAGATTTCACCGATCAATGGACCTGAATCATAGTCGAAGATCGTTAAGTTGCCGGAGAAGAAACGAAATCGAAGAGGAAAAGGAGAAGCGAAAACACACAAAAAACCCCAATTAATTTTGTTCTTCAAATGACTTCAGTGTGATACGTTAATTAGGGATTTAAAAATAAAAATAAAAATAATAATTTCAAAATAGTAAAAATTATTTTAAACTTAATATTTATAAACTAAAAGACTAATTTTAACATATAGTAGTATAAATTAATTTTTTTAAATATTAAAACATAGTCAATTTCAACTAATTAAATTCTTAAAAAATCCAAGTTTTCAAAAAATGTATCTAATAATGATTTTTTTTTATAAAAAATAATTCAAAATAGTAAAATTTTTAAATTTTAATATTTATAAAAGTCATAGTATAAAAGACTAAAATATCTAAAATAATATTCACCAAAAAATAGTTAGATAAGTTGTTTATCCGAAGATTTTTTTTTGAAAAATTGTTTATACTTTTTTAAAATAAAAATATGTAATATTATACAAATCATTTAAAATTTAATAATTGTTTCAGTCAATATTTAATATAATTACAAAAAGATTCTTTTTATGATTTTGATCAATAATCGATCATAATATGATATGATAATCTTATCTTTTTGAATTTGGTATATTGGTTTTTTCTAAGAATCTTTGAGGCTTCATTTGTAATTTAATTTTTTTATTTTGTATTAAATTTTTTCTCTTTTTAGGGTTTGGGTATTGTAGTTTTAGTTAAAAAATTAAGAAAGGAGAAAACTATAATTAATTAATTATGTTAACGCAATTTTATTGAAAGGCTTAAAAATATTTTATTATAATATATTTGACTTCTAGATAATCTACCACCTATCTATTAAAAGACTATGTTCTAGAAATGATCACTAAAACTTTTTTAATTCAAGTTTATTTTTTTCTAATTATAGTATTAATTATGTCTAAGCACATTTAACTTACTTTTTCAATTTTCATGCAAAACTGAAAAAAAAAAAGCCTCATTCTACTTTCAATGTCATTTTAAATATCCACTCTGCTTCATCCATAAAATAATCAAAAGATACATTGAAGCTTGGAGTGACACGCATTGGTTGGTGACATATTAAAATGACATTGATTTGAACATACTAGAACAAGCGATGACGCCGTTGGTGGTTTTGAAACAACGTTTGCTGCAAGAACTTTGAGGAAGCAACGTGAGTGGTTTGATCGTACTTAGGTTCACTTCTTCCGCTGAACTGCACAACAACCACCATGAATTCTTCTCTGACCACCGTCGTCAAATCCACCACTATCACAACGCCGCACACTAAGTTTCATCGCGTCATCCTTTGTCCCTTCCATGATTTTGTTTTGGTTTATGTTGGCTTCTGATTTTGCTTGCTAAGATGTACTTTCAATATGTTTTGAGAAATGAAAGATAAATTCATGTTGTTGTTATCTTTATATAAGAATATGAGAATGAATCTGAACCGTTGAATTAAAACATATTTCTAAAATTGATTATTAATTTCTCTCTCCTCTTAAAAGCGTCCGATTTTTTTGACTTTTCGCACATGATTCAGTGAAAAATATGATTTAATCTCAACCTTTTAAATCTGATGGTTATTATTTATTCTCAAATTCTCATATAACTCACTCATTCTCACTATATATATATATATATATATATATATATATATATATATATATATATATATATATATATATATATATATATATATATATATATATATATATATATATATATATTCAAAAATATTGTTTATTAAAACAATTATAAAATAGTAGAAATTATTTTAAACTTTAAAAGACTAATTTTGATATATAGTTGCATAAATTTACATTATTTAAGAATAAATCATAGTCAATATCAATTAAGTTTTCAAAAAAATAAAATATTTATAAATGATTTTTAAGAAAACTTATTCAAAATTAAGTAATGTTTTGAAATTTTGATATTAAAAATTATCATAATTAAAAAAATAAAATATCTAAAACAATATTGTATAAAAAATGTATTTAAACTAATTTTTTATCCGAAATTATATTTAGAAAATTATTTGTAAATTTTTTAAATAAAAATCAATTATATTATACATATCATTTTACCCCTTACGATATTATTAGATCATTCCCAAAATTTTGATCATAATTGTTATATAATTGACTTCTTGCTAAATTAATATATATATATATATATATATATATATATATATATATATATATATATATATATATATATATATATATATATATATATATATATTATATTTATAGATAAATTTAAAATAATTATATATTTAAACTGACTTGAGCGAGCACAAATTGACCCGCGTAGATATAAGAAGAGTGTCCTATTAGTAATATATTATTAGTTGTTAACTCTAAAATAAAATTATTTCAAGAATGAATATTAAAAATATATTCTTTATAACTAAAGGAATATCCAAAAATATAAAACAATAAAAAACAAAAACATTCTTCGCTAAAGCATCAATAATTATCCATATAATTTATATGGATTATATATCCTTTATATTTCAATAATAAAGTAATTAAAAAAACAATCACACTAGTAATTAGTCCTAATAACTTAATAATTAACCTAATAATAAATATGGATGAATGACTTAAACTAATGGCATGCTACACCATACAATAAAATCCAATTCGACGATTTTTCTAAATGATCTCTATGCGATGAAAAGCTAAGAGGCTCACAAGCAATCTTCATATTACGAACTTTTGGAAAATTGCGCACATCCTTAAAATTGATAGTAGTAGACAATCCAACCTCAAAGTTAACAATTCCCCGAGAGGAGCTACTAACAATGTCGGTAGCTACATCATTGTTGACATCCATGTTGTGGTGGACTATGATAGTATTTGTAAAACCACTACTTTGGAAAAAAGGTTTTAAAGGAATGGTGGAGAGAAGACTTTGATATATTGTTGTAATTAATATTAAAAGAAATGTGATCGTAAGATATACTATAATAGCTGTCGAGATTTGTGATGAAGAAAGTAATATTTCACTCAGCGGTGATTCTTGATTTTTTTTTATGTTGAGTGAGTTGATAGAAGTTGAGTTGATTCCATACTCGGGCGTGACTGTGTGAAAACGGAAGATGAGAAGTAGCAATATAAAAAAGCCGGCAAGAAGGAACATTCTAGCAAAAACTATAAGTTTTTGCATCCAAAATGACCTCTGTTGGATTGAGGAGGATGCATATTCTATGACAATAGACAATAAAAATATGATCATGTCAATAGAAAAACAAAAATAATTTATAAAAATATTAATCAAAAAGATATATTAGGAGTGACATTCGTTCTGTTTAGACATGTTCTACAAAAGTTTGCAAGAAAACGAAACAAAACGTCTAGATTTGTCAAAAAAAAAAACGGGACAAATGGACTTGCCAATACATCACTTTTTATACAAAATTTTATATTTATAAAAATGCACAAAAATTTAGAGCGGAATATGATAAACATATTAAAAGAAGCTTTGTTAGAATTTTACAAAAAATTTATAGATTAGAAATACCTGTATCCATATTCGGTAATGATCAGAAAGCAAGTAAGCAGCAACTAAAAAAAAGTTAAAATGGAATGAGTGTATTAGAATAATTTGAAATAAAACTTTACTACAAGAATTTTTTACAAACTACACACATAAAAACTTAAAGATATATGGGAAAAATAGCTTCAGAAAATATGCGAAATTTACCGGTTTGGTTTAACTTCTACGCCTCTTATAAACTTGGTTGTTTTTTCAATTCTTAGACTTTGTTTGGTCATGTATAGTATTTATAGAGTTTTAAGATGCAACACATATGGAAGGAAAGAAAATAAAAAGATGTAAAATTGATTATGAACAATTAAAGTGTTTGTCATTATATCAATCTCTTTCTTTTTAATTTATTTATCGTATTGTAGTTTTAATTAGATTTAGGATTGATTATGAAATCAATCAACGATTAAACTAATTATCTTTACTTCAATCAATTTCTTTTTATTCTATTTATCTTATTGTAATTTTATTTAGATTCAGGATTTAATATGAAATCAATCAACAATTAAATTGATTACAAATATATCAATCTCTTTCTTCTTAGTTTATTTATCTTTTTATATTTTTAATTAGATTTAGTTTTTTTTTTCTATCACTGAGATAACAGGTTTGCTGAGCCGTGTGATTTTACTCTCTACCACTTTTCTATTTTTTTTATTATTTTATTTATTTATTTTTCCCATTTAGTATTTTTTAAAAAAAAATTTATAACATGATTTTTTTAAAAAAATTCAAAACTTGTAGTTCTTAGAAAACTATTTGATTTTTATATTTGTGGTTATTTTCTTAATGAATGGGATGGAATTACATAAAAATATTGATAAAATAAAAACTTATCTTAATATTTAGCACCTTTTATTTAAATATAAAATAGAATTTAAAAACCAGATAGAGAAAATAAGGTACCATAGATGAGACATATTAAATTTTTTTATAATATATATTATATATTATAATCATTCATATATCACTATATAAATCATCAAAGTTAATAAAGAAGTTGGATTGATTAAATATTGAATACAAAAAGTTATATCTGATTTTCAATTACACTTAATTGTATATTTATTTATTGCACTTTATTATAGTTATTTTGTGATACACAATCAAATGACTTCAGTGTGATACGTTAACTAGGGATTTAAAAATAAAAATAAAAATAACATTTTCAAAATAGTAAAAATTATTTTAAACTTAATATTTATAAACTAAGAGTCTAATTTTAACATATAGTAGTATAAATTAAAATTTTTTAATATTAAAACATAGTCAATTTCAACTAATTAAATTCTTAAAAAATCCAAGTTTTCAAAAAAAGTATCTAATAATGATTTTTTTATATAAAGAATAATTCAAAATAGTAAAATTTTGAAATTTTAATATTTATAAAAGTCATAGTATAAAAGACTAAAATATCTAAAATAATATTCACCAAAAAATATTTAGATAAGTTGTTTATCCGAAGATTTTTTTTGAAAAATTGTTTATACCTTTTTAAAATAAAAATATGTAATATTATACAAATCATTTAAAATTTAATAGTTGTTTTAGTCAATATTTAATATAATTACAAAAAGATTCTTTTTATGATTTTGATCAATAATCGATCATAATATGATATGATAATCTTATCTTTTTGAATTTGGTATATTGGTTTTTTCTAAGAATCTTTGAGGCTTCATTTGTAATTTTATTTTTTTATTTTGTATTAAATTTTTTTTCTTTTCAGGGTTTGGGTATTGTAGTTTTAGTTAAAAAATTAAGAAAGGAGAAAACTATAATTAATTAATTATGTTAACGCAATTTTATTGAAAGGCTTAAAAATATTCCCCTTATGATATTATTTGGTCAGTCAAAAATTTCTGATCATTATTATAATATATTTGACTTCTAGATAATCTACCACCTATCTATTAAAAGACTATGTTCTAGAAACGATCACTAAATCTTTTTTAATTCAAGTTTATTTTTTTCTAATTATAGTATTAATTATGTCTAAGCACATTTAACTTACTTTTTCAATTTTCAAGCAAAACTGAAAAAAAAAAGCCTCATTCTACTTTCAATGTCATTTTAAATGTTCACTCTGCTTCATCCATAAAATAATCAAAAGATACATTGAAGCTTGGAGTGACACACATTGTTTGGTGACATATTAAAATGACATTGATTTGATCATACTAGAACAAGCGATGACGCCGTCGGTGGTTTTGAAACAACGTTTGCTGCAAGAACTTTGAGGAAGCAACGTGAGTGGTTTGATTTCTACTTAGCTTCACTTCTTCCGCTGAACTGCACAACAACCACCATCAATTCTTCTCTGACCACCGTCGTCAAATCCACCACTATCACAACGCCGCACACCAAGTTTCATCGCGTCATCCTTTGTCCCTTCCATGATTTTGTTTTGGTTGATGTTGGCTTCTGATTTTGCTTACTAAGATGTAGTTTCAATATGTTTTGAGAAATGAAAGATAAATTCATGTTGTAAAGACCATATACAATACATGCCTCAAATCATATATTATACATGAGTTTCACTTTTTGTACTGAAACATAACAAGTTCCTAGTTAACACATTATACACGTAAATGCCTCTAATACAAAACACCTAAAAGTCTAAGGCATTACATATACAAGATGTTCCAAAATGATAAAAACTAAGAACTAGATCAATACAATGATCTCAAAACATAAACGCCATAGCGGAAGCCATGCCATCACAAAACCACGATCCGTAAGGAAAGTCAAATAACCCTGTCCTTACCTTTCGCCAAACCTGCAGAACCTGTGATGTAAACAACAACAGTGGGGTGAGATACATCAAATCTCAGTGAGTTCCCTATCTTAAAGTCCTCTCGGCTCTACAAGGTTCTAACAAACCTAACTCAAGTCAAAAGGGAAAAAGGGAAGTGACCTTGAGTACACACACACTATATGGACACATGTTATGAGTTCATCAACTCACAATATCACTAATCCGTAACCACACCAAGGCATCCCCTTTTCCCGTCCGCTTCTACGTCTAGAAGACGACCCGAGTCATGGATCCTTGAACCTACTTGACATACAAATGGATTCGGGTTCTACGGGCCATAAACCGTTATGAACCGTCGCTTCACACGGGCCATAAACCGTCACAAGCATACGCTCCCTGAGCGCCATTCGTACTGCACACGGGAATCAAACCTGTCAAGTAGTTGTGCACAAGTTTCAGAGGAGCTCGAGACCCATGAAACGCACTCGCAAATAAAATCGGTTACGATTACGTGATCACACACAATCGTGATCGTATTCGACAATCACAAGGCCATAATGCCTTAACATAACCAAACGGTTAATACACATGTTCCATACTAGTGTTTATTCGTTCTAAATTGTCCAACACTGCTTATGGTAATTGTCCTCCCTCTACTTACTTTATGTTTTATCGTGCATACATTTTTCAACAACAATTACACAACCAAAATCAACAAAACGACACAATTCCAACAATTCCGATATAATTAAATCGGCCGTCAATCTTAAAACCAATGTAATAAGAAAGTACATTTTATTACCTTTCCAACGATACCAAAATTGTTCCAATCCGGGTCACGGATAAAAAGTTACGGCATTGGAAACAACCGATCGGAAATGAAATATCACAACAACAGAATTCTGTAACTCTCCTGGCCGTACGCGTATTGGCACTCCCCGTACGCGTATTGCCCAAATGCTCGCCCAGCCATACGCGTATTGCCCCAAGCGATACGCGTATTGCTCAAAATGCCCGGCCATCTATACGCGTATTGCCCTTGCCGTACGCGTATTGACAAGCTCCATACGCGTATTGACATGCTCCATACGCGTATGGGCAGAGAAAAATGCAGAAGTTCCTGTAGAATTTTTCTGCTACGGGTTGATCCAAAATCAACCCCAAATCCCATTTTCATCAATCAAAATGCATCAAAACATGTTATAACATCACAACCAGTATAACATATAATCAAACATTGCATTTAGCAGTTAGATTCACGAATTTTGTGCAAAAAGATTCAATTTTCACAATTTCTAATCTAACTCTAAACTCAAAATAATCCTACTCTAAAGAGTCTAACTAGAACCCACCTGGATTACTAGACGAGGAGGTTGATACTGAGATGAATAGATGAAGAGTTGAAGCTTGATGATGATCTTGAGCTTCTTGAGAAATTTTCTCTTCTTCCTCTTCCTTTTCCTTTTCCTTCTTTCCTTTTTCCTTTCTTTTCTTCTCTTTAGCTTTGTTTCTATCTTTTGTTTGTTTTTCCAAGGAAAATGAAAAGGAAATAGATAGTATAGAAACTATCATATTTAGTAACACTACTAAATATCCAAAATTAGCTCAAATACATCAAATTATAAAAACTCAACGTTAAATACTATTAATTTAATCGACTCTGAGTTCGTCAGTTTACTCCAACTATTTTATCAAATAATTACTCAGAGTACTCCGGAACCCAGTTGATCATAATAATATTCACCAGAACGTTTATAAATTTACGGGGTATTACATTCTCCCCCCCTTAAATAGAAATTCGTCCTCGAATTAAAAATATTACCTGAACAGATGTGGATAAGAATCTCGCATTTCCGATTCTAGTTCCCAAGTAGCATCACCCGGATGCGTCATATCCCATTGCACCTTAACAAGTGGAATATCCTTGTTCCTTAACACTTTTGTTTCCCTTCCCATAATACAACTCGGTTGTGGTTCAAAAGTCAAATCCGCTTCAATTTCCACTGCTTCGGGTAGAATCGGCTGAAGAGGATCAGGAATAAACTTACGGAGCTGAGATACGTGAAAAACGTCATGCATCTCGGATAGAGAGGGTGGTAAGGCTAATCTATAAGCAACTTCACCAATCCTTTCTAAAATCTGATAGGGTCCCACGTATCTCGGACTTAACTTTCGCGACTTAAACGGTCCTTTCAATCTCAATCTCGGAGTAACTTTCAGAAATACATGGTCACCTTCCTCAAATTCCAAAGGTCTCCTACGATTGTCCGCATAACTCTTTTGACGATCTTGTGCTTGTTTAACCTTCTCGCGGATCATTCGAATCTTTTTCGTAGTCTCTTCAATAATCTCGGGTCCCAAAATCCTATCTTCGCCAATTTCAGCCCAACACAAAGGTGTCCTACACTTCCTCCCATACAATGCTTCATAAGGAGCCATACCGATGCTCGCATGATAACTATTATTATAGGAAAACTCAATTAATGGCAAAAGTTCTTTCCAATTCCCTCTACTCTCTAGCACACAAGCTCTTAACATATCCTCCATCGTTTGTATTGTTCGCTCAGTCTGACCATCCGTTTGAGGATGAGTCGACGTGCTTAAACGCAAATTCGTACCCATCGCTTGTTGGAACACTTTCCAAAATCTCGAAGTAAACTTCGGATCTCTATCGGACACAATACTAGAAGGAATACCATGTAATCTCACAATCTCAGCAATAAACAACCTTGCAAGATGACTTGCCTTATAAGTAGTCTTTACGGCTAAGAAATGTGCAGATTTCGTTAGTCGATCAACAATTACCCAAATAGAATCATACCCACCTTGGGTACGGGGTAAACCCACTGCAAAATCCATGGAAATACTATCCCACTTCCAAACTGGAATATCCAAAGGTTGTAACAAACCGCCCGGTCTTTGGTGTTCATTCTTCACCTGTTGACACACCGCACATTCTGACACATATTCCGCTATATCCTTTTTCATCCCAGACCACCAATAATCCTTCTTTAAATCCTGATACATCTTCGAAGAACCAGGATGTATCGTAAAAGTACCCTTATGAGCTTCGTCTAAAATCTTCCTTCTTAATGCCTTATCCTTCGGAACACAAATCCTTTGATTAAACAGAACAATCCTATCTGTCGTTCGTGTAAAACCCGGCTGAAGTGACAACTCTTGTAACTCTTCCTCTAACAATTGTGCCTGTTGAATCTCAACTCTCAAAGTAGAATTGACATTCAAATTCCCCATGATCATACCATTCAGAGTCCACACAAATTGGAGATTAAGATCTCTAAACTTCTCCAACAATGAATACTCCAAAATCATCAATTCCGCACTATGAACCATTTTCCGACTTAAAGCATCCGCTACTCTATTCGCTTTTCCTGGATGATACTTCAATTCTAAGTCATAATCCTTTAAGTACTCCATCCACCTTCTTTGTCGCATGTTCAACTCCTTTTGATCAAACAAATACTTCAAACTTTTGTGGTCACTGAACATTTCAAAACGTACACCATATAAATAATGACGCCACACCTTTAGTGCAAAAACCACTGCAGCTAGTTCCAAATCATGAGTTGGATAATTCTTCTCATGAACTTTTAACTGTCGAGAAGCATAAGCTACTACTTGACCACCCTGCATCAAAACGCTCCCTAATCCCCTCTTAGAAGCATCACAGAACACTTCATAAGAGTTATCAGGATCAGGAATAATTAATACTGGAGCACTCGTCAAACTTTCCTTCAATTTCATAAAACTTTGTTCGCAACCTGAATCCCATTCAAAAATAACATCCTTCCGAGTAAGTTTCGTCATTGGTAATGCCAATTGAGAAAAGCCCTTAATAAACCTTCTATAGTAACCGACCAATCCCAAGAAACTTCTGACTTCTGAAACATTTCACGGTCTCTCCCAATTAATCCACTGCCACACCACCCTGAGATATAACATGTCCAAGAAAATTAACTTCCGACATCCAAAACTCACACTTGCTCAACTTAGCAAACAATTGCTTCTCTTGCAAGACCGATAAGACAATCCTCAGATGTTCTCCATGCTCTTGTGGAGTACGAGAATAAATAAGAATGTCGTCAATAAAGATTACCACAAATTGGTCCAAGTAAGCCTGAAATAATCGATTCATGTAATCCATAAAAACAGCTGGAGCATTAGTCACACCGAAAGGCATCACTAAGAATTCATAATGACCGTAACGTGTCCTAAATGCAGTCTTTGGCACATCGGAACTCTTCACTCGAATCTGATGATAACCCGATCGTAAATCAATCTTCGAGAACACACATGCTCCTTTCAATTGATCTAACAAGTCGTCTATCCTTGGTAAGGGATACTTGTTCTTAATAGTAACTTTATTCAGTTTACGATAATCAATGCACAACCGCATTCCCCCATCTTTCTTCTTTACCAACAACACTGGAGCTCCCCAAGGTGAAACACTAGGTCTAACAAAATGCTTAGACATCAAGTCCTCCAATTGGTCCTTTAATTCTCTTAATTCAAGCGGTGCCATCCGATACGGAGAAACGGATATAGGAGCCGTTCCCGGTATCAGGTCAATAGAGAACTCAACTTCTCTCTCCGGAGGAAGAGAAGAAACATCCTCTGGAAACACTTCAGGAAATTCACATACTATTGGAATACTCAGGACTTGCTGTTCACTACTTCCTTCCTTAGTAAGAACCAATAAAACAGATTTCTCTTTCTCAAACAAGAAGTTTACCATTCCCACCGTACCTTCTAAAATCGTTGATAAGACATCTTTCGGAGTAGCCTCAGGAGATGGAATAATGATTAACTTTTCTTCACACCCAATAAACACCGAGTTAGCAGAAAGCCAATCCATACCTAGAACAACATCCACTTTCTTAAGCGGTAAACAGATAAGGTCAATCTGGAAAACCCTTTCGTTAACAGACAACACACAATTTTCACACATCAGCGGTGTTTCAACCATTTCATCCATGGCAGTAGTAACCACCATAGGAGGAAACAAAGGAATAGTTTGCAACCCCAGTCGCCTTACACAACGCGTGGAGACAAAAGAATGCGTTGCCCCACAATCAAATAAAACAAAGCAAGAATGTCCATTTACGAAACACGTACCCGCAATCAATGAATTGTCACCCTTTGCTTTCCTTGCATCCAAGGTATACACTCGGCCCGTTGTCTTCCCTTGTGCCTGATTCTTACCCTGAGGACAATCCCTCGCCAAGTTGCCCACCTTCTGACACTGGTAACACCTCACACCTTCAATACCACATCGACCGTAATGATTCCGACCGCAAGTACGACACACCGGAGGTACACTAGTTCTAGAACTCTGGACCTGCTTCCCTTTGGAAAACTGTTGCCTTTGCCTAAACTGTTGATTCGACCTCCCTCGGTCACCTTGAATCGCCCTGTTCGAATCCACCTCCATTTGTACCTTTTTCAAACTATTTTCTGCCACATAACATTGTCTTAACATTTCAGCATAAGTAGCAAATTCCCGTTGAGACACGCTGTGTGAAATCTCAGCCCTTAACCCAAACAGAAACTGATCTATCTTCCACCTCTCATCAGGAGCATACATGGCCTGTCTAGAATAGTCAGCCATGTTCTCAAATTGTTCCGCATAAGAAGCCACTGACAAATTTCCCTGTCTCAACTGTTGGAACTCAAACTCCTTTTGAGACCTTAAAGAACTCGGAAAATATTTCTCCATAAAGATTACCTTAAACTGTTCCCACACTTTTGGCACTTCCTGAGTTGTCATCAAGGCTGAAGCGCTCTCCCACCACCTCATGGCAGGACCCTTCAACCAGTGAGAAGCAAAGACCACCTTATTCTCCTCACTGCAATGAACTATCAGAAAAATCCGTTCCATTCCTGTTATCCATTCGTGTGCCTTTACCGGATCTAGCCCTCCTTGAAACTCCGGAGGATTCATACGAACAAATTCCCTGTAGGTTCCTCCTGTAACTTCCGGAACAACCACTGGAGGATGCAGACCATCAGCCATTTGTTGCATCATTCCTTGCATAAACTGATTCTGCTGTTGCTGCATCTGTTGCATAAATTGGTACAACGGGGCATTCCCTTCATCACCTCGTGGAACTGTCCCAGCTGGAGTAGTCCTTGGTCTTCCACGGTTGTTTCTGCGTCTATCAGCCATGTTCCTGAATTCCATATCAATAGGATTAAGTTGATCAGACTCAATACCATAAATATAACAGACAAGACCCATGGCGACACGCCGCATATGAAACGGAAAGAAACACTTATTCTATTTCATGGCTAGGTCGAGGATACGACCTGCTCTGATACCAACTGTAAAGACCATATACAATACATGCCTCAAATCATATATTATACATGAGTTTCACTTTTGGTACTGAAACATAACAAGTTCCTAGTTAACACATTATACATGTAAATGCCTCTAATACAAAACACCTAAAAGTCTAAGGCATTACATATACAAGATGTTCCAAAATGATAAAAACTAAGAACTAGATCAATACAATGATCTCAAAACATAAACGCCATAGCGGAAGCCATGCCATCACAAAACCACGATCCGTAAGGAAAGTCAAATAACCATGTCCTTACCTTTCGCCAAACCTGCAGAACCTGTGATGTAAACAACAACAGTGGGGTGAGATACATCAAATCTCAGTGAGTTCCCTATCTTAAAGTCCTCTCGGCTCTACAAGGTTCTAACAAACCTAACTCAAGTCAAAAGGGAAAAAGGGAAGTGACCTTGAGTACACACACACTATATGGACACATGTTATGAGTTCATCAACTCACAATATCACTAATCCGTAACCACACCAAGGCATCCCCTTTTCCCGTCCGCTTCTACGTCTAGAAGACGACCCGAGTCATGGATCCTTGAACCTACTTGACATACAAATGGATTCGGGTTCTACGGGCCATAAACCGTTATGAACCGTCGCTTCACACGGGCCATAAACCGTCACAAGCATACGCTCCCTGAGCGCCATTCGTACTGCACACGGGAATCAAACCTGTCAAGTAGTTGTGCACAAGTTTCAGAGGAGCTCGAGACCCATGAAACGCACTCGCAAATAAAATCGGTTACGATTACGTGATCACACACAATCGTGATCGTATTCGACAATCACAAGGCCATAATGCCTTAACATAACCAAACGGTTAATACACATGTTCCATACTAGTGTTTATTCGTTCTAAATTGTCCAACACTGCTTATGGTAATTGTCCTCCCTCTACTTACTTTATGTTTTATCGTGCATACATTTTTCAACAACAATTACACAACCAAAATCAACAAAACGACACAATTCCAACAATTCCGATATAATTAAATCGGCCGTCAATCTTAAAACCAATGTAATAAGAAAGTACATTTTATTACCTTTCCAACGATACCAAAATTGTTCCAATCCGGGTCACGGATAAAAAGTTACGGCATTGGAAACAACCGATCGGAAATGAAATATCACAACAACAGAATTCTGTAACTCTCCTGGCCGTACGCGTATTGGCACTCCCCGTACGCGTATTGCCCAAATGCTCGCCCAGCCATACGCGTATTGCCCCAAGCGATACGCGTATTGCTCAAAATGCCCGGCCATCTATACGCGTATTGCCCTTGCCGTACGCGTATTGACAAGCTCCATACGCGTATTGACATGCTCCATACGCGTATGGGCAGAGAAAAATGCAGAAGTTCCTGCAGAATTTTTTTGCTACGGGTTGATCCAAAATCAACCCCAAATCCCATTTTCATCAATCAAAATGCATCAAAACATGTTATAACATCACAACCAGTATAACATATAATCAAACATTGCATTTAGCAGTTAGATTCACGAATTTTGTGCAAAAAGATTCAATTTTCACAATTTCTAATCTAACTCTAAACTCAAAATAATCCTACTCTAAAGAGTCTAACTAGAACCCACCTGGATTACTAGACGAGGAGGTTGATACTGAGATGAATAGATGAAGAGTTGAAGCTTGATGATGATCTTGAGCTTCTTGAGAAATTTTCTCTTCTTCCTCTTCCTTTTCCTTTTCCTTCTTTCCTTTTTCCTTTCTTTTCTTCTCTTTAGCTTTGTTTCTATCTTTTGTTTGTTTTTCCAAGGAAAATGAAAAGGAAATAGATAGTATAGAAACTATCATATTTAGTGACACTACTAAATATCCAAAATTAGCTCAAATACATCAAATTATAAAAACTCAACGTTAAATACTATTAATTTAATTGACTCTGAGTTCGTCAGTTTACTCCAACTATTTTATCAAATAATTACTCAGAGTACTCCGGAACCCAGTTGATCATAATAATATTCACCAGAACGTTTATAAATTTACGGGGTATTACATTGTTGTTATCTTTATATAAGAATATGAGAATGAATCTGAACCGCTGAATTAAAATATATTTCTAAAATTGATTATTAATTTCTCTCTCCTCTTAAAAGCGCCCGATTGTTTCGACTTTTGGCACATGATTCAGTGAAAAATATGATTTAATCTCAACCTTTTAAATCTGATGGTTATTATTTATTCTCAAATTCTCATATAACTCACTTATTCTCACTATATATATATATATATATATATATATATATATATATATATATATATATATATATATATATATATATATATATTCAAAAATATTTTTTATTAAAACTATTATAAAATAGTAGAAATTATTTTAAACTTTAAAAGACTAATTTTGATATATAGTAGCATAAATTTACATTATTTAAGAATAAATCATAGTCAATATCAATTAAGTTTTTTAAAAAATAAAATATTTATAAATGATTTTTAAGAAAACTTATTCAAAATTAAGTAATGTTTTGAAATTTTGATATTAAAAATTATCATAATAAAAAAAATAAAATATCTAAAATAATATTGTATAAAAAATGTATTTAAACTAATTTTTTATGTAACGCCCACATATACATACATACATCAAAGCATATATCATACATGAATAATACGTTTGATACTGAAACATATATGTGCAAGTTCCTAGTTAACACATTGTATACATTAAATGCCCTAAATACAAAGTTCAAAAGTCTACGGCATAACATACACAAGATGTCCAAAAACCACTAAGAACTAGATCAATATAATGATCTCAAAATAAAACGCCATAGCGGAAGCCATGCCATCTCAAAAGCTACGATCCGTAAGGAAAAGTCAAACCACCTTATCCTTAACCTTCGCCGAACCTGCAGAACCTGTGATGTAAACAACAACAGTGGGGTGAGATACATCAAATCTCAGTGGATTCGCTATCTTATAGTCCTCTCGGCTCTATAAGGTTCTAAAAAGCCTAACTCAAGTCAAAGGAAAAAGGGAAGTGACTTTGAGTACACACACTATATGGAAACATGTCATGAGTTCATCAACTCACAATATCACTAATCGGTAACCACACCAAGGCATCCCCTTTTCCCGTCCGCTTCTACGTCTAGAAGACGACCCGAGTCATGGATCCTTGAACCTACTTGACATACGAATGGATCCGGGTTCTACGGGCCATAAACCGTTATGAACCTTCGCTTCACACGGGCCATTAACCGTCACAAGCATACGCTCCCAGAGCGCCATTAGTACTGCACCCGGGAATCAAACCTGCCAAGTAGTCATGCATATGTTTCAGAGGAGCTCGAGACCCATGAAACGCAACTCAAAGAACCGGTTACGATTACGTGATCACACACACAAACGTGATTGCATTCGACAATCACAAGGCCATAATGCCTTCTCACAAACCACAAAGGTTCACACACATGTTCCATACTAGTGTCTCTCTCTCCTCTAGACCATTACTCGGCAAGGATGCACATCTACATCGAATGCACGAGCATCGCCATCTAGATTAATTATCAATCCTAGTCACAACTTAGAATCATAACATTAGGTTTTGAGGTAAGGTTTCCTCACTCTTCCTAATTTGTCTTAAGCATGCATATTCTCTCATTCATACTTAACAACAATTATATAGACACGGTATAACACAAAATTACAAGTAAATACATATAATCACACATCACATAAAACATCACTTTCCCGATCCGAGTTACGGCTCAAAAGTTATGGAAGAAATAAGTTGGGTGATCTGTCATGTTCGCATTGCGAAGAGGCAGCGAGTGCTCGCTACTCATTCGTAGTGCGAACCTCTCAGCGAATGCCTAGCCAACGCTGGTTCGCTGCACCATTCGCAGTGCGAACGTGTGGCGAACCGTGGCAGAACCAAAACAAGCTAAGGTTCGCAGTGCGAACCACTGGCGAATGCCTGGCGAACGTTCGCCTTCGCATTCGCAGTGCGAACTGCCAGCGAGTCCACGATTTCCCCCTTCGCTGGGGGACTCGCAGTGCGAATCTGGGAATTTCAGAAACTCCATCAGCGTAACAGCTGATCTCCCATGGTTCCAAAACCCCACCAAAACATAACCCAACATCATACAATCAAATATAAATGATTCTACACTCCTATAACCCATAATACTCAGTTTGTAACACATTTTAACCGTTAATCTCCAAGATTTTGCAATTTATCCAATTCTCCTACAACTCTAACCTAGGTATTAGAAACCAATAAAGTCTAAAACAAAAGCATCTATCTAGAACCCACCTTGAAGAGATGAAGATGGTGAAGATTTGAAGATGATTAGATGAAGATTTGATGATGTTCTTGATGATTTTGATCTTGAACTTTTCTCCTCTTTTTCTCTTCCTTTCCTTCTCTTTTCTTTCTCTCCAAAATCCTTTCTATCTTTTTCTTTGGAAAATGAAAGGAAAGAAAATAGTATAGGGAAAAAATATCATCAATTAGCAACACTACTAAATATCCAAAAAGTCTCTAAAGTCCAAATATTTAAATACCTCTGAGTCAGATAATATTAATTGGATTTACTCTAACTCCGACAGTTACCCTAATTACCTCTGCGGATAATTTATCAGAGTGCACTGGGACTCAGTTGATCACAACTAATATTATCCAGAGCAAAATAATTTACGGGGTATTACAACTACCTCAGAGGAAAAGACAACCACCTTGTTCTCCTCCACCTTCTCCAACGGCACCTCCTTTCTCTGACCCAAAACCTCCTTGCTCACCACTTCAGCAAAAGACCTCTTAAAATCTCTCCTATTTGAACCTCCCTGATTGAAAAGGAACTCACTCCGTATCCCCCTTTTTCCCTCCGTCTTCTCTCCCCGCGAATTCCTTTCAAACCTTGGGAGGTTTGCATGCAGTTTCCGGCCGTCAATTTGTATACTATCAATCTTTATAGCTAGCAACCTCGTGTCTTCCACTCCCTTAAATCTCGTAAAACCAAAACGTCTACCCGAACTATTCCTCTTGGGAGAAATCATAACCTCCACGACGTCTCCTTCGCAACCGAAAAGCTTGAAAAGGTCCACCGCGCTCATCCGATCAGGAAATTCAGTAAAGTAAATCTACACCAAAAAAGATCCTCCATCTGCCCTCGTCCATTTCCCCTTAGTGAAAACATCCCATCTTGGTTTGATCTCACGGAAAGAACTCCTTCTTGCAGTCTTCCATTCCATTTCAAAAAAAAAAACACACAAAACCACCCAGAACCAACTCCCAACACCACCGAAAGAAATCGCGGAACCACCGTAAAGCTAATCAAGATGTGAAGGTCCCTAATTCGAAAATTAGGAATTTAAACCAAACACACCTTGAACCCTACAATGAAAACCGAGATTTCACCGATCAATGGACCTGAATCATAGTCGAAGATCGTTAAGTTGCCGGAGAAGAAACGAAATCGAAGAGGAAAAGGAGAAGCGAAAACACACAAAAAACCCCAATTAATTTTGTTCTTCAAATGACTTCAGTGTGATACGTTAATTAGGGATTTAAAAATAAAAATAAAAATAATAATTTCAAAATAGTAAAAATTATTTTAAACTTAATATTTATAAACTAAAAGACTAATTTTAACATATAGTAGTATAAATTAATTTTTTTAAATATTAAAACATAGTCAATTTCAACTAATTAAATTCTTAAAAAATCCAAGTTTTCAAAAAATGTATCTAATAATGATTTTTTTTATAAAAAATAATTCAAAATAGTAAAATTTTTAATTTTTAATATTTATAAAAGTCATAGTATAAAAGACTAAAATATCTAAAATAATATTCACCAAAAATTATTTAGATAAGTTGTTTATCCGAAGATTTTTTTTTGAAAAATTGTTTATACTTTTTTAAAATAAAAATATGTAATATTATACAAATCATTTAAAATTTAATAATTGTTTTAGTCAATATTTAATATAATTACAAAAAGATTCTTTTTATGATTTTGATCAATAATCGATCATAATATGATATGATAATCTTATCTTTTTGAATTTGGTATATTGGTTTTTTCAAAGAATCTTTGAGGCTTCATTTGTAATTTAATTTTTTTATTTTGTATTAAATTTTTTCTCTTTTTAGGGTTTGGGTATTGTAGTTTTAGTTAAAAAATTAAGAAAGGAGAAAACTATAATTAATTAATTATGTTAACGCAATTTTATTGAAAGGCTTAAAAATATTTTATTATAATATATTTGACTTATAGATAATCTACCACCTATCTATTAAAAGACTATGTTCTAGAAATGATCACTAAATCTTTTTTAATTCAAGTTTATTTTTTTCTAATTATAGTATTAGTTATGTCTAAGCACATTTAACTTACTTTTTCAATTTTCATGCAAAACTGAAAAAAAAAAGCCTCATTCTACTTTCAATGTCATTTTAAATATCCACTCTGCTTCATCCATAAAATAATCAAAAGATACATTGAAGCTTGGAGTGACACGCATTGGTTGGTGACATATTAAAATGACATTGATTTGAACATACTAGAACAAGCGATGACGCCGTCGGTGGTTTTGAAACAACGTTTGCTGCAAGAACTTTGAGGAAGCAACGTGAGTGGTTTGATTTCTACTTAGCTTCACTTCTTCCGCTGAACTGCACAACAACCACCATGAATTCTTCTCTGACCACCGTCGTCAAATCCACCACTATCACAACGCCGCACACCAAGTTTCATCGCGTCATCCTTTGTCCCTTCCATGATTTTGTTTTGTTTTATGTTGGCTTCTGATTTTGCTTACTAAGATGTAGTTTCAATATGTTTTGAGAAATGAAAGATAAATTCATGTTGTTGTTATCTTTATATAAGAATATGAGAATGAATCTGAACCGCTGAATTAAAATATATTTCTAAAATTGATTATTAATTTCTCTCTCCTCTTAAAAGCGCCCGATCTTTTCGACTTTTGGCACATGATTCAGTGAAAAATATGATTTAATCTCAACCTTTTAAATCTGATGGTTATTATTTATTCTCAAATTCTCATATAACTCACTCATTCTCACTATATATATATATATATATATATATATATATATTCAAAAATATTTTTTATTAAAACTATTATAAAATAGTAGAAATTATTTTAAACTTTAAAAGACTAATTTTGATATATAGTAGCATAAATTTACATTATTTAAGAATAAATCATAGTCAATATCAATTAAGTTTTTTAAAAAATAAAATATTTATAAATGATTTTTAAGAAAACTTATTCAAAATTAAGTAATGTTTTGAAATTTTGATATTAAAAATTATCATAATAAAAAAAATAAAATATCTAAAATAATATTGTATAAAAAATGTATTTAAACTAATTTTTTATGTAACGCCCACATATACATACATACATCAAAGCATATATCATACATGAATAATACGTTTGATACTGAAACATATATGTGCAAGTTCCTAGTTAACACATTGTATACATTAAATGCCCTAAATACAAAGTTCAAAAGTCTACGGCATAACATACACAAGATGTCCAAAAACCACTAAGAACTAGATCAATATAATGATCTCAAAATAAAACGCCATAGCGGAAGCCATGCCATCTCAAAAGCTACGATCCGTAAGGAAAAGTCAAACCAACTTTTCCTTAACCTTCGCCGAACCTGCAGAACCTGTGATGTAAACAACAACAGTGGGGTGAGATACATCAAATCTCAGTGGATTCGCTATCTTATAGTCCTCTCGGCTCTATAAGGTTCTAAAAAGCCTAACTCAAGTCAAAGGAAAAAGGGAAGTGACTTTGAGTACACACACTATATGGAAACATGTCATGAGTTCATCAACTCACAATATCACTAATCGGTAACCACACCAAGGCATCCCCTTTTCCCGTCCGCTTCTACGTCTAGAAGACGACCCGAGTCATGGATCCTTGAACCTACTTGACATACGAATGGATTCGGGTTCTACGGGCCATAAACCGTTATGAACCGTCGCTTCACACGGGCCATTAACCGTCACAAGCATACGCTCCCAGAGCGCCATTCGTACTGCACCCGGGAATCAAACCTGCCAAGTAGTCATGCATATGTTTCAGAGGAGCTCGAGACCCATGAAACGCAACTCAAAGAACCGGTTACGATTACGTGATCACACACACAAATGTGATTGCATTCGACAATCACAAGGCCATAATGCCTTCTCACAAACCACAAAGGTTCACACACATGTTCCATACTAGTGTCTCTCTCTCCTCTAGACCATTACTCGGCAAGGATGCACATCTACATCGAATGCACGAGCATCGCCATCTAGATTAATTATCAATCCTAGTCACAACTTATAATCATAACATTAGGTTTTGAGGTAAGGTTTCCTCACTCTTCCTAATTTGTCTTAAGCATGCATATTCTCTCATTCATACTTAACAACAATTATATAGACACGGTATAACACAAAATTACAAGTAAATACATATAATCACACATCACATAAAACATCACTTTCCTGATCCGAGTTACGGCTCAAAAGTTATGGAAGAAATAAGTTGGGTGATCTGTCATGTTCGCATTGCGAAGAGCCAGCGAGTGCTCGCTACTCATTCGCAGTGCGAACCTCTCAGCGAATGCCTAGCCAACGCTGGTTCGCTGCACCATTCGCAGTGCGAACGTGTGGCGAACCGTGGCAGAACCAAAACAAGCTAAGGTTCGCAGTGCGAACCACTGGCGAATGCCTGGCGAACGTTCGCCTTCGCATTCGTAGTGCGAACTGCCAGCGAGTCCACGATTTCCCCCTTCGCTGGGGGACTCGCAGTGCGAATCTGGGAATTTCAGAAACTCCATCAGCGTAACAGCTGATCTCCCATGGTTCCAAAACCCCACCAAAACATAACCCAACATCATACAATCAAATATAAATGATTCTACACTCCTATAACCCATAATACTCAGTTTGTAACACATTTTAACCGTTAATCTCCAAGATTTTACAATTTATCCAATTCTCCTACAACTCTAACCTAGGTATTAGAAACCAATAAAGTCTAAAACAAAAGCATCTATCTAGAACCCACCTTGAAGAGATGAAGATGGTGAAGATTTGAAGATGATTGGATGAAGATTTGATGATGTTCTTGATGATTTTGATCTTGAACTTTTCTCCTTTTTTTCTCTTCCTTTCCTTCTCTTTTCTTTCTCTCCAAAATCCTTTCTATCTTTTTCTTTGGAAAATGAAAGGAAAGAAAATAGTATAGGGAAAAAATATCATCAATTAGCAACACTACTAAATATCCAAAAAGTCTCTAAAGTCCAAATATTTAAATACCTCTGAGTCAGATAATATTAATTGGATTTACTCTAACTCCGACAGTTACCCTAATTACCTCTGCGGATAATTTATCAGAGTGCACTGGGACTCAGTTGATCACAACTAATATTATCCAGAGCAAAATAATTTACGGGGTATTACAACTACCTCAGAGGAAAAGACAACCACCTTGTTCTCCTCCACCTTCTCCAACGGCACCTCCTTTCTCTGACCCAAAACCTCCTTGCTCACCACTTCAGCAAAAGACCTCTTAAAATCTCTCCTATTTGAACCTCCCTGATTGAAAAGGAACTCACTCCGTATCCCCCTTTTTCCCTCCGTCTTCTCTCCCCGCGAATTCCTTTCAAACCTTGGGAGGTTTGCATGCAGTTTCCGGCCGTCAATTTGTATACTATCAATCTTTATAGCTAGCAACCTCGTGTCTTCCACTCCCTTAAATCTCGTAAAACCAAAACGTCTACCCGAACTATTCCTCTTGGGAGAAATCATAACCTCCACGACGTCTCCTTCGCAACCGAAAAGCTTGAAAAGGTCCACCGCGCTCATCCGATCAGGAAATTCAGTAAAGTAAATCTACACCAAAAAAGATCCTCCATCTGCCCTCGTCCATTTCCCCTTAGTGAAAACATCCCATCTTGGTTTGATCTCACGGAAAGAACTCCTTCTTGCAGTCTTCCATTCCATTTCAAAAAAAAAAACACACAAAACCACCCAGAACCAACTCCCAACACCACCGAAAGAAATCGCGGAACCACCGTAAAGCTAATCAAGATGTGAAGGTCCCTAATTCGAAAATTAGGAATTTAAACCAAACACACCTTGAACCCTACAATGAAAACCGAGATTTCACCGATCAATGGACCTGAATCATAGTCGAAGATCGTTAAGTTGCCGGAGAAGAAACGAAATCGAAGAGGAAAAGGAGAAGCGAAAACACACAAAAAACCCCAATTAATTTTGTTCTTCAAATGACTTCAGTGTGATACGTTAATTAGGGATTTAAAAATAAAAATAAAAATAATAATTTCAAAATAGTAAAAATTATTTTAAACTTAATATTTATAAACTAAAAGACTAATTTTAACATATAGTAGTATAAATTAATTTTTTTAAATATTAAAACATAGTCAATTTCAACTAATTAAATTCTTAAAAAATCCAAGTTTTCAAAAAATGTATCTAATAATGATTTTTTTTATAAAAAATAATTCAAAATAGTAAAATTTTTAATTTTTAATATTTATAAAAGTCATAGTATAAAAGACTAAAATATCTAAAATAATATTCACCAAAAATTATTTAGATAAGTTGTTTATCCGAAGATTTTTTTTTGAAAAATTGTTTATACTTTTTTAAAATAAAAATATGTAATATTATACAAATCATTTAAAATTTAATAATTGTTTTAGTCAATATTTAATATAATTACAAAAAGATTCTTTTTATGATTTTGATCAATAATCGATCATAATATGATATGATAATCTTATCTTTTTGAATTTGGTATATTGGTTTTTTCAAAGAATCTTTGAGGCTTCATTTGTAATTTAATTTTTTTATTTTGTATTAAATTTTTTCTCTTTTTAGGGTTTGGGTATTGTAGTTTTAGTTAAAAAATTAAGAAAGGAGAAAGCTATAATTAATTAATTATGTTAACGCAATTTTATTGAAAGGCTTAAAAATATTTTATTATAATATATTTGACTTCTAGATAATCTACCACCTATCTATTAAATGACTATGTTCTAGAAATGATCACTAAATCTTTTTTAATTCAAGTTTATTTTTTTCTAATTATAGTATTAGTTATGTCTAAGCACATTTAACTTACTTTTTCAATTTTCATGCAAAACTGAAAAAAAAAAGCCTCATTCTACTTTCAATGTCATTTTAAATATCCACTCTGCTTCATCCATAAAATAATCAAAAGATACATTGAAGCTTGGAGTGACACGCATTGGTTGGTGACATATTAAAATGACATTGATTTGAACATACTAGAACAAGCGATGACGCCGTCGGTGGTTTTGAAACAACGTTTGCTGCAAGAACTTTGAGGAAGCAACGTGAGTGGTTTGATTTCTACTTAGCTTCACTTCTTCCGCTGAACTGCACAACAACCACCATGAATTCTTCTCTGACCACCGTCGTCAAATCCACCACTATCACAACGCCGCACACCAAGTTTCATCGCGTCATCCTTTGTCCCTTCCATGATTTTGTTTTGTTTTATGTTGGCTTCTGATTTTGCTTACTAAGATGTAGTTTCAATATGTTTTGAGAAATGAAAGATAAATTCATGTTGTTGTTATCTTTATATAAGAATATGAGAATGAATCTGAACCGCTGAATTAAAATATATTTCTAAAATTGATTATTAATTTCTCTCTCCTCTTAAAAGCGCCCGATCTTTTCGACTTTTGGCACATGATTCAGTGAAAAATATGATTTAATCTCAACCTTTTAAATCTGATGGTTATTATTTATTCTCAAATTCTCATATAACTCACTCATTCTCACTATATATATATATATATATATATATATATTCAAAAATATTTTTTATTAAAACTATTATAAAATAGTAGAAATTATTTTAAACTTTAAAAGACTAATTTTGATATATAGTAGCATAAATTTACATTATTTAAGAATAAATCATAGTCAATATCAATTAAGTTTTTTAAAAAATAAAATATTTATAAATGATTTTTAAGAAAACTTATTCAAAATTAAGTAATGTTTTGAAATTTTGATATTAAAAATTATCATAATAAAAAAAATAAAATATCTAAAATAATATTGTATAAAAAATGTATTTAAACTAATTTTTTATGTAACGCCCACATATACATACATACATCAAAGCATATATCATACATGAATAATACGTTTGATACTGAAACATATATGTGCAAGTTCCTAGTTAACACATTGTATACATTAAATGCCCTAAATACAAAGTTCAAAAGTCTACGGCATAACATACACAAGATGTCCAAAAACCACTAAGAACTAGATCAATATAATGATCTCAAAATAAAACGCCATAGCGGAAGCCATGCCATCTCAAAAGCTACGATCCGTAAGGAAAAGTCAAACCAACTTATCCTTAACCTTCGCCGAACCTGCAGAACCTGTGATGTAAACAACAACAGTGGGGTGAGATACATCAAATCTCAGTGGATTCGCTATCTTATAGTCCTCTCGGCTCTATAAGGTTCTAAAAAGCCTAACTCAAGTCAAAGGAAAAAGGGAAGTGACTTTGAGTACACACACTATATGGAAACATGTCATGAGTTCATCAACTCACAATATCACTAATCGGTAACCACACCAAGGCATCCCCTTTTCCCGTCCGCTTCTACGTCTAGAAGACGACCCGAGTCATGGATCCTTGAACCTACTTGACATACGAATGGATTCGGGTTCTACGGGCCATAAACCGTTATGAACCGTCGCTTCACACGGGCCATTAACCGTCACAAGCATACGCTCCCAGAGCGCCATTCGTACTGCACCCGGGAATCAAACCTGCCAAGTAGTCATGCATATGTTTCAGAGGAGCTCGAGACCCATGAAACGCAACTCAAAGAACCGGTTACGATTACGTGATCACACACACAAATGTGATTGCATTCGACAATCACAAGGCCATAATGCCTTCTCACAAACCACAAAGGTTCACACACATGTTCCATACTAGTGTCTCTCTCTCCTCTAGACCATTACTCGGCAAGGATGCACATCTACATCGAATGCACGAGCATCGCCATCTAGATTAATTATCAATCCTAGTCACAACTTATAATCATAACATTAGGTTTTGAGGTAAGGTTTCCTCACTCTTCCTAATTTGTCTTAAGCATGCATATTCTCTCATTCATACTTAACAACAATTATATAGACACGGTATAACACAAAATTACAAGTAAATACATATAATCACACATCACATAAAACATCACTTTCCCGATCCGAGTTACGGCTCAAAAGTTATGGAAGAAATAAGTTGGGTGATCTGTCATGTTCGCATTGCGAAGAGCCAGCGAGTGCTCGCTACTCATTCGCAGTGCGAACCTCTCAGCGAATGCCTAGCCAACGCTGGTTCGCTGCACCATTCGCAGTGCGAACGTGTGGCGAACCGTGGCAGAACCAAAACAAGCTAAGGTTCGCAGTGCGAACCACTGGCGAATGCCTGGCGAACGTTCGCCTTCGCATTCGTAGTGCGAACTGCCAGCGAGTCCACGATTTCCCCCTTCGCTGGGGGACTCGCAGTGCGAATCTGGGAATTTCAGAAACTCCATCAGCGTAACAGCTGATCTCCCATGGTTCCAAAACCCCACCAAAACATAACCCAACATCATACAATCAAATATAAATGATTCTACACTCCTATAACCCATAATACTCAGTTTGTAACACATTTTAACCGTTAATCTCCAAGATTTTGCAATTTATCCAATTCTCCTACAACTCTAACCTAGGTATTAGAAACCAATAAAGTCTAAAACAAAAGCATCTATCTAGAACCCACCTTGAAGAGATGAAGATGGTGAAGATTTGAAGATGATTGGATGAAGATTTGATGATGTTCTTGATGATTTTGATCTTGAACTTTTCTCCTTTTTTTCTCTTCCTTTCCTTCTCTTTTCTTTCTCTCCAAAATCCTTTCTATCTTTTTCTTTGGAAAATGAAAGGAAAGAAAATAGTATAGGGAAAAAATATCATCAATTAGCAACACTACTAAATATCCAAAAAGTCTCTAAAGTCCAAATATTTAAATACCTCTGAGTCAGATAATATTAATTGGATTTACTCTAACTCCGACAGTTACCCTAATTACCTCTGCGGATAATTTATCAGAGTGCACTGGGACTCAGTTGATCACAACTAATATTATCCAGAGCAAAATAATTTACGGGGTATTACAACTACCTCAGAGGAAAAGACAACCACCTTGTTCTCCTCCACCTTCTCCAACGGCACCTCCTTTCTCTGACCCAAAACCTCCTTGCTCACCACTTCAGCAAAAGACCTCTTAAAATCTCTCCTATTTGAACCTCCCTGATTGAAAAGGAACTCACTCCGTATCCCCCTTTTTCCCTCCGTCTTCTCTCCCCGCGAATTCCTTTCAAACCTTGGGAGGTTTGCATGCAGTTTCCGGCCGTCAATTTGTATACTATCAATCTTTATAGCTAGCAACCTCGTGTCTTCCACTCCCTTAAATCTCGTAAAACCAAAACGTCTACCCGAACTATTCCTCTTGGGAGAAATCATAACCTCCACGATGTCTCCTTCGCAACCGAAAAGCTTGAAAAGGTCCACCGCGCTCATCCGATCAGGAAATTCAGTAAAGTAAATCTACACCAAAAAAGATCCTCCATCTGCCCTCGTCCATTTCCCCTTAGTGAAAACATCCCATCTTGGTTTGATCTCCCGGAAAGAACTCCTTCTTGCAGTCTTCCATTCCATTTCAAAAAAAAAAAACACACACAAAACCACCCAGAACCAACTCCCAACACCACCGAAAGAAATCGCGGAACCACCGTAAAGCTAATCAAGATGTGAAGGTCCCTAATTCGAAAATTAGGAATTTAAACCAAACACACCTTGAACCCTACAATGAAAACCGAGATTTCACCGATCAATGGACCTGAATCATAGTCGAAGATCGTTAAGTTGCCGGAGAAGAAACGAAATCGAAGAGGAAAAGGAGAAGCGAAAACACACAAAAAACCCCAATTAATTTTGTTCTTCAAATGACTTCAGTGTGATACGTTAATTAGGGATTTAAAAATAAAAATAAAAATAATAATTTCAAAATAGTAAAAATTATTTTAAACTTAATATTTATAAACTAAAAGACTAATTTTAACATATAGTAGTATAAATTAATTTTTTTAAATATTAAAACATAGTCAATTTCAACTAATTAAATTCTTAAAAAATCCAAGTTTTCAAAAAATGTATCTAATAATGATTTTTTTTATAAAAAATAATTCAAAATAGTAAAATTTTTAAATTTTAATATTTATAAAAGTCATAGTATAAAAGACTAAAATATCTAAAATAATATTCACCAAAAATTATTTAGATAAGTTGTTTATCCGAAGATTTTTTTTTGAAAAATTGTTTATACTTTTTTAAAATAAAAATATGTAATATTATACAAATCATTTAAAATTTAATAATTGTTTTAGTCAATATTTAATATAATTACAAAAAGATTCTTTTTATGATTTTGATCAATAATCGATCATAATATGATATGATAATCTTATCTTTTTGAATTTGGTATATTGGTTTTTTCAAAGAATCTTTGAGGCTTCATTTGTAATTTAATTTTTTTATTTTGTATTAATTTTTTTCTCTTTTTAGGGTTTGGGTATTGTAGTTTTAGTTAAAAAATTAAGAAAGCAGAAAACTATAATTAATTAATTATGTTAACGCAATTTTATTGAAAGGCTTAAAAATATTTTATTATAATATATTTGACTTCTAGATAATCTACCACCTATCTATTAAAAGACTATGTTCTAGAAATGATCACTAAATCTTTTTTAATTCAAGTTTATTTTTTTCTAATTATAGTATTAATTATGTCTAAGCACATTTAACTTACTTTTTCAATTTTCATGCAAAACTGAAAAAAAAAAGCCTCATTCTACTTTCAATGTCATTTTAAATATCCACTCTGCTTCATCCATAAAATAATCAAAAGATACATTGAAGCTTGGAGTGACACGCATTGGTTGGTGACATATTAAAATGACATTGATTTGAACATACTAGAACAAGCGATGACGCCGTCGGTGGTTTTGAAACAACGTTTGCTGCAAGAACTTTGAGGAAGCAACGTGAGTGGTTTGATTTCTACTTAGCTTCACTTCTTCCGCTGAACTGCACAACAACCACCATGAATTCTTCTCTGACCACCGTCGTCAAATCCACCACTATCACAACGCCGCACACCAAGTTTCATCGCGTCATCCTTTGTCCCTTCCATGATTTTGTTTTGTTTTATGTTGGCTTCTGATTTTGCTTACTAAGATGTAGTTTCAATATGTTTTGAGAAATGAAAGATAAATTCATGTTGTTGTTATCTTTATATAAGAATATGAGAATGAATCTGAACCGCTGAATTAAAATATATTTCTAAAATTGATTATTAATTTCTCTCTCCTCTTAAAAGCGCCCGATCTTTTCGACTTTTGGCACATGATTCAGTGAAAAATATGATTTAATCTCAACCTTTTAAATCTGATGGTTATTATTTATTCTCAAATTCTCATATAACTCACTCATTCTCACTATATATATATATATATATATATATATATATTCAAAAATATTTTTTATTAAAACTATTATAAAATAGTAGAAATTATTTTAAACTTTAAAAGACTAATTTTGATATATAGTAGCATAAATTTACATTATTTAAGAATAAATCATAGTCAATATCAATTAAGTTTTTTAAAAAATAAAATATTTATAAATGATTTTTAAGAAAACTTATTCAAAATTAAGTAATGTTTTGAAATTTTGATATTAAAAATTATCATAATAAAAAAAATAAAATATCTAAAATAATATTGTATAAAAAATGTATTTAAACTAATTTTTTATGTAACGCCCACATATACATACATACATCAAAGCATATATCATACATGAATAATACGTTTGATACTGAAACATATATGTGCAAGTTCCTAGTTAACACATTGTATACATTAAATGCCCTAAATACAAAGTTCAAAAGTCTACGGCATAACATACACAAGATGTCCAAAAACCACTAAGAACTAGATCAATATAATGATCTCAAAATAAAACGCCATAGCGGAAGCCATGCCATCTCAAAAGCTACGATCCGTAAGGAAAAGTCAAACCAACTTATCCTTAACCTTCGCCGAACCTGCAGAACCTGTGATGTAAACAACAACAGTGGGGTGAGATACATCAAATCTCAGTGGATTCGCTATCTTATAGTCCTCTCGGCTCTATAAGGTTCTAAAAAGCCTAACTCAAGTCAAAGGAAAAAGGGAAGCGACTTTGAGTACACACACTATATGGAAACATGTCATGAGTTCATCAACTCACAATATCACTAATCGGTAACCACACCAAGGCATCCCCTTTTCCCGTCCGCTTCTACGTCTAGAAGACGACCCGAGTCATGGATCCTTGAACCTACTTGACATACGAATGGATTCGGGTTCTACGGGCCATAAACCGTTATGAACCGTCGCTTCACACGGGCCATTAACCGTCACAAGCATACGCTCCCAGAGCGCCATTCGTACTGCACCCGGGAATCAAACCTGCCAAGTAGTCATGCATATGTTTCAGAGGAGCTCGAGACCCATGAAACGCAACTCAAAGAACCGGTTACGATTACGTGATCACACACACAAATGTGATTGCATTCGACAATCACAAGGCCATAATGCCTTCTCACAAACCACAAAGGTTCACACACATGTTCCATACTAGTGTCTCTCTCTCCTCTAGACCATTACTCGGCAAGGATGCACATCTACATCGAATGCACGAGCATCGCCATCTAGATTAATTATCAATCCTAGTCACAACTTATAATCATAACATTAGGTTTTGAGGTAAGGTTTCCTCACTCTTCCTAATTTGTCTTAAGCATGCATATTCTCTCATTCATACTTAACAACAATTATATAGACACGGTATAACACAAAATTACAAGTAAATACATATAATCACACATCACATAAAACATCACTTTCCCGATCCGAGTTACGGCTCAAAAGTTATGGAAGAAATAAGTTGGGTGATCTGTCATGTTCGCATTGCGAAGAGCCAGCGAGTGCTCGCTACTCATTCGCAGTGCGAACCTCTCAGCGAATGCCTAGCCAACGCTGGTTCGCTGCACCATTCGCAGTGCGAACGTGTGGCGAACCGTGGCAGAACCAAAACAAGCTAAGGTTCGCAGTGCGAACCACTGGCGAATGCCTGGCGAACGTTCGCCTTCGCATTCGTAGTGCGAACTGCCAGCGAGTCCACGATTTCCCCCTTCGCTGGGGGACTCGCAGTGCGAATCTGGGAATTTCAGAAACTCCATCAGCGTAACAGCTGATCTCCCATGGTTCCAAAACCCCACCAAAACATAACCCAACATCATACAATCAAATATAAATGATTCTACACTCCTATAACCCATAATACTCAGTTTGTAACACATTTTAACCGTTAATCTCCAAGATTTTACAATTTATCCAATTCTCCTACAACTCTAACCTAGGTATTAGAAACCAATAAAGTCTAAAACAAAAGCATCTATCTAGAACCCACCTTGAAGAGATGAAGATGGTGAAGATTTGAAGATGATTGGATGAAGATTTGATGATGTTCTTGATGATTTTGATCTTGAACTTTTCTCCTTTTTTTCTCTTCCTTTCCTTCTCTTTTCTTTCTCTCCAAAATCCTTTCTATCTTTTTCTTTGGAAAATGAAAGGAAAGAAAATAGTATAGGGAAAAAATATCATCAATTAGCAACACTACTAAATATCCAAAAAGTCTCTAAAGTCCAAATATTTAAATACCTCTGAGTCAGATAATATTAATTGGATTTACTCTAACTCCGACAGTTACCCTAATTACCTCTGCGGATAATTTATCAGAGTGCACTGGGACTCAGTTGATCACAACTAATATTATCCAGAGCAAAATAATTTACGGGGTATTACAACTACCTCAGAGGAAAAGACAACCACCTTGTTCTCCTCCACCTTCTCCAACGGCACCTCCTTTCTCTGACCCAAAACCTCCTTGCTCACCACTTCAACAAAAGACCTCTTAAAATCTCTCCTATTTGAACCTCCCTGATTGAAAAGGAACTCACTCCGTATCCCCCTTTTTCCCTCCGTCTTCTCTCCCCGCGAATTCCTTTCAAACCTTGGGAGGTTTGCATGCAGTTTCCGGCCGTCAATTTGTATACTATCAATCTTTATAGCTAGCAACCTCGTGTCTTCCACTCCCTTAAATCTCGTAAAACCAAAACGTCTACCCGAACTATTCCTCTTGGGAGAAATCATAACCTCCACGATGTCTCCTTCGCAACCGAAAAGCTTGAAAAGGTCCACCGCGCTCATCCGATCAGGAAATTCAGTAAAGTAAATCTACACCAAAAAAGATCCTCCATCTGCCCTCGTCCATTTCCCCTTAGTGAAAACATCCCATCTTGGTTTGATCTCCCGGAAAGAACTCCTTCTTGCAGTCTTCCATTCCATTTCAAAAAAAAAAAACACACACAAAACCACCCAGAACCAACTCCCAACACCACCGAAAGAAATCGCGGAACCACCGTAAAGCTAATCAAGATGTGAAGGTCCCTAATTCGAAAATTAGGAATTTAAACCAAACACACCTTGAACCCTACAATGAAAACCGAGATTTCACCGATCAATGGACCTGAATCATAGTCGAAGATCGTTAAGTTGCCGGAGAAGAAACGAAATCGAAGAGGAAAAGGAGAAGCGAAAACACACAAAAAACCCCAATTAATTTTGTTCTTCAAATGACTTCAGTGTGATACGTTAATTAGGGATTTAAAAATAAAAATAAAAATAATAATTTCAAAATAGTAAAAATTATTTTAAACTTAATATTTATAAACTAAAAGACTAATTTTAACATATAGTAGTATAAATTAATTTTTTTAAATATTAAAACATAGTCAATTTCAACTAATTAAATTCTTAAAAAATCCAAGTTTTCAAAAAATGTATCTAATAATGATTTTTTTTATAAAAAATAATTCAAAATAGTAAAATTTTTAAATTTTAATATTTATAAAAGTCATAGTATAAAAGACTAAAATATCTAAAATAATATTCACCAAAAATTATTTAGATAAGTTGTTTATCCGAAGATTTTTTTTTGAAAAATTGTTTATACTTTTTTAAAATAAAAATATGTAATATTATACAAATCATTTAAAATTTAATAATTGTTTTAGTCAATATTTAATATAATTACAAAAAGATTCTTTTTATGATTTTGATCAATAATCGATCATAATATGATATGATAATCTTATCTTTTTGAATTTGGTATATTGGTTTTTTCAAAGAATCTTTGAGGCTTCATTTGTAATTTAATTTTTTTATTTTGTATTAAATTTTTTCTCTTTTTAGGGTTTGGGTATTGTAGTTTTAGTTAAAAAATTAAGAAAGGAGAAAACTATAATTAATTAATTATGTTAACGCAATTTTATTGAAAGGCTTAAAAATATTTTATTATAATATATTTGACTTCTAGATAATCTACCACCTATCTATTAAAAGACTATGTTCTAGAAATGATCACTAAATCTTTTTTAATTCAAGTTTATTTTTTTCTAATTATAGTATTAATTATGTCTAAGCACATTTAACTTACTTTTTCAATTTTCATGCAAAACTGAAAAAAAAAAGCCTCATTCTACTTTCAATGTCATTTTAAATATCCACTCTGCTTCATCCATAAAATAATCAAAAGATACATTGAAGCTTGGAGTGACACGCATTGGTTCGTGACATATTAAAATGACATTGATTTGAACATACTAGAACAAGCGATGACGCCGTCGGTGGTTTTGAAACAACGTTTGCTGCAAGAACTTTGAGGAAGCAACGTGAGTGGTTTGATTTCTACTTAGCTTCACTTCTTCCGCTGAACTGCACAACAACCACCATGAATTCTTCTCTGACCACCGTCGTCAAATCCACCACTATCACAACGCCGCACACCAAGTTTCATCGCGTCATCCTTTGTCCCTTCCATGATTTTGTTTTGTTTTATGTTGGCTTCTGATTTTGCTTACTAAGATGTAGTTTCAATATGTTTTGAGAAATGAAAGATAAATTCATGTTGTTGTTATCTTTATATAAGAATATGAGAATGAATCTGAACCGCTGAATTAAAATATATTTCTAAAATTGATTATTAATTTCTCTCTCCTCTTAAAAGCGCCCGATCTTTTCGACTTTTGGCACATGATTCAGTGAAAAATATGATTTAATCTCAACCTTTTAAATCTGATGGTTATTATTTATTCTCAAATTCTCATATAACTCACTCATTCTCACTATATATATATATATATATATATTCAAAAATATTTTTTATTAAAACTATTATAAAATAGTAGAAATTATTTTAAACTTTAAAAGACTAATTTTGATATATAGTAGCATAAATTTACATTATTTAAGAATAAATCATAGTCAATATCAATTAAGTTTTTTAAAAAATAAAATATTTATAAATGATTTTTAAGAAAACTTATTCAAAATTAAGTAATGTTTTGAAATTTTGATATTAAAAATTATCATAATAAAAAAAATAAAATATCTAAAATAATATTGTATAAAAAATGTATTTAAACTAATTTTTTATGTAACGCCCACATATACATACATACATCAAAGCATATATCATACATGAATAATACGTTTGATACTGAAACATATATGTGCAAGTTCCTAGTTAACACATTGTATACATTAAATGCCCTAAATACAAAGTTCAAAAGTCTACGGCATAACATACACAAGATGTCCAAAAACCACTAAGAACTAGATCAATATAATGATCTCAAAATAAAACGCCATAGCGGAAGCCATGCCATCTCAAAAGCTACGATCCGTAAGGAAAAGTCAAACCAACTTATCCTTAACCTTCGCCGAACCTGCAGAACCTGTGATGTAAACAACAACAGTGGGGTGAGATACATCAAATCTCAGTGGATTCGCTATCTTATAGTCCTCTCGGCTCTATAAGGTTCTAAAAAGCCTAACTCAAGTCAAAGGAAAAAGGGAAGCGACTTTGAGTACACACACTATATGGAAACATGTCATGAGTTCATCAACTCACAATATCACTAATCGGTAACCACACCAAGGCATCCCCTTTTCCCGTCCGCTTCTACGTCTAGAAGACGACCCGAGTCATGGATCCTTGAACCTACTTGACATACGAATGGATTCGGGTTCTACGGGCCATAAACCGTTATGAACCGTCGCTTCACACGGGCCATTAACCGTCACAAGCATACGCTCCCAGAGCGCCATTCGTACTGCACCCGGGAATCAAACCTGCCAAGTAGTCATGCATATGTTTCAGAGGAGCTCGAGACCCATGAAACGCAACTCAAAGAACCGGTTACGATTACGTGATCACACACACAAATGTGATTGCATTCGACAATCACAAGGCCATAATGCCTTCTCACAAACCACAAAGGTTCACACACATGTTCCATACTAGTGTCTCTCTCTCCTCTAGACCATTACTCGGCAAGGATGCACATCTACATCGAATGCACGAGCATCGCCATCTAGATTAATTATCAATCCTAGTCACAACTTATAATCATAACATTAGGTTTTGAGGTAAGGTTTCCTCACTCTTCCTAATTTGTCTTAAGCATGCATATTCTCTCATTCATACTTAACAACAATTATATAGACACGGTATAACACAAAATTACAAGTAAATACATATAATCACACATCACATAAAACATCACTTTCCCGATCCGAGTTACGGCTCAAAAGTTATGGAAGAAATAAGTTGGGTGATCTGTCATGTTCGCATTGCGAAGAGCCAGCGAGTGCTCGCTACTCATTCGCAGTGCGAACCTCTCAGCGAATGCCTAGCCAACGCTGGTTCGCTGCACCATTCGCAGTGCGAACGTGTGGCGAACCGTGGCAGAACCAAAACAAGCTAAGGTTCGCAGTGCGAACCACTGGCGAATGCCTGGCGAACGTTCGCCTTCGCATTCGTAGTGCGAACTGCCAGCGAGTCCACGATTTCCCCCTTCGCTGGGGGACTCGCAGTGCGAATCTGGGAATTTCAGAAACTCCATCAGCGTAACAGCTGATCTCCCATGGTTCCAAAACCCCACCAAAACATAACCCAACATCATACAATCAAATATAAATGATTCTACACTCCTATAACCCATAATACTCAGTTTGTAACACATTTTAACCGTTAATCTCCAAGATTTTGCAATTTATCCAATTCTCCTACAACTCTAACCTAGGTATTAGAAACCAATAAAGTCTAAAACAAAAGCATCTATCTAGAACCCACCTTGAAGAGATGAAGATGGTGAAGATTTGAAGATGATTGGATGAAGATTTGATGATGTTCTTGATGATTTTGATCTTGAACTTTTCTCCTTTTTTTCTCTTCCTTTCCTTCTCTTTTCTTTCTCTCCAAAATCCTTTCTATCTTTTTCTTTGGAAAATGAAAGGAAAGAAAATAGTATAGGGAAAAAATATCATCAATTAGCAACACTACTAAATATCCAAAAAGTCTCTAAAGTCCAAATATTTAAATACCTCTGAGTCAGATAATATTAATTGGATTTACTCTAACTCCGACAGTTACCCTAATTACCTCTGCGGATAATTTATCAGAGTGCACTGGGACTCAGTTGATCACAACTAATATTATCCAGAGCAAAATAATTTACGGGGTATTACAACTACCTCAGAGGAAAAGACAACCACCTTGTTCTCCTCCACCTTCTCCAACGGCACCTCCTTTCTCTGACCCAAAACCTCCTTGCTCACCACTTCAGCAAAAGACCTCTTAAAATCTCTCCTATTTGAACCTCCCTGATTGAAAAGGAACTCACTCCGTATCCCCCTTTTTCCCTCCGTCTTCTCTCCCCGCGAATTCCTTTCAAACCTTGGGAGGTTTGCATGCAGTTTCCGGCCGTCAATTTGTATACTATCAATCTTTATAGCTAGCAACCTCGTGTCTTCCACTCCCTTAAATCTCGTAAAACCAAAACGTCTACCCGAACTATTCCTCTTGGGAGAAATCATAACCTCCACGATGTCTCCTTCGCAACCGAAAAGCTTGAAAAGGTCCACCGCGCTCATCCGATCAGGAAATTCAGTAAAGTAAATCTACACCAAAAAAGATCCTCCATCTGCCCTCGTCCATTTCCCCTTAGTGAAAACATCCCATCTTGGTTTGATCTCCCGGAAAGAACTCCTTCTTGCAGTCTTCCATTCCATTTCAAAAAAAAAAAACACACACAAAACCACCCAGAACCAACTCCCAACACCACCGAAAGAAATCGCGGAACCACCGTAAAGCTAATCAAGATGTGAAGGTCCCTAATTCGAAAATTAGGAATTTAAACCAAACACACCTTGAACCCTACAATGAAAACCGAGATTTCACCGATCAATGGACCTGAATCATAGTCGAAGATCGTTAAGTTGCCGGAGAAGAAACGAAATCGAAGAGGAAAAGGAGAAGCGAAAACACACAAAAAACCCCAATTAATTTTGTTCTTCAAATGACTTCAGTGTGATACGTTAATTAGGGATTTAAAAATAAAAATAAAAATAATAATTTCAAAATAGTAAAAATTATTTTAAACTTAATATTTATAAACTAAAAGACTAATTTTAACATATAGTAGTATAAATTAATTTTTTTAAATATTAAAACATAGTCAATTTCAACTAATTAAATTCTTAAAAAATCCAAGTTTTCAAAAAATGTATCTAATAATGATTTTTTTTATAAAAAATAATTCAAAATAGTAAAATTTTTAAATTTTAATATTTATAAAAGTCATAGTATAAAAGACTAAAATATCTAAAATAATATTCACCAAAAATTATTTAGATAAGTTGTTTATCCGAAGATTTTTTTTTGAAAAATTGTTTATACTTTTTTAAAATAAAAATATGTAATATTATACAAATCATTTAAAATTTAATAATTGTTTTAGTCAATATTTAATATAATTACAAAAAGATTCTTTTTATGATTTTGATCAATAATCGATCATAATATGATATGATAATCTTATCTTTTTGAATTTGGTATATTGGTTTTTTCAAAGAATCTTTGAGGCTTCATTTGTAATTTAATTTTTTTATTTTGTATTAAATTTTTTCTCTTTTTAGGGTTTGGGTATTGTAGTTTTAGTTAAAAAATTAAGAAAGGAGAAAACTATAATTAATTAATTATGTTAACGCAATTTTATTGAAAGGCTTAAAAATATTTTATTATAATATATTTGACTTCTAGATAATCTACCACCTATCTATTAAAAGACTATGTTCTAGAAATGATCACTAAATCTTTTTTAATTCAAGTTTATTTTTTTCTAATTATAGTATTAATTATGTCTAAGCACATTTAACTTACTTTTTCAATTTTCATGCAAAACTGAAAAAAAAAAGCCTCATTCTACTTTCAATGTCATTTTAAATATCCACTCTGCTTCATCCATAAAATAATCAAAAGATACATTGAAGCTTGGAGTGACACGCATTGGTTCGTGACATATTAAAATGACATTGATTTGAACATACTAGAACAAGCGATGACGCCGTCGGTGGTTTTGAAACAACGTTTGCTGCAAGAACTTTGAGGAAGCAACGTGAGTGGTTTGATTTCTACTTAGCTTCACTTCTTCCGCTGAACTGCACAACAACCACCATGAATTCTTCTCTGACCACCGTCGTCAAATCCACCACTATCACAACGCCGCACACCAAGTTTCATCGCGTCATCCTTTGTCCCTTCCATGATTTTGTTTTGTTTTATGTTGGCTTCTGATTTTGCTTACTAAGATGTAGTTTCAATATGTTTTGAGAAATGAAAGATAAATTCATGTTGTTGTTATCTTTATATAAGAATATGAGAATGAATCTGAACCGCTGAATTAAAATATATTTCTAAAATTGATTATTAATTTCTCTCTCCTCTTAAAAGCGCCCGATCTTTTCGACTTTTGGCACATGATTCAGTGAAAAATATGATTTAATCTCAACCTTTTAAATCTGATGGTTATTATTTATTCTCAAATTCTCATATAACTCACTCATTCTCACTATATTTATATATATATATATATATATATATATATATTCAAAAATATTTTTTATTAAAACTATTATAAAATAGTAGAAATTATTTTAAACTTTAAAAGACTAATTTTGATATATAGTAGCATAAATTTACATTATTTAAGAATAAATCATAGTCAATATCAATTAAGTTTTTTAAAAAATAAAATATTTATAAATGATTTTTAAGAAAACTTATTCAAAATTAAGTAATGTTTTGAAATTTTGATATTAAAAATTATCATAATAAAAAAAATAAAATATCTAAAATAATATTGTATAAAAAATGTATTTAAACTAATTTTTTATGTAACGCCCACATATACATACATACATCAAAGCATATATCATACATGAATAATACGTTTGATACTGAAACATATATGTGCAAGTTCCTAGTTAACACATTGTATACATTAAATGCCCTAAATACAAAGTTCAAAAGTCTACGGCATAACATACACAAGATGTCCAAAAACCACTAAGAACTAGATCAATATAATGATCTCAAAATAAAACGCCATAGCGGAAGCCATGCCATCTCAAAAGCTACGATCCGTAAGGAAAAGTCAAACCAACTTATCCTTAACCTTCGCCGAACCTGCAGAACCTGTGATGTAAACAACAACAGTGGGGTGAGATACATCAAATCTCAGTGGATTCGCTATCTTATAGTCCTCTCGGCTCTATAAGGTTCTAAAAAGCCTAACTCAAGTCAAAGGAAAAAGGGAAGTGACTTTGAGTACACACACTATATGGAAACATGTCATGAGTTCATCAACTCACAATATCACTAATCGGTAACCACACCAAGGCATCCCCTTTTCCCGTCCGCTTCTACGTCTAGAAGACGACCCGAGTCATGGATCCTTGAACCTACTTGACATACGAATGGATTCGGGTTCTACGGGCCATAAACCGTTATGAACCGTCGCTTCACACGGGCCATTAACCGTCACAAGCATACGCTCCCAGAGCGCCATTCGTACTGCACCCGGGAATCAAACCTGCCAAGTAGTCATGCATATGTTTCAGAGGAGCTCGAGACCCATGAAACGCAACTCAAAGAACCGGTTACGATTACGTGATCACACAAACAAACGTGATTGCATTCGACAATCACAAGGCCATAATGCCTTCTCACAAACCACAAAGGTTCACACACATGTTCCATACTAGTGTCTCTCTCTCCTCTAGACCATTACTCGACAAGGATGCACATCTACATCGAATGCACGAGCATCGCCATCTAGATTAATTATCAATCCTAGTCACAACTTAGAATCATAACATTAGGTTTTGAGGTAAGGTTTCCTCACTCTTCCTAATTTGTCTTAAGCATGCATATTCTCTCATTCATACTTAACAACAATTATATAGACACGGTATAACACAAAATTACAAGTAAATACATATAATCACACATCACATAAAACATCACTTTCCCGATCCGAGTTACGGCTCAAAAGTTATGGAAGAAATAAGTTGGGTGATCTGTCATGTTCGCATTGCGAAGAGCCAGCGAGTGCTCGCTACTCATTCGCAGTGCGAACCTCTCAGCGAATGCCTAGCCAACGCTGGTTCGCTGCACCATTCGCAGTGCGAACGTGTGGCGAACCGTGGCAGAACCAAAACAAGCTAAGGTTCGCAGTGCGAACCACTGGCGAATGCCTGGCGAACGTTCGCCTTCGCATTCGTAGTGCGAACTGCCAGCGAGTCCACGATTTCCCCCTTCGCTGGGGGACTCGCAGTGCGAATCTGGGAATTTCAGAAACTCCATCAGCGTAACAGCTGATCTCCCATGGTTCCAAAACCCCACCAAAACATAACCAACATCATACAATCAAATATAAATGATTCTACACTCCTATAACCCATAATACTCAGTTTGTAACACATTTTAACCGTTAATCTCCAAGATTTTGCAATTTATCCAATTCTCCTACAACTCTAACCTAGGTATTAGAAACCAATAAAGTCTAAAACAAAAGCATCTATCTAGAACCCACCTTGAAGAGATGAAGATGGTGAAGATTTGAAGATGATTGGATGAAGATTTGATGATGTTCTTGATGATTTTGATCTTGAACTTTTCTCCTTTTTTTCTCTTCCTTTCCTTCTCTTTTCTTTCTCTCCAAAATCCTTTCTATCTTTTTCTTTGGAAAATGAAAGGAAAGAAAATAGTATAGGGAAAAAATATCATCAATTAGCAACACTACTAAATATCCAAAAAGTCTCTAAAGTCCAAATATTTAAATACCTCTGAGTCAGATAATATTAATTGGATTTACTCTAACTCCGACAGTTACCCTAATTACCTCTGCGGATAATTTATCAGAGTGCACTGGGACTCAGTTGATCACAACTAATATTATCCAGAGCAAAATAATTTACGGGGTATTACAACTACCTCAGAGGAAAAGACAACCACCTTGTTCTCCTCCACCTTCTCCAACGGCACCTCCTTTCTCTGACCCAAAACCTCCTTGCTCACCACTTCAGCAAAAGACCTCTTAAAATCTCTCCTATTTGAACCTCCCTGATTGAAAAGGAACTCACTCCGTATCCCCCTTTTTCCCTCCGTCTTCTCTCCCCGCGAATTCCTTTCAAACCTTGGGAGGTTTGCATGCAGTTTCCGGCCGTCAATTTGTATACTATCAATCTTTATAGCTAGCAACCTCGTGTCTTCCACTCCCTTAAATCTCGTAAAACCAAAACGTCTACCCGAACTATTCCTCTTGGGAGAAATCATAACCTCCACGATGTCTCCTTCGCAACCGAAAAGCTTGAAAAGGTCCACCGCGCTCATCCGATCAGGAAATTCAGTAAAGTAAATCTACACCAAAAAAGATCCTCCATCTGCCCTCGTCCATTTCCCCTTAGTGAAAACATCCCATCTTGGTTTGATCTCCCGGAAAGAACTCCTTCTTGCAGTCTTCCATTCCATTTCAAAAAAAAAAAACACACACAAAACCACCCAGAACCAACTCCCAACACCACCGAAAGAAATCGCGGAACCACCGTAAAGCTAATCAAGATGTGAAGGTCCCTAATTCGAAAATTAGGAATTTAAACCAAACACACCTTGAACCCTACAATGAAAACCGAGATTTCACCGATCAATGGACCTGAATCATAGTCGAAGATCGTTAAGTTGCCGGAGAAGAAACGAAATCGAAGAGGAAAAGGAGAAGCGAAAACACACAAAAAACCCCAATTAATTTTGTTCTTCAAATGACTTCAGTGTGATACGTTAATTAGGGATTTAAAAATAAAAATAAAAATAATAATTTCAAAATAGTAAAAATTATTTTAAACTTAATATTTATAAACTAAAAGACTAATTTTAACATATAGTAGTATAAATTAATTTTTTTAAATATTAAAACATAGTCAATTTCAACTAATTAAATTCTTAAAAAATCCAAGTTTTCAAAAAATGTATCTAATAATGATTTTTTTTATAAAAAATAATTCAAAATAGTAAAATTTTTAAATTTACATATTTATAAAAGTCATAGTATAAAAGACTAAAATATCTAAAATAATATTCACCAAAAATTATTTAGATAAGTTGTTTATCCGAAGATTTTTTTTTGAAAAATTGTTTATACTTTTTTAAAATAAAAATATGTAATATTATACAAATCATTTAAAATTTAATAATTGTTTTAGTCAATATTTAATATAATTACAAAAAGATTCTTTTTTTGATTTTGATCAATAATCGATCATAATATGATATGATAATCTTATCTTTTTGAATTTGGTATATTGGTTTTTTCAAAGAATCTTTGAGGCTTCATTTGTAATTTAATTTTTTTATTTTGTATTAAATTTTTTCTCTTTTTAGGGTTTGGGTATTGTAGTTTTAGTTAAAAAATTAAGAAAGGAGAAAACTATAATTAATTAATTATGTTAACGCAATTTTATTGAAAGGCTTAAAAATATTTTATTATAATATATTTGACTTCTAGATAATCTACCACCTATCTATTAAAAGACTATGTTCTAGAAATGATCACTAAATCTTTTTTAATTCAAGTTTATTTTTTTCTAATTATAGTATTAATTATGTCTAAGCACATTTAACTTACTTTTTCAATTTTCATGCAAAACTGAAAAAAAAAAGCCTCATTCTACTTTCAATGTCATTTTAAATATCCACTCTGCTTCATCCATAAAATAATCAAAAGATACATTGAAGCTTGGAGTGACACGCATTGGTTCGTGACATATTAAAATGACATTGATTTGAACATACTAGAACAAGCGATGACGCCGTCGGTGGTTTTGAAACAACGTTTGCTGCAAGAACTTTGAGGAAGCAACGTGAGTGGTTTGATTTCTACTTAGCTTCACTTCTTCCGCTGAACTGCACAACAACCACCATGAATTCTTCTCTGACCACCGTCGTCAAATCCACCACTATCACAACGCCGCACACCAAGTTTCATCGCGTCATCCTTTGTCCCTTCCATGATTTTGTTTTGTTTTATGTTGGCTTCTGATTTTGCTTACTAAGATGTAGTTTCAATATGTTTTGAGAAATGAAAGATAAATTCATGTTGTTGTTATCTTTATATAAGAATATGAGAATGAATCTGAACCGCTGAATTAAAATATATTTCTAAAATTGATTATTAATTTCTCTCTCCTCTTAAAAGCGCCCGATCTTTTCGACTTTTGGCACATGATTCAGTGAAAAATATGATTTAATCTCAACCTTTTAAATCTGATGGTTATTATTTATTCTCAAATTCTCATATAACTCACTCATTCTCACTATATATATATATATATTCAAAAATATTTTTTATTAAAACTATTATAAAATAGTAGAAATTATTTTAAACTTTAAAAGACTAATTTTGATATATAGTAGCATAAATTTACATTATTTAAGAATAAATCATAGTCAATATCAATTAAGTTTTTTAAAAAATAAAATATTTATAAATGATTTTTAAGAAAACTTATTCAAAATTAAGTAATGTTTTGAAATTTTGATATTAAAAATTATCATAATAAAAAAAATAAAATATCTAAAATAATATTGTATAAAAAATGTATTTAAACTAATTTTTTATGTAACGCCCACATATACATACATACATCAAAGCATATATCATACATGAATAATACGTTTGATACTGAAACATATATGTGCAAGTTCCTAGTTAACACATTGTATACATTAAATGCCCTAAATACAAAGTTCAAAAGTCTACGGCATAACATACACAAGATGTCCAAAAACCACTAAGAACTAGATCAATATAATGATCTCAAAATAAAACGCCATAGCGGAAGCCATGCCATCTCAAAAGCTACGATCCGTAAGGAAAAGTCAAACCAACTTATCCTTAACCTTCGCCGAACCTGCAGAACCTGTGATGTAAACAACAACAGTGGGGTGAGATACATCAAATCTCAGTGGATTCGCTATCTTATAGTCCTCTCGGCTCTATAAGGTTCTAAAAAGCCTAACTCAAGTCAAAGGAAAAAGGGAAGTGACTTTGAGTACACACACTATATGGAAACATGTCATGAGTTCATCAACTCACAATATCACTAATCGGTAACCACACCAAGGCATCCCCTTTTCCCGTCCGCTTCTACGTCTAGAAGACGACCCGAGTCATGGATCCTTGAACCTACTTGACATACGAATGGATTCGGGTTCTACGGGCCATAAACCGTTATGAACCGTCGCTTCACACGGGCCATTAACCGTCACAAGCATACGCTCCCAGAGCGCCATTCGTACTGCACCCGGGAATCAAACCTGCCAAGTAGTCATGCATATGTTTCAGAGGAGCTCGAGACCCATGAAACGCAACTCAAAGAACCGGTTACGATTACGTGATCACACAAACAAACGTGATTGCATTCGACAATCACAAGGCCATAATGCCTTCTCACAAACCACAAAGGTTCACACACATGTTCCATACTAGTGTCTCTCTCTCCTCTAGACCATTACTCGACAAGGATGCACATCTACATCGAATGCACGAGCATCGCCATCTAGATTAATTATCAATCCTAGTCACAACTTAGAATCATAACATTAGGTTTTGAGGTAAGGTTTCCTCACTCTTCCTAATTTGTCTTAAGCATGCATATTCTCTCATTCATACTTAACAACAATTATATAGACACGGTATAACACAAAATTACAAGTAAATACATATAATCACACATCACATAAAACATCACTTTCCCGATCCGAGTTACGGCTCAAAAGTTATGGAAGAAATAAGTTGGGTGATCTGTCATGTTCGCATTGCGAAGAGCCAGCGAGTGCTCGCTACTCATTCGCAGTGCGAACCTCTCAGCGAATGCCTAGCCAACGCTGGTTCGCTGCACCATTCGCAGTGCGAACGTGTGGCGAACCGTGGCAGAACCAAAACAAGCTAAGGTTCGCAGTGCGAACCACTGGCGAATGCCTGGCGAACGTTCGCCTTCGCATTCGTAGTGCGAACTGCCAGCGAGTCCACGATTTCCCCCTTCGCTGGGGGACTCGCAGTGCGAATCTGGGAATTTCAGAAACTCCATCAGCGTAACAGCTGATCTCCCATGGTTCCAAAACCCCACCAAAACATAACCAACATCATACAATCAAATATAAATGATTCTACACTCCTATAACCCATAATACTCAGTTTGTAACACATTTTAACCGTTAATCTCCAAGATTTTGCAATTTATCCAATTCTCCTACAACTCTAACCTAGGTATTAGAAACCAATAAAGTCTAAAACAAAAGCATCTATCTAGAACCCACCTTGAAGAGATGAAGATGGTGAAGATTTGAAGATGATTGGATGAAGATTTGATGATGTTCTTGATGATTTTGATCTTGAACTTTTCTCCTTTTTTTCTCTTCCTTTCCTTCTCTTTTCTTTCTCTCCAAAATCCTTTCTATCTTTTTCTTTGGAAAATGAAAGGAAAGAAAATAGTATAGGGAAAAAATATCATCAATTAGCAACACTACTAAATATCCAAAAAGTCTCTAAAGTCCAAATATTTAAATACCTCTGAGTCAGATAATATTAATTGGATTTACTCTAACTCCGACAGTTACCCTAATTACCTCTGCGGATAATTTATCAGAGTGCACTGGGACTCAGTTGATCACAACTAATATTATCCAGAGCAAAATAATTTACGGGGTATTACAACTACCTCAGAGGAAAAGACAACCACCTTGTTCTCCTCCACCTTCTCCAACGGCACCTCCTTTCTCTGACCCAAAACCTCCTTGCTCACCACTTCAGCAAAAGACCTCTTAAAATCTCTCCTATTTGAACCTCCCTGATTGAAAAGGAACTCACTCCGTATCCCCCTTTTTCCCTCCGTCTTCTCTCCCCGCGAATTCCTTTCAAACCTTGGGAGGTTTGCATGCAGTTTCCGGCCGTCAATTTGTATACTATCAATCTTTATAGCTAGCAACCTCGTGTCTTCCACTCCCTTAAATCTCGTAAAACCAAAACGTCTACCCGAACTATTCCTCTTGGGAGAAATCATAACCTCCACGATGTCTCCTTCGCAACCGAAAAGCTTGAAAAGGTCCACCGCGCTCATCCGATCAGGAAATTCAGTAAAGTAAATCTACACCAAAAAAGATCCTCCATCTGCCCTCGTCCATTTCCCCTTAGTGAAAACATCCCATCTTGGTTTGATCTCCCGGAAAGAACTCCTTCTTGCAGTCTTCCATTCCATTTCAAAAAAAAAAAACACACACAAAACCACCCAGAACCAACTCCCAACACCACCGAAAGAAATCGCGGAACCACCGTAAAGCTAATCAAGATGTGAAGGTCCCTAATTCGAAAATTAGGAATTTAAACCAAACACACCTTGAACCCTACAATGAAAACCGAGATTTCACCGATCAATGGACCTGAATCATAGTCGAAGATCGTTAAGTTGCCGGAGAAGAAACGAAATCGAAGAGGAAAAGGAGAAGCGAAAACACACAAAAAACCCCAATTAATTTTGTTCTTCAAATGACTTCAGTGTGATACGTTAATTAGGGATTTAAAAATAAAAATAAAAATAATAATTTCAAAATAGTAAAAATTATTTTAAACTTAATATTTATAAACTAAAAGACTAATTTTAACATATAGTAGTATAAATTAATTTTTTTAAATATTAAAACATAGTCAATTTCAACTAATTAAATTCTTAAAAAATCCAAGTTTTCAAAAAATGTATCTAATAATGATTTTTTTTATAAAAAATAATTCAAAATAGTAAAATTTTTAAATTTACATATTTATAAAAGTCATAGTATAAAAGACTAAAATATCTAAAATAATATTCACCAAAAATTATTTAGATAAGTTGTTTATCCGAAGATTTTTTTTTGAAAAATTGTTTATACTTTTTTAAAATAAAAATATGTAATATTATACAAATCATTTAAAATTTAATAATTGTTTTAGTCAATATTTAATATAATTACAAAAAGATTCTTTTTTTGATTTTGATCAATAATCGATCATAATATGATATGATAATCTTATCTTTTTGAATTTGGTATATTGGTTTTTTCAAAGAATCTTTGAGGCTTCATTTGTAATTTAATTTTTTTATTTTGTATTAAATTTTTTCTCTTTTTAGGGTTTGGGTATTGTAGTTTTAGTTAAAAAATTAAGAAAGGAGAAAACTATAATTAATTAATTATGTTAACGCAATTTTATTGAAAGGCTTAAAAATATTTTATTATAATATATTTGACTTCTAGATAATCTACCACCTATCTATTAAAAGACTATGTTCTAGAAATGATCACTAAATCTTTTTTAATTCAAGTTTATTTTTTTCTAATTATAGTATTAATTATGTCTAAGCACATTTAACTTACTTTTTCAATTTTCATGCAAAACTGAAAAAAAAAAGCCTCATTCTACTTTCAATGTCATTTTAAATATCCACTCTGCTTCATCCATAAAATAATCAAAAGATACATTGAAGCTTGGAGTGACACGCATTGGTTCGTGACATATTAAAATGACATTGATTTGAACATACTAGAACAAGCGATGACGCCGTCGGTGGTTTTGAAACAACGTTTGCTGCAAGAACTTTGAGGAAGCAACGTGAGTGGTTTGATTTCTACTTAGCTTCACTTCTTCCGCTGAACTGCACAACAACCACCATGAATTCTTCTCTGACCACCGTCGTCAAATCCACCACTATCACAACGCCGCACACCAAGTTTCATCGCGTCATCCTTTGTCCCTTCCATGATTTTGTTTTGTTTTATGTTGGCTTCTGATTTTGCTTACTAAGATGTAGTTTCAATATGTTTTGAGAAATGAAAGATAAATTCATGTTGTTGTTATCTTTATATAAGAATATGAGAATGAATCTGAACCGCTGAATTAAAATATATTTCTAAAATTGATTATTAATTTCTCTCTCCTCTTAAAAGCGCCCGATCTTTTCGACTTTTGGCACATGATTCAGTGAAAAATATGATTTAATCTCAACCTTTTAAATCTGATGGTTATTATTTATTCTCAAATTCTCATATAACTCACTCATTCTCACTATATATATATATATATTCAAAAATATTTTTTATTAAAACTATTATAAAATAGTAGAAATTATTTTAAACTTTAAAAGACTAATTTTGATATATAGTAGCATAAATTTACATTATTTAAGAATAAATCATAGTCAATATCAATTAAGTTTTTTAAAAAATAAAATATTTATAAATGATTTTTAAGAAAACTTATTCAAAATTAAGTAATGTTTTGAAATTTTGATATTAAAAATTATCATAATAAAAAAAATAAAATATCTAAAATAATATTGTATAAAAAATGTATTTAAACTAATTTTTTATGTAACGCCCACATATACATACATACATCAAAGCATATATCATACATGAATAATACGTTTGATACTGAAACATATATGTGCAAGTTCCTAGTTAACACATTGTATACATTAAATGCCCTAAATACAAAGTTCAAAAGTCTACGGCATAACATACACAAGATGTCCAAAAACCACTAAGAACTAGATCAATATAATGATCTCAAAATAAAACGCCATAGCGGAAGCCATGCCATCTCAAAAGCTACGATCCGTAAGGAAAAGTCAAACCAACTTATCCTTAACCTTCGCCGAACCTGCAGAACCTGTGATGTAAACAACAACAGTGGGGTGAGATACATCAAATCTCAGTGGATTCGCTATCTTATAGTCCTCTCGGCTCTATAAGGTTCTAAAAAGCCTAACTCAAGTCAAAGGAAAAAGGGAAGTGACTTTGAGTACACACACTATATGGAAACATGTCATGAGTTCATCAACTCACAATATCACTAATCGGTAACCACACCAAGGCATCCCCTTTTCCCGTCCGCTTCTACGTCTAGAAGACGACCCGAGTCATGGATCCTTGAACCTACTTGACATACGAATGGATTCGGGTTCTACGGGCCATAAACCGTTATGAACCGTCGCTTCACACGGGCCATTAACCGTCACAAGCATACGCTCCCAGAGCGCCATTCGTACTGCACCCGGGAATCAAACCTGCCAAGTAGTCATGCATATGTTTTAGAGGAGCTCGAGACCCATGAAACGCAACTCAAAGAACCGGTTACGATTACGTGATCACACACACAAACGTGATTGCATTCGACAATCACAAGGCCATAATGCCTTCTCACAAACCACAAAGGTTCACACACATGTTCCATACTAGTGTCTCTCTCTCCTCTAGACCATTACTCGGCAAGGATGCACATCTACATCGAATCCACGAGCATCGCCATCTAGATTAATTATCAATCCTAGTCACAACTTAGAATCATAACATTAGGTTTTGAGGTAAGGTTTCCTCACTCTTCCTAATTTGTCTTAAGCATGCATATTCTCTCATTCATACTTAACAACAATTATATAGACACGGTATAACACAAAATTACAAGTAAATACATATAATCACACATCACATAAAACATCACTTTCCCGATCCGAGTTACGGCTCAAAAGTTATGGAAGAAACAAGTTGGGTGATCTGTCATGTTCGCATTGCGAAGAGCCAGCGAGTGCTCGCTACTCATTTGCAGTACGAACCTCTCAGCGAATGCCTAGCCAACGCTGGTTCGCTGCACCATTCGCAGTGCGAACGTGTGGCGAACCGTGGCAGAACCAAAACAAGCTAAGGTTCGCAGTGCGAACCACTGGCGAATGCCTGGCGAACGTTCGCCTTCGCATTCGTAGTGCGAACTGCCAGCGAGTCCACGATTTCCCCCTTCGCTGGGGGACTCGCAGTGCGAATCTGGGAATTTCAGAAACTCCATCAGCGTAACAGCTGATCTCCCATGGTTCCAAAACCCCACCAAAACATAACCCAACATCATACAATCAAATATAAATGATTCTACACTCCTATAACCCATAATACTCAGTTTGTAACACATTTTAACCGTTAATCTCCAAGATTTTGCAATTTATCCAATTCTCCTACAACTCTAACCTAGGTATTAGAAACCAATAAAGTCTAAAACAAAAGCATCTATCTAGAACCCACCTTGAAGAGATGAAGATGGTGAAGATTTGAAGATGACTGGATGAAGATTTGATGATGTTCTTGATGATTTTGATCTTGAACTTTTCTCCTCTTTTTCTCTTCCTTTCCTTCTCTTTTCTTTCTCTCCAAAATCCTTTCTATCTTTTTCTTTGGAAAATGAAAGGAAAGAAAATAGTATAGGGAAAAAATATCATCAATTAGCAACACTACTAAATATCCAAAAAGTCTCTAAAGTCCAAATATTTAAATACCTCTGAGTCAGATAATATTAATTGGATTTACTTTAACTCCGACAGTTACCCTAATTACCTCTGCGGATAATTTATCAGAGTGCACTGGGACTCAGTTGATCACAACTAATATTATCCAGAGCAAAATAATTTACGGGGTATTACAACTACCTCAGAGGAAAAGACAACCACCTTGTTCTCCTCCACCTTCTCCAACGGCACCTCCTTTCTCTGACCCAAAACCTCCTTGCTCACCACTTCAGCAAAAGACCTCTTAAAATCTCTCCAATTTGAACCTCCCTGATTGAAATGGAACTCACTCCGTATCCCCATTTTTCCCTCCGTCTTCTCTCCCCGCGAATTCCTTTCAAACCTTGGGAGGTTTGCATGCAGTTTCCGGCCGTCAATTTGTATACTATCAATCTTTATAGCTAGCAACCTCGTGTCTTCCACTCCCTTAAATCTCGTAATACCAAAACGTCTACCCAAACTATTCCTCTTGGGAGAAATCATAACCTCCACGACGTCTCCTTCGCAACCGAAAAGCCTGAAAAGGTCCACCGCGCTCATCCGATCAGGAAATTCAGTAAAGTAAATCTACACCAAAAAAGATCCTCCATCTGCCCTCGTCCATTTCCCCTTAGTGAAAACATCCCATCTTGGTTTGATCTCACGGAAAGAACTCCTTCTTGCAGTCTTCCATTCCATTTCAAAAAAAAAAAAACACACAAAACCACCCAGAACCAACTCCCAACACCACCGAAAGAAATCGCGGAACCACCGTAAAGCTAATCAAGATGTGAAGGTCCCTAATTCGAAAATTAGGAATTTAAACCAAACACACCTTCAACCCTACAATGAAAACCGAGATTTCACCGATCAATGGACCTGAATCATAGTCGAAGATCGTTAAGTTGCCGGAGAAGAAACGAAATCGAAGAGGAAAAGGAGAAGCGAAAACACACAAAAAACCCCAATTAATTTTGTTCTTCAAATGACTTCAGTGTGATACGTTAATTAGGGATTTAAAAATAAAAATAAAAATAATAATTTCAAAATAGTAAAAATTATTTTAAACTTAATATTTATAAACTAAAAGACTAATTTTAACATATATTAGTATAAATTAATTTTTTTAAATATTAAAACATAGTCAATTTCAACTAATTAAATTCTTAAAAAATCCAAGTTTTCAAAAAATGTATCTAATAATGATTTTTTTTATAAAAAATAATTCAAAATAGTAAAATTTTTAAATTTTAATATTTATAAAAGTCATAGTATAAAAGACTAAAATATCTAAAATAATATTCACCAAAAATTATTTAGATAAGTTGTTTATCCGAAGATTTTTTTTTGAAAAATTGTTTATACTTTTTTAAAATAAAAATATGTAATATTATACAAATCATTTAAAATTTAATAATTGTTTCAGTCAATATTTAATATAATTACAAAAAGATTCTTTTTATGATTTTGATCAATAATCGATCATAATATGATATGATAATCTTATCTTTTTGAATTTGGTATATTGGTTTTTTCTAAGAATCTTTGAGGCTTCATTTGTAATTTAATTTTTTTATTTTGTATTAAATTTTTTCTCTTTTTAGGGTTTGGGTATTGTAGTTTTAGTTAAAAAATTAAGAAAGGAGAAAACTATAATTAATTAATTATGTTAACGCAATTTTATTGAAAGGCTTAAAAATATTTTATTATAATATATTTGACTTCTAGATAATCTACCACCTATCTATTAAAAGACTATGTTCTAGAAATGATCACTAAATCTTTTTTAATTTAAGTTTATTTTTTTCTAATTATAGTATTAATTATGTCTAAGCACATTTAACTTACTTTTTCAATTTTCATGCAAAACTGAAAAAAAAAAGCATTATTCTACTTTCAATGTCATTTTAAATATCCACTCTGCTTCATCCATAAAATAATCAAAAGATACATTGAAGCTTGGAGTGACACGCATTGGTTGGTGACATATTAAAATGACATTGATTTGAACATACTAGAACAAGCGATGACGCCGTTGGTGGTTTTGAAACAACGTTTGCTGCAAGAACTTTGAGGAAGCAACGTGAGTGGTTTGATCGTACTTAGGTTCACTTCTTCCGCTGAACTGCACAACAACCACCATGAATTCTTCTCTGACCACCGTCGTCAAATCCACCACTATCACAACGCCGCACACTAAGTTTCATCGCGTCATCCTTTGTCCCTTCCATGATTTTGTTTTGGTTTATGTTGGCTTCTGATTTTGCTTGCTAAGATGTACTTTCAATATGGTTTGAGAAATGAAAGATAAATTCATGTTGTTGTTATCTTTATATAAGAATATGAGAATGAATCTGAACCGTTGAATTAAAACATATTTCTAAAATTGATTATTAATTTCTCTCTCCTCTTAAAAGCGTCCGATTTTTTTGACTTTTGGCACATGATTCAGTGAAAAATATGATTTAATCTCAACCTTTTAAATCTGATGGTTATTATTTATTCTCAAATTCTCATATAACTCACTCATTCTCACTATATATATATATATATATATATATATATATATTCTAAAATATTGTTTATTAAAACAATTATAAAATAGTAGAAATTATTTTAAACTTTAAAAGACTAATTTTGATATATAGTTGCATAAATTTACATTATTTAAGAATAAATCATAGTCAATATCAATTAAGTTTTCAAAAAAATAAAATATTTATAAATGATTTTTAAGAAAACTTATTCAAAATTAAGTAATGTTTTGAAATTTTGATATTAAAAATTATCATAATTAAAAAAATAAAATATCTAAAATAATATTGTATAAAAAATGTATTTAAACTAATTTTTTATCCGAAATTATATTTAGAAAATTATTTGTAAATTTTTTAAATAAAAATCAATTATATTATACATATCATTTTACCCCTTACGATATTATTAGATCATTCCCAAAATTTTGATCATAATTGTTATATAATTGACTTCTTGCTAAATTAATATATATATATATATATATATATATATATATATATATATATATATATATATATATATATATATTTATAGATAAATTTAAAATAATTATATATTTAAACTGACTTGAGCGAGCACAAATTGACCCCCGTAGATATAAGAAGAGTGTCCTATTAGTAATATATTATTAGTTGTTAACTCTAAAATAAAATTATTTCAAGAATGAATATTAATAATATATTCTTTATAACTAAAGGAATATCCAAAAATATAAAACAATAAAAAACAAAAACATTCTTCGCTAAAGCATCAATAATTATCCATATAATTTATATGGATTATATATCCTTTATATTTCAATAATAAAGTAATTAAAAAAAACAATCACACTAGTAATTAGTCCTAATAACTTAATAATTAACCTAATAATAAATATGGATGAATGACTTAAACTAATGGCATGCTACACCATACAATAAAATCCAATTCGACGATTTTTCTAAATGATCTCTATGCGATGAAAAGCTAAGAGGCTCACAAGCAATCTTCATATTACGAACTTTTGGAAAATTGCGCACATCCTTAAAATTGATAGTAGTAGACAATCCAACCTCAAAGTTAACAATTCCCCGAGAGGAGCTACTAACAATGTCGGTAGCTACATCATTGTTGACATCCATGTTGTGGTGGACTATGATAGTATTTGTAAAACCACTACTTTGGAAAAAAGGTTTTAAAGGAATGGTGGAGAGAAGACTTTGATATATTGTTGTAATTAATATTAAAAGAAATGTGATCGTAAGATATACTATAATAGCTGTCGAGATTTGTGATGAAGAGAGTAATATTTCACTCAGCGGTGATTCTTGATTTTTTTTTATGTTGAGTAAGTTGATAGAAGTTGAGTTGATTCCATACTCGGGCGTGACTGTGTGAAAACGGAAGATGAGAAGTAGCAATATAAAAAAGCCGGCAAGAAGGAACATTCTAGCAAAAACTATAAGTTTTTGCATCCAAAATGACCTCTGTTGGATTGAGGAGGATGCATATTCTATGACAATAGACAATAAAAATATGATCATGTCAATAGAAAAACAAAAATAATTTATAAAAATATTAATCAAAAAGATATATTAGGAGTGACATTCGTTCTGTTTAGACATGTTCTACAAAAGTTTGCAAGAAAACGAAACAAAACGTCTAGATTTGTCAAAAAAAAAACGGGACAAATGGAATTGCCAATACATCACTTTTTATACAAAATTTTATATTTATAAAAATGCACAAAAATTTAGAGCGGAATATGATAAACATATTAAAAGAAGCTTTTTTAAAATTTTACAAAAAATTTATAGATTAGAAATACCTGTATCCATATTCGGTAATGATCAGAAAGCAAGTAAGCAGCAACTAAAAAAAAGTTAAAATGGAATGAGTGTATTAGAATAATTTGAAATAAAACTTTACTACAAGAATTTTTTACAAACTACACACATAAAAACTTAAAGATATATGGGAAAAATAGCTTCAGAAAATATGCGAAATTTACCGGTTTGGTTTAACTTCTACGCCTCTTATAAACTTGGTTGTTTTTTCAATTCTTAGACTTTGTTTGGTCATGTATAGTATTTATAGAGTTTTAAGATGCAACACATATGGAAGGAAAGAAAATAAAAAGATGTAAAATTGATTATGAACAATTAAAGTGTTTGTCATTATATCAATCTCTTTCTTTTTAATTTATTTATCGTATTGTAGTTTTAATTAGATTTAGGATTGATTATGAAATCAATCAACGATTAAACTAATTATCTTTACTTCAATCAATTTCTTTTTATTCTATTTATCTTATTGTAATTTTATTTAGATTCAGGATTTAATATGAAATCAATCAACAATTAAATTGATTACAAATATATCAATCTCTTTCTTCTTAGTTTATTTATCTTTTTATATTTTTAATTAGATTTAGTTTTTTTTTTCTATCACTGAGATAACAGGTTTGCTGAGCCGTGTGATTTTACTCTCTACCACTTTTCTATTTTTTTTATTATTTTATTTATTTATTTTTCCCATTTAGTATTTTTTTAAAAAAAATTATAACATGATTTTTTTAAAAAAATTCAAAACTTGTAGTTCTTAGAAAACTATTTTATTTTTATATTTGTGGTTATTTTCTTAATGAATGGGATGGAATTACATAAAAATATTGATAAAATAAAAACTTATCTTAATATTTAGCACCTTTTATTTAAATATAAAATAGAATTTAAAAACCAGATAGAGAAAATAAGGTACCATAGATGAGACATATTAAATTTTTTTATAATATATATTATATATTATAATCATTCATATATCACTATATAAATCATCAAAGTTAATAAAGAAGTTGGATTGATTAAATATTGAATACAAAAAGTTATATCTGATTTTCAATTACACTTAATTGTATATTTATTTATTGCACTTTATTATAGTTATTTTGTGATACACAATCAAATGACTTCAGTGTGATACGTTAATTAGGGATTTAAAAATAAAAATAAAAATAACATTTTCAAAATAGTAAAAATTATTTTAAACTTAATATTTATAAACTAAGAGTCTAATTTTAACATATAGTAGTATAAATTAAAATTTTTTAATATTAAAACATAGTCAATTTCAACTAATTAAATTCTTAAAAAATCCAAGTTTTCAAAAAAAGTATCTAATAATGATTTTTTTATATAAAGAATAATTCAAAATAGTAAAATTTTGAAATTTTAATATTTATAAAAGTCATAGTATAAAAGACTAAAATATCTAAAATAATATTCACCAAAAAATATTTAGATAAGTTGTTTATCCGAAGATTTTTTTTTGAAAAATTGTTTATACCTTTTTAAAATAAAAATATGTAATATTATACAAATCATTTAAAATTTAATAGTTGTTTTAGTCAATATTTAATATAATTACAAAAAGATTCTTTTTATGATTTTGATCAATAATCGATCATAATATGATATGATAATCTTATCTTTTTGAATTTGGTATATTGGTTTTTTCTAAGAATCTTTGAGGCTTCATTTGTAATTTTATTTTTTTATTTTGTATTAAATTTTTTTTCTTTTCAGCGTTTGGGTATTGTAGTTTTAGTTAAAAAATTAAGAAAGGAGAAAACTATAATTAATTAATTATGTTAACGCAATTTTATTGAAAGGCTTAAAAATATTCCCCTTATGATATTATTTGGTCAGTCAAAAATTTCTGATCATTATTATAATATATTTGACTTCTAGATAATCTACCACCTATCTATTAAAAGACTATGTTCTAGAAACGATCACTAAATCTTTTTTAATTCAAGTTTATTTTTTTCTAATTATAGTATTAATTATGTGTAAGCACATTTAACTGACTTTTTCAATTTTCATGCAAAACTGAAAAAAAAAGCCTCATTCTACTTTCAATGTCATTTTAAATGTTCACTCTGCTTCATCCATAAAATAATCAAAAGATACATTGAAGCTTGGAGTGACACACATTGTTTGGTGACATATTAAAATGACATTGATTTGATCATACTAGAACAAGCGATGACGCCGTCGATGGTTTTGAAACAACGTTTGCTGCAAGAACTTTGAGGAAGCAACGTGAGTGGTTTGATTTCTACTTAGCTTCACTTCTTCCGCTGAACTGCACAACAACCACCATGAATTCTTCTCTGACCACCGTCGTCAAATCCACCACTATCACAACGCCGCACACCAAGTTTCATCGCGTCATCCTTTGTCCCTTCCATGATTTTGTTTTGGTTTATGTTGGCTTCTGATTTTGCTTACTAAGATGTAGTTTCAATATGTTTTGAGAAATGAAAGATAAATTCATGTTGTTGTTATCTTTATATAAGAATATGAGAATGAATCTGAACCGCTGAATTAAAATATATTTCTAAAATTGATTATTAATTTCTCTCTCCTCTTAAAAGCGCCCGATTTTTTCGACTTTTGGCACATGATTCAGTGAAAAATATGATTTAATCTCAACCTTTTAAATCTGATGGTTATTATTTATTCTCAAATTCTCATATAACTCACTCATTCTCGCTATATATATATATATATATATATATATATATATATATATTCAAAAATATTTTTTATTAAAACTATTATAAAATAGTAGAAATTATTTTAAACTTTAAAAGACTAATTTTGATATATAGTAGCATAAATTTACATTATTTAAGAATAAATCATAGTCAATATCAATTAAGTTTTTTAAAAAATAAAATATTTATAAATGATTTTTAAGAAAACTTATTCAAAATTAAGTAATGTTTTGAAATTTTGATATTAAAAATTATCATAATAAAAAAAATAAAATATCTAAAATAATATTGTATAAAAAATGTATTTAAACTAATTTTTTATGTAACGCCCACATATACATACATACATCAAAGCATATATCATACATGAATAATACGTTTGATACTGAAACATATATGTGCAAGTTCCTAGTTAACACATTGTATACATTAAATGCCCTAAATACAAAGTTCAAAAGTCTACGGCATAACATACACAAGATGTCCAAAAACCACTAAGAACTAGATCAATATAATGATCTCAAAATAAAACGCCATAGCGGAAGCCATGCCATCTCAAAAGCTACGATCCGTAAGGAAAAGTCAAACCAACTTATCCTTAACCTTCGCCGAACCTGCAGAACCTGTGATGTAAACAACAACAGTGGGGTGAGATACATCAAATCTCAGTGGATTCGCTATCTTATAGTCCTCTCGGCTCTATAAGGTTCTAAAAAGCCTAACTCAAGTCAAAGGAAAAAGGGAAGTGACTTTGAGTACACACACTATATGGAAACATGTCATGAGTTCATCAACTCACAATATCACTAATCGGTAACCACACCAAGGCATCCCCTTTTCCCGTCCGCTTCTACGTCTAGAAGACGACCCGAGTCATGGATCCTTGAACCTACTTGACATACGAATGGATTCGGGTTCTACGGGCCATAAACCGTTATGAACCGTCGCTTCACACGGGCCATTAACCGTCACAAGCATACGCTCCCAGAGCGCCATTCGTACTGCACCCGGGAATCAAACCTGCCAAGTAGTCATGCATATGTTTTAGAGGAGCTCGAGACCCATGAAACGCAACTCAAAGAACCGGTTACGATTACGTGATCACACACACAAACGTGATTGCATTCGACAATCACAAGGCCATAATGCCTTCTCACAAACCACAAAGGTTCACACACATGTTCCATACTAGTGTCTCTCTCTCCTCTAGACCATTACTCGGCAAGGATGCACATCTACATCGAATCCACGAGCATCGCCATCTAGATTAATTATCAATCCTAGTCACAACTTAGAATCATAACATTAGGTTTTGAGGTAAGGTTTCCTCACTCTTCCTAATTTGTCTTAAGCATGCATATTCTCTCATTCATACTTAACAACAATTATATAGACACGGTATAACACAAAATTACAAGTAAATACATATAATCACACATCACATAAAACATCACTTTCCCGATCCGAGTTACGGCTCAAAAGTTATGGAAGAAACAAGTTGGGTGATCTGTCATGTTCGCATTGCGAAGAGCCAGCTAGTGCTCGCTACTCATTCGCAGTGCGAACCTCTCAGCGAATGCCTAGCCAACGCTGGTTCGCTGCACCATTCGTAGTGCGAACGTGTGGCGAACCGTGGCAGAACCAAAACAAGCTAAGGTTCGCAGTGCGAACCACTGGCGAATGCCTGGCGAACGTTCGCCTTCGCATTCGCAGTGCGAACTGCCAGCGAGTCCACGATTTCCCCCTTCGCTGGGGGACTCGCAGTGCGAATCTGGGAATTTCAGAAACTCCATCAGCGTAACAGCTGATCTCCCATGGTTCCAAAACCCCACCAAAACATAACCCAACATCATACAATCAAATATAAATGATTCTACACTCCTATAACCCATAATACTCAGTTTGTAACACATTTTAACCGTTAATCTCCAAGATTTTGCAATTTATCCAATTCTCCTACAACTCTAACCTAGGTATTAGAAACCAATAAAGTCTAAAACAAAAGCATCTATCTAGAACCCACCTTGAAGAGATGAAGATGGTGAAGATTTGAAGATGATTGGATGAAGATTTGATGATGTTCTTGATGATTTTGATCTTGAACTTTTCTCCTCTTTTTCTCTTCCTTTCCTTCTCTTTTCTTTCTCTCCAAAATCCTTTCTATCTTTTTCTTTGGAAAATGAAAGGAAAGAAAATAGTATAGGGAAAAAATAGGCTTAAATAGTGTTTTAGTCCCTGTAAGTTGGCGAGATTTTGGTTTTAGTCCCTGTATCTTTTTTTTTTCGGTCCAAGTCCCCACATGTTCATTTCCTTTTGGTTATAGTCCCTGCCGTCAATGGAACGTTAAAAAAAAGCTTAGTTGGCAGACGGTGCTGATCTGGATAATTGTTTTGTCATTTCTTTATTAATTTGTGTAACACACGTGGAAAAGTCAATGGACCATTTCATAAAGAGGGACCAAATCCAAAAAAAGTTCAAATTTGTTTTCTTCTTCTTCCTTCTAAATTTGGCCTCGTTTTCTTCTTCTTCTTGTTTTCTTCATCTTCTACCTTCAACATCAATGGCGTCCATTTCTTCTGCAAACTCTCATCATAATCAAGCATGGGAGTGTGGTTGCAATAGAAGCATGAGAACGTTTATGTCAAATTCAATGGAAAACCCTAAAAGACGATTTTGGAAGTGTCAAAATTCAGGGCGATTGAAGATGGTGAATGAGAAGAGAAAAATGACTCTGTTGAATATTGTTTTGGTTATTTCATGGGGGATTTTTTGTGTTGAAGGATTTGGGGTTCATGGTCAAGGAGATTGAAAATTGTAAAAAAACAAAGATGAAGATTAAGCTGGAGAAGGAGAAGAGAAAAGTGAATCTGTTGAAGCTATTGTTGGTTGTTTCATGGGGGATGTTCTTTGGTTATCTGAAATGGTGAATCCAATTGTTTGTGTTGTTGTTCAGTTTTTTTTTCTTTAAGTCCTTGTAACATTATCGTATTTTGGAATTGGTCCCTGTACCATATGATGAATGAAAAACATGTTTTGGTTTTGTTCAGTATTTATCAAGATGACTTTAAGTATTTGCCACTGTAAAGTATTTCCACTTTAAAGTATTTGCCACTTTAAGTAAATGCAAATACAACACTTAAGTATTAATTTTGTTATGACTTTAAGTATGACTTTAAGTATGAAAATTATCAAGATATGGTTTAAGTACAACTGCAAGCACAATGATCAACTTAATTGAATTCATATACTGAACAATATAATTGCATACATATACTGAACAAAACCAAAACATGTTTTTCATTCATCATATGGTACAGGGACCAATTCCAAAATACGATAATGTTTTGGTCCTTGTAACTAATCAGAAAAATTGCCACTGTAAATGCAAAACAGGTTTTATCAAGATGACTTTAAGTATTTGCCACTGTAAAGTATTTGCCACTTTAAAGTATTTGCCACTTTAAGTAAATGCAAATACAACACTTAAGTATTTATTTTGTTATGACTTTAAGTATGACTTTAAGTATGAAAATTATCAAGATATGGTTTAAGTACAACTGCAAGCACAATGATCAACTTAATTGAATTCATATACTAAACAATATAATTGCATACATATACTGAACAAAACCAAAACATGTTTTTCATTCATCATATGGTACAGGGACCAATTCCAAAATACGATAATGTTTTGGTCCTTGTAACTAATCAGAAAAATTGCCACTGTAAATGCAAAACAGGTTTTATCAAGATGACTTTAAGTATTTGCCACTGTAAAGTATTTGCCACTTTAAAGTATTTGCCACTTTAAGTAAATGCAAATACAACACTTAAGTATTTATATTGTTATGACTTTAAGTATGAAAATTATCAAGATATGGTTTAAGTACAACTGCAAGCACAATGATCAACTTAATTGAATTCATATACTGAACATTATAATTGCATACATATACTGAACAAAACCAAAACATGTTTTTCATTCATCATATGGTACAGGGACCAATTCCAAAATACGATAATGTTACAAGGACTTAAAGAAAAAAAACTGAACAACAACACAAACAATTGGATTCACCATTTCAGATAACCAAAGAACATCCCCCATGAAACAACCAACAATAGCTTCAACAGATTCACTTTTCTCTTCTCCTTCTCCAGCTTAATCTTCATCTTTATTTTTTTACCATTTTCAATCTCCTTGACCATGAACCCCAAATCCTTCAACACAAAAAATCCCCCATGAAATAACCAAAACAATATTCAACAGAGTCATTTTTCTCTTCTCATTCACCATCTTCAATCGCCCTGAATTTTGACACTTCCAAAATCGTCTTTTAGGGTTTTCCATTGAATTTGACATAAACGTTTTCATACTTCTATTGCAACCACACTCCGGTGCTTGATTATGATGAGAGTTTGCAGAAGAAATGGACGCCATTAATGTTGAAGGTAGAAGATGAAGAAAACAAGAAGAAGAAGAAAACGAGGCCAAATTTAGAAGGAAGAAGAAGAAGAAAACAAATTTGAACTTTTTTTGGATTTGGTCTCTCTTTATGAAACGGTCCATTGACTTTTCCACGTGTGTTACACAAATTAATAAAGAAATGACAAAACAATTATCCAGATCAGCACCATCTGCCAACTAAGCTTTTTTTTAACGTTCCATTGACGGCAGGGACTATAACCAAAAGGAAATGAAAATGTGGGGACTTGGACCGAAAAAAAAAAGATACAGGGACTAAAACCAAAAACTCGCCAACTTACAGGGACTAAAACACTATTTAAGCCGAAAAAATATCATCAATTAGCAACACTACTAAATATCCAAAAAGTCTCTAAAGTCCAAATATTTAAATACCTCTGAGTCAGATAATATTAATTGGATTTACTCTAACTCCGACAGTTACCCTAATTACCTCTGCGGATAATTTATCAGAGTGCACTGGGACTCAGTTGATCACAACTAATATTATCCAGAGCAAAATAATTTACGGGGTATTACAACTACCTCAGAGGAAAAGACAACCACCTTGTTCTCCTCCACCTTCTCCAACGGCACCTCCTTTCTCTGACCCAAAACCTCCTTGCTCACCACTTCAGCAAAAGACCTCTTAAAATCTCTCCTATTTGAACCTCCCTGATTGAAAAGGAACTCACTCCGTATCCCCCTTTTTCCCTCCGTCTTCTCTCCCCGCGAATTCCTTTCAAACCTTGGGAGGTTTGCATGCAGTTTCCGGCCGTCAATTTGTATACTATCAATCTTTATAGCTAGCAACCTCGTGTCTTCCACTCCCTTAAATCTCGTAAAACCAAAACGTCTACCCGAACTATTCCTCTTGGGAGAAATCATAACCTCCACGACGTCTCCTTCGCAACCGAAAAGCTTGAAAAGGTCCACCGCGCTCATCCGATCAGGAAATTCAGTAAAGTAAATCTACACCAAAAAAGATCCTCCATCTGCCCTCGTCCATTTCCCCTTAGTGAAAACATCCCATCTTGGTTTGATCTCACGGAAAGAACTCCTTCTTGCAGTCTTCCATTCCATTTCAAAAAAAAAAACACACAAAACCACCCAGAACCAACTCCCAACACCACCGAAAGAAATCGCGGAACCACCGTAAAGCTAATCAAGATGTGAAGGTCCCTAATTCGAAAATTAGGAATTTAAACCAAACACACCTTGAACCCTACAATGAAAACCGAGATTTCACCGATCAATGGACCTGAATCATAGTCGAAGATCGTTAAGTTGCCGGAGAAGAAACGAAATCGAAGAGGAAAAGGAGAAGCGAAAACACACAAAAAACCCCAATTAATTTTGTTCTTCATATGACTTCAGTGTGATACGTTAATTAGGGATTTAAAAATAAAAATAAAAATAATAATTTCAAAATAGTAAAAATTATTTTAAACTTAATATTTATAAACTAAAAGACTAATTTTAACATATAGTAGTATAAATTAATTTTTTTAAATATTAAAACATAGTCAATTTCAACTAATTAAATTCTTAAAAAATCCAAGTTTTCAAAAAATGTATCTAATAATGATTTTTTTTATAAAAAATAATTCAAAATAGTAAAATTTTTAAATTTTAATATTTATAAAAGTCATAGTATAAAAGACTAAAATATCTAAAATAATATTCACCAAAAATTATTTAGATAAGTTGTTTATCCGAAGATTTTTTTTTGAAAAATTGTTTATACTTTTTTAAAATAAAAATATGTAATATTATACAAATCATTTAAAATTTAATAATTGTTTTAGTCAATATTTAATATAATTACAAAAAGATTCTTTTTATGATTTTGATCAATAATCGATCATAATATGATATGATAATCTTATCTTTTTGAATTTGGTATATTGGTTTTTTCTAAGAATCTTTGAGGCTTCATTTGTAATTTAATTTTTTTATTTTGTATTAAATTTTTTCTCTTTTTAGGGTTTGGGTATTGTAGTTTTAGTTAAAAAATTAAGAAAGGAGAAAACTATAATTAATTAATTATGTTAACGCAATTTTATTGAAAGGCATAAAAATATTCCCCTTATGATATTATTTGGTCAGTCAAAAATTTCTGATCATTATTATAATATATTTGACTTCTAGATAATCTACCACCTATCTATTAAAAGACTATGTTCTAGAAACGATCACTAAATCTTTTTTAATTCAAGTTTATTTTTTTCTAATTATAGTATTAATTATGTCTAAGCACATTTAACTTACTTTTTCAATTTTCATGCAAAACTGAAAAAAAAAAGCCTCATTCTACTTTCAATGTCATTTTAAATATCCACTCTGCTTCATCCATAAAATAATCAAAAGATACATTGAAGCTTGGAGTGACACGCATTGGTTGGTGACATATTAAAATGACATTGATTTGAACATACTAGAACAAGCGATGACGCCGTTGGTGGTTTTGAAACAACGTTTGCTGCAAGAACTTTGAGGAAGCAACGTGAGTGGTTTGATCGTACTTAGGTTCACTTCTTCCGCTGAACTGCACAACAACCACCATGAATTCTTCTCTGACCACCGTCGTCAAATCCACCACTATCACAACGCCGCACACTAAGTTTCATCGCGTCATCCTTTGTCCCTTCCATGATTTTGTTTTGGTTTATGTTGGCTTCTGATTTTGCTTGCTAAGATGTACTTTCAATATGTTTTGAGAAATGAAAGATAAATTCATGTTGTTGTTATCTTTATATAAGAATATGAGAATGAATCTGAACCGTTGAATTAAACCATATTTCTAAAATTGATTATTAATTTCTCTCTCCTCTTAAAAGCGTCCGATTTTTTTGACTTTTGGCACATGATTCAGTGAAAAATATGATTTAATCTCAACCTTTTAAATCTGATGGTTATTATTTATTCTTAAATTCTCATATAACTCACTCATTCTCACTATATATATATATATATATATATATATATATATATATATATATATATATTCTAAAATATTGTTTATTAAAACAATTATAAAATAGTAGAAATTATTTTAAACTTTAAAAGACTAATTTTGATATATAGTTGCATAAATTTACATTATTTAAGAATAAATCATAGTCAATATCAATTAAGTTTTCAAAAAAATAAAATATTTATAAATGATTTTTAAGAAAACTTATTCAAAATTAAGTAATGTTTTGAAATTTTGATATTAAAAATTATCATAATTAAAAAAATAAAATATCTAAAATAATATTGTATTAAAAATGTATTTAAACTAATTTTTTATCCGAAATTATATTTAGAAAATTATTTGTAAATTTTTTAAATAAAAATCAATTATATTATACATATCATTTTACCCCTTACGATATTATTAGATCATTCCCAAAATATTGATCATAATTGTTATATAATTGACTTCTTGCTAAATTAATATATATATATATATATATATATATATATATATATATATATATATATATATATATATATATATATATATATTTATAGATAAATTTAAAATAATTATATATTTAAACTGACTTGAGCGAGCACAAATTGACCCGCGTAGATATAAGAAGAGTGTCCTATTAGTAATATATTATTAGTTGTTAACTCTAAAATAAAATTATTTCAAGAATGAATATTAATAATATATTCTTTATAACTAAAGGAATATCCAAAAATATAAAACAATAAAAAACAAAAACATTCTTCGCTAAAGCATCAATAATTATCCATATAATTTATATGGATTATATATCCTTTATATTTCAATAATAAAGTAATTAAAAAAAACAATCACACTAGTAATTAGTCCTAATAACTTAATAATTAACCTAATAATAAATATGGATGAATGACTTAAACTAATGGCATGCTACACCATACAATAAAATCCAATTCGACGATTTTTCTAAATGATCTCTATGCGATGAAAAGCTAAGAGGCTCACAAGCAATCTTCATATTACGAACTTTTGGAAAATTGCGCACATCCTTAAAATTGATAGTAGTAGACAATCCAACCTCAAAGTTAACAATTCCCCGAGAGGAGCTACTAACAATGTCGGTAGCTACATCATTGTTGACATCCATGTTGTGGTGGACTATGATAGTATTTGTAAAACCACTACTTTGGAAAAAAGGTTTTAAAGGAATGGTGGAGAGAAGACTTTGATATATTGTTGTAATTAATATTAAAAGAAATGTGATCGTAAGATATACTATAATAGCTGTCGAGATTTGTGATGAAGAGAGTAATATTTCACTCAGCGGTGATTCTTGATTTTTTTTTATGTTGAGTGAGTTGATAGAAGTTGAGTTGATTCCATACTCGGGCGTGACTGTGTGAAAACGGAAGATGAGAAGTAGCAATATAAAAAAGCCGGCAAGAAGGAACATTCTAGCAAAAACTATAAATTTTTGCATCCAAAATGACCTCTGTTGGATTGAGGAGGATGCATATTCTATGACAATAGACAATAAAAATATGATCATGTCAATAGAAAAACAAAAATAATTTATAAAAATATTAATCAAAAAGATATATTAGGAGTGACATTCGTTCTGTTTAGACATGTTCTACAAAAGTTTGCAAGAAAACGAAACAAAACGTCTAGATTTGTCAAAAAAAAAAACGGGACAAATGGACTTGCCAATACATCACTTTTTATACAAAATTTTATATTTATAAAAATGCACAAAAATTTAGAGCGGAATATGATAAACATATTAAAAGAAGCTTTTTTAAAATTTTACAAAAAATTTATAGATTAGAAATACCTGTATCCATATTCGGTAATGATCAGAAAGCAAGTAAGCAGCAACTAAAAAAAAGTTAAAATGGAATGAGTGTATTAGAATAATTTGAAATAAAACTTTACTACAAGAATTTTTTACAAACTACACACATAAAAACTTAAAGATATATGGGAAAAATAGCTTCAGAAAATATGCGAAATTTACCGGTTTGGTTTAACTTCTACGCCTCTTATAAACTTGGTTGTTTTTTTCAATTCTTAGACTTTGTTTGGTCATGTATAGTATTTATAGAGTTTTAAGATGCAACACATATGGAAGGAAAGAAAATAAAAAGATGTAAAATTGATTATGAACAATTAAAGTGTTTGTCATTATATCAATCTCTTTCTTTTTAATTTATTTATCGTATTGTAGTTTTAATTAGATTTAGGATTGATTATGAAATCAATCAACGATTAAACTAATTATCTTTACTTCAATCAATTTCTTTTTATTCTATTTATCTTATTGTAATTTTATTTAGATTCAGGATTTAATATGAAATCAATCAACAATTAAATTGATTACAAATATATCAATCTCTTTCTTCTTAGTTTATTTATCTTTTTATATTTTTAATTAGATTTAGTTTTTTTTTCTATCACTGAGATAACAGGTTTGCTGAGCCGTGTGATTTTACTCTCTACCACTTTTCTATTTTTTTTATTATTTTATTTATTTATTTTTCACATTTAGTATTTTTAAAAAAAAAATTTATAACATGATTTTTTTAAAAAAATTCAAAACTTGTAGTTCTTAGAAAACTATTTTATTTTTATATTTGTGGTTATTTTCTTAATGAATGGGATGGAATTACATAAAAATATTGATAAAATAAAAACTTATCTTAATATTTAGCACCTTTTATTTAAATATAAAATAGAATTTAAAAACCAGATAGAGAAAATAAGGTACCATAGATGAGACATATTAAATTTTTTTATAATATATATTATATATTATAATCATTCATATATCACTATATAAATCATCAAAGTTAATAAAGAAGTTGGATTGATTAAATATTGAATACAAAAAGTTATATCTGATTTTCAATTACACTTAATTGTATATTTATTTATTGCACTTTATTATAGTTATTTTGTGATACACAATCAAATGACTTCAGTGTGATACGTTAATTAGGGATTTAAAAATAAAAATAAAAATAACATTTTCAAAATAGTAAAAATTATTTTAAACTTAATATTTATAAACTAAGAGTCTAATTTTAACATATAGTAGTATAAACTAAAATTTTTTAATATTAAAACATAGTCAATTTCAACTAATTAAATTCTTAAAAAATCCAAGTTTTCAAAAAAAGTATCTAATAATGATTTTTTTATATAAAGAATAATTCAAAATAGTAAAATTTTGAAATTTTAATATTTATAAAAGTCATAGTATAAAAGACTAAAATATCTAAAATAATATTCACCAAAAAATATTTAGATAAGTTGTTTATCCGAAGATTTTTTTTTGAAAAATTGTTTATACCTTTTTAAAATAAAAATATGTAATATTATACAAATCATTTAAAATTTAATAGTTGTTTTAGTCAATATTTAATATAATTACAAAAAGATTCTTTTTATGATTTTGATCAATAATCGATCATAATATGATATGATAATCTTATCTTTTTGAATTTGGTATATTGGTTTTTTCTAAGAATCTTTGAGGCTTCATTTGTAATTTTATTTTTTTATTTTGTATTAAATTTTTTTTCTTTTCAGGGTTTGGGTATTGTAGTTTTAGTTAAAAAATTAAGAAAGGAGAAAACTATAATTAATTAATTATGTTAACGCAATTTTATTGAAAGGCTTAAAAATATTCCCCTTATGATATTATTTGGTCAGTCAAAAATTTCTGATCATTATTATAATATATTTAACTTCTAGATAATCTACCACCTATCTATGAAAAGACTATGTTCTAGAAACGATCACTAAATCTTTTTTAATTCAAGTTTATTTTTTTCTAATTATAGTATTAATTATGTCTAAGCACATTTAACTTACTTTTTCAATTTTCATGCAAAACTGAAAAAAAAAGCCTCATTCTACTTTCATTGTCATTTTAAATGTTCACTCTGCTTCATCCATAAAATAATCAAAAGATACATTGAAGCTTGGAGTGACACACATTGTTTGGTGACATATTAAAATGACATTGATTTGATCATACTAGAACAAGCGATGACGCCGTCGGTGGTTTTGAAACAACGTTTGCTGCAAGAACTTTGAGGAAGCAACGTGAGTGGTTTGATTTCTACTTAGCTTCACTTCTTCCGCTGAACTGCACAACAACCACCATGAATTCTTCTCTGACCACCGTCGTCAAATCCACCACTATCACAACGCCGCACACCAAGTTTCATCGCGTCATCCTTTGTCCCTTCCATGATTTTGTTTTGGTTTATGTTGGCTTCTGATTTTGCTTACTAAGATGTAGTTTCAATATGTTTTGAGAAATGAAAGATAAATTCATGTTGTTGTTATCTTTATATAAGAATATGAGAATGAATCTGAACCGCTGAATTAAAATATATTTCTAAAATTGATTATTAATTTCTCTCTCCTCTTAAAAGCGCCCGATTTTTTCGACTTTTGGCACATGATTCAGTGAAAAATATGATTTAATCTCAACCTTTTAAATCTGATGGTTATTATTTATTCTCAAATTCTCATATAACTCACTCATTCTCACTATATATATATATATATATATATATATATATATATATATATTCAAAAATATTTTTTATTAAAACTATTATAAAATAGTAGAAATTATTTTAAACTTTAAAAGACTAATTTTGATATATAGTAGCATAAATTTACATTATTTAAGAATAAATCATAGTCAATATCAATTAAGTTTTTTAAAAAATAAAATATTTATAAATGATTTTTAAGAAAACTTATTCAAAATTAAGTAATGTTTTGAAATTTTGATATTAAAAATTATCATAATAAAAAAAAATAAAATATCTAAAATAATATTGTATAAAAAATGTATTTAAACTAATTTTTTATGTAACGCCCACATATACATACATACATCAAAGCATATATCATACATGAATAATACGTTTGATACTGAAACATATATGTGCAAGTTCCTAGTTAACACATTGTATACATTAAATGCCCTAAATACAAAGTTCAAAAGTCTACGGCATAACATACACAAGATGTCCAAAAACCACTAAGAACTAGATCAATATAATGATCTCAAAATAAAACGCCATAGCGGAAGCCATGCCATCTCAAAAGCTACGATCCGTAAGGAAAAGTCAAACCAACTTATCCTTAACCTTCGCCGAACCTGCAGAACCTGTGATGTAAACAACAACAGTGGGGTGAGATACATCAAATCTCAATGGATTCGCTATCTTATAGTCCTCTCGGCTCTATAAGGTTCTAAAAAGCCTAACTCAAGTCAAAGGAAAAAGGGAAGTGACTTTGAGTACACACACTATATGGAAACATGTCATGAGTTCATCAACTCACAATATCACTAATCGGTAACCACACCAAGGCATCCCCTTTTCCCGTCCGCTTCTACGTCTAGAAGACGACCCGAGTCATGGATCCTTGAACCTACTTGACATACGAATGGATTCGGGTTCTACGGGCCATAAACCGTTATGAACCGTCGCTTCACACGGGCCATTAACCGTCACAAGCATACGCTCCCAGAGCGCCATTCGTACTGCACCCGGGAATCAAACCTGCCAAGTAGTCATGCATATGTTTCAGAGGAGCTCGAGACCCATGAAACGCAACTCAAAGAACCGGTTACGATTACGTGATCACACACACAAACGTGATTGCATTCGACAATCACAAGGCCATAATGCCTTCTCATAAACTACAAAGGTTCACACACATGTTCCATACTAGTGTCTCTCTCTCCTCTAGACCATTACTCGGCAAGGATGCACATCTACATCGAATGCACGAGCATCGCCATCTAGATTAATTATCAATCCTAGTCACAACTTAGAATCATAACATTAGGTTTTGAGGTAAGGTTTCCTCACTCTTCCTAATTTGTCTTAAGCATGCATATTCTCTCATTCATACTTAACAACAATTATATAGACACGGTATAACACAAAATTACAAGTAAATACATATAATCACACATCACATAAAACATCACTTTCCCGATCCGAGTTACGGCTCAAAAGTTATGGAAGAAACATGTTGGGTGATCTGTCATGTTCGCATTGCGAAGAGCCAGTGAGTGCTCGCTACTCATTCGCAGTGCGAACCTCTCAGCGAATGCCTAGCCAACGCTGGTTCGCTGCACCATTCGTAGTGCGAACGTGTGGCGAACCGTGGCAGAACCAAAACAAGCTAAGGTTCGCAGTGCGAACCACTGGCGAATGCCTGGCGAACGTTCGCCTTCGCATTCGCAGTGCGAACTGCCAGCGAGTCCACGATTTCCCCCTTCGCTGGGGGACTCGCAGTGCGAATCTGGGAATTTCAGAAACTCCATCAGCGTAACAGCTGATCTCCCATGGTTCCAAAACCCCACCAAAACATAACCCAACATCATACAATCAAATATAAATGATTCTACACTCCTATAACCCATAATACTCAGTTTGTAACACATTTTAACCGTTAATCTCCAAGATTTTGCAATTTATCCAATTCTCCTACAACTCTAACCTAGGTATTAGAAACCAATAAAGTCTAAAACAAAAGCATCTATCTAGAACCCACCTTGAAGAGATGAAGATGGTGAAGATTTGAAGATGATTGGATGAAGATTTGATGATGTTCTTGATGATTTTGATCTTGAACTTTTCTCCTCTTTTTCTCTTCCTTTCCTTCTCTTTTCTTTCTCTCCAAAATCCTTTCTATCTTTTTCTTTGGAAAATGAAAGGAAAGAAAATAGTATAGGGAAAAAATATCATCAATTAGCAACACTACTAAATATCCAAAAAGTCTCTAAAGTCCAAATATTTAAATACCTCTGAGTCAGATAATATTAATTGGATTTACTCTAACTCCGACAGTTACCCTAATTACCTCTGCGGATAATTTATCAGAGTGCACTGGGACTCAGTTGATCACAACTAATATTATCCAGAGCAAAATAATTTACGGGGTATTACAACTACCTCAGAGGAAAAGACAACCACCTTGTTCTCCTCCACCTTCTCCAACGGCACCTCCTTTCTCTGACCCAAAACCTCCTTGCTCACCACTTCAGCAAAAGACCTCTTAAAATCTCTCCTATTTGAACCTCCCTGATTGAAAAGGAACTCACTCCGTATCCCCCTTTTTCCCTCCGTCTTCTCTCCCCGCGAATTCCTTTCAAACCTTGGGAGGTTTGCATGCAGTTTCCGGCGTCAATTTGTATACTATCAATCTTTATAGCTAGCAACCTCGTGTCTTCCACTCCCTTAAATCTCGTAAAACCAAAACGTCTACCCGAACTATTCCTCTTGGGAGAAATCATAACCTCCACGACGTCTCCTTCGCAACAGAAAAGCTTGAAAAGGTCCACCGCGCTCATCCGATCAGGAAATTCAGTAAAGTAAATCTACACCAAAAAAGATCCTCCATCTGCCCTCGTCCATTTCCCCTTAGTGAAAACATCCCATCTTGGTTTGATCTCACGGAAAGAACTCCTTCTTGCAGTCTTCCATTCCATTTCAAAAAAAAAAACACACACAAAACCACCCAGAACCAACTCCCAACACCACCGAAAGAAATCGCGGAACCACCGTAAAGCTAATCAAGATGTGAAGGTCCCTAATTCGAAAATTAGGAATTTAAACCAAACACACCTTGAACCCTACAATGAAAACCGAGATTTCACCGATCAATGGACCTGAATCATAGTCGAAGATCGTTAAGTTGCCGGAGAAGAAACGAAATCGAAGAGGAAAAGGAGAAGCGAAAACACACAAAAAACCCCAATTAATTTTGTTCTTCAAATGACTTCAGTGTGATACGTTAATTAGGGATTTAAAAATAAAAATAAAAATAATAATTTCAAAATAGTAAAAATTATTTTAAACTTAATATTTATAAACTAAAAGACTAATTTTAACATATAGTAGTATAAATTAATTTTTTTAAATATTAAAACATAGTCAATTTCAACTAATTAAATTCTTAAAAAATCCAAGTTTTCAAAAAATGTATCTAATAATGATTTTTTTTATAAAAAATAATTCAAAATAGTAAAATTTTTAAATTTTAATATTTATAAAAGTCATAGTATAAAAGACTAAAATATCTAAAATAATATTCACCAAAAATTATTTAGATAAGTTGTTTATCCGAAGATTTTTTTTTGAAAAATTGTTTATACTTTTTTAAAATAAAAATATGTAATATTATACAAATCATTTAAAATTTAATAATTGTTTTAGTCAATATTTAATATAATTACAAAAAGATTCTTTTTATGATTTTGATCAATAATTGATCATAATATGATATGATAATCTTATCTTTTTGAATTTGGTATATTGGTTTTTTCTAAGAATCTTTGAGGCTTCATTTGTAATTTAATTTTTTTATTTTGTATTAAATTTTTTCTCTTTTTAGGGTTTGGGTATTGTAGTTTTAGTTAAAAAATTAAGAAAGGAGAAAACTATAATTAATTAATTATGTTAACGCAATTTTATTGAAAGGCTTAAAAATATTTTATTATAATATATTTGACTTCTAGATAATCTACCACCTATCTATTAAAAGACTATGTTCTAGAAATGATCACTAAATCTTTTTTAATTCAAGTTTATTTTTTTCTAATTATAGTATTAATTATGTCTAAGCACATTTAACTTACTTTTTCAATTTTCATGCAAAACTGAAAAAAAAAAGCCTCATTCTACTTTCAATATCATTTTAAATATCCACTCTGCTTCATCCATAAAATAATCAAAAGATACATTGAAGCTTGGAGTGACACGCATTGGTTGGTGACATATTAAAATGACATTGATTTGAACATACTAGAACAAGCGATGACGCCGTCGGTGGTTTTGAAACAACGTTTGCTGCAAGAACTTTGAGGAAGCAACGTGAGTGGTTTGATTTCTACTTAGCTTCACTTCTTCCGCTGAACTGCACAACAACCACCATGAATTCTTCTCTGACCACCGTCGTCAAATCCACCACTATCACAATGCCGCACACCAAGTTTCATCGCGTCATCCTTTGTCCCTTCCATGATTTTGTTTTGTTTTATGTTGGCTTCTGATTTTGCTTACTAAGATGTAGTTTCAATATGTTTTGAGAAATGAAAGATAAATTCATGTTGTTGTTATCTTTATATAAGAATATGAGAATGAATCTGAACCGCTGAATTAAAATATATTTCTAAAATTGATTATTAATTTCTCTCTCCTCTTAAAAGCGCCCGATTTTTTCGACTTTTGGCACATGATTCAGTGAAAAATATGATTTAATCTCAAACTTTTAAATCTGATGGTTATTATTTATTCCCAAATTCTCATATAACTCACTCATTCTCACTATATATATATATATATATATATATATATATATATATATATATATATATATATATATATATATATATATATTCAAAAATATTTTTTATTAAAACTATTATAAAATAGTAGAAATTATTTTAAACTTTAAAAGACTAATTTTGATATATAGTAGCATAAATTTACATTATTTAAGAATAAATCATAGTCAATATCAATTAAGTTTTTTAAAAAATAAAATATTTATAAATGATTTTTAAGAAAACTTATTCAAAATTAAGTAATGTTTTGAAATTTTGATATTAAAAATTATCATAATAAAAAAAATAAAATATCTAAAATAATATTGTATAAAAAATGTATTTAAACTAATTTTTTATGTAACGCCCACATATACATACATACATCAAAGCATATATCATACATGAATAATACGTTTGATACTGAAACATATATGTGCAAGTTCCTAGTTAACACATTGTATACATTAAATGCCCTAAATACAAAGTTCAAAAGTCTACGGCATAACATACACAAGATGTCCAAAAACCACTAAGAACTAGATCAATATAATGATCTCAAAATAAAACGCCATAGCGGAAGCCATGCCATCTCAAAAGCTACGATCCGTAAGGAAAAGTCAAACCACCTTATCCTTAACCTTCGCCGAACCTGCAGAACCTGTGATGTAAACAACAACAGTGGGGTGAGATACATCAAATCTCAGTGGATTCGCTATCTTATAGTCCTCTCGGCTCTATAAGGTTCTAAAAAGCCTAACGCAAGTCAAAGGAAAAAGGGAAGTGACTTTGAGTACACACACTATATGGAAACATGTCATGAGTTCATCAACTCACAATATCACTAATCGGTAACCACACCAAGGCATCCCCTTTTCCCGTCCGCTTCTACGTCTAGAAGACGACCCGAGTCATGGATCCTTGAACCTACTTGACATACGAATGGATTCGGGTTCTACGGGCCATAAACCGTTATGAACCGTCACTTCACACGGGCCATTAACCGTCACAAGCATACGCTCCCAGAGCGCCATTCGTACTGCACCCGGGAATCAAACCTGCCAAGTAGTCATGCATATGTTTCAGAGGAGCTCGAGACCCATGAAACGCAACTCAAAGAACCGGTTACGATTACGTGATCACACACACAAACGTGATTGCATTCGACAATCACAAGGCCATAATGCCTTCTCACAAACCACAAAGGTTCACACACATGTTCCATACTAGTGTCTCTCTCTCCTCTAGACCATTACTCGGCAAGGATGCACATCTACATCGAATGCACGAGCATCGCCATCTAGATTAATTATCAATCCTAGTCACAACTTAGAATCATAACATTAGGTTTTGAGGTAAGGTTTCCTCACTCTTCCTAATTTGTCTTAAGCATGCATATTCTCTCATTCATACTTAACAACAATTATATAGACACGGTATAACACAAAATTACAAGTAAATACATATAATCACACATCACATAAAACATCACTTTCCCGATCCGAGTTACGGCTCAAAAGTTATGGAAGAAACAAGTTGGGTGATCTGTCATGTTCGCATTGCGAAGAGCCAGCGAGTGCTCGCTACTCATTCGCAGTGCGAACCTCTCAGCGAATGCCTAGCCAACGCTGGTTCGCTGCACCATTCGTAGTGCGAACGTGTGGCGAACCGTGGCAGAACCAAAACAAGCTAAGGTTCGCAGTGCGAACCACTGGCGAATGCCTGGCGAACGTTCGCCTTCGCATTCGCAGTGCGAACTGCCAGCGAGTCCACGATTTCCCCCTTCGCTGGGGGACTCGCAGTGCGAATCTGGGAATTTCAGAAACTCCATCAGCGTAACAGCTGATCTCCCATGGTTCCAAAACCCCACCAAAACATAACCCAACATCATACAATCAAATATAAATGATTCTACACTCCTATAACCCATAATACTCAGTTTGTAACACATTTTAACCGTTAATCTCCAAGATTTTGCAATTTATCCAATTCTCCTACAACTCTAACCTAGGTATTAGAAACCAATAAAGTCTAAAACAAAAGCATCTATCTAGAACCCACCTTGAAGAGATGAAGATGGTGAAGATTTGAAGATGATTGGATGAAGATTTGATGATGTTCTTGATGATTTTGATCTTGAACTTTTCTCCTCTTTTTCTCTTCCTTTCCTTCTCTTTTCTTTCTCTCCAAAATCCTTTCTATCTTTTTCTTTGGAAAATGAAAGGAAAGAAAATAGTATAGGGAAAAAATATCATCAATTAGCAACACTACTAAATATCCAAAAAGTCTCTAAAGTCCAAATATTTAAATACCTCTGAGTCAGATAATATTAATTGGATTTACTCTAACTCCGACAGTTACCCTAATTACCTCTGCGGATAATTTATCAGAGTGCACTGGGACTCAGTTGATCACAACTAATATTATCCAGAGCAAAATAATTTACGGGGTATTACAACTACCTCAGAGGAAAAGACAACCACCTTGTTCTCCTCCACCTTCTCCAACGGCACCTCCTTTCTCTGACCCAAAACCTCCTTGCTCACCACTTCAGCAAAAGACCTCTTAAAATCTCTCCTATTTGAACCTCCCTGATTGAAAAGGAACTCACTCCGTATCCCCCTTTTTCCCTCCGTCTTCTCTCCCCGCGAATTCCTTTCAAACCTTGGGAGGTTTGCATGCAGTTTCCGGCGTCAATTTGTATACTATCAATCTTTATAGCTAGCAACCTCGTGTCTTCCACTCCCTTAAATCTCGTAAAACCAAAACGTCTACCCGAACTATTCCTCTTGGGAGAAATCATAACCTCCACGACGTCTCCTTTGCAACCGAAAAGCTTGAAAAGGTCCACCGCGCTCATCCGATCAGGAAATTCAGTAAAGTAAATCTACACCAAAAAAGATCCTCCATCTGCCCTCGTCCATTTCCCCTTAGTGAAAACATCCCATCTTGGTTTGATCTCACGGAAAGAACTCCTTCTTGCACTCTTCCATTCCATTTCAAAAAAAAAAAACACACACAAAACCACCCAGAACCAACTCCCAACACCACCGAAAGAAATCGCGGAACCACCGTAAAACTAATCAAGATGTGAAGGTCCCTAATTCGAAAATTAGGAATTTAAACCAAACACACCTTGAACCCTACAATGAAAACCGAGATTTCACCGATCAATGGACCTGAATCATAGTCGAAGATCGTTAAGTTGCCGGAGAAGAAACGAAATCGAAGAGGAAAAGGAGAAGCGAAAACACACAAAAAACCCCAATTAATTTTGTTCTTCAAATGACTTCAGTGTGATACGTTAATTAGGGATTTAAAAATAAAAATAAAAATAATAATTTCAAAATAGTAAAAATTATTTTAAACTTAATATTTATAAACTAAAAGACTAATTTTAACATATAGTAGTATAAATTAATTTTTTTAAATATTAAAACATAGTCAATTTCAACTAATTAAATTCTTAAAAAATCCAAGTTTTCAAAAAATGTATCTAATAATGATTTTTTTTATAAAAAATAATTCAAAATAGTAAAATTTTTAAATTTTAATATTTATAAAAGTCATAGTATAAAAGACTAAAATATCTAAAATAATATTCACCAAAAATTATTTAGATAAGTTGTTTATACGAAGATTTTTTTTGAAAAATTGTTTATACTTTTTTAAAATAAAAATATGTAATATTATACAAATCATTTAAAATTTAATAATTGTTTTAGTCAATATTTAATATAATTACAAAAAGATTCTTTTTATGATTTTGATCAATAATTGATCATAATATGATATGATAATCTTATCTTTTTGAATTTGGTATATTGGTTTTTTCTAAGAATCTTTGAGGCTTCATTTGTAATTTAATTTTTTTATTTTGTATTAAATTTTTTCTCTTTTTAGGGTTTGGGTATTGTAGTTTTAGTTAAAAAATTAAGAAAGGAGAAAACTATAATTAATTAATTATGTTAACGCAATTTTAATGAAAGGCTTAAAAATATTTTATTATAATATATTTGACTTCTAGATAATCTACCACCTATCTATTAAAAGACTATGTTCTAGAAATGATCACTAAATCTTTTTTAATTCAAGTTTATTTTTTTCTAATTATAGTATTAATTATGTCTAAGCACATTTAACTTACTTTTTCAATTTTCATGCAAAACTGAAAAAAAAAAGCCTCATTCTACTTTCAATGTCATTTTAAATATCCACTCTGCTTCATCCATAAAATAATCAAAAGATACATTGAAGCTTGGAGTGACACGCATTGGTTGGTGACATATTAAAATGACATTGATTTGAACATACTAGAACAAGCGATGACGCCGTCGGTGGTTTTGAAACAACGTTTGCTGCAAGAACTTTGAGGAAGCAACGTGAGTGGTTTGATTTCTACTTAGCTTCACTTCTTCCGCTGAACTGCACAACAACCACCATGAATTCTTCTCTGACCACCGTCGTCAAATCCACCACTATCACAACGCCGCACACCAAGTTTCATCGCGTCATCCTTTGTCCCTTCCATGATTTTGTTTTGTTTTATGTTGGCTTCTGATTTTGCTTACTAAGATTTAGTTTCAATATGTTTTGAGAAATGAAAGATAAATTCATGTTGTTGTTATCTTTATATAAGAATATGAGAATGAATCTGAACCGCTGAATTAAAATATATTTCTAAAATTGATTATTAATTTCTCTCTCCTCTTAAAAGCGCCCGATTTTTTCGACTTTTGGCACATGATTCAGTGAAAAATATGATTTAATCTCAAACTTTTAAATTTGATGGTTATTATTTATTCTCAAATTCTCATATAACTCACTCATTCTCACTATATATATATATATATATATATATATATATATATATATATATATATATATATATTCAAAAATATTTTTTATTAAAACTATTATAAAATAGTAGAAATTATTTTAAACTTTAAAAGACCAATTTTGATATATAGTAGCATAAATTTACATTATTTAAGAATAAATCATAGTCAATATCAATTAGGTTTTTTAAAAAATAAAATATTTATAAATGATTTTTAAGAAAACTTATTCAAAATTAAGTAATGTTTTGAAATTTTGATATTAAAAATTATCATAATAAAAAAAATAAAATATCTAAAATAATATTGTATAAAAAATGTATTTAAACTAATTTTTTATGTAACGCCCACATATACATACATACATCAAAGCATATATCATACATGAATAATACGTTTGATACTGAAACATATATGTGCAAGTTCCTAGTTAACACATTGTATACATTAAATGCCCTAAATACAAAGTTCAAAAGTCTACGGCATAACATACACAAGATGTCCAAAAACCACTAAGAACTAGATCAATATAATGATCTCAAAATAAAACTCCATAGCGGAAGCCATGCCATCTCAAAAGCTACGATCCGTAAGGAAAAGTCAAACCACCTTATCCTTAACCTTCGCCGAACCTGCAGAACCTGTGATGTAAACAACAACAGTGGGGTGAGATACATCAAATCTCAGTGGATTCGCTATCTTATAGTCCTCTCGGCTCTATAAGGTTCTAAAAAGCCTAACTCAAGTCAAAGGAAAAAGGGAAGTGACTTTGAGTACACACACTATATGGAAACATGTCATGAGTTCATCAACTCACAATATCACTAATCGGTAACCACACCAAGGCATCCCCTTTTCCCGTCCGCTTCTACGTCTAGAAGACGACCCGAGTCATGGATCCTTGAACCTACTTGACATACGAATGGATTCGGGTTCTACGGGCCATAAACCGTTATGAACCGTCGCTTCACACGGGCCATTAACCGTCACAAGCATACGCTCCCAGAGCGCCATTCGTACTGCACCCGGGAATCAAACCTGCCAAGTAGTCATGCATATGTTTCAGAGGAGCTCGAGACCCATGAAACGCAATTCAAAGAACCGGTTACGATTACGTGATCACACACACAAACGTGATTGCATTCGACAATCACAAGGCCATAATGCCTTCTCACAAACCACAAAGGTTCACACACATGTTCCATACTAGTGTCTCTCTCTCCTCTAGACCATTACTCGGCAAGGATGCACATCTACATCGAATGCACGAGCATCGCCATCTAGATTAATTATCAATCCTAGTCACAACTTAGAATCATAACATTAGGTTTTGAGGTAAGGTTTCCTCACTCTTCCTAATTTGTCTTAAGCATGCATATTCTCTCATTCATACTTAACAACAATTATATAGACACGGTATAACACAAAATTACAAGTAAATACATATAATCACACATCACATAAAACATCACTTTCCCGATCCGAGTTACGGCTCAAAAGTTATGGAAGAAACAAGTTGGGTGATCTGTCATGTTCGCATTGCGAAGAGCCAGCGAGTGCTCGCTACTCATTCGCAGTGCGAACCTCTCAGCGAATGCCTAGCCAACGCTGGTTCGCTGCACCATTCGTAGTGCGAACGTGTGGCGAACCGTGGCAGAACCAAAACAAGCTAAGGTTCGCAGTGCGAACCACTGGCGAATGCCTGGCGAACGTTCGCCTTCGCATTCGCAGTGCGAACTGCCAGCGAGTCCACGATTTCCCCCTTCGCTGGGGGACTCGCAGTGCGAATCTGGGAATTTCAGAAACTCCATCAGCGTAACAGCTGATCTCCCATGGTTCCAAAACCCCACCAAAACATAACCCAACATCATACAATCAAATATAAATGATTCTACACTCCTATAACCCATAATACTCAGTTTGTAACACATTTTAACCGTTAATCTCCAAGATTTTGCAATTTATCCAATTCTCCTACAACTCTAACCTAGGTATTAGAAACCAATAAAGTCTAAAACAAAAGCATCTATCTAGAACCCACCTTGAAGAGATGAAGATGGTGAAGATTTGAAGATGATTGGATGAAGATTTGATGATGTTCTTGATGATTTTGATCTTGAACTTTTCTCCTCTTTTTCTCTTCCTTTCCTTCTCTTTTCTTTCTCTCCAAAATCCTTTCTATCTTTTTCTTTGGAAAATGAAAGGAAAGAAAATAGTATAGGGAAAAAATATCATCAATTAGCAACACTACTAAATATCCAAAAAGTCTCTAAAGTCCAAATATTTAAATACCTCTGAGTCAGATAATATTAATTGGATTTACTCTAACTCCGACAGTTACCCTAATTACCTCTGCGGATAATTTATCAGAGTGCACTGGGACTCAGTTGATCACAACTAATATTATCCAGAGCAAAATAATTTACGGGGTATTACAACTACCTCAGAGGAAAAGACAACCACCTTGTTCTCCTCCACCTTCTCCAACGGCACCTCCTTTCTCTGACCCAAAACCTCCTTGCTCACCACTTCAGCAAAAGACCTCTTAAAATCTCTCCTATTTGAACCTCCCTGATTGAAAAGGAACTCACTCCGTATCCCCCTTTTTCCCTCCGTCTTCTCTCCCCGCGAATTCCTTTCAAACCTTGGGAGGTTTGCATGCAGTTTCCGGCGTCAATTTGTATACTATCAATCTTTATAGCTAGCAACCTCGTGTCTTCCACTCCCTTAAATCTCGTAAAACCAAAACGTCTACCCGAACTATTCCTCTTGGGAGAAATCATAACCTCCACGACGTCTCCTTCGCAACCGAAAAGCTTGAAAAGGTCCACCGCGCTCATCCGATCAGGAAATTCAGTAAAGTAAATCTACACCAAAAAAGATCCTCCATCTGCCCTCGTCCATTTCCCCTTAGTGAAAACATCCCATCTTGGTTTGATCTCACGGAAAGAACTCCTTCTTGCAGTCTTCCATTCCATTTCAAAAAAAAAAAACACACACAAAACCACCCAGAACCAACTCCCAACACCACCGAAAGAAATCGCGGAACCACCGTAAAGCTAATCAAGATGTGAAGGTCCCTAATTCGAAAATTAGGAATTTAAACCAAACACACCTTGAACCCTACAATGAAAACCGAGATTTCACCGATCAATGGACCTGAATCATAGTCGAAGATCGTTAAGTTGCCGGAGAAGAAACGAAATCGAAGAGGAAAAGGAGAAGCGAAAACACACAAAAAACCCCAATTAATTTTGTTCTTCATATGACTTCAGTGTGATACGTTAATTAGGGATTTAAAAATAAAAATAAAAATAATAATTTCAAAATAGTAAAAATTATTTTAAACTTAATATTTATAAACTAAAAGACTAATTTTAACATATAGTAGTATAAATTAATTTTTTTAAATATTAAAACATAGTCAATTTCAACTAATTAAATTCTTAAAAAATCTAAGTTTTCAAAAAATGTATCTAATAATGATTTTTTTTATAAAAAATAATTCAAAATAGTAAAATTTTTAAATTTTAATATTTATAAAAGTCATAGTATAAAAGACTAAAATATCTAAAATAATATTCACCAAAAATTATTTAGATAAGTTGTTTATCCGAAGATTTTTTTTTGAAAAATTGTTTATACTTTTTTAAAATAAAAATATGTAATATTATACAAATCATTTAAAATTTAATAATTGTTTTAGTCAATATTTAATATAATTACAAAAAGATTCTTTTTATGATTTTGATCAATAATTGATCATAATATGATATGATAATCTTATCTTTTTGAATTTGGTATATTGGTTTTTTCTAAGAATCTTTGAGGCTTCATTTGTAATTTAATTTTTTTATTTTGTATTAAATTTTTTCTCTTTTTAGGGTTTGGGTATTGTAGTTTTAGTTAAAAAATTAAGAAAGGAGAAAACTATAATTAATTAATTATGTTAACGCAATTTTAATGAAAGGCTTAAAAATATTTTATTATAATATATTTGACTTCTAGATAATCTACCACCTATCTATTAAAAGACTATGTTCTAGAAATGATCACTAAATCTTTTTTAATTCAAGTTTATTTTTTTCTAATTATAGTATTAATTATGTCTAAGCACATTTAACTTACTTTTTCAATTTTCATGCAAAACTGAAAAAAAAAAGCCTCATTCTACTTTCAATGTCATTTTAAATATCCACTATGCTTCATCCATAAAATAATCAAAAGATACATTGAAGCTTGGAGTGACACGCATTGGTTGGTGACATATTAAAATGACATTGATTTGAACATACTAGAACAAGCGATGACGCCGTCGGTGGTTTTGAAACAACGTTTGCTGCAAGAACTTTGAGGAAGCAACGTGAGTGGTTTGATTTCTACTTAGCTTCACTTCTTCCGCTGAACTGCACAACAACCACCATGAATTCTTCTCTGACCACCGTCGTCAAATCCACCACTATCACAACGCCGCACACCAAGTTTCATCGCGTCATCCTTTGTCCCTTCCATGATTTTGTTTTGTTTTATGTTGGCTTCTGATTTTGCTTACTAAGATTTAGTTTCAATATGTTTTGAGAAATGAAAGATAAATTCATGTTGTTGTTATCTTTATATAAGAATATGAGAATGAATCTGAACCGCTGAATTAAAATATATTTCTAAAATTGATTATTAATTTCTCTCTCCTCTTAAAAGCGCCCGATTTTTTCGACTTTTGGCACATGATTCAGTGAAAAATATGATTTAATCTCAAACTTTTAAATTTGATGGTTATTATTTATTCTCAAATTCTCATATAACTCACTCATTCTCACTATATATATATATATATATATATATATATATATATATATATATATATATATATATATATATATATATATTCAAAAATATTTTTTATTAAAACTATTATAAAATAGTAGAAATTATTTTAAACTTTAAAAGACCAATTTTGATATATAGTAGCATAAATTTACATTATTTAAGAATAAATCATAGTCAATATCAATTAAGTTTTTTAAAAAATAAAATATTTATAAATGATTTTTAAGAAAACTTATTCAAAATTAAGTAATGTTTTGAAATTTTGATATTAAAAATTATCATAATAAAAAAAATAAAATATCTAAAATAATATTGTATAAAAAATGTATTTAAACTAATTTTTTATGTAACGCCCACATATACATACATACATCAAAGCATATATCATACATGAATAATACGTTTGATACTGAAACATATATGTGCAAGTTCCTAGTTAACACATTGTATACATTAAATGCCCTAAATACAAAGTTCAAAAGTCTACGGCATAACATACACAAGATGTCCAAAAACCACTAAGAACTAGATCAATATAATGATCTCAAAATAAAACGCCATAGCGGAAGCCATGCCATCTCAAAAGCTACGATCCGTAAGGAAAAGTCAAACCACCTTATCCTTAACCTTCGCCGAACCTGCAGAACCTGTGATGTAAACAACAACAGTGGGGTGAGATACATCAAATCTCAGTGGATTCGCTATCTTATAGTCCTCTCGGCTCTATAAGGTTCTAAAAAGCCTAACTCAAGTCAAAGGAAAAAGGGAAGTGACTTTGAGTACACACACTATATGGAAACATGTCATGAGTTCATCAACTCACAATATCACTAATCGGTAACCACACCAAGGCATCCCCTTTTCCCGTCCGCTTCTACGTCTAGAAGACGACCCGAGTCATGGATCCTTGAACCTACTTGACATACGAATGGATTCGGGTTCTACGGGCCATAAACCGTTATGAACCGTCGCTTCACACGGGCCATTAACCGTCACAAGCATACGCTCCCAGAGCGCCATTCGTACTGCACCCGGGAATCAAACCTGCCAAGTAGTCATGCATATGTTTCAGAGGAGCTCGAGACCCATGAAGCGCAACTCAAAGAACCGGTTACGATTACGTGATCACACACACAAACGTGATTGCATTCGACAATCACAAGGCCATAATGCCTTCTCACAAACCACAAAGGTTCACACACATGTTCCATACTAGTGTCTCTCTCTCCTCTAGACCATTACTCGGCAAGGATGCACATCTACATCGAATGCACGAGCATCGCCATCTAGATTAATTATCAATCCTAGTCACAACTTAGAATCATAACATTAGGTTTTGAGGTAAGGTTTCCTCACTCTTCCTAATTTGTCTTAAGCATGCATATTCTCTCATTCATACTTAACAACAATTATATAGACACGGTATAACACAAAATTACAAGTAAATACATATAATCACACATCACATAAAACATCACTTTCCCGATCCGAGTTACGGCTCAAAAGTTATGGAAGAAACAAGTTGGGTGATCTGTCATGTTCGCATTGCGAAGAGCCAGCGAGTGCTCGCTACTCATTCGCAGTGCGAACCTCTCAGCGAATGCCTAGCCAACGCTGGTTCGCTGCACCATTCGTAGTGCGAACGTGTGGCGAACCGTGGCAGAACCAAAACAAGCTAAGGTTCGCAGTGCGAACCACTGGCGAATGCCTGGCGAACGTTCGCCTTCGCATTCGCAGTGCGAACTGCCAGCGAGTCCACGATTTCCCCCTTCGCTGGGGGACTCGCAGTGCGAATCTGGGAATTTCAGAAACTCCATCAGCGTAACAGCTGATCTCCCATGGTTCCAAAACCCCACCAAAACATAACCCAACATCATACAATCAAATATAAATGATTCTACACTCCTATAACCCATAATACTCAGTTTGTAACACATTTTAACCGTTAATCTCCAAGATTTTGCAATTTATCCAATTCTCCTACAACTCTAACCTAGGTATTAGAAACCAATAAAGTCTAAAACAAAAGCATCTATCTAGAACCCACCTTGAAGAGATGAAGATGGTGAAGATTTAAAGATGATTGGATGAAGATTTGATGATGTTCTTGATGATTTTGATCTTGAACTTTTCTCCTCTTTTTCTCTTCCTTTCCTTCTCTTTTCTTTCTCTCCAAAAACCTTTCTATCTTTTTCTTTGGAAAATGAAAGGAAAGAAAATAGTATAGGGAAAAAATATCATCAATTAGCAACACTACTAAATATCCAAAAAGTCTCTAAAGTCCAAATATTTAAATACCTCTGAGTCAGATAATATTAATTGGATTTACTCTAACTCCGACAGTTACCCTAATTACCTCTGCGGATAATTTATCAGAGTGCACTGGGACTCAGTTGATCACAACTAATATTATCCAGAGCAAAATAATTTACGGGGTATTACAACTACCTCAGAGGAAAAGACAACCACCTTGTTCTCCTCCACCTTCTCCAACGGCACCTCCTTTCTCTGACCCAAAACCTCCTTGCTCACAACTTCAGCAAAAGACCTCTTAAAATCTCTCCTATTTGAACCTCCCTGATTGAAAAGGAACTCACTCCGTATCCCCCTTTTTCCCTCCGTCTTCTCTCCCCGCGAATTCCTTTCAAACCTTGGGAGGTTTGCATGCATTTTCCGGCCGTCAATTTGTATACTATCAATCTTTATAGCTAGCAACCTCGTGTCTTCCACTCCCTTAAATCTCGTAAAACCAAAACGTCTACCCGAACTATTCCTCTTGGGAGAAATCATAACCTCCACGACGTCTCCTTCGCAACCGAAAAGCTTGAAAAGGTCCACCGCGCTCATCCGATCAGGAAATTCAGTAAAGTAAATCTACACCAAAAAAGATCCTCCATCTGCCCTCGTCCATTTCCCCTTAGTGAAAACATCCCATCTTGGTTTGATCTCACGGAAAGAACTCCTTCTTGCAGTCTTCCATTCCATTTCAAAAAAAAAAACACACAAAACCACCCAGAACCAACTCCCAACACCACCGAAAGAAATCACGGAACCACCGTAAAGCTAATCAAGATGTGAAGGTCCCTAATTCGAAAATTAGGAATTTAAACCAAACACACCTTGAACCCTACAATGAAAACCGAGATTTCACCGATCAATGGACCTGAATCATAGTCGAAGATCGTTAAGTTGCCGGAGAAGAAACGAAATCGAAGAGGAAAAGGAGAAGCGAAAACACACAAAAAACCCCAATTAATTTTGTTCTTCAAATGACTTCAGTGTGATACGTTAATTAGGGATTTAAAAATAAAAATAAAAATAATAATTTCAAAATAGTAAAAATTATTTTAAACTTAATATTTATAAACTAAAAGACTAATTTTAACATATAGTAGTATAAATTAATTTTTTTAAATATTAAAACATAGTCAATTTCAACTAATTAAATTCTTAAAAAATCCAAGTTTTCAAAAAATGTATCTAATAATGATTTTTTTTATAAAAAATAATTCAAAATAGTAAAATTTTTAATTTTTAATATTTATAAAAGTCATAGTATAAAAGACTAAAATATCTAAAATAATATTCACCAAAAATTATTTAGATAAGTTGTTTATCCGAAGATTTTTTTTTGAAAAATTGTTTATACTTTTTTAAAATAAAAATATGTAATATTATACAAATCATTTAAAATTTAATAATTGTTTTAGTCAATATTTAATATAATTACAAAAAGATTCTTTTTATGATTTTGATCAATAATCGATCATAATATGATATGATAATCTTATCTTTTTGAATTTGGTATATTGGTTTTTTCTAAGAATCTTTGAGGCTTCATTTGTAATTTAATTTTTTTATTTTGTATTAAATTTTTTCTCTTTTTAGGGTATGGGTATTGTAGTTTTAGTTAAAAAATTAAGAAAGGAGAAAACTATAATTAATTAATTATGTTAACGCAATTTTAATGAAAGGCTTAAAAATATTTTATTATAATATATTTGACTTCTAGATAATCTACCACCTATCTATTAAAAGACTATGTTCTAGAAATGATCACTAAATCTTTTTTAATTCAAGTTTATTTTTTTCTAATTATAGTATTAATTATGTCTAAGCACATTTAACTTACTTTTTCAATTTTCATGCAAAACTGAAAAAAAAAAGCCTCATTCTACTTTCAATGTCATTTTAAATATCCACTCTGCTTCATCCATAAAATAATCAAAAGATACATTGAAGCTTGGAGTGACACGCATTGGTTGGTGACATATTAAAATGACATTGATTTGAACATACTAGAACAAGCGATGACGTCGTTGGTGGTTTTGAAACAACGTTTGCTGCAAGAACTCTGAGGAAGCAACGTGAGTGGTTTGATCGTACTTAGGTTCACTTCTTCCGCTGAACTGCACAACAACCACCATGAATTCTTCTCTGACCACCGTCGTCAAATCCACCACTATCACAACGCCGCACACTAAGTTTCATCGCGTCATCCTTTGTCCCTTCCATGATTTTGTTTTGGTTTATGTTGGCTTCTGATTTTGCTTGCTAAGATGTAGTTTCAATATGTTTTGAGAAATGAAAGATAAATTCATGTTGTTGTTATCTTTATATAAGAATATGAGAATGAATCTGAACCGTTGAATTAAAACATATTTCTAAAATTGATTATTAATTTCTCTCTCCTCTTAAAAGCGTCCGATTTTTTCGACTTTTGGCACATGATTCAGTGAAAAATATGATTTAATCTCAACCTTTTAAATCTGATGGTTATTATTTATTCTCAAATTCTCATATAACTCACTCATTCTCACTATATATATATATATATATATATATATATATATATATATTCAAAAATATTGTTTATTAAAACAATTATAAAATAGTAGAAATTATTTTAAACTTTAAAAGACTAATTTTGATATATAGTTGCATAAATTTACATTGTTTAAGAATAAATCATAGTCAATATCAATTAAGTTTTAAAAAAAATAAAATATTTATAAATGATTTTTAAGAAAACTTATTCAAAATTAAATAATGTTTTGAAATTTTGATATTAAAAATTATCATAATTAAAAAAATAAAATATCTAAAATAATATTGTATAAAAAATGTATTTAAACTAATTTTTTATCCGAAATTATATTTAGAAAATTATTTGTAAATTTTTTAAATAAAAATCAATTATATTATACATATCATTTTACCCCTTACGATATTATTAGATCATTCCCAAAATTTTGATCATAATTGTTATATAATTGACTTCTTGCTAAATTAATATATATATATATATATATATATATATATATATATATATATATATATATATTATATTTATAGATAAATTTAAAATAATTATATATTTAAACTGACTTGAGCGAGCACAAATTGACCCGCGTAGATATAAGAAGAGTGTCCTATTAGTAATATATTATTAGTTGTTAACTCTAAAATAAAATTATTTCAAGAATGAATATTAATAATATATTCTTTATAACTAAAGGAATATCCAAAAATATAAAACAATAAAAAACAAAAACATTCTTCGCTAAAGCATCAATAATTATCCATATAATTTATATGGATTATATATCCTTTATATTTCAATAATAAAGTAATTAAAAAAAACAATCACACTAGTAATTAGTCCCAATAACTTAATAATTAACCTAATAATAAATATGGATGAATGACTTAAACTAATGGCATGCTACACCATACAATAAAATCCAATTCGACGATTTTTCTAAATGATCTCTATGCGATGAAAAGCTAAGAGGCTCACAAGCAATCTTCATATTACGAACTTTTGGAAAATTGCGCACATCCTTAAAATTGATAGTAGTAGACAATCCAACCTCAAAGTTAACAATTCCCCGAGAGGAGCTACTAACAATGTCGGTAGCTACATCATTGTTGACATCCATGTTGTGGTGGACTATGATAGTATTTGTAAAACCACTACTTTGGAAAAAAGGTTTTAAAGGAATGGTGGAGAGAAGACTTTGATATATTGTTGTAATTAATATTAAAAGAAATGTGATCGTAAGATATACTATAATAACTGTCGAGATTTGTGATGAAGAGAGTAATATTTCACTCAGCAGTGATTCTTGATTTTTTTTTATGTTGAGTGAGTTGATAGAAGTTGAGTTGATTCCATACTCGGGCGTGACTGTGTGAAAACGGAAGATGAGAAGTAGCAATATAAAAAAGCCGGCAAGAAGGAACATTCTAGCAAAAACTATAAGTTTTTGCATCCAAAATGACCTCTGTTGGATTGAGGAGGATGCATATTCTATGACAATAGACAATAAAAATATGATCATGTCAATAGAAAAACAAAAATAATTTATAAAAATATTAATCAAAAAGATATATTAGGAGTGACATTCGTTCTGTTTAGACATGTTCTACAAAAGTTTGCAAGAAAACGAAACAAAACGTCTAGATTTGTCAAAAAAAAAACGGGACAAATGGACTTGCCAATACATCACTTTTTATACAAAATTTTATATTTATAAAAATGCACAAAAATTTAGAGCGGAATATGATAAACATATTAAAAGAAGCTTTGTTAAAATTTTACAAAAAATTTATAGATTAGAAATACCTGTATCCATATTCGGTAATGATCAGAAAGCAAGTAAGCAGCAACTAAAAAAAAGTTAAAATGGAATGAGTGTATTAGAATAATTTGAAATAAAACTTTACTACAAGAATTTTTTACAAACTACACACATAAAAACTTAAAGATATATGGGAAAAATAGCTTCAGAAAATATGCGAAATTTACCGGTTTGGTTTAACTTCTACGCCTCTTATAAACTTGGTTGTTTTTTCAATTCTTAGACTTTGTTTGGTCATGTATAGTATTTATAGAGTTTTAAGATGCAACACATATGGAAGGAAAGAAAATAAAAAGATGTAAAATTGATTATGAACAATTAAAGTGTTTGTCATTATATCAATCTCTTTCTTTTTAATTTATTTATCGTATTGTAGTTTTAATTAGATTTAGGATTGATTATGAAATCAATCAACGATTAAACTAATTATCTTTACTTCAATCAATTTCTTTTTATTCTATTTATCTTATTGTAATTTTATTTAGATTCAGGATTTAATATGAAATCAATCAACAATTAAATTGATTACAAATATATCAATCTTTTTCTTCTTAGTTTATTTATCTTTTTATATTTTTAATTAGATTTAGTTTTTTTTTTCTCTCACTGAGATAACAGGTTTGCTGAGCCGTGTGATTTTACTCTCTACCACTTTTCTATTTTTTTTATTATTTTATTTATTTATTTTTCCCATTTAGTATTTTTTAAAACAAAATTTATAACATGATTTTTTTAAAAAAATTCAAAACTTGTAGTTCTTAGAAAACTATTTTATTTTTATATTTGTGGTTATTTTCTTAATGAATGGGATGGAATTACATAAAAATATTGATAAAATAAAAACTTATCTTAATATTTAGCACCTTTTATTTAAATATAAAATAGAATTTAAAAACCAGATAGAGAAAATAAGGTACCATAGATGAGACATATTAAATTTTTTTATAATATATATTATATATTATAATCATTCATATATCACTATATAAATCATGAAAGTTAATAAAGAAGTTGGATTGATTAAATATTGAATACAAAAAGTTATATCTGATTTTCAATTACACTTAATTGTATATTTATTTATTGCACTTTATTATAGTTATTTTGTGATACACAATCAAATGACTTCAGTGTGATACGTTAATTAGGGATTTAAAAATAAAAATAAAAATAACATTTTCAAAATAGTAAAAATTATTTTAAACTTAATATTTATAAACTAAGAGTCTAATTTTAACATATAGTAGTATAAATTAAAATTTTTTAATATTAAAACATAGTCAATTTCAACTAATTAAATTCTTAAAAAATCCAAGTTTTAAAAAAAAGTATCTAATAATGATTTTTTTATATAAAGAATAATTCAAAATAGTAAAATTTTGAAATTTTAATATTTATAAAAGTCATAGTATAAAAGACTAAAATATCTAAAATAATATTCACCAAAAAATATTTAGATAAGTTGTTTATCCGAAGATTTTTTTTGAAAAATTGTTTATACCTTTTTAAAATAAAAATATGTAATATTATACAAATCATTTAAAATTTAATAGTTGTTTTAGTCAATATTTAATATAATTACAAAAAGATTCTTTTTATGATTTTGATCAATAATCGATCATAATATGATATGATAATCTTATCTTTTTGAATTTGGTATATTGGTTTTTTCTAAGAATCTTTGAGGCTTCATTTGTAATTTTATTTTTTTATTTTGTATTAAATTTTTTTTCTTTTCAGGGTTTGGGTATTGTAGTTTTAGATAAAAAATTAAGAAAGGAGAAAACTATACTTAATTAATTATGTTAACGCAATTTTATTGAAAGGCTTAAAAATATTCCCCTTATGATATTATTTGGTCAGTCAAAAATTTCTGATCATTATTATAATATATTTGACTTCTAGATAATCTACCACCTATCTATTAAAAGACTATGTTCTAGAAACGATCACTAAATCTTTTTTAATTCAAGTTTATTTTTTTCTAATTATAGTATTAATTATGTCTAAGCACATTTAACTTACTTTTTCAATTTTCATGCAAAACTGAAAAAAAAAAGCCTCATTCTACTTTCAATGTCATTTTAAATGTTCACTCTGCTTCATCCATAAAATAATCAAAAGATACATTGAAGCTTGGAGTGACACACATTGTTTGGTGACATATTAAAATGACATTGATTTGATCATACTAGAACAAGTGATGACGCCGTCGGTGGTTTTGAAACAACGTTTGCTGCAAGAACTTTGAGGAAGCCACGTGAGTGGTTTGATTTCTACTTAGCTTCACTTCTTCCGCTGAACTGCACAACAACCACCATGAATTCTTCTCTGACCACCGTCGTCAAATCCACCACTATCACAACGCCGCACACCAAGTTTCATCGCGTCATCCTTTGTCCCTTCCATGATTTTGTTTTGGTTTATGTTGGCTTCTGATTTTGCTTACTAAGATGTAGTTTCAATATGTTTTGAGAAATGAAAGATAAATTCATGTTGTTGTTATCTTTATATAAGAATATGAGAATGAATCTGAACCGCTGAGTTAAAATATATTTCTAAAATTGATTATTAATTTCTCTCTCCTCTTAAAAGCGCCCGATTTTTTCGACTTTTGGCACCTGATTCAGTGAAAAATATGATTTAATCTCAACCTTTTAAATCTGATGGTTATTATTTATTCTCAAATTCTCATATAACTCACTCATTCTCACTATATATATATATATTCAAAAATATTTTTTATTAAAACTATTATAAAATAGTAGAAATTATTTTAAACTTTAAAAGACTAATTTTGATATATAGTAGCATAAATTTACATTATTTAAGAATAAATCATAGTCAATATCAATTAAGTTTTTTAAAAAATAAAATATTTATAAATGATTTTTAAGAAAACTTATTCAAAATTAAGTAATGTTTTGAAATTTTGATATTAAAAATTATCATAATAAAAAAAATAAAATATCTAAAATAATATTGTATAAAAAATGTATTTAAACTAATTTTTTATGTAACGCCCACATATACATACATACATCAAAGCATATATCATACATGAATAATACGTTTGATACTGAAACATATATGTGCAAGTTCCTAGTTAACACATTGTATACATTAAATGCCATAAATACAAAGTTCTAAAGTCTACGACATAACATACACAAGATGTTCAAAAACCACTAAGAACTAGATCAATATAATGATCTCAAAATAAAACGCCATAGAGGAAGCCATGCCATCTCAAAAGCTACGATCCGTAAGGAAAAGTCAAACCATCTTATCCTTACCCTTCGCCGAACCTGCAGAACCTGTGATGTAAACAACAACAGTGGGGTGAGATACATCAAATCTCAGTGAGTTCGCTATCTTATAGTCCTCTCGGCTCTACAAGGTTCTAATAAGCCTAACTCAAGTCAAAGGGAAAAGGGAAGTGACTTTGAGTACACACACACTATATGCGCAAAGTCCACAAATACCAAGTCGTGGCCAACCACACACAACCTTCTCTCCCTTTCTTCACCCTATTATGCTTGGAGAAAGAATGCCAAGATAAGAAGCTTTCTTTAATATCACTAGCCCTCCAATTATCAAAACCAATCCAATCGGCCACCTCCCTCCACACCAATTGAGAAACACAACATAACAAAAAGATATGGCCAATAGAATCAACCTCCAAGGAGCAAAAAACACACTCTAATCCTCTATTCGGAAACACACAACCTCTACAACTAAGAGCAAGCTTAGTAGGGAGTCTATTTAAAAAGCACAGAAAGCCCTCACCGAGAATACCTCCGAAGCACACCCCCTCCACGCCACCATACCAACATCCCCGTTAGACGGCCGAACATCAATTAATAAATTCCTCAACCTTAGCAATTCCACACACGCCTCATCATCTACCGGTCCGACTACCCCAAAATCACCCCAAATCCACCTATCATCACTCCAACCTCCCATGCAAGCAACCAAAACACCCTTAAGGTGAGACAAATGGAAGATAGATGGGAAATAATCCTTTAAACAACCATCCCTGATCCACCAAGAAGACCAAAAAGAGATAGAAAAACCGTTGCCCATGGAAAATTTACAATTAGGCACAAAAAAATTATCCGAACAAGTACTCACCATACCACATAAGTCCCTCCACCAAAAAGAAACACAACTCCCCTTCAACGAAGAAATTCCGGAATCCACCATCTTAAAAAAAATGTCTCCATATATAGCTTTTAAAACTGTATGCCAAAAAGAATTAGGTTCATTCAAAATCCTCCATCTCCACTTGTTAATTAAAGCCAAATTAAAGTCATCCACCCTTCTCAAACCCAACCCCCCTTTTTCAAAAGGGAGACAAACCTTATTCCAACTCACCCAATGAATTTTCCTCTTGTCCCCATTACTCCCCCAAAGGAAGTTACTTTGAATGCTAGTAATTTCTCTCACAACCTTCGCCGGAGCTTTATAAAAAGAGAGCATGAAAATAGAGAGACTAGAAAGCACCGATTTTAAAAGAGTAAGTCTTCCTCCGAAACTAAGTAACCGGTTGTTCCAATAAGAAAGTCTCCGTTTCAACTTCCCCACCAAATCCCTCCACATATCTCTACTATTAGAGTTGTAACCAATAGGAATTCCGAGAAAAACAAAATTATTTTCCTCCCTTTTACAAGAAAGGAAAAAAGAAGCCAACTCCAAAAACCTTGAATTAATATTAACCCCAATAAGTTTGCTCTTATGAAAATTAATGCCCAAACCGGACACTAATTCAAAACCTCTCAAGACCGCTTTCATGGCCCAAAGATGTTTCCAAGTGCCCTCACCAAACAACAAAGTATCGTCCGCAAATTGAAGGATGTCCATAAAGTACCTTCCCCTTATGTTGAATCCCTCAAACTCCCTGTTCACCACCGATCTAGTAACCAAGCCCTTTAACCCTTCCGCTACTATCACATAAAGAAAAGGAGATAAAGGATCTCCTTGTCTCAAGCCTCTCTCCACAATAAATTCCTTCGTAGGACTACCGTTAACTAAAACTGACATCTTACTCGAAAAAAACAAAGCATCCATCCATCTCAACCAAGTTTCCCCAAACCCCATTTTACAAAGCATAAAGGTAAGAAAATTCCAACTAACCTTATCTTACGCCTTCTCGAAATCAACCTTGAAAAGCAAGCAACCTTTTCCCTCCTTCTTAGCAAAATCAACCACCTCATTAGCCACCAAAACTCCATCAAGAAGTTGCCTTCCAGGAACAAAAGCGCTTTGGCAACTAGAAATAATCGAGTTCAACACCAACTTCAACCTCAACGCCAAGAGTGTAGATAAAGCTTTATAAACACACCCAACGAGACAAATAGGTCTATAGTCATCCAAACACAAAGGGTTAGAAGATTTTGGAACCAAGGTAAAAAAAGAAGAGGTAAAAGATTTAGAGAGAATAGCTCCGGAATAGAAGCTTTGAAAACAAACTATAAAATCATCCTTCATAAAATGCCAACACTTCTTGATAAAAAGAAAAGAATAACCATCGGGACCTGGGCTTTTAGATCCTTCACAACTCCAAACCGCCTCTTTAATTTCCTCCTCCGAAAAAGGTGCTTCAAGTAAAGAATTTTCCGTAGGACTGATACCCTTAAAAGTAATACCTTCTAACACCGGTATAACAAAGTCCGCCTCAACAAATTTAGAGGCAAAATGTCTCCTCACTTCTTCCTTAACATCCTCCACCTTATCAATGACTCCGTTGTCCGTTCTTATGGAACCAATAAAATTACGTCTTCTCCTCTCTTTCAAAACTCTATGGAAATACTTACTATTAGTATCTCCATCATTAATCCACTTCATTCTAGCCTTTTGAATAAGCATATTTTCCTTAATCTTTAAATTCAACCAAAACTTACCACTTCCACTCTTTTTCTTTCTCAACAAAACTTCCTCCTCCACCTCCCCTAAAACAACCTTGTCATCGTCCCCTTCATTCAAATCCTTAACACCCTCCTCCATATTTAAATCAAACCTTCCAAAAATAGTAGTGTTCCACCACTTAAGGCTTTCTTTTAAAATCCTCAATTTTTCCTTAAGAACAAAATCTCTTCTTCCCGCCACATGAATCTTCCTCCACTCTTTTTCAACAAAAGGAAGAAAAGAAGAATTAGAAAACCACTCATTGTTAACCCGAAAAGGTTTCGGATCCCAATTCGCTTTGTCCAAAATAAGCCATATAGGACAATGATCAGATACATCCCTATCCCCAATCATTTGACCCACGGCCCCCCACTCGTCAATTAAACCATTTGAAACCAAAAACTGATCAATCCTACTTTTAGCCTTTCCATCGCCACTATACCAAGAGAACTTTTTACCCTTACACGGTAAATCCACCAAATTACCATCCTCAATAAACTTCTCGAAGTACCTCCATTCCGAAGACGCATTGAAGACGGTTCTACCTCTTCGTTCATTTGCTTTTTTCACCGCATTAAAATCGCCCCCAAACAACCACCCTCCATCCGAAAAATTAGCCTTCAAATCTAACAACTTCATCCATAAAATTCTCTTCAAAGCAAAAGAGCAAGGGGCATAAATATTAACCACATAATAGAATTTATTTTTCCAACTAACTTTTACTCCCAAATACCCCGCACCTCTAAAACTACAAATGACCTCCACCGATTTAGTTTTCCACAAAATAAGTAATCCTCCCTACATACCTTCCGAATTTACAAAAGAAAACTCAATATCCTCCCTACGCCAAAAGCTCCTCGCAACAACCTCAGACAAATCTTGGATCTTCGTTTCTTGAATTAAAAACAAGTCCGCTTTGCCCTTTGAAATAATTTGAGATATCCTACTCCTTTTAACTCCACTACATCCCCCTCTAATATTTAAAGATCCCACGATCATTTCAATAAAATTGAGTTCGCCTTCTCTCTACACAACTTTACTTTATCCGCTCTCTCCATTTCGGCTATACGTTTTTGGAAATCTCCCATTGATTCACCCTTCTCTACACCTAAAGTGGAAATTGCCCTCCATAATTTTTCTCCAAGAAAAGGATCCAAATTTTCAAAAAGTCTAAGGTTACACCTTCCAATTCCAGTTTCCGCAGAATTTTCACCATGAAAACAAACCCTCTTTACAGAATCCCAACTATTATCACTAGTCCTCTTATCCATTCCAGCCCTTTGAGACGAGCTGCCATGTGCCCCTCTACCTTTTTTTGTCCCTTTATTCTTTCTCTTCCTCCTGATGAAACCATTAAAGTTGCCTCCCTTTTCATATATATGTTTTAATTTCAAACTTTTTAACACTTTCCTATTATTCAAACCGTGACCCTTCGAACGGACCAAAAGGTGGTCCTCACTTTCCAAACAAAGTCCAACTTTAGGAGAAAGCGAATGATCTGCAGTAGGTAAAGAGCAGGGTACGATGGACCCTTGCATAGAAGACTCAGCGATGCTACAGTCCCCACCCGGATTAGATTCAAAAAGTGACTTTTCTTTTAAGGAAAAAATAGCATTTTCAAAAGACCCTTTTTCTGACATACCATCCTCATCATGTCTCGTATCATCATCCACTGCTATACTAGTAATAGAGACTAAACCCTCCATGGTTTTATCCAAAGGACAAAACCCACCTCCACGTACCAACCCAGATGCCACACCGTCTTCCTCGATAGTCACCGGCGAGCGTTCACGAAAACCCAAATCTTCCGACCTTCCATCGCATTCTTCCTCAAAAAACCCATCAAAATGGCTCCTGAGTCCTTCGGATAAAGAAACTGAATCCTCGTCAGACTCCAAAACCGTTCCATGGCTTCCAACCGAGTCCTCCATCAACGGTCCTTGATACTCTTCGCGAAGATGGATTGTAAAGTAAATATTATCTATCAAAACCTGCATAGAATTTTTGAAGACGAAACCTTGCGGCACCTTCACCGAGATCCTCGCCACAACTTTGTTAGTTCCAGACAAGGTTGCTTCATCCACAGATATGAACGTTCCAATCGAGTCCACAAGAACCTTGAAGAAATTATCGCACCACGCATGAAGCGGAACTCCACTCAAACACAGCCAAACCACTCTATCGGAATCAACGTCAGTTTCTCTCCATGGTCTTAACTCCTGAAACCATTTCTTCCAGCAATGCTCCCCTTCAACGATCAAGTTGTGGATATCTCCCTCCTTTGCTTCCTCCAACAAACATAACGACAACCCCATCGGAGTTACCCTGATAGAGGAGAAACCTTCAACTTCCAAACCAAACTGCACATTAAAAGACATCCCCGGCCTATGTACCACTCCCACATAAGCTTGAAGCAACTTATCCTTGTTAACTACTGTAACACCCACATATACATACATACATCAAAGCATATATCATACATGAATAATACGTTTGGTACTGAAATATATATGTGTAAGTTCCTAGTTAACACATTGTATACATTAAATGCCCTAAATACAAAGTTCAAAAGTCTACGGCATAACATACACAAGATGTCCAAAAACCACTAAGAACTAGATCAATATAATGATCTCAAAATAAAACGCCATAGCGGAAGCCATGCCATCTCAAAAGCTACGATCCGTAAGGAAAAGTCAAACCACCTTATCCTTAACCTTCGCCGAACCTGCAGAACCTGTGATGTAAACAACAACAGTGGGGTGAGATACATCAAATCCCAGTGGATTCGCTATCTTATAGTCCTCTCGGCTCTATAAGGTTCTAAAAAGCCTAACTCAAGTCAAAGGAAAAAGGGAAGTGACTTTGAGTACACACACTATATGGAAACATGTCATGAGTTCATCAACTCACAATATCACTAATCGGTAACCACGCCAAGGCATCCCCTTTTCCCGTCCGCTTATACGTCTAGAAGACGACCCGAGTCATGGATCCTTGAACCTACTTGACATACGAATGGATTCGGGTTCTACGGGCCATAAACCGTTATGAACTGTCGCTTCACACGGGCCATTAACCGTCACAAGCATACGCTCCCAGAGCGCCATTCGTACTGCACCCGGGAATCAAACCTGCCAAGTAGTCATGCATATGTTTCAGAGGAGCTCGAGACCCATGAAACGCAACTCAAAGAATCGGTTACGATTACGTGATCACACACACAAACGTGATTGCATTCGACAATCACAAGGCCATAATGCCTTCTCACAAACCACAAAGGTTCACACACATGTTCCATACTAGTGTCTCTCTCTCCTCTAGACCATTACTCGGCAAGGATGCACATCTACATCGAATGCACGAGCATCGCCATCTAGATTAATTATCAATCCTAGTCACAACTTAGAATCATAACATTAGGTTTTGAGGTAAGGTTTCCTCACTCTTCCTAATTTGTCTTAAGCATGCATATTCTCTCATTCATACTTAACAACAATTATATAGACACGGTATAACACAAAATTACAAGTAAATACATATAATCACACATCACATAAAACATCACTTTCCCGATCCGAGTTACGGCTCAAAAGTTATGGAAGAAACAAGTTGGGTGATCTGTCATGTTCGTATTGCGAAGAGCCAGCGAGTGCTCGCTACTCATTCGCAGTGCGAACCTCTCAGCGAATGCCTAGCCAACGCTGGTTCGCTGCACCATTCGCAGTGCGAACGTGTGGCGAACCGTGGCAGAACCAAAACAAGCTAAGGTTCGCATTGCGAACCACTGGCGAATGCCTGGCGAACGTTCGCCTTCGCATTCGCAGTGCGAACTGCCAGCGAGTCCACAATTTCCCCCTTCGCTGGGGGACTCGCAGTGCGAATCTGGGAATTTCAGAAACTCCATCAGCGTAACAGCTGATCTCCCATGGTTCCAAAACCCCACCAAAACATAACCCAACATCATACAATCAAATATAAATGATTCTACACTCCTATAACCCATAATACTCAGTTTGTAACACATTTTAACCGTTAATCTCCAAGATTTTGCAATTTATCCAATTCTCCTACAACTCTAACCTAGGTATTAGAAACCAATAAAGTCTAAAACAAAAGCATCTATCTAGAACCCACCTTGAAGAGATGAAGATGGTGAAGATTTGAAGATGATTGGATGAAGATTTGATGATGTTCTTGATGATTTTGATCTTGAACTTTTCTCCTCTTTTTCTCTTCCTTTCCTTCTCTTTTCTTTCTCTCCAAAATCCTTTCTATCTTTTTCTTTGGAAAATGAAAGGAAAGAAAATAGTATAGGGAAAAAATATCATCAATTAGCAACACTACTAAATATCCAAAAAGTCTCTAAAGTCCAAATATTTAAATACCTCTGAGTCAGATAATATTAATTGGATTTACTCTAACTCCGACATTTACCCTAATTACCTCTGCAGATAATTTATCAGAGTGCACTGGGACTCAGTTGATCACAACTAATATTATCCAGAGCAAAATAATTTACGGGGTATTACAACTACCTCAGAGGAAAAGACAACCACCTTGTTCTCCTCCACCTTCTCCAACGACACCTCCTTTCTCTGACCCAAAACCTCCTTGCTCACCACTTCAGCAAAAGACCTCTTAAAATCTCTCCTATTTGAACCTCCCTGATTGAAAAGGAACTCACTCCGTATCCCCCTTTTTCCCTCCGTCTTCTCTCCCCGCGAATTCCTTTCAAACCTTGGGAGGTTTGCATGCAGTTTCCGGCCGTCAATTTGTATACTATCAATCTTTATAGCTAGCAACCTCGTGTCTTCCACTCCCTTAAATCTCGTAAAACCAAAACGTCTACCCGAACTATTCCTCTTGGGAGAAATCATAACCTCCACGACGTCTCCTTCGCAACCGAAAAGCTTGAAAAGGTCCACCGCGCTCATCCGATCAGGAAATTCAGTAAAGTAAATCTACACCAAAAAAGATCCTCCATCTGCCCTCGTCCATTTCCCCTTAGTGAAAACATCCCATCTTGGTTTGACCTCACGGAAAGAACTCCTTCTTGCAGTCTTCCATTCCATTTCAAAAAAAAAAAACACACAAAACCACCCAGAACCAACTCCCAACACCACCGAAAGAAATCGCGGAACCACCGTAAAGCTAATCAAGATGTGAAGGTCCCTAATTCGAAAATTAGGAATTTAAACCAAACACACCTTGAACCCTACAATGAAAACCGAGATTTCACCGATCAATGGACCTGAATCATAGTCGAAGATCGTTAAGTTGCCGGAGAAGAAACGAAATCGAAGAGGAAAAGGAGAAGCGAAAACACACAAAAAACCCCAATTAATTTTGTTCTTCAAATGACTTCAGTGTGATACGTTAATTAGGGATTTAAAAATAAAAATAAAAATAATAATTTCAAAATAGTAAAAATTATTTTAAACTTAATATTTATAAACTAAAAGACTAATTTTAACATATAGTAGTATAAATTAATTTTTTTAAATATTAAAACATAGTCAATTTCAACTAATTAAATTCTTAAAAAATCCAAGTTTTCAAAAAATGTATCTAATAATGATTTTTTTTATAAAAAATAATTCAAAATAGTAAAATTTTTAAATTTTAATATTTATAAAAGTCATAGTATAAAAGACTAAAATATCTAAAATAATATTCACCAAAAATTATTTAGATAAGTTGTTTATCCGAAGATTTTTTTTTGAAAAATTGTTTATACTTTTTTAAAATAAAAATATGTAATATTATACAAATCATTTAAAATTTAATAATTGTTTTAGTCAATATTTAATATAATTACAAAAAGATTCTTTTTATGATTTTGATCAATAATCGATCATAATATGATATGATAATCTTATCTTTTTGAATTTGGTATATTGGTTTTTTCAAAGAATCTTTGAGGCTTCATTTGTAATTTAATTTTTTTATTTTGTATTAAATTTTTTCTCTTTTTAGGGTTTGGGTATTGTAGTTTTAGTTAAAAAATTAAGAAAGGAGAAAACTATAATTAATTAATTATGTTAACGCAATTTTATTGAAAGGCTTAAAAATATTTTATTATAATATATTTGACTTCTAGATAATCTACCACCTATCTATTAAAAGACTATGTTCTAGAAATGATCACTAAATCTTTTTTAATTCAAATTTATTTTTTTCTAATTATAGTATTAATTATGTCTAAGCACATTTAACTTACTTTTTCAATTTTCATGCAAAACTGAAAAAAAAAAGCCTCATTCTACTTTCAATGTCATTTTAAATATCCACTCTGCTTCATCCATAAAATAATCAAAAGATACATTGAAGCTTGGAGTGACACGCATTGGTTGGTGACATATTAAAATGACATTGATTTGAACATACTAGAACAAGCGATGACGCCGTCGGTGGTTTTGAAACAACGTTTGCTGCAAGAACTTTGAGGAAGCAACGTGAGTGGTTTGATTTCTACTTAGCTTCACTTCTTCCGCTGAACTGCACAACAACCACCATGAATTCTTCTCTGACCACCGTCGTCAAATCCACCACTATCACAACGCCGCACACCAAGTTTCATCGCGTCATCCTTTGTCCCTTCCATGATTTTGTTTTGTTTTATGTTGGCTTCTGATTTTGCTTACTAAGATGTAGTTTCAATATGTTTTGAGAAATGAAAGATAAATTCATGTTGTTGTTATCTTTATATAAGAATATGAGAATGAATCTGAACCGCTGAATTAAAATATATTTCTAAAATTGATTATTAATTTCTCTCTCCTCTTAAAAGCGCCCGATCTTTTCGACTTTTGGCACATGATTCAGTGAAAAATATGATTTAATCTCAACCTTTTAAATCTGATGGTTATTATTTATTCTCAAATTCTCATATAACTCACTCATTCTCACTATATATATATATATATATATATATATATATATATATATATATATTCAAAAATATTTTTTATTAAAACTATTATAAAATAGTAGAAATTATTTTAAACTTTAAAAGACTAATTTTGATATATAGTAGCATAAATTTACATTATTTAAGAATAAATCATAGTCAATATCAATTAAGTTTTTTAAAAAATAAAATATTTATAAATGATTTTTAAGAAAACTTATTCAAAATTAAGTAATGTTTTGAAATTTTGATATTAAAAATTATCATAATAAAAAAAATAAAATATCTAAAATAATATTGTATAAAAAATGTATTTAAACTAATTTTTTATGTAACGCCCACATATACATACATACATCAAAGCATATATCATACATGAATAATACGTTTGATACTGAAACATATATGTGCAAGTTCCTAGTTAACACATTGTATACATTAAATGCCCTAAATACAAAGTTCAAAAGTCTACGGCATAACATACACAAGATGTCCAAAAACCACTAAGAACTAGATCAATATAATGATCTCAAAATAAAACGCCATAGCGGAAGCCATGCCATCTCAAAAGCTACGATCCGTAAGGAAAAGTCAAACCAACTTATCCTTAACCTTCGCCGAACCTGCAGAACCTGTGATGTAAACAACAACAGTGGGGTTAGATACATCAAATCTCAGTGGATTCGCTATCTTATAGTCCTCTCGGCTCTATAAGGTTCTAAAAAGCCTAACTCAAGTCAAAGGAAAAAGGGAAGCGACTTTGAGTACACACACTATATGGAAACATGTCATGAGTTCATCAACTCACAATATCACTAATCGGTAACCACACCAAGGCATCCCCTTTTCCCGTCCGCTTCTACGTCTAGAAGACGACCCGAGTCATGGATCCTTGAACCTACTTGACATACGAATGGATTCGGGTTCTACGGGCCATAAACCGTTATGAACCGTCGCTTCACACGGGCCATTAACCGTCACAAGCATACGCTCCCAGAGCGCCATTCGTACTGCACCCGGGAATCAAACCTGCCAAGTAGTCATGCATATGTTTCAGAGGAGCTCGAGACCCATGAAACGCAACTCAAAGAACCGGTTACGATTACGTGATCACACACACAAATGTGATTGCATTCGACAATCACAAGGCCATAATGCCTTCTCACAAACCACAAAGGTTCACACACATGTTCCATACTAGTGTCTCTCTCTCCTCTAGACCATTACTCGGCAAGGATGCACATCTACATCGAATGCACGAGCATCGCCATCTAGATTAATTATCAATCCTAGTCACAACTTATAATCATAACATTAGGTTTTGAGGTAAGGTTTCCTCACTCTTCCTAATTTGTCTTAAGCATGCATATTCTCTCATTCATACTTAACAACAATTATATAGACACGGTATAACACAAAATTACAAGTAAATACATATAATCACACATCACATAAAACATCACTTTCCCGATCCGAGTTACGGCTCAAAAGTTATGGAAGAAATAAGTTGGGTGATCTGTCATGTTCGCATTGCGAAGAGCCAGCGAGTGCTCGCTACTCATTCGCAGTGCGAACCTCTCAGCGAATGCCTAGCCAACGCTGGTTCGCTGCACCATTCGCAGTGCGAACGTGTGGCGAACCGTGGCAGAACCAAAACAAGCTAAGGTTCGTAGTGCGAACCACTGGCGAATGCCTGGCGAACGTTCGCCTTCGCATTCGTAGTGCGAACTGCCAGCGAGTCCACGATTTCCCCCTTCGCTGGGGGACTCGCAGTGCGAATCTGGGAATTTCAGAAACTCCATCAGCGTAACAGCTGATCTCCCATGGTTCCAAAACCCCACCAAAACATAACCCAACATCATACAATCAAATATAAATGATTCTACACTCCTATAACCCATAATACTCAGTTTGTAACACATTTTAACCGTTAATCTCCAAGATTTTGCAATTTATCCAATTCTCCTACAACTCTAACCTAGGTATTAGAAACCAATAAAGTCTAAAACAAAAGCATCTATCTAGAACCCACCTTGAAGAGATGAAGATGGTGAAGATTTGAAGATGATTGGATGAAGATTTGATGATGTTCTTGATGATTTTGATCTTGAACTTTTCTCCTTTTTTTCTCTTCCTTTCCTTCTCTTTTCTTTCTCTCCAAAATCCTTTCTATCTTTTTCTTTGGAAAATGAAAGGAAAGAAAATAGTATAGGGAAAAAATATCATCAATTAGCAACACTACTAAATATCCAAAAAGTCTCTAAAGTCCAAATATTTAAATACCTCTGAGTCAGATAATATTAATTGGATTTACTCTAACTCCGACAGTTACCCTAATTACCTCTGCGGATAATTTATCAGAGTGCACTGGGACTCAGTTGACCACAACTAATATTATCCAGAGCAAAATAATTTACGGGGTATTACAACTACCTCAGAGGAAAAGACAACCACCTTGTTCTCCTCCACCTTCTCCAACGACACCTCCTTTCTCTGACCCAAAACCTCCTTGCTCACCACTTCAGCAAAAGACCTCTTAAAATCTCTCCTATTTGAACCTCCCTGATTGAAAAGGAACTCACTCCGTATCCCCCTTTTTCCCTCCGTCTTCTCTCCCCGCGAATTCCTTTCAAACCTTGGGAGGTTTGCATGCAGTTTCCGGCCGTCAATTTGTATACTATCAATCTTTATAGCTAGCAACCTCGTGTCTTCCACTCCCTTAAATCTCGTAAAACCAAAACGTCTACCCGAACTATTCCTCTTGGGAGAAATCATAACCTCCACGATGTCTCCTTCGCAACCGAAAAGCTTGAAAAGGTCCACCGCGCTCATCCGATCAGGAAATTCAGTAAAGTAAATCTACACCAAAAAAGATCCTCCATCTGCCCTCGTCCATTTCCCCTTAGTGAAAACATCCCATCTTGGTTTGATCTCCCGGAAAGAACTCCTTCTTGCAGTCTTCCATTCCATTTCAAAAAAAAAAAACACACACAAAACCACCCAGAACCAACTCCCAACACCACCGAAAGAAATCGCGGAACCACCGTAAAGCTAATCAAGATGTGAAGGTCCCTAATTCGAAAATTAGGAATTTAAACCAAACACACCTTGAACCCTACAATGAAAACCGAGATTTCACCGATCAATGGACCTGAATCATAGTCGAAGATCGTTAAGTTGCCGGAGAAGAAACGAAATCGAAGAGGAAAAGGAGAAGCGAAAACACACAAAAAACCCCAATTAATTTTGTTCTTCAAATGACTTCAGTGTGATACGTTAATTAGGGATTTAAAAATAAAAATAAAAATAATAATTTCAAAATAGTAAAAATTATTTTAAACTTAATATTTATAAACTAAAAGACTAATTTTAACATATAGTAGTATAAATTAATTTTTTTAAATATTAAAACATAGTCAATTTCAACTAATTAAATTCTTAAAAAATCCAAGTTTTCAAAAAATGTATCTAATAATGATTTTTTTTATAAAAAATAATTCAAAATAGTAAAATTTTTAAATTTTAATATTTACAAAAGTCATAGTATAAAAGACTAAAATATCTAAAATAATATTCACCAAAAATTATTTAGATAAGTTGTTTATCCGAAGATTTTTTTTTGAAAAATTGTTTATACTTTTTTAAAATAAAAATATGTAATATTATACAAATCATTTAAAATTTAATAATTGTTTTAGTCAATATTTAATATAATTACAAAAAGATTCTTTTTATGATTTTGATCAATAATCGATCATAATATGATATGATAATCTTATCTTTTTGAATTTGGTATATTGGTTTTTTCAAAGAATCTTTGAGGCTTCATTTGTAATTTAATTTTTTTATTTTGTATTAAATTTTTTCTCTTTTTAGGGTTTGGGTATTGTAGTTTTAGTTAAAAAATTAAGAAAGGAGAAAACTATAATTAATTAATTATGTTAACGCAATTTTATTGAAAGGCTTAAAAATATTTTATTATAATATATTTGACTTCTAGATAATCTACCACCTATCTATTAAAAGACTATGTTCTAGAAATGATCACTAAATCTTTTTTAATTCAAGTTTATTTTTTTCTAATTATAGTATTAATTATGTCTAAGCACATTTAACTTACTCTTTCAATTTTCATGCAAAACTGAAAAAAAAAAGCCTCATTCTACTTTCAATGTCATTTTAAATATCCACTCTGCTTCATCCATAAAATAATCAAAAGATACATTGAAGCTTGGAGTGACACGCATTGGTTGGTGACATATTAAAATGACATTGATTTGAACATACTAGAACAAGCGATGACGTCGTCGGTGGTTTTGAAACAACGTTTGCTGCAAGAACTTTGAGGAAGCAACGTGAGTGGTTTGATTTCTACTTAGCTTCACTTCTTCCGCTGAACTGCACAACAACCACCATGAATTCTTCTCTGACCACCGTCGTCAAATCCACCACTATCACAACGCCGCACACCAAGTTTCATCGCGTCATCCTTTGTCCCTTCCATGATTTTGTTTTGTTTTATGTTGGCTTCTGATTTTGCTTACTAAGATGTAGTTTCAATATGTTTTGAGAAATGAAAGATAAATTCATGTTGTTGTTATCTTTATATAAGAATATGAGAATGAATCTGAACCGCTGAATTAAAATATATTTCTAAAATTGATTATTAATTTCTCTCTCCTCTTAAAAGCGCCCGATCTTTTCGACTTTTGGCACATGATTCAGTGAAAAATATGATTTAATCTCAACCTTTTAAATCTGATGGTTATTATTTATTCTCAAATTCTCATATAACTCACTCATTCTCACTATATATATATATATATATATATTCAAAAATATTTTTTATTAAAACTATTATAAAATAGTAGAAATTATTTTAAACTTTAAAAGACTAATTTTGATATATAGTAGCATAAATTTACATTATTTAAGAATAAATCATAGTCAATATCAATTAAGTTTTTTAAAAAATAAAATATTTATAAATGATTTTTAAGAAAACTTATTCAAAATTAAGTAATGTTTTGAAATTTTGATATTAAAAATTATCATAATAAAAAAAATAAAATATCTAAAATAATATTGTATAAAAAATGTATTTAAACTAATTTTTTATGTAACGCCCACATATACATACATACATCAAAGCATATATCATACATGAATAATACGTTTGATACTGAAACATATATGTGCAAGTTCCTAGTTAACACATTGTATACATTAAATGCCCTAAATACAAAGTTCAAAAGTCTACGGCATAACATACACAAGATGTCCAAAAACCACTAAGAACTAGATCAATATAATGATCTCAAAATAAAACGCCATAGCGGAAGCCATGCCATCTCAAAAGCTACGATCCGTAAGGAAAAGTCAAACCAACTTATCCTTAACCTTCGCCGAACCTGCAGAACCTGTGATGTAAACAACAACAGTGGGGTGAGATACATCAAATCTCAATGGATTCGCTATCTTATAGTCCTCTCGGCTCTATAAGGTTCTAAAAAGCCTAACTCAAGTCAAAGGAAAAAGGGAAGTGACTTTGAGTACACACACTATATGGAAACATGTCATGAGTTCATCAACTCACAATATCACTAATCGGTAACCACACCAAGGCATCCCCTTTTCCCGTCCGCTTCTACATCTAGAAGACGACCCGAGTCATGGATCCTTGAACCTACTTGACATACGAATGGATTCGGGTTCTACGGGCCATAAACCGTTATGAACCGTCGCTTCACACGGGCCATTAACCGTCACAAGCATACGCTCCCAGAGCGCCATTCGTACTGCACCCGGGAATCAAACCTGCCAAGTAGTCATGCATATGTTTCAGAGGAGCTCGAGACCCATGAAACGCAACTCAAAGAACCGGTTACGATTACGTGATCACACACACAAATGTGATTGCATTCGACAATCACAAGGCCATAATGCCTTCTCACAAACCACAAAGGTTCACACACATGTTCCATACTAGTGTCTCTCTCTCCTCTAGACCATTACTCGGCAAGGATGCACATCTACATCGAATGCACGAGCATCGCCATCTAGATTAATTATCAATCCTAGTCACAACTTATAATCATAACATTAGGTTTTGAGGTAAGGTTTCCTCACTCTTCCTAATTTGTCTTAAGCATGCATATTCTCTCATTCATACTTAACAACAATTATATAGACACGGTATAACACAAAATTACAAGTAAATACATATAATCACACATCACATAAAACATCACTTTCCCGATCCGAGTTACGGCTCAAAAGTTATGGAAGAAATAAGTTGGGTGATCTGTCATGTTCGCATTGCGAAGAGCCAGCGAGTGCTCGCTACTCATTCGCAGTGCGAACCTCTCAGCGAATGCCTAGCCAACGCTGGTTCGCTGCACCATTCGCAGTGCGAACGTGTGGCGAACCGTGGCAGAACCAAAACAAGCTAAGGTTCGCAGTGCGAACCACTGGCGAATGCCTGGCGAACGTTCGCCTTCGCATTCGCAGTGCGAACTGCCAGCGAGTCCACGATTTCCCCCTTCGCTGGGGGACTCACAGTGCGAATCTGGGAATTTCAGAAACTCCATCAGCGTAACAGCTGATCTCCCATGGTTCCAAAACCCCACCAAAACATAACCCAACATCATACAATCAAATATAAATGATTCTACACTCCTATAACCCATAATACTCAGTTTATAACACATTTTAACCGTTAATCTCCAAGATTTTGCAATTTATCCAATTCTCCTACAACTCTAACCTAGGTATTAGAAACCAATAAAGTCTAAAACAAAAGCATCTATCTAGAACCCACCTTGAAGAGATGAAGATGGTGAAGATTTGAAGATGATTGGATGAAGATTTGATGATGTTCTTGATGATTTTGATCTTGAACTTTTCTCCTTTTTTTCTCTTCCTTTCCTTCTCTTTTCTTTCTCTCCAAAATCCTTTCTATCTTTTTCTTTGGAAAATGAAAGGAAAGAAAATAGTATAGGGAAAAAATATCATCAATTAGCAACACTACTAAATATCCAAAAAGTCTCTAAAGTCCAAATATTTAAATACCTCTGAGTCAGATAATATTAATTGGATTTACTCTAACTCCGACAGTTACCCTAATTACCTCTGCGGATAATTTATCAGAGTGCACTGGGACTCAGTTGATCACAACTAATATTATCCAGAGCAAAATAATTTACGGGGTATTACAACTACCTCAGAGGAAAAGACAACCACCTTGTTCTCCTCCACCTTCTCCAACGGCACCTCCTTTCTCTGACCCAAAACCTCCTTGCTCACCACTTCAGCAAAAGACCTCTTAAAATCTCTCCTATTTGAACCTCCCTGATTGAAAAGGAACTCACTCCGTATCCCCCTTTTTCCCTCCGTCTTCTCTCCCCGCGAATTCCTTTCAAACCTTGGGAGGTTTGCATGCAGTTTCCGGCCGTCAATTTGTATACTATCAATCTTTATAGCTAGCAACCTCGTGTCTTCCACTCCCTTAAATCTCGTAAAACCAAAACGTCTACCCGAACTATTCCTCTTGGGAGAAATCATAACCTCCACAATGTCTCCTTCGCAACCGAAAAGCTTGAAAAGGTCCACCGCGCTCATCCGATCAGGAAATTCAGTAAAGTAAATCTACACCAAAAAAGATCCTCCATCTGCCCTCGTCCATTTCCCCTTAGTGAAAACATCCCATCTTGGTTTGATCTCCCGGAAAGAACTCCTTCTTGCAGTCTTCCATTCCATTTCAAAAAAAAAAAACACACACAAAACCACCCAGAACCAACTCCCAACACCACCGAAAGAAATCGCGGAACCACCGTAAAGCTAATCAAGATGTGAAGGTCCCTAATTCGAAAATTAGGAATTTAAACCAAACACACCTTGAACCCTACAATGAAAACCGAGATTTCACCGATCAATGGACCTGAATCATAGTCGAAGATCGTTAAGTTGCCGGAGAAGAAACGAAATCGAAGAGGAAAAGGAGAAGCGAAAACACACAAAAAACCCCAATTAATTTTGTTCTTCAAATGACTTCAGTGTGATACGTTAATTAGGGATTTAAAAATAAAAATAAAAATAATAATTTCAAAATAGTAAAAATTATTTTAAACTTAATATTTATAAACTAAAAGACTAATTTTAACATATAGTAGTATAAATTAATTTTTTTAAATATTAAAACATAGTCAATTTCAACTAATTAAATTCTTAAAAAATCCAAGTTTTCAAAAAATGTATCTAATAATGATTTTTTTTATAAAAAATAATTCAAAATAGTAAAATTTTTAAATTTTAATATTTACAAAAGTCATAGTATAAAAGACTAAAATATCTAAAATAATATTCACCAAAAATTATTTAGATAAGTTGTTTATCCGAAGATTTTTTTTTGAAAAATTGTTTATACTTTTTTAAAATAAAAATATGTAATATTATACAAATCATTTAAAATTTAATAATTGTTTTAGTCAATATTTAATATAATTACAAAAAGATTCTTTTTATGATTTTGATCAATAATCGATCATAATATGATATGATAATCTTATCTTTTTGAATTTGGTATATTGGTTTTTTCAAAGAATCTTTGAGGCTTCATTTGTAATTTAATTTTTTTATTTTGTATTAAATTTTTTCTCTTTTTAGGGTTTGGGTATTGTAGTTTTAGTTAAAAAATTAAGAAAGGAGAAAACTATAATTAATTAATTATGTTAACGCAATTTTATTGAAAGGCTTAAAAATATTTTATTATAATATATTTGACTTCTAGATAATCTACCACCTATCTATTAAAAGACTATGTTCTAGAAATGATCACTAAATCTTTTTTAATTCAAGTTTATTTTTTTCTAATTATAGTATTAATTATGTCTAAGCACATTTAACTTACTTTTTCAATTTTCATGCAAAACTGAAAAAAAAAAGCCTCATTCTACTTTCAATGTCATTTTAAATATCCACTCTGCTTCATCCATAAAATAATCAAAAGATACATTGAAGCTTGGAGTGACACGCATTGGTTGGTGACATATTAAAATGACATTGATTTGAACATACTAGAACAAGCGATGACGCCGTCGGTGGTTTTGAAACAACGTTTGCTGCAAGAACTTTGAGGAAGCAACGTGAGTGGTTTGATTTCTACTTAGCTTCACTTCTTCCGCTGAACTGCACAACAACCACCATGAATTCTTCTCTGACCACCGTCGTCAAATCCACCACTATCACAACGCCGCACACCAAGTTTCATCGCGTCATCCTTTGTCCCTTCCATGATTTTGTTTTGTTTTATGTTGGCTTCTGATTTTGCTTACTAAGATGTAGTTTCAATATGTTTTGAGAAATGAAAGATAAATTCATGTTGTTGTTATCTTTATATAAGAATATGAGAATGAATCTGAACCGCTGAATTAAAATATATTTCTAAAATTGATTATTAATTTCTCTCTCCTCTTAAAAGCGCCCGATCTTTTCGACTTTTGGCACATGATTCAGTGAAAAATATGATTTAATCTCAACCTTTTAAATCTGATGGTTATTATTTATTCTCAAATTCTCATATAACTCACTCATTCTCACTATATATATATATATATATATATATATATATATATATATATATATATATATATATATATATTCAAAAATATTTTTTATTAAAACTATTATAAAATAGTAGAAATTATTTTAAACTTTAAAAGACTAATTTTGATATATAGTAGCATAAATTTACATTATTTAAGAATAAATCATAGTCAATATCAATTAAGTTTTTTAAAAAATAAAATATTTATAAATGATTTTTAAGAAAACTTATTCAAAATTAAGTAATGTTTTGAAATTTTGATATTAAAAATTATCATAATAAAAAAAATAAAATATCTAAAATAATATTGTATAAAAAATGTATTTAAACTAATTTTTTATGTAACGCCCACATATACATACATACATCAAAGCATATATCATACATGAATAATACGTTTGATACTGAAACATATATGTGCAAGTTCCTAGTTAACACATTGTATACATTAAATGCCCTAAATACAAAGTTCAAAAGTCTACGGCATAACATACACAAGATGTCCAAAAACCACTAAGAACTAGATCAATATAATGATCTCAAAATAAAACGCCATAGCGGAAGCCATGCCATCTCAAAAGCTACGATCCGTAAGGAAAAGTCAAACCAACTTATCCTTAACCTTCGCCGAACCTGCAGAACCTGTGATGTAAACAACAACAGTGGGGTGAGATACATCAAATCTCAGTGGATTCGCTATCTTATAGTCCTCTCGGCTCTATAAGGTTCTAAAAAGCCTAACTCAAGTCAAAGGAAAAAGGGAAGTGACTTTGAGTACACACACTATATGGAAACATGTCATGAGTTCATCAACTCACAATATCACTAATCGGTAACCACACCAAGGCATCCCCTTTTCCCGTCCGCTTCTACGTCTAGAAGACGACCCGAGTCATGGATCCTTGAACCTACTTGACATACGAATGGATTCGGGTTCTACGGGCCATAAACCGTTATGAACCGTCGCTTCACACGGGCCATTAACCGTCACAAGCATACGCTCCCAGAGCGCCATTCGTACTGCACCCGGGAATCAAACCTGCCAAGTAGTCATGCATATGTTTCAGAGGAGCTCGAGACCCATGAAACGCAACTCAAAGAACCGGTTACGATTACGTGATCACACACACAAACGTGATTGCATTCGACAATCACAAGGCCATAATGCCTTCTCACAAACCACAAAGGTTCACACACATGTTCCATACTAGTGTCTCTCTCTCCTCTAGACCATTACTCGGCAAGGATGCACATCTACATCGAATGCACGAGCATCGCCATCTAGATTAATTATCAATCCTAGTCACAACTTAGAATCATAACATTAGGTTTTGAGGTAAGGTTTCCTCACTCTTCCTAATTTGTCTTAAGCATGCATATTCTCTCATTCATACTTAACAACAATTATATAGACACGGTATAACACAAAATTACAAGTAAATACATATAATCACACATCACATAAAACATCACTTTCCCGATCCGAGTTACGGTTCAAAAGTTATGGAAGAAATAAGTTGGGTGATCTGTCATGTTCGCATTGCGAAGAGCCAGCGAGTGCTCGCTACTCATTCGCAGTGCGAACCTCTCAGCGAATGCCTAGCCAACGCTGGTTCGCTGCACCATTCGCAGTGCGAACGTGTGGCGAACCGTGGCAGAACCAAAACAAGCTAAGGTTCGCAGTGCGAACCACTGGCGAATGCCTGGCGAACGTTCGCCTTCGCATTCGTAGTGCGAACTGCCAGCGAGTCCACGATTTCCCCCTTCGCTGGGGGACTCGCAGTGCGAATCTGGGAATTTCAGAAACTCCATCAGCGTAACAGCTGATCTCCCATGGTTCCAAAACCCCACCAAAACATAACCCAACATCATACAATCAAATATAAATGATTCTACACTCCTATAACCCATAATACTCAGTTTGTAACACATTTTAACCGTTAATCTCCAAGATTTTGCAATTTATCCAATTCTCCTACAACTCTAACCTAGGTATTAGAAACCAATAAAGTCTAAAACAAAAGCATCTATCTAGAACCCACCTTGAAGAGATGAAGATGGTGAAGATTTGAAGATGATTGGATGAAGATTTGATGATGTTCTTGATGATTTTGATCTTGAACTTTTCTCCTCTTTTTCTCTTCCTTTCCTTCTCTTTTCTTTCTCTCCAAAATCCTTTCTATCTTTTTCTTTGGAAAATGAAAGGAAAGAAAATAGTATAGGGAAAAAATATCATCAATTAGCAACACTACTAAATATCCAAAAAGTCTCTAAAGTCCAAATATTTAAATACCTCTGAGTCAGATAATATTAATTGGATTTATTTTAACTCCGACAGTTACCCTAATTACCTCTGCGGATAATTTATCAGAGTGCACTGGGACTCAGTTGATCACAACTAATATTATCCAGAGCAAAATAATTTACGGGGTATTACAACTACCTCAGAGGAAAAGACAACCACCTTGTTCTCCTCCACCTTCTCCAACGGCACCTCCTTTCTCTGACCCAAAACCTCCTTGCTCACCACTTTAGCAAAAGACCTCTTAAAATCTCTCCAATTTGAACCTCCCTGATTGAAAAGGAACTCACTCCGTATCCCCCTTTTTCCCTCCGTCTTCTCTCCCCGCGAATTCCGATCAAACCTTGGGAGGTTTGCATGCAGTTTCCGGCCGTCAATTTGTATACTATCAATCTTTATAGCTAGCAACCTCGTGTCTTCCACTCCCTTAAATCTCGTAATACCAAAACGTCTACCCAAACTATTCCTCTTGGGAGAAATCATAACCTCCACGACGTCTCCTTCGCAACCGAAAAGCTTGAAAAGGTCCACCGCGCTCATCCGATCAGGAAATTCAGTAAAGTAAATCTACACCAAAAAAGATCCTCCATCTGCCCTCGTCCATTTCCCCTTAGTGAAAACATCCCATCTTGGTTTGATCTCATGGAAAGAACTCCTTCTTGCAGTCTTCCATTCCATTTCAAAAAAAAAAAAAACACACAAAACCACCCAGAACCAACTCCCAACACCACCGAAAGAAATCGCGGAACCACCGTAAAGCTAATCAAGATGTGAAGGTCCCTAATTCGAAAATTAGGAATTTAAACCAAACACACCTTGAACCCTACAATGAAAACCGAGATTTCACCGATCAATGGACCTGAATCATAGTCGAAGATCGTTAAGTTGCCGGAGAAGAAACGAAATCGAAGAGGAAAAGGAGAAGCGAAAACACACAAAAAACCCCAATTAATTTTGTTCTTCAAATGACTTCAGTGTGATACGTTAATTAGGGATTTAAAAATAAAAATAAAAATAATAATTTCAAAATAGTAAAAATTATTTTAAACTTAATATTTATAAACTAAAAGACTAATTTTAACATATAGTAGTATAAATTAATTTTTTTAAATATTAAAACATAGTCAATTTCAACTAATTAAATTCTTAAAAAATCCAAGTTTTCAAAAAATGTATCTAATAATGATTTTTTTTATAAAAAATAATTCAAAATAGTAAAATTTTTAAATTTTAATATTTATAAAAGTCATAGTATAAAAGACTAAAATATCTAAAATAATATTCACCAAAAATTATTTAGATAAGTTGTTTATCCGAAGATTTTTTTTTGAAAAATTGTTTATACTTTTTTAAAATAAAAATATGTAATATTATACAAATCATTTAAAATTTAATAATTGTTTCAGTCAATATTTAATATAATTACAAAAAGATTCTTTTTATGATTTTGATCAATAATCGATCATAATATGATATGATAATCTTATCTTTTTGAATTTGGTATATTGGTTTTTTCTAAGAATCTTTGAGGCTTCATTTGTAATTTAATTTTTTTATTTTGTATTAAATTTTTTCTCTTTTTAGGGTTTGGGTATTGTAGTTTTAGTTAAAAAATTAAGAAAGGAGAAAACTATAATTAATTAATTATGTTAACGCAATTTTATTGAAAGGCTTAAAAATATTTTATTATAATATATTTGACTTCTAGATAATCTACCACCTATCTATTAAAAGACTATGTTCTAGAAATGATCACTAAATCTTTTTTAATTTAAGTTTATTTTTTTCTAATTATAGTATTAATTATGTCTAAGCACATTTAACTTACTTTTTCAATTTTCATGCAAAACTGGAAAAAAAAAGCATCATTCTACTTTCAATGTCATTTTAAATATCCACTCTGCTTCATCCATAAAATAATCAAAAGATACATTGAAGCTTGGAGTGACACGCATTGGTTGGTGACATATTAAAATGACATTGATTTGAACATACTAGAACAAGCGATGACGCCGTTGGTGGTTTTGAAACAACGTTTGCTGCAAGAACTTTGAGGAAGCAACGTGAGTGGTTTGATCGTACTTAGGTTCACTTCTTCCGCTGAACTGCACAACAACCACCATGAATTCTTCTCTGACCACCGTCGTCAAATCCACCACTATCACAACGCCGCACACTAAGTTTCATCGCGTCATCCTTTGTCCCTTCCATGATTTTGTTTTGGTTTATGTTGGCTTCTGATTTTGCTTGCTAAGATGTACTTTCAATATGGTTTGAGAAATGAAAGATAAATTCATGTTGTTGTTATCTTTATATAAGAATATGAGAATGAATCTGAACCGTTGAATTAAAACATATTTCTAAAATTGATTATTAATTTCTCTCTCCTCTTAAAAGCGTCCGATTTTTTTGACTTTTGGCACATGATTCAGTGAAAAATATGATTTAATCTCAACCTTTTAAATCTGATGGTTATTATTTATTCTCAAATTCTCATATAACTCACTCATTCTCACTATATATATATATATATATATATATATATATATATATATATATATATATATATATATATATATATATATATATATATATATATATATTCTAAAATATTGTGTATTAAAACAATTATAAAATAGTAGAAATTATTTTAAACTTTAAAAGACTAATTTTGATATATAGTTGCATAAATTTACATTATTTAAGAATAAATCATAGTCAATATCAATTAAGTTTTCAAAAAAATAAAATATTTATAAATGATTTTTAAGAAAACTTATTCAAAATTAAGTATTGTTTTGAAATTTTGATATTAAAAATTATCATAATTAAAAAAATAAAATATCTAAAATAATATTGTATAAAAAATGTATTTAAACTAATTTTTTATCCGAAATTATATTTAGAAAATTATTTGTAAATATTTTAAATAAAAATCAATTATATTATACATATCATTTTACCCCTTACGATATTATTAGATCATTCCCAAAATTTTGATCATAATTGTTATATAATTGACTTCTTGCTAAATTAATATATATATATATATATATATATATATATATATATATATATATATATATATATATTATATTTATAGATAAATTTAAAATAATTATATATTTAAACTGACTTGAGCGAGCACAAATTGACCCCCGTAGATATAAGAAGAGTGTCCTATTAGTAATATATTATTAGTTGTTAACTCTAAAATAAAATTATTTCAAGAATGAATATTAATAATATATTCTTTATAACTAAAGGAATATCCAAAAATATAAAACAATAAAAAACAAAAACATTCTTCGCTAAAGCATCAATAATTATCCATATAATTTATATGGATTATATATCCTTTATATTTCAATAATAAAGTAATTAAAAAAAACAATCACACTAGTAATTAGTCCTAATAACTTAATAATTAACCTAATAATAAATATGGATGAATGACTTAAACTAATGGCATGCTACACCATACAATAAAATCCAATTCGACGATTTTTCTAAATGATCTCTATGCGATGAAAAGCTAAGAGGCTCACAAGCAATCTTCATATTACGAACTTTTGGAAAATTGCGCACATCCTTAAAATTGATAGTAGTAGACAATCCAACCTCAAAGTTAACAATTCCCCGAGAGGAGCTACTAACAATGTCGGTAGCTACATCATTGTTGACATCCATGTTGTGGTGGACTATGATAGTATTTGTAAAACCACTACTTTGGAAAAAAGGTTTTAAAGGAATGGTGGAGAGAAGACTTTGATATATTGTTGTAATTAATATTAAAAGAAATGTGATCGTAAGATATACTATAATAGCTGTCGAGATTTGTGATGAAGAGAGTAATATTTCACTCAGCGGTGATTCTTGATTTTTTTTTATGTTGAGTAAGTTGATAGAAGTTGAGTTGATTCCATACTCGGGCGTGACTGTGTGAAAACGGAAGATGAGAAGTAGCAATATAAAAAAGCCGGCAAGAAGGAACATTCTAGCAAAAACTATAAGTTTTTGCATCCAAAATGACCTCTGTTGGATTGAGGAGGATGCATATTCTATGACAATAGACAATAAAAATATGATCATGTCAATAGAAAAACAAAAATAATTTATAAAAATATTAATCAAAAAGATATATTAGGAGTGACATTCGTTCTGTTTAGACATGTTCTACAAAAGTTTGCAAGAAAACGAAACAAAACGTCTAGATTTGTCAAAAAAAAAAACGGGACAAATGGAATTGCCAATACATCACTTTTTATACAAAATTTTATATTTATAAAAATGCACAAAAATTTAGAGCGGAATATGATAAACATATTAAAAGAAGCTTTTTTAAAATTTTACAAAAAATTTATAGATTAGAAATACCTGTATCCATATTCGGTAATGATCAGAAAGCAAGTAAGCAGCAACTAAAAAAAAGTAAAAATGGAATGAGTGTATTAGAATAATTTGAAATAAAACTTTACTACAAGAATTTTTTACAAACTACACACATAAAAACTTAAAGATATATGGGAAAAATAGCTTCAGAAAATATGCGAAATTTACCGGTTTGGTTTAACTTCTACGCCTCTTATAAACTTGGTTGTTTTTTCAATTCTTAGACTTTGTTTGGTCATGTATAGTATTTATAGAGTTTTAAGATGCAACACATATGGAAGGAAAGAAAATAAAAAGATGTAAAATTGATTATGAACAATTAAAGTGTTTGTCATTATATCAATCTCTTTCTTTTTAATTTATTTATCGTATTGTAGTTTTAATTAGATTTAGGATTGATTATGAAATCAATCAACGATTAAACTAATTATCTTTACTTCAATCAATTTCTTTTTATTCTATTTATCTTATTGTAATTTTATTTAGATTCAGGATTTAATATGAAATCAATCAACAATTAAATTGATTACAAATATATCAATCTCTTTCTTCTTAGTTTATTTATCTTTTTATATTTTTAATTAGATTTAGTTTTTTTTTTCTATCACTGAGATAACAGGTTTGCTGAGCCGTGTGATTTTACTCTCTACCACTTTTCTATTTTTTTTATTATTTTATTTATTTATTTTTCCCATTTAGTATTTTTTTAAAAAAAATTATAACATGATTTTTTTAAAAAAATTCAAAACTTGTAGTTCTTAGAAAACTATTTTATTTTTATATTTGTGGTTATTTTCTTAATGAATGGGATGGAATTACATAAAAATATTGATAAAATAAAAACTTATCTTAATATTTAGCACCTTTTATTTAAATATAAAATAGAATTTAAAAACCAGATAGAGAAAATAAGGTACCATAGATGAGACATATTAAATTTTTTTATAATATATATTATATATTATAATCATTCATATATCACTATATAAATCATCAAAGTTAATAAAGAAGTTGGATTGATTAAATATTGAATACAAAAAGTTATATCTGATTTTCAATTACACTTAATTGTATATTTATTTATTGCACTTTATTATAGTTATTTTGTGATACACAATCAAATGACTTCAGTGTGATACGTTAATTAGGGATTTAAAAATAAAAATAAAAATAACATTTTCAAAATAGTAAAAATTATTTTAAACTTAATATTTATAAACTAAGAGTCTAATTTTAACATATAGTAGTATAAATTAAAATTTTTTAATATTAAAACATAGTCAATTTCAACTAATTAAATTCTTAAAAAATCCAAGTTTTCAAAAAAAGTATCTAATAATGATTTTTTTATATAAAGAATAATTCAAAATAGTAAAATTTTGAAATTTTAATATTTATAAAAGTCATAGTATAAAAGACTAAAATATCTAAAATAATATTCACCAAAAAATATTTAGATAAGTTGTTTATCCGAAGATTTTTTTTTGAAAAATTGTTTATACCTTTTTAAAATAAAAATATGTAATATTATACAAATCATTTAAAATTTAATAGTTGTTTTAGTCAATATTTAATATAATTACAAAAAGATTCTTTTTATGATTTTGATCAATAATCGATCATAATATGATATGATAATCTTATCTTTTTGAATTTGGTATATTGGTTTTTTCTAAGAATCTTTGAGGCTTCATTTGTAATTTTATTTTTTTATTTTGTATTAAATTTTTTTTCTTTTCAGGGTTTGGGTATTGTAGTTTTAGTTAAAAAATTAAGAAAGGAGAAAACTATAATTAATAAATTATGTTAACGCAATTTTATTGAAAGGCTTAAAAATATTCCCCTTATGATATTATTTGGTCAGTCAAAAATTTCTGATCATTATTATAATATATTTGACTTCTAGATAATCTACCACCTATCTATTAAAAGACTATGTTCTAGAAACGATCACTAAATCTTTTTTAATTCAAGTTTATTTTTTTCTAATTATAGTATTAATTATGTCTAAGCACATTTAACTGACTTTTTCAATTTTCATGCAAAACTGAAAAAAAAAGCCTCATTCTACTTTCAATGTCATTTTAAATGTTCACTCTGCTTCATCCATAAAATAATCAAAAGATACATTGAAGCTTGGAGTGACACACATTGTTTGGTGACATATTAAAATGACATTGATTTGATCATACTAGAACAAGCGATGACGCCGTCGGTGGTTTTGAAACAACGTTTGCTGCAAGAACTTTGAGGAAGCAACGTGAGTGGTTTGATTTCTACTTAGCTTCACTTCTTCCGCTGAACTGCACAACAACCACCATGAATTCTTCTCTGACCACCGTCGTCAAATCCACCACTATCACAACGCCGCACACCAAGTTTCATCGCGTCATCCTTTGTCCCTTCCATGATTTTGTTTTGGTTTATGTTGGCTTCTGATTTTGCTTACTAAGATGTAGTTTCAATATGTTTTGAGAAATGAAAGATAAATTCATGTTGTTGTTATCTTTATATAAGAATATGAGAATGAATCTGAACCGCTGAATTAAAATATATTTCTAAAATTGATTATTAATTTCTCTCTCCTCTTAAAAGCGCCCGATTTTTTCGACTTTTGGCACATGATTCAGTGAAAAATATGATTTAATCTCAACCTTTTAAATCTGATGGTTATTATTTATTCTCAAATTCTCATATAACTCACTCATTCTCACTATATATATATATATATATATATATATATTCAAAAATATTTTTTATTAAAACTATTATAAAATAGTAGAAATTATTTTAAACTTTAAAAGACTAATTTTGATATATAGTAGCATAAATTTACATTATTTAAGAATAAATCATAGTCAATATCAATTAAGTTTTTTAAAAAATAAAATATTTATAAATGATTTTTAAGAAAACTTATTCAAAATTAAGTAATGTTTTGAAATTTTGATATTAAAAATTATCATAATAAAAAAAATAAAATATCTAAAATAATATTGTATAAAAAATGTATTTAAACTAATTTTTTATGTAACGCCCACATATACATACATACATCAAAGCATATATCATACATGAATAATACGTTTGATACTGAAACATATATGTGCAAGTTCCTAGTTAACACATTGTATACATTAAATGCCCTAAATACAAAGTTCAAAAGTCTACGGCATAACATACACAAGATGTCCAAAAACCACTAAGAACTAGATCAATATAATGATCTCAAAATAAAACGCCATAGCGGAAGCCATGCCATCTCAAAAGCTACGATCCGTAAGGAAAAGTCAAACCAACTTATCCTTAACCTTCGCCGAACCTGCAGAACCTGTGATGTAAACAACAACAGTGGGGTGAGATACATCAAATCTCAGTGGATTCGCTATCTTATAGTCCTCTCGGCTCTATAAGGTTCTAAAAAGCCTAACTCAAGTCAAAGGAAAAAGGGAAGTGACTTTGAGTACACACACTATATGGAAACATGTCATGAGTTCATCAACTCACAATATCACTAATCAGTAACCACACCAAGGCATCCCCTTTTCCCGTCCGCTTCTACGTCTAGAAGACGACCCGAGTCATGGATCCTTGAACCTACTTGACATACGAATGGATTCGGGTTCTACGGGCCATAAACCGTTATGAACCGTCGCTTCACACGGGCCATTAACCGTCACAAGCATACGCTCCCAGAGCGCCATTCGTACTGCACCCGGGAATCAAACCTGCCAAGTAGTCATGCATATGTTTCAGAGGAGCTCGAGACCCATGAAACGCAACTCAAAGAACCGGTTACGATTACGTGATCACACACACAAACGTGATTGCATTCGACAATCACAAGGCCATAATGCCTTCTCACAAACCACAAAGGTTCACACACATGTTCCATACTAGTGTCTCTCTCTCCTCTAGACCATTACTCGGCAAGGATGCACATCTACATCGAATGCACGAGCATCGCCATCTAGATTAATTATCAATCCTAGTCACAACTTAGAATCATAACATTAGGTTTTGAGGTAAGGTTTCCTCACTCTTCCTAATTTGTCTTAAGCATGCATATTCTCTCATTCATACTTAACAACAATTATATAGACACGGTATAACACAAAATTACAAGTAAATACATATAATCACACATCACATAAAACATCACTTTCCCGATCCGAGTTACGGCTCAAAAGTTATGGAAGAAATAAGTTGGGTGATCTGTCATGTTCGCATTGCGAAGAGCCAGCGAGTGCTCGCTACTCATTTGCAGTACGAACCTCTCAGCGAATGCCTAGCCAACGCTGGTTCGCTGCACCATTCGTAGTGCGAACGTGTGGCGAACCGTGGCAGAACCAAAACAAGCTAAGGTTCGCAGTGCGAACCACTGGCGAATGCCTGGCGAACGTTCGCCTTCGCATTCGTAGTGCGAACTGCCAGCGAGTCCACGATTTCCCCCTTCGCTGGGGGACTCGCAGTGCGAATCTGGGAATTTCAGAAACTCCATCAGCATAACAGCTGATCTCCCATGGTTCCAAAACCCCACCAAAACATAACCCAACATCATACAATCAAATATAAATGATTCTACACTCCTATAACCCATAATACTCAGTTTGTAACACATTTTAACCGTTAATCTCCAAGATTTTGCAATTTATCCAATTCTCCTACAACTCTAACCTAGGTATTAGAAACCAATAAAGTCTAAAACAAAAGCATCTATCTAGAACCCACCTTGAAGAGATGAAGATGGTGAAGATTTGAAGATGATTGGATGAAGATTTGATGATGTTCTTGATGATTTTGATCTTGAACTTTTCTCCTCTTTTTCTCTTCCTTTCCTTCTCTTTTCTTTCTCTCCAAAATCCTTTCTATCTTTTTCTTTGGAAAATGAAAGGAAAGAAAATAGTATAGGGAAAAAATATCATCAATTAGCAACACTACTAAATATCCAAAAAGTCTCTAAAGTCCAAATATTTAAATACCTCTGAGTCAGATAATATTAATTGGATTTACTTTAACTCCGACAGTTACCCTAATTACCTCTGCGGATAATTTATCAGAGTGCACTGGGACTCAGTTGATCACAACTAATATTATCCAGAGCAAAATAATTTACGGGGTATTACAACTACCTCAGAGGAAAAGACAACCACCTTGTTCTCCTCCACCTTCTCCAACGGCACCTCCTTTCTCTGACCCAAAACCTCCTTGCTCACCACTTCAGCAAAAGACCTCTTAAAATCTCTCCAATTTGAACCTCCCTGATTGAAATGGAACTCACTCCGTATCCCCCTTTTTCCCTCCGTCTTCTCTCCCCGCGAATTCCTTTCAAACCTTGGGAGGTTTGCATGCAGTTTCCGGCCGTCAATTTGTATACTATCAATCTTTATAGCTAGCAACCTCGTGTCTTCCACTCCCTTAAATCTCGTAATACCAAAACGTCTACCCAAACTATTCCTCTTGGGAGAAATCATAACCTCCACGACGTCTCCTTCGCAACCGAAAAGCTTGAAAAGGTCCACCGCGCTCATCCGATCAGGAAATTCAGTAAAGTAAATCTACACCAAAAAAGATCCTCCATCTGCCCTCGTCCATTTCCCCTTAGTGAAAACATCCCATCTTGGTTTGATCTCATGGAAAGAACTCCTTCTTGCAGTCTTCCATTCCATTTCAAAAAAAAAAAAACACACAAAACCACCCAGAACCAACTCCCAACACCACCGAAAGAAATCGCGGAACCACCGTAAAGCTAATCAAGATGTGAAGGTCCCTAATTCGAAAATTAGGAATTTAAACCAAACACACCTTGAACCCTACAATGAAAACCGAGATTTCACCGATCAATGGACCTGAATCATAGTCGAAGATCGTTAAGTTGCCGGAGAAGAAACGAAATCGAAGAGGAAAAGGAGAAGCGAAAACACACAAAAAACCCCAATTAATTTTGTTCTTCAAATGACTTCAGTGTGATACGTTAATTAGGGATTTAAAAATAAAAATAAAAATAATAATTTCAAAATAGTAAAAATTATTTTAAACTTAATATTTATAAACTAAAAGACTAATTTTAACATATAGTAGTATAAATTAATTTTTTTAAATATTAAAACATAGTCAATTTCAACTAATTAAATTCTTAAAAAATCCAAGTTTTCAAAAAATGTATCTAATAATGATTTTTTTTATAAAAAATAATTCAAAATAGTAAAATTTTTAAATTTTAATATTTATAAAAGTCATAGTATAAAAGACTAAAATATCTAAAATAATATTCACCAAAAATTATTTAGATAAGTTGTTTATCCGAAGATTTTTTTTTGAAAAATTGTTTATACTTTTTTAAAATAAAAATATGTAATATTATACAAATCATTTAAAATTTAATAATTGTTTCAGTCAATATTTAATATAATTACAAAAAGATTCTTTTTATGATTTTGATCAATAATCGATCATAATATGATATGATAATCTTATCTTTTTGAATTTGGTATATTGGTTTTTTCTAAGAATCTTTGAGGCTTCATTTGTAATTTAATTTTTTTATTTTGTATTAAATTTTTTCTCTTTTTAGGGTTTGGGTATTGTAGTTTTAGTTAAAAAATTAAGAAAGGAGAAAACTATAATTAATTAATTATGTTAACGCAATTTTATTGAAAGGCTTAAAAATATTTTATTATAATATATTTGACTTCTAGATAATCTACCACCTATCTATTAAAAGACTATGTTCTAGAAATGATCACTAAATCTTTTTTAATTTAAGTTTATTTTTTTCTAATTATAGTATTAATTATGTCTAAGCACATTTAACTTACTTTTTCAATTTTCATGCAAAACTGAAAAAAAAAAGCATTATTCTACTTTCAATGTCATTTTAAATATCCACTCTGCTTCATCCATAAAATAATCAAAAGATACATTGAAGCTTGGAGTGACACGCATTGGTTGGTGACATATTAAAATGACATTGATTTGAACATACTAGAACAAGCGATGACGCCGTTGGTGGTTTTGAAACAACGTTTGCTGCAAGAACTTTGAGGAAGCAACGTGAGTGGTTTGATCGTACTTAGGTTCACTTCTTCCGCTGAACTGCACAACAACCACCATGAATTCTTCTCTGACCACCGTCGTCAAATCCACCACTATCACAACGCCGCACACTAAGTTTCATCGCGTCATCCTTTGTCCCTTCCATGATTTTGTTTTGGTTTATGTTGGCTTCTGATTTTGCTTGCTAAGATGTACTTTCAATATGGTTTGAGAAATGAAAGATAAATTCATGTTGTTGTTATCTTTATATAAGAATATGAGAATGAATCTGAACCGTTGAATTAAAACATATTTCTAAAATTGATTATTAATTTCTCTCTCCTCTTAAAAGCGTCCGATTTTTTTGACTTTTGGCACATGATTCAGTGAAAAATATGATTTAATCTCAACCTTTTAAATCTGATGGTTATTATTTATTCTCAAATTCTCATATAACTCACTCATTCTCACTATATATATATATATATATATATATATATATATATATATATATATATATATATATATATATATATATATATATATATATATATATATATATATATATATATATATATATATATTCTAAAATATTGTTTATTAAAACAATTATAAAATAGTAGAAATTATTTTAAACTTTAAAAGACTAATTTTGATATATAGTTGCATAAATTTACATTATTTAAGAATAAATCATAGTCAATATCAATTAAGTTTTCAAAAAAATAAAATATTTATAAATGATTTTTAAGAAAACTTATTCAAAATTAAGTAATGTTTTGAAATTTTGATATTAAAAATTATCATAATTAAAAAAATAAAATATCTAAAATAATATTGTATAAAAAATGTATTTAAACTAATTTTTTATCCGAAATTATATTTAGAAAATTATTTGTAAATTTTTTAAATAAAAATCAATTATATTATACATATCATTTTACCCCTTACGATATTATTAGATCATTCCCAAAATTTTGATCATAATTGTTATATAATTGACTTCTTGCTAAATTAATATATATATATATATATATATATATATATATATATATATATATATATATATATATATATATATATATATATATATATATATATATATATATTATATTTATAGATAAATTTAAAATAATTATATATTTAAACTGACTTGAGCGAGCACAAATTGACCCCCGTAGATATAAGAAGAGTGTCCTATTAGTAATATATTATTAGTTGTTAACTCTAAAATAAAATTATTTCAAGAATGAATATTAATAATATATTCTTTATAACTAAAGGAATATCCAAAAATATAAAACAATAAAAAACAAAAACATTCTTCGCTAAAGCATCAATAATTATCCATATAATTTATATGGATTATATATCCTTTATATTTCAATAATAAAGTAATTAAAAAAAACAATCACACTAGTAATTAGTCCTAATAACTTAATAATTAACCTAATAATAAATATGGATGAATGACTTAAACTAATGGCATGCTACACCATACAATAAAATCCAATTCGATGATTTTTCTAAATGATCTCTATGCGATGAAAAGCTAAGAGGCTCACAAGCAATCTTCATATTACGAACTTTTGGAAAATTGCGCACATCCTTAAAATTGATAGTAGTAGACAATCCAACCTCAAAGTTAACAATTCCCCGAGAGGAGCTACTAACAATGTCGGTAGCTACATCATTGTTGACATCCATGTTGTGGTGGACTATGATAGTATTTGTAAAACCACTACTTTGGAAAAAAGGTTTTAAAGGAATGGTGGAGAGAAGACTTTGATATATTGTTGTAATTAATATTAAAAGAAATGTGATCGTAAGATATACTATAATAGCTGTCGAGATTTGTGATGAAGAGAGTAATATTTCACTCAGCGGTGATTCTTGATTTTTTTTTATGTTGAGTAAGTTGATAGAAGTTGAGTTGATTCCATACTCGGGCGTGACTGTGTGAAAACGGAAGATGAGAAGTAGCAATATAAAAAAGCCGGCAAGAAGGAACATTCTAGCAAAAACTATAAGTTTTTGCATCCAAAATGACCTCTGTTGGATTGAGGAGGATGCATATTCTATGACAATAGACAATAAAAATATGATCATGTCAATAGAAAAACAAAAATAATTTATAAAAATATTAATCAAAAAGATATATTAGGAGTGACATTCGTTCTGTTTAGACATGTTCTACAAAAGTTTGCAAGAAAACGAAACAAAACGTCTAGATTTGTCAAAAAAAAACGGGACAAATGGAATTGCCAATACATCACTTTTTATACAAAATTTTATATTTATAAAAATGCACAAAAATTTAGAGCGGAATATGATAAACATATTAAAAGAAGCTTTTTTAAAATTTTACAAAAAATTTATAGATTAGAAATACCTGTATCCATATTCGGTAATGATCAGAAAGCAAGTAAGCAGCAACTAAAAAAAAGTTAAAATGGAATGAGTGTTTTAGAATAATTTGAAATAAAACTTTACTACAAGAATTTTTTACAAACTACACACATAAAAACTTAAAGATATATGGGAAAAATAGCTTCAGAAAATATGCGAAATTTACCGGTTTGGTTTAACTTCTACGCCTCTTATAAACTTGGTTGTTTTTTCAATTCTTAGACTTTGTTTGGTCATGTATAGTATTTATAGAGTTTTAAGATGCAACACATATGGAAGGAAAGAAAATAAAAAGATGTAAAATTGATTATGAACAATTAAAGTGTTTGTCATTATATCAATCTCTTTCTTTTTAATTTATTTATCGTATTGTAGTTTTAATTAGATTTAGGATTGATTATGAAATCAATCAACGATTAAACTAATTATCTTTACTTCAATCAATTTCTTTTTATTCTATTTATCTTATTGTAATTTTATTTAGATTCAGGATTTAATATGAAATCAATCAACAATTAAATTGATTACAAATATATCAATCTCTTTCTTCTTAGTTTATTTATCTTTTTATATTTTTAATTAGATTTAGTTTTTTTTTTCTATCACTGAGATAACAGGTTTGCTGAGCCGTGTGATTTTACTCTCTACCACTTTTCTATTTTTTTTATTATTTTATTTATTTATTTTTCCCATTTAGTATTTTTTTTAAAAAAATTATAACATGATTTTTTTAAAAAAATTCAAAACTTGTAGTTCTTAGAAAACTATTTTATTTTTATATTTGTGGTTATTTTCTTAATGAATGGGATGGAATTACATAAAAATATTGATAAAATAAAAACTTATCTTAATATTTAGCACCTTTTATTTAAATATAAAATAGAATTTAAAAACCAGATAGAGAAAATAAGGTACCATAGATGAGACATATTAAATTTTTTTATAATATATATTATATATTATAATCATTCATATATCACTATATAAATCATCAAAGTTAATAAAGAAGTTGGATTGATTAAATATTGAATACAAAAAGTTATATCTGATTTTCAATTACACTTAATTGTATATTTATTTATTGCACTTTATTATAGTTATTTTGTGATACACAATCAAATGACTTCAGTGTGATACGTTAATTAGGGATTTAAAAATAAAAATAAAAATAACATTTTCAAAATAGTAAAAATTATTTTAAACTTAATATTTATAAACTAAGAGTCTAATTTTAACATATAGTAGTATAAATTAAAATTTTTTAATATTAAAACATAGTCAATTTCAACTAATTAAATTCTTAAAAAATCCAAGTTTTCAAAAAAAGTATCTAATAATGATTTTTTTATATAAAGAATAATTCAAAATAGTAAAATTTTGAAATTTTAATATTTATAAAAGTCATAGTATAAAAGACTAAAATATCTAAAATAATATTCACCAAAAAATATTTAGATAAGTTGTTTATCCGAAGATTTTTTTTTGAAAAATTGTTTATACCTTTTTAAAATAAAAATATGTAATATTATACAAATCATTTAAAATTTAATAGTTGTTTTAGTCAATATTTAATATAATTACAAAAAGATTCTTTTTATGATTTTGATCAATAATCGATCATAATATGATATGATAATCTTATCTTTTTGAATTTGGTATATTGGTTTTTTCTAAGAATCTTTGAGGCTTCATTTGTAATTTTATTTTTTTATTTTGTATTAAATTTTTTTTCTTTTCAGGGTTTGGGTATTGTAGTTTTAGTTAAAAAATTAAGAAAGGAGAAAACTATAATTAATTAATTATGTTAACGCAATTTTATTGAAAGGCTTAAAAATATTCCCCTTATGATATTATTTGGTCAGTCAAAAATTTCTGATCATTATTATAATATATTTGACTTCTAGATAATCTACCACCTATCTATTAAAAGACTATGTTCTAGAAACGATCACTAAATCTTTTTTAATTCAAGTTTATTTTTTTCTAATTATAGTATTAATTATGTCTAAGCACATTTAACTGACTTTTTCAATTTTCATGCAAAACTGAAAAAAAAAGCCTCATTCTACTTTCAATGTCATTTTAAATGTTCACTCTGCTTCATCCATAAAATAATCAAAAGATACATTGAAGCTTGGAGTGACACACATTGTTTGGTGACATATTAAAATGACATTGATTTGATCATACTAGAACAAGCGATGACGCCGTCGGTGGTTTTGAAACAACGTTTGCTGCAAGAACTTTGAGGAAGCAACGTGAGTGGTTTGATTTCTACTTAGCTTCACTTCTTCCGCTGAACTGCACAACAACCACCATGAATTCTTCTCTGACCACCGTCGTCAAATCCACCACTATCACAACGCCGCACACCAAGTTTCATCGCGTCATCCTTTGTCCCTTCCATGATTTTGTTTTGGTTTATGTTGGCTTCTGATTTTGCTTACTAAGATGTAGTTTCAATATGTTTTGAGAAATGAAAGATAAATTCATGTTGTTGTTATCTTTATATAAGAATATGAGAATGAATCTGAACCGCTGAATTAAAATATATTTCTAAAATTGATTATTAATTTCTCTCTCCTCTTAAAAGCGCCCGATTTTTTCGACTTTTGGCACATGATTCAGTGAAAAATATGATTTAATCTCAACCTTTTAAATCTGATGGTTATTATTTATTCTCAAATTCTCATATAACTCACTCATTCTCACTATATATATATATATATATATATATATATATATATATTCAAAAATATTTTTTATTAAAACTATTATAAAATAGTATAAATTATTTTAAACTTTAAAAGACTAATTTTGATATATAGTAGCATAAATTTACATTATTTAAGAATAAATCATAGTCAATATCAATTAAGTTTTTTAAAAAATAAAATATTTATAAATGATTTTTAAGAAAACTTATTCAAAATTAAGTAATGTTTTGAAATTTTGATATTAAAAATTATCATAATAAAAAAAATAAAATATCTAAAATAATATTGTATAAAAAATGTATTTAAACTAATTTTTTATGTAACGCCCACATATACATACATACATCAAAGCATATATCATACATGAATAATACGTTTGATACTGAAACATATATGTGCAAGTTCCTAGTTAACACATTGTATACATTAAATGCCCTAAATACAAAGTTCAAAAGTCTACGGCATAACATACACAAGATGTCCAAAAACCACTAAGAACTAGATCAATATAATGATCTCAAAATAAAACGCCATAGCGGAAGCCATGCCATCTCAAAAGCTACGATCCGTAAGGAAAAGTCAAACCAACTTATCCTTAACCTTCGCCGAACCTGCAGAACCTGTGATGTAAACAACAACAGTGGGGTGAGATACATCAAATCTCAGTGGATTCGCTATCTTATCGTCCTCTCGGCTCTATAAGGTTCTAAAAAGCCTAACTCAAGTCAAAGGAAAAAGGGAAGTGACTTTGAGTACACACACTATATGGAAACATGTCATGAGTTCATCAACTCACAATATCACTAATCGGTAACCACACCAAGGCATCCCCTTTTCCCGTCCGCTTCTACGTCTAGAAGACGACCCGAGTCATGGATCCTTGAACCTACTTGACATACGAATGGATTCGGGTTCTACGGGCCATAAACCGTTATGAACCGTCGCTTCACACGGGCCATTAACCGTCACAAGCATACGCTCCCAGAGCGCCATTCGTACTGCACCCGGGAATCAAACCTGCCAAGTAGTCATGCATATGTTTTAGAGGAGCTCGAGACCCATGAAACGCAACTCAAAGAACCGGTTACGATTACGTGATCACACACACAAACGTGATTGCATTCGACAATCACAAGGCCATAATGCCTTCTCACAAACCACAAAGGTTCACACACATGTTCCATACTAGTGTCTCTCTCTCCTCTAGACCATTACTCGGCAAGGATGCACATCTACATCGAATCCACGAGCATCGCCATCTAGATTAATTATCAATCCTAGTCACAACTTAGAATCATAACATTAGGTTTTGAGGTAAGGTTTCCTCACTCTTCCTAATTTGTCTTAAGCATGCATATTCTCTCATTCATACTTAACAACAATTATATAGACACGGTATAACACAAAATTACAAGTAAATACATATAATCACACATCACATAAAACATCACTTTCCCGATCCGAGTTACGGCTCAAAAGTTATGGAAGAAACAAGTTGGGTGATCTGTCATGTTCGCATTGCGAAGAGCCAGCTAGTGCTCGCTACTCATTCGCAGTGCGAACCTCTCAGCGAATGCCTAGCCAACGCTGGTTCGCTGCACCATTCGCAGTGCGAACGTGTGGCGAACCGTGGCAGAACCAAAACAAGCTAAGGTTCGCATTGCGAACCACTGGCGAATGCCTGGCGAACGTTCGCCTTCACATTCGCAGTGCGAACTGCCAGCGAGTCCACGATTTCCCCCTTCGCTGGGGGACTCGCAGTGCGAATCTGGGAATTTCAGAAACTCCATCAGCGTAACAGCTGATCTCCCATGGTTCCAAAACCCCACCAAAACATAACCCAACATCATACAATCAAATATAAATGATTCTACACTCCTATAACCCATAATACTCAGTTTGTAACACATTTTAACCGTTAATCTCCAAGATTTTGCAATTTATCCAATTCTCCTACAACTCTAACCTAGGTATTAGAAACCAATAAAGTCTAAAACAAAAGCATCTATCTAGAACCCACCTTGAAGAGATGAAGATGGTGAAGATTTGAAGATGATTGGATGAAGATTTGATGATGTTCTTGATGATTTTGATCTTGAACTTTTCTCCTCTTTTTCTCTTCCTTTCCTTCTCTTTTCTTTCTCTCCAAAATCCTTTCTATCTTTTTCTTTGGAAAATGAAAGGAAAGAAAATAGTATAGGGAAAAAATAGGCTTAAATAGTGTTTTAGTCCCTGTAAGTTGGCGAGATTTTGGTTTTAGTCCCTGTATCTTTTTTTTTTCGGTCCAAGTCCCCACATGTTCATTTCCTTTTGGTTATAGTCCCTGCCGTCAATGGAACGTTAAAAAAAAGCTTAGTTGGCAGACGGTGCTGATCTGGATAATTGTTTTGTCATTTCTTTATTAATTTGTGTAACACACGTGGAAAAGTCAATGGACCATTTCATAAAGAGGGACCAAATCCAAAAAAAGTTCAAATTTGTTTTCTTCTTCTTCCTTCTAAATTTGGCCTCGTTTTCTTCTTCTTCTTGTTTTCTTCATCTTCTACCTTCAACATCAATGGCGTCCATTTCTTCTGCAAACACTCATCATAATCAAGCACGGGAGTGTGGTTGCAATAGAAGCATGAGAACGTTTATGTCAAATTCAATGGAAAACCCTAAAAGACGATTTTGGAAGTGTCAAAATTCAGGGCGATTGAAGATGGTGAATGAGAAGAGAAAAATGACTCTGTTGAATATTGTTTTGGTTATTTCATGGGGGATTTTTTGTGTTGAAGGATTTGGGGTTCATGGTCAAGGAGATTGAAAATTGTAAAAAAACAAAGATGAAGATTAAGCTGGAGAAGGAGAAGAGAAAAGTGAATCTGTTGAAGCTATTGTTGGTTGTTTCATGGGGGATGTTCTTTGGTTATCTGAAATGGTGAATCCAATTGTTTGTGTTGTTGTTCAGTTTTTTTTTCTTTAAGTCCTTGTAACATTATCGTATTTTGGAATTGGTCCCTGTACCATATGATGAATGAAAAACATGTTTTGGTTTTGTTCAGTATTTATCAAGATGACTTTAAGTATTTGCCACTGTAAAGTATTTCCACTTTAAAGTATTTGCCACTTTAAGTAAATGCAAATACAACACTTAAGTATTAATTTTGTTATGACTTTAAGTATGACTTTAAGTATGAAAATTATCAAGATATGGTTTAAGTACAACTGCAAGCACAATGATCAACTTAATTGAATTCATATACTGAACAATATAATTGCATACATATACTGAACAAAACCAAAACATGTTTTTCATTCATCATATGGTACAGGGACCAATTCCAAAATACGATAATGTTTTGGTCCTTGTAACTAATCAGAAAAATTGCCACTGTAAATGCAAAACAGGTTTTATCAAGATGACTTTAAGTATTTGCCACTGTAAAGTATTTGCCACTTTAAAGTATTTGCCACTTTAAGTAAATGCAAATACAACACTTAAGTATTTATTTTGTTATGACTTTAAGTATGACTTTAAGTATGAAAATTATCAAGATATGGTTTAAGTACAACTGCAAGCACAATGATCAACTTAATTGAATTCATATACTGAACAATATAATTGCATACATATACTGAACAAAACCAAAACATGTTTTTCATTCATCATATGGTACAGGGACCAATTCCAAAATACGATAATGTTTTGGTCCTTGTAACTAATCAGAAAAATTGCCACTGTAAATGCAAAACAGGTTTTATCAAGATGACTTTAAGTATTTGCCACTGTAAAGTATTTGCCACTTTAAAGTATTTGCCACTTTAAGTAAATGCAAATACAACACTTAAGTATTTATATTGTTATGACTTTAAGTATGAAAATTATCAAGATATGGTTTAAGTACAACTGCAAGCACAATGATCAACTTAATTGAATTCATATACTGAACATTATAATTGCATACATATACTGAACAAAACCAAAACATGTTTTTCATTCATCATATGGTACAGGGACCAATTCCAAAATACGATAATGTTACAAGGACTTAAAGAAAAAAAACTGAACAACAACACAAACAATTGGATTCACCATTTCAGATAACCAAAGAACATCCCCCATGAAACAACCAACAATAGCTTCAACAGATTCACTTTTCTCTTCTCCTTCTCCAGCTTAATCTTCATCTTTATTTTTTTACCATTTTCAATCTCCTTTACCATGAACCCCAAATCCTTCAACACAAAAAATCCCCCATGAAATAACCAAAACAATATTCAACAGAGTCATTTTTCTCTTCTCATTCACCATCTTCAATCGCCCTGAATTTTGACACTTCCAAAATCGTCTTTTAGGGTTTTCCATTGAATTTGACATAAACGTTTTCATACTTCTATTGCAACCACACTCCGGTGCTTGATTATGATGAGAGTTTGCAGAAGAAATGGACGCCATTAATGTTGAAGGTAGAAGATGAAGAAAACAAGAAGAAGAAGAAAACGAGGCCAAATTTAGAAGGAAGAAGAAGAAGAAAACAAATTTGAACTTTTTTTGGATTTGGTCCCTCTTTATGAAACGGTCCATTGACTTTTCCACGTGTGTTACACAAATTAATAAAGAAATGACAAAACAATTATCCAGATCAGCACCATCTGCCAACTAAGCTTTTTTTTAACGTTCCATTGACGGCAGGGACTATAACCAAAAGGAAATGAAAATGTGGGGACTTGGACCGAAAAAAAAAAGATACAGGGACTAAAACCAAAAACTCGCCAACTTACAGGGACTAAAACACTATTTAAGCCGAAAAAATATCATCAATTAGCAACACTACTAAATATCCAAAAAGTCTCTAAAGTCCAAATATTTAAATACCTCTGAGTCAGATAATATTAATTGGATTTACTCTAACTCCGACAGTTACCCTAATTACCTCTGCGGATAATTTATCAGAGTGCACTGGGACTCAGTTGATCACAACTAATATTATCCAGAGCAAAATAATTTACGGGGTATTACAACTACCTCAGAGGAAAAGACAACCACCTTGTTCTCCTCCACCTTCTCCAACGGCACCTCCTTTCTCTGACCCAAAACCTCCTTGCTCACCACTTCAGCAAAAGACCTCTTAAAATCTCTCCTATTTGAACCTCCCTGATTGAAAAGGAACTCACTCCGTATCCCCCTTTTTCCCTCCGTCTTCTCTCCCCGCGAATTCCTTTCAAACCTTGGGAGGTTTGCATGCAGTTTCCAGCCGTCAATTTGTATACTATCAATCTTTATAGCTAGCAACCTCGTGTCTTCCACTCCCTTAAATCTCGTAAAACCAAAACGTCTACCCGAACTATTCCTCTTGGGAGAAATCATAACCTCCACGACGTCTCCTTCGCAACCGAAAAGCTTGAAAAGGTCCACCGCGCTCATCCGATCAGGAAATTCAGTAAAGTAAATCTACACCAAAAAAGATCCTCCATCTGCCCTCGTCCATTTCCCCTTAGTGAAAACATCCCATCTTGGTTTGATCTCACGGAAAGAACTCCTTCTTGCAGTCTTCCATTCCATTTCAAAAAAAAAAACACACAAAACCACCCAGAACCAACTCCCAACACCACCGAAAGAAATCGCGGAACCACCGTAAAGCTAATCAAGATGTGAAGGTCCCTAATTCGAAAATTAGGAATTTAAACCAAACACACCTTGAACCCTACAATGAAAACCGAGATTTCACCGATCAATGGACCTGAATCATAGTCGAAGATCGTTAAGTTGCCGGAGAAGAAACGAAATCGAAGAGGAAAAGGAGAAGCGAAAACACACAAAAAACCCCAATTAATTTTGTTCTTCAAATGACTTCAGTGTGATACGTTAATTAGGGATTTAAAAATAAAAATAAAAATAATAATTTCAAAATAGTAAAAATTATTTTAAACTTAATATTTATAAACTAAAAGACTAATTTTAACATATAGTAGTATAAATTAATTTTTTTAAATATTAAAACATAGTCAATTTCAACTAATTAAATTCTTAAAAAATCCAAGTTTTCAAAAAATGTATCTAATAATGATTTTTTTTATAAAAAATAATTCAAAATAGTAAAATTTTTAAATTTTAATATTTATAAAAGTCATAGTATAAAAGACTAAAATATCTAAAATAATATTCACCAAAAATTATTTAGATAAGTTGTTTATCCGAAGATTTTTTTTTGAAAAATTGTTTATACTTTTTTAAAATAAAAATATGTAATATTATACAAATCATTTAAAATTTAATAATTGTTTTAGTCAATATTTAATATAATTACAAAAAGATTCTTTTTATGATTTTGATCAATAATCGATCATAATATGATATGATAATCTTATCTTTTTGAATTTGGTATATTGGTTTTTTCTAAGAATCTTTGAGGCTTCATTTGTAATTTAATTTTTTTATTTTGTATTAAATTTTTTCTCTTTTTAGGGTTTGGGTATTGTAGTTTTAGTTAAAAAATTAAGAAAGGAGAAAACTATAATTAATTAATTATGTTAACGCAATTTTATTGAAAGGCATAAAAATATTCCCCTTATGATATTATTTGGTCAGTCAAAAATTTCTGATCATTATTATAATATATTTGACTTCTAGATAATCTACCACCTATCTATTAAAAGACTATGTTCTAGAAACGATCACTAAATCTTTTTTAATTCAAGTTTATTTTTTTCTAATTATAGTATTAATTATGTCTAAGCACATTTAACTTACTTTTTCAATTTTCATGCAAAACTGAAAAAAAAAAGCCTCATTCTACTTTCAATGTCATTTTAAATATCCACTCTGCTTCATCCATAAAATAATCAAAAGATACATTGAAGCTTGGAGTGACACGCATTGGTTGGTGACATATTAAAATGACATTGATTTGAACATACTAGAACAAGCGATGACGCCGTTGGTGGTTTTGAAACAACGTTTGCTGCAAGAACTTTGAGGAAGCAACGTGAGTGGTTTGATCGTACTTAGGTTCACTTCTTCCGCTGAACTGCACAACAACCACCATGAATTCTTCTCTGACCACCGTCGTCAAATCCACCACTATCACAACGCCGCACACTAAGTTTCATCGCGTCATCCTTTGTCCCTTCCATGATTTTGTTTTGGTTTATGTTGGCTTCTGATTTTGCTTGCTAAGATGTACTTTCAATATGTTTTGAGAAATGAAAGATAAATTCATGTTGTTGTTATCTTTATATAAGAATATGAGAATGAATCTGAACCGTTGAATTAAACCATATTTCTAAAATTGATTATTAATTTCTCTCTCCTCTTAAAAGCGTCCGATTTTTTTGACTTTTGGCACATGATTCAGTGAAAAATATGATTTAATCTCAACCTTTTAAATCTGATGGTTATTATTTATTCTTAAATTCTCATATAACTCACTCATTCTCACTATATATATATATATATATATATATATATATATATATATATATATATGTATATATTCTAAAATATTGTTTATGAAAACAATTATAAAATAGTAGAAATTATTTTAAACTTTAAAAGACTAATTTTGATATATAGTTGCATAAATTTACATTATTTAAGAATAAATCATAGTCAATATCAATTAAGTTTTCAAAAAAATAAAATATTTATAAATGATTTTTAAGAAAACTTATTCAAAATTAAGTAATGTTTTGAAATTTTGATATTAAAAATTATCATAATTAAAAAAATAAAATATCTAAAATAATATTGTATAAAAAATGTATTTAAACTAATTTTTTATCCGAAATTATATTTAGAAAATTATTTGTAAATTTTTTAAATAAAAATCAATTATATTATACATATCATTTTACCCCTTACGATATTATTAGATCATTCCCAAAATATTGATCATAATTGTTATATAATTGACTTCTTGCTAAATTAATATATATATATATATATATATATATATATATATATATATATATATATATATTTATAGATAAATTTAAAATAATTATATATTTAAACTGACTTGAGCGAGCACAAATTGACCCGCGTAGATATAAGAAGAGTGTCCTATTAGTAATATATTATTAGTTGTTAACTCTAAAATAAAATTATTTCAAGAATGAATATTAATAATATATTCTTTATAACTAAAGGAATATCCAAAAATATAAAACAATAAAAAACAAAAACATTCTTCGCTAAAGCATCAATAATTATCCATATAATTTATATGGATTATATATCCTTTATATTTCAATAATAAAGTAATTAAAAAAAACAATCACACTAGTAATTAGTCCTAATAACTTAATAATTAACCTAATAATAAATATGGATGAATGACTTAAACTAATGGCATGCTACACCATACAATAAAATCCAATTCGACGATTTTTCTAAATGATCTCTATGCGATGAAAAGCTAAGAGGCTCACAAGCAATCTTCATATTACGAACTTTTGGAAAATTGCGCACATCCTTAAAATTGATAGTAGTAGACAATCCAACCTCAAAGTTAACAATTCCCCGAGAGGAGCTACTAACAATGTCGGTAGCTACATCATTGTTGACATCCATGTTGTGGTGGACTATGATAGTATTTGTAAAACCACTACTTTGGAAAAAAGGTTTTAAAGGAATGGTGGAGAGAAGACTTTGATATATTGTTGTAATTAATATTAAAAGAAATGCGATCGTAAGATATACTATAATAGCTGTCGAGATTTGTGATGAAGAGAGTAATATTTCACTCAGCGGTGATTCTTGATTTTTTTTTATGTTGAGTGAGTTGATAGAAGTTGAGTTGATTCCATACTCGGGCGTGACTGTGTGAAAACGGAAGATGAGAAGTAGCAATATAAAAAAGCCGGCAAGAAGGAACATTCTAGCAAAAACTATAAATTTTTGCATCCAAAATGACCTCTGTTGGATTGAGGAGGATGCATATTCTATGACAATAGACAATAAAAATATGATCATGTCAATAGAAAAACAAAAATAATTTATAAAAATATTAATCAAAAAGATATATTAGGAGTGACATTCGTTCTGTTTAGACATGTTCTACAAAAGTTTGCAAGAAAACGAAACAAAACGTCTAGATTTGTCAAAAAAAAAAAACGGGACAAATGGACTTGCCAATACATCACTTTTTATACAAAATTTTATATTTATAAAAATGCACAAAAATTTAGAGCGGAATATGATAAACATATTAAAAGAAGCTTTGTTAAAATTTTACAAAAAATTTATAGATTAGAAATACCTGTATCCATATTCGGTAATGATCAGAAAGCAAGTAAGCAGCAACTAAAAAAAAGTTAAAATGGAATGAGTGTATTAGAATAATTTGAAATAAAACTTTACTACAAGAATTTTTTACAAACTACACACATAAAAACTTAAAGATATATGGGAAAAATAGCTTCAGAAAATATGCGAAATTTACCGGTTTGGTTTAACTTCTACGCCTCTTATAAACTTGGTTGTTTTTTTCAATTCTTAGACTTTGTTTGGTCATGTATAGTATTTATAGAGTTTTAAGATGCAACACATATGGAAGGAAAGAAAATAAAAAGATGTAAAATTGATTATGAACAATTAAAGTGTTTGTCATTATATCAATCTCTTTCTTTTTAATTTATTTATCGTATTGTAGTTTTAATTAGATTTAGGATTGATTATGAAATCAATCAACGATTAAACTAATTATCTTTACTTCAATCAATTTCTTTTTATTCTATTTATCTTATTGTAATTTTATTTAGATTCAGGATTTAATATGAAATCAATCAACAATTAAATTGATTACAAATATATCAATCTCTTTCTTCTTAGTTTATTTATCTTTTTATATTTTTAATTAGATTTAGTTTTTTTTTCTATCACTGAGATAACAGGTTTGCTGAGCCGTGTGATTTTACTCTCTACCACTTTTCTATTTTTTTTATTATTTTATTTATTTATTTTTCACATTTAGTATTTTTAAAAAAAAAATTTATAACATGATTTTTTTAAAAAAATTCAAAACTTGTAGTTCTTAGAAAACTATTTTATTTTTATATTTGTGGTTATTTTCTTAATGAATGGGATGGAATTACATAAAAATATTGATAAAATAAAAACTTATCTTAATATTTAGCACCTTTTATTTAAATATAAAATAGAATTTAAAAACCAGATAGAGAAAATAAGGTACCATAGATGAGACATATTAAATTTTTTTATAATATATATTATATATTATAATCATTCATATATCACTATATAAATCATCAAAGTTAATAAAGAAGTTGGATTGATTAAATATTGAATACAAAAAGTTATATCTGATTTTCAATTACACTTAATTGTATATTTATTTATTGCACTTTATTATAGTTATTTTGTGATACACAATCAAATGACTTCAGTGTGATACGTTAATTAGGGATTTAAAAATAAAAATAAAAATAACATTTTCAAAATAGTAAAAATTATTTTAAACTTAATATTTATAAACTAAGAGTCTAATTTTAACATATAGTAGTATAAACTAAAATTTTTTAATATTAAAACATAGTCAATTTCAACTAATTAAATTCTTAAAAAATCCAAGTTTTCAAAAAAAGTATCTAATAATGATTTTTTTATATAAAGAATAATTCAAAATAGTAAAATTTTGAAATTTTAATATTTATAAAAGTCATAGTATAAAAGACTAAAATATCTAAAATAATATTCACCAAAAAATATTTAGATAAGTTGTTTATCCGAAGATTTTTTTTTGAAAAATTGTTTATACCTTTTTAAAATAAAAATATGTAATATTATACAAATCATTTAAAATTTAATAGTTGTTTTAGTCAATATTTAATATAATTACAAAAAGATTCTTTTTATGATTTTGATCAATAATCGATCATAATATGATATGATAATCTTATCTTTTTGAATTTGGTATATTGGTTTTTTCTAAGAATCTTTGAGGCTTCATTTGTAATTTTATTTTTTTATTTTGTATTAAATTTTTTTTCTTTTCAGGGTTTGGGTATTGTAGTTTTAGTTAAAAAATTAAGAAAGGAGAAAACTATAATTAATTAATTATGTTAACGCAATTTTATTGAAAGGCTTAAAAATATTCCCCTTATGATATTATTTGGTCAGTCAAAAATTTCTGATCATTATTATAATATATTTAACTTCTAGATAATCTACCACCTATCTATGAAAAGACTATGTTCTAGAAACGATCACTAAATCTTTTTTAATTCAAGTTTATTTTTTTCCAATTATAGTATTAATTATGTCTAAGCACATTTAACTTACTTTTTCAATTTTCATGCAAAACTGGAAAAAAAAGCCTCATTCTACTTTCATTGTCATTTTAAATGTTCACTCTGCTTCATCCATAAAATAATCAAAAGATACATTGAAGCTTGGAGTGACACACATTGTTTGGTGACATATTAAAATGACATTGATTTGATCATACTAGAACAAGCGATGACGCCGTCGGTGGTTTTGAAACAACGTTTGCTGCAAGAACTTTGAGGAAGCAACGTGAGTGGTTTGATTTCTACTTAGCTTCACTTCTTCCGCTGAACTGCACAACAACCACCATGAATTCTTCTCTGACCACCGTCGTCAAATCCACCACTATCACAACGCCGCACACCAAGTTTCATCGCGTCATCCTTTGTCCCTTCCATGATTTTGTTTTGGTTTATGTTGGCTTCTGATTTTGCTTACTAAGATGTAGTTTCAATATGTTTTGAGAAATGAAAGATAAATTCATGTTGTTGTTATCTTTATATAAGAATATGAGAATGAATCTGAACCGCTGAATTAAAATATATTTCTAAAATTGATTATTAATTTCTCTCTCCTCTTAAAAGCGCCCGATTTTTTCGACTTTTGGCACATGATTCAGTGAAAAATATGATTTAATCTCAACCTTTTAAATCTGATGGTTATTATTTATTCTCAAATTCTCATATAACTCACTCATTCTCACTATATATATATATATATATATATATATATATATATATATATATATATATATATATATATATATATATATATATATATATATATTCAAAAATATTTTTTATTAAAACTATTATAAAATAGTAGAAATTATTTTAAACTTTAAAAGACTAATTTTGATATATAGTAGCATAAATTTACATTATTTAAGAATAAATCATAGTCAATATCAATTATGTTTTTTAAAAAATAAAATATTTATAAATGATTTTTAAGAAAACTTATTCAAAATTAAGTAATGTTTTGAAATTTTGATATTAAAAATTATCATAATAAAAAAAATAAAATATCTAAAATAATATTGTATAAAAAATGTATTTAAACTAATTTTTTATGTAACGCCCACATATACATACATACATCAAAGCATATATCATACATGAATAATACGTTTGATACTGAAACATATATGTGCAAGTTCCTAGTTAACACATTATATACATTAAATGCCCTAAATACAAAGTTCAAAAGTCTACGGCATAACATACACAAGATGTCCAAAAACCACTAAGAACTAGATCAATATAATGATCTCAAAATAAAACGCCATAGCGGAAGCCATGCCATCTCAAAAGCTACGATCCGTAAGGAAAAGTCAAACCAACTTATCCTTAACCTTCGCCGAACCTGCAGAACCTGTGATGTAAACAACAACAGTGGGGTGAGATACATCAAATCTCAGTGGATTCGCTATCTTATAGTCCTCTCGGCTCTATAAGGTTCTAAAAAGCCTAACTCAAGTCAAAGGAAAAAGGGAAGTGACTTTGAGTACACACACTATATGGAAACATGTCATGAGTTCATCAACTCACAATATCACTAATCGGTAACCACACCAAGGCATCCCCTTTTCCCGTCCGCTTCTACGTCTAGAAGACGACCCGAGTCATGGATCCTTGAACCTACTTGACATACGAATGGATTCGGGTTCTATGGGCCATAAACCGTTATGAACCGTCGCTTCACACGGGCCATTAACCGTCACAAGCATACGCTCCCAGAGCGCCATTCGTACTGCACCCGGGAATCAAACCTGCCAAGTAGTCATGCATATGTTTCAGAGGAGCTCGAGACCCATGAAACGCAACTCAAAGAACCGGTTACGATTACGTGATCACACACACAAACGTGATTGCATTCGACAATCACAAGGCCATAATGCCTTCTCACAAACCACAAAGGTTCACACACATGTTCCATACTAGTGTCTCTCTCTCCTCTAGACCATTACTCGGCAAGGATGCACATCTACATCGAATGCACGAGCATCGCCATCTAGATTAATTATCAATCCTAGTCACAACTTAGAATCATAACATTAGGTTTTGAGGTAAGGTTTCCTCACTCTTCCTAATTTGTCTTAAGCATGCATATTCTCTCATTCATACTTAACAACAATTATATAGACACGGTATAACACAAAATTACAAGTAAATACATATAATCACACATCACATAAAACATCACTTTCCCGATCCGAGTTACGGCTCAAAAGTTATGGAAGAAACAAGTTGGGTGATCTGTCATGTTCGCATTGCGAAGAGCCAGCGAGTGCTCGCTACTCATTCGCAGTGCGAACCTCTCAGCGAATGCCTAGCCAACGCTGGTTCGCTGCACCATTCGTAGTGCGAACGTGTGGCGAACCGTGGCAGAACCAAAACAAGCTAAGGTTCGCAGTGCGAACCACTGGCGAATGCCTGGCGAACGTTCGCCTTCGCATTCGCAGTGCGAACTGCCAGCGAGTCCATGATTTCCCCCTTCGCTGGGGGACTCACAGTGCGAATCTGGGAATTTCAGAAACTCCATCAGCGTAACAGCTGATCTCCCATGGTTCCAAAACCCCACCAAAACATAACCCAACATCATACAATCAAATATAAATGATTCTACACTCCTATAACCCATAATACTCAGTTTGTAACACATTTTAACCGTTAATCTCCAAGATTTTGCAATTTATCCAATTCTCCTACAACTCTAACCTAGGTATTAGAAACCAATAAAGTCTAAAACAAAAGCATCTATCTAGAACCCACCTTGAAGAGATGAAGATGGTGAAGATTTGAAGATGATTGGATGAAGATTTGATGATGTTCTTGATGATTTTGATCTTGAACTTTTCTCCTCTTTTTCTCTTCCTTTCCTTCTCTTTTCTTTCTCTCCAAAATCCTTTCTATCTTTTTCTTTGGAAAATGAAAGGAAAGAAAATAGTATAGGGAAAAAATATCATCAATTAGCAACACTACTAAATATCCAAAAAGTCTCTAAAGTCCAAATATTTAAATACCTCTGAGTCAGATAATATTAATTGGATTTACTCTAACTCCGACAGTTACCCTAATTACCTCTGCGGATAATTTATCAGAGTGCACTGGGACTCAGTTGATCACAACTAATATTATCCAGAGCAAAATAATTTACGGGGTATTACAACTACCTCAGAGGAAAAGACAACCACCTTGTTCTCCTCCACCTTCTCCAACGGCACCTCCTTTCTCTGACCCAAAACCTCCTTGCTCACCACTTCAGCAAAAGACCTCTTAAAATCTCTCCTATTTGAACCTCCCTGATTGAAAAGGAACTCACTCCGTATCCCCCTTTTTCCCTCCGTCTTCTCTCCCCGCGAATTCCTTTCAAACCTTGGGAGGTTTGCATGCAGTTTCCGGCGTCAATTTGTATACTATCAATCTTTATAGCTAGCAACCTCGTGTCTTCCACTCCCTTAAATCTCGTAAAACCAAAACGTCTACCCGAACTATTCCTCTTGGGAGAAATCATAACCTCCACGACGTCTCCTTCGCAACCGAAAAGCTTGAAAAGGTCCACCGCGCTCATCCGATCAGGAAATTCAGTAAAGTAAATCTACACCAAAAAAGATCCTCCATCTGCCCTCGTCCATTTCCCCTTAGTGAAAACATCCCATCTTGGTTTGATCTCACGGAAAGAACTCCTTCTTGCAGTCTTCCATTCCATTTCAAAAAAAAAAAACACACACAAAACCACCCAGAACCAACTCCCAACACCACCGAAGGAAATCGCGGAACCACCGTAAAGCTAATCAAGATGTGAAGGTCCCTAATTCGAAAATTAGGAATTTAAACCAAACACACCTTGAACCCTACAATGAAAACCGAGATTTCACCGATCAATGGACCTGAATCATAGTCGAAGATCGTTAAGTTGCCGGAGAAGAAACGAAATCGAAGAGGAAAAGGAGAAGCGAAAACACACAAAAAACCCCAATTAATTTTGTTCTTCAAATGACTTCAGTGTGATACGTTAATTAGGGATTTAAAAATAAAAATAAAAATAATAATTTCAAAATAGTAAAAATTATTTTAAACTTAATATTTATAAACTAAAAGACTAATTTTAACATATAGTAGTATAAATTAATTTTTTTAAATATTAAAACATAGTCAATTTCAACTAATTAAATTCTTAAAAAATCCAAGTTTTCAAAAATTGTATCTAATAATGATTTTTTTTATAAAAAATAATTCAAAATAGTAAAATTTTTAAATTTTAATATTTATAAAAGTCATAGTATAAAAGACTAAAATATCTAAAATAATATTCACCAAAAATTATTTAGATAAGTTGTTTATCCGAAGATTTTTTTTTGAAAAATTGTTTATACTTTTTTAAAATAAAAATATGTAATATTATACAAATCATTTAAAATTTAATAATTGTTTTAGTCAATATTTAATATAATTACAAAAAGATTCTTTTTATGATTTTGATCAATAATCGATCATAATATGATATGATAATCTTATCTTTTTGAATTTGGTATATTGGTTTTTTCTAAGAATCTTTGAGGCTTCATTTGTAATTTAATTTTTTTATTTTGTATTAAATTTTTTCTCTTTTTAGGGTTTGGGTATTGTAGTTTTAGTTAAAAAATTAAGAAAGGAGAAAACTATAATTAATTAATTATGTTAACGCAATTTTATTGAAAGGCATAAAAATATTCCCCTTATGATATTATTTGGTCAGTCAAAAATTTCTGATCATTATTATAATATATTTGACTTCTAGATAATCTACCACCTATCTATTAAAAGACTATGTTCTAGAAACGATCACTAAATCTTTTTTAATTCAAGTTTATTTTTTTCTAATTATAGTATTAATTATGTCTAAGCACATTTAACTTACTTTTTCAATTTTCATGCAAAACTGAAAAAAAAAAGCCTCATTCTACTTTCAATGTCATTTTAAATATCCACTCTGCTTCATCCATAAAATAATCAAAAGATACATTGAAGCTTGGAGTGACACGCATTGGTTGGTGACATATTAAAATGACATTGATTTGAACATACTAGAACAAGCGATGACGCCGTCGGTGGTTTTGAAACAACGTTTGCTGCAAGAACTTTGAGGAAGCAACGTGAGTGGTTTGATTTCTACTTAGCTTCACTTCTTCCGCTGAACTGCACAACAACCACCATGAATTCTTCTCTGACCACCGTCGTCAAATCCACCACTATCACAACGCCGCACACCAAGTTTCATCGCGTCATCCTTTGTCCCTTCCATGATTTTGTTTTGTTTTATGTTGGCTTCTGATTTTGCTTACTAAGATTTAGTTTCAATATGTTTTGAGAAATGAAAGATAAATTCATGTTGTTGTTATCTTTATATAAGAATATGAGAATGAATCTGAACCGCTGAATTAAAATATATTTCTAAAATTGATTATTAATTTCTCTCTCCTCTTAAAAGCGCCCGATTTTTTCGACTTTTGGCACATGATTCAGTGAAAAATATGATTTAATCTCAAACTTTTAAATTTGATGGTTATTATTTATTCTCAAATTCTCATATAACTCACTCATTCTCACTATATATATATATATATATATATATATATACATATATATATATATATTCAAAAATATTTTTTATTAAAACTATTATAAAATAGTAGAAATTATTTTAAACTTTAAAAGACCAATTTTGATATATAGTAGCATAAATTTACATTATTTAAGAATAAATCATAGTCAATATCAATTAAGTTTTTTAAAAAATAAAATATTTATAAATGATTTTTAAGAAAACTTATTCAAAATTAAGTAATGTTTTGAAATTTTGATATTAAAAATTATCATAATAAAAAAAATAAAATATCTAAAATAATATTGTATAAAAAATGTATTTAAACTAATTTTTTATGTAACGCCCACATATACATACATACATCAAAGCATATATCATACATGAATAATACGTTTGATACTGAAACATATATGTGCAAGTTCCTAGTTAACACATTGTATACATTAAATGCCCTTAATACAAAGTTCAAAAGTCTACGGCATAACATACACAAGATGTCCAAAAACCACTAAGAACTAGATCAATATAATGATCTCAAAATAAAACGCCATAGCGGAAGCCATGCCATCTCAAAAGCTACGATCCGTAAGGAAAAGTCAAACCACCTTATCCTTAACCTTCGCCGAACCTGCAGAACCTGTGATGTAAACAACAACAGTGGGGTGAGATACATCAAATCTCAGTGGATTCGCTATCTTATAGTCCTCTCGGCTCTATAAGGTTCTAAAAAGCCTAACTCAAGTCAAAGGAAAAAGGGAAGTGACTTTGAGTACACACACTATATGGAAACATGTCATGAGTTCATCAACTCACAATATCACTAATCGGTAACCACACCAAGGCATCCCCTTTTCCCGTCCGCTTCTACGTCTAGAAGACGACCTGAGTCATGGATCCTTGAACCTACTTGACATACGAATGGATTCGGGTTCTACGGGCCATAAACCGTTATGAATCGTCGCTTCACACGGGCCATTAACCGTCACAAGCATACGCTCCCAGAGCGCCATTCGTACTGCACCCGGGAATCAAACCTGCCAAGTAGTCATGCATATGTTTCAGAGGAGCTCGAGACCCATGAAACGCAACTCAAAGAACCGGTTACGATTACGTGATCACACACACAAACGTGATTGCATTCGACAATCACAAGGCCATAATGCCTTCTCACAAACCACAAAGGTTCACACACATGTTCCATACTAGTGTATCTCTCTCCTCTAGACCATTACTCGGCAAGGATGCACATCTACATCGAATGCACGAGCATCGCCATCTAGATTAATTATCAATCCTAGTCACAACTTAGAATCATAACATTAGGTTTTGAGGTAAGGTTTCCTCACTCTTCCTAATTTGTCTTAAGCATGCATATTCTCTCATTCATACTTAACAACAATTATATAGACACGGTATAACACAAAATTACAAGTAAATACATATAATCACACATCACATAAAACATCACTTTCCCGATCCGAGTTACGGCTCAAAAGTTATGGAAGAAACAAGTTGGGTGATCTGTCATGTTCGCATTGCGAAGAGCCAGCGAGTGCTCGCTACTCATTCGCAGTGCGAACCTCTCAGCGAATGCCTAGCCAACGCTGGTTCGCTGCACCATTCGTAGTGCGAACGTGTGGCGAACCGTGGCAGAACCAAAACAAGCTAAGGTTCGCAGTGCGAACCACTGGCGAATGCCTGGCGAACGTTCGCCTTCGCATTCGCAGTGCGAACTGCCAGCGAGTCCACGATTTCCCCCTTCGCTGGGGGACTCGCAGTGCGAATCTGGGAATTTCAGAAACTCCATCAGCGTAACAGCTGATCTCCCATGGTTCCAAAACCCCACCAAAACATAACCCAACATCATACAATCAAATATAAATGATTCTACACTCCTATAACCCATAATACTCAGTTTGTAACACATTTTAACCGTTAATCTCCAAGATTTTGCAATTTATCCAATTCTCCTACAACTCTAACCTAGGTATTAGAAACCAATAAAATCTAAAACAAAAGCATCTATCTAGAACCCACCTTGAAGAGATGAAGATGGTGAAGATTTGAAGATGATTGGATGAAGATTTGATGATGTTCTTGATGATTTTGATCTTGAACTTTTCTCCTCTTTTTCTCTTCCTTTCCTTCTCTTTTCTTTCTCTCCAAAAACCTTTCTATCTTTTTCTTTGGAAAATGAAAGGAAAGAAAATAGTATAGGGAAAAAATATCATCAATTAGCAACACTACTAAATATCCAAAAAGTCTCTAAAGTCCAAATATTTAAATACCTCTGAGTCAGATAATATTAATTGGATTTACTCTAACTCCGACAGTTACCCTAATTACCTCTGCGGATAATTTATCAGAGTGCACTGGGACTCAGTTGATCACAACTAATATTATCCAGAGCAAAATAATTTACGGGGTATTACAACTACCTCAGAGGAAAAGACAACCACCTTGTTCTCCTCCACCTTCTCCAACGGCACCTCCTTTCTCTGACCCAAAACCTCCTTGCTCACCACTTCAGCAAAAGACCTCTTAAAATCTCTCCTATTTGAACCTCCCTGATTGAAAAGGAACTCACTCTGTATCCCCCTTTTTCCCTCCGTCTTCTCTCCCCGCGAATTCCTTTCAAACCTTGGGAGGTTTGCATGCAGTTTCCGGCGTCAATTTGTATACTATCAATCTTTATAGCTAGCAACCTCGTGTCTTCCACTCCCTTAAATCTCGTAAAACCAAAACGTCTACCCGAACTATTCCTCTTGGGAGAAATCATAACCTCCACGACGTCTCCTTCGCAACCGAAAAGCTTGAAAAGGTCCACCGCGCTCATCCGATCAGGAAATTCAGTAAAGTAAATCTACACCAAAAAAGATCCTCCATCTGCCCTCGTCCATTTCCCCTTAGTGAAAACATCCCATCTTGGTTTGATCTCACGGAAAGAACTCCTTCTTGCAGTCTTCCATTCCATTTCAAAAAAAAAAACACACACAAAACCACCCAGAACCAACTCCCAACACCACCGAAAGAAATCGCGGAACCACCGTAAAGCTAATCAAGATGTGAAGGTCCCTAATTCGAAAATTAGGAATTTAAACCAAACACACCTTGAACCCTACAATGAAAACCGAGATTTCACCGATCAATGGACCTGAATCATAGTCGAAGATCGTTAAGTTGCCGGAGAAGAAACGAAATCGAAGAGGAAAAGGAGAAGCGAAAACACACAAAAAACCCCAATTAATTTTGTTCTTCAAATGACTTCAGTGTGATACGTTAATTAGGGATTTAAAAATAAAAATAAAAATAATAATTTCAAAATAGTAAAAATTATTTTAAACTTAATATTTATAAACTAAAAGACTAATTTTAACATATAGTAGTATAAATTAATTTTTTTAAATATTAAAACATAGTCAATTTCAACTAATTAAATTCTTAAAAAATCCAAGTTTTCAAAAATTGTATCTAATAATGATTTTTTTTATAAAAAATAATTCAAAATAGTAAAATTTTTAAATTTTAATATTTATAAAAGTCATAGTATAAAAGACTAAAATATCTAAAATAATATTCACCAAAAATTATTTAGATAAGTTGTTTATCCGAAGATTTTTTTTTGAAAAATTGTTTATACTTTTTTAAAATAAAAATATGTAATATTATACAAATCATTTAAAATTTAATAATTGTTTTAGTCAATATTTAATATAATTACAAAAAGATTCTTTTTATGATTTTGATCAATAATCGATCATAATATGATATGATAATCTTATCTTTTTGAATTTGGTATATTGGTTTTTTCTAAGAATCTTTGAGGCTTCATTTGTAATTTAATTTTTTTATTTTGTATTAAATTTTTTCTCTTTTTAGGGTTTGGGTATTGTAGTTTTAGTTAAAAAATTAAGAAAGGAGAAAACTATAATTAATTAATTATGTTAACGCAATTTTATTGAAAGGCATAAAAATATTCCCCTTATGATATTATTTGGTCAGTCAAAAATTTCTGATCATTATTATAATATATTTGACTTCTAGATAATCTACCACCTATCTATTAAAAGACTATGTTCTAGAAACGATCACTAAATCTTTTTTAATTCAAGTTTATTTTTTTCTAATTATAGTATTAATTATGTCTAAGCACATTTAACTTACTTTTTCAATTTTCATGCAAAACTGAAAAAAAAAAGCCTCATTCTACTTTCAATGTCATTTTAAATATCCACTCTGCTTCATCCATAAAATAATCAAAAGATACATTGAAGCTTGGAGTGACACGCATTGGTTGGTGACATATTAAAATGACATTGATTTGAACATACTAGAACAAGCGATGACGCCGTCGGTGGTTTTGAAACAACGTTTGCTGCAAGAACTTTGAGGAAGCAACGTGAGTGGTTTGATTTCTACTTAGCTTCACTTCTTCCGCTGAACTGCACAACAACCACCATGAATTCTTCTCTGACCACCGTCGTCAAATCCACCACTATCACAACGCCGCACACCAAGTTTCATCGCGTCATCCTTTGTCCCTTCCATGATTTTGTTTTGTTTTATGTTGGCTTCTGATTTTGCTTACTAAGATTTAGTTTCAATATGTTTTGAGAAATGAAAGATAAATTCATGTTGTTGTTATCTTTATATAAGAATATGAGAATGAATCTGAACCGCTGAATTAAAATATATTTCTAAAATTGATTATTAATTTCTCTCTCCTCTTAAAAGCGCCCGATTTTTTCGACTTTTGGCACATGATTCAGTGAAAAATATGATTTAATCTCAAACTTTTAAATTTGATGGTTATTATTTATTCTCAAATTCTCATATAACTCACTCATTCTCACTATATATATATATATATATATATATATATATATATATATATATATATATATATATATTCAAAAATATTTTTTATTAAAACTATTATAAAATAGTAGAAATTATTTTAAACTTTAAAAGACCAATTTTGATATATAGTAGCATAAATTTACATTATTTAAGAATAAATCATAGTCAATATCAATTAAGTTTTTTAAAAAATAAAATATTTATAAATGATTTTTAAGAAAACTTATTCAAAATTAAGTAATGTTTTGAAATTTTGATATTAAAAATTATCATAATAAAAAAAATAAAATATCTAAAATAATATTGTATAAAAAATGTATTTAAACTAATTTTTTATGTAACGCCCACATATACATACATACATCAAAGCATATATCATACATGAATAATACGTTTGATACTGAAACATATATGTGCAAGTTCCTAGTTAACACATTGTATACATTAAATGCCCTAAATACAAAGTTCAAAAGTCTACGGCATAACATACACAAGATGTCCAAAAACCACTAAGAACTAGATCAATATAATGATCTCAAAATAAAACGCCATAGCGGAAGCCATGCCATCTCAAAAGCTACGATCCGTAAGGAAAAGTCAAACCACCTTATCCTTAACCTTCGCCGAACCTGCAGAACCTGTGATGTAAACAACAACAGTGGGGTGAGATACATCAAATCTCAGTGGATTCGCTATCTTATAGTCCTCTCGGCTCTATAAGGTTCTAAAAAGCCTAACTCAAGTCAAAGGAAAAAGGGAAGTGACTTTGAGTACACACACTATATGGAAACATGTCATGAGTTCATCAACTCACAATATCACTAATCGGTAACCACACCAAGGCATCCCCTTTTCCCGTCCGCTTCTACGTCTAGAAGACGACCTGAGTCATGGATCCTTGAACCTACTTGACATACGAATGGATTCGGGTTCTACGGGCCATAAACCGTTATGAACCGTCGCTTCACACGGGCCATTAACCGTCACAAGCATACGCTCCCAGAGCGCCATTCGTACTGCACCCGGGAATCAAACCTGCCAAGTAGTCATGCATATGTTTCAGAGGAGCTCGAGACCCATGAAACGCAACTCAAAGAACCGGTTACGATTACGTGATCACACACACAAACGTGATTGCATTCGACAATCACAAGGCCATAATGCCTTCTCACAAACCACAAAGGTTCACACACATGTTCCATACTAGTGTCTCTCTCTCCTCTAGACCATTACTCGGCAAGGATGCACATCTACATCGAATGCACGAGCATCGCCATCTAGATTAATTATCAATCCTAGTCACAACTTAGAATCATAACATTAGGTTTTGAGGTAAGGTTTCCTCACTCTTCCTAATTTGTCTTAAGCATGCATATTCTCTCATTCATACTTAACAACAATTATATAGACACGGTATAACACAAAATTACAAGTAAATACATATAATCACACATCACATAAAACATCACTTTCCCGATCCGAGTTACGGCTCAAAAGTTATGGAAGAAACAAGTTGGGTGATCTGTCATGTTCGCATTGCGAAGAGCCAGCGAGTGCTCGCTACTCATTCGCAGTGCGAACCTCTCAGCGAATGCCTAGCCAACGCTGGTTCGCTGCACCATTCGTAGTGCGAACGTGTGGCGAACCGTGGCAGAACCAAAACAAGCTAAGGTTCGCAGTGCGAACCACTGGCGAATGCCTGGCGAACGTTCGCCTTCGCATTCGCAGTGCGAACTGCCAGCGAGTCCACGATTTCCCCCTTCGCTGGGGGACTCGCAGTGCGAATCTGGGAATTTCAGAAACTCCATCAGCGTAACAGCTGATCTCCCATGGTTCCAAAACCCCACCAAAACATAACCCAACATCATACAATCAAATATAAATGATTCTACACTCCTATAACCCATAATACTCAGTTTGTAACACATTTTAACCGTTAATCTCCAAGATTTTGCAATTTATCCAATTCTCCTACAACTCTAACCTAGGTATTAGAAACCAATAAAGTCTAAAACAAAAGCATCTATCTAAAACCCACCTTGAAGAGATGAAGATGGTGAAGATTTGAAGATGATTGGATGAAGATTTGATGATGTTCTTGATGATTTTGATCTTGAACTTTTCTCCTCTTTTTCTCTTCCTTTCCTTCTCTTTTCTTTCTCTCCAAAAACCTTTCTATCTTTTTCTTTGGAAAATGAAAGGAAAGAAAATAGTATAGGGAAAAAATATCATCAATTAGCAACACTACTAAATATCCAAAAAGTCTCTAAAGTCCAAATATTTAAATACCTCTGAGTCAGATAATATTAATTGGATTTACTCTAACTCCGACAGTTACCCTAATTACCTCTGCGGATAATTTATCAGAGTGCACTGGGACTCAGTTGATCACAACTAATATTATCCAGAGCAAAATAATTTACGGGGTATTACAACTACCTCAGAGGAAAAGACAACCACCTTGTTCTCCTCCACCTTCTCCAACGGCACCTCCTTTCTCTGACCCAAAACCTCCTTGCTCACCACTTCAGCAAAAGACCTCTTAAAATCTCTCCTATTTGAACCTCCCTGATTGAAAAGGAACTCACTCCGTATCCCCCTTTTTCCCTCCGTCTTCTCTCCCCGCGAATTCCTTTCAAACCTTGGGAGGTTTGCATGCATTTTCCGGCCGTCAATTTGTATACTATCAATCTTTATAGCTAGCAACCTCGTGTCTTCCACTCCCTTAAATCTCGTAAAACCAAAACGTCTACCCGAACTATTCCTCTTGGGAGAAATCATAACCTCCACGACGTCTCCTTCGCAACCGAAAAGCTTGAAAAGGTCCACCGCGCTCATCCGATCAGGAAATTCAGTAAAGTAAATCTACACCAAAAAAGATCCTCCATCTGCCCTCGTCCATTTCCCCTTAGTGAAAACATCCCATCTTGGTTTGATCTCACGGAAAGAACTCCTTCTTGCAGTCTTCCATTCCATTTCAAAAAAAAAAACACACAAAACCACCCAGAACCAACTCCCAACACCACCGAAAGAAATCGCGGAACCACCGTAAAGCTAATCAAGATGTGAAGGTCCCTAATTCGAAAATTAGGAATTTAAACCAAACACACCTTGAACCCTACAATGAAAACCGAGATTTCACCGATCAATGGACCTGAATCATAGTCGAAGATCGTTAAGTTGCCGGAGAAGAAACGAAATCGAAGAGGAAAAGGAGAAGCGAAAACACACAAAAAACCCCAATTAATTTTGTTCTTCAAATGACTTCAGTGTGATACGTTAATTAGGGATTTAAAAATAAAAATAAAAATAATAATTTCAAAATAGTAAAAATTATTTTAAACTTAATATTTATAAACTAAAAGACTAATTTTAACATATAGTAGTATAAATTAATTTTTTTAAATATTAAAACATAGTCAATTTCAACTAATTAAATTCTTAAAAAATCCAAGTTTTCAAAAAATGTATCTAATAATGATTTTTTTTATAAAAAATAATTCAAAATAGTAAAATTTTTAATTTTTAATATTTATAAAAGTCATAGTATAAAAGACTAAAATATCTAAAATAATATTCACCAAAAATTATTTAGATAAGTTGTTTATCCGAAGATTTTTTTTTGAAAAATTGTTTATACTTTTTTAAAATAAAAATATGTAATATTATACAAATCATTTAAAATTTAATAATTGTTTTAGTCAATATTTAATATAATTACAAAAAGATTCTTTTTATGATTTTGATCAATAATCGATCATAATATGATATGATAATCTTATCTTTTTGAATTTGGTATATTGGTTTTTTCTAAGAATCTTTGAGGCTTCATTTGTAATTTAATTTTTTTATTTTGTATTAAATTTTTTCTCTTTTTAGGGTTTGGGTATTGTAGTTTTAGTTAAAAAATTAAGAAAGGAGAAAACTATAATTAATTAATTATGTTAACGCAATTTTAATGAAAGGCTTAAAAATATTTTATTATAATATATTTGACTTCTAGATAATCTACCACCTATCTATTAAAAGACTATGTTCTAGAAATGATCACTAAATCTTTTTTAATTCAAGTTTATTTTTTTCTAATTATAGTATTAATTATGTCTAAGCACATTTAACTTACTTTTTCAATTTTCATGCAAAACTGAAAAAAAAAAGCCTCATTCTACTTTCAATGTCATTTTAAATATCCACTCTGCTTCATCCATAAAATAATCAAAAGATACATTGAAGCTTGGAGTGACACGCATTGGTTGGTGACATATTAAAATGACATTGATTTGAACATACTAGAACAAGCGATGACGCCGTTGGTGGTTTTGAAACAACGTTTGCTGCAAGAACTCTGAGGAAGCAACGTGAGTGGTTTGATCGTACTTAGGTTCACTTCTTCCGCTGAACTGCACAACAACCACCATGAATTCTTCTCTGACCACCGTCGTCAAATCCACCACTATCACAACGCCGCACACTAAGTTTCATCGCGTCATCCTTTGTCCCTTCCATGATTTTGTTTTGGTTTATGTTGGCTTCTGATTTTGCTTGCTAAGATGTAGTTTCAATATGTTTTGAGAAATGAAAGATAAATTCATGTTGTTGTTATCTTTATATAAGAATATGAGAATGAATCTGAACCGTTGAATTAAAACATATTTCTAAAATTGATTATTAATTTCTCTCTCCTCTTAAAAGCGTCCGATTTTTTCGACTTTTGGCACATGATTCAGTGAAAAATATGATTTAATCTCAACCTTTTAAATCTGATGGTTATTATTTATTCTCAAATTCTCATATAACTCACTCATTCTCACTATATATATATATATATATATATATATATATATATATATATATATATATATATATATATATATATATTCAAAAATATTGTTTATTAAAACAATTATAAAATAGTAGAAATTATTTTAAACTTTAAAAGACTAATTTTGATATATAGTTGCATAAATTTACATTGTTTAAGAATAAATCATAGTCAATATCAATTAAGTTTTCAAAAAAATAAAATATTTATAAATGATTTTTAAGAAAACTTATTCAAAATTAAATAATGTTTTGAAATTTTGATATTAAAAATTATCATAATTAAAAAAATAAAATATCTAAAATAATATTGTATAAAAAATGTATTTAAACTAATTTTTTATCCGAAATTATATTTAGAAAATTATTTGTAAATTTTTTAAATAAAAATCAATTATATTATACATATCATTTTACCCCTTACGATATTATTAGATCATTCCCAAAATTTTGATCATAATTGTTATATAATTGACTTCTTGCTAAATTAATATATATATATATATATATATATATATATATATATATATATATATATATATATATTATATTTATAGATAAATTTAAAATAATTATATATTTAAACTGACTTGAGCGAGCACAAATTGACCCGCGTAGATATAAGAAGAGTGTCCTATTAGTAATATATTATTAGTTGTTAACTCTAAAATAAAATTATTTCAAGAATGAATATTAATAATATATTCTTTATAACTAAAGGAATATCCAAAAATATAAAACAATAAAAAACAAAAACATTCTTCGCTAAAGCATCAATAATTATCCATATAATTTATATGGATTATATATCCTTTATATTTCAATAATAAAGTAATTAAAAAAAACAATCACACTAGTAATTAGTCCTAATAACTTAATAATTAACCTAATAATAAATATGGATGAATGACTTAAACTAATGGCATGCTACACCATACAATAAAATCCAATTCGACGATTTTTCTAAATGATCTCTATGCGATGAAAAGCTAAGAGGCTCACAAGCAATCTTCATATTACGAACTTTTGGAAAATTGCGCACATCCTTAAAATTGATAGTAGTAGACAATCCAACCTCAAAGTTAACAATTCCCCGAGAGGAGCTACTAACAATGTCGGTAGCTACATCATTGTTGACATCCATGTTGTGGTGGACTATGATAGTATTTGTAAAACCACTACTTTGGAAAAAAGGTTTTAAAGGAATGGTGGAGAGAAGACTTTGATATATTGTTGTAATTAATATTAAAAGAAATGTGATCGTAAGATATACTATAATAGCTGTCGAGATTTGTGATGAAGAGAGTAATATTTCACTCAGCGGTGATTCTTGATTTTTTTTTATGTTGAGTGAGTTGATAGAAGTTGAGTTGATTCCATACTCGGGCGTGACTGTGTGAAAACGGAAGATGAGAAGTAGCAATATAAAAAAGCCGGCAAGAAGGAACATTCTAGCAAAAACTATAAGTTTTTGCATCCAAAATGACCTCTGTTGGATTGAGGAGGATGCATATTCTATGACAATAGACAATAAAAATATGATCATGTCAATAGAAAAACAAAAATAATTTATAAAAATATTAATCAAAAAGATATATTAGGAGTGACATTCGTTCTGTTTAGGCATGTTCTACAAAAGTTTGCAAGAAAACGAAACAAAACGTCTAGATTTGTCAAAAAAAAAAACGGGACAAATGGACTTGCCAATACATCACTTTTTATACAAAATTTTATATTTATAAAAATGCACAAAAATTTAGAGCGGAATATGATAAACATATTAAAAGAAGCTTTGTTAAAATTTTACAAAAAATTTATAGATTAGAAATACCTGTATCCATATTCGGTAATGATCAGAAAGCAAGTAAGCAGCAACTAAAAAAAAGTTAAAATGGAATGAGTGTATTAGAATAATTTGAAATAAAACTTTACTACAAGAATTTTTTACAAACTACACACATAAAAACTTAAAGATATATGGGAAAAATAGCTTCAGAAAATATGCGAAATTTACCGGTTTGGTTTAACTTCTACGCCTCTTATAAACTTGGTTGTTTTTTCAATTCTTAGACTTTGTTTGGTCATGTATAGTATTTATAGAGTTTTAAGATGCAACACATATGGAAGGAAAGAAAATAAAAAGATGTAAAATTGATTATGAACAATTAAAGTGTTTGTCATTATATCAATCTCTTTCTTTTTAATTTATTTATCGTATTGTAGTTTTAATTAGATTTAGGATTGATTATGAAATCAATCAACGATTAAACTAATTATCTTTACTTCAATCAATTTCTTTTTATTCTATTTATCTTATTGTAATTTTATTTAGATTCAGGATTTAATATGAAATCAATCAACAATTAAATTGATTACAAATATATCAATCTTTTTCTTCTTAGTTTATTTATCTTTTTATATTTTTAATTAGATTTAGTTTTTTTTTTCTCTCACTGAGATAACAGGTTTGCTGAGCCGTGTGATTTTACTCTCTACCACTTTTCTATTTTTTTTATTATTTTATTTATTTATTTTTCCCATTTAGTATTTTTTAAAACAAAATTTATAACATGATTTTTTTAAAAAAATTCAAAACTTGTAGTTCTTAGAAAACTATTTTATTTTTATATTTGTGGTTATTTTCTTAATGAATGGGATGGAATTACATAAAAATATTGATAAAATAAAAACTTATCTTAATATTTAGCACCTTTTATTTAAATATAAAATAGAATTTAAAAACCAGATAGAGAAAATAAGGTACCATAGATGAGACATATTAAATTTTTTTATAATATATATTATATATTATAATCATTCAAATATCACTATATAAATCATGAAAGTTAATAAAGAAGTTGGATTGATTAAATATTGAATACAAAAAGTTATATCTGATTTTCAATTACACTTAATTGTATATTTATTTATTGCACTTTATTATAGTTATTTTGTGATACACAATCAAATGACTTCAGTGTGATACGTTAATTAGGGATTTAAAAATAAAAATAAAAATAACATTTTCAAAATAGTAAAAATTATTTTAAACTTAATATTTATAAACTAAGAGTCTAATTTTAACATATAGTAGTATAAATTAAAATTTTTTAATATTAAAACATAGTCAATTTCAACTAATTAAATTCTTAAAAAATCCAAGTTTTAAAAAAAAGTATCTAATAATGATTTTTTTATATAAAGAATAATTCAAAATAGTAAAATTTTGAAATTTTAATATTTATAAAAGTCATAGTATAAAAGACTAAAATATCTAAAATAATATTCACCAAAAAATATTTAGATAAGTTGTTTATCCGAAGATTTTTTTTTGAAAAATTGTTTATACCTTTTTAAAATAAAAATATGTAATATTATACAAATCATTTAAAATTTAATAGTTGTTTTAGTCAATATTTAATATAATTACAAAAAGATTCTTTTTATGATTTTGATCAATAATCGATCATAATATGATATGATAATCTTATCTTTTTGAATTTGGTATATTGGTTTTTTCTAAGAATCTTTGAGGCTTCATTTGTAATTTTATTTTTTTATTTTGTATTAAATTTTTTTTCTTTTCAGGGTTTGGGTATTGTAGTTTTAGATAAAAAATTAAGAAAGGAGAAAACTATACTTAATTAATTATGTTAACGCAATTTTATTGAAAGGCTTAAAAATATTCCCCTTATGATATTATTTGGTCAGTCAAAAATTTCTGATCATTATTATAATATATTTGACTTCTAGATAATCTACCACCTATCTATTAAAAGACTATGTTCTAGAAACGATCACTAAATCTTTTTTAATTCAAGTTTATTTTTTTCTAATTATAGTATTAATTATGTCTAAGCACATTTAACTTACTTTTTCAATTTTCATGCAAAACTGAAAAAAAAAAGCCTCATTCTACTTTCAATGTCATTTTAAATGTTCACTCTGCTTCATCCATAAAATAATCAAAAGATACATTGAAGCTTGGAGTGACACACATTGTTTGGTGACATATTAAAATGACATTGATTTGATCATACTAGAACAAGCGATGACGCCGTCGGTGGTTTTGAAACAACGTTTGCTGCAAGAACTTTGAGGAAGCCACGTGAGTGGTTTGATTTCTACTTAGCTTCACTTCTTCCGCTGAACTGCACAACAACCACCATGAATTCTTCTCTGACCACCGTCGTCAAATCCACCACTATCACAACGCCGCACACCAAGTTTCATCGCGTCATCCTTTGTCCCTTCCATGATTTTGTTTTGGTTTATGTTGGCTTCTGATTTTGCTTACTAAGATGTAGTTTCAATATGTTTTGAGAAATGAAAGATAAATTCATGTTGTTGTTATCTTTATATAAGAATATGAGAATGAATCTGAACCGCTGAGTTAAAATATATTTCTAAAATTGATTATTAATTTCTCTCTCCTCTTAAAAGCGCCCGATTTTTTCGACTTTTGGCACCTGATTCAGTGAAAAATATGATTTAATCTCAACCTTTTAAATCTGATGGTTATTATTTATTCTCAAATTCTCATATAACTCACTCATTCTCACTATATATATATATATTCAAAAATATTTTTTATTAAAACTATTATAAAATAGTAGAAATTATTTTAAACTTTAAAAGACTAATTTTGATATATAGTAGCATAAATTTACATTATTTAAGAATAAATCATAGTCAATATCAATTAAGTTTTTTAAAAAATAAAATATTTATAAATGATTTTTAAGAAAACTTATTCAAAATTAAGTAATGTTTTGAAATTTTGATATTAAAAATTATCATAATAAAAAAAATAAAATATCTAAAATAATATTGTATAAAAAATGTATTTAAACTAATTTTTTATGTAACGCCCACATATACATACATACATCAAAGCATATATCATACATGAATAATACGTTTGATACTGAAACATATATGTGCAAGTTCCTAGTTAACACATTGTATACATTAAATGCCATAAATACAAAGTTCTAAAGTCTACGGCATAACATACACAAGATGTCCAAAAACCACTAAGAACTAGATCAATATAATGATCTCAAAATAAAACGCCATAGAGGAAGCCATGCCATCTCAAAAGCTACGATCCGTAAGGAAAAGTCAAACCATCTTATCCTTACCCTTCGCCGAACCTGCAGAACCTGTGATGTAAACAACAACAGTGGGGTGAGATACATCAAATCTCAGTGAGTTCGCTATCTTATAGTCCTCTCGGCTCTACAAGGTTCTAATAAGCCTAACTCAAGTCAAAGGGAAAAGGGAAGTGACTTTGAGTACACACACACTATATGCGTAAAGTCCACAAATACCAAGTCGTGGCCAACCACACACAACCTTCTCTCCCTTTCTTCACCCTATTATGCTTGGAGAAAGAATGCCAAGATAAGAAGCTTTCTTTAATATCACTAGCCCTCCAATTATCAAAACCAATCCAATCGGCCACCTCCCTCCACACCAATTGAGAAACACAACATAACAAAAAGATATGGCCAATAGAATCAACCTCCAAGGAGCAAAAAACACACTCTAATCCTCTATTCGGAAACACACAACCTCTACAACTAAGAGCAAGCTTAGTAGGGAGTCTATTTAAAAAGCACAGAAAGCCCTCACCGAGAATACCTCCGAAGCACACCCCCTCCACGCCACCATACCAACATCCCCGTTAGACGGCCGAACATCAATTAATAAATTCCTCAACCTTAGCAATTCCACACACGCCTCATCATCTACCGGTCCGACTACCCCAAAATCACCCCAAATCCACCTATCATCACTCCAACCTCCCATGTAAGCAACCGAAACACCCTTAAGGTGAGACAAATGGAAGATAGATGGGAAATAATCCTTTAAACAACCATCCCTGATCCGCCAAGAAGACCAAAAAGAGATAGAAAAACCGTTGCCCATGGAAAATTTACAATTAGGCACAAAAAAATTATCCGAACAAGTACTCACCATACCACATAAGTCCCTCCACCAAAAAGAAACACAACTCCCCTTCAACGAAGAAATTCCGGAATCCACCATCTTAAAAAAAATGTCTCCATATATAGCTTTTAAAACTGTATGCCAAAAAGAATTAGGTTCATTCAAAATCCTCCATCTCCACTTGTTAATTAAAGCCAAATTAAAGTCATCCACCCTTCTCAAACCCAACCCCCCTTTTTCAAAAGGGAGACAAACCTTATTCCAACTCACCCAATGAATTTTCCTCTTGTCCCCATTACTCCCCCAAAGGAAGTTACTTTGAATGCTAGTAATTTCTCTCACAACCTTCGCCGGAGCTTTATAAAAAGAGAGCATGAAAATAGAGAGACTAGAAAGCACCGATTTTAAAAGAGTAAGTCTTCCTCCGAAACTAAGTAACCGGTTGTTCCAATAAGAAAGTCTCCGTTTCAACTTCCCCACCAAATCCCTCCACATATCTCTACTATTAGAGTTGTAACCAATAGGAATTCCGAGAAAAACAAAATTATTTTCCTCCCTTTTACAAGAAAGGAAAAAAGAAGCCAACTCCAAAAACCTTGAATTAATATTAACCCCAATAAGTTTGCTCTTATGAAAATTAATGCCCAAACCGGACACTAATTCAAAACCTCTCAAGACCGCTTTCATGGCCCAAAGATGTTTCCAAGTGCCCTCACCAAACAACAAAGTATCGTCCGCAAATTGAAGGATGTCCATAAAGTACCTTCCCCTTATGTTGAATCCCTCAAACTCCCTGTTCACCACCGATCTAGTAACCAAGCCCTTTAACCCTTCCGCTACTATCACATAAAGAAAAGGAGATAAAGGATCTCCTTGTCTCAAGCCTCTCTCCACAATAAATTCCTTCGTAGGACTACCGTTAACTAAAACTGACATCTTACTCGAAAAAAACAAAGCATCCATCCATCTCAACCAAGTTTCCCCAAACCCCATTTTACAAAGCATAAAGGTAAGAAAATTCCAACTAACCTTATCTTACGCCTTCTCGAAATCAACCTTGAAAAGCAAGCAACCTTTTCCCTCCTTCTTAGCAAAATCAACCACCTCATTAGCCACCAAAACTCCGTCAAGAAGTTGCCTTCCAGGAACAAAAGCGCTTTGGCAACTAGAAATAATCGAGTTCAACACCAACTTCAACCTCAACGCCAAGAGTGTAGATAAAGCTTTATAAACACACCCAACGAGACAAATAGGTCTATAGTCATCCAAACACAAAGGGTTAGAAGATTTTGGAACCAAGGTAAAAAAAGAAGAGGTAAAAGATTTAGAGAGAATAGCTCCGGAATAGAAGCTTTGAAAACAAACTATAAAATCATCCTTCATAAAATGCCAACACTTCTTGATAAAAAGAAAAGAATAACCATCGGGACCTGGGCTTTTAGATCCTTCACAACTCCAAACCGCCTCTTTAATTTCCTCCTCCGAAAAAGGTGCTTCAAGTAAAGAATTTTCCGTAGGACTGATACCCTTAAAAGTAATACCTTCTAACACCGGTATAACAAAGTCCGCCTCAACAAATTTAGAGGCAAAATGTCTCCTCACTTCTTCCTTAACATCCTCCACCTTATCAATGACTCCGTTGTCCGTTCTTATGGAACCAATAAAATTATGTCTTCTCCTCTCTTTCAAAACTCTATGGAAATACTTACTATTAGTATCTCCATCATTAATCCACTTCATTCTAGCCTTTTGAATAAGCATATTTTCCTTAATCTTTAAATTCAACCAAAACTTACCACTTCCACTCTTTTTCTTTCTCAACAAAACTTCCTCCTCCACCTCCCCTAAAACAACCTCGTCATCGTCCCCTTCATTCAAATCCTTAACACCCTCCTCCATATTTAAATCAAACCTTCCAAAAATAGTAGTGTTCCACCACTTAAGGCTTTCTTTTAAAATCCTCAATTTTTCCTTAAGAACAAAATCTCTTCTTCCCGCCACATGAATCTTCCTCCACTCTTTTTCAACAAAAGGAAGAAAAGAAGAATTAGAAAACCACTCATTGTTAACCCGAAAAGGTTTCGGATCCCAATTCGCTTTGTCCAAAATAAGCCATATAGGACAATGATCAGATACATCCCTATCCCCAATCATTTGACCCACGGCCCCCCACTCGTCAATTAAACCATTTGAAACCAAAAACTGATCAATCCTACTTTTAGCCTTTCCATCGCCACTATACCAAGAGAACTTTTTACCCTTACACGGTAAATCCACCAAATTACCATCCTCAATAAACTTCTCGAAGTACCTCCATTCCGAAGACGCATTGAAGACGGTTCTACCTCTTCGTTCATTTGCTTTTTTCACCGCATTAAAATCGCCCCCAAACAACCACCCTCCATCCGAAAAATTAGCCTTCAAATCTAACAACTTCATCCATAAAATTCTCTTCAAAGCAAAAGAGCAAGGGGCATAAATATTAACCACATAATAGAATTTATTTTTCCAACTAACTTTTACTCCCAAATACCCCGCACCTCTAAAACTACAAATGACCTCCACCGATTTAGTTTTCCACAAAATAAGTAATCCTCCCTACATACCTTCCGAATTTACAAAAGAAAACTCAATATCCTCCCTACGCCAAAAGCTCCTCGCAACAACCTCAGACAAATCTTGGATCTTCGTTTCTTGAATTAAAAACAAGTCCGCTTTGCCCTTTGAAATAATTTGAGATATCCTACTCCTTTTAACTCCACTACATCCCCCTCTAATATTTAAAGATCCCACGATCATTTCAATAAAATTGAGTTCGCCTTCTCTCTACACAACTTTACTTTATCCGCTCTCTCCATTTCGGCTATACGTTTTTGGAAATCTCCCATTGATTCACCCTTCTCTACACCTAAAGTGGAAATTGCCCTCCATAATTTTTCTCCAAGAAAAGGATCCAAATTTTCAAAAAGTCTAAGGTTACACCTTCCAATTCCAGTTTCCGCAGAATTTTCACCATGAAAACAAACCCTCTTTACAGAATCCCAACTATTATCACTAGTCCTCTTATCCATTCCAGCCCTTTGAGACGAGCTGCCATGTGCCCCTCTACTTTTTTTTGTCCCTTTATTCTTTCTCTTCCTCCTGATGAAACCATTAAAGTTGCCTCCCTTTTCATATATATGTTTTAATTTCAAACTTTTTAACACTTTCCTATTATTCAAACCGTGACCCTTCGAACGGACCAAAAGGTGGTCCTCACTTTCCAAACAAAGTCCAACTTTAGGAGAAAGCGAATGATCTGCAGTAGGTAAAGAGCAGGGTACGATGGACCCTTGCATAGAAGACTCAGCGATGCTACAGTCCCCACCCGGATTAGATTCAAAAAGTGACTTTTCTTTTAAGGAAAAAATAGCATTTTCAAAAGACCCTTTTTCTGACATACCATCCTCATCATGTCTCGTATCATCATCCACTGCTATACTAGTAATAGAGACTAAACCCTCCATGGTTTTATCCAAAGGACAAAACCCACCTCCACGTACCAACCCAGATGCCACACCGTCTTCCTTGATAGTCACCGGCGAGCGTTCACGAAAACCCAAATCTTCCGACCTTCCATCGCATTCTTCCTCAAAAAACCCATCAAAATGGCTCCTGAGTCCTTTGGATAAAGAAACCGAATCCTCGTCAGACTCCAAAACCGTTCCATGGCTTCCAACCGAGTCCTCCATCAACGGTCCTTGATACTCTTCGCGAAGATGGATTGTAAAGTAAATATTATCTATCAAAACCTGCATAGAATTTTTGAAGACGAAACCTTGCGGCACCTTCACCGAGATCCTCGCCACAACTTTGTTAGTTCCAGACAAGGTTGCTTCATCCACAGATATGAACGTTCCAATCGAGTCCACAAGAACCTTGAAGAAATTATCGCACCACGCATGAAGCGGAACTCCACTCAAACACAGCCAAACCACTCTATCGGAATCAACGTCAGTTTCTCTCCATGGTCTTAACTCCTGAAACCATTTCTTCCAGCAATGCTCCCCTTCAACGATCAAGTTGTGGATATCTCCCTCCTTTGCTTCCTCCAACAAACATAACGACAACCCCATCGGAGTTACCCTGATAGAGGAGAAACCTTCAACTTCCAAACCAAACTGCACATTAAAAGACATCCCCGGCCTATGTACCACTCCCACATAAGCTTGAAGCAACTTATCCTTGTTAACTACTGTAACACCCACATATACATACATACATCAAAGCATATATCATACATGAATAATACGTTTGGTACTGAAATATATATGTGTAAGTTCCTAGTTAACACATTGTATACATTAAATGCCCTAAATACAAAGTTCAAAAGTCTACGGCATAACATACACAAGATGTCCAAAAACCACTAAGAACTAGATCAATATAATGATCTCAAAATAAAACGCCATAGCGGAAGCCATGCCATCTCAAAAGCTACGATCCGTAAGGAAAAGTCAAACCACCTTATCCTTAACCTTCGCCGAACCTGCAGAACCTGTGATGTAAACAAAAACAGTGGGGTGAGATACATCAAATCCCAGTGGATTCGCTATCTTATAGTCCTCTCGGCTCTATAAGGTTCTAAAAAGCCTAACTCAAGTCAAAGGAAAAAGGAAAGTGACTTTGAGTACACACACTATATGGAAACATGTCATGAGTTCATCAACTCACAATATCACTAATCGGTAACCACACCAAGGCATCCCCTTTTCCCGTCCGCTTCTACGTCTAGAAGACGACCCGAGTCATGGATCCTTGAACCTACTTGACATACGAATGGATTCGGGTTCTACGGGCCATAAACCGTTATGAACTATCGCTTCACACGGGCCATTAACCGTCACAAGCATACGCTCCCAGAGCGCCATTCGTACTGCACCCGGGAATCAATCCTGCCAAGTAGTCATGCATATGTTTCAGAGGAGCTCGAGACCCATGAAACGCAACTCAAAGAACCGGTTACGATTACGTGATCACACACACAAACGTGATTGCATTCGACAATCACAAGGCCATAATGCCTTCTCACAAACCACAAAGGTTCACACACATGTTCCATACTAGTGTCTCTCTCTCCTCTAGACCATTACTCGGCAAGGATGCACATCTACATCGAATGCACGAGCATCGCCATCTAGATTAATTATCAATCCTAGTCACAACTTAGAATCATAACATTAGGTTTTGAGGTAAGGTTTCCTCACTCTTCCTAATTTGTCTTAAGCATGCATATTCTCTCATTCATACTTAACAACAATTATATAGACACGGTATAACACAAAATTACAAGTAAATACATATAATCACACATCACATAAAACATCACTTTCCCGATCCGAGTTACGGCTCAAAAGTTATGGAAGAAACAAGTTGGGTGATCTGTCATGTTCGTATTGCGAAGAGCCAGCGAGTGCTCGCTACTCATTCGCAGTGCGAACCTCTCAGCGAATGCCTAGCCAACGCTGGTTCGCTGCACCATTCGCAGTGCGAACGTGTGGCGAACCGTGGCAGAACCAAAACAAGCTAAGGTTCGCATTGCGAACCACTGGCGAATGCCTGGCGAACGTTCGCCTTCGCATTCGCAGTGCGAACTGCCAGCGAGTCCACGATTTCCCCCTTCGCTGGGGGACTTGCAGTGCGAATCTGGGAATTTCAGAAACTCCATCAGCGTAACAGCTGATCTCCCATGGTTCCAAAACCCCACCAAAACATAACCCAACATCATACAATCAAATATAAATGATTCTACACTCCTATAACCCATAATACTCAGTTTGTAACACATTTTAACCGTTAATCTCCAAGATTTTGCAATTTATCCAATTCTCCTACAACTCTAACCTAGGTATTAGAAACCAATAAAGTCTAAAACAAAAGCATCTATCTAGAACCCACCTTGAAGAGATGAAGATGGTGAAGATTTGAAGATGATTGGATGAAGATTTGATGATGTTCTTGATGATTTTGATCTTGAACTTTTCTCCTCTTTTTCTCTTCCTTTCCTTCTCTTTTCTTTCTCTCCAAAATCCTTTCTATCTTTTTCTTTGGAAAATGAAAGGAAAGAAAATAGTATAGGGAAAAAATATCATCAATTAGCAACACTACTAAATATCCAAAAAGTCTCTAAAGTCCAAATATTTAAATACCTCTGAGTCAGATAATATTAATTGGATTTACTCTAACTCCGACATTTACCCTAATTACCTCTGCGGATAATTTATCAGAGTGCACTGGGACTCAGTTGATCACAACTAATATTATCCAGAGCAAAATAATTTACGGGGTATTACAACTACCTCAGAGGAAAAGACAACCACCTTGTTCTCCTCCACCTTCTCCAACGGCACCTCCTTTCTCTGACCCAAAACCTCCTTGCTCACCACTTCAGCAAAAGACCTCTTAAAATCTCTCCTATTTGAACCTCCCTGATTGAAAAGGAACTCACTCCGTATCCCCCTTTTTCCCTCCGTCTTCTCTCCCCGCGAATTCCTTTCAAACCTTGGGAGGTTTGCATGCAGTTTCCGGCCGTCAATTTGTATACTATCAATCTTTATAGCTAGCAACCTCGTGTCTTCCACTCCCTTAAATCTCGTAAAACCAAAACGTCTACCCGAACTATTCCTCTTGGGAGAAATCATAACCTCCACGACGTCTCCTTCGCAACCGAAAAGCTTGAAAAGGTCCACCGCGCTCATCCGATCAGGAAATTCAGTAAAGTAAATCTACACCAAAAAAGATCCTCCATCTGCCCTCGTCCATTTCCCCTTAGTGAAAACATCCCATCTTGGTTTGACCTCACGGAAAGAACTCCTTCTTGCAGTCTTCCATTCCATTTCAAAAAAAAAAACACACAAAACCACCCAGAACCAACTCCCAACACCACCGTAAGAAATCGCGGAACCACCGTAAAGCTAATCAAGATGTGAAGGTCCCTAATTCGAAAATTAGGAATTTAAACCAAACACACCTTGAACCCTACAATGAAAACCGAGATTTCACCGATCAATGGACCTGAATCATAGTCGAAGATCGTTAAGTTGCCGGAGAAGAAACGAAATCGAAGAGGAAAAGGAGAAGCGAAAACACACAAAAAACCCCAATTAATTTTGTTCTTCAAATGACTTCAGTGTGATACGTTAATTAGGGATTTAAAAATAAAAATAAAAATAATAATTTCAAAATAGTAAAAATTATTTTAAACTTAATATTTATAAACTAAAAGACTAATTTTAACATATAGTAGTATAAATTAATTTTTTTAAATATTAAAACATAGTCAATTTCAACTAATTAAATTCTTAAAAAATCCAAGTTTTCAAAAAATGTATCTAATAATGATTTTTTTTATAAAAAATAATTCAAAATAGTAAAATTTTTAAATTTTAATATTTATAAAAGACATAGTATAAAAGACTAAAATATCTAAAATAATATTCACCAAAAATTATTTAGATAAGTTGTTTATCCGAAGATTTTTTTTTGAAAAATTGTTTATAGTTTTTTAAAATAAAAATATGTAATATTATACAAATCATTTAAAATTTAATAATTGTTTCAGTCAATATTTAATATAATTACAAAAAGATTCTTTTTATGATTTTGATCAATAATCGATCATAATATGATATGATAATCTTATCTTTTTGAATTTGGTATATTGGTTTTTTCTAAGAATCTTTGAGGCTTCATTTGTAATTTAATTTTTTTATTTTGTATTAAATTTTTTCTCTTTTTAGGGTTTGGGTATTGTAGTTTTAGTTAAAAAATTAAGAAAGGAGAAAACTATAATTAATTAATTATGTTAACGCAATTTTATTGAAAGGCTTAAAAATATTTTATTATAATATATTTGACTTCTAGATAATCTACCACCTATCTATTAAAAGACTATGTTCTAGAAATGATCACTAAATTAATATATATATATATATATATATATATATATATATATATATATATATATATATATATATATATATATATATATATATATATATATATATTATATTTATAGATAAATTTAAAATAATTATATATTTAAACTGACTTGAGCGAGCACAAATTGACCCGCGTAGATATAAGAAGAGTGTCCTATTAGTAATATATTATTAGTTGTTAACTCTAAAATAAAATTATTTCAAGAATGAATATTAATAATATATTCTTTATAACTAAAGGAATATCCAAAAATATAAAACAATAAAAAACAAAAACATTCTTCGCTAAAGCATCAATAATTATCCATATAATTTATATGGATTATATATCCTTTATATTTCAATAATAAAGTAATTAAAAAAAACAATCACACTAGTAATTAGTCCTAATAACTTAATAATTAATCTAATAATAAATATGGATGAATGACTTAAACTAATGGCATGCTACACCATACAATAAAATCCAATTCGACGATTTTTCTAAATGATCTCTATGCGATGAAAAGCTAAGAGGCTCACAAGCAATCTTCATATTACGAACTTTTGGAAAATTGCGCACATCCTTAAAATTGATAGTAGTAGACAATCCAACCTCAAAATTAACAATTCCCCGAGAGGAGCTACTAACAATGTCGGTAGCTACATCATTGTTGACATCCATGTTGTGGTGGACTATGATAGTATTTGTAAAACCACTACTTTGGAAAAAAGGTTTTAAAGGAATGGTGGAGAGAAGACTTTGATATATTGTTGTAATTAATATTAAAAGAAATGTGATCGTAAGATATACTATAATAGCTGTCGAGATTTGTGATGAAGAGAGTAATATTTCACTCAGCGGTGATTCTTGATTTTTTTTTATGTTGAGTGAGTTGATAGAAGTTGAGTTGATTCCATAATCGGGCGTGACTGTGTGAAAACGGAAGATGAGAAGTAGCAATATAAAAAAGCCGGCAAGAAGGAACATTCTAGCAAAAACTATAAGTTTTTGCATCCAAAATGACCTCTGTTGGATTGAGGAGGATGCATATTCTATGACAATAGACAATAAAAATATGATCATGTCAATAGAAAAACAAAAATAATTTATAAAAATATTAATCAAAAAGATATACTAGGAGTGACATTCGTTCTGTTTAGACATGTTCTACAAAAGTTTGCAAGAAAACGAAACAAAACGTCTAGATTTGTCAAAAAAAAAAACGGGACAAATGGACTTGCCAATACATCACTTTTTATACAAAATTTTATATTTATAAAAATGCACAAAAATTTAGAGCGGAATATGATAAAATATTAAAAGAAGCTTTGTTAAAATTTTACAAAAAAATTATAGATTAGAAATACCTGTATCCATATTCGGTAATGATCAGAAAGCAAGTAAGCAGCAACTAAAAAAAAGTTAAAATGGAATGAGTGTATTAGAATAATTTGAAATAAAACTTTACTACAAGAATTTTTTACAAACTACACACATAAAAACTTAAAGATATATGGGAAAAATAGCTTCAGAAAATATGCGAAATTTACCGGTTTGGTTTAACTTCTACGCCTCTTATAAACTTGGTTGTTTTTTCAATTCTTAGACTTTGTTTGGTCATGTATAGTATTTATAGAGTTTTAAGATGCAACACATATGGAAGGAAAGAAAATAAAAAGATGTAAAATTGATTATGAACAATTAAAGTGTTTGTCATTATATCAATCTCTTTCTTTTTAATTTATTTATCGTATTGTAGTTTTAATTAGATTTAGGATTGATTATGAAATCAATCAACGATTAAACTAATTATCTTTACTTCAATCAATTTCTTTTTATTCTATTTATCTTATTGTAATTTTATTTAGATTCAGGATTTAATATGAAATCAATCGACAATTAAATTGATTACAAATATATCAATCTCTTTCTTCTTAGTTTATTTATCTTTTTATATTTTTAATTAGATTTAGTTTTTTTTTCTATCACTGAGATAACAGGTTTGCTGAGCCGTGTGATTTTACTCTCTACCACTTTTCTATTTTTTTTATTATTTTATTTATTTATTTTTCCCATTTAGTATTTTTTTTAAAAAAATTTATAACATGATTTTTTTTAAAAAATTCAAAACTTGTAGTTCTTAGAAAACTATTTTATTTTTATATTTGTGGTTATTTTCTTAATGAATGGGATGGAATTACATAAAAATATTGATAAAATAAAAACTTATCTTAATATTTAGCACCTTTTATTTAAATATAAAATAGAATTTAAAAACCAGATAGAGAAAATAAGGTACCATAGATGAGACATATTAAATTTTTTTATAATATATATTATATATTATAATCATTCATATATCACTATATAAATCATCAAAGTTAATAAAGAAGTTGGATTGATTAAATATTGAATACAAAAAGTTATATCTGATTTTCAATTACACTTAATTGTATATTTATTTATTGCACTTTATTATAGTTATTTTGTGATACACAATCAAATGACTTCAGTGTGATACGTTAATTAGGGATTTAAAAATAAAAATAAAAATAACATTTTCAAAATAGTAAAAATTATTTTAAACTTAATATTTATAAACTAAGAGTCTAATTTTAACATATAGTAGTATAAATTAAAATTTTTTAATATTAAAACATAGTCAATTTCAACTAATTAAATTCTTAAAAAATCCAAGTTTTCAAAAAAAGTATCTAATAATGATTTTTTTATATAAAGAATAATTCAAAATAGTAAAATTTTGAAATTTTAATATTTATAAAAGTCATAGTATAAAAGACTAAAATATCTAAAATAATATTCACCAAAAAATATTTAGATAAGTTGTTTATCCGAAGATTTTTTTTTGAAAAATTGTTTATACCTTTTTAAAATAAAAATATGTAATATTATACAAATCATTTAAAATTTAATAGTTGTTTTAGTCAATATTTAATATAATTACAAAAAGATTCTTTTTATGTTTTTGATCAATAATCGATCATAATATGATATGATAATCTTATCTTTTTGAATTTGGTATATTGGTTTTTTCTAAGAATCTTTGAGGCTTCATTTGTAATTTTATTTTTTTATTTTGTATTAAATTTTTTTTCTTTTCAGGGTTTGGGTATTGTAGTTTTAGTTAAAAAATTAAGAAAGGAGAAAACTATAATTAATTAATTATGTTAACGCAATTTTATTGAAAGGCTTAAAAATATTCCCCTTATGATATTATTTGGTCAGTCAAAAATTTCTGATCATTATTATAATATATTTGACTTCTAGATAATCTACCACCTATCTATTAAAAGACCATGTTCTAGAAACGATCACTAAATCTTTTTTAATTCAAGTTTATTTTTTTCTAATTATAGTATTAATTATGTCTAAGCACATTTAACTTACTTTTTCAATTTTCATGCAAAACTGAAAAAAAAAAGCCTCATTCTACTTTCAATGTCATTTTAAATGTTCACTCTGCTTCATCCATAAAATAATCAAAAGATACATTGAAGCTTGGAGTGACACACATTGTTTGGTGACATATTAAAATGACATTGATTTGATCATACTAGAACAAGCGATGACGCCGTCGGTGGTTTTGAAACAACGTTTGCTGCAAGAACTTTGAGGAAGCAACGTGAGTGGTTTGATTTCTACTTAGCTTCACTTCTTCCGCTGAACTGCACAACAACCACCATCAATTCTTCTCTGACCACCGTCGTCAAATCCACCACTATCACAACGCCGCACACCAAGTTTCATCGCGTCATCCTTTGTCCCTTCCATGATTTTGTTTTGGTTTATGTTGGCTTCTGATTTTGCTTACTAAGATGTAGTTTCAATATGTTTTGGGAAATGAAAGATAAATTCATGTTGTAAAGACCATATACAATACATGCCTCAAATCATATATTATACACGAGTTTCACTTTTGGTACTGAAACATAACAAGTTCCTAGTTAACACATTATACACGTAAATGCCTCTAATACAAAACACCTAAAAGTCTAAGGCATTACATATACAAGATGTTCCAAAATGATAAAAACTAAGAACTAGATCAATACAATGATCTCAAAACATAAACGCCATAGCGGAAGCCATGCCATCACAAAACCACGATCCGTAAGGAAAGTCAAATAACCCTGTCCTTACCTTTCGCCAAACCTGCAGAACCTGTGATGTAAACAACAACAGTGGGGTGAGATACATCAAATCTCAGTGAGTTCCCTATCTTAAAGTCCTCTCGGCTCTACAAGGTTCTGACAAACCTAACTCAAGTCAAAAGGGAAAAAGGGAAGTGACCTTGAGTACACACACACTATATGGACACATGTTATGAGTTCATCAACTCACAATATCACTAATCCGTAACCACACCAAGGCATCCCCTTTTCCCGTCCGTTTCTACGCCTAGAAGACGACCCGAGTCATGGATCCTTGAACCTACTTGACATACAAATGGATTCGGGTTCTACGGGCCATAAACCGTTATGAACCGTCGCTTCACACGGGCCATAAACCGTCACAAGCATACGCTCCCTGAGCGCCATTCGTACTGCACACGGGAATCAAACCTGTCAAGTAGTTGTGCACAAGTTTCAGAGGAGCTCGAGACCCATGAAACGCACTCGCAAATAAAATCGGTTACGATTACGTGATCACACACAATCGTGATCGTATTCGACAATCACAAGGCCATAATGCCTTAACATAACCAAACGGTTAATACACATGTTCCATACTAGTGTTTATTCGTTCTAAATTGTCCAACACTGCTTATGGTAATTGTCCTCCCTCTACTTACTTTATGTTTTATCGTGCATACATTTTTCAACAACAATTACACAACCAAAATCAACAAAACGACACAATTCCAACAATTCCGATATAATTAAATCGGCCGTCAATCTTAAAACCAATGTAATAAGAAAGTACATTTTATTACCTTTCCAACGATACCAAAATTGTTCCAATCCGGGTCACGGATAAAAAGTTACGGCATTGGAAACAACCGATCGGAAATGAAATATCACAACAGCAGAATTCTGTAACTCTCCTGGCCGTACGCGTATTGGCACTCCCCGTACGCGTATTGCCCAAATGCTCGCCCAGCCATAAGCGTATTGCCCCAAGCGATACGCGTATTGCTCAAAATGCCCGGCCATCTATACGCGTATTGCCCTTGCCATACGCGTATTGACAAGCTCCATACGCGTATTGACATGCTCCATACGCGTATGGGCAGAGAAAAATGCAGAAGTTCCTGCAGAATTTTTCTGCTACGGGTTGATCCAAAATCAACCCCAAATCCCATTTTCATCAATCAAAATGCATCAAAACATGTTATAACATCACAACCAGTATAACATATAATCAAACATTGCATTTAGCAGTTAGATTCACGAATTTTGTGCAAAAAGATTCAATTTTCACAATTTCTAATCTAACTCTAAACTCAAAATAATCCTACTCTAAAGAGTCTAACTAGAAGCCACCTGGATTACTAGACGAGGAGGTTGATACTGAGATGAATAGATGAAGAGTTGAAGCTTGATGATGATCTTGAGCTTCTTGAGAAATTTTCTCTTCTTCCTCTTCCTTTTCCTTTTCCTTCTTTCCTTTTTCCTTTCTTTTCTTCTCTTTAGCTTTGTTTCTATCTTTTGTTTGTTTTTCCAAGGAAAATGAAAAGGAAATAGATAGTATAGAAACTATCATATTTAGTAACACTACTAAATATCCAAAATTAGCTCAAATACATCAAATTATAAAAACTCAACGTTAAATACTATTAATTTAATCGACTCTGAGTTCGTCAGTTTACTCCAACTATTTTATCAAATAATTACTCAGAGTACTCCGGAACCCAGTTGATCATAATAATATTCACCAGAACGTTTATAAATTTACGGGGTATTACATTCTCCCCCCCTTAAATAGAAATTCGTCCTCGAATTTAAAATATTACCTGAACAGATGTGGATAAGAATCTCGCATTTCCGATTCTAGTTCCCAAGTAGCATCACCCGGATGCGTCATATCCCATTGCACCTTAACAAGTGGAATATCCTTGTTCCTTAACACTTTTGTTTCCCTTCCCACAATACAACTCGGTTGTGGTTCAAAAGTCAAATCCGCTTCAATTTCCACTGCTTCGGGTAGAATCGGCTGAAGAGGATCGGGAATAAACTTACGGAGCTGAGATACGTGAAAAACGTCATGCATCTCGGATAGAGAGGGTGGTAAGGCTAATCTATAAGCAACTTCACCAATCCTTTCTAAAATGTGATACGGTCCCACGTATCTCGGACTTAACTTTCACGACTTAAACGGTCCTTTCAATCTCAATCTCGGAGTAACTTTCAGAAATACATGGTCACCTTCCTCAAATTCCAAAGGTCTCCTACGATTGTCCGCATAACTCTTTTGACGATCTTGTGCTTGTTTAACCTTCTCGCGGATCATTCGAATCTTTTCCGTAGTCTCTTCAATAATCTCGGGTCCCAAAATCCTATCTTCGCCAATTTCAGCCCAACACAAAGGTGTCCTACACTTCCTCCCATACAATGCTTCATAAGGAGCCATACCGATGCTCGCATGATAACTATTATTATAGGAAAACTCAATTAATGGTAAAAGTTCTTTCCAATTCCCTCTACTCTCTAGCACACAAGCTCTTAACATATCCTCCATCGTTTGTATTGTTCGCTCAGTCTGGCCATACGTTTGAGGATGATTCGACGTGCTTAAACGCAAATTCGTACCCATCGCTTGTTGGAACACTTTCCAAAATCTCGAAGTAAATTTCGGATCTCTATCGGACACAATACTAGAAGGAATACCATGCAATCCCACAATCTCAGCAATAAACAACCTTGCAAGATGACTTTCCTTATAAGTAGTCTTTACGGCTAAGAAATGTGCAGATTTCGTTAGTCGATCAACAATTACCCAAATAGAATCATACCCACCTTGGGTACGGGGTAAACCCACTGCAAAATCCATGGAAATACTATCCCACTTCCAAACTGGAATATCCAAAGGTTGTAACAAACCGCCCGGTCTTTGGTGTTTAATCTTCACCTGTTGACACACCGCACATTCTGACACATATTCCGCTATATCCTTTTTCATCCCAGACCACCAATAATCCTTCTTTAAATCCTGATACATCTTCGAAGAACCAGGATGTATCGTAAAAGTACCCTTATGAGCTTCGTCTAAAATCTTCCTTCTTAATGCCTTATCCTTCGGAACACAAATCCTTTGATTAAACAGAACAATCCTATCTGTCGCTCGTGTAAAACCCGGCTGAAGTGACAACTCTTGTAACTCTTCCTCTAACAATTGTGCCTGTTGAATCTCAACTCTCAAAGTAGAATTGACATTCAAATTCCCCATGATCATACCATTCGGAGTCCACACAAATTGGAGATTAAGATCTCTAAACTTCTCCAACAATGAATACTCCAAAATCATCAATTCCGCACTATGAACCATTTTCCGACTTAAAGCATCCGCTACTCTATTCGCTTTTCCTGGATGATACTTCAATTCTAAGTCATAATCCTTTAAGTACTCCATCCACCTTCTTTGTCGCATGTTCAACTCCTTTTGATCAAACAAATACTTCAAACTTTTGTGGTCACTGAACATTTCAAAACGTACACCATATAAATAATGACGCCACACCTTTAGTGCAAAAACCACTGTAGCTAGTTCCAAATCATGAGTTGGATAATTCTTCTCATGAACTTTTAACTGTCGAGAAGCATAAGCTACTACTTGACCACCCTGCATCAAAACGCTCCCTAATCCCCTCTTAGAAGCATCACAGAACACTTCATAAGAGTTATCAGGATCAGGAATAATTAATACTGGAGCACTCGTCAAACTTTCCTTCAATTTCATAAAACTTTGTTCGCAACCTGAATCCCATTCAAAAATAACATCCTTCCGAGTAAGTTTCGTCATTGGTAATGCCAATTGAGAAAAGCCCTTAATAAACCTTCTATAGTAACCGGCCAATCCCAAGAAACTTCTGACTTCTGAAACATTTCTCGGTCTCTCCCAATTAATCACTGCCTCTACCTTCGATGGATCCACTGCCACACCACCCTGAGATATAACATGTCCAAGAAAATTAACTTCCGACATCCAAAACTCACACTTGCTCAACTTAGCAAACAATTGCTTCTCTTGCAAGACCGATAAGACAATCCTCAGATGTTCTCCATGCTCTTGTGGAGTACGAGAATAAATAAGAATGTCGTCAATAAAGATTACCACAAATTGGTCCAAGTAAGCCTGAAATAATCGATTCATGTAATCCATAAAAACAGCTGGAGCATTAGTCACACCGAAAGGCATCACTAAGAATTCATAATGACCGTAACGTGTCCTAAATGCAGTCTTTGGCACATCGGAACTCTTCACTCGAATCTGATGATAACCCGACCATAAATCAATCTTCGAGAACACACATGCTCCTTTCAATTGATCTAACAAGTCGTCTATCCTTGGTAAGGGATACTTGTTCTTAATAGTAACTTTATTCAGTTTACGATAATCAATGCACAACCGCATTCCCCCATCTTTCTTCTTTACCAACAACACTGGAGCTCCCCAAGGTGAAACACTAGGTCTAACAAAATGCTTAGACATCAAATCCTCCAATTGGTCCTTTAATTCTCTTAATTCAAGCGGTGCCATCCGATACGGAGAAACGGATATAGGAGCCGTTCCCGGTATCAGGTCAATAGAGAACTCAACTTCTCTCTCCGGAGGAAGAGAAGAAACATCCTCTGGAAACACTTCAGGAAATTCACATACTATTGGAATACTCAGGACTTGCTGTTCACTACTTCCTTCCTTAGTAAGAACCAATAAAACAGATTTCTCTTTCTCAAACAAGAAGTTTACCATTCCCACCGTACCTTCTAAAATCGTTGATAAGACATCTTTCGGAGTAGCCTCAGCAGATGGAATAATGATTAACTTTTCTTCACACCCAATAAACACCGAGTTAGCAGAAAGCCAATCCATACCCAGAACAACATCCACTTTCTTAAGTGGTAAACAGATAAGGTCAATCTGGAAAACCCTTTCGTTAACAGACAACACACAATTTTCACACATCAGCAGTGTTTCAACCATTTCATCCATGGCAGTAGTAACCACCATAGGAGGAAACAAAGGAATAGTTTGCAACCCCAGTCGCCTTACACAACGCGTGGAGACAAAAGAATGCGTTGCCCCACAATCAAATAAAACAAAGCAAGAATGTCCATTTACGAAACACGTACCCGCAATCAATGAATTGTCACCCTTTGCTTTCCTTGCATCCAAGGTATACACTCGGCCCGTTGTCTTCCCTTGTGCCTGATTCTTACCCTGAGGACAATCCCTCGCCAAGTGGCCCACCTTCTGACACTGGTAACACCTCACACCTTCAATACCACATCGACCGAAATGATTCCGACCGCAAGTACGACACACCGGAGGTACACTAGTTCTAGAACTCTGGACCTGCTTCCCTTTGGAAAACTGTTGCCTTTGCCTAAACTGTTGATTCGACCTCCCTCGGTCACCTTGAATCGCCCTGTTCGAATCCACCTCCATTTGTACCTTTTTCAAACTATTTTCTGCCACATAACATTGTCTTAACATTTCAGCATAAGTAGCAAATTCCCGTTGAGACACGCTGTGTGAAATCTCAGCCCTTAACCCAAACAGAAACTGATCTATCTTCCACCTCTCATCAGGAGCATACATGGCCTGTCTAGAATAGTCAGCCATGTTCTCAAATTGTTCCGCATAAGAAGCCACTGACAAATTTCCCTGTCTCAACTGTTGGAACTCAAACTCCTTTTGAGACCTTAAAGAACTCGGAAAATATTTCTCCATAAAGATTACCTTAAACTGTTCCCACACTTTCGGCACTTCCTGAGTTGTCATCAAGGCTGAAGCGCTCTCCCACCACCTCATGGCAGGACCCTTCAACCAGTGAGAAGCAAAGACCACCTTATTCTCCTCACTGTAATGAACTATCAGAAAAATCCATTCCATTCCTGTTATCCATTCGTGTGCCTTTACCGGATCTAGCCCTCCTTGAAACTCCAGAGGATTCATACGAACAAATTCCCTGTAGGTTCCTCCTGTAACTTCCGGAACAACCACTGGAGGATGCAGACCATCAGCCATTTGTTGCATCATTCCTTGCATAAACTGATTCTGCTGTTGCTGCATCTGTTGCATAAATTGGTACAACGGGGCATTCCCTTCATCACCTTGTGGAACTGTCCCAGCTGGAGTAGTCCTTGGTCTTCCACGGTTGTTTCTGCGTCTATCAGCCATGTTCCTGAATTCCATATCAATAGGATTAAGTTGATCAGACTCAATACCATAAATATAACAGACAAGACCCATGGCGACACGCCGCATATGAAACGGAAAGAAACACTTATTCTATTTCATGGCTAGGTCGAGGATACGACCTGCTCTGATACCAACTGTAAAGACCATATACAATACATGCCTCAAATCATATATTATACATGAGTTTCACTTTTGGTACTGAAACATAACAAGTTCCTAGTTAACATATTATACACGTAAATGCCTCTAATACAAAACACCTAAAAGTCTAAGGCATTACATATACAAGATGTTCCAAAATGATAAAAACTAAGAACTAGATCAATACAATGATCTCAAAACATAAACGCCATAGCGGAAGCCATGCCATCACAAAACCACGATCCGTAAGGAAAGTCAAATAACCCTGTCCTTACCTTTCGCCAAACCTGCAGAACCTGTGATGTAAACAACAACAGTGGGGTGAGATACATCAAATCTCAGTGAGTTCCCTATCTTAAAGTCCTCTCGGCTCTACAAGGTTCTAACAAACCTAACTCAAGTCAAAAGGGAAAAAGGGAAGTGACCTTGAGTACACACACACTATATGGACACATGTTATGAGTTCATCAACTCACAATATCACTAATCCGTAACCACACCAAGGCATCCCCTTTTCCCGTCCGCTTCTACGTCTAGAAGACGACCCGAGTCATGGATCCTTGAACCTACTTGACATACAAATGGATTCGGGTTCTACGGGCCATAAACCGTTATGAACCGTCGCTTCACACGGGCTATAAACCGTCACAAGCATACGCTCCCTGAGCGCCATTCGTACTGCACACGGGAATCAAACCTGTCAAGTAGTTGTGCACAAGTTTCAGAGGAGCTCGAGACCCATGAAACGCACTCGCAAATAAAATCGGTTACGATTACGTGATCACACACAATCGTGATCGTATTCGACAATCACAAGGCCATAATGCCTTAACATAACCAAACGGTTAATACACATGTTCCATACTAGTGTTTATTCGTTCTAAATTGTCCAACACTGCTTATGGTAATTGTCCTCCCTCTACTTACTTTATGTTTTATCGTGCATACATTTTTCAACAACAATTACACAACCAAAATCAACAAAACGACACAATTCCAACAATTCCGATATAATTAAATCGGCCGTCAATCTTAAAACCAATGTAATAAGAAAGTACATTTTATTACCTTTCCAACGATACCAAAATTGTTCCAATCCGGGTCACGGATAAAAAGTTACGGCATTGGAAACAACCGATCGGAAATGAAATATCACAACAGCAGAATTCTGTAACTCTCCTGGCCGTACGCGTATTGGCACTCCCCGTACGCGTATTGCCCAAATGCTCGCCCAGCCATAAGCGTATTGCCCCAAGCGATACGCGTATTGCTCAAAATGCCCGGCCATCTATACGCGTATTGCCCTTGCCGTACGCGTATTGACAAGCTCCATACGCGTATTGACATGCTCCATACGCGTATGGGCAGAGAAAAATGCAGAAGTTCCTGCAGAATTTTTCTGCTACGGGTTGATCCAAAATCAACCCCAAATCCCATTTTCATCAATCAAAATGCATCAAAACATGTTATAACATCACAACCAGTATAACATATAATCAAACATTGCATTTAGCAGTTAGATTCACGAATTTTGTGCAAAAAGATTCAATTTTCACAATTTCTAATCTAACTCTAAACTCAAAATAATCCTACTCTAAAGAGTCTAACTAGAAGCCACCTGGATTACTAGACGAGGAGGTTGATACTGAGATGAATAGATGAAGAGTTGAAGCTTGATGATGATCTTGAGCTTCTTGAGAAATTTTCTCTTCTTCCTCTTCCTTTTCCTTTTCCTTCTTTCCTTTTTCCTTTCTTTTCTTCTCTTTAGCTTTGTTTCTATCTTTTGTTTGTTTTTCCAAGGAAAATGAAAAGGAAATAGATAGTATAGAAACTATCATATTTAGTAACACTACTAAATATCCAAAATTAGCTCAAATACATCAAATTATAAAAACTCAACGTTAAATACTATTAATTTAATTGACTCTGAGTTCGTCAGTTTACTCCAACTATTTTATCAAATAATTACTCAGAGTAATCCGGAACCCAGTTGATCATAATAATATTCACCAGAACGTTTATAAATTTACGGGGTATTACATTGTTGTTATCTTTATATAAGAATATGAGAATGAATCTGAACCGCTGAATTAAAATATATTTCTAAAATTGATTATTAATTTCTCTCTCCTCTTAAAAGCGCCCGATTTTTTCGACTTTTGGCACATGATTCAGTGAAAAATATGATTTAATCTCAACCTTTTAAATCTGATGGTTATTATTTATTCTCAAATTCCCATATAACTCACTCATTCTCACTATATATATATATATATATATATATATATATATATATATATATATATATATATATATATATATATATATATATATATATATATATATATATATATATTCAAAAATATTTTTTATTAAAACTATTATAAAATAGTAGAAATTATTTTAAACTTTAAAAGACTAATTTTGATATATAGTAGCATAAATTTACATTATTTAAGAATAAATCATAGTCAATATCAATTAAGTTTTTTAAAAAATAAAATATTTATAAATGATTTTTAAGAAAACTTATTCAAAATTAAGTAATGTTTTGAAATTTTGATATTAAAAATTATCATAATAAAAAAAATAAAATATCTAAAATAATATTGTATAAAAAATGTATTTAAACTAATTTTTTATGTAACGCCCACATATACATACATACATCAAAGCATATATCATACATGAATAATACGTTTGATACTGAAACATATATGTGCAAGTTCCTAGTTAACACATTGTATACATTAAATGCCCTAAATACAAAGTTCAAAAGTCTACGGCATAACATACACAAGATGTCCAAAAACCACTAAGAACTAGATCAATATAATGATCTCAAAATAAAACGCCATAGCGGAAGCCATGCCATCTCAAAAGCTACGATCCGTAAGGAAAAGTCAAACCACCTTATCCTTAACCTTCGCCGAACCTGCAGAACCTGTGATGTAAACAACAAAAGTGGGGTGAGATACATCAAATCTCAGTGGATTCGCTATCTTATAGTCCTCTCGGCTCTATAAGGTTCTAAAAAGCCTAACTCAAGTCAAAGGAAAAAGGGAAGTGACTTTGAGTACACACACTATATGGAAACATGTCATGAGTTCATCAACTCACAATATCACTAATCGGTAACCACACCAAGGCATCCCCTTTTCCCGTCCGCTTCTACGTCTAGAAGACGACCCGAGTCATGGATTCTTGAACCTACTTGACATACGAATGGATTCGGGTTCTACGGGCCATAAACCGTTATGAATCGTCGCTTCACACGGGCCATTAACCGTCACAAGCATACGCTCCCAGAGCGCCATTCGTACTGCACCCGGGAATCAAACCTGCCAAGTAGTCATGCATATGTTTCAGAGGAGCTCGAGACCCATGAAACGCAACTCAAAGAACCGGTTACGATTACGTGATCACACACACAAACGTGATTGCATTCGACAATCACAAGGCCATAATGCCTTCTCACAAACCACAAAGGTTCACACACATGTTCCATACTAGTGTCTCTCTCTCCTCTAGACCATTACTCGGCAAGGATGCACATCTACATAGAATGCACGAGCATCGCCATCTAGATTAATTATCAATCCTAGTCACAACTTAGAATCATAACATTAGGTTTTGAGGTAAGGTTTCCTCACTCTTCCTAATTTGTCTTAAGCATGCATATTCTCTCATTCATACTTAACAACAATTATATAGACACGGTATAACACAAAATTACAAGTAAATACATATAATCACACATCACATAAAACATCACTTTCCCGATCCGAGTTACGACTCAAAAGTTATGGAAGAAACAAGTTGGGTGATCTGTCATGTTCGCATTGCGAAGAGCCAGCGAGTGCTCGCTACTCATTCGCAGTGCGAACCTCTCAGCGAATGCCTAGCCAACGCTGGTTCGCTGCACCATTCGCAGTGCGAACGTGTGGCGAACCGTGGCAGAACCAAAACAAACTAAGGTTCGCAGTGCGAACCACTGGCGAATGCCTGGCGAACGTTCGCCTTCGCATTCGCAGTGCGAACTGCCAGCGAGTCCACGATTTCCCCCTTCGCTGGGGGACTCGCAGTGCGAATCTGGGAATTTCAGAAACTCCATCAGCGTAACAGCTGATCTCCCATGGTTCCAAAACCCCACCAAAACATAACCCAACATCATACAATCAAATATAAATGATTCTACACTCCTATAACCCATAATACTCAGTTTGTAACACATTTTAACCGTTAATCTCCAAGATTTTGCAATTTATCCAATTCTCCTACAACTCTAACCTAGGTATTAGAAACCAATAAAGTCTAAAACAAAAGCATCTATCTAGAACCCACCTTGAAGAGATGAAGATGGTGAAGATTTGAAGATGATTGGATGAAGATTTGATGATGTTCTTGATGATTTTGATCTTGAACTTTTCTCCTCTTTTTCTCTTCCTTTCCTTCTCTTTTCTTTCTCTCCAAAATCCTTTCTATCTTTTTCTTTGGAAAATGAAAGGAAAGAAAATAGTATAGGGAAAAAATATCATCAATTAGCAACACTACTAAATATCCAAAAAGTCTCTAAAGTCCAAATATTTAAATACCTCTGAGTCAGATAATATTAATTGGATTTACTCTAACTCCGACAGTTACCCTAATTACCTCTGCGGATAATTTATCAGAGTGCACTGGGACTCAGTTGATCACAACTAATATTATCCAGAGCAAAATAATTTACGGGGTATTACAACTACCTCAGAGGAAAAGACAACCACCTTGTTCTCCTCCACCTTCTCCAACGGCACCTCCTTTCTCTGACCCAAAACCTCCTTGCTCACCACTTCAGCAAAAGACCTCTTAAAATCTCTCCTATTTGAACCTCCCTGATTGAAAAGGAACTCACTCCGTATCCCCCTTTTTCCCTCCGTCTTCTCTCCCCGCGAATTCCTTTCAAACCTTGGGAGGTTTGCATGCAGTTTCCGGCCGTCAATTTGTATACTATCAATCTTTATAGCTAGCAACCTCGTGTCTTCCACTCCCTTAAATCTCGTAATACCAAAACGTCTACCCGAACTATTCCTCTTGGGAGAAATCATAACCTCCACGACGTCTCCTTCGCAACCGAAAAGCTTGAAAAGGTCCACCGCGCTCATCCGATCAGGAAATTCAGTAAAGTAAATCTACACCAAAAAAGATCCTCCATCTGCCCTCGTCCATTTCCCCTTAGTGAAAACATCCCATCTTGGTTTGATCTCACGGAAAGAACTCCTTCTTGCAGTCTTCCATTCCATTCCAAAAAAAAAAAACTCACAAAACCACCCAGAACCAACTCCCAACACCACCGAAAGAAATCGCGGAACCACCGTAAAGCTAATCAAGATGTGAAGGTCCCTAATTCGAAAATTAGGAATTTAAACCAAACACACCTTGAACCCTACAATGAAAACCGAGATTTCACCGATCAATGGACCTGAATCATAGTCGAAGATCGTTAAGTTGTCGGAGAAGAAACGAAATCGAAGAGGAAAAGGAGAAGCGAAAACACACAAAAAATCCCAATTAATTTTGTTCTTCAAATGACTTCAGTGTGATACGTTAATTAGGGATTTAAAAATAAAAATAAAAATAATAATTTCAAAATAGTAAAAATTATTTTAAACTTAATATTTATAAACTAAAAGACTAATTTTAACATATAGTAGTATAAATTAATTTTTTTAAATATTAAAACATAGTCAATTTCAACTAATTAAATTCTTAAAAAATCCAAGTTTTCAAAAAATGTATCTAATAATGATTTTTTTTATAAAAAATAATTCAAAATAGTAAAATTTTTAAATTTTAATATTTATAAAAGTCATAGTATAAAAGACTAAAATATCTAAAATAATATTCACCAAAAATTATTTAGATAAGTTGTTTATCCGAAGATTTTTTTTTGAAAAATTGTTTATACTTTTTTAAAATAAAAATATGTAATATTATACAAATCATTTAAAATTTAATAATTGTTTTAGTCAATATTTAATATAATTACAAAAAGATTCTTTTTATGATTTTGATCAATAATCGATCATAATATGATATGATAATCTTATCTTTTTGAATTTGGTATATTGGTTTTTTCTAAGAATCTTTGAGGCTTCATTTGTAATTTAATTTTTTTATTTTGTATTAAATTTTTTCTCTTTTTAGGGTTTGGGTATTGTAGTTTTAGTTAAAAAATTAAGAAAGGAGAAAACTATAATTAATTAATTATGTTAACGCAATTTTATTGAAAGGCTTAAAAATATTTTATTATAATATATTTGACTTCTAGATAATCTACCACCTATCTATTAAAAGACTATGTTCTAGAAATGATCACTAAATCTTTTTTAATTCAAGTTTATTTTTTTCTAATTATAGTATTAATTATGTCTAAGCACATTTAACTTACTTTTTCAATTTTCATGCAAAACTGAAAAAAAAAAAGCCTCATTCTACTTTCAATGTCATTTTAAATATCCACTCTACTTCATCCATAAAATAATCAAAAGATACATTGAAGCTTGGAGTGACACGCATTGGTTGGTGACATATTAAAATGACATTGATTTGAACATACTAGAACAAGCGATGACGCCGTCGGTGGTTTTGAAACAACGTTTGTTGCAAGAACTTTGAAGAAGCAACGTGAGTGGTTTGATCGTACTTAGGTTCACTTCTTCCGCTGAACTGCACAACAACCACCATGAATTCTTCTCTGACCACCGTCGTCAAATCCACCACTATCACAACGCCGCACACTAAGTTTCATCGCGTCATCCTTTGTCCCTTCCATGATTTTGTTTTGGTTTATGTTGGCTTCTGATTTTGCTTGCTAAGATGTAGTTTCAATATGTTTTGAGAAATGAAAGATAAATTCATGTTGTTGTTATCTTTATATAAGAATATGAGAATGAATCTGAACCGTTGAATTAAAACATATTTCTAAAATTGATTATTAATTTCTCTCTCCTCTTAAAAGCGTCCGATTTTTTCGACTTTTGGCACATGATTCAGTGAAAAATATGATTTAATCTCAACCTTTTAAATCTGATGGTTATTATTTATTCTCAAATTCTCATATAACTCACTCATTCTCACTATATATATATATATATTCAAAAATATTGTTTATTAAAACAATTATAAAATAGTAGAAATTATTTTAAACTTTAAAAGACTAATTTTGATATATAGTTGCATAAATTTACATTATTTAAGAATAAATCATAGTCAATATCAATTAAGTTTTCAAAAAAATAAAATATTTATAAATGATTTTTAAGAAAACTTATTCAAAATTAAGTAATGTTTTGAAATTTTGATATTAAAAATTATCATAATTAAAAAAATAAAATATCTAAAATAATATTGTATAAAAAATGTATTTAAACTAATTTTTTATCCGAAATTATATTTAGAAAATTATTTGTAAATTTTTTAAATAAAAATCAATTATATTATACATATCATTTTACCCCTTACGATATTATTAGATCATTCCCAAAATTTTGATCATAATTGTTATATAATTGACTTCTTGCTAAATTTATATATATATATATATATATATTATATTTATAGATAAATTTAAAATAATTATATATTTAAACTGACTTGAGCAAGCACAAATTGACCCGCATAGATATAAGAAGAGTGTCCTATTAGTAATATATTATTAGTTGTTAACTCTAAAATAAAATTATTTCAAGAATGAATATTAATAATATATTCTTTATAACTAAAGGAATATCCAAAAATATAAAACAATAAAAAACAAAAACATTCTTCGCTAAAGCATCAATAATTATCCATATAATTTATATGGATTATATATCCTTTATATTTCAATAATAAAGTAATTAAAAAAAACAATCACACTAGTAATTAGTCCTAATAACTTAATAATTAACCTAATAATAAATATGGATGAATGACTTAAACTAATGGCATGCTACACCATTCAATAAAATCCAATTCGACGATTTTTCTAAATGATCTCTATGCGATGAAAAGCTAAGAGGCTCACAAGCAATCTTCATATTACGAACTTTTGGAAAATTGCGCACATCCTTAAAATTGATAGTAGTAGACAATCCAACCTCAAAGTTAACAATTCCCCGAGAAGAGCTACTAACAATGTCGGTAGCTACATCATTGTTGACATCCATGTTGTGGTGGACTATGATAGTATTTGTAAAACCACTACTTTGGAAAAAAGGTTTTAAAGGAATGGTGGAGAGAAGACTTTGATATATTGTTGTAATTAATATTAAAAGAAATGTGATCGTAAGATATACTATAATAGCTGTCGAGATTTGTGATGAAGAGAGTAATATTTCACTCAGCGGTGATTCTTGATTTTTTTTTATGTTGAGTGAGTTGATAGAAGTTGAGTTGATTTCATACTCGGGCGTGACTGTGTGAAAACGGAAGATGAGAAGTAGCAATATAAAAAAGCCGGCAAGAAGGAACATTCTAGCAAAAACTATAAGTTTTTGCATCCAAAATGACCTCTGTTGGATTGAGGAGGATGCATATTCAATGACAATAGACAATAAAAATATGATCATGTCAATAGAAAAGCAAAAATAATTTATTAAAATATTAATCAAAAAGATATATTAGGAGTGACATTCGTTCTGTTTAGACATGTTCTACAAAAGTTTGCAAGAAAACGAAACAGAACGTCTAGATTTGTCAAAAAAAAAAACGGGACAAATGGACTTGCCAATACATCACTTTTTATACAAAATTTTATATTTATAAAAATGCACAAAAATTTAGAGCGGAATATGATAAACATATTAAAAGAAGCTTTGTTAAAATTTTACAAAAAATTTATAGATTAGAAATACCTGTATCCATATTCGGTAATGATCAGAAAGTAAGTAAGCAGCAACTAAAAAAAAGTTAAAATGGAATGAGTGTATTAGAATAATTTGAAATAAAACTTTACTACAAGAATTTTTTACAAACTACACACATAAAAACTTAAAGATATATGGGAAAAATAGCTTCAGAAAATATGCGAAATTTACCGGTTTGGTTTAACTTCTACGCCTCTTATAAACTTGGTTGTTTTTTCAATTCTTAGACTTTGTTTGGTCATGTATAGTATTTATAGAGTTTTAAGATGCAACACATATGGAAGGAAAGAAAATAAAAAGATGTAAAATTGATTATGAACAATTAAAGTGTTTGTCATTATATCAATCTCTTTCTTTTTAATTTATTTATCGTATTGTAGTTTTAATTAGATTTAGGATTGATTATGAAATCAATCAACAATTAAACTAATTATCTTTACTTCAATCAATTTCTTTTTATTCTATTTATCTTATTGTAATTTTATTTAGATTCAGGATTTAATATGAAATCAATCAACAATTAAATTGATTACAAATATATCAATCTCTTTCTTCTTAGTTTATTTATCTTTTTATATTTTTAATTAGATTTAGTTTTTTTTTTCTATCACTGAGATAACAGGTTTGCTGAGCCGTGTGATTTTACTCTCTACCACTTTTCTATTTTTTTTATTATTTTATTTATTTATTTTTCCCATTTAGTATTTTTTTAAAAAAAATTTATGACATGATTTTTTTAAAAAAATTCAAAACTTGTAGTTCTTAGAAAACTATTTTATTTTTATATTTGTGGTTATTTTCTTAATGAATGGGATGGAATTACATAAAAATATTGATAAAATAAAAACTTATCTTAATATTTAGCACCTTTTATTTAAATATAAAATAGAATTTAAAAACCAGATAGAGAAAATAAGGTACCATAGATGAGACATATTAAATTTTTTTATAATATATATTATATATTATAATCATTCATATATCACTATATAAATCATCAAAGTTAATAAAGAAGTTGGATTGATTAAATATTGAATACAAAAAGTTATATCTGATTTTCAATTACACTTAATTGTATATTTATTTATTGCACTTTATTATAGTTATTTTGTGATACACAATCAAATGACTTCAGTGTGATACGTTAATTAGGGATTTAAAAATAAAAATAAAAATAACATTTTCAAAATAGTAAAAATTATTTTAAACTTAATATTTATAAACTAAGAGTCTAATTTTAACATATAGTAGTATAAATTAAAATTTTTTAATATTAAAACATAGTCAATTTCAACTAATTAAATTCTTAAAAAATCCAAGTTTTCAAAAAGAGTATCTAATAATGATTTTTTTATATAAAGAATAATTCAAAATAGTAAAATTTTGAAATTTTAATATTTATAAAAGTCATAGTATAAAAGACTAAAATATCTAAAATAATATTCACCAAAAAATATTTAGATAAGTTGTTTATCCGAAGATTTTTTTTTGAAAAATTGTTTATACCTTTTTAAAATAAAAATATGTAATATTATACAAATCATTTAAAATTTAATAGTTGTTTTAGTCAATATTTAATATAATTACAAAAAGATTCTTTTTATGATTTTGATCAATAATCGATCATAATATGATATGATAATCTTATCTTTTTGAATTTGGTATATTGGTTTTTTCTAAGAATCTTTGAGGCTTCATTTGTAATTTTATTTTTTTATTTTGTATTAAATTTTTTTTCTTTTCAGGGTTTGGGTATTGTAGTTTTAGTTAAAAAATTAAGAAAGGAGAAAACTATAATTAATTAATTATGTTAACGCAATTTTATTGAAAGGCTTAAAAATATTCCCCTTATGATATTATTTGGTCAGTCAAAAATTTCTGATCATTATTATAATATATTTGACTTCTAGATAATCTACCACCTATCTATTAAAAGACTATGTTCTTGAAACGATCACTAAATCTTTTTTAATTCAAGTTTATTTTTTTCTAATTATAGTATTAATTATGTCTAAGCACATTTAACTTACTTTTTCAATTTTCATGCAAAACTGAAAAAAAAAAGCCTCATTCTACTTTCAATGTCATTTTAAATGTTCACTCTGCTTCATCCATAAAATAATCAAAAGATACATTGAAGCTTGGAGTGACACACATTGTTTGGTGACATATTAAAATGACATTGATTTGATCATACTAGAACAAGCGATGACGCCGTCGGTGGTTTTGAAACAACGTTTGCTGCAAGAACTTTGAGGAAGCAACGTGAGTGGTTTGATTTCTACTTAGCTTCACTTCTTCCGCTGAACTGCACAACAACCACCATGAATTCTTCTCTGACCACCGTCGTCAAATCCACCACTATCACAACGCCGCACACCAAGTTTCATCGCGTCATCCTTTGTCCCTTCCATGATTTTGTTTTGGTTTATGTTGGCTTCTGATTTTGCTTACTAAGATGTAGTTTCAATATGTTTTGAGAAATGAAAGATAAATTCATGTTGTTGTTATCTTTATATAAGAATATGAGAATGAATCTGAACCGCTGAATTAAAATATATTTCTAAAATTGATTATTAATTTCTCTCTCCTCTTAAAAGCGCCCGATTTTTTCGACTTTTGGCACATGATTCAGTGAAAAATATGATTTAATCTCAACCTTTTAAATCTGATGGTTATTATTTATTCTCAAATTCTTCTATAACTCACTCATTCTCACTATATATATTCAAAAATATTTTTTATTAAAACTATTATAAAATAGTAGAAATTATTTTAAACTTTAAAAGACTAATTTTGATATATAGTAGCATAAATTTACATTATTTAAGAATAAATCATAGTCAATATCAATTAAGTTTTTTTAAAAAATAAAATATTTATAAATGATTTTTAAGAAAACTTATTCAAAATTAAGTAATGTTTTGAAATTTTGATATTAAAAATTATCATAATAAAAAAAATAAAATATCTAAAATAATATTGTATAAAAAATGTATTTAAACTAATTTTTTATGTAACGCCCACATATACATACATACATCAAAGCATATATCATACATGAATAATACGTTTGATACTGAAACATATATGTGCAAGTTCCTAGTTAACACATTGTATACATTAAATGCCCTAAATACAAAGTTCTAAAGTCTACGGCATAACATACACAAGATGTCCAAAAACCACTAAGAACTAGATCAATATAATGATCTCAAAATAAAATGCCATAGCGGAAGCCATGCCATCTCAAAAGCTACGATCCGTAAGGAAAAGTCAAACCATCTTATCCTTACCCTTCGCCGAACCTGCAGAACCTGTGATGTAAACAACAACAGTGGGGTGAGATACATCAAATCTCAGTGAGTTCGCTATCTTATAGTCCTCTCGGCTCTACAAGGTTCTAATAAGCCTAACTAAAGTCAAAGGGAAAAGGGAAGTGACTTTGAGTACACACACACTATATGGAAACATGTTATGAGTTCATCAACTCACAATATCACTAATCGGTAACCACACCAAGGCATCCCCTTTTCCCGTCCGCTTCTACGTCTAGAAGACGACCCGAGTCATGGATCCTTGAACCTACTTGACATACGAATGGATTCGGGTTCTACGGGCCATAAACCGTTATGAACCGTCGCTTCACACGGGCCATTAACCGTCACAAGCATACGCTTCCAGAGCGCCATTCGTACTGCACGCGGGAATCAAACCTTCCAAGTAGTCATGCATATGTTTCAGAGGAGCTCGAGACCCATGAAACGCAACTCAAAGAACCGGTTACGATTACGTGATCACACACACAAACGTGATTGCATTCGACAATCACAAGGCCATAATGCCTTCTCACAAACCACAAAGGTTCACACACATGTTCCATACTAGTGTCTCTCTCTCCTCTAGACCATTACTCGGCAAGGATGCACATCTACATTGAATGCACGAGCATCGCCATCTAGATTAATTATCAATCCTAGTCACAACTTAGAATCATAACATTAGGTTTTGAGGTAAGGTTTCCTCACTCTTCCTAATTTGTCTTAAGCATGCATATTCTCTCATTCATACTTAACAACAATTATATAGACACGGTATAACACAAAATTACAAGTAAATACATATAATCACACATCACATAAAACATCACTTTCCCGATCCGAGTTACGGATCAAAAGTTATGGAAGAAACAAGTTGGGTGATCTATCATGTTCGCATTGCGAAGAGCCAGCGAGTGCTCGCTACTTATTCGCAGTGCGAACCTCTCAGCGAATGCCTAGCCAATGCTGGTTCGCTGCACCATTCGCAGTGCGAACGTGTGGCGAACCGTGGCAGAACCAAAACAAGCTAAGGTTCGCAGTGCGAACCACTGGCGAATGCCTGGCGAACGTTCGCCTTCGCATTCGCAGTGCGAACTGCCAGCGAGTCCACGATTTCCCCCTTCGCTGGGGGACTCGCAGTGCGAATCTGGGAATTTCAAAAACTCCATCAGCGTAACAGCTGATCTCCCATGGTTCCAAAACCCCACCAAAACATAACCCAACATCATACAATCAAATATAAATGATTCTACACTCCTATAACCCATAATACTCAGTTTGTAACACATTTTAACCGTTAATCTCCAAGATTTTGCAATTTATCCAATTCTCCTACAACTCTAACCTAGGTATTAGAAACCAATAAAGTCTAAAACAAAAGCATCTATCTAGAACCCATCTTGAAGAGATGAAGATGGTGAAGATTTGAAGATGATTGGATGAAGATTTGATGATGTTCTTGATGATTTTGATCTTGAACTTTTCTCCTCTTTTTCTCTTCCTTTCCTTCTATATTCTTTCTCTCCAAAATCCTTTCTATCTTTTTCTTTGGAAAATGAAAGGAAAGAAAATAGTATAGGGAAAAAATATCATCAATTAGCAACACTACTAAATATCCAAAAAGTCTCTAAAGTCCAAATATTTAAATACCTCTGAGTGAGATAATATTAATTGGATTTACTCTAACTCCGACAGTTACCCTAACTACCTCTGCAGATAATTTATCAGAGTGCACTGGGACTCAGTTGATCACAACTAATATTATCCAGAGCAAAATAATTTACGGGGTATTACAACTACCTCAGAGGAAAAGACAACCACCTTGTTCTCCTCCACCTTCTCCAACGGCACCTCCTTTCTCTGACCCAAAATCTCCTTGCTCACCACTTCAGCAAAAGACCTCTTAAAATCTCTCCTATTTGAACCTCCCTGATTGAAAAGGAACTCACTCTGTCTCCCCCTTTTTCCCTCCGTCTTCTCTCCCCGCGAATTCCTTTCAAACCTTGGGAGGTTTGCATGCAGTTTCCGGCCGTCAATTTGTATACTATCAATCTTCATAGCTAGCAACCTCGTGTCTTCCACTCCCTTAACTCTCGCAAAACCAAAACGTCTACCCGAACTATTCCTCTTGGGAGAAATCATAACCTCCACGACGTCTCCTTCGCAACCGAAAAGCTTGAAAAGGTCCACCGCGCTCATCCGATCAGGAAATTCAGTAAAGTAAATCTACACCAAAAAAGATCCTCCATCTGCCCTCGTCCATTTCCCCTTAGTGAAAACATCCCATCTTGGTTTGATCTCACGGAAAGAACTCCTTCTTGCAGTCTTCCATTCCATTTCAAAAAAAAAAAACACACAAAACCACCCAGAACCAACTCCCAACACCACCGAAAGAAATCGCGGAACCACCGTAAAGCTAATCAAGATGTGAAGGTCCCTAATTCGAAAATTAGGAATTTAAACCAAACACACCTTGAACCCTACAATGAAAACCGAGATTTCACAGATCAATGGACCTGAATCATAGTCGAAGATCATTAAGTTGCCGGAGAAGAAACGAAATCGAAGAGGAAAAGGAGAAGCGAAAACACACAAAAAACCCCAATTAATTTTGTTCTTCAAATGACTTCAATGTGATACGTTAATTAGGGATTTAAAAATAAAAATAAAAATAATAATTTCAAAATAGTAAAAATTATTTTAAACTTAATATTTATAAACTAAAAGACTAATTTTAACATATAGTAGTATACATTAATTTTTTTAAATATTAAAACATAGTCAATTTCAACTAATTAAATTCTTAAAAAATCCAAGTTTTCAAAAAATGTATCTAATAATGATTTTTTTTATAAAAAATAATTCAAAATAGTAAAATTTTTAAATTTTAATATTTATAAAAGTCATAGTATAAAAGACTAAAATATCTAAAATAATATTCACCAAAAATTATTTAGATAAGTTGTTTATCCGAAGATATTTTTTTGAAAAATTGTTTATACTTTTTTAAAATAAAAATATGTAATATTATACAAATCATTTAAAATTTAATAATTGTTTTAGTCAATATTTAATATAATTACAAAAAGATTCTTTTTATGATTTTGATCAATAATCGATCATAATATGATATGATAATCTTATCTTTTTGAATTTGGTATATTGGTTTTTTCTAAGAATCTTTGAGGCTTCATTTGTAATTTAATTTTTTTATTTTGTATTAAATTTTTTCTCTTTTTAGGGTTTGGGTATTGTAGTTTTAGTTAAAAAATTAAGAAAGGAGAAAACTATAATTAATTAATTATGTTAACGCAATTTTATTGAAAGGCTTAAAAATATTTTATTATAATATATTTGACTTCTAGATAATCTACCACCTATCTATTAAAAGACTATGTTCTAGAAATGATCACTAAGTCTTTTTTAATTAATGTTTATTTTTTTCTAATTATAGTATTAATTATGTCTAAGCACATTTAACTTACTTTTTCAATTTTCATGCAAAACTGAAGAAAAAAAAAGCCTCATTCTACTTTCAATGTCATTTTAAATATCCACTCTGCTTCATCCATAAAATAATCAAAAGATACATTGAAGCTTGGAGTGACACGCATTGGTTGGTGACATATTAAAATGACATTGATTTGAACATACTAGAACAAGCGATGACGCCGTCGGTGGTTTTGAAACAACGTTTGCTGCAAGAACTTTGAGGAAGCAACGTGAGTGGTTTGATCGTACTTAGGTTCACTTCTTCCGCTGAACTGCACAACAACCACCATGAATTCTTCTCTGACCATCGTCGTCAAATCCACCACTATCACAACGCCGCACACTAAGTTTCATCGCGTCATCCTTTGTCCCTTCCATGATTTTGTTTTGGTTTATGTTGGCTTCTGATTTTGCTTGCTAAGATGTAGTTTCAATATGTTTTGAGAAATGAAAGATAAATTCATGTTGTTGTTATCTTTATATAAGAATATGTGAATGAATCTGAACCGTTGAATTAAAACATATTTCTAAAATTGATTATTAATTTCTCTCTCCTCTTAAAAGCGTCCGATTTTTTGGACTTTTGGCACATGATTCAGTGAAAAATATGATTTAATCTCAACCTTTTAAATCTGATGGTTATTATTTATTCTCAAATTCTCATATAACTCACTCATTCTCACTATATATATATATATATATATATATATATATATATATATATATATATATATATATATATATATTCAAAAATATTGTTTATTAAAACAATTATAAAATAGTAGAAATTATTTTAAACTTTAAAAGACTAATTTTGATATATAGTTGCATAAATTTACATTATTTAAGAATAAATCATAGTCAATATCAATTAAGTTTTCAAAAAAATAAAATATTTATAAATGATTTTTAAGAAAACTTATTCAAAATTAAGTAATGTTTTGAAATTTTGATATTAAAAATTATCATAATTAAAAAAATAAAATATCTAAAATAATATTATATAAAAAATGTATTTAAACTAATTTTTTATCCGAAATTATATTTAGAAAATTATTTGTAAATTTTTTAAATAAAAATCAATTATATTATACATATCATTTTACCCCTTACGATATTATTAGATCGTTCCCAAAATTTTGATCATAATTGTTATATAATTGACTTCTTGCTAAATTTATATATATATATATATATATATATATATATATATATATATATATATATATATATATATTATTTATAGATAAATTTAAAATAATTATATATTTAAACTGACTTGAGCGAGCACAAATTGACCCGCGTAGATATAAGAAGAGTGTCCTATTAGTAATATATTATTAGTTGTTAACTCTAAAATAAAATTATTTCAAGAATGAATATTAATAATATATTCTTTATAACTAAAGGAATATCCAAAAATATAAAACAATAAAAAACAAAAACATTCTTCGCTAAAGCATCAATAATTATCCATATAATTTATATGGATTATATATCCTTTATATTTCAATAATAAAGTAATTAAAAAAAACAATCACACTAGTAATTAGTCCTAATAACTTAATAATTAACCTAATAATAAATATGGATGAATGACTTAAACTAATGGCATGCTACACCATTCAATAAAATCCAATTCGACGATTTTTCTAAATGATCTCTATGCGATGAAAAGCTAAGAGGCTCACAAGCAATCTTCATATTACGAACTTTTGGAAAATTGCGCACATCCTTAAAATTGATAGTAGTAGACAATCCAACCTCAAAGTTAACAATTCCCCGAGAGGAGCTACTAACAATGTCGGTAGCTACATCATTGTTGACATCTATGTTGTGGTGGACTATGATAGTATTTGTAAAACCACTACTTTGGAAAAAAGGTTTTAAAGGAATGGTGGAGAGAAGACTTTGATATATTGTTGTAATTAATATTAAAAGAAATGTGATCGTAAGATATACTATAATAGCTGTCGAGATTTGTGATGAAGAGAGTAATATTTCACTCAGCGGTGATTCTTGATTTTTTTTTATGTTGAGTGAGTTGATAGAAGTTGAGTTGATTCCATACTCGGGCGTGACTGTGTGAAAACGGAAGATGAGAAGTAGCAATATAAAAAAGCCGGCAAGAAGGAACATTCTAGCAAAAACTATAAGTTTTTGCATCCAAAATGACCTCTGTTGGATTGAGGAGGATGCATATTCAATGACAATAGACAATAAAAATATGATCATGTCAATAGAAAAGCAAAAATAATTTATTAAAATATTAATCAAAAAGATATATTAGGAGTGACATTCGTTCTGTTTAGACATGTTCTACAAAAGTTTGCAAGAAAACGAAACAGAACGTCTAGATTTGTCAAAAAAAAAAACGGCACAAATGGACTTGCCAATACATCACTTTTTATACAAAATTTTATATTTATAAAAATGCACAAAAATTTAGAGCGGAATATGATAAACATATTAAAAGAAGCTTTGTTAAAATTTTACAAAAAATTTATAGATTAGAAATACCTGTATCCATATTCGGTAATGATCAGAAAGCAAGTAAGCAGCAACTAAAAAAAAGTTAAAATGGAATGAGTGTATTAGAATAATTTGAAATAAAACTTTACTACAAGAATTTTTTACAAACTACACACATAAAAACTTAAAGATATATGGGAAAAATAGCTTCAGAAAATATGCGAAATTTACCGGTTTGGTTTAACTTCTACGCCTCTTATAAACTTGGTTGTTTTTTCAATTCTTAGACTTTGTTTGGTCATGTATAGTATTTATAGAGTTTTAAGATGCAACACATATGGAAGGAAAGAAAATAAAAAGATGTAAAATTGATTATGAACAATTAAAGTGTTTGTCATTATATCAATCTCTTTCTTTTTAATTTATTTATCGTATTGTAGTTTTAATTAGATTTAGGATTGATTATGAAATCAATCAACGATTAAACTAATTATCTTTACTTCAATCAATTTCTTTTTATTCTATTTATCTTATTGTAATTTTATTTAGATTCAGGATTTAATATGAAATCAATCAACAATTAAATTGATTACAAATATATCAATCTCTTTCTTCTTAGTTTATTTATCTTTTTATATTTTTAATTAGATTTAGTTTTTTTTTTCTATCACTGAGATAACAGGTTTGCTGAGCCGTGTGATTTTACTCTCTACCACTTTTCTATTTTTTTTATTATTTTATTTATTTATTTTTCCCATTTAGTATTTTTTTTAAAAAAATTTATGACATGATTTTTTTAAAAAAATTCAAAACTTGTAGTTCTTAGAAAACTATTTTATTTTTATATTTGTGGTTATTTTCTTAATGAATGGGATGGAATTACATAAAAATATTGATAAAATAAAAACTTATCTTAATATTTAGCACCTTTTATTTAAATATAAAATAGAATTTAAAAACCAGATAGAGAAAATAAGGTACCATAGATGAGACATATTAAATTTTTTTATAATATATATTATATATTATAATCATTCATATATCACTATATAAATCATCAAAGTTAATAAAGAAGTTGGATTGATTAAATATTGAATACAAAAAGTTATATCTGATTTTCAATTACACTTAATTGTATATTTATTTATTGCACTTTATTATAGTTATTTTGTGATACACAATCAAATGACTTCAGTGTGATACGTTAATTAGGGATTTAAAAATAAAAATAAAAATAACATTTTCAAAATAGTAAAAATTATTTTAAACTTTATATTTATAAACTAAGAGTCTAATTTTAACATATAGTAGTATAAATTAAAATTTTTTAATATTAAAACATAGTCAATTTCAACTAATTAAATTCTTAAAAAATCCAAGTTTTCAAAAAGAGTATCTAATAATGATTTTTTTATATAAAGAATAATTCAAAATAGTAAAATTTTGAAATTTTAATATTTATAAAAGTCATAGTATAAAAGACTAAAATATCTAAAATAATATTCACCAAAAAATATTTAGATAAGTTGTTTATCCGAAGATTTTTTTTTGAAAAATTGTTTATACCTTTTTAAAATAAAAATATGTAATATTATACAAATCATTTAAAATTTAATAGTTGTTTTAGTCAATATTTAATATAATTACAAAAAGATTCTTTTTATGATTTTGATCAATAATCGATCATAATATGATATGATAATCTTATCTTTTTGAATTTGGTATATTGGTTTTTTCTAAGAATCTTTGAGGCTTCATTTGTAATTTTATTTTTTTATTTTATATTAAATTTTTTTTCTTTTCAGGGTTTGGGTATTGTAGTTTTAGTTAAAAAATTAAGAAAGGAGAAAACTATAATTAATTAATTATGTTAACGCAATTTTATTGAAAGGCTTAAAAATATTCCCCTTATGATATTATTTGGTCAGTCAAAAATTTCTGATCATTATTATAATATATTTGACTTCTAGATAATCTACCACCTATCTATTAAAAGACTATGTTCTTGAAACGATCACTAAATCTTTTTTAATTCAAGTTTATTTTTTTCTAATTATAGTATTAATTATGTCTAAGCACATTTAACTTACTTTTTCAATTTTCATGCAAAACTGAAAAAAAAAAGCCTCATTCTACTTTCAATGTCATTTTAAATGTTCACTCTGCTTCATCCATAAAATAATCAAAAGATACATTGAAGCTTGGAGTGACACACATTGTTTGGTGACATATTAAAATGACATTGATTTGATCATACTAGAACAAGCGATGACGCCGTCGGTGGTTTTGAAACAACGTTTACTGCAAGAACTTTGAGGAAGCAACGTGAGTGGTTTGATTTCTACTTAGCTTCACTTCTTCCGCTGAACTGCACAACAACCACCATGAATTCTTCTCTGACCACCGTCGTCAAATCCACCACTATCACAACGCCGCACACCAAGTTTCATCGCGTCATCCTTTGTCCCTTCCATGATTTTGTTTTGGTTTATGTTGGCTTCTGATTTTGCTTACTAAGATGTAGTTTCAATATGTTTTGAGAAATGAAAGATAAATTCATGTTGTTGTTATCTTTATATAAGAATATGAGAATGAATCTGAACCGCTGAATTAAAATATATTTCTAAAATTGATTATTAATTTCTCTCTCCTCTTAAAAGCGCCCGATTTTTTCGACTTTTGGCACATGATTCAATGAAAAATATGATTTAATCTCAACCTTTTAAATCTGATGGTTATTATTTATTCTCAAATTCTCATATAACTCACTCATTCTCACTATATATATTCAAAAATATTTTTTATTAAAACTATTATAAAATAGTAGAAATTATTTTAAACTTTAAAAGACTAATTTTGATATATAGTAGCATAAATTTACATTATTTAAGAATAAATCATAGTCAATATCAATTAAGTTTTTTTAAAAAATAAAATATTTATAAATGATTTTTAAGAAAACTTATTCAAAATTAAGTAATGTTTTGAAATTTTGATATTAAAAATTATCATAATAAAAAAAATAAAATATCTAAAATAATATTGTATAAAAAATGTATTTAAACTAATTTTTTATGTAACGCCCACATATACATACATACATAAAAGCATATATCATACATGAATAATACGTTTGATACTGAAACATATATGTGCAAGTTCCTAGTTAACACATTGTATACATTAAATGCCCTAAATACAAAGTTCTAAAGTCTACGGCATAACATACACAAGATGTCCAAAAACCACTAAGAACTAGATCAATATAATGATCTCAAAATAAAATGCCATAGCGGAAGCCATGCCATCTCAAAAGCTACGATCCGTAAGGAAAAGTCAAACCATCTTATCCTTACCCTTCGCCGAACCTGCAGAACCTGTGATGTAAACAACAACAGTGGGGTGAGATACATCAAATCTCAGTGAGTTCGCTATCTTATAGTCCTCTCGGCTCTACAAGGTTCTAATAAGCCTAACTCAAGTCAAAGGGAAAAGGGAAGTGACTTTGAGTACACACACACTATATGGAAACATGTTATGAGTTCATCAACTCACAATATCACTAATCGGTAACCACACCAAGGCATCCCCTTTTCCCGTCCGCTTCTACGTCTAGAAGACGACCCGAGTCATGGATCCTTGAACCTACTTGACATACGAATGGATTCGGGTTCTACGGGCCATAAACCGTTATGAACCGTCGCTTCACACAGGCCATTAACCGTCACAAGCATACGCTTCCAGAGCGCCATTCGTACTGCACGCGGGAATCAAACCTTCCAAGTAGTCATGCATATGTTTCAGAGGAGCTCGAGACCCATGAAACGCAACTCAAAGAACCGGTTACGATTACGTGATCACACACACAAACGTGATTGCATTCGACAATCACAAGGCCATAATGCCTTCTCACAAACCACAAAGGTTCACACACATGTTCCATACTAGTGTCTCTCTCTCCTCTAGACCATTACTCGGCAAGGATGCACATCTACATCGAATGCACGAGCATCGCCATCTAGATTAATTATCAATCCTAGTCACAACTTAGAATCATAACATTAGGTTTTGAGGTAAGGTTTCCTCACTCTTCCTAATTTGTCTTAAGCATGCATATTCTCTCATTCATACTTAACAACAATTATATAGACACAGTATAACACAAAATTACAAGTAAATACATATAATCACACATCACATAAAACATCACTTTCCCGATCCGAGTTACGGATCAAAAGTTATGGAAGAAACAAGTTGGGTGATCTATCATGTTCGCATTGCGAAGAGCCAGCGAGTGCTCGCTACTTATTCGCAGTGCGAACCTCTCAGCGAATGCCTAGCCAATGCTGGTTCGCTGCACCATTCGCAGTGCGAACGTGTGGCGAACCGTGGCAGAACCAAAACAAGCTAAGGTTCGCAGTGCGAACCACTGGCGAATGCCTGGCGAACGTTCGCCTTCGCATTCGCAGTGCGAACTGCCAGCGAGTCCACGATTTCCCCCTTCGCTGGGGGACTCGCAGTGCGAATCTGGGAATTTCAGAAACTCCATCAGCGTAACAGCTGATCTCCCATGGTTCCAAAACCCCACCAAAACATAACCCAACATCATACAATCAAATATAAATGATTCTACACTCCTATAACCCATAATACTCAGTTTGTAACACATTTTAACCGTTAATCTCCAAGATTTTGCAATTTATCCAATTCTCCTACAACTCTAACCTAGGTATTAGAAACCAATAAAGTCTAAAACAAAAGCATCTATCTAGAACCCATCTTGAAGAGATGAAGATGGTGAAGATTTGAAGATGATTGGATGAAGATTTGATGATGTTCTTGATGATTTTGATCTTAAACTTTTCTCCTCTTTTTCTCTTCCTTTCCTTCTATATTCTTTCTCTCCAAAATCCTTTCTATCTTTTTCTTTGGAAAATGAAAGGAAAGAAAATAGTATAGGGAAAAAATATCATCAATTAGCAACACTACTAAATATCCAAAAAGTCTCTAAAGTCCAAATATTTAAATACCTCTGAGTGAGATAATATTAATTGGATTTACTCTAACTCCGACAGTTACCCTAACTACCTCTGCAGATAATTTATCAGAGTGCACTGGGACTCAGTTGATCACAACTAATATTATCCAGAGCAAAATAATTTACGGGGTATTACAACTACCTCAGAGGAAAAGACAACCACCTTGTTCTCCTCCACCTTCTCCAACGGCACCTCCTTTCTCTGACCCAAAATCTCCTTGCTCACCACTTCAGCAAAAGACCTCTTAAAATCTCTCCTATTTGAACCTCCCTGATTGAAAAGGAACTCACTCTGTCTCCCCCTTTTTCCCTCCGTCTTCTCTCCCCGCGAATTCCTTTCAAACCTTGGGAGGTTTGCATGCAGTTTCCGGCCGTCAATTTGTATACTATCAATCTTCATAGCTAGCAACCTCGTGTCTTCCACTCCCTTAACTCTCGCAAAACCAAAACGTCTACCCGAACTATTCCTCTTGGGAGAAATCATAACCTCCACGACGTCTCCTTCGCAACCGAAAAGCTTGAAAAGGTCCACCGCGCTCATCCGATCAGGAAATTCAGTAAAGTAAATCTACACCAAAAAAGATCCTCCATCTGCCCTCGTCCATTTCCCCTTAGTGAAAACATCCCATCTTGGTTTGATCTCACGGAAAGAACTCCTTCTTGCAGTCTTCCATTCCATTTCAAAAAAAAAAAACACACAAAACCACCCAGAACCAACTCCCAACACCACCGAAAGAAATCGCGGAACCACCGTAAAGCTAATCAAGATGTGAAGGTCCCTAATTCGAAAATTAGGAATTTAAACCAAACACACCTTGAACCCTACAATGAAAACCGAGATTTCACAGATCAATGGACCTGAATCATAGTCGAAGATCATTAAGTTGCCAGAGAAGAAACGAAATCGAAGAGGAAAAGGAGAAGCGAAAACACACAAAAAACTCCAATTAATTTTGTTCTTCAAATGACTTCAATGTGATACGTTAATTAGGGATTTAAAAATAAAAATAAAAATAATAATTTCAAAATAGTAAAAATTATTTTAAACTTAATATTTATAAACTAAAAGACTAATTTTAACATATAGTAGTATACATTAATTTTTTTAAATATTAAAACATAGTCAATTTCAACTAATTAAATTCTTAAAAAATCCAAGTTTTCAAAAAATGTATCTAATAATGATTTTTTTTATAAAAAATAATTCAAAATAGTAAAATTTTTAAATTTTAATATTTATAAAAGTCATAGTATAAAAGACTAAAATATCTAAAATAATATTCACCAAAAATTATTTAGATAAGTTGTTTATCCGAAGATATTTTTTTGAAAAATTGTTTATACTTTTTTAAAATAAAAATATGTAATATTATACAAATCATTTAAAATTTAATAATTGTTTTAGTCAATATTTAATCTAATTACAAAAAGATTCTTTTTATGATTTTGATCAATAATCGATCATAATATGATATGATAATCTTATCTTTTTGAATTTGGTATATTGGTTTTTTCTAAGAATCTTTGAGGCTTCATTTGTAATTTAATTTTTTATTTTGTATTAAATTTTTTCTCTTTTCAGGGTTTGGGTATTGTAGTTTTAGTTAAAAAATTAAGAAAGGAGATAACTATAATTAATTAATTATGTTAACGCAATTTTATTGAAAGGCTTAAAAATATTTTATTATAATATATTTGACTTCTAGATAATCTACCACCTATCTATTAAAAGACTATGTTCTAGAAATGATCACTAAATCTTTTTTAATTCGAATTTATTTTTTTCTAATTATAGTATTAATTATGTCTAAGCACATTTAACTTACTTTTTCAATTTCATGCAAAACTGAAAAAAAAAGCCTCATTCTACTTTCAATGTCATTTTAAATGTTCACTCTGCTTCATCCATAAAATAATCAAAAGATACATTGAAGCTTGGAGTGACACGCATTGGTTGGTGACATATTAAAATGACATTGATTTGAACATACTAGAACAAGCGATGACGCCGTCGGTGGTTTTGAAACAACGTTTGCTGCAAGAACTTTGAGGAAGCAACGTGAGTGGTTTGATCGTACTTAGCTTCACTTCTTCCGCTGAACTGCACAACAACCACCATGAATTCTTCTCTGACCACCGTCGTCAAATCCACCACTATCACAACGCCGCACACTAAGTTTCATCGCGTCATCCTTTGTCCCTTCCATGATTTTGTTTTGGTTTATGTTGGCTTCTGATTTTGCTTGCTAAGATGTAGTTTCAATATGTTTTGAGAAATGAAAGATAAATTCATGTTGTTGTTATCTTTATATAAGAATATGAGAATGAATCTGAACCGTTGAATTAAAACATATTTCTAAAATTGATTATTAATTTCTCTCTCCTCTTAAAAGCTTCCGATTTTTTCGACTTTTGGCACATGATTCAGTGAAAAATATGATTTAATCTCAACCTTTTAAATCTGATGGTTATTATTTATTCTCAAATTCTCATATAACTCACTCATTCTCACAATATATATATATATATATATATATATATATATATATATATATATATTTAAAAATATTTTTTATTAAAACAATTATAAAATAGTAGAAATTATTTTAATCTTTAAAAGACTAATTTTGATATATAGTTGCATAAATTTACATTATTTAAGAATAAATCATAGTAAATATCAATTAAGTTTTCAAAAAAATAAAATATTTATAAATGATTTTTAAGAAAACTTATTCAAAATTAAGTAATGTTTTGAAATTTTGATATTAAAAATTATCATAATTAAAAAAATAAAATATCTAAAATAATATTGTATAAAAAATGTATTTAAACTAATTTTTTATCCGAAATTATATTTTGAAAATTATTTGTAAATTTTTTAAATAAAAATCAATTATATTATACATATCATTTTACCCCTTAAGATATTATTAGATCATTCCCAAAATTTTGATCATAATTGTTATATAATTGACTTCTTGCTAAATTAATATATATATATATATATATATATATATATATATATATATATATATATATTATATTTATAGATAAATTTAAAATAATTATATATTTAAACTGACTTGAGCGAGCACAAATTGACCCGCGTAGATATAAGAAGAGTGTCCTATTAGTAATATACTATTAGTTGTTAACTCTAAAATAAAATTATTTCAAGAATGAATATTAATAATATATTCTTTATAACTAAAGGAATATCCAAAAATATAAAACAATAAAAAACAAAAACATTCTTCGCTAAAGCATCAATAATTATCCGTATAATTTATATGGATTATATATCCTTTATATTTCAATAATAAAGTAATTAAAAAAAACAATCACACTAGTAATTAGTCCTAATAACTTAATAATTAACCTAATAATAAATATGGATGAATGACTTAAACTAATGGCATGCTACACCATACAATAAAATCCAATTCGACGATTTTTCTAAATGATCTCTATGCGATGAAAAGCTAAGAGGCTCACAAACAATCTTCATAGTACGAACTTTTGGAAAATTGCGCACATCCTTAAAATTGATAGTAGTAGACAATCCAACCTCAAAGTTAACAATTCCCCGAGAGGAGCTACTAACAATGTCGGTAGCTACATCATTGTTGACATCCATGTTGTGGTGGACTATGATAGTATTTGTAAAACCACTACTTTGGAAAAAAGGTTTTAAAGGAATGGTGGAGAGAAGACTTTGATATATTGTTGTAATTAATATTAAAAGAAATGTGATCGTAAGATATACTATAATAGCTGTCGAGATTTGTGATGAAGAGAGTAATATTTCACTCAGCGGTGATTCTTGATTTTTTTTTTATGTTGAGTGAGTTGATAGAAGCTGAGTTGATTCCATACTCGGGCGTGACTGTGTGAAAACGGAAGATGAGAAGTAGCAATATAAAAAAGCCGGCAAGAAGGAACATTCTAGCAAAAACTATAAGTTTTTGCATCCAAAATGACCTCTGTTGTGTAAAGACCCATATAATAATACATGCATCAAATCATATATTATACATGAGTTTCACTTTTGGTACTGAAACATAATAAGTTCCTAGTTAACACATTGTACACATAAATGCCTCTAATACAAAACACCTAAAAGTCTAAGGCATTACATATACAAGATGTTCTAAAATGATAAAAACTAAGAACTAGATCAATACAATGATCTCAAAACATAACGCCATAGCGGAAGCCATGCCATCACAAAACCACGATCCGTAAGGAAAGTCAAGTAACCCTGTCCTTACCCTTCGCCAAACCTGCAGAACCTGTGATGTAAACAACAATAGTGGGGTGAGATACATCAAATCTCAGTGAGTTCCCTATCTTAAAGTCCTCTCGGCTTTACAAGGTTCTAACAAAGTCCTAACTCATGTCCAAGGGGAAAGGGGAAAGACCATGAGTACACACACACAAGTAACCGCCACGGTGAGCCTGTAAACTCACACTAGTACCGAAGTACCTCTTGAGCCTGTAAACTCAAGGATTCACAAAGTACCGAAGTACGTTCTGAGTCCGTACACTCAAGAACTCACATATCAATAACCAATACCAAGGTATCCCTTTTTCCCGTACCCTTCTACGTCTAGAAGGCGATCCGAGTCATGGATCCTTGTAGCTACTTGGCATACGATTGGATTCGGGATCACGGGCCGTACACCGTGATCCGTCACTTCTCACGGACCGTACGCCATCTCAAGTCTCTTTACCCGTAGGCTCCAACCGTACTTAACACGGGACTCAAACCTGCCAAGTAGTGGTGCATATGTTTCAGAGGAGCTCGAGACCCATGAAACGCACAACTGTGGTTATTGATAAACAGAAATGCACACGTCTCGGCCTTCATGCACGAGCGTTGCCACACATGGAACAATTCACACTTCCAACACAGTTTTGGTAATAATCCTCACCCTGCCTAGTCCATATTTTAACATGCATATATTGTCAATAATAATTACACACAATTAACAGGTAAAAGTCGATAAAACGACACAATTTCAGAAATCCCGACTTAATTAAATCGGCCGACGATCTTAAAACCATTTTAATAAGAAAGTACATTTTATTATCTTTCCAACGATATCAAAATTGTTCCAATCCGAGTTACGTACAAAAAGTTACGGCATTGTAAACAATCGATCGGAAAAATAAATCACAACAGCAGGATTCTGTAACTCTCCTGGCCGTACGCGTATTGGTACTCCCCGTACGCGTATTGCCCAAAAGCTCGCCCAGTCATACGCGTATTGCCCCAAGCGATACGCGTATTGCTCAAATGCCCGGCCATCCATACGCGTATTGCCCTTGCCGTACGCGTATTGACCAGCTCCATACGCGTAATGACATGCTCCATACGCGTATGGGCAGAGAAAAATGCAGAAGTTCCTGCAGAATTTTTCTGCTACGGGTTGATCCAAAATCAACCCCAAATCCCATTTTCATCAATCAAAATGCATCAAAACATATTATAACATCACAACCAGTATAACATATAATCAAGCATTGCATTTAGCAGTTAGATTCACGAATTTCATGCAAAATTAATCAATTTCCACAATTCCAATCTAACTCTAACTCAATAAAACTCTACCCTAAAGAGTCTAACTAGAACCCACCTGGATTACTAGACGAGGAGGTTGATACTGAGACGATTTAGATGAAGAATTGTTGCTTGATGATGTTCTTGAGCTTTGAGAGAATTTCCTCTTCTTCCTCTTTCTCTTCCTTTCTTTCCTTCCCTTTTTCCCTTCTCTTCCACCTTTCTATCTTTTTGTTTGTTTTCCCAAGGGAAATGAAAAGGAAAATAGATAGTATAGAAAACTATCATATTTAGTAACACTACTAAATGTCCGAATTAGCTCAAAAGCATCAATTAATAAAAACTCAACGTTAAATACTATTAATTTAATCGACTCTGAGTTCGTCAGTTTACTCTAATTATTTTATCAAATAATTACTCAGAGTACTCCGGAACCCAGTTGATCATAATAATATTAACTCGAGCGTTTATAAATTTACGGGGTATTACATCCTCCCCCCCTTAAATAGAAATTCGTCCTCGAATTTAGAATATTACCTGAACAGATGTGGATAAGAATCTCGCATTTCCGATTCTAGTTCCCAAGTAGCATCGCCCGGATGCGTCATATCCCATTGCACCTTAACAAGTGGAATATCTTTGTTCCTTAACACTTTTGTTTCCCTTCCCACAATACAACTCGGTTATGGTTCAAAAGTCAAAACTGCTCCTATTTCCACTGATTCGGGTAGAATTGGCTGAAGAGGATCAGGAATAAACTTACGGAGCTGAGATACGTGAAAACGTCATGCATCTCGGATAGAGAGGGTGGTAAGGCTAATCTATAAGCAACTTCACCAATCCTTTCTAAAATCTGATACGGTCCCACGTATCTCGGACTTAACTTACGCGACTTAAACGGTCCTTTCAATCTCAATCTCGGAGTAACTTTCAGAAATACATGGTCACCCTCCTCAAATTCCAAAGGTCTCCTACGATTGTCCGCATAACTCTTTTGACGATCTTGTGCTTGTTTAACCTTCTCGCGGATCATTCGAATCTTTTCCGTAGTCTCTTGAATAATCTCGGGTCCCAAAATTCTATCTTCGCCAATTTCAGCCCAACACAAAGGTGTCCTACACTATCTCCCATACAATGCTTCATAAGGAGCCATACCGATGCTCGCATGATAACTATTGTTATAGGAAAACTCAATTAACGGCAAAAGTTCTTTCCAATTCCCTCTACTCTCTAACACACAAGCTCTTAACATATCCTCCATCGTTTGTATTGTTCGTTCAGTCTGACCATCCGTTTGAGGATGATTCGACGTGCTCAAACACAAATTCGTACCCATCGCTTGTTGGAACACTTTCCAAAATCTCGAAGTAAACTTCGGATCTCTATCGGACACAATACTGGAAGGAATACCATGCAATCTCACAATCTCAGCAATAAACAACCTTGCAAGATGACTTGCCTTATGAGTAGTCTTTACGGCTAAGAAGTGTGCAGATTTCGTTAGTCGATCTACAATCACCCAAATAGAATCATACCCACCTTGGGTACGGGGTAAACCCACTGCAAAATCCATAGAAATACTATCCCACTTCCAAACTGGAATATCCAAAGGTTGTAACAAACCGCCCGGTCTTTGGTGTTCAATCTTCACCTGTTGGCACACCGCACATTCTGACACATATCCCGCTATATCCTTTTTCATCCCAGGCCACCAATAATCCTTCTTTAAATCCTGATACATCTTTGAAGAACCAGGATGTATCGTAAAAGTACCTTTATGAGCTTCGTCTAAGATCTTCCTTTTCAATGCCTCATCCCTCGGAACACAAATCCTTTGATTAAACAGAACAATCCCATCTGTCGCTCGTGTAAAACCCGGCTGAAGTAACAATTCTTGTAACTCTTCCTCTAACAATTGTGCCTGTTGAATCTCAACTCTCAAGGTAGAATTGACATTCAAATTTCCCATAATCACACAATTCGGAGTCCACACAAATTGGAGATTAAGATCTCTAAACTTTTCCAGCAATGAATACTCTAAAAATCATCAATTCCGCACTATGAACCATTTTCCGACTTAAAGCATCCGCTACTTTATTCGCCTTTCCTGGATGATATTTCAATTCTAAGTCATAATCCTTTAAGTACTCCATCCACCTTCTTTGTCGCATATTCAACTCCTTTTGATCAAACAAATACTTCAAACTTTTGTGGTCACTGAACATTTCAAAGCGTACACCATATAAATAATGACGCCACACCTTCAGTGCAAACACCACTGCAGCTAGTTCCAAATCATGAGTTGGATAATTCTTCTCATGAACTTTTAACTGTCGAGAAGCATAAGCTACCACTTGACCACCTTGCATCAGAACACCCCCTAATCCCCTCTTAGAAGCATCACAGAATACTTCATAAGAGTTGTTAGGATCAGGAATAATTAATACTGGAGCACTCGTCAAACTTTCCTTCAAATGCATAAAACTTTGTTCGCAACCTGAATCCCATTCAAAAATAACATCCTTCCGAGTAAGTTTCGTCATTGGTAAGGCCAATTGAGAAAAGCCCTTAATAAACCTTCTATAGTAACCGGCCAATCCCAAGAAACTTCTGACTTCTGAAACATTTCTCGGTCTCTCCCAATTAATTACTGCTTCTACTTTCGATGGATCCACTGCCACACCACCTCGAGATATCACATGTCCAAGAAAATTAACTTCCGACATCCAAAACTCACACTTGCTCAACTTAGCAAACAATTGCTTCTCTTGCAAGACCGATAAGACAATCCTCAGATGTTCTCCGTGCTCTTGTGGAGTACGAGAATAAATAAGAATGTCGTCAATAAAGATTACCACAAATTGGTCCAAGTAAGCCTGAAATATTCGATTCATGTAATCCATGAAAACAGCTGGAGCATTAGTCACACCGAAAGGCATCACTAAGAATTCGTAATGACCGTAACGTGTCCTAAATGCAGTCTTTGGCACATCGGAACTCTTCACTCGAATCTGATGATAACCCGACCGTAAATCAATCTTCGAGAACACACAGGCTCCTTTCAATTGATCTAATAAGTCGTCTATCCTTGGTAAGGGATACTTATTCTTAATGGTAACTTTATTCAACTTACGATAATCAATGCACAAACGCATTCCCCCATCTTTCTTCTTTACCAACAACACTGGAGCTCCCCACGGTGAAACACTAGGCCTAACGAAATGCTTAGACATCAAGTCCTCCAATTGGTCCTTTAATTCTCTTAATTCAAGCGGTGCCATCCGATACGGAGAAACAGATATAGGAGCCGTTCCCGGTATCAGGTCAATAGAGAACTCAACTTCTCTCTCCGGAGGAAGAGAAGAAACATCCTCAGGAAACACTTCAGGAAATTCACACACTATTGGAATACTCAGAACTTGCTGTTCACTACTTCCTTCCTTAGTAAGAACCAATAAAACAGATTTCTCTTTCTCAAACAAGAAATTTACCATTCCCACCGTACCTTCTAAAATCGTTGATAATACATCTTTCGGAGTAGCCTCAGCAGATGGAATAATAATTAGCTTCTCCTCACAACCGATAAAAACCGAATTAGCTGAAAGCCAGTCCATTCCTAGAACAACATCCACTTTCTTAAGCGGCAGACAAATAAGATCAATCTGGAAGACTCTTTCGTTCACCGACAACACACAATTTTCACACATCAGTGGTGTTTCAACCATTTCATCCATGGAAGTAGTAACCACCATAGGAGGAAACAAAGGAATAGTTTGCAACCCAAGTCGCTTCACACATCTTAAAGACACAAAAGAATGTGTAGCCCCACAGTCAAATAAAACAAAACAAGGTTGACCATTAACGAAGCACGTACCCGAAATTCCAAGGTCATCGCCTTTTGCTTCCTTCCTTTGCGTCTGATTCCTATTCTAAGGACAATCCCTTGCAATGTGTCCCACCTTCTGACATTGATAACACTTCACACCTTCGATACCGCACTTTCCTCGATGATTTCTACCACAGTGTCGACATGCACTAGTCCTAGAGCTCTGAACTTGTTTCCCTTTAAAAACTCGTTGCCTAGGATTAGACTGTTGGCTTGCCCTACGCGAACCCCCTTCTGTCCGAACTTCCTTCAAACTGTTCTCTGCCACACAGTATTGCCGCAACTGCTGGAATTCAAACTCTCTTCGGATCCTCAAAGAACTAGGAAGGTAATTTTCAATAAAAATAGACCTGAACTGCTCCCACACCTTAGGTACACCTTGCATAGTCAAGAAAGCTGAAGCAACATCCCACCATCTTTCAGCAGGACCCCTTAGTGAGTGAGAAGCAAACACTACCTTGTTCTCCTCACTACAGCAAATTACTAGAAAAATTCTCTCCATGCCAGCAATCCAGTCATGAGCTCTCACAGGATCCATTCCGCCATGAAATTCTGGAGGATTCATGCGGAGAAAATCCCGAAAACTCCCACCTATAATCTCTGGAACAACCACTGTAGGATGCAGACCATCAGCCATTTGTTGCATCATTCCTTGCATGAATTGATTCTGCTGTTGCTGCATCTGTTGCATAAATTGGTACAACGGGGCATTCCCTTCATCACCTTGTGGAACTGTCCCAGCTGGAGTAGTCCTTGGTCTTCCACGGTTGTTTCTGCGTCTATCAGCCATGTTCCTGAATTCCATATCAATAGGATTAAGTTGATCAGACTCAATACCATAAATATAACAGACAAGACCCATGGCGACCCGCCGCATATGAAACGGAAAGAAACACTTATTCTATTTCATGGCTAGGTCGAGGATACGACCTGCTCTGATACCAACTGTAAAGACCCATATAATAATACATGCATCAAATCATATATTATACATGAGTTTCACTTTTGGTACTGAAACATAATAAGTTCCTAGTTAACACATTGTACACATAAATGCCTCTAATACAAAACACCTAAAAGTCTAAGGCATTACATATACAAGATGTTCTAAAATGATAAAAACTAAGAACTAGATCAATACAATGATCTCAAAACATAACGCCATAGCGGAAGCCATGCCATCACAAAACCACGATCCGTAAGGAAAGTCAAGTAACCCTGTCCTTACCCTTCGCCAAACCTGCAGAACCTGTGATGTAAACAACAACAGTGGGGTGAGATACATCAAATCTCAGTGAGTTCCCTATCTTAAAGTCCTCTCGGCTTTACAAGGTTCTAACAAAGTCCTAACTCATGTCCAAGGGGAAAGGGGAAAGACCATGAGTACACACACACAAGTAACCGCCACGGTGAGCCTGTAAACTCACACTAGTACCGAAGTACCTCTTGAGCCTGTAAACTCAAGGATTCACAAAGTACCGAAGTACGTTCTGAGTCCGTACACTCAAGAACTCACATATCAATAACCAATACCAAGGTATCCCTTTTTCCCGTACCCTTCTACGTCTAGAAGGCGATCCGAGTCATGGATCCTTGTAGCTACTTGGCATACGATTGGATTCGGGATCACGGGCCGTACACCGTGATCCGTCACTTCTCACGGACCGTACGCCGTCTCAAGTCTCTTTACCCGTAGGCTCCAACCGTACTTAACACGGGACTCAAACCTGCCAAGTAGTGGTGCATATGTTTCAGAGGAGCTCGAGACCCATGAAACGCACAACTGTGGTTATTGATAAACAGAAATGCACACGTCTCGGCCTTCATGCACGAGCGTTGCCACACATGGAACAATTCACACTTCCAACACAGTTTTGGTAATAATCCTCACCCTGCCTAGTCCATATTTTAACATGCATATATTGTCAATAATAATTACACACAATTAACAGGTAAAAGTCGATAAAACGACACAATTTCAGAAATCCCGACTTAATTAAATCGGCCGACGATCTTAAAACCATTTTAATAAGAAAGTACATTTTATTATCTTTCCAACGATATCAAAATTGTTCCAATCCGAGTTACGTACAAAAAGTTACGGCATTGTAAACAATCGATCGGAAAAATAAATCACAACAGCAGGATTCTGTAACTCTCCTGGCCGTACGCGTATTGGTACTCCCCGTACGCGTATTGCCCAAAAGCTCGCCCAGCCATACGCGTATTGCCCCAAGCGATACGCGTATTGCTCAAATGCCCGGCCATCCATACGCGTATTGCCCTTGCCGTACGCGTATTGACCAGCTCCATACGCGTAATGACATGCTCCATACGCGTATGGGCAGAGAAAAATGCAGAAGTTCCTGCAGAATTTTTCTGCTACGGGTTGATCCAAAATCAACCCCAAATCCCATTTTCATCAATCAAAATGCATCAAAACATGTTATAACATCACAACCAGTATAACATATAATCAAGCATTGCATTTAGCAGTTAGATTCACGAATTTCATGCAAAATTAATCAATTTCCACAATTCCAATCTAACTCTAACTCAATAAAACTCTACCCTAAAGAGTCTAACTAGAACCCACCTGGATTACTAGACGAGGAGGTTGATACTGAGACGATTTAGATGAAGAATTGTTGCTTGATGATGTTCTTGAGCTTTGAGAGAATTTCCTCTTCTTCCTCTTTCTCTTCCTTTCTTTCCTTCCCTTTTTCCCTTCTCTTCCACCTTTCTATCTTTTTGTTTGTTTTCCCAAGGGAAATGAAAAGGAAAATAGATAGTATAGAAAACTATCATATTTAGTAACACTACTAAATGTCCGAATTAGCTCAAAAGCATCAATTAATAAAAACTCAACGTTAAATACTATTAATTTAATCGACTCTGAGTTCGTCAGTTTACTCTAATTATTTTATCAAATAATTACTCAGAGTACTCCGGAACCCAGTTGATCATAATAATATTAACTCGAGCGTTTATAAATTTACGGGGTATTACAGTTGGATTGAGGAGGATGCATATTCTATGACAATAGACAATAAAAATATGATCATGTCAATAGAAAAACAAAAATAATTTATAAAAATATTAATAAAAAAGATATATTAGGAGTGACATTCGTTCTGTTTAGACATGTTCTACAAAAGTTTGCAAGAAAACGAAACATAACGTCTAGATTTGTCAAAAAAAAAACGGGAAAAATGGACTTGCCAATACATCACTTTTTATACAAAATTTTATATTTATAAAAATGCACAAAAATTTAGAGCGGAATATGATAAACATATTAAAAGAAGCTTTGTTAAAATTTTACAAAAAATTTATAGATTAGAAATACCTGTATCCATATTCGGTAATGATCAGAAATCAAGTAAGCAGCAACTAAAAAAAAGTTAAAATGGAATGAGTGTATTAGAATAATTTGAAATAAAACTTTACTACAAGATTTTTTTACAAACTACACACATAAAAACTTAAAGATATATGGGAAAAATAGCTTCAGAAAATATGCAAAATTTACCGGTTTGGTTTAACTTCTACGCCTCTTATAAACTTGGTTGTTTTTTCAATTCTTAGACTTTGTTTGGTCATGTATAGTATTTATAGAGTTTTAAGATGCAACACATATGGAAGGAAAGAAAATAAAAAGATGTAAAATTGATTATGAACAATTAAAGTGTTTGTCATTATATCAATCTCTTTCTTTTTAATTTATTTATCGTATTGTAGTTTTAATTAGATTTAGGATTGATTATGAAATCAATCAACGATTAAACTAATTATCTTTACTTCAATCAATTTCTTTTTATTCTATTTATCTTATTGTAATTTTATTTAGATTCAGGATTTAATATGAAATCAATCAACAATTAAATTGATTACAAATATATCAATCTCTTTCTTCTTAGTTTATTTATCTTTTTATATTTTTAATTAGATTTAGTTTTTTTTTTCTCTCACTGAGATAACAGGTTTGCTGAGCCGTGTGATTTTATTCTCTACCACTTTTCTATTTTTTTTATTATTTTATTTATTTATTTTTCCCATTTAGTATTTTTTTTAAAAAAATTTATAACATGATTTTTTTAAAAAAATTCAAAACTTGTAGTTCTTAGAAAACTATTTTATTTTTATATTTGTGGTTATTTTCTTAAAGTTTATTTTTTTCTAATTATAGTATTAATTATGTCTAAGCACATTTAACTTACTTTTTCAATTTTCATGCAAAACTGAAAAAAAAAAGCCTCATTCTACTTTCAATGTCATTTTAAATGTTCACTCTGCTTCATCCATAAAATAATCAAAAGATACATTGAAGCTTGGAGTGACACACATTGTTTGGTGACATATTAAAATGACATTGATTTGATCATACTAGAACAAGCGATGACGCCGTCGGTGGTTTTGAAACAACGTTTGCTGCAAGAACTTTGAGGAAGCCACGTGAGTGGTTTGATTTCTACTTAGCTTCACTTCTTCCGCTGAACTGCACGACAACCCCCATGAATTCTTCTCTGACCACCGTCGTCAAATCCACCACTATCACAACGCCGCACACCAAGTTTCATCGCGTCATCCTTTGTCCATTCCATGATTTTGTTTTGGTTTATGTTGGCTTCTGATTTTGCTTACTAAGATGTAGTTTCAATATGTTTTGAGAAATGAAAGATAAATTCATGTTGTTGTTATCTTTATATAAGAATATGAGAATGAATCTGAACCGCTGAATTAAAATATATTTCTAAAATTGATTATTAATTTCTCTCTCCTCTTAAAAGCGCCAGATTTTTTCGACTTTTGGCACATGATTCAGTGAAAAATATGATTTAATCTCAACCTTTTAAATCTGATGGTTATTATTTATTCTCAAATTCTCATATAACTCACTCATTCTCACTATATATATATATATATATATATATATATAAATATATATATATTCAAAAATATTTTTTATTAAAACTATTATAAAATAGTAGAAATTATTTTAAACTTTAAAAGACTAATTTTGATATATAGTAGCATAAATTTACATTATTTAAGAATAAATCATAGTCAATATCAATTAAGTTTTTTAAAAAATAAAATATTTATAAATGATTTTTAAGAAAACTTATTCAAAATTAAGTAATGTTTTGAAATTTTGATATTAAAAATTATCATAATAAAAAAAATAAAATATCTAAAATAATATTGTATAAAAAATGTATTTAAACTAATTTTTTATGTAACGCCCACATATACATACATACATCAAAGCATATATCATACATGAATAATACGTTTGATACTGAAACATATATTTGCAAGTTCCTAGTTAACACATTGTATACATTAAATGCCCTAAATACAAAGTTCTAAAGTCTACGGCATAACATACACAAGATGTACAAAAACCACTAAGAACTAGATCAATATAATGATCTCAAAATAAAACGCCATAGCGGAAGCCATGCCATCTCAAAAGCTACGATCCGTAAGGAAAAGTCAAACCATCTTATCCTTACCCTTCGCCGAACCTGCAGAACCTGTGATGTAAACAACAACAGTGGGGTGAGATACATCAAATCTCAGTGAGTTCGCTATCTTATAGTCCTCTCGGCTCTACAAGGTTCTAATAAGCCTAACTCAAGTCAAAGGGAAAAGGGAAGTGACTTTGAGTACACACACACTATATGGAAACATGTTATAAGTTCATCAACTCACAATATCACTAATCGGTAACCACACCAAGGCATCCCCTTTTCCCGTCCGCTTCTACGTCTAGAAGACGACCCGAGTCATGGATCCTTGAACCTACTTGACATACGAATGGATTCGGGTTCTACGGGCCATAAACCGTTATGAACCGTCGCTTCACACGGGCCATTAACCGTCACAAGCATACGCTTCCAGAGCGCCATTCGTACTGCACGCGGGAATCAAACCTGCCAAGTAGTCATGCATATGTTTCAGAGGAGCTCGAGACCCATGAAACGCAACTCAAAGAACCGGTTACGATTACGTGATCATACACACAAACGTGATTGCATTCGACAATCACAAGGCCATAATGCCTTCTCACAAACCACAAAGGTTCACACACATGTTCCATACTAGTGTCTCTCTCTCCTCTAGACCATTACTCGGCAAGGATGCACATCTACATCGAATGCACGAGCATCGCCATCTAGATTAATTATCAATCCTAGTCACAACTTAGAATCATAACATTAGGTTTTGAGGTAAGGTTTCCTCACTCTTCCTATTTTGTCTTAAGCATGCATATTCTCTCATTCATACTTAACAACAATTATATAGACACGGTATAACACAAAATTACAAGTAAATACATATAATCACACATCACATAAAACATCACTTTCCCGATCCGAGTTACGGATCAAAAGTTATGGAAGAAACAAGTTGGGTGATCTGTCATGTTCGCATTGCGAAGAGCCAGCGAGTGCTCGCTACTCATTCGCAGTGCGAACCTCTCAGCGAATGCCTAGCCAATGCTGGTTCGCTGCACCATTCGCAGTGCGAACGTGTGGCAAACCGTGGCAGAACCAAAACAAGCTAAGGTTCGCAGTGCGAACCACTGGCGAATGCCTGGCGAACGTTCGCCTTCGCATTCGCAGTGCGAACTGCCAGCGAGTCCACGATTTCCCCCTTCGCTGGGGGACTCGCAGTGCGAATCTGGGAATTTCAGAAACTCCATCAGCGTAACAGCTGATCTCCCATGGTTCCAAAACCCCACCAAAACATAACCCAACATCATACAATCAAATATAAATGATTCTACACTCCTATAACCCATAATACTCATTTTGTAACACATTTTAACCGTTAATCTCCAAGATTTTGCAATTTATCCAATTCTCCTACAACTCTAACCTAGGTATTAGAAACCAATAAAGTCTAAAACAAAAGCATCTATCTAGAACCCACCTTGAAGAGATGAAGATGGTGAAGATTTGAAGATGATTGGATGAAGATTTGATAATGTTCTTGATGATTTTGATCTTGAACTTTTCTCCTCTTTTTCTCTTCCTTTCCTTCTATTTTCTTTCTCTCCAAAATCCTTTCTATCTTTTTCTTTGGAAAATGAAAGGAAAGAAAATAGTATAGGGAAAAAATATCATCAATTAGCAACACTACTAAATATCCAAAAAGTCTCTAAAGTCCAAATATTTAAATACCTCTGAGTGAGATAATATTAATTGGATTTACTCTAACTCCGACAGTTACCCTAATTACCTCTGAAGATAATTTATCAGAGTGCACTGGGACTCAGTTGATCACAACTAATATTATCCAGAGCAAAATAATTTACGGGGTATTACAACTACCTCAGAGGAAAAGACAACCACCTTGTTCTCCTCCACCTTCTCCAACGGCACCTCCTTTCTCTGACCCAAAATCTCCTTGCTCACCACTTCAGCAAAAGACCTCTTAAAATCTCTCCTATTTGAACCTCCCTGATTGAAAAGGAACTCACTCCGTCTCCCCCTTTTTCCCTCCGTCTTCTCTCCCCGCGAATTCCTTTCAAACCTTGGGAGGTTTGCATGCAGTTTCCGGCCGTCAATTTGTATACTATCAATCTTCATAGCTAGCAACCTCGTGTCTTCCACTCCCTTAAATCTCGCAAAACCAAAACGTCTACCCGAACTATTCCTCTTGGGAGAAATCATAACCTCCACGACGTCTCCTTCGCAACCGAAAAGCTTGAAAAGGTCCACCGCGCTCATCCGATCAGGAAATTCAGTAAAGTAAATCTACACCAAAAAAGATCCTCCATTTCCCCTAAGTGAAAACATCCCATATTGGTTTGATCTCACGGAAAGAACTCCTTCTTGCAGTCTTCCATTCCATTTCAAAAAAAAAACACACAAAACCACCCAGAACCAACTCCCAACACCACCGAAAGAAATCGCGGAACCACCGTAAAGCTAATCAAGATGTGAAGGTCCCTAATTCGAAAATTAGGAATTTAAACCAAACACACCTTGAACCCTACAATGAAAACCGAGATTTCACAGATCAATGGACCTGAATCATAGTCGAAGATCATTAAGTTGTCGGAGAAGAAACGAAATTGAAGAGGAAAAGGAGAAGCGAAAACACACAAAAAACCCCAATTAATTTTGTTCTTCAAATGACTTCAGTGTGATACGTTAATTAGGGATTTAAAAATAAAAATAAAAATAATAATTTCAAAATAGTAAAAATTATTTTAAACTTAATATTTATAAACTAAAAGACTAATTTTAACATATAGTAGTATACATTAATTTTTTTAAATATTAAAACATAGTCAATTTCAACTAATTAAATTCTTAAAAAATCCAAGTTTTCAAAAAATGTATCTAATAATGATTTTTTTTATAAAAAATAATTCAAAATAGTAAAATTTTTAAATTTTAATATTTATAAAAGTCATAGTATAAAAGACTAAATATCTAAAATAATATTCACCAAAAATTATTTAGATAAGTTGTTTATCCGAAGATTTTTTTTTGAAAAATTGTTTATACTTTTTTAAAATAAAAATATGTAATATTATACAAATCATTTAAAATTTAATAAATGTTTTAGTCAATATTTAATATAATTACAAAAAGATTCTTTTTATGATTTTGATCAATAATCGATCATAATATGATATGATAATCTTATCTTTTTGAATTTGGTATATTGGTTTTTTCTAAGAATCTTTGAGGCTTCATTTGTAATTTAAATTTTTATTTTGTATTAAATTTTTTCTCTTTTCAGGGTTTGGGTATTGTAGTTTTAGTTAAAAAATTAAGAAAGGAGAAAACTATAATTAATTAATTTTGTTAACGCAATTTTATTGAAAGGCTTAAAAATATTTTGTTATAATATATTTGACTTCTAGATAATCTACCACCTATCTATTAAAAGACTATGTTCTAGAAATGATCACTAAATCTTTTTTAATTCAAGTTTATTTTTTTCTAATTATAGTATTAATTATGTCTAAGCACATTTAACTTACTTTTTCAATTTTCATGCAAAACTGAAAAAAAAAAGCCTCATTCTACTTTCAATGTCATTTTAAATGTTCACTCTGCTTCATCCATAAAATAATCAAAAGATACATTGAAGCTTGGAGTGACACGCATTGGTTGGTGACATATTAAAATGACATTGATTTGAACATACTAGAACAAGCGATGACGCCGTCGGTGGTTTTGAAACAACGTTTGCTGCAAGAAATTTGAGGAAGCAACATGAGTGGTTTGATCGTACTTAGCTTCACTTCTTCCGCTGAACTGCACAACAACCACCATGAATTCTTCTCTGACCACCGTCGTCAAATCCACCACTATCACAACGCCGCACACTAAGTTTCATCGCGTCATCCTTTGTCCCTTCCATGATTTTGTTTTGGTTTATGTTGGCTTCTGATTTTGCTTCCTAAGATGTAGTTTCAATATGTTTTGAGAAATGAAAGATAAATTCATGTTGTTGTTATCTTTATATAAGAATATGAGAATGAATCTGAACCGTTGAATTAAAACATATTTCTAAAATTGATTATTAATTTCTCTCTCCTCTTAAAAGCTTCCGATTTTTTCGACTTTTGGCACATGATTCAGTGAAAAATATGATTTAATCTCAACCTTTTAAATCTGATGGTTATTATTTATTCTCAAATTCTCATATAACTCACTCATTCTCACTATATATATATATATATATATATATATATATATATATATTCAAAAATATTTTTTTTTAAAACAATTATAAAATAGTAGAAATTATTTTAATCTTTAAAAGACTAATTTTGATATATAGTTGCATAAATTTACATTATTTAAGAATAAATCATAGTCAATATCAATTAAGTTTTCAAAAAAATAAAATATTTATAAATGATTTTTAAGAAAACTTATTCAAAATTAAGTAATGTTTTGAAATTTTGATATTAAAAATTATCATAATTAAAAAAATAAAATATCTAAAATAGTATTGTATAAAAAATGTATTTAAACTAATTTTTTATCCGAAATTATATTTAGAAAATTATTTGTAAATTTTTTAAATAAAAATCAATTATATTATACATATCATTTTACCCCTTACGATATTATTAGATCATTCCCAAAATTTTGATCATAATTGTTATATAATTGACTTCTTGCTAAATTAATATATATATATATATATATATATATATATATATATATATATATATTATATTTATAGATAAATTTAAAATAATTATATATTTAAACTGACTTGAGCGAGCACAAATTGACCCGCGTAGATATAAGAAGAGTGTCCTATTAGTAATATATTATTAGTTGTTAACTCTAAAATAAAATTATTTCAAGAATGAATATTAATAATATATTCTTTATAACTAAAGGAATATCCAAAAATATAAAACAATAAAAAACAAAAACATTCTTCGCTAAAGCATCAATAATTATCCATATAATTTATATGGATTATATATCCTTTATATTTCAATAATAAAGTAATTAAAAAAAACAATCACACTAGTAATTAGTCCTAATAACTTAATAATTAACCTAATAATAAATATGGATGAATGACTTAAACTAATGGCATGCTACACCATACAATAAAATCCAATTCGACGATTTTTCTAAATGATCTCTATGCGATGAAAACCTAAGAGGCTCACAAACAATCTTCATAGTACGAACTTTTGGAAAAATGCGCACATCCTTAAAATTGATAGTAGTAGACAATCCAACCTCAAAGTTAACAATTCCCCGAGAGGAGCTACTAACAATGTCGGTAGCTACATCATTGTTGACATCCATGTTGTGGTGGACTATGATAGTATTTGTAAAACCACTACTTTGGAAAAAAGGTTTTAAAGGAATGGTGGAGAGAAGACTTTGATATATTGTTGTAATTAATATTAAAAGAAATGTGATCGTAAGATATACTATAATAGCTGTCGAGATTTGTGATGAAGAGAGTAATATTTCACTCAGCGGTGATTCTTGATTTTTTTTTATGTTGAGTGAGTTGATAGAAGCTGAGTTGATTCCATACTCGGGCGTGACTGTGTGAAAACGGAAGATGAGAAGTAGCAATATAAAAAAGCTGGCAAGAAGGAACATTCTAGCAAAAACTATAAGTTTTTGCATCCAAAATGACCTCTGTTGGATTGAGGAGGATGCATATTCTATGACAATAGACAATAAAAATATGATCATGTCAATAGAAAAACAAAAATAATTTATAAAAATATTAATCAAAAAGATATATTAGGAGTGACATTCATTCTGTTTAGACATGTTCTACAAAAGTTTGCAAGAAAACGAAACAAAACGTCTAGATTTGTCAAAAAAAAAACGCGACAAATGGACTTGCCAATACATCACTTTTTATACAAAATTTTATATTTATAAAAATGCACAAAAATTTAGAGCGGAATATGATAAACATATTAAAAGAAGCTTTGTTAAAATTTTACAAAAAATTTATAGATTAGAAATACCTGTATCCATATTCGGTAATGATCAGAAAGCAAGTAAGCAGCAACTAAAAAAAAGTTAAAATGGAATGAGTGTATTAGAATAATTTGAAATAAAACTTTACTACAAGAATTTTTTACAAACTACACACATAAAAACTTAAAGATATATGGGAAAAATAGCTTCAGAAAATATGCGAAATTTACCGGTTTGGTTTAACTTCTACGCCTCTTATAAACTTGGTTGTTTTTTCAATTCTTAGACTTTGTTTGGTCATGTATAGTATTTATAGAGTTTTAAGATGCAACACATATGGAAGGAAAGAAAATAAAAAGATGTAAAATTGATTATGAACAATTAAAGTGTTTGTCATTATATCAATCTCTTTCTTTTTAATTTATTTATCGTATTGTAGTTTTAATTAGATTTAGGATTGATTATGAAATCAATCAACGATTAAACTAATTATCTTTACTTCAATCAATTTCTTTTTATTCTATTTATCTTATTGTAATTTTATTTAGATTCAGGATTTAATATGAAATCAATCAACAATTAAATTGATTACAAATATATCAATCTCTTTCTTCTTAGTTTATTTATCTTTTTATATTTTTAATTAGATTTAGTTTTTTTTTTCTCTCACTGAGATAACAGGCTTGCTGAGCCGTGTGATTTTACTCTCTACCACTTTTCTATTTTTTTATTATTTTATTTATTTATTTTTCCCATTTAGTATTTTTTTTAAAAAAATTTATAACATGATTTTTTTAAAAAAATTCAAAACTTGTAGTTCTTAGAAAACTATTTTATTTTTATATTTGTGGTTATTTTCTTAATGAATGGGATGGAATTACATAAAAATATTGATAAAATAAAAACTTATCTTAATATTTAGCACCTTTTATTTAAATATAAAATAGAATTTAAAAACCAGATAGAGAAAATAAGGTACCATAGATGAGACATATTAAATTTTTTTATAATATATATTATATATTATAATCATTCATATATCACTATATAAATCATCAAAGTTAATAAAGAAGTTGGATTGATTAAATATTGAATACAAAAAGTTATATCTGATTTTCAATTACACTTAATTGTATATTTATTTATTGCACTTTATTATAGTTATTTTGTGATACACAATCAAATGACTTCAGTGTGATACGTTAATTAGGGATTTAAAAATAAAAATAAAAATAACATTTTCAAAATAGTAAAAATTATTTTAAACTTAATATTTATAAACTAAGAGTCTAATTTTAACATATAGTAGTATAAATTAAAATTTTTTAATATTAAAACATAGTCAATTTCAACTAATTAAATTCTTAAAAAATCCAAGTTTTCAAAAAAAGTATCTAATAATGATTTTTTTATATAAAGAATAATTCAAAATAGTAAAATTTTGAAATTTTAATATTTATAAAAGTCATAGTATAAAAGACTAAAATATCTAAAATAATATTCACCAAAAAATATTTAGATAAGTTGTTTATCCGAAGATTTTTTTTTGAAAAATTGTTTATACCTTTTTAAAATAAAAATATGTAATATTATACAAATCATTTAAAATTTAATAGTTGTTTTAGTCAATATTTAATATAATTACAAAAAGATTCTTTTTATGATTTTGATCAATAATCGATCATAATATGATATGATAATCTTATCTTTTTGAATTTGGTATATTGGTTTTTTGTAAGAATCTTTGAGGCTTCATTTGTAATTTTATTTTTTTATTTTGTATTAAATTTTTTTTCTTTTCAGGGTTTGGGTATTGTAGTTTTAGTTAAAAAATTAAGAAAGGAGAAAACTATAATTAATTAATTATGTTAACGCAATTTTATTGAAAGGCTTAAAAATATTCCCCTTATGATATTATTTGGTCAGTCAAAAATTTCTGATCATTATTATAATATATTTGACTTCTAGATAATCTACCACCTATCTATTAAAAGACTATGTTCTAGAAACGATCACTAAATCTTTTTTAATTCAAGTTTCTTTTTTTCTAATTATAGTATTAATTATGTCTAAGCACATTTAACTTACTTTTATAATTTTCATGCAAAACTGAAAAAAAAAAACCTCATTCTACTTTCAATGTCATTTTAAATGTTCACTCTGCTTCATCCATAAAATAATCAAAAGATACATTGAAGCTTGGAGTGACACACATTGTTTGGTGACATATTAAAATGACATTGATTTGATCATACTAGAACAAGCGATGACGCCGTCGGTGGTTTTGAAACAACGTTTGCTGCAAGAACTTTGAGGAAACCACGTGAGTGGTTTGATTTCTACTTAGCTTCACTTCTTCCGCTGAACTGCACGACAACCACCATGAATTCTTCTCTGACCACCGTCTTCAAATCCACCACTATCACAACGCCGCACACCAAGTTTCATCGCGTCATCCTTTGTCCCTTCCATGATTTTGTTTTGGTTTATGTTGGCTTCTGATTTTGCTTACTAAGATGTAGTTTCAATATGTTTTGAGAAATGAAAGATAAATTCATGTTGTTGTTATCTTTATATAAGAATATGAGAATGAATCTGAACCGCTGAATTAAAATATATTTCTAAAATTGATTATTAATTTCTCTCTCCTCTTAAAAGCGCCAGATTTTTTCGACTTTTGGCACATGATTCATTGAAAAATATGATTTAATCTCAACCTTTTAAATCTGATGGTTATTATTTATTCTCAAATTCTCATATAACTCACTCATTCTCACTATATATATATATATATATATATATATATATATATATATATATATATATATTCAAAAATATTTTTTATTAAAACTATTATAAAATAGTAGAAATTATTTTAAACTTTAAAAGACTAATTTTGATATATAGTAGCATAAATTTACATTATTTAAGAATAAATCATAGTCAATATCAATTAAGTTTTTTAAAAAATAAAATATTTATAAATGATTTTTAAGAAAACTTATTCAAAATTAAGTAATGTTTTGAAATTTTGATATTAAAAATTATCATAATAAAAAAAATAAAATATCTAAAATAATATTGTATAAAAAATGTATTTAAACTAATTTTTTATGTAACGCCCACATATACATACATACATCAAAGCATATATCATGCATGAATAATACGTTTGATACTGAAACATATATGTGCAAGTTCCTAGTTAACACATTGTATACATTAAATGCCCTAAATACAAAGTTCTAAAGTCTACGGCATAACATACACAAGATGTCCAAAAACCACTAAGAACTAGATCAATATAATGATCTCAAAATAAAACGCCATAGCGGAAGCCATGCCATCTCAAAAGCTACGATCCGTAAGGAAAAGTCAAACCATCTTATCCTTACCCTTCGCCGAACCTGCAGAACCTGTGATGTAAACAACAACAGTGGGGTGAGATACATCAAATCTCAGTGAGTTCGCTATCTTATAGTCCTCTCGGCTCTACAAGGTTCTAATAAGCCTAACTCAAGTCAAAGGGAAAAGGGAAGTGACTTTGAGTACACACACACTATATGGAAACATGTTATAAGTTCATCAACTCACAATATCACTAATCGGTAACCACACCAAGGCATCCCCTTTTCCCGTCCGCTTCTACGTCTAGAAGACGACCCGAGTCATGGATCCTTGAACCTACTTGACATACGAATGGATTCGGGTTCTACGGGCCATAAACCGTTATGAACCGTCGCTTCACACGGGCCATTAACCGTCACAAGCATACGCTTCCAGAGCGCCATTCGTACTGCACGCGGGAATCAAACCTGCCAAGTAGTCATGCATATGTTTCAGAGGAGCTCGAGACCCATGAAACGCAACTCAAAGAACCGGTTACGATTACGTGATCATACACACAAACGTGATTGCATTCGACAATCACAAGGCCATAATGCCTTCTCACAAACCACAAAGGTTCACACACATGTTCCATACTAGTGTCTCTCTCTCCTCTAGACCATTACTCGGCAAGGATGCACATCTACATCGAATGCACGAGCATCGCCATCTAGATTAATTATCAATCCTAGTCACAACTTAGAATCATAACATTAGGTTTTGAGGTAAGGTTTCCTCACTCTTCCTAATTTGTCTTAAGCATGCATATTCTCTCATTCATACTTAACAACAATTATATAGACACGGTATAACACAAAATTACAAGTAAATACATATAATCACACATCACATAAAACATCACTTTCCCGATCCGAGTTACGGATCAAAAGTTATGGAAGAAACAAGTTGGGTGATCTGTCATGTTCGCATTGCGAAGAGCCAGCGAGTGCTCGCTACTCATTCGCAGTGCGAACCTCTCAGCGAATGCCTAGCCAATGCTGGTTGGCTGCACCATTCGCAGTGCGAACGTGTGGCGAACCGTGGCAGAACCAAAACAAGCTAAGGTTCGCAGTGCGAACCACTGGCGAATGCCTGGCGAACGTTCGCCTTCGCATTCGCAGTGCGAACTGCCAGCGAGTCCACGATTTCCCCCTTCGCTGGGGGACTCGCAGTGCGAATCTGGGAATTTCAGAAACTCCATCAGCGTAACAGCTGATCTCCCATGGTTCCAAAACCCCACCAAAACATAACCCAACATCATACAATCAAATATAAATGATTCTACACTCCTATAACCCATAATACTCAGTTTGTAACACATTTTAACCGTTAATCTCCAAGATTTTGCAATTTATCCAATTCTCCTACAACTCTAACCTAGGTATTAGAAACCAATAAAGTCTAAAACAAAAGCATCTATCTAGAACCCACCTTGAAGAGATGAAGATGGTGAAGATTTGAAGATGATTGGATGAAGATTTGATGATGTTCTTGATGATTTTGATCTTGAACTTTTCTCCTCTTTTTCTCTTCCTTTCCTTCTATTTTCTTTCTCTCCAAAATCCTTTCTATCTTTTTCTTTGGAAAATGAAAGGAAAGAAAATAGTATAGGGAAAAAATATCATCAATTAGCAACACTACTAAATATCCAAAAAGTCTCTAAAGTCCAAATATTTAAATACCTCTGAGTGAGATAATATTAATTGGATTTACTCTAACTCCGACAGTTACCCTAATTACCTCTGCAGATAATTTATCAGAGTGCACTGGGACTCAGTTGATCACAACTAATATTATCCAGAGCAAAATAATTTACGGGGTATTACAACTACCTCAGAGGAAAAGACAACCACCTTGTTCTCCTCCACCTTCTCCAACGGCACCTCCTTTCTCTGACCCAAAATCTCCTTGCTCACCACTTCAGCAAAAGACCTCTTAAAATCTCTCCTATTTGAACCTCCCTGATTGAAAAGGAACTCACTCCGTCTCCCCCTTTTTCCCTCCGTCTTCTCTCCCCGCGAATTCCTTTCAAACCTTGGGAGGTTTGCATGCAGTTTCCGGCCGTCAATTTGTATACTATCAATCTTCATAGCTAGCAACCTCGTGTCTTCCACTCCCTTAAATCTCGTAAAACCAAAACGTCTACCCGAACTATTCCTCTTGGGAGAAATCATAACCTCCACGACGTCTCCTTCGCAACCGAAAAGCTTGAAAAGGTCCACCGCGCTCATCCGATCAGGAAATTCAGTAAAGTAAATCTACACCAAAAAAGATCCTCCATTTCCCCTAAGTGAAAACATCCCATATTGGTTTGATCTCACGGAAAGAACTCCTTCTTGCAGTCTTCCATTCCATTTCAAAAAAAAAAACACACAAAACCACCCAGAACCAACTCCCAACACCACCGAAAGAAATCGCGGAACCACCGTAAAGCTAATCAAGATGTGAAGGTCCCTAATTCGAAAATTAGGAATTTAAACCAAACACACCTTGAACCCTACAATGAAAACCGAGATTTCACAGATCAATGGACCTGAATCATAGTCGAAGATCATTAAGTTGTCGGAGAAGAAACGAAATTGAAGAGGAAAAGGAGAAGCGAAAACACACAAAAAACCCCAATTAATTTTGTTCTTCAAATGACTTCAGTGTGATACGTTAATTAGCGATTTAAAAATAAAAATAAAAATAATAATTTCAAAATAGTAAAAATTATTTTAAACTTAATATTTATAAACTAAAAGACTAATTTTAACATATAGTAGTATACATTAATTTTTTTAAATATTAAAACATAGTCAATTTCAACTAATTAAATTCTTAAAAAATCCAAGTTTTCAAAAAATGTATCTAATAATGATTTTTTTTATAAAAAATAATTCAAAATAGTAAAATTTTTAAATTTTAATATTTATAAAAGTCATAGTATAAAAGACTAAATATCTAAAATAATATTCACCAAAAATTATTTAGATAAGTTGTTTATCCGAAGATTTTTTTTTGAAAAATTGTTTATACTTTTTTAAAATAAAAATATGTAATATTATACAAATCATTTAAAATTTAATAATTGTTTTAGTCAATATTTAATATAATTACAAAAAGATTCTTTTTATGATTTTGATCAATAATCGATCATAATATGATATGATAATCTTATCTTTTTGAATTTGGTATATTGGTTTTTTCTAAGAATCTTTGAGGCTTCATTTGTAATTTAATTTTTTATTTTGTATTAAATTTTTTCTCTTTTCAGGGTTTGGGTATTGTAGTTTTAGTTAAAAAATTAAGAAAGGAGAAAACTATAATTAATTAATTTTGTTAACGCAATTTTATTGAAAGGCTTAAAAATATTTTATTATAATATATTTGACTTCTAGATAATCTACCACCTATCTATTAAAAGACTATGTTCTAGAAATGATCACTAAATCTTTTTTAATTCAAGTTTATTTTTTTCTAATTATAGTATTAATTATGTCTAAGCACATTTAACTTACTTTTTCAATTTTCATGCAAAACTGAAAAAAAAAAGCCTCATTCTACTTTCAATGTCATTTTAAATGTTCACTCTGCTTCATCCATAAAATAATCAAAAGATACATTGAAGCTTGGAGTGACACGCATTGGTTGGTGACATATTAAAATGACATTGATTTGAACATACTAGAACAAGCGATGACGCCGTCGGTGGTTTTGAAACAACGTTTGCTGCAAGAAATTTGAGGAAGCAACGTGAGTGGTTTGATCGTACTTAGCTTCACTTCTTCCGCTGAACTGCACAACAACCACCATGAATTCTTCTCTGACCACCGTCGTCAAATCCACCACTATCACAACGCCGCACACTAAGTTTCATCGCGTCATCCTTTGTCCCTTCCATGATTTTGTTTTGGTTTATGTTGGCTTCTGATTTTGCTTGCTAAGATGTAGTTTCAATATGTTTTGAGAAATGAAAGATAAATTCATGTTGTTGTTATCTTTATATAAGAATATGAGAATGAATCTGAACCGTTGAATTAAAACATATTTCTAAAATTGATTATTAATTTCTCTCTCCTCTTAAAAGCTTCCGATTTTTTGGACTTTTGGCACATGATTCAGTGAAAAATATGATTTAATCTCAACCTTTTAAATCTGATGGTTATTATTTATTCTCAAATTCTCATATAACTCACTCATTCTCACTATATATATATATATATATATATATATATATATATATATATATTCAAAAATATTTTTTTTTAAAACAATTATAAAATAGTAGAAATTATTTTAATCTTTAAAAGACTAATTTTGATATATAGTTGCATAAATTTACATTATTTAAGAATAAATCATAGTCAATATCAATTAAGTTTTCAAAAAAATAAAATATTTATAAATGATTTTTAAGAAAACTTATTCAAAATTAAGTAATGTTTTGAAATTTTGATATTAAAAATTATCATAATTAAAAAAATAAAATATCTAAAATAATATTGTATAAAAAATGTATTTAAACTAATTTTTTATCCGAAATTATATTTAGAAAATTATTTGTAAATTTTTTAAATAAAAATCAATTATATTATACATATCATTTTACCCCTTACGATATTATTAGATCATTCCCAAAATTTTGATCATAATTGTTATATAATTGACTTCTTGCTAAATTAATATATATATATATATATATATATATATATATATATATATATATATATATATATATATATATATATATATATATTATATTTATAGATAAATTTAAAATAATTATATATTTAAACTGACTTGAGCGAGCACAAATTGACCCGCGTAGATATAAGAAGAGTGTCCTATTAGTAATATATTATTAGTTGTTAACTCTAAAATAAAATTATTTCAAGAATGAATATTAATAATATATTCTTTATAACTAAAGGAATATCCAAAAATATAAAACAATAAAAAACAAAAACATTCTTCGCTAAAGCATCAATAATTATCCATATAATTTATATGGATTATATATCCTTTATATTTCAATAATAAAGTAATTAAAAAAAACAATCACACTAGTAATTAGTCCTAATAACTTAATAATTAACCTAATAATAAATATGGATGAATGACTTAAACTAATGGCATGCTACACCATACAATAAAATCCAATTCGACGATTTTTCTAAATGATCTCTATGCGATGAAAACCTAAGAGGCTCACAAACAATCTTCATAGTACGAACTTTTGGAAAAATGCGCACATCCTTAAAATTGATAGTAGTAGACAATCCAACCTCAAAGTTAACAATTCCCCGAGAGGAGCTACTAACAATGTCGGTAGCTACATCATTGTTGACATCCATGTTGTGGTGGACTATGATAGTATTTGTAAAACCACTACTTTGGAAAAAAGGTTTTAAAGGAATGGTGGAGAGAAGACTTTGATATATTGTTGTAATTAATATTAAAAGAAATGTGATCGTAAGATATACTATAATAGCTGTCGAGATTTGTGATGAAGAGAGTAATATTTCACTCAGCGGTGATTCTTGATTTTTTTTATGTTGAGTGAGTTGATAGAAGCTGAGTTGATTCCATACTCGGGCGTGACTGTGTGAAAACGGAAGATGAGAAGTAGCAATATAAAAAAGCCGGCAAGAAGGAACATTCTAGCAAAAACTATAAGTTTTTGCATCCAAAATGACCTCTGTTGGATTGAGGAGGATGCATATTCTATGACAATAGACAATAAAAATATGATCATGTCAATAGAAAAACAAAAATAATTTATAAAAATATTAATCAAAAAGATATATTAGGAGTGACATTCGTTCTGTTTAGACATGTTCTACAAAAGTTTGCAAGAAAACGAAACAAAACGTCTAGATTTGTCAAAAAAAAAACGGGACAAATGGACTTGCCAATACATCACTTTTTATACAAAATTTTATATTTATAAAAATGCACAAAAATTTAGAGCGGAATATGATAAACATATTAAAAGAAGCTTTGTTAAAATTTTACAAAAAATTTATAGATTAGAAATACCTGTATCCATATTCGGTAATGAACAGAAAGCAAGTAAGCAGCAACTAAAAAAAAGTTAAAATGGAATGAGTGTATTAGAATAATTTGAAATAAAACTTTACTACAAGAATTTTTTACAAACTACACACATAAAAACTTAAAGATATATGGGAAAAATAGCTTCAGAAAATATGCGAAATTTACCGGTTTGGTTTAACTTCTACGCCTCTTATAAACTTGGTTGTTTTTTCAATTCTTAGACTTTGTTTGGTCATGTATAGTATTTATAGAGTTTTAAGATGCAACACATATGGAAGGAAAGAAAATAAAAAGATGTAAAATTGATTATGAACAATTAAAGTGTTTGTCATTATATCAATCTCTTTCTTTTTAATTTATTTATCGTATTGTAGTTTTAATTAGATTTAGGATTGATTATGAAATCAATCAACGATTAAACTAATTATCTTTACTTCAATCAATTTCTTTTTATTCTATTTATCTTATTGTAATTTTATTTAGATTCAGGATTTAATATGAAATCAATCAACAATTAAATTGATTACAAATATATCAATCTCTTTCTTCTTAGTTTATTTATCTTTTTATATTTTTAATTAGATTTAGTTTTTTTTTTCTCTCACTGAGATAACAGGTTTGCTGAGCCGTGTGATTTTACTCTCTACCACTTTTCTATTTTTTTTATTATTTTATTTATTTATTTTTCCCATTTAGTATTTTTTTTTAAAAAAATTTATAACATGATTTTTTTAAAAAAATTCAAAACTTGTAGTTCTTAGAAAACTATTTTATTTTTATATTTGTGGTTATTTTCTTAATGAATGGGATGGAATTACATAAAAATATTGATAAAATAAAAACTTATCTTAATATTTAGCACCTTTTATTTAAATATAAAATAGAATTTAAAAACCAGATAGAGAAAATAAGGTACCATAGATGAGACATATTAAATTTTTTTATAATATATATTATATATTATAATCATTCATATATCACTATATAAATCATCAAAGTTAATAAAGAAGTTGGATTGATTAAATATTGAATACAAAAAGTTATATCTGATTTTCAATTACACTTAATTGTATATTTATTTATTGCACTTTATTATAGTTATTTTGTGATACACAATCAAATGACTTCAGTGTGATACGTTAATTAGGGATTTAAAAATAAAAATAAAAATAACATTTTCAAAATAGTAAAAATTATTTTAAACTTAATATTTATAAACTAAGAGTCTAATTTTAACATATAGTAGTATAAATTAAAATTTTTTTATATTAAAACATAGTCAATTTCAACTAATTAAATTCTTAAAAAATCCAAGTTTTCAAAAAAAGTATCTAATAATGATTTTTTTATATAAAGAATAATTCAAAATAGTAAAATTTTGAAATTTTAATATTTATAAAAGTCATAGTATAAAAGACTAAAATATCTAAAATAATATTCACCAAAAAATATTTAGATAAGTTGTTTATCCGAAGATTTTTTTTTGAAAAATTGTTTATACCTTTTTAAAATAAAAATATGTAATATTATACAAATCATTTAAAATTTAATAGTTGTTTTAGTCAATATTTAATATAATTACAAAAAGATTCTTTTTATGATTTTGATCAATAATCGATCATAATATGATATGATAATCTTATCTTTTTGAATTTGGTATATTGGTTTTTTGTAAGAATCTTTGAGGCTTCATTTGTAATTTTATTTTTTTATTTTGTATTAAATTTTTTTTCTTTTCAGGGTTTGGGTATTGTAGTTTTAGTTAAAAATTTAAGAAAGGAGAAAACTATAATTAATTAATTATGTTAACGCAATTTTATTGAAAGGCTTAAAAATATTCCCCTTATGATATTATTTGGTTAGTCAAAAATTTCTGATCATTATTATAATATATTTGACTTCTAGATAATCTACCACCTATCTATTAAAAGACTATGTTCTAGAAACGATCACTAAATCTTTTTTAATTCAAGTTTCTTTTTTTCTAATTATAGTATTAATTATGTCTAAGCACATTTAACTTACTTTTTCAATTTTCATGCAAAACTGAAAAAAAAAAAGCCTCATTCTACTTTCAATGTCATTTTAAATGTTCACTCTGCTTCATCCATAAAATAATCAAAAGATACATTGAAGCTTGGAGTGACACACATTGTTTGGTGACATATTAAAATGACATTGATTTGATCATACTAGAACAAGCGATGACGCCGTCGGTGGTTTTGAAACAACGTTTGCTGCAAGAACTTTGAGGAAGCCACGTGAGTGGTTTGATTTCTACTTAGCTTCACTTCTTCCGCTGAACTGCACGACAACCACCATGAATTCTTCTCTGACCACCGTCGTCAAATCCACCACTATCACAACGCCGCACACCAAGTTTCATCGCGTCATCCTTTGTCCCTTCCATGATTTTGTTTTGGTTTATGTTGGCTTCTGATTTTGCTTACTAAGATGTAGTTTCAATATGTTTTGAGAAATGAAAGATAAATTCATGTTGTTGTTATCTTTATATAAGAATATGAGAATGAATCTGAACCGCTGAATTAAAATATATTTCTAAAATTGATTATTAATTTCTCTCTCCTCTTAAAAGCGCCAGATTTTTTCGACTTTTGGCACATGATTCATTGAAAAATATGATTTAATCTCAACCTTTTAAATCTGATGGTTATTATTTATTCTCAAATTCTCATATAACTCACTCATTCTCACTATATATATATATATATATATATATATATATATATATATATATATTCAAAAATATTTTTTATTAAAACTATTATAAAATAGTAGAAATTATTTTAAACTTTAAAAGACTAATTTTGATATATAGTAGCATAAATTTACATTATTTAAGAATAAATCATAGTCAATATCAATTAAGTTTTTTAAAAAATAAAATATTTATAAATGATTTTTAAGAAAACTTATTCAAAATTAAGTAATGTTTTGAAATTTTGATATTAAAAATTATCATAATAAAAAAAATAAAATATCTAAAATAATATTGTATAAAAAATGTATTTAAACTAATTTTTTATGTAACGCCCACATATACATACATACATCAAAGCATATATCATGCATGAATAATACGTTTGATACTGAAACATATATGTGCAAGTTCCTAGTTAACACATTGTATACATTAAATGCCCTAAATACAAAGTTCTAAAGTCTACGGCATAACATACACAAGATGTCCAAAAACCACTAAGAACTAGATCAATATAATGATCTCAAAATAAAACGCCATAGCGGAAGCCATGTCATCTCAAAAGCTACGATCCGTAAGGAAAAGTCAAACCATCTTATCCTTACCCTTCGCCGAACCTGCAGAACCTGTGATGTAAACAACAACAGTGGGGTGAGATACATCAAATCTCAGTGAGTTCGCTATCTTATAGTCCTCTCGGCTCTACAAGGTTCTAATAAGCCTAACTCAAGTCAAAGGGAAAAGGGAAGTGACTTTGAGTACACACACACTATATGGAAACATGTTATAAGTTCATCAACTCACAATATCACTAATCGGTAACCACACCAAGGCATCCCCTTTTCCCGTCCGCTTCTACGTCTAGAAGACGACCCGAGTCATGGATCCTTGAACCTACTTGACATACGAATGGATTCGGGTTCTACGGGCCATAAACCGTTATGAACCGTCGCTTCACACGGGCCATTAACCGTCACAAGCATACGCTTCCAGAGCGCCATTCGTACTGCACGCGGGAATCAAACCTGCCAAGTAGTCATGCATATGTTTCAGAGGAGCTCGAGACCCATGAAACGCAACTCAAAGAACCGGTTACGATTACGTGATCATACACACAAACGTGATTGCATTCGACAATCACAAGGCCATAATGCCTTCTCACAAACCACAAAGGTTCACACACATGTTCCATACTAGTGTCTCTCTCTCCTCTAGACCATTACTCGGCAAGGATGCACATCTACATCGAATGCACGAGGTTTGAATCATAACATTAGGTTTTGAGGTAAGGTTTCCTCACTCTTCCTAATTTGTCTTAAGCATGCATATTCTCTCATTCATACTTAACAACAATTATATAGACACGGTATAACACAAAATTACAAGTAAATACATATAATCACACATCACATAAAACATCACTTTCCCGATCCGAGTTACGGATCAAAAGTTATGGAAGAAACAAGTTGGGTGATCTGTCATGTTCGCATTGCGAAGAGCCAGCGAGTGCTCGCTACTCATTCGCAGTGCGAACCTCTCAGCGAATGCCTAGCCAATGCTGGTTCGCTGCACCATTCGCAGTGCGAACGTGTGGCGAACCGTGGCAGAACCAAAACAAGCTAAGGTTCGCAGTGCGAACCACTGGCGAATGCCTGGCGAACGTTCGCCTTCGCATTCGCAGTGCGAACTGCCAGCGAGTCCACGATTTCCCCCTTCGCTGGGGGACTCGCAGTGCGAATCTGGGAATTTCAGAAACTTCATCAGCGTAACAGCTGATCTCCCATGGTTCCAAAATCCTACCAAAACATAACCCAACATCATACAATCAAATATAAATGATTCTACACTCCTATAACCCATAATACTCAGTTTGTAACACATTTTAACCGTTAATCTCCAAGATTTTGCAATTTATCCAATTCTCCTACAACTCTAACCTAGGTATTAGAAACCAATAAAGTCTAAAACAAAAGCATCTATCTAGAACCCACCTTGAAGAGATGAAGATGGTGAAGATTTGAAGATGATTGGATGAAGATTTGATGATGTTCTTGATGATTTTGATCTTGAACTTTTCTCCTCTTTTTCTCTTCCTTTCCTTCTATTTTCTTTCTCTCCAAAATCCTTTCTATCTTTTTCTTTGGAAAATGAAAGGAAAGAAAATAGTATAGGGAAAAAATATCATCAATTAGCAACACTACTAAATATCCAAAAAGTCTCTAAAGTCCAAATATTTAAATACCTCTGAGTGAGATAATATTAATTGGATTTACTCTAACTCCGACAGTTACCCTAATTACCTCTGCAGATAATTTATCAGAGTGCACTGGGACTCAGTTCATCACAACTAATATTATCCAGAGCAAAATAATTTACGGGGTATTACAACTACCTCAGAGGAAAAGACAACCACCTTGTTCTCCTCCACCTTCTCCAACGGCACCTCCTTTCTCTGACCCAAAATCTCCTTGCTCACCACTTCAGCAAAAGACCTCTTAAAATCTCTCATATTTGAACCTCCCTGATTGAAAAGGAACTCACTCCGTCTCCCCCTTTTTCCCTCCGTCTTCTCTCCCCGCGAATTCCTTTCAAACCTTGGGAGGTTTGCATGCAGTTTCCGGCCGTCAATTTGTATACTATCAATCTTCATAGCTAGCAACCTCGTGTCTTCCACTCCCTTAAATCTCGCAAAACCAAAACGTCTACCCGAACTATTCCTCTTGGGAGAAATCATAACCTCCACGACGTCTCCTTCGCAACCGAAAAGCTTGAAAAGGTCCACCGCGCTCATCCGATCAGGAAATTCAGTAAAGTAAATCTACACCAAAAAAGATCCTCCATCTGCCCTCGTCCATTTCCCCTTAGTGAAAACATCCCATCTTGGTTTGATCTCACGGAAAGAACTCCTTCTTGCAGTCTTCCATTCCATTTCAAAAAAAAAAACACACAAAACCACCCAGAACCAACTCCCAACACCACCGAAAGAAATCGCGGAACCACCGTAAAGCTAATCAAGATGTGAAGGTCCCTAATTCGAAAATTAGGAATTTAAACCAAACACACCTTGAACCCTACAATGAAAACCGAGATTTTACAGATCAATGGACCTGAATCATAGTCGAAGATCATTAAGTTGCCGGAGAAGAAACGAAATCGAAGAGGAAAAGGAGAAGCGAAAACACACAAAAAACCCCAATTAATTTTGTTCTTCAAATGACTTCAGTGTGATACGTTAATTAGGGATTTAAAAATAAAAATAAAAATAATAATTTCAAAATAGTAAAAATTATTTTAAACTTAATATTTATAAACTAAAAGACTAATTTTAACATATAGTAGTATACATTAATTTTTTTAAATATTAAAACATAGTCAATTTCAACTAATTAAATTCTTAAAAAATCCAAGTTTTCAAAAAATGTATCTAATAATGATTTTTTTTATAAAAAGTAATTCAAAATAGTAAAAATTTTAAATTTTAATATTTATAAAAGTCATAGTATAAAAGACTAAATATCTAAAATAATATTCACCAAAAATGATTTAGATAAGTTGTTTATCCGAAGATTTTTTTTTGAAAAATTGTTTATACTTTTTTAAAATAAAAATATGTAATATTATACAAATCATTTAAAATTTAATAATTGTTTTAGTCAATATTCAATATAATTGCAAAAAGATTCTTTTTATGATTTTGATCAATAATCGATCATAATATGATATGATAATCTTATCTTTTTGAATTTGGTATATTGGTTTTTTCTAAGAATCTTTGAGGCTTCATTTGTAATTTAATTTTTTATTTTGTATTAAATTTTTTCTCTTTTCAGGGTTTGGGTATTGTAGTTTTAGTTAAAAAATTAAGAAAGGAGATAACTATAATTAATTAATTATGTTAACGCAATTTTATTGAAAGGCTTAAAAATATTTTATTATAATATATTTGACTTCTAGATAATCTACCACCTATCTATTAAAAGACTATGTTCTAGAAATGATCACTAAATCTTTTTTAATTCAAGTTTATTTTTTTCTAATTATAGTATTAATTATGTCTAAGCACATTTAACTTACTTTTTCAATTTTCATGCAAAACTGAAAAAAAAAGCCTCATTCTACTTTCAATGTCATTTTAAATGTTCACTCTGCTTCATCCATAAAATAATCAAAAGATACATTGAAGCTTGGAGTGACACGCATTGGTTGGTGACATATTAAAATGACATTGATTTGAACATACTAGAACAAGCGATGACGCCGTCGGTGGTTTTGAAACAACGTTTGCTGCAAGAACTTTGAGGAAGCAACAAGAGTGGTTTGATCGTACTTAGCTTCACTTCTTCCGCTGAACAGCACAACAACCACCATGAATTCTTCTCTGACCACCGTCGTCAAATCCACCACTATCACAACGCCGCACACTAAGTTTCATCGCGTCATCCTTTGTCCCTTCCATGATTTTGTTTTGGTTTATGTTGGCTTCTGATTTTGCTTGCTAAGATGTAGTTTCAATATGTTTTGAGAAATGAAAGATAAATTCATGTTGTTGTTATCTTTATATAAGAATATGAGAATGAATCTGAACCATTGAATTAAAACATATTTCAAAAATTGATTATTAATTTCTCTCTCCTCTTAAAAGCTTCCGATTTTTTCGACTTTTGGCACATGATTCCGTGAAAAATATGATTTAATCTCAACCTTTTAAATCTGATGGTTATTATTTATTCTCAAATTCTCATATAACTCACTCATTCTCACTATATATATATATATATATATATATATATATATATATATATATATATATATATATATATATATATATATATATTCAAAAATATTTTTTATTAAAACAATTATAAAATAGTAGAAATTATTTTAATCTTTAAAAGACTAATTTTGATATATAGTTGCATAAATTTACATTATTTAAGAATAAATCATAGTCAATATCAATTAAGTTTTCAAAAAAATAAAATATTTATAAATGATTTTTAAGAAAACTTATTCAAAATTAAGTAATGTTTTGAAATTTTGATATTAAAAATTATCATAATTAAAAAAAATAAAATATCTAAAATAATATTGTATAAAAAATGTATTTAAACTAATTTTTTATCCGAAATTATATTTAGAAAATTATTTGTAAATTTTTTAAATAAAAATCAATTATATTATACATATCATTTTACCCCTTACGATATTATTAGATCATTCCCAAAATTTTGATCATAATTGTTATATAATTGACTTCTTGCTAAATTAATATATATATATATATATATATATATATATATATATATATATATATTATGTTTATAGATAAATTTAAAATAATTATATATTTAAACTGACTTGAGCGAGCACAAATTGACCCGCGTAGATATAAGAAGAGTGTCCTATTAGTAATATATTATTAGTTGTTAACTCTAAAATAAAATTATTTCAAGAATGAATATTAATAATATATTCTTTATAACTAAAGGAATATCCAAAAATATAAAACAATAAAAAACAAAAACATTCTTCGCTAAAGCATCAATAATTATCCATATAATTTATATGGATTATATATCCTTTATATTTCAATAATAAAGTAATTAAAAAAAACAATCACACTAGTAATTAGTCCTAATAACTTAATAATTAACCTAATAATAAATATGGATGAATGACTTAAACTAATGGCATGCTACACCATACAATAAAATCCAATTCGACGATTTTTCTAAATGATCTCTATGCGATGAAAACCTAAGAGGCTCACAAACAATCTTCATAGTACGAACTTTTGGAAAATTGCGCACATCCTTAAAATTGATAGTGGTAGACAATCCAACCTCAAAGTTAACAATTCCCCGAGAGGAGCTACTAACAATGTCGGTAGCTACATCATTGTTGACATCCATGTTGTGGTGGACTATGATAGTATTTGTAAAACCACTACTTTGGAAAAAAGGTTTTAAAGGAATGGTGGAGAGAAGACTTTGATATATTGTTATAATTAATATTAAAAGAAATGTGATTGTAAGATATACTATAATAGCTGTCGAGATTTGTGATGAAGATAGTAATATTTCACTCAGCGGTGATTCTTGATTTTTTTTTATGTTGAGTGAGTTGATAGAAGCTGAGTTGATTCCATACTCGGGCGTGACTGTGCGAAAACGGAAGATGAGAAGTAGCAATATAAAAAAGCCGGCAAGAAGGAACATTCTTTTTGCATCCAAAATGACCTCTGTTGGATTGAGGAGGATGCATATTCTATGACAATAGACAATAAAAATATGATCATGTCAATAGAAAAACAAAAATAATTTATAAAAATATTAATAAAAAAGATATATTAGGAGTGACATTCGTTCTGTTTAGACATGTTCTACAAAAGTTTGCAAGAAAACGAAACAAAACGTATAGATTTGTCAAAAAAAAAACGGGACAAATGGACTTGCCAATACATCACTTTTTATACAAAATTTTATATTTATAAAAATGCACAAAAATTTAGAGCGGAATATGATAAACATATTAAAAGAAGCTTTGTTAAAATTTTACAAAAAATTTATAGATTAGAAATACCTGTATCCATATTCGGTAATGATCAGAAAGCAAGTAAGCAGCAACTAAAAAAAAGTTAAAATGGAATGAGTGTATTAGAATAATTTGAAATAAAACTTTACTACAAGAATTTTTTACAAACTACACACATAAAAACTTAAAGATATATGGGAAAAATAGCTTCAGAAAATATGCGAAATTTACCGGTTTGGTTTAACTTCTACGCCTCTTATAAACTTGGTTGTTTTTTCAATTCTTAGACTTTGTTTGGTCATGTATAGTATTTATAGAGTTTTAAGATGCAACACATATGGAAGGAAAGAAAATAAAAAGATGTAAAATTGATTATGAACAATTAAAGTGTTTGTCATTATATCAATCTCTTTCTTTTTAATTTATTTATCATATTGTAGTATTAATTAGATTTAGGATTGATTATGAAATCAATCAACGATTAAACTAATTATCTTTACTTCCATCAATTTCTTTTTATTCTATTTATCTTATTGTAATTTTATTTAGATTCAGGATTTAATATGAAATCAATCAACAATTAAATTGATTACAAATATATCAATCTCTTTCTTCTTAGTTTATTTATCTTTTTATATTTTTAATTAGATTTAGTTTTTTTTTTTTTCTCTCACTGAGATAACAGGTTTGCTGAGCCGTGTGATTTTACTCTCTACCACTTTTCTATTTTTTTTATTATTTTATTTATTTATTTTTCCCATTTAGTATTTTTAAAAAAAAAATTTATAACATGATTTTTTTAAAAAAATTCAAAACTTGTAGTTCTTAGAAAACTATTTTATTTTTATATTTGTGGTTATTTTCTTAATGAATGGGATGGAATTACATAAAAATATTGATAAAATAAAAACTTATCTTAATATTTAGCACCTTTTATTTAAATATAAAATAGAATTTAAAAACCAGATAGAGAAAATAAGGTACCATAGATGAGACATATTAAATTTTTTTATAATATATATTATATATTATAATCATTCATATATCACTATATAAATCATCAAAGTTAATAAAGAAGTTGGATTGATTAAATATTGAATACAAAAAGTTATATTTGATTTTCAATTACACTTAATTGTATATTTATTTATTGCACTTTATTATAGTTATTTTGTGATACACAATCAAATGACTTCAATGTGATACGTTAATTAGGGATTTAAAAATAAAAATAAAAATAACATTTTCAAAATAGTAAAAATTATTTTAAACTTAATATTTATAAACTAAGAGTCTAATTTTAACATATAGTAGTATAAATTAAAATTTTTTAATATTAAAACATATACAATTTCAACTAATTAAATTCTTAAAAAATCCAAGTTTTCAAAAAAAGTATCTAATAATGATTTTTTTATATAAAGAATAATTCAAAATAGTAAAATTTTGAAATTTTAATATTTATAAAAGTCATAGTATAAAAGACTAAAATATCTAAAATAATATTCACCAAAAAATATTTAGATAAGTTGTTTATCCGAAGATTTTTTTTTGAAAAATTGTTTATACCTTTTTAAAATAAAAATATGTAATATTATACAAATCATTTAAAATTTAATAGTTGTTTTAGTCAATATTTAATATAATTACAAAAAGATTCTTTTTATGATTTTGATCAATAATCGATCATAATATGATATGATAATCTTATCTTTTTGAATTTGGTATATTGGTTTTTTCTAAGAATCTTTGAGGCTTCATTTGTAATTTTATTTTTTTATTTTGTATTAAATTTTTTTTCTTTTCAGGGTTTGGGTATTGTAGTTTTAGTTAAAAAATTAAGAAAGGAGAAAACTATAATTAATTAATTATGTTAACGCAATTTTATTGAAAGGCTTAAAAATATTCCCCTTATGATATTATTTGGTCAGTCAAAAATTTCTGATCATTATTATAATATATTTGACTTCTAGATAATCTACCACCTATCTATTAAAAGACTATGTTCTAGAAACGATCACTAAATCTTTTTTAATTCAAGTTTATTTTTTTATAATTATAGTATTAATTATGTCTAAGCACATTTAACTTACTTTTTCAATTTTCATGCAAAACTGAAAAAAAAAAGCCTCATTCTACTTTCAATGTCATTTTAAATGTTCACTCTGCTTCATCCATAAAATAATCAAAAGATACATTGAAGCTTGGAGTGACACACATTGTTTGGTGACATATTAAAATGACATTGATTTGATCATAATAGAACAAGCGATGACGCCGTCGGTGGTTTTGAAACAACGTTTGCTGCAAGAACTTTGAGGAAGCCACGTGAGTGGTTTGATTTCTACTTAGCTTCACTTCTTCCGCTGAACTGCACAACAACCACCATGAATTCTTCTCTGACCACCGTCGTGAAATCCACCACTATCACAACGCCGCACACCAAGTTTCATCGCGTCATCCTTTGTCCCTTCCATGATTTTGTTTTGGTTTATGTTGGCTTCTGATTTTGCTTACTAAGATGTAGTTTCAATATGTTTTGAGAAATGAAAGATAAATTCATGTTGTTGTTATCTTTATATAAGAATATGAGAATGAATCTGAACCGCTGAATTAAAATATATTTCTAAAATTGATTATTAATTTCTCTCTCCTCTTAAAAGCGCCCGATTTTTTCGACTTTTGGCACATGATTCAGTGAAAAATATGATTTAATCTCAACCTTTTAAATCTGATGGTTATTATTTATTCTCAAATTCTCATATAACTCACTCATTCTCACTATCAAGAATAAATCATAGTCAATATCAATTAAGTTTTTTAAAAAATAAAATATTTATAAATGATTTTTAAGAAAACTTATTCAAAATTAAGTAATGTTTTGAAATTTTGATATTAAAAATTATCATAATAAAAAAAATAAAATATCTAAAATAATATTGTATAAAAAATGTATTTAAACTAATTTTTTATGTAACGCCCACATATACATACATACATCAAAGCATATATCATACATGAATAATACGTTTGATACTGAAACATATATGTGCAAGTTCCTAGTTAACACATTGTATACATTAAATGCCATAAATACAAAGTTCTAAAGTCTACGGCATAACATACACAAGATGTCCAAAAACCACTAAGAACTAGATCAATATAATGATCTCAAAATAAAACGCCATAGCGGAAGCCATGCCATCTCAAAAGCTACGATCCGTAAGGAAAAGTCAAACCATCTTATCCTTACCCTTCGCCGAACCTGCAGAACCTGTGATGTAAACAACAACAGTGGGGTGAGATACATCAAATCTCAGTGAGTTCGCTATCTTATAGTCCTCTCGGCTCTACAAGGTTCTAATAAGCCTAACTCAAGTCAAAGGGAAAAGGGAAGTGACTTTGAGTACACACACACTATATGGAAACATGTTATGAGTTCATCAACTCACAATATCACTAATCGGTAACCACACCAAGGCATCCCCTTTTCCCATCCGCTTCTACGTCTAGAAGACGACCCGAGTCATGGATCCTTAAACCTACTTGACATACGAATGGATTCGGGTTCTACGGGCCATAAACCGTTATGAACCGTCGCTTCACACGGGCCATTAACCGTCACAAGCATACGCTTCCAGAGCGCCATTCGTACTGCACGCGGGAATCAAACCTGCCAAGTAGTCATGCATATGTTTCAGAGGAGCTCGAGACCCATGAAACGCAACTCAAAGAACCGGTTACGATTACGTGATCACACACACAAACGTGATTGCATTCGACAATCACAAGGCCATAATGCCTTCTTACAAACCACAAAGGTTCACACACATGTTCCATTCTAGTGTCTCTCTCTCCTCTAGACCATTACTCGGCAAGGATGCACATCTACATCGAATGCACGAGCATCGCCATCTAGATTAATTATCAATCTTAGTCACAACTTAGAATCATAACATTAGGTTTTGAGGTAAGGTTTCCTCACTCTTCCTAATTTGTCTTAAGCATGCATATTCTCTCATTCATACTTAACAACAATTATATAGACACGGTATAACACAAAATTACAAGTAAATACATATAATCACACATCACATAAAACATCACTTTCCCGATCCGAGTTACAGATCAAAAGTTATGGAAGAAATAAGTTGGGTGATCTGTGATGTTTGCATTGCGAAGAGCCAGCGAGTGCTCGCTACTCATTCGCAGTGCGAACCTCTCAGCGAATGCCTAGCCAATGCTGGTTTGCTGCACCATTCGCAGTGCGAACGTGTGGCGAACCGTGGCAGAACCAAAACAAGCTAAGGTTCGCAGTGCGAACCACTGGCGAATGCCTGGCGAACGTTCGCCTTCGCATTCGCAGTGCGAACTTCCAGCGAGTCCACGATTTCCCCATTCGCTGGGGGACTCGCAGTGCGAATCTGGGAATTTCAGAAACTCCATCAGCGTAACAGCTGATCTCCCATGGTTCCAAAACCCCACCAAAACATAACCCAACATCATACAATCAAATATAAATGATTCTACACTCCTATAACCCATAATAATCAGTTTGTAACACATTTTAACCGTTAATCTCCAAGATTTTTCAATTTATCCAATTCTCCTACAACTCTAACCTAGGTATTAGAAACCAATAAAGTCTAAAACAAAAGCATCTATCTAGAACCCACCTTGAAGAGATGAAGATGGTTAAGATTTGAAGATGATTGGATGAAGATTTGATGATGTTCTTGATGATTTTGATCTTGAACTTTTCTCCTCTTTTTCTCTTCCTTTCCTTCTATTTTCTTTCTCTCCAAAATCCTTTCTATCCTTTTCTTTGGAAAATGAAAGGAAAGAAAATAGTATAGGGAAAAAATATCATCAATTAGCAACACTACTAAATATCCAAAAAGTCTCTAAAGTCCAAATATTTAAATACCTCTGAGTGAGATAATATTAATTGGATTTACTCTAACTCCGACAGTTACCCTAATTACCTCTGCAGATAATTTATCAGAGTGCACTGGGACTCAGTTGATCACAACTAATATTATCCAGAGCAAAATAATTTACGGGGTATTACAACTACCTCAGAGGAAAAGACAACCACCTTGTTCTCCTCCACCTTCTCCAACGGCACCTCCTTTCTCTGACCCAAAATCTCCTTGCTCACCACTTCAGCAAAAGACCTCTTAAAATCTCTCCTATTTGAACCTCCCTGATTGAAAAGGAACTCACTCCGTCTCCCCCTTTTTCCCTCCGTCTTCTCTCCCCGCGAATTCCTTTCAAACCTTGGGAGGTTTGCATGCAGTTTTCGGCCGTCAATTTGTATACTATCAATCTTCATAGCTAGCAACCTCGTGTCTTCCACTCCCTTAAATCTCGCAAAACCAAAACGTCTACCCGAACTATTCCTCTTGGGAGAAATCATAACCTCCACGACGTCTCCTTCGCAACCGAAAAGCTTGAAAAGGTCCACCGCGCTCATCCGATCAGGAAATTCAGTAAAGTAAATCTACACCAAAAAAGATCCTCCATCTGCCCTCGTCCATTTCCCCTTAGTGAAAACATCCCATCTTGGTTTGATCTCACGGAAAGAACTCCTTCTTGCAGTCTTCCATTCCATTTCAAAAAAAAAAACACACAAAACCACCCAGAACCAACTCCCAACACCACCGAAAGAAATCGCGGAACCACCGTAAAGCTAATCAAGATGTGAAGGTCCCTAATTCGAAAATTAGGAATTTAAACCAAACACACCTTGAACCCTACAATGAAAACCGAGATTTTACAGATCAATGGACCTGAATCATAGTCGAAGATCATTAAGTTGCCGGAGAAGAAACGAAATCGAAGAGGAAAAGGAGAAGCGAAAACACACAAAAAACCCCAATTAATTTTGTTCTTCAAATGACTTCAGTGTGATACGTTAATTAGGGATTTAAAAATAAAAATAAAAATAATAATTTCAAAATAGTAAAAATTATTTTAAACTTAATATTTATAAACTAAAAGACTAATTTTAACATATAGTAGTATACATTAATTTTTTTAAATATTAAAACATAGTCAATTTCAACTAATTAAATTCTTAAAAAATCCAAGTTTTCAAAAAATGTATCTAATAATGATTTTTTTTATAAAAAATAATTCAAAATAGTAAAATTTTTAAATTTTAATATTTATAAAAGTCATAGTATAAAAGACTAAATATCTAAAATAATATTCACCAAAAATTATTTAGATAAGTTGTTTATCCGAAGATTTTTTTTTGAAAAATTGTTTATACTTTTTTAAAATAAAAATATGTAATATTATACAAATCATTTAAAATTTAATAATTGTTTTAGTCAATATTTAATATAATTACAAAAAGATTCTTTTTATGATTTTGATCAATAATCGATCATAATATGATATGATAATCTTATCTTTTTGAATTTGGTATATTGGTTTTTTCTAAGAATCTTTGAGGCTTCATTTGTAATTTAATTTTTTATTTTGTATTAAATTTTTTCTCTTTTCAGGGTTTGGGTATTGTAGTTTTAGTTAAAAAATTAAGAAAGGAGAAAACTATAATTAATTAATTATGTTAACGCAATTTTATTGAAAGGCTTAAAAATATTTTATTATAATATATTTGACTTCTAGATAATCTACCACCTATCTATTAAAAGACTATGTTCTAGAAATGATCACTAAATCTTTTTTAATTCAAGTTTATTTTTTTCTAATTATAGTATTAATTATGTCTAAGCACATTTAACTTACTTTTTCAATTTTCATGCAAAACTGAAAAAAAAAGCCTCATTCTACTTTCAATGTCATTTTAAATGTTCACTCTGCTTCATCCATAAAATAATCAAAAGATACATTGAAGCTTGGAGTGACACGCATTGGTTGGTGACATATTAAAATGACATTGATTTGAACATACTAGAACAAGCGATGACGCCGTCGGTGGTTTTGAAACAACGTTTGCTGCAAGAACTTTGAGGAAGCAACGTGAGTGGTTTGATCGTACTTAGCTTCACTTCTTCCGCTGAACTGCACAACAACCACCATGAATTCTTCTCTGACCACCGTCGTCAAATCCACCACTATCACAACGCCGCACACTAAGTTTCATCGCGTCATCCTTTGTCCCTTCCATGATTTTGTTTTGGTTTATGTTGGCTTCTGATTTTGCTTGCTAAGATGTAGTTTCAATATGTTTTGAGAAATGAAAGATAAATTCATGTTGTTGTTATCTTTATATAAGAATATGAGAATGAATCTGAACCGTTGAATTAAAACATATTTCTAAAATTGATTATTAATTTCTCTCTCCTCTTAAAAGCTTCCGATTTTTTCGACTTTTGGCACATGATTCAGTGAAAAATATGATTTAATCTCATCCTTTTAAATCTGATGGTTATTATTTATTCTCAAATTCTCATATAACTCACTCATTCTCAATATATATATATATATATATATATATATATATATATATATATATTCAAAAATATTTTTTATTAAAACAATTATAAAATAGTAGAAATTATTTTAATCTTTAAAAGACTAATTTTGATATATAGTTGCATAAATTTACATTATTTAAGAATAAATCATAGTCAATATCAATTAAGTTTTCAAAAAAATAAAATATTTATAAATGCTTTTTAAGAAAACTTATTCAAAATTAAGTAATGTTTTGAAATTTTGATATTAAAAATTATCATAATTAAAAAAATAAAATATCTAAAATAATATTGTATAAAAAATGTATTTAAACTAATTTTTTATCCGAAATTATATTTAGAAAATTATTTGTAAATTTTTTAAATAAAAATCAATTATATTATACATATTATTTTACCCCTTACGATATTATTAGATCATTCCCAAAATTTTGATCATAATTGTTATATAATTGACTTCATGCTAAATTAATATATATATATATATATATATATATATATATATATATATATATATTATATTTATAGATAAATTTAAAATAATTATATATTTAAACTGACTTGAGCGAGCACAAATTGACCCGCGTAGATATAAGAAGAGTGTCCTATTAGTAATATATTATTAGTTGTTAACTCTAAAATAAAATTATTTCAAGAATGAATATTAATAATATATTCTTTATAACTAAAGGAATATCCAAAAATATAAAACAATAAAAAACAAAAACATTCTTCGCTAAAGCATCAATAATTATCCATATAATTTATATGGATTATATATCCTTTATATTTCAATAATAAAGTAATTAAAAAAAACAATCACACTAGTAATTAGTCCTAATAACTTAATAATTAACCTAATAATAAATATGGATGAATGACTTAAACTAATGGCATGCTACACCATACAATAAAATCCAATTCGACGATTTTTCTAAATGATCTCTATGCGATGAAAAGCTAAGAGGCTCACAAACAATCTTCATAGTACGAACTTTTGGAAAATTGCGCACATCCTTAAAATTGATAGTGGTAGACAATCCAACCTCAAAGTTAACAATTCCCCGAGAGGAGCTACTAACAATGTCGGTAGCTACATCATTGTTGACATCCATGTTGTGGTGGACTATGATAGTATTTGTAAAACCACTACTTTGGAAAAAAGGTTTTAAAGGAATGGTGGAGAGAAGACTTTGATATATTGTTGTAATTAATATTAAAAGAAATGTGATCGTAAGATATACTATAATAGCTGTCGAGATTTGTGATGAAGAGAGTAATATTTCACTCAGCGGTGATTCTTGATTTTTTTTTATGTTGAGTGAGTTGATAGAAGCTGAGTTGATTCCATACTCGGGCGTGACTGTGTGAAAACGGAAGATGAGAAGTAGCAATATAAAAAAGCCGGCAAGAAGGAACATTCTAGCAAAAACTATAAGTTTTTGCATCCAAAATGACCTCTGTTGGATTGAGGAGGATGCATATTCTATGACAATAGACAATAAAAATATGATCATGTCAATAGAAAAACAAAAATAATTTATAAAAATATTAATCAAAAAGATATATTAGGAGTGACATTCGTTCTGTTTAGACATGTTCTACAAAAGTTTGCAAGAAAACGAAACAAAACGTCTAGATTTGTCAAAAAAAAAACGGGACAAATGGACTTGCCAATACATCACTTTTTATACAAAATTTTATATTTATAAAAATGCACAAAAATTTAGAGCGGAATATGATAAACATATATAAAATAAGCTTTGTTAAAATTTTACAAAAAATTTATAGATTAGAAATACCTGTATCCATATTCGGTAATGATCAGAAATCAAGTAAGCAGCAACTAAAAAAAAAGTTAAAATGGAATGAGTGTATTAGAATAATTTGAAATAAAACTTTACTACAAGAATTTTTTACAAACTACACACATAAAAACTTAAAGATATATGGGAAAAATAGCTTCAGAAAATATGCGAAATTTACCGGTTTGGTTTAACTTCTACGCCTCTTATAAACTTGGTTGTTTTTTCAATTCTTAGACTTTGTTTGGTCATGTATAGTATTTATAGAGTTTTAAGATGCAACACATATGGAAGGAAAGAAAATAAAAAGATGTAAAATTGATTATGAACAATTAAAGTGTTTGTCATTATATCAATCTCTTTCTTTTTAATTTATTTATCGTATTGTAGTTTTAATTAGATTTAGGATTGATTATGAAATCAATCAACGATTAAACTAATTATCTTTACTTCAGTCAATTTCTTTTTATTCTATTTATCTTATTGTAATTTTATTTAGATTCAGGATTTAATATGAAATCAATCAACAATTAAATTGATTACAAATATATCAATCTCTTTCTTCTTAGTTTATTTATCTTTTTATATTTTTAATTAGATTTAGTTGTTTTTTTCTCTCACTGAGATAACAGGTTTGCTGAGCCGTGTGATTTTACTCTCTACCACTTTTCTATTTTTTTTATTATTTTATTTATTTATTTTTCCCATTTAGTATTTTTTTAAAAAAATTTATAACATGATTTTTTTAAAAAAATTCAAAACTTGTAGTTCTTAGAAAACTATTTTATTTTTATATTTGTGGTTATTTTCTTAATGAATGGGATGGAATTACATAAAAATATTGATAAAATAAAAACTTATCTTAATATTTAGCACCTTTTTTTTAAATATAAAATAGAATTTAAAAACCAGATAGAGAAAATAAGGTACCATAGATGAGACATATTAAATTTTTTTATAATATATATTATATATTATAATCATTCATATATCACTATATAAATCATCAAAGTTAATAAAGAAATTGGATTGATTAAATATTATATACAAAAAGTTATATCTGATTTTCAATTACACTTAATTGTATATTTATTTATTGCACTTTATTATAGTTATTTTGTGATACACAATCAAATGACTTCAGTGTGATACGTTAATTAGGGATTTAAAAATAAAAATAAAAATAACATTTTCAAAATAGTAAAAATTATTTTAAACTTAATATTTATAAACTAAGAGTCTAATTTTAACATATAGTAGTATAAATTAAATTTTTTTAATATTAAAACATAGTCAATTTCAACTAATTAAATTCTTAAAAAATCCAAGTTTTCAAAAAAAGTATCTAATAATGATTTTTTTATATAAAGAATAATTCAAAATAGTAAAATTTTGAAATTTTAATATTTATAAAAGTCATAGTATAAAAGACTAAAATATCTAAAATAATATTCACCAAAAAATATTTAGATAAGTTGTTTATCCGAAGATTTTTTTTTTGAAAAATTGTTTATACCTTTTTAAAATAAAAATATGTAATATTATACAAATCATTTAAAATTTAATAGTTGTTTTAGTCAATATTTAATATAATTACAAAAAGAATCTTTTTATGATTTTGATCAATAATCGATCATAATATGATATGATAATCTTATCTTTTTGAATTTGGTATATTGGTTTTTTCTAAGAATCTTTGAGGCTTCATTTGTAATTTTATTTTTTTATTTTGTATTAAATTTTTTTTCTTTTCAGGGTTTGGGTATTGTAGTTTTAGTTAAAAAATTAAGAAAGGAGAAAACTATAATTAATTAATTATGTTAACGCAATTTTATTGAAAGGCTTAAAAATATTCCCCTTATGATATTATTTGGTCAGTCAAAAATTTCTGATCATTATTATAATATATTTGACTTCTAGATAATCTACCACCTATCTATTAAAAGACTATGTTCTAGAAACGATCACTAAATCTTTTTTAATTCAAGTTTATTTTTTTCTAATTATAGTATTAATTATGTCTAAGCACATTTAACTTACCTTTTCAATTTTCATGCAAAACTGAAAAAAAAAAGCCTCATTCTACTTTCAATGTCATTTTAAATGTTCACTCTGCTTCATCCATAAAATAATCAAAAGATACATTGAAGCTTGGAGTGACACACATTGTTTGGTGACATATTAAAATGACATTGATTTGATCATACTAGAACAAGCGATGACGCCGTCGGTGGTTTTGAAACAACGTTTGCTGCAAGAACTTTGAGGAAGCCACGTGAGTGGTTTGATTTCTACTTAGCTTCACTTCTTCCGCTGAACTGCACGACAACCACCATGAATTCTTCTCTGACCACCGTCGTCAAATCCACCACTATCACAACGCCGCACACCAAGTTTCATCGCGTCATCCTTTGTCCCTTCCATGATTTTGTTTTGGTTTATGTTGGCTTCTGATTTTGCTTACTAAGATGTAGTTTCAATATGTTTTGAGAAATGAAAGATAAATTCATGTTGTTGTTATCTTTATATAAGAATATGAGAATGAATCTGAACAGCTGAATTAAAATATATTTCTAAAATTGATTATTAATTTCTCTCTCCTCTTAAAAGCGCCCGATTTTTTTGACTTTTGGCACATGATTCAGTGAAAAATATGATTTAATCTCAACCTTTTAAATCTGATGGTTATTATTTATTCTCAAATTCTCATATAACTCACTCATTCTCACTATATATATATATATATATATATATATATATATTCAAAAATATTTTTTATTAAAACTATTATAAAATAGTAGAAATTATTTTAAACTTTAAAAGACTAATTTTGATATATAGTAGCATAAATTTACATTATTTAAGAATAAATCATAGTCAATATCAATTAAGTTTTTTATAAAATAAAATATTTATAAATGATTTTTAAGAAAACTTATTCAAAATTAAGTAATGTTTTGAAATTTTGATATTAAAAATTATCATAATAAAAAAAATGAAATATCTAAAATAATATTGTATAAAAAATGTATTTAAACTAATTTTTTATGTAACGCCCACATATACATACATACATCAAAGCATATATCATACATGAATAATACGTTTGATACTGAAACATATATGTGCAAGTTCCTAGTTAACACATTGTATACATTAAATGCCCTAAATACAAAGTTCTAAAGTCTACGGCATAACATACACAAGATGTCCAAAAACCACTAAGAACTAGATCAATATGATGATCTCAAAATAAAACGCCATAGCGGAAGCCATGCCATCTCAAAAGCTACGATCCGTAAGGAAAAGTCAAACCATCTTATCCTTACCCTTCGCCGAACCTGCAGAACCTGTGATGTAAACAACAACTGTGGGGTGAGATACATCAAATCTCAGTGAGTTCGCTATCTTATAGTCCTCTCGGCTCTACAAGGTTCTAATAAGCCTAACTCAAGTCAAAGGGAAAAGGGAAGTGACTTTGAGTACACACACACTATATGGAAACATGTTATGAGTTCATCAACTCACAATATGACTAATCGGTAACCACACCAAGGCATCCCCTTTTCCCGTCCGCTTCTACGTCTAGAAGACGACCCGAGTCATGGATCCTTGAACCTACTTGACATACGAATGGATTCGGGTTCTATGGGCCATAAACCGTTATGAACCGTCGCTTCACACGGGCCATTAACCGTCACAAGCATACGCTTCCAGAGCGCCATTCGTACTGCACGCGGGAATCAAACCTGCCAAGTAGTCATGCATATGTTTCAGAGGAGCTCGAGACCCATGAAATGCAACTCAAAGAACCGGTTACGATTACGTGATCACACACACAAATGTGATTGCATTCGACAATCACAAGGCCATAATGCCTTCTCACAAACCACAAAGGTTCACACACATGTTCCATACTAGTGTCTCTCTCTCCTCTAGACCATTACTCGACAAGGATGCACATCTACATCGAATGCACGAGCATCGCCATCTAGATTAATTATCAATCCTAGTCACAACTTAGAATCATAACATTAGGTTTTGAGGTAAGGTTTCCTCACTCTTCCTAATTTGTCTTAAGCATGCATATTCTCTCATTCATACTTAACAACAATTATATAGACACGGTATAACACAAAATTACAAGTAAATACATATAATCACACATCACATAAAACATCACTTTCCCGATCCGAGTTACGGATCAAAAGTTATGGAAGAAACAAGTTGGGTGATCTGTCATGTTCGCATTGCGAAGAGCCAGCGAGTGCTCGCTACTCATTCGCAGTGCGAACCTCTCAGCAAATCCTAGCCAATGCTGGTTCGCTGCACCATTCGCAGTGCGAACGTGTGGCGAACCGTGGCAGAACCAAAACAAGCTAAGGTTCGCAGTGCAAACCACTGGCGAATGCCTGGCAAACGTTCGCCTTCGCATTCGCAGTGCGAACTGCCAGCGAGTCCACGATTTCCCCCTTCGCTGGGGGACTCGCAGTGCGAATCTGGGAATTTCAGAAACTCCATCAGCGTAACAGCTGATCTCCCATGGTTCCAAAACCCCACCAAAACATAACCCAACATCATACAATCAAATATAAATGATTCTACACTCCTATAACCCATAATACTCAGTTTGTAACACATTTTAACCGTTAATCTCCAAGATTTTGCAATTTATCCAATTCTCCTACAACTCTAACCTAGGTATTAGAAACCAATAAAGTCTAAAACAAATGCATCTATCTAGAACCCACCTTGAAGAGATGAAGATGGTGAAGATTTGAAGATGATTGGATGAAGATTTGATGATGTTCTTGATGATTTTGTTCTTGAACTTTTCTCCTATTTTTCTCTTCCTTTCCTTCTATTTTCTTTCTCTCCAAAATCCTTTCTATCTTTTTCTTTGGAAAATGAGAGGAAAGAAAATAGTATAGGGAAAAAATATCATCAATTAGCAACACTACTAAATATCCAAAAAGTCTCTAAAGTCCAAATATTTAAATACCTCTGAGTGAGATAATATTAATTGGATTTACTCTAACTCCGACAGTTACCCTAATTACCTCTGCAGATAATTTATCAGAGTGCACTGGGACTCAGTTGATCACAACTAATATTATCCAGAGCAAAATAATTTACGGGGTATTATAACTACCTCAGAGGAAAAGACAACCACCTTGTTCTCCTCCACCTTCTCCAACGGCACCTCCTTTCTCTGACCCAAAATCTCCTTGCTCACCACTTCAGCAAAAGACCTCTTAAAATCTCTCCCATTTGAACCTCCCTAATTGAAAAGGAACTCACTCCGTCTCCCCCTTTTTCCCTCCGTCTTCTCTCCCCGAGAATTCCTTTCAAACCTTGGGAGGTTTGCATGCAGTTTCCGGCAGTCAATTTGTATACTATCAATCTTCATAGCTAGCAACCTCGTGTCTTCCACTCCCTTAAATCTCGCAAAACCAAAACGTCTACCCGAACTATTCCTCTTGGGAGAAATCATAACCTCCACGACGTCTCCTTCGCAACCGAAAAGCTTGAAAAGGTCCACCGCGCTCATCCGATCAGGAAATTCAGTAAAGTAAATCTACACCAAAAAAGATCCTCCATCTGCCCTCGTCCATTTCCCCTTAGTGAAAACATCCCATCTTGGTTTGATCTCACAGAAAGAACTCCTTCTTGCAGTCTTCCATTCCATTTCAAAAAAAAAACACACAAAACCACCCAGAACCAACTCCCAACACCACCGAAAGAAATCGCGGAACCACCATAAAGCTAATCAAGATGTGAAGGTCCCTAATTCGAAAATTAGGAATTTAAACCAAACACACCTTGAACCCTACAATGAAAACCGAGATTTCACAGATCAATGGACCTGAATCATAGTCGAAGATCATTAAGTTGCCGGAGAAGAAACGAAATCGAAGAGGAAAAGGAGAAGCGAAAACACACAAAAAATCCCAATTAATTTTGTTCTTCAAATGACTTCAGTGTGATACGTTAATTAGGGATTTAAAAATAAAAATAAAAATAATAATTTCAAAATAGTAAAAATTATTTTAAACTTAATATTTATAAACTAAAAGACTAATTTTAACATATAGTAGTATACATTAATTTTTTTAAATATTAAAACATAGTCAATTTCAACTAATTAAATTCTTAAAAAATCCAAGTTTTCAAAAAATGTATCTAATAATGATTTTTTTTATAAAAAATAATTCAAAATAGTAAAATTTTTAAATTTTAATATTTATAAAAGTCATAGTATAAAAGACTAAATATCTTAAAATAATATTCACCAAAAATTATTTAGATAAGTTGTTTATCCGAAGATTTTTTTTTGAAAAATTGTTTATACTTTTTTAAAATAAAAATATGTAATATTATACAAATCATTTAAAATTTAATAATTGTTTTAGTCAATATTTAATATAATTACAAAAAGATTCTTTTTATGATTTTGATCAATAATCGATCATAATATGATATGATAATCTTATCTTTTTGAATTTGGTATATTGGTTTTTTCTAAGAATCTTTGAGGCTTCATTTGTAATTTAATTTTTTATTTTGTATTAAATTTTTTATTTTGTAATTTAATCTTATCATTCCTTGCATGAACTGATTCTGCTGTTGCTGCATCTGTTGCATAAATTGGTACAACGGGGCATTCCTTTCATCAACTTGTGGAACTGTCCCAGCTGGAGTAGTCCTTGGTCTTCCACGGTTGTTTCTGCGTCTATCAGCCATGTTCCTGAATCCCATACAAATAGGATTAAGTTGATCATACTCAATACCATAAATATAACAGACAAGACCCATGGCGACACGCCGCATATGAAACGGAAAGAAAACTTATCCTATTTCATGGCTAGGTCGAGGATACGACCTGCTCTGATACCAACTGTAAAGACCATATACAATACATGCCTCAAATCATATATTATACATGAGTTTCACTTTTGGTACTGAAACATAATAAGTTCCTAGTTAACACATTATACACATAAATGTCTCTAATACAAAACACCTAAAAGTCTAAGGCATTACATATACAAGATGTTCCAAAATGATAAAAACTAAGAACTAGATCAATACAATGATCTCAAAACATAACGCCATAGCGGAAGCCATGCCATCACAAAACCACGATCCGTAAAGAAAGTCAAATAACCTTGTCCTTACCCTTCGCTGAACCTGCAGAACCTGTGATGTAAACAACAACAGTGGGGTGAGATACATCAAAACTCAGTGAGTTCCCTATCTTAAAGTCCTCTCGGCTTTACAAGGTTCTAACAAAGTCCTAACTCATGTCCAAGGGGAGAGGGGAAAGACCATGAGTACACACACACAAGTAACCGTCACGGTGAGCCTGTAAACTCACACTAGTACCGGAGTACCTCTTGAGCCTGTAAACTCAAGGATTCACAAAGTACCGTAGTACGTTCTGAGTCCGCACACTCAAGAACTCACATATCAATAACCAATACCAAGGTATCCCCTTTTCCCGTACCCTTCTACGTCTAGAAGGCGATCCGAGTCATGGATCCTTGTAGCTACTTGGCATACGATTGGATTCGGGATCACCGGTCCGTACACCGTGATCCGTCACTTCTCACGGCCCGTACACCGTCACAAGTCTCTTTACCCGTAGGCTCCAATCGTACTTAACACGGGACTCAAACCTGCCAAGTAGTTGTGTATAACGTTCAGAGGAGGTGCTCGAGTCTCATGAACTACACCGCACAACTGTGGTTATTGATAAACAGAAATGCACACGCCTCGGCCTTCATGCACGAGCGTTGCCACACATGGAATAATTCACACTTCCCACACAGTTTTGGTAATAATCCTCACCCTGCCTAGTCCATATTTTAACATGCATAAGTTGTCAATAATAATTACACACAATTAACAGATAAAAGTCGATAAAACGACACTATTTCAGAAATCCCGACTTAATTAAATCGGCCGACAATCTTAAAACCAATGCAATAAGAAAGTACATTTTATTATCTTTCCAACGATATCAAAATTGTTCCAATCCGAGTTACGTACAAAAAGTTACGGCATTGTAAACAATCGATCGGAAAAATAAATCACAACAGCAGAATTCTGCAACTCTCCTGGCCGTACGCGTATAGGCACTCCCCGTACGCGTATTGCCTAAGATTCTCGCCCAGCCATACGCGTATTGCCCCAAGCGATACACGTATTGCTCAAAATGCTCGGCCATCCATACGCGTATTGCCCAAGGCCGTACGCGTATGGGCAGAGACGTTTTTCCTTGAAATTTCCTTTTAAAATTGCCGTACGCGTATGCCCTTTCCGTACGCGTAATGACAAGCCCCATACGCGTATTGGCAAGCTCCATACGCGTATGGGCAGAGAAAAATGCAGAAGTTCCTGCAGAATTTCTTCTGCTACGGGTTGATCCAAAATCAACCCCAAATTCCATTTTTCGTCAATCAAAATTCACCAATACATGTTATAACATCACAATCAGTACAACATATAATCACACATTGAGTTTTAACAGTTAGATTCATGATTTTATACCAAAATACCCATTTTTCCCAATTTCCAATCTAACTCTAAACTAAAAAATAATCCTACTCTATAGAGTCTAACTAGAACCCACCTGGATTACTAGACGAGGAGGTTGATACTGAGATGATTAAACGAAGAACAGATGAATTGATGATGATTCTTGAGCTTTTGGAAAATTTCTCTTCTTCCTCTTTCTTTTCCTTTCCTTTCTTCCCTTTTTCCTTTGCTTTCTTTCTCTTTAGCTTTTGTTTGTTTTTCCAAGGAAAATGAAAAGAAAATAGATAGTATAGAAACTATCATTTTTAGTAACACTACTAAATGTCCAAAATTAGCTCAAATACATCAAATTATAAAAACTCAACGTTATATACTATTAATTTAATCGACTCTGAGTTCGTCAGTTTACTCTAATTATTTTATCAAATAATTACTCAGAGTACCCCGGAACCCAGTTGATCATAATAATATTCACCAGAGCGTTTATAAATTTACGGGGTATTACATCCTCCCCCCCCCTTAAATATAAATTCATCCTCGAATTTAGAATATTACCTGAACAGATGTGGATAAGAATCTCGCATTTCCGATTCTAGTTCCCAAGTAGCATCACCCGGATGCGTCATATCCCATTGCACCTTAACAAGTGGAATATCTTTGTTCCTTAACACTTTTGTTTCCTTTCCCACAATACAACTCGGTTGTGGTTCAAAAGTCAAATCTGCTTCTATTTCCACTGATTCCGGTAAAATCGGCTGAAGAGGATCAGGAATAAACTTACGGAGCTGAGATACGTGAAAAACGTCATGCATCTCGGATAGAGAGGGTGGTAAGGCTAATCTATAAGCAACTTCACCAATCCTTTCCAAAAACTGATACGGTCCCACGTATCTCGGACTTAACTTTCGTGACTTAAACGGTCCTTTCCATCTCAATCTCGGAGTAACTTTCAGAAATACATGATCACCTCCCTCAAATTCCAAAGGTCTCCTACGATTGTCCGCATAACTCTTTTGACGATCTTGTGCTTGTTTAACCTTCTCGCGGATCATTCGAATCTTTTCCGTAGTCTCTTGAATAATCTCGGGTCCCAAAATTCTATCTTCGCCAATTTCAGCCCAACACAAAGGTGTCCTACACTTTCTCCTATACAATGCTTCATAGGGAGCCATACCGATGCTCGCATGGTAACTATTGTTATAGGAAAACTCGATTAACGGCAAAAGTTCTTTCCAATTCCCTCTACTCTCTAGCACACAAGCTCTTAACATATCCTCCATCGTTTGTATTGTTAGCTCAGTCTGACCATCCGTTTGAGGATGATTTGACGTGCTCAAACACAAATTCGTACCCATTGCTTGTTGGAACACTTTCCAAAATCTCGAAGTAAACTTCGGATCTCTATCGGACACAATACTAGAAGGAATACCATGCAATCTCACAATCTCAGCAATAAACAACCTTGCAAGATGACTTGCCTTATAAGTAGTCTTTACGGCTAAGAAGTGTGCAGATTTCGTTAGTCGATCTACAATTACCCAAATAGAATCATACCCACCTTGGGTACGGGGTAAACCCACTGCAAAGTCCATAGAAATACTATCCCACTTCCAAACTGGAATATCCAAAGGTTGTAACAAACCGCCCGGTCTTTGGTGTTCAATCTTCACCTGTTGGCACACCGCACATTCTGACACATATCCCGCTATATCCTTTTTCATCCCAGACCACCAATAATCCTTCTTCAAATCCTGATACATCTTCGAAGAACCAGGATGTATCGTAAAAGTACCTTTATGGGCTTCGTCTAAAATCTTCCTTTTCAATGTCTCATCCTTCGGAACACAAATCCGTTGATTAAACAAAACAATACCATCTGTCGCTCGCGTAAAGCCCGGTTGAAGTAACAACTCTTGTAACTCTTCCTCTAACAATTGTGCCTGTTGAATCTCAACTCTCATAGTAGAATTGACATTCAAATTTCCCATAATTACACCATTCGGAGTCCACACAAATTGGAGATTAAGATCTCTAAACTTTTCCAACAATGAATACTCCAAAATTATCAATTCCGCACTATGAACCATTTTCCGACTTAAAGCATCCGCTACTTTATTTGCCTTCCCTGGATGATACTTCAATTCTAAGTCATAATCCTTTAAGTACTCCATCCACCTTCTTTGTCGCATATTCAACTCCTTTTGATCAAACAAATACTTCAAACTTTTGTGGTCACTGAACATTTCAAAATGTACACCGTATAAATAATGACGCCACACCTTCAGTGCAAAAACCACTGCAGCTAGTTCCAAATCATGAGTTGGATAATTCTTCTCATGAACTTTTAACTGTCGAGAAGCATAAGCTACCACTTGACCACCTTGCATCAGAACACCCCCTAATCCCCTCTTAGAAGCATCACAGAATACTTCATAAGAGTTGTTAGGATCAGGAATAATTAATACTGGAGAACTCGTCAAACTTTCCTTCAAATGCATAAAACTTTGTTCGCAACCTGAATCCCACTCAAAAACAACATCCTTCCGAGTAAGTTTCGTCATTGGTAAGGCCAATTGAGAAAAGCCCTTAATAAACCTTCTATAGTAACCGGCCAATCCCAAGAAACTTCTGACTTCTGAAACATTTCTCGATCTCTCCCAATTAATCACTGCTTCTACTTTCGATGGATCCACTGCCACACCACCTCGAGATATAACATGTCCAAGAAAATTAACTTCCAACATCCAAAACTCACACTTGCTCAACTTAGCAAACAATTGCTTCTCTTGCAAGACCGATAAGACAATCCTCAGATGTTCTCCGTGCTCTTGTGGAGTACGAGAATAAATAAGAATGTCGTCAATAAAGATTACCACAAATTGGTCCAAGTAAGCCTGAAATATTCGATTCATGTAATCCATAAAAACAGCTGGAGCATTAGTCACACCGAAAGGCATCACTAAGAATTCGTAATAACCGTAACGGGTTCTAAAGGCAGTTTTTGGCACATCGGAACTCTTCACTCGAATCTGATGATAACCCGACCGTAAATCAATCTTCGAGAACACACAGGCTCCTTTTAATTGATCTAACAAGTCGTCTATCCTTGGTAAAGGATACTTGTTCTTAATGGTGACTTTATTCAACTTACGATAATCAATGCACAATCGCATTCCCCCATCTTTCTTCTTTACCAACAACACTGGAGCTCCCCACGGTGAAACACTAGGCCTAACAAAATGCTTAGACATCAAGTCCTCTAATTGGTCCTTTAATTCTCTTAATTCAAGCGGTGCCATCCGATACGGAGAAACGGATATAGGAGCCGTTCCCGGTATCAGGTCAATAGAGAACTCAACTTCTCTCTCCGGAGGAAGAGAAGAAACATCCTCTGGAAACACTTCAGGAAATTCACACACTATTGGAATACTCAGGACTTGTTGTTCACTACTTCCTTCCTTAGTAAGAACCAATAAAACAGATTTCTCTTTCTCAAACAAGAAGTTTACCATTCCCACCGTACCTTCTAAAATCGTTGATAATACATCTTTCGGAGTAGCCTCAGCAGATGGAATAATAATTAGCTTCTCCTCACAACCGATAAAAACCGAATTAGCTGAAAGCCAGTCCATTCCCAGAACAACATCCACTTTCTTGAGCGGCAGACAAATAAGATCAATCTGGAAGACTCTTTCGTTCACCGACAACACACAATTCTCACACATCAGTGGTGTTTCAGCCATTTCATCCATGGCAGTAGTAACCACCATAGGAGGAAACAAAGGAATAGTTTGCAACCCCAGTCGCCTCACACATCTTAAAGACACAAAAGAATGTGTAGCCCCACAGTCAAATAAAACAAAACAAGGTTGACCATTAACAAAACACGTACCCGCAATCAAGGAATTATCACCCTTTGCTTTCCTTGCATCCAGAGTATATACTCGACCCGTAGTCTTCCCTTGTGCCTGATTCCTACTCTGAGGACAATCTCTCGCTACATGACCCATCTTGTTACACTGATAACACCGTATCCCATCTGAATAGCACCTACCAAAATGACTCCTCCCACAAGTGCGACATACTGGAGGCACACTAGTTCTAGAGCCCTGTACTTGCTTCCCTTTGGAAGACTGTTGCCTTTGCCTAAACTGTTGATTCGACCTTCCACGGTCACTTTGAGTTACCCTGTTCGAATCCACCTCCATTTGTATCTTTTTCAAGCTATTTTCTGCCACGTAACATTGTCTTAACATTTCAGCATAAGTAGCAAATTCCCGTTGAGACACGCTGTGTGAAATCTCAGCCCTTAACCCAAACAGAAACTGATCTATCTTCCACCTCTCATCAGGAGCATACATGGCCTGTCTAGAATAGTCAGCCATGATCTCAAATTGTTCCGCATAAGAAGCCACTGATAAATTTCCCTGTCTCAACTGTTAGAACTCAAACTCCTTTTGAGACCTTAGAGAACTCGGAAAATATTTCTCCATAAAGATTACCTTAAACTGTTCCCACACTCTCGGTACCTCCTGAGTTGTCATCAAGGCTGAAGCACTCTCCCACCACCTCATGGCAGGACCCTTCAACCAGTGAGAAGCAAAGACCACCTTATTCTCCTCACTGCAATGAACTATCTGAAAAATCCGTTCCATTCCTGTTATCCATTCGTGTGCCTTCACCGGATCTAGCCCTCCTTGAAACTCCGGAGGATTCATACGAACAAATTCCCTGTAGGTTCCTCCTGTAACTTCCGGAACAACCACTGGAGGATGCAGACCATCAGCCATTTGTTGCATCATTCCTTGCATGAACTGATTCTGCTGTTGCTGCATCTGTTGCATAAATTGGTACAACGGGGCATTCCCTTCATCACCTTGTGGAACTGTCCCAGCTGGAGTAGTCCTTGGTCTTCCACGGTTGTTTCTGCGTCTATCAACCATGTTCCTGAATCCCATACAAATAGGATTAAGTTGATCAGACTCAATACCATAAATATAACAGACAAGACCCATGGCGACACGCCGCATATGAAACGGAAAGAAAACTTATCCTATTTCATGGCTAGGTCGAGGATACGACCTGCTCTGATACCAACTGTAAAGACCATATACAATACATGCCTCAAATCATATATTATACATGAGTTTCACTTTTGGTACTGAAACATAATAAGTTCCTAGTTAACACATTATACACATAAATGCCTCTAATACAAAACACCTAAAAGTCTAAGGCATTACATATACAAGATGTTCCAAAATGATAAAAACTAAGAACTAGATCAATACAATGATCTCAAAACATAACGCCATAGCGGAAGCCATGCCATCACAAAACCACGATCCGTAAGGAAAGTTAAATAACCTTGTCCTTACCCTTCGCTGAACCTGCAGAACCTGTGATGTAAACAACAACAGTGGGGTGAGATACATCAAATCTCAGTGAGTTCCCTATCTTAAAGTCCTCTCGGCTTTACAAGGTTCTAACAAAGTCCTAACTCATGTCCAAGGGGAAAGGGGAAAGACCATGAGTACACACACACAAGTAACCGTCACGGTGAGCCTGTAAACTCACACTAGTACCGGAGTACCTCTTGAGCCTGTAAACTCAAGGATTCACAAAGTACCGTAGTACGTTCTGAGTCCGTACACTTAAGAACTCACATATCAATAACCAATACCAAGGTATCCCCTTTTCCCGTACCCTTCTACGTCTAGAAGGCGATCCGAGTCATGGATCCTTGTAGCTACTTGGCATACGATTGGATTCGGGATCACCGGTCCGTACACCGTGATCCGTCACTTCTCACGGCCCGTACACCGTCACAAGTCTCTTTACCCGTAGGCTCCAATCGTACTTAACACGGGACTCAAACCTGCCAAGTAGTTGTGTATAACGTTCAGAGGAGGTGCTCGAGTCTCATGAACTACACCACACAACTGTGGTTATTGATAAACTGAAATGCACACGCCTCGGCCTTCATGCACGAGCGTTGCCACACATGGAATAATTCACACTTCCCACACAGTTTTGGTAATAATCCTCACCCTGCCTAGTCCATATTTTAACATGCATAAGTTGTCAATAATAATTACACACAATTAACAGATAAAAGTCGATAAAACGACACTATTTCAGAAATCCCGACTTAATTAAATCGGCCGACAATCTTAAAACCAATGCAATAAGAAAGTACATTTTATTATCTTTCCAACGATATCAAAATTGTTCCAATCCGAGTTACGTACAAAAAGTTACGGCATTGTAAACAATCGATCGAAAAAATAAATCACAACAGCAGAATTCTGCAACTCTCCTGGCCGTACGCGTATAGGCACTCCCCGTACGCGTATTGCCTAAGATTCTCGCCCAGCCATACGCGTATTGCCCCAAGCGATACGCGTATTGCTCAAAATGCTCGGCCATCCATAGGCGTATTGCCCAAGGCCGTACGCGTATGGGCAGAGACGTTTTTCCTTGAAATTTCCTTTTAAAATTGCCGTACGCGTATGCCCTTTCCGTACGCGTAATGACAAGCCCCATACGCGTATTGGCAAGCTCCATACGCGTATGGGCAGAGAAAAATGCAGAAGTTCCTGCAGAATTTCTTCTGCTACGGGTTGATCCAAAATCAACCCCAAATTCCATTTTTCATCAATCAAAATTCACCAATACATGTTATAACATCACAATCAGTACAACATATAATCACACATTGAGTTTTAACAGTTAGATTCATGATTTTATACCGAAATACCCATTTTTTCCAATTTCCAATCTAACTCTAAACTCAAAAATAATCCTACTCTAAAGAGTCTAACTAGAACCCACCTGGATTACTAGACGAGGAGGTTGATACTGAGACGATTAAACGAAGAACGGATGAATTGATGATGATTCTTGAGCTTTTGGAAAATTTCTCTTCTTCCTCTTTCTTTTCCTTTCCTTCCTTCCCTTTTTCCTTTGCTTTCTTTCTCTTTAGCTTTTGTTTGTTTTTCCAATGAAAATGAAAAGAAAATAGATAGTATAGAAACTATCATTTTTAGTAACACTACTAAATGTCCAAAATTAGCTCAAATACATCAAATTATAAAAACTCAACGTTATATACTATTAATTTAATCGACTCTGAGTTCGTCAGTTTACTCTAATTATTTTATCAAATAATTACTCAGAGTACCCCGGAACCCAGTTGATCATAATAATATTCACCAGAGCGTTTATAAATTTACGGGGTATTACATGAAACAACGTTTGCTGCAAGAACTTTGAGGAAGCAACGTGAGTGGTTTGATCGTACTTAGCTTCACTTCTTCCGCTGAACTGCACAACAACCACCATGAATTCTTCTCTGACCACCGTCGTCAAATCCACCACTATCACAACGCCGCACACTAAGTTTCATCGCGTCATCCTTTGTCCCTTCCATGATTTTGTTTTGGTTTATGTTGGCTTCTTATTTTGCTTGCTAAGATGTAGTTTCAATATGTTTTGAGAAATGAAAGATAAATTCATGTTGTTGTTATCTTTATATAAGGATATGAGAATGAATCTGAACCGTTGAATTAAAACATATTTCTAAAATTGATTATTAATTTCTCTCTCCTTTTAAAAGCTTCCGATTTTTTCGACTTTTGGCACATGATTCAGTGAAAAATATGATTTAATCTCAACCTTTTAAATCTGATGGTTATTATTTATTCTCAAATTCTCATATAACTCACTCATTCTCACTATATATATATATATATGTATATATATATATATATTCAAAAATATTTTTTATTAAAACAATTATAAAATAGTAGAAATTATTTTAATCTTTAAAAGACTAATTTTGATATATAGTTGCATAAATTTACATTATTTAAGAATAAATCATAGTCAATATCAATTAAGTTTTCAAAAAAATAAAATATTTATAAATGATTTTTAAGAAAACTTATTCAAAATTAAGTAATGTTTTGAAATTTTGATATTAAAAATTATCATAATTAAAAAAATAAAATATCTAAAATAATATTGTATAAAAAATGTATTTAAACTAATTTTTTATCCGAAATTATATTTAGAAAATTATTTGTAAATTTTTTAAATAAAAATGAATTATATTATACATATCATTTTACCCCTTACGATATTATTAGATCATTCCCAAAATTTTGATCATAATTGTTATATAATTGACTTCTTGCTAAATTTATATATATATATATATATATATATATATATATATATATATATATATATATATATATATATATTATATTTATAGATAAATTTAAAATAATTATATATTTAAACTGACTTGAGCGAGCACAAATTGACCCGCGTAGATATAAGAAGAGTGTCCTATTAGTAATATATTATTAGTTGTTAACTCTAAAATAAAATTATTTCAAGAATGAATATTAATAATATATTCTTTATAACTAAAGGAATATCCAAAAATATAAAACAATAAAAAACAAAAACATTCTTCGCTAAAGCATCAATAATTATCCATATAATTTATATGGATTATATATCCTTTATATTTCAATAATAAAGTAATTAAAAAAAACAATCACACTAGTAATTAGTCCTAATAACTTAATAATTAACCTAATAATAAATATGGATGAATGACTTAAACTAATGGCATGCTACACCATACAATAAAATCCAATTCGACGATTTTTCTAAATGATCTCTATGCGGTGAAAACCTAAGAGGCTCACAAACAATCTTCATAGTACGAACTTTTGGAAAATTGCGCACATCCTTAAAATTGATAGTAGTAGACAATCCAACCTCAAAGTTAACAATTCCCCGAGAGGAGCTACTAACAATGTCGGTAGCTACATCATTGTTGACATCCATGTTGTGGTGGACTATGATAGTATTTGTAAAACCACTACTTTGGAAAAAAGGTTTTAAAGGAATGGTGGAGAGAAGACTTTGATATATTGTTGTAATTAATATTAAAAGAAATGTGATCGTAAGATATACTATAATAGCTGTCGAGATTTGTGATGAAGATAGTAATATTTCACTCAGCGGTGATTCTTGATTTTTTTTTATGTTGAGTGAGTTGATAGAAGCTGAGTTGATTCCATACTCGGGCGTGACTGTGTGAAAACGGAAGATGAGAAGTAGTAATATAAAAAAGCCGGCAAGAAGGAACATTCTAGCAAAAACTATAAGTTTTTGCATCCAAAATGACCTCTGTTGGATTGAAGAGGATGCATATTCTATGACAATAGACAATAAAAATATGATCATGTCAATAGAAAAACAAAAATAATTTATAAAAATATTAATAAAAAAGATATATTAGGAGTGACATTCGTTCTGTTTAGACATGTTCTACAAAAGTTTGCAAGAAAACGAAACAAAACGTCTAGATTTGTCAAAAAAAAAACGGGACAAATGGACTTGCCAATACATCACTTTTTATACAAAATTTTATATTTATAAAAATGCACAAAAATTTAGAGCGGAATATGATAAACATATTAAAATAAGCTTTGTTAAAATTTTACAAAAAATTTATAGATTAGAAATACCTGTATCCATATTCGGTAATGATCAGAAATCAAGTAAGCAGCAACTAAAAAAAAAGTTAAAATGGAATGAGTGTATTAGAATAATTTGAAATAAAACTTTACTACAAGAATTTTTTACAAACTACACACATAAAAACTTAAAGATATATGGGAAAAATAGCTTCAGAAAATATGCGAAATTTACCGGTTTGGTTTAACTTCTACGCCTCTTATAAACTTGGTTGTTTTTTCAATTCTTAGACTTTGTTTGGTCATGTATAGTATTTATAGAGTTTTAAGATGCAACACATATGGAAGGAAAGAAAATAAAAAGATGTAAAATTGATTATGAACAATTAAAGTGTTTGTCATTATATCAATCTCTTTCTTTTTAATTTATTTATCGTATTGTAGTTTTAATTAGATTTAGGATTGATTATGAAATCAATCAACGATTAAACTAATTATCTTTACTGCAATCAATTTCTTTTTATTCTATTTATCTTATTGTAATTTTATTTAGATTCAGGATTTAATATGAAATCAATCAACAATTAAATTGATTACAAATATATCAATCTCTTTCTTCTTAGTTTATTTATCTTTTTATATTTTTAATTAGATTTAGTTTTTTTTTTCTCTCACTGAGATAACAGGTTTGCTGAGCCGTGTGATTTTACTCTCTACCACTTTTCTATTTTTTTTATTATTTTATTTATTTATTTTTCCCATTTAGTATTTTTTAAAAAAAAATTTATAACATGATTTTTTTAAAAAAATTCTAAACTTGTAGTTCTTAGAAAACTATTTTATTTTTATATTTGTTGTTATTTTCTTAATGAATGGGATGGAATTACATAAAAATATTGATAAAATAAAAACTTATCTTAATATTTAGCACCTTTTATTTAAATATAAAACAGAATTTAAAAACCAGATAGAAAAAATAAGGTACCATAGATGAGACATATTAAATTTTTTTATAATATATATTATATATTATAATCATTCATATATCACTATATAAATCATCAAAGTTAATAAAGAAGTTGGATTGATTAAATATTGAATACAAAAAGTTATATCTGATTTTCAATTACACTTAATTGTATATTTATTTATTGCACTTTATTATAGTTATTTTGTGATACACAATCAAATGACTTCAGTGTGATACGTTAATTAGGGATTTAAAAATAAAAATAAAAATAACATTTTCAAAATAGTAAAAATTATTTTAAACTTAATATTTATAAACTAAGAGTCTAATTTTAACATATAGTAGTATAAATTAAAAATTTTTAATATTAAAACATAGTCAATTTCAACTAATTAAATTCTTAAAAAATCCAAGTTTTCAAAAAAAGTATCTAATAATGATTTTTTTATATAAAGAATAATTCAAAATAGTAAAATTTTGAAATTTTAATATTTATAAAAGTCATAGTATAAAAGACTAAAATATCTAAAATAATATTCACCAAAAAATATTTAGATAAGTTGTTTATCCGAAGATTTTTTTTTGAAAAATTGTTTATACCTTTTTAAAATAAAAATATGTAATATTATACAAATCATTTAAAATTTAATAGTTGTTTTAGTCAATATTTAATATAATTACAAAAAGATTCTTTTTATGATTTTGATCAATAATCGATCATAATATGATATGATAATCTTATCTTTTTGAATTTGGTATATTGGTTTTTTCTAAGAATCTTTGAGGCTTCATTTGTAATTTTATTTTTTTATTTTGTATTAAATTTTTTTTCTTTTCAGGGTTTGGGTATTGTAGTTTTAGTTAAAAAATTAAGAAAGGAGAAAACTATAATTAATTAATTATGTTAACGCAATTTTATTGAAAGGCTTAAAAATATTCCCCTTATGATATTATTTGGTCAGTCAAAAATTTCTGATCATTATTATAATATATTTGACTTCTAGATAATCTACCACCTATCTATTAAAAGACTATGTTCTAGAAACGATCACTAAATTTTTTTTAATTCAAGTTTATTTTTTTCTAATTATAGTATTAATTATGTCTAAGCACATTTAACTTACTTTTTCAATTTTCATGCAAAACTGAAAAAAAAAAGCCTCATTTTACTTTCAATGTCATTTTAAATGTTCACTCTGCTTCATCCATAAAATAATCAAAAGATACATTGAAGCTTGGAGTGACACACATTGTTTGGTGACATATTAAAATGACATTGATTTGATCATACTAGAACAAGCGATGACGCCGTCGGTGGTTTTGAAACAACGTTTGCTGCAAGAACTTTGAGGAAGCCGCGTGAGTGGTTTGATTTCTACTTAGCTTCACTTCTTCCGCTGAACTGCACAACAACCACCATGAATTCTTCTCTGACCACCGTCGTCAAATCCACCACTATCACAACACCGCACACCAAGTTTCATCGCGTCATCCTTTGTCCCTTCCAGGATTTTGTTTTGGTTTATGTTGGCTTCTGATTTTGCTTACTAAGATGTAGTTTCAATATGTTTTGAGAAATGAAAGATAAATTCATGTTGTTGTTATCTTTATATAAGAATATGAGAATGAATCTGAACCGCTGAATTAAAATATATTTTTAAAATTGATTATTAATTTCTCTCTCCTCTTAAAAGCGCTAGATTTTTTCGACTTTTGGCACATGATTCAGTGAAAAATATGATTTAATCTCAACCTTTTAAATCTGATGGTTATTATTTATTCTCAAATTCTCATATAACTCACTCATTCTCACTATATATATATATATATATATATATATATATATATTCAAAAATATTTTTTATTAAAACTATTATAAAATAGTAGAAATTATTTTAAACTTTAAAAGACTAATTTTGATATATAGTAGCATAAATTTACATTATTTAAGAATAAATCATAGTCAATATCAATTAAGTTTTTTAAAAAATAAAATATTTATAAATGATTTTTAAGAAAACTTATTCAAAATTAAGTAATGTTTTGAAATTTTGATATTAAAAATTATCATAATAAAAAAAATCAAATATCTAAAATAATATTGTATAAAAAAGGTATTTAAACTAATTTTTTATGTAACGGCCACATATACATACATACATCAAAGCATATATCATACATGAATAATACGTTTGATACTGAAACATATATGTGCAAGTTCCTAGTTAACACATTGTATACATTAAATGCCCTAAATACAAAGTTCTAAAGTCTACGGCATAACATACACAAGATGTCCAAAAACCACTAAGAACTAGATCAATATAATGATCTCAAAATAAAACGCCATAGCGGAAGCCATGCCATCTCAAAAGCTACGATCCGTAAGGAAAAGTCAAACGATCTTATCCTTACCCTTCGCCGAACCTGCAGAACCTGTGATGTAAACAACAACAGTGGGGTGAGATACATCAAATCTCAGTGAGTTCGCTATCTTATAGTCCTCTCGGCTCTACAAGGTTCTAATAAGCCTAACTCAAGTCAAAGGGAAAAGGGAAGTGACTTTGAGTACACATACACTATATGGAAACATGTTATGAGTTCATCAACTCACAATATCACTAATCGGTAACCACACCAAGGCATCCCCTTTTCCCGTCCGCTTCTACGTCTAGAAGACGACCCGAGTCATGGATCCTTGAACCTACTTGACATACGAATGGATTCGGGTTCTACGGGCCATAAACCGTTATGAACCGTCGCTTCACACGGGCCATTAACCGTCACAAGCATACGCTTCCAGAGCGCCATTCGTACTGCACGCGGGAATCAAACCTGCCAAGTAGTCATGCATATGTTTCAGAGGAGCTCGAGACCCATGAAACGCAACTCAAAGAACCGGTTACGATTACGTGATCATACACACAAACGTGATTGCATTCGACAATCACAAGGCCATAATGCCTTCTCACAAACCACAAAGGTTCACACACATGTTCCATACTAGTGTCTCTCTCTCCTCTAGACCATTACTCGGCAAGGATGCACATCTACATCGAATGCACGAGCATCGCCATCTCGATTAATTATCAATCCTAGTCACAACTTAGAATCATAACATTAGGTTTTGAGGTAAGGTTTCCTCACTCTTCCTAATTTGTCTTAAGCATGCATATTCTCTCATTCATACTTAACAACAATTATATACACACGGTATAACACAAAATTACAAGTAAATACATATAATCACACATCACATAAAACATCACTTTCCCGATCCGAGTTACGGATCAAAAGTTATGGAAGAAACAAGTTGGGTGATCTGTCATGTTCGCATTGCGAAGAGCCAGCGAGTGCTCGCTACTCATTCGCAGTGCGAACCTCTCAGCGAATGCCTAGCCAATACTGGTTCGCTGCACCATTCGCAGTGCGAACGTGTGGCGAACCGTGGCAGAACCAAAACAAGCTAAGGTTCGCAGTGCGAACCACTGGCGAATTCCTGGCGAACGTTCGCCTTCGCATTCGCAGTGCGAACTGCCAGCGAGTCCACGATTTCCTCCTTCGCTGGGGGACTCGCAGTGCGAATCTGGGAATTTCAGAAACTCCATCAGCGTAACAGCTGATCTCCCATGGTTCCAAAATCCCACCAAAATATAACCCAACATCATACAATCAAATATAAATGATTCTACACTCCTATAACCCATAATACTCAGTTTGTAACACATTTTAACCGTTAATCTCCAAGATTTTGCAATTTATCCAATTCTCCTACAACTCTAACCTAGGTATTAGAAACCAATAAAGTCTAAAACAAAAGCATCTATCTAGAACCCACCTTGAAGAGATGAAGATGGTGAAGATTTGAAGATGATTGGATGAAGATTTGATGATGTTCTTGATGATTTTGATCTTGAACTTTTCTCCTCTTTTTCTCTTCCTTTCCTTCTATTTTCTTTCTCTCCAAAATCCTTTCTATCTTTTTCTTTGGAAAATGAAAGGAAAGAAAATAGTATAGGGAAAAAATATCATCAATTAGCAACACTACTAAATATCCAAAAAGTCTCTAAAGTCCAAATATTTAAATACCTCTGAGTGAGATAATATTAATTGGATTTACTCTAACTCCGACAGTTACCCTAATTACCTCTGCAGGTAATTTATCAGAGTGCACTGGGACTCAGTTGATCACAACTAATATTATCCAGAGCAAAATAATTTACGGGGTATTACAACTACCTCAGAGGAAAAGACAACCACCTTGTTCTCCTCCACCTTCTCCAACGGCACCTCCTTTCTCTGACCCAAAATCTCCTTGCTCACCACTTCAGCAAAAGACCTCTTAAAATCTCTCCTATTTGAACCTCCCTGATTTAAAAGGAACTCACTCCGTCTCCCCCTTTTTCCCTCCGTCTTCTCTCCCCGCGAATTCCTTTCAAACCTTCGGAGGTTTGCATGCAGTTTCCGACCGTCAATTTGTATACTATCAATCTTCATAGCTAGCAACCTCGTGTCTTCCACTCCCTTAAATCTCGCAAAACCAAAACTTCTACCCGAACTATTCCTCTTGGGAGAAATCATAACCTCCACGACGTCTCCTTCGCAACCGAAAAGCTTGAAAAGGTCCACCGCGCTCATCCGATCAGGAAATTCAGTAAAGTAAATCTACACCAAAAAAGATCCTCCATCTGCCCTCGTCCATTTCCCCTTAGTGAAAACATCCCATCTTGGTTTGATCTCACGGAAAGAACTCCTTCTTGCAGTCTTCCATTCCATTTCAAAAAAAAAAACACACAAAACCACCCAGAACCAACTCCCAACACCACCGAAAGAAATCACGGAACCACCGTAAAGCTAATCAAGATGTGAAGGTCCCTAATTCGAAAATTAGGAATTTAAACCAAACACACCTTGAACCCTACAATGAAAACCGAGATTTCACAGATCAATGGACCTGAATCATAGTCGAAGATCATTAAGTTGCCGGAGAAGAAACGAAATCGAAGAGGAAAAGGAGAAGCGAAAACACACAAAAAACCCCAATTAATTTTGTTCTTCAAATGACTTCAGTGTGATACGTTAACTAGGGATTTAAAAATAAAAATAAAAATAATAATTTCAAAATAGTAAAAATTATTTTAAACTTAATATTTATAAACTAAAAGACTAATTTTAACATATAGTAGTATACATTAATTTTTTTAAATATTAAAACATAGTCAATTTCAACTAATTAAATTCTTAAAAAATCCAAGTTTTCAAAAAATGTATCTAATAATGATTTTTTTTATAAAAAATAATTCAAAATAGTAAAATTTTTAAATTTTAATATTTATAAAAGTCATAGTATAAAAGACTAAATATCTAAAATAATATTCACCAAAAATGATTTAGATAAGTTGTTTATCCGAAGATTTTTTTTTGAAAAATTGTTTATACTTTTTTAAAATAAAAATATGTAATATTATACAAATCATTTAAAATTTAATAATTGTTTTAGTCAATATTTAATATAATTACAAAAAGATTCTTTTTATGATTTTGATCAATAATCGATCATAATATGATATGATAATCTTATCTTTTTGAATTTGGTATATTGGTTTTTTCTAAGAATCTTTGAGGCTTCATTTGTAATTTAATTTTTTATTTTGTATTAAATTTTTTCTCTTTTCAGGGTTTGGGTATTGTAGTTTTAGTTAAAAAATTAAGAAAGGAGAAAACTATAATTAATTAATTATGTTAACGCAATTTTATTGAAAGGCTTACAAATATTTTATTATAATATATTTGACTTCTAGATAATCTACCACCTATCTATTAAAAGACTATGTTCTAGAAATGATCACTAAATCTTTTTTAATTCAAGTTATTTTTTTCTAATTATAGTATTAATTATGTCTAAGCACATTTAACTTACTTTTTCAATTTTCATGCAAAACTGAAAAAAAAAAGCCTCATTCTACTTTCAATGTCATTTTAAATGTTCACTCTGCTTCATCCATAAAATAATCAAAAGATACATTGAAGCTTGGAGTGACACGCATTGGTTGGTGACATATTAAAATGACATTGATTTGAACATACTAGAACAAGCGATGACGCCGTCGGTGGTTTTGAAACAACGTTTGCTGCAAGAACTTTGAGGAAGCAACGTGAGTGGTTTGATCGTACTTAGCTTCACTTCTTCCGCTGAACTGCACAACAACCACCATGAATTCTTCTCTGACCACCGTCGTCAAATCCACCACTATCACAACGCCGCACACTAAGTTTCATCGCGTCATCCTTTGTCCCTTCCATGATTTTGTTTTGGTTTATGTTGGCTTCTTATTTTGCTTGCTAAGATGTAGTTTCAATATGTTTTGAGAAATGAAAGATAAATTCATGTTGTTGTTATCTTTATATAAGGATATGAGAATGAATCTGAACCGTTGAATTAAAACATATTTCTAAAATTGATTATTAATTTCTCTCTCCTTTTAAAAGCTTCCGATTTTTTCGACTTTTGGCACATGATTCAGTGAAAAATATGATTTAATCTCAACCTTTTAAATCTGATGGTTATTATTTATTCTCAAATTCTCATATAACTCACTCATTCTCACTATATATATATATATATGTATATATATATATATTCAAAAATATTTTTTATTAAAACAATTATAAAATAGTAGAAATTATTTTAATCTTTAAAAGACTAATTTTGATATATAGTTGCATAAATTTACATTATTTAAGAATAAATCATAGTCAATATCAATTAAGTTTTCAAAAAAATAAAATATTTATAAATGATTTTTAAGAAAACTTATTCAAAATTAAGTAATGTTTTGAAATTTTGATATTAAAAATTATCATAATTAAAAAAATAAAATATCTAAAATAATATTGTATAAAAAATGTATTTAAACTAATTTTTTATCCGAAATTATATTTAGAAAATTATTTGTAAATTTTTTAAATAAAAATGAATTATATTATACATATCATTTTACCCCTTACGATATTATTAGATCATTCCCAAAATTTTGATCATAATTGTTATATAATTGACTTCTTGCTAAATTTATATATATATATATATATATATATATATATATATATATATATATATATATATATATATATATATATATATATATATTATATTTATAGATAAATTTAAAATAATTATATATTTAAACTGACTTGAGCGAGCACAAATTGACCCGCGTAGATATAAGAAGAGTGTCCTATTAGTAATATATTATTAGTTGTTAACTCTAAAATAAAATTATTTCAAGAATGAATATTAATAATATATTCTTTATAACTAAAGGAATATCCAAAAATATAAAACAATAAAAAATAAAAACATTCTTCGCTAAAGCATCAATAATTATCCATATAATTTATATGGATTATATATCCTTTATATTTCAATAATAAAGTAATTAAAAAAAACAATCACACTAGTAATTAGTCCTAATAACTTAATAATTAACCTAATAATAAATATGGATGAATGACTTAAACTAATGGCATGCTACACCATACAATAAAATCCAATTCGACGATTTTTCTAAATGATCTCTATGCGGTGAAAACCTAAGAGGCTCACAAACAATCTTCATAGTACGAACTTTTGGAAAATTGCGCACATCCTTAAAATTGATAGTAGTAGACAATCCAACCTCAAAGTTAACAATTCCCCGAGAGGAGCTACTAACAATGTCGGTAGCTACATCATTGTTGACATCCATGTTGTGGTGGACTATGATAGTATTTGTAAAACCACTACTTTGGAAAAAAGGTTTTAAAGGAATGGTGGAGAGAAGACTTTGATATATTGTTGTAATTAATATTAAAAGAAATGTGATCGTAAGATATACTATAATAGCTGTCGAGATTTGTGATGAAGATAGTAATATTTCACTCAGCGGTGATTCTTGATTTTTTTTTATGTTGAGTGAGTTGATAGAAGCTGAGTTGATTCCATACTCGGGCGTGACTGTGTGAAAACGGAAGATGAGAAGTAGTAATATAAAAAAGCCGGCAAGAAGGAACATTCTAGCAGAAACTATAAGTTTTTGCATCCAAAATGACCTCTGTTGGATTGAAGAGGATGCATATTCTATGACAATAGACAATAAAAATATGATCATGTCAATAGAAAAACAAAAATAATTTATAAAAATATTAATAAAAAAGATATATTAGGAGTGACATTCGTTCTGTTTAGACATGTTCTACAAAAGTTTGCAAGAAAACGAAACAAAACGTCTAGATTTGTCAAAAAAAAAACGGGACAAATGGACTTGCCAATACATCACTTTTTATACAAAATTTTATATTTATAAAAATGCACAAAAATTTAGAGCGGAATATGATAAACATATTAAAATAAGCTTTGTTAAAATTTTACAAAAAATTTATAGATTAGAAATACCTGTATCCATATTCGGTAATGATCAGAAATCAAGTAAGCAGCAACTAAAAAAAAAGTTAAAATGGAATGAGTGTATTCGAATAATTTGAAATAAAACTTTACTACAAGAATTTTTTACAAACTACACACATAAAAACTTAAAGATATATGGGAAAAATAGCTTCAGAAAATATGCGAAATTTACCGGTTTGGTTTAACTTCTACGCCTCTTATAAACTTGGTTGGTTTTTCAATTCTTAGACTTTGTTTGGTCATGTATAGTATTTATAGAGTTTTAAGATGCAACACATATGGAAGGAAAGAAAATAAAAAGATGTAAAATTGATTATGAACAATTAAAGTGTTTGTCATTATATCAATCTCTTTCTTTTTAATTTATTTATCGTATTGTAGTTTTAATTAGATTTAGGATTGATTATGAAATCAATCAACGATTAAACTAATTATCTTTACTGCAATCAATTTCTTTTTATTCTATTTATCTTATTGTAATTTTATTTAGATTCAGGATTTAATATGAAATCAATCAACAATTAAATTGATTACAAATATATCAATCTCTTTCTTCTTAGTTTATTTATCTTTTTATATTTTTAATTAGATTTAGTTTTTTTTTTCTCTCACTGAGATAACAGGTTTGCTGAGCCGTGTGATTTTACTCTCTACCACTTTTCTATTTTTTTTATTATTTTATTTATTTATTTTTCCCATTTAGTATTTTTTTAAAAAAAATTTATAACATGATTTTTTTAAAAAAATTCAAAACTTGTAGTTCTTAGAAAACTATTTTATTTTTATATTTGTTGTTATTTTCTTAATGAATGGGATGGAATTACATAAAAATATTGATAAAATAAAAACTTATCTTAATATTTAGCACCTTTTATTTAAATATAAAACAGAATTTAAAAACCAGATAGAAAAAATAAGGTACCATAGATGAGACATATTAAATTTTTTTATAATATATATTATATATTATAATCATTCATATATCACTATATAAATCATCAAAGTTAATAAAGAAGTTGGATTGATTAAATATTGAATACAAAAAGTTATATCTGATTTTCAATTACACTTAATTGTATATTTATTTATTGCACTTTATTATAGTTATTTTGTGATACACAATCAAATGACTTCAGTGTGATACGTTAATTAGGGATTTAAAAATAAAAATAAAAATAACATTTTCAAAATAGTAAAAATTATTTTAAACTTAATATTTATAAACTAAGAGTCTAATTTTAACATATAGTAGTATAAATTAAAATTTTTTAATATTAAAACATAGTCAATTTCAACTAATTAAATTCTTAAAAAATCCAAGTTTTCAAAAAAAGTATCTAATAATGATTTTTTTATATAAAGAATAATTCAAAATAGTAAAATTTTGAAACTTTAATATTTATAAAAGTCATAGTATAAAAGACTAAAATATCTAAAATAATATTCACCAAAAAATATTTAGATAAGTTGTTTATCCGAAGATTTTTTTTTGAAAAATTGTTTATACCTTTTTAAAATAAAAATATGTAATATTATACAAATCATTTAAAATTTAATAGTTGTTTTAGTCAATATTTAATATAATTACAAAAAGATTCTTTTTATGATTTTGATCAATAATCGATCATAATATGATATGATAATCTTATCTTTTTGAATTTGGTATATTGGTTTTTTCTAAGAATCTTTGAGGCTTCATTTGTAATTTTATTTTTTTATTTTGTATTAAATTTTTTTTCTTTTCAGGGTTTGGGTATTGTAGTTTTAGTTAAAAAATTAAGAAAGGAGAAAACTATAATTAATTAATTATGTTAACGCAATTTTATTGAAAGGCTTAAAAATATTCCCCTTATGATATTATTTGGTCAGTCAAAAATTTCTGATCATTATTATAATATATTTGACTTCTAGATAATCTACCACCTATCTATTAAAAGACTATGTTCTAGAAACGATCACTAAATTTTTTTTAATTCAAGTTTATTTTTTTCTAATTATAGTATTAATTATGTCTAAGCACATTTAACTTACTTTTTCAATTTTCATGCAAAACTGAAAAAAAAAAAAAGCCTCATTTTACTTTCAATGTCATTTTAAATGTTCACTCTGCTTCATCCATAAAATAATCAAAAGATACATTGAAGCTTGGAGTGACACACATTGTTTGGTGACATATTAAAATGACATTGATTTGATCATACTAGAACAAGCGATGACGCCGTCGGTGGTTTTGAAACAACGTTTGCTGCAAGAACTTTGAGGAAGCCGCGTGAGTGGTTTGATTTCTACTTAGCTTCACTTCTTCCGCTGAACTGCACAACAACCACCATGAATTCTTCTCTGACCACCGTCGTCAAATCCACCACTATCACAACACCGCACACCAAGTTTCATCGCGTCATCCTTTGTCCCTTCCAGGATTTTGTTTTGGTTTATGTTGGCTTCTGATTTTGCTTACTAAGATGTAGTTTCAATATGTTTTGAGAAATGAAAGATAAATTCATGTTGTTGTTATCTTTATATAAGAATATGAGAATGAATCTGAACCGCTGAATTAAAATATATTTTTAAAATTGATTATTAATTTCTCTCTCCTCTTAAAAGCGCCAGATTTTTTCGACTTTTGGCACATGATTCAGTGAAAAATATGATTTAATCTCAACCTTTTAAATCTGATGGTTATTATTTATTCTCAAATTCTCATATAACTCACTCATTCTCACTATATATATATATTCAAAAATATTTTTTATTAAAACTATTATAAAATAGTAGAAATTATTTTAAACTTTAAAAGACTAATTTTGATATATAGTAGCATAAATTTACATTATTTAAGAATAAATCATAGTCAATATCAATTAAGTTTTTTAAAAAATAAAATATTTATAAATGATTTTTAAGAAAACTTATTCAAAATTAAGTAATGTTTTGAAATTTTGATATTAAAAATTATCATAATAAAAAAAATCAAATATCTAAAATAATATTGTATAAAAAAGGTATTTAAACTAATTTTTTATGTAACGGCCACATATACATACATACATCAAAGCATATATCATACATGAATAATACGTTTGATACTGAAACATATATGTGCAAGTTCCTAGTTAACACATTGTATACATTAAATGCCCTAAATACAAAGTTCTAAAGTCTACGGCATAACATACACAAGATGTCCAAAAACCACTAAGAACTAGATCAATATAATGATCTCAAAATAAAACGCCATAGCGGAAGCCATGCCATCTCAAAAGCTACGATCCGTAAGGAAAAGTCAAACCATCTTATCCTTACCCTTCGCCAAACCTGCAGAACCTGTGATGTAAACAACAACAGTGGGGTGAGATACATCAAATCTCAGTGAGTTCGCTATCTTATAGTCCTCTCGGCTCTACAAGGTTCTAATAAGCCTAACTCAAGTCAAAGGGAAAAGGGAAGTGACTTTGAGTACACATACACTATATGGAAACATGTTATGAGTTCATCAACTCACAATATCACTAATCGGTAACCACACCAAGGCATCCCCTTTTCCCGTCCGCTTCTACTTCTAGAAGACGACCTGAGTCATGGATCCTTGAACCTACTTGACATACGAATGGATTCGGGTTCTAGGGGCCATAAACCGTTATGAACCGTCGCTTCACACGGGCCATTAACCGTCACAAGCATACGCTTCCAGAGCGCCATTCGTACTGCACGCGGGAATCAAACCTGCCAAGTAGTCATGCATATGTTTCAGAGTAGCTCGAGACCCATGAAACGCAACTCAAAGAACCGGTTACGATTACGTGATCATACACACAAACGTGATTGCATTCGACAATCACAAGGCCATAATGCCTTCTCACAAACCACAAAGGTTCACACACATGTTCCATACTAGTGTCTCTCTCTCCTCTAGACCATTACTCGGCAAGGATGCACATCTACATCGAATGCACGAGCATCGCCATCTCGATTAATTATCAATCCTAGTCACAACTTAGAATCATAACATTAGGTTTTGAGGTAAGGTTTCCTCACTCTTCCTAATTTGTCTTAAGCATGCATATTCTCTCATTCATACTTAACAACAATTATATACACACGGTATAACACAAAATTACAAGTAAATACATATAATCACACATCACATAAAACATCACTTTCCCGATCCGAGTTACGGATCAAAAGTTATGGAAGAAACAAGTTGGGTGATCTGTCATGTTCGCATTGCGAAGAGCCAGCGAGTGCTCGCTACTCATTCGCAGTGCGAACCTCTCAGCGAATGCCTAGCCAATACTGGTTCGCTGCACCATTCGCAGTGCGAACGTGTGGCGAACCGTGGCAGAACCAAAACAAGCTAAGGTTCGCAGTGCGAACCACTGGCGAATTCCTGGCGAACGTTCGCCTTCGCATTCGCAGTGCGAACTGCCAGCGAGTCCACGATTTCCTCCTTCGCTGGGGGACTCGCAGTGCGAATCTGGGAATTTCAGAAACTCCATCAGCGTAACAGCTGATCTCCCATGGTTCCAAAATCCCACCAAAACATAACCCAACATCATACAATCAAATATAAATGATTCTACACTCCTATAACCCATAATACTCAGTTTGTAACACATTTTAACCGTTAATCTCCAAGATTTTGCAATTTATCCAATTCTCCTACAACTCTAACCTAGGTATTAGAAACCAATAAAGTCTAAAACAAAAGCATCTATCTAGAACCCACCTTGAAGAGATGAAGATGGTGAAGATTTGAAGATGATTGGATGAAGATTTGATGATGTTCTTGATGATTTTGATCTTGAACTTTTCTCCTCTTTTTCTCTTCCTTTCCTTCTATTTTCTTTCTCTCCAAAATCCTTTCTATCTTTTTCTTTGGAAAATGAAAGGAAAGAAAATAGTATAGGGAAAAAATATCATCAATTAGCAACACTACTAAATATCCAAAAAGTCTCTAAAGTCCAAATATTTAAATACCTCTGAGTGAGATAATATTAATTGGATTTACTCTAACTCCGACAGTTACCCTAATTACCTCTGCAGGTAATTTATCAGAGTGCACTGGGACTCAGTTGATCACAACTAATATTATCCAGAGCAAAATAATTTACGGGGTATTACAACTACCTCAGAGGAAAAGACAACCACCTTGTTCTCCTCCACCTTCTCCAACGGCACCTCCTTTCTCTGACCCAAAATCTCCTTGCTCACCACTTCAGCAAAAGACCTCTTAAAATCTCTCCTATTTGAACCTCCCTGATTTAAAAGGAACTCACTCCGTCTCCCCCTTTTTCCCTCCGTCTTCTCTCCCCGCGAATTCCTTTCAAACCTTCGGAGGTTTGCATGCAGTTTCCGGCCGTCAATTTGTATACTATCAATCTTCATAGCTAGCAACCTCGTGTCTTCCACTCCCTTAAATCTCGCAAAACCAAAACTTCTACCCGAACTATTCCTCTTGGGAGAAATCATAACCTCCACGACGTCTCCTTCGCAACCGAAAAGCTTGAAAAGGTCCACCGCGCTCATCCGATCAGGAAATTCAGTAAAGTAAATCTACACCAAAAAAGATCCTCCATCTGCCCTCGTCCATTTCCCCTTAGTGAAAACATCCCATCTTGGTTTGATCTCACGGAAAGAACTCCTTCTTCCAGTCTTCCATTCCATTTCAAAAAAAAAAACACACAAAACCACCCAGAACCAACTCCCAACACCACCGAAAGAAATCGCGGAACCACCGTAAAGCTAATCAAGATGTGAAGGTCCCTAATTCGAAAATTAGGAATTTAAACCAAACACACCTTGAACCCTACAATGAAAACCGAGATTTTACAGATCAATGGACCTGAATCATAGTCGAAGATCATTAAGTTGCCGGAGAAGAAACGAAATCGAAGAGGAAAAGGAGAAGCGAAAACACACAAAAAACCCCAATTAATTTTGTTCTTCAAATGACTTCAGTGTGATACGTTAATTAGGGATTTAAAAATAAAAATAAAAATAATAATTTCAAAATAGTAAAAATTATTTTAAACTTAATATTTATAAACTAAAAGACTAATTTTAACATATAGTAGTATACATTAATTTTTTTAAATATTAAAACATAGTCAATTTCAACTAATTAAATTCTTAAAAAATCCAAGTTTTCAAAAAATGTATCTAATAATGATTTTTTTTATAAAAAATAATTCAAAATAGTAAAATTTTTAAATTTTAATATTTATAAAAGTCATAGTATAAAAGACTAAATATCTAAAATAATATTCACCAAAAATGATTTAGATAAGTTGTTTATCCGAAGATTTTTTTTTGAAAAATTGTTTATACTTTTTTAAAATAAAAATATGTAATATTATACAAATCATTTAAAATTTAATAATTGTTTTAGTCAATATTTAATATAATTACAAAAAGATTCTTTTTATGATTTTGATCAATAATCGATCATAATATGATATGATAATCTTATCTTTTTGAATTTGGTATATTGGTTTTTTCTAAGAATCTTTGAGGCTTCATTTGTAATTTAATTTTTTATTTTGTATTAAATTTTTTCTCTTTTCAGGGTTTGGGTATTGTAGTTTTAGTTAAAAAATTAAGAAAGGAGAAAACTATAATTAATTAATTATGTTAACGCAATTTTATTGAAAGGCTTACAAATATTTTATTATAATATATTTGACTTCTAGATAATCTACCACCTATCTATTAAAAGACTATGTTCTAGAAATGATCACTAAATCTTTTTTAATTCAAGTTATTTTTTTCTAATTATAGTATTAATTATGTCTAAGCACATTTAACTTACTTTTTCAATTTTCATGCAAAACTGAAAAAAAAAAGCCTCATTCTACTTTCAATGTCATTTTAAATGTTCACTCTGCTTCATCCATAAAATAATCAAAAGATACATTGAAGCTTGGAGTGACACGCATTGGTTGGTGACATATTAAAATGACATTGATTTGAACATACTAGAACAAGCGATGACGCCGTCGGTGGTTTTGAAACAACGTTTGCTGCAAGAACTTTGAGGAAGCAACGTGAGTGGTTTGATCGTACTTAGCTTCACTTCTTCCGCTGAACTGCACAACAACCACCATGAATTCTTCTCTGACCACCGTCGTCAAATCCACCACTATCACAACGCCGCACACTAAGTTTCATCGCGTCATCCTTTGTCCCTTCCATGATTTTGTTTTGGTTTATGTTGGCTTCTGATTTTGCTTGCTAAGATGTAGTTTCAATATGTTTTGAGAAATGAAAGATAAATTCATGTTGTTGTTATCTTTATATAAGAATATGAGAATGAATCTGAACCGTTGAATTAAAACATATTTCTAAAATTGATTATTAATTTCTCTCTCCTCTTAAAAGCTTCTGATTTTTTCGACTTTTGGCACATGATTCAGTGAAAAATATGATTTAATCTCAACCTTTTAAATCTGATGGTTATTATTTATTCTCAAATTCTCATATAACTCACTCATTCTCACTATATATATATATATTCAAAAATATTTTTTATTAAAACAATTATAAAATAGTAGAAATTATTTTAATCTTTAAAAGACTAATTTTGATATATAGTTGCATAAATTTACATTATTTAAGAATAAATCATAGTCAATATCAATTAAGTTTTCAAAAAAATAAAATATTTATAAATGATTTTTAAGAAAACTTATTCAAAATTAAGTAATGTTTTGAAATTTTGATATTAAAAATTATCATAATTAAAAAAATAAAATATCTAAAATAATATTGTATAAAAAATGTATTTAAACTAATTTTTTATCCGAAATTATATTTAGAAAATTATTTGTAAATTTTTTAAATAAAAATCAATTATATTATACATATCATTTTACCCCTTACGATATTATTAGATCATTCCCAAAATTTTGATCATAATTGTTATATAATTGACTTCATGCTAAATTAATATATATATATATATATATATATATATATATATTATATTTATAGATAAATTTAAAATAATTATATATTTAAACTGACTTGAGCGAGCACAAATTGACCAGTGTAGATATAAGAAGAGTGTCCTATTAGTAATATATTATTAGTTGTTAACTCTAAAATAAAATTATTTCAAGAATAAATATTAATAATATATTCTTTATAACTAAAGGAATATCCAAAAATATAAAACAATAAAAAACAAAAACATTCTTCGCTAAAGCATCAATAATTATCCATATAATTTATATGGATTATATATCCGTTATATTTCAATAATAAAGTAATTAAAAAAAACAATCACACTAGTAATTAGTCCTAATAACTTAATAATTAACCTAATAATAAATATGGATGAATGACTTAAACTAATGGCATGCTACACCATACAATAAAATCCAATTCGACGATTTTTCTAAATGATCTCTATGCGATGAAAAGCTAAGAGGCTCACAAACAATCTTCATAGTACGAACTTTAGGAAAATTGCGCACATCCTTAAAATTGATAGTAGTAGACAATCCAACCTCAAAGTTAACAATTCCCCGAGAGGAGCTACTAACAATGTCGGTAGCTACATCATTGTTGACATCCATGTTGTGGTGGACTATGATAGTATTTGTAAAACCACTACTTTGGAAAAAAGGTTTTAAAGGAATGGTGGAGAGAAGACTTTGATATATTGTTGTAATTAATATTAAAAGAAATGTGATCGTAAGATATACTATAATAGCTGTCGAGATTTGTGATGAAGAGAGTAATATTTCACTCAGCGGTGATTCTTGATTTTTTTTTATGTTGAGTGAGTTGATAGAAGCTGAGTTGATTCCATACTCGGGCGTGACTGTGTGAAAACGGAAGATGAGAAGTAGCAATATAAAAAAGCCGGCAAGAAGGAACATTCTAGCAAAAACTATAAGTTTTTGCATCCCAAATGACCTCTGTTGGATTGAGGAGGATGCATATTCTATGACAATAGACAATAAAAATATGATCATGTCAATAGAAAAACAAAAATAATTTATAAAAATATTAATCAAAAAGATATATTAGGAGTGACATTCGTTCTGTTTAGACATGTTCTACAAAAGTTTGCAAGAAAACGAAACAAAACGTCTAGATTTGTCAAAAAAAAACGGGACAAATGGACTTGCCAATACATCACTTTTTATACAAAATTTTATATTTATAAAAATGCACAAAAATTTAGAGCGGAATATGATAAACATATTAAAAGAAGCTTTGTTAAAATTTTACAAAAAATTTATAGATTAGAAATACCTGTATCCATATTCGGTAATGATCAGAAAGCAAGTAAGCAGCAACTAAAAAAAAGTTAAAATGGAATGAGTGTATTAGAATAATTTGAAATAAAACTTTACTACAAGAATTTTTTACAAACTACACACATAAAAACTTAAAGATATATGGGAAAAATAGCTTCAGAAAATATGCGAAATTTACCGGTTTGGTTTAACTTCTACGCCTCTTATAAACATGGTTGTTTTTTCAATTCTTAGACTTTGTTTGGTCATGTATAGTATTTATAGAGTTTTAAGATGCAACACATATGGAAGGAAAGAAAATAAAAAGATGTAAAATTGATTATGAACAATTAAAGTGTTTGTCATTATATCAATCTCTTTCTTTTTAATTTATTTATCGTATTGTAGTTTTAATTAGATTTAGGATTGATTATGAAATCAATCAACGATTAAACTAATTATCTTTACTTCAGTCAATTTCTTTTTATTCTATTTATCTTATTGTAATTTTATTTAGAATCAGGATTTAATATGAAATCAATCAACAATTAAATTGATTACAAATATATCAATCTCTTTCTTCTTAGTTTATTTATCTTTTTATATTTTTAATTAGATTTAGTTTTTTTTTCTCTCACTGAGATAACAGGTTTGCTGAGCCGTGTGATTTTACTCTCTACCACTTTTCTATTTTTTTTATTATTTTATTTATTTATTTTTCCCATTTAGTATTTTTTTTAAAAAAATTTATAACATGATTTTTTTAAAAAAATTCAAAACTTGTAGTTCTTAGAAAACTATTTTATTTTTATATTTGTGGTTATTTTCTATATGAATGGGATGGAATTACATAAAAATATTGATAAAATAAAAACTTATCTTAATATTTAGCACCTTTTATTTAAATATAAAATAGAATTTAAAAAGCAGATAGAGAAAATAAGGTACCATAGATGAGACATATTAAATTTTTTTATAATATATATTATATATTATAATCATTCATATATCACTATATAAATCATCAAAGTTAATAAAGAAGTTGGATTGATTAAATATTATATACAAAAAGTTATATCTGATTTTCAATTACACTTAATTGTATATTTATTTATTGCACTTTATTATAGTTATTTTGTGATACACAATCAAATGACTTCAGTGTGACACGTTAATTAGGGATTTAAAAATAAAAATAAAAATAACATTTTCAAAATAGTAAAAATTATTTTAAACTTAATATTTATAAACTAAGAGTCTAATTTTAACATATAGTAGTATAAATTAAAATTTTTTAATATTAAAACATAGTCAATTTCAACTAATTAAATTCTTAAAAAATCCAAGTTTTCAAAAAAAGTATCTAATAATGATTTTTTTATATAAAGAATAATTCAAAATAGTAAAATTTTGAAATTTTAATATTTATAAAAGTCATAGTATAAAAGACTAAAATATCTAAAATAATATTCACCAAAAAATATTTAGATAAGTTGTTTATCCGAAGATTTTTTTTTGAAAAATTGTTTATACCTTTTTAAAATAAAAATATGTAATATTATACAAATCATTTAAAATTTAATAGTTGTTTTAGTCAATATTTAATATAATTACAAAAAGATTCTTTTTATGATTTTGATTAAATATTCGATCATAATATGATATGATAATCTTATCTTTTTGAATTTGGTATATTGGTTTTTTCTAAGAATCTTTGAGGCTTCATTTGTAATTTTATTTTTTTATTTTGTATTAAATTTTTTTTCTTTTCAGGGTTTGGGTATTGTAGTTTTAGTTAAAAAATTAAGAAAGGAGAAAACTATAATTAATTAATTATGTTAACGCAATTTTATTGAAAGGCTTAAAAATATTCCCCTTATGATATTATTTGGTCAGTCAAAATTTTCTGATCATTATTATAATATATTTGACTTCTAGATAATCTACCACCTATCTATTAAAAGACTATGTTCTAGAAACGATCACTAAATCTTTTTTAATTCAAGTTTATTTTTTTCTAATTATAGTATTAATTATGTCTAAGCACATTTAACTTACTTTTTCAATTTTCATGCAAATCTGAAAAAAAAAAGCCTCATTCTACTTTCAATGTCATTTTAAATGTTCACTCTGCTTCATCCATAAAATAATCAAAAGATACATTGAAGCTTGGAGTGACACACATTGTTTGGTGACATATTAAAATGACATTGATTTGATCATACTAGAACAAGCGATGACGCCGTCGGTGGTTTTGAAACAACGTTTGCTGCAAGAACTTTGAGGAAGCCGCGTGAGTGGTTTGATTTCTACTTAGCTTCACTTCTTCCGTTGAACTGAACAACAACCACCATGAATTCTTCTCTGACCACCGTCGTCAAATCCACCACTATCACAACGCCGCACACCAAGTTTCATCGCGTCATCCTTTGTCCCTTCCATGATTTTGTTTTGGTTTATGTTGGCTTCTGATTTTGCTTACTAAGATGTAGTTTCAATATGTTTTGAGAAATGAAAGATAAATTCATGTTGTTGTTATCTTTATATAAGAATATGAAAATGAATCTGAACCGCTGAATTAAAATATATTTTTCAAATTGATTATTAATTTCTCTCTCCTCTTAAAAGCGCCCGATTTTTTCGACTTTTGGCACATGATTCAGTGAAAAATATGATTTAATCTCAACCTTTTAAATCTGATGGTTATTATTTATTCTCAAATTCTCATATAACTCACTCATTCTCACTATATATATATATATATATATATATATATATATATATATATATATATATATATTCAAAAATATTTTTTATTAAAACTATTATAAAATAGTAGAAATTATTTTAAACTTTAAAAGACTAATTTTGATATATAGTAGCATAAATTTACATTATTTAAGAATAAATCATAGTCAATATCAATTAAGTTTTTTAAAAAATAAAATATTTATAAATGATTTTTAAGAAAACTTATTCAAAATTAAGTAATGTTTTGAAATTTTGATATTAAAAATTATCATAATAAAAAAAATAAAATATCTAAAATAATATTGTATAAAAAATGTATTTAAACTAATTTTTTATGTAACGCCCACATATACATATATACATCAAAGCATATATCATACATGAATAATACGTTTGATACTGAAACATATATGTGCAAGTTCCTAGTTAACACATTGTATACATTAAATGCCCTAAATACAAAGTTCTAAAGTCTACGGCATAACATACACAAGATGTCCTAAAACCACTAAGAACTAGATCAATATAATGATCTCAAAATAAAACGCCATAGCGGAAGCCATGCCATCTCAAAAGCTACGATCCGTAAGGAAAAGTCAAACCATCTTATCCTTACCCTTCGCCGAACCTGCAGAACCTGTGATGTAAACAACAACAGTGGGGTGAGATACATCAAATCTCAGTGAGTTCGCTATCTTATAGTCCTCTCGGCTCTACAAGGTTCTAATAAGCCTAACTCAAGTCAAAGGGAAAAGGGAAGTGACTTTGAGTACACACACACTATATGGAAACATGTTATGAGTTCATCAACTCACAATATCACTAATCGGTAACCACACCAAGGCATCCCCTTTTCCCGTCCGCTTCTACGTCTAGAAGACGACCCGAGTCATGGATCCTTGAACCTACTTGACATACGAATGGATTCGGGTTCTACGGGCCATAAACCGTTATGAACCGTCGCTTCACACAGGCCATTAACCGTCACAAGCATACGCTTCCAGAGCGCCATTCGTACTGCACGCGGGAATCAAACCTGCCAAGTAGTCATGCATATGTTTCAGAGGAGCTCGAGACCCATGAAACGCAACTCAAAGAATCGGTTACGATTACGTGATCACACACACAAACGTGATTGCATTCGACAATCACAAGGCCATAATGCCTTCTCACAAACCACAAAGGTTCACACACATGTTCCATACTAGTGTCTCTCTCTCCTCTAGACCATTACTCGGCAAGGATGCACATCTACATCGAATGCACGAGCATCGCCATCTAGATTAATTATCAATCCTAGTCACAACTTAGAATCATAACATTAGGTTTTGAGGTAAGGTTTCCTCACTCTTCCTAATTTGTATTAAGCATGCATATTCTCTCATTCATACTTAACAACAATTATATAGACACGGTATAACACAAAATTACAAGTAAATACATATAATCACACATCACATAAAACATCACTTTCCCGATCCGAGTTACGGATCAAAAGTTATGGAAGAAACAAGTTGGGTGATCTATCATGTTCGCATTGCGAAGAGCCAGCGAGTGCTCGCTACTCATTCGCAGTGCAAACCTCTCAGCGAATGCCTAGCCAATGCTGGTTCGCTGCACCATTCGCAGTGCGAACGTGTGGCGAACCGTGATAGAACCAAAACAAGCTAAGGTTCGCAGTGCGAACCACTGGCGAATGCCTGGCGAACGTTCGCCTTCGAATTCGCAGTGCGAACTGCCAGCGAGTCCACGATTTCCCCCTTCGCTGGGGGACTCGCAGTGCGAATCTGGGAATTTCAAAAACTCCATCAGCGTAACAGCTGATCTCCCATAGTTCCAAAACCCCACCAAAACATAACCCAACATCATACAATCAAATATAAATGATTCTACACTCCTATAACCCATAATACTCAGTTTGTAACACATTTTAACCGTTAATCTCCAAGATTTTGCAATTTATCCAATTCTCCTACAACTCTAACCTAGGTATTAGAAACCAATAAAGTCTAAAACAAAAGCATCTATCTAGAACCCACCTTGAAGAGATGAAGATGGTGAAGATTTGAAGAAGATTGGATGAATATTTGATGATGTTCTTGATGATTTTGATCTTGAACTTTTCTCCTCTTTTTCTCTTCCTTTCCTTCTATTTTCTTTCTCTCCAAAATCCTTTCTATCTTTTTCTTTAGAAAATGAAAGGAAAGAAAATAGTATAGGGAAAAAATATCATCAATTAGCAACACTACTAAATATCCAAAAAGTCTCTAAAGTCCAAATATTTAAATACCTCTGAGTGAGATAATATTAATTGGATTTACTCTAACTCCGACAGTTACCCTAATTACCTCTGCAGATAATTTATCAGAGTGCACTGGGACTCAGTTGATCACAACTAATATTATCCAGAGCAAAATAATTTACGGGGTATTACAACTTCCTCAGAGGAAAAGACAACCACCTTGTTCTCCTCCACCTTCTCCAACGGCACCTCCTTTCTCTGACCCAAAATCTCCTTGCTCACCACTTCAGCAAAAGACCTCTTAAAATCTCTCCTATTTGAACCTCCCTGATTTAAAAGGAACTCACTCCGTCTCCCCCTTTTTCCCTCCGTCTTCTCTCCCCGCGAATTCCTTTCAAACCTTGGGAGGTTTGCATGCAGTTTCCGGCCGTCAATTTGTATACTATCAATCTTCATAGCTAGCAACCTCGTGTCTTCCACTCCCTTAAATCTCGCAAAACCAAAACGTCTACCCAAACTATTCCTCTTGGGAGAAATCATAACCTCCACGACGTCTCCTTCGCAACCGAAAAGCTTGAAAAGGTCCACCGCGCTCATCCGATCAGGAAATTCAGTAAAGTAAATCTACACCAAAAAAGATCCTCCATCTGCCCTCGTCCATTTCCCCTTAGTGAAAACATCCCATCTTGGTTTGATCTCACGGAAAGAACTCCTTCTTCCAGTCTTCCATTCCATTTCAAAAAAAAAAACACACAAAACCACCCAGAACCAACTCCCAACACCACCGAAAGAAATCGCGGAACCACCGTAAAGCTAATCAAGATGTGAAGGTCCCTAATTCGAAAATTAGGAATTTAAACCAAACACACCTTGAACCCTACAATGAAAACCGAGATTTTACAGATCAATGGACCTGAATCATAGTCGAAGATCATTAAGTTGCCGGAGAAGAAACGAAATCGAAGAGGAAAAGGAGAAGCGAAAACACACAAAAAACCCCAATTAATTTTGTTCTTCAAATGACTTCAGTGTGATACGTTAATTAGGGATTTAAAAATAAAAATAAAAATAATAATTTCAAAATAGTAAAAATTATTTTAAACTTAATATTTATAAACTAAAAGACTAATTTTAACATATAGTAGTATACATTAATTTTTTTAAATATTAAAACATAGTCAATTTCAACTAATTAAATTCTTAAAAAATCCAAGTTTTCAAAAAATGTATCTAATAATGATTTTTTTTATAAAAAATAATTCAAAATAGTAAAATTTTTAAATTTTAATATTTATAAAAGTCATAGTATAAAAGACTAAATATCTAAAATAATATTCACCAAAAATTATTTAGATAAGTTGTTTATCCGAAGATTTTTTTTTGAAAAATTGTTTATACTTTTTTAAAATAAAAATATGTAATATTATACAAATCATTTAAAATTTAATAATTGTTTTAGTCAATATTTAATATAATTACAAAAAGATTCTTTTTATGATTTTGATCAATAATCGATCATAATATGATATGATAATCTTATCTTTTTGAATTTGGTATATTGGTTTTTTCTAAGAATCTTTGAGGCTTCATTTGTAATTTAATTTTTTATTTTGTATTAAATTTTTTCTCTTTTCAGGGTTTGGGTATTGTAGTTTTAGTTAAAAAATTAAGAAAGGAGAAAACTATAATTAATTAATTATGTTAACGCAATTTTATTGAAAGGCTTAAAAATATTTTATTATAATATATTTGACTTCTAGATAATCTACCACCTATCTATTAAAAGACTATGTTCTAGAAATGATCACTAAATCTTTTTTAATTCAAGTTTATTTTTTTCTAATTATAGTATTAATTATGTCTAAGCACATTTTCAATTTTCATGCAAAACTGAAAAAAAAAAGCCTCATTCTACTTTCAATGTCATTTTAAATGTTCACTCTGCTTCATCCATAAAATAATCAAAAGATACATTGAAGCTTGGAGTGACACGCATTGGTTGGTGACATATTAAAATGACATTGATTTGAACATACTAGGACAAGCGATGACGCCGTCGGTGGTTTTGAAACAACGTTTGCTGCAAGAACTTTGAGGAAGCAACGTGAGTGGTTTGATCGTACTTAGCTTCACTTCTTCCGCTGAACTGCACAACAACCACCATGAATTCTTCTCTGACCACCGTCGTCAAATCCACCACTATCACAACGCCGCACACTAAGTTTCATCGCGTCATCCTTTGTCCCTTCCATGATTTTGTTTTGGTTTATGTTGGCTTCTGATTTTGCTTGCTAAGATGTAGTTTCAATATGTTTTGAGAAATGAAAGATAAATTCATGTTGTTGTTATCTTTATATAAGGATAGGAGAATGAATCTGAACCGTTGAATTAAAACATATTTCTAAAATTGACTATTAATTTCTCTCTCCTTTTAAAAGCTTCCGATTTTTTCGACTTTTGGCACATGATTCAGTGAAAAATATGATTTAATCTCAACCTTTTAAATCTGATGGTTATTATTTATTCTCAAATTCTCATATAACTCACTCATTCTCACTATATATATATATATATATATATATATATATATATATTTTTTTTTTTTTTTTTTTTTTTTTCAAAAATATTTTTTATTAAAACAATTATAAAATAGTAGAAATTATTTGAATCTTTAAAAGACTAATTTTGATATATAGTTGCATAAATTTACATTATTTAAGAATAAATCATAGTCAATATCAATTAAGTTTTCAAAAACATAAAATATTTATAAATGATTTTTAAGAAAACTTATTCAAAATTAAGTAATGTTTTGAAATTTTGATATTAAAAATTATCATAATTAAAAAAATAAAATATCTAAAATAATATTGTATAAAAAATGTATTTAAACTAATTTTTTATCCGAAATTATATTTAGAAAATTATTTGTAAATTTTTTAAATAAAAATCAATTATATTATACATATCATTTTACCCCTTACGATATTATTAGATCATTCCCAAAATTTTGATCATAATTGTTATATAATTGACTTCTTGCTAAATTAATATATATATATATATATATATATATATATATATTATATTTATAGATAAATTTAAAATAATTATATATTTAAACTGACTTGAGCGAGCACAAATTGACCCGCGTAGATATAAGAAGAGTGTCCTATTAGTAATATATTATTAGTTGTTAACTCTAAAATAAAATTATTTCAAGAATGAATATTAATAATATATTCTTTATAACTAAAGGAATATCCAAAAATATAAAACAATAAAAAACAAAAACATTCTTCGCTAAAGCATCAATAATTATCCATATAATTTATATGGATTATATATCCTTTATATTTCAATAATAAAGTAATTAAAAAAAACAATCACACTAGTAATTAGTCCTAATAACTTAATAATTAACCTAATAATAAATATGGATGAATGACTTAAACTAATGGCATGCTACACCATACAATAAAATCCAATTCGACGATTTTTCTAAATGATCTCTATGCGATGAAAAGCTAAGAGGCTCACAAACAATCTTCATAGTACGAACTTTTGGAAAATTGCGCACATCCTTAAAATTGATAGTAGTAGACAATCCAACCTCAAAGTTAACAATTCCCCGAGGGGAGCTACTAACAATGTCGGTAGCTACATCATTGTTGACATCCATGTTGTGGTGGACTATGATAGTATTTGTAAAACCACTACTTTGGAAAAAAGGTTTTAAAGGAATGGTGGAGAGAAGACTTTGATATATTGTTGTAATTAATATTAAAAGAAATGTGATCGTAAGATATACTATAATAGCTGTCGAGATTTGTGATGAAGAGAGTAATATTTCACTCAGCGGTGATTCTTGATTTTTTTTTATGTTGAGTGAGTTGATAGAAGCTGAGTTGATTCCATACTCGGGCGTGACTGTGTGAAAACGGAAGATGAGAAGTAGCAATATAAAAAAGCCGGCAAGAAGGAACATTCTAGCAAAAACTATAAGTTTTTGCATCCAAAATGACCTCTGTTGAATTGAGGAGGATGCATATTCTATGACAATAGACAATAAAAATATGATCATGTCAATAGAAAAACAAAAATAATTTATAAAAATATTAATCAAAAAGATATATTAGGATTGACATTCGTTCTGTTTAGACATGTTCTACAAAAGTTTGCAAGAAAACGAAACAAAACGTCTAGATTTGTCAAAAAAAAAACGGGACAAATGGACTTGCCAATACATCACTTTTTATACAAAATTTTATATTTATAAAAATGCACAAAAATTTAGAGCGGAATATGATAAACATATTAAAAGAAGCTTTGTTAAAATATTACAAAAAATTTATAGATTAGAAATACCTGTATCCATATTCGGTAATGATCAGAAAGCAAGTTAGCAGCAACTAAAAAAAAGTTAAAATGGAATGAGTGTATTAGAATAATTTGAAATAAAACTTTACTACAAGAATTTTTTACAAACTACACACATAAAAACTTAAAGATATATGGGAAAAATAGCTTCAGAAAATATGTGAAATTTACCGGTTTGGTTTAACTTCTACGCCTCTTATAAACTTGGTTGTTTTTTCAATTCTTAGACTTTGTTTGGTCATGTATAGTATTTATAGAGTTTTAAGATGCAACACATATGGAAGGAAAGAAAATAAAAAGATGTAAAATTGATTATGAACAATTAAAGTGTTTGTCATTATATCAATCTCTTTCTTTTTAATTTATTTATCGTATTGTAGTTTTAATTAGATTTAGGATTGATTATGAAATCAATCAACGATTAAACTAATTATCTTTACTTCAGTCAATTTCTTTTTATTCTATTTATCTTATTGTAATTTTATTTAGATTCAGGATTTAATATGAAATCAATCAACAATTAAATTGATTACAAATATATCAATCTCTTTCTTCTTAGTTTATTTATCTTTTTATATTTTTAATTAGATTTAGTTTTTTTTTTCTCTCACTGAGATAACAGGTTTCCTGAGCCGTGTGATTTTACTCTCTACCACTTTTCTATTTTTTTTATTATTTTATTTATTTATTTTTCCCATTTAGTATTTTTTTTAAAAAAAATTTATAACATGATTTTTTAAAAAAAATTCAAAACTTGTAGTTCTTAGAAAACTATTTTATTTTTATATTTGTGGTTATTTTCTTAATGAATGGGACGGAATTACATAAAAATATTGATAAAATAAAAACTTATCTTAATATTTAGCACCTTTTTTTTAAATATAAAATAGAATTTAAAAACCAGATAGAGAAAATAAGGTACCATAGATGAGACATATTAAATTTTTTTATAATATATATTATATATTATAATCATTCATATATCACTATATAAATCATCAAAGTTAATAAAGAAATTGGATTGATTAAATATTATATACAAAAAGTTATATCTGATTTTCAATTACACTTAATTGTATATTTATTTATTGCACTTTATTATAGTTATTTTGTGATACACAATCAAATGACTTCAGTGTGATACGTTAATTAGGGATTTAAAAATAAAAATAAAAATAACATTTTCAAAATAGTAAAAATTATTTTAAACTTAATATTTATAAACTAAGAGTCTAATTTTAACATATAGTAGTATAAATTAAAATTTTTTAATATTAAAACATAGTCAATTTCAACTAATTAAATTCTTAAAAAATCCAAGTTTTCAAAAAAAGTATCTAATAATGATTTTTTTATATAAAGAATAATTCAAAATAGTAAAATTTTGAAATTTTAATATTTATAAAAGTCATAGTATAAAAGACTAAAATATCTAAAATAATATTCACCAAAAAATATTTAGATAAGTTGTTTATCCGAAGATTTTTTTTTTGAAAAATTGTTTATACCTTTTTAAAATAAAAATATGTAATATTATACAAATCATTTAAAATTTAATAGTTGTTTTAGTCAATATTTAATATAATTACAAAAAGAATCTTTTTATGATTTTGATCAATAATCGATCATAATATGATATGATAATCTTATCTTTTTGAATTTGGTATATTGGTTTTTTCTAAGAATCTTTGAGGCTTCATTTGTAATTTTATTTTTTTATTTTGTATTAAATTTTTTTTCTTTTTAGGGTTTGGGTATTGTAGTTTTAGTTAAAAAATTAAGAAAGGAGAAAACTATAATTAATTAATTATGTTAACGCAATTTTATTGAAAGGCTTAAAAATATTCCCCTTATGATATTATTTGGTCAGTCAAAAATTTCTGATCATTATTATAATATATTTGACTTCTAGATATTCTACCACCTATCTATTAAAAGACTATGTTCTAGAAACGATCACTAAATCTTTTTTAATTCAAGTTTATTTTTTTCTAATTATAGTATTAATTATGTCTAAGCACATTTAACTTACCTTTTCAATTTTCATGCAAAACTGAAAAAAAAAAAGCCTCATTCTACTTTCAATGTCATTTTAAATGTTCACTCTGCTTCATCCATAAAATAATCAAAAGATACATTGAAGCTTGGAGTGACACACATTGTTTCGTGACATATTAAAATGACATTGATTTGATCATACTAGAACAAGCGATGACGCCGTCGGTGGTTTTGAAACAACGTTTGCTGCAAGAACTTTGAGGAAGCCACGTGAGTGGTTTGATTTCTACTTAGCTTCACTTCTTCCGCTGAACTGCACAACAACCACCATGAATTCTTCTCTGACCACCGTCGTCAAATCCACCACTATCACAACGCCGCACACCAAGTTTCATCGCGTCATCCTTTGTCCCTTCCATGATTTTGTTTTGGTTTATGTTGGCTTCTGATTTTGCTTACTAAGATGTAGTTTCAATATGTTTTGAGAAATGAAAGATAAATTCATGTTGTTGTTATCTTTATATAAGAATATGAGAATGAATCTGAACCGCTGAATTAAAATATATTTCTAAAATTGATTATTAATTTCTCTCTCCTCTTAAAAGCGCCCGATTTTTTCAACTTTTGGCACATGATTCAGTGAAAAATATGATTTAATCTCAACCTTTTAAATCTGATGGTTATTATTTATTCTCAAATTCTCTTATAACTCACTCATTCTCACTATATATATATATATATATATATATATATTCAAAAATATTTTTTATTAAAACTATTATAAAATAGTAGAAATTATTTTAAACTTTAAAAGACTAATTTTGATATATAGTAGCATAAATTTACATTATTTAAGAATAAATCATAGTCAATATCAATTAAGTTTTTTAAAAAATAAAATATTTATAAATGATTTTTAAGAAAACTTATTCAAAATTAAGTAATGTTTTGAAATTTTGATATTAAAAATTATCATAATAAAAAAAATAAAATATCTAAAATAATATTGTATAAAAAATGTATTTAAACTAATTTTTTATGTAACGCCCACATATACATACATACATCAAAGCATATATCATACATGAATAATACGTTTGATACTGAAACATATATGTGCAAGTTCCTAGTTAACACATTGTATACATTAAATGCCCTAAATACAAAGTTCTAAAGTCTACGGCATAACATACACAAGATGTCCAAAAACCACTAAGAACTAGATCAATATAATGATCTCAAAATAAAACGCCATAGCGGAAGCCATGCCATCTCAAAAGCTACGATCCGTAAGGAAAAGTCAAACCATCTTATCCTTACCCTTCGCCGAACCTGCAGAACCTGTGATGTAAACAACAACAGTGGGGTGAGATACATCAAATCTCAGTGAGTTCGCTATCTTATAGTCCTTTCGGCTCTACAAGGTTCTAATAAGCCTAACTCAAGTCAAAGGGAAAAGGGAAGTGACTTTGAGTACACACACACTATATGGAAACATGTTATGAGTTCATCAACTCACAATATCACTAATCGGTAACCACACCAAGGCATCCCCTTTTCCCGTCCGCTTCTACGTCTAGAAGACGACCCGAGCATGGATCCTTGAACCTACTTGACATACGAATGGATTCGGGTTCTACGGGCCATAAACCGTTATGAACCGTCGCTTCACACGGGCCATTAACCGTCACAAGCATACGCTTCCAGAGCGCCATTCGTACTGCACGCGGGAATCAAACCTGCCAAGTAGTCATGCATATGTTTCAGAGGAGCTCGAGACCCATGAAACACAACTTAAAGAACCGGTTACGATTACGTGATCACACACACAAACGTGATTGCATTCGACAATCACAAGGCCATAATGCCTTCTCACAAACCACAAAGGTTCACACACATGTTCCATACTAGTGTCTCTCTCTCCTCTAGACCATTACTCGGCAAGGATGCACATCTACATCGAATGCACGAGCATCGCCATCTAGATTAATTATTAATCCTAGTCACAACTTAGAATCATAACATTAGGTTTTGAGGTAAGGTTTCCTCACTCTTCCTAATTTGTCTTAAGCATGCATATTCTCTCATTCATACTTAACAACAATTATATAGACACGGTATAACACAAAATTACAAGTAAATACATATAATCACACATCACATAAAACATCACTTTCCCGATCCGAGTTACGGATCAAAAGTTATGGAAGAAACAAGTTGGGTGATCTGTCATGTTCGCATTGCGAAGAGCCAGCGAGTGCTCGCTACTCATTCGCAGTGCGAACCTCTCAGCGAATGCCTAGCCAATGCTGGTTCGCTGCACCATTCGCAGTGCGAACGTGTGGCGAACCGTGGCAGAACCAAAACAAGCTAAGGTTCGCAGTGCGAACCACTGGCGAATGCCTGGCGAACGTTCGCCTTCGCATTCGCAGTGCGAACTGCCAGCGAGTCCACGATTTCCCCCTTCGCTGGGGGACTCGCAGTGCGAATCTGGGAATTTCAGAAACTCCATCAGCGTAACAGCTGATCTCCCATGGTTCCAAAACCCCACCAAAACATAACCCAACATCATACAATCAAATATAAATGATTCTACACTCCTATAACCCATAATACTCAGTTTGTAACACATTTTAACCGTTAATCTCCAAGATTTTGCAATTTATCCAATTCTCCTACAACTCTAACCTAGGTATTAGAAACCAATAAAGTCTAAAACAAAAGCATCTATCTAGAACCCACCTTGAAGAGATGAAGATGGTGAAGATTTGAAGATGATTGGATGAAGATTTGATGATGTTCTTGATGATTTTGATCTTGAACTTTTCTCCTCTTTTTCTCTTCCTTTCCTTCTATTTTCTTTCTCTCCAAAATCCTTTCTATCTTTTTCTTTGGAAAATGATAGGAAAGAAAATAGTATAGGGAAAAAATATCATCAATTAGCAACACTACTAAATATACAAAAAGTCTCTAAAGTCCAAATATTTAAATACCTCTGAGTGAGATAAAATTAATTGGATTTACTCTAACTCCGACAGTTACCCTAATTACCTCTGCAGATAATTTATCAGAGTGCACTGGGACTCAGTAGATCACAACTAATATTATCCAGAGCAAAATAATTTACGGGGTATTACAACTACCTCAGAGGAAAAGATAACCACCTTGTTCTCCTCCACCTTCTCCAACGGCACCTCCTTACTCTGACCCAAAATCTCCTTGCTCACCACTTTAGCAAAAGACCTCTTAAAATCTCTCCTATTTGAACCTCCCTAATTGAAAAGGAACTCACTCCATCTCCCCCTTTTTCCCTCCGTCTTCTCTCCCCGCGAATTCCTTTCAAACCTTGGGAGGTTTGCATGCAGTTTCCGGCCGTCAATTTGTATACTATCAATCTTCATAGCTAGCAACCTCGTGTCTTCCACTCCCTTAAATCTCGCAAAACCAAAACGTCTACCCAAACTATTCCTCTTGGGAGAAATCATAACCTCCACGACGTCTCCTTCGCAACCGAAAAGCTTGAAAAGGTCCACCGCGCTCATCCGATCAGGAAATTCAGTAAAGTAAATCTACACCAAAAAAGATCCTCCATCTGCCCTCGTCCATTTCCCCTTAGTGAAAACATCCCATCTTGGTTTGATCTCACGGAAAGAACTCCTTCTTGCAGTCTTCCATTCCATTTCAAAAAAAAAACACACAAAACCACCCAGAACCAATTCCCAACACCACCGAAAGAAATCGCGGAACCACCGTAAAGCTAATCAAGATGTGAAGGTCCCTAATTCGAAAATTAGGAATTTAAACCAAACACACCTTGAACCCTACAATGAAAACCGAGATTTCACAGATCAATGGACCTGAATCATAGTCGAAGATCATTAAGTTGCCGGAGAAGAAACGAAATCGAAGAGGGAAAGGAGAAGCGAAAACACACAAAAAATCCCAATTAATTTTGTTCTTCAAATGACTTCAGTGTGATACGTTAATTAGGGATTTAAAAATAAAAATAAAAATAATAATTTCAAAATAGTAAAAATTATTTTAAACTTAATATTTATAAACTAAAAGACTAATTTTAACATATAGTAGTATACATTAATTTTTTTAAATATTAAAACATAGTCAATTTCAACTAATTAAATTCTTAAAAAATCCTAGTTTTCAAAAAATGTATCTAATAATGATTTTTTTTATAAAAAATAATTCAAAATAGTAAAAATTTTAAATTTTAATATTTATAAAAGTCATAGTATAAAAGACTAAATATCTAAAATAATATTCACCAAAAATTATTTAGATAAGTTGTTTATCCGAAGATTTTTTTTTGAAAAATTGTTTATACTTTTTTAAAATAAAAATATGTAATATTATACAAATCATTTAAAATTTAATAATTGTTTTAGTCAATATTTAATATAATTACAAAAAGATTCTTTTTATGATTTTGATCAATAATCGATCATAATATGATATGATAATCTTATCTTTTTGAATTTGGTATATTGGTTTTTTCTAAGAATCTTTGAGGCTTCATTTGTAATTTAATTTTTTATTTTGTATTAAATTTTTTCTCTTTTCAGGGTTTGGATATTGTAGTTTTAGTTAAAAAATTAAGAAAGGAGAAAACTATAATTAATTAATTATGTTAACGCAATTTTATTGAAAGGCTTAAAAATATTTTATTATAATATATTTGACTTCTAGATAATCTACCACCTATCTATTAAAAGACTATGTTCTAGAAATGATCACTAAATCTTTTTTAATTCAAGTTTATTTATTTCTAATTATAGTATTAATTATGTCTAAGCACATTTAACTTACTTTTTCAATTTTCATGCAAAACTGAAAAAAAAAAGCCTCATTCTACTTTCAATGTCATTTTAAATGTTCACTCTGTTTCATCCATAAAATAATCAAAAGATACATTGAAGCTTGGAGTGACACGCATTGGTTGGTGACATATTAAAATGACATTGATTTGAACATACTAGAACAAGCGATGACGCCGTCGGTGGTTTTGAAATGTAAAGACCATATACAATACATGCCTCAAATCATATATTATACATGAGTTTCACTTTTGGTACTGAAACATAATAAGTTCCTAGTTAACACATTATACACATAAATGCCTCTAATACAAAACACCTAAAAGTCTAAGGCATTACATATACAAGATGTTCCAAAATGATAAAAACTAAGAACTAGATCAATACAATGATCTCAAAACATAACGCCATAGCGGAAGCCATGCCATCACAAAACCAGGATCCGTAAGGAAAGTCAAATAACCTTGTCCTTACCCTTCGTTGAACCTGCAGAACCTGTGATGTAAACAACAACAGTGGGGTGAGATACATCAAATCTCAGTGAGTTCCCTATCTTAAAGTCCTCTCGGCTTTACAAGGTTCTAACAAAGTCCTAACTCATGTCCAAGGGGAAAGGGGAAAGACCATGAGTACACACACACAAGTAACCGTCACGGTGAGCCTGTAAACTCACACTAGTACCGGAGTACCTCTTGAGCCTGTAAACTCAAGGATTCACAAAGTACCGTAGTACGTTCTGAGTCCGTAAACTCAAGAACTCACATATCAATAACCAATACCAAGGTATCCCCTTTTCCCGTACCCTTCTACGTCTAGAAGGCGATCCGAGTCATGGATCCTTGTAGCTACTTGGCATACGATTGGATTCGGGATCACCGGTCCGTACACCGTGATCCGTCACTTCTCACGGCCCGTACACCGTCACAAGTCTCTTTACCCGTAGGCTCCAATCGTACTTAACACGGGACTCAAACCTGCCAAGTAGTTGTGTATAACGTTCAGAGGAGGTGCTCGAGTCTCATGAACTACACCGCACAACTGTGGTTATTGATAAACAGAAATGCACACGCCTCGGCCTTCATGCACGAGCGTTGCCACACATGGAATAATTCACACTTCCCACACAGTTTTGGTAATAATCCTCACCCTGCCTAGTCCATATTTTAACATGCATAAGTTGTCAATAATAATTACACACAATTAACAGATAAAAGTCGATAAAACGACACTATTTCAGAAATCCCGACTTAATTAAATCGGCCGACAATCTTAAAACCAATGCAATAAGAAAGTACATTTTATTATCTTTCCAACGATATCAAAATTGTTCCAATCCGAGTTACGTACAAAAAGTTACGGCATTGTAAACAATCGATCGGAAAAATAAATCACAACAGCAGAATTCTGCAACTCTCCTGGCCGTACGTGTATAGGCACTCCCCGTACGCGTATTGCCTAAGATTCTCGCCCAGTCATACGCGTATTGCCCCAAGCGATACGCGTATTGCTCAAAATGCTCGGCCATCCATACGCGTATTGCCCAAGGTCGTACGCGTATGGGCAGAGACGTTTTTCCTTGAAATTTCCTTTTAAAATTGCCGTACGCGTATGCCCTTTCCGTACGCGTAATGACAAGCCCCATACGCGTATTGGCAAGCTCCATACGCGTATGGGCAGAGAAAAATGCAGAAGTTCCTGCAGAATTTCTTCTGCTACGGGTTGATCCAAAATCAACCCCAAATTCCATTTTTCATCAATCAAAATTCACCAATACATGTTATAACATCACAATCAGTACAACATATAATCACACATTGAGCTTTAACAGTTAGATTCATGATTTTATACCAAAATACCCATTTTTCCCAATTTCCAATCTAACTCTAAACTCAAAAATAATCCTACTCTAAAGAGTCTAACTAGAACCCACCTGGATTACTAGACGAGGAGGTTGATAGTGAGACGATTAAACGAAGAACGGATGAATTGATGATGATTCTTGAGCTTTTGGAAAATTTCTCTTCTTCCTCTTTCTTTTCCTTTCCTTCCTTCCCTTTTTCCTTTGCTTTCTTTCTCTTTAGCTTTTGTTTGTTTTTCCAAGGAAAATGAAAAGAAAATAGATAGTATAGAAACTATCATTTTTAGTAACACTACTAAATGTCCAAAATTAGCTCAAATACATCAAATTATAAAAACTCAACGTTATATACTATTAATTTAATCGACTCTGAGTTCGTCAGTTTACTCTAATTATTTTATCAAATAATTACTCAGAGTACCCCGGAACCCAGTTGATCATAATAATATTCACCAGAGTGTTTATAAATTTACGGGGTATTACATCCTCCCCCCCTTAAATAGAAATTCATCCTCAAATTTAGAATATTACCTGAACAGATGTGGATAAGAATCTCGCATTTCCGATTCTAGTTCCCAAGTAGCATCACCCGGATGCGTCATATCCCATTGCACCTTAACAAGTGGAATATCTTTGTTCCTTAAAACTTTTGTTTCCTTTCCCACAATACAACTCGGTTGTGGTTCAAAAGTCAAATCTGCTTCTATTTCCACTGATTCCGGTAAAATCGGCTGAAGAGGATCAGGAATAAACTTACGGAGCTGAGATACGTGAAAAACGTCATGCATCTCGGATAGAGAGGGTGGTAAGGCTAATCTATAAGCAACTTCACCAATCCTTTCCAAAAACTGATACGGTCCCACGTATCTCGGACTTAACTTTCGTGACTTAAACGGTCCTTTCCATCTCAATCTCGGAGTAACTTTCAGAAATACATGATCACCTCCCTCAAATTCCAAAGGTCTCCTACGATTGTCCGCATAACTCTTTTGACGATCTTGTGCTTGTTTAACCTTCTCGCGGATCATTCGAATCTTTTCCGTAGTCTCTTGAATAATCTCGGGTCCCAAAATTCTATCTTCGCCAATTTTAGCCCAACACAAAGGTGTCCTACACTTTCTCCCATACAATGCTTCATAGGGAGCCATACCGATGCTCGCATGGTAACTATTGTTATAGGAAAACTCGATTAACGGCAAAAGTTCTTTCCAATTCCCTCTACTCTCTAGCACACAAGCTCTTAACATATCCTCCATCGTTTGTATTGTTCGCTCAGTCTGACCATCCGTTTGAGGATGATTCGACGTGCTCAAACACAAATTCGTACCCATTGCTTGTTGGAACACTTTCCAAAATCTCGAAGTAAACTTCGGATCTCTATCGGACACAATACTAGAAGGAATACCATGCAATCTCACAATCTCAGCAATAAACAACCTTGCAAGATGACTTGCCTTATAAGTAGTCTTTACGGCTAAGAGGTGTGCAGATTTCGTTAGTCGATCTACAATTACCCAAATAGAATCATACCCACCTTGGGTACGGGGTAAACCCACTGCAAAGTCCATAGAAATACTATCCCACTTCCAAACTGGAATATCCAAAGGTTGTAACAAACCGCCCGGTCTTTGGTGTTCAATCTTCACCTGTTGGCACACCGCACATTCTGACACATATCCCGCTATATCCTTTTTCATCCCAGGCCACCAATAATCCTTCTTCAAATCCTGATACATCTTCGAAGAACCAGGATGTATCGTAAAAGTACCTTTATGGGCTTCGTCTAAAATCTTCCTTTTCAATGTCTCATCCTTCGGAACACAAATCCGTTGATTAAACAAAACAATACCATCTGTCGCTCGCATAAAGCCCGGTTGAAGTAACAACTCTTGTAACTCTTCCTCTAACAATTGTGCCTGTTGAATCTCAACTCTCATAGTAGAATTGACATTCAAATTTCCCATAATTACACCATTCGGAGTCCACACAAATTGGAGATTAAGATCTCTAAACTTTTCCAACAATGAATACTCCAAAATTATCAATTCCGCACTATGAACCATTTTCCGACTTAAAGCATCCGCTACTTTATTTGCCTTCCCTGGATGATACTTCAATTCTAAGTCATAATCCTTTAAGTACTCCATCCACCTTCTTTGTCGCATATTCAACTCCTTTTGATCAAACAAATACTTCAAACTTTTGTGGTCACTGAACATTTCAAAACGTACACCGTATAAATAATGACGCCACACCTTCAGTGCAAAAACCACTGCAGCTAGTTCCAAATCATGAGTTGGATAATTCTTCTCATGAACTTTTAACTGTCGAGAAGCATAAGCTACCACTTGACCACCTTGCATCAGAACACCCCCTAATCCCCTCTTAGAAGCATCACAGAATACTTCATAAGAGTTGTTAGGATCAGGAATAATTAATACTGGAGCACTCGTCAAACTTTCCTTCAAATGCATAAAACTTTGTTCGCAACCTGAATCCCACTCAAAAACAACATCCTTCCGAGTAAGTTTCGTCATTGGTAAGGCCAATTGAGAAAAGCCCTTAATAAACCTTCTATAGTAACCGGCCAATCCCAAGAAACTTCTGACTTCTGAAACATTTCTCGATCTCTCCCAATTAATCACTGCTTCTACTTTCGATGGATCCACTGCCACACCACCTCGAGATATAACATGTCTAAGAAAATTAACTTTCGACATCCAAAACTCACACTTGCTCAACTTAGCAAACAATTGCTTCTCTTGCAAGACCGATAAGACAATCCCCAGATGTTCTCCGTGCTCTTGTGGAGTACGAGAATAAATAAGAATGTCATCAATAAAGATTACCACAAATTGGTCCAAGTAAGCCTGAAATATTCGATTCATGTAATCCAAAAAAACAGCTGGAGCATTAGTCACACCGAAAGGCATCACTAAGAATTCGTAATGACCGTAACGGGTTCTAAAGGCAGTTTTTGGCACATCGGAACTCTTCACTCGAATCTGATGATAACCCGACCGTAAATCAATCTTCGAGAACACACAGGCTCCTTTTAATTGATCTAACAAGTCGTCTATCCTTGGTAAGGGATACTTGTTCTTAATGGTGACTTTATTCAACTTACGATAATCAATGCACAACCGCATTCCCCCATCTTTCTTCTTTACCAACAACACTGGAGCTCCCCACAGTGAAACACTAGGCCTAACAAAATGCTTAGACATCAAGTCCTCTAATTGGTCCTTTAATTCTCTTAATTCAAGCGGTGCCATCCGATACGGAGAAACGGATATAGGAGCCGTTCCCGGTATCAGGTCAATAGAGAACTCAACTTCTCTCTCCGGAGGAAGAGAAGAAACATCCTCTGGAAACACTTCAGGAAATTCACACACTATTGGAATACTCAGGACTTGTTGTTCACTACTTCCTTCCTTAGTAAGAACCAATAAAACAGATTTCTCTTTCTCAAACAAGAAGTTTACCATTCCCACCGTACCTTCTAAAATCATTGATAATACATCTTTCGGAGTAGCCTCAGCAAATGGAATAATAATTAGCTTCTCCTCACAACCGATAAAAACCGAATTAGCTGAAAGCCAGTCCATTCCCAGAACAACATCCACTTTCTTGAGCGGCAGACAAATAAGATCAATCTGGAAGACTCTTTCGTTCACCGACAACACACAATTCTCACACATCAGTGGTGTTTCAACCATTTCATCCATGGCAGTAGTAACCACCATAGGAGGAAACAAAGGAATAGTTTGCAACCCCAGTCGCCTCACACATCTTAAAGACACAAAAGAATGTGTAGCCCCACAGTCAAATAAAACAAAACAAGGTTGACCATTAACAAAACACGTACCCGCAATCAAGGAATTATCACCCTTTGCTTTCCTTGCATCCAGAGTATATACTCGACCCGTAGTCTTCCCTTGTGCCTGATTCCTACTCTGAGGACAATCTCTCGCTACATGACCCATCTTGTTACACTGATAACACCGTATCCCATCCGAATAGCACCTACCAAAATGACTCCTCCCACAAGTGCGACATACTGGAAGCATACTAGTTCTAGAGCCCTGTACTTGCTTCCCTTGGGAAGACTGTTGCCTTTGCCTAAACTGTTGATTCGACCTTCCACGGTCACTTTGAGTTACCCTGTTCGAATCCACCTCCATTTGTATCTTTTTCAAGCTATTTTCTGCCACGTAACATTGTCTTAACATTTCAGCATAAGTAGCAAATTCCCGTTGAGACACGCTGTGTGAAATCTCAGCCCTTAACCCAAACAGAAACTGATCTATCTTCCACCTCTCATCAGGAGCATACATGGCCTGTCTAGAATAGTCAGCCATGATCTCAAATTGTTCCGCATAAGAAGGCACTGATAAATTTCCCTGTCTCAACTGTTGGAACTCAAACTCCTTCTGAGACCTTAGAGAACTCGGAAAATATTTCTCCATAAAGATTACCTTAAACTGTTCCCACACTCTCGGCACCTCCTGAGTTGTCATCAAGGCTGAAGCGCTCTCCCACCACCTCATGGCAGGATCCTTCAACCAGTGAGAAGCAAAGACCACCTTATTCTCCTCACTGCAATGAACTATCTGAAAAATCCGTTCCATTCCTGTTATCCATTCGTGTGCCTTCACCGGATCTAGCCCTCCTTGAAACTCCGGAGGATTCATACGAACAAATTCCCTGTAGGTTCCTCCTGTAACTTCCGGAACAACCACTGGAGGATGCAGACCATCAGCCATTAGTTGCATCATTCCTTGCATGAACTGATTCTGCTGTTGCTGCATCTGTTGCATAAATTGGTACAACGGGGCATTCCCTTCATCACCTTGTGGAACTGTCCCAGCTGGAGTAGTCCTTGGTCTTCCACGGTTGTTTCTGCGTCTATCAGCCATGTTCCTGAATCCCATACAAATAGGATTAAGTTGATCAGACTCAATACCATAAATATAACAGACAAGACCCATGGCGACACGCCGCATATGAAACGGAAAGAAAACTTATCCTATTTCATGGCTAGGTCGAGGATACGACCTGCTCTGATACCAACTGTAAAGACCATATACAATACATGCCTTAAATCATATATTATACATGAGTTTCACTTTTGGTACTGAAACATAATAAGTTCCTAGTTAACACATTATACACATAAATGCCTCTAATACAAAACACCTAAAAGTCTAAGGCATTACATATACAAGATGTTCCAAAATGATAAAAACTAAGAACTAGATCAATACAATGATCTCAAAACATAACGCCATAGCGGAAGCCATGCCATCACAAAACCAGGATCCGTAAGGAAAGTCAAATAACCTTGTCCTTACCCTTCGCTGAACCTGCAGAACCTGTGATGTAAACAACAACAGTGGGGTGAGATACATCAAATCTCAGTGAGTTCCCTATCTTAAAGTCCTCTCGGCTTTACAAGGTTCTAACAAAGTCCTAACTCATGTCCAAGGGGAAAGGGGAAAGACCATGAGTACACACACACAAGTAACCGTCACGGTGAGCCTGTAAACTCACACTAGTACCGGAGTACCTCTTGAGCCTGTAAACTCAAGGATTCACAAAGTACCGTAGTACGTTCTGAGTCCGTACACTCAAGAACTCACATATCAATAACCAATACCAAGGTATCCCCTTTTCCCGTACCCTTCTACGTCTAGAAGGCGATCCGAGTCATGGATCCTTGTAGCTACTTGGCATACGATTGGATTCGGGATCACCGGTCCGTACACCGTGATCCGTCACTTCTCACGGCCCGTACACCGTCACAAGTCTCTTTACCCGTAGGCTCCAATCGTACTTAACACGGGACTCAAACCTGCCAAGTAGTTGTGTATAACGTTCAGAGGAGGTGCTCGAGTCTCATGAACTACACCGCACAACTGTGGTTATTGATAAACAGAAATGCACACGCCTCGGCCTTCATGCACGAGCGTTGCCACACATGGAATAATTCACACTTCCCACACAGTTTTGGTAATAATCCTCACCCTGCCTAGTCCATATTTTAACATGCATAAGTTGTCAATAATAATTACACACAATTAACAAATAAAAGTCGATAAAACGACACTATTTCAGAAATCCCGACTTAATTAAATCGGCCGACAATCTTAAAACCAATGCAATAAGAAAGTACATTTTATTATCTTTCCAACGATATCAAAATTGTTCCAATCCGAGTTAAGTACAAAAAGTTACGGCATTGTAAACAATCGATCGGAAAAATAAATCACAACAGCAGAATTCTGCAACTCTCCTGGCCGTACGCGTATAGGCACTCCCCGTACGCGTATTGCCTAAGATTCTCGCCCAGCCATACGCGTATTGCCCCAAGCGATACGCGTATTGCTCAAAATGCTCGGCCATCCATACGCGTATTGCCCAAGGCCGTACGCGTATGGGCAGAGACGTTTTTTCTTGAAATTTCCTTTTAAAATTGCCGTACGCGTATGCCCTTTCCGTACGCGTAATGACAAGCCCCATACGCGTATTGGCAAGCTCCATACGCGTATGGGCAGAGAAAAATGCAGAAGTTCCTGCAGAATTTCTTCTGCTACGGGTTGATCCAAAATCAACCCCAAATTCCATTTTTCATCAATCAAAATTCACCAATACATGTTATAACATCACAATCAGTACAACATATAATCACACATTGAGTTTTAACAGTTAGATTCATGATTTTATACCTAAATACCCATTTTTCCCAATTTCCAATCTAACTCTAAACTCAAAAATAATCCTACTCTAAAGAGTCTAACTAGAACCCACCTGGATTACTAGACGAGGAGGTTGATACTGAGACGATTAAACGAAGAACGGATGAATTGATGATGATTCTTGAGCTTTTGGAAAATTTCTCTTCTTCCTCTTTCTTTTCCTTTCCTTCCTTCCCTTTTTCCTTTGCTTTCTTTCTCTTTAGCTTTTGTTTGTTTTTCCAATGAAAATGAAAAGAAAATAGATAGTATAGAAACTATCATTTTTAGTAACACTACTAAATGTCCAAAATTAGCTCAAATACATCAAATTATAAAAACTCAACGTTATATACTATTAATTTAATCGACTCTGAGTTCGTCAGTTTACTCTAATTATTTTATCAAATAATTACTCAGAGTACCCCGGAACCCAGTTGATCATAATAATATTCACCAGAGCGTTTATAAATTTACGGGGTATTACATGAAACAACGTTTGCTGCAAGAACTTTGAGGAAGCAACGTGAGTGGTTTGATCGTACTTAGCTTCACTTCTTCCGCTGAACTGCACAACAACCACCATGAATTCTTCTCTGACCACCGTCGTCAAATCCACCACTATCACAACGCCGCACACTAAGTTTCATCGCGTCATCCTTTGTCCCTTCCATGATTTTGTTTTGGTTTATGTTGGCTTCTGATTTTGCTTGCTAAGATGTAGTTTCAATATGTTTTGAGAAATGAAAGATAAATTCATGTTGTTGTTATCTTTATATAAGGATATGAGAATGAATCTGAACCGTTGAATTAAAACATATTTCTAAAATTGATTATTAATTTCTCTCTCCTTTTAAAAGCTTCCGATTTTTTCGACTTTTGGCACATGATTCAGTGAAAAATATGATTTAATCTCAACCTTTTAAATCTGATGGTTATTATTTATTCTCAAATTCTCATATAACTCACTCATTCTCACTATATATATATATATATATATATTTTTTTTTTTTTTTTTTTTTTTTTTTTCAAAAATATTTTTTATTAAAACAATTATAAAATAGTAGAAATTATTTTAATCTTTAAAAGACTAATTTTGATATATAGTTGCATAAATTTACATTATTTAAGAATAAATCATAGTCAATATCAATTAAGTTTTCAAAAAAATAAAATATTTATAAATGATTTTTAAGAAAACTTATTCAAAATTAAGTAATGTTTTGAAATTTTGATATTAAAAGTTATCATAATTAAAAAAATAAAATATATAAAATAATATTGTATAAAAAATGTATTTAAACTAATTTTTTATCCGAAATTATATTTAGAAAATTATTTGTAAATTTTTTAAATAAAAATGAATTATATTATACATATCATTTTACCCCTTACGATATTATTAGATCATTCCCAAAATTTTGATCATAATTGTTATATAATTGACTTCTTGCTAAATTAATATATATATATATATATATATATATATATATATATATATATATATATATATATATATATATATATATATATATATTATATTTAAAGATAAATTTAAAATAATTATATATTTAAACTGACTTGAGCGAACACAAATTGACCCGCGTAGATATAAGAAGAGTGTCCTATTAGTAATATATTATTAGTTGTTAACTCTAAAATAAAATTATTTCAAGAATGAATATTAATAATATATTCTTTATAACTAAAGGAATATCCAAAAATATAAAACAATAAAAAACAAAAACATTCTTCGCTAAAGCATCAATAATTATCCATATAATTTATATGGATTATATATCCTTTATATTTCAATAATAAAGTAATTAAAAAAAACAATCACACTAGTAATTAGTCCTAATAACTTAATAATTAACCTAATAATAAATATGGATGAATGACTTAAACTAATGGCATGCTACACCATACAATAAAATCCAATTCGACGATTTTTCTAAATGATCTCTATGCGATGAAAAGCTAAGAGGCTCACAAACAATCTTCATAGTACGAACTTTTGGAAAATTGCGCACATCCTTAAAATTGATAGTAGTAGACAATCCAACCTCAAAGTTAACAATTCCCCGAGAGGAGCTACTAACAATGTCGGTAGCTATATCATTGTTGACATCCATGTTGTGGTGGACTATGATAGTATTTGTAAAACCACTACTTTGGAAAAAAGGTTTTAAAGGAATGGTGGAGAGAAGACTTTGATATATTGTTGTAATTAATATTAAAAGAAATGTGATCGTAAGATATACTATAATAGCTGTCGAGATTTGTGATGAAGAGAGTAATATTTCACTCAGCGGTGATTCTTGATTTTTTTTTATGTTGAGTGAGTTGATAGAAGCTGAGTTGATTCCATACTCGAGCGTGACTGTGTGAAAACGGAAGATGAGAAGTAGCAATATAAAAAAGCCGGCAAGAAGGAACATTCTAGCAAAAACTATAAGTTTTTGCATCCAAAATGACCTCTGTTGGATTGAGGAGGATGCATATTCTATGACAATAGACAATAAAAATATGATCATGTCAATAGAAAAACAAAAATAATTTATAAAAATATTAATCAAAAAGATATATTAGGAGTGACATTCGTTCTGTTTAGACATGTTCTACAAAAGTTTGCAAGAAAACGAAACAAAACGTCTAGATTTGTCAAAAAAAAACGGGACAAATGGACTTGCCAATACATCACTTTTTATACAAAATTTTATATTTATAAAAATGCACAAAAATTTAGAGCGGAATATGATAAACATATTAAAAGAAGCTTTGTTAAAATTTTACAAAAAATTTATAGATTAGAAATACCTGTATCCATATTCGGTAATGATCAGAAAGTAAGTAAGCAGCAACTAAAAAAAAGTTAAAATGGAATGAGTGTATTAGAATAATTTGAAATAAAACTTTACTACAAGAATTTTTTACAAACTACACACATAAAAACTTAAAGATATATGGGAAAAATAGCTTCAGAAAATATGCGAAATTTATCGGTTTGGTTTAACTTCTACGCCTCTTATAAACTTGGTTGTTTTTTCAATTCTTAGACTTTGTTTGGTCATGTATAGTATTTATAGAGTTTTAAGATGCAACACATATGGAAGGAAAGAAAATAAAAAGATGTAAAATTGATTATGAACAATTAAAGTGTTTGTCATTATATCAATCTCTTTCTTTTTAATTTATTTATCGTATTGTAGTTTTAATTAGATTTAGGATTGATTATGAAATCAATCAACGATTAAACTAATTATCTTTACTTCAATCAATTTCTTTTTATTCTATTTATCTTATTGTAATTTTATTTAGATTCAGGATTTAATATGAAATCAATCAACAATTAAATTGATTACAAATATATCAATCTCTTTCTTCTTAGTTTATTTATCTTTTTATATTTTTAATTAGATTTAGTTGTTTTTCTCTCACTGAGATAACAGGTTTGCTGAGCCGTGTGATTTTACTCTCTACCACTTTTCTATTTTTTTTATTATTTTATTTATTTATTTTTCCCATTTAGTATTTTTTTAAAAAAAATTTATAACATGATTTTTTTAAAAAAATTCAAAACTTGTAATTCTTAGAAAACTATTTTATTTTTATATTTGTGGTTATTTTCTTAATGAATGGGATGGAATTACATAAAAATATTGATAAAATAAAAACTTATCTTAATATTTAGCACCTTTTATTTAAATATAAAATAGAATTTAAAAACCAGATAGAGAAAATAAGGTACCATAGATGAGACATATTAAATTTTTTTATAATATATATTATATATTATAATCATTCATATATCACTATATAAATCATCAAAGTTAATAAAGAAGTTGGATTGATTAAATATTGAATACAAAAAGTTATATCTGATTTTCAATTACACTTAATTGTATATTTATTTATTGCACTTTATTATAGTTATTTTGTGATACACAATCAAATGACTTCAGTGTGATACGTTAATTAGGGATTTAAAAATAAAAATAAAAATAACATTTTCAAAATAGTAAAAATTATTTTAAACTTAATATTTATAAACTAAGAGTCTAATTTTAACATATAGTAGTATAAATTAAAATTTTTTAATATTAAGACATAATCAATTTCAACTAATTAAATTCTTAAAAAATCCAAGTTTTCAAAAAAAGTATCTAATAATGATTTTTTTATATAAAGAATAATTCAAAATAGTAAAATTTTGAAATTTTAATATTTATAAAAGTCATAGTATAAAAGACTAAAATATCTAAAATAATATTCACCAAAAAATATTTAGATAAGTTGTTTATCCGAAGATTTTTTTTTGAAAAATTGTTTATACCTTTTTAAAATAAAAATATGTAATATTATACAAATCATTTAAAATTTAATAATTGTTTTAGTCAATATTTAATATAATTACAAAAAGATTCTTTTTATGATTTTGATCAATAATCGATCATAATATGATATGATAATCTTATCTTTTTGAATTTGGTATATTGGTTTTTTCTAAGAATCTTTGAGGCTTCATTTGTAATTTTATTTTTTTATTTTGTATTAAATTTTTTTTCTTTTCAGGGTTTGGGTATTGTAGTTTTAGTTAAAAAATTAAGAAAGGAGAAAACTATAATTAATTAATTATGTTAACGCAACTTTATTGAAAGGCTTAAAAATATTCCCCTTATGATATTATTTGGTCAGTCAAAAATTTCTGATCATTATTATAATATATTTGACTTCTAGATAATCTACCACCTATCTATTAAAAGACTATGTTCTAGAAACGATCACTAAATCTTTTTTAATTCAAGTTTATTTTTTTCTAATTATAGTATTAATTATGTCTAAGCACAACGTGAGTGGTTTGATTTCTACTTAGCTTCACTTCTTCCGCTGAACTGCACAACAACCACCATGAATTCTTCTCTGACCACCGTCGTCAAATCCACCACTATCACAACGCCGCACACCAAGTTTCATCGCGTCATCCTTTGTCCCTTCCATGATTTTGTTTTGGTTTATGTTGGCTTCTGATTTTGCTTACTAAGATGTAGTTTGTAACACCCACATATAAAATTAATACATCAAAGCATAAATTATATATATGAATCCAAGTATTTGGTATTGAAATACCATAAGTTCCTAGTTAACACATTATATACATAAGTGCCTCTAATGCAACACAAAACTAAGGCATTACATATACAAGATGTTCCAACATGATAAAAACTAAGAACTAGATCAAGGCAATGATCTCAAAATAAAACGTCATAGCGGAAGCCATGCCATCTCAAAATCTACGAACCGAAAGGAAAAGTCAAACCACTTTATCCTTACCCGTCGCCGAACCTGCAGAACCTGTGATGTAAACAACAACAGTGGGGTGAGATACATCAAATCTCAGTGAGTTCCCTATCTTATGGATTCTCTCGGGTTATTTACGGTTCTAACAATCCTAACTCAAGTCCGGGGAAGGGAAGGACTCTTGAGTTCACACTTGATAATCTCACACTATATGGAACATGACATGAGTTCATTAACTCACCACATCATTAATCGATAACCGGTACCAAGGCATCTCCTCTTCCCGTCCGCTTCTACGTCTAGAAGGCGACCCGGGTCATAGATCCTTGTAGTTACTTGGTATACAATTGGATTCGGGATCACCGGCCTGTTAACCGTGAACCGTCACTTCTCATGGCCTGTTAACCATCACAAGTCTCGTACCCATGCACGGGCTTCCAATTGTACTACTCGTAGGGCATCAAACCTACCAAGTAAAACCTGCCTGCACTTCAGAGGAGCTCGAGACTCATGAAGGCCTTTCAAGGGCAATTCAAATAAAATGGTTACGATTACATGATAAATACCATACAAAACAAGGTATACGACAATTGCCTCGGCCATAAGGCCTCAAGGCCTTTCTTGCCCTTCAATCCATAACGTTAACCTCATGTTCCATACTAGTGTTTCCACTTCTAAAGTTTCCTATAGTTCATAAGGGTTTTCCTCACTCTTACCATTTTCCTTTTTATCTTTCATGAATTTCCAATTACAACATATTCACAACATAAAAAGAATAGTTAAACACAATTTAAAACATAATTTACATAAATTATCAAATGATTTCCACTTCGAGTTTCCTCCGATTATTTAATCGGGCAATAAAATCGACAATCTTTATCATCATCATAAAGATCATTTCTCCATCTTTCTATCGATATGCGGAACATCCAAAATGGACAACCGGATCAAAAGATATGGCGAAAACAAGTTAAGAAAACAACACAGCTCGCCCCAGGTTCGCTAGGCGAACGAGCTGGTGAGCCTTCGCCTTCGCCTTCGCTAGGCGAACAGGCTGGCGAGTAATTAAACAGAAAACTCCCAGACCCAAAACACCATAAGTTCGCTAGGCGAACGTCTGGCGAACCTTCGCCTTCACCTTCGCTAGGCGAATGTGCCAGCGAGCACCAAGGCAGTAAGTTCCCATATTCAAAACACATAAAGTTCGCTAGGCGAACATGCCAGCGAACCTTCACTAGGCGAACGTTCGGATTCGCTAGGCGAACCCTCGATTGCTATTCGCTGGGCTTCGCCCCAGGTTCGCTAGGCGAACCCTGCGAACCAAAACTTCTCCCAGCTGCTGTAACACCATCAAATCCACATTTTCTTCATCAAAACATAACCCAATAGTACCCACATGATCTAAACTCAGTATAAACATGGTAACAAGCATTCAACAACATTTATAACAAGATTCAACCATAAAATTCCATATTTTCATAATCTAACCTAATTCCAAAAACTCTCTAGAGCTCTCTAACAATGGTACTAACTAGAACCCACCTTCAAATAGAGTAAGATGAAGATGATTGAGAAGTTTGGATAAAGATTGGATGATGATCTTGATTGTTCTTGAGCTTTTCTTCCAATTTCCTCTTCTCCTCTTTTTCTCTCCTTCCTTTCCTTTCTTCCTTCTTTCTTTCCTCTAACTTTCTCTATGTCTTTCTATCTTTGGCAAATGGAAGGAAAAGAAATATAGTAACTTAGTATTAGAAATAATACTACTAAAAGTCCAAAAAGTCTCTCAAGTCCAAATTAAATAAATGTCTCCGAAACAAATAATATTTATTGGATCAATTCTAAGTACCGAAGTTACTCTAATTATTTTATCAAATAATTTCTCAGATCAACCTGACTCAGTTAATCACAATGCCATATTATTCGGTGTAATAAAATACGGGGTATTACATCTTCCCCCCCTTAAATAGAAATTCGCCCTCGAATTTAAAAATTACCTGAACAGATAAGGGTAAGCATCTCGCATTTCCGATTCCAGTTCCCAAGTTTCATCCCCTGGATGCGTTACATCCCACTGCACCTTAACAAGACGAATATCCTTGTTCCTTAATACCTTCGTTTCTCTTCCCACAATGCGTCTCGGTTGAGGTTCAAACGTCAAATCCGCTTCTATTTCAATAGTATCCGGTAGAATCGGTCAAAGAGGATCTGGAACAAATCTCCGAAGCTGAGATACATGAAAAACATCATGCATTTCCGACAGAGAAGGCGGCAAGGCCAACCTGTACGCTACTTCACCAATCCTTTCTAAGATCTGATACGGTCCTACGTATCTCAGGTTTAACTTGCGTGACTTAAATGGTCCTTTCAATCTCAATCTAGGAGTAACTTTCAAAAACACATGGTCACCTTCTTCAAATTCTAGAGGTCTCCTTCGATTGTCTGCATAACTCTTTTGTCGATCTTGGGCTTGCTTAATTTTCTCGCGAATCATTCAAATCTTTTCCGTAGTCTCTTGGATGATTTCGGGTCCTAAGATTCTATCTTCCCCAACTTCCGCCCAACACAAGTGTTCTACATTTTCGCCCATACAACGCTTCATACGGAGCCATACCGATACTAGCATGATAACTATTGTTATAGGAAAACTCAATCAATGGTAGAAGTTCTTTCCAATTCCCTTTACTTTCTAACACACAAGCTCTCAACATATCTTCCATCGTTTGTATCGTTCGCTCAGTCTGTCCATCCGTCTGCGGATGATTAGACGTGCTCAAACGCAACTCCGTCCCCATAGCTTGTTGAAAGACTTTCCAAAACCTTGAGGTAAACTTCGGATCTCTGTCCGACACAATATTAGAAGGAATACCGTGCAATCTTACAATTTCCGCAATAAACAACCTCGCAAGATGACTTGCCTTGAAAGTAGTCTTCACCGCCAAGAAGTGCGCTGATTTCGTTAGTCGATCCACAATCACCCAAATCGAATCATAACCACCTTGCGTACGGGGCAAACCTATTGCAAAGTCCATAGAAATGCTATCCCATTTCCAAACTGGAATTTCTAAAGGTTGCAACATACCGCCCGGTCTTTGGTGTTCAATCTTAACCTGTTGGCACACTGCACATTCTGACACATGCATCGCAACATCCTTTTTCATTCCGGTCCACCAATAGTCTTTCTTCAAATCTTGATACATCTTCGAAGAACCAGGATGTATCATAAAAGTACCTTTATGAGCTTCATCCAAAATCTTTCTTCTTAACATTACATCATTCGGAACACAAATTCTTTGGCCGAACATAATAATTCCGTCGGTAGCCTGAATAAAACCCGGTAGGAGTAACACTTCTTGCAACTTCTCATCTGCCATTTGACCTTGGTGAATCTCAACTCTCAAGGTAGAATTGACATTCAAATTTCCCATAATCACACCATCTTGGGTCCATACAAACTGAAGATTAAGATCTCTAAAATTCTCTAACAATGCATACTCCAAAACCATCAATTTCGCGCCATGCACTAATTTCCGACTTAACGCATCTGCTACCTTATTCGCTTTTCCTGGATGATACTTCAAATCTAAATCATAATCTTTTAAGTACTCCATCCATCTTCATTGTCGCATATTTAACTCCTTTTGGTCAAATAAATATTTCAAACTCTTATGGTCACTGAACATTTCAAAACGTACCCCATACAAATAATGCCGCCACACCTTTAGTGTAAAAACAACCGCCGCCAATTCCAAATCGTGAGTTGGATAATTCTGTTCATGAACTTTCAATTGTCGGGAGGCATAAGCTACTACATGACCGCCTTGCATCAGGACACCTCCCAATCCCATTTTAGAAGCATCACAAAACACTTCATAAGAGTTGTTAGGATCAGGAATGATTAACACCGGAGCTGTTGTCAATCTCTCCTTCAACTTCATGAAACTTTGCTCACAACCTGAATCCCACTCAAAAGCAAAATCCTTACGAGTAAGCTTCGTCATCGGTAAAGCTAACTTAGAGAAACCTTCAATGAACCGCCTATAGTAACCTGTCAGCCCTAAGAAGCTTCTGACTTCTGAGGCATTTCTCTGCCTTTCCCAATTTATCACTGCTTCTACCTTCGACGGATCCACCGCTACACCACCCTGGGATATAACGTGACCAAGAAACTTAACTTCTGCCATCCAAAATTCACACTTACTCAGTTTCGCAAAAAGTTGCTTCTCTTGTAACACAGATAACACAATTCTCAGATGTTCCTCGTGCTCTTGAGAAGTACGCGAATAAATAAGAATATCGTCAATGAAGATTACACAAATTGGTCCAAGTAAGCTTGAAATATTCGGTTCATGTAATCCATAAAAACGGATGGAGCATTTGTCACACTGAAAGGCATCACTAAGAATTCGTAATGGCCATAACGGGTCCTAAATACAGTCTTAGGTACATCGGAACTCTTCACTCGGATTTGGTGATAACCCGACCTCAAATCAATCTTCGAGAACACGCAGGCTCCCTTCAATTGATCCAAAAGGTCGTCTATCCTGGGCAAGGGATACTTGTTCTTAATGGTGACTTTATTCAACTGACGATAATCGATGCACATCCGCATCCCACCGTCCTTCTTCTTCACCAACAAAACAGGGGCTCCCCACGGAGAAACACTAGGCCGCACAAAATGTTTCGCCATGAGTTCTTCTAACTGATCTTTTAATTCCCTTAACTCCTTCGGTGCCATCCGATACAGAGAAAAGAATATAGGAGCCGTTCCCGGTACCAGGTCAATAGAAAATTCCACTTCCCTCTCCGGAGGAAGAGAAGTGACATCTTCGGGGAAAACTTCAGAAAATTCGCAAACTACGGGAATGTCCATAACCTGAAGGTCGCTACTCCCTTCCTTAGTGAGAACCAACATAACCGAATTCTCTTCTTCAAACAAGAGATTTATCATACCAACCGTACCTTCTAGAATAGTTGTTAAAACATCCTTTGTTGTAGCCTCAATAGACGGAATGATGATAAGCTTTTCCTCACACCCAATAAATACCGAATTAGCAGAAAGCCAATCCATTCCCAAAACGACATCCACTTTCTTAAGCGGTAGACAAATAAGGTCAATCTGAAAAACTCTATCATTCACAGATAGCACACAATTTTCACACATCAAAGGCGTCTCAACCATTTCATCCATGGCGGTAGTGACCACCATAGGAGGAGACAAAGGAACGGACCATAACCCAAGTCGCTTCATACATTGCACTGATACAAAAGAATGTGTAGCTCCGCAATCAAATAAAACAAAGCAAGGAAATCCGTTAACTAAGCACGTACCAGCAATCAATGAATTGTCACTCTTCTTCTTCCTTGCATCCAAGGTGTAAACCCTTCCTTGTGGTTGAATCCTATTCTGAGGACAATCTTTCTTCATATGACCCACCTTTTGACATTGGAAACACCTTACCCCTTCCAAACCACACCTTCCGAAATGATTCTTGCCACAAGTGCGACACACCGGAGGTGTACTCGCCCTTGTATCTTGCACCTGTTTCCCCTTGAAGGATTGTGGCCTAGGTCTAAATGATTGATTAGACCTTCCACGATCACCTTGAGTTACCCGACTTGCTGCACTTTCATCTCGAACCTTTTTCAAACTATGTTCTGCCACATAGCATTGTCTCAACACTTCAGCATAAGTAGTGAACTCTCTCTGAGACACACTATGAGATATTTCAGCTTTTAATCCAAACAGAAACTGGTCTATCTTCCATTTTTCATCAGGAGCATACATAGCCTGCCTAGAATAAGCAGCCATGTCTTCAAACTTCTCAGCGTAACTGGCCACAGTCATGCTACCTTGTCTTAGCTGCTGGAATTCAAATTCCTTCTGAGTCCTTAGTGAACTCGGAAAATATTTCTCCATGAAAACAACTTTGAACTGTTCCCAAACCTTAGGTACTTCTTGAACAGTCATCAAAGCCGAAGCGCTCTCCCACCATCTCATAGCGGGACCCTTTAGAGAATGAGAAGCAAACAACACCTTGTTCTCCTCACTACACTGGACTATCAAGAAAATCCTTTCCATACCTGAAATCCATTCGTGATCCTTCACGGGATCTAATCCACCCTGAAATTCCGGAGGATTCATGCGGATAAAGTCCCGGAAATTCCCACCTACAGCTTCGGGAACCACTACTTGAGGATGCGGACCTCCATTCATTTGTTGCACCATCTGTTGCATGAATAGATTCTGTTGTTGTTGCATCTGTTGCATGAATTGATACAACGGAGCATTACCATCGCCAACCGGCGGAGTCATCCCTTGAGGAGTGGTGAGGGGCCTACCACGAGGGTTTCTACGTCCATCAGCCATGTTCCTAAAGGTCATACAAATAGAATTAAGTTGATCAGGCTCAATGCCATAAATATAACGCTCAAGACCCATGGCGACACAACGTATATGAAACGGAAAGAAACACTTATACTATTTCATGGCTAGGTCGAGGATACGACCTGCTTTAATACCAACTGTAACACCCACATATAAAATTCATACATCAAAGCATAAATTATATATATGAATCCAAGTATTTGGTATTGAAATACCATAAGTTCCTAGTTAACACATTATATACATAAGTGCCTCTAATACAACACAAAACTAAGGCATTACATATACAAGATGTTCCAACAAGATAAAAACTAAGAACTAGATCAAGGCAATGATCTCAAAATAAAACGTCATAGCGGAAGCCATGCCATCTCAAAATCTACGAACCGAAAGGAAAAGTCAAACCACTTTATCCTTACCCGTCGCCGAACCTGCAGAACCTGTGATGTAAACAACAACAGTGGGGTGAGATACATCAAATCTCAGTGAGTTCCCTATCTTATGGATTCTCTCAGGTTATTTACGGTTCTAACAATCCTAACTCAAGTCCGGGGAAGGGAAGGACTCTTGAGTTCACACTTGATAATCTCACACTATATGGAACATGACATGAGTTCATTAACTCACCACATCATTAATCGATAACCGGTACCAAGGCATCTCCTCTTCCCGCCCGCTTCTACGTCTAGAAGGCGACCCGGGTCATAGATCCTTGTAGTTACTTGGTATACAATTGGATTCGGGATCACCGGCCTGTTAACCGTGAACTGTCACTTCTCATGGCCTGTTAACCATCACAAGTCTCGTACCCATGCACGGGCTTCCAATTGTACTACTCGTAGGGCATCAAACCTACCAAGTAAAACCTGCCTGCACTTCAGAGGAGCTCGAGACTCATGAAGGCCTTTCAAGTGCAATTCAAATAAAATGGTTACGATTACATGATAAATACCATACAAAACAAGGTATACGACAATTGCCTCGGCCATAAGGCCTCAAGGCCTTTCGTGCCCTTCAATCCATAACGTTAACCTCATGTTCCATACTAGTGTTTCCACTTCTAAAGTTTCCTATAGTTCATAAGAGTTTTCCTCACTCTTACCATTTTCCTTTTTATCTTTCATGAATTTCCAATTACAACATATTCACAACATAAAAAGAATAGTTAAACACAATTTAAAACATAATTTACATAAATTATCAAATGATTTCCACTTCGAGTTTCCTCCGATTATTTAATCGGGCAATAAAATCGACAATCCTTATCATCATCATAAAGATCATTTCTCCAGCTTTCTATCGATATGCGGAACATCCAAAACAGACAACCGGATCAAAAGATATGGCGAAAACAAGTTAAGAAAACAACACAGCTCGCCCCAGGTTCGCTAGGCAAACGAGCTGGCGAGCCTTCGCCTTCGCCTTCGCTAGGCGAACAGGCTGGCGAGTAATTAAACAGAAAACTCCCAGACCCAAAACACCATAAGTTCGCTAGGCGAACGTCTGGCGAACCTTCGCCTTCACCTTCGCTAGGCGAATGTGCCAGCGAGCACCAAGGCAGTAAGTTCCCATATTCAAAACACATAAAGTTCGCTAGGAGAACATGCCAGCGAACCTTCGCTAGGCGAACGTTCGGATTCGCTAGGCGAACCCTCGATTGCTATTCGCTGGGATTCGCCCCAGGTTCGCTAGGCGAACCCTGCGAACCAGAACTTCTCCCAGCTGTTGTAACACCATCAAATCCACATTTTCTTCATCAAAACATAACCCAATAGTACCCACATGATCTAAACTCAGTATAAACATGGTAACAAGCATTCAACAACATTTATAACAAGATTCAACCATAAAATTCCATATTTTCATAATCTAACCTAATTCCAAAAACTCTCTAGAGCTCTCTAACAATGGTACTAACTAGAACCCACCTTCAAATAGAGTAAGATGAAGATGATTGAGAAGTTTGGATGAAGATTGGATGATGATCTTGATTGTTCTTGAGCTTTTCTTCCAATTTCCTCTTCTCCTCTTTTTCTCTCCTTCCTTTCCTTTCTTCCTTCTTTCTTTCCTCTAACTTTCTCTATGTCTTTCTATCTTTGGCAAATGGAAGGAAAAGAAATATAGTAACTTAGTATTAGAAATAATACTACTAAAAGTCCAAAAAGTCTCTCAAGTCCAAATTAAATAAATGTCTCCGAAACAAATAATATTTATTGGATCAATTCTAAGTACCGAAGTTACTCTAATTATTTTATCAAATAATTTCTCAGAGCAACCTGACTCAGTTAATCACAATGCCATATTATTCGGTGTAATAAAATACGGGGTATTACATAGTTTCAATATGTTTTGAGAAATGAAAGATAAATTCATGTTGTTGTTATCTTTATATAAGAATATGAGAATGAATCTGAACCGCTGAATTAAAATATATTTCTAAAATTGATTATTAATTTCTCTCTCCTCTTAAAAGCGCCCAATTTTTTCGACTTTTGGCACATGATTCAGTGAAAAATATGATTTAATCTCAACCTTTTAAATCTGATGGTTATTATTTATTCTCAAATTCTCATATAACTCACTCATTCTCACTATATATATATATATATATATATATATATATATATATATATATATATATATATATATATATATATATATTCAAAAATATTTTTTATTAAAACTATTATAAAATAGTAGAAATTATTTTAAACATTAAAAGACTAATTTTGATATATAGTAGCATAAATTTACATTATTTAAGAATAAATCATAGTCAATATCAATTAAGTTTTTTAAAAAATAAAATATTTATAAATGATTTTTAAGAAAACTTATTCAAAATTAAGTAATGTTTTGAAATTTTGATATTAAAAATTATCATAATAAAAAAAATAAAATATCTAAAATAATATTGTATAAAAAATGTAATTAAACTAATTTTTTATGTAACGCCCACATATACATACATACATTAAAGCATATATCATACATGAATAATACGTTTGGTACTGAAACATATATGTGCAAGTTCCTAGTTAACACATTGTATACATTAAATGCCCTAAATACAAAGTTCCAAAGTCTACGGCATAACATACACAAGATGTCCAAAAACCACTAAGAACTAGATCAATATAATGATCTCAAAATAAAACGCCATAGCGGAAGCCATGCCATCTCAAAAGCTACGATCCGTAAGGAAAAGTCAAACCATCTTATCCTTACCCTTCGCCGAACCTGCAGAACCTGTGATGTAAACAACAACAGTGGGGTGAGATACATCAAATCTCAGTGAGTTCGCTATCTTATAGTCCTCTCGGCTCTACAAGGTTCTAATAAGCCTAACTCAAGTCAAAGGGAAAAGGGAAGTGACTTTGAGTACACACACACTATATGGAAACATGTTATGAGTTCATCAACTCACAATATCACTAATCGGTAACCACACCAAGGCATCCCCTTTTCCCGTCTGCTTCTACGTCTAGAAGACGACCCGAGTCATGGATCCTTGAACCTACTTGACATACGAATGGATTAGGGTTCTACGGGCCATAAACCGTTATGAACCGTCGCTTCACACGGGCCATTAACCGTCACAAGCATACGCTCCCAGAGCGCCATTCGTACTGCACGCGAGAATCAAACCTGCCAAGTAGTCATGCATATGTTTCGGAGGAGCTCGAGACCCATGAAACGCAACTCAAAGAACCGGTTACGATTACGTGATCACACACACAAACGTGATTGCATTCGACAATCACAAGGCCATAATGCCTTCTCACAAACCACAAAGGTTCACACACATGTTCCATACTAGTGTTTCTCTCTCCTCTAAATCATTACTCGGCAAGGATGCACATCTACATCGAATGCACGAGCATCGCCATCTAGATTAATTATCAATCCTAGTCACAACTTAGAATCATAACATTAGGTTTTGAGGTAAGGTTTCCTCACTCTTCCTAATTTGTCTTAAGCATGCATATTCTCTCATTCATACTTAACAACAATTATATAGACACGGTATAACACAAAATTACAAGTAAATACATATAATCACACATCACATAAAACATCACTTTCCCGATCCGAGTTACAGATCAAAAGTTATGGAAGAAACAAGTTGGGTGATCTGTCATGTTCGCATTGCGAAGAGCCAGCGAGTGCTCGCTACTCATTCACAGTGCGAACCTCTCAGCGAATGCCTAGCCAATGCTGGTTCGCTGCACCATTCGCAGTGCGAACGTGTGGCGAACCGTGGCAGAACCAAAACAAGCTAAGGTTCGCAGTGCGAACCACTGGCGAATGCCTGGCGAACATTCGCCTTCGCATTCGCAGTGCGAACTGCCAGCGAGTCCACGATTTCCCCCTTCGCTGGGGGACTCGCAGTGCGAATCTGGGAATTTCAGAAACTCCATCAGCGTAACAGCTGATCTCCCATCGTTCCAAAACCCCACCAAAACATAACCCAACATCATACAATCAAATATAAATGATTCTACACACCTATAACCCATAATACTCAGTTTGTAACACATTTTAACCATTAATCTCCAAGATTTTGCAATTTATCCAATTCTCCTACAACTCTAACCTAGGTATTAGAAACCAATAAAGTCTAAAACAAAAGCATCTATCTAGAACCCACCTTGAAGAGATGAAGATGGTGAAGATTTGAAGATGATTGGATGAAGATTTGATGATGTTCTTGATGATTTTGATCTTGAACTTTTCTCCTCTTTTTCTCTTCCTTTCCTTCTATTTTCTTTCTCTCCAAAATCCTTTCTATCTTTTTCTTTGGAAAATGAAAGGAAAGAAAATAGTATAGGGAAAAAATATCATCAATTAGCAACACTACTAAATATCCAAAAAGTCTCTAAAGTCCAAATATTTAAATACCTCTGAGTCAGATAATATTAATTGGATTTACTCTAACTCCGACAGTTACCCTAATTACCTCTGCAGATAATTTATCAGAGTGCACTGGGACTCAGTTGATCACAACTAATATTATCCAGAGCAAAATAATTTACGGGGTATTACAACTACCTCAGAGGAAAAGACAACCACCTTGTTCTCCTCCACCTTCTCCAACGACACCTCCTTTCTCTGACCCAAAACCTCCTTGCTCACCACTTCAGCAAAAGACCTCTTAAATCTCTCCTATTTGAACCTCCCTGATTGAAAAGGAACTCACTCCGTCTCCCCCTTTTTCCCTCCGTCTTCTCTCCCCGCGAATTCCTTTCAAACCTTGGGAGGTTTGCATGCAGTTTCCGGCCGTCAATTTGTATACTATCAATCTTTATAGCTAGCAACCTCGTGTCTTCCACTCCCTTAAATCTCGCAAAACCAAAATGTAATACCCCGTAAATTTATAAACGCTCTGGTGAATATTATTATGATCAACTGGGTTCCGGGGTACTCTGAGTAATTATTTGATAAAATAATTAGAGTAAACTGACGAACTCAGAGTCGATTAAATTAATAGTATTTAACGTTGAGTTTTTATAATTTGATGTATTTGAGCTAATTTTGGACATTTAGTAGTGTTACAAAAAAATGATAGTTTCTATACTATCTATTTTCTTTTCATTTTCCTTGGAAAAACAAACAAAAGATAGAAAGAAGGAAAAACAAAGGAAAAGGAGGAGAAAGGAAAAGTGGAAGAAGGAAAAGGAGAGAAATTTCTCAAGAAGCTCAAGAATCATCATCATTTCATCTGTTCTTCGTTTAATCGTCTCAGTATCAACCTCCTCGTCTAGTAATCCAGGTGGGTTCTAGTTAGACTCTTTAGAGTAGGATTATTTTGAGTTTAGAGTTAGATTGGAAATTGGGAAAAATGGGTATTTTGGTATAAAATCATGAATCTAACTGTTAAAATTCAATGTTTGATTATATGTTATGCTGGTTGTGATGTTATAACATGTTTTGCTACATTTTGATTGATGAAAAATGGGATTTGGGGTTGATTTTGGATCAACCCGTAGCAGAAGAAATTCTGCAGGAACTTCTGCATTTTTCTCTGCCCATACGCGTATGGAGCATGTCAATACGCGTATGGGGCTTATCTTTACGCGTACGGCAAGGGCAATACGCGTACGACATTTTAAAAGGGATTTTCAAGGAAAAACGTTTCTGCACATACGCGTACGGCTTTGGGCAATACGCGTATGGATGGCCGGGCATTTTGAGCAATACGCGTATCGCTTGGGGCAATACGCGTATGGCTGGGCGAGAATCTTAGGCAATACGCGTACGGGGAGTGCCAATACGCGTACGGCCAGGAGAGTTGCAGAATTCTGCTGTTGTGATTTATTTTCTGATCGATTGTTTACAATGCCGTAACTTTTTGTACGTAACTCGGATTGGAACAATTTTGGTATCGTTGGAAAGATAATAAAATGTACTTCTTATTACTTTGGTTTTAAGATTGTCGTCCGATTTAATTAAGTCGGGATTTCTGACATAGTGTTGTTTTGTCGACTTTTATCTGTTAAATGTGTGTAATTGTTGTTAACAATGTATGCATGCTAAAATATGAAATAGGCAGAGTGAGGATTATTACCAAAGCTGTGTCAGGAGTGTGAATTGTTCCATGTGTGGCAACGCTCGTGCATGAAAGGCCGAGGCGTGTGCATTCTATTTATCAATAACCACAGTTTGTGCGGTGTAGTTCATGAGACTCGAGCACCTCCTCTGAACATTATACACAACTACTTGGCAGGTTTGAGTCCCGTGTTAAGTACGATTGGAGCCTACGGGTAAAGAGACTTGTGACGGTGTACGGGCCGTGAGAAGTGACGGATCACGGTGTACGGACCGGTGATCCCGAATCCAATCGTATGCCAAGTAGCTACAAGGATCCATGACTCGGAACGCCTTCTAGACGTAGAAGGGTACGGGAAAAGGGGATACCTTGGTATTAGTTATTGATATGTGAGTTCTTGAGTGTACGGACTCAGAACGTACTACAGTACTTTGAGAATCCTTGAGTTTACAGGCTCAAGAGGTACTTCGGTACTAGTGTGAGTTTACAGGCTCACCGTGGCGGTTACTTGTGTGTGTGTACTCATGGTCTGTCCCCTTTCCCCTTGGACATGAGTTAGGACTTTGTTAGAACCTTGTAAAGCCGAGAGGACTTTAAGATAGGGAACTCACTGAGATTTGATGTATCTCACCCCACTGTTGTTGTTTACATCACATGTTCTGCAGGTTCAGCGAAGGGTAAGGACAAGGTTATTTGACTTTCCTTACAAATCGTGGTTTAGGTGATGGCATGGCTTCCGCTATGGCGTTTATGTTTTAAGATCATTGTATTGATCTAGTTCTTAGTTTTTATCATTTTGGAACATCTTGTATATGTAATGCCTTAGACTTTTAGGTGTTTTGTATTAGAGGCATTTATGTGTATAATGTGTTAACTAGGAACTTATTATGTTTCAGTACCAAAAGTGAACCTCATGTATAATATATGATTTGAGGCATGTATTGTATATGGTCTTTACAGTTGGTATCAGAGCAGGTCGTATCCTCGACCTAGCCATGAAATAGAATAAGTAATTCTTTCCGTTTCAGATACGTGGTGTCGCCTTTGGTCTTACATGTTATACTTATAGTATTGGGCCTGATCAACTTAATTCTATTTGTATGACATTTAGGAACATGGCTGACGGACGTAGAAACAACCGTGGAAGACCAAGGACTCCGAGGACTACTCCAGCTGGGACAGTTCCACAAGGTGATGAAGGGAATGCCCCTTTGTACCAATTTATGCAACAGATGCAGCAGTAGCAGAATCAGTTCATGCAAGGAATGATGCAACAAATGGCTGATGGTTTGCATCCTCCAGTGGTTGTTCCGGAAGTTACAGGAGGAACCTACAGGGATTTTGTTCGTATGAATCCTCCGGAGTTTCAAGGAGGGCTAGATCCGGTGAAGGCACACGAATGGATAACAGGTATGGAACGGATTTTTCAGATAGTTCATTACAGTGAGGAGAATAAGGTGGTCTTTGCTTCTCACTGGTTGACGGGTCCTGCCATGAGGTGGTGGGAGAGCACTTCAGCCTTGATGACAACTCAGGAGGTGCCGAAAGTGTGGGAACAGTTTAAGGTAATCTTTATGGAGAAATATTTTCCGAGTTCTTTAAGGTCTCAAAAGGAGTTTGAGTTCCAACAGTTGAGACAGGGAAATTTATCAGTGGCTTCTTATGCGGAACAATTTGAGATCATGGCTGACTATTCTAGACAGGCCATGTATGCTCCTGATGAGAGGTGGAAGATAGATCAGTTTCTGTTTGGGTTAAGGGCTGAGATTTCACACAGCGTGTCTCAACGGGAATTTTCTACTTATGCTGAAATGTTAAGACAATGTTACGTGGCAGAAAATAGCTTGAAAAAGATACAAATGGAGGTGGATTCGAACAGGGTAACTCATAGTGACCGTGGAAGGTCGAATCAATAGTTTAGGCAAAGGCAACATTCTTCCAAAGGGAAGCAAATACAGGGCTCTAGAACTAGTGCGCCTCCAGTATGTCGCACTTGTGGGAGGAGTCATTTTGGTAGGTGCTATTCGGATGGGATACGGTGTTATCAGTGTAACAAAATGGGTCATGTAGCGAGAGATTGTCCTCAGAGTAGGAATCAGGCACAAGGGAAGACTACTGGTCGAGTATATACTCTGGATGCAAGGAAATCAAAGGGTGATAATTCCTTGATTGCGGGTATGTGTTTTGTTAATGGTCAACCTTGTTTTGTTTTATTTGACTGTGGGGCTACACATTCTTTTGTGTCTTTGAGATGTGTGAAGCGACTGGGGTTGCAAACTATTCCTTTGTTTCCTCCTATGGTGGTTACTACTGCCATGGATGAAATGGTTGAAACACCCCTGATGTGTGAAAATTGTGTGTTGTCGGTGAACGAAAGAGTCTTCCAGATTGATCTTATTTGTCTGCCGCTTAAGAAAGTGGATGTTGTTCTGGGAATGGACTGGCTTTCAGCTAATTCGGTTTTTATCGGTTGTGAGGAGAAGCTAATTATTATTCCATCTGCTGAGACTACTCCGAAAGATGTATTATCAACGATTTTAAAAGGTACAGTGGGAATGGTAAACTTCTTGTTTGAGAAAGAGAAATCTGTTTTATTGGTTCTTACTAAGGAGGGAAGTAGTGAACAGCAAGTTCTGAGTATTCCAATAGTGTGTGAATTTCCTGAAGTGTTTCCTGAGGATGTTTCGTCTCTTCCTCCGGAGAGAGAAGTTGAGTTCTCTATTGACCTGGTACCGGGAACGGCTTCTATATCCGTTTCTCCGTATCGGATGGCACCGCTTGAATTAAGAGAATTAAAAGACCAATTAGAGGACTTGATGTCTAAGCATTTTGTTAGGCCTAGTGTTTCACCGTGGGGAGCTCCAGTGTTGTTGGTAAAGAAGAAAGATGGGGGAATGCGGTTGTGCATTGATTATCGTAAGTTGAATAAAGTCACCATTAAGAACAAGTATCCCTTACCAAGGATAGACGACTTGTTAGATCAATTAAAAGGAGCCTGTGTGTTCTCGAAGATTGATTTACGGTCGGGTTATCATCAGATTCGAGTGAAGAGTTCCGATGTGCCAAAGACTGCATTTAGGACACGTTACGGTCATTATGAATTCTTAGTGATGCCTTTCGGTGTGACTAATGCTCCAGCTGTTTTCATGGATTACATGAACCGTATATTTCAGGCTTACTTGGACCAATTTGTGGTAATCTTTATTGACGACATTCTTATTTATTCTCGTACTCCACAAGAGCATGGAGAACATCTGAGGATTGTCTTATCGGTCTTGCAAGAGAAGCAATTGTTTGCTAAGTTGAGCAAGTGTGAGTTTTGGATGTCGGAAGTTAATTTTCTTGGACATGTTATATCTCAAGGTGGTGTGGCAGTGGATCCATCGAAAGTAGAAGCAGTGATTAATTGGGAGAGACCGAGAAATGTTTCAGAAGTCAGAAGTTTCTTGGGATTGGCCGGTTACTATAGAAGGTTTATCAAGGGCTTTTCTCAATTGGCCTTACCAATGACGAAACTTACTCGAAAAGATGTTACTTTTGAATGGGATTCAGGTTGCGAACAAAGTTTTATGCATTTGAAGGAAAGTTTGACGAGTGCTCCAGTATTAATTATTCCTGATCCTAACAACTCTTATGAAGTATTCTGTGATGCTTCTAAGAGGGGATTAGGGGGTGTTCTGATGCAAGGTGGTCAAGTAGTAGCTTATGCTTCTCGACAGTTAAAAGTTCATGAGAAGAATTATCCAACTCATGATTTGGAACTAGCTGCTGTAGTGTTTGCACTGAAGGTGTGGCGTCAATATTTATATGGTGTACGCTTTGAAATGTTCAGTGACCACAAAAGTTTGAAGTATTTATTTGACCAAAAGGAGTTGAATATGCGACAAAGAAGGTGGATGGAGTACTTAAAGGATTATGACTTAGAATTGAAGTATCATCCAGGAAAGGCGAATAAAGTAGCGGATGCTTTAAGTCGGAAAATGGTTCATAGTGCGGAATTGATGATTTTGGAGTATTCATTGTTGGAAAAGTTTAGAGATCTTAATCTCTAGTTTGTGTGGACTCCGAATGGTGTAATCATGGGAAATTTGAATGTCAATTCTACTTTGAGAGTTGAGATTCAACAGGCACAATTATTAGAGGAAGAGTTACACGAGTTGTTACTTCAACCGGGCTTTACGCGAGTGACAGATGGTATTGTTCTATTTAATCAACGGATTTGTGTTCCGAGGGATGAGACATTGAAAAGGAAGATTTTAGATGAAGCCCATAAAGGTACTTTTACGATACATCCTGGTTCTTCGAAGATGTATCAGGATTTAAAGAAGGATTATTGGTGGTCTGGGATGAAAAAGGATATAGCGGGATATGTGTCAGAATGTGCGGTGTGCTAACAGGTGAAGATTGAACACCAAAGACCGGGCGGTTTGTTACAACCTTTGGATATTCCAGTTTGGAAGTGGGATAGTATTTCTATGGACTTTGTAGTGGGTTTACCCCGTACCCGAGGTGGGTATGATTCTATTTGGGTAATTGTAGATCGACTAACGAAATCTGCACACTTCTTAGCTGTAAAGACTACTTATAAGGCAAGTCATCTTGCAAGGTTGTTTATTGCTGAGATTGTGAGATTGCATGGTATTCCTTCTAGTATTGTGTCCGATAGAGATCCAAAGTTTACTTCGAGATTTTGGAAAGTGTTCCAACAAGCGATGGGTACGAATTTGCGTTTGAGCACGTCGAATCATCCTCAAACGGATGGTCAGACTGAGCGAACAATACAAACGATGGAGGATATGTTAAGAGCTTGTGTGTTAGAGAGTAGAGGGAATTGGAAGGAACTTTTGCCGATAATTGAGTTTTCCTATAACAATAGTTACCATGCGAGTATCGGTATGGCTCCTTATGAAGCATTGTATGGGAGAAAGTGTAGGACACCTTTGTGTTGGGCTGAAATTGGCGAAGATAGAATTTTGGGACCCGAGATTATTCAAGAGACTACGGAAAAGATTCGAATGATCCGCGAGAAAGTTAAACGAGCGCAAGATCGTCAAAAAAGTTATGCGGACAATCGTAGGAGACCTTTGGAATTTGAGGAAGGTGACCATGTATTTCTGAAAGTTACTCCGAGATTGAGATTGAAAGGACCGTTTAAGTCGCGAAAGTTAAGTCCGAGATACGTGGGACCGTATCATATTTTAGAAAGGATTGGTGAAGTTGCTTATAGATTAGCCTTACCACCCTCTATATCCGAGATGCATGACGTTTTTCACGTATCTCAGCTCCGTAAGTTTATTCCTGATCCTCTTCAGCCAATTCTACCCGAATCAGTGGAAATTGAAGCGGATTTGACTTTTGAACCACAACCAAGTTGTATTGTGGGAAGAGAAACAAAAGTGTTAAGGAACAAAGATATTCCACTTGTTAAGGTGCAATGGGATATGACGCATCCAGGCGATGCTACTTGGGAACTAGAATCGGAAATGTGAGATTCTTATCCACATCTGTTCAGGTAATATTCTAAATTCGAGGACGAATTTCTATTTAAGGGGGGGAGGATGTAATACCCCGTAAATTTATAAACGCTCTGGTGAATATTATTATGATCAACTGGGTTCCGGGGTACTCTGAGTAATTATTTGATAAAATAATTAGAGTAAACTGACGAACTCAGAGTCGATTAAATTAATAGTATTTAACGTTGAGTTTTTATAATTTGATGTATTTGAGCTAATTTTGGACATTTAGTAGTGTTACAAAAAAATGATAGTTTCTATACTATCTATTTTCTTTTCATTTTCCTTGGAAAAACAAACAAAAGATAGAAAGAAGGAAAAACAAAGGAAAAGGAGGAGAAAGGAAAAGTGGAAGAAGGAAAAGGAGAGAAATTTCTCAAGAAGCTCAAGAATCATCATCATTTCATCTGTTCTTCGTTTAATCGTCTCAGTATCAACCTCCTCGTCTAGTAATCCAGGTGGGTTCTAGTTAGACTCTTTAGAGTAGGATTATTTTGAGTTTAGAGTTAGATTGGAAATTGGGAAAAATGGGTATTTTGGTATAAAATCATGAATCTAACTGTTAAAATTCAATGTTTGATTATATGTTATGCTGGTTGTGATGTTATAACATGTTTTGCTGCATTTTGATTGATGAAAAATGGGATTTGGGGTTGATTTTGGATCAACCCGTAGCAGAAGAAATTCTGCAGGAACTTCTGCATTTTTCTCTGCCCATACGCGTATGGAGCATGTCAATACGCGTATGGGGCTTGTCTTTACGCGTACGGCAAGGGCAATACGCGTACGGCATTTTAAAAGGGATTTTCAAGGAAAAACGTTTCTGCCCATACGCGTACGGCTTTGGGCAATACGCGTATGGATGGCCGGGCATTTTAAGCAATACGCGTATCGCTTGGGGCAATACGCATATGGCAGAGCGAGAATCTTAGGCAATACGCGTACGGGGAGTGCCAATATGCGTACGGCCAGGAGAGTTGCAGAATTCTGCTGTTGTGATTTATTTTCCGATCGATTGTTTACAATGCCGTAACTTTTTGTACGTAACTCGGATTGGAACAATTTTGGTATCGTTGGAAAGATAATAAAATGTACTTCTTATTACTTTGGTTTTAAGATTGTTGGCCGATTTAATTAAGTCGGGATTTCTGACATAGTGTCATTTTGTCGACTTTTATCTGTTAAATGTGTGTAATTGTTGTTAACAATGTATGCATGCTAAAATATGAAATAGGCAGAGTGAGGATTATTACCAAAACTGTGTCGGAAGTGTGAATTGTTCCATGTGTGGCAACGCTCGTGCATGAAAGGCCGAGGCGTGTGCATTCTATTTATCAATAACCACAGTTTGTGCGGTGTAGTTCATGAGACTCGAGCACCTCCTCTGAACATTATACACAACTACTTGACAGGTTTGAGTCCCGTGTTAAGTACGATTGGAGCCTACGGGTAAAGAGACTTGTGACGGTGTACGGGCCGTGAGAAGTGACGGATCACGGTGTACGGACCGGTGATCCCGAATCCAATCGTATGCCAAGTAGCTACAAGGATCCATGACTCGGATCGCCTTCTAGACGTAGAAGGGTACGGGAAAAGGGGATACCTTGGTATTGGTTATTGATATGTGAGTTCTTGAGTGTACGGACTTAGAACGTACTATAGTACTTTGAGAATCCTTGAGTTTACAGGCTCAAGAGGTACTTCGGTACTAGTGTGAGTTTACAGGCTCACCGTGGCGGTTACTTGTGTGTGTGTACTCATGGTCTGTCCCCTTTCCCCTTGGACATGAGTTAGGACTTTGTTAGAACCTTGTAAAGCCGAGAGGACTTTAAGATAGGGAACTCACTGAGATTTGATGTATCTCACCCCACTGTTGTTGTTTACATCACAGGTTCTGCAGGTTCAGCGAAGGGTAAGGACAAGGTTATTTGACTTTCCTTACAAATCGTGGTTTAGGTGATGGCATGGCTTCCGCTATGGCGTTTATGTTTTGAGATCATTGTATTGATCTAGTTCTTAGTTTTTATCATTTTGGAACATCTTGTATATGTAATGCCTTAGACTTTTAGGTGTTTTGTATTAGAGGCATTTATGTGTATAATGTGTTAACTAGGAACTTATTATGTTTCAGTACCAAAAGTGAAACTCATGTATAATATATGATTTGAGGCATGTATTGTATATGGTCTTTACACAAAACGTCTACCCGAACTATTCCTCTTGGGAGAAATCATAACCTCCACGACGTCTCCTTCGCAACCGAAAAGCTTGAAAAGGTCCACCGCGCTCATCCGATCAGGAAATTCAGTAAAGTAAATCTACACCAAAAAAGATCCTCCATCTGCCCTCGTCCATTTCCCCTTAGTGAAAACATCCCATCTTGGTTTGATCTCACGGAAAGAACTCCTTCTTGCAGTCTTCCATTCCATTTCAAAAAAAAAAACACACACAAAACCACCCAGAACCAACTCCCAACACCACCAAAAGAAATCGCGGAACCACCGTAAAGCTAATCAAGATGTGAAGGTCCCTAATTCGAAAATTAGGAATTTAAACCAAACACACCTTGAACCCTACAATGAAAACCGAGATTTCACCGATCAATGGACCTGAATCATAGTCGAAGATCATTAAGTTGCCGGAGAAGAAACGAAATCGAAGAGGAAAAGGAGAAGCGAAAACACACAAAAAACCCCAATTAATTTTGTTCTTCAAATGACTTCAGTGTGATACGTTAATTAGGGATTTAAAAATAAAAATAAAAATAATAATTTCAAAATAGTAAAAATTATTTTAAACTTAATATTTATAAACTAAAAGACTAATTTTAACATATAGTAGTATACATTAATTTTTTTAAATATTAAAACATAGTCAATTTCAACTAATTAAATTCTTAAAAAATCCAAGTTTTCAAAAAATGTATCTAATAATGATTCTTTTTATAAAAAATAATTCAAAATAGTAAAATTTTTAAATTTTAATATTTATAAAAGTCATAGTATAAAAGACTAAATATCTAAAATAATATTCACCAAAAATTATTTAGATAAGTTGTTTATCCGAAGATTTTTTTTTGAAAAATTGTTTATACTTTTTTAAAATAAAAATATGTAATATTATACAAATCATTTAAAATTTAATAATTGTTTTAGTCAATATTTAATATAATTACAAAAAGATTCTTTTTATGATTTTGATCAATAATCGATCATAATATGATATGATAATCTTATCTTTTTGAATTTGGTATATTGGTTTTTTCTAAGAATCTTTGAGGCTTCATTTGTAATTTAATTTTTTTATTTTGTATTAAATTTTTTCTCTTTTCAGGGTTTGGGTATTGTAGTTTTAGTTAAAAAATTAAGAAAGGAGAAAACTATAATTAATTAATTATGTTAACGCAATTTTATTGAAAGGCTTAAAAATATTTTATTATAATATATTTGACTTCTAGATAATCTACCACCTATCTATTAAAAGACTATGTTCTAGAAATGATCACTAAATCTTTTTTAATTCAAGTTTATTTTTTTCTAATTATAGTATTAATTATGTCTAAGCACATTTAACTTACTTTTTCAATTTTCATGCAAAACTGAAAAAAAAAAGCCTCATTCTACTTTCAATGTCATTTTAAATGTTCACTCTGCTTCATCCATAAAATAATCAAAAGATACATTGAAGCTTGGAGTGACACGCATTGGTTGGTGACATATTAAAATGACATTGATTTGAACATACTAGAACAAGCGATGACGCCGTCGGTGGTTTTGAAACAACGTTTGCTGCAAGAACTTTGAGGAAGCAACGTGAGTGGTTTGATCGTACTTAGCTTCACTTCTTCCGCTGAACTGCACAACAACCACCATGAATTCTTCTCTGACCACCGTCGTCAAATCCACCACTATCACAACGCCGCACACTAAGTTTCATCGCGTCATCCTTTGTCCCTTCCATGATTTTGTTTTGGTTTATGTTGGATTCTGATTTTGCTTGCTAAGATGTAGTTTCAATATGTTTTGAGAAATGAAAGATAAATTCATGTTGTTGTTATCTTTATATAAGAATATGAGAATGAATCTGAACCGTTGAATTAAAACATATTTCTAAAATTGATTATTAATTTCTCTCTCCTCTTAAAAGCTTCCGATTTTTTCGACTTTTGGCACATGATTCAGTGAAAAATATGATTTAATCTCAACCTTTTAAATCTGATGGTTATTATTTATTCTCAAATTCTCATATAACTCACTCATTCTCACTATATATATATATATATATATATATATATATATATATATATATATATATATATATATATATATATTCAAAAATATTTTTTATTAAAACAATTATAAAATAGTAGAAATTATTTTAATCTTTAAAAGACTAATTTTGATATATAGTTGCATAAATTTACATTATTTAAGAATAAATCATAGTCAATATCAATTAAGTTTTCAAAAAAACAAAATATTTATAAATGCTTTTTAAGAAAACTTATTCAAAATTAAGTAATGTTTTGAAATTTTGATATTAAAAATTATCATAATTAAAAAAATAAAATATTTAAAATAATATTGTATAAAAAATGTATTTAAACTAATTTTTTATCCGAAATTATATTTAGAAAATTATTTGTAAATTTTTTAAATAAAAATCAATTATATTATACATATCATTTTACCCCTTACGATATTATTAGATCATTCCCAAAATTTTGATCATAATTGTTATATAATTGACTTCTTGCTAAATTAATATATATATATATATATATATATATATATATATATATATATATATATATATATATATATATATATATATATATATATATATATATTATATTTATAGATAAATTTAAAATAATTATATATTTAAACTGACTTGAGCGAGCACAAATTGACCTGCGTAGATATAAGAAGAGTGTCCTATTAGTAATATATTATTAGTTGTTAACTCTAAAATAAAATTATTTCAAGAATGAATATTAATAATATATTCTTTATAACTAAAGGAATATCCAAAAATATAAAACAATAAAAAACAAAAACATTCTTCGCTAAAGCATCAATAATTATCCATATAATTTATATGGATGATATATCCTTTATATTTCAATAATAAAGTAATTAAAAAAAACAATCACACTAGTAATTAGTCCTAATAACTTAATAATTAACCTAATAATAAATATGGATGAATAACTTAAACTAATGGCATGCTACACCATACAATAAAATCCAATTCGACGATTTTTCTAAATGATCTCTATGCGATGAAAAGCTAAGAGGCTCACAAATAATCTTCATAGTACGAACTTTTGGAAAATTGCGCACATCCTTAAAATTGATAGTAGTAGACAATCCAACCTCAAAGTTAACAATTCCCCGAGAGGAGCTACTAACAATGTCGGTAGCTACATCATTGTTGACATCCATGTTGTGGTGGACTATGATAGTATTTGTAAAACCACTACTTTGGAAAAAAGGTTTTAAAGGAATGGTGGAGAGAAGACTTTGATATATTGTTGTAATTAATATTAAAAGAAATGTGATCGTATGATATACTATAATAGCTGTCGAGATTTGTGATGAAGAGAGTAATATTTCACTCAGCGGTGATTCTTGATTTTTTTTTTATGTTGAGTGAGTTGATAGAAGCTGAGTTGATTCCATACTCGGGCGTGACTGTGTGAAAACGGAAGATGAGAAGTAGCAATATAAAAAAGCCGGCAAGAAGGAACATTCTAGCAAAAACTATAAGTTTTTGCATCCAAAATGACCTCTGTTGGATTGAGGAGGATGCATATTCTATGACAATAGACAATAAAAATATGATCATGTCAATAGAAAAACAAAAATAATTTATAAAAATATTAATCAAAAAGATATATTAGGAGTGACATTCGTTCTGTTTAGACATGTTCTACAAAAGTTTGCAAGAAAACGGAACAAAACGTCTAGATTTCTCAAAAAAAAAAACAGGACAAATGGACTTGCCAATACATCACTTTTTATACAAAATTTTATATTTATAAAAATGCACAAAAATTTAGAGCGGAATATGATAAACATATTAAAAGAAGCTTTGTTAAAATTTTACAAAAAATGTATAGATTAGAAATACCTGTATCCATATTCGGTAATGATCAGAAAGCAAGTAAGCAGCAACTAAAAAAAAAGTTAAAATGGAATGAGTGTATTAGAATAATTTGAAATAAAACTTTACTACAAGAATTTTTTACAAACTACACACATAAAAACTTAAAGATATATGGGAAAAATAGCTTCAGAAAATATGTGAAATTTACCGGTTTGGTTTAACTTCTACGCCTCTTATAAACTTGGTTGTTTTTTCAATTCTTAGCCTTTGTTTGGTCATGTATAGTATTTATAGAGTTTTAAGATGCAACACATATGGAAGGAAAGAAAATAAAAAGATGTAAAATTGATTATGAACAATTAAAGTGTTTGTCATTATATCAATCTCTTTCTTTTTAATTTATTTATCGTATTGTAGTTTTAATTGGATTTAGGATTGATTATGAAATCAATCAACGATTAAACTAATAATCTTTACTTCAATCAATTTCTTTTTATTCTTTTTATCTTATTGTAATTTTATTTAGATTCAGGATTTAATATGAAATCAATCAACAATTAAATTGATTACAAATATATCAATCTCTTTCTTCTTTGTTTATTTATCTTTTTATATTTTTAATTAGATTTAGTTTTTTTTTCTCTCACTGAGATAACAGGTTTGCTGAGCCGTGTGATTTTATTCTCTACCACTTTTCTATTTTTTTTATTATTTTATTTATTTATTTTTCCCATTTAGTATTTTTTTTAAAAAAATTTATAACATGATTTTTTTAAAAAAATTCAAAACTTGTAGTTCTTAGAAAACTATTTTATTTTTATATTTGTGGTTATTTTCTTAATGAATGGGATGGAATTACATAAACATATTGATAAAATAAAAACTTATCTTAATATTTAGCACCTTTTATTTAAATATAAAATAGAATTTAAAAACCAGATAGAGAAAATAAGGTACCATAGATGAGACATATTAAATTTTTTTATAATATATATTATATATTATAATCATTCATATATCACTATATAAATCATCAAAGTTAATAAAGAAGTTGGATTGATTAAATATTGAATACAAAAAGTTATATCTGATTTTCAATTACACTTAATTGTATATTTATTTATTGCACTTTATTATAGTTATTTTGTGATACACAATCAAATGACTTCAGTGTGATACGTTAATTAGGGATTTAAAAATAAAAATAAAAATAACATTTTCAAAATAGTAAAAATTATTTTAAACTTAATATTTATAAACTAAGAGTCTAATTTTAACATATAGTAGTATAAATTAAAATTTTTTAATATTAAAACATAGTCAATTTCAACTAATTAAATTCTTAAAAAATCCAAGTTTTAAAAAAAAGTATCTAATAATGATTTTTTTATATAAAGAATAATTCAAAATAGTAAAATTTTGAAATTTTTATATTTATAAAAGTCAATATATAAAAGACTAAAATATCTAAAATAATATTCACCAAAAACTATTTAGATAAGTTGTTTATCCGAAGATGTTTTTTTGAAAAATTGTTTATACCTTTTTAAAATAAAAATATGTAATATTATACAAATCATTTAAAATTTAATAATTGTTTTAGTCAATATTTAATATAATTACAAAAAGATTCTTTTTATGATTTTGATCAATAATCGATCATAATATGATATGATAATCTTATCTTTTTGAATTTGGTATATTGGTTTTTTCTAAGAATCTTTGAGGCTTCATTTGTAATTTTATTTTTTTATTTTGTATTAAATTTTTTTTCTTTTCAGGGTTTGGGTATTGTAGTTTTAGTTAAAAAATTAAGAAAGGAGAAAACTATAATTAATTAATTATGTTAACGCAATTTTATTGAAAGGCTTAAAAATATTCCCCTTATGATATTATTTGGTCAGTCAAAAATTTCTGATCATTATTATAATATATTTGACTTCTAGATAATCTACCACCTATCTATTAAAAGACTAGGTTCTAGAAATGATCACTAAATCTTTTTTAATTCAAGTTTATTTTTTTCTAATTATAGTATTAATTATGTCTAAGCACATTTAACTTACTTTTTCAATTTTCATGCAAAACTGAAGAAAAAAAAGCCTCATTCTACTTTCAATGTCATTTTAAATGTTCACTGTAATACCCCGTATTTTATGTCACCGAATAATATTGCATTGTGATTAATTGAGTCCGGTTGCTCTGAGAAATTATTTGATAAAATAATTAGAGTAACTTCGGTACTTAGAATTGATCCAATAAATATTAATTGTTTCGGAGACATTTATTTAATTTGGACTTGAGAGACTTTTTGGACTTTTAGTAGTATTATTTCTAATCCTAAGTTACTATATTTCTTTTCCTCCCATTTGCCAAAGATAGTAAGACATAGAGAAAGTTAGAGGAAAGAAAGAAGGAAGAAAGGAAAGGAAGGAGAGAAAAAGAGAAGAAGAGAAAATTTGAAGGAAAGCTCAAGAACATCATCCAATCTACATCCAAACTTCTCAATCATCTTCATCTTGCTCTATCTCAAGGTGGGTCCTAGTTAGTACCATTGTTAGAGAACTCTAGATAGTTTTTGGATTTAGGTTAGATTATGAAAAACTTGGAAATTTATGGTTGATCTTGCTATAAATGTTGTTATAGGCTTGTTATCATGTTTGCATTATGTCTTGACTGTTGTGGGATGTGGGTAATGTTTTTTATGAGGAAAATGTGAGTTGGAAGTGAAGAACAGCAGCTGGGAGAGGTTCTGTTTCGCTTGCTTCGCCTAGCGAACCTGGGGCGAGTCCCAGCGAACAGCAATCGAGGGTTCGCCTAGCGAACCCGAACGTTCGCCTAGCGAAGGTTCGCTGGCATGTTCGCCTAGCGAACTTAGTGTGTTTTGAATATGGGAACTTACTGACTTGGTGCTCGCTGGCACATTCGCCTAGCGAAGGTGGAGGCGAAGGTTCGCCAGACGTTCGCCCAACGAACTTATGGTGTTTTAGGTCTGGGAGTTTTATGTTTAATTACTCGCCAGCTTGCTCGCCTAGCGAAGGCGAAAGCGAAGGCTCGCCAGCTCGTTCGCCTAGCGAACCTGGGGCGAGCTGTGTTATTTTTATAACTTGTTTTCGCCATATCTTTTGATCCGGTGGTCCGTTTTGAATGTTCAGCATATCATTAGAAAGCTGGAGAAATGACCTTTATGATGACGATAAGGCATTGTCGTTTTGATTGCCTGATTAAATAATCGGAGGAACCCGAAGTGGAAATCATTTGATAAATTTATGTAAACTATGTTTTAAATTGTGTTTACCTATCCTTTTTATGTTGTGAATATGTTGTGATTGGAAATGCATGAAAGATAAAAAGGAAAATAGTAAGAGTGAGGAAAACCCTCATGAACTATAGGAGAATTTAAAAGTTGGAAACACTAGTATGGAACATGTGGTTAACCTTTGTGGATTTGAACCGGCATGTGAGGCCGAGAGGCATTATAGCCTGTGATTGTCGAATACAATCGTGGTGTTATGTATGATCACGTAATCGTAACCAGATTATTTATATTGAGTGTAGTTTCATGAGTCTCGGACTCCTCTGAAATGGATGCACAACTACTTGGCAGGTTTGATTCCCCGTACTGTACGAATGGCGCCCATGGAGCGTATGCTTGTGACGGTATAAGGCCCGTGTGAAGTGACGGTTCATAACGGTATAAGGCCCGTAGAACCCGAATCCATTCGTATGTCAAGTAGATTACAAGGACTTATGACTCGAATCGCCTTCTAGACGTAGAAGCGGACGGGAATAGGAAGTACCTTGGTATGGTTATCGATTAGTGATATTGTGGGTTGATGAACTCATAGCATGTTTCCATATAGTGTGTGTGTGCTCAAAGTCACTTCCCTCCCCCGGACTTGAGCTAGGATTGTTAGAACCATAAATAATCCGAGAGAATCCATAAGATAGGGAACTCACTGAGATTTGATGTATCTCACCCCACTGTTGTTGTTTACATCACAGGTTCTGCAGGTTCGGCGACGGGTAAGGATAAAGTGGTTTGACTTTTCCTTCCGGTTCGTAGATTTTGAGATGGCATGGCTTCCGCTATGACGTTTTATTTTGAGATCATTGCTCTGATCTAGTTCTTAGTTTTTATCTCGGTTGGAACATCTTGTATATGTAATGCCTTAGCGTTTGTGTTGTATTAGAGGCATTTATGTGTATAATGTGTTAACTAGGAACTTATTGTATTTCAATACCAAATACTTGGATTCATATATATAATTTATGCTTTGATGTATGGATTTTATATGTGGGTGTTACAGTTGGTATCAGAGCAGGTCGTGTCCTCGACCTAGCCATGAAATAGTATAAGTGTTTCTTTCTGTTTCATATACGTTGTGTCGCCGTGGGTCTTAAGCGTTATATTTATGGCATTGAGCCTGATCAACTTAATTCTATTTGTATGACCTTTAGGAACATGGCTGATGGATGTAGAAACCCTCGTGGTAGGCCCCGCACCACTCCTCAAGGGACGACTCTGCCGGTTGGTGATGGTAATGCTCCGTTGTATCAGTTCATGCAGCAGATGCAACAACAACAGAATCTATTCATGCAGCAGATGGTGCAGCAAATGAATGGAGGTCCGCATCCTCAAGTAGTGGTTCCCGAAGCTGTAGGTGGGAATTTCTGGGACTTTATCCGCATGAATCCTCCGGAATTTCAGGGTGGATTAGATCCCGTGAAGGCTCACGAATGGATCTCTGGTATGGAGAGGATTTTCTTGATAGTCCAGTGCAGCGAGGAGAACAAGGTATTGTTTGCTTCTCATTCTCTAAAGGGTCCCGCTATGAGATGGTGGGAGAGCGCTTCGGCTTTGATGACTGTTCAGGAAGTGCCAAAGGGTTGGGAGCAGTTCAAGGTTGTTTTCATGGAGAAATATTTTCCGAGCTCTTTGAGAACTCAGAAGGAATTTGAATTCCAGCAATTAAGACAAGGTAGCATGACTGTGGCCAGTTATGCTGAAAAGTTTGAAGACATGGCTGCTTATTCCAGGAAGGCTATGTATGCTCCAGATGAGAGGTGGAAGGTGGACCAATTTATTTTTGGACTTCGAGCTGAAATATCCCATAGTGTCTCTCAGAGGGAGTTCACTACTTATGCTGAAGTGTTAAGACAATGCTATGTGGCAGAACATAGTTTGAAAAAGGTTCGAGATGAAAGTGTAGCAAGTCGGGTAACTCAAGGTGATCGTGGAAGGTCTAATCAATCATTTAGACCTAGGCCACAATCCTTCAAGGGGAAACAGGTGCAAGATACAAGGGCGGGTGCATTTCCGGTGTGTCGCACTTGTGGAAAGATGCATTATGGAAAGTGTGGCATAGACAATGTGAAGTGTTACCAATGTCAGAAGATGGGTCATCTGAAGAGGGATTGTCCTCAGAATAGGACTCAGACACAAGGAAGGGTGTATACCTTGGATGCAAGGAAGAAAAAGAGTGACAATTCATTAATTGCTGGTACGTGCTTAATTAACGGATTTCCTTGCTTTGTTTTATTTGATTGCGGAGCTACACATTCTTTTATATCGATACAATGTACGAAGCGACTTGGGTTGCGGTCCGTTCCTTTGTCTCCTCCTATGGTGGTCACTACCGCCATGGATGAAATGGTTGAGACGCCTTTGATGTGTGAAAATTGTGTGCTATCTGTGAATGATAGAGTTTTTCAGATTGACCTTATTTGTCTACCGCTTAAGAAAGTGGATGTCGTGTTGGGAATGGATTGGCTTTCTGCTAATTCGGTATTTATTGGGTGTGAGGAGAAGCTTATCATCATTCCGTCTATTGAGGCTACACCAAAGGATGTTTTAACAACTATTCTAGAAGGTACGGTTGGTATGATAAATCTCTTGTTTGAAGAAGAGAATTCGGTTATGTTGGTTCTCACTAAGGAAGGGAGTAGAGACCTTCAGGTTATGGACATTCCCGTAGTTTGCGAATTTTCTGAAGTTTTCCCCGAAGATGTCACTTCTCTTCCTCCGGAGAGGGAAGTGGAATTTTCTATTGACCTGGTACCGGGAACGACTCCTATATCCGTTTCTCCGTATCGGATGGCACCGAAGGAGTTAAGGGAATTAAAAGATCAGTTAGAAGAACTCATGGCGAAACATTTTGTGCGGCCTAGTGTTTCTCCGTGGGGAGCCCCTGTTTTGCTGGTGAAAAAGAAGGACGGTGGGATGCGGATGTGCATCGATTATCGTCAGTTGAATAAAGTCACCATTAAGAACAAGTATCCTTTGCCCAGGATAGACGACCTTTTGGATCAATTGAAAGGAGCCTGCGTGTTCTCGAAGATTGATTTGAGGTCAGGTTATCACCAAATCCGAGTGAAGAGTTCCGATGTACCTAAGACTGCATTTAGGACCCGTTATGGCCATTACGAATTCTTAGTGATGCCTTTCGGTGTGACAAATGCTCCAGCCGTTTTTATGGATTACATGAACCGAATATTTCAAACTTACTTGGACCAGTTCGTGGTAATCTTCATTGACGATATTCTTATTTATTCTCGTACTTCACAAGAGCACGAGGAACATCTGAGAATTGTGTTATCTGTGTTGCAAGAGAAGCAACTTTTTGCTAAATTATGTAAGTGTGAATTTTGGATGGCAGAAGTTAAGTTTCTTAGTCACGTTATATCCCAGGGTGGTGTAGCGGTGGATCCGTCGAAGGTAGAAGCAGTGATAAATTGGGAAAGGCCGAGAAATGCCTCAGAAGTCAGAAGTTTCTTAGGGCTGGCAGGTTACTATAGGAGGTTCATTGAAGCTTTCTCTAAGTTAGCTTTACCGATGACGAAGCTTACTCGTAAGGATTTTGCTTTTGAGTGGGATTCAGGTTGTGAGCAAAGTTTCATGAAGTTGAAGGAGAGATTGACAACGGCTCCGGTGTTAATCATTCCTGATCCTAACAACTCTTATGAAGTGTTTTGTGATGCTTCTAAAATGGGATTGGGAGGTGTCCTGATGCAAGGCGGTCAAGTAGTAGCTTATGCCTCCCGACAATTGAAAGTTCATGAACAGAATTATCCAACCCACGAGTTGGAATTGGCGGCGGTTGTTTTTACACTAAAGGTGTGGCGGCATTATTTGTATGGGGTACGATTTGAAATGTTCAGTGACCATAAGAGTTTGAAATATTTATTTGACCAAAAGGAGTTAAATATGCGACAACGAAGATGGATGGAGTACTTAAAAGATTATGATTTAGAATTGAAGTATCATCCAGGAAAAGCGAATAAGGTAGTAGATGCGTTAAGTCGGAGATTAGTGCATGGCGCGAAATTGATGGTTTTGGAGTATGCATTGTTAGAGAATTTTAGAGATCTTAATCTTCAGTTTGTATGGACCCAAGATGGTGTGATTATGGGAAATTTGAGTGTCAATTCTACCTTGAAAGTTGAGATTCACCAAGGTCAAATGGCAGACGAGAAGTTTCAAGAAGTGTTACTTCTACCGGGTATTATTCAGGCTACCGACGGAATTATTATGTTCGACCAAAGAATTTGTGTTCCGAATGATACAATGTTAAGAAGAAAGATTTTGGATGAAGCTCATAAAGGTACTTTTACGATACATCCTGGTTCTTCGAAGATGTATCAAGATTTGAAGAAGGACTATTGGTGGGCCGGAATGAAAAAGGATGTTGCCATGTATGTGTCAGAATGTGCAGTATGCCAACAGGTTAAGATTGAACACCAGAGACCGGGCGGTATGTTGCAACCTTTAGAAATCCCAGTTTGGAAATGGGATAGCATTTCTATGGACTTTGCAGTAGGTTTGCCCCGTACGCAAGGTGGTTATGATTCAATTTGGGTGATTGTGGATCGACTAACGAAATCTGCGCACTTCTTGGCCGTGAAGACTACTTTCAAGGCAAGCATCTTGCGAGGTTGTTTATTGCGGAGATTGTAAGATTACACGGTATTCCTTCTAATATTGTGTCGGACAGAGATCCGAAGTTTACCTCAAGGTTTTGGAAAGTCTTTCAACAAGCTATGGGGACGGAGTTGCGTTTGAGCACGTCTAATCATCCGCAGACGGATGGACAGACTGAGCGAACGATACAAACGATGGAAGATATGTTGAGAGCTAGTGTGTTAGAAAGTAAAGGGAATTGGAAGGAACTTCTACCATTGATTGACTTTTCCTATAACAATAGTTATCATGCTAGTATCGGTATGGCTCCGTATGAAGCGTTGTATGGGCGAAAATGTAGAACACCCTTGTGTTGGGCAGAAGTTGGGGAAGATAGAATCTTAGGACCCGAAATCATCCAAGAGACTACAGAGAAGATTCGAATGATTCACGAGAAAATTAAGCAAGCCCAAGATCAACAAAAGAGTTATGCAGACAATCGAAGGAGACCTTTAGAATTTGAAGAAGGTGACCATGTGTTTTTGAAAGTTACTCCTAGATTGAGATTGAAAAGACCATTTAAGTCACGCAAGTTAAGCCCGAGATACGTAGGACCGTATCAGATCTTAGAAAGGATTGGTGAAGTAGCTTACAGGTTGGCCTTACCACCTTCTCTGTCGGAAATGCATGATGTTTTTCATGTATCTCAGCTTCGGAGATTTGTTCCAGATCCTCTTCAACCGATTCTACCGGATACTCTTGAAATAGAAGCGGCTTTGACGTTTGAACCTCAACCGAGCCGCATTGTGGGAAGAGAAACGAAGGTATTAAGGAACAAGGATATTCCTCTTGTTAAGGTGCAGTGGGATGTAACGCATCCAGGAGATGAAACTTGGGAACTTGAATCGGAAATGCGAGATGCTTACCCTCATCTGTTCAGGTAAATTTTAAATTCGAGGGCGAATTTCTATTTAAGGGGGGGAGGATGTAATACCCCGTATTTTATGTCACCGAATAATATTGCATTGTGATTAATTGAGTCCGGTTGCTCTGAGAAATTATTTGATAAAATAATTAGAGTAACTTCGGTACTTAGAATTGATCCAATAAATATTAATTGTTTCAGAGACATTTATTTAATTTGGACTTGAGAGACTTTTTGGACTTTTAGTAGTATTATTTCTAATCCTAAGTTACTATATTTCTTTTCCTCCCATTTGCCAAAGATAGTAAGACATAGAGAAAGTTAGAGGAAAGAAAGAAGGAAGAAAGAAAAGGAAGGAGAGAAAAAGAGAAAAAGAGAAAATTTGAAGAAAAGCTCAAGAACATCATCCAATCTACATCCAAACTTCTCAATCATCTTCATCTTGCTCTATCTCAAGGTGGGTCCTAGTTAGTACCATTGTTAGAGAACTCTAGATAGTTTTTGGATTTAGGTTAGATTATGAAAAACTTGGAAATTTATGGTTGATCTTGCTATAAATGTTGTTATAGGCTTGTTATCATGTTTGCATTATGTCTTGACTGTTGTGGGATGTGGGTAATGTTTTTGATGAGGAAAATGTGAGTTGGAAGTGAAGAACAACAGCTGGGAGAGGTTCTGTTTCGCTTGCTTCGCCTAGCGAACCTGGGGCGAGTCCCAGCGAACAGCAATCGAGGGTTCGCCTAGCGAAGGTTCGCTGGCATGTTCGCCTAGCGAACTTAGTGTGTTTTGAATATGGGAACTTACTGACTTGGTGCTCGCTGGCACATTCGCCTAGCGAAGGTGGAGGCGAAGGTTCGCCAGACGTTCGCCCAGCGAACTTATGGTGTTTTAGGTCTGGGAGTTTTCTGTTTAATTACTCGCCAGCTTGCTCGCCTAGCGAAGGCGAAGGCGAAGGCTCGCCAGCTCGTTCGCCTAGCGAACCTGGGGCGAGCTGTGTTATTTTTATAACTTGTTTTCGCCATATCTTTTGATCCGGTGGTCCGTTTTGAATGTTCAGCATATTATTAGAAAGCTGGAGAAATGACCTTTATGATGACGATAAGGCATTGTCGTTTTGATTGCCCGATTAAATAATCGGAGGAACCCGAAGTGGAAATCATTTGATAAATTTATGTAAACTATGTTTTAAATTGTGTTTACCTATCCTTTTTATGTTGTGAATATGTTGTGATTGGAAATGCATGAAAGATAAAAAGGAAAATAGTAAGAGTGAGGAAAACCCTCATGAACTATAGCAGAATTTAAAAGTTGGAAACACTAGTATGGAACATGTGGTTAACCTTTGTGGATTTGAACTGGCATGTGAGGCCGAGAGGCATTATAGCCTGTGATTGTCGAATACAATCGTGGTGTTATGTATGATCACGTAATCGTAACCGGATTATTTATATTAAGTGTAGTTTCATGAGTCTCGGACTCCTCTGAAATGGATGCACAACTACTTGGCAGGTTTGATTCCCCGTACTGTACGAATGGCGCCCATGGAGCGTATGCTTGTGACGGTATAAGGCCCGTGTGAAGTGACGGTTCATAACGGTATAAGGCCCGTAGAAGCGGACGGGAATAGGAAGTACCTTGGTATGGTTATCGATTAGTGATATTGTGGGTTGATGAACTCATAGCATGTTTCCATATAGTGTGTGTGTGCTCAAAGTCACTTCCCTCCCCCGGACTTGAGCTAGGATTGTTAGAACCATAAATAATCCGAGAGAATCCATAAGATAGGGAACTCACTGAGATTTGATGTATCTCACCCCACTGTTGTTGTTTACATCACAGGTTCTGCAGGTTCGGCGACGGGTAAGGATAAAGTGGTTTGACTTTTCCTTCCGGTTCATAGATTTTGAGATGGCATGGCTTCCGCTATGACGTTTTATTTTGAGATCATTGCTCTGATCTAGTTCTTAGTTTTTATCTCGGTTGGAACATCTTGTATATGTAATGCCTTAGCTTTTGTGTTGTATTAGAGGCATTTATGTGTATAATGTGTTAACTAGGAACTTATTGTATTTCAATACCAAATACTTGGATTCATATATATAATTTATGCTTTGATGTATGGATTTTATATGTGGGTGTTACATTCACTCTGCTTCATCCATAAAATAATCAAAAGATACATTGAAGCTTGGAGTGACACACATTGGTTGGTGACATATTAAAATGACATTGATTTGAACATACTAGAACAAGCGATGACGCCGTCGGTGGTTTTGAAACAACGTTTGCTGCAAGAACTTTGAGGAAGCAACGTGAGTGGTTTGATCGTACTTAGCTTCACTTTTTCCGCTGAACTGCACAACAACCACCATGAATTCTTCTCTGACCACCGTCGTCAAATCCACCACTATCACAACGCCGCACACTAAGTTTCATCGCGTCATCCTTTGTCCCTTCCATGATTTTGTTTTGGTTTATGTTGGCTTCTGATTTTGCTTGCTAAGATGTAGTTTCAATATGTTTTGAGAAATGAAAGATAAATTCATGTTGTTGTTATCTTTATATAAGAATATGAGAATGAATCTGAACCGTTGAATTAAAACATATTTCTAAAATTGATTATTAATTTCTCTCTCCTCTTAAAAGCTTCCGATTTTTTCGACTTTTGGCACATGATCAGTGAAAAATATGATTTAATCTCAACCTTTTAAATCTGATGGTTATTATTTATTCTCAAATTCTCATATAACTCACTCATTCTCACTATATATATATATATATTCAAAAATATTTTTTATTAAAACAATTATAAAATAGTAGAAATTATTTTAATCTTTAAAAGACTAATTTTGATATATAGTTGCATAAATTTACATTATTTAAGAATAAATCATAGTCAATATCAATTAAGTTTTCAAAAAAATAAAATATTTATAAATGATTTTTAAGAAAACTTATTCAAAATTAAGTAATGTTTTGAAATTTTGATATTAAAAATTATCATAATTAAAAAAATAAAATATCTAAAATAATATTGTATAAAAAATGTATTTAAACTAATTTTTTATCCGAAATTATATTTAGAAAATTATTTGTAAATTTTTTAAATAAAAATCAATTATATTATACATATCATTTTTGTAATACCCCGTATTAATTAAGTGCTCCATTGGATATCAGAAAAGATCAATTATTAAAAGGCAAAGTGATATTTATTAGTTAAGGGAGTATTTTAAGTTAACTCTAATAATTGATCAATTGGGTTGGAATGACAAAATATCGATTGGAGATATTTTTACTCTATTGGATTTATATTATATAATATTGGTATATATATATATATATATATATATATATATATATATATATATATATATATATATATATATATATATATATATTTGTTAAGAAAAGAAAAAGATAGTAAGAGAAGAAGAAAGAAGAAAAAGGAAGAAAAGGAAGGAGAGAAAAGTGGAGAAGAGGAAAAAGAGAAGAAATTCAAGTTTCAAGAGCAAATCATCATCAATCCTTCATCAATTCATCTCATCTTCTTCACAATCATCTTCATCTTCATCTTACTAGAGGTGGGTTCTAGTTAGAGACCATTTTTCTTTTTGAGTTTTTGGAATATTTGAGTTTTAGGTCAATATGTTGAAATCGATAATCTAGCGGTTAAAAATCGAGATAAATTGGATTGTATGATCACTCTATGCTTATGAACATTAATTATGCTTGTTTGTGTTGTTGGAACTGTTTTTGGTTTGGAAAAGTGGGATTTTGGGGGTTAGAACCATGAAACCCGCAGCAGAAAAAAATTATGGTTCTGGTGCAAATGGCCAGGCGAATTTTTAAGTGGCCAGGCGAATTTGGTCTCGCCACTGTCTCGCTAGGCGAAGTACTGGCGGAAGGGATTCGCCAGGCGGATTTCAGATTGGCCAGATGGATTTGAAAAGACAGAAATGTGTGAGCTACTGGAACTTTTGATTTTTTCTGGAATTGGGGATTCGCCACTAGATTGGCCTGGCGAAGTGCTGGCGAATGGTGATTGGCCAGGCGAAGTGCTGGCGAATGGTGATTGGCCAGGCGAAGTGCTGGCAAAAGAGGTTTGGCCAGGCGAATTTTGAAGTGGCCAGGCGAATTTCGCTGTAACTCAATAATTTTATTTTCTTAAAAAATCCATAACTTTTTACTCGTTTATCCGATTTAAGAGTTCTTTATATCGACATGAAGCTAAGAAAATATTCTATGTAATGGAGGTGAAAAATGTTAATTTTACTGTAATACCCCGTATTATCTAAATGCTCAATTGGATATCAGATGAGATCAGATGAGCATCTATGTGCTCTATCATTGGTAAATTGGATTAATGGAATCCTCTAAGTACTTTAAGTATAGTTAATTGGGATCAATAGAGCAACTTGAGAACTCTAAAGAGATCAATTATTTTATTAAAGAGACGGATTAATATTTAGTAGTTCAAGAAAGTATTTTAAGGTAACACTAGTAATTGATCAATTGACGTTAGAAGACAAAATATCAATTGGAGATAGTTACCCTATTGGATTTATATTATATAATAAGTGTTATATATATATATTTATAGGATAAAGAGAATAAGAAGTGGGTAAGGAGAAGAAAAAGAAACAGAAAGAAGAAAAAGGAAAAACGTGAAGAAAAGAGAAAGAGGAAAAAGAGAGAAAGAAGAAAAGAGAAGGGGAAGAAGAAGGAAAGCTTGGATCATCATCATCAAAGCCATGTTTCATCATCAATCTTCTCCTACTAGGTGAGTTCCATTAGTTAGAAACTTTGGGGTAGAAATTGGTGGAAAATAAATTGGGGTTTTAGGGTTTGATGTGTAATAACATGCTATATGTGTTATAAATCGAAAGGAATGATCCATATGCTTATAGAAACATGTATTGATGTTTGGATTAACTTTGGGTTGATGGAAATTGTTAGGTTTTGAAGAACATTTGTGTTCTTGGGGAAAATGAGTAATTTTGCTAAATCAAAGAATCTAATGGTTGAAATGCGTTATAAACTGAGTAGTATGATTGATATATAGGTATAATCATCTGTTGATACTTATTTGTGTGTTCTTGAGTGGTTTTGATCGAGGTTAAAATTGGGTTAAATTGATAAAACCGTGTGTCAAAATATTTCAACCGTGAAAATGTGTTGGATGGCCTTGTAATGATGAAAATATTGTAGTACGTTGAATTCTGAGATCGCATCTTTTTACGGAATCGAAAACGGATGTCCGGAAGTCTAAAAAATGGTGTTTTTAAGGCTGAGGTTCAGCAGGTATCGCGCTCAGCGCGCAGTCTGCGTGCTCAGCCCGCAGGTCTGGGCGGAAATGAAAAATCCCGAAACTTCAAAAATTCATAACTTTTGAACCGTAAGTCCGTTTTGGTCCCCGTTCGAAGCGTTGGAAAGCTGATTTTATGCTCTTTGTGATGGTGAGGTAGAAACATGGCTATATGCTGTGGATTGATAAGATAATATAGAAATGTAGTGTATGTAATTTTGTTTCCACCAAAACTTAAGGATCGGTAATCTGATTGTTACGAGTCCAAAGCCATTGGAAAGATAATTCCATAGGGTAGTGAATGGTGTGTTAGACCATGAGTTAACCAAGGATGCTTGGTAGAGGGTGTTAGTTGTATGCTTTAAAATGTGTGCGAACTACGATATTTATTATGTTTAACATATTATACGTATATGTTGATTGTGGCTTGACTAATGGCTTGATGTGATCACTTGTTATGTCTCCCTTGTATATGTGTGAATATGATGCATTATGTTGATAAATGCTATGATGTGATCATTTCCTTGCTTGTTCCCGTTCATTCCGGTTGAACGTTCGGATGTGATTGTGATGTATGCTTGAATCGGAGTAGGCCTAAGCTACTAGGTGGTGTTTCACCTGAATTCCGGACTTGGTCCGAGGGATACCGAACTTGTTCCGAAGAATACCGTTGCGATGAGCTTGTGAGGGTCCACTAGGACGTATTTCCCACTTGCCGTTAACTCATCTGCGTGCTCGGTATACACCTTAGCTACCGTTGCGATGTGCTTGTGGGGGTCTTATTGGGCGTTAACCCACTTGCCGTTAACACATCGGCGTGATCGGTATGGTGGGGTTGTGATGCCATGAAGGCAATATCACTCCTTTACTCACCTCTAGTGGTGTCACGTAGGCAATACCACTAGGCTTTCTCCCGGTGGGCTTTTGCAGTCATGTAGGCGTTCTTGCACTTGCCGATACACACATGCGTATTGATGATGGATGGATGGGTTTCGCGGCCACTTAGGCGTGTATCACTTCGGACACCTCTGACTCATCGTGTTGTGTGCTTGTGTTAGTCTCTTGATGTAGGCACTTGGTTACTCATCGAGGGTGTGTTATTTTCTGGCCTATGTAGACAGGTTGATACTACTTCTGGATTCCTCGTACGTGAGTACGGGTCTGCATGTTTGGTTGGTTGATCTGGTTATTGTTGTTTGTGTACTTGTCGTTATTTTGTTGATGAGTCAAGGGACTACCAATGAGGATATTACCCATTGTTGTGTATTTGCCCCAGACCGTGATTAAACCCCGGATCCACGGTGGATCCGTTTGATTGCATGTACCCTGTAGAGCCGAGGGAACCCATAAGATAGGGGAACTCACTGAGATTATTATCTCACCCCAATATCGTTGTTATTTTTCAGGTGTTATTTGCAGGTTTGTTTTACAAGTGGAGAAATGCGTGGATGTTTCAAGAGAAGCTTAGTTAAGCTTATTTTCCGCTGTGTAATCTTTTGTTGTATACAATTGAGGATATTGTATATTATTCTTAGATTTTATTTTTTGGCTAGTTTCCATGCCTTGTGCCATATGTTGTATTTACGTTTTAGAAATGGACAAGTATGTGAACTATGTCAGTAGGCACTTTTGATGTGTCAGTACCGAATGAAAACACTTGTATGGTATTATTCTAGATAAATATTATACAGGGCGTTACAGTTGGTTTCAGAGCAGGTCGTGTCCTCGACCTAGCCTTGAAACATCATAAGTAAATCTATTCCTGCCTCTTAAGTGTGTCTTGCCATCATGAAACTTAATATCATACTATCTAGTGTTGGGCCTGATCAACCTAATACTATGTATGTGATAGGTAGAATCATGGTTGAGCGACCACGAGGACTCCGAAGTGTTGTCGGAACTTGTGCTGTGAGGGAAGGCTCAAGCCAAGAGTTAGTAATGATGAGTTTTGGTCAGCTCAGTTGAGGTTTTAGTAGAAGTCGTGCTTTGGGGTAGCATGGAACTGAAGAGTGGTGTGTTGTTTAATCAATCCTTTGGAAAGGATGGAGTTTGAAAGTTAAGAATCTCTAGTGGACGATTGGTTAAGGTATTGAGGAATGTGTAAAGTCGCTAGTAGAGTTGGATTAACCATTGGGGTGAATATGGATTTCAAGTAATCTCATTCCGTGAAAAAGAAAAGTGGTTTTGTGGAACGCGTGGCGTAAGGTCCGGAAGTGAGATAAGTTTTGGTGTTTTAGTTTCTAAGGTTGTTATGGTATTTTAAATGGACGAGAGTATCTTAAGGAATGTGTTCGGAACAATATCTTTCAGCTGGTTAAAGTTGAGAGTTAAAGGCGTTTGGCTTTTATGGGAACTTAAAGTAGTAGAGAAGTGTGTGAAGGAACACAAGGATGTGTTTACATGCTTCAAGTGAAATAAGTGTGAGCCGAAAGAAGAGTGAGACATGAGTGGTGTATCTTCAGTTATGCGTGGAGATTAAGTTCGGGATAATACTTCAGGTTTTCCGTTTTCAATAAGAGGCCAATTTGGAATATTTGATTTGGTAACTTACCCAAGGAAGGGTATAAGGTATTGTGTTGGAGAAAGTCTGGACTTCATTTAGTAATAGAAAGTGTAGTGATATGGACCGGAGGTAGTTTGTATTAAGAGACAGAGTAAGTATCTTGGATTGAAGGGAATCTTAGTAAGATGGTTTTATATTTGGACCTAAGAGGATTACCGTGGAGAGCAAAGTAAACGCGATATGGAAAACGGTATCGATGGTATGTTATGAGAAGGTTACACCTTGGTATTAAGAACGAGCGTAGTGCTAGCACCTTGGTCACAAGAGTATGTGATGGATTCTTACCCTTGAGACATACTTTGTGGAACAACGAGTATTGTATCCTAAGAAGTAGGATTATGGTAAAAATAACGAGAAGCGAATCAGGAATTATTACGGACTAAGTGTAAATCATGGAACAGTTTACACCGGAGAAGTGTTGTAGATAGTTGATGAGAATTGTCGGTTGCGAATCTTCCATTAAGTAATTAGGTGTAAGTGGGATGTTCAATGGATAGTGAAGGGTAAGGAATTTTCGGTTAATGTGTATGAAGTGATGGAAAGGTTCTACAAGAGGATGCATTACCCCGATCTACTTTCAAGTATAGAAAAAAACTTCTGTATTGGTGAATAATCGAAATTTACGGAATCTACCTTTTGTTGGACTAAGAACGTTGTTGTTTTAATTCTCACCAAGGAATTCAAGTGAGAGAACAAGGTTATATGTTTGATATGAGATGTCCATCGCTTTGTGGTACTGTACAATGGTTGTGTGTTGGGTTTTGCTTATGGACGAATCAAGTATGAGTGTGATGACTTTTGAATTATAAGAAATTGGTTTTCAGCTTCTGCAGCAGTGTTAACCGACTAACGTAATGGAGTCCTCTGACTCATCGTGCTGTGTGCTTGTGCTAGTCTCTTGATGTAGGCACTTGGTTACTCATCGAGGGTGTGTTATTTTGTGGCCTATGTAGACAGGTTGATACTACTTCTGGATTCCTCGTACGTGAGTACGGGTCTGCATGTTTGGTTGGTTGATCTGGTTATTGTTGTTTGTGTACTTGTCGTTATTTTGTTGGTGAGTCAAGGGACTACCAATGAGGATATTACCCATTGTTGTGTATTTGCCCCAGACCGTGATTAAACCCCGGATCCACGGTGGATCCGTTTGATTGCATGTACCCTGTAGAGCCGAGGGAACCCATAAGATAGGGGAACTCACTGAGATTATTATCTCACCCCTATATTGTTGTTATTTTTCAGGTGTTATTTGCAGGTTTGTTTTACAAGTGGAGAAATGCGTGGATGTTTCAAGAGAAGCTTAGTTAAGCTTATTTTCCGCTGTGTAATCTTTTGTTGTATACAATTGAGGATATTGTATATTATTCTTAGATTTTATTTTTTGGCTAGTTTCCATGCCTTGTGCCATATGTTGTATTTACATTTTAGAAATGGACAAGTATGTGAACTATGTCAGTAGGCACTTTTGATGTGTCAGTACCGAATGAAAACACTTGTATGGTATTATTCTAGATAAATATTATACAGGGCGTTACTGCCCGATTAAATAATCGGAGAAATTCCAAAAGTGGTATGTTATGTTGTACTTGTTAGATATTATTCCATTGTGCAATTATGATATAATTACCTATACTCTTGTTGTTAAACATATTTGAGAGTGAATATGCATGCTAAAAGAAAAGATGGAATAGGAAGAGTGAGGAAACTTTACCCCAAAACGAAATAGTATAATTCTAGGTTGTAACTAGGATTGTGGTAGAGAATCTAGATGGCGATGCTCGTGCATTCGATGCCTTTGTGCGCATCCTTGACGAGTAATGGTCTAGAAGAGAGTAAGACACTAGTATGGAACATGTAAGTGAACCTTTGGATTCTTTGTGATTAAGGCAACTATGGCCTTGTGATTGTCGAATACAATCACGTTTGTGTGTGTGATCACGTAATCGTAACCGGTTCTTTGAGTTGCGTTTCATGAGTCTCGAGCTCCTCTGAAACATATGCATGACTACTTGGCAGGTTTGATTCCCCGTGCTGTACGAATGGCGCCCGTTGGGTGAATGCTTCTGACGGTATAAGGCCCGTGTAAAGTGACGGTTCATAACGGTAAAAGGCCCGTAGAACCCGAATCCATTCGTATGTCAAGTAGGTTGCAAGGATCCATGACCCGTGTCGACTTCTAGACGTAGAAGAGGACGGGAAAAGGGGGTGCCTTGGCATGGTTATCGATTAGTGATATTTTGAGTTGATAAACTCATGACATGTTTCCATATAGTGTGAGATTGTGTACTCAAAGTCATTTTCCCTTCCCCTTGACTTGAGTTAGGATTGATAGAACCTTGTACAGCCGAGAGGATCTATAGGATAGGGAACTCACTGAGATTTGATGTATCTCACCCCACTATAGTTGCTATATTTCAGGTGTGGTCTGCAGGTTTGATTTACAAGTGGAGCGATGCTGGGATGTTTCAAGAGAAGCTTAGTTAAGCTTATTACGCTGTGTATTTTATTGTTCTTGTACAATGAGGAATATTGTATATCGATCTTAGTTTTATTTTATTTTTGGCTAATTTCCATGGCTTGTACCATAGTTGTATTATGTTTTAGAATGGTCAAGTATGTGAATTACGCCATTAGGCACTTATGATGGTGTCAGTACCAAATAAAATGCTTGTATTGTATTATTCTAGGTATATATTATACAGGGCGTTACAGTTGGTATCAGAGCAGGTCGTGTCCTCGACCTAGCCTTGAAACATCATAAGTAAATCTATTCCTGCCTCTTAAGTGTGTCTTGCCGTCATGAAACTTAATATCATACTACCTAGTGTTGGGCCTGATCAACCTAATGCTATGTATGTGATAGGTAGAATCATGGTTGAGCGACCACGAGGACTCCGAAGTGTTGTCGGAATTTATGCTGTGAGAGTATGCTCAAACCAAGAGTTAGTAGTGTGGAGTTTTGGTATTTAGTTCTAAGGTTGCTATGGTATCTTAAATGGACGAGAGTACCTTAAGGAAGGTGTTCGGAACAATATCTTCCGACTAGTTAAAGTTGAGGGTCAAGGACGTCCGACTTTTATGGGAACCTAAAGTGGTAGAGATGTATGAGAAGGAAACACGAGGATGTGTTTACATGCTTCAAGTTGAATAAGTATGTGTCGGACGAAGAGTGTGTAATGAATTGCGTACATTCAATTGTATAGAGAGATTAAGTTCGAGATACTACATCGGGATTTTTCTGTATTTGATGAGAGACCATTTTGGAATTTGGAATTGTTAAATTACCCAAGGAACAGTATAAGTTATTGTGCCGAAGGAAGTTGAGATTCATTTAGTAATCGAAAGTGTAGTGATACGGACCAGTAGAAGTCTGTATTAAGAAACTATGTAAGTACCTTGGATTTAAGGGAATCTTAGTGAGATGGTTTTACATTTGGACCTAAGAGGATTACGATGGAGAGCAAGGCGAACACGATATAGAAAACGGTATCAACAGTATATGACGATGGAATGTCTTTTGGACGATTGTGTACTAGAGCTATTGAGTAGTTGTTGAGGCTTAAGTTAAGGAAGTGTAACCAAGGATGGTTTGCCCGTGAGAACTCTAGTAAGTATGATGTGAAATGGAAAGTTATACTTTGTTATTAAGAACGAGTGCGGTAGCAGCATCATGGTCACAAGTGTACAAGAGGGATTCTTATTCTTGAGACAAGTGTGACGGGACGTACCTCGTGACGCAATTAGTATTGTATCCTAAGAGATAAAATTGTGGTAACACAATGAGAAGCAATTCAGGACTTATTACGGACGGAGAGTAAATTATGGGACGGTTTATACCGGACGAGTTTTGTAAATGGTTGATGAGAATTATCGGATGCAAGCATTTCATTAAGCGACTTAAGTGTAAGTGTGGGGTGCAATGGATAATGGAAGGTAAGAAATCCCGGTTGGTGTGTACGAAGTAATATAAAGGTTCTTCAAGAGGATGCATTGCCCCGATTTATTTTCAGGTATAGAGAACTTCTGTAGTTGTGAATAATCGGAATATTCGGAATCTACCTTTTGTTGAACTAAGAACTTTGTTGTTTTAATTTCTCCAAGGAATTACAAGTGAGGGGACAAGGTGGTATGCTTGATATGAGATGTCCATCGCTTTTATGGTATCGTGCAATGGTTGTGTGTTGGGTTTTGCTTATGGATGAATCGAGTAAGAGTTGTGGCTAAAACCCTAGAATGTCGTCATTATTGACTTTCTGCTAGTGTTGTTGTATCAACAGAGAGTGAACTGTTCCGCTGAAATTGTAGGGTGGCTGCGACAGAATTTGGAAATTTTCCTTGTCACTTGGTTGGAGTGTGTCGTCGACTTTGTCGGTTTTATCTTGAGTGAATCATGGTTAGTGAATGTTACCCAAGTTAAGGAGCCACGAGTTGAGAATGATATTTCAGCTTAGAACAAATCGGATGGATGGTTTGGGTAAGGATGGCTTTGAATTATGAGAAACTGGTTTTTTGTTTCTGCAGCAGTGTTAACTGACTAACGCAAAGGAGTTAACCGATTAACCTCAGATGGTTAATCGACGAACGTATGGGTAAGTTATGGATTCTCTTGAGAACCATCATCTGTGTTTTGTTACCTTATGTTGCTCCAATTGGAGAGTGTTGTGTGAATGGAAAACAAGACTATAAGTAAATAAAAGAGGAATTATGTTTTGAAATTGGAACTTCTGGAAGGTGTTGCGTAATTGACCATTTGTTTAGACGACGAAGAAGTTTAACTTTGGGGAAATAATCTTGTAAATTGTGTTGAGTAGGAGAAAGTCTTAAGTGTATTACTGTTAAAGAACTTCAGGGAGAGGTTGTAAGATACTCTCGAAGTGTAGATCTTGAAAAGACCTTTTCGGTAATTTAATTTATGGTGTTAGTAAGGAACGAACGGTTGGTCAAAGTTGGTAACTGTTAACTTCCGTGAGTTCATGGTTTTGGATTTAGACCCCGTGAAAGTGGTATCAGTTGTGTGCAGTTGTGTTCTAACCAGAGGAGGAATTTGTAGGTTATCTTTCCAAGTACTAGTAAGAATTGGACGTTCCGAAGTTAAGTATCTAGCTGGGAATAGTTATGAAGCAGAACGAATAAAAAAGGGTTGATTCAACTGAGAAGTGTGTGTATGTGGAGTATTTCACGTGAATTGGGGAGTAATATGGAAACTCACAATTGTGCTTTGGACAGTTAAGTTGATAAGTGGTGACTCGTGTATGATTGGAGTATCGTGATGGTGTTATGTAATATTGGTTGAGATCTCGTGTCAACAAGGAATTTTGAGTAAGTCGGACAAACGTAAGGATAATCGATTGGAAATGCGGTAACCAGAGCCGAAGGTTGTTAACCCACTTTTGGATGAATTATTTCGAGTTTAGAATGGATTGAGAAGTGTATACGTTGTGATTGTAACAGTGTAACTCCTGCATCTTTATCGTCTAGAGAGTGTTGGACGGATGTTAAGACATTGTGTGTCGGTGAGGAAATTGTTCTACTATAGGACGTCAGTAAGTCTTGTACCGTTGATTATTAAAGATCCCAGTGGATAAGTGTGCTCTCCGTGGACTGTTAGCTACTTAATAGTGATTAAGAATCCGTGGTGTTCTACTGTTAGAATTTGGTTTGCGCAGTGGGAGGTGACAGGTGAAAGAGCTTAGTCAGACTACTGGGAATTAGAATGACTGTTACTTGTAAGGATAGAAATGACATTCCTGTCTACTTGGCAACTGTCAGTGTCTAAACAATACCAGATGTCCAATGCAAGGATGAAAGTAAGAAGATTTTGTTCTAAGTGTGTTACCCTTTGGGGTGATACGAAAGAGATGAAATATCAGATTGAATGAGTATAGTGTACAACATCAGGCTAGATGGAATTGGTAAAGAAGTTGTTCGACTAGATATGAAGTGGTTCTAATGTTAAAGGATTTATGAAAGGATATATGTCGGTAATTACGTGAAGGAAAAGAATTACCGAATTACCTCATAAGGGTTTGTTGAGTGTGTGTTATCTTGAATCAAGATAAGGTATTACGGTTTGGTTTGTGACTCAGTAGAGGAATGTAGAATGGTACCTTTTTTTCGTGGTAAAGGGCGACCAAGTGTGTTAGTAAGAAACAACAGATGAATTGGGGAAGCAAAGTTGGAAGTTAACTCGATGTTAGAACAAGAGTATGATTAAGGACGTGAAGTTGTTAAGTTGTGAAAATAAGAATTTTGGTCTATGAAACCAAGTTAGAATTGGTATGCGTCAGAATTGAACAGAAGGTTAGCAGAAGTGAAGTGAGTGTGGAACTAAGACAATGATGCAAGAAGTGGTTATTGTTGAACGAAGGAAATTCGGGGGCGAATTTCAATTTAAGGGGGGGAGAGTGTAATACCCCGTATTAATTAAGTGCTCCATTGGATATCAGAAGAGATCAATTATTAAAAGGCAAAGTGATATTTATTAGTTAAGGGAGTATTTTAAGTTAACTCTAATAATTGATCAATTGGGTTGGAATGACAAAATATCGATTAGAGATATTTTTACTCTATTGGATTTATATTATATAATATTGGTATATATATATATATATATATATTTGTTAAGAAAAGAAAAAGATAGTAAGAGAAGAAGAAAGAAGAAAAAGGAAGAAAAGGAAGGAGAGAAAAGTGGAGAAGAGGAAAAAGAGAAGAAATTCAAGTTTCAAGAGCAAATCATCATCAATCCTTCATCAATTCATCTCATCTTCTTCACAATCATCTTCATCTTCATCTTACTAGAGGTGGGTTCTAGTTAGAGACCATTTTTCTTTTTGAGTTTTTGGAATATTTGAGTTTTAGGTCAATATGTTGAAATCGATAATCTAGCGGTTAAAAATCGAGATAAATTGGATTGTATGATCACTCTATGCTTATGAACATTAATTATGCTTGTTTGTGTTGTTGGAACTGTTTTTGGTTTGGAAAAGTGGGATTTTGGGGGTTAGAACCATGAAACCCGCAGCAGAAAAAGATTCTGGTTCTGGTGCAAATGGCCAGGCGAATTTTTAAGTGGCCAGGCGAATTTGGTCTCGCCACTGTCTCGCCAGGCGAAGTACTGGCGGAAGGGATTCGCCAGGCGGATTTCAGATTGGCCAGGCGGATTTGAAAAGACAGAAATGTGTGAGCTACTGGAACTTTTGATTTTTTCTGGAATTGGGGATTCGCCACTTGATTGGCCAGGCGAAGTACTGGCGAATGGTGATTGGCCAGGCGAAGTGCTGGCGAATGGTGATTGGCCAGGCGAAGTGCTGGCGAAAGAGGTTTGGCCAGGCGAATTTTGAAGTGGCCAGGCGAATTTCGCTGTAACTCAATAATTTTATTTTCTTCAAAAATCCATAACTTTTTACTCGTTTATCCGATTTAAGAGTTCTTTATATCGACGTGAAGCTAAGAAAATATTCTATGCAATGGAGGTGAAAAATGTTAATTTTACTTCCCGATTAAATAATCGGAGAAATTCCAAAAGTGGTATGTTATGTTGTACTTGTTAGATATTATTCCATTGTGCAATTATGATATAATTACCTATACTCTTGTTGTTAAACATATTTGAGAGTGAATATGCATGCTAAAAGAAAAGATGGAATAGGAAGAGTGAGGAAACTTTACCCCAAAACGAAATAGTATAATTCTAGGTTGTAACTAGGATTGTGGTAGAGAATCTAGATGGCGATGCTCGTGCATTCGATGCCTTTGTGCGCATCCTTGACGAGTAATGGTCTAGAAGAGAGTAAGACACTAGTATGGAACATGTAAGTGAACCTTTGGATTCTTTGTGATTAAGGCAACTATGGCCTTGTGATTGTCGAATACAATCACGTTTGTGTGACTATGGCAACTATGGCCTTGGCATGGTTATCGATTAGTGATATTTTGAGTTGATAAACTCATGACATGTTTCCATATAGTGTGAGATTGTGTACTCAAAGTCATTTTCCCTTCCCCTTGACTTGAGTTAGGATTGATAGAACCTTGTACAGCCGAGAGGATCTATAGGATAGGGAACTCACTGAGATTTGATGTATCTCACCCCACTATAGTTGCTATATTTCAGGCGTGGTCTGCAGGTTTGATTTACAAGTGGAGCGATGCTGGGATGTTTCAAGAAAATCTTAGTTAAGCTTATTCCGCTGTGTATTTTATTGTTCTTGTACAATTAGGAATATTGTATATCGATCTTAGTTTTATTTTATTTTTGGCTAATTTCCATGGCTTGTACCATAGTTGTATTATGTTTTAGACTGGTCAAGTATGTGAATTACGCCATTAGGCACTTATGATGGTTTCAGTACCAAATAAAATGCTTGTATTGTATTATTCTAGGTATATATTATACAGGGCGCTACAATTTTACCCCTTACGATATTATTAGATTATTCCCAAAATTTTGATCATAATTGTTATATAATTGACTTCTTGCTAAATTAATATATATATATATATATATATATATATATATATATATATATATATATATATTATATTTATAGATAAATTTAAAATAATTATATATTTAAACTGACTTGAGCGAGCACAAATTGACCCGCGTAGATATAAGAAGAGTGTCCTATTAGTAATATATTATTAGTTGTTAACTCTAAAATAAAATTATTTCAAGAATGAATATTAATAATATATTCTTTATAACTAAAGGAATATCCAAAAATATAAAACAATAAAAAACAAAAACATTCTTCGCTAAAGCATCAATAATTATCCATATAATTTATATGGATTATATATCCTTTATATTTCAATAATAAAGTAATTAAAAAAAACAATCACACTAGTAATTAGTCTTAATAACTTAATAATTAACCTAATAATAAATATGGATGAATGACTTAAACTAATGGCATGCTACACCATAAAATAAAATCCAATTCGACGATTTTTCTAAATGATATCGTTTGCGATGAAAATAAATGACTTCAGTGTGATACGTTAATTAGGGATTTAAAAATAAAAATAAAAATAACATTTTCAAAATAGTAAAAATTATTTTAAACTTAATATTTATAAACTAAGAGTCTAATTTTAACATATAGTAGTATAAATTAAAATTTTTTAATATTAAAACATAGTCAATTTCAACTAATTAAATTCTTAAAAAATCCAAGTTTTAAAAAAAAGTATCTAATAATGATTTTTTTATATAAAGAATAATTCAAAATAGTAAAATTTTGAAATTTTTATATTTATAAAAGTCAATATATAAAAGACTAAAATATCTAAAATAATATTCACCAAAAACTATTTAGATAAGTTGTTTATCCGAAGATGTTTTTTTGAAAAATTGTTTATACCTTTTTAAAATAAAAATATGTAATATTATACAAATCATTTAAAATTTAATAATTGTTTTAGTCAATATTTAATATAATTACAAAAAGATTCTTTTTATGATTTTGATCAATAATCGATCATAATATGATATGATAATCTTATCTTTTTGAATTTGGTATATTGGTTTTTTCTAAGAATCTTTGAGGCTTCATTTGTAATTTTATTTTTTTATTTTGTATTAAATTTTTTTTCTTTTCAGGGTTTGGGTATTGTAGTTTTAGTTAAAAAATTAAGAAAGGAGAAAACTATAATTAATTAATTATGTTAACGCAATTTTATTGAAAGGCTTAAAAATATTCCCCTTATGATATTATTTGGCCAGTCAAAAATTTCTGATCATTATTATAATATATTTGACTTCTAGATAATCTACCACCTATCTATTAAAAGACTATCTATTAAAAGACTATGTTCTAGAAACGATCACTAAATCTTTTTTAATTCAAGTTTATTTTTTTCTAATTATAGTATTAATTATGTCTAAGCACATTTAACTTACTTTTTCAATTTTCATGCAAAACTGAAAAAAAAAAGCCTCATTCTACTTTCAATGTCATTCTAAATGTTCACTCTGCTTCATCCATAAAATAATCAAAAGATACATTGAAGCTTGGAGTGACACACATTGGTTGGTGACATATTAAAATGACATTGATTTGATCATACTAGAACAAGCGATGACGCCGTCGGTGGTTTTGAAACAACGTTTGCTGCAAGAACTTTGAGGAAGCAACGTGAGTGGTTTGATTTCTACTTAGCTTCACTTCTTCCGCTGAACTGCACAACAACCACCATGAATTCTTCTCTGACCACCGTCGTCAAATCCACCACTATCACAACGCCGCACACCAAGTTTCATCGAGTCATCCTTTGTCCCTTCCATGATTTTGTTTTGGTTTATGTTGGCTTCTGATTTTGCTTACTAAGATGTAGTTTCAATATGTTTTGAGAAATGAAAGATAAATTCATGTTGTTGTTATCTTTATATAAGAATATGAGAATGAATCTGAACCGCTAAATTAAAATATATTTCTAAAATTGATTATTAATTTCTCTCTCCTCTTAAAAGCGCCCGATTTTTTCGACTTTTGGCACATGATTCAGTGAAAAATATGATTTAATCTCAACCTTTTAAATCTGATGGTTATTATTTATTCTCAAATTCTCATATAACTCACTCATTCTCACTATATATATATATATATATATATATATATATATATATATTCAAAAATATTATTTATTAAAACTATTATAAAATAGTAGAAATTATTTTAAACATTAAAAGACTAATTTTGATATATAGTAGCATAAACTTACATTATTTAAGAATAAATCATAGTCAATATCAATTAAGTTTTTTAAAAAATAAAATATTTATAAATGATTTTTAAGAAAACTTATTCAAAATTAAGTAATGTTTTGAAATTTTGATATTAAAAATTATCATAATAAAAAAAATAAAATATCTAAAATAATATTGTATAAAAAATGTATTTAAACTAATTTTTTATGTAACGCCCACATATACATACATACATCAAAGCATATATCATACATGAATAATACGTTTGGTACTGAAACATATATGTGCAAGTTCCTAGTTAACACATTGTATACATTAAATGCCCTAAATACAAATCCTAGTCACAACTTAGAATCATAACATTAGGTTTTGAGGTAAGGTTTCCTCACTCTTCCTAATTTGTCTTAAGCATGCATATTCTCTCATTCATACTTAACAACAAATATATAGACACGGTATAACACAAAATTACAAGTAAATACATATAATCACACATCACATAAAACATCACTTTCCCGATCCGAGTTACGGATCAAAAGTTATGGAAGAAACAAGTTGGGTGATCTTTCATGTTCGCATTGCGAAGAGCCAGCGAGTGCTCGCTACTCATTCGCAGTGCGAACCTCTCAGCGAATGCCTAGCCAACGCTGGTTCGCTGCACCATTCGCAGTGCGAACGTGTGGCGAACCGTGGCAGAACCAAAACAAGCTAAGGTTCGCAGTGCGAACCACTGGCGAATGCCTGGCGAACGTTCACCTTCGCATTCGCAGTGCGAACTGCCAGCGAGTCCACGATTTCCCCCTTCACTGGGGGACTCGCAGTGCGAATCTGGGAATTTCAGAAACTCCATCAGCGTAACAGCTGATCTCCCATGGTTCCAAAACCCCACCAAAACATAACCCAACATCATACAATCAAATATAAATGATTCTACACTCCTATAACCCATAATACTCAGTTTGTAACACATTTTAACCGTTAATCTCCAAGATTTTGCAATTTATCCAATTCTTCTACAACTCTAACCTAGGTATTAGAAACCAATAAAGTCTAAAACAAAAGCATCTATCTAGAACCCACCTTGAAGAGATGAAGATGGTGAAGATTTGAAGATGATTGGATGAAGATTTGATGATGTTCTTGATGATTTTGATCTTGAACTTTTCTCCTTTTTTTCTCTTCCTTTCCTTCTCTTTTCTTTCTCTCCAAAATCCTTTCTATCTTTTTCTTTGGAAAATGAAAGGAAAGAAAATAGTATAGGGAAAAAATATCATCAATTAGCAACACTACTAAATATCCAAAAAGTCTCTAAAGTCCAAATATTTTAATACCTCTGAGTCAGATAATATTAATTGGATTTACTCTAACTCCGACAGTTACCCTAATTACCTCTGCAGATAATTTATCAGAGTGCACTGGGACTCAGTTGATCACAACTAATATTATCCAGAGCAAAATAATTTACGGGGTATTACAACTACCTCAGAGGAAAAGACAACCACCTTGTTCTCCTCCACCTTCTCCAACGGCACCTCCTTTCTCTGACCCAAAACCTCCTTGCTCACCACTTCAGCAAAAGACCTCTTAAAATCTCTCCTATTTGAACCTCCCTGATTGAAAAGGAACTCACTCCGTCTCCCCCTTTTTCCCTCCGTCTTCTCTCCCCGCAAATTCCTTTCAAACCTTGGGAGGTTTGCATGCAGTTTTCGGCCGTCAATTTGTATACTATCAATCTTCATAGCTAGCAACCTCGTGTCTTCCACTCCCTTAAATCTCGCAAAACCAAAACATCTACCCGAACTATTCCTCTTGGGAGAAATCATAACCTACACGACGTCTCCTTCGCAACCAAAAAGCTTGAAAAGGTCCACCGCGCTCATCCGATCAGGAAATTCAGTAAAGTAAATCTACACCAAAAAAGATCCTCCATCTGCCCTCGTCCATTTCCCCTTAGTGAAAACATCCCATCTTGGTTTGATCTCACGGAAAGAACTCCTTCTTGCAGTCTTCCATTCCATTTCAAAAAAAAAAAACACACAAAACCACCCAGAACCAATGTAACACCCATATATAAAATCCATACATCAAAGCATAAATTATATATATGAATCCAAGTATTTGGTATTGAAATACAATAAGTTCCTAGATAACACATTATACACATAAATGCCTCTAATACAAAACACCTAAGTCTAAGGCATTACATATACAAGATGTTCCAAAATGATAAAATCTAAGAACTAGATCATCATAATGATCTCAAAATAACAATATAGCAGAAGCTAGCCATCAACATGCAAGGAAAGATCAAACGACCTTGTCCTTACCCTTCTCTGATCCTGAAGCACCTGAAATATCAACAACGTGGGGTGAGATACATCAAATCTCAGTGGGTTCCTATCTTATAGATTCTCTCGGATTAAAAGGGGTTCTAATAATCCTAGCTCAAGTCCAGGGAAGGGAAAAGGACCTTGAGTTCACAATTTCATTCTTGCCCTATATGGAAACATACTCACGAGTTCTCTAACTCTCGCATCAACAATGGGTATCTCCCACGAAGGCATCCTTCCCCGGCCAACCCTACAAGAGGATTCGACACGAGTCACAGATCCTTAAATTCGTAGACAACCATTCTCGGCCAACCCTTCCAAAGATTTTTCGACACGAGTCTTGGATGCTAAGGTAAATAACTTTCCCCGGCCATCCACAAAGGGCTCTTCAACACGGGTCACGGTTATCTACACATAGTACTTTCCCCGGCCAGCCCACACCAGGGGCCCTTCAACACGGGTCAATAATACCATCATCTAAGCAACCTCCCCGGTTATCCCTCATAAGAGGATCGGAACGCGGGTCACAGTTACTTAGGTATCGATCACTCTTTGCGATCCCTCATGTTTCCATACTAGGGTCTTCCACTTATCTCGATCATTTATCAGTCCTAGCCACAACTAGAACGTAACCCTCATAGTCATTCTGTATTAAAGGTTGATGTTTTCCTCACCCTCTCTATTCCATTTTCATATTACATGCATTTTCAATCGCAATCAGGTTAACAAAGCCATGGATTAGGCAAAACATACCTTATTAGGGGAATAGAATAGCATACCATAATTTAGTCATAAATATATCACTTTTGAACTTTCCCGATTATTTAATCGGTCGGTAAAAACAACATGTTTTACTTCCATTACGTAGAATATTTCCTCGGCTTTACATCGATATAAAGAACAATCGAAACCGATAAACGAAACTAAAGTTATGAATTTTTCCGTCAAAAAGTATAATTTTTCAACTCCCAGGTCGCGCTCAGCGCGCAACTCCCTGCCACGAGAGGTTCCGAGAATTAAACACCGCGCTCAGCGGGCACCTGCGCGCTCAGCGCGCTCTGCGAAACTCAGAAAAAATACCTGCAATAACAGTTCAAAACCAGCCCCTCTACACCATCAATACCAATTCCAACAACCCATTAGAGGCATAATCAACATGTTTCCAACATAGTTCCATCATCAAACTTCACAATCAAGTTTTGAACAAAATCACAAATTCTACATAAACCTAGAATTTCTCATCAAACCAAAATCAACCAAAACATCAAAACAAACATCAAAACATGTTTCTATGATCATACCAATCATTCATTTCGATTTCTAACAAATTCTAACCGTTGTAACATCGATTTCTAAGATTTCGACCTAAAACTCATAATATCAAACTCAAGAAAAAAAATGGTTTCTAGCTAAACCCACCTTGCAAAGATGATGAAAATGATGAAGATGAGATGATTGAATGAAGTTTGAAGCAATGGATGATGATTCTCTTGGATTTTCTTCACAAAACCTTCTTTCTCTTTTCTCTCTATTTCCTCTTCCTTTCTTTCTTCTTCTTTTCCTTCTTTTCTCTTTCTCTCACTTCTTACTAACTTCTTCTTTTTATATGTTTGGAAAGTGGAAGGAAAATAATAAGTAATAAACTTAGTATTAGAAATAATACTACTAAATGTCCCAAAAGTCTCTTAATTCCAAATAAATAAAAAATACGAGGTATTACATCCTCCCCTTCTTAAATAGAAATTCGCCCTCGAATTTAAAGATTACCTGAACAGATGAGGGTAAGCATCTCGCATTTCCGATTCAAGTTCCCAAGTTGCATCACCCGGATGCGTTACATCCCACTGCACCTTAACGAGAGAAATGTCCTTATTCCTTAATACCTTCGTTTCTCTCCCCACAATGCGGCTCGGTTGTGGTTCAAACGTCAAATCCGATTCTATTTCAATAGTATCCAGTAAAATCGGCTGAAGAGGATCTGGAACAAATCTTCGAAGCTGAGATACATGGAAAACATCATGCATTTCCGACAGAGAAGGCGGTAAGGCCAACCTGTAAGCTACTTCACCCATCCTTTCTAAGATCTGGTACGGTCCCACGTATCTCGGGCTTAACTTGCGTAACTTAACCGGTCCTTTCAATCTTAATCTAGGAGTAACCTTCAAAAACACATGGTCACCTTCTTCAAATTTTAAAGGTCTCCTTCGATTGTCTGCATAACTCTTTTGACGATCTTGCGCTTGCTTAATTTTCTCGTGGATCATTCGAATCTTTTCCGTAGTCTCATGGATGATTTCGGGTCCTAAGATTCGGTCTTCCCCAACTTCTTCCCAACACAAAGGTGTTCTACACTTTCGCCCATATAATGCTTCATACGGAGCCATACCGATGCTAGCATGATAACTATTATTATAGGAAAACTCAATCAATGGTAGAAGTTCTTTCCAATTCCCTTTACTTTCTAACACACAAGCTCTCAACATATCCTCCATCGTTCGTATCGTTCGTTCAGTCTGACCATCCGTCTGAGGATGATTAGATGTGCTCAACCGCAACTCCGTCCCCATAGCTTGTTGAAAGACTTTCCAAAATCTTGAAGTAAATTTTGGATCTCTGTCCGACACAATATTAGAAGGAATACCGTGCAATCTTACAATTTCCATAATAAACAACCTCGCAAGATGACTTGCCTTGAAAGTAGTCTTCACGTCCAAGAAATGCACAGATTTCGTTAGTCGATCTACAATCACCCAAATTGAATCATGACCACCCTGCGTACGGGGCAAACCTACTGCAAAGTCCATAGAAATGCTATCCCATTTCCAAACTGGAATTTCTAAAGGTTGCAACATACCGCCCGGTTTTTGGTGTTCAATCTTAACCTGTTGGCACACTGCACATTCTGACACATACATCGCAACATCCTTTTTCATTCCGGCCCACCAATAGTCCTTCTTCAAATCCTGATACATCTTAGAAGAACCAGGATGTATCGTAAAAGTACCTTTATGAGCTTCATCCAAAATCTTTCTTCTTAACATTGCATCATTCGGAACACAAATTCTTTGGTCGAACATAATAATTTCGTCGGTAGCCTGAATAAAACCCGGTAGAAGTAACACTTCTTACAACTTCTCATCTGCCATTTGACCTTGGTGAATCTCAACTCTTAGAGTAGAATTTACATTCAAATTTTCCATAATCACACCTTCTTGGGTCCATATAAACTGAAGATTAAGATCTCTAAAATTTTCCAACAATGCATATTCCAAAATCATCAATTTCGCGCCATGAACTAATTTCCGACTTAACGCATCTGCTACCTTATTCGCTTTTCCTGGATGATACTTCAATTCTAAATCATAATCTTTTAAGTACTCCATCCATCTTCGTTGTCGCATATTCAACTCCTTTTGGTCAAATAAATACCTCAAATTCTTATGGTCACTGAACATTTCAAAGCGTACACCATACAAATAATGTCGCCACACTTTTAGTGTAAAAACAACCGCCGCCAATTCCAAATCGTGAGTTGGATAATTCTGTTCATGAATTTTCAATTGTCGGGAGGCATAAGCTACTACTTGACCACCTTACATCAGAACACCGCCCAATCCCATCTTAGAAACATCACAAAACACTTCGTAAGAGTTGTTAGGATCAGGAATGATTAACACCGGAGCCGTTGTCAATCTCTCCTTCAACTTCACAAAACTTTGCTCACAACCTGAATCCCACTCAAAAGCAAAATCTTTACGAGTAAGCTTCGTCATCGGTAAAGCCAACTGAGAGAAACCTTCGATGAACCTCCTATAGTAACCTGCCAGCCCTAAGAAACTTCTGACTTCTGAGGCATTTCTCGGCCTCTCCCAATTTATCACTGCTTCTACCTTCGACGGATCTACTGCGACACCACCTTGTGATATAACGTGACCAAGAAACTTAACTTCTGCCATCCAAAATTCACACTTACTTAATTTAGCAAAAAGTTGCTTCTCTTGCAACACAGATAACACGATTCTCAGATGTTCCTCGTGCTCTTGTGAAGTACGAGAATAAATAAGAATATCGTCAATGAAGATTACAACAAACTGGTTCAAGTAAGCTTGAAATATACGGTTCATGTAATCCATAAAAACAGCTGGAGCATTTGTCACACCGAAAGGCATCACTAAAAATTCGTAATGGCCATAACGGGTCCTAAATGCAGTCTTAGGTACATCGGAACTCTTCACTCGGATTTGGTGATAACCTGACCTCAAATCAATCTTCGAGAACACGCAGGCTCCTTTCAATTGATCTAAAAGGTCATCTATCCTGGGCAAGGGATACTTGTTCTTAATGGTGACTTTATTCAACTGACGATAATCGATGCACATCCGCATCCCACCGTCCTTCTTCTTCACCAGCAGAACAGGGGCTCCCCACGGGGAAACACTAGGCCGCACAAAATGTTTCGCCATGAGTTCTTCTAACTGATCCTTTGATTCTCTTAACTCCTTCAGTGCCATCCGATACGGAGAAACGGATATAGGAGCCGTTCCTGGTACCAGGGCAATAGAAAATTCCACTTCCCTCTCCGGAGGAAGAGAAGTGACATCTTCGGGGAAAACTTCAGAAAATTCGCAAACTACTGGAATATCCATAACCTGAAGGTCGCTACTCCCTTCCTTAGTGAGAACCAACAGAACCGATTTCTCTTCTTCAAACAAGAGATTCATCATACCAACCGTACCTTCTAGAATAGTCGTTAAAACATCTTTTGGTGTAGCCTCATTAGATGGAATGATGATGAGCTTTTCTTCACACCCAATGAACACCGAATTAGCAGAAAGCCAATCCATTCCCAAAACGACATCAACTTTCTTAAGCGGTAGACAAATAAGGCCAATCTGGAAAACTCTACCATTCACAGACAGCACACAGTTTTCACACATCAACGGCGTCTCAACTATTTCATCCATGGCGGTAGTGACCACCATAGGAGGAGACAAAGGAACAGACTGCAACCCAAGTCGCTTCATACATTGCATCGATACAAAAGAATGTGTAGCTCCGCAATCAAATAAAACAAAATAAGGAAATCAGTTAACTAGGCACGTACCGGCAATCAAAGAATTGTCACTCTTCTTCTTCCTTGCATCCAAGGTGTAGACTCGACCGGCGCTTTTTCCTTGCACTTGATTCTTACTCTTAGGACAATCCCTTGCCATATGGCCCACTCCATCACACTGATAACATCTAAAGACTCCATCGTTGCACTTCCCGAAATGATACTTGTTGCACAATCGGCACAAAGGAGGAGTATTAGGCTTACTACCTTGCACTTGTTTCCCTTTTAAAGATTGTTGTCTCGGCCTAAACGGTTGAATAGATCTCCCGCGATCACCTTGCGTCGTCTTACTTGCGACTCCCTCAGCGTGTACTTTCTTCAAACTATGCTCCGCCACATAGCATTGTCTTAACACTTCAGCATAAGTAGTGAACTCCCTCTGAGAGACACTATGGGATATTTCAGCTCGAAGTCCAAAAATAAATTGGTCGACCTTCCACCTCTCGTCCGGAGCATACATAGCCTGCCTGGAATACGCAGCCATGTCTTCGAACTTTTCAGCATAACTGGCTACCGTCATACTTCCTTGTCTTAATTGTTGAAAATCAAACTCTTTCTGAGTTCTCAAAGAACTCGGAAAATACTTCTCCATGAAAACAACCTTGAATTGCTCCCAAACCCTTGGCACTCCCTGAACAGTCATCAAAGCCGAAGCGCTCTCCCACTATCTCATAGCGGGACCCTTTAGAGAATGAGAAGCAAACAACACCTTGTTCTCTTCGCTGCATTGGACTATCATGAAAATCCTCTCCATACCAGAAATCCATTCGTGAGCCTTCACGGGATCTAATCCACCCTGAAATTCCAGAGGATTCATGCGGATAAAGTCCCGGAAATTCCCACCTACAGCTTCAGGAACCACTACTTGAGGATGCGGACCTCCATTCATTTGCTGCACCATTTGCTGCATGAATAGATTCTGTTGTTGTTGCATCTGTTGCATGAACTGATACAACGGAGCATTACCATCGCCAACCGGCGGATTCGTCCCTTGAGGAGTGGTGCGGGGCCTACCACGAGGGTTTCTACGTCCATCATCCATGTTCCTAAAGGTCATACAAATAGAATTAAGTTGATCAGGCTCAATGCCATAAATATAACGCTTAAGACCAATGGCGACACAACGTATATGAAACGGAAAGAAACACTTATACTATTTCATGGCTAGGTCGAGGATACGACCTGCTCTGATACCAACTGTAACACCCATATATAAAATCCATACATCAAAGCATAAATCATATATATGAATCCAAGTATTTGGTATTGAAATACAATAAGTTCCTAGATAACACATTATACACATAAATGCCTCTAATACAAAACACCTAAGTCTAAGGCATTACATATACAAGATGTTCCAAAATGATAAAATCTAAGAACTAGATCATCATAATGATCTCAAAATAACAATATAGCGGAAGCTAGCCATCAACATGCAAGGAAATATCAAACGACCTTGTCCTTACCCTTCTCTGATCCTGAAGCACCTGAAATATCAACAACGTGGGGTGAGATACATCAAATCTCAGTGGGTTCCTATCTTATAGATTCTCTCGGATTAAAAGGGGTTCTAATAATCCTAGCTCAAGTCTAGGGAAGGGAAAAGGACCTTGAGTTCACAATTTCATTCTTGCCCTATATGGAAACATACTCACGAGTTCTCTAACTCTCGCATCAACAATGGGTATCCCCCACGAAGGCATCCTTCCCCGGCCAACCCTACAAGAGGATTCGACACGAGTCACGGATCCTTAAATTCGTAGACAACCATTCTCGGCCAACCCTTCCAAAGAGTTTTCGACACGAGTCTTGGATGCTAAGGTAAATAACTTTCCCCGGCCATCCACAAAGGGCTCTTCAACACAGGTCACAGTTATCTACACATAGTACTTTCCCCGGCCAGCCCACTCCAGGGGCCCTTCAACACGGGTCAATAATACCATCATCTAAGCAACCTCCCCGGTTATCCCTCATAAGAGGATCGGAACGCGGGTCACAGTTACTTAGGTATCGATCACTCTTTGCGATCCCTCATGTTTCCATACTTGGGTCTTCCACTTATCTCGATCATTTATCAGTCCTAGCCACAACTAGAACGTAACCCTCCTAGTCATTCTGTATTAAAGGTTGATGTTTTCCTCACTCTCTCTATTCCATTTTCATATTACATGCATTTTCAATCGCAATCAGGTTAACAAAGCCATGGATTAGGCAAAACATACCTTATTAGGGGAATAGAATAGCATACCATAATTTAGTCATAAATATATCACTTTTGAACTTTCCCGATTATTTAATCGGTCGGTAAAAACAACATGTTTTACTTCCATTACGTAGAATATTTCCTCGACTTTACATTGATATAAAGAACAATCGAAACCGATAAACGAAACTAAAGTTATGAATTTTTCCGTCAAAAAGTATAATTTTTCAACTCCCAGGTCGCGCTCAGCGCGCCCTGGTCCGCGCTCAGCGCGCAACTCCCTGCCACGAGAGGTTCCCAGAATTAAACACCGCGCTCAGCGGGCACCTGCGCGCTCAGCGCGCTCTGCGAAACTCAGAAAAAATACCTGCTATAACAGTTCAAAACCAGCCCCTCTACACCATCAATACCAATTCCAACAACCCATTAGAGGCATAATCAACATGTTTCCAACATAGTTCCATCATCAAACTTCACAATCAAGTTTTGAACAAAATCACAAATTCTACATAAACCTAGAATTTCTCATCAAACCAAAATCAACCAAAACATCAAAACAAACATTAAAACATGTTTCTATGATCATACCAATCATTCATTTCGATTTCTAACAAATTCTAACCGTTGTAACATCGATTTCTAAGATTTCGACCTAAAACTCATAATATCAAACTCAAGAAAAAAAAAATGGTTTCTAGCTAAACCCACCTTGCAAAGATGATGAAAATGATGAAGATGAGATGATTGAATGAAGTTTGAAGCAATGGATGATGATTCTCTTGGATTTTCTTCACAAAACCTTCTTTCTCTTTTCTCTCTATTTCCTCTTCCTTTCTTTCTTCTTCTTTTCCTTCTTTTCTCTTTCTCTCACTTCTTACTAACTTCTTCTTTTTATATGTTTGGAAAGTGGAAGGAAAATAATAAGTAATAAACTTAGTATTAGAAATAATACTACTAAATGTCCCAAAAGTCTCTTAATTCCAAATAAATAAAAAATACGGGGTATTGCAACCAACTCCCAACACCACCGAAAGAAATCGCGGAACCACCGTAAAGCTAATCAAGATGTGAAGGTCCCTAATTCGAAAATTAGGAATTTAAACCAAACACACCTTGAACCCTACAATGAAAACCAAGATTTCACCGATCAATGGACCTGAATCATAGTCGAAGATCATTAAGTTGCCGGAGAAGAAACGAAATCGAAGAGGAAAAGGAGAAGCGAAAACACACAAAAAACCCCAATTAATTTTGTTCTTCAAATGACTTCAGTGTGATACGTTAATTTGGGATTTAAAAATAAAAATAAAAATAATAATTTCAAAATAGTAAAAATTATTTTAAACTTAATATTTATAAACTAAAAGACTAATTTTAACATATAGTAGTATAAATTAATTTTTTTAAATATTAAAACATAGTCAATTTCAACTAATTAAATTCTTAAAAAATCCAAGTTTTCAAAAAATGTATTTAATAATGATTTTTTTTATAAAAAATAATTCAAAATAGTAAAATTTTTAAATTTTAATATTTATAAAAGTCATAGTATAAAAGACAAAAATATCTAAAATAATATTCACCAAAAATTATTTAGATAAGTTATTTATCCGAAAATTTTTTTTTGAAAAATTGTTTATACTTTTTTAAAATAAAAATATGTAATATTATACAAATCATTTAAAATTTAATAATTGTTTTAGTCAATATTTAGTATAATTACAAAAAGATTTTTTTATGATTTTGATCAATAATCGATCATAATATGATATGATAATCTTATCTTTTTGAATTTGGTATATTGGTTTTTTCTAAGAATCTTTGAGGCTTCATTTGTAATTTAATTTTTTTATTTTGTATTAAATTTTTTCTCTTTTCAGGGTTTGGGTATTGTAGTTTTAGTTAAAAAATTAAGAAAGGAGAAAACTATAATTAATTAATTATGTTAAGGCAATTTTATTGAAAGGCTTAAAAATATTTTATTATAATATATTTGACTTCTAGATAATCTACCACCTATCTATTAAAAGACTATGTTCTAGAAATGATCACTAAATCTTTTTTAATTATAGTATTAATTATGTCTAAGCACATTTAACTTACTTTTTCAATTTTCATGCAAAACTGAAAAAAAAAAGCCTCATTCTACTTTCAATGTCATTTTAAATGTTCACTCTGCTTCATCCATAAAATAATCAAAAGATACATTGAAGCTTGGAGTGACACGCATTGGTTGGTGACATATTAAAATGACATTGATTTGAACATACTAGAACAAGCGATGACGCCGTCGGTGGTTTTGAAACAACGTTTGCTGCAAGAACTTTAAGGAAGCAACGTGAGTGGTTTGATCGTACTTAGCTTCACTTCTTCCGCTGAACTGCACAACAACCACCATGAATTCTTCTCTGACCACCGTCGTCAAATCCACCACTATCACAACGCCGCAAACTAAGTTTCATCGCGTCATCCTTTGTCCCTTCCATGATTTTGTTTTGGTTTATGTTGGCTTCTGATTTTGCTTGCTAAGATGTAGTTTCAATATGTTTTGAGAAATGAAAGATAAATTCATGTTGTTGTTATCTTTATATAAGAATATGAGAATGAATCTGAACCGTTGAATTAAAACATATTTCTAAAATTGATTATTAATTTCTCTCTCCTCTTAAAAGCGTCCGATTTTTTCGACTTTTGGCACATGATTCAGTGAAAAATATGATTTAATCTCAACCTTTTAAATCTGATGGTTATTATTTATTCTCAAATTCTCATATAACTCACTCATTCTCACTATATATATATATATATTCAAAAATATTTTTTATTAAAACAATTATAAAATAGTAGAAATTATTTTAAACTTTAAAAGACTAATTTTGATATATAGTTGCATAAATTTACATTATTTAAGAATAAATCATAGTCAATATCAATTAAGTTTTCAAAAAAATAAAATATTTATAAATGATTTTTAAGAAAACTTATTCAAAATTAAGTAATGTTTTGAAATTTTGATATTAAAAATTATCATAATTAAAAAAATAAAATATCTAAAATAATATTGTATAAAAAATGTATTTAAACTAATTTTTTATCCGAAATTATATTTAGAAAATTATTTGTAAATTTTTTAAATAAAAATCAATTATATTATACATATCATTTTACCCCTTACGATATTATTAGATCATTCCCAAAATTTAGATCATAATTGTTATATAATTGACTTCTTGCTAAATTAATATATATATATATATATTATTTTATAGATAAATCTAAAATAATTATATATTTAAACTGACTTGAGCGAGCACAAATTGACCCGCGTAGATATAAGAAGAGTGTCCTATTAGTAATATATTATTAGTTGTTAACTCTAAAATAAAATTATTTCAAGAATGAATATTAATAATATATTCTTTATAACTAAAGGAATATCCAAAAATATAAAACAATAAAAAACAAAAACATTCTTCGCTAAAGCATCAATAATTATCCATATAATTTATATGGATTATATATCCTTTATATTTCAATAATAAAGTAATTAAAAAAAACAATCACACTAGTAATTAGTCCTAATAACTTAATAATTAACCTAATAATAAATATGGATGAATGACTTAAACTAATGGCATGCTACACCATAAAATAAAATCCAATTCGACGATTTTTCTAAATGATATCTATGCGATGAAAAGCTAAGAGGCTCACAAACAATCTTCATAGTACGAACTTTTGGAAAATTGCGCACATCCTTAAAATTGATAGTAGTAGACAATCCAACCTCAAAGTTAACAATTCCCCGAGAGGAGCTACTAACAATGTCGGTAGCTACATCATTGTTGACATCCATGTTGTGGTGGACTATGATAGTATTTGTAAAACCACTACTTTGGAAAAAAGGTTTTAAAGGAATGGTGGAGAGAAGACTTTGATATATTGTTGTAATTAATATTAAAAGAAATGTGATCGTAAGATATACTATAATAGCTGTCGAGATTTGTGATGAAGAGAGTAATATTTCACTCAGCGGTGATTCTTGATTTTTTTTTATGTTGAGTGAGTTGATAGAAGCTGAGTTGATTCCATACTCGGGCGTGACTGTGTGAAAACGGAAGATGAGAAGTATCAATATAAAAAAGCCGGCAAGAAGGAACATTCTAGCAAAAACTATAAGTTTTTGCATTCAAAATGACCTCTGTTGGATTGAGGAGGATGCATATTCTATGACAATAGACAATAAAAATATGATCATGTCAATAGAAAAACAAAAATAATTTATAAAAATATTAATCAAAAAGATATATTAGGAGTGACATTCGTACTGTTTGGACATGTTCTACAAAAGTTTGCAAGAAAACGGAACAAAACGTCTAGATTTGTAAAAAAAAAAACGGGACAAATGGACTTGCCAATACATCACTTTTTATACAAAATTTTATATTTATAAAAATGCACAAAAATTTAGAGCGGAATATGATAAACATATTAAAAGAAGCTTTGTTAAAATTTTACAAAAAATTTATAGATTAGAAATACCTGTATCCATATTCGGTAATGATCAGAAAGCAAGTAAGCAGCAACTAAAAAAAAGTTAAAATGGAATGAGTGTATTAGAATAATTTGAAATAAAACTTTACTACAAGAATTTTTTACAAACTACACACATAAAAACTTAAAGATATATGGGAAAAATAGCTTCAGAAAATATGCGAAATTTACCGGTTTGGTTTAACTTCTACGCCTCTTATAAACTTGGTTGTTTTTTCAATTCTTAGACTTTGTTTGGTCATGTATAGTATTTATAGAGTTTTAAGATGCAACACATATGGAAGGAAAGAAAATAAAAAGATGTAAAATTGATTATGAACAATTAAAGTGTTTGTCATTATATCAATCTCTTTCTTTTTAATTTATTTATCGTATTGTAGTTTTAATTAGATTTAGGATTGATTATGAAATCAATCAACGATTAAACTAATTATCTTTACTTCAATCAATTTCTTTTTATTCTATTTATCTTATTGTAATTTTATTTAGATTCAGGATTTAATATGAAATCAATCAACAATTAAATTGATTACAAATATATCAATCTCTTTCTTCTTAGTTTATTTATCTTTTTATATTTTTAATTAGATTTAGTTTTTTTTTCTCTCACTGAGATAACAGGTTTGCTGAGCCGTGTGATTTTACTCTCTACCACTTTTCTATTTTTTTTATTATTTTATTTATTTATTTTTCCCATTTAGTATTTTTTTTAAAAAAATTTATAACATGATTTTTTAAAAAAAATTCAAAACTTGTAATTCTTAGAAAACTATTTTATTTTTATATTTGTGGTTATTTTCTTAATGAATGGGATGGAATTACATAAAAATATTGATAAAATAAAAACTTATCTTAATATTTAGCACCTTTTATTTAAATATAAAATAGAATTTAAAAACCAGATAGAGAAAATAAGGTACCATAGATGAGACATATTAAATTTTTTTATAATATATATTATATATTATAATCATTCATATATCACTATATAAATCATCAAAGTTAATAAAGAAGTTGGATTGATTAAATATTGAATACAAAAAGTTATATCTGATTTTCAATTACACTTAATTGTATATTTATTTATTGCACTTTATTATAGTTATTTTGTGATACACAATCAAATGACTTCAGTGTGATACGTTAATTAGGGATTTAAAAATAAAAATAAAAATAACATTTTCAAAATAGTAAAAATAACTTTAAACTTAATATTTATAAACTAAGAGTCTAATTTTAACATATAGTAGTATAAATTAAATTTTTTTAATATTAAAACATAGTCAATTTCAACTAATTAAATTTTTAAAAAATCCAAGTTTTCAAAAAAAGTATCTAATAATGATTTTTTTATATAAAGAATAATTCAAAATAGTAAAATTTTGAAATTTTAATATTTATAAAAGTCATAGTATAAAAGACTAAAATATCTAAAATAATATTCACCAAAAAATATTTAGATAAGTGGTTTATCCGAAGATTTTTTTTTGAAAAATTGTTTATACCTTTTTAAAATAAAAATATGTAATATTATACAAATAATTTAAAATTTAATAATTGTTTTAGTCAATATTTAATATAATTACAAAAAGATTCTTTTTATGATTTTGATCAATAATCGATCATAATATGATATGATAATCTTATCTTTTTGAATTTGGTATATTGGTTTTTTCTAAGAATCTTTGAGGCTTCTTTTGTAATTTTATTTTTTTATTTTGTATTAATTTTTTTTTCTTTTCAGGGTTTGGGTATTGTAGTTTTAGTTAAAAAATTAAGAAAGGAGAAAACTATAATTAATTAATTATGTTAACGCAATTTTATTGAAAGGCTTAAAAATATTCCCCTTATGATATTATTTGGTCAGTCAAAAATTTCTGATCATTATTATAATATATTTGACTTCTAGATAATCTACCACCTATCTATTAAAAGACTATGTTCTAGAAACGATCACTAAATCTTTTTTAATTCAAGTTTATTTTTTTCTAATTATAGTATTAATTATGTCTAAGCACATTTAACTTACTTTTTCAATTTTTATGCAAAACTGAAAAAAAAAAAGCCTCATTCTACTTTCAATGTCATTCTAAATGTTCACTCTGCTTCATCCATAAAATAATCAAAAGATACATTGAAGCTTGGAGTGACACACATTGGTTGGTGACATATTAAAATGACATTGATTTGATCATACTAGAACAAGCGATGACGCCGTCGGTGGTTTTGAAACAACGTTTGCTGCAAGAACTTTGAGGAAGCAACGTGAGTGGTTTGATTTCTACTTAGCTTCACTTCTTCCGCTGAACTGCACAACAACCACCATGAATTCTTCTCTGACCACCGTCATCAAATCCACCACTATCACAACGCCGCACACCAAGTTTCATCGCGTCATCCTTTGTCCCTTCCATGATTTTGTTTTGGTTTATGTTGGCTTCTGATTTTGCTTACTAAGATGTAGTTTCAATATGTTTTCAGAAATGAAAGATAAATTCATGTTGTTGTTATCTTTATATAAGAATATGAGAATGAATCTGAACCGCTGAATTAAAATATATTTCTAAAATTGATTATTAATTTCTCTCTCCTCTTAAAAGCGCCCGATTTTTTCGACTTTTGGCACATGATTCAGTGAAAAATATGATTTAATCTCAACCTTTTAAATCTAATGATTATTATTTATTCTCAAATTCTCATATAACTCACTCATTCTCACTATATATATATATATATTCAAAAATATTTTTTATTAAAACTATTATAAAATAGTAGAAATTATTTTAAACATTAAAAGACTAATTTTGATATATAGTAGCATAAACTTACATTATTTAAGAATAAATCATAGTCAATATCAATTAAGTTTTTTAAAAAATAAAATATTTATAAATGATTTTTAAGAAAACTTATTCAAAATTAAGTAATGTTTTGAAATTTTGATATTAAAAATTATCATAATAAAAAAAATAAAATATCTAAAATAATATTGTATAAAAAATGTATTTAAACTAATTTTTTATGTAACGCCCACATATACATACATACATCAAAGCATATATCATACATGAATAATACGTTTGGTACTGAAACATATATGTGCAAGTTCCTAGTTAACACATTGTATACATTAAATGCCCTAAATACAAATCCTAGTCACAACTTAGAATCATAACATTAGGTTTTGAGGTAAGGTTTCCTCACTCTTCCTAATTTGTCTTAAGCATACATATTCTCTCATTCATACTTAACAACAAATATATAGACACGGTATAACACAAAATTACAAGTAAATACATATAATCACACATCACATAAAACATCACTTTCCCGATCCGAGTTACGGATCAAAAGTTATGGAAGAAACAAGTTGGGTGATCTGTCATGTTCGCATTGCGAAGAACCAGCGAGTGCTCGCTACTCATTCGCAGTGCGAACCTCTCAGCGAATGCCTAGCCAACGCTGGTTCGCTGCACCATTCGCAGTGCGAACGTGTGGCGAACCGTGGCAGAACCAAAACAAGCTAAGGTTCGCAGTGCGAACCACTGGCGAATGCCTGGCGAACGTTCACCTTCGCATTCGCAGTGCGAACTGCCAGCGAGTCCACGATTTCCCCCTTCACTGGGGGACTCGCAGTGCGAATCTGGGAATTTCAAAAACTCCATCAGCGTAACAGCTGATCTCCCATGGTTCCAAAACCCCACCAAAACATAACCCAACATCATACAATCAAATATAAATGATTCTACACTCCTATAACCCATAATACTCAGTTTGTAACACATTTTAACCGTTAATCTCCAAGATTTTGCAATTTATCCAATTCTCCTACAACTCTAACCTAGGTATTAGAAACCAATAAAGTCTAAAACAAAAGCATCTATCTAGAACCCACCTTGAAGAGATGAAGATGGTGAAGATTTGAAGATGATTGGATGAAGATTTGATGATGTTCTTGATGATTTTGATCTTGAACTTTTCTCCTCTTTTTCTCTTCCTTTCCTTCTCTTTTCTTTCTCTCCAAAATCCTTTCTATCTTTTTCTTTGGAAAATGAAAGGAAAGAAAATAGTATAGGGAAAAAATATCATCAATTAGCAACACTACTAAATATCCAAAAAGTCTCTAAAGTCCAAATATTTTTATACCTCTGAGTCAGATAATATTAATTGGATTTACTCTAATTCCGACAGTTACCCTAATTACCTCTGCAGATAATTTATCAGAGTGCACTAGGACTCAGTTGATCACAACTAATATTATCCAGAGCAAAATAATTTACGGGGTATTACAACTACCTCAGAGGAAAAGACAACCACCTTGTTCTCCTCCACCTTCTCCAACGGCACCTCCTTTCTCTGACCCAAAACCTCCTTGCTCACCACTTCAGCAAAAGACCTCTTAAAATCTCTCCTATTTGAACCTCCCTGATTGAAAAGGAACTCACTCCGTCTCCCCCTTTTTCCCTCCGTCTTCTCTCCCCGCGAATTCCTTTCAAACCTTGGGAGGTTTGCATGCAGTTTTCGGCCGTCAATTTGTATACTATCAATCTTCATAGCTAGCAACCTCGTGTCTTCCACTCCCTTAAATCTCGCAAAACCAAAACATCTACCCGAACTATTCCTCTTGGGAGAAATCATAACCTACACGACGTCTCCTTCGCAACCAAAAAGCTTGAAAAGGTCCACCGCGCTCATCCGATCAGGAAATTCAGTAAAGTAAATCTACACCAAAAAAGATCCTCCATCTGCCCTCGTCCATTTCCCCTTAGTGAAAACATCCCATCTTGGTTTGATCTCACGGAAAGAACTCCTTCTTGCAGTCTTCCATTCCATTTCAAAAAAAAAAACACACAAAACCACCCAGAACCAATGTAACACCCATATATAAAATCCATACATCAAAGCATAAATCATATATATGAATCCAAGTATTTGGTATTGAAATACAATAAGTTCCTAGATAACACATTATACACATAAATGCCTCTAATACAAAACACCTAAGTCTAAGGCATTACATATACAGGATGTTCCAAAATGATAAAATCTAAGAACTAGATCATCATAATGATCTCAAAATAACAATATAGCGGAAGCTAGCCATCAACATGCAAGGAAAGATCAAACGACCTTGTCCTTACCCTTCTCTGATCCTGAAGCACCTGAAATATCAACAACGTGGGGTGAGATACATCAAATCTCAGTGGGTTCCTATCTTATAGATTCTCTCGGATTAAAAGGGGTTCTAATAATCCTAGCTCAAGTCCAGGGAAGGGAAAAGGACCTTGAGTTCACAATTTCATTCTTGCCCTATATGGAAACATACTCACGAGTTCTCTAACTCTCGCATCAACAATGGGTATCTCCCACGAAGGCATCCTTCCCCGACCAACCCTACAAGAGGATTCGACACGAGTCACAGATCCTTAAATTCGTAGACAACCATTCTCGGCCAACCCTTCCAAAGATTTTTCGACACGAGTCTTGGATGCTAAGGTAAATAACTTTCCCCGGCCATCCACAAAGGGCTCTTCAACACGGGTCACGGTTATCTACACATAGTACTTTCCCCGGCCAGCCCACACCAGGGGCCCTTCAACACGGGTCAATAATACCATCATCTAAGCAACCTCCCCGGTTATCCCTCATAAGAGGATCGGAACGCGGATCACAGTTACTTAGGTATCGATCACTCTTTGCGATCCCTCATGTTTCCATACTAGGGTCTTCCACTTATCTCGATCATTTATCAGTCCTAGCCACAACTAGAACGTAACCCTCCTAGTCATTCTGTATTAAAGGTTGATGTTTTCCTCACTCTCTCTATTCCATTTTCATATTACATGCATTTTCAATCGCAATCAGGTTAACAAAGCCATGGATTAGGCAAAACATACCTTATTAGGGGAATAGAATAGCATACCATAATTTAGTCATAAATATATCACTTTTGAACTTTCCCGATTATTTAATCGGTCTGTAAAAACAACATGTTTTACTTCCATTACATAGAATATTTCCTCGGCTTTACATCGATATAAAGAACAATCAAAACTGATAAACGAAACTAAAGTTATGAATTTTTCCGTCAAAAAGTATAATTTTTCAACTCCCAGGTCGCGCTCAGCGCGCAACTCCCTGCCACGAGAGGTTCCCAGAATTAAACACCGCGCTCAGCGGGCACCTGCGCGCTCTGCGAAACTCAGAAAAAATACCTGCTATAACAGTTCAAAACCAGCCCCTCTACACCATCAATACCAATTCCAACAACCCATTAGAGGCATAATCAACATGTTTCCAACATAGTTCCATCATCAAACTTCACAATCAAGTTTTGAACAAAATCACAAATTCTACATAAACCTAGAATTTCTCATCAAACCAAAATCAACCAAAACATCAAAACAAACATCAAAACATGTTTCTATGATCATACCAATCATTCATTTCGATTTCTAACAAATTCTAACCGTTGTAACATCGATTTCTAAGATTTCGACCTAAAACTCATAATATCAAACTCAAGAAAAAAAATGGTTTCTAGCTAAACCCACCTTGCAAAGATGATGAAAATGATGAAGATGAGATGATTGAATGAAGTTTGAAGCAATGGATGATGATTCTCTTGGATTTTCTTCACAAAACCTTCTTTCTCTTTTCTCTCTATTTCCTCTTCCTTTCTTTCTTCTTCTTTTCCTTCTTTTCTCTTTCTCTCACTTCTTACTAACTTCTTCTTTTTATATGTTTGGAAAGTGGAAGGAAAATAATAAGTAATAAACTTAGTATTAGAAATAATACTACTAAATGTCCCAAAAGTCTCTTAATTCCAAATAAATAAAAAATACGAGGTATTACATCCTCCCCCTCTTAAATAGAAATTCGCCCTCGAATTTAAAGATTACCTGAACAGATGAGGGTAAGCATCTCGCATTTCCGATTCAAGTTCCCAAGTTGCATCACCCGGATGCGTTACATCCCACTGCACCTTAACGAGAGAAATGTCCTTATTCCTTAATACCTTCGTTTCTCTCCCCACAATGCGGCTCGGTTGTGGTTCAAACGTCAAATCCGATTCTATTTCAATAGTATCCGGTAAAATCGGCTGAAGAGGATCTGGAACAAATCTTCGAAGCTGAGATACATGGAAAACATCATGCATTTCTGACAGAGAAGGCGGTAAGGCCAACATGTAAGCTACTTCACCCATCCTTTCTAAGATCTGGTACGGTCCCACGTATCTCGGGCTTAACTTGCGTAACTTAACCGGTCCTTTCAATCTTAATCTAGGAGTAACCTTCAAAAACACATGGTCACCTTCTTCAAATTTTAAAGGTCTCCTTCGATTGTCTGCATAACTCTTTTGACGATCTTGCGCTTGCTTAATTTTCTCGTGGATCATTCGAATCTTTTCCGTAGTCTCATGGATGATTTCGGGTCCTAAGATTCGGTCTTCCCCAACTTCTGCCCAACACAAAGGTGTTCTACACTTTCGCCCATATAATGCTTCATACGGAGCCATACCGATGCTAGCATGATAACTATTATTATAGGAAAACTCAATCAATGGTAGAAGTTCTTTCCAATTCCCTTTACTTTCTAACACACAAGCTCTTAACATATCCTCCATCGTTCGTATCGTTCGTTCAGTCTGACCATCCGTCTGAGGATGATTAGATGTGCTCAACCGCAACTCCGTCCCCATAGCTTGTTGAAAGACTTTCCAAAATCTTGAAGTAAATTTTGGATCTCTGTCCGACACAATATTAGAAGGAATACCGTGCAATCTTACAATTTCCGCAATAAACAACCTCGCAAGATGACTTGCCTTGAAAGTAGTCTTCACGGCCAAGAAATGCACAGATTTCGTTAGTCGATCTACAATCACCCAAATTGAATCATAACCACCCTGCGTACGGGGCAAACCTACTGCAAAGTCCATAGAAATGCTATCCCATTTCCAAACTGGAATTTCTAAAGGTTGCAACATACCGCCCGGTTTTTGGTGTTCAATCTTAACCTGTTGGCACACTGCACATTCTGACACATACATCGCAACATCCTTTTTCATTCCAGCCCACCAATAGTCCTTCTTCAAATCCTGATACATCTTCGAAGAACCAGGATGTATCGTAAAAGTACCTTTATGAGCTTCATCCAAAATCTTTCTTCTTAACATTGCATCATTCGGAACACAAATTCTTTGGTCGAACATAATAATTCCGTCGGTAGCCTGAATAAAACCCGGTAGAAGTAACACTTCTTGCAACTTCTCATCTGCCATTTGACCTTGGTGAATCTCAACTCTTAGAGTAGAATTTACATTCAAATTTCCCATAATCACACCTTCTTGGGTCCATATAAACTGAAGATTAAGATCTCTAAAATTTTCCAACAATGCATATTCCAAAATCATCAATTTCGCGCCATGAACTAATTTCCGACTTAACGCATCTGCTACCTTATTCGCTTTTCCTGGATGATACTTCAATTCTAAATCATAATCTTTTAAGTACTCCATCCATCTTCGTTGTCGCATATTCAACTCCTTTTGGTCAAATAAATACCTCAAATTCTTATGGTCACTGAACATTTCAAAGCGTACACCATACAAATAATGTCGCCACACTTTTAGTGTAAAAACAACCGCCGCCAATTCCAAATCGTGAGTTGGATAATTCTGTTCATGAATTTTCAATTGTCGGGAGGCATAAGCTGCTACTTGACCACCTTACATCAGAACACCGCCCAATCCCATCTTAGAAACATCACAAAACACTTCGTAAGAGTTGTTAGGATCAGGAATGATTAACACCGGAGCCGTTGTCAATCTCTCCTTCAACTTCACAAAACTTTGCTCACAACCTGAATCCCACTCAAAAGCAAAATCTTTACGAGTAAGCTTCGTCATCGGTAAAGCCAACTGAGAGAAACCTTCGATGAACCTCCTATAGTAACCTGCCAGACCTAAGAAACTTCTGACTTCTGAGGCATTTCTCGGCCTCTCCCAATTTATCACTACTTCTACCTTCGACAGATCTACTGCGACACCACCTTGTGATATAACGTGACCAAGAAACTTAACTTCTGCCATCCAAAATTCACACTTACTTAATTTAGCAAAAAGTTGCTTCTCTTGCAACACAGATAACACGATTCTCAGATGTTCCTCGTGCTCTTGTGAAGTACAAGAATAAATAAGAATATCGTCAATGAAGATTACAACAAACTGGTCCAAGTAAGCTTGAAATATACGGTTCATGTAATCCATAAAAACAGCTGGAGCATTTGTCACACCGAAAGGCATCACTAAAAATTCGTAATGGCCATAACGGGTCCTAAATGCAGTCTTAGGTACATCGGAACTCTTCACTCGGATTTGGTGATAACCTGACCTCAAATCAATCTTCGAGAACATGCAGGCTCCTTTCAATTGATCCAAAAGGTCATCTATCCTGGGCAAGGGATACTTGTTCTTAATGGTGACTTTATTCAACTGACGATAATCGATGCACATCCGCATCCCACCGTCCTTCTTCTTCACCAGCAGAACAGGGGCTCCCCACGGGGAAACACTAGGCCGCACAAAATGTTTCGCCATGAGTTCTTCTAACTGATCCTTTAATTCTCTTAACTCCTTCAGTGCCATCTGATACGGAGAAACGGATATAGGAGCCGTTCCTGGTACCAGGTCAATAGAAAATTCCACTTCCCTCTCCGGAGGAAGAGAAGTGACATCTTCGGGGAAAACTTCAGAAAATTCGCAAACTACTGGAATATCCATAACCTGAAGGTCGCTACTCCCTTCCTTAGTGAGAACCAACAGAACCGATTTCTCTTCTTCAAACAAGAGATTCATCATACCAACCGTACCTTCTAGAATAGTCGTTAAAACATCTTTTGGTGTAGCCTCATTAGATGGAATGATGATGAGCTTTTCTTCACACCCAATGAACACCGAATTAGCAGAAAGCCAATCCATTCCCAAAACGACATCAACTTTCTTAAGCGGTAGACAAATAAGGCCAATCTGGAAAACTCTACCATTCATAGACAGCACACAGTTTTCACACATCAACGGCATCTCAACTATTTCATCCATGGCGGTAGTGACCACCATAGGAGGAGACAAAGGAACGGACTGCAACCCAAGTCGCTTCATACATTGCATCGATACAAAAGAATGTGTAGCTCCGCAATCAAATAAAACAAAATAAGGAAATCAGTTAACTAGGAACGTACCGGCAATCAAAGAATTGTCACTCTTCTTCTTCCTTGCATCCAAGGTGTAGACTCGACCGGCGCTTTTTCCTTGCACTTGATTCTTACTCTTAGGACAATCCCTTGCCATATGGCCCACTCCATCACACTGATAACATCTAAAGACTCCATCGTTGCACTTCCCGAAATGATACTTGATGCACAATCGGCACAAAGGAGGAGTATTAGGCTTACTACCTTGCACTTGTTTCCCTTTTAAAGATTGTTGTCTCGGCCTAAACGGTTGAATAGATCTCCCGTGTACTTTCTTCAAACTATGCTCCGCCACATAGCATTGTCTTAACACTTCAGCATAAGTAGTGAACTCCCTCTGAGAGACACTATGGGATATTTCAGCTCGCAGTCCGAAAATAAATTGGTCGACCTTCCACCTCTCGTCCGGAGCATACATAGCCTGCCTGGAATACGCAGCCATGTCTTCGAACTTTTCAGCATAACTGGCTACCGTCATCCTTCCTTGTCTTAATTGTTGAAAATCAAACTCTTTCTGAGTTCTCAAAGAACTCGGAAAATACTTCTCCATGAAAACAACCTTGAATTGCTCCCAAACCCTTGGCACTCCCTGAACAGTCATCAAAGCCGAAGCGCTCTCCCACTATCTCATAGCGGGACCCTTTAGAGAATGAGAAGCAAACAACACCTTGTTCTCTTCGCTGCATTAGACTATCATGAAAATCCTCTCCATACCAGAAATCCATTCGTGAGCCTTCACGGGATCTAATCCACCCTAAAATTCCAGAGGATTCATGCGAATAAAGTCCCGGAAATTCCCACCTACAGCTTCAGGAACCACTACTTGAGGATGCGGACCTCCATTCATTTGCTGCACCATTTGCTGCATGAATAGATTCTGTTGTTGTTGCATCTGTTGCATGAACTGATACAACGGAGCATTACCATCGCCCACCGGCGGATTCGTCCCTTGAGGAGTGGTGCGGGGCCTACCACGAGGGTTTCTACGTCCATCATCCATGTTCCTAAAGGTCATACAAATAGAATTAAGTTGATCAGGCTCAATGCCATAAATATAACGCTTAAGACCAATGGCGACACAACGTATATGAAACAGAAAGAAACACTTATACTATTTCATGGCTAGGTCGAGGATACGACCTGCTCTGATACCAACTGTAACACCCATATATAAAATCCATACATCAAAGCATAAATCATATATATGAATCCAAGTATTTGGTATTGAAATACAATAAGTTCCTAGATAACACATTATACACATAAATGCCTCTAATACAAAACACCTAAGTCTAAGGCATTACATATACAAGATGTTCCAAAATGATAAAATCTAAGAACTAGATCATCATAATGATCTCAAAATAACAATATAGCGGAAGCTAGCCATCAACATGCAAGGAAATATCAAACGACCTTGTCCTTACCCTTCTCTGATCCTGAAGCACCTGAAATATCAACAACGTGGGGTGAGATACATCAAATCTCAGTGGGTTCCTATCTTATAGATTCTCTCGGATTAAAAGGGGTTCTAATAATCCTAGCTCAAGTCCAGGGAAGGGAAAAGGACCTTGAGTTCACAATTTCATTCTTGCCCTATATGGAAACATACTCACGAGTTCTCTAACTCTCGCATCAACAATGGGTATCCCCCACGAAGGCATCCTTCCCCGGCCAACCCTACAAGAGGATTCGACACGAGTCACGGATCCTTAAATTCGTAGACAACCATTCTCGGCCAACCCTTCCAAAGAGTTTTCGACACGAGTCTTGGATGCTAAGGTAAATAACTTTCCCCGGCCATCCACAAAGGGCTCTTCAACACAGGTCACAGTTATCTACACATAGTACTTTCCCCGGCCAGCCCACTCCAGGGGCCCTTCAACACGGGTCAATAATACCATCATCTAAGCAACCTCCCCGGTTATCCCTCATAAGAGGATCGGAACGCGGGTCACAGTTACTTAGGTATCGATCACTCTTTGCGATCCCTCATGTTTCCATACTAGGGTCTTCCACTTATCTCGATCATTTATCAGTCCTAGCCACAACTAGAACGTAACCCTCCTAGTCATTCTGTATTAAAGGTTGATGTTTTCCTCACTCTCTCTATTCCATTTTCATATTACATGCATTTTCAATCGCAATCAGGTTAACAAAGCCATGGATTAGGCAAAACATACCTTATTAGGGGAATAGAATAACATACCATAATTTAGTCATAAATATATCACTTTTGAACTTTCCCGATTATTTAATCGGTCGGTAAAAACAACATGTTTTACTTCCATTACGTAGAATATTTCCTCGACTTTACATCGATATAAAGAACAATCGAAACCGATAAACGAAACTAAAGTTATGAATTTTTCCGTCAAAAAGTATAATTTTTCAACTCCCAGGTCGCGCTCAGCGCGCCCTGGTCCGCGCTCAGCGCGCAACTCCCTGCCACGAGAGGTTCCCAGAATTAAACACCGCGCTCAGCGGGCACCTGCGCGCTCAGCGCGCTCTGCGAAACTCAGAAAAAATACCTGCTATAATAGTTCAAAACCAGCCCCTCTACACCATCAATACCAATTCCAACAACCCATTAGAGGCATAATCAACATGTTTCCAACATAGTTCCATCATCAAACTTCACAATCAAGTTTTGAACAAAATCACAAATTCTACATAAACCTAGAATTTCTCATCAAACCAAAATCAACCAAAACATCAAAACAAACATCAAAACATGTTTCTATGATCATACCAATCATTCATTTCGATTTCTAACAAATTCTAACCGTTGTAACATCGATTTCTAAGATTTCGACCTAAAACTCATAATATCAAACTCAAGAAAAAAAATGGTTTCTAGCTAAACCCACCTTGCAAAGATGATGAAAATGATGAAGATGAGATGATTGAATGAAGTTTGAAGCAATGGATGATGATTCTCTTGGATTTTCTTCACAAAACCTTCTTTCTCTTTTCTCTCTATTTCCTCTTCCTTTCTTTCTTCTTCTTTTCCTTCTTTTCTCTTTCTCTCACTTCTTACTAACTTCTTCTTTTTATATGTTTGGAAAGTGGAAGGAAAATAATAAGTAATAAACTTAGTATTAGAAATAATACTACTAAATGTCCCAAAAGTCTCTTAATTCCAAATAAATAAAAAATACGGGGTATTGCAACCAACTCCCAACACCACCGAAAGAAATCGCGGAACCACCGTAAAGCTAATCAAGATGTGAAGGTCCCTAATTCGAAAATTAGGAATTTAAACCAAACACACCTTGAACCCTACAATGAAAACCAAGATTTCACCGATCAATGGACCTGAATCATAGTCGAAGATCGTTAAGTTGCCGGAGAAGAAACGAAATCGAAGAGGAAAAAGAGAAGCGAAAACACACAAAAAACCCCAATTAATTTTGTTCTTCAAATGACTTCAGTGTGATACGTTAATTTGGGATTTAAAAATAAAAATAAAAATAATAATTTCAAAATAGTAAAAATTATTTTAAACTTAATATTTATAAACTAAAAGACTAATTTTAACATATAGTAGTATAAATTAATTTTTTTAAATATTAAAACATAGTCAATTTCAACTAATTAAATTCTTAAAAAATCCAAGTTTTCAAAAAATGTATTTAATAATGATTTTTTTTATAAAAAATAATTCAAAATAGTAAAATTTTTAAATTTTAATATTTATAAAAGTCATAGTATAAAAGACAAAAATATCTAAAATAATATTCACCAAAAATTATTTAGATAAGTTGTTTATCCGAAGATTTTTTTTTGAAAAATTGTTTATACTTTTTTAAAATAAAAATATGTAATATTATACAAATCATTTAAAATTTAATAATTGTTTTAGTCAATATTTAGTATAATTACAAAAAGATTCTTTTTATGATTTTGATCAATAATCGATCATAATATGATATGATAATCTTATCTTTTTGAATTTGGTATATTGGTTTTTTCTAAGAATCTTTGAGGCTTCATTTGTAATTTAATTTTTTTATTTTGTATTAAATTTTTTCTCTTTTCAGGGTTTGGGTATTGTAGTTTTAGTTAAAAAATTAAGAAAGGAGAAAACTATAATTAATTAATTATGTTAAGGCAATTTTATTGAAAGGCTTAAAAATATTTTATGATAATATATTTGACTTCTAGATAATCTACCACCTATCTATTAAAAGACTATGTTCTAGAAATGATCACTAAATCTTTTTTAATTATAGTATTAATTATGTCTAAGCACATTTAACTTACTTTTTCAATTTTCATGCAAAACTGAAAAAAAAAAGCCTCATTCTACTTTCAATGTCATTTTAAATGTTCACTCTGCTTCATCCATAAAATAATCAAAAGATACATTGAAGCTTGGAGTGACACGCATTGGTTGGTGACATATTAAAATGACATTGATTTGAACATACTAGAACAAGCGATGACGCCGTCGGTGGTTTTGAAACAACGTTTGCTGCAAGAACTTTGAGGAAGCAACGTGAGTGGTTTGATCGTACTTAGCTTCACTTCTTCCGCTGAACTGCACAACAACCACCATGAATTCTTCTCTGACCACCGTCGTCAAATCCACCACTATCACAACGCCGCAAACTAAGTTTCATCGCGTCATCCTTTGTCCCTTCCATGATTTTGTTTTGGTTTATGTTGGCTTCTGATTTTGCTTGCTAAGATGTAGTTTCAATATGTTTTGAGAAATGAAAGATAAATTCATGTTGTTGTTATCTTTATATAAGAATATGAGAATGAATCTGAACCGTTGAATTAAAACATATTTCTAAAATTGATTATTAATTTCTCTCTCCTCTTAAAAGCGTCCGATTTTTTCGACTTTTGGCACATGATTCAGTGAAAAATATGATTTAATCTCAACCTTTTAAATCTGATGGTTATTATTTATTCTCAAATTCTCATATAACTCACTCATTCTCACTATATATATATATATATATATATTCAAAAATATTTTTTATTAAAACAATTATAAAATAGTAGAAATTATTTTAAACTTTAAAAGACTAATTTTGATATATAGTTGCATAAATTTACATTATTTAAGAATAAATCATAGTCAATATCAATTAAGTTTTCAAAAAAATAAAATATTTATAAATGATTTTTAAGAAAACTTATTCAAAATTAAGTAATGTTTTGAAATTTTGATATTAAAAATTATCATAATTAAAAAAATAAAATATCTAAAATAATATTGTATAAAAAATGTATTTAAACTAATTTTTTATCCGAAATTATATTTAGAAAATTATTTGTAAATTTTTTAAATAAAAATCAATTATATTATACATATCATTTTACCCCTTACGATATTATTAGATCATTCCCAAAATTTTGATCATAATTGTTATATAATTGACTTCTTGCTAAATTAATATATATATATATATATATATATATATATATATATATATATATATATATATTATTTTATAGATAAATCTAAAATAATTATATATTTAAACTGACTTGAGCGAGCACAAATTGACCCGCGTAGATATAAGAAGAGTGTCCTATTAGTAATATATTATTAGTTGTTAACTCTAAAATAAAATTATTTCAAGAATGAATATTAATAATATATTCTTTATAACTAAAGGAATATCCAAAAATATAAAACAATAAAAAACAAAAACATTCTTCGCTAAAGCATCAATAATTATCCATATAATTTATATGGATTATATATCCTTTATATTTCAATAATAAAGTAATTAAAAAAAACAATCACACTAGTAATTAGTCCTAATAACTTAATAATTAACCTAATAATAAATATGGATGAATGACTTAAACTAATGGCATGCTACACCATAAAATAAAATCCAATTCGACGATTTTTCTAAATGATATCTATGCGATGAAAAGCTAAGAGGCTCACAAACAATCTTCATAGTACGAACTTTTGGAAAATTGCGCACATCCTTAAAATTGATAGTAGTAGACAATCCAACCTCAAAGTTAACAATTCCCCGAGAGGAGCTACTAACAATGTCGGTAGCTACATCATTGTTGACATCCATGTTGTGGTGGACTATGATAGTATTTGTAAAACCACTACTTTGGAAAAAAGGTTTTAAAGGAATGGTGGAGAGAAGACTTTGATATATTGTTGTAATTAATATTAAAAGAAATGTGATCGTAAGATATACTATAATAGCTGTCGAGATTTGTGATGAAGAGAGTAATATTTCACTCAGCGGTGATTCTTGATTTTTTTTTATGTTGAGTGAGTTGATAGAAGCTGAGTTGATTCCATACTCGGGCGTGACTGTGTGAAAACGGAAGATGAGAAGTAGCAATATAAAAAAGCCGGCAAGAAGGAACATTCTAGCAAAAACTATAAGTTTTTGCATCCAAAATGACCTCTGTTGGATTGAGGAGGATGCATATTCTATGACAATAGACAATAAAAATATGATCATGTCAATAGAAAAACAAAAATAATTTATAAAAATATTAATCAAAAAGATATATTAGGAGTGACATTCGTTCTGTTTAGACATGTTCTACAAAAGTTTGCAAGAAAACGAAACAAAACGTCTAGATTTGTCAAAAAAAAAACGGGACAAATGGACTTGCCAATACATCACTTTTTATACAAAATTTTATATTTATAAAAATGCACAAAAATTTAGAGCGGAATATGATAAACATATTAAAAGAAGCTTTGTTAAAATTTTACAAAAAATTTATAGATTAGAAATACCTGTATCCATATTCGGTAATGATCAGAAAGCAAGTAAGCAGCAACTAAAAAAAAGTTAAAATGGAATGAGTGTATTAGAATAATTTGAAATAAAACTTTACTACAAGAATTTTTTACAAACTACACACATAAAAACTTAAAGATAGATGGGAAAAATAGCTTCAGAAAATATACGAAATTTATCGGTTTGGTTTAACTTCTACGCCTCTTATAAACTTGGTTGTTTTTTCAATTCTTAGACTTTGTTTGGTCATGTATAGTATTTATAGAGTTTTAAGATGCAACACATATGGAAGGAAAAAAAATAAAAAGATGTAAAATTGATTATGAACAATTAAAGTGTTTGTCATTATATCAATCTCTTTCTTTTTAATTTATTTATCGTATTGTAGTTTTAATTAGATTTAGGATTGATTATGAAATCAATCAACGATTAAACTAATTATCTTTACTTCAATCAATTTCTTTTTATTCTATTTATCTTATTGAAATTTTATTTAGATTCAGGATTTAACATGAAATCAATCTACAATTAAATTGATTACAAATATATGAATCTCTTTCTTCTTAGTTTATTTATCTTTTTATATTTTTAATTAGATTTAGTTTTTTTTTCTCTCACTGAGATAACAGGTTTGCTGAGCCGTGTGATTTTACTCTCTACCACTTTTCTATTTTTTTTATTATTTTATTTATTTATTTTTCCCATTTAGTATTTTTTTAAAAAAAATTTATAACATGATTTTTTTAAAAAAAATTCAAAACTTGTAATTCTTAGAAAACTTTTTTATTTTTATATTTGTGGTTATTTTCTTAATGAATGGGATGGAATTACATAAAAATATTGATAAAATGAAAACTTATCTTAATATTTAGCACCTTTTATTTAAATATAAAATAGAATTTAAAAACCAGATAGAGAAAATAAGGTACCATAGATGAGACATATTAAATTTTTTTATAATATATATTATATATTATAATCATTCATATATCACTATATAAATCATCAAAGTTAATAAAGAAGTTGGATTGATTAAATATTGAATACAAAAAGTTATATCTGATTTTCAATTACACTTAATTGTATATTTATTTATTGCACTTTATTATAGTTATTTTGTGATACACAATCAAATGACTTCAGTGTGATACGTTAATTAGGGATTTAAAAATAAAAATAAAAATAACATTTTCAAAATAGTAAAAATTATTTTAAACTTAATATTTATAAACTAAGAGTCTAATTTTAACATATAGTAGTATAAATTATAATTTTTTAATATTAAAACATAGTCAATTTCAACTAATTAAATTCTTAAAAAATCCAAGTTTTCAAAAAAAGTATCTAATAATGATTTTTTTATATAAAGAATAATTCAAAATAGTAAAATTTTGAAATTTTAATATTTATAAAAGTCATAGTATAAAAGACTAAAATATCTAAAATAATATTCACCAAAAAATATTTAGATAAGTTGTTTATCTGAAGATTTTTTTTTTGAAAAATTGTTTATACCTTTTTAAAATAAAAATATGTAATATTATACAAATCATTTAAAATTTAATAATTGTTTTAGTCAATATTTAATATAATTACAAAAAGATTCTTTTTATGATTTTGATCAATAATCGATCATAATATGATATGATAATCTTATCTTTTTGAATTTGGTATATTGGTTTTTTCTAAGAATCTTTGAGGCTTCATTTGTAATTTTATTTTTTTATTTTGTATTAAATTTTTTTTCTTTTCAGGGTTTGGGCATTGTAGTTTTAGTTAAAAAATTAAGAAAGGAGAAAACTATAATTAATTAATTATGTTAACGCAATTTTATTGAAAGGCTTAAAAATATTACCCTTATGATATTATTTGGTCAGTCAAAAATTTCTGATCATTATTATAATATATTTGACTTCTAGATAATCTACCACCTATCTATTAAAAGACTATGTTCTAGAAACGATCACTAATTCTTTTTTAATTCAAGTTTATTTTTTTCTAATTATAGTATTAATTATGTCTAAGCACATTTAACTTACTTTTTCAATTTTCATGCAAAACTGAAAAAAAAAAAGCCTCATTCTACTTTCAATGTCATTTTAAATGTTCACTCTGCTTCATCCATAAAATAATCAAAAGATACATTGAAGCTTTGAGTGACACACATTGGTTGGTGACATATTAAAATGACATTGATTTGATCATACTAGAACAAGCGATGACGCCGTCGGTGGTTTTGAAACAACGTTTGCTGCAAGAACTTTGAGGAAGCAACGTGAGTGGTTTGATTTCTACTTAGCTTCACTTCTTCCACTGAACTGCACAACAACCACCATGAATTCTTCTCTGACCACCGTCGTCAAATCCACCACTATCACAACGCCGCACACCAAGTTTCATCGCGTCATCCTTTGTCCCTTCCATGATTTTGTTTTGGTTTATGTTGGCTTCTGATTTTGCTTACTAAGATGTAGTTTCAATATGTTTTGAGAAATGAAAGATAAATTCATGTTGTTGTTATCTTTATATAAGAATATGAGAATGAATCCGAACCGCTGAATTAAAATATATTTCTAAAATTGATTATTAATTTCTCTCTCCTCTTAAAAGCGCCCGATTTTTTCGACTTTTGGCACATGATTCAGTGAAAAATATGATTTAATCTCAACCTTTTAAATCTGATGGTTATTATTTATTCTCAAATTCTCATATAACTCACTCATTCTCACTATATATATATATATATATATATATATTCAAAAATATTTTTTATTAAAACTATTATAAAATAGTAGAAATTATTTTAAACTTTAAAAGACTAATTTTGATATATAGTAGCATAAATTTACATTATTTAAGAATAAATCATAGTCAATATCTATTAAGTTTTTTAAAAAATAAAATATTTATAAATGATTTTTAAGAAAATCAAACTCTTTCTGAGTTCTCAAAGAACTCGGAAAATACTTCTCCATGAAAACAACCTTGAATTGCTCCCAAACCCTTGGCACTCCCTGAACAGTCATCAAAGCCGAAGCGCTCTCCCACCATCTCATAGCGGGAGCCTTTAGAGAATGAGAAGCAAACAACACCTTGTTCTCTTCGCTGCATTGGACTATCATGAAAATCCTCTCCATACCAGAAATCCATTCGTGAGCCTTCACGGGATCTAATCCACCCTGAAATTCCGGAGGATTCATGTGGATAAAGTCCCAGAAATTCCCACCTACAGCTTCAGGAACCACTACTTGAGGATGCGGACCTCCATTCATTTGCTGCACCATTTGCTGCATGAATAGATTCTGTTGTTGTTGCATCTGTTGCATGAACTGATACAACGGAGCATTACCATCGCCAACCGACGGATTCGTCCCTTGAGGAGTGGTGCGGGGCCTACCACGAGGGTTTCTACGTCCATCAGCCATGTTCCTAAAGGTCATACAAATAGAATTAAGTTGATCAGGCTCAATGCCATAAATATAACGCTTAAGACCAATGGCGACACATCGTATATGAAACGGAAAGAAACACTTATACTATTTCATGGCTAGGTCGAGGATACGACCTGCTCTGATACCAACTGTAACACCCATATATAAAATCCATACATCAAAGCATAAATCATATATATGAATCCAAGTATTTGATATTGAAATACAATAAGTTCCTAGATAACACATTATACACATAAATGCCTCTAATACAAAACACCTAAGTCTAAGGCATTACATATACAAGATGTTCCAAAATGATAAAATCTAAGAACTAGATCATCATAATGATCTCAAAATAACAATATAACGGAAGCTAGCCATCAACATGCAAGGAAAGATCAAACGACCTTGTCCTTACCCTTCGCTGATCCTGAAGCACCTGAAATATCAACAACGTGGGGTGAGATACATCAAATCTCAGTGGGTTCCTATCTTATAGATTCTCTCGGATTAAAAGGGGTTCTAATAATCCTAGCTCAAGTCCAGGGAAGGGAAAAGGACCTTGAGTTCACAATTTCATTCTTGCCCTATATGGAAACATACTCACGAGTTCTCTAACTCTCGCATCAACAATGGGTATCTCCCACGAAGGCATCCTTCCCCGGCCAACCCTACAAGAGGATTCGACACGAGTCACGGATCCTTAAATTCGTAGACAACCATTCTCGGCCAACCCTTCCAAAGAGTTTTCGACACGAGTCTTGGATGCTAAGGTAAATAACTTTCCCCGGCCATCCACAAAGGGCTCTTCAACACGGGTCACGGTTATCTACACATAGTACTTTCCCCGGCCAGCCCACACCAGGGGCCCTTCAACACGGGTCAATAATACCATCATCTAAGCAACCTCCCCGGTTATCCCTCATAAGAGGATCGGAACGCGGGTCACAGTTACTTAGGTATCGATCACTCTTTGCGATCCCTCATGTTTCCATACTAGGGTCTTCCACTTATCTCGATCATTTATCAGTCCTAGCCACAACTAGAACGTAACCCTCCTAGTCATTCTGTATTAAAGGTTGATGTTTTCCTCACTCTCTCTATTCCATTTTCATATTACATTCATTTTCAATCGCAATCAGGTTAACAAAGCCATGGATTAGGCAAAACATACCTTATTAGGGGAATAGAATAGCATACCATAATTTAGTCATAAATATATCACTTTTGAACTTTCTCGATTATTTAATCGGTCGGTAAAAACATGTTTTACTTCCATTACGTAGAATATTTCCTCGGCTTTACATCGATATAAAGAACAATCGAAACCGATAAACGAAACTAAAGTTATGAATTTTTCCGTCAAAAAGTATAATTTTTCAACTCCCAGGTCGCGCTCAGCGCGCCCTGGTCCGCGCTCAGCGCGCAACTCCCTGGCACGAGAGGTTCCCAGAATTAAACACCGCGCTCAGCGGGCACCTGCGCGCTCAGCGCGCTCTGCGAAACTCAGAAAAAATACCTGCTATAACAGTTCAAAACCAGCCCCTCTACACCATCAATACCAATTCCAACAACCCATTAGAGGCATAATCAACATGTTTCCAACATAGTTCCATCATCAAACTTCACAATCAAGTTTTGAACAAAATCACAAATTCTACATAAACCTAGAATTTCTCATCAAACCAAAATCAACCAAAACATCAAAACAAACATCAAAACATGTTTCTATGATCATACCAATCATTCATTTCGATTTCTAACAAATTCTAACCGTTGTAACATCGATTCTAAGATTTCGACCTAAAACTCATAATATCAAACTCAAGAAAAAAAAATGGTTTCTAGCTAAACCCACCTTGCAAAGATGATGAAAATGATGAAGATGAGATGATTGAATGAAGTTTGAAGCAATGGATGATGATTCTCTTGGATTTTCTTCACAAAACCTTATTTCTCTTTTCTCTCTATTTCCTCTTCCTTTCTTTCTTCTTCTTTTCCTTCTTTTCTCTTTCTCTCACTTCTTACTAACTTCTTCTTTTTATATGTTTGGAAAGTGGAAGGAAAATAATAAGTAATAAACTTAGTATTAGAAATAATACTACAAAATGTCCCAAAAGTCTCTTAATTCCAAATAAATAAAAAATACGGGGTATTACAACCAACTCCCAACACCACCGAAAGAAATCGTGGAACCACCGTAAAGCTAATCAAGATGTGAAGGTCCCTAATTCGAAAATTAGGAATTTAAACCAAACACACCTTGAACCCTACAATGAAAACCAAGATTTCACCGATCAATGGACCTAAATCATAGTCGAAGATCGTTAAGTTGCCGGAGAAGAAACGAAATCGAAGAGGAAAAGGAGAAGCGAAAACACACAAAAAACCCCAATTAATTTTGTTCTTCAAATGACTTCAGTGTGATACGTTAATTTGGGATTTAAAAATAAAAATAAAAATAATAATTTCAAAATAGTAAAAATTATTTTAAACTTAATATTTATAAACTAAAAGACTAATTTTAACATATAGTAGTATAAATTAATTTTTGTAAATATTAAAACATAGTCAATTTCAATTAATTAAATTCTTAAAAAATCCAAGTTTTCAAAAAATGTATTTAATAATGATTTTTTTTATAAAAAATAATTCAAAATAGTAAAATTTTTAAATTTTAATATTTATAAAAGTCATAGTATAAAAGACAAAAATATCTAAAATAATATTCACCAAAAATTATTTAGATAAGTTGTTTATCCGAAGATTTTTTTTTGAAAAATTGTTTATACTTTTTTAAAATAAAAATATGTAATATTATACAAATCATTTAAAATTTAATAATTGTTTTAGTCAATATTTAGTATAATTACAAAAAGATTCTTTTTATGATTTTGATCAATAATCGATCATAATATGATATGATAATCTTATCTTTTTGAATTTGGTATATTGGTTTTTTCTAAGAATCTTTGAGGCTTCATTTGTAATTTAATTTTTTTATTTTGTATTAAATTTTTTCTCTTTTCAGGGTTTGGGTATTGTAGTTTTAGTTAAAAAATTAAGAAAGGAGAAAATTATAATTAATTAATTATGTTAAGGCAATTTTATTGAAAGGCTTAAAAATATTTTATTATAATATATTTGACTTCTAGATAATCTACCACCTATCTATTAAAAGACTATGTTCTAGAAATGATCACTAAATCTTTTTTAATTATAGTATTAATTATGTCTAAGCACATTTAACTTACTTTTTCAATTTTCATGCAAAACTGAAAAAAAAAAGCCTCATTCTACTTTCAATGTCATTTTAAATGTTCACTCTGCTTCATCCATAAAATAATCAAAAGATACATTGAAGCTTGGAGTGACACGCATTGGTTGGTGACATATTAAAATGACATTGATTTGAACATACTAGAACAAGCGATGACGCCGTCGGTGGTTTTGAAACAACGTTTGCTGCAAGAACTTTGAGGAAGCAACGTGAGTGGTTTGATCGTACTTAGCTTCACTTCTTCCGCTGAACTGCACAACAACCACCATGAATTCTTCTCTGACCACCGTCGTCAAATCCACCTCTATCACAACGCCGCAAACTAAGTTTCATCGCGTCATCCTTTGTCCCTTCCATGATTTTGTTTTGGTTTATGTTGGCTTCTGATTTTGCTTGCTAAGATGTAGTTTCAATATGTTTTGAGAAATGAAAGATAAATTCATGTTGTTGTTATCTTTATATAAGAATATGAGAATGAATCTGAACCGTTGAATTAAAACATATTTCTAAAATTGATTATTAATTTCTCTCTCCTCTTAAAAGCGTCCGATTTTTTCGACTTTTGGCACATGATTCAGTGAAAAATATGATTTATTCTCAACCTTTTAAATCTGATGGTTATTATTTATTCTCAAATTCTCATATAACTCACTCATTCTCACTATATATATATATATTCAAAAATATTTTTTATTAAAACAATTATAAAATAGTAGAAATTATTTTAAACTTTAAAAGACTAATTTTGATATATAGTTGCATAAATTTACATTATTTAAGAATAAATCATGGTCAATATCAATTAAGTTTTCAAAAAAATAAAATATTTATAAATGATTTTTAAGAAAACTTATTCAAAATTAAGTAATGTTTTGAAATTTTGATATTAAAAATTATCATAATTAAAAAAATAAAATATCTAAAATAATATTGTATAAAAAATGTATTTAAACTAATTTTTTATCCGAAATTATATTTAGAAAATTATTTGTAAATTTTTTAAATAAAAATCAATTATATTATACATATCATTTTACCCCTTACGATATTATTAGATCATTCCCAAAATTTTGATCATAATTGTTATATAATTGACTTCTTGCTAAAATAATATATATATATATATATATATATATATATATATATATATATATATATATATATATATATATATATATATATATATATATTATTTATAGATAAATCTAAAATAATTATATATTTAAACTGACTTGAGCGAGCACAAATTGACCCGCGTAGATATAAGAAGAGTGTCCTATTAGTAATATATTATTAGTTGTTAACTCTAAAATAAAATTATTTCAAGAATGAATATTAATAATATATTCTTTATAACTAAAGGAATATCCAAAAATATAAAACAATAAAAAACAAAAACATTCTTCGCTAAAGCATCAATAATTATCCATATAATTTATATGGATTATATATCCTTTATATTTCAATAATAAAGTAATTAAAAAAAACAATCACACTAGTAATTAGTCCTAATAACTTAATAATTAACCTAATAATAAATATGGATGAATGACTTAAACTAATGGCATGCTACACCATAAAATAAAATCCAATTCGACGATTTTTCTAAATGATATCTATGCGATGAAAAGCTAAGAGGCTCACAAACAATCTTCATAGTACGAACTTTTGGAAAATTGCGCACATCCTTAAAATTGATAGTAGTAGACAATCCAACCTCAAAGTTAACAATTCCCCGAGAGGAGCTACTAACAATGTCGGTAGCTACATCATTGTTGACATCCATGTTGTGGTGGACTATGATAGTATTTGTAAAACCACTACTTTGGAAAAAAGGTTTTAAAGGAATGGTGGAGAGAAGACTTTGATATATTTTTGTAATTAATATTAAAAGAAATGTGATCGTAAGATATACTATAATAGCTGTCGAGATTTGTGATGAAGAGAGTAATATTTCACTCAGCGGTGATTCTTGATTTTTTTTTATGTTGAGTGAGTTGATAGAAGCTGAGTTGATTCCATACTCGGGCGTGACTGTGTGAAAACGGAAGATGAGAAGTAGCAATATAAAAAAGCCGGCAAGAAGGAATATTCTAGCAAAAACTATAAGTTTTTGCATCCAAAATGACCTCTGTTGGATTGAGGAGGATGCATATTCTATGACAATAGACAATAAAAATATGATCATGTCAATAGAAAAACAAAAATAATTTATAAAAATATTAATCAAAAAGATATATTAGGAGTGACATTCGTTCTGTTTAGACATGTTCTACAAAAGTTTGCAAGAAAACGAAACAAAGCGTCTAGATTTGTCAAAAAAAAAACGGGACAAATGGACTTGCCAATACATCACTTTTTATACAAAATTTTATATTTATAAAAATGCACAAAAATTTAGAGCGGAATATGATAAACATTTTAAAAGAAGCTTTGTTAAAATTTTACAAAAAATTTATAGATTAGAAATACCTGTATCCATATTCGGTAATGATCAGAAAGCAAGTAAGCAGCAACTAAAAAAAAGTTAAAATGGAATGAGTGTATTCGAATAATTTGAAATAAAACTTTACTACAAGAAGTTTTTACAAACTACACACATAAAAACTTAAAGATATATGGGAAAAATAGCTTCAGAAAATATACGAAATTTATCGGTTTGGTTTAACTTCTACGCCTCTTATAAACTTGGTTGTTTTTTCAATTCTTAGACTTTATTTGGTCATGTATAGTATTTATAGAGTTTTAAGATGCAACACATATGGAAGGAAAAAAAAATAAAAAGATGTAAAATTGATTATGAACAATTAAAGTGTTTGTCATTATATCAATCTCTTTCTTTTTAATTTATTTATCGTATTGTAGTTTTAATTAGATTTAGGATTGATTATGAAATCAATCAACGATTAAACTAATTATCTTTACTTCAATCAATTTCTTTTTATTCTATTTATCTTATTGTAATTTTATTTAGATTCAGGATTTAATATGAAATCAATCAACAATTAAATTGATTACAAATATATCAATCTCTTTCTTCTTAGTTTATTTATCTTTTTATATTTTTAATTAGATTTAGTTTTTTTTTTCTCTCACTGAGATAACAGGTTTGCTGAGCCGTGTGATTTTACTCTCTACCACTTTTCTATTTTTTTTATTATTTTATTTATTTATTTTTCCCATTTAGTATTTTTTTAAAAAAAATTTATAACATGATTTTTTTAAAAAAAATTCAAAACTTGTAATTCTTAGAAAACTATTTTATTTTTATATTTATGGTTATTTTCTTAATGAATGGGATGGAATTACATAAAAATATTGATAAAATAAAAACTTATCTTAATATTTAGCACCTTTTATTTAAATATAAAATAGAATTTAAAAACCAGATAGAGAAAATAAGGTACCATAGATGAGACATATTAAAATTTTTTATAATATATATTATATATTATAATCATTCATATATCACTATATAAATCATCAAAGTTAATAAAGAAGTTGGATTGATTAAATATTGAATACAAAAAGTTATATCTGATTTTCAATTACACTTAATTGTATATTTATTTATTGCACTTTATTATAGTTATTTTGTGATACACAATCAAATGACTTCAGTGTGATACGTTAATTAGGGATTTAAAAATAAAAATAAAATTAACATTTTCAAAATAGTAAAAATTATTTTAAACTTAATATTTATAAACTAAGAGTCTAATTTTAACATATAGTAGTATAAATTATAATTTTTTAATATTAAAACATAGTCAATTTCAACTAATTAATTCTTAAAAAATCCAAGTTTTCAAAAAAAGTATCTAATAATGATTTTTTTATATAAAGAATAATTCAAAATAGTAAAATTTTGAAATTTTAATATTTATAAAAGTCATAGTATAAAAGACTAAAATATCTAAAATAATATTCACCAAAAAATATTTAGATAAGTTGTTTATCCAAAGATTTTTTTTTGAAAAATTGTTTATACCTTTTTAAAATAAAAATATGTAATATTATACAAATCATTTAAAATTTAATAATTGTTTTAGTCAATATTTAATATAATTACAAAAAGATTCTTTTTATGATTTTGATCAATAATCGATCATAATATGATATGATAATCTTATCTTTTTGAATTTGGTATATTGGTTTTTTCTAAGAATCTTTGAGGCTTCATTTGTAATTTTATTTTTTTATTTTGGATTAATTTTTTTTTCTTTTCAGGGTTTGGGCATTGTAGTTTTAGTTAAAAAATTAAGAAAGGAGAAAACTATAATTAATTAATTATGTTAACGCAATTTTATTGAAAGGCTTAAAAATATTACCCTTATGATATTATTTGGTCAGTCAAAAATTTCTGATCATTATTATAATATATTTGACTTCTAGATAATCTACCACCTATCTATTAAAAGACTATGTTCTAGAAACGATCACTATTTCTTTTTTAATTCAAGTTTATTTTTTTCTAATTATAGTATAAATTATGTCTAAGCACATTTAACTTACTTTTTCAATTTTCATGCAAAACTGAAAAAAAAAAAGCCTCATTCTACTTTCAATGTCATTTTAAATGTTCACTCTGCTTCATCCATAAAATAATCAAAAGATACATTGAAGCTTGGCGTGACACACATTGGTTGGTGACATATTAAAATGACATTGATTTGATCATACTAGAACAAGCGATGACGCCGTCGGTGGTTTTGAAACAACGTTTGCTGCAAGAACTTTGAGGAAGCAACGTGAGTGGTTTGATTTCTACTTAGCTTCACTTCTTCCGCTGAACTGCACAACAACCACCATGAATTCTTCTCTGACCACCGTCGTCAAATCCACCGCTATCACAACGCCGCACACCAAGTTTCATCGCGTCATCCTTTGTCCCTTCCATGATTTTGTTTTGGTTTATGTTGGCTTCTGATTTTGCTTACTAAGATGTAGTTTCAATATGTTTTGAGAAATGAAAGATAAATTCATGTTGTTGTTATCTTTATATAAGAATATGAGAATGAATCTGAACCGCTGAATTAAAATATATTTCTAAAATTGATTATTAATTTCTCTCTCCTCTTAAAAGCGCCCGATTTTTTCGACTTTTGGCACATGATTCAGTGAAAAATATGATTTAATCTCAACCTTTTAAATCTGATGGTTATTATTTATTCTCAAATTCTCATATAACTCACTCATTCTCACTATATATATATATATATATATATATATATATATATATATATATATATATTCAAAAATATTTTTTTATTAAAACTATTATAAAATAGTAGAAATTATTTTAAACTTTAAAAGACTAATTTTGATATATAGTAGCATAAATTTACATTATTTAAGAATAAATCATAGTCAATATCAATTAAGTTTTTTAAAAAATAAAATATTTATAAATGATTTTTAAGAAAACTTATTCAAAATTAAGTAATGTTTTGAAATTTTGATATTAAAAATTATCATAATAAAAAAAATAAAATATCTAAAATAATATTGTATAAAAAATGTATTTAAACTAATTTTTTATGTAACGCCCACATATACATACATACATCAAAGCATATATCATACATGAATAATACGTTTGGTACTGAAACATATATGTGCAAGTTCCTAGTTAACACATTGTATACATTAAATGCCCTAAATACAAAGTTCTAAAGTCTATGGCATAACATACACAAGATGTCCAAAAACCACTAAGAACTAGATCAATATAATGATCTCAAAATAAAACGCCATAGCGGAAGCCATGCCATCTCAAAAGCTACGATCCGTAAGGAAAAGTCAAACCATCTTATCCTTACCCTTCGCCGAACCTGCAAAACCTGTGATGTAAACAACAACAGTGGGGTGAGATACATCAAATCTCAGTGAGTTCGCTATCTTATAGTCCTCTCGGCTCTACAAGGTTCTAATAAGCCTAACTCAAGTCAAAGGGAAAAGGGAAGTGACTTTGAGTACACACACACTATATGGAAACATGTTATGAGTTCATCAACTCACAATATCACTAATCGGTAACCACACCAAGGCATCCTCTTTTCCCGTCCGCTTCTACGTCTAGAAGATGACCCGAGTCATGGATCCTTGAACCTACTTGACATACGAATGGATTCGGGTTCTACGGGCCATAAACCGTTATGAACCGTCGCTTCACACGGGCCATCAACCGTCACAAGCATACGCTCCCAGAGCGCCATTCGTACTGCACGCGGGAATCAAACCTGCCAAGTAGTCATGCATATGTTTCAGAGGAGCTCGAGACCCATGAAACGCAACTCAAAGAACCGGTTACGATTATGTGATCACACACACAAACGTGATTGCATTCGACAATCACAAGGCCATAATGCCTTCTCACAAACCACAAAGGTTCACACACATGTTCCATACTAGTGTCTCTCTCTCCTCTAGACCATTACTCGACAAGGATGCACATCTACATCGAATGCACGAGCATCGCCATCTAGATTAATTATCAATCCTAGTCACAACTTAGAATCATAACATTAGGTTTTGAGGTAAGGTTTCCTCACTCTTCCTAATTTGTCTTAAGCATGCATATTCTCTCATTCATACTTAACAACAATTATATAGACACGGTATAACACAAAATTTGTAAGGACCATATACTAATACATGCATCAAATCATATATTATACATGATAAGTACGTTTGGTACTGAAATATACAATATGTTCCTAGTTAACACATTATACACATAAATGCCTCTAAAACAAAACACTAAAAGTCTAAGGCATTACATGTACAAGATGTTCCAAAATGATAAAAACTAAGAACTAGATCAAAACAATGATCTCAAAACAAAGCGCCATAGCGGAAGCCATGCCATCACAAAACCACGATCCGTAAGGAAAGTCAAACAACCTTGTCCTTACCCTTCGCCGAACCTGCAGAACCTGTGATGTAAACAACAACAGTGGGGTGAGATACATTAAATCTCAGTGAGCTCCCTATCTTAAAGTCCTCTCGGCTTTACAAGGTTCTAACAAAATCCTAACTCATGTCCAAGGGGAAAGGGGAAAGACCATGAGTACACACACACAAATAACCATCACGGTGAGCCTGTAAACTCACACTAGTACCGAAGTACCTCTTGAGCCTGTAAACTCAAGGATTCACAAAGTACCATAGTACGTTCTGAGTCCGTACACTCAAGAACTCACATATCAATAACCAATACCAAGGCATCCCCTTTTCCCGTACCCTTCTACGTCTAGAAGGCGATCCGAGACATGGATCCTTGTAGCTACTTGGCATACGAATGGATTCGGGATCACCGGTCCGTACACCGTGATCCGTCACTTCACACGGCCAGTGCACCGTCACAAGTCTCTACCCATAGGTTCCATCGTACTAACACGGGACTCAAACCTGCCAAGTAGTTGTGTATAATGTTCAGAGAAGGTGCTCGAGTCTCATGAACTACACCGCACAACTGTGGTTATTGATAAACAGAATGCACACGCCTCGGCCTTTCATGCATGAGCGTTGCCACACATGGAACGATTCACACTTCCGACACAGTTTTGGTAATAATCCTCACTCTGCCTATTTCATATTTTAGCATGCATACATTGTTAACAACAATTACACCCATTTAACAGATAAAAGTCGACAAAACGACACTATTTCATAATTCCCGATATAATTAAATCGGCCGACAATCTTAAAACCATTGTAATAAGAAAGTACATTTTATTATCTTTCCAACGATACCAAAATTGTTCCAATCCGATTTACGTACAAAAAGTTACGGCATTGTAAACAATCGATCGGAAAATAAATCACAACAGCAGAATTTCTGCAACTCTCCTGGCTGTACGCGTATTGGCACACCCCGTACGCGTATTGCCTAAGATTCTCGCCCAGCCATACGCGTATTGCCCCAAGCAATACGCGTATTGCTCAAAATGCCCGGCCATCCATACGCGTATTGCCCAAAGCCGTACGCGTATGGGCAGAAACGTTTTTCCTTGAAAATTCCTTTTAAAATTGCCGTACGCGTATTGCCCTTGCCGTACGCGTAATGACAAGCTCCATACGCGTATTGACATACCCCATACGCATATGGGCAGAGAAAAATGCAGAAGTTCCTGCAGAATTTCTTCTGCAACGGGTTGATCCAAAATCAACCCCAAATCCCATTTTGATCACTCACAAAGCATCAAAACATGTTATAACATCACAACCAGTATAACATATAATCAAACATTGAATTTTAGCAGTTAGATTCATGATTTTATACCAAAATACCCATTTTTCCCAATTCCCAATCTAACTCTAAACTCAAAATAACTCTACTCTAAAGGGTCTAACTAGAACCCACCTGGATTACTAGACGAGGAGATTGATACCGAGATGAATCGACGAAGAACAGATGAATGGATGATGATTCTTGAGTTTTTGAGAAATTTCTCTTCTTCCTCTTTTCCTTTCTCTTTTCCTTTCTTTTTTCTTTCCTTCACTTTTTCTTTTCTTTAACTTTGTTTGTTTTTTCCAAGGAAAATGAAAAGAAAATAGATAGTATAGAAAACTATCATTTTTAGTAACACTACTAAATATCCAAAATTAGCTCAAAAGCTCCAATTAATAAAAACTCAAAGTTAAATACTATTAAATTAATCAACTCTGAGTTCGCCAGTTTACTCTATTTATTTTATCAAATAATTGCTCAGAGTACTCCGGAACCCAGTTGATCATAATAATATTAACTAGAGCGTTTATAAATTTACGGGGTATTACATCCTCCCCCCCTTAAATAGAAATTCGTCCTCGAATTTAGAATATTACCTGAACAGATGTGGATAAGAATCTCGCATTTCCAATTCTAGTTCCCAAGTAGCATCGCCCGGATGCGTCATATCCCATTGCACCTTAACAAGTGGAATATCTTTGTTCCTTAACACTTTTGTTTCTCTTCCCACAATACAACTCGGTTGTGGTTCAAAAGTCAAATCCGCTTCAATTTCCACTGATTCGGGTAGAATTGGCTGAAGAGGATCAGGAACAAACTTACGGAGCTGAGATACGTGAAAAACATCATGCATTTCAGATAGAGAGGGTGGTAAGGCTAATCTATAAGCAACTTCACCAATCCTTTCTAAAATCTGATACGGTCCCACGTATCTCGGACTTAATTTACGTGACTTAAACGGTCCTTTCAATCTCAATCTCGGAGTAACTTTCAGAAATACATGGTCACCTTCCTCAAATTCCAAAGGTCTCCTACGATTGTCCGCATAACTCTTTTGACGATCTTGTGCTTGTTTAACCTTCTCACGGATCATTCGAATCTTTTCCGTTGTCTCTTGAATAATCTCGGGTCCCAAAATTCTATCTTCGCCAATTTCAGCCCAACACAAAGGTGTCCTACACTTTCTCCCATACAATGCTTCATAAGGAGCCATACCGATACTCGCATGGTAACTATTGTTATAGGAAAACTCAATTAACGGCAAAAGTTCTTTCCAATTCCCTCTACTCTCTAACATACAAGCTCTTAACATATCCTCCATCGTCTGTATTGTTCGCTCAGTCTGACCATCCGTTTGAGGATGATTCGACGTGCTCAAACACAAATTCGTTCCCATAGCTTGTTGGAACACCTTCCAAAACCTCGAAGTAAACTTCGAATCTCTATCGGACACAATACTAGAAGGAATACCATGCAATCTCACAATCTCAGCAATAAACAACCTTGCAAGATGACTTGCCTTATAAGTAGTCCTTACGGCTAAGAAGTGTGCAGATTTCGTTAGTCGATCTACAATTACCCAAATAGAATCATACCCACCCTGGGTACGGGGTAAACCCACTGCAAAGTCCATAGAAATACTATCCCACTTCCAAACTGGAATATCTAAAGGTTGCAACAGACCGCCCGGTCTTTGGTGTTCAATCTTCACCTGTTGACATACTGCACATTCTGACACATATTTCGCTATATCCTTTTTCATCCCAGACCACCAATACTCCTTCTTTAGATCCTGATACATCTTCGAAGAACCCGGATGTATCGTAAAAGTACCTTTATGAGCTTCGTCTAGAATCTTCCTTTTCAATGCCTCATCTTTCGGAACACAAATCCGTTGATTAAACAAAACAATCCCATCGGTTGCTTGTGTAAAACCCGGTTGAAGTAACAATTCTTGTAACTCTTCCTCTAACAATTGCGCCTGTTGAATCTCAACTCTTAAGGTAGAATTGACATTCAAATTTCCCATAATTACACCATTCGGAGTCCACACAAACTGGAGATTAAGATCTCTAAACTTTTCCAACAATGAATATTCCAAAATCATCAATTCCGCACTATAAACCATTTTCCGACTTAAAGCATCCGCTACTTTATTCGCCTTTCCTGGATGATACTTTAATTCTAAGTCATAATCCTTTAAGTACTCCATCCACCTCCTTTGTCGCATATTCAACTCCTTTTGGTCAAACAAATACTTCAAACTCTTGTGGTCACTGAACATTTCAAAACGTACACCATATAAATAATGACGCCACACCTTCAGTGCAAACACTACGGCAGCTAGTTCCAAGTCATGAGTTGGATAATTCTTCTCGTGAACTTTCAACTGTCGAGAAGCATAAGCTACTACTTGACCACCTTGCATCAGAACACCCCCTAATCCCCTCTTAGAAGCATCACAGAATACTTCATAAGAGTTGTTAGGATCAGGAATAATTAATACTGGAGCACTCGTCAAACTCTCCTTCAATTTCATAAAACTTTGCTCACAACCTGAATCCCACTCAAAAGCAACATCCCTCCGAGTAAGTTTCGTCATTGGTAAGGCCAATTGAGAAAAGCCCTTGATAAACCTTCTATAGTAACCAGCCAATCCCAAGAAACTTCTAACTTCTGAAATATTTCTCGATCTCTCCCAATTAATCACTGCTTCTACTTTCAATGGATCCACTTCCACACCACCTTGAGATATAACATGTCCAAGAAAATTAACTTCCGACATCCAAAACTCACACTTACTCAACTTAGCAAACAATTTCTTCTCTTGCAATACCGATAAGACGATTCTCAGATGTTCTCCGTGCTCTTGTGGAGTACGAGAATAAATAAGAATGTCGTCAATAAAGATTAACACAAATTGGTCCAAGTAAGCCTGAAATATTCGATTCATGTAATCCATAAAAACAGCTGGAGCATTAGTCACACCGAAAGGCATCACTAAGAATTCATAGTGACCGTAACGTGTCCTAAATGCAGTTTTTGGCACATCGGAACTCTTCACTCGAATCTGATGATAACCCGACCGTAAATCAATCTTCGAGAACACACAGGCTCCCTTCAATTGATCTAACAAGTCGTCTATCCTTGGTAAGGGGTACTTATTCTTAATGGTAACTTTATTCAACTTACGATAATCAATGCACAAACGCATTCCCCCATCTTTCTTCTTTACCAATAACACTGGAGCTCCCCAAGGTGAAACACTAGGTCTAACAAAATGCTTAGACATCAAGTCCTCCAATTGGTACTTTAATTCTCTTAATTCAAGTGGTGCCATCCTATAAGGAGAAACAGATATAGGAGTCGTTCCCGGTACCAGGTCAATAGAGAACTCAACTTCTCTCTCCGGAGGAAGAGAAGAAACATCCTCAGGAAACACTTCAGGAAACTCACACACTATTGGAATACTCAGAACTTGCTGTTCACTACTCCCTTCCTTAGTAAGAACCAATAAAACAGATTTCTCTTTCTCAAACAAGAAGTTTACCATTCCCACCGTACCTTCTAAAATCGTTGATAATACATCTTTCGGAGTAGCCTCAGCAGATGGAATAATAATTAGCTTCTCCTCACAACCGATAAAAAACCGAATTAGCTGAAAGCCAATCCATTCCCAGAACAACATCCACTTTCTTAAGCGGCAAACAAATAAGATCAATCTGGAAGACTCTTTCGTTAACCGACAACACACAATTTTCACACATGAGCGTTGTTTCAACCATTTCATCCATGGCAGTAGTAACCACCATAAGAGGAAACAAAGGAATAGTTTGCAACCCCAGTTGCTTCACACATCTCAAGGACACAAAAGAATGTGTAGCCCCACACTCAAATAAAACAAAACAAGGTTGTCCATTTACAAAACACGTACCCGCAATCAAGGAGTTGTCACCCTTTGCTTTCCTCGCATCCAAGGAATACGCTCGGCCAGTAGTCTTCCCTTGTGCCTGATTCCTACCCTGAGGACAATCCCTCGCTACGTGACCTATCCTATTACACTGATAACACCGTATCCCCTCCGAATTGCACCTCCCAGAATGATTCCTCCCACAAGTACGGCATACCGGAGGCACACTAGTTCTAGAACTCTGGACTTGCTTCCCTTTGGAAAACTGTTGCCTTTGCCTAAACTGTTGATTCGACCTTCCACGGTCACTGTGAGTTGCCCTGTTCGAATCCACCTCCATTTGTACCTTTTTCAAACTATTTTCCGCCACATAACACTGTCTTAACATTTCAGCATAAGTAGAAAATTCCCGTTGAGACACGCTGTGTGAAATCTCATCCCTTAACCCAAACAGAAACTGATCTATCTTCCACCTCTCATCAGGAGCATACATGGCCTGTCTAGAATAGTCAGCCATGATCTCAAATTGTTCCGCATAAGAAGCCACTGATAAATTTCCCTGTCTCAACTGTTGGAACTCAAACTCCTTTTGAGACCTTAATGAACTCGAAAAATATTTCTCCATAAAGATTACCTTAAACTGTTCCCACACTTTCGGCACCTCCTGAGTTGTCATCAAGGCTGAAGCGCTCTCCCACCACCTCATGGCAGGACCCTTCAACCAGTGAGAAGCAAAGACCACCTTATTCTCCTCACTGCAATGAACTATCTGAAAAATCCATTCCATACCTGTTATCCATTCGTGTGCCTTCACCGGATCTAGCCCTCCTTGAAACTCCAGAGGATTCATACGAACAAATTCCCTGTAGGTTCCTCCTGTAACTTCCGGAACAACCACTGGAGGATGCAGACCATCATCCATTTGTTGCATCATTCCTTGCATGAATTGATTCTGCTGTTGCTGCATCTGTTGCATAAATTGGTACAAAGGGGCATTCCCTTCATCACCTTGTGAAACTGTCCCAGTTGGAGTAGTCCTTGGTCTTCCACGGTTGTTTCTACGTCTGTCGGCCATGTTCCTGAATGTCATACAAATAGGATTAAGTTGATCAGGCTCAATTTCATAAATATAACACGCGAGACCAAAGGCGACACCACGTATCTGAAACGAAAAGAAACACTTATTCTATTTCATGGCTAGGTCGAGGATACGACCTGCTCTGATACCAACTGTAAGGACCATATACTAATACATACATCAAATCATATATTATACATGATAAGTACGTTTGGTACTGAAATATACAATATGTTCCTAGTTAACACATTATACATATAAATGCCTCTAAAACAAAACACTAAAAGTCTAAGGCATTACATGTACAAGATGTTCCAAAATGATAAAAACTAAGAACTAGATCAAAACAATGATCTCAAAACAAAGCGCCATAGCGGAAGCCATGCCATCACAAAACCACGATCCGTAAGGAAAGTCAAACAACCTTGTCCTTACCCTTCGCCGAACCTGCAGAACCTGTGATGTAAACAACAACAGTGGGGTGAGATACATCAAATCTCAGTGAGCTCCCTATCTTAAAGTCCTCTCGGCTTTACAAGGTTCTAACAAAATCCTAACTCATGTCCAAGGGGAAAGGGGAAAGACCATGAGTACACACACACAAATAACCATCACGGTGAGCCTGTAAACTCACACTAGTACCGAAGTACCTCTTGAGCCTGTAAACTCAAGGATTCACAAAGTACCGTAGTACGTTCTGAGTCCGTACACTCAAGAGCTCACATATCAATAACCAATACCAAGGCATCCCCTTTTCCCGTACCTTTCTACGTCTAGAAGGCGATCCGAGTCATGGATCCTTGTAGCTACTTGGCATACGAATGGATTCGGGATCACCGGTCCGTACACCGTGATCCGTCACTTCACACGGCCAGTGCACCGTCACAAGTCTCTACCCATAGGTTCCATCGTACTAACACGGGACTCAAACCTGCCAAGTAGTTGTGTATAATGTTCAGAGGAGGTGCTCGAGTCTCATGAACTACACCGCACAACTGTGGTTATTGATAAACAGAATGCACACGCCTCGGCCTTTCATGCACGAGCGTTGCCACACATGGAACGATTCACACTTCCGACACAGTTTTGGTAATAATCCTCACTCTGCCTATTTCATATTTTAGCATGCATACATTGTTAACAACAATTACACCCATTTAACAGATAAAAGTCGACAAAACGACACTATTTCATAATTCCCGATATAATTAAATCGGCCGACAATCTTAAAACCATTGTAATAAGAAAGTACATTTTATTATCTTTCCAACGATACCAAAATTGTTCCAATCCGATTTACGTACAAAAAGTTACGGCATTGTAAACAATCGATCGGAAAATAAATCACAACAGCAGAATTTCTGCAACTCTCCTGGCCGTACGCGTATTGGCACACCCCGTACGCGTATTGCCTAAGATTCTCGCCCAGCCATACGCGTATTGCCCCAAGCGATACGCGTATTGCTCAAAATGCCCGGCCATCCATACGCGTATTGCCCAAAGCCGTACGCGTATGGGCAGAAACGTTTTTCCTTGAAAATTCCTTTTAAAATTGCCGAACGCGTATTGCCCTTGCCGTACGCGTAATGACAAGCTCCATACGCGTATTGACATACCCCATACGCGTATGGGCAGAGAAAAATGCAGAAGTTCCTGCAGAATTTCTTCTGCTACGGGTTGATCCAAAATCAACCCCAAATCCCATTTTGATCACTCACAAAGCATCAAAACATGTTATAACATCACAACCAGTATAACATATAATCAAACATTGAATTTTAGCAGTTAGATTCATGATTTTATACCAAAATACCCATTTTTCCCAATTCCCAATCTAACTCTAAACTCAAAATAACTCTACTCTAAAGGGTCTAACTAGAACCCACCTGGATTACTAGACGAGGAGATTGATACCGAGATGAATCGACGAAGAACAGATGAATGGATGATGATTCTTGAGTTTTTGAGAAATTTCTCTTCTTCCTCTTTTCTTTTCTCTTTTCCTTTCTTTTTTCTTTCCTTCACTTTTTCTTTTCTTTAACTTTGTTTGTTTTTTCCAAGGAAAATGAAAAGAAAATAGATAGTATAGAAAACTATCATTTTTAGTAACACTACTAAATATCCAAAATTAGCTCAAAAGCTCCAATTAATAAAAACTCAAAGTTAAATACTATTAAATTAATCAACTCTGAGTTCGCCAGTTTACTCTATTTATTTTATCAAATATTTGCTCAGAGTACTCCGGAACCCAGTTGATCATAATAATATTAACTAGAGCGTTTATAAATTTACGGGGTATTACAAAATTACAAGTAAATACATATAATCACACATCACATAAAACATCACTTTCCCGATCTGAGTTACGGATCAAAAGTTATGGAAGAAACAAGTTGGTTGATCTGTCATGTTCGCATTGCGAAGAGCCAGCGAGTGCTTGCTACTCATTCGCAGTGCGAACCTCTCAGTGAATGCCTAACCAACGCTGGTTTGCTGCACCATTCGCAGTGCGAACGTGTGGCGAACCGTGGCAGAACCAAAACAAGCTAAGGTTCGCAGTGCGAACCACTGGTGAATGCCTGGCGAACGTTCGCCTTCGCATTCGCAATGCGAACTGCCAGCGAGTCCACGATTTCCCCCTTCGCTGGGGGACTCGCAGTGCGAATCTGGGAATTTCAGAAACTCCATCAGCGTAACATCTGATCTCCCATGGTTCTAAAACCCCACCAAAACATAACCCAACATCATACAATCAAATATAAATGATTCTACACTCCTATAACCCATAATACTCAATTTGTAACACATTTTAACCGTTAATCTCCAAGATTTTGCAATTTATCCAATTCTCCTACAACTCTAACCTAGGTATTAGAAACCAATAAAGTCTAAAACAAAAGAATCTATCTAGAACCCACCTTGAAGAGATGAAGATGGTGAAGATTTGAAGATGATTGGATGAAGATTTGATGATGTTCTTGATGATTTTGATCTTGAACTTTTCTCCTCTTTTTCTCTTCCTTACCTTCTCTTTTCTTTCTCTCCAAAATCCTTTCTATCTTTTTCTTTGGAAAATGAAAGGAAAGAAAATAGTATAGGGAAAAAATATCATCAATTAGCAACACTACTAAATATCCAAAAAGTCTCTAAAGTCCAAATATTTAAATACCTCTGAGTCAGATAATATTAATTGGATTTACTCTAACTCCGACAGTTGCCCTAATTACCTCTGCAGATAATTTATCAGAGTGCACTGGAACTCAGTTGATCACAACTAATATTATCCAGAGCAAAATAATTTACGGGGTATTACAACTACCTCAGAGGAAAAGACAACCACCTTGTTCTCCTCCACCTTCTCCAACGGCACCTCCTTTCTCTGACCCAAAACCTCCTTGCTCACCACTTCAGCAAAAGACCTCTTAAAATCTCTCCTATTTGAACCTCCCTGATTGAAAAGGAACTCACTCTGTCTCCCCTTTTTTCCCTCGTCTTCTCTCCCCGCGAATTCCTTTCGAACCTTGGGAGGTTTGCATGCAGTTTCCGGTCGTCAATTTGTATACTATAAATCTTCATAGCTAGCAACCTCGTGTCTTCCACTCCCTTAAATCTCGCAAAACCAAAATGTCTACCCGAACTATTCCTCTTGGGAGAAATCATAACCTCCACGACGTCTCCTTCGCAACCGAAAAGCTTGAAAAGGTCCACCGCGCTCATCCGATCAGGAAATTCAGTAAAGTAAATCTACACCAAAAAAGATCCTCCATCTGCCCTCGTCCATTTCCCCTTAGTGAAAACATCCCATCTTGGTTTGATCTCACGGAAAGAACTCCTTCTTGCAGTCTTCAATTCCATTTCAAAAAAAAAAACACACAAAACCACCCAGAACTAACTCCCAACACCACCGAAAGAAATCGCGGAACCACCGTAAAGCTAATCAAGATGTGAAGGTCCCTAATTCGAAAATTAGGAATTTAAACCAAACACACCTTGAACCCTACAATGAAAACTGAGATTTCACCGATCATTGGACCTGAATCATAGTCGAAGATCGTTAAGTTGTCGGAGAAGAAACGAAATCAAAGAGGAAAAGGAGAAGCGAAAACACACAAAAAACCCCAATTAATTTTGTTCTTCAAATGACTTCAGTGTGATACGTTAATTAGGGATTTAAAAATAAAAATAAAAATAATAATTTCAAAATAGTAAAAATTATTTTAAACTTAATATTTATAAACTAAAAGACTAATTTTAACATATAGTAGTATAAATTAATTTTTTTAAATATTAAAACATAGTCAATTTCAACTAATTAAATTCTTAAAAAATCCAAGTTTTCAAAAAATGTATCTAATAATGATTTTTTTTATAAAAAATAATTCAAAATAGTAAAATTTTTAAATTTTAATATTTATAAAAGTCATAGTATAAAAGACAAAAATATCTAAAATAATATTCCCCAAAAATTATTTAGATAAGTTGTTTATCCGAAGATTTTTTTTTGAAAAATTGTTTATACTTTTTTAAAATAAAAATATGTAATATTATACAAATCATTTAAAATTTAATAATTGTTTTAGTCAATATTTAATATAATTACAAAAAGATTCTTTTTATGATTTTGATCAATAATCGATCATAATATGATATGATAATCTTATCTTTTTGAATTTGGTATATTGGTTTTTTCTAAGAATCTTTGAGGCTTCATTTGTAATTTAATTTTTTTATTTTGTATTAAATTTTTTCTCTTTTCAGGGTTTGGGTATTGTAGTTTTAGTTAAAAAATTAAGAAAGGAGAAAACTATAATTAATTAATTATGTTAACGCAATTTTATTGAAAGGCTGAAAGATATTTTATTATAATATATTTGACTTCTAGATAATCTACCACCTATCTATTAAAAGACTATGTTCTAGAAATGATCACTAAATCTTTTTTAATTCAAGTTTATTTTTTTCTAATTATAGTATTAATTATGTCTAAGCACATTTAACTTATTTTTTCAATTTTCATGCAAAACTGAAAAAAAAAAGCCTCATTCTACTTTCAATGTCATTTTAAATGTTCACTCTGCTTCATCCATAAAATAATCAAAAGATACATTGAAGCTTGGAGTGACACGCATTGGTTGGTGACATATTAAAATGACATTGATTTGAACATACTAGAACAAGCGATGACGCCGTCGGTGGTTTTGAAACAACGTTTGCTGCAAGAACTTTGAGGAAGCAACGTGAGTGGTTTGATCGTACTTAGCTTCACTTCTTCCGCTGAACTGCACAACAACCACCATGAATTCTTCTCTGACCACCGTCGTCAAATCCACCACTATCACAACGCCGCACACTAAGTTTCATCGCGTCATCCTTTGTCCCTTCCATGATTTTGTTTTGGTTTATGTTGGCTTCTGATTTTGCTTGCTAAGATGTAGTTTCAATATGTTTTGAGAAATGAAAGATAAATTCATGTTGTTGTTATCTTTATATAAGAATATGAGAATGAATATGAACCGTTGAATTAAAACATATTTCTAAAATTGATTATTAATTTCTCTCTCCTCTTAAAAGCGTCTGATTTTTTCGACTTTTGGCACATGATTCAGTGAAAAATATGATTTAATCTCAACCTTTTAAATCTGATGGTTATTATTTATTCTCAAATTCTCATATAACTCACTCATTCTCACTATATATATATATATATATATATATATATATATATTCAAAAATATTTTTTATTAAAACAATTATTAAATAGTAGAAATTATTTTAAACTTTAAAAGACTAATTTTGATATATAGTTGCATAAATTTACATTATTTAAGAATAAATCATAGTCAATATCAATTAAGTTTTCAAAAAAATAAAATATTTATAAATGATTTTTAAGAAAACTTATTCAAAATTAAGTAATGTTTTGAAATTTTGATATTAAAAATTATCATAATTAAAAAAATAAAATATCTAAAATAATATTGTATAAAAAATGTATTTAAACTAATTTTTTATCCGAAATTATATTTAGAAAATTATTTGTAAATTTTTTAAATAAAAATCAATTATATTATACATATCATTTTACCCCTTACGATATTATTAGATCATTACCAAAATTTTGATCATAATTGTTATATAATTGACTTCTTGCTATATATATATATATATATATATATATATATATATATATATGTAACACCCACATATAAAATCCATACATCAAAGCATAAATTATATATATGAATCCAAGTCTTTGGTACTGAAATACAATAAGTTTCTAGTTAACACATTATACACATAAATGCCTCTAATACAACACAAAACTCAGGCATCACATATACAAGATGTTCCAACATGATAAAAACTAAGAATTAGATCAACGCAATGATCTCAAAATAAAACTTCATAGCGGAAGCCATGCCATCTCAAAATCTACGAACCGAAAGGAAAAGTCAAACCACTTTATCCTTACCCGTCGCCGAACCTGCAGAACCTGTGATGTAAACAACAACAGTGGGGTGAGATACATCAAATCTCAGTGAGTTCCCTATCTTATGGGTTCTCTCGGATTATTTATAGTTCTAACAATCCTAACTCAAGTCCAGGGAAGGGAAGGACTCTTGAGTTCACACTTGGTAATTCTCACACTATATGGAACATGACATGAGTTCATTAACTCACCACATCATTAATCGATAACCGGTACCAAGGCATCTCCTCTTCCCGTCTGCTTCTACGTCTAGAAGGCGACCCGGGTCATAGATCCTTGTAGTTACTTGGTATACAATTGGATTCGGGATCACCGGCCTGTTAACCATGAACCGTCACTTCTCATGGCCTGTTAACCATCACAAGTCTCGTACCCATGCACGGGCTTCCAATTGTACTACTCGTAGGGCATCAAACCTACCAAGTAAAACCTGCCTGCACTTCAGAGGAGCTCGAGACTCATGAAGGCCTTTCAAGGGCAATTCAAATAAAATGGTTATGATTACATGATAAATACCATACAAAACAAGGTATACGACAATTGCCTCGGCCATAAGGCCTCGAGGCCTTTCTTGTCCTTCAATCCATAACGTTAACCTCATGTTCCATACTAGTGTTTCCAACTTCTAAAGTTTCCTATGGTTCATAAGGGGTTTTCCTCACTCTTACCATTTTTCCTTTTTATCTTTCATGCATTTTTAATCACAACTTGGTAACAACCATAGATTAGGCAAAACATACCTTATTAGTGTAATAGAATAACTTAACACAATTAAAACATAGTCCACATAAAATTATCAAAGAATTCCACTTCGGGTTCCCTCCGATTATTTAATCGGACAAATAAAATCAACAATCCTTATCATCATCATAAAGTTCGTGTCTCCATCTTTCTATTGATATGCCGAACATTCAAAACGGACAACCGGATAAAAAGATATGGCGGAAACAAGTTAAGAAAAACAACACAGCTCGCCCCATGTTCGCTAGGCGAACGAGATGGCGAGCCTTCGCCTTCGCCTTCGCTAGGTGAGCAAGCTGGCGAGTAATTAAACAGAAACTCCCAGACCCAAAACACCATAAGTTCGCTAGGCGAACGTCTGGCGAACCTTCGCCTTCACCTTCGCTAGGCGAATGTGCCAGCGAGCACCTAGGCAGTAAGTTCCCATATTCAAAACACATAAAGTTCGCTAGGCGAACATGCCAGCGAACCTTCGCTAGGCGAACGTTCGGGTTCGCTAGGCGAACCCTCGACTGCTGTTCGCTGGGACTTGCCCCAGGTTCGCTAGGCGAAGCAAGCGAAACAGAACCTCTCCCAGCTGCTGTTCTTCACTTCCAACTCACATTTTCCTCATCAAAAACATTACCCAACATCCCACAATAGTCAAGACATAATGCAAACATGATAACAAGCCTATAACAACATTTATAGCAAAATCAACCATAAATTTCCAAGTTTTTCATAATCTAACCTAAATCCAAAAACTATCTAGAGTTCTCTAACAATGGTACTAACTAGAACCCACCTCAAAATAGAGCAAGATGAATATGATTGAGAAGTTTGGATCAAGATTGGATGATGATCTTGATTGTTCTTGAGCTTTTCTTCCAATTTCCTCTTCTCCACTTTTTCTCTCCTTCCTTTCCTTTCTTCTTCCTTTCTTTCTATCTTTTTCTTTTTTTTTGGAAAGTGAGAGGAAAAGAATTTACATAGTAAGCTTAGTATTAGAAATAATACTACCAAATGTCCAAAAAGTCTCTTAAATCCAAAATTAAATAAATGTCTCCGAAACAAATAATATTTATTGGATCAATTCTAAGTACCGAAGTTACTCTAATCATTTTATCAAATAATTTCTCAGAGCAACCCGACTCAATTAATCACAATGCCATATTATTCGGTGACATAAAATACGGGGTATTACATCCTCCCCCCCTTAAATAGAAATTCGCCCTCGAATTTAAAATTTACCTGAACAGATGAGGGTAAGCATCTCGCATTTCCGATTCAAGTTCCCAAGTTGCATCTCCTGGATGCGTTACATTCCACTGCACCTTAACAAGAGGAATATCCTTGTTCCTTAATACCTTCGTTTCTCTTCCCACAATGCGGCTCGGTTGAGGTTCAAACGTCAAATCCGCTTCTATTTCAATAGTATCTGGTAGAATCGGTTGAAGAGGATCTGGAACAAATCTCCGAAGCTGAGATACATGAAAAACATCATGCATTTCCGACAGAGACGGCGGCAAGGCCAACCTGTACGCTACTTCACCAATCCTTTCTAAGATCTGATACGGTCCTACGTATCTCGGGCTTAACTTGCGTGACTTAAATGGTCCTTTCAATCTCAATCTAGGAGTAACTTTCAAAAACACATGGTCACCTTCTTCAAATTCTAGAGGTCTCCTTCGATTGTCTGCATAACTCTTATGTCGATCTTGGGCTTGCTTAATTTTCTCGCGAATCATTCGAATCTTTTTTGTAGTCTCTTGGATGATTTCGGGTCCTAAGATTCTATCTTCCCCAACTTCTGCCCAACACAAGGGTGTTCTACATTTACGCCCATACAACGCTTCATACGGAGCCATACCGATACTAGCATGATAACTATTGTTATAGGAAAACTCAATCAATGGTAGAAGTTCCTTCCAATTCCCTTTACTTTCTAACACACAAGCTCTCAACATATCTTCCATCGTTTGTATCGTGCGCTCAGTCTGTCCATCCGTCTGTGGATGATTAGACGTGCTCAAACGCAACTCCGTCCCCATAGCTTGTTGAAAGACTTTCCAAAACCTTGAGGTAAACTTCGGAGCTCTTTCCGACACAATATTAGAAGGAATACCGTGCAATCTTACAATTTCTGCAATAAACAACCTCGCAAGATGACTTGCCTTGAAAGTAGTCTTCACGGCCAAGAAGTGCGCAGATTTCGTTAGTCGATCCACAATCACCCAAATCGAATCATAACCACCTTGCGTACGGGGCAAACCTACTGCAAAGTCCATAGAAATGCTATCCCATTTCCAAAATGGGATTTCTAAAGGTAGCAATATACCGCTCGGTCTTTGGTGTTCAATCTTAACCTGTTGGCATACTGCACATTCTGACACATACATTGCAACATCCTTTTTCATTCCGGCCCACCAATAGTCCTTCTTCAAATCTTGATACATCTTCGAAGAACCAGGATGTATCGTAAAAGTACCTTTATGAGCTTCATCCAAAATCTTTCTTCTTAACATTGTATCATTCGGAACACAAATTCTTTGGTCGAACATAATAATTTCGTCGGTAGCCTGAATAAAACCCGGTAGAAGTAATACTTCTTGCAACTTCTCGTCTGCCATTTGACCTTGGTGAATCTCAACTTTCAAGGTAGAATTGACATTCAAATTTCCCATAATCACACCATCTTGGGTCCATACAAACTGAAGATTAAGATCTCTAAAATTCTCCAACAATGCATACTCCAAAATCATCAATTTCGCGCCATGCACTAATTTCCGACTTAATGCATCTGCTACCTTATTCGCTTTTCTTGGATGATACTTCAAATCTAAATCATAATCTTTTAAGTACTCCATCCATCTTCGTTGTCGCATATTTAACTCCTTTTGGTCAAATAAATATTTCAAACTCTTATGGTCACTGAACATTTCAAAACGTACCCCATACAAATAATGCCGCCACACCTTTAGTGTAAAAACAACCGCCGCCAATTCCAAATCGTGAGTTGGATAATTCTGTTCATGAATTTTCAATTGTCGGGAGGCATAAGCTACCACTTGACCGCCTTGCATCAGGACACCTCCCAATCCCATTTTAGAAGCATCACAAAACACTTCATAAGAGTTGTTAGGATCAGGAATGATTAACACCGGAGCTGTTGTCAATCTCTCCTTCAATTTCATGAAACTTTGCTCACAACCTGAATCCCACTCAAAAGAAAAATCTTTACAAGTAAGTTTCGTCATTGGTAAAGCCAACTGAGAGAAACCTTCAATAAACCTTCTATAGTAACCTGCCAGCCCCAAGAAACTTCTGACTTCCGAGGCATTTCTCGGCCTCTCCCAATTGATCACTGCTTCTACCTTCGACGGATCCACCGCGACACCCCCTTGTGATATAACGTGACCAAGAAACTTAACTTCTGCCATCCAAAATTCACACTTACTTAATTTAGCAAAAAGTTGCTTCTCTTGCAACACAGATAACACAATTCTCAGATGTTCCTCGTGCTCTTGTGAAGTACGAGAATAAATAAGAATATCGTCAATGAAGATTACCACGAACTGGTCCAAGTAAGCTTGAAATATTTGGTTCATGTAATCCATAAAAACGGCTGGAGAATTTGTCACACCGAAAGGCATCACTAAGAATTCGTAATGGCCATAACGGGTCCTAAATGCAGTCTTAGGTACATCGGAACTCTTCACTCGGATTTGGTGATAACCCGACCTCAAATCAATCTTCGAGAACACGCAGGCTCCTTTCAATTGATCCAAAAGGTCGTCTATCCTGGGCAAAGGATACTTGTTCTTAATGGTGACTTTATTCAGTTGACGATAATCGATGCACATCCGCATCCCACCGTCCTTCTTCTTCACCAGTAAAACAGGGGCTCCCCACGGAGAAACACTAGGCCGCACGAAATGTTTCACCATGAGTTCTTCTAACTGGTCCTTTAATTCCCTTAACTCCTTCGGTGTCATCCGATATGGAGAAACGGATATAGGAGCCGTTCCCGGTACCAGGTCAATAGAAAATTCCACTTCCCTCTCCGGAGGAAGAGAAGTGACATCTTCGGGGAAAACTTCAGAAAATTCGCAAACTAAGGGAATGTCCATAACCTGAAGGTCGCTACTCCCTTCCTTAGTGAGAACCAACATAACCGAATTCTCTTCTTCAAACAAGAGATTTATCATACCAACCGTACCTTCTAGAATAGTTGTTAAAACATCCTTTGGTGTAGCCTCAATAGACGGAATGATGATAAGCTTCTCCTCACACCCAATAAATACCGAATTAGCAGAAAGCCAATCCATTCCCAACACGACATCCACTTTCTTAAGCGGTAGACAAATAAGGTCAATCTGAAAAACTCTACCATTCACAGATAGCACACAATTTTCACACATCAAAGGCGTCTCAACCATTTCATCCATGGCGGTAGTGACCACCATAGGAGGAGACAAAGGAACAGACCGCAACCCAAGTCGCTTCATACATTGCACTGATACAAAAGAATGTGTAGCTCCGCAATCAAATAAAACAAAGCAAGGAAATCCGTTAACTAAGCACGTACCAACAATCAATGAATTGTCACTCTTCTTCTTCCTTGCATCCAAGGTGTAAACCCTTCCTTGTGGTTGAATCCTATTCTGAGGACAATCTTTCTTCATATGACCCACCTTTTGACATTGGAAACACCTTACCCCTTCCAAACCACACCTTCCGAAATGATTCTTGCCACAAGTGCGACACACCGGAGGTGTACTCGCCCTTGTATCTTGCACCTGTTTCCCCTTGAAGGATTGTGGCCTAGGTCTAAATGATTGATTAGACCTTCCACGATCACCTTGAGTTACCCGACTTGCTGCACTTTCATCTCAAACCTTTTTCAAACTATGTTCTGCCACATAGCATTGTCTCAACACTTCAGCATAAGTAGTGAACTCTCTCTGAGACACACTATGAGATATTTCAGCTTTTAATCCAAACAGAAACTGGTCTATTTTCCATTTTTCATCAGGAGCATACATAGCCTGCCTAGAATAAGCAGCCATGTCTTCAAACTTCTCAGCGTAACTGGCCACAGTCATGCTACCTTGTCTTAGCTGCTGGAATTCAAATCCTTCTGAGTCCTTAATGAACTCGGAAAATATTTCTCCATGAAAACAACTTTGAATTGTTCCCAAACCTTAGGTACTTCTTAAACAGTCATCAAAGCCGAAGCGCTCTCCCACCATCTCATAGCGGGACCCTTTAGCGAGTGGGAAGCGAACAACACCTTGTTCTCTTCGCTGCAATGGACTATCAAGAAAATCCTTTCCATACCTGAAATCCATTCGTGAGCCTTCACGGGATCTAATCCACCCTGAAATTCCGGAGGATTCATGCGGATAAAGTCCCGGAAATTCCCACCTACAGCTTCGGGAACCACTACTTGAGGATGCGGACCTCCATTCATTTGTTGCACCATCTGTTGCATGAATAGATTCTATTGTTGTTGCATCTGTTGCATGAACTGATACAACGGAGCATTACCATCGCCAACCGGCGGAGTCGTCCCTTGAGGAGTGGTGCGGGGCCTACCACGAGGGTTTCTACGTCCATCAGCCATGTTCCTAAAGGTCATACAAATAGAATTAAGTTGATCAGGCTCAATTCCATAAATATAACGCTCAAGACCCACGGTGACACAACGTATATGAAACGGAAAGAAACACTTATACTATTTCATGGCAAGGTCGAGGATACGACCTGCTTTGATACCAACTGTAACACCCACATATAAAATCCATACATCAAAGCATAAATTATATATATGAATCCAAGTCTTTGGTACTGAAATACAATAAGTTCCTAGTTAACACATTATACACATAAATGCCTCTAATACAACACAAAACTCATGCATCACATATACAAGATGTTCCAACATGATAAAAAATAAGAACTAGATCAACGCAATGATCTCAAAATAAAACGTTATAGCGGAAGCCATGCCATCTCAAAATCTACGAACCGAAAGGAAAAGTCAAACCACTTTATCCTTACCCGTCGCCGAACCTGCAGAACCTGTGATGTAAACAACAACAGTGGGGTGAGATACATCAAATCTCAGTGAGTTCCCTATCTTATGGGTTCTCTCGGATTATTTATGGTTCTAACAATCCTAACTCAAGTTCGGGGAAGGGAAGGACTCTTGAGTTCACACTTGGTAATTCTCACACTATATGGAACATGACATGAGTTCATTAACTCACCACATCATTAATCGATAACCGGTACCAAGGCATCTCCTCTTCCCGTCCGCTTCTACATCTAGAAGGCGACCCGGGTCATAGATCCTTGTAGTTACTTGGTATACAATTGGATTCGGGATCACCGGCCTGTTAACCGTGAACCGTCACTTCTCATGGCCTGTTAACCATCACAAGTCTCGTACCCATGCACGGGCTTCCAATTGTACTACTCGTAGGGCATCAAACATAGCAAGTAAAACCTGCCTGCACTTCAGAGGAGCTCGAGACTCATGAAGGCCTTTCAAGGGCAATTCAAATAAAATGGTTACGATTACATGATAAATACCATACAAAACAAGGTATACGACAATTGCCTCGTCCATAAGGCCTCGAGGCCTTTCTTGTCCTTCAATCCATAACGTTAACCTCATGTTCCATACTAGTGTTTCCAACTTCTAAAGTTTCCTATAGTTCATAAGGGGTTTTCCTCACTCTTACCATTTTTCCTTTTTATCTTTCATGCATTTTTAATCACAACTTGGTAACAACCATAGATTAGGCAAAACATACCTTATTAGTGTAATAGAATAACTTAACACAATTAAAACATAGTCCACATAAAATTATCAAAGAATTCCACTTCGGGTTCCCTCCGATTATTTAATCGGGCAAATAAAATTGACAATCCTTATCATCATCATAAAGTTCGTGTCTCCATCTTTCTATTGATATGCCGAACATTCAAAACGGACAACCGGATAAAAAGATATGGCGGAAACAAGTTAAGAAAAACAACACAGCTCGCCCCATGTTCGCTAGGCGAACGAGCTGGCGAGCCTTCGCCTTCGCCTTCGCTAGGCGAGCAAGCTGGCGAGTAATTAAACAGAAACTCCCAGACCCAAAACACCATAAGTTCGCTAGGCGAACGTCTGGCGAACCTTCGCTAGGCGAATGTGCCAGCGAGCACCTAGGCAGTAAGTTCCCATATTCAAAACACATAAAGTTCGCTAGGCGAACATGCCAGCGAACCTTCGCTAGGCGAACGTTCGGGTTCGCTAGGCGAACCCTCGACTGCTGTTCGCTGGGACTTGCCCCAGGTTCGCTAGGCGAAGCAAGCGAAACAGAACCTCTCCCAGCTGCTGTTCTTCACTTCCAACTCACATTTTCCTCATCAAAAACATTACCCAACATCCCAAAACAGTCAAGACATAATGCAAACATGATAACAAGCCTATAACAACATTTATAGCAAGATCAACCATAAATTTCCAAGTTTTTCATAATCTAACCTAAATCCAAAAACTATCTAGAGTTCTCTAACAATGGTACTAACTAGAACCCACCTCAAAATAGAGCAAGATGAAGATGATTGAGAAGTTTGGATGAAGATTGGATGATGATCTTGATTGTTCTTGAGCTTTTCTTCCAATTTCCTCTTCTCCTCTTTTTCTCTCCTTCCTTTCCTTTCTTCTTCCTTTCTTTCTATCTTTTTCTTTTTGTTTGGAAAGTGAGAGGAAAAGAATTTACATAGTAAGCTTAGTATTAGAAATAATACTACCATATGTCCAAAAAGTCTCTTAAATCCAAAATTAAATAAATGTCTCCGAAACAAATAATATTTATTGGATCAATTCTAAGTACCGAAGTTACTCTAATCATTTTATCAAATAATTTCTCAGAGCAACCCGACTCAATTAATCACAATGTCATATTATTCGGTGACATAAAATACGGGGTATTACAATATATATATATATATATATATTATATTTATAGATAAATTTAAAATAATTATATATTTAAACTTACTTGAGCGAGCACAAATTGACCCGCGTAGATATAAGAAGAGTGTCCTATTAGTAATATATTATTAGTTGTTAACTCTAAAATAAAATTATTTCAAGAATGAATATTAATAATATATTCTTTATAACTAAAGGAATATCCAAAAATATAAAACAATAAAAAACAAAAACATTCTTCGCTAAAGCATCAATAATTATCCATATAATTTATATGGATTATATATGCTTTATATTTCAATAATAAAGTAATTAAAAAAAACAATCACACTAGTAATTAGTCCTAATAACTTAATAATTAACCTAATAATAAATATGGATGAATGACTTAAACTAATGGCATGCTACACCATAAAATAAAATCCAATTCGACGATTTTTCTAAATGATCTCTATGCGATGAAAAGCTAAGAGGCTCACAAACAATCTTCATAGTACGAACTTTTGGAAAATTGCGCACATCCTTAAAATTGATAGTAGTAGACAATCCAACCTCAAAGTTAACAATTCCCCGAGAGGAGCTACTAACAATGTCGGTAGCTACATCATTGTTGACATCCATGTTGTGGTGGACTATGATAGTATTTGTAAAACCACTACTTTGGAAAAAAGGTTTTAAAGGAATGGTGGAGAGAAGACTTTGATATATTGTTGTAATTAATATTAAAAGAAATGTGATCGTAAGATATACTATAATAGCTGTCGAGATTTGTGATGAAGAGAGTAATATTTCACTCAGCGGTGATTCTTGATTTTTTTTTATGTTGAGTGAGTTGATAGAAGCTGAGTTGATTCCATACTCGGGCGTGACTGTGTGAAAACGGAAGATGAGAAGTAGCAATATAAAAAAGCCGACAAGAAGGAACATTCTAGCAAAAACTATAAGTTTTTGCATCCAAAATGACCTCTGTTGGATTGAGGAGGATGCATATTCTATGACAATAGACAATAAAAATATGATCATGTCAATAGAAAAACAAAAATAATTTATAAAAATATTAATAAAAAAGATATATTAGGAGTGACATTCGTTCTGTTTAGACATGTTCTACAAAAGTTTGCAAGAAAACGGAACAAAACGTCTAGATTTGTCAAAAAAAAAAGGGGACAAATGGACTTGCCAATACATCACTTTTTATACAAAATTTTATATTTATAAAAATGCACAAAAATTTAGAGCGGAATATGATAAATATATTAAAAGAAGCTTTGTTAAAATTTTACAAAAAATTTATAGATTAGAAATACCTGTATCCATATTCGGTAATGATCAGAAAGCAAGTAAGCAGCAACTAAAAAAAAGTTAAAATGGAATGAGTGTATTAGAATAATTTGAAATAAAACTTTACTACAAGAATTTTTTACAAACTACACACATAAAAACATAAAGATATATGGGAAAAATAGCTTCAGAAAATATGCGAAATTTACCGGTTTGGTTTAACTTCTACGCCTCTTATAAACTTGGTTGTTTTTTCAATTCTTAGACTTTGTTTGGTCATGTATAGTATTTATAGAGTTTTAAGATGCAACACATATGGAAGGAAAGAAAATAAAAAGATGTAAAATTGATTATGAACAATTAAAGTGTTTGTCATTATATCAATCTCTTTCTTTTTAATTTATTTATCGTATTGTAGTTTTAATTAGATTTAGGATTGATTATGAAATCAATCAACGATTAAACTAATTATCTTTACTTCAACCAATTTCTATTTATTATATTTATCTTATTGTAATTTTATTTAGATTCAGGATTTAATATGAAATCAATCAACAATTAAATTGATTACAAATATATCAATCTCTTTCTTCTTAGTTTATTTATCTTTTTATATTTTTAATTAGATTTAGTTTTTTTTTTCTCTCACTGAGATAACAGATTTGCTGAGCCGTGTGATTTTACTCTCTACCACTTTTCTATTTTTTTTATTATTTTATTTATTTATTTTTCCCATTTAGTATTTTTTTAAAAAAAATTTATAACATGATTTTTTTTTAAAAATTCAAAACTTGTAATTCTTAGAAAACTATTTTATTTTTATATTTGTGGTTATTTTCTTAATGAATGGGATGGAATTACATAAAAATATTGATAAAATAAAAACTTATCTTAATATTTAGCACCTTTTATTTAAATATAAAATAGAATTTAAAAACCAGATAGAGAAAATAAGGTACCATAGATGAGACATATTAAATTTTTTTATAATATATATTATATATTATAATCATTCATATATCACTATATAAATCATCAAAGTTAATAAAGAAGTTGGATTGATTAAATATTGAATACAAAAAGTTATATCTGATTTTCAATTACACTTAATTGTATATTTATTTATTGCACTTTATTATAGTTATTTTGTGATACACAATCAAATGACTTCAGTGTGATACGTTAATTAGGGATTTAAAAATAAAAATAAAAATAACATTTTCAAAATAGTAAAAATTATTTTAAACTTAATATTTATAAACTAAGAGTCTAATTTTAACATATAGTAGTATAAATTAAAATTTTTTAATATTAAAACATAGTCAATTTCAACTAATTAAATTCTTAAAAAATCCAAGTTTTCAAAAAAAGTATCTAATAATGATTTTTTTATATAAAGAATAATTCAAAATAGTAAAATTTTAAAATTTTAATATTTATAAAAGTCATAGTATAAAAGACTAAAATATCTTAAATAATATTCACCAAAAAATATTTAGATAAGTTGTTTATCCGAAGATTTTTTTTTGAAAAATTGTTTATACCTTTTTAAAATAAAAATATGTAATATTATACAAATCATTTAAAATTTAATAATTGTTTTAGTCAATATTTAATATAATTACAAAAAGATTCTTTTTATGATTTTGATCAATAATCGATCATAATATGATATGATAATCTTATCTTTTTGAATTTGGTATATTGGTTTTTTCTAAGAAACTTTGAGGCTTCATTTGTAATTTTATTTTTTTATTTTGTATTAAAATTTTTTTCTTTTCAGGGTTTGGGTATTGTAGTTTTAGTTAAAAAATTAAGAAAGGAGAAAACTATAATTAATTAATTATGTTAACGCAATTTTATTGAAAGGCTTAAAAATATTCCCCTTATGATATTATTTGGTCAGTAAAAAATTTCTGATCATTATTATAATATATTTGACTTCTAGATAATCTACCACCTATCTATTAAAAGACTATGTTCTAGAAACGGTCACTAAATCTTTTTTAATTCAAGTTTATTTTTTTCTAATTATAGTATTAATTATGTCTAAGCACATTTAACTTACTTTTTCAATTTTCATGCAAAACTGAAAAAAAAAAGCCTCATTCTACTTTCAATGTCATTTTAAATGTTCACTCTGCTTCATCCATAAAATAATCAAAAGATACATTGAAGCTTGGAGTGACACACATTGGTTGGTGACATATTAAAATGACATTGATTTGATCATACTAGAACAAGCGATGACGCCATCGGTGGTTTTGAAGCAACGTTTGCTGCAAGAACTTTGAGGAAGCAACGTGAGTGGTTTGATTTCTACTTAGCTTCACTTCTTCTACTGAACTGCACAACAACCACCATGAATTCTTCTCTGACCACCGTCGTCAAATCCACCACTATCACAACGCCGCACACCAAGTTTCATCGCGTCACCGTTTGTCCCTTCCATGATTTTGTTTTGGTTTATGTTGGCTTCTGATTTTGCTTACTAAGATGTAGTTTCAATATGTTTTGAGAAATGAAAGATAAATTCATGTTGTTGTTATCTTTATATAAGAATATGAGAATGAATCTGAACCGCTGAATTAAAATATATTTCTAAAATTGATTATTAATTTCTCTCTCCTCTTAAAAGCGGCCGATTTTTTCGACTTTTGGCACATGATTCAGTGAAAAATATGATTTAATCTCAACCTTTTAAATCTGATGGTTATTATTTATTCTCAAATTCTCATATAACTCACTCATTCTCACTATATATATATATTCAAAAATATTTTTTATTAAAACTATTATAAAATAGTAGAAATTATTTTAAACTTTAAAAGACTAATTTTGATATATAGTAGCATAAATTTACATTATTTAAGAATAAATCATAGTCAATATCAATTAAGTTTTTTAAAAAATAAAATATTATAAATGATTTTTAAGAAAACTTATTCAAAATTAAGTAATGTTTTGAAATTTTTATATTAAAAATTATCATAATAAAAAAAATAAAATATCTAAAATAATATTGTATAAAAAATGTATTTAAACTAATTTTTTATGTAACGCCCACATATACATACATACATCAAAGCATATATCATACATGAATAATACGTTTGGTACTGAAACATATATGTGCAAGTTCCTAGTTAACACATTGTATACATTAAATGCCCTAAATACAAAGTTCTAAAGTCTACGGCATAACATAAACAAGATGTCCAAAAACCACTAAGAACTAGATCAATATAATGATCTCAAAATAAAACGCCATAGCGGAAGCCATGCCATCTCAAAAGCTACGATCCGTAAGGAAAAGTCAAACCATCTTATCCTTATCCTTCGCCGAACCTGCAGAACCTGTGATGTAAACAACAACAGTGGGGTGAGATACATCAAATCTCAGTGAGTTCGCTATCTTATAGTCCTCTCGGCTCTACAAGGTTCTAATAAGCCTAACTCAAGTCAAAGGGAAAAGGGAAGTGACTTTGAGTACACACACACTATATGGAAACATGTTATGAGTTCATCAACTCACAATATCACTAATCGGTAACCACACCAAGGCATCCCCTTTTCCCGTCCGCTTCTACATCTAGAAGACGACCCGAGTCATGGATCCTTGAACCTACTTGACATACGAATGGATTCGGGATCTACGGGCCATAAACCGTTATGAACTGTCCCTTCACACGGGCCATTAACCGTCACAAGCATACGCTCCTAGATCGCCATTCGTACTGCACGCGGGAATCAAACCTGCCAAGTAGTCATGCACATGTTTCAGAGGAGCTCGAGACCCATGAAACGTAACTCAAAGAACCGGTTACGATTACGTGATCACACACACAAATGTGATTGCATTCGACAATCACAAGGCCATAATGCCTTCTCAAAAACCACAAAGGTTCACACACATGTTCCATACTAGTGTCTCTCTCTCCTCTAGACCATTACTCGGCAAGGATGCACATCTACATCGAATGCACGAGCATCGCCATCTAGATTAATTATCAATCCTAGTCACAACTTAGAATCATAACATTAGGTTTTGAGGTAAGGTTTCCTCACTCTTCCTAATTTGTCTTAAGCATGCATATTCTCTCATTCATACTTAACAACAATTATATAGACACGGAATAACACAAAATTACAAGTAAATACATATAATCACACATCACATAAAACATCACTTTCCCGATCCGAGTTACGGATCAAAAGTTATGGAAGAAATAAGTTGGGTGATCTGTCATGTTCGCATTGCGAAGAGCCAGCGAGTGCTCGCTACTCATTCGCAGTGCGAACCTCTCAGCGAATGCCTAGCCAACGCTGGTTCGCTGCACCATTCGCAGTGCGAACGTGTGGCGAACCGTGGCAGAACCAAAACAAGCTAAGGTTCGCAGTGCGAACTGCCAGCGAGTCCACGATTTCCCCCTTCGCTGGGGGACTCGCAGTGCGAATCTGGGAATTTCAGAAACTCCATCAGCGTAACAGCTGATCTCCCATGGTTCCAAAACCCCACCAAAACATAACCCAACATCATACAATCAAATATAAATGATTCTACACTCCTATAACCCATAATACTCAGTTTGTAACACATTTTAACCGTTAATCTCCAAGATTTTGCAATTTATCCAATTCTCCTACAACTCTAACCTAGGTATTAGAAACCAATAAAGTCTAAAACAAAAGCATCTATCTAGAACCCACCTTGAAGAGATGAAGATGGTGAAGATTTGAAGATGATTGGATGAAGATTTGATGATGTTCTTGATGATTTTGATCTTGAACTTTTCTCCTCTTTTTCTCTTCCTTTCCTTCTCTTTTCTTTCTCTCCAAAATCCTTTCTATCTTTTTCTTTGGAAAATGAAAGGAAAGAAAATAGTATAGGGAAAAAATATCATCAATTAGCAACACTACTAAATATCCAAAAAGTCTCTAAAGTCCAAATATTTAAATACCTCTGAGTCAGATAATATTAATTGGATTTACTCTAACTCCGACAGTTACCCTAATTACCTCTGCAGATAATTTATCAGAGTGCACTGGGACTCAGTTGATCACAACTAATATTATCCAGAGCAAAATAATTTACGGGGTATTACAACTACCTCAGAGGAAAAGACAACCACCTTGTTCTCCTCCACCTTCTCCAACGACACCTCCTTTCTCTGACCCAAAATCTCCTTGCTCACCACTTCAGCAAAAGACCTCTTAAAATCTCTCCTATTTGAACCTCCCTGATTGAAAAGGAACTCACTCCGTCTCCCCCTTTTTCCCTCCGTCTTCTCTCCCCGCGAATTCCTTTTAAACCTTGGGAGGTATGCATGCAGTTTTAAGGCCGTCAATTTGTATACTATCAATCTTCATAGCTAGCAACCTCGTGTCTTCCACTCCCTTAAATCTCGCAAAACCAAAACGTCTACCCGAACTATTCCTCTTGGGAGAAATCATAACCTCCACGACGTCTCCTTCGCAACCGAAAAGCTTGAAAAGGTCCACCGCGCTCATCCGATCAGGAAATTCAGTAATGTAAATCTACACCAAAAAAGATCCTCCATCTGCCCTCGTCCATTTCCCCTTAGTGAAAACATCCCATCTTGGTTTGATCTCACGGAAAGAACTCCTTCTTGCAGTCTTCCATTCCATTTCAAAAAAAAAAAAAACACAAAACCACCCAGAACCAACTCCCAACACCACCGAAAGAAATCGCGGAACCACCGTAAAGCTAATCAAGATGTGAAGGTCCCTAATTCGAAAATTAGGAATTTAAACCAAACACATCTTGAACCCTACAATGAAAACCGAGATTTCACCGACCAATGGACTTGAATCATAGTCGAAGATCATTAAGTTGCCGGAGAAGAAACGAAATCGAAGAGGGAAAGGAGAAGCGAAAACACACGAAAAACCCCAATTAATTTTGTTCTTCAAATGAATTCAGTGTGATACGTTAATTAGGGATTTAAAATTAAAAATAAAAATAATAATTTCAAAATAGTAAAAATTATTTTAAACTTAATATTTATAAACTAAAAGACTAATTTTAACATATAGTAGTATACATTACTTTTTTTAAATATTAAAACATAGTCAATTTCAACTAATTAAATTCTTAAAAAATCCAAGTTTTCAAAAAATGTATATAATAATGATTTTTTTTATAAAAAATAATTCAAAATAGTAAAATTTTTAAATTTTAATATTTATAAAAGTCATAGTATAAAAGACTAAATATCTAAAATAATATTCACCCAAAATTATTTAGATAAGTTGTTTATCCGAAGATTTTTTTTTGAAAAATTGTTTATACTTTTTTAAAATAAAAATATGTAATATTATACAAATCATTTAAAATTTAATAATTGTTTTAGTCAATATTTAATATAATTACAAAAAGATTCTTTTTATGATTTTGATCAATAATCGATCATAATATGATATGATAATCTTATCTTTTTGAATTTGGTATATTGGTTTTTTCTAAGAATCTTTGAGGCTTCATTTGTAATTTAATTTTTTATTTTGTATTAAATTTTTTCTCTTTTCAGGGTTTGGGTATTGTAGTTTTAGTCAAAAAATTAAGAAAGGAGAAAACTATAATTAATTAATTATGTTAACGCAATTTTATTGAAAGGCTTAAAAATATTTTATTATAATATATTTGACTTCTAGATAATCTACCACCTATCTATTAAAAGACTATGTTCTAGAAATGATCACTAAATCTTTTTTAATTCAAGTTTATTTTTTTCTAATTATAGTATTAATTATGTCTAAGCACATTTAACTTACTTTTTCAATTTTCATGCAAAACTGAAAAAAAAAGCCTCATTCTACTTTCAATGTCATTTTAAATGTTCACTCTGCTTCATCCATAAAATAATCAAAAGATACATTGAAGCTTGGAGTGACACGCATTGGTTGGTGACATATTAAAATGACATTGATTTGAACATACTAGAACAAGCGATGACGCCGTCGGTGGTTTTGAAACAACGTTTGCTGCAAGAACTTTGAGGAAGCAACGTGAGTGGTTTGATCGTACTTAGCTTCACTTCTTCCGCTGAACTGCACAACAACCACCATGAATTCTTCTCTGACCACCGTCGTCAAATCCACCACTATCACAACGCCGCACACTAAGTTTCATCGCGTCATCCTTTGTCCCTTCCATGATTTTGTTTTGGTTTATGTTGGCTTCTGATTTTGCTTGCTAAGATGTAGTTTCAATATGTTTTGAGAAATGAAAGATAAATTCATGTTGTTGTTATCTTTATATAAGAATATGAGAATGAATCTGAACCGTTGAATTAAAACATATTTCTAAAATTGATTAGTAATTTCTCTCTCCTCTTAAAAGCTTCCGATTTTTTCGACTTTTGGCACATGATTCAGTGAAAAATATGATTTAATCTCAACCTTTTAAATCTGATGGTTATTATTTATTCTCAAATTCTCATATAACTCACTCATTCTCACTATATATATATATATATATATATATATATATATATATATATATATATATATATATTCAAAAATATTTTTTATTAAAACAATTATAAAATAGTAGAAATTATTTTAATCTTTAAAAGACTAATTTTGATATATAGTTGCATAAATTTACATTATTTAAGAATAAATCATAGTAAATATCAATTAAGTTTTCAAAAAAATAAAATATTTATAAATGATTTTTAAGAAAACTTATTCAAAATTAAGTAATGTTTTGAAATTTTGATATTAAAAATTATCATATTTAAAAAAATAAAATATCTAAAATAATATTGTATGAAAAATGTATTTAAACTAATTTTTTATCCGAAATTATATTTAGAAAATAATTTGTAAATTTTTTAAATAAAAATCAATTATATTATACATATCATTTTACCCCTTACGACATTATTAGATCATTCCCAAAATTTTGTTCATAATTGTTATATAATTGACTTCTTGCTAAATTTATATATATATATATATATATATATATATATATATATATATATATATATATATATATATATATTATATTTATAGATAAATTTAAAATAATTATATATTTAAACTGACTTGAGCGAGCACAAATTGACCCGCGTAGATATAAGAAGAGTGTCCTATTAGTAATATATTAGGCTTAAATAGGTTTTTCGTCCCTGTAAGTTGGCGAGATTTTGGTTTTCGTCCCTGTATCTTTTTTTTTTTCGGTTTTAGTCCCTATATCTTACTTTTTGTTGGTGTTTAGTCCCTAAAGCCAAAATTCGCAGGAAAATCCGCAGGTTTCCTGCGGATTTTCCTGCGGATTTTCCTAAAAATCAAATTCCGCAGGAAAATCCGCAGGAAAATCTGCAAGAAAATCCGCAGGAAACCTCTGTAAGGACTAAACACCAGCAAAAAGTAAGATACAGGGACTAAAACCGAAAAAAAAAAGATACAGGGACGAAAACCAAAATCTCGCCAACTTACAGGGACGAAAAACCTATTTAAGCCAATATATTATTAGTTGTTAACTCTAAAATAAAATTATTTCAAGAATGAATATTAATAATATATTCTTTATAACTAAAGGAATATCCAAAAATATAAAACAATAAAAAACAAAAACATTCTTCGCTAAAGCATCAATAATTATCCATATAATTTATATGGATTATATATCCTTTATATTTCAATAATAAAGTAATTAAAAAAAACAATCACACTAGTAATTAGTCCTAATAACTTAATAATTAACCTAATAATAAATATGGATGAATGACTTAAACTAATGGCATGCTACACCATACAATAAAATCCAATTCGACGATTTTTCTAAATGATCTCTATGCGATGAAAAGCTAAGAGGCTCACAAACAATCTTCATAGTACGAACTTTTGGTAAATTGCGCACATCCTTAAAATTGATAGTAGTAGACAATCCAACCTCAAAATTAACAATTCCCCGAGAGGAGCTACTAACAATGTCGGTAGCTACATCATTGTTGACATCTATGTTGTGGTGGACTATGATAGTATTTGTAAAACCACTACTTTGGAAAAAAGGTTTTAAAGGAATGGTGGAGAGAAGACTTTGATATATTGTTGTAATTAATATTAAAAGAAATGTGATCGTAAGATATACTATAATAGCTGTCGAGATTTGTGATGAAGAGAGTAATATTTCACTCAGCGGTGATTCTTGATTTTTTTTTATGTTGAGTGAGTTGATAGAAGCTGAGTTGATTCCATACTCGGGCGTGACTGTGTGAAAACGGAAGATGAGAAGTAGCAATATAAAAAAGCCGGCAAGAAGGAACATTCTAGCAAAAACTATAAGTTTTTGCATCCAAAATGACCTCTGTTGGATTGAGGAGGATGCATATTCTATGACAATAGACAATAAAAATATGATCATGTCAATAGAAAAACAAAAATAATTTATAAAAATATTAATCAAAAAGATATATTAGGAGTGACATTCGTTCTGTTTAGACATGTTCTACAAAAGTTTGCAAGAAAACGGAACAAAACGTCTAGATTTGTCAAAAAAAAAATAGGACAAATGGACTTGCCAATACATCACTTTTTATACAAAATTTTATATTTATACAAATGCACAAAAATTTAGAGCGGAATATGATAAACATATTAAAAGAAGCTTTGTTAAAATTTTACAAAAAATTTATAGATAAGAAATACCTGTATCCATATTCGGTAATGATCAGAAAGCAAGTAAGCAGCAACTAAAAAAAAGTTAAAATGGAATGAGTGTATTAGAATAATTTGAAATAAAACTTTACTACAAGAATTTTTTACAAACTACACACATAAAAACTTAAAGATATATGGGAAAAATAGCTTCAGAAAATATGCGAAATTTACCGGTTTGGTTTAACTTCTACGCCTCTTATAAACTTGGTTGTTTTTTCAATTCTTAGACTTTGTTTGGTCATGTATAGTATTTATAGAGTTTTAAGATGCAACACATATGGAAGGAAAGAAAATAAAAAGATGTAAAATTGATTATGAACAATTAAAGTGTTTGTCATTATATCAATCTCTTTCTTTTTAATTTATTTATCGCATTGTAGTTTTAATTAGATTTAGGATTGATTATGAAATCAATCAACGATTAAACTAATTATCTTTACTTCAATCAATTTCTTTTTATTCTATTTATCTTATTGTAATTTTATTTAGATTCAGGATTTAATATGAAATCAATCAACAATTAAATTGATTACAAATATATCAATCTCTTTCTTCTTAGTTTATTTATCTATTTATATTTTTAATTAGATTTAGTTTTTTTTTTCTCTCACTGAGATAATAGGTTTGCTGAGCCGTGTGATTTTACTCTCTACCACTTTTCTATTTTTTTTATTATTTTATTTATTTATTTTTCCCATTTAGTATTTTTTTAAAAAAAATTTATAACATGATTTTTTTAAAAAAATTCAAAACTTGTAATTCTTAGAAAACTATTTTATTTTTATATTTGTGGTTATTTTCTTAATGAATGGGATGGAATTACATAAAAATATTGATAAAATAAAAACTTATCTTAATATTTAGCACCTTTTATTTAAATATAAAATAGAATTTAAAAACCAGATAGAGAAAATAAGATACCATAGATGAGACATATTAAATTTTTTTATAATATATATTATATATTATAATCATTCATATATCACTATATAAATCATCAAAGTTAATAAAGAAGTTGGATTGATTAAATATTGAATACAAAAAGTTATATCTGATTTTCAATTACACTTAATTGTATATTTATTTATTGCACTTTATTATAGTTATTTTGTGATACACAATCAAATGACTTCAGTGTGATACGTTAATTAGGGATTTAAAAATAAAAATAAAAATAACATTTTCAAAATAGTAAAAATTATTTTAAACTTAATATTTATAAACTAAGAGTCTAATTTTAACATATAGTAGTATAAATTAAAATTTTTTAATATTAAAACATAGTCAATTTCAACTAATTAAATTCTTAAAAAATCCAAGTTTTCAAAAAAAGTATCTAATAATGATTTTTTTATATAAAGAATAATTCAAAATAGTAAAATTTTGAAATTTTAATATTTATAAAAGTCATAGTATAAAAGACTAAAATATCTAAAATAATATTCACCAAAAAATATTTAGATAAGTTGTTTATCCAAAGATTTTTTTTTGAAAAATTGTTTATACCTTTTTAAAATAAAAATATGTAATATTATACAAATCATTTAAAATTTAATAATTGTTTTAGTCAATATTTAATATAATTACAAAAAGATTCTTTTTATGATTTTGATCAATAATCGATCATAATATGATATGATAATCTTATCTTTTTGAATTTGGTATATTGGTTTTTTCTAAGAATCTTTGAGGCTTCATTTGTAATTTTATTTTTTTATTTTGTATTAAATTTTTTTTCTTTTCAGGGTTTGGGTATTGTAGTTTTAGTTAAAAAATTAAGAAAGATGAAAACTATAATTAATTAATTATGTTAATTCAATTTTATTGAAAGGCTTAAAAATATTCCCCTTATGATATTATTTGGTCAGTCAAAAATTTCTGATCATTATTATAATATATTTGACTTCTAGATAATCTACCACCTATCTATTAAAAGACTATGTTCTAGAAACGATCACTAAATCTTTTTTAATTCAAGTTTATTTTTTTCTAACTATAGTATTAATTATCGTATTATTTAAATGCTCAAATTGGATATCAGACGAGATCAGATGAGTATCTACGTGCTCTATCTTGGGATAATTGGATTAATGGAACCCTCTAAGTACTTTAAGTTTTGACATTTGGGATCAATAGAGCAACTAATGAACTCTGAAGAGATCAATTATTTTATTAAGAGACGGATTAATAATTGATAGTTCAAGGAAGTTAGTTATGGGTAACTATAGTAATTGATCAATTAGGTTGAGACGACAAAATATCAATTGGAGATATTTTGCCCAGTTGGATTTATATTATATAATATAGTATTATATATATATATATATATATATATATATATATATATATATATATATATATATATATATATATATATATATATATATATATATGTTGTTAGAAAGAAAAAGAAAACAAAAAGCATAGTAAGAAGAAGAAGAAGAAAAGGAGAAAGAAGAGAAGAAGAGAAAATGGAAAAGAGGGAAGAAAACGTGGATCATTGTTCATCATCTTCTTCAACCTCCTCTTCGGTTATCAGGTGGGTTCTAGATAGAGACTTTAGAGTAAATTTCTGGAGGTTTTAGAGTTAGGTTAGATTTTGATAAAACGAGTAATTTCGATAAATCGACGAAATCTAACGGATAGATTGATGAAATGCATGTCTAAATATGTTCCAACATGTTGTTTTGGGTATTTGGATGCATTAATATCATGTGGGTTTAGCTAGAAACCATTTTTTTTCTTAAGTTTTGATATTTTGAGTTTTAGGTCGAAATCTTAGAAATCGATGTTTCAACGGTTGAAACTCGGAATAAATTGTGTGGTATACTCGGGTAAGGTTTGAGTTTAATCGGGAATGGTTGTTTGCGTGTTTTCCCGCGGTTTCGATCGAGTTCGATATTTAGAATTCAATGATAAAATTATGTTTCAAAATATTTCAAAAATGGAAAATGTGTTAGATGGCTTTTTAATGATGGAAATATGGTAGTATGTTGAATTCTGAGATCGCAGCTTTTTACGGAATCGAAAACGGATGTCCGGAAGTCTAAAAACGGTATTTTTGAGGCTGAACTTGTAGCAGGTTTCGCGCTCAGCGCGCAGGTCTGGGCGCTCAGCGCGCAGGTCTGGACGAAGATGAAATTTCCGAAACTTCAAAAATTCATAACTTTTGAACCGTAAGTCCGTTTCGGTCCCCGTTCGAAGCGTTGGGAAGCTAATTTTATTCTCTTTATGATAGTGGAATAGAAGCATATGTTTATGCCTTGGATTGATAAGAAAAATATGGAATGTAATGTATGTAGTTTGGTTTCCACCGAAACTCAAGAATCGGGAATCCGATTGATACGAGTCCAAAGCCTTTGGATAGATAATCCCATAAGGTAGTGAATGGTGATGTGAGACCATGATTTAACCAAGGATGCTTGGTAGGGGATAGAAGTGATTTGTTATGCTTTTATGTGTTGTTTTATGTTTAATGTTGTTATATGCTAATTGTTGTGAAACATGATTAAGGGAATATGCATGCTAAAATATGAATTAGGAAGAGTGAGGAAACTTTACCCCAAAACAAAATGGTTTAATTCTAGGTTGTAACTAGGATTGTGGTAGAGAATCTATGTGGCAACGCTCGTGCGTGAAAGGCCGAGGCGTGTGTATTGTGCAATCGTAACCGGTTTTTATCGATAGTGTGTTTCATGGGTCTCGAGCTCCTCTGAAACATATGCACCATTACTTGGCAAGTTTGATTCCCGCGTTTAGTACGAATGGGACCTACGGGTAGAGACTTGTGATGGTTAACAGGCCATGAGAAGTGACGGTTCACGGCTAACAGGCCGTTGTTCCCGAATCCATTTCGTATGTCAAGTAATTCGAGGATCCATGACTCGGATCTCCTTCTAGACGTAGAAGGGTACGGGAAAAGGGGATGCCTTGGTATGGTTATTGATTGTGAATCCTTGAGTTTACAGGCTCAAGAGGTACTTTGGTACTTTGTGAATCCTTGAGTTTACAGGCTCAAGAGGTACTTCGGTACTAGTGTGAGTTTACAGGCTCATCGTGTTGGTTACTTGTGTGTGTGTACTCATGGTCACTCCCCTTTCCCCTTTGACATGAGTTAGGTTTATTAGAACCTTGTAAAGCCGAGAGGACTTTGAGATAGGGAACTCACTGAGATTTGATGTATCTCACCCCACTATAGTTGCTATATTTCAATTACGGATTGCAGGTTGATTTATACGTGGAGCTATGATTGGATGTTTCAAGAGAAGCTTAGTTAAGCTTATTCCACTGTGTATTTTATTGTTCTTGTACAATGAGGAATATTGTATATTGATCTTAGTTTTAATTTATTTTTGGATAGTTTCCATAGCTTGTGCCATAGTTGTATTATGTTTTAGAAATGGACAAGTATGTGAATTATGTCATTAGGCACTTTTGATGTGTCAGTACCAAATAAAAACACTTGTATTGTATTATTCTAAATGAATATTATACAGGGCGTTACAGTTGGTATCAAAGCAGGTCGTATCCTTGACCTAGCCTTGAAACATCATAAGTAAATCTATTCCTGCCTCTTAAGTGTGTCTTGCCAGCATGAAACTTAATGTCATACTATGTAGTGTTGGGCCTGATCAACCTAATACTATGTATGTGATAGGTAGAATCATGGTTGAGCGACCACGAGGACTCCGTAGTGTTGTCGGAACTTATGCTGTGAGAGAAGGTTCGAGCCAAGAGTTATTAGTGAGGAGTTTTGGTCAGCTCAGTGGAGGTTTTAGTAGAAGTTGTGCTTGGGTAGCATGGACTTAAGGAGTAATGTGTGGTTTAAGTAATCCTTTGGGACAGATGGAGTCCGAAAGTTAAGGATCCCTATTGGACGTTGGATAAGGTATTAAGGAATATGTAAAGTCGCTAGTAGAGCTGGATTGACCATTGGGGTGAATAAGGATTTCAAGTAATCTCATTCCGTGGAAAAGAAAGTTGTTTTGTGGAACGTGTGACGTAAGGTCCGGAAGTGAGATAAGTTTTGGTGCTTCAGTTTTTAAGGTCGTTATAGTATCTTGAGTGGACGAGGGTACCTTAAGGAATGTGTTCGGAACAATATCTTCCGACTGGTTAAAGTGAGAGCTAAGGACGTTCGGCCTTATGGAAATCTAAGGTAGTATAGAAGTGTGTGAAAGGACACAAGGATGTGTTTACATGCTTCAAGTGAAACAAGTATGCGTCGGGCATAGAGCATGAGATAAATTGTGTAGCATGATCGAAATATGTGCAGAAGCCTCTGTTGTTAATTGTCATGAAGTTTGGTTGGATTTGGTTAAGAATCAAAATATTTATTTTTCTAAAAATTGCAGTACGCGCTCAGCGCGCAGGAGCCCGCTCAGCGCGGTGTTGAATTCCTGCAACCCCTCCAGGCAGAAGCTTGCGCGCTCAGCGGGCAAGGGGGTGCGCTCAGCGCGACCCGGGAGTTGGAATTTTATACTTTTTAGGGAAAAATTCATATCTTTATACTCGGGTGTCCGTTTTAAGCGTTCTTTATATCGATATGAAGCTATGAAAGTGTTCTATGCTGTGGAAAGTGAAAATATTGTTTATGAGGCGGATTTTATTCGATTATGTGGAATAAACGGTATTAACAGTATGGTTATGAGAAAGTTACACCTTGGTCACAAAAGTACATGATGGATTCTTATTCTTGAGACAAGTATGAAGGGACGTACTTTGTGGAACAATGAATATTGTATTTTAGGAAGTAAGTGTGCGGTAAACAACGAGAAGCAAACCAAGATTTATTATGGACTAAGTGTAAATCATGGAACGATTTATACCAGAATGGTTTTGTAAATAGTTGATGAGAATTGTCGGTTGCGAATCTTCCATTAAGTGATTTGGTAAGTGGAATTTCCAATGGACAGTGAAGGACGAGAAACCCCGGTTAATGTGTACGTAGTGATGGAAAGGTTCTTCAAGAGGATGCATTGCCCCGATTTATTTGCAGGTATGGAGAAACTTCTGTGTTTGTGAATAATCGGAATATTCGGGATCTACCTTTTGTTGGACTAAGAGTGTAGTTGTTTTATGTCCCACCAAGAAGTTCAAAGTGAGAGAACAAGGTTGTATATTTGATATGAGATGTCCATCAATTCTGTGGTACCGTATAATGGTTGGGTTTTGCTTGTGGATGAATTAAGTATGAGTTGTGGTTTAAACCTTAGAATGTCGTCACCATTGGCTTTCATCGAGTGTAGTTGTATGAGTCGATAATAAACTATCCCGCCGAAGATTAGTCGTGTGACCGTGTCAGAATTTGGAATTCTACCTTGTCGCTTGGTTGGAGTGTGTCAATTGCATGTTTTGACTTTGTCGGGTTTACATGAGTGGATCCTGGTTATTGAATGTTACACAAGTTAAGGAACCACGAGTTGAGAATGATATTTCAAGTTAGAACAAATCGGAGTGATGGTTGAGTAGGGATGGCTTTGAATAAAGAGGAATTGTGTTTTGAAATTGGAACTTCTAGAAGGTGTTGCGTAATTGACCATTTGTTTAGACGACGAAGAAGTTTAACTTTGGGGAAGTAATCTTGTGAACTGTGTTGAGTGTGAGAAAGTCTTAGGTGTATTGTTACTATTGTTGTTGCGAGTCTTAAGGATGAAGTTGGAAGATACTCTCGAAGTGTTGATCTCGAAAAGACCTTTTCTGTAATTTAATTTATGGTGTTAGTAAGGAACGAACGGTTGGTCAAAGTTGGTAACTGTTAATTTCCGTGAGTTCATAGTTTTGGATTTAGACCCCGTGAAAGTGGTATCAGTTGTGTGCAGTTGTGTTCTAACCAGAGAAGGAATTTGTAGGTTATCTTCCCAAGTACTAGTAAGAATTGGACGTTCCGAAGTTAAGTATGTAACTTGGAATCGTTTATGAAATGGAACGAATGAGAAGAGTTGATTCAACTGAGAAGTGTGTGTATGTGGAGTGTTGTACGCGAATTGGTGAGTAATATGGAAACTCGTAATTGTGCTTTGGACAGGTTAAGTCGATAAGTAGTGACTCGCGTATGATTGGAGTATCGTGATGTTGTTACGTGTTATAGGTTGAGATCTCGTGTCAGCAAGGAACCTGAAGTAAGTTAGAAACCGTGAAAAGAATCGTTTTGGAAAGTAGTAATCGGAACCAGAGATTGTTAAGCTATTTTGGATGAATTATTAGTTCGAGATTTGAATGGATTGAGAAGTGTATATGTTGTGGTTGCAACAGTGTAACTCTTGCATCTTTATCGTCTAGAGAGTGTGGGACGGATGTTAAGATATTGTGTGTTGGTAAAGAAATTGTTCTACTATAGGACGTCAGTAAGTTTTGTACCGTTGATTATTAAGGATCCTAGTGGATAAGTGTGTTCTCCGTGGACTATTAGCTACTTAATAGTGATTGAGAAACCGTGGTGTTCTACTGTTAGAATTTGGGTTACGCAGTGGGAGGTTACAGGTGAAAGAGCTTAGTCAGACTACTGGGGATTAGAATGATTGTTACTTGTAAGGATAGAAATGACATTCCTGTCTACTTGACAATTATCAGTGTCCAAACAATACCAGATGTTCAATGCACGGATGGAAGTAAGAAGATTTTGTTCTAAGTGTGTTGCCCTTTGGTGTGATACGAAAGAGATGAAATATCGGATTGAATGAGTATAGTGTATAACATCAGGCTAGATGGAATTGGTAATTGAGTCGTTTGATTAATGGTGAAGTGGTTCTGAATGTTGAAAGATTTACGGGAGAATAGTTGTCGAAAATTGTATGAAGTTAAGGAATCACTGACCTACATTGCAAAGAGGTGATGAGTGGTGGTTGTTCTAAACCAAGATAAGGTGTTATGATTTTGTTTGTGACTCAGTAGAGGAATGTAGAATGGTACATTCTTTTCGTAGTAAGATGCGACCAAGTGTTTTAGTAAGAAACAACAGATGAATTGAGGAAACGCAAGTTGAAAGTTAACCCAATATTGGAATAAGAGTATGAATAAGACGTGAAGTTTGATCATTCGTGAAATTAAGAATTTGGTCTGTGGAGTCAAGTTGGAATCGGATTATGTCAGGAATTTTAACTAAGTAAAGGTTAAGTGTGAACCTAAGACCAGGATATAATTGGTAGTTATTGTCGAGTAGAGGAAATTCGGGGGCGAATTTCAATTTAAGGGGGGGAGAGTGTAATACCCCGTATTATTTAAATGCTCAAATTGGATATCAGACGAGATCAGATGAGTATCTACGTGCTCTATCTTGGGATAATTGGATTAATGGAACCCTCTAAGTACTTTAAGTTTTGACATTTTGGATCAATAGAGCAACTAATGAACTCTGAAGAGATCAATTATTTTATTAAGAGACGGATTAATAATTGATAGTTCAAGGAAGTTAGTTATGGGTAACTATAGTAATTGATCAATTGGGTTGAGACGACAAAATATCAATTGGAGATATTTTGCCCGGTTGGATTTATATTATATAATATAGTATTATATATATATATATATATATATATATATATATATATATATATATATATATATATATATATATATATATATATATATATATATATATGTTGTTAGAAAGAAAAAGAAAACAAAAAGCATAGTAAGAAGAAGAAGAAGAAAAGGAGAAAGAAGAGAAGAAGAGAAAATGGAAAAGAGGGAAGAAAACGTGGATCATTGTTCATCATCTTCTTCAACCTCCTCTTCGGTTATCAGGTGGGTTCTAGATAGAGACTTTAGAGTAAATTTCTGGAGGTTTTAGAGTTAGGTTAGATTTTGATAAAACGAGTAATTTCGATAAATCGACGAAATCTAACGGATAGATTGATGAAATGCATGTCTAAATATGTTCCAACATGTTGTTTTGGGTATTTGGATGCATTAATATCATGTGGGTTTAGCTAGAAACCATTTTTTTTCTTAAGTTTTGATATTTTGAGTTTTAGGTCGAAATCTTAGAAATCGATGTTTCAACGGTTGAAACTCGAAATAAATTGCGTGGTATAGTCGGGTAAGGTTTGAGTTTAATCGGGAATGGTTGTTTGCGTGTTTTCCCGCGGTTTCGATCGAGTTCGATATTTAGAATTCAATGATAAAATTATGTTTCAAAATATTTCAAAAATGGAAAATGTGTTAGATGGCTTTTTAATGATGGAAATATGGTAGTATGTTGAATTCTGGGATCGCAGCTTTTTACGGAATCGAAAACGGATGTCCGGAAGTCTAAAAATGGTATTTTTGAGGCTGAACTTGTAGCAGGTTTCGCGCTCAGCGCGCAGGTCTGGACGAAGATGAAATTTCCGAAACTTCAAAAATTCATAACTTTTGAACCGTAAGTCCGTTTCGGTCCCCGTTCGAAGCGTTGGGAAGCTAATTTTATTCTCTTTATGATAGTTGAATAGAAGCATATGTTTATGCCTTGGATTGATAAGAAAAATATGGAATGTAATGTATGTAGTTTGGTTTCCACCGAAACTCAAGAATCGGGAATCCGATTGATACGAGTCCAAAGCCTTTGGATAGATAATCCCATAAGGTAGTGAATGGTGATGTGAGACCATGATTTAACCAAGGATGCTTGGTAGAGGATTGAAGTGATTTGTTATGCTTTTATGTGTTGTTTTATGTTTAATGTTGTTATATGCTAATTGTTGTGAAACATGATTAAGGGAATATGCATGCTAAAATATGAATTAGGAAGAGTGAGGAAACTTTACCCCAAAACAAAATGGTTTAATTCTAGGTTGTAACTAAGATTGTGGTAGAGAATCTATGTGGCAACGCTCGTGCGTGAAAGGCCGAGGCGTGTGTATTGTGCAATCGTAACCGGTTTTTATTGATAGTGTGTTTCATGGGTCTCGAGCTCCTCTGAAACATATGCACCATTACTTGGCAGGTTTGATTCCCGCGTTAAGTACAAATGGGACCTACGGGTAGAGACTTGTGATGGTTAACAGGCTATGAGAAGTGACGGTTCACGGCTAACAGGCCGTTGTTCCCGAATCCATTTCGTATGTCAAGTAATTCGAGGATCCATGACTCGGATGTCCTTCTAGACGTAGAAGGGTACGGGAAAAGGGGATGCCTTGGTATGGTTATTGATTGTGAATCCTTGAGTTTACAGGCTCAAGAGGTACTTCGGTACTTTGTGAATCCTTGAGTTTACAGGCTCAAGAGGTACTTCGGTACTAGTGTGAGTTTACAGGCTCACCGTGTTGGTTACTTGTGTGTGTGTACTCATGGTCACTCCCCTTTCCCCTTTGACATGAGTTAGGTTTATTAGAACCCTGTAAAGCCGAGAGGACTTTGAGATAGGGAACTCACTGAGATTTGATGTATCTCACCCCACTATAGTTGCTATATTTCAGGTACGGATTGCAGGTTGATTTATACGTGGAGCTATGATTGGATGTTTCAAGAGAAGCTTAGTTAAGCTTATTCCGCTGTGTATTTTATTGTTCTTGTACAATGAGGAATATTGTATATTGATCTTAGTTTTATTTTATTTTTGGCTAATTTCCATAGCTTGTGCCATAGTTGTATTATGTTTTAGAAATGGACAAGTATGTGAATTATGTCATTAGGCACTTTTGATGTGTCAGTACCAAATAAAAACACTTGTATGGTATTATTCTAGATGAATATTATACAGGGCGTTACATATTTATATTTTTAATTAGATTTAGTTTTTTTTTCTCTCACTGAGATAATAGGTTTGCTGAGCCGTGTGATTTTACTCTCTACCACTTTTCTATTTTTTTTATTATTTTATTTATTTATTTTTCCCATTTAGTATTTTTTTTAAAAAAATTTATAACATGATTTTTTTTAAAAAATTCAAAACTTGTAATTTTTAGAAAACTATTTTATTTTTATATTTGTGGTTATTTTCTTAATGAATGGGATGGAATTACATAAAAATATTGATAAAATAAAAACTTATCTTAATATTTAGCACCTTTTATTTAAATATAAAATAGAATTTAAAAACCAGATAGAGAAAATAAGATACCATAGATGAGACATATTAAATTTTTTTATAATATATATTATATATTTTAATCATTCATATATCACTATATAAATCATCAAAGTTAATAAAGAAGTTGGATTGATTAAATATTGAATACAAAAAGTTATATCTGATTTTCAATTACACTTAATTGTGTATTTATTTATTGCACTTTATTATAGTTATTTTGTGATACACAATCAAATGACTTCACTGTGATACGTTAATTAGGGATTTAAAAATAAAAATAAAAATAACATTTTCAAAATAGTAAAAATTATTTTAAACTTAATATTTATAAACTAAGAGTCTAATTTTAACATATAGTAGTATAAATTAAAATTTTTTAATATTAAAACATAGTCAATTTCAACTAATTAAATTCTTAAAAAATAAAAGTTTTCAAAAAAAGTATCTAATAATGATTTTTTTATATAAAGAATAATTCAAAATAGTAAAATTTTGAAATTTTAATATTTATAAAAGTCATAGTATAAAAGACTAAAATATCTAAAATAATATTCACCAAAAAATATTTAGATAAGTTGTTTATCTGAAGATTTTTTTTTGAAAAATTGTTTATACCTTTTTAAAATAAAAATATGTAATATTATGCAAATCATTTAAAATTTAATAATTGTTTTAGTCAATATTTAATATAATTACAAAAAGATTCTTTTTATGATTTTGATCAATAATCGATCATAATATGATATGATAATCTTATCTTTTTGAATTTGGTATATTGGTTTTTTCTAAGAATCTTTGAGGCTTCATTTGTAATTTTATTTTTTTATTTTGTATTAAATTTTTTTTCTTTTCAGGGTTTGGGTATTGTAGTTTTAGTTAAAAAATTAAGAAAGGAGAAAACTGTAATTAATTAATTATGTTAACGCAATTTTATTGAAAGGCTTAAAAATATTCCCCTTATGATATTATTTGGTCAGTCAAAAATTTCTGATCATTATTATAATATATTTGACTTCTAGATAATCTACCACCTATCTATTAAAAGACTATGTTCTAGAAACGATCACTAAATCTTTTTTAATTCAAGTTTATTTTTTTCTAATTATAGTATTAATTATGTCTAAGCACATTTAACTTACTTTTTCAATTTTCATGCAAAACTGGAAAAAAAAAGCCTCATTCTACTTTTAATGTCATATTAAATGTTCACTCTGCTTCATCCATAAAATAATCAAAAGATACATTGAAGCTTGGAGTGACACACATTGGTTGGTGACATATTAAAATGACATTGATTTGATCATACTAGAACAAGCGATGACGCCGTCGGTGGTTTTGAAACAACGTTTGCTGCAAGAACTTTGAGGAAGCAACGTGAGTGGTTTGATTTCTACTTAGCTTCACTTCTTCCGCTGAACTGCACAACAACCACCATGAATTCTTCTCTGACCACCGTCGTCAAATCCACCACTATCACAACGCCGCACACCAAGTTTCATCGCGTCATCCTTTGTCCCTTCCATGATTTTGTTTTGGTTTATGTTGGCTTCTGATTTTGCTTACTAAGATGTAGTTTCAATATGTTTTGAGAAATGAAAGATAAATTCATGTTGTTGTTATCTTTATATAAGAATATGAGAATGAATCTGAACCGCTGAATTAAAATATATTTCTAAAATTGATTATTAATTTCACTCTCCTCTTAAAAGCGCCCGATTTTTTCGACTTTTGGCACATGATTCAGTGAAAAATATGATTTAATCTCAACCTTTTAAATCTGATGGTTATTATTTATTCTCAAATTCTCATATAACTCACTCATTCTCACTATATATATATATATATATATTCAAAAATATTTTTTATTAAAACTATTATAAAATAGTAGAAATTATTTTAAACTTTAAAAGACTAATTTTGATATATAGTAGCATAAATTTACATTATTTAAGAATAAATCATAGTCAATATCAATTAAGTTTTTAAAAAAATAAAATATTTATAAATGATTTTTAAGAAAACTTATTCAAAATTAAGTAATGTTTTGAAATTTTGATATTAAAAATTATCATAATAAAAAAAATAAAATATCTAAAATAATATTGTATAAAAAATGTATTTAAACTAATTTTTTATGTAACGCCCACATATACATACATACATCAAAGCATATATCATACATGAATAATACGTTTGGTACTGAAACATATATGTGCAAGTTCCTAGTTAACACATTGTATACATTAAATGCCCTAAATACAAAGTTCTAAAGTCTACGGCATAACATACACAAGATGTCCAAAAACCACTAAGAACTAGATCAATATAATGATCTCAAAATAAAACGCCATAGCGGAAGCCATGCCATCTCAAAAGCTACGATCCGTAAGGAAAAGTCAAACCATCTTATCCTTACCCTTCGCCGAACCTGCAGAACCTGTGATGTAAACAACAACAGTGGGGTGAGATACATCAAATCTCAGTGAGTTCGCTATCTTATAGTCCTCTCGGCTCTACAAGGTTCTAATAAGCCTAAATCAAGTCAAAGGGAAAAGGGAAGTGACTTTGAGTACACACACACTATATGGAAACATGTTATGAGTTCATCAACTCACAATATCACTAATCGGTAACCACACCAAGGCATCCCCTTTTCTCGTCCGCTTCTACGTCTAGAAGACGACCCGAGTCATGGATCCTTGAACCTACTTGACATACGAATGGATTCGGGTTCTACGGGCCATAAACCGTTATGAACCGTCGCTTCACACGGGGCATTAACCGTCACAAGCATACGCTCCCAGAGCGCCATTCGTACTGCACGCGGGAATCAAACCTGCCAAGTAGTCATGCATATGTTTCAGAGGAGCTCGAGACCCATGAAACGCAACTCAAAGAACCGGCTACGATTACGTGATCACACACACAAATGTGATTGCATTCGACAATCACAAGGCCATAATGCCTTCTCACAAACCAGAAAGGTTCACACACATGTTCCATACTAGTGTCTCTCTCTCCTCTAGACCATTACTCGGCAAGGATGCACATCTACATCGAATGCACAAGCATCGCCATCTATATTAATTATCAATCCTAGTCACAACTTAGAATCATAACATTAGGTTTTGAGGTAAGGTTTCCTCACTCTTCCTAATTTGTCTTAAGCATGCATGTTCTCTCATTCATACTTAACAACAATTATATAGACACAGTATAACACAAAATTACAAGTAAATACATATAATCACACATCACATAAAACATCACTTTCCCGATCCGAGTTACGGATCAAAAGTTATGGAAGAAACAAGTTGGGTGATCTGTCATGTTCGCATTGCGAAGAGCCAGCGAGTGCTCGCTACTCATTCGCAGTGCGAACCTCTCAGCAAATGCCTAGCCAACGCTGGTTCACTACACCATTCGCAGTGCGAACGTGTGGCGAACCGTGGCAAAACCAAAACAAGCTAAGGTTCGCAGTGCGAACCACTGGCGAATGCCTAGCGAACGTTCGCCTTCGCATTCGCAGTGCGAAATGCCAGCGAGTCCACGATTTCCCCCTTCACTGGGGGACTCGCAGTGCAAATTTGGGAATTTCAGAAACTCCATCAGCGTAACAGCTGATCTCCCATGGTTCCAAAACCCCACCAAAACATAACCCAACATCATACAATCAAATATAAATGATTCTACACTCCTATAACCCATAATACTCAGTTTGTAACACATTTTAACCGTTAATCTCCAAGATTTTGCAATTTATCCAATTCTCCTACAACTCTAACCTAGGTATTAGAAACCAATAAAGTCTAAAACAAAAGCATCTATCTAGAACCCACCTTGAAGAGATGAAGATGGTGAAGATTTGAAGATGATTGGATGAAGATTCGATGATGTTCTTGATGATTTTGATCTTGAACTTTTCTCCTCTTTTTCTCTTCCTTTCCTTCTCTTTTCTTTCTCTCCAAAATCCTTTCTATCTTTTTCTTTGGAAAATGAAAGGAAAGAAAATAGTATAGGGAAAAAATATCATCAATTAGCAAAACTACTAAATATCCAAAAAGTCTCTAAAGTCCAAATATTTAAATACCTCTGAGTCAGATAATATTAATTGGATTTACTCTAACTCCGACAGTTACCCTAATTACCTCTGCAGATAATTTATCAGAGTGCACTGGGACTCTGTTGATCACAACTAATATTATCCAGAGCAAAATAATTTACGGGGTATTACAACTACCTCAGAGGAAAAGACAACCACCTTGTTCTCCTCTACCTTCTCCAACGACACCTCCTTTCTCTGACCCAAAACCTCCTTGCTCACCACTTCAGCAAAAGACCTCTTAAAATCTCTCCTATTTGAACCTCCCTGATTGAAAAGGAACTCACTCCGTCTCCCCCTTTTTCCCTCCGTCTTCTCTCCCCGCGAATTCCTTTCAAACCTTGGGAGGTTTGCATGCAGTTTCCGGCCGTCAATTTGTATACTATCAATCTTCACAGCTAGCAACCTCGTGTCTTCCACTCCCTTAAATCTCGCAAAACCAAAACGTCTACCCGAACTATTCCTCTTGGGAGAAATCATAACCTCCACGACGTCTCCTTCGCAACCGAAAAGCTTGAAAAGGTCCACCGCGCTCATCCGATCAGGAAATTCAGTAAAGTAAATCTACACCAAAAAAGATCCTTCATCTGCCCTCGTCCATTTCCCCTTAGTGAAAACATCCAATCTTGGTTTGATCTCACGGAAAGAATTCCTTCTTGCAGTCTTCCATTCCATTTCAAAAAAAAAACACACAAAACCACCCAGAACCGACTCCCAACACCACCGAAAGAAATCGCGGAACCACCGTAAAGCTAATCAAGATGTGAAGGTCCCTAATTCGAAAATTAGGAATTTAAACCAAACACACCTTGAACCCTACAATGAAAACCGAGATTTCACCGATCAATGGACCTGAATCATAGTCGAAGATCGTTAAGTTGCCGGAGAAGAAACGAAATCGAAGAGGAAAAGGAGAAGCGAAAACACACAAAAAACCCCAACTAATTTTGTTCTTCAAATGACTTCAGTGTGATACGTTAATTTGGGATTTAAAAATAAAAATAAAAATAATAATTTCAAAATAGTAAAAATTATTTTAAACTTAATATTTATAAACTAAAAGACTAATTTTAACATATAGTAGTATAAATTAATTTTTTTAAATATTAAAACATAGTCAACTTCAACTAATTAAATTCTTAAAAAATCCAAGTTTTCAAAAAATGTATCTAATAATGAGGTTTTTTATAAAAAATAATTCAAAATAGTAAAATTTTTAAATTTTAATATTTATAAAAGTCATAGTATAAAAGACTAAAATATCTAAAATAATATTCACCAAAAATTATTTAGATAAGTTGTTTATCCGAAGATTTTTTTTTGAAAAATTGTTTATACTTTTTTAAAATAAAAATATGTAATATTATACAAACATTTAAAATTTAATAATTGTTTTAGGCAATATTTAATATAATTACAAAAAGATTCTTTTTATGATTTTGATCAATAATCGATCATAATATGATATGATAATCTTATCTTTTTGAATTTGGTATATTGGTTTTTTCTAAGAATCTTTGAGGCTTCATTTGTAATTTAATTTTTTTATTTTGTATTAAATTTTTTCTCTTTTCAGGGTTTGGGTATTGTAGTTTTAGTTAAAAAATTAAGAAAGGAGAAAACTATAATTAATTAATTATGTTAACGCAATTTTATTGAAAGGCTTAAAAATATTTTATTATAATATATTTGACTTCTAGATAATCTACCACCTATCTATTAAAAGACTATGTTCTCGAAATGATCACTAAATCTTTTTTAATTCAAGTTTATTTTTTTCTAATTATAGTATTAATTATGTCTAAGCACAATTAACTTACTTTTTCAATTTTCATGCAAAACTGGAAAAAAAAAAGCCTCATTCTACTTTCAATGTCATTTTAAATGTTCACTCTGCTTCCTCCATAAAATAATCAAAAGATACATTGAAGCTTGGAGTGACACGCATTGGTTGGTGACATATTAAAATGACATTGATTTGAACATACTAGAACAAGCGATGACGCCGTCGGTGGTTTTGAAACAACGTTTGCTGCAAGAACTTTGAGGAAGCAACGTGAGTGGTTTGATCGTACTTAGCTTCACTTCTTCCGCTGAACTGCACAACAACCACCATGAATTCTTCTCTGACCACCGTCGTCAAATCCACCACTATCACAACGCCGCACACTAAGTTTCATCGCGTCATCCTTTGTCCCTTCCATGATTTTGTTTTGGTTTATGTTGGCTTCTGATTTTGCTTGCTAAGATGTAGTTTCAATATGTTTTGAGAAATGAAAGATAAATTCATGTTGTTGTTATCTTTATATAAGAATATGAGAATGAATCTGAACCGTTGAATTAAAACATATTTCTAAAATTGATTATTAATTTCTCTCTCCTCTTAAAAGCGTCTGATTTTTTCGACTTTTGGCACATGATTCAGTGAAAAATATGATTTAATCTCAGCCTTTTAAATCTGATGGTTATTATTTATTCTCAAATTCTCATATAACTCACTCATTCTCACTATATATATATATATTAAAAAATATTGTTTATTAAAACAATTATAAAATAGTAGAAATTATTTTAAACTTTAAAAGACTAATTTTGATATACAGTTGCATAAATTTACATTATTTAAGAATAAATCATAGTCAATATCAATTAAGTTTTCAAAAAAATAAAATATTTATAAATGATTTTTAAGAAAACTTATTCAAAATTAAGTAATGTTTTGAAATTTTGATATTAAAAATTATCATAATTAAAAAAATAAAATATCCAAAATAATATTGTATAAAAAATGTATTTAAACTAATTTTTTATCCGAAATTATATTTAGAAAATTATTTGTAAATTTTTTAAATAAAAATCAATTATATTATACATATCATTTTACCCCTTACGATATTATTAGATCATTCCCAAAATTTTGATCATAATTGTTATATAATTGACTTCTTGCTAAATTAATATATATATATATATATATATATATATATATATATATATATATATATATATTATATTTATAGATAAATTTAAAATAATTATATATTTAAACTGACTTGAGCGAGCACAAATTGACCCGCGTAGATATAAGAAGAGTGTCCTATTAGTAATATATTATTAGTTGTTAACTCTAAAATAAAATTATTTCAAGAATGAATATTAATAATATATTCTTTATAACTAAAGGAATATCCAAAAATATAAAACAATAAAAAACAAAAACATTCTTCGCTAAAGCATCAATAATTATCCATATAATTTATATGGATTATATATCCTTTATATTTCAATAATAAAGTAATTAAAAAAAACAATCACACTAGTAATTAGTCCTAATAACTTAATAATTAACCTAATAATAAATATGGATGAATGACTTAAACTAATGGCATGCTACACCATAAAATAAAATCCAATTCGACGATTTTTCTAAATGATCTCTATGCGATGAAAAGCTAAGAGGCTCACAAACAATCTTCATAGTACGAACTTTTGGAAAATTGCGCACATCCTTAAAATTGATAGTAGTAGACAATCCAACCTCAAACTTAACAATTCCCCGAGAGGAGCTACTAATAATGTCGGTAGCTACATCATTGTTGACATCCATGTTGTGGTGGACTATGATAGTATTTGTAAAACCACTACTTTGGAAAAAAGGTTTTAAAGGAATGGTGGAGAGAAGACTTTGATATATTGTTGTAATTAATATTAAAAGAAATGTGATCGTAAGATATAATATAATAGCTGTCGAGATTTGTGATGAAGAGAGTAATATTTCACTCAGCGGTGATTCTTGATTTTTTTTTATGTTGAGTGAGTTGATAGAAGCTGAGTTGATTCCATACTCGGGTGTGACTTTGTGAAAACGGAAGATGAGAAGTAGCAATATAAAAAAGCCGGCAAGAAGGAACATTCTAGCAAAAACTATAAGTTTTTGCATCCAAAATGACCTCTGTTGGATTGAGGAGGATGCATATTCTATGACAATAGACAATAAAAATATGATCATGTCAATAGAAAAACAAAAATAATTTATAAAAATATTAATCAAAAAGATATATTAGGAGTGACATTCGTTCTGTTTAGACATGTTCTACAAAAGTTTGCAAGAAAACGGAACAAAACGTCTAGATTTGTCAAAAAAAAAAAACGGGACAAATGGACTTGCCAATACATCACTTTTTATACAAAATTTTATATTTATAAAAATGCACAAAAATTTAGAGCGGAATATGATAAACATATTAAAAGAAGCTTTGTTAAAATTTTACAAAAAATTTATAGATTAGAAATACCTGTATCCATATTCGGTAATGATCAGAAAGCAAGTAAGCAACAACTAAAAAAAAGTTAAAATGGAATGAGTGTATTAGAATAATTTGAAATAAAACTTTACTACAAGAATTTTTTACAAACTACACACATAAAAACTTAAAGATATATGGGAAAAATAGCTTCAGAAAATATGTGAAATTTACCGGTTTGGTTTAACTTCTACACCTCTTATAAACTTGGTTGTTTTTTCAATTCTTAGACTTTGTTTGGTCATGTATAGTATTTATAGAGTTTTAAGATGCAACACATATGGAAGGAAAGAAAATAAAAAGATGTAAAATTGATTATGAACAATTAAAGTGTTTGTCATTATATCAATCTCTTTCTTTTTAATTTATTTATCGTATTGTAGTTTTAATTAGATTTAGGATTGATTATGAAATCAATCAACGATTAAACTAATTATCTTTACTTCAATCAATTTCTTTTTATTCTAGTTATCTTATTGTCATTTTATTTAGATGCAGGATTTAATATGAAATCAATCAACAATTAAATTGATTACAAATATATCAATCTCTTTCTTCTTAGTTTATTTATCTTTTTATATTTTTAATTAGATTTAGTTTTTTTTTTCTCTCACTGAGATAACAGGTTTGCTGAGCCGTGTGATTTTACTCTCTACCACTTTTCTATTTTTTTTTATTATTTTATTTATATATTTTTCCCATTTAGAATTTTTTTTTTAAAATTTATAACATGATTTTTTTTAAAAAAGTTCAAAACTTGTAATTCTTAGAAAACTATTTTATTTTTATATTTGTGGTTATTTTCTTAATGAATGGGATGGAATTACATAAAAATATTGATAAAATAAAAACTTATCTTAATATTTAGCACCTTTTATTTAAATATAAAATAGAATTTAAAAACCAGATAGAGAAAATAAGGTACCATAGATGAGACATATTAAATTTTTTTATAATATATATTATATATTATAATCATTCATATATCACTATATAAATCATCAAAGTTAATAAAGAAGTTGGATTGATTAAATATTGAATACAAAAAGTTATATATGATTTTCAATTACACTTAATTGTATATTTATTTATTGCACTTTATTATAGTTATTTTGTGATACACAATCAAATGACTTCAGTGTGATACGTTAATTAGGGATTTAAAAATAAAAATAATAATAACATTTTCAAAATAGTAAAAATTATTTTAAACTTAATATTTATAAACTAAGAGTCTAATTTTAACATATAGTAGTATAAATTATAATTTTTTAATATTAAAACATAGTCAATTTCAACTAATTAAATTCTTAAAAAATCCAAGTTTTCAAAAAAAGTATCTAATAATGATTTTTTTATATAAAGAATAATTCAAAATAGTAAAATTTTGAAATTTTAATATTTATAAAAGTCATAGTATAAAAGACTAAAATATCTAAAATAATATTCACCAAAAAATATTTAGATAAATTGTTTATCCGAAGATTTTTTTTGGAAAAATTGTTTATACCTTTTTAAAATAAAAATATGTAATATTATACAAATCATTTAAAATTTAATAATTGTTTTAGTCAATATTTAATATAATTACAAAAAGATTCTTTTTATGATTTTGATCAATAATCGATCATAATATGATATGATAATCTTATCTTTTTGAATTTGGTATATTGGTTTTTTCTAAGAATCTTTGAGGCTTCATTTGTAATTTTATTTTTTTATTTTGTATTAAATTTTTTTTCTTTTCAGGGTTTGGGTATTGTAGTTTTAGTTAAAAAATTAAGAAAGGAGAAAACTATAATTAATTAATTATGTTAACGCAATTTTATTGAAAGGCTTAAAAATATTACCCTTATGATATTATTTGGTCAGTCAAAAATTTCTGATCATTATTATAATATATTTGACTTCTAGATAATCTACCACCTATCTATTAAAAGACTATGTTCTAGAAACGATCACTAAATCTTTTTTAATTCTAGTTTATTTTTTTCTAATTATAGTATTAATTATGTCCAAGCACATTTAACTTACTTTTTCAATTTTCATGCAAAACTGAAAAAAAAAATCCTCATTCTACTTTCAATGTCATTTTAAATGTTCACTCTGCTTCATCCATAAAATAATCAAAAGATACATTGAAGCTTGGAGTGACACACATTGGTTGGTGACATATTAAAATGACATTGATTTGATCATACTAGAACAAGCGATGACGCCGTCGGTGGTTTTGAAACAACGTTTGCTGCAAGAACTTTGAGGAAGCAACGTGAGTGGTTTGATTTCTACTTAGCTTCACTTCTTCCGCTGAACTGCACAACAACCACCATGAATTCTTCTCTGACCACCGTCGTCAAATCCACCACTATCACAACGCCGCACACCAAGTTTCACCGCGTCATCCTTTGTCCCTTCCATGATTTTGTTTTGGTTTATGTTAGCTTCTGATTTTGCTTACTAAGATGTAGTTTCAATATGTTTTGAGAAATGAAAGATAAATTCATGTTGTTGTTATCTTTATATAAGAATATGAGAATGAATCTGAACCGTTGAATTAAAACATATTTCTAAAATTGATTATTAATTTCTCTCTCCTCTTAAAAGCGTCCGATTTTTTCGACTTTTGGCACATGATTCAGTGAAAAATATGATTTAATCTCAACCTTTTAAATCTGATGGTTATTATTTATTCTCAAATTCTCATATAACTCACTCATTCTCACTATATATATATATATTCAAAAATATTATTTATTAAAACAATTATAAAATAGTAGAAATTATTTTAAACTTTAAAAGACTAATTTTGATATATAGTTGCATAAATTTACATTATTTAAGAATAAATCATAGTCAATATCAATTAAGTTTTCAAAAAAATAAAATATTTATAAATGATTTTTAAGAAAACTTATTCAAAATTAAGTAATGTTTTGAAATTTTGATATTAGAAATTATCATAATTAAAAAAATAAAATATCCAAAATAATATTGTATAAAAAATGTATTTAAACTAATTTTTTATCCGAAATTATATTTAGAAAAGTATTTGTAAATTTTTTAAATAAAAATCAATTATATTATACATATCATTTTACCCCTTACGATATTATTAGATCATTCCCAAAATTTTGATCATAATTGTTATATAATTGACTTCTTGCTAAATTAATATATATTATTAGATCATTCCCAAAATTTTGATTATAATTGTTATATAATTGACTTCTTGCTATATATATATATATATATATATATATATATATATATATATATATATATATATATATATATATATATATTATATTTATAGATAAATTTAAAATAATTATATATTTAAACTGACTTGAGCGAGCACAAATTGACCCGCGTAGATATAAGAAGAGTGTCCTATTAGTAATATATTATTAGTTGTTAACTCTAAAATAAAATTATTTCAAGAATGAATATTAATAATATATTCTTTATAACTAAAGGAATATCCAAAAATATAAAACAATAAAAAACAAAAACATTCTTCGCTAAAGCATCAATAATTATCCATACAATTTATATGGATTATATATCCTTTATATTTCAATAATAAAGTAATTAAAAAAAACAATCACACTAGTAATTAGTCCTAATAACTTAATAATTAACCTAATAATAAATATGGATGAATGACTTAAACTAATGGCATGCTACACCATAAAATAAAATCCAATTCAACGATTTTTTTAAATGATCTCTATGCGATGAAAAGCTAAGAGGCTCACAAACAATCTTCATAGTACGAACTTTTGGAAAATTGCGCACATCCTTAAAATTGATAGTAGTAGACAATCCAACCTCAAACTTAACAATTCCCCGAGAGGAGCTATTAACAATGTCGGTAGCTACATCATTGTTGACATCCATGTTGTGGTGGACTATGATAGTATTTGTAAAACCACTACTTTGGAAAAAAGGTTTTAAAGGAATGGTGGAGAGAAGACTTTGATATATTTTTGTAATTAATATTAAAAGAAATGTGATCGTAAGATATACTATAATAGCTGTCGAGATTTGTGATGAAGAGAGAAATATTTCACTCAGCGGTGATTCTTGATTTTTTTTTATGTTGAGTGAGTTGATAGAAGCTGAGTTGATTCCATACTCGGGCGTGACTGTGTGAAAACGGAAGATGAGAAGTAGCAATATAAAAAAGCCGGCAAGAAGGAACATTCTAGCAAAAACTATAAGTTTTTGCATCCAAAATGACCTCTGTTGGATTGAGGAGGATGCATATTCTATGACAATAGACAATAAAAATATGATCATGTCAATAGAAAAACAAAATTAATTTATAAAAATATTAATCAAAAAGATATATTAGGAGTGACATTCGTTCTGTTTAGACATGTTCTACAAAAGTTTGCAAGAAAACGGAACAAAACGTCTAGATTTGTCAAAAAAAAAGGGGACAAATGGACTTGCCAATACATCACTTTTTATACAAAATTTTATATTTATAAAAATGCACAAAAATTTAGAGCGGAATATGATAAACATATTAAAAGAAGCTTTGTTAAAATTTTACAAAAAAATTATAGATTAGAAATACCTGTATCCATATTCGGTAATGATCAGAAAGCAAGTAAGCAACAACTAAAAAAAAGTTAAAATGGAATGAGTGTATTAGAATAATTTGAAATAAAACTTTACTACAAGAATTTTTTACAAACTACACACATAAAAACTTAAAGATATATGGGAAAAATAGCTTCAGAAAATATGTGAAATTTACCGGTTTGGTTTAACTTCTACACCTCTTATAAACTTGGTTGTTTTTTCAATTCTTAGACTTTGTTTGGTCATGTATAGTATTTATAGAGTTTTAAGATGCAACACATATGGAAGGAAAGAAAATAAAAAGATGTAAAATTGATTATGAACAATTAAAGTGTTTGTCATTATATCAATCTCTTTCTTTTTAATTTATTTATCGTATTGTAGTTTTAATTAGATTTAGGATTGATTATGAAATCAATCAACGATTAAACTAATTATCTTTACTTCAATCAATTTCTTTTTATTCTAGTTATCTTATTGTAATTTTATTTAGATGCAGGATTTAATATGAAATCAATCAACAATTAAATTGATTACAAATATATCAATCTCTTTCTTCTTAGTTTATTTATCTTTTTATATTTTTAATTAGATTTAGTTTTTTTTTTCTCTCACTGAGATAACAGGTTTGCTGAGCCGTGTGATTTTACTCTCTACCACTTTTCTATTTTTTTTATTATTTTATTTATATATTTTTCCCATTTAGTATTTTTTTTTTTAAATTTATAACATGATTTTTTTTTAAAAAGTTCAAAACTTGTAATTCTTAGAAAACTATTTTATTTTTATATTTGTGGTTATTTTCTTAATGAATGGGATGGAATTACATAAAAATATTGATAAAATAAAAACTTATCTTAATATTTAGCACCTTTTATTTAAATATAAAATAGAATTTAAAAACCAGATAGAGAAAATAAGGTACCATAGATGAGACATATTAAATTTTTTTATAATATATATTATATATTATAATCATTCATATATCACTATATAAATCATCAAAGTTAATAAAGAAGTTGGATTGATTAAATATTGAATACAAAAAGTTATATATGATTTTCAATTACACTTAATTGTATATTTATTTATTGCACTTTATTATAGTTATTTTGTGATACACAATCAAATGACTTCAGTGTGATACGTTAATTAGGGATTTAAAAATAAAAATAATAATAACATTTTCAAAATAGTAAAAATTATTTTAAACTTAATATTTATAAACTAAGAGTCTAATTTTAACATATAGTAGTATAAATTATAATTTTTTAATATTAAAACATAGTCAATTTCAACTAATTAAATTCTTAAAAAATCCAAGTTTTCAAAAAAAGTATCTAATAATGATTTTTTTATATAAAGAATAATTCAAAATAGTAAAATTTTGAAATTTTAATATTTATAAAAGTCATAGTATAAAAGACTAAAATATTTAAAATAATATTCACCAAAAAATATTTAGATAAATTGTTTATCCGAAGATTTTTTTTTGAAAAATTGTTTATACCTTTTTAAAATAAAAATATGTAATATTATACAAACCATTTAAAATTTAATAATTGTTTTAGTCAATATTTAATATAATTACAAAAAGATTCTTTTTATGATTTTGATCAATAATCGATCATAATATGATATGATAATCTTATCTTTTTGAATTTGGTATATTGGTTTTTTCTAAGAATCTTTGAGGCTTCATTTGTAATTTTATTTTTTTATTTTGTATTAAATTTTTTTTCTTTTCAGGGTTTGGGTATTGTAGTTTTAGTTAAAAAATTAAGAAAGGAGAAAACTATAATTAATTAGTTATGTTAACGCAATTTTATTGAAAGGCTTAAAAATATTACCCTTATGATATTATTTGGTCAGTCAAAAATTTCTGATCATTATTATAATATATTTGACTTCTAGATAATCTACCACCTATCTATTAAAAGACTATGTTCTAGAAACGATCACTAAATCTTTTTTAATTCAAGTTTATTTTTTTCTAATTATAGTATTAATTATGTCTAAGCACATTTAACTTACTTTTTCAATTTTCATGCAAAACTGAAAAAAAAAAGCCTCATTCTACTTTCAATGTCATTTTAAATGTTCACTCTGCTTCATCCATAAAATAATCAAAAGATACATTGAAGCTTGGAGTGACACACATTGGTTGGTGACATATTAAAATGACATTGATTTGATCATACTAGAACAAGCGATGACGCCGTCGGTGGTTTTGAAACAACGTTTGCTGCAAGAACTTTGAGGAAGCAACGTGAGTGGTTTGATTTCTACTTAGCTTCACTTCTTCCGCTGAACTGTACAACAACCACCATGAATTCTTCTCTGACCACCGTCGTCAAATCCACCACTATCACAACGCCGCACACCAAGTTTCATCGCGTCATCCTTTGTCCCTTCCATGATTTTGTTTTGGTTTATGTTGGCTTCTGATTTTGCTTACTAAGATGTAGTTTCAATATGTTTTGAGAAATGAAAGATAAATTCATGTTGTTGTTATCTTTATATAAGAATATGAGAATGAATCTGAACCGTTGAATTAAAACATATTTCTAAAATTGATTATTAATTTCTCTCTCCTCTTAAAAGCGTCCGATTTTTTCGACTTTTGGCACATGATTCAGTGAAAAATATGATTTAATCTCAACCTTTTAAATCTGATGGTTATTATTTATTCTCAAATTCTCATATAACTCACTCATTCTCACTATATATATATATATTCAAAAATATTATTTATTAAAACAATTATAAAATAGTAGAAATTATTTTAAACTTTAAAAGACTAATTTTGATATATAGTTGCATAAATTTACATTATTTAAGAATAAATCATAGTCAATATCAATTAAGTTTTCAAAAAAATAAAATATTTATAAATGATTTTTAAGAAAACTTATTCAAAATTAAGTAATGTTTTGAAATTTTGATATTAGAAATTATCATAATTAAAAAAATAAAATATCCAAAATAATATTGTATAAAAAATGTATTTAAACTAATTTTTTATCCGAAATTATATTTAGAAAAGTATTTGTAAATTTTTTAAATAAAAATCAATTATATTATACATATCATTTTACCCCTTACGATATTATTAGATCATTCCCAAAATTTTGATCATAATTGTTATATAATTGACTTCTTGCTAAATTAATATATATTATTAGATCATTCCCAAAATTTTGATTATAATTGTTATATAATTGACTTCTTGCTATATATATATATATATATATATATATATATATATATATATATATATATATATATATATTATATTTATAGATAAATTTAAAATAATTATATATTTAAACTGACTTGAGCGAGCACAAATTGACCCGCGTAGATATAAGAAGAGTGTCCTATTAGTAATATATTATTAGTTGTTAACTCTAAAATAAAATTATTTCAAGAATGAATATTAATAATATATTCTTTATAACTAAAGGAATATCCAAAAATATAAAACAATAAAAATCAAAAACATTCTTCGCTAAAGCATCAATAATTATCCATACAATTTATATGGATTATATATCCTTTATATTTCAATAATAAAGTAATTAAAAAAAACAATCACACTAGTAATTAGTCCTAATAACTTAATAATTAACCTAATAATAAATATGGATGAATGACTTAAACTAATGGCATGCTACACCATAAAATAAAATCCAATTCAACGATTTTTTTAAATGATCTCTATGCGATGAAAAGCTAAGAGGCTCACAAACAATCTTCATAGTACGAACTTTTGGAAAATTGCGCACATCCTTAAAATTGATAGTAGTAGACAATCCAACCTCAAACTTAACAATTCCCCGAGAGGAGCTATTAACAATGTCGGTAGCTACATCATTGTTGACATCCATGTTGTGGTGGACTATGATAGTATTTGTAAAACCACTACTTTGGAAAAAAGGTTTTAAAGGAATGGTGGAGAGAAGACTTTGATATATTATTGTAATTAATATTAAAAGAAATGTGATCGTAAGATATACTATAATAGCTGTCGAGATTTGTGATGAAGAGAGTAATATTTCACTCAGCGGTGATTCTTGATTTTTTTTTATGTTGAGTGAGTTGATAGAAGCTGAGTTGATTCCATACTCGGGCGTGACTGTGTGAAAACGGAAGATGAGAAGTAGCAATATAAAAAAGCCGGCAAGAAGGAACATTCTAGCAAAAACTATAAGTTTTTGCATCCAAAATGACCTCTGTTGGATTGAGGAGGATGCATATTCTATGACAATAGACAATAAAAATATGATCATGTCAATAGAAAAACAAAATTAATTTATAAAAATATTAATCAAAAAGATATATTAGGAGTGACATTCGTTCTGTTTAGACATGTTCTACAAAAGTTTGCAAGAAAACGGAACAAAACGTCTAGATTTGTCAAAAAAAAAAGGGGACAAATGGACTTGCCAATACATCACTTTTTATACAAAATTTTATATTTATAAAAATGCACAAAAATTTAGAGCGGAATATGATAAACATATTAAAAGAAGCTTTGTTAAAATTTTACAAAAAAATTATAGATTAGAAATACCTGTATCCATATTCGGTAATGATCAGAAAGCAAGTAAGCAACAACTAAAAAAAAGTTAAAATGGAATGAGTGTATTAGAATAATTTGAAATAAAACTTTACTACAAGAATTTTTTACAAACTACACACATAAAAACTTAAAGATATATGGGAAAAATAGCTTCAGAAAATATGCGAAATTTACCGGTTTGGTTTAACTTCTACACCTCTTATAAACTTGGTTGTTTTTTCAATTCTTAGACTTTGTTTGGTCATGTATAGTATTTATAGAGTTTTAAGATGCAACACATATGGAAGGAAAGAAAATAAAAAGATGTAAAATTGATTATGAACAATTAAAGTGTTTGTCATTATATCAATCTCTTTCTTTTTAATTTATTTATCGTATTGTAGTTTTAATTAGATTTAGGATTGATTATGAAATCAATCAACGATTAAACTAATTATCTTTACTTCAATCAATTTCTTTTTATTCTATTTATCTTATTGTAATTTTATTTAGATGCAGGATTTAATATGAAATCAATCAACAATTAAATTGATTACAAATATATCAATCTCTTTCTTCTTAGTTTATTTATCTTTTTATATTTTTAATTAGATTTAGTTTTTTTTTCTCTCACTGAGATAACAGGTTTGCTGAGCCGTGTGATTTTACTCTCTACCACTTTTCTATTTTTTTTATTATTTTATTTATTTATTTTTCCCATTTAGTATTTTTTTTAAAAAAATTTATAACATGATTTTTTTAAAAAAAATTCAAAACTTGTAATTCTTAGAAAACTATTTTATTTTTATATTTGTGGTTATTTTCTTAATGAATGGGATGGAATTACATAAAAATATTGATAAAATAAAAACTTATCTTAATATTTAGCACCTTTTATTTAAATATAAAATAGAATTTAAAAACCAGATAGAGAAAATAAGGTACCATAGATGAGACATATTAAATTTTTTTATAATATATATTATATATTATAATCATTCATATATCACTATATAAATCATCAAAGTTAATAAAGAAGTTGGATTGATTAAATATTGAATACAAAAAGTTATATCTGATTTTCAATTACACTTAATTGTATATTTATTTATTGCACTTTATTATAGTTATTTTGTGATACACAATCAAATGACTTCAGTGTGATACGTTAATTAGGGATTTAAAAATAAAAATAAAAATAACATTTTCAAAATAGTAAAAATTATTTTAAACTTAATATTTATAAACTAAGAGTCTAATTTTAACATATAGTAGTATAAATTATAATTTTTTAATATTAAAACATAGTCAATTTCAACTAATTAAATTCTTAAAAAATCCAAGTTTTCAAAAAAAGTATCTAATAATGATTTTTTTATATAAAGAATAATTCAAAATAGTAAAAATTTGAAATTTTAATATTTATAAAAGTCATAGTATAAAAGACTAAAATATCTAAAATAATATTCACCAAAAAATATTTAGATAAATTGTTTATCCGAAGATTTTTTTTTGAAAAATTGTTTATACCTTTTTAAAATAAAAATATGTAATATTATACAAATCATTTAAAATTTAATAATTGTTTTAGTCAATATTTAATATAATTACAAAAAGATTCTTTTTATGATTTTGATCAATAATCGATCATAATATGATGTGATAATCTTATCTTTTTGAATTTGGTATATTGGTTTTTTCTAAGAATCTTTGAGGCTTCATTTGTAATTTTATTTTTTTATTTTGTATTAAATTTTTTTTCTTTTCAGGGTTTGGGTATTGTAGTTTTAGTTAAAAAATTAAGAAAGGAGAAAACTATAATTAATTAATTATGTTAACGCAATTTTATTGAAAGGCTTAAAAATATTACCCTTATGATATTAATTGGTCAGTCAAAAATTTCTGATCGTTATTATAATATATTTGACTTCTAGATAATCTACCACCTATCTATTAAAAGACTATGTTCTAGAAACGATCACTAAATCTTTTTTAATTCAAGTTTATTTTTTTGTAATTATAGTATTAATTATGTCTAAGCACATTTAACTTACTTTTTCAATTTTCATGCAAAACTGAAAAAAAAAAGCCTCATTCTACTTTCAATGTCATTTTAAATGTTCACTCTGCTTCATCCATAAAATAATCAAAAGATACATTGAAGCTTGGAGTGACACACATTGGTTGGTGACATATTAAAATGACATTGATTTGATCACACTAGAACAAGCGATGACGCCGTCGGTGGTTTTGAAACAACGTTTGCTGCAAGAACTTTGAGGAAGCAACGTGAGTGGTTTGATTTCTACTTAGATTCACTTCTTCCGCTGAACTGCACAACAACCACCATGAATTCTTCTCTGACCACCGTCGTCAAATCCACCACTATCACAATGCCGCACACCAAGTTTCATCGCGTCATCCTTTGTCCCTTCCATGATTTTGTTTTGGTTTATGTTGGCTTCTGATTTTGCTTACTAAGATGTAGTTTCAATATGTTTTGAGAAATGAAAGATAAATTCATGTTGTTGTTATCTTTATATAAGAATATAAGAATGAATCTGAACCGCTGAATTAAAATATATTTCTAAAATTGATTATTAATTTCTCTCTCCTCTTAAAAGCGTCTGATTTTTTCGACTTTTGGCACATGATTCAGTGAAAATTATGATTTAATCTCAACCTTTTAAATCTGATGGTTATTATTTATTCTCAAATTCTCATATAACTCACTCATTCTCACTATATATATATATATATATATATATATATATATATTCAAAAATATTTTTTATTAAAACTATTATAAAATAGTAGAAATTATTTTAAACTTTAAAAGACTAATTTTGATATATAGTAGCATAAATTTACATTATTTAAGAATAAATCATAGTCAATATCAATTAAGTTTTTTAAAAAATAAAATATTTATAAATGATTTTTAAGAAAACTTATTCAAAATTAAGTATTGTTTTGAAATTTTGATATTAAAAATTATCATAATAAAAAAAATAAAATATCTAAAATAATATTGTATAAAAAATGTATTTAAACTAATTTTTTATGTAACGCCCACATATACATACATACATCAAAGCATATATCATACATGAATAATACGTTTGGTACTGAAACATATATGTGCAAGTTCCTAGTTAACACATTGTATACATTAAATGCCCTAAATACAAAGTTCTAAAGTCTACGGCATAACATACACAAGATGTCCAAAAACCACTAAGAACTAGATCAATATAATGATCTCAAAATAAAACGCCATAGCGGAAGCCATGCCATCTCAAAAGCTACGATCCGTAAGGAAAAGTCAAACCATCTTATCCTTACCCTTCGCCGAACCTGCAGAACCTGTGATGTAAACAACAACAGTGGGGTGAGATACATCAAATCTCAGTGAGTTCGCTATCTTATAGTCCTCTCGGCTCTACAAGGTTCTAATAAGCCTAACTCAAGTCAAAGGGAAAAGGGAAGTGACTTTGAGTACACACGCACTATATGGAAACATGTTATGAGTTCATCAACTCACAATATCACTAATCGGTAACCACACCAAGGCATCCCCTTTTCCCGTCCGCTTCTACGTCTAGAAGACGACCCGAGTCATGGATCCTTGAACCTACTTGACATACGAATGGATTCGGGTTCTACGGGCCATAAACCGTTATGAACTGTCGCTTCACACGGGCCATTAACCTTCACAAGCATACGCTCCCAGAGCGCCATTCGTACTGCACGCGGGAATCAAACCTGCCAAGTAGTCATGCATATGTTTCAGAGGAGCTCGAGACCCATGAAACGCAACTCAAAGAACCAGTTACGATTACGTAATCACACACACAAACGTGATTGCATTCGACAATCACAAGGCCATAATGCCTTCTCACAAACCACAAAGGTTCACACACATGTTCCATACTAGTGTCTCTCTCTCCTCTAGACCATTACTCGGCAAGGATGCACATCTACATTGAATGCACGAGCATCGCCATCTAGATTAATTATCAATCCTAGTCACAACTTAGAATCATAACATTAGGTTTTGAGGTAAGGTTTCCTCACCCTTCCTAATTTGTCTTAAGCATGCATATTCTCTCATTCATACTTAACAACAATTATATAGACACGGTATAACACAAAATTACAAGTAAATACATATAATCACACATCACATAAAACAACACTTTCCCGATCCGAGTTACGGATCAAAAGTTATGGAAGAAACAAGTTGGGTGATCTTTCATGTTCGCATTGCGAAGAGCCAGCGAGTGCTCGCTACTCATTCGCAGTGCGAACCTCTCAGCAAATGCCTAGCCAACGCTGGTTCGCTACACCATTCGCATTGCGAACGTGTGGCGAACCGTGGCAGAACCAAAACAAGCTAAGGTTCGCAGTGCGAACCACTGGCGAATGCCTGGCGAACGTTCGCCTTCGCATTCGCAGTGCGAACTGCCAGCGAGTCCACGATTTCCCCCTTCGCTGGGGGACTCGCAGTGCGAATCTGGGAATTTCAGAAACTCCATCAGCGTAACAGCTGATCTCCCATGGTTCTAAAACCCCACCAAAACATAACCCAACATCATACAATCAAATATAAATGATTCTACACTCCTATAACCCATAATACTCAGTTTGTAACACATTTTAACCGTTAATCTCCAAGATTTTGCAATTTATCCAATTCTCCTACAAGTCTAACCTAGGTATTAGAAACCAATAAAGTCTAAAACAAAAGCATCTATCTAGAACCCACCTTGAAGAGATGAAGATGGTGAAGATTTGAAGATGATTGGATGAAGATTTGATGATGTTCTTGATGATTTTGATCTTGAACTTTTCTCCTCTTTTTCTCTTCCTTTCCTTCTCTTTTCTTTCTCTCCAAAATCCTTTCTATCTTTTTCTTTGGAAAATGAAAGGAAAGAAAATAGTATAGGGAAAAAATATCATCAATTAGCAACACTACTAAATATCCAAAAAGTCTCTAAAGTCCAAATATTTAAATACCTCTGAGTCAGATAATATTAATTGGATTTACTCTAACTCCGACAGTTACCCTAATTACCTCTGCAGATAATTTATCAGAGTGCACTGGGACTCAGTTGATCACAACTAATATTATCCAGAGCAAAATAATTTACGGGGTATTACAACTACCTCAGAGGAAAAGACAACCACCTTGTTCTCCTCCACCTTCTCCAACGGCACCTCCTTTCTCTGACCCAAAACCTCCTTGCTCACCACTTCAGCAAAAGACCTCTTAAAATCTCTCCTATTTGAACCTCCCTGATTGAAAAGGAACTCACTCCGTCTCCCCCTTTTTCCCTCCGTCTTATCTCCCCGCGAATTCCTTTCAAACCTTGGGAGGTTTGCATGCAGTTTCCGGCTGTCAATTTGTATACTATCAATCTTCATAGCTAGCAACCTCGTGTCTTCCACTCCCTTAAATCTCGCAAAACCAAAACGTCTACCCGAACTATTCCTCTTGGGAGAAATCATAACCTCCACGACGTCTTCTTCGCAACCGAAAAGCTTGAAAAGGTCCACCGCGCTCATCCGATCAGGAAATTCAGTAAAGTAAATCTACACCAAAAAAGATCCTCCATCTGCCCTCGTCCATTTCCCCTTAGTGAAAACATCCCATCTTGGTTTGATCTCACGGAAAGAACTCCTTCTTGCAGTCTTCCATTCCATTTCATAAAAAAAAAAAACACACAAAACCACCCAGAACCAACTCCCAACACCACCGAAAGAAATCGCGGAACCACCGTAAAGCTAATCAAGATGTGAAGGTCCCTAATTCGAAAATTAGGAATTTAAACCAAACACACCTTGAACCCTACAATGAAAACCGAGATTTCACCGATCAATGGACCTGAATCATAGTCGAAGATCGTTAAGTTGTCGGAGAAGAAACGAAATCGAAGAGGAAAAGGAGAAGCGAAAACACACAAAAAACCCCAATTAATTTTGTTCTTCAAATGACTTCAGTGTGATACGTTAACTAGGGATTTAAAAATAAAAATAAAAATAATAATTTCAAAATAGTAAAAATTATTTTAAACTTAATATTTATAAACTAAAAGACTAATTTTAACATATAGTAGTATAAATTAATTTTTTTAAATATTAAAACATAGTCAATTTCAACTAATTAAATTCTTAAAAAATCCAAGTTTTCAAAAAATGTATCTAATAATGATTTTTTTTATAAAAAATAATTCAAAATAGTAAAATTTTTAAATTTTAATATTTATAAAAGTCATAGTATAAAAGACTAAAATATCTAAAATAATATTCACCAAAAAATATTTAGATAAGTTGTTTATCCGAAGATTTTTTTTTGAAAAATTGTTTATACTTTTTTAAAATAAAAATATGTAATATTATACAAATCATTTAAAATTTAATAATTGTTTTAGTCAATATTTAATATAATTACAAAAAGATTCTTTTTATGATTTTGATCAATAATCGATCATAATATGATATGATAATCTTATCTTTTTGAATTTGGTATATTGGTTTTTTCTAAGAATCTTTGAGGCTTCATTTGTAATTTAATTTTTTTATTTTGTATTAAATTTTTTCTCTTTTCAGGGTTTGGGTATTGTAGTTTTAGTTAAAAAATTAAGAAAGGAGAAAACTATAATTAATTAATTATGTTAACGCAATTTTATTGAAAGGCTTAAAAATATTTTATTATAATATATTTGACTTCTAGATAATCTACCACCTATCTATTAAAAGACTATGTTCTAGAAATGATCACTAAATCTTTTTTAATTCAAGTTTATTTTTTTCTAATTATAGTATTAATTATGTCTAAGCACATTTAACTTACTTTTTCAATTTTCATGCAAAACAGAAAAAAAAAATCCTCATTCTACTTTCAATGTCATTTTAAATGTTCACTCTGCTTCATCCATAAAATAATCAAAAGATACATTGAAGCTTGGAGTGACACGCATTGGTTGGTGACATATTAAAATGACATTGATTTGAACATACTAGAACAAGCGATGACGCCGTCGGTGATTTTGAAACAACGTTTGCTGCAAGAACTTTGAGGAAGCAATGTGAGTGGTTTGATCGTACTTAGCTTCACTTCTTCCGCTGAACTGCACAACAACCACCATGAATTCTTCTCTGACCACCGTCGTCAAATCCACCACTATCACAACGCCGCACACTAAGTTTCATCGCGTCATCCTTTGACCCTTCCATGATTTTGTTTTGGTTTATGTTGGCTTCTGATTTTGCTTGCTAAGATGCAGTTTCAATATGTTTTGAGAAATGAAAGATAAATTCATGTTGTTGTTATCTTTATATAAGAATATGAGAATGAATCTGAACCGTTGAATTAAAACATATTTCTAAAATTGATTATTAATTTCCCTCTCCTCGTAAAAGCGTCTGATTTTTTCGACTTTTGGCACATGATTCAGTGAAAAATATGATTTAATCTCAACCTTTTAAATCTGATGGTTATTATTTATTCTCAAATTCTCATATAACTCACTCATTCTCACTATATATATATATATTCAAAAATATTTTTTATTAAAACAATTATAAAATAGTAGGAATTATTTTAAACTTTAAAAGACTAATTTTGATATATAGTTGCATAAATTTACATTATTTAAGAATAAATCATAGTCAATATCAATTAAGTTTTCAAAAAAATAAAATATTTATAAATGACTTTTAAGAAAACTTATTCAAAATTAAGTAATGTTTTGAAATTTTGATATTAAAAATTATCATAATTAAAAAAATAAAATATCTAAAATAATATTGTATAAAAAATGTATTTAAACTAATTTTTTATCCGAAATTATATTTAGAAAATTATTTGTAAATTTTTTAAATAAAAATCAATTATATTATACATATCATTTTACCCCTTACGATATTATTAGATCATTCCCAAAATTTTGATCATAATTGTTATATAATTGACTTCTTGCTAAATTAATGTGTATATATATATATATATATATATATATATATATATATATATATATATATATATATATATATATATATATATATTATATTTATAGATAAATTTAAAATAATTATATATTTAAACTGACTTGAGCGAGCACAAATTGACCCGCGTAGATATAAGAAGAGTGTCCTATTAGTAATATATTATTAGTTGTTAACTCTAAAATAAAATTATTTCAAGAATGAATATTAATAATATATTCTTTATAACTAAAGGAATATCCAAAAATATAAAACAATAAAAAACAAAAACATTCTTCGCTAAAGCATCAATAATTATCCATATAATTTATATGGATTATATATCCTTTATATTTCAATAATAAAGTAATTAAAAAAAACAATCACACTAGTAATTAGTCCTAATAACTTAATAATTAGCCTAATAATAAATATGGATGAATGACTTAAACTAATGGCATGCTACACCATAAAATAAAATCCAATTCGACGATTTTTCTAAATGATCTCTATGCGATGAAAAGCTAAGAGGCTCACAAACAATCTTCATAGTACGAACTTTTGGAAAATTGCGCACATCCTTAAAATTGATAGTAGTAGACAATCCAACCTCAAAGTTAACAATTCCTCGAGAGGAGCTACTAACAATGTCGGTAGCTACATCATTGTTGACATCCATGTTGTGGTGGACTATGATAGTATTTGTAAAACCACTACTTTGGAAAAAAGGTTTTAAAGGAATGGTGGAGAGAAGACTTTGATATATTGTTGTAATTAATATTAAAAGAAATGTGATCGTAAGATATACTATAATAGCTGTCGAGATTTGTGATGAAGAGAGTAATATTTCACTCAGCGGTGATTCTTGCTTTTTTTTTTATGTTGAGTGAGTTGATAGAAGCTGAGTTGATTCCATACTCGGGCGTGACTGTGTGAAAACGGAAGATGAGAAGTAGCAATATAAAAAAGCCGGCAAGAAGGAACATTCTAGCAAAAACTATAAGTTTTTGCATCCAAAATGACCTCTGTTGGATTGAGGAGGATGCATATTCTATGACAATAGACAATAAAAATATGATCATGTCAATAGAAAAACAAAAATAATTTATAAAAATATTAATCAAAAAGATATATTAGGAGTGACATTCGTTCTGTTTAGACATGTTCTACAAAAGTTTGCAAGAAAACGAAACAAAACGTCTAGATTTGTCAAAAAAAAAACGGGACAAATGGACTTGCCAATACATCACTTTTTATACAAAATTTTATATTTATAAAAATGCACAAAAATTTAGAGCGGAATATGATAAACATATTAAAAGAAGCTTTGTTAAAATTTTACAAAAAATTTATAGATTAGAAATACCTGTATCCATATTCGGTAATGATCAGAAAGCAAGTAAGCAGCAACTAAAAAAAAGTTAAAATGGAATGAGTGTATTAGAATAATTTGAAATAAAACTTTACTACAAGAATTTTTTACAAACTACACACATAAAAACTTAAAGATATATGGGAAAAATAGCTTCAGAAAATATGCGAAATTTACCGGTTTGGTTTAACTTCTACGCCTCTTATAAACTTGGTTGTTTTTTCAATTCTTAGACTTTGTTTGGTCATGTATAGTATTTATAGAGTTTTAAGATGCACACATATGGAAGGAAAGAAAATAAAAAGATGTAAAATTGATTATGAACAATTAAAGTGTTTGTCATTATATCAATCTCTTTCTTTTTAATTTATTTATCGTATTGTAGTTTTAATTAGATTTAGGATTGATTATGAAATCAATCAACGATTAAACTAATTATCTTTACTTCAATCAATTTCTTTTTATTCTATTTATCTTATTGTAATTTTATTTAGATTCAGGATTTAATATGAAATCAATCAACAATTAAATTGATTACAAATATATCAATCTCTTTCTTCTTAGTTTATTTATCTTTTTATATTTTTAATTAGATTTAGTTTTTTTTTCTCTCACTGAGATAACAGGTTTGCTGAGCCGTGTGATTTTACTCTTTACCACTTTTCTATTTTTTTTGTTATTTTATTTATTTATTTTTCCCATTTAGTATTTTTTTAAAAAAAATTTATAACATGATTTTTTTTTTAAAATTCAAAACTTGTAATTCTTAGAAAACTATTTTATTTTTATATTTGCGGTTATTTCCTTAATAAATGGGATGGAATTACATAAAAATATTGATAAAATAAAAACTTATCTTAATATTTAGCACCTTTTATTTAAATATAAAATAGAATTTAAAAACCAGATAGAGAAAATAAGGTACCATAGATGAGACATATTAAATTTTTTTATAATATATATTATATATTATAATCATTCATATATCACTATATAAATCATCAAAGTTAATAAAGAAGTTGGATTGGTTAAATATTGAATACAAAAAGTTATATCTGATTTTCAATTACACTTAATTGTATATTTATTTATTGCACTTTATTATAGTTATTTTGTGATACACAATCAAATGACTTCAGTGTGATACGTTAATTAGGGATTTAAAAATAAAAATAAAAATAACATTTTCAAAATAGTAAAAATTATTTTAAACTTAATATTTATAAACTAAGAGTCTAATTTTAACATATAGTAGTATAAATTATAATTTTTTAATATTAAAACATAGTCAATTTCAACTAATTAAATTCTTAAAAAATCCAAGTTTTCAAAAAAAGTATCTAATAATGATTTTTTTATATAAAGAATAATTCAAAATAGTAAAATTTTGAAATTTTAATATTTATAAAAGTCATAGTATAAAAGACTAAAATATCTAAAATAATATTCACCAAAAAATATTTAGATAAGTTGTTTATCCGAAGATTATTTTTTGAAAAATTGTTTATACCTTTTTAAAATAAAAATATGTAATATTATACAAATCATTTAAAATTTAAAAATTATTTTAGTCAATATTTAATATAATTACAAAAAGATTGTTTTTATGATTTTGATCAATAATCGATCATAATATGATATGATAATCTTATCTTTTTGAATTTGGTATATTGGTTTTTTCTAAGAATCTTTGAGGCTTCATTTGTAATTTTATTTTTTTATTTTGTATTAAATTTTTTTTCTTTTCAGGGTTTGGGTATTGTAGTTTTAGTTAAAAAATTAAGAAAGGAGAAAACTATAATTAATTAATTATGTTAACGCAATTTTATTGAAAGCCTTAAAAATATTCCCCTTATGATATTATTTGGTCAGTCAAAAATTTCTGATCATTATTATAATATATTTGACTTCTAGATAATCTACCACCTATCTATTAAAAGACTATGTTCTAGAAACGATCACTAAATCTTTTTTAATTCAAATTTATTTTTTTCTAATTATAGTATTAATTATGTCTAAGCACATTTAACTTACTTTTTCAATTTTCATGCAAAACTGAAAAAAAAAAGCCTCATTCTACTTTCAATGTCATTTTAAATGTTCACTCTGCTTCATCCATAAAATAATCAAAAGATACATTGAAGCTTGGAGTGACACACATTGGTTGGTGACATATTAAAATGACATTGATTTGATCATACTAGAACAAGCGATGACGCCGTCGGTGGTTTTGAAACAACGTTTGCTGCAAGAACTTTGAGGAAGCAACGTGAGTGGTTTGATTTCTACTTAGCTTCACTTCTTCCGCTGAACTGCACAACAACCACCATGAATTCTTCTCTGACCACCGTCGTCAAATCCACCACTATCACAACGCCGCACACCAAGTTTCATCGCGTCATCCTTTGTCCCTTCCATGATTTTGTTTTGGTTTATGTTGGCTTCTGATTTTGCTTACTAAGATGTAGTTTCAATATGTTTTGAGAAATGAAAGATAAATTCATGTTGTTGTTATCTTTATATAAGAATATGAGAATGAATCTGAACCGCTAAATTAAAATATATTTCTAAAATTGATTATTAATTTCTCTCTCCTCTTAAAAGCGCCCGATTTTTTCGACTTTTGGCACATGATTCAGTGAAAAATATGATTTAATCTCAACCTTTTAAATCTGATGGTTATTATTTATTCTCAAATTCTCATATAACTCACTCATTCTCACTATATATATATATATATATATATATATATATATATTCAAAAATATTTTTTATTAAAACTATTATAAAATAGTAGAAATTATTTTAAACTTTAAAAGACTAATTTTGATATATAGTAGCATAAATTTACATTATTTAAGAATAAATCATAGTCAATATCAATTAAGTTTTTTAAAAAATAAAATATTTATAAATGATTTTTACGAAAACTTATTCAAAATTAAGTAATGTTTTGAAATTTTGATATTAAAAATTATCATAATAAAAAAAATAAAATATCTAAAATAATATTGTATAAAAAATGTATTTAAACTAATTTTTTATGTAACGCCCACATATACATACATACATCAAAGCATATATCATACATGAATAATACGTTTGGTACTGAAACATATATGTGCAAGTTCCTAGTTAACACATTGTATACATTAAATGCCCTAAATACAAAGTTCTAAAGTCTACGGCATAACATACACAAGATGTCCAAAAACCACTAAGAACTAGATCAATATAATGATCTCAAAATAAAATGCCATAGCGGAAGCCATGCCATCTCAAAAGCTACGATCCGTAAGGAAAAGTCAAACCATCTTATCCTTACCCTTCGCCGAACCTGCAGAACTTGTGATGTAAACAACAACAGTGGGGTGAGATACATCAAATCTCAGTGAGTTCGCTATCTTATAGTCCTCTCGGCTCTACAAGGTTCTAATAAGCCTAACTCAAGTCAAAGGGAAAAGGGAAGTGTAATACCCCGTAAATTTATAAACGCTCTAGTTAATATTTTTATGATCAACTGGGTTCCGGTGTACTCTGAGCAATTATTAGAGGAAATAATTATAGTAAACTGACGAACTCAGTGTTGATTAAATTAATAGTATTTAACTTTGAGTTTTATTGTTTGATGCATTTGAGCTAATTTGGATATTTAGTAGTATTACTAATAAGTGGTAATTTTTCTATACTATCTATTTTTCTCTCCACTTCATTTGGAAACAAAGAGAAAGTTAGAAACATTGAAGGAAAGTGAAGGAAAGGAAAAGTGAAGGAGAGAAAAGAGGAAAAGCTCAAGAACATCAAGAATCATCATCAATCTTCATCCAATCTTCTCAATCATCTTCATCTTCATCTTGCTAGAGGTGGGTTCTAGATAGATGCTCTAGATGTAGAATTCCATGTATTTTGGAGTTAGGGTAGAATTGTGAGAAAAGGAGTAATTATGTTAAAATCATGCAGTTAACGGATGAAATGTGAGATAATCGTTGTTAAATGCTTGCTGTTAGGATTATACCATGTTTTGTTGACTATAATGAGGTTTGGAGGTGTTTTGGTTGGAAAATAATTGATTTTGGGGTTGGAGACAGCGCTGTTGAGAAGTGGAATTTTCCAGGCTTCGCCTAGCGAACCTGGGGCGACTCCCAGCGAACGGATTTTCGAGGGTTCGCTTAGCGAACCTTCCAGCGAAGGTCAGCGAGTGTTCGCCAGGGACGTTCGCCTAGCGAATCTTGAGTGTTTTCAGTGCTGTTTGCTACTGCCTCGTTTCGCTAAGTCGTTCGCGAAGCTAAGGGCGAGGCGAGTGTTCGCCAGAGTGTTCGCGGAGCGAACTTTATGTCTGTTTTTATTCTGTTTGTGCATTCGCCAGGAGCTTCGCCTAGCGAAGGGGGAGCGAAGTCTAGCTGGCATGTTCGCCCAGCGAACATGGCTGTGTGTGGAATTTTATTTATTTCATAACTTTTGCATCGTTTATCCGTTTTGTGTATTCTCGATATCGATGTGAAACTGTGAATAGCCTCTATTTAATAGAAGGAAGAGATATTGGTTGATGCCCGATTAAATGAATCGGAGGGAACAGTAAATCAACGTAATATGTGATATGTCGACTTTTATCTGTGAATGGTGTGTAATTGTTATTGAAAATGTATGCATGCTAAATTATGAAATAAGTAGAGTGAGGACAATTACCATAAGCAGTGTTGGAAGATTTAGACCGAATAAACACTAGTATGGAACATGTGTGTTAACCGTTTGGTTATGCTAAGGCATTATGGCCTTGTGATTGTCGAATACAATCACGACTGTGTATGATCACGTAATCGTAACCGGTTATCTTTGTGAGTGCGTTTCATGGGTCTCGATCTCCTCTGAAACTTGTGCACAACTACTTGACAGGTTTGATCCCCGTGTGCAGTACGAATGGCGCTCTGGGAGCGTATGCTTGTGACGGTTTATGGCCCGTGTGAAGCGACGGTTCATAACGGTTTATGGCCCGTAGAACCCGAATCCATTCGTATGTCAAGTAGGTTCAAGGATCCATGACTCGGATCATCTTCTAGACGTAGAAGCGGACGGGAAAAGGGGATGCCTTTGTGTGGTTACGGATTAGTGATATTGTGGGTTGATGAACTCATAACATGTTTCCATATAGTGTGCGTGCACTCAAAGTTACTCCCCTTTTCTCTTTTGACTTGAGTTAGGTTTGTTAGAACCTTGTAGAGCCGAGAGGACTTTAAGATAGGGAACTCACTGAGATTTGATGTATCTCACCCCACTGTTGTTGTTTACATCACAGGTTCTGCAGGTCCAGCGAAGGGTAAGGACAAGGCTATTTGACTTTCCTTACGAATCGTGGTTTTGTGTTGGCATGGCTTCCGCTATGGCGTTATGTTTTGAGATCATTGCATTGATCTAGTTCTTAGTTTTTATCTTTTCGAACATCTTGTATATGTAATGCCTAAGACTTTTAGTATTTTGTATTAGAGGCAATTATGTATATAATGTGTTAACTAGGAACTTATTTTTTTCAGTACCAAAAGTGAAACTCGTGTATAATATATGATTTGAGGCATGTATTGTATAGGGTCTCTACAGTTGGTATCAGAGCAGGTCGTATCCTCGACCTAGCCATGAAATAGAATAAGTGTTTCTTTCCGTTTCAGATACGTGGTGTCGCCTTGGGTCTTGCATGTTATATTTATAGTATTGGGCCTGATCAACTTAATCTTATTTGTATGACATTCAGGAACATGGCTGACGGACGTAGAAACAACCGTGGAAGACCCAGAACTCCGAGAACTACTCCAGCTGGGACAGTTCCACAGGGTGATGAAGGGAATGCCCCTTTGTACCAATTTATGCAACAGATGCAGCAGCAGCAGAATCAGTTCATACAAGGGATGATGCAACAAATGGCTGATGGTCTACATCCTCCAGTAGTTGTTCCGGAAGTTACAGGAGGAACCTACCGGGAATTTGTTCGGATGAATCCTCCGGAGTTCCAAGGAGGGCTAGATCCGGTGAAGGCACACGAGTGGATAACAGGTATGGAAAGGATTTTTCAGATAGTTCATTGCAGTGAAGAGAATAAGGTGGTATTTGCTTCTCACTGGTTGAAGGGTCCTGCCATGAGGTGGTGGGAGAGCGCTTCAGCCTTGATGACAATTCAAGAGGTGCCAAAAGTGTGGGAACAGTTTAAAGTAATCTTTATGGAGAAATATTTTCCGAGTTCTTTAAGGTCGCAAAAGGAGTTTGAATTTCAACAGTTGAGACAGGGCAACTTATCAGTGGCTTCTTATGCTGAAAAATTTGAGAACATGGCTGACTATTCCAGACAGGCCATGTATGCTCCGGATGAGAGGTGGAAGATATATCAGTTTCTGTTTGGTTTAAGGGCTGAGATTTCACACAGCGTGTCTCAACGGGAATTTACTACTTATGCTGAAATGTTAAGACAGTGTTATGTGGCGGAAAATAGTTTGAAAAAGGTACAAATGGAGGTGGATTCGAATAGGGCAACTCAAAGTGACCGTGGAAGGTCGAATCAACAGTTTAGGCAAAGGCAACAGTCCTCCAAAGGGAAGCAAGTACAGAGTTCTAGAACTAGTGTACCTCCGGTGTGTCGTACTTGTGGTCGGAATCATTACGGCCGATGTGGTATCGAAGGTGTGAGGTGTTATCAGTGTCAGAAGGTGGGCCACTTGGCGAGGGATTGTCCTCAGAGTAGAAATCAGACACAAGGGAAGACTACGGGCCGAGTGTATACCTTGGATGCGAGGAAGGCAAAGGGGGACAACTCCTTGATTGCGGGTACGTGTTTCATAAATGGACAACCTTGCTTTGTTTTATTTGATTGTGGGGCAACTCATTCTTTTGTGTCCACGCGTTGTGTAAAGCGACTTGGGTTGCAAACTATTCCTCTATTTCCTCCTATGGTGGTTACTACCGCTATAGATGAAATTGTTGAAACACCGTTGATGTGTGAAAGTTGTGTGTTGTCGGTTAACGAAAGAGTTTTCCAAATTGATCTTATTTGCCTGCCGCTCAAGAAAGTGGATGTTGTTCTGGGAATGGATTGGCTTTCAGCTAACTCGGTTTTTATCGGTTGTGAGGAGAAGTTAATCATTATTCCATCTGCTGAGGCTACTTCTAAGGATGTGTTATCAACGATTTTAGAAGGTACGGTGGGAATGGTAAATTTCTTATTCGAGAAGGAGAAAACTGTTTTAATGGTTCTTACTACAGAGGGAAGCAGTGAACAGCAAATTCTGAGTATTCCCATAGTGTGTGAGTTTCCTGAAGTGTTTCCAGAGGATGTTTCTTTTCTTCCTCCGGAGAGAGAGGTTGAGTTCTCTATTGACCTGATACCGGGAACGGCTCCTATATCTGTTTCTCCGTATCGGATGGCACCGCTTGAGTTAAGAGAGTTGAAGGACCAATTGGAGGAATTGATGTCTAAGCATTTTGTTAGACCTAGTGTTTCACCTTGGGGAGCTCCAGTATTATTGGTAAAGAAGAAAGATGGGGGAATGCGGTTGTGCATTGATTATCGTAAGTTGAACAAAGTCACTATTAAGAACAAGTACCCCTTGCCCAGGATAGACGACTTGTTAGATCAATTGAAAGGAGCCTGTGTGTTCTCGAAGATTGATTTATGGTCGGGTTATCATCAGATTCGAGTGAAGAGTTCCGATGTGCCAAAAACTGCATTTAGAACCCGTTACGGTCATTATGAATTCCTAGTGATGCCTTTCGGTGTGACTAATGCTCCAGCTGTTTTTATGGATTACATGAATCGAATATTTCAGGCTTACTTGGACCAATTTGTGGTAATCTTTATTGATGACATTCTTATTTATTCTCGTACTCCACAAGAGCATGGAGAACATCTTAGGATTGTCTTATCGGTTTTGCGGGAGAAGCAATTGTTTGCTAAGTTAAGCAAGTGTGAGTTTTGGATGTCGGAAGTTAATTTTCTTGGACATGTTATATCTCAGGGTGGTGTGGCGGTAGATCCGTCAAAGGTAGAAGCCATGATTAATTGGGAGAGACCGAGAAGTGTTTCAGAAGTCAGAAGTTTTTTGGGATTGGCTGGTTACTATAGAAGATTTATTAAGGGTTTTTCTCAATTGGCCTTACCAATGAGGAAACTTACTCGGAAGGATGTTGCTTTTGAGTGGGATTCGAGTTGTGAACAAAATTTTATGAAATTGAAGGAATGTTTGACGAGTGCTCCAGTATTAATTATTCCTGATCCTAATAACTCTTACGAAGTGTTCTGTGATGCTTCTAAGAGGGGATTAGGGGGTGTTCTGATGCAAGGAGGTCAAGTAGTAGCTTACGCTTCTCGACAGTTGAAAGTTCATGAAAAGAATTATCCAACTCATGACTTAGAACTAGCTGCCGTGGTGTTTGTACTGAAGGTGTGGCGTCATTATTTGTATGGTGTACGCTTTGAAATGTCCAGTGACCACAAAAGTTTGAAGTAATTGTTTGACCAGAAGGAGTTGAATATGCGACAAAGAAGATGGATGAAGTACTTGAAAGATTATGATGTTGAACTAAAGTATCACCCAGGAAAGGCGAATAAAGTAGCGGATGCTTTAAGTCGGAAAAGGGTTCATAGTGCCGAATTGATGATTTTGGAGTATTCGTTGTTGGAAAAGTTTAGAGACCTAAATCTCCAATTTGTGTGGACTCCAAGTGGTGTAATTATGGGGAATTTGAATGTTAATTCTACTCTAAGAGTGGAAATTCAACAAGAACAACTGTTAGAGGAGGAGTTACAAGAGTTGTTACTTCAACTGGGCTTTACACGAGCAACAGATGGAATTATTCTGTTTAATCAACGGATATGTGTTCCGAAAGATGAAACATTGAAAAGGAAAATTTTAGACGAAGCTCATAAAGGTACTTTTACGATACATCCTGGTTCTTCGAAGATGTATCAGGATTTAAAGAAGGATTATTGGTGGTCTGGGATGAAAAAGGATATAGCGGAGTATGTGTCAGAATGTGCAGTATGTCAACAGGTGAAGATTGAACACCAAAGACCGGGCGGTTTGTTACAACCTCTGGATATTCCGATTTGGAAGTGGGATAGTATTTCTATGGATTTTGCAGTGGGTTTACCTCGTACACAGGGAGGTTATGATTCTATTTGGGTGATTGTAGATCGACTAACGAAATCTGCGCATTTCTTAGCCGTGAAGACTACTTATAAGGCAAGTCATCTTGCGAGGTTGTTTATTGCCGAGATTGTGAGATTGCATGGTGTTCCTTCTAATATTATGTCCGATAGAGACCCGAAGTTTACTTCGAGATTTTGGAAAGTGTTCCAACAAGCGATGGGTACGAATTTGCGTTTAAGCACGCCGAATCATCCTCAAACGGATGGTCAGACTGAGCGAACAATACAAACAATGGAGTATATGTTAAGAGCTTGTGTGCTAGAGAGTAGAGGAAATTGGAAAGAACTTTTGCCGTTAATTGAGTTTTCCTATAACAATAGTTATCATGCGAGCATCGGTATGGCTCCTTATGAAGCATTGTATGGGAGAAAATGTAGAAAACCTTTATGTTGGGCTGAAATTGGCGAAGATAGGATTTTGGGACCCGAGATTATTCAAGAAACTACGGAAAAGATTCGAATGATCCGTGAGAAAGTTAAACAGGCACAAGATCGTCAGAAGAGTTATGCGGACAATCGTAGAAGACCTTTGGAATTTGAGGAAGGTGACCATGTATTTCTGAAAGTTACTCCGAGGTTGAGATTGAGATGTCCGTTTAAGTCACGCAAGTTAAGTCCGAGATACGTGGGACCGTATCAGATTTTAGAAAGGATAGGTGAAGTTGCTTACAGATTAGCCTTACCGCCTTCTCTGTCAGAGATGCACGATGTTTTTCATGTATCTCAGCTCCGTAAGTTTGTTCCTGATCCTCTTCAACCAATTCTACTAGAATCGGTGGAAATAGAAGCGGATTTGACTTTTGAACCACAACTGAGTTGTATCGTGGGAAGAGAGACGAAAGTGTTAAGAAACAAAGATATTCCACTTGTTAAGGTGCAATGGGATATGACGCATTCGGGTGATGCTACGTAGGAGCTAGAATCAGAAATGCGAGATTCTTATCCGCATCTGTTCAGGTAATCTTTTAAATTCGAGGACGAATTTCTATTTAAGGGGGGGAGGATGTAATACCCCGTAAATTTATAAACGGTCTAGTTAATATTTTTATGATCAACTGGGTTCCGGTGTACTCTGAGCAATTATTAGAGGAAATAATTAGAGTAAACTGACGAACTCAGTGTTGATTAAATTAATAGTATTTAACTTTGAGTTTTATTGTTTGATGCATTTGAGCTAATTTGGATATTTAGTAGTATTACTAATAAGTGGTAATTTTTCTATACTATCTATTTTTCTCTCCACTTCATTTGGAAACAAAGAGAAAGTTAGAAACATTGAAGGAAAGTGAAGGAAAGGAAAAGTGAAGGAGAGAAAAGAGGAAAAGCTCAAGAACATCAAGAATCATCATCAATCTTCATCCAATCTTCTCAATCATCTTCATCTTCATCTTGCTAGAGGTGGGTTCTAGATAGATGCTCTAGATGTAGAATTCCATGTATTTTGGAGTTAGGGTAGAATTGTGAGAAAAGGAGTAATTATGTTAAAATCATGCAGTTAATGAATGAAATGTGAGATAATCGTTGTTAAATGCTTGCTGTTAGGATTATACCATGTTTTGTTGACTATAATGAGGTTTGGAGGTGTTTTGGTTGGAAAATAATTGATTTTGGGGTTGGAGACAGCGCTGTTGAGAAGTGGAATTTTCCAGGCTTCGCCTAGCGAACCTGGGGCGAGTCCCAGCGAACGGATTTTTCAGGGTTCGCTTAGCGAACCTTCCAGTGAAGGTCAGCGAGTGTTCGCCAAGGACGTTCGCCTAGCGAACCTTGAGTGTTTTCAGTGCTGTTTGCTACTGCCTCGTTTCGCTAAGTCGTTCGCGAAGCTAAGGGCGAGGCGAGTGTTCGCCAGAGTGTTCGCGGAGCGAACTTTATGTCTGTTTTTATTCTGTTTGTGCATTCTCCAGGAGCTTCGCCTAGCGAAGGGGGAGCGAAGTCTCGTTGGCATGTTCGCCCAGCGAACATGGCTGTGTGTGGAATTTTATTTATTTCATAACTTTTGCATCGTTTATCCGTTTTGTGTATTCTCGATATCGATGTGAAACTGTGAATAACCTCTATTTAATAGAAGGAAGAGATATTGGTTGATGCCCGATTAAATGAATCGGAGGGAACCGTAAATCGACGTAATATGTGATATGTCGACTTTTATCTGTGAATGGTGTGTAATTGTTGTTGAAAATGTATGCATGCTAAATTATGAAATAAGTAGAGTGAGGACAATTACCATAAGCAGTGTTGGAAGATTTAGACCGAATAAACACTAGTATGGAACATGTGTGTTAACCGTTTGGTTATGCTAAGGCATTGTGGCCTTGTGATTGTCGAATACAATCACGACTGTGTATGATCACGTAATCGTAACCGGTTATCTTTGCAAGTGCGTTTCATGGGTCTCGAGCTCCTCTGAAACTTGTGCACAACTACTTGACAGGTTTGATCCCCGTGTGCAGTACGAATGGCGCTCTGGGAGCGTATGCTTTTGACGGTTTATGGCCCGTGTGAAGCGACGGTTCATAACGGTTTATGGCCCGTAGAACCCGAATCCATTCGTATGTCAAGTAGGTTCAAGGATCCATGACTCGGATCGTCTTCTAGACGTAGAAGCGGACGGGAAAAGGGGATGCCTTGGTGTGGTTACGGATTAGTGATATTGTGGGTTGATGAACTCATAACATGTTTCCATATAGTGTGCGTGTACTCAAAGTCACTCCCCTTTTCTCTTTTGACTTGAGTTAGGTTTGTTAGAACCTTGTAGAGCCGAGAGGACTTTAAGATAGGGAACTCACTGAGATTTGATGTATCTCACCCCACTGTTGTTGTTTACATCACAGGTTCTGCAGGTCCAGCGAAGGGTAAGGACAAGGCTACTTGACTTTCCTTATGAATCGTGGTTTTGTGTTGGCATGGCTTCCGCTATGGCGTTATGTTTTGAGATCATTGCATTGATCTAGTTCTTAGTTTTTATCTTTTCGAACATCTTGTATATGTAATGCCTAAGACTTTTAGTATTTTGTATTAGAGGCAATTATGTATATAATGTGTTAACTAGGAACTTATTTTTTTCAGTACCAAAAGTGAAACTCGTGTATAATATATGATTTGAGGCATGTATTGTATAGGGTCTCTACAGGAAGTGACTTTGATTACACACACACTATATGGAAACATGTTATGCGTTCATCAACTCACAATATCACTAATCGGTAACCACACCAAGGCATCCCCTTTTCCCGTCCGCTTCTACGTCTAGAAGACGACCTGAGTCATGGATCCTTGAACCTACTTGACATACGAATGGATTCGGGTTCTACGGGCCATAAACCGTTATGAACCGTCGCTTCACACGGGCCATTAACCGTCACAAGCATACGCTCCCAGAGCGCCATTCGTACTGCACGCGGGAATCAAACCTGCCAAGTAGTCATGCATATATTTCAGAGGAGCTCGAGACCCATGAAACACAACTCAAAGAACCAGTTACGATTACATGATCACACACACAAACGTGATTGTATTCGACAATCACAAGGCCATAATGCCTTCTCACAAACCACAAAGGTTCACACACATGTTCCATTCTAGTGTCTCTCTCTCCTCTAGACCATTACTCGGAAAGGATGCACATCTACATCGAATGCACGAGCATCGCCATCTAGATTAATTATCAATCCTAGTCACAACTTAGAATCATAACATTAGGTTTTGAGGTAAGGTTTCCTCACTCTTCCTAATTTGTCTTAAGCATGCATATTCTCTCATTCATACTTAACAACAATTATATAGACACGGTATAACACAAAATTACAAGTAAATACATATAATCACACATCACATAAAACATCACTTTCCCGATCCGAGTTACGGATCAAAAGTTATGGAAGAAACAAGTTGGGTGATCTGTCATGTTCGCATTGCGAAGAGCCAGCGAGTGCTCGCTACTCATTCGCAGTGCGAACCTCTCAGCGAATGCCTAGCCAATGCTGGTTCGCTGCACCATTCGCAGTGCGAACGTGTGGCGAACCGTGACAGAACCAAAACAAGCTAAGGTTCGCAGTGCGAACCACTGGCGAATGCCTGGCGAACGTTCGCCTTCGCATTCGCAGTGCGAACTGCCAGCGAGTCCACGATTTCCCCCTTCACTGGGGGACTCGCAGTGCGAATCTGGGAATTTCAGAAACTCCATCAACGTAACAGCTGATCTCCCATGGTTCTAAAACCCCACCAAAACATAACCCAACATCATACAATCAAATATAAATGATTCTACACTCCTATAACCCATAATACTCAGTTTGTAACACATTTTAACCGTTAATCTCCAAGATTTTGCAATTTATCCAATTCTCCTACAAGTCTAACCTAGGTATTAGAAACCAATAAAGTCTAAAACAAAAGCATCTATCTAGAACCCACCTTGAAGAGATGAAGATGTGAAGATGATTGGATGAAGATTTGATGATGTTCTTGATGATTTTGATCTTGAACTTTTCTCCTCTTTTTCTCTTCCTTTCCTTCTCTTTTCTTTCTCTCCAAAATCCTTTCTATCTTTTTCTTTGGAAAATGAAAGGAAAGAAAATAGTATAGGGAAAAAATATCATCAATTAGCAACACTACTAAATATCCAAAAAGTCTCTAAAGTCCAAATATTTAAATACCTCTGAGTCAGATAATATTAATTGGATTTACTCTAACTCCGACAGTTACCCTAATTACCTCTGCAGATAATTTATCAGAGTGCACTGGGACTCAGTTGATCACAACTAATATTATCCAGAGCAAAATAATTTACGGGGTATTACAACTACCTCAGAGGAAAAGACAACCACCTTGTTCTCCTCCACCTTCTCCAACGACACCTCCTTTCTCTGACCCAAAACCTCCTTGCTCACCACTTCAGCAAAAGACCTCTTAAAATCTCTCCTATTTGAACCTCCCTGATTGAAAAGGAACTCACTCCGTCTCCCACTTTTTCCCTCCGTCTTCTCTCCCCGCGAATTCCTTTCAAACCTTGGGAGGTTTGCATGCAGTTTTCGGCTGTCAATTTGTATACTATCAATCTTCATAGCTAGCAACCTCGTGTCTTCCACTCCCTTAAATCTCGCAAAACCAAAACGTCTACCCGAACTATTCCTCTTGAGAGAAATCATAACCTCCACGACGTCTCCTTCGCAACCGAAAAGCTTGAAAAGGTCCACCGCGCTCATCCGATCAGGAAATTCAGTAAAGTAAATCTACACCAAAAAAGATCCTCCATCTGCCCTCGTCCATTTCCCCTTAGTGAAAACATCCCATCTTGGTTTGATCTCACGGAAAGAACACCTTCTTGCAGTCTTCCATTCCATTTCAAAAAAAAAAAAACACACAAAACCACCCAGAACCAACTCCCAACACCACCGAAAGAAATCGCGGAACCACCGTAAAGCTAATCAAGATGTGAAGGTCCCTAATTCGAAAATTAGGAATTTAAACCAAACACACCTTGAACCCTACAATGAAAACCGAGATTTCACCGATCAATGGACCTGAATCATAGTCGAAGATCGTTAAGTTGCCGGAGAAGAAACGAAATCGAAGAGGAAAAGGAGAAGCGAAAACACACAAAAAACCCCAATTAATTTTGTTCTTCAAATGACTTCAGTGTGATACGTTAATTAGGGATTTAAAAATAAAAATAAAAATAATAATTTCAAAATAGTAAAAATTATTTTAAACTTAATATTTATAAACTAAAAGACTAATTTTAACATATAGTAGTATAAATTAATTTTTTTAAATATTAAAACATAGTCAATTTCAACTAATTAAATTCTTAAAAAATCCAAGTTTTCAAAAAATGTATCTAATAATGATTTTTTTTTATAAAAAATAATTCAAAATAGTAAAATTTTTAAATTTTAATATTTACAAAAGTCATAGTATAAAAGACTAAAGTATCTAAAATAATATTCACCAAAAATTATTTAGATAAGTTGTTTTTCCGAAGATTTTTTTTTAAAAAATTGTTTATACTTTTTTAAAATAAAAATATGTAATATTATACAAATCATTTAAAATTTAATAATTGTTTTAGTCAATATTTAATATAATTACAAAAAGATTCTTTTTATGATTTTGATCAATAATCGATCATAATATGATATGATAATCTTATCTTTTTGAATTTGGTATATTGGTTTTTTCTAAGAATCTTTGAGGCTTCATTTGTAATTTAATTTTTTTATTTTGTATTAAATTTTTTCTCTTTTCAGGGTTTGGGTATTGTAGTTTTAGTTAAAAAATTAAGAAAGGAAAAAACTATAATTAATTAATTATGTTAACGCAATTTTATTGAAAGGCTTAAAAAATTTTATTATAATATATTTGACTTCTAGATAATCTACCACCTATCTATTAAAAGACTGTGTTCTAGAAATGATCACTAAATCTTTTTTAATTCAAGTTTATTTTTTTCTAATTATAGTATTAATTATGTCTAAGCACATTTAACTTACTTTTTCAATTTTCATGCAAAACTGAAAAAAAAAGCCTCATCGCGTCATCCTTTGTCCCTTCCATGATTTTGTTTTGGTTTATCTTGGCTTCTGATTTTGCTTGCTAAGATGTAGTTTCAATATGTTTTGAGAAATGAAAGATAAATTCATGTTGTTGTTATCTTTATATAAGAATATGAGAATGAATCTGAACCGTTGAATTAAAACATATTTCTAAAATTGATTATTAATTTCTCTCTCCTCTTAAAAGCGTCCGATTTTTTCGACTTTTGGCACATGATTCAGTGAAAAATATGATTTAATCTCAACCTTTTAAATCTGATGGTTATTATTTATTCTCAAATTCTCATATAACTCACTCATTCTCACTATATAAATATATATATATTCAAAAATATTTTTTATTAAAACAATTATAAAATAGTAGAAATTATTTTAAACTTTAAAAGACTAATTTTGATATATAGTTGCATAAATTTACATTATTTAAGAATAAATCATAGTCAATATCAATTAAGTTTTCAAAAAAATAAAATATTTATAAATGATTTTTAAGAAAACTTATTCAAAATTAAGTAATGTTTTGAAATTTTGATATTAAAAATTATCATAATTAAAAAAATAAAATATCTAAAATAATATTGTATAAAAAATGTATTTAAACTAATTTTTTATCCAAAATTATATTTAGAAAATTATTTGTAAATTTTTTAAATAAAAATCAATTATATTATACATATCATTTTACCCCTTACGATATTATTAGATCATTCCCAAAATTTTGATCATAATTGTTATATAATTGACTTCTTGCTAAATTAATATATATATATATATATATATATATATATATATATATATATATATATATATAGATAAATTTAAAATAATTATATATTTAAACTGACTTGAGCGAGCACAAATTGACCCGCGTAGATATAAGAAGAGTGTCCTATTAGTAATATATTATTAGTTGTTAACTCTAAAATAAAATTATTTCAAGAATGAATATTAATAATATATTCTTTATAACTAAAGGAATATCCAAAAATATAATACAATAAAAAACAAAAACATTCTTCGCTAAAGCATCAATAATTATCCATATAATTTATATGGATTATATATCCTTTATATTTCAATAATAAAGTAATTAAAAAAAACAATCACACTAGTAATTAGTCCTAATAACTTAATAATTAACCTAATAATAAATATGGATGAATGACTTAAACTAATGGCATGCTACACCATAAAATAAAATCCAATTCGACGATTTTTCTAAATGATCTCTATGCGATTAAAAGCTAAGAGGCTCACAAACAATCTTCATAGTACGAACTTTTGGAAAATTGCGCACATCCTTAAAATTGATAGTAGTAGACAATCCAACCTCAAAGTTAACATGTAATGCCCTGTATAATATATACCTAGAATAATACAATACAAGCATTTTATTTGGTACTGACACCATCATAAGTGCCTAATGGCGTAATTCACATACTTGACCATTTCTAAAAACACAAATACAATCTATGGCACAAGTCATGGAAACTAGCCAGAGAAAATAAAATCTAAGAAAGTACAATATTCCTCATTGTACAAGAACAATAAAATACACAGCGGAAAAACTAAACTGAGCTTCTCTTGAAACATCCAAGCATCGCTCCACTTGTAACCAAACCTGCACCTGAAATAAAGCAACTATAGTGGGGTGAGATACATCAAATCTCAGTGAGTTCCCTATCCTATAGATTCTCTCGGCTTTACAGGGTTCTATCAATCCTAACTCAAGTCAAGGGGAAGGGAAATGACCTTGAGTTCACAATCTCACACTATATGGAAACATGTCATGAGTTCATCAACTCAAAATATCACTAATCGATAACCACGCCAAGGCATCCCCTATTCCCGTCCTCTTCTACGTCTAGAAGTCGACCCGGGTCATGGATCCTTGCAACCTACTTGACATACGAATGGATTCGGGTTCTACGGGCCATAAACCGTTATGAACCGTCACTTCACACGGGCCATTAACCGTCACAAGCATACGCTCCCAGAGCGCCATTCGTACTGCACACGGGAATCAAACCTGCCAAGTAGTCATGCATATGTTTCAGAGGAGCTCGAGACCCATGAAACGCAACTCAACGAACCGGTTACGATTACGTGATCACACGCACAAACGTGATTGTATTCGACAATCACAAGGCCACAATGCCTTAGGGCCACAATTGCCTTTTTTCAAAGAACACAAAGGTTCACACACATGTTCCATACTAGTGTCTGACTCTCCTCTAGACCATTACTCGGCAAGGATGCACATCTACATCGAATGCACGAGCATCGCCATCTAGATTATTTATCAATCATAATCACAACCTATAATCATATCATTAGGTTTGGGGTAAATTTTCTCACTCTTCCTAATTCATTTTAACATGCATATTCTCTCATTCACAGTTCACAATTAAATAGACATGGTATAACACATTGTACACAAGTAAAACATATAATAGCATAACATGTCAAACATAATCACATTATAGTTCATACACGTTTTAGGGCACACAAGCCACTACTATCCTCTACCAAGCATCCTTGGTTAAATCATGGTCTCACATCACCATTCACTACCTTATTGGATTATCTTTCCAAAGGCTTTGGACTCGTATCAATCGGATTCCCGATCCTTGAGTTTTGGTGGAAACCAAACTACATACATTACATTTCCATATTTTTCTTATCAATCCATGGCATAAACATATGCTTCTATTCCACTATCATAAAGAGAATAAAATTAGCTTCCCAACGCTTCGAACGGGGACCAAAACGGACTTACGGTTCAAAAGATACGCCCGTTTCAATTTTCATTTTTCTGCCAACAGCAGTGGTAATCGATTACTCACATTTGGGTAATCGATTACTTGCCCAAAAATAGCCCAGAAACATCGTTTTTCAAAGGGTAATTGATTAGCAATATACAGTAATCGATTACTGTCGTAACATAACCCAAAAATCATGTTTTTCTTCACTCTAAACCATTCTAACTCATACCTAAACATATTGGGACATCAAAACAATTATCAACAGATGTTTCTACACATATATTGATCATACTACACAATTTATATCACGTTTTGTCCGTTAGATTTCATTTTCTCTCAAATCTAACCTAAGTTCTAAACTTAGTTCTAGAACTTAAAGTGTCTAACTAGAACCCACCTGGTAATCAAAGAGGAGTTTGAAGAAGATGATGAACATTGGTCCACGTTTCCTTCCCTCTTTTCCATTTTCTCTTCTTCTCTTCTTTCTCCTTTTCTTCTTCTTCTTCTGCCATGTTTTTCTTTTCTTTTCCTTTCCAACAATATATATATATAATACTATATTATATAATATAAATCCAATAGAGTAAAATATCTCCAATTGATATTTTATCGTCTCAACCCAATCGATCAATTATTAGAGTTACCTTAAAATACTTTCTTGAATTAGTAAATATTAATCCGTCTCTTTAACAAAATAATTGATCTCTTCAGAGTTCATTAGTTGCTCTATTGATCCCAATTGATAATACTTAAGGTACTTAGAGGATTCCATTAATCCAATTAATCAAAGATAGAGCACGTAAATATTCATCTGATCTCATCTGATATCCAATTGAGCATTTCAATAATACGGGGTATTACACTCTCCCCCCCTTAAATTGAAATTCGCCCCCGAATTTCCTTCGCTCAACAATAACCACAACTTGCATTATTGTCTTAGTTCCACACTCGACTTTACTTCCGTTAGAATTCTGACATAATCCATAGTCCAACTTGACTTCACAGACCAAATTCTTAATTTCACGAATTATCAAACTTCACGTTCTTATTTATACCCTTGTTCCAATATCGAGTTGACTTCTAACTTTGCCTTTTCCGTAATTCATCTGTTGTTTCTTACTAAAAGACTTGGTCGCAACTTACTTCGGAAAGAATGTACCATTCTACATCCCTCTACCGAGTCACAAAACGAAACCATAACACCTTATCTTGGTTCAGGGTAACAACCACCCATCCAATTCTCATGAGGTAATTTGGTGATTCCTTAACTTCATACAATTACCGACAACTATTCCTTTAACATATGAACCACCTCCTCACTAAACAACCTACTCCTACATTGTAACCATTAAGTCCGATATTCCCTTTCTTCCGTGTCGCACCAAAAATAACACGCTTAGAATAAAATCTCCTTATTTCCATACTTACAAGCAACAATCTTGGAATCCTTATCATTCTGACCGAACTCTTTCGTCTGTCACCTTCCACTGCGCAAATCCAAAATCTAACAGTGGAATACCACGAATTCTCAAGCACTACCAAGTAGCTAACCTTCAGCGGAGAACATACTTATCCATTTGGGTTCTTACTAACCAAAGACACAAGAAACTTACTGACGTCCTATAGTAGAACAATTTCCTCGTCAACACACAATATACAAACATCGGTCCAACACTCTCCAGACGATGAAGATGCCGGAGTTACACTGTTACAACCATAACATATACAACTCCGAAATTCACTCTAACTCGAATAATACATCTAAAATAGCTTAATAGCTTCCGATGCTAGTTACCACATTCCAAATCGATTTTACTTACGGTTTTACGACTTACTCAAGATTCCTTGCTGATTTGAGATCTCAACCAAATACCGACGTAAGACCAACATAGAACTACAATCATAAACGAGTCACCACTTATCAACTTAAACCATCTAAAACGCAATTGTGAGTTTCCATACCACTCACCAATTCACAACAACACTCTACACGCACAACGTTGTCGAAGTCCATAACACACTTCTCAGTTGAATCAACTCTTCTTATTCATTCTGTTTCATAAACTATTCCCAGTTACATACTTAACTTCGGAACGTCCAATTCTTACTAGTACTTGGAAAGATAACTTTCAAATTTCCTTCTCTGGGTAAAACATAACTGTACACAACTGGTACTACTCTCACGGAGTCTAAATCCGATACCAAGAACTCACGGAAAATAACAATTACTAAATTCTGACCAACCGCTCATACCTGATTAACACCATAATTAAACACCGAAATATTCCTTACGAGATCAACACTTCGTGAGTATTCTCAACTTCGTCCTTAAGACTCTTAACAGTAATGATAACAATACTCTTAAGACTTGCTTACACTCAACACAATTCACAAGATTACTTCCCCAAGGTCAACTCCCTTGTTGCCTGAACGAAGGGCCAACTACGCAACACCTTTTAGAAGTTCCAATTCCAAAGACACAAATCCGTCTTTCATTTACTTACCATCCCGTTATCCATTCATACAATACTCTACACTCGGAGCAACATATGGTAACAACACGCAGATGATGGTTCTTAAGGGATTCCACAATTTAAACACATGTTAATCGATTAACCACACTGCGTTAATAGGTCAACACTGCTACAGAAACTGAAAACCAAATCCTTTTTGTTCAAAAAGCCATCCCTACACAAAACCATCAATCTGATTTGTTCTAACTTGAAATGTCATTTTCAACTTGCGGCTTCTTAACTTACATTCACTAACCATGACCCACTCAGGTAAAACCGACAAAGTTAAAACATGCAGATGACACACTCCAACCAAGTGACAAGGTAGAATTCCAAATTCTAACGCGGTCACACGACAACTCTTCGGCGAGATAGTTCTCTTTTCTGCTCAAACAATTACACTAGCGGAAAACCAATAGTGACGACATTCTGGGGTTTTTAATCACAGTTCATACCTGATTCATCCCCAACCAAAACCAACATACAACCTTGTTCTCTCACTTGAACTTCTTGGAGGGACATAAAACAACAACATTCTTAGTCCAACAAAAGGTAGATTCCGAATATTCCGATTATTCACAAATACATGAGTTTCTCTATACTTGAAAATAAATCGGGGTAATGCATCCTCTTGAAGAACTTTCCCATCACTTCGCACACATTGACCGAGATTTCTTACTTTTCACTATCCATTACACATCCCACTTACATCAAATTACTTAATAGAAAATTCGCAACCGACAATTTTCATCAACTATTTACAAAACCATTCCGGTATAAATCGTTCCATGATTTACACTTAGTCCATAATAAATCTTGGTTTGCTTCTCGTTTTTTACCACACACTTACTTCCTAAAATACAATACTCACAGCTTCACAAGGTACGTCCCTTCACACTCGTCTCAAGAATAAGAATCCATCACGTACACTTGTGACCACGGTGCTACTACTACGCTTGTTCTTAATACCAAGGTGTAACTTTCTCATTCCACGTCATACTAATAGGGTTCTCATAGGTGAACCATCCGTAATTACACTTCCTTAATTATATGTTCATCAATACCTTAATAATTCTATAGCACACTCGTCCAAAATACATTCCGTTGATACTGTTTCCACACCGCGTTTACCTCGCTCTCCGTGGTAATCTTCTTAGGTCAAAATATAAACCCATCTTACTAATATTCCCTTAGATCCAAGGTACTTACTCTGTTTCTTAATACAACTTCTTTCGGTCCATAACACTACACTTTCCGTTACTTCATGTAGCTCATTCTTTCTCCAACACAATACCTTATACGGTTCCTTGGGTAAGTTAACAAATTCTAAATTGATGTCTCACCGAAAATAGAAATCCTGATGTATTACCTTGAACTTAACCTCCCTTCATATCTGAATACGCGCAACTCATCTCTTACCTTTCATCCGATACATTTGTTTCACCTGAAGTATGTAAACACATCCTTGTGTTCCTCCACACACTTCACCACCACTTAGGTTCCCATAAAAGTCAAACGTCCTTGACCCTCAACTTCTAACCAGTCGGAAGATATTGTTCCGAACATAATCCTTAAGGTACTCTCGCCCATTCAAGATACCATAGCGACCTTAGAAAAGGAAGCACCAATAGTTATCTCACTTCCGGACCTTACGCCACGCGTTCCATAAAACAACTTTTCTTTTCCACGGAATGAGATTACTTGAAATCCTTATCCACACTAGTGGTCAATCCATCTCTACTTGCGATTTTACGTATTCCTTGATACCTTAACCAATCGTCCGCTAAAGATCCTTAACCTTAAGACTCCATAACTTCCAAAGGATTGCTTGAGCAACACTCCACTCCTTAATTCCATGCTACCCAAGCATAACTTCTACTAAACCTTTAACTGAGCTGACCAAAACTCCTCACTACTAACTCTTGGCTTGAGCCTACCCTCACAGCACAAGTTTCAACAGCACTTCGAAGTCCTCGCGGTCGCTCAACCATGATTCTACCTATCACATACATAATATTAGGTTGACCAGGCCCAACACTACATAGTATGATATTAAGTTTCATGATGGCAAGACACACATAAGAGGCAGGAATAGATTTACTTATGATGTTTCAAGGCTAGGTCGAGGACACGGCCTGCTTTGATACCAACTGTAATGCCCTGTATAATATATACCTAGAATAATACAATACAAGCATTTTATTTGGTACTGACACCATCATAAGTGCCTAATGGCGTAATTCACATACTTGACCATTTCTAAAAACACAAATACAATCTATGGCACAAGTCATGGAAACTAGCCAAAGAAAATAAAATCTAAGAAAGTTTAATATTCCTCATTGTACAAGAACAATAAAATACACAGCGGAAAAACTAAACTGAGCTTCTCTTGAAACATCCAAGTGTAATACCCCGTATTTTATTACACCGAATAATATTACATTGTGATTAACTGAGTCAGGTCACTCTGAGAAATTATTTGATAAAATAATTAGAGTAACTTTGGTACTTAGAACTGATCCAATAAATATTATTTGTTTCGGAAACATTTATTTAATTTTGGACTTAAGAGACTTTTTGGACATTTAGTAGTATTATTTCTAATACTAAGTTACTATATTTCTTTTCCTTCCATTTGCCAAAGATAGAAAGACATAGAGAAAGTTAGAGGAAAGAAAGAAGGAAGAAAGGAAAGGAAGGAGAGAAAAAGAGAAGAAGAGGAAATTTGAAGAAAAGCTCAAGAACCATCAAGATCATCATCCAATCTTCATCCAAACTTCTCAATCATCTGCATCTTGCTCTATTTGAAGGTGGGTTCTAGTTAGTACCATTGTTAGAGAGCTCTAGAGAGTTTTTGGGTTTAGGTTAGATTGTGGAAATATGAAATTTTATGGTTGAATCTTGTTATAAATGTTGTTGAATGCTTGTTATCATGTCTATACTGAGTTTAGACCATGTGGATATTATTGGGTTGTGTTTTGATGGAGAAATTATGACTTGGAAGTGAAGAACAGCAGTTGGGAGAGGTTCTGTTTCGCTTGCTTCGCCTAGCGAACCTGGGGCGAGTCCCAGCGAGCAGCAATCGAGGGTTCGCCTAGCGAACCCGAACGTTCGCCTAGCGAAGGTTCGCTGGCATGTTCGCCTAGCGAACTTAGTGTGTTTTGAATATGGGAACTTACTGCCTTGGTGCTCGCTGGCACATTCGCCTAGCGAAGGTGGAGGCGAAGGTTCGCCAGACGTTCGCCTAGCGAACTTATGGTGTTTTGGGTCTGGGAGTTTTCTGTTTAATTACTCGCCAGCATGCTCGCCTAGTGAAGGCAAAGGCGAAGGCTCGCCAGCTCGTTCGCCTAGCGAACCTGGGGCGAGCTGTGTTGTTTTCTTAACTTGTTTCCGCCATATCTTTTGATCCGGTTGTCCGTTTTGGATGTTCAGCATATCAATAGAAAGCTGGAGAAATGATCTTTATGATGATGATAAGCATTGTCGATTTTATTGCCCGATTAAATAATCGGAGGGAACCCGAAGTGGAATTCATTTGATAATTTTTATGTAAACTATATTTAATTGATGTTGAACTAATCTATTGCACTAATAGGGTATGTTTTGCCTAATCTATGGTTGTTAACATGATTGTGATTGAAAATGCATGTAATATGAAAATGAAATAGAGAAAGAGAGAGAAAAACATCAACCTTAAACATAGGAAGACCTAGAATGACTAGGAGGTTTACGTTTCTAGTTGTGGCTAGGATTTATGAATGATCGAGACAAGGAGAAGACCCTAGTATGGAACATGAGGGATTGCGACGAGTGATCGATACCTAAGTAACTGTGACCCGCGTTCCGGTCCTCTTATGAGGGATAACCGGGGAGGTTGCTTAGATGATGGTATTATTGACCGGGCTGAAGGGCCCCTGGTGTGGGCTGGCCGGGGAAAGTACTATGTGTAGATAACCGTGACCCGTGTTGGAATAGCCCTTGTGGATGGCCGGGGAAAGTTATTTGCCTTAGCATCCATGACTCGTGTCGAAAACTCTTTGGAAGGGTTGGCCGAGAATGTTTGTCTATGAATTTAAGGATCCGTGACCCGTGTCGAATCCTCTTGTAGGGTTGGCCCGGGGAAGGATGCCTTCGTGGGAGATACCCATTGTTGATGCGAGAGTTAGAGAACTCGTAAGTATGTTTCCATATAGGGCAAGAATGAAATTGTGAACTCAAAGTCCTTTTCCCTTCCCCGGACTTGAGCTAGGATTATTAGAACCCCTTTTAATCCGAGAGAATCTATAAGATAGGAACCCACTGAGATTTGATGTATCTCACCCCACGTTGTTGATATTTCAGGTGCTTCAGGTACAGAGAAGGGTAAGGACAAGGTCGTTTGATCTTTCCTTGCATGTTGATGGCTAGCTTCCGCTATGTTGTTATTTTGAGATCATTATTATGATCTAGTTCTTAGATTTTATCATTTTGGAACATCTTGTATATGTAATGCCTTAGACTTAGGTGTTTTGTATTAGAGGCAGTTATGTGTATAATGTGTTATCTAGGAACTTATTGTATTTCAATACCAAATACTTGGATTCATATATATAATTTATGCTTTGATGTATGGATTTTATATGTGGGTGTTACAGTTGGTATCAGAGCAGGTCGTATCCTCGACCTAGCTGTGAAATAGTATAAGTGTTTCTTTTCGTTTCATATACGTTGTGTCGCCGTGGGTCTTAAGCGTTATATTTATGGCATTGAGCCTGATCAACTTAATTCTATTTGTATGACCTTTAGGAACATGGCTGATGGACGTAGAAACCCTCGTGGTAGGCCCCGCACCACTCCTCAAGGGACGAATCCGCCGGTTGGCGATGGAAATGCTCCGTTGTATCAGTTCATGCAACAGATGCAACAACAACAGAATTTGTTCATGCAGCAAATGGTGCAGCAAATGAATGGAGGTCCGCATCCTCCGGTAGTGGTTCCCGAAGCTGTAGGTGGGAATTTTCGGGACTTTATCCGCATGAACCCTCCGGAATTTCAGGGTGGATTAGATCCCGTGAAGGCTCACGAATGGATTTCAGGTATGGAAAGGATTTTCTTGATAGTCCATTGCAGTGAAGAGAATAAGGTATTGTTTGCTTCCCATTCTCTAAAGGGTCCCGCCATGAGATGGTGGGAGAGTGCTTCGGCTCTAATGGTCATGCAAGGAGTGCCGAGGGTTTGGGAGCAATTCAATGTAGTTTTCATGGAGAAGTACTTTCCGAGTTCTCTGAGAACTCAGAAAGAGTTTGATTTTCAACAATTAAGACAAGGAAGTATGACGGTAGCCAGTTATGCTGAGAAGTTCGAAGACATGGCTGCATATTCCAGGCAGGCTATGTATGCGCCGAACGAGAGGTGGAAGGTGGACCAATTTATTTTTGGACTTCGAGCTGAAATATCCCATAGTGTCTCTCAGAGGGAGTTCACTACTTATGCTGAAGTGTTAAGACAATGCTATGTGGCAGAACATAGTTTGAAAAAGGTTCGAGATGAAAGTGTAGCAAGTAGGGTAACTCAAGGTGATCGTGGAAGGTCTAATCAATCATTTAGACCTAGGCCACAATCCTTCAAGGGGAAACAAGTGCAAGGTAGTAAGCCTAATACTCCTCCTTTGTGCCGGTTGTGCAACAAGTATCATTTCGGGAAGTGCAACGATGGAGTCTTTAGATGTTATCAGTGTGATGGAGTGGGCCACATGGCAAGGGATTGTCCTAAGAGTAAGAATCAAGTGCAAGGAAAAAGCGCCGGTCGAGTCTACACCTTGGATGCAAGGAAGAAGAAGAGTGACAATTCTTTGATTGCCGGTACGTGCCTAGTTAACGGATTTCCTTGTTTTGTTTTATTTGATTGCGGAGCTACACATTCTTTCGTATCGATGCAATGTATGAAGCGACTTGGGTTGCGGTCCGTTCCTTTGTCTCCTCCTATGGTGGTCACTACCGCCATGGATGAAATAGTTGAGACGCCCTTGATGTGTGAAAATTGTGTGCTATCTGTGAATGGTAGAGTTTTTCAGACTGACCTTATTTGTCTACCGCTTAAGAAAGTGGATGTCGTTTTGGGAATGGATTGGCTTTCTGCTAATTAGGTATTTATTGGGTGTGAGGAAAAGCTTATCATCATTCCGTCTGTTGAGGCTACACCAAAGGATGTTTTAACAACTATTCTAGAAGGTACGATTGGTATGATAAATCTCTTGTTTGAAGAAGAGAAATCGGTTCTGTTGGTTCTCACTAAGGAAGGGAGTAGCGACCTTCAGGTTATGGATATTCCAGTAGTTTGCGAGTTTTCTGAAGTTTTCCCCGAAGATGTCACTTCTCTTCCTCCGGAGAGGGAAGTGGAATTTTCTATTGACCTGGTACCGGGAACGACACCTATATCCGTTTCTCCGTATCGGATGGCACCGAAGGAGTTAAAGGAGTTAAAGGATCAGTTAGAAGAACTCATGGCGAAACATTTCGTGCGGCCTAGTGTTTCTCCGTGGGGAGCCCCTGTTTTGCTGGTGAAGAAGAAGGACGGTGGGATGCGGATGTGCATCGATTATCGTCAGTTGAATAAAGTCACCATTAAGAACAAGTATCCCTTGCCCAGGATAGATGACCTTTTGGATCAATTGAAAGGAGCCTGCGTGTTCTCGAAGATTGATTTGAGGTCAGGTTATCACCAAATCTGAGTGAAGAGTTCCGATGTACCTAAGACTGCATTTAGGACCCGTTATGGCCATTACGAATTCTTAGTGATGCCTTTCGGTGTGACAAATGCTCCAGCCGTTTTTATGGATTACATGAACCGAATATTTCAAGCTTACTTGAACCAGTTCATGGTAATCTTCATTGACGATATTCTTATTTATTCTCGTACTTCACAAGAGCACGAGGAACATCTGAGAATTGTATTATCGGTGTTGCAAGAGAAGCAACTTTTTGCTAAATTGAGTAAGTGTGAATTTTGGATGGCAGAAGTTAAGTTTCTTGGTCACGTTATATCCCAAGGTGGTGTCGCAGTAGATCCGTCGAAGGTAGAAGCAGTGATAAATTGGGAGAGGCCGAGAAATGCCTCAGAAGTCAGAAGTTTCTTAGGGCTGACAGGTTACAATAGGAGGTTCATCGAAGGTTTCTCTCAGTTGGCTTTTGCTTTTGAGTGGGATTCGGGTTATGAGCAAAGTTTCATGAAGTTGAAGGAGAGATTGACAACGGCTCCGGTGTTAATCATTCCTGATCCTAACAACTCTTATGAAGTGTTTTGTGATGCTTCTAAAATGGGATTGGGAGGTGTTCTGATGCAAGATGGTCAAGTAGTAGCTTATGCCTCCCGACAATTGAAAATTCATGAATAGAATTATCCAACTCACGATTTGGAATTGGCGGCGGTTGTTTTCACACTAAAGGTGTGGCGGCATTATTTGTATGGTATACGTTTTGAAATGTTCAGTGACCATAAGAGCTTAAGGTATTTATTTGACCAAAAGGAGTTAAATATGCGACAACGAAGATGGATGGAGTACTTAAAAGATTATGATTTAGAATTGAAGTATCATCCAGGAAAAGCGAATAAGGTAGCAGATGCGTTAAGTCGGAAATTAGTGCATGGCGCGAAATTGATGATTTTGGAGTATGCATTGTTGGAGAATTTTGGAGATCTTAATCTTCAGTTTGTATGGGCCCAAGATGGTGTGACTATGGGAAATTTGAATGTCAATTCTACTATGAGATTTGAGATTCACCAAGGACAAATGACAGATGAGAAGTTGCAAGAAATGTTACTTCTACCGGGTTTTATTCAGGCTACCGACGGAATTATTATGTTCGACCAAAGAATTTGTGTTCCGAATGATGCAATGTTAAGAAGGAAGATTTTGGATGAAGCTCATAAAGGTACTTTTACGATACATCCTGGTTCTTCGAAGATGTATCAGGATTTGAAGAAGGACTATTGGTGGGCCGGAATGAAAAAGGATGTTGCGATGTATGTGTCAGAATGTGCAGTGTGCCAACAAGTTAAGATGGAACACCAAAGGCCGGGCGGTATGTTGCAACCTTTAGAAATTCTAGTTTGGAAATGGGATAGCATTTCTATGGACTTTGCAGTAGGTTTGCCCCGGACGCAAGGTGGTTATGATTCAATTTGGGTGATTGTGGATCGACTAACGAAATCTGCACACTTCTTGGCGGTGAAGACTACATTTAAGGCAAGTCATCTTGTGAGGTTGTTTATTGCGGAAATTGTAAGATTGCACGGTATTCCTTCTAATATTGTGTCGGACAGAGATCCGAAGTTTACTTCAAGGTTTTGGAAGGTCTTTCAACAAGCCATGGGGACGGAGTTGCGTTTGAGCACGTCTAATCATCCTCAGACGGATGGTCAGACTGAGCGAACGATACAAACGATGGAAGATATGTTGAGAGCTTGTGTGTTAGAAAATAAAGGGAATTGGAAAGAACTTCTACCATTGATTGAGTTTTCCTATAATAATAGTTATCATTCTAGCATCGGTATGGCTCCGTATGAAGCGTTGTATGGGCGAAAATGTAGAACACCCTTGTGTTGGGCGGAAGTTGGGGAAGATAAAATCTTAGGACCCGAAATCATCCAAGAGACTACGGAAAAGATTCGAATGATCCGCGAGAAAATTAAGCAAGCACAAGACCGTCAAAAGAGTTACGCGGACAATCGAAGGAGACCTTTAGAATTTGAAGAAGGTGACCATGTATTCTTGAAAGTTACTCCTAGATTGAGATTGAAAGGACCGTTTAAGTCACGCAAGTTGAGCCCAAGATACGTAGGACCGTATCAGATCTTAGAAAGAATTGGTGAAGTAGCTTACAGGTTGGCCTTACCGCCTTCTTTGTCGGAAATGCATGATGTCTTCCATGTATCTCAGCTTCGGAGATTTGTTCCCGATCCTCTTCAGCCGATTCTACCGGATACTATTGAGATAGAAGCGGATTTGACGTTTGAACCTCAACCGAGCCGCATTGTGGGAAGAGAAACGAAGGTATTAAGGAACAAGGACATTCCTCTCGTTAAAGTACAGTGGGATGTAACGCATCCAGGTGATGCAACTTGGGAACTTGAATCGGAAATGCGAGATACTTACCCTCATCTGTTCAGGTAATTTTTAAATTCGAGGGCGAATTTCTATTTAAGGGGGGGAGGATGTAATACCCCGTATTTTATTACACCGAATAATATTACATTGTGATTAACTGAGTCAGGTCACTCTGAGAAATTATTTGATAAAATAATTAGAGTAACTTTGGTACTTAGAACTGATCCAATAAATATTATTTGTTTCGGAAACATTTATTTAATTTTGGACTTAAGAGACTTTTTGGACATTTAGTAGTATTATTTCTAATACTAAGTTACTATATTTCTTTTCCTTCCATTTGCCAAAGATAGAAAGACATAGAGAAAGTTAGAGGAAAGAAAGAAGGAAGAAAGGAAAGGAAGGAGAGAAAAAGAGAAGAAGAGGAAATTTGAAGAAAAGCTCAAGAACCATCAAGATCATCATCCAATCTTCATCCAAACTTCTCAATCATCTGCATCTTGCTCTATTTGAAGGTGGGTTCTAGTTAGTACCATTGTTAGAGAGCTCTAGAGAGTTTTTGGATTTAGGTTAGATTGTGGAAATATGAAATTTTATGGTTGAATCTTGTTATAAATGTTGTTGAATGCTTGTTATCATGTCCATACTGAGTTTAGACCATGTGGATATTATTGGGTTGTGTTTTGATGGAGAAATTATGACTTGGAAGTGAAGAACAGCAGTTGGGAGAGGTTATGTTTCGCTTGCTTCGCCTAGCGAACCTGGGGCGAGTCCCAGCGAGCAGCAATCGAGGGTTCGCCTAGCGAACCCGAACGTTCGCCTAGCGAAGGTTAGCTGGCATGTTCGCCTAGCGAACTTAGTGTGTTTTGAATATGGGAACTTACTGCCTTGGTGCTCGCTGGCACATTCGCCTAGCAAAGGTGGGGGCGAAGGTTCGCCAGACGTTCGCCTAGCGAACTTATGGTGTTTTGGGTCTGGGAGTTTTCTGTTTAATTACTCGCCAGCATGCTCGCCTAGCGAAGGCGAAGGCGAAGGCTCGCCAGCTCGTTCGCCTAGCGAACCTGGGGCGAGCTGTGTTGTTTTCTTAACTTGTTTCCGCCATATCTTTTGATCCGGTTGTCCGTTTTGGATGTTCAGCATATCAATAGAAAGCTGGAGAAATGATCTTTATGATGATGATAAGCATTGTCGATTTTATTGCCCGATTAAATAATCGGAGGGAACCCGAAGTGGAATTCATTTGATAATTTTTATGTAAACTATATTTAATTGACGTTGAACTAATCTATTGCACTAATAGGTTATGTTTTGCCTAATCTATGGTTGTTAACATGATTGTGATTGAAAATGCATGTAATATGAAAATGAAATAGAGAGAGAGAGAGAAAAACATCAACCTTAAACATAGGAAGACCTAGAATGACTAGGAGGTTTACGTTTCTAGTTGTGGCTAGGATTGATGAATGATCGAGACAAGGAGAAGACCCTAGTATGGAACATGAGGGATTGTGACGAGTGATCGATACCTAAGTAACTGTGACCCGCGTTCCGGTCCTCTTATGAGGGATAACCGGGGAGGTTGCTTAGATGATGGTATTATTGACCGGGCTGAAGGGCCCCTGGTGTGGGCTGGCCGGGGAAAGTACTATGTGTAGATAACCGTGACCCGTGTTGGAATAGCCCTTGTGGATGGCCGGGGAAAGTTATTTGCCTTAGCATCCATGACTCGTGTCGAAAACTCTTTGGAAGGGTCGGCCGAGAATGTTTGTCTACGAATTTAAGGATCCGTGACCCGTGTCGAATCCTCTTGTAGGGTTGGCCCGGGGAAGGATGCCTTCGTGGGAGATACCCATTGTTGATGCGAGAGTTAGAGAACTCGTAAGTATGTTTCCATATAGGGCAAGAATGAAATTGTGAACTTAAAGTCCTTTTCCCTTCCCCGGACTTGAGCTAGGATTATTAGAACCCCTTTTAATCCGAGAGAATCTATAAGATAGGAACCCACTGAGATTTGATGTATCTCACCCCACGTTGTTGATATTTCAGGTGCTTCAGGTACAGAGAAGGGTAAGGACAAGGTCGTTTGATCTTTCCTTGCATGTTGATGGCTAGCTTCCACTATGTTGTTATTTTGAGATCATTATTATGATCTAGTTCTTAGATTTTATCATTTTGGAACATCTTGTATATGTAATGCCTTAGACTTAGGTGTTTTGTATTAGAGGCAGTTATGTGTATAATGTGTTATCTAGGAACTTATTGTATTTCAATACCAAATACTTGGATTCATATATATAATTTATGCTTTGATGTATGGATTTTATATGTGGGTGTTACACCAAGCATCGCTCCACTTGTAACCAAACCTGCACCTGAAATAAAGCAACTATAGTGGGGTGAGATACATCAAATCTCAGTGAGTTCCCTATCCTATGGATTCTCTCGGCTTTACAGGGTTCTATCAATCCTAACTCAAGTCAAGGGGAAGGGAAATGACCTTGAGTTCACAATCTCACACTATATGGAAACATGTCATGAGTTCATCAACTGAAAATATCACTAATCGATAACCACGCCAAGGCATCCCCTATTCCCGTCCTCTTCTACGTCTAGAAGTCGACCCGGGTCATGGATCCTTGCAACCTACTTGACATACGAATGGATTCGGGTTCTACGGGCCATAAACCATTATGAACCGTCACTTCACACGGGCCATTAACCGTCACAAGCATACGCTCCCAGAGCGCCATTCGTACTGCACACGGGAATCAAACCTGCCAAGTAGTCATGCATATGTTTCAGAGGAGCTCGAGACCCATGAAACGCAACTCAACGAACCGGTTACGATTACGTGATCACACGCACAAACGTGATTGTATTCGACAATCACAAGGCCACAATGCCTTAAGGCCACAATTGCCTTTTTTCAAAGAACACAAAGGTTCACACACATGTTCCATACTAGTGTCTGACTCTCCTCTAGACCATTACTCGGCAAGGATGCACATCTACATCGAATGCACGAGCATCGCCATCTAGATTATTTATCAATCATAATCACAACCTAGAATCATATCATTAGGTTTGGGGTAAATTTTCTCACTCTTCCTAATTCATTTTAACATGCATATTCTCTCATTCACAGTTCACAATTAAATAGACATGGTATAACACATTGTACACAAGTAAAACATATAATAGCATAACATGTCAAACATAATCACATTATAGTTCATACACGTTTTAGGGCACACAAGCCACTACTATCCTCTACCAAGCATCCTTGGTTAAATCATGGTCTCACATCACCATTCACTACCTTATTGGATTATCTTTCCAAAGGCTTTGGACTCGTATCAATCGGATTCCCGATCCTTGAGTTTTGGTGGAAACCAAACTACATACATTACATTTCCATATTTTTCTTATCAATCCATGGCATAAACATATGCTTCTATTCCACTATCATAAAGAGAATAAAATTAGCTTCCCAATGCTTCGAACGGGGACCAAAACGGACTTACGGTTCAAAAGATACGCCCGTTTCAATTTTCATTTTTCTGCCAACAGCAGTGGTAATCGATTACTCACATTTGGGTAATCGATTACTTGCCCAAAAATAGCCCAGAAACGTCATTTTTCAAAGGGTAATCGATTAGCAATATACAGTAATTGATTACTGTCGTAACAGAACCCAAAAATCATGTTTTTCTTCACTCTAAACCATTCTAACTCATACCTAAACATATTGGGACATCAAAACAATTATCAACAGATGTTTCTACACATATATTGATCATACTACACAATTTATATCACGTTTTGTCCGTTAGATTTCATTTTCTCTCAAATCTAACCTAAGTTCTAAACTTAGTTCTAGAACTTAAAGTGTCTAACTAGAACCCACCTGGTAATCGAAGAGGAGTTTGAAGAAGATGATGAACATTGATCCACGTTTCCTTCCCTCTTTTCCATTTTCTCTTCTTCTCTTCTTTCTCCTTTTCTTCTTATTCTTCTGCCATGTTTTTCTTTTCTTTTCCTTTCCAACAATATATATATATATATAAAATACTATATTATATAATATAAATCCAATAGAGTAAAATATCTCCAATTGATATTTTATAGTCTCAACCCAATCGATCAATTATTAGAGTTACCTTAAAATACTTTCTTGAATTAGTAAATATTAATCCGTCTCTTTAATAAAATAATTGATCTCTTCAGAGTTCATTAGTTGCTCTATTGATCCCAATTGATAATACTTAAGGTACTTAGAGGATTCCATTAATCCAATTAATCAAAGATAGAGCACGTAAATATTCATCTGATCTCATCTGATATCCAATTGAGCATTTCAATAATACGGGATATTACATAACAATTCCCCGAGAGGAGCTACTAACAATGTCGGTAGCTACATCATTGTTGACATCCATGTTGTGGTGGACTATGATAGTATTTGTAAAACCACTACTTTGGAAAAAAGGTTTTAAATGAATGGTGGAGAGAAGACTTTGATATATTGTTGTAATTAATATTAAAAGAAATGTGATCGTAAGATATACTATAATAGCTGTCGAGATTTGTGATGAAGAGAGTAATATTTCACTCAGCGGTGATTCTTGATTTTTTTTTATGTTGAGTGAGTTGATAGAAGCTGAGTTGATTCCATACTCGGGCGTGACTGTGTGAAAACGGAAGATGAGAAGTAGCAATATAAAAAAGCCGGCAAGAAGGAACATTCTAGCAAAAACTATAAGTTTTTGCATCCAAAATGACCTCTGTTGGATTGAGGAGGATGCATATTCTATGACAATAGACAATAAAAATATGATCATGTCAATAGAAAAACAAAAATAATTTATAAAAATATTAATAAAAAAGATATATTAGGAGTGACATTCGTTCTGTTTAGACATGTTCTACAAAAGTTTGCAAGAAAACGGAACAAAACGTCTAGATTTGTCAAAAAAAAAAACGGGACAAATGGACTTGCCAACACATCACTTTTTATACAAAATTTTATAGTTATAAAAATGCACAAAAATTTAGAGCGGAATATGATAAACATATTAAAAGAAGCTTTGTTAAAATTTTACAAAAAAATTATAGATTAGAAATACCTGTATCCATATTCGGTAATGATCAGAAAGCAAGTAAGCAGCAACTAAAAAAAAGTTAAAATGGAATGAGTGTATTAGAATAATTTGAAATAAAACTTTACTACAAGAATTTTTTACAAACTACACACATAAAAACTTAAAGATATATGGGAAAAATAGCTTCAGAAAATATGCGAAATTTACCGGTTTGGTTTAACTTCTACGCCTCTTATAAACTTGGTTGTTTTTTCAATTCTTAGACTTTGTTTGGTCATGTATAGTATTTATAGAGTTTTAAGATGCAACACATATGGAAGGAAAGAAAATAAAAAGATGTAAAATTGATTATGAACAATTAAAGTGTTTGTCATTATATCAATCTCTTTCTTTTTAATTTATTTATCGTATTGTAGTTTTAATTAGATTTAGGATTGATTATGAAATCAATCAACGATTAAACTAATTATCTTTACTTCAATCAATTTCTTTTTATTCTATTTATCTTATTGTAATTTTATTTAGATTCAGGATTTAATATGAAATCAATCAACAATTAAATTGATTACAAATATATCAATCTCTTTCTTCTTAGTTTATTTATCTTTTTATATTTTTAATTAGATTTAGTTTTTTTTTTCTCTCACTGAGATAACAGGTTTGCTGAGTCGTGTGATTTTACTCTCTACCACTTTTCTATTTTTTTTATTATTTTATTTATTTATTTTTCCCATTTAGTATTTTTTTTAAAAAAATTTATAACATGATTTTTTTTTTAAAATTCAAAACTTGTAATTCTTAGAAAACTATTTTATTTTTATATTTGTGGTTATTTTCTTAATGAATGGGATGGAATTACATAAAAATATTGATAAAATAAAAACTTATCTTAATATTTAGCACCTTTTATTTAAATATAAAATAGAATTTAAAAACCAGATAGAGAAAATAAGGTACCATAGATGAGACATATTAAATTTTTTTATAATATATATTATATATTATAATCATTCATATATCACTATATAAATCATCAAAGTTAATAAAGAAGTTGGATTGATTAAATATTGAATACAAAAAGTTATATCTGATTTTCAATTACACTTAATTGTATATTTATTTATTGCACTTTATTATAGTTATTTTGTGATACACAATCAAATGACTTCAGTGTGATACGTTAATTAGGGATTTAAAAATAAAAATAAAAATAACATTTTCAAAATAGTAAAAATTATTTTAAACTTAATATTTATAAACTAAGAGTCTAATTTTAACATATAGTAGTATAAATTATAATTTTTTAATATTAAAACATAGTCAATTTCAACTAATTAAATTCTTAAAAAATCCAAGTTTTCAAAAAAAGTATCTAATAATGATTTTTTTATATAAAGAATAATTCAAAATAGTAAAATTTTGAAATTTTAATATTTATAAAAGTCATAGTATAAAAGAATAAAATATCTAAAATAATATTCACCAAAAAATATTTAGATAAGTTGTTTATCCGAAGATTTTTTTTTGAAAAATTGTTTATACCTTTTTAAAATAAAAATATGTAATATTATACAAATCATTTAAAATTTAATAATTGTTTTAGTCAATATTGAATATAATTACAAAAAGATTCTTTTTATGATTTTGATCAATAATCGATCATAATATGATATGATAATCTTATCTTTTTGAATTTGGCATATTGGTTTTTTCTAAGAATCTTTGAGGCTTCATTTGTAATTTTATTTTTTTATTTTGTATTAAATTTTTTTTCTTTTCAGGGTTTGGGTATTGTAGTTTTAGTTAAAAAATTAAGAAAGGAGAAAACTATAATTAATTAATTATGTTAACGCAATTTTTATTGAAAGGCTTAAAAATATTCCCCTTATGATATTATTTGGTCAGTAAAAAATTTCTGATCATTATTATAATATATTTGACTTCTAGATAATCTACCACCTATCTATTAAAAGACTATGTTCTAGAAACGATCACTAAATCTTTTTTAATTCAAGTTTATTTTTTTCTAATTATAGTATTAATTATGTCTAAGCACATTTAACTTACTTTTTCAATTTTCATGCAAAACTGAAAAAAAAAAGCCTCATTCTACTTTCAATGTCATTTTAAATGTTCACTCTGCTTCATCCATAAAATAATCAAAAGATACATTGAAGCTTGGAGTGACACACATTGGTTGGTGACATATTAAAATGACATTGATTTGATCATACTAGAACAAGCGATGACGCCGTCGGTGGTTTTGAAACAACGTTTGCTGCAAGAACTTTGAGGAAGCAACGTGAGTGGTTTGATTTCTACTTAGCTTCACTTCTTCCGCTGAACTGCACAACAACCACCATGAATTCTTCTCTGACCACCGTCGTCAAATCCACCACTATCACAACGCCGCACACCAAGTTTCATCGCGTCATCCTTTGTCCCTTCCATGATTTTGTTTTGGTTTATGTTGGCTTCTGATTTTGCTTACTAAGATGTAGTTTCAATATGTTTTGAGAAATGAAAGATAAATTCATGTTGTTGTTATCTTTATATAAGAATATGAGAATGAATCTGAACCGCTGAATTAAAATATATTTCCAAAATTGATTATTAATTACTCTCTCCTCTTAAAAGCGCCCAATTTTTTCGACTTTTGGCACATGATTCAGTGAAAAATATGATTTAATCTCAACCTTTTAAATCTGATGGTTATTATTTATTCTCAAATTCTCATATAACTCACTCATTCTCACTATATATATATATATATATATATATATATATATATATATATATATATTCAAAAATATTTTTTATTAAAACTATTATAAAATAGTAGAAATTATTTTAAACTTTAAAAGACTAATTTTGATATATAGTAGCATAAATTTACATTATTTAAGAATAAATCATAGTCAATATCAATTAAGTTTTTTAAAAAATAAAATATTTATAAATGATTTTTAAGAAAACTTATTCAAAATTAAGTAATGTTTTGAAATTTTGATATTAAAAATTATCATAATAAAAAAAATAAAATATCTAAAAATAATATTGTATAAAAAATGTATTTAAACTAATTTTTTATGTAACTCCCACATATACATACATACATCAAAGCATATATCATACATGAATAATACGTTTGGTACTGAAACATATATGTGCAAGTTCCTAGTTAACACATTGTATACATTAAATGCCCTAAATACAAAGTTCTAAAGTCTACGGCATAACATACACAAGATGTCCAAAAACCACTAAGAACTAGATCAATATAATGATCTCAAAATAAAACGCCATAGCGGAAGTCATGCCATCTCAAAAGCTACTATCCGTAAGGAAAAGTCAAACCATCTTATCCTTACCCTTCGCCGAACCTGCAGAACCTGTGATGTAAACAACAATAGTGGGGTGAGATACATCAAATCTCAGTGAGTTCGCTATCTTATAGTCCTCTCGGCTCTACAAGGTTCTAATAAGCCTAACTCAAGTCAAAGGGAAAAGGGAAGTGACTTTGAGTACACACACACTATATGGAAACATGTTATGAGTTCATCAACTCACAATATCACTAATTGGTAACCACACCAAGGCATCCCCTTTTCCCGTCCGCTTCTACGTCTAGAAGACGACCCGAGTCATGGATCCTTGAACCTACTTGACATACGAATGGATTCGAGTTCTACGGACCATAAACCGTTATGAACCGTCGCTTCACACGGGCCATTAACCGTCACAAGCATACGCTCCCAGAGCGCCATTCGTACTGCACGCGGGAATCAAACCTGCCAAGTAGTCATGCATATGTTTCAGAGGAGCTCGAGACCCATGAAACACAACTCAAAGAACCGGTTACGATTACGTGATCACACACACAAACGTGATTGTATTCGACAATCACAAGGCCATAATGCCTTCTCACAAACCACAAAGGTTCACACACATGTTCCATTCTAGTGTCTCTCTCTCCCCTAGACCATTACTCGGCAAGGATGCACATCTACATCGAATGCACGAGCATCGCCATCTAGATTAATTATCAATCCTAGTCACAACTTAGAATCATAACATTAGGTTTTGAGGTAAGGTTTCCTCACTCTTCCTATTTTGTCTTAAGCATGCATATTCTCTCATTCATACTTAACAACAATTATATAGACATGGTATAACACAAAATTACAAGTAAATACATATAATCACACATCACATAAAACATCACTCTCCCGATCCGAGTTACGGATCAAAAGTTATGGAAGAAACAAGTTGGGTGATCTGTCATGTTCGCATTGCGAAGAGCCAGCGAGTGCTCGCTACTCATTCGCAGTGCGAACCTCTCAGCGAATGCCTAGCCAACGCTGGTTCGCTGCACCATTCGCAGTGCGAACGTGTGGCGAACCGTGGCAGAACCAAAACAAGCTAAGGTTCGCAGTGCGAACCACTGGCGAATGCCTGGCGAACGTTCGCCTTCGTATTCGCAGTGCGAACTGCCAGCGATTCCACGATTTCCCCCTTCGCTGGGGGACTCGCAGTGCGAATCTGGGAATTTCAAAAACTCCATCAGCGTAACATCTGATCTCCCATGGTTCTAAAACCCCACCAAAACATAACCCAACATCATACAATCAAATATAAATGATTCTACACTCCTATAACCCATAATACTCAGTTTGTAACACATTTTAACCGTTAATCTCCAAGATTTTGCAATTTATCCAATTCTCCTACAACTCTAACCTAGGTATTAGAAACCAATAAAGTCTAAAACAAAAGCATCTATCTAGAACCCACCTTGAAGAGATGAAGATGATGAAGATTTGAAGATGATTGGATGAAGATTTGATGATGTTCTTGATGATTTTGATCTTGAACTTTTCTCCTCTTTTTCTCTTCCTTTCCTTCTCTTTTCTTTCTCTCCAAAATCCTTTCTATCTTTTTCTTTGGAAAATGAAAGGAAAGAAAATAGTATAGGGAAAAAATATCATCAATTAGCAACACTACTAAATATCCAAAAAGTCTCTAAAGTCCAAATATTTAAATACCTCTGAGTCAGATAATATTAATTGGATTTACTCTAACTCCGACAGTTACCCTAATTACCTCTGCAGATAATTTATCAGAGTGCACTGGGACTCAGTTGATCACAACTAATATTATCCAGAGCAAAATAATTTACGGGGTATTGCAACTACCTCAGAGGAAAAGACAACCACCTTATTCTCCTCCACCTTCTCCAACGGCACCTCCTTTCTTTGACCCAAAACCTCCTTGCTCACCACTTCAGCAAAAGACCTCTTAAAATCTCTCCTATTTGAACCTCCCTGATTGAAAAGGAACTCACTCCGTCTCCCCCTTTTTCCCTCCGTCTTCTCTCCCCGCGAATTCCTTTCAAACCTTGGGAGGTTTGCATGCAGTTTCCGGCCGTCAATTTGTATACTATCAATCTTCATAGCTAGCAACCTCGTGTCTTCCACTCCCTTAAATCTCGCAAAACCAAAACGTCTACCCGAACTATTCCTCTTGGGAGAAATCATAACCTCCACGACGTCTCCTTCGCAACCGAAAAGCTTGAAAAGGTCCACCGCGCTCATCCGATCAGGAAATTCAGTAAAGTAAATCTACACCAAAAAAGATCCTCCATCTGCCCTCGTCCATTTCCCCTTAGTGAAAACATCCCATCTTGGTTTGATCTCACGGAAAGAACTCCTTCTTGCAGTCTTCCATTCCATTTCAAAAAAAAAAAACACACAAAACCACCCAGAACCAACTCCCAACACCACTGAAAGAAATCGCGGAACCACCGTAAAGCAAATCAAGATGTGAAGGTCCCTAATTCGAAAATTAGGAATTTAAACCAAACACACCTTGAACCCTACAATGAAAACCGAGATTTCACCGATCAATGGACCTGAATCATAGTCGAAGATCGTTAAGTTGCCGGAGAAGAAACGAAATCGAAGAGGAAAATGAGAAACGAAAACACACAAAAAACCCCAATTAATTTTGTTCTTCAAATGACTTCAGTGTGATACGTTAATTAGGGATTTAAAAATAAAAATAAAAATAATAATTTCAAAATAGTAAAAATTATTTTAAACTTAATATTTATAAACTAAAAGACTAATTTTAACATATAGTAGTATAAATTAATTTTTTTAAATATTAAAACATAGTCAATTTCAACTAATTAAATTCTAAAAAAATCCAAGTTTTCAAAAAATGTATCTAATAATGATTTTTTTTTATAAAAAATAATTCAAAATAGTAAAATTTTTAAATTTTAATATTTATAAAAGTCATAGTATAAAAGACTAAAATATCTAAAATAATATTCACCAAAAATTATTTAGATAAGTTGTTTATCCGAAGATTTTTTTTTGAAAAATTATTTATACTTTTTTAAAATAAAAATATGTAATATTATACAAATCATTTAAAATTTAATAATTGTTTTAGTCAATATTTAATATAATTACAAAAAGATTCTTTTTATGATTTTGATCAATAATCGATCATAATATGATATGATAATCTTATCTTTTTGAATTTGGTATATTGGTTTTTTCTAAGAATCTTTGAGGCTTCATTTGTAATTTAATTTTTTTATTTTGTATTAAATTTTTTCTCTTTTCAGGGTTTGGGTATTGTAGTTTTAGTTAAAAAATTAAGAAAGGAGAAAACTATAATTAATTAATTATGTTAACGCAATTTTATTGAAAGGCTTAAAAATATTTTATTATAATATATTTGACTTCTAGATAATCTACCACCTATCTATTAAAAGACTATGTTCTAGAAATGATCACTAAATCTTTTTTAATTCAAGTTTATTTTTTTCTAATTATAGTATTAATTATGTCTAAGCACATTTAACTTACTTTTTCAATTTTCATGCAAAACTGAAAAAAAAAAGCCTCATTCTACTTTCAATGTCATTTTAAATGTTCACTCTGCTTCATCCATAAAATAATCAAAAGATACATTGAAGCTTGGAGTGACACACATTGGTTGGTGACATATTAAAATGACATTGATTTGAACATACTAGAACAAGCGATGACGCCGTCGGTGGTTTTGAAACAACGTTTGCTGCAAGAACTTTGAGGAAGCAACGTGAGTGGTTTGATCGTACTTAGCTTCACTTCTTCCGCTGAACTGCACAACAACCACCATGAATTCTTCTCTGACCACCGTCGTCAAATCCACCACTATCACAACGCCGCACACTAAGTTTCATCGCGTCATCGTTTGTCCCTTCCATGATTTTGTTTTGGTTTATGTTGGCTTCTGATTTTGCTTGCTAAGATGTAGTTTCAATATGTTTTGAGAAATGAAAGATAAATTCATGTTGTTGTTATCTTTATATAAGAATATGAGAATGAATCTGAACCGTTGAATTAAAACATATTTCTAAAATTGATTATTAATTTCTCTCTCCTCTTAAAAGCGTCCGATTTTTTCGACTTTTGGCACATGATTCAGTGAAAAATATGATTTAATCTCTACCTTTTAAATCTGATGGTTATTATTTATTCTCAAATTCTCATATAACTCACTCATTCTCACTATATATATATATATATATATATATATATATATATATATATATATATATATATATATATATTCAAAAATATTTTTTATTAAAACAATTATAAAATAGTAGAAATTATTTTAAACTTTAAAAGACTAATTTTGATATATAGTTGCATAAATTTACATTATTTAAGAATAAATCATAGTCAATATCAATTAAGTTTTCAAAAAAATAAAATATTTATAAATGATTTTTAAGAAAACTTATTCAAAATTAAGTAATGTTTTGAAATTTTGATATTAAAAATTATCTTAATTAAAAAAATAAAATATCTAAAATAATATTGTATAAAAAATGTATTTAAACTAATTTTTTATCCGAAATTATATTTAGAAAATTATTTGTAAATTTTTTAAATAAAAATCAATTATATTATACATATCATTTTACCCCTTACGATATTATTAGATCATTCCCAAAATTTTGATCATAATTGTTATATAATTGACTTCTTGTTAAATTAATATATATATATATATATATATATATATATATATATATATATTTATATATATATATATATATATATATATATATATATATATATATTATATTTATAGATAAATTTAAAATAATTATATATTTAAACTGACTTGAGCGAGCACAAATTGACCCACGTAGATATAAGAAGAGTGTCCTATTAGTAATATATTATTAGTTGTTAACTCCAAAATAAAATTATTTCAAGAATGAATATTAATAATATATTCTTTATAACTAAAGGAATATCCAAAAATATAAAACAATAAAAAACAAAAACATTCTTCGCTAAAGCATCAATAAATTATCCATATAATTTATATGGATTATATATCCTTTATATTTCAATAATAAAGTAATTAAAAAAAACAATCACACTAGTAATTAGTCCTAATAACTTAATAATTAACCTAATAATAAATATGGATGAATGACTTAAACTAATGGCATGCTACACCATAAAATAAAATCCAATTCGATGATTTTTCTAAATGATCTCTATGCGATGAAAAGCTAAGAGGCTCACAAACAATCTTCATAGTACGAACTTTTGGAAAATTGCGCACATCCTTATAATTGATAGTAGTAGACAATCCAACCTCAAAGTTAACAATTTCCCGAGAGGAGCTACTAACAATGTCGGTAGCTACATCATTGTTGACATCCATGTTGTGGTGGACTATGATAGTATTTGTAAAACCACTACTTTGGAAAAAAGGTTTTAAAGGAATGATGGAGAGAAGACTTTGATATATTGTTGTAATTAATATTAAAAGAAATGTGATCGCAAGATATACTATAATAGCTGTCGAGATTTGTGATGAAGAGAGTAATATTTCACTCAGCGGTGATTCTTGATTTTTTTTTATGTTGAGTGAGTTGATAGAAGCAGAGTTGATTCCATACTCGGGCGTGACTGTGTGAAAACGGAAGATGAGAAGTAGCAATATAAAAAAGCCGGCAAGAAGGAACATTCTAGCAAAAACTATAAGTTTTTGCATCCAAAATGACCTCTGTTGGATTGAGGAGGATGCATATTCTATGACAATAGACAATAAAAATATGATCATGTCAATAGAAAAACAAAAATAATTTATAAAAATATTAATCAAAAAGATATATTAGGAGTGACATTCGTTCTGTTTAGACATGTTCTACAAAAGTTTGCAAGAAAACGGAACAAAACGTCTAGATTTGTCAACAAAAAAAAAACGGGACAAATGGACTTGCCAATACATCACTTTTTATACAAAATTTTATATTTATAAAAATGCACAAAAATTTAGAGCGGAATATGATAAACATATTAAAAGAAGCTTTGTTAAAATTTTACAAAAAATTTATAGATTAGAAATACCTGTATCCATATTCGGTAATGATCAGAAAGCAAGTAAGCAGCAACTAAAAAAAAGTTAAAATGGAATGAGTGTATTAGAATAATTTGAAATAAAACTTTACTACAAGAATTTTTTACAAACTACACACATAAAAACTTAAAGATATATGGGAAAAATAGCTTCAGAAAATATGCGAAATTTACCGGTTTGGTTTAACTTCTACGCCTCTTATAAACTTGGTTGTTTTTTCAATTCTTAGACTTTGTTTGGTCATGTATAGTATTTATAGAGTTTTAAGATGCAACACATATGGAAGGAAAGAAAATAAAAAGATGTAAAATTGATTATGAACAATTAAAGTGTTTGTCATTATATCAATTTCTTTCTTTTTAATTTATTTATCGTATTGTAGTTTTAATTAGATTTAGGATTGATTATGAAATCAATCAACGATTAAACTAATTATCTTTACTTCAATCAAGTTCTTTTTATTCTATTTATCTTATTGTAATTTTATTTAGATTCAGGATTTAATATGAAATCAATCAACAATTAAATTGATTACAAATATATCAATCTCTTTCTTCTTAGTTTATTTATCTATTTATATTTTTAATTAGATTTAGTTTTTTTTATCTCTCACTGATATAACAGGTTTGCTGAGCCGTGTGATTTTACTCTCTACCACTTTTCTATTTTTTTTATTATTTTATTTATTTATTTTTCCCATTTAGTATTTTTTTAAAATAAATTTATAACATGATTTTTTTTTTAAAATTCAAAACTTGTAATTCTTAGAAAACTATTTTATTTTTATATTTGTGGTTATTTTCTTAATGAATGGGATGGAATTACATAAAAATATTGATAAAATAAAAACTTATCTTAATATTTAGCACCTTTTATTTAAATATAAAATAGAATTTAAAAACCAGATAGAGAAAATAAGGTACCATAGATGAGACATATTAAATTTTTTTATAATATATATTATATATTATAATCATTCATATATCACTATATAAATCATCAAAGTTAATAAAGAAGTTGGATTGATTAAATATTGAATACAAAAAGTTATATCTGATTTTCAATTACAGTTAATTGTATATTTATTTATTGCACTTTATTATAGTTATTTTGTGATACATAATCAAATGACTTCAGTGTGATACGTTAATTAGGGATTTAAAAATAAAAATAAAAATAACATTTTCAAAATAGTAAAAATTATCTTAAACTTAATATTTATAAACTAAGAGTCTAATTTTAACATATAGTAGTATAAATTAAAATATTTTAATATTAAAACATAGTCAATTTCAACTAATTAAATTCTTAAAAAATCCATGTTTTCAAAAAAAGTATCTAATAATGATTTTTTTTTATAATGAATAATTCAAAATAGTAAAATTTTGAAATTTTAATATTTATAAAAGTCATAGTATAAAAGGCTAAAATATCTAAAATAATATTCACCAAAAAATATTTAGATAAGTTGTTTATCCGAAGATTTTTTTTTGAAAAATTGTTTATACCTTTTTAAAATAAAAATATGTAATATTATACAAATCATTTAAAATTTAATAATTGTTTTAGTCAATATTTAATATAATTACAAAAAGATTCTTTTTATGATTTTGATCAATAATCGATCATAATATGATATGATAATCTTATCTTTTTGAATTTGGTATATTGGTTTTTTCTAAGAATCTTTGAGGCTTCATTTGTAATTTTATTTTTTTTATTTTGTATTAAATTTTTTTTCTTTTCAGGGTTTGGGTATTGTAGTTTTAGTTAAAAAATTAAGAAAGGAGAAAACTATAATTAATTAATTATGTTAACGCAATTTTATTGAAAGGCTTAAAAATATTCCCCTTATGATATTATTTGGTCAGTCAAAAATTTCTGATCATTATTATAATATATTTGACTTCTAGATAATCTACCACCTATCTATTAAAAGACTATGTTCTAGAAACGATCACTAAATCTTTTTTAATTCAAGTTTATTTTTTTCTAATTATAGTATTAATTATGTCTAAGCACATTTAACTTACTTTTTCAATTTTCATGCAAAACTGAAAAAAAAAGCCTCATTCTACTTTCAATGTCATTTTAAATGTTCACTCTGCTTCATCCATAAAATAATCAAAAGATACATTGAAGCTTGGAGTGACACACATTGGTTGGTGACATATTAAAATGACATTGATTTGATCATACTAGAACAAGCGATGACGCCGTCGGTGGTTTTGAAACAACGTTTGCTGCATGAACTTTGAGGAAGCAACGTGAGTGGTTTGATTTCTACTTAGCTTCACTTCTTCCGCTGAACTGCACAACAACCACCATGAATTCTTCTCTGACCACCATCGTCAAATCCACCACTATCACAACGCCGCACACCAAGTTTCATCGCGTCATCCTTTGTCCCTTCCATGATTTTGTTTTGGTTTATGTTGGCTTCTGATTTTGCTTACTAAGATGTAGTTTCAATATGTTTTGAGAAATGAAAGATAAATTCATGTTGTTGTTATCTTTATATAAGAATATGAGAATGAATCTGAACCGCTGAATTAAAATATATTTCTAAAATTGATTATTAATTTCTCTCTCCTTTTAAAAGCGCCCGATTTTTTCAACTTTTGGCACATGATTCAGTGAAAAATATGATTTTGTAATACCCCGTATTATTTAAATGCTCAATTGGATATCAGATGAGTATCTACGTGCTCTATCTTTGGATAATTGGATTAATGGAATCCTCTAAGTACTTTGAGTATTGACATTTGGGATCAATAGAGCAACTAATGAACTCTGAAGAGATCAATTATTTTATTAAGAGACGGATTAATAATTGATAGTTCAAGAAAGTAATTTTTGGTAACTCTGATAACTGATCAATTGGGTTGAGACGACAAAATATCAATTGGAGATATGTTGCCCGGTTGGATTTATATTATATAATATTAGTATTATATATATATATATATATATATATATATATATGAAAAGAGAAAGAAAAGAAAAAGATAGAAAGGGAGAAGAAAGAAGAAGAAGAGGAAATAAAGAAGAGAAGAGAGGAAGTGGAGAAGAAGAAGAAGAAAGAAAACTCATGGATCATCATCATCTTCTTCAAACTCCTCTTCGGTTATCAGGTGGGTTTTAGTTAGATGCTCTAAGTTCTAGAAATATAAGTTTAGAACTTAGGTTAGAATTGAGAGAAAATGATTAATCGGAGAAATCGATGAAATCTAACGGATAGATTGATGAAATGCATGTCTAAATATGTTCTAACATGTTGTTTTGGGTATTTGGATGCATTAATATCATGTGGGTTGAAGGTTTGGATCATTTTTGGATCCCAAACCCATTTTTGGAGAATTCTGGTCCGTCCAGATTCGCCAGGCGAGTAGGTGGCGAGTCTGATTCGCCAGGCGAATTTTCCTGGGACAGCAAAAACATGTTTTTCGTATTTTCGCCATAACTTGAGATCCGTAACTCGGATTGACGCACGGTCGGAAGCGTTGGAAAGATAATTTTATGCTCTATGAGATGGTGAGATAGAAACATGATTTTATGTCATGGATTGTTATGGTAGAATTAAATATTGTGAGGAATGTGTAATGTATGTGATTTTGATTCCACCGAAACTCAAGAATCGGGAATCCGATTGATACGAGTCCAAAGCCTTTGGATAGATAATCCCATAAGGTAGTGAATGGTGATGGGAGACCATGATTTAACCAAGTATGCTTGGTAGGGGATAGAAGTGATTTGTTATGCTTTTATGTGTTGTTTTATGTTTGATGTTGTTATATGCTAATTGTGTTATACCATGTCTATTTAATTGTTGTGAAACATGATTAAGGGAATATGCATGCTAAAATATGAATTAGGAAGAGTGAGGAAACTTTACCCCAAAACAAAATGGTTTAATTCTAGGTTGTAACTAGGATTGTGGTAGAGAATCTGTGTGGCAACGCTCGTGCATGAAAGGCCGAGGCGTGTGCTTTTTGTTTATCAATAACCACTGTTGGTGCGGTGTAGTTCATGAGACTCGAGCACCTCCTCTGAACATTATACACAACTACTTGGCAGGTTTGAGTCTCGTGTTAAGTACAATTGGAGCCTACGGGTAAAGAGACTTGTGACGGTGTACGGGCCGTGAGAAGTGACGGATCACGGTGTACGGACCGGTGATCCCGAATCCAATTGTATGCCAAGTAGCTACAAGGATCCATGACTCGGATCGCCTTCTAGACGTAGAAGGGTACGGGAAAAGGGGATACCTTGGTATTGGTTATTGATATGTGAATCCTTGAGTTTACAGGCTTAAGAGGTACTTCGGTACTTTGTGAGTTCTTGAGTGTACGGGCTCAGAACGTACTTCGGTACTAGTGTGAGTTTACAGGCTCACATTGTGGTTACTTGTGTGTGTGTACTCATGGTCACTCCCCTTTCCCCTTTGACATGAGTTAGGGTTATTTAGAACCTTGTAAAGCCAAGAGGACTTTAAGATAGGGAACTCACTGAGATTTGATGTATCTCACCCCACTATAGTTGCTATATTTCAGGTTCGGATTTCAGGTTTGATTTACAAGGGGAGCGATGCTGAGATGTTTCAAGAGAAGCTTAGTTAAGCTTATTCCGCTGTGTATTTTATTGTTCTTGTACAATGAGGAATATTGTATATTGATCTTAGTTTTATTTTATGTTTGGCTAATTTCCATAGCTTGTACCATAGTTGTATTATGTTTTAGAATGGTCAAGTATGTGAATTAAGCCATTAGGCACTTATGATGGTGTCAGTACCAAATAAAATGCTTGTATTGTATTATTCTAGGTATATATTATACAGGGCATTACAGTTGGTATCAGAGCAGGTCATATCTTCGACCTAGCCTTGAAACATCATAAGTAAATCTATTCCTGCCTCTTAAGTGTGTCTTGCCATCATGAAACTTAATAGCATACTATGTAGTGTTGGGCCTGATCAACCTAATACTATGTATGTGATAGGTAGAATCATGGTTGAGCGACCACGAGGACTCCGTAGTGTTGTCGGAACTAATGTTGTGAGAGCAGGTTCAAGCCAAGAGTTATTAGTGAGGAGTTTTGGGCGGCTCAGTGGAGGTTTTAGTAGAAGTTGTGCTTGGGTAGCATGGACTTAAAGAGTAATGTGTGGTTTAAGTAATCCTTTGGAACGGATGGAGTCCGAAAGTTAAGGATCTCTGTTGGACGATTGGTTAAGGTATCAAGGAGTATGTAAAGTTACTAGTAGAGCTGGATTGACCACTAGTACGGATGAGGATTTCAAGTAATCTCATTCCATGGAAAAGAAAGTTGTTTTGTGGAACGTGTGACGTAAGGTCCGGAAGTGAGATAAGTTTTGGTGCTTCAGTTTTTAAGGTCGTTATAGTATCTTGAATGGACGAGAGTACCTTAAGGAATGCGTTCGGAACAATATCTTCTGACTGGTTAAAAGTTGAGAGTTAAGGAAGTTCGGCTTTTATGGGAACCTAAAGTAGTAGAGAAGTGTGAGGAGGAACACCCGGATGTGTTGACGTGCTTCAAGTGGAATAAGTATACGCCGGATAAAGAGTAGGAGATAAATTGGGTATATTCAGTTATGTAGAGAGATTAAGTTCGAGATAGTACATCAGGATTTTTGTATTCAATGAGAGACCAATTTGGAATTTGAAAGTGTTTTGGTTTGGAAAAGTTGGACCTTATAGTGTGGAGACCATGGAAAACACAGCAGAAAATTCTGCTTCTGGTGTGATTCGCCAGGCGAATCAGGAAATCGCCAGGCGAATGGGGTCTCGCCATTGGTTCGCCAGGCGAAGCGCTGGCGAAGAGGAATTCGCCAGGCGAATTACTTAGTCGCCAGGCGAAAATGAAGAAACAGAACTTGTGTAGCTACTGGAACTTTTGGGATTTTATGGAATGAGGATTCGCCGCATGTTCGCCGGGCGAAGTGCTGGCGAAGGGGGATTCGCCAGGCGAAATTCTTAACCGCCAGGCGAATCTGGCAGTTTTTGAATAATTTTTTCCTTTCTTCAAAACTTCATATCTTTTGGCTCGGGTGTCCGATTTAAGCGTTCTTTATATCGATATGAAGCTATGGAAGTGTTCTATGCTGTGGAAAGTGAAAATATTGTTTATGAGGTGGATTTTATTCGATTATGTGGAATAAACAGTATTAACAGTATGGTTATGAGAAAGTTACACCTTGGTATTAAGAACGAGCATAGTGGTAGCACCTTGGTCACAAGAGTACGTGAGGGATTCTTATTCTTGAGACAAGTGTGAAGGGGCGTACCTTGTGAAGCAGTGAGTATTGTATTTTAGGAAGTAAGTGTGTGGTAAACAACGAGAAGCAAACCAAGATTTATTATGGACTAAGTGTAAATCATGGAACGATTTATACCGGAAGGTTTTTGTAAATAGTTGATTGGAATTGTCGGTTGTGGATCTTCCAATAAGTAATTTGGTGTATGTGGGATGTATAATGGATAGTGAAGGGTAAGAAATTCTTATTAGTGTGTACGTTGTATGGAAAGGTTCTTCAAGAGGATGCATTGCCCCGATCTATTTTCAAGTATAGAGAACTTCTGTAGTTGTGAATAATCGAAATATTCGGAATCTACCTTTTGTTGAACTAAGAACTTTGTTGTTTTAATTTCTCCAAGGAATTACAAGTGAGAGGACAAGGTGGTATGCTTGATATGAGATGTTCATCTTTTTTTTGTGGTATCTTACAATGGTTGTGTGTTGGGTTTTGCTTATGGACGAATTAAGTATGAGTTGTGGCTTAAACCCTAGAATGTCGTCATTATTGACTTTCTGCTAGTGTTGTTGTATCAACAGAGAGTGAACTGTTTCGCTGAAATTGTAGGGTGACTGCGACAGAATTTGGAAATTTTCCTTGTCACTTGGTTGGAGTGTGTCGTCGACTTTGTCGGTTTTACCTGAGTGGGTCATGGTTAGTGAATGTAAGTTAAGAAGCCGCAAGTTGAAAAGGATATTTCAAGTTAGAACAAATCGGATGGATGGTTGAGTATGGATGGCTTTGAATTAAGAGGAAAACTGATTTTTTAGATTCTGCAGCAGTGTTAACCGATTAACATGTGCAAGGGTGGTGTTTTGCAATGAATTTTGAGGAGTTAACCGATTAGCTCAGATGGTTAATCGATTAACAGGTGTGTAAATTGTGAAATCTCTTGAGAACCATCATCTGTGTTTTGTTACCTTATGTTGCTCCGATTGGAGAGTGTTGTGTGAATGGAAAACAGGACTATAAGTAAATAAAAGAGGAATTGTGTTTTGAAATTGGAACTTCTGGAAGGTGTTGCGTAATTGACCATTTGTTTAGACGACGAAGAAGTTTAACTTTGGGGAAATAATCTTGTACATTGTGTTGAGTAGGATAAAGTCTTAAGTGTATTACTGTTGAAGGACTTCAGGGAGAAGTTGGAGGATACTCTCGAAGTGTTGATCTCGAAAAGACCTTTTCGGTAATGTAATTTATGGTGTTAGTAAGGAACGAACGGTTGGTCAAAGTTGGTAACTGTTAACTTCCGTGAGTTCATAGTTCTGGATTTAGACCCCGTGAAAGTGGTATCAATTGTGTGCAGTTGTGTTCTAACCAGAGAAGGAATTTGAAAATTTTCTTTCCAAGTACTAGTAAGAATGGGACGTTCCGAAGTTAAGTATGTAACTTGGAATCATTTATGAAATGGAACGAATGAGAAGAGTTGACTTAACTGAGAAGTGTAGTATGGACTTTGAAAGTGTGTGTGTATGTGGAGTGTTGTACATAAATTGGTGAATAATATGAAGACTCACGTTTATGCTTTGAGTGGTTAAAGTTTTGAAGGGTGGTGATTCGCGTATGAATGAAGATTTGTAATGGTGTTACATGGGATTGGTTAAGATCTCGAATCAGCAAGGAACTTTGAGTAAATCGGAAAACCGTAAGAATAATTGATATGGGATGTGGTAACTAGAAACAGAAATTGTTAAACTACTTTTGGATGAATTATTCGAGTTTTGAATGAATTTGGAGCAGTGTAACTCCTGTACTTGTATCGTCTGGGGAATATTGGACAGAGGTTAAGATATTGTGCGTTGGTAAAGAAATTGTTCTACTATAGGACGTCAGTAAGTCTTGTATCGTTGATTATTAAAGATCCCAGTGGATAAGTGTGTTCTTCGTGGACTGTTAGCTACTTAATAATGATTAAGAAACCGTAGTGCTCTACTGTTAGAATTTGGTTTGCGCAGTGGGAGGTGACAGGTGAAAGAGCTTAGTCAGACTACTGGGGATTAGAATGATTGTTACTTGTAAGGATAGAAATGACATTCCTGTCTACTTGGCAACTGTCAGTGTCTAAACAATACCAGATGTTCAATGCAAGGATGGAAGTAAGAAGATTTTGTTCTAAGTGTGTTACCCTTTGGTGTGATACGAAAGAGATGAAATATCGGATTGAATGAGTATAGTGTACAACATCAGGCTAGATGGAATTGGTAATTGAGTCGTTTGACTAATGGTGAAGTGGTTCTGAATGTTGAAGGATTTACGGAGGAATAGTTGTCGGTAATTGTATGGAGTTGAGGAATCACCGAATTACCTCATGCGAATTTGATGAGTGGATGTTACCCTGAACCAAGATAAGGTGTTGTGGTTTCGTTTGTGACTCGGTAGAGGGATGTAGAATGGTATATTCTTTTCGTAGTAAGATGTGACCAAATGTTTTAGTAAGAAACAACAGATGAATTGAGAAAACGCAAGTTGAAAGCTAACCCCATATTGGAATAAGAGTATGAATAAGAACGTGAAGTTTGATCATTCGGGAAATTACGAATTTGGTCTGTGAAGTCAAGTTGGAATTGGATTATGTCAGGAATTTTAACTAAGTCAAGGTTAAGTGTGAACCTAAGACCAGGATATGATTGGTGGTTATTGCCGAATAGAGGAAATTCGGGGGCGAATTTCAATTTAAGGGGGGGAGATTGTAATACCCCGTATTATTTAAATGCTCAATTGGATATCAGATGAGTATCTACGTGCTCTATCTTTGGATAATTGGATTAATGGAATCCTCTAAGTACTTTGAGTATTGACATTTGGGATCAATAGAGCAACTAATGAACTCTGAAGAGATCAATTATTTTATTAAGAGACGGATTAATAATTGATAGTTCAAGAAAGTAATTTTTGGTAACTCTGATAACTGATCAATTGGGTTGAGACGACAAAATATCAATTGGAGATATGTTGCCCGGTTGGATTTATATTATATAATATTAGTATTATATATATATATATATATATATATATATATATATATATATATATATATATATATATGAAAAGAGAAAGAAAAGAAAAAGATAGAAAGGGAGAAGAAAGAAGAAGAAGAGGAAAGAAAGAAGAGAATAGAGGAAGTGGAGAAGAAGAAGAAGAAAGAAAACTCATGGATCATCATCATCTTCTTCAAACTCCTCTTCGGTTATCAGGTGGGTTTTAGTTAGATGCTCTAAGTTCTAGAAATATAAGTTTAGAACTTAGGTTAGAATTGAGAGAAAATGATTAATCGGAGAAATCGATGAAATCTAACGGATAGATTGATGAAATGCATGTCTAAATATGTTCTAACATGTTGTTTTGGGTATTTGGATGCATTAATATCATGTGGGTTGAAGGTTTGGATCATTTTTGGATCCCAAACCCATTTTTGGAGAATTCTGGTCCGTCTAGATTCGCCAGGCGAGTAGGTGGCGAGTCTGATTCGCCAGGCGAATTTTCCTGGGACAGCAAAAACATGTTTTTCGTATTTTCGCCATAACTTGAGATCCGTAACTCGGATTGACGCACGGTCGGAAGCGTTGGAAAGATAATTTTATGCTCTATGAGATGGTGAGATAGAAACATGATTTTATGTCATGGATTGTTATGGTAGAATTAAATATTGTGAGGAATGTGTAATGTATGTGATTTTGATTCCACCGAAACTCAAGAATCGGGAATCTGATTGATACGAGTCCAAAGCCTTTGGATAGATAATCCCATAAGGTAGTGAATGGTGATGTGAGACCATGATTTAACCAAGTATGCTTGGTAGGGGATAGAAGTGATTTGTTATGCTTTTATGTGTTGTTTTATGTTTGATGTTGTTATATGCTAATTGTGTTATACAATGTCTATTTAATTGTTGTGAAACATGATTAAGGGAATATGCATGCTAAAATATGAATTAGGAAGAGTGAGGAAACTTTACCCCAAAACAAAATGGTTTAATTCTAGGTTGTAACTAGGATTGTGGTAGAGAATCTGTGTGGCAACGCTCGTGCATGAAAGGCCGAGGCGTGTGCTTTTTGTTTATCAATAACCACTGTTGGTGCGGTGTAGTTCATGAGACTCGAGCACCTCCTCTGAACATTATACACAACTACTTGGCAGGTTTGAGTCCCGTGTTAAGTACAATTGGAGCCTACGGGTAAAGAGACTTGTGATGGTGTACGGGCCGTGAGAAGTGACGGATCACGGTGTACGGACCGGTGATCCCGAATCCAATTGTATGCCAAGTAGCTACAAGGATCCATGACTCGGATCGCCTTCTAGACGTAGAAGGGTACGGGAAAAGGGGATACCTTGGTATTGGTTATTGATATGTGAATCCTTGAGTTTACAGGCTCAAGAGGTACTTCGGTACTTTGTGAGTTCTTGAGTGTACGGGCTCAGAACGTACTTCGGTACTAGTGTGAGTTTACAGGCTCACATTGTGGTTACTTGTGTGTGTGTACTCATGGTCACTCCCCTTTCCCCTTTGACATGAGTTAGGGTTATTTAGAACCTTGTAAAGTCGAGAGGACTTTAAGATAGGGAACTCACTGAGATTTGATGTATCTCACCCCACTATAGTTGCTATATTTCAGGTTCGGATTTCAGGTTTAATTTACAAGGGGAGCGATGCTGAGATGTTTCAAGAGAAGCTTAGTTAAGCTTATTCCGCTGTGTATTTTATTGTTCTTGTACAATGAGGAATATTGTATATTGATCTTAGTTTTATTTTATGTTTGGCTAATTTCCATAGCTTGTACCATAGTTGTATTATGTTTTAGAATGGTCAAGTATGTGAATTACGCCATTAGGCACTTATGATGGTGTCAGTACCAAATAAAATGCTTGTATTGTATTATTCTAGGTATATATTATACAGGGCGTTACAGATTTAATCTCAACCTTTTAAATCTGATGGTTATTATTTATTCTCAAATTCTCATATAACTCACTCATTCTCACTATATATATATATATATATATATTCAAAAATATTTTTTATTAAAACTATTATAAAATAGTAGAAATTATTTTAAACTTTAAAAGACTAATTTTGATATATAGTAGCATAAATTTACATTATTTAAGAATAAATCATAGTCAATATTAATTAAGTTTTTAAAAAAATAAAATATTTATAAATGATTTTTAAGAAAACTTATTCAAAATTAAGTAATGTTTTGAAATTTTGATATTAAAAATTATCTTAATAAAAAAAATAAAATATCTAAAATAATATTGTATAAAAAATGTATTTAAACTAATTTTTTATGTAACGCCCACATATACATACATACATCAAAGCATATATCATACATGAATAATACGTTTGGTACTGAAACATATATGTGCAAGTTCCTAGTTAACACATTGTATACATTAAATTCCCTAAATACAAAGTTCTAAAGTCTACGGCATAACATACACAAGATGTCCAAAAACCACTAAGAACTAGATCAATATAATGATCTCAAAATAAAACGCAATAGCGGAAGCCATGCCATCTTAAAAGCTACGATCCGTAAGGAAAAGTCAAACCATCTTATCCTTACCCTTCGCCGAACCTGCAGAACCTGTGATGTAAACAACAACAGCGGGGTGAGATACATCAAATCTCAGTGAGTTCGCTATCTTATAGTCCTCTCGGCTCTACAAGGTTCTAATAAGCCTAACTCAAGTCAAAGGGAAAAGGGAAGTGACTTTGAGTACACACACACTATATGGAAACATGTTATGAGTTCATCAACTCACAATATCACTAATCGGTAACCACACCAAGGCATCCCCTTTTCCCGTCCGCTTCTACGTCTAGAAGACGGCCCGAGTCATGGATCCTTGAACCTACTTGACATACGAATGGATTCGAGTTCTACGGGCCATAAACCGTTATGAACCGTCGCTTCACACGGGCCATTAACCGTCACAAGCATACGCTCCCAGAGCGCCATTCGTACTGCACGCGGGAATCAAACCTGCCAAGTAGTCATGCATATGTTTCAGAGGAGCTTGAGACCCATGAAACACAACTCAAAGAATCGGTTACGATTACGTGATCACACACACAAACGTGATTGTATTCGACAATCACAAGGCCATAATGCCTTCTCACAAACCACAAAGGTTCACACACATGTTCCATTCTAGTGTCTCTCTCTCCTCTAGACCATTACTCGGCAAGGATGCACATCTACATCGAATGCACGAGCATCACCATCTAGATTAATTATCAATCCTAGTCACAACTTAGAATCATAACATTAGGTTTTGAGGTAAGGTTTCCTCACTCTTCCTAATTTGTCTTAAGCATGCATATTCTCTCATTCATACTTAACAACAATTATATAGACATGGTATAACACAAAAATTACAAGTAAATACATATAATCACACATCACATAAAACATCACTTTCCTTCATTTTCCACTAAATGAAGTATCCCACATTATACTCAAGATCCGAGTTACGGATCAAAAGTTATGAAAGAAACAAGTTGAGTGATCTGTCATGTTCGTAGTGCAAACCTCTCAGCGAATGCCTAGCCAACGCTGGTTCGCTGCACCATTCGCAGTGCGAATGTCTGGCGAACCGTGGCAGAACCAAAACAAGCTAAGGTTCGCAGTGCGAACCACTGGCGAATGCCTGGCGAACGTTCGGCTTCGCATTCGCAGTGCGAACTGCCAGCGAGTCCACGATTTCCCCCTTCGTTGGGGGACTCGCAGTGCGAATCTGGGAATTTCAAAAACTCCATCAGCGTAACAGCTGATCTCCCATGGTTCCAAAACCCCACCAAAACATAACCCAACATCATACAATCAAATATAAATGATTCTACACTCCTATAACCCATAATACTCAGTTTGTAACACATTTTAACCGTTAATTTCCAAGATTTTGCAATTTATCCAATTCTCCTACAACTCTAACCTAGGTCTTAGAAACCAAGAAAATCTAAAACAAAAGCATCTATCTAGAACCCACCTTGAAGAGATGAAGGTGGTGAAGATTTGAAGATGATTGGATGAAGATTTGATGATGTTTTTGATGATTTTGATCTTGAACTTTTCTCCTCTTTTTCTCTTCCTTTCCTTCTCTTTTCTTTCTCTCCAAAATCCTTTCTATCTTTTTCTTTGGAAAATGAAAGGAAAGAAAATAGTATAGGGAAAAATATCATCAATTAGCAACACTACTAAGTATCCAAAAAGTCTCTAAAGTCCAAATATTTAAATACCTCTGAGTCAGATAATATTAATTGGATTTACTCTAACTCCGACAGTTACCCTAATTACCTCTGCATATAATTTATCAGAGTGCACTGGGACTCAGTTGATCACAACTAATATTATTCAGAGCAAAATAATTTACGGGGTATTACATTTTATCCGTAATTATATTTAGAAAATTTTTTGTAAATTTTTTAAATAAAAATCAATTATATTATACATATCATTTTACCCCTTACGATATTATTAGATCATTCCCAAAATTTTGATCATAATTGTTATATAATTGACTTCTTGCTAAATTAATATATATATATTTTTTATATTTATAGATAAATTTAAAATAATTATATATTTAAATTGTAACGCCCACATATATATACATGCATCAAATCATATATTATACAGGAAAAGTACGTTTGGTACTGAAATACATAAGTTCCTAGTAACACTGTATACATAAAACTACCCAAAGCAACCTAAACAAAACACTGGCATGTTATATGTACAAAATGTTCAAAAGATAAAACTAAGAACTAGATCCCTAAAGATCTCAAAAGACTCCACAACGGAAGCAAAACCAACAACTAAGCAAGGATAGTCACACGGCCTTATCCTTACCCTTCGCGGAACCTGCAGAACCAGTGATGTAAACAACAACAGTGGGGTGAGATACATCAAATCTCAGTGAGTTCGCTATCTTATAGTCCTCTCGGCTCTACAAGGTTCTAATAAACCTAACTCAAATCAAAAGGGAAGGGAAGTGACTTGAGTACACACACAACTAACTCCACATTAGTGAGCCTATTAACTCACGATAGTACCAAGGTACGTCCTGAGCCTGTAAACTCAAGAACTCACTAATCAATAACCATACCAAGGTATCCCCTTTTCCCATCCGCTTCTATGTCTAGAAGACGACCCGAGTCATGGATCCTTGAAGTTACTTGGCATACGAAATGGATTCGGGATCATCGGCCCGTACACCGTGATCCGTCACTTCACACGGCCCGTACACCGTCACAAGTCTCTTTACCCGTAGGCTCCATTCGTACTACACGCGGGAATCAAACCTGCCAAGTAATTGTGCATACGTTTTAGAGGAGGTGCTCGAGTCTCATGAAACTACACCGCAAAAGACACTGATTATGATTATATAATACACACGCCTCGACCTTTCATGCACGAGCGTTGTCGTTATGACAATTCACACTTTCCGACATTATTTATAGTAATGCTCCTCACTCTACCTATTCCATATTTTAACATACATCCATTTTCAACAACAATTACACACCATTAACGATAAAAGTAAATAAAACGACACTATTCAAAAGTCCCAACATAATTAAATCGGCCAAAAAATCTAAAAATCATTTTAATAAGAAAATACATTCTGTTAGCTTTCCAATGATATCAAGAACGTTAAAAACGGACAAACGAGTCAAAAGTTATGGACATAACACGAAATGGTATCGCGAAAAACACATTTCTGCACCCTCCTGGCCGTACGCATACTGCCCTAATCCATACTCGTATTGCTAAGCTGGCTCGCCCAGCCATACGCGTATTGCCCAAGGTCATATGCGTATGAGCAGAGGCTATTTTCCTTGCAAATTCCCTTTTTAAAATTCCAATACGCGTACTACCATGACTCATACGCGTATTGCCTTGTCCATACACGTAACACCCAAATTCCTTCACATCCATACGCGTATTTCCCAACTCAATACACGTATGGCCCTGCGTGATACGCGTATGGGCAGATGAATCCCAGAATTTTCCTGCAGAAAATTTCTGCTACGGGTTGATCCAATTCAACCCCAAAATCTCATTTTTTCCAATCAAAATACACCAAAACATACTATAATCATACCAACCAGTATCACATACAATCAATGATCGAATTTCAGCAGTGAGACTATGATTCTAATGTACAATTTCACATTTCCTAATCAATATCAAACTAACTCTAAACTCAAATAAACCTTAATCTAGAGTGTCTAACTAGAACCCACCTGGATTACTAGATGAGGAGGTTGAATGCTGAGATGAAAAGATGAAAATTGGTTGATGATTGATGACTTAGAGCTCTTGGGAGAATTTCCTCTTCTTCCTCTTCCTTTTCCTTTTTTTTTTTTTTTCTAAGTTCCTCCACTTTACCAAATAAGGAAAGGAAAAGAAAATTTACAAGGAAACATTAATTGGCAATACTACTAATTATATAAATTATCTTAAATGCACCAATTAATGAAATTCCAAGTTAAATAATATTAAATCTAATCAATCCGAGTTCGTCAGTTTACTCTAATTATTCTATCCAATAATTGCTCAAAGTACACTGGAACCCAGTTGATCAAAATAATATTATCCAAAACGCTCAGAATTTTACGGGGTATTACATCCTCCCCCCCTTAAATAGAAATTCGTCCACGAATTTAAAACAATTACCTGAAAAGATGAGGATAGACCTCCCGCATTTCCGATTCCAATTCCCAAGTGGCATTGCCCGGATGCGTCTCGTCCCACTGGACCTTAACAAGAGGAATTTCTTTATTCCTTAACACTTTAGTTTCTCTTCCTGTGATACTACTCGGCTGAGGTTCGAATGTCAAATCAGCTTCTATCTCAATTGTATCCGGTAAAACTGGCTGAAGGGGATCGGGAACAAATCTCCGAAGTTGAGACACAAGAAAAACGTCGTGCATTTCTGACAGAGAAGGCGGTAAGGCTAATCTGTAGGCTACTTCCCCAATTCTTTCCAAAATCTGATACGGTCCCACGTATCTTGGACTTAATTTCCGCGATTGAAATGGTCCTTTCAATCTCAATCTCGGAGTAACCTTCAAAAATACATGATCACCCTCATCAAACTCCAACGGTCTCCTACGGTTATCCGCATAGCTTTTCTGACGGTCTTGGGCTTGTTTAATCTTTTCCCGAATCATTCTAATCTTTTCCGTAGTCTCGTGAATAATCTCGGGTCCCAAAATTCTATCATCGCCCACCTCCGTCCAACACAATGGCGTTCTATACTTCCGACCATACAACGCCTCATAAGGTGTCATACCAATACTTGCATGATAACTGTTATTATAAGAGAATTCAATCAACGGCAAAAGTTCTCTCCAATTTCCCCCACTTCCAAGCACGCAAGCTCTTAACATGTCTTCCATGGTTTGGATTGTCCGTTCCGTCTGACCGTTCATCTGCGGATGATTCGACGTACTCAAACACAACTTCGTTCCCATGGCTTGTTGAAAAGCTCTCCAAAATCTAGAAGTAAATTTTGGATCCCTATCCGAAACAATACTAGTAGGAATACCATGCAATCTTACTATCTCTGAAATGAACAACCTTGTGAGATGACTCGCCTTGTAGGTAGTCTTCACGGCTAAGAAATACGCGGATTTCGTTAACCGGTCCACAGTTACCCAAATTGAATCATAACCACCCTGTGCCCGAGGTAATCCCCCTGCGAAGTCCATCGAAATACTATCCCACTTCCACATTGGAATTTCTAAAGGTTGCAGCAAGCCACTCGGCCTTTGGTGCTCAATCTTCACCTGTTGACACACCGCATATTCTGACACATAAACCGCAATATCTCTTTTCATCCCTGACCACCAATAGTCCCTATTTAAATCTTGATACATCTTTGAAGCACCAGGATGTATAGTAAAAGTACCCTTATGCGCTTCCTCCAAAATCTTTCGTTTTAACTCCGTGTTGTCCGGAACACAAATCCTTTGGTTAAACGAAATGACTCCGTCGATAGTTCGCACAAAACCCGGTTGAGTCAACAATTCTTGTAACTTCTTATCTAACCCTTGCTCTTGCTGGATTTCTTCCCTAAGAGTAGAGATGATGTTCAAATTTCCCATAACCACACAATCAGGAGTCCAGTTAAATTGAAGATTTAGATCCCTAAACTTTTCCATTAAGGCATACTCTAACATCATCAACTCGGCACTATGCAACACTTTCCTGCTTAAAGCATCCGCCACCTTATTCGCTTTACCCGGATGGTACTTCAGTTCCAGGTCATAATTCTTCAAATATTCCATCCACCTCCTTTGACGCATATTCAACTCCTTTTGATCAAATAAGTACTTTAAGCTCTTGTGGTCACTAAACATCTCGAAACGTACACCATACAAATAGTGACGCCACACTTTCAAAGTAAAAACAACTGCCGCCAATTCTAAATCATACATCGGGTAATTCTCTTCATGGACTTTCAACTGTCGTGAAGCGTAAGCCGCCACTACATGTCCATTCTGCATTAATACTCCGCCTAAACCCTTCTTCGATGCATCACAATATACCTCATATGACTTGCTAGGATCAGGAATAACCAAAACAGGAGCAGTCGTCAATCTCTCCTTCAAACTCCTAAAACTCCTTTCACAAGCCGAATCCCACTCATACAAATAATCCTTCCTAGTAAGTCTTGTCAATGGTAAAGCCAATTGCGAAAATCCCTTGATAAACCGTCTGTAATAACCTGCTAATCCCAAGAAACTCCTAACTTCAGAAACATTCTTCGGTCTCTCCCAATTAATTACTGCTTCCACTTTTGATGGATCGACCGCCACACCTCCCTGGGATATGACATGACCAAGGAAGTTAACCTCAGACATCCAAAACTCACACTTACTTAACTTAGCAAAAAGTTGCTTCTCTTGCAAGATGGATAAAACAATTTTTAGGTGTTCACCGTGCTCTTGAGGATCACGAGAATAAATAAGAATATCATCAATGAAAATCACCACAAATTGGTCCAAGTAAGGTTGAAATATCCGATTCATGTAATCCATGAAAACTGCCGGAGCATTTGTCACGCCAAAAGGCATCACCAAAAATTCATAATGACCATAACGGGTTCTGAACGCGGTCTTTGGTACATCTGAACTCTTCACACGAATCTGATGATAACCCGACCGTAAATCAATCTTCGAGAACACACAAGCTCGTTTCAATTGATCTAACAGGTCGTCTATCCTTGGTAATAAGTATCTGTTCTTGATGGTGACCTTATTCAACTGACGGTAATCGATACACAACCGCATTCCACCATCCTTCTTCTTTACCAATAACACTGGAGCTCCCCAGGGTGAAACACTGGGTCGAACAAAATGCTTAGCCAACAGCTCTTCCAATTGGTCCTATAATTCTTTTAATTCGAGTAGTGCCATCCGATACGGAGAAACGGATATTGGAGCCATTCCCGGTATCAGGTCAATAGAGAATTCCACTTCCCGCTCCGGAGGAAGATAAGTGATATCCTCGGGGAAAACTTCAGGAAAGTCGCAAACTACCGGAATACTCAGAACTGGAATGCTACTACTCTCCTCCTTAGTAAGAATCATAAGAACAGACTTTTCTTCTTCAAACAAGAAATTAATCATTCCAACCGTACCTTCTAAAATGGTAGTTAACACATCCTTCGAAGTAGCCTCGGTAGATGGGATAATAATCAACTTTTCCTCACACCCAATAAACACCGAATTAGCGGAAAGCCAATCCATTCCCAGAACAACATCCACCTTCTTAAGCGGTAAACAGATAAGATCAATCTGGAAAACTCTTTCATTCACTAATAATACACAATTTTCACACATCAACGGTGTCTCTACAATCTCATTAATGGCAGTAGTAACCACCATAGGAGGAAACAAAGGAACAACTTGCAACCCAAGTCGCTTCACGCAACGCGTGGACACAAAAGAATGAGTTGCCCCACAATCAAATAAAACAAAACAAGGATGTCCATTTACGAAACACGTACCCGCAATCAAGGAGTTATCATTCTTTGCTTTTCTCGCATCCAAGGTATACACTCGACCAGTATTCTTCCCTTGTGCCTGACTCCTACCCTGAGGACAATCTCTCGATACATGACCCATCTTGTTATACTGATAACACCGTATTCCCTCCGAATTGCACCTACCATAATGATTCCTTCCACAAGTACGACATACCGGAGGCACACTAGTTCTAGGGCTCTGAGCTTGTTTCCCTATGAAAGATTGCTGCCTTTGCCTAAACTGTTGATTCGATCTTCCACGGTCACTTTGAGTTACCCTATTCAAATCTCCCTCCATTTGTACCTTTTTCAAACTATGCTCCGCCACATAACATTGTCTTAACATTTCAGCATAAGTAGCAAATTCCCGTTGAGACACGCTATGTGAAATTTCAGCCCTTAAACCAAACATAAATTGATCAATCTTCCACCTCTCATCAGGAGCATACATGGTTTGTCTAGAATAAGCGGCCATAGTTTTAAATTTCTCAGCATAAGAAGCCACAGTCAAGTTACCTTGTCTCAGTTGTTGAAACTCAAAATCTTTCTGAGATCTCAAGGAACTTGGAAAATATTTCTCCATAAAAATTACCTTAAACTGTTCCCACACCTTTAGTACCTCTTGAATTGTCATTAAAGTTGAAGCGCTCTCCCACCACCTCATAGCAGGACCCTTCAACAAGTAGGAAGCAAAGACTACCTTGTTTTCCTCACTGCACTGAACTATTTGGAAAACCCGTTCCATACCTGATATCCATTCATGCGCCTTTACTGGGTCTAACCCTTCCTGAAATTCTGGAGGATTCAACCGAATGAAATCCCTAAAGGTTCCCCCTGCAACCTCGGGAACAACCACTGGAGGATGTAAACCACCCGCCATCTGCTGAACCATTTGTTGCATGAACTGATTTTGTTGTTGCTGCATCTGCTGCATGAATTGATACAACGGTGCATTCCCGTCGTCAACCGGCGGATTAGTCCCTGCTGGAGTATTTCTCGGTCTACCACGGTTGTTTCTGCGCCCATCAGCCATGTTCCTGAATGTCATACAGATAGGATTAAGTTGATCAGGCTCAATACCATAAATATAACACGTAAGACCAGTGGCGACACAACACATATGAAATGGAAAGAAAATACTCATACTATCTCATGGCTAGGTCGAGGATACGACCTGCTCTGATACCAACTGTAACGCCCACATATATATACATGCATCAAATCATATATTATACATGAAAAGTACGTTTGGTACTGAAATACATAAGTTCCTAGTAACACTGTATACATAAAACTGCCCAAAGCAACCTAAACAAAACACTGGCATGTTATATTTACAAAATGTTCAAAAGATAAAACTAAGAACTAGATCCCTAAAGATCTCAAAAGACTCCACAACGGAAGCAAAACCAACAGCTAAGCAAGGATAGTCACATGGCCTTATCCTTACACTTCGCAGAACCTGTAGAACCTGTGATGTAAACAACAACAGTGGAGTGAGATACATCAAATCTCAGTGAGTTCGCTATCTTATAGTCCTCTCAGCTCTACAAGGTTCTAATAAACCTAACTCAAATCAAAAGGGAAGGGAAGTGACTTGAGTACACACACACAACTAACTCCACACTAGTGAGCCTATTAACTCACGATAGTACCAAGGTACGTCCTGAGCCTATAAACTCAAGAACTCACTAATCAATAACCATACCAAGGTATCCCCTTTTCCCGTCCGCTTCTACGTCTAGAAGATGACCCGAGTCATGGATCCTTGAAGTTACTTAGCATACGAAATGGATTCGGGATCATTGGCCCGTACACCGTGATCTGTCACTTCACACGGCCCGTACACCATCACAAGTCTCTTTACCCGTAGGCTCTATACGTACTACACGCGGGAATCAAACCTGCCAAGTAATTGTGCATAGTTTCAGAGGAGGTGCTCGAGTCTCATGAAACTACACCGCAAAAAACACTGGTTATGATTATATTATACACACGCCTCGGCCTTTCATGCACGAGCGTTGCCGTTATGACAATTCACACTTTCCGACATTGTTTATAGTAATGCTCCTCACTCTACCTATTCCATATTTTAACATACATCCATTTTCAACAACAATTACACACCATTAACGATAAAAGTCAATAAAACGACACTATTCAAAAGTCCCGACATAATTAAATCGGCCAACAAATCTAAAAATCACTTTAATAAGAAATTACATTCTGTTAGCTTTCCAATGATATCAAGAACGTTAAAAACGGATAAACGAGTCAAAAGTTATGGACATAACACGAAATGGTATCGCGAAAAACACATTTCTGCACCCTCCTGGCCGTACGCGTACTGCCCTAAGCCATACGCGTATTGCCAAGCTAGCTCGTCCAGCCATACGCGTATAGCCCAAGGTCATACGCGTATGAGCAGAGGCTATTTTCCTTGCAAATTCCCTTTTTAAAATTCCAATACGCGTACTACCATGACTCATACGCGTATTGCCTTGTCCATACGCGTAACACCCAAATTCCTTCACATCCATACGCGTATTGCCCAACTCAATATGCGTATGGCCCTGCGTGATACGCGTATGGGCAGATGAATCCCAGAATTTTCCTGCAGAAAATTTCTGCTACGGGTTGATCCAATTCAACCCCAAAATCTCATTTTTTCCAATCAAAATACACCAAAACATACTATAATCATACCAACCAGTATCACATACAATCAATGATCGAATTTCAGCAGTGAGACTATGATTCTAATGTACAATTTCACATTTCCTAATCAATATAAAACTAACTCTAAACTCAAATAAACGTTAATCTTGAGTGTCTAACTAGAACCCACCTGGATTACTAGATGAGGAGGTTGAATGCTGAGATGAAAAGATGAAAATTGGTTGATGATTGATGACTTAGAGCTCTTGGGAGAATTTCCTCTTCTTCCTCTTCCTTTTCCTTTCTTTTTTTTTTCTAAGTTCCTCCACTTTACCAAATAAGGAAAGGAAAAGAAAATTTACAAGGAAACATTAATTGGCAATACTACTAATTATCCAAATTATCTCAAATGCACCAATTAATGAAATTCCAAGTTAAATAATATTAAATCTAATCAATCCGAGTTCATCAGTTTACTCTAATTATTCTATCCAATAATTGCTCAGAGTACACCGGAACCCAGTTGATCAAAATAATATTATCCAAAACGCTCAGAATTTTACGGGGTATTACATAAATTGACTTGAGCGAGCACAAATTGACCCGCGCAGATATAAGAAGAGTGTCCTATTAGTAATATATTATTAGTTGTTAACTCTAAAATAAAATTATTTCAAGAATGAATATTAATAATATATTCTTTATAACTAAAGGAATATCCAAAAATATAAAACAATAAAAAACAAAAACATTCTTCGCTAAAACATCAATAATTAACCATATAATTTATATGGATTATATATCCTTTATATTTCAATAATAAAGTAATTAAAAAAAACAATCACACTAGTAATTAGTCCTAATAACTTAATAATTAACCTAATAATAAATATGGATGAATGACTTAAACTAATGGCATGCTACACCATACAATAAAATTCAATTAGACGATTTTTCTAAATGATCTCTATGCGATAAAAAGCTAAGAGGCTAACAAACAATCTTCACAGTACAAACTTTTGAAAAATTGCGCACATCCTTAAAATTGATAGTAGTATACAATCCAACCTCAAAGTTAACAATTCCCCGAGAGGAGCTACTAACAATGTCGGTAGCTACATCATTGTTGACATCCATGTTGTGGTGGACTATGATAGTATTTGTAAAACCACTACTTTGGAAAAAAGGTTTTAAAGGAATGGTGGAGAGAAGACTTTGATATATTGTTGTAATTAATATTAAAAGAAATGTGATCGTAAGATATACTATAATAGCTGTCGTGGTTTGTGATGAAGAGAGTAATATTTCACTCAGCGGTGATTCTTGATTTTTTTTTATGTTGAGTGACATTCGTTCCGTTTAGACATGTTCTACAAAGGTTTGCAAGAAAACAGGACAGAACGTCTAGATTTGTCAAAAAAAAAAAAACGGGACAAATGGACTTGCCAATACATCACTTTTTATACAAAATTTTATGTGTATAAAAATGCACAAAAATTTAGAGCGGAATATGATAAACATATTAAAAGAAGCTTTGTTAAAATTTTACAAAAAATATATAGATTAGAAATACCTGTATCCATATTCGGTAATGATCAGAAAGCAAGTAAGCAGCAACTAAAAAAAAGTTAAAATGGAATGAGTGTATTAGAATAATTTGAAATAAAACTTTACTACAATAATTTTTTACAAACTACACACATAAAAACTTAAAGATATATGGGAAAAATAGCTTCAGAAAATATGCGAAATTTACCGGTTTGGTTTAACTTCTACGCCTCTTATAAACGTGGTTGTTTTTTCAATTCTTAGACTTTGTTTGGTCATGTATAGTATTTATAGAGTTTTAAGATGCAACACATATGGAAGGAAAGAAAATAAAAAGATGTAAAATTGATTATGAACAATTAAATTGATTGTCATTATATCAATCTCTTTCTTTTTAATTTATTTATCGTATTGTAGTTTTAATTAGATTTAGGATTGATTATGAAATCAATCAACGATTAAACTAATTATCTTTACTTCAATCAATTTCTTTTTATTCTATTTATTTTGTTGTAATTTTATTTAGATTCAGGATTTAATATGAAATCAATCAACAATTAAATTGATTACAAATATATCAATCTCTTTCTTCTTAGTTTATTTATCTTTTTATATTTTTAATTAGATTTAGTTTTTTTTCTCTCACTGAGATAACAGGTTTGCTGAGCCGTGTGATTTTACTCTCTACCACTTTTCTATTTTTTTTATTATTTTATTTATTTATTTTTCCCATTTAGTATTTTTTTAAAAAAAATTTATAACATGATTTTTTTAAAAAAATTCAAGACTTGTAATTCTTATAAAACTATTTTATTTTTATATTTGTGGTTATTTTCTTAATGAATGGGATGGAATTACATAAAAATATTGATAAAATAAAAACTTATCTTAATATTTAGCACCTTTTATTTAAATATAAAATAGAATTTAAAAACCAGATAGAGAAAATAAGGTACCATAGATGAGACATATTAAAAAAATTTATAATATATAATATATATTATAATCATGGCTTAAATAGTGTTTTCGTCCCTGTAAGTTGGCGAGTTTTTGGTTTTGGTCCCTGAATCTTTTTTTTTTCGGTCCAAGTCCTTAACATTTGATTTCTTTTTGCGATTAGTCCTTGACGTTAAACTTCCGTTACAAAAATGATGATGTGGCTAACGTTGCAAGTATTTTTTATCATTTTTCATTTATTTTAATCCCCAATAATTCCACATAAGCTGTTTTGATTTTGGTCCCTATTGTTTAAGAAGGCAAAAATAGAAATTTTGGTCCCAAGAGGACTTGAACCCATGACTTTTGCTTCAACTACATGCTTCTTATCCACTAGACCATTTATCTCACTTATGTTTTTATTTGCAACAAATTTATATATTACATAACTCCAATATTTACTATTTAATACTTAGTATAAATTATTTAATATAATTAGTATAAATTATTTAATATAGTTAATATAAATTATTTAATATAATTATACTAAATTATTTTATAGAGTTTAATATTTAATACTTATTAATATAAATAAAAATTATTTAATATAAATATTTATATATACTATTAGTATAAATTATTTAATATAATTAGTATAAATTATTTAATATAGTTAATACAAACTATTTAATACAATTAATATAAATTATTTTATATAATTTAATATTTAATACTTATTAATATAAATATAAATTATTTTATAAATTAGTATAAATAATTAGTTTATTAAATATTTCATTAATTTAATATTCCAAATATTTAATATTTCAATTATTAATTATCATAATTATTTATTATTTAGTATCATAATTATTTACTATTAACTAATAATACAATATTATTTACTAATAATTATTTATTATTTATTATCGTTATTATTTATTATTTATTATCGTAACTAATAATTATTTATTATTTAAATAACTAAATGATTTTAATATTAATAATCATAATTATTTAATATCTCATTTATTTAATTTACTGTAATTAATATTATAATTATCTAATAAATTAAACTATTATTAATAATTTACTGTAATTAATTAATACTCTAATTATTTATGTAATTAATTTATTAGTTACAGTAAATTATTTAGTTATTTAATAGTTTAATTTACTAAATAATTACAGCAAATTTATTTAGTTTAATTTAATAATTTATGTAATTAATTTATTAGTTACAGTAAATTATTTAGTTATTTAATAGTTTAATTTACTAAATAATTACAATAAATTTATTTAGTTTAATTACATAAATAATTACATTAAATTATTAATAATAGTTTAATTTATTAAATAATTATAATATTAATTATAATAAATTAAATAAATGAGATATTAAATAATTATGTTTATTAATATTAAAATTATTTAGTTATTTAAATAATAAATAATTATTAGTTATGATAATAAATAATAAATAATTATGATAATAAGTAATAAATAATTATTAGTTAATAATATTGTATTATTAGTTAATAGTAAATAATTATGATACTAAATAATAAATTATTATGATAATTAATAATTGAAATATTAAATATTTGGAATATTAAATTAATGAAATATTTAATAAACTAATTATTTATACTAATTTATAAAATAATTTATATTTATATTAATAAGTATTAAATATTAAATTATATAAAATAATTTATACTAACTGTATTAAATAATTTATATTAACTATATTAAATAATTTATACTAATTATATTAAATAATTTATATTAATTATATTAAATAATTTATACTAATTATATTAAATAATTTATACTAAGTATTAAATAGTAAATATTGAATTTATGTAATATATAAATTTGTTGCAAATAAAAACACAAGTGAGATAAATGGTCTAGTGGATAAGAAGCATGTTGTTGAAGCAAAGGTCATGGGTTCTAGTCCTCTTGGGACCAAAATTTCCATTTTTGCCTTCTTAAACAATAGGGACCAAAATCAAAACAGCTTATGTGGAATTATTGGGGATTAAAATAAATGAAAAATGATAAAAAAACACTTGCCACGTCAGCGACGTTAGACACATCATCATTTTTGTAACGGAAGTTTAACGTCAGGGACTAATCGCAAAAAGAAATCAAATGTTAAGGACTTGGACCGAAAAAAAAAAGATTCAGGGACCAAAACCAAAAACTCGCCAACTTACAGGGACGAAAACACTTTTTAAGCCTATAATCATTAATATATCACTATATAAATCATCAAAGTTAATAAAGAAGTTGGATTGATTAAATATTGAATACAAAAAGTTATATCTGATTTTCAATTACACTTAATTGTATTTTATTTATTGCACTTTATTATAGTTATTTTGTGATACACAATCAAATGACTTCAGTGTGATACGTTAATTAGGGATTTAAAAATAAAAATAACATTTTCAAAATAGTAAAAATTATTTTAAACTTAATATTTATAGACTAAGAGTCTAATTTTAACATATAGTAGTATAAATTAAATTTTTTTAATATTAAAACATAGTCAATTTCAACTAATTAAATTCATAAAAAATCCAAGTTTTCAAAAAAAGTATCTAATAATGATTTTTTTATATAAAGAATAATTCAAAATAGTAAAATTTTGAAATTTTAATATTTTTAAAAGTCATAGTATAAAAGACTAAAATATCTAAAATAATATTAACCAAAAAATATTTATATAAGTTGTTTATCCGAAGATTTTTTTTTGAAAAACTGTTTATACTTTTTTAAAATAAAAATATGTAATAATATACAAATCATTTAAAATTTAATAATTGTTTTAGTCAATATTTAATATAATTACAAAAAGATTCTTTTTATGATTTTGATCAATAATCGATCATAATATGATATGATAATCTTATCTTTTTGAATTTGGTATATTGGTTTCTTTTTATTTTGTATTAAATTTTTTCTCTTTTCAGGGTTTGGGTATTGTAGTTTTAGTTAAAAAATTAAGAAAGGAGAAAACTATAATTAATTAATTATGTTAACGCAATTTTATTGAAAGGCTTAAAAATATTCCCCTTATGATATTATTTGGTCAGTCAAAAATTTCTGATCATTATTATAATATATTTGACTTCTAGATAATCTACCACCTATCTATTAAAAGACTATGTTCTAGAAACGATAACTAAATCTTTTTTAATTCAAGTTTATTTTTTTCTAATTATAGTATTAATTATGTCTAAGCACATTTAACTTACTTTTTCAATTTTCATGCAAAACTGAAAAAAAAAAAAAGCCTCATTCTACTTTCAATGTCATTTTAGATGTTCACTCTACTTCATCCATAAAATAATCAAAAGATACATTGAAGCTTGGAGTGACACGCATTGGTTGGTGATATATTAAAATGACATTGATTTGATCATACTAGAACAAGCGATGACGCCGTCGGTGGTTTTGAAACAACGTTTGCTACAAGAACTTTGAGGAAGCAACGTGAGTGGTTTGATCGTACTTAGCTTCACTTCTTCCGCTGAACTGCACAACTACCACCATGAATTCTTCTCTGACCACCGTCGTCAAATCCACCACTATCACAACGCCGCACACCAAGTTTCACCGCGTCATCCTTTGTCCCTTCCATGATTTTGTTTTGGTTTAAGTTGGCTTCTGATTTTGCTTGCTAAGATGTAGTTTCAATATGTTTTGAGAAATGAAAGATAAATTCATGTTGTTGTTATCTTTATATAAGAATATGAGAATGAATCTGAACCGCTGAATTAAAATATATTTCTAAAATTGATTATTAATTTCTCTCTCCTCTTAAAAGCGCCCGATTTTTTCGACTTTTGGCACATGATTCAGTGAAAAATATGATTTAATGTCAACCTTTCAAATCGGATGGTTATTATTTATTCTCAAATTCTCATATAACTCACTCATTCTGACTATATATATATATATATATGTGACGCCCACATATAATACTTGCATCAAATCTCATATTATACATGAATTTCACTTTCGGTACTGAAATATACAATAAGTTCCTAGTTAACACATTATACACATAAATGCCTCTAATACAAAACACTAATAGTCTAAGGCATTACATATACAAGATGTTCCAAAATGATAAAAACTAAGAACTAGATCAATATAAGGATCTCAAAATATAATGCCATAGCGGAAGCCATGCCATCACAAAAGCTACGATCCGTAAGGAAAGTCAAATAACCTTGTCCTTACCCTTCGCCGAACCTGCAGAACCTGTGATGTAAATAACAACAGTGGGGTGAGATACATCAAATCTCAGTGAGTTCCCTATCTTAAAGTCCTCTCGACTTTACAAGGTTCTAAATAAACCTAACTCATGTCAAAGGGGTAGGGGAGTGACCATGAGTACACACACACAAGTAACCATCACGGTGAGCCTGTAAACTCACACTAGTACCGAAGTACCTCCTGAGCCTGTAAACTCAAGGATTCACAAATCACTAACCATACCAAGGTATCCCCTTTTCCCGTCCGCTTTTACGTCTAGAAGACGACCCGAGTCATGGATCCTCGAAATCACTTGGCATACGAAATGGATTCGGGAACAACGGCCTGTTAGCCGTGAACCGTCACTTCTCATGGCCTGTTAACCATCTCAAGTCTCCACCCAATGCATAGGTTCCATTCGTACTATACGCGGGAATCAAACCTGCCAAGTAATGGTGCATATGTTTCAGAGGAGCTCGAGACCCATGAAACACACTATCCAAAAATAACCGGTTATGATTATACAATACACACGCCTCAGCCTTACTAGCACGAGCGTTGTTACTATTCCGTCACACACCACATTGTTTAGGGTAAGTCCTCACTCTTCCTGTTTCATTTTACATTAACATGCATATTCACTCACAACATGTTAAACAATAATAGGATAGGCAAAACGCATCATAAGTCCATAATAGAATAACATACCACAATTTAAACATAATCATATCACTTTTGGACTTTCCCGATTATTTAATCGGTCGGTAAATTCGACATATATCAACTTCATCGCATAGAATATTTCCTCGGCTTTATATCGATATAAGGAATGATCGAATCCGATAAACGAGTCAACAGTTATGAATTTTTTTCCCAAAAAAAATATAAAATTCCAACTCCCAGGCTGCGCTCAGCGCGCACCTGTCCGCGCTCAGCGCGTAACTCCCTGCCACGAGAGGCTCCAAGGATTTGGCACCGCGCTCAGCGCGCAGCGCGATTCTCAGAAAAATACTTCTGCTATAACAGAACTTTATCCCCCCCTCCAAAACCTTTTTAGGGCACAATTAGAAGTCAACAGAGGTTCAACATCACATGTATAACAAGGTTTGATCACCACTATCATCAAAATATATTATCTCATAAAAACCCAATTATTCTAAAACCCTAACATTTCAAAATCCTCAAACATCATATAGCAACATGAAAACAATCATCCCCACATGATTCTATGAGCATACTAAACATTCATTTCAATTTCTAATCGATTCTATCCGTTAAAACATCGATTTCTACGATTTCGACCTAAAACTCATAATACCAAAACTCAAGAAAAAAAAGGTTTCTAGCTAAACCCACCTTGAGATAGAGCAAGATGAAGATGATGAGAATATTGGGTGAAGATTTGATGAATGGATGATGATGATTCTTGAAGTTCTTCAAATTTCCTCTTTCTCCTCTTTTTCTCCTTCCTTTCCTTTTCTTTCCTTCTTTCTTCTTTCTCTCTCTTTCTTACTATCTTTTGCTTTTATGTTTGGAATGTGGAAGGAAAAAGGATTAAGTAGAAGACTAGTATTAGTAAATAATACTACTAAATGTCCAAAAAGTCTCTTAAGTCCAAATTAGTAAAATACCTCAGAGTCAGATAATATTAATTGGATTTATTCTAAGTACCAGAGTTACTCTAATTATTTTATCAACTAATTTCTCAGAGCAACCGTACTCAGTTGATCACAATGTAATATTATTCGGTGTAATAATTTACGGGGTATTACATCCTCCCCCCCTTAAATAGAAATTCGTCCCCGAATTTAAAGATTACCTGAACAGATGTGGATAAGAATCTCTCATTTCCGACTCTAGTTCCCAAGTAGCATCACCCGGATGCGTCATATCCCATTGCACCTTAACGAGTGGAATATCTTTGTTCCTTAACCCTTTTATTTCTCTTCCCACGATACAACTCGGATGTGGTTCAAAAGTCATATCCGCTTTTATTTCCACAGATTCTGGTAGAATTGGATGAAGAGGATTAGGAATAAACTTACGGAGCTGAGATACATGAAAAACATCATGCATTTCAGATAGAGAGGGTGGTAAGGCTAATCTGTAAGCAACTTCACCAATCCTTTCTAAAATCTGATACGGTCCCATGTATCTCGGAATTAATTTGCGTGACTTAAACGGTCCTTTCAGTCTCAATCTCGGAGTAACTTTCAGAAATACATGGTCACCTTCCCCAAATTCCAAAGGTCTCCTACGATTGTCCGCATAACTCTTTTGACGATCTTGTGCTTGCTTAATTTTCTCGCGAATCATTCGAATCTTTTCCGTAGTCTCTTGAATAATCTCAGGTCCCAAAATTCTATATTCGCCAATTTCCATCCAACACAAAGGTGTCCTACACTTCCTCCCATACAATGCTTCATAAGGAGCCATACCGATGCTCGCATGGTAACTATTGTTATAGGAAAACTCAATTAACGGCAAAAGTTCTTTCCAATTTCCCCCACTCTCTAGCACACAAGCTCTTAACATATCTTCCATCGTCTGTATTGTTCGCTCAGTCTGGCCATCCGTCTGGGGATGATTCGACGTGCTCAAACGCAAATTCGTACCCATAGCTTGTTGGAACACCTTCCAAAACCTCGAAGTAAACTTCGGATCTCTATCGAACACAATACTAGAAGGAACACCATGCAATCTCACAATCTCAGCAATAAACAACCTTGCAATATGACTTGCCTTGTAAGTAGTCTTCACGGCTAAGAAATGCGCAGATTTCGTTAGTCGGTCTACAATCACCCAAATGGAATCATACCCACCTTGCGTATGAGGTAAACCCACTGCAAAGTCCATAGAAATACTATCCCACTTCCAAACTGGAATATCCAAAGGTCGTAACAGACCGCCCGGTCTTTGGGGTTCAATCTTCACCTGTTGACACACCGCACATTCCGACACATATGTCGCTATATCCTTTTTCATCCCAGACCACCAATAATCTTTCTTTAAGTCTTGATACATCTTCGAAGAACCTGGATGTATCGCGAAAGTACCTTTATGAGCTTCGTCTAAAATCTTCCTTTTCAATGCCTCATCCTTCGGAACACAAATCCTTTGATTAAACAAAACAATCCCATATGTTGCTCGTGTAAAGCCCGGTTGAAGTAACAACTCTTGTAACTCCTCCTCTAACAGTTGTTCTTGTTGAATCTCAACTCTTAAAGTAGAATTGACATTCAAATTTCCCATAATTACACCATTCGGAGCCCACACAAATTGGAGATTAAGATCTCTAAACTTTTCCAACAACGAATACTCCAACATCATCAATTCTGCATTATGAACCATTTTCCGACTTAAAGCATCCGCTACTTTATTCACCTTTCCTGGATGATACTTCAATTCTAAGTCATAATCCTTTAAGTACTCCATCCATCTTCTTTGTCGCATGTTCAACTCCTTTTGGTCAAATAAATATTTCAAACTTTTGTGGTCACTGAACACTTCAAAACGTACACCATACAAATAATGACGCCACACCTTCAATGCAAACACCACTGCAGCTAGTTCCAAATCATGAGTTGGATAATTATTCTCATGAACTTTTAACTGCCGAGAAGCATAAGCTACTACTTGACCGCCTTGCATCAGAACACCCCCTAATCCCCTCTTAGAAGCATCACAGAATACTTCATAAGAGTTGTTAGGATCAGGAATAATTAATACTAGAGCACTCGTCAAACTTTCCTTCAATTTCATAAAACTTTGTTCACAACCCAATCCCACTCAAAAGCAAAATCCTTCCGAGTAAGTTTCGTCATTGGTAAGGCCAATTGAGAAAAGCCTTTAATGAACCTTCTATAGTAACCCGCCAGTCCCAAGAAACTTCTAACTTCTGAAACATTTCTCGGTCTCTCCCAATTAATCACTACTTCTACCTTCGATGGATCCACTGCCACACCACCTTGAGATATAACATGTCCAAGAAAATTAACTTCTGACATCCAAAACTCACACTTGCTCAACTTAGCAAACAATCGCTTCTCTTGCAATACCGATAAGACAATTCTCAGATGTTCTCCGTGCTCTTGTGGAGTACGAGAATAAATAAGAATGTCGTCAATAAAGATCACCACAAATTGGTCCAAGTAAGCTTGAAATATACGGTTCATGTAATCCATAAAAACAACTGGAGCATTTGTCACACCGAAAGGCATCACTAAGAATTCGTAATGACCGTAACGTGTTCTAAATGCAGTTTTTGGTACATCGGAACTTTTCACTCGGATCTGATGATAACCCGACCGTAAATCAATCTTCGAGAACACACAGGCTCCCTTCAATTGATCTAACAAGTCGTCTATCCTGGGTAAGGGGTACTTATTCTTAATGGTGACTTTATTCAACTTACGATAATCAATGCACAACCGCATTCCCCCATCTTTCTTCTTTACCAATAACACTAGAGCTCCCCAAGGTCAAACACTAGGTCTAACAAAGTGCTTAGACATTAGATCTTCCAATTGGTCCTTTAATTCTCTTAATTCAAGCGGTGTCATCCGATAAGGAGAAACGGATATAGGAGCCGTTCCCGGTACCAGGTCAATAGAGAACTCAACTTCTCTCTCCGGAGGAAGAGAAGAAACATCCTCAGGAAACACTTCAAGAAACTCACACACTATTGGAATACTCAGAACTTGCTGTTCACTACTTCCTTCCTTAGTAAGAACCAATAGAGCAGATTTTTCCTTCTCAAACAAGAAATTAATCATACCCACCGTACCTTCTAAAATCATTGATAACACATCTTTCGGGGTAGCCTCAGCCGATGGAATAATGATTAGCTTTTCTTCACACCCAATAAACACCGAATTAGCAGAAAGCCAATCCATCCCCAAAACAACATCAACTTTCTTAAGCGGTAGACAGATAAGATCGATCTGGAAAACTCTATCGTTCACAGCTAAAACACAATTTTCACACATCAACGGTGTTTCAACCATTTCATCCATGGCAGTAGTAACCACTATAGGAGGAAACAAAGGAATAGTTTGCAACCCAAGTCGCTTCACACAACTCAAAGACACAAAAGAATGCGTTGCCCCACAATCAAATAAAACAAAACAAGGATGTCCATTTACGAAACACGTACCCACAATCAAGGAGTTGTCACCTCACCCTTTGTTTTCCTTGCATCCAAGGTGTACACTCGGCCAGTAGTCCTCCCTTGTACCTGATTCCTACCCTGAGGACAATCCTTCGCCATATGGTCCACTCTATTACACTGATAACATCTCATTCCCTCCAAACTGCACCTACCATAATGATTCCGTCCACACACGCGACATACCGGAGGCATACTAGTTCTAGAACTCTGTACTTGCTTCCCTTTGGAAGACTGTTGCCTTTGCCTAAAATATTGATTCGACCTTCCACGGTAACTTTGAGTTGCCCTGTTCGAATCCACCTCTATTTGTACCTTTTTCAAACTATTCTCCGCCACATAACATTGTCTTAACATTTCAGCATAAGAAGCAAATTCCCGTTGAGACACGCTATGTGAAATTTCAGCCCTTAACCCAAACAAAAACTGATCAATCTTCCACCTCTCATCAGGAGCATACATGGCCTGTCTAGAATAGTCAGCCATGATCTCAAATTTTTCCGCATAGGAAGCCACTGACGAATTGCCCTGTCTCAACTGTTGGAACTCAAACTCCTTCTGAGACCTTAAAGAACTCGGAAAATATTTCTCCATAAAACTCACCTTGAACTGCTCCCACACTTTTGGTACCTCTTGGATTGTCATTAAGGCTGAAGCACTCTCCCACCAGCTCATGGCAGGACCCTTCAACAAGTGAGAAGCAAAAACCACCTTATTCTCCTCACTGCAATGAACTATCAAGAAGATCAGTTCCATACCTGATATCCATTCATGTGCTTTCACCGGATCTAACCCTCCCTGAAACTCCGGAGGATTCATACGAATGAATTCCCTATAGGTTCCCCCTGCAACTTCAGGAACAACCACTGGAGGATGCAGACCATCAGCCATTTGCTGTACCATTCCTTGCATGAACTGATTTTGCTGCTGCTGCATCTGTTGCATGAATTGATACAAAGGGGCGTTCCCTTCAGCACCCTGTGGATCCGTCCCAGCTGGAGTAGTCCTCAGAGTCCTTGGTCTTCCACGGTTGTTTCTACGTCCGTCGGCCATGTTCCTGAATGTCATACCAATAGGATTAAGTTGATCAGGCTCAATAACATAAATATAACACGTAAGACCACAGGCGACGCCACGTATCTGAAACGGAAAGAGTTACTTATTCTATTTCATGGCTAGGTCGAGGATACGACCTGCTCTGATACCAACTGTGACGCCCACATATAATACTTGCATCAAATCTCATATTATACACGAATTTCACTTTCGGTACTGAAATATACAATAAGTTCCTAGTTAACACATTATACACATAAATGCCTCTAATACAAAACACTAACAGTCTAAGACATTACATATACAAGATGTTCCAAAATGATAAAAACTAAGAACTAGATCAATATAAGGATCTCAAAACATAACGCCCTAGCGGAAGCCATGCCATCACAAAAGCTACGATCCGTAAGGAAAGTCAAATAACCTTGTCCTTACCCTTCGCCGAACCTACAGAACCTGTGATGTAAACAACAACAGTGGGGTGAGATACATCAAATCTCAGTGAGTTCCCTATCTTAAAGTCCTCTCGGCTTTACAACGTTCTAAATAAACCTAACTCATGTCAAAGGGGTAGGGGAGTGACCATGAGTACACACACACAAGTATCCATCACGGTGAGCCTGTAAACTCACACTAGTACCGAAGTACCTCCTGAGCCTGTAAACTCAAGGATTCACAAAGTACCGAAGTACCTCCTGAGCCTGTAAACTCAAGGATTCACAAATCAGTAACCATACCAAGGTATCCCCTTTTCCCTTCCGCTTCTACGTCTAGAAGACGACCCGAGTCATGGATCCTCGAAATCACTTGGCATACGAAATGGATTCGGGAACAACAGCCTGTTAGCCGTGAACCGTCACTTCTCATGGCCTGTTAACCATCTCAAGTCTCCACCCAATGCATAGGTTCCATTTGTACTATACGCGGGAATCAAACCTGCCAAGTAATGGTGCATATGTTTCAGAGGAGCTCGAGACCTATGAAACGCACTATCCAAAAATAACCGATTATGATTATACAATACACACGCCTCGACCTTACTAGCACGAGCGTTGTTACTATTCCGTCACACACCACATTGTTTAGGGTAAGTCCTCACTCTTCCTATTTCATTTTACATTAACATGCATATTCACTCACAACATGTTAAACAATAATAGGATAGGCAAAACGCATCATAAGTCCATAATAGAATAACATACCACAATTTAAACATAATCATATCACTTTTGGACTTTCCCGATTATTTAATCGGTCGATAAATTCGACATATATCAACTTCATCGCATAGAATATTTCCTCGGCTTTATATCGATATAAGGAATGATCGAATCCGATAAACGGGTCAACAGTTATGAATTTTTTTCCCAAAAAAAATATAAAATTCCAACTCCCAGGTCGCGCTCAGCGCGCACCTGTCCGCGCTAGGCGCGTAACTCCTTGCCACGAGAGGCTCCAAGGATTTGGCACCGCGCTCAGCGGGCAACCTGCAAGCTCAGCGCGCAGCGCGATTCTCTAAAAAATACTTCTGCTATAACAGAACTTTATCCCCCCTCCAAAACCTTTTTAGGGCACAATTAGAAGTCAACAGAGGTTCAACATCACATGTATAACAAGGTTTGATCACCACTATCATCAAAATATATTATCTCATAAAAACCCAATTATTCTAAAACCCTAACATTTCAAAATCCTCAAACATCATATAGCAACATGAAAACAATCATCCCCACATGATTCTATGAGCATACTAAACATTCATTTCAATTTCTAATCAATTCTATCCGTTAAAACATCGATTTCTACGATTTCGACCTAAAACTCATAATACCAAAACTCAAGAAAAAAAAGGTTTCTAGCTAAACCCACCTTGAGATAGAGCAAGATGAAGATGATGAGAAGATTGGGTGAAGATTTGATGAATGGATGATGATGATTCTTGAAGTTCTTCAAATTTCCTCTTTCTCCTCTTTTTCTCCTTCCTTTCCTTTTCTTTCCTTCTTTTGTAATACCCCGTATTTTATGATACCGACTAATATTGCATTGTGATTAATTGAGTCCGGTTGCTCTGAGAAATTATTTGATAAAATAATTAGAGTAACTTCGGTACTTAGAATTGATCCAATAAATATTAATTGTTTCGGAGACATTTATTTAATTTGGACTTGAGAGACTATTTGGACATTTAGTAGTATTATTTCTAATACTAGGTTACTATATTTCTTTCCATTCCATTTGCCAAAGATAGAAAGACATAGATAAAGTTAGAGGAAAGAAAGAAGGAAGAAAGGAAAGGAAGGAGAGAAAAAGAGGAGAAGAAGAAATTTGAAGAAAAAGCTCAAGATCATCATCCAATCTTCATCCAAACTTCTCTATCATCTGCATCTTGCTCTATTTGAAGGTGGGTTCTAGTTAGTACCATTGTTAGAGAGCTCTAGAGAGTTTTGGATTTAGGTTAGATTATGAAAATATGAAATTTTATGGTTGAATCTTGTTATAAATGTTGTTGAATGCTTGTTATCATGTCTATACTGAGTTTAGACCATGTGGATATTATTGGGTTGTGTTTTGATGGAGAAATTATGACTTGGAAGTGAAGAACAACAGCTGGGAGAAGTTCTGGTTCGCAGGGTTCGCCTAGCGAACCTGGGGCGAAGCCTAGCGAACAGCAATCGAGGGTTCGCCTAGCGAACCCAACCTTCGCCTAGCGAAGGTTCGCTGGCATGTTCGCCTAGCGAACTTTGTGTGTTTTGAATATGGGAACTTACTGCCTTGGTGCTCGCTGGCACATTCGCCTAGCGAAGGTGAAGGCGAAGGTTCGCCAGACGTTCGCCTAGCGAACTTATGGTGTTTTAGGTCTGGGAGTTTTATGTTTAATTACTCGCCAGCATGCTCGCCTAGCGAAGGCGAAGGCGAAGGCTCGCCAGCTCGTTCGCCTAGCGAACCTGGGGCGAGCTATGTTGTTTTCTTAACTTGTTTCCGCCATATCTTTTGATCCGGTTGTCCGTTTTGGATGTTCAGCATATCAATAGAAAGCTGGAGAAATGATCTTTATGATGATGTTAAGCATTGTCGATTTTATTGGCCGATTAAATAATCGGAGGGAACCCGAAGTGGAATTCATTTGATAATTTTTTTATGTAAACTATATTTAATTGATGTTAAACTAATCTATTGCATTAATATGGTATGTTTTGCCTAATCTATGGTTGTTAACATGATTGTGATTGAAAATGCATGTAGTATGAAAATGAAATAGAGAGAGAGAGAGAAAAACATCACCCTTAACCATAGGAAGACCTAGAATGACTAGGAGGTTTACGTTTCTAGTTGTGGCTAGGATTGATAAATGTTTGAGACAAGGAAAAGACCCTAGTATGGAACATGAGGGATTGCGACGAGTGATCGATACCTAAGTAACTGTGACCCGCGTTCCGGTCCTCTTATGAGGGATAACCGGGGAGGTTGCTTAGATGATGGTATTATTGACCAGGCTGAAGGGCCCCTGGTGTGGGCTGGCCGGGGAAAGTACTATGTGTAAATAACCGGGACCCGTGTTGGATAGCCCTTGTGGATGGCCGGGAAAAGTTATTTGCCTTAGCATCCATGACTCGTGTCGAAAACTCTTTGGAAGGGTTGGCCGAGAATGTTTGTCTACGAATTTAAGGATCTGTGACCTGTGTCGAATCCTCTTGTAAGGTTGGCCCGGGGAAGGATGCCTTCGTGGGAGATACCCATTGTTGATGCGAGAGTTAAGAACTCGTAAGTATGTTTCCATATAGGGCAAGAATGAATTGTGAACTCAAAGTCCTTTTCCCTTCCCCGGACTTGAGTTAGGATTATTAGAACCCCTTTTAATCCGAGAGAATCTATAAGATAAGAACTCACTGAGATTTGATGTATCTCACCCCACTGTTGTTGTTTACATCACAGGTGCTTCAGGTACAGAGAAGGGTAAGGACAAGGTCGTTTGATCTTTCCTTGCATGTTGATGGCTAGCTTCCACTATGTTGTTATTTTGAGATCATTATTATGATCTAGTTCTTAGATTTTATCATTTTGGAACATCTTGTACATGTAATGCCTTAGACTTAGGTGTTTTGTATTAGAGGCAATTATGTGTATAATGTGTTATCTAGGAACTTATTGTATTTCAATACCAAATACTTGGATTCATATATATGATTTATGCTTTGATGTATGGATTTTATATATGGGTGTTACAGTTGGTATCAAAGCAAGTCGTATCCTCGACCTAGCCATGAAATAGTATAAGTGTTTCTTTCCGTTTCATATATGTTGTGTCGCCGTGGGTCTTAAGCGTTATATTTATGGCATTGAGCCTGATCAACTTAATTCTATTTGTATGACCTTTAGGAACATGGCTGATGGACGTAGAAACCCTCGTGGTAGGCCCCGCACCACTCCTCAAGGGACGAATCCGCCGGTTGGCAATGGAAATGCTCCGTTGTATCAGTTCATGCAACAGATGCAGCAACAACAGAATTTGTTCATGTAGCAAATGGTGCAGCAAATGAATGGAGGTCCGCATCCTCCGGTAGTGGTTCCCGAAGCTGTAGGTGGGAATTTTCGGGACTTTATCCGCATGAATCCTCCAGAATTTCAGGGTGGATTAGATCCCGTGAAGGCTCACGAATGGATCTCTGGTATGGAAAGGATTTTCTTGATAGTCCATTGCAGCGAAGAGAATAAGGTGTTGTTTGCTTCCCATTCTCTGAAGGGTCCCGCCATGAGATGGTGGGAGAGTGCTTCGGCTCGAATGGTCATGCAAGGAGTGCCGAGGGTTTGGGAGCAATTCAAGGTTGTTTTCATGGAGAAGTACTTTCCGAGTACTCTGAGAACTCAGAAAGAGTTTGATTTTCAACAATTAAGACAAGGAAGTATGACGGTAGCCAGTTATGCTGAGAAGTTCGAAGACATGGCTGCATATTCCAGGCAGGCTATGTATGCGCCGGACGAGAGGTGGAAGGTGGACCAATTTATTTTTGGACTTCGAGCTGAAATATCCCATTGTGTCTCTCAGAGGGAGTTCACTACTTATGCTGAAGTGCTAAGACAATGCTATGTGGTAGAACATAGTTTGAAAAAGGTTCGAGATGAAAGTGTGGCAAGTCGGGTAACTCAAGGTGATCGTGGAAGGTCTAATCAATCATTTAGACCTAGGCCACAATCCTTCAAGGGGAAACAAGTGCAAAGTAGTAAGCCTAATACTCCTCCTTTGTGCCGGTTGTGCAACAAGTATCATTTCAGGAAGTGCAACGATGGAGTCTTTAGATGTTATCAGTGTGATGGAGTGGGCCATATGGCAAGGGATTGTCCTGAGAGTAAGAATCAAGTGCAAGGAAAAAGCGCCGGTCGAGTCTACACCTTGGATGCAAGAAAGAAGAGTGACAATTCTTTGATTGCCGGTACGTGCCTAGTTAACGGCTTTCCTTGTTTTGTTTTATTTGATTGCGGAGCTACACATTCTTTCGTATCGATGCAATGTATGAAGCGACTTGGGTTGCGGTCTGTTCCTTTGTCTCCTCCTATGGTGGTCACTACCGCCATGGATGAAATGTTTGAGACGCCTTTGATGTGTGAAAATTGTGTGCTATCTGTGAATGATAGAGTTTTTCAGATTGACCTTATTTGTCTACCGCTTAAGAAAGTGGATGTCGTGTTAGGAATGGATTGGCTTTCTGCTAATTCGGTATTTATTGGGTGTGAGGAAAAGCTTATCATCATTCCGTCTATTGAGGCTACACCAAAGGATGTTGTAACAACTATTCTAGAAGGTACGGTTGGTATGATAAATCTCTTGTTTGAAGAAGAAAAATTGGTTATGTTGGTTCTCACTAAGGAAGGGAGTAGCGACCTTCAGGTTATGGATATTCCCGTAGTTTGCGAATTTCCTGAAGTTTTCCCTGAAGATGTCACTTCTCTTCCTCCGGAGAGGGAAGTGGAATTTTCTATTGACCTGGTACCGAGAACGGATCCTATATCCGTTTCTCCGTATCGGATGGCACCGAAGGAGTTAAGGGAATTAAAGGATCAGTTAGAAGAACTCATGGCGAAACATTTCGTGCGGCCTAGTGTTTCTCCATGGGGAGCTCCTGTTTTGCTGGTGAAGAAGAAGGACGGTGGGATGCGGATGTGCATCGATTATCGTCAGTTGAATAAAGTCACCATTAAGAACAAGTATCCCTTGCCCAGGATAGATGACCTTTTGGATCAATTGAAAGGAGCCTGCGTGTTCTCGAAGATTGATTTGAGGTCAGGTTATCACCAAATCCGAGTGAAGAGTTCTGATGTACCTAAGACTGCATTTAGGACCCGTTATGGCCATTACGAATTCTTAGTGATGCCTTTCGGTGTGACAAATGCTCCAGCCGTTTTTATGGATTACATGAACCGAATATTTCAAGCTTACTTGGACCAGTTCGTGGTAATCTTCATTGAGGATATTCTTATTTATTCTCGTACTTCACAAGAGCACGAGGAACATCTGAGAATTGTATTATCGGTGTTGCAAGAGAAGCAACTTTTTGCTAAGTTGAGTAAGTGTGAATTTTGGATGGCAGAAGTTAAGTTTCTTGGTCACGTTATATCCCAAGGTGGTGTCGCAGTAGATCCGTCGAAGGTAGAAGCAGTGATAAATTGGGAGAGGCCGAGAAATGCCTCAGAAGTCAGAAGTTTTTTAGGGCTGACAGGTTACTATAGGAGGTTCATCGAAGGTTTCTCTCAGTTGGCTTTACCGATGACGAAGCTTACTCGTAAAGATTTTGCTTTTGAGTGGGATTCGGGTTGTGAGCAAAGTTTCATGAAGTTGAAGGAGAGATTGACAACGGCTCCGGTGTTAATCATTCCTGATCCTAACAACTCGTATGAAGTGTTTTGTGATGCTTCTAAAATGGGATTGGGAGGTGTTCTGATGCAAGATGGTCAAGTAGTAGCTTATGCCTCCCGACAATTGAAAATTCATGAACAGAATTATCCAACTCACGATTTGGAATTGGCGGCGGTTGTTTTTACACTAAAGGTGTGGCGGCATTATTTGTATGGTGTACGTTTTGAAATGTTCAGTGACCATAAGAGCTTGAGGTATTTATTTGACCAAAAGGAGTTAAATATGCGACAACGAAGATGGATGGAGTACTTAAAAGATTATGATTTAGATTTGAAATATCATCCAGGAAAAGCGAATAAGGTAGCAGATGCGTTAAGTCGGAAATTGGTTCATGGCGCGAAATTGATGAGTTTGGAGTATGCCTTGTTGGAGAATTTTAGAGATCTTAATCTTCAGTTTGTATGGACCCAAGATGGTGTGATTATGGGAAATTTGAATGTCAATTCTACTCTGAGAGTTAAGATTCACCAAGGACAAATGACAGATGAGAAGTTGCAAGAAATGTTACTTCTACCGGGTTTTATTCAGGCTACCGACGGAATTATTATGTTCGACCAAAGAATTTGTGTTCCGAATGATGCAATGTTAAGAAGGAAGATTTTGGATGAAGCTCATAAAGGTACTTTTACGATACATCCTGGTTCTTCGAAGATGTATCAGGATTTGAAGAATGACTATTGGTGGGCCGGAATGAAAAAGGATGTTGCGATGTATGTGTCAGAATGTGCAGTGTGCCAACAAGTTAAGATTGAACACCAAAGGTCGGGCGGTATGTTGCAACCTTTAGAAATTCCAGTTTGGAAATGGGATAGCATTTCTATGGACTTCGCAGTAGGTTTGCCCCGTACGCAAGGTGGTTATGATTCAATTTGGGTGATTGTGGATCGACTAACGAAATCTGCGCACTTCTTGGCCGTGAAGACTACATTTAAGGCAAGTCATCTTGCGAGGTTGTTTATTGCGGAAATTGTAAGATTGCACGGTATTCCTTCTAATATTGTGTCGGACAGAGATCCGACGTTTACTTTAAGGTTTTGGAAGGTCTTTCAACAAGCCATGGGGACGGAGTTGCGTTTGAGCACGTCTAATCATCCTCAGACGGATGGTCAGACTGAGCGAACGATACAAACAATGGAAGATATGTTGAGAGCTTGTGTGTTAGAAAATAAAGGGAATTGGAAAGAACTTCTACCATTGATTGAGTTTTCCTATAATAATAGTTATCATGCTAGCATCGGTATGGCTCCGTATGAAGCGTTGTATGGGCGAAAATGTAGAACACCCTTGTGTTGGGCGGAAGTTGGGGAAGATAGAATCTTAGGACCCGAAATCATCCAAGAGACTACGGAAAAGATTCAAATGATCCGCGAGAAAATTAAGCAAGCACAAGACTGTCAAAAGAGTTACGCGGACAATCGAAGGAGACCTTTAGAATTTGAAGAAGGTGACCATGTATTCTTGAAAGTTACTCCTAGATTGAGATTGAAAGGACCGTTTAAGTCACGCAAGTTGAGCCCGAGATACGTAGGACCGTATCAGATCTTAGAAAGAATTGGTGAAGTAGCTTACAGGTTGGCCTTACCGCCTTCTCTGTCGGAAATGCATGATGTCTTCCATGTATCTCAGCTTCGGAGATTTGTTCCCGATCCTCTTCAGCCGATTCTACCGGATACTATTGAGATAGAAGCGGATTTGACGATTGAACCTCAACCGAGCCGCATTGTGGGAAGAGAAACGAAGGTATTAAGGAACAAGGACATTCCTCTCGTTAAGGTGCAGTGGGATGTAACGCATCCGGGAGATGCCACTTGGGAACTTGAATCGGAAATACGAGGTGCTTACCCTCATCTGTTCAGGTAAATTTTAAATTCGAGGGCGAATTTCTATTTAAGGGGGGGAGGATGTAATACCCCGTATTTTATGATACCGACTAATATTGCATTGTGATTAATTGAGTCTGGTTGCTCTGAGAAATTATTTGATAAAATAATTAGAGTAACTTCGGTACTTAGAATTGATCCAATAAATATTAATTGTTTCGGAGACATTTATTTAATTTGGACTTGAGAGACTATTTGGACATTTAGTAGTATTATTTCTAATACTAGGTTACTATATTTCTTTCCCTTCCATTTGCCAAAGATAGAAAGACATAGAGAAAGTTAGAGGAAAGAAAGAAGGAAGAAAGGAAAGGAAGGAGAGAAAAAGAGGAGAAGAAGAAATTTGAAGAAAAAGCTCAAGATCATCATCCAATCTTCATCCAAACTTCTCTATCATCTGCATCTTGCTCTATTTGAAGGTGGGTTCTAGTTAGTACCATTGTTAAAGAGCTCTAGAGAGTTTTGGATTTAGGTTAGATTATGAAAATATGAAATTTTATGGTTGAATCTTGTTATAAATGTTGTTGAATGCTTGTTATCATGTCTATACTGAGTTTAGACCATGTGGATATTATTGGGTTGTGTTTTGATGGAGAAATTATGACTTGGAAGTGAAGAACAGCAGCTGGGAGAAGTTCTGGTTCGCAGGATTCGCCTAGCGAACCTGGGGCGAAGCCCAGCGAACGGCAATCGAGGGTTCGCCTAGCGAACCCAACCGTTCGCCTAGCGAAGGTTCGCTGGCATGTTCGCCTAGCGAACTTTGTGTGTTTTGAATATGGGAACTTACTGCCTTGGTGCTCGCTGGCACATTCGCCTAGCGAAGGTGAAGGCGAAGGTTCGCCAGACGTTCGCCTAGCGAACTTATGGTGTTTTAGGTCTGGGAGTTTTCTGTTTAATTACTCGCCAGCATGCTCGCCTAGCGAAGGCGAAGGCGAAGGCTCGCCAGCTCGTTCGCCTAGCGAACCTGGGGCGAGCTGTGTTGTTTTCTTAACTTGTTTCCACCATATCTTTTGATCCGGTTGTCCGTTTTGGATGTTCAGCATATCAATAGAAAGCTGGAGAAATGATCTTTATGATGATGTTAAGCATTGTCGATTTTATTGGCCGATTAAATAATCGGAGGGAACCCGAAGTGGAATTCATTTGATAATTTTTTTATGTAAACTATATTTAATTGATGTTAAACTAATCTATTGCACTAATAGGGTATGTTTTTCCTAATCTATGGTTGTTAACATGATTGTGATTGAAAATGCATGTAATATGAAAATGAAATAGAGAGAGAGAGAAAAACATCACCCTTAACCATAGGAAGACCTAGAATGACTAAGAGGTTTACGTTTCTAGTTGTGGCTAGGATTGATAAATGTTTGAGACAAGGAAAAGACCCTAGTATGGAACATGAGGGATTGCGACGAGTGATCGATACCTAAGTAACTGTGACCCGCGTTCCGGTCCTCTTATAAGGGATAACCGAGGAGGTTGCTTAGATGATGGTATTATTGACTAGGCTGAAGGGCCCCTGGTGTGGGCTGGCCGGGGAAAGTACTATGTGTAAATAACCGGGACCCGTGTTGGATAGCCCTTGTGGATGGCCGGGAAAAGTTATTTGCCTTAGCATCCATGACTCGTGTCGAAAACTCTTTGGAAGGGTTGGCCGAGAATGTTTGTCTACGAATTTAAGGATCCGTGACCCGTGTCGAATCCTCTTGTAGGGTTGGCCCGGGGAAGGATGCCTTCGTGGGAGATACCCATTGTTGATGCGAGAGTTAAGAACTCGTAAGTATGTTTCCATATAGGGCAAGAATGAATTGTGAACTCAAAGTCCTTTTCCCTTCCCCGGACTTGAGTTAGGATTATTAGAACCCCTTTTAATCCGAGAGAATCTATAAGATAGGAACTCACTGAGATTTGATGTATCTCACCCCACTGTTGTTGTTTACATCACAGGTGCTTCAGGTACAGAGAAGGGTAAGGACAAGGTCGTTTGATCTTTCCTTGCATGTTGATGGCTAGCTTCCGCTATGTTGTTATTTTGAGATCATTATTATGATCTAGTTCTTAGATTTTATCATTTTGGAACATCTTGTACATGTAATGCCTTAGACTTAGGTGTTTTGTATTAGAGGCAATTATGTGTATAATGTGTTATCTAGGAACTTATTGTATTTCAATACCAAATACTTGGATTCATATATATGATTTATGCTTTGATGTATGGATTTTATATATGGGTGTTACATCTTTCTTCTTTCTCTCTCTTTCTTACTATCTTTTGCTTTTATGTTTGGAATGTGGAAGGAAAAAGGATTAAGTAGAAGACTAGTATTAGTAAATAATACTACTAAATGTCCAAAAAGTCTCTTAAGTCCAAATTAGTAAAATACCTCAGAGTCAGATAATATTAATTGGATTTATTCTAAGTACCGGAGTTACTCTAATTATTTTATCAACTAATTTCTCAGAGCAACCGTACTCAGTTGATCACAATGTAATATTATTCGGTGTAATAATTTACGGGGTATTACAATATATATATATATATATATATATTCAAAAATATTTTTTATTAAAACTATTATAAAATAGTAGAAATTATTTTAAACTTTAAAAGACTAATTTTGATATATAGTAGCATAAATTTACATTATTTAATAATAAATTATAGTCAATATGAATTAAGTTTTAAAAAAAATATATATATTTAAAAATTATTTTTAAGAAAACTTATTCAAAATTAACTAATGTTTTGAAATTTTGATATTAAAAATTGTCATAATAAAAAAAATAAAATATCTAAAATAATATTGTATAAAAAATGTATTTAAACTAATTTTTTATCCAAAATTATATTTAGAAAATTATTTGTAAATTTTTTAAATAAAAATCAATTATATTATACATATAATTTTACCCCTTACGATATTATTAGATCATTCCCAAAATTTTGATCATAATTGTTATATAATTGACTTCTTGCTAAATTAATATATATATATTTTTTATATTTATAGATAAATTTAAAATAATTATATATTTAAATTGACTTGAGCGAGCACAAATTGACCCGCGCAGATATAAGAAGAGTGTCCTATTAGTAATATATTATTAGTTGTTAACTCTAAAATAAAACTATTTCAAGAATGAATATTAATAATATATTCTTTATAACTAAAGGAATATTCAAAAATATAAAACAATAAAAAATAAAAACATTATTCGCTAAAATATCAATAATTAACCATATAATTTATATGGATTATATATCCTTTATATTTCAATAATAAAGTAATTAAAAAAAACAATCACACTAGTAATTAGTCCTAATAACTTAATAATTAACCTAATAATAAATATGGATGAATGACTTAAACTAATGGCATGCTACACCATACAATAAAATCCAATTAGACGATTTTTCTAAATGATCTCTATGCGATGAAAAGCTAAGAGGTTTACAAACAATCTTCATAGTACGAACTTTTGGAAAATTGCGCACATCCTTAAAATTGATAGTAGTAGACAATCCAACCTCAAAGTTAACAATTCCCCGAGAGGAGCTACTAACAATGTCGGTAGCTACATCATTGTTGACATCCATGTTGTGGTGGACTATGATAGTATTTGTAAAACCACTACTTTAGAAAAAAGGTTTTAAAGGAATGGTGGAGAGAAGACTTTGATATATTGTTGTAATTAATATTAAAAGAAATGTGATCGTAAGATATACTATAATAGCTGTCGTGATTTGTGATGAAGAGAGTAATATTTCACTCAGCGGTGATTCTTGATTTTTTTTATGTTTAGTGAGTTGATAGAAGCTGAGTTGATTCCGTACTCTAGCGTGACTGTGTGAAAACGGAAGATGAGAAGTAGCAATATAAAAAAGATGGCAAGAAGGAACATTCTAGCAAAAACTATAAGTTTTTGCATCCAAAATGACCTCTGTTGGATTGAGGAGGATGCATATTCTATGACAATAGACAATAAAAATATGATCATGTCAATAGAAAAACAAAAATAATTTATAAAAATATTAATAAAAAAGATATATTAGGAGTGACATTCGTTCCGTTTAGACATGTTCTACAAAATTTTGCAAGAAAACAGAACAGAACGTCTAGGTTTGTAAAAAAAAAAATGGGACAAATGGACTTGCCAATACATCACTTTTTATACAAAATTTTATGTTTATAAAAATGCACAAAAATTTAGAGCGGAATATGATAAACATATTAAAAGAAGCTTTGTTAAAATTTTACAAAAAATTTATAGATTAGAAATACCTGTATCCATATTCGGTAATGATCAGAAAGGAAGTAAGCAGCAACTAAAAAAAAGGTAAAATGGAATGAGTGTATTAGAATAATTTGAAATAAAACTTTACTACAAGAATTTTTTACAAACTACACACATAAAAACTTAAAGATATATGGGAAAAATAGCTTCAGAAAATATGCGAAATTTACCGGTTTGGTTTAACTTCTACGCCTCTTATAAACTTGGTTGTTTTTTCAATTCTTAGACTTTGTTTGGTCATGTATAGTATTTATAGAGTTTTAAGATGCAACACATATGGAAGGAAAGAAAATAAAAAGATGTAAAATTGATTATGAACAATTAAATTGATTGTCATTATATCAATCTCTTTCTTTTTAATTTATTTATCGTATTGTAGTTTTAATTAGATTTAGGATTGATTATGAAATCAATCAACGATTAAACTAATTATCTTTACTTCAATCAATTTCTTTTTATTCTATTTATCTTTTTGTAATTTTATTTAGATTCAGGATTTAATATGAAATCAATCAACAATTAAATTGATTACAAATATATCAATCTCTATCTTCTTAGTTTATTTATCTTTTTATATTTTTAATTAGATTTAGTTTTTTTTTCTCTCACTGAGATAACAGGTTTGCTGAGCCGTGTGATTTTACTCTCTACCACTTTTCTATTTTTTTTATTATTTTATTTATTTATTTTTCCCATTTAGTATTTTTAAAAAAAAAATTTATAACATGATTTATTTAAAAAAATTCAAGACTTGTAATTCTTAGAAGACTATTTTATTTTTATATTTGTGGTTATTTTCTTAATGAATGGGATGGAATTACATAAAAATATTGATAAAATAAAAACTTATCTTAATATTTAGCACCTTTTATTTAAATATAAAATAGAATTTAAAAACCAGATACAGAAAATAAGGTACCATAGTTGAGACATATTAAATTTTTTTATAATATATATTATATATTATAATCATTCATATATCACTATATAAATCATCAAAGTAAATAAAGAAGTTGGATTGATTAAATATTGAATACAAAAAGTTATATCTGATTTTCAATTACACTTAATTGTATATTTATTTATTGCACTTTATTATAGTTATTTTGTGATACACAATCAAATGACTTCAGTGTGATACGTTAATTAGGGATTTAAAAATAAAAATAAAAATAACATTTTCAAAATAGTAAAAATTATTTTAAACTTAATATTTATAAACTAAGAGTGTAATTTTAACATATAGTAGTATAAATTAAAAATTTTTAATATTAAAACATAGTCAATTTCAACTAATTAAATTCTTAAAAAATCCAAGTTTTCAAAAAAAGTATCTAATAATGATTTTTTTATATAAAGAATAATTCAAAATAGTAAAATTTTGAAATTTTAATATTTATAAAAGTCATAGTATAAAAGACTAAAATATCTAAAATAATATTCACCAAAAAATATTTATATAAGTTGTTTATCCGAAGATTTTTTTTTGAAAAATTGTTTATACTTTTTTAAAATAAAAATATGCAATAATATACAAATCATTTAAAATTTAATAATTGTTTTAGTCAATATTTAATATAATTACAAAAAGATTCTTTTTATGATTTTGATCAATAATCGATCATAATATGATATGATAATCTTATCTTTTTGATGTTTTTTTTTTTTTTAATAAGCAAGATTGAATTATATCAAGGACAAAAGAGGGTGTCCCAGCCATATGATAATTTTATCTTTTTCAATTTGGTATATTGGTTTTTTCTTAGAATCTTCGAGGCTTCATTTGTAATTTAATTTTTTTTATTTTGTATTAAATTTGTTCTCTTTTCAGGGTTTGGGTATTGTAGTTTTAGTTAAAAAATTAAGAAAGGAGAAAACTATAATTAATTAATTATGTTAACGCAATTTTATTGAAAGGCTTAAAACTATTCCCCTTTTGATATTATTTGGTCAGTCAAAAATTTCTGATCATTATTATAATATATTTGACTTCTAGATAATCTACCACCTATCTATTAAAAGACTATGTTCTAGAAACGATCACTAAATCTTTTTTAATTCAAGTTTATTTTTTTCTAATTATAGTATTAATTATGTCTAAGCACATTTAACTTACTTTTTCAATTTTCATGCAAAACTGAAAAAAAAAAAAGCCTCATTCTACTTTCAATGTCATTTTAAATGTTCAATCTGCTTCATCCATAAAATAATCAAAAGATACATTGAAGCTTGGAGTGACACGCATTGGTTGGTGATATATTAAAATGACATTGATTTGACCATACTAGAACAAGCGATGACGCCGTTGGTGGTTTTGAAACAACGTTTGCTGCAAGAACTTTGAGGAAGCAACGTGAGTGGTTTGATCGTACTTAGCTTCACTTCTTCCACTGAACTACACAACAACCACCATGAATTCTTCTCTGACCACCGTCGTCAAATCCACCACTATCACAACGCCGCACACCAAGTTTCATCGCGTCATCCTTTGTCCCTTCCATGATTTTGTTTTGGTTTATGTTGGCTTCTGATCTTGCTTGCTAAGATGTAGTTTCAATATGTTTTGAGAAATGAAAGATAAATTCATGTTGTTGTTATCTTTATATAAGAATATGAGAATGAATCTGAACCGCTGAATTAAAATATATTTCTAAAATTGATTATTAATTTCTCCCTCCTCTTAAAAGCGCCCGATTTTTTCGACTTTTGGCACATGATTCAGTGAAAAATATGATTTAATGTCAACCTTTAAAATCGGATGGTTATTATTTATTCTCAAATTCTCATATAACTCACTCATTCTGACTATATATATATATATATATATATATATATATATATATATATATATATATATATATATATATATTCAAAAATATTTTTCATTAAAACTATTATAAAATAGTAGAAATTATTTTAAACTTTAAAAGACTAATTTTGATATATAGTAGCATAAATTTACATTATTTAAGACTAAATCATAGTCAATATCAATTAAGTTTTCAAAAAAATAAAATATTTATAAATGATTTTTAAGAAAACTTATTTAAAATTAAGTAATGTTTGGAAATTTTGATATTAAAAATTATCATAATAAAAAAAATAAAATATCTAAAATAATATTGTATAAAAAATGTATTTAAACTAATTTTTTATCCGAAATTATATTTAGAAAATTATTTGTAATTTTTTTAAATAAAAATCAATTATATTATATATATCAGTTTACCCCTTACGATATTATTAGATCATTCCCAAAATTTTGATCATAATTTATATATAATTAACTTCTTGCTAAATTAATATATATATATATTTTTTATATTTATAGATAAATTTAAAATAATTATATATTTAAATTGACTTGAGCGAGCACAAATTGACCCGCGCAGATATAAGAAGAGTGTCCTATTAGTAATATATTATTAGTTGTTAACTCTAAAATAAAATTATTTCAAGAATGAATATTAATAATATATTCTTTATAACTAAAGGAATATCCAAAAATATAAAACAATAAAAAACAAAAACATTATTCGCTAAAACATCAATAATTAACCATATAATTTATATGGATTATATGTCCTTTATATTTCAATAATAAAGTAATTAAAAAAAAACAATCACACTAGTAATTAGTCCTAATAACTTAATAATTAACCTAATAATAAATATGGATGATTGACTTAAACTAATGGCATGCTACACCATACAATAAAATCCAATTAGGCGATTTTTCTAAATGATCTCTATGCGATGAAAAGCTAAGAGGCTCACAAACAATCTTCATAGTACGAACTTTTGGAAAATTGCGCACATCCTTAAAATTGATAGTAGTAGACAATCCAACCTCAAAGTTAACAATTCCCCGAGAGGAGCTACTAACAATGTCGGTAGCTACATCATTGTTGACATCCATGTTGTGGTGGACTATGATAGTATTTGTAAAACCACTACTTTGGAAAAAAAGGTTTTAAAGGAATGGTGGAGAGAAGACTTTGATATATTGTTGTAATTAATATAAAAAGAAATGTGATCGTAAGATATACTATAATAGCTGTCGTGATTTGTGATGAAGAGAGTAATATTTCACTCAGCCGTGATTCTTGATTTTTTTTTTATGTTGAGTGAGTTGATAGAAGCTGAGTTGATTCCATACTCTGGCGTGACTGTGTGAAAATGGAAGATGAGAAGTAGCAATATAAAAAAGCTGGCAAGAAGGAACATTCTAGCAAAAACTATAAGTTTTTGCATCCAAAATGACCTCTGTTAGATTGAGGAGGATGCATATTCTATGACAATAGACAATAAAAATATGATCATGTCAATAGAAAAACAAAAATAATTTATAAAAATATTAACAAAAAGATATATTAGGAGTGACATTCGTTCCGTTTAGACATGTTCTACAAAAATTTGCAAGAAAACGGAACAAAACGTCTTGATTTGTCAAAAAAAAGAAAACGGGACAAATGGACTTACCAATACATCACTTTTTATACAAAATTTTATGTATATAAAAATGCACAAAAATTTAGAGCGGAATATGATAAACATATTGTAATACCCCGTAAATTTATAAACGCTCTGGTTAATATTATTATGATCAACTGGGTTTCGGAGTACTCTGAACAATTATTTGATAGAATAATTAGAGTAAACTGACGAACTCAGAGTTGATTAAATTAATAGTATTTAACTTTGAGTTTTTATTTTTTGTGCATTTGAGCTAATTTGGACATTTAGTAGTATTACTAATAAGTGGTAATTTTTCTATACTATCTATTTTCTCTCCACTTCATTTGGAAACAAAAGATAAAGTTAGAAACATGGAAGGAAAGGGAAGGAAAGGAAAAGTGAAGGAGAGAAAAGAGGAAAAACTCAAGAACATCAAGAATCATCATCATCCATTCATCAATCTTCATCCAATCTTCTTCACCATCATCTTCATCTTACTAGAGGTGGGTTCTAGTTAGAGACCATTTTTCTTTTTTGAGTTTTAGGTCAATATGTTGAAATCGATAATCTAGCGGTTAAAAATCGAGATAAATTGGATTGTATAATCACTCTATGCTTATGAACATTAATTATGCTTGTTTGTGTTATTGGAACTGTTTTTGGTTTGGAAAAGTGGGATTTTGGGGGTTAGAACCATGAAACCCGCAGCAGAAAATTTTTTTGGTTCTGGTGCAAGTGGCCAGGCGAATTTTTAAGTGGCCAGGCGAATTTGGTCTCGCCACTGTCTCGCCAGGCGAAGTACTGGCGGAAGGGATTCGCCAGGCGGATTCCAGATTCGCCAGGCGGATTTGAAAAGACAGAAATGTGTGAGCTACTGGAACTTTTGATTTTTCTGGAATTGGGGATTCGCCACTAGATTGGCCAGGCGAAGTGCTGGCGAATGGTGATTGGCCAGGCGAAGTACTGGCGAATGGTGATTGGCCAGGCGAAGTACTGGCGAAAGAGGTTTGGCCAGGCGAATTTTGAAGTGGCCAGGCGAATTTCGCTGTAACTCAATAATTTTCTTTTCTTCAAAAATCCATAACTTTTTACTCGTTTATCCGATTTAAGAGTTCTTTATATCGACGTGAAGCTAAGAAAATATTCTATGCAATGGAGGTGAAAAATGTTAATTTTACTACCCGATTAAATAATCGGAGAAATTCCAAAAGTGGTATGTTATGTTGTACTTGTTAGATATTATTCCATTGTGCAATTATGATATAATTACCTATACTCTGGTTGTTAAACATATTTGAGAGTGAATATGCATACTAAAAGAAAAGATGGAATAGGAAGAGTGAGGAAACTTTACCCCAAAACGAAATAGTATAATTCTAGGTTGTAACTAGGATTGTGGTAGAGAATCTAGATGGCGATGCTCGTGCATTCGATGCCTTTGTGCGCATCCTTGACGAGTAATGGTCTAGAAGAGAGTAAGACACTAGTATGGAACATGTGAGTGAACCTTTGGGTTCTTTGTGATGAAGGCAGCTATGGCCTTGTGATTGTCGAATACAATCACGTTTGTGTGTGTGATCACGTAATCGTAACCGGTTCTTTGAGTTGCGTTTCATGAGTCTCGAGCTCCTCTGAAACATATGCATGACTACTTGACAGGTTTGATTCCCGCGTGTAGTACGAATGGCGCCCGTGGGGTGTATGCTTCTGACGGTATAAGGCCCGTGTAAAGTGACGGTTCATAACGGTAAAAGGCCCGTAGAACCCGAATCCATTCGTATGTCAAGTAGGTTGCAAGGATCCATGACCCGGGTCGACTTCTAGACGTAGAAGAGGACGGGAAAAGGGGATGCCTTGGCATGGTTATCGATTAGTGATATTGTGAGTTGATGAACTCATGACATGATTCCATATAGTGTGAGAATTGGATTGTGAACTCGAATGTCCCTTCCCTTTTCCTTGGACTCGAGTTAGGATTGTTAGAACCTTTTAAAGCTGAGAGGACTTTAAGATAGAGAACTCACTGAGATTTGATGTATCTCACCCCACGTTGTTGTTTACATCACAGGTACTACAGGTTCGGCGAAGGGTAAGGACAAAGTTGTTTGACTTTTCCTTACGGATCGTAGCTTTTGTGCGACAAGGCTTCCGTTGTGAAAATTTTGAGATCATTAGTCGATCTAGTTCTTAGTTTTATCTTTTGGAACATCTTGTATATATAACATGCCTTAGATCTTTGTATTAGGTGGTTGGGCATTCATATGTATAATGTGTTACTAGGAACTTGTATATTTCAGTACCAAACGTATTATTCATGTATAATATATGCTTTGATGTATGTATTTATATGTGGTCTTTACAGTTGGTATTAGAGCAGGTCGTATCCTCGACCTAGCCATGAAATAGTATAAGTATTTCTTTCCGTTTCATATGTGTTGTGTCGCTATGGGTCTTAAGTGTTATATTTATGGTATTGAGCCTGATCAACTTAATTCTATCTATATGACATTAAGGAACATGGTTGGCGGATGCAGAAACAATCGTTGTAGACCCACAAACCCTCCGATTGGGACGAATCCGCCAGGCGGCAATGAGAATGCTCCTTTGTATCAATTTGTACAACATATGCAGCAGCAGCAGAACCAATTCATGCAACGGATGAATGTAGGTCTTCATCCTCGAGTGGTTGTTCCAGAGGTTGTAGGTGGGAGTTTTCGGGATTTCATCCGCATGAATCCTCCAGAATTTCATGGCGGAATGGATCCTGTGAGAGCTCATGACTGGATTGCTGGTATGGAGAGAATCTTTTTGATAATTTGTTGTAGTGAGGAGAACAAGGTAGTGTTTGCTTCTCACTCACTGAGGGGTCCTGCTGAGAGATGGTGGGATGTTGCTTCAGCTTTTATGACTATGCAAGGTGTACCTAAGGTGTGGGAGCAGTTCAGGGCTATTTTTATTGAGAAGTACCTTCCTAGTTCTTTGAGGATTCGAAGAGAGATGGAAATCCAGCAGTTGAGGCAATATGATATGATAGAGAACGGCTTGAGGGAAGTTCAGACAAAAGGGGATTCGCGGAAGTCGAATCAGAATGAGTGTGGAAGGTCAGGCCAACAGTTTCGGTCTAAGCAGCAAGCTTTCAAAAGGAAACAGGTCTAGGATTCTCGAACGGGTGCATCTCCTGTGTGTTGCACGTGTGGTAAGATGCATTTTGGTAGATGCCGCTTCGAAGGGGTGAAGTGTTATCAATGTCAGAAGGTGGGACACATGGTGAGGGATTGTCCTCAGAATAGGAGTCAGACGCAAGGGAAGGAAGCAAAAGGGCGATGACCCTAGGATTTCGGGTACGTGCTTCGTAAATGGACATCCTTGTGTTGTTTATTTCGATTGTGGTGCAACGTATTCTTTTGTGTCAGTATGTGTGTGACAATTTTGTTTTGTCTGTGAAAGATAGAGTTTTCCAGATCGATCTTATCTGTATACCGCTTAAGAAAGTGGATGTTGTTCTAGGAATGGATTGGCCTTCAGCTAATTCGATTTTTTATCGGTTGTGAGGAGAAGTTAATCATTATTCCATCTGCTGAGGCTACTCCTAAGGATGTGTTATCAACGATTTTAGAAGGTACGGTGGGAATGGCAAATTTCTTATTTGAGAAGGAGAACTCTGTTTTAATGGTTCTTACTAAAGAAGGAAGTAGTGAACAGCAAGTTCTGAGTATTCCTATAGTGTGTGAGTTTCCTGTAGTTTTTCCTGAGGATGTTACTTCTCTTCCTCCGGCGAGAGAAGTTGAGTCCTCTATTGATCTGATATCGGGAATGACTCCTATATTCGTTTCTCCTTATCGGATGACACCGCTTGAATTAAGAGAATTAAAGGACCAATTGGGAAGACTTGATGTCTAAGCATTTTGTTAAATTTAGTGTTTCACCTTGGGGAGCTCCAGTGTTTTTGGTAAAGAAGAAAGACGGGGGAATGCGGTTGTGCATTGATTATCGTAAGTTGAATAAAGTCACCATTAAGAACAAATACCCCTTGCCCAGGATAGACGACTTGTTAGATCAATTGAAAGGAGCCTGTGTGTTCTCGAAGATTGATTTACGGTCGGGTTATCATCAGATCCGAGTGAAGAATTCCGATGTGCCAAAAACAGCATTTAGAACCCGTTACGGTCATTACGAATTCTTAGTGATGCCTTTCGGTGTGACTAATGCTCCATCTGTTTTTATGGATTACATGAATCGAATATTTCAGGTTTACTTGGACCAATTTGTGGTAATCTTTATTGACGACATTCTTAGTTATTCTCGTACTCCACAAGAGCATGGAGAACATCTGAGAATTGTCTTATCGGTATTACAAGAGAAGCAATTGTTTGCTAAGTTAAGCAAGTGAGAGTTTTGGATGTCGGAAGTTAATTTTCTTGGACATGTTATATCTCAAGGTGGTGTGGCATTGGATCCATCGAAGGTAGAAGTAGTGATTAATTGGGAGAGACCGAGAAATGCCTCAGAGGTCAAAAGTTTCTTGGGATTGGCTGGTTACTATAGAAGGTTCATTACGGGTTTTTCTCAATTGACCTTACCAATGACGAAACTTACTCGGAAAGATTTTGCCTTAGAGTGGGATTCGGGTTGTGTGCGACAAAGAAGATGGATGGAATACTTAAAAGATTATGACTTAGAACTGAAGTATCATCCAGGAAAGGCGAATAAAGTAGCAGATGCCTTAAAATGGTTTATAGTGCATAATTTATGATTTTGGAGTATTCGTTGTTGGAAAAGTTTAAAGATCTTAATCTCCAGTTTGTGAGGACTCCGAATGGTGTAATTATGGGAAATTTGAATGTCAATTCTACTTTAAGAGTTAAGATTCAACAAGAACAACTGTTAGAGGAGGAGTTACAAGAGTTGTTACTTCAACCGGGCTTTACACGAGCAACAGATGGGATTGTTCTATTTAATCAACGGATCTGTGTTCCGAAAGATAAGGCATTGAAAAGGAAGATTTTAGACGAAGCTCATAAAGGTACTTTTACGATACATCCTGGTTCTTCGAAGATGTATCAGGATTTAAAGAAGGATTATTGGTGGTCTGGGATGAAAAACGATATAGCCGATTATGTGTCAGAATGTGCAGTGTGCCAACAGGTGAAGATCGAACACCAAAGACTGGGCGGTCTGTTACAACTTTTGGATATTCCAGTTTGGAAGTGGGATAGTATTTTTATGGACTTTGCAGTGGGTTTACCCCGAACGCAAGGTGGTTATGATTCTATTTGGGTGATTGTGGATCGACTAATGAAATCTGCGCATTTCTTAGCCGTGAAGACTACTTATAAGGCAAGTCATATTGCGAGGTTGTTTATTGCCGAGATTGTGAGATTGCATGGTGTTCCTTATAATATTGTGTCCGATAGAGATCCGAAGTTTACTTCGAGATTTTGGAAGGTGTTCCAACAAGCTATGGGTATGAATTTGCGTTTAAGCACGTCGAATCATCCTCAAACGGATGGTCAGACTGAGCGAACAATACAAACGATGGAGGTTATGTTAAGAGCTTGTGTGCTAGAGAGTAGAGGGAATTGGAAAGAATTTTTGCCGTTAATTGAGTTTTCCTATAACAATAGTTACCATGCGAGCATCGGTATGGCTCCTTATGAAGCATTGTATGGGAGAAGGTGTAGAACACCTTTGTGTTGGGCTGAAATTGGTGAAGATAGGATTTTGGGACCCGAGATTATTCAAGAGACTACGGAAAAGATTCGAATGATCCGTGAGAAAGCTAAACAAGCACAAGATCGCCAAAAGAGTTATGCGGACAATCGTAGGAGACCTTTGGAATTTGAGGAATGTAATACCCCGTATTTTTCTCCGGATAATATTTTATTGTGATCAACTGAGTCCAGTGTACTCTAAGAAATTATTCGATAAAATAATTTGAGTAACTGCGGAACTGAGAATAAATCCAATTAATATTATCTGACTCTGAGGTATTTTACTAATTTGGAATTAAGAGACTTTTTGGACATTTAGTAGTATTATTTATTAGTGATAGTTACTATGTGTTTTCTTTTCCTCCCACTTTCCAAATAAAAGAAAAAGATAGTAAGAGAAGTAAGAAAGAAGAAAGAAAGAAAAGGAAGGAGAGAAAAGTGGAGAAGAGGAAAAAGAGAAGAAATTCAAGATTTCAAGAGCAAATCATCATCAATCCTTCATCAATTCATCTCATCTCCTTCATCTTCAACTTCTAATCCAGGTGGGTTCTAGTTAGAACTTTAGTTTTAGAGTTTTGGAAATATTTGAGTTAGGTTAGAATCTTTGGAAATCGGTAATCTAACGGTTAAAAATCAGTATAAATTGTATAGTATGATCATTCTATGCTTATGAACATTAATTGTGCTTGGTTGTGCTAGTTGGAATCGTTTTGGGTTGGAATGGTGATTTTTGGGACCTTGGAACCATGGAACCCGTAAGGGAAGAATTCTGGTTCTGGTGCGATTCGCCAGGCGAATTTCAGATTTGCCAGGCGGATTGACTCTCGCCACCATCTCGCCAGGCGAAGTACTGGCGGAAGGGATTCGCCAGGCGAATTTGTTGAGACAGAATGGTGTTAGCTACTGGAACTATTAATTTTTCAAAAATTGGGGTTTCGCCACCAGATTCGCCAAGCGAAGTTCTGGCGAAGGAATATTGGCCAGGCGAAACACTGGCGAAGTACTGGCGTAAGGGATTCGCCAGGCGAATTTTCCTGGGATCGAATATTTTCCTTTTCTTCAAAAATCCGTAACTTTTGACCCGTTTATCCGATTTAAGAGTTCTGTATATCGTTGTGAAGCTAAGGAAATATTCTTTCCAATGGAAGTGAAAAATGTTAATTTTACCGACCGACTAAATAATCGAGAAAGTTCAAAAGTGTTTTAATTATGTTGTAATTGTTATAAATTATTTTATTATGCAATTGTGAGATGCATGCCTATCCTACTATTGGTGAACATGATTGTAATTGAATATGCATGTTAAAATATGGACTAGGAAGAGTGAGGATTATTACCAAAAATGTGTCCGAAGTGTGAATTGTTCCATGTGTGGCAACGCTCGTGCATGAAAGGCCGAGGCGTGTGTATTTAAATCATAACCACTGTTTCTTGCGGTGTAGTTTCATGAGACTCGAGCACCTCCTCTGAAACGTTATGCACAACTACTTGGTAGGTTTGAGTCCCGTGTTAAGTACGATTGGAGCCTACGGGTAAAGAGACTTGTGACGGTGTACGGGCCGTGAGAAGTGACGGATCACGGTGTACGGACCGGTGATCCTGAATCCAATCGTATGTCAAGCAGCTACAAGGATCCATGACTCGAATCGTCTTCTAGACGTAGAAGCGGACGGGAAAAGGGGATACCTTGGTATTTGGTTATTGATTTGTGAATACTTGAGCTTACAGGCTCAGGAGGTACTTCGGTACTAGTGTGAGTTTACAGGCTCACCGTGATGGTTACTCGTGTGTGCACTCATGGTCTTTCCCCTTTCCCCTTGGACATGAGTTAGGATTATTAGAACCTTGTAAAGCCGAGAGGACTTTAAGATAGGGAACTCACTGAGATTTGATGTATCTCACCCCACTGTTGTTGTTTACATCACAGGTTCTGCAGGTTCGGCGAAGGGTAAGGACAAGGTTATTTGACTTTCCTTACGGATCGTAGTTTTGTGATGGCATGACTTCCGCTGTGGCGTTATGTTTCGAGATCATTGTTTTGATCTAGTTCTTAGTTTTTATCTTTTTGGAACATCTTGTATATGTAATGCCTTAGACTTTTAGGGTTTTTGTATTAGAGGCATTTATGTGTATAATGTGTTAACTAGGAACTTATTATGTTTCAGTACCAAAAGTGAAACTCATGTATAATATGTGATTTGATGCATTAATTATATGTGGGCGTTACAGTTGGTATCAAAGCAGGTCGTATCCTCGACCTGGTCGTGAAATAGAATAAGTGCTTCTTTCTGTTTCAGATACGTGGTGTCGCCTTTGGTCTTACGTGTTATATTTATGGTATTGAGCCTGATCAACTTAATCCTATTTGTATGACATTCAGGAACATGGCTGACAGACGTAGAAACAACCGTGGAAGACCAAGGACTCCGAGAACTACTCCAGCTGGGACGGTTCCGCAGGGTGATGAAGGGAATGCTCCTCTGTATCAATTCATGCAACAGATGCAGCAGCAGCAGAATCAGTTTATGCAGGGAATGGTACAGCAAATGGCTGATGGTCTACATCCTCCAGTGGTTGTTCCTGAAGTTACAGGGGGAACCTATAGGGAATTCATTCGTATGAATCCTCCGGAGTTTCAGGGAGGGTTAGATCCGGTGAAGGCGCATGAATGGATAGCAGGAATGGAACGGATCTTCTTGATAGTGCATTGCAGTGAGGAACATAAAGTGGTCTTTGCTTCTCACTTGTTGAAGGGTCCTGCCATGAGGTGGTGGGAGAGTGCTTCAGCCTTAATGACAACCCAAGAGGTACCAAAAGTGTGGGAACAGTTTAAGGTCACTTTTATGGAGAAATATTTTCCAAGTTCTTTAAGGTCTCAGAAGGAGTTTGAGTTTCAGCAGTTGAGACAGGGCAATTTATCAGTGGCTTCCTATGCGGAAAAATTTGAGATCATGGCTGACTATTCTAGACAGGCTATGTATGCTCCTGATGAGAGGTGGAAGATTGATCAGTTTTTGTTTGGGTTGAGGGCTGAAATTTCACACAGCGTGTCTCAACGGGAATTTGCTACTTATGCTGAAATGTTACGACAATGTTATGTGGCGGAAAATAGCTTGAAAAAGGTACAAATGGAGGTGGATTTGAACAGGGCAACTCAGAGTGACCGTGGAAGGTCGAACCAACAGTTTAGGCAAAGGCAACAGTCTTCCAAAGGGAAGCAAGTACAGGGCTCTAGAACTAGTGTACCTCCAGTATGTCGCACTTGTGGGAGGAGTCATTTTGGTAGGTGCTATTCGGATGGAATACGGTGTTATCAGTGTAACAAGATGGGTCACGTAGCGAGAGATTGTCCTCAGAGTAGGAATCCGGCATAAGGGAAGACTACTGGTCGAGTATATACCCTGGATGCAAGGAAAGCAAAGGGTGATAACTCCTTGATTGTGGGTACGTGTTTTGTTAATGGTCAACCTTGTTTTGTTTTATTTGATTGTGGGGCAACGCATTCTTTTGTGTCCACGCGTTGTGTGAAGCGACTTGGGTTGCAAACTATTCCTTTGTTTCCTTCTATGGTGGTTACTACTACCGTGGATGAAATGGTCGAAACACCGTTGATGTGTGAAAATTGTGTGTTGTCGGTGAACGAAAGAGTTTTTCTGATTGATCTTATTTGTTTGCCTCTTAAGAAAGTGGATGTTGTTCTGGGAATGGACTGGCTTTCAGCTAATTCGGTCTTTATCGGTTGTGAGGAGAAGCTAATTATTATTTCATCTGCTGAGGCTACTCCGAAAGATATATTATCAACGATTTTAGAAGGTACGGTGGGAATGGTAAATTTCTTGTTTGAGAAAGAGAAATCTGTTCTATTGGATCTTACTAAGGAAGGAAGTAGTGAACAGCAAGTTCTGAGTATTCCAATAGTGTGTGAGTTTCCTGAAGTGTTTCCTGAGGATGTTTCTTCTCTTCCTCCAGAGAGAGAAGTTGAGTTCTCTATTGACCTGGTACCGGGAACGGCTCCTATATCCGTTTCTCCTTATCGGATGGCACCGCTTGAATTAAGAGAATTGAATGACCAATTGGAGGATTTGATGTCTAAGCACTTTGTTAGACCGAGTGTTTCACCTTGGGGAGCTCCAGTGTTGTTGGTAAAGAAGAAAGATGGGGGAATGCGGTTGTGCATTGATTATCGTAAGTTGAATAAAGTCACCATTAAGAACAAGTACCCCTTACCCAGGATAGACGGCCTGTTAGATCAATTAAAGGGAGCCTGTGTGTTCTCTAAGATCGATTTACGGTCGGGTTATCATCAAATTCGGGTGAAGAGCTCAGATGTGCCAAAAACTGCATTTAGAACACGTTACGGTCATTATGAATTCTTAGTGATGCCTTTCGGTGTGACTAATGCTCCAGCTGTTTTTATGGATTACATGAATCGAATATTTCAGGCGTACTTGGACCAATTTGTGGTAATCTTTATTGATGACATTCTTATTTATTCTCGTACTCCACAAGAGCACGGAGAACATCTGAGAATTGTCTTATCGGTATTGCAAGAGAAACAACTTTTTGCTAAGTTGAGCAAGTGTGAGTTTTGGATGTCGGAAGTTAATTTTCTTGGGCATGTTATATCTCAAGGTGGTGTGGCAGTGGATCCATCAAAGGTAGAAGCAGTGATTAATTGGGAGAGACCGAGAAATGTTTCAGAGGTTAGAAGTTTCTTGGGTTTGGCAGGTTATTATAGAAGGTTCATTAAAGGTTTTTCTCAATTGGCCTTACCAATGACGAAACTTACTCGGAAGGATTTTGCTTTTGAGTGGGATTCGGGTTGTGAACAAAGTTTTATGAAATTGAAGGAAAGTTTGACGAGTGCTCCAGTATTAATTATTCCTGATCCTAACAACTCTTACGAAGTATTCTGTGATGCTTCTAAGAGGGGATTAGGGGGTGTTCTGATGCAAGGCGGTCAAGTAGTAGCTTATGCTTCTCGTCAGTTAAAAGTTCATGAGAAGAATTATCCAACTCATGATTTAGAACTAGCTGCAGTGGTGTTTGCACTGAAGGTGTGGCGTCATTATTTGTATGGTGTACGTTTTGAAATGTTCAGTGACCACAAAAGTTTGAAGTATTTGTTTGACCAAAAGGAGTTGAATATGCGACAAAGAAGGTGGATGGAGTACTTAAAGGATTATGACTTAGAATTGAAGTATCATCCAGGAAAGGCGAATAAAGTAGCGGATGTTTTAAGTCAGAAAATGGTTCATAGTGCAGAATTGATGATTTTGGAGTATTCGTTGTTGGAAAAGTTTAGAGATCTGAATCTCCAGTTTGTGTGGACTCCGAAGGGTGTAATTATGGGAAATTTGAATGTCAATTCTACTTTAAGAGTTGAGATTCAACAAAAACAAATGTTAGAGGAGGAGTTACAAGGATTGTTACTTCAACTAGGTTTTATACGAGCAACTGATGGGATTGTTCTGTTTAATCAACGGATTTGTGTTCCGAAAGATGAGGCATTAAAAAGGAAGATTTTAGATGAAGCTCATAAAGGTACTTTTACGATACATCCTGGTTCTTCGAAGATGTATCAGGAATTAAAGAGGGATTATTGGTGGTCTGGAATGAAAAAGGATATAGCGGAATATATGTCAGAATGTGCAGTGTGCCAACAGGTGAAGATTGAACACCAAAGACCGGGCGGTTTGTTACAACCTTTGGATGTTCCAGTTTGGAAGTGGGATAGTATTTCTATGGACTTTGCAGTGGGTTTACCCCGTACCCAAGGTGGGTATGATTCTATTTGGGTAATCGTAGATCGACTAACGAAATCTGCGCATTTCTTAGCCGTGAAGACTACTTATAAGGCAAGTCATCTTGCAAGGTTGTTTATTGCTGAGATTGTGAGATTGCATGGTATTCCTTCTAGTATTGTGTCCGATAGAGATCCGAAGTTTACTTCGAGGTTTTGGAAGGTGTTCCAACAAGCGATGGGTACGAATTTGCGGTTGAGCACGTCGAATCATCCTCAAACGGATGGTCAGACTGAGCGGACCATACAGACGATGGAGGATATGTTGAGAGCTTGTGTGCTAGAGAGTAGAGGGAATTGGAAAGAACTTTTACCGTTAATTGAGTTTTCCTATAACAATAGTTACCATGCGAGCATTGGTATGGCTCCGTATGAAGCATTGTATGGGAGGAAGTGTAGGACACCTTTGTGTTGGGCTGAAATTGGCGCAGATAGAATTTTGGGACCCGAGATTATTCAAGAGACTACGGAAAAGATTCGAATGATCCGCGAGAAAGTTAAACAAGCACAAGATCGTCAAAAGAGTTATGCGGACAATCGCAGGAGACCTTTGGAATTTGAGGAGGGTGACCATGTATTTCTGAAAGTTACTCCGAGATTGAGATTGAAAGGACCGTTTAAGTCACGCAAATTAAGTCCGAGATACGTGGGACCGTATCAGATTTTAGAAAGGATTGGTGAAGTTGCTTACAGATTAGCCTTACCACCCTCTCTATCTGAAATGCATGATGTTTTTCACGTATCTCAGCTCCGTGAGTTTATTCCTGATCCTCTTCAGCCAATTCTACTAGAATTCGTGGGAATAGAAGCGGATTTGACCTTTGAACCACAACCGAGTTGTATTGTGGGAAGGGAAACCAAAGTGTTAAGGAACAAAGATATTTCACTCGTTAAGGTGCAATGGGATATGATGCATCCGTGTGATGCTACTTGGGAACTAGAATCGGAAATGCGAGATTCTTATCCACATCTGTTCAGGTAATATTCTAAATTCGAGGACGAATTTCTATTTAAGGGGGGGAGGATGTAATACCCCGTATTTTTCTCCGGATAATATTTTATTGTGATCAACTGAGTCCAGTGTACTCTAAGAAATTATTCGATAAAATAATTAGAGTAACTGCGGAACTGAGAATAAATCCAATTAATATTATCTGAGTCTGAGGTATTTTACTAATTTGGAATTAAGAGACTTTTTGGACATTTATTAGTATTATTTATTAGTGATAGTTACTATGTGTTTTCTTTTCCTCCCACTTTCCAAATAAAAGAAAAAGATAGTAAGAGAAGTAAGAAAGAAGAAAGAAAGAAAAGGAAGGAGAGAAAAGTGGAGAAGAGGAAAAAGAGAAGAAATTCAAGATTTCAAGAGCAAATCATCATCAATCCTTCATCAATTCATCTCATCTCCTTCATCTTCAACTTCTAATCCCGGTGGGTTCTAGTTAGAACTTTAGTTTTAGAGTTTTGGAAATATTTGAGTTAGGTTAGAATCTTTGGAAATCGGTAATCTAACGGTTAAAAATCGGTATAAATTGTATAGTATGATCATTCTATGCTTATGAACATTAATTGTTCTTGGTTGTGCTAGTTGGAATCGTTTTGGGTTGGAATGGTGATTTTTGGGACCTTGGAACCATGGAACCCGTAAGGGAAGAATTCTGGTTCTGGTGCGATTCGCCAGGCGAATTTCAGATTCGCCAGGCGGATTGACTCTCGCCACCATCTCGCCAGGCGAAGTACTGGCGGAAGGGATTCGCCAGGCGAATTCCAGATTCGCCAGGCGAATTTGTTGAGACAGAATGGTGTTAGCTACTGGAACTATTAATTTTTCAAAAATTGGGGTTTCGCCACCAGATTCGCCAGGCGAAGTTCTGGCGAAGGAATATTGGCCAGGCGAAACACTGGCGAAGTACTGGCGTAAGGGATTCGCCAGGCGAATTCCAGATTCGCCAGGCAAATTTTCCTGGGATCGAATATTTTCCTTTTCTTCAAAAATCCGTAACTTTTGACTCGTTTATCCGATTTAAGAGTTCTGTATATCGTTGTGAAGCTAAGGAAATATTCTTTCAAATGGAAGTGAAAAATGTTAATTTTACCGACCGACTAAATAATCGAGAAAGTTCAAAAGTGTTTTAATTATGTTGTAATTGTTATAAATTATTTTATTATGCAATTGTGAGATGCATGCCTATCCTACTATTGGTGAACATGATTGTAATTGAATATGCATGTTAAAATATGGACTAGGAAGAGTGAGGATTATTACCAAAAATGTGTCCAAAGTGTGAATTGTTCCATGTGTGGCAACGCTCGTGCATGAAAGGCCGAGGCGTGTGTATTTTAAATCATAACCACTGTTTCTTGCGGTGTAGTTTCATGAGACTCGAGCACCTCCTCTGAAACGTTATGCACAACTACTTGGAAGGTTTGAGTCCCGTGTTAAGTACGATTGGAGCCTACGGGTAAAGAGACTTGTGACGGTGTACGGGCCGTGAGAAGTGACGGATCACGGTGTACGGACCGGTGATCCCGAATCCAATCGTATGTCAAGTAGCTACAAGGATCCATGACTCGAATCGTCTTCTAGACGTAGAAGCGGACGGGAAAAGGGGATACCTTGGTATTTGGTTATTGATTTGTGAATCCTTGAGCTTACAGGCTCAGGAGGTACTTCGGTACTAGTGTGAGTTTACAGGCTCACCGTGATGGCTACTCGTGTGTGCACTCATGGTCTTTCCCCTTTCCCCTTGGACATGAGTTAGGATTATTAGAACCTTGTAAAGCCGAGAGGACTTTAAGATAGGGAACTCACTGAGATTTGATGTATCTCACCCCACTGTTGTTGTTTACATCACAGGTTCTGCAGGTTCGGCGAAGGGTAAGGACAAGGTTATTTGACTTTCCTTACGGATCGTAGTTTTGTGATGGCATGGCTTCCGCTATGGCGTTATGTTTCGAGATCATTGTTTTGATCTAGTTCTTAGTTTTTATCTTTTTGGAACATCTTGTATATGTAATGCCTTAGACTTTTAGGGTTTTTGTATTAGAGGCATTTATGTGTATAATGTGTTAACTAGGAACTTATTATGTTTCAGTACCAAAAGTGAAACTCATGTATAATATGTGATTTGATGCATTAATTATATGTGGGCGTTACAAGGAAGGTGATCATGTATTTCTGAAAGTTACTCCGAGGTTGAGATTGAGAGGACTGTTTAAGTCACGCAAATTAAGTCCGAGATACGTGGGACCGTATCAGATTTAGAAGGGATTGGTGAAGCTGCTTACAGATTAGCCTTACCACCATCTCTATCTGAAATGCATGATGTTTTTCACGTATCTAAGCTCCGTAAGTTTATTCCTGATCCTCTTCAGCCAATTCTACCAGAATCGGTGGGAATAGAAGCGGATTTGACTTTTGAACCACAACCGAGTTGCATTATGGGAAGAGAAACCAAAGTGTTAAGGAACAAAGACATTCCTCTTCATCCAATCTTCTTCACCATCATCTTCATCTTACTAGAGGTGGGTTCTAGTTAGAGACTGTAACGCCCACATATAATACTCGCATCAAATCTCATATTATACATGAGTTCACTTGTGGTACTGAAATATAGTAAGTTCCTAGTTAACACATTATACACATAAATGCCTCTAATACAAAACACTAATAGTCTAAGGCATTACATATACAAGATGTTCCAAAAAGATAAAAACTAAGAACTAGATCAATACAATGATCTCAAAACATAACGCCATAGCGGAAGCCATGCCATCACAAAAGCTACGATCCGTAAGGAAAGTCAAATAACCTTGTCCTTACCCTTCGCCAAACCTGTAGAACCTGTGATGTAAACAACAACAGTGGGGTGAGATACATCAAATCTCAGTGAGTTCCTATCTTAAAGTCCTCTCGGCTTTACAAGGTTCTAATAATCCTAACTCATGTCAAAGGGAAAGGGGAAAAGACCATGAGTACACACACAAGTAACCATCACGGTGAGCCTGTAAACTCACACTAGTACCGAAGCACCTCTTGAGCCTGTAAACTCAAGGATTCACAAAGTACCTAAGTATCTCTTGAGCCTATAAACTCAAGGATTCACAATCAATAACCATACCAAGGCATCCCCTTTTTCCCGTCCGCTTCTACGTCTAGAAGACGACCCAAGTCATGGATCCTCGAATTACTTGACATACGAAATGGATTCGGGAACAATGGCCTGTTAGCCGTGAACCGTCACTTCTCATGGCCTGTTAACCATCACAAGTCTCTACCCGTAGGTCCCATTCGTACTAAACGCGGGAATCAAACCTGCCAAGTAATGGTGCATATGTTTCAGAGGAGCTCGAGACCCATGAAACGCACTATCCAAAAATAACCGGTTATGATTATACAATACACACGCCTCGGCCTTACTAGCACGAGCGTTGTTACTATTTCATCACACACCACATTGCTTAGGGTAAGTCCTCACTCTTCCTATTTCATTTCAATATTAACATGCATATTCGCTCACAACATGTTAAACAATAATAGGATAGGCAAAACGCATCATAAGTGCACAATAGAACAACATACCACAATTTAAACATAATCATATCACTTTTGAACTTTCCTGATTATTTAATTGGTCGGTAAAATCAACATGTTTTTACTTCCATTGCGTAGAATATTTTCTCGGCTTTACATCGATATAAAGAACAATCGAAACCGATAAACGAAACCAAAGTTATGAATTTTTCCCTAAAAAGTTATAATTTTTCAACTCCCAGGTCGCGCTCAGCACGCCCTGGTCCGCGCTCAGCGCGCAACTCTCTGCCACGAGAGGTTCCAAGAATTAAACACCGTGCTCAGCGGGCACCTGCGCGCTCTGCGAAACTCAGAAAAATACCTGCTATAACAGTTCAAAACCAGCCCCTCTACACCATCAATACCAATTCCAACAACCATTTAGAGGCATATCCAACATGTTTCTAACATAGTTCCATCATCAACTTCACAACCAAGTTTTTTGAACAAAAACACAATTTCTACATAAACCTAGAATTTCTCATCAAACCAAAATCAACCAAAACATCAAAACAAGCATCAATTCATGTTTCTATGATCATACTAAACATTCATTTCAATTTCTAACCGATTTTATCCGTTAGAACATCGATTTCTACAATTTCGACCTAAAACTCATAATCCCAAAACACAAAGAAAAAGGTTTCTAGCTAAACCCACCTCTAGAGATGATCAAGATGGTGAAGTTCAAGAAGTTTGGTGAAGCTTGGATGAAGATTGGTGATGATCTTGATGATTCTCTTCCAAAAACCTTGTTCTTCTCTTCTTTCTCCTTCTTCCTCTTTTCTCTCCTCTTTCTCTCTTTTTCTTTCTATCTTTTTCTTTTCATCCAATGAGAGAAAAATATATATATAGTAAGTATTATTAAAACAATACTACTAATTGTCCAAAAATGTCTTTAGAGTCCAATTAAATAAAATGTCTCCGAACAAATAATATTAATTGGATTAATTCTAAGTACCAAAGTTGCTCTAATTATTTTATCAAATAATTTCTCAGAGCAACCGGACTCAGTTGATCACAATAATATTCACCAGAGTGTTTATAAATTTACGGGGTATTACATCCTCCCCCCCTTAAATAGAAATTCGTCCTCGAATTTAGAATATTACCTGAACAGATGCGGATAAGAATCGCGCATTTCTGACTCTAGTTCCCAAGTAGCATCACCCGGATGCGTTACATCCCATTGCACCTTAACGAGTGGAATATCTTTGTTCCTTAACACTTTTGTTTCTCTTCCCATAATACAACTCGGTTGTGGTTCAAAAGTCAAATTCGCTTCTACTTCCACTGATTCTGGTAGAATTGGTTGAAGAGGATCAGGAACAAACTTACGGAGCTGAGATACGTGAAAAACATCATGCATTTCAGATAGAGAGGGTGGTAAGGCTAATCTACAAGCAACTTCACCAATCCTTTCTAGAATCTGATACGGTCCCACGTATCTCGGACTTAATTTGCGTGACTTAAACGGTCCTTTCAATCTCAATCTCGGAGTAACCTTCAGAAATACATGGTCACCTTCCTCAAATTCCAAAGGTCTCCGACGATTGTCTGCATAACTCTTTTGACGATCTTGTGCTTGTTTAGCTTTCTCACGGATCATTCGAATCTTTTCCGTAGTCTCTTGAATAATCTCGGGTCCCAAAATTCTATCTTCGCCAACTTCTGCCCAACACAAAGGTGTTCTACACTTCCTCCCATACAATGCTTCATAAGGAGCCATACCGATGCTCGCATGGTAACTATTGTTATAGGAAAACTCAATTACGGCAAAAGTTCCTTCCAATTCCCTCTACTCTCTAGCACACAAGCTCTTAACATATCCTCCATCGTCTGTATTGTTCGCTCAGTCTGACCATCCGTCTGAGGATGATTCGACGTGCTTAAACGCAAATTTGTACCAATTGCTTGTTGGAACACTTTCCAAAATCTTGAAGTAAACTTCGGATCTCTATCGGACACAACACTAGAAGGAACCCCATGCAATCTTACAATCTCAGCAATAAACAACCTTGCAAGCTGACTCGCCTTATAAGTAGTCTTCACGGCTAAGAAATGCGCCGATTTCGTTAGTCGATCTACAATCACCCAAATGGAATCATAACCACCTTGCGTACGGGGTAAACCCACTGCAAAGTCCATAGAAATACTTTCCCACTTCCAAACTGGAATATCCAAAGGTTGCAACAAACCACCCGGTCTTTGGTGTTCAATCTTCACCTGTTGGCACACCGCACATTCTGACACATATTCCGCTATATCCTTTTTCATCCCAGACCACCAACAATCCCTCTTTAAATCCTGATACATCTTCGAAGAACCAGGATGTATCATAAAAGTACCTTTATGAGCTTCATCTAAAATCTTTCTTTTCAGTGCCTCATCCTTCGGAACACAGATCCGTTGATTAAACAGAACAATCCCATCAGTTGCTCGTGTAAAACACGGTTGAAGTAACAATTCTTGTAACTCCTCCTCTATCACTTGATCTTGTTGAATCTCAACTCTTAAAGTAGAATTGACATTCAAATTTCCCATAGTTACACCATTCGGAGTCCACTCAAACTGGAGATTAAGATCTCTAAACTTTTCCAACAACGAATACTCCAAAATCATCAATTCTGCATTATAAACCATTTTCCGACTTAAAGCATCCGCTACTTTATTCGCCTTTCCTGGATGATACTTCAGTTCTAAGTCATAATCCTTTAAGTACTCCATCCACCTTCTTTGTCGCATATTCAACTCCTTCTGGTCAAATAGGTATTTCAAACTTTTGTGGTCACTGAACATTTCAAAATGTACACCATACAAATAATGACGCCACACCTTCAGTGCAAACACCACGGCAGCTAGCTCCAAATCGTGAGTTGGATAATTCTTGTCGTGAACTTTCAACTGTCGAGAAGCATAAGCTACTACTTGACCGCCTTGCATCAGAACACCCCCTAATCCCCTCTTAGAAGCATCACAGAATACTTCATAAGAGTTGTTAGGATCAGGAATAATTAATACTGGAGCACTCGTCAAACTTTCTTTCAATTTCATAAAACTTTGTTCACAACCTGAATCCCACTCAAAAGCAACATCCTTCCGAGTAAGTTTCGTCAGTGGTAAGGCCAATTGAGAAAAGCCCTGAATAAATCTTCTATAGTAACCTGCCAATCCCAAGAAACTTCTAACTTCCGAAACATTTCTCGGTCTCTCCCAATTAATCACTGCCTCTACTTTCGATGGATCCACTGCCACACCACCTTGAGATATAACATGTCCAAGAAAATTTACTTCCGACATCCAAAACTCACACTTGCTCAACTTAGCAAACAATTGCTTCTCTTGCAATACCGATAAGACAATCCTCAGATGTTCTCCGTGTTCTTGTGGAGTACGAGAATAAATAAGAATGTCGTCAATAAAGATTACCACAAATTGGTCCAAGTAAGCTTGAAATATACGGTTCATGTAATCCATAAAAATAGCTGGAGCATTTGTCACACCGAAAGGCATCACTAAGAATTCGTAATGACCGTAACGTGTTCTAAATGCAGTTTTTGGCACATCGGAACTCTTCACTCGAATCTGATGATACCCCGACCGTAAATCAATCTTCGAGAACACACAGGCTCCTTTCAATTGATCTAACAAGTCGTCTATCCTGGGTAAGGGGTATTTATTCTTAATAGTGACTTTGTTCAGCTTACGATAATCAATGCACAACCGCATTCCCCCATCTTTCTTCTTTACCAACAATACTGGAGCTCCCCAAGGTGAAACACTAGGTCTAACAAAATGCTTAGACATCAATCCCTCCAATTGGTCCTTTAATTCTCTTAATTCAAGCGGTGACATCCGATACGGAGAAACGGATATAGGAGCCATTCCCAGTACCAGGTCAATAGAGAACTCAACTTCTCTCTCCGGAGGGAGAGAAGAAACATCCTCAGGAAACACTTCAGGAAACTCACACACTATTGGAATACTTAGAACTTGTTGTTCACTACTTCCTTCCTGAGTAAGAACCATTAAAACAGATTTATCCTTCTCGAATAAGAAATTTACCATTCCCACCGTACCCTCTAAAATCGTGGATAACACATCCTTAGGAGTAGCCTCAGCAGATGGAATAATGATTAACTTCTCCTCACAACCGATAAAACTAAATTAGCTGAAAGCCAATCCATTCCCAGAACAACATCCACTTTCTTGAACGGCAAACAAATAAGATCAATTTGGAAGACTCTTTTGTTCACCGACAACACACCATTTTCACACATTAGCGGTGTTTCAACCATTTCATCCATGGCAGTAGTAACCACCATAGGAGGAAACAAAGGAATAGTTTGCAACCCAAGTCGCTTCACGCAACGCGTGGACACTAAAGAATGCGTTGCCCCACAATCAAATAAAACAAAGCAAGGTTGTCCATTTACGAAACACGTACCCGTAATCAAGGAGTTGTCACCCTTTGCTTTCCTCGCATCCAAGGTATACACTCGGCCAGTTGTCTGATCTCTACCCTGAGGACAATCCTTAGCCATATGGCCCACCTTATTACACTGATAACATCTCATTCCTTCCAAACTGCACCTACCATAATGAGTCCGTCCACACTTACGACATACCGGAGGCACACTAGTTCTAGAACTCTGAGCTTGCTTCCCTTTGGAAAACTGTTGCCTTTGCCTAAACTGTTGATTCGACCTCCCACGGTCACCTTGAGTTGCCCTGTTTGAATCCACCTCCATTTGTACCTTTTTCAAACTATTCTCCGCCACATAACATTGTCTTAACATTTCTGCATAAGTAGAAAATTCCCGTTGAGACACGCTGTGTGAAATCTCAGCCCTTAAACCAAACAGAAACTGATCGATCTTCCACCTCTCATCAGGAGCATACATGGCCTGTCTAGAGTAGTCAGCCATGTTCTCAAATTTTTCCGCATAGGAAGCCACTGATAAGTTGCCCTGTCTCAACTGTTGGAAGTTGAACTCTTTTTGAGACCTTAAAGAACTCGGAAAATATTTCTCCAGAAAAGTCACTTTGAACTGCTCCCACACTTTTGGTACCTCTTGGATTGTCATCAAGGCTGAAGCGCTCTCCCACCACCTCATGGCAGGACCCTTCAACCAATGAGAAGCAAAGACCACTTTATTCTCCTCACTGCAATGAACTATCAGAAAAATCCGTTCCATACCTGTTATCCATTCGTGCGCCTTCACCGGATCTAGCCCTCCCTGAAACTCCGGAGGATTCATACGAACAAATTCCCTAGAGGTTCCCCCTGCAACTTTAGGAACAACCACTGGAGGATGCAGACCATCAGCCATTTGTTGCATCATTCCTTGCTTGAACTGATTCTGCTGCTGCTGCATCTGTTGCATAAATTGGTACAAAGGGGCATTCCCTTCATCACCCGGTGGAACCGTCCCAGCTGGAGTAGTCCTCGGAGTCCTTGGTCTTCCACGGTTGTTTCTACGTCCGTCAGCCATGTTCCTTAAGGTCATACAAATAGAATTAAGTTGATCAGGCCCAATACTATAAGTATAACATGTAAGACCAAAGGCGACACCACGTATATGAAACGGAAAGAATTACTTATTCTATTTCATGGCTAGGTCGAGGATACGACCTGCTCTGATACCAACTGTAACGCCCACATATAATACTCGCATCAAATCTCATATTATACATGAGTTCACTTGTGGTACTGAAATATAGTAAGTTCCTAGTTAACACATTATACACATAAATGCCTCTAATACAAAACACTAATAGTCTAAGGCATTACATATACAAGATGTTCCAAAAAGATAAAAACTAAGAACTAGATCAATACAATGATCTCAAAACATAACGCCATAGCGGAAGCCATGCCATCACAAAAGCTACGATCCGTAAGGAAAGTCAAATAACCTTGTCCTTACCCTTCGCCAAACCTGCAGAACCTGTGATGTAAACAACAACAGTGGGTGAGATACATCAAATCTCAGTGAGTTCCTATCTTAAAGTCCTCTCGGCTTTACAAGGTTCTAATAATCCTAACTCATGTCAAAGGGAAAGGGGAAAAGACCATGAGTACACACACAAGTAACCATCACGGTGAGCCTGTAAACTCACACTAGTACCGAAGCACCTCTTGAGCCTGTAAACTCAAGGATTCACAAAGTACCTAAGTACCTCTTGAGCCTGTAAACTCAAGGATTCACAATCAATAACCATACCAAGGCATCCCCTTTTTCCCGTCTGCTTCTACGTCTAGAAGACGACCCGAGTCATAGATCCTCGAATTACTTGACATACGAAATGGATTCGGGAACAACGGCCTGTTAGCCATGAACCGTCACTTCTCATGGCCTATTAACCATCACAAGTCTCTACCCGTAGGTCCCATTCGTACTAAACGCGGGAATCAAACCTGCCAAGTAATGGTGCATATGTTTCAGAGGAGCTCGAGACCCATGAAACGCACTATCCAAAAATAACCGGTTATGATTATACAATACACACGCCTCGGCCTTACTAGCACGAGCGTTGTTACTATTTCATCACACACCACATTGCTTAGGGTAAGTCCTCACTCTTCCTATTTCATTTCAATATTAACATGCATATTCGCTCACAACATGTTAAACAATAATAGGATAGGCAAAACGCATCATAAGTGCACAATAGAACAACATACCACAATTTAAACATAATCATATCACTTTTGAACTTTCCTGATTATTTAATCGGTCGGTAAAATCAACATGTTTTTACTTCCATTGCGTAGAATATTTCCTCGGCTTTATATCGATATAAAAAACAATCGAAACCGATAAACGAAACCAAAGTTATGAATTTTTCCCTAAAAAGTTATAATTTTTCAACTCCCAGGTCGCGCTCAGCGCGCAACTCCCTGCCACGAGAGGTTCCAAGAATTAAACACCGCGCTCAGCAGGCACCTGCGCGCTCAGCGCGCTCTACGAAACTCAGAAAAATACCTGCTATAACAGTTCAAAACCAGCCCCTCTACAACATCAATACCAATTCCAACAACCATTTAGAGGCATATCCAACATGTTTCTAACATAGTTCCATCATCAACTTCACAACCAAGTTTTTTGAACAAAAACACAATTTCTACATAAACCTAGAATTTCTCATCAAACCAAAATCAACCAAAACATCAAAACAAGCATCAATTCATGTTTCTATGATCATACTAAACATTCATTTCAATTTCTAACCGATTTTATCCGTTAGAACATCGATTTCTATGATTTCGACCTAAAACTCATAATCCCAAAACACAAAGAAAAAGGTTTCTAGCTAAACCCACCTCTAGAGATGATCAAGATGGTGAAGTTCAAGAAGTTTGGTGAAGCTTGGATGAAGATTGGTGATGATCTTGATGATTCTCTTCCAAAAACCTTGTTCTTCTCTTCTTTCTCCTTCTTCCTCTTTTCTCTCCTCTTTCTCTCTTTTTCTTTCTATCTTTTTCTTTTCATCCAATGAGAGAAAAATATATATATAGTAAGTATTATTAAAACAATACTACTAATTGTCCAAAAATGTCTTTAGAGTCCAATTAAATAAAATGTCTCCGAACAAATAATATTAATTGGATTAATTCTAAGTACCGAAGTTACTCTAATTATTTTATCAAATAATTTCTCAGAGCAACCGGACTCAGTTGATCACAATAATATTCACCAGAGTGTTTATAAATTTACGGGGTATTACATCCTCCCCCCCTTAAATAGAAATTCGTCCTCGAATTTAGAATATTACCTGAACAGATGCGGATAAGAATCGCGCATTTCTGACTCTAGTTCCCAAGTAGCATCACCCGGATGCGTTACATCCCATTGCACCTTAACGAGTGAAATATCTTTGTTCCTTAACACTTTTGTTTCTCTTCCCATAATACAACTCGGTTGTGGTACAAAAGTCAAATCCGCTTCTACTTCCACTGATTCTGGTAGAATTGGTTGAAGAGGATCAGGAACAAACTTACGGAGCTGAGATACATGAAAAACATCATGCATTTCAGATAGAGAGGGTGGTAAGGCTAATCTGTAAGCAACTTCACCAATCCTTTCTAGAATCTGATATGGTCCCACGTATCTCGGACTTAATTTGCGTGACTTAAACGGTCCTTTCAATCTCAATCTCGGAGTAACCTTCAGAAATACATGGTCACCTTCCTTAAATTCCAAAGGTCTTCGACGATTGTCTGCATAACTCTTTTGACGATCTTGTGCTTGTTTAGCTTTCTCACGGATCATTCGAATCTTTTCCGTAGTCTCTTGAATAATCTCGGGTCCCAAAATTCTATCTTCGCCAACTTCTGCCCAACACAAAGGTGTTCTACACTTCCTCCCATACAATGCTTCATAAGGAGCCATACCGATGCTCGCATGGTAACTATTGTTATAGGAAAACTCAATTAATGGCAAAAGTTCCTTCCAATTCCCTCTACTCTCTAGCACACAAGCTCTTAACATATCCTCCATCGTCTGTATTGTTCGCTCAGTCTGACCATCCGTCTGAGGATGATTCGACGTGCTTAAACGCAAATTTGTACCCATCGCTTGTTGGAACGCTTTCCAAAATCTCGAAGTAAACTTCGGATCTCTATCGGACACAATACTAGAAGGAACCCCATGCAATCTCACAATCTCAGCAATAAACAACCTTGCAAGCTGACTCGCCTTATAAGTAGTCTTCACGGCTAAGAAATGCGCCAATTTCGTTAGTCGATCTACAATCACCCAAATGGAATCATAACCACCTTCCGTACGGGGTAAACCCACTGCAAAGTCCATAGAAATACTTTCCCACTTCCAAACTGGAATATCCAAAGGTTGCAACAAACCACCCAGTCTTTGGTGTTCAATCTTCACCTGTTGGCACACCGCACATTCTGTTGTGATCAACTTAGTCCAGTGTACTATGAGAAATTATTGGCTAAATTAATTAGAGTAACTGCGGAACTTAGAGTAAATCCAATTAATATTATCTGACTCTGAGATATTTTACTAATTTGGACTAAAGAGACTTTTTGGACATTTAGTAGTATTATTTCTAATACTAAGCTTACTATGTAAATTCTTTTCCTCTCACTTGACAAACAAAAGAAAAAGATAGAAAGAAAGGAAGAAGAAAGGAAAGGAAAGGGGAGAAAAGAGGAAATTGAAGAGAAAGTTCAAGATCATCATCAACATCATCATCCACTCCTCAAATCTTCACCCAAACTTCTCAATCATCTTCATCTTGCTCTATTTGAAGGTGGGTTCTAGTTAGTACCATTATTAGAGAGTTCTAGGAAATATTAAGTTTAGGTTAGATTATGAAAAATTGGAACTTTATGGTTGAATCTTGTTATAAATGTTGTTGAATGCTTGTTATCATGTCTATACTGAATTTGGAGCATGTGGGTAATATTGGATTAGGTTTGGATGGAGAAAATATGAATTTGGGGTGAAGAACAGCAGCTGGGAGAAGTTCTGTTTCGCTTGGTTCGCCTAGCAAACCTGGGGCGAGTCCCAGCGAACAGCAGTCGAGGGTTCACCTAGCGAACCCGAACGTTCGCCTAGCGAAGGTTCGCTGGCATGTTCGCCTAGCGAACTTAGTGTGTTTTGAATATGGGAACTTACTGCCTAGTGGTTTGCTGGCACATTCGCCTAGCGAAGGTGAAGGCGAAGGTTTTCCAGTTGTTCGCCTAGCGAACTTATGGTGTTTTGGGTCTGGGAGTATTCTGTTTAATTACTCGCCAGCTTGCTCGCGAAGCGAAGGGCGAGGCGAAGGTTCGCCAGCTTGTTCGCGAAGCGAAATTTATGTCTGTTTTGTTCTGTTTGTTCATTCGCCAGAGGCTTCGCCTAGCGAAGGCGGAAGCGAACGCTCGCTGGGAGGTTCGCCTAGCGAACATGTTAGTTTGTGCAGTTTTGTTTCCTTCATAACTTTTGATCCGTAACTCGGATCGGGGCGTTCTTGGTACCGTTAGAAAGCCACGACGACCCTCTACCCAATAAAAAGTGGAAATTAGGAGTATAATGTAGGACAAATTATTTAGAGGAAAATGAATTACAGGGTGGTGTAGCAGTGGATCCGTCGAAGGTAGAAGCAGTGATAAATTGGGAGAGGCCGAGAAATGCCTCAGAAGTCAGAAGTTTCTTAGGGCTGACAGGTTACTATAGGAGGTTTATCGAAGGTTTCTCTAAGTTGGCTTTACCGATGACAAAGCTTACTCGTAAAGATTTTGCTTTTGAGTGGGATTCGGGTTGTGAGCAAAGTTTCATGAAGTTGAAGGAGAGATTGACAACGGCTCCGGTGTTAATCATTCCTGATCCTAACAACTCTTATGAAGTGTTTTGTGATGCTTCTAAAATGGGATTGGGAGGTGTCCTGATGCAAGGCGGTCAAGTGGTAGCTTATGCCTCCCGACAATTGGAAATTCATGAACAGAATTATCCAACTCACGATCTGGAATTGGCGGCGGTTGTTTTTACACTAAAGGTGTGGCGGCATTATTTGTATGGGGTACGTTTTGAAATGTTTAGTGACCATAAGAGTTTGAAATATTTATTTGACCAAAAGGAGTTAAATATGCGACAACGAAGATGGATGGAGTACTTAAAAGATTATGATTTAGAATTGAAGTATCATCCAAAAAAAAAAAAAAAAAAAACGAATAAGGTAGCAGATGCTTTAAGTCGGAAATTAGTTCATGGCGCGAAATTTATGATTTTGGAGTATGCATTGTTGGAGAATTTTAGAGATCTTAATCTTCAGTTTGTATGGACCCAAGATGGTGTGATTATGGGAAATTTGAATGTCAATTCTACTCTGAGGGTTGAGATTCACCAAGGTCAAATGGCAGATGAGAAGTTGCAAGAAGTGTTACTTCTACCGGGTTTTATTCAGGCTACCGATGGAATAATTATGTTCGACCAAAGAATTTGTGTTCCTAATGATGCAATGTTAAGGAGGAAGATTTTGGATGAAGCTCATAAAGGTACTTTTACGATACATCCTGGTTCTTCGAAGATGCATCAGGATTTGAAGAAGGACTATTGGTGGACCGGAATGAAAAAGGATGTTGCGTTGTATGTGTCAGAATGTGCAGTGTGCCAACAGGTTAAGATTGAACACCCAAGGCCGGGCAGTATGTTGCAACCTTTAGGAATTCCAGTTTGGAAATGGGATAGCATTTCTATGGACTTTGCAGTAGGTTTGCCCCGTGCGCAAGGTGGTTATGATTCAATTTGGGTGATTGTGGATCGACTAACGAAATCTACGCACTTCTTGGCGGTGAAGACAACATTTAAAGCAAGTCATCTTGCGAGGTTGTTTATTGCGGAAATTGTGAGATTGCACGGTATTCCTTCTAATATGGTGTCGGACAGAGATCTGAAATTTACTTCAAGGTTTTGGAAAGTTTTTCAACAAGCTATGGGGACGGAGTTGCGTTTAAGCCCGTCTAATCATCCTCAGACGGATGGTCAGACTGAGCGGACGATACAAACGATGGAAGATATGTTGAGAGCTTGTGTGATAGAAAGTAAAGGGAATTGGAAAGAACTTCTACCATTGATTGAATTTTCCTATAATGATAGTTATCATGCTAGTATCGGTATGGCTCCGTATGAAGCATTATATGGGAAGAAAGTGTGGGACACCTTTGATTTGGGCAAGAAAGAATCTTAGGACCCGAAATCATCCAGGAGACTACAGAAAAGATTTGAATGATTCGCGAGAAAACTAAGCAAGCCCAAGATCGACAAAAGAGTTATGCGGACAATCGAAGGAGACCTTTGGAATTTGAAGAGGGTGACCATGTCTTTAAAAAAAAAAAAAAAAAATTTAAAGTTACTCCTAGATTGAGATTGAAAGGACCGTATCAGATCTTAGAAAGGATTGGTGAAGTAGCTTACAGGTTGGCCTTACCGCCTTCTCTGTCAGAAATGCATGATGTTTTTTTCGCTTCGGAGATTTGTTCCAGATCCTCTTCAACCGATTCTACCGGATACTATTGAAATAGAAGCGGATTTGACGTTTGAACCTCAACCGAGCCGCATTGTGGGAAGAGAAATGAAGGTATTAAGGAACAAGGATATTCCTCTCGTTAAGGTGCAGTGGGATGTAACGCATCCGGGAGATGCAACTTGGGAACTTGAATCAGAAATGCGGGATGCTTACCCTCATCTGTTCAGGAAAATTTTAAATTCGAGGGCGAATTTCTATTTAAGGGGGGGAGGATGTAATACCCCGTATTTTATTACTCCGGATAATATTATGTTGTGATCAACTTAGTCCAGTGTACTCTGAGAAATTATTGGCTAAATTAATTAGAGTAACTGCGGAACTTAGAATAAATCCAATTAATATTATCTGACTCTGAGATATTTTACTAATTTGGACTAAAGAGACTTTTTGGACATTTAGTAGTATTATTTCTAATACTAAGCTTACTATGTAAATTCTTTTCCTCTCACTTTCCAAACAAAAGAAAAAGATAGAAAGAAAGGAAGAAGAAAGGAAAGGAAAGGGGAGAAAAGAGGAAATTGAAGAGAAAGTTCAAGATCATCATCAACATCATCATCGACTCCTCAAATCTTCACCCAAACTTCTCAATCATCTTCATCTTGCTCTATTTGAAGGTGGGTTCTAGTTAGTACCATTATTAGAGAGTTCTAGGAAATTTTAAGTTTAGGTTAGATTATGAAAAATTGGAACTTTATGGTTGAATCTTGTTATAAATGTTGTTGAATGCTTGTTATCATGTCTATACTGAATTTGGAGCATGTGGGTAATATTGGATTAGGTTTGGATGGAGAAAATATGAATTTGGAGTGAAGAACAGCAGCTGGGAGAAGTTCTGTTTCGCTTGGTTCGCCTAGCGAACCTGGGACGAGTCCCAGCGAACAGCAGTCGAGGGTTCGCCTAGCGAACCCGAACGTTCGCCTAGCGAAGGTTCGCTGGCATGTTCGCCTAGCGAACTTAGTGTGTTTTGAATATGGGAACTTACTGCCTAGTGGTTTGCTGGCACATTCGCCTAGCGAAGGTGAAGGCGAAGGTTTGCCAGTTGTACGCCTAGCGAACTTATGGTGTTTTGGGTCTGGGAGTATTCTGTTTAATTACTCGCCAGCTTGCTCGCGAAGCGAAGGGCGAGGCGAAGGTTCGCCAGCTTGTTCGCGAAGCGAACTTTATGTCTGTTTTGTTCTGTTTGTTCATTCGCTAGAGGCTTCGCCTAGCGAAGGCGGAAGCGAACGCTCGCTGGGAGGTTCGCCTAGCGAACATGTTAGTTTGTGCAGTTTTGTTTCCTTCATAACTTTTGATCCGTAACTCGGATCGGGGCGTTCTTGGTACCGTTAGAAAGCCACGACGACCCTCTACCCAATAAAAAGTGGAAATTAGGAGTATAATGTAGGACAAATTATTTAGAGGCAAATGAATGAAAGTATTGATTTATGATATGTTGTTATGTGATTCTATTACGCAATTGACTTATGTTTACCTATTTTCTCTTGTTGTTAAGCATGTTTGAGAATGTATGCATGTCAAAATATGAAATAGTAAGAGTGAGGAAAACCCTTATGAACTATAGGAGAATTTAGAAGTTGGAAACACTAGTATGGAACATGTGGAAAACCTTCGTGGATTTGAACCGGCATGTGAGGCCGAGAGGCATTATAGCCTTGTGATTGTCGAATACAATCGTGGTGTTGTGTATGATCACGTAATCGTAACCGGATTATTTCTGTATTGAGTGTAGTTTCATGAGTCTCGGACTCCTCTGAAATGGATGCACAACTACTTGGCAGGTTTGATTCCCCGTGCTGTACGAATGGCGCCCGTTGGGTGAATGCTTCTGACGGTAAATGGCCCGTGTAAAGTGACGGTTCATAACGGTAAAAAGCCCGTAGAACCCGAATCCATTCGTATGTCAAGTAGGTTGCAAGGATCCATGACCCGGGTCGACTTCTAGACGTAGAAGAGGACGGGAATAGGGGATACCTTGGCATGGTTACCGATTAGTGATATTGTGGGTTGATGAACTCATAGCATGTTTTCCATATAGTGTGTGTGTGCTCAAAGTCACTTCCTTTCCCCGGACTTGAGTTAGGATTGTTAGAACCATAAATAATCCGAGAGAATCCATAAGATAGGGAACTCACTGAGATTTGATGTATCTCACCCCACTGTTGTCGTTTACATCACAGGTCCTGCAGGTTCGGCGACGGGTAAGGATAAAGTGGTTTGACTTTTCCTTCCGGTTCGTAGTTTTGGGATGGCATGGCTTCCGCTATGATGTTTTATTTTGAGATCATTGCATTGATCTAGTTCTTAGTTTTTATCGTTGTTGGAACATCTTGTATATGTAATGCCTTAGCTTTTGTGTTGTATTAGAGGCATTTATGTGTATAATGTGTTAACTAGGAACTTATTGTATTTCAATACCAAGCACTTGGATTCATATATGTAATTTATGCTTTGATGTATGGATTTTATATGTGGGTGTTACAGTTGACATCCATGTTGTGGTGGACTATGATAGTATTTGTAAAACCACTACTTTAGAAAAAAGGTTTTAAAGGAATGGTGGAGAGAAGACTTTGATATATTGTTGTAATTAATATTAAAAGAAATGTGATCGTAAGATATACTATAATAGCTGTCGTGATTTGTGATGAAGAGAGTAATATTTCACTCAGCGGTAATTATTGATTTTTTTTATGTTGAGTGAGTTGATAGAAGCTGAGTTGATTCCATACTCTGGCGTGACTGTGTGAAAACGGAAGATGAGAAGTAGCAATATAAAAAAGCCGGCAAGAAGGAACATTCTAGCAAAAACTATAAGTTTTTGCATCCAAAATGACCTCTGTTGGATTGAGGAGGATGCATATTCTATGACAATAGACAATAAAAATATGATCATGTCAATAGAAAAACAAAAATAATTTATAAAAATATTAATAAAAAAGATATATTAGGAGTGACATTCGTTCCGTTTAGACATGTTCTACAAAAGGTTGCAAGAAAACAGAATAGAACATCTAGATTTGTCAAAAAAAAAAAAACGGGACAAATGGACTTGCCAATACATCACTTTTTATTCAAAATTTTATGTATATAAAAATGCACAAAAATTTAGAGCGGAATATGATAAACATATTAAAAGAAGCTTTGTTAAAATTTTACAAAAAAATTTATAGACTAGAAATACCTGTATCCATATTCGGTAATGATCAGAAAGCAAGTAAGAAGCAACTAAAAAAAAGTTAAAATGGAATGAGTGTATTAGAATAATTTGAAATAAAACTTTACTACAAGAATTTTTTACAAACTACGCACATAAAAACTTAAAGATATATGGGAAAAATAGCTTCAGAAAATATGCGAAATTTACCGGTTTGGTTTAACTTCTACGCCTCTTATAAACTTGGTTGTTTTTTCAATTCTTAGACTTTGTTTGGTCATGTATAGTATTTATAGAGTTTTAAGATGCAACACATATGGAAGGAAAGAAAATAAAAAGATGTAAAATTGATTATGAACAATTAAATTGATTGTCATTATATCAATCTCTTTCTTTTTAATTTATTTATCGTATTGTAGTTTTAATTAGATTTAGGATTGATTATGAAATCAATCAACGATTAAACTAATTATCTTTACTTCAATCAATTTCTTTTTATTCTATTTATCTTGTTGTAATTTTATTTAGATTCAGGATTTATTATGAAATCAATCAACAATTAAATTGATTACAAATATATCAATCTCTTTCTTCTTAGTTTATTTATCTTTTTATATTTTTAATTAGATTTAGTTTTTTTTTTCTCTCACTGAGATAACAGGTTTGCTGAGCCGTGTGATTTTACTCTCTACCACTTTTCTATTTTTTTAATTATTTTATTTATTTATTTTTCCCATTTAGTATTTTTAAAAAAAAAAATTATAACATGATTTTTTTTAAAAAATTCAAGACTTGTAATTCTTAGAAAACTATTTTATTTTTATATTTGCGGTTATTTTCTTAATGAATGGGATGGAATTACATAAAAATATTGATAAAATAAAAACTTATCTTAATATTTAGCACCTTTTATTTAAATATAAAATAGAATTTAAAAACCAGATAGAGAAAATAAGGTACCATAGACGAGACATATTAAAAAATTTTATAATATATATTATATATTATAATCATTCATATATCACTATATAAATCATCAAAGTTAATAAAGAAGTTGGATTGATTAAATATTGAATACAAAAAGTTATATCTGATTTTCAATTACACTTAATTGTATATTTATTTATTGCACTTTATTATAGTTATTTTGTGATACACAATCAAATGACTTCAGTGTGATACGTTAATTAGGAATTTAAAAATAAAAATAAAAATAACATTTTCAAAATAGTAAAAATTATTTTAAACTTAATATTTATAAACTAAGAGTCGAATTTTAACATATAGTAGTATAAATTAAAATTTTTTAATATTAAAACATAGTCAATTTCAACTAATTAAATTCTTAAAAAATCCAAGTTTTCAAAAAAAGTATCTAATAATGATTTTTTTATATAAAGAATAATTCAAAATAGTAAAATTTTGAAATTTTAATATTTATAAAAGTCATAGTATAAAAGACTAAAATATCTAAAATAATATTCACCAAAAAATATTTATATAAGTTGTTTATCCGAAGATTTTTTTTTGAAAAATTGTTTATACTTTTTTTAAATAAAAATATGTAATTATACAAATCATTTAAAATTTAATAATTTTTTCAGTCAGTATTTAATATAATTACAAAAAGATTCTTTTTATGATTTTGATCAATAATCGATCGTAATATGACATGATAATCTTATCTTTTTGAATTTGGTATATTGGTTTTTTATAAGAATCTTTGAGGCTTCATTTGTAATTTAATTTTTTTATTTTGTATTAAATTTTTTCTCTTTTCAGGGTTTGGGTATTGTAGTTTTAGTTAAAAAAATTAAGAAAGGAGAAAACTATAATTAATTAATTATGTTAACGCAATTTTATTGAAAGGCTTAAAAATATTCCCCTTATGATATTATTTAGTCAGTCAAAAATTTCTGATCATTATTATAATATATTTGACTTCTAGATAATCTACCACCTATCTATTAAAAGACTATGTTCTAGAAACGATCACTAAATCTTTTTTAATTCAAGTTTATTTTTTTCTAATTATAGTATTAATTATGTCTAAGCACATTTAACTTACTTTTTCAATTTTCATGCAAAACTGAAAAAAAAAAAAACCCATTCTACTTTCAATGTCATTTTAAATGTTCACTCTGCTTCATCCATAAAATAATCAAAAGATACATTAAAGCTTGGAGTGACTCGCATTGGTTGGTGACATATTAAAATGACATTGATTTGATCATACTAGAACAAGCGATGACGCCGTCGGTGGTTTTGAAACAACGTTTGCTGCAAGAACTTTGAGGAAGCAACGTGAGTGGTTTGATCGTACTTAGCTTCACTTCTTCCGCTGAACTGCACAACAACCACCATGAATTCTTCTCTGACCACCGTCGTCAAATCCACCACTATCACAACGCCGCGCACCAAGTTTCATCGCGTCATCCTTTGTCCCTTCCATGATTTTGTTTTGGTTTATGTTGGCTTCTGATTTTGCTTGCTAAGATGTAGTTTCAATATGTTTTGAGAAATGAAAGATAAATTCATGTTGTTGTTATCTTTATATAAGAATATGAGAATGAATCTGAACCGCTGAATTAAAATATATTTCTAAAATTGATTATTAATTTCTATCTCCTCTTAAAAGCGCCCGATTTTTTCGAGTTTTGGCACATGATTCAGTGAAAAATATGATTTAATCTCAACCTTTTAAATCGGATGGTTATTATTTATTCTCAAATTCTCATATAACTCACTCATTCTCACTATATATATATATATATATTCAAAAATATTTTTTATTAAAACTATTATAAAATAGTAGAAATTATTTTAAACTTTAAAAGACTAATTTTGATATATAGTAGCATAAATTTACATTATTTAAGAATAAATCATAGTCAATATGAATTAAGTTTTCAAAAAAATTAAATATTTAAAAATGATTTTTCAGAAAACTTATTCAAAATTAAGTAATGTTTTGAAATTTTGATATTCAAAATTATCATAATAAAAAAAAAAAAAATCTAAAATAATATTGTATAAAAAATGTATTTAAACTAATTTTTTATCCGAAATTATATTTAGAAAATTATTTGTTAATTTTTTAAATAAAAATCAATTATATTATACATATCATTTTACCCCTTACGATATTATTAGATCATTCCCAAAATTTTGATCATAATTTTTATATAATTGACTTGCTAAATTAATATATATATATTTTTTATATTTATAGATAAATTTAAAATAATTATATATTTAAATTGACTTGAGCGAGCACAAATTGACCCGCGCAGATATAAGAAGAGTGTCCTATTAGTAATATATTATTAGTTGTTAACTCTAAAATAAAATTATTTCAAGAATGAATATTAATAATATATTCTTTATAACTAAAGGAATATCCAAAAATATAAAACAATAAAAAACAAAAACATTATTCGCTAAAACATAAATAATTAACCATATAATTTATATGGATTATATGTCCTTTATATTTCAATTATAAAGTAATTAAAAAAACAATCACACTAGTAATTAGTCCTAATAACTTAATAATTAACCTAATAATAAATATGGATGAATGACTTAAACTAATGGCATGCTACACCATACAATAAAATCCAATTAGACGATTTTTCTAAATGATCTCTATGCGATGAAAATCTAAGAGGCTCACAAACAATCTTCATAGTACGAACTTTTGGAAAATTGCGCACATCCTTAAAATTGATAGTAGTAGACAATCCAACCTCAAAGTTAACAATTCCCCGATAGGAGCTACTAACAATGTCGGTAGCTACATCATTGTTGACATCCATGTTGTGGTGGACTATGATAGTATTTGTAAAACCACTACTTTAGAAAAAAGGTTTTAAAGGAATGGTGGAGAGAAGACTTTGATATATTGTTGTAATTAATATTAAAAGAAATGTGATCGTAAGATATACTATAATAGCTGTCGTGATTTGTGATGAAGAGAGTAATATTTCACTCAGCGGTAATTATTGATTTTTTTTATGTTGAGTGAGTTGATAGAAGCTGAGTTGATTCCATACTCTGGCGTGACTGTGTGAAAACGGAAGATGAGAAGTAGCAATATAAAAAAGCCGGCAAGAAGGAACATTCTAGCAAAAACTATAAGTTTTTGCATCCAAAATGACCTCTGTTGGATTGAGGAGGATGCATATTCTATGACAATAGACAATAAAAATATGATCATGTCAATAGAAAAACAAAAATAATTTATAAAAATATTAATAAAAAAGATATATTAGGAGTGACATTCGTTCCGTTTAGACATGTTCTACAAAAGGTTGCAAGAAAACAGAATAGAACATCTAGATTTGTCAAAAAAAAAAAAACGGGACAAATGGACTTGCCAATACATCACTTTTTATTCAAAATTTTATGTATATAAAAATGCACAAAAATTTAGAGCGGAATATGATAAACATATTAAAAGAAGCTTTGTTAAAATTTTACAAAAAAATTTATAGACTAGAAATACCTGTATCCATATTCGGTAATGATCAGAAAGCAAGTAAGAAGCAACTAAAAAAAAGTTAAAATGGAATGAGTGTATTAGAATAATTTGAAATAAAACTTTACTACAAGAATTTTTTACAAACTACGCACATAAAAACTTAAAGATATATGGGAAAAATAGCTTCAGAAAATATGCGAAATTTACCGGTTTGGTTTAACTTCTACGCCTCTTATAAACTTGGTTGTTTTTTCAATTCTTAGACTTTGTTTGGTCATGTATAGTATTTATAGAGTTTTAAGATGCAACACATATGGAAGGAAAGAAAATAAAAAGATGTAAAATTGATTATGAACAATTAAATTGATTGTCATTATATCAATCTCTTTCTTTTTAATTTATTTATCGTATTGTAGTTTTAATTAGATTTAGGATTGATTATGAAATCAATCAACGATTAAACTAATTATCTTTACTTCAATCAATTTCTTTTTATTCTATTTATCTTGTTGTAATTTTATTTAGATTCAGGATTTATTATGAAATCAATCAACAATTAAATTGATTACAAATATATCAATCTCTTTCTTCTTAGTTTATTTATCTTTTTATATTTTTAATTAGATTTAGTTTTTTTTTTCTCTCACTGAGATAACAGGTTTGCTGAGCCGTGTGATTTTACTCTCTACCACTTTTCTATTTTTTTAATTATTTTATTTATTTATTTTTCCCATTTAGTATTTTTAAAAAAAAAAATTATAACATGATTTTTTTTAAAAAATTCAAGACTTGTAATTCTTAGAAAACTATTTTATTTTTATATTTGCGGTTATTTTCTTAATGAATGGGATGGAATTACATAAAAATATTGATAAAATAAAAACTTATCTTAATATTTAGCACCTTTTATTTAAATATAAAATAGAATTTAAAAACCAGATAGAGAAAATAAGGTACCATAGACGAGACATATTAAAAAATTTTATAATATATATTATATATTATAATCATTCATATATCACTATATAAATCATCAAAGTTAATAAAGAAGTTGGATTGATTAAATATTGAATACAAAAAGTTATATCTGATTTTCAATTACACTTAATTGTATATTTATTTATTGCACTTTATTATAGTTATTTTGTGATACACAATCAAATGACTTCAGTGTGATACGTTAATTAGGAATTTAAAAATAAAAATAAAAATAACATTTTCAAAATAGTAAAAATTATTTTAAACTTAATATTTATAAACTAAGAGTCGAATTTTAACATATAGTAGTATAAATTAAAATTTTTTAATATTAAAACATAGTCAATTTCAACTAATTAAATTCTTAAAAAATCCAAGTTTTCAAAAAAAGTATCTAATAATGATTTTTTTATATAAAGAATAATTCAAAATAGTAAAATTTTGAAATTTTAATATTTATAAAAGTCATAGTATAAAAGACTAAAATATCTAAAATAATATTCACCAAAAAATATTTATATAAGTTGTTTATCCGAAGATTTTTTTTTGAAAAATTGTTTATACTTTTTTTAAATAAAAATATGTAATAATATACAAATCATTTAAAATTTAATAATTTTTTCAGTCAGTATTTAATATAATTACAAAAAGATTCTTTTTATGATTTTGATCAATAATCGATCGTAATATGACATGATAATCTTATCTTTTTGAATTTGGTATATTGGTTTTTTATAAGAATCTTTGAGGCTTCATTTGTAATTTAATTTTTTTATTTTGTATTAAATTTTTTCTCTTTTCAGGGTTTGGGTATTGTAGTTTTAGTTAAAAAAATTAAGAAAGGAGAAAACTATAATTAATTAATTATGTTAACGCAATTTTATTGAAAGGCTTAAAAATATTCCCCTTATGATATTATTTAGTCAGTCAAAAATTTCTGATCATTATTATAATATATTTGACTTCTAGATAATCTACCACCTATCTATTAAAAGACTATGTTCTAGAAACGATCACTAAATCTTTTTTAATTCAAGTTTATTTTTTTCTAATTATAGTATTAATTATGTCTAAGCACATTTAACTTACTTTTTCAATTTTCATGCAAAACTGAAAAAAAAAAAAACCCATTCTACTTTCAATGTCATTTTAAATGTTCACTCTGCTTCATCCATAAAATAATCAAAAGATACATTAAAGCTTGGAGTGACTCGCATTGGTTGGTGACATATTAAAATGACATTGATTTGATCATACTAGAACAAGCGATGACGCCGTCGGTGGTTTTGAAACAACGTTTGCTGCAAGAACTTTGAGGAAGCAACGTGAGTGGTTTGATCGTACTTAGCTTCACTTCTTCCGCTGAACTGCACAACAACCACCATGAATTCTTCTCTGACCACCGTCGTCAAATCCACCACTATCACAACGCCGCGCACCAAGTTTCATCGCGTCATCCTTTGTCCCTTCCATGATTTTGTTTTGGTTTATGTTGGCTTCTGATTTTGCTTGCTAAGATGTAGTTTCAATATGTTTTGAGAAATGAAAGATAAATTCATGTTGTTGTTATCTTTATATAAGAATATGAGAATGAATCTGAACCGCTGAATTAAAATATATTTCTAAAATTGATTATTAATTTCTATCTCCTCTTAAAAGCGCCCGATTTTTTCGAGTTTTGGCACATGATTCAGTGAAAAATATGATTTAATCTCAACCTTTTAAATCGGATGGTTATTATTTATTCTCAAATTCTCATATAACTCACTCATTCTCACTATATATATATATATATATATTCAAAAATATTTTTTATTAAAACTATTATAAAATAGTAGAAATTATTTTAAACTTTAAAAGACTAATTTTGATATATAGTAGCATAAATTTACATTATTTAAGAATAAATCATAGTCAATATGAATTAAGTTTTCAAAAAAATTAAATATTTAAAAATGATTTTTCAGAAAACTTATTCAAAATTAAGTAATGTTTTGAAATTTTGATATTCAAAATTATCATAATAAAAAAAAAAAAATATCTAAAATAATATTGTATAAAAAATGTATTTAAACTAATTTTTTATCCGAAATTATATTTAGAAAATTATTTGTTAATTTTTTAAATAAAAATCAATTATATTATACATATCATTTTACCCCTTACGATATTATTAGATCATTCCCAAAATTTTGATCATAATTTTTATATAATTGACTTGCTAAATTAATATATATATATTTTTTATATTTATAGATAAATTTAAAATAATTATATATTTAAATTGACTTGAGCGAGCACAAATTGACCCGCGCAGATATAAGAAGAGTGTCCTATTAGTAATATATTATTAGTTGTTAACTCTAAAATAAAATTATTTCAAGAATGAATATTAATAATATATTCTTTATAACTAAAGGAATATCCAAAAATATAAAACAATAAAAAACAAAAACATTATTCGCTAAAACATAAATAATTAACCATATAATTTATATGGATTATATGTCCTTTATATTTCAATTATAAAGTAATTAAAAAAACAATCACACTAGTAATTAGTCCTAATAACTTAATAATTAACCTAATAATAAATATGGATGAATGACTTAAACTAATGGCATGCTACACCATACAATAAAATCCAATTAGACGATTTTTCTAAATGATCTCTATGCGATGAAAATCTAAGAGGCTCACAAACAATCTTCATAGTACGAACTTTTGGAAAATTGCGCACATCCTTAAAATTGATAGTAGTAGACAATCCAACCTCAAAGTTAACAATTCCCCGATAGGAGCTACTAACAATGTCGGTAGCTACATCATTGTTGACATCCATGTTGTGGTGGACTATGATAGTATTTGTAAAACCACTACTTTAGAAAAAAGGTTTTAAAGGAATGGTGGAGAGAAGACTTTGATATATTGTTGTAATTAATATTAAAAGAAATGTGATCGTAAGATATACTATAATAGCTGTCGTGATTTGTGATGAAGAGAGTAATATTTCACTCAGCGGTAATTATTGATTTTTTTTATGTTGAGTGAGTTGATAGAAGCTGAGTTGATTCCATACTCTGGCGTGACTGTGTGAAAACGGAAGATGAGAAGTAGCAATATAAAAAAGCCGGCAAGAAGGAACATTCTAGCAAAAACTATAAGTTTTTGCATCCAAAATGACCTCTGTTGGATTGAGGAGGATGCATATTCTATGACAATAGACAATAAAAATATGATCATGTCAATAGAAAAACAAAAATAATTTATAAAAATATTAATAAAAAAGATATATTAGGAGTGACATTCGTTCCGTTTAGACATGTTCTACAAAAGGTTGCAAGAAAACAGAATAGAACATCTAGATTTGTCAAAAAAAAAAAAACGGGACAAATGGACTTGCCAATACATCACTTTTTATTCAAAATTTTATGTATATAAAAATGCACAAAAATTTAGAGCGGAATATGATAAACATATTAAAAGAAGCTTTGTTAAAATTTTACAAAAAAATTTATAGACTAGAAATACCTGTATCCATATTCGGTAATGATCAGAAAGCAAGTAAGAAGCAACTAAAAAAAAGTTAAAATGGAATGAGTGTATTAGAATAATTTGAAATAAAACTTTACTACAAGAATTTTTTACAAACTACGCACATAAAAACTTAAAGATATATGGGAAAAATAGCTTCAGAAAATATGCGAAATTTACCGGTTTGGTTTAACTTCTACGCCTCTTATAAACTTGGTTGTTTTTTCAATTCTTAGACTTTGTTTGGTCATGTATAGTATTTATAGAGTTTTAAGATGCAACACATATGGAAGGAAAGAAAATAAAAAGATGTAAAATTGATTATGAACAATTAAATTGATTGTCATTATATCAATCTCTTTCTTTTTAATTTATTTATCGTATTGTAGTTTTAATTAGATTTAGGATTGATTATGAAATCAATCAACGATTAAACTAATTATCTTTACTTCAATCAATTTCTTTTTATTCTATTTATCTTGTTGTAATTTTATTTAGATTCAGGATTTATTATGAAATCAATCAACAATTAAATTGATTACAAATATATCAATCTCTTTCTTCTTAGTTTATTTATCTTTTTATATTTTTAATTAGATTTAGTTTTTTTTTTCTCTCACTGAGATAACAGGTTTGCTGAGCCGTGTGATTTTACTCTCTACCACTTTTCTATTTTTTTAATTATTTTATTTATTTATTTTTCCCATTTAGTATTTTAAAAAAAAAAAAATTATAACATGATTTTTTTTAAAAAATTCAAGACTTGTAATTCTTAGAAAACTATTTTATTTTTATATTTGCGGTTATTTTCTTAATGAATGGGATGGAATTACATAAAAATATTGATAAAATAAAAACTTATCTTAATATTTAGCACCTTTTATTTAAATATAAAATAGAATTTAAAAACCAGATAGAGAAAATAAGGTACCATAGATGAGACATATTAAAAAATTTTATAATATATATTATATATTATAATCATTCATATATCACTATATAAATCATCAAAGTTAATAAAGAAGTTGGATTGATTAAATATTGAATACAAAAAGTTATATCTGATTTTCAATTACACTTAATTGTATATTTATTTATTGCACTTTATTATAGTTATTTTGTGATACACAATCAAATGACTTCAGTGTGATACGTTAATTAGGAATTTAAAAATAAAAATAAAAATAACATTTTCAAAATAGTAAAAATTATTTTAAACTTAATATTTATAAACTAAGAGTCGAATTTTAACATATAGTAGTATAAATTAAAATTTTTTAATTTTAAAACATAGTCAATTTCAACTAATTAAATTCTTAAAGAATCCAAGTTTTCAAAAAAAGTATCTAATAATGATTTTTTTATATAAAGAATAATTCAAAATAGTAAAATTTTGAAATTTTAATATTTATAAAAGTCATAGTATAAAAGACTAAAATATCTAAAATAATATTCACCAAAAAATATTTATATAAGTTGTTTATCCGAAGATTTTTTTTTGAAAAATTGTTTATACTTTTTTTAAATAAAAATATGTAATAATATACAAATCATTTAAAATTTAATAATTTTTTCAGTCAGTATTTAATATAATTACAAAAAGATTCTTTTTATGATTTTGATCAATAATCGATCGTAATATGACATGATAATCTTATCTTTTTGAATTTGGTATATTGGTTTTTTATAAGAATCTTTGAGGCTTCATTTGTAATTTAATTTTTTTATTTTGTATTAAATTTTTTCTCTTTTCAGGGTTTGGGTATTGTAGTTTTAGTTAAAAAAATTAAGAAAGGAGAAAACTATAATTAATTAATTATGTTAACGCAATTTTATTGAAAGGCTTAAAAATATTCCCCTTATGATATTATTTAGTCAGTCAAAAATTTCTGATCATTATTATAATATATTTGACTTCTAGATAATCTACCACCTATCTATTAAAAGACTATGTTCTAGAAACGATCACTAAATCTTTTTTAATTCAAGTTTATTTTTTTCTAATTATAGTATTAATTATGTCTAAGCACATTTAACTTACTTTTTCAATTTTCATGCAAAACTGAAGAAAAAAAAAACCCATTCTACTTTCAATGTCATTTTAAATGTTCACTCTGCTTCATCCATAAAATAATCAAAAGATACATTAAAGCTTGGAGTGACTCGCATTGGTTGGTGACATATTAAAATGACATTGATTTGATCATACTAGAACAAGCGATGACGCCGTCGGTGGTTTTGAAACAACGTTTGCTGCAAGAACTTTGAGGAAGCAACGTGAGTGGTTTGATCGTACTTAGCTTCACTTCTTCCGCTGAACTGCACAACAACCACCATGAATTCTTCTCTGACCACCGTCGTCAAATCCACCACTATCACAACGCCGCGCACCAAGTTTCATCGCGTCATCCTTTGTCCCTTCCATGATTTTGTTTTGGTTTATGTTGGCTTCTGATTTTGCTTGCTAAGATGTAGTTTCAATATGTTTTGAGAAATGAAAGATAAATTCATGTTGTTGTTATCTTTATATAAGAATATGAGAATGAATCTGAACCGCTGAATTAAAATATATTTCTAAAATTGATTATTAATTTCTATCTCCTCTTAAAAGCGCCCGATTTTTTCGAGTTTTGGCACATGATTCAGTGAAAAATATGATTTAATCTCAACCTTTTAAATCGGATGGTTATTATTTATTCTCAAATTCTCATATAACTCACTCATTCTCACTATATATATATATATATATTCAAAAATATTTTTTATTAAAACTATTATAAAATAGTAGAAATTATTTTAAACTTTAAAAGACTAATTTTGATATATAGTAGCATAAATTTACATTATTTAAGAATAAATCATAGTCAATATGAATTAAGTTTTCAAAAAAATTAAATATTTAAAAATGATTTTTCAGAAAACTTATTCAAAATTAAGTAATGTTTTGAAATTTTGATATTCAAAATTATCATAATAAAAAAAAAAATATCTAAAATAATATTGTATAAAAAATGTATTTAAACTAATTTTTTATCCGAAATTATATTTAGAAAATTATTTGTTAATTTTTTAAATAAAAATCAATTATATTATACATATCATTTTACCCCTTACGATATTATTAGATCATTCCCAAAATTTTGATCATAATTTTTATATAATTGACTTGCTAAATTAATATATATATATTTTTTATATTTATAGATAAATTTAAAATAATTATATATTTAAATTGACTTGAGCGAGCACAAATTGACCCGCGCAGATATAAGAAGAGTGTCCTATTAGTAATATATTATTAGTTGTTAACTCTAAAATAAAATTATTTCAAGAATGAATATTAATAATATATTCTTTATAACTAAAGGAATATCCAAAAATATAAAACAATAAAAAACAAAAACATTATTCGCTAAAACATAAATAATTAACCATATAATTTATATGGATTATATGTCCTTTATATTTCAATTATAAAGTAATTAAAAAAACAATCACACTAGTAATTAGTCCTAATAACTTAATAATTAACCTAATAATAAATATGGATGAATGACTTAAACTAATGGCATGCTACACCATACAATAAAATCCAATTAGACGATTTTTCTAAATGATCTCTATGCGATGAAAATCTAAGAGGCTCACAAACAATCTTCATAGTACGAACTTTTGGAAAATTGCGCACATCCTTAAAATTGATAGTAGTAGACAATCCAACCTCAAAGTTAACAATTCCCCGATAGGAGCTACTAACAATGTCGGTAGCTACATCATTGTTGACATCCATGTTGTGGTGGACTATGATAGTATTTGTAAAACCACTACTTTAGAAAAAAGGTTTTAAAGGAATGGTGGAGAGAAGACTTTGATATATTGTTGTAATTAATATTAAAAGAAATGTGATCGTAAGATATACTATAATAGCTGTCGTGATTTGTGATGAAGAGAGTAATATTTCACTCAGCGGTAATTATTGATTTTTTTTATGTTGAGTGAGTTGATAGAAGCTGAGTTGATTCCATACTCTGGCGTGACTGTGTGAAAACGGAAGATGAGAAGTAGCAATATAAAAAAGCCGGCAAGAAGGAACATTCTAGCAAAAACTATAAGTTTTTGCATCCAAAATGACCTCTGTTGGATTGAGGAGGATGCATATTCTATGACAATAGACAATAAAAATATGATCATGTCAATAGAAAAACAAAAATAATTTATAAAAATATTAATAAAAAAGATATATTAGGAGTGACATTCGTTCCGTTTAGACATGTTCTACAAAAGGTTGCAAGAAAACAGAATAGAACATCTAGATTTGTCAAAAAAAAAAAAACGGGACAAATGGACTTGCCAATACATCACTTTTTATTCAAAATTTTATGTATATAAAAATGCACAAAAATTTAGAGCGGAATATGATAAACATATTAAAAGAAGCTTTGTTAAAATTTTACAAAAAAATTTATAGACTAGAAATACCTGTATCCATATTCGGTAATGATCAGAAAGCAAGTAAGAAGCAACTAAAAAAAAGTTAAAATGGAATGAGTGTATTAGAATAATTTGAAATAAAACTTTACTACAAGAATTTTTTACAAACTACGCACATAAAAACTTAAAGATATATGGGAAAAATAGCTTCAGAAAATATGCGAAATTTACCGGTTTGGTTTAACTTCTACGCCTCTTATAAACTTGGTTGTTTTTTCAATTCTTAGACTTTGTTTGGTCATGTATAGTATTTATAGAGTTTTAAGATGCAACACATATGGAAGGAAAGAAAATAAAAAGATGTAAAATTGATTATGAACAATTAAATTGATTGTCATTATATCAATCTCTTTCTTTTTAATTTATTTATCGTATTGTAGTTTTAATTAGATTTAGGATTGATTATGAAATCAATCAACGATTAAACTAATTATCTTTACTTCAATCAATTTCTTTTTATTCTATTTATCTTGTTGTAATTTTATTTAGATTCAGGATTTATTATGAAATCAATCAACAATTAAATTGATTACAAATATATCAATCTCTTTCTTCTTAGTTTATTTATCTTTTTATATTTTTAATTAGATTTAGTTTTTTTTTTCTCTCACTGAGATAACAGGTTTGCTGAGCCGTGTGATTTTACTCTCTACCACTTTTCTATTTTTTTAATTATTTTATTTATTTATTTTTCCCATTTAGTATTTTTTAAAAAAAAAATTATAACATGATTTTTTTTTAAAAATTCAAGACTTGTAATTCTTAGAAAACTATTTTATTTTTATATTTGCGGTTATTTTCTTAATGAATGGGATGGAATTACATAAAAATATTGATAAAATAAAAACTTATCTTAATATTTAGCACCTTTTATTTAAATATAAAATAGAATTTAAAAACCAGATAGAGAAAATAAGGTACCATAGATGAGACATATTAAAATTTTTTATAATATATATTATATATTATAATCATTCATATATCACTATATAAATCATCAAAGTTAATAAAGAAGTTGGATTGATTAAATATTGAATACAAAAAGTTATATCTGATTTTCAATTACACTTAATTGTATATTTATTTATTGCACTTTATTATAGTTATTTTGTGATACACAATCAAATGACTTCAGTGTGATACGTTAATTAGGAATTTAAAAATAAAAATAAAAATAACATTTTCAAAATTGTAACGCCCACATATATATACATGCATCAAATCATATATTATACATGAAAAGTACGTTTGGTACTGAAATACATAAGTTCCTAGTAACACTGTATACATAAAACTGCCCAAAGCAACCTAAACAAAACACTGACATGTTATATGTACAAAATGTTCAAAAGATAAAACTAAGAACTAGATCCCTAAAGATCTCAAAAGACTCCACAACGGAAGCAAAACCAACAGCTAAGCAAGGATAGTCACACGGCCTTATCCTTACCCTTCGCGGAACCTGCAGAACCTGTGATGTAAACAACAACAGTGGGGTGAGATACATCAAATCTTAGTGAGTTCGCTATCTTATAGTCCTCTCGGCTCTACAAGGTTCTAATAAACCTAACTCAAATCAAAAGGTAAGGGAAGTGACTTGAGTACACACACACAACTAACTCCACACTAGTGAGCCTATTAACTCACGATAGTTGTAATACCCCGTATTTTATTTCACCGAATAATATGGCATTGTGATTAATTGAGTCGGGTTGCTCTGAGAAATTATTTGATAAAATGATTAGAGTAACTTCGGTACTTAGAATTGATCCAATAAATATTATTTGTTTCGGAGACATTTATTTAATTTTGGATTTAAGAGACTTTTTGGACATTTGGTAGTATTATTTCTAATACTAAGCTTACTATGTAAATTCTTTTCCTCTCACTTTCCAAACAAAAGAAAAAGATAGAAAGAAAGGAAGAAGAAAGGAAAGGAAGGAGAGAAAAAGAGGAGAAGAGGAAATTGGAAGAAAAGCTCAAGAACCATCAAGATCATCATCCAATCTGCATCCAAACTTCTCAATCATCTTCATCTTGCTCTATTTTGAGGTGGGTTCTAGTTAGTACCATTGTTAGAGAACTCTAGATAGTTTTTGGATTTAGGTTAGATTATGAAAAACTTGGAAATTTATGGTTGATCTTGCTATAAATGTTGTTATAGGCTTGTTATCATGTTTGCATTATGTTTTGACTGTTGTGGGATGTTGGGTAATGTTTTTGATGAGGAAAATGTGAGTTGGAAGTGAAGAACAGCAGCTGGGAGAGGTTCTGTTTCGCTTGCTTCGCCTAGCGAACCTGGGGCGAGTCCCAGCGAACAGCAATCGAGGGTTCGCCTAGCGAACCTGAACGTTCGCCTAGCGAAGGTTCGCTGGCATGTTCGCCTAGCGAACTTTATGTGTTTTGAATATGGGAACTTACTGCCTTGGTGCTCGCTGGCACATTCACCTAGCGAAGGTGAAGGCGAAGGTTCGCCAGACGTTCGCCTAGCGAACTTATGGTGTTTTGGGTCTGGGAGTTTTCTGTTTAATTACTCGCCAGCTTGCTCGCCTAGCGAAGGCGAAGGCGAAGGCTCGCCAGCTCGTTCGCCTAGCGAACCTGGGGCGAGCTGTGTTGTTTTCTTAACTTGTTTTCGCCATATCTTTTGATCCGGTTGTCCGTTTTGGATGTTCCGCATATCGATAGAAAGCTGGAGAGATGATCTTTATGATGATGATAAGGATTGTCGATTTTATTGCCCAATTAAATAATCGGAGGAAACCCGAAGTGGAATTCTTTTAATAATTTTATGTGGACTATGTTTTAAATTGTGTTAAGTTATTCTATTACACTAATAAGGTACGTTTTGCCTAATCTATGGTTGTTAACATGTTGTGATTAAAAATGCATGAAAGATAAAAAGGAAAAATAGTAAGAGTGAGGAAAACCCCTTATGAACTATAGGAAACTTTAGAAGTTGGAAACACTAGTATGAAACATGAGATTAACGTTATGGATTGAATGACAAGAAAGGCCTTGAGGCCTTATGGCCGAGGCAATTGTCGTATACCTTGTTTTGTGTGGTATTTATCATGTAATCGTAACTATTTTATTTGAATTGCCCTTGAAAGGCCTTCATGAGTCTCGAGCTCCTCTGAAGTGCAGGCAGGTTTTACTTGGTAGGTTTGATGCCCTACGAGTAGTACAATTGGAAGTCCGTGCATGGGTACGAGACTTGTGATGGTTAACAGGCCATGAGAAGTGACGGTTCACGGTTAACAGGCCGGTGATCCCGAATCCAATTGTATACCAAGTAACTACAAGGATCTATGACCCGGGTCGCCTTCTAGACGTAGAAGCGGACGGGAAGAGGAGATGCCTTGGTACCGGTTATCGATTAATGATGTGGTGAGTTAGTGAACTCATGTCATGTTTCCATATAGTGTGAGATTATCAAGTGTGAACTCAAGAGTCCTTCCCTTCCCCGGACTTGAGTTAGGATTGTTAGAACCGTAAATAACCCGAGAGAATCCATAAGATAGGGAACTCACTGAGATTTGATGTATCTCACCCCACTGTTGTTGTTTACATCACAGGTTCTGCAGGTTCGGCGACGGGTAAGGATAAAGTGGTTTGACTTTTCCTTCCGGTTCGTAGTTTTGAGATGGCATGGCTTCCGCTATGACGTTTTATTTTGAGATCATTGCATTGATCTAGTTCTTAGTTTTTATCATGTTGGAACATCTTGTATATGTAATGCCTTAGTTTTGTGTTGTATTAGAGGCACTTATGTATATAATGTGTTAACTAGGAACTTATGGTATTTCAATACCAAATACTTGGATTCATATATATAATTTATGCTTTGATGTATGGATTTTATATGTGGGTGTTACAGTTGGTATCAGAGCAGGTCGTATCCTCGACCTAGCCATGAAATAATATAAGTGTTTCTTTCCGTTTCATATACGTTGGGTCGCCGTGGGTCTTGAGCGTTATATTTATGGCATTGAGCCTGATCAACTTAATTCTATTTGTATGACCTTTAGGAACATGGCTGATGGACGTAGAAACCCTCGTGGTAGGCCCCGCACCACTCCTCAAGGGACGACTCCGCCGGTTGGCGATGGTAATGCTCCGTTGTATCAGTTCATGCAACAGATGCAACAACAACAGAATCTATTCATGCAACAGATGGTGCAACAAATGAATGGAGGTCCGCATCCTCAAGTAGTGGTTCCCGAAGCTGTAGGTGGGAATTTTCGGGACTTTATCCGCATGAATCCTCCGAAATTTCAGGGTGGATTAGATCCCGTGAAGGCTCACGAATGGATTTCAGGTATGGAAAGGATTTTCTTGATAGTCCAGTGTATTGAGGAGAACAAGGTGTTGTTTGCTTCTCATTCTCTAAAGGGTCCCGCTATGAGATAGTGGGAGAGCGCTTCGGCTTTGATGACTGTTCAAGAAGTACCTAAGGTTTGGGAACAGTTCAAAGTTGTTTTCATGGAGAAATATTTTCCGAGTTCATTAAGGACTCAGAAGGAATTTGAATTCCAGCAGCTAAGACAAGGTAGCATGACTGTGGCCAGTTACGCTGAGAAGTTTGAAGACATGGCTGCTTATTCTAGGCAGGCTATGTATGCTCCTGATGAAAAATGGAAAATAGACCAGTTTCTGTTTGGATTAAAAGCTGAAATATCTCATAGTGTGTCTCAGAGAGAGTTCACTACTTATGCTGAAGTGTTGAGACAATGCTATGTGGCAGAACATAGTTTGAAAAAGGTTCGAGATGAAAGTGCAGCAAGTCGGGTAACTCAAGGCAATCATGGAAGGTCTAATCAATCATTTAGACCTAGGCCACAATCCTTCAAGGGGAAACAGGTGCAAGATACAAGGGCGAGTACACCTCCGGTGTGTCGCACTTGTGGCAAGAATCATTTCGGAAGGTGTGGTTTGGAAGGGGTAAGGTGTTTCCAATGTCAAAAGGTGGGTCATATGAAGAAAGATTGTCCTCAGAATAGGATTCAACCACAAGGAAGGGTTTACACCTTGGATGCAAGGAAGAAGAAGAGTGACAATTCATTGATTGCTGGTACGTGCTTAGTTAACGGATTTCCTTGCTTTGTTTTATTTGATTGCGGAGCTACACATTCTTTTGTATCAGTGCAATGTATGAAGCGACTTGGGTTGCGGTCCGTTCCTTTGTCTCCTCCTATGGTGGTCACTACCGCCATGGATGAAATGGTTGAGACGCCTTTGATGTGTGAAAATTGTGTGCTATCTGTGAATGATAGAGTTTTTCAGATTGACCTTATTTGTCTACCGCTTAAGAAAGTGGATGTCGTTTTGGGAATGGATTGGCTTTCTGCTAATTCGGTATTTATTGGGTGTGAGGAAAAGCTTATCATCATTCCGTCTATTGAGGCTACACCAAAGGATGTTTTAACAACTATTCTAGAAGGTACGGTTGGTATGATAAATCTCTTGTTTGAAGAAGAGAATTCGATTATGTTGGTTCTCACTAAGGAAGGGAGTAACGACCTTCAGGTTATGGATATTCCCGTAGTTTGCGAATTTTCTGAAGTTTTCCCCGAAGATGTCACTTCTCTTCCTCCGTAGAGGGAAGTGGAATTTTCTATTGACCTGGTACCGGGAACGGCTCCTATATCCGTTTCTCCATATCGGATGGCACCGAAGGAGTTAAGGGAATTAAAAGATCAGTTAGAAGAACTCATGGCGAAACATTTTGTGCGGCCTAGTGTTTCTCCGTGGGGAGCCCCTGTTTTACTGGTGAAGAAGAAGGACGGTGGGATGCGGATGTGCATCGATTATCGTCAGTTGAATAAAGTCACCATTAAGAACAGGTATCCCTTGCCCAGGATAGACGACCTTTTGGATCAATTGAAAGGAGCCTGCGTGTTCTCGAAGATTGATTTGAGGTCGGGTTATCACCAAATCCGAGTGAAGAGTTCCGATGTACCTAAGACTGCATTTAGGACCCGTTATGGCCATTACGAATTCCTAGTGATGCCTTTCGGTGTGACAAATGCTCCAGCCGTTTTTATCGATTACATGAACCGTATATTTCAAGCTTACTTGGACCAGTTCGTGGTAATCTTCATTGACGATATTCTTATTTATTCTCGTACTTCACAAGAGCACGAGGAACATCTGAGAATTGTGTTATCTGTGTTGCAAGAGAAGAAACTTTTTGCTAAATTAAGTAAGTGTGAATTTTGGATGGCAGAAGTTAAGTTTCTTGGTCACGTTATATCACAAGGGGGTGTTGCGGTGGATCCGTCGAAGGTAGAAGCAGTGATCAATTGGGAGAGGCCGAGAAATGCCTCAGAAGTCAGAAGTTTCTTGGGGCTGGCAGGTTACTATAGGAGGTTCATTGAAGGTTTCTCTAAGTTAGCTTTACCGATGACGAAGCTTACTCGTAAGGATTTTGCTTTTGAGTGGGATTCAGGTTGTGAGCAAAGTTTCATGAAGTTGAAGGAGAGATTGACAACGGCTCCGGTGTTAATCATTCCTGATCCTAACAAGTCTTATGAAGTGTTTTGTGATGCTTCTAAAATGGGATTGGGAGGTGTCCTGATGCAAGGCGGTCAAGTAGTAGCTTATGCCTCCCGACAATTGAAAGTTCATGAACAAAATTATCCAACTCACGATTTGGAATTGGCGGCGGTTGTTTTTACACTTAAGGTGTGGCGGCATTATTTGTATGGGGTACGTTTTGAAATGTTCAGTGACCATAAGAGTTTGAAATATTTATTTGACCAAAAGGAGTTAAATATGCGACAACGAAGATGGATGGAGTACTTAAAAGATTATGATTTAGAATTGAAGTATCATCCAGGAAAAGCGAATAAGGTAGCAGATGCGTTAAGTCGGAAATTAGTGCATGGCGCGAAATTGATGGTTTTGGAGTATGCATTGTTAGAGAATTTTAGAGATCTTAATCTTCAGTTTGTATGGACCCAAGATGGTGTGATTATGGGAAATTTGAATGTAAATTCTACCTTGAGAGTTGAGATTCACCAAGGTCAAATGGCAGATGAGAAGTTGCAAGAAGTGTTACTCCTACCGGGTTTTATTTAGGCTACCGACGGAATTATCATGTTCGGCCAAAGAATTTGTGTTCCGAATGATGTAATGTTAAGAAGAAAGATTTTGGATGAAGCTCATAAAGGTACTTTTACGATACATCCTGGTTCTTCGAAGATGTATCAAGATTTGAAGAAGGACTATTGGTGGACCGGAATGAAAAAGGATGTTGCGTTGTATGTGTCAGAGTGTGCAGTATGCCAACAGGTTAAGATTGAACACCAAAGACCGGGCGGTATGTTGCAACCTTTAGAAATTCCAGTTTGGAAATGGGATAGCATTTCTATGGACTTTGCAATAGGTTTGCCCCGTACGCAAGGTGGTTATGATTCGATTTGGGTGATTGTGGATCGACTAACGAAATCTGCGCACTTCTTGGCCGTGAAGACTACTTTCAAGGCAAGTCATCTTGCGAGGTTGTTTATTGCGGAAATTGTAAGATTGCACGGTATTCCTTCTAATATTGTGTCGGACAGAGATCCGAAGTTTACCTCAAGGTTTTGGAAAGTCTTTCAACAAGCTATGGGGACGGAGTTGCGTTTGAGCACGTCTAATCATCCGCAGACGGATGGACAGACTGAGCGAACGATACAAACGATGGAAGATATGTTGAGAGCTTGTGTGTTAGAGAGTAAAGGGAATTGGAAAGAACTCCTACCATTAATTGAGTTTTCCTATAACAATAGTTATCATGCTAGTATAGGTATGGCTCCGTATGAAGCATTGTATGGGCGAAAATGTAGAACACCCTTGTGTTGGGCAGAAGTGGGAGAAGATAGAATCTTAGGACCCGAAATCATCCAAGAGACTACAGAAAAGATTCGAATGATTCGCGAGAAAATTAAGCAAGCCCAAGATCGACAAAAGAGCTATGCAGACAATCGAAGGAGACCTCTAGAATTTGAAGAAGGTGACCATGTGTTTTTGAAAGTTACTCCTAGATTGAGATTGAAAGGACCATTTAAGTCACGCAAGTTAAGCCCGAGATACGTAGGACCGTATCAGATCTTAGAAAGGATTGGTGAAGTAGCGTACAGGTTGGCCTTGCCGCCTTCTCTGTCGGAAATGCATGATGTTTTTCATGTATCTCAGCTTCGGAGATTTGTTCCAGATCCTCTTCAACCGATTCTACCGGATACTATTGAAATAGAAGCGGATTTGACGTTTGAACCTCAACCGAGCCGCATTGTGGGAAGAGAAACGAAGGTATTAAGGAACAAGGATATTCCTCTCGTTAAGGTGCAGTGGGATGTAACGCACCCGGGAGATGCAACTTGGGAACTTGAATCGGAAATGCGAGATGCTTACCCTTATCTGTTCAGGTAATTTTTAAATTCGAGGGCGAATTTCTATTTAAGGGGGGGAGGATGTAATACCCCGTATTTTATTTCACCGAATAATATGGCATTGTGATTAATTGAGTCGGGTTGCTCTGAGAAATTATTTGATAAAATGATTAGATTAACTTCGGTACTTAGAATTGATCCAATAAATATTATTTGTTTCGGAGACATTTATTTAATTTTGGATTTAAGAGACTTTTTGGACATTTGGTAGTATTATTTCTAATACTAAGCTTACTATGTAAATTATTTTCCTCTCACTTTCCAAACAAAAGAAAAAGATAGAAAGAAAGGAATAAGAAAGGAAAGGAAGGAGAGAAAAAGAGGAGAAGAGGAAAGTGGAAGAAAAGCTCAAGAACCATCAAGATCATCATCCAATCTGCATCCAAACTTCTCAATCATCTTCATCTTGCTCTATTTTGAGGTGGGTTCTAGTTAGTACCATTGTTAGAGAACTCTAGATAGTTTTTGGATTTAGGTTAGATTATGAAAAACTTGGAAATTTATGGTTGATCTTGCTATAAATGTTGTTATAGGCTTGTTATCATGTTTGCATTATGTTTTAACTGTTGTGGGATGTTGGGTAATGTTTTTGATGAGGAAAATGTGAGTTGGAAGTGAAGAACAGCAGTTGGGAGAGGTTCTGTTTCGCTTGCTTCGCCTAGCGAACCTGGGGCGAGTCCCAGCGAACAGCAATCGAGGGTTCGCCTAGCGAACCTGAACGTTCGCCTAGCGAAGGTTCGCTGGCATGTTCGCCTAGCGAACTTTATGTGTTTTGAATATGGGAACTTACTGCCTTGGTGCTCGCTGGCACATTCGCCTAGCGAAGGTGAAGGCGAAGGTTCGCCAGATGAACTTATGGTGTTTTGGGTCTGGGAGTTTTCTGTTTACTTACTCGCCAGCTTGCTCGCCTAGCGAAGGCGAAGGCGAAGGCTCGCCAGCTCGTTCGCCTAGCGAACCTGGGGCGAGCTGTGTTGTTTTCTTAACTTGTTTTCGCCATATCTTTTGATCCGGTTGTCCGTTTTGGATGTTTCGCATATCGATAGAAAGCTGGAGAGATGATCTTTATGATGATGATAAGGATTGTCGATTTTATTGCCCAATTAAATAATCGGAGGAAACCCGAAGTGGAATTCTTTTAATAATTTTATGTGGACTATGTTTTAAGTTGTGTTAAGTTATTCTATTACACTAATAAGGTACGTTTTGCCTAATCTATGGTTGTTAACATGTTGTGATTAAAAATGCATGAAAGATAAAAAGGAAAAATAGTAAGAGTGAGGAAAACCCCTTCTGAACTATAGGAAACTTTAGAAGTTGGAAACACTAGTATGGAACATGAGATTAACGTTATGGATTGAAGGACAAGAAAGGCCTTGAGGCCTTATGGCCGAGGCAATTGTCGTATACCTTGTTTTGTGTGGTATTTATCATGTAATCGTAACCATTTTATTTGAATTGCCCTTGAAAGGCCTTCATGAGTCTCGAGCTCCTCTGAAGTGCAGGCAGGTTTTACTTGGTAGGTTTGAAGCCCTACGAGTAGTACAATTGGAAGCCCGTGCATGGGTACGAGACTTGTGATGGTTAACAGGCCATGAGAAGTGACGGTTCACGGTTAACAGGCCGGTGATCCCGAATCCAATTGTATACCAAGTAACTACAAGGATCTATGACCCGGGTCGCCTTCTAGACGTAGAAGCGGACGGGAAGAGGAGATGCCTTGGTACCGGTTATCGATTAATGATGTGGTGAGTTAGTGAACTCATGTCATGTTTCCATATAGTGTGAGATTATCAAGTGTGAACTCAAGAGTCCTTCCCTTCCCCGGACTTGAGTTAGGATTGTTAGAACCGTAAATAACCCGAGAGAATCCATAAGATAGGGAACTCACTGAGATTTGATGTATCTCACCCCACTGTTGTTGTTTACATCACAGGTTCTGCAGGTTCGGCGACGGGTAAGGATAAAGTGGTTTGACTTTTCCTTCCGGTTCGTAGTTTTGAGATGGCATGGCTTCCGCTATGACGTTTTATTTTGAGATCATTGCATTGATCTAGTTCTTAGTTTTTATCATGTTGGAACATCTTGTATATGTAATGCCTTAGTTTTGTGTTGTATTAGAGGCACTTATGTATATAATGTGTTAACTAGGAACTTATGGTATTTCAATACCAAATACTTGGATTCATATATATAATTTATGCTTTGATGTATGGATTTTATATGTGGGTGTTACAATAGTACCTGTAATACCCCATATTATTAAAATGCTCAATTGGATATCAGATGAGTATCTACGTGCTCTATCTTTGGATAATTGGATTAATGGAATCCTCTAAGTACTTTAAGTATTGACATTTGGGATCAATAGAGCAACTGATGAATTCTGAAGAGATCAATTATTTTATTTAAGAGACAGATTAATATTTACTAATTCAAGAAAGTAATTTTAGTAACTTTGATAATTGATCATTTGGGTTGAGACGACAAAATATCAATTGGAGATATTTTGCCCGGTTGGATTTATATTATATAATATAGTATTATATATATATATATTGTTAGAAAGGAAAGAAAAGAAAAAACAAAGAAAGAAAAAAGGAAAAATGGAAGAAGAAGATAGTAAAGAAGAAGAGAAAGAAGAGAAGAGAGAAAGTGGAGAAAGAGGAAGAAGAGAGAAAGCTCACAGATCATCATCTTCTCCAAACTCCTCTTCGGTTATCAGGTGGGTTCTAGATAGAGACTTTAGAGTAAATTTCTGGAGGTTTTAGAGTTAGGTTAGATTTTGATAAAACGAGTAATTTCGATAAATCGATGAAATCTAACGGATAGATTGATGAAATGCATGTCTAAATATGTTCTAACATGTTGTTTTGGGTATTTGGATGCATTAATATCATGTGGGTTGAAGGTTTGGATCATTTTTGGATCCCAAACCCATTTTTGGAGAATTCTGGTCCGTCCAGATTCGCCAGGCGAGTGGGTGGCGAGTCTGATTCGCCAGGGATTCGCCAGGCGAATTTGCCTGGGACAGCAAAACATTATTTTTCGTATTTTCGCCATAACTTGAGATCCGTAACTCGGATTGACGCACGGTCGGAAGCGTTGGAAAGATAATTTTATGCTCTATGAGATGGTGAGGTAGAAACATGATTATATGTCATGGATTGGTATGGTAGAAGTAAATATTGTGATGAATGTGAAAAGTGTGGTTTATGTTTCCACCGGAAATTCATGAATCGGGAAGCCGATTGATAGAGGGCTTGAAGCCCTGGAAAGAGAGTCCAATGTGTTATTAAATGGTGATATTAGACCATGTTTAACCAAGGATGCTTGGTCGGGAGTAGTAGTGGCTCGTATACCTTGAAAACGTGTATGAACTATAATGTGATTATGTTATGCTATTATATGTGTTTACTTGTGATATTTGTGATTATACCATATCTATCAAATTGTGAATTGTGAATGAAAGAAAATATGCATGTTAAAATATGAATTAGGAAGAGTCAGAACACTTTACCCCAAAATAAAATGATTTAATTCTAGGTTGTAACTAGGATTGTGGTAGAGAATCTATGTGGCAACGCTCGTGCGTGAAAGGCCGAGGCGTGTGTATTGTGCAATCGTAACCGGTTATTATTGATAGTGCGTTTCATGGGTCTCGAGCTCCTCTGAAACATATGCACCATTACTTGGCAGGTTTGATTCCCGCGTTTAGTACGAATGGGACCTACGGGTAGAGACTTGTGATGGTTAACAGGCCATGAGAAGTGACGGTTCACAGCTAACAGGCCGTTGTTCCCGAATCCATTTCGTATGTCAAGTAATTTAAGGATCCATGACTCGGGTCGTCTTCTAGACATAGAAGCGGACGGGAAAAGGGGATGCCTTGGTATGGTTATTGATTGTGAATCCTTGAGTTTACAGGCTCAGGAGGTACTTCGGTACTTTGTGAATCCTTGAGTTTACAGGCTCAGGAGGTACTTCGGTACTAATGTGAGTTTACAGGCTCACCGTTATGGTTACTTGGGTGTGTGTACTCATGGTCACTCCCCTTTCCCTTTGACATGAGTTAGGTTTATTTAGAACCTTGTAAAGCCGAGAGGACTTTAAGATAGGGAACTCACTGAGATTTGATGTATCTCACCCCACTATAGTTGCTATATTTCAGGTTCGGATTGCAGGTTGATTTACAAGTGGAGCTATGCTTGGATGTTTCAAGAGAAGCTCAGTATTAGTTTTTCCGCTGTGTATTTTATTGTTCTTATACAATGAGGAATATTGTATAATGTTCTTAGTTTTATTTATTTTTGGCTAGTTTCCATGACTTGTGTCATGTGTTGTATTTATGTTTAGAAATGGACAAGTATGTGAACTATGTCATTAGGCACTTTTGATGTGTCAGTACCAAATAAAATGCGTGTATTGTATTATTCTAGATATATATTATACAGGGCATTACAGTTGGTATCAGAGCAGGTCGTATCCTCGACCTAGCCTTGAAACATCATAAGTAAATCTATTCCTGCCTCTTAAGTGTGTCTGGCCATCATGAAACTTAATATCATACTATGTAGTGTTGGGCCTGATCAACCTAATACTATGTACGTGATAGGTAGAATCATGGTTGAACGACCACGAGGACTCCGTGGTGTTGTCGGAACTTGTGTTGTGAGGGTAGGCTCAAGCCAAGAGTTAGTAGTGAAGAGTTTTGGTCAGCTCAGTGGAGGTTTTAGTAGAAGTTGTACTTGGGTAGCATGGACTTAAAGAGTAATATGTGGTTTAAGTAATCCTTTGGAATTTATGGAGTCTGAAAATTAAGAATCTCTAGCGGATGATTGCTTTAAGTATTGAGGAATATGTAAAGTTACTAGTAGAGCTGGATTGACCACTGATACGGATGAGGATTTCAAGTAATCTCATTCCGTGGAAAAGAAAGTTATTTTGTGGAACGTGTGACGTAAGGTCCGGAAGTGAGATAAGTTTTGGTGCTTCAGTTTTTAAGGTCGTTATAGTATCTTGAATGGACGAGAGTACCTTAAGGAATGCGTTCAGAACAGTATCTTCCAATTGGTTTAAGATTTGGAAGTTGAGGACGTTTGACTTTTTATGGGAACTTAAAGTAGTAGAGAAGTATGAGAAGGAACCCAAGGATGTGTTTGCATACTTCAAGGGAAACAAGTATGTGCCGGGAAAATAGTGGGTGATGACTTGAGTATATCCAATGAAGTAGAGAGATTAAGTTCGAGATAGTACATCAGGATTTTCTGCATTCGATGAGAGACCAATTTGGAATTTGAAAGTGTTTTGGTTTGGAAAAGTTGGACCTTATAGTGTGGAGACCATGGAAAACACAGCAAAAAATTCTGCTTCTGGTGTGATTCGCCAGGCGAATCAGGAAATCGCCAGGCGAATGGGGTCTCGCCATTGGTTCGCCAGGCGAAGAGCTGGCGAAGAGGAATTCGCCAGGCGAATTACTTAGTCGCCAGGCGAAAATGAAGAAACAAAAATTGTGTAGCTACTGGAACTTTTGGGATTTTATGGAATGAGGATTCGCCGCATGTTCGCCGGGAGAAGTGCTGGCGAAGGGGGATTCGCCAGGAGAAATTCTTAACCGCCAGGCGAATCTGGCAGTTTTTGAATAATTTTTCCTTTCTTCAAAACTTCATATCTTTTGGCTCGGGTGTCCGATTTAAGCGTTCTTTATATCGATATGAAGCTATGAAAGTGTTCTATGCTGTGGAAAGTGAAAATATTGTTTGTGAGGTGGATTTTATTCGATTATGTGGAATTAACGGTATTAACAGTACGGTTATGAGAAAGTTACACCTTGGTATTAAGAACGAGCGTAGTGGTAGCACCTTGGTCACAATAGTACGTGAGAGATTCTTATTCTTGAGACAAGTGTGAAGGGACGTACCTTGTGAAGCAGTGAGTATTGTATTTTAGGAAGTAAGTGTACGGTAAACAACGAGAAGCAAACCAAGATTTATTATGGACTAAGTGTAAATCATGGAACGATTTATACCGGAAGGTTTTTGTAAATAATTGATGAGAATTGTCGGTTGCGAATCTTCCATTAAGTGATTGGGTGAGTGAAATTTCCAATGGACAGTGATGGACAAGAAACCCCGGTTAATGTGTACGTTGTATGGAAAGGTTCTCCAAGAGGATGCATTGCCCCGATTTATTTTCAAGTATAGAGAACTTCTGAAGTTGTGAATAATCGGAATATTCGGAATCTACCTTTTGTTGAACTAAGAACCTTGTTGTTTTAATTTCTCCAAGGAATTACAAGTGAGGGGACAAGGTGGTATGCTTGATATGAGATGTCCATCGCTTTTGTGGTATCGTACAATGGTTGTGTGTTGGGTTTTGCTTATGGATGAATCGAGTAAGGTATGTGGCTAAAACCCTAGAATGTCGTCATTATTGACTTTCTGCTAGTGTTGTTGTATCAACAGAGAGTGAACTGTTCCGCTGAAATTGTAGGGTGACTACGACAGAATTTGGAAATTTTCCTTGTCACTTGGTTGGAGTGTGTCGTCGACTTTGTCGGTTTTATCTTGAGTGAATCATGGTTAGTGAAAGTTACACAAGTTAAGGAGCCGCGAGTTGAGAATGATATTTCAGCTTAGAAAAAAAATCGGATGGATGGTATGGGTAAGTTATGGAATCTCTTGAGAACCATCATCTGTGTTTTGTTACCTTATGTTGCTCCGATTGGAGAGTGTTGTGTGAATGGAAAACAGGACTATAAGTAAATAAAAGAGGAATTGTGTTTTGAAATTGGAACTTCTGGAAGGTGTTGCGTAATTGACCATTTGTTTAGACGACGAAGAAGTTTAACTTTGGGGAAATAATCTTGTGAACTGTGTTGAGTAGGAGAAAGTCTTGAGTATATTGTTATTCCTACTGATGAGAGTCTTAAGGACGAAGTTGGAAAATATTCTCGAAGTATTGATCTTGTAAAGATCGTTGTGGTAATTTAATTTATGGTACTAGTAAGAATGGGACGTTCCGAAGTTAAGTATGTAACTGGGAATAGTTCATGAAATGGAACGAATAAGAAGAGTTGATTCAACTAAGAAGTGTATTATGGACTTCGAAGTGTGTGTAGATGTGGATTATTGCACGTAAATTGGGGAGTAATATGGAAACTCACAATTGTGCTTTGGACAGGTTAAGTTGATAAGTGGTGACTCGCGTATGATTGAAGTATCGTGATGGTGTTACGTGTTATAGGTTGAGATCTCGAGTCAGGAAGGAACTTGAAGTAAGTTAGAAACCGTGAAAAGAATCGTTTTGGAAAGTAGTAATCGGAACCAGAGATTGTTAAGCTATTTTGGATGAATTATTAGTTTGAGATTTGAATGGATTTGGAGTCGTACATGTTGTGGTGGTAACAGTGTAACTCCTACATCTCTATCGTCCGGAGAGTATTGGACCGATGTTAAGATATTGTGCGTTGGAGAAGAAATTGTTCTACCATAGGACGTCAGTAAATTTCTGGTGTCGTTGGTTAGTAAGGATCCCAGTGGATAAGTATGTTTCTCCGTGGACTGTTAGCTACTTGGTAATGCTTAAGAATTGGTGGTATTTCACTATTAGAATCGGAGTTGCACAATGGAAGGTGATAGATGAAAGAGTTCAATCAGAATAATAAGGATTTGAAGATTGTTGCTTGTAAGTACGGATGTAAGAAGATTTTGTTCTAAGTGTGTTACCCTTTGGTGTGATACGAAAGAGATGAAATATCGGATTGAATGAGTATAGTGTACAACATCAGGCTAGATGGAATTGGTAATTGAGTCGTTTGACTAATGGTGAAGTGGTTCTGAATGTTGAGAGATTTACGGAAGAATAGTTGTCGGAAATTGTATGAAGTTAAGGAATCACCGAATTACCTCATGCGAATTTGATGAGTGGATGTTACCCTGAACCAAGATAAGGTGTTATGGTTTCGTTTGTGACTCGGTAGAGGGATGTAGAATGGTACATTCTTTCCGAAGTAAGTTGCGACTAAGTCTTTTGTATGAAACAACAGATGAATTAAGAGCAAACGCAAGTTGAAAGTTAACCCAATATTGGAATAAGAGTATGACTAAGGACATGAAGTCTGATAAATTGTGAAATTAAGGATTTGGTCTGTGAAGTCAAGTTGGAATCGGATTATGTCAGGAATTTTAACTAAGTAGAGATTAAGTGTGAACCTAAGACCAGGATATAATTGGTGGTTATTGCCGAATAGAGGAAATTCGGGGGCGAATTTCAATTTAAGGGGGGGAGAATGTAATACCCCATATTATTTAAATGCTCAATTGGATATCAGATGAGTATCTACGTGCTCAATCTTTGGATAATTGGATTAATGGAATCCTCTAAGTACTTTAAGTATTGACATTTGGGATCAATAGAGCAACTGATGAATTCTGAAGAGATCAATTATTTTATTTAAGAGACGGATTAATATTTACTAATTCAAGAAAGTAATTTTGGTAACTTTGATAATTGATCATTTGGGTTGAGACGACAAAATATCAATTGGAGATATTTTACCCGGTTGGATTTATATTATATAATATAGTATTATATATATATATTGTTAGAAAGGAAAGAAAAGAAAAAACAAAGAAAGAAAAAAGGAAAAATGGAAGAAGAAGATAGTAAAGAAGAAGAGAAAGAAGAGAAGAGAGAAAGTGGAGAAAGAGGAAGAAGAGAGAAAGCTCACAGATCATCATCTTCTCCAAACTCCTCTTCGGTTATCAGCTGGGTTCTAGATAGAGACTTTAGAGTAAATTTCTGGAGGTTTTAGAGTTAGGTTAGATTTTGATAAAACGAGTAATTTCGATAAATCGATGAAATCTAACGGATAGATTGATGAAATGCATGTCTAAATATGTTCTAACATGTTGTTTTGGGTATTTGGATGCATTAATATCATGTGGGTTAAAGGTTTGGATCATTTTTGGATCCCAAACCCATTTTTGGAGAATTCTGGTCCGTCCAGATTCGCCAGGCGAGTGGGTGGCGAGTCTGATTTGCCAGGGATTCGCCAGGCGAATTTGCCTGGGACAGCAAAACATTATTTTTCGTATTTTCGCCATAACTTGAGATCCGTAACTCGGATTGACGCACGGTCGGAAGCGTTGGAAAGATAATTTTATGCTCTATGAGATGGTGAGGTAGAAACATGATTATATGTCATGGATTGGTATGGTAGAAGTAAATATTGTGATGAATGTGAAAAGTGTGGTTTATGTTTCCACCGGAAATTCATGAATCGGGAAGCCGATTGATAGAGGGCTTGAAGCCCTGGAAAGAGAGTCCAATGTGTTATTAAATGGTGATATTAGACCATGTTTAACCAAGGATGCTTGGTCGGGAGTAGTAGTGGCTCGTATACCTTGAAAACGTGTATGAACTATAATGTGATTATGTTATGCTATTATATGTGTTTACTTATGATATTTGTGATTATGCCATATCTATCAAATTGTGAATTGTTAATGAAAGAAAATATGCATGTTAAAATATGAATTAGGAAGAGTGAGAACACTTTACCCCAAAACAAAATGATTTAATTCTAGGTTGTAACTAGGATTGTGGTAGAGAATCTATGTGGCAACGCTCATGCGTGAAAGGCCGAGGCGTGTGTATTGTGCAATCCTAACCGGTTATTATTGATAGTGCGTTTCATGGGTCTCGAGCTCCTCTGAAACATATGCACCATTACTTGACAGGTTTGAATCCCGCGTTTAGTACGAATGGGACCTACGGGTAGAGACTTGTGATGGTTAACAGGCCATGAGAAGTGACGGTTCACGGCTAACAGGTCGTTGTTCCCGAATCCATTTCGTATGTCAAGTAATTCGAGGATCCATGACTCGGGTCGTCTTCTAGACGTAGAAGCGGACGGGAAAAGGGGATGCCTTGGTATGGTTATTGATTGTGAATCCTTGAGTTTACAGGCTCAAGAGGTACTTCGGTACTTTGTGAATCCTTGAGTTTACAGGCTCAGGAGGTACTTCGGTACTAGTGTGAGTTTACAGGCTCACCGTTGTGGTTACTTGGGTGTGTGTACTCATGGTCACTCCCCTTTCCCTTTGACCTGAGTTAGGTTTATTTAGAACCTTGTAAAGCCGAGAGGAGTTTAAGATAGGGAACTCACTGAGATTTGATGTATCTCACCCCACTATAGTTGCTATATTTCAGGTTCGGATTGCAGGTTAATTTACAAGTGGAGCTATGCTTGGATGTTTCAAGAGAAGCTCAGTATTAGTTTTTCCGCTGTGTATTTTATTGTTCTTATACAATGAGGAATATTGTATAATGTTCTTAGTTTTATTTATTTTTGGCTAGTTTCCATGACTTGTGCCATGTGTTGTATTTATGTTTAGAAATGGACAAGTATGTGAACTATGTCATTAGGCACTTTTGATGTGTCAGTACCAAATAAAATGCGTGTATTGTATTATTCTAGATATATATTATACAGGGCATTACAGTACCAAGGTACGTCCTGAGCCTGTAAACTCAAGAACTCACTAATCAATAACCATACCAAGGTATTCCCTTTTCCCGTCCGCTTCTACGTCTAGAAGACGACCCGAGTCATGGATCCTTGAAGTTACTTGGCATACGAAATGGATTCGGGATCATCGGCCTGTACACCGTGATCCGTCACTTCACACGGCCCGTACACCATCACAAGTCTCTTTACCCGTAGGCTCCATTCGTACTACACGCGGGAATCAAACCTGCCAAGTAATTGTGCATACGTTTCAGAGGAGGTGCTCGAGTCTCATGAAACTACACCGCAAAAGACAATGGTTATGATTATATAATACACACGCCTCGGCCTTTCATGCACGAGCGTTGCCGTTATGACAATTCACACTTTCCGACATTGTTTATAGTAATGCTCCTCACTCTACCTATTCCATATTTTAACATACATCCATTTTCAACAACAATTACACACAATTAACGATAAAAGTCAATAAAATGACACTATTCAAAAGTTCCGACATAATTAAATTGGCCAACAAATCTAAAAATCATTTTATTAAGAAAGTACATTCTGTTAGCTTTCCAATGATATCAAGAACGTTAAAAACGGACAAACGAGTCAAAAGTTATGGACATAACACGAAATGGTATCGCGAAAAACATATTTTTGCACCCTCCTGGCCGTACGCGTACTGCCCTAAGCCTTACACGTATTGCCAAGCTGGCTCGCCCAGCCATACGCGTATTGGCCAAGGTCATATGCGTATGAGCAGAGGCTATTTCCTTGCAAATTCCCTTTTTAAAATTCCAATACGCGTACTACCATGACTCATACGCGTATTGCCTTGTCCATACGCGTAACACCCAAATTCCTTCACATTCATACGCGTATTTCCTAACTCAATACGCGTATGGCCCTGCGTGATACGCGTATGGGCAGATGAAACCCAGATTTTTCCTGCAGAAAAGTTCTGCTACGGGTTGATCCAATTCAACCCCAAAATCTCATTTTTTTCCAATCAAAATACACCAAAACATACTATTATCATACCAACCAGTATCACATACAATCAATGATCGAATTTCAGCAGTGAGACTATGATTCTAATGTACAATTTCACATTTCCTAATCAATATCAAACTAACTCTAAACTCAAATAAACCTTAATCTAGAGTGTCTAACTAGAACCCACCTGGATTACTAGATGAGGAGGTTGAATCGTGAGATGAAAAGATGAAAATTGGTTGATGATTGATGACTTAGAGTTCTTGGGAGAATTTCCTCTTCTTCCTCTTCCTTTTCCTTTCTTTCTTTTTTTTTTTTTTTCTAAGTTCCTACACTTTACCAAATAAGGAAAGGAAAAGAAAATTTACAAGGAAACATTAATTGGCAATACTACTAATTATCCAAATTATCTCAAATGCACCAATTAATGAAATTCCAAGTTAAATAATATTAAATCTAATCAATTCGAGTTCGTCAGTTTACTCTAATTATTCTATCCAATAATTGCTCAGAGTACACCGGAACCTAGTTGATCAAAATAATATTATCCAAAACGCTCAAAATTTTACGGGGTATTACATCCTCCCCCCCTTAAATAGAAATTCGTCCACGAATTTAAAACAATTATCTGAAAAGATGAGGATAGACCTCCCGCATTTCCGATTCCAATTCCCAAGTGGCATTGCCCGGATGCGTCTCGTCCCACTGGACCTTAACAAGAGGAATTTCTTTATTCCTTAACACTTTAGTTTCTCTTCCTGTGATACACTCGGCTGAGGTTCGAATGTCATATCAGCTTCTATCTCAATTGTATCCGGTAAAACTGGCTGAAGGGGATCGGGAACAAATCTCCGAAGTTGAGACACATGAAAAACGTCGTGCATTTCTGACAGAGAAGGCGATAAGGCTAATCTGTAGTCTACTTCCCCAATTCTTTCTAAAATCTGATACGGTCCCACGTATCTTGGACTTAATTTCCGCGATTGAAATGGTCCTTTCAATCTTAATCTCGGAGTAACCTTCAAAAATACATGATCACCCTCATCAAACTCCAACGGTCTCCTACGGTTATCCGCATAGCTTTTCTGACGGTCTTGGGCTTGTTTAATCTTTTCCTGAATCATTCTAATCTTTTCCGTAGTCTCGTGAATAATCTCGGGTCCCAAAATTCTATCATCGCCCACCTCCGTCCAACACAATGGCGTTCTACACTTCCGACCATACAACGCCTCATAAGGTGCCATACCAATACTTGCATGATAACTGTTATTATAAGAGAATTCAATCAATGGCAAAAGTTCTCTCCAATTTCCCCCACTTCCAAGCACACAAGCTCTTAACATGTCTTCCATGGTTTGGATTGTCCGTTCCGTCTGACCGTCCGTCTGCGGATGATTCGACGTACTCAAACACAACTTCGTTCCCATGCCTTATTGAAAAGCTCTCCAAAATCTAGAAGTAAATTTTCGATCCCTATTCGAAACAATACTAGTAGGAATACCATGCAATCTTACTATCTCTGAAATGAACAACCTTGCGAGATGACTCGCCTTGTAGGTAGTCTTCACGGCTAAGAAATGCGCGGATTTCGTTAACCGGTCCACAATTACCCAAATTGAATCATAACCACCCTGCGCCCGAGGTAATCCCACTGCGAAGTCCATCGAAATACTATCCCACTTCCACATTGGAATTTCTAAAGGTTGCAGCAAGCCACCCGACCTTTGGTGCTCAATCTTCACCTGTTGACACACCGCACATTCTGACAAATAAACCGCAATATCTCTTTTCATCCCTGACCACCAATAGTCCCTTTGTAAATCTTGATACATCTTTGAAGCACCAGGATGTATAGTAAAAGTACCCTTATGCGCTTCCTCCAAAATCTTTCGTTTTAACTCCGTGTTGTCCGGAACACAAATCCTTTGGTTAAACAAAATGACTCCGTCGGTAGTTCGCACAAAACCCGGTTGAGTCAACAATTCTTGTAACTTCTCATCTAACCCTTGCTCTTGCTGGATTTCTTCCCTAAGAGTAAAGATGATGTTCAAATTTCCTATAACCACACAATCAAGAGTCTAGTTAAATTAAAGATTTAGATCCCTAAACTTTTCCATTAAGGCATACTCTAACATCATCAACTCGGCACAATGCAACACTTTCCTGCTTAAAGCATCTGCCACCTTATTCGCTTTACCCGGATGGTACTTCAGTTCCAGGCCATAATCCTTCAAATATTCCATCCACCTCCTTTGACGCATATTCAACTCCTTTTGATCAAATAAGTACTTTAAGCTCTTGTGGTCACTAAACATCTCGAAACGTACACCATACAAATAGTGACGCCACACTTTCAAAGTAAAAACAACTGCCGCCAATTCTAAATCATGCGTCAGATAATTCTCTTCATGGACTTTCAACTGTCGTGAAGCGTAAGCCACTACATGTCCATTCTGCATTAATACTCCGCCTAAACCCTTCTTCGATGCATCACAATATACCTCATATGACTTGCTAGGATCAGGAATAACCAAAACAGGAGCAGTCGCCAATCTCTCCTTCAAACTCCTAAAACTCCTTTCACAAGCCGAATCCCACTCATACAAATAATCCTTCCTAGTAAGTCTTGTCAATGGTAAAGCCAATTGCGAAAATCCCTTGATAAACCGTCTGTAATAACCTGCTAATCCCAAGAAACTCCTAACTTCAGAAACATTCTTCGGTCTCTCCCAATTAATTACTGCTTCCACTTTTGATGGATCGACCGCCATACCTCCCTGGGATATGACATGACCAAGGAAGTTAACCTCAGACATCCAAAACTTACACTTACTTAACTTTGCAAAAAGTTGCTTCTCTTGCAAGATGGATAAAACGATTTTTAGGTGTTCACCGTGCTCTTGAGGATCACGAGAATAAATAAGAATATCATCAATGAAAATCACCACAAATTGGTCCAAGTAAGGTTGAAATATCCGATTCATGTAATCCATGAAAACTGCCGGAGCATTTGTCACGCCAAAAGGCATCACCAAAAATTCATAATGACCATAACGGGTTCTGAACGCGGTCTTTGGTACATCTGAACTCTTCACACGAATCTGATGATAACCTGACCGTAAATCAATCTTCGAGAATACACAAGCTCCTTTCAATTGATCCAACAGGTCGTCTATCCTTGGTAATGGGTATCTGTTCTTGATGGTGCCCTTATTCAACTGACGGTAATCGATACACAACCATATTCCACCATCCTTCTTCTTTACCAATAACACTGGAGCTCCCCAGGGTGAAACACTGGGTTGAACAAAATGCTTAGCCAACAGCTCTTCCAATTGGTCCTTTAATTCTTTTAATTCGAGTGGTGCCATTCGATACGGAGAAACGGATATTGGAGCCGTTCCTGGTATCAGGTCAATAGAGAATTCCACTTCCCGCTCCAGAGGAAGAGAAGTGATATCCTCGGGGAAAACTTCAGGAAAGTCGCAAACTACCGGAATACTCAGAACTAGAATGCTACTACTCTCCTCCTTAGTAAGAATCATAAGAACAGACTTTTCTTCTTCAAACAAGAATTTAATCATTCCAACCGTACCTTCTAAAATGGTAGTTAACACATCCTTCGAAGTAGCCTCGGTAGATGGGATAATAATCAACTTTTCCTCACACCTAATAAACACCGAATTAGCGGAAAGCCAATCCATTCCCAGAACAACATCCACTTTCTTAAGCGGTAAACAGATAAGATCAATCTGGAAAACTCTTTCATTCACTGATAATACACAATTTTCACACATCAACGGTGTCTCTACAATCTCATTCATGGCAGTAGTAACCACCATAGGAGGAAACAAAGGAACAGCTTGCAACCCAAGTCGCTTCACGCAACGCGTGGACACAAAAGAATGAGTTGCCCCACAATCAAATAAAACAAAACAAGGATGTCCATTTACGAAACACGTACCCGCAATCAAGGAGTTATCATTCTTTACTTTTCTCGCATCCAAGGTATACACTCGACCAGTATTCTTCCCTTGTGCCTGACTCCTACCCCGAGGACAATCTCTCGATACATGACCCATCTTGTTACACTGATAACACCGTATTCCCTCCGAATTGTACCTACCATAATGATTCCTTCCACAAGTACGACATACCGGAGGCACACTAGTTCTAGGGCTCTGAGCTTGTTTCCCTTTGAAAGATTGCTGCCTTTGCCTAAACTGTTGATTCGATCTTCCACGGTCACTTTGAGTTACCCTATTCAAATATCCCTCAATTTGTACCTTTTTCAAACTATGCTCCGCCACATAACATTGTCTTAACATTTCAGCATAAGTAGCAAATTCCCGTTGAGACACGCTATGTGAAATTTCAGCCCTTAAACCAAACAGAAACTGATCAATCTTCCACCTCTCATCAGGAGCATACATGGCTTGTCTAGAATAAGCGGCCATAGTTTCAAATTTCTCAGCATAAGAAGCCACAGTCAAGTTACCTTGTCTCAGTTGTTGAAACTCAAATTCTTTCAGAGATCTCAAGGAACTTGGAAAATATTTCTCCATAAAAATTACCTTAAACTGTTCCCACACCTTTGGTACCTCTTGAATTGTCATTAAAGCTGAAGCGCTCTCCCACCACCTCATAGCAGGACCCTTCAACAAGTGGGAGGCAAAGACTACCTTGTTTTCCTCACTGCACTGAACTATTTGGAAAACCCGTTCCATACCTGATATCCATTCATGCGCCTTTACTGGGTCTAACCCTCCCTGAAATTCCGGAGGATTCAACCAAATGAAATCCCTAAAGGTTCCCCCTGCAACCTCAGGAACAACCACTGGAGGATGTAAACCACCCGCCATCTACTGAACCATTTTTTGCATGAACTGCTTTTGTTGTTGCTGCATCTACTGCATGAATTGATACAACGGTGCATTCCTGTCGTCAACCGGCGGATTAGTCCCTGCTGGAGTGTTTCTCGGTCTACCACGGTTGTTTCTGCGCCCATCAGCCATGTTCCTGAATGTCATACAGATAGGATTAAGTTGATCAGGCTTAATACCATAAATATAACACGTAAGACCAGTGGCGACACAACACATATGAAACGGAAAGAAAATACTCATACTATCTCATGGATAGGTCGAGGATATGACCTGCTCTGATACCAACTATAACGCCCACATATATATACATGCATCAAATCATATATTATACATGAAAAGTACCTTTGGTACTTAAATACATAAGTTCCTAGTAACACTGTATACATAAAACTGCCAAAAGCAACCTAAACAAAACACTGACATGTTATATGTACAAAATGTTCAAAAGATAAAACTAAGAACTAGATCCCTAAAGATCTCAAAAGACTCCACAACGGAAGCAAAACCAACAGCTAAGCAAGGATAGTCACACGGCCTTATCCTTACCCTTCGCGGAACCTGCAGAACCTGTGATGTAAACAACAACAGTGGGGTGAGATACATCAAATCTCAGTGAGTTCGTTATCTTATAGTCCTCTCGGCTCTACAAGGTTCTAATAAACCTAACTCAAATCAAAAGGGAAGGGAAGTGACTTGAGTACACACACACAACTAACTCCACACTAGTGAGCCTAGTAACTCACAATAGTACCAAAGTACGTCCTGAGCCTGTAAACTCAAGAACTCACTAATCAATAACCATACCAAGGTATCCCCTTTTCCCGTCCGCTTATACGACTAGAAGACGACCCGAGTCATGGATCCTTAAAGTTACTTGGCATACAAAATGGATTCGGGATCATCGGCCCGTACACCGTGATCTGTCACTTCACACGGCCCGTACACCGTCACAAGTCTCTTTACCCGTAGGCTCCATTCGTACTACATGCGGGAATCAAATCTGCCAAGTAATTGTGCATACGTTTCAGAGGAGGTGCTCGAGTCTCATGAAACTACACCGCAAAAGACACTGGTTATGATTATATAATACACGCGCCTCGGCCTTTCATGCACGAGCGTTGTCGTTATGACAATTCACACTTTACGACATTATTTATAGTAATTCTCCTCACTCTACCTATTCCATATTTAATCATACATCCATTTTCAATAACAATTACACACCATTAACGATAAAAGTCAATAAAACAACACTATTCAAAAGTCCTGACATAATTAAATCGGCCAACAAATCTAAAAATCATTTTAATAAGAAGGTACATTCTGTTAGCTTTCTAATGATATCAAGAACGTTAAAAACGGACAAACGAGTCAAAAGTTATGGACATAACACGAAATGGTATCGCGAAAAACACATTTCTGCACCCTCCTGGCCGTACGCGTACTGCCCTAAGCCATACGCGTATTGCCAACCTGGCTCCCCCAGCCATACGCGTATTACCCAAGGTCATACGCGTATGAGCAGAGGCTATTTTCCTTGTAAATTCCCTTTTTAAAATTCCAATACGCGAACTACCATGACTCATATGGGTATTGCCTTGTCCATACGCGTAACACCCAAATTCCTTCACATCAATACGCGTATTGCCCAACTCAATACGCGTATGGCCCTGCGTGATACGCGTATGGGCAGATGAAACCCAGAATTTTCCTGCAGAAAAGTTCTGCTACGGGTTGATCCAATTCAACCCCAAAATCTCATTTTTTTCCAATCAAAATACACCAAAACATACTATAATCATACCAACCAGTGTCACATACAATCAATGATCGAATTTCAGCAGTGAGACTATGATTCTAATGTACAATTTCACATTTTCTAATCAATATCAAACTAACTCTAAACTCAAATAAACCTTAATCTAGAGTGTCTAACTAGAACCCACCTGGATTACTAGATGAGGAGGTTGAATGCTGAGATGAAAAGATGAAAATTGGTTGATGATTGATGACTTAGAGCTCTTGGGAGAATTTCCTCTTCTTCCTCTTCCTTTTCCTTTCTTTCTTTTCTTTTTTTTTTTCTAAGTTCCTTCACTTTACCAAATAAGGAAAGGAAAAGAAAATTTACAAGGCACCATTAATTGGCAATACTACTAATTATCCAAATTATCTAAAATGCACCAATTAATGAAATTCCAAGTTAAATAATATTAAATCTAATCAATCCGAGTTCGTCAGTTTACTCTAATTATTCTATCCAATAATTGCTCAGAGTACACCGGAACCCAGTTGATCAAAAAAATATTATCCAAAACGCTTAGAATATTACGGGGTATTACAAAAATAGTAAAAATTATTTTAAACTTAATATTTATAGACTAAGAGTCTAATTTTAACATATAGTAGTATAAATTAAAATTTTTTAATATTAAAACATAGTCAATTTCAACTAATTAAATTCATAAAAAATCCAAGTTTTCAAAAAAAGTATCTAATAATGATTTTTTTTATATAAAGAATAATTCAAAATAGTAAAATTTTGAAATTTTAATATTTATAAAATTCATAGTATAAAAGACTAAAATATCTAAAATAATATTCACCAACAAATATTTATATAAGTTGTTTATCCGAAGTTTTTTTTTGAAAAATTGGTTATACTTTTTTAAAATAAAAATATGTAATAATATACAAATCATTTAAAATTTAATAATTGTTTTAGTCAATATTTAATATAATTACAAAAAGATTCTTTTTATGATTTTGATCAATAATCAATCATAATATGATATGATAATCTTATCTTTTTGAATTTGGTATATTGGTTTTTTCTAAGAATCTTTGAGGCTTCATTTGTAATTTAATTTTTTTATTTTGTATTAATTTTTTTCTCTTTTCTGGGTTTGGGTATTGTAGTTTTAGATAAAAATTAAGAAAGGAGAAAACTATAATTAATTAATTATGTTAACGCAATTTTATTGAAAGGCTTAAAAATATTCCCCTTATGATATTATTTGGTCAGTCAAAAATTTCTGATCATTATTATAATATATTTGACTTCTAGATAATCTACCACCTATCTATTAAAAGATTATGTTCTAGAAACGATCACTAAATCTTTTTTAATTCAAGTTTATTTTTTTCTAATTATAGTATTAATTATGTCTAAGCACATTTAACTTACTTTTTCAATTTTCATGCAAAACTGAAAAAAAAAAGCCTCATTCTACTTTCAATGTCATTTTAAATGTTCACTCTGCTTCATCCATAAAATAATCAAAAGATACATTGAAGCTTGGAGTGACACGCATTGGTTGGTGATATATTAAAATGACATTGATTTGATAATCTAGAATAAGCGATGACGCCGTCGGTGGTTTTGAAACAACGTTTCCTGCAAGAACTTTGAGGAAGCAACGTGAGTGGTTTGATCGTACTTAGCTTCACTTCTTCTGCTGAACAGCATAACAACCACCATGAATTCTTCTCTGACCACTGTCGTCAAATCCACCACTATTCTGAAACGGAAAGAAACACTTATTCTATTTCATGGCTAGGTCGAGGATACGACCTGCTCTGATACCAACTGTAAAGACCCTATACAATACATGCCTCAAATCATATATTATACACGAGTTTCACTTTTGGTACTGAAAAAAAATAAGTTCCTAGTTAACACATTATATACATAATTGCCTCTAATACAAAATACTAAAAGTCTTAGGCATTACATATACAAGATGTTCGAAAAGATAAAAACTAAGAACTAGATCAATGCAATGATCTCAAAACATAACGCCATAGCGGAAGCCATGCCATCACAAAACCACGATCCGTAAGGAAAGTCAAATAGCCTTGTCCTTACCCTTCGCTGGACCTGCAGAACCTGTGATGTAAACAACAACAGTGGGGTGAGATACATCAAATCTCAGTGAGTTCCCTATCTTAAAGTCCTCTCGGCTCTACAAGGTTCTAACAAACCTAACTCAAGTCAAAAGAGAAAAGGGGAGTGACTTTGAGTACACGCACACTATATGAAAACATGTTATGAGTTCATCAACCCATAATATCACTAATCCGTAACCACACCAAGGCATCCCCTTTTCCCGTCCGCTTCTACGTCTAGAAGACGATCCGAGTCATGGATCCTTGAACCTACTTGACATACGAATGGATTCGGGTTCTACGGGCCATAAACCGTTATGAACCGTCGCTTCACACGGGCCATAAACCGTCACAAGCATACGCTCCCAGAGCGCCATTCGTACTGCACACGGGGATCAAACCTGTCAAGTAGTTGTGCACAAGTTTCAGAGGAGCTCGAGACCCATGAAACGCACTCGCAAAGATAACTTGTTACGATTACGTGATCATACACAGTCGTGATTGTATTTGACAATCACAAGGCCACAATGCCTTAGCATAACCAAACGGTTAACACACATGTTCCATACTAGTGTTTATTCGGTCTAAATCTTCCAACACTGCTTATGGTAATTGTCCTCACTCTACTTATTTCAGAATTTAGCATGCATACATTTTCAACAACAATTGCACACCATTCACAGATAAAAGTCGACATATCACATATTACGTCGATTTACGGTTCCCTCCGATTCATTTAATCGGGCATCAACCAATATCTCTTCCTTCTATTAAATAGAGGTTATTCACAGTTTCACATCGATATCAAGAATACACAAAACGGATAAACGATGCAAAAGTTATGAAATAAATAAAATTCCACACACAGCCATGTTCGCTGGGCGAACATGCCAGCGAGACTTCGCTCCCCCTTCGCTAGGCGAAGCTCATGGCGAATGCACAAACAGAATAAAAACAGACATAAAGTTCGCTCCGCGAACATTCTGGCGAACACTCGCCTCGCCCTTCGCTTCGCGAACGACTTAGCGAAACGAGGCAGTAGCAAACAGCACTGAAAACACTCAAGGTTCGCTAGGCGAACGTCCCTGGCGAACACTCGCTGACCTTCGCTGGCAGGTTCGCTAAGCGAACCCTCGAAAATCCGTTCGCTGGGACTCGCCCCAGGTTCGCTAGGCGAAGCCTGGAAAATTCCACTTCTCAACAGCGCTGTCTCCAACCCCAAAATCAATTATTTTCCAACCAAAACACATCCAAACCTCATTATAGTCAACAAAACATGGTATAATCCTAACAACAAGCATTTAACAACGATTATCTCACATTTCATCCGTTAACTGCATGATTTTAACATAATTACTCCTTTTCTCACAATTCTACCCTAACTCCAAAATACATGGAATTCTACATCTAGAGCATCTATCTAGAACCCACCTCTAGCAAGATGAAGATGAAGATGATTGAGAAGATTGGATTAAGATTGATGATGATTCTTGATGTTCTTGAGCTTTTCCTCTTTTCTCTCCTTCACTTTTCCTTTCCTCCCCTTTCCTTCAATATTTCTAACTTGCTCTTTTTTTCCAAATGAAGTGGAGAGAAAAATAGATAGTATAGAAAAATTACCACTTATTAGTAATACTACTAAATGTCCAAAATTTGCTCAAATACATCAAATTATAAAAACTCAACGTTAAATACTATTAATTTAATCAACTCTGAGTTCGTCAGTTTACTCTATTTATTTTATCGAATAATTACTCAGAGTACACCGGAACTCAGTTGATCATAAAAATATTAACTAGAGCGTTTATAAATTTATGGGGTATTACATCCTCCCCCCCTTAAATAGAAATCCGTCCTCGAATTTAAAAGATTACCTGAACAAATGCGGATAAGAATCTCGCATTTCCAATTCTAGCTCCCACGTAGCATCACCCGGATGCGTCATATCCCATTGCACCTTAACAAGTGGAATATCTTTGTTCCTTAACACTTTCGTCTCTCTTCCCACGATACAACTCGGTTGTGGTTCAAAAGTCAAATCCGCTTCTATTTCCACCGATTCTGGTAGAATTGGTTGAAGAGGATCAGGAACAAACTTACGGAGCTGAGATACATGAAAAACATCGTGCATCTCTGACAGAGAAGGCGGTAAGGCTAATCTGTAAGCAACTTCACCTATCCTTTCTAAAATATGATACGGTCCCACGTATCTCGGACTTAACTTGCGTGACTTAAACGGACCTCTCAATCTCAACCTCGGAGTAACTTTCAGAAATACATGGTCACCTTCCTCAAATTCCAAAGGTCTCCTACGATTGTTCGCATAACTCTTCTGACGATCTTGTGCCTGTTTAACTTTCTCACGGATCATTCGAATCTTTTCCGTAGTTTCTTGAATAATCTCGGGTCCAAAAATCCTATCTTCGCCAATTTCAGCCCAACATAAAGGTGTTCAACATTTTCTCCCATACAATGCTTCATAAGGAGCCATACCGATGCTCGCATGATAACTGTTGTTATAGGAAAACTCAATTAACGGCAAAAGTTCTTTCCAATTTCCTCTACTCTCTAGTACGCAAGCTCTTAACATATCCTCCATCGTTTGTATTGTTCGCTCAGTCTGACCATCCGTTTGAGGATGATTCGACGTGCTCAATCGCAAATTCGTACCCATCGCTTGTTGGAACACTTTCCAAAATCTCGAAGTAAACTTCGGGTCTCTATCGGACACAATATTAGAAGGAACACCATGCAATCTCACAATCTCGGCAATAAACAACCTCGCAAGATGACTTGCCTTATAAGTAGTCTTCACGGCTAAGAAATGCGCAGATTTCGTTAGTCGATCTACAATCACCCAAATAGAATCATAACCTCCCTGTGTACGAGGTAAACCCACTGCAAAATCCATAGAAATACTATCCCACTTCCAAATCGGAAGATCCAGAGGTTGTAACAAACCGCCCGGTCTTTGGTGTTCAATCTTCACCTGTTGACATACTGCACATTCTGACACATACTCCGCTATATCCTTTTTCATCCCAGACCACCAATAATACTTCTTTAAATCCTGATACATCTTCGAAGAACCAGGATGTATCATAAAAGTACCCTTATGAGCTTCATCTAAAATCTTCCTTTTCAATGCCTCATTCTTCGGAACACAAATCCGTTGATTAAACAGAACAATCCCATCTGTTGCTCGTGTAAAACCCGGTTGAAGTAACAATTCTTGCAATTCTTCCTCTAACAATTGTGCCTGTCGAATCTCAACTCTCAAAGTAGAATTGACATTCAAATTTCCCATAATTACACCATTCGGAGTCCACACAAACTGGAGATTAAGATCTCTAAACTTTTCCAACAACGAATATTCCAAAATCATCAATTCCGCACTATGAACCATTTTTCGACTTAAAGCATCCGCTACTTTATTCGCCTTTCCTGGATGATACTTCAATTCTAAATCATAATCCTTTAAGTACTCCATCCACCTTCTTTGTCGCATATTCAACTCCTTTTGGTCAAACAAATACTTCAAACTTTTGTGGTCACTGAACATTTTAAAACGTACACCATATAAATAATGACGCCACACCTTTAGTGCAAACACCACGGCAGCTAGCTCCAAGTCATGAGTTGGATAATTCTTCTCATGAACTTTTAACTGTCGAGAAGCATAGGCTACAACTTGACAACCTTGCATCAGAACACCCCTTAATCCCCTCTTAGAAGCATCACAGAATACTTCATAAGAGTTGTTAGGATCAGGAATAATTAATACTGGAGCACTCGTCAAACTTTCCTTCAATTTCATAAAACTTTGTTCACAACCCGAATCCCACTCAAAAGTAACATCCTTCCGAGTAAGTTTCTTCATTGGTAAGGCCAATTGAGAAAAGCCCTTAATAAACCTTCTATAGTAACCAGCCAAACCCAAGAAACTTCTAACTTCTGAAACATTTCTCGGTCTCTCCCAATTAATCACTGCTTCTACCTTTGACGGATCTACCTCCACACCCCCCTGAGATATAAGATGTCCAAGAAAATTAACTTCCGATATCCAAAACTCACACTTGCTTAACTTAGCAAACAATTGCTTCTCCCGCAAAACCGATAAGATAATCCTCAGATGTTCTCCATGCTCTTGTGGAGTATGAGAATAAATAAGAATGTCGTCAATAAAGATTACCACAAATTGGTCCAAGTAAGCCTGAAATATTCGATTCATGTAACCCATAAAAACAGCTGGAGCATTAGTCACACCGAAAGGCATCACTAGGAATTCGTAATGACCGTAACGGGTTCTAAATGCAGTTTTTGGCACATCGGAACTCTTCACTCGAATCTGATGATAACCCGACCGTAAATCAATCTTCGAGAACACACAGGCTCCTTTCGATTGATCTAACAAGTCGTCTATCCTGGGCAAGGGGTACTTGTTCTTAATAGTGACTTTGTTCAACTTACGATAATCAATGCACAACCGCATTCCCCCATCTTTCTTCTTTACCAATAATACTGGAGCTCCCCAAGGTGAAACACTAGGTCTAACAAAATGCTTAGACATCAATTCCTCCAATTGGTCCTTCAACTCTCTTAACTCAAGCGGTGCCATCCGATACGGAGAAACGGATATAGGAGCCGTTCCCGGTATCAGGTCAATAGAGAACTCAACTTCTCTCTCCGGAGGAAGAGAAGAAACATCCTCTGGAAACACTTCAGGAAACTCACACACTATGGGAATACTCAGAACTTGCTGTTCACTACTTCCCTCCGTAGTAAGAACCATTAAAACAGTTTTCTCCTTCTCGAATAAGAAATTTACCATTCCCACCGTACCTTCTAAAATTGTTGATAACACATCCTTAGAAGTAGCCTCAGCAGATGAAATAATGATTAACTTCTCCTCACATCCGATAAAAACCGAGTTAGCTGAAAGCCAATCCATTCCCAAAACAACATCCACTTTCTTGAGCGGCAGGCAAATAAGATCAATTTGGAAAACTCTTTCGTTAACCGACAACACACAATTTTCACACATCAACGGGGTTTCAACAATTTCATCTATAGCGGTAATAACCACCATAGGGGGAAATAGAGGAATAGTTTGCAACCCAAGTCGCTTTACACAACGCGTGGACACAAAAGAATGAGTTACCCCACAATCAAATAAAACAAAGCAGGGTTGTCCATTTACGAAACACGTACCCGCAATCAAGGAGTTGTCCCCCTTTGCCTTCCTCGCATCCAAGGTATACACTCGCCCCGTAGTCTTCCCTTGTGTCTGATTTCTACTCTGAGGACAATCCCTCGCCAAGTGGCCCACCTTCTGACACTGATAACACCTCACACCTTCGATACCACATCGGCCGTAATGATTCCGACCACAAGTACGACACACCGGAGGTACACTAGTTCTAGAACTCTGTACTTGCTACCCTTTGGAGGACTGTTGCCTTTACCTAAACTGTTGATTCGACCTTCCACGGTCACTTTGAGTCGCCCTATTCGAATCCACCTCCATTTGTACCTTTTTCAAACTATTTTCCGCCACATAACACTGTCTTAACATTTCAGCATAAGTAGTAAATTCCCGTTGAGACATGCTGTGTGAAATCTCAGCCCTTAAACCAAACAGAAACTGGTCTATCTTCCACCTCTCATCCGGAGCATACATGGCCTGTCTGGAATAGTCAGCCATGTTCTCAAATTTTTCAGCATAAGAAATCACTGATAAGTTGCCCTGTCTCAACTATTGAAATTCAAACTCCTTTTGCGACCTTAAAGAACTCGGAAAATATTTCTCCATAAAGATTACTTTAAACTGTTCCCACACTTTTGGCACCTCTTGAATTGTCATCGAGGCTGAAGCGCTCTCCCACCACCTCATGGCAGGACCCTTCAACCAGTGAGAAGCAAATACCACCTTATTCTCTTCACTGCAATGAACTATCTGAAAAATCCTTTCCATACCTGTTATCCACTCGTGTGCCTTCACCGGATCTAGCCCTCCTTGGAACTCCGGAGGATTCATCCGAACAAATTCCCGGTAGGTTCCTCCTGTAACTTCCGGAACAACTATTGGAGGATGTAGACCATCAGCCATTTGTTGCATCATCCCTTGCATGAACTGATTCTGCTGCTGCTGCATCTGTTGCATAAATTGGTACAAAGGGGCATTCCCTTCATCACCCTGTGGAACTGTCCCAGCTGAAGTAGTTCTCGGAGTTCTGGGTCTTCCACGGTTGTTTCTACGTCCGTCAGCCATGTTCCTGAACGTCATACAAATAGGATTAAGTTGATCAGGCCCAATACTATAAATATAACATGCAAGACCCAAGGCGACACCACGTATCTGAAACGGAAAGAAACACTTATTCTATTTCATGGCTAGGTCGAGGATACGACCTGCTCTGATACCAACTGTAAAGACCCTATACAATACATGCCTCAAATCATATATTATACACGAGTTTCACTTTTGGTACTGAAAAAAAATAAGTTCCTAGTTAACACATTATATACATAATTGCCTCTAATACAAAATACTAAAAGTCTTAGGCATTACATATACAAGATGTTCGAAAAGATAAAAACTAAGAACTAGATCAATGCAATGATCTCAAAACATAACGCCATAGCGGAAGCCATGCCATCACAAAACCACGATCCGTAAGGAAAGTCAAATAGCCTTGTCCTTACCCTTCGCTGGACCTGCAGAACCTGTGATGTAAACAACAACAGTGGGGTGAGATACATCAAATCTCAGTGAGTTCCCTATCTTAAAGTCCTCTCGGCTCTACAAGGTTCTAACAAACCTAACTCAAGTCAAAAGAGAAAAGGGGAGTGACTTTGAGTACACGCACACTATATGGAAACATGTTATGAGTTCATCAACCCACAATATCACTAATCCGTAACCACACCAAGGCATCCTCTTTTCCCGTCCGCTTCTACGTCTAGAAGACGATCCGAGTCATGGATCCTTTAACCTACTTGACATACGAATGGATTCGGGTTCTACGGGCCATAAACCGTTATGAACCGTCGCTTCACACGGGCCATAAACCGTCACAAGCATACGCTCCCAGAGCACCATTTGTACTGCACACGGGGATCAAACCTGTCAAGTAGTTGTGCACAAGTTTCAGAGGAGCTCGAGACCCATGAAACGCACTCGCAAAGATAACCGGTTACGATTACGTGATCATACACAGTCGTGATTGTATTTGACAATCACAAGGCCACAATGCCTTAGCATAACCAAACGGTTAACACACATGTTCCATACTAGTGTTTATTCGGTCTAAATCTTCCAACACTGCTTATGGTAATTGTCCTCACTCTACTTATTTCATAATTTAGCATGCATACATTTTCAACAACAATTACACACCATTCACAGATAAAAGTCGACATATCACATATTACATCGATTTACGGTTCCCTCCGATTCATTTAATCGGGCATCAACCAATATCTCTTCCTTCTATTAAATAGAGGTTATTCACAGTTTCACATCGATATCGAGAATACACAAAACGGATAAACGATGCAAAAGTTATGAAATAAATAAAATTCCACACACAGCCATGTTCGCTGGGCGAACATGCCAGCGAGACTTCGCTCCCCCTTTCGCTAGGAGAAGCTCCTGGCGAATGCACAAACAGAATAAAAACAGACATAAAGTTTGCTCCGCGAACATTCTGGCGAACACTCGCCTTGCCCTTCCCTTCGCGAACGACTTAGCGAAACGAGGCAGTAACAAACAGCACTGAAAATACTCAAGGTTCGCTAGGCGAACGTCCCTGGCGAACACTCGCTGACCTTCGCTGGCAGGTTCGCTAAGCGAACCCTCGAAAATCCGTTCGCTGGGACTCGCCCCAGGTTCGCTAGGCGAAGCCTGGAAAATTCCACTTCTCAACAGCGCTGTCTCCAACCCCAAAATCAATTATTTTCCAACCAAAACACATCCAAACCTCATTATAGTCAACAAACCATGGTATAATCCTAACAACAAGCATTTAACAACGATTATCTCACATTTCATCCGTTAACTGCATGATTTTAACATAATTACTCCTTTTCTCACAATTCTACCCTAACTCCAAAATACATGGAATTCTACATCTAGAGCATCTATCTAGAACCCACCTCTAGCAAGATGAAGATGAAGATGATTGAGAAGATTGGATGAAGATTGATGATGATTCTTGATGTTCTTGAGCTTTTCCTCTTTTCTCTCCTTCACTTTTCCTTTCCTCCCCTTTCCTTCAATGTTTCTAACTTTCTCTTTGTTTCCAAATGAAGTGGAGAGAAAAATAGATAGTATAGAAAAATTACCACTTATTAGTAATACTACTAAATGTCCAAAATTTGCTCAAATACATCAAATTATAAAAACTCAACGTTAAATAATATTAATTTAATCAACTCTGAGTTCGTCAGTTTACTCTATTTATTTTATCGAATAATTACTCAGAGTACACCGGAACCCAGTTGATCATAAAAATATTAACTAGAGCGTTTATAAATTTACGGGGTATTACATATATTATATATTATAATCATTCATATATCACTATATAAATCATCAAAGTTAATAAAGAAGTTGGATTGATTAAATATTGAACACAAAAAGATATATCTGATTTTCAATTACACTTAATTGTATATTTATTTATTGCACTTTATTATAGTTATTTTGTTATACACAATCAAATGACTTCAGTGTGATACGTTAATTAGGGATTTAAAAATAAAAATAAAAATAACATTATCAAAATAGTAAAAATTATTTTAAACTTAATATTTATAAACTAAGAGTCTAATTTTAAAATATAGTAGTATAAATTAAAATTTTTTAATATTAAAACATAGTCAATTTCAACTAATTAAATTCTTAAAAAATCCAAGTTTTGAAAAAAAGTATCTAATAATGATTTTTTTATATAAAGAATAATTCAAAATAGTAAAATTTTGAAATTTTAATATTTATAAAAGTCAAAGTATAAAAGACTAAAATATCTAAAATAATATTCACCAAAAAAATTTATATAAGTTGTTTATCCGAAGATTTTTTTTTGAAAAATTGTTTATACTTTTTTAAAATAAAAATATGTAATAATATACAAATCATTTAAAATTTAATAATTTTTTTAGTCAGTATTTAATATAATTACAAAAAGATTCTTTTTATGATTTTGATCAATAATCGATCGTAATATGAGATAATAATCTTATCTTTTTGAATTTGGTATATTGGTTTTTTATAAGAATCTTTGAGGCTTCATTTGTAATTTAATATTTTTATTTTGTATTAAATTTTTTCTCTTTTCAGGGTCTGGGTATTGTAGTTTTAGTTAAAAAATTAAGAAAGGAGAAAACTATATATAATTAATTATGTTAACGCAATTTTATTGAAAGGCTTAAAAATATTCCCCTTATGATATTATTTAGTCAGTAAAAAATTTCTAATCATTAATATAATATATTTGACTTCTAGAAAATCTACCACCTATCTATTAAAAGACTATGTTCTAGAAACGATCACTAAATCTTTTTTAATTCAAGTTTATTTTTTTCTAATTATAGTATTAATTATGTCTAAGCACATTTAACTTACTTTTTCAATTTTCATGCAAAACTGGAAAAAAAAGCCTCATTCTACTTTCAATGTCATTTTAAATGTTCACTCTGCCTCATCCATAAAATAATCAAAAGATACATTGAAGCTTAGAGTGACACGCATTGGTTGGTGACATATTAAAATGACATTGATTTGATCATACTAGAACAAGCGATGACGCCGTCGGTGGTTTTGAAACAACGTTTGCTGCAAGAACTTTGAGGAAGCAACGTGAGTGGTTTGATCGTACTTAGCTTCACTTCTTCCGCTGAACTGCACAACAACCACCATGAATTCTTCTCTGACCACCATCGTCAAATCCACCACTATCACAACGCCGCACACCAAGTTTCATCGCGTCATCCTTTGTCCCTTCCATGATTTTGTTTTGGTTTATGTTGGCTTCTGATTTTGCTTGCTAAGATGTAGTTTCAATATGTTTTGAGAAATGAAAGATAAATTCATGTTATTGTTATCTTTATATAAGAATATGAGAATGAATCTGAATCGCTGAATTAAAATATATTTCTAAAATTGATTATTAATTTCTCTCTCCTCTTAAAAGCGCCCGATTTTTTCGACTTTTGGCACATGATTCAGTGAAAAATATGATTTAATCTCAACCTTTTAAATCAGATGGTTATTATTTATTCTCAAATTCTCATATAACTCACTCATTCTCACTATATATATATATATATATATATATATATATATATATATATATATTCAAAAATATTTTTTATTAAAACTATTATAAAATAGTAGAAATTATTTTAAACTTTAAAAGACTAATTTTAATATTTAGTAGCATAAATTTACATTATTTAAGAATAAATCATAGTCAATATGAATTAAGTTTTCAAAAAAATAAAATATTTAAAAATGATTTTTAAGAAAACTTATTCAAAATTAAGTAATGTTTTGAAATTTTGATATTAAAAATTATCATAATAAAAAAAATAAAATATCTAAAATAATATTGTATAAAAAATGTATTTAAACTAATTTTTTATCCGAAATTATATTTAGAAAATTATTTGTAAATTTTTTAAATAAAAATCAATTATATTATACATATCATTTTACCCCTTACGATATTATTAGATCATTCCCAAAATTTTGATCATAATTGTTATATAATTGACTTCTTGCTAAATTAATATATATATTTTTTTTATATTTATAGATAAATTTAAAATAATTATATATTTAAATTGACTTGAGCGAACACAAATTGACCCGCGCAGATATAAGAAGAGTGTCCTATTAGTAATATATTATTAGTTGTTAACTCTAAAATAAAATTATTTCAAGAATGAATATTAATAATATATTCTTTATAACTAAAGGAATATCCAAAAATATAAAACAATAAAAAACAAAAACATTATTCGCTAAAACATCAATAATTAACCATATAATTTATATGGATTATATGTCCTTTATATTTCAATTATAAAGTAATTAAAAAAACAATCACACTAGTAATTAGTCCTAATAACTTAATAATTAACCTAATAATAAATATGGATGAATGACTTAAACTAATGGCATGCTACACCATACAATAAAATCCAATTAGACGATTTTTCTAAATGATCTCTATGCGATGAAAAGCTAATAGGCTCACAAACAATCTTCATAGTACGAACTTTTGGAAAATTGCGCACATCCTTAAAATTGATAGTAGTAGACAATCCAACCTCAAAGTTAACAATTCCCCGAGAGGAGCTACTAACAATGTCGGTAGCTACATCATTGTTGACATCCATGTTGTGGTGGACTATGATAGTATTTGTAAAACCACTACTTTGGAAAAAAGGTTTTAAAGGAATGGTGGAGAGAAGACTTTGATATATTGTTGTAATTAATATTAAAAGAAATGTGATCGTAAGATATACTATAATAGCTGTAGTGATTTGTGATGAAGAGAGTAATATTTCACTCAGCGGTGATTCTTGATTTTTTTTTATGTTGAGTGAGTGTATAGAAGCTGAGTTGATTCCATACTCTGGCGTGACTGTGTGAAAACGAAAGATGAGAAGTAGCAATATAAAAAATCCGGCAAGAAGGAACATTCTAGCAAAAACTATAAGTTTTTGCATCCAAAATGACCTCTGTTGGATTGAGGAGGATGCATATTCTATGACAATAGACAATAAAAATATGATCATGTCAATAGAAAAACAAAAATAATTTATAAAAATATTAATAAAAAAGATATATATGGGGTGACATTCGTTCAGTTTAGACATGTTCTACAAAAGTTTGCAAGAAAACAGAACAGAACATCTAGATTTGTCAAAAAAAAAAAAAAAAGGGGACAAATGGACTTGCCAATACATCACTTTTTATACAAAGCTTTATGTATATAAAAATGCACAAAAATTTAGAGCGGAATATGATAAACATATTAAAAGAAGCTTTGTTAAAATTTTACAAAAAGTTTATAGATTAGAAATACATGTATCCATATTCGGTAATGATCAGAAAGCAAGTAAGCATCAACTAAAAAAAAGTTAAAATGGAATGAGTGTATTAGAATAATTTGAAATAAAACTTTACTACAAGAATTTTTTACAAACTACGCACATAAAAACTTAAAGATATATGGGAAAAATAGCTTCAGAAAATATGCGAAATTTACCGGTTTGGTTTAGCTTCTACGCCTCTTATAAACTTGGTTGTTTTTTCAATTCTTAGACTTTGTTTGGTCAAGTATAGTATTTATAGAGTTTTAAGATGCAACACATATGGAAGGAAAGAAAATAAAAAGATGTAAAATTGATTATGAACAATTAAATTGATTGTCATTATATCAATCTCTTTCTTTTTAATTTATTTATCGTATTGTAGTTTTAATTAGATTTAGGATTGATTATGAAATCAATCAACGATTAAACTAATTATCTTTACTTCAATCAATTTCTTTTTATTCTATTTATCTTGTTGTAATTTTATTTAGATTCAGGATTTAATATGAAATCAATCAACAATTAAATTGATTACAAATATATCAATCTCTTTCTTCTTAGTTTATTTATCTTTTTATATTTTTAATTAGATTTAGTTTTTTTTTCTCTCACTGAGATAACAGGCTTGCTGAGCCGTGTGATTTTACTCTCTACCACTTTTCTATTTTTTTTATTATTTTATTTATTTATTTTTCCCATTTAGTATTTTTTTTTTTAAATTTATAACATGATTTTTTAAAAAAAAATTCAAGACTTGTAATTCTTAGAAAACTATTTTATTTTTATATTTGTGGTTATTTTCTTAATGAATGGGATGGAATTACATAAAAATATTGATAAAATAAAAACTTATCTTAATATTTAGCACCTTTTATTTAAATATAAAATAGAATTTAAAAACCAGATAGAGAAAATAAGGTACCATAGATGAGACATATTAAAATTTTTTATAATATATATTATATATTATAATCATTCATATATCACTATATAAATCATCAAAGTTAATAAAGAAGTTGGATTTATTAAATATTGAATACGAAAAGTTATATCTGATTTTCAATTACACTTAATTGTATATTTATTTATTGCACTTTATTATAGTTATTTTGTGATACACAATCAAATGACTTCAGTGTGATACGTTAATTAGGGATTTAAAAATAAAAATAAAAATAACATTTTCAAAATAGTAAAAATTATTTTAAACTTAATATTTATAAACTAAGAGTCTAATTTTAACATATAGTAGTATAAATTAAAATTTTTTAATATTAAAACATAGTCAATTTCAACTAATTAAATTCTTAAAAAATCCAAGTTTTCAAAAAAAGTATCTAATAATGATTTTTTTATATAAAGAATAATTCAAAATAGTAAAATTTTGAAATTTTAATATTTATAAAAGTCATAGTATAAAAGACTAAAATATCTAAAATAATATTCACCAAAAAATATTTATATAAGTTGTTTATCCGAAGATTTTTTTTTGAAAAATTGTTTATACTTTTTTAAAATAAAAATATGTAATAATCTACAAATCAGTTAAAATTTAATAATTTTTTTGGTCAGAATTTAATATAATTACAAAAAGATTCTTTTTATGATTTTGATCAATCATCGATCGTAATATGATATGATAATCTTATCTTTTTGAATTTGGTATATTGGTTTTTTCTAAGAATCTTTGAGGCTTCATTTTTAATTTAATTTTTTTATTTTGTATTAAATTTTTTCTCTTTTCAGGGTTTGGGTATTGTAGTTTTAGTTAAAAAATTAAGAAAGGAGAAAACTATAATTAATTAATTATGTTAACGCAATTTTATTGAAAGGCTTAAAAATATTCCCCTTATGATATTATTTGGTGAGTCAAAAAATTTTGATCATTATTATAATATATTTGACTTCTAGATAATCCACCACCTATCTATTAAAAGACTATGTTCTAGAAACGATCACTAAATCTTTTTTAATTCATGTTTATTTTTTTCTAATTATAGTATTAATTATGTCTAAGCACATTTAACTTACTTTTTAAATTTTCATGCAAAACTGAAAAAAATAGCCCCATTCTACTTTCAATGTCATTTTAAATGTTCACTCTGCTTCATCCATAAAATAATCAAAAGATACATTGAAGCTTGGAGTGACACGCATTGGTTGGTGACATATTAAAATGACATTGATTTGATCATACTAGAATAAGCGATGACGCCGTCGGTGGTTTTGAAACAACGTTTGCTGCAAGAACTTTGAGGAAGCAACATGAGTGGTTTGATCGTACTTAGCTTCACTTCTTCCGCTGAACTGCACAACAACCACCATGAATTCTTCTCTGACCACCGTCGTCACATCCACCACTATCACAACGCCGCACACCAAGTTTCATCGCATCATTCTTTGTCCCTTCCATGATTTTGTTTTTGTTTATGTTGGCTTCTGATTTTGCTTGCTAAGATGTAGTTTCAATATGTTTTGAGAAATGAAAGATAAATTCATGTTGTTGTTATCTTTATATAAGAATATGAGAATGAATCTGAACCGCTGAATTAAAATATATTTCTAAAATTGATTATTAATTTCTCCTCCTCTTAAAAGCGCCCGATTTTTTTGACTTTTGGCACATGATTCAGTGAAAAATATGATTTAATCTCAACCTTTTAAATCTGATGGTTATTATTTATTCTCAAATTCTCATATAACTTACTCATTCTCACTATATATATATATATATATATATATATATATATATATGTAAAGACCCACATATAATACTTGCATCAAATCACATATTATACATGAGATTCCCTATCGGTACTGAAATATAATAAGTTCCTAGTTAACACATTATACACATAAATGCCTCTAATACAAAACACTAAAAGTCTAAGGCAATACATATACAAGATGTTCCAAAACGATAAAAACTAAGAACTAGATCACTACAATGATCTCAAAACATAAACGCCATAGCGGAAGCCATGCCATCACAAAAGCTACGATTCGTAAGGAAAGTCAAATAACCTTGTCCTTACCCTTCGCCGAACTTGCAGAACCTGTGATGTAAACAACAACAGTGGGGTGAGATACATCAAATCTCAGTGAGTTCCCTATCTTAAAGTCCTCTCGGCTCTACAAGGTTCTAAATAAACCTAACTCATGCCCAAGGGGAAAGGGGAAGGACCATGAGTACACACACACAAGCAACCATCACGGTGAGCCTGTAAACTCACACTAGTACCGAAGTACCTCCTGAGCCTGAAAACTCAAGGATTCACAAATCAATAACCATACCAAGGCATCCCCTATTCCCGTCCGCTTCTACGTCTAGAAGACGACCCGAGTCATGGATCCTTGTAGCTACTTGGCATACGAATTGGATTCGGGATCACCGGTTCGTACACCGTGATCCGTCACTTCTCACGGCCCGTACACCGTCACTAGTCTCTTTACCCGTAGGCTCCAATCGTACTCACTACGGGAATCAAACCTGCCAAGTAGTTGTGCATAACGTTTCAGAGGAGGTGCTCGAGTCTCATGAAAATACACCGCAAGAAACAGTGGTTATGATTGAAATGCACACGCCTCGGCCTTTCATGCACGAGCGTTGCCAGATATGGAAAAATCACGCTCCCGACACAGTTTATGGTAGTGTTCCTCACTCTACCTATTTCATATTTTAACATGCATACATTGTTAACAACAATTACACACCATTAACAGATAAAAGTCGACAAAACGACGCTATTTCAGAAATCCCGACTTAATTAAATCGGCCGACAATCTTAAAACCATTGTAATAAGAAAGTACATTTTATTATCTTTCCAACGATACCAAAAATGTTCCAATCTGAGTTACGTACAAAAGGTTACGGCATTGGAAACAAACGATCGAAAAAAATAATCACAACAACAGAATTTCTGCAATTCTCCTGGCCATACGCGTATTGGCACACCCCATACGCGTATTGCCCAAAATTATCGCCTAGCCATACGCGTATTGCCCAAGGCCATACGCGTATGGGCAGAGACATTTTTTCCCTTGAAATTCCTTTTAAAATTGCCATACGCGTATCGCCCTTGCCGTACGCGTATTGACATGCCCCATACGCGTATTGCCTTATGCCATACGCGTATGGGCAGAGAAAAATGCAGAAAAAGCAGCAGAATTTTTCCTACTACGGGTTGATCCAAAATCACCCCAAAATCCCATTTTGATCCATCACAAAGCATCAAAACATGTTATAACATAACAAGCAGTATAACATACAATCAAACATTGAATTTCAACAGTTAGATTCATGATTTTACGCAAAAATACTCAATTTTCACAATTCCAACCTAACTCTAAACTCAAAATAAACTCTACACTAAAGAGTCTAACTAAAACCCACCTGGACAACAAGATGAGGATGATGAAATTGAGATGAAGAGATGAAGAATGGATGCTTGATGATGATCTTGAGCTCTTTGTGGAATTTCTCTCCTTTTTCCTTTCTCTTTCTTTCTTTTCTAACTTTTGTTTGTTTTCCAAATGGAAAAGAGACATAGTAAAGAAATTAATTTCCATCAATTAGCAATACTACTAAATGTCCAAATTAGCTCAAATGCGCCAAATAATAAAAACTCAACATTAAATACTATTAATTTAATTAACTCTGAGTTCGTCAGTTTACTCTAATTATTTTATCAAATAATTGCTCAGAGTACTCCGGAACCCAGTTGATCATAATAATATTCACCAGAGCGTTTATAAATTTACGGGGTATTACATCCTCCCCCCCCCTTAAATAGAAATTCGTCCTCGAATTTAAAATATTACCTGAACAGATGCGGATAAGAATCTCGCATTTCCGATTCTAGTTCCCAAGTAGCATCACCCGGATGTGTCATGTCCCATTGCACCTTAACGAGTGGAATATCTTTGTTCCTTAACACTTTGGTTTCTCTTCCTACAATGCAACTCGGTTGTGGTTCAAAGGTCAAATCCGCTTCTATTCCCACGGATTCTGGTAGAATTGGCTGAAGAGGATCAGGAATAAACTTACGGAGTTGAGATACGTGAAAAACATCATGCATTTCAGATAGAGAGGGTGGTAAGGCTAATCTATAAGCAACTTCACCAATCCTTTCTAAAATCTGATACGGTCTCACGTATCTCGGACTTAATTTACGTGACTTAAACGGTCCTTTCAATCTCAAACTCGGAGTAACTTTCAGAAATACATGATCACCCTCCTCAAATTCCAAAGGTCTCCTACGATTATCCGCATAACTCTTTTGACGATCTTGTGCTTGTTTAACTTTCTCACTGATCATTCGAATCTTTTTCGTAGTCTCTTGAATAATCTCGGGTCCCAAAATCCTATCTTCGCCAATTTCATCCCAATACAAAGGTGTTCTACACTTCCTCCCATACAATGCTTCATAAGGAGCCATACCGATGCTCGCATGGAAACTATTGTTATAGGAAAACTCAATTAACGGTAAAAGTTCTTTCCAATTCCCTCTACTCTCTAGCACACAAGCTCTTAACATATCCTTCATCGTCTGTATTGTTCGCTCAGTCTGACCATCCGTCTAAGGATGATTCGACGCGCTCAAACGCAAATTCGTACCCATCGCTTGTTGGAACACCTTCCAAAATCTCGAAGTAAACTTCGGATCTCTATCGGACACAATACTAGAAGGAATACCATGCAATCTTACAATCTCAGCAATAAACAACCTTGCAAGATAACTTACCTTATAAGTAGTCTTCACGGCTAAGAAATGTGCAGATTTTGTTAGTCGACCTACAATTACCCAAATAGAATCATACCCACCTTGGGTACGGGGTAAACCCACTACAAAGTCCATAGAAATACTATCCCACTTCCAAACTGGAATATCCAAAGGTTGCAACAGACCGCCCGGTCTTTGGTGTTCAATCTTCACCTGTTGGCACACCGCACATTCTGACACATATTCCGCTATATCCTTTTTCATCCCAGGCCACCAATAATCCTTCTTTAAATCCTGATACATCTTCGAAGAACCAGGATGTATCGTAAAAGTGCCTTTATGAGCTTCATCTAAAATCTTCCTTTTCAATGCCTCATCCTTCGGAACACAAATCCGTTGATTAAACAGAACAATCCCATCAGTTGCTCGTGTAAAGCCCGGTTGAAGTAACAATTCTTGTAACTCCTCCTCTAACATTTGTTCTTGTTGAATCTCAACTCTTAAAGTAGAATTGACATTCAAATTTCCCATAATTACACCATTCGGAGTCCACATAAATTGGAGATTAAGATCTCTAAACTTTTCCAACAACGAATACTCCAAAATCATCAATTCTGCACTATGAACCATTTTCCGACTTAAAGCATCCGCTACTTTATTCGCCTTTCCTGGATGATACTTCAATTCTAAGTCATAATCCTTTAAGTACTCCATCCACCTTCTTTGTCGCATATTCAACTCCTTTTGGTCGAACAAATACTTCAAACTTTTGTGGTCACTGAACATTTCAAAACGTACACCATACAAATAATGACGCCACACCTTCAGTGCAAACACCACTGCAGCTAGTTCCAAATCATGAGTTGGATAATTCTTCTCATGAACATTCAACTGTCGAGAAGCATAAGCTACTACTTGACCGCCTTGCATCAGAACACCCCCTAATCCCCTCTTAGAAGCATCACAGAATACTTCATAAGAGTTGTTAGGATCAGGAATAATTAATACTGGAGCAATCGTCAAACTTTCCTTCAATTTCATAAAACTTTGTTCACAACCCGAATCCCACTCAAAAGCAAAATCCTTTCGAGTAAGTTTCGTCATTGGTAAGTGTCGCGGTGAAAATTGGATAACAAGCTATTAATTAACTTGCATCGTATTTTTTAATGTCACCACCGGTCTTTGATTTATCCAAAGGAAGGGAGAAAAAACCGAATTCCCACAATGCAATGCAAATGCACTAAGATTCTAAGTTCGGGGGTTGGTTATACCTAGGGAAGGTGTTAGCATCCTAGATATCTGTAGTACTCTACAGGAACCTCTTGATTCAATTATGTTATTGGTTCTCTGTTTGCTAAAGGTTCCATGCTAAAGGCTTGGAAATCCTAGGGGTTAGTATCTAAGTATACTCGATAAAGCATCGCACTTTACGCCTACGTATCCTCGGGAATAGAATCAGAGTATGCGTAGTTCTACTTCTACTGAACTATTGGCTATGGCCAATGTTCAGAGGGGAAATGAGTACAAGCTCATTATAGAGTTTAAGAACTCTCTAAGTCTAGTTGAAATGGACCTATGTTGAAGTTTAGCCAATAGGGGAAAGCGATAAATTCATTATGATGAATATTACTAAGAGTTTAAGAACTCTCTCCTAAAGGTACTTATGATTTCGTGGCTCTGATGAGACCAAGAAACAAAGTTTCTTCCTAAGAGGTTACTTAGGTTAAGATGGGAGTCGTGACTAATCTTAAGGTGACGATTATGAATGCAAATGATATGCACCATGCACAATAACATGGTCATCATGCATGGGGTTTTCCTTTGGATATTAATGCGATTAAATTACGTTGTTTAGGCGATAGTGCTAGCCGAGTGATGCTAGACTTGTGTCTGGTGACCAAAAGGTTGAATGCGATGCCCGAAGGCGATCGACTTACATGGGTAGAAAAAGGGCTCGACGTTGGATCGAGAATTTTGGTATTGTTTTGAAAAGGTTTAGACAATAGTAAATAAGCATACAAATGGAAATAGGACATGATAAACATACAAGTGATAAAATAACGACAGTAAAGATATGATACAAGTTAGAACCTTGACATGAGGTAACATAATGGAAGTAACATAAGCATGAGGATGGCAATATGTTTCATGATGAGATATGGATAAGATGAATATGCTTCAAGTAGAATGATTAAGAATGATATCAATATGTTTAAATCTTTATGAAGACAAACATGTAGAGTGATAATTAAGAATGAAAATCAATATGCTTAAATCTTTAGGAAGACAAACATATAGAATGATATTAAAGGCGACAATCAAAAAGAGTGATATTAAAGATGACAATTTAGAAGAATGATATTCATGTAAAAACCAAACATATGGCCAACCAACACGGATATATCAACTTAAGAATTAAACAAGGATGCTTAAAATTGACATTGATAATTAGACCAAGAATTGACAACACAATAGAAATTAACAATTAACACACAATTAGGTAATTAAAAAAATTGGCTACACATGGATAATTAACATTTAGAAATTAAACATCTACCCATGCAAATTGACAAATCTCAAAATTAAGGCACACAATTGATAATTTAAAGTTAACGACATAATTTGAAAATAACAATTAACGTCTCAATTAGAATTAACAATACCATTCAAAATGCAATTGATAATTAGAGTCAAAAGCTACTAGAACAATTAACAATAAAAATATAATTAACAATTAGAAAACATAACATATATTAATTAATGATAAAATAAATAATTAAGGGACAAATTATAAAACAAAATAAAATATTTTTAGAGTTTTTTGGATTAAGCAAAATAAATAAAAGGTTTTAAAAAGAAAAGATTTAGAAGTTAGAAAAATTTGAAACAAAAACGCAGGGGGTGTGTTAGTGATTTTAGCTTAGTTAAAAAAATGAAAGGGAGTGAATTGGGCCTAAATAATGGGGGTGTGGATAAGAAAGGGCGCAAGGCCCAGGGTCAGAAATGTCAAGGCAAAACGAAATTCAAAAAAAGCAAAAGGGTCGATCCAAGGATCGAACCCGGGCATGGCAAGGCATAGGCGTGTCTTTAGTGCAAGTGTGTGACCGTTGGGACGGCGTGTTCATCCACTTGCTATACGCTTCAATAAATAAATAAACCCAACCAACCATGAAAATCAACAGAAGACAACAGCCGCACATGATTATTGACATCACGAGGTACAACACAAACTTGCAAACAGACATTTGTAGTACTCATACACGGTTGCTAAAGGCACAGTACGGACACGACATACACGTAAACCACACTGACAGATAATGAATGTCATTAATGCTTATGCATGATAGGTTGTTGTAGGATTAAAGATACATTATGTGTGAAACACACATACTAGACAGACTAATACAAAGTGAGAATTAAACGCACAGATGATGGATAATACGTGTGAATTACCATGACAGTACACTTGCAAATCTAACTACATACCCAAAGCAATCAGTGGTGTACATCATACATGAGCCAGCACAGTCAAACATAGTGATTAGAGCATAATGACAGCATACAAAAGGGATGATACAAGGTACACCATTATCCACCAAACATCCTCACAACCATTTCAAATTCCAACCAAAGCAAACCAAACGATTCATCATTCGTACCAGAAAACATACATACTTAGAAGTCCAAACCACTCATTCAATCACAACACACAACCTACCACTCCATTTATCCAAAACTCATGCGTGCAAAACTGTATGGCATTGTAACAGTACGTAGTTCAAAGCATTAATTACTACATAAATGAAACTTGTGGATCATGATCATGCATAATACCATCAACGTACTATTAGAAAGTAGGCACAAATTCATCACACATCATGAGTAAAACAACATCAAAATCTTAACAGCCCGCCCATTAAACCAAGTTACATATTACATATGCATACACGTATTAGCACAGACCATGAACAAAAGCGGCATCCGAACCGTATCCCAAATATTGTGCACATATAGGTTTGTTTTAAAGATACAGAGAGAGAGGGGGACCAACTACTGGCTTCAATATCATCTCCCCTATAGAATTCTCCATGACCCAAACCAATACAACATCCATAAAACACCATCAGCATAAAGTCGATACACATTAGGTATTATGGCATCATCCCAAAACAGAAACAAAGTATGAGTATGGTAACATCAACATCTCAACCTTACAAGCTTCACGATTTTTTAAACATTAGAGCAGTCATGGAAACTTCTCAAAACAACTTAACAATGAAGTTCAGCATGTTATTTATCCACACAAACACAACATTATAGCAACAGCATGGAAACTCATTGACTAATGCATATTTTATTCCAACATGTATATTGAATGGAGAATAAGAAGACATACCTGGTTTCCAAGCAAGTTGCAAAGATTCTTCTTCCTTCAACTAGCTCTCGTATGCCAACGAAAAACAATGCTTCAGAGGGGTTTTAATGATTGTTTAGTTATTTTTCTGTCTGCCACGAGTTTTGAGTGTGGAGTATGGTGGTTTTGCAAGGGTGTTCTCAGTATTGTTGTAGTGATTTTTTTGTGTATTTCTTCCTCTCTTTCGAATGACCATTCTGAGGAAGTTGGGGCCTCCTTTTATAGGTGAGTTTGATGCATGGCTTGGGATGCATTAAATGGATGTTCCCTGCATGGGGCTGCAAGCGTGGTTTCACAATTCTTGATTCATGTGAGAAGGAATTTGTCTTTTTCTCCTTTTTCTTTTGCATGCTTGGGACAAGATCCATAGCTATGCCTTAGGTGTTTCTTTTTGCCTTGCACGGGTTATGGAATACTAATAGGATCAGATCATTGCTTTTGGAGAGAGGGGAAAGAAAATTTGAATTCAAAACATGATGTTCTTGGTGCAAAAATTAGCTCGTATGGCCATATTGTTCACAAGATATTTCCTAACTTAATGATCCAATTTTAATGCTCTTGGGTTCAAATGAAAGTTCTTGGATGATACTTCAATGTTGATGTTGGAAAGTAATTGAAATAATGCCTTGAATTGGTAGAAAAATCCCTCACAAGTCGTGTCCCCAAAACTGCCAAAAGAACTTAAAAAAAATTCTAAGTTATTGAAATTTGACAATTTCAAGTGCCCTACTTTGACGACCCATAACTTGAGAATGGTTTGTCCTATGGAGATGTTCCACATATGGTTGGAAAGCTCTCAACAAGCTCTACAACTTTCATTTGAGACTCGAGGCTTGAATCCAAATGGAAATTGGTGAAAAGTGGTGTCAAAGATGAGGAAAGGAGTGATGAAAAGGGCTGAAAAATTTTCTAAGTGTTGGGCCAAAACGCCTTGTAAGCTCCATAACTCAAAATCCAAGCATTTTTAGGCAAAAAGTCATATGGAATGAATTAAAGATCTTGATGAAATCTTTCCAATGAGCCTTGAGTCGTTTAATTTGAGTGCACGGTTTAGGAGTTATGGTTATTTCAAATCGGGCTATTAGGGGAAAAATGTCGTATACGAAATCTTTCGCGACCAAAACCCTACTTATCTTGCAAGAAACCTCGTGAAACTTTATATGGGTGCTTTGAATACTTCATGAGACAATATATGATGATTAGAGCCATTAACACCTCATTTGGTCCAAGATTCCAAAAGATCAGAACTTCAGTCAAACCCTAATTCTGACTGTGAGCGCACCGAGGTCAGACCTTGTGAGTTTGTTTCTTCCTTCCCGACTAAAGGTCTTAGGAGACTCTTGAGGATGTTGGTAAACTATAGAATTGATAATTAGGGTTTAGGAGATCATTTTGATGAAAACTCGAAGCTGTTGGTCGATAGGCGTCACAGAAGCCCTAATTCTGAGACATAGTGGGATTGAGGCTCAAATTTCTCTTAATGATTTCTTCAGGGAAAAACCCTAATTCCAAAGTTCCTGCACTGGTGATCTTTTGTTGACTTGGCTTACTTCAGACAACTTATGGAGCCTCACGATGATATGTAAACCTAACTTGAACACAAATAAACAAACTACAAGATATGGGTTAGCTCAAACAAATGCAGAGATGCTCCTAAGATGCGCAAAAGCTAGATGACATCTGAGGGTAAAAATTTAGGGTACAACAGTTGCCCCTATTTAAATAGCTTCACCGGAGGGCACAAGGAACGGAGATTCCGGAGGCATCAAGGTGAAAGATATTTAAATATAGCAAACCAAAAATTTTGCCCTTAGATGGAATGCGAATGCTAAGGACACACTACGGACATGCAGATTCTGACATGCCATGAACTTCTAAAATGATGATATGATGCTGGGAATGTAAATGATGCAGACAAACCGGACACCGGGGACCACAGGAAGCAAACACACAAGAAAAGCTTCACCGGGGGAAGACGGGAGCTAGCATCCACAAGCAAAGACTCACCGGGGATACAGGCCAACCAGCAAGGGAGACCCAATGGGGAAACCTCAAAGAAACACTGGGGAAAAAACTAAAAGACAATCTCCACTGGGGAAAGATCCGAGGAGATAGACTTCACGGGGAAAAAACAAACCCACGCTCTTCCTGGGCACGAAACCCGAAAGAAGAACCTGATCACTAAAGATCAGTCTAGAGGAGACAAACAAACAAACAAAGACTTCCTGGGGATCTCAAAATGAAGAGTTCAAAATGGGATCTTCAGAAAGAGTCAGGAAGGCAAAGACTAACTCTGCGCACCAGATAGGAGTCTTAAAGTTGAAGAAATTTGTTCCCATAAATTTAACTTAGAGCAATTTTTAGAAAAGAAACAAGATTAGGATGTTCAATGTCCGACACGATTCGAACAAGAACAATTTTAAAACAAAAGACAGTGCTTGACACGATTCAAACAAAGTCCCGATTCAAGTTCAACACGATTCGAACAAGAACGTTTTCAAAACAAGAGTCAGTGTCCGACATGATTCGAACAAAGACTCTGTTCAGGTTTGACACGATTCAAACAAGAACAAGTTTTTTAAGAAGACAATGCTCGACACGATTCAAACAAAGTCCAGGTTCAAGTTTGACACGATTCAAACAAGAACAAAGTTTTTAAGAAGACAATGCTTGACACGATTCAAACATAGTCCAAGTTCAAGTTTGACACGATTCAAACGAGAACAAAGTTTTTAAGAGGACAATGCTTGACACGATTCAAACATAGTCCAAGTTAAAGTTTGACACGATTCAAACAAGAACAAAGTTTTTTAAGAAGACAATGCTTGACACGATTCAAACATAATCCAAGTTCAAGTTTGACACGATCCAAACGAGAACAAGTTCGAGCTTGACACGATTCAAACAAGGACACATAAGACAGTGTTTGACACGCTTCAAACAAAGTCCAAATAAGACAATGCTTGACACGATTCAAACATAGTCCAAGTTCAAGTTTGACACGATTCAAACGAGAACAGGTTCATGTTTGACACGATTCAAACAAGAACACATAAGACACATAAGACAGTGTTTGCCACGTTTCAAACAAAGTCCAAATAAGACAATGCTTGACACGATTCAAACATAGTCCAAGTTCAAGTTTGACACGATTCAAACGAGAACAGGTTCATGTTTGACACGATTCAAACAAGAACACATAAGATAGTGTTTGACACGCTTCAAACAAAGTCCAAATTAAGACAATGCTTGACACGATTCAAACATAGTCCAAGTTCAAGTTTGACACGATTCAAACGAGAACAACTATAAAATCCTTTAAATTTAAACCTCTTGGGGAACGGAAAAAAGATTTTAAAGATTCAAATTTGGCGCGCAGAGGTTAAGACCGAACAAGCACGACGCAAAGAAAACCGGGAATATCTTTACTCCACTAGGGAAATAAAGATAGGCACAACAAAAGACCACCAGCAAAACAGAGCACAAAGGATGCAAAGATGCTAGAGGATGATGCACATGCTTAGCTATATGCTAGGAACGACGCGAACGACGCAAAACAGGAAAGAAGAAAGGATAACACAAGCCAACACTATGAAACCCAACATCAAGGATAGCCAGGACGATCTTCTTTCCACTGGAGGTGGCGAATCCATGCCAAAAATGCAATACTGCTAAATCTCCTTACGCCAGCTTGATTCATAGAAGATCCAGAGTAAAACTTAGTTTATCTTTGTGTTTTCTTAGCAGTTGCAACATTTCCGTTTTCAAAAATCAAGTGAAAATGGCAAAATTTGCAAAAATAAAGACGATAAGCAGATGATCATATAACTGATATTCATTGAAAAATGGTGACTTGCCAAATAGCATAGTCCCATGAGACATTACAGATGCATCGCAATGACAGTTTAGCAAAAGGTTACATTGTATTCAAATGACCCTAATGACTAAGGACTTCCGTTGTAGAAAAACTTGAGTTTCTCTGGGGATTCCTGGATATCACAGAGGTGTCCCAGTCTTAAGCATAATACTTTCGCACTGAATCAGCATTCACAGGATGCGCCAGCTGTTCACCGTCCATGGTTGTAAGAAACAATGACCCTCCTGAGAACACCGTCTTAACTATGTAGGGACCTTCATAATTAGGTGCCCATTTTCCACGGGTGTCTCTTTGTGATGGCAGAATCTTCTTAAGTACCAATTCGCCTACTCGAAATTCCCGAGTGCGGACCTTTTTATCAAATGCTCTCTTCATCTTCTTCTGGTACAACTGACCATGACACATAGCTGTCAGGCGCTTCTCATCAATTAGATTCAGCTGATCGTATCTTTCTTGAATCCACTCAGCTTCATCAAGCTTTGTTTCCATTAATATCCTCAGAGAAGGTATCTCAACTTCAATGGGGAGGACAGCATCCATTCCATATACCAGTGAAAAAGGGGTTGCCCCTGTCGATGTTCTGACGGACGTTCTATATCCATGTAGTGCATATGGAAACATCTCGTGCCAATCTTTGTATGTCTTGACCATCTTTCGAAGAATTTTCTTAATATTCTTGTTCGCGGCTTCGACTGCTCCGTTCATCTTCGGTCGATATGGTGAAGAGTTATGGTGCTCAATCTTGAAGTTATCGCACAACTCTTTCATGGTTTTGTTATTCAAGTTGGTCCCGTTGTCGGTTATGATTCTGCTTGGAATACCATAACGACAAATGATGTTGTTCTTGATGAAACGAGCAACTACTTGCTTAGTTACATTCGCATAAGAGGCGGCTTCCACTCATTTGGTAAAGTAATCTATAGCCACCAGAATGAATCGATGCCCATTGGATGCTTTAGGCTCAATTTCCCCAATCATATCAATGCCCCACATAGAGAATGGCCAGGGCGATGATAGCACATTTAGCAAAGTAGGAGGAACATGCATTTTGTCTGCGTAAATCTGACATTTATGGCATTTCCTAGCATACTAGATGCAATCAGTCTCCATAGTCAACCAGTAGTATCCAGCCCTCAAGATCTTTTTAACCATGGCATGTCCATTGGCGTGGGTGCCGAAGGCTCCCTCATGAATATCGTGGATCAGCAAGTCTGCTTCTCTCTTGTCGACACATCTTAGCAACACCATATCATGATTCCTTTTGTATAGTACACCGTTGCTGATGAAGAATTTAGCTGACAATCTTCGCAGAGTTTTTTTATCAAGAGCGGAGGCGTTGGCCGGATATTCTTGATTCTTCAGGAAGCTCAAAATGTCATGAAACCAAGGTTTGCCATCTGATTCTTCTTCAATGGCCTGGCAGTAAGCAGGTTCAGCTCTTCTTCCAATACTGATAACCGGATCTTTATTGATAAATCTGACTTGCCACATTGAAGCCAGTGTTGCTAAAGCATCAGCCACATGATTCTCAGTACGTGGCACATGGCGAAAATTTATCTCATCAAAATGTTTAATCAATTCCAAAGCGTATGCCTGGTAAGGGACAAGCTTCTCATCCTTTGTCTCCCACTCACCTCTGATTTGATAAATGACCAGAGCCGAGTCACCCATAACTTCGAGAAAACAGATTCCAAGGTCGATTGCAGCTTCCAGACCTAGAATGCATGCCTCATATTCAACAATATTATTCGTACATCCGAAATCCAATCTAGCTGTAAAAGGGGTGTAGCCACCTTCCGGATTAATCATAACAACACCTACTCCATGCCCCTTGTAATTGGACGAACCATCGAACATCATCTTCCACCTATATTCGGCCCTGGGATCATCTTCAGAACTTGACTCTTCACCATCTTTCACTGCCATAATGTCCTCATCAGGGAAATCAAATTTGAGTGGTCCGTAGTCTTCAACTGGTTGATCAGCAAGATATTCCGAAAGAACACTTCCTTTAATAGCCTTTTGAGTGACATATTGAATATCATATTCGGACAATAACATGTGCCAACGGGCAAGTCTACCTGTTTGAGCGGGTTTCTCAAAGATGTACGTTATCGGGTCCATTTTGGAAATCAACAAGGTGGTGTGAAAAATCAGGTACTGTCTTAGGCGCTTGGCGGCCCAAGCCAGAGCGCAACAAGTCTTTTCAAGCATTGAGTAACGGCTTTCACTGTCTGTGAACTTCTTGCTCAGATAATAGATTGCGTGCTCTTTCCGGCCACTCTCATCAAGCTGTCCCAAAACGCAGCCCATGGATTCTTCCAAAACAGTCAGATACATAAAGAGTAGCCTTCCAGGGACCGGAGGAATCAAAATAGGAGGTTCTTGGAGATAACTCTTTAGTTTCTCAAAGGCTTGTTGACATTCAGCATTCCATTCTACTGGTTGATTCTTACGGAGTAGTTTGAAGATTGGCGCACATATCGGAGTCATATTGGAGATGAACCGGGAGATGTAATTCAAACGGCCCAAAAATCCTCTGACTTGAGACTCTGTTTGCGGAGCTGGCATTTCTTGAATAGCTCGCACTTTATCTAGATCCACTTCAATGCCTTTTTGGCTAACAATGAAACCCAATAACTTCCCTGACCTGACTCCAAAGGTACATTTGGCAGGGTTTAACCTCAACTGATACTTTCGAAGTCTCTTGAACAACTTTAGCAGATGGTCTACATGTTCTTCTTCATCTCGAGATTTGGCTATCATGTCGTCCACATATACCTCTATTTCTTTGTGGATCATATCGTGGAACAGGGTTACCATAGCTCTTTGGTAAGTTGCCCCGGCGTTCTTTAGTCCAAATGGCATAACCTTATAACAATAAGTGCCCCATGGGGTGATGAAAGTGGTTTTATCCATATCAGCTGGATCCATTTTGATCTGATTGTAGCCCGAAAAACCATCCATAAAGCAGAACATTGTGAAACGAGCCGTGTTGTCCACCAACGTGTCGATATGTGGTAGAGGAAAATCATCCTTGGGACTAGCTCTGTTAAGATCCCTATAATCCATGCACATTCGTACCTTTCCATTCTTCTTCATGACTGGAACAATATTAGCTACCCACTCCGGGTATTTGGAAACTGCTAGAAAACCGGCATCCAACTATCTCTTGACTTCGTCTCGAATTTTGAGGGCCATGTCAGGATGACTTCTGCGAAGCTTTTGTTTCATTGGTGGGCACTCAGGCTTAAGCGGTAGCTTGTGAACCACAATATCTGTATCTAAACCAGGCATATCTTGGTAGGACCAAGCAAACACATCCACGTACTCTTCAAGGAGTGAAATCAGCCGCTGTCTAATTTCTGGCTTCAGGGATGCCCCAATCTTAACCTCTTTCTTCTCTTCCTCGGTGCCAAGATTGATGACGTCCACCCGCTCTTCATGAGGCTGGAGGTCTGTATACTGGTAATCACACATATCTACTAGATCCTTGGGCACTTCATAATCTTCCTCCTCCTCAGCTTGATAGACAGGGGAGTCGAAGTCAATGGTAAGATCAAGGTCATTGAATACAATAGGTTTATGATTCATTCTGCATAGTAGAATGACTTATATTATTAAAAGCACAATAATTCAAGAACATGCGGGATGGAGATGCTTTTGTTTGAAAAGATTGCCATTTTTAGAAACATAATGCAATAAGGCAAAACAGCAAAAATTTTAGCAAAAGAGTCATTTCATTGATTTAAAGTTTGAAAACGGAGGCCCGTACAAAACAATCCACTAGCTTTGGGCAAGACTAGGGAGATGAAAACAACAAATCTAGGCAAGTTACTCTGGTTCCGGGTATAGAATTGGGATCTCAATGGACTCCCAGTTGCATAATGCGCCTTCTTGGCGAAAAACCAGGCGATCAATGTCTTCATCTTCTTCAGTGCTTCCTATGACTGCGTGGACCTGATGTCCACCACTGATAAATGTCTCTTGTATGGTCTTTATCTTCATTCCTCTTTCTTTTGTATCTGCAACAACCTCTTCTTCTAGAGTTGGTCTGTAACCCAACCCTTGGTGTCTGACTCTCTTCTCAACCTCAATCACTTCACCCCAACCTGCGGGCACGCCGTCTTGAAGGGCAGACTGGATACTCTTATATGAAGCAAAAGATGGGTATTCTGGTACCACTGTATCCTCATTGTCAACCGTAACTGCGTTAGCTATCTCCAGGGCTTGAAAAGAAGTTTCCAATGCATCTTCGTCAGCCTCAATATAACGGAAGGACGACAAGTTACTAACCATTAAGTCTTCTTCCCCATGGATGATGACCAGCTTGTCATCGGCTACAAATTTCATCTTTTGGTGTAAGGTTGAAGTAACAGTGCCTGCCTCGTGGATCTAGGGTCTTCCAAGTAGGCAGCTATAGGCAGGGTTAATGTCCAAAACCTGAAACAGAACATTGAATTCCTAGGGTCCAATCAAAACTGGCAGCTCAATTTCCCCCATCACGGATCTTTGTGAGCCATCAAAAGCTTTGACAATTAACGACGTGGGTCTCATGATCCCTCCTTTGTATGCTAGCTTGTCGAGGGCCCTCTTCGGTAGGACATTTAGAGAGGATCCTGTATCCACAAGAACTCTGGCCAATGTGTCCTCCTGACACTTCATTGATATATGCAGAGCGAGATTGTGATTCCGACCTGATTGGGTTAATTCTTCATCGCTGAAGCTGAGCGTATTGCAAGCAGTGATGTTAGAGATAACATGATCGAATTGTCCGGCGGTAATGTCCTGGGCCACATGAGCCTGAGCCAATACTTTCTGTAGTGCTGACCGGTGGACTGGTGAATTAATCAATAGGGATAAAATAGAAATTTTGGACAGGGTCTGGTGAAGCTGATCCATAACCCTGTAGTCACTTCTCTTTATTATCTTGAGAAATTCTTCATCGTCCTCCTTGGAGATTACTTCTTTACTTTTGTCGTTGGTGGGTACACGCACCTCATTCTCTTTACCGGACGTTTCTTTGTTCATAGGGGGATGAATCCTTCCACTCCTTATCATTCTTCTTGTTCCTACTATATTAGACACGTCCTTCTTATCGGCCCCCACCTCTTTCCTTGGGACCGGTTCTTCTATAAAGACCCCCACCTCTTTCATTGGGATCATTTCCTCCTTCCTCTTCCCACTTGTAACGTCTTCGTAAACCCACGGTACTGCTTTGGTTCCCCTGAATCTGAATGGGGCTGGTCTTAGGGAATTTTTTCTCCTAGCATGAGTGTCGGGAGAAACAGCGTCAGACCTATTGTATCTTGGAATTGGTTGTTTGAATACTGGACTCACGGTACTTGCCCCTGGACTGTTGAATACAGGGCTCACGGTGGCTGCCCCTGGATTGTTGAACACAGGGACTACTGATATGTACTCTTCTTCATCTAACACTGGCATCTGTTTTGGCAAATTGAACACTGGCTCAATCATTGCTACTTTACCTTCCTTTCTGAAAACCTGTAAGAAACCTTCATTGATCAATTGCTGAATATCATTTTGAACCGACTGACATCCTTCATTATTACCGTCACACTTTTTACAACCATCGTGGCAACCTGTGACCAAACCGGCGCTGAATAGCTTGGCATGAAATATCTTCAAGGGAGTTTTAATTTTGGCTACATCTAAGACCAATACTTCGCCACTTTCATCCTCGATAGCGTTGGCTGACCCATGTGTTGGCAAGGGGTTGTTTTTCACATTTGGCTGGTTGTTAGCGAACGACAGGATATTTTTCTCCATCAAGCTCTTCACTAGATTCTTTAATGCCAAACACCCTTCCAAATCATGGCCCACTCCACCTTGGTGGAAAGCACATGTTGCATTCGGATTGTAGAACTGCATAGATCTTTCAGATGGTGGCCCCAATGGTCTAGTAACAATTAATCCTTGCTCCACCAGCGAAGGATATAATGCTGTATATGTCATCGGTATGGGCGGAAAATTTGGCGTTACTGCCTGTCTTCTTGGAGGGGTATTTTGCTGGGGCACTGGCCGCCGTTGTTGCTGGTAATTCTGATTCTGGTTCTTCGGCCACTGTTGCTGATTTGGTGACTGGGAAGCAGGAGCTTGCTGCATTATCTGATGATTAAAAGTGGGCGTAACAGACGCCACGTAGGGTTGTTGTGCGAATTGAACAGGGTAAACCGGTTGTTGAGGAAAGCTGGGACCTGGTTGTGGTTGGAATAGAGATCGTTTCCAACTAGGATTTTGCCTCTTTCCTGTCAAAATAACGTTAGTCTCGCCTTCCTTCTTCTTATGGAAGTTACCCAGAGACTTCTTGATAGCGGTGCTAGTAGAACTGTTTGGTGAACTGGCTACCTTTCCACTTTTCAGGCCTGCCTCCACCTTCATACCAATCGTGATGATGTCAGAGAAATTTGCGCTGATATTGCTGATCATTTTCTCATAGAATTCTGGTTTGACAGTGTCTATAAACCAATCAGCTAGTTCTTTCTCAGTCAATGGTGGTTCAACTTGTGATGCAGTCTCTCTCCACCTTTGGGCATATTCTTTAAACGACTCTGTGTTCTTCTGAGTCATGGTCAATAGCTGTCTATGATCAGGAGCTAAATCCAAGTTGTACTTATAGTGCTTTATGAAGATGTCCATAACATCCTGGAAACACTTGATCTGAGATTGGTCTAAGCTTAAATACCACTTTGCGGCAGCGCCCTTCAGGCTGTCCTGGAAACAATGGATCATTAACTTATCATTATCCATATAAGCCGCCATTCTTCGGAGATACATGACTAGGTGTGCCTTAGGACACGTGGCACCAAAATACAATTCAAAGCTTGGTAACTTGAATTTCGGTGGAATCACCAGGTCAGTGACTAGACACATATCTTTAAGGTCAGAACTGAAAATGTTGTCTCCTTCCATAGCTTTCAATTTTCTTTGCATAACCTCCATGTTGGCTCTTAACTTCTCGTTACTGTCACCCTCTTCTACAGACATACCATCAAAATACTGCTGGTTCTGGAAAACAGGTTGGAGTTGGGTCTGTACCACAGGCGGAACATAAGTCGGAATAGCCTGTTGATTCTCACTGAACAATGGCGCCGCTTGTTGCGTGGATTGAGGAGCCGTTGTTCGCATGAACTCGAATGGCATCCCTAGAGTGGGGTTCACGACAGGTATAACCGGTGGCGCAACAGTCGTAGTGACGATTTCTGAGACCACAGTGGCTTGTGTGTCCATCGTTGCTCGTATAATACTCAAGGCTTCCATGATCTGCCCCATTCCTACTCTCAATTCAGCGAGCTCGTTGTTAACCTGAGCCAGATTCTCGCAATTTTCAGACATCCTTTCTCTTCAAGGTTGTAACGGTGCAGGGCACTCAGGGTGGTGGTTCAACAGCGACAACTGAAGAAGATAAAAGGATAATGAGACACCGAAGAAATGCACATGTATATGCAAAAATGCGGATGTGGTACGAAATGATGTGCGGATGCAATGCGAAATGTTGCGCATGATGCAACATTCACTTCAAGGAACTCGAAAGTGTAGTTAAATATCGTAATTGGAAACTAGTTTTTATTAAAATTTAAAGCTCTGTTACAAACAATACACCCTCAGGGCTTTCAGTACAACAAACAAACAAAATACAACAAAGGGGAACTAGGGCTTCGATCTGCTGGATGACGCCCCATTTCTTTCACTGAGTTCTTCCATCAACTTGTCAATCCTTTCCTGTAATATGTACTTGTCCAGTGTCAGCTTCTCCACTTCTGCCTTCAGTCTTGAAACTTCATCTGATTCTATTACAGGCGGCTTGGGCCGAGGATACGGCATCGTCAGAGCGAGGGCTCGTTTGCGTGACCACTCTAGGTAAGATTCTGTAACCGTGCAGTCAGGATTTGTTGTTGCAGTCATTCCTTGTCTGTTGATTTGACGCCAGGCGAATAGGATTTGCATCTTCAGCTGGAGGTCTTCTCCTTCAGAGAGGAAAATTCTTTTCAAGTTCTTTGGATCTGGTATCTCGTTCATCGGATGTCTAAGCTGGCGACGAGTGAGAACAGGGTTGTAACTTGTGCACCCTTTCGTGCCAAGAAGAGGCACATTGGAAAAATCTCCGCAACTGTGAATCATGGGAATTCCTCCGTATATCGGATCATACCAAACAACATCTGAGTGGGTCAGATCCATGAGTTTAACGGGCCATTCAGAGCCATCCCTCACATCCCAGAAGGTCGTGGTCTTTGGTAGGTGCGAAATAAACCACCTATAGAGGATACCAGTGCAACACACGATCTAACCTTCTCCTTTCAGGATCTTCGAATGAATCGAGTGGTATGCATCGGCCAACAACGTTGGTACTGGGTTCTTGAGCATGAAGATCCTGATTGCATGAACGTCGACGAAATTCTCAACATTCGGAAACAAAAATAGACCATAAACCAGTAATGCGAAAAGATTCTCGAAAGCCCTAGTTTTTCCTTTGTCGGCGAACTATCGAGCTTTCTCAAATAAGAATTGAGCAGGCAAACCATCGATTCCTCCTCTGAACATCATGTGAGTCTGGATCTCCAACAACTTGATGCGAGTCACTCTCGCGATGTCTTCCTGACTGGGTCTTCCTTCTCCGCCGTAGAACGGGGGTGAATCTTTGACGGGGATTCCTAATAGAGCAGAATACTCTTCTAGGGTGGGCATCAACTGGAAATCTTGAAAGATGAAGCAGTGGTAGATTACATGGTAAAGTTGAACCAGCGTTTCCAACAAACCATCAGCTACTTGCACCTGCAATAAAGAGAGGATATGCCCGTGCTTTGTGGTGAAGGCATCTGGATCCCTTATCCGACCTCCTAGTTCCCTCAACTGTTCCACATCAAAAACCCTGAAGGTGCATGGTACCGTTCCTTTCCTTCCATGATCCATTTTACGATATCTAAAAACAGCAAACTTTGAGTTCTTTGAAGTGAATGAGAATGGGAATGCAAATGCAATGAGATGCAAAAGTTCGTGGAATTTGAGTATTTATAATCGTCATAGAATACCAACGGACATGATTTCATTAATCATACACAATTTGTTACAAGTGGAAGAAACGAGAATTAAAAATTCGTAAGGAAAACATTACAACCGTTGATATTCTTACAAGAGTTTTTAACAATAATTAAATAAAGGCTAATAAAAGGCCTAAGGAGATTCCCCCAATAATCTTAGCTTGTACTTCTTAATCTCTTCTTCCATTCGGGACTTCTCGAGAACCAGCTCATCTATTATCGCTTCCCACGAAGTAGACTCAGGGTTTGAGGGACTCGGGTCTTCTTGTAATTTCCTCCTTTTGCAAGAGAGAACTTCCTCACTTTGTGCCTTTAGTTGTCTTTGAAGCGCTTTGTTCTCTTCCACAAGCACCTCACACTTATCCTTCCAAGCATTCCCTATCTGCTGAGCTTTCCTTAAGGCGATCTTTAATTCCTCTGTCTCAAATGCAAAGATGAAGACAGGTTCTTCATTCAAGACCATAGGCTCTTGGCGATCATAGGGCATCCTTAGTTCAATAGCCCTTCTTCTGACCCATTGTAGGTAGGGGTCCATGGAGACACAGTTATGCTTCCCCAAAGCATTCCTATCTTTCTTGTGTTTGTCCCTCCAGGCTTCTAAAATTCTGCCCCTCAATTCCTCCTGCTTTTCGTAATCCTTGGAGAAAAATCCTTCTGTATGAATACCAAGAGGCTTGACCTTCAAAGGGTAACCGAACTATCTGCAAGCTAAGACCGGATTGTAACTGGTTATTCCTTGTATGCCAAGAAGAGGCACATTCCCGAACTTTCCACAGCTATCAATGATCACAACGTCCTCGTACCTATAAGGGTTATACCAATCAACATCAGAATAAGTGAGGGCCATGATCTTCTTAGACCACCATCCCTTTTTAAGGTCCCAGAAAATGTTAGCCTTGGGCAAGTGCGAAGTAAACCACTTGTACAATAAGGGTACACAGCAGGTGATCTGTCCTCCTTTGGCATGCTTCGAGTGTATGGCGTGATAAGTTTCAGCTAACAAAGTAGGGACAGGGTTCCTCTTCATGAATATCTTGATAGCATTGAGGTCCACATAGTCCTTGAGATTGGGGAACAGAAAGGTACCATAAATCATTAAAGCATATATAGCCTCAAAGGCAGCCATGTCAGAATGCCTGGCATAATGATAAGCTTTCTCCACCAGAAATTTCATAGGCAAAACAGAAATTCCTCCTTTGGTAGTCATATTCCCTCGTATGTCTGCTAACTCCAAATGTGTCGCCTTAGCAATCTCTTGTTCCTTAGGGTCCTTACCAAAAATGGGAAAAGGAGACATATCCAAAATAGGTACACCGGTCAGACATGCATATTCCTCAAGAGTCGGCACCAGTTGGTAATCAGGGAATGTGAAGCAATGATATACCAGATCATAAAACTGAAGTAGGGTGGAGAAAAGTCCTTGATCAACCCTCACCTTCAACAAAAACAAAAGCGCCCCATATCTACGCTCGAATCCTTTTGGATCAACCAACAGAGTCTCCAACCTCCTTAGGTCACTTGTGTCAAAACTCTTGTAAGTATACTTCACGGTGTTCCTTCTTTCATTGTCCATGGTACCCTACGACGTAAATAAAAGACTCAGACTCCACGAACTTGAACGAAAATGATGCTTATGTATGCATGTATGCACAAACACACAAACAAAAAGGCACACAAACAAGAAAATAAAGAGTCCTAGGTTCAAAGGATCATGAGTGGAGTCAAGGTCTACCCATCCCATAGTGGTGGTGTGGTTTCAGAATGTACCTGCCGAACAGGTTCTAAGAGTTCCCAGAGTCTATGACCCATCTTTCGGATATTATCGACTTCCCAAATTACTCGGTTAGTCAATAATATTCTCAAGAGAATCTCGTCTGAGTGTAGTATCGCGTGACAACTATTTGGAAATGGACTCCCGCATAGTCACCGCACTACGTCCTAAAAGGCCAAGTTGGGTTAAAGGTGCTACGGTCCTCAGTCTTAAAGGTCCTTGGTCGAAGTTAATACCGTTTTCACGAATGTACTCGTTCAAACAATATTAAGTTCAAAAGAACCTAAACTGAGCGATGATTTTCTCAATTCGACTTTTCAGGAATCGACTCCGTCAAAGTACCCTTGACCATATCATCTCCTATAATTATACTCACGTCCGGGTCTAGGACTCCTCACCACTCAAAGTGACAACCCAAGCAAGCATAACAAATATATATAACAAATAACATAATTAAACAAGTTAGGGGGAACCCTCTTATGAGTCTTTCCCCAGTGAAGTCGCCATTTCTGTCGTGGTGAAAATTGGATAACAAGCTATTAATTAACTTGCATCGTATTTTTTAATGTCACCACCGGTCTTTGATTTATCCAAAGGAAGGGAGAAAAAACCGAATTCCCACAATGCAATGCAAATGCACTAAGATTCTAAGTTCGGGGGTTGGTTATACCTAGGGAAGGTGTTAGCATCCTAGATATCTGTAGTACTCTACAGGAACCTCTTGATTCAATTATGTTATTAGTTATCTGTTTGCTAAAGGTTCCATGCTAAAGGCTTGGAAATCCTAGGGGTTAGTATCTAAGTATACTCGATAAAGCATCGCACTTTACGCCTACGTATCCTCAGGAATAGAATCAGAGTATGCGTAGTTCTACTTCTACTGAACTATTGGCTATGGCCAATGTTCAGAGGGGAAATGAGTACAAGCTCATTATAGAGTTTAAGAACTCTCTAAGTCTAGTTGAAATGGACCTATGTTGAAGTATAGCCGATAGGGGAAAGTGATAAATTCATTATGATGAATATCACTAAGAGTTTAAGAACTCTCTCCTAAAGGTAGTTATGATTTCGTGGCTCTGATGAGACCAAGAAACAAAGTTTCTTCCTAAGAGGTTACTTAGGTTAAGATGGGAGTCGTGACTAATCTTAAGGTGACGATTATGAATGCAAATGATATGCACCATGCACAATAACATGGTCATCATGCATGGGGTTTTCCTTTGGATATTAATGCGATTAAATTACGTTGTTTAGGCGATGGTGCTTGCCGAGTGATGCTAGACTTGTGTCTGGTGACCAAAAGGTTGAATGCGATGCCCGAAGGCGATCGACTTACATGGGTAGAAAAAGGGCTCGACATTGGATCGAGAATTTTGGTATTGTTTTGAAAAGGTTTAGACAATAGCAAATAAGCATACAAATGGAAATAGGACATGATAAACATACAAGTGATAAAATAACGACAGTAAAGATATGATACAAGTTAGAACCTTGACATGAGGTAACATAATGGAAGTAACATAAGCATGAGGATGGCAATATGTTTCATGATGAGATATGGATAAGATGAATATGCTTCAAGTAGAATGATTAAGAATGATATCAATATGTTTAAATCTTTATGAAGACAAACATGTAGAGTGATAATTAAGAATGAAAATCAATATGCTTAAATCTTTAGGAAGACAAACATATAGAATGATATTAAAGGCGACAATCAAAAAGAGTGATATTAAAGATGACAATTTAGAAGAATGATATTCATGTAAAAACCAAACATATGGCCAACCAACACGGATATATCAACTTAAGAATTAAACAAGGATGCTTAAAACTGACATTGATAATTAGACCAAGAATTGACAACACAATAGAAATTAACAATTAACACACAATTAGGTAATTAAAAAAATTGGCTACACATGGATAATTAACATTTAGAAATTAAACATCTACCCATGGAAATTGACAAATCTCAAAATTAAGGCACACAATTGATAATTTAAAGTTAACGACATAATTTGAAAATAACAATTAACGTCTCAATTAGAATTAACAATACCATTCAAAATGCAATTGATAATTAGAGTCAAAAGCTACTAGAACAATTAACAATAAAAATATAATTAACAATTAGAAAACATAACACATATTAATTAATGATAAAATAAATAATTAAGGGACAAATTATAAAACAAAATAAAATATTTTTAGAGTTTTTTGGATTAAGCAAAATAAATAAAAGGTTTTAAAAAGAAAAGATTTAGAAGTTAGAAAAATTTGAAACAAAAACGCAGGGGGTGTGTTAGTGATTTTAGCTTAGTTAAAAAAATGAAAGGGAGTGAATTGGGCCTAAATAATGGGGGTGTGGATAAGAAAGGGCGCAAGGCCCAGGGTCAGAAATGTCAAGGCAAAACGAAATTCAAAAAAAGCAAAAGGGTCGATCCAAGGATCGAACCCGGGCATGGCAAGGCATAGGCGTGTCTTTAGTGCAAGTGTGTGACCGTTGGGACGGCGTGTTCATCCACTTGCTATACGCTTCAATAAATAAATAAACCCAACCAACCATGAAAATCAACAGAAGACAACAGCCGCACATGATTATTGACATCACGAGGTACAACACAAACTTGCAAACAGACATTTGTAGTACTCATACACGGTTGCTAAAGGCACAGTACAGACACGACATACACGTAAACCACACTGACAGATAATGAATGTCATTAATGCTTATGCATGATAGGTTGTTGTAGGATTAAAGATACATTATGTGTGAAACACACATACTAGACAGACTAATACAAAGTGAGAATTAAACGCACAGATGATGGATAATACGGGTGAATTACCATGACAGTACACTTGCAAATCTAACTACATACCCAAAGCAATCAGTGGTGTACATCATACATGAGCCAGCACAGTCAAACATAGTGATTAGAGCATAATGACAGCATACAAAAGGGATGATACAAGGTACACCATTATCCACCAAACATCCTCACAACCATTTCAAATTCCAACCAAAGCAAACCAAACGATTCATCATTCGTACCAGAAAACATACATACTTAGAAGTCCAAACCACTCATTCAATCACAACACACAACCTACCACTCCATTTATCCAAAACTCATGCGTGCAAAACTGTATGGCATTGTAACAGTACGTAGTTCAAAGCATTAATTACTACATAAATGAAACTTGTGGATCATGATCATGCATAATACCATCAACGTACTATTAGAAAGTAGGCACAAATTCATCACACATCATGAGTAAAACAACATCAAAATCTTAACAGCCCGCCCATTAAACCAAGTTACATATTACATATGCATACACGTATTAGCACAGACCATGAACAAAAGCGGCATCCGAACCGTATCCCAAATATTGTGCACATATAGGTTTGTTTTAAAGATACAGAGAGAGAGGGGGACCAACTACTGGCTTCAATATCATCTCCCCTATAGAATTCTCCATGACCCAAACCAATACAACATCCATAAAACACCATCAGCATAAAGTCGATACACATTAGGTATTATGGCATCATCCCAAAACAGAAACAAAGTATGAGTATGGTAACATCAACATCTCAACCTTACAAGCTTCACGATTTTTTAAACATTAGAGCAGTCATGGAAACTTCTCAAAACAACTTAACAATGAAGTTCAGCATGTTATTTATCCACACAAACACAACATTATAGCAACAACATGGAAACTCATTGACTAATGCATATTTTATTCCAACATGTATATTGAATGGAGAATAAGAAGACATACCTGGTTTCCAAGCAAGTTGCAAAGATTCTTCTTCCTTCAACTAGCTCTCGTATGCCAACGAAAAACAATGCTTCAGAGGGGTTTTAATGATTGTTTAGTTATTTTTCTGTCTGCCACGAGTTTTGAGTGTGGAGTATGGTGGTTTTGCAAGGGTGTTCTCAGTATTGTTGTAGTGATTTTTTTGTGTATTTCTTCCTCTCTTTCGAATGACCATTCTGAGGAAGTTGGGGCCTCCTTTTATAGGTGAGTTTGATGCATGGCTTGGGATGCATTAAATGGATGTTCCCTGCATGGGGCTGCAAGCGTGGTTTCACAATTCTTGATTCATGTGAGAAGGAATTTGTCTTTTTCTCCTTTTTCTTTTGCATGCTTGGGACAAGATCCATAGCTATGCCTTAGGTGTTTCTTTTTGCCTTGCACGGGTTATGGAATACTAATAGGATCAGATCATTGCTTTTGGAGAGAGGGGAAAGAAAATTTGAATTCAAAACATGATGTTCTTGGTGCAAAAATTAGCTCGTATGGCCATATTGTTCACAAGATATTTCCTAACTTAATGATCCAATTTTAATGCTCTTGGGTTCAAATGAAAGTTCTTGGATGATACTTCAATGTTGATGTTGGAAAGTAATTGAAATAATGCCTTGAATTGGTAGAAAAATCCCTCACAAGTCGTGTCCCCAAAACTGCCAAAAGAACTTAAAAAAAATTCTAAGTTATTGAAATTTGACAATTTCAAGTGCCCTACTTTGACGACCCATAACTTGAGAATGGTTTGTCCTATGGAGATGTTCCACATATGGTTGGAAAGCTCTCAACAAGCTCTACAACTTTCATTTGAGACTCGAGGCTTGAATCCAAATGGAAATTGGTGAAAAGTGGTGTCAAAGTTGAGGAAAGGAGTGATGAAAAGGGCTGAAAAATTTTCTAAGTGTTGGGCCAAAACGCCTTGTAAGCTCCATAACTCAAAATCCAAGCATTTTTAGGCAAAAAGTCATATGGAATGAATTAAAGATCTTGATGAAATCTTTCCAATGAGCCTTGAGTCGTTTAATTTGAGTGCACGGTTTAGGAGTTATGGTTATTTCAAATCGGGCTATTAGGGGAAAAATGTCGTATACGAAATCTTTCGCGACCAAAACCCTACTTATCTTGCAAGAAACCTCGTGAAACTTTATATGGGTGCTTTGAATACTTCATGAGACAATATATGATGATTAGAGCCATTAACACCTCATTTGGTCCAAGATTCCAAAAGATCAGAACTTCAGTCAAACCCTAATTCTGACTGTGAGCGCACCGAGGTCAGACCTTGTGAGTTTGTTTCTTCCTTCCCGACTAAAGGTCTTAGGAGACTCTTGAGGATGTTGGTAAACTATAGAATTGATAATTAGGGTTTAGGAGATCATTTTGATGAAAACTCGAAGCTGTTGGTCGATAGGCGTCACAGAAGCCCTAATTCTGAGACATAGTGGGATTTAGGCTCAAATTTCTCTTAATGATTTCTTCAGGGAAAAACCCTAATTCCAAAGTTCCTGCACTGGTGATCTTTTGTTGACTTGGCTTACTTCAGACAACTTGTGGAGCCTCACGATGATATGTAAACCTAACTTGAACACAAATAAACAAACTACAAGATATGGGTTAGCTCAAACAAATGCAGAGATGCTCCTAAGATGCGCAAAAGCTAGATGACATCTGAGGGTAAAAATTTAGGGTACAACAGTTGCCCCTATTTAAATAGCTTCACCGGAGGGCACAAGGAACGGAGATTCCGGAGGCATCAAGGTGAAAGATATTTAAATATAGCAAACCAAAAATTTTGCCCTTAGATGGAATGCGAATGCTAAGGACACACTACGGACATGCAGATTCTGACATGCCATGAACTTCTAAAATGATGATATGATGCCGGGAATGTAAATGATGCAGACAAACCAGACACCGGGGACCACAGGAAGCAAACACACAAGAAAAGCTTCGCCGGGGGAAGACGGGAGCTAGCATCCACAAGCAAAGACTCACCGGGGATACAGGCCAACCAGCAAGGGAGACCCAATGGGGAAACCTCAAAGAAACACTGGGGAAAAAACTAAAAGACAATCTCCACTGGGGAAAGATCCGAGGAGATAGACTTCACGGGGAAAAAACAAACCCACGCTCTTCCTGGGCACGAAACCCGAAAGAAGAACCTGATCACTAAAGATCAGTCTAGAGGAGACAAACAAACAAACAAAGACTTCCTGGGGATCTCAAAATGAAGAGTTCAAAATGGGATCTTCAGAAAGAGTCAGGAAGGCAAAGACTAACTCTGCGCACCAGATAGGAGTCTTAAAGTTGAAGAAATTTGTTCCCATAAATTTAACTTAGAGCAATTTTTAGAAAAGAAACAAGATTAGGATGTTCAATGTCCGACACGATTCGAACAAGAACAATTTTAAAACAAAAGACAGTGCTTGACACGATTCAAACAAAGTCCCGATTCAAGTTCAACACGATTCGAACAAGAACGTTTTCAAAACAAGAGTCAGTGTCCGACATGATTCGAACAAAGACTCTGTTCAGGTTTGACACGATTCAAACAAGAACAAGTTTTTTAAGAAGACAATGCTCGACACGATTCAAACAAAGTCCAGGTTCAAGTTTGACACGATTCAAACAAGAACAAAGTTTTTAAGAAGACAATGCTTGACACGATTCAAACATAGTCCAAGTTCAAGTTTGACACGATTCAAACGAGAACAAAGTTTTTAAGAGGACAATGCTTGACACGATTCAAACATAGTCCAAGTTAAAGTTTGACACGATTCAAACAAGAACAAAGTTTTTTAAGAAGACAATGCTTGACACGATTCAAACATAATCCAAGTTCAAGTTTGACACGATCCAAACGAGAACAAGTTCGAGCTTGACACGATTCAAACAAGGACACATAAGACAGTGTTTGACACGCTTCAAACAAAGTCCAAATAAGACAATGCTTGACACGATTCAAACATAGTCCAAGTTCAAGTTTGACACGATTCAAACGAGAACATGTTCATGTTTGACACGATTCAAACAAGAACACATAAGACACATAAGACAGTGTTTGCCACGTTTCAAACAAAGTCCAAATAAGACAATGCTTGACACGATTCAAACATAGCCCAAGTTCAAGTTTGACACGATTCAAACGAGAACAGGTTCATGTTTGACACGATTCAAACAAGAACACATAAGACAGTGTTTGACACGCTTCAAACAAAGTCCAAATTAAGACAATGCTTGACACGATTCAAACATAGTCCAAGTTCAAGTTTGACACGATTCAAACGAGAACAACTATAAAATCCTTTAAATTTAAACCTCTTGGGGAACGGAAAAAAGATTTTAAAGATTCAAATTTGGCGCGCAGAGGTTAAGACCGAACAAGCACGATGCAAAGAAAACCGGGAATATCTTTACTCCACTAGGGAAATAAAGATAGGCACAACAAAAGACCACCAGCAAAACAGAGCACAAAGGATGCAAAGATGCTAGAGGATGATGCACATGCTTAGCTATATGCTAGGAACGACGCGAACGACGCAAAACAGGAAAGAAGAAAGGATAACACAAGCCAACACTATGAAACCCAACATCAAGGATAGCCAGGACGATCTTCTTTCCACTGGAGGTGGCGAATCCATGCCAAAGTTCCTGCACTGGTGATCTTTTGTTGACTTGGCTTACTTCAGACAACTTGTGGAGCCTAACGATGATATGTAAACCTAACTTGAACAGAAATAAACAAACTACAAGATATGGGTTAGCTCAAACAAATGCAGAGATGCTCCTAAGATGCGCAAAAGCTAGATGACATCTGAGGGTAAAAATTTAGGGTACAACAGTAAGGCTAATTGAGAAAAGACTTTAATGAACCTTCTATAGTAACCTGCCAAACCCAAGAAACTTCTAACCTCTGAAACATTTCTCGGTCTCTCCCAATTAATCACTGCTTCTACTTTCGATGGATCCACTGCCACACCACCTTGAGATATAACATGCCCAAGAAAATTAACTTCTGACATCCAAAACTCACACTTACTCAACTTAGCAAACAATTGCTTCTCTTGCAATACCGATAAGACAATTCTCAGATGTTCTCTGTGCTCTTGTGGAGTACGAGAATAAATAAGAATGTCGTCAATAAAGATTACCACAAATTGGTCCAAGTAAGCCTGAAATATACGGTTCATGTAATCCATAAAAACAGCTGGAGCGTTAGTCACACCGAAAGGCATCACTAAGAATTCATAGTGACCGTAACGTGTTCTAAATGCAGTTTTTGGTACATCGGAACTCTTCACTCGGATCTGATGATAACCCGGCCGTAAATCAATCATCGAGAACACACAGGCTCCCTTCAATTGATCTAACAAGTCGTCTATCCTGGGTAAGGGGTACTTGTTCTTAATGGTGACTTTATTCAACTTACGGTAATCAATGCATAAACGCATTCCCCCATCTTTCTTCTTTACCAACAACACTGGAGCTCCCCAAGGTGAAACACTAGGTCTAACAAAGTGCTTAGACATCAAGTCCTCCAAGTGGTCCTTTAATTCTCTTAATTCAAGCGGTGCCATCCGATAAGGAGAAACGGATATAGGAGCCGTTCCCAGTACCAGGTCAATAGAGAACTCAACTTCTCTCTCTGGAGGAAGAGAAGAAACATCCTCAGGAAACACTTCAGGAAACTCACACACTATTGGAATACTCAGAACTTGCTGCTCGCTACTCCCTTCCTTAGTAAAAACCAATAAAACAGATTTCTCCTTCTCAAACAAGAAATTTACCATTCCCACCGTACCTTCTAAAATCGTTGATAATACATCTTTTGGAGTAGCCTCAGTAGATGGAATAATGATTAGCTTCTCCTCACAACCGATAAAAACCGAATTAGCTGAAAGCCAATCCATTTCCAGAACAACATCCACTTTCTTAAGCGGCAAACAAATAAGATCAATCTGGAAGACTCTTTCGTTCACCGACAACACACAATTTTCACACATCAGTGGTGTTTCAACCAATTCATCCATGGCGGTAGTAACCACCATAGGAGGAAACAAAGGAATAGTTTGCAACCCAAGTCACTTCACACAACGCGTGGACACAAAAGAATGCGTTGCCCCACAATCAAATAAAACAAAACAAGGATGTCCATTTACAAAACACGTACCCGCAATCAAGGAGTTGTCACCCTTTGCTTTCCTTGCATCCAAGGTATACACTCGGCCAGTAGTCTTCCCCTGTGTCGGATTCCTACCTTGAGGACAATCTCTCGATACATGACCCATCTTGTTACACTGGTAACACCGTATTCCATCCGAATTGCACCTACCATAATGATTCCTTCCACAAGTACGACATACCAGAGGCACACTAGTTCTAGAACTCTGTACTTGCTTCCCTTTGGAAGACTGTTGCCTTTGCCTAAACTGTTGATTCGACCTTCCACGGTCACTTTGAGTGGCCCTGTTCAAATCCACCTTCATTTTTACCTTTTTCAAACTATTCTCCGCCACATAACATTGTCTTAACATTTCAGCATAAGTAGCAAATTCCCATTGAGACACGCTATGTGAAATTTCAGCCCTCAAACCAAACAAAAATTGATCAATCTTCCACCTCTCATCAGGAGTATACATGGCCTGCCTAGAATAGTCAGCCATGATCTCAAATTTTTCCGCATAGGAAGCCACTGATAAATTGCCCTGTCTCAACTGTTGGAACTCAAACTCCTTCTGAGACCTTAAAGAACTCGGAAAATATTTCTCCATAAAAATTACCTTAAACTGCTCCCACACTTTTGGTACCTCTTGGATTGTCATTAAGGATGAAGCGCTCTCCCACCACCTCATGGCAGGACCCTTCAACAAGTGAGAAGCAAAGACCACTTTATTTTCCTCACTACAATGCACTATCAAGAAAATCCGTTCCATACCTGATATCCATTCATGCGCCTTCACCTGATCTAACCCTCCCTGAAACTCCGGAGGATTCATACGAATGAATTCCCTATAGGTTCCCCCTATAACTTCAGGAACAACCACTGGAGGATACAGACTATCAGCCATTTGCTGTACCATTCCTTGCATGAACTGATTTTGCTGCTGCTGCATCTGTTGCATGAATTGATACAAAGGGGCGTTCCCTTCAGCACCCTGTGGAACCGTCCCAGCCGGAGTAGTCCTCGGAGTCCTTGGTCTTCCACGGTTGTTTCTACGTCCGTCGGCCATGTTCCTGAATGTCATACAAATAGGATTAAGTTGATCAGGCTCAATACCATAAATATAACACGTAAGACCAAAGGCGACACCACGTATCTGAAACGGAAAGAATTACTTATTCTATTTCATGGCTAGGTCGAGGATACGACCTGCTCTGATACCAACTGTAAAGACCCACATATAATACTTGCATCAAATCACATATTATACATGAGATTCTCTATCGGTACTGAAATATAATAAGTTCCTAGTTAACACATTATACACATAAATGCCTCTAATATAAAACACTAAAAGTCTAAGGCATTACATATACAAGATGTTCCAAAATGATAAAAACTAAGAACTAGATCCCTACAATGATCTCAAAACATAAACGCCATAGCGGAAGCCATGCCATCACAAAAGCTACGATCCGTAAGGAAAGTCAAATAACCTTGTCCTTACCCTTCGCCGAACCTGCAGAACCTGTGATGTAAACAACAACAGTGGGGTGAGATACATCAAATCTCACTGAGTTCCCTATCTTAAAGTCCTCTCGGCTCTACAAGGTTCTAAATAAACCTAACTCGTGTCCAAGGGGAAAGGGGAAGGACCATGAGTACACACACACAAGCAACCATCACGGTGAGCCTGTAAACTCACACTAGTACCGAAGTACCTCCTGAGCCTAAAAACTCAAGGATTCACAAATCAATAACCATACCAAGGCATCCCCTATTCCCGTCCGCTTCTACGTCTAGAAGATGACCCGAGTCATGGATCCTTGTAGCTACTTGGCATACGAATTGGATTCGGGATCACCGGTCCGTACACCGTGATCCGTCACTTCTCACGGCCCGTACACCGTCACAAGTCTCTTTACCCGTAGGCTCCAATCGTACTCACTACGGGAATCAAACCTGCCAAGTAGTTGTGCATAACGTTTCAGAGGAGGTGCTCGAGTCTCATGAAACTACACCGCAAGAAACAGTGGTTATGATTGAAATGCACACGCCTCGGCCTTTCATGCACGAGCGTTGCCAGATATGGGAAAATCACGCTCCCGACACAGTTTATGGTAGTGTTCCTCACTCTACCTATTTCATATTTTAACATGCATACATTGTTAACAACAATTACACACCATTAACAGATAAAAGTCGACAAAACGACGCTATTTCAGAAATCCTGACTTAATTAAATCGGCCGACAATCTTAAAACCATTGTAATAAGAAAGTACATTTTATTATCTTTCCAACGATACCAAAAATGTTCCAATCCGAGTTACGTACAAAAAGTTACGGCATTGGAAACAAACGATCGAAAAAAATAATCACAACAGCAGAATTTCTGCAATTCTCCTGGCCATACGCGTATTGGCACACCCCATACGCGTATTGCCCAAAATTCTCGCCCAGCCATACGCGTATTGCCCAAGGCCATACGCGTATGGGCAGAGACATTTTTTCCCTTGAAATTCCTTTTAAAATTTCCATACGCGTATCGCCCTTGCCGTACGCGTATTGCCATGCCCCGTACGCGTATTGCCCTATGCCATACGCGTATGGGCAGAGAAAAGTGCAGAAAAACCAGCAGAATTTTTCCTGCTACGGGTTGATCCAAAATCACCCCAAAATCCCATTTTGATCCATCACAAAGCATCAAAACATGTTATAACATAACAAGCAGTATAACATACAATCAAACATTGAATTTCAACAGTTAGATTCATGATTTTACGCAAAAATACTCAATTTTCACAATTCCAACCTAACTCTAAACTCAAAATAAACTCTACTCTAAAGAGTCTAACTAAAACCCACCTGGATAACAAGATGAGGATGATGAAATTGAGATGAAGAGATGAAGAATGGATGCTTGATGATGATCTTGAGCTCTTTGTGGAATTTCTCTCCTTTTTCCTTTCTCTTTCTTTCTTTTCTAACTTTTGTTTGTTTTCCAAATGGAAAAGAGACATAGTAAAGAAATTAATTTCCATCAATTAGTAATACTACTAAATGTCCAAATTAGCTCAAATAAGCCAAATAATAAAAACTCAACATTAAATACTATTAATTTAATCAACTCTGAGTTCGTCAGTTTACTCTAATTATTTTATCAAATAATTGCTCAGAGTACTCCGGAACCCAGTTGATCATAATAATATTCACCAGAGCGTTTATAAATTTACGGGGTATTACAATATATATATATATATATATATATATATATATATATATATATATATATATATATATATATATATATATATATATATATATATATATATATTCAAAAATATTTTTTTATTAAAACTATTATAAAATAGTAGAAATTATATTAAACTTTAAAAGACTAATTTTGATATATAGTAGCATAAATTTACACTATTTAAGAATAAATCAAGGTCAATATCAATTAAGTTTTCAAAAAAATAAAATATTTATAAATGATTTTTAAGAAAACTTATTCAAAATTAAGTAATGTTTTGAAATTTTGATATTAAAAATTATCATAATAAAAAAAATAAAATATCTAAAATAATATTGTATAAAAAATGTATTTAAACTAATTTTTTATCCGAAATTATATTTAGAAAATTATTTGTAAATTTTTTAAATAAAAATCAATTATATTATACATATCATTTTACCCCTTACGATATTATTAGATCATTCGCAAAATTTTGATCATAATTGTTATATAATTGACTTCTTGCTAAATTAATATATATATATATATATATATTTTTTATATTTATAGATAAATTTAAAATAATTATATATTTAAATTGACTTGAGCGAGCACAAATTGACCCGCGCAGATATAAGAAAAGTGTCCTATTAGTAATATATTATTAGTTGTTAACTCTAAAATAAAATTATTTCAAGAATGAATATTAATAATATATTCTTTATAACTAAAGGAATATCCAAAAAGAAAAAGTTCTTGAGATGAAGCGAGGGAGAGGAAGGGGACGGGGGCAGCCAGCCAAGGTGCCTCCGTCAACGGCCAATCCAGCGGCATCATCCGTCGTTCAGAGTGGTTCGGCGAGAGAAACTAATGAAGAAGTGACTGTGAGGAATGAATTGTCAAATGAGGAAAGTCAAACAGATGAAATTCAATCGAAAGCTAGTGAAGACAAAACCCTAAGCGAAGATGCAGTGGCAACCCTAAAAAGAGATGTTCCTTCAGCGGAAGCAAGCCAAGAACAGAAGAAGCTCTGGGTAGATGTCATCAAAGAGAACCGAAACTCGGCGAAGGTTTTGTCTATGGAATTTGTTGCACCCAAATTGGTTGATGGAGAAGTTAAAATTGAAATTGAAGCAGTTGATGTGGAAGCAGAAGTGAAATATTGGGAATCTGCACTCATCATTTATGTTATTGGTGAGTATTTGAGTATGAATGCTGTTAAACAGTTTATGCTTCAGAACTAGAACTTTGTGAAGCTACCAGATCTATACTACAATGAGGAAGGGTTTTTCATTATGCGATTCCAATCGTTCCAAGACAAAGATTCAGTCTTAATGAAAGGACCATATACGATCCACAAGAGACCAATGATACTGACAGAATGGAAGCCTGATTTTAGTATGAATAAGGATATGCTGAGAACGATTCCGTTGTGGGTGAAACTCCCTCAACTGCCATTACATTTATGGGGAGCTCGTAGCCTGAGTAAAATTGGGAGTGCAATTGGGACGCCTTTGGTGACAGATGAGTGCACGGCTAATAAGCTCAGGGTGCCGTACGCTATAATTTTGGTGGAGATTGACATCACCCAAGAGTTAAAGAAGGAGATAACGATCAGAGATGAAAAAGGCAACAAATTGAAACAACCTATAGAATATGAATGGAGACCTTTGTACTGCAGAAAATGCCACAAAGTTGGACACAATTGTGAGAAGCCTGCTAAAAAAGCTAAAGAATGGAGACCAAAGGTGAAGGAAGTTCAAGCTAGAGTAGAAGATAATTCCAATGAGGAGGGACAGATAATAAAAAGGCAGGCTGCAAACTCTGAAGAGAAGCAAAATGAAGACAATGATGAGTGGACAAGAGTTAAAGGTAATGGACGGGACAATGGAAAGGGGACTGTGATTGAAGGTATTCAATGTCAAAATGGTTTTGGACTACTTGGGATTTTGAATGATCCTCAAAGTAGTCAAAACAGGAATCAATGCTAGTCTCGTGGAACGTGAGGGGGCTAAATAAAGTGGTTAAGACTAGAGAGGTTAGCTCTCGCCTCATCAAGCTTAACCCTATGATTAGTGTAATGATTAAAACAAGAGTTAAAAGAGGGAAAGCTGACAGAGTTAGAGGTAAGTTGAATTTGAAAGGTAGCTACATTGATAACTATGAGAAGCATGATAATGGTCGAATTTGGATCTGGTGGAACAATACTCATATTGAAATCAGGAAAATTACTTATTCTATGCAATTGATTCACTGCAGTGTTTATGACATAAATGGTGAATTCATGTTTTGGCTAACTGCTGTGTATGGAGCCAACCAACTGGAATTAAGGAAAAAGTTATGGAAGGAGATTGAGCAAATCCACTTGAGTCAGCAGGGACCTTGGTTCATTATTGGAGATTACAATAATGTGATGCAAACGAATGACAGAAGGGGTGGGAACATGGACCAGATGAATGAGTACAAAGATCTGACAGATATGATGCAAACAACTAATCTCAGCAGCATGGACACGACTGGGAATTACTACACGTGGTCTAACAAGCAAAGTGACAACATTATATATTCCAGAATTGATCATGGAATAGCCAATACAGACTGGTACCATAAGTATTGTAACATGACTCTGAACATCCTAGATCCTGGTATTTCTGATCATGCTCTGCTTTATTTGTGTAATCCTGAAAAGAAGTGGAAGAAGTCTCAACAATTCAAATTCATTAACAATGTTGTGAATGTTGAGGGTTACCAAGAGGAAATAGCTAACAATTGGAATATCCCTTTAGGAGGGAGTCCTATGTTTGTTATGTGGAGGAAGCTTATTAGGGTGCAAAGTGTTGTGATCAATCTTAGTAAGCCTCTTGTAGGTGCAACTCAGTTCCTAAAGCAGGTTAGGATTAAATTTTAGGAGGCTCATAATAAACTCAAGGATGACCTTGGAAATGCTATGCTGATCAATTTGGTAAAGGAGAAAACTGATGAAGTCTTTAAGTGGAGTGAGATAGAGGAACAAGTTCTAAGACAAAGGTCCAAGATTAACTGGTTGAAGTTAGGAGATGGAAATAACAGGTATTTTCATGCTAGTTTGAAGGCCAAACAAAGTCAAAATGGAATTTACCAAATTTCTCTTGAGGATGGCACCATATTGGAAAAGCCTGAGGACATTGAGAATGAGATTCTTAGGTTCTATGGGAATCTCATGGGTAGTGCTAAAAACATCATTGAAGGGATTGATTTAACTGCTATGAGAAGTGGACCTCATTTATCTGCTGAGCAAAGGATTTTACTTGAGAGACCTGTTACAGCTGATGAAATCCAAAATGCTTTAAAAGACATTGATGACCTTAAAGCCCCTGGGGTGGATGGTTTTGGAGCTAAGTTTTTCAAGTCTTCTTGGTCCATAATAAAGCAAGACACTATAGCTGCTATCATGGATTTCTTCAACAATTTTCAAATGTATCATGCAGTTAATTGTACTCTTGTTTCTCTAATTCCTAAAGGTAATGCTGGCAAGTATGTTAAAGACTATAGGCCAATCTCCTGTTGTACCACTCTTTACAAAATCATTTCTAAAATCTTGACTAACAGGCTGAGATGTGTCATCACTAGTATTGTTAACAAGAGTCAGGCAGCGTTCATACCGGGGCAGAGCATACAGGATCATATTTTGTTAGCTTATGAGCTCATTCGTGGCTATAGTAGGAAAGGAGGAACTCCAAGATGTATGCTGCAGTTAGATATACAGAAAGCTTATGATACCATTGATTGGTGGGCTCTTGAATGTATCTTAAAGGAGTTGGGATTTCCTCGCAAATTCACTAAATAGATTATGCTTGCAGTGTCTAGTGTGTCTTACAGGTTTAAGATTGGCGGGAAAGTTACAAAGAGTTTGAAGGCAAAGCGAGGCCTTAGACAAGGAGATCCAATCTCCCCCCCCCCCCCCTTTTTGTTTGTGCTGGTGATGGAGTACTTCCATAGAGTGATTCATAAGCTGGACCATATTCCTAATTTTAATTTTCGCGCGAAGTGCGAAAGGCATAAAATCATCAATCTGAGTTTTGCTGATGATGTACTGCTTTTTTCTCATGGAGATTATAAATTAGTGGAGCTGCTGATGGAACAGGTAAACACTTTTTCGAATTCCACTGGTCTTATTGTTAACCCGATGAAATGCAGGACTTTCCTTGGAGGGGTGGCTAGTGATACAAAGGATGAAATACATGCGGTTACTAATTATGTGGAAGGGGAGCTTCCCTTTAGATATTTGGGAGTCCCTCTTACGACGAAGAAACTTCCTATCAGTCACTACATGAAGTTGGTTGACCGTATTGTGAGTCGTATTCATCACTGGAGTTCGAAAATGCTGAGTTATGCAGGTAGGCTGCAGTTGATAAATAGTGTCATTGCTTCTATGACAATTTACTGGATGTGGTGCCTTCTGTTTCCGAAGAAAGTGATCCAAGAAATTGATTCCATCTGCAGAACTTTTCTTTGGTCGGGTAAGGATTTAAAGTAAAAAAAAATCGCCTATTGCTTGGAAAAAGTGTGTAATCCTAAGAGGAATGGTGGTCTCAATATCATATCTTTGAGAGAGTGGAACAAAGCTAGCATTGCAAAGCTCCTCTGGAACCTGTGTAATAAAAAAGAGTCTTTGTGGGTTAAGTGGATACACTCATTCTATTTCAAAAACCATACTGTCCAGCAAGTCCAGATTAGCCAAAACATGTCTTGGATCTTGAAATCTGTCCTCAAGCAGAGAGATCTCATGAGCAGGATGAATGATTGGAATTCCATGATAGGGAAATACCAAATTAGCAAAGTTTATGGATTTCTTAAAGGCGAGGAACCGGTTGTTGAGTGGAAGCATCTGATGTACAATTCTATGGCTTGCCATAATAGGCTTGCAATAAGAGATAGATTAAATAAATTTGGGATCATAAGTACGGATGATTGTTATTTTTGTGACCAGGTGGAATCTAATGAACATCTATTGTTCGGTTGCCCTCCGTTCAAGAAATGTTGGCAAGAAATCTTGGGTTGGATTGGAATAGATCATTCCCCTCATGGTTGGAATGAGGAATTACATTGGATTATGGAAAGGATCAAAGGAAAAGGTTGGAAGGCTACCCTTGTCCGTAGTGTTGCGGCGGAAACCATATATGAAATTTGGAGGTATAGAAATAGGAAAGGGTTTGGGGATAGTGTAAATACCATAGAAATTAAAGATATAGTAATTTCCAATCTTGTTAATAGGGGATGGGGAAATACTAAATTTAGGAAGAATATTGCTAATCTCCTTATGGTTTAGCTTGTTGGTTTTGTTTTTTTGGTGGTTGGGTGAGCCTTTTGCCACCTTGTATCTCTTTATTCATTTGGTTTAATAAAGTTTACTTTATATCCAAAAAAAAAAAAAAGGAATATCCAAAAATATAAAATAATAAAAAACAAAAACATTCTTCGCTAAAACATCAATAATTAACCATATAATTTATATGGATTATATATCCTTTATATTTCAATAATAAAGTAATTAAAAATAATAATAACACTAGTAATTAGTCCTAATAACTTAATAATTAACCTAATAATAAATATGGATGAATGACTTAAACTAATGGCATGCTACACCATACAATAAAATCCAATTAGACGATTTTTCTAAATGATCTCTATGCGATGAAAAGCTAAGAGGCTCACAAACAATCTTCATAGTACGAACTTTTGGAAAATTGCGCACATCCTTAAAATTGATAGTATTAGACAATCCAACCTCAAAGTTAACAATTCCCCGAGAGGAGCTACTAACAATGTCGGTAGCTACATCATTGTTGACATCCATGTTATGGTGGACTATGATAGTATTTGTAAAACCACTACTTTGGAAAAAAGGTTTTAAAGGAATGGTGGAGAGAATACTTTGATATATTATTGTAATTAATATTAAAAGAAATGTGATCGTAAGATATACTATAATAGCTGTCGTGATTTGTGATGAAGAGAGTAATATTTCACTCAGCGGTGATTCTTGATTTTTTTTTTATGTTGAGTGTGTTGATAGAAGTAGAGTTGATTCCATACTCTGGCGTGACTGTGTGAAAACGGAAGATGAGAAGTAGCAATATAAAAAAGCCGACAAGAAGGAACATTCTAGCAAAAACTATAAGTTTTTGCATCCAAAATGACCTCTGTTGGATTGAGGAGGATGCATATTCTATGACAATAGACAATAAAAATATGATCATGTCAATAGAAAAACAAAAATAATTTATAAAAATATTAATAAAAAAGATATATTAGGAGTGACATTCGTTCCGTTTAGACATGTTCTACAAAAGTTTGCAAGAAAACGGAACAGAACGTCTAGATTTGTCAAAAAAATCAAACGGGACAAATGGACTTGCCAATACATCACTTTTTATACAAAATTTTATGTTTATAAAAATGCACAAAAATTTAGAGTGGAATATGATAAACATATTAAAAGAAGCTTTGTTAAAATTTTACAAAAAATTTATAGATTAGAAATACCTGTATCCATATTCGGTAATGATCAGAAAGCAAGTAAGCAGCAACTAAAAATAAGTTAAAATGGAATGAGTGTATTAGAATAATTTGAAATAAAACTTTACTACAAGAATTTTTTACAAACTACACACATACAAACTTAAAGATATATGGGAAAAATAGCTTCAGAAAATATGCGAAATTTACCGGTTTGGTTTAACTTCTACGCCTCTTATAAACTTGGTTGTTTTTTCAATTCTTAGACTTTGTTTGGTCATGTATAGTATTTATAGAGTTTTAAGATGCAACACATATGGAAGGAAAGAAAATAAAAAGATGTAAAATTGATTATGAACAATTAAATTGATTGTCATTATATCAATCTCTTTCTTTTTAATTTATTTATCGTATTGTAGTTTTAATTAGATTTAGGATTGATTATGAAATCAATCAACGATTAAACTAATTATCTTTACTTCAATCAATTTCTTTTTATTCTATTTATCTTGTTGTAATTTTATTTAGATTCAGGATTTAATATGAAATCAATCAACATTACAAATATATCAATCTCTTTCTTCTTAGTTTATTTATCTTTTTATATTTTTAATTAGATTTAGTTTTTTGTTTTCTCTCACTGAGATAACAGGCTTGCTGAGCCGTGTGATTTTACTCTCTACCACTTTTCTATTTTTTTTATTATTTTATTTATTTATTTTTCCAATTTAGTATTTTTTTAAAAAAAATTTATAACATGATTTTTTTAAAAAAATTCAAGACTTGTAATTCTTAGAAAACTATTTTATTTTTATATTTGTGGTTATTTTCTTAATGAATGGGATGGAATTACATAAAATATTGATAAAATAAAAACTTATCTTAATATTTAGCACCTTTTATTTAAATATAAAATAGAATTTAAAAACCAGATAGAGAAAATAAGGTACCATAGATGAGACATATTAAAATTTTTTATAATATATATTATATATTATAATCATTCATATATCACTATATAAATCATCAAAGTTAATAAAGAAGTTGGATTGATTAAATATTGAATACAAAAAGTTATATCTGATTTTCAATTACACTTAATTGTATATTTATTTATTGCACTTTATTATAGTTATTTTGTGATACACAATCAAATGACTTCAGATTTTCGGATGGAGGTTGAGTCTGAATAGGCTGCCCACGAGAGCCAACTTAAGAGCGAGACATATCATTGATAATGCTCATGAAGAGGTTTGTATGTTTTGTTTTCATCACATCGAGGATTCTACTCATCTTTTCGTTTCTTGCGGTAAATCTTCGTCGGTGTGGAATATGATTTGCGAGTGGGTTGAAATTGATAGAATAGTCGAATTTACGGTGGGTCGGCATTTGAAGTCGTGGAATTCGAAACTTCGTGGTAGATGCAAAGAGGGAAAGGTTAGTTCTTTATGGTTTATAACATGTTGGAATATTTGGAAATGCCGGAACAATATCCTCTACAACGATGCTATCTTTAACGTGAATGACATTGTCAACGATATTAAAGCCACGTCGTGGAATTGGTTAGTCCTTGGTAGTAATAGTAGTAAGAACTATAGGTTGTACGAATGATATAAAAAGCCACTCGATTTTCTGTAATTTCTCTGTTTCGTTGTTGGTTGTAGTTTGTTGGTTCGAGATTTCCTTAATCTCTTATTAATAAAGTTTCTGCTTATAAAAAAAAATAAAAAATCAAATGACTTCAGTGTGATACGTTAATTAGGGATTTAAAAATAAAAATAAAAATAACATTTTCAAAATAGTAAAAATTATTTTAAACTTAATATTTATAAACTAAGAGTCTAATTTTAACATATAGTAGTATAAATTAAAATTTTTAAATATTAAAACATAGTCAATTTCAACTAATTAAATTCTTAAAAAATCCAAGTTTTCAAAAAAAGTATCTAATAATGATTTTTTTATATAAAGAATAATTCAAAATAGTAAAATTTTGAAATTTTAATATTTATAAAAGTCATAGTATAAAAGACTAAAATATCTAAAATAATATTCACCAAAAAATATTTAGATAAGTTGTTTATCCGAAGATTTTTTTTTGAAAAATTGTTTATACTTTTTTAAAATAAAAATATGTAATATTATACAAATCATTTAAAATTTAATAATTGTTTTAGTTAATATTTAATATAATTACAAAAAGATTCTTTTTATGATTTTGATCAATAATCGATCATAATATGATATGATAACCTTATCTTTTTGAATTTGGTATATTGGGTTTTTCTAAGAATCTTTGAGGCTTCATTTGTAATTTAATTTTTTTATTTTGTATTAAATTTTTTCTCTTTTCAGGGTTTGGGTATTGTAGTTTTAGTTAAAAAATTAAGAAAGGAGAAAACTATAATTAATTAATTATGTTAACGCAATTTTATTGAAAGGCTTAAAAATATTCCCCTTATGATATTATTTGGTCAGTCAAAAATTTATGATCATTATTATAATATATTTGACTTTTAGATAATCTACCACCTATCTATTAAAGACTATGTTCTAGAAACGATCGCTAAATCTTTTTTAATTCAAGTTTATTTTTTTCTAATTAAAGTATTAATTATGTCTAAGCACATTTAACTTACTTTTTCAATTTTCATGCAAAACTGAAAGAAAAAAAAAGCCTCATTCTACTTTCAATGTCATTTTAATTGTTCACTCTACTTCATCCATAAAATAATCAAATGATACATTGAAGCTTGGAGTGACACGCATTGGTTGGTGACATATTAAAATGACATTGATTTGATCATACTAGAACAAGCGATAACGCCGTCGGTGGTTTTGAAACAACGTTTGTTGCAAGAACTTTGAGGAAGCAACGTGAGTGGTTTGATCGTACTTAGCTTCACTTCTTCCGCTGAACTGCACAACAACCACCATGAATTCTTCTCTGACCACCGTCGTCAAATCCACCACTATCACAACTGTAATACCCCGTAAATTTATAAACACTCTGGTGAATATTATTGTGATCAACTGAGTCCGGTTGCTCTGAGAAATTATTTGATAAAATAATTAGAGTAACTTCGGTACTTAGAATTAATCCAATTAATATTATTTGTTCGGAGACATTTTATTTAATTGGACTCTAAAGACATTTTTGGACAATTAGTAGTATTGTTTTAATAATACTTACTATATATATATTTTCTCTCATTGGATGAAAAGAAAAAGATAGAAAGAAAAAGAGAGAAAGAGGAGAGAAAAGAGGAAGAAGGAGAAAGAAGAGAAGAACAAGGTTTTTGGAAGAGAATCATCAAGATCATCACCAATCTTCATCCAAGCTTCACCAAACTTCTTGAACTTCACCATCTTGATCATCTCTAGAGGTGGGTTTAGCTAGAAACCTTTTTATTTGTGTTTTGGGATTATGAGTTTTAGGTCGAAATCGTAGAAATCGATGTTCTAACGGATAAAATCGGTTAGAAATTGAAATGAATGTTTAGTATGATCATAGAAACGTGAATTGATGCTTGTTTTGATGTTTTGGTTGATTTTGGTTTGATGAGAAATTCTAGGTTTATGTAGAAATTATGTTTTCGTTCAAAAAACTTGGTTGTGAAGTTGATGATGGAACTATGTTAGAAACATGTTGGATATGCCTCTAAATGGTTGTTGGAATTGGTATTGATGGTGTAAAGGGGCTGGTTTTGAACTGTTATAGCAGGTAATTTTCTGAGTTTCGCAGAGCGCGCAGGTGCCCGCTGAGCGCGGTGTTTAATTCTTGGAACCTCTCGTGGCATGGAGTTGCGCGCTGAGCGCGGACCAGGGCGCGCTGAGCGCGACCTGGGAGTTGAAAAATTATAACTTTTTACGGAAAAATTCATAACTTTGGTTTCGTTTATCGGTTTCGATTGTTCTTTATATCGATGTAAAGCCGAGGAAATATTCTACGCAATGGAAGTAAAAACATGTTGATTTTACCGACCGATTAAATAATCAGGAAAGTTCAAAAGTGATATGATTATGTTTAAATTGTGGTATGTTGTTCTATTGTGCACTTATGATGCGTTTTGCCTATCCTATTATTGTTTAACATGTTGTGAGCGAATATGCATGTTAATATTGAAATGAAATAGGAAGAGTGAGGACTTACCCTAAGCAATGTGGTGTGTGATGAAATAGTAACAACGCTCGTGCTAGTAAGGCCGAGGCGTGTGTATTGTATAATCATAACCGGTTATTTTTGGATAGTGCGTTTCATGGGTCTCGAGCTCCTCTGAAACATATGCACCATTACTTGGCAGGTTTGATTCCCGCGTTTAGTACGAATGGGACCTACGGGTAGAGACTTGTGATGGTTAACAGGCCATGAGAAGTGACGGTTCACGGCTAACAGGCCGTTGTTCCCGAATCCATTTCGTATGTCAAGTAATTCGAGGATCCATGACTCGGGTCGTCTTCTAGACGTAGAAGCGGACGGGAAAAAGGGGATGCCATGGTATGGTTATTGATTGTGAATCCTTGAGTTTACAGGCTCAAGAGGTACTTTGGTACTTTGTGAATCCTTGAGTTTACAGGCTCAAGAGGTGCTTCGGTACTAGTGTGAGTTTACAGGCTCACCGTGATGGTTACTTGTGTGTGTACTCATGGTCTTTTCCCCTTTCCCTTTGACATGAGTTAGGATTATTAGAACCTTGTAAAGCCGAGAGGACTTTAAGATAGGAACTCACTGAGATTTGATGTATCTCACCCCACTGTTGTTGTTTACATCACAGGTTCTGCAGGTTTGGCGAAGGGTAAGGACAAGGTTATTTGACTTTCCTTACGGATCGTAGCTTTTGTGATGGCATGGCTTCCGCTATGGCGTTATGTTTTGAGATCATTGTATTGATCTAGTTCTTAGTTTTTATCTTTTTGGAACATCTTGTATATGTAATGCCTTAGACTATTAGTGTTTTGTATTAGAGGCATTTATGTGTATAATGTGTTAACTAGGAACTTACTATATTTCAGTACCACAAGTGAACTCATGTATAATATGAGATTTGATGCGAGTATTATATGTGGGCGTTACAGTTGGTATCAGAGCAGGTCGTATCCTCGACCTAGCCATGAAATAGAATAAGTAATTCTTTCCGTTTCATATACGTGGTGTCGCCTTTGGTCTTACATGTTATACTTATAGTATTGGGCCTGATCAACTTAATTCTATTTGTATGACCTTAAGGAACATGGCTGACAGACGTAGAAACAACCGTGGAAGACCAAGGACTCCGAGGACTACTCCAGCTGAGACGGTTCCACCGGGTGATGAAGGGAATGCCCCTTTGTACCAATTTATGCAACAGATGCAACAGCAGCAGAATCAGTTCATGCAAGGAATGATGCAACAAATGGCTGATGGTCTGCATCCTCCAGTGGTTGTTCCTGAAGTTGCAGGGGGAACCTATAGGGAATTTGTTCGTATGAATCCTCCGGAGTTTCAGGGAGGGCTAGATCCGGTGAAGGCGCACGAATGGATAACAGGTATGGAACGGATTTTTCTGATAGTTCATTGCAGTGAGGAGAATAAAGTGATCTTTGCTTCTCATTGGTTGAAGGGTCCTGCCATGAGGTGGTGGGAGAGCGCTTCAACCTTGATGACAATCCAAGAGGTACCAAAAGTGTGGGAGCAGTTCAAGGTGACTTTTCTGGAGAAATATTTTCCGAGTTCTTTAAGGTCTTAAAAAGAGTTCGAGTTCCAATAGTTGAGACAGGGCAACTTATCAGTGGCTTCCTATGCGGAAAAATTTGAGAACATGGCTGACTACTCTAGACAGGCCATGTATGCTCCTGATGAGAGGTGGAAGATCGATCAGTTTCTGTTTGGTTTAAGGGCTGAGATTTCACACAGCGTGTCTCAACGGGAATTTTCTACTTATGCAGAAATGTTAAGACAATGTTATGTGGCGGAGAATAGTTTGAAAAAGGTACAAATGGAGGTGGATTCAAACAGGGCAACTCAAGGTGACCGTGGGAGGTCGAATCAACAGTTTAGGCAAAGGCAACAGTTTTCCAAAGGGAAGCAAGCTCAGAGTTCTAGAATTAGTGTGCCTCCGGTATGTCGTAAGTGTGGACGGACTCATTATGGTAGGTGCAGTTTGGAAGGAATGAGATGTTATCAGTGTAATAAGGTGGGCCACATGGCTAAGGATTGTCCTCAGGGTAGAGATCAGACAAAAGGGAAGACAACCGGTCGAGTGTATACCTTGGATGCGAGGAAAGCAAAGGGTGACAACTCCTTGATTGCGGGTACGTGTTTCGTAAATGGACAACCTTGCTTTGTTTTATTTGATTGTGGGGCAACGCATTCTTTTGTGTCCACGCGTTGCGTGAAACGAATTGGGTTGCAAACTATTCCTTTGTTTCCTCCTATGGTGGTTACTACTGCCATGGATGAAATGGTTGAAACACCGCTAATGTGTGAAAATTGTGTGTTGTCGGTGAACGAAAGAGTCTTCCAAATTGATCTTATTTGTTTGCCGTTCAAGAAAGTGGATGTTGTTCTGGGAATGGATTGGCTTTCAGCTAATTCAGTTTTATCGGTTGTGAGGAGAAGTTAATCATTATTCCATCTGCTGAGGCTACTCCTAAGGATGTGTTATCCACGATTTTAGAGGGTACGGTGGGAATGGTAAATTTCTTATTCGAGAAGGAGAAATCTGTTTTAATGGTTCTTACTCAGGAAGGAAGTAGTGAACAACAAGTTCTAAGTATTCCAATAGTGTGTGAGTTTCTTGAAGTGTTTCCTGAGGATGTTTCTTCTCTCCCTCCGGAGAGAGAAGTTGAGTTCTCTATTGGCCTGGTACCGGGAACGGCTCCTATATCCGTTTCTCCGTATCGGATGTCACCGCTTGAATTAAGAGAATTAAAGGACCAATTGGAGGGATTGATGTCTAAGCATTTTGTTAGACCTAGTGTTTCACCTTGGGGAGCTCCAGTATTGTTGGTAAAGAAGAAAGATGGGGGAATGCGGTTGTGCATTGATTATCGTAAGCTGAACAAAGTCACTATTAAGAATAAATACCCCTTACCCAGGATAGACGACTTGTTAGATCAATTGAAAGGAGCCTGTGTGTTCTCGAAGATTGATTTAGGGTCGGGTTATCATCTGATTCGAGTGAAGAGTTCCGATGTGCCAAAAACTGCATTTAGAACACGTTACGGTCATTACGAATTCTTAGTGATGCCATTCGGTGTGACAAATGCTCCAGCTGTTTTTATGGATTACATGAACCGTATATTTCAAGCTTACTTGGACCAATTTGTGGTAATCTTTATTGACGACATTCTTATTTATTCTCGTACTCCACAAGAACACGGAGAACATCTGAGGATTGTCTTATCGGTATTGCAAGAGAAGCAATTGTTTGCTAAGTTGAGCAAGTGTGAGTTTTGGATGTCGGAAGTAAATTTTCTTGGACATGTTATATCTCAAGGTGGTGTGGCAGTGGATCCATCGAAAGTAGAGGCAGTGATTAATTGGGAGAGACCGAGAAATGTTTCGGAAGTTAGAAGTTTCTTGGGATTGGCAGGTTACTATAGAAGATTTATTCAGGGCTTTTCTCAATTGGCCTTACCACTGACGAAACTTACTCGGAAGGATGTTGCTTTTGAGTGGGATTTAGGTTGTGAACAAAGTTTTATGAAATTGAAAGAAAGTTTGACGAGTGCTCCAGTATTAATTATTCCTGATCCTAACAACTCTTATGAAGTATTCTGTGATGCTTCTAAGAGGGGATTAGGGGGTGTTCTGATGCAAGGCGGTCAAGTAGTAGCTTATGCTTCTCGACAGTTGAAAGTTCACGAGAAGAATTATCCAACTCATGATTTGGAGCTAGCTGCCGTGGTGTTTGCACTGAAGGTGTGGCGTCATTATTTGTATGGTGTACGTTTTGAAATGTTCAGTGACCACAAAAGTTTGAAATACCTATTTGACCAGAAGGAGTTGAATATGCGACAAAGAAGGTGGATGGAGTACTTAAAGGATTATGACTTAGAACTGAAGTATCATCCAGGAAAGGCGAATAAAGTAGCGGATGCTTTAAGTCAGAAAATGGTTTATAATGTAGAATTGATGATTTTGGAGTATTCGTTGTTGGAAAAGTTTAGAGATCTTAATCTCCAGTTTGAGTGGACTCCGAATGGTGTAACTATGGGAAATTTGAATGTCAATTCTACTTTAAGAGTTGAGATTCAACAAGATCAAGTGATAGAGGAGGAGTTACAAGAATTGTTACTTCAACCGGGTTTTACACGAGCAACTGATGGGATTGTTCTGTTTAATCAACGGATCTGTGTTCCGAAGGATGAGGCACTGAAAAGAAAGATTTTAGATGAAGCTCATAAAGGTACTTTTACGATACATCCTGGTTCTTCGAAGATGTATCAGGATTTAAAGAGGGATTATTGGTGGTCTGGGATGAAAAAGGATATAGCGGAATATGTGTCAGAATGTGAGGTGTGCCAACAGGTAAAGATTGAACACCAAAGACCGGGTGGTTTGTTGCAACCTTTGGATATTCCAGTTTGGAAGTGGGAAAGTATTTCTATGGACTTTGCAGTGGGTTTACCCCGTACGCAAGGTGGTTATGATTCCATTTGGGTGATTGTAGATCGACTAACGAAATCGGCGCATTTCTTAGCCGTGAAGACTACTTATAAGGCGAGTCAGCTTGCAAGGTTGTTTATTGCTGAGATTGTGAGATTGCATGGGGTTTCTTCTAGTATTGTGTCCGATAAAGATCCGAAGTTTACTTCGAGATTTTGGAAAGTGTTCCAACAAGCGATGGGTACAAATTTGCGTTTAAGCACGTCGAATCATCCTCAGACGGATGGTCAGACTGAGCGAACAATACAGACGATGGAGGATATGTTAAGAGCTTGTGTGCTAGAGAGTAGAGGGAATTGGAAGGAACTTTTGCCGTTAATTGAGTTTTCCTATAACAATAGTTACCATGCGAGCATCGGTATGGCTCCTTATGAAGCATTGTATGGGAGGAAGTGTAGAACACCTTTGTGTTGGGCAGAAGTTGGCGAAGATAGAATTTTGGGACCCGAGATTATTCAAGAGACTACGGAAAAGATTCGAATGATCCGTGAGAAAGCTAAACAAGCACAAGATCGTCAAAAGAGTTATGCAGACAATCGTCGGAGACCTTTGGAATTTGAGGAAGGTGACCATGTATTTCTGAAGGTTACTCCGAGATTGAGATTGAAAGGACCGTTTAAGTCACGCAAATTAAGTCCGAGATACGTGGGACCGTATCAGATTCTAGAAAGGATTGGTGAAGTTGCTTACAGATTAGCCTTACCACCCTCTCTATCTGAAATGCATGATGTTTTTCACGTATCTCAGCTCCGTAAGTTTGTTCCTGATCCTCTTCAACCAATTCTACCAGAATCAGTGGAAGTAGAAGCGGATTTGACTTTTGAACCACAACCGAGTTGTATTATGGGAAGAAAAACAAAAGTGTTAAGGAACAAAGATATTCCACTCGTTAAGGTGCAATGGGATGTAACACATCCGGGTGATGCTACTTGGGAACTAGAGTCGGAAATGCGCGATTCTTATCCGCATCTGTTCAGGTAATATTCTAAATTCGAGGATGAATTTCTATTTATGGGGGGGGGGGGGAGGATGTCATACCCCGTAAATTTATAAACACTCTGGTGAATATTATTGTGATCAACTGAGTCCGGTTGCTCTGAGAAATTATTTGATAAAATAATTAGAGTAACTTCGGTACTTAGAATTAATCCAATTAATATTATTTGTTCGGAGACATTTTATTTAATTGGAATCTAAAGACATTTTTGGACAATTAGTAGTATTGTTTTAATAATACTTACTATATATATATTTTTCTCTCATTGGATGAAAAGAAAAAGATAGAAAGAAAAAGAGAGAAAGAGGAGAGAAAAGAGGAAGAAGGAGAAAGAAGAGAAGAACAAGGTTTTTAGAAGAGAATCATCAAGATCATCACCAATCTTCATCCAAGCTTCACCAAACTTCTTGAACTTCACCATCTTGATCATCTCTAGAGGTGGGTTTAGCTAGAAACCTTTTTCTTTGTGTTTTGGGATTATGAGTTTTAGGTCGAAATCATAGAAATCGATGTTCTAACGGATAAAATCGGTTAGAAATTGAAATGAATGTTTAGTATGATCATAGAAACATGAATTGATGCTTGTTTTGATGTTTTGGTTGATTTTGGTTTGATGAGAAATTCTAGGTTTATGTAGAAATTGTGTTTTTGTTCAAAAAACTTGGTTGTGAAGTTGATGATGGAACTATGTTAGAAACATGTTGGATATGCCTCTAAATGGTTGTTGGAATTGGTATTGATGGTGTAGAGGGGCTGGTTTTGAACTGTTATATCAGGTATTTTTCTGAGTTTCGCAGAGCGCGCTGAGCGCGCAGGTGCCCGCTGAACGCGGTGTTTAATTCTTGGAACCTCTCGTGGCAGGGAGTTGCGCGCTGAGCGCAGACCAGGGCGTGCTGAGCGCGACCTGGGAGTTGAAAAATTATAACTTTTTACGGAAAAATTCATAACTTTGGTTTCGTTTATCAGTTTCGATTGTTCTTTATATCGATGTAAAGCCGAGGAAATATTCTACGCAATGGAAGTAAAAACATGTTGATTTTACCGACCGATTAAATAATCAGGAAAGTTCAAAAGTGATATGATTATGTTTAAATTGTGGTATGTTGTTCTATTGTGCACTTATGATGCGTTTTGCCTATCCTATTATTGTTTAACATGTTGTGAGCGAATATGCATGTTAATATTGAAATGAAATAGGAAGAGTGAGGACTTACCCTAAGCAATGTGGTGTGTGATGAAATAGTAACAACGCTCGTGCTAGTAAGGCCGAGGCGTGTGTATTGTATAATCATAACCGGTTATTTTTGGATAGTGCGTTTCATGGGTCTCGAGCTCCTCTGAAACATATGCACCATTACTTGGCAGGTTTGATTCCCGCGTTTAGTACGAATGGGACCTACGGGTAGAGACTTGTGATGGTTAACAGGCCATGAGAAGTGACGGTTCACGGCTAACAGGCCGTTGTTCCCGAATCCATTTCGTATGTCAAGTAATTCGAGGATCCATGACTCGGGTCGTCTTCTAGACGTAGAAGCGGACGGGAAAAAGGGGATGCCATGGTATGGTTATTGATTGTGAATCCTTGAGTTTACAGGCTCAAGAGGTACTTTGGTACTTTGTGAATCCTTGAGTTTACAGGCTCAAGAGGTGCTTCGGTACTAGTGTGAGTTTACAGGCTCACCGTGATGGTTACTTGTGTGTGTACTCATGGTCTTTTCCCCTTTCCCTTTGACATGAGTTAGGATTATTAGAACCTTGTAAAGCCGAGAGGACTTTAAGATAGGAACTCACTGCGATTTGATGTATCTCACCCCACTGTTGTTGTTTACATCACAGGTTCTGCAGGTTTGGCGAAGGGTAAGGACAAGGTTATTTGACTTTCCTTACGGATCGTAGCTTTTGTGATGGCATGGCTTCCGCTATGGCGTTATGTTTTGAGATCATTGTATTGATCTAGTTCTTAGTTTTTATCTTTTTGGAACATCTTGTATATGTAATGCCTTAGACTATTAGTGTTTTGTATTAGAGGCATTTATGTGTATAATGTGTTAACTAGGAACTTACTATATTTCAGTACCACAAGTGAACTCATGTATAATATGAGATTTGATGCGAGTATTATATGTGGGCGTTACAGTTGGTATCAGAGCAGGTCGTATCCTCGACCTAGCCATGAAATAGAATAAGTAATTCTTTCCGTTTCATATACGTGGTGTCGCCTTTGGTCTTACATGTTATACTTATAGTATTGGGCCTGATCAACTTAATTCTATTTGTATGACCTTAAGGAACATGGCTGACGGACGTAGAAACAACCGTGGAAGACCAAGGACTCCGAGGACTACTCCAGCTGGGACGGTTCCACCGGGTGATGAAGGGAATGCCCCTTTGTACCAATTTATGCAACAGATGCAGCAGCAGCAGAATCAGTTCATGCAAGGAATGATGCAACAAATGGCTGATGGTCTGCATCCTCCAGTGGTTGTTCCTGAAGTTGCAGGGGGAACCTATAGGGAATTTGTTCGTATGAATCCTCCGGAGTTTCAGGGAGGGCTAGATCCGGTGAAGGCGCACGAATGGATAACAGGTATGGAACGGATTTTTCTGATAGTTCATTGCAGTGAGGAGAATAAAGTGGTCTTTGCTTCTCATTGGTTGAAGGGTCCTGCCATGAGGTGGTGGGAGAGCGCTTCAGCCTTGATGACAATCCAAGAGGTACCAAAAGTGTGGGAGCAGTTCAAGGTGACTTTTCTGGAGAAATATTTTTCGAGTTCTTTAAGGTCTCAAAAAGAGTTCGAGTTCCAATAGTTGAGACAGGGCAACTTATTAGTGGCTTCCTATGAGGAAAAATTTGAGAACATGGCTGACTACTCTAGACAGGCCATGTATGCTCCTGATGAGAGGTGGAAGATCGATCAATTTCTGTTTGGTTTAAGGGCTGAGATTTCACACAGCGTGTCTCAACGGGAATTTTCTACTTATGCAGAAATGTTAAGACAATGTTATGTGGCGGAGAATAGTTTGAAAAAGGTACAAATGGAGGTGGATTCAAACAGGGCAACTCAAGGTGACCGTGGGAGGTCGAATCAACAGTTTAGGCAAAGGCAACAGTTTTCCAAAGGGAAGCAAGCTCAGAGTTCTAGAATTAGTGTGCCTCCGGTATGTCATAAGTGTGGACGGACTCATTATGGTAGGTGCAGTTTGGAAGGAATGAGATGTTATCAGTGTAATAAGGTGGGCCACATGGCTAAGGATTGTCCTCAGGGTAAAGATCAGACAAAAGGGAAGACAACTGGCCGAGTGTATACCTTGGATGCGAGGAAAGCAAAGGGTGACAACTCCTTGATTGCGGGTACGTGTTTCGTAAATGGACAACCTTGCTTTGTTTTATTTGATTGTGGGGCAACGCATTCTTTTGTGTCCACGCGTTGCGTGAAGCGACTTGGGTTGCAAACTATTCCTTTGTTTCCTCCTATGGTGGTTACTACTGCCATGGATGAAATGGTTGAAACACCGCTAATGTGTGAAAATTGTGTGTTGTCGGTGAACGAAAGAGTCTTCCAAATTGATCTTATTTGTTTGCCGTTCAAGAAAGTGGATGTTGTTCTGGGAATGGATTGGCTTTCAGCTAATTCAGTTTTATCGGTTGTGAGGAGAAGTTAATCATTATTCCATCTGCTAAGGCTACTCCTAAGGATGTGTTATCCACGATTTTAGAGGGTACGGTGGGAATGGTAAATTTCTTATTCGAGAAGGAGAAATCTGTTTTAATGGTTCTTACTCAGGAAGGAAGTAGTGAACAACAAGTTCTAAGTATTCCAATAGTGTGTGAGTTTCCTGAAGTGTTTCCTGAGGATGTTTCTTCTCTCCCTCCGGAGAGAGAAGTTGAGTTCTCTATTGACATGGTACCGGGAACGGCTCCTATATCCGTTTCTCCGTATCGGATGTCACCGCTTGAATTAAGAGAATTAAAGGACCAATTGGAGGGATTGATGTCTAAGCATTTTGTTAGACCTAGTGTTTCACCTTGGGGAGCTCCAGTATTGTTGGTAAAGAAGAAAGATGGGGGAATGCGGTTGTGCATTGATTATCGTAAGCTGAACAAAGTCACTATTAAGAATAAATACCCCTTACCCAGGATAGACGACTTGTTAGATCAATTGAAAGGAGCCTGTGTGTTCTCGAAGATTGATTTACGGTCGGGGTATCATCAGATTCGAGTGAAGAGTTCCGATGTGCCAAAAACTGCATTTAGAACACGTTACAGTCATTACGAATTCTTAGTGATGCCTTTCGGTGTGACAAATGCTCCAGCTGTTTTTATGGATTACATGAACCATATATTTCAAGCTTACTTGGACCAATTTGTGGTAATCTTTATTGACGACATTCTTATTTATTCTCGTACTCCACAAGAACACGGAGAACATCTGAGGATGTCTTATCGGTATTGCAAGAGAAGCAATTGTTTGCTAAGTTGAGCAAGTGTGAGTTTTGGATGTCGGAAGTAAATTTTCTTGGACATGTTATATCTCAAGGTGGTGTGGCAGTGGATCCATCGAAAGTAGAGGCAGTGATTAATTGGGAGAGACCGAGAAATGTTTCGGAAGTTAGAAGTTTCTTGGGATTGGCAGGTTACTATAGAAGATTTATTCAGGGCTTTTCTCAATTGGCCTTACCACTGACGAAACTTACTCGGAAGGATGTTGCTTTTGAGTGGGATTCAGGTTGTGAACAAAGTTTTATGAAATTGAAAGAAAGTTTGACGAGTGCTCCAGTATTAATTATTCCTGATCCTAACAACTCTTATGAAGTATTCTGTGATGCTTCTAAGAGGGGATTAGGGGGTGTTCTGATGCAAGGCGGTCAAGTAGTAGCTTATGCTTCTCGACAGTTGAAAGTTCACGAGAAGAATTATCCAACTCATGATTTGGAGCTAGCTGCCGTGGTGTTTGCACTGAAGGTGTGGCGTCATTATTTGTATGGTGTACGTTTTGAAATGTTCAGTGACCACAAAAGTTTGAAATACCTATTTGACCAGAAGGAGTTGAATATGCGACAAAGAAGGTGGATGGAGTACTTAAAGGATTATGACTTAGAACTAAAGTATCATCCAGGAAAGGCGAATAAAGTAGCGGATGCTTTAAGTCAGAAAATGGTTTATAATGTAGAATTGATGATTTTGGAGTATTCGTTGTTGGAAAAGTTTAGAGATCTTAATCTCCAGTTTGAGTGGACTCCGAATGGTGTAACTATGGGAAATTTGAATGTCAATTCTACTTTAAGAGTTGAGATTCAACAAGATCAAGTGATAGAGGAGGAGTTACAAGAATTGTTACTTCAACCGGGTTTTACACGAGCAACTGATGGGATTGTTCTGTTTAATCAACGGATCTGTGTTCCGAAGGATGAGGCACTGAAAAGAAAGATTTTAGATGAAGCTCATAAAGGTACTTTTACGATACATCCTGGTTCTTCGAAGATGTATCAGGATTTAAAGAGGGATTATTGGTGGTCTGGGATGAAAAAGGATATAGCGGAATATGTGTCAGAATGTGCAGTGTGCCAACAGGTAAAGATTGAACACCAAAGACCGGGTGGTTTGTTGCAACCTTTGGATATTCCAGTTTGGAAGTGGGAAAGTATTTCTATGGACTTTGCAGTGGGTTTACCCCGTACGCAAGGTGGTTATGATTCCATTTGGGTGATTGTAGATCGACTAACGAAATCGGCGCATTTCTTAGCCGTGAAGACTACTTATAAGGCGAATCAGCTTGCAAGGTTGTTTATTGTTGAGATTGTGAGATTGCATGGGGTTCCTTCTAGTATGGTGTCCGATAAAGATCCGAAGTTTACTTCGAGATTTTGGAAAGTGTTCCAACAAGCGATGGGTACAAATTTGCGTTTAAGCACGTCGAATCATCCTCAGACGGATGGTCAGACTGAGCGAACAATACAGACGATGGAGGATATGTTAAGAGCTTGTGTGCTAGAGAGTAGAGGGAATTGGAAGGAACTTTTGTCGTTAATTGAGTTTTCCTATAACAATAGTTACCATGCGAGCATCGGTATGGCTCCTTATGAAGCATTGTATGGGAGGAAGTGTAGAACACCTTTGTGTTGGGCAGAAGTTGGCGAAGATAGAATTTTGGGACCCGAGATTATTCAAGAGACTACGGAAAAGATTCGAATGATCCGTGAGAAAGCTAAACAAGCACAAGATCGTCAAAAGAGTTATGCAGACAATCGTCGGAGACCTTTGGAATTTAAGGAAGGTGACCATGTATTTCTGAAGGTTACTCCGAGATTGAGATTGAAAGGACCGTTTAAGTCACGCAAATTAAGTCCGAGATACGTGGGACCGTATCAGATTCTAGAAAGGATTGGTGAAGTTGCTTACAGATTAGCCTTACCACCCTCTCTATCTGAAATGCATGATGTTTTTCACGTATCTCAGCTCCGTAAGTTTGTTCCTGATCCTCTTCAACCAATTCTACCAGAATCAGTGGAAGTAGAAGCGGATTTGACTTTTGAACCACAACCGAGTTGTATTATGGGAAGAAAAACAAAAGTGTTAAGGAACAAAGATATTCCACTCGTTAAGGTGCAATGGGATGTAACACATCCGGGTGATGCTACTTGGGAACTAGAGTCGGAAATGCGCGATTCTTATCCGCATCTGTTCAGGTAATATTCTAAATTCGAGGATGAATTTCTATTTAAGGGGGGGGGGGAGGATGTCATACCCCGTAAATTTATAAACACTCTGGTGAATATTATTGTGATCAACTGAGTCCGGTTGCTCTGAGAAATTATTTGATAAAATAATTAGAGTAACTTCGGTACTTAGAATTAATCCAATTAATATTATTTGTTCGGAGACATTTTATTTAATTGGACTCTAAAGACATTTTTGGACAATTAGTAGTATTGTTTTAATAATACTTACTATATATATATTTTTCTCTCATTGGATGAAAAGAAAAAGATAGAAAGAAAAAGAGAGAAAGAGGAGAGAAAAGAGGAAGAAGGAGAAAGAAGAGAAGGACAAGGTTTTTGGAAGAGAATCATCAAGATCATCACCAATCTTCATCCAAGCTTCACCAAACTTCTTGAACTTCACCATCTTGATCATCTCTAGAGGTGGGTTTAGCTAGAAACCTTTTTCTTTGTGTTTTGGGATTATGAGTTTTAGGTCGAAATCATAGAAATCGATGTTCTAACGGATAAAATCGGTTAGAAATTGAAATGAATGTTTAGTATGATCATAGAAACATGAATTGATGCTTGTTTTGATGTTTTGGTTGATTTTGGTTTGATGAGAAATTCTAGGTTTATGTAGAAATTGTGTTTTTGTTCAAAAAACTTGGTTGTGAAGTTGATGATGGAACTATGTTAGAAACATGTTGGATATGCCTCTAAATGGTTGTTGGAATTGGTATTGATGGTGTAGAGGGGCTGGTTTTGAACTGTTATAGCAGGTATTTTTCTGAGTTTCGCAGAGCGCGCAGGTGCCCGCTGAGCGCGGTGTTTAATTCTTGGAACCTCTCGTGGCAGGGAGTTGCGCACTGAGCGCGGACCAGGGCGCGCTGAGCGCGACCTGGGAGTTGAAAAATTATAACTTTTTACAGAAAAATTCATAACTTTGGTTTCGTTTATCGGTTTCGATTGTTCTTTATATCGATGTAAAGCCGAGGAAATATTCTACGCAATGGAAGTAAAAACATGTTGATTTTACCGACCGATTAAATAATCAGGAAAGTTCAAAAGTGATATGATTATGTTTAAATTGTGGTATGTTGTTCTATTGTGCACTTATGATGCGTTTTGCCTATCCTATTATTGTTTAACATGTTGTGAGCGAATATGCATGTTAATATTGAAATGAAATAGGAAGAGTGAGGACTTACCCTAAGCAATGTGGTGTGTGATGAAATAGTAACAACGCTCGTGCTAGTAAGGCCGAGGCGTGTGTATTGTATAATCATAACCGGTTATTTTTGGATAGTGCATTTCATGGGTCTCGAGCTCCTCTGAAACATATGCACCATTACTTGGCAGGTTTGATTCCCGCGTTTAGTACGAATGGGACCTACGGGTAGAGACTTGTGATGGTTAACAGGCCATGAGAAGTGACGGTTCACGGCTAACAGGCCGTTGTTCCCGAATCCATTTCGTATGTCAAGTAATTCGAGGATCCATGACTCGGGTCGTCTTCTAGACGTAGAAGCGGACGGGAAAAAGGGGATGCCTTGGTATGGTTATTGATTGTGAATCCTTGAGTTTACAGGCTCAAGAGGTACTTCGGTACTTTGTGAATCCTTGAGTTTACAGGCTCAAGAGGTGCTTCGGTACTAGTGTGAGTTTACAGGCTCACCGTGATGGTTACTTGTGTGTGTACTCATGGTCTTTTCCCCTTTCCCTTTGACATGAGTTAGGATTATTAGAACCTTGTAAAGCCGAGAGGACTTTAAGATAGGAACTCACTGAGATTTGATGTATCTCACCCCACTGTTGTTGTTTACATCACAGGTTCTGCAGGTTTGGCGAAGGGTAAGGACAAGGTTATTTGACTTTCCTTACGGATCGTAGCTTTTGTGATGGCATGGCTTCCGCTATGGCGTTATGTTTTGAGATCATTGTATTGATCTAGTTCTTAGTTTTTATCTTTTTGGAACATCTTGTATATGTAATGCCTTAGACTATTAGTGTTTTGTATTAGAGGCATTTATGTGTATAATGTGTTAACTAGGAACTTACTATATTTCAGTACCACAAGTGAACTCATGTATAATATGAGACTTGATGCGAGTATTATATGTGGGCATTACAACAACGCCGCACACCAAGTTTCATCGCGTCATCCTTTGTCCCTTCCATGATTTTGTTTTGGTTTATGTTGGCTTCTGATTTTGCTTGCTAAGATGTAGTTTCAATATGTTTTGAGAAATGAAAGATAAATTCATGTTGTTGTTATCTTTATATAAGAATATGAGAATGAATCTGAACCACTAAATTAAAATATATTTCTAAAATTGATTATTAATTTCTCTCTCCTCTTAAAAGCGCCCGATTTTTTCGATTTTTGGCACATGATTCAGTGAAAAATATGATTTAATCTCAACCTTTTAAATCTGATGGTTATTATTTATTCTCAAATTCTCATATAACTCACTCATTCTCACTATATATATATATATATATATATATATATATATATATATATATATATATATATATATATATATATATATTCAAAAATATTTTTTATTAAAACTATTATAAAATAGTAGAAATTATTTTAAACTTTAATATACTAATTTTGATATATAGTAGCATAAATTTACATTATTTAAGAATAAATCATAGTCAATATCAATTAAGTTTTCAAAAAAATAAAATATTTATAAATGATTTTTAAGAAAACTTATTCAAAATTAAGTAATGTTTTGAAATTTTGATATTAAGAATTATCATAATAAAAAAAATAAAATATCTAAAATAATATTGTATAAAAAATGTATTTAAACTAATTTTTTATCCGAAATTATATTTAGAAATTTATTTATAAATTTTTTAAATAAAAATCAATTATATTATACATATCATTTTACCCCTTACGATATTATTAGATCATTCCCAAAATTTTGATCATAATTGTTATATAATTGACTTCTTGCTAAATGAATATATATATATATATATATATATATATTTTATATTTATAGATAAATTTAAAATAATTATATATTTAAATTGACTTGAGCGAGCACAAATTGACCCGCGCAGATATAAGAAGAGTGTCCTATTAGTAATATATTATTAATTGTTAACTCTAAAATAAAAGTATTTCCAGAATGAATATTAATAATATATTCTTTATAACTAAAGGAATATCCAAAAATATAAAACAATAAAAAACAAAAACATTCTTCGCTAAAACATCAATAATTAACCATATATGGATGAATGACTTAAACTAATGGCATGCTACACCATACAATAAAATCCAATTAGACGATTTTTCTAAATGATCTCTATGCGATGAAAAGCTAAGAGGCTCACAAACAATCTTCATAGTACGAACTTTTGGAAAATTGCGCACATCCTTAAATTTGATAGTAGTAGACAATCCAACCTCAAACTTAACAATTCCCCGAGAGGAGCTACTAACAATGTCGGTAGCTACATCATTGTTGACATCCATGTTGTGGTGGACTATGATAGTATTTGTAAAACCACTACTTTGGAAAAAAGGTTTTAAAGAAATGGTGGAGAGAAGACTTTGATATATTGTTGTAATTAATATTAAAAGAAATGTGATCGTAAGATATACTATAATAGCTGTCGTGATTTGTGATGAAGAGAGTAATATTTCACTCAGCGGTGATTCTTGATTTTTTTTTTATGTTGAGCGAGCTGATAGAAGCTGAGTTGATTCCATACTCTGGCGTGACTGTGTGAAAACGGAAGATGAGAAGTAGAAATATAAAAAAGCTGGCAAGAAGGAACATTCTAGCAAAAACTATAAGTTTTTGCATCCAAAATGACCTCTGTTGGATTGAGGAGGATGTATATTCTATGACAATAGACAATAAAACTATGATCATGTCAATAGAAAAACAAAAATAATTTATAAAAATATTAATAAAAAAGATATATTAGGAGTGACATTCGTTCGGTTTAGACATGTTCTACAAAAGTTTGCAAGAAAATAGAACAGAACATCTAGATTTGTCAAAAAAAAAAAAAACAGGACAAATGGACTTGCCAATACATCACTTTTTATACAAAATTTTATGTATATAAAAATGCACAAAAATTTAGAGCGGAATATGATAAACATATTAAAAGAAGCTTTGTTAAAATTTTACAAAAAATTTATAGATTAGAAATACCTGTATCCATATTCGGTAATGATCTGAAAGCAAGTAAGCAGCAACTAAAAAAAAGTTAAAATGGAATGAGTGTATTAGAATAATTTGAAATAAAACTTTACTAAAAGAATTTTTTACAAACTACACACATAAAAACTTAAAAATATATGGGAAAAATAGCTTCAGAAAATATGCGAAATTTACCGGTTTGGTTTAACTTCTACGCCTCTTATAAACTTGGTTGTTTTTTCAATTCTGAGACTTTGTTTGGTCATGTATAGTATTTATAGAGTTTTAAGATGCAACACATATGGAAGGAAAGAAAATAAAAAGATGTAAAATTGATTATGAACAATTAAATTGATTGTCATTATATCAGTCTCTTTATTTTTAATTTATTTATCGTATTGTAGTTTTAATTAGATTTAGGATTGATTATGAAATCAATCAACGATTAAACTAATTATCTTTACTTCAATCAATTTCTTTTTATTCTATTTATCTTGTTGTAATTTTATTTAGATTTAGGATTTAATATGAAATCAATCAACAATTAAATTGATTACAAATATATCAATCTCTTTCTTCTTAGTTTATTTATCTTTTTATATTTTTAATTAGATTTAATTTTTTTTTCTCTCACTGAGATAACAGGTTTGCTAAGCCGTGTGATTTTACTCTCTACCACTTTTCTATTTTTTTATTATTTTATTTATTTATTTTTCCCATTTAGTATTTTTTTTAAAAAAATTTATAACCTGATTTTTTTTAAAAAAATTCAAGACTTGTAATTCTTAGAAAACTATTTTATTTAGCACCTTTTATTTAAATATAAAATAGAATTTAAAAACCAGATAAAGAAAATAAGGTACCATAGATGAGACATATTAAAATTTTTTATAATATATACTATATATTATAATCATTCATATATCACTATATAAATCATCAAAGTTAATAAAGAAGTTGGATTGAATAAATATTGAATACAAAAAGTTATATCTGATTTTCAATTACACTTAATTGTATATTTATTTTTTGCACTTTATTATAGTTATTTTGTGATACACAATCAAATGACTTCAGTGTGATACGTTAATTAGGGATTTAAAAATAAAAATAAAAATAACATTTTTAAAATAGTAAAAATTATTTTAAACTTAATATTTATAAATTAAGAGGCTAATTTTAACATATAGTAGTATAAATTAAATTTTTTTAATATTAAAACATAGTCAATTTCAACTAATTAAATTCTTAAAAAATCCAAGTTTTCAAAAAAAGTATCTAATAATGATTTTTTTATATAAAGAATAATTCAAAATAGTAAAATTTTGAAATTTTAATATTTATAAAAGTCATAGTATAAAAGACTAAAATATCTAAAATAATATTCACCAAAAAATATTTATATAAGTTGTTTATCCGAAGATTTTTTTTTGAAAAATTGTTTATACTTTTTTAAAATAAAAATATGTAATAATATACAAATCATTTAAAATTTAATAATTTTTTTAGTCAGTATTTAATATAATTACAAAAAGATGTTTTTTATGATTTTTATCAATAATCGATCGTAATATGATATGATAATCTTATCTTTTTGAATTTGGTATATTGGTTTTTTCCAAGAATCTTTGAGGCTTCATTTGTAATTTAATTTTTTTATTTTGTATTAAATTTTTTCTCTTTTCACGGTTTGGGTATTGTAGTTTTAGTTAAAAAATTAAGAAAGGAGAAAACTATAATTAATTAATTATGTTAACGCAATTTTATTGAAAGGCTTAAAAATATTCCCCTTATGATATTATTTGGTCAGTCAAAAATTTCTGATCATTATTATAATATATTTGACTTCTAGATAATCTACCACCTATCTATTAAAAGACTATGTTCTAGAAACGATCACTAAATCTTTTTTAATTCAAGTTTTTTTTTTCTAATTATAGTATTAATTATGTCTAAGCACATTTAACTTACTTTTTCAATTTTCATGCAAAACTGAAAAAAAAAAGCCTCATTCTAATTTCAATGTCATTTTAAATGTTCACTCTGCTTCATCCATAAAATAATCAAAAGATACATTGAAGCTTGGAGTGACACTGTAATACCCCGTAAGTTTATAAACGCTCTAGTTAATATTATTATGATCAACTGGGTTCCGGAGTACTCTGAGCAATTATTTGGTAAAATAAATAGAGTAAACTGGCGAACTCGGAGTTGATTAATTTAATAGTATTTAACTTTGAGTTTTATTGTGTGATGCATTTGAGCTAATTTGGATATTTAGTAGTATTACTAATAAGTGGTAATTTTTCTATACTATCTATTTTTCTCTCCACTTCATTTGGAAACAAAGAGAAAGTTAGAAACATTGAAGGAAAGTGAAGGAAAGGAAAGGTGAAGGAGAGAAAAGAGGAAAGCTCAAGAACATCAAGAAATCATCATCAATCTTCATCCAATCTTCTCAATCATCTTAATCTTCATCTTGCTGAGAGGTGGGTTCTAGATAGATGCTCTAGATGTAGAATTCCATGTATTTTGGAGTTACGGTAGAATTGTGAGAAAAGGAGTAATTATGTTAAAATCATGCAGTTAACGGATGAAATGTGAGATAATCGTTGTTAAATGCTTGCTGTTAGGATTATACCATGTTTTGTTGACTATAATGAGGTTTGGATGTGTTTTGGTTGGAAAATAATTGATTTTGGGGTTGGAGACAACACTGTTGAGAAGTGGAATTTTCCAGGCTTCGCCTAGCGAACCTGGGGCGAGTCCCAGCGAACGGATTTTCGAGGGTTCGTGTAACACCCACATATAAAATCCATACATCAAAGCATAAATTATATATATGAATCCAAGTATTTGGTATTGAAATACAATAAGTTCCTAGTTAACACATTATACACATAAATGCCTCTAATACAACACAAAAGCTAAGGCATTACATATACAAGATGTTCCAACCGAGATAAAAACTAAGAACTAGATCAGAGCAATGATCTCAAAATAAAACGTCATAGCGGAAGCCATGCCATTTCAAAATCTACGAACTGGAAGGAAAAGTCAAACCACTTTATCCTTACCCGTCGCCGAACCTGCAGAACCTGTGATGTAAACAACAACAGTGGGGTGAGATACATCAAATCTCAGTGAGTTCCCTATCTTATGGATTCTCTCGGATTATTTATGGTTCTAACAATCCTAGCTCAAGTCCGGGGGAGGGAAGTGACTTTGAGCACACACACACTATATGGAAACATGCTATGAGTTCATCAACCCACAATATCACTAATCGATAACCATACCAAGGTACTTCCTATTCCCGTCCGCTTCTACGTCTAGAAGGCGATTCGAGTCATAAGTCCTTGTAATCTACTTGACATACGAATGGATTCGGGTTCTACGGGCCTTATACCGTTATGAACCGTCACTTCACACGGGCCTTATACCGTCACAAGCATACGCTCCATGGGCGCCATTCGTACAGTACGGGGAATCAAACCTGCCAAGTAGTTGTGCATCCATTTCAGAGGAGTCTGAGACTCATGAAACTACACTTAATATAAATAATCCGGTTATGATTACGTGATCATACATAACACCACGATTGTATTCGACAATCACAGGCTATAATGCCTCTCGGCCTCACATGCCGGTTCAAATCCACAAAGGTTAACCACATGTTCCATACTAGTGTTTCCAACTTTTAAATTCTCCTATAGTTCATGAGGGTTTTCCTCACTCTTACTATTTTCCTTTTTATCTTTCATGCATTTCCAATCACAACATATTCACAACATAAAAAGGATAGGTAAACACAATTTAAAACATAGTTTACATAAATTTATCAAATGATTTCCACTTCGGGTTCCTCCGATTATTTAATCGGGCAATCAAAACGACAATGCCTTATCGTCATCATAAAGGTCATTTCTCCAGCTTTCTAATGATATGCTGAACATTCAAAACGGACCACCGGATCAAAAGATATGGCAAAAACAAGTTATAAAAATAACACAGCTCGCCCCAGGTTCGCTAGGCGAACGAGCTGGCGAGCCTTCGCCTTCGCCTTCGCTAGGCGAGCAAGCTGGCGAGTAATTAAACAGAAAACTCCCAGACCTAAAACACCATAAGTTCGCTGGGCGAACGTCTGGCGAACCTTCGCCTCCACCTTCGCTAGGCGAATGTGCCAGCGAGCACCAAGTCAGTAAGTTCCCATATTCAAAACACACTAAGTTCACTAGGCGAACATGCCAGCGAACCTTCGCTAGGCAAACGTTCGGGTTCGCTAGGCGAACCCTCGATTGCTGTTCGCTGGGACTCGCCCCAGGTTCGCTAGGCGAAGCAAGCGAAACAGAACCTCTCCCAGCTGCTGTTCTTCACTTCCAACTCACATTTTCCACATCAAAAACATTACCCACATCCCACAACAGTCAAGACATAATGCAAACATGATAACAAGCCTATAACAACATTTATAGCAAGATCAACCATAAATTTCCAAGTTTTTCATAATCTAACCTAAATCCAAAAACTATCTAGAGTTCTCTAACAATGGTACTAACTAGGACCCACCTTGAGATAGAGCAAGATGAAGATGATTGAGAAGTTTGGATGTAGATTGGATGATGTTCTTGAGCTTTTCTTCAAATTTTCTCTTCTTCTCTTTTTCTCTCCTTCCTTTCCTTTCTTCCTTCTTTCTTTCCTCTAACTTTCTCTATGTCTTACTATCTTTGGCAAATGGGAGGAAAAGAAATATAGTAACTTAGGATTAGAAATAATACTACTAAAAGTCCAAAAAGTCTCTCAAGTCCAAATTAAATAAATGTCTCCGAAATAATTAATATTTATTGGATCAATTCTAAGTACCGAAGTTACTCTAATTATTTTATCAAATAATTTCTCAGAGCAACCGGACTCAATTAATCACAATGCAATATTATTCGGTGACATAAAATACGGGGTATTACATCCCCCCCCCTTAAATAGAAATTCGCCCTCGAATTTAAAATTTACCTGAACAGATGAGGGTAAGCATCTCGCATTTCCGATTCAAGTTCCCAAGTTGCATCTCCTGGATGCGTTACATCCCACTGCACCTTAACAAGAGGAATATCCTTGTTCCTTAATACCTTCGTTTCTCTTCCCACAATGCGGCTCGGTTGAGGTTCAAACGTCAAATCCGCTTCTATTTCAAGAGTATCCGGTAGAATCAGTTGAAGAGGATCTGGAACAAATCTCCGAAGCTGAGATACATGAAAAACATCATGCATTTCCGACAGAGAAGGTGGTAAGGCCAACCTGTAAGCTACTTCACCAATCCTTTCTAAGATCTGATACGGTCCTACGTATCTCGGGCTTAACTTACGTGACTTAAATGGTCCTTTCAATCTCAATCTAGGAGTAACTTTCAAAAACACATGGTCACCTTCTTCAAATTCTAAAGGTCTCCTTCGATTGTCTGCATAACTCTTTTGTCGATCTTGGGCTTGCTTAATTTTCTCGTGAATCATTCAAATCTTCTCTGTAGTCTCTTGGATGATTTCGGGTCCTAAGATTCTATCTTCCCCAACTTCTGCCCAACACAAGGGTGTTCTATATTTTCGCCCATACAACGCTTCATACGGAGCCATACCGATACTAGCATGATAACTATTGTTATAGGAAAACTCAATCAATGGTAGAAGTTCCTTCCAATTCCCTTTACTTTCTAACACACAAGCTCTCAACATATCTTTCATCGTTTGTATCGTTCGCTCAGTCTGTCCATCCGTCTGCGGATGATTAGACGTGCTCAAACGCAACTCCGTCCCCATAGCTTGTTGAAAGACTTTCCAAAACCTTGAGGTAAACTTCGGATCTCTGTCCGACACAATATTAGAAGGAATACCGTGTAATCTTACAATCTCCGCAATAAACAACCTCGCAAGATGACTTGCCTTGAAAGTAGTCTTCACGGCCAAGAAGTGCGCAGATTTCGTTAGTCGATCCACAATCACCCAAATTGAATCATAACCACCTTGCGTACGGGGCAAACCTACTGCAAAGTCCATAGAAATGCTATCCCATTTCCAAACTGGGATTTCTAAAGGTTGCAACATACCACCCGGTCTCTGGTGTTCAATCTTAACCTGTTGGCATACTGCACATTCTGACACATACATGGAAACATCCTTTTTCATTCCGGCCCACCAATAGTCCTTCTTCAAATCTTGATACATCTTCGAAGAACCAGGATGTATCGTAAAAGTACCTTTATGAGCTTCATCCAAAATCTTTCTTCTTAACATTGTATCATTCGGAACACAAATTCTTTGGTCGAACATAATAATTCCGTCGGTAGCCTGAATAAAACCCGGTAGAAGTAACACTTCTTGCAACTTCTCGTCTGCCATTTGACCTTGGTGAATCTCAACTTTCAAGGTAGAATTGACACTCAAATTTCCCATAATCACACCATCTTGGGTCCATACAAACTGAAGATTAAGATCTCTAAAATTCTCTAACAATGCATACTCCAAAACCATCAATTTCGCGCCATGCACTAATCTCCGACTTAACGCATCTGCTACCTTATTCGCTTTTCCTGGATGATACTTCAATTCTAAATCATAATCTTTTAAGTACTCCATCCATCTTCGTTGTCGCATATTTAACTCCTTTTGGTCAAATAAATATTTCAAACTCTTATGGTCACTGAACATTTCAAATCGTACCCCATACAAATAATGCCGCCACACCTTTAGTGTAAAAACAACCGCCGCCAATTCCAAATCGTGGGTTGGATAATTCTGTTCATAAACTTTCAATTGTCGGGAGGCATAAGCTACTACTTGACCGCCTTGCATCAGGACACCTCCCAATCCCATTTTAGAAGCATCACAAAACACTTCATAAGAGTTGTTAGGATCAGGAATGATTAACACCGGAGCCGTTGTCAATCTCTCCTTCAACTTCATGAAACTTTGCTCACAACCTGAATCCCACTCAAAAGCAAAATCCTTACGAGTAAGCTTCGTCATCGGTAAAGCTAACTTAGAGAAACCTTCAATGAACCTCCTATAGTAACCTGCCAGCCCTAAGAAACTTCTGACTTCTGAGGCATTTCTCGGCCTTTCCCAATTTATCACTGCTTCTACCTTCGACGGATCCACCGCTACACCACCCTGGGATATAACGTGACTAAGAAACTTAACTTCTGCCATCCAAAATTCACACTTACTTAATTTAGCAAAAAGTTGCTTCTCTTGCAACACAGATAACACAATTCTCAGATGTTCCTCGTGCTCTTGTGAAGTACGAGAATAAATAAGAATATCGTCAATGAAGATTACCACGAACTGGTCCAAGTAAGCTTGAAATATTCGGTTCATGTAATCCATAAAAACGGCTGGAGCATTTGTCACACTGAAAGGCATCACTAAGAATTCATAATGGCCATAACGGGTCCTAAATGCAGTCTTAGGTACATCGGAACTCTTCACTCGGATTTGGTGATAACCCGACCTCAAATCAATCTTCGAGAACACGCAGGCTCCTTTCAATTGATCCAAAAGGTCGTCTATCCTGGGCAAAGGATACTTGTTTTTAATGGTGACTTTATTCAAATGATGATAATCGATGCACATCCGCATCCCACCGTCCTTCTTTTTCACCAGCAAAACAGGGGCTCCCCACGGAGAAACACTAGGCCGCACAAAATGTTTCGCCATGAGTTCTTCTAACTGATCTTTTAATTCCCTTAACTCCTTCGGTGATATCCGATACGGAGAAACGGATATAGGAGCCGTTCCCGGTACCAGGTCAATAGAAAATTCCACTTCCCTCTCCGGAGGAAGAGAAGTGACATCTTCGGGGAAAACTTCAGAAAATTCGCAAACTACGGGAATGTCCATAACCTGAAGGTCGCTACTCCCTTCCTTAGTGAGAACCAACATAACCGAATTCTCTTCTTCAAACAAGAGATTTATCATACTAACCGTACCTTCTAGAATAGTTGTTAAAACATCCTTTGGTGTAGCCTCAATAGATGGAATGATGATAAGCTTCTCCTCACACCCAATAAATACCGAATTAGCAGAAAGCCAATCCATTCCCAACACGACATCCACTTTCTTAAGCGGTAGACAAATAAGGTCAATCTGAAAAACTCTATCATTCACAGATAGCACACAATTTTCACACATCAAAGGCGTCTCAACCATTTCATCCATGGCGGTAGTGACCACCATAGGAGGAGACAAAGGAACGGACCGCAACCCAAGTCGCTTCGTACATTGTATCGATATAAAAGAATGTGTAGCTCCGCAATCAAATAAAACAAAGCAAGGAAATCCGTTAATTAAGCACGTACCAGCAATTAATGAATTGTCACTCTTTTTCTTCCTTGCATCCAAGGTATACACCCTTCCTTGTGTCTGAGTCTTATTCTGAGGACAATCCCTCTTCAGATGACCCATCTTCTGACATTGGTAACACTTCACATTGTCTATGCCACACTTTCCATAATGCATCTTTCCACAAGTGCGACACACCAGAAATGCACCCGCCCTTGTATCTTGCACCTGTTTCCCCTTGAAGGATTGTGGCCTAGGTCTAAATGATTGATTAGACCTTCCACGATCACCTTGAGTTACCCGACTTGCTACACTTTCATCTCGAACCTTTTTCAAACTATGTTTTGCCACATAGCATTGTCTTAACACTTCAGCATAAGTAGTGAACTCCCTCTGAGAGACACTATGGGATATTTCAGCTCGAAGTCCAAAAATAAATTGGTCCACCTTCCACCTCTCATCTGGAGCATACATAGCCTGCCTGGAATAAGCAGCCATGTCTTCAAACTTTTCAGCTTAACTGAGTTCTCAAAGAGCTCGGAAAATATTTCTCCATGAAAACAACCTTGAACTGCTCCCAACCCTTTGGCACTTCCTGAACAGTCATCAAAGCCAAAGCGCTCTCCCACCATCTCATAGCGGGACCCTTTAGAGAATGAGAAGCAAACAACACCTTGTTCTCCTCACTGCACTGGACTATCAAGAAAATCCTCTCCATACCAGAGATCCATTCGTGAGCCTTCACGGGATCTAATCCACCCTGAAATTCCGGAGGATTCATGCGGATAAAGTCCCGGAAATTCCCACCTACAGCTTCTGTAATACCCCGTATTTTATTTAATTGGAATTAAGAGACTTTTTGGACTTTTAGTAGTATTATTTCTAATACTAAGTTTATTTCTTATTATGTTCCTTCCACTTTCCAAACATATAAAAAGAAGAAGTTAGTAAGGAGTGAGAGAAAGAGAAAAGAAGGAAAAGAAGAAGAAAGAAAGGAAGAGGAAATAGAGAGAAAGGAGAAAAGAAGAGAAAGAAGGTTTTGTGAAGAAAATCCAAGAGAATCATCATCCATTGCTCCAAACTTCATTCAATCATCTCATCTTCATCATTTTCATCATCTTTGCAAGGTGGGTTTAGCTAGAAACCTTTTTCTTTGTGTTTTGGGATTATGAGTTTTAGGTCAAAATCTTAGAAATCGATGTTACAATGGTTAGAATTTGTTAGAAATCGAAATGAATGATTGGTATGATCATAGAAACATGTTTTGATGCTTGTTTTGATGTTTTGGTTGATTTTGGTTTGATGAGAAATTCTAGGTTTATGTAGAATTTGTGATTTTGTTCAAAACTTGATTGTGAAGTTTGATGATGGAACTATGTTGGAAACATGTTGATTATGCCTCTAAATGGTTGTTGGAATTGGTATTGATGGTGTAGAGGGGCTGGTTTTGAACTGTTATAACAGGTATTTTTCTGAGTTTCGCAGAGCGCATTGAGCGCGCAGGTGCCCGCTGAGCGCGGTGTTTAATTCTGGGAACCTCTCGTGGCAGGGAGTTGCGCGCTGAGCGCAGACCAGGGCGCGCTGAGCGCGACCTGGGAGTTGAAAAATTATACATTTTGACGAAAAAATTCATAACTTTAGTTTCGTTTATCGGTTTCGATTGTTCTTTATATCGATGTAAAGCCGAGGAAATATTCTACGTAATGGAAGTAAAACATTTTGTTTTTATCGACCGATTAAATAATCGGGAAAGTTCAAAAGTGATATATTTATGTCTAAATTATGGTATGCTATTCTATTTCCCTAATAAGGTATGTTTTGCCTAATTCATGGCTTTGTTAACCTGATTTCGATTGAAAATGCATGTAATATGAAAATGGAATAGAGAGAGTGAGGAAAACATCAACCTTGAATATAGAATGACTAGGAGGGTTACGTTCTAGTTGTGGCTAGGACTGATAAATGATCGAGATAAGTGGAAGACCCTAGTATGGAAACATGAGGGATCGCAAAGAGTGATCGATACCTAAGTAACTGTGACCCGAGTTCCGATCCTCTTATGAGGGATAACCGGGGAGGTTGCTTAGATGATGGTATTATTGACCCGTGTTGAAGGGCCCCTGGTGTGGGCTGGCCGGGGAAAGTACTATGTGTAGATAACCGTGACCCGTGTTGAAGAGCCCTTTGTGGATGGCCGGGGAAAGTTATTTACCTTAGCATCCAAGACTCGTGTCGAAAACTCTTTGGAAGGGTTGGCCGAGAATGGTTATCTACGAATTTAAGGGTCCGTGACTCGTGTCGAATCCTCTTGTAGGGTTGGCCGGGGAAGGATGCCTTCGTGGGAGATACCCATTGGTGATGCGAGAGTTAGAGAACTCGTGAGTATGTTTCCATATAGGGCAAGAATGGAATTGTGAACTCAAGGTCCTTTTCCCTTCCCCGGACTTGAGCTAGGATTATTAGAACCCCTTTTAATCCGAGAGAATCTATAAGATAGGAACCCACTGAGATTTGATGTATCTCACCCCACGTTGTTGATTTTACAGGTGCTTCAGGTTCAGAAAAGGGTAAGGGCAAGGTCGTTTGATCTTTCCTTGCATGCTGATGGCTAGCTTCCGCTATGTTGTTATTTTGAGATCATTATGATGATCTAGTTCTTAGATTTTATCATTTTGGAACATCTTGTATATGTAATGCCTTAGACTTAGGTGTTTTGTATTAGAGGCATTTATGTGTATAATGTGTTATCTAGGAACTTATTGTATTTCAATACCAAATACTTGGATTCATATATATTATTTATGCTTTGATGTATGGATTATATATATGGGTGTTACAGTTGGTATCAAAGCAGGTCGTATCCTCGACCTAGCCATGAAATCGTATAAGTGTTTCTTTCCGTTTCATATACGTTGTGTCGCCGTGGGTCTTAAGCGTTATATTTATGGCATTGAGCCTGATCAACTTAATTCCATTTGTATGACCTTTAGGAACATGGCTGATGGACGTAGAAACCCTCTTGGTAGGCCCCGCACCACTCCTCAAAGGACGAATCCGCCGGTGGGCGATGGAAATGCTTCATTGTATCAGTTCATGCAACAGATGCAGCAACAACAGAATTTATTCATGCAACAAATGAATGGAGGTCCGCATCCTCAAGTAGTGGTTCCCGAAGTTGTAGGTGGGAATTTCCGGGACTTTATCCGCATGAATCCTCCAGAATTTCAGGGTGGATTAGATCCCGTGAAGGCTCACGAATGGATTTCAGGTATGGAAAGGATTTTCTTGATAGTCCATTGCAGCGAAGAGAATAAGGTGTTGTTTGCTTCCCATTCTCTAAAGGGTCCCGCCATGAGATGGTGGGAGAGTGCTTCGGCTCTAATGGTCATTCAAGGAGTGCCAAGGGTTTGGGAACAATTCAAGGTTGCTTTCATGGAGAAGTACTTTCCGAGTTCTCTGAGAACTCAGAAAGAGTTTGATTTTCAACAATTAAGACAAGGAAGTATGACGGTAGCCAGTTATGCTGAGAAGTTCGAAGACATGGCTGCATATTCCAGGCAGGCTATGTATGCGCCGGACGAGAGGTGGAAGGTGGACCAATTTATTTTTGGACTTCGAGCTGAAATATCCCATAGTGTCTCTCAGAGGGAGTTCACTACTTATGCTGAAGTGTTAAGACAATGCTATGTGGCAGAACATAGTTTGAAAAAGGTTCGAGAGGAAAGTGTGGCAAGTCGGGTAACTCAAGGTGATCGTGGAAGGTCTAATCAATCATTTAGACATAGGCCACCATCCTTCAAGGGGAAGCAAGTGCAAAGTAGTAAGCCTACTACTCCTCCTTTGTGCCGATTGTGCAACAAGTATCATTTCGGGAAGTGCAACGATGGAGTCTTTAGATGTTATCAGTGTGATGGAGTGGGCCACATGGCAAGGGATTGTCCTAAGAGTAAGAATCAAGTGCAAGGAAAAAGCGCCGGTCGAGTCTACACCTTGGATGCAAGGAAGAAGAAGAGTGACAATTCTTTGATTGCCGGTACGTGCCTAGTTAACGGATTTCCTTGTTTTGTTTTATTTGATTGCGGAGCTACACATTCTTTTGTATCGATGCAATGTATGAAGCGACTTGGGTTGCGGTCTGTTCCCTTGTCTCCTCCTATGGTGGTCACTACCGCCATGGATGAAATGGTTGAGACGCCTATGATGTGTGAAAATTGTGTGCTATCTGTGAATGGTAGAGTTTTTCAGATTGACCTTATTTGTCTACCGCTTAAGAAAGTGGATGTCGTTTTGGGAATGGATTGGCTTTCTGCTAATTCGGTATTTATTGGGTGTGAGGAAAAGCTTATCATCATTCCGTCTGTTGAGGCTACACCAAAGGATATTTTAACAACTATTCTAGAAGGTACGGTTGGTATGATAAATCTCTTGTTTGAAGAAGAGAAATCGGTTATGTTGGTTCTCACTAAGGAAGGGAGTAGCGACCTTCAGGTTATGGATATTCCCGTAGTTTGCGAATTTCCTGAAGTTTTCCCCGAAGATGTCACTTCTCTTCCTCCAGAGAGGGAAGTGGAATTTTCTATTGACCTGGTACCGGGAACGGCTCCTATATCCGTTTCTCCGTATCGGATGGCACCGAAGGAGTTAAGGGAATTAAAGGATCAGTTAGAAGAACTCATGGCAAAACATTTTGTGCGGCCTAGCGTTTCTCCGTGGGGAGCCCCTGTTTTACTGGTGAAGAAGAAGGATGGTGGGATGCGGATGTGCATCGATTATCGTCAGTTGAATAAAGTCACCATTAAGAACAGGTATCCCTTGCCCAGGATAGACGACCTTTTGGATCAATTGAAAGGAGCCTGCGTGTTCTCGAAGATTGATTTGAGGTCAGGTTATCACCAAATCCGAGTGAAGAGTTCCGATGTACCTAAGACTGCATTTAGGACCCGTTATGGCCATTACGAATTCTTAGTGATGCCTTTCGGTGTGACAAATGCTCCAACCGTTTTTATGGATTACATGAACCGTATATTTCAAGCTTACTTGGACCAGTTCGTGGTAATCTTCATTGACGATATTCTTATTTATTCTCGTACTTCACAAGAGCACGAGGAACATCTGAGAATTGTAATATCGGTGTTGCAAGAGAAGCAACTTTTTGCTAAATTGAGTAAGTGTGAATTTTGGATGGCAGAAGTTAAGTTTCTTGGTCACATTATATCCCAAGGTGGTGTCGCAGTAGATCCGTCGAAGGTAGAAGCCGTGATAAATTGGGAAAGGCCGAGAAATGCCTCAGAGGTCAGAAGTTTCTTAGGGCTGGCAGGTTACTATAGGAGGTTCATCGAAGGTTTCTCTAAGTTGGCTTTACCGATGACGAAGCTTACTCGTAAATATTTTGCTTTTGAGTGGGATTCGAGTTGTGAGCAAAGTTTCATGAAGTTGAAGGAGAGATTGACAACGGCTCCGGTGTTAATCATTCCTGATCCTAACAACTCTTATGAAGTGTTTTGTGATGCTTCTAAAATGGGATTGGGAGGTGTTCTGATGCAAGATGGTCAAGTAGTAGCTTATGCATCCCGACAATTGAAAATTCATGAACAGAATTATCCAACTCACGATTTGGAATTGGCGGCAGTTGTTTTTACACTAAAGGTGTGGCGGCATTATTTGTATGGTGTACGTTTTGAAATGTTCAGTGACCATAAGAGCTTGAGGTATTTATTTGACCAAAAGGAGTTAAATATGCGACAACGAAGATGGATGGAGTACTTAAAGGATTATGATTTAGAATTGAAGTATCATCCAGGAAAAGCGAATAAGGTAGCAGATGCGTTAAGTCGGAAATTAGTGCATGGCGCGAAATTGATGATTTTGGAGTATGCATTGTTGGAGAATTTTAGAGATCTTAATCTTCAGTTGGTATGGACCCAAGATGGTGTGATTATGGGAAATTTGAATGTCAATTCTACTCTGAGAGTTGAGATTCACCAAGGACAAATGACAGATGAGAAGTTGCAAGAAGTGTTACTTCTACCGGGTTTTATTCAGGCTACCGATGGAATTATTATGTTCGACCAAAGAATTTGTGTTCCGAATGATGCAATGTTAAGAAGGAAGATTTTGGATGAAGCTCATAAAGGTACTTTTACAATACATCCTGGTTCTTCGAAGATGTATCAGGATTTGAAGAAGGACTATTGGTGGGCCGGAATGAAAAAGGATGTTGCGATGTATGTGTCAGAATGTGCAGTGTGCCAACAAGTTAAGATTGAACACCAAAGGCCGGGCGGTATGTTGTAACCTTTAGAAATTCCAGTTTGGAAATGGGATAGCATTTCTATGGACTTTGCAGTAGGTTTGCCCCGTACGCAAGGTGGTTATGATTCAATTTGGGTGATTGTGGATCGACTAACGAAATCTGCGCACTTCTTGGCGGTGAAGACTACATTTAAGGCAAGTCATCTTGCGAGGTTGTTTATTGCGGAAATTGTAAGATTGCACGGTATTCCTTCTAATATTGTGTCGGACAGAGATCCGAAGTTTACTTCAAGGTTTTGGAAGGTCTTTCAACAAGCCATGGGGACGGAGTTGCGTTTGAGCACGTCTAATCATCCTCAGACGGATGGTCAGATTGAGCGAACGATACAAACGATGGAAGATATGTTGAGAGCTTGTGTGTTAGAAAATAAAGGGAATTGGAAAGAACTTCTACCATTGATTGAGTTTTCTTATAATAATAGTTATCATGCTAGCATCGGTATGGCCCCGTATGAAGCATTATATGGGCGAAAATGTAGAACACCCTTGTGTTGGGCGGAAGTTGGGGAAGATAGAATCTTAGGACCCGAAATCATCCAAGAGACTATGGAAAAGATTCGAATGATCTGCGAGAAAATTAAGCAAGCACAAGATCGTCAAAAGAGTTATGCGGACAATCGAAGAAGACCTTTAGAATTTGAAGAAGGTGACCATGTGTTTTTGAAGGTTACTCCTAGATTAAGATTGAAAGGACCGTTTAAGTGACGCAAGTTGAGCCCGAGATACGTGGGACCGTATCAGATCTTAGAAAGGATTGGGGAAGTAGCTTACAGGTTGGCCTTACCGCCTTCTCTGTCGGAAATGCATGATGTTTTCCATGTATCTCAGCTTTGGAGATTTGTTCCAGATCCTCTTCAGCCGATCTTACCGGATACTATTGAAATAGAAGCAGATTTGACGTTTGAACCTCAACCGAGCCGCATTGTGGGGAGAGAAACGAAGGTATTAAGGAATAAGGACATTTCTCTCGTTAAGGTGCAGTGGGATGTAACGCATCCGGGTGATGCAACTTGGGAACTTGAATCGAAAATGAGAGATGCTTACCCTCATCTGTTCAGGTAATCTTTAAATTCGAGGGCGAATTTCTATTTAAGGGGGGAGGATGTAATACCCCGTATTTTATTTAATTGGAATTAAGAGACTTTTTGGACGTTTAGTAGTATTATTTCTAATACTAAGTTTATTTCTTATTATGTTCCTTCCACTTTCCAAACATATAAAAAGAAGAAGTTAGTAAGAAGTGAGAGAAAGAGAAAAGAAGGAAAAGAAGAAGAAAGAAAGGAAGAGGAAATAGAGAGAAAGGAGAAAAGAAGAGAAAGAAGGTTTTGTGAAGAAAATCCAAGAGAATCATCATCCATTGCTCCAAACTTCATTCAATCATCTCATCTTCATCATTTTCATCATCTTTGCAAGGTGGGTTTAGCTAGAAACCTTTTTCTTTGTGTTTTGGGATTATGAGTTTTAGGTCAAAATCTTAGAAATCGATGTTACAACGGTTAGAATTTGTTAGAAATCGAAATGAATGATTGGTATGATCATAGAAACATGTTTTGATGCTTGTTTTGATGTTTTGGTTGATTTTGGTTTGATGAGAAATTCTAGGTTTATGTAGAATTTGTGATTTTGTTCAAAACTTGATTGTGAAGTTTGATGATGGAACTATGTTGGAAACATGTTGATTATGCCTCTAAATGGTTGTTGGAATTGGTATTGATGGTGTAGAGGGGCTGGTTTTGAACTGTTATAACAGGTATTTTTCTGAGTTTCGCAGAGCGCGCTGAGCGCGCAGGTGCCCACTGAGCGCGGTGTTTAATTCTGGGAACCTCTCGTGGCAGGGAGTTGCGCGCTGAGCGCGGACCAGGGCGCGCTGAGCGCGACCTGGGAGTTGAAAAATTATACTTTTTGACGAAAAAATTCATAACTTTAGTTTCGTTTATCGGTTTCGATTGTTCTTTATATCGATGTAAAGCCGAGGAAATATTCTACGTAAAGGAAGTAAAACATTTTGTTTTTATCGACCGATTAAATAATCGAGAAAGTTAGAAAGTGATATATTTATGTCTAAATTATGGTATGCTATTCTATTTCCCTAATAAGGTATGTTTTGCCTAACCCATGGCTTTGTTAACCTGATTTCGATTGAAAATGCATGTAATATGAAAATGGAATAGAGAGAGTGAGGAAAACATCAACCTTGAATATAGAATGACTAGGAGGGTTACGTTCTAGTTGTGGCTAGGACTGATAAATGATCGAGATAAGTGGAAGACCCTAGTATGGAAACATGAGGGATCGCAAAGAGTGATCGATACCTAAGTAACTGTGACCCGAGTTCCGATCCTCTTATGAGGGATAACCGGGGAGGTTGCTTAGATGATGGTATTATTGACCCGTGTTGAAGGGCCCCTGGTGTGGGCTGGCGGGGGAAAGTACTATGTGTAGATAACCGTGACCCGTGTTGAAGAGCCCTTTGTGGATGGTCGGGGAAAGTTATTTACCTTAGCATCCAAGACTCGTGTCGAAAACTCTTTGGAAGGGTTGGCCGAGAATGGTTGTCTACGAATTTAAGGGTCCGTGACTCGTGTCGAATCCTCTTGTAGGGTTGGCCGGGGAAGGATGCCTTCGTGGGAGATACCCATTGGTGATGCGAGAGTTAGAGAACTCGTGAGTATGTTTCCATATATGGCAAGAATGGAATTGTGAACTCAAGGTCCTTTTCCCTTCCCCGGACTTGAGTTAGGATTATTAGAACCCCTTTTAATCCGAGAGAATCTATAAGATAGGAACCCACTGAGATTTGATGTATCTCACCCCACGTTGTTGATTTTACAGGTGCTTCAGGTTCAGAAAAGGGTAAGGGCAAGGTCGTTTGATCTTTCCTTGCATGCTGATGGCTAGCTTCCGCTATGTTGTTATTTTGAGATCATTATGATGATCTAGTTCTTAGATTTTATCATTTTGGAACATCTAGTATATGTAATGCCTTAGACTTAGGTGTTTTGTATTAGAGGCATTTATGTGTATAATGTGTTATCTAGGAACTTATTGTATTTCAATACCAAATACTTAGATTCATATATATTATTTATGCTTTGATGTATGGATTATATATATGGGTGTTACAGCTTCGGGAACCACTACTTGAGGATGCGGACCTCCATTCATTTGCTGCACCATCTGCTGCATGAATAGATTCTGTTGTTGTTGCATCTGCTGCATGAACTGATACAACGGAGCATTACCATCACCAACCGGCGGAGTCGTCCCTTGAGGGGTGGTGCGGGGCCTACCACGAGGGTTTCTACGTCCATCAGCCATGTTCCTAAAGGTCATACAAATAGAATTAAGTTGATCAGGCTCAATGCCATAAATATAACGCTTAAGACCCACGGCGACACAACGTATATGAAACAGAAAGAAACACTTATACTATTTCATGGCTAGGTCGAGGACATGACCTGCTCTGATACCAACTGTAACACCCACATATAAAATCCATACATCAAAGCATAAATTATATATATGAATCCAAGTATTTGGTATTGAAATACAATAAGTTCCTAGTTAACACATTATACACATAAATGCCTCTAATACAACACAAAAGCTAAGGCATTACATATACAAGATGTTCCAACCGAGATAAAAACTAAGAACTAGATCAGAGCAATGATCTCAAAATAAAACATCATAGCGGAAGCCATGCCATCTCAAAATCTACGAACCGGAAGGAAAAGTCAAACCACTTTATCCTTACCCGTCGCCGAACCTGCAAAACCTGTGATGTAAACAACAACAGTGGGGTGAGATACATCAAATCTCAGTGAGTTCCCTATCTTATGGATTCTCTCGGATTATTTATGGTTCTAACAATCCTAGCTCAAGTCCGGGGGAGGGAAGTGACTTTGAGCACACACACACTATATGGAAACATGCTATGAGTTCATCAACCCACAATATCACTAATCGATAACCATACCAAGGTACTTCCTATTCCCGTCCGCTTCTACGTCTAGAAGGCGATTCGAGTCTTAAGTCCTTGTAATCTACTTGACATACGAATGGATTCGGGTTCTACGGGCCTTATACCGTTATGAACCGTCACTTCACACGGGCCTTATACCGTCACAAGCATACGCTCCATGGGCGCCATTCGTACAGTACGGGGAATCAAACCTGCCAAGTAGTTGTGCATCCATTTCAGAGGAGTCTGAGACTCATGAAACTACACTTAATATAAATAATCCGGTTATGATTACGTGATCATACATAACACCACGATTGTATTCGACAATCACAGGCTATAATGCCTCTCGGCCTCACATGCCGGTTCAAATCCACAAAGGTTAACCACATGTTTCATACTAGTGTTTCCAACTTTTAAATTCTCCTATAGTTCATGAGGGTTTTCCTCACTCTTACTATTTTCCTTTTTATCTTTCATGCATTTCCAATCACAACATATTCACAACATAAAAAGGATAGGTAAACACAATTTAAAACATAGTTTACATAAATTTATCAAATGATTTCCACTTCGGGTTCCTCCGATTATTTAATTGGGTAATCAAAACGAAAATGCCTTATCGTCATCATAAAGGTCATTTCTCCAGCTTTCTAATGATATGCTGAACATTCAAAACGGACCACCGGATCAAAAGATATGGCGAAAACAAGTTATAAAAATAACAAAGCTCGCCCCAGGTTCGCTAGGCGAACGAGCTGGCGAGCCTTCGCCTTCGCCTTCGCTAGGCGAGCAAGCTGGCGAGTAATTAAACAGAAAACTCCCAGACCTAAAACACCATAAGTTCGCTGGGCGAACGTCTGGCGAACCTTCGCCTCCACCTTCGCTAGGCGAATGTGCCAGCGAGCACCAAGTCAGTAAGTTCCCATATTCAAAACACACTAAGTTCGCTAGGCGAACATGCCAGTGAACCTTCGCTAGGCGAACGTTCGGGTTCGCTAGGCGAACCCTCGATTGCTGTTCGCTGGGACTCGCCCCAGGTTCGCTAGGCAAAGCAAGCGAAACAGAACCTCTCCCAGCTGCTGTTCTTCACTTCCAACTCACATTTTCCTCATCAAAAACATTACCCACATCCCACAACAGTCAAGACATAATGCAAACATGATAACAAGCCTATAACAACATTTATAGCAAGATCAACCATAAATTTCCAAGTTTTTCATAATCTAACCTAAATCCAAAAACTATCTAGAGTTCTCTAACAATGGTACTAACTAGGACCCACCTTGAGATAGAGCAAGATGAAGATGATTGAGAAGTTTGGATGTAGAATGGATGATGTTCTTGAGCTTTTCTTCAAATTTTCTCTTCTTCTCTTTTTCTCTCCTTCCTTTCCTTTCTTCCTTCTTTCTTTCCTCTAACTTTCTCTATGTCTTACTATCTTTGGCAAATGGGAGGAAAAGAAATATAGTAACCTAGGATTAGAAATAATACTACTAAAAGTCCAAAAAGTCTCTCAAGTCCAAATTAAATAAATGTCTCCGAAACAATTAATATTTATTGGATCAATTCTAAGTACCGAAGTTACTCTAATTATTTTATCAAATAATTTCTCAGAGCAACCGGACTCAACTAATCACAATGCAATATTATTCGGTGACATAAAATACTGGGTATTACAGTTCGCCTAGCGAACCTGCCAGCGAAGGTCAGCGAGTGTTCGCCAGGGACGTTCGCCTAGCGAACCTTGAGTGTTTTCAGTGCTGTTTGCTACTGCCTCGTTTCGCTAAGTCGTTCGCGAAGCGAAGGGCGAGGCGAGTGTTCGCCAGAGTGTTCGCGTAGCGAACTTTATGTCTGTTTTTATTCTGTTTGTGCATTCGCCAGGAGCTTCGCCTAGTGAAGGGGGAGCGAAGTCTCGCTGGCATGTTCGCCCAGCGAACATGGCTGTGTGTGGAATTTTATTTATTTCATAACTTTTGCATCGTTTATCCGTTTTGTGTATTCTCATATCGATGTGAAACTGTGAATAACCTCTATTTAATAGAAGGAAGAGATATTGGTTGATGCCCGATTAAATGAATCGGAGGGAACCGTAAATCGACGTAATATGTGATATGTCGACTTTTATCTGTGTATGGTGTGTAATTGTTGTTGAAAATGTATGCATGCTAAATTATGAAATAAGTAGAGTGAGGACAATTACCAGAAGCAGTGTTGGAAGATTTAGACCGAATAAACACTAGTATGGAACATGTGTGTTAACCGTTTGGTTATGCTAAGGCATTGTGGCCTAGTGATTGTCAAATACAATCACGACTGTGTATGATCACGTAATCGTAACCGGTTATCTTTGCGAGTGCGGTTAATGGGTCTCGAGCTCCTCTAAAACTTGTGCACAACTACTTGACAGGTTTGATCCCCGTGTGCAGTACGAATGGCGCCCGTTGGGTGAATGCTTCTGACGGTAAAAGGCCCGTGTAAAGTGACGGTTCATAACGGTAAAAAGCCCGTAGAACCCGAATCCATTCGTATGTCAAGTAGGTTCAAGGATCCATGACTCGGGTCGTCTTCTAGACGTAGAAGCGGACGGGAAAAGGGGATGCCTTGGTGTGGTTACGGATTAGTGATATTGTGGGTTGATGAACTCATAACATGTTTCCATATAGTGTGCGTGTACTCAAAGTCACTCCCCTTTTCTCTTTTGACTTGAGTTAGGTTTGTTAGAACCTTGTAGAGCCGAGAGGACTTTAAGATAGGGAACTCACTGAGATTTGATGTATCTCACCCCACTGTTGTTGTTTACATCACAGGTTTTGCAGGTCCAGCGAAGGGTAAGGACAAGGCTATTTGACTTTCCTTACGAATCGTGGTTTTGTGATGGCATGGCTTCCACTATGGCGTTATGTTTTGAGATCATTGCATTGATCTAGTTCTTAGTTTTTATCTTTTCGAACATCTTGTATATGTAATGCCTAAGACTTTTAGTATTTTGTATTAGAGGCAATTATGTATATAATGTGTTAACTAGGAACTTATTTTTTTCAGTACCAAAAGTGAAACTCGTGTATAATATATGATTTGAGGCATATATTGTATAGGGTCTTTACAGTTGGTATCAGAGCAGGTCGTATCCTCGACCTAGCCATGAAATAGAATAAGTGTTTCTTTCCGTTTCAGATACGTGGTGTCGCCTTGGGTCTTGCATGTTATACTTATAGTATTGGGCCTGATCAACTTAATCCTATTTGTATGACATTCAGGAACATGGCTGACGGACGTAGAAACAACCGTGGAAGACCCAGAACTCCGAGAACTACTCCAGCTGGGACAGTTCCACAGGGTGATGAAGGGAATGCCCCTTTGTACCAATTTATGCAACAGATGCAGCAGCAGCAGAATCAGTTCATGCAAGGGATGATGCAATAAATGGCTGATGGTCTACATCCTCCAGTAGTTGTTCCGGAAGTTACAGGAGGAACCTACCAGGAATTTGTTCGGATGAATCCTCCGGAGTTCCAAGGAGGGCTAGATCCGGTGAAGGCACACGAGTGGATAACAGGTATGGAAAGGATTTTTCAGATAGTTCATTGCAGTGAAGAGAATAAGGTGGTATTTGCTTCTCACTGGTTGAAGGGTCCTGCCATGAGGTGGTGGGAGAGCGCTTCAGCCTTGATGACAATTCAAGAGGTGCCAAAAGTGTGGGAACAGTTTAAAGTAGTCTTTATGGAGAAATATTTTCCGAGTTCTTTAAAGTCGCAAAAGGAGTTTGAATTTCAACAGTTGAGACAGGGCAACTTATCAGTGGCTTCTTATGCTGAAAAATTTGAGAACATGGCTGACTATTCCAGACAGGCCATGTATGCTCCGGATGAGAGGTGGAAGATAGATCAGTTTCTGTTTGGTTTAAGGGCTGAGATTTCACACAGCGTGTCTCAACGGGAATTTACTACTTATGCTGAAATGTTAAGACAATGTTATGTGGCGGAAAATAGTTTGAAAAAGGTACAAATGGAGGTGGATTCGAATAGGGCGACTCAAAGTGACCGTGGAAGGTCGAATCAATAGTTTAGGCAAAGGCAACAGTCTTCCAAAGGGAAGCAAGTACAGAGTTCTAGAATTAGTGTACCTCCGGTGTGTCGTACTTGTGGTCGGAATCATTACGGCCGATGTGGTATTGAAGGTGTGAGGTGTTACCAGTGTCAGAAGGTGGGCCACTTGGCGAGGGATTGTCCTCAGGGTAGGAATCAGGCACAAGGGAAGACAACGGGCCGAGTGTATACCTTGGATGCGAGGAAGGCAAAGGGGGACAACTCCTTGATTGCGGGTACGTGTTTCGTAAATGGACAACCTTGCTTTGTTTTATTTGATTGTGGAGCAACTCATTCTTTTGTGTCCACGCGTTGTGTAAAGCGACTTGGGTTGCAAACTAGTCCTCTATTTCCTCCTATGGTGGTTACTACCGCTATAAATGAAATTGTTGAAACACCGTTGATGTGTGAAAATTGTGTGTTGTCGGTTAACGAAAGAGTTTTCCAAATTGATCTTATTTGCCTACCGCTCAAGAAAGTGGATGTTGTTCTGGGAATGGATTGGCTTTCAGCTAATTCGGTTTTTATCGGCTATGAGGAGAAGTTAATCATTATTTCATCTGCTGAGGCTACTTCTAAGGATGTGTTATCAACGATTTTAGAAGGTACAGTGGGAATGGTAAATTTCTTATTCGAGAAGGAGAAAACTGTTTTAATGGTTCTTACTACGGAGGGAAGTAATGAACAGCAAGTTCTGAGTTTTCCCATAGTGTGTGAGTTTCCTGAAGTGTTTCCAGAGGATGTTTCTTCTCTTCCTCCGGAGAGGGAAGTTGAGTTCTCTATTGACCTGATACCAGGAACGGCTCCTATATCCGTTTCTCCGTATCGGATGGCACCGCTTGAGTTAAGAGAGTTGAAGGACCAATTGGAGGAATTGATGTCTCAGCATTTTGTTAGACCTAGTGTTTCACCTTGGGGAGCTCCAGTATTATTGGTAAAGAAGAAAGATGGGGGAATGCGGTTGTGCATTGATTATCGTAAGTTGAACAAAGTCACTATTAAGAACAAGTACCCCTTGCCCAGGATAGACGACTTGTTAGATCAATTGAAAGGAGCCTCTGTGTTCTCGAAGATTGATTTACGGTCGGGTTATCATCAGATTCGAGTGAAGAGTTCCGATGTGCCAAAAACTGCATTTAGAACCCGTTACGGTCATTACGAATTCCTAGTGATGCCTTTCGGTGTGACTAATGCTCCAGCTGTTTTTATGGATTACATGAATCGAATATTTCAGGCTTACTTGGACCAATTTGTGGTAATCTTTATTGACGACATTCTTATTTATTCTCGTACTCCACAAGAGCATGGAGAACATCTGAGGATTGTCTTATCGGTTTTGCGGGAGAAGCAATTGTTTGCTAAGTTAAGCAAGTGTGAGTGTTGGATGTCGGAAGTTAATTTTATTGGACATGTTATATCTCAGGGTGGTGTGGCGGTAGATCCGTCAAAGGTAGAAGCAGTGATTAATTGGGAGAGACCGAGAAGTGTTTTAGAAGTCAGAAGTTTCTTGGGATTGGCTGGTTACTATAGAAGATTTATTAAGGGTTTTTCTCAATTGGCCTTACCAATGACGAAACTTACTCGGAAGGATGTTGCTTTTGAGTGGGATTCGAGTTGTGAACAAAGTTTTATGAAATTGAAGGAAAGTTTGACGAGTGCTCCAGTACTAATTATTCCTGATCCTAATAACTCTTACGAAGTGTTCAGTGATGCTTCTAAGAGGGGATTAGGGGGTGTTCTGATGCAAGGAGGTCAAGTAGTAGCTTACGCTTCTCGACAGTTGAAAGTTCATGTAAAAAATTATCCAACTCATGACTTAGAACTAGCTGCCGTGGTGGTTGTACTGAAGGTGTGGCGTCATTATTTGTATGGTGTACGCTTTGAAATGTTCAGTGACCACAAAAGTTTGAAGTATTTGTTTGACCAGAAGGAGTTGAATATGCGACAAAGAAGATGGATGGAGTACTTGAAAGATTATGACTTTGAACTAAAGTATCACCCAGGAAAGGCGAATAAAGTAGCGGATGCTTTAAGTCGGAAAAGGGTTCATAGTGCAGAATTGATGATTTTGGAGTATTCGTTGTTGGAAAAGTTTAGAGACCTAAATCTCCAATTTGTGTGGACTCCAAGTGGTGTAATTATGGGGAATTTGAATGTTAATTCTACTCTAAGAGTGGAAATTCAACAAGAACAACTGTTAGAGGAGGAGTTACAAGAGTTGTTACTTCAACCGGGCTTTACACGAGCAACAGATGGAATTATTCTGTTTAATCAACGGATATGTGTTCCGAAAGATGAAACCTTGAAAAGGAAAAATTTAGACGAAGCTCATAAAGGTACTTTTACGATACATCCTGGTTCTTCGAAGATGTATCAGGATTTAAAGAAGGATTATTGGTGGTCTGGGATGAAAAAGGATATAGCGGAGTATGTGTCAGAATGTGCAGTATGTCAACAGGTGAAGATTGAACACCAAAGACCGGGCGGTTTGTTACAACCTCTGGATATTCCGATTTGGAAGTGGGATAGTATTTCTATAGATTTTGCAGTGGGTTTACCTCGTACACAGGGAGGTTATGATTCTATCTGGGTGATTGTAGATCGACTAACGAAATCTGCGCATTTCTTAGCCGTGAAGACTACTTATAAGGCAAGTCATCTTGCGAGGTTGTTTATCGCCGAGATTGTGAGATTGCATGGTGTTCCTTCTAATATTGTGTCCGATAGAGACCCGAAGTTTACTTCGAGATTTTGGAAAGTGTTCCAACAAGCGATGGGTACGAATCTGCGTTTAAGCACGTCGAATCATCCTCAAACAGATGGTCAGACTAAGCGAACAATACAAACAATAGAGGATATGTTAAGAGCTTGTGTGCTAGAGAGTAGAGGAAATTGGAAAGAACTTTTGCCGTTAATTGAGTTTTCCTATAATAACAGTTATCATGCGAGCATCGGTATGGCTCCTTATGAAGCATTGTATGGGAGAAAATGTAGAACACCTTTATGTTGGGCTGAAATTGGCGAAGATAGGATTTTGGGACCCGAGATTATTCAAGAAACTACGGAAAAGATTCGAATGATCCGTGAGAAAGTTAAACAGGCACAAGATCGTCAGAAGAGTTATGCGGACAATCGTAGGAGACCTTTGGAATTTGAGGAAGGTGACCATGTATTTCTGAAAGTTACTCCGAGGTTGAGATTGAGAGGTCCGTTTAAGTCACGCAAGTTAAGTCCGAGATACGTGGGACCGTATCAGATTTTAGAAAGGATAGGTGAAGTTACTTACAGATTAGCCTTACCGCCTTCTCTGTCAGAGATGCACGATGTTTTTCATGTATCTCAGCTCCGTAAGTTTGTTCCTGATCCTCTTCAACCAATTCTACCAGAATCGGTGGAAATTGAAGCGGATTTGACTTTTGAACCACAACCGAGTTGTATTGTGGGAAGGGAAACAAAAGTGTTAAGGAACAAAGATATTCCACTTGTTAAGGTGCAATGGGATATGACGCATCCGGGCGATGCTACTTGGGAACTAGAATCGGAAATGAGAGATTCTTATCCACATCTGTTCAGGTAATATTCTTAATTCGAGGACGAATTTCTATTTAAGGGGGGGAGGATGTAATACCCCGTAAGTTTATAAACGCTCTAGTTAATATTATTATGATCAACTGGGTTCCGGAGTACTCTGAGCAATTATTTGGTAAAATAAATAGAGTAAACTGGCGAACTCGGAGTTGATTAATTTAATAGTATTTAACTTTGAGTTTTATTGTGTGATGCATTTGAGCTAATTTGGATATTTAGTAGTATTACTAATAAGTGGTAATTTTTCTATACTATCTATTTTTCTCTCCACTTCATTTGGAAACAAAGAGAAAGTTAGAAACATTGAAGGAAAGTGAAGGAAAGGAAAGGTGAAGGAGAGAAAAGAGGAAAGCTCAAGAACATCAAGAAATCATCATCAATCTTCATCCAATCTTCTCAATCATCTTCATCTTCATCTTGCTGAGAGGTGGGTTCTAGATAGATGCTCTAGATGTAGAATTCCATGTATTTTGGAGTTAGGGTAGAATTGTGAGAAAAGGAGTAATTATGTTAAAATCATGTAGTTAACGGATGAAATGTGAGATAATCGTTGTTAAATGCTTGCTGTTAGGATTATACCATGTTTTGTTGACTATAATGAGGTTTGGATGTGTTTTGGTTGGAAAATAATTGATTTTGGGGTTGGAGACAGCGCTGTTGAGAAGTGGAATTTTCCAGGCTTCGCCTAGCGAACCTGGGGCGAGTCCCAGCGAACGGATTTTCGAGGGTTCGCCTAGCCAACCTGCCAGCGAAGGTCAGCGAGTGTTCGCCAGGGACGTTCGCCTAGCGAACCTTGAGTGTTTTCAGTGCTATTTGCTACTGCCTCGTTTCGCTAAGTCGTTCGCGAAGCAAAGGGCGAGGCGAGTGTTCGCTAGAGTGTTCGCGTAGCGAACTTTATGTCTGTTTTTATTCTGTTTGTGCATTCGCCAGGAGCTTCGCCTAGCGAAGGGGGAGCGAAGTCTCGCTGGCATGTTCGCCCAGCGAACATGGTTGTGTGTGGAATTTTATTTATTTCATAACTTTTGCATCGTTTATCTGTTTTGTGTATTCTCGATATCGATGTGAAACTGTGAATAACCTCTATTTAATAGAAGGAAGAGATATTGGTTGATGCCCGATTAAATGAATCGGAGGGAACCGTAACTCGACGTAATATGTGATATGTCGACTTTTATCTGTGTATGGTGTGTAATTGTTGTTGAAAATGTATGCATGCTAAATTATGAAATAAGTAGAGTGAGGACAATTACCATAAGTAGTGTTGGAAGATTTAGACCGAATAAACACTAGTATGGAACATGTGTGTTAACCGTTTGGTTATGCTAAGGCATTGTGGCCTAGTGATTGTCAAATACAATCACGATTGTGTATGATCACGTAATCGTAACCGGTTATCTTTGCGAGTGCGTTTCATGGGTCTCGAGCTCCTCTGAAACTTGTGCACAACTACTTGACAAGTTTGATCCCCGTGTGCAGTACGAATGGCGCCCGTTGGGTGAATGCTTCTGACGGTAAAAGGCCCGTGTAAAGTGACGGTTCATAACGGTAAAAAGCCCGTAGAACCCGAATCCATTCGTATGTCAAGTAGGTTCAAGGATCCATGACTCGGGTCGTCTTCTAGACGTAGAAGCGGACGGGAAAAGGGGATGCCTTGGTGTGGTTACGAATTAGTGATATTGTGGGTTAATGAACTCATAACATGTTTCCATATAGTGTGCGTGTACTCAAAGTCACTCCCCTTTTCTCTTTTGACTTGAGTTAGGTTTGTTAGAACCTTGTAGAGCCGAGAGGACTTTAAGATAGGGAACTCACTGAGATTTGATGTATCTCACCCCACTGTTGTTGTTTACATCACAGGTTTTGCAGGTCCAGCGAAGGGTAAGGACAAGGCTATTTGACTTTCCTTACGGATCGTGGTTTTGTGATGGCATGGCTTCCGCTATGGCGTTATGTTTTGAGATCATTGCATTGATCTAGTTCTTAGTTTTAATCTTTTCGAACATCTTGTATATGTAATGCCTAAGACTTTTAGTATTTTGTATTAGAGGCAATTATGTATATAATGTGTTAACTAGGAACTTATTTTTTCAGTACCAAAAGTGAAACTCGTGTATAATATATGATTTGAGGCATGTATTGTATAGGGTCTTTACAGACACCCATTGGTTGGTGACATATTAAAATGACATTGATTTGATCATACTAGAACAAGCGATGACGCTGTCGGTGGTTTTGAAACAACGTTTGCTGCAAGAACTTTGAGGAAGCAACGTGAGTGGTTTGATCGTACTTAGCTTCACTTCTTCCGCTGAACTGCACAACAACCACCATGAATTCTTCTCTGACCACCGTCGTCAAATCCACCACTATAACAACGCCGCACACCAAGTTTCATCGCGTCATCCTTTGTCCCTTCCATGATTTTGTTTTTGTTTATGTTGGCTTCTGATTTTGCTTGCTAAGATGTAGTTTCAATATGTTTTGAGAAATGAAAGATAAATTCATTTTGTTGTTATCTTTATATAAGAATATGAGAATGAATCTGAACCGCTGAATTAAAATATATTTCTAAAATTGATTATTAATTTCTCTCTCCTCTTAAAAGAGCCCGATTTTTTCAATTTTTGGCACATGATTCAGTGAAAAATATGATTTAATCTCAACCTTTTAAATCTGATGGTTATTATTTATTCTCAAATTCTCATATAACTCACTCATTCTCACTATATATATATATATATATATATATATATATATATATATATTCAAAAATATTTTTTATTAAAACTATTATAAAATAGTAGAAATTATTTTAAACATTAAAAGACTAATTTAGATATATAGTAGCATAAATTTACATTATTTAAGAATAAATCATAGTCAATATCAATTAAGTTTTCAAAAAAATAAAATATTTATAAATGATTTTTAAGAAAACTTATTCAAAATTAAGTAATGTTTTGAAATTTTGATATGAAAAATTATCATAATAAAAAAAATAAAATATCTAACATAATATTGTATAAAAAATGTATTTAAACTAATTTTTTATCCGAAATTATATTTAGAAAATTATTTGTAAATTTTTTAAATAAAAATCAATTATATTATACATATCATTTTACCCCTTACGATATTATTAGATCATTCCCAAAATTTTGATCATAATTGTTATATAATTGACTTCTTGCTAAATTAATATATATATATATATATATATATATATTTTATATTTATAGATAAATTTAAAATAATTATATATTTAAATTGACTTGAGCGAGCACAAATTGACCCGCGCAGATATAAGAAGAGTGTCCTATTAGTAATATATTATTAGTTGTTAACTCTAAAATAAAATTATTTCAAGAATGAATATTAATAATATATTCTTTATAACTAAAGGAATATCCAAAAAGAAAAAGTTCTTGAGATGAAGCGAGGGAGAGGAAGGGGACGGGGGCTGCCAGCCAAGGTGCCTTCGTCAACGGCCAATCCAGCGGTATCATCCGTCGTTCAGAGTGGTTCGGCGAGAGAAACTTATGAAGAAGTGACTGTGAGGAATGAATTGTCAGATGAGGAAAGTCAAACAGATGAAATTCAATCGAAAGCTAGTGAAGACAAAACCCTAAGCGAAGATGCAGTGGCAACCCTAAAAAGAGATGTTCCTTCAGCGGAAGCAAGCCAAGAACAGAAGAAGCTCTGGGTAGATGTCATCAAAGAGAACCGAAACCCGGCGAAGGGTTTGTCTATGGAATTTGTTGCACCCAAATTGGTTGATGGAGAAGTTGAAATTGAAATTGAAGCAGCTGATGTGGAAGCAGAAGTGAAATATTGGGAATCTGCACTCATCATGTATGTTATTGGTGAGTATTTGAGTATGAATGTTGTTAAACAATTTATGCTTCAGAACTGGAACTTTGTGAAGCTACTAGATCTATACTACAATGAGGAAGGGTTTTTCATTATGTGATTCCAATCGTTCCAAGACAAAGATTCAGTCTTAATGAAAGGACCATATACGATCCACAAGAGACCAATGATGCTGACAGAATGGAAGCCTGATTTTAGCCTGAATAAGGATATGCTGAGAACGATTCCGTTGTGGGTGAAACTCCCTCAACTGCCATTACATTTATGGGGAGCTCGTAGCATGAGTAAAATTGAGAGTGCAATTGGGACGCCTTTGGTGACAGATGAGTGCACGGCTAATAAGCTCAGGGTGTCGTACGCTAGAATTTTGGTGGAGATTGACATCACCGAAGAGTTAAAGAAGGAGATAACGATCAGAGATGAAAAAGGCAACAACTTGAAACAACCTATAGAGTATAAATGGAGACCTTTGTACTGCAGAAAATGCCACAAAGTTGGACACAATTGTGAGAAGCCTGCTAAAAAAGCTAAAGAATGGAGACCAAAGGTGAAGGAAGTTCAAGCTAGAGTAGAAGATAATTCCAATGAGGAGGGACAGATAATAAAAGGGCAGGTTGCAAACTCTGAAGAGAAGTAAAATGAAGACAATGATGAGTGGACAAGAGTTAAAGGTAATGGACGGGACAATGGAAAGGGGATTGTGATTGAAGGTATTCAATGTCAAAATGGTTTTGGACTACTTGGGATTTTGAATGATCCTCAAAGTAGTCAAAGCAGGAATCAATGCTAGTCTCGTGGAACGTGAGGGGGCTAAATAAAGTGGTTAAGACTAGAGAGGTTAGCTCCCACCTCATCAAGCTTAACCCTATGATTAGTGTAATGATTGAAACAAGAGTTAAAAGAGGGAAAGATGACAGAGTTAGAGGTAAGTTGAATTTGAAAGGTAGCTACATTGATAACTATGAGAAGCATGATAATGGTCGAATTTGAATCTGGTGGAACAATACTCATATTGAAATCAGGAAAATTACTTGTTCTATGCAATTGATTCACTGCAGTGTTTATGACGGAAATGGTGAATTCATGTTTTGGCTAACTGCTGTGTATGGTGCCAACCAACTGGAATTAAGGAAAAAGTTATGGAAGCAGATTGAGCAAATCCACTTGAGTCAGCAGGGACCTTGGTTCATTATTGGAGATTACAATAATGTGATGCAAACGAATGACAGAAGGGGTGGGAACATGGTCCAGATGAATGAGTACAAAGATCTGACAGATATGATGCAAACAACTAATCTTAGCAGCATGGACACGACTGGGAATTACTACACGTGGTCTAACAAGCAAAGTGACAACATTATATATTCCAGAATTGATCATGGAATAGCCAATACAGGCTGGTACCATAAGTATTGTAACATGACTCTGAACATCCTAGATCCTGGTATTTCTGATCATGCTCTGCTTTATTTGTGTAATCCTGAAAAGAAGTGGAAGAAGTCTCAACAATTCAAATTCATTAACAATGTTGTGAATGTTGAGGGTTACCAAGAGGAAATAGCTAACAGTTGGAATATCCCTTTAGGAGGGAGTCCTATGTTTGTTATGTGGAGGAAGCTTATTAGGGTGCAAAGTGTTGTGATCAATCTTAGTAAGCCTCTTGTAGGTGCAACTCAGTTCCTCAAGCAGGCTAGGATTAAACTTCATGAGGCTCATAATAAACTCAAGGATGACCTTGGCAATGCTATGCTGATCAATTTGGTAAAGGAGAAAACTGATAAAGTCTTTAAGTGGAGTGAGATAGAGGAACAAGTTCTAAGACAAAGGTCCAAGATTAACTGGTTGAAGTTAGGAGATGGAAATAACAGGTATTTTCATGCTAGTTTGAAGGCCAAACAAAGTTAGAATGGAATTTACCAAATTTCTCTTGAGGATGGCACCATACTGGAAAAGCCTGAGGACATTGAGAATGAGATTCTTAGGTTCTATGGGAATCTCATGGGTAGTGCTAAAAACAGCATTGAAGGGATTGATTTAACTGCTATGAGAAGTGGACCTCATTTATCTGCTGAGCAAAGGATTTTACTTGAGAGACCTGTTACAGCTGATGAAATCCAAAATGCTTTAAAAGACATTAATGACCTTAAAGCCCCTGGGGTGGATGGTTTTGGAGCTAAGTTTTTCAAGTCTTCTTGGTCCATAATAAAGCAAGACACTATAGCTGCTATCATGGATTTCTTCAATAATTTTCAAATGTATCATGCAGTTAATTGTACTCTTGTTTCTCTAACTCCTAAAGGTAATGCCGACAAGTATGTTAAAGACTATAGGCCAATCTCCTGTTGTACCACTCTTTACAAAATCATTTCTAAAATCTTGACTAACAGGCTGAGATGTGTCATCACTAGTATTGTTAACAAGAGTCAGGCAGCGTTCATACCGGGGCAGAGCATACATGATCATATTTTGTTAGCTTATGAGCTCATTCGTGGCTATAGTAGGAAAGGAGAAACTCCAAGATGTATGCTGCAGTTAGATATACAGAAAGCTTATGATACCATTGATTGGTGGGCTCTTGAATGTATCTTAAAGGAGTTGGGATTTCCTCACAAATTCACTAAATGGATTATGCTTGCAGTGTCTAGCGTGTCTTACAGGTTTAAGATTGGCGGGAAAGTTACAAAGAGTTTGAAGACAAAGCGAGGCCTTAGACAAGGAGATCCAATCTCCCCCCTTCTGTTTGTGCTGGTGATGGAGTACTTCCATAGAGTGATTCATAAGCTGGATCATATTCCTAATTTTAATTTTCACGCGAAGTGCGAAAGGCATAAAATCATCAATCTGAGTTTTGCTGATGATGTACTGCTTTTTTCTCGTGGAGATTGTAAATCAGTGGAGCTGCTGATGGAACAGGTAAACACTTTTTCGAATTCCACTGGTCTTATTGTTAACCCGATGAAATGCAGGACTTTCCTTGGAGGGGTGGCTAGTGATACAAAGGATGAAATACATGCGGTTACTAATTATGTGGAAGGGGAGCTTCCCTTTAGATAATTGGGAGTCCCTCTTACGACGAAGAAACTTCCTATCAGTCACTACATGAAGTTGGTTGACCGTATTGTGAGTCGTATTCGTCACTGGAGTTCGAAAATGCTGAGTTATGCAGGTAGGCTGCAGTTGATAAATAGTGTCGTTGCTTCTATGATAATTTACTGGATGTGGTGCCTTCCGTTTCCGAAGAAAGTGATCCAAGAAATTGATTCCATCTGCAGAACTTTTCTTTGGTCGGGTAAGGATTTAAAGTAAAAAAAAATCGCTTATTGCTTGGAAAAAAGTGTGTAATCCTAAGAGGAATGGTGGTCTCAATATCATATCTTTGAGAGAGTGGAACAAAGCTAGCATTGCAAAGCTCCTCTGGAACCTTTTTAATAGAAAAGAGTCTTTGTGGGTTAAGTGGATACACTCCTTCTATTTCAAAAACCATACTGTCCAGCAAGTCCAGATTAGCCAAAACATGTCTTGGATCTTGAAATCTGTCCTCAAGCAGAGAGATCTCATGAGCAGGATGAATGATTGGAATTCCATGATAGGGAAATACCAAATTAGCAAAGTTTATGGATTTCTTAAAGGCGAGGAACCGGTTGTTGAGTGGAAGCATCTGATGTACAATTCTATTGCGAGGCCAAGAGTGAATTTTATGTTGTGGATGGCTTGCCATAATAGGCTTGCAACAAGAGATAGATTAAAAAAATTTGGGATCATAAGTACGGATGATTGTTATTTTTGTGACCAGGTGGAATCTAATGAACATCTATTGTTCGGTTGCCCTCCGTTCAAGAAATGTTGGCAAGAAATCTTGGGTTGGATTGGAATAGATCATTCCCCTCATGGTTGGAATGAGGAATTACATTAGATTATGGAAAGGAGCAAAGGAAAAGGTTGGAAAGCTACCCTTGTCCGTAGTGTTGCGGCGGAAACCGTATATGAAATTTGGAGGTATAGAAATAGGAAAGTGTTTGGGGATAGTGTAAATACCATAGAAATTAAAGATATAGTAATTTCCAATATTGTTAATAGGGGATGGGGAAATACTAAATTTAGGAAGAATATTGCTAATCTCCTTATGGTTTAGCTTGTTGGTTTTGTTTTTTTGGTGGTTGGGTGAGCCTTTTGCCACCTTGTATCTCTTTATTCATTTGGTTTAATAAAGTTTACTTTATTTCCAAAAAAAAAAAAAAGGAATATCCAAAAATATAAAACAATAAAAAACAAAAACATTCTTCGCTAAAACATCAATAATTAACCATATAATTTATATGGAGTATATATCCTTTATATTTCAATAATAAAGTAATTAAAAAAAACAATCACACTAGTAATTAGTCCTAATAACTTAATAATTAACCTAATAATAAATATGGATGAATGACTTAAACTAATGGCATGCTACACCATACAATAAAATCCAATTAGACGATTTTTCTAAATGATCTCTATGCGATGAAAAGCTAAGAGGCTCACAAACAATCTTCATAGTAAGAACTTTTGGAAAATTGTGCACATCCTTAAAATTGATAGTAGTAGACAATCCAACCTCAAAGTTAACAATTCCCCGAGAGGAGCTACTAACAATGTCGGTAGCCACATCATTGTTGACATCCATGTTGTGGTGGACTATGATAGTATTTGTAAAACCACTACTTTGGAAAAAAGGTTTTAAAGGAATGGTGGAGAGAAGACTTTGATATATTGTTGTAATTAATATTAAAAGAAATGCAATCGTAAGATATACTATAATAGCTATCGTGATTTGTGATGAAGAGAGTAATATTTCACTCAGCGGTGATTCTGGATTTTTTTTTATGTTGAGTGAGTTGATAGAAGTTGAGTTGATTCCATACTTTGGCGTGACTGTGTGAAAACGGAAGATGAGAAGTAGCAATATAAAAAAGCCGGCAAGAAGGAACATTCTAGCAAAAACTATAACTTTTTGCATCCAAAATGACCTCTGTTGGATTGAGGACGATGCATATTCTATGACAATAGACAATAAAAATATGATCATGTCAATAGAAAAACAAAAATAATTTATAAAAATATTAATAAAAAAGATATATAAGGAGTGACACTCGTCCCGTTTAGACATGTTCTACAAAAGTTTGCAAGAAAACGGAACAGAACGTCTAGATTTGTCAAAAAAAACAAACGGGACAAATGGACTTGCCAATACATCACTTTTTATACAAAATTTTATGTTTATAAAAATGCACAAAAATTTAGAGAGGAATATGATAAACATATTAAAAGAAGCTTTGTTAAAATTTTACAAAAAAATTATAGATTAGAAATACCTGTATCCATATTCGGTAATGATCAGAAAGCAAGTAAGCAGCAACTAAAAAAAAGTTAAAATGGAATGAGTGTATTAGAATAATTTGAAATAAAACTTTACTACAAGAATTTTTTACAAACTACACACATACAAACTTAAAGATCTATGGGAAAAATAGCTTCAGAAAATATGCGAAATTTACCAGTTTGGTTTAACTTCTACGCCTCTTATAAACTTGGTTGTTTTTTCAATTCTTAGACTTTGTTTGGTCATGTATAGTATTTATAGAGTTTTAAGATGCAACACATATGGAAGGAAAGAAAATAAAAAGATGTAAAATTGATTATGAACAATTAAATTGATTGTCATTATATCAATCTCTTTCTTTTTAATTTATTTATTGTATTGTAGTTTTAATTAGATTTAGGATTGATTATGAAACCAATCAACGATTAAACTAATTATCTTTACTTCAATCAATTTCTTCTATTTATCTTGTTGTAATTTTATTTAGATTCAGGATTTAATATGAAATCAATCAACAATTAAATTGATTACAAATATATCAATCTCTTTCTTCTTAGTTTATTTATCTTTTTATATTTTTAATTAGATTTAGTTTTTTTTTCTCTCACTGAGATAACAGGTTTGCTGAGCCGTATGATTTTACTCTCTACCACTTTTTTATTTTTTTATTATTTTATTTATTTATTTTTCCCATTTAGTATTTTAAAAAAAAAAATTTATAACATGATTTTTTTAAAAAAATTCAAGACTTGTAATTCTTAGAAAACTATTTTATTTTTATATTTGTGGTTATTTTCTTAATGAATGGGATGGAAATACATAAAAATATTGATAAAATAAAAACTTATCTTAATAGTTAAATATAAAATAGAATTTAAAAACCAGATAGAGAAAATAAGGTACCATAGATGAGACATATTAAAATTTTATATAATATATATTATATATTATAATCATTCATATATCACTATATAAATCATCAAAGTTAATAAAGAAGTTGGATTGATTAAATATTGAATACAAAAAGTTATATCTGATTTTCAATTACACTTAATTGTATATATATTTATTGCACTTTATTATAGTTATTTTGTGATACACAATCAAATGACTTCAGATTTTCGGATGGAGATTGAGTCTGAATAGGCTGTCCACGAGAGCCAACTTAAGAGCGAGATATATCATTGATAATGTTCATGAAGAGGTTTGTATGTTTTATTTTCATCACATCGAGGATTCTACTCATCTTTTCGTTTCTTGCGGTAAATCTTCGTCGGTGTGGAATATGATTTGCGAGTGGGTTGAAGTTGATAGAATAGTCGAATTTACAGTGGGTCGGCATTTGAAGTCGTGGAATTCGAAACTTCGTGGTAGATACAAAGGGGGAAAGGTTAGTTCTTTATGGTTTATAACATATTGGAATATTTGGAAATGCCGGAACAATATCCTCTACAACGATGCTATCTTTAACGTGAATGACATTGTCAACGATATTAAAGCCACATCGTGGAATTGGTTAGTTCTTGGTAGTAATAGTAGTAAGAACTGTTGGTTGTACGAATGATATAAAAAGCCACTCGATTTTCTGTAATTTCTCTGTTTCGTTGTTGGTTGTCGTTTGTTGGTTCGAGATTTCCTTAATCTCTTATTAATAAAGTTTCTGCTTATCAAAAAAAAAAAAAATCAAATGACTTCAGTGTGATACGTTAATTAGGGATTTAAAAATAAAAATAAAAATAACATTTTCAAAATAGTAAAAATTATTTTAAACTTAATATTTATAAACTAAGAGTCTAATTTTAACATATAGTAGTATAAATTAAAATTTTTTAATATTAAAACATAGTCAATTTCAACTAATTAAATTCTTAAAAAATCCAAGTTTTCAAAAAAAGTATCTAATAATGATTTATTTTATATAAAGAATAATTCAAAATAGTAAAATTTTGAAATTTTAATATTTATAAAAGTCATAGTATAAAAGACTAAAATATCTAAAATAATATTCACCAAAAAATATTTATATAAGTTGTTTATCCGAAGATTTTTTTTTGAAAAATTGTTTATACTTTTTTAAAATTAAAATATGTAATATTATACAAATCATTTAAAATTTAATAATTGTTTTAGTCAATATTTAATATAATTACAAAAAGATTCTTTTTATGATTTTGATCAATAATCGATCATAATATGATATGATAATCTTATCTTTTTGAATTTGGTATATTGGTTTTTTCTAAGAATCTTTGAGGCTTCATTTGTAATTTAATTTTTTTATTTTATATTAAATTTTTTCTCTTTTCAGGGTTTGGGTATTGTAGTTTTAGTTAAAAAATTAAGAAAGGAGAAAACTATAATTAATTAATTATGTTAACGCAATTTTATTGAAAGGCTTAAAAATATTCCCCTTATGACATTATTTGGTCAGTCAAAAATTTATGATCATTATTATAATATATTTGACTTCTAGATAATCTACCACGTATCTATTAAAAGACTATGTTCTAGAAACGATCACTAAATCTTTTTCAATTCAAGTTTATTTATTTCTAATTATAGTATTAATTATGTCTAAGCACATTTAACTTACTTTTTCAATTTTCATGCAAAACTGAAAAAAAAAGCCTCATTTTACTTTCAATGTCATTTTAATTGTTCACTCTGCTTCATCCTTAAAATAATCAAAAGATACAATGAAGCTTGGAGTGACACGCATTGGTTGGGGACATATTAAAATGACATTGATTTGATCATACTAGAACAAGCGATAACGCCGTCGGTGGTTTTGAAACAACGTTTGCTGCAAGAACTTTGAGGAAGCAACGTGAGTGGTTTGATCGTACTTAGCTTCGATTCTTCCGCTGAACTGCACAACAACCACCATGAATTCTTCTCTGACCACCGTCGTCAAATCCACCACTATCACAACGCCGCACACCAAGTTTCATCGCATCATCCTTTGTCCCTTCCCTGATTTTGTTTTGGTTTATGTTGGCTTCTGATTTTGCTTACTAAGATGTAGTTTCAATATGTTTTGAGAAATGAAAGATAAATTCATGTTGTTGTTATCTTTATATAAGAATATGAGAATGAATCTGAACCCCTGAATTAAAATATATTTCTAAAATTGATTATTAATTTCTCTCTCCTCTTAAAAGAGCCCGATTTTTTCAATTTTTGGCACATGATTCAGTGAAAAATATGATTTAATCTCAACCTTTTAAATCTGATGGTTATTATTTATTCTCAAATTCTCATATAACTCACTCATTCTCACTATATATATATATATATATATATATATATTCAAAAATATTTTTTATTAAAACTATTATAAAATAGTAGAAATTATTTTAAACGTTAAAATACTAATTTTGATATATAGTAGCATAAATTTACATTATTTAAGAATAAATCATAGTCAATATCAATTAAGTTTTCAAAAAAATAAAATATTTATAAATGATTTTTAAGAAATCTTATTCAAAATTAAGTAATGTTTTGAAATTTTGATATTAAAAATTATCATAATAAAAAAAATAAAATATCTAAAGTAATATTGTATAAAAAATGTATTTAAACTAATTTTTTATCCGAAATTATATTTAGAAATTTATTTGTAAATTTTTTAAATAAAAATCAATTATATTATACATATCATTTTACCCCTTAGGATATTATTAGATCATTCCCAAAATTTTGATCATAATTGTTATATAATTGACTTCTTGCTAAATTAATATATATATATATATATATTTTATATTTATAGATAAATTTAAAATAATTATATATTTAAATTGACTTGAGCGAGCACAAATTGACCCGCGCAGATATAAGAAGAGTGTCCTATTAGTAATATATTATTAATTGTTAACTCTAAAATAAAATTATTTCAAGAATGAATATTAATAATATATTCTTTATAACTAAAGGAATATCCAAAAATATAAAACAATAAAAAAAAACATTCTTCGCTAAAACATCAATAATTAACCATATAATTTATATGGATTATATATCCTTTATATTTCAATAATAAAGTAATTAAAAAAAATCACACTAGTAATTAGTCCTAATAACTTAATAATTAACCTAATAATAAATATGGATGAATGACTTAAACTAATGGCATGCTACACCATACAATAAAATCCAATTAGACTATTTTCCTGAATGATCTCTATGCGGTGAAAAGCTAAGAGGCTCACAAACAATCTTCATAGTACGAACTTTTGGAAAATTGCGCACATCCTTAAAATTGATAGTAGTAGACAATCCAACCTCAAAGTTAACAATTCCCCGAGAGGAGCGACTAACAATGTCGGTAGCTACATCATTGTTGACATCCATGTTGTGGTGGACTATGATAGTATTTGTAAAACCACTACTTTGGAAAAAAGGTTTTAAAGGAATGGTGGAGAGAAGACTTTGATATATTGTTGTAATTAATATTAAAAGAAATGTGATCTTAAGATATACTATAATAGCTGTCGTGATTTGTGATGAAGAGAGTAATATTTCACTCAGCGGTGATTCTTGATTTTTTTTTATGCTGAGTGAGTTGATAGAAGCTGAGTTGATTCCATACTCTGGCGTGACTATGTGAAAACAGAAGATGAGAAGTAGCAATATAAAAAAGCCGGCAAGAAGGAACATTCTATCAAAAATTATAAGTTTTTGCATCCAAAATGACCTCTGTTAGATTGAGGATGCATATTCTATGATAATAGACAATAAAAATATGATCATGTCAATAGAAAAACAAAAATAATTTATAAAAATATTAATAAAAAAGATATATTAGGAGTGACATTCGTTCCGTTTAGACATGTTCTACAAAAGTTTGCAAGAAAACTGAACAGAACGTCTAGATTTGTCACAAAAAAAAAACGGGACAAATGGACTTGCCAATACATCACTTTTTATACAAAATTTTATGTTTATAAAAATGCACAAAAATTTAGAGCGGAATATGATAAACATATTAAAAGAAGCTTTGTTGAAATTTTACAAAAAATTTATAGATTAGAAATACCTGTATCCATATTCGGTAATGATCAGAAAGCAAGTAAGCAACAACTTAAAAAAAAGTTAAAATGGAATGAGTGTATTAGAATAATTTGAAATAAAACTTTACTACAAGAATTTTTTATAAACTACACACATAAAAACTTAAAGATATATGGGAAAAATAGCTTCAGAAAATATGCGAAATTTACCAGTTTAGTTTAACTTCTACGCCTCTTATAAACTTGGTTGTTTTTTCAATTCTTAGACTTTGTTTGGTCATGTATAGTATTTATAGAGTTTTAAGATGCAACACATATGGAAGGAAAGAAAATAAAAAGAAGTAAAATTGATTATGAACAATTAAATTGATTGTCATTATATCAATCTCTTTCTTTTTAATTTATTTATCGTATTGTAGTTTTAATTAGATTTAGGATTGATTATGAAATCAATCAACGATTAAACTAATTATCTTTACTTCAATCAATTTCTTTTTATTCTATTTATCTTATTGTAATTTTATTTAGATTCAGGATTTAATATGAAATCAATCAACAATTAAATTGATTACAAATATATCAATCTCTTTCTTCTTAGTTTATTTATCTTTTTATATTTTTAATTAGATTTAGTTTTGTTTTCTCTCACTGAGATAACAGGTTTGCTGAGGCGTGTGATTTTACTCTCTACCACTTTTCTATTTTTTTATTATTTTATTTATTTATTTTTCCCATTTAATATTTTTAAAAAAAAAATTTATAACATGATTTTTTTAAACAAATTCAAGACTTGTAATTCTTAGAAAACGATTTTATTTTTATATTTGTGGTTATTTTCTTAATGAATGGGATGGAATTACATAAAAATATTGATAAAATAAAAACTTATCTTAATATTTAGCACCTTTTATTTAAATATAAAATAGAATTTAAAAACCAGATAGAGAAAATAAGGTACCATAGATGAGACATATTAAAATTTTTTATAATATAAATTATATATTATAATCATTCATATATCACTATATAAATCATCAAAGTTAATAAAGAAGTTGGATTGATTAAATATTGAATACAAAAAGTTATATTTGATTTTCAATTACACTTAATTGTATATTTATTTATTGCACTTTATTATAGTTATTTTGTGATACACAATCAAATGACTTCAGATTTTCGGATGGAGGTTGAGTCTGAATAGGCTGCCCACGAGAGCCAACTTAAGAGCGAGACATATCATTGATAATGCTCATGAAGAGGTTTGTATGTTTTGTTTTCATCACATCGAGGATTCTACTCATCTTTTCGTTTCTTGCGGTAAATCTTCGTCGTTGTGGAATATGATTTGCGAGTGGGTTGAAGTTGATAGAATAGTCGAATTTACGGTGGGTCGGCATTTGAAGTCGTGGAATTCGAAACTTCGTGGTAGATGCAAAGAGGGAAAGGTTAGTTCTTTATGGTTTATAACATGTTGGAATATTTGGAAATGCCGGAACAATATCCTCTACAATGATGTTATCTTTAACGTGAATGACATTGTCAACGATATTAAAGCCACGTCGTGGATTTGGTTAGTTCTTGGTAGTAATAGTAGTAAGAACTGTAGGTTGTACGAATGATATAAAAAGCCACTCGATTTTCTGTAATTTCTCGGTTTCGTTGTTGGTTGTAGTTTGTTGGTTCGAGATTTCCTTAATCTCTTATTAATAAAGTTTCTGCTTATCAAAAAAAAAAAAAAATCAAATGACTTCAGTGTGATACGTTATTTAGGGATTTAAAAATAAAAATAAAAATAACATTTTCAAAATAGTAAAAATTATTTTAAACTTAATATTTATAAACTAAGAGTCTAATTTTAACATATAGTAGTATAAATTAAAATTTTTTAATATTAAAACATAGTCAATTTCAACTAATTAAATTCTTAAAAAATCCAAGTTTTCAAAAAAAGTATCTAATAATGATTTTTTTATATAAAGAATAATTCAAAATAGTAAAATTTTGAAATTTTAATATTTATAAAAGTCATAGTATAAAAGACTAAAATATCTAAAATAATATTCACCAAAAAATATTTATATAAGTTGTTTATCCGAAGATTTTTTTTTGAAAAATTGTTTATACTTTTTTAAAATTAAAATATGTAATATTATACAAATCATTTAAAATTTAATAATTGTTTTAGTCAATATTTAATATAATTACAAAAAGATTCTTTTTATGATTTTGATCAATAATCGATCATAATATGATATGATAATCTTATCTTTTTGAATTTGGTATATTGGTTTTTTCTAAGAATCTTTGAGGCTTCATTTGTAATTTAATTTTTTTATTTTGTATTAAATTTTTTCTCTTTTCAGGGTTTGGGTATTGTAGTTTTAGTTAAAAAATTAAGAAAGGAGAAAACTATAATTAATTAATTATGTTAACGCAATTTTATTGAAAGGCTTAAAAATATTCCCCTTATGCTATTATTTGGTCAGTCAAAAATTTATGATCATTATTATAATATATTTGACTTCTAGATAATCTACCACGTATCTATTAAAAGACTATGTTCTAGAAACGATCACTAAATCTTTTTCAATTCAAGTTTATTTATTTCTAATTATAGTATTAATTATGTCTAAGCACATTTAACTTACTTTTTCAATTTTCATGCAAAACTGAAAAAATAAAAGCCTCATTCTACTTTCAATGTCATTTTAATTGTTCACTCTGCTTCATCCATAAAATAATCAAAAGATACAATGAAGCTTGGAGTGACACGCATTGGTTGGGGACATATTAAAATGACATTGATTTGATCATACTAGAACAAGCGATAACGCCGTCGGTGGTTTTGAAACAACGTTTGCTGCAAGAACTTTGAGTAAGCAACGTGAGTGGTTTGATCGTACTTAGCTTCACGTCTTCCGCTGAACTGCACAACAACCACCATGAATTCTTCTCTGACCACCATCGTCAAATCCACATCTATCACAACGCCGCACACCAAGTTTCATCGCATCATCCTTTGTCCCTTCCCTGATTTTGTTTTGGTTTATGTTGGCTTCTGATTTTGCTTGCTAAGATGTAGTTTCAATATGTTTTGAGAAATGAAAGATAAATTCATGTTGTTGTTATCTTTATATAAGAATATGAGAATGAATCTGAACCCCTGAATTAAAATATATTTCTAAAATTGATTATTAATTTCTCTCTCCTCTTAAAAGAGCCCGATTTTTTCAATTTTTGGCACATGATTCAGTGAAAAATATGATTTAATCTCAACCTTTTAAATCTGATGGTTATTATTTATTCTCAAATTCTCATATAACTCACTCATTCTCACTATATATATATATATATATATATATATATTCAAAAATATTTTTTATTAAAACTATTATAAAATAGTAGAAATTATTTTAAACGTTAAAATACTAATTTTGATATATAGTAGCATAAATTTACAAGTGGATGCGTCATATCCCATTGCACCTTAACAAGTGGAATATCTTTGTTCCTTAACACTTTTGTTTCCCTTCCCACAACACAACTCGGTTGTGGTCTAAAAGTCAAATCCGCTTCAATTTCCACTGATTCGGGTAGAATTGGCTGAAGAGGATCAGGAATAAACTTACGGAGCTGAGATACGTGAAAAACGTCATGCATCTCGGATAGAGAGGGTGTTAAGGCTAATCTATAAGCAACTTCACCAATCCTTTCTAAAATCTGATACGGTCCCACGTATCTCGGACTTAACTTACGCGACTTAAACGGTCCTTTCAATCTCAATCTCGGAGAAACTTTCAGAAATACATGGTCACCTTCCTCAAATTCCAAAGGTCTCCTACGATTGTCCGCATAACTCTTTTGACGATCTTGTGCTTGTTTAACCTTCTCGCGGATCATTCGAATCTTTTCCGTAGTCTCTTGAATAATCTCGGGTCCCAAAATTCTATCTTCGCCAATTTCAGCCCAACACAAAGGTGTTCTACACTTCCTCCCATACAATGCTTCATACGGAGCCATACCGATGCTCGCATGATAACTATTGTTATAGGAAAACTCAATTAACGGCAAAAGTTCTTTCCAATTCCCTCTACTCTCTAACACACAAGCTCTTAACATATCCTCCATCGTTTGTATTGTTCGTTCAGTCTGACCATCCGTTTGAGGATGATTCGACGTGCTCAAACACAAACTCGTACCCATCGCTTGTTGGAACACTTTCCAAAATCTCGAAGTAAACTTCGGATCTCGATCGGACACAATACTAGAAGGAATACCATGCAATCTCACAATCTCAGCAATAAACAACCTTGCAAGATGACTTGCCTTATAAGTAGTCTTTACGGCTAAGAAATGTGCAGATTTTGTTAGTCGATCCACAATTACTTAATTAGAATCATAACCTCCTAGTGCACGAGGTAAACCTACTGCAAAATCCATAGAGATACTACTCCACTTCCAAACTGGAATATCCAAAGGTCGTAACAGACCGCCCGGTCTTTGGTGTTCAATCTTCACCTGTTGACATACTGCACATTCTGACACATATTCCGCTATATCCTTTGGTTAAACAGAACAATCCCATCTGTCGCTCGTGTAAAACCCGGCTGAAGTAACAATTCTTGTAACTCTTCCTCTAACAATTGTGTCTGTTGAATCTCAACTCTCAAAGTAGAATTGACATTCAAATTTCCCAGGATCACACCATTCGGAGTCCACACAAATTGGAGATTAAGATCTCTAAACTTTTCCAATAATGAATACTCCAAAATCATCAATTCTGCACTATGAACCATTTTCCGACTTAAGGCATCCGCTACTTTATTCGCCTTTCCTGGATGATACTTCAATTCTAAGTCATAATCCTTTAAGTACTCCATCCACCTTCTTTGTCGCATGTTCAACTCCTCCTGGTCAAACAAATACTTCAAACTTTTGTGGTCACTGAACATTTCGAAACGTACACCATATAAATAATGACTCCACACCTTCAGTGCAAACACCACGGCAGCTAGTTCTAAGTCATGAGTTGGATAATTCTTCTCATGAACTTTTTAACTGTCGAGAAACATAAGCTACCACTTGACCACCTTGCATCATAACACCCCCTAATCCCCTCTTAGAAGCATCACAAAATACTTCATAAGAGTTATTAGGATTAGGAATAATTAATACTGGAGCACTCGTCAAACTTTCCTTCAAATGCATAAAACTTTGTTCGCAACCTGAATCCCATTCAAAAGTAACATCCTTCCGAGTAAGTTTCGTCATTGGTAAGGCCAATTGAGAAAAGCCCTTGATAAACCTTCTATAGTAACCGGCCAATCCCAAGAAACTTCTGACTTCTGTAACATTTCTCGGTCTCTCCCAATTAATCACTGCTTCTACTTTCGATGGATCCACTGCCACACCACCTCGAGATATCACATGTCCAAGAAAATTAACTTCCGACATCCAAAACTCACACTTGCTCAACTTAGCAAACAATTGCTTCTCTTGCAAGACCGATAAGACAATCCTCAGATGTTCTTCGCACTTTTGTGGAGTACGAGAATAAATAAGAATGTCATCAATAAAGATTACCACAAACTGGTCCAAGTAAGCCTGAAATATACGGTTCATGTAATCCATAAAAACAGCTGGAGCATTAGTCACACCGAAAGGCATCACTAAGAATTCGTAATGACCGTAACGGGTTCTAAATGCAGTTTTTGGCACATCGGACTCTTCACTCGAATCTGATGATAACCCGACCGTAAATCAATCTTCGAGAACACACAGGCTCCTTTCAATTGATCTAACAAGTCGTCTATCCTTGGTAAGGGATACTTATTCTTAATGGTAACTTTATTCAACTTACGATAATCGATGCATAAACGCATTCCCCCATCTTTCCTTCTTTACCAATAACACTGGAGCTCCCCAAGGTGAAACACTAGATCTAACAAGGTGCTTAGACATCAAGTCTTCCAATTGGTCCTCTAATTCTCTTAACCCAAGCGGCGCCATCTGATACGGAGAAACGGACACAGGAGCCGTTCCTGGTATCAGGTCAATAGAGAACTCAACTCCTCTCTCCGGAGGAAAGAGTAGTAACATTCTCTGGAAACACTTCGGAAAACTCACCCACTATAGGAATACTCAGAACTTGCTGTTCCCTACTTCCTTCCTTAGTAAGAACCAATAAAACAGATTTCTCTTTCTCAAACAAGAAATTTACCATTCCCACCGTACCTTCTAAAATCGTTGATAATACATCTTTCGGAGTAGCCTCAGCAGATGGAATAATGATTAACTTTTCTTCACACCCAATAAACACCGAATTAGCAGAAAGCCAATCCATTCCCAGAACAACATCCACTTTCTTGAGCGGCAAACAATTAAGATCAATCTGGAAAACTCTTCCGTTCACCGACAACACACAATTTTCACACATCAGGGGTGTTTCAACCATTTCATCCATGGCAGTAGTAACCACCATAGGAGGAAACAAAGGATTAGTTTGCAACCCTAGTCGCTTCACACATCTCAAAGACACAAAAGAATGTGTAGCCCCACAGTCAAATAAAACATAACAAGGTTGACCATTAACAAAACACGTACCCGCAATCAAGGAATTATCACCCTTTGCTTTCCTTGCATCCAGAGTATATACTCGACCAGTAGTCTTCCCTTGTGTCTGATTTCTACCCTGAGGACAATCCCTCGCCAAATGGCCCACCTTCTGACATTGATAACACTTCACACCTTCGATACCGCACTTTCCCCAATGATTTCTACCACAGTGTCGACATGCACTAGTCCTAGAGCTCTGAACTTGTTTCCTTTTAAAAACTCGTTGCCTAGGATTAGACTGTTGGCTTGTCCTACGCGAACCCCCTTCTGTCCGAACTTCCTTCAAACTGTTCTCTGCCACACAGTATTGCTGCAACTGCTGGAATTCAAACTCTCTTCGGATCCTCAAGGAACTAGGAAGGTACTTTTCAATAAAAATAGACCTGAACTGCTCCCACACCTTAGGTACACCTTGCATAGTCATAAAAGCTGAAGCAACATCCCACCATCTCTCAGCCGGACCTCTCAGTGAGTGAGAAGCAAACACTACCTTGTTCTCCTCACTACAGTAAGTCATCAGAAATATTCTCTCCATGCCAGCAATCCAGTCATGAGCTTTCACAGGATCCAATCCGCCATGAAATTCTGGAGGATTCATGCGGAGGAAATCCCGAAAACTCCCACCTACAACATCTGGAACAACCACTCGAGGATGAAGACCTACATTCATCCGTTGCACCATATGTTGCATGAACTGGTTCTGCTGCTGCTGCATCTGTCGTACAAACTGATACAAAGAAGCATTTGCATCGCCGCCTGGCGGATTCATCCCAGCTGGAGCATTTGTGGGTCTACCACGATTGTTTCTGCGTCCGCCAACCATGTTCCTAAATGTCATATAGATAGAATTAAGTTGATCAGGCTCAATACCATAAATATAACACCTAAGACCCAAGGCGACAACACGCATCTGAAACAGAAAGAAACACTTATTCTATTTCATGGCTAGGTCGAGGATACGACCTGCTCTGATACCAACTGTAAAGACCATATACAATACATGCCTCAAATCATATATTATACATGAGTTTCACTTTTTGGTACTGAAACATAATAAGTTCCTAGTTAACACATTATATATATAAATGCCTCTAATACAAAAGAACTAAAAGTCTAAGGCATTACATATACAAGATGTTCCAAAATGATAAAAACTAAGAACTAGATCAAAACAATGATCTCAAAATATAACGCCATAGCGGAAGCCATGCCATCACAAAACCACGATCCGTAAGGAAAGTCAAATAACCTTGTCCTTACCCTTCGCCAAACCTGCAGAACCTGTGATGTAAACAACAACAGTGGGGTGAGATACATCAAATCTCAGTGAGTTCCCTATCTTAAAGTCCTCTCGGCTCTACAAGGTTCTAACAAACCTAACTCAAGTCAAAAGGGGAAAAGGGGAGTGACCTTGAGTACACACACACTATATGGAAACATGTTATGAGTTCATCAACTCACAATATCACTAATCGATAACCATGCCAAGGTATCCCCTATTCCCGTCCTCTTCTACGTCTAGAAGTCGACCCGGGTCATGGATCCTTGCAACCTACTTGACATACGAATGGATTCGGGTTCTACGGGCCATTAACCGTTATGAACCGTCACTTCTCACGGGCCTTATACCGTCACAAGCCTACGCTCCATGGGCGCCATTCGTACTAAAATGAAATGCGGGAATCAAACCTGCCAAGTAGTGGTGCATATGTTTCAGAGGAGCTCGAGACCCATGAAACGCACTCGCAAAAACAATAATAACCGGTTACGATTACGTGATCTCACAAAGACTTGATTGTACTCGACAATCTCAAGGCCATTACGCCTTATCACAACCAAACGGTTAACACACATGTTCCATACTAGTGTTTATCCATTCTATATTCTTCCGACACTGTTTGGGTTAATTGTCCTCACTCTACTTATTTTATGTTTTATCATACATACATTTTCAACAATAATTACACAACGTTAAACACTAAAATCAACAAAGCGACACGATTTCATAAATTCCAATATAATTAAATCGGCCGACAGTCTTAAAACCCATGTAATAAGAAAGTACATTTTATTACCTTTCCAACGATACCAAAATTGTTCCATTCCGAGTTACGGATAAAAAGTTACGGCATTGGAAACAAACGATCGGGAATAAAATATCACAACTGCAGAATTCTGCAAGTCCCCTGGCCATACGCGTATTGGTACTCCCCGTACGCGTATTGCCCAACAATCTCGCCCAGCCATACGCGTATTGCCCAAGGCCATACGCGTATGGGCAAGGCTATTTTCCTTCAAAATTCACTTGTAAAAGTCCAATACGCGTAACACCATGTCTCATACGCGCATTGCCTTGTCCATACGCGTAACGCCCAATTTTCTTCACATCCATACGCGTATTGCCCTACTCAATACGCGTATGGCCCTGCGTGATACGCGTATGGGCAGTTTGAACCCAGAAATTTTCCTGCAGAATCTGTCTGCTACGGGTTGATTCAATTCAACCCCAAAATCCCATTTTTCCAATCTAAAATTCATCAAAACATGTTATAACATAACAATCGGTATAAACATACAATCACACATTGCATTTAGCAGCTAGATTCATGAATTTCATGCAAAATTAATCAATTTCCATAATACCAATCTAACTCTAACTCAATAAAACTCTACCCTAAAGAGTCTAACTAGAACCCACCTGGATTACTAGACGAGGAGGTTGAAATTGAGACGAATTGATGAAGAACAGATGATTGTTGATGATCTTGAGCTTTTGGGAAATTTTCCTCTCTTTTTCCTCCTCCTTCCTTTCCTTCTCTTCCTTTTCCCTTTCTCTTTACTATCTTTAGCTTTTGTTTGTTTTCTTCCAAGGAAAATGAAAAGAAAATAGATAGTATAGAAACTATCACTTTTAGTAATACTACTAAATGTCCAAGATTAGCTCAAATACATCAAATTATAAAAACTCAACGTTAAATACTATTAATTTAATCAACTCTGAGTTCGTCAGTTTACTGTAATTATTTTATCAAATAATTACTCAGAGTACTCCGGAACCCAGTTGATCATAATAATATTAACCAGAGCGTTTATAAATTTACGGGGTATTACATCCTCCCCCCCTTAAATAAAAATTCGTCCTCGAATTTAGAATATTACCTGAACAGATGTGGATAAGATTCTCGCATTTCCGATTCTAGTTCCCAAGTAGCATCGCCCGGATGCGTCATATCCCATTGCACCTTAACAAGTGGAATATCTTTGTTCCTTAACACTTTTGTTTCCCTTCCCACAACACAACTCGGTTGTGGTCTAAAAGTCAAATCCGCTTCAATTTCCACTGATTCGGGTAGAATTGGCTGAAGAGGATCAGGAATAAACTTACGGAGCTGAGATACGTGAAAAACGTCATGCATCTCGGATAGAGAGGGTGTTAAGGCTAATCTATAAGCAACTTCACCAATCCTTTCTAAAATCTGATACGGTCCCACGTATCTCGGACTTAACTTACGCGACTTAAACGGTCCTTTCAATCTCAATCTCGGAGAAACTTTCAGAAATACATGGTCACCTTCCTCAAATTCCAAAGGTCTCCTACGATTGTCCGCATAACTCTTTTGACGATCTTGTGCTTGTTTAACCTTCTCGCGGATCATTCGAATCTTTTCCGTAGTCTCTTGAATAATCTCGGGTCCCAAAATTCTATCTTCGCCAATTTCAGCCCAACACAAAGGTGTTCTACACTTCCTCCCATACAATGCTTCATACGGAGCCATACCGATGCTCGCATGATAACTATTGTTATAGGAAAACTCAATTAACGGCAAAAGTTCTTTCCAATTCCCTCTACTCTCTAACACACAAGCTCTTAACATATCCTCCATCGTTTGTATTGTTCGTTCAGTCTGACCATCCGTTTGAGGATGATTCGACGTGCTCAAACACAAACTCGTACCCATCGCTTGTTGGAACACTTTCCAAAATCTCGAAGTAAACTTCGGATCTCGATCGGACACAATACTAGAAGGAATACCATGCAATCTCACAATCTCAGCAATAAACAACCTTGCAAGATGACTTGCCTTATAAGTAGTCTTTACGGCTAAGAAATGTGCAGATTTTGTTAGTCGATCCACAATTACTTAATTAGAATCATAACCTCCTAGTGCACGAGGTAAACCTACTGCAAAATCCATAGAGATACTACTCCACTTCCAAACTGGAATATCCAAAGGTCGTAACAGACCGCCCGGTCTTTGGTGTTCAATCTTCACCTGTTGACATACTGCACATTCTGACACATATTCCGCTATATCCTTTGGTTAAACAGAACAATCCCATCTGTCGCTCGTGTAAAACCCGGCTGAAGTAACAATTCTTGTAACTCTTCCTCTAACAATTGTGTCTGTTGAATCTCAACTCTCAAAGTAGAATTGACATTCAAATTTCCCAGGATCACACCATTCGGAGTCCACACAAATTGGAGATTAAGATCTCTAAACTTTTCCAATAATGAATACTCCAAAATCATCAATTCTGCACTATGAACCATTTTCCGACTTAAGGCATCCGCTACTTTATTCGCCTTTCCTGGATGATACTTCAATTCTAAGTCATAATCCTTTAAGTACTCCATCCACCTTCTTTGTCGCATGTTCAACTCCTCCTGGTCAAACAAATACTTCAAACTTTTGTGGTCACTGAACATTTCGAAACGTACACCATATAAATAATGACTCCACACCTTCAGTGCAAACACCACGGCAGCTAGTTCTAAGTCATGAGTTGGATAATTCTTCTCATGAACTTTTTAACTGTCGAGAAACATAAGCTACCACTTGACCACCTTGCATCATAACACCCCCTAATCCCCTCTTAGAAGCATCACAAAATACTTCATAAGAGTTATTAGGATTAGGAATAATTAATACTGGAGCACTCGTCAAACTTTCCTTCAAATGCATAAAACTTTGTTCGCAACCTGAATCCCATTCAAAAGTAACATCCTTCCGAGTAAGTTTCGTCATTGGTAAGGCCAATTGAGAAAAGCCCTTGATAAACCTTCTATAGTAACCGGCCAATCCCAAGAAACTTCTGACTTCTGTAACATTTCTCGGTCTCTCCCAATTAATCACTGCTTCTACTTTCGATGGATCCACTGCCACACCACCTCGAGATATCACATGTCCAAGAAAATTAACTTCCGACATCCAAAACTCACACTTGCTCAACTTAGCAAACAATTGCTTCTCTTGCAAGACCGATAAGACAATCCTCAGATGTTCTTCGCACTTTTGTGGAGTACGAGAATAAATAAGAATGTCATCAATAAAGATTACCACAAACTGGTCCAAGTAAGCCTGAAATATACGGTTCATGTAATCCATAAAAACAGCTGGAGCATTAGTCACACCGAAAGGCATCACTAAGAATTCGTAATGACCGTAACGGGTTCTAAATGCAGTTTTTGGCACATCGGACTCTTCACTCGAATCTGATGATAACCCGACCGTAAATCAATCTTCGAGAACACACAGGCTCCTTTCAATTGATCTAACAAGTCGTCTATCCTTGGTAAGGGATACTTATTCTTAATGGTAACTTTATTCAACTTACGATAATCGATGCATAAACGCATTCCCCCATCTTTCCTTCTTTACCAATAACACTGGAGCTCCCCAAGGTGAAACACTAGATCTAACAAGGTGCTTAGACATCAAGTCTTCCAATTGGTCCTCTAATTCTCTTAACCCAAGCGGCGCCATCTGATACGGAGAAACGGACACAGGAGCCGTTCCTGGTATCAGGTCAATAGAGAACTCAACTCCTCTCTCCGGAGGAAAGAGTAGTAACATTCTCTGGAAACACTTCGGAAAACTCACCCACTATAGGAATACTCAGAACTTGCTGTTCCCTACTTCCTTCCTTAGTAAGAACCAATAAAACAGATTTCTCTTTCTCAAACAAGAAATTTACCATTCCCACCGTACCTTCTAAAATCGTTGATAATACATCTTTCGGAGTAGCCTCAGCAGATGGAATAATGATTAACTTTTCTTCACACCCAATAAACACCGAATTAGCAGAAAGCCAATCCATTCCCAGAACAACATCCACTTTCTTGAGCGGCAAACAATTAAGATCAATCTGGAAAACTCTTCCGTTCACCGACAACACACAATTTTCACACATCAGGGGTGTTTCAACCATTTCATCCATGGCAGTAGTAACCACCATAGGAGGAAACAAAGGATTAGTTTGCAACCCTAGTCGCTTCACACATCTCAAAGACACAAAAGAATGTGTAGCCCCACAGTCAAATAAAACATAACAAGGTTGACCATTAACAAAACACGTACCCGCAATCAAGGAATTATCACCCTTTGCTTTCCTTGCATCCAGAGTATATACTCGACCAGTAGTCTTCCCTTGTGTCTGATTTCTACCCTGAGGACAATCCCTCGCCAAATGGCCCACCTTCTGACATTGATAACACTTCACACCTTCGATACCGCACTTTCCCCAATGATTTCTACCACAGTGTCGACATGCACTAGTCCTAGAGCTCTGAACTTGTTTCCTTTTAAAAACTCGTTGCCTAGGATTAGACTGTTGGCTTGTCCTACGCGAACCCCCTTCTGTCCGAACTTCCTTCAAACTGTTCTCTGCCACACAGTATTGCTGCAACTGCTGGAATTCAAACTCTCTTCGGATCCTCAAGGAACTAGGAAGGTACTTTTCAATAAAAATAGACCTGAACTGCTCCCACACCTTAGGTACACCTTGCATAGTCATAAAAGCTGAAGCAACATCCCACCATCTCTCAGCCGGACCTCTCAGTGAGTGAGAAGCAAACACTACCTTGTTCTCCTCACTACAGTAAGTCATCAGAAATATTCTCTCCATGCCAGCAATCCAGTCATGAGCTTTCACAGGATCCAATCCGCCATGAAATTCTGGAGGATTCATGCGGAGGAAATCCCGAAAACTCCCACCTACAACATCTGGAACAACCACTCGAGGATGAAGACCTACATTCATCCGTTGCACCATATGTTGCATGAACTGGTTCTGCTGCTGCTGCATCTGTCGTACAAACTGATACAAAGAAGCATTTGCATCGCCGCCTGGCGGATTCATCCCAGCTGGAGCATTTGTGGGTCTACCACGATTGTTTCTGCGTCCGCCAACCATGTTCCTAAATGTCATATAGATAGAATTAAGTTGATCAGGCTCAATACCATAAATATAACACCTAAGACCCAAGGCGACAACACGCATCTGAAACAGAAAGAAACACTTATTCTATTTCATGGCTAGGTCGAGGATACGACCTGCTCTGATACCAACTGTAAAGACCATATACAATACATGCCTCAAATCATATATTATACATGAGTTTCACTTTTTGGTACTGAAACATAATAAGTTCCTAGTTAACACATTATATATATAAATGCCTCTAATACAAAAGAACTAAAAGTCTAAGGCATTACATATACAAGATGTTCCAAAATGATAAAAACTAAGAACTAGATCAAAACAATGATCTCAAAACATAACGCCATAGCGGAAGCCATGCCATCACAAAACCACGATCCGTAAGGAAAGTCAAATAACCTTGTCCTTACCCTTCGCCAAACCTGCAGAACCTGTGATGTAAACAACAACAGTGGGGTGAGATACATCAAATCTCAGTGAGTTCCCTATCTTAAAGTCCTCTCGGCTCTACAAGGTTCTAACAAACCTAACTCAAGTCAAAAGGGGAAAAGGGGAGTGACCTTGAGTACACACACACTATATGGAAACATGTTATGAGTTCATCAACTCACAATATCACTAATCGATAACCATGCCAAGGTATCCCCTATTCCCGTCCTCTTCTACGTCTAGAAGTCGACCCGGGTCATGGATCCTTGCAACCTACTTGACATACGAATGGATTCGGGTTCTACGGGCCATTAACCGTTATGAACCGTCACTTCTCACGGGCCTTATACCGTCACAAGCCTACGCTCCATGGGCGCCATTCGTACTAAAATGAAATGCGGGAATCAAACCTGCCAAGTAGTGGTGCATATGTTTCAGAGGAGCTCGAGACCCATGAAACGCACTCGCAAAAACAATAATAACCGGTTACGATTACGTGATCTCACAAAGACTTGATTGTACTCGACAATCTCAAGGCCATTACGCCTTATCACAACCAAACGGTTAACACACATGTTCCATACTAGTGTTTATCCATTCTATATTCTTCCGACACTGTTTGGGTTAATTGTCCTCACTCTACTTATTTTATGTTTTATCATACATACATTTTCAACAATAATTACACAACGTTAAACACTAAAATCAACAAAGCGACACGATTTCATAAATTCCAATATAATTAAATCGGCCGACAGTCTTAAAACCCATGTAATAAGAAAGTACATTTTATTACCTTTCCAACGATACCAAAATTGTTCCATTCCGAGTTACGGATAAAAAGTTACGGCATTGGAAACAAACGATCGGGAATAAAATATCACAACTGCAGAATTCTGCAAGTCCCCTGGCCATACGCGTATTGGTACTCCCCGTACGCGTATTGCCCAACAATCTCGCCCAGCCATACGCGTATTGCCCAAGGCCATACGCGTATGGGCAAGGCTATTTTCCTTCAAAATTCACTTGTAAAAGTCCAATACGCGTAACACCATGTCTCATACGCGCATTGCCTTGTCCATACGCGTAACGCCCAATTTTCTTCACATCCATACGCGTATTGCCCTACTCAATACGCGTATGGCCCTGCGTGATACGCGTATGGGCAGTTTGAACCCAGAAATTTTCCTGCAGAATCTGTCTGCTACGGGTTGATTCAATTCAACCCCAAAATCCCATTTTTCCAATCTAAAATTCATCAAAACATGTTATAACATAACAATCGGTATAAACATACAATCACACATTGCATTTAGCAGCTAGATTCATGAATTTCATGCAAAATTAATCAATTTCCATAATACCAATCTAACTCTAACTCAATAAAACTCTACCCTAAAGAGTCTAACTAGAACCCACCTGGATTACTAGACGAGGAGGTTGAAATTGAGACGAATTGATGAAGAACAGATGATTGTTGATGATCTTGAGCTTTTGGGAAATTTTCCTCTCTTTTTCCTCCTCCTTCCTTTCCTTCTCTTCCTTTTCCCTTTCTCTTTACTATCTTTAGCTTTTGTTTGTTTTCTTCCAAGGAAAATGAAAAGAAAATAGATAGTATAGAAACTATCACTTTTAGTAATACTACTAAATGTCCAAGATTAGCTCAAATACATCAAATTATAAAAACTCAACGTTAAATACTATTAATTTAATCAACTCTGAGTTCGTCAGTTTACTGTAATTATTTTATCAAATAATTACTCAGAGTACTCCGGAACCCAGTTGATCATAATAATATTAACCAGAGCGTTTATAAATTTACGGGGTATTACAATTATAATATATTTGACTTCTAGATAATCTACCACGTATCTATTAAAAGACTATGTTCTAGAAACGATCACTAAATCTTTTTCAATTCAAGTTTATTTATTTCTAATTATAGTATTAATTATGTCTAAGCACATTTAACTTACTTTTTCAATTTTCATGCAAAACTGAAAAAATAAAAGCCTCATTCTACTTTCAATGTCATTTTAATTGTTCACTCTGCTTCATCCATAAAATAATCAAAAGATACAATGAAGCTTGGAGTGACACGCATTGGTTGGGGACATATTAAAATGACATTGATTTGATCATACTAGAACAAGCGATAACGCCGTCGGTGGTTTTGAAACAACGTTTGCTGCAAGAACTTTGAGTAAGCAACGTGAGTGGTTTGATCGTACTTAGCTTCACGTCTTCCGCTGAACTGCACAACAACCACCATGAATTCTTCTCTGACCACCATCGTCAAATCCACATCTATCACAACGCCGCACACCAAGTTTCATCGCATCATCCTTTGTCCCTTCCCTGATTTTGTTTTGGTTTATGTTGGCTTCTGATTTTGCTTGCTAAGATGTAGTTTCAATATGTTTTGAGAAATGAAAGATAAATTCATGTTGTTGTTATCTTTATATAAGAATATGAGAATGAATCTGAACCCCTGAATTAAAATATATTTCTAAAATTGATTATTAATTTCTCTCTCCTCTTAAAAGAGCCCGATTTTTTCAATTTTTGGCACATGATTCAGTGAAAAATATGATTTAATCTCAACCTTTTAAATCTGATGGTTATTATTTATTCTCAAATTCTCATATAACTCACTCATTCTCACTATATATATATATATATATATATATATATATTCAAAAATATTTTTTATTAAAACTATTATAAAATAGTAGAAATTATTTTAAACGTTAAAATACTAATTTTGATATATAGTAGCATAAATTTACATTATTTAAGAATAAATCATAGTCAATATCAATTAAGTTTTCAAAAAAATAAAATATTTATAAATGATTTTTAAGAAATCTTATTCAAAATTAAGTAATGTTTTGAAATTTTGATATTAAAAATTATCATAATAAAAAAAATAAAATATCTAAAGTAATATTGTATAAAAAATGTATTTAAACTAATTTTTTATCCGAAATTATATTTAGAAATTTATTTGTAAATTTTTTAAATAAAAATCAATTATATTATACATATCATTTTACCCCTTAGGATATTATTAGATCATTCCCAAAATTTTGATCATAATTGTTATATAATTGACTTCTTGCTAAATTAATATATATATATATATATATTTTATATTTATAGATAAATTTAAAATAATTATATATTTAAATTGACTTGAGCGAGCACAAATTGACCCGCGCAGATATAAGAAGAGTGTCCTATTAGTAATATATTATTAATTGTTAACTCTAAAATAAAATTATTTCAAGAATGAATATTAATAATATATTCTTTATAACTAAAGGAATATCCAAAAATATAAAACAATAAAAAAAAACATTCTTCGCTAAAACATCAATAATTAACCATATAATTTATATGGATTATATATCCTTTATATTTCAATAATAAAGTAATTAAAAAAAATCACACTAGTAATTAGTCCTAATAACTTAATAATTAACCTAATAATAAATATGGATGAATGACTTAAACTAATGGCATGCTACACCATACAATAAAATCCAATTAGACTATTTTTCTGAATGATCTCTATGCGGTGAAAAGCTAAGAGGCTCACAAACAATCTTCATAGTACGAACTTTTGGAAAATTGCGCACATCCTTAAAATTGATAGTAGTAGACAATCCAACCTCAAAGTTAACAATTCCCCGAGAGGAGCGACTAACAATGTCGGTAGCTACATCATTGTTGACATCCATGTTGTGGTGGACTATGATAGTATTTGTAAAACCACTACTTTGGAAAAAAGGTTTTAAAGGAATGGTGGAGAGAAGACTTTGATATATTGTTGTAATTAATATTAAAAGAAATGTGATCTTAAGATATACTATAATAGCTGTCGTGATTTGTGATGAAGAGAGTAATATTTCACTCAGCGGTGATTCTTGATTTTTTTTTATGCTGAGTGAGTTGATAGAAGCTGAGTTGATTCCATACTCTGGCGTGACTATGTGAAAACAGAAGATGAGAAGTAGCAATATAAAAAAGCCGGCAAGAAGGAACATTCTATCAAAAATTATAAGTTTTTGCATCCAAAATGACCTCTGTTAGATTGAGGATGCATATTCTATGATAATAGACAATAAAAATATGATCATGTCAATAGAAAAACAAAAATAATTTATAAAAATATTAATAAAAAAGATATATTAGGAGTGACATTCGTTCCGTTTAGACATGTTCTACAAAAGTTTGCAAGAAAACTGAACAGAACGTCTAGATTTGTCACAAAAAAAAAACGGGACAAATGGACTTGCCAATACATCACTTTTTATACAAAATTTTATGTTTATAAAAATGCACAAAAATTTAGAGCGGAATATGATAAACATATTAAAAGAAGCTTTGTTGAAATTTTACAAAAAATTTATAGATTAGAAATACCTGTATCCATATTCGGTAATGATCAGAAAGCAAGTAAGCAACAACTTAAAAAAAAGTTAAAATGGAATGAGTGTATTAGAATAATTTGAAATAAAACTTTACTACAAGAATTTTTTATAAACTACACACATAAAAACTTAAAGATATATGGGAAAAATAGCTTCAGAAAATATGCGAAATTTACCAGTTTAGTTTAACTTCTACGCCTCTTATAAACTTGGTTGTTTTTTCAATTCTTAGACTTTGTTTGGTCATGTATAGTATTTATAGAGTTTTAAGATGCAACACATATGGAAGGAAAGAAAATAAAAAGAAGTAAAATTGATTATGAACAATTAAATTGATTGTCATTATATCAATCTCTTTCTTTTTAATTTATTTATCGTATTGTAGTTTTAATTAGATTTAGGATTGATTATGAAATCAATCAACGATTAAACTAATTATCTTTACTTCAATCAATTTCTTTTTATTCTATTTATCTTATTGTAATTTTATTTAGATTCAGGATTTAATATGAAATCAATCAACAATTAAATTGATTACAAATATATCAATCTCTTTCTTCTTAGTTTATTTATCTTTTTATATTTTTAATTAGATTTAGTTTTGTTTTCTCTCACTGAGATAACAGGTTTGCTGAGGCGTGTGATTTTACTCTCTACCACTTTTCTATTTTTTTATTATTTTATTTATTTATTTTTCCCATTTAATATTTTTAAAAAAAAAATTTATAACATGATTTTTTTAAACAAATTCAAGACTTGTAATTCTTAGAAAACGATTTTATTTTTATATTTGTGGTTATTTTCTTAATGAATGGGATGGAATTACATAAAAATATTGATAAAATAAAAACTTATCTTAATATTTAGCACCTTTTATTTAAATATAAAATAGAATTTAAAAACCAGATAGAGAAAATAAGGTACCATAGATGAGACATATTAAAATTTTTTATAATATAAATTATATATTATAATCATTCATATATCACTATATAAATCATCAAAGTTAATAAAGAAGTTGGATTGATTAAATATTGAATACAAAAAGTTATATTTGATTTTCAATTACACTTAATTGTATATTTATTTATTGCACTTTATTATAGTTATTTTGTGATACACAATCAAATGACTTCAGATTTTCGGATGGAGGTTGAGTCTGAATAGGCTGCCCACGAGAGCCAACTTAAGAGCGAGACATATCATTGATAATGCTCATGAAGAGGTTTGTATGTTTTGTTTTCATCACATCGAGGATTCTACTCATCTTTTCGTTTCTTGCGGTAAATCTTCGTCGTTGTGGAATATGATTTGCGAGTGGGTTGAAGTTGATAGAATAGTCGAATTTACGGTGGGTCGGCATTTGAAGTCGTGGAATTCGAAACTTCGTGGTAGATGCAAAGAGGGAAAGGTTAGTTCTTTATGGTTTATAACATGTTGGAATATTTGGAAATGCCGGAACAATATCCTCTACAATGATGTTATCTTTAACGTGAATGACATTGTCAACGATATTAAAGCCACGTCGTGGATTTGGTTAGTTCTTGGTAGTAATAGTAGTAAGAACTGTAGGTTGTACGAATGATATAAAAAGCCACTCGATTTTCTGTAATTTCTCGGTTTCGTTGTTGGTTGTAGTTTGTTGGTTCGAGATTTCCTTAATCTCTTATTAATAAAGTTTCTGCTTATCAAAAAAAAAAAAAATCAAATGACTTCAGTGTGATACGTTATTTAGGGATTTAAAAATAAAAATAAAAATAACATTTTCAAAATAGTAAAAATTATTTTAAACTTAATATTTATAAACTAAGAGTCTAATTTTAACATATAGTAGTATAAATTAAAATTTTTTAATATTAAAACATAGTCAATTTCAACTAATTAAATTCTTAAAAAATCCAAGTTTTCAAAAAAAGTATCTAATAATGATTTTTTTATATAAAGAATAATTCAAAATAGTAAAATTTTGAAATTTTAATATTTATAAAAGTCATAGTATAAAAGACTAAAATATCTAAAATAATATTCACCAAAAAATATTTATATAAGTTGTTTATCCGAAGATTTTTTTTTGAAAAATTGTTTATACTTTTTTAAAATTAAAATATGTAATATTATACAAATCATTTAAAATTTAATAATTGTTTTAGTCAATATTTAATATAATTACAAAAAGATTCTTTTTATGATTTTGATCAATAATCGATCATAATATGATATGATAATCTTATCTTTTTGAATTTGGTATATTGGTTTTTTCTAAGAATCTTTGAGGCTTCATTTGTAATTTAATTTTTTTATTTTGTATTAAATTTTTTCTCTTTTCAGGGTTTGGGTATTGTAGTTTTAGTTAAAAAATTAAGAAAGGAGAAAACTATAATTAATTAATTATGTTAACGCAATTTTATTGAAAGGCTTAAAAATATTCCCCTTATGCTATTATTTGGTCAGTCAAAAATTTATGATCATTATTATAATATATTTGACTTCTAGATAATCTACCACGTATCTATTAAAAGACTATGTTCTAGAAACGATCACTAAATCTTTTTCAATTCAAGTTTATTTATTTCTAATTATAGTATTAATTATGTCTAAGCACATTTAACTTACTTTTTCAATTTTCATGCAAAACTGAAAAAATAAAAGCCTCATTCTACTTTCAATGTCATTTTAATTGTTCACTCTGCTTCATCCATAAAATAATCAAAAGATACAATGAAGCTTGGAGTGACACGCATTGGTTGGGGACATATTAAAATGACATTGATTTGATCATACTAGAACAAGCGATAACGCCGTCGGTGGTTTTGAAACAACGTTTGCTGCAAGAACTTTGAGTAAGCAACGTGAGTGGTTTGATCGTACTTAGCTTCACGTCTTCCGCTGAACTGCACAACAACCACCATGAATTCTTCTCTGACCACCATCGTCAAATCCACATCTATCACAACGCCGCACACCAAGTTTCATCGCATCATCCTTTGTCCCTTCCCTGATTTTGTTTTGGTTTATGTTGGCTTCTGATTTTGCTTGCTAAGATGTAGTTTCAATATGTTTTGAGAAATGAAAGATAAATTCATGTTGTTGTTATCTTTATATAAGAATATGAGAATGAATCTGAACCCCTGAATTAAAATATATTTCTAAAATTGATTATTAATTTCTCTCTCCTCTTAAAAGAGCCCGATTTTTTCAATTTTTGGCACATGATTCAGTGAAAAATATGATTTAATCTCAACCTTTTAAATCTGATGGTTATTATTTATTCTCAAATTCTCATATAACTCACTCATTCTCACTATATATATATATATATATATATATATATATTCAAAAATATTTTTTATTAAAACTATTATAAAATAGTAGAAATTATTTTAAACGTTAAAATACTAATTTTGATATATAGTAGCATAAATTTACATTATTTAAGAATAAATCATAGTCAATATCAATTAAGTTTTCAAAAAAATAAAATATTTATAAATGATTTTTAAGAAATCTTATTCAAAATTAAGTAATGTTTTGAAATTTTGATATTAAAAATTATCATAATAAAAAAAATAAAATATCTAAAGTAATATTGTATAAAAAATGTATTTAAACTAATTTTTTATCCGAAATTATATTTAGAAATTTATTTGTAAATTTTTTAAATAAAAATCAATTATATTATACATATCATTTTACCCCTTAGGATATTATTAGATCATTCCCAAAATTTTGATCATAATTGTTATATAATTGACTTCTTGCTAAATTAATATATATATATATATATATATATATATATATATATATATATATATTTTATATTTATAGATAAATTTAAAATAATTATATATTTAAATTGACTTGAGCGAGCACAAATTGACCCGCGCAGATATAAGAAGAGTGTCCTATTAGTAATATATTATTAATTGTTAACTCTAAAATAAAATTATTTCAAGAATGAATATTAATAATATATTCTTTATAACTAAAGGAATATCCAAAAATATAAAACAATAAAAAAAAACATTCTTCGCTAAAACATCAATAATTAACCATATAATTTATATGGATTATATATCCTTTATATTTCAATAATAAAGTAATTAAAAAAAATCACACTAGTAATTAGTCCTAATAACTTAATAATTAACCTAATAATAAATATGGATGAATGACTTAAACTAATGGCATGCTACACCATACAATAAAATCCAATTAGACTATTTTTCTGAATGATCTCTATGCGGTGAAAAGCTAAGAGGCTCACAAACAATCTTCATAGTACGAACTTTTGGAAAATTGCGCACATCCTTAAAATTGATAGTAGTAGACAATCCAACCTCAAAGTTAACAATTCCCCGAGAGGAGCGACTAACAATGTCGGTAGCTACATCATTGTTGACATCCATGTTGTGGTGGACTATGATAGTATTTGTAAAACCACTACTTTGGAAAAAAGGTTTTAAAGGAATGGTGGAGAGAAGACTTTGATATATTGTTGTAATTAATATTAAAAGAAATGTGATCTTAAGATATACTATAATAGCTGTCGTGATTTGTGATGAAGAGAGTAATATTTCACTCAGCGGTGATTCTTGATTTTTTTTTATGCTGAGTGAGTTGATAGAAGCTGAGTTGATTCCATACTCTGGCGTGACTATGTGAAAACAGAAGATGAGAAGTAGCAATATAAAAAAGCCGGCAAGAAGGAACATTCTATCAAAAATTATAAGTTTTTGCATCCAAAATGACCTCTGTTAGATTGAGGATGCATATTCTATGATAATAGACAATAAAAATATGATCATGTCAATAGAAAAACAAAAATAATTTATAAAAATATTAATAAAAAAGATATATTAGGAGTGACATTCGTTCCGTTTAGACATGTTCTACAAAAGTTTGCAAGAAAACTGAACAGAACGTCTAGATTTGTCACAAAAAAAAAAACGGGACAAATGGACTTGCCAATACATCACTTTTTATACAAAATTTTATGTTTATAAAAATGCACAAAAATTTAGAGCGGAATATGATAAACATATTAAAAGAAGCTTTGTTGAAATTTTACAAAAAATTTATAGATTAGAAATACCTGTATCCATATTCGGTAATGATCAGAAAGCAAGTAAGCAACAACTTAAAAAAAAGTTAAAATGGAATGAGTGTATTAGAATAATTTGAAATAAAACTTTACTACAAGAATTTTTTATAAACTACACACATAAAAACTTAAAGATATAAGGGAAAAATAGCTTCAGAAAATATGCGAAATTTACCAGTTTAGTTTAACTTCTACGCCTCTTATAAACTTGGTTGTTTTTTCAATTCTTAGACTTTGTTTGGTCATGTATAGTATTTATAGAGTTTTAAGATGCAACACATATGGAAGGAAAGAAAATAAAAAGAAGTAAAATTGATTATGAACAATTAAATTGATTGTCATTATATCAATCTCTTTCTTTTTAATTTATTTATCGTATTGTAGTTTTAATTAGATTTAGGATTGATTATGAAATCAATCAACGATTAAACTAATTATCTTTACTTCAATCAATTTCTTTTTATTCTATTTATCTTATTGTAATTTTATTTAGATTCAGGATTTAATATGAAATCAATCAACAATTAAATTGATTACAAATATATCAATCTCTTTCTTCTTAGTTTATTTATCTTTTTATATTTTTAATTAGATTTAGTTTTGTTTTCTCTCACTGAGATTACAGGTTTGCTGAGGCGTGTGATTTTACTCTCTACCACTTTTCTATTTTTTTTATTATTTTATTTATTTATTTTTCCCATTTAATATTTTTAAAAAAAAAATTTATAACATGATTTTTTTAAACAAATTCAAGACTTGTAATTCTTAGAAAACGATTTTATTTTTATATTTGTGGTTATTTTCTTAATGAATGGGATGGAATTACATAAAAATATTGATAAAATAAAAACTTATCTTAATATTTAGCACCTTTTATTTAAATATAAAATAGAATTTAAAAATCAGATAGAGAAAATAAGGTACCATAGATGAGACATATTAAAATTTTTTATAATATAAATTATATATTATAATCATTCATATATCACTATATAAATCATCAAAGTTAATAAAGAAGTTGGATTGATTAAATATTGAATACAAAAAGTTATATTTGATTTTCAATTACACTTAATTGTATATTTATTTATTGCACTTTATTATAGTTATTTTGTGATACACAATCAAATGACTTCAGATTTTCGGATGGAGGTTGAGTCTGAATAGGCTGCCCACGAGAGCCAACTTAAGAGCGAGACATATCATTGATAATGCTCATGAAGAGGTTTGTATGTTTTGTTTTCATCACATCGAGGATTCTACTCATCTTTTCGTTTCTTGCGGTAAATCTTCGTCGTTGTGGAATATGATTTGCGAGTGGGTTGAAGTTGATAGAATAGTCGAATTTACGGTGGGTCGGCATTTGAAGTCGTGGAATTCGAAACTTCGTGGTAGATGCAAAGAGGGAAAGGTTAGTTCTTTATGGTTTATAACATGTTGGAATATTTGGAAATGCCGGAACAATATCCTCTACAATGATGTTATCTTTAACGTGAATGACATTGTCAACGATATTAAAGCCACGTCGTGGATTTGGTTAGTTCTTGGTAGTAATAGTAGTAAGAACTGTAGGTTGTACGAATGATATAAAAAGCCACTCGATTTTCTGTAATTTCTCGGTTTCGTTGTTGGTTGTAGTTTGTTGGTTCGAGATTTCCTTAATCTCTTATTAATAAAGTTTCTGCTTATCAAAAAAAAAAAAAAATCAAATGACTTCAGTGTGATACGTTATTTAGGGATTTAAAAATAAAAATAAAAATAACATTTTCAAAATAGTAAAAATTATTTTAAACTTAATATTTATAAACTAAGAGTCTAATTTTAACATATAGTAGTATAAATTAAAATTTTTTAATATTAAAACATAGTCAATTTCAACTAATTAAATTCTTAAAAAATCCAAGTTTTCAAAAAAAGTATCTAATAATGATTTTTTTATATAAAGAATAATTCAAAATAGTAAAATTTTGAAATTTTAATATTTATAAAAGTCATAGTATAAAAGACTAAAATATCTAAAATAATATTCACCAAAAAATATTTATATAAGTTGTTTATCCGAAGATTTTTTTTTGAAAAATTGTTTATACTTTTTTAAAATTAAAATATGTAATATTATACAAATCATTTAAAATTTAATAATTGTTTTAGTCAATATTTAATATAATTACAAAAAGATTCTTTTTATGATTTTGATCAATAATCGATCATAATATGATATGATAATCTTATCTTTTTGAATTTGGTATATTGGTTTTTTCTAAGAATCTTTGAGGCTTCATTTGTAATTTAATTTTTTTATTTTGTATTAAATTTTTTCTCTTTTCAGGGTTTGGGTATTGTAGTTTTAGTTAAAAAATTAAGAAAGGAGAAAACTATAATTAATTAATTATGTTAACGCAATTTTATTGAAAGGCTTAAAAATATTCCCCTTATGCTATTATTTGGTCAGTCAAAAATTTATGATCATTATTATAATATATTTGACTTCTAGATAATCTACCACGTATCTATTAAAAGACTATGTTCTAGAAACGATCACTAAATCTTTTTCAATTCAAGTTTATTTATTTCTAATTATAGTATTAATTATGTCTAAGCACATTTAACTTACTTTTTCAATTTTCATGCAAAACTGAAAAAAAAAAGCCTCATTCTACTTTCAATGTCATTTTAATTGTTCACTCTGCTTCATCCATAAAATAATCAAAAGATACAATGAAGCTTGGAGTGACACGCATTGGTTGGGGACATATTAAAATGACATTGATTTGATCATACTAGAACAAGCGATAACGCCGTCGGTGGTTTTGAAACAACGTTTGCTGCAAGAACTTTGAGTAAGCAACGTGAGTGGTTTGATCGTACTTAGCTTCACGTCTTCCGCTGAACTGCACAACAACCACCATGAATTCTTCTCTGACCACCATCGTCAAATCCACATCTATCACAACGCCGCACACCAAGTTTCATCGCATCATCCTTTGTCCCTTCCCTGATTTTGTTTTGGTTTATGTTGGCTTCTGATTTTGCTTGCTAAGATGTAGTTTCAATATGTTTTGAGAAATGAAAGATAAATTCATGTTGTTGTTATCTTTATATAAGAATATGAGAATGAATCTGAACCGCTGAATTAAAATATATTTCTAAAATTGATTATTAATTTCTCTCTCATCTTAAAAGAGCCCGATTTTTTCAATTTTTGGCACATGATTCAGTGAAAAATATGATTTAATCTCAACCTTTTAAATCTGATGGTTATTATTTATTCTCAAATTCTCATATAACTCACTCATTCTCACTATATATATATATATATATATATATATATATATATATATTCAAAAATATTTTTTATTAAAACTATTATAAAATAGTAGAAATTATTTTAAACTTTAAAATACTAATTTTGATATATAGTAGCATAAATTTACATTATTTAAGAATAAATCATAGTCAATATCAATTAAGTTTTCAAATAAATAAAATATTTATAAATGATTTTTAAGAAAACTTATTCAAAATTAAGTAATGTTTTGAAATTTTGATATTAAAAATTACCATAATAAAAAAAATAAAATATCTAAAGTAATATTGTATAAAAAATGTATTTAAACTAATTTTTTATCCAAAATTATATTTAGAAATTTATTTGTAAATTTTTTAAATAAAAATCAATTATATTATACATATCATTTTACCCCTTAGGATATTATTAGATCATTCCCAAAATTTTGATCATAATTGTTATATAATTGACTTCTTGCTAAATTAATATATATATATATATATATATATATATATATATATATATATATATATATATTTTTTTTTTTTTTTTTTATATTTGTAGATAAATTTAAAATAATTATATATTTAAATTGACTTGAGCGAGCACAAATTGACCCGCGCAGATATAAGAAGAGTGTCCTATTAGTAATATATTATTAATTGTTAACTCTAAAATAAAATTATTTCAAGAATGAATATTAATAATATATTCTTTATAACTAAAGGAATATCCAAAAATATAAAACAATAAAAAACAAAAACATTCTTCGCTAAAACATCAATAATTAACCATATAATTTATATGGATTATATATCCTTTATATTTCAATAATAAAGTAATTAAAAAAAATCACACTAGTAATTAGTCCTAATAACTTAATAATTAACCTAATAATAAATATGGATGAATGACTTAAACTAATGGCATGCTACACCATACAATAAAATCCAATTAGACTATTTTTCTGAATGATCTCTATGCGGTGAAAAGCTAAGAGGCTCACAAACAATCTTCATAGTACGAACTTTTGGAAAATTGCGCACATCCTTAAAATTGATAGTAGTAGACAATCCAACCTCAAAGTTAACAATTCCCCGAGAGGAGCGACTAACAATGTCGGTAGCTACATCATTGTTGACATCCATGTTGTGGTGGACTATGATAGTATTTGTAAAACCACTACTTTGGAAAAAAGGTTTTAAAGGAATGGTGGAGAGAAGACTTTGATATATTGTTGTAATTAATATTAAAAGAAATGTGATCTTAAGATATACTATAATAGCTGTCGTGATTTGTGATGAAGAGAGTAATATTTCACTCAGCGGTGATTCTTGATTTTTTTTTATGCTGAGTGAGTTGATAGAAGCTGAGTTGATTCCATACTCTGGCGTGACTATGTGAAAACGGAAGATGAGAAGTAGCAATATAAAAAAGCCGGCAAGAAGGAACATTCTAGCAAAAATTATAAGTTTTTGCATCCAAAATGACCTCTGTTAGATTGAGGAGGATGCATATTCTATGACAATAGACAATAAAAATATGATCATGTCAATAGAAAAACAAAAATAATTTATAAAAATATTAATAAAAAAGATATATTAGGAGTGACATTCGTTCCGTTTAGACATGTTCTACAAAAGTTTGCAAGAAAACTGAACAGAACGTCTAGATTTGTCACAAAAAAAAAAACGGGACAAATGGACTTGCCAATACATCACTTTTTATACAAAATTTTATGTTTATAAAAATGCACAAAAATTTAGAGCGGAATATGATAAACATATTAAAAGAAGCTTTGTTGAAATTTTACAAAAAATTTATAGATTAGAAATACCTGTATCCATATTCGGTAATGATCAGAAAGCAAGTAAGCAACAACTTAAAAAAAGTTAAAATGGAATGAGTGTATTAGAATAATTTGAAATAAAACTTTACTACAAGAATTTTTTATAAACTACGCACATAAAAACTTAAAGATATATGGGAAAAATAGCTTCAGAAAATATGCGAAATTTACCAGTTTGGTTTAACTTCTACGCCTCTTATAAACTTGGTTGTTTTTTCAATTCTTAGACTTTGTTTGGTCATGTATAGTATTTATAGAGTTTTAAGATGCAACACATATGGAAGGAAAGAAAATAAAAAGATGTAAAATTGATTATGAACAATTAAATTGATTGTCATTATATCAATCTCTTTCTTTTTAATTTATTTATCGTATTGTAGTTTTAATTAGATTTAGGATTGATTATGAAATCAATCAACGATTAAACTAATTATCTTTACTTCAATCAATTTCTTTTTATTCTATTTATCTTATTGTAATTTTATTTAGATTCAGGATTTAATATGAAATCAATCAACAATTAAATTGATTACAAATATATCAATCTCTTTCTTCTTAGTTTATTTATCTTTTTATATTTTTAATTAGATTTAGTTTTTTTTTCTCTCACTGAGATAACAGGTTTGCTGAGCCGTGTGATTTTACTCTCTACCATTTTTCTATTTTTTTTATTATTTTATTTATTTATTTTTCCCATTTAGTATTTTTTTAAAAAAAATTTATAACATGATTTTTTTTTAAAAAATTCAAGACTTGTAATTCTTAGAAAACTATTTTATTTTTATATTTGTGGTTATTTTCTTAATGAATGGGATGGAATTACATAAAAATATTGATAAAATAAAAACTTATCTTAATATTTAGCACCTTTTATTTAAATATTAAATAGAATTTAAAAACCAGATAGAGAAAATAAGGTACCATAGATGAGACATATTAAAATTTTTTATAATATATATTATATATTATAATCATTCATATATCACTATATAAATCATCAAAGTTAATAAAGAAGTTGGATTGATTAAATATTGAATACAAAAAGTTATATCTGATTTTCAATTACACTTAATTGTATATTTATTTATTGTACTTTATTATAGTTATTTTGTGATACACAATCAAATGACTTCAGTGTGATACGTTAATTAGGGATTTAAAAATCAAAATAAAAATAACATTTTCAAAATAGTAAAAATTATTTTAAACTTAATATTTATAAACTAAGAGACTAATTTTAACATATAGTAGTATAAATTAAAAAATTTTAATATTAAAACATAGTCAATTTCAACTAATTAAATTCTTAAAAAATCCAAGTATTCAAAAAAAGTATCTAATAATGATTTTTTTATATAAAGAATAATTCAAAATAGTAAAATTTTGAAATTTTAATACTTATAAAAGTCATAGTATAAAAGACTAAAATATCTAAAATAATATTCACAAAAAAATATTTAGATAAGTTGTTTACCCGAAGATTTTTTTTTGAAAAATTGTTTATAATTTTTAAAAATAAAAATATGTAATATTATACAAATCATTTAAAATTTAATAATTGTTTTAGTCAATATTTAATATAATTACAAAAGGATTCTTTTTATGATTTTGATCAATAATCGATTATAATATGATATGATAATCTTATCTTTTTGAATTTGGTATATTGGTTTTTTCTAAGAATCTTTGAGGCTTCATTTGTAATTTAATTTTTTATTTTGTATTAAAAATTTTCTCTTTTCAGGGTTTGGGTATTGTAGTTTTAGTTAAAAAATTGAGAAAAGAGAAAACTATAATTAATTAATTATGTTAACGCAATTTTATTAAAGGGCTTAAAAATATTCCCTTATGATATTGTTTGGTCAGTAAAAAATCTCTGATCATTATTGTAATATAATTTTTTTTGATAAACAAGTTTCATTAATAGAGATTAAGAAAATCTCAAACTAAAGAGTAGGATTATAACCAAAATGGTTACAAAAAATCGAAAGGAACCTTGGTCCAATCGTAGAGACTACACTTTCTCCTATTGAGGTTGTCTAAAACCAACCAATTCCACGATGATACTACAATGGCGTTGGATATAGAATCAACGTCGCAAATCTCGTCATTAAAGAGGATAATATTCCTTGCCTTCCAGATATTCCAACAAGTAATAAACCAGATGGAATTAACAGTTCCTGACCGGCCATGACCTTAAAGGGACGTATTCCATGATTTTACATGAAAATAGCCATCTGATTCGATAAAACTGTCCATGTCCACCCAAGCAAAAACTTTCTTCCAGACCAAAATCAACTTAGAACAATTGAAAAAGATGTGGGAAGAGTCCTCTAGATCCATGAAACAAAATACACATACCTTTTCATGGGCGTTAACGATGATTTTTCTAGCCACAAGATTCATCCGAGTCGGCAACCTGTCAAGAGCCATCCTCCATGCAAAAACTTTAACCTTCATTGGAATCAATGTCTTCCACACTAAAACTAGAACATCTGCTATGTCAGCATGAACCGAGTCAATAATCTCCCATGAATTAATGCAGTTATATACTAAGGCGACAGAAAAACCGACCACGGGTTCTAAATTCCAATCCCACGAATCCTTAGTGTCGCACTGAACCTACACACTCTCCAGGATCTGGTTCAAATTATGCAGGTCAGACGTTAGTTGGTCGGGATCAACAAGATTCGCTTCAACATTCCACCACCACAACCCCGTATCCCAGTACCCCATATCACTAACAGCACTACTTTTAGCTTTGCTTGCTTCGAACAGCCGAGGGAACGATTCTTTCATAGCTAAATTGCCAACCCAATTTGAATACCAGAGTGCAATCCCCTCCCCAGAGCCTAATTTACACGACATGAGACTGCACAGGCTCATCTGGGATTCATAAAGAGAAGTAGCCAAGATATCTTTAATCCAATTAGAATCCCTGTAATTATTGCCAACCTCCTTAAAACACTGGATTTTTAAACTCAAGTTACTGTATCTAAAACGAAGCAAAGGCCTCCATATTTCATTGTCGTCAATGGAAAATCTCCAAGCCCACTTCGCAAGCAAGGCTCTGTTGAAAAGTCCCACGTGTTTAATCCCAAGACCGCCGCACTCTCTCAGTTTATGCACGGATTTCCAGCTGACCCACAGGATGTAACCACTACTCAAAGAGCCAGCCCATAAGAAGCGCCTTTGAATAGCAATTATTTCTTTGGTTACCTGTTTAGGAACCTTGTAAAACGATAGATGATGAATCGACAGGTTAACGAGGATGAAATTAATCAAGACCACCCGGCCACCTATTGACAGATTTCGACCAACCCACTTTGAAAGTCAAGCCCTCATGCACGCCAATCTTCAGCCTCTTTCGACAGCATATGAGTACCAAATTGTACCTGTTACGCGTCAGTGCACGCCATCACTTGGAAGATCTTCTTAATCACTTTGAGCCCCTTCTGCGCACTCTCTAGATCATGGGTGCCCACAAAAGCTGGCAGATTTTTCCTCTGGAACTTCCCCAAAGCACGAAACTCATCAGGAGCTTCTCCATTTTGATTGTTCTGAGCCATCACTTGAGCAAGTGATTCCAACGCGTCAGCAATAACACGATCATTTCTCCCAGCCATTCTACACACCATCAACAAGGTTAGAAGAAACAATTCATTGATAGTGGACACACACTCGTCGACTAACAGGGACTAACATCACATAAAACCTGGCTTTGATACCAATAATGTAACACCCTTCTACCCCAAAAGACATTCACGATAATTATAAATAACTATATCAGAGTACATCACCATAAGGGTGCCATATTTCATCATAAAACTTCATAGTAACATCCTACTCCATAACACGGGTTCTATCATCACAAATTCAATCAAATACTACGCAGCGGAAAATCAAAATAAAATCATAACATAATTTATAACTCAAAACGTCTTAAAAACAAGAAACTCGTAGCATCATGATGTCAACAAGAAAAAGAACATAATGGTTCGACTCAACATCCCGATGTTACATAATCAGAGTAAGAACCTCTAATCAACGTAAATAACCAAAACACTTCAAGGCTAATCTTCATGCACCAAGAGAGCTAATCCTGATCACCTGCACGTTACCCACAAATCATTATCTTATCAATCATTATGCAAGATATAAGGGTAAGATATATTAGTCATGAATATTATCATTGATTCATTCACACATCATCATCTTATCAATTCACAATCATCGCTAAAACATGAATCAAATTACAACATCATCAACACATCATTTATTCAATCATTATGCAATGTCACATAGTATAGAATGCAGCGACATAGACTCATGCATGTGGTACCAATTCATCATGTTGATGGACACTGGGCCATCACCCTCCAAAGATCCCCACCAATAGGATCGATTCTACACAAGAACCGGAGCACGTCATAAACATCCAATAAACACAATGGGATTGAAGTCACCACTGGACCGAAGTCCTAACATCGTCATTGGACCGAAGTCCTAAGGTATTCTATGAATGCATGACGCAAAACGTCATAAATAATCATCACCACATCATCATTAAAGTTGCATCATCATTCATGAAAACTCATCAAAATATCATTGTATTACATCGTTATTATGCGTCACAATTCATCTCATTACTTCACACATCATCATGTTATAGTCATCAAAATACAGCACATCAATTACTCAAGGCATACGAACCACTAGACACAAGACAGCACGAAAAGAAAAAAAATAGAAAAAAAACTACTGCTCCTGTTCACTTGGTGCTCGCCCGGCGAAGCAGCTCGCTCGTCGGGGTTTCGCCTGGTAAAGCAGGGGCGAAATCCCTCCCTCATACAAATTCCAGCAGCACTGTTATTTCACCCCTTCACTCGCTTCTCCTTTCACTCGGCGAGGACCAAGCGGATCCCATTTGCCTGGCAAAACGGTTTCTCGCTTGGCGATTCCCTGCGAACACCAAATCGTGCTGCTGCGTTTTCTGCATAACTCAGACCCTGAACCCTTTGCGATTTCACTACCATACAGTCCCAAAAATGCACCTCAATTATAGGAAAACATAATACAGCAGCAATGCATCACCGTAGACAAATAAACATCATTTCCTAATCATTTTACATATCCTTAATTCACCAATTACATCATAGTTCGTCATGTTATCATCAATCCCCTCAAAACCCCAACTACCCACATACCTCTAACCCTATATCAAATATAATGGTAAGCGATACTCCCCATACCTTAAAATTCTCGGTTCTGATCTTCCTCTTGAGTTATTTAGAGTTTTCTCTGAGCCGTAGCCTATTTTCCTTCTTTCTTCAGAGCTCTCCCCAAAAACACGATCGTTCCAACTGAACTTCTCCCACCTCTCTTTTCCTTTTGTCACTCTTACCCCTTGGACCCTTATTATGATTTCCCAACTTCCTCCTCACCTATCCTCGCACAAATGACCCCTTTGCCCCTCCTTTTTATTTAAAATAATAATAGTCTAAATAATATTATTCACATTATTCCACTATTATTATTATCAATATAATTCTAGTAAATTATACACCTCTAAATATCCTTAACACCCTTTTAACATCATCAATACCCCACAACACAAATCATCAGGCATCAAAATATTTCACCAAAATTCACTAAAAATAACGAATATTTATAATAAATAAATTAAATAAATATTCTAATTATTTTGGGGTGTTACAAAAAGGACAAGGTACATGGTGTTGTTGGAGTCTAGCACGACTCAGTAAGCTATCCTTACAGATTCTCCACAAGAGATGTTTAACCCTTGGTGGGGCTTTAATATTCAAGAGACTATTCCAATCCTCCTCTTCTTCCCCATCCTCATGCCTCCTCCGTAAGCTCCTCCATAACCTGTACCCAGAACGCACACTGTATGAACCATTTTGTTCTTCCTTCCATATCATCCTATCCTTCTTAACCTCCTCCAAAAGGGGTGCCCGTATGATTTCCTCCGCATCTGCACAATTAAACACTTCCCTAATAACCCTTAAATCCCATTGTTTCACATTAGGTTGCATAAGATTTTTAACTGTAATATCATACACACCTTGCTTCTGAGGACCACCCAGACACCTATACATCTTCCCCCTGATCCAAGGCTCTTGCATAACCTTGATTTGACTGCCATCCCCAATGCTCCACCTGCAATATAAAGATAAGACATCCTTCGCCTTCCAAAAAATCCCCCATACAAAACTAGGGTTATAACCGAGATTAGCTTCAAAGTAAGATGTTCTAGGGAAGTATCTTGCTTTGAAGATTCTGGAAACAAGAGCATGGGGCTTGGACAACAAATTCAAACGTTGTTTAGCAACCATGGACATATTAAAAGATATAAAGTATCTAAATCCTAATGCACCTTCCTTCTTAGAGCAAGCCAGTTTATCCCAGGCCATCCAATGGATTCCCCTATTATTGCTACCTCCTCCCCACATAAAAGAATTAAGCATCTTCTCAATATCATTACAAACCACATATATGATTTCTCTGTAAAACATATCAAAGAAACTCATAATGTGACCCCTGATCTACGATCCCGACCTATGAAACCTATCCAGATCATCACAATCAAACACACTTTCCTTCTGATTCTTATGGTCAAACCACTACCAGTTCATGCATCCACAACCAAGAATCTTCCTCCAGGAATAATGGTATCCTCTTCACTATCCCAGCTCAAGCAGTATGCCAGGAACAATCTCTTCTATTACATGACAAAAATCATAAGGAACAAACTTCAGGATCAAACTCCTTATTTCCCAGACATACCTTTCCTCTTATCAATTTTTGTAAACCCAAATGTTAAATTCACAAAAAAACATTTGTGGTATATCTGGTGTGCCACCAATTTGTATTTTATGTTTGCTCTTATACCCACCGAAGCCATGTATCAACACATAATGGATCCCGAAAACTACAAGTCTTTGATCTGGACTACTCGTGAATGGTACTCTCCATTACAATGGTGGAGAGATCAATTAAAACCAGTCACAAACGAGGTCAAAGAGCGAACATTAGCTTTAGAAGCTGTTGGCAAACTCAAATCTGTCTTCTTTTTACACATGCTATATCAGACAAGGGAATTACAAGGGAAACCATTGAGGATTATCCTCTCAGTATAAAAATCACAAGGGAATTAATGGAGTGTGTTAACTGCATCAATCTATGTGATCCAAAGAATCTCAATGATACTACAACTTGCATACGTCATGAAAAGTTCAGAAGACCAGAAGTTGGAGAAAGTTCAACTTAAGTCACACAGCAGAATCCATATTCTCCAATGGAAGCTGAATTCTAAGATAGTCAAGTGGAAGAAACTAATAGAAAATTAATGGATCACACTTACATGTTGTATGACATTTGGCAACATGAGTCATCTCGCTATGGAGATTGCTTTTCTGATGGAAACTTATCCGATCAGAATATGTCCCTTTCGCATGAACCCATTTTCAAAGACTAATTCGACAAGTGTCCCTTATATGTCACAAGCATGAATAGTGGTTTTCGTCTTTTTGTGCAATAATACTACAATAATGTATCCGTAAGTGATAGGTGTGTCAAACTTTTGAAAAAGGCATTCCTATAGTATAAAAATGCCATGCTTGTAAATAATGTTGTTTTTGTCCTATATGTACCTCCTTGACTATAAAAGGAGAACTCTTGTAACATATTTTCATCAAGCAATCACAAATAAACCTTCTTGTGTACTTAAGAACAAACATTGTCTATAAATCTTTTATTTCTCCCTAAAAGTTTTAGTTGTTATATTCATATCTACACTTGCCTCTAAATGAGATCTTGTGTATCAGAAAACATCTGACCATTGATCCATACTACGATCCTCAGTATTATGAAATTTCAGTTTTAATTGTTAGTATGTGGTATGCCTATGGTTGGCTATTTGATGATAATACACCTACCTAAAATTTTAATTGTTTATGATTTTGATTAATAATCGATCAAAATATTCAACAATGACCCCCCAAGGGTTGGCCTAATGGTGGAGGCTTGGGTCTTGAGAGTGTGCAGCTCTCAAGGTCTCAGGTTCGAATCCTACTAAGTGCAATCAATCCTTATGTGGGTCAGTCCATATAAAGCTTTGCTCTGCCTTTAAACGATATCCCCGCTAGTGGACGGTGGGATTGACCCCTCTTGGATTAGTCGTTCGTAAGGCCGAATACCAAAATTTCTAAAAAGATATTCAACAATGGAGGAGGAAGTATGGATATGATAATCTCATCTTTTTGAATTTGGGGTATTGGTTTTTTTCTAAGGATCATAGAGGCTTCATTTAGATTAATTTTTCATCAAAAGATTTTTTTTAGAAAATTGTTTAGACATTTTTAAAATAAAAATATGTAAATTATACAAATCATTTAAAATTTAATAGTTTTTTGGGTCAATATTTAATATAATTAAAAAAATCTTTTTATAATTTTGATCAATAATCGATCATAATATTCAACTACGAATTGAAGAAGGATGGATGGATATGATAATTTTATCTTTTTTGAATTTGGTATATTGATTTATTCTAAGGATCTTTGAAGTTTCCTTTGTGATTTGATTTTTTTATGGTATTGTAAGATACTTCTTGTGTTCCCTTTTTCTTCACAATGATGCTCTAGTTTAAATTAAAAAATTAGCAATTAGAAACTTTAATCAGTTATGATAACGCAATTTTATTCATTGAATGGGTTCAAAATACCCCTTACGATATTATTAGATCATTCCCAAAATTTTGATCATAATTATTATATAATTGACTTCTAGCTAAATTAATATATATATATATATATATATATATATATATATATATATATATATATATATATATATATATATATATATATATATATATATATATATTTATAGATAAATCTAAAATAGTTATATATTTAAATTGACTTGTGCGAGCACAAATTGACCCGCGCATATATAAGTGTATCCTATTAGTGATATATTTCAAGAATGAATATTAATAATATATTCTTTATAACTAAAGGAATATCCAAAAAATATAGAAATGGCCTCAAAACAGCTCAGCATGAGTTGAATAATGATAGGATGAACAAGCAAATCATTGAAAAGATTAAGAAGTTGACTGAAGATGTCATTTATCTCAATGATCTTGAGGAAAAGATTCTGGTTCAAAGGGCAAAAGTAGACTGGTTAAAGAAATGTGATGGTAACAATGCTTATTTTTATGCTTCTATTAAAACTAGACAGCATAATAATAATCTGAGTTCTCTTAGAAGGAGGGATGGGACCCTTATGCAGTCTTATCAAGATATTAGTCATGAAGTGCTTAGTTTCTATGGGAATTTGATGGGAAAGGATAGTAACACCAGTATGCATATTGATATAGATGCCATGAGACAGGGTGTTCAGCTGAATAAGGAACAAGGAGAAAGTCTTATAAAAGTAGTGTCTGAAGATGAAATTACTAATACTCTCAAAGGTATTGGGGATTTGAAAAGTCCAGGCTATGATGGTTTTAATGCAAAAAATTTTAAGGCTAGTTGGAGCATTATTAAAAATGATGTTGTGGAAGCTGTTAATGAATTCTTTGCTACAGGTCAGATCTATAAACCTCTTAACAGCACAGTTGTGTCTTTGATTCCAAAGTCTAATGAGGCTGCAGAGGTGAAAGATTTTAGGCCTATTGCAGGGTGTACTACCTTTTACAAGATTGTTTCTAAAATCATGACAGAGAGGCTTGGAAAAGTTTTACAGTGTGTGGTTAATAAAAGTCAGGCTGCTTTCATACCTGGTCAATTAATCCATAACCATATTCTGCTAGCCACTGAACTGATTAAAGGGTACACTAGAAAGGGAGGAACTCCTAGAATTATGATGCAATTAGACCTCCAAAAGGCTTATGACATGATCAGTTGGAATGCCTTGGAGTGTATAATGAGGGAGATGGGAATACCAGCTAAATTCATTCATTGGACTATGAATTGTGTTACCATTGTATCCTATACTTTTAATATTATGGGTGAATACACTGAGTTTATGAAAGCTAGAAGAGGGATCAGGCAAGGTGATCCCATTTCACCTCTGCTCTTTGTTGTTGTCATGGAGTACATGGATGGATTGATGAAGAAAATGCTTCAGGACCCTAACTTCAATTTTCATGCCAAATGTGAGGCTCTAAAAATCACTAACCTTACTTTTGCTGATGATGTTCTATTGTTTTGTAGGGGAGACCAAATTTCCTTGAAGATGATGCTTCATGCTTTTAAGCAGTTTTCACTCTCAACTGGTTTGGTGGTGAATGAGAACAAATGCAAAATATATTTTGGTGGCATGGAGGGTGATGATATGGACAGTCTGAGAAACATAGCTGGGTTCCAACATGGTATGCTCCCTTTCAAATATCTAGGGGTGCCTATTACTAGTAAAAAGCTTGCTATTCATCATTATATGTCGTTAGTTGATAGGGTTGTGAAAAGAATTCATCACTGGTCTACTAAGTTGTTAAGCTATGCTGGTAGGGTACAACTTGTTAGAGCCATAGCTGTTGCAATTGTGCAATATTGGATGTGTTGCCTGCTCATTCCCAAATTTGTCATCAGGAAAATTAATGCTATTTGTCGTAGTTTCATTTGGACTGGTAGTGAGACTATAAGTAGGAAGAGTTATGTTGCTTGGAAGAAAGTTTGTAGACCTGTTGTACAGGGTGGTCTCCAAATTTTTGACCTTGAAGTTTGGAATGATGTGCTGCTACTTAAATGCTTGTGGAATATTTGTATGAAAAGTGATAATATGTGGGTCAGATGGGTTCACACATACTACATTAAAAGGAGTACTGTGATGTCGTATGTGATTAATTCGAGTAGCTCATGGATATTTAAGGCTATTATGCAACAAAGGAGCATGGTTCAGAGGTTCCAAGATATTTGGGATAAGGCAGTTGACAGAAAACATTTCAAGTCTTCAGAATTTTACTATGCAGCTGTTGATGATGGAAATAGGGTGCAATGGAGAAACATAATTTGTGGCAACAAGGCCAGACCTAGAGCTGTGTTTTGTTTGTGGATGGCTTATCATAAAAGCCTCCCAACCAAAGATTATTTGATGAAGTTTGGAACTGTTACTGATAATAATTGTGTACTGTGCCAGGGGGGATTGAAAACGTGGACCATTTATTCTACAGTTGTGGAAAGACTCGGATCATTTGGGTAGCTGTTTTGAATTGGTTGAATTATCATCATAACCCAACTCATTGGAATGAGGAATCGAAATGGATTAATGAAAAAGCAAAAGGGAAAGGTTGGAAAGCAGCTTTGTTCAAGATTGATGCAGCTGAAACTTTATACCATACTTGGAATTATAGAAATAATTTTGTGTTTGGGAATATTTTGGATAGTGATATGATAGTGAAGAATATAATAGATACCATTGTGTATAAAGGGTGGCAAAATGTAAAAATTAAAAAACATTTAGTTCACTATATGATGTAATTAGTCCTCAGGTAGGTTGGATCCTTTGGATCACCTTTTGTACTAAGTTGTTTTTTTGAATTAATATATTTCTTTCTTGATTCAAAAAAAAATATATATATATCCAAAAAATATAAAACAATAAAAAACAAAAACATTCTCCGCTAAAACATCAATAATTAACCATATAATTTATATGGATTATATATCCATTATATTTCAATAATAAAGCAATTAAAAAAAATAATCACACTAGTAATTAGTCCTAATAACTTAATAATTAACCTAATAATAAATATGGATGAATGACTTAAACTAATGGCATGCTACACCATACAATAAAATCCAATTAGACGATTTTTCTAAATGATCTCTATGCGATGAAAAGCTAAGAGGCTCACAAACAATCTCCATAGTACGAACTTTTCGAAAATTGTACACATCCTTAAAATTGATAGTAGTAGACAATTCAACCTCAAAGTTAACAATTCCCCGAGAGGAGCTACTAACAATGTCGGTAGCTACATCATTGTTGACATCCATGTTGTGGTGGACTATGATAGTATTTGTAAAACCACTACTTTGGAAAAAAGGTTTTAAAGAAATGGTGGAGAGAAGACTTTGATATATTGTTGTAATTAATATTAAAATAAATGTCATCGTAAGATATAATATGATAACTATCGTGATTTGTGATGAAGAGAGTAATATTCCACTCAGCGGTGATTCTTGATTTTTTTTTTATGTTGAGTGAGTTGATAGAAGCTGAGTTGATTCCAAAATCTGACGTGGCTGTGTGAAAACGGAAGATGAGAAGTAGCAATATAAAAAAGCTGGCAAGAAGGAGCATTCTAGCAAAAACTATAAGTTTTTGCATCCAAAATGACCTCTGCTGGATTGAGGAGGATGCATATTCTATTATAATAGACAATAAAAATATGGTCATGTCAATAGAAAAACAAAAATAATTTATAAAAATATTAATAAAAAAGATATATTATGAGTGACATTCGTTCCGTTTAGACTTGTTCTATAAAAGTTTGTAAGAAAACGGAATAGAACGTCTAGTTTTGTAAAAAAAAAAAAAAGGGGGACAAATGGACTTGCCAATACATCACTTTTTATACAAAATTTTATGTTTATAAAAATGCACAAAAATTTAGAGCGGAATAGGATAAGCATATTAAAAGAAGCGTTGTTAAAATTTTACAAAAAAATTATAGATTAGAAATACCTGTATCCATATTCGGTAATGATCAGAAAGCAAGTAAGCAGCAACTAAAAATAAGTTAAAATGGAATGAGTGTATTAGAATAATTTGATATAAAACTTTACTACAAGAATTTTTTACAAACTACACACATAAAAACTTAAAGATATATGGGAAAAATAGCTTCAGACAATATGTGAAATTTACCGGTTTGATTTAACTTCTACGCCTCTTATAAACTTGGTTGTATTTTCAATTCTTAGACTTTGTTTGGTCATGTATAGTATTTATTGAGTTTTAAGATGCAACACATATGGAAGGAAAGAAAATAAAAAAATGTAAAATTGATTATGAACAATTAAATTGATTGTCATTATATCAATCTCTTTCTTTTTAATTTATTTATCGTATTGTAGTTTTAATTAGATTTAGGAATGATTATGAAATCAATCAACGATTAAATTGATTATCTTTACTTCAATCAATTTCTTTTTATTCTATTTATCTTATTCTAATTTTATTTAGATTCAGGATTTAATATGAAATCAATCAACAATTAAATTGATTACAAATATAGTAATCTCTTTCTTCTTAGTTTATTTATCTTTTTATATTTTTAATTAGATTTAGGTTTTTTTTTTCTCTCACTAAGATAACAGGTTTGCTGAGCCGTGTGATTGTACTATCTACCACTTTTCTATTTTTTTATTATTTTATTTAATTATTTTTCCCATTTAGTATTTTTTTTTTAATTTGTAACATGATTTTTTTTTTAAAATCCGGGACTTGTAATTCTTAGAAAACTATTTTATTTTTATATTTGTGGTTATTTTCTTAATGAATGGGATGGAATTACATAAAAATATTGATATAATAAAAACTTCTTAATATTTAGCATCTTTTATTTAAATATAAAATAGAATTTAAAAATCAGATAGAGAAAATAAGGTACCATAGATGAGACATATTTAAAATTTTTATAATATATTATAATCATTCATATATCACTATATAAATCATCAAAGTTAATAAAGATGTTGGATTGATTAAATATTGATAAACAAATGATATATTTGATTTTCAATTACACTTAATTGTATATTTATTTATTGGACTGTATTATAGTTATTTTGTGATACACAATCAAATGACTTCAGTATTTTTTTTTTTTTTTGTAAGCAAGAGATTAAATTGAATGCGAGAACAATGGGTTCTCAAACCACTTACAAAAAATCGAGGAAGGCCTCGCACCAAAAGAAAATTACACCCAATTAAATCTTAAGTCAAGTAATACAAAGGGAATTTGCAAAACTCATAAAATCTTAGGCACAAAAAAATTATCCGAACAAGTACTCACCATACCACATAAGTCCCTCCACCAAAAATGTAATACCCCGAAAATCTATAAACGCTCCGGTTAATATTATTATGATCAACTGGGTTCCGGAGTACTCTGAGCAATTATTTGATAAAATAATTAGAGTAAACTGACGAACTCGGAGTCGATTAAATTAATAGTATTTAACGTTGAGTTTTTATTATTTGGTGCATTAGAGCTAATTTGGACATTTAGTAGTATTACTAATAAATGGTAATTTTCTTTACTATCTATTTTTCCTTTCCATTTCATTTGGAAACAAACAAAAGTTAGAAAGAAAAGAAAGGGAAAAGAAGGAAAAGGAAAGGAAGGAGAAGGAAAAGGAGAAGAAATTTCTCAAGAAGCTCAAGATCATCATCAAGCTTCAACTTTTCATCTCTTCATCTCAATTTCATCATCCTCATCTTGTTGTCCAGATGGGTTCTAGTTAGACCCTTTAGAGTAGAGTTTATTTTGAGTTTAGAGTTAGGTTGGAATTGTGAAAAATTGGGTATTTTGGTATAAAATCATAAATCTAACTGTTGAAATTCGATGTTTGATTGTATGTTATACTGCTTGTTGTGTTAAAACATGTTTTGATGCTTTGTGATTGATCAAAATGAGATTTTGGGGTTGGTTTTGGTGAAACCCGTAACAGATTTTTTCTGCTGGTTTTTCTGCATTTTTCTCTGCCCATAGGCGTATGGGGCATGTCAATACGCGTATGGGGCATGTCATTACGCGTACGGCAAGGGCGTTACGCGTATGGCAATTTTAAAAAGGAATTTCAAGGTAAAAACGTCTCTGCCCATACGCGTATGGCCTTGGGCAATACGCGTATGGATGGCCGAGAATTTTAAGCAATACGCGTATCGCTTGGGGCAATACGCGTATGGCTGGGCGAGAATTTTGGGCAATACGCGTATGGGATGTGCCAATACGCGTATGGCCAGGAGAATTGCAGAAATTCTGCTGTTGTGATTATTTTTCGATCGTTTGTTTCAAATGCCGTAACTTTTTGTACGTAACTCGGATTTGAACATTTTTGGTATCGTTGGAAAGATAATAAAATGTACTTTCTTATTACAATGGTTTTAAGATTGTCGGCCGATTTTATTATGTCGGGATTTTTGGAATAGTGTCGTTTTGTCGACTTTTATCTGTGAATGGTGTGTAATTGTTGTTGAAAATGTATGCATGTTAAAATATGAAATAGGTAGAGTGAGGAACATTACCATAAACTGTGTCAGTAGTGTGAATTATTCCATCTGTGGCAACGCTCCTGCATGAAAGGCCGAGGCGTGTGCATTTCAATCATAACCACTGTTTCTTGCGGTGTAGTTTCATGAGACTCGAGCACCTCCTCTGAAACGTTATGCACAACTACTTGGCAGGTTTGAGTCCCGTGTTAAGTACGATTGGAGCCTACGGGTAAAGAGACTTGTGACGGTGTACGGGCCGTGAGAAGTGACGGATCACGGTGTACGGACCGGTGATCCCGAATCCAATTCGTATGCCAAGTAGCTACAAAGATCCATGACTCGGGTCGTCTTCTAGACGTAGAAGCGGACGGGAATAGGGGATACCTTGGTATTGGTTATTGATTGTGAATCCTTGAGTTTACAGGCTCAGGAGGTACTTCGGTAATTTGTGAATCCTTGAGTTTACAGGCTCAAGAGGTACTTCGGTACTAGTGTGAGTTTACAGGCTCACCGTGATGGTTACTTGTGTGTGTGTACTCATGGTATTTCCCCTATCCCTTTGGACATGAGTTAGGTTTCTTTTAGAACCTTGTAAAGCCGAGAGGACTTTAAGATAGGGAACTCGCTGATATTTGATGTATCTCACCCCACTGTTGTTGTTTACATCACAGGTTCTGCAGGTTCGGCGAAGGGTAAGGACAAGGTCATTTGACTTTCCTTACGGATCGTAGCTTTTGAGATGGCATGGCTTCCGCTATGGCGTTATGTTTTGAGATTATTATAGTGATCTAGTTCTTAGTTTTTATCATTTTGGAACATCTTGTATATGTAATGCCTTAGACTTTTAGTGTTTGGTTTTAGAGGCATTTATGTGTATAATGTGTTAACTTGGAACTTATTGTATATTTCAGTACCAAAAGTGAAACTCATGTATAATATGAGATTTGATGCAAGTATTATATGTGGGCGTTACAGTTGGTATCAGAGCAGGTAGTATCCTCGACCTAGCCATGAAATAGAATAAGTAATTCTTTCCGTTTCAGATACGTGGTGTCGCCGTTGGTCTTACGTGTTATATTTATGGTATTGAGCCTGATCAACTTAATCCTATTTGTATGACATTTAGGAACATGGCCGACAGACGTAGAAACAACCGTGGAAGACCAAGGACTCCGAGGACTACTCCAGGTGGGACGGTTCCACAGGGTGCTGAAGGGAACGCCCATTTGTATCAATTCATGCAACAGATGCAGCAACAGCAAAATCAGTTCATACAAGGAATGGTACAGCAAATGGCTGATGGTCTACATCCTCCAATGGTTGTTCTTGAAGTTGCAGGGGGAACCTATAAAGAATTCATCCGTATGAATCCTCCGGAGTTTCAGGGGGGGCTAGATCCGGTGAAGGCGCATGATGGATATCAGGTATGGAACGGATTTTCTTGATAGTGCATTGCAGTGAGGAAAATAAAGTGGTCTTTGCTTCTCACTTGTTGAAGGGTCCTGCCATGAGGTGGTGGGAGAGCGCTGCAGCCTTAATGACAATCCAAGAGGTACCAAAGGTGTGGGAACAGTTTAAGGTAACTTTTATGGAGAAATATTTTCCGAGTTCTTTAATGTCTCAGAAGGAGTTTGAGTTCCAACAGTTGAGACAGGGCAATTTATCAGTGGCTTCATATGCAGAAAAATTTGAGATCATGGCTGACTATTCTAGGCAGGCCATGTATGCTCCCGATGAGAGGTGGAAGATTGATCAGTTTTTGTTTGGTTTGAGGGCTGAAATTTCACATAGCGTGTCTCAACGGGAATTTGCTACTTATGCTGAAATGTTAAGACAATGTTATGTGGCGGAGAATAGTTTGAAAAAGGTACAAATGGAGGTGGATTTGAACAGGGCGACTCAAGGTGACCGTGGAAGGTCGAATTAACAGTTTAGGCAAAGGCAACAGTCTTCCAAAGGGAAGCAGGTACAGAGTTCTAGAACGAGTGTGCCTCCGGTATGTCGTACTTGTGGAAGGAATCATTATGGTAGGTGCAATTCGGATGCAATACGGTGTTATCAGTGTAACAAGATGGGTCACGTATCGAGAGATTGTCCTCAGGGAAGGAATCAGGCACAAGGGAAGACTATTGGCCGAGTGTATACCTTGGATGCAAGGAAAGCAAAGAGTGACAACTCCTTGATTGCGGGTACGTGTTTCGTAAATGGACATCCTTGTTTTGTTTTATTTGATTGTGGGGCAACGCATTCTTTTGTGTCCACACGTTGTGTGAAGCGACTTGGGTTGCAAACTATTCCTTTGTTTCCTCCTATGGTGGTTACTACTGCCATGGATGAAATGGTTGAAACACCTTTGCTGTGTGAAAATTGTGTGTTGTCGGTGAACGAAAGAGTCTTCCAGATTGATTTTATTTGTTTGCCGCTTAAGAAAGTGGATGTTGTCCTGGGAATGGATTGGCTTTCAGCTAATTCGGTTTTTATTGGGTGTGAGGAAAAGCTAATCATTATTCCATCTGCTGAGGCTACTCCGAAAGATGTATTATCAACGATTTTAGAAGGTACGGTGGGAATGGTAAATTTCTTGTTTGAGAAAGAGAAATCTGTGTTATTGGTTCTTACTAAGGAAGGGAGTAGTGAACAGCAGGTTCTGAGTATTCCAATAGTGTCTGAGTTTCCTGAAGTGTTTCCTGAGGATGTTTCTTCTCTTCCTCCGAAGAGAGAAGTTGAGTTCTCTATTGACCTGGTACCGGGAACGGCTCCTATATCCGTTTCTCCGTTTTGGATGGCACCGCTTGAATTAAGAGAATTAAAGGACCAATTGGAGGATTTGATGTCTAAGAATTTTGTTAGACCTAATGTTTCACCTTGGGGAGCTCCAGTGTTGTTGGTAAAGAAGAAAGATGGGGGAATGCGTTTGTGCATTGATTATCGTAAGTTGAATAAAGTCACCATTAAGAACAAGTATCCCTTACCCAGGATAGACGACTTGTTAGATCAATTGAAGGGAGCCTGTGTATTCTCGAAAATTGATTTACGGTCAGGTTATCATCAGATCCGAGTGAAGAGTTCCGATGTGCCAAAAACTGTATTTAGAACCCGTTACGGTCATTACGAATTCTTAGTGATGCCTTTCGGTGTGACTAATGCTCCAGCTGTTTTTATGGATTACATGAACCGTATATTCCAGGCTTACTTGGACCAATTTGTGGTAATCTTTATTGACGACATTCTTATTTATTCTCGTACTCCACAAGAGCACGGAGAACATCTGAGAATTGTCTTAGCGGTATTGCAAGAGAAACAATTGTTTGCTAAGTTGAGTAAGTGTGAGTTTTGGATGACGGAAGTAAATTTCCTTGGACATGTTATATCTCAAGGTGGTGTGGCAGTGGATCCATCGAAGGTAGAAGCAGTGATTAATTGGGAGGGACCGAGAAACGTTTCAGAGGTTAGAAGTTTTTTGGGTTTGGCAGGTTACTATAGAAGGTTCATTAAAGGTTTTTCTCAATTGGCCTTACCAATGACGAAACTTACTCGGAAGGATTTTGCTTTTGAGTGGGATTCGGGTTGTGAGCAAAGTTTTATGAAATTGAAGGAAAGTTTGACAAGTGCTCCAGTATTAATTATTCCTGATCCTAATAACTCTTATGAAGTATTCTGTGATGCTTCTAAGAGGGGATTAGGGGGTGTTCTGATGCAAGGCGGTCAAGTAGTAGCTTATGCTTCTCGACAATTGAAAGTTCATGAAAAGAATTATCCAACTCATGATTTGGAACTAGCTGCAGTGGTGTTTGCACTGAAGGTGTGGCGTCATTATTTGTATGGTGTACGTTTTGAGATGTTCAGTGACCACAAAAGTTTGAAGTATTTGTTTGACCAGAAGGAGTTGAATATGCGACAAAGAAGGTGGATGGAGTACTTAAAGGATTATGACTTAGAATTGAAGTATCATCCAGGAAAGGCGAATAAAGTAGCGAATGCTTTAAGTCGGAAAATGGTTCATAGTGCAGAATTGATGATTTTGGAGTATTCGTTGTTGGAGAAGTTTAGAGATCTTAATCTCCAGTTTGTGTGGACTCTGAATGGTGTAATTATGGGAAATTTGAATGTCAATTCTACTTTAAGAGTTGAGATTCAACAAGAACAAATGTTAGAGGAGGAGTTACAAGAATTGTTACTTCAACCGGGTTTTACACGAGCAACTGATGGGATTGTTCTGTTTAATCAACGGATTTGTGTTCCGAAGGATGAGGCATTGAAGAGGAAGATTTTAGATGAAGCCCATAAAGGTACTTTTACGATACATCCTGGCTCTTCGAAGATGTATCAGGATTTAAAGAAGGATTATTGGTGGTCTGGGATGAAAAAGGATATAGCGGAATATGTGTCAGAATGTGCGGTGTGCCAACAGGTGAAGATTGAACACCAAAGACCGGGCGGTCTGTTGCAACCTTTGGATATTCCAGTTTGGAAGTGGGATAGTATTTCTATGGATTTTGCAGTGGGTTTACCCCGTACCCAGGGTGGGTATGATTCTATTTGGGTAATTGTAGATCGACTAACGAAATCTGCACATTTTTTAGTCGTGAAGACTACTTATAAGGCAAGTCATCTTGCGAGGTTGTTTATTGTTGAGATTGTGAGATTGCATGGTATTCCTTCTAGTATTGTGTCCGATAGAGATCCGAAGTTTACTTCAAGGTTTTGGAAAGTGTTCCAACAAGCGATGGGTACGAATTTGCGTTTGAGCACGTCGAATCATCCTCAGACAGATGGTCAGACTGAGCGAACAATACAGACGATGAAGGATATGTTAAGAGCTTGTGTGCTAGAGAGTAGAGGGAATTGGAAAGAACTTTTACCGTTAATTGAGTTTTCCTATAACAATAGTTACCATGCGAGCATCGGTATGGCTCCTTATGAAGCATTGTACGGGAGGAAGTGTAGGACACCATTGTGTTGGGCTGATATTGGCGAAGATAGAATTTTGGGACCCGAGATTATTCAAGAAACTACGGAAAAGATTCGAATGATCCATGAGAAAGTTAAACAAGCACAAGATCGTCAAAAGAGTTATGCGGATAACCGTAGGAGACCTTTGGAATTTGAGGAAGGTGACCATGTATTTCTGAAAGTTACTCCGAGATTGAGATTGAAAGGACCGTTTAAGTCACGTAAATTAAGTCCGAGATACGTGGGACCGTATCAGATTCTAGAAAGAATTGGTGAAGTTGCTTACAGATTAGCCTTACCACCCTCTCTATCTGAAATGCATGATGTTTTTCACGTATCTCAGCTCCGTAAGTTTATTCCTGATCCTCTTCAGCCAATTCTACCCGAATCAGTGGAAATAGAAGCGGATTTGACTTTTGAACCACAACCGAGTTGTATTGTGGGAAGAGAAACCAAGGTGTTAAGGAACAAAGATATTTCACTCGTTAAGGTGCAATGGGATATGACGCATCCGGGTGATGCTACTTGGGAACTAGAATCGGAAATGCGAGATTCTTATCCACATCTGTTCAGGTAATATTTTAAATTCGAGGACGAATTTCTATTTAAGGGGGGGAGGATGTAATACCCCGAAAATCTATAAACGCTCCGGTTAATATTATTATGATCAACTGGGTTCCGGAGTACTCTGAGCAATTATTTGATAAAATAATTAGAGTAAACTGACGAACTCAGAGTCGATTAAATTAATAGTATTTAACGTTGAGTTTTTATTATTTGGTGCATTTGAGCTAATTTGGACATTTAGTAGTATTACTAATAAATGGTAATTTTCTTTACTATCTATTTTTCCTTTCCATTTCATTTGGAAACAAACAAAAGTTAGAAAGAAAAGAAAGGGAAAAGAAGGAAAAGGAAAGGAAGGAGAAGGAAAAGGAGAAGAAATTTCTCAAGAAGCTCAAGATCATCATCAAGCTTCAACTTTTCATCTCTTCATCTCAATTTCATCATCCTCATCTTGTTGTCCAGGTGGGTTCTAGTTAGACCCTTTAGAGTAGAGTTTATTTTGAGTTTAGAGTTAGGTTGGAATTGTGAAAAATTGGGTATTTTGGTATAAAATCATAAATCTAACTGTTGAAATTCGATGTTTGATTGTATGTTATACTGCTTGTTGTGTTAAATCATGTTTTGATGCTTTGTGATTGATCAAAATGAGATTTTGGGGTTGGTTTTGGTGAGACCCGTAACAGATTTTTTCTGCTGGTTTTTCTGCATTTTTCTCTGCCCATAGGCATATGGGGCATGTCAATACGCGTATGGGGCATGTCATTACGCGTACGGCAAGGGCGTTACGCGTATGGCAATTTTAAAAAGGAATTTCAAGGTAAAAACGTGTCTACCCATACGTGTATGGCCTTGGGCAATACGCGTATGGATGGCCGAGAATTTTAAGCAATACGCGTATCGCTTAGGGCAATACGCATATGGCTGGGAGAGAATTTTGGGCAATACGCGTATGGGATGTGCCAATACGCGTATGGCCAGGAGAATTGCAGAAATTCTGTTGTTGTGATTATTTTCCGATCGTTTGTTTCAAATGCCGTAACTTTTTGTATGTAACTCGGATTTCAACATTTTTGGTATCGTTGGAAAGATAATAAAATGTACTTTCTTATTACAATGGTTTTAAGATTGTCGGCCGATTTTATTATGTCGGGATTTTTGGAATAGTTTTGTTTTGTCGACTTTTATCTGTGAATGGTGTGTAATTGTTGTTGAAAATATATGCATGTTAAAATATGAAATAGGTAGAGTGAGGAACATTACCATAAACTGTGTCAGTAGTGTGAATTATTCCATGTGTGGCAACGCTCGTGCATGAAAGGCCGAGGCGTGTGCATTTCAATCATAACCACTATTTCTTGCGGTGTAGTTTCATGAGACTCGAGCACCTCCTCTGAAACGTTATGCACAACTACTTGGCAGGTTTGAGTCCCGTGTTAAGTACGATTGGAGCCTACGGGTAAAGAGACTTGTGATGGTGTACGGGCCGTGATAAGTGACGGATCACGGTGTACGGACCGGTGATCCCGAATCCAATTCGTATGCCAAGTAGCTACAAGGATCCATGACTCAGGTCATCTTCTAGACATAGAAGTGGACGGGAATTGGGGATACCTTGGTATTGGTTATTGATTATGAATCCTTGAGTTTACAGGCTCAGGAGGTACTTCGGTACTTTGTGAATCCTTGAGTTTACAGGCTCAAGAGGTACTTCGGTACTAGTGTGAGTTTACAGGCTCACCGTGATGGTTACTTGTGTGTGTGTACTCATGGTCTTTCCCGTATCCCTTTGGACATGAGTTAGGTTTCTTTTAGAACCTTGTAAAGCCGAGAGGACTTTAAGATAGGGAACTCACTGAGATTTGATGTATCTCACCCCACTGTTGTTGTTTACATCACAGGTTCTGCAGGTTCGGCGAAGGGTAAGGACAAGGTCATTTGACTTTCCTTACGGATCGTAGCTTTTGAGATGGCATGGCTTCCGCTATGACGTTATGTTTTGAGATCATTGTAGTGATCTAGTTCTTAGTTTTTATCATTTTGGAACATCTTGTATATGTAATGCCTTAGACTTTTAGTGTTTGGTTTTAGAGGCATTTATGTGTATAATGTGTTAACTAGGAACTTATTGTATATTTCAGTACCAAAAGTGAAACTCATGTATAATATGAGATTTGATGCAAGTATTATATGTGGGCGTTACAAAAAAGAAACACAACTCCTCTTCAACGAAGAAATTCCAGAATCCACCATCTTAAAAAAAATGTCTCCATATCTAGCTTTTAAAACTGTATGCCAAAAAGCATTTGGTTCATTCAAAATCCTCCATCTCCACTTGTTAATTAAAGCCAAATTAAAGTCATCCACCCTTCTCAAACCCAACCCCCCTTTTTCAAAAGGGAGACAAACCTTATTCCAACTCACCCAATGAATTTTCCTCTTGTCCCCATTACTCCCCCAAAGGAAGTTACTTTGAATGCTAGTAATTTCTCTCACAACCTTCGCCGGAGCTTTATAAAAAGAGAGCATGAAAATACAGAGACTAGAAAGCACCGATTTTAAAAGGGTAAGTCTTCCTCCGAAAATAAGTAACCGGTTGTTCCAACAAGAAAGTCTCCGTTTCAACTTCCCCACCAAATCCCTCCACATATCTCTACTATTAGAGTTGTAACCAATAGGAATTCCGAGAAAAACAAAATTATTTTCCTCCCTTTTACAAGAAAGAAAAAAAGAAGCCAACTCCAAAAACCTTGAATTAATATTAACCCCAATAAGTTTGCTCTTCTGAAAATTAATGCCCAAACCGAACACTAATTCAAAACCTCTCAAGACCCATTTCATGGCCCAAAGATGTTTCCAAGTGCCCTCACCAAACAACAAAGTATCGTCCACAAATTGAAGGATGTCCACAAAGCACCTTCCCCTTATGTTGAATCCCTCAAACTCCCCGTTCACCACCGAACTAGTAACCAAGCCCTTTAACCCTTCCGCTACTATCACATAAAGAAAAGGAGATAAAGGATCTTCTTGTCTCAAGCCTCTCTCCACAATAAATTCCTTCGTAGGACTACCGTTAACTAAAACTGACATCTTACTCGAAAAAACCAAAGCATCCATCCATCTCAACCAAGTTTCCCCAAACCCCATTTTACGAAGCATAAAGGTAAGAAAATTCCAACTAACCTTATCATACGCCTTCTCGAAATCAACCTTGAAAAGCAAGCAACCTTTTCCCTCCTTCTTAGCGAAATCAACCACCTCATTAGCCACCAAAACTTCATCAAGAAGTTGCCTTCCGGGAACAAAAGCGCTTTGGCAACTAGAAATAATCGAGTTCAACACCAACTTCAACCTCGACGCCAAGAGTTTAGATAAAGCTTTATAAACACACCCAACGAGACAAATAGGTCTATAGTCATCCAAACACAAAGGGTTAGAAGATTTTGGAACCAAGGTCAAAAAAGAAGAGGTAAAAGATTTAGAGAGAATAGCTCCGGAATAGAAGCTTTGAAAACAACCTATAAAATCATCCTTCATAAAATGCCAACACTTCTTGATAAAAAGAAAAGAATAACCATCGGGACCCGGGCTTTTAGATCCTTCACAACTCCAAACCGCCTCTTTAATTTCCTCCTCCGAAAAAGGTGCTTCAAGTAAAGAATTTTCCGTAGGACTAATATCCTTAAAAGTAATAACTTCTAACACCGGTCTAACAAAGTCCGCCTCAACAAATTTAGAGGCAAAATGTCTCCTCACTTCTTCCTTAACATCCTCCACCTTATCAATGACTCCGTTGTCCGTTCTAATGGAACCAATAAAATTACGTCTTCTCCTCTCTTTCAAAACTCTATGGAAATACTTACTATTAGTATCTCCATCATTAATCCACTTCATTCTAGACTTTTGAATAAGTATATTTTCCTTAATCTTTAAATTCAACCAAAACTTACCACTTCCACTCTTTTTCTTTCTCAACAAAACTTCCTCCTCCACCTCCCCTAAAACAACCTCGTCATCGTCCCCTTCATTCAAATCCTTAACACCCTCCTCCATATTTAAATCAAACCTTCCAAAAATAGTAGTGTTCCACCACTTAAGGCTTTCTTTTAAAATCCTCAATTTTTCCTTAAGAACAAAATCTCTTCTTCCCACCACATGAATCTTCCTCCACTCTTTTTCAACAAAAGGAAGAAAAGAAGAATTAGAAAACCACTCATTGTTAACCCGAAAAGGTTTCGGGCCCCAATCCGCTTTGTCCAAAATAAGCCATATAGGACAATGATCGGATACATCCCTATCCCCAATCATTTGACCCAGGGCCCCCCACTCGTCAATTAAACCATTTGAAACCAAAAATTGATCAATCCTACTTTTAGCCTTTCCATCGCCACTATAAAAAAAAGAGTAATATTTCACTCAGCGGTGATTCTTGATTTTTTTATGTTGAGTGAGTTGATAGAAGCTGAGTTGATTCCAAACTCTGGCGTGACTATGTGAAAATGGAAGATGAGAAGTAGCAATATAAAAAAGCCGGCAAGAAGGAACATTCTAGCAAAAACTATAAGTTTTTGCATCCGAAATGACCTCTGTTGGATTGAGGAGGATGCATATTCTATGACAATAGACAATAAAAATATGATCATGTCAATAGAAAAACAAAAATAATTTATAAAAAAATTAATAAAAAAGATATATTAGGAGTGACATTCGTTCCGTTTAGACATGTTCTACAAAAGTTTGCAAGAAAACGGAACAGAACGTCTAGATTTGTCAACAAAAAAAAACGGGACAAATGGACTTGCCAATACATCACTTTTTATACAAAATTTTATGTTTATAAAAATGCACAAAAATTTAGAGCGGAATAGGATAAACATATTAAAAGAAGCTTTGTTAAAATTTTACAAAAAATTTATAGATTAGAAATACCTGTATCCATATTCGGTAATGATCAGAAAGCAAGTAAGCAGCAACTAAAAAAAGTTAAAATGGAATGAATGTATTAGAATAATTTGAAATAAAACTTTACTACAAGAATTTTTTACAAACTACACACATAAAAACTTAAAGATATATGGGAAAAATAGTTTCAGAAAATATGCGAAATTTACCGGTTTGGTTTAACTTCTACGCCTCTTATAAACTTGGTTGTTTTTTCAATTCTTAGACTTTGTTTGGTCATGTATAGTATTTATAGAGTTTTAAGATGCAACACATATGGAAGGAAAGAAAATAAAAAGATGTAAAATTGATTATGAACAATTAAATTGATTGTCATTATATCAATCTCTTTCTTTTTAATTTATTTATCGTATTGTAGTTTTAATTAGATTTAGGATTGATTATGAAATCAATCAACAATTAAACTAATTATCTTTACTTCAATCAATTTCTTTTTATTCTATTTATTTTATTGTAATTTTATTTAGATTCGGGATTTAATATGCAATCAATCAACAATTAAATTGATTACAAATATATCAATCTCTTTCTTCTTAGTTTATTTATCTTTTTATATTTTTAATTAGATTTAGTTTTTTTTTTCTCTCACTGAGATAACAGGTTTGCTGAGCCGTGTGATTTCACTCTCTACCATTTTTTTATTTTTTTTATTATTTTATTTATTTATTTTTCCCATTTAGTATTTTTAAAAAAAAAAATTTATAACACGATTTTTTTAAAAAATCCAAGACTTGTAATTCTTAGAAAACTATTTTATTTTTATATTTGTGGTTATTTTCTTAATGAATGGGATGGAATTACATAAAAATATTGATAAAATAAAAACTTATCTTAATATTTAGCACCTTTTATTTAAATATAAAATAGAATTTAAAAACCTGATAGAGAAAATAAGGTACCATATATATGATAATCATTCATATATCACTATATAAATCATCAAAGTTAATAAAGAAGTTGGATTGATTAAATATTGAATAAAAGAAGTTATATCTGATTTTCAATTACACTTAATTGTATATTTATTTATTGCACTTTATTATAGTTATTTTGTGATACACAATCAAATGACTTCAGTGTGATACGTTAATTAGGGATTTAAAAATTAAAATAAAAATAAAATTTTCAAAATAGTAAAAATTATTTTAAGCTTAATATTTATAAACTAAGAGTCTAATTTTAACATATAGTAGTATAAATTAAAATTTTTTAATATTAAAACATAGTCAATTTCAACTAATTAAATTCTTAAAAAATCCAAGTTTTCAAAAAAAGTATCTAATAATGATTTTTTTATATAAAAAATAATTCAAAATAGTAAAATTTTGAAATTTTAATATTTATAAAAGTCATAGTATAAAAGACTAAAATATCTAAAATAATATTCACCAAAAAATATTTAGATAAGTTGTTTACCCGAAGATTTTTTTTTGAAAAATTGTTTATAATTTTTTAAAATAAAAATATGTAATATTATACAAATCATTTAAAATTTAATAATTGTTTTAGTCAATATTTAATATAATTACAAAAGGATTCTTTTTATGATTTTGATCAATAATCGATTATAATATGATATGATAATCTTATCTTTTTGAATTTGGTATATTGGTTTTTTTTAAGAATCTTTGAGGCTTCATTTGTAATTTAATTTTTTTATTTTGTATTACATTTTTTCTCTTTTCAGGGTTTGGGTATTGTAGTTTTAGTTAAAAAATTGAGAAAAGAGAAAACTATAATTAATTAATTATGTTAATGCAATTTTATTGAAGGGCTTAAAAATTTTCCCTTATGATATTGTTTGGTCAGTAAAAAATTTCTGATCATTATTGTAATATAATTTTTTTGATAAACAAGTTTCATTAATAGAGATTAAGAAAATTTCAAACTAAAGAGTAGGATTATAACCAAAACAGTTACAAAAAATCGAAAGGAACCTTGGTTCAATCGTAGAGACTACACTTCCTCCTATTGAGGTTGTCTAAAATCAACCAATTCCACGATGATACTACAATGGCGTTGAATATAGAATCAACTTCGCAAATCTCGTCATTAAAGAGGATATTATTCCTTGCCTTCCAGATATTCCAACAAGTAATAAACCAAATGGAATTAACAGTTCCTGACCAGCCACGACCTTGAAGGGACGTATTCCACGATTTTACATGAAAACAACCATCTGATTCGATAAAACTGTCAATGTCCACCCAAGCAAAAACTTTCTTCCAGACCAAAATCGACTTAGAACAATTGAAAAAGATGTGGGAAGAGTCCTCTAGATCCATGAAACAAAATACACATACCTTTTCAAGGGCGTTAACGATGATTTTTCTAGCCACAAGATTCATCCAAGTCGGCAACCTGTCAAGAGCCATCCTCCATGCAAAAACTTTAACCTTCATTGGAATCAATGTCTTCCACATTAAAACAAGAACATCTGCTATGTCAGCATGAACCGAGTCAATAATCTCCCATGAATTAATGCAGTTATATACTGAGGCGACAGAAAAATCGACCAAGGGTTCTAAATTCCAATCCCACAAATCCTTAGTGTCGCACTGAACCTACACACTCTCCAGGATCTGGTTCAAATTATGCAGGTCAGACGTTAGTAGGTCGGGATCAGCAAGATTCGCTTCAACATTCCACCACCACAACCCCGTATCCCAGTACCCCATATCACTCACAACACTACTTTTAGCTTTGCATGCTTCGAACAGCCGAGGGAACGATTCTTTCAGAGCTAAATTGCCAACCCAATTTGAATACCAGAATGCAATCCCCTCCCCAGTGCCTAATTTACACGACATGAGACTGCACAGGCTCATCTGGGATTCAGAAAGAGAAGCAACCAAGATATCTTTAATCCAATTAGAATCCCTGTAATTATTGCCAACCTCCTTAAAACACTGGATTTTTAAACTCAGGTTGCCGTATCTAAAACGAAGCAAAGGCCTCCATATTTCATTGCCGTCAATGGAATATCTCCAAGCCCACTTAGCAAGCAAGGCTCTGTTGAAAAGTCCCACATGTTTAATCCTAAGACCGCCGCAATCTCTCGGTTTACACACGGACTTCCAGCTGACCCACAGGATGTAACCACTACTCGAAGAGCCAGCCCATAAGAAGCGCCTTTGAATAGTAATTATTTCTTTAGCTACCTGTTTAGGAACCTTGTAAAATGATAGATGATGAATCGACAGGTTCACGAGGACGGAATTAATCAAGACCACCCGACCACCTATTGACAGATTTCGACCAACCCACTTTGAAAGTCTAGCCCTTATGCTATCCAACACCGGACGCCAAAATGAGACACGCCATTGATTACCACCAATAACTATCCCAAGGAATTTAAAAGGAAGGAAGCCCGATCTACAGTGAAGGAACTATTCTGCTGCTACCAGGAATTCATTATCCATGCCTACCCCGAAGATGCAACTCTTGGGGAAATTAATCTTTAGGCCCGATGAAGGTTCGAAGCCTCTCAAGATTATCTTAAAGGCCCAAAGGTTAGAAATGTTTCCGTCACCAAATAGAATAGTGTCGTCGGCGAACTGAAGAATGCTAACCGAAGCACACTCATTAAGCTTGAAGTTAGAAAGGGTATTCAAATTGGATGCTCTTCTAACCATACACGTCGGGCCTTCGACAATAATGGCGAACAAGAAAGGAGAAAGAGGATCTCCTTGTTTTAACCCCCTCGTTGCTTTGAAATCAATAGACGGACTACCGTTGATTAAGATCGAAATAAAACTATGATAAACAGAGTCTTTCACCCACTTCATCCAGTTTTCACCAAACCCCATATTAACCAACATAGAATCAAGATATGCCCATTCCACGCAATCATAAGCTTGCGCGAAATCCACCTTAAACAAGAGACACTTATTTTTAAATCTAGAAGCATAGTCAATAGTCTCGCTTGCCACAAGCACACCATCAAGAAGCTGACGTCCCGGGACGAACACTGTTTGGGACAGAGAAATCAGTTTATCAATGACTAAGCTCAACCTCTTAGCAAGCATCTTAGAGATGACTTTTAAAACGCTCCCAACCAGACTTATAGGTCTGAATTCATCAAAAGTTTGAGGATTTTCAACCTTCGGGACTAGCGAAATGAAAGAAGAAGCAAATGATTTAGGCAGCTTACCAGTGCTAAAAAACTCAAGGACACAATTAGTGAAATCAGCCCCTATCACCTCCCAGCAAGATTTGAAGAACTTGAAATTGAACCCATCAACTCCAGGGCATTTGTTTCTGTCACATTCTAACACAGCTAAACGAACGTCTTCAGCTTTGAATTCCGACTCTAGATAATCTCTATCCTCCGAAGTAAGGGTAGCCACATTGCTAACGTCACAATGAAACCTGGGCCTGGGATCAGATCTGAATTTCTTCTCAAAAAACACCTTAGCTTCATGCTTGATAGCCTCAGGGCAGCCCTCCAAATTATCACCAATCTTAAGAACTGAGATGGAATTCACACGGTTACGATGCTTAAGGGAATCATGAAAGAATCTGGAATTTACATCGCCATCCCGAATCCAATTCACTTTGGATTTCTGAATGATCATACTCTCTTTCAAACGAAGGTTTTTCCAAATTTCCTCTTGTGCCAACAATCTATCTTTCAACACATCCTCATTCTAGCTGTTATGTAAACTGTCCAGCCTTACTTCAATTCGATTAAGCTGGGCAACATTATCCTCAATCTTTAGGTCAAGCCTACCAAAAGTATTGATATTCCAATCCTTAAGCTTAAACTTAAGGGCCTTCAGCTTGTTCAAAAAAGTTAGGCAACAAGAACTAGATGGCGAAACGGATTCCCAAGTACGTTTCACAAAAGGAAGAAAATCTTTGTGCTTCATCCAACAATTGAAGAACCTAAATGGCTTAGGCCCCCAATTCACGTTATTAGATTTCAACCACACAAGTCGGTGATCGGAAACGCCCCTATCTCCCACTATCTGACTCTTCAAGTTCAGCATTCCAATGATAGCATCATTCACAAGAAACTTGTCCAATCTACTCCGGCTTTTACCATTTGAGTTAAACCAAGTGTACTTGTTACCAACAACTGGAATGTCTATAAGATTTAAATCTTCAATAAAAGAATTAAACTCCACCATTTCACCGTAGTTACAACAGCTCCTCCCTTTTCTTTCCTCCCCCGATTTCGTAGCATTAAAATCACTGCCTATGATCCAACCTCCACTAGGATACCTGTTCTTAACTTCAATTAAGTCTTCCCACAATTTCCTTTTTTCAGATATCTCGCACGAAGAGTAAACGTTAACAACGAGAACATTCTCATTCTTCTAAATAAAGTGACTTCTAGATAATTGACTTCTAGATAATCTACCACCTATTTATTAAAAGACTATGTTCTAGAAACGATCATTAAATCTTTTTTAATTCAAGTTTATTTTTTTCTAAGTATAGTGTTAATTATTTTTTTTGAACAATCAAAATCATCAATATAAATTATAAGGATACAAGTAGGTATCCAAATCCAATACACACAACACACCACCACTCAATTCCAATCTACATGAAATCAAGAGGGGTTTTACACCAGTCATAATAATTACAGTAAAGAGATTTCACAGATCTCTTACCAACCCAACCCCAAGATAAAAACAAAATTTTATAGAATACATCATCAGATTCCCATAAACCTTCTTTGAACATTATATTATTTCTAACATTCCACAATACCCATCCAGTGATCAACCATAATCCCACAACACACCTACTGCTTAAACCCCCTGCAAACATGTTATCCGCCACTTAGATAAATGATCTTGTACATCCTCAAAAAGTAATTCTTTAATACCTAACCACCTTCTCATGTCCAACCAAATTTTTCCAGCTTTGTGACATTGGAACAGAAGATGTAACACAGATTCATCCTCCCTGAAACAGAATGGGCAGCAAAGACCATAAGAATTTGAGATAATACCCCGCCTATGAAGATTGTCGCGAGTTGCTAACCGATTAATAATCAACCTCCAACCAAAACACATTGTTTTTAACGGTGCCACTGATGTCCACAACCGTTTGAAATTGAGCATTTCCTCCGACACCAAACCCTCCTCCGTCAAATGACCACTCAAAATGTTATAACCTGCCCTAACCGAATATCCTCTATCCATATCCTCATCCCACAAAATAACATCCTTGATGGCCCTGCTAATAGAACAATCCTCCACCAAAGCCAAGAGTAAATCGTATTCATGTTGTAAAGGTTGTGATAGCCCTTCATCACCCATTTTTATGTTCCACCTCCAAGATTCTCCTAACCACTCTCCATTGTCCATCACCTTACTATAAGGATCCACAACCTTACTCCATAATTCAGGAAACATAACAGAAAGTTTTGATTGCCCACGCCATTTTGATTCCTAAAGCCAAATATTCTCCCCATTTCCCACTTTATTCGAAATTAAACTATCAAAAGAGACTCTGCCAAACTGTTTTGAGATTGCAAATAAGTCCTTCCACCACAAAGATGGCCGCACCTTGTATTTTGGTAATTCCCCACTCAACAGCCAATTCCTATACCCCTCATACCTGCCTTTCAGTATATCAGACCAGAAACAATTATTTGGATTCACACATTTCCATATCCATTTAGCTAACAGGGCTCTGTTGAACCACCTTATGTCAATAATACCCAGACCCCCACTGTCCTTGTCTCTACAAACCTGATTCCAACTGATCCAAGATATCCCCTTCTTATTAACAGACCCATTCCAAAGGAACCGACGTTGCAAAGAAGTAATAGTCCTAACCACTCTACTAGGCATTTTGAAAAAGGACATGTAATGAATAGGCATACTAGTCAGAACAGATTTAATTAAAGTGACCCTACCACCTATCGATAAAAATCTCCCTTTCCACGAAGCTAATCTTACTTTAACCTTATCAATGACAGGTTTCCAGAATGAAAAAAGTTTATGATTCCCACCTATACACACTCCAAGAAAAGAAAAAGGACAGACCTGGACTTTACATGCCAGAGAATTCCCTGCTGCCTTCATAAAATCCTCATCCAATCCAATTCCATATAAGCTGCTCTTCTTGAAATTAATTTCCAGACCATAAATCATTTGAAAGCCTTTCAAGATAACTTTTAATGCCCATAAATTGCTCCAATAACCATCCCCTACAATTACTGTATCATCTGCATACTGATGCAAATGAAAAGAAACTTCCTGATTAAGAGAGAACCCATTATAAACCTGCCCTCTGATAGCTCTTCTCATGATAACCGCCAGACCTTCTGCAGCAATTTTGAACAGATACGGCGATAACGGATCACCCTATCTCAATCCTCGAGACACCTTAAAATCTCTATTAGAACTTCCATTGACTAAAACCGATAAATAATTATTGAAGACACTACCCTCCATCCACTGCATCCACTTATCCCCGAACCCCATAATCCTCATAACTTCTCGTAAATATGTCCATTCGACACAATCATAAGCCTTTGCGAAATCTACCTTAAAAATCATTCCTTTTCTGTTGCCTCTTTTTGCAAAATTCACAATTTCATTTAGAACTAGAACACCATCTAGCAGATTCCTACCAGCTATAAAGGCTGTCTGAGATTTTGAGATTATCCCATCCAAAACTCTATGTAGTCTACTTGCCAGCATCTTAGCAACAATTTTATACACACTGCCTAATAAGCATATTGGCCTATATTCGTCCAAACTACCCGGGGCCTCATTTTTAGGGACCAACACAAGAAATGAGGAGGAGAATACCTTAGAAAGTTTTCCAGACTCCAAAAATTCTTGAATGCAAGATATAACATCAAAACCTACAATGTCCCAACAATGTTGAAAGAATGCCAAATTGAATCCGTCTAGACTGGAAGTTTTGTCTCCTTTGCACGAGAAAACTGCTGCTCTGATATCTTCATCATTAAAAGGAGCTTCAATTGAGATTCTATCTTCTTCTGATAAGCATTGAAACTGGTCCCTACCAATACTAGGTAGAGGTTTGTTTGTTGACCTAAACCTGTCTTCAAAATGCCTTGAGACTTCCTCTTTGACTCCCTCAACATCCTCAATAATCTTATCCCCAACAGACACAGATGAGATGTTATTTATAATGTTTCGATGCTTGATCATAGCATGAAAGAATTTAGTATTTTGGTCCCCGTCTTCAATCCACTTAGCTCTCGATTTCTGATGCATAAAACTTTCTTTGATCCTGAGAAACTTCCACATCTCATCTTCTGCCTTTTTACGAACTTTAGCATCCTCAGAGCTCCCCATACCTTCATTTTCTGCCTGTCTGTCTTCAATCTTATTTAACAACTCACAATTATCCATAACCTTGGTATCAATCCAGCCAAAAACTGATTTATTCCATATTCGCATCTGAGATCTCAACAGCTTTAGTTTAGATGAAAGAATATAACCCGGATTACCAAGGAAAGAATCAGAATTCCAAACACTCTTGACAAGATTTAAGAACTCAGCATGATGGAACCAACAATTGAGGAACCTAAATGGCTTAGGTCCCCAATTAAGATTTCTGACCATGATCCAAACCGGCCGATGATCCGAGACATCTCTGATTCCCACTTTCTGATACACCATATTCCAGTCACTAAGCAACCCATAAGATATGAGGAATCTATCTAATCTGCTGCAGACAGAGCCAAAAGAATTGAACCAAGTGAATTTATTGCCCATCGTAGGTAAATCCATACATCTAGTCAATTGTATGAAGTCATCAAACTCAGACATTATTTTCTTGTTATGACCACCCCTGCCGATTCTTTCTCTCCTATTCTTGACTTCATTAAAATCCCCTCCAATGACCCACTCTCCTTCCTCTAACTTAGATTTTAGATATAAAATGTTACTCCATAACTCCCTTTTCTCTTTATTATTACAAGGCGAGTATATATTGAAAAATAGCATAATTTCTCCTTCCACAAAACCTTCATGCCTAAGAAACCTATCCCTCTGTAACTGCATATAGGAACAAAAATATCCCTCCTCCATATAGTAAGAATCCCCCCAGAAGCTCCATCTGAATTTTTAGCAGACCAACCACAATTGGAATTGCCCAATATCCTATGAACCATCTCCTCCTTCATTTCAGTACATTTAGTCTCCTGCAAAAATACCAAATCCGCCCCACCCCCTTGAAGCAAGCTCCTAATTCTTCTTGTTTTAATCTTATTGCCACTACCCCTAATATTATATGTTACAAAATTCATAAATAACTAGTAGCTGCCACCTTCCTATTATTCTTTTGAGCTCTATCCTCACTTTCCATCTTCCTAATCATAGACTCGAGTACTTCATCGTCTTCCTCCACTTCAATCCCCAACTTTTTAATAGAATCCCAAACCCTTGCTGGTAAATTCTCCAATTTCTTCTTGATTCTCGAGTTAGACTTCATCACCTCCGAATCTCCAATAGAGCCACTACTATTATTTGTAGAATCTCCAGACCAACTTGAGATATCCTCTACCAACTCATTCCCAGACCCATCAGACGTTGCCATTCTACCAACTGCAGATTTATCAGGAGTATTCATGCCTCCCCTCCTATCCGCCTTGAGTAATGTAGCATAATACGATAGAATGAACGGAATCTTGATATTTTGATAAATCTCCTCAATTAATTTTTTCTTCCTAATAGTTTTATTAGTCAGCACACCAGCAGAATTCGTTGAACCACCCATCTTTCTAGTTCCCAAAGGCAGCTCCCCTATAATCCTAGCTGACCCATTCCTAATACCCGCCTCGTCCTCTACCCTATTTATATCACAATTCTCAATATTGATGGGACACGACACAGAAAGGTCTATCAATTGATCAATCTGCTCCTTCTGACCCAAGCTATCCTTTACTCCAACACCTGTATCTTTAATACTAATATTCAAATCCTGATCAGACTTCCCCTTTCTATTTCCATCTACCTTTTCAGAAACGACCTTTTCACCTTTATTGGAGCCCCCACCATTATCCCTAAAATCTTCTTTGTCTTTTACAACACTCTTCCCCCTGTTGTCCTTTATGCCGCCCCCCTGCATAACACCTTGGTTATTATCCTCTGGTTCAGAGAACCCCATTTCCGATTCTTCCACCTCCGTGTCCGATGAAACCAGCTCAGAACTTCCAACTGATTCTTTGCCATCTAACAAACACGATCTTCTAGTACAGAATTCAGTAGGCTCTTCCACAACTTTAATCCGATAAATTTTCTCATTCACTTCAATATTGAAAACTTCATTGAGGTTCATCGCAAATTTGGTTCTAATAAGAATGCGAGCCACATTAAGTTTAATATGTTTCTGGGTTTCCTCATCTGCTTTAACAAACGACCCCAATCTATTAGCCAGAAAATTGAAAAAAATTTCTCCCCATATATGACAAGGAAGCCCAAAAATGTTCACCCAAGTCAATCTCTCTTCGTCTACATCTTTCGGTGACCAAGGGTGTATGTCCACAAACCATTTTGTCAACCAAATCGCATCTTCCTTCACCATTTTCTTAATATCACTAGTATTTTCTTCTTCTAGCAGGACAAGATTTGCCCCTAACGGAGTATGTCTAAGCACATTTAACTTACTTTTTCAATTTTCATGCAAAACTGAAAAAAAAAGCCTCATTCTAACTTTCAATGTCATTTTAAATGTGTACTCTGCTTCATATATAAAATAATCAAAAGATACATTGAAGCTTGGAGTGACACACATTGGTTGGTGAAATATTAAAATAACATTGATTTGATCATACTAGAACAAGCGATGACGCCGTCGGTGGTTTTGAAACAACGTTTGCTGCAAGAACTTTGAGGAAGCAACGTGAGTGGTTTGATCGTACTTAGTTTCACTGATTCCGTTGAACCGCACAACAACCACCTAAAATTCTTCTCCGACCACTGTCGTCAAATCGACCACTATCACAACGCCGCACACCAAGTTTCATCGCGACATCCTTTGTCCCTTCCATGATTTTGTTTTGGTTTATGTTGGCTTCAGATTTTGCTTGCTAAGATGTAGTTTCAATATGTTTTGAGAAATGAAAGATAAATTCATGTTGTTGTTATTTTTATATGAGAATATGAGAATGAATCTGGACCGCTGAATTAAAATATATTTCTAAAATTGATTATTAATTTCTCTCTCCTCTTAAAAGCGCCCGATTTTTTCGATTCTTGGCACATGATTCAGTGAAAAATATGATTTAATCTCAACCTTTTAAATCTGATGGTTATTATTTATTTTCTAATACTCATATAATTTACTCATTCTCACTAGATATGCAATATATATATATATATATATATATATATATATATATATATATATATATATATATATATATATATATATATATATATATATATATATATATATATATATTCAAAAATATTTTTTATTAAAACTATTATAAAATAGTAAAAATTATTTTAAATAAAAGACTAACTTTGATATATAGTAGCATAAATTTACACTATTTAAGAATAAATCATAGTCAATATCAATTAAGTTTTCAAAAAAATAAAATATTTATAAATGGTTTTTAAGAAAACTTATTCAAAATTAAGTAATGTTTTGAAATTTTGATATTAAAAAATATCATAATAAATAAAATAAAATATCTAAAATAATATTTTATAAAAAAAAAGTATTTAAACTAATTTTTTATCCGAAATTATATTTAGAAAATTATTTGTAAATTTTTTAAATAAAAATCGATTATATTATACATATCATTTTAACCTAATAGTTTTTTTAATCAATATTTCATATAATTAAAAAAAGAGTTTTTAATAGGCAATGATATCATACCATTAAAAAATAGCACAGGGGATAACTCATCACAAAACAGTAGAGTCTACATTCTCTTCCTAAGACAGTGCAAATGATAGCTATACCAATCATATAAATTACATAAAAGTTTGGATTTACAACCTAATCCTATCCACCTCCAAGATGTGAATTTAATAGATAACAAACAATCCTTAAAATTAAAAATACTACCGTAGAATATAATAGTGTTACACATCAATCAAATATTCCAAATTGTGGTTAACTAGATCAAGCAAATTATATTACGTTTATCCTCATCATTCACTTGATCAGAGTCGTCTCAAACTTTTAAGAGGCCCTGTGTAAGAAGTTGAAGTTAGTTTCAGTTGAGTGGTGAAATTTTTTTAAGAGGCCTTATTTAGTTGTAAAATAATTGTGAAATATGTGTATGGAGGCCCTTTTTACCATAGCTTAATTAACAAAAAATGTGAGGCCCTGTGCTGTAGACCGCCTTGCACACCCTCAAAGACGGCCCTGCACTTGATAACAGTGTAAGATGAAGTTAGACAAACACTTAAAAGTTAAAACAACTTGGCTAGCCAACCAAATATCAACTGCAACCCAAATTTTTCTAGACACTTCACAAGTTTCAAGCAAATGATGTAAATTTGAGAGTTTCTTATCACACCACCCTTGTTTTTTAAGCACCACTTGAATTTCCGTTGTTGCCTTTAATTTTCGAATGTGCACATTCGGACGTACCCTTTCTTTAAATTTTTTCAATTTTTTCCGGATGTGCACATCCGAAAGAATTCCTGATTTGCAAATTCGAAAAAAATCAAAAGAATTCCATAAAATCATTTACTTATAAATATAATTAAATCCAATATAATTAAAATCCAACATAATTAAACTTAATATGATATTTTTAATATAATTAAATTCAATTTAATTAAATCCAATATAATTAAAATTAATATGATTAAAATTAATATGATTTTTTCAATATAATTAAATTCAATATAATTAAATTTATTTTAGAAGTAAATACCATATAATTTTAATTATAATTTAGAAGTAAATACCATATAATTTAGAAGTAAATACCATATAATTTTAAATACCAATATAATTAAATCCAGTTTTAGAAGTAAATACCATATAATTTTAAATCCAATATAATTAAATTAATTTTTTCAATATAAAAAAATCATTTAAAATTAAATACCATATTAATCATATTAATTATATTGAAAAAAATTAATCATATTAAATATCATATTAATTTTAATTAATATAAATTTTAATTATATTGGATTTAATTATATTAAAAAAATGATATTAATTTTAATTATATTGGATTTTAATTATATTGGATTTAATTATATTTAGAAGTAAATGATTTTATGGAATTCTTTTGATTTTTTCCGGATTTGCAAATCAGGAATTCTTCCGGATGTGCACATCCGGAACATATCAGCGTTTTTTAAAAATTTGGTACGTCCGGATGTGCAAATCTGGAATCTGGGGGCAAAAATGAAATTTCACATGGTGCCTAAGAAACTTGGGTGGTGTATTAAGAAATCCTCGTAAATTTTCCTATTCTGTTAAAGCAACAAGCATAACACTTGTCTCTATCATTAACCAAAATACCTCTTGTTAATCTATCAATACATATCCTTCAACCAAACAATTAAATTTTCGACGAAACTTTTAAATTCCATGAGATTTCCAGGGTTGATCTAATATCTCTCGACCACAACATATCAACTGATATAGATTCTACAGCAATATAGCAAGATTTGACATAGAATTATGCACCGGCTTCTACTATGCACTGGTTCATAGTCCTCCAACAGAGCATAAATTTCTTTAACCTGCAACCTTAGCTCATCAACTTGATGCTATACTTATATTGATAATTCCAGCGCCAAACATGAGTGTTCCACGATCCTGCTTCAGCCACGCTACAGAAGGGATTAACAACAGAGGCGTAAGCATCAGAGAAAACGTCCTTCAATGTTTGGTTGCCTAACCAACAATTGTGCCAAAAAGAGACACCCCTTCCATTTTTCAACTTGCGAGAAATGTAGCGGAAAAAATGTTTCTATCTTCACCAATAAAATTATCCACTAAAATAAGATTCCTCACAATATTGAATAGACTTTGTTAAACACACTTTTGTCACTAGTGAACATTTGCATATTCGTATTCTTATACCTATGATGCAAAATTCCACTCTAAAGATTATTTTTTTATGATTGTTGGAACAGATGTTTTCAAGAAAGATGAAAGACAGGGAAGAAGAGAGAAAAGAGAGAAAACTGAATTATGAAATTAGGATTGAGTGAAGTTTTGTGTTTACATCATACACGACCCTTTATATATATAGACAACTAAAGCTCATACCCTAACTATACAAACTGACCCAAGCCCAAAAGTAAAAAATGTAAAGTACAAAATTACAATTTACATTTTGACACTAGTATATATCGTATTCGACTTTGTTGAAAATAGGTGTTTCTTGAACTTTGACTAGCTGCTTTGACCCGGTCAAATGCTAGCTATCGACATAACATAGAATTACAACTTCTAACACCCCCCTAATTTATGTTCTCGAGACTTCTCATCCTGATGCTTCTCTTCAACTCGTCGAACCTGACTCTCTTCATAGGTTTGGTGATTATGTCAGCTAGTTGCACTTCTGTCTTATATGGCTCAAGTTCAAGTTTTCCTTTGTTGACTTGATCCCTCAGAAAATGGTATATCCTCTCTATATGCTTACTTTGACCATGACACACTGGATGATTCCCTAGGTGGATAGCTGACTTGTTGTCGACAAACAACTTTATTTCCCTAGATTCCATTATCTTGAGCTCTTCGAGCAACATCTTTATTCATGCTGCTTGGCATGGTGTATAGTATGCAGCTACTTACTCAGCTTCATACGATGACAAAACCACAATACTTTGCTTCATTGATCTCCATGAGATTGGAGTGCCTTTGATCATGAATATGTATCTTGCAATACTCTTCTTTTCGTCTTGATCTCAACTGAAATCCGAATCAATGTAGCCATATACTTTTGTATCTGTGCTGGTCTTCTTCTACCTCAGCATCAATACACCATGATTAAACGTACCCTTTATGTACCTCAACACCCTATTAACAGCAATGAGATGACATGCTTGGGGTTTCTCCATGAATCTACTCAACAATCTGACACTTTGACATATGTCTGACCTAGTATTGCAAAGATACCTCAAGGATTCAATGATTTGTTTGTACAGTGTCTCACTTACAAACTCATCATTTGTCTCCTTCCTCGACTTTTCTCTAGTTTCTAATAGCGTAGCAGTTGTATTACAATTGCTAATCTTGAACCTGTTCAAGATATCTTAGGCATATTTCTTTTGGTGCAGGAATACTCCTTCACACATGTCTTTGAACTCCATCCCTAATAAATATGACAAATTCCGTAAGTCAGAAATTTCAAACTCTTGCATCAACTTCGACTTGACTTTTCTTATCTATACCTCATCTGTATCTATAATCAACAAATCATCTACATACATACATATGATTATTCGACCGACGTTGTTTGCATCATTGACATACACTCTATGTATAGAGACACACTTTGTGAAACCTGCTTCGATCAAGAAGCCATTTATTCTCTTATTCCAAGCTCTTGAAGCTTGCTTCAAACCATAAAGAAATTTCCTCAATTTGTACACCTTCGACGCTTGCCCATTGATTTCGAGTCCTGGTGGTTGACTGGCATAGACTTCTTCTTCTAGAGGGCCATTCAGAAAGTTTGATTTTACATCCAACTGATGTATCTTCCACCTTATGTATGTTATTGTTGACACAACAATTATGATTGTCTCTAGCCTTGCAATAGGTGCGTAGATTTCGTCGAAATCAATACCAGGTTTTTGCAGAAAACCTCTCGCCACTAGTATTTTCATATACTTGGAAATTTCTCCATTCGGCCTTTGTTTCAACTAGTAAACCCACTTCACATCAATTGGCTTCTTGACTAACTTTTTGACAAGCTCGCGGGTTCTCGATTGACCTGAGTTCTTCTTTTATGGATGCTAACCAATTCGAATTGTTCATGGCTTAATCCAAATTGATTGATTATGCTTAAGTCATCATCATTTCTTCTTCTATTAAGTCACCATCTGCATCGACTGCTTGATTTGGAAATCTCTAATATCCAACTAGCCTTGTCGACCCAGTTCTTATTCTAGTTTATCTTCTAACATGTCACTCAGGTGGTTCCTTATTTCAATGTGTTGGTACTTCAGTTTAATCTTCTTCTTCAAACATATTTGTAACTGTATCTGACTCCTGTCGAACTGACCCTTGACTCCAATCCCACCATTTGCTTTCATCCACTAGAACATCTCGACTGATCAATATCTTATCATCATTTGGTCAATATAGCTTTTATGCATTCGTCAAATGATAACTTATGAGCACCATAGTCTGACTTCAATCATCTATTTTCTTCCCCAATTGTTCAGGTACATGCCTGAAGCACATTGATCCAAACAATCTAAGATGACTAACATTCGGATTCACACCTATCCAAGCCTCATTAGGAGTCTTCTCAACCATTTTCTTGGTTGGACATATATTTAGAATATATACTACTGTCGAAGTTGCTTCAGCCCAAAATCTCTTTAGCATATCTTTAGCTTTCAACATGCTCCTAGTCATGTTCAATATATTTCAATTCTTCCTCTCAGATATGCCATTATGCTGAGGTGTAAAGGGTGCAACGACCTCATGCTCTATACCTTCCTCATTGCAAAATCTAGAAAAATTCTTGCAAGGTGTATTCACCACCACCATAAGTTCTCAATTTTTTCAACTTGCATCCACTTTGCTTTTAGACATACAATTTGAACTTCTTTAACTGTGTGAATACCTCACTCTTACTTTCAATAAGAAAAATCCACATATATCTAGTGAATTCATCTATAATGGTTAGGAAGTAGTAGTTACCTCCATTCGACATCACTTTAAATGGTCCACACACATCAGAGTGAACTAACTCTAGCTTTTCCTTTGACCTCGTAGGCAAGTCATTCTTGAATGCTTTCTGTAATACCCCGTGTTTCCTTAAATACTCAAATTCATATCGGTTGAGTTCAACTGAGTTCCTATGTAGTATGAAAGTTATTAGTTGGAATAAATAGAGTAACTAGTGAGCTCAGATTGACTTAATTAATATTATTTGAGATTGAACTTTTATAAATTGGTACAAAAAGAGACATTTTGATAACATTAATAATGAGTCAGTTGCTCTAGTTGAACAAATGTTAAGTATTGTACCACTTAATATATATGTTACTACTTTTACCATTAGTTGTTCACCACACAAATTTTAGTAGCCACTTCATGACCACATGTTATACCTTTTTTCTTACCAAATCTTCTCCCATATGATACCTCTATGTATCATTCATTTCCAACTTATCAGGAAATGTTTGGAAAGGAAAAATAGAGAGAAAAAAAGGAAACCTAGTGGTAGAAGAAGAAACTTGGAGGAACATAGCCACTTGGAATTCATCATCATCACTTCATCATCCTCATTTCATCCTCATCGATATCTTCATCATCCAACAATTTTCCTCACAATTTCAAGGTGGGTTTTAGGTATAAACCTTATGTTTGTAGAAGTTAGGGTTGTAGAACCATAAGATAGAAATTGTTGATGTTTTACATGTTGTTATATTTTCTTAAAATACCCGTGAGAAATTGCTATGATTATTGTTGTCCTTCATGATTATTATAATTCAACATTGAATATGGTTGTTGTTATGAGTATGTATTCATGTTGTTGAAGAACCATGCTTTGGGTAAATGAAATTGAATACCATAGTTGTTAGAAAGGAACAATATTATGCAAGGAATGAGAAATGGTAGTTGTAGAGGAAGAATTTAGGAATGAGCGTAGTATGGATATATGAGTTGGGGTCTAAAGCCATTTTGCCATCAAAAACCCGTTTTTGCATTTTTGGAAAATCTGTCAGCTTCGTCGGGCGAGCTCGGGGCGAGTTGGAAATTTTATTAGCTTTGCCGGGCGAGCTCGGGGTCAGCTAGCTCGATATCTGCTCGTCGGGCGACCATGAGACATTTCTTTAATGACTTGGCCTCGTTGGCTGTTCGTCGGGTGAACTGGCTTCGCCGGGCGACCATGACAGCGTGTAGAAAATTCATTTGGTCCTTGTTTTTGCCATAACTCGAGGATCGTGAATCAGATTGACACGCAATTTGAAGCGTTGGAAAGCTCTTCAAATGCTCTATTAAATAATAAATAAGAACATAGAACATGACCATCATGGATGGTATAGTGATGAGATACTATCATGTATGTTGTTTGGGTGAAGAGAAATCATGTTCTTGCCATGTCCCTTGTTTGGGGTATTAGTCATGTATTGGTTAAACATGTTTATAAACCACATTATGATACACGCTATGAATTGTGGTTGTGTTAGTTATTCATATTTTTTATCCATGCTTTGATTTCTTGTGTATATGTGATAATATGATTGAAAATTCATAAGGATTGGTGAGGAAACCCTTGGAGTAATTAATTGAATAAATTTGAAAGATAATTAGGGCATAATGGATGACTTAAATGACAATACCTGTACTTAATGATACATAGTGTGTGTCATGGAAAAGTATTTGTTTAGCTATGACACGAAGCATTTATGGAACATGTGATGTTGTTGTAATTGTTAAGGTGAATGTGATCGCCTTGTGGTTGTCAAATACAATCACATAGTGGTATATTTGATAACGTAGTCGGAAATAACCCCTTTATTGTGCCTTCCCAAATTTTGATGCTACCCATACTTGAATGACCCAGGATGAATCCCAAAGGTGGTGAATCTCTAAGTGGTTTAGACTCTCATACGGGTAAAAGGCTTGAAATGGGTTTGGAGCCCCATAGGAAGGGACGATTCTTAAGGTTGATGTTATCCCTTAGAATCTGAAGTCCATGCATATGTCAAAGTATGAGATAAAGATTTGTGACCTAAGTCGATAACCCTACGTAGGGTTTGCCAGGGAAAGATACCTTGAATTAGTTTCCAATTAGTGATAGTTTGAGTTGATTAACTCAAGCAACATGTTTCCATGCATTGCAAGTTTTGTGAACTCAAGTCTTTTCCCCTTTGTGACTTGAGTTAGGAAGATGATTAGAACGTTGTAGAGTTGAGTGGACCCATAAGATAGGGAACCCACATGGATTATCATCTCACCCCATATTTGTTGATTATTTTCAGGTAGTTTGGAGTAGTCGAAGGGTAAGGACAAGTTGACATGATGTCCATACTTGTCTGATATTTTGGATGGCTTTCCGCTATGCAAATATTTTTGAGATCATTCTATAATGATCTATTTCTTAGTTTTATTTTGGACACCCTTGTATATATTGTGCCATAGTTGTAGTTCTTTTTGGCATATATTATGTACGATGTTGCCACTAGACAATTATGTATTTCAGTACCAAATATTATAGATTCTCTCTGAATCACATATGTGCTTCTTGATACCAATTTTTTGGAACAAATATTTTCAAGAAAGATGAAAGACGGAGAAAAAGAAGAGAGAAAAGAGAGAAAACTGAATTATGAAATTAGGATTGAGTGAAGTTCTCTGTTTACATCATACAAGACCCTTTATATAGGCAACTAAAGCCCATACTCAAACTATACAAATTGACTCAAGCCCAAATATTACAAAATTACAATTTACATTTTGATACTACTATATGTTGTATTTGACTTTGTTGAATACAACTGTCTCCTGAACTTCAACTAGCTATTTCGACCTAATGGAATACTAGCTATCGACAAAACATAGAAGTACAACTTCTAACAATGATTTTAATCAATAGTCGATCATAATATTCAATGATGAAGGGTATGATAATCTTCTTTTTTGAATCTTGTATATTGATAAGACTAAATGACTAATGAATCCATGGCCATTTATGAGTGAGCTACATTCTGTCGTCAGTTTTAGTTTTAAGATGCTATAACTTTAATTAAAAATTTGATTAAAGAGAAAACTGTAATAATTATGTTAACGCAATTTTATTCATTGAAGGGTTTAAAAATATTCCTCTTATGATATTATTTGGTCAGACTCAAAATTCTGATATTTATTGTGATATAATTAACTTCTTGCTAGTTTTGAAAAAAAAACATTTACACGCGATCTTGTTTTTTAATTTAAGAAAAAGGTAATATTTTGTAAAAATAGAAGAAAATATCTCCTAATTATTTGTTAATTTAATTAGCACAATCAAAATTAATTTGCAAAATTAAAATTCAGTATGGATGTATATGAGTTGATTTTTTTTAATGACGAGATAAAAATACGGAGAAAATATAAATATATTGAAGGCTAATTGCAATTTTAATCTTATAATTTTACTTGATTTACGAAATTAATCTCCTATTTTAAATTCAAATAATTTTAATCCCCTTAAAAATTGATGAGATTTTTTCGTTTTTTAACTTATATTTTTATCTATAAAGTTCTGCGATATGTTTATATACGACAATTTATCATGTTTCATAAGAAATTTAGCATTGAAAAAACAGAAACATTGTTAATTTTAAGTGCAAAAGTATGAGAAATGTCTAAAAATGTTTAAATTTAAAATAAGAAGACTGATTTTATGAAATAAAAAAATAATCCCACCTCTTTTACTTATTTTAAATAGAATGAAGTAAATTTGTTATTGTATAAAAAATTAAGATCAATCAAGATAAAAAATGTTAATGTTATATAATAACTGTTTTTTGAAGCTGTTGACTAGCTTAAATTTCGTCCTTTAAAAATGTATTAAATGTTGTAGCTATCAACTTAACTATAATTGATATACCTATAAAAGTGATATTATAAATACAAATACTTAAAACAAAACTTTACATCGGGCAAAATTTTTTAGTTACACATTTGTATTAATTAAAATTTTTACATGTTCAAGTGTGGTTGATGATGTATTGTCTGCTCTTAGAATATTGGGAACCAATTATATTATTTGTGATTGTTTTAGTATTTGCACCACTTTATCAATTGACGAGTGTAAAAAAAATTGGGAGAATTTTGCACATGTGTGGATAGACTTTAACATGCCAAATACTCTCCATGGTCGTATTTTGGTGGAATGAGAGAATTATGAATTTGTTGTTGGATTGTAAATACGCGTGTGAGTTTATCTATTTTTTGTGATCATTGGGTGTGTGTTGGTCATATTATTGATAAATATTGAAAGTTGAAAGTCAAGAATGTTGAAAAGTCTCTGCTTAAAGAATCTACAAGATACACATCTAGAAAGTCCAAACAAGCTATATTAGTTATTGACAGTGTGAAGGAAATAGAAAATGATGAATATGTAAATGTCATAGTGAATGACATATTGAATGATGGCTCTGTAGATTTTAATAAGGCATAAAATCGTACTCTTGAAATTGAGATGGAGAATGATGACCATGTTATGACCATTTCGACAGAAAATGAAGTCGGTGTTAATAAGGATCATTTATTAAAAACAATCTCTCTATATGAAGAAGAAATAGTAAAAGAGTATGCTAATGATTTGAATGAGAATTTGGTGATTAAGAAAGAGTTGAGGGATGATAGAAGAGAGCAATGTAATCATAATCACGTGGTTATGAAAAATAGTGATAAGAGTTGGGTGAGAGATCCTTATGATGGTTTGCATTTTGATAAAAATTATAAAATGTGGGGTGATTAAGATAATTCTTCTGAGCCACATCAAGTATAATATACTTTGGTCAAGAAAAAATATAGGAATATGCATAAACTTACCCAACCAAGAATAGAAAACCTTGATACTGGGCTGACTATTAGAAAACTTTGTGGTTAAAAAACAAGCTTGAATTACTTTTGGCTGTTGAACCATTGATTCCTTATGCGCGTTTCTTTGCCAAGTTTTTTAAACAAATCAAACATAAATATTTATATTATATTTTAGACAAAATCATGATTCAAACATATATATATATATATATATATATATATATATATATATATATATATATATATATATATATATATATATATATATATATATATATATATATATATATATAATAGATATTGATCATTTTTGTGCAATAGCAATATCATATTGGTTGACTTTGCTTCTCCATCCAACTTCTTCATTATTAAGAGAAACACAACATAACCTTGCTTCTCCATCAACCTTATTCATTATTGAGAGTGGCACAACCTTGATATTGTTAGCCTTGATTTGAACCTTGTCGTGGATTGTCGCTCCATTCGAAACTCAGGTCGTTTCTCTATGTAGGAGTGTATGTGCTTGATAAATGATTATTTCTTTTCAAATTTTTTATGAAAATAGCTTCTTCATCTTGGAACATTTATGAGTTGCATTGGTTATTTTAATAATCACCACCATAGTAATCCCACATTAAAGTTCCACATTAGAGCTTGTTGTACCTGTTTTACTTGAAGATATCCCTTTTGGAGATATGTTAGTTGTTTGGTCATAATTTCCAATTGAGATTTAATTTGTTTATGGTTTTCTTACAATGCACTTTAAGTATCAAATGTCCCACTTTCATTTGTATATACCTTTCCCACAATTGTGGAGACAGTCAGCCTTTTTTTTCTCTAATTTAGTGATGTCTTGTCTATATATTTGTTGGTTGAATATAATCTTTCTAGTAATACTCTTTTGAGATCCTATCAAATATTTATCCTTCTACTAGGTAATGTCTCTATCCATTATTTTTCTCTACCCATAAGTGTTAATGTAAATAATCAAAGCCTCTTTTGAATTTCAGTTATTTTGGTTAGGTTGCAAAGCATGCATGTCGCTCTGAAACTTTCTAGATAGTAAAAGGGATATATTGAATCACTTTTTTGAATTGAGTATTCCTCAAACCTATAAGAATAAAAACTTTAAGAGAAAAGATGGATTCATCGATTGGAATTCGTATTGTCACTAGAACTAGAACTAGAATTCGAATTGTATAGTGGCGTCTCTTCCTTTTTTTGTTTAGCTGCACATTTAGCTCTTCAAATTTCCCTTATGGTCCTATCTATTTATTGAACAAATTGAAAATTCTTCAAACCCACGCTTCACATAAACTAAACAAGTTTATACCTTGAGTAGTATCAAGGATAATAAAAATTAAAACTAAAAACTAAAATAAAAATGTTGTGAAATCTGATGTCTTTGAAACAAAGTATAAACTGTTTCTTTATGATCAAGAAACAAACAAGGGTTAGGGTTTACAAGTACTCAAGAATAACAAATAACCATTTCACCCTAATTAGGATTTGCCACACTTAAGATGAGATACTAGTATGCTATTTATAATAAAACCTAACATACTAAACTAATGGGCTTTCAACAATTACTCATTACAAGCTAACTTAGGGAATAAACTAACTTAAACAATTGGATCATTAACACAAGGATCAATTCGACAACTATATACTAGAACACAATTCGACTACAGCATGTAGGTCTTCGACAATAACATGTGAGCAGACTTCGACGACATGTTAAACTAGAGTTCGATCCAATATCTCACAAAAAAAAAACATAAATTAGACAAGCCTAATATCAAGTACAATCTCCAGATTTTGCATTATTGAAAGGATCCACAATCTAAGAGAACAATATGAGGGAAGTATTAGACTAGCTAGATAAACTAACGCTTAAGAAATATTATGATGAAAATGATTAACTCCTCCGACGAATTATTTTCCCTTTTTATATGATTAATCTCTACTTGAATATATTATGATTTTTCTTATATAACGATTATTTACAAAACATAGTTGCCCAACAATTTTATTGCCATATAACCCACATTGTTTGATTACAGTCCCCCAATAATCTTGGGATAAATTTGCAACTGACAAAGATTTTATTACCGTAAAATATACTCGTCTTGATCAGTTATGTATATGTCTACGGTTATTTCAATATGCAAATCTACGGTTATTTCTCATTGCTATCCAGATAGATTTTCCAATTTTCTAGACGGGAAAAAAAGCATTAAACTCAAGTGTCTTCCTTCTCTTATCATGATAACTCTTTTGACGACTCTGTGAAGCTCTCATCCTTTCTTAGATAATCTTAATCTTCTCAGTCGTCTCCTGCATAATCTCAGGCCCGAGTACCGCACTCTCGCTTGACTCATACCAATAGAATGTGGTTCTACACCTTCTTCTATACAAAGCTTCATACATCGTCATCCCAATACTAGCATGAAAACTATTGTTGTATGTGAACTCAATCAATGGCAAATGGCTATCCCAAGAGCCTCCTTGGTCCAACACACAAGCCCTCACAAAATCCTCCAAAGATTGGATAGTCCTCTCTGTTTGACCATCCGTCTGCGGATGATATGCAGAACTCATCCTTAACTTAGTACCCAAAGCATCTTGGAAAATTTTCTAGAACCTCGACGTAAACCTCGGGTCTCTATCCAACACAATACTTGAAAGTATCCCATGCAACTTCAAAATTTCTTCACTGTACATCTCATCTAACTTCTGCATAGAATGATTAATCCTCATCAGTAAGAAATGAGTCGAGTTAGTCAATCTATCCACAATCACCCAAATCAAATCATTTCCCTTTGCAGCTTTCAGCAATCCCGACACAAAATCCATGGAAATACTATCCCATTTCCATTCTGGAATATTCAACGGTTGCATCATACACGAAGGCTTTTGATGTTCAATATTTGACTTCTAATAAGTCAAACAGGCATAGACAAACTCTGCAATATCCTTCTTCATACCTGGCCACCAAAATAATTTCTGCAAATCCTGGTACATCTTCGTAGCACCGGGATGAATACTCAATCTACTTTGATGCCTTTCTTCAAGAATACTCTTCTTAATTTCCGGAATATCTGGAACACATACTCTATCTCTGAACTTTATCACATCATTCTCATCAATCCGGAATTCACCTCCGTTACCTTGATTAATCAAGGTCGACTGATCAACCAACCTCAAGTCAGATTACTGACCCACTCTAATTTCTTCTAGAATACTACTAGTCAGTTTCAACATACCCAACCTCACACTGCCATGAGTCTCTTCACATACCAAACTAAGATCTCGGAACTGCTCGATTAACTCCAATTCTCTCATCATAAGCATCGACATATGTAATGACTTCCTACTCAATGCATCAGCTACCATATTTTCTTTACCAGGATGGTAACTCAAATCAAAATCATAATCCTTCAATAATTCCAACCACCTCCTCTGCCTCATATTCAACTCTTTCTGATCAAATAAGTACTTCAAACTCTTATGATCACTTAACACTTCAAATTTTGAGCCAAAAAGATAATGTCTCCAAATTTTCAACACGAACATCACAACTGCTAACTCTAAGTCATGCGTAGGATAAATCCTTTCATGTACTCTCAATTGTCTTGACGCATAAGCAACAACTTGTCCATTCTGCATCAACACTCCACCAAGACCCATCTTCAACACATCACAATACACCACAAAAGATTCATTCAGATTAGGCAAGATCAATACCGGGGCGTTCGTTAACTTCTTCTTCAATTCCACAAAACTCTTTTCACATGCAACATCCCACACATAAGCTTAACCCTTCCAAGTCAACTGAGTCAAAGGTAACGCCAACTTAGAAAAACCTTCGATAAACTTGCGATAATAACCTGCCAACCCAAGGAAACTTTGTATCCCAGTAGCACACTTCGGAGTCTCCCACTGTAACACAACATCAATCTTGGAAGGATTAATAACAATTCCACCACTTGATATCACATGGCTAAGAAAACTCACTTCTTTCAACCAAAACTCGTACTTTGACAGTTTTGCATACAACTTCTTCTCTTTTAACACTTGCAACACAGTTCGCAAATGCATAGCATGCTCTTCTTCAGATTTAGAGTATATTAAAATATCATCAATGAAAACCACAACAAACTTATCCAAATACTCGTGGAAAATTCGAATGATATATTCCATGAACACACCAGGTGCATTGGATACACCAAACGACATAACAATGTATTCATAGTGACCATACCTTGTCCTGAAAGCTGTCTTCGGAATATCATCAGGCTTAACACGAATTTGATGCTAACCAGACTTCAAATCAATCTTGCTAAACACACAAGCTCCCACTAGCTAATCCATCAAATCGTCGTTTCTCGGAAGTGGATATTTATTCTTGATAGTCACTTTATTCAGTTGTCTGTAATCCACGCACAACCTTATACTACCATCCTTCTTCTTAACTAACAGCATAGGAGCACCCCATGGAGAAACACTCGGTCGAACAAACTTCTTCTCAAGCAATTCTTCCAATTGTTTCTTTAATTCACTTAACTCAGAAGCGGACATCCGGTAAGGAGCCATTGACACCATACTCGTACCTGGTATCAAGTCCACTACAAACTCTACTTCACGCTCTGAAGGCAAATCACTTACGTCATCCGAAAACACATATAGAAATTCATGGACAACAGGTAATTCGACACTCGCAACTTCACGATCAACTTGCAATGATGCAAACAACACAAACATCGAGGCTTCGTCTTCTAGGAGTTCGTCTACTTGCTTAGCAGACAAGAACATCAACTCTCCATTATCACCAAACTCAGGAAACTCCACGATCTTATTATAACAGTTGATATGAACATAGTTGAACTCCAACCAGTTCATTCCCAAGATTACATCAATTTGGTGCAAGGGTAAATACACCAAATCCATCACGAAACTCTTCGCAAAAATTGTCAAAGGACATCTCGAACACACGAAGGTAGTAGTAACAGAACAATTAGCATGAGTTTCTATCACCATACTACCATTCATATCAGACAATTTCAAACCCAATCTACAAGCAAATTCAAGTGAAATAAATGAATGAGTAGCACCAGTATCAATAATAGCGGCCAACTCAACATTGTTAATAAAACAAGTACCTCGGATTAAGTTATCGTTCTTGGGAACTTGTGCACCACTCATAGCAAACACTCTGCAATTAGTTTGAGCAGCAGTAGCTTTCTTCTTCAACTTCTAACACTAGGTACTTATGTGACCTTGGTCACCACAATTGAAACAAATCGGACCCTCATCCTTGCAGTTGGTATCTCTATGGCCTCTCTTACCACATCTGTAACACCTCAACACATTATTGTTGCAAACTTCAGCATGGTGGCCTTGCTCATCACACCTGTAACACTTAACAGAAGCGGGAGTTGCTCCCCCACTTGTCTTTTTCCCATATGAAGCCTTGTGCTTCCCTTTGTTAGCTGAAGTCACATAAGGCTTTCTTCTAAACTGTCCCTTCTCTTTCTTCTCACTAAGATGCTTGTAGTGAGCAGATCGAGCTCGGCTATCCTCATCATAAATCCTACTCTTATCCACTAGCTCAGCATACATACGAATCTGTTGGTATCCAATACCCTGTTTGATCTCTGGTCTCAGCCTATTCTCAAACTTGAGACATTTAGACATCTCAGCATCAACACGGTTGTAATGCAGACAAAACTTCACCAACGCCTCAAACTTTGCAGCATACTCTGCCACAGTCATATTTCCTTGCATCAACTCAAGGAATTTTATATCCTTCTTGCCGCAAACATCCTCAGGAAAATACTTTCCCAAAAATTCTCTGTTGAACATAGCCCAGGTTATTTCAGTACCAACATCTTCCAATCTCTGACGGGTGTTATCCCACTAATCTTCAGCCTCTTCCGACAACATATGAGTACCAAATTGTACCTGTTATTCGTCAGCGCACGCCATCACTCAGAAGATCTTCTTAATCACTTTGAGCCACTTCTGCGCACTCTCTAGATCATGGGTGCCCACAAAAGTTGGCGGATTGTTCATCTGGAACTTCCCCAAAGCACGAAACTCGTCAGGAGCTTCTCCGTTATGATTGTTCTGAGCCATCACTTGAGCAAGTTATTCCAACGCGACAGCAATAGCACGATCGTTTCTCCCAGCCATTCTACACACCATCAACAAGGTTAGAAGAAACAATTCATCGATAATGTACACACACTCGTCGACTAACAGGGACTGACATCGCATATAACCTGGCCGAACAGACCGACTTGCTTTAATACCAATAATGTAACACCCTTCTACCCCAAAAGACATTCACGATAATTATAAACAATTATATCAGAGTACATCACCATAAGGGTGCCACATTTCGTCATAAAACTTCATAATACGTCCTACTCTATAACACAGGTTCTATCATCATAAATTCAGTCAAATACTACGCAGCGGAAGATCAAAATAAGATCATAACATAGTTTATAACATAAAACATCTTAAAAACAAGGAACTCATAGCATCATGATGTCAACAAGAAAAAGAACATAATGGTTCGACTCAACATCCCGATGTTACATAATCAGAGCAAGACCCTGTAATCAACGTAAATAACCAAAACACTTCAAGGCTAATATTCATGCACCAAGAGAGCTAATCCTAATCACATGCACGTTACCCACGTGGAGGCAACATTCAAACAGGCAGGGTGAGTAATCACAAATCATTATGCAAGATATAAGGATAAGATATATTAGTCATGAATTTTATCATTGATTCATTCACACATCATCATCTTATTAATTCACAATCATCGCTAAAACATCAATCAAATTACAACATCATCAACACATCATTTATTCAATCATTATGCAATGTCATATAGTATGGAATGCAGCGACATAGACTCATGCATATGGTACCAATTCATCATGTTGATGGACACTGGGCCATCACCCTCCAAAGATCCCCACCAATAGGATCGATTCTACACAAGAATCAGAGCACGTCATAAACACCCAATCAACACAATGGGATTGAAGCCACCACTTGACCGAAGTCCTAACATCGTCATTAGACCGAAGTCATAAGGTATGCTATGAATGCATGATGCAAAACGTCATAAATAATCATCACCACATCATCGTCAAAGTTGCATCATCATTCATGAAAATTCATTAAAACATCATAGTATTACATTGTTATTATGCGTCACAATTCATCACATTACTTCAAACATCATCATGTTATAGTCATCAAAATACATCACATCAATTACTCATGGCATACGAACCACTAGACACAAGACAACACGAAAAGAAGAAAAAAAAGAAAAAAAACTACTGCTCCTGCTCGCCTGGTGCTCGCCGAGTGAAGCAGCTCGCTCGCTCGGGTTTCGCCTGGCAAAGCAGGGGTGAAATCCCTCCTTCATACAAATTCCAGCAACACTGTTATTTCACCCCTTCACTAGCTTCTCCTTTCACTCGGCGAGTGTAACACCCTTTTCTACCCCACAAATATCGCAGCGGATTAAACATAAAATCATTAAATAAAGTCAACATTCACTTCAAAAGGGTGCACATTTCTCAATAAAATCAATCAACAAAAGTTGCTCCGTAAACCGCAGGTTTTCCTCAAAATAACTCAAAATGCCTTCAAAAGGCAGCAGAACCACCATAACCACAAAAATCCCACAAAAGGGTTTATTAAAATAAAACATAGTCATTAAATAACCAACAAAATATCAGCTCAAAATAAAACTCAACATGGTTCGACTCAACGACCCCAACCCGATGTTACACTATCAGAGCAAGACCCTCTACATCGACCAAAACCAAAATAACTCTGAACGTCCTCGAAGGCATCCACAGCTAAACCTGATCACATGCACGTTACCCACGTGGAGGCAACATTCAAACAGGCAGGGCGAGTAATACAATTCATTACAATCAATATAAAATAAGATATGCATAAAAATGGCGTCATCATCATATACAACATCAACAGGGTCATCATAAAGGAAAACATCAGGAATCACTATATCAAAATCACATTAATGCCACATAAATGCAATGCACAACAAGACTCATGCATGTGGTACCAATCGTCATAATCGATGGACACTAGGCCATCACCCCTCCAAAGATCCCCGTCAATAGGATCGATTTCGCATAGGAACCGGAGCACGTCATAATTACCTCATATCCGCATAATGGGAATGAAGTGTCACCACAGAGTATGCATATGAATGCATGATACACAAACGTCAATCATCATCATCATCATCATCAAATAAACATCATTATGTGCATCATCATTCATCAATTTCTCATGTTAATCATGTTATCACATATTCATCAAAACATCACAAATCATCGTCTCAATATCATCAAGAACATCGTAGTAAATCATCATAAAAATCACAGCGTCAAAACATCACAACAACACAACAACATAAACAAAATTTCACGAACAACAGCAGTTCGCTCCAGGGTTCGCTAGGCAAACCAGTTCGCTGGGACATTCGCTTTGCGAAGCTGTCAGCGAGTCCCACAGTTCCCCACACAACACACCAGAAAACCACGTATGTCACACTCGCCACCACATTCGCCTTACGAAGTCACTCGCTGGGAAGTTCGCCTTGCGAGACTTCCAGCGAATCCCCAATTTCACCCAAGAATCATCCCAGTACCCACACACAAGTTATCGCATATTCGCTGTACTGCTCGCTTTTCGACCCTTGGCGAACATTTTCCTTGCGAAGGAATGGTTCGCTTAGCGAACCTGCGATTACAGCAAATTGCTTCTACGCATCAGTTGCTCCACAGTCTCAGAGGTACCTGCGATTACAGCCCCAAATGACCCAAAAACATCCCTACAACAGTCCTAATGCATCACGGAAATCAAATGCCTAAAACCTACGTCTATTAGGTCGATTTAGGACACTATGAGAACCCTTAAATCGCCTAAACCTTCACAAACTCTCAAGCTTCCCATAAACCCCATACATCCCTTTCAACATTAGGTAGACACAACATCAACAGGGAAATCAGTCCCAAGGTTTAATTCATCCGATTAAAGTCAGCCTTATTAATCGATTCACAAAATACCCTTAAATTCATCGGTTCATCGCAAAATCCCAAAATCCACTTCAAATACATAGAATCCTATATTGAAAATAATGAAAGGCAATACTCCCCATACCTTAGATTGTCGATTCTGAAACTTTCTCTCTGAGTCTTTGGAAACCTTCTTGTATTCCTCACCTTTTCCTTTTCCTCAGAGCTATCACCTTCTTTCCTTCTTTTCACGTTCTAACCAAAAGTTAATCCTATTCTCAAATCCTCCTTTTATATTCAACCTAACTCTTGGGCCTCAAAATTGGGATTTCTCCATAATGCCCTCACTAATCCTCCTCAAAAGTCCGTCTTACCCTTAACTCTTCTAATATTATTTAAAATAAATAATAATACATTATATTTCATAATATATACTATTATTTAATTAAATAACCAAAACTTCACAAAAAAAATACCGACATCGACACAGACAACCAAAATTCACCGAAAATTAACAAATATTATATTTAAATAAATTAAATAAATATTCTTACAAAATTTGGGGTGTTACAGCGAGGACCAAGCAGATCCCATTCGCCTGGAAAAACGGTTTCTCGCCCGACGATTCCCTGCGAACAACAAACCTTGCTGCTGCGTTTTCTGCATAACTCAGACCCTAAACCCTTTGCGATTTCACTACCATACAGTCCAAAAAATGCATCTCAATCACAGGCAAACATAATACAACAACAATAAATCACCGTAGACACATATACATCATTTCCTAATCGTTTTACACATTCCTAATTCACCAATTTCATCATAGTTCGTCATGTTATCATCAATCCCCTCAAAACCCCAACTACCCACATACCTTTAACCCTATATCAAATATAATGGTAAGCGATACTCCCCATACCTTAAAATTCTCGGTTCTAATCTTCCTCTTGAGTTCTTAAGTGTTTTCTCTGAGCCCTAGCCTTTTTTCCTTCTTTCTTCAGAGCTCTCCCCAAAAACACGATCTTCCAACTGAACTTCTCCCACCTTTCTTTTCCTTTTGTCACTCTTACCCCTTGGACCCTTATTATGATTTCCCAACTTCGTCCTCACCTATCCTCGCACAAATGACCACTTTGCCCCTCCTTTTTATTTAAAATAATAATAGTCTAAATAATATTATTCACATTATTCCACTATTATTATTCTCAAAATAATTCTAATAAATCATACACCTCTAAATATCCTCAACACCCTCTTAACATCATCAATACCCCACAACAAAAATCATCAGACATCAAAATGTTTCACCAAAATTTACTGAAAATAACGAATATTTATAATAAATAAATATTATAATTATTTTGGGGTGTTACAAAATGGACAAGGCACATGGTGTTGTCGGAGTCTAGCACGACTCGGTAAGTTATCCTTATAGAGATATGTTTAACCCTTGGCGGGGCTTTAATATTCAAGAGACTATTCCAATCCTACTCTCCTTCCCCATCCTCATGCCTCCTCCGTAAGCTCCTCCATAACCTGTACCCAGAACGCACACTGTATGAACCATTTTGTTCTTCCTTCCAGATCATCATATCCTTCTTAACCTCCTCCAAAAGGGGTACACGTATGATTTCCTCCGCATCTGCACAATTAAACACTTCCCTAATAACCCTTAAATCCCATTATTTCACATTAGGTAGCATAAGATTTTTAACTGTAATATCATACACACCTTGCTTCTGTGGACCACCCAGACACCCATCCCTCTTCCCCTTGATCCAAGGCTCTTGCATATCCTTGATTTAACTGCCATCCCCAATGCTCCACCTGCAATATAAAGATAAGACACCCTTCGCCTTCCAAAAAGTCCCCCATACAAAACTAGGGTTATAACCGAGATTAGCTTCAAAGTAAGATGTTCTAGGGAAGTATCTTGCTTTGAAGATTCTGGAAACAAGAGCATGAGGCTTGGACAACAAATTCAAACCTTGTTTAGTAACCATGGACATATTAAAAGCTATAAAGTCTCTAAATCCTAATTGTAATACCCCATAATTTTTGTGAACCTTTTGGGATAAAATTATTATGATCAACTGGGTTCCGGTGTACTCTGAGCAATTATTGGATAAAATAATTAGAGTAAACTGACGAACTCGGAACTGATTAGATTAATATTATTTAACTTGGAGTTTTATTAAATTGGTGCATTTGAGATAATTTGGACAATTAGTAGTATTACTAATTAATGTTTCTCTATATCTTTTTCCTTTTCCATTATTTGACATATAGTAACTTTGGAGAGAGAAATTGAAGAGAAGGAAAAAGGAAGGAAAAGGAAGGAAGAAGAAGAGAAATTCCCCAAGAGCTCAACATCTTGAATCATCAACCTATCTCCAATCTTTTCATCTCAGCACCACCATCCTCATCTTGTAATCCACGCGGGCTCTAGTCAGATGCTTTAGAGTAGAGTTTTATTGAGTTTAGATATAGTTTTGATATTGTGAGAAATGAGAAATTTTACACTAAAATCATGTTTTAATGTTCCTTATGATTGATACATGTTAGATATGTGTTATTGTGTATCCAATTGGTATTTTTCTGGTGTTTAGAAGTGAATTGGAAGGGAAAATGGATCATTTCCGCAGAACCCATTATGCAGGAAAAATTCTGGTTTTCACGATGCCCATACGCGTATCACTCAAGGCAATACGCGTATTGGTTAGGGCAGTACCCGTATGTCCATGAAGAAATATGGGCAATACGCGTATGGGGTTCCATTTTCTCGGCCATCTGCCCATTTGCATATTGGTACGCGTACGGTTTTGGGCAATACGCGTATGAGGTAGGGTATTACGCGTATTGGAGTTTTAAATGGAATTTTTAAGGGAGAACAGCCTCTGCCCATACGCGTATCACTTTGGCAAATATGCATATGGCTGGGCGAGCCAGCTGGGCAGTACGCATAGGGCACAAGGCAATACGCGTACGGCCAGTGAGAGTGTAGAATTGTGCTTTTCGCGATACCTTTTCTTGTTATTTTTCATAACTCGTGTTCCGATGATCCGTTTTTAACATTCTTGATATCGTTGGAAAGCTAATAAAATGTACTTTCTTATTAAAATGGTCTTAAGATTGTTGGCCAATTTAATTATGTTGGGAATTTGGGGATAGTGTCATTTTCTCGACTTTTATCGTTTAATGGTGTGTAATTGTTGTTGAATATGCATGTTAAAATATGAAATAGGTAGAGTGAGGAAACCTTAGTGCAATAGGATGACGTAGGGAATGGTGCAACAATGCTTATGCATCGGTACTAAAGATTATCCTTGATAAGTAGTTATGAGGGGAGGCTCGAGGATGGATTTTGTGATCTCCTCCGAGTTGAGCGTGTGTTTTCCCTAATAAATATTAGTGACCCGTGTTTAATCTTTGTCGTGGCATGGCCGGGGAAAGTATTTATTAGGTGAGTAACCGTGACCCGTGTTTAATCTCTTTGTGTGGGATGGCCGGGGAAAGTTACGTGGTGATTGGTATTAGTGACCCGTGTTTAATCTCCTTGGGTGGGATGGCCGGGGAAAGTGCCAATAGTAGATAGCCGTGACCCGTGTTTAATCTCTTTGAGAGGGATGGTCGGGGAAAGTTATTTACGTTAAGGATCTGTGAGTCGTGTTTAATCTCGTTGGGTGGGATGGCCGGGGAAAGATTCCTTACTAGTTGGCGTTTGTGTCTTACGCGATGTTTTCTCTAGTTAGAGATATTTTGAACTCAAGGTCTAGTTCCTTTTCCCCCGACTTGAGTTAGGTTTTGGTTAGAACCTTGTAAAGCCGAGAGAATCCATAAGATAGAGAACTCACTGAGATTTGATGTATCTCACCCCACTATTGTTGTTTACATCACAGGTTTTGCAGGTTCGGCGAAGGGTAAGGACAAGGTTGTTTAACTTTCCTTACGGATCGTAGCTTTTGTGTGGCAAGGCTTCCGTTGTGAAGATTTTGTAGATCATTATCTGATCTAGTTCTTAGTATTTGTCTTTGGAACATCTTGTAGATATACTATGCCGTAGTTTTTTTTGTATTTAGGCTTTTTGGGCATGTATATGTATAATGTGTTTACTAGGAACTTATTGTGTATTTCAATACCAAAGGTGGAATCCATGTATAACATATGCTTTGATGTATGTATTTATATATGGGCGTTACACCTGGTATCAAAGCAGGTCGTATCCTCGACCTAGCCATGAAATAGAATAAGTTTTCTTTCCGTTTCATATGTGTGGTGTCGCTGTTAGTCTTATGTGTTATATTTATGGTATTGAGCCTGATCAACTTAATCCTATATGTATGACATCCAGGAACATGGCTGACAGGCGCAGAAACAACCGTGGTAGGCCCCGAACTACTCCAGCTGGGACAAATCCGCTGGTCGACGATGGGAATGCTCCTCTGTATCAGTTTATGCAACAGATGCAGCAACAACAGAATCAGCTTATGCAGCAAATGGTTCAATAATTCAATGAGGGTCTGCATCCTCAGGTGGTTGTTCCAGAAGTGGTAGGTGGGACTTTCCGGGATTTCTCCCGCATGAATCCTTTGGAATTTCATGGCGGATTAGATCCTGTAAAGGCTCACGAATGGATTTCAGGTATGGAAAGGATTTTCTTGATAGTGCCTTGTACCGAGGAAAATAAAGTGGTTTTTGCTTTGTATTCCTTGAAGGGTCCTGCCATGAGATTGTGGGAGAGTGCGTCGGCTCTTATGATTATTCAGGGTGTGGCCAAGGTCTGGGAACAATTCAAGGTAACTTTTATGGAGAAATATTTTCCTAGCTCCTTGCGGACTCAGAAAGAGTTTGAATTTCAACAGTTAAGACAGGGTAATATGTCTGTGGCCAGTTATGCTGAAAAGTTTGAGAATATGGTTGCTTATTCTAGGCAGGCTATGTATGCTCCGGATGAACGGTGGAAAATAGATCAGTTTCTTTTTGGACTAAAAGCGGAAATATCTCATAGTGTCTCTCAGAGGGAATTTACTACTTATGCAGAAGTTCTAAGACAATGTTATGTGGCGGAGCATAGTTTGATGAAAGTGCAACCTGAAAGTGTTGCAAGTAGGGTAAGTCAGGGTGATCGTGGAAGAGCAAGTCAACAGTTTGGGCCAAGATCGCCAGCTTTCAAAGGAAAGCAAGTTGCTAGACCTAATTCTATTCCTCTGCGTAAAGTTTGCAACCAACGTCATTTCGGGAAGTGTGCAGATGGGAGTATTAGGTGTTATCATTGTAATGAATTGGGACATATGGCTAGAATGTGTCCTCGGAATAGAAACCAAGTGCAAGGACGGAATACCGGGAGGGTTTATACCTTAGATGCAAGGAAGACAAAGAATGATAACTCCTTGATTACGGGTACGTGTTTCGTAAATGGACATCCTTGTTTTGTTTTATTTAATTGTGGGGCAACACATTCTTTTGTGTCAACACGATGTGTGAAGCGACTTGGGTTGCAAGCTATCCTTTATTTCCTCCTATGGTGGTCACTACCGCCATGGATGAAATGGTTGAGACACCATTGATGTGTGAAAATTGTGTTTTGTCTGTGAATGATAGAGTTTTCCAGATCGACCTTATCTGTTTACCGCTTAAGAAAGTTGACGTCATTTTGGGGATGGATTGGCTTTCTGCTAATTCGGTGTTTATTGGGTGTGAGGAAAATCTAATCATTATTCCATCCGATGAAGCCACCCCAAGGGATGTGTTAACTACTATTTTGGAAGGTACGGTTAGAATGATTAATTTCTTGTTTGAAAAGGAGAAGTCTATTCTGTTGGTTCTTACTAAGGAGGGGAGTAGCAACCTTCAAGTTTTGAGTATTCCGGTAGTTTGTCAGTTTCCGGAAGTTTTTCCCGAGGACGTCACTTCTCTTCCTCCGGAGAGGGAAGTGGAATTCTCTATTGACCTGATACTGGGAATGGCTCCAATATTCGTTTCTCCGTATTGAATGGCACCACTTAAACTAAGAGAACTAAAGGATCAATTAGAAGAATTGATGGCTAAGCATTTTGTTCGACCAAGTGTTTTGCCCTGGGGAGCTCCAGTGTTATTGGTAAAGAAAAAGGATGGTGGAATGCGATTGTGTATTGATTATCGTCAATTCAATAAGGTCACCATCAAGAATAAATACCCATTACCAAGGATAGACGATCTGTTAGATAAATTGAAAGGAGCCTGTGTGTTCTCGAAGATTGATTTACGGTCGGGTTATCATCATATTCGTGTGAAGAGTTCAGATGTACCAAAGACTGCGTTTAGAACCCGTTATGGTCATTATGAGTTTTTGGTGATGCCTTTTGGTGTGACGAATGCTCCGGTAGTTTTCATGGATTATATGAACCGGATATTTCAACCTTACCTGGACCAATTTGTGGTGATTTTCATTGATGACATTCTTATCTATTCTCGTGATCCTCAAGAGCACAGAGAACACCTGAGAATTGTTTTATCCATCTTACAAGAGAGGCAACTTTTTACTAAGTTAAGTAAGTATGAATTTTGGATGTCTGAGGTTAATTTTCTTGGTCACGTCATATCTCAGGGAGGTGTAGCGGTCGATCCATCAAAAGTTGAAGCAGTGATTAATTAGGAGAGACCGAAGAATGCTTTTGAAGTTAGAAGTTTCTTGGAATTGGCAGGATATTACAGAAGGTTTATCAAGGGTTTTTCGCAACTGGCTTTACCAATGACGAGACTTACTCGAAAGGATTGTTCGTACGAGTGGGATTCGGCTTGTGAAAGAAGTTTTATGAGCTTGAAAGAAAGATTGACGACCGCTCCTGTTTTGGTTATTCCTGGTCCTAGCAAGTCGTATGAAGTATATTGTGATGCATCGAAGATGGGATTAGGAGGTGTGTTAATGCAAGATGGACATGTTGTGGCTTATGCTTCTCGACAGTTGAAAGTCCATGAAGAGAACTATCCAACGCATGATTTAGAATTGGTGGCAGTTGTATTTACTTTGAAAGTGTGGCGTCACTATTTGTATGGTGTACGTTTTGAGATGTTTAGCAACCACAAGAGCTTAAAGTACCTCTTTGATCAGAAAGAGTTGAACATGCGTCAAAGGAGGTGGATGGATTATTTGAAAGATTATGACTTGGAGCTAAAATGCCATCCGGGTAAAGCCAATAAAGTGGCGGATGCATTGAGTAGAAAGGTGTTGCATAATGCGGAGTTGACGATGCTAGAGTATACTTTATTGGAAAATTTTCGAGATTTAAATCTCCAATTTGTTTGGACTCCTAATGGGGTGATGATGGGAAATTTGAATATCCATTCTACTCTTAGGGAAGAAATCCAACAAGAACGAGGATTAGATGAGAAGTTACAAGAAGTGTTAGTACAATCGGGTTTTGCGCGAGCTACCGACAGAATTATTTTGTTTAACCAAAGGATTTGTGTTCCGGATAACACGGAGTTAAAAAGGAGGATTTTGGAAGAAGCGCATAAGGGTGCTTTTACTATACATCCGGGGTCTTCAAAGATGTATCAGGATTTAAAGAGGGACTATTGGTGGTCCGGGATGAAAAAGGATACTGCGGTGTATGTGTCAGAATGTGCGGTGTGCCAATAAGTAAAAATTGAGCACCAAAGACCGGGTGGCTTGTTGCAACCTTTAGAAATTCCGGTACTAAAATGGAATAGTATCTCTATGGATTTCTCCGTTGGACTACCCCGTACTCAGGGTGGTTATGACTCGATTTGGGTAATTGTGGATCGGTTAACGAAATTTGCGCATTTCTTAGCTGTGAAGACTACCTACAAGGCGAGTCATCTCGAAAAGTTGTTCATTTTGGAGATAGTGAGATTGCATGGTATTCCCACTAGTATCGTTTCAGATAGAGATCCAAAGTTTACCTCCAGATTCTGGAGAGCTTTTCAAAAAGCTATGGGAACGAAGTTATGTTTGAGTACGTCAAATCATTCACAAACGGGCGGTCAGACGGAACGGACAATACAAACCATGGAAGATATGTTGAGAGCTTGCGTACTTGAAAGTGGAGGAAATTGGATAGAACTTTTTCCGTTGATCGAATTCTCTTATAATAACAGTTATCATGCGAGTATTGGTATGGCACCTTATGAGGCATTATATGGAAGGAAGTGTAGGACACCTTTGTGTTGGGCAGAAATTGGTGAAGATAGGATGTTGGGACCCGAGATTATTCACGAAACTACGGAGAAGATTAGGATGATCCGTGATAAGGTCAAACAAGCACAGGATCGTCAGAAGAGTTATGCGGATAACCGTAGAAGACCTTTAGAATTTGAAGAAGGCGATCACGTGTTTTTGAAAGTTACTCCGAGAATGCGGTTGAAAGGACCGTTTCGGTCGCAAAAATTAAGTCCGAGATACGTGGGACCGTATCAGATTTTGAAAAGAATTGGTGAAGTAGCTTACAGATTGGCCTTACTGCCTTCTCTATCAGAGATGCACGACGTATTTCTTGTGTCTCAGCTTCGAAAATTTTCCACAGATCCTCTTCAGCCAGTTTTACCAGATACAATTGAAATAGAAGCAGACTTAACTTTTGAACCACAACTGAGTCGTATTGTGGGAAGAGAAACGAAGGTGTTAAGGAACAAAGACATTCCTCTTGTGAAGGTGCAATGGGATATGACGCATCCGGGTGATGCTACTTGGGAACTAGAATCGGAGATGCGGGATGCTTACCCTCATCTGTTCAGGTAATCTTTTAAATTCTAGGACGAATTTCTATTTGAGGGGGGGAGGATGTAATACCCCACAATTTTTGTGAACGTTTTGGGATAATATTATAATGATCAACTGGGTTTCGGTGTACTCTGAGCAATTATTGGATAAAATAATTAGAGTAAACTGACGAACTCGGAACTGATTAGATTAATATTAATTAACTTGGAGTTTTATTAAATTCGTGCATTTGAGATAATTTGGACAATTAGTAGTATTACTAATTAATGTTTCTCTATATCTTTTTCCTTTTCCATTATTTGACATATAGTAACTTTGGAGAGAGAAATGGAAGAGAAGGAAAAAGGAAGGAAAAGGAAGGAAAAAGAAGAGAAATTCCCCAAGAGCTCAAGAGCTTGAATCATCAACCTATCTCCAATATTTTCATCTCAGCTCCATCATCCTCATCTTGTAATCCAGGTGGGTTCTAGTTAGATGCTTTAGAGTAGAGTTTTATTGAGTTTGGAGATAGTTTTGATATTGTGAGAAATGAGAAATTTTGCACTAAAATCATGTTTTAATGTTCCTTATGATTGATACATGTTAGATATGTGTTGTTGTGTATCCAATTGGTATTTTCTGGTGTTTAGAAGTGAATAGGAAGGGAAAATGGATCATTTCCACAGAACCCATTATGCAGGAAAAATTCTGGTTTTCACGCTGCCCATACGCGTATCACTCAAGGCAATACGCGTATTGGTTAGGGCAATACACGTATGGCCATGAAGAAATGTGGGCAATACGTGTATGGGGTTCCATTTTCTCGGCCATCTGCCCATTTGCGTATTGGTACGCGTACGGTTTTGGGCAATACGCATATGAGGTAGGGTATTACGCGTATTGGAGTTTTAAATGGAATTTTTAAGGGAGAACAGCCTCTGCCCATACGCGTATCACTTTGGGCAATATGCGTATGGCTGGGCGAGCCATCTGGGCAGTACGCGTATGGCATAAGGCAATACGCATACGACCAGTGAGAGTGCAGAATTGTGTTTTTCGCGATACCTTTTCTTGTTATTTTCCATAACTCGTGTTCCGATGATCCGTTTTTAACATTCTTGATATCGTTGGAAAGCTAATAAAATGTACTTTCTTATTAAAATGGTTTTGAGATTGTTGGCCAATTTAATTATATCGGGAATTTGGGGATAGTGTCGTTTTGTCGACTTTTATCGTTTAATGGTGTGTAATTGTTGTTGAATATGCATGTTAAAATATGAAATAGGTAGAGTGAGGAAACCTTAGTGCAATAGGATGACGTAGGGAATGGAGTGACAATGCTTATGCATCGGTACTAAAGATTATCCTTGATAAGTAGTTATGAGGGGAGGCTCGATGATGGATTTTGTGATCTCCTCCGAGTTGAGCGTGTGTTTTCCCTAATAAATATTAGTGACCCGTGTTTAATCTTTGGTGTGGGATGGCCGGGGAAAGTATTTATTAGGTGAGCAACCGTGACCCGTGTTTAATCTCCTTGTGTGGGATGGCCGGGGAAAATTACGTGGTGATTGGTATTAGTGACCCGTGTTTAATCTCCTTGGGTGGGATGGCCGGGGAAAGTGCCAATAGTAGATAACCGTGACCTGTGTTTAATCTCTTTGAGAGGGATGGTCGGGGAAAGTTATTTACGTTAAGGATCCGTGACCCGTGTTTAATCTCCTTGGGTGGGATGGCCGGGGAAAGATTCCTTACTAGTTGGCGTTTATGTCTTACGCGATGTTTTCTCTAGTTAGAGATATTTTGAACTCAAGGTCTAGTTCCTTTTCCCCCGACTTGAGTTAGGTTTTGGTTAGAACCTTATAAAGCCGAGAGAATCCATAAGATAGAGAACTCACTGAGATTTGATGTATCTCACCCCACTGTTGTTGTTTACATCACAAGTTCTGCAGGTTCGGCGAAGGGTAAGGACAAGGTTGTTTGACTTTCCTTACGGATCGTAGCTTTTGTGTGGCAAGGCTTCCGTTGTGAAGATTTTTGAGATCATTATCTGATCTAGTTCTTAGTATTTATCTTTGGAACATCTTGTATTGTAGATATACTATGCCGTAGTGTTTTTGTATTTAGGCTTTTTGGGCATGTATATGTATAATGTGTTTACTAGGAACTTATTGTGTATTTCAATACCAAAGGTGGAATCCATATATAATATATGCTTTGATGTATGTATTTATATATGGGCGTTACACTAATCCACCTTCCTTCTTAGAGTAAGCCAGTTTATCTCAGGACATCCAATGGATTCCCCTATTATTGCTACCTCCTCCCCACATAAAAGAATTAAGCATCTTCTCAATATCATTACAAACCCCATATATAATATCTCTGTAAAACATATCAAAGGAACTCATAATGTGATCCCTAATCTACGATCCCGACCTATGAAACCTATCCAGATCATCACAGTCAAACACACTTTCCTTCTGATTCTTATGGTCAACCCACTACCAGTTCATGCATCCACAACCAAGAATCTTCCTCCAGGAATAACGGTATCCTCTTCACTATCCCAGCTCAAGCAGTATGCTAGAAACAATGTCTTCTATTACATGACAAAAATCATAAGGAACAAACTTCAGGATCAAACTCATTATTTCCCAGACACACCTTTCCTCCTATCAATTTTAGTAAACCCAAATGTTAAATTCACAAAAAACCATTTGTGGTATATCTGGTGTGCCACCAATTTGTATTTTATGCTTGCTCTTATTCCCACTGAAACCATGTATCAACACATATTGGATCCCAAAAACTACAAGTCTTTGATTTGGACTACTCGTGAATGGTACTCTCCATTATAGTGGTGGAGAGATCAATTAAAACCAGTCACAGACGAGGTCAAAGAGCAAACATTAGCTTTAGAAGTTGTTGACAAACTCAAATCTGTCTTCTTTTTACACATGCCCTATCAAACAAATCCTGCAACTAAGCTACTTGATTATAAGAGTTATGTTCACTTATGGGAAACCATTGATGATTATCCTCTCAGTATAAAAATCACAAGGGAATTAATGGAGTATGTTAACTGCATCAATCTATATGATCCAAAGAATCTCAATGATACTACAACTTGCATAGGTCATGAAAAGTTCAGAAGACCAGAAGTTGGAGAAAGTTCAACTTAAGTCAGATAGCAGAATCCATATTCTCCAATGGAAGTTGAATTCTAAGATAAGAAACAAATAGAAAATTAATGGATCACACTTACATGTTGTATGAAATTTGGCAACATGAGTCATCTCGCTATGGAGATTGCTTTTCTAATGGAAACTTATCCGATCATAATATGTCCCTTTTGCATGAACCCATTTTCAAAGACTAATTCGACAAGTGTCCCTTATATGTCACAAGCATGAATAGTGGTTTTCATCTTTTTGTGCAATAATACTACAATAATGTATCCATAAGTGATAGGTGTGTCAAACTTTTGAAAAAGGCATTCCTATAGTATAAAAAATGCCATGCTTGTAAATAATGTTGTTTTTGTCCTATATGTACCTCCTTGACTATAAAATGAGAACTCTTGTAACATATTTTCATCAAGCAATCACAAATAAACCTTCTTGTGTACTTAAGAACAAACATGTTCTATAAATCGTTTATTTCTCCCTAAAAGTTTTAGTTGTTATATTCATATCTGCACTTGCCTCTAAATGAGGATCTTGTGTATCAGAAAACATCTGACCATTGATCCATACTACGATCCTCAGTATTATGAAATTTCAGTTTTAATTGTTAATCTGTGTTATGCCTATGGTTGGCTATTTGATGACGATACACCTACCTAAAATTTTAATTGTTTATGATTTTGATTAATAATCGATCATAATATTCAACAATGAACCCCCCAAGGGTTGGCCTAGTGGTGGAGACTTGGGTCTTGAGAATGTGCTCCTCTCAAGGTCTCAGGTTCGAATCCTACTAAGTGCAATCAATCCTTGTGTGGGTCAGTCCATACGGAGCTTTGCTCTAATTTTAAACGGGATCCCCGCTAGTGGACGGTGGGATTGGCCTCTCTTGGATTAGTCGGTCGTAAGGCCGGATACCAAAATTTCAAAAAAATATTCAACAATGGAGGAGGAAGTATGGATATGATAATCTCATCTTTTTGAATTTGGTGTATTGGTTTTTCTCTAAGGATCATAGAGGCTTCATTTAGATTAATTTTTTATCAAAAGATTTTTTTTAGAAAATTGTTTGGAAATTTTAAAATAAAAATATGTAAATTATTCAAATCATTTAAAATTTAATAGTTTTTTGGGTCAATATTTAATATAATTAAAAAAATTCTTTTTATAATTTTGATCAATAATCGATCATAATATTCAACTACGCATTGAAGAAGGATGGATGGATAATATTCAACTACGAATTGAAGAAGGATGGATGGATATGATAATCTTATCTTTTTTGAATTTGGTATATTGGTTTATTCTAAGGATCTTTGAAGTTTCCTTTGTGATTTGATTTTTTTATGGTATTGTAAGATACCTCTTGTGTTTCCTTTTTCTTCACAATGATGCTCTAGTTTTAATTAAAAATTTAGCAAATAGAAACTTTAATTAGTTGTGATAACGCAATTTTATTCATTGAATGGGTTCAAAATACCCCTTACGATATTACTAGATCATTCCCAAAATTTTGATCATAATTGTTATATAATTGACTTCTTGCTAAATTAATATATATTTTTTTATATATTTATAGATAAATTTAAAATAGTTATATATTTAAATTGACTTGTGCGAGCACAAATTGACCCGCGCAGATATAAGAGTATCCTATTAGTGATATATTATTAGTTGTTAACTCTAAAATAAAATTATTTCAAGAATGAATATTAATAATATATTCTTTATAACTAAAGGAATATCCAAAAAAATAAAACAATAAAAAACAAAAACATTATTCGCTAAAACATCAATAATTAACCATATAATTTATATGGATTATATATCGATTATATTTCAATAATAAAGCGATTAAAAAAAACAATCACACTAGTAATTAGTCCTAATAACTTAATAATTAACCTAATAATAAATATGGATGAATGACTTAAACTAATGGCATGCTACACCATACAATAAAATCCAATTAGACGATTTTTCTAAATGATCTCTATGCGATGAAAAGCTAAGAGGCTCACAAACAATCTTCATAGTACGAATATTTGTAAAACCACTACTTTGGAAAAAAGGTTTTAAAGGAATGGTGGAGAGAAGACTTTGATATATTGTTGTAATTAATATTAAAAGAAATGTGATCGTAAGATATACTATGATAACTGTCGTGATTTGTGATGAAGAGAGTAATATTCCACTCAGCGGTGATTTTTGATTTTTTTTTATGCTGAGTGAGTTGATAGAAGCTGAGTTGATTCCGAACTCTGGCGTGGTTGTGCAAAAATGGAAGATGAGAAGTAGCAATATAAAAAAGCCGACAAGAAGGAGCATTCTAGCAAAAACTATAAGTTTTTGCATCCAAAATGACCTCTGTTGGATTGAGGAGGATGCAGATTCTATGATAATAGACAATAAAAATATGGTCATGTCAATAGAAAAACAAAAATAATTTGTAAAATTATTAATAAAAAAGATATATTAAGGGTGACATTCGTTCCGTTTAGACTTGTCCCACAAAAGTCTGCAAAAAAACAAAACATGACGTTTTGATTTGTCAAAAAATAAAATAAAGACGAGATAGTCGGACTTGTAAATACAACACTTTTTATATGAAATTTTATATTATTTATAAAACGAGATAGTTGGACTTGCCAATACGGCACTTTTTATATGAAATTTTATATTGTTTATAAAAATTCGCAAAAACTTAAAGCGGAATAGGATAAGCATATTAAAAGATGCATTCTTAAAATTTTATAACACATTGAAAAAAATTTACAAGTAAATCGGATATGGTATTGCCACCCCTATTTCACAAAAAATTTATAGATTAGAAATTCCTGGATCCATATTCGGTAATGATCAGAAAGCAAGAAAGCAGCAACTAAAAAAAAGTTAAAAGTGGCATGAGTGTATTAGAAGAATATGAAATAAAACTTTACTACATCACCAAAAATTTTTACAAACTACACACATAAAACTTAAATATATATGGGAAAAATAGCTTCAGAAAATATGCGAAATTTACCGGTTTGGGTTAACTTCTACGCCTCTTATAAACTTTGTTGTTTTTTTTTCAATTCTTAGACTTGGTTTGGTCATGTATAGTATTTATAGAGTTTTAAGATGCAACACATATGGAAAGAAAATAAAAAGATGTAAAATTGATTATGAAATCAATCAGCAATTAAATCGATTACCATTATATCAATCTCTTTCGTTTTTAATATACTTATCTTATTATAGTTTTAATTAGATTTAGGATTGATTATGAAATCAATAAACAATTAAATTGATTCCAAATATATCAATCTCTTTCTTCTTAGTGTATTTATCTTATTATAATTTTAATTAGATTTAGGATTGGTTATGAAATTAATCAACGATTAAATTGATTATTACCATTATATTATTGTAATTTTATTTAGATTTAGGATTGATTATGAAATCAATCAATAATTAAATTGATTACAAATATATCAATCTCTTTTTTCTTAGTTTATTTATTTATCTTATTAAAGATTTAATTAGATTTTTGTTTTTTTTTCTCACTGAGATAACACAGGTTTGCTGAGCAATGTGATTTTACTACTACTTTCCTATTTTTTATTATTTATTATTATATTATTTATTTATTTTTACGTATAGTTTTTTTTTAAATTTATAACATGATTTAAAAAAAATTGGGACTTATAATTCTTAAAAAACTAATTTATTTTTATTTTTGATGTCATTTTCTTTATGATTGGGTTGGAATTAGATAAAAAAAAAATTGATAAAAGAAAAACGTATCTTAATATTTAGTATCTTTTATTTAAATATAAAATATAATTTAAAAATCAGATAGAGAAAATAAGGTACCCTAGATGAGACATATTAAAAAAGTCTTTAATATATATTATAGGTGATCTTGACGGGTGATCAGAACCTAAAGTGGGTCAGAGATGACGTCTGCGATGCTGAGTGTGAAAGATGAGGAGGGGGTGTACCTGCAACGCACTCCGATGCTAAAGTAAGAATCGGGAGAAAGAGAAGGCAAGTACAAAATGTGTATTTCGTGGGATGATTTAGAATACCTGACCCTTTCAAATGGGGGTTTTATAGTGTTTTTATAGTTCCCTCAGGGCTTGGCCATTGGTCCCTATTTTTGGGGCGAGATAACCGTTTCCCAAAGAATAGGTAATTGTCAGAAACTAGCCGCTGGGACGGGCAGAGGTGCCAGAAACTAGCTGTTGCCACGGGCAGAGGTGCAGTTGCGGGCACGGGCGTCGTGGCTGTTTCTGGATGGTGGAACCGTGCGTGACGGGCAGGATCTACAGAGGAGGGGTAGCTAACTGTTGGAGCGGTAAAGCGGCAAACAACAAAAGTTTTGGAAGTATTTTTTCGGGAATTTATAGTGTCCACAGAGATTGGTGCTATTGAACTACCGTTCGACAAATCTCGCGTTTACGAGTTAGGATTAAATTGGTTAAAGTAAAAGTAGAAAAGTAAATATGAATATAAAATGAATTCATTAATCAGAGAGAAGAAACTTATCCGGTATGCATATAATCCACTCCTCACAAACTTAAACTTACCGACCAGTTATACTCAACCTACAATACTCCTCAATATCATCCAGCATCGCTCACAACAGTGTCTATCTCTGACACACTGAGCTGAGAGAACAACCGTGTTATCCTCGTCGACGCTCTCACACCCGACTCGAGATACGGAGGCATTAAGCTCCGACACCCATAAAGATTGTTAGCTCTAAATCTATCTCTAGCATTAAGAAACTAACAGATAATCATCCCTAATCAAAGTTTGCGATGTTTATCTCTAACACAACCCAAAGCCCGAGCATAAAGCAAAAATCAAGGACAATCACCGATAAAGATTTGTAAAGCAAATTAGATACAACGCCATGGGCGACAAATATACACGAGTTCAAAGTAAATACATATACAATACCCAACAAAGAAGAAATACACAAAGAAAAAAAGAAATAAACCAAACATCTCGCGGTTTGTCAACGCCGGTCGACGAGAAATTCACCCCGGATCATCCGTGTGCAAGCTTCAATGTTGTTTTCTAAGCTCATCCTACTGAAAAATGAGTTTGATGGAGTTAGGAGCAAAAATCCACAAAACCATAACCTAAAAAATGAATGAAATGACTTATATATTATTTACAAAATCTGTCAAGTTCGCAATGCGAACTTTTATTCGCAAAGCGAACATCAAATTAGGCACCTGATGTGCCTCAAGAACAGTTAAACCGCCTCTGTGATTATGCAAAAGTTCGCAATGCGAAATTTTATTCGCAAAGCGAACATTCGCTGGAAAGTTCGCAATGCAAACCTTGGTGCCTTTTTCTACTGCCTCAAGTCTGGGAGTATTCGCTGGAAAGTTCGCAAAGCGAACATGACAGCACACCAGCCCTTGTTTTGACCATAACTTTTGAAGTGTAACTCGGATTGACGCACGGTCAGAAGCGTTGGAAAGCTTATTCAATGTTCTATACAACAATGGCAAAATATATTTTCTTGAATACCTATAAAAATGAGAGAAAATCAATTAAACTCAATGATATATACACGATACGCAATATATACAATATAATGTAAACTATACAACATATACACAAAAAATGGGGGATTATTAACGAAAAACCAACGAATCAAGCCCATAAATGCCAATTATTCACACTCAAAATCTATAAATTTTAGCACTTATCACTGACACTTGGGGTCATTCGACCAGCCTTGCCCGGTAGAGGGGCAGAAAGGTAAATGCTGCCCTAAATTGGCTGGGCTTAGGCAATTGGGTCGTTCTGAGAGCAGAAGTGGGTTGGGGCATGCCTAGTCATTTGGCCAGTCTAGAAAAATTGGTGTATATTAATTCTTACTTATATATTTTTAATCATTTATATCACTATGCAAATACATCAAAGTTAATAGAGATTTTGGATTGGTTAAATATTGGTTAAAAAAAGATATATTTGGTTTTCAATTATATAATTTTTTTTATCAAAACAAACTTAATGCATATTATTTATTTTGGATTGGGCTATGGGCTGGCCCACTGTCGGGCACGGCTCAACCCAGCTCCTCGCCGGGGAGGGTCCAACAAATGCCCAATACATCATCTCGCACGGGGAACGCTTCTCACGCATCTTCCCTCATGCTCCCTACGTGCTCCCCACGCTGGAACACGTCATCAGCCAACTACATGCGTTCGAGAGAATAGGTTCTCCACCTTCCAAAGTTCACAGGGCAGTTGACCCAGGATGAAGACCACGTGCTGGTCTTCCTTACTCCACGCAGATCCTGACAGTTATCCGTATTGGGCCTAATAATCCAACCAACTACAGATAACCGTTGTCCTAGCGCTTGGGGCACATTATAAATACCCTTCTCCAGAGGAGGGTCAGGTATTCTAAATTCACTTCACTTTCTGTACCTCTCTCTCTTTCACTCTGAACTCATTATGACATCAGAGTGTCTTGCTGGTACACCCCCTCCTCTTCTCCACCACCAGCGAATTTGGAGCTAACGATGTGTTGCTGGCTGCTGATCTCTTTTCTGATCCGGTAAGATCAATGGAACCGTCTATAGGAAGCTTTTGCTTCCCCGTCTTTTCTTCCTCCGACATCAAAGGACCAAAGCAAACCTTCAACTTCTATCGATCATGGATAGTCCACACGTTGACGATAACTTCCATGAATCTGCTTTCACCACCTTCACCAACGGCGATAACCACGATCCCAATGTGGATGTCCCCATCGAAGAGGGTGACCCTAGGGGCGGGCGTGCGACCTCTCCCTCCCCTGACGATGCGGCCTACAACGCCGCCCAACCTTTCAAGAGTCCAGCAGTTTTCCAACCAATTCCTGTGCCACCTAACGCCGACCGACCACAGTGGCCTTGTTCGCGGCGATCAATGAGACGAACCTGATGATTTTCCAGCAGAACGAGCAAATCAGGATGCTGGAGAAAGAACGAAAATCGCGCTCTCCCCCGCGGAGACATCGGCGCCCTGTTTCTCGTAGCCCGTCCCCGCGACGACGAGAGAACTGTCATCCCTCTCCCCCACAGTGACTTCAACTGGATGAGTCTTAAAGTCTCTCCTCGTGGCAACCTGGACGCTGCCCACGGCTAGAGAGGCCTCAGCCTGCGGCTACCCAGAAGCGTGACCGCACTCGTCCTCGGAAAGAGCGACGCTCCCCATCTCCCAAGAGAAACAAAGCTGGCGGGAAGACGGTGAAACCGAAGAGTCGATCAAGGAACTCGCCACGCCGCGGCAGAAGCCCTCTGTTTGAAGCTTCCCCATCGCAATCACCAGTCTGAAGCAACAAGGATGACCCCTACGGTCCACTGTCCAGAACCATCATGGAGGCTCCCCTTCCCGTCGGGATGGAGAAACCCCCGAGTCTGGCGACCTATGATGGTACGACCGACCCTGACGACCACATTGAGAGCATCGATACGATGCTCGACTACCGTAACGTCCGGGGAGCCACAAAGTGCAGACTCATCCCCACAGCCCTGAGGAAGGGCACGATGGCGTGGTACAAGAGCCTCAACCCCGAATCCACCACCTTCTGGAAAGAGTTAAAGACATAGTTCTCCAGGCACTTCACCGCCTCTCGGTAACATCCAAAGTCGGAGGCGTCTCTGAAGGCCATTATTTAGGGAAAGTACGAATCTCTTAGAGACTACATAGAGAGATTCAATCGAGAGGCTATCCAGGTATCCGCTACGGACAATATGAAGAGATACATGATCGAGCGAGGGTTGCGACCCCGTAACGATTTCGCCAAGGCTGTTGGTATCGAAACACCCCGCATGCTGGACAGACTTCTCCTCAAGGCCCAAGCATACATCCAATATGAGGAGAAGGAGGATGCTAACAAAGCCCACGAATCACGGAACCAGGAGAGTGCCAAAGTCTCCAGGCACGAAGACTTCGTAGCTTCCCGACGAGGCAGGGAGAAAAGAAGAGACGATAGGCCATGCGACTCTCGAGAACACAGGGGGCCAACAGGCCATTTCACCGAGTACACACTACTCACCGCTCCCCGCGAGCGCATTCTGGCCGAGTGCATCAACTCAGAATTCCAAAAAGGTGGGGTCTATTTTCCTAAGCCGACACCCCGAAGTCCAACGTCGACAAGTCCAAGTACTGCCGGTTCCACAGGAGCCACAGATACGTCACAGAAGACTGCATCCATCTCAAGGATGCAATCGAGATCCTGATCAATGAAGGGAATCTAAAGCAGTACACTATAAGGAACAAAGCTCCTCAACAGGAAGCCCGCGAGGCGAAGAAGGTCGAGGAGGTGACACCAGCCTCCGACGACGTTGGGTTTCAAGTCTCCCTGTGCGTCTCCCGACCAGAGGAATTCTACCTCCCCTACGAGGCCGACACACCTTTGTCCGCTCGTAGCACATGGGAGAACTTCCCCTCTTCCATGGTCATATCCGGCGTAGGGTCCAACAAGCTCTTCGTGGGGTCGGTAAAGAGGAAGTTTGATGAGCAAATCAATGCAAGCTCGAAGTAGAATGCCACCCTCGACAGGTTCGAGGGAAAATCAAAATCGACCACCTTCTACATCGAGGAGTTACCAGGTGGCGCCCTTAATTCCAGCATTCCTTTGCTAATCAGAGCCCAGATGGCAAACTTCGACGTCCGCCCAATCCTTGTCGACCAGGGGAGCTCTGTCGACATCATGTATGCTCACCTGTTTACCACTCTCCAACTCGACGAGAGACATCTGACCCCGTACGTGGGCTCCGACTTGTAGGGCTTCAATAGCACCTACACTAGGACATGGGGCTATGTTGAGCTGTTCGTCAAAGTCCGCTTCTTGGTGATAGAGTGCCTTCTCTATACCAATGCATTCTGGAAAGACCAAACCTGGCCGAGCTAACCACAGTACTGTCTACAGTCCGCCTGAAGATGAAGTACTACACGGCCAGGGGCCGCATCGTCACCCTCCACGGGGACATTGAGGCTGCAAGGAGGTATTTCGAGGCAGTCACCAAGGGGCTGAACTCGACCAACATTGTGCCCAAGACTACCAACAAGCCAGCTCGTGCCGAGGAGTAGAAGGCATTGCCTCGCGTCAACTCGGTCGACCTTGATAGCCGCTTCCCCAACCAGTAGGAGCATAACGAAGCAGCAGATAACACCCTTCCAGCAAATGGTGGCAATGGGAAGCCTCTCCATCCTGTGCACCCCATTCCAGATGGCGACTTCGAGCTCATCGCCCTCGGGGACAACCCAAACAGAAGCGTGAAGATTGGCATGGGACTCCCCGACTTGGCGAGGATGCAACTGAAGGCCTGCCTCAGGGAGAATGCTGACTTGTTCGCGTGGAGCGCTGCGGAGATGCCCGGTCTTGACCCCGACATGGCATATCACCAGCTCACCATAGATCCAACCACTAGGGTCGTAATACAACATAGGCGTAGGCAGTCTCCCGGAAAAGCATAGGCTGCTGAATTAGCTATAAAAGACCTTATAGAGGAAAATTTTATTTTTGAAGCTCAATACGCAACCTGGCTCTCAAATATTGTTCTTGTCAAAAAATCAAATGGAAAGTGGTGTATGTGTGTTGATTATACTGATCTTAATAGAGTATGCCCCAAAGATGCATATCCCTTGCCTAACATCGACAAATTGGTCGACAATTCTGCAGGTTTTAAGCTACTGTCATTCATGGATGCATACTCGAGATACAACCAGATCCCCATGGAGAAAGCTGACAAGCAATACACGACCTTCATGACCGAGTCGGACAACTATTACTACAATGTAATGCCCTTCGGCCTAAAAAACTCCAGTGCTACTTACCAACGGATGATGAACAAGGTCTTCCGAGGTGATATTGGGGACATGCTCGAGGTCTACATGGACGACATGATCGTGAAATCACGAGAGGAAACCGACCACACTACTCATCTCAAAAGAATCTTCCACTCGGCGAGGAGATGCAGGATGAGGTTCAATCCAGAGAAATACACCTTCGGCATCCAAGCAAGCAAATTCCTCGGCTTCTACTTGACAGAACGAGGAATCGAGGTGAACCCTGACAAGTGCAGGGCTTTCTTCGAGTTCCCGATGCCGAGCTCGAAGAAATCGATCCAATCCTTGAACGGGATGCTCGCCTGGCTGTCCTGCTTCCTAGCTAAGTCAACCCAACACGAACTTCCATTTTTCAAACTTTTGTGCAAGGAAGCCACGTTCAAGTGGACCGAGGAGTGCGAGCAAGCCCTCCTCCATCTCAAATAAGTCATCTCGCAACCCCCAGTCTTCTCGCGACCGGAGAGCGGGGAAACTTTATATTTGTACCTCATCGTCGCGACCGAGGCCATCAGCGCTACCCTCATTCGCGAAACCCCTAGGGATAAAAACCAATTTATTTCACTAGCAAAGCCTTATAGGGCCCCAAGCTAAGGTACCAGCAAATCAAGAAGGTCTCTCTGGTGTCATACCCCAAATTTTGACCACCCATTGATAAAACCCAAATGTGTTTTCACTTCGTGTCATCTGCATATCATATCATCTTTTTTTGTCATGCATATTGTTTGAATTTTCACGAAATATATACGTTGAAATTTGTGTCTTTTTTGGTTAATTATGCGAAAAATCGATGAACGGACGTGTTTTTCAATTAAATTTACAAATGTTCATTATTCATCCATCTTTCGCACGATTTAATCGATTTCTCATTTTTATTTTATTTATATATATATATAATAAAAATAAAAATAAAAATAATAAAAAAATATAATAATATAATAATAATAATATATATAAATTTCCGTATTTTTTTATATATATATTTTTGATTTTTTGTCTTTTATTTTTTATATATTTTTCATATTTTATATATATATATATATATATATATATATATATATAACTATATATATATACATATATATATATATATATATTTATATATATATATATATATATAACTATATATATATATATAGATATATATATATATATATATATATATATATATATATATATATATATATATATATATATATATATATATATATATATATATATATATATATATATATATCGAAAATATATATCTATATATATATATATATATATATATATATATATATAAATTATTTTTAAAATTCATATATTTTGTTTTTTATATATATTTTGTTTTTAAAGAATTTTTGTTTTTTATATATTTTTTTCTAAAAACACTTTTGTTTTTAATACACTTTTGTTTTTATATTATTCTATTATATAGATATTTAAGTTAGCTTAAAAATTAAGTTAGCTTAAAAACTAAGTTAGCTTAATTTTTAAGTCTGTTATCTTGTTCTCCAAGCCATTTTTTTCCTATAAATAGCATAGACATATTCACATAATTCTCACACCCAAAACAATTTCTTCACATTGTTTTCTCAATTCTCTCCCACATATATTTCTCTCTTTCATTATTTATTTTTAATTTTCTTATTTCTAGTTTTAATTAGGTTAATAAATATTTAAAAATGTAATAAAATATTGTTTAATTATTAATTAATTTAGATATTTTTATTTAGTATTGATTGATTAAATTATTAATTAATCTTATTAAATATTAATATTTAAATTAATTGATAATTCTTCTTGTGGCCCATTTTTTCTTTTTAATACAAATTTATTTTTTTAGTTTAGTTAATCTTGATTAAATATTCTAAAATATGTTAATAATTTCTAAGTTATTAAATTTGCTTTAATTAGTTTGTAATTAATCATTTAATTGTTTAAATTGTTTTATTCAATTATTTGGTAATTCATTCTTAGGATTATTTTCAAGTAAAACTTTTGTAAATAATTAATTAAATGTTCAAATTCGATTCTAACCACTTGATAAGACTTAGGGAATTTCTCTATGATCTCTGGTTTTCTCTGCTTTGTCTTTTACCTGACGCAGGAGTTCTTATATGATACTTTGAGGATCATTATCTCGCTTCTGGAAGCTTAAGAAGAGGCATTGGACCTTGATCCAATAGGTAAGTTTTCTTGAACTCATTATCCATGTTTTTATTCACACGATGCTTTTCCGTGTATATTTTCAATTGCCATGATATCACGATGTTCTTCCGTGTATATTTTATCACATGATGTTTTTCCATGTATGTATATCTCTGATTCCACGATGCTTTGCCGTGAAGTTTCTGTTTATTTTACACGATTTTTTTCCGTGTAAATGCTTTTATCCGCCACAATGTTTTGCCGTGTATATTTTATCACATGATGTTTTTCCATGTATTCAGTTTCACACACGATGTTTTGCCGTGTATATGCTTTTATTCTCACGATGCTTTTTCGTGTATATTTTATCTGTTAGTTACCAGGATGTTTTTCCATGTATATTTTATCTGTCACGATGCTTTGCCGTGTATTCATTTATTCCATAATGCTTTGCTGTGTATTCATTTATTCTGTGATGTTTTGCCACGTATTCATGTTCCCTTAGGATCTCTTAGTCCAAACTTAATTTTAGACTAGAGAGAGACATTAGAATATTCAACCAAGCATGATAACTTTAGGTTTAATTTCCCCTCTCGCCGCCGTGCAATTTAAACTTTATTTCTGTAGTTCATGCCCCGTAGGGGCGAACTACGACCGCTCCGATTTCTCAAGATCCCGTTTGAGAATACGTAGGCATAAGACTGCAAAGTCTTAGCGAGCGACCTTTTTATTTTTATCTCTTTCAATCCGACATTTTCCCGGATATTTGTATTTTCGACCTTCTTATTTTTTATCTCTTTCAATCTGACGTTTTCCCGAATATCTGCAACCTTTTCAATTTTTATGTCTTTCATGCAATCCGATGTTTTCCCGCATATTCACATCACTTATTTTTAAAACACCTTTCCTTGTGATTTAGATTCAAATTCATAATCTGTTATCAAAACATTCTTCAATTTCTTTGAACAACTAACAAAATAGCATGGAATCTCTACAACGGGTAAGTGTTTACTTGCTTTCTTTATCTGCTTTCATATATATAACTGTATTATGGGAAGCTGCCCATGGTTAGTCTTCTTTCGTAAAATTTTAATATACTTGTCATATATCCACTGTATATATACTTGTATCTGCTTAGAGTTTTCCCCGGCAACTACGTCTAGAACTAGGTAAAGCCCTGTTGGTCACTCTTAAATACAAACAAAACTAGATCCCCCGTAGAATTCCAGATACAGTCTTCCCTTCTCTTGGGGTTAAACAATATGGAACAAAGAGAAAGGCAGTATTCTCGGTGAACCTTTTCTCAGACTGTCACCCTTAGAAATTGTCAAAGAAATTCTACTCCCCGGAGTTGATCTATTCTCCGTGAATAACATCTCTTGAGTTTCTTCCAAAAACTCGAACCTTCCTGGAATGATCTCTTCTCTGTGAATTTCATTTCTCGAACTTCTCTTGGTTTGGGGACCCTTCGGCTTCTTAGAAGTTCTCATGCCTTCTCTTAGGCTTAACACAAAGACCCAACGACCTCTTAAAGGTATAGGAACATAACCTAGTCATCTTTTCCTAGAGCATTCTTTCTATTGAGTCTAAACCTCAGACCATTTAAGGATTGATTCTCATCCCTCAAAACATCAGCCTCCTCTTGGGCATCATACAAAGATAAACCTCCTACCAGTAGATTTGGACAGTCTCATTTACTTTTGGATCTCAAGAAACCCTCTCCTCTTTTTTAACATCTGACGCTTTCCTGGATATTCCTTTCATTTTCATCCGATGATTTTTCCGGATATTCATATCTCAATCTTTTATCTCTTCCCTCTTTAAATCAATTCCCACAAACACCTTTTAGCTTCAATCTTGGGCTTTGAACAAGATACCAAATATCTTTTTCCTCCCTTAGAATTGGAGGAACTACGATTGCTCTGATTTCCCTGTTTTCTTTAACGGGAATACGTAAGCATAAGATAGTGAAATCTTAGCGAGCACACTAAACAAAAAAACTTAGGTCCAGTACCTTACCAAAAACATCGAAAAACCCGAAAAAAACAAAAATATCTTTTCAATATCTCTCAACCTTCCCAAAGGATAAACTTTCCCATTTACGACAAATAAACACCAGTAAGTAGAAAGCAGTAAGGAAAATTGCTAATAACCCATGGATAAGCATGTATAGGATGGGTAGTTGACCACTCCCCATTGTATAACCTGACCCCGAACTCCCCAATCTCTTAGCATTTGTTAAAGAAAACATGTGCGTGCAAGGTTAGTTTGAGATAGCTTCCCTTTCCTTTCCAGCTTCACAGGATAAATAAGAAATCAGAAAGTAGCACTCAATCCCATCCGCAGGCGGATGTGGGCGGTCACAAAAACCACGCTACAGAAAAATGGCGACTCTGCTAGGGACACAAATTCGGATTAGAATTCCTAAGAGGTCTAGGTTGTAAGAAATTTTTCTATATACTATATATATATATCGCTTTTCCTAATTGATATCCGTGTTTATTTTTCTGCTAATGGGATTGCTTGTGATACCGCATCTGGAAAGATTGAGTATACACATAAGATAGGTGATGGCACGAGACGGGTAATCTTACAGGGAGTGAATCCCAAATAAGATGTCTCGGTAGACCATCGAATCAATGTAGATACCCTTTACGGATTCAATGCCTATACAACTTGGGTTGTTGAAAGCAGATTGTTCCATTGGGTTATCTGAGAAGCTGAGGATTTTAGTAGACTGAAACTGTGTTACTATTTTGTAGTGCAGAAGCTATCGAAAATAGTTGTCACGCGATACTACCCTCATTTAAGACTACTCTAAGATACTACCGCTCACTGGCGATCCGCTTGCTGTCGTTATCCCGAGAGGGGTCAGTGATTTTGAGGATAGGTACAAAAAATACCAGTATAAACCTTTGGGGATGGGTAGAGCCATGACTTCATGACGCCGAACCTTTGAACCCATGTTTTCCACATGTTTTTGTTTACTGCATCCATGCATTGCATTTGCATCCCTTGCATATTTCATACATACGTCCGGGTCATCGTCAATTCATTTCAACCTTCTATCTTTCAGTCATCTGTAAGTCATCAAACTGATTCCTCATCATCTATACAGAACTGAAACTTTAATCAACTTCAGCTCAGTTACTTCCCAAAGACAGGACAGCTCATCCTTGTGTTTGATTAGTCACTGACCTCGTTTCTGTCTATTTTGCATTTTCCTTGTTTGTATCATAGTTGCTTTCTGCTTGTTTATCTTTAAATGTCAGTTTTAATGAAATAAGCATGTACAGTATTTTGATTCAAATCATCTGTTTATTTGCATCTTTATGCTTTCTCTGTCAAAAAAAAAGAGAAAAAAGCTTTCAAAAAATACACCTCTTGTTCAAAATTTTTACTATGCAAATATTTATGGGAGAATGATAAAAACATAATACCCATAATTTATGTCAGTATGCTTTCAAATAAAAAACTTTGCTGACGATGTAAGGCATTTTTTTTCAATTCCCAAACAATGGAGGTATAAGGAAGATAATCCCTCGTTAACCCCTTTGAGCCTTGAAGTAGAAGTTTCTTTCTTTATAATAAAACCCGCAATTTTTACCAGGGGCAGGGTAGTTCTCAGTTTAATTTGGGTTGTGTATTCGAGTTAAAAAAGTTTACATACAATAAGTAGATGCTGAAAACGTCTTTCAAATCAAAAACCAATGATGGTCCGTCGTAATCATCAAATCAAGCAGTCACTTCCTTTCGCCATAAAAAAGAAAAAGCCCGCTACGTAAAAAAAAAGCTTAGGCAAAAACTAGGGCATCCCGCTGACTATAAATTTCAAAAAAAAAATAGTTCAGGCAAAAGTTAGGGATAATATAGAGAAAAGGTCCTTAAACCCTCGATCTTCAAGAAATCCACAAAGACGAAAAACAACTAAATATTGTAAAGAAGCAGTAGATGTCGTCTCAAGACTTCTGGACCATCGTCATCACTGTCATCAGTACAATTCCGAAACCTTTTGGAACCTGAATGCACAATTTAAGTTTAACTGAGCATAGGACTGGAGAACATCACGAAGTTGGGGTGGGCACAAACAAATTTTGAGCCTTTATCTTTTTTTCATAAACAGTGAACCAAGCCACGTTATAACCCTCAAAAGACCTAATTGAAGTAAGGTTATTTTGAGAGCATACTACAGCAAGGTTGCCTAAATTGAGTGCAAAATCATTTTTTGCAAATCATTTATTTTGGTATCATACCTCTGTTTTACTTTTCATTCAAAATGTTTTAAACCACCGTGTTTCTAACCAGTAATCCATATTACTGTACTTTTTTCTAAAACAATGATTTTGCTTTCAAAATTCTTACATGAACTTTACATTAAATTTAACATGTTTAAATAAACATTTTTTATTGCAAACTAGCTTTCCTCTCAAGGAATTTTCAAAACAGTTAGAAACTTGGTCAGTGATCCTATCAGGGGCAAGTTTTTTCCAGAGCCTGTTAAGAATCAGTTCAAGATTTGTTCAGTGCAAGTCCTTCTTAGAATTGGTTTATTCAGAAAAACTTTCAAGACTTATTACTTGGGGCAAGACTTCCTAGTAAGCAGCATACAATCATTATCATTCAAGCTGAAGCAATGATTAGTTCATCTACAACAGTCAGCAAGTCTGGGGCAATTTATTTGGAAAAATCCCCAGGCAATCCATCCATCCTTCCTCCAAGGATTATAAACTCAATACAGTTTATTAGTATGGCGAAGATGTGTTAAGCAAACAACATTTTTAGTCCCTAAGCAATGGCGGTGATCTCTGTGTTGAGAAATCTGTTTTGTCTGTCACTCCCCAAAAGAGTATAAACTTGTTGATTTCCACTCCCTCAAAGAGTCTAAACTTGTCGTTAGCATTTTCATTTGCATTACATACATTTAATCATAAATCATAAAATTTTTATATACTATGCATTCAAGAGTGTTTTCATCCTCATTTGCATTCATCAGTGGTCGTGTTATTATCAATATCTTACCTTTCTACAACGTCCAACTTATCGGGAACCTACACTTTTATGTCTTATCTGATGTTCTTCCGGATATAACTTTCTTTCTTCATCCGATGTTCTTCCAGTTATGTCTATCTGTTCTGATGATTTTCCAGAACGTTTCTCTATGTCTACCCGATGTTCTTCCAGATGTATCTTTTGGTTTTGAAGTTTTTCCAAAACCTGTTCTGATGCTTTTCCAGAAATTTCTTTGTGTTCATCCGATGCTCTTCCGGATATGTCTCTTTTATTCTGATGCTCTTCCAGAAACTCTTTACATGTCTCTCTGATGCTCTCCCAAATATGACTTATCTCATCTGTTGGTTTTCCAGATGCAACTTTTGTTCTGATGTGCTTATCTGATGCTTTTCCGGATATGTCCATCAATCAGCCAATCTTCTAAAAAAAAAATTCTCGTACATTTAACACTTTTCTAAATGTTTCGAATTTACACTCAAAGTTATTTTTAATACATTCAACGCTTTTCTGGATGTCATTAATATATCTTCAATTTTGGTCGACAACTCGGTGCAATGCTTTTCTGGATGCCTTCGAGTTTGTTTCTCATTCATCCAATGTTTTTCTGGATGTGCCTGATTTATTTTTCAGACTTCATTCAATGCTCTTCTGAATGTCTCTGATAATCAAGTCTGCTTGTGTTTCAAGATTTCATTTAATGCTCTTCTGAATGTCTCTTACGGTTGTTACTGTTCTTTCCCAGGGTATTCAATACATGTCTGAAAATCTCTGATGACTGTAACCTTTTTCCCAGTAAAGTTACCTTTGCTTTCTGGATGTTCCCGTGTATTCCACAATAAAATTAAACCGCTTTCTCAGAAGTCTCTGACATATTCTCAGATCTGGTCTCATTCCACATCTAATGTTTTCCTAGATGTTTCTGATATATTTTCCAGAGTATGACACTTCTTTTGCATCTGATGTTTTTCCGGACGTGTGTATCTTTGTTCCAGGGTTTATCCCTCTCTTTCTAAATATTGCTGGATACTTTTGTCGCATCGGCAAATTTCAACAATATCTTATATCCCAAGAAAATTTTGTTGGTTTGTCTCCTGTGACATCATTCCCCACAGTGTTCAAAATCATTACATTCATTACATATCATTTCATCTGTATTCGCGATCAAAATTCTAGGTACTCTGATATTTAATCCTCTTATACCTCGAATGTCTAAAACTTTTTGCTATTCATACCTTCAGGCCTAAGAAGATTAAATAGGGGCATCTGTCATACCCCAAATTTTGACCACCCATTGATAAAACCCAACTGTGTTTTTACTTCGTGTCATCTGCATATCATATCATCTTTTTCTGTCATGCATATTGTTTGAATTTTCAGTCGAAATATATACGTTGAAATTTGTGTCTTTTTTGGTTAATTATGCGAAAAATCGATGAACGGACGTGTTTTTCAATAAAATTTACAAATGTTCATTATTCATCTATTTTTCGCACGATTTAATCGATTTCTGAATTTTATTTTATTTTTACATATATAAAATAAAAATAAAAATAAAAATAATTAAAAAATATACTAATATAATAATAATAATATATATAAATTTCCGTATTTATATATATATATATATATATATATATATATATATATATTTGTTTTTTTTTGTTTTTTTATTTTTTATATATTTTTCATATTTTTTATATGTGTGCGTGTATATATATATATATATATATATATATATATATATATATATATATATATATATATATTTAAATTATTTTTAAAATTCATATATTTTGTTTTTTTATATATATTTTGTGTTTTATGAATTTGTGTTTTTTATATATTTTGTTCTAAAAAAACTTTTGTTTTTAATACAATTTTGTTTTTATATTATTCTATTATATAGATATTTAAGTTTGCTTAAAAATTAAGTTAGCTTAAAAACTAAGTTAGCTTAATTTTGTTCTCCATGCAATTTTTTTCATATAAATAACATAGACATCTTCACATAATTCTCACACCCAAAACAATTTCTTCATATAAAAAGTATTGTTTAATTATTAATTAATTTAGATATTTTTATTTAATATTGATTAATTAAATTATTAATTAATCTTATTAAATATTAATATTTAAATTAATTGATAATTCTTCTTGTGGCCCATTTTTTCTTTTTTATACAACTTTATTTTTTTAGTTTAGTTAATCTTGATTAAATATTCTAAAATATGTTAATAATTTCTAAGTTATTAAATTTGCTTTAATTAATTTGTAATTAATCATTTAATTGTTTGAATTGTTTTATTCAATTATTTGGTAATTCATTCTTTGGATTATTTTCAAGTAAAACTTTTGTAAATAATTAATTAAATGTTCAAATTCGATTATAACCACTTGATAAGACTTAAGGAATTTCTCTATGATCTCTGGTTTTCTCTGCTTTGTCTTTTACCTGACGCAGGAGTTCTTATATGATACTTTGAGGATCATTATCTCGCTTCTGGAAGCTTAAAAAGAGGCATTGGACCTTACTCCAATAGGTAAGTTTTCTTGAACACATTATCCATGTTTTTATTCACACGATGCTTTTCCGTGTATATTTTCAATTGCCATGATATCACGATGTTCTTCCGTGTATATTTTATCACATGATGTTTTTCCATGTATGTATATCTCTGATTCCACGATGCTTTGCCGTGAAGTTTTTTTTTATTTTACACGATGTTTTGCCGTGTATATGCTTTTATCTGCCACGATGTTTTGCCGTGTATATTTTATCACATGATGTTTTTCCATGTATTTTTCACACACGATGTTTTGCCGTGTATATTCTTTTATTCTCATAATGCTTTTCCGTGTATATTATATCTGTTAGTTACCAGGATGCTTTTCCGTGTATATTTTATCTGTCACGTTGCTTTGCCGTGTATTCATTTATTCCACAATGCTTTGCTGTGTATTCATTTATTCTGTGATGTTTTGCCACGTATGCATGTTCCCTTAGGATCTCTTAGTCCAAACTTAATTTTCGATTAGAGACAGACATTAGAATATTCAACCAAGCATGATAAATTTAGGTTTAATTTGCCCTCTCGCCGCCATACGATTTAAACTTTATTTTATGTAGTTCGTTCCCCGTAGGGGCGAACTACGACCGCTCTGATTTCTCGAGATCCCGTTTTGAGAATACGTAGGCATAAGACTGCAAAGTCTTAGCGAGCAACCTTTTTATTTTTATCTCGTTCAATCCGACATTTTCCTGGATATTTGTATTTTCGACCTTTTTATTTTTGGTCTCTTTCAATCCGACGTTTTCCCGAATATCTGCAACCTTTTCATTTTTTATGTCTTTCCTGCAATCCGATGTTTTCCCGGATATTCACATCACTTATTTTTAAAACACCTTACCTTGTGATTTAGATTCAAATTCATAATCAGTTATCAAAACTTTCTTCAATTTCTTTGAACAACTAACAAAATAGCATGGAAGCTCTACAACGGGTAAGTGTTTACCTACTTTCTTTATCCGCTTTCATATATATAACTGTATTGTAGGAAGCTGGGCATGGTTAGTCTTCTTTCATAAAATTTTAATATACTTGTCATATATCCACTGTATATATACTTGTATCTGCTTAGAGTTTTCCCCGGCAACTACGTCTAGAACTAGGTAAAGCCCTGTTGGTCACTCTTGAATACAAACAAAACTAGATCCCCCGTAGGATTCCAGATACAGTCTTCCTTTCTCTTGGGGTTAAACAATATGGAACAAAGAGAAAGGCAGTATTCTTGGTGAACCTTTTCTCAGACTGTCATCCTTAAAAATTGTCAAAGAAATTCTACTCCCCGGAGTTGATCTATTCTCCGTGAATAGCATCTCTTGAGTTTCTTCCAAATACTTGAACTTTCCTGGAATGGTCTCTTCCCTGTGAATTTCATTTCTTGAACTTCTCTTGGTTTGGGGACCCACGAGCTTCCTAAAAGCATCCCCGCCGCCTCTTGGACGTTGTACAAGGACCTTTCGGCTTCTTAGAAGCTCGCATGCCTTCTCTTGGGCTTAACACAAGGACCCGACGACCTCTTAAAGGTATAGTAACAGAACCTTGTCATCTTTTGCTAGAGTAGTCTTTCTATTGAGTCTAAACCTCGGACCTTTTAAGGGTTGATTCTCATCCCTCAAAACATCAGCCTCCTCTTGGGCATCATACAAAGATAAACCTCCTACCAGAAGACTTGGACAGTCTCATTTCCTTTTGGATCTCAAGAAACCCTCTCCTCTTTTTAACATCAGACGCTTTCCAGGATATTCCTTTTCTTACATCCGACGCTTTCTCGGATATTCCTTCCATTTTCATCCGATGTTTTTCCCGAATATTCATATCTCAATCTTTAATCTCTTCCCTCTTTAAATCAATTCCCACAAACACCTTTTAGCTTTAATCTTAGGCTTTGAAAAAGACACCAAATATCTTTTTCCTCCCTTAGAATAGGAGGAACTACGATTGCTCTGATTTCTCTGTTTTCTTTAACGAGAATACGTAGGCATAAGATTGCGAAATCTTAGCGAGCACACTAAACAAAAAAACCTTAGGTCTAGTACCTTACCAAAAACATCGAAAAATCCGAAAAAAACAAAAATATCTTTTCAACATCTCTCAACCTTCCCAAAGGAGAAACTTTCCATTGACGACAAATAAACACTAGTAAGTAGAAAGCAGTAAGGAAAATTGCTAATAACCCATGGATAACCATGTATAGAATGGGTAGTTAACCACTCCCCATTGTATGACCTGACCCCGAACTCCCAAATCTCTTAGCATTTGTTAAAGAAAACATTTGCGTGCAAGGTTAGTTTGAGATAGCTTCCCTTTCCTTTCTAGCTTCACAGGATAAATAAGAAATCATAAATTAGCACCCAATCCCATCCGCAGGCGGATGTGGGTGGTAACAAAAACCGCGCTACAGAAAAATGGCGACTCTGCTGGGGATACAAATTAGGATTCGAATTCCTAAGAGGTCTAGGTTGTTAGAAATTTTTCTATATACTATATAGTATATATATATATATATATCGCTTTTCCTAATTGATACCCGTGTTTATTTTTCTGCTAACGGGAATGCTTGTGATGCCGCATCTGGAAAGATTGAGTATACACCTAAGATAAGTGATGGCACGAGACGGGTAATCTTTCAGGGGGTGAATCCCAAATAAGAGGTCCCGGTAGACCATCGAATCAGTGGAGATCCCTTTGCGGATTCAATGCCTATACGACTTCGGTTGTTGAAAGAAGATTGTTTCATTGGGTTATCTGAGAAGCTGAGGATTTTAGTAGACTGAAACCGTGTTACTATTTTGTAGTGCAGAAGCTATCGAAAATAGTTATCACGTTATACTACCCTCATTTGAGACTAATCTACTTTAGTTTTCCCGAGAAGGGTCAATGATTTTGAGGACAGGTACAAAAAATCACCAGTATAAACCTTTGGGGATAGGTAGAGCCATGACTTCATGAAGCCAAACCTTTGAACCCATGTTTTCCACATGTTTTTTTTTTGCTGCATCCATGCATTGGATTTGCATCCCTTGCATATTTCATACATACATCTGGGTCATCATCAATTCATTTTAACCTGCTATCTTTCAGTCATCTGTAAGTCGTCAAACTGATTCCTCATCATCGATACAGAACTGAAACTTCAATCAACTTCAGCTCAGTTACTTCCCAAAGATAGGACAGCTCATCCTTGTGTTTGATTAGTCACTGATCTCGTTTCTGTCTATTTTGCATTTTCCTTGTTTGTATCATAGTAGCTTTCAGCTTGTTTATCTTTAAATGTCAGTTTTAATGAAATGAGCATGTACAGTATTTTAATTCAAATCATCTGTTTATTTGCATCTTTATGCTTTCTATTTCAAAAAAAAAAGAGAAAAAAGCTTTCAAAGAATACACCTCTTTTTCAAAATTTTGACTATGCAAATATTTAGGGGAGAATGATAAAAACATAATACCCATAATTGTTGTTGGTATGCTTTCAAATAAAAAAACTTTGCTGACGATGTAAGGCATTTTTTTAAAATTCCCAAAGACTGGAGGTATAAGGAAGATAATCCATCGTTAACCCCTTTAAGCCTTGAAGTAGAAGTTTCTTTCTTTATAATAAAACCCGCAATTTTAATCTGGGGCAGGGTAGTTCTCAGTTTAATTTGGGTTGTGTATTCGAGTTTAAAAAGTTTACATACAACAAGTAGATGTTGAAAACGTCTTTCAAATCAAAAACCAATGATGGTCCGTCGTAATCATCAAATCAACCAGTCACTTCCTTTCGCAATAAAAAAGAAAAAGCCTGCTAAGTAAAAAAAACTTAGGCAAAAACTAGGGCATCTCGCTGACTATAAATTTCAAAATAAAATAGTTCAGGAAAAAGTTAGGTATAATACAGAGAAGAGGTCCTTAAATCCTCGATCTTCAAGAAATCAACAAAGACGAAAAACAACTAAATGTTGTAAAGAAGCAGTAGCTGTCGTCTCAAGACTTCTGGACCATCGTCATCTCTTTCATTAGTACAATTCCGAAACCTTTTGGAACCTGAGTGCACAATTTAAGTTTAACTGAGCATAGGACTGGAGAACATCACGAAGTCAGGGTGGGCACAATCAAATTTTAAGCCTTTATCGTTTTTTCAAAAACCATGAACCAGGCCATGTTATAACCCACAAAAGACCTAATTGAAGTAAGGTTATTTTGAGAGCATACTACAACAAGGTTGCGTAAATTGACTCCAAAATCATTTTTTGCAAATCATTTGTTTTGGCATCATACCTCTGTTTTACTTTTCATTCAAAATGTTTTAAACCACCGTGTTTCTAACCAGTAATCCATATTACTCTACTTTTTTCTAAAATAATCATTTTGCTTTCAAAATTCTTACATGAACTTTACATTAAATTTGCCATGTTTAAATAAACATTTTTTATTGCAAACTAGCTTTCCTCTCAAGGAATTTTCAAAACAGTTTAGAAACTTGGTCAGTGATCCTATCAGGGGCAAGTTCTTTCCAGAGCCTGTTAAGAATCAGTTCAAGATTTGTTCAGTGCAAGTCCTTCTCAGAATTAGTTTATTCGGAAAAACTTTCAAGACTCATTACTGGGGGCAAGCCTTCCTAGTAAGCAGCGTACAGTCATTATCATTCAAGCTGAAGCAATTATCAGTTCATCTACAACAGTCATCAAGTCTGGGGCAATTTATTTGGAAAAATCCCCAAGCAAGCTATCCAGCCTTCCTCCAAGGATTATAAACTGGATACAGTTTATTATTATGGCGAAGATGTGTTTAGAAAACAACATTTTCAGTCCCTAAGCAATGGCGGTGATCTCTGTGTTGAGAAATCTATTTTGTCTGTCACTCCCCAAAAGAGTATAAACTTGTTGATTTCCACTCCCTCAAAGAGTCTAAACTTGTCGTCAGCATTTTCATTTGCATTACATACATTTAATCATACATCATAAAATTTTCATATACTATGCATTCAAGAGTGTTTTAATCCTTATTTGCATTCATCGGTGGCCGTGTTATTATCAATATCTTACCTTTCTACAAAGTCCAACTTATCTGGCGCCTACACTTTTATGTCTTATCTAATGTTCTTTCAGATATAACTTTCTTTCTTCATCCGATGTTCTTCCAGATATGTCTATCTGTTCTGATGATTTTCCAGAATGTTTATCTGTGTCTACCCGATGTTCTTCCAGATGTATCTTTTGGTTTTGAAGTTTTTCCAAAACCTGTTCAGATGCTTTTCCAGAACTTTCTTTGTGTTCATCTGATGCTCTTCCGGATATGTCTCTTTTATTCTGATGATCTTCCAGAAACTCTTTACATGTCTCTCTGATGCTCTCCCATATATGACTTATCTCATCTAATGCTTTTCCAGATGCAACTTTTGTTATGATGTGCTTATCTGATGCTTTTCCGGATATGTCCATCATTCAGCCAGTCTTCTAAAAAAGTTTTTTCCCGTACATTTAACACTTTTCTAAATGTTTCGAATTAACACTCAAAGTTATTTTTAATACATTCAACGCTTTTCTGGATGTCATTAATATATCTTCAAATTTGGTCGACAACTCGGTCCAATGCTTGTCTGGATGCCTTCGAGTTTGTTTCTCATTCATCCAATGTTTTTCTGGATGTGCCTGATTTATTTTTCAGACTTCATTCAATGCTCTTCTGAATGTATCTGATAATCATGTCTGCTTGTTTTCCTAGATTTCATTCAATGCTCTTCTGAATGTCTCTTACGGTTGTTACTGTTCTTTCCTAGGGTTTTCAATACATGTCTGAAAATCTCTGATGACTGTAACCTTTTTCCCCGTAAAGTTACCTTTGCTTTCTGGATGTTCTCGTGTATTCCACAATAAAATTAAACCGCTTTCTCAGAAGTCTCTGACATATTCTCAGATCTGGTCGCATTCCACATCTAATGTTTTCCTAGATGTTTCTGATATATTTTCCAGAGTATGACAATTCTTTCGCATATGATGTTTTTTCGGATGTTTGTATCTTTGTTCCATGGTTTATCCCTCTCTTTCTAAATATTGCTGGATACTTTTGTCGCATCGGCAAATTTCCATAATATTTTATATCCCAAGAAAATTTTGTTGGTCTGTCTCCTGTGACATCATTCCCCACAGTGTTCAAAATCATTACATTCATTACATATCATTTCATCTGTATTTGCGGTCAAAATTCTAGTTACTCTGATATTTAATCCTCTTATACCTCGAATGTCTAAAACTCTTTGTTATTCATACCTTCAGGCCTAAGAAGATTAAATAGGGGCATCTGTCATACCCCAAATTTTGACCACCAATTGATAAAACCCAACTGTGTTTTTACTTCGTGTCATCTGCATATCATATCATCTTTTTCTGTCATGCATATTGTTTGAATTTTCAGTCGAAATATATACGTTGAAATTTGTGTCCTTTTTGGTTAATTATGCGAAAAATCGATGAATGAGCGTGTTTTTCAATTAAATTTACAAATGTTCATTATTCATCTATCTTACGCACGATTTAATAGATTTCTCATTTTTATTTTATTTTTACATATATAAATTATAAATGAAAATAAAAATAATAAAAAATATATAATAATATTATAATAATAATATATATAAATTTCCGTATATATATATATATATATATATATATATATGTTTGTTTTTTTTGTCTTTATATTTTTTATATATTTTCATATATATATATATATATATATATATATATATATATATATATATATATATATATATATATATACACACACACACACACACATATATAAATATATATTTAAATTATTTTTAAAATTCATATTTTTTTTTTTAATATATATTTTATTTTTTATGAATTTTTGTTTTTTATATATTTTGTTCTAAAAAAACTTTTTTTTTAATACAATTTTGTTTTCATATTATTCTATTATATATATATATATTTAAGTCAGCTTAAAAACTAATTTAGCTTAATTTTTAAGCTTGTTATCTTGTTCTCCAAGCAATTTTTTTCCTATAAATAGCAGAGACATCTTCACATAATTCTCACACCCAAAACAATTTCTTCACATTGTTTTCTCAATTCTCTCCCACATATATTTCTCTCTTTCATTATTTATTTTTAATTTTCTTATTTCTAGTTTTAATTAGATTAATAAATATTTAAAAATGTAAAAAAAAGTATTGTTTAATTATTAATAAATTTAGATATTTTTATTTAATATTGATTAATTTAATTATTAATTAATATTATTAAATATTAATATTTAAATTAATTGATAATTCTTCTTGTGGCCCATTTTTTCTTTTTAATACAACTTTATTTTTTTAGTTTAGTTAATATTGATTAAATATTCTAAAATATGTTAATAATTTCTAAGTTATTAAATTTGCTTTAATTAATTTGTAATTAATCATTTAATTGTTTAAATTGTTTTATTCAATTATTTGGTAATTCATTCTTAGGATTATTTTCAAGTAAAACTTTTGTAAATAATTAATTAAATGTTCAAATTCGATTCTAACCACTTGATAAGACTTAGGGAATTTCTCTGTGATCTCTGGTTTTCTCTGCTTTGTCTTTTACCTGACGCAGGAGTTCTTATATGATACTTTGAGGATCATTATCTCGCTTCTGGAAGCTTAAGAAGAGGCATTGGACCTTGCTCCAATAGGTAAGTTTTCTTGAACTCATTATCCATGTTTTTATTCACACGATGCTTTTTCGTGTATATTTTCAATTGCCATGATATCACGATGTTCTTTCGTGTATATTTTATCACATGATGTTTTTCCATGTATGTATATCTCTGATTCCACGATGCTTTTCCGTGAACTTTCTGTTTATTTTACACGATATTTTGCCGTGTATATACTTTTATCCGCCACGATGTTTTGCCGTGTATATTTTATCACATGATGTTTTTCCATGTATTCAGTTTCACACACGATGTTTTTCCGTGTATATGCTTTTGTTCTCACGATGCTTTTCCGTGTATATTATATATGTTAGTTACCAAGATTTTTTCCGTGTATATTTTATCTGTCACGATTCTTTGCCATGTATTCGTTTATTCCACAATGCTTTGCTGTGTATTCATTTATTCCATGATGTTTTGCCACGTATGCATGTTCCCTTAGGATCTCTTAGTCCAAACTTAATTTTCGATTAGAGATAGACATTAGAATATTCAACCAAGCATGACAACTTTAGGTTTAATTTCCCCTCTCGTCGCCGTGCGATTTAAACTTTATTTTCTGTAGTTCGTGCCCCGTAGGGGCGAACTACGGCCACTCTGATTTCTCAAGATCCCGTTTGAGAATACGTAGGCATAAGACTGCAAACTCTTAGCGAGCGGCCTTTTTATTTTTATCTCTTTCAATCCGACGTTTTCCCGGATATTTGTATTTTCGACCTTCTTATTTTTTTATCTCTTTCAATCCGACGTTTTCCCGGATATCTACAACCTTTTCATTTTTTATGTCTTTCCTGCAATCCGATGTTTTCCCGAATATTCACATCACTTATTTTTAAAACACCTTTCCTTGTGATTTAGATTCAAATTCATAATCTGTTATCAAAACATTCTTCAATTTCTTTGAACAACTAACAAAATAGCATGGAAGCTCTACAACGGGTAAGTGTTTACTTGCTTTCTTTATCTGCTTTCATATATATAACTGTATTGTGGGAAGCTGCCCATGGTTAGTCTTCTTTCATAAAATTTTAATATACTTGTCATATATCCACTGTATATATACTTGTATCTGCTTAGAGTTTTCCCCGGCAACTACGTCTAGAACTAGGTAAAGCCCTATTGGTCACTCTTAAATACAAACAAAACTAGATCCCCCTTAGGATTCCAGATACAGTCTTCCCTTCTCTTGGGGTTAAAAAATATGGAACAAAGAGAAAGGCAGCATTCTCGGTGAACCTTTTCTCAGGCTGTCACCCTTAGAAATTGTCAAAGAAATTCTACTCCCTGGAGTTGATTTATTCTCCGTGAATAGCATCTCTTGAGTTTCTTCCAAATACTCGAACTTTTCTATAATGATCTCTTCTCTGTGAATTGTATTTCTTGAACTTCTCTTGGTTTGGGGACCCACATGCTTCCTAAAAGCATCCCCGCCTGCTCTTGGGCATTGTACAAGGACCCTTCGGCTTCTTAGAGCAGTTTTTCTATTGAGTCTAAACCTCAGACCTTTTAAGGGTTGATTCTCATCTCTCAAAACATCAGCCTCCTCTTGGGCATCATACAAAGATAAACCTCCTACCAGTAGACTTGGACAATCTCATTTCCTTTTGGATCTCAAGAAACTCTCTCATCTTTTTTAACATCCGACGCTTTCCCGGATTTCCTTTTCTTTACATCCGACGCTTTCCCGGATATTCCTTCCATTTTCATCTGATGTTTTTCCCGGATATTCATATCTCAGTCTTTAATCTCTTTCCTCTTTAAATCAATTCCCACAAACACCTTTTAGCTTCAATCTTGGGCTTTGAACAAGACACCAAATATCTTTTTCCTCCCTTAGAATAGGAACAACTACGATTGCTCTGATTTCCCTGTTTTCTTTAACGGGAATACGTAGGCATAAGATTGCGAAATCTTAGCGAGCACACTAAACAAAAAAACCTTAGGTCCAGTAGCTTACCAAAAACATTGAAAAACCCAAAAACAATAAAAATATCTTTTCAACATCTCTCAACCTTCCCAAAGGAGAAACTTTCCCATTTACGACAAATAAACACCAGTAAGTAGAAAGCAGTAAGGAAAATTGCTAATAACCCATGAATAACCGTGTATAGGATGGGTAGTTGACCACACCCCATTGTATAACCTGACCCCGAACTCTCCAATCTCTTAACATTTGTTAAAGAAAACATTTGCGTGCAAGGTTAGTTTGAGATAGCTTCCCTTTCCTTTCCAGCTTCACAAGATAAATAAGAAATTAGAAAGTAGCACCCAATCCCATCCGCTTGCGGATGTGGCCGGTCACAAAAACCGCGCTACATCTGGCCCTCATCAATGCGGCCAGAAGGTTGCGGTACTACTTATTGTCCCACACGATCGTGGTTAGGACGAACCAGCCCATAAAGCAGCTACTCGGTCGTCCCGACATGGTGGGTAGAATGCTCAAATGGTCACTCGAGCTCTCTGAGTTCGACGTTCATTAGGAGAGCAGGAAGGCCCTCAAAGCTCAAGTGTTATCTGAATTCATCGCAGAAATGACCGCCCCGATCTCCCCGACTGACGAGCCCACAAGTGGACCATCCACGTCGATGGGGCATCCAGCTCGATGGGAAGCAGAGCTGGCATCATTCTTGAGAACGAAGAAGGCATCTTGATTGAGGTATCCCTCGCGCTATCCTTCTTGACCTCGAACAACCAAGCCGAGTATGAGGCCTTCCACGTCGGGTTGTGCCTAGCCGAGGACATGGCGCAAAGGAGGTGAAGATATTCACCGATTCCCAGCTCGTCTCCTCTCAGGTACGACGAGAGTACCAGGCCAAAAACAACAACCTCGTCGAGTACTTAACCCTGGTGAAAGAGAAGCTGAAGTTATTCGACTCCGCGGAGGTAAAACATGTCCTCCGCGAGCATAACATCTGGGAAAACATCATGTCAAAGCTTGCGAGAACAAAAAGGAAGGGCGGAAACAAGTCCGTCATCCAGGAGGTACTTTCTCGACCAAGTATCGAGAAATCCACCACGAGCGTCGACGTGAACGCCATCGGTGATATCAACTGTTGGATGACCCCAATATACATGTACCTCAGCACGGGGGAACTGCCCAATGACTCTAAGGAGGCTAGCATGGCCAGACTCCGAGCTTGCTCCTACGTCTTGATCGAGAACAAGTTGTACAGTCAGGGATTCTCCATCCCTCTCCTCAAGTGTGTCGAGGAATCCAAGGTGCCTCATATACTTTAGGAGATCCACTAAAGGATCAACGCCCAGCACCTCGGGGGACGATCCCTCGCCCGAACGGCTCTGCGAGCAGGATACTATTGGCTCATCATGTAGCAAGACGTGAAGGAGCACGCCAAGAAGTGCGACAAGTGACAACGACATGGGGACATGCACCTGGCACCGCCCAACAAGCTCAAAACGCTCCCGTCCCCGTGGCCTTTCGCCTGGTGGGGGATGGATATCCTCAGGCCCTTCACCATTGGATCGTATCGGAACCAATATTAGATAGTCAGCGTCGACTACTTCACAAAGTAGATAGAGGCTGAAGCCCTTGCCAAAATTACGGCATATAACATACTCCGTTTCTACAAAAGGAACATACTTTCCCAGTTCGGCGTACCCCAGGGGATCGTCAGCGACAATGGGACGTAATTCACCGACAAAAACTTCCAGGACTTCGTTACCAAATTGGGCACAAAGCAATATTTCACGTCTGTCTAGCATCCGCAAATAAACGAGCAGGTTGAAGCCGCAAATAGAGTGATCCTGCGAGGCCAAAAACGAAGACTGGACGAAGCCAAAAAGAGGTGGGTCGAGGAGCTTCATAGTGTACTCTAGGCCTACAGGATGACCCCACACTCGACCACCTAGGAGACCCCATTCCGACTAACTTACAGGACCGAGGCGGTCAGTCCCGTAGAAATTAGAGAGCCCTTTAGGCGGACCGAATCTCCCCTCGAAAAGAAGATGAACGAAGAGGCACTAAGGGAGGGCAAACTCGCCGCGAACTGGGGAGGCCCCTATCGTGTTCGCGCGAAAACATAAAACGGGACCTACTACCTTGAAAACCTACACGGGGAGGAACTTGCTCGACCATGGAACACTGAAAAGCTCAAACAATATTATAGCTAAGCACTGCAGTCGGCGTACTTAGTTCAACCACGAAGAAGGACGTCCCAACCACTGAAGCGTGCTAAGGTACAAGCACGACTTCCATACTTGAAACAAGAAGACAAAAGTCTGCTCTCATGTGTGCAAGCAGACTCTTAATCCGACAAGGACACCTCAACCGAGCTCCGCCGTTGCCGTACCAATAAGGCAGAACGCCCAGCTCGAGATGGGAAGTTCACGCCACAAAGCAAAGACCTCGACCGAGATCTTAGCTCCGTTCCCGGTCAAAAACTAACTCCGACCACTCGACCAGTACTCTGCAGGGTCGAGAACTAATTATGTCAAGCAAAGGCCCCAATTACTTAATAAAAACAAGCAAACACAATATTGCATACACATTAACGAGGAAAATAAGTACTCTACATGCAATGACACACACACATAGCAGAAAAGCAAGCATATATTAGAAGTACAAATTAAACATCCAATACAAATGGGCAAAGCCCAATATTCAAATATTACAAGCCATGGCGCGCAGGCCAGGAAAAATTAAAAATCAAAATGTGGCGCACCTGCCAAGCAACTAAATGAACTAAACATTTGCTTCCTCTTCTAGCTGAGTCTCCCCGTCGGTTTGTTTAGCACCACCGTCGAGCCCAACTGGAGCGACCACCTGGTAGAAATGCCTTATCCCCTTGGTGATAAGCTGAAGCCCAAGGTTAACAACTTGGAGTTGCTCCACCGCGGTATTGAAGCCCAACTCGAGAGTACCCAGGCAATCCTTCTCGAGCTCCCGAATCCGGGAAACCAAATCACCCCGGGTTACCAAGAGCTTCTCCTTGACGGTTTCATCCTCAGCGGGCTTGGCGGCGACCTCCAACTCAGTGACCCTTTCCTGGAGCAGTTTCTTCTCCTCGTCGGCCTGGGTCATCTTCTTACGTATCTCTTTCATCTCGCTGTAAATGTTAATTTGGATCTGATACCTCTCTCTGTATTCGAAGAAGTCATTCTCCACCTTGACCTTCTCCATCCCGAGGGTCACGTTCTCCGCCTGCAATTTCTTCAGCTCAGCAAGGGGGCAGGTCCCATCATTAAGAGCCAAAGCTGTCTCAAGGACCCTCATCACGGAGGCCGCGTCGTCGGATAATGCCTTTCTCCTGGTATCTTTTTCGAGCTCCAGGATTGCCTTGGATTCAGCCTCGGGCACGATCAAGGAGTTATCCCCGTCAAAGAGCCCCTGGGCGCGATGACATGGAGGTAGCACGAACCTCTCCCCGACAACGCCCTATAGAAGGTCGACGGGACCAGACTCCTCGAGGCGCTGTTTCTTGGCCGAAGGATCTTGAGAAACATAAAACTGACTTTCCTGGGGAGGGGAAGAACCCCCGGGCTGCTGGTCAGCCTTAGCCAACAGCTGGACCTGGGAGACGCGGCCCTTGGGAGCCTCCTCGTTGAAGTTGTACTTGAGGAGCGCCTTAGTGTTGATTAAATGGCCTCGAAAACAACTTCCCCGTTCTAGTCCCAAACAAAGCTCCCATCCTTGTTCACGCACATGGCGGGAGTGAAGTTGTCGACGAATGCCACGATCTTGTCATAGTCAAGCATGTCCTCCTCGTCAAGCTCGTGGGGCTTCGTGAGGTAGCTCTCCATCCCTCTTTTAAAGTGGGTATTCTGCCACTCAAGATGGAACTTTGCCTCTAGGGTCTCCTCCCTCTTCTCGTCCACGAGCTTCTCCATGCACTCGAACAAGGAATCGATGGTTGTGTGCGTTACTGGCTTCACGGGGAAGTACCTGTCCTTGAAAGACCGGACAGAGTCCAAGTACATTCGGAACAGCTTCCTCGGTTGCTTCAAGGATACCCAGTTGTTCGTCCATGATGAGTCTGCCTCTGAAGATGGAAGAGGCGGAAAAACAGCGAGAGCATAGCGCCAACGCGAAGGTTTTGGCACACGAGCTCGAACACCCGCATGAACGCGATCGCGTTAGGGTGAAGCTGCGAGGGTGCCAACTCTAGCCACTAAAATACCCCCGCTTGAAAATTGTTGAAGGACAGGCGAAGCCCCGCATCCTGGAAGATAAACTCATACATCGGGAAGCGCTTCTCCGGGTACGATGAGCAGATTCGGTCCATCTCCTTGGGCTTGTAAACTTACCAGTTCGCGGCTGTCCCTTCTCTCCGGTTCTTGACAATAACGAAGGCGTCTGAGTCGTCGAAGATGAAGCACGAAGTGACGACCAATGGTTCCAGCCCGACCCAGTCGGTTGGGGATTCACCGCTCGGGTTGGCCGGATTGTCTTCGACATATGCAACGACGTCTTCTACGTCGACAACATCTACATCGACAACATCTACGTTGACCATGGCGGCATCCTCGGGCTTTGGAACCATTTAACCTGAAAAACAGAAGGAAATAGTGAATTCGATGTTAAGATCAAATCTAACCTTCCACCGCAGATCAAGTGAAAGAACGAAGGAAAGCGCGAGGACATGTTCTCGACCAAAACCCTCGTCGACAAGCGCGTAGTCATGAGGAACTTCTCCTCGACATAAGGCGCGAAGCTTACTGCGCGGGGCGGGCTCCTCGATAGAAAAACTTCATAACATACCCGTCAAAGGGGGCAGACCTCCTCGATGCGAGGACGCTAAAAGCCTTAGGGGGTCCCTGATACTGTAGCACCCCAAAATTTTCCTTCACTTTTCTAACTCAAGTGGCTTATGCTTCATTTACATTTTGGCTAGGTCATCGGGTACATACATGCATATCATTTGGCTTTGTGGTTATGGGATCAAGGTTCTCTGTTCAAGCATCGTCAGGTTGCAACAGACGTTTATTTCGTCACTCGACATATGCGCAAAGTATTTCTCCGGGTTACGTAATCAACGGGTCAGCAAAGCTCTTATCAAACATAATTTTTCATGTCAAGAATCTCAGAGGAAGTTGAAGTTTTCAGCCGATTCAGAACAGTTTGAGCAGAAAATCAGTTTGCTGTGCAAATTTGCAAAATTCATAACTCTTGCTCTGGAACTCATTTTAGCTGGATATTCAACAGTTAGAACTGTCTTGGTATTCTCTACAACTTTTATGTTTGGCTCGGAAGTCAATTCATCAAGGAAAGTGTTGGGAATTATTTGTTTCTGGAATTTCGATTTCGCTGGATAATTGCGTCAGTGGTATTCAAAAGAGCTTAACTTCTGATTGGATCATCATTTCTGAGCTATTCCTATGCTAAAAAGTTCCATATTGAAATTATCTGCAACTTTTGTGTTTGGACCGAGGGCTGATTCTTTGAGGAAGTTCTCTGAACACGCGAGTTTTCAAAGTCGATACAGTGCAAAAAACAGTGAAAAATAGTGCTGAACCGGTGTATTTCGGACACTAAAAAATTCATAACTCTCAGCTCGTTTATCGGATTGATGTCGTTCCGGTGCCTAAAATTCCGTTCCGATGCCATCTTCGTGACATAAGTTCAGTATGAGTCAGGTCCAAGCGGAAGAACCCCGAAAGTGCGAATTATTGGAAGAATTCTTTGGAACAATTTGCTGTCTGTCAGATATTGGAAAATTCATAACTCAGTCAATTTTTATCGGATTGTGTCCGTTCTCGAAGCTGCAGTTCACAAATTTTGTGCTCTTTAAAATTGAAGTCAAGCTCGAGTTCGAACGATGCTCTGAAGATCGTCGTTTTGGTTTATTTCGCAAAACGGAAGTGCTGAACCGAAGAAAAAGGCTGAAAGTTGTTTCACGGGAAAATGCATATCTCGCTCGTTTTTTGACCGATCGCGCTCATCTTTTGACACGAGGTCACTAACTCATAGATCTACAACTTTACTGACAAAGTCGAGTCGAGATTATGCTCTGAAGAGGTTGACCTTGTCACGTTTTCGTGTAGCAGACACCAAATAAGCTGAAAAAACAACTTATTCAGTGACGTCTCGCAGCTTGAACATATCGATCGCACTCGATTTTGATCGTATGACGTCCATTATTTTTGCGTTGCAACCGTGATTCAGAGGCGGACGATGTTGTGGAAGGCTCAGAGTCGAAATTTCTTGCCGAAGACGGTGTTATTTTCACTTAAGCCAAAATTCTACCTTTTGCCCTTCATTTTAGACTCCACTATATATTCAAAACTCTCTCTCATTTCCCATAATTTTCACTCATTCTCACAAACACCAAAAACTCTCTCAAATTTTTCTCTCAACTCTCACAAGATCAAAAAACCAAAAGCTCATACACTCATTGGAGAGGAGGCACCTTATTTTGAGGAGAATTCAAGTTTCAACCCTAATCCTTCATTCCTTCGAATCTCATCATCCACAAGGGTTTTTTAGAAAGTTCTTTCACATTCTGAGTCCTGGGGATCCATAGAATACAAAGCTCTCATCATTTGAAGCTAACAACAAGGGTACGGATTGCGTGATCTCGGGTTAGTGCATTTTTCATGATCTTAGAACTCAATTTTTTGGTGTGTATATTGCTATATGATACTCACTGATGATTCTGATGTATTTTATTTTGAGATTGGACGTGTAATATGGTTGTATGATGAGTTTGAAAGTTTTGATCCAACCTTGTTTCGTTCGATTTAGCTTATGTGCTGTTTGTTTGTTATTTTTAATTGCATATTTGTGATCCTCATTAAAATCTGGTCAGAATAGTGTACTTGTTGGCGTTTTCTGGGAAATTTTTGGTTGTAGGTGGCCGGAAGGGACGACTGGAGTTAGGGCTCCGGCGTCTGGCTTGATCTCCGGTGGATCTAGGGTTCCAAGGTTGGAGATGAAATCTCAACCGTCCATGGCCTTAATCCATTGGTTCACAGCGAGCCACGTTTTTAAAATTTTGATTTTATTTTGTGGTTTACATGCGTGTCATTCCATGATTATTATTATGCACCTTCAATCTGCACCACGCATCACATTTACTTTTATTTTTTATTTTCACTAATAGGTTTTGGTGATTTGGGCTTGTTATCCACACCCCTTGTTGAGCCCAGTTTTGGATTCTAACGTGTTTGGCTTGCTGAATACACCCCTAGGTTCTTCCTTTCATATTTTATTTTATTTAATCAATTCATTTTCATTTTTAATTTTTAAAAATAGTTTCGTGCATTAAAAAATTCCCAAAAAATTCATAAATCACATTTAGCATTTTATAAAATTTTCTAAAATTTTATTTTATCATTTTATTTTATTTTTGGCATCTGAATTAATTATTTTAATAATTTCTTTTTGAATTTGTTTCATTTTGCACACATTGCATTGTAGAATTTATTTCTCATCATCCATGAAACATTTTGAACTCATTCTTTTTGCATTGTTTCACCAACATACTGAAGTGCATTAAAAAATTATTCTCTCATTTTTAAAACTCTTTCATATTACATTTTAGTCCTTTTCTTTTGCATATTGAACCATAATTCTCCTTTGACTTTGCATAATTGGTTGAGTGACCTATCTTAGGAATTTTGGCATGAGTTTTTGACATGTTGTTTGTTTCTGGTTGAGCTACTTTGATAATTAATTTGGTAATTTTAGAAGATGTTTTACTAATTATGTGGTTGCTCTTTGTTTGAGGTCTTCTTGTATGCATATCTTTGATCATGTCTGATTACTTGTTTGAGAAGGCACTTGTGCCATCATTTGGGATTGCTTCTTTGACTTCATAAGCCATGTTTGGATTGTTATAGGTCATTTAATTTCCATTATATGTCATTGGTGTGAAGTTGTTGCATACTTTGTGCACGTGTTCAATGCTTGGTTTACATGCCTTTTCTTTGACTCTTCTTCTCACCTCATCTCATCTTTGCTCATTCATGATTTATGTTTGGTTTATGTATGCCATGCCATATCATTCATTTACATTTCATTTGATGTATGTTTCTAACCTTGGAACTTTGCATTCATGTCATATGCTATTCATGCTTCATCTTACATACTTGAACATGTTTCACTTATATGCTTCCTTCTCTTTCTTCTATTGATGTGTGATGCTTGGATATCTGTTTGCATGTCTCATGTGACACTTGTATAACATGTTTAGGCACATGTTTAGGTCATCCAAATTCTGACTTGGATATTATTTGAAGCATTCTTGCATAATCACCTTGCATGTTCACTCCTTCTTCTTTTGTTTCTTCTCTGATGACTTTCTTGTGTGTTTTGCCACTTGTCTGCATGTCATTTGTTTGATCTTGTTTGGTAAACCTTAGGGGTCACCTCTAAGGTGTATATTCTGATTTGGTTGAGTTTCATTTAGCTTGTACTCTTTTCTCTTTGGTGTGATTTGTTTGGGTTTCATCTGTCTTATAGTTACTTATGTCTGCTTTGTACTAACCTTTTATGCAGAGGCTGAGGTAAGTTATTTAAGGGTGTGGATAGTTATCCATGTCCATTCTCATTCTTTATTTCTCTCATATTTTCTCTTATTTAGGCTTAAGTTGTTGTCAAACCTCCCCTTAGGACCATCTTTACATGATAACATTAGGACTAATTTCCATAGGATAGTCTCCCTCCAAACTTCCCCTTAGGGCCATCTTTGCATGATAACATTAGGATAGACTTTTCCCCGTAGCCTTTTTTCTTTTCTTTTGAGTCCCTCTCCTCATCTCATAACATCTCTAAGATACTTAATAAGGTCAACTTGCCTTGCACACAAGCCTCAAACATAGGAAATGAAGATTGAGGGATCCCCCTTCTCTCTTCTAGAGTGTTGAGCATACGTCCCATTGGGGGCGACCATGCGACACATTCATTCCCGTGTCATAGACTTTGGTTCAAGTTGAGTTATGAACTAACTCAAGTCACTTCTGTCCTAAAAAATACAAACAAACTTCAAACCTTTTGTCCTTCGGGATCGTCAAACTAAAGGCTATTTTCAAAAAGGGCATGTTACTTTCCATCTGAGTCGCAAACAGGCATCGACCCTAACTGCCGGACACGAACTTAACGTCTCTCATAAAAAACACAAAAAGAACTTGGTCCGAACTACGTTGACTCTGAATTCCCCATTGCACAAAGGGGGTACGTAGGCCTAGGACGTCGACGTCCTACCGAGTCTGTCTTAGTTTTCCCCTTCCCCGTTTTAGTGCAGCCATAGATGTTAGGATAACTCACCCTTAGAATAGACAACAAGCATGGATCCCATCGAGTACGATGGACACGTGGGGTGCTAGCACCTTCCCCTCGCGTAACAGACTCCCAAACCCAGGCTATGGTTGCGATGACCATTCCTTTCCCTCTTCCTCAGGTTTATGCTGTGTTCCCTTTCCCTCTCTTTGGATAAATTTACACGGCTGGTGACTCTATTTTCCGCGCCACTTTCACGTTTGTACCTGGATGAAAATCCTGGGAGCGACAGCTAGCGACTCTGCTAGGGACTCTAGTTCCCTAAGTGGGTCTCTCCTAGCGCTTATTTGTTTTTGTTCTCTTTGGGTGTTTTTTGTTTTTTGTTTTGCTTTATTTGTTGTATTTTATTTTTACCGCATTTTCTGCATTGCATATTATTATCATCTGCTGCACTGTTTCTCTGTTTGGCGGGTTGGGAGTTCTGAGAGATAAGCCCAATACCCAGGCTTGAGCGTACACGTAGGATTAGCGTGGAAAGTAGTGTGACTTGTGTGGAATTTGGCCAGACGTAGTATACATGAAAACTCCACATCCAGACGAGGTTTTCTTGGGTAATGTTCTATCCTGCGCATTGGTACAGATGATGGAATGTAACTTGGAAAACTGTCGACTCTGGCGGCCATTCCCGAGGACTCAGTAACGGCACTCCTCCCGAGACGTGATAATGGTAGACCAAAAATGGCAAACCCATTACACATGTCGATCCGAGGACCCAATGCTGGGAACTTGCTATAGGGTTTCCTTTTGGTAAAGAATCGGTGGAAGCATTCCTCGATTGGCGATAGTACTGTACCCCGAGGGATGAATGTACTATTGCTTCTCGACCTCAGTGCCGAAACTGAGGACTTGCCATATGATGTTTTATTTTGAGGGGAATCAGTTGAGGCCTCCTCGATTGGTGATGATGCCAAACCAGAAATGGTGAACGTATCATCATTTCTCGACCTGAGAGCCCGTGATATTGAGGATCCTCGGCTTTCTAGTACCCACATGTGAGAGGGCAGGGTGTTTACAGGTTTACAGGTAACCTTGACCTTCAACATACCCGGTTTTCTGATCAGTAGATTTATCAGTGTGGTACTATGGTTATTCTGGTATTCTGGGTATTTGGGCAGACCTTTGAGATTATACAGTTGTTCAGTGCAGCAGTTGTCCTGTCTGTGTGGCATCCTTGACCCCATGTGTGCATTTGCATCATCATTCTGCATCCTAACATGTTTATTCATTTGCAAGGCTGCATCCTAACTTTGATTCTGGTTTTTGAAGACTATTAAGGATGAGTACTGAGAAGAGAAAGAACATCGTAGTGTACAAGTTCCCATCACTTTTTTTGGATACTGTTCACAAGATTGTGTTTATGGCAGAACCCGGGGTATTGACAAACTTTAGAGAGGAGTATGGAAGAATTCTGAATTTTGCTCGCAACATCACTGAATACGAGTATAGGGCTTTGCACACTCTGGTGCAATTCTATGACCCTCATCTGCGTTGTTTTCTATTCACTGATTATCTCTTGGCTCCGACATTGGAGGAATTTGCTCTCATTCTGGATGTTGCCATTAAAGAAGAAGCTCTTTTCTATCCTTCTGAAGAACTTCCTGATTTGGAAAAGGTTTCCGAGGCTTTGCATTTGGATCCATCTTTGTTGAAAAATAACGTTGCCAGTAAGGGAGGGTGTAAAGGCTTTCATGTGAAATTTTTGGTAGAACAGGCTGCTGTGTATGCTAAGCCTAGATGTTGGTCGGTTTTCCGTGCCATCTTGGCTATGTGTGTCTATGGAACAGTGTTGTTCCCAAATGTGAAGGATTTTGTGGACATGCACGCTGTCCGGATATTTACCATGAAGAATCCGGTACCTACTTTGCTTGGAGATCTGTATTATTCAGTGCATTATAAGAACGAGAAGAGGAAGGGAGGACCCCTTTATTTTTGTGCGCCAGTCTTCTACAAATGGTTTGCTGATCGTCTTCCCACATCTGGGGCATTTGTAGATACTCAAGGAACTTTGGAGTGGTCCAAAAGATTGATGGGCTTGAGGGCAGATAATCTAATTTGGGTTAACCGTGACATGTTGGGCCAAGATATCATGATTAGTTGTGGAGGTCTCCCAAATGTGCCTCTAATAGGAAGGAAAGGGGTAATTAACTACAACCCTATTCTTGCTATTAGGCAATTCGGGTATGCCTTGAAAGAGCCACCAAAAGACGAGGAGGTCCAAGAATCTCTATATCTGAGTGGAGAAATCAATCCAGAACTGTTAAAAGAAGCTACAAATACTTGGGGAGATCGTCATAAGAAGGGGAAGACTTCTTTTGGGAAGAGCAACAACAGAACATTTCTTGCGTATGAAGATTGGATTCAGAAAAGGGTAGAGGAGGAGCTTTTGCCATTCTCCAAAGAACCACCATCTTACCCCTTGCTGATTGAGCCTCCTACCACAGTTGAGATAGAGAAGTTTAACAAGTTGTGGGCTGAAAAGGAAAAGCTGCGAGAAGAAAACAGTGAGCTACAAAGAGAGATTTACCAGTTGAAACATGAGCGGGGTGAAGCTGTTCATATCGCCAAGTTGAAGATAGAGCTTCTTGCTAAGGCAGAAAAGGAGCTAGCTGACAAGGTCTCAGCCAGACAAAGGATAAAGCAAGCTCTAGAGGGTATCAGTAAGGTTCTCGAGTCTAAGAAGGAGGAATTAGCCAAGGCTTTGTTGAAAATTCACAAGTTCGATGCTCACCGAGACACTGCAATGGATGATAATAAGCGACAGGAAGACGATTATCTAGCTCAGATTGATCAATTGAAGTTGAAGCTCAAGAAAAAAGACGCTGAGATCCTATCAGGGGTATTCCAGAGACAAGCAGTCGAGGGTCGACTCAATGAAGCCATAGCTTCCATAGAGGAACTGAAGATCCAAGCTGAAGTGAAGAGACCTAGAAATGAGGGTCCTAGCATGGATGGTGTTTTTGAAGAAGACGCTTGGGAGTTGCATTGCCGATACTTGAAAGGGATCATGCATAGGAGAGATGTTCTCATTCAAGAGCTAATTTAGAGACCGAAGCATCCCGACACCAAAAAGTTGTTCAAGGAAATTCAAGACTGGAGCAACGAGCATAATGGATGGGGGGGATTGGCACTTGTGGACTTTGATGACATGCCGTAGTTTTCTCTTTCTCTTTTATTGTATTTGGATCACCATCAGGCTTGTTGGTTGGGATCTATGATTATTGTGTTCAGACTTATTAGTTTGGGTTGTGATTATTGATATGTGGTTTTCCTCTGGTTTTCTTAATACATGAGAAGAAGTTCCGTTTTACCTTGTTATTAAACTGGAATCAAGGGGTGGATCGCCCTGCAAATTTTTTAAACATGTTCATTTGCATTTGCATATTCATAATCATTTTGCATACTCATGTGCATAATAGGTGTTCAAGGCTGGTCATTCTTGTTCTGATCTGGTTTTCTTCGGAATTGTAGACTTAAATCCTCAGGCCATTCAAGAGTTGATCTCGGAGCAAATTCAAGCTGAGTTGAGGGAAATGCGAGGCCAGATGGGGCAGTTTATGGGGAATATGCAAACTCTCATGCAAGACCAGAAAATGCTGAGGGAGGAAGTCAATCAGATGAAGACTCAGATGGATTTGGTCATGGAAATTTTGAAAACAATGTTAAGGAAGGAAAACAGTCTTGTGCTCGCTTCCCCAACAGAGGTCCTTACTCCTCCCTTCTCTTTGGGGTTGGCTCTAGATCATGTATCGCCTCGTGAATCCCCCCGTAACCCAAGGTTCCAGAACTTTCCCAACAGCAGCCAGGTCTTGGCTCCCAAGAGAAGCCCAAGAGTAAAAAGTGTACACAGAGAGGGAAGCAGTCTGAAAGAGTTTTTCATCCGCTCCCTATGCCATATTTTCAGCTATTGCAGCATCTTCTTCAGTTGCAACTGGTGCAGAAAAGGACTTTGGCTCCTCTTACTGGTAATCCCCCACCAGGCTACAATGCAGAAGCCCATTGTGATTTCCATTCTGGGGCACCAGGGCATACTGTGGAGAAATGTAGGGCCTTTCAGCACAAATTCCAGGATCTGATTGATGCAGGGGCAATTGAATTCACGTCGGGCGACGTGAGCATACAAGGTGATTTCACCCCAATTATTGCAAAGGAAGAAGAGACTCCTTCCTTGTCCATAGGATCCACCTCGCGTCAGAGATCTCTTCCACAACCTTTTGCTGCAAAAGCTCTACGTCAGCAACCTTTGTTTGTGCCTCAGCCGAATGTGGAAAGGAAAGCACAGGGGCAGTCTGGGTGCCCGAATCAGCAACAGCAGAATTATCAGCAGTAGAGGCAATTCAGACCCAGAAGGCCCAAGAGGATATTTGATCGTATTCCTATTCCTTATAGTCAGTTATTTGCTCGTCTGCTCAAGAACTCTCTGATTCAAACGAGGAGTACCACGCTGGTACCGTACCCTATTCCTCTGGACTTTGACATGAACGCTAGTTGTGAGGCATACAATTGATAATTGTAATGCATTCCAGCACAAGGTACAAGATTTGATAGACTCAAAGATCATCACGCCAGATGGTACCCCTTTGGATTGAAGCTTCTTTGTCACAGTAAGCACCAGGTTGCAAGAGCGCATCAAAAGCAATAAGTCCAGACGGAGTCAAGCCTTCCTCAACAATGGCAATCATTGGTTTCTTTATTGCATTTTCATATGTAGCTTTCATTTGTTTGTTTAAACATTGCTTGCATGTAAGAACTCGTTTGTTTCTGAATGACAATCATAATGCAATGAGTATGTTTGTCTCGAAGAATTCCATTCGTGTTCACTCATTTTAAATGTTTGTATGCACTGTAATACTATCTTTCTTGCCTAGACTCTTGGAGGGAGGATGACGAAATAAGAACGCAGGTTTCTAATGGTACGTTTTTGGATAAAACCCTGTTAAGGATGTACAGGCATTGTTTCCAATTCACAAACACTGGAGAGATAAGGAGATAGACCTTTGTCAACCCCTTTGAGCCTAGTAGTAGGAGTTCTTTCTGAAAACGAAAAACCCTCATTTTAACCCAGGGGCAAGGTAGGCGTCAGTTAGTTTGACAAAGTGTTCAACTTTCAGAAGGAGTGTACATTCGAAGATCCACTACCTTCCATTCCACTATCCAGAGGTTAAGAGGTGTAGAACCTGTCGCTCCCAGGATTTTCATCCAGGTACAAACGCGAGAGTGGCGCGGAAAAACAGAGTCGTCAGCCGTGTAAATTTATCCCAAGAGAGGGAAAGGGAACACCGCATAAACCTTAGGAAGGGGGAAAGGAATGGTCATCGCAACCATAACCTGGGTTCAGGAGTCGGTTACGCGAGGGGAAGGTGCTAGCACCCCACGCGTCCATCGTACTCGATGGGATCCACGCTTGTTGTCTATTCTAAGGGTAAGTTATACTAGCATCTAGGGTTGTACTAAGACGGGGAAGGGAAAGACAAAGACAGACTCGGTAGGACGTCGACGTCCTAGGCCTACGTACCCCCCTTGTGCAATGGGGAATTCAGAGTCAACGTAGTTCGGACCAAGTTCTTTTTGTGTTTTTTATGAGCGACGTTAAGTTCGCGTCCGGCAGTTAGGGTCGATGCCTGTTTGCGACTCAGACAGAAGGTAACGTGCCCTTTTTGAAAATAGCCTTTAAGTTTGACAATCCCGAAGGACAAAAAAGTTTGAAGTTGGTTTGTGTTTTTTAGGACAGAAATGGCTTAAGTTAGTTCCTAAGCTGCATTGCACCAAAGTCTAGGGCACAGGGGCGACTACTTAACGCATCATCCCAAGACAGGACGCTTGCTAAGCACTCTAGAAAGATGAGAGGAAGCCCCTCATTTCTCATTCCCCATACTTAAGGCTCGTGCGCAATACACCTTATTATTATTAAGTGTTTTAAAGAGATTTGAGATGAGAAGAGAGAAGACACAAGGGTAACTCTAAAGGGGGACTATGAGTCCTAAAGTTATCATGCATGGGTGACCTACGGTTAGTGAGGTTTGACGACAACCTAAACCCTAAAGGAAGAAGATGAGAGAGGGAGAGAATAGTAAAGGTGAATATGGATGCTTATCCACACCCTTAAAGAACTTACCTTAGACCCTGCATAAAAGATTAGTACAGAATAGACATAAGTAAGAGAAATGAGGTGAATGAAAATCAAGAAAAGGCAAACAACAATGATAATAATCCAAACATGAACTCAAAGATCAAAGAAGCAATCCCAAAGCAAATGGCACAAGTGTCTTTCAAACAAGATAATCAGATAAGATCAAAGATGCGCACACAAGAGAATCTCAAGAGAAAGCAAATCAAATAATTAGAAAAATAACTCCTAAAATTCCCAAATTAAACATTAAGGTTCCCCAACCAGAGGCAAACAACATATCAAAAGTCCCTGCAAAAAATCAAGATATTAGTCATTCAATTAATCATGCAACAATCAGGTGGGAAGTAGGGTTCAATGTGCCAAAGGGAAGGACCTAAATGCAATATGAAATAATTTTAAAAATGAAAGAAAAATATTTTTATGCAATTTAGAATGTCAGTGAACAAATGCAAAAAGAATGAATAAAAAATGTATTATAGATGATGAGGAAGAAATTTCACAAATATGCATGCATGAGATGAGTAATGCAGAAAGAAATTAACTAAATAAATAGTTTAAATGATAAGAATAAAATAAAAATAAGAAAATAAAATTTGTGAAAATTTTATAAAATGATAAAAGTGATGTATGAATTTTTATTGGGATTTTTAATGCAATTATGTATTTTTAAAAAATTAAAATGAAAATGCAATGAATTAAATAAGATAAATAAATTAAAAACGCATGAGGGTGCAGATAGTAGGCCATCCATGTTGAAAAAGGACATGGGCTAAAGAGGGGAGGGGCGAATAGCAAGCCCAAAGTCAGCAGAGTCCATTAGCGAAAGTCAAAGGGAGCAATGGACTTGGTCAATCTTCAGAAATAATCCAGGCCAATCATTTGATCTAACGCGTATTAGAAGGTCAACATGATCAAAAGGTAAACCAGATCAGCAATCAGATTCAAAAGGCTCACCATAACCACGTGGACACGCACACACCAATACGCATGCAGCCCACCATGGACCAGCCACATGCTACGCACGTGGTTCATTAATGTGCTGTCTCACATCTAACCGTGTGATCAAAAGTCAAGCAAAAAACAATGGCCGTGATGAGCAGACGCACGGTGGTAATAAAGGTTGGCAAACACGCAACACTTAAAATAAAAAACATAAAATAAAAAAACGTGGTTGCATCCTGATCGTTGGATCAACCTGGTGGACGGCCAGGATTGTTTCTTCCTCCTCTAGCCCTCGCCGGACTGCACTTTTCCTCAGCCGCCGGAGCTAGGGCTCCGGCCACCCTCTCCGGTGAGCTGTAGTGCACTTTTTTCCAGAAATGACAAATGAGTACTCTATTCTGACCAGAAAAACGTCAGGAATCCAAATATGGAATCGTAAAAATCAAACGACCAACGTATAATAAAAAACGCGTGGAATTATGTTAGGGCATCAAACTTTAAATCAACATAGCAAGCAATATACACATCCATATTGAAAAATAAATAGATCAGAGTGATCACCATTCATCACACATCAATATAGACATAAAAAAAAAGGGAGTTTTAGGAGCATGAAAAATCCACCAACCTGAGATGGCACAGCTCCAATCCTTGCTTTTGGCTGCGAATGGTGGTTGGGTTGTGTTCTAGAAATCCCCAGGAAGAGATTTGTGGAAGAGCTTTGAAGAAAGACCTTGTAGATTGTGAGATTTGTTGATTTCAAGAATTAGGGTACAAGTTGTTGTTCTCCTTCAAATGCACGTGAATGTCTCTCTAACCAGTGCATGGATGGGTTTATAATGACTAGGGTTTGCCTCTGAATATGAATTGCGCTTGGGTAATTCCATGTCTAATGATTTTTGAATTATTTTGGAATTTTGCATAATGTGAATTACACCTTTCTCCTTGCATGGATACTTGAGAATTCCATGATGGGTCACTTGCATTTGGATTGATAATTACACCCCTATGGAACTTGGGCCTTGAAAATAATTGATTCATGAGTTTTAAATAATTTAGGAATTTTGAATAATGGGAAAAAGGTGAATAATAAACCATGGAATTTCTTCATTCTTGGGCCAAAAATAATCCTCAAGGAATGTTTTTTAATATTGGAATGTGGCATGAAGCAATGGAATCGGTTATAGGTCATTATGCCCAAAGTTGTGAAAATGGGATCATGAGAAACCCTAAAAACCATTTTTCCTTCTTTTGATCATAACTGGAGTTTCACAAATGATATGGAGACCCACTAGTACTTGTTGGAAAGAGGAGAAATAGATCTTCAACTTTCATGTTGGAGAGAAATTCATTTGAAGCTTTCTTGATGATGAAAAGTCAAGTTGAATGCAGTGTAGGAACTTGCCAAAAATGGAAACTTTTCATTCTAGGCCACTTTCCAATTTTAGAAACTTTGCACCAACTCCTGATTTCTGACAAATATGTATGAAACTTGATCCTTGAAGCCCATATAAGGATGTGAGACCTTGAAAACCTTGGAGAGAACCTCAAAATTTCACAGTTGACTTTTCTCCTTTCACTGTTGACTTTTATCCAATTCAACTGATTTTCAATCCATTGGCCAATTGAACTTCCCCTGAAACAAACTGATGGGCAACCTCCCATCCCTAGATACTTGGGGACCCAAGGAATACCATAGAATCAAGTCTTGCCCAAAAAATCAGAAATAAACTGACTTTATAGCAAACCCTAGTTGTGGTACCCTCAGTCTAGAAGGAAATAGCACAGTCTCCAAATCCAAATTCCTCCGAATATGATGTGTATCCTCTCCAACACAGATAAGATATGTCATTTGGTGATGATAAAAAACCCAAGGAGCCTGCTCATTGGAGCAATAAACCTAAGAATTTCAAAACCCTAATTCATGCACTGGTTGGGAGAGTGATTCCACTTGAAATCCCTTGCAACCTGTGAACTCTTGATGAGGTAGTAGACCAGATAGGACTTTACCCTGACCCCATGCTAATGATATGCATACATGATAATGCAAAAAATGAAATGAAACATAAGCCAGTTAGTACTAAAGTAAGGAGGGCAAATTTTGGGGTGCAACAGCTGCCCCTATTCAATCAACTTGGTCCTGAAGGTATGATAGCAACGGCTCTCAGATATTCCAGGGTACACGGGGATTAAATACCGAAAAGAGCCCTGGAAATTTGCTTATGGTAAGAATAACGAGATAGAGTGTGCTGAAAAATAAGGAATATGCCCTCAACCATATCCACAAGGAAAAAACAAATACGACCTCAATCGTACCCAAAAGACGAATACAACCTCAAAGGGAGACTGACCTCGATCACTCTCCCCACAAAGAAAATACGAATACGACCTCGATCGCACCCTCAAAACGAAATACAACCTCAATTGCATCCGCAAAGGAAGACTGACCTCAATCACTCTACCCACAAAGAAAATAAGAATACGACCTCAATCGCATCCACAAAACGAATACAACCTCAATTATACCCTCAAAACGAAATACAACCTCAATTGCATCCGCAAAGGAAGACTGACCTCAATCACTCTACCCACAAAGAAAATAAGAATACGACCTCAATCGCACCACAAAACGAATACAACCTCAATTGTATCCACAAAGGAAGACTGACCTCGATCATTCTACCCACAAAGAAAATACGAACACGACCTCGATCGCATCCACAAAACGAACACAACCTCAATTGTACCCTCAAAGGAAGACTGACCTCAATCATTCTACCCACAAAGAAAATAAGAATACGACCTCAATCGCACCACAAAACGAATACAACCTCAATTGTACCCACAAAGGAAGACTGACCTCAATCACTCTACCCACAAAGAAAATACGAATACAACCTCAATTGCACCCACAAAGGAAGACTGGCCTCAATCACTCTACCCACAAAGAAAACACGAATACGACCTCAATCGCACCCACAAAACGAATACAACCTCAATTGTACCCTCAAAGGAAGACTGACCTCAATCACTCTACCCACAAAGAAAATACGAATACAACCTCAATTGTACCCTCAAAGGAAGACTGACCTCAATCACTCTACCCACAAACAAAATACGAATACAACCTCAATTGTACCCTCAAAACGAATACAACCTCAATTGCATCCACAAAGGAAGACTGACCTCGATCATTCTATCCACAAAGAAAATACGAATACGACCTCGATCGCATCCACAAAACGAATACAACCTCAATTGTACCCTCAAAGGAAGACTGACCTCAATCACTCTACCCATAAAGAAAATACGAATACGACCTCAATCGTACCCAAAATGAATACAACCTCAATTGCATCCACAAAGGAAGACTGACCTCGATCATTCTACCCACAAAGAAAATACGAATACGACCTCGATCGCATCCACAAAACGAATACAACCTCAATTGTACCCTCAAAGGAAGACTGACCTCAATCACTCTACCCACAAAGAAAATACGAATACGACCTCAATCGCATCCACAAAACGAATACAACCTTAATTGTACCCGCAAAGGATAACCAACATAAAGTGGACTTCACTGGGGATAACGTGAAACAAACTTCTGGTTCATACCACCCCTACTGAGAAAAGGATACTAGTAAACTAGATCTCACAAAAGAGAAAGGCCAAACAAAAGCAAATTTCTAACGGACTCAAGATCCACAGATAAGATGACTCCGCTGGGGAAAGGAGAAGTCTAAATAAAAGACTCTGCCAAGGAGCACAAACATGAGGAACGCATCCCTCCAAAATCTCCTGAGTTATGCCATCTCTGCTGAGAAAGAGAACTGGCAAGGAAAGTATCAAACCTGGCTTATGCTTTGGAATGCAAATGTTTGAATTTTGCCATAATGCTCCACACGAAGTGGAAATGCTACGCGTTTTGAGGATGCAATGCTTATGATATGCAAAAAGGGTCTTTCCAGCAAAATAAATGCCGGAGAGAAAAAACCAATCAGCTGGGGATGACAAAAATAAATTGTCCTCTGAATCCAGGAACTCTGCTGAGAAGGATCACACTGATCGACTCCTTGGATCAACAATTTTTGCTGGGGATGAAGTCCCAAAAGAATATCCATATTACCGGGGATTATACATGTCCTCTACTGAAGGTAACATCCAAAACCTGAGATTTCCTCTCTGCTGGGGAAGTTTAGAATGAACGCCGATAACAGAATCGAACGTCCGTTACTGAAGATTGCTAATATCCAATTGGGCTCAGGACCTGCTGGGGGGTGCCAGCCCATAATACCATCCTGCTTGGGGAAAACTGTCCGTAATACCATCCTGCTTGGGGGTACTGCTGATCTTAGCCTACTGATGGGGAGAATGACTTTACTCCCATCTTGTTGGGGATTAGAACATGACATTGTCGGCAGAAGCACGCTTCCTGACTGGATGGGGGAAGTGAACACCCTGATTCTGTGGGGAAATAACGTCTTGATCCAGAGAAAATACTTTCCAAGTCTTCTGCTGGGGGAAGTCTGCTCTGTTGAGGAAAGCTTGTCCTGCTGGGGAAGGGGCAATCTCAATGCTGGGGAGAGCCAACTGCTGGGGATGTACAATCTGTTGCCCTGCAACCTGACTTGTCTTTATGGTCATAAGCGGCTCTTTGAACTTTTCATCTCAAGAGGATTTTACAGAAGACCGGGCGTTCGCACTGCCCCAGGGTCTTCAAACTCTTGGAGAGATTTATCATGTCTCGACATAACTGCCCCAGTCTTCGTAATCCACGAAGTACATTACCTCGCAAGGGATTTTAATGACTCGAAAATACTCTGATTTAGTATCTTGAACCTTGAGGAGATGTTTTCAATTAACCATTTTCAGGAGTGGACGATCTCCCATGCTCTAGAGGCGGCCTGCCCCAATATGAGCTTTGAAGTGGCTTTGCCCCTGATCTTAGAATGAATGCCCCAGAATAACTGAATTTCGGAGGGATTTCTCGACGTGACTGCCCCAGATTGGCTACACCTTAACGCGACTTACTAGGGAGAGCCCACTTTACACTGAGTCTCTTGGCAACATGCCCCTTGATATGATTGTCCTTCAGAATTTTCAAGCATCCCAACTTGGCAGGATCAAGCTTCTTGACTGACGTTCACTGTGTAAGCTTCCATTGATGTTTAGGCACATGTATGGAAACAGAACAAGTTATTTATGAGAATGATAATCCTAATGCAACATTCATATTCACCTTGAAGTTTTTATATGAAAATGTGTCGCAAAGCCTTGTGAACGAATCACTTGCTGGGATGCGACCTTGATTTTTGAATGGTAAAACAATGCACACATGCAATACCAACAAATCTTATTAGCACAACTCATAGGAGTCAGGAACGCTTTCCTGTTGAAGTATGTTTTCGGAATAAACCCTGTTTCAATTAGGACTTTTACGGGTTGTAACGTGGTCTGGTTCACGGTTTCAGAAAAAGGGATTTATGGCTCAAAATTTATCGGTGCCCACCCATCTTCGTGATGTTCTTCAGTCCTATGTTCAGTAAATCTGACCCAAACGCTCATTTCTCCAAAAGGTTTATGATCTTCAAGGAACCTATGCCACTAATGGTTTGGCACCTAAGGAGGGTTTGGAATGGCAGTCACCCCTTTTTTGTGTCCGTAATCACACGAATTTGTTCTTATCGAGGATTTTCTCTTGTAACGCCTTTGCTTTTTTCCCTTTTTTTTTTATCCCTAATTTTGCCTGGCCAGACTTTTTTGAGTTTTTTCGATTTTTGAAGTCCAGCGGGATGCCCTAACTTTTGCCTAAGTCGCTTCGACTTAGCGGGCTTTTCTCTTTTCTTTCTTTTTATATCCCTCTTTTGAACAAAGCGTGTGAGATTGGTTGTCTTACTTGCTTGACAGGGTTGTGACTGCTTCACTCCTTAGTTGTTGATGGATGACCATCGTGGTTTCGCATCTATTGTCGGTGGGAAGAAGGTAATGGTTCCTCAGACACACACTCTCCTTGAAATTTGAACGCTCGGTCAGACTAACTGACGCCTACCCTGCCCCTGGGTTAATTATGAGGGTTTTTTTTTCATACGAAGGAAACTCCTACTTCAAGGCTCAAAGGGGTTAACGAGGGTCTATCTCCCTTATATCTCCAGTGTTTAGGGGTTTGAAACAATGCTTGTACATCCTCAACAGGGTTCTATCCAAAAGCGTACCATTAGAAACCTGCGTTCTTATTTCGTCATCCTCCCTCGAGAGTTCTAAACAAAGAAAATTGGTATTGCAGTGCATAAAAAAAACATTTAAGAGTGAATACGAATGGATTACTTCAAGGAAAACATACTCATTGCATTAATATCATCATAAAAACAAACAAGTCATGCATACATACGATGCTTTAACAAGAAATAACAACTACAAATGAAAATGCAAGTAAAGAAGCTGAAGATTGCCATTGCTGAGGAAGCTTAATTATGTCTGGATGTACTTGCAGACTGTGTGTTCATTTGAGAAAGGAGGCTTCCATTGATGTACATATCATCTTCAGTGAATACAATGATCTCTGAGTCTACCAGGTCTTGTACCTTGTGCCTGAATACATTACACTCATCAATTGTGTGCCCAAACGTTCCCGAGTGGAACTCGCACCTAGCAGTCATGTCATAATCCGGAGGAATAGGGTACGGTACCGGCGCGGTACCCCTTGTTTGAATCAGAGACTTCTTGAGCAGACGCGTAAACAACTGACTATAAGGGATTGGAACAGGATCAATTGTCCTCTTGGGCCCTCTTGGTCTTGGTTGCCCCTGTTGCTGATAATTCTGTTGCCGGTGCTGATTTGGGCGCCTCACTTGCGCTTGCACTTTCCTTTCTGCATTTGGCTGAGGCACGAACAAGGGTTGTGGAAGAGATCCCTGGCGCGAGGTGGATCCTTTGGTAAAAGAGGGGGTCCTCGGTCCCTTTGCAACACCGAGAGTAACATCACTTTGTTTACCAGTGCCAACTGATGTAAACTTGATTGCCCCTGAATCAATGAGCTCTTGGACTTTGTACTTGAGCATCTTACAGTCTTCAACATTATGACCAGGTGCCCCTGAATGGAATTCACACCTATCATGGACATTGGAACCCATACGAAACTTGGTGTGTGGAGGTCCCGCAGTAATCAATTCAATTAGTTGAAACTTGAGCAAGTGCCGAAGCAACTGTGCGTATGGTATCGGAATCTGATCAAACTTCTTATCAAGCTTCTCTGGATTAAGACCCTCAAGAAACGGTTGTTGATGAAAAAGTTCTGACGGGGGAGAGGATCCACGAGGTAATCCATGGTCTAGAGGAGATCCCAAAGAGATGGGAGTAATGAGAACCTCTGCTGTGGAAGCGGGCACTTGACTGTCTTCCTTCTTTAACACCCCATTCAAAATTTCCATAATCAAACCCATCTGAGTCTTCAGCTGATTGATCTCCTCCCTCATCATTTTCAGCTCCTGGAGCATGTCTTCCCCAAATTGCCCCATCTGGCTTCGCATTTCCCTCAACTCAGCTTGAACTCGTTCCATGATCAACTCTACAATTCTGAGATTATAACAAGATAAGAACACCGGAGATAAACACCTGTCATGCAAAATTGTTATGCAAAATGATTATGAATATGCAAATGCAAATGGACGTGTTTGAAAGTTCACAAGGCGATCCACCCCTTGATTCCAGTTTAATAACAAGATATACTGGAACTTCTGCTCATGTAATAAGAAAACCAGAGAAAAGTCAATTGTCAACAATCACAAATCCGAGATAACGAGTCTGAATATAAAAACCATAGGTCCCAACCAACAAGCCTGGTGGTGATCCGAATACAATAAAAGAGAAAAGGAAACTATGGCATGTCATCAAAATTCACAAGTGTCAATCCCCCCCATCCATTATGCTTTCTGCACCAGTCTTGAATGTCCTTGAATAGCTTTCTGGTATCGGGATGCTTCGGCCTCTGAATTAGCCCTTGAATGAGAAGGTCTCTCCTGTGTATGATCCCATCCAAGTATCGGCAATGTAACTCCCAAGCGTCTTCTCCAGAAACACCATCCATGCTAGGACCCTCATGTCTAGGTTTCTTCACTTCAGCTTGGACTTTCAGTTCTTCCATGGAGGCTATGGCTTCATTGAGTCGACCCTCGACTACTTGTCTCTTGAATATCCCTGATAAGATTTCGGCGTCTTTCTTATTGAGCGTCGACTTCAACTGATCAATCTTAGCTATGTAGTCGTCTTCCTTTCTCTTATTCTCAGCCATGGCAGTTTCTTGGTGATCATTGAACCTGTGAATCTTCAACAAAGCCTTGCCTAATTCCTCCTCCTTGGACCTGAGAACATTACTGATACCATCCAAAGCTTGTTTAATTCTTTCCCTGGATGCGACCATGCCAGCAAGCTCTTTTTCTGCTTTGGCAAGGAGCTCTGTCTTCAACTTGGCGGTATGAACAGCTTCACCCCGCTCATGCTTCCACTGATAAATTTCTCTCTTTAGCTCACTATTTTCTTCCCGCAACCTTTCCTTTTCAGCCCATAATTTGTTATACTTCTCCAACTCAACGGTGGTAGGAGGCTCGATCACCAAAGGATACAAAGGTGGTTCCATCGGGAATGGAAGAAGCTCTTCTTCTACTCTCTTCTTAATCCACTCTTCATAGGAAGGGAAAGCCCGATTGTTACTTTTCCCGAACGGAATTTTACCCTTCTTGGTCACCTGTTTCCAAGCATTCACAACTTTCCTTATCAACCCTTGATCCTCAATACCATTGAAGAATAAGGATTCTCTGACATCTCGCTCTTCGGGTGGATTCTTCAAAGGATAGCCAAACTGTCTGATAGCTAGGAAGGGATTATAGTTAATTCCACCTTTCCTCCCTATCAAGGGAACATTAGGGAATTCTCCGCATTTGCAAATAATCTCCATTCCTAGCAAGTCACGATTAATCCAAGCAATGTTGTCAGCAGTCAAGCCCATAACCCTCTTTGACCACTTCAGAGAATCTTTCGTATCAACGAAAGCGCCAGATTCAGGGAGACGACTCAGAAACCAAGTAGCTAAGAGCGGCGCACAGCAACTCACAGTTTTCCCACGCCTATTATCATTTTTATAGTGAACTGAATGGTACACATCACCTAGCAAGGTAGGTATAGGATTTTTCGAAATAAAGATCCTGACGGCGTGCATATCCACCAGATCAGGAATATTCGGAAACAGAACAATCCCATAGATACACATAGCTAGAATAGCTTGGAAAGCAGTCCAGTTCTTCTCTTTGACATGTATACAAGCTTGATCAAATAGGAACTTCAATAGGAAACCCTTAACTCTTTGTTTTTCTGCAATGTTACTGTTCAAAACAGGCTCACTAATATGAAGAGCAACAGCCATATCTTTTATACCGGGGTGTTCTTCAGAAAAGAAAACTATATCATGACTAATAGGAATTCCCAAAATAAATGAGAACTCCTCCAACGTCGGAGCCAAGATGTAGTCCGGGAAAGTGAAGCAACGCAGAGGCGGGTCGTAAAACTGAAGAAGTGTGTGAATGGCATCCTTCTCATACTGGGAGATATTATAGACAAATTTCAGAAGTCTTCCATACCTTCCATTGAACTCTGTACGAACTCCGAAACCAGCCATATTAATCAATTTGTGAATCAGTGTCAAAGTCGGCTCTGGGAATGAATAGGCGACAGTCTTCTTTCTCAGAACATCCATACTGAAGCAACCTCAGAAAACCGGAATCAAGAGTAAGATGCAAGCCCTGAAAAATGTCAAACACGTCAGAATGCAAGAAAAATGATATGCTCATGCAAACATGGGGTCAAGGCACACTGCTGGATGTGTTGTGCTGTTAGCTGAACGAGAAACCAGAAAACCAGAACTCTGAACCACTGAGGAACCCAAATAATTAGACATTGATGAGAAATCCAGAAAACCGGGTGGGTTGAAAGTCTTGGTTACCTGCAAACCTGCAAATGCCCATCCCCTCTCACATGTGGGTACTAGGATGTTCAGTATCCCGGGCTCTCAGGTCGAGAAATGATGATACGTTCACCATTTCTGGTTTGGCATCATCATCAATCGAGGAGGCCTCAACTGATTCTCCAAAGCGGAAGGTCCTCAGCTTTGGCACTGAGGTCGAGAAACAATAGTACATTCATCCCTCGGGGTACAGTACTAAAGTCAATCGAGGAGTGCCTCCACTGATTCTCTTCAAAACGTAGGGGCCATCCTATGCGAGTTCCAAAGCGGGCCCTCGGGTGCGAATGGGTTTGCCACGGGATGTGGTCTGCCACTGTCACCACTAAAGAGGGATGTTTCCACTAAGGTCCTCAATGATCGGTCACCAGAGTCGACAGCTCTCTAGATCAACACCCCAACATGCGCAAGACACACACATTAGAATACATCCCAAGATAGCCTCATCTGGTTGTGAATTTCGTGAACACACAAACGTGCCAAGTGGGCACGTAGGTCCCACTACTTTCCACTCTAGTCCTAGGGTATTCTCAAGCCTTGGTATTGGGCTTAGCTCTCGGTCCCACCCAACCTGCAAAACAAGACAGCCAGCACAGCACAGCAGCATGACAGTAATAAAAAATGAAATGCAGAAAATGCGGTAAAAATAAAAAATAAAAATAAAATACAACACATAAAGCAAATCAAAACAAAACACCCAAAGAGAACAAAGACAAGCAAGCGTTAGGATTGACTCGCTTAGGGATGGACCAGCATAGGTCAACCAGAGTCCCCAGCAGAGTCGCCAGCTGTCGCTCCCAGGATTTTCATCCAGGTACAAACGCGAGAGTGGCGCGGAAAAACAGAGTCTCCAGCCGTGTAAATTTATCCCAAGAGAGGGAAAGGGAACACCGCATAAACCTTAGGAAGGGGGAAAGGAATGGTCATCGCAACCATAACCTGGGTTCGGGAGTCGGTTACGCGAGGGGAAGGTGCTAGCACCCCACGCGTCCATCGTACTCGATGGGATCCACGCTTGTTGTCTATTCGAAGGGTAAGTTATACTAGCATCTAGGGCTGTACTAAGACGGGGAAGGGAAAGACAAAGACAGACTCGGTAGGACGTCGACGTCCTAGGCCTACGTACCCCCATTGTGCAATGGGGAATTCAGAGTCAACGTAGTTCGGACCAAGTTCTTTTTGTGTTTTTTATGAGCGACGTTAAGTTCGCGTCCGGCAGTTAGGGTCGATGCCTGTTTGCGACTCAGACAGAAGGTAACGTGCCCTTTTTGAAAATAGCCTTTAAGTTTGACAATCCCGAAGGACAAAAAAGTTTGAAGTTGGTTTGTGTTTTTTAGGACAGAAATGGCTTAAGTTAGTTCCTAAGCTGCATTGCACCAAAGTCTAGGGCACAGGGGAGAAATACTTAACGCATCGTCCCAAGATAGGACGCTCGCTAAGCGCTCTAGAAAGATGAGAGGAAGCCCCTCATTTCTCATTCCCCATACTTAAGGCTCGTGCGCAATACACCTTATTATTATTAAGTGTTTTAAAGAGATTTGAGATGAGAAGAGAGAAGACACAAGGGTAACTCTAAAGGGGGACTATGAGTCCTAAAGTTATCATGCATGGGTGACCTACGGTTAGTGAGGTTTGACGACAACCTAAACCCTAAAGGAAAAAGATGAGAGAGGGAGAGAATAGTAAAGGTGAATATGGATGCTTATCCACACCCTTAAAGAACTTACCTTAGACCCTGCATAAAAGATTAGTACAGAATAGACATAAGTAAGAGAAATGAGGTGAATGAAAATCAAGCAAAGGTAAACAACAATGATAATAATCCAAACATGAACTCAAAGATCAAAGAAGCAATCCCAAAGCAAATGGCACAAGTGTCTTTCAAACAAGATAATCAGATAAGATCAAAGATGCGCACACAAGAGAATCTCAAGAGAAAGCAAATCAAATAATTAGAAAAATAACTCCTAAAATTCCCAAATTAAACATTAAGGTTCCCCAACCAGAGTCAAACAACATATCAAAAGTCCCTGCAAAAAATCAAGATATTAGTCATTCAATTAATCATGCAACAATCAGGTGGGAAGTAGGGTTCAATGTGCCAAAGGGAAGGACCTAAGTGCAATATGAAATAATTTTAAAAATGAAAGAAAAATATTTTTATGCAATTTAGAATGTCAGTGAACAAATGCAAAAAGAATGAATAAAAAATGTATTATAGATGATGAGGAAGAAATTTCACAAATATGCATGCATGAGATGAGTAATGCAGAAAGAAATTAACTAAATAAATAGTTTAAATGATAAGAATAAAATAAAAATAAGAAAATAAAATTTGTGAAAATTTTATAAAATGACAAAAGTGATGTATGAATTTTTATTGGGATTTTTAATGCAATTATGTATTTTTAAAAAATTAAAATGAAAATGCAATGAATTAAATAAGATAAATAAATTAAAAACGCATGGGGGTGCAGATAGTAGGCCATCCATGTTGAAAAAGGACATGGGCTAAAGAGGGGAGGGGCGAATAGCAAGCCCAAAGTCAGCAGAGTCCATTAGCGAAAGTCAAAGGGAGCAATGGACTTGGTCAATCTTCAGAAATAATCCAGGCCAATCATTTGATCTAACGCGTATTAAAAGGTCAACATGATCAAAAGGTAAACCAGATCAGCGATCAGATTCAAAAGGCTCACCATAACCACGTGGACACGCACACACCAATACGCATGCAGCCTACCATGGACCAGCCACATGCTACGCACGTGGTTCATTAATGTGTTGTCTCACATCTAACCGTGTGATCAAAAGTCAAGCAAAAAACAATGGTCGTGATGAGCAGACGCACGGTGGTAATAAAGGTTGGCAAACACGCAACACTTAAAATAAAAAACATAAAATAAAAAAACGTGGCTGCATCCTGATCGTTGGATCAACCTGGTGGACGGCCAGGATTGTTTCTTCCTCCTTTAGCCCTCGCCGGACTGCATTTTTCCTCAGCCGCCGGAGCTAGGGCTCCGGCCACCCTCTCCGGTGAGCTGTAGTGCACTTTTTTCCAGAAATTACAAATGAGTACTCTATTCTGACCAGAAAAACGTCAGGAATCCAAATATGGCATCGAAAAAATCAAACGACCAATGTATAATAAAAAACGCGTGGAATTATGTTAGGGCATCAAACTTTAAATCAACATAGCAAGCAATATACACATCCATATTAAAAAATAAATAGATCAGAGTGATCACCATTCATCACACATCAATATAGACATAAAAAAAAAGGAGTTTTAGTAGCACGAAAAATTCACCAACCGGAGATGGCACAGCTCTAATCCTTGCTTTTGGCTGCGAATGGTGGTTGGGTTGTATTCTAGAAATCCCCAGGAAGAGATTTGTGGAAGAGCTTTGAAGAAAGACCTTGTAGATTGTGAGATTTATTGATTTCAAGAATTAGGGCACAAGTTGTTGTTCTCCTTCAATGCACGTGAATGTCTCTCTAACCAGTGCATGGATGGGTTTATAAAGACTAGGGTTTGCCTCTGAATATGAATTGGGCTTGGGTAATTCCATGTCTAATGATTTTTGAATTATTTTGGAATTTGCATAATGTGAATTACACCTTTCTCCTTGCATGGATACTTAAGAATTCCATGATGGATCACTTGCATTTGGATTGATAATTACACCCCTATGGAACTTGGGCCTTGAAAATAATTGATTCATGAGTTTTAAATAATTTAGGAATTTTGAATAATGGGAAAAAGGTGAATAATAAACCATGGAATTTCTTCATTCTTGGGCCAAAAATAATCCTCAAGGAATGTTTTTTAATATTGGAATGTGGCATGAAGCAATGGAATCGGTTATAGGTCATTATGCCCAAAGTTGTGAAAATGGGATCATGAGAAACCCTAAAAACCACTTTGCCTTCTTTTGATCATAACTGGAGTTTCACAAAGGATATGGAGACCCACTAGTACTTGTTGGAAAGAGAGGAGAAAGAGATCTTCAACTTTCATGTTGGAGAGAAATTCATTTGAAGCTTTCTTGATGATGAAAAGTCGAGTTGAATGCAGTGCAGGAACTTGCCAAAAATGGAAACTTTTCATTATAGGTCACTTTCCAATTTTAGAAACTTTGCACCAACTCCTGATTTCTGACAAATATGTATGAAACTTGATCCTTGAAGACCATATAAGGATGTGAGACCTTGAAAACCTTGGAGAGAACCTCAAAATTTCACAGTTGACTTTTCTCCTTTCACTGTTGACTTTTATCCAATTCAACTGATTTTCAATCCATTGGCCAATTGAACTTCCCCTGAAACAAACTGATGGGCAACCTCCCATCCCTAGATACTTGGGGACCCAAGGAATACCATAGAATCAAGTCTTGCCCAAAAAATCAGAAATAAACTGACTTTATAGCAAACCCTAGTTGTGGTACCCTCAGTCTATGAGGAAATAACACAGTCTCCAAATCCAAATTCCTCTGAATATGATGTGTATCGTCTCCAACACAGATAAGATATGTCATTTGGTGATGATAAAAACCCAAGGAGCCTTCCCATTGGAGCAATAAACCCAAGAATTTCAAAACCTTAATTCATGCACTGGTTGGGAGAGTGATTCCACTTGAAATCCCTTCCAACCTGTGAACTCTTGATGAGGTAGTAGACCAGATAGGACTTTACCCTGACCCCATGCTAATGATATGCATACATAATAATGCAAAAAATGAAATGAAACATAAGCCAGTTAGTACTAAAGTAAGGAGGGCAAATTTTGGGGTGCAACAGAACCACAATGGTTACTCCTCACCAACCGAAGAGTGAAATAGGCACAACCCTTTCAAACAAGTCAGGAAAAACGGTGTCACACAACTTGTTCAAAAAAAAAGAGAAAAAAAAAGAAAGCCCGCTAAGTTGAAACTTGAAAACAAGCGACTCAGGCAAAAACTAGGGCATCCCGCTGGACTTCAAAATCGAAAAACTCAAAAGAGAAAGTCCAGGCAAAAATTAGGGATCAAAGAAAAAGTGAAAAGAAAAATGATTACAAAAAAGGATCCTCGATAAGAACAAAGTCGTGTGACTATAGACAAAAAAGACAAAAAGGGGCGACTGTCACTCCAAAACTTCCTTAGGGGTCAAACCATTAGTGGCATGGGTTCCTTAAAGATCGTAAACCTTTTGAGAGATGAGCGTTTGTGTCAGATTAACTGAACATAGGACTGGAGAACATCACGAAGAGTGGGTGGGCACCGATAAATTTTGAGCCATAAATCCTTTTTTTCTGAAACCGTGAACCAGACCACGTTACAACCCTTAAAAGTCCTAATTGAAACAGGGTTTATTCCGAAAGCGTACTCCAACAGGATAGCATTCCTGACTCCTATGAGTTATCCTAATAAGATTTGTTAGTATTGCATGTGCGCATTGTTTTGCCGTTCAAAAATCAAGGTCGCATCCCAGCTAGTGATTCGTTCACAAGGCTTGGCGACGCATTTTCAATAAAACTTCAAGGTTAACACGAGTGTTGCATTAGAATTGTCATTCTCATAATAAACATTTTCTGTCTGCATGTGTTTGATATCAAAGAAGCGTACACGATGAACGACAGTCGAGAAGCTCGATCACGCCAAGTTGGTGGTGAAATCTCCGAAGGACAATCATGTCAAGGGGTATGTGGCCAAGAGACTGCGCGCAGCCTGGGGGGGTTCCCGATAAATGGTGATAAGATGCAGCTAATCTGGAGCAGTCACGCTGAAAACTCTCCCTAAAGCAGCCAAACAGGGGCAATCAGGTCGATTTGACAAATCTCTGTGAGATCAGTCAGGGAAAAAGTTTCTTCAAGACTTGGGGCAGGTCATCCCTAGAGCGTGAGAAATTATCCACTCCTGAAAATGGTTAATTGAAAACACCTCTTTAAAGTTCAGAATACTGGGACAGAGTATTTTCAAGTCATTACAAATCCTTTCGAGGTAATGTACTTCATGGATTATGAAGTCTGGGGCAGTTATGTCAAGATCTGATAAATCTCTCCAAGAGTTTGAAGACCCTGGGGCAGTGCAAACGCCCGGTCTTCTATAAAATCCTCTTGAGATGATTTCTTCCATTAGACCTGGTGGTCTGGGGCAAGTGGAAAGTACAAAGGGTCGTTTATGACCATAGAGACAGGTCAGGTTGGAGGGCAACAGCATTGTACTCCCCCAGTAGGGTTGCTCTCCCCAGCATTGAGATTGCACCTTTCCTCAGCAGAGCAGACCTTCCCCAGCAGGAGACTTAGGAAGTATTTTCTCTGGATCAAGACGTTATTTCCCCACAGAAGCAGGGTGTTCACTTTCCCCATCCAGTCAGGAAGCGTGCTTTCGCCGACAATGTCATATTCTAATCCCCAGCAAGGTAGGAGTAAAGTCATTCTCCCCATCAGCAGGCTAAGTTCAGCAGTATCCCCAAGCAGGATGGTATTATGGTCCGTTTTCCCCAAGCAGGATGGTAGTGTGGGCTGGCATCCCCCAGCAGGTCCTAAGCCCATCTGTTATTGGCAATCCTCAGTAACAGACTTCCGGTTCCGTTATTAGCATTCATTCTCAACTCCCCCAGCAGAGGAGGAATCTCAGGTTCGATGTCACCTTCAGTAAAGGACATGTGTAATCCCCGCTAGAGGGTATATGCTTTTGGATTTCATCCCCGACAGAAGTTGTAGATCCACAGAGTCGGTTAGTGTGATCCTTCTCAACAGAGTTCTTGGATTCAGAGGATAATTTATTTTTGTCATCCCCAGCTGAATTGGTCTTTTCTCTCCAGCATTTATTTTGCTGGAGGGACCCTTTTTGCATATCATAAGCATTTGCATTGCATCCTCAAATGCGTAGCATTTCCACTTCGTGTGGAGCATTACGGCAAAATTCAAACATAGGCATCTGAAGCATAAGACAGGTTTGAGTTTTCCTTCGTCGGGAAAAAAGCAGATTTCTGAGAGTATCAGTCGACTTTACTCCACAAGTATTGGATTTAGTCATTCGAAGCAATATTTGACATTCCCTTACAGAAATGTTTGCCAGGAGCATTAATCCATGATTTCATTTTTACCCCTTCGTCCAGGTGGTTTTAGGGTTTATTCCCTCAAGGGTTTTTACCGTCTGCGTTGACTTTTGACGCCCGTCCGTGTCCTTTTAGCACCTGTCCGTGTTTGAACCTTTGTTTCAATGCCCGTCCGCATTGACATTTGACGCCCGTCCATGTCCTTTTTAGCACCCGTCCGTGTTTGAACCTTTTGTTTCAATGCCCATCCGTATTGACTTTTGATGCCCGTCCGTGTCCTTTCAGCGCCCGTCTGTGTTTGAACCTGTGTTTCAATGCCCGTCCGTATTGACTTTTGACGCCCGTCCGTGTCCTTTCACCACCCGTCCGTGTTTGAACCTTTGATTTCCATACCCGTCTGTATTGACCTTTGGATAACACCCGTCCGTGTTGCTTTCCGTTCCCCAGCGAGATCAATCCCCAGTAAATTTACCTTTTACACCCGTCTGTGTACCTTTTCGATACTCGTCCGTATTGAACCCTTTTACACCTGTCCATGTATCTTTTCAGTACCCGTCCGTATTGAACCCTTTTACACCCGTCCGTGTATCTTTTCGATACCCGTCAGTATTGAACCTTTTTACACACGTCCGTGTATCTTTTTGGTACCCTGTTCGTATCTGATATCTTTGACTCCTTGACACCCGTCCGTGTTTATCCCCAGCGTAGTTAACACTCATTTGTGTTTATCTCATGACATTCCAATATATTTTTCGTATTGGTTTCCAACACTCGTACGTGTTGTGATAAGTGCAGCACTTATTGCTTGTTCCTCAGTGGAGTCGTCCCTCCTTTGAGGATTGCAAATTTCAGGTTTCTTTTGGTATTCAATCTCCGTGAATCCTTTGAACGTATGACAGTCGTTGCTATCATACCTTCAGGACCAAGTTGATTGAATAGGGGCATCTGTAGCACCCCAAAATTTGCCTTCACTTTTCTAACTCAAGTGGCTTATGCTTCATTTGCATTTTAGCTAGGTCATCGGGTACATACATGCATATCATTTGGCTTTGTGGTTATGGGATCAAGGTTCTCTGTTCAAGCATCGTCAGGTTGCAACAGACGTTTATTTCGTCACTCGACATATGCGCAAAGTATTTCTCTGGGTTACGTAATCAACGGGTCAGGAAAGCTCTTATCAAACATAATTTTTCATGTCAAGAATCTCAGAGGAAGTTGAAGTTTTCAGCTGATTCAGAACAGTTTGAGCAGAAAATCAGTTTGCTGTGCAAATTTGCAAAATTCATAACTCTTGCTCTGGAACTCGTTTTGGCTGGATATTCAATAGTTAGAACCGTCTTGGTATTCTCTACAACTTTTATGTTCGGCTCGGAAGTCAATTCATCAAGGAAAGTGGTGGGAATTATTTGTTTCTGGAATTTCGGTTTCGCTGGATAATTGCGTCAGTGGTATTCAAAAGGGCTTAACTTCTGATTGGATCATCATTTCTGAGCTATTCCTATGCTAAAAAGTTCCATATTGAAATTATCTGCAACTTTTGTGTTTGGACCGAGGGCTGATTCTTTGAGGAAGTTCTCTGAACACGCGAGTTTTCAGAGTCGATACAGTGCAAAAAACAGTGAAAAATAGTGTTGAACCGATGTATTTCGGACACTAAAAAATTCATAACTCTCAGCTCGTTTATCGGATTGATGCCGTTCTGGTGCCTAAAATTTATTTCCGATGCCATCTTCGTGACGTAAGTTCAGTATGAGTCAGGTCCAAGCGGAAGAACCCCGAAAGTGCGAATTATTGGAAGAATTCTTTGGAACAATTCGCTGTCTGTCAGATATTGGAAAATTCATAACACGGTCAATTTTTATCGGATTGTGTCCGTTCTCAAAGCTACGGTTCACAAATTTTGTGCTCTTTAAAATTGAAGACAAGCTCGAGTTCGAACGATGCTCCGAAGATCGTCGTTTTGGTTTATTTCGCAAAACGGAAGTGCTGAACCGAAGAAAAAGGCTGAATGTTGTTTCACGGGAAAATGCATATCTCGCTCGTTTTTTTGTCCGATCGCGCTCATCTTTTGACACGAGGTCACTGAATCATAGATCTACAACTTTACTGACAAAGTCGAGTCAAGATTATGCTCCGAAGAGGTTGACCTTGTCACGTTTTCGAGTAGCGGACACCAAATAAGCTGAAAAAATAACTTATTCAGTGACGTCTCGCAACTTAAACATATCGATCGCACTCGATTTTGATCGTATGACGTCCGTTCTTTTTGCGTTACAACCGTGATTCATAGGCGAACGATGTTGTGGAAGGCTCAGAGTCGAAATTTCTTGCCGAAGACGGTGTTATTTTCACTTAAGCCAAAATTCTACCTTTTGCCCTTCATTTTAGACTCCACTATATATTTAAAACTCTCTCTCATTTCCCATAATTTTCACTCATTCTCACAAACACCAAAAACTCTCTCAAATTTTTCTCTCAACTCTCACAAGATCAAAAAACCAAAAGCTCATACACTCATTGGAGAGGAGGCACGTTATTTTGAGGAGAATTCAAGTTTCAACCCTAATCCTTCATTCCTTCGAATCTCATCATCCACAAGGGTTTTTCACAAAGTTCTTTCACATTCTGAGTCCTGGGGATCCATAGAATACAAAGCTCTCATCATTTGAAGCTAACAACAAGGGTACGGATTGCGTGATCTCGGGTTAGTGCATTTTTCATGATCTTAAAACTCAATTTTTTTTTGTGTATAATGATATATGATACTCACTGATGATTCTGATGTATTTTATTTTGAGATTGGACGTGTAATATGGTTGTATGATGAGTTTGAAAGTTTTTTATCCAACCTTGTTTCGTTCGATTTGGCTTATGTGCTGTTTGTTAGTGATTTTTAATTGCATATTTGTGATCCTCATTAAAATCTGGTCAGAATAATGTACTTGTTGGTGTTTTCTGGGAAATTTTTTGTTGCAGGTGGCCGGAAGGGACGACCGGAGTTAGGGCTCCAGCGTCTGGCTTGATCTCCGGTGGATCTAGGGTTCCAAGGTTGGAGATGAAATCTCAACCGTCCATGGCCTTAATCCAATGGTTCACAGCGAGCCACGTTTTTAAAATTTTGTTTTTATTTTATGGTTTACATGCGTGCCATTCCATGATTATTATTATGCACCTTCAATCTGCACCACGCATCAGATTTACTTTTATTTTTTATTTTCGCTGATGGGTTTTGGTGATTTGGGCTTGTTATCCACACCCCTTGTTGAGCCCAGTTTTGGATTCTAACGTGTTTGGCTTGCTGAATACACCCCTGGGTTCTTCCTTTCATATTTATTTTATTTAATCAATTCATTTTCATTTTTAATTTTTAAAAATAGTTTCGTGCATTAAAAAATTCCCAAAAAATTCATGAATCACATTTAGCATTTTATAAAATTTTCTAAAATTTTATTTTATCATTTTATTTTATTTTTGGCGTCTGAATTAATTATTTTAATAATTTCTTTTTGAATTTGTTTCATTTTGCACACATTGCATTGTAGAATTTATTTCTCATCATCCATGAAACATTTTGAACTCATTATTTTTGCATTGTTTCACCAACATACTGAGGTGCATTAAAATATTTTTCTCTCATTTTTAAAACTCATTCATATTGTATTTTAGTCCTTTTCTTTTGGATATTGAACCATAATTCTCCTTTGACTTTGCATAATTGGTTGAGTAACCTATCTTGTGAATTTTGGCATGAGTGTTTGACATGTTGTTTGTTTCTGGTTGAGCTATTTTGATAATTAATTTGGTAATTTTAGAAGATGTTTTACTAATTATGTGGTTGCTCTTTGTTTGAGGTCTTCTTGTATGCATATCTTTGATCATGTCTGATTACTTGTTTGAGAAGGCACTTGTGCCATCATTTGGGATTACTTCTTTGACTTCATAAGCCATGTTTGGATTGTTATAGGTCATTTTATTGCCATTATATGTCATTGGTGTGAAGTTGTTGCATACTTTGTGCACATATTCAATGCTTGGTTTACATGCCTTTTCTTTGACTCTTCTTCTCACCTCATCTCATCTTTGCTCATTCATGATTTATGTTTGGTTTATGTGTTCCATGCCATATCATTCATTTACATTTCATTTGATGTATGTTTCTAACCTTGGAACTTTGCATTCATGTCATATGCTATTCATGCTTCATCTTACATACTTGAACATGTTTCACTTATATGCTTCCTTCTCTTTCTTCTATTGATGTGTGATGCTTGGATATCTGTTTGCATGTCTCATGTGACACTTGTATAACATGTTTAGGCACATGTTTAGGTCATCCAAATTCTAACTTGGATATTATTTGAAGCATTCTTGCATAATCGCCTTGCATGTTCACTCCTTCTTCTTTTGTTTCTTCTCTGATGACTTTCTTGTGTGTTTTGCCACTTGTCTGCATGTCATTTGTTTGATCTTGTTTGGTAAACCTTAGGGGTCACCTCTAAGGTGTATATTCTGATTTGGTTGAGTTTCATTTAGCTTGTACTCTTTTCTCTTTGGTGTGATTTGTTTGGGTTTCATCTGTCTTATAGTTACTTATGTCTGCTTTGTACTAACCTTTTATGCAGAGGTTGAGGTAAGTTATTTAAGGGTGTGGATAGTTATCCATGTCAATTCTCATTCTTTCTTTCTCTCATCTTTTCTCTTCTTTAGGCTTAAGTTGTTGTCAAACCTCCCCTTAGGACCATCTTTGCATGATAACATTAGGACTAAATTCCATAGGATAGTCTCCCTCCAAACTTCCCCTTAGGGCCATCTTTGCATGATAACATTAGGATAGACTTTTCCCCGTAGCCTTTTTTCTTTTCTTTTGAGTCCCTCTCCTCATCTCATAACATCTCTAAGATACTTAATAAGGACAACTTGCCTTGCACACAAGCCTCAAACATAGGAAATGAAGATTGAGGGGTCCCCCTTCTCTCTTCTAGAGTGTTGAGCATACGTCCCATTGGGGGCGACCATGCGACGCATTGGTTCCCGTGTCATAGACTTTGGTTCAAGTTGAGTTATGAACTAACTCAAGTCACTTCTGTCCTAAAAAATACAAACAAACTTCAAACCTTTTGTCCTTCAGGATCGTCAAACTAAAGGCTATTTTCAAAAAGGGCACGTTATTTTCCGTTTGAGTCGCAAACAGGCATCGACCCTAACTACCGGACACGAACTTAACGTCGCTCATAAAAAACACAAAAAGAACTTGGTCCGAACTACATTGACAATGAATTCCCCATTGCACAAAGGGGGTACGTAGGCCTAGGACGTCGACGTCCTACCGAGTCTGTCTTAGTTTTCCCCTTCCCCGTTTTAGTGCAGCCATAGATGTTAGGATAACTCACCCTTAGAATAAACAACAAGCGTGGATCCCATCGAGTACGATGGACGCGTGGGGTGCTAGCACCTTCCCCTCGCGTAACCGACTCCCGAACCCAGGCTATGGTTGCGATGACCATTCATTTCCCTCTTCCTCAGGTTTATGCGGTGTTCCCTTTCCCTCTCTTGGGATAAATTTACACGGCTGGCGACTCTGTTTTCCGCGCCACTTTCGCGTTTGTACCTGGATGAAAATCCTGGGAGCGACAGATACCTCCATTGGAAACTTCATAAAGTTTCCCAGAATCCTCATGAGTTCCCCGGTATCTTCATCGGAAACTTCATGAATGCACCGAAAACTTCATAGACTCCCCGGAAAATTCACCAGAAACTTCATGAGCTCCCCGGAAACTTCATCGGAGACTCAAGAAGTTTGCCAGAACGTTCATAACGACACCGGAAAACACATAAATTTTGGAGAAAGACAAAAAACTTACTTATATGAAGAAGATTCTGGAGATTACGACGGCGGAACAAGGGGCTGGCGGCGATAACGGCGGCGAACGAACGGTAGGAGAGCAGAGAAACCTAAAGAAACTTGAGGAATTCTGGAGAGCTTAAATGTTGTGAACATGTAAATGAATTGGTCTCCCCCTACTTATAACCTCTAGCACGGGAAGCGAAGCGTCTCCTAGGCACTCAAGCACCTCTACGCGTAGCCGTCATGGGCATTTATTACTTCTGACACGTGGCTCAAGAAGACATCACACGTGTCCCTTCAAGTCCCCTCTCACGGCTCAAGAAGACATCACATCGTCCAATACATCAAGCACAATGTCCGACCCTCGCGCTGTCGGGAACACTTCCTTGGGGAAAATTGGAAACAAGCCATGACCGTGTGAAGTACAAGCCTCCATACGAGCACCCATACTCGAGATAAATGCTTGGGGGACCTTGTCATCGACCACAGGCAAACCCCGTTGTCGAGAACGACTAATGGCTTATATGTTTAGTCGTGCGCATAGCCCCGTGAGCTCATCACTTCGAGCACAAGCGATGCCCCTCTGGGCAAGTCCCATGTTCCTTTCTACAACATAAGAATTGACTCTTAAGTCATTACTCCTATGCTTCGGAGCAATGACTTGGGGGGCTCATGTTCTGGACTGGGCCAAGGGATGGCCCTCCGTCGGGCACAACCCAATCCAGCTCCTCGTCGGGGAGGGCCCAACAAAGGCCCAATCCATCATCCAGCACGGGGAATGCTCCTCACATGCTCCCCACGCGGGAACACGTCATCAGCCAATTACCCGCGTCCGAGAGAACAAGTCTTTCGCCTTTCTAAGTTCACGGGGTAGTTGACCCAGGACGAAGACCACATACTGGTCTTCCCTACTCCACGTAGATCCTGGCAGTTATCCGTATTGGGCCTAATGATCCAACCCACTACAGATAACCGTAGGCCCAGCGCTGGAGGCACATTATAAATACCCTCCTCCAAAGGAGGGTCAGGTATTCTAAATTCACTTCACTTTCTGTACCTCTCTCTCTTTCACTCTGAACTCGTTTTGGAATCAGAGTGTCTTGCAGGTACACCCTCTCCTCTTCTCCACCACCAATTTGAAGCTAACGACATGTTGCTAGCTGCTGATCTCTTTTCTGATCCGGTAAGATCATTATTAATTAGGAATTGTTCAATACAAGGAGGAGTGAAATTAAACGCATTATGTCTAGGCCAAGATTTGGCCGCCCTAGCATGAGAGTGGACAATCATATTCGCTTGACGTCTAATGAACTATACCTCAAAGTTTGGGTTAACAAATAATAAAGCTTTTATAGAATTAATAATAAAATAAAACTCAGAGCCTCCGTTATGATTAGAGTGAATGACTTGAACCACTTTTTGAGAATCGCTTTTGAAAACCACTCTCTCCATATGCAAGTCAATGGATTCGTGGATTGCTTCTTTAAGAGCCAAAGCTTCAGCTTCATAAACGAACATACTTCCAGGATCCCAAGACACACCTACAAAAATGAAATTCTATATATGATCACGCACACACCAACCCCTATTAGAAGTGCCACTATGATTATGAAACGTCGCATCCACATTATATTTCAACCATTTTTCCCTAGGTGGGCTTCAATTAGTAGGGAACTGGTGATTATTAACCAGATCAAGCTACTTTTGGGCCATAAATCATCCATGTCACTTGTGAAAACCTAACCAGCCAAGATTAGGAGCTTCCTAGTGATCATTATGCCAAATGAAGTTATTCCTATTTTGCCATATCTCATCTAACATAACAACAAATCTACCAGACTCCTTCCTATCCTCCTTGCTACATATATCGAATATCATTAACTTGGCATCATGAAAAGAACGTAAACGGGCATCTTTAAGAATGGACGAACCTGTTGTCCTCTAACATTGGTTAATCGCCTCACAACCAAAGAATATGTGCCAATCATCTTCAATATTATTCTCAAAATTGACAAGTAAAAGTGTAACACCCTTCTACCCCAAAAGACATTCACGATAATTATAAACAATTATATCAGAGTATATCACTACCAGGGTACCACATTTTGTCATAATAATGTCCTACTCTGTAACATGGGTTCTATCATCATAAATTCAGTCAAATACTACACAGCGGAAAATCAAAATCTAATCATAACATAGTTTATAACTCAAAACGTCTTAAAAATAAGGAACTCATAGCATCATGATGTCAACAAGAAAAAGAACATAATGGTTCGACTCAACGTCCCGATGTTACATAATCAGAGCAAGACCCTCTAATCAACGTAAATAACCAAAACACTTCAAGGCTAATCTTCACGCACCAAGGGAGCTAATCCTGATCACCTACACGTTACCAACGTGGAGGCAATATTCAAACAGGCAAGGTGAGTAATCACAAATCATTATACAAGATATAAGGATAAGATATAATAGTCACGAATAACATCATTGATTCATTCACACATCATCATCTTATCAATTCACAATCATCGCTAAAACATCAATCAAATTACAACATCATCAACATGTCATTTATTCAATCATTATGCAACGTCAGATAGTATGGAATGCAGCAACATAGACTCATGCATGTCGTGCCAATTCATCGTGTTGATGGACATTGGGCCATCACCCTCCAAAGATCCCCACCAATAGGATCGATTCTACACAAGAACCGGAGCACGTCATAAACACCCAATCCACACAATGGGATTGAAGCCACCACTGGACCGAAGTCCTAACATCGTAACTGGACCGAAGTCCTAAGGTATGCTATGAATGCATGATGCAAAACATCATAAATAATCATCACCACATCATCATCAAAGTTGCATCATCATTCATGAAAATTCATCAAAACATCATAGTATTACATCATTATTATGCGTCACAATTCATCACATTACTTGACACATCATCATGTTATAGTCATCAAAATACAACACATCAATTAATCAAGGCATACGAACCACTAGACACAAGACAGCAAGAAAAGAAAAAAAAATAAAAAAACTACTGCTCCTGCTCGCCTGGTGCTCGCCCACCGAAGCAGCTCGCTCACCTGGATTTCGCCCGGTGAAGCAGGGGCAAAATACCTCCCCCATACAAATTCCAGTAGCATTGTTATTTCACCCCTTCACTCGCTTCTCCTTTCGCTCGACGAGGACCAAGCGGATCCTATTCGCCTGGAGAAACGGTTTCTCGCCCTGCGATTCCCTGCGAACAGCAAACCCTGCTGCTGCGTTTTCTGCATAACTCAGACCCTAAACCCTTTGCGATTTCACAACTATACAGTCCCAAAAATGCATCTCAATCACATGCAAACATAATACAACAACAATACATCACCGTAGACACATATACATCATTTCCTAATCATTTTACACATCCCTAATTCACCAATTTCATCATAGTTCGTCATGTAATCATCAATCCCCTCAAAACCCCCAACTACCCAATACCTTTAACCCTATATCAAATATAATGGTAAGCGATACTCCCCATACCTTAAAATTCTCGGTTCTAATCTTCCTCTTGAGTTCTTCAGAGTTTTCTCTGAGCCCTAGCCTCTTTTCCTTCTTTCTTCAGAGCTCTCCCCAAAAACACGGTCGTTCCAACTGAACTTTTCCCACCTCTCTTTTCCTTTTGTCACTCTTACCCCTTGGACCCTTATTATGATTTCCCAACTTCGTCCTCACATATCCTTGCACAAATGACCACTTTTCCCCTCCTTTTTATTTAAAATAATAATAATAGTCTAAATAATATTATTCACATTATTCCACTATTATTATTATTATCAAAATAATTCTAATAAATTATACACCTCTAAATATCCTCAACACCCTCTTAACATCATCAATACCCCACAACACAAATCATCAGGCATCAAAATATTTCACCAAAATTCACCGAAAATCACTAATATTTATAATAAATAAATTAAATAAATATTCTAATTATTTTGGGGTGTTACAACTCTCCCTCACTTAAAGAATTTTCGTCCTCAAAAATTACCGGAAGGAAACAGAGTCGGATACGACTCCCTCATCTGATCTTCGTGTTCCCAAGTCCAAATCTCACCAGCTGGTCCACCCCATAACACCTTCACCAAAGCTATGTCTTTACCCCACAGTTGTTTCATTTCTCGTCCATCAATCCGCATAGGTAACGCTTCAACAGTCAGGTTATCTCTCACTTGTACGTCGTCCATTTGGATCATATGCAACAGATCCGAAATATACTTCCTCAACTAAGATACATGAAACACATCATGTAAATTCACAAGCGACGACGGTAAAGTAATCCGATAGGCTACCTCCCCTATCCTCTGCGTAATCTTATACAGACCAATAAAACGTGGAGTGAGCTTCCTAATCTTCAAAGCTCGACCCACACCAGTCACCAGCGTAACTCTCAAAAACACGTGATCTCCCTCTTGGAACTCAAGTGTCTTCCTTCTCTTATCATGATAACTCTTTTGACAACTCTACAAAGTTCTCATCCTTTCTTGGATCATTTTAATCTTCTCAGTCGTTTCCTGCACAATCTCAGGCCTGAGTACCGCACTCTCGCCTGACTCATACCAACACAATGGGGTCTACACCTTCTTCCATACAAAGCTTCATACGACGCCATCCCAATACTAGCATGAAAACTATTGTTGTATGTGAACTCAATCAACGGCAAATGGTTATCCCAAGATCCTCCTTGGTCCAACACACAAGCCCTTAGCCAATCCTATAAAGATTGGAAAGTCCTCTCTGTTTGACCATCCGTCTGCGCATGATATGCAAAACTCATCCTTAACTTAGTACCCAAAACATCTTGCAAACTTTTCCAGAACTTCGACGTAAACCTCAGGTCTCCATCCGACATAATACTCGAAGGTATCCCATGCAACTTCATAATTTCTTCAATGTACATCTCAGCTAACTTCTGCATAGAATGATTAATCCTCATCGGCAAGAAATGAGCCGAGTTAGTCAATCTATCCATAATCACCCAAATCGAATCATTTCCCTTTGCAGTTTTTGGCAATCCCGACACAAAATCCATGGAAATACTATCCCATTTCCATTCTGGAATATTCAACAGTTGCATCATACCCAAAGGATTCTGATGTTCAATCTTTGACTTCTGACAAGTCAAATAGGCATAGACAAACTCTGCAATATCCTTCTTCATACCTGGCCACCAAAACAATTTCTGCAAATCCTAGTACATCTTCGTAGCACCGGAATGAATACTCAATCTACTTTGATGCCCTTCTTCAAGAATACTATTCTTAATTTCCAGAATATCTGGAACACGTACTCTATCTCTGAAATTCATCACACCATTCTCATCAATCCGAAATTCACCTAAGTTACCTTGATTAATCAAGGTCGATTGATCAACCAACCTCAAGTCAGATTGCTGACCCACTCTGATTTCTTCCAGAATACTATTAGTCAGTTTCAACATACCAAACCTCACACTGTCAATAGTCTCTTCATATACCAAACTAAGATCTCGGAACTGATCGATTAACTCAAATTCTCTCATCATAAGCATCGACATATTTAATGACTTCCTACTCAATGCATCTGCCACATTTGCTTTACCAGGATGGTAACTCAAATCAAAATCATAATCCTTCAATAATTCCAACCACCTCCTCTGCCTCATATTCAACTCTTTCTGATCAAATAAGTACTTCAAACCCTTATGATCACTGAACACTTCAAATTTAGAGCCAAAAAGATAATGTCTCCAAATTTTTAACACGAACACCACAACTGCCAACTCTAAGTCATGCGTAGGATAATTCCTGTCATGTACTCTCAATTGTCTCGACGCATAAGCAACAACTTGTCAATTCTGCATCAACACTCCACCAAGACCCATCTTCGACGCATCACAATATGCCACAAAAGATTTATTCGAATTAGGCAAGATCAATACCGGGGCGGTCGTCAACTTCTCCTTCAATTCCACAAAACTATTTTCACATGCAACATCCCACACATAAGCTTGACCCTTCCGATTCAACTGAGTCAAAGGTAATGCCAACTTAGAAAAACCTTCAATAAACTTACGATAATAACCTGCCAACCCAAGGAAACTTCGTATCTCAATAGTAGACTTTGGAATCTCCCACTGTAACACCACATCAATCTTGGAAGGATCAACAACAATTCCACCACTTGATATCACATGGCTAAGAAAACTCACTTCTTTCAACCAAAACTCACACTTCGACAATTTTGCATACAACTTATTCTCTTTTAACACTTGCAACACAGTTCGCAAATGCTCAACATACTCTTCTTCAGATTTAGAATATATTAAAATATCATCAATGAAAACCACAACAAACTTATCCAAATACTCGTGGAAAATTTGATTCATATATTCCATGAACACACCTGGTGCATTGGATACACCAAACGGCATCACAGTGTATTCATAGTGACCATACCTCGTCCTGAAAGCTGTCTTTGGAATATCATCAAGCTTAACATGAATTTGATGATAACCAGACCTCAAATCAATCTTGTTAAACACACAAGCGCCCACTAGCTGATCCATCAAATCGTCGATTCTCGGAAGTGGATATTTATTCTTGATAGTCACTTTATTCAGTTGCTTGTAATCCACGCACAACCTCATACTACCATCATTCTTCTTAACTAACACCACAGGAGCACCCCACGGAGAAACACTCAGTCGAACAAACTTCTTCTCAAGCAATTCTTCCAATTGTGTCTTTAATTCACTTAACTCAGAAGCGGACATCCGGTAAGGAGTCATTGACACCGGACTCGTACTTGGTATCAAGTCCACTGCAAACTCTACTTCACACTCTGGAGGCAATTCACTTACGTCATCCGGAAACACATCTGTAAATTCACAGACAATAGGTAATTAGACACTCGCAGCTTCACGATCAACTTGCAACGATGCAAACAGCACAAACATCGAGGCTTCATCTTCTAGGAGTTCGTCTACTTGCTTAGCAGACAAGAACACCAACTCTCCATTATCACCAAACTCAGGAAACTCAACGGTCTTATTATAACAGTTGATATGAATATATTTGAACTCTAACTAGTTCATTCCCAAGATTACATCGACTTGGTTCAAGGGTAAATACACCAAATCCATCACGAAACTCTTCCCAAAAATCGTCAAAGGACATCTCGAACACACGAAGGTAGTAGTAACAGAACCATTAGCAGGAGTTTCTATCACCATAGTACCATTCATGTTAGACAATTTCAAACCCGATCTACTAGCACATTCAAGCGAAATAAACGAATGAGTAACACCAGTATCAATAATAGTGACCAACTCAACATTGTTAATAAAACAAGTACCTTGGATTAAGTTATCTTTCTTGGGAACTTCTGCACCACTCAGAGCAAACACTCTGGCATTTAGTCCAAGCAGCAATAGCAGCCTTCTTCGACTTCTGACACTGGGTACTTATGTGACCTTGGTCACCACAATTGAAACAAGTTGGACCCTCATCCTTGTATTCGGTAGCTCTATAGCCTCTCTTACCACATCTGTAACACCTCAACACATTATTGTTGCAAACTTCAGCACGGTGGCCTTGCTTGCCACACTTGTAACACTTAACAGAAGCGGGAGCTGCTCCCCCACTTGTCTTTTTCCCATCTAAAGCCTTCTACTTCCCTTTGTCATCTGAAGTCACATAATGTTTTCCTCTAAATACATCACATTACTTCACACATCATCATGTTATAGTCATCAAAATACAGCACATCAATTACTCAAGGCATACGAACCACTAGACACAAGACAACACAAAAAGAAAAATATAGAAAAAAACTACTGCTCCTGCTCGCCTGGTGCTCACCCGGCGAAGCAGCTCACTCGCCTGGGTTTCGCCCGGTGAAGCTGGGGAAAAATCCCTCCCTCATACAAATTTCGGCAACACTGTTATTTCACCCCTTCACTCGCTTCTCCTTTCGCTCGGCGAGGACCAAGCGGATCCCATTTGCATGGTAAAATGGTTTCTCGCCTGGCGATTCCCTACGAACAGCAAACCCTGCTGCTGCATTTTCTGCATAACTCAAACCCTAAACCATTTATGATTTCACCACCATACAGTCCCAAAAATGCATCTCAATCACAGACAAACATAATACAACAGCAATACATCACTGTAGACACATATACATCATTTCCTAATCGTTTTACACATCCCTAATTCACCAATTTCATCATAGTTCGTCATGTTATCATCAATCCCCTCAAAACTCCAACTACCCACATACCTCTAACCCTATATCAAATATAATGGTAAGCGATACTCCCCATACCTTAAAATTCTCGGTTCTGATCTTCCTCTTGAGTTCTTCAGAGTTTTCTCTGAGCCTTAGCCTCTTTTCCTTCTTTCTTCAGAGCTATCCCTAAAAACACGATCGTTCCAACTGAACTTCTCCCACCTCTCTTTTCCTTTTGTCACTCTTACCCCTTGGACCCTTATTATGATTTCCTAACTTCGTCCTCACCTATCCTCGCACAAATGACCATTTTTCCACTCCATTTTATTTAAAATAATAATAATAGTCTAAATAATATTATTCACATTATTCCACTATTATTTTTATAAAAATAATTCTAATAAATCATACACCTCTAAATATCCTTAACAACCTCTTAACATCATCAATACCCCACAACACAAATCATCAGGCACCAAAATATTTCACCAAAATTCACCAAAAATCACGAATATTTATAATAAATAAATTAAATAAATATTCTAATTATTTTGGGGTGTTACAAAAAGGACAAGGCACATGGTGTTGTCGGAGTCTAGCACAAGTCGGTAAGTTTTCCTTACATGTTCTCCATAAGAGATGTTTAACCCTTAGTGGGGCTTTAATATTCAAGAGACTATTCCAATCCTCCTCTCCTCCCTCATCCTCATGCCTCATTCGTAAGCATCTCCATAACCTGTACCCAGAACGCGCACTGTATGAACCATTTTGTTCTTCCTTCTAGATCATCCTATCCTTCTTAACCTCCTCCAAAAGGGGTACCCGTATGATCCCAACCTATGAAACCTATCCAGATCATCACAGTCAAACACACTTTCCTTCTGATTCTTATGGTCAAACCACTACCAGTTCATGCATCCACAACCAAGAATCTTCCTCCAGGAATAACGGTATCCTCTTCACTATCCCAGCTCATGAAGTATGCCAGGAACAATCTCTTCTATTACATGACAAAAATTATAAGGAACAAACTTCAGGATCAAACTCCTTATTTCCCAGACACACCTTTCCTCCTATCAATTTTAGTAAACCCAAATGTTAAATTCACAAAAAACCATTTGTGGTATATCTAGTGTGCCACCAATTTGTATTTTATGCATGCTCTTTGAAATTCTGGGTATCAGATGTGTGATGTTAAGTGTGATGTCACAACAACACAATCTTCTATGAACAAGGCAATAAACAATAGTAAATAAACACACTGAATTGTTCACCCAGTTCGGTCTAACAACCTACATCTGGGGGCATACCAAGCCAAGAAGGAAGTCCACTATTAGCAGTATCAAATTACAGACTCAACAAACCAGTTAACAATCTACCTAGTTTAATCACTACCCAATGACCCTTCTATCTAAGTCCTCCCAAGATAAGAGACTCCATCTCACTCCTAATCATCGCAATGATGTCTAGCAGTCAACATCTTAGCCACTGCATCAACAGCTTGATTTCCAAAAACTCTTCAATCACAGAAAAGTAGAAGACACACTTCCATGACAATACCTAAACATGACACACATGACTAAGAACAATACTTAGAGTTGCTTAACAGCTTCCTCTTAGAACAATACATCTCTTACCTATAGGCTTTGAGATAAACACGATGACCATCCACAAACCGGGTGGTTCATCAACCAACACAGCCCTTATAGTCTACATGATGGCTAGCTACCTTTTCCTAGGTTACAATGTTTCTATTTATAACCTATACCCAACTGGATTTGGGCTTCAAATCACAGCATAACAGCTGCTACAAATCTGCAAAAGATTCTGCTACTAAATAGATCTTCAACTAAATCTTCAATCAAATCTTCATAATTAAATCTAATTATTCTCCATATCTTTTTGCATGAAAATAGCAACAAACTAATCTTCAACACAACTGAAAAAGATTGCTTTAGAATAAGTAAACTCCTTGAAAATATCAGATTTGATATGAAATTAAACCAGATATGATTTAAATCTAAAACAGATTTTATCTTCAAATCTTTTCATATCTTTCAGCCCTTAAAACACCAACAGTATCTGCTTTAAATCTGATTGCAACTGAAAATATCTTCTCCAAGATATTCGCACACAATCTCTCTAACAGATCTTCTCAAAACAAACTTTCACACGCAGCCCTAAAACATCACAGCCTGATGTTCTGATGTTTTGATAACTGATGTCAAGACATCAGACATATAACATCACATGACAGCAAAACAGCAACACCTGTTATACCAGCCTAAGATGTCATGACATCTCCTGCAACATCTGTCACATAACAGCAGCAACTGCTGTGCCAGAATCAAGATGTTATGACATACTGTCATGACAGTAATACTCCATATCTGTACTGATGTATGATTAACCATGTCAGGACATCTCACCCAACATCCTGCAATACAAAAACACAACAGATGGGTTTCTGATGTTCTGTCAACTGATGTCAAGACATCATGTTTAACATCAGACCACAAAACTGCAACCCTGCAACAACTAATGTTAGGAACCAATGTTATGACATCTGACATATGGCATCAACATTGTTCAAGATTGTTTTACCAAAATTTTAGCCAATACAAGAACTAACAATCTCCCCCTTTGGCTAATTTTGGCTAAAACAAACTCTGCCTATATCAGAAACTTCAGTAGCGAAAAAAAACTTCAGCATCAGCATACACAACCAAAAACTGCACATAGTTAAGCTCCCCCTCAAAACAAAAACCAGCATAGCAGCTATCCAAAAAACATACTCCCCCTCAAGCCTAGAACCACAGCTGACACCTAGGCACCACATAAGCTAACTTTCCCCCTTTTTAGCCATAATTGGACAAACTCTGAATCTGCCAACCAACATACTCAAAATCCAGACTCAGTCTTCATCCATCCAGTCAGGAATGCTTTACACACTCATCCACAAGTTCTGAAGCACACACACACTGCCTTCCACTGAACTCTAAATAAACTTCTCTTACACACACCAAGACAAGTGTGACATCTCCCATCAACAAGGACCCTCACAAAGTTTTTCCAAAACTGCATAAAATTGTCTTCAGACTTCTCCTCAGAAGCATGTGCGTACATGATAAAAACAATTAGCTTCACATGGCTAGAACCATTCATGTCCACACCAATATGCCATCCAACAGCCTAATGTCATAACATGTTATCTGACATTATCTCCTCATAAGAGGCAACCAATCTCAATAAGCTTGATCAGCATGCAAGCTTCACAATATATGCACCTTTGCTGCAGAATCTATAGACAAGTACCCCCCTGTCATGGTTAACTAATGCTCTAGATGGAGATGAACATTTGAGCACACTTGCTGAGCACATTCATTTTGGTACGACTGTCCCTTATGACCATAAACAGCAGTCACTCACACATGAAGTCACAATTAGGCTATTCATAAGGATCACCAACCTCCTTTAAACAAACAGTTAGATAAAGATCAAAGTCACATAGATCACCCAACTCTCCAAAGGCAGTCATTCTCTATCATACTCTTCATCTTCAGACTTCCAATCAATCAATACCTGATCTACTTCAGTCTTCCATCTAAGGCAGACCTTCTACTTCATCATTCTCCCGTATGACTATGTAGACGCTCCTTAGGCATAATGTAGGCACCAAGCTCCTGAACCAGAGCATAATCATCCTTCACCAAGGATATTCAACCAGATAATGTCCCAACACAAGTTGGAACATCTGCCACACACTAAGATATCATCACCATGATTCTTGATATGCTCCACCTACTGGACTTACTATAACATATTAATCCAAAGAACTAGAGAAATAAACTCTCATCCACCTTCAAGAAGAATACTCTCCTTGAGTCTTCAACTCATCACCCTTCTGCCCAAGAGTAACTTGTTCCAAGACAATCCTCAATAATAACCAGCTGCCACACTCTGATTATCTTGATTCTTCAAATCCACTTCTGAGACCAACCAGATGCCACAGTTTGATCACCTCATTCATGAATCCTCATATGAAAATAATCAAATGCCACATTTTGACCTTTTCACGTTTGTCAGAACTCTCACAAAGATATCTTGATCCACCAAGGAAACTTGATCTTCAAGTCACATGTTCCACTTGCTCAAAAGCAAACACACTTAGACTCCCTAAGCCATGGTCATGTAACATCTTCTCCTTCCTGCAGCTCCCGCAACCTGCCATGAGAACGATCTTTTTGAAGCATCATATTGTTCATTCCTGTAGATCATCCTATCATAAGCTGATGTGCCACATCACCAGCTGAGACTCCTGATGTTAAGCTAGATGTCGGAACATTATGACATCCAACTGTTGAATTCAGATCTTCCTTCTTCCACTCAGAAGAACCTCCACCCTTTGCAGAAACAGATTTCCATGCTCTCATAGACTTGATTCGACAATCAAGTTTGAGTAGACAACCTCCATCCTGCTAAGAAACTCCAAAGACTTCAAACCTACCACATCTGAATCTTCATTAAATAAGTAGTCCAAGACTACCCCATAGTAATACTAAAGAATGTCACTTCCCTTAGTAGAGCCGTCAGTAGAAAGCCAGAGATAATTGCCACTTATCCTCGACCTTCACAACTAGAGAAAACACCGTGCTCCAAACCAAACTGATCCAAGCTGTAACCATCAAGATTATGATGTCTTCATAGTCTTCCATCTTCATCTTCAACAGCAAAGAACTGAAATGATGTTTCAACATTAGTTCTGACATCACATTAAACATATACTATGGCTATAAGACCAACATCCACTCCCAAGATCAGATTAATACTGCAGCAACTTGCATAACACACTCTTCCAGAAGCTTCTTCTTCTAAGAACAAGGTTCAGACCTCTTGTCTAACTTAAGAGTGATAACTGCCATTCTTCTGCATCTAAAGAAGAAATTTCCTCTAACAGGTATCTGAAGCACATTACAACAACCAGGGTAACAATATACCATAAACAATCTGCTACTTCCAATCCTTCAAGCCACAAAACTGGAAGAGCTCATGCAAACACCAATTGACCACAGGCTGATTTCCACTGCTACTGCACACAAACTCTTGGATGCATTTTCCCTATAAAATTGTCCTCAGATATTTTAGTTTAAACAAGGATCATTTCCTTCTCTTCTGCTATCAAGATTACTACCTTTTCTTCAACCAGCTCCTGCTGAAATGCTATGAACAGCATCTCAAACATTGTTCAACTTCATAGCTTCAGTGATCCTTCAAAACAGCTACAATCTAATAGGTATTTGACTTAGCATTTACCATAAACTGCTGATGTGTAGCGCGATGTCGAGACATTAGAATTGGCATATAAAGCTCAGCTTCTTTCTTGATGAAACTTCCTCCAGTTCATAATTTTGAAAATCAGAAACATGTATCTTCACAAGAGAATTCATCTTCAGATATACCAGAACTACATTTGACATCATAACCAGGAAGATCCTCTTAATTAGGTCACCACAACTAAGCTTAAGAGATAACTTATCAAGATCTTCACTCCCGCATGAAAGATTTGACAGTGATACTCTTTTGCTTTAGCTCCACCCTCTTCTTTCACCATCAAGAAAATTGATAAAGTAGGAATCAATGTTCTGGACAAATTGATCTTCAATGCCTGATTTGAAATATATTCTTCTTATAAAAAAAACTGAAACTTCCATGTCATAAAGTCTTTAATAAGATCCATTCACCTTTTGATCACTTCTTTCCCAAAACAAAGATATAAGATAATCCTCAAGTATCTTTGGCATCTCTAACCAAACGGTTAAAGCTGTCTTGCATAAACTACAACATCATAGAATATCCTACTGAGGAGACCAAATCCTAATGTCTTTCCAAGAGAATACCTTCCTAGAATCTCACCACCAGAGATACAAGAACCAACCAGGGTTACATCAGATACCATGCAGTGGAACACACAACAACTTCTCAATAACCTTCAAGCACTACTCAATAATCCTTGCACACCATCACCATAAACCAAGTGCCAACAAATCAAACTCACAACAGCAGTTCTCCTGATAACAACAGACAGGTCCAATACATACCCTGTCATGAATAGTCCATCATACAAACAACTATATGAACTGACCAAGTCCATAACTCAGCAAAACTATCTTCCTTGCTCTTGAACCAGAAAGTATCTTCCCTAGATCTCATCCAGAAACAGACAGGATGCCTGCTCTGATACCAATTGAAATTCTGGGTATCAGATGTGTGATGTTAAGTGTGATGTCACAACAACACAATCTGCTATGAACAAGGCAATAAACAATAGTAAATAAACACACTGAATTGTTCACCCAGTTCGGTCTAACAACCTACATCTGGGGGCATACCAAGCCAGGAAGGAAGTCCACTATTAGCAGTATCAAATTACAGACTCAATAAACCAGTTGACAATCTACCTAATTTAATCACTACCCAATGACCCTTCTATCTAAGTCCTCCCTAGATAAGAGACTCCATCTCACTCCCAATCATCGGAATGATGTCTAGCAGTCAACATCTCAGCCACTGCATCAACAGCTTAATTTCCAAAAACTCTTCAATCACAGAAAAGTAGAAGACACACTTCCATGACAATACCTAGACATGACACACATGACTAAGAACAATACTTAGAGTTGCTTAACAGCTTCCTCTTAGAACAATACATCTCTTACCTATAGGCTTTGAGATAAACACGATGACCATCCCACAAACCGGGTGGTTCATCAACCAACACAGCCCTTATAGTCTACATGATGGCTGGCTACCTTTTCCTAGGTTACAATGCTTCTATTTATAACCTAGTTGGGCTTCAAATCACAGCATAACAGCTGCTACAAATCTGCAAAAGATTCTGCTACTAAATAGATCTTCAACTAAATCTTCAATCAAATCTTCATAATTAAATCTAATTATTCTCCATATCTTTTTGCATGAAAATAGCAACAAACTAATCTTCAACACAACTGAAAAAGATTGCTTCAGAATAAGTCAACTCCTTGAAAATATCAGATTTGATATGAAATTAAACCTGATATGATTTGAATCTAAAACAGGTTTTATCTTTAAATATTTTCATATCTTTCAGCCCTTAAAACACCAACAGGATATGCTTCAAATCTGATTGCAAATGAAAATATCTTCTCCAAGATATTCGCACACAATCTCTCTAACAGATCTTCTCAAAACAAACTTTCACACACAGCCCTAAAACATCACAGCCTGATGTTATGATGTTCTGATAACTGATGTCAAGACATCATACATATAACATCACATGACAGCAAAAGAGCAACACCTGCTATACCAGCCTAAGATGTCATGACATCTCCTGCAACATCTGTCACATAACAGCAGCAACTGCTGTGCCAGAACCAAGATGTTATGACATACTGTCATGACAGTAATACTCCATATCTGTACTGATGTATGATTAACCATTTTAGGACATCTCACCCAACATCCTGCAATACAAAAACAAAACAAATAGGTTTCTGATGTTCTATCAATTAATGTCAAGACATCATGTTTAACATCAGACCACAAAACTGCAACCCTGCAACAACTAATGTTAGGAACCAATGTTATGACATCAAACATATGACATCAACATTGTTCAAGATTGTTTTACCAAAATTCCAGCCAATACAAGAACTAACACTCTTATTCCCACCGAAGCCATGTATCAACACATAATGGATCCCGAAAACTACAAGTCTTTGATTTGGACTACTCGTGAATGGTACTCTCCATTACATTGATGGAAAGATAAATTAAAACCAGTCACAGACGAGGTCAAAGAGCGAAGATTAGCTGTAGAAGCTGTTGGCAAACTCAAATCTGTCTTCTTTTTACACATGCCCTATCAGACAATCCTGCAACTAAGCTACTTGATTATAAGAGTTATGTTCACTTATGGGAAACCATTGATGATTATCCACTCAGTATAAAAACCACAAGGGAATTAATGGAGTATGTTAACTGCATCAATTTATATGATCCAAAGAATCTCAAGGATACTACAACTTGCATAAGTCCTGAAAAGTTCAGAAGACCAGAAGTTGGAGAAAGTTCAACTCAAGTCATACAGTAGAATCCATATTCTCCAATGGAAGCTGAATTCTCAGATAGTCAAGTGGAAGAAGCTAATAGAAAATTAATGGATCACATTTACATGTTGTTTGACATTTGGCAACATGAGTCATCTCGCTATGGAGATTGCTTTTCTGATGGAAACTTATCCGATCAGAATATGTCCCTTTCGCATGAACCTATTTTCAAAGACTAATTCGACAAGTGTCCCTTATATGTCACAAGCATGAATAGTGGTTTTCGTCTTTTTTTGCAATAATACTACAATAATGTATCCATAAGTGATAGGTGTGTCACACTTTTGAAAAAGGCATTCCTATAGTATAAAAAACTCCATGCTTGTAAATAATGCTGTTTTTGTCCTATATGTACCTACTTGGCTATAAAAAGAGAACTCTTGTAACATATTTTCATCAAGCAATCACAAATAAACCTTCTTGTGTACTTAAGAACAAACATGTTCTATAAATCTTTTATTTCTCCCTAAAAGTTTTAGTTATTATATTCATATCTACACTTGCCTCTAAATGAGGATCTTGTGTATCAGAAAACATCTGACCATTGATCCATACTACGAGCCTCAGTATTATGAAATTTCAGTTTTAATTGTTAGTCTGTGTTATGCCTATGGTTGTCTATTTGATGACGATACACCTACCTAAAATTTTAATTGTTTATGATTTTGATTAATAATCGATCATAATATTCAACAATGAACCCCCAAGGGTTGGCCTAGTGGTGGAGGCTTGGGTCTTGAGAGTGTGCTCCTCTCAAAGTCTCAGGTTCGAATCCTACTAGGTGCAATCAATTCTTATGTGTGCCAGTCCATATGGAGTTTTGCTCTGGCTTTAAACAGGATCTCCGCTAGTGGACGGTGGGATTGGTCCCCCTTGGATTAGTCGGTCGCAAGGCCGGATACCAAGATTTCCAACTGATCGTGAAGGCTGGATCAAATCCTGTAGAATCGGGCCGCCAAGTGTGCCAGGGATGTTGGTCGTATCGAGAGGAAGGGGTGTACCTGCAAGGTACTCCGACGCTCAAGTAAGAAAGGGTCAGAGAAAAGGAGCAAGTACAAAGTATGAATTCTTAGGGTGAATATTGGATACCTGACCCTCTCAAGCGAGAGGGTTTATATAGAGCCCCCAGCGCGTGGCCAACGGTCCTATTTTCGGGGAGAAATAACCGTTTTCCCCAAAGAATAGGTAACTACCCAAACTAGCCGTTATGTCGGGCAGGGTGCCCAAAACTAGCCGTTATGTCGGGCATAGGTGTGGTTCCGGGCACCCGCCCATAGTTGTTCGGGGAGCAGTGAAGCCATGCGTAACGGGCAGTAATTCCGAGGAAGAACGTTGTATTCCTTGCCCGGTTGGAGGGGCAGAAAGGTAACTTTTGCCCCTCTGTGGATTGGACTTAGGCAATTTGGGCCGCTCTGGAGCAGAGGCGGATTGGGCCATGTTTAGCCAATGGTCCAGTCTAGAACAGGAGCCCCCCAAGTCGTTGCTCCCGAGCAGGGGAGTGATGACTTAAGGACTGCTCGTTGCTCCGTGGAGCCAGTATGGAGTCATCGTTTGGAGATGAGGAGGATTGCCTCAAAGTGCTTGTGGCTTCATGTGTCCGTGAGGTTCGTGGTCGTGACCTTGTTGCCCGGTGTTCGGGGAGATTAAGGGTCAGACAGAATTGGAAACGTTGGGACGCCACGTGTGCCTAGAGCTCCGTGTAGCAGTTAATAGGCAATGATGGCTAGTGGGTAGTCATCATGGCCTACGAGCGCGTGTTCGCACGTGCCCCTTTGTATAAAAGGGGGAAAATCGTTCCATTTGGAACTTTTCAGTCTAATTTCTCTTCGCTCCCTTCAGTACTCTTGCCTGTAACCGCCTTCCGCCTACTCTGACCACCGCATCAAGCTTCGAGCAGCTTCTTTCTTCTACTTAAACCAAGTAAGTCTTCTGATCCTTTGCCTGTTCTGCTTCTGTTTGTTGTTAGTGGTAGATTGCATGTGGTTAGGGCTAGTTTTAGAGGACGAAATGGGTGAATCTCTGGCGATTGTTGGTGGTGGACGGTGGTTGTGCCATTTTTCTACCTCTAACATGTCGCCGGAGTTAGTAGTATGTTTCAGCGAGGAGGGTGGTTCACGGTGATGTTGCCGGTAGCTATGTAAGCGTGATCGCCGTGTCTGTTCATCGTCCGAGTGGGTGATGAGTTTTCCGGTAGAACATTCCTAGATTCTGGTGAAGCTTTGCGATTTCCGGTGAAGCTTCAAACGGAAACTGGGTGTGGGTACGGGGAAACTCCTCGCCCTGGGATGATTAGTTTCGAGCGTCTCCTCATGGGGAGGTTTCAGCTTTCCTTATGATGTTATGGCTTAGGCCAGGGATGTTGTCCTTAACCCTTTGCGCGCCCTTTTACTTGACTTAGCAGTGGAAGGGTGGATTTGATTTACTGTCGAATTCACTTTCTTCTCTGCTTTTCAGGTGGCTGTAATGGCGACGGGGCCAGATAGAGAAGTTATTATAGATACATCTGAGGAGGAGACGGGTTCCGAAGATAATAGCAGCTCGACGGCTTCGAGTTCGGCGACTTCGAGTTCTTCCAGCAATGTCGGGGAGGAAGAGGTGAACGACATGGACGAGGATGTCAACGGGTTCTCCGTGGAGGAGTGGGAGGTGGCCGAACCTGCCGAGCATGTGTCCACTTTCGCAAAGTCTTTGGTGGACGTTTTCACGGAGGTAGGATCGGAGGGAGAGTGGAAGGTGCACTTCCCTTCGTTAGACGATCGTGCCTGTACGCACTTCGGGGACCGTTTTACCATGTATGAATACGCTTTCAAGGAGCTGAGCTTGAGGCTGCCGTTCACTGATTTTCAGCAGTCAGTGTTCGTGCATTTAAAATTGGCCCCCACGCAATTGTATCCTAACTCGCTGGCCTTCATCCGGGCGTTCGAGTTGGTATGCGAGCATCTCACTATAGGGCCTACTCTTCCTTTGTTCTTCATTGTCTTCCATCTTCAGCGGCAGCTATCGGGGAAGAAGTACGGCTGGGTTTCTTTGAAGCAGCCCCGCAAGCAGTTCAAGCCATTTTCAGAGTCAGTCTGGACATTCAAGGAACGGTATTACGTCGTTGAGCCCGTGTGCGAGGCTGCCCAGGACAGTACATATATTTTGGAGATCGAAGTTAAAGAGGATGAGAACGAGCTGCACGACGAGGAGGGGAGGTTTATTGGGTGGAGACTCTACAAGTTCCCCCTCCACTGGGCACCCGACCATTTTTCCAAGAAGCCCAGTGATTATGTCTTCCAACCGAGTGATCTCCGCGGGCAGGATGCCGTGGCGTATGAGGTGCCGGTGAAGTGGGTCAACTCCTTCGGGCTTGCTGAGTGCTGGACGAGCAAGGGCAACCCGATCTTCGAGGAAGATGGGAGTCAGAGGGTCGAGCGTCGATTCATCAACGTTAAGGCACTGCTGGAGTGCAAGACTCCCGTGGATGCCGAGAAGCTGCATGGTAGTCATAGTTATTTAGATTTTGTTCGTGTTTTTTCTTTTCCTCGTATCTAACATGTTCATGTTTTGCTTGTGTAGGTGAGATGCCTCAGGCCCATGACAGGGTTGTAAGGAACGCTCTCGCGAGGAATAAGGTCGGGGCAGCTCCTCCGAAATCTCGGTTTGCTGGTGCTCGTGCTCCTCCTCCTATTCAAACTGCCACAGGGACCTCTTCTTCTCTTACTCCCGCTCCCCGGGGATCTCCTATGTCCTTGATCGGGCGAGCGAAGCGGCCAAGGATAGCTGACGTTGTGGACCTTACCCGGGTGCCGGAGAAAGGGAAGTTCGAGCTTCCTCCCTATATCCTTGATAGGAGGTTTTTTGAAGGCAACTCTTTGGTCGTTCCCTGGGCGGAATCTCTTCGCTTGGAAGGTATGGATCGCCCGAGCAAGAGGGCGCTTGTGGCCCAAGACGCTTCTGCCTTGGTCAGGATGCTAGAGATGGCAGTTGTTTACGCTGAAGGGGACTCTGCAACTGAGTCCGAACTCAATGCTGCCCAGGCTTCTATGGCATCCCTCAAGGAAGAAGTCAAGAGTACCGGTGAGGCTCGGAAGAAGGCTGAAGAGGAGACGGTTAGGCTGAAGAAGGAGAACTCCAAGCTGGCGGTGGAGAAGAAAGCTGCCGAGGAGGTGATCAGGGAGCTGAGGGCGGTCAATGCCCCAGGTGTAGACGAGTCGAATGATGTGAAAGAATTGAAGACTAGATCCGAGCTAGTTGCCTGCATACTGCTGGCCTAAGATGATGTTATTGCCGTCGCGGAGGAGTCTTTCAAAAATGTCGTGGCTCAATTGCGGGTGGTGAACCCTGAGCTCGATTTTTCTGTTGAGGGTACTCACTACCTGGCACATGTAGAGGATGGGCGTATTGTCGTGCCCAACGGTCTCCTTGAAGATACCCCCGAGGATCAGCCTGCAGAGGACCAGGGACCCCAGCCAGAGCCTGCCGAGCATGCGGATGAGTGAGGAATTTGTATTTTTGATGTTGTTGTAATCTGTCCGGCCTGCGTGCTGTGGAATTGCTTGTAATTTATTTGGGGGGGGGTGTGGCCCCCGTTTCATGTAACTAAGTACAATCGTGGCCCTTGCAGCCACTTATTATGTTAAATTATCACATGTTTAATTCTGTTGTTTGTATGAATTTACTTGCTTTTATTTTTTGCTAAGTATCGTATTCAAGCTCGTTGTAAATGTATATCTGCCCGTGATTGGGAGTATTTGACTTGCACAAATATTTTAGGGGGATTGCTCATTGCAAATGTGTTCGACAGTGAGGGGCACTGGTCGAACGGTCGGGGATTATCCTGGCGGGGTGCGGAGCTCAGGTCGCGTTTGAGGCCTGAGTTCGCGGCGTGAACGTCCCATCGCGAGCTGGGGTTCTTCCAGTCATGGTACTTTGACGACGGCGATGCTCGATCGAGGACCGCCGTCGAGCAGTTACCCGACTCGTTACTGAGCGGGGTTCTGCTTTATTCGTATGTGACGCTTGTACCTAGACGCGCATAGTGGTCGGTAGCTGACGTTCGTCGTTGTGACGGGTTGAACCGAGGATTTAGCTGTAGTATTGTTTTAGCTTTTCAGCATTCCATGGTCGAGCAAGTTCTTCCCCGGAGAGATGTTCTAGGTAGTAGGCCCCATTTTTCGTTTTTGCTCGGACGCGATAGGGTCCTTCCAAGTTGGCTGCTAGTTTGCCTTCGCGAGAGTCTTTGTGGTTTCTTCTTAGAACAAGGCTTCCCATGTCGAACTCTCGCCGTATCACCTTGGTGTTGTGCCTGATGGTAATTTTTTGTTTTAGTGAGGCTTCGCGAAGGGCTGCCCGGTTCGGATTTCCTCGACAATGATTCGTCGTTCATCTCCTCATCTAGGGGCGACTCTGCCCACCTAGAGGGCACGTGAACTTCGACAGGAATTACAGCCTCGGTCCCGTATGCTAAACGGAAAGGTGTTTCCCCTGTCGTTGAGTGCGGAGTTATGCGGTATGCCCACAGTACGCTGTGCAGTTCCTCGACCCATGCCTTCTTTGTTTTGTCTAGCCATCGCTTGAGGCCTCGAAGGATGACTCGGTTGGCTGCTTCAACCTGCCCGTTTGTTTGAGGGTGCTCCATGGATGCGAAGTGCTGCTTCGTGCCCAATTGGGCGACGAAGTCTTGGAACTTCCTGTCCGTGAATTACGTCCCGTTGTCCATTACCATCGCTTGGGGAATACCGAAATGTGCAAGGATGTTTTGTTTGTAGAAACGCAAGATGTTGAGGGCAGTTATTTTGGCTAGAGCTTCTGCTTCTATCCATTTTGTGAAATAGTCTACGCCCACTATGAGGTATTTGTTTTGACTTGATCCTACCACGAAGGGTCCTAGGATGTCTAGGCCCCACCAGGCGAATGGCCACGGGGAGGACATAGCCTTGAGCTTGTTAGGCGGAGCCAGGTGCATGTCCCCGTGCTGTTAGCATTTATCACATTTCTTCACGTATTCTTTCGCGTCGTTTTGCATGGTTGGCCAGTAGTAGCCTGCTCGGAGAGCCTTTCGAGCAAGGGACCTTTCGCCGAGATGTTGGGCGTTGATTCCCTCGTGGATTTCGCGCAGGATGTGTGCGACCATTTCCTCCTCGACACATTTGAGCAGCGGAATGGAGAATCCCCGTCTGTAGAGTTTATCTCCGACCAAAACATAAGTGCAGTCTCTTCGCCTGATTACGCTGGTCTCCTTTGAGTCGGACGGGAGTTCGTCTTTGGCGAGACAGTTGTAGACTGGGGTCATCCAGCAGTTGTTGTCACCAATCACCTGTACGTTGAGTGTCGGGGAGGCCTTCTCGATACTGGGTCGAGGAAGTACCTCATGTATGACGGATTTGTTTTCGCCTTTCTTCTTCGTGCTGGCTAGTTTAGACAGCATGTCTGCTCGTACGTTATGTTCGTGGGGAATGTGTTTCACTTCCACTGTTGTAAACTTTTCCATTTCCTTCTTTACCAGGGCCAAGTATTCGGTCAGGTTGTCGTTTTTGGCTTGGTATTCTCCCCGGACCTGGAGGGCCACGAGTTGTGAATCTGTGCAAATGGCGACTTCCTCCGTGCCCAGGTCCTCGGCCAGGTGTAGCCCAGTGAGGAAGGCTTCGTATTCCGTCTGGTTATTGGAGGTTGGGAAAGACAATGTGAGTGACACCTCGACGATAATTCCTTCGTCTCTCTCCAGTATGATGCCCGCGCCTCTTCCTGCTGAGCTTGAGTCACCGTCGACGAAGATGGTCCATTTGTGTGCTTTACTCGCGGGGGAGTCTGCGAACGTCATTTCCGCGAAGAAGTCGGCCAGAGCTTGGGCCTTGAGGGCTTTTCTTCCTTCGTACTGGATGTCAAATTCAGACAGTTCTAGCGACCATTTAAGCATTCGGCCGGCCATATCTGGTCGTACGAGCAGCTGCTTTATGGGCTGATCTGTTCGGATCACGATCGTGTGAGCCAAGAAGTAATGTCTTAATCTTCTGGCTGCGTTGATGAGGGCCAGCGCCACCTTCTCTATCTTTCGGTATCTTAACTCTGGTCCTTGCTGCGCTTTTCTAGTGAAATATATGGGTTTCTGCCCTTCAGGTGTCTCGCGGATGAGTGTGGCACTCACTGCTTCGGTTGCTACGGCCAGGTATAGGTACAATGTTTCACCGTTGTTCGGGCGAGAAAGGACCGGTGGCTCTGAGAGTGCCCATTTTAGATGGAGAAGGGCTTTGTCGTACTCCTCGGTCCATTCGAATGATGCCTCTTTGCGGAGGAGTTTGAAGAACGGTAGGGCGTGCTGGGCGGACTTGGCCACGAAACGAGATAGTAACGCGAGAATCCCGTTAAGGGACTGGATGGATTTTTTGGACTTGGGCGTAGGAAACTCGGAGAATGCCCGATATTTATCGGGATTGGCCACGATTCCTCGTTCCGTTAAGTAGAAGCCGAGGAATTTGCCTGCTCGGACACTAAACGTGCACATTTCCGGATTAAAACGCATTTTGTATTTCCTGGCCTGTTCGAAGACCTTTCTTAAATGGGCAGTATGATCGGTTTCCTCGTGGGATTTTACGATCATGTCGTCCATGTAGACTTCGAGCATGTCGCCTATTTCTCCCCGAAACACTTTATTCATCATTCGTTGGTATGTTGCTCCGGCGTTCTTCAGGCCGAAGGGCATTACGTTGTAGTAATAGTTGCCTGATTCGGTCATGAAGGTCGTATATTTTTTGTCGGACATTGCCATTGGGATTTGATTGTAGCCCGAGTAGGCGTCCATGAACGATAAAAGTTTAAAACCAGCTGAATTATCAACAAGTTTATCAATATTGGGGAGGGGGTAGGCATCCTTCGGGCATGCCTTATTGAGATCGGTATAATCAATGCACATGCGCCATTTTCCATTAGATTTTTTTAACTAATACAACGTTGGATAGCCAAGTGGTGTACTTGGCCTCCGAAATAAATTTGGCCTCGAGGAGGTCCTTTACATCTTTTTCAGCAGCCTCCATTTTCTCCAGAGACTGCTTCCTCCTACGTTGTGCTACGACCTTGGCGGCCGGGTCGATGGTCAGCTGGTGACAAGCGACGGATGGATCCAAGCCGGGCATTTCGGCGGCGCTCCGTGCGAAGAGGTCGGAATTCTCTCTGAGGCATGCTTTGAGCTGCTTCCTCGCAATGTCGGGCAGGTCTGCTCCAATCTTCACTCCCCGTTAGGGGTCTTCACCGAACAGAACTACCTCGAAGTTACCATCCGAGATTGGGCGCATCGGATGGGAGCTGCTGCTGGATGTCACGGACGGGCTGGCTGAAGCTGCTCGTTCCTCTTGTTGGTCATCGGGGAAGCGACTGTCGAGGTCGATAGAGTCGACCTGGGGCAAAGGCTTGGCCTTCTCGGAGCTGCTTGGCAGTGCTGGCTTGCTCGACACATTTGGCTTGGGCGTAATGGTGTTGAGTCCCTTTGTAGCTGCTTCGAAACACCGTCGGGCAGCTTCTATATCGTCGTGGAGGGTGGCGACCATCCCTTTCGAAGTGTAATACTTCATCTTCAGGTGACGATTGAGGGCACTGCTACCAACTCGGCCAGAGTTGGCCTTCCGAAAATGCATTAGTAAAGTGACGGGAAGTCGATTACTAGAAATTGCACCTTGATGGATCTGGCCGTCTCAGCTGATCCGAAGGTTACGATCAGTTCGACGTATCCCCACGGCTTGGTCACAGACCCGTTGAATCCCTGTAAATCGGACCCTACGTAGGGGGTAAGGTGCGATTCATCCAGCTGAAGTGTTGAAAATAGCTGGGAGTACATGATGTCGATCGAGCTGCCCTGGTCGACGAGTATTCTGTGAACGACGAAGTTTGCCATCCGGGCTCTGACGAGCAATCGTATGCTTGAGTTCGGGGAGCCGTCGAGGAGTTCTTCCTGGTAGAAGGAGATGGGGACGGATCCCTTCTGGGCCCGATCAAGTGTGGTCACTTTGTTGGAGCTTGTATTGATCAGGTGTTCGAACTTCCGTTTTACGGAGCCCACAGTGACTTTGTTGAAACCCCCGCCAGAGATGACCATGGCGGAGGGAAATGTCTCCCAAGGGTTGTGGGCCGCAAAATATGCGGGGGCACTGAGCCCGTCCGGGACTTTGAAGTCCTCGGGCCGCGATATGGACATAGCGACCTATACATTGGCGTCTTCCGAAGAGGGTACCTCCTCCTCGACCTTCTTGGACTCCTGGGTGTCCTGCCGAGGAGTGTCCTTCTTCTTCGCGAACTGCTTCAGGTGGCCTTCCCTGATCAGTATCTCAATGGCATCCTTCAGATGGATGCAGTCCTCCGTAGTATGGCCGTGACTTTTGTGGAAACGGCAGTATTTTGATTTGTCCACGTTTGGTCTATTCGGTAGTTGTTTGGGGAAGCGGACCCCAGCCTGTTTGAACTCCGAATTGGCACATTCGGACAAAATCTTTTCCCTGGAAACGGTCAGGGGAGTGCAGTCATGGAAGCGCCCGGAGGGTCCCTTGCTGTCGCGGGAGTCCTGTGGACGGTCCTTGTGCCTCCGTTCACCCCGACAAGATGTCGAGGCTTCATCTCCTTTGGAGCCCTGAGCGTTCTCCTGGCGGCGTGATGCTCAGACGTTGCAGGCCGCAATCTTATCTTCGTACTGAATATGAGATTGGGCTTTGAGGAGAAAGGCGTCTAAGTTCCTCGGTGGCGCGAGGCCAATGGCTTTAGAGAACTCGGAGTCTGGGCGGACCCCTTGTTCGAGCAGAAACTTCTTCATTTTATCTGTCATCGGGACCTACACTGCTTCCTTGTTGAACCTCTCGATATATACGCGGAGAGGTTCGTCTTTCCCCTAGATTATGGCTCCAAGAGAGGCCTCAGTTTTGGGGTGGCGGCGATATGCTGTAAAGTGTCGCGAGAACATCCTGCCCAGCTGTCTCCACGAGGTAATGGACTCCTCGGGCAGTTGCTTATACCATGTCATCGCTCCCTTTTGGAGCGTGGTCGGGAGCAATCTGCATTTGATGGCGCCCCTTATGCCGCGGTAGTCTAACAGCGCATCGATGTTCTCGATGTGCTCGTCGGGGTCGGTGGTCCCATCGTACGTGCCAAGTGACGGGGGTTTCTCCAAGCCTTTTGGGAGACGGGTAGCCATGATCTCCTGGGACAACGGGCCGCGAGGCTCGTCGTCGTCGCTAGAACTGGTGTATTATGGGGACCGAACGGGATGCTCGCGATGCCGGTTCCTTCGCGAAGAAGGTGAGCGGATCCTTCGAGGAGAAGGTGAGCAGTTCCTTCGCGGGGAAGGTGAGCGGTCCCGTCCTTTAGACTTGACCGGGGGAGATTGCTCGTTCCTCCGAGTCCTCTTGTGGTCATGAGCGTGCTGGTCACGCGGGGAGATCTGGTCGCGCTTCTGGGCTACGCGAGGATCAGGTTCTTGGCGCAGTCTTCGGTCGATTTCTCTCCGAGGCTGCAGGCTTCTTGATCGTCGCTGGTTCCTCCGCGTAGGAGTGGATCTCGGACGGTGGGACTCTTCTAGTTCCCCGATCCTCTCTTTCTACTGCAGGATCAGGGTGTTGGTTTTGTTGATCGCCTTCAGAAGGCCTGGCACGGCCGGGTCGGCATTGGGCGGAACAGGAACGGGCTGGACGTCAAGTGATGGTTGATCGTTGTTGCGATCAACAGGGGTAGGGGAAGGAGAAGCAGTGGCTCCATCCCTGAGGAAACGGGAATCTCGGAGGAGAGATAACTGGTCGTCAACGTCAGATTTGTTGACGGGGCGGATGGTGGTTTGGAGAGCATCCTTGGTGCGATCTTGGGAGGCCATGATCGTGATGATGTTTGAGAATTGTTTTGATCTTCGTTTTCTGAGGAAAGAAAGATGGGGAGAACAAAATTTCCACAGACGGCGCCACTGATCGTGAAGGCTGGATCAGATCCTGTAGAATCGGGCCGCCAAGTGCGTAAGGGATGCTGGTCGTATGGAGAGGAGGGGGTGTACCTGCAAGGTACTCCGACGCTCAAGTAAGAAAGGGTCGGAGAAAAGGAGCAAGCACAAAGTATGAATTCTTAGGGTGAATATTGGATACCTGACCCTCTCAAGCGAGAGGGTTTATATAGTGCCCCCATCGCGTGGCCAACGGTCCTATTTTCGGGGCGAAATAACCATTTTCCCCAAAGAATAGGTAACTACCCAAACTAGCCGTTATGTCGGGCAGGGTGCCCAAAACTAGTCGTTATGTCGGGCATAGGTGTGGTTCCGGGCACCCGCCCATAGCTGTTCGGGGAGCAGTGAAGCCGTGCGTAACGGGCAGTAATTCCGGGGAGGAACGTTGTATTCCTTGTCCAGTTGGAGGGGCAGAAAGATAACTTTTGCCCCTCTGTGGATTGGACTTAGGCAATTTGGGCCGCTCTGGAGCAGAGGCGGATTGGGCCATGTCTAGCCAGTGGTCCAGTCCAGAACACCAACAAAATATTCAACAATGGAGAAGGAAGTATGGATATGATAATCTCATCTTTTTGAATTTGGTGTATTGGTTTTTTTCTAAGGATCTTAGAGGCTTCATTTAGATTAATTTTTCATCAAAAGATTTTTTTTAGAAAATTGTTTAGAAATTTTTAAAATAAAAATATGTAAATTATACAAATCATTTAAAATTTAATAGTTTTTTGAGTCAATATTTAATATAATTAAAAAAATTTCTTTTTATAATTTTGATCAATAATCAATCATAATATTCAACTACGAATTGAAGGAGGGTGGATGGATATGATAATTTTATCTTTTTGAATTTGGTATATTGGTTTATTCTAAGGATCTTTGAAGTTGCCTTTGTGATTTGATTTTTTTATGGTATTGTAACTTACAAAGATACCTCTAGTGTTCCCTTTTTCTTCACAATGATGCTCTACTTTTAATTAAAAATTTAGCAAAGAGAAACTTTAACTAATTATGATAACACAATTTTATTCATTGAATGGGTTCAAAATACCCCTTACGATATTATTAGATCATTCCCAAAATTTTGATCATAATTGTTCTATAATTTACTTCTTGCTAAATTTATATATATATATATATATATATATATATATATATATATATATATATATATATATATATATATATATATATATATATATATATATATATATATATATATTATATTTATAGATAAATTTAAAATATATATTTAAATTGACTTGTGTGAGTACAAATTGACCCGCGCAGATATTAGAAGAGTATCCTATTAGTGATATATTATTAGTTGTTAATTCTAAAATAAAATTATTTCAAATTGAATTAATATTAATAATATATTCTTTATAACTAAAGGAATATCCAAAAATATAAAACAATAAAAAACAAAAACTTTCTTCGCTAAAACATCAATAATTAACCATATAATTTATATGGATTATATATCCATTATATTTCAATAATAAAGCAATTAAAAAAAACAATCACACTAGTAATTAGTCCTAATAACTTAATAATTAACCTAATAATAAATATGAATGAATAAACTAATGGCATGCTACACCATACAATAAAATCCAATTAGACGATTTTTCTAAATGATCTCTATGCAATGAAAAGCTAAGAGGCTCACAAACAATCTTCATAGTACAAACTTTTTGAAAATTGAACACATCCTTAAACTTGATAGTAGTAGACAATCCAGCCTCAAAGTTAACAATTCCCCGAGAGGAGCTACTAACAATGTCGGTAGCTACATCATTGTTGACATCCATGTTGTGATGGACTATGATGGTATTTGTAAAACCACAACTTTGGCATAAAGGTTTTAAAGGAATGGTGGAGAGAAGACTTTGATATATTATTGTAATTAATGTTAAAAGAAATATGATCGTAAGATATACTATGATAACTGTCGTGATTTGTGATGAAGAGAGTAATATTCCACTCAGCGGTGATTCTTGATTTTTTTTTATGCTGAGTGAGTTGATAGAAGCTGAGTTGATTCCAAACTCTGGCGAGGTTGTGCGAAAACGGAAGATGAAAAGTAGCAATATAAAAAAGCCGGCAAGAAGGAGCATTCCAGCAAAAACTATAAGTTTCTGCATCCAAAATGGTCTCTGTTGGATTGAGGAGGATGCAAATTCTATGATAATAGACAATAAAAATATGGTCATGTCAATGGAAAAACAAAAATAATTTGTAAAATTATTAATAAAAAATATATATTGGGGATGACATTCGTTCCGTTTAGATTTGTCCCTCAAAAGTCTGTAAAAAAACTGAACAACACGTTTTGATTTGTCCAAAAAAAAAATATAAAGACGAGATAGTCAGACTTGCCAATACAACACTTTTTATATGACATTTTATATTGTTTATAAAGACGAGATAGTCAGGCTTGCCAATACGACACTTTTTATATGAAAATTTAAATTGTTTATAAAAATTCGCAAAAACTTAGAGCGGAATAGGATAAACGTATTAAAAGATGCATTCTTAAAATTTTATAACACATTGAAAAAAATTACGAGTAAAACGGATATGTTATTGCCACCCATATTTCACCAAAAATTTATAGATTAGAAATACCTGGATCCATATTCGGTAATGATCAGAAAGCAAGAAAGCAGCAACTAAAAAAAAAAGTTAAAAGTGGCATGAGTGTATTAGATTAATATGAAATAAAACTTTACTACATCACCAGAATTTTTTACAAACTACACACATAAAACTTAAAGATATATAGGAAAAATAGCTTCAGAAAATATGCGAAATTTACCGGTTTGGTTTAACTTCTACGCCTCTTATAAACTTGGTTGTTTTTTCAATTCTTAGACTTTGTTTGGTCATGTATAGTATTTATAGAGTTTTAAGATGCAACACATATGGAAAGAAAATCAAAAGATGTAAAATTGATTATGAAATCAATCAACAATTAAATCGATTACCATTATATCAATCTCTTTCGTTTTAATATACTTATCTTATTATAGTTTTAATTAGATTTAGGATCGATTATGAAATCAATCAACGATTAAATTGATTATCTTTACATCAATAAATTTCTTTTTATTCTATTTATCTTATTGTAATTTTATTTAGATTTTGGTTTGATTACAACAATTAAATTTAAGATTTTTTTCTCAATGATAATATGTAGACATGACAACAAAATCCTTACCGTAAGTACTTGCTCGAACTCATTCTGAGTTTTATGAAAAAAATCCACTTTAATTCATGATTTCTAATGTTTGTTAACAAATTATAGGAGTTTGAAAAAATTGATTATTTTAATTTAAAAACTGATTTCGACGCGGATATGCGACAGAAACGCAAATACTCGAATCCGTTTAAGATGGATTTTAAATTTAATTATTTATCTTTGCTTGAGTTTGGGGTGGCGGACAAATATCTAATTGAATTTCTTTATGCTACGTTACATGTTTGGTGAGTTGTGTAATTGTACTACCATTTTCCTATTTTTTTTTTTTTTTTTATGCTTAGTATATTCTTTTTAGAATTTATCACAAGATTTTTTTATAAATAATTTTGGGCTTGTAATTCTTTGGAAACTATTTTATTTTTATTTTTGTTTCTATTTTGTTTATGATTGGAAATGGAATTAGATAAAAAATCGGATAAAATAAAAATGTTCCAACGATATAATATTTAACACCTTTCAATTAAATATAAAAATAGATTTATAAAATCAAACTGACAAATTAAGGTACGATAAAGATGATATTTAAAAAAAATCAAATAGACAAATTAAGGTACGATATATATGATATAAAAATATATATTAATTTTTACTTATGTATTTCTAATCATTCATATCACTATATAAATACATCAAAGTTAATAGAGATATTCGATTGATTAAATATTGGTAAAAAAAAAAATTATATTTGATTTTCAGTTACACTTAATTGTAGGGGTGTCAAAATGGATGAATTAGATGAATATAGATTGGATTGTTAATGGATGGATCAAAACAATTCATTAATCCATTAACAATCCACTATAATTTTCTTTAAAAAATCTAATCCAATCCATCCATTAAAAATATAATCCATCCAATCCATCCATTAACAACTTTTTAATGGATGGATATCCATCCATCCATAAAATAAATTTCATTCATTTTTTTATAATTCATTTTATTTTTTATATTTTACAAAATAAATAAAAAATTTAATATCTCTCTTAACTAAATTTTTTTAACATAAATTTATATATATATTCAAGCTTGATCTCTGAATTCATTTATACTGATTAATTTTTTTAACACAATTTTTCAAAAATTGAAAAGAGAAATCTCTGTCTTTATCTCTGAATTTATTACATCATCAATTATTTGCATTGACAAAATAAATTGTATAACTAAAAATGTATTAAAAAACAATATCCAAATTTGATTGAAAATGGCTTATACTGTGTTTGGAACAACCATTATACGCTTAAACTTTATTCCAAATGAGGTTAAACTTTATTCCAAATGATTACATATCACAAACCCAACTATGAATCTACAAGACAGTAGAGGTGTTGAAAATTTTGATTTCAAAAACAAAACTCTTAATTTAATCATTAAAATATCACACAAAGAATAAAACAGAAAGAATTAACTATTATTTCTAACATATATAAAAATCCACCCATCAATTATTTTCATTGTATACGCATAAATCATGATAACAATTCTATAAAACCTGGATAATATTTTGAAACAAATCCGTGAATGACTTCGAAACCTTAAAACGTTATAGATAGTACATGTCTAAATTCAACAACAATGAAAATAATTTAATGAATAAAGAAGCACTATCTATATATATATATATATATATATATATATATATATATATATATATATATATATATATATATATATATATATATATATATATATATATATATATATATATATATATATAAAATAAAAATAATCTTTTGATTTTAAAATAAAAAATATAAATAATCTATTGGATTTTTAAAATATGTTGGATGGATTGGATTTATCCATGACCTTAAATGGATGGATTGAATCCAATCCACTATCTAATATTTTACTAAATTGATGGATTATTTTGTGGATGGATTGGATGGATAATTGCTTAATGGATTCAATTGCCACCCCTACTTAATTGTATGTTTATTTTTGCACTTGATTTGTTATATATATATATATATATATATATATATATATATATATATATGTGTGTGTGTGTGTTATGCTAATGCACACACATGTAGGTGTGTATTAGCAACATACACCTTAGTGTATTTTTGGGTGGGGTCCATCAATTTTGGGTGGGATCCACATTAGAAAGATGAAGAAAAAAAAAATAGAATGAAAATAGATGTAGTGTATTTTTGTGTGAGACTCATGTTAGCATTTCCATATATATATATATATATATATAGTTTTAAAAAATATTAAAAGACTAATTTTGATATATAGTAACATAGATTTACATTATTTAAGAATAAATCATAGTCAATATCAATTAAGTTTTAAAATATATATATATATTTATAAATGATTTTAAGAAAACTTATTCAAAATTAAGCAGTCTTTTGAAATTTTGATATTAAAAAAATAAAATATCTAAAATAATATTTCATAAAATAATATTTAAACTAATTTATCATCCAAAATTTTATTTAAAAAATTATTTGTAAATTTTTTAAATAAAAATAGATTATATTATACATATCATTTTAACCTAATAGTTTTTTTGAATCAATATTTAATATAATTTAAAAAAAAAGATTTTTTATAATAGACAATGCTATCATACCATTAAAAAATAGCACAAGGGATACTCAAACTCATCGCAAGACAATAGAGGTTACATTCTCTTCCTAAACTGGATTTACAACCTAATCCTATCTATCTCCAAGATGTGAATTCAATAGATAACAAACAATCCTTAAAATTAAAACTCTACCTTGAAATATAATAGCATAACACAACAACCAAACATTCCAAAGTGTGGCAAAGTAGATCAAGCAAATTATATTATGTCTATCCTCGTCCTTCACTTGATGACAATCTAAGATGAAGTTAGACAAACACTCAAAAGTTAAAACAATTTGGCTACCCAATCAAACATCATCCGCAACCCAAATTATTTTAGATACTTCACAAGTTCCAAGAAAATTATGTAAATTTTCCTCTTCGTTAAAACAAAAAGCATAACACTTGTCTCTATCATTAATCATAATACCTCTTTTTACTAGTTGATCTCGCGTTGGTACTCTATCAATACATATCCTTCAACCAAGCAATTAAATATTTTGATGATTTTACATCAGTATAGCAAGATTTGACAGAGAATTATGCATCGGCTTCTAAATTCCAATCGGAATCATTATTTCATGTCTGCACTGGTTCATAGTCTTGTAACAGAGCATAAATTTCTTCAACCTGCAACCTAAGCTCATCAACTTAATGCTCTACTTATGATTGATAATTCCAGCGCCAAACATGAGTGTCCCACGATCCTGCTTCAGCCACGCTACAGAAGGGATTAACAACAGAGGCGTAAGCATCAGAGAAAGCATCCTTCAATGTTTGGTTGCCTAACAAACAATTGTGCCAAAAAGAGATATTCCTTCCATTTTTCAACCTGCGAGAAATGCAGCGGAAAAAATGTTTCTATCTTCACCAGGGCTGATCTAATATATCCACTAAAATAAGATTCCTCCACAATATTGAATCGACTTTGTTAAACATGCTTTTGTCACTAGTGAACATTTTCACATTCATATTCTTATACCTATGATGCAAAATTCCACTCCAAAGATTATTTTTTATGATTGTTGGAACAAATGTTTTCAAGAAAGATGAAAAACAGAGAAGAAGAGAGAAAAGAGAGAAAACTGAATTATGAAATTAGGATTGAGTGAAGTTTTGTGTTTACATCATACATGACCCTTTATATATGTAGACAACTAAAGCCCAGATCCAAACTATACAAACTGACCCAAGCCCAAAAAATACAAAATGTAAAGTACAAAATTACAAGGTACATTTCGACACTACAATATATTGTATTCGACTTCGTTGAAAATAGTTGTATCTTGAACTTTGACTAGCTGCTTTGACCCAGTCGAATGTGTTGCACCCCAAAATTTGCCCTCCTTACCTTTTTACTAACTGACTTATGTTTCATTTCATTTTTTGCATTATCATGTGTGCATATCATTAGCATGGGGTCAAGGTGCTTGAGGCAGTCCAAGAAGGTCATATCTGGTCCACCACATCATCAAGGGTTCACAGGTGGCAAGGGATTTCAAGTGGATCACTCTCTCCTAACCAGTGCATGAATTAGGGTTTTGAGATTCTTGGGTTTATGGCTCCAAAGGGCAAGCTCCTTGGGTTCTTATCATCAACAAATGGCATATCTAATCTTTGTCGGAGAGGATACACATCATATTCAGAGGAATTTGGATTTGGAGACTGTGCTATTTTCTCCTAAGACTGAGGGTACCAAACTAGGGTTTGCTATAAAGTCAGTTTATTTCTGTCTCACAAGCCAAGTCCAGAAATGCTTCATTTGGGAGATATAAGCCAAGACATTATAGGTCATTTTGAAAGTCAACAAAAGTCAACCTTTTTCAAAAGCTCATAACTTGAACATGAAAGATCAAATTGACATGGGACCAAAAGGGTTGGTTAGAGGACATCTTGAGGTTTCTAAAAAGTATTAGTTTGCATTAAGGAGCTAAAAATTGAAGGAGTTATGCTTAGTCAAAGTTGGGCAATTTTGAGGAGGTGCACTAAGCAAACTATGCCTAAAATCCAAATTTTGACAAATGGGCCATGAGTTTCTTAAACCAAACTCAAATACAAAGCCATGCACGACCCAAAGAGCATATATTTGATTTTTCCTCATTTTATTTCATTTTTATTGGATTTAATTAGTTAAAATTCAATATTAAATGAAATAATTCAAAAATAATTAAGCAATGGATTATCCAGGCCCAACTTATGGTCAGAAGAAAACCCTAGTCTTTATAAGTCAATTCATGCTAGGGTTGAAGGGGGACACGTGATATTTGGAGGATTGGAGCATTTGAACCCTAAAGATTTTTCATCAAAACTCACGATCCACAAGGTTTTGGCGAGAAGTTCTTCCATAAATATTTTCCTGGGGCTTTCTAGAGTGCAAATCAACCACCGTTCGCAGCCAAAGGCACGGATTGGAGCTGCTCCATCTCCGGTTGAGAGGTTTTTTCGTGTTCTTAAAACTCCTATTTTTTGCATGAATATTGACGTGTGATGAATGGTAGTCGCGCTGATATAATTATTTTTAATTATGGATGTGTGAATTGCTTGTAATGTGGATTCAAAGTTTGGTACTCAATTGGTTTTTTATTCGTTTTTTATTATGCACTGACAATTTGAATTTTTCAAGGCCATATTTGGATTCCTGGCGTTTTTCTGGTCAAAATAGTGTACCTGTTTGTATTTTCTGGAAAATTGCACGTTGCAGCTCACCGGAGAGGTGGCAGAAGCCCCAGCTCCGGCGGCTGCCGGAGGTACAGTCCGGCGAGTGGGATCCAAGGAGGAAGAGACAATCATGGCCATTCATTGCCAGATCTAACGCATCACATGCTGCCACTTGTTATTTTTTTTATGTTTTTATTTTATTGATTGTATGTGTGCCAGCTTAGGGGGACTACCGTGCATCAGCCGATCAGGACCTTTGATTCACGATTGACTTTTGATCATGTGGTCATCAGCGTGACAACAATTAAATGAATCACGTGAGGAGCACGTGGCCGGTCTATGGTACTACCGGCTGATTAGGTGCGCGCAGGCATACGTTGGTTATCGTGCACGTGCATACGAGAGCCTCCCATCTTAACTACTGGGTGGAACGTTGACTTAAGGCGAACCGTTGATTTCATCCAATGGCGCATGGGGAGTCTGACTGGGTTGACCAAATTCACATGTACCTTTTTATTTTATTTTATTTTATTTCTTCTGATGGGTGTAGCGCATGGGCCTGCTTCCTACACCCCCCCTAAGCCCATTTCTTTCTTTCCAGTTTGGATAAGTTACTAACGCACCCCCAACACACTCTTAAGTCATTTTATTTTGTTTTATTTCAATTACATTTTCATATGTTAATTTTTTAAAATAGTAAATTAAATCTAAAAAAATCCTAAAAAATTCATGCATCACTTTTATTGTCTTATAAAATTTTCACCAATTTTTATTTTATTTTTCATCATTCAAATTAATCGTTTAATTCAACTTCTTTTTAATTGCACATCTCATGCATACTTGAACTTCTTCATTTTAATTCTCTTCATCTACAAAACATTTTTGATCCGTTCTTTTTTCATTCATTCATGAACATCCTAAAGTGTGTAAAAATATTTTTCTTTCATTTTTAAATTTATTTTTCATTGCATTTAGGTCCTTCTCTTTGACACGTTGAACCTTATCCCTTATCTGAATTTTGTGTGATCATTTGAATGGCTAACACTTTGGATTTTTGCAGGGATTTTTTATATGTTGTTTGCCTCTGGTTGAGGAATCCTAATGATTAATTTGGGAATTTTAGGAGTCATTTTTCTAATTATTGGAGTTATTTTCACTTGAGATTTTCTTGCAGGCGCATCTTTGATCTTATCTGATTATCTTGCTTGAAAGGCATTTGTGCCAATTGCTTTGGGGCTGTTCTTTGTTTCTTTGATTCATGTTTGGATTATTCTCATTATTATTTGTCATTGCTTGATTGTCATTCACCTAATTTCTCTTATTCACGTCTGTTTCTCACTAACCTCTTATGCAGGGACTAAGGTAAGTTCTTTAAGGGTATGGATAAGTATCCATGGTCACCCTTATCTTTTCCTCTCTTATCTTCTTCCTTTAGGGTTTAGGTTGAACCTCACTAACCGTAGGTCACCCATGCATGATAACTTTAGGGTTCATAGTCCCCCTTTAGAGTCACCCTTGTGTCTTCTCTCTTCTCATCTCAAATTTCTTTAAAACACTTAATAATAATGAGGTGTATTGCGCACGAGCCTTAAGTATGGGGAATGAGAAATGAGGGGCTTCCTCTCATCTTTCTAGAGTGCTTAGCGAACGTCCTGTCTTGGGAAGATGCGTTAAGTATTCGCCCCTGTGCCCTAGACTTTGGTGCAATGCAATTTAGGAACTAACTTAAGCCACTTCTGTCCTAAAAAATGCAAACAACCCTCAAACCTTTTTGTCCTTCGGGATTGTCAAACTAAAGCCTATTTTGAAAAAGGGCACGTTACCTTCCGTCTGAGTCGCAAACAGGCATCGACCCTAACTGCCGGACGCGAACTTAACGTCGCTCATAAAAAACACAAAAAGAACTTGGTCCGAACTACGCTGACTCTGAATTCCCCATTGCACAAGGGGGTACGTAGGCCTAGGACGTCGACGTCCTACCGAGTCTGTCTTAGTTTTTTCCTCCCCCGTTTAGTACAGCCCTAGATGATAGTATGACTCACCCTTAGAATAGACAACAAGCGTGGATCCCATCGAGTACGATGGACGCGTGGGGTGCTAATACCTTCCCCCTCGCGTAACCGACTCCCGAACCCAGGCTATGTTTGCGATGACCATTCCTTTCCCTCTTCCTCAGGTTTATGCGGTGTTCTCTTTCCCTCTCTTGGGATAAATTTACACGGCTGGCGACTCTGTTTTTCCGCGCCACTCTCGCGTTTGTACCTGGATGAAAATCCCGGGAGCGACAGCTGGCGACTCTGCTGGGGACAAATAGTTGACCTATGCTGGTCCATCCCTAAGCGAGTCAGTCCTAACGCTTGCTTGTCTTTGTTCTCTTTGGGTGTTTGGTTTTGATTTGCCTTGTGTGTTATATTTTTATTTTTTATTTTTACCGCACTTTCTGCATTTCATTTTTTTATTATTACTGTCACGCTGCTGTGCTGTGCTGGCTGTCTTTGTTTTGCAGGTTGGGTGGGTCTGAGAGATAAGCCCAATACCAAGGCTTGAGTATACCCTAGGACTAGAGTGGAAAGTAGTGGGACCTACGTGCCCGCTTGGTACGTTTGTGTGTTCACGAAATTCACAACCAGACGAGGCTATCTTGGGACGCATTTTAACGTGTGTGTTTTGCGCATGTTGGGGTGTTGATCTAGAGAGCTGTCGACTCTGGTGACCGATCATTGAGGACCTTAGTGGAAACATCCCTCTTTAGTGGTGACAGTGGCAGACCACATCCCGTGGCAAACCCATTCGCACCCGAGGGCCCGCTTTGGAACTCGCATAGGATGACCCCTACGTTTTGAAGAGAATCAGTGGAGGCACTCCTCGATTGACTTTAGTACTGTACCTAGAAGGATGAATGTACTATTGTTTCTCGACCTCAGTGCCAAAGCTGAGGACCTTCCGCTTTGGAGAATCAGTTGAGGCCTCCTCGATTGATGATGATGCCAAACCAGAGATGGTGAGCGTATCATCATTTCTCGACCTGAGAGCCCGGGATACTGAACATCCTAGTACCCACGTGTGAGAGGGGATGGGTGTTTGCAGGTTTGCAGGTAATCGAGACTTTTAACCTACCCGGTTTTCTGGATTTCTCATCAATGTCTGTTCATTTGGGTTCCTCAGTGGTTCAGAGTTTTGGTTTTCTGGTTTCTCGTTCAGTTAACAGCACAACACATCCAGCAGTGTGCCTTGACCCCATGTTTGCATGAGCATATCATTTTTCTTGCATTCTGACATGTTTGGCATTTTTTAGGGCTGGCATCTTACTCTTGATTCCGGTTTTCTGAGGCTACTTCATTATGGATGTTCAAAGAAAGAAGACTGTTGCCTATTCGTTCCCAGAGCCGACTTTGACACCGATTCACAAACTGATTAATATGGCTAGTTCCGGAGTTCGTACAGAGTTCAGTGGAAGGTATGGAAGACTTCTGAAATTTGTCTATAATATCTATAATATCTCCCAGTATGAGAAGGATGCCATTCACACGCTTCTTCAGTTCTACGATCCGTCTCTGCGTTGCTTCACTTTCCCGGACTACATCCTGGCCCCAACGTTGGAGGAGTTCTCATTTATTTTGGGAATTCCTATCAGTCCTGATATAGTTTTCTTTTCTGAAGAACACCCCGGGGTGAAAGATATGGTTGTTGCTCTTCATATTGATGAATCCGTTCTTAACAGTAATATTGCAGAAAAATAAGGAGTTAAGGGTTTCTTGTTGAAGTTCTTGTTTGAGCAGGCTTGCATACATGTCAAAGAGAAGAACTGGACTTCTTTCCAAGCTATTCTGGCCATGTGTATCTACGGGATGGTTTTGTTTCCGAATATTCCTGATCTGGTGGATATGCATGCCGTCAGAATCTTTATTTTGAAGAATCCTATACCTACCTTGCTAGGTGACGTGTATCACTCAGTTCACTATAAGAATGAGAAAAGGCGAGGGAAAACTGTGAGTTGCTGTGCACCGCTCTTAGCTACTTGGTTTTTGAGTCGTCTCCCTGAATCTGGCGCTTTCGTTGATACGAAAGATTCTCTGAAGTGGTCTAAGAGGGTTATGGGCTTGACTGCAGATAACATCGTTTGGGTTAATCGTGACTTGCTAGGAATGGAGATTATTTGCAAATGCGAAGAATTCCCTAATGTTCCCTTGATAGGGAGGAAAGGTGGAATTAACTATAATCCCTCCCTAGCTATCAGACAGTTTGGCTATCCTTTGAAGAATCCACCCGAAGAGCGAGATGTCCGTGAGTCCTTGTTCTTCAATGGTATTGAGGATCAAGGGTTGATAAGGAAAGTTGTGAATGCTTGGAAACAGGTGACTAAGAAGGGTAAGATTCCATTCGGGAAAAGTGACAATCGGGCTTTCCCTCCCTATAAAGAGTGGATTAAGAAGGGAGTAGAAGAGGAGCCCCTTCCCTTCCCGGTGGAACCACCTTTGTATCCTTTGGTGATCGAGCCTCCTACCACCGTTGAGTTGGAGAAGTATAACACATTATGGGCTGAAAAGGAAAGGTTGCGGGAAGAAAATAGCGAGCTAAAGAGAGAAATTTATCAGTGGAAGCATGAGCGGGGTGAAGCTGTTCATACCGCCAAGTTGAAGACAGAGCTCCTTGCTAAAGCAGAAAGAGAGCTTGCTGACATGGTCGCATCCAGAGAAAGAATGAAACAAGCTTTGGATGGTATCAGTAGCGTCCTCAGGTCCAAGGAGGAGGAATTAGGCAAGGCCTTGTTAAAGATTCACAGGTTCAATGATCACCGAGAAACTGCCATGGCTGAGAATAAGAGAAAGGAAGACGACTACATAGCTAAGATTGATCAGTTGAAGTCGACGCTCAAGAAGAAAGACGTCGAGATCTTATCAGGGATATTCAAGAGACAAGTAGTCGAGGGTCGACTCAATGAAGCCATAGCCTCCATGGAGGAACTGAAAGTCCAGGCCGAGGTGAAAAGATCTAGACATGAGGGACCTAGCATGAAGGGTGTTTCTGGAGAAGATGCTTGGGAGTTACACTGCCGATACTTGGATGGGATCATACACAGGAGAGACCTTCTTATCCAAGGACTGATTCAGAGGCCAAAGCACCCCGACACCAGAAAGCTGTTCAAGGAAGTTCAAGACTGGTGCAGAAAGCATAGTGGATGGGGAGGATTGACACTTGTGAACTTTGATGATATGCCATAGTCCTGTTCTCTTTTATTATATTTGGATCACCACCAGGCTTGTTGGTTGGGATCTAGGGTTTTTGTATTCAAACTTGTTGTCTCGGATTTATGATTGTCGACATTTGGTTTTCCTCTGGTTTTCTTAATATATGAGCAGAAGTTCCATTGTATCGTGTTATTAAACTGGAATCAAGGGGTGGATCGCCCTGCGAATTTTCAAACATGTTCATTTGCATAGTCATGATCATTTTGCATAATCATTTTGCATAACAGGTGTTTATCTCTGGTGTTCTTATTTTTTCTCTCCATCTCAGTCAGGATTGATCAGCCAGTTCACCGGTATTCTACTCAGTCTGTGATAACTAGGGGATAGCCATGGAACAACTCCGTTCAGAGATACTTGAAATGAAGGTTCAGATGAGGCAGTTTGGGGAAGACATGCTGGTCATGTCCCAAGAGCAGAAGATGCTGAAGGAGGAGGTCAATCAGATGAAGACTCAGATGGGTTTGATCATGGAAATTTTGAAAACAGTGTTAAAGAAGAAAAACGGTCATGTGTTCGCTTCCCCGACAGAGGTCCTTACTCCTCTCATCTCTTTGGAACTTGATTTAAATCGTGGATCTCTTCCACTAGCAGAAGCTCCTGAACTTTCCCAGCAGCAGCTAAGTCTTGGCTCCCAAGAGAAGCCCAAGGGCAAAAAAGTGTACACAGAGACAGAAGAAGTCTGAAAGAATTTTCCACCCGCTCCCTATGCCATATTCTCAACTACTGCAGCATCTCCTTCAGTTACGATTGGTACGAAAAAGGACTTTGGCTCCTCCCTCTTGTACTCCCCCACCAGGTTATGATGCAAGAGCCCACTGTGATTTTCACTCTGGCGCGCCGGGGCATAATGTGGAAGATTGTAGGGCATTTCAGCATGTTGTCCAGGATCTGATAGATTCCAAGGCAATTGAATTCGCGCCGAGCGGTGTAAGCATACATGGTGGTCCTACTCTTGCTGTTGAAAAAAAGGTGGATATCCCTGGTGCCTCTCCCAAAGCTACATCAAGTCAGGGGCATTTCTTGCAGTCTTTGGCCTTAGAATCCCCACATCCGCAAATGCTGCCTACGCCTCGACCAAGTCTGAAGAGAAAAGTGCCTGAAAGGATTATGCGGTCAAATCAGCATCAACAACAGAAGTATCAGCGTCAGGATCAGCATAGGCCGCGCAACAACTTGGAAAGAAGGAATGTTCCTCTTCATCTAGTTCCCATGTCGTACAGTCAACTCTTGCCACACCTGGTTCGAAACTCATTGGTGGAGCCTAAGACTTTGAAGCCTGTTCCAGAACCATACCCTCCGGGGTACAACCCCCATGTGCAATGTGGATATCATGGAGGATCTATGGGGCACTCAATCGAAGATTGTAAAGCCTTTCAAGCCAAAGTGCAACAATTGATTGACCAAGGGTACATATCATTTCCAGAAGGAGACTTGGTTGTGCATGTCGACCTCTCATCTGCGTGAAGACTTCAAAGGACATCATCAGAAGAAATTAGTCCAGACGGAACCAAGCTTCCTCAGCAACGGCAGTCATCAGTTTCTTTACTGCATTTTCATTTCTTGTTAAGAGCATTGTATGCAATTAAGACTTGTTTGTTTTTTTATGATGATATTAATGCAATGAGTATGTTTTCCTTGAAGTAATCCATTCGTGTTCACTCTTAAATGTTTATATGCGCTGCAATACCAAATTTTTTGTTTAGAACTCTTGAGGGAGGATGATGAGACGAAACGCAGAATCTTTGGTTGTATGTTCGAGGATAGAACCCTGTTGAGGATGTACAGGCATTGTTTCAAACCCCTAAAACACTGGAGAGATAAGGAGATAAACCTTCGTTAACCCCTTTGAGCCTTGAAGTAGGAGTTTCTTTCGTACAAAAAACCCTCATACTTAACCCAGGGGCAGGGTAGGCGTCAGTTAGTTTGATCGATCGCTCAAATTCCAAGGTGAGTGTGCAAGAGACGTGAAACCACAATGGTTATCCTCCAACAACCAGGGAGTGAGGCAGTCACAAGCAAGTAAGACAACCAGTGTCACGCGCTTTGTTTAAAAAGGGGAATAAAAAGAGAAAGCCCGCTAAGTCGAAACTTGTAAAACAAGTGATTTAGGAAAAAGTTAGGGCATCCCACTGGACTTCAAGAAACTCAAAAGAGTCAGTCCAGGCAAAAATTAGGGATTTAAAAGAAAGGCGAAAAGAAAATCCCGATAAGAACAAATTCGCGTGATTATGGAAGATAAAAGGGATGACTGTCACTCCAAAACCTCCTTAGGTGTCAAACCCTCAGTTGCACGGGTTCCTTCAAGATCGTAAACCTTTGGAGAGATGAGTGTTCGGGTCAGATTAACTGAACATAGGACTGGAGAACATCGCGAAGAGTGGGTGGGCACCGATAAATTTTGAGCCATAAATCCTTTTTTTTCTGAAACCGTGAACCAAACCACGTTACAACCCTTTAAAGTCCTAATTGAAACGGGGTCCATTCCGAAGGCGTACTTCGACAGGATAGCGTTCCTGACTCCTATAAAGTTGTGCTAATAAGATTTGTTGGTATTGCATGTGCACATTGTTTTTCCATTCAAAAATCAAGGTCGCATCCCAGCTAGTGATTCGTTCACAAGGTTGGGCAACGCATTTTCAATAAAAACTTCAAGGTTAACATGAGTGTTGCATTAGAATTCTCATAGATAACATGTTCTGTTTGCATACATGTGCCTAAGCATTAATGTAGCTTACACAGTGAAAGTCAGTCAAGAAGCTTGATCCTGCCAAGTTGGGTTGCTTGAAAATTCCGAAGGACAATCATATCAATGGGCATGCTGCCAAGAGACTCAGGGTAGAGTGGGCTCTCCCCAGTAAGTCGTGTTAAGATGTAGCCAATCTGGGGCAGTCACGTCGAGAAACCTCTCCGAAGTTCAGTTATTCTGGGGCATCCATTCTAAGATCAGGGGCAAAGTCACTTCAAAGCTCATATTGGGACAGGCCACCTCTAGAGTGTGGGAGATTGTCCATTCCTGAAAATGGTTAATTGAGAGCACCTCTTCAAGGTACAAAATACTGAGGCAGAGTATTTCAGGTCATTGCACATCCTTTCGAGGCAAATTACTTCACAGATTGGGTCGTCTGGGGCACTTATGTCGAGATCTGATAAATCTCTCCAAGAGTTTGAAGACCCCGGGGCAGTGCGAAGGCCCGGTCTTCTGTAAAATCCTCTTGAGACGATTTCTTCCATTAGACCTGGTGGTCTGGGGAAGGTGGAAAGTTCAGAGAGCCGCTTATGACCACAAAGACAAGACAAGCTGCAGGGCAACGGGATTGTACTTCCCCAGCAATTTGTTCTCCCCAGCATCGAGATTGCACTTTCCTCAGCAAAGCAGACCTTCCCCAGCAGGAGACTTGGGAAGTATTTTCTGGATCAAGACGTTATTCCCCACCAAGTCTGAACGCTTATTTTCCTCAGCCAGTCAGGAGATGTTTTCTCAGCAGCAACAGGGCGATCTGATCCTCAATAGATAAGTAAGCTTGATGTTATCCGCTAGCGGGGTGGATGTCAGCATTTACCGTTCCCCCAAGCAAAGTTTGGTGGTAATCCTCGCAACAGTTTGTCCAACGGTGGATGACATCCCTAGCAGGTTTTAAATCCAAGTGATATTTGGCACTCTCTTGATCCAGGCCGTGGCCCCCTTTTTCAAAGAGTTATGTATAATCCCCAGTAGAGCGAATGTTCATCTGAGACTTTATCCCCAGCAGAAGTTATTGATCCAGAGAGTCGGTCACGGTGATCCTTCTCAACGGAGTTTTGGGATTCAGAGGACAATTTATTTTTTAGCCCGATCTGAATCATTCTTTTCTCTCCGGCATTTATTTTGTTGGAGGGACCCCTTTTGCATATCATAAGCACTTGCATTGCATCCTCAAACGCGTAGCATTTCCACTTCGTGTGGAGCATTACGGCAAAATTCAAACATTTGCATTCGAAGCATAAGCCAGGTTTGACGCTCTCTTTACCAGTTTCTCTTTCTCAGCGGAGATGGCATAACTTAGGAGATTTTGGAGGGGCGCGTTCCTCATATTTGTGTTCCCCGGCAGAGTCTTTTATTTAGACTTATCCATTCCCCAGCGAGATTAATCCCCGGTAAAAGTTGCTTGATACCTTTACACCCGTCCGTGTACCCTTTTGATACCCGTCCGTATTGAAACCTTTACACCCGTAAGTGTACCTTTTAGATACCCGTCCGTATTGAAACCTTTACACCCGTCCGTGTACCTTTTAGATACTCGTCCGTATTGAAACCTTTACACCCGTCCGTGTACCTTTTAGATACCCGTCCGTACTGATACCTTTACACCCGTCCGTGTACCCTTTTGATACCCGTCCGTATTGAAACCTTTACACCCGTCCGTGTACCCTTTTGATACCCGTCCGTATTGAAACCTTTACACCCGTCCGTGTACCTTTTGATACCCGTCCGTATTAAAACCTTTACACCCGTCCGTGTACCTTTTTGATACCTGTCCGTATTGAGCTTTCTACACCCGTCCGTGTACCCTTTTGATACCCGTCCGTATTGAAACCTTTACACCCGTCCGTGTACCTTTTGATACCCGTCCGTATTGAGCTTTCTACACCCGTCCGTGTACCCTTCTGATACTCGTCCGTACTGAAACCTTTACACCCGTCCGTGTACCTTTTTGATACCCGTCCGTATTGAGCTTTCTACACCCGTCCGTGTACCTTCTAGATACCCGTCCGTATTGATACCTTTACACCCTTCTGTGTACCTTTTAGATACCCGTCCGTATTGAACCTTTTTACACCCGTCCGTGTACCTTTTAGATATTCGTCCGTATTGAACCCTTTTACACCCGTCCGTGTACCTTTTAGATACCCGTCCGTATTGAATCCTTTTACACCCGTCCGTGTATCTCTTCAGTACCCGTCCGTAGTTGATTTTCTGAATTTCTTGACACCCGTCAGTATTTATCCCCGGCATAGTTAACACTCGTTTGTGTTTATTTCGTGACTTTCCAATACCTTGGTTTTCAACACTCGTACATATCGTGACAAGTGTAACATTTATTGTTCGTTCCCCAGTGAGTCGTCCCCCTTCTGTTGGTCGCAAATTTCTAGAGTTCTTTCAGTATTCAATCCCCGTGTATCCTGGAATGTCTGAGAGCCGTTGCTATCATACCTTCAGGACCAAGTTGATTGAATAGGGGCAGCTGTTGCACCCCAAAATTTTCCCTCCTTACCTTTTTACTAACTGGCTTATGTTTCATTTCATTTTTTGCATTATCATGTGTGCATATCATTAGCATGGGGTCAAGTTGCTTGAGGCAGTCCAAGAAGGTCATATCTGGTCCATCACATCATCAAGGGTTCACAGGTGGCAAGGGATTTCAAGTGGATCACTCTCTCCTAACCAGTGCATGAATTAGGGTTTTGAGATTCTTGGGTTTATGGCTCCAAAGGGCAAGGTCCTTGGGTTCTTATCATCAACAAATGGCATATCTAATCTTTTTCGGAGAGGATACACATCATATTCAGAGGAATTTGGATTTGGAGATTGTGCTATTTCCTCCTAAGACTGAGGGTACCAAACTAGGGTTTGCTATAAAGTCAGTTTATTTCTGATTTTTTGGGCAAGACTTGATTCCATGGTATTCCTTGGGTCCCTGAGTATCTAGGAGTGGGAGATTGTCCATTAGTTTGATTCAGGAGAAGTTCAATTGGCCAATGGATTAAAAATCAGTTAACTTGGTCAAAAAGTCAACTGTGGTCAACACAAAGTCAAACCTCAAGATTTTTGGTCAACATCAAGATTATGGGGTGAAATTCATCATTTGATCAAGGGTTGATCATGATTCATCAAGGAAACCTCAGAATCATCAAGAATCAGGAGTTACTAAATTAGGGTTTTTGTAGGAAAAGTCAACTGTACTTTGACCAGGCCTAACTTCCACATACTTGATCAAAAATTTCTCAACCAAAGCCCATCTTGAAGGAAATTTAATTCCCTACAACTTTGTGTCTCACAAGCCAAGTCCAGAAATGCTTCATTTGGGAGATATAAGCCAAGACATTATAGGTCATTTTGAAAGTCAACAAAAGTCAACCTTTTTCAAAAGCTCATAACTTGAACATGGAAGATCAAATTGACATGGGACCAAAAGGGTTGGTTAGAGGACATCTTGAGGTTTCTAAAAAGTATTAGTTTGCATTAAGGAGCTAAAAATTGAAGGAGTTATGCTTAGTCAAAGTTGGGCAATTTTCAGGAGGTGCACAAAGCAAACTATGCCTAAAATCCAATTTTTGACAAATGGGCCATGAGTTTCTTAAACCAAACTCAAATACAAAGCCATGCACGACCCAAAGAGCATATATTTGATTTTTCCTCATTTTATTTCATTTTTATTGGATTTAATTAGTTAAAATTCAATATTAAATGAAATAATTCAAAAATAATTAAGCAATGGATTATCCAGGCCCAACTTATGGTCAGAAGAAAACCCTAGTCTTTATAAGTCAATTCATGCTAGGGTTGCAGAGGGACACGTGATATTTGGAGGATTGGAGCATTTGAACCCTAAAGATTTTTCATCAAAACTCACGATCCACAAGGTTTTGGCGAGAAGTTCTTCCACAAATATTTTCCTGGGGCTTTCTAGAGTGCAAATCAACCACCGTTCGTAGCCAAAGGCACGGATTGGAGCTGCTCCATCTCCGGTTGAGAAGTTTTTTCGTGTTCTTAAAACTCCTATTTTTTGCATGAATATTGACGTGTGATGAATGGTAGTCGCGCTGATATAATTATTTTTAATTATGGATGTGTGAATTGCTTGTAATATGGATTCAAAGTTTGGTACCCAATTGGTTTTTTATTCGTTTTTTATTATGCGCTCACAATTTGAATTTTTCAAGGCCATATTTGGATTCCTGGCGTTTTTCTGGTCAAAATAGTGTACCTGTTTGTATTTTCTGGAAAATTGCACGTTGCAGCTCACCGGAGATGTGGCCGGAGCCCCAGCTCCGGCGGCTACCGGAGGTACAGTCCGGCGAGTAGGATCCAAGGAGGAAGAGACAATCCTGGCCATTCATTGCCAGATCTAACGCATAACATGCTGCCACTTGTTATTTTTTTATGTTTTTATTTTATTGATTGTATGTGTGCCAGCTTAGGGGGACTACCATGCATCAGCCGATCAGGACCTTTGATTCACGATTGACTTTTGATCATGTGGTCATCAGCGTGACAACAATTAAATGAATCACGTGAGGAGCACGTGGCCGGTCTATGGTACTACCGGCTGATTAGGTGCGCGCAGGCATACGTTGGTTATCGTGCACGTGCATACGAGAGCCTCCCATCTTAACTACTGGGTGGAACGTTGACTTAAGGCGAACCGTTGATTTCATCCAATGGCGCATGGGGAGTCTGACTGGGTTGACCAAATTCACATGTACCTTTTTTTTATTTTATTTTATTTCTTCTGATGGGTGTAGCGCATGGGCCTACTTCCTACACCCCCCCTAAGCCCATTTCTTTCTTTCCAGTTTAGATAAGTTACTAACGCACCCCCAACACACTCTTAAGTCATTTTATTTTGTTTTATTTCAATTACATTTTCATATGTTAATTTTTTAAAATAGTAAATTGCATCTAAAAAAATCCTAAAAAATTCATGCATCACTTTTATTGTCTTATAAAATTTTCACCAATTTTTATTTTATTTTTCATCATTCAAATTAATCGTTTAATTCAACTTCTTTTTAATTGCACATCTCATGCATACTTGAACTTCTTCATTTTAATTCTCTTCATCTACAAAACATTTTTGATCCGTTCTTTTTTCATTCATTCATGAACATCCTAAAGTGTGTAAAAATATTTTTCTTTAATTTTTAAATTTATTTTTCATTGCATTTAGGTCCTTCTCTTTGACACGTTGAACCTTATCCCTTATCTGAATTTTGTGTGATCATTTGAATGGCTAACACTTTGGATTTTTGCAGGGATTTTTTATATGTTGTTTGCCTCTGGTTGAGGAATCCTAATGATTAATTTGGGAATTTTAGGAGTCATTTTTCTAATTATTGGAGTTATTTTCACTTGAGATTTTCTTGCAGGCGCATCTTTGATCTTATCTGATTATCTTGCTTGAAAGGCATTTGTGCCAATTGCTTTGGGGTTGTTCTTTGTTTCTTTGATTCATGTTTGGATTATTCTCATTATTATTTGTCATTGCTTGATTGTCATTCACCTAATTTCTCTTATTCACGTCTGTTTCTCACTAACCTCTTATGCAGGGACTAAGGTAAGTTCTTTAAGGGTATGGATAAGTATCCATGGTCACCCTTATCTTTTCCTCTCTTATCTTCTTCCTTTAGGGTTTAGGTTGAACCTCATTAACCGTAGGTCACCCATGCATGATAACTTTAGGGTTCATAGTCCCCCTTTAGAGTCACCCTTGTGTCTTCTCTCTTCTCATCTCAAATTTCTTTAAAACACTTAATAATAATGAGGTGTATTGCGCACGAGCCTTAAGTATGGGAAATGAGAAATGAGGGGCTTCCTCTCATCTTTCTAGAGTGCTTAGCGAACGTCCTGTCTTGGGAAGATGCGTTAAGTATTCGCCCCTGTGCCCTAGACTTTGGTGCAATGCAATTTAGGAACTAACTTAAGCCACTTCTGTCCTAAAAAATGCAAACAAACCTCAAACCTTTTTGTCCTTCGGGATTGTCAAACTAAAGCCTATTTTGAAAAAGGGCACGTTACCTTCCGTCTGAGTCGCAAACAGGCATCGACCCTAACTGCCGGACGCGAACTTAACGTCGCTCATAAAAAACACAAAAAGAACTTGGTCCGAACTACGCTGACTCTGAATTCCCCATTGCACAAGGGGGTACGTAGGCCTAGGACGTCGACGTCCTACCGAGTCTGTCTTAGTTTTTTCCTCCCCCGTTTAGTACAGCCCTAGATGATAGTATGACTCACCCTTAGAATAGACAACAAGCGTGGATCCCATCGAGTACGATGGACGCGTGGGGTGCTAATACCTTCCCCTCGCGTAACCGACTCCCGAACCCAGGCTATGGTTGCGATGACCATTCCTTTCCCTCTTCCTCAGGTTTATGCGGTGTTCCCTTTCCCTCTCTTGGGATAAATTTACACGGCTGGCGACTCTGTTTTTCCGCGCCACTCTCGCGTTTGTACCTGGATGAAAATCCCGGGAGCGACAGAATGCTAGCTATCGACATAACATAGAATTAAAAGTTCTAACACCCCCTAATTCATGTTCTCGAGACTTCTCATCCTGATGCTTCTCTTCAACTCGTCGAACCTGACTCTCTTCATGGGTTTGGTGAGTATGTCAGCTAGTTGCACTTCTGTCTTGTAAGGCTCAAGTTCAAGCTTTCCTTTGTTGACTTGATCTGTCAGAAAATAATATCTCCTCTCTATATACTTACTTTGACCATGACACACTGGATGATTCGCTTAGTGAATAGCTGACTTGTTGTCGACAAATAACTTCATTTCCCTAGATTCCATTATCTTGAGCTCTTCGGGCAACATCTCTATTCATGCTGCTTGGCATGATGCATATGATGCATTCACTTACTCAGCTTCATACATTGACAAAGCCACAATGCTTTGCTTCATTGATCTTCATGATATTGGAGTGTCTTTGATCATGAATATGTATCCTGCAAAACTCTTTTTTTCGTCTTGATCTCAACTGAAATCCGAATCAATGTAGCCATATACTTCTGTATGTGTGCTGGTCTTCTTCTACCTCAGCATCAATACACCATGATTAATCGTACTCTTTATATATCTCTGAAAGCTCCTGGAGTTTGACTAAATTTTGGTTAAAACTTAATGAAGAATGCTGCAAAAAAAGATGTCGAAGACAATGGCTCGACATTCTGACTTGACAAATATAGTAAGTTCTAAATCTGGTGCAAGAATCAAGGAATGATTACAACAGAGGATCAAGGGGTCAATAAACAGAAGATTGAAGCCCAAGGCAACAAAAGAGTATAAAAGAAGACCAAGACCTAGAACTGAACAACTGAATCTACGTAACACTTTTGTAAAGTAGAAAATAGGGTTTAGGGTTTTGAGAGTCGTAGGCTTTCTTGTAAGTCTTCCTCTGTATCAATTTGATGCAGTGTGGTAGACATAGGTACTTGTACAGATTCAGAAGCCCGTAGGCAATGAATCTTGTAGTGTTCTTAGATGAAGCTTTGAAGCAAATCCAAGTTAACTTGTTAGTCAAGGATGTTTGACTGAACTTTGTATTGGAAGGGGTGTCTTTCAATAGGAATGATACAGTTATGAGGTATTAACTGTTAGATAATCACAGGTTGTGATTTAGGGAGTGAGATGGGTTTCTCTTATCAATTAGATGTGACTTCTAATGATAAAGTCTTCATTGGATAGTGATAGGTTAGTGTGGGTGCTTTCTATAAACCTGAGGTTGTTTACATAAAACTATACTAGTGATAGTGAATTCTTCTTCCTGGATTGGTATCCCCCAGATGTAGGTGAGTTGCACCGAACTGGGTCATCATATTCTGTATTGTTTATCATTCTGTAATTTACAGTTCAGTTTTGATTAACATGTTGGATCAGATGTCGTAACATCTGTGTTGCTACAGTTTTGATATTTAAGGTATCAGTCTGCTGCAGTTCTGTTTGTTGTTTAAATGTTTATGCAGAACAATGTCTTGACATGTATCAGGACATCTGTTGTCTGTAATGCCAGAATTTCAATTGGTATCAGAGCAGGCATTTTGTCTGTTTCTGAATGAGATCTTTGGGAGATACTTTCTGGCGTTTAAACAAGGAGGAGTTTTGAAGATTAGATCAATCAACTCAGACATACTCAAGGGTATTAATGGATGGGATTGATGTTTTGGATCGAAGGTAACAACCCGGTGGTTATTCATGTTGCTGAGGAGGTTCTACAACAACTACAGGAGAAGTGGCTAGTTCTCTTGTTGGGGTGTCTTATAAGATGTTCTGACATCTTATTAGGGCAAGCAGAATTTGTTCCTTGGTGGTTCCGCTGCATATGTTTCTGATGGAAGAGCTCTAGAATTCTGAGATTCTGGAGTTGTTACTGAAGACAGATGGTGGAAGGTCTCAATCGTCGGCCTCTATTTCTGAAGATATCTGCATTTTTTTATTCCAAAGTCATGAGCAATGGAATGGAAAGAGTTGTTGGAAGATGTCTGTTATGGTGACCTGGTACTTGGACGCTTGGTTCCATGGTGCATTTTGAAGTCAGTTGAAGAGGAGAGGAGTTAGGTATGGGTTTATCAAGTTCTTACTCTGGGAGTTTGATAAATTATTGATTGGCTAGGTTATCAAAGATACTTGAGAATTCTCTCAAGTCCACTCATAAAGGCGTCTCAGTCGTGCATCTGGAGTCTTCTAGTTATTCTTCTGACTAGAAGGTGTTTCTATGAAACACAACCTGAAGAAAGTGGGGGTGATTTATTTTCACTATCCAAAACAGCAAGGAAAGATTCATCTCTCTTAATCCTAAGGGTGGATCCAATCTGATTGGAGTTTTCAGAACTGTTTAGGTAAATAGGATTCGTTCAGAGAGAATCTTAGTTACTTGAGTCAAGGGTGGAAGCCTTGGTATCTCAATAATTTATTGTCAAAGAAGATACATGCAAAAGATTAAATACTTGATAAGTGTTCATGAAGTGATCTGCTGGAGCTTAGCTACAATAGTGAAACAGGATTATTGGACAAGGATTTAAGATCAATTGCTATTTGTGGAATTCATAAGTATTTAATTAATTATCCTTGAAAGTCAAGATTACTGATGTTCAACAAGATGTTGGAACATCTCTTCATTTGGTTTGTGCAGAATCATGGGAGGGGTACTGCATAGGCTTTTGGTTTTATTTCTCTTGGGTGTTAACCTAAGAATCTGCTTCAATTGGTGTGGCAGAAGCATCTGATCTCTGAATAGTTTCCTAGCAAGAAACTGGTCTAGACTATGGTGATGTGAAATATGAAGAAGAAGACATCATAATCTTGATGGATGGTTCTTGGATCAGTTTATTTCTGATCTAAGAATATTGGGGTGCAACAGGTGTGTTCAGGTTGTTACTAGAAGCATCTGGTGGTAGTACAACTTAGATCAGTTTATTTCTGATCTAGGTACTCAAGAGCATGGGATCTTGCTCATTTTGAAGGTCAAGGTTAAGTGACAGTTATCTCCGACTTTCTACAGACTGCTCTACTAAGGAAAGTGGCATTCTTTGGTATGGCTATTATGTAGTCTAAGACTACTTTCTCTTCTGAAGATTCAGACGTGGCAGGTGTGAAGTCTTTGGAGTTTCAAAGCACTTATTCCTCAAGGTGTGAGCTTGAAAGGAATATATGTGATAAGTCTAAATAGGATGGAGGTTGTCTACTCAAACTTGGTTGTTGAATCAAGTCTATGAGAGCATGAAACTCTTGTTCTGTTAAAGGGAGAAGGTTCTTCTAAGTGGCATAAGGAGGAGCTGAATTCAGCAGCTGGATGTCGTATCAGAGTGTTTTGATATCTAGCTTAACATCAGAGTCTCAGCTGGTGATGTGGCACATCAGCTTAAGATAAGGTGATCTACAGGAGAATGAAAGTTATGGATGCTTTAAAAAGGTCTATCTCATGCAGTTTGCGGGAGCTGTGGATTGAGAAGATGTTAAATGTCTAGAGGCTTGGTGGATCCAAGATGTCTTTCTATTGAGCAATTAGTTCATGTGACTTGAAGATCAGATTTCATTGGTGGATCAGTGTATCTTGTGGGAGTTTTGAAGAAGAGTGAGATCAATCAAAAAAAGTGGCATTTGCATAGTGTGCATTCAAGCAGGGTGCTTGGAACTAATTACTCTTGGGCAGAAGGGTAGTTGGTTGAAAATGTAAGGAGGATCTGGTTCATCTTGGAGCTTGTGTTAGAAGTTCTAGGTTGAGGATGGAAGATTACCTTCTTTTTGTGGATGAGAGTTTATTTCTCTCTTTGGGTTTCTGGAGTTCTTATTGATCAAGCTGGTGGCATAGTGTTGTTTGAAGATCTTCAGTTGGATTACTATGCAGATAGTAAGTCCAGTGGTGGAGCATATCAAGAACCATGGTGTGTGGTGTCTGTGGTGTGTGAAGGATATCCTAACTGATGTTAGAACATTTTCTGGGATGGTTATCCTTGGAGTAGGATACTAAGTTCTGAGTGTAGAACTTGACACTCATATCTTGTCTAAGAAGTATTTATCTTATCATACGGGAGAATGATGGGTAAAGGATTGTCTTGGAAGTCTGATGTGAATGGGACATGCTAGAAATAGATCAGTTTGGTGCTTGTGGAGCAAATGGGTTGAAGATTTCTAGAGCATGTATACGATATCTGACATCGTTAAGAAAATAAAAAACTAAGAGGTATGGTATCTCTTTGAGGAATGTGGATAATTCCAGATCAATTGGATTTTATCTCAAGGAACATGGAGGTCTATACATAAGAATTCAAGAGGAATTTGTGTGGTCTATAGATGGGTTCAAGAAGAGAGAGATTAATGGAGCTTTGATCTTAATCCAAGAGTTTGTTAATTTAGGATGGTGATCCTAATGGGACCTCACGGGAAGCATGATGGTGTTCATGTGTGAGTGATTATTGGTTCTTGTCAGAAGAAGTAATAAGTACAGTTGATGATTGTGTTCAGTAGGTAGGTTGGACAGAGGGTGCACTCTTGAAGACATGAAGATACGTCTTATGTTTTCCATTCATCTACCAAGTGTTTATTCTAGGAGCATTGGTTATCTTAGATATGGGGAGTTGCTCCTTGATCTAAGATGTATTACTGCAGTGGTGCAGATTATTTATCAAGATTGTTTGTGGTCTCAAGCAGTTTATGATAGATTGCCTCTGGTGAGAATGATATGTCAGACGAGATGTCGTGACATTGCTCTACTGGTATAAGTTCTGGGTAAACTTATCAGGGTATTCTGATTCTGTCATTGGGTATCAATGGATTAAATTAGAAGTAGTACAAGTACCTTGCTTATCGTTGTTGACTGAAAGATGTTTGAAGAAATGTCTTAACATCTTGTGTAATGCCCTGTATAATATATATCTAGAATAATACAATACAAGCATTTTATTTGGTATTGCATCATCATAAGTGCCTAATGGCGTAATTCACATACTTGACCATTCTAAAGCATAATACAATCTATGGTACAAGATATGGAAACTGTCCAAAATAATAAAAACTAAGATCAATATACAATATCCTCAATTGTATACAACAGATTACACAGCGGAAAAACTAATACCGAGCTTCTCTTGAAACATCCAAGCATAGCTCCACTTGTAAATCAAACCTGCAAACCACACCTGTAATATAACAATAATAGTGGGGTGAGATACATCAAATCTCAGTGAGTTCCCTATCTTATAGATTCTCTCAGCTGTACAAGGTTCTAACCGATCCTAAATCAAGTTAAGGGGAAGGGAAATGACCTTGAGTTCTCAATCTCACAATCTCACATTATATGGAAACATGTCATGAGTCTGTTAACTCATAAATTCACACTAAAGGAAAAACATCCTGAGCCTGTTAACTTAAGAATCCTTACGAATGGAAATATGTCCTGAGCCTATTAACTCAAGAATCTCACTAATCGATAACCTGTACCAAGGCATCCCCTTTTCCTGTCCGCTTCTATGTCTAGAAGTAGACCTGAGTCAGGGATCCTTGTAGTTACTTGACATACAAAATGGATTCGGGATCATCGGCTTGTTAACCGTGATCCGTCACTTCTCATGACCTGTTAACCATCACAAGTCTCTACCCGTAGGTTCCATTCATACTACACACGGGAATCAAACCTGCCAAGTAATCATGCCTGCACTTCAGAGGAGCTCGAGTCTCATGAAGGCCTCTCAAGGGTAACTCAAAAGAAAATGGTTACGATTAAGTGATCATATACACAAACGTGATAGTATTCGACAATCACAAGGCCACATTCACCTTAAGAACTTTTTTGTCTTTTCACAAAACCACAATGGTTAATACACATGTTCCATACTAGTGTCTCACTTTTTTCTATTTCATTCAGTATTGGACACACGTCTCGGTCTCTTCTGCACGAGCATTGTAATTAAGTTATTCATCAATTTCCTAGCCATTACTAGGTTCCACTATCATTAACTATGCCATTTTGTTTTGGGGTAAAGTTTCCTCACTCTTCCTAATTCATTTTAAGCATGCATATTTTCTTTCATTCACAATTCACAATTAGATAGATATGGTATAATCACAAATATTACAAGTAAACACATATAATAGCATAACATGTCAAACATAATCCACATAGTAGTTCACACACATTTTTAAGGCATACAAGCCTCTACTATCCTCTACCAAGCATCCTTGGTTAAAATCATGGTCTCACATTACCATATCATAGCACGACACATAAAATGTCACTTTCGGTTCCCTCCGATTCATTTAATCGGGTATCGAAAACAATAATTTTCACTTTTATCCCGTAAGATATTTCCACAGATTTACATCGGCTGTAATTATGCCTCGATCGGATTTACGATCTAAAAGATATGGAATTTCAACATATCAAATAAACATTACTTCATTTATTTTCCACTAAGCGGGAAATACCGCGCTTAGCGCGCTCTGCGTTATGAAGAAAAATAACCCTCATGACAGCAGCCTCCAAACCACACATTCACCCCCAAAACCACACCCCAACAACCAATAGAAGTACATTATCATGGTTCTAACATCAACACATAGTTTCTCTCACAAAACCCTAACATTTCAAAACCCATTTCATTTCAAACTCATTCCAATCAACACCAAACATCATAACAACTATTAATGGATGATTCTATACATATATTGATCATACTACACAAATTATAACACACTTCAACCGTTAGATTCTTTGATTTTGTAAAAACCCAATTTTTCCCCAAAATCCAACCTAACTCAAAAACCTCAAGAAATTATACTCTAAAGTTTCTACCTAGAACCCACCTGGTAATCGAAGAGGAGTTTGAAGAAGATGTTGAATCGATGAAGAGATGATGAAGATCCAAGCTCTTCTTCTTCCATGAGCTTTTTCTCTTCATTCTCTCCATTTCCTCTTTCTTTCTCTTTTCTTCTTTTCTTCCTCTTACTATCTTTCCTTTTCTTTTCTTTTATAACACACACACACACGCACACACACACACACACACACACACACACACATATATATATATATATATATATATATATATATATATATATATATATCAATATTATATAATATAATCCAATAGAGTAAAATATCTCCAATTGATATTTTATCGTCTTACGCCAATTGATCAATTATTAGAGTTACCTTAATATACTCCCTTGAACTAATAATTATTGATCTGTCTCTTTCATAAAATAATTGATCTCTTTAGAGTTCAGCAGTTTCTTTATTGATCCCAAAAGTCAATACTCAAGATACTTAGAGGATTCCATTAATTCAATTTACCCAAGATAGAGCACATAGATACTCATCTGATCTCACCTGATGTCCAATTGAGCATTTAAATAATATGGGGTATTACACTCTCCCCCCTTAAATTGAAATTCGCCCCCGAATTTCCTCTACTCGACAACAACAGCAACTTGTATAACTGTCTTAGAACCACACTTAACTTTACTTCCGTTAGAATTTCTAACATAATCCAAAATTCAACTTGACTTCACAGACCAAAATCCGTATTTTCACAATTTATCAAACTTCACGTCCTTAATCATACTCTTGTTCCAATATCGGTTTAACTTTCAACTTGTTTTTTTCTCATTTATCTGTTGTTTCTTACTAAAACACTTGGTCGCATTCTTCCTTCGGGAAAAAAATGTACCATTCTATATTCCTCTACTGAGTCACAACAAGACCATAACACCTTATCTTGGTTTTAAGGTAACAAACACTCATCAAATCTTTGCGATGTAAATCAGTGATTCCTTAACTTCATGCAATCACCGACGACTATCCTTTCATAAATTCCTTAATGTTCAAAACCACTTCATAGATTGCCAAACAACTTCTTTTACCAGTTCCATCTAGTCTGATGCTGCACACTGTACTCGTTAAATCCGATATTTCATCTCTTTCGTATCACACCCAAAATAACATGCTTAGGACAATTTCTTCTTATTTCCATGCTTATAATTAATTTCTCCTCCGATTCTTATAAATCCGACTGAGCCTTTTCATTTTTCACCTTCCACTGCGTAACTCCAATTCTAACAATGGGATACCACCAATTCTTAAGCATTACCAAGTAGCTAACAGTCCACAGAGAACACACTTATCCACTAAGATCCTTACTAACCAACGGTACAAGAACTTACTGACGTCCTGTGGTAGAACAATTTCCTTGCCAACACACAATATCTTAACATCTGTCTAATATTCCCCAGACGATAGAGATGCAGGAATTACACTGCTATAACCATAACATATACAACTCCAAATCCGTTCCAAACTCGAAATAATATATCCAAAATAGTTTAACAACCTCCGATTTGGTTACCACATTCCAAAACGATTCTTCTTGCAGAATTCCGACTCACTCAGGGTTTCTTGCTGATTCGAGATCTCAACCAATAACAGCGTAACACCAACATAGAACTTCATTCACACGCGAGACACCACTTATCAAAACTTAAACCATTCAAAGCATAATTATGAGTTTCCATACTACTCACCAATTTGCCTACGATACTCCGCATGCATATACACCGTCGAAGTCCATATCACACTTCTCAAGTTACATGCTTAACTTCGGAACACCCAATTCTCACTCTTACTTGGAAGGATAACCTCCAAATTTCATTCTCTTGGTAAAATACAACTGCACCCAACTGGTACCACTCTCACAGAGTCTAAAACCAAAACCATGAACTCACGGAAGATAATAATTACTAAACTCGGACCAACCGTTCATCCCTTACTAACACCAAAATTTCACACCGAAACATTCTTTACAAGATCAGCACCTCGTGGGTATTCCTTAACTTCGTCCTCAAGACTCTCTACAGTAATGATAACAATACACTTAAGACTTTCCTACACTTAACACAGTTCACAAGATTATTTTCACAAAAGTCAACTTACCTTGTCGTCTAAACAAATGTTCAACTATACAACACCTTTCCAAAAGTTACGATTCCAAAAGCCCCAAATCCGTTTTTCATTTACTTGGAATCCCATTATACATTCATACAATACTCTACACTCGGAGCAACATAAGGTAACAAAAATGCAGATGATGGTTCTTAAGAGATTTCATAATTTACACACACGTTAAACAATTAACTACCTGAAATAATCGGTTAACTCCTCAAAATTCAACATAAAATACCATCCTTGCACGTGTTAATCGGTTAACCCCATTGTGTTAATCGATTAACACTATTGCAGAAACTGAAAACCAGCTCCTTCTTTATTCAAGCCATCCCTACTCAAACCATCAATCCGATTTGTTCTAACCTGAAATATTATTCTTCACTCGTAGCTTCTTAACTTATATAACATTCATCAACCATGGTCAACTCTAGGTAAAACCGACAAGGTCAAAACATTCCGACGACACACTCCAACCAAGTGACAAGGCAAAATTCCGAATTCTGACATTGTTACCCTACAAAACTTCAACGAGATTGTTTCTTTTCTGCTTAAACAACTACGCTAGCAGGAGACCAATAATGACGACATTCTTGGGTTTTTAATCACGATTCATACTTGATTCATCCACAAACAAAACCCAACATACAACCTTGTTCTCTCACTTGAACTTCTTGGTGGGAAATAGAACAACAACGTTCTTAGTCCAACAAAAGGTAGATCCTGAATGTTCCGATTATTCACAATTACAGAAGTTTCTCTATACTTGAAAATAAATCGGGGTAATGCATCCTCTTGAAGAACCTTTCCATCACTTCACACACATTAACCGGGATTTCTTGCCCTTCACTATCCATTGAACATCCCACTTACACCAAATTACTTGATGGAAGATTCGCAACCGACAATTCTCATTAACTATCTACAAGACCTTTTCGGTATAAATCGTTCCATCATTTACCCTTAGTCCGTAATAAGTCCTGATTTGCTTCTCGTTGTTTTACCACAGTTTTACTCCTTAGAACACAATGCTCACTGTTTCACAAAACACATTCCTTCACACTTGTCTCGAGAATAAGAATCCATCACGTACACTTGTGACTACGGTACTACTACTACGCTTGTTCTTAATACAAAAGTGTAACTTTCTCATTCCACGTTATACTAACAGGCTCCTCACAGGTGAACCATCCGTGATTACACTTCCTTAATTTTAGTTTCAACAACATCTTAAGGATTATATCACACATTCGTCCAAAATATGCTCAGTTGCCACTTCCTCTTAATATACCATCGATACCGCTTTCCACACCGTGTTTACTTCACTTTCCTTTGTAATCCTCTTAGGTCCAAATATAAAACCATCTTACTAAAATTTCCTTAACACACACTTCTTCTGGTCTGTATCACTACACTTTCCGTTATTAAATAAAGTTTAAACTTTCTCCGACATAATAACTCATACTGTTCCTTGGGTAATTTAACAATTCCAAATTGGTCTCTTACTGAAAACAGAAATTCCGATGTATCATCTCGAACTTAATCTCTCTTCATAACTGAAGATACACAATTCATCTCCTATTCTTCATCCGGCGTACACTTGTTTCCCTTGAAGTATGTAAACACATCCTTGTGTCCTTTCACACACTTCTCTACTACTACTTTAGGTTCCCATAAAAGCCGAACGTCCTTAACTCTCCACCTTCTAACCATTTGGAAGACATTGTTCTGAACACATTCCTTAAGGTACTGTCGTCCATTCAAGATACCATAACGACCTTAGAAACTGAAACACCAAAATTTATCTCACTTCCGGACCTTACGTCACATATTCCACAAACCAATTTTTCTTTTCCACGGAATGAGATTACTTGAAATCCTCATTAATATCAGTTGTCAATCCAACCTTACTAATGATTTTACATATTTCTTGATACCTTAACCAATCGTCCAATAGAGATCCTTAACTTTCAGACTCCATAATTCCAAAGGATTGCTTAAACAACACACCACTCTTTAATTTCCATGCTACCCAAGCACAACTTCTATTAAACCCTCACTGAGCTGGCCCAAAACTCTTCACTACTAACTCTTAGCTTGATCCTACCCTCACAGAACAAGTTCTGACAACACTTCGGAGTCCTCGTGGTCGCTCAACCATGAGTCTACCTATCACATAAATAGTATTAGGTTGATCAGGCCCAACACTACATAGTATGATATTAAGTTTCATGATGGCAAGACACACTTAAGAGGAAGGAATAGATTTACTTATGATGTTTCAAGGCTAGGTCGATGACACGACCTGCTCTGATACCAAATGTAATGCCCTGTATAATATATATCTAGAATAATACAATGCAAGCATTTTATTTGGTACTAACACCACCATAAGTGCCTAATGGTGTAATTCACATACTTGACCATTCTAAAACATAATACAATCTATGGTACAAGCTATGGAAACTATCCAAAATAATAAAAACTAAGATCAATATACAATATCCTCAATTGTATACAACAGATTACACAGCGAAAAAACTAATACTGAGCTTCTCTTGAAACATCCAAGCATAGCTCCACTTGTAAATCAAACCTGCAAACCACACCTGTAATATAAAAACAATAGTGGGGTGAGATACATCAAATCTCAGTGAGTTCGCTATCTTATGGATTCTCTCGGCTGTACAAGGTTCTAACCGATCCTAACTCAAGTCAAGGGGAAGGAAAATGACCTTGAGTTCTCAATCACACAATCTCACACTATATGGAAACATGTCATGAGTCTGTTAACTCATAAATTCACACGAAAGGAAAAACGTCCTGAGCCTGTTAACTCAAGAATCCTTACGAATGGAAATAAGTCCTGAGCCTGTTAACTCAAGAATCTCACTAATCGATAACCTGTACCAAGGCATCCCCTTTTCCCGTTCGCTTCTGCGTCTAGAAGTCGACTAGAGTCATGGATCCTTGTAGTTACTTGACATACAAAATGGATTCAGGATCATCGGCCTGTTAACCGTGATCCGTCACTTCTCATGGCCTGTTAACCATCACAAGTATCTACCCGTAGGTTCCATTCGTACTACACACGGGAATCAAACCTGCCAAGGAATCATGCTTGCACTTCAGAGGAGCTCGAGACTCATGAAGGCCTCTCAAGGGCAACTCAAAAGAAAATGGTTACGATTACGTGATCATATACACAAACGTGATAGTATTCGACAATCACAAGGTCACATTCACCTTAAGACCTCTTTTGTCTTTTCACAAAACCACAATGGTTAATACACATGTTTCATACTAGTGTCTCACTCTTTTCTATATCATTCAGTATTGGACACACGTCTCGGCCTCTTCTGCACGAGCATTGTCATTAAGTTATTCATCAATTTCCTAGCCATTACTAGGTTCCACTATCATTAACTATGCCATTTTGTTTTGGGGTAAAGTTTCCTCACTCTTCCTAATTCATTTTAAGCATGCATATTTTCTTTCATTCACAATTCACAATTAGATAGATATGGTATAATCACAAATATTACAAGTAAATACATATAATAGCATAACATGTCAAACATAATCCACATAGTAGTTCACACACATTTTTAAGGCATACAAGCCTCTATTATCCTCTACCAAGCATCCATGGTTAAAATCATGGTCTCACATTACCATATCATAGCACGTCACATAAAATGTCACTTTCGGTTCCCTCTGATTCATTTAATCGGGTATCGAAAACAATAATTTTTACTTTTATCCCATAGGATATTTCGACAGCTTTACATTGGCTGTAATTATGCCTCGATCGGATTTACGATCCAAAAGATATGGAATTTCAACATATCAAATAAACATTACTTCATTCATTTTCCACTAAATAATTAATCCCACATCACACCCCTAATATCCACTTTTTATTGGGTAGAGGATTGTCATAGCTTTCCAATGATACCAAGAACGTCTCAATCCGAGTTACGGATCAAAAGTTATGGATTTTTAAAGAATATTTTCTTTTGTTCCAGGTCGAGCTAAGCGGGCCCACCCGCGCTAAGCGCGCTCCTCACTGCCTGGAAGGGGTGAAAATTCTCCAGACCGCACTAATCGGGAAATACCGCGCTAAGCATGCTCTACGTTATGCAGAAAAATAACCCTCATGACAGCAGTCTCCAAACCACACATTCACCCCCAAAACCACACCTCAACAACCAATAGAAGTACATTATCATGGTTCTAACATCAACACATAGTTTCTCTCACAAAACCTTAACATTTCAAAACCCATTTCATTTTAAACTCATTCCAATCAACACCAAACATCATAACAACTATCAATGGATGATTCTATACATATATTGATCATACTACACAAATTATAACACACTTCAACCGTTAGATTCTTTGATTTTGCAAAAACCTCATTTTCTCCAAAATCCAACCTAACTCAAAAACCCCAAGAAATTATACTCTCAAGTTTCTATCTAGAACCCACCTGGTAATCGAAGAGGAGTTTGAAGAAGATGTTGAATCGATGAAGAGATGATGAAGATCCAAGCTCTTCTTCGTCCATGAGCTTTTTCTCTTCATTCTCTCCATTTCCTCTTTCTTTCTCTTTTCTTCTTTTCTTCCTCTTACTATCTTTCCTTTACATTTCTTTTATAACACACACACACACACACACACACACACACACACACACACATATATATATAAACTAATATTATATAATATAATCCAATAGAGTAAAATATCTCCAATTGATATTTTATCGTCTTACACCAATTGATCAATTATTAGAGTTACCTTAATATACTCCCTTGAACTAATAATTATTGATCTGTCTCTTTCATAAAATAATTGATCTCTTTAGATTTCACCAGTTGCTCTATTGATCCCAAAAGTCAATACTCAAGATACTTAGAGGATTCCATTAATTCAATTTACCCAAGATAGAGCACATAGATACTCATCTGATCTCACCTGATGTCCAATTGAGTATTTAAATAATATGGGGTATTACATCTTGGTCTATTAATCTTGGTCTTCTGGTTGGAAGGGTTTAAATGAGTGCTACAAGAGGGACTATACAAAGTCTGACAAGATGTCAGAACATTGGATATACACTTATTTACTTTGGACAGTGGAGAATTTGTGTCTTAGGGAACGCGTGCTAAAAATGGGTTTTGGAAAATGCGCATTCTTGGAATGGTCCTTGAGTCAAATATGGTCGGGTGGTGCTCTATTGTCTCTGAAAATACATAATGTCATTTAATGTTCACATTGAATGGACATGTGTTACTTCCAATGGTTCGTTACATCCTATGAGAAACACTCTTGCATATAAAGGGTGTTCTAGTCGTCATCTTGTCTCATGTTCTGTTGTGCTGAGTTGTCATGGGGTATGCTTGATTGTGGGTTTCCTCAGGCTAGGTATGGGTTTGTCTTGGACATGTTTGTCAATTTTTGGCTAAAAAGGGGGAGAAAAATACAAGGGTTGAGTCTGTCCTTGTAGTTGGTTTGCAGAGATGTTGGACAGAATTTTCTAACATTATGACTAAGTCACAAGGTTCTTCCCATATGTTCTGAGTCAGTCTTTCGTGTCCTGTGATCTAAGTTATGAACACAGTCGTGCCCTGTGTTCTGAGTTACCCAGGTTGGTGTTTGGCTGCTTCAGTGGCAAAAATTTCCCCCCCTGGTGAGGAATTATCGATTCATGGGAAAAGAGGAATGTGTCATCAACATGATTGGATAATCGCCACTGAGGGTGAAGAGGCGTTAGAAGCATCTTAGGTTTATTGTCAAAAATAAAGTTTTAGCCAAAATTTGTCAAAAGGGGGAGATTGAAAGCTCCTAGGGTTTGGATAAATTTTGGTTAAAACTTAATGAAGAATGCTGCAGAAAAAGATGTCGATGACAATGTCTCGACATTCTGACTTGACCAATATAGCAGGTTCTAAATCTGGTGCAAGAATCAAGGAATGATTACAACAGTGGATCAAGGGGTCAATAAACAGAAGAATGAAGCCCAAGGCAGCAGAAGAGTATAAAAGAAGACCAAGACCTAGGATTGAACAACTGAACCTATCTTAACACTTTTGTAAAGTAGAAAATAGGGTTTAGAGTTTTAAGAGTCGTAGGCTTTCTTGTAAGTCTCGCTCTGTATCGATTTCATGCAGTGTGGTAGACATAGGTACTTGTACAGATTCAGAAGCCCGTAGGCAATGAATCTTGTAGTGTTCTTCGATGAAGCTTTGAAGCAAATCCAAGTTAACTTGTTAGTCAAGGATGTTTGACTAAACTTTGTATTGGAAGGGGTGTCTTTCAATAGGAATAATACAATTATGAGGTATTAACAGTTAGATATTCACAGGTTGTAATTTAGGGAGTGAGATGGGTTTCTTTTATCAATTAGATGTGACTTCTAATGATAAATTCTTCATTGGGTAGTGATAGGTTAGCGTGGGTGCTTTTTGTAAACCTGAGGTTGTTTACATAAAACTATACTAGTGATAGTGAATTCTTCTTCCTGGATTGGTATCCCCCAGATGTAGGTGAGTTGCACCGAACTGGGTCATCATATTCTGTGTTGTTTATCATTCTATAATTTACAGTTCAGTTTTGATTAACATGTTGGATCAGATGTCGTAACATCTGTGTTGCTGCAGTTCTGATATTTAAGGTATCAGTCTGCTGCAATTCTATTCTTGTTTAAATGTTTATTCAGAACAATGCCTTGACATGTATCAGGACATCTGTAGTCTGCAATGCCATAATTTCAATCTCAACACCCTCTTAAATGCAGTGAGATGGAATTCTTAAGGTTTCTCCATGAATCTACTTAACAGTCCAACACTTTGACAGATGTCTGACCTAGTATTACAAAGATACCTCAAGGATCCAATGATTTGTTTGTACAAGGTCTCACTTACAAACTCATAATTTGTCTCCATCTTCAACTTTTCTCTAGTTTCTAATAGCGTAGCAGTTGCATTACAGTTGTTCATCTTGAACCTGTTCAAGATATCTTGGGCATATTTCTTTTGGTGTAGAACACTCCTTCACACATGTCTTTGAACTCTATCCCTAATAAATATGAAAAATTCCCTAAGGCAGAAATTTCAAACTCTTGCATCAACTTCGACTTGACTTTTCTTATCTATACTTCATCTGCATCTGAAATCAACAAATCATCTATATACAGGCATATGATGATTCGACTGACGTTGTCTGCATCATTGACATACACTCTATGTTTAGAGACACACTTTGTGAAACCTGCTTCGATCAAGAAGCCATCTATTCTCTTATTCCAAGCTCTCGAAGCTTGCTTCAAATCATAAAGAAATTTCCTCAATCTATACACCTTTGAATCTTGCCCATTGATTTCGAGTCCTGGTGGTTGACTGACATAGACTTCTTCTTCTAGAGGTCCATTTAGAAATTTTGATTTTACATCCAACTGATGTACCTTCCACCTTCTGTATGCTATTGTCGACACAACAACTCCGATTATCTCTAGCCTTGCAATAGGTGCTTAGACTTCGTCGAAATCAATACCAGGTTTTTGCAGAAAACCTCTCGCCACTAGTCTTTCCTTATACTTGGAAATTTCTCCATTCGGCCTTTGTTTCAGCTAGTAAACCCACTTCACATCAATTGGCATCTTGACTAACTTTTTGACAAGCTCACAGGTTCTCGATTGACCCGAATTCTTCTTTTATGGCTGCTAACCAATTTGAATTGTTCATGGCTTGATCCAAATTGATTGATTATGCTTCAGCCATCATCATTTCTTCTTCTATTAAGTCACCATCTGCATCGACTGCTTGATTTGGAAATCTCTCATATCCAACCAGCCTTGTCGACCCAGTTCTTATTCTAGTTGATCTTCTAATATGTCACTCAGGTGGTTCCTTATTTCGATTTGTTGGGACTTCAAATTGTTCTTCTTCTTCAAACATATTTGTAACTGTATCTAACTCCTATCGAACTGACCCTTGACTCCAATCCCACAATTTTCTTTCATCCACTAGAACATCTCGACTGATCACTATCTTATCATCATTTGGTCAATATATCTTGTATGCATAAGTCGAATGATAACCTATGAGCACCATAGTCTGACTTCGATCATCTATTTTCTTCCCCAATTATTCAGGTACATCCCTGAAGTACATTGATCCAAACACTCTAACATGACTAACATTCGGATTCACACCTATCCAAGCCTCATAAGGAGTCTTCTCGACCATCTTCTTGGTTGGACATATATTTAGAATGTATACTACTGTCGAAGTTACTTCAACCTAAAATCTCTTTAGCATATCTTTAGCTTTCAACATGCTCCTAGTTATGTTCAGTATACTTCAATTCTTCCTCTCAGATATGCCATTATGCTGAGGTGTAAAGGGTGCAACGACCTCGTGCTCTATACCCTCCTCATTGCAAAATCTAGCAAATTCTTGCAAGGTGTATTCACCATCACAATAAGTTCTCAATTTCTTCAACTTGCATCCACTTTTCTTTTAGACATACAATTTGAACTTCTTTAACTGTGTGAATACCTCACTCTTCCTTTCAATAAGAAAAATCCACATATATCTACTGAATTCATCTATAAAGGTTAGGAAGTAGTAGTTACCTCCTTTCGACATCACTTTAAATGGTCCACACTCATCAGAGTGAACTAACTCTAGCTTTTCCTTTGACCTCATTGGCAAGTCATGCTTGAATGCTTTATGTAATACCTCGTGTTTCCTTAAATACTAAAATTCATATCGGTTGAGTTCAACTGAGTTTCTATGTAGTCTGAAAGTTATCAGTTGGAATAAATAGAGTAACTAGTGGGCTTAGATTGACTTAATTAATATTATTTGAGATTGCCCTTTTATAAATTGGTACAAAAAGAGACATTTTGATAACATTAATAATGAGTCAGTTCCTCTAGTTAAACAAATGTTAAGTATTGTACCACTTAATATATATGTTACTACTTTTACCATTACTTGTTCACCACACAAATTTTAGTAGCCACTTCATGACCACATGTTATACCACTTTTCTTACCAAATCTTCTCCCATATGATACCTCTACGTATCATTCATTTCCAACTTATCAGGAAATGTTTGGAAAGGAAAAATAAAGAGAAAAAAGGAAACCTAGTGGAAGAAGAAGAAACTTGGAGGAACATAGCCACTTGGAATTCATCGTCATCACTTCATCATCCTCATCGATATCTTCATCATCCTACAATTTTCCTCACAATTTCAAGGTGGGTTTTAGGTATAAACCTTATGTTTGTAAAAGTTAGGGTTGTAGAACCATAAGATAGAAATTGATGATGTTTTGCATGTTGTTATATTTTCTTCCATTACCCATGAGAAATTGCTATGATTATTGTTGTCCTTCATGATTATTATAATCCAATGTTGAATATGGTTGTTGCTTTGAGTATGTATTCATGTTGTTGAAGAACCATGCTTTGGGTAAATGAAATTGAATACCATAGTTGTTAGAAAGGAACAATATTTTGCAAGGAATGAGAAATGGTAGTTGTAGAGGAATAATTTAGGAATGAGTGTAGTATGGATATGTGAGTTGGGGTTTAAAACCATTTTGCCATCAAAAACCCGTTTTTGCATTTTTGGAAAATCTGTCAGCTTCGTCGGGCGAGCTCGGGGCCAGCTGGAAATTCTATCAGCTTTGTCGGGCGAGCTCAGGGTGAGCTAGCTCGATAGCTGCTCGTCAGGAAACCATGAGACATTTCGCCAATGACTTGGCATCATTGGTTGTTCGCCGGGTGAACTGGCCTCGCTGGGAGACTATGACACCGTGCAGAAAATTCGTTTGGTCCTTGTTTTTGCCATAACTCGAGGATCGTGAATCAGATTGACACGTAACTTGAAGTATTGGAAAGCTCTTCCAATGCTCTATTAAATAATAAATAAGAACATAGAACAGACCATCATGGATGGGATAGTGATGAGATACTATCATGTATGTCATTTGGGTGAAGAGAAATCATGTTCTTGCCATGTTCCTTGTTTAGGGTATTAGTCATGTATTGGTTAGGCGTGTTTATAAACCACATTATGATACACACTATAAATTGTGGTTGTGTTGGTTGTGAATATTTTCTATATATGCTTTGCTTGCTTGTGTATATGTGATAATATGATTGAAAATTCATAAGGATTGGTGAGGAAACCCTTGGAGTAATTAGTTGAATGAATTAGAAAGATAATTAGGGCATGATGGATGACTTAAATGGCAATACTTGTACTTAATGATACCTAGGTGTGTGTCATAGACAAGTAGTTATTTAGTTATGATACGAAGCATTGTATGGAACATGTGATGCTGTTGTAATTGTTAAGGCGAATGTGATCGCCTTGTGGTTGTCAAATACAACCACGTAGTGGTATATTTGATAACGTAGTCGGAAATAACCCCTTTCTTGTGCCTTCCCAAATTTTTATGCTTTTATTGAGTAATATTTGGGAAGTATGCACCCATACTTGAATGACCTGGGATAAATCCCAAAGGTGGTGAATCTCTAAGTGGGTTCTCATACGGGTAAAAGGCTTGAAATGGATTTGGAACCCCATAGGAAGCGACGATTCTTAAGGTTGATGTTATCCCTTAGAATCCGAAGTTCATGTATATGTCAAAGTATGAGATAAGGATCTGTGGCCTGGGTCGATAACCCTAGACGTAGGGCTTGTCGGGGAAAGATACCTTGAATTAGTTTCCAATTAGCGATTGTTTGAGTTGATTAACTCAAGCAACATGTTTCCATGCATTGCAAGTTTTATGAACTCATCTTTTCCCCTTTGTGACTTGAGTTAGGAAGATGATTAGAACCTTGTAGAGTTGAGTGGACCCATAAGATAGGGAACCTACAGGGATTATTATCTCTCCCCATATTTGTTGATTATTTTCAGGTAGTTCGGAGGAGTCGAAGGGTAAGGACAAGTTGACTTGATGTCCTTACTTGTCTGATATTTTGGATGGCTTTCCGCTATGCAAATATTTTTTAGATCATTCTATAATGATCTAGTTCTTAGTTTTATTTTGGGCCCCCTTGTATATATTGTGTCATAGTGTCATACCCCAAATTTTGACCACTAAGATTCCCCATCATTGTGCAAACCATCATCACAATATGGGTGAACCATCTTCCCTCATTAGTCTCCCCAAAGATGGGTGAACATCCACTACAATCAAACTTAGGGTTTCAAACCATCTCAGAGTTCTTAGACAGAGGATCAATCAAGGAATGACACAATCTTCAACTTGTCTAAAAGGATTAAGAGGACTCCCACTTCAAGGATTAAGCACAAGGCTGCTCCCTTCTAGGTGGATCAAGCCTAAACATCGCTAGTGTCACCAAATTAAGGTTTGGTCGACCAGGGCCTCCAAATGGAAATTTTCCTCTGGGCATGAGCCAATGCTTCAAAGCATAACCTATAATGCTCCAAGGGATCTCATGAACCCAATCACCAAGTCAATTTAGCCTCAGGGGATGCATACATCAAAAACCAGGAATTAGGGTTTCTTGACCCAATTCACCCCTAAGTTGACTTTTGGGACAAAACATGAGCCAAGACCTCAAGAGGGGATTTTAGGGTCTCAAATACATCACATTGGTCCATTTGAAACAATGGATTTATCCAAGAAGCTTGAGCAACAAGTTTCAATTTCATCAGAACCACAATTAGGGTTTCGCAGAAAAAGTCAACTGTATCTTTGACTTTTGACCATGACATGCTCCCAAACTCTAAGACATGATTCAATACACCCTATAACACCTATGAAATCAATCCATCAAGTTTGATTTAGGTCAAGGACTTGATTTCATAGAGGATCGCACAGTTTGGAATTCATCTGACAAAAAGTCAACTGTGCACAAAAGTCAAACTTTGACTTTTTGAGATTTTTCACAATTATGGTTCCTTAACCGTAAAATGATGTTAATGTGTGGTTGGAATCATGATTCATCAAGAAAAATCAAGAAAAGTGGGATAACTTGTAAAAGGGGTAACCATAAAAAACTTAGAAAATTTTCTAAGTTATGGAACAAAGTGGCTAGGGTACCAACTTTGGAGGATCATAACTCCTAAACCACAAGGCCATTTTTTCCCATCCAAAGTTGGATTTGTAGCTCTCATTACCCTCTACAAAAGCTTCAACTACCACTCATTCCAATTCCCCATGGATTTCAAGTTATGGAATGATCAAAATCAAGAAAAGTGAAAATGTCACTTTTTTCCAACACTTAGTGAAATTTTCACTAAGTCAGAATCTGCCTTCACTTTTTTCCAAATGTAGGGGCATTTTTCACTTGGATTCAAAAAGTATCAAAACCAATTATGGTCAAACAGTTATTGTATCATATGAGGGCTTTCCAAAATGGTCAAGAACTCCATCAAATTCCACTTGAGCCATGAGATATGACAATGGCAAAATGCCTTGCTGAAAACTGCCAAGGCTAGGCAGAATTTTTTACTTTTGCTCGATTTGGCAAAATCAGATAATACCAAGCCTTGTCATCACTTTGGACACATCTGAGGATCAAATATAAAGGGAACAAACACTGATCCAAGCCTCCAAAGTCTTTGGAACAAGAAGTAGCATGTCAAACCTAGAATTGCCTAAAAGAGGGACAAGACTCCAATTTTGGATTGGAGCATTCAATGCATACACCAAGGTGTCATGGACTGAGCCATTGCCAACTGAATTCAGTCAAGACTTATTCAAGACCAAGGGAACCAGCAGCCTGTGCCCTAACCTCTAGTTAATGGCTAGAGGAGACTTGGATTCTCATTGCTCAACATTGGCCAAACCTATGCAACAGTTACCATTCACTATTCCTTGCAAAACAAACTTGCTCTACTATAAATAGAGCTCATTTGTGATCAGTTTGAGTACACCAAAGCCATCAAACAGATGCTTTCCTCAAAATCTCCTTCTTCACTCCAATTTTTCCTTCCAAAGCAAGTCACTATCGGGTTTTGAGTTTGAGATAAATTCCAATCAAACCAATCACACACACCTCATAAACATCATATAGAAGTGATCCAAACACTCACATAACATCTGGAACACCAAAATCATAAAATCACCAGCCAACCGCTCAAGCCTTTGACAGATTTGCAGTTGAGGTGCCAAATCAAGTTCCAGCTCAAATCAATCCACTCCAAGCATCCAGACACACTCCATAGCACCTAGGGAAGCTGTCCATAACCTTGGAACCTAGCTGTAACACCTCCAACACAAATCACGATCACCAGCTGCAAGTGGTAAGCATGAGCTCTTCTAACTCTATGATCCATGCAATTTTTGCTGCACAATAATTTGGACATATGTTCATAATCATGCATGGAGTGTTTTCCCTCAATCAATTGCATTGTTTGAATCGTGTATGGAATTTCTGAACCTTCATGAAAATTTTAGGGTTTTTGAGGTTTCTCTTTGATTTCTTATTCCATGTTTAAAATAAATGAAATTAAAGACCATAGACATGATCGTGAGGTTGAAACGAGTAGATTGATATGTAGATTACATGATACAATCAAGTATTCAGTGAGATTGGATAGAAAACGCAAATCTGAAGAAACAGAGGAAGGGCGCATGTTCTTGCCATGTTCTTGGCGCCCTTTTTCAAATATTTGAATATTTGAATTTTGTGATTTTATTTAATTGATTCAAAAATTAATTTCTCTCTGAGTTTTAATGATTTTGAGTTGATTCTTTTTTTAATAATTCACAAAAATGTTAAAATATTTTATTTTACCAAAAAATCCCAAAAATATTATTTATTTCATATAATTGATATTTTTGCAAAGAATTAATATTTTAATTGTTTTTGACATTTAAAATATTTTTTCCTTCTTGATTTTGCAAATTTTAATGACTTCTAATCATTTTGTAGGTCAAAACTTGATTTTTGAAACATGAATCCAAGATCACAATTTGTTTTCCACATGTTTAACAATTTTGATCATTTTAATTGAATTTTTATTCAATTAAAATACATTTTGGAAACAAATTAGGGTTTTTGGTTAATTCAACCCTCATCAAACTTTTTCAAACCCTTTGGGCCTCTAGTAGAGTGTAAGACCCAACCCTTTTAGAAAAAACCAAAATAATTTGGGTCTCAGTGTATTGTATAAGTCCCGATACCGTCAAAAAAATTCGGCGCTGTCGTCGCCTTTCTAACAAATCAAACCCTTGGGCCTACCCTCGTGTTATAAGCCCCATTCTTTTTCTTTAAACACCTATGGGCCTCTAGTAGAGTGTAAGACCCAAACCCTTTTAACCAAAACTATTTTGGGCCTCAGATATTGTATAAATCCCTCTGCGTTAAAAGAAAATCTCGGCGCGATCGCCAGTTCAAAAAATCTTTTTTTTTGGCCTCTCCTTGAGCTGTAAGCCCCACCACTTGTACAAAAATAAAAATTTGGGTCTCTTGAGAGAGTGTAAGACTTATCCCTTTGTACAGAAAACCTTTTGGGTCTCAGTCAATTGTATAAGTCCCTGTACAATGTACAAAACAACAGTGCAATCACTGATAAAACTTTGGGCCTCTCCTTGAGCTGTAAGCCCCAAAAATCTTTTCAAAGCACTTTCTCCTTTGATTTTGAATATAATATTATTATCAAAGCTTTCTTTGTTGAACAACTAACAAAACAATATGGAAGCTCTACAACCGAGTAAGTGTTTACCCGCTTTCTTTATCCGCTTTCATATATATATATATATATATATATATATATATATATATATATATATAACTATATTGTGGGGATGCTCACTGTAAGTCTACTTTCACAAACTTTTATATACTTGTCAAATATCAACTGTGTAATACTAGTATAGTTATTTAGAGTGTTCCCCGGCAACTACGTCTAGCACTAGGTAAAGCCCCATTGATCGCTCTTAGATACAGTCAAAACTAGATCCCCATAGGATTACCAAACACGGTCTTCCCTCCTCTTGGGGTTAAACAATATGGAGACATGAAAGGCAGCATTCTCAGTGAACCCTTTCTCAGACTATCACCCTTAGAAGTTGTCAAAGAGACTCTACTCCCCAGAGATGTTCTTTTCTCCGTGAATGGCATCTCTTAAGTTTCTTCCAAATTCTCGGACTTTCCTGGCTTGATCTATTCTCTGTGAATGGCATGTCTTGAACTTCTCGGGGTTTGGCGACCCACAGGCTTCTTAAAAGCACCCTTAAAAATTGTCAAAGAAACTCTAACTCCCCAGAGATGATCTTTTCTCCGTGAATGGCATCTCTTGAGTTTCTTCCAAATTCTCGGACTTTCCTGGCTTGATCTATTCTCTGTGAATGGCATGTCTTGAACTTCTCGGGGTTTGGGGACCCACAGGCTTCTTAAAAGTATCCCACCTCCTCTTGGGCATTGTACAAGGACCCTTCGGCTTCTTAGAAGTTCTCATGCCTTCTCTTGGGCTTAATACAAGGACCCTGACAACCTCTTAAAAGTATAAGACATAACTTAATCATCCTTTGCTAGAGCAGTATTTCCAGCGTCAAAACTCCGGCCATTTAAGGGTTGATACTCATCCCTTAAAGCTCGTGCCTCCTCTTGGGCATTGTACAAAAGATGAAACTCTAGACTTGGATAGTCTAAAAACCCCTTGAGTCTCAAAGGCATTCTCAAGTTCCTTTCACAAATTAAAAAAACACTGATCGCTCCAAAAGCCGGCCTCTCTCATGAGAGTTCCTCACCCTTTGGCCTGCCTATGGATGTAATCCTCAGCAGTAACCCAGCCTTCTCTTGGGCATTATACAAAGATCATTCACTATCTGAGAATCGATTTCTCCAAAACACCAGTAGACTCGAACAGTCTCAATACCCTTTGGATTTCCCATTTCCTTAAAGAATAGAAAATAACCTCGATCTTCTGATCAGTACCAAAGTACAACCTCACCTGGAATCAGTCTCTTTATAAGAACTGCTTTTCTCTTTTATACAACATACTGGACCTGTCACTAAACTGAAACAGTCACCAGCATAGATAGCCTCCTCTTGGGCTTTGTACAATGATTCTCCCTATCGGGGAAAACCTTTTTAGCCTCCATCTCAGGCTTCGTATGAGATACAAATCACTCTCTTGTTGAGTATAAAAGACTCTCTTGTTGAGTCAAACATTTTTAGCCTTCATCTCGGGATTTGTACGAGATACAAAAACACTCTCTTGTTGAGTATAAAAAGACTCTCTTGTTGAGTTGATCCTCCTTTAGCCTCTATCTCGGGCTTCGTACGAGATACAAATCACTCTCTTGATGAGTATAAAAGACTCTCTTGTTGAGTCAAACCCTTTTAGCCTCTACCTCGGGCTTTGTACGAGGCATCAAATCACTCTCTTGTTGAGTATAAAAGATTCTCATGTTGAGTCAACCTCTTTTCAGCCTCCTCTTGGGCTTTGTACAATGATTCTCCCCAGTGGAGCTAACCTTTTCAGACTCTCTTGTTGAGTCAAACCACTTTTAGCCTCCATCACGGGCTTCGTACGAGATACAAAAACACTCTCTTGTTGAGTATAAAAGACTCTCTTGTTGAGTCAATCTCTCTTCTAGCCTCTCTCTCGGGTTTCGTACGAGACACATGAAAACACCCTCTTGTTGGGTCAATAGCCTCCTCTTAGGCTTTGTATAAGGAAACCCCGGTTGAGTCAATAAACCTTTTAGCATCAAAACATGCTTTGCTCACAGCATACAAACGTCAACAACTCCTCTTTAGAGATGACAAATTCTTTCTAAAGTCAAAACCTTTTAGCTTCACATCTTGGGCTTCGAACAAGATACAAACTACTTTCAGCTTCACGTCTTGGGATTTGAACAAGACACAAAAACAACCCATTTTCTCCCATAGAATAGGAGGAACTACGATCGCCTTGATTTCCCTGTTTCGTTAAACGGGAATACGTAGGCATAAGATTGGAAAAATCTTAGCGAGCATACTAATCAAAAACCCAAAATCCCGTACCTTCATACATCAATCGAAAAGCATCAGTCCTAACATCCTACCAATAGTCTAAACCCCGTGTTCTTAACAAAATAACCTAAGAGATACCCACGATCTTTGTAGCATCTGTAAACCAACAGTTATCTGTTTAAACTCAATTTGCAAGCAGGGTTAATTGGAGGCATCTATTTCCCTTCCTTCATCAGCTTCAATAGGATAAAAAATGAATCGAGCTGTAGTACCCAAAAGCGATAGTGCTTCGCAACCACACATAAAACTTGCGCTACACATAGTTGTAGGTTTTTTGGCATGTATTATGTACGATGTTGCCACTAGACAATTATGTATTTCAGTACCAAATATTACAGATTCTCTCTGAATCACATCTGTGCTCCTTGATACCAATTTGTTGGAACAAATATTTTTTAAAAAGTTGAAAGACGGAGAAAAAGTAGAGAGAAAATAAAGAAAACTGAATTATGAAATTAGGATTGAGTGAAGTTCTCTGTTTACATCATACAAGACCCTTTTATAGGCAACTAAAGCCCATACTCAGACTATACAAACTGACTCAAGCTCAAAAATTACAAAATTACAAATTACATTTTGATACTACTATATGTTGTATTTGACTTCGTTGAATACAACTGTCTCCTGAACTTTGACTAGCTATTTCGACCTAATCGAATACTAGCTATCGACAAAACATAGAAGTACAACTTCTAACAATGATTTTAATCAATAGTCGATCATAATATTCAATGATGAAGGGTATGATAATCTTCTTTTTTGAATCTTGTATATTGATAAGACTAAATGACTAATGAGTCCATGGACGTTTATGAGTGAGCTACATTCTGTCGTCAGTTTTAGTTTTAAAATGCTCTAATTTTAATTAAAAACTTGAATAAAGAGAAAACTGTAATAATTATGTTAACGCGATTTTATTCATTGAAGGGTTTAAAAATATTCCCGTCAAACTCAAAATTTTGATCTTTATTGTGATATAATTAACTTCTTGCTAGTTTTGAAAAAAAACATTTACACGCGATCTTCTTTTTTTTTTTTTAATTTAAGAAAAAGGTAATATTTTGTAAAAATAGAAGACAATATCTCCTAATTATTTGTTAATTTAATTAGCACAATCAAAATTAATTTGCAAAATTAAAGTTCAGTATGAATGTATATGAGTTGATTTTTTTTAATGACGAGATAAAAATATGGAGAAAATATAAATATATTGAAGGCTAAATTACAATTTTAATCTTCTAATTTTACATTATTTACGAAATTAATCTCCTATTTTAAATTCAAATAATTTTAATCCCCTTAAAAAATTGATGAGATTTTTCGTTTTTTAACTTATATTTTTATCTATAAAGTTCTACGATATGTTTATATACGACAATTTATCATATTTTATAAGAAATTTAGCATTTAAAAAATAAAAACATTATTAATTTTAAGTGCAAAAGTATGAGAAAGGTCTAAAAATGTTTAAATTTAAAATAGGACGACCAATTTTATGAAATAAAAAATAAATAAAGAGATCAAAACTAGATTAAACCAATATTAAATTAATCCCACCTCTTTTACTTATTTTAAATAGAATGAATTAAATTTGTTATTGTATAAAAAATTAAGATCAATCAAGATAAGAAAATGTTAATGTTATATAATAACTGTTTTTTTGAAGTTGTTGACTAGCTTAAATTTCGTCCTTTAAAAATGTAATGTTTCTATCAACTTAACTATAATTGATATACCTATAGAAGTGATATTATAAACACAAATACTTAAAACAAAACTTTACATCGAGCAGAATTTTTTAGTAAAACATTTGTATTAATTAAAAATTTTACATGTTCAAGTGTGGTCAAGGATGTATTGTCTGCTCTTAGAATATTGGGAACCAATTATATTATTTGTAACTGTTTTTGGTATTTGCACCACTTTATCAATTGATGAGTGTAAAAAATAAATTGGGAGAATTTTGCACATGTGTGGATAGACATTAACATGTCAAATATTCTCCATGGTCATATTTTGGTAGAATGAGAGAATTATAAATTTGTTGTTGAATTGTAAATATGTGAGTTTATCTATTTTTTGTGATCATTGGTTGTGTGTTGGTCATATTATTGATAAATGTTGATAGTTGAAAGTCAAGAATGTTGAGAAGTCTCTGATTAAAGAATTTACAAGATACATGTCTAGAAACTCCAAATAGGCTATACTAGTTATTGACAGTGTGAAGGAAATAAAGAATGATGAATCTGTAATTGTCATAGTGAATGACATATTGAATGACGGCTCTGTAGATTTTAATAAGGCATAAAATCGTACTCTTGAAATTGAGATAGAGAATGATGACTATGTTATGACCATTCTGACAGAGAATGAAGTTGATGTTAATGAGGATCATTTATTAAAAACATGCTCTCTAAATGAAGAAGAATTAGTAGAAGAGTATGCTAATGATTTGAATGAGAATTTGGTGATTGAGAAAGAGTTGAGTGATGATAGAAGAGAGCAATGTGATCTTAATCATGTTGTTATGAAAAATAGTGGTACGAGTTGGGTGAGAGATCCCTATGATGGTTTGTATTTTGATAAGAATAATAAAATGTGGGGTGATTAAGATAATTCTCCTAAACCACATCAAGTATAATATACTTTGGTCAAGAAAAAATATAGGGAAATGCATAAACTTGCTCAACCTAGAATAGAAAACCTTGATACTGGGTTGACTATTAGAAAATTTTGTGGTTAAAAAAAAGCTTGAATTACTTTTGGTTGTTGATGATTGATTTAAATTATTTTAATAGATACAAATTATAACATATTATAATATCAAGGAATGATCGACAATGATAAGAACGGTGTACCTTGCAGGATTTGAGAGACGGCTGTCGGAAGAGTGAGTATGAGAGAATTACTACCCTCATTGTCGTTTAGGGTTTTCAGAGTATATTAATTGTCTAATGGGGAAACACTTAAATAGTTAAACGGCTGAGGGCAGGGACCTCTCATTGGGCTTATCTGAATGATCCAACCCATCACGGTCCATTCAAGCACAAAACTCAATCAAACAATTCATCTATTTAGTGTTTAATAACAATAGACTATAATATAATTAATTAATAATTAATTATGTCAATCCATATTTGATTAATTAAATAATTAATCTAACAATCTCCCACTTGGATGACAATAATTAATTATTAAAAATATAGTTTTTAATATTATAATATCAATAATGGTCAAAACACTAATCAATAAAAAAAAAGTAAATTTCAACGCTGAAAAAATTGTATCCGATGGAGAAGACAAATCATACATGTTAAAACTCACAACTTTATATAAAGAATGATGACTTTAGAGTAACATATTTAACTTCAGAGTAATATGTTATAAAGAATGGCCCAAACATATGAAAATGTTATTGATAAACTCCCACTAACCCAAAGTATCATAAGACTTACTCATGTGTATAAGTCTATGGTTAGTGATTATACTAAAGAATTTTAAATTATAGGTCATAGAATATCCACATAGGTCTAAGAATAGTAATTAAATATAGGGATACCCTATTACTAGAGTAATTACATTTAAGCATAAGTACCTTCATATCACAATATCATACTCGATAGGAGTATCTATATTTACTTGTAATTTCATATTATGACCTGACAAATGTGGACTATTGAAGATAGAATAACACAATACTATTGCATGTTAAAGAATTATCGTGTCTTTTTAATATCGACCTAAACATCAAATTATGATGTTTCCTGTGATTAAGAGAATAATATATATCTCAGTATAATAGAATAAGACTTCTTAGAGTTATTATATATTTTGAAGTCTTCTTAGAATATGTCATATTTTATAATGCACACAAAATTATATGACTATACGAGAATAATAATATAAAATTTTAGATTATATAATTATGTACACATGCACTCCCACTGAGCCAATAGAATAAAGATTTATCCGAGTCCACTAGTATCAAATACTCTGATTATACAATGTGATACTAATTTTATTTTTAGTGCAAATACATAGAAGTGGTTCTATAATATATCATCTTTAGAGTTTTACAAATTCAACCACATATTTTGCACGTAAATAGAATATATTATTTAAATAATTTCACATGAAAGAATATGATGGTCATATAAAAGATTTATCATCTTTTGAGTGAGATCAAAGCCATATAATTTTAAATAGAATATAGGATTATATACAACATTTTAATAACTCACTCGAAACTATATAATCACACACATTTGAAAAATATATTATGTTATACTCGGCGGAAAAATGAGACTTTAATTTATTTAATATTAAGGATATAACAAAAGTAGTCATAAATTTTCATCAATAACATAAAACCACAATATCCTCAATAAAAGTCTCTATAAAATAATATTGTTTTAAACAAATAATATTTATTTCTCATTTTTATATAATTGACATGTTAAATTCTCCCACTTGATAGAGAATAGTAGTCTAACTAAGATTAAGAGTTTTTAAATTTTTTTAAACAAATATTCAACTATTTTCTCCATCACACAATTATTATGTCAAGTAACATACACCGATGGGGTATGTCCATCACTTACATAATGCATAGAGAATTGAAATTCATTTTAATAACAATATTATTGGATTTCATAAAGTATTACATGTCTTTAAAATAATTTCTTATTTATTAAATAATAGTTTCAACAATATTAAATAAGAAATATAACAATGTACAAATATAATGTCACAAAAAAAATCTAATATCGATAGGGTACTCGAACCATAATTTACATAATCATAAATCACAAGTACATTGATCAATAATAAATTATATTAATAATAATATACCGATAGGGTATAACTATTATCAATATAATATTTATTATAATTGAAATGATTTTAATTATTTTATTAAACAAAATTTGTATAATTGCACCCACGATAGGTAAGTTAAAATCATACGAATTAAGAATGCTAATATTTTTATCAAAATATAAATTTTTTATATAATTGTATCCACGATTGGTGGGATTACATATATACAAATTAATAGTGATTACTTAATTTTACATAACAAAAGTCATAAAATAATAAGATTTCTAATATACTCATAAAACTAGAATTTTATTTATTTATTTGAGTATATAACTAAAAATTAGTTTATGACATTAAATAAGAAGTTTTTAATTAAGAATATTATGAAAAATTAATATTTTTATATAAATGCATTTTTTTAAAAGAGTAGATAATATTAGAAATAATGTCTACTTATATGCAAATATATAATTAGTCAAAAGAGATTGAAAATAAATTATGATTAACTTTCAAGAGTATCACATTCATCCTTGCAAATAGAGTCAATAAATTTTGATGATTTTTAGAATATCCCAGTATCATCTCATAAAACTCATAAATTCAACAATAAATTGTTATATCAAAATATAAGATTCTATTTATAAATTAACATAATACATGGATGCTACAATTTAAAAATGCATTAAAAATAGCTCAAAATAATTATAATATTTTAAGTGAACAGATAAATAATTAGGCAACATAGAATTTTATAATAAAAACTATTATTAAATCAAAAACACGATATTTAAATATTTAAACATTTTGAATATATTATATTAAATTTTTTAATGTGAATGAAATTTAAATTTATATAAAAAATAATTGATTATTAAAATATTAAAATCAAGGGTTAATAGTCATTTACCCTGTAACACCCCAATTCCCATCGCGAATAAATAATACATAAATAAAATCAGAGTAACTAAAAATTTATTTTTCCGACAGAAACAAGGATGCCACATTTTAAAATAAGAATACACACTCTCTGCTCATAAATTTGTTACATAGCATAAAATAGGTTACCCTCAATTGGGAAACTTTTCCATATAAAGGTAATACCAAATATATTCAACAATTATATACATAAATAGAATAATTGTTTCCCCGACTCCCGTGCTACGTATCAGAGCAGACACCAAGACCTAAGCAAAGACGAAGATCTAACTCTTCCACTTGCCTTCACGCCTCTAAAGCTGGCAATCTGCACTATGCCATAAAAGCATATTCCAGCAGAAGGGTGAGAAATATTATCATAATAACGTTGCATATAATTATATATCTCAACATATAATACACATATACCACATTCTCACCACAACTTATCACTGTGCATGTATATATACATATAACACCAAGCATATACCATAAATCAAATACACAGCATAACAATCCGTAATTAACGCATCCTTCACATAGGCATATTCATTCATGCTCAAATACATGTATCACCGATACATCTCAATTCATCACCATTCATTCAACATAAACACATATATTCATGTTCATTCATCAATGCACATATACAAAGATGACCAATGCAAATTATAGAGACCGACTCACGACTCTATGCAAATGCAATGCGGGTACCGACTCATTTCATCTCAAGTTCAATTGAAGAACTTATTGGAATCATCGCTCGTTACCAATGTAACTCCCCGTCGGGCATACGATGTTCCCCGTCGCTTTCGATCCTCTTTGTATAAGGCTCACGACGTTTATGGATTGCTTTCGGTCCTCTTTGTATAAGGCTCACAATCCGATCGCTTTCGGTCCTCTTTGTATAAGGCTCACGATCGTCTATAACCATCGCTTTCGGTTCTCTTATTTTTAAGGCTCACGATATATCAAATCGCTTTCAGTCCTCTTATTTTTAAGGCTCACGATGTTATAGCAGATTCCCTCTGGAATCAAACCGTCGCTCACACCCCACACGGGCACACGACGTTACAGTGGATTCTCATTAGAATCACACAACACAAGAATGCACACCATGATGCTCCACATACAACATGACTCATGACACTCTTGACATGCATACATATTCACAATATAGTCATGCATTCATCACACACAATCAACATACATTCACATCAATTGTGCCAAACGGCAACCGAATGTTTTCACAAATAACCAAACAATTCGATTTACGGTTTACCGGAAAAGTCGGTTAAAAGTCGGCTAAAAATAATATTTTTCTTCACCAAATCATAGTACATATTTTTAGCTTCACATTCATATAAAGAACACCTCAATCGGATAAACAACGCAAAAAATATGGATATTTCAAAATAACGCCAAAAACATAAACCGGAGGCCGGACACAACGAAACGTTTCGAAAATACTGTTCCGATTGGACCAGGTTCAGACCTCTAAACCATTTTTCCTAGAAAGAACATCTCATTAGCTTTATAACGCTTCGAACGGGGGTCAAAACCGACTTACGGTTCAAGAGATATGAATTTCCGAAGTTTCCCCGAAAACCAGAAAATTGCCCTGCGGGCAGCTACGGGTTCTGGCATTTTCGTCCGAAAAACCGACCGATTCAATTATTTTCTTCGAAACAAATACACAGTAATCCTTACCAAATATATATCAACGTTTTAGGACCATAAAACGATAATTCTACGACGTTCGATTTTCACCAAAATCTCACATTCTCAAAACCCAAAAATGTCAAAACTCACAATATTAACCGATTTCAACCAAACGAGTTTCTATAATCTCGGCCTAACCTCATACGACTAATCTACGCAATTTATTCCGAATTTCATCCGCGAAAACATCGGTTTCTATCGATTGTGTTCAAATTCAACCTAACCACAAATATCTCTAAAACAACCAAACAATTCCAACACACACCCACATAATCATAAGCATGGATAATATAACAATGTTTCACACCCTTACCCGATTAATCGAAGATTCCAAGCTTTGTTGATCGATTTTCCACTTCTTTCTTCTTTTTCCTCTCTTTTCTCTTTTCTCTTTGTTTTTCTCTTCTTTCTCTCAATCTCATAAAATATCTCTCTTATCTCTATCTTTCTATATATAAATATTCCAAGAAAAGAAAAATATCTTATTTTTCTAAAAATATCTACCCATTTAAAAGACCATTTTACCCTTTCGCTCAAATATCTCCCAAACGCTCTCAAAACGCGATCAAACATAATAACGACGAAAAATAATATATTATAAAATAAAAGTCAAGAACAAAATAATATAATAATAAAATAATCAAATAGACTCGATTAAATAAAACTGACAAAAACTGGGGCGTTACAATTCTCCCCCACTTAGACATTTTCGTCCTCGAAAATATAACCGCTACGAACAACTCCGGATACGACTCTCGCATCCGACCAACAAACTAACATGCCAACAAAAGCACACCACGAATAACACAAACTGACAAACCACCTTGCTAACCGCAGCTACAACAACGACACGACAACGATGGCAACTACAACGACAAGATGCAAAGCCCATACAATGCACTTGACGACCAACTCACAACTCAAAGAAAACCACGATACCAACACACATGTTCACTCTTGAACCGAAACACAACAAGATCGTTACCCTCACTCTAGGTAACACTCCCCTAACTCCCCACACAGGAATTAGCTACTCGCACTCGAACCAACACGATAGGAACGAGGCAATAACACAAACAAGAACACAAGTTCCACTACACCACATTGTCTCAACAACCTCAACAAAACTAGAATACCAACATCCTTGTCACACAACCTTATTACAACCATGCTACGATTCACCAATCGAACATACAACCAAAACCTCCATCTACATAGTAGCCCATGAAGAATATCTAAACCTTTCACCTAACACTTCCATTCTGAAACGTCCAATGGTCTCAACACTCCTACATGTTCCCAATGTTCAACCTATGAACTCTTACAAGTCCCACACGTAATTACAAAATGTGCCACCTCACACTTCCGCTGCACACTCTGATTACTCGAAACCATCAAGTCTGCCAATCTCACGTCCAAAGTCTAACTCTTTCTCACCTCTGCCAAAAATCACTGTGCACTTTAATATACCCAACCTCGCACTCTGCATGTTAGCTTACACACCAGACACAAGTCTCTGAACTGCTCAAATAATTCTAACTCCCTGACCATCAAAATAGACATGTATAAAACCTTCGACTTAACTCATCCGGCACAACCTTAGCTTTTCCCGAAGGATAATCCAAGCCACATTCATAACTCGTCACAAATTCTAACCATCCTCATCGTCTCACACTCTATTCCTTCAGACCAAACAAGTACTCTAAACTCTTGCGGTTACCAACCCTTCGAACCTAGAACCATAAAGATGATACCTCCAAATATTCCAACACAATACAACCGCGACCAATTCCAAATCCAGAATAGTATAGATCCTTTTATGAATCCTCAATTGTCGTAAAGCATAAGCCACGACTTTACCCTCTTGCATTAACACACTGACTAAACTCATCAAAGACACATCACAATACCTCACAAACGGTTGAACAGGATCACACAGAATCAAAACTGGAGCCGTAGACCATTTCTACTTTAATCCTCTCAAACTTTCCTCACAATGAACATCCAAAGCAAACGACTCACCATTTGCAAGTCAACCGAAGTAACGAAAACACTGACTTGGAAAAACCTTCCATAACCTCCGGTAATAACCAACTAACGTCCAAAAAGCTTCTAATCTCCTTAACCAACTTCGAAACCTCTCATTGTAGAACTGCATCTACTTTTGATGAATCCACAAAAATACCATCCTCAGAAATAACATATCCAAGAAAACTAACCTTTTCAACCAAAATTCTCACTCGAACAACTTAGCATAAAGCTTCGTCTCTTTTCAATACTTGTAATTCAAATCCCACACACTCTACCTGTTCTTCCTCTGAATTTATAACAGATCCAAACGTTCTCAATCAAAGCCCTTACGAACTTATCCAAATAAATATAGAAGATACGATTCCTCTACTCCACAAACATTACAGACGCATTACTAACACCAAACAACATCACTGCACGTTATAATATCCAAACAAACCAAACTTCATCCAAACTTGTCCAGACTCACATACAAGCCTAACCGAGCAAATAACAACCTATTCCGATGATAACAACCATAACCAGTCACATTAAATCGATCAAAGCCTCAACTCACACAATTCACTATCCTTATCAAACGTGCCAAACAATTGTAATTTCACTCCAACTCAATCAAACCATTCCAGTTATCTATCCATGAGAGCGAACGCTTATTCTCAATCGTTACCTTACTCCACTATCAGTAATCCATACACAAGTCCTTCTCTTAACCGTCCAAATTCCATAAATCCCAACATGTAGCAATAACCAACCAAAAAGAACTCTTAAATATTACATCCATACCTAAAGGTTCTCTCAAAATTTTCCATTAGTGCTCTAAAATTCCAAAGACTTCAAACCTCACCAGAACTCTAAGTTTTCCTTTCCAAAGTCTCAATACCATTATACCCATCATGCTTGTTATTCCATTCAATCATCCATCCAGTTTGTTACTAATAATACTTGAGCTCTCTAAGGCGACACACTTGGTCTCACAAATCCCTTTTCCAGTAAGTCTTCCAACCACTCTTTCCATCTGAGTTTCACGTCCTAAAAGTTCTTCTACGTACTTAGCAGATCCAAACCTCAAATCATCACCTTCGTCCAATTTGAGTTCACACTCTACTCTCTGAGAACAACCATTAACGATACCCAATCGTTTTCTCTCAATGACTTCCCAACTGGACCAACATACAAAAACCTCGAATTCGGCTCACCTTCAGATATTAGAATCTTCATCGACTCAACAAAACAATCTGTAACCATTTCCTTAATTCCAAACAATTTATTTCACCCACTATCAAAGCCGGAAAGACACGCCTATTCCATCCAACATAATTTCCGTCTGCTATCAACAAGAGATTAAGGGTGATCAGTTCCTCAATTTGTCAATAGACAGCCGACAATCATGATGGGGCATAAACCGTCTTTACCAAACTATAATAGCATTTCTTGCATCCTGTGCGCAAAACTACCTAAGGCACAAATCCTTAGTTGTCATAAACCTTACCTCTGCCTTCCTTCCAGAACCGGGAACAACGCTGTCCAAACCACACTTACAATCTTGCAGTCAACGGCACACTGAGCCCACGCTCCACAACAGAAGCAACTTGGAGAAGTTCCAGCTTCTCCCCCACTTATCTCAATCTCACACCTGAAGACAAAGGATTACCAAAAACTAGAAAGCACTGACAGTGATTCACACATTTATCACGTACTAAGGAACAAACAACAACAACAGTATTTAACTGTCACTCCAACTGACTCAACAACTTGGCCGGACGGACCGACCTGCTCTGATACCACTAATGTAACACCCCAATTCCCATCGCGAATAAATAATACATAAATAAAATCAGAGTAACTAAAAATTTATTTTTCCGACAGAAACAAGGATGCAACATTTTAAAATAAGAATACACACTCCCTGCTCATAAATTTGATACATAGCATAAAATAGGTTACCCTCAATTGGGAAACTTTTCCATATAAAGGTAATACCAAATATATTCAACAATTATATACATAAATAGAATAATTGTTTCCCCGACTCCCGTGCTACGTATCAGAGCAGACACCAAGACCTAAGCAAAGACGAAGATCTAACTCTTCCACTTGCCTTCACGCCTCTAAAGCTGGCAATCTGCACTATGCCATAAAAGCATATTCCAGCAGAAGGGTGAGAAATATTATCATAATAACGTTGCATATAATTATATATCTCAACATATAATACACATATACCACATTCTCACCACAACTTATCACTGTGCATGTATATATACATATAACACCAAACATATACCATAAATCAAATACACAGCATAACAATCCGTAATTAACGCATCCTTCACATAGGCATATTCATTCATGCTCAAATACATGTATCACCAATACATCTCAATTCATCACCATTCATTCAACATAAACACATATATTCATGTTCATTCATCAATGCACATATACAAAGATGACCAATGCAAATTATAGAGACCGACTCACGACTCTATGCAAATGTAATGCGGTACCGACTCATTTCATCTCAAGTTCAATTGAAGAACTTATTGGAACCATCGCTCGTTACCAATGTAACTCCCCGTCGGGCATACGATGTTCCCCGTCGCTTTCGATCCTCTTTGTATAAGGCTCACGGCGTTTATGGATTGCTTTCGGTCCTCTTTGTATAAGGCTCACAATCCGATCGCTTTCGGTCCTCTTTGTATAAGGCTCACGATCGTCTATAACCATCGCTTTCGGTTCTCTTATTTTTAAGGCTCACGATATATCAAATCGCTTTCAGTCCTCTTATTTTTAAGGCTCACGATGTTATAGCAGATTCCCTCTGGAATCAAACCGTCGCTCACACCCCACACGGGCACACGACGTTACAGTGGATTCTCATTAGAATCACACAACACAAGAATGCACACCATGATGCTTCACATACAACATGACTCATGACACTCTTGACATGCATACATATTCACAATATAGTCATGCATTCATCACACACAATCAACATACATTCACATCAATTGTGCCAAACGGCAACCGAACGTTTTCACAAATAACCAAACAATTCGATTTACGGTTTACTGGAAAAGTCGGTTAAAAGTCGGCTAAAAATAATATTTTTCTTCACCAAATCATAGTACATATTTTTAGCTTCACATTCATATAAAGAACACCTCAATCGGATAAACAACGCAAAAAATATGGATATTTCAAAATAACGCCAAAAACATAAACCGGAGGCCGGACACAACGAAACGTTTCGAAAATACTGTTCTGATTGGACCAGGTTCAGACCTCTAAACCATTTTTCCTAGAAAGAACATCTCATTAGCTTTATAACGCTTCGAACGGGGGTCAAAACCGACTTACGGTTCAAGAGATATGAATTTCCGAAGTTTCCCCGAAAACCAGAAAATTGCCCTGCGGGCTGCTACGGGTTCTGGCATTTTCGTCCGAAAAACCGACCGATTCAATTATTTTCTTCGAAACAAATACACAGTAATCCTTACCAAATATATATCAACGTTTTAGGACCATAAAACGATAATTCTACGACGTTCGATTTTCACCAAAATCTCACATTCTCAAAACCCAAAAATGTCAAAACTCACAATATTAACCGATTTCAACCAAACGAGTTTCTATAATCTCGGCCTAACCTCATACGACTAATCTACGCAATTTATTCCGAATTTCATTCGCGAAAACATCGGTTTCTATCGATTGTGTTCAAATTCAACCTAACCACAAATATCTCTAAAACAACCAAACAATTCCAACACACACCCACATAATCATAAGCATGGATAATATAACAATGTTTCACACCCTTACCCGATTAATCGAAGATTCCAAGCTTTGTTGATCGATTTTCCACTTCTTTCTTCTTTTTCCTCTCTTTTCTCTTTTCTCTTTGTTTTTCTCTTCTTTCTCTCAATCTCATAAAATATCTCTCTTATCTCTATCTTTCTATATATAAATATTCCAAGAAAAGAAAAATATCTTATTTTTCTAAAAATATCTACCCCTTTAAAAGACCATTTTACCCTTTCGATCAAATATCTCCCAAACGCTCTCAAAACGCGATCAAACATAATAACGACGAAAAATAATATATTATAAAATAAAAGTCAAGAATAAAATAATATAATAATAAAATAATCAAATAGACTCGATTAAATAAAACTGACAAAAACTGGGGCGTTACATATCCCCTGCAATATTGGCGAGTTTTGATTTAACCCCTTTAAAAAAATAATTTTGGATTACCCCCTGAAATTTTGGGGTACCCCCCTAAGCGTGTAAAAACCAGGGGGTAAATAAAAAAAAAAAATTTTACAGGGGGTAATTTTTCTACCTGGGGCAAAAGACTTAGAATTTTAAAATTTCAGAGGATAATCCAAAATTATTTTTTTAAAGGGGGGTAAATCAAAAGCCGCCTATATTGCAGGGGGTAAATGACTATTAACCCTAAAATCAATTATTGAATAACACATTATATTAGGATATGAATATATATTAAAAATGTCAAAGAATATTCGGTCAAAATAAACAAAATATTTAATACTAATTATTTGGCTTAAATTTTAGATCACACTTCCAAATTCTTATAATAATGCTAAAATAATAATATTCTTATAATAATACTATATATATCAATATTAGAACAAATTAGGCAAGGGATTGAATGACACCTGGAATATAATGTTGTCATTGTTGAAGTAATGATACAGTAACATAAGTGTAATACCCTGTATTTTATTACTCCGGATAATATTATATTGTGATCGACTGAGCCCAGTGTACTCTGAGAAATTATTTGACAAAATAATTAGAGTAATTGTGGAACTTAGAATAAATCCAATTAATATTATCTAACTCTGAGGTATTTTACTAATTTGGACTTAAGAGACTTTTTGGATATTTAGTAGTATTATTTATTAATGATAGTTACTATATATTTCCTTTTCCTCCCACTTCCAAAAGAAAAGGAGAAAGTTAGTAACATTGAAGGGAAGGAAAGGAAAGGAGAGAAAAGAGGAGAAGAAGAAAAGTTCAAGAACTTCAAGAATCATCATCATCCATTCATCAAATCTTCACCCTATCTTCTCATCATCTTCATCTTGCTTATTTCAAGGTGAGTTCTAGTTAGAAACCTCTTTTTTTGAGTTTTGGATAATATGAGTTTTAGGTTAGAATGTGGGAATTGTTGTTTTAACGGTTGGTAATTGATATAAATCGAAATGAATGCTCAATGTGCTTATAGAAACATGTATTGATGATTGTTTTGATGTTTTGGTTTGATTGGAAATGTTAGGTTTTGTGAAACTTTGTGTTCTTGAGAAATGTATGGTTTTTGAATGTTGTTGATCAAACCTTGCTAGAACTAGGTTGTAGCACCTCTGTTGGTTGTAATTTATGGTTGAGAAGAGGTTTGGATGTGTGGGGAATTTTTGTTTTTGCTGAAGCATTTTTCTGAGTTTCGCAGAGCGCGCTTAGCGCGCAGGAGCCCGCTCAGCGCGGTGTTGAATTCCTGCAACCCCTCAAAACCAAAGAAATCGCGCTTAGCGCGGACAGGGGCGCGCTTAGCGCGACCTGGGACTTGAGATTTTATTACTTAAGCGAGAAAATTCATAACTTTCGACTCGTTTATCGGATTCGATCGTTCTTTATATCGATGTAAAGCCGAGGAAATATTCTATGGAATGGAGATGAAATATGTTGATTTTAACGACCAATTAAATAATCGAGAAAGTTCCAGAAGTGATATATTTGTGTTTTAATTGTTATATATTATTCTAATATGCAATTATGACATGTCTTGCCCACCCTCTTATTGTTTAACATGATTGTAATTGAATATGCATGTTAATATGGAAAAAGAAATAGAAAGAGTGAGGAAAACCCCCTTATGAACTATAGAAGAATTTAGAAGGTTTGGAGACACTAGTATGGAACATGTTGGTTAACCTTCGTGGTTCGAAAGGCATGAGAGGCCTTAAGGCATTATAGCCTTGTGATTGTCGAATACAATTGTATTGTTGTATGTGATTATGTAATCGTAACTGGTTTATCTTGAGTGTAGTTTCATGAGTCTCGGACTCCTCTGAAATGGATGCACAACTACTTGGTAGGTTTGATTCCCCGTATTGTACGAATGGCGCCCATGGAGCGTATGCTTGTGACGGTTAATGGCCCGTGTGAAGTGACGGTTCATAACGGTTAATGGCCCGTAAAACCCGAATCCATTCGTATGTCAAGTAGATTACAAGGATCTATGACTCGGGTCGCCTTCTAGACGTAGAAGCGGATGGGAACAGGAGGTACCTTGGTATGGTTATCGATTAGTGATGTTGTGAGTTAATGAACTCATGTCATGTTTCCATATAGTGTGAGAATTATAAAGTGTGAACTCAAGAGTCCTTTCCCTTTTCCCCGGACTTGAGTTAGGATTGTTAGAACCTCGATAATCCGAGAGAACCCATAAGATAGGGAACTCACTGAGATTTGATGTATCTCACCCCACGTTGTTGATGTATTTCAGGTGCTTCAGGTTCTGAGAAGGGTAAGGATAAGGTCGTGTGATCTTTTTCTTGCTTGTTTATGGCTAGCTTCCGTAGCGGAGTTTATTTTGAGATCATTGTTGATCTAGTTCTTAGTTTTTATCTTTTGAACATCTTGTGTATAATATGCCTTAGGTTTTTGTACTTTGTACTTTAGGGCATTTAATTGTATACAATGTGTTAACTAGGAGCTTATGTGTTTCGGTACCAAACACTTGGATCTATATATAATATTTATGCTTTGATATATGAGTTTTATATATGGGTGTTATAGTTGGTATCAGAGCAGGTCGTATCCTCGACCTAGCCATGAAATAGTATAAGTATTTCTTTCCGTTTCATATACGTTGTGTCGCCAGTGGTCTTAAGTGTTATATTTATGGCATTGAACCTGATCAACTTAATCCTATTTGTATGTCCTTTAGGAACATGGCTGAAGGACGTAGAAACACTCGTGGTAGACCCCGCACCACTCCTGAAGGGATGAATCCTCCGGGCGGTGATGACAATGCTCCTCTGTATCAGTTTATGCAACTGATGCAGCAACAACAGAATCTATTCATGCAGCAAATGGTGCAACAAATGAATGGAGGGTTGCATCCTACGGTAGTTGCTCCCGAAGCTGAAGGTGGGAAATTCTGGGATTTTATCCGCATGAATCCCCCAGAATTTCATGGTGGATTAGATCCCGTGAAGGCTCACGAATGGATTTCTGGTATGGAGAGGATTTTCTTGATAGTCCAATGCAGTGAAGATAACAAGGTGTTGTTCGCTTCTCATTCACTGAAGGGTCCCGCTATGAGATGGTGGGAGAATGCTTCGGCTTTGATGGCTATTCAGGAAGTGCCTAAGGTTTGGGAACAGTTCAAAGTTATTTTCATGGAGAAGTATTTTCCGAGCTCATTGAGGACTCAGAAAGAATTTGAGTTTTAACAATTAAGACAAGGTAGTATGACTGTGGCCAGTTATGCTGAAAAGTTTGAGGACATTGTTGCTTATTCTAGGAAGGCTATGTATGCTCCTGATGAAAGGTGGAAAATTTACCAATTTCTGTTTGGACTAAAAGCTGAAATATCCCATAGTGTATCTCAGAGGGAGTTCACTACTTATGCCGAAGTTCTAAGATAATGTTATGTAGCTAAACATAGTTTGAAGAAAGTCCAAGCGGAAGGTGTTACGAGTAGGGTGAATCAAGGGGATCGCGGAAGATCCAACCAACAATTCAGGCCTAGACAACAAGCCTTCAAAGGAAAGCAAGTTCAAGATTCAAGGGCGAGTACACCTCCGGTGTGTCGCACTTGTGGAAGGATGCATTATGGAAGGTGTGGTATAGACAATGTGAAGTGTTACCAATGTCAGAAGGTGGGTCATTTGAAAAGGGATTGTCCTCAAAATAGGACTCAGACACAAGGAAGGGTTTATACCTTAGATGCAAGAAAGAAGAAGAGTGGCAATTCCTTAATTGTTGGTACGTGCTTAGTTAACGGATTTCCTTGTTTTATTTTGTTTGATTGCGGAGCTACACACTCTTTTGTATCGATGCAATGTATGAAGCGACTTGGGTTGCGGTCTGTTCCTTTGTCTCCTCCTATGGTGGTCACTACCGCCATGGATGAAATAGTTGAGACACCGTCGATGTGTGAAAACTGTGTTTTGTCTGTGGACGGTAGAGTTTTTCAGATTGATCTTATTTGTCTACCGCTTAAGAAAGTTGATGTCGTTTTGGGAATGGATTGGCTTTCTGCTAATTCGGTGTTTATTGGGTGTGAAGAAAAGCTCATCATCATTCCATCTGTTGATGCTACCCCGAAAGATGTCTTAACAACTATTCTAGAAGGTACAGTTGGAATGATAATTTCTTGTTTGAAGAAGAGAAATCTGTTCTTTTGGTTCTCACTAAGGAAGGGAGTAGCGACCTTCAAGTTTTGGATATTCCAGTAGTTTACGAGTTTTCCGAAGTTTTCTCCGAAGATGTCACTTCTCTTCCTCTGGAGAGGGAAGTGGAATTTTCTATTGACCTGGTACCGGGAACGGCTCCTATATCCGTTTCTCCGTACCGGATGGCACCGCTTGAATTGAGAGAACTGAAGGAACAATTGGAAGAGCTTATGGCTAAGCATTTTGTTAGACCTAGTGTATCACCGTGGGGAGCCCCAGTATTGTTAGTAAAGAAGAAAGACGGCGGGATGCGATTGTGTATTGATTATCGTCAGCTGAATAAAGTCACCATTAAGAACAAATATCCCTTTCCAAGGATAGACGACCTATTAGATCAATTGAAAAGAGCCTGTGTGTTCTCGAAGATTGATTTGAGGTCGGGTCATCACCAAATCCGAGTGAAGAGTTTCGATGTACCTAAGACTGCATTTAGGACCCGTTATGGTCATTACGAATTCTTAGTGATGCCTTTCGGTGTGACTAATGCTCCAGCTGTTTTTATGGATTATATGAATCGGTTATTTCAAGCTTACTTGGATCAATTTGTTGTGATCTTCATTGATGACATTCTTATCTATTCCCGTACTCCACAAGAGCACGAAGGACATTTGAGAATCGTCTTATCGATCTTACAAGAGAAGCAACTTTTTGCCAAGTTCAGCAAGTGCGAATTCTGGATGTCTGAAATTAGTTTTCTTGGTCACGTTATATCACAGGGTGGTGTAGCGGTGGATCCGTCAAAGGTTGAAGCTGTGATTAATGGGGAGAGACCGAAGAATGTATCAGAAATTAGAAGTTTCTTGGGTCTAGCAAGTTACTACAAAAGGTTTATCAAAGGCTTTTCGCAATTAGTGTTGCCAATGACTAAGCTTACTCGGAAGGATTGCCCCTTTGAGTGGGATTCGGCATGTGAACAAAGTTTTATGAGTTTGAAGGAAAGATTGACTACATCTCCCGTTCTGATTATTCCCAATCCTAGCAAGTCATATGAGGTATTTTGTGATGCGTTTAAGATGGGATTAGGAGGCTTTTTAATGCAAGAAAGTCACGTTGTGGCTTATGCTTCTCGACAATTGAAAATTCACGAGAAGAATTATCCAACCCACAATTTGGAATTAGCGGCGGTGGTGTTTACTTTGAAAGTGTGGCGTCACTATTTATATGGAGTACATTTTGAAATGTTTAGTGACCACAAGAGTTTAAAGTACCTCTTTGACCAAAAAGAGCTGAATATGCGTCAAAGGAGGTGGATGGAATATTTAAAGGATTATGATCTAGAGCTAAAATATCATCCAGGTAAAGCGAACAAAGTGGCCGATGCCTTGAGAAGGAAAGTTTTGAGAAAGGCCAAATTGATGATGTTAGAATATTCGTTGTTAGAAAAGTTTAGAGATTTAAATCTTCAATTTGTGTGGACTCCTAATGGAGTGATTATGGGGAATTTGAATGTCAATTCTACGTTAAGAGTTGAAATTCAACAAGGACAATTATTGGATGAGAAGTTACAAGAGATGTTAAGTCAACCGGGTTTTGTGCACGCTAGCGATGGAATGATTATGTTTAACCAAAGAATTTGCGTTCTGGACGATGCGACTTTGAAAAGAAGGATTTTGGAAGAAGCGCATAAAGATGCTTTTACTATACATCCGGGTTCTTCAAAGATGTATCAAGATTTAAAGAAAGACTATTGGTGGTCCGGTATGAAAAGAGATGTTGCGGTCCTTGTGTCAGAATGTGCGGTATGCTAATAAGTTAAGATTGAACATCAAAGACCGGGTGGATTATTGCAACCCCTAGAAATCCCCGTTTGGAAATGGGATTGTATTTCTATGGATTTTACAGTAGGTTTACCCCAAATGCAAGGTGGTTATGATTCGATTTGGGTAATAGTAGATCGGTTGACAAATTCGGCGCATTTCTTAGCCGTGAAGACTACTTTCAAGGCAAGTCATCTTGCGAGGTTGTTTATTGCGGAGATTGTAAAATTGCACGGTATTCCCTCTAACATTGTGTCGGATAGAGATCCGAAGTTTACTTCAAGGTTTTGGAAAGTTTTTCAACAAGCTATGGGGACGGAGTTACATTTGAGCACGTCTAATCATCCTCAGACGAATGGTCAAACTGAACGAACAATACAAACAATGGAGGATATGTTGAGAGCTTGTGTGTTAGAGAGTAAGGGGAATTGGAAATAACTTCTACCATTGATTGAGTTTTCTTATAATAATAGCTATCATGCGAGCATCGGTATGGCTCCGTATGAAGCATTGTATGGCAGAAAATGTAGGACCCCTTTGTGTTGGGCGGAAGTTGGGGAAGATGGAATCTTAGGACCCGAAATTATCCAAGAGACTACGGAAAAGATTCGAATGATCCGCGAGAAAATTAAGCAAGCACAAGATCGACAAAAGAGTTATGCGGACAATCGAAGGAGACCTTTAGAATTTGAAGAAGGCGACCATGTGTTTTTGAAAGTCACTCCTAGATTGAGACTGAAAGAACCGTTTAAGTCACGGAAGTTAAGTCCGAGATACGTGGGACCGTATCAAGTTTTAGAAAGGATTGGCGAAGTAGCATACATGTTGGCCTTACCTCCTTCTCTGTCGGAAATGCACGATGTTTTACATGTATCTCAACTTCGGAGGTTTGTTCCAGATCCTCTTCAGCCGATTCTACCGGATACTGTTGAAATAGAAGCAGACTTAATGTTTGAACCTCAACCGAGCCGCATTGTGGGAAGAGAAACGAAAGTATTAAGGAACAAGAACATTTCTCTCGTTAAGGTGCAGTGGGATGTAACGCATCCGGGTGATGCAACTTGGGAACTTAAATCGGAAATGCGAGATGCTTACCCTCATCTGTTCAGGTATTCTTTAAATTCGAGGACGAATTTCTATTTAAGGGGGGGAGTATGTAATACCCCGTATTTTATTACTCCGGATAATATTATATTGTGATCGACTGAGCCCAGTGTACTCTGAGAAATTATTTGACAAAATAATTAGAGTAACTGTGGAACTTAGAATAAATCCAATTAATATTATCTGACTTTGAGGTATTTTACTAATTTGGACTTAAGAGACTTTTTGGACATTTAGAAGTATTATTTATTAACGATAGTTACTATATATTTCCTTTTCCTCCCACTTCCAAAAGAAAAGGAGAAAGTTAGTAACATTGAAGGAAAGGAAAGGAAAGGAGAGAAAAGAGGAGAAGAAGAAAAGTTCAAGAACTTCAAGAATCATCATCATCCATTCATCAAATCTTCACCCAATCTTCTCATCATCTTCATCTTGCTCATTTCAAGGTGGGTTCTAGTTAGAAACCTCTTTTTTGAGTTTTGGATAATATGATTTTTAGGTTAGAATGGGGGAATTGATGTTTTAACGGTTGGAAATTGATATAAATCGAAATGAATGCTCAATGTGCTTATAGAAACATGTATTGATGATTGTTTTGATGTTTTGGTTTGATTGGAAATGTTAGGTTTTGTGAAACTTTGTGTTCTTGAGAAATGTATGGTTTTTGAATGGTGTTGATCAAATCTTGCTAGAACTAGGTTGTAGCACCTCTGTTGGTTTTAATTTATGGTTGAGAAGAGGTTTGGATGTGTGGGGAATTTCTGTTTTTGCTGAAGCATTTTTCTGAGTTTCCCAGAGCGCGCTTAGCGCGTAGGAGCCCGCTCAGCGCAGTGTTGAATTCTTGCAACCCCTCCAAACTGAAGAAATCGTGCTTAGCGCGGACAGGGGCGCGCTTAGTGCGACCTGGGACTTGAGATTTTATTACTTAAGCGAGAAAATTCATAACTTTTGACTCGTTTATCGGATTCGATCGTTCTTTATATCGATGTAAAGCCGAGGAAATATTCTATGGAATGGAGATGAAATATGTCAATTTTACTGACCGATTAAATAATCGAGAAAGTTCCAGAAGTGATATATTTGTGTTTTAATTGTTATATATTATTCTACTATGCAATTATGACATGTCTTGCCTACCCTATTATTGTTTAGCATGATTGTAATTGAATATGCATGTTAATATGGAAAAAGAAATAGAAAGAGTGAGGAAAACCCCCTTATGAACTATAGGAGAATTTAGAAGATTTGGAGACACTAGTATGGAACATGTTGGTTAACCTTCGTGGTTCGAAAGGCATGAGAGGCCTTAAGGCATTATAGCCTTGTGATTGTTGAATACAATCGTATTGTTGTATGTGATCATGTAATTGTAACCGATTTATCTTGAGTGTAGTTTCATGTGTCTCGGACTCCTCTGAAATGGATGCACAACTACTTGGCAGGTTTGATTCCCCGTATTGTACGAATGGCGCCCATGGAGCGTATGCTTGTGACGGTTAATGGCCCATGTGAAGTGACGGTTCATAACTGTTAATGGCCCGTAGAACCCAAATCCATTCGTATGTCAAGTAGATTACAAGGATCTATGACTCGGGTCGCCTTCTAGACGTAGAAGCGGACGGGAACAGGAGGTACCTTGGTATGGTTATCGATTAGTGATGTTGTGAGTTAATGAACTCATGTCATGTTTCCATATAGTGTGAGATTTATAAAGTGTGAACTTAAGAGTCCTTTCCCTTTTCCCCGGACTTGAGTTAGGATTGTTAGAACCTCGATAATCCGAGAGAACCCATAAGATAGGGAACTCACTGAGATTTGATGTATCTCACCCCACGTTGTTGATGTATTTCAGGTGCTTCAGGTTCCGAGAAGGGTAAGGATAAGGTCGTGTGATCTTTTCCTTGCTTGTTGATGGCTAGCTTCCGTAGAGGAGTTTATTTTGAGATCATTGTTGATCTAGTTCTTAGTTTTTATCTTTTGAACATCTTGTGTATAATATGCCTTAGGTTTTTGTACTTTGTACTTTAGGGCATTTAATTGTATACAATGTGTTAACTAGGAGCTTATGTGTTTCAGTACCAAACACTTGGATCTATATATAATATTTATGCTTTGATGTATGAGTTTTATATATAGGTGTTATAATAAGTTACGGCAATGGAAAGCAACTTGAAAGCAATCACAACAATTTATCATATATATATATATATATATATATATATATATATATATATATATATATATATATATATATATATATATATATATATATATATATATACTATATTGACAAAGAAATTAAAGGTTTTATATATAATTTCTTATATATAGTGTATTGACGAATACTATTAGATATATAGTTTTAATTAATTTCGTAAATGATAAAAAGGGGAAATCAACTAAACAAAATAAAGTCGGTACTACGTTATTGACATGGAAGAAAAAAGCAAACAATATATGCCCTTATTCTGCTATTCAAATTAACTAAGCAAACAATAGGCAAAATAGACGTATTACTTTCATCGGGCAATGAAATAGCACTTCCGGAATACTAGCCTTTTCACTTAACAAAGCATTAAAATAATAATTTTAATTTTCCGGAATGCAAGCCTTTACTAATCATACACACACATACTAAGGCATATTACTATTAAATAATTCTATTACTATTAAATAATTCAATTAGTAACCAAACATGCCATATTAAATTTGGTTTGTAAATTACACATTATCATTCACACAAAATTGCTGAATTAATAATTGGATAAAAATTTTTGAAACCGAAGAAAAGAACCAAATCAACCAAATCGTAACTCACAATCATATATTAACGGTAAATAACTGAATCCTAAATCATAATTTTGAAAAATTAACAATGTAATTGAAAAGATCATACAAATTCACCACTTTTGTATGTTAGATATTAGAAATAAATCAATGATTGCTAATGCGTGATATAACTACGCACAATCCATTTATATTATCAAACCACATAAATAGAGTGTATTACAACGAGGTTATGATTCAAATAATAGCCATAAAATGTATCTCAAACTAGGTTCTGATACCAATTGATTGATTTACAGTATTTTAATAGATACAAATTATAACATATTATAATATCAAGGAATGATCGACAATGATAAGAACGGTGTACCTTGTAGGATTTGAGAGACCGCTGTCGGAAGAGTGAGTATGAGAGAATTACTACCCTCATTGCCGTTTAGGGTTTTCAGAGTATATTAATTGTCTAATGGGGAAACACTTAAATAGTTAAACGGCTGAAGGCAAGGGCCTCTCATTGGGTTTATCTGAATGATCCAACCCATCCCATTCAGGCTCAAAATCCAATCAAACAATTCATCTATTTAGTGTTTAATAACAATAGACCATAATATAATTAATTAATAATTAATTATGTCAATCCATATTTAATTAATTAAATAATTAATCTAACAGTTGAACCACTGATTTCTTATACGCGTTTCTTTGCCAAGTTTCTTAAACAAAACAAAGATAAATATTTCCATTATATTTTAGAAAAAATCATGATTCAAACATATATATATATATATATATATATATATATATATATATATATATATATATATATATATATATATATATATATATATATATATATATATATATATATATATATATATATATATATATATATATATATATAGGGTTATGCTAATACACACCCATGTAGGTGTGCATTAGCAACATACACCTTAGTGTATTTTTGTGTGTGGTCCACCAATTTTGGGTGAGACCCACATTAGAAAGATGAAGAAAAAAAATAGATGTAGTGTATTTTTGTGTGGGTCCCACCAATTTTGGGTGTATGTTAGCATTTCCTATATATATATATACTCCCTCCGGTCCTTTTTATAAGGAACACTTCAATTTTTTTAGATTCATTAAATAATTAATGTATCTGGTCTGCATTATAGACCAGATACATTAATTATTCAATGAATCTAAAAATGTGAAATGTTCCTTATAAAAAGGACCGGAGGTAATATTTCTTTTGCAATAGATATTGATCATTTTTGTGCAATAGCAATATCATATTGGTTGACTTTGCTTCTCCATCCAACTTTTTCATTATTAAGAGAAACACAACATAATCTCGCTTCTCCATCAACCTTATTCATTATTAAGAGTGGCATAACCTTGATATTGTTAGCCTTGATTTGAACCTTGTCGTGGATTGTCGCTCCATTCGAAACTCAGGTGGTTTTTCTTTGTAGGAGTGTATTTGCTTGATAAATGATTATTTCTTTGCAAATTTTTGATGAAATAGCTTCTTCATCTTGGAACATTTATGAGTTGCATTGGTTATTTTAATAATCACCACCACAGCAATCCCACATTAGAGGTTGTTGTACCTGTTTTACTTGATGATATCCCTTTTGGAGATATGTTAGTTGTTTGGTCATAATGTCCAATTGAGATTTAATTTGTTTATGGTTTTCTAACAATGTGTCGCTCCCAGGATTTTCATCCAAGTACAAACGCGAAAGTGGCGCAGAAATAGAGTCGTCAGCCATGTGTATTTATCCCAAGAGAGGGAAAGGAAACACTGCGTAAACCTGAGGGAAGGAAATAACGAGGTCTCGCGAACCAAAGAGAACGGGTAAGGGAGTTGGTTACGCGAAGGGAAGGTATTAGCACCCAACACGTCCATCGTACTCGATGGGATCCACGCTTGTTGTTATCGATCAAAGGGTGTAAGGAACTGGAAATTAACTGCTAATTAGAGAACTGGAACTGAAAGGTAGATATGAGAAGGGGGGAAGAAAGAAGTGACTCGATAGGACACTATCGTTGTCCTAGGCCTACGTATTCCCTCAGTGCAATGGGAAAGTCAGAGTCAACGTAGTTCGACGGACTACGGGGAAGGTTGCTCGTTGAGATACCGTATCTCGTGCCTACGTATCTTCAATCAGAAGAGAAAGAAGAATCAGAGCAAACGTAGTTCGGCTCAACAAGGGTTGCTTTGTTTGTGTTTTTTAGTGGAAACATCAAAGTGTGCGTCCCAGCAGTTAGGTGTTGCAGCTCGCTGTAGGGAGACTTAGGCGTTACCTGTTTGCGGTAGAACGAACATGACGAGTCCTTAAGAAAGGAGTGAAGAGATGAGAAGAGAATTATTTGTTTGTTTTTGTATTTTAGAAAGAAGTGTTTTGATCATTTTTATGTTAGTAACACGTATTGCATTCAAGTCTATTGCATAAGATCGAGTGCATCGCATGGTCGTCCTAACAGGACGTATGCTAAACATTCTAGAAAGGCGGAGAGAAACTCCCCTCGTTCCATTTCCCATTGTTCTAGGCTCACATGCAATATGCGTTAATCCTTTATTAAAAGTTTTTTTTGCCTTTGTTTTGAGGTGAGAAGAAGAGAGACTCAAAGATTGAGAAAGGCAAGAGTCTAAAGGGAGACTAATAATCCTAAGAGTTATCATGCTTGGAGATCCTAAGGGTTAGTGGGGTTTGAAGAACTATAATCCTAAATAAAAGAAGAAGAGAGCAAGAGGTATCACAAATCACTTCTAAAGATGGAAGATGAGTTATGAACCAAGAGGGAGATGAAAGAAGTTGAACAAAGAAAGCATTGAAATGCTTTGCACAAACACCAAAGAGAAAGTATTAAAAAGATGAGGGAAGAAAGTATGTGTGGAAGCATATCCACACACTCAACTTACCATTAGCCCCTACAAGAAAAGGTTAGCTAAACAATTGAATATGAAAGCATAAGTAAAAGAAGGAAGACAATTAAGCATCAAACTACTTATGAAATGAACTTATGAATCAAACAAAGCCTAAACCTAAAAGGAAAGGACTCTAAGTGTTCAAGGACTTCTAAAGTCAGTAGCTATGTCTAAAGGTACTCAACTAAGGCTAAGGTACCTAACAATGTCAAACTATGTCAAGAAAGGTGCCAAAGATTCATACAAGTTCAAGTTATGAAGCATGAATGAAGTATGAATGTGTATGGCATACAAACATGAATAAATGCATGAGTGAACCTCAAGATCAGAATTGAATGACATGTTATAATGCATATGGAAGTCAATGAATGAACATACAAAGCATGAGTGAAATGATTTAAGAAACAATGTTCAAGTTCAAGTAAGAAAAGAAGAAACTTGTAACACAAGTCAAAGTTGAAAAGAACATGAAATCAAATGCAAATGGATGCAAGTCAGAATTGAACATCATACTTGAATATCCTATAATGTCTATGAACAAGCATACAAATCATGACAAAGAATATTCAAGTAGCAGAAATTAGATGAAGAAGAAATAAGAAGAAAAGAAGCAAGTTTCACTTAAAGGAAAGAAATGACTTGCAACACAAGTCAAAGTTGAAACTCAAAGATAAATGAACATGGATTATCGGTCAGTACCAAATTACATTTAAGATGCAATTAAAATATAATAATTAATCATACAATATGCATATGCACATCACATTGAAACTAATTAAGAAAGAAAGATGAAATAGATCAAACATAAACAAGTATGCAAGACGAATGACACTTGAATGCATGAGATGATTATGGGTAGTAGCATACCAAAGATGAGATGCAATTAGAATGCATGAATAGGCATTGATGATTCAAGTACAAGTCATATTGATGATTAGAAGGGAAGAGAAGTGAATCTAGGTCATAAGAAATCAAGTAAGGATGCATTTAGAAAGCAAACACAAACCAAATGAAAACACAATGCAAATGACCTATAATTCTGATCCAAGGACATATAATATGCATAATATGACCTATAAAATGCACACAGTGGTTCTCAAATGATGGCACAAATGCCTCATAACAATTGGGATTTTAGAAATTAAGAAAAAGATTACCAAAAAGTTACCTATTCTAACAAGCATCAAACAATCAGCAAATGACTTGTAAAAATTATTAAAATAGGTCACAATCAACTTAAGTTAGAGGAAAAAGATGTGTCAAAATATCAAAGCAAAATTCAAAAGGAAATATGCTCAAACAAGTCATCAAAGTCACATTGAAACACCTTAAAAGAATTCACAATTATGAACAACAAAAGGTATGATATAATGACTTTAAAAATATAAGAAAAAGGTTTTTAAATGACTCAAGATGTGTTTTAGACATGTCAAAAAGATTGGATGCAAAAATGTTTTAGAACTATGCAAAAGAAATTGGACAATGCACAAGTATCATGAAGAAAATCATTCAAAAAGAAAATAAAAAGAAATTATGAAAATATAAGTAAAATCAATTAAAATCAGAATTAAAAAATGTAGATAATTATTTTAATGAATTCTGATGCTATGTGAATTTTTGTAGAATTTTTTAATGCATTTTGGTATTTCTAATAAAAGAAAATGAAAACTATACGAAAAATAAGAATAAAATGTAAAAGGAATTAAAGTAGGGGTGTAGAAAAAGTAATTATGTGGTTCAAAATACGCCTGGGCCCAAAGTGAGGTGTGTGAAAAGCAATTTGAAATCCAGTCCCCTGACGCGTGTATGCATGACAATTATGATGGAACCTCAGTCAAATGTTGACTCAATCAAAGCCACACGATGTAGTCAGCAAAGGATGATCAAATAAGTAAGCAGGTCTAACGAATCACACAACACGCGCATCATAGTAAACATACACACGCACACATGCAATGGTCAAAGTCAAAGATATGAGAGAGAGAGAGAGAGAGAGAGAGAGAGAGAGACACGTGAGGGGGAGGCCTTTCATTAATGCACTGGCGCGCTAATGGCCTTAGGATGATGATGATCGGACGGATGTAATATAACCTGGTTCTAAAACCCTAACAAAACCTCACCGGTCGGAGAAGGACCTCCGGTCATCTTCTCCGGCGAAGCACCACCACCTGCAACCTTCGAACTCTCCAGAAATTCAAAAAATCATGCATCAATCAAAAGCTAAGCTCACGCACAACAAGGATCTAGCCTTAAAATTCACAAATCACATTCATACAAAGAAAATCGAATGCAAGAAGTTTTGCCCTATAAAATGAATCTATGCTTTTAATAAGCCTATCAATTAGCCAGATAACCAATAGCTTCTAGTAAGCTTCAAATCAATCAGAAACAAATGTAAATCGCATGAAAAACTCAAAAATAAGTTTGAAGAATATGAACCTGTAACTGAAGAAATCTTAGGTTGCAATAAAACCAGAGGTGATGCTTGAGTTCTTGAGCTTCACAAAGAGCCAAATAAAGGCTTGGAACCTTGTGAATTGCTTTGAAAACTTCAAATAGAGAATCTGAACTTTGATGATGAACTTGAATCACACTATGCTTCAATACTCCTGTCATACCCCAAATTTTGACCTCTAAGATTTCCCATCATTGTGAGAATCCTCATCACAGTATGGAGGAACCATCATGCTTCATCAGTCTCCCCAAAGATGGGTGAGCATCCACTACAATCAAAATTAGGGTTTTGAGCCCTTTCAGAGCCTTAGACAAAGGATCAATCAAGGAATGACATGATCTTCAACTTGTCTACACTCTTAAATATCCACAATGGATCAAAAGGACTCCCACTTCAAGGATTAAGCACAAGGCTACTCCCTTTTAGGTGGATCAAGTCTCAAGATCGCCAGTATCACCAAATTAGGGTTTTGGTCGACCAGGGCCTCCAGATGAAAAATTTCATCTGGACACAAGCCAAAGATCCAAAACACAACCTAATATACTCCATGGAACCTCATGGGCCCAAGCATCAAGTCAATTTGACCTCAGGGGATGCATACATCAAAAATCAAGAATTAGGGTTTCTTGACCTAATTCACCCCTAAGTGGACTTTTGGGACAAATCATGAGCCAAGACCTCAAGAGAGGGTTTGAGGGTCTCTAATGAACTATATTGATCCATTTGGAACAATGGATTAATCCAAGAAGTTTGAGCAATAAGTCTCAATTTCATCTGCACCACAATTAGGGTTTTAAGGAAAAAGTCAACTGTAACTTTGACTTTTGACCAGGACATGCTCCCAAACCCTAGGACATGCCTCAATATATCCTATGACATCCATGAAACATGTCCATCAAATTTGATTTAGGTCAAGGACATGATTTCCTGAGGAATTGCACAGTTTGGAATTCATCTGATAAAAAGTCAACTGTGCACAAAAGTCAACTTTGACTTTTTGAGATTTTTCACCAAAATGGATTTTTAACCCTAAAATGATGTTAATGTATGATTTGAATCATCATTCATCAAGAAAAATCAAGAAAAGTTGGATAACTTGTAAAAGGGGTAACCATAAAAACTAAGAAAATTTTCTAAGTTAAAAATAAAGTGACAAGGGTACCAACTTTGGAGGATCATAACTCCTAAACCACAAAGCCATTTTTCCTCATCCAAAGATGGATTTGTAGCCCTCATTACCCTCTACAAAAACTTCAACTAGACCTAAGTCCAATTCATTAAGGATTTTGAGTTATGGAGTTATCAAAATGGCTGAAAAATGAAAATGTCACTTTTTCCAACACTTAGTGAAATTTTCACTAAGTCCAAATCTGTCTTCATTTTTTTTCAAATGTAGGGGGATTTTTCACTTGGATTCAAAAGAGATCAAAACCAAACATGTTCAAACAGTTGTTGTATCATGTAAGGGCTTTCCAAAATGGCCAAGAACATTGCCAAATTCCATTTAAGTCATGAGATATGACATTGGAAAGTTGCCTTGCTGAAATCTGCCAAGGCAAGGCAGAATTTGTATTTTTGCTCGATTTGCCAAAATCAGCCAAATTCAAATGCTCCTATCCACTTGGACACATCTGAGGATTGAATCTAAAGGGGACAATCACTGAGCCAAGCCTCCAAAGTCCATGGAACAAGAAATAACATGTTGAACCTAGAATGGCCAAAATAGGGACAAGACTCCAAATTTGGATTGAAGCATTCAATGGAAGCATCAAGGTGGCATAGACTGAGCCCTTCTCATCTGAAATCAGTCAAGACTTATCCAAGACCAAGGGGACCAAAGCTCTGTGCCCTAACCTCTAGTCAATGGCTAGAGGAGACTTGGATTTTCATTTGCCAACATTGGCCAAACCTACTTAGCAGTTGCCATTCACTATTCCTTGCAAAACAAACTTGCTCTACTATAAATAGAGCTCGATTGTGATCAGTTTGAGTACACCAAAGCCATCTAACAGATGCTTTCCTCAAAATCTCTTTCTCTTGGCAAAAATGCCTTTCTTAGCAAGGTAGTTATCGGGTTTTGAGCTAGAGGGCAAGTCCACTCAAACCAATCACTCACACACCTCACATACATCATATAGAAGTGATCCAAACACTCACATAACATCTGGAACACAGATTTCACAAAATCACCAGCCAATTGCTCAAGTTCTTGACAGTTTTGCAGTTGAGGTGCCATCTTCAACTCCAAACCATTTCAATCCATTCCAAGCACTCAGACACATCACTTGGCACCTAGGGAAGCTATTCACATCATTGGAACCTAGATGTAACACCTCCAACACAAATCACAATCACCAACTGCAAGTGGTAAGCATGAGTTCTTCTAACTCTATGATCCATGCAATTTTTGCTGTACAATAATTTGGCCATATGTTCATAATCTTGCATGGAATGTTTCCCCTCAATTAATTGCATTGTTTGAATCGTGTATCAAAAATCCTAGCCTTCATGCAGAAATTAGGGTTCTTGTGGATTTTTTATGATTTCTTGTTATATGTTTAATTTAAATGAAATTAATGGACATAGACATGATCGTGAGGTTGAGACGAGCATAATGATATGTGGATTGCATGTTATAATCAAGTATTCAGTGAGATTGGAGAGAAAATGCAAATCTGGCCAAGCCCAGAACACGCGCGTGTTCTTGGTGTGTTCTTGGCGCCATTTTTAGAAATTTGAATATTTGAATTTTGTGATTTTATTTAATTGATTCAAAAATTAATTTATCTCTGAGTTTTAATGATTTTGAGTTGATTCTTTTTTTTAATAATTCACAAAAATGTTAAAATATTTTATTTTATCAAAAAATACCAAAAATATTATTTATTTCATATAATTGATATTTTTGCAAAGAATTAATATTTTAATTGTTTTTGACATTTTAAATATTTTTTCCACATTGATTTTGCAACTTTTAATGCTTTCTAATTATTTTGTAGGTCAATACTTAATTTTTGAAGCATTAATCCAAGATCACAATTTGTTTTTCATATGTTAAATAATTTTGATCATTTTAATTGAATTTTTATTCAATTAAATACATTTTTGAAAACAAATTAGGGTTTTTGGATTAATTCAACCCTCATAAATCATTTTTAAAACTTTTGGGCCTCTAATAGAGTGTAAGACCTAATCTTTTTTTGACCAAATCATTTTTGGGCCTCAGTGTATTGTATAAGTCCCGATACCGTAAAAAACAAACGGCGCGATCGTCGCATTTTCAAAATAACCCTTGGGCCTCTCCTTGAGCTATAAGACCCATTCAAAACTCTTGGGCCTCTAATAGAGTGTAAGACCCAATCCCCTTTTAACCAAAATCATTTGGGCCTCACTTACTGTATAAGTCCCTCTGCGTTAAAAGAAAACCTCGGCGCGATCGCCATTTTTAAACGAAAAGTCAACTGGGCCTACCCTCGTGTTATAAGCCCCACTCTTTTTCTTTAAAACTTTTTGGGCCTCTTGAGAGAGTGTAAGACCCATCCCTTTGTACAGAAAACCATTTTGGGCCTCAGTCACTTGTATAAGTCCCTCTGTACAAATTCAAACAGTGCGCTCACTGATAAAACCCTGGGCCTCTCCTTGAGCTGTAAGCCCCAAATCTTTCTTTTTCAAAGCACTTTCTCCTTTGATTTTGAATATACTGTTGTTTTCAATCTTTCTTTGTTGAACAACTAACCAAAAAGCATGGAAGCTCTACAACCGAGTAAGTGGTTATTGCTTTCATTTACCGCTTTCATATACATATAACTGTATTGTGGGGTTGTTTCACTATAAGTCTTCTTTCATAAACTCATATCAACTGTGTAATAATAGTATAGATATTTAGAGTTTCCCCGGCAACTACGTCTAGCACTAGGTAAAGCCCGTTGATCACTCTTAGAAATAGTCTAAACTAGATCCCCATAGGATTACCAGACACAGTCTTCCCTCCTCTTGGGGTTAAACAATATGGAGATATGAAAGGCAGCATTCTCTGTGAACCCTTTCATAGACTGTCACTCATAGAAGTTGTCAAAGAAACTCTATTCCCCAGAGATGATCTTTTCTCCGTGAATGGCATCTCTTGAGTTTCTTCCAAATTCTCGGAATTTCCAGACTTTGATCTATTCTCGGTGAATAGCATTGCCTTGAATTTCTTGGGGTTTGGGGACCCACAGGCTTCTTAAAAGCAATTGTCAAGAAACTCTATTCCCCAGAGATGATCTTTTCTCCGTGAATGTCATCTCTTGAGTTTCTTCCAAATTCTCGAACTTTCCTGACTTGATCTATTCCTTGTGAATAGGTTGCCTTGAATTTCTCGGGGTTTGGGGACCCATCGGCTTCTTAAAAGCAATCGGCCTCCTCTTGGGCATCGTACAAGGACCCACAGGCTTCCTAAAAGCAACCTTCGCCTCCTCTTGGGCTTAATACAAGGACCCTACGGCTTCTTAGAAGTATTCACAACCTCCTCTTAGGCTTCGTATAATGATCTCTTCCCCCGGGAATGATAGCCTCCTCTTGGGCTTAGTACAAGGACCCGTCGGCTTCTTAAAAGTTTCTAGCCTCCTCTTGAGCTTCGTACAAATTGTCCCGACGACCTCCTAGAGGTATAGGAACAGAAACTAGTCATCTTCATAGAACAGTCCTTTCATAGAGTCTACTACTGTTTCTCAAAATATAGTGCAAAGATGGAACTCTAGACACGGACAATCTAACCTCCTTGAGTCTCAAAGGCATTCTCAAGTGACCCTTTCGTTAAATAGGAAGAAAACCCGTAGACTCGGACAGTCTCAATACCCTTTGGATTTCCCGTTTCCTCAAAGAGAAGGAAATAACCCAGATCCTTGAACCAAATCCTTGAGTACAGTGTTACTCATATAAGAACTGATTTTCTCTTTAAAATCAGTATACTGGAACTGTCACTTAACTGAAACAGTCACCACAGCCTCCTCTTAGGCTTTGTATAATGATCCTTCTCCAGTGAAGTTAGCCTCTCTCTTGGGCTTTATACAATGATTCTCCCTAGCAGAGTTAACAACATTTAGCCTCTCTCTCGGGCTTTGTATGAGACACATAAAGAGACTCCCTCGTTGAGTCAATCCCCCTTTCGCCTCCATCTCGGGCTTTATGCGAGATACAAAAAGGTTCTTATTGAGCCAAACAAACAATAGCCTCCATCTCAGGCTTCGTACGAGATACAAAAACTCTCTTGTTGAGTCAAATAGCCTCCATCTCGGGCTTTATACGAGATACCAAAAGATTCCCTCGTTGAGTCAAAACCTTTTAGCCTCTCTCTTGGGCTTTGTACGAGACACATATTAGCCTCCTCTTAGGCTTTGTATAAGAAAACCACTGGTTGATCCAATCAACCTTTTAACATCAAAGATGTGCATCGTTTACAGCACACAAACATCAACAACTCATTCCCCTTCATCTAATCGCTGTAAGCGGCAAGCCTCTGGATCATCTACATCCATGCCACTATCCCTCTTTTAGCATGAGAAATTCCTAAGGAAAGATAGCATTGCTCTACACTGAGTTAAAGTCTTCTCCTTCAGGTTGGAACTCCCCTATAAAGGAAATTATGGCATTGCTGGATTCACATATTCCGGTTAAAGTAATTCCCCTTTATAAACAGTTGTGACAAAAACCCCCTCTTTAGAGATGACAAAATTCTCTCTAAAGTCAACACCCTTTTAGCTTCACATCTTGGGCTTTGAACAAGATACAAATCACCCTCAGCTTCACATCTTGGGCTTTGAATAAGATACAAACCACCTTTTGCTTCACGTCTTGGGCTTTGAACAAGACACCAAAAACACCCATTTCCTCCCATAGAATAGGAGGAACTACGAACGCTCTAATTTCCCTATTTCGGTAAACGGGGATACGTAGGCATAAGATTGAAAGAAAAATCTTAGCGAGCACACTAAACAAAAAACCCAAATCCCATATCTCCATCAATCAAAAGCAGTAATTCAAAAAGCATCAGTCCTAACATCCTAATCCTTGTTCCCCGCCAGAAACATTCTGTCAAGATAAAAAGAGATAAACCGTATTGGCGAAAATACAAATAACCAGTACAAGGGCCCCCCACATTGATAGCATCCGTAACCTAACAGACCGCTGTTTAAACTCAGTATGCAAGCAGGGTTAATTGGAGACATTTATTTCCCTTCCTTATTCAGCTCACAATAGGATAAAAAATGAATCGACCTGTAGTTAAGGCTCAACCGCAGAGAGTGACCAGCGCTTAAGAACCGCGTCCAAAATCACTCGCTACAACTCCATTATTATTTGATGTTAAAGATTGAAGAAAATGTGATGAAAATTGTGGGAGAAGCTTCAAGCAAGGGAGAATTCAGAGAAACTTTGAGAGTGAAATTTTTGTGAAATGATGAAAGAAATGAACTGAACACAGAATTCTGTTAGAATTGCTTTTTATATCTCTGGTTAATGGTTAACCATCATAGTTGATGGTTAGAACCATGGTTAAATGAGGTGGCTGAAGCAATGAGGGTGTGAAGACCAATTTGCAATCTGAAATTGAAAATAAGAGCAAATTGAATTCGTGCAATGCCTTGATCATGTGTGGTAATGCTTATGGAACTTACAATGCATATGAGATTGATGTATGATGATGTTATGATGGATGTTGCAGCATTGCTTTGTCATACAACCTTCCCGTTCTCTTTTTCATGTATGAGGCAATGTATTTATGCATGACGGCATGTGGAAAAGTTTGGCCAAATGAAGTAAACAAATGCATAGAAGTGTTTGTGATGACCTGAACCAAAAACAATGCATGAAGCCTCCAATAAAAATCAGTCAATGCATCAATGGAAACATGGATATTTGCAGATGAATTTCTCTAAGCATGAGGCATGAAAATGGATGTTCTTGGTGTCTATGAATTGAAGATGCATCATAGAACAATGTTGCTGTTTGAATCCAAGTGAAACAATGCCTCTAAAGTAGTGAAAGGTTGGTTAGAACACCAATAAATCAAACTGCATCATAGGCGCGTGTCTTGGCCTGCAGGCAAGGCCTTGGTGCCTATGGAATTTTCAGTGTGAGACCACCATGTTTGGACCATCATAACTCTTCACCCTTTGATCAAATGAACAAATGCCCAACATCAAAGTTGAAGGTAAGATGACAATGAACAACTTTGATGTTCAAAAATTTTCACTTGAAGCTTTCTTGATGGATAAAATTGGACTTGGAAATGGCACACCACCTGTTTGATAAAATGCAGGGCATCTGGCTCGCCCATGACTTAGTTGCCTAGCCAATTTGCCTTGATTTTGCTCAACTTTGATTGATCATAACTCCTTCAATTTTGATCCAATGGAGATGTTATTGTTATGGATTTGAACCTTAGGATGTGATCTTTAATTAGCTCAACTTAGGACTGAAGTTTAAAGCCTTTATCCTAAAGAAAGAATGCCTTGAAGATGATCCCAAAAACTTGACAAAACTTACCAAATTAGGAAACCCTTATTTCTATTTTTGGAAGTTTTTTCACATTTCTTGATTTTTGATGAATCACTTGGCATTTCTTGATAAAATCTTCACTCATGGACATATTTGACTTGAGGAACAAGAATTTGACCTTAAAAAGTCAAGAGTTGACTTTTTCCTCTGCACAGTCGACTCTTCCCCAAATTTCCTGATTCTTAATCAATGGGTCAAATGAAACCCTTCCAAATCAAATTGATGGATCATTCTTCATCCTTAGACTCTTGAGGACATGTAGAATACCATAGAATCAAGTCTTGCCCAAAAAATCAGAAATAAGCTGATTTTATGGCAAACCCTAGTTTTGACCCTCTCAGTCTAGGAGAAATCAACACATCCTCCAAATCCAAATTCCTCTGAATATGATGTGTGCCCTCTCCAACAAAGATAAGATATACCATTTGGAGGTGATAAAAGACCCAAGATCTTACTCATTGGGGTATTTTGCTTTAGAATACCAAAACCCTAGTTTGCACTGGTTAGGATGATGTGATTCCCTCGCATTCTTTTGTCGAGCTTGATCATAGGATAAGGTGATGACTCAATTAAGATCTCTTGTGGCTCAAGGCTCCTTGGATTTGGTTTAGACACCCTGATCCCATGCCAAAGAACCAATGAAATGCAAATGATGATTATGCCAAAATGTAATGCAACACAAGCCAGTAAAAGCTAAAAGCAAGAGGGCAAATTTTGAGGTGTTACACAATGCACTTTAAGTATCAAATGTCCCACTTTCATTTGTATATATCTTTCCCGCAATGGTGGAAACATTCAGCCTTTTTTTCTCTAATTTTGTGATGTCTTCTATATATTTGTTGGTTGAATATAATCTTTCTAGTAATACTCTTTTGAGATCCTATAAAATATTTATCCTTCTACTAGGTAATGTCTCTATCCATTATTTTTCTCTACCCATAAGTGTTAATGTAAATAATCAAAGCCTCTTTTAAATTTCAGTTATTTTGGTTAGGTTGCAAAGCATTCATGTCTCCTTGAAACTTTCTAGATAGTAGAAGGGATTTATTGAATCACTTTTTTGAATTGAGTATTCCTTAAACCTATAAGCACAAAAACTTTAAGAGATAAAGAGGGATTCATCAATTGGAATTCGTATTGTCTCTAGAACTAGAAGTAGAATTTGAATTGTATAGTGGCGTCTCTTCCTTTTTTTTATTTAGCTGCACATTTAGCTCTTCAAATTTCCCTTATGGTCCTATCTATTTATTGAACAAATTGAAAATTCTTCAAACCCACGCTTCACATAAACTAAATAAGTTGATACCTTCAGTAGTATCAAGGATAATAAAAATTAAAACTTAAAAATAAAAAAATGTTGTGAAATCCGATGCCTTTGAAACAAAGTATAAAATGTTTCTTTATGATCAAGAAACAAACAAGGATTAGGGTTAACATGGAAAAACAAGAAGAACAACAAGGATTGGTTATAACTGTTATTCTTTACTTTCTCTTTAAATCAGATTACAAGTACTCAAGAATAACAAATAACTCTCTCACCCTAATTAGGATTTGCCACACTTAAGATGAGAGACTAGTATGTTATTTATAATAAAAACCTAACATACTAAACTAATGGGCTTTTAATAATTACCCATTACAAGCTAACTTAAACAATTGGATCCTTAACACAAGGCTCAATTCGACAACTATATACTAGAACACAATTCGACTACAACATGTAGGTCTTCAAAAATAGCATGTGAGCAGATTTCGATAGCATGCTAAACCAGAGTTCGATCCAATATCTCACAAAAAATAACATAAATTAGACAAGCCTAATATCAAGTACAATCTCGAGATTTTGCATTATTGAAAGGATCCACAATCTAAGAGAACAATATGAGGGAAGTATTAAACTAGCTAGATAAACTAACGCTTAAGAAATATTATGATGAAAATGATTAAGTCCTCCGAGGATTAATTTTCCCTTTTTATATGATTAATCTCTACTTGAATATATAATGATTTTTCTTATATCACAATTATTTACAAAACATAGTTACCCAACAATTTTATTGCCATATAACCCACATTGTTTGATTACAATCCCCCAATAATCTTGGGATAAATTTGCACCTGACAAAAATTTTATTACACGTAAAATATATTCGTCTTGATCAGTTACGCCTATGTCTACGGTTATTTCAATATACAAATCTACGGTTATTTCTCATTGTTATTTAGATAAATTTTCCAATTTTCTAGACAGGAAAAAAAGCATTAAACTCAAAAATAATATTGAATAGTTATAAGAATATATTCATTGCAGAGAAAAAATCTAAACGAATCACACGATTAATATTATCGTACGTGGTAGTATGTGATCGTAAATAACGGCCAATCTTGCATTAGGAGCATCAATATTTCTTACAAAAGCCAAATATAGTTTTGCTCTTGTCTTTGGAGTGTCACTTTTGCATTACAACAGCCAAATATAGCATCACTCTATTTTAGGCGCGACACTATGTCTTTAGATGTTGATTTTTAATTTTTCATGCTCAAATAACACATCTATGATATATGTGTGTGGTGCGTTTGTTGCTTATTTTGCAATTTCTTCTTGTTTTACTTTGTTTCTCACATGTTGACCCTCTTCTTGTTTTTTCATCGTAATTTCCATAATAAAATACCGTAGGAGATGTCAAGTTAGGACGATTTTGGCATGAATTGGTATTTCTTTTTATGATAGTTCAAAAGCTTTATTAAATCCTAAAAAAGCACAAACAAATTAAAAGTAAAAAAAATACTAAAAGGAATAGAAATCATACTAAAAATAGGATGTAAGGAAATGTCATTGATAGTTCTTTTGAAATATGATTGTTAGTAAAAACAATTTAAAAATTCTTGAAGTGCTTTATCTTCAATTGAAGTATACTATTTATGATCGAGTACGATATTTCTTTGAATTACAACTGTATATACAAACAACGAAAATAGATGTATTATTTTTAATTAAGGTGGACATTGTTGGTGTTGGTTTCAATAATGCATATTGAATAAGTCTCGCATTGCTTAGTATTTTAAAGGAAGGGGAAAACCAAGACTACTCTATTTCTTCGTTATAAGACGCAACAATAAAAAACACTTTAAGTTTGCATATGAATTTTTTTCTCTTATACTCTTGTATTAAAGTGTTATGAAATATATTTAGATTTTTTTTTTAAAGTGTAAGTGTATTGTCACTACTACAATAATACATTTTGTGATGACGATTTCACCTCACGAAATAAAAATCTGTTGGGTTTGGGCTCCCTTCCTATGTCGAGAAAGACCCAAATATGATTAGCCCATTTGTATCACTTATTTAAGTGGAGAGGGTAAATTTAGGGTTGAGAGAGATAGAGAAAAAATAAGGATTCAAAAAGAGAGAAAAGAGGAGAGAAACTCATTCTCGTTTTTCAGTAACCAGTCTCACTAAATCGACGATCCACGATTCGTTACCCGTTGGATTGAGCTCAAATTTGGTGGACAGGTTCGTAACACATATATCTAACTTTTGACCATTCATAATTTCAAAACAACGTCTGAGGTGAAAATTAATTGCTTTCCACTGAAGCTGCAATTTTGGAAAAAAAATTCAGCTTTTTGATTCTTATTTGTAAGTTATTTTGCTTTGTAATTTGCGGTGTTAACACTAGTTTGTGAATCACTTTAAGACTCTCTTGTATCCTTAATTGATTATTGTGGAGTTATTTCTTTGGTCTGGACGACTCGTGGTTTTTACTCTCATATTGAGGGGTTTTCCACGTTAAAAATATCGGTGTTCTTTTGTGCCTTTATTTGTTCGATTTGCCGTTTATATTTGTTGTTGATCCTCAAGGTTCCTACAAGTTTGTGAAATTTTATATCTGTTGTGTATTGGTCTATTATTGTGTTTTAATTTCCCATCAGAGTGGCATCAGAGCTCTTGGTTAAGGGTTATTTTACTTGTTTGAATTATGGAGTCAAATACAAAGATGAAGATAGTATTGTTGAATGGTTCTAATTATAATTTATGGAAGGGCAAGATGAAAGACTTACTGTTCTAGACTGGAGCAATGGCCAGACACGGCCCAATCCACTTCTGCTCCGAAGCGGCTCAAATTGCCTAAGCCCAATCCACGAAGGGGCAAAAGTTACCTTTCTGCCCCTCCAACCGGGCAGGGACTGCATCGCACCTCCCCGGAAACAATGCCCATTATGCACGGCTTCTACACTCCCCGAGCAGCTATGGGCAGGTGCCCGTAACCATGCCTATGCCCGACATAACGGCTAGTTTTGGGCACCCTGCCCGACATAACGGCTAGTTTGGGCAGTTACCTATTTCTTCAGGAAAACGGTTATTTCGCCCCGAAAATAGGACCGTTGCCCACGCGTTGGGGGCACTATATAAACCCTCTCGCTTGAGAGGGTCAGGTATCAAATATTCACTCTACGAACTAACGCTTTGTACTTGCCCCTTTTCTCTGACCCTTTCTTACTTGAGCGTCGGAGTGCCTTGCAGGTACACCCCCTTCTCCTCTCCATACGACCAGCATCCCAGGCGTACTTGGTGGCCCACTTTTACAGGATCTGATCCAGCCTTCACGATCAGTGGCGCCGTCTGTGGGAATCATTATTCTCCCCATCTTTCTTTCCCCGGAAACCGAAGATTAAAACAATTTTCAAAGATCATCATCATGGCCTCTCAAGATCACGCCAAATGTGCTCTACAAACCGCTGTCCTCCCCGTCAACAAGACTGACGTTGATGGCCAATCATCTCTTCTCCGAGATGCCCGTTTTCTGAGGGATGGAGCCACAGCTTCTCCTTCCCCCACCCCTGCTGACTGCAATCACGATCATCCTTCGTTGGACGTCCAACCCGTTCCTGTTCCGCCCAACGCCGACCTGGTCGTGGCAGCCCTCCTGGAGGCGATCAACAAAACCAACACCCTGATCCTACAGCAGAACGAGAGGATCGGGGCGTTAGAAGAGTCCAACCGTCCAAGATCCCCTCCTCCGTGGAGGAACCAGCGACGATCAAGGAGCCCGCAGACCCGAAGAGATATTGACCGGAGACTGCGCCAAGAGCCAGACCCTCGCTCTGCCCGGAAGTGTGACCAGGTTTCCCTACATGGCTGTCGTAATCCGAAATTTGACCTCCCTCATTTGCTTTTTGCATAAGCATGCACATTCGGATCGTCAGCATACGCATTCGCACTTTTCTTTGTGTGTTTCTTGTTGCAGGATCTGCAGGTATTCCAAGCCCGATTAATCGCATCCTCTCAAGATTATTTCATCACCAAAAAAAGGTCAAACTAAAGGTTTCCATGTTTATTTATCAAGACAAGAGTTGGAAAATCAATAACGGGACTTCAACATCATTTCCAAGCAAATCTGGGGAAAATGAGCTGCAGTAACCGGTTACAGTATAACTGATAACCGGTTACACAGTGTAAATTTCACCAAAAACCACATTTTTCAAGCATGTAACCAGTTAGCAGATATGTTGTAACCGGTTACTCTATACAAAGTTGCAGATTCTGCTGCATTTTTGGGACAGCAGCTATGCACTCTCTTTGGTCTTGGTTTCTACATTATTCTAGCAGCATGTGGAATATTCTAGACAATTCAAGAGCATTCAAGACATTTCCCTTACATTTATTCAATGCATTGTCGCTCCCAGGATTTTCATCCAGGTACAAACGCGAGAGTGACGCGGAAAAAACAGAGTCGCCAGCCGTGTAAATTTATCCCAAGAGAGGGAAAGGGAACACTGCATAAACCTTAGGAAGAGGGGAAGGAATGGTCATCGCAACCATAACCTGGGTTCGGGAGTCGGTTACGCGAGGGGAAGGTGCTAGCACCCCACGCGTCCATCGTACTCGATGGGATCCACGCTTGTTGTCTATTCTAAGGGTAAGTCATACTATCATCTAGGGTTATGCTACAACGGGATGAGAAGACAAAGACCGACTCGGTAGGACGTCAACGTCCTAGGCCTACGTACCCCCTTTGTACAATGGGGAATTCAGAGTCAACGTAGTTCGGACCAAGTTCTTTTTGTGTTTTTTTATGAGCGACGTTAAGTTCGCGTCCGGCAGTTAGGGTCGATGTCTGTTTGCGACTCAGATGGAAAGTAACGTGCCCTTTTTGAAAATATCCTTTAAGTTGAAGGTCCCGAAGGACAAAAAGTTTGAAATTGGTTTGTGTTTTTTAGGACAGAAGTGGCTTAAGTTAGTTCCTAAGCTGCATTGCACCAAAGTCTAGGGCACAGGGGCGAATACTTAACGCATCGTCCCAAGACAGGACGCTCGCTAAGCACTCTAGAGAGATGAGAGGAAGCCCCTCATTTCTCATTCCCCATACTTAAGGCTCGTGCGCAATACACCTTATTATTATTAAGTGTTTTAAAGAAATTTGAGATGAGGAGAGAGAAGACACAAGGGTAACTCTAAGGGAGACTATGAACCCTAAAGTTATCATGCATGGGTGACCTACGGTTAGTGAGGTTCAACCTAAACCCTAAAGGAAGAAGATAGGAGAGAAGAAGGTAAGGGTGACCATGGATACTTATCCATACCCTTAAAGAACTTACCTTAGACCCTGCATAAAAGATTAGCACAGAATAGACATAAATAAGAGAGATGAGTTGAAAGAAAATCAAGCACAAGCAAACAACCATGATAATAATCCAAACATGAACTCAAAGAAACAAAGGACAGCCCTAAAGCAAATGGCACAAGTGCCTTTTCAAAAAGATAATCATATAAGGTCAAAGATGTGCCTGCAAGAAAATCTTAAGTGAAAACAAATACGATAATTATAAAAATGACTCCTAAAATTCCCAAATTAAACATTAAGGTTCCTCAACCAGAGGAAAACAACATATAAAAAATCCCTGCAAAAAATCAAGATATCAGTCCTTCAATTAATCATGCAAAAATCAGGTGGGAAATAGGGCTTAGGGCGCCCAAAGGAAGGACCAAAGTGTAATGTGAAAAATATTTAAAAATGAAAGAAAAATATTTTAATGCAATTTTGAATGTTGTTGAACAAATGCAAAAAGAACGGGTCAAAAATGTTTTATGATTGCAGAAAAATAAAATAAAGAAATTTATGTATGCATGAGATGTGTAATGTAAAAAGAACTTGAATTAAACAATTAATTTAAATGATAAGAATAAAATAAAAATAAAAAATAAAATTTGTAAAAATTTTATAAGATAATAAAAATGATGTATGAATTTTATGGGAATTTTTCAATGCAAGAATGTATTTTTAAAAATTAAATATGAAATGTTAAATTAAATAAAATAAATGAGAGATAAAATGGGCTGGGGGTGCGTTAAGAAAAAAAATACACTGGAATGGAACATGGGCTGAATATGGGGGGTGCGAACAGCAACCCAGCCCATCAGCGAAAAAAAAATAAAAAGAGACTACCATGGACTGCCATGTGCCTGGCATGTGCTTCATTAAATGAGGTGGCATGTTGTGGTTCGTTTGATCAAAAATGAAATAAAAACAATGGCCATGATTCGGAGATGCACGGTAATTCCCATGGCTGGCACACACGGAATTCATAAAATAAAAACATAAAAACGGAGCCACGTGGCACGATCATGGACGTTGGATTAAGGAGATCAACGGCTGAAACATCATCTTCTTCCCTTGAACCCTTGGCCGGTCGGCCACCACACCTCGCCGGAGCTCCACCGCCGGCCGCCACTTGCGACCACCCAACCTGCCCAGAAAATGCGTATGGGTACACTATCCGACCCAGAATTTCGCAAGGAATCCAAATATGGCCTTAAAAATCACAAATTATTAGTGTATAATAAAAAACGCATGGAATTATGTTAGGGCATCAAACTTTAAATCATCATAGCAAGCCATACATGCATCCATAATTAAAAATAATTATATCATAACGATCAGTGATGAAAACACAACAATATTCATGTAAAAAATCGGAGTTTTAGGATCCTTCAAAATCCTTCAAACCGGAGATGGCATACCTTCAAACTTTGCTTTTGGCTGCGAACGGTGATTGATTTGCACTCTAGAAATCCCCAGGAAAATATTTGTGGAAGAACTTTTGGCCAAAACCTTGTGGATCTTGAGTTTTGATGAAGAAAAGCTTTAGGGTTCAAGCTTGGATTCCTCTCCAAAAGCACCTGTCTGACCCTAACCAATGCATGGAAGGATTTAAATATTCTAGGGTTATTTGCTGATCATGAGTTGGGCCTGAATAATCCATTGTTTTAATTATTTTGAATTATTTCATTTAATATTGAATTAAAACTAATTAAATCCAATAAAAATAAAATAAAATGAGGAAAAACCAAATATATGCTCTTTGGGTCGTTCATGGCTGTATGTTTGAGTTTGGTTTAAGAAACCTATGGCCCATTTGTCAAAATTTGGTTTTTAGACATAATTTGCTTTGTGCACCTCCTCAAAATTTCCCAAATTTGACTAAGCATAACTCCTTCAATTTTTAGCTCCTTAATGTAAACTAATACTTTTTAGAAACCTCAAGATGTCCTCTAACCAACCCTTTTGGTCCCATGTCAATTTGATCTTCCATGTTCAAGTTATGAGCTTTTGAAAAAGGTTGACTTTTGTTGACTTTCAAAATGACCTATAATGTCTTGGTTCATATCTCCCAAATGAAGCATTTCTGGACTTGGCTTGTGAGACACAAAGTTGTAGGGAATTAAATTTCCTTCAATATGGACTTTGGTTGAGGAATTTTTGATGAAGTATGTGGAAGTTAGGCCTGGTCAAAGTACAGTTGACTTTTCCTACAAAAACCCTAATTCAGTAATTCCTGATTCTTGATGATTCTGAAGTTTCCATGATGAATCATGATCAACCCTTGATCAAACGATAAATTTCACCCCATAATCTTGATGTTGACCAAAAATCCTGAGGTTTGACTTTGTGTTGACCACAGTTGACTTTTTGAACAAGTTAACTGATTTTCAATCCATTGGCCAATTGAACTTCTCCTGAATCAAACTGATGGACAACCTTTCACTCCTAGGTACTCAGGGACCCAAGGAATACCATGGAATCAAGTCTTGCCCAAAAAATTAGAAATAAACTGACTTTATAGCAAACCCTAGTTTTGGTACCCTCCGTCTAGGAGGAAATAACACAGTCTCCAAATCAAAATTCCTCTGAATATGATGCGTATCCTCTCCAACAAAGATAAGATATGCCATTTGGTGATGATAAAAACCCAAGGAGCCTGCCCATTGAAGCAATAAACCCAAGAATTTCAAACCCTAATTCATGCACTGGTTAGGAGGGAGTAATCCACTTGAAATCCCTTGCCACCTGTGAACCCCTGATGATGTAGTAGACCAGATAAGACCTTCTTGAACTGTTTCAAGCACCTTGACCCCATGCTAATGATATGCATACATGATAATGTAAAAAAAATGAAATGAAACATAAGCCAGTTAGTAAAAGTAAGGAGGGCAAATTTTGGGGTGCTACAGCTGCCCCTATTCAATCAACTTGGTCCTGAGTGTATGATAGCAACAGCTCTCAGACATTCCAGGATACACGGGGATTGAATACTGAAAGAACTCCAGAAATTTGCGACCAACAGAAGAGGGACGACTCACTGGGGAACGAACAAAAATGCTGCACTTGTCACGGTACGTACGAGTGTTGAAAACCAAGGTATTGGAAAGTCACGAACACAAACGAATGTTAACTATGTCGGGGATAAACACTGACGGGTGTCAAGGAATTCAGAAAATCAATACGGACGGGTATCTAAAAGGTACACGGACGGGTGTAGAAAGCCCAATACGGACGGGTATCAAAAAGGTACACGGACGGGTGTAGAAAGCTCAATACGGACGGGTATCAAAAAGGTACACGGACGGGTGTAAAGGTTTCAATACGGACGAGTATCTAAAAGGTACACGGACGGGTGTAGAAAGCTCAATACGGACGGGTATCAAAAAGGTACATGGACGGGTGTAAAGGTTTCAATACGGACGGGTATCTAAAAGGTACACGGACGGGTGTAGAAAGCTCAATACGGACGGGTATCAAAAAGGTACACGAACGGGTGTAAAGGTTTCAATACGGACGGGTATCTAAAAGGTACACGGACGGGTGTAGAAAGCTCAATACGGACGGGTATCAAAAAGGTACACGAACGGGTGTAAAGGTTTCAATACGGACGGGTATCAAAAAGTTACACGGACGGGTGTAAAGGTTTCAATACGGACGGGTATCAAAAGGGTACACTGACGGGTGTAAAGGTTTCAATACGGACGGGTATCAAAAAGGTACACGGACGGGTATCAAAAGGGTACACGGACGGGTGTAGAAAGTTCAATACGGACGGGTATCAAAAAGGTACACGAACAGGTGTAAAGGTTTCAATACAGACGGGTATCTAAAAGGTACACGGACGGGCGTAAAGGTTTCAATACGGACAGGTATCAAAAAGGTACACGGACGGGTGTAAAGGTTTCAATACGGACGGGTATCAAAAGGGTACATGGACGGGTGTAAAGGTTTCAATACGGACGGGTATCAAAAAGGTACACGGACGGGTGTAAAGGTTTCAATACGGACGGGTATCTAAAAGGTACACGGACGGGTGTAAAGGTTTCAATACGGACGGGTATCAAAAGGGTACACGGACGGGTGTAAAGGGTTTCAGTACAGACGGGTATCTAAAAGGTACATGGACGGGTGTAAAAAGGTTCAATACGGACGGGTATCGGAAAGGTACACGGACGGGTGTAAAGGTATCAATACGGACGGGTATCGGAAAGGTACACGGACGGGCAAAAAAAGGGTGTAAAGAAACTTTTACCGGGGATTAATCTCACTGGGGAATGGATAAGTCTGAATAAAAGACTCTGCCGGGGAACACAAATATAAGGAACACATCCCTCCCAAAATCTCCTGAACTATGCTATCTCCGCTGAGAAAGAGAAACTGGCAAAGAGAGCGTCAAACCTGGCTTATGCTTCGAATGCAAATGTTTGAATTTTACCGTAATGCTCCACACGAAGTGGAAATGCTACGCGTTTGAGGATGCAATGCAAGTGCTTATGATATGCAAAAGGGGTCCCTCCAGCAAAATAAATGCCGGAGAGAAAAGAATGATTCAGATCGGGCTGACAAAAATAAATTGTCCTCTGAATCCCAGAACTCCGTTGAGAAGGATCGCCGTGACCGACTCTCTGGATCAATAACTTCTGCTGGGGATGAAGTCTCAGATGAACATTCGCTCTACTGGGGATTATACATAACCTTTTGAAAAAGGAGACCACGACCTGAATCAGGAGAGTGTCAAATATCACTTGGATTTAAAACCTGCTGGGGATGTTAACCACCTTTGAACAAACCACCAAACTCTGCTTTGGGGATACTGCTGAACTTAGCCTGCTGATGGGGGAGAAGGAGCACCTTGACATTGTGGGGAAATAACGTCTTGACCTGGGGAAAATACCTCCTAAGTCTCCTGCTAGGGAAGGTCTTCTCTGTTGGGGAAAGTACAACCTCAATGCTGGGGAGAGTAAGCTGCTGGGGAAGTACGATCCTGTTGCCCTAAAATCCTGACTTGTTTCTAATGTCATAGACGGCCCTTTGAACTTTCCACTTGCCCCAGACCACCAGGTCTAATGGAAGAAATCACCTCAGGAGGATTTTACAGAAGACCGGGCGTTCGCACTGCCCCAGGGTCTTCAAACTCTTGGAAAGATTTATCATATCTCGACATAACTGCCCCAGTCTTCATAATCCATGAAGTACACTACTTCGAAAGGGATTTGCAATGACCTGAAATATTCTGCCTTGAAGAGGTGCTTTCAATTAACCATTTTCAGGAGTGGATAATCTCCCACGTTCTGGAGGTGGCCTGCCCCAATATGAGCTTTGAAGTGACTTTGCCCCTAATCTTAGAATGAATGCCCCAGAATAACTGAATTTCAGAGGAACTTCTCGACGTGACTGCCCCAGATTGGCTCCATCTTAACACGACTTACTGGGAGAGCCCACTCTACACTGAGTCTCTTGGCAGCATGCCTCTTGATATGATTGTCCTTCGGAATTTTCAAGCAACCCAACTTGGCAGGATCAAGCTTCTTGACTGACTTTCACTGTGTAAGCTACATTGATGCTTAGGCACATGTATGCAAACAGAACAAGTTATCTATGAGAATTCTAATGCAACACTCATGTTAACCTTGAAGTTTTTATTGAAAATGCGTCGCCCAACCTTGTGAACGAATCGCTAGCTGGGACGCGACCTTGATTTTTGAATGGAAAAACAATGCGCACATGCAATACCAACAAATCTTATTAACACAACTTATAGGAGTCAGGAACGCTGTCCTGTTGAAGTACGCCTTCAGAATAAACCCTGTTTCAATTAGGACTTTAGAGGGTTGTAACGTGGTCTGGTTCACGGTTTCAGAAAAAAGGATTTATGGCTCAAAGTTTATCGGTGCCCACCCACTCTTCGTGATGTTCTCCAGTCCTATGTTCAGTTAATCTGACCCAAACGCTCATTTCTCGAAAGATTTATGATCTTCAAGGAACCTATGCCACTAATGGTTTGACCCCTAAGAAGGTTTTAGAGTGACAGTCATCCCTTTTATCTTTTGTGTCTGTAATCACACGAATTTGTTCTTATCGGGGATTTTCTTTTCGCCTTTCGCTTTTTCTTTTTGCTTTTTTTTATCCCTAATTTTTTCCTGGACTGACTCTTTTTATTCCCCTTTTGAACAAAGCGTGTGACACTGGTTGTCTTACTTGCTTGAAAGGGTTGTGACTGCCTCACTCCTTAGTTGTTGACGGATAACCATCGGGGTTTCATATCTCTTGCACACTCTCCTTGGAATTTGAGCGCTCGGTCAAACTAACTGACGCCTACCCTGCCCCTGGGTTAAATATGAGGGTTTTTTCATACAAAAAAAACTCCTACTCCGAGGCTCAAAGGGGTTAACGAGGGTTTATCTCCTTATCTCTCCAGTGTTTATGGTTTTGAAACAATGCCTGTACATCCTCAACAGGGTTCTATCCAAAAGCGTACCATTAGAGACCTGCGTTCTTATTTCGTCATCCTCCCTCAAGAGTTCTTAACAAGAAAAATTGATATTGCAGTGCATATAAACATTTAAGAGTGAATACGAATGGATTTCTTCATGGAAAACATACTCATTGCATTAATATCATCATTAAAAAACAAACGAGTTTTACATGCATACGATGCTTTAACAAGAAATAAGAAACTACAAAAGAAGCTGAAGATTGCCATTGCTGAGGAAGCTTAATTCTGCCTGGACGTACTTGCAGACTGAGTGTTCATTTGAGAAAGGAGGCTTCCATTGATGTACATATCATCTTCAGTGAATACAATGATCTCTGAGTCCACCAGGTCTTGCACCTTATGCCTGAATACATTACACTCATCAATCGTGTGCCCGAACGTTCCCGAGTGGAACTCACACCTAGCAGTCATGTCATAATCGGGAGGAATAGGGTACGGTACTGGCGAGGTACCCCTTGTTTGAATCAGAGACTTCTTGAGCAGGCGCGTAAACAGCTGACTATAAGGGATAGGAACATGATCAATTATCCTTTTGGGCCTTCTTGGTCTCGATTGCCCCTGTTGTTGATAATTTTGCTGTCGGTGCTGATTTGGGCGCCCAGTCTGGCCCTGCACTTTCCTTTCTGCACTCGGCTGAGGTATAAACAAGGGTTGTGGAAGAGATCCCTGACGCGAGGTGGATCCTTTGGCAAAAGAGGGAGTCATCAGTCCCTTTGCAACACTGGGAGTAACATCACTTTGTTTACCAGTGCCAACTGATGTAAACTTGATTGCCCCTGAGTCAATGAGCTCTTGGACTTTATACTTGAGCATCTTACAATTTTCAACATTATGACCAGGCGCCCCTGAATGGAACTCACACCTATCATGGACATTGGAACCCATACGAAACTTGGTGTGTGGAGGTCCCGCCGCAATCAATTCAATCAGCTGAAACTTGAGCAGGTGCTGAAGCAACTGAGCGTATGGCACCGGAATCTGGTCAAGCTTCTTTTCAAACTTTTCTGGATTAAGACCCTCAAAAAACGGTTGTTGATGAAAAAGCTCTGACGGTGGAGAGGATCCACGAGGCAATCCATGGTCTAGAGGAGACCCCAAAGAGATAGGAAGAGTAAGGACCTCTGTTGTGGAAGCGGGCACAGGACTGTCTTCCCTATTTAAAATTTCCATGATTAAACCCATCTGAGTCTTCATCTGATTGATCTCTTCCCTTAGCATTCTCTGCTCCTGGAGCATGTCTTCCCCAAATTGCCCCATCTGGCTTCGCATTTCCCTCAACTCAGCTTGGATTCGTTCCATGATTCTCTTCTGATTTGGTCTGGTAAAATACCGGTGAATGTGCTGATCTAAAATCCCGAGATTAGAACAAGATAAGAACACCGGAAATAAACACCTGTCATGCAAAATGATTATGCAAAACGATTATGAATATGCAAATGCAAATGGACGTGTTTGAGAATTCACAAGGCGATCCACCCCTTGATTCTGGTTTAATAACAAGATATAATGGAACTTCTGCTCATATATTAAGAAAACCAGAGAAAAGCCGAATGTCAACAACCACAAATCTGAGATAACAAGTCTGAATACAAAAACCATAGGTCCCAACCAACAAGCCTGGTGGTGATCCACATACAATAAAAGAGGGAAGAAAACTAAGGCATGTCATCAAGGTTTACAAGAGTCAATCCTCCACATCCACTATGCTTTCTGCACCAGTTTTGAACTTCCTCGAACAGCTTTCTGGTGTCGGGATGCTTCGGCCTCTGAATCAGTCCTTGGATAAGAAGGTCTCTCCTGTGTATGATCCCATCCAAGTATCGGCAATGTAACTCCCAAGCGTCTTCTCCAGAAACACCTTCCATGCTAGGTCCCTCATGTCTAGATCTTTTCACTTCAGCTTGGGCCTTCAGTTCCTCTATGGAGGCTATAGCTTCATTGAGTTGGTCTTGGACTACTTGTCTCTTGAATATCCCTGATAAGATCTCGGCGTCTTTCTTCTTGAGCGTCGACTTCAACTGATCAATCTTAGCTATGTAGTCGTCTTCCTTTCTCTTATTCTCAGCCATGGCAGTTTCTTGGTGATCATTGAACCTATGAATCTTCAACAAAGCCTTGCCTAATTCCTCCTCCTTGGACCTGAGAACGCTACTGATACCATCCAAAGCTTGTTTCATTCTTTCCCTGGATGCAACCATGTCAGCAAGCTCTTTTTCTGCTTTAGCAAGGAGCTCTGTCTTTATCTTGGCGGTATGAACAGCTTCACCCCGCTCATGCTTCCACTGATAAATCTCTCTCTTTAGCTCATTATTCTCTTCCCGCAACCTTTCTTTTTCAGCCCATAATGTGTTATACTTCCCCAACTCAACGGTGGTAGGAGGCTCGATCACCAAAGGATACAGAGGTGGTTCCACCGGGAATGGGAGAAGCTCCTCTTCTGCTCTCTTCTTAATCCACTCTTTATATGAATGGAAAGCCCGATTGTTACTTTTCCCGAATGGAATCTTACCCTTCTTAGTCACCTGTTTCCAAGCATTCACAACTTTCCTTATCAACCCTTGATCCTCAATACCATTGAAGAATAAGGATTCTCGGGCATCTCGCTCTTCGGGTGGATTCTTCAAAGGATAGCCAAACTGTCTGATAGCTAGGGAGGGATTATAGTTAATTCCACCTTTCCTCCCTATCAAGGGAACATTAGGAAATTCTCCGCATTTGCAAATAATCTCCATTCCTAGCAAGTCACGATTAATCCAAACGATGTTATCAGCAGTCAAGCCCATAACCCTCTTAGACCACTTCAAAGAATCCTTCGTATCAACAAAAGCGCCAGATTCATGGAGACGACTCAGAAACCAAGTAGCTAAGAGCGGCACACAGCAACTCACAGTTTTCCCACGCCTATTCTCATTCTTATAGTGAACTGAATGGTACACATCACCTAGCAAGGTAGGTATAGAATTCTTCGAAATAAAGATCCTGACGGCGTGCATATCCACCAGATCAGGAATATTCGGAAACAGAACAATCCCATAGATACACATAGCCATAATAGCTTGGAAAGCAGTCCAGTTCTTCTCTTTGACATGTATACAAGCTTGATCAAATAAGAACTTCAACAAGAAACCCTTAACCCCTTGTTTTTCTGCAATATTACTGTTAAGAACAGGCTCACTAATGTGAAGAGCAACAGCCATATCTTTTATACCGGGGTGTTCTTCAGAAAAGAAAACTATATCATGACTAATAGGAATTCCCAAAATAAATGAGACCTCCTCCAACGTCGGAGCCAAGATGTAGTCCGGGAAAGTGAAGCAACGCAGAGGCGGGTCGTAAAACTGAAGAAGTGTGTGAATGGCATCCTTCTCATACTGGGAGATATTATAGACAAATTTCAGAAGTCTTCCATACCTTCCACTGAACTCTGTACGAACTCCGGAACCAGCCATATTAATCAATTTATGAATCAGTGTCAAAGTCGGCTCTGGGAACGAATAGGCAACAGTCTTCTTTCTCCGAACATCCATGCTGAAGTAACCTCAAAAAACCGGAATCAAGAGTAAGATGCAAGCCCTACAGAATGTCAAACATGTCAGAATGCAAAAAAAATGATATGCTCATGCAAACATGGGGTCAAGGCACACTGCTGGATGTGCTGTGCTGTTAGCTGAACGAGAAACCAGAAAACCAGAACTCTGAACCACTGAGGAACCCACATAATCAGACATTGATGAGAAATCCAGAATAAGGGTATGTTGAAGGTCTCGGTTACCTGCAAACCTGCAAACACCCATCCCCTCTCACGTGTAGGTACTAGGATGTTCAGTATCCCGGGCTCTCAGGTCGAGAAATGATGATACGTTCACCATTTCTGGTTTGGCATCATCATCAATCGAGGAGGCCTCAACTGATTCTCCAAGGTGGAAGGTCCTCAGCTTTGGCACTGAGGTCGAGAAACAATAGTACGGTGGAGAAATGACTTTTTACTTTTGTTTTTCGCAAAACATGTTGCGGTTAGCAAGAGTCGCCACCGACTTTTCTTTTATCCAATTTATTTAGGAAAGGTGAAAAGAACAGGAAAGACCGTTTTGAAAAGATTTTTGAGTTCGGGGGGTAAGTTATGAAAAGGGAAGGTGTTAGCACCCCTTTTCATCCGTAGTTATCTACGGGCTCTTAATTGCTAGCTCACTTTAACTTGCTTTTTTTTGAAATGTGGTGTGTGTTTAGAAAATATTTCGTAAAAGTTGACTTTGTAATAATTCGTGTAAGAACGTATACAAAGTGTTTGTTTTTGAAAATATTTTTGAAAGTGTGAGGTGTGAAAAGTATTTGTTTTTTGAGTTGTGAGCGAGCATTTAAAAGTTACCTACCCTTAATTTATAAGGTCTTTCTTGTACTTATCATTTTCCTTGAGAGATAGTACTATCCATACCATTAGTGGGTAGGTAGTCCTATCTATTGGATGTGGAGGGACAGCGAAGGGTCATCAAATGGTCATAGAAGGCAACATGTAAGGATACCTTAGCAATTCGTAGGGACTACCATCATTTTTCCGTAGGGTCATCGAGGGACAAGATCATTTTTTGTAGGCAACTTGAAGGGTCATCGAGGGACTATGATCTTTATATCGAAGGGACTGTGATGATATTATTCGTAAGCGTCTTTTGCTAAAGTATCCCTACGTTCGAGGGGCATTCATCCCTCGGGGTACAGTACTAAAGTCAATCGAGGAGTGCCTCCGCTGATTCTCTTCAAAACGTAGGGGCCGTCCTATGCGAGTTCCAAAGCGGGCCCTCGGGTGCGAATGGGTTTGCCACAGGATGTGGTCTGCCACTATCACCACTAAAGAGGGATGTTTCCACTAAGGTCCTCAATGATCGGTCACCAGAGTCGACAGCTCTCTAGATCAACACCCCAACATGCGCAAGACACACACGTTAGAATGCGTCCCAAGATAGCCTCGTCTGGTTGTGAATTTCGTGAACACACAAACGTACCAAGCGGGCACGTAGGTCCCACTAATTTCCACTCTAGTCCTAGGGTATTCTCAAGCCTTGGTATTGGGCTTAGCTCTCAAACCCACCCAACCTGCAAAACAAAGACAGCCAGCACAGCACAGCAGTATGACAGTAATAAAAAATGAAATGCAGAAAATGCGGTAAAAAAATAAAAATAAAAATACAACACTTAAAGCAAATCAAAACCAAACACCCAAAAAGAACAAAGACAAGCAAGCGTTAGGACTGACTCGCTTAGGGATGGACCAGCATAAGTCAACCAGAGTCCCCAGCAGAGTCGCCAGCTGTCGCTCCCAGGATTTTCATCCAGGTACAAACGCGAGAGTGGCGCGGAAAAAACAGAGTCGTCAGCCGTGTAAATTTATCCCAAGAGAGGGAAAAGGAACACTGCATAAACCTTAGGAAGAGGGAAAGGAATGGTCATCGCAACCATAACCTGGGTTCGGGAGTCGGTTACGCGAGGGGAAGGTGCTAGCACCCCACACGTCCATCGTACTCGATGGGATCCACGCTTGTTGTCTATTCTAAGGGTAAGTCATACTATCATCTAGGGTTGTGCTACAACGGGATGAGAAGACAAAGACCGACTCGGTAGGACGTCAACGTCCTAGGCCTACGTACCCCCTTTGTACAATGGGGAATTCAGAGTCAACGTAGTTCGGACCAAGTTCTTTTTGTGTTTTTTTATGAGCGACGTTAAGTTCGCGTCCGACAGTTAGGGTCGATGCCTGTTTGCGACTCAGACGGAAAGTAACGTGCCCTTTTTGAAAATATCTTTTAAGTTGAAGGTCCCGAAGAACAAAAAGTTTGAAATTGGTTTGTGTTTTTTAGGACAGAAGTGGCTTAAGTTAGTTCCTAAGCTGCATTGCACCAAAGTCTAGGGCACAGGGGCGAATACTTAACGCATCGTCCCAAGACAGGACGCTCGCTAAGCACTCTAGAGAGATGAGAGGAAGCCCCTCATTTCTCATTCCCCATACTTAAGGCTCGTGCGCAATACACCTTATTATTATTAAGTGTTTTAAAGAAATTTGAGATGAGGAGGGAGAAGACACAAGGGTAACTCTAAGGGAGACTATGAACTCTAAAGTTATCATGCATGGGTGACCTACGGTTAGTGAGGTTCAACCTAAACCCTAAAGGAAGAAGATAGGAGAGAAGAAGGTAAGGGTGACCATGGATACTTATCCATACCCTTAAAGAACTTACCTTAGACCCTGCATAAAAGATTAGCACAGAATAGACATAAATAAGAGAGATGAGGTGAAAGAAAATCAAGCACAAGCAAACAACCATGATAATAATCCAAACATGAACTCAAAGAAACAAAGGACAGCCCTAAAGCAAATGGCACAAGTGCCTTTTCAAAAAGATAATCATATAAGGTCAAAGATGCGCCTGCAAGAAAATCTTAAGTGAAAACAAATAAGATAATTAGAAAAATGACTCCTAAAATTCCCAAATTAAACATTAAGGTTCCTCAACCAGAGGAAAACAACATATAAAAAATCCCTGCAAAAAATCAAGATATCAATCTTTCAATTAATCATGCAAAAATCAGGTGGGAAATAGGGCTTAGGGCGCCCAAAGGAAGGACCAAAGTGTAATGTGAAAAATATTTAAAAATGAAAGAAAAATATTTTAATGCAATTTTGAATGTTGTTGAACAAATGCAAAAAGAACGGGTAAAAAATGTTTTATGATTGCAGAAAAATAAAATAAAGAAATTTATGTATGCATGAGATGTGTAATGTAAAAAGAACTTGAATTAAACAATTAATTTAAATGATAAGAATAAAATAAAAATAAAAAATAAAATTTGTAAAAATTTTATAAGATAATAAAAATGATGTATGAATTTTATGGGAATTTTTCAATGCAAGAATGTATTTTTAAAAATTAAATATGAAATGTTAAATAAAATAAAATAAATGAGAGATAAAATGGGCTGGGGGTGCCTTAAGAAAAAAAATACACTGGAATGGAACATGGGCTGAATTTGAGGGGTGCGAACAACAACCCAGCCCATCAGCGAAAAAAAATATAAAAAGAGACTACCATGGACTGCCATGTGCCTGGCATGTGCTTCATTAAATGAGGTGGCATGCTGTGGTTCGTTTGATAAAAAATGAAATAAAAACAATGGCCATGATTCGGAGATGCACGGTAATTCCCATGGCTGGCACGCACGGAATTCATAAAATAAAAACATAAAAACGGAGCCACGTGGCACGTTCATGGACGTTGGATTAAGGAGATCAACGGCTGAAACATCATCTTCTTCCCTTGAACCCTTGGCCGGCCGACCACCACACCTCGCCGGAGCTCCACCGCCGGCCGCCACCTGCAACCACCCAACCTGCCCAGAAAATGCGTATGGGTACACTATCCGACCCAGAATTTCGCAAGGAATCCAAATATGGCCTTAAAAATCACAAATTATTAGTGTATAATAAAAAACGCATGGAATTATGTTAGGGCATCAAACTTTAAATCATCATAGCAAGCCATACATGCATCCATAATTAAAAATAATTATATCAGAACGATCAGTGATGAAAACACAACAATATTCATGTAAAAAATCGGAGTTTTAGGATCCTTCAAAATCCTTCAAACCGGAGATGGCATACCTTCAAACTTTGCTTTTGGCTGCGAACGGTGATTGATTTGCACTCTAGAAATCCCCAGGAAAATATTTGTGGAATAACTTTTGGCCAAAACCTTGTGGATCTTGAGTTTTGATGAAGAAAAGCTTTAGGGTTCAAGCTTGGATTCCTCTCCAAAAGCACCTGTCTGGCCCTAACCAATGCATGGAAGGATTTAAATATTCTAGGGTTATTTGCTGATCATGAGTTGGGCCTGAATAATCCATTGTTTTAATTATTTTGAATTATTTCATTTAATATTGAATTATAACTAATTAAATCCAATAAAAATAAAATAAAATGAGGAAAAACCAAATATATGCTCTTTGGGTCGTGCATGGCTGTATGTTTGAGTTTGGTTTAAGAAACTTATGGCCCATTTGTCAAAATTTGGTTTTTAGACATAATTTGCTTTGTGCACCTCCTCAAAATTGCCCAACTTTGACTAAGCATAACTCCTTCAATTTTTAGCTCCTTAATGCAAACTAATACTTTTTAGAAACCTCAAGATGTCCTCTAACCAACCCTTTTGGTCCCATGTCAATTTGATCTTCCATGTTCAAGTTATGAGCTTTTGAAAAAGGTTGACTTTTGTTGACTTTTAAAATGACCTATAATGTCTTGGTTCATATCTCCCAAATGAAGAATTTATGGACTTGGCTTGTGAGACACAAAGTTGTAGGGAATTAAATTTCCTTCAAGATGGGCTTTGGTTGAGGAATTTTTGATGAAGTATGTGGAAGTTAGGCCTGGTCAAAGTACAGTTGACTTTTCCTACAAAAACCCTAATTCAGTAATTCCTGATTCTTGATGATTCTGAAGTTTCCATGATGAATCATGATCAACCCTTGATCAAACGATAAATTTCACCCCATAATCTTGATGTTGACCAAAAATCCTGAGGTTTGACTTTGTGTTGACCACAGTTGACTTTTTGAACAAGTTAACTGATTTTCAATCCATTGGCCAATTGAACTTCTCCTGAATCAAACTGATGGACAACCTTTCACTACTAGGTACTCAGGGACCCAAGGAATACCATGGAATCAAGTCTTGCCCAAAAAATTAGAAATAAACTGACTTTATAGCAAACCCTAGTTTTGGTACCCTCCGTCTAGGAGGAAATAACACAGTCTCCAAATCAAAATTCCTCTGAATATGATGCGTATCCTCTCCAACAAAGATAAGATATGCCATTTAGTGATGATAAAAACCCAAGGAGCCTGCCCATTGAAGCAATAAACCCAAGAATTTCAAACCCTAATTCATGCACTGGTTAGGAGGGAGTAATCCACTTGAAATCCCTTGCCACCTGTGAACCCCTGATGATGTAGTAGACCAGATAAGACCTTATTGAACTGTTTCAAGCACCTTGACCCCATGCTAATGATATGCATACATGATAATGTAAAAAAAATGAAATGAAACATAAGCCAGTTAGTAAAAGTAAGGAGGGCAAATTTTGGGGTGCTACATGCATCACTTTAAATTAAGAGCACCATATTACTTAATTTACAAGCATGTCAACCTTTGGATGTGGAATCTAGCATTGGGATTGTTACCGAGTTGATCCTAACTAACCGAGTTAACCGCCTTGACTCAGTGAGTCAAGTGTAACTAACTCCAACCCTAACTCCAAACCTCCCAAAGCTAAGTCCAAACCAAAGTCCAAAGCTATCACACTCCAAACCAAAAGTCTATATAAACAAAGCCTCACCCATTTTGTAAACCCTCCACAATCATTCACACAAATTCACACTTTCTTCACCCTCAATTCTCTCATTCTCCTCTGCATTTTTCTGCAACTTCTACACATCCCTCTTCATCTTCTTCACCCAACCTCACTAAAGCTCTTAATTCACCATAGAAGAAAAGCTACTTTCACCTTGAAAGTGCTTTTTCTTGAGCTTAACCATCATCATCTTTCCATTCTACTGAATTTTGTGGAGCTTCAGTAGCTTTTGGATTCATTTCAAGTGATCCTTTCAAGATTCTTTGGTGATAATTCTCATTTTGGAGTTTTCGTCGAAGTTTGCTCGGTTTCGATACAATTCAAAGTACAATTAAGGAATCTCTGGCTTTCTTTGATTATCTTCATCACTTTACTATTATACTTGAGTTTCTGGAGTTCTATAAGCTTTTGAATTCATCTCAAGTATTTGCTTTAAGCTTCTTCGGTGATAATTCGCATTTCGGAGTTTTCGTCGAAGTTTGCTCGGTTTCGCTACGGTTCGAAGTGTAAGAACAGAATTCTCTGGTTTTCTTGGCTTTTTCTCTCTACACTTCATTCACAACAATTACCAAGCCAAACCTCCGGCTTGTAGGTTGGTAGATCTTACTTTACTCGCTATTTCGATCATTTCCGCGCATTTACGTCGTAATTTCGATCGTTTTCGGTTTAATTTATCATGCAATTGTTTGATCTTTAACCTCCATGATTAATGCTTGTAATTTGTGTTTAATTGCCCTTACATGATGTAATTTTAGTGCACAAATTCATGTCCTAGCATGTGGTGGTTGGCATAAGTGATTAAGTGTGGAAAACCACTTTTGAAAAGCTATTTTTTCAGATATTTTTGCCTCTGTTACAGTGGTAACCGGTTAGCAGATATGCTGTAACCGGTTACACAGTGCAATTTTCACTAAAAACACGCGTTTTCAAGCATGTAACCGGTTAGCACATATGCTGTAACCGGTTACCACTGAACAGAATGGCCAATTTTGAGTTTTTTCAAGCTTGTTTGGTATCCTTTCTTCTTCTAACTTCCATGGATTAACATGCTTGATATTTATGGATGTTTTAAGTGTTGCTAACCTCTGTTTAGAGCATAATTACATTTAATTCTAGGATTGATTTATCAATTCTTGCAATTATGTGTGTTCTTGATTTTTGTTTGAACATGCTAATTCTTACACAATCCTTGATCACTTGATACATGATTTGTGGTACATGCTAATATTTGTTTGGCACTGTTTTGCATTTCCAATTCTTGATCACATTAAGTTTGTTCTTTATTGAGTAAATTTAATCATGTATAATCAGTAATTTACACCTTTTGCTTTAATGATTTTTCATTCTCTTTAGAAAGTTGTTAGTATAACATTCCTTTTTGATTAGTTAATCAAAACCATGTTTCGATTAGTTGATCCTCCCTTTCCCTCTCTTTAGGCTTCCTTTAGAGCTTTTTCTCTCTTTTTTCCCCCTGCGGAGTTGAAGATTTATACGACGGCCGATACACGACTTTGGAGCGCTGTACAAACTAAAGTTGTTACGCTGTTCTCTTCACAACACGCATGAGCACTATACAACATTAGAGCTGTTGCGCTGTCCGTTTCAATTTCCGCACTACACCTTTGAGTGCTAGAGAAGGAATGTGGATGGATTCTTTCTATCCTCATTCTGGCTATTTCCTTGGTAAGGACGTCTTGTCCTCTCTTCAAGAATAGTCACCTTTATCCTCAAGTGGTAGCGTCTTTTCTCCTCCTCAGTCGAGTTGATCCTTGATCATTCCCACTCTTACCTCTTGCAACTTTTCTCTTGATCAATCACCAGTTTCTTTGGTTATAGATCATTGCTTGGATTTAATTCCTGTCTCTTACCTCATTACTCTGTTCTTGCGGTCAATCATTGTCTGTAAATTCCCCTGTAGAGGTTCTATTCTTTTCTTTGGTTAAACACAGTCTTTCTGTTAAACAACCGACACTTCCCCAGGTGGTCGCAACCTTTTCATTGGTTCCTCTCCCTTTGACTGGTTAACCACTGTCTGTCAGTTAAAACACCAATGATTGCAATCTTTCTCAGTTAACCATAGTCCGTCTGTTAATCACTGAGCACCTCTTGGGTTAATCACCTATCCTTGGTTAATCACCCGTTTCTTCAGTTAATCACAGTCTGTCTGTTAATCACTGATTTCCTTAGGTTAATCACCTCTTCTTGGTTAATCACCCTTTTCTTCAGTTAATCACAATCCGTCTATTAATCACTGAGCACCTCCTAGGGTTAATCACCTATTCTTGGTTAATCACATTTTTCTTCAGTTAACCACATTCCGTCTGTTAAAATACTGAACCCTTTTTTGAGTTAATCACCTTCTCTTGGTTAATCACTCGCTTTTCTCTTCGATTGGTCACAGTCCGTCTGTAAACACCGAATCCCCCGCAGTTGGAAACCTCCTCTTGGTTCGAATACTTGCACCATTGGGTTAGTAACCTTTCTTTGGTTCAAATACCCTTTCTTTGATTGAGTACTGTTTGTTCAGTCAGTTTACCGAACCCCTTTGGGTCACGACCTTCGCTCGGTCCTACACCCGTCCTTTTGGGTCACGATCTTTATTCGGTCCTACACCCGTCTTCCTGGTTAATCACAGTTTTCTCTGTTAAAACCAATGCTTCTCTATCCCCATAGAGTTGCAGTCCTTTCTTTCTTCGGTTAAACACTGCCAGTCAGTTAACATACTGATGCCCCTCGGAGTCAAACACCTTCTCTTGGTTCAGCACTCTCTCTCTTGGTTTATCACAGTCCGTCTGTTGACACCAGCTTCTTTTCCCCGCCAGGGTCTACTCTTTTTCTTCGGTTAACCACTGCCAACTAGTTAATATACCGAGTCTCCTTTTTTCTATTGGTTATGACACCATCCCTTTATTTGGATCCCCAGCGGAGTCCTTCCTATTCCCTTTTGCTCTTACTTTCTTGGTTTCGACACCGATCCTCTTTGTTATCCCCCGTAGATTTTCTTTCACTCTTGCTCTTGGTTTAGACACCATTTCTCTCTTATCTCTTATTCTCTTAGTTTGGACACCACTTATCTCTTACTCTCTTATTCTCTTGGTTTCGACAGCCTTCTCGCACTTTATTCTCAATAAAGTTACTATTCCTTGTCTTACACTCTTTTCTTGGTTTCGACACCATTTCTTTGGAATCCCCTGTGGAATTTCCTTTTTTCTCTTTTCTTGGGTTTGACACCCTTTCTTTGGAATCCTCAGTGGAATTTCCTTCTTTCTTTTGCTCTTAGTTTTGACACCACTTTCCTTTCATTTTCCTTTTCCGTTCAGTTCCCCGAACTACGGAAGCTCTGATTCTGCATTCTTTTGAATGTATGATACGTAGGCAAGAGGGCCACAATCCTCCGCGAGCACTTTCTTTCCTTTCTTTCTTTTTCCTCTTTCTTCTCTCTCTCATTTTCTTCAGCTAGAAGCATTTAGATAGATAACCAATCCAAGCCTAGAAGCAAGCGAAATGGTTCCCGTCGAGTACGACGGATGCGTTAGGTGCTAATACCTTCCTTTCGCATAACCGACCCCCCGTGCCTGTTTCTCTTCCCCTTGGGTTTTATCGATATTTTCCCTGTCCTTTGGGACTAAATAAAGTTCGGTGGCAACTCTGTGTTATCTTTGAGTGTGCGATTCACTCAGGTAGAAACCAGCCATCTTCAGTGACCAGCATTCTCCCGACCACAAGAGGACTCGAAGGAACGAGCAGTCTCCCCCGGTCAAGTCTAAAGGTCGGGCCCGTTCACCGTCTCCCTGAAGGAATCACTCACCTTCTCCTCGAAGGAACCACTCCCCTTCTCCCCGAAGGAACCGCCGCCGCGAGCGTACCCCTTGGTCCCCGTCATTCACCATTTTTAGTAGCGACAACGAACCTTGCAGCCCATTGTCCCAGGATATCTTGGCTACCCGTCTCCCTAAGGGCCTGGAGAAGCCCCCGTCACTGGGCACGTACGACGGGACTACTGACCCCGACGAACACATCAAGAACATCGATGCGCTATTGGACTACCGTGGCGTACGGGGCGCCATCAAGTGCCGACTATTTCCGACCACGCTCCGAAAAGGGGCAATGACGTGGTACAAGCAGCTGCCCGAAGAGTCCATTACCTCGTGGAGGCAACTAGGCAGAATGTTCTCGCGACATTTCACATCTTCTCGCCGTCACCCCAAGACTGAGGCCTCCCTTGGAGCCATAATCCAAGGGAAAGACGAACCTCTCCACTCATATATCGAGAGATTCAACAAAGAAGCGGTACAGGTCCCCACAACGGACGAGATGAAAAAATTTCTGCACAAGCAAGGGCTCCGCCCGGGCTCCGAGTTCTCTAAAGTTGTCGGTCTCGCACCACCGAGGAACCTAGATGCCCTCCTCCTCAAAGCCCAATCACACATTCAGTACAAAGAGAAGGTTGCGGCCAGCAACATCCGAGCATCACGCCATCAGGAGAACGCTAGGACCTCCAGAGGTGAGGAAGCCTCAACATCTCGTCGAGGCGAACGGAGGCGCGAGGACCATCCTCGTAACTCCCGCGACAACAAGGGGCCCTCCGGGCGATTCCACGACTATACCCCCTGACCGTCTCCAGGGAGAAGATACCGTCCGAGTGTGCGAATTCCGAATTTAAGCAGGCAGAGGTCCGCTTCCCCAAACAACTGCCAGCCAGACCCAACACGGATAAATCAAAATACTGCCGTTTCCACAAAAGTCACGGCCACACCACTGAAGAATGCATCCATTTGAAGGATGCTATTGAGATACTGATCAGGGACGGCCACCTGAAACAGTTCGCGAAGAAGAAGGACACTCCTCGGCAGGACGCCCAGGAGTCTAAGAAGATAGAGGAGGAAGTACCCTCCTCAGAAGAAGCCAACATCCAGGTCGCTATGTCCATATCGAGACCAGATGACTTCTACGTCCCTGACGGGCTCAGCGCCCCTGCTTATTTCGCGGCCCACAGCCCGTGGGATACGTTTCCCTCCGCCATGGTTATCTCCGGCGGGGGCTTCAACAAAGTCATGGTGGGCTCCGTGAAACAAAAATTCGAGCATCTGATCAACACAAGCTCTAATAAGGTGACCACGCTCGATCAGACCCAGAAGGGCTCTATCCCTATCTCCTTCTACCGGGAAGAGCTCCTCGGGGGATCCCCAGACTCGAGCATACCTTTGCTCGTCAGAGCCCGAATGGCGAACTTTGACGTTCGCAGAATCCTCGTCGACTAAGGCAGCTCGGTCGACATCATGTACTCCCAGCTATTTTCAACACTTCAGTTGGACGAATCACACCTTACCCTCTACGTAGGGTCTAATTTGTAGAGATTCAACGGATCAGTGACCAAGCCTTAGGGATACGTCGAACTGATCGTAACCTTCGGATCAGCTGAGACGGCCTGATCCGTCAAGGTACAATTTATGGTGATCGACTGCCCGTATCTTTACCAGTGCATATTCGGAAGACCAACCCTGGCCGAGTTGGTAACAGTGCCTTCAACGGTCCACCTCAAGATGAAGTATTACACTTCAAAAGGGATGGTCGCCACCCTCCACGGCGATACCGAGGCTGCGCGACGGTGTTTCAAAGCAGCAACAAAGGGGCTCAACGCCATTGCGTCCAAGCCAAAAGCATCGAGCAAGCCAGCATTTCCAAGCAGCTCCGAGGAAGCCAAGCCTCTGCCCCAGGTCAACTCCACCGACCTCGACAACCGCTTCCCCGAAGAAGACCAACAGGAGGAACGAGAAACTTCAGCCAACCCATCAACATCGCCCAGCAGCAGCGCCCATCCGATGCGCCCGATCCCGGATGGTAACTTCGAGATCGTTCTGTTCAGCGATGACCCTCAACGGGGAGTAAAGATTGGAGCAGACCTGCCCGACATCGCGAGGAAATAGCTCAAAGCATGCCTCCGTGAGAATGCCGACCTCTTTCCCTGGAGCGCCGCCGAGATGCCCGGCCTGGATCCATCCGTCGCATGCCACCAGCTGACAATTGACCCGGACATCAAGGTCGTAGCACAACGTAGGAGAAAGCAGTCTCCGGAGAAAACGGAGGCTGCAGAAAAAGCTGTAAAGGACCTCCTCGGGGCCAAGTTTATTTCAGAGGCCAAGTACACCACTTGGTTGTCCAACGTTGTACTCGTGAAAAAATCTAATGGAAAATGGTGAATGTGCATTAACTACACCGATCTTAATAAGGCATTCCCAAAAGATGCCTATCCCCTCCCCAATATTGATAAACTTGTTGATAATTCTGCCAGTTTTAAGCTTTTATCGTTCATGGACGCCTACTCGGGCTATAATCAAATTCCAATGGCAATGACCGACAAAAAATACACGACCTTCATGACCGAATCGCGCAACTATTACTACAACGTAATGCCCTTCGGCCTGAAGAACGCCAGAGCAACCTACCAAAGAATGATGAACATGGTCTTCCGGGGAGAAATAGGTGACATGCTCAAAGTCTACATGGACGAAATGATCGTAAAATCCCACGAGGAAACCGATCATACTGCCCATTTGAGAAGGGTCTTCGAACAGGCCAGAAAATACAAAATACGTTTTAACTCGGAGAAGTGCACGTTCGGTGTCCGAGAAGGCAAGTTCCTCGGCTTCTACTTAACGGAACGAGGAATCGAGGCCAATCCCGATAAGTGTCGAGCATTCTCCGAGTTTCCTACGCCCAAGTCCAAGAAGTCCATCCAGTCCCTCAATGGGATGCTCGCGTCACTATCTCATTTCGTGGCCAAATCTGCCCAGCACGCCCTACCATTCTTCAAACTCCTATGTAAGGAGGCAGCATTCGAATGGACCGAGGAATGTGACAAGGCCCTTCTCCATCTGAAACGGGCACTCTCAGAGCCACCAGTCCTCTCTTGCCCGGACAATGGCGAAACGTTGTACCTGTACCTCGCCATAGCAACTGAAGCAATGAGCGCCACTCTCATCTACGAGACACCTGACGGACAGAAGCCCATATATTTCACGAGCAAAGCACTGCAAGGACCAGAGTTAAGATACCAACAGATAGAGAAAGTGGCTCTGGCCCTCATCAACGCAGCCAGAAGGTTAAGACACTACTTCCTGGCCCACACGATCGTGGTTCGAACGGATCAACCCATAAAACAGCTACTGGGATGACCAGACATGGTCGGTCGAATGCTAAAATGGTCGCTTGAACTATCCAAATTTGACATCCAATACGAAAGCAGGAAAGCCCTCAAGGCCCAAGCTCTGGCCAACTTCGTCGCAGAAATGACGTTCGCAGACTCCCCCGCGAGCGAAGCGCGCAAATGGACTATTTTCGTGGACGGTGCCTCAAGCTCGGCAGGGAGCGGTGCGGGCATCATACTGGAAAGTAATGAAGGAATCATTGTTGAAGTATCACTCGCCCTGTCCTTCCCAACCTCGAACAACCAGGATGAATACGAGGCTTTCCTCGCTGGGTTACGCCTGGCCGAGGACCTGGGCGCAGAAGAAGTTGTCATTTGCACAGATTCACAACTCGTGGCCCTTCAGGTCTGAGGAGAATATCAAGCCAAAAACGACAACCTGGTCGAATACTTAGCCCTAGTCAAAAAGGAAATGGAAAAGTTCGCAACAGTAGAAGTGAAACATATTCCCCGCGAACATAACGTGCGAGCAGACATTCTATCCAAACTAGCTAGCCTAAAGAAGAAAGGCGGAAACAAGTCCGTCATACAGGAGGTGCTTCCTCGACCCAGTATCGAGAGGGCATCCCCGACCCTCGACATGCAGGTGATCAGTGACAACAACTGCTGGATGACCCCTATTTACAACTATCTCGCTAAAGACGAACTTCCGTCTGACCCAAAAGAGGCCAGCATAGTTAGGCGAAGAGCTTGCTCCTACGTCCTGGTCAAAGATAAACTCTACATATGGGGATTCTCCATTCCGCTGCTCAAGTGTGTCGAGGAAGAAATGGTCGCACACATCCTACGCGAAATCCACGAGGGAATCAACGCCCAACATCTCGGCGGAAGGTCCCTTGCCCGAAAGGCCCTCCGAGCAGGATATTATTGGCCGACCATGCAGCACGACGCTAAAGAACACGTGAAGAAATGCGATAAATGCCAACGGCACGGGGACATGCACCTGGCTCTACCTAACGAGCTCAAAGCAATGTCCTCCCCGTGGCCATTTGCCTGGTGGGGCCTGGACATCCTAGGACCCTTCGTGGTAGGGTCGAATCAGAACAAATACCTAATAGTGGGCGTAGACTACTTCACAAAATGGATAGAAGCAGAGGCTCTAGCCAAAATAACCGCCCTTAATATACTGCGTTTCTACAAACGAAACATCCTTGCACGTTTCGGCATTCCCCAAGTGATAGTGACGGACAACGGGACGCAATTCACGAACAGGAAGTTTCAGGACTTCATCGCCCAACTGGGCACGAAGCAGCACTTCGCATCTGTCGAGCACCCCTAAATAAATGGGCAGGCTGAAGCAGCTAACCGAGTCATCCTTCGAGGCCTCAAACGAAGGCTGGCCGAAACAAAGAAGGCTTGAGCCAAGGAACTGCACAGCTTATTGTGGGCATACCGTACAACCCCACACTCTACAACGGAGGAAACACCCTTTCGTCTAGCATACAGGACTAAGGATGTAATTTCCGTCGAAGTTCACGTACCCTCCAGGCAGACAGAGTCGCCCCTAAATGAGGAGATGAACGAAGAATCATTAAGAGAAGAACTCGACCTCGTCGAGGAAATCCGAACTGGGGCATCCCTCTGCGAAGCCTCACTAAAACAAAAAATTACCATCAGGCACAACGCCAAGGTGATACGATGAGAGTTTGACGTGGGAAGCCTTGTTCTAAGAAGAAACCACAAAGACTCTCGCGAAGGCAAACTAGCAGCCAACTGGGAAGGACCCTATCGCGTCCGAACAAAAACGGAAAATGGGGCCTACTACCTAGAACATCTCAACGGGGAAGAACTTGCTTGACCATTGAACGCCGAAAAGCTAAAACAATACTATAGCTAAGGCCCTAATTCTCGGTTCGACCCGTCACGACGACGAGCGTTAGCTACCAACCACTATGCAAGCCTAGGTACAAGCGTCGCATATCAATGAAGCAGAACCCCGCTCAGTAACGAGCCGAGTAACTTCTCGACGGCGGTCCTCGATCGAGCATCTCCTTCGTCAAAGTACCATGATTGGCTGAACCCCAGCTCGCGATGGGACGTTTACACTGCGAACTCAGGCCTCAAACGCGACCTGAGCTCCGCATCCCCGCCAGGACATTCCCCGACCATTCGATCAGTACCCCTCACTGCCGAACACATCTACAACGAGCAATCCCCATAAAAATTTGCATAAGTCAAATACTCCCTATCACGGGCAGACACATATTCACAACGAGCATGAGTACAACACTTAGCAAAAAAAAATAAAAGCAAGTAAAACCATGCAAATAACAGAATCGGACATATAATTTAAACATAATAAGTGGCCACTAGGACCACGACTGTGTTGGATTACATAAAATGGGGGCCATGCCCCCCAAATAGATTACAACAATTACTCGGCACGCAGGCCGAACAAGTTACAATAACAAAAAGACAAACCCCTCACACGTCCATTTGATTGGTAGGCTCGGGCTGAGGCCCCTGACTCTCTGCGGGCTGATCCTTGGCATTTCCTTCAAGAAGGGCGTCGGACATAACGATCTGGCCATCCTCAACATGTGCCAGATAATGGGTACCCTCGACAGAGAAGTCAAGCTCGTGGTTCACCACCTGCAGTTGAGCCACGACATTTCTGAAGGATTCGTCCGCGACGACAATACTGTCATCCTCGACCATCAGTATACGGGCGACCAGCTCGGATCTCGATTTTAATTCCTTCACATCTTCCGACTCATCTTCACCCAGGGCATTGACCGCCCTCAACTGCTGGACCAGCTCCTCGGCAGCTTCCTTCTTCGCCGCCAGCGTGGAATTCTCCTTCTTCAACCTGGCCACCTCCTTCTCAGCTTTCTTCCAGGCATCGTCTGCACCCTTGACTTCTTCTTTGAGGGACGCCATGGCAGCCCAGGCAACATTAAGTTTGGACTCAATTGCAGAGTCCCCTTCAGCATAAACGGCTGCCATCTCCAGTATCCTAACCAAAGCTGAAGCATCTTGAGCCACCAACACCCTTTTGCTCGGGCGGTCCATGCTTTCCAAACGAAGAGACTCCGCCCGAGGCACGACCAAAGAGTTTCCCTCAAATAATCTCCTATCAAGGAGGCAAGGAGGAAGTTCGAACTTCCCTTTCTCCGGTACCCGAGTGAGATCCACAGCGTCAGTAAACCTTGGCCGCTTGGGTCGTTCGGTTAAAGGAAGAGGAGATCCCCGGGGAGCGGGAGTAGGATAAGAAGAAGTTCCCGCAGTAGACTGAACTGGAGTAAAAGCACGCGCACCGGCGAATCGAGACTTGAGGGGAACCGCTCCGGCCTTGTTCCTCGCAAGAGCATTCTTCACAACCCTCTCATGGGCCTGAGGCATCTCACCTGCACAAACAAAAGTCGAACACATTAGACACGAGGAAAGAAATAATGCGAGTAAATCTAAAATAACTAAGACTACCAAGCAGCTTCTCGACTTCCGCAGGAGTCTTGCACTCTAGGAGTGCCTTGGTGTTAATAAACCGGTATTTAACCCTCTGACTACCGTCCTCCTCGAAGACCGGGTTGCCCTTGTTCATCCAGCATTCTGCAAGCCAGAAGGAGTTAACGTACTTCACCAACTCCTCGTACACCACGGCATCCTGCCCGTGTAGCTCGTGCGGTTGGAGAACGTAGTCACCGGGCCTCTTGGCGAAATGGTCAGGTGCCCAATGGATGGGGAACTTGTAGATCCTCTGCCCAATAAATTTCTCCGCCTCATCGCGCAGGTCGTTCCCATCCTCATCAACCTCGATCTCCCAGACATATGTACTATCCTTGGCAGCTTCGGACACGGGCTCGACAACATAGTACCGCTCCTTAAACGTCCGTATCGAATCCGAAAATAGTTTAAACAATTTGCGAGGCTGATTCAAAGAGACCCAACCATACTGCCTCCCCGATAGCTGCCTTTGAAAATGGAAGACGGTGAAGAATAGAGGAAGAGTAGCCCCTATAGCGAGGTGCTCGTACACCAGCTCAAACGCCCGGATGAAGGCCAACAAGTTAGGGTGCAGTTGCGTGGGGGCCAACTTCAAGAGCATGAACACCGACTACTGAAAATTGGTGAACGACAACCTTAGACCCAGCTCCTTGAACGCGTACTCATACATTGCAAATCGGTCCCCGTAGTTCATGCAGACCCTGTCGTCCTTAGAGGGAAAGTGCATCTTCTACTCCCCCTCTGGCACGACCTCCGTGAAGACATCCCCTAAGTACGTTGCAAAGGTAGACACATGCTCAGCAGGTTCGGCCACCTCCCATTCCTCTGCGGAACCCTCAACGACGTCCTCGTCCATAACTTCCAACTCTTCTTCCTCCCCGACCTCACTGGGGGTAGTCGAGGCCTTCGACCTACTACTATTTGAGGAACTCGTTTCTTCCTCGGACGAATCCAAGATAATTTCTCCATCGAGCCCCGTCGCCATGTCGATCACCTGAAAAGCAGAGAAGATTGTGAATTCGACAATAAATCAAATCCACTCTTCCACCGCTAGTCAAGTGAAAGGGCGTGCAAAGGGCTGAAGACAACGTCCCAGGCCTAAGCCCTAACATCAAAAGAAAAACTGAAACCTCCCCACGAGGAGACGCTCGAAACGAATCCTCCCCAAGCGAGGAGCTTCCCCGCACTCATACCCAGTTTCCATTTCAAGCTTCGCCGGAAAGCACAAAGCTTCACCGGAATCTGGGAATGTTCAACCAGAAAATTCATCACCCACACAGGAGATGAACAATCACGGCGGTTACACATGCAACGCCGTCGCAACGACTCCGTGAACCGTCCTCCTCACCAAAATGCACTAGCACATCTAGCGACAGATCAGAGGTGGAGAAATGGCACGACCACCGTCCACCACTAACAATCACCGGAAAATAATCTATTTCATCCTCTAACCTAGCCTTAACCGCATGCAATCTACCATTGACCACCCAAAAAGAGTTAAAACAAGCTCAAAATCGGAAACTTACTTAATTTAAGAAGACAAAAGTGGCTGCTCGAAGCTTGGAGCGGTGGTCGGAGTAAGCAGACGGCGGTGACGGGCAGGAATACTGAAGGAGACGAAGAGAAATCAGAGTGAAAAAGTCCCAAATGAGACGGATTTCCCCCTTTTATACAGAGGGGCACGTGCAGTAGGCGCGCTCGTAGGTCATGATGGCTATCAACTAGCCATCATTGCCTAGTAACTGCTACACGGAGCTCTAGGCACACGTGGCATCCCGACATTTCTAATTATGACTAACCGTTAGTCTCCCCGGACACCGGGCAACATGGTCACAGTCATGAATGCCACAGACAGAAGAGGTCACGAACACCGCCAGTAACGGGCATCCCGATGCGGCCCTCCTCGTCATCAAACGACGACCTCACGCTATCTCCCCGGAGCAATGAGTTGTCCTTAAGTCATCACTCCCATGCTCGGGAGCAACGACTTGGGGGGCTCCTATTCTAGACTAGACCAATGGCCAGACACGGCCTAATCCACTTCTGCTCCGAAGCGTCCCAAATTTCCTAAGTCCAATCCACAAAGGGGCAAAAATTACCTTTCTGCCCCTCTAACCGGGCAGGGACTACATCACACCTCCCCGAAAATAATGTCCGTTACGCACGGCTTCTACACTCCCCGAGCAGCTATGGGCAGGTGCCCGAAACCATGCATATTCCCGACATAACGGCTAGTTTTGGGCACCCTGCCCGCCATAACGGCTAGTTTGGGCAGTTACCTATTTCTTCGGGAAAACGGTTATTTCGCCCCGAAAATAGGACCGTTGGTCACGCGCTGGGGGCACTATATAAACCCTCTCGCTTGAGAGGGTCAGGTATCAAATATTCACCCTACGAACTAACACTTTGTACTTGCCCCTTTTCTCTGACCCTTTCTTACTTGAGCGTCGGAGTGCCTTGCAGATACACCCCCTCCTCTTCTCCATACGACCACCATCCCAGGCATACTTGGTGGCCCACTTTTACAGGATCTGATCCAGCCTTCACGATCACTTACTATTTGTGAAGAAATTGCATTTACCGGTTTTTAGTTCTGCAAAGCTGGATTCTGTGTTTGATGAAGAATGAGAGTTTAAACATAAACATGTATGTGGTTTTATTTGACAATATGTAGAAGATAATGTTTATAATCATATTGCTAATGAGACATATGCAAAAACTTTGTGGGAGAACATAGAGTCCTTGTATGCCTCTAAATCAAGGAATAATACATTGTTCTTGTTGAATAACTTCATAAGTTTGAAGTATAAGAAGGGGACTTCTATTTCAAATCACTTGAGTGAATTTCAAGGCCTCCTTGATCAGATGTCAGGAATGAGTATCAAATTTGATGATGAACTTTTGAGATTATTTTTATTGCTATCTTTACCAGAGTCTTGGGAGACATTTCGGGTTTCTATCACAAGTTCTGCTCTTAGAGGTGTTGTTAATTTGGAAACGACTAAGGATGGTATTCTTAATAAGGAGATGAGAAGGAAGGCACATGGTTCTTCATCTCAACCCGAGGTACTTGTCATTGAAAATAGGGAGAGAAGTCATAGAAAGGAACCGAAGGGTAGTAAAGAGAATAGCAGAAGCGAGTCTAAGCCGCGATACAAGAATCTGGAGTGTCATTATTGTCACAAAATAGGACACGTACAAAAGTATTGCTATCAGTGGAAAAGAGATAACAAAGGCAAGAAGGGTAAATCTAAACAAAGAGATCATGATGATGATCGTGTTACTACTGCTACTAGTGATGATCTTGTTATTCTTCATGATCACGAGTCTATTAATCTTGTATCAGACGAGAGCATGTGGATAGTTGACAGTGGTGCTACATTGCATGTTACACCAAGGAAGTATTTCTTCACATCTTATACGTCTGGTGATTTTGGAGTATTGAAGATGGGTAATTTTGGTGTTTCTAAGGTAATTGGTGTTGATGATGTTTACTTGCGAACCAACATGGGAATGCAATTGTTGCTTAGAGGTGTCAAACATGCTCCATGTAACGCCCATATATAAATACATACATCAAAGCATATATTATACATGAATTCCACGTTTGGTACTGAAATACCCATAAGTCCCTAGTAAACACATTATACATATACATGCCTAAAATGACTAATAAAAAAAAACTATGGCATATATATATATATATATATATATATATATATATATATATATATATATATATATATATATATATATATATATACACACACACAAGATGTTCCAAAGATAAATACTAAGAACTAGATCGACAACGATCTCAAAAAACTCCACAACAGAAGCTACGCCATCAGACAAGTAAGGATAATCACACGACCTTATCCTTACCCTTCGCGGAACCTGAAGTACCTGAAATATTCAACAATAGTGGGGTGAGATACATCAAATCTCAGTGAGTTTTATATCTTATGGATTCTCTCGGCTTTACAAGGTTCTAACCAAATCCTAACTCAAGTCCAAGGGAAAGGAGAGGACTTCGAGTTCACAAAATCTCACACTAGAGAACCAATCGTACAATTCACAAAACAACAACTAGTTAAGGAATCTTCTTCCCGGTCAGCCTATACAAGGCGCTACAACACGGGTCACAGATCCTTAACGTAGATAACTTCTCCCCGGGCAGCCCACATACGGAGCACTTCAACACGGGTCACGGTTATCTACAAATGGTACTTCTTCCCGGCCAGCCCATACAAGGCACTACAACACGGGTCACGGTACCATACACTAAGTAACTTTCCCCGGCCATCCCACACAAGGAGATTAAACACGGGTCACGGTTACTAACCACTAAGTAACTTCTCCCCGGCCAGCCCACACAAGGAGCACTTCAACATGGGTCATGGTTACTTACTTAATAAATACTTATCCCCGGCCATCCCGCACAAGGGGCTCTTCAAAACGGGTCACGATATTTATTAATGGATAAACTACAAAACCGAAGGAATTACGGTCCTCCACTAACAACTACTTAACAGAGATACTCTTCTAGTATCGATGTAAGCATTGCCGCACAATTCTCTAAGTCATTCTATTGTACTACGGTTTCCTCACAAACTCACCTCTTTAAGCTTTTAGATTTTCAAAAGTTCCATTTTACATAATTCACGTAATTCCGATTAATTCTCATCATCGAATAAAATTCATCTCATAAATAATATTTTCACTTTCCATAGCATAGAATTCTTTCATAACTTCACATCGATATAAAGAACGTTTAAAACGGACACCCGAGTCAAAAGATATGAATTTTAGAAAAATATTTTTGGAAAACTAACAGTGGTAACCGGTTAGCACATATGTTGTAACCGGTTACTCTGTTGTCACTGTTCACACAGAATAAAAATGAGAGTTAGAGACACATTTTGGTAACAGGTTAGCACATATGCTGAAACCGGTTACTGCGTTCATTTTCTGCGCAGGATGTCAAATTTTCAAAGGGTAACCGGTTAGCACATATGCTATAACCGGTTACTCTGGGCTCAGAACCAAAAAAAACTTGTTTTTAATCATAGCTTTCCATCTCAAACTCATTCCAATCATGATCAAACATCATAACAATTATCAACAGATGATTCCACACATATATTGGTCATACTACACAATTTATATCACACTTTATCCGTTAGATTTCATTGATTTGTAAAATTGTTCATTTTTCTCAAAATCCAACCTAACTCTAGAATCTCAAGAATTCTACAACTAAAGTATCTATCTAGAACCCACCTGGATTAGAGGATGATGATGATGAAGATGAGATGAATTGATGAAGAGTAGATGATGGTTCTTGATCTTGCGCTCTTGGACTTTCTCTTCTTTTCTTTCCTTTCCTTTCCTTCACTCTAACTTCTCTTTCTCCAAATGTTTCTAACTTTGGAAAATGAGAGGAAAAGAAAAGGTATAGGAAATACTCAAAATTAGTAACACTACTAAATGTCCAAAATAGCTCAAATGCACCAATTAATAAATCTTTAGAGTTAGATAATATTAATTTTATCAGCTCTGAGTTCATTAGTTGCTCTAATTATCTTAACAGATAAATACTCAGAGCACACTGGATCTCCACTGGTCTAAACTAATATTATCCAGAGCGTTTATAAAATACGGGGTATTACATCCTCCCCTCCTTAAATAGAAATTCACCCTCGAATTTAAAAGATTACCTGAACAGATGAGGATAACCATCTCGCATCTCCGATTCTAATTCCCAAGTAGCATCATCCGGATGCGTCACATCCCATTGCACCTTAACAAGAGGAATGTCCTTGTTCCTCAATACCTTTGTTTCTCTTCCCATAATACGGCTCGGTTGAGGTTCAAAAGTCAAATCTTCTTCTATTTCCACTAAGTCTGGTAGAGCTGGCTGAAGAGGATCAGGGATAAACTTCCGGAGCTGAGATACATGAAAGACGTCATGCATCTCTGATAGAGAGGGTGGTAAGGCTAATCTGTAAGCGACTTCACCAATCATGTCTAAGATCTGATACGGTTCCATGTATCTCGGACTTAACTTGCGTGACTTAAATGGTCCTTTCAACCTCAGTCTCGGAGTAACTTTCAAAAACATATGGTCACCTTCCTCAAATTCTAAAGGTCTCCTACGATTGTCTGCATAACTCTTTTGACGATCTTGTGCTTGTTTAACTTTCTCACAGATCATTCAAATCTTTTCCATAGTCTCTTGGATAATTTTGGGTCCCAAAATTCTATCTTCACCAACTTCCGCCCAACACAAAGGTGTTCTACATTTTCTCCCATACAATGCTTCATAAGGAGCCATACCGATGCTTGCATGGTAACTATTGTTATAAGAAAACTTAATCAACGGTAGAAGTTCCTTCTAATTTCCTATACTTTCTAGCACACAAGCTCTTAACATATCTTCCATCGTTTGTATTGTTCGCTCAGTCTGACCGTCCGTCTGAGGATGATTCGACGTGCTCAAACGCAACCTCGTACCCATAGCTTGTTGAAAAGCCTTCCAAAACCTTAAAGTAAACTTTGGATCTCTATCGGACACAATATAAAGGGAACACCATGCAATCTCAGAATTTTGGAAATAAACAACTTTGCAAGATGACTTGCCTTGTAAGTAGTCTTCACGGCTAAGAAATGCGAAGATTTCGTTAGTCGGTCCACAATCACCCAAATGGAATCATAACCACCTTGCGTACAGGGTAAACCTACTGCAAAGTCCATAGAAATATTATCCCACTTCTAAACTGGAATCTCTAAAGGTTGCAACAGACCGCCCGGTCTTTGGTGTTCAATCTTCACCTGTTGACACACCGCACACTCTGACACATACACCGCAATATCCTTTTTCATTCCGAACTACCAATACTCCTTCTTTAAGTCTTGATACATCTTCGAAGAACCAGGATGTATCATAAAAGTACCTTTATGAGCTTCATCTAAAATCTTTCTTTTTAATACCGAGTCATTCGGAACACAAATCCTTTGGTTAAACAGAACAATCCCATCCGCCGCTCGTGTAAAACCCGGTTGAAGTAACATCTCTTGAAACTTCTCCTCTAAAACTTGTTCTTGTTAAATCTCATCTCTTAGAATAGAATTGTCATTCAAATTTCCCATAATTACACCATTTGGAGTCCATGTAAACTGGAGATTAAGATCTCTAGACTTTTCCAACAAAGCATACTCCAATATCATCAATTCGGCACTATGAACCATTTTCCGACTTAATGCATCTGCTACTTTATTTGCTTTTCCTGGATGATACTTTAATTCTAAGTCATAATCCTTTAAGTACTCCATCCACCTTCTTTGTCGCATATTCAACTCCTTTTGGTCAAATAAATACTTTAAACTTTTATGGTCACTGAACATTTCAAAACGCACACCATACAAATAATGATGCCACACCTTCAGTGCAAACACAACCGCTGCTAGCTCCAAATCATGAGTTGGATAATTCTTCTCATGAACTTTCAATTGTCGAGAAGCATAAGCTACCACTTGATCGTCTTGCATCAGAACACCTCATAATCCCATCTTAGAAACATCGCAAAATACTTCGTCAGAGTTGTTAGGATCATGAATGATTAACACATGAGCAGTCGTCAAACTTTCCATCAATTTCATAAAACTTTGTTCACAACCCGAATCCCACTCATAAGCACACTCCTTTCGAGTAAGTTTGGTCATGGGTAGGGCCAATTGAGAAAAACCTTTGATGAACCTTCTATAGTAACCTGATAATCCCAAGAAACTTCTAACTTCTGAAGCATTCCTCGGTCTCTCCCAATTAATCACTACTTCTACCTTTGAAGGATCTACCGCTACTCCACCCTGAGATATAACATAACTAAGAAATTTAACTTCTGACATCCAAAACTCACACTTACTTAACTTAGCAAAAAGTTGCTTCTCTTGCAACACCGATAAGACAATTCTCAGATGTTCTCCATGCTCTTGTGGAGTACGAGAATAAATAAGAATGTCGTCAATAAAGATCACGACGAATTGGTCCAAGTAAGCTTGAAATATACGGTTCATGTAATCCATAAAAACATCTGGAGCATTAGTCACACCGAAAGGCATCACCAAGAATTCGTAATGGCCGTAACGGGTTCTAAATGCAGTCTTAGGTACATCGGAACTCTTCACACGGATCTGATGATAACCCGACCGTAAATCAATCTTCGAGAACACACAGGCTCCTTTCAATTGATCCAACAGGTCGTCTATCCTGGGTAAGGGGTACTTGTTCTTAATGGTGACTTTATTCAACTTACGATAATCAATGCACATACGCATTCCACCGTCTTTCTTCTTTACCAACAAAACTGGAGCTCCCCACAGCGAAACGCTAGGTCTAACAAAATGCTTAGCCATCAAGTCCTCCAATTGGTCCTTTAATTCTCTTAATTCAAGCGGTGTCATCCGATAAGGAGAAACGGATATAGGAGCCGTTCCCGGTACCAAGTCAATAGAGAACTCAACTTCTCTCTTCAGAGGAAGAGAAGTAACGTCCTCAGGAAAAACTTCGGGAAACTCACAGACTATAGGAATACTCAGCACCTGCTGGTCACTACTCCCCTCCTTAGTAAGAACCAGTAAAACATATTTCTCCTTCTCAAACAAGAAATTTATCATTCCCAATGTACCTTCTAAAATAGTTGTTAACACGTCCTTCGGGGTAGCCTCAACAGATGGAATGATGATTAGCTTTTCCTCACACCCAATAAACACCGAATTAGCAGAAATCCAATCCATCCCCAAAACGACATCAACTTTCTTAAGCGGTAAACAAATAAGGTCAATCTGAAAAACTCTACCATCCACAGACAAAACACAGTTTTCACACATCAACGGTGTCTCAACCATTTCATCCATGGCGGTAGTGACCACCATAGGAGGAGACAAAGGAATAGCTTGCAACCCAAGTCGCTTCACACATCGCATTGACACAAAAGAATGCGTTGCTCCATAATCAAATCAAACAAAACAAAACAAGGATGCCCGTTTACGAAACACGTACCCGCAATCAAAATGTTGTCACTTTTCGTCTTCCTTGCATCCAAAGTATAAACCCGTCCGGTATTCCTTCCTTGCACTTGGTTTCTATTCTGAGTACAATCTCTAGCCACATGTCCTATTCCATTACAATTATAACACCTAAAACTCCCATCGACACACTTCCCAAAATGACGTTTGTTACACACCCTACATAAAGGAATAACGTTAGGTCTAGAAACCTGCACCTGCTTCCCTTTGAAAACTTGTGATCTAGGACCAAATTGTTGACTTGACCTCCCACGGTCACCCTGATTCACCCTGCTTACAACACCTTCAGCTTGCACTTTCTTCGAACTATGCTCGGCCACATAGCATTGCCTTAGAACTTCAGCATAAGTGGTGAACTCTCTCTGAGACACACTATGAGATATTTTCCCTTTTAGTCCAAAAAGAAACTAATCTATTTTCCACCGCTCATCCGGAGCATACATAGCCTGCCTAGAATAAGCAGCCATGTCCTCAAACTTTTCAGCATAACTGGCCACAATCATACTACCCTGTCTTAACTGTTGAAATTAAAACTCTTTCTGTGTCCTCAAGGAGCTAGGAAAATATTTCTCCATGAAAATTGCCTTGAATTGTTCCCAGACCTTGGGCACACCCTGAATAGTCCATAAGAACCGAAGCACTCTTCCGCCACCTCATGGCAGGACCCTTCAATGAATGAGAAGTGAATACCACCTTATTCTCCTCACTACAATGCACTATCAAGAAAATCCTTTCCATACCGGCTATCCATTCGTGAGCCTTTACAGGATCTAATCCGCCATGAAATTCCGGAGGATTCATGTGGAAGAAATCCCGAAAAGTCCCACCTACAGCTTCTGGAACAACCACCTGAGGATGAAGACCTCCATTTATTTGTTGTACCATTTGCTGGATAAACTGGTTATGTTGCTGCTGCATCTGTTGCATAAACTGATACAAAGGAGCATTCTCATCGCCGCCTGGCAGATTTGTCCCAGCTGGAGTAGTTCTTGGTCTACCACGGTTGCTTCTGCGTCCGTCAGCCATGTTCCTAAAGGTCATACAGATAGGATTAAGTTGATCAGGCTCAATACCATAAATATAACACCTAAGACCAATGGCGACACACCGCATATGAAACGGAAAGAAACGCTTATACTACTTCATGGCTAGGTCGAGGATACGACCTGCTCTGATACCAACTGTAACGCCTATATATAAATACATACATCAAAGCATATATTATACATGAATTCCACGTTTGGTACTGAAATACCCATAAGTCCCTAGTAAACACATTATACATATATATGCCCAAAATGACTAATACAAAAAAAAACTATGGCATAAATATATATACAAGATGTTCCAAAGATAAATACTAAGAACTAGATGGACAACGATCTCAAAAAACTCCACAACGGAAGCTACGCCATCAGACAAGTAAGGATAATCACACGGCCTTATCCTTACCCTTCGCGGAACCTGAAGTACCTGAAATATTCAACAATAGTGGGGTGAGATACATCAAATCTCAGTGAGTTCTCTATCTTATGGATTCTCTCGGCTTTACAAGGTTCTAACCAAATCCTAACTCAAGTCCAAGGGAAAGGAAAGGACTTTGAGTTCACAAAATCTCACACTAGAGAATCAATCGTACAATTCACAAAACGACAACTAGTTAAGGAATCTTCTCCCCGACCAACCTATACAAGGCACTATAACACGGGTTACTGATCCTTAACATAGATAACTTCTCCCTGGCCAGTCCACACACGGGAGCCCACCTGGATTAGAGGATGATGATGATGATGAAGATGAGATGAATTGATGAAGAGTAGATGATGGTTCTTGATCTTGAGCTCTTGGACTTTCTCTTCTTTTCTTTCCTTTCCTTTCCTTCACTCTAACTTCTCTTTCTCCAAATGTTTCTAACTTTGGAAAATGAGAGGAAAAGAAAAGATATAGGAAATACTCAAAATTAGTAACACTACTAAATGTCCAAAATAGCTCAAATGCACCAATTAATAAATCCTTAGAGTTAGATAATATTAATCTAATCAGCTCTGAGTTCATCAGTTGCTCTAATCATCTTAAAAGATAAATACTCAAGCACACTGGATCTCCACTGGTCTCAACTAATATTATCCAGAGCGTTTATAAAATACGGGGTATTACACTCCAGATGTCCGCTTTAATTTAATCTCTTTGCATATGCTAGATGATTGTGGTTATGATAATCACTTTGGTTCTGGAAAGTGGAAACTCAACAAAGGTAACTTAGTTGTGGCTAGGGGGAAAAGCTTTCTAAATTGTATTAGACAAAAGTTTTGGTTTCTAGGGACAGTGTGAATGCTATCGACATGGAAGCATCTTTGTGGCACCGAAGACTTAGTCATATTAGAGAAAAAGGGCTAAATGTTTTGGCAAAAAAGGACGTTCTTCCTGGATTAAAGAATGTAGATTTGGAGAAGTGTTCTCATTGCATGGCTGGTAAATAGACTAGAGTATCTTTCAAGAGACATCCTCCCTCAAGGAAGTCAAAGTTGCTTCAATTGGTACATTCTGATGTTTGTGGTCCATTAAAGGTAAAATCCTTTAGTGGTGCACTTTATTTTGTTACCTTTATTGATGTTTTCTCCAGGAAACTATGGGTTTATGCCTTGAAGACAAAAGACCAAGTTTTGGAAAAGTTCAAAGAATTTCATGCTTTGGTTGAGAGGCAGACAAGTAAGAAGCTGAAATGTGTTCGTTCAGACAATGGTGGAGAGTATTGTGGAACATTTGATTCCTATTGCAAGCAACATGGTATTGCACATGAAAAGACTCCTCATAAAACTCCTCAATTGAATGGTTTAGCAGAGAGGATGAATCGAACACTAATTTAGAGAGTAAGGTGTGTGCTCTCTGAAGCTAAGTTGCCCAATCATTATTAGGGCGAGGCACTTTACACGACAGTGCATATTCTTAATCTCACTTCTACTGTTGCTTTGAATAGTGAAGTCCTAGACAAAATATGGTTTGGAAAGAATGTCAAGTATGATCATTTGAGAGTCTTTGGTTGTAAGGCTTTTGTGCATATTCCAAAGGATGAAAGATCCAAGTTAGATGCAAAATCAAAACAATGTATCTTCATCGACTATGGGCAAGATGAGTTTGGCTACATGTTGTATGATCCCATAGGGAGGAAGCTTATTCTAAGCCGCGATGTGGTGTTTATGGAAGACCAAACTATTTAAGATATTGATAAGGTAGTGAAGGCTACACCCAAGAAAGATATTAGTTTGTCTAATGTTGATCCAGTTCGGTTACCTATCCATAATCTGGATGCTATTGGTGGTGATGATCACAATGGTGAGCCATATGATTATGTTGATGATCAACAACTTGGAGATGAGATAAATATTCCAACTAATGATGGTGAAGGGGATAGCGATTTGTCACAGGATGAGAATCTTGGTGAAACTCCAGAATCATCTCAAGTTCAACCTAGGAGGTCTAACAGGCAAAGACAACCTTCTACAAGGTATAATTCTGATGAGTATGTGACCTTGACTGATGAGGGTGAACCCGAGTGTTTTCAAGATGCCATGGAAAGTGATGAAAATCAAAAGTGGATGGATGCAATGCATGATGAGATGAAATCATTGTATGATAATCACACTTATGATTTAGTGAAGCTGCCTAAAGGCAAAAGGGCTTTGGAAAACATATGGATTTATAGAGTTAAACATGAGAGCAACTCTATGTTTCTAAGATATAAAGCCAGATTAGTGGTGAAAGGTTTCCGTCAAAGAAAGGGTGTTGATTTTAATGATATTTTCTCACCTGTTGTAAAGATGCCATCAATTAGAACCGTGTTGGGTTTGGCTACTACTCTTGATTTAGAGGTTGAGCAAATAGATGTGAAAACAAACTTATTTCATGGCTATTTGGAGTAAGAGATCTACATGAAATAACCCGGTGGTTTTCAAGTTAAAGGAAAATAAGATCATGTGTGTAGATTGAGAAAGAGATTATATGGGTTGAAGTAAGCTCCATAGCAGTGGTACAAGAAGTTTGAGTCTGTAATGTGTGATCAAGGATACCAGAAGACTCCTATAGATCATTGCGTCTTTATTAAAAAAAATTCTAACGATGCCTTAATTATTTTGTTGTTATATGTTCATGATATGCTTATTGTAGGAAAAAGTATTTCTAACATTAACATGTTAAAGAAGCAATTGGGAGAGTCATTTGCCATGAAAGACATGGGAGCAACGAAACAGATTCTTGGAACTAGAATCATGCGTGACAGAAAAGAGAAGAAACTTTGGATGTCACAAGAAAATTATATCGAAAGAGTGTTGCAAATATTCAAAATGGAAAGTTCTAAGGCGGTAAGCACTCCTCTCTCTACTCATTTCAAGTTGAGTTCTAATCAAAGTCCTTCAAGTGAAGATGAAGCGTTTGACATGAAATGTGTTCCTTATGCGTCTGTTGTGGATAGTTTGATGTAAGCAATGGTATGCACAAGACCAGATATAACACATGTTATTGGTATAGTCAGTAGATTTTTGTCAAATTCAGGTAGAGAGCATTGGAATGCTGTAAAATGGATTTTAAGGTATCTTTACGGTGCTACTTTTATGAGGCTTTGTTTTGGAGGAGATAAGCCTACTCTAGTCGGGTACTCTGACTCTGCTATGGCTAGAGACATTGATTCCAGAAAGTCCACCTTACCGCATTGGTTGGAATTGGGTGCTACTTTCTGATTTCTTATCTATCCTATAAAACTGGAAAGGAAAGGGAAGCTATCTAAAACTAACCTTGCACGGAAATGTTTTCTTTAACAAATGCTAAGAGATTGGGGGTTCGGGGTCAGGTTATACAAAGGGAAGTTGTCAATTACCCAGGGTATATATGGTTATCCATAGATCTTCTTTGGCATACTTAAATACTTTCTGGTGTTTATCTGTTATGGGTTGGGAAAGTTTCTCCTTTGGGAGTGTTGAGAGAGTATTTTTGTTGTTTTCGAGTTTTCTGTTGTTTTTGGTAAGGTACTGGACCTAAAGTTTTTGGTATGTGTGCTCTCTAAGATTTCACAATCTTATGCCTACGTATTCCCGTAAAGGTAACCGGGAAATCAGAGCAATCGTAGTTCCTCCTATTCTATGGGAGGAAAAAGATGTTTGGTGTCTTGTTTAAAGCCCAAGATTTAAGCTAAAGGGTTTAACTGAGAGAGAATTTGTCATCTCTAAAGGGAGGATATCTCACCTATTTATCACAGTTGTTGGTTATAAAGGAGAATTACTTTAACTGGATTATATGGAGTCCAACAATGCCATAATTTCCTTTATAAGGGAATTGTCCTGAAGGAGGAAACTTTAACTCAGTGTAGAGCAATGTTATTTTTCCTTAGGAATCTTCCATGCTAAGAGAGGGACATTGGCTTGGATGTAAATAATCCAGAGGCTTGCCCCTTACAGCAGTTAGATGAAAGATGATTTTTGACCAGGATAAGAGAAGGACTCCAACTTGGATTTTGAATCAACAAGTGTGCCTCTTACAACAATTATCTGGGAAAAAAGATTTTGGATGTCTGTTTTGATGTGTGATGTATATAGAAAATATCCTCCTGCAGAGTGGACTCATGGTATCATCTGAAGGGATGTTGATTTTTGTGTGCCTTGATCAAAGCCCAAGGTTGAAGCTAAAATGCTGACTCTACTAGGAGAGTTTTATATATGTCTTGTACAAAGCCCAAGATTGAGGCTAAAAGGAATTTGACTCAGCTGGAGAGTATGATCTGTCTTGTACAAAGCCCAAGATTGAGGCTAAAAAAGAGATTGACTCTTCTGGGGAGGGTATTTTGTCTGTCTTGTACAAAGCCCAAGATTGAGGCTAAAAGAAATTAACTCCACAGGGGAGAGGTTTTTTCTGTCTTGTACAAAGCCCAAGATTGAGGCTAAATCTTTTGAGGAAAAATCATTATACAAAGCCTAAGAGGAGGCTGGCTGGGGAAATTCTTATATGAAGCCTAAGAGGAGGTTGGCTTCTGCTGAGGATTATTGAGATCCAGAGACAGGTTCAAATTGGGGAATCAACTCTTGCTGAGGATTGAAGAAGAATTGAAATATCAGATGCCCTGAGGTTCTAATTCTGTTAAGGTTTCATTGGTGGTAAAGGTTTAAGCTTTGATTATGAAAACCTATGGAGCTTTCAAACTCTGCTGGAGATTGATGAAGTGATTAGGATTTTTCCTGTTCTTTTAGGAAACTTGAGGGTTTCTTTGAGATCCAAGAGGAGATGAGACTTTTCAAGTCTACTGGTATGAAGATTTTGATCTTTGTATGATGCCCAAGAGGAGGCTGATGTTTTAAGGGATGAGAATCAACCCTAAAATGGTTAGATGTTTTAGAATTCTGACTCTATGGAGGATTGAACTAGTAGAGATGACTAAGTTCTGTCATATATCTGTAGGAGGTCTTTGGGTCCTTGTATTAAGCCCAAGAGGAGGCTGAGAATTTCTAAGAAGCCTGTGAGTCCTTGTACAAAGCCCAAGAGGAGGCTGGGGATGCTTTTAGGAAGCCTGTGGGTCCAAACATAAGAAAAGTTCAAGAAAGGTTTCACCGGGAATAATCCTTTCTTTAGTGAACAGTTCTAGGGTTTGAAGAAATTCAAAAGAGGTTTCACCGAGAATTAATCCTCTTTGGGGAAGTGAATCTCTTGTACAAACATTTCTAAATTGTGACAGTCTTGAGAAAAGTATCACCGGAAATAATGTTTTTCTCTGTTCCATATTGTATAAGCCCAGAGGAGGCAAGATTGTATCTGGAATTTCCTATAGGGAACTAGTTTTAACTGTGTTAAAAGAGTAACCACTGGTTTGATCTAGACCTAGACCTAATTGATGGGGAAAAATCTAAGCAAGTATATACAGTTGTACATATACAGATGAAATATATAAACAAGTATGTATAGAAGAAGTAGTAGAACTTAGAGTTGTGCAAGCCCAAGCATTGTAACCACAGCTGTATGGTTAGTTATTCAAGAAATTGAAGAAAGTTTTGATAAAACTTAGAATTTGAAACTAAATAAAAAGGAAAGCTGTTTTAAAATGAAGCTTGGGGGCTTATACTCAAGGAGAGGCCCAGATGAATTCTTTCGAAAAGGCGACGATCGCGTCGTAGTTTTCAAAACCACAGAAGGACTTATACAATGACTGAGGCCCAAATTATTGTGTTTACAAAAAGGATGGGTCTTACACTCTATTAGAGGCCCAAAAGTGTTATTTTTATACAAGATATGAGGCTTACAACTCAAGGAGAGGCCCAGATGAAAAACAACGATCGCACCGTTATTTTGAAAATTATACCAGGACTTATACAATGACTGAGGCCCAAATTATTTATGTACAAATGGGGTTGGGTCTTACACTCTATTAGAGGCCCAAAAGTGTTTGAAAATAACAAAAGATGGGACTTACAACACAAGGGTAGGCCCAGATGAAAATTGTTTTGAAAACGGCGATCGCGCCGAGATATTTTAAAATCGTATCGGGACTTATACAATGACTGAGGCCCAAAAAAAGGTTTATTTACAAAGGGATGGGACTTACACTCTATCAAGAGGCCCAAGAGTTTTAAAAAGAAGAGAGAATGAGACTTATAACTCAGGGAGAGGCCCAGATGAAAAACAGTGATCGCACCGTTGTGTTTGAAAATCGTATCGGGTCTTAAACAATGATTGAGGCCCAAAAAGTTTGTGTGTGACAAGGGATGGGTCTTATACTCTATTAGAGGCCCAAAAGTGTTTTGAAAAATGTTTGTGAGGGTGAAAATAATCAAAACCCTAATTTGATTAAAAAAATGCACTTTAATTTGAATATAAATTAATAAAATGATCAAAATTATCAAACATGTGTGAAAAACAAGTTGTGACCTTGGATTAATGTTTGAAAAATCATGTTTTATTCATAGAATGATTTGAAAATCATTTGAATTTGAAGAATCAAGAGAAAGAAATATTTTTAAATGCTTAAAAACAAATAAAAATAAATCCTTTACAAAAATATTAAATATATAAAATAAATAATATTTTTGTGAAATTTTTGCAGAATAAAATATTTTAACATTTTTGTGAATTTTGAAAAAAAAGAATCAATTAAAAAACATTAAAATTCAGAGAGAAATTAATTTTTGAATCAATTAAATAAAATATCAAAATATTCAAATATTCAAAAATTCAAAAATGGCGCCAAGAACAAGGGGAAGAACACGCGCGCACTCTGTTTTCCTAGATTTGCAAAAGATATGATATCTCACGGATTAGGCAATGAAATTGGATGAAACTAGCCCCAAACTTGTTAGATTTTAACCCACGAACATGATGGTGGTGTTTAATTTTATTTATTTTAAGTGTGGAATGAGAAATTCGTGATGAACACTAAAACCCTAGAATTTTGAATAAAGCTCATGAAATCTTAAACATGTAATAGATGAAGCAATTGATTGAGGGTTATCACTCTATAGACTACCAAAAACATGTTGGTAACTTGCAAATGAATTTATGATGCATGCAATACAGAGTTTGATAGGTTCGGGCTTACTTGAACTTGCTTGTGCAGGAGACATTCGAATTTGGAGTTGGAGGTGCTCCAGATGTGTTGTGATGACTTAAACAGCTTCAGTATACCCTATGGAGTGTGTTGGAAAGCTTGGACTTGATTAAAGATGTTTGGATCACTTCATGGCATCTCAACTGCATATGAGCTTCAAGTGGATTTGGAGCTTTGAGATTTTGGTGTTACAGGTGAGTGGGGAGTGTTTGATCAGCTCACATATGATGTATATGAAGTGTTAGAACAATTGGTTGTGGTAAAATTGCTCTCTATCTCAAAATTCGATAGTAACTTGAAAAAGAAGGCGTTTCTGCATAATGAGAGAGATTTTGACGAAAGCAAATGTTGTTTTTCTTTGGTGTACTCAAACTGACCACAAATGAGCTCTATTTATAGTGCAACAAGTTTGTTTTTGCAGCAATAGTGAATGGTTGATGGTACAACCCTTTGTCCATTGGTTTTCAAAAGGAATCTCAAGTCTTCTCTAGCCATTGACTTGAGTTAATGTTGCAGGCCTATGGTCCTCTATTGCTTGAGTTTATCTTGACTCATTTGGTTGATCATGGACTGATACATGCCAGCTCTATGCATCCTTTAAATGCTTCATGACAAATTTGAAAGTTTTGGATTTTGAACTTTGAATGCTTCTTGCCAAATGATGAGGTTTTTGACTTGCAAGGCTCTATGGTGTTGTAGCTCTGCGGAGATCATGTTCATTGCACTTTAGAAACTTGTCTTGTATGGTGACAAGGCTTGCTAAGTCATGGAAATGCCAAAATCGTGTGGCATGTGCAAGATTGTTTTGCAAAAATCAGTTTTGGAGGTATCATGTTTCCATGCTCATAACTCCTTACTCAAATTGAATTTGGAGATGATCTGGTACTTATTGGAAAACTCTCATGACATATTTTAACTTTGATGTCCAACAATGGACCTGGTTCAGTTTGGAACAAAGTGAAAAATGGCCTCAAAGTTGGTGAAAAACCTAGACAGATTCTGTCTAAAATTTTCTAAGTGTTGGAAAAAATGGTCATTTTCATGTTTTTGTGATTTTGATCAATCCATAACTCAAAATACATGAGGATTTGGAATCTTTTGTAGTTGACACTTTTGAAGTATGTCATGTGAATTTTCATTTAAGCTTTGGATGGAAGAAAAAGGCCTTAGGGTTTGGGAGTTATGACCTTACAAAGTTGGTACCAAATCCATTTTGTTCCATAACTTAGAAAATTTTAAGTTTTCTATGGTTGCCCCTTTTGCAAGTTACCTCACTTTTCTTGATTTTTCTTGATGGATGATGATCCAAACCATGAATCAACATTATTCTTGACTTAAGGAAACCTTGTTTGTCAAGAAATTCAAAAAGTCAAACTTGACTTTTTGTCAGATGAAATTCAAATTGTGTGATCCTCTATGAAATCAAGTCCTTGACCTAATTCAAACCTAATGGATGGATTCTATAGGTGTTTTAGAGGGTCTTGAATCATTTCCCAAGGTTTGGGAACATGTCTTGGTTAAAAGTCAAATGTACAATTGACTTTTTTATTTAGGAAACCCTAATTAGCCCAGATGAATTTGAATCTTTGTGTGGCTTATAAACCAAGTTATTTGAATCAATACAATCTTATAAATGGATCAATATGATGTATTGGAGGTCTTCAAAACACTTCTTGAGGTCTTGGCTCATGTCTTGCTCCAAAAGTCAACTTAGGGGTGAATTAGGTCAAGAAACTCTAATTCCTGATTTTTTATTAATGTTTCACCTGAGGCTATTTTGACTTGATGATTGGGTCCATGAGGTCCCTTTGAGAATTTTGGGTCATGTTTTGAAGTATTGGCTCATGCCTAGATAAAAATTTTCATCTGGAGGCCTTGGTCGACCAAAACCCTAATTTGATGACACTGGCGATCTTGAGGCTTGATCCACTTGGAATGTTGCAACCTTGTGGTTGATTCTTGATATGGGAGACCTCTTGATCCTTCATGGATGTTTGAGAGGTTAGACAAGTTGAAGATCATGCCATTTCTTGATTTATCCTTTGTCTAAATGCTCTGGGAGGGCTCAAAACCCTAATTCTGGATTGTAGTGAATGCTCAACAATTCTTGAGGAGATTGAAGAGGTATGATGGTACATACATATTGTGGTGATGATTTACACAATGATGAGAAATCTTGGTGGTCAAAATTTGGGATATGACAGTTAGCCTGTTAGCCTACATAAAAGTCTGTTATTTTAAATAGACTAACAAACTAAAAAACCAATGAGACTAAAAGTTTGTTTATATTGACTTATTTTAACATACATATTAGCATAAGTTTTGGAGATTATTTGTTTAAGATAACTTATGAAAATAAATTATAACATTTTTCATAAGATATTTTCATCTTATTTTCATAAGTTCTCCAAGATAACTAATTTTTATTTGTGTATTTTAATTCAAAGTACAAAACATAACATAATGATAATAAAAAAATTATTCAAATTTATTTAAATAGGTCGGGCTGTTAGGCTTAAAAGGCTTTTTAATGGCCTGAGGCCTAGCTTTTTTTTAACTAAATAGGCTTATAAAAAAGCCTAGTTTTTTTCTATTTATAAAAAGCTTGGTCTGACATGAGTCTGTGTAGGTTAGGCTCGTAGGCCCCTGTTATCGGTCTGCCCTATTTCCACCCCTAATTGCAATTACCGAAGCTTGCAAAGAGTTACTATGGTTAAAGAAATTTTTGCAGGAGCTTGGTTTTGTTTAAGACAAATATGTTTTATTTGTTGATAGCCAAAGCGTTATTCATCTTGGTAAGAATCTGACTTTTCATAATAGGTCCAAACACATTGACGCGAGATATCATTGGATACATGATGTTTTGGATGCTAAGGTGTTGGAGTTGGCTAAAGTTTATACAGATGATAATGGTTCTGATATGATGACTAAAGCATTACCAAGAGGGAAATTTGAAGTTTGTTGTGATATCGCCAGTTTGGCGATTTCCTCCACATAATTGTGAGAGGGAGATTTGTTGGGTTTGGGCTCCCTTCCTATGTGGAGAAAGACCCAAATATGATTAGCCCATTTGTATAACTTATTTATGTGGAGAGGATCAATTTAGGGTTGAGAGAGATAGAGAAAAAATAAGGATTCAAAAAGAGAGAAAAGAGGAGAGAAACTCATTCCCGTTTTTCTGTAACCAGTCTTACTAAATAGATGATCTCTAATTCTTTAACCGTTGGATCGATCTCAAATTTGGTGGGAAGGTTCGTAACACAAATATCTAACTTTTGACCATTCTGAATTTCAAAACAATGTCTGAGGTGAAAGCTATTTGCTTCGCACTGAAGATGTAATTTTGGGAAAAAATTTCAGCTTTTTGATTCTTATTTGTAAGCTATTTTGCTCAGTGATTTGCGGTTATTAGTACTAGTTTATGAATCATTTTAAGAATCTCTTGTACCCTTAATTGATTATAGTGGAGTTATTTCTTTGGTCTGGACGACTCGTGGTTTGTACTTTCATATTGAGGGGTTTTCCACGTTAAAAATATCGGTGTTCTTTTGTGCCTTTATTTGTTCGATTTGTCGTTTATATTTGTTGTTGATCCTCAATGTTCCTACAAGTTTGGGAAGTTTTATATCCACTGCGTATTGATCTATTATTGTGTCTTAATTTCCCATCCAAACCTAGGGCAAATACCTGGACGCACCCTTTTTTTGTTATTTTTAAAATATACAATACATTATGTGGGTTATGTTGAAAACCGATGGGTAAACAAATACAGTGTACATGCTTCGGATCCCAGAAACCTCAGTTTATGTTTTTATCTCATTAAAAGTGACGCATTCTTGAATATTTTATTTTTAAATTTAAAGTACGCTACTTTACCCATTGGTTTTCTTACTAACCGAGGTGAATATGTTTCTCTGATATATATATATATATATATATATATATATATATATATATATATATATATATATATATATATATATATATATATAACTTGTAGCATTAAAAACAGAACCCTAATGAAGAGCTCTAAACAACGAGAGCCATAAACACATACCATCTTCAACACGAAGATGTTATGTGTTTAGGTCTCTCTTTTCTTCTTCAGAGATCCAAATCAATTTCTGGTACGTAAAACATCACTACTAATATTTTTGTCATATTGTTTGTGTTGTTGTTGTTTTTATTGATGTCGATGTTGTTGTTCTTGTTGTTGATACCCTAAATCCTAGAGGTTGTTTATTGACGTTGTTGTTATTGATATTGTTGTTGTTTATTGAAGTTGTTGTTCTTGATGTTGTTGTTTTCTTGTTCCGTATAGTTGAGTTTATTATATATAATGTCGATTGTTTGTTTCACTAACCCCTCTTAGAGCATATAACCTAGTAAATTGAGTTTGAAAATAATCATATGCAAACTTATGTTGTATCTGGAACTTATCTTACACTGATTAATGATATTCTAGCATCCTCTAACCCATCGTTCATCTCACGTTGTTTTATTGTTAAAATCTCTCAAATACTTTTATTTTTTGTTCAACTTTATTCCATATTTATTCTCTTTCAAAGAATCAAATTTTATGCTTCCAAGAATGAATTAGTAGAATAGAGAGATTTTAACCATAAAACAGTATGAGAAAAATGATGAGTTACAGGATGCTTCAAAATCATAATTAATGTAAGTTGTTCTTCAAATATAACACAATTGTTCAGATAATTATTTTCCTAACCAATTTTTAGAAATTATATGTTCAGTATCAGGTTTAGTGAAATAAACAATCCAAACATTAGATTTAATAAACTCAAAATTATGTTACCCCTCAGTTATATTAGATAACCGAGGTCAAAATGTGGTATATCCGTCAGTGAAATGCAAAACCGAAGGGACATGTGTTTTCGCCATTTCATAATTCCTAAAAGGTCTCCCTGGGTATCAAATCCATGACCATTTCACATATTCGTCGGTTATTCTAAAACCGAGAGGTAAAGTGTAAACTTTTCATAATGTCCTTTGTTACCTCGCCCTTGTAGCCGAGATTAAATGCATTTTGCGTCTGACGTTAAAAGTGTTTTTTTTTGTAGTGTGTGGTCGTCGGGTCTTTGATTGTAGTCTATGTGTTGTGATAATTTTCACATAATATTATTTTTTATTTATCATTTGACAACGATTGTGATTTTTTCTCATGTTTTAAATTTACACATTATGTTCTTGTGTGCTAATTGTGTTATTTATGTGTAAGTGATTATGTTTCACATGAATTATAAATGAGATAAATGGTACATATAACAAATAACGCATATCCCAACATCTTAAGGTTTTGAATTAAAAATTGACAAATTATTACTCTAAAAGTTTTATGATACTCCATAACAAATATCAATGACTATTTATCATGATCGTCTAAGCCTTTATAAGAGTCCAATTTCATCCATTTATTAATGATAGCATTGAAAGTTGATATTTGACCAAATTAATGTTAGCATTGAAGATTCTATTTTATAGCAATGAATGATAATATTGGAAGTTGGTTTTAAGGAGTTATACTTTTTATTTATTTATTTTTAACATTATTATGTATTTATTTCTTTTTTATGCTAGTAGTTTGTGATTAATTTGTATATAACTATTATTAAATAATTTTTTTTGTATAGATGTGAATTTGATGTTAGTTTTTTTCTATTAAAAGATAAATTGATAATATTATTAATTAATATATTTTATAAAATAATAATAAGCATATTAATAAATTTCAAAGAACAAATAAATATTTTAAAGAAATTTTATAATTAGAGAATAAATTTAAAGAAATTTTATTATTAGAGAATAAGGTAGTTATTAAAGGAAGAGAGTGAGATTAGTTTTAATTCACAATAATGTCTCTGAGAATGGAATTTACCTAATTATTGTCTCTGAGAATGAAATTTTAACAATTAATCTCCACTATTTATTTTAAAATCTAATAGTTCAGATTTATTCTCATTTTTCACATAAAAATGATATTCTTATAGTATATATATATATATCATATGAGAATGTCATTTTTATATGAGAGAGAAAAAATGACATATAATCTCCATCATTTATTTAAAATAAAATCTAATGATTCAGATTCATTCTGATATTCTCACATAAAAATGACATTCTCATATCATACGTTATATATATATATATATATATATATATATATATATATATATATATATATATATATATATATATATATATTAAGAATTGTCCTTGAATAATCTTGTATGAGTTAGACAAATAGTAAAACAAAAACAATAGTTTTTTTATAAAAATAATATTTATTGTGAAATAAATTGAACCTCAACCATTTATATTTATTTATATCAAATAAGTTCAGTTACTCCGCCCTCGTGACTTAAATATAGTAGTAATATATATTTTTTCAAAAGTACAAATATGATTATAGTACATGCAAAAATTGATTTTATATTATTACTCTAAGTAAATATATTGTTTTTTAAAATTGTTATTCTATATAAAATTAAATATTTTTACACATTACAATAATAATTTATATTATTATTCTATGTTGGGTATTTGAAAATATATTACTAATCAGACTTTTTAAATATTATTTTAAGAGATTAATTGAAATATACTGTCAGTGTCAAACTACTTTACACTGTCATCCAATTAAAGTTAGTTATTTTGACACATAAGAATGAAATTAAAAATAAAATAAAAAATTAAATTATAAATAAATCATTTAAATAACTACTTCTTTCATATTTCTCTCTTCTCATGTGTCAAAATAACTAATTCTAATTGGATGACAGTGTAAAATAGTTTTACACTGACAGTGTATTCCAATTAATCTCTTATTTTAATTTTTTAAAGATAAAATTCAAATATTATACATATTACACTAATAATTTTTAGGCTTAAATGCAGTTTTGGTCACCCAACTTACATTTTTCTAAACTTTTAATCTCCCATTAAAAAAAACCAGGTTTTTGATCCCTCACTTTGAAATATCTTGGTATTTTCTAGGTCCCCTTTCACTTTTGGGGATGTGGCACATGAAATGTCTGACGTGGCCCAGGGTGGGTGGCGCCACGTCATTAAAAATATTTTACATATTAAAAATTCCATTTTTTTATTTCTTAATTTTATTTAATATTTCTCTTAATTTTATTTAATCTTCTCAAACCACAAAAGAATCATAATCGTTTCTTCCTTTTTTTTGATTTCTTAAAAATTCCATTTTTTATCCTTTCATCTTTTCCTTTCATCTTCTCTTTCTCTATGTCTTCTGAAGAACTCTAAATTTCTCAAGTGAACCCAGAAGTGTGAAAACGTGCTCGTCCTCTTCCCTTTTCCTAAACCAAAACCCACCCTTTCTACTTTCAGAAGAAAAAAAACACGATGCTTTCACCATCTCACGGTTCTCTCCCTCTTTTGTACCTCTCTCACTGTGTTCGTTCTTTCTTCTTCTTTCTCCTCTCAATCGCGATTGTGGATGGGAGGTGGTGGTGCGGCGGATTCAAGAAGTTGAAGGTTCGAAATGGTGGTTTGGGTTAATGTTTAGTCGAAAATGGAGGCTATTGGAAGGATGGGTTTGTGATTATGTTGTTCGTGTTGAAGATGAATCGATTTGGAATTGTGGAGATCGATTTATAGGTAAGTGCAGTGAGTTATTTTGGTGATTTATGGATTGAAGAAAAAGTGAAGGTTGTGGATGTTGTTGGATGTGTGTTTGGGTTGTGAATGGGTTGTGGGTTGAACAAAAGTTCTGGTTTTGTTTGAAGGTGTGTTTGTAGTTGAATGAAGTAGTGTTGTGATTTGTTGTTTTGGTTTATGAAGAGTATTTGCAGCAAAGGTTTGTATGGTTTGAAGATGCAGATGCTACAGGTATCGAATGAAAGAAACGATTATGCTATAGGTATTGAAAGGGAAAAGAAATAGAAAGAGAAGATTAAATAAAATTAAGAGGAATATTAAATAAAATTAAGAAATAAAAAAATGGAATTTTTAATGTGTAAAATTATTTTAATGACGTGGCGCCACCCACCCTGAGCCACGTCATGTGCCACATCCCCAAAAGTGGAGGAGGACCTAGAAAATCCCAAGATATTTCAAAGTGAGAGATCAAAAATATGGTTTTTTTTAATGAGGGATTAAAAGTTTAGAAAAATGTAAGTTGTGAGACCAAAACTGCGTTTAAACCTAATTTTTATCACAAATAAATATTAGAGTCTAAAATAAAATCAAAAATAAAAATTTGAGTATTTTAAAAGACTAAAAACAAAACAAAAAATAAAGGAAATAAAAACAAAAACAAAAAAACTAGTTATGTTTGAATGGACCATCTATATATTTATGCCTTTCACAATTCATATACGGGGAGACAGATGCAATATATCACATAGAAAGAGAGTGACCATCTATATATTTGCATTGACCAGTCCCCACCCACTGTGTATATATTTATGGCTTTCAGAAACCTTAAAATAAGAAAATTGTTTTTTCAATGAAATTGACATATGTTGTGAGACTTATGAAATATATTTAAATAGATAGAGTCACCTGCAACTATTTAAGATTCTTGAATGGAACAACTATTCAGCCTTTGCATGTAAGTGGATTAATTATGACTTAAGGTATTGTAATATTTGAAAATAAGTACTACTACCTCCGTCCTTAATTATAAGACCATGTTGAGATTTTTTCTTGTCCCTTTTTATAAGACCCTCTTCAATTTTTAAAGTGTATTAATTACTTTTTTCTACACATACCTTTAATTATATTACATCTTTTTTTGCACTCTGTAATAAATACAGTTACATACACATTAACTATTTCTCTCTCCTAAGGATAACCTTGTAAAATTATACAAAATAGTCAATAAATTTAATACTCTAACCAATTTTCTTAATTCCTGTAATTTTCTCAACGGGGTCTTATATTTAGGGACGGAGGTAGTAATGTTTTAGAAAAATTATTTACTTTCTTCGTATTGATTGATTGGTACATACTATTCTTAAATTTGAAGTTGATTAATTTTGATGAAGTTATAGTTTCAATTTTAGGTGTGGCTTAAATGGAGTGGTTAAAGTTACCTTGTAAGGGAATTGTGAATGATATAAGAGGAAGATCACAATGTTATAAAGATGATTGGATTTGTGCTTTTCATTCAGGTATTGGGTAAGTTTCTATAAATTTTAACCGCAATTGCTCATATCTAATATTTTAATATTGCTGTCGTAATTGCAGTTGCATGCAGAAATTTAAATCTAAATGTGTAAAGAACTTACACCGTTTGTTTGAATGATGAAAGGATATTGGCTCCAACTACCTATATTTTCTTTGCTTCTGCTTTACCTGTAATTGCTTTCGGGGAACAGCTGAGTAGAGACACAGGTTCTTCTTCTGCTGCAACTTTATTCATTATTATTACTCAAGAAAGATATGACAAAAACTAAATTTGGACTACTTTTCATTTTACATTATTGATTTGATGGATGTTACCGGTATCCACGAGCACATATAATATTCATTTGCTATCCACTCTATTGAATAAACATGATATTTGTATCGTATTTATATATGCACAAATAAATCTATGTGTATATTTAGCATATATATTCACAGGTATCATAAATATGACAAAAAATGCATGTTAGGCTGAAGCTACTTGTTGTTTATTTTGTTTGTAGATGGAAGATTGAGCACTGTAGAAACACTAGCTTCTACGGCCATTTGTGGAATCATACACTCAGTTATTGGAGGCCAGCCACTACTTATTGTAGGAGTTGCAGAACCAACCATCATCATGTATACCTATTTGTATAATTTTGCCAAAAATACAGATGCCTTAGGGCAACAACTCTTTTTGGCTTGGGCTGGATGGTAACAAAAGCGCAAACCCTTGTTTAAGTTGTTTAGCAATTAGCACTAACAATGCAACTGATAATTAATATTATTAATATGTCAGGGTTTGTGTATGGACTTCACTCTTGCTTTTTCTCCTAGCAATATTCAATGCTGGCAATATCATCAACAGATTTACAAGGGTTGTTGAAGAGATTTTTGGCATGTTGATTTCAGTCTTGTTCATTCAAGAGGCTATTAAGGTCAGTGACTGATATGTGATTGAAATATCAAAAGACAAAAACATAATATAATTTTGCATGAAAAGAGTCTAATACAAGTTTACTGAAATGAATAATGCAGGGAATGATGAAGGAGTTTAGTGTTCCTAAAAGTGAAAACTCAAAATCGGAGCACTACCAATTTCACTGGCTTTATGTGAATGGTTTACTAGGTGTTATATTCACATTTGGCCTTCTCTATACAGCATTGAAGAGCAGAAGAGCAAGATCATGGTTATATGGGACAGGTTTATCATAATGATAGATTTGAGCACAGGCATATATATAATTGATAATTCCCAAGTTTCTATATTTGTTAAACTATGTAGCACCGACACTTTCGATAGAATGCGTGATCAGTATCTGGAACATGACTTTGTCTGACACTTACACGACACTGACACATCCGGTTATATTAAATCACTTTTACTTTCTTGCATTCTTACTAGTATCTACGTGCCAACGTCAAGTGTGAGTATCATGTACGTGTCAGCGGAGAAAATTTATATGATATGGTATTGTTTATTGGATAGGGTGGTGGAGAAGCTTTATTGCAGATTATGGGGTCCCTTTCTTGGTGGTAGTATGGACAGTTGTGTCATTCTTAGTGCCAAGAGAAATACCTTCTGAAATTCCAAGAAGACTAGTTGCTCCTTTTGTCTGGGAATCTACATCTCTACACCATTGGACTGTTATCAAAGTAATTCATGTTCAACTATTGAGAATGTAAATGTTAATATCATTTTATACAAGCATCTATTATATAAAATATAATAATAATTCTAACATCTGATTCAGGACATGGGGAAGGTTTCTCCAACATATGTTTTTGCTGCTTTTATTCCTGCCTTGATGATATCAGGGCTTTACTTCTTTGATCACAGTGTTGCTTCTGGGATGGCACAGCAGAAAGAATTCAATCTCAAGAAGCCTTCTGCATATCATTACGATATATTCTTACTCGGATTCATGGTATCTACTATATATATATACACATTCCTTTCTAGATATAGCCCAATTATGAAACTCATCACTAATATAATCATTTCAGACTTTGCTTTGTGGACTACTTGGCTTACCACCTTCAAATGGTGTTCTTCCTCAATCCCCTATGCATACCAAGAGCCTCGCTGTTCTCAAGGGTCTGATGATCAGAAGAAAGATGGTTGAAAGTGCGAAAGAAAGCATAAGAAAGAAAGCTAGCAACTCTGAAATCTATGGAAAGTTGCAGGCAATGTTTGTAGAAATGGACAACAGCCCAATTGTAAGTCTTCTAATAGAACATAGAAACTTTCTTTTGGACATTAAACATGCATTCAATCTGAAGTTATTTATTGTCTATGAAACATTGACATGTACACAGACATCAGACAGTGACACATCACAAGTAATCATTTGAAAAATAAAAATAATTAAATGAAACCACGAGTACTGATGTCAAAAACTAGATACACCGTCCTTATAAAGTTTTTGTGCTACAAGTACTTGTTGATTTGTTAGTCCCTAACATGATTAAATTACAGATTTCAGTGGAAAGAGAATTAGAAAACTTAAAAGAGGTAGTCCTTAAAAGTGAAGATAAAGGAGAAAACAAGAAAGATAAATTTGACCCTGAGAAGCATATTGATGCATGTTTGCCTGTAAGAGTAAATGAGCAGAGAATGAGTAATCTCTTACAATCACTCTTAGTTGGAGCATCAGTTTTAGTTATGCCTGTCATAAAAATGATTCCAACTTCTGTTCTATGGGGATACTTTGCATACATGGCCATTGATAGTCTTCCTGGTAACCAATTCTGGGAAAGGATACTACTTCTCTTTGTACCACCTAGTAGACGGTTCAAGTAAGTACAAGTAATTCTAAACTTTCATTCGGATAGATAATCATTTTTATTCTTGAATATATCAAGTTAACATATTATGACAGGTTATTAGAGGGTCATCATGCTTCCTTTGTGGAATCAGTACCGATTAGATACATAGTCTTCTTCACAATCTTCCAATGTGTGTATTTCTTGGTTTGTTTTGGAGTAACATAGATTCCAATAGCTGGAATATTGTTCCCTTTGCCTTTCTTTTTATTGATTTTAGTGAGGCAATATATTCTCCCCAAGTTTTTTAGTCCTCATCACCTAAGGGAACTAGATAGAGCTGAATATGAAGAAATTGTTGGTGCTCCAAGACTCTCATTAAATGTATGCAATGCTTTTCTCCTTCTTATATCATTCTTAAATCTCAATTCTATTTTTTACACATTAATGTCTATTACACTGACACAGACACGTATACATTAATAATAATGTTGAATGTACTGTTCTTCAGCAGATGGAATCTCCTAGTTTTGGATCAAGAGAAGTTTGCGATAGTGAAATACTAGATGACTTAACTACTAGCAGAGGAGAGTTAAAGGTCACTAAGCTATAGAAGAAAAGATAAAGATATCAACCAATTTCAAGTTTGGCACTATGGTGGCCCTTAGTGTATTGTATTAGGTAAGGGGTTTTATCATTGGTATTGTAAAATAAAGTAATAAAACACCAAACTTTAGTGCTACTCATTGTAATTTCTCATGTAGAGTATTGTATTAGGCAAGGGGTTTTATCAAAATATATTGTGATGTAATTGTATTTAATATTAATTTTTATAAAAAAATAAAAATATTTTTAAAATGTGAGAATTCGTATAAATTTAGTGTGCAAATATGATAAATATTTTAAAGATAATTAAAATAATTTTTGTAATTCCTAGTTTTCCTAATGTTAAACATTATTCTATTAAAGGTAAATTAGTTGTCTAATGAAAAAATTAGTAACTTAGTGTTTATGATTACAAGGTAAATGGCATGGTTAGCAAATTGGATTTAATTCCAAGGGCATTATGGATTTTTCCCTTGTCCAATATATAAGTCAATTGGAAAAGGTTTTTGCCTCGTTTCTCATTTTGTTTCTATCACTTAAAAAATCTGAATTTTGAAGATTGGAGAGAGTAGAGAGAGGGAGTGGCGAGTTGAGGGAGATAAGGAGAAGAAGTTCTTGGCTCAAGTAGCATTTCATCTTGTTGAGAAAAATTGACCGCCATAATTTCTCTCCTCCGTGAACTCAAAAATAGGCACTAGCGGAAACGTGAAAAATTAAGCAAAATGATACAAAAAGATTTTAGCGTGGAAAACCTTCTCAATGTGAGAAAGGGAAAAACCACGGGACCCCTAGGCCTCTTAAACATCCACTATAATGATAATGAGAATACAACAACTTCACCCTTAGGTGAAACTCTCTACAAAGTATCTCTCAATTTGTAAGGAACACTCACAAATTGGCTCACTATTTCTCTCACAAGGAAAAAACTCTCTAAGAAACAATTTTCTCTCTTGAGCAAAGTTTTATTTCTCTTGCTTCTTGTTTATCTTGTGGTTGTGTGTTGAATGCTTGCTCTTGGTCCTATTTATAGGAGAAGCAAGCCAAAGAGGTCTTACATGCACGAAGACATTTGTTCTTTTCCTTTCATGCAAAACACCAAGTGTCCTTTGCCTTTCATGCAAAACACCAAGTGTCCTTTTCACTATTCTACTCTTTATCATAACCAACCTCCAATTTTGCCAAATGAATGTTGGCTATGTAAAATGGCTGGACCCCACATTTCTCCCCCTCCAGCCATAGGGCAATGTTCTTGGTTAGTTTGGAGTTGCTGCTAATCCAGCAACTTGTTTGCAGAGCTCTATCTTCTCTTTTGGAAGAGGTTTTGTCATTATGTCTGCCCCATTCTCATTGGTGTGTACTTTCTCTACTTTCAACAATTTACTCTCCAACACATCACGAATCCAGTTATACCTTACGTCAATGTGTTTTGACCTTGAATGGTATGTCGAGTTCTTGCTGAGATGGATTGCACTCTGATTGTCGCAATAGAGAACATAAATTTCTTGATTCTGACCTAACTCTTGCATGAACTTCTTCATCCACATGATCTCTTTACAACCTTCAGTGATTGCGATGTATTCAGCTTCTGTGGTACTCAAAGCAATGCACTTTTGTAATCGTGATTGCTGAAATTCTGGTATCAGACGTGTGATGTTAAGGTGCGATGTCACAATAACACACTCTGTACAATGGACAGAATAAACAGCAAAATAACACCAAGAATTGTTGACCCAGTTCGGTTACAACCAACCTACTCTGGGGGCTACCAAGCCAGGAATGGAATTCACTACTTGTAGATATAATTTACAGACTCAACAACCCGTTGACAATCTCCTAAACTTATACTCTACTAATGACTTCCTACCTAAGAAACCACCTAGGTATGAGAACACCACTCAATCCCTTACAAACACTCAAAGAAACCACTTTGAGTAACCTTGATCTTACTTCACAACTTCGATCAAGCAACCACTCTCTATTGCTTCACAACTTCTAGAGAGGACAAAAACACAACACCTATTCAAACCCTAGAATAGTGTAAATATAAGCACTCTAAACAAACTCTAGATACTAAGCCTCCAGCCCCCGATCTTCTGAATGTTTTCTGTCACTTTTTCCTTTGGTCTTGTGCGCTTTATATAGCTCCTTGAATTGGTCTTGGACCTGCTACAATATCTCCCTGATTTGTTATTTAAAACTGAATATTTAAAACAGATTTTCTCCTAAAATCTTTTTAAATCTTCAACCTTTTAAATCTCCTACAAATCTGCACCAGATCTCCTATGCAGCAGAAAATATCTATCCCAAGATATTCGCATCCAATGAGACAGCTTTCTCTCCACAATTCCAGCTAACACGCAACCCTAACAACATCACAACCTGATGTTATTAATTCTGCAGATCTAATGTCACATGTCACAACATCGCCTATGTGACATCAGACATCCAACTTCAGCAATTAATTACTTAACACAGCCCAGTGTTAAGACTTCAATGTTGCAACATCAGCACCTTGACATCAACATTGAACATACCTTATTTTACCAAAATTCCAGCCAATCCAAGAACTAACAATCTCCCCCTTTGGCTAATTTTGGCTAAAACAATCTCTGCACTCTGCACCTTCAGAGACTTCAGCAGCGGAAAAAAACTTCAATCAATAATTTTGAACCTCCAAGCAGCAACATCAGCAGTGACATCTTTTCTTCAAAACTCTGCTGCTCACATAAAAACTTCAGCTCCAAGCAGCAGCATCAGCAGTGACATCTTTTCTTCAAAATTCTGCTGCTCACATAAAAACTTCAGCTCCAAGCAGCAGCATCAGCATATATCATTATCTTCAACTACAGCTGCATCTTCAAGCTACTTCAGCATCTAGCAGAAAAACTCTGCTGCAACACCTTCTTCAACAGCAACAATTTTCACCAATATGTTGCTCCCCCTCAATGCTCAACACTGCTTCTTCTCATATTTTATTATTAGCAGCAATGATGCAGCACTCCCCCTTAATGCAATAACCAGCATAGTAGCTGTCAATAACTCCCCCTTAATATCTGCATCACTGCATCACAACTAGCATCACTCCTTGGCATTGCACAATGACTAATTCTTCTTCTTGGCATTGCAGCACCTTGGCAAAGCACTCCTTGGCATAGGCTAACTCTCCCCCTTTTTAGCCACAATTGGACAAACCTCAACATGTTAGTCCTATGACACCCTTTGCTGCAAAATCCATAACTAATGCTCTAGATGAACATTTGAGCACACTTGCTGAGCACATGCCTTTTTGTATCACTGTCCCTTTCTCCACATACAGTCATTCCCTATCATACTCTTCATCTTCAGATTTCCAATCAATCAATACCTGATCTACTTCAGTCTTCTCTACATTCTCCATCCAAGGCAGACTTTCTACTTCATCATTCTCCCGTATGACTATGTAGACGCTCCTTAGGTATAATGTAAGCACCAAGCTTCAGATCCAGAACAAAGACATCCTTCACCAAGGATAACTAACACAGAAAATGTTCTAACATCAGTTAGGACACTCTTGACACCACACACCATGGTATATGCTCCACCACTGGATATACTATCAGCAAAGTAATCTAATCTTAACGCTGTGTCACAACCTCCACAAATTCTCATTTTACTTAAAAGCTTTACTGAGATCCAGTCTCTTCAAGAGATAATGATCAGATCATATCACAATACCTCTACCATTACATCCACCAGTAGTTGTTGATACTAGTGAAGTCTTCAAAATCAGTAGTCATGCTAAACTTCACATTCTAATCCACATAATCAGAAACACTTCTTCCACATGTCCAATCTTAATCATCTTCCAGATATAACCACCAGCAACCATGATGTTATAACATCTTTTGGGACATCAGCTTCTCATCACCATTCAAAGGACTCATTGCACAAAGAAGTCCTTCAAGAAGCTCCCAATAAAACACAGTCAGAGCAACTTATTCATACACACCTGAATACCATAAGTTCCCACACCCTCTCTGAACCATATCCTAGCAAACTCAACCATATCCAAGGTATCTATACCAAACTCTTTTTCCAGAACATTCTTCCACCATTTTGTGAAAAGCACAGGAATGTTATCTAGTGTGGCCTTTTGAATTTTCTCAGAAGTTCTAACAACAACGACTTCCTTCATTTGAGAGATATCCTGGACATTATCATCAGACTTATCTCTGATCTTCCTATTTCTAGAAGAGATGAACACTTTACTCCTAGATTTTGTAGTATCATCCACATAGATCTTCTGCTTAGCAGTTCTCATCTTTGGAGGTGACTCAATAGCTTTCCTCTTCCTTGATTTCAGTCGTTTAGCAACCCCAGGAACCACTTTTGCAATTAGTTCATCATCACTCTTCTTTATTTTAAGGCTAGAAGTACCTTTCTTGACTTGAGATGTTTTAAAATCAGCTCTAACATCTGCATCTTCCAACCTAAGAATTGTCAACTTGTGAAATTTTTATTTTGAACTATAGGAGTCATTAGTCAGGTTGTCATCTTTCTTGGCCTTGCAAGTATTCAGCTCCCAACACTTCTTAAGGTCACAGCTTTTGATCCTTCCATCAGCACTGTTGACTCCTTCATCTTGCTCACATAACTGACTACTCAAGTTGGCTTTTAACACATCATTCAACTTAGGAGTAACAGCACCATAAGTCATTAACCCAGATTGACTTTTCACCATACTTCCACACTTGATGTCACCATCTGATGTTACAACATCAACCTTAACATTACTAGATAAGCTGTCCACTTGAGGTATCCACTGATAGCAATTATCTTTGGATCTTACTCCCTTCATCACTACCTCATTCTGCTCATCAGTTACCACACATTCATCTTTGGTGTAGCTTACCTTGTAACCTTCATCACAAAGTTGACTTATGCTAATTAAATTAGTACTCAACCCTTGAACAAGGGTCACACGATCAAGAGTAAGACCATCATGATTCTTCACTCTTCCAATTCCTTCTACTACTCCTTTTTCTCCATTGCCAAACACAACCTTATTTGCATGGCAAGGATTGAACTCCACCAAATGCTCCTTGGATCCAGTCATGTGCTTTGAACATCCACTGCCAAAGTACCATGCACCCATGGCAAAATGTCCATCTGAGGTATAAGCCAACAGACATGTGACCTGAGCTTTAGGAACCCATTGTTTCACCACCTTGGGCCTGACCTCCTTTAGTTTTCTTTGAGGAGCAGATTATGGATATCCATGTAGTTTAAAACAAGAGTACTGCATATGTCCAAACCTTCCACAATAGAAGCATCTGACTCTATCATCTCTGAATTGGTTATTTCTTCTACCACTTTGATGATGATACTATTGGTGCTGCCACCCATAATGATGTCTCCTTCTACCATAGTTGGTCTGTCTTCTATGGTACGGTTGTCTTCTCCTGTACTGAGGATGTTGTCTCCTAGGTTGTCTCCTATGGTGATGAGGCTTTCTTCTTCCATAGTAATGAGGCACGACATTGTTGTATCCATATCCATATCCATACCAGTTTCCCTGATGATGAGACATCTGATAAGATATGTTCTGTTTGATCCTGGCAGCTTGCATGCTCTTGTGATATTGGGGAGACATATACTGACTAGCTCCTTGAGACTGCACCTTCTTCTGATGATGAGCATTCTTCTTCTCAACATTCTGAGGCTGTGGATGAGTAACCTTCTTAGGTGTAGAATCATGTCTCTTTGTTTGATGCTGAGACATTGGTTGGGACACCTCCTTCTTTGTTCCAAACGTGCTTGCTTCTGTAGAACTCTTTTCCTCAACCACATATCCTATACCTGATTTATCTCCAGCAACTTTCTCTGACTGAAGAATCTTATCAAGAGTGGTTGTACCACTGTTCATCATCCTAACAGATTTTATCATCTGATCAATTTGAGATTTAACTAGTACAACTTCATTTTCCAGATCAGCTTTTACATTCTCAAGCTGAGCAATCTGTTGCTTGTGACACTTGTTTTCTTGACAAATCTCAGCACTTTTTAAACACAGCTCTTGATAAGTAGATGCTAACTCCTCATAAGTTACTTCTCCATCACTATCATCATCAGAACCAACAGTTCGTGTTAAGGCTCTAACATGCTTTGCTGACTCACCTTCAGTTTCACTATCAGATTCAGACCAGGAAACTGTCATGCCCTTCTTCTGCTTCTTCAAGAATGTGGGACATTCTTTCTTGACATGTCCATACCCTTCACATTCAAAGCACTGAACTCCTTTATCTTGGGCAGTTTTCTCTTCATCCTTCTCTTTTGACTTGCTGATGTCAGAAGATATGTTCTTGACATTAGGCCTGGAGTTATTATTCATTCTCTTGAACACTTTGTTGAACTGTCTTCCTAACATAACTATGGCCTGAGATAGATCCTCCTGGGATTCAGAACTCTTTCCCTTTTCTTCTTCATCATTTGACACCAAGGCTATACTCTTTGGCTTCTTTTCTGGTTCTTCCTCATTCAACCCAAGCTCAAAAGTTTGAAGAGATCCAATGAGCTCATCAACTCTCATCTTGCTGATGTCTTGTGATTCTTCAATAGCAGTCACCTTCATCTTGTACCTCTTAGAAAGTGACCTAAGAATCTTCCTTACAAGTTTTTCATCTGACACCTTTTCACCAAGAGCACTGGAAGCATTAGCCAGCTCCAGAACATTCATGTGGAAGTCATGAATAGTCTCATCGTCCTTCATCTTCAGGCTTTCAAATTTTGATGTTAAAATCTGAAGTCTTGACATCTTAACTCTAGATGTTCCTTCATGTGTAGCCTGCAAAATATCCCATGCTTCCTTAGCAACTTCACAAGTATTGATTAACCTAAAGATATTCTTATCCACTCCATTGAAGATTGCATTTAGAGCTTTGGAATTTCCAAGGGCAAGCTCATCTTCCTCCTTGGTCCACTCTTCTTCAGGCTTTGGCTTAGAGGTGCATTCTTTATCTTTTCCAGCATCATCTTTCTCACACATGACATGTGCTTTCCACTCTTTAATAACAGCCTTCCAAGCCCTGCTGTCCAAGGATTTTAAGAAGGTGGTCATCCTTGGCTTCCAATAGTCATAATTGGATCCATCTAAAATAGGGGGTCTGTTGACGAATCCTCCAACTTCTTTGTCCATCTTTACACCAGAAAGTAACTTCCCTGGATCTCACCCAGAGACAGACAGGATGCCTGCTCTGATACCAATTGAAATTCTGGTATCAGACGTGTGATGTTAAGGTGCGATGTCACAATAACACACTCTGTACAATGGACAGAATAAACAGCAAAATAACACCAAGAATTGTTGACCCAGTTCGGTTACAACCAACCTACTCTGGGGGCTACCAAGCCAGGAATGGAATTCACTACTTGTAGATATAATTTACAGACTCAACAACCCGTTGACAATCTCCTAAACTTATACTCTACTAATGACTTCCTACCTAAGAAACCACCTAGGTATGAGAACACCACTCAATCCCTTACAAACACTCAAAGAAACCACTTTGAGTAACCTTGATCTTACTTCACAGCTTCGATCAAGCAACCACTCTCTATTGCTTCACAACTTCTAGAGAGGACAGAAACACAACACCTATTCAAACCCTAGAATAGTGTAAATATAAGCACTCTAAACAAACTCTAGATACTAAGCCTCCAGCCCCTGATCTTCTGAATGTTTTCTGTCACTTTTTCCTTTGGTCTTGTGCGCTTTATATATCTCCTTGAATTGGTCTTGGACCTGCTACAATATCTCCCCGATTTGTTATTTAAAACTGAATATTTAAAATAGATTTTATCCTAAAATCTTTTTAAATCTTCAACCTTTTAAATCTCCTGCAAATCTGCACCAGATCTCCTATGTAGCAGAAAATATCTATCCCAAGATATTCGCATCCAATGAGACAGCTTGCTCTCCACAATTCCAGCTAACACGCAACCCTAACAACATCACAACCTGATGTTATTAATTCTGCAAATCTAATGTCACAACATCGCCTATGTGACATCAGACATCCAACTTCAGCAATTAATTACTTAACACAACCCATTGTTAAGACTTCAATGTTGCAACATCAGCACCTTGCCATCAACATTGAACATACCTTGTTTTACCAAAATTCCAGCCAATCCAAGAACTAACAATTGCCATGAGACAGCTCCCCCTGCAAAAGTAATCAAATACCCGGAAATATATTTTCTTGAATCTACATCCCCTGCCATGTCTGCATCTGCATACCCAATGAGTAATTGCTTTTCATTGCCAAAGCACAAACACTGTTTGGTATTTCCTCTTAGATACCTCAGTATCCATTTCACAACATTCCAATGCTCCTTTCCTAGATTCGACAAGAATCTACTCACCACTCCTACAGCATAAGCAATGTCAGGTCTTGTGCAAACCATTGCGTACATAAGGCTACCCACAGCTGAAGAATATGGAACTTTGCTCATTTCTTCTTTTTCTTCTTCATTGCTTGGACATTGTGTCTTACTGAGTTTCAGATGACCAGGTAGTGGGACATGCACAGGTTTAGCATTATGCATGTTAAACCTCCCAAGGACTTTCTTGATATAATCTTCTTGTGACATCCACAACATTCTTTTGGGACAATCTCGAATGATCTACATTCCAAGAATTTTCTTTACCGCTCCTAAATCTTTCCTGGCAAAAGACTTGCTCAATGCCTTCTTTAGAGCAGCTATCTTTGTCTTGTCTTTCCCAACAATGAGCATATCATCAACATACAACAAAGTATGATGGATTCACCATTATCATATTTCTTCACAAACACACACTACGCCAAAAATATGTTTAGACAGCACCTAAAAGACATCGCTTTTATACAAAAGCGCTGCTAAAAAGAATAAAAAAATTTCGCTAAAAAAAACGCCTTAAAAGAAAGGCTTTAGAAAGCGCTTTTCAAAAGCGCTGTAAAAGACTGCCACCTTAGACCACCTTAGAAAGCGCTTTCCAAAAAGCGCTGCTATAGGTATTACTTTAGAGAGCGCTTTTAAAAAGCGCTGTCTAAAGGCCACCTTAGAAAGCGCTTTCAGAAAGCGCTCTTATAGGGCTCTAATTATTTTCACTTTAGAAAGCGCTTTCTAAGGAAAAGCGCCCTCTAAAGTCCTTTACTAATTAAAATATAAAACAATTCTAAACATTTTCAGAGACACTTCTATTCATTTTCTCTCTCGACCGTTTCTCTAAACCCTTGCCGTCGTTCTTGCATTGCCATTACCATCGTTCTTGCATTGTCATTGCCGTCACCGTTGTCGTCATTGTTGCATTCCATTCGTGAAAACATTCTTGTTGTTGTTCTTATCCTCTGAAAACGAATAAGGTACGTTGTTACTCTTTTATTATTCATTTCTCTGTTTTTAATTTTTGTTTTTGATTTGATTTTTATGCTGAAAAAGTTTTCACGATGAGGATAAAAGCTCCCTCTTTTATTGTTGCAGAATCGAACCTATTTTTTGCTTTTATTTTTCATGTATATTTGGAAAAGTATCAATCCTTAATCTTTCATCTCTTATTTTTACAAATGTCCCTCTTTTTTTATAATAAGCTCATTGTGTTATGCATTCATGATACAACCTAGTTTTGTGGAAGGTATTTTCATAAGGAAACTAATATTAAAGAATCTTCACAACGATGACTATTATTGAAAAGATACTTCATGATACAACCTAGTTTTGTGGAAGGTTACTTTTAAATATTTTCTACTGTATATTTGGCAAAGTTGATTAGTATAAACAACCTAGTATTGATTGAAATTGTATTTCGCTAGTTGTGTTGTACTATTTTTCCAATTGATTGTGTTTGGTCTATCCTTTTTTTCCAAGTTCATTTCTTTTATTTTCTAGAGCTTGTGATTCTTGTTTGGTCTCAAGTATTTATTTTGCTCTTGAGTACTTGGAATATGTAGGTGTTTACCTCTAATTGTTGCTTGTTTGTGATTACATGTTGCCACTTATCAAGTTATGACTCATAATTGGTCAATTAATGATATTTCATTTTATGATACGTGTATAGGGGTTACTTGTGTTCAAAGTGTGAAAGTCGGATCGTTTCCCTACAGGTATAACATTTTTTCTTTTTGTTTTTGTTTAGTTTAATTAGTATAACTATGGATAAGAAATGGATGTCTTCAAGTCGATTGTCGAAAGAGTACGACAATGGGGTATCGGAATTTGTTAAGTTTGATGTTGCGCACGCCAAAGACCCCAGTCGAATGATATGTCCTTGCTTGGGTTGTTGTTTTGGGAGTCGGGTTGACGCGGTTCAGTTGGCATCGCATTTATTGAGGAGTGGAATTGATAGAAGTTATATATGTTGGAATTTGCATGGTGAGAAAATTAACGGGAATGTTGAATCGGGGGATAATACGACCTACGCTTCATACGACAATGGCACAGATACATACGATTATGATCGAGTCGAAGAGATTGCAGAAGCACTTGAAGAAGATCTTAAGGATTGTCCCAAAATGTTTGAGAGGTTGGTAAGTGATGCAGAGAAACCGTTGTATAATGGTTACACCAAATTTACAAGATTGTCTGCGGTATTAAAGTTGTACAACTTAAAGGCGGGCAATGGATGGTCGGATAAAAGTTTCACAGAATTATTGGCCCTTATGAAAGATATGCTTCCAGAGGATAATGCTTTTCCCAATCGAACATATGAGGCCAAAAAGATGTTGTGCTCTATTGGCATGAGCTATGATAAGATACATGCCTGTCCAAACGATTGCGTATTGTTTCAAAATGAGTATGCATCGTTAAATGAGTGTCCTAAATGCGGTGTCTCTCGATATAAGAAAAAGTTGTCTCCAGCAAAAGTCTTATGGTATTTTCCTATAATTTCGAGATTTAGACGCATGTTTCGTAGTGAGACCGATTCAAGACACTTGACTTGGCATGCAGATGAAAGAATTATTGATGGAAAGTTTCGACATCCGGCAGATTCACCACAGTGGATGAAAATTGATGATGATTATCCTGAATTTGGAAAAGAAGCAAGAAACCTTCGCTTGGCATTATCTACTGATGGAATGAACCCACACGATATTCAAAGTATCTCACATAGCACTTGGCCTGTGATCATAATGATTTATAACCTACCTCCATGGCTATGTATGAAGCGTAAGTACATGATGTTATCTATGTTAATTTCTGGGCCTAGACAACTAGGGAATGGCATAGACGTATACTTGGCACCCTTAATCGAAGATTTAAAATTTTTGTGGGAGAATGGTGTGGAGGTTTATGATGGGTATAGGAAAGAAAGTTTCAACTTGAGGGCGATGTTGTTTGGCACAATTAATGATTTTCCAGCATACGGAAATCTATCAGGGTACAGCATAAAAGGTCAATGTGTGTGTCCTATTTGTGAAGATAAAACAGATTGGACGCGATTGGAGTTTGGTCAGAAGAATATCTTTCTCGGTCATCGTAGATTCTTAAATTCTAATCATCACTATCGTGGGTGGAGAAAAGAATTCAATGGAGAGCCAGAACATGGTAGAGTTCCAACTATATTGACAGGTGATAAAAATTTTGAAAAGGTGAAAGATGTGAAAACGCAGTTTTGAAAGCCTTTTGCATATACACTTGTCAAGAGTGGGTGGAAGAAGAGGTCAATTTTTTTTGAACTGCCATATTAGAAGTCGTTGTATGTAAGACATTTTCTCGATGTTATGCATATTGAAAAAATTGTATTTGACAGTGTTATTGGTACGTTACTCAATATACCAGGAAAGTCTAAGGATGGCCTTAAAGCAAGAAAGGACTTAGTACATATGGGGATAAGAACTGAATTAGGACCCTTGAAGAAAGGAAAACGAATATATCTACTACCTGTTGCGTATACTCAATCTAGAAAGGAGAAAAAAGTATTGTGTAAGTTTCTAAGTGAAGTTAAAGTTCCAGAAGGATACTCTTCAGATATTAGAAGACTTGTGTCTATGAAAGACCTCAAGTTAAAGAGTTTAAAGACGCATGTCTGCCATGTTATAATGGAACATTTTCTACCAATAGGTATACGTTCTATTCTGCCAGAAAAAGTAAGAAGCGCAATAACTAAATTGTGTTTTTTCTTCAAGTCAATTTGCAGTAAGGTGATCGATCCTGCGATCTTACCAACATTGCAAAAAGAAATAGTTATTACTTTGTGTGATCTTGAAATGTATTTTCCTCCCTCGTTTTTTGACATAATGGTTCATCTAGTTGTTCATCTGGTGAAAGAGACACAATTGTGTGGACCGGCTTATATGAGATGGATGTACCCTGCTGAACGTTATATGAAAATATTAAAAAGGTATGTGAAAAACCGAAGTCGACCAGAGGGTTGTATTGCCGAACGATACATTGTTGAAGAAGCGGTTAAGTTTTGTACTGAATATTTGTCCAATGTACAATCTATTGGACTCCCCAAATCTCATATTGTCGAAAAAAAAAGCAGGAAAAAAGTTAATTGGAAATGAAGTTGTGACAGTATCAAGGGTCGAACGGGATCAAGTGCATTTGTATGTTCTGCACAATGAGAATGAGGTTGAGCCGTATGTTGAAATGCACAAGGATGTTCTCCGAGGTTTAAATCCGAATAGAAATGAGAATTGGATAGTACGAGAGCATAATCGAAGTTTCATACCTTGGTTTAAGGATCATATTTATTCAAAGTATTATTCAGACCGCGATTCAATAACAGAAAGGTTGAGATGTTTAGCATATGGTCCAAGTATGGTCGTGTTTTCTTATAGAGCATACGCAATTAATGGATACACATTTTATACCAAAGAACAAGATGATAAAAATACTATGCAAAATAGTGGTGTCACCGTGGTAGCTGAAGCAATGCACATTTCAAGTGTGAAAGACTTAAACCCCAAATTTGCAAATCTGTCATATTTTGGGGTTATCGAGCGCATTTGGGTGTTTGATTATGAGAAGTTTCAGATTCCTATATTTCGTTGCAAGTGGGTTGAAAATAATAATGGCGTACGAATGGATAAGTCAGGATTTTTGCAAGTGGATCTTAATAGGGTGGGGTACAAAGATGAGCCTTTTATTCTAGCCTCTCAAGCTAAACAAGTGTTCTATGTCACTGATCCAACAAGTACAAAATGGTCTATAGTGCTTTTATCTAACAAAGTAATTTATGAAAACGTTGGAGATCAAGGTGATATTGATGTTGATATTGAATCATTTACTTGAAATGATCAAGATGAAAATATTATAGCGAATGAATCATATACTAGAAATGATCATAATGAGGGTATTTGGATCAATCCAACCGTCCGTGTTGTTAAGAGACGGGTAGAACATACTCCAAACAAGAAAAGAAAGAGACGTTAGTGAAAAAGGTACTAGTTGTAAAATTATAGCTTATATCATTCAATATAGCTTATATCATTCAATGGATTAGGATTATGGATTTTTATATTTGTCATTTAATTTCTGTTTTTTTCTTTCTTACAGGTCAAATGTCTAGTAACCAGGAAGATACGCACGAGAAGCACGGGCTAGAGCAACCAATATTACATGGGTCAAAGTGGAGGTATATTAATTTTCACAATATTGCTTATTAGTGATGCTACTTGATAACACAAAACATCTATATATTATTTCTTATTTGTTTGTCTATGTGTAGTGCCCTCGTCAGTGTAATGGCATAGACTGCGGGTACTTCGTTTTGAGGTTCATGAGAGAAATACTTCAAATGGGACAATTGGAGATTCCTATTACGGTATGCATGGTTTTATAACTTAGGATTTATTTTAATATTTATCGAATATGTCATATAATTTATTACTTTTAACTAAATAATGCGTATTTTGTTTTGTTATGTAGTATTTCGATGATATGGCGTGTCCTTATTACACGAGGAAACAATTGCAAGATACTATGGAGGAATTGTGCGAATTTTTTATTGCAAGAAGAATTCTTTCTTGAATGTATAGTTTTGTGAATGTAAATTTTAGTTTATTGAAATGTAAATTCTATACAGGTTTGAAACCATACAATAGAATTTGTGCGAATTCTGCATGTAAATTCTAGTTTATTGAAATGTACAAATTCTAGTTTATAGAATTTGTGCGAATTATGCATTAATGTAAATTCTAGTTTTGAAATAGAATTTGTTGATGGAAATGCGTATCCATACTGGTTTATTGAAATGTGAATTATACAGGTTTATGGAAATGTGAATTATACAGGTTTCTGCATTAAAAAAATGGTTATAATCGGATTTTTAAAAAAAATCTTCAAAATTATACGTAGACAAAAGACAGTGCTTTTAAGAAAAAAACGCTGTCTAAAGGTATATAAAAAAATCATTATACGTATACATTAGACAACGCTTTAGAAAGCGTTGTCTAAAGTCCCACTTTATAGAGCGCTTTTGAAGAAAAAAACGCTCTCTAAAGTATATAAAAAAATTCTTTAAAATTTTAAACGTATACATTAGACAGCGCTTTTAAAAGCGCTGTCTAAAGTCCCTTTTTAGAGAGCACTTTTTCATAAATAAAAAATCGATGTCTTTACCTACGACAGCGCTGGCTTAGACAACGCTTTTAAGCGCTGTCATAGGCCAAAAAAAGCGCCCTCTTTTCCCTTGTTTGGCGTAGTGACACAGTGGTCTGTAGATGTCTTTTTAAATTTATGTTGGGTCATGAAGAGTTCAAACTTCTTGTTCCATTGCCTTAGAGCTTGCTTCAACCCATATAAACTTTTCTTCAAGCAACACACAAGGTGTTCTTTTCCTGGTTCTGCAAATCCTTCAGGTTGTTCCATGTAGATTTATTCCTCTAAGTCTCCATGTAAGAATTTTGTTTTAACATCAAGTTGCTCTATCTCTAAGTCTAGCGTTGCAGCTAGACCAAGGATTGCTCTTATCGATGTCATCTTCACTACTGGTGATAATATCTCTTCAAAGTCTATGCCTTTCTTCTGATGGCACCCCTTCACGACAATTCTTGCTTTGTATCTGGGGTTTGGATTGTTCTCTTCAGACTTGAGTTTAAACACCCACTTGTTTTTCAAAGCCCTTCTTCCCTTTGGTAATTTCACCAAGTCATACGTCTGGTTCTCCTTCAGTGATTGTAATTCTTCTTGCATGGGTTGAATCTATTTGTCCTTGTCAACCGTCTCAATGGCTTCCATGAAGCTTTGAGGTTCTCCTTCATCAGTGATAGTGACATACTCATCTGGGGAATATCTTTTTGATGGTTGTCTTACTCGCACAAATCTTCTCTCTTGAGGTTCTTGATCCCTCTGATCAACATCTATTATTTGCTCTCCCTGTATTTCCTGACCTTGTTCTATCTGGTCAGGTTGCCCCGTATGATCGAGTTCTACTGCCTGATCAGGTTCAATATCTCGTTGAGGAATCTCTCCCCCTGAGTTTTGTACCACAATGGTCTTTGACTTCTTAGATTGAATATCATGGATTATTTTATCTTCATAAAATACCTCATCTCTGCTTCGAACAATCTTCTTGTTTGCAGGATCCCATAGTCTGAAGCCAAGTTCATCTCTTGGAGAACCAAGGTATATGCACTCCTTCATCTTAGCATCGAGTTTTGCTCTTTCATCTTTAGGAATATGGACAAATGCCTTACACCCGAATACTTTCAATTGACTGTAAGAGGCTTTCTTTCCATACCATACTTCATCCGGTATCTCTCCATTTAACAGTCTTTAAGGAGACAAGTTTATCAAATCAATGGCAGTTTTCACTGCTTCACCCCAAAATGATTTGGGAAGTTTTGCATGAGAAAGCATGCTTCTGACTTTCTATGCAATCGTTCTGTTCATTCTTTCAGCTACTCCATTCATTTGGGGAGTCTTCAGAGGTGTCCTTTCGTGTCTTATCCCATGAACTTTACAATATGCTTCAAATGGACCTAGATATTCACCTTCATTGTCACTTCTTAAGCATTTCAACTTTCTTCCAGATGCTCGTTCTACAGAGGCGTGAAACTCCTTGAAGGCTTGTAGAACTTGATCTTTCTTCTTCAATGGATACACCCACACCTTTCTAGAGTGATCGTCAATGAAGGTAACAAAGTATTGTGCGCCACCAAGAGACCTTTCAAATGTGGAGCAGACATCTGAGTGAACAAGATCTAGGATTTTCTTTCGTCTTCTTGCATCATCCGATCTTTGAAAAGATACTCTTTGTTGTTTGCCTGCTAGACAGTCTTCACATGATTCAAGTGGTTGTCCCTTGATATTTGAAAGATGATCTTTAGCAAGAATCTCTAAGCCTTTATCGCTCATGTGGCCAAGTCGTTTATGCCACAATTCTTTAGTTGTGTCTTGAGAAACATTAGTCTCTCCCTTGTTTATCTTTCCCTGCATGATGTACAGGGAGCCTTCCTTTTTTCCATGAGCAAGTGTCATGCTCCCTTTGCTAAGCTTCCATCTACCATCGCCGAACTGGTTTATCATTCCTAGGTCATCCAACTTTCCTGCTGATATAAGGTTTAGACGCATTTCTGGTACATGTCTTACTTCCTTCAACACAAGCTTATTTCCATTCTCTGTTATCATGGTCACTTCACCAATACCAACAATCTTGCTTGTGACGTGGTTTCCCATCTTCACCGTACCAAAATCTCCTCTTTGGTATGATGAGAATAATTCTTCATGAGGTGTAACGTGGAAAGATGCTCCGGTGTCAATTATCCAAGTGCAATTATCGAATGCAACATTTAGATAATTGTCGTCTCCAAAAAGGAAAATATTCTCGTTGTTCGAGGCTACTGCAGTTGTGGCTTCTTCTTCCTTATTCTTCTTTGGGTTTATCAAATCTGGATGGACTTTTCCAGCCTGTTGATCTCTCTTCAAGAATCTGCACTCAGGTTTTCTATGACCAGGTTTGCCACAATAATAACAGCTTACTCTTGTGCGAGACTTGGATCTAGCTTGTGATCTCCCACGACCTCCTCTTTCATGATTCTTACTCCTTCCTCTGTTATCAACAATGTTGGCTTCGAACTGGTTGTTGAAGCCTCTTTCCCTCCGTCTTGATTCTTCATTTAGCAAGGAATCTGTGACAGAATCCAAGACAAGTTTTTCGTCTGGAGCACAGTTACTAAGAGTGACAACTAGAGTGTCCCGACTCTCAGGTAGAGAACTTAGGAGCAGAAGAGTTTGCAACTCATCATCTATCTTCATGTCAGCTTTCGTCAGCTGATTCACGATACCTTTGAAGGTATTCAAGTGCTCGATCATATTTTGTCCATCTGAGTACTCCTATTTCACCAGTCGTCTGACAAGGTGTGCTTTATTTCTCGGTGTCTTCTTTTGAATCAAGGATTCAAGTTTGGTCAACAACTCATACGCATTTGTATAAGTTGACACATGCTCGAATAGACTCCTATCTATGTATTTTCTGATCATGGCAACTGCCTTCCGATTATGGAGCTCCCACTCGTTATCTTTCTTCTCCGTTGGCTTATCCTTTTGAGAGATTGGCTCATGCAAATCTTTGCAATATAGGTGGTCTTCCATCATCGGCTTCTAATAGGTATAATTATCAGCGGTCAGCTTGAACATATCTCCTTCATAACTGATAGAACCATCCATTTTGATAACACGGGAAAGTAGTTCCTTCAACTAGGAGATTTTAAAAAAATAGTGTCGTACACTGGAAAAGTCACTGTAGTTTGTGAATGGCGCAACTAGGAAGTTCCCAGGAAAGAAAGGTGGGTCAATATTAACACACTTAAATACCAAGTCTTTCCTTAGCCAGAACTTACCAAGACACACCTTCGCAATACAACAATTTAATTCCAACAATAATAGTTCTTTTCTGATGTGGAAGATCAAACAATGTTGCAACCACAGAGCATACTAAGAACTTTATTATGAGTACAACAACGTAGTATCACAGAGCCTGGCTCTGATACCACTGTTGGGAAAAATTGACCTCCATAATTTCCCTCCTCCGTGAACTCAAAAATAGGCACTAGCGGAAACGTGAAAAATAAAGCAAAATGATACAAAAAGATTTTAGCGTGGAAAACCTTCTCAATGTGAGAAAGGGAAAAACCACGGGACCTTTAGGCCTCTTAAACATCCACTATAATGATAATGAGAATACAACAACTTCACCCTTAGGTGGAACTCTAATTAAAGTATCTCTCAATTTGTAAGGAACACTCTCACAAATTGGCTCGCTATTTCTCTCACAAGGGAAAAACTCTCTAAGAAACAATTTTCTCTCTTGAGCAAAGCTCTATTTCTCTTGCTTCTTGTTTCTCTTGTGGTTGTGTGTTGAATGCTTGCTCTTGGTCCTATTTATAGGAGAAGCAAGCCAAAAAGGTCTTACATGCACGAAGACACTTGTTCTTTGCCTTTCATGCAAAACACCAAGTGTCCTTTGCCTTTCATGCAAAACACCAAGCGTCCTTTGCCTTTCATGCAAAACACCAAGTGTCCTTTTCACTATTCTACTCTTTATCATAACCAACCTCCAATTTTGCCAAATGAATGTTGGCTATGTAAAATGGCTAGACCCCACACATCTTGCATGTGAATGAAGTTGCTTGATTCTTAAAGAGGAAGTGCCAAATCAACTTAGAGCATCACCATCTCACTCAAATTTCCAAGTTTTAGCAACTTAAGGTGGGGTTTTTTAATTAGACCTTAGCACATTTCATGTTAATGTTCTTCATGATAGTTGAAATCTTGCTTAGAATGGGTGAATTGCATCTATTTTGTTTTTTTTTTCAATAAGCAAGAGATATTATAAAGCGAGAACAAAGGGTTCTCGAACCTGCTTACAGAAAAACCGAGACAAAGCTCGACAAAAAGGAAAATTACATCCCAATTAACCCTTAGGAAAGATAGAACAAGGGAAACTTGCTAAATTCATAAAATCTATAATTGGACTGAGTAATTTTTTCGATAAAAGACCATCTCCAAAATCAAAGCTTTGATCTCCCACTCCGCATCTAAAACGTTCCAACCAACACTCCTAAAGATAATGCCGTTCCTCAACGTCCATAGATACCAAACGGTAGCCAACCAAAAGCAACCTTCTCTTCCCTTCCTCACTCTATTCATCTTACCAAAGGATATCCACTTTAAAAAACTAAGTTTAATGTCATTGGTAACATAATCCTCAAAACCAATCCAATCCGCTATTTCCTTCCAAACCAAACAAGCAACATTACAATTCAAGAAAATATGGCTCACCGTTTCATTCTCGTTTAAGCAAAAAACACACTCTGATCCACCACCCGGAAAAGAAAACCCACGAGTAAGAAGAAGATCTTTAGTGGCGAGTCTATTAATGAAGCACCTCCAGCCAAACACCTTGATTTTGAAAGGAACAACCATCTTCCAAATCAAAGGGAGAGCATCGTCGTGAATATTACTAGGCCCAAAAGAAATCTGAATACCGCAAAGAAGATCGTAAAAACTACGAACCGAAAACCCTTCTAATGGGCACGGAATCCAACTTACCGAATCTTTACCACCAAACCTCAGGTCGGCTTGCTGAAGTAAGCAGCGTAGCTACTGTATGACGCGGACAGCAGAAGAAAAACCCGACGGCAGCTGCTGCTGATCGCTGTCCTGATCAAGCAGAGCGCCCCCCGAGAGCGGAAGATGAGGCGAACCATCATCCTCCAAAAGCCATGTTCCTGCAGAAAAATAAAAACCAGAAACAGCAGCCTCAACCCCTAAGTCATCCCACCTCCAACTACCATCTAACCAATAACTCATGCAAGCTACCCCCACCTCCTTTAAATCAGATAATAGAAAAATAGAAGGAAATTTATCCTTTAAGCACTTATCACCAATCCACCAAGAGTGCCAAAAAGACGTAGTAAAACCATTGCCCACTGTAAAACAACAATTAGACACAAATAAATTATTCGAAATTCCTTTATCCAAACTTAGAATATCTCTCCCCCAAAAGGATGCTTTCGCTTCCGAAGACTTATGATTGTCGGATCCAACCACCCTCAAATTGATGTCGCCATACCGCGCCTTAAGCACTTTGTACCATAAGGCGTTTGATTCGACAAGAATTTTCCACCTCCACTTATTGAGAAGAGTCACATTTAGATCGTCTACCCTTCTCAAACCAAGGCCTCCCCTATCAATTAGGAGACAAATATTCTTCCAACTCACCCAATGAATTTTCCTCTTTTCCTCTGTACCTCCCTAAAGAAAACAACTTTGAAGTCTTGAGATTTCAAGAATAACCTTCATCGGAGCTTTGTAAAAAGAGAGCGTAAAAATCGAAAGACTAGATAACACTGATTTCAACAAAGTAATTCTACCGCCCAAGCTAAGAAATTTATTCTTCCAACAAAAAAGCCTTCTTCTCAATTTAATAATCAAATTAAACCACATTGCTACTCTACTAGAAGGCCAACCAATCGGGATACCAAGGAAAATGAACTTGCTATCCTCCCTCCTACAAGAGAGGAAAGAAGAAGCAACCTCCAAGAATCGGGGGCTAATATTAATTCCAATTATTTTGCTCTTATGGAAATTAATACCCAAACCAGAGACAATCTCGAAACTCTCAAGACCGATTTAATCGCCCAAATATGATTCCAACTTCCATCACCCACCAACAAAGTATCATCCGCGAATTGAAGAATATCAACAAAACAATTATCGTTAAAATTGAACCCCGTAAAATCTCTGTTCTCCACCTCCTTGCTCACCAAACCCCTCAAACCCTCCACCACAATCACAAAAAGAAAAGGAGAGAGAGGATCCCCTTGTCTTAATCCTCTCTCTACCATGAATTCCTTTGTAGGACTACCGTTAACAAGCACCGACATCTTACTAGAAAAAACCAAAGCCTCCATCCAACTCAACCAAATCTCCCCGAAACCCATCTTTCTTAACATGAATCTAAGAAAATTCCAACTAACTTTATCATAGGCCTTCTCGAAATCAACTTTGAATAAGAAACAACCTCTTCCTTCCTTGTTAGCAAAATCCACCAATTCATTAGCTACCAAAACACCGTCTAACAATTGCCTACCCGGAACGAAGGCACTTTGGCAATTAGATATGACCGAATTCAACACACCTTTAAGTCTAGTCGCCAAAATCTTTGAAATCACCTTATAGACACACCCCACCAAACAAATAGGCCTATAATCATCCAAGCACAAAGGATTAGACGATTTAGGAACCAAAGTCAAAAAAGAAGAGATGAAAGCTTTGGATAAAATAGCTCCCGAATGAAAACTTTGGATGCAACTAAGGAAATCCTCCTTCATGAAAGACCAACACTTCTTAATAAAGTGAAAAGAATAACCATCTGGGCCCGGACTTTTATCTCCACCACAACTCCACACTGCATCCTTCACCTCATTCTCTGTGAAAGGAGCTTCCAAAAAGAGTCTCTCCTCCACATTAATGCCCTTAAAAGAAAGACCTTCCAAAGAAGGTCTATCTTTATCCGGATCAATAAATTTAGACGCAAAATGGCTCTTAACCGCCTCTTTAACCTCCTCCACTTTATCGACATAACCATTCTCTCCTTCCATAGAGCCTATAAAACTTCTTCTCCTTCTCTCTTTCATAATCCTATGAAAATACTTACTATTAGAATCCCCATCATTCAACCACTTTAATCTCGATTTTTGAATAAGCATATTTTCTTTAATCTTAAGATTCAACCAAAACTTACTACTAGCCGACTTCATCTTCCTCCGAACCTCCTCCTCCATGCCCATTTTTAACACACCATCCTCATCATCCGCCTTGTTTAACTCTCTAACCTCCTCCTCCACCTCCAAGTCAATTTTCCCGAAAACGTTAATGTTCCACCACTTTAGACTTTCCTTAAGCATACGCAATTTTTCTTTAAGAACAAAATCTCTCCTTCCCTCCACAACTATCCTCTTCCACTCCTTCTCCACAAAGGAAACAAAATCTTTATTGGAGAACCACTCATTGTTGACTTTAAAAGGTTTAGGCCCCCAATCCGATCTATCTGTCACCAACCAAATCGGACAATGATCCGATATATCCATTGATCCAATAAATTGTCCCACTAAACTCCATTCCTCAATAATGTCTTCCGCCACTTAGAACCGATCAATCCTACTTTTAGCCGTGCCACCACCTCCATAACAATAAAACTTCTTCCCCTTACAAGGAAGGTCAACCAACTTGCTTTCAAAAATGAATTCCTCGAACTCTCTCCCTTCCGAACCCGATCTGAACGCACTTCTCCCTCTACGTTCGTTGGGATTTTTAACGGCGTTGAAATCACCGCCTAACAACCACTCCCCATCCAATGACAACTCATGAGATCCAACAAATTTCTCCACAGCCTTCTTTTTAAACCCACCAAACAAGGCGAGTAAATGTTGACGATGTAATACATTTTACTTTTCCAACAAACCTTTATTCCCAAAAAACCTGTTCCTCTAAAACTACAAAGAACCTCAATCTCACCAACCTTCCAAAGAATAATAAGACCCCCAAACATCCATTCCGAGTTGGAATAAGAAAAATCTACGTCTTCCTTCCCCCAAAAACTCTGCGCTACCCTATCTTTCATATTTTGAATTTTTGTCTCTTGAATTAAAAAAACATCCGCGTTGCCCTTAGAAATAATTTGAGATATTCTTCTTCTCTTGATCCTACTACCACCCCCTATAATGTTCAAAGAACCCACAATCATTAGAACAATTTCAATTTCGCCTTCCTTCCTACCAATTTAGCTTTATCTACACTTTCCAATTCAACCATTGCTCTTTGATAGTCTTTCTTAGAATCACCCTTTGAGACTCCAAGATTAGAGAAAGCTCACCACAACTTATCACCAATATTAGAGTCAATATTCTCCAACATCCTTTGATTGCACCTCACCATACTCGACACCGTCGACTCTTCCCCATAAAAACAGTTTCCATCCGCAGCCTCCAAAGACGTATTCGCAACCCCATCCGACCCTCCACTAACTCCCTTCCCTTTATTTTTAATTGCCTTTAACTTCTTAGTTCTCTTTCTTTTCCCTTTAGGGGGCCCACCATTCTCATAAAAGTGTTTAAGTTTGAGACTTTTTAAAATCTTTTTCCTCCTACAACCCTCTTTCGTAACCAAACCGGGGTCCACATAGTTTTCCAAACAGGCCTCTTCACATGATGCTGACCCCACCATTCCCTTATCCAAAGAACCTGCAACAAAAGTGTTCATAGAGTCTGTGGAAAGTGACTTATACGAAAAGTGTTCCTTTTGTTTCTCCAGAAGACAAAAATCCCCTTTAATAACAGCTAAAGCACCATCAAAAGTGCCAACCTCTGCACACTTATCTGCTATATTGTACGTGCCGCCATCACCACGGCTACTCCCCTGTACAGCAGTGTCTTCTGCATTATCCATCGGACAAGAAACGACTTTCCGGATCTCCACATTCTCTTCCAAACCCTCCTCTTCCGGGACCGGAGACAAAACCTCCCTTTCCGACTCAACCCGACCATCATTATCATCAAAACTACCGCAGAAAACGTTATGATTATCCTGCTCCGACCCCGAAGACTCCGAAGTCGTCGGAGAAAACGCCGGCACGAAAAGAGCAACCCGTAAAGGGCCATAAATATCGTCCCTCAACACAAGAGTGAACTTAACATCATCTATAATAACAACCATAGAATCCATGATATTGAACACGCAAGGAACCTTCACCATAATCCTCGCGACATATTTGTTCGTTCCCTTCAAAGTGTTCTCATCGACACAGATGAACTCACCCAAAGTACTGGCAATCTTGACGAAAAAATCCGAATGCCATGCGTGGCATGGAACCCCATGAACACGGATCCAAACCACTCTATCGTTATCGATATGGGTCTCCCTCTACGGGCTGATAAAGTGAAACCACTGTTTCCACCAAGATTCGCCTTCCACGATAAGGTCATGAATTTCTCCCTCTTCCGATTCTTCAAGTAAACACAGGTTTGATCCCAATGGCGTAATTTTGATGAAAAAATAGCCCTCCATTTTGAACCCCGTCTGAACATTGTAAGTCGTCCCCGGGGATAACACAGCTCCGATGTAGGCTTTGCTCAATCTGGCTTTTAAGTCCGCCTCAGAAACAAACACCACTCCTGACTTCTCATCCGCCTTAAGGTCTGAACGGACCTTGCTTGCAGCTTCTGTAAAAGATCCAAAACCAAAACCAACCTGATGAGATTGAGCCCTATTATTGTTCTTCATCTGATGAACAAACCCCTCTTGACGACCTTCAAACCTCCTCGCTCTATCCACCACTTTCTCTATTCTCCCCACCCTACTAAATCTTGGAATGTTTGCATGAATTTTTCTTCCATCTATATAGACATTATCCAATCTAATCCCCAAAAGACGTTCATCACAAACATCTCTGAATCTCACGAAACCAAATCTTTTTCCGAACTTATTCCTCCTCAGAGAAATCACAACTTCCACAATATCACCCTTCTACCGTCGTATCCCTCCCCTTCGAGTAGATATCCCACTTCACAGCCAAATGACGAAACCCCCTTCTCTTCGCCGTTTGCCACGCCATCGCTCAAAAGAAAACAACCCCAGAAAAAGCGAAAACAGAAACAACGGAACACCCAAACACCGGAAAACACCGAAGACACAAAACACAAAAAAACACCACCACACCACAAGAAACCACCCAGCGAGATCACCGTGTAATTGCATCTATTTTGTGAATGCATGTTGAAAGTGGCATATTCATACATTAATAACGTACATGTTCATTTTTTTGGGTATGATATGATCCTCTAAGCATATTAGTATGTGATCGGGCTTGATTTATTGTGGATTAGTGTGTTGGAAATGAAGTTTAAACATTAATTTTTGGAAAAATAACAAACTGTAATCAGTTACACTCTATGTGCAACCAGTCACATGCACGAAATCTAGGTTATTTATGAATATGGACAGAGGTGTAATCGGTTACACTTTTGGTGTAATCAGTTAACATCTTGATATTTTTAAATTTTATGGAAAAAGTGAATATGTAACCGGTTACACTTTTGGTGTAATCAGTTACCATCCATAAAAAGTGGAAAAATACATTACATAATGGGTATGTAACTGAGTACACATCTAGTGTAACCGATTACACTCCCTAAAACTTTGAAAATTTCACTTGTTTGCTTGTCTTATATAACTTGAAATGGTAAAACTTGTAATGGTAATGTAGTGCCATGATAGTATGTTAATTTCATGAGTTATTATGATTGTATTAGCATATAAATCATATATGAATCGTAAGAGCTTCTTAGAGGTGTGCGAATGTAGTCTAATGGAATGACGTAAAACATTTAGAAACCCACCAAGTCTAAGTAAGCTAGATGAACCCTACTTGGTTTAGTTGAAGTATCCCCGTCTTAAGGTGTCATAAGAGGTAGAGTGTAATTTAATGAAACTGAAAACTCTCGATAATCATGTATGACAAGAAAGTAAAGAGTATTAAAGATGAACATCTCGTAGATTAATCAATTAGGATGAGTTATCAAGTAATCCTATTGGTTTTTGTATGTGCTTAAATAATGGGAACTACTTGGCAAGTGAGAATACCCTAGGACTGACATAGTATCCGCCGATGAGGAATTCTCAAAAGTGTGGTGACACTTCAACCCTCGGTGCATACCGATATCTAGATTTCAATGAAGAGGGAATTTAGTAGGTGAAAGCACGGTTCCTAGGGCTTGCATAATTTGTAGTTTGAAATATAAGAGAGCAAGACCCAAAAAGAGGAAGGTATGACAACTCTGGATACCACCTTGCTAGAAATGATCCTTTAAGAATGGGACGGTGTTGTACCCCAAATTTTTCCCTTAGATCCATTGATCTCTTGCATGTCATAATAGGGCAATCATGCTGCATGACTAACCTTTTTTTATCAGGTTTTTGTCTGTGTTTGTTTCCTTTTATCAGGTTTATCTTGAGGAGATTCAAAGAGTGATTGATCAAGGTTTTTAGATGGAGCATTGAATCAAGCAAGTCTCTAGGAAATGTCTCCATAACCCTAACCCCACCATGACCAAATTTCTACCCATTTTATCTACCCTCAATTGTCACCTTCATTTTCTAAACCTATTTCATTAACCTTTTCATTTAACCAATTTTGTCCAATTTGTTCAATTTAATTTTCCTATACCTCATTTAATCCTAGTCAATTGCCAAATCATCCGTCCATTTATTTTTCCTAATCACCTTTGCTTATGCAAGACAATTTTATTTCCTAAACCTACATTTCATAACCCACCGTGACCAAAAGAAAGGAAAGGAAAGTGTTACAAATTATTGGATTTATTTTCATTACCAAGTGGCCAATAGAAATCAAGCATGAATATGTTGACTTTTCAACCCAAGCATCAGCCAATGGAAAAGTGACAGATTGGAAAGGAAGAACTCAGCATTATTTGAAATCCATTCGTTCACAAAACCATTCAATCCTTGGCGCGAATCATATATTAAACTCTCCAAGGATCATTCCCTTTTGAGCTCTCAACGGTTTGCCTCAATAAAAATTGATTCTGAAGATTTACTTATCTTGGCATTCATCCTGACACACCTGCAAGATGCCTTCTCAATCCCAAAACCTTGCCTCATTCGATACCCTCTCAATGACACCAAAGGGAGAGTTCTGAAGACATGCATGAAATGGTGAAGCTGATCCTGCAGCGTCTGACTTGCTTTGGCACGACATAGGAGCGTCTGTCTCCAAGAGCTGAAGAAAGTTTGAATTCAAATAGCAAACCCTAGCTCTAACCTTGCCCACCAAGTGTTTTGAAACTCAACCCGGCCTATCAAGCAGCCTATATAAAGGGCTCATCTACAGCTCTCAAAAATCAACATTTTTCACACAAACACTTCTCACAAAATTACAAAAGCTTCTGGTGCACGAGCAAGAGAGAGGAAGAGTGGTTTCAACATTCTGATTCAAGTTTAGAAAGCTCATCACAAGGCGAGGAAACAGTGGACTTGCTCCACTAGGTATCACCTTATCTCTTTCTACTCTTATGCACGATGATTATGTGATACGTTATATGCACCATGCTGTTATCATTTTTATTCCATTACTGTCTGATTTTTGTGATTACTTTGCTCCATGTTTAATTATCATGCTGTTATATGCATTCCTGTATGATTATCGTTTGCTGCTGTGGAAGAAAAATCATCATGTTGGTTTCACTTTTGTGTTGATTAATTGCAACTGATTTTGCTTCGTGTTCGTCTGAAAATGAAAATAAAATGAATAAGGAGCTGGGTGGCTATTTACTATGAATTTTGGTAAACAACCTCTGGTCTATCAATTTTAAATAAAACTGACTAACTTGCAGGATCGACCACACAAATCCTAGGACATATGCTAAATTTAAGGGAAAATGTAACTGACAATGATAAATGCAAGAAATGTAAATTGAACTCCACGTTCGACAGTAAAAGAAAACTACATGAACTCCACGTTCGACTACTTGCAAATAAAGTAAAGGCTTGGAAATGTAAAGAGCTGTAAATAAATGATGCAGAATTTAAAGGCGTCGAATGTAAAAGACAAAAAAGTAAATGAGTTTGAAAAATAAAAGTGCAGGAAGATAAATAACTGTCGAAAGTAAACAACAAGAAATGTAAAAGTGCTTGAACTCCACGTTCTTGAATGTAAAAGGTGCAGAAAGAGTAAATGACTGTCGAAAGTAAAGGACGAGGAAATAAATGACTTTAAAAGTAAATGCAATGATGTAAAAGCTCTTGAAAATAAAATGCAATGAACTCCACGTTCTTGAAAATAAAGACTGAAATGTAAAGGTGCTGTCGAAAGTAAATATGGGGAAAGATAAATGACTTTAAAAATAAAAGACTTTGAAGATAAAAGACAAGAAATAAAGATGAACTCCACGTTCTTGAAAATAAAGACTTTAAAGGTAAATGCTTGAATATAAAGGTGCAGTCGAAAGTAAATGCAGGAAGTTTAAATGAAAGTTTAAAAACAAGACTTTAGGTAAATTTGACATGAAAAGTAAAATTCAGGAAAACGTAAAGATATGGAAAGTAAATGCTTGAAGCTTAAACATGATGAAGATAAATTGCATTAATGAAGAAAGTGGTGTTACATTACGTACATTCTCACGAACTCGTTTCTCTACACGCGGGTACTTTGAGTTTCTTTGAGTAACTTGTACAAAAATATGAACACCCTTATTACATAGAACTAACTCCTATTTATAGTGCTAAGAAATAACTACTAAGTGGTGGTTATTGCTTCAAACGTGTCCCTTTGGCGCCTTCTCCTTGGCCTCAACTGTTCCCACGTTCACAACTGCTCCTATTTAAATTTCAAACATTGGATATTCCCTCCAGCCTTAGTATAACAACTGCAGCGCGCGTTTCAATATTCCCATGGTCGAAACCTTTCCCAACACTTAGCCATTTTTTAGGCTTCCAAAACCCCTATTTGACTCAGGCTTCGCCAAAACTGGGTCGAAGCCTTCTTTATGTTAAAAATAATTTTTTAACTTAAAATAGCTTTGATTCTTTCTGGCGTCGAAAATGAGGGTTAACAAATTGCCCCCAAGGAATGTCCTTTTGCTAGAATTGGTAGGAAGGTCATTTCTTGATATAATAACCATTTCGACGCTTGTTTGCATGGCCTCAACTGAATATCCCACTAATTACTTAGTGGCTGAATTGTTCAGTTTCTTTGACCCACGCTTATGACGTCATACCATCATGACAAATCCTTAAACGTCACTTCAGCCGTATTCATCATAACACTTTTCTTGAAAATAGATGTTTGCAGTCTGTTCATAACTGCTACCATTCATCACATCTCCAGGAAAAGAACATGCGTCCCACTACCTTCTCAACTTCAACGGTAGATCCCAGGCTCTTGGGATTTTCAAACGTATATAAATACCCATTTTCCCCACTTTATGAACCTTTCACACTCTCATATTCTCAAGCGAACATCTTCTTCTCGTCAGTTTCTCTTACGCAAAACCTAGAAAAAACACCATCTTTTCGTCTTCTTCAACAATGGCGTCTTCCCAAACCAATCCTCAACCAAAGAAAACTCAAAGAGGCAAGGCTACTCCATTTAAACAATCCATTCCTCCATTCGCTAATATCCCAGGCCCCCAAATAGTGGATAACCGCCGTTCCATGCCAGAACCCACCACTGAAGAAACACGAGCCATATATAAGTCTCAGGTAATGATTCTTTTAGTCGTTTCTGACAAACCTTATGCGATGTCTGGTCCTCTAGCTGATGTTGACATTTCTAATAACAAACTAAGTGAGTTTCTCCCCTCTTACCGGAAAACATGGCCATTAGGGCAAAAAAGCTTCTCCAAAATTAACGTTTCTGACGAAACCTCTCCTGAAGAAATCCTCCTGCCCAAGATCAATGTTAGCTATCTCACTGATGGCACCAGGCTGGTGAGAGCTGTCAATCCCTTGAAGGAATTTAACCAATGGATGGCGAAGATGGAGAAGGTCAAAGCTGAACATTGGAAGAATATAGGGATTTTTGACCTTCTTATGCTATCGAAGACCAGCATACCATACTGTCTGAACATGTTGGCAGCGTCCTTATACTTTTGGGACAACACCCATTATACCTTCCATCTGCCATGTGGAATGGTTACCCCAACCTTGTTCGATGTAGCTGCCATCACAGGGCTTCGCCCAGATGGCCTTACCTATAACCCTGATGTTGATGCTTAAGACACCATCAATATTCCAGGCTCTAAACTTACATACACTCTCTTCATCAAACACCACTTTAAACAAGAAGATGAAAAAGTGTCTGATGAAGAACATATTGCTTTTCTCACAGTCTGGCTGTCGAGATATGTTTTCTGTACAAAATCTTTGCAGGTAGCTAAGAAGTACCTGCCCCTGGCGAATCAACTTCACAACAACAGAGGAACCTGCTTGAGTGAACTCATCCTGGCGAACCTTTATGAGTCTATCAGCGAAGGGGCTTCTCGACTTAGAAATGTGGAGGCCCAAGGTCCTATGCACTTGAGTGGGCCTCTTTGGCTACTTCAATTGTGGCTTAATGCTACATTTGAGGCTAGCCTCCCCAGAAAAGGCCTAGTTGATGAAGCCTCTGCTGAAATCAGGGAAAGGAGTGTCGAAGGGACGCGTCTGGCCAAACTCACTCCCAATGATGATGGTGAAACCCTTCAAAGGGCCTTTATATTTACCAGTTATATTATGATGTTTGCCAAGCGCTATGAGTTCACTCCTAGCATGACACCTTTTGCTCAAAGAAGATACGGCCATGTGTGGTTTAAAAGGCCATTTCCAAATCCTCACCAAACTCTTGATCAAGAATCTGTTGCTATCTGGGAAGCCTTTTTTATTCCCATATTCTTTATCCACAGGCTGAACTTAGGGAGAGGTTTATCAGCATTGATTGCCTATCAACCAAACCTTGTCTCTCGACAGTTTAGGCTGGCCCAGAGCTTTCCTCAATGCTTGTATGAGAGAAAGGGCCAAGTAATTCTTCACACTGCCTGCTTCGACGAGGAAAATGTCTCCATTACACTCGACAACCGAAATAAGAAAAGAAAAGTCCTTTCTCCTGTGTTTTTTTAGCCTTCTTTTCTATGCACTTCATCATTCTACCAATGGTGGTCGAAGCACTATAGTGAGCACTTTCTTGATGTGGCTACATTTTCTTCATTACTTGACCAAGCTTTTCTCAATGTGCAGGACAAGACGAAAAAGAGTAAGTTTACTCACATCAAAGAAATACAGGCTTTTCAAAAATACTTTGAAACTATCTATCGACCAGATGATCTTAGTCGAACCATTCACGAGGCTGCTGTCACTCTAAAGAGAAAATTTCTAGAAACGTTGGATCAACTAAAAATTCCTCCAAACGTCCCTCGTGAGAATCGTTATGAGGTAGCTTTTAAACTTTTTCCTCCAAAGTTCCCTCGACTGCCTAATGCTGATTTTGGAGTGGCGCTTGCCCCTCCATTTCCAGATTGGTTTGTCTGTGGGGAGCATTTAAAACTTCTTCGACAGCAGTCTCAGCCAAAGGCCCAACGAGTGGTTCCGACTAAGCATATGTTAGACAGTTTTAAAGGACACCTTCATATAGGAATTCAGGACGTTCGTGTCGAATCTGAAATATATGAAGGTTCGAAACCCTTAATCCATGGCTTTATAACTAACCACGTAATCATTAACTTGTAACAATTCTTACTGTCTTTCAGCTATGCCTAGGAAAACTGCTTCAACTAGGGCTGCTACCTCACAAAGTGGCAAAGAACCAGAGAGAACACAGGTATATTTCACATCCCCTGCTTACGCTTTTACTATATGAATTTCTTTCTTATATTTGCATTGCCTCTTCAGACTGGTCGAAAACCTCCAACACCTTCAAAGAAAGGTAAAAAGGATGCCCCATCTATTGTTATATCTTCAGATGCTTTAGATGAATCTCCTGAGGAGGTTCTTACAAAGAAAAGAAGAAAACCAATCAAAGCATCTGGACCTACTGGCCCACCTCCTTCGAAGGTGGCCAAAATACTTGAAAAGGCACCCACAACAAGTGGTGTCGAAAAAAGAACCTTCCACGGTGGCCTTGAGAACACCTCTTGGTGACCATGGGAGTGATAACTCAAGTCCTGCTGCTGTACAAGCTCAGGTATGTGCACCATTTTTCATTATACTGACGTCTTTCGCCCAAATTCTTTCAATCTCATTTTCTCCACTTGTGTTCTTTAGGAAAACATAATCAATAATCCTGATCCCCAACCAACTCCGAGCAATTTCGCCACCAACATAATTAACAATCCCACTCCTCAACCGACTGCAGGAAGCTTCACCACCACGCTCCTCAACAGCCAAGGTGAGCCAACTTATCACCCATCTTCTGATATTGGCTCTGGTTTGAGTGAGATCAATCAACCTAATCCACATGCTGCAGAACACACCACACCACCAGTTCAAACCACTACTCAAAACGCACAAGCTGATGGCGCCAATTCTGATGATGATGATGCCTCAAGTCCACCACTTTTCAACCTGGCTAACTTCATGGATAATGATTAATTGGTTGAAGAAGAAAGAAATGAACCTGAAGTTCAAACACACAACGACAATCCTGGTCAAGCTGCGCCTGAGGAGACAAATGAACCACATCCTACACCAGCTGATGACCAGGAGAATATTCGACCAACTGCTGAAGAGCCTGACGAAGAAATGGTAGTCGAAGAAGAAAAAGATGAAGAAGGAGAAGAATCAGAAGAAGAGGAGGAAGAAGAACAAACTGAACCTAATCCCCACCATACTCCTTCGCCTGTGGTCCTGTAAACCCTGGCTAACATTCCACCTCCTGGAGACTCACTGACAGCACTCAAGTGGTCGAACCCACGTGAGTATTCCAAATTAATACTCGGGCAGAAGTATGGTTCTTCTTCTTCTGTCTCTTCGACTCCAGCATCAGATGATTTCTCCAAACCAATCCTCCAAGCCATAAAGAAAAAATTCTTCACGGGGGACATTCACAGAGTTTTGGCCTCAGACCCATCTGCAACCACTTATCTGAAGGATACCCTTGAAAAGCTTGAACTCACCACTCTTAATCCAGACGTTTCTGGTTTTCTAATAGAGTTAACTGCTGTGGTGAACCAAATAGCTGCAGAGATAAAGCTGCTTCCATCTATCAGGAATACCATAGAGGAAACCTCTGGTCTTGAGAGTTTAGCTTGGTGTGGTGCAAAGGAGTCATATGAGAAGGTCTAAAGTATAGAGGCTGAACAAAAGAAAACACAAAATGAAATAGCCTCCAATCAGAAGAATATTGAAGCCTGGAAGCAGCAAATCACTGAGTTACAAGCTAAAATTGAGAATGCTGAAAAACGCAACCGTGATTTGCAGAATTTCGACACCACTGAGATGGCTAGGGAAATGAAACATGCCATGGATCGTATTGAGGCAGCCCAAAAACTTGAGAAATAGCTTGCCACAGACAAACTTGATGAATCCTTGCGCAATGCTCACCTTAAACATCACATAGAAACCTTTGCCCAGTTGGAGTCGAGGCTTCCCTTCTGATGCTTTCAAGACCTTTATTTGCTCAACCAATCACTTGTTTCTTGGCCTTTTCAGGCCTTTATGTAATGACAGTTTTATGCCTTTGGCATTGATTAATCAATCATTAGTATTTCGCCATTAACTGCTTTCGACCCATATTATATTATAATGCATTTTATTTATTGCCTCACATCTAAGTCAAATTTGCAATTAAGGCATTCTATCTTTTTCTTGGAAAGCCAAACTTTTCAGCTTTAAAATCCAAGGCATAAGCCTCTAGCTTTAAGCTGACATTTATAGCATAGCCCTCAGGCATACTTCCAAGAATAATTCACATGGTTTCACCGTTTGACTAGCCAATCCAATCAATACTTCGCCTCTATAAATTCTCTTCCACATGACCAAGTTTTGCATAGAAGCAAACATGAACAATTCAGAGAAATCATCAGCCAAGAAAATGGCTGGAAAGGCAAAGGCAGTTGAGGAAACAAAAAAGATGGAGGCAACAAAGAAACATGAAGCCTCTATTGGAGCAACCTCTCAAGCCAAGAAGAGAGAAACTAAAATGAAGATCTCTAAGAAAGGACGCTCCAACACCCAGGACTTTGATGATGAACCAGATGCAGATTATATGGACTTCCTCAAATCCATTGACTGGAGAGATTATGAATAATCTTTCCTATCTTTGAAAGATGTTATGTTGATTCTCCTTTGCTTTGTATGCCATATTAGCCTGAGTTGGCCTATTTTGGCTTTCTTTTTATTGAATAAACCTTAAGTTTTGATGCGAATCTCTTGCAAAATAGGCTTATATTTTTTCAAATACTTTCCATTTACTTTCAAGACTCTTTTATCTTTGTCCAACTCTTCAACTTCATAGGCTCCATTAGAGAAAACTTGTATGACTTGGAATGGACCTTCCCACTTAGGAGACCATTTTCCTAAAGTTTTATCCTTTCGATCCATAGGCAAAATCACTTTCCAAACTAAATCCCCACATGCAAAAGATTTAGACTTAACCTTTTTGTTGTAAGATTCTTTGACCCTTTTCTTTTGTCTTCTTAACAATTCCAAGGCTCTAAGCCTTTCTTCATCCAAATCAACTAGTTCATTCATCATCATCTCCCAATAATCCTCAGAAGGAATCTCATGATGTCTTTGAACTCTTACAGATTGCAAATAAATCTCGACAGGCAATACTGCATCATGACCAAAAGTAAGTCGAAATGGGGTAGTATTAGTAGCCTCTTTAGGGGATGTTCGACATGCCCAAAGAACTTGGTCTAATGTCTTGTGCCAATTTCTAGGCCTCTTTCCCACATGCTTCTTAATTAGTCCAATCACTACCTTATTGGCAGCTTCGACTTGCCCATTGGCCTGAGCATAATAAGGTGTAGAAGTCAATAACTTAAAACCTATTTCTTTGGCAAACTCCTGCATCTTTCGACCAGTAAACACTGATCCTTGATCCGTAGTGATTGTTTCAGGAATACCAAATCTATAAATAATGTGATATTGAATGAATTCAATAACATATTCTTGACCGATATTCGCCAGTGGTATTGCTTCAATCCACTTGGTGAAATAATCAATTCCCACCAAAATATATCTTTGGTTCTTTGAAGATGCTGGTCGAATCTCTCCCACTATATCCAAAGCCCATCCTCTGAAAGGCCATGGTTTCACTATGGAATGTAATTCACTTGCAGGGATATGCTGTATGCCAGCATGAATTTGACATTCTTGGCAACCTTTAGCAAATTCTATGCAATCTTTCAGCATAGTAGGCCAATACATGCCTTGTCGAAACAACAACCATTTCATCTTCTGGCCAACTTGGTGTGCTCCACATGCCCCACTATGTACTGTCGAAAGAGCCAAATATGCCTCTGCTTCACTAAGGCATTTCAATAAGACTCCCTCAGGAGTCTTTTTAAGCAATTCATTACCCAAAAGTGCATAGCTTAAAGCTTGATACCTGATTTTTCGCTCTGTCGAAGCCGTTGGATTTTGCAAATATTCAACTATAGGCTTCCTCCAGTCTTCATCTGTCAAATTATCTATAGCAAAAATTTCAAAATTTTTGCCATCTATGTATCCAAGCTTAGTTGTTTCTAAGTCTGATGGGCACAATCCAACAGCCACCACTTTACCTCTTGCTTCAATTACTTCTTGAAGGTTTTCCTTCGACACCTTGTATCCAGAGGCAATTTGAGCCAAGTCATTAGCAACTTGATTCTCTATTCTAGGTATGTGTTGGATGGCCACTACTTCAAATTTCTTTAATAATCTATTGGCTATCACAAAGTACATAATGAGATTTTCTTTAACACATTTATATTCCTTTGTGATTTGTTTTATAACCAATTCTGAGTCTCCCATTATTTCGACTCTAGTTGCCCCCAATTCAAACAAAATTTCAAGGCCAGCAATTAATGCTTCGTATTCAGCCTCATTGTTAGAGCAAGGTCCTTCGACCTTGTACTTGAATTTTGTTGGAATTTTTTCAGGAGAAATAATGTATATTCCCACTCCTGTTCCATTTTTATGACTTTATCCATCAAAGTATAACTTCCAGAATTTTAATTCAACATAATTCAAATCATTTTCATTTATGGAGTGGTCAACTATAAAGTCTGCAACTATTTGCCCTTTCACAGCTTTTAAAGGTTGATATGTGAGAGAAAATTCCGTTAATGCTAATGCCCATTTTCCAATTCGACTATGCAAAATAGGCTTAGATAACATATGTTTTACAACATCAAAGTGAGAAGAAACATACACATCAACTGCCTTTATATATTGCTTCAATTTAGTACAAGAGAAATACAAGCATAAACATAACTTTTCAAGCATGATATACCTAGTTTCTGCATCATTTAAAACTCGACTAAGGTAATAAATGGCTCTTTCGACTCCATTTTCATCCTCCTGAGCTAACATGCTCCCTAGAGTTTTATCTGATGCAGCTATATACAATCTCATACTCTTGTTTCTACAAGGTGGTGAAAGAATTGGAGGGTGGCTTAGCTACTCCTTGATTTTGTCGAAGGCTTCCTGCTGTAATTGTCCCCACTCAAAACCATATTTGTTGAAACGAAGCAATGGTGAAAAGGCTTGTGTTTTGCCACTCAGGTTGGATATAAACCTTCTTAAGAAGTTGATCTTGCCCAGCAACGACTGCAACTCCTTTTTAGTTGATGGCGCTTTCGCCTCCATTATGGCTTTGCTTTTATTCTGATTTATTTCGATCCATTTCTTGTGGACCACAAAGCCTAGGAAATCCCCTGCCTGCACACAAAAAGCACATTTGAGAGGATTCATTTTAAGACCATATTTTCTCTTCCTTTCAAAGGACTGTCGAAGATGGTCAATGTGACTCTTCCCAGAAATAGATTTTATCACAATATCATCAATGTAAATTTGCATGAATGTGTCTATAAAATCATGGAAGATTGAATTCATCGCCCTTTGATAAGTGGCACCAGCATTTTTGAGACCAAAAGGCATCACTACCCATTCATAGGTGCCTAAGGCTCCAGGGCATCTAAAAGCAGTTTTATGAACATCTTCCTCAACAATGAATATTTGGTTGTAGCCAGAATATCCATCTAGCATACTAAGATATTCATGTCCTACTGCAGAATCTATTAACATTTCTGCTACTGGCATTGAATATTCATCTTTAGGAGTTACAGAGTTTAAATCTCTAAAATCAATGCAAACTCTCAAAGACCCATTCTTTTTAATAACAGGTACTATATTAGCCAACCATTCGACATACCTTGTCGTGCGAATGAATTTGCAACGAAGCAGTCTTTCGACTTCCTCTTTGATCGTTGACAATATCTCTGGTGCAAACCGTCTTGGATTCTGCTTGACTGGTTTTTTTCCAGGTGTCATAGGTAACCTGTGTTCGACTAACTCCCTGCTCAAACCAGGCATCTCATCATAATCCCAGGCGAAGCAGTCCTTGAACTCTTTCAACAACTGAACCACTTCAACCTTCAACTGGGGATCAAGGTTGGCACTGATGTAGGTAGGCCTTTTGGTTGTCCCCTCACTGAGGTCAACTTCTTCTAAAGGATCTTGTGCTAGCATTTTGATATTATTCGCCAACGGATTCTTCTCAAATCCCAAAGGCTCATCTTCATAGATGGCGTCGAGCCTCTGGCTTTGCTCTCCAGTTTCAACCTTATCTGGAGGTTTTGGGTCGAAGTCCTTACCAGGACCTTCTTGATAAAATTCAGAAATGGCTTCGCCAGCCATATAGTCATTGGCAGCTTCCAAAGCCGCTTGTAGTTTTGTTTCAGCCACATAGGCCGAAATTCTTTTTAAAGCTTCGAACTCAGTCATGATCACTGAATTCATTTCCCCATCCTGTGGGCTCTATTGGAGGTGAGCCTAAGCATGGAAACCTTCCTCCTGGTACTTCCCTGTCCCATCTGAAACCTTCGACAGGGTGTAAATACAATGAATAAAATGTTTCTTCATCAGGCGTAAACTCAAAGTCGGCTAGAGGACATGGAGCAATGTTCGCCAAATGTTTCTCAAACTGTCTACTATCCACATGATTAATAGGCACCTTAAAGTACTCTTGATCAGCTTTAATATTTTCAACTATCCCATCTGGTCTCCAAATGGTGATTCTTTGATGCATAGATGACGGTACAACACCTATTCCATGAATCCACTCCCTACCCAAGAGTAGATTGTAGTTAGCTTTTGTCTCAACGACCATAAACATTGTTGGTCTGGTAATGGTTCCCACAGTAAGATCCACTTGAATCACTCCTAGAGTGGAACCAACTTTCCCTTCATAGTTTGACAGAACCATGTTGTGGGGTTTGGTATCAGTCTCAAACTTCCCAATCTTGCTCAGCAAAAATCTTGGCATTAAATTAACAGTTGCACCACAATCCACCAAGATTTTGTTAACAGGAACATTTTCTACTTTCCTAGTAATGTAGAGAGGCTTCAGATGACCCTTCACTGCCTCTGTGGGGCGTTCAAAAAAAGCATTTTGTTCTTCGACGCACCCATTGTTCATGATGTAATAACACACAGGCTTGTGTGCCAACATTTCTAATTCAGCAGTTTGATCCAAGTCTTCGACCTCTGAAACTTGACCAAATTCTTTAGGCATCACTGATACCACATTCACAAGAATATCTAGAGAAGCTGCTAACTCACTGTCGAAATTATCAATTTGCTTGGAGAATATAATCCACTATAGGCGAAGTATAATTTGGCCTTGTGAAGCAAAGATTCACACCATTTCTGGTCATTATCCTTTCCACCATGGCTGTAAGATTATTTTCTTCTGCTTGATTTTGATGTCGAACCTGTCTAAGGAACTGATCAGCATTTTGGTTCCTGTTCACCATCACTACTGGCTCTTCCTCCATCTGGATTGGCATCTGGTTTCTTGGTGGTTCGACTCTAAAATGATCAATCATCTCTTGATCTTCCAAGTTCACCTCAGGTCCATGACGTGGATGACGTCTTGGGATATCTTCGACAACAGTTGCTCTTCGATCCACCGCTGGTACTCCCATGAAATCAGCCATGCGTGCCAATTGTGTAGCCAATTGTTGGTTAGTTTGAGCTGTATTCTGAATCAAGGGTTGAAAAACTTCTCCCATTGCCTGAGACAACGTATGCACCATTTTCATGTTACTTTCATCCATCTTCTATCTCAAACAATTTATGGATGTATTTGTAAGACTAGGCGCTTGCACGGAGTAACCAACACCTATACTCTGATTGTTTCGACCCCCTGATCCTGATCCTTGTAATGGCGAAAACACTACGTTCTCTGAAAATACAGGTGGCGCATTCTGCAGATTTTGCATCATTGATGTAGGCATACTATAGGGCTGACTCCTGGACCCTAGATGTGGAAAACCTGGAGGAGGATACTGCCTGTACATTGAACTTCCACCTGGAGGTGTTGGTGAATTAGGACTTTGTGGTCCTATGTACTCTATCACAGGTTGAGTATATGATTTTGTGCATGTTGATCCTGGTTCAGACACTACTAATGAAGATGACGTCTGTCCTCTTGTCGAAGGCACTGGTGATGGTGTGCTTTGAGACCCCATACTGCTACTTGACTGAGTGTTTGAAATACTCCCTTGAGGATCAGCTTGCTGGTTAGCATTAGTTGCCATTCTCTTAGTATATCTTCTCTTTGGTATTCCTTCATTTGTTGTGGCTAACTTCCCACTTCTCAATAACATACAACGAAAGTATTTCTTCACCAAGAAAGATAAGGTTAACAAAAAGTATAAAACTTAGCACTGGGTCCCACTGGGCGTGTCAATTTGTTTACTGTGAATTTTGGTAAACAACCTCTGGTCTATCAATTTTAAATAAAACTGACTAACTTGCAGGATCGACCACACAAATCCTAGGACATGTGCTAAATTTAAGGGAAAATGTAACTGACAATGATAAATGCAAGAAATGTAAATTGAACTCCACGTTTGACAGTAAAAGAAAACTACATGAACTCCACGTTCGACTACTTGCAAATAAAGTAAAGGCTTAGAAATGTAAAGGGCTGTAAATAAATGATGCAGAATTTAAAGGCGTCGAATGTAAAAGACAAAAAGGTAAATGACATTGAAAAATAAAAGTGCAGGAAGATAAATAACTGTCGAAAGTAAACAACAAGAAATGTAAAAGTGCTTAAAGTCTGCGTTCTTGAATGTAAAAGGTGCAGAAAGAGTAAATGACTGTCGAAAGTAAAGGACGAGGAAATAAATGACTTTAAAAGTAAATGCAATGATGTAAAAGCTCTTGAAAATAAAATGCAATGAACTCCGCGTTCTTGAAAATAAAGACTGAAATGTAAAGGTGTTGTCGAAAGTAAATATGCGGAAAGATAAATGACTTTAAAAATAAAAGACTTTGAAGATAAAAGACAAGAAATAAAGATGAACTCCACGTTCTTGAAAATAAAGACTTTAAAGGTAAATTCTTGAATATAAAGGTGCATTCGAAAGTAAATGCAGGAAGTTTAAATGAAAGTTTAAAAACAAGACTTTAGGTAAATTTGACATGAAAAGTAAAATTCAGGAAAACGTAAAGATATGGAAAGTAAATGCTTGAAGCTTAAACATGATGAAGATAAATTGCATTAATGAAGAAAGTGGTGTTACATTACGTACATTCTCACGAACTCGTTTCTCTACACGCGGGTACTTTGAGTTTCTTTGAGTAACTTGTACAAAAATATGAACACCCTTATTACATAGAACTAACTCCTATTTATAGTGCTAAGAAATAACTACTAAGTGGTGGTTGTTGCTTCAAACGTGTCCCTTTGGCGCCTTCTCCTTGGCCTCAACTGTTCCCACGTTCACAACTGCTCTTATTTGAATTTCAAACATTGGAAATTCCCTCCAGCCTTAGTATAACAACTGCAACGCACGTTTCAATATTCCCATGGTCGAAACCTTTCCCAACACTTAGCCATTTTTTAGGCTTCCAAAACCCCTATTCGACTCAGGCTTCGCCAAAACTGGGTCGAAGCCTTCTTTACGTTAAAAATAATTGAAATTCTGGTACCAGACGTGTGATGTTAAGGTGCGATGTCACAACAACACACTCTGCACAATGGACAACAATAACAGTAAATAAATCAACACAATGATTTGTTCACCCAGTTCGGTCTAACTACCTACGTCTGGGGGCTACCAAGCCAGGGATGAATTTCACTACTTGTAGAATTAAATTACAGACTCAACAACCCAGTTGACAATCTCCTAATCTTAATTCCTACTAATGACTTTCTACCTAAGAAACCACTTAGATATGAGAACACTACTCAATCCCTAAAACCACTCAAAGAACAACCTCTTTGAGAACCCTTGATTCTGCTTCACAGCTTTGATCAAGTAATACAACTCTCTTTGCTTCACAGCTTTAGAGAGGACAAAATACGACACAACAATTCACCCTAGAATTCTGGTTATACACCTTGTACAAAATACTCAAGACACTCAGCCTCTGCTCTTGATCTTCTCCCCGTATTTCTGTACCTTTTTCTTTTGGTCTTGTGCACTTTATATAGCTCCTTGAATTGGTCTTGGACTTGCTACAATATCTCCAAGATTTGTTATTTAAAACTGAATATTAAAACAGATTTTCTCCCAAAATCTTTTTAAATCTTCAACCTTTTAAATCTCCTACAAATCTGCAGCAGATCTCCTATGCAGCAGCAAATATCTAACCCAAGATATTCGCATCCAATGAGACAGCTTGCTCTCCACAATTCCAGCTAATACGCAAACCCTAATAACAACAAGCCCATGCTGTTATCAGTTCTGCAGATATGATGTTACAACATCACCTGTGTGACATCAGACATCCAACTTCAGCACTTAAATACTTAACACAACCCAGTGTTAAGACTTCAATGTTGCAACATCAGCACCTTGACATCAACATTGAACATTCTTTGTTTTACCAAAATTCCAGCCAATCCAGGAACTATCAATCTCCCCCTTTGGCTAATTTTGGCTAAAACAATCTCTGCACTCTGCAATCAACTTCTGCACTCTGCACCTTCAGAGATTTCAGCAGCGGAATAATCTTCAAACATTTGAAACTTTTATTAGCAGCAGGTTGACAATCTTCATAGTCTTCATTACTTGATCTGCTGCAGCACCATCTTCATTATTGTCAACCGCCAATTGGTGCTCCCCCTCTAAAACATGAACCAACATCATAGTTGTTCAGTAGCTCACAATATGCAGCACTTCTCCCCCTTGATGTCTGCTTGGCTGCACTCTTCAAATGCTATGATATCTTCACTAGCAGCTCAGTCTAAACTCCCCCTCAATAACTGCATCAGCACTTTTCAACTAAACACCTTTTACTTTTAGCATCATCAATTACTCTCTTCATGGCAATTTTTAACTCTCCCCCTTTTTAGCCATAATTAGACAAATTATGCCAATTCATATGACCTACACTTCATCACATGCGACATAATACAAGCCCTACTGTCAGTAGCAACAAGATCTATACAATCTCCAAACACAATGTTCTGACATTATTAAAGACATGGTCAAAACCACATTCCAACACTTTTGACTAGACTGGCGATACAAACAATGCTTTAGAAAAACCATTATAAAACCACTCTTTCTCCTTTGCTCAGCACAACACTCCAATAAAGCATGAGTCAATCAAGCTCCAAAGTATCAACCAAGAAACTCAAGCATGAGGATAAAAATCCAGAACCTCTGAAGAAGAAGGTCAAATCTCAGACGACATCAGGTCCTTCTTCAGGAGCAACAAAAACTGGAAGGACTTCAGTGACAACTATGAAGCCTGGTATGAACCATACTGCTCAAAACCAGCCTTCAGAAGATGAATGGGATGCAGATTGGAAGGCATTTCTGGATGCAGGTGATTGGCATGAGGATGTAGTTTAACCTTGTATCTTCAAATATCTAATAAAACTCCAATCATATTTTAGATTTTTCTGTAACTCTACAAAATTCTTTACAGTACTTTTCTATTGCTTTGCTGATAATTGTAATGCCTTAATATGAACCAACAACCTAATGTCATAGCATTCTATCTGACATTATATCCTCATAAGATTCAACCAATCTCCATAATCTTGATCAGCATGCAATCTTCACAATATATGTACCTTTGCTGCAAAATCCATAGACAAATACTTCCCCTGTCAAGATTAACAAATGCTCTAGATGGAGATGAACATTTGAGCACATTTATATGCATTTTGGTACCACTGTCCCTTTCACCAAGGGCTATCATACAATTCATCTTCACCATCCAAGGCAAACCTTCTACTTCATCATTCTCCCGTATGACTATGTAGATGCTCCTTAGATATAATGTAAGCACTAAGCTTCAGATCCAGAACAAAGACATCCTTCACCAAGGATACTCTTGACACTCTTGACACCAGGGTATTACATATGCTCCACTACTGGATTTACTATCAGCAAAATAATCCAAACTCAATACTGTGTCACAAACTCCACAAATTCTCAGCTTACTTATAAGCTTTACTGAGATCCAGTCTCTTCAAGAGATCACACTTCATCTTTCCTTACATCCACCAGTAGTTGTTGAAACTGGTGATGTCTTCAAAGACAGTAGTCATGCTTAAACACATGACCATAATCTCCACTTCTTCTGACCAAAATGCTAGAGCATTCAACTCCACATGTCCAATCTTAATCATCTTCCAGATCTAACCACCAGCAAACATGATGTTATAACATCTTTTGGGACATCAGCTTCTCATCACCTTTCAAAGGACTCATTGCACAGAGAAGTCCTTCAAGAAGCTCCCAATAAAACACAGTCAGAGCAACTTATTCATACACACCTGAATACCATAACTTCCCACACCCTCTCTGAACCATATCCTAGCAAACTCAACCATATCCAGAGTATCTATACCAAATTCTTTTTCCAGAACATACTTCCACCATTTTATGAAAAGCACAGGAATGTTATCTAGTATGCCCTTTTGAATTTTCTCAAAAGTTCTAACAACAACGGCTTCCTTCATTTGAGAGATATCCTGGACATTATCCTCAGACTTATCTCTGATCTTCCTAGAGATGAACACTTTACTTCTGGATTTTGTAGTACCATCCACATAGATTTTCTGCTTAGCAGTTCTCATCTTTGGAGGTGACTCAATAGCTTTCCTCTTTCTTGATTTCAGTCGTTTAGCAATCCCAGGAACCACTTTTGCAATTAGTTCATCATCAGCTCTAACATCTGCATCTTCCAACCTAAGGATTGTCAACTTGTGGAATTTTTCTTCTGAACTATAGGAGTCATTAGTCAGGTTGTCATCTTTCTTGGCCTTGCATGTATTCAGCTCCCAACACTTCTTAAGGTCACAGCTTTTGATCCTTCCATCAGCATTGTTGACTCCTTCATCTTGCTCACATAACTGACTACTCACATCATCCAACTTAGGAGTAACAGCACTATACGTCATTAACCCAGATTGACTTTTCACCATACTTTCACACTTGATGTCATCATCTGATGTTACAGCATCATCACTAGATAAGCTGTCCACTTGAGGTATCCACTGATAGCAATTATCTTTGGATCTTACTCCCTTCATCACTACCTCATTTTGCTCATCAGCTACCACACATTCATCTTTGGTGTAGCTTACTTTGTAACCTTCATCACAAAGTTGACTTATGCTAATTAAATTAGCACTCAACCCTTGAACAAGGAGCACATTATCAAGAGTAAGGCCATCATGATTCTTCACTCTTCCAACTCCTTCTACTACTCCTTTTTCACCATTGCCAAAAATAACACCATTTGCATGGCAAGGATTGAACTCTACCAAATGCTTCTTGGATCCAGTCATGTGCTTTGAACATCCACTGTCAAAGTACCATGCATCCATAGCAAAATGTTCATCTGATGTGTGAGCCAATAGACACTTCACCTTCTCCTTAGGTACCCATTGTTTAACAACTTTGGGCCTGTACTCTCTCCATCTGTTTTGAGGCTAAGGGTATCCATGCAGCTTGTAGCAAGAGTACTGCATATGTCCAAACCTTCCACAATAAAAGCATCTCACCCTTTCATCTCTGAATCTTCTGCCATGATGAGATTGCTTAGGCTGTCATCCATAATGTGGTCTCCTCCTACCATAACTGGCCTGCCTTCTATTATGCTGGTATCTTCTTCCATAAGGAGGCTGAGAATGTTGTTTCCTGGATTATCTCCCATGAGGGTGTGGCTTTCTTCTTCCATAGATATGAGGAACAACATTGGTGTAACCATACCCCTGATGTTGAGACACCTGATAAGACATGTGCTGTTTGAACTGAGCAGCTTGCATGCTCTTGTGGTGTTGTGGGGGCATATACTGACTAGCTCCTTGTGGCTGCTTTCTCTTCTGATTAGGACCAGTCTTCTTCTTAATCTTCTTAGGTTGTGAAACATCAGCTTTCTTAGGTGTAGGATCCTGCTTCTTTGGCTGATGTTGAGACAAAGGTTGTGACACTTCCTTCTTTGAACCTGAAGTGCTTGCTTCTGAAGTTCCCTTATCCTCAGCCACATAACCTATCCCAGCTTTGTCTCCAGCAGCTTTTTCTGACTGTAGTATCTTGTCAAGAGTGGCTGTCCCACTGTTCAACATTCTAACAGATTTAGTCATATGATTAAGATGAGCTTTGACACATAAGACTTCTTTTTCCAATTCAGCTTTGTCATTCTCTAGCTGAGCAATCTGTTTCTTCTGTTGATTCCTCTCCTGACATAGTTCAACACTCTTTAAGCACAACTCTTTGTAGGTTGAAGCTAGCTCATCATAAGTGACTTCTCCATCACTATCATCATTAGGTCCAACAATTCCTGTCAAAGCTGTAACATGCTTTGCTGACTCAATTTCACTTTCACTATCAGAGTCAGACCAGGAAACTGTCATGCCCTTCTTCTGCTTCTTCAAGAATGTGGGACACTCTTTCTTGACATGTCCATACCCTTCACATTCAAAGCACTGAACTCCTTTATCTTGGGCAGTCTTCTCTTCATCCTTCTCTTTTGCCTTGATGTTGTCAGAAGAGATGTTCCTGACATTAGGCCTGGAGTTATTGTTCATCCTCTTGAACACTTTGTTGAATTGTCTTCCCAACATAACTATGGCTTGAGACAGATCCTCCTAAGACTCATCATCTGTAACTTTCTTAACTTCTGCAGGAGTGGAAACCAAGGCTATACTTTTGGGCTTCTTTTCAGGTTCTTCCTCATTCAAACCAAGCTCAAAAGTTTGAAGAGATCCAATGAGCTCATCAACCCTCATCTTGCTGATGTCTTGTGATTCTTCAATGGCAGTTACCTTCATCTTGTACTTCTTAGGAACAGACCTCAGGATTTTCCTTACAAGCTTTTCTTCTGACATCTTTTCTCCAAGGGCACTGGATGCATTAGCCAGCTCAAGCACACTCATATGGAAGTCATGGATAGTCTCTTCTTCCTTCATCTTCAGACTCTCAAACTTCGATGTTAGAAGCTGGAGTCTTGACATCTTAACTCTAGATGTTCCTTCATGAGTGGCCTTCAAAATATCCCATGCTTTCTTAGCAACCTCACAGGTATTAATTAACCTGAAAATATTCTTATCCACTCCATTGAAGATTGCACTTAAAGCTTTGGAATTTCCAAGGGCAAGCTCATCTTCTTCCTTGGTCCATTCTTCTTCCGGCTTTAGCTTTGAGGTGCCCTCTTTATCTTTGCCAGCATCATCTTTTTCAAACACCACAGGAGCTTTCCATTCTTTAATGACAGCCTTCCAAGCTCTGCTGTCCAATGACTTTAAGAAAGTAGTTATTCTAGGCTTCCAATACTCATAGTTTGAGCCATCCAATATAGGGGGTCTGTTGACAAATCCTCCAACCTCTTTGTCCATCTTCACACCAGAAAGTATCTTCCCCAGATCTCACCCAGAGCCAGACAGGAAACCAGGCTCTGATACCAATTGAAATTCTGCTACCAGACGTGTGATGTTAAGGTGCGATGTCACAACAACACACTCTGCACAATGGACAGCAATAACAGTAAATAAATTAACACAATGATTTGTTCACCCAGTTCGGTCTAACTACCTACTTCTGGGGGCTACCAAGCCAGGGATGAATTTCACTACTTGTAGAATTAAATTACAGACTCAACAACCCAGTTGACAATCTCCTAATCTTAATTCCTACTAGTGACTTTCTACCTAAGAAACCACTTAGATATGAGAACACTACTCAATCCCTAAAACCACTCAAAGAACAACCTCTTTGAGAACCCTTGATTCTGCTTCACAGCTTTGATCAAGTAATACAACTCTCTTTGCTTCACAGCTTTAGAGAGGACAGAATACGACACAGCAATTCACCCTAGAATTCTGGTTATACACCTTGTACAAAATACTCAAGACACTCAGCCACTGCTCTTGATCTTCTCCCCGTATTTCTGTACCTTTTTCTTTTGGTCTTGTGCGCTTTATATAGCTCCTTGAATTGGTCTTGGACTTGCTACAATATCTCCAAGATTTGTTATTTAAAACTGAATATTAAAACAGATTTTCTCCCAAAATCTTTTTAAATCTTCAACCTTTTAAATCTCCTACAAATCTGCAGCAGATCTCCTATGCAGCATCAAATATCTAACCCAAGATATTCGCATCCAATGAGACAGCTTGCTCTCCATAATTCCAGCTAATACGCAAACCCTAATAACAACAAGCCCATGCTGTTATCAGTTCTGCAGATATGATGTTACAACATCACTGGTGTGACATCAGACATCCAACTTCAGTACTTAAATACTTAACACAGCCCAGTGTTAAGACTTCAATGTTGCAACATCAGCACCTTGACATCAACATTGAACATTCTTTTTTTTACTAAAATTCCAGCCAATCCAGGAACTATCAATAATTTTTTAACTTAAAATAGCTTTGATTCTTTCTAGCGTCGAAAATGAGGGTTAACAGTGGCGCTCGCCACATTAAGTTTGGTGGCTCCCGCCACATCACAAATAATTTTATAATATAATACACACACACCACACAAAAAAATAAAAAAGAGAAAGAGCTGCATGTGGCGCAAGCCATGCTTTAGCATGGCGCCAGCCTCCTCACCATGTGGAGCAAGCCACCCTCCTTTAAGGATAAAGGTGGCGCAAGCCACCCCTTCCTGTAGCATTCCTCTTCCTTTTTTATTTTGTTGTTTTTTAACTATTATTTTCCATTTCTTTTCTATATGTTTTTCTTAATAATTTCTAAACAAAACATCAAATTTTGTAGACTTATTTCTATCAACTGTGTTCTTGAATGTTAGAAGCTTTTCGTTAAAGTATGCTATAATTTATGAAGTTTGTTTGAACATTGCTTCCTGGCTTTACCATAAATTCTTGTCTGTACTTTTTTTGCTTCTGTTTGTTATTGCATGATTCCATTGTTTTGTTTTTCAAACTGTGAGAATATCTTTGCTGTTATGCTTGACATCTTAATGTGCTGCTATTGTTAAATGAGTTATTTTGGGAGTATGCTGAGATCTATTTATGAAACTTTGTATCCCTGATTCTAACAAACTCTTGCCATGAGAATGTTGTTTGCTTTTGATTCTGTTGCTTTTCATGCCATGAGTTAAAATTCTTTTGTTTCTGTTTGCTTTCCATGCCATGATTGTCATGCTTGTGTGACTACTGTTTTGGAATTGAGTTTTTCTATGAATGTATTTGACTTGTGAAGTTCTGTTCCTGACCTCAACATAAGCCTTGCCATGCAATATTGTTTGTTTTGCTATCTGTTGATAAGTTACATGTTTTCAAATGCTTTAGTTCAAATTGTGGATGCTTCTCTGCCATATATGTCACAGTTACATGACCACTTTCACTCACTGTTTGCTATGTTCAAATTTATGTTCACTTCATGATTAAATGCTCACTGTTTGCTATGTTCACTTTTTAAGTTCATTTCCTGATTATATGCTTACTGTTTGGATTTATTAAACTCATTATATTTCATATACTTCAACTCTTTGTAACTCTTATTTATAAGATTTTATTTCCCCCCATTCCAAAGGAAGGTGAATATGTTGACTCATAAGTCATTGACCTCCCACCTTAACCTAAGTAACCTCTTAGGAGAAAACTTTATTTCTAGGCCTCATCAGAGCCGTAGAAATCACAACTAGCTTTAGGAAGGAGTTCTTAAACTCTTAGTGATATTCATCATAATGAGTCATCACTTTTCCCGCTGACTAAAACATAACATAGGACCATTATAACTAGACTTAGAGAGTTCTTATACTCTACAATGAGCTTGTACTCATTTCCCCTCTGAATATTGACCATAGTCAACAGTTCAGTAGAAGTAGAACTAAGCATACTCTGATTCTATTCCCGAGGATACGTAGGCGCAAAGTGCGATGCTTTGTCGAGTATACTTAGATACTAACCCCTAGGGTTTTCAACCTTTAGCATAGAACCTTTAGCAAACATAAGATAACCTAAACAAGAGGCTCCCGTAGAGTACTACAGACGTTTAGGGTGCTAATAGTTTCCCTAGACGTAACCAACCCCCGAACCTTAGATCTCCCCCCTTTAGGTTTTTTAACGATCTTGAACCTTTCCTTTGGATAAATCAAAGTCGGTTGTAAAAGAAATATGATGCAAGTTAATTCATAGCTTGTTATCCAATTTTCACCGCAACAGAAATGGCGACTTCACTGGGGATGTTAGACCTATTGCTGGTCCTTTCCTAAGAGGGTTAAGCCAATCTTGTTTTTATGTTATTCATGTTTGCTTATTTACTTGTATATGCTTGTGTATGTCATATTTGCTTATATATCTGTGTACCTGTTCTTGCTTGACTTTTTTCCTGTTTAATGTGGGTTGACATGATATCTATGAGTGAGATAAATCCTATACCCGGATTTGAGTGCACTTATTATAGGACGATGGTATTCAAGGAGGCTTTGAGGGAATCGAATCCTGAAAAGTTGAATTGATAACACCATCACTCAGTTGAGGCCCTCTTGAGAGTCTAGTTATGTTGAACGAATTCGTTCGTGAAAGCGTGCTACTCTCGACCTAGGAGCCCGTGATATTGAGAACCGTAGTTACCAAACCCCACTAAACGTTTTAGGATGTAGTGCAGTGACCATGATGGAGTCTATTTCTGAATTGGTTGTCACGTGATACTACACTCAGACGAGATCCTCTTGAGAATTTTATTGATTACCAAGTCATCTGGGAAATTGTTAAAATCTGAAAGATGGGTTGTCGACTCTGGGAACTTCTTAGAACCCCGTTCAGCAGGTGAAAACCAATAGAACATACCAATGGGAAGGGTGAACCCTTGGCTCCATGCTCAACCTATCCCCCCTTTGCCTTTGTTTGTTTGTGCTCTGTGTGTGTTTGTTGCATCCATATAGCATAAGCATTCATGTTGCATTTGTTTCATGGAACTCAGACTTCTTTTCTTATATCAGAGGAATATCATGGATAGCTCAAGAAGAAACACCATCAAATACACTTTCAAGAGTCCCAAATTGGATGACCTAAGGAAATTGGGAGATTTGTTAACAGACCCTGAAGGATTCCTAAGCAGATATGGAAAGTTGTGGGTTTTGTTGAAGAAGACCGTTGATGAAGGACTTCTCTCAACTCTGCTTCAGTTTTATGATCCAAAATATCACTACTTCACGTTCCCTGACTATAAGCTCCTGCCCACCCTTGAGGAATACTCTCAGATAGTTGGTTTGCCTATCAAGGATGAGTCCCCGTTTCCTATCTTCGAGGAGGATCCAAAAGAGGAAGAAATAGTCGAGAAGACTCATCTGGAGTTAGTTGACATCAAAAGCAATTTAACTTCTAAGGGAGGAATCTTTGGGTTAACTGCTAAGTTCTTGATTGGAAAGGCTCGTTACTTTGCTAAGAACTCCAACAGGGATGCCTTTGAAGCTGTATTTGCATTGCTTATCTATGGACTTTTCTTGTTTCCAAACATAGATAACTTTGTGGATCTAAATGCAATCAAAATCTTCTTGAAACAAAATCCCGTACCTACCCTGCTTGCCGAAGCCTATCACTCAGTCCATACAAGAAACGCTCATAGAAATGGACAGATTACCTGCTGTGTCCTTATACTGTATAGATGGTTTATTTCTCATCTGCCAAAGGCAGGCGCATTCTGGGATTCCAAGAAAGGATGGTGGTCTTAGAAAGTTATGGCACTCTCCCATGTAGATATTGACTGGTATACTGGGGTGTATGATGGAATCCTGATTATAGATAGCTGTGGAAACTATGGTAACATGCCTCTTCTTGGCATCAAAGGTGGTATCAGTTACAACCCTGTATTGGCACGATGCCAATTAGGGTATCCTTTGGAAGACAAACCTCTCAGTGCTCATGTGGAAAGTATTTACTTTGAAACATATGACAAGAACGAAGAACAGAAGGAGTTGATCTTGAACGCTTGGGGTAGCAAGCGCAAAAAAGGAAAAAGTTCTTTAGGATGACCTAATTGTGTGTCCTTGGAGCCCTACCTCCAATGGGTTAGAAGAAGAGCTATAGAGCTACAGATTCCCTACAAAAGGCAAGAACCCATTGCTTTGAAGAAAGAGCCTATTTTGTACTTCATGTCAAGAGAAGAAGAACTGGAGATTTCTTTAGGACAAGCCCGAAGGTCAGAGGAAGGCTGGAAGCTCAAGTATTAAGTGGTTGTTGAAGAGAATCTGGAACTCCAAAAGCAGCTACAGACCAAGGACGAGGAGTTACTCTCGTGCAAGAAGAGAAAGACCCTAGGAGATCCAAGTTAGCCTCCTGCTTGGAAATCTATTCTCGATAACCTCATCGCAGAAAGAGATCAGATGGAGAAAGAAATCAGAAGACTCAACGCAAGGCTCTTCGGAGAATTTCCTTAGGACTTTCTAGCTTTTATTTAGCTTTATGTTTAGGGCTTTTGAAAGTGTATCAACTATTGTAATTCACCTTTATTTAAATGAAAATGAGGTCTTTTGATATCTCTTGATATTTTGCGAACGTCTGAATTCCATGAAACTTTGCATTGCATCTTGCATCTTCGCTAAACAGTCAAGACACTAAACTTTGTTTTGCAGACTTTGTAGAGAATGGAGGCTACTAAGAAGATAAACTGGCCCTTTACTTTCCTGATCCCTAACATTGAGCAGCTGATAGAGATCGGAGGAAGAATTGAAGACCCGCTAGGATTCATCGACAAGTACGGAGACCTTCTGTCCCTAATGAAACTACAGGTGAAGGAAGGATTGCTGGAAACCTTGGTGCAACTGTATCATCCCGCATACTGTTGTTTCATATTTCCTAATTTCCAGCTGGTTCCAACTATAGAGGAGTATTCAGCCATGTTGAGTTTACCAATTCAGCATCATCCTTCATTTTCTGGTGTGGAAGGGGAGTTCCTTAACCAAGAGATTGCTGCAGGGTTAAGTATCTGAAAGAGGCATATACGAGAGAACATGACTACTAGAGAAGGGTATCGTGGTTTACCAGCTCAGTTTCTGGTTGAAAGGGCTCTTCACTTTTAAGGAAGGGGAAACTCTGTAATGTTTGAATCAATTTTTGCTCTGCTAGTGTACGGGTTGTTCCTGTTTCCCAATGTCGAAGACTTCGTTGACGTCCAAGCCATCCGAATATTTATGAGTCAGAACCCTGTCCCTACTCTATTAGCTGATATGTACTTCTCAGTTACTACACAATCCATGAAAAAAGAAGGTGTGATTGTCTGTTGTGCTCCACTGCTCTATAAGTGGTTCATTTCGTATTTGCCTACAGCTCCAACATTTTGGGAGGTAAGAGATAGCGCCCTTTGGGCTAAGAAACTGATGGAGCTAGAACGTTCTGCTATCAGGTGGTATGATTCGGACCCAAGAGGGACCCCTATGATTATAAGTTGTGGGGGATATCCTAACGTGTCGCTCATGGGACGGAGTGGTTGCATCAACTACAATCCAGTGCTCGCCCATTGCCAGCTTGGTCACCCCATTGAGGAACAACCAGATCCCAAGGAGCTGAAGTTGATCTATTATGGGTATGGAGAGGGATTTGAAGACAAACTCAAAATGGGGCATGCCTGGTTCCACATTAATCAGCAGAGGTGGACCACTGCCGGTCCCGTCACAGAAGCTCATTTGAAATGGACGCAGGGGATTTCGCTCAGGATGAAGAAGCCTTTTCCATACTACGAGACACCCATGAGTCCCAAGCAGAAGAGGATGGAGTTGTTGGGAGAGATGACTGTTGAGAAGGCCAGAACCAAGCAGCGCATCAAGGAGATCATGAAAGGGATCAGGGAAGGAGAAGGGCCCTCCTATTTAGAGTTGTAGCTTTTAAGTTTCCTGTTTTATGATCAGTTGTTGTAATCCTGTTTTAAGTTGTATTTCTTTTAATGTAATTCGAACGATGGTTGTAATATTTCCTTTTTGTAGGCACTTGTATTATCTTTCAATGGGAAGGAGTTTATGTTGTTGGTAATCCTGTATTTACACTGTTTGTGAATAATTTTTAGTTCTTGATGGTTTAGCCTGCGTTTTCATCTACTTTGCATCTTTGCATGTGCATGTGCATTCTTCCGTGTCTCATCGTGTTTTATCTTCTCCAGAACCATCACCCTAAATTCTCTACATCGTTACAACACCCGGGCACAGGCTCGAAGAAGAAGAATGTCTGAGGATTGCGAGAATTTGGATCAGGTTAACAATGAACTCAACGAATTAAGAGGAGGAATAGGGCAGATCATGGAAGCTTTGAATGTTATACGAGCAAAGATGGATACGCAGGTCACTGTAGTCTCAGAGGTCGTTGCTACAACTGTAGAGCCGCCGGTTATACCTGTTGTGAACCCTACTCTAGGGATGCCGTTCGATTTTATACGAGCCATGGCTCCTCAGTCTACGCAACAAGCAGTGTCGTTGCTTGGTGAGAATCAGTAAGCTATTCCAACTTATGCTCTGCCCGTGGTGCAGACCCAGGTCCAACCTATTTTTCAGAATCAGCCTCATTTTGATTATGACAATATATCTGTGGAGGAGGATGATCGTAATGAGAAGCTGAGAGCGAGTGTAGAAGTTATGCAGAGAAAGTTGAAAGCTATGGAGGGAAGCAATGTCTTCAGTACTAACCTCAAAGACATTTGTTTAGTCACAGATCTGGTAATTCCGCCGAAGTTCAAGCTACCAAGTTTTGAATTGTATTCCGGTGCTACTTGCCCCAAAGCACATTTGGTCATGTACCTCTGGAGAATGGCTGCGTACATGGACAACGATAAGCTAATGATTCATTGTTTCCAAGATAGTCTGAAGGGCGCCGCTGCAAAATGGTACCTAGGTTTGGATCAGTCTCAGATCAAGTGTTTTCAAGACGTAATGGACGCCTTTGTGAAACATTATAAGTATAATTTGGATTTAGCTCCAGATCGTAGACAACTGCTGACTATGACTCAAAAGAACACCAAGTCATTCAAAGAGTACACTCAAAGATGGAGGGAAACGGCCTCGCAGGTTGAACTGCCATTGACAGAAAAAGAATTAGCTGATTGGTTTGTGGATACCGTAAAGCCTGAATTTTATGAGAAGATGATCAGTAATATTGGTGCCAATTTTTCTGACATTATTGCCATCGGTGTGAAAGTAGAAGCGGGTTTGAAGAATGGAAAAATAGCCAGTTCACCTAGTAGTTCCACTAGTAACAGTGTCAAGAAGTCTCCGGGTAATTTTCATAAGAAGAAAGAAGGTGAGACTAATGCTGTTATGTGAAAGAGTCAGAGTCCCAGATGGAAACGATCTCTCTTTCAACAACAACCAAGTCCCAGTCTTCCTCAACAACCGATTTACCCTATGTAGATCGCACAACAACCGTATGTGGCGGCTGTTACGCCCACTTTTAACCATCAGATGATGCAACCAGCTCTTGTTCACCAGCCACCGAAGCAACAGCAGTGGCCGAGAAATCAAAATCAGAATTACCAGCAGCAAAGGTGGCCAACGCCACAGCAAAATACCCCTCAAAGAAGACAGGCGGTAACACCAAATTTTCCATCCATACCGATGACCTACACAACATTGTATCCTTCTCTGGTGGAGCAAGGATTAATTGTTACTAGGCCATTGGGACCACCATCTAAGAAGTCTCTTCAGTTCTTCAACCCCAATGCAACCTGTGCTTTCCATCAAGGAGGGGTGGGTCATGATTTAGAAGGATGTTTGGCATTAAAGAATCTAGTGAAAAGTTTGATGGAGAAGAACATTTTGTCTTTCGCTAATAACCATCCAAACGTGAAGAGTAACCCCTTGCCAACGTATGGGTCAACTAATGCTATCGAAGACGAGAATGATGAAGTGTTGGTCTAAGATGCAGCGAAGATTAAAACTCCCCTGAGAACGTTTCATGCCAAGCTGTTTAGCGCCGGTTTGGTCAAGGTTTGCCATGATGGTTGTGAAGAGTGTGATGGTTGTAGTGAAGGGTGTCAGTTAGTTCAAGACAATATTCAGCAGTTGATTAATGAAGGTTTCCTGCAGGTTTTCAGAAAAGAAAGCAGAGTAGCAGTGATTGAACCAGTGTTTAATTTGCCAAAGCAGGTGCCAGTGTTTGATGAAGAGGAATACGTATCAGTAGTTCCTGTATTCAACAGTCCAGGGGAAAGTACTGTGAGTCCCGTGTTTAAACAACCAGTTCCAAGATTCAACAAACCTGAAGTTATTTCTCCTGTTAATTATGCCAGGCAAAATAATTTCCCAATACCAGTCCCATTCAGGTTCAGAGGAACCAAAGCGTTACCGTGGATCTACGAAGACATTACAGGTGGTAGGAAGAAGGAGGAAATGATCCCAAGGAAAGAGGTGGGGGTCGTTATAGAAGGACCAGTCCCAAGGAAGGAGGTGGGGGCTGATGAGAAGAATGTGTCCAGTATAGTAGGAACGGGGAAAATGACGAGGAGTGGGAGGATTTATACCCCTATGAACAAAGAAGTGTCCAGTAAAGAAGGTAATATTCATGTACCCGCCAATGACAAAGGTAAAGAAGTGATCTCCAAAGAAGATGTCGAAGAATTTCTCAGAATAATAAAAAGAAGTGACTACAAGGTTGTGGATCAGCTCCACCAGACTCCGTCAAAAATTTTTGTTTTATCTCTGTTGATTAATTCACCAGTCCACCGATCAGCACTGCAGAAAGTATTGGCTCAGGCTCATGTAGCTCAGGATATTACCGTCGGGCAGTTTGATCATGTTATCGCTAACATTACTGCATGCAATACACTCAGCTTCAGTGATGAAGAGCTGACCCAAGCGGGTCAGAAACACAATCTTGCGCTGCACATATCAATAAAATGTCATGAGGACACGTTGGCTAGAGTTCTCGTAGACACAGGATCTTCTCTGAATGTTTTACCGAAGAGGACTCTCGATAAGTTGGCATACCAAGGAGGGATAATGAGACCCACGTCACTAATTGTCAAAGCTTTTGATGGTTCACGTAGATCTGTGATGGGAGAAATTGAGCTACCTGTTTTGATTGGCCCTCAGGAATTCAATGTGATGTTTCAAGTCTTAGATATTAATCCTGCCTATAGTTGTTTGCTAGGAAGGCCCTGGATCCATGAGGCTGGCGCTGTCACCACAACCCTACATCAGAAATTGAAGTTTGTGATTGATGATAAGTTTGTCATTGTGCATGGAGAAGAAGATTTGATGGTTAGTAATTTGTCGTCCTTCCGTTACATCGAGGCTGATGAGGACGCGTTGGAGACTTCTTTCCAAGCCCTGGAAATAGCTAATGCAGTTATGATGGACAATGAGAAGCCAGTGGTACCAGAATATCCATCCTTTGCTTCGTATAAGAGTATCCAGTCTGCCCTTCGAGAAGGCGTGCCTGCAGGTTGGGGCGAAGTTATTGAGGTTGAGAAGAGGAACCGACACCAAGGGTTGGGTTACAGACCAACTCCAGAAGATGAGGCTGCTTCAGGTATGAGAGGAAGAGGAATGAAGATAAAGACTGTGCAGGAAACATTTGTCAGAGGTGGGCATCAGGTCCACGCAATCATTGGAAGTGCTGAGGAAGAGGAAGATATTGATCGTTTGGTTTTACGCCAGGGAGGCGCGTTAAGCAATTGGGAATCTGTTTAGATACCAAATTTGTACCCAGAACCAGAGTAACTTGTTTTGATTTGTTGTTTTCATTCCCCTAGTCTTGCCCAAAGCTAGTGGATTATTTTGTACGGGCCTCCATTTTCAATATCTTAATCAATGAAATGACGTTTTGCTAAAATTCTCGTTGTCTTTACTTTATTGCATTCTGTTTCTAAAAATGGCAGTCTTTTCAAAACACCATCTTCATCTCGCATGTTCTTGAATTGTTGTGCATTTTAATAAGATAAGTCATTTTATCGTGCAGAATGAATCATAAACCTATTGTATTCAAGGACCTTGCTCTTACCATTAACTTCGACTCCCTTATCTATCAAGCTGAGGAGGAAGAAGATTATGAGGCGTCCAAGGATCTAGCAGATATGTGTGATTACCAGTATACGGATCTCCGGCCTCATGAAGAGCAAGTGGATGTCATCAATCTTGGCACTAAGGAAGAGAAGAAAGAGGTTAAGATTGGGGCATCGCTGAAACCAGAAATTAGACAACAGTTGATTTCACTCCTTGAAGAGTATGTGGACGTGTTCGCTTGGTCCTACCAAGACATGCCTGGCTTAGATACAGATATTGTGGTCCACAAGTTACCCCTCAAACCTGAATGCCCGCCAGTAAAACAAAAGCTTCGCAGAAGTCATCCTGACATGGCCCTCAAAATTCGAGATGAAGTTAAGAGACAGTTGGATGCCGGATTTTTAGCAGTTTCCAAATACCCAGAGTGGGTAGCTAATATTGTTCCAGTTATGAAGAAGAATGGAAAGGTACGAATGTGTGTGGATTATAGGGACCTTAACAAATCTAGTCCCAAGGATGATTTTCCTCTACCGTATATCGATATGCTGGTAGACAACACGGATCGTTTCGCAATGTTCTCATTTATGGATGGTTTTTCAGGCTACAATCAGATTAGAATGGATCCAGCTGATATGGACAAGACTACTTTCATCACCCCGTGGGGTACTTATTGTTATAAGGTTATGCCTTTTGGATTGAAGAATGCCGGGGCAACTTACCAGAGAGCTATGGTGACCCTGTTCCATGATATGATCCATAAGGAGATTGAAGTGTACGTGGACGACATGATATCCAAATCACAGAGTGAGGAGGAGCACGTAGACCATTTGTTAAAATTATTTAAGAGACTTCGAAAGTATCAGTTGAGGTTAAACCCTGCAAAGTGTACCTTTGGAGTCAGGTCAGGGAAGTTATTGGGTTTCATTGTTAGCCAGAAGGGCATTGAAGTGGATCCAGATAAAGTGCGAGCAATTCAAGAAATGCCAGCTCTGCAAACCGAGTCTCAAATCAGAGGATTTTTGGGCCGTTTGAATTACATCTCCAGGTTCATCTCCAACATGACTCCAATATGTGCGCCAATTTTCAAATTACTCCGTAAGAATCAGCCAGTAGAATGGAATCCTGACTGTCAACAAGCTTTCGAGAAACTCAAAAGTTATCTCCAAGAACCTCCTATTCTAATTCCTCCAGTTCCCGAAAGACCTCTCTTTATGTATTTGACTGTTTTGGAAGAATCTATGGGCTGTGTTTTGGGACAGCATGACGAGACTGGCCGGAAAGAACATGCAATTTATTATCTGAGTAAGAAGTTTGCGGACAGTGAAAGCCGTTACTCACTACTTGAAAAGACTTGTTGCGCTCTGGCTTGGGCCGCCAAACGTCTAAGACAGTACCTGATTTGTCATACTACCTTGTTGATTTCCAAGATGGATCCGATAAAGTACATTTTCGAGAAACCTGCTCAAACGGGTAGACTTGCCCGCTGGCACATGTTTTATCTGAATATGACATTTAGTATGTCACTCAAAAGGCCATTAAAGGAAGTGTTCTTTCAGAATATCTTGCCGACCAACCAGTTGAAGACTATGAACCACTCAAGTTTGATTTCCCTGACGAGGATATTATGGCGGTGAAAGATTGTGAAGAGTCAAGCTCTGAAGAAGATCCCAGGGCTGAGTATAGGTGGAAGATGATGTTCGACGGTTCGTCCAATTACAAGGGGAATGGAGTAGGTGTTGTTATAATTAATCCTGAAGGTGGCTACACCCCTTTTACAGCCAGATTGGATTTTGGGTGTACGAATAATATTGCTGAGTATGAAGCATGCATTTTGGGTCTGGAAGCTGCAATCGATCTTGGAATCTGTTTTCTTGAAGTTATGGGTGACTCTGCTCTGGTCATTTACCAAATCAGAGGCGAGTGGGAAACAAAAGATGAGAAACTTATCCCTTATTAGGCATATGCTCTGGAGTTGATTAAGTGTTTTGATGAGATAACTTTTCGCCATGTGCCACGTACTGAGAATCATGTGGCTGACGCTTTAGCAACACTGGCTTCGATGTGGCAAGTTAGATTTATCAACGAAGATCCAGTAATCAGTATTGGAAGGAGGACTGAGCCTGCCTACTGCCAGTCCATTGAAGAAGAATCAGATGGTAAACCTTGGTTCCATGACATTTTGAACTTCCTGAAGAATCAAGAATATCCTGCCAACGCCTCCGTTCTTGATAAGAAGACTCTACGATGATTGTCAGCCAAGTTCTTCATCAGCAATGGTGTACTGTACAAAAGGAATCATGATATGGTTTTGTTAAGATGTGTCGATAAGAGAGAAGCAGACTTGTTGATCCATGATATCCATGAAGGAGCTTTTGGCACCCATGCCAATGGACATGCCATGGTTAAGAAGATTTTGAGGGCTGGATACTATTGGTTGACTATGGAGACTGATTGCATCCAGTACGCTAGAAAATGCCATAAATGTCAGATTTATGTGGACAAAATGCATGTTCCTCCTACTCTGTTGAATGTGCTATCATCGCCCTGGCCGTTCTCTATGTGGGGCATCGATATGATTGGGGCAATTGAGCCTAAAGCGTCTAATGGGCATCGCTTCATTTTGGTGGCTATAGATTACTTTACCAAGTGGGTGGAAGCCGCCTCTTATGCGAATGTGACTAAGCAAGTAGTTGCTCGCTTCATTAAGAACATCATTTGTCGTTATGGGATTCCGAGCAGAATCATAACTGACAATGGAACCAATCTGAATAACAAAACCATGAAGGAGTTGTGTGATAACTTCAAGATTGAACACCATAACTCTTCACCGTATCGTCTGAAGATGAACGGAGCGGTTGAAGTTGCAAACAAGAATATCAAGAAAATTCTTCAGAAAATGGTCAAAACATACAAGGATTGGCATGAGATGTTACCGTTTGCACTGCATGGATATAGAACTTCGGTCCGAACTTCGACAGGGGCAACCCCTTTTTCGTTGGTATATGGAATGGATGTTGTTCTCCCTATAGAAGTTGAGATACCTTCTCTGAGGATATTGATGGAAACAAAGCTTGATGAAGCTGAATGGGTTCAAGAAAGATACGATCAGTTGAATCTAATTGACGAGAAGCGCCTGACAGCCATGTGTCATGGTCATTTGTACCAGAAGAAGATAAAAAGAGCATTTGATAAAAAGGTCCGTATTCGGGAATTCCGAGTAGGTGAGTTGGTACTTAAGAGGATTCCGCCATCGTAGAAAGACGCCCGTGGGAAATGGGCACCCAATTATGAAGGTCCATTCGTAGTAAAGACAGTGTTTTCAGGAGAGTCTTTAATTCTTACAACTATGGACGGTGAACAGCTTGCGCAGCCTATGAATTCTGATTCGGTGCGGAAGTATTATGCTTGAGACAAGGACACCTCACTGGTATCTTGGAATCCCCAAGGAAGCTCAAGTTTTTTTCTACTACTAGAGTCCTTAGTCATTAGGGTTATTGGTCATTGAATACGATGTAACCTTTGCCAAATTGCCATTTTGTTGCATTTGTAATATTTCATGGGACTCTGCTATTTGGCAAGTCACCATTTTTCAATGAGTATCAGCTATTGAACCATCTTCTTGTTTAAAACGTTGTCATCTTTATTTTGCAAAACTTTGTCATTTTCACTTAATTTTTTTGAAAACGGAAACATTGCAATTTCTAAGAAAACACAAAGATAAACTAAGTTTTACTCTGGAATTAAGACATTTTGGAATCAAGTTGGTACAGGAAGAGTTAGTAGTACTGTATATTTGGCTTGGATTTGCCATCTCCAGTGAAAAGAAGATTGCCCAGGTTATCCTTGATGTTTGGGTTTCAGGGTGTTGGTTGCATTATCTTTTCTTCTCTTTGTTTTGCGTCGCTCGCGTTGTTTCTAGCATATAGCTAAGCATATGCATCATACCTTAGCATCTTTGCATCTTTGTGCTCTGTTTCGCTTGAGGTCTGTTGTTGGTGTCTGTCATTATTTCCCCAGTGAAGTAAAGACATTCCCGGTTTGCTTTGTGTCGTGCTTGTTTGGTCTTAACCTTTGCGCGCCAGATTTGAATCTTTAAATCTTTTGTTGTTCCCCAAGAAGTTTAACATTAAAGATTTTGTAAAACTGTTCTCATTTGAATCGTGTCAAACTTGAACTTGGACTTTGTTTGAATCATGTCAAGCATTGTCTTCTTGTTTTAAAACCGTTCCTGTTCGAATCGTGTCTGACATGAACAGAGTCTTTGTTCGAATCGTGTCGGACATTGCCTTTTGTTTTAAAACTGTTCTCGTTTGAATCGTGTCAAACTTGAACTTGGACTTTGTTTGAATCGTGTCAAGAACTGTCTTGTGTTTTAAAACCTGTTCTCGTTTGAATCGTGTCAAACTTGAACTTGGACTTTGTTTGAATCTTGTCAAGCATTGTCTTCTTGTTTTAAAACCGTTCCTGTTTGAATCGTGTCGGACATGAACAGAGTCTTTGTTCGAATCGTGTCGGACATTGCCTTTTGTTTTAAAACTGTTCTCGTTTGAATCGTGTCAAACTTGAACTTGGACTTTGTTTGAATCGTGTCAAGCACTGTCTTGTGTTTTAAAACCTGTTCTCGTTTGAATTATGTCAAACTTGAACTTGGACTTTGTTTGAATCGTGTCAAGCATTGTCTTCTTGTTTTAAAACCGTTCCTGTTCGAATCGTGTCGGACATGAACAGAGTCTTTGTTCGAATCGTGTCGGACATTGCCTTTTGTTTTAAAACTGTTCTCGTTTGAATCGTGTCAAACTTGAACTTGGACTTTGTTTGAATCGTGTCAAGCACTGTCTTGTGTTTTAAAACTGTTCTCGTTTGAATCGTGTCAAACTTGAACTTGGACTTTGTTTGAATCGTGTCAAGCATTGTCTTCTTGTTTTAAAACCGTTCTTGTTCGGATCATGTCAGACATGAATAGAGTCTTTGTTCGAATCGTGTCGGACACTGCCTCTTGTTTTAAAACTGTTCTCGTTTGAATCGTGTCAAATTTGAACTTGGACTTTGTTTGAATCGTGTCAAGCATTGTCTTGTGTTTTAAAACTTGTTCTTGTTTGAATCGTGTCAAACTTGAACTTGGACTTTGTTTGAATCGTGTCAAGCACTGTCTTCTTGTTTTAAAACCGTTCTTGTTCGAATCGTGTCGGACATTGAACCCTTACTTTGGATTTTTGAAAACTCGTTTTAAGCTTAGCTTCTTGGAACAAATTTCTTCAAACTTATAAGACTCCTAGTTGGTGCGCAGGGTTTGTCTCTGTCTTCCTGGCTTTTCTTGAAGATCCCATTTTGAACTCTTCAGTTTGAGATCCCCAGGAAGTCTTTGCTTGGTTGTCTGTCCTTTTGACTGATCCCTAGTGATCAGGTTTTTCTTTCTGGTTTCATACCCAGAAGGAGTGTGTTGCTTTATTCCCAGTAGTCTAGCTCCCCGGATTTGTCCCCAGTGGAGATTGTTTTTTTGTTTTCCCAAGTGTTTCTTTGGAGTCTCCCCGGTGAGTCTCTCGCGTTGGTTAGCCTGTATCCCCGAGGAGTCTTTTCCTCGTGGATACTAACCTTCTTCTTGCTTCCCCAGTGAAGCTTCCCCGCGGTTGTTAGCTCTTCTTTGGTGTCCGGTTTTGTCTGCATTTTTGCATCTTGCATGGCATCATATCATCATATTAGCAGCATTGTACGTCTTTGTATCTAAGGGCAAAATTTTTGGTTTGCTATATTTAAATACCTTTCACTCGGACGTCCCGAGGATCATCGTTACTCGTGCCATTCGGTGAAGATATTTAAATAGGGGCAACTGTTGTACCCCAAATTTTTCCCTTAGATCCATTGATCTCTTGCATGTAATAATAGGGCAATCATGCTGCATGACTAACCTTTTTTTATCAGATTTTTGTCTGTGTTTGTTTCCTTTTATCAGGTTTATCTTGAGGAGATTCAAGGAGTGATTGATCAAGGTTTTTGGATGGAGCATTGAATCAAGCAAGTCTCTAGGAAATGTCTCCATAACCCTAACCCCACCATGACCAAATTTCTACCCACTTTATCTACCCTCAATTGTCACCTTCATTTTCTAAACCTATTTCATTAACCATTTCATTTAACCAATTTTGTCCAATTTTTTCAATTTAATTTTCCTATACCTCATTTAATCCTAGTCAATTGCCAAATCATCCGTCCATTTATTTTTCCTAATCACCTTTGCTTATGCAAGACAATTTTATTTCCTAAACCTACATTTCATAACCCACCGTGACCAAAAGAAAGGAAAGGAAAGTGTTACAAATTATTGGATTTATTTTCATTACCAAGTGGCCAATAGAAATCAAGCATGAATATGTTGACTTTTCAACCCAAACATCAGCCAATGGAAAAGTGACAGATTGGAAAGGAAGAACTCAACATTATTTGAAATCCATTTGTTCACAAAACCATTCAATCCTTGGCGCGAATCATATATTAAACTCTCCAAGGATCATTCCCTTTTGAGCTCTCAACAGTTTGCCTCAATAAAAATTGATTCTGAAGATTTACTTATCTTGGCATTCATCCTGACACACCTGCAAAATGCCTTCTCAATCCCAAGACCTTGCCTCATTCGATACCCTCTCAATGACACCAGAGGGAGAGTTCTGAAGACATGCATGAAATGGTGAAGCTGATCCTGCAGCGTCTGACTTGCTTTGGCACGACATAGGAGCGTCTGTCTCCAAGAGCTGAAGAACGTTTGAATTCAAATTGCAAACCCTAGATCTAACCTTGCCCACCAAGTGTTTTGAAACTCAACCCGGCCCATCAAGCAGCCTATATAAAGGGCTCATCTACAGCTCTCAAAAATCAACATTTTTCACACAAACACTTCTCACAAAATTACAAAAGCTTCTGGTGCACGAGCAAGAGGAGGAAGAGTGGTTTTAACATTCTGATTCAAGTTCAGAAAGCTCATCACAAGGCGAGGAAACAGTGGACTTGCTCCACTAGGTATCACCTTATCTCTTTCTACTCTTATGCACGATGATTATGTGATACGTTATATGCACCATGCTGTTATCATTTTTATTCCATTACTGTCTGATTTTTGTGATTACTTTGCTCCATGTTTAATTATCATGTTGTTATATGCATTCCTGTCTGATTATCGTTTGCTGTTGTGGAAGAAAAATCATCATGTTGGTTTCACTTTTGTGTTGATTAATCGCAACTGATTTCGCTTCGTGTTCGTCTGAAAATGAAAATAAAATAAATAAGGAGTTGGGTGGCGCTCGCCACATTAAGTTTGGTGGCTCCCGCCACATCACAAATAATTTTATAATATAATACACACACACACCACACAAAAAAATAAAAAAGAAAAAGAGATGCATGTGGCGCAAGCCATGCTTTAGCATGGCGCAAGCCATGCTTTAGCATGGCGCCAGCCACCTCACCATGTGGCGCAAGCCACCCTCCTTCAAGGATAAAGGTGGTGCAAGCCACCCCTTCCTGTAGCATTCCTCTTCCTTTTTTATTTTGTTGTTTTTTAACTATTATTTTCCATTTCTTTTCTATATGTTTTTCTTAATAATTTCCAAACAAAACATCAAATTCTGTAGACTTATTTCTATCAATTGTGTTCTTGAATGTTAGAAGCTTTTCATTAAAGTATGATATAATTTATGAAGTTTGTTTGAACATTGCTTCCTGGCTTTACCATAAATTATTGTTTGTACTTTGTTTGCTTCTGTTTGTTATTGCATGATTCCATTGTTTTGTTTTTCAAACTGTGAGAATATCTTTGCAGCTATTCTTGACATCTTAATGTGCTGCTATTGTTAAATGAGTTATTTTGGGAGTATGCTGAGATCTATTTATGAAACTTTGTATCCCTGATTCTAACAAACTATTGCCATGAGAATGTTGTTTGCTTTTGATTCTGTTGCTTTTCATGCCATGAGTTAAAATTCTTTTGTTTCTGTTTGCTTTCCATGCCATGATTGCCATGCTTGTGTGACTACTGTTTTGGAATTGAGTTTTTCTATGAATGTATTTGACTTGTGAAGTTCTGTTCCTGACCTCAACATAAGCCTTGCCATGCAATATTGTTTGTTTTGCTATCTGTTGATAAGTTACATGTTTTCAAATGCTTTGGTTCAAATTGTGAATGCTTCTCTGCCATATATGTCACAGTTACATGACCACTTTCACTCACTGTTTGCTATGTTCACATTTATGTTCACTTCATGATTAAATGCTCACTATTTTCTATGTTCACTTTTTAAGTTCATTTCCTGATTATATGATTACTGTTTGGATTTATTAAACTCATTATATTTCATATACTTCAACTCTTTGTAACTCTTATTTATAAGATGTTATTTCCCCCCCCCCCCCCCCCCCCCCACCATTCCAAAGGAAGGTGAATATGTTGACTCATAAGTCATTGACCTCCCACCTTAACCTAAGTAACCTCTTAGGAGAAAACTTTATTTCTTGGCCTCATCAGAGCCGTAGAAATCACAACTAGCTTTAGGAAGGAGTTCTTAAACTCTTAGTGATATTCATCATAATGAGTCATCACTTTTACCGCTGACTAAAACATAACATATGACCATTATAACTAGACTTAGAGAGTTTTTATACTCTACAATGAGCTTGTACTCATTTCCCCTCTGAATATTGACCATAGTCAACAGTTCAGTAGAAGTAGAACTACACATACTCTGATTCTATTCCCGAGGATACGTAGGCGCAAAGTGCGATGCTTTGTCGAGTATACTTAGATACAAACCCCTAGGGTTTTCAACCTTTAGCATAGAACCTTTAGCAAATATAAGATAACCTAAACAAGAGGCTCCCGTAGAGTACTACGGACGTTTAGGGTGCTAATACCTTCTCTAGGCGTAACCAACCCCCGAACCTTAGATCTCCCCCCTTTAGGTTTTTTAACGATCTTGAACCTTTCCTTTGGATAAATCAAAGTCGGTTGTAAAAGAAATATGATGCAAGTTAATTCATAGCTTGTTATCCGATTTTCACCGCAACGGACGGTAATTCTGAAAACCAACTTAATGGTCATGATCAAATAGAAGGGGGCATAAACATTTGTGAAACCTTACATGTATGGACTGCAAAATCCGTAGCATCTATTGTTCTACATGGAAAGTGTACATATGACACAAAATTTCATTTGATGTATGAAGGGGGATAAAGCTTCGAGTCTATTATTTATGTCATAGTACGCGAGTGTAGTACTAGTGGAATAGGATATAGAAGGAAAACTATTTAGAGCCGAAAAAGAAAAAGGGTAAAGGCAAGGCGACGTGATGTCTTGAAGTTTCTATTATAGTATATTTTGTTTTTGTTGTGTGATCTTATGTAGGAATGTTGTGGCGGTATAATTGTAGTTCATGTATAATTTTTTGTTACACGTTGTATCGTGCATGCTTTTGAGATATCATTTAGACACTAAATGTATGCATTAAGTACCAAGTTAACCCTTATTGTAATGCGATTATAGATGCATAATGTGTAGGGTGTTATTGTTGGTATCGGAGCAGATCGAATCTCGACCCATTCATGAGGCATCATTAGTCAATTATTTTCTACCTCACATATGTGTATCCATCATAATTCTTATTATCATATGGTGTAGTTTTAGGCCTAATAAACTTGACTTCTATATGTCTGACTTATAGGGTTATGATTGAAAAATGTAGAGGACGTGGAAGGACCAGGATCAATCCAACCCAAAATGTAGAACCTGGACCGGAATTTGAAAATGAAGGAAATTAGTGGCCATAATTCTTGGAATAGATGCAGCAGTATCAACAACAGTTTTTGCTGTAGATGATGCAAGTGATGCAGGGTCATTCGAAATCTCAACCCGCTCCACCGAATGTGGGAAGTTTAGGGTTTTTGGATTTCTACATAATGAATCCCCTAGAGTTTGAAAGGAGTCTTGATTCTCCACAGGCCAATGCTTGGTTGATTGAAATGGAAAGAGTTTTCCATGTGGTGCCATGTAGTGAGGAGGACAAGGTGACTTATACCAGTAACATGCTGAGGGGTCCGGCATCTCAATGGTAGGTTAATATTGCTAACTGTATGGTGACTTAAAGTGTCCTGAAATATAGGGAACACTTCAAGGCTATGTTCTTGGATAAATACTTTCCTGACAGCTTTAGGGCTCAAAAGAAGTTCGAGTTTCAGCAACTCTGGCAAGGGAATATGTCGGTGGCAGAGTATGCCGAGAAATTTGAAGATATGGATGCTTACTCCAATCATGGTGTGTATGCACCTAATGAAAAATAGAAGATCAACCAATTCATGTTTGGCCTGCAAGGAGAAATTTAACATAGTGTGTCTCAACAACAGTTTGATACTTACGCCAAACTGTTGCAGCATTGTTATGTGGCAGAGAATAACTTAAAAAATATTAGAGCGAAGAAAGATAAAGCTAGGAAAGGCTGAAGAGAGCATGGAAGAGTTGGGTATCAGTTGAAACATAAGACTTCCACGTCCAAGAGAAAGAAAATTCAAGGTGGAAGACCATCCTAAGCCCCTCAATGTGCTAGTTGCAAAAGATTCCATTTTAGAGAGTGTAGAAGTGGGTCGTGGAAGTGTACTGCTATGATAAGATGTGCTACATGGCAAAGGAGTGTTTGAATCTAAAGGCTTAAGAAGCCATAAGAAAAGTAGCAGGTCGGGTGTACACCTTGGACGCTAAAAAGCCAAGGGAAACAATGATCTGATAGACGATACATGTTATTTGAATAATCAACCCTTGTTTGTTATATTTGATTCTAGAACTTCTCATTCCTTTGTTTCGAATAATTATGTGCAACAAATTGGGTTATAAGCTATTACTTTTTCGTCCCCAATGGTAGTCACCACCGCGATGAATGATAGCATGGAGACCAAATGAATTTGTGAAAAATTTTCAATATCTGTGAATGGTCGTGTTTTTCTAATTGATCTAATATGCCCATAATTCAAGAATATTGACATGGTTCTATGGATGAATTAGCTCTCCGCCAATTTTGTGTATATTGGTTGTCAGGAGAAGACTCTTTTCATTCTTACCGAGAAGTTACTCCGAATGATATGCTTACCACTTTATTGGAAGTTAAGACTAATTTGATCAATTGTTTATTTGAGAAGGATAAAAAATTTCTCTTGATTCTCACCATGGATTCAAATGAAGAGAATAATACCTCTCAAATTATATTCGTGTGTGGATTTCCAAAAGTTTTCTCAGAGGATGTCATTTCTCTACCTCCTAAAAGAGTAGTGGGATTCACCATTGATCTGGTTCCGGGTACGACTTCAGTTTCTGTTTCCTCATATCGTATGTCAGTGATTGAGCTCAGAGAATTGAAGAGTCAATTGGAAGAGTTGTTGGATAAGTATTTCATTCGCCCGGGTGTCTCTCCGTGGGGAGCTTCGGTCATGTTGGTAAAGAAGAAGGATGAAGGGATGTGTTCATGCATTGACTACCGTCAGTTAAACAAGGTCATAATTAAGAACAAGTATCCTCTACCAGAGATTGATGACCTACTAGATCAATAAAAAGGAGTATGTGCGTGTGTGTTATCAAAGAATGATTTACATTCAGTTTACCATCAAATATGAATGTAGAGTTTTGACACACCGAATACTACATTTAGGACTTGATATGGCCATTACGAATTCCTTGTAATGCCATTTGGAGTGACTAATGCTCATGATGTCTTTATGGATTACATGAACTGTATATTCCAACCTTATCAGAATCAATTTATGGTATCTTTATAGAGGATATCTAAATTTTACTCCCGTACACTACAAGAGTATACAAAGCATTTAGGATTGTTCTATCAGTTTTAAGGGAGAAGAAACTCTTTGAAAAACTGAACATGTGTGAGTTCTGGAGTGACCGAAGTGAATTTTCTTGGTTATTTCATATCTCAAAGAGTATGGGAGTGGATCCAACAAAATTGGATGCTAGGATTAATTAGGAGAGAACTAAGAATGCCTATGAGGTGAAAAGTTTCTTAAAGATGTGTCGCGGCGCGAAAAATACCCGAGCGTAACGAGCGCCTGAAATAATAACAGATTCGCCACCAAAGTTTATTTATTCCAAAAGGAAAAGAAAAATATCGATATAACCCTTAAGAACAAAAATATGGTCGTCACATCCAAATTTAGGTTCGGGAGTCGGCTATGCGAGGGGAAGGTTATAACACCCCTCACATCCGTTGTACTCAACGGGAACCATTTAGTTAGTTTTTGCGAATAAAGTGTTACATTATGTTATTTGTTTTCTTCTAGTTATTATTATGTGTTTATAAAAAGAAAGGACTAAAAATATGATTTTTATTAGGGTGCTTAACAAGATTGCAAGTCTTGCTCCTACGTATCCTCAGGAATTCAAGGAATTCAAAGCTACGTAGCTCTGGCAAGAAAATATATTTTTGGATTTTTTGTCATAGTGCTTGACAAGACGCTGAATCTCGGTCCTACATATCTGGTGCAATGAGGAATTCAAAACTACATAGTTATGGGTAGAAAATGTTTGTGTGTTGGTCGATTTTAGCGAAGGATGCTTAGTTCACATTCGAGCGGAAAAACATTGCTTGCTACCCAGTCATGGAAGTAGGGAACTATTAGCTCTTAATTTCGACGCTACATGATTTCAAACAATTTGGCTTTAAGGGAAGATATTCTTTAAGATAATAAGCTAAAAAAGAAGGCTTCGACTAGAAGGTCTTCGACCATGTTTGCTGAAAGCCTGAGTCGAATGGAAGGACTTCAAGACTTCAAATATTTCTAAAGAGTCAATTCGACAGGATGAAACTGATATGGATAATGCGCTGCGGTTACAACTAGATAGTGGAGGGAAGTTTTACTATTTGAATTTGAAAAGAGGACAGGTGGCCAAGATCCAGAAGTTGAAGACATGCAAAGTGCCAAGTGGCGTAATCTAGGTGTAAAACCGTCAAATGGTGGTTGCTTTAGAGTATTATAAATAGGTTAGTCCTAGAGTTAGAATGGGTGTGAAAAATCATATTTGTACAAGTAACTCTATATTCACTCAAAGTATCCAGTGTGTCGAGAAACAAGTGAAGTGAGAATGTACGTGATTGTAATCACCATTATCCTTTATTGCAATGCAATTAACTTTGAAGTATTCATCTTTCTGCACTTTAAGATCTTTACGCATTCCTTTCCAGCATTTAATTCCAATTTATATCAAAGCTTTACATTCAGCCTTTTCTCTCTTTTGATGTATCGTTCGATTTAGTTGTTTCTTTGATCTTTATCGTTGTCCTTTACACTTCAAACACCTTTTTATTTATGAGTATTGTCGAAAAAGCCTACTTTACCAAATCGTGAAATATTCTAAATACACATACAACACATGTCCTAGGATCAATCTGATCGATCCTGTAAGTTACTAGAACTTTATTGTTTTAGAAGATCAGCGGTTGTTTACCAATTTTCAAGGTAAACAAATTGGCACACCCGGTGGGACAGTGCTAAACTTGGATTTGGAAGTATGTAACTTTTAAATAACCACCAAAAGGAAGTTTTATAACTGCCTTTTTAAGTATTTTTGTTTCATTGGTCGAGATTATGGCAAACTATCGTATGCACTTGAGAAGTGGAAAGGTAGCCAATCCAAACGAATATAGACCAAAGAGAAGAAACGTGAGGAGAATGGCATCTGGCCAAGGAAATTTGAATCCCAGTTCTGCTGGGACTAATACTCAGCCAAGCAGTTCAAGTGTTCAGAACAGCACCATCAATCCTCAAGAATTACCAAGAAGTACTGTGGCACCAACTCCAGTTCCTTCGACAGGAGGGTCAACAGTGTTAACCATGGTGACAGAGCCAGCGTCTTCGACAGCGGGACCAGGGGCGGCATACGTGAGGCCTTACACTCAGCCAGTCTTGGAGTACATTGGCCCATCAGTGACAAATCCTCAGACTCCGCCAGGAGGAGGTTCGACGTACAGGCAGTTTCCTCCCCAGGATTTTCACAGTCTCTGCCTAGGAACCCAATTTATGGCATGCCAACGGCAATGATGCATAATCTGCGCACTGCAGCCCCAATATATTCAGAAAATGTGATATCTTCCCCTTTGCAGGAGTCAGGTTCTAGAATTAACATGGGTCAAAACAGCCAGTCCATAGGTTTGGGATATTCTGTACAAGGGCCCAACTTAACAAATGAGTCTGCAGCATATTTGAGGCAACAGATGGATGAGAGCAACATGCAAATGGTACATACTTTGTCTCAAACGATGGGAGAAATTTTCCAGCCATTGATCCAGAATACTACTCAAACCAATCAAATGATGACAGCCCAGATGCCACGAATAGCAGAGTTCATGGGAGTGCCAGCTCCTGTTCAACACCAAAATCAGGGAGTCGAGATGAGGGAGAATGCTCAACAAGTGGACCCAGTGTATCCAGGGTTGGTCGAACCACCTAGGGAGGAGCCTCCTAGAAATCAAATACCAATACTTGAAGAGGAGGAACCAAGGATGGTGCTAGTGAACAGAAATTAAGACGTTGATCGTGTGATGAATCAGGTTCGATGCAACAATGTAGCAGCAGAGAACAATTTGGCAGCCTTGGTCGAAAGAATAATGGCTCGAAATGGCCTAAATATGGGTTTTTCTAGGCCAAATTTTACTTCGCCTATAGTAAACTATATACTTCAAGCTGAATTGCCTCCCAGGACAAAAGTACCAAAGTTTACTAAGTTCTCAGGAGATACTACCGAATCTACCGTCGAACATGTGGCGCGCTACCTGATCGAAGCTGGTGAGATTGCGAATGATGAGAGTCTGAGGGTGAAGTATTTCCCTAGTTCCCTCACTAAAAATACGTTCACGTGATTCACTACGTTACCATCTGGTTCGATTTGTAATTAGACCCAGATAGAACGTTTGTTCCATGAGTAATTTTACATGGGTCAGACGAAAATTAGTTTGAAAGAATTGGCTAGTGTGAAACGAAAGTTCAATGAGCCAATAGATGATTACTTGAATAGGTTTCGACTACTCAAAGCTAGATGCTTTACACAAGTGCCTGAGCATGAGCTTGTCGAAATGGCCGCTGGTGGCCTTGATTACTCTATCAGGAAAAAACTGGACACCCAGTACTTAAGGGATATGGCCCAGTTGGCTGACAGAGTTCGACAGCTAGAGCGTCTCAAAGATGAGAAAGCTAGGGTGAATAAGAACAAGAAGGTAGCTTACGTCGAATACCAGGAGGGCATCTAAGAACTGTATGATGAGTCTGTTAGGTTCGACGAAAATGAGATAGACCTTGCTGAACTTAAGAAGGGCCCTCCTTATTCTTGTAAATTATTAGTTCCTTCGAATGGAAAAAACCCTGTCGAAACCGAAAAGAATGATAGGTTCCCAAAGAAAACATACACTTTCGACATCACTAAATGTGATGAAATTTTTGATTTGTTAGTTAAGGATGGTCAAATATTAGTGCCTCCTGGTGCTAAAATACCACCTTTAGAGGGAAGAAAAAAGAGAGGTTTTTGTAAATACCATAATTACTTGGGTCATAAGACGTCTCAATGTTTTCTTTTCAGGGATTTGGTGCAGAACGCTATTCATGAGGGAAGGCTCAAATTTGGGGAGAAGACTAAGTCCCTGATGAAGATTGACACCAACCCCCTTGAAGTAGTTGAAGCAAATTATGCAGAGCCTGAGGAGGTCAACATGGTCGAACTGGTTTAATTATGTGACAGCAGTTCGGATAGTGTTAGTACCAACGAAGCTCTTGGCAGAAATGCCACGGTGGTGGAGGTTACTGAGGACCTTACCAATGATGTTGTGTTTATTAGAGAGGCTGAAGAAATGGATGGCTATCAGCTTGAGCATTTGATATGTATGGCTGCTGAACATTACTTTAGCACCTCTTCTGAAGTTCAAAGGTTCGACACTGAAACTACAGTCGAGACCCATGCTGAAGTTGAAGCACCAAAATTGTAGATGGTGACAAGAGAGATTGCTAATCATTTTAGACAGATGGGCGAGGCTGCTGAAAGCCTTGATATTGACTTTTCCAAAATGCGTTTAAAAGATGAAGTCAACATAAACATGGTCGAAGTTACTGACAGACAGGCCATGGATATTGATGAACAAGAGGACTGCGACAAACTGGCTTATCCCGGGGAGGATGAAACCATCATTGATTTTCTCCACAGGTGCTAGGGGAAGAACTCTGAAGTCATGTTGTGCCCCCGATGCAGTGCTATCTTCGACAAAGAAGCTGCTCATGGCCTCCAAGCGGGGAAAGAGGCCAAATCTGGATGTGAGAAGAGAGCTGCTCATAAACCAGGGCGTTTCGACCCAAGGAAAGCTACTAAAAAACAATATGGCCCAAGGTCACAAATTCCAAGGGCCAAGCAAGCTACTTTCAAGCCCAGTGGCGAAGTACCAACTAGAAGGTGGGTTAAACCCGTCGAAGCAGCAGGAAAAGAGAAGCAAAGATGGAAAAGTTTCGATGTGGCTAGAGTTTCTTCAATTGAGTATAGGAAAGAATTCAAGTCCTCCAACAAAGCTGTCTATGTTTCTGAAAATTACAAAGGAAAAAATCCCATGTCTAGGTCCCAGTGGAGGAGAGAACAGAGACGAAGGAAGGCTCTAAGGGAAGCTCAGGCTAAAGATTCGACGGAGACCAACACTAATGTCCTTCCAGCTAGCAATAAAGGTGTTGGCATGAGAACAACAAACCAGCTACCGGTGGGTCGAAAGCTGTTTACTTCCAAGAAGGATGAAGCTGAGAAATTTGTGGTCGAAACAGTTGAAGACGAAGCGTCGACCCACAATTTTGATTCAGACTCTGATGCTTCTTTGAACATCATTGTCAACGTAGTGTCAGTAATGCCAAGGGAATATGACAGAGTGACTGAAGTGGAAAACTTGGATGCCAACGCTGAGGCAGAAATGGCAGCACACCAACCTGTGTGATATTATGTAATGAACAACGGTTGTGTCGAAGAACAGAATGTTTTCTTTGAGCGACCAACTGAGGCCATGAAGGGATATTACAGGGAAAGTAGAGAACGTGGCTGTTAATAAGATCTTGGTGGATTGTGGGGCTACTATCAATTTAATGCCACATTTTCTGCTAAGTAAAGGTCCTCTCCAACTATGAAGGGAAGATTGGGACCACTCTAGGTGTCTTACAGGTTGACTTGATTGTGGGTACAGTGACAATACCCACCTTGTTCATGGTGGTCGAAAGGAAGGCTAACTACAACCTTTTGCTAGGAAGGGAATGGATCCATGGCATTGGGGCAGTACCTGTATCAATGCACCAACGAATAACAATCTGGAGGCCTGATGGAATAATAGAAAACATTGAAGTTGATCAAGGCTACTTTAAGGTGTCTGTTAATCATGTTAATGGTTCTGAGTTCGACAAAAATTTGGCGCATATTGCGCCTTGTACTCCAGCAGAATTCGATCTCTCCCTAGATGACCATGCATTCTGCTCATTACACTTGCACCCACTGGAGGGGTTTCGATGGGACAGAGAGGTCGTAAGAGAAGAAGGCAATGTCCCGTACTATGGGATGCCTGAGGTTGACCCCACAGGCTGGGGAAGTGAATTCAGTAACAATGACTGAGTTCGACGCACTACAAAGAATTTCGGCCTATGTGGCCGAATCTAAGTTACAAGCCACCTTAGTGGCTGCACACAACCACATGGATGTCGAAGCCACTACTCAAATTTGTGAAGAAGGCCCTGGTAAGGACTTTGAGCCTGAGCCACCTGATGGGCCTCAAATTGAAGACCAAAACCAAAGGCTTGATGTTGGTCATGATAATGAGCCTTTAGGTTTTGAAAAGGATCCACTGTCAGATAATATTAAAATGCTGGCGCAAGATCCTTTGGAAGAAATTGACTTGGGTGAAGGGGGAGTAAAAAGGCCTACTTATATTAGCGCTAGTCTCGACCCACTACTCTAAGTCGAAATGGTCCAGCTGTTGAAGGAATTCAAGGATTGCTTCGCTTGGGACTATGATGAAATGCCCGGTTTGAGGAGACACCTTGTTGAACATAAGTTACCAATCATACCTGGGAAAAAGCCAGTCAAGCAAAATCCAAGACGGTTTTCCCCAACAATCCTTTCCAAGATCAAAGAGGAGATTGAAAGGCTACTTAGATACAAGTTCATCCGTACAGCTAGGTATGTCGAATGGCTAGCTAATATTGTACCAGTCATTAAAAAGAATGGTTCTTTAAGGGTTTGTATAGATTTTAGAGATCTAAATTCTGCAACCCCTAAAGACGAATATTCTATGCCTCTGGAAGAAATGCTGATTGATTCTGCTGCAGGACATGAATACTTGAGCATGTTGGATGGTTATTCTGGTTATAACCAAATATTCATTGTTGAGGAAGATGTCCCAAAAACTGCTTTTCGATGTCCAGGGGCATTAGGCACTTATGAATGGGTAGTGATGCCTTTCGGTCTAAAAATGCCGGGGCAACTTACCAGAGAGCAATGAATTCAATCTTTCATGATTTTATTGAGACTTTTATGCAAATATATATTGATGATATTGTTGTTAAGTCCCTTTCAGGAAAAGATCATATAAGCCATCTTCGACATTCCTTTGAAAGGATGAGAAAGCATGGTCTGAAAATGAATCCTCTCAAATGTGCTTTTTGTGTGCAGGCAGGGGATTTCTTAGGCTTTGTGGTCCACAAGAAGGGGATCGAAATTAACCAGAATAAAACCAAAGCCATTATGGAAGCAAAAGCGCCATCAACAAAGAAGGAATTGCAGTCTCTCTTGGGCAAAATAAATTTCTTGAGGAGATTTATATGTAACTTAAGTGGGAAAATGCAAGCCTTTTCACCATTGCTTCGAGCTAGCAAGGATGGGTTTGACTGGGGGCAAGATCAACAGGAAGCCTTCGACAAAATCAAAGAGTACCTGAGTCACCCCCTATTCTCTCACCACCTCGTGGCAATAAGTGTATGAGATTGTACATAGCTGCGTCAGATAGAACTTTAGGGAGCATGTTAGCTCAAGAGGATGATGATGGTTTCGAAAGAGCCGTTTATTACCTTAGTAGAGTTTTAAATGATGCAGAAACTAGATATAGCATGATTGAAAAATTATGTTTATGTTTGTATTGCTCTTGTACCAAATTGAAGCATTATATAAAACCAGTTGATGTGTATGTTTCTTCTCGTTATGACGTTATTAAACATATGTTGTCCAAACCTATTTTGCATAGTCGAATTGGAAAATGGGCATTAGCATTAACTGAATATTCTTTAACTTATAAGCCTTTAAAAGCTGTTAAAGGACAAATAGTGGCAGACTTTATAGCTGACCATTCTACAAATGAGACCCCCTGAACTATCTTGATGTGGAACCTTGGAAGTTATATTTCGACAGGTCGAGCCACAAAGATGGGACAGGCATAGGAGTACTTGTTATTTCTCCTAATAAAATTCCAACACCACTTAACTATAAAATCGAAGGCCGTTGTTCTAACAACGAAGCTGAATATGAAGCTTTAATTGCTCGACTTGAAGTATTGTTGGAATTAGGGGCAACTCATGTCGAAATAATGGGAGATTCAGAACTGGTCATAAAACAAGTGACCAAAGAGTACAAGTGCATAAAAGAAAACTTGATTATGTACTTTGTAGGATTAACCCCCTAGACTGGATTAATTGTTCGACGCAGTTAGTTTTCGACACATCCCTAGACTGGAAAACCAGGTAGCTAATGACTTGGCTCAGATTGCATCAGGGTATAAAGTTTCGAAAGACATATTACAAGATGTAATCGAAGTCGAAGTCAGAGGAAAGGTGGTGTCAGTAGGATTAACCCCCATCAAATTTGGAAGAAACTAAGCTTGGATATGTTGATGAAGAAAATTTTGCAATTCTGGAAGTTGATAGTATAACTGACAAGGATTGGAGGAAACCTATAATGGATTACCTGAAAAATCCAATAGCTTCGATAGAAAGGAAAATCAAATACATGAAACAATTTCTTCTAGTTATTATTATGTGTTTATAAAAAGAAAGGACTAAAAATATGATTTTTATTAGGGTGCTTAACAAGATTGCAAGTCTTGCTCTTACGTATCCTCAGGAATTCAAGGAATTCAAAGCTACGTAGCTCTGGCAAGAAAATATATTTTTGGATTTTTTGTTATAGTGCTTGACAAGATGCTGAATCTCGGTCCTACATATGCTTTGGTGCAATGAGGAATTCAAAACTACATAGCTATAGGTAGAAAATGTTTGTGTGTTGGTCGATTTTAGCGAAGGATGCTTAGTTCACATTCGAGCGGAAAAACATTGCTTGCTACCCTGTCATGGAAGTAGGGAACTGTTAGCTCCTAATTTCGACACTACATGATTTCAAACAATTTGGCTTTAAGGGAAGATATTCTTTAAGATAATAAGCTAAAAAAGAAGGCTTCGACTAGAAGGTCTTCGACCATGTTTGCTGAAAGCCTGAGTCGAATGGAAGGATTTCAAGACTTCAAATATTTCTAAAGACTTCAAATATTTCTTTAATTTATATCTTTTTGGGTAATGAATTATTCAAAAAGACTCCTGAGGGAGTATTGCTTAAGTGCCTCAGTGAGGCAGAAGCATACTTAGCCCTTTCAACTGTCCATAGTGGGGCATGTGGGGCACATCAGGTAGGCCATAAAATGAATGGTTGTTGTTTCGACAAGGCATGTATTGGCCTACCATGTTAAAAGATTGTATGGAATTTGCTAAGGGTTGTCAAGAATGTCAAGTTCACGCTGGCATTCAACATGTCCCTGCAAGTGAATTACACTCTATAGTGAAACCTTGGCCTTTTAGAGGATGGGCTTTGGATTTGGTCGGAGAGATTTGACCAGCCTCATCTAAAAATCATAAGTACATTTTGGTAGGTATTGATTATTTTACCAAATGGGTAGAAGCTATCCCATTACCAAATGTTGATCAAGAAGATGTGATTGAATTTATCCAGAAGCACATCATCTATAGGTTTGGAATCCCAGAGACAATTACAACAGACCAAGGACTAGTCTTCACTGGTCGAACAATGCAAGAGTTTTCTAAAGAAATGGGATTCAAGCTTGTGACGTCCACACCTTATTATGCTCAAGCTAATGGCCAAGTCGAAGCAGCAAATAAAGTAGTTATTGGGTTGATACACAGGGGAAAGGGTTGCTTTCCTAGCGTTCCACCGGTCGAAAATGAGTGCAGCACCCCCTTCATCAAAACTAGCGGTGTGAAGGAACACATGGTCTTTCTTTCCATATAGACACTTGGGGAAAATCTGAGCCAACCCAAACTGTCGAGAGACAAAATTTGGTTGGTAAGCAATTAAGGCTGCCATGTCTCTTCTAAGATTCAGCCTTTCAACGATAAATCTAGGAATCAAAAAGGCTTCCCAGATTGAAACAGATTCGGCGTCGAGTTTAGTGGAGGAATCGGGGAATGGCCTTGTGAACCACTCAGGTCCACATTTTCTCTCAGCAAAGGGAGCCATACTAGGTGTGAACTCATGCCTTTTTGCGAACATCATAATATAACTGGAGAAGGCTCTCTTGAGAGTTTCCCCATCGTCATTGGGCGTGAGTTTCACCAGGCGGGTACCTTCGACCCTCCTCTCTTTTATTTCAGCAGAATCCTCATCGACCCACCCTTTCCTGGGAAGGATAGCTTCAAAAGTTGCATTGAGCCACATCTGAAGTAGCCAGAGAGGGCCATTCAAGTGAACTATACCTTGGGCCTCCAAGTCTTTGAGTCGAGCCGCCCCTTCGCTGAGAGACTCGTAGAGGTTCACCAGAATCAACCCACTAAGGCAAACTCCTCTATTGTTGTGAAGTTGGTTGCCCAGAGTGAGATACTTCTTGGCCACCTGTAGGGATTTTGAACAAAAAACATACCTCGACAGCCAAACGGTGAGGAAGGCAATGTGTTCCTTATCAGTGATTTCTGCAGTATCACGTTTGTGGTGGTTGATGAAGTGGGTATATGTGAGCTTGGAGTCAGAGATCCCTATGGTATCCTCTGCATCAGTATCAGGATCGTATGACATTCCATCTGGTCGAAGACCTGCAATGGCAGCAAGGTCGAAGAGTGTGGGAGTAACCATCCCATAAGGAAGATGAAAGGTGTAGTGGGTACTATCCCAGAAGTAAAGCGATGCTGCCAGCAAGTTCAAACAATAAGGGATGTTGGTCTTCGACAGCATAAGCAGATCATAGATTCCAATGGTTTTCCAATGATCATCTTTGACCCTTTCCATTCTGGTCATCCAAAGGTCAAAATCCTTTAAAGGGTTGACAGCTCTTACCAGCCTCATACCATCATGAAGGTACCTCAGATCCATTTTCGTCAGAGTGGGTGTATCAGGAGAGGCTCCATCCTCATTAGGGTTGCTTTTTTTCCCTAAAGGTCTAGATTTACGGTAAGAAGGAAAGAACTCAGCCAGTTTTTCATTGGTGGGTTTTACATCAGCTAGGGGGCCACCTAAAGCATAGGGTTTATCAGATACAAGGAGAGGGATCATTACCTGAGATTTATAAATACTCCTTGCTTCTTCAAGAAGAGGTTCCGACATGAACTATTGGTTCTTTACCACCTTTGGTCCGGGGATGTTTGAAAATGGCGGGAGAGTTTGCTTGAACGGAGTGGTTTTACCTTTTTGGTTTTTGGTTTCTTGGTGAGTGGGTTGTGAAGACGCCATTGTTGGGAGTTGAAGAGAAAAGTAAGAGTGCGTTCTGGGGTTTCTTGAGAGAGTTTAGAGAACAAGAAAAATAAGTTGAAAGAAAGTCTGAGAATGCAAAAAGTTTCAAGTTGGAAGAAAAGGATTGTCGAAATAATGGGAGATTCAGAACTGGTCATAAAACAAGTGACCAAAGAGTACAAGTGCATAAAAGAAAACTTGATTATGTACTTTGTAGTTGTGAATCGACTGTTGAAAAAGTTCGACGCAGTTAGTTTTCGACACATCCCTAGACTGGAAAACCAGGTAGCTAATGACTTGGCTCAGATTGCATCAGGGTATAAAGTTTCGAAAGACAAATTACAAGATGCAATCGAAGTCGAAGTTAGAGGAAAGGAGGTGTTAGTAGGATTAGCCCCATCAGATTTGGAAGAAACTAAGCTTGGATATGTTGATGAAGACAATTTCGCAATTCTGGCAGTTGATAGTATAACTGACAAGGATTGGAGGAAACCTATAATGGATTACCTGAAAAATCCAATAGCTTCGACAGAAAGGAAAATCAAGTATCAAGCTTTAAGTTATGTCTTGTTGGGTAATGAATTATTCAAAAAGACTCCTGAGGGAGTATTGCTTAAATGCCTCAGTGAGGCAGAAGCATACTTAGCCCTTTCGAATGTCCATAGTGGGGCATGTGGGGCACATCAGGTAGGCCATAAAATGAAATGGTTGTTATTTCGACAAGGCATGTATTGGCCTACCATGTTAAAAGATTGTATGGAATTTGCTAAGGGTTGTCAGGAATGTCAAGTTCACGCTGGCATTCAACATGTCCTTGCAAGTGAATTACACTCTATAGTGAAACCTTGGCCTTTTAGTGGATAGGCTTTGGATTTGGTCGGAGAGATTCGACCAGCCTCATCTAAAAATCATAAGTACATTTTGGTAGGTATTGATTATTTTACCAAATGGGTATAAGCTATCCCATTACCAAATGTTGATCAAGAAGATGTGATTGAATTTATCCAGAAGCACATCTTCTATAGGTTTGGAATCCCAGAGACAATTACAACAGACCAAGGATCAGTCTTCACTAGTCGAAAAATGCAAGAGCTTTCTAAAGAAATGGGATTCAAGCTTGTGACGTCCACACCTTATTATGCTCAAGCTAATGGCCAAGTCGAAGTAGCAAATAAAGTAGTTATTGGGTTGATAAAAAAGCATGTGGGAAAAAAGCCAAGAAATTGGCACAGGACATTGGACCAAATACTCTAGGCATGTCGAACGTCCCCTAAAGAGGCAACTAATACTACCCCGTTTCGACTGACTCTTGGTCATGATGCAGTTCTGCCTGTGGAAATTTATCTTCAATCAATAAGGATTCAATGGCATCATGAGATTCCATCTGAATCTTATTGGAATATGATGCTTGATGAATTAGTAGACTTAGATGAAGAAAGGCTCCATGTATTAGAGTTCTTGAAAAGGCAAAAGAAAAAGGTGGAGAAGTCTTATAACAAAAAGTTCAAGATTAAAACCTTTTCAGCTGGAGATCTAGTGTGGAAAGTAATCTTACCTATGGATCGAAAGACCAGAACTTTGGGGAAATGGTCTCCTAAATGGGAAGGTCCTTTTCAAATTATTAAGGCATTTAGTAATAATGCTTATGAGATTCAAGAGATGGAGGGTGATCTACGAGTCTTAAGGGTAAATGGGAAATATTTGAAAAAATATAAGCCTATTTTACAAGAAATTCATATTAAAACGTAAAGTTTCATTCAGACTATAAAAGCCAAAATAGGCCATGTGGGGCCAAAATGGCATACAAAAAAAACAACAGTTACAATAACATGAAACCCAGGAGAAAGATCATTCATAGTCCCTCCAATTAATAGAGTTGAGGAAGGCAACATAATCTTCGTCAGCTTCATCATCAGAATTTTGTGCTTTGGAATGTCCTTTTTTGGGGACCTTCATCTTGGTTTCTCTCTTCTTGGCGCGAGATGTTGCTCCAGTTGAAGTGTTATTGAGGGCAGTGGTTGTTGCCTCAACTTTCTTTGTCTCCCCAGCCACCTTCTTGGTCATTGCTTTCTTTGAAGAAGTACTCATGCTTGCTGTGGTAGGTGCAAAATATCCCAAGAGGGAAGAAGGTTTTATAGAGGCAAGGCTTTGTATGGATTGGCCAGTCAACGATGGAAATACGTGAAATGACCCTTGGGAATAGACCCTAGGGTTGCGCTATTAATATTCCTTTATGGAATAGAAACTTGTGCCGTTGGAACACTAAGCTGTTAAAAGCTGCACTATTTTCATGATTTCCAAGAAAAGAGGCAGAATACTTTAATTACTCAGTTAGCAAAGTTTGAGAGAAAATTTTTGCAAGTCGAAGAGTTAGTAGCAAACATAAGAATTTAGATAAAGGCCGTAGGGCATTAAGTTTGTCTGTATATGGGGCCTTAAAAGGGCCATAAAACATGATGAACAAAAAGTGGAACTACAAACAAGAAATCATAAGACAATCAGAAAGGGAGCTTCGACTTCAACTCAAGGAAGTTGACCTTGTAATTCTGAAGGCGTTTCTCACATAGAGCTTTGTTGAGTTTGGCTGCTGAAAGTTCTTTTTCAAGCGTTTGGGCCTTGTCAAGGAAGTCTATGGTGCGCTTCAGCTCTCTGGCCATTTCAGTGTCGTCGAACTCTCCCAGCTCAAGGTTGCGCTTTTCAGCGTTAGAAATCTTGTTCTGCAGCTCTTCAATTTGCTGCTTCCAGTCATCAATGTTATTTTGGTTCGACTCCACTTCTGCCTGCCTTTTCTGTTGTTCAGTCTCTAGACTTTCGACCATAGCTTCTAATGCATGTGCTTTATCCCAAGCTGAAGCTTCCAATCCAGTTGTGATTTCAATGTTGTCTTGGATCTTGGGAAGGAGCTTGAAGTCCTCAGACATCTGATTTACTAGAGCAGTTAGCTCCATAAGGAATTCAGAAACATCTTTACCAAGGGTCAAAAGGTCTAGTTTTTGGAGGCTATCTTTCAGAAAGAGAGGAGCAGTTTGATCTGAAAGTAAGACATTATGGATGTCTCCCTTAAAGAATTTGTCCTTGATTTTTTGAAGGATAGGGCTGGCAAAATCATCTGGAGCTGGACCCCCAGAGCTGGTCGAAGTGCTGAGACTGGTACCTGAAGAGCTGTACTTCTTCCCAAGTATCATCCTGGCATACTCTCGAGGATTCGACCATTTGAGGGCAGCCAAGGGGTCTCTTGTAGGGGGTCCTCCAGCAGTCGAAGTGACTGTATGTCCAGGAGTTGGAGTGTTGGCAGGACCTGGTCCAGTCACAGGTGTGTGGGCTTGATCTTGCTCAGTCCTTTCCCTCTCTTCTTCTTATTCTTCATCTTCTTCGACTTCCTCCTCTTTTGCTTTGGTGGGCCTTCCTTCTATGTCCATACCAATAGTTTCTGTTTGGTCGAGAGGTTGTTGATGAGAAACATCATCCTCTTCATGATCAGAGCCATCGGTTTGGGATTGTTGAGTAGTGGTCCTGGCAGGAGAACTTTGGTTTGTTTCATCTGCTGCAGGAGGAGGAACTGTAAGAGGGATATGTTGGTTAATTTCGCTGATTGAACTATATCCAGAACCAAGGTCAGAGGTAGGGTGATAAGTTGGCTCACATTGGCTATTCAGCAGAGTTGTTGTAAAGTTGAAGGAAGGTTGTGGTGGGTTAGAACCACCTACATCAGCCTGAAAAACCACAAGTAAAGGGAATAAGATTGGGAGAAGTCTGAGTAGGGAATCCAAATACTGAATAAAGATAGTACACATACCTGTACAGCCGCAGCATCAGGACTTGAGTTTGCACTCTCAAGATCGCCAGCAGTCATTTTCGACGCAACCCTGGAGAGTTGTTTCTTGACACCACTACCAGCAGGTGTCTTCTCAAGGATTCTTGCCGCCTTTGAGGGAGATTGGGTAGTAGTTCCAGAAGCTTTGACAAGCTTCCTTTTCTTCTTAACTACTATCTCCTCAGGGGACTCATCATCAGTATCTGGAGGAACAACTGCTTAAGCACCTTTCTTGCCCTTTTTTGAAGGCGTTGGAGGTTTTCGAGCAGCCTGAAAGGTGACGCAAATATTAGAAGATTGGTTAAACAAAAAGACTTAGGCAAGGGATATAAAGTACCTTTGTGCCTTCAGTGTCCTTTTCGACCTTCGCAGCACCCTTCGATGAGCTGGTCTTCCTGGCCATGGATGAAAGACAGGCGATTATTACAAGGTTAATAATTGAGTGGTTAGTTAAAAAATCACAAATCAAGGGCCTCAAACCTTCATATATTTCGGATTCGACACGAACATCCTCGACCCCTATATGAAGGTGTCCTTTGAAACTGTCCAGCGTATGTTTAGTCGCAACCACCCGTTGGGCTTTCGGTTGAGACTGTTGTCGAAGGAGTTTTAAGTGCTCACCACAGACAAACCAGTCTGGAAATGGGGGGGCAAGTGCCACTCCAAAATCAGCGTTAGGCAGTCGAGGGACCTTTGGAGGAAATAGTTCAAAAGCTAACTTATGACGTTTCTCAAGGGGAACGTTTGAAGGGATTTTCAACTGATCCATTTTTTGTAGAAATTTCTCCTTCAAAGTGACAGCAGCCTCACGAACGGTTCGACTAATATCATCTGGTCGATAGACAGTTTCAAAGTACTTTTGAAAGACTTGAATTTCTTTGACATGAATGAACTTACTCTTCTTGGTCTTCTCCTGCACATCAAGAAAAGCTTGGTCAAGTAAGGAAGAGAAAGCAGCAACATCAAGAAATTGCTCACTGTATTACTTCGACCACCAGTTATGGAAGGGTTTGGTACACAAGAATGTGGGCTGAAAATACACAGGGGAAAGGGTTGCTTTCCTAGCGTTCCACCGGTCGAAAGTGACTGCAGCACCCCCTTCATCAAAACTAGCGGTGTGAAGGACCACATGGCATTTCTTCCCATATAAACACTTGGGGAAAATCTGAGCCAACCCAAATTGTCGAGAGATAAGATTTGGTTGGTAAGCAGTTAAGGCTGCCATGTCTCTTCCAAGATTCAGCCTTTCAACGATAAATCTAGGAATAAAAAAGGCTTCCCAGATTGAAACAGATTCGGCGTCGAGTTTGGTGGAGGAATCAGGGAATGGCCTTGTGAACCACTCAGGTCCACATTTTCTCTCAGCAATGGGAGCCATACTAGGTGTGAACTCATGCCTTTTTGCGAACATTATAATATAATTGGAGAAGGCTCTCTTGAGAGTTTCCCCGTCGTTATTGGGCGTGAGTTTCACCAGGCTGGTACCTTCGATCCTCCTCTCTTTGATTTCAGCAGAATCCTCATCGACCTGCCCTTTCATGGGAAGGCTAGCTTCAAAAGTTGCATTGAGCCACAACAGAAGTATCCAGAGAGGGTCATTCAAGTGAACAGTACCTTGGGCCTCCAAGTCTTTGAGTCGAGTCTCCCCTTCGCTGAGAGACTCGTAGAGGTTCGCCAGAATCAACCCACTAAGGCAAACTCCTCTATTGTTGTGAAGTTGGTTGGCCAGAGTGAGATACTTCTTGGCCACCTGTAGGGATTTTGAACAAAAAACATACCTCGACAGCCAAACGGTGAGGAAGGCAATGTGTTCCTTATCAGTGATTTCTGCAGTATCACGTTTGTGGTGGTTGATGAAGTGGGTATATGTGAGCTTGGAGTCAGAGATCCCTATGGTATCCTCTGCATCAGTATCAGGATCGTATGAAATACCATCTGGTCGAAGACCTGCAATGGCAGCAAGGTCGAAGAGTGTGGGAGTAACCATCCCACAAGGAAGATGAAAGGTGTAGTGGGTACTATCCTAGAAGTAAAGCGATGCTTCCAGCAAGTTCAAACAATAAGGGATGTTGGTCTTCGACAGCATAAGCAGATCATAGATTCCAATGGTTTTCCAATGATCAGCTTTGACCCTTTCCATTTTGGTCATCCAAAGGTTAAAATCCTTTAAAGGGTTGACAGCTCTTACCAGCCTCGTACCATCATGAAGGTACCTCAGATCCATTTTCGTCAGAGTGGGTGTATCAGGAGAGGCTCCATCCTCATTAGGGTTGCTTTTTTGCCCTAAAGGTCTAGATTTACGGTAAGAAGGAAAAAACTCAGCCAGTTTTTCATTGGTGGGTTTTACATCAGCTAGGGGGCCACCTAAAGCATAGGGTTTATCAGATACAAGGAGAGGGATCATTACCTGAGATTCATAAATGCTCATTGCTTCTTCAAGAAGAGGTTCCGGCATGAACTGTTGGTTCTTTACCACCTTTGGTCCGGGGATGTTTGAAAATGGCGGGAGAGTTTGCTTGAACGGAGTGGTTTTAGCTTTTTGGTTTTTGGTTTCTTGGTGAGTGGGTTGTGAAGACGCCATTGTTGGGAGTTAAAGAGAAAAGTAAGAGTGCGTTCTGGGGTTTCTTGAGAGAGTTTAGAGAACAAGAAAAATAAGTTGAAAGAAAGTCTGGGAATGCAAAGAGTTTCAAGTTGGAAGAAAAGGGTTGTCGAAATAATGGGAGATTCAGAACTGGTCATAAAACAAGTGACCAAAGAGTACAAGTGCATAAAAGAAAACTTGATTATGTACTTTGTAGTTGTGAATCGGCTGTTGTAAAAGTTCGACGCAATTAGTTTTCGACACATCCCTAGACTGGAAAACCAGGTAGCTAATGACTTGGCTCGGATTGCATCAGGGTATAAAGTTTCGAAAGACAAATTACAAGATGCAAACGAAGTCGAAGTCAGAGGAAAGGTGGTGTCAGTAGGATTAGCCCCATCAGATTTAGAAGAAACTAAGCTTGGATATGTTGATGAAGACAAATTCGCAATTCTGGCAGTTGATAGTATAATTGACAAGGATTGGAGGAAACCTATAATGGATTACCTAAAAAATCCAATAGCTTCGACGGAAAGGAAAATCAAATACATGAAACAATTTCTTCTAGTTATTATTATGTGTTTATAAAAAGAAAGGACTAAAAATATGATTTTTATTAGGGTGCTTAACAAGATTGCAAGTCTTGCTCTTACGTATCCTCAGGAATTCAAGGAATTCAAAGTTACGTAGCTCTGGCAAGAAAATATATTTTTGGATTTTTTGTTATAGTGCTTGACAAGACGCTGAATCTCAGTCCTACATATGCTCTGGTGCAATGAGGAATTCAAAACTACATAGCTATAGGTAGAAAATGTTTGTGTGTTGGTCGATTTTAGCGAAGGATGCTTAGTTCACATTCGAGCGGAAAAACATTGCTTGCTACCCAGTCATGGAAGTAGGGAACTGTTAGCTCCTAATTTCGACGCTACATGATTTCAAACAATTTGGCTTTAAGGGAAGATATTCTTTAAGATAATAAGCTAAAAGAGAAGGCTTCGACTAGAAGGTCTTCGACCATGTTTGCTGAAAGCCTGAGTCGAATGGAAGGATTTCAAGACTTCAAATATTTCTAAAGAGTCAATTCGACATGATGAAACTGATATGGGTAATGCGCTGCGGTTACAACTAGATAGTGGAGGAAAGTTTTACTATTTGAATTTGAAAAGAGGACAGGTGGAGAAGATCCAGAAGTTGAAGACATGCAAAGTGCCAAGTGGCTTAATCTAGGAGTAAAACCGTCAAATGGTGGTTACTTTAGAGTATTATAAATAGGTTAGTCCTAGAGTTAGAATGGGTGTGAAAAATCATATTTGTACAAGTAACTCTATATTCACTCAAAGTATCCAGTGTGTCGAGAAACAAGTGAAGTGAGAATGTACGTGATTGTAATCACCATTATCCTTTATTGCAATGCAATTTACTTTGAAGTTTCTGTTTTAGATTCTTTACTTTGAAATCTTTGTTTTTACAAACTTTTACCTTTCAAGTCAATTACATTACCAAGTCTCTACTTTCAAGTATTCATCTTTCTGCACTTTAAGATCTTTACGCATTCCTTTCCGGCATTTAATTCCAGTTTTTATCAAACCTTTACATTCAGCCTTTTCTCTCTTTTGATGTATCGTTCGATTTAGTTGTTTCTTTGATCTTTATCGTTGTCCTTTACACTTCAAACACCTTTTTATTTATGAGTATTGTCGAAAAAGCCTACTTTACCAAATCGTGAAATATTTTAAATACACATACAGCACATGTCCTAGGATCAATTTGATCGGTCCTGTAAGTTACTAGAACTTTATTGTTTTAGAAGATCAGCAGTTGTTTACCAATTTTCAAGGTAAACAAGAACGTTGCGAGTCCATCGCACCAGAATGGATAAAACAGGATTCGAATTCTCACAGATCGTATTTTAATCGCATTCGAGTAGATAAAGTTCCTTACTACTCGCACATGGGAGGATTGAAGCGTTAGTTCGTGCTTCGTGTCGGAATGGATAAGACATCATTCGTTTGTGAAAATTTTGTGTCCGCACTAGGGTGAAAAATGAGTTTGATTGGTTGAGTTTATTTTAGGTGGAAGACGAATATTGGATAAGACCAAGGCGTGTGCCCCATGGTCGATTATTCAAGGTTTCAAAGGGGTGTGCACCCCAATGTCCCTTTTCATCCAATTATTTATAGAAAATTATTTACAAAAGACGGGTGCTCGGTAAGACCAAGGTGTGCGCCCCGGGGCCGATTATTTGGGGGTTCAATGGGGTGTGCACCCAAATGTCCTTTTTCATCATAATTTTGATTATGTGTTTTATGACAGAAGATGAATACTCGGTAAGACCAAGGCGTGTGGCCTAGGGGAAATTATTCGAGGTTTCAAAGGGGTGTGCACCCTAATGTCCTTTTTCATCCTATTTTTATTATGAAAAGATTTTGAAGCGCTTAAATTTGAAAAGAACTTGATGTTGATCAAGTGTTTGATTTGTGTTGTATGAAATTTATTTGGTTATGAGATGGTTTTGAATTTGATGAAAGAGTGATGAAATTTTTTTGAAAATCACTTGAAGTTGATCAAGTATTTGAGTTTACTTTGAAAAAGATTGATTTTATTTGACCTTTTATGTTTTTATGTTAACAATTATCAATTACACAATTAACTAAAAAATAATAAAAAGCATAAAAAATAAAATAAAAGGGAGGGTGGAGTGAAAGCAATGAACAAAGGGCCTAAAGCCAAAAAAAAACAAATATAAAATGACAAAAAAAGGAGGGGTGTATGTTGAGAATACATGGTATGACGCCCTAGGCCCAAGGTTCAGGGCCTTACTCAAAAGTTGTAGCAAACAAAAAAAGGGACAGGGGCACGTTCAGTATTATGGGGTGTTTGTAGCAATGAACCGAGTTGTGTCTCATAACTCAAACCTAACCAAACCTGGTGCTTATAAAAAATAAAACTAGCCAAATTCATTTCATTTTTTCTATTTTTTTCTCTTTTTTATCTCACAATTCTCTCTAATGTCTCTCTTCTCACTAACACAAATCCCACACGCACTTCTCATTATTTTGGATCAAACAAGCCATAAAACAAAGATCTGATGAAGAACAATTTGAAGGCTCTTTATTGTTTTTCCAAATTTAAACCAAATCAAACCAAACCGCAAAAAAACTTTCACACACGACCTAACCTAAATCTTACCCTCACGATGAATCTGCCCTCATAATTCTCAAAATAACGTGAAATTCGCAGATCGAAAATCATAAGTTAAAAACCCTAAGTTCTAAAATCTGAGCCAAAACAAACATACTTCATCAAATCATCATGGGGAAAAGGAAAAATTAAGCATGATACTACATCAATCAAGCAAAAATAAAACAAAATACTATGGGGAATGATCGAAGGACTATGCAGAAGCGTGAATCAACCAACAAAACAACATAAAAATCTATTTACCTTTGATTTTTGTTTTATTAATTGAATTTTTATTTGGAATTTTTTGGATAACAATGAAATTGGAACCGTGTGATGTATGGGCCATGTGCAAACATTGTGAATTTAAAATGTAAACAAGTTTGGAATTGTAATGCTTAATTCAAATGATATTTATTCATTTCAATTTTTTTATTTTGATGATGGGATGCGAGATGAATGTAAAAACCGTATGATGCTTGTGGTATGGTGAATGGATGGTTTTTCTCTTAACTTGTATGGATGAGATGACATATGTCATGATAATGGAAAATAATTAGAAGATTAATCTTGAGCCAAATGTTAACTTTCTTGATTTTTATTGACTTTGACTTTTTCTAAATGATGCAATATGCACACGATGAATTATAGGAATTTATTTGGAATGACGCAACCATATAATTATTCAAATGATCAATTGTTGACTTTTTAGTTGATCTCTGATGGAATTAACTTGAAATGAATGAATTTTGAATGATGCATGACATATGATGCATGTAGTGTACTTAGAGTATTTTTGCAATTTCAAATGGGGTAACACTTGACCTAATGCAAACAGTATGCAAGAAATAATTTAAAAAATCATGGGACAAAATTAGGGTATGATAGGATGGCTAGATATTATCATATTTTTTCAAAGGTTTTTCTCATATGGCATTCTCAATGACCAAACTCACTCGAAAGGAAGTTCCATTCTACTGGGATTCATAATGCAAGCAGAGTTTGGTCAAGTTAAAGAAGAAGCTAACCACTGCTTATGTTCTAATAATTCTCGATCCTAATCAATCTTACAAATTATTTTGTGATGCTTTGAAGAAAGGATTTAGATATGTTTTAATGAAAACTAGTCAGATTATAGCGTATGCATCGCGATAGTTGAAGCCTCATGAAGAGAATTATCTGACGCACGATATTAAGTTAGCTTCTATCGTGTTTGTATTAAAAGTGTAGCGTCATTATTTGTATGGTCTCCAATTTGGTCCTTTTTGGTTCTCTAACTATACCCTCAGGTTCAATTTGGTCCTCTTTCTTTTAAAAGTTCCAAATAGGTCCCTTACGTTGTCTAACTGAAGCATAAAGGTCCTTTCCGTCAAATAAATGCAAACGGTGTTAGTTTTGCTTACGTGGAGTATGAGTTGGCATGATGGATGGCTTAGTCAGCAGCTTTTAATTTTCACGTGGATTTTTGTATTATTTTTAATTATTTTTTATTTTCCATGTAGATTTTTTTATATATATATTTATTTTTTAATGTTTTTTATTTTTTGTATTTTTTATATTTTTGTGTATTAAATTTCTTTATCACTTCTCAACGTCCACGCAACTCATATCCTCTCATCTTTTCACAATTCGTTGCCTCTCATCAACCACCACGCCCTTGTTCATCATCTGCCACACAACTCAACCGCCACGCCCTTGTTCATCATCTGCGAAGCACTTAAACCACCATTTCGCAGGACCTGTAACCGAAACAACCATTGAAACACCCTTCTTCTTCAACTTCTGATCCAAAACAAAACCTTTGTTCTTCTTTTTTTAAACGCCAACTAAATCATTCTCAGACCTTGCAACAACAGAACAACAACCATTCAACCTTCTTCCCAACTCACACCAAAAACCATAAACCAAATCTCAACCTTCATCAACTTTCCACCCTTGACCCTTCATCTTCAGTAACAACAAAAACATTCATCAGACCGAACCTCTTTCCTTCGAACCCATAACAGAGTTTCCTCAAATCTTCAAACCAAACCCACAAACCCAGAATTTTGGAATCAGAAAGAGAGATGAAACGAAGAGGAGTCAAATGAACCAAACCCAAATCTGAGAAATTGAAACAAATCGAAACCAATATCACAAACCCGAATCGGAAAAATCAACCCAGTTCACCACAAGAGAAGTTTGAGACTCGAATCAGAATGATGATGGAATGGGTGCACGTATTTGCGGCGTGTGTGGTGGACTACTCCGTTTTGTGTCGTTGGATGACTAGTGTCTCTCCATTTTTTCTCTCTACACCATGTTTCTTTTCTTCTCTTGTTTTGAATCTGTTGGAACTTGTGGGCCTAACGCAGAGATGATGATGGGTTTGAAGCCCAAGTGATTCATCCACCCCTCACTTATTTTCTTACTTGTTTTAAAGAAATTTAATACACATGAATATAAAAAATATATAAAAATATAAAATAAAAAATAAAAAAAATACACAAAAATATAAAAAATATAAAATATTAAAAATATTAAAAAATAAATAGGCTTAAATGCACTTTTAGTCCCCCTATTTAAAAATTTTAACTTTTACGACCCCCTATTAATTTTTTCAGCTTTTTAGTCCCTTTAGTTGTAAATTTTTGGGATTTTAGTTGGTCCCCCATAGATTCTGAATATGTGGCATTTTTTAGGCTGAGTTGGCTTGGTTTCTCATTTGCCATGTCATGTTTTGTAATTCCATTAATAATTTATAAATAAACATCATTTTAAAAAACATTAATAGGAATTTGAAATTGTTTTATTAATTGAAATTGGTTTATAATTGAAAGTGAGTTGGCTGTTGAAATTCTGTTCAAAGTGAAGCACACGAACAAGACCCCTGAATCTCTTTCTCTCTTCTCGTTGTTGAAGCTGAAACGCACGCTGACAATGGAGAACGAATGGCGTCCAAGTGCAAAATCGAAGGAAAAAGTGAACTTTTGCATGTGGTTAGTGGTATTTCTGTACAGTATTTAGGGTTTTTGTTTCTACCAAGATGTTACCATATCTGAAACATGTGGTCCCAACAATGTTACCTTATTTTGAACGTGGTCCCAACAATGTTTTTTAACTTGAATGTGGTCCTACTAGAGTATTGTTGTTTAATCTGAAATTAGGGTTTATTTATTGTTTATTACGAATTTGGGTTTGTTGCTTATTTTTGTTGTGTTATATAAATTGCAGACCAAGCCAAAGTAAAGGGATTAGGATACGATTTCATCTTAGGGGACAATTAGTGTCCAAACCTGTTAAGTGGTATATCAATGGGATAATATCTGAAATGAATTGGGAATGGGATATGGATTATGTGTCTTATATGGAGATAGAAAAGATGATTCACAATGAGGGATACACAAATATTAAGTGTTTATGGTACTGGAACCCCAAATTTAGTTTTGCACGTGGACTTAGACCCCTAAGTGTTTATGGCAATGCAAAGGTTAAAAGTTCTGAAGGAACCTGCTTGGAAAGACATGCTTGATATCCCTGCACATTTATGGTCCAGGTCACATTTCAAAACATACTCTAAATGTGATCTCCAAGTTAACAACATGTGTGAGGCATTTAATAGGGCAGTTCTAGAATGTAGGGATAAGCCTATAATTACACTATTGGAGGGTATTAAACACTACCTAACTAAAAGGATTACTAGTCAAAAGGAGTTAATGACCTCATACAGTGGTGAAATATGCCCTAGAATACAGCTGATACTTGAGAAGAACAAAAAACATGCAGAAAGTTAGACACCTACTTGGCATGGGGATGAAGAACTTGCAATCTTTGGTGTCACAAATGGTCTAGAAACATATTCAGTGAATTTGAAACAGCATACATGTGCATGTAGAAAATGGGATTTGACAGGAATTCCTTGTAGTCATGCAATTACATGTATCTGGCAAAACAAAAAAACACCTGAGGATTATGTATCTGATTACTACAGATATGTAACTTGTTGCATATTGTTGGTTTATGTTGGAATAGTAATGACTTAGACTTATAGAGTTGAATTGTTGTGCAGGAAATCTGTTTTCATGGACACTTATTCTCATATCATCTACCCCACAAATGGGCCCCAACTTTGGCCTTTGTTGGAGGATCAGGTCAAGATCAATCCACCTGTTTTAAGAAGGGCCATAGGTCGACCAAAGAAGCTGAGGAATAAAGTGAATGATGAGCCAAGAAATCCCCATGTCCTCCCTAGGAAGCTTACAACAGTTAGTTGTCACAAATGTGGTGAAATGGGACACAACAAAATAAGTTGCAAGGGCAAAAGGGCTGCTGAGAGAGCCATACCAAAAGGTGGGAACAAGAAACCCAAAGGTGGAAAGAGGCTGAAAATTGAAACAAAAGGTGGAAAGAAAAATAAGGCAGCAGAAATTGGGAATTCATCACAAGCCCCACAACCTTCTCAAGATTAGATCATCTTAGGGTCAATGTTATGTCATTTTGTACTAAATATGTAATGGAACAAGCAGTTAGTATTATGTTATTTTGAATGTTATGTACCTTATGTCCTTTTGTACTAAATTTGGAACATGAAATGTATTTTGGAACAAGTTCTGTAAGTTATGCAGTTAGTATTATGCAGTTTCTGCTGTTACCAAGTACCTACTGCTGTGACAGGATGAACAAACAACAATTATCAAAGGGTTACCATAAACTAATTGTAAACAAGTCTTACAATTATAAACAACAAGTTACCATAAACTAATTGTAAACAAGTCTTACAATTGTCAAAGGGTTATAAGACAACAAAGATTAACAAACAACAACACTTCTCATTCATCAATTATCAAAGGGTTACAACACAACAAATACTTACAAACAACAACACCTACTTCAGTTGAAACACCTACTTCATTACATTTGAAACAACTAGAGCTAATAACAAGACAAAACTCATAAAACTTGTAAACTTCAGCTGCATGTTAAGAAACTTGATATTCATTTTCAATGCTTCCTCTTTGAGCTTGCCTTCATTAACCTTTTTCTTCTCTGCACTTAATTTTTCCTGCAACGACGTAATCAGTTCTTTCGCTCTTTCGTTCATCTCTTCGTCGTACCAGACAAAATGACTACATCTCTTTTGTCCATCAAGCTTGTACATTCCACAGCCATAAAACCGTCGTCCCGAGTTAGATTTCGTCCATGAAGTCATCAGTGGAGCATCGAGTCCACAAAGGCATTCAAGTCGGTTTGCTCTGAAGCTCGATTGGGATCTTGTGCGACTGTGACCTTGAGAAGAACCTGCCATTAATGTTTACGATCTTTGGTATGAAGAAGAGGACGACAGAAGAAGCAATAGATCAGAATAAGACAACGTGAGAAGAACTGATGTTTTTCTGGATAACAAGAGAGGGATGAACACTAATTAGGGTTCATAGTTAAATACAATTTCAAATTCCTATTAATGTTTTTTAAAATGATGTTTATTTATAAATTATTAATGGAATTACAAAAAATGACATGGCAAATGAGAAACCAAGCCAACTCAGCCTAAAAAATGCCACATATTCAGAATCTATGGGGGACCAACTAAAATCCCAAAAATTTACAACTAAAGGGACTAAAAAGCTGAAAAAATTAATAGGGGGTCTTAAAAGTTAAAATTTTGTAAATAGGGGGACTAAAAGTGTATTTAAGCCAAATAAATATATATAAAATCTACATGGAAAATAAAAAATAATTAAAAATAATACAAAAATCCACGTGGAAATTAAAAGTTGCTGACTAAGCCATCCATCATGCCAACTCATACTCCACGTAAGTAAAACTAACACCGTTTGCATTTATTTGACGGAAATGACCTTTATGCTTCAGTTAGACAACGTAAGGGACCTATTTGGAACTTTTAAAAGAAAGAGGACCAAATTGAACCTGAAGGTATAGTTAGAGGACCAAAAAGGATATTAAGCCAAAATTATTAAATAATCTATTTATCATTACTGTGGAGTTCACTTGAATCTTGTCCTCAAGGTTATAAAAAAATATATCCTCTAATATAATTTTTTTTTTTGAGATTATAGGATTTTTTGTGTGAAAATATTATCCTTTTTTAATGGAGAGAATTATATGTATTGATGTCATGCCACATAACAAAGAGAGTAATGCGAATTGATAACACAATAACAATGGCAACGTGAAAATAGGAAACTACAAGTAAAGTGAACAAATAATGTTATAACACATGGCGATGTATTGGTGGAGGAATTTTTTATTAAGTGAGAGAAAGTGTGTTTATGCAAAGAGTGTGATAAAGTGTATATTTGGGCATTGTCTTCTGTGCGCGAGTGAAATAGGTCTCTTACGTGAGAGACTAAGACTTCTTCCTTTTTTTTTAAAATAATTTTAGGGGGTTATTTAGTGGGAGTTTTAAACTGCTATGATATATAGTCTTATTTTTCCAATGCAGCATGTTGCGGAGGTCAATAATCCCCGCTATTGCAAAACTTCTTTTTGAAATGTAGCAATTTAAAATCCCCTGCTAAATAACCCTCCTAAATTGTTGAAAAACGAAAAAAATAAAATGGATGAAATTTTGGTCTCTCACGTGAGAGACCTATTTCACTCGCGCATAAGAGACATACATGTATATTTGCAGCACAAATGGAATAAAACAAAATGATGGTTTGAGTTTTTTTTTTTTTAAATTTTAGTGAGTGAAAATGAATTGAAAAGTGTAAATGCATGTTGTCACGTGGGAGAATGTGTGATGCAGAAAAGATTGAGAGGGAAAGGTGGAGAGAGATATACTTACTTCTTTGTACTTCAACAAGTAATCTGTTTGTTCTAATGGTCGTGGATCTGGTGGTTCCAGTAACGTTGGAGATGTCGTCGAAAATTTTATCGAAGATGTTCCGGAGTTAAAAATTTCCCCAGAGAAAATTTTAACGAATCAGAAATATTTTTTGATGATATTTTGATAGTAAGATGAAATTCTTTCAAACTCTCTTTAAAATCCTTTAGTGATTTAGAAATTTATTGAAATGATTTTTTTATATCATTTTTAGAATTTTTTAAACCTTCTAAAATTATAGAAAATGATTGTTGCAAATCTACATTTAGAACTGGTGTTGTTGATGTCGTGAAACTATTTAATGATTGTGGATGTGGAGAGAAAATTGTATGTTGGTGATAGTTGTATGAAGAATATAGGTTGAGTGGAGGTGGTGTGTAGCTGTGGTTAAAACATAAATTTGGTGATGTAGTTGGAACAATGGTGGTGGAATAAAATGGAGAAGTGTATGAGGGATAATATGGAAATTAAAGTGTAACAATGGAGTTTGTATGATAAGGATAATCCATCGGAGGATTTAAGTATATGAATGAAAGTACCAATTGATAGAGAGTTAAACCTAAATTACTTGAAACAGAAAGAAAAACTAAATAAAACTAAAAAATAACATTTAATTTCATTGATTATTTCATTCCAAAGAAATATTAAAATTAATATAGAATTCTTAATACATCATAGTCATACATGTGACATAATCTTCAAAGTCCTAATAACATTCTAGAAATATTAAAATAACAACCAATTTATCAAAATATTAAATAAGCTATTAATATTATAGTTCTCTATCATTTCCTAATGACTTAAGAAACTTCTAGAATATAACATTAACTAATATATTAAAATACTAATTAAAATATCTAATCAACAATTATTAAATAATCGCTATATCATATCTTGGGGTTCACTTAAACCTTGTCCTCAAGGTTCTAAAAATATATATCTTTTACAAAAAAAAAAAAGAAAATTGGTTTAGACTATATGATTTTTTTTTTGTGAAATGATTCTCCTTTTTTTTAATGGAGAGAATGAAATGTATTGATGTCTTGCCACATAACAAAGAGAGTAATGTGAATTGATAGCACAATAACAATATTAATGTGAAAATAAGAAATCACATTTAAAGTTGTGGCACATGGCAATGTCTTGGGGGAGGAATTTTTTTAAGTGAGAAATTTTGTTTATGTAAAGAGTGTCAGAAAGCGTACATGGCATCGTCTCCTGCACGCGAGTGAAATAGGTCTCTCATATGAAAGACTAAAATTTTAGTATTTTTTTTTTCATATTTTAAACAAGTGCGTGCGTGTGTGAATTAAAATGATATTTTTGTATTTTAAATAATTTAGACTATGTACAAAACGGAATTTTTGTATTTTTATATTGTAAATATTAATGAGTCGGGATAAAGAGAATATATTCTTAATAGAAAATAAAAAAGAAATTTCGTATTTTAAATAATTTGAACTATGACAAAACGTTGTTTTATGGTTTAATGATGGACTAAATTTTTAGTTTTTGTCCAATCTTTAATCCTGATTTTAGTTATGTCCTGTAAATATTTTTTAAATCAAACACATGATAATTACAGTTGTGTTGTTTATTCCCTTATTTTCAGCATATCAACCGCACTTGCATTTTAAATAAAAAATAAACTCATCTAATAATTTAAAAATGAATTAATGACAAAAATTGTTAATAAAAAAATTGCTTATAAATAATTAATACCTACGAGGCTACAAACAAAATGTCGTATAGAGGGGATGGTCTAAAGAGGCCATGTGGTCACTCCATTTGTTTAAATTGTAGTATTAAATAGTATAAATGTTAAATTGCATTAAATAATATATTTAATATTTTGTGGCCCCTATGATTGAAAATTTTACTTGTTTTTATTGGTTTAGTTAAATCCTATAAATGTTTCTTTTTTTTGGTTAAAAGGACAGTCGAGGCCCAAAAAGAAAACAAACTAACTAGGGATTAACCGAGAGCAGACAAACCCAACAAATAATTTTCGAACAAGTGATTTTAAAAAGACGGGCAAATATCAAAAATACACATGTCGTCATGACGGCTTAAACTACTCTTTCGCAAGAGAGTCTGTACAATGGTTAACTACACGATAACTATGCTTCACTCTAACATCCACAAACCGCTCCATATGAAACGGAAGAGGATTTGCTGCCTTTGGTTTTTGGTGCCTTTGGTGCCTTTGATGTATTTTGGTGCATTTAAAACACAAATGAATAATTAAAATAATATATTTTGTTGAGAGAGAAAAAATGGCTAGAGAGAGATAGAGACAAAGGCACAAAGGTAGCAACCTTCAAAGGTAGCTAATCCTTGTCCATATGAAACCTGATTTTTGAAATCAAGTTTGACTCGTGTGCACTGCCGCTAGTCAGATGGGCATTACAACGGGACAGTCACGAAGCACATGGATAGTGTCTTCTTCAACATCTCCATAAAACCTGCACATTGCACTTCCAATGCCCATCTGACTTTTCTTACAATTTTTTAGCAAACCATCATACCGAAGCAGTCATACAAAATGGCAAACTCTTTCAATCGTCTGCATCTTCTAGATATTTCTCTAGCCCTCATCTCTCTACAGATTTCCTATATGTTAAATTGTAATTCCTAGTGTCTAAGTGCGTCGAAGTCGAAACAGTCAGTGTGTCGAAACAGTTTGTTTCACAGATTTGATTTAGATTAGATTTGATATTTTGGGCCTTTAGAGTTTTGGGCCTTGTAAATCTAAATCTATAAATACCTGTACTTTGTAGAATGTAAACAACAAAACACAACAAGCAGTGAAGATTATCACAGTGCTAGTAGTTGTAATCACAGTTGCAGTTCGCAAGTGATCAATATACTTTGAAATCCCACAGTTCGTGGGTAACACATTCTCTTCTCCAAATATTTCTCTCTTCTCTCTCTCTTCTTTCTTGCTGTTCTTATTTCTTCTTCTTTCATTGTCATTACGTGTGTGTTTGTGGGTTGTTGAACAATCTTGAGATCAAGATTGTAGCGGAATCACCATAGGTTGTGGTGAATTTCCAACATCTGGTATCTAGAGCTCCGGTTGCGATTCAACGGAAGAAATTCGTGATGGCGATGAACTATCCAAATGGGAATTTTCCGGCGACTCTACCAATTCTCAAGAAAGATAATTATGAGAATTGGTGCAAGCAGATTAAGGTGGTTTTCTGTTATCAAGATATTTGGGATCTTGTGAAGGAAGGAGTAACACTGCTTGGGGAGAACGCGACGGATCAAGAAAAGGCTTCACACAAAGAATTGAAGAAGAAAGATTATAAAGCGCTATTTATAATCCATCAATGTGTTGATCCAGATAACTTTGAAAAAGTTAGCGATGCAGAATCAGCGAAGGAAGCATGGGAGATTCTTGAAAAGTCGTTTGGAGGCGCAGAAAAGGTGAAAGAGGTGAGGTTACAAACTCACAAGAGAACCTATGAGTTGCTTCAGATGGAAGACAACGAAAGTATCACAGATTTCTTCACCATAGTTACAAAGTTGGTGAATCAAATCAAAGTATGTGGAGAGGTATTGACATCAAGATCAGTTGTTGCAAAGATCTTGAGGTCATTGGCTCCAAAATTCGACCACGTGGTAGTAGCCATATAAGAGTCGAAGAACTTGTCAGTATTGACGAAAGAAGAGCTTCAAGGGACGCTCGAGTCTCATGAACAAAGGATGGCTGAGAGAGTTGCATGAAAGTTGAAGAGTGATATGGCTTTGCAGGCGCAGTCAGAAAAGGAAAGGAAAGGTAAAGGAAGCTGGAATGGCAACAAAGGAGGAAACCAGTCGAATCAGAAGAAACCTTGGAACCAAGGCAACCAAAGAGGTGGTGCTGCAGGTAGAAGAAAAGGTGGTGATCAAAAATCTGACAAAAGTCACATTCAATGTTTCAATCGTCAGAAGTATGGCCATTATGTTAGTAACTGTCCAGAAAAGAAGAAAAATTAAGAAACTGATGCAAATCTGGCGAAGCATGAAGAAGAAGAGACGTTGCTGATGGTCACAACAAAAAATGAAGAAAGATTCCAAGATCAGTGGTACTTGGACTCAGGATGCTCATCACACATGACTGGGAGGAAAGATTGGTTTGTCAACATGAAGCCCTCGTCGAAGAACATAGTGAAGTTTGCAAATGACAATACTCTAGCAGGTGAAGGTGTTGGTGATGTTCTGATTATGAGGAAAGATGGCAAAAGGTCAACAATTTTCAATGTGTTGTACATTCCAGGTATGAAGAGTAATTTGCTCAGTATAGGGCAGCTAGTCGAAAAGAACTACAAGGTAGTTGTCGAAGACAAGATGATGAGAGTTCTCGACGCAGATGGTAGGTTGATCTTGAAGGCTCCAATGTCTCAGAATAGGACCTTCAAGATTGAACTCAAGGTGATGGAGCACAAGTGTCTAGAAATAGCAGCCAGCAGAGATGAGTGGTTATGGCATTTTCGACTAGGCCATCTCAACTTCAATGGCATCAGAGAACTGAAGAGAAGAAATATGGTTTCAGGATTACCAGAAATCGACATTCCAAGTGAAGTCTGTGAAGAGTGTGTTCAGTCGAAACAACACAAGAATAGCTTCAGCAAGGATGCAGGAAGGAAGTCGAAGGCAATTCATGAAGTCATATACTCTGATGTATGTGGTCCAATCCAGGTGGATTCGATTGGTGGCAACATATATTTTGTCACGTTTATAGATGATTTCAGTCGAAAGTTGTGGACTTACCTCATCAAGAAGAAAAGTGATGTGATTGAGGTATTTTCCAGATTCAAATCCATGGTCGAAAGACAGAGTGGTCGAAAGTTGAAGATTCTGAGGACAGATGGTGGTGGAGAGTATGTGTCGAAAGAGTTTGATGCATTATGTGAAAAAGAAGGGATTGTGCATGAGGTGGTGCCACCCTATACACCATAGCAAAATGGAGTTGCAGAACAAAAGAACAGAACCATCATGAACATGGTGAGAAGTATGTTGAATGGAAAGCATCTACCCAAAGAATTATGGGGAGAAGCAGTTTCGACAGCAACATATATTTTGAACAGATGTCCAACGAAGAAGCTTGAAGGAATCACACCAGAAGAATGTTGGTCTGGTGTCAAGCCTAGCCTCAGTCACTTGAAAGTGTTTGGATCTATAGCACATAGACATGTGCCAGATCAGTTGAGAAGGAAACTTGATGACAAGTCGAATCAAATGATCTTGATAGGATATCATTCGACTAGAGGTTACAAGTTGTTCGACCCAGTGAATAAGCAGGTAGTGATCAGCAGGGACGTGATCATAGATGAGCTTAAAGAATGGGATTGGACTGAGAATGCCAAGAAGGATTCAGTGAGAATCTCTTGTGAAGAACCAGCCACTGCAGTCGAAAGAGAAGTTCGACAGGAACCAGTTATAGATGAAGCAGGTTCAAGCAGACCTCGACGAACAAGACACATGCCTGCAAGGTTGCAAGAATGTGTAATTACATTAGATGATGTGGTCGATGAAGAGGGTGAGCTGATACATTATGCTTTCTACGCAGATGTCGAACCAGTCAATGCAGCTGAGGCATTAAAAGATTCGAAGTGGGTGAAAGCAATGAATGAAGAGTTAGAGTCCATCGAAGTCAACAACATCTGGTCACTTGTCGAATTGCCTCAAGGAAAGAAGGCAATTGATGTGAAGTGGGTTTACAAGGTGAAGGTGAATCCTAGAGGAGAAGTAACTCGACACAAGGCGAGACTTGTGGCGAAAGGATTTCTACAGAAGGAAGGAATCGACTTCGATGAAGTGTTCGCACCGGTTGCTAGAATCGAAACAATCAGGTTGGTTGTTGGTCTAGCAAATATGAACAATTAGCACACATGTCAGATGGACGTGAAGTGTGCGTTCCTTAATGGCCCCTTAGATGAAGAAGTTTATGTCGCACAACCAGCTGGGTTGTGAAACGAGGCGAAGAAGGAAAAGTGTACAGGCTGCATAAAGCCCTGTATGGACTTAAGCAAGCTCCAAGAGCTTGGAATAAGAAAATCGACAGCTTCTTAAGGGAGAAGGAATTTGTGAAGTGTACGACTGAGCATGAAGTATATGTAAGAAGAAGCAATGGCGAATTGCTTATACTATACCTCTATGTCGATGATTTGTTGATAACATGGAGTTGCAAGAAGGAGATCGAAGATTTCAAACATGACCTGAGTGAGGAGTTTGAAATGTCAGACTTGGGAAATCTCTCATATTTCCTTGGCATCGAATTCTACAAGACTAGTAGAGGTTTGATGATGCACCAAAGAAGATATACAGGCGAAATACTCAAGATTTGAGATGCAAGATTGCAACTCAACTTCGACTCCAGCTGAGACCAGACTGCAACTGTCGAAGGATCCAGACAAAGATGATGTTGACCCAACCCAATATAGAAGACTTATTGGGTCACTTAGATACCTTTGTCACATAAGGCCTGACTTAGCATACAATGTGGGTATGGTAAGTATATTCATACAGAAGCCAAAGGTATCACACCTAACAGCGACGAAGAGGATACTGAGGTATCTAAAATGGACTCTCGACTATGGCATTTTGTTTCCTGCAGGTGATAAAGGGAAAGAATGCAAGTTAGTGGGATACACCGACTCTAATTGGTGTAGTGATGTTGAGGATAGAAAATCCACAGCTGGATACGTGTTTATGTTAGGTGGTGCACCAGTTGCTTGGAGTTCGAGAAAAGAACCAGTAGTGGCATTATCATCATGCGAAGCAGAATATATAGCTGCTTCTCTTTGTGCATGTCAAGCAACTTGGATGGTGAACTTGGTCGAAGAGATTACAGGGAAGAGTCATGGAGCAATTACCATGAAGATCGACAGCATGCCAGCTATCAACTTGGCGAAGAATCCAATAGCTCACGGTCGAAGCAAGCACATCGAAATGAGATCCCATTATCTTCGAGAGCAGGTAGCAGAAGGGAAGATGAATTTGGAACACTGCAGAACTGTGAATCAGAATGCAGATATCATGACGAAGGAAGTGCAGGTCGAAGCCTTCAGAAGACTAATAGCCATGATGAATGTAGAAATCCTAGACACAATGAATTAGGTGGTGTGTTAAATTGTAATTCCTAGTGTCTAAGTGCGTCGAAGTCGAAACAGTCAGTGTGTCGAAACAGTTTGTTTCACAGATTTGATTTAGATTAGATTTGATATTTTGGGCCTTTAGAGTTTTGGGCCTTGTAAATCTAAATCTATAAATACCTGTACTTTGTAGAATGTAAACAACAAAACATAACAAGCAGTGAAGATTATCACAGTGCTAGTAGTTGTAAACACAGTTGCAGTTCGCAAGTGATCAATATACTTTGAAATCCCACAGTTCGTGGGTAACACATTCTCTTCTCCAAATATTTCTCTCTTCTCTCTCTTTTCTTTCTTGCTGTTCTTATTTCTTCTTCTTTCATTGTCATTACATGTGTGTTTGTGGGTTGTTGAACAATCTTGAGATCAAGATTGTAGCGGAATCACCATAGGTTGTGGTGAATTTCCAACACTATAAATATTAAATCAATACATTAATCAACATCAACCAAATTTTATAATATATAATATTTATAATTTTAAATTTATTTTATTACGTTGTGCATGTCTCTAATTCTTTTTAAATAAAATATATCAGATTTAAATTTGTGCTCTTATAAATATATTTCCCTGTGTAACTATCAACAAAATTGAATTAATATGACTAAATATATTATATAATAACGCAATTTCTCATAAGATATATGGTGTTTTGAAAAAAGAATGTCAATTATTTTGTTTGAAGATCACCTTTTTTTTTTAAATATTCAACATTAGTGATATAAATTTCAATATGTTCTAATATGTTTGGATATGATTCGAATTTTTTTTGTCATATTTAATTTTGATGAAATTATAGAAAAAAAAAACACTTAAATATAGTAAACTAAAATTACGTCAAAATATTTTTAATTTTTAATTTTTAATTTTAAAAATGTGTTAATTTTACTTTATTACGGAAAATGTGGTGAAACGTTTTAAATAAACAATTGTGGTGAAAAAAATATAAAAAGATAGTTAAAGATGAAGACTTTTTGGAAATAATAATGAAATAATATTTTTTGGTGCTTTAATATAGGTTTATACAAAGGGTTCAGAGTTGGTTCAGATGAACAATATAGTATCACTCAGTTTGCTGATGATACTTTATTGTTAGGAGATGCTGATTGGAATAATTTATGGTGTATAAAGGCTGTGTTGAAAGGATTTGAAATGTTAACTGGTTTGAAAGTGAACTTCTATAAGAGTAGAATAAGAGGTGTTAATGTTAGTTATGTTTTCTTGGAAACAACATCTTCTTTCCTTCATTGTGAAATTATGAAGTTGCCTTGTGTCTTCTTTGGAGTTTTCATAGGAGATAGTCTAAGGAGAAGTTACTTGTGGAAGAATACTGTTGACAAAGTAAGAAGTATGCTGGCAGATTGAAAAGGGAAACAACTGTCTGTAGGAGGAAGGCTTATCCTTATTAACTCAGTTATTAATGCGCTTTCTTTGTATGCTTTTTCTTTTTATAAAGTTCCTATGGGTGTTATTAAGGTTCTGCAGGGATTTCAAAGCATGTTTTTTTTGGGGTGGTAGTGATAATAAGAAGAAGGTTCATTGGGTGGATTGGAAAACAATGTGTTTGCCATTAGAGAAATGAGGGTTAGGCATTAAGGACTTGGCTTATTTCAATAAAGCTCTTTTACTGAAATGGAAGTGGAGACTCCTCAATTCTGATGACAGTGTTTGGAAGGGTCTAATGGAGAGTAGGTATGGTAAGAGGTTAGCCTTTATCATCAATAGCTATGAAGGGGAAGCTGCTAAAAAGGTCTGAGTCGATATGGTGGAGGGATTTAAGGGGTATAAGTTATGATAATGTCTCTAAGAGAGACTTTTTTGTTGAGAATATTATATGCAAGTTGGGGAATGGCATGGATATATCTTTTTGGCACAACAAATGGGTTCTCGAGGTTCCTCTTAAGAATGTATTTCCTAACCTCTATCTGTTTGCTGTCAAGTCTAATGATTTTGTTGCAGGGTCCAGATATTGGAGTGGAGAGGAGTGGTTTTGGAACCTGAACTTTTTTTATTTTCCTCTTGGTTCTGTAATGGCAAGGGAAAAGGAGGATCTGCTGGACTTATTGAAGTATGTTACTCCTTTGAGTGATATAGAAGATGTTTTCAATTGGGATCTTGTTAAGTACCATTGTTCCTCATCTTCTGAAGGCTTCTCGGTAGGGTCGTGTTACGAGAGTCTTTGTCATGATAGAGTAGACTGTAATATTGGAGAGGTGGCTCTTGTTGCAATGAGGAAACTGTGGAAGGTGACTTTGCCGTCTAAATTTAAAGTGTTCATGTGGTGTGTTGTTAGGGGTAGGATAGCTACCAAGGTGAAATTGGCAAAGAGGAATATAGTTGTTTGAGGAGGAGATTTGTACTGTGCATTGTGTGTTTTTGATGAGGAAAAGATTGATCATGTGTTTATAGAGTGTGGAGTAGCAGTAGAGGTTTGGTATGGAATTGAAAGATGGCTTAGTATATCATGTAGCAGGCGAGGGAATTATACTGAATTCATGAAAGAATTCGATGATGCAGTTAAAGTATCTGGCAGCTCTTCTGGTCTTGTTGTTTGGGGTACCGTTGTGTGATTTTTATGGTATAGTAGAAACTGTAAAGTTTTTTATTCAAAGCAAATGTCAGTGGTAGATTTATTGAATTCTATTAAGTTCTTTAGTTGGAAGTAGTTATTTGTAGCTAGGTCATTAACTTTTGTTCGATTCTATTATTGGTTTACAGCCTCTCTTGTTTGTTTAAAGGGGAAGTTGTAATTGTTTTGCTCTGTAAGGGTTGCTGCACCCCTTGTGCAGCCAGTTTTATATATCATTGCTTTTAGGAGAAAAAAAAGAGATTAAAATTATCTTTTTGTTAACAAATGAAATTATCACATATTTTTAAAAATAAAAATAGAAAACGTTTCACAAAATATTTGAAGTCTAAAATGTTTTATTTACTATTACACTTCATCAAAATTTTAATATAAAATATATTTATAATCAATAAAAGTTAATATATTTAATCAAAATTTAAAAATACATAAATTTTTATTGATTCAAATGTCTCTTATTCTTTCTATCTTTAATTAAAGTCTTTACAAAAGCACTTCTATTAAATTTTAATTAAAAATACAAATTTATTTCTTTTTCTCTTACCTTGTGATTCAATGTAAGAACAATTGTGTAAAACTAATATATATTTTTTATAAATTTATTGTTGTGGCCACTCTTATGTGAAAATTTTATTTTCAATTTTAAAGTCATACAACTTTTCAAGCTGCCAATAAAAACCATACTTTTCAAGCTGCCAATAAAAATCATACTTTTCAAGCTGTCAAAGGAAAACAAAAAGTCATACTCCTACTTAACAAGATTGATAGCATGTTTGGATTGATTTTTGGAAGATTCAGAATCAATTTTAGAGGTGTAGAATTGATTCTGGGTGATTTTGAGGTGTTTGTTTTATCAAAAGTAGAATTGATTCTACCTCTAGAATTGATTTTACTGGAAGCTAGAATTTATAGTTTCTACCTTCAGAAATGATTCTGGGTGATTTTTATACTGGAATTTATTCTCTAACTTACTTTTACATAAATGTATCCAAACATAAATCAATTCTGCTAAACTCAATTCTGTTAAAATCAATTCTACTAAACTCAATTCTGCTAAAATCAATTCTGTTCACCGTCAATCCAAACACACCTGAACCTCGTACAAACATAAGCACGCATCCTAGTCCTAGATTTAATGTTCGTAACTTCGTATATTGACTTCGTAGACCAATGGAAAAAGACATTATGAGAATGAATTCTTTCTTAAGTTAAGAGGCATGCATTATTCAATTAACATGTTAATGCTCATAACCCTCAAGGATAGATGGGCCTTGCATTTTGAAAATGTGTTCTTCTTAAAATTTTAAATTTGAATTTTATTAGGTGTAATTAATTTTTATGTTGGACCAATTAATCTTTATGACTAGGTCGAATACAAGACTTCAAAAAAATGTTAATGCTCATTGTACATATTATACTATGTTAGTAAAAGATTGTAAATATATATGACTTGTTTATTTTGATTTTTTAAAATAATTTTTATAATATAAATAATTTGTGTAAAAAAGATTTATAAATTTTTTTTAATAAAAGTTTGATTTGAATAGTTATTTTTAAAATGTTATTTAAATATTTAATCGTTTTATTGAAAAAAAAAATTGAATATCAAAATTTCATAAAACCCCTTAATTTTGAAGTTATTTGAAATAACTTTTCATAAAAATCATTTTTAAGATACAACTTTTTTTTAAAAATTGCAATTTCGACTATGTTTTGATCTTCAATAATGTATGTTTATGTTATAAGATGTCAAAATTAGTCTTTCTATTTAGAAAAAACGAATATAAAAAAAACTTGTACGGTTTAAAAAAATAATTTTATAAAATCTATTTTTGAAAATATAAAAACATAATCCATTTTTTAAAGCTAAAACAAACAGTATATACTTATTTTAAAACAATTTTGCAATTTCAATTCTATCGACTTAAATTATGATTTTATTAGATATTTGATTCAATTTGCATTTTATGTTGACTATTAAGGCGGTTTTTATTGGATATTTAATTTAATAAGTTAATTTTGCGGTCTTTTATTTTGACTTCATTAAATATCTAATTTAATCCTCTTATTACATTGATTTTAACATATATTAATTGACTCTGATAGTTATCTGATCGGACTATCACAGTTACTGCTTGAGCACATACCTTATATCATCAACAAACCTCTTCGTTTTCCAATTGGTGGAGGATCGCTCAGTAAGGAAGAGTTGGACGAGAAACATTGATTTGAAAATTCTTCAAACTTCCAGATAGCAGAAAGAAAGAATCATCCTAGAGTTCCAAGACAACGAGAAGTCTGAAAGGATTTTTAATATGACACTTTTGTTAGTAATGACCTCCGTCGTGGACAATCGCGTATACACCAACTTATTTTGAAGACTAAGCTGAGAAAAGAAAACCTCACGTCGTATAAAGGCCGAAGTCTCCATGCATTCAATGACTTTGTCACCCACCCCTGTGGCACTACAAAATTGCCGAAAATTTTGAAATAATGCAGCTTGACAAAAACTCTACAATATTAGTCTAAATAATGGCCGACTTCCTGACACCTGTAACGAGAGGCCTCGTCGAGTGCTTAAGAGCTAATGTCGACCTTTTTGCAATATCCCCTGACAAAATTTCCAACATCGACCCCAACGTAGCATATCACTAGCTAAATATTGACCCTTCTGTCTAATACATAACATTGAGAAGGAGACGACAATCCCCTGAGAAAGTCGAAGCCACCATTAACATGATTTATGGGTTGCTCCATGCCAACTTCATGATTATCCAATGTTGTCTAGTTAAAAAGACGTCTGGAAAATGGATGATGTGTGTGGATTACACCGACCTTAACCGATCTTCTACCAAATATTCGTATTCGATTTCCATTATCGACAAGATGGTAGATAATTTTGTTGGCTACAAAACTGTTGTAATTCATGGATGCGTACTATAGGTATAACCAATCCCTATGCATAAAGCAAACAAATACAAAATCACCTTCATGATTTAAAGTGCCAATTACATGTACAACGTCATGCCCTTTAGTTTGAAAAATACATGTGCAACATATCGGAGGATGATGAATATGATTTTCGAAGAAGAAACAAAGAAATAAAATTGTACACACCGAAATAGTAAGTCAAGAATTAACATTGATTGATTCGGACTTAGTAAATGTAAATTTAAGACACACTTATGAACAATAATTGCCAACTAGCAACGTATGAGAATGATGATGTATTAATTTTGATCATTATTATGATATTTGTATAACACTATATGTCATTCAACACGCTCATAAACTATCATTCATAAATGAAAGAATTAGAGAAAAAATTAAAAACCAACAAAATAAATACACATAATAAATTTGAAAGAATTATTATAAAATTACATTATTTTTCCATAATTCAAAGCAGTGTTGTTAGAATGTGTTGGAGGGATGCCTTTTGGAGGGAGCAATGGAAAAATTGATACATCCATAATTAGAATCTCATTGTTCACGGAAAAATAGTTACCAACGTAACCAACACCATGATTCCATCTTGTACTCTAACTTTCGTACTTGATGGTAAGGTTGTGCAGGACTCAACCTAACCCATCCCGAGAACCTGTCTCAACCCAATGGCTTTGAGTTGGTCCTAACCCTGTCTAACGCAAAAAATAGACAAAAAGGATTGTCCAAATATGGATCTGGTATCAGGTCAGAATGAATTCAGGTTGACCATTGGGTTATCCAACTCATTATTCTATTATGCATGCATGTAGATTGACTTTTGAATAAAATCATATTGAATTTTCTCATTTAGGCCCCGCCTTTTCTGTCAACTAAATCCCGTTTTTTCCACTTGCTCAGCCACTTTAGATGTTATTCCTATATGATGGTTTTATAACTTGTATAGTTAAATATTATAATGGATCGAGTAATTTTTTTATTTATGTTTCATAAGTATAGGACTATTATGGACAAGTTTTTAAGTAAAATTAAGTTTAGTTTTTGAGTCAAGTTCATGTTAGTTTTTAAAATTTTGTGAATATGGTTTATTTAAATTGAGTGTTGTTTTAAATATTGTTATAAGAAAAATACTATAATCAACAAATTAGGATATTTTTATTTTAAAAGCCACATATTTAAGTAGGGGTGTTCGCGGGCCGGTTTGATTCGGTTTTGGAAGAATCTGATACCCAAACTGATCAAAAATATATGGATTGGTTTGGATTGGATTTACACAATTTTGTGATAAAACCCAAACCGAACCAAACCAATAAACAACGGGTTGGTTTGGGTTGGATTGATCGGGTACATTAGAAATAAATGTTCAAAAATATTTTTTTAAAAATATTAACTTATATCAACTAATTTTTCAAAATAATATAAAATTCTTAATTTTATTGTTTCTCCATATTGGTTGTGCATATCACAAATGACGTTTCATTTTTTTCTTCTTAAAGTTGAATATCTCATTCTAGTTTCCATGATAATGATGATATATATTATACTAATTAATTATGATTGGTTCGGGTAGACGGACTCGCGAGTAGAAATTTGGAAATCCGTTGCCCGAACCAATTAACATTGGGTTTCATTGGTTTGGTTCGGTTTTTGCCCGAACTAAAAAAATGTCCGAACCAAACACAATGGTTTGGTTTGGATTTTGGTTTGGTTCGGATTTGCCCGAACCAATGAACACCCCTATATTTAAGTACATGTTTTGAAATGCTATAACTAATTTGTTTAAGTAATTTTCTTTAACAAAAATACTAAAAAGTCATTTTCATATATTTTGGGTCAACGTGATTTCGACATAAATTATCTCAATTTTTAACTAATCCGTAGATTATTGGATTTGCTCAAGTTTAAAGACGAGTTAGGATCACCAAATGGGTCGATCCAAATTTAGGATGGAGTCAAGGTTGATTATAACTCATCCCCCCCCCCCCCAATCCCTTGCTCATCCCTACTTAATGGTGAAATTAAAATCATACTCAAAGTTATGTGGCATACCATTTTACAACAATCAAAACATAATATTAAAATGAATCATGATAACATAATGTTTGGTATATCTCATCATCTCTTTTTCAATATAGTTAAGGGTGTTCATGGGTGTAAGTCAACTCGTCGGCACAAACCAAACCAACACACTAATTATCTGAGTCTGTCCATTTACTTGTATATCCAATCCAACCTGCGACAACCTGCATAACTTTGGGTTGGTTATTGAGTTTAAGTTTTTGAATCGTGGACACGTCGACATAACATTAATGATTTTTATTTGAAAAGAAAAACAAAATCGCAATATGACTACAAACCATTTGGTTTCTTTAGCTTATCGTTCACAACTAATAATGCCACTAAACAAATATTGAACCAATCAATTTATGTAACTTTAAGACTGAGTGTTGTTACTTATTTAGTTTTGTATCATTTCAAAATTATGTTCTACTTATAACTAAATAATACTTACAAGGCTACAAACGTGGTTGTAGACTATTTGTGTTATAATTCAGTTTTACTTATTATTATTAGTGGCGGTTTGAAGGTGTTGCAACTTGTGACACAAGCAAATCGTCACAACTTTCTTATTTTGGTTAGTTAGTTCCTTTCTAACTATAAATACCTCATTTGTCTTATCAATATATCTCTCAATTAATTCAACAAAATTTCTATCTCAATTTTGGTTTTGATATTTTAATACTTAAATTTTGAGAATTACTTAAAAGTCAAGTAACCCAACAAATTAGTATTAGATTATGTTTCGATCCTTATCTTTCATAGATGGAAAACGGAAGAACAATCTTCAATCAATCATCATTCAATTTACTAGTGTTCAAGTGAGAGCACTATGATAGGTGGTTTGTATAAATGAAAGCCATCTCCAAATTTTAAGATTTGCTTGAAATCGTGAATAATAATCTCTTGGCATTAAAAGCAAATGCTAATGTCATGCAAATAAATGCTCACTATGAATTGAGAAATAATATGGGAAATGCTAGGAGAGGAAGGAAATCCAATGTTATTACTATTAGGGTTTGCATTTAAATCGGTTCATCCAATTCACAATCATAAATTTGGGTCACCAAAAAAAAAAAAAAACCATTTTTGCTATTAACTAACCCAATCCATTTATAAAAATAAAAAATTAATAACATTAGGTACCCATTTATTAAAATCCAATTACTATTCCGAATCTAATTCACTTAAATGTTAAAAATGTTTTTCTTTAAGACTATGTTTAGATTGATAGAACTTAATAGAACGTAGCAGAATAAAACATAACGGAGCAGAATGAAATATAAATTTCCAACAAAATAAAAACAATTATCAATGGAATATCTGAAATTATGTTAATTATTTTATCCCAACATTAAATATACTACAGGAAATATATATATATATATATATATATATATATATATATATATATATATATATATATATATATATATATATATATATATATATGATGCACGGTATAACAAAATCTATAATCTAATAACATAAACAAGATAATTTTTTACGGATTTAATATTAATTAAGATTTATACAGTAATTTAAAAGAGAGTTATATATAGGTGAATTCTTGAATTTAATTGGATATCGATACCCTCAATCAAGTAAATTATATAATTTCATACCAAATCACTTTTTATTTTAATATATTAAAATAAATTCAAAATTTTATAATAATTTACACTAAAGATATCGATATCAAACTTAAACTCATTAATAGGTGAAAATTTGCTATTAGAACATTTTTTTTTATGATAGTCACATTTACCTGTAACTAGGGTGGAAATAGGCTAGGCTAGGTTAGGCTTTATAAGGCTTGGGACTGGCCTACGATAAACTTAAAAGGTCTGAGCCTAGCCTATGGCCTATTATAGGCTCTCTTTTTTTGGCCTGGCCTGACATTTTTAAAAGTATGGCCTGGCCTGAAAGCCTATTTACAAGTCTTATTCTTATTATGGTTCTCAATTATTCCATATTACTTAAGAAACTTTATAGGCTGGCCTATATATACATATATAGGCCGACCTATTTAGCCTTTATTCAAATATATATGTATATGATCGTGAAGGCTGGATCATATCCTGTAGAAGTGGGCCACCAAGTGCGTCTGGGATGCTGGTCGTATGGAGAGGAGGGGGTGTACCTGCAAGGTACTCCGACGCTCAAGTAAGAAAGGGTCAGAGAAAATGGGCAAGTATAAAGTATTAGTTTGTAGGGTGAATATTGGATACCTGACCCTCTCAAGCAAAAGGGTTTATATAGAGCCCCCAGCGTGTGGCCAACGGTCCTATTTTCGGGACGAAATAACCGTTTTCCCGAAGAATAGGTAACTACCCAAACTAGTCGTTATGTCGGGCAGGGTGCCCAAAACTAGCCGTTATGTCGGGCATAGGCATAGTTCCGGGCACCTGCCCATAGCTGTTCGGGGAGTGGATGTGTCGTGCGTAACGGGCATTGTTTCCGGGGAGGAGCGATGCAGTCCCTGCCCGGCCGGAGGGGCAGAAAGGTAACTTTTGCCCCTTTGCAGATTGGACTTAGGCAATTTGGGCCGCTTTGGAGTAGAAGCGGATTGGGCCATGCCTAGCCATTGGTCCACTCCAGAACAGGAGCCCCCCAAGTCGTTGCTCCCGAGCATGGGAGTGGTGACTTAAGGGCAGTTCGTTGCTCCGGGGAGCTAGCATGGAGTCGTCGTTTGAAGACGAGGAGGATTGTCTCAATGTGCTTGTGACCCCTGGTGTCCGTGAGATTCGTGGTCGTGACCTTGTTGCCCGGTGTTCGGGGAGACTAATGGTCAGACAGAATTGGAAACGTTGGGACGCCACGTGTTCCTAGAGCTCTGTGTAGCAGTTACTAGGCAATGATGGCTAGTGGATAGCCATCATGGCCTACGAGCGCGTGTTCGCACGTGCCCCTTTGTATAAAAAGGGGGAAAATCGTTCCATTAGGAACTTTTTGCTCTGATTTCTCTTCGTTTCTTTCAGCATTCCTGCCCGTTGCCACCGTCTGCTTACTCCGACCACCGCTTCAAGCTTCGAGCAGCCACTTTCATCTTCTTAAATCAAGTAAGTTTTTTGATCCTGTGCTTGTTTTACTCCTTTTTGTTGTCAATGGTAGATTGCATGTGGTTAGGGCTAGGTTTAGAGGACGAAATAGGTGGATTCCAACCGATTGTTGGTGGTGGACGGCGGTTGTGCCGTTTTTCCACTTCCGACATGTCACCGGACATGTTAGTATGTTCTAGTGAGGAGGGTGGTTCATGGTGTCGCCGTGACAGCTATGCATGTGTGACCGTCGTGTCTGTCCTTCTTCTGAGTGGGTGATGAGTTTTCCGGCAGAACACTCCCAGATTCTGGTGGAGCTTTGCGATTTTCGGCGAAGCTTCGAACGGAAACTGGGTACGAGTGCGAGGAAGCTCCTCGCTTGGGGATGGTTTGTTTTAAGCGTCTCTTCGCGGGGAGGTTTCGGTTTTCCTTTTGATGTTAGGGCTTAGGCCGGAGACGTTGTCCTTAGCCCTTTGCGCGCCCTTTCACTTGACTTAGCGGTGGAAGAGTGTATTTGATTTGTTTTCGAATTCACTTTCTTCTCTACTTTTTAGGTGATTGTTATGGCGACGGGGCCAAATAGAGATGTTATCATAGATACGTCCGAGGAAGAAACAGACTCTGAGGATAATAGTAGTTCGACGGCTTCGACTTCCTCCAGTGATGTCGGGGAGGAAGAGGAGTTGAACGACATGGACGAGGACATTGTCGTGGACTCTGCCGAGGAGTGGGAGGTGGCCGAACCCGCTGAGCACGTGTCTATTTTTGCGAAGTATTTGGGGGATGTCTTTACGGAGGTTGGACCGGAGGGAGAGTGGAAGGTGCACTTCCCTTCCATGGATGAGCAAGTCTACACGAACTTCGGGGACCGTTTCACGATGTATGAATATGCTTTTAAGGAGCTGGGTCTAAGGTTCCCGTTCACTGATTTTCAGCAGTTAGTGTTCGTGCATTTGAAATTGGCCCCCACGCAACTGCATCCTAACTCGTTGGCCTTAATCCGGGCGTTTGAGCTGGTATGCGAGCATCTCTCTATATGGGCTACTCTCCCTCTGTTCTTCACTGTCTTCCATCTTCAAAGGCATCTATCGGGGAGGAAGTATGGTTGGGTCTCTTTGAAGCAGCCCCGCAAGTTGTTTAAGCCATTCTCGGAGTCGATACGGACGTTCAAAGAGCGGTATTATGTCATCGAGCCCTAGTCCGAAGCCGCCCAGGATAGTACATACATCTGGGAGATCGAAGTTGACGAGGATGGGAATGACCTGCGTGACGAGGATGGGAATTTTATTGGGCGGAGAATCTATAAGTTCCCCATCCATTGGGCGCCCGATCATTTCGCCAAGAGGCCCAGTGACTATGTTCTCCAACCGAGCGAGCTACGAGGGCAGGACGCCGTGGCGTACGAGGTGTTGGTGAAGTGGGTCAGCTCCTTCCGGCTTACTGAGTGCTGGACGAGCAAGGGTAATCCGGTCTTCGAGGAGGACGAGAGTCAGAGGGTTGAGCGTTGATTTATCAACATTAAGGCACTGCTGGAGTGCAAGACTCCCGAGGATGCCGAGAAGCTGCTTGGTAGTCTTAGTTATTTAGATTTGTTTGCACTATTTCTTTTCCTCGTGTCTAACTTGCTCGTATTTTGTTTGTGCAGGTGAGATGCCTCAGGCCCATGACAGGATTGTGAAGAACGCTCTTGCGAGGAACAAGGCCGGAGCAGTTCCTCTGAAGTCTCGGTTTGCTGGTGCTCGTGCTCCTCCTCCGGTTCAGTCTGCTGCGGGGACCTCTTCCTCTCCTACTCCTGCTCCCCGGGGGTCTCCTCTTCCTTTGACCAGTCGATCAAAGCGGCCAAGGGTTACTGACGCTGTGGACCTCACTCGGGTGGCTAAGAAAGGGAAGTTCGAGCTTCCTCCTTGTATCCTCGATAGGAGGTTTTTCGAGGGAAACTCTTTGGTCGTGCCCCGGGCGGAATCTCTTCGCTTGGAAAGTATAGATCGCCCGAGCAAGAGGGCGTTGGTGGCTCAAGACGCTTCTACCTTGGTCAGGATGTTGGAGATGGTGGCCGTTCATGCTGAAGGGGACTCTGCAACTGAGGCCGAACTTAATGCTGCCCGTGCTACCATGGCGTCCCTCAAAGAAGACGTCAAGGGTGCCGATGACACTCGGAATAAGGCCGAGGATGAGGTAGCTCGGTTGAAGAAGGAGAACTCCACGCTGGCGGCGGAGAAGAAAGTTGCTGAGGAGCTGGTCCAGCGGCTGAGGGCGGCCAATACCCCGGGGGACGATGAGCTGGAAGATGTGAAGGAATTGAAGACGAGATCCGATCTGGTTGCCCGTTTGCTGACGGCCGAGGATGATGGTATTGCCGTCGCAGATGAGTCTTTTAGGAACGTCGTGGCTCAACTGCGGGTGGTGAACCCTGAGCTTGACTTTTCTGTCGAGGGTACCCACTATCTATCGCACGTTGAGGATGGCTGGATCGTTATGCCCGATGCTCTCCTTGAAGGGAATAACGAGGATCAGCCAGCGGAGGACCAGGGGCCTCAACCTGAGCCTGCCGAGCACGTGGATGAGTGAGGAGTTTGTGTTTTTGATGTTGTTGTAATCTATCCGGCCTGCGTGCCGAGTAATTGCTTGTAATTTATTTTTTTGGGGGGCATGGCCCCTGTTTGATGTAACTCAGTACAATCGTGGTTCTTGTGGCCACTTATTATGTTAAATTATTATGTGTTTGATTCTGTTATCTGCATGAATTTACTTGCTTTTATTTTTTGCTAAGTGTTGTACTCATGCTCGTTGTGAATGCATGTCTGCCCGTGATTGGGAGTATTTGACTTGTGCAAATATTTAAGGGGGATTGCTCGTTGTAGATGTGTTCGGCAGTGAGGGGAACTGATCGAACAGCCGGGGAATATCCTGACAGGGGTGCGGAGCCCAGGTCGCGTTTGAGGCCTGAGTTCACAGCGTGAACATCCCATCGCGAGCTGGAGTTCTGGAAGTCATGGTACTTTGACGACAGTGATGCTCGATCGAGGACCGCTGTAGAGCAGTTACCCAGCTCGATACTGAGTGGGATTCTGCTTTATTAGTATGCGACGCTTGTACCTAGACGTGCATAGTGGTCGGTAGCTGACGTTCGTCGTCGCGACGGGTCGAACCGAGAATTTAGCTGTAGTATTGTTTTAGCTTTTCAGCATTCCATGGTCGAGCAAGTTCTTCCCCGGTGAGATGTTCTAGGTAGTAGGCCCCATTTTCTGTTTTTGCTCGGATGCGATAGGGTCCTTCCCAGTTCGCTGCTAGTTTGCCTTCGCGAGAGTCTTTGTGGTTTCTTCTTAGAACAAGGCTTCCCATGTTGAACTCTCGTCGTATCACCTTGGCGTTGTGCCTGATAGTAATTTTTTGTTTTAGTGAGGCTTCGCGGAGGGCTGCCCCGGTTTGGATTTCCTCGACGAGGTCGAGTTCTTCTCTCAACGATTCGTCATTCATCTCCTCGTCTAGGGGCGACTCTGTCCGCCTGGAGGGCACGTGAACTTCGACGGGGATTACAGCCTCGGTCCCGTATGCTAGACAGAAAGGTGTTTCTCTGGTCGTTGAGTGTGGAGTTGTGCTGTATGCCCACAGTACGCTGTGCAGTTCCTCGACCCATGCCTTCTTTGTTTCGTCCAGCCTTCGCTTGAGGCCTCGAAGGATGACTCGGTTGGCTGCTTCAGCCTGTCTGTTTGTTTGAGGGTGCTTCTTCACGTGTTCTTTTGCATCTTTTTGCATGGTCGGCCAGTAGTATCCTGCTCGGAGAGCCTTTCGTGCAAAGGATCTTCCACCGAGATGTTGAGCGTTGATTCCCTCGTGGATTTCGCGCAGGATATGCGCGACCATTTCCTCCTCGACACATTTGAGCAACGGAATAGAGAATCCCCGCCTGTAGAGTTTATCTTCGACCAAGACGTAAGAGCAGGCTCTTCGCCTGACTTTGTTGGCCTCCTTTGGATCGGACGGAAGTTCGTCTTTGGCGAGATAGTTGTAGACGGGGGTCATCCAGTAGTTGTTGTCGCCGATCACCTGCACGTCGAGTGTCGGGGAGGCCTTCTCGATGCTGGGTCGAGGAAGTACTTCCTGTATGACGGATTTGTTTCCGCCTTTCTTCTTTGTGCTGGCTAGTTTGGATAGCACGTCTGCTCGCACGTAATGTTCGCGGGGAACATGTTTCACTTCCACTATTGTGAACTTTGCCATCTCCTTCTTGACTAGGGCCAAGTATTTGGTCAGGTTGTCATTTTTGGCTTGATATTCTCCCCGGTCCTGAAGGGCCATGAGTTATGAGTCTGTGCAGATGACGACTTCTTATGCGCCCAGGTCCTCGGCCAGGCGTAGCCCAGCGAGGAAAGCTTCGTATTCAGCCTGGTTATTGGAGGTTGGGAAGGACAGGGTGAGTGTTACTTCAATGATGATTCCTTTGTTGCTTTCTAGTATGATGCCTGCACCACTTCCTGCTGAGCTGGAGGCATCGTCCACAAAAATGGTTCATTTACGTGCTTCGCTCGCGGGGGAGTCTGCGAATGTCATTTCTGCGACAAAGTCTGCCAGAGCCTGGGCTTTGAAAGCTTTCCTTCTTTCGTATTGGATGTCAAATTCGGACAGTTCTAGCGACCATTTGAGCATTCGACCGGCCATGTCTGGTCATCCTAGTAGCTGCTTTATTGGTTGATTTGTTCGAATCACGATCGTGTGAGCTAGGAAGTAGTGTCTTAATCTTCTGGCTACGTTGATGAGGGCCAGTGCGACTTTCTCTATCTGTTGGTATCTTAACTCTGGTCCTTGCAGCACCTTGCTCGTGAAATATATGGGCTTCTGCCCGTCAGGTGTCTCGCGGATGAGAGTGGCACTCACTGCTTCAGTTGCTACGGCGAGGTACAACGTTTCACCATTGTCTGGGCGAGAGAGGAACAGTGGCTCTGAGAGTGCTCGTTTCAGATGGAGAAGGGCCTTGTCACACTCCTCGGTCCATTTGAATGCTGCCTCTTTGCAGAGGAGTTTGAAGAATGGTAGGGCGTGCTGGACGGACTTAGCCACGAAACGAGATAGTGACACGAGCATCCCGTTGAGGGACTGGATGGATTTTTTGGACTTGGGCGTAGGAAACTCGGAGAACGCTCGGCATTTAATGGCGCCTCATACGCCGCGGTAGTCCAACAGCACATCGATGTTCTCGATGTGCTCGTTGGGGTTAGTGGTCCCGTCGTACGTGCCCAGTGACAAGGGCTTCTCCAGGCCTTTAGGGAGACGGGTAGCCAAGATCTCCTGGGATAATGGGCCGTGAGGCTCGTCGTCGCTGCTAGAACTGGTGAACGATGGGGACCAAAGGGGGGCGCTCGCGGCGGCGGTTCCTCCGGGGAGAAGGAGAGCGGTTCCTTTGAGGAGAAGGTGAGCGGTTCCTTCGGGGAGTAGGCGAACGGTTCCTTCGGGGAGAAGGTGAACGGGCCTGGCCTTTAGATTGACAGGGGGAGATTGCTCGTTCCTTCGAGTCCTCTTGTGGCGGGGAGAGTGTTGGTCACGCGGGGAGATCTGGTCACGCTTCCGGGCTGCGCGAGGGTCAAGCTCTTGGCGCAGTTTTCGATCGATGTCTCTCCGGGGTGTTGCACCCCAAAATTTGCCCTCCTTACTTTATTACTAACTGGCTTATGTTGCATTGCATTTTGCATTATCATGTGTGCATATCATTGGTTCTTAGCATGGGGTCAAGGTGCCTGAGGCAGTGCTTCAAAGGGTCAAGCAAGAGTTCACAAGTGGCAAGGGATCTCAAGGGATCATCCTCTCCTAACCAGTGCATAGATTAGGGTTTTGAGATTCTTGGGTTTATTGCTTCAATGGGCAAGCTCCTTGGGTTTTTATCATCATCAAATGGCATATATTATCTTTGTTGGAGAGGATACACATCATATTCAGAGGAATTTGGATTTGGAGACTGTGTTATTTCCTCCTAGACTGTGGGTACCACAACTAGGGTTTGCTATAAAGTCAGTTTATTTCTGATTTTTTAGGAAAGACTTGATTCTATGGTATTCCTTGGGTCCCCAAGTATCTAGGGATGGGAGGTTGCCCATCAGTTTGGTTCAGGAGAAGTTCAATTGGCCAATGGATTGAAAACCAGGTGAATGGGGGTAAAAGTCAACAGTGAGAGGAGAAGTCAACTATGGAATTTTGAGGTTCTCTTCAAGGACTTCAAGGACTCATATCCTTATATGGTCATCAAGAGTCAAGTTTCACACTATTGATCAAGAATCAGGAGTTGGTGCAAAAGTTTCTAAATTTGGAAAGTGACCTATAATAAAAGTTTCCTTTTTGGGCAAGTTCCTGCACTGCATTCAACTTGACTTTTCACCATCAAGAAAGCTTCAAATGAATTTTTCTCCAACATGAAAGTTGAATATCTTTTTCTCCTCTTTCCAACAAGTACTAGTGGGTCTCCATATCATTTGTGAAACTCAACTTATGGTCAAAGGAAGGCAAAGTGGTTTTTAGGGTTTCTCATGATCCCATCTTCACAACTTTGGGCATAATGACCTATAATCAACTCCATTGCTTCATGACACATTCTAATATCAAAGAACATTCCTTGAGGAGCATTTTCGGCTTTTTAATCAAGTGGTTTCATGGTGTATGTACTATTTATTCTCCATTATTCAAAATTCCCAAATTGTTTAAAAGTCATGAATCAATTGGTATCAAGGCCCAAGTTCCATTGAGGTGTAATTAGCAATCCAAATGAAAGTGATCCATCATGGAATTCTTAAGTATACATGCATGGAGGAGGTGTACTTAACATAATGTGATTTTTCAAAATAATTCAAAAACTCATTAAACAAGTAATTACCCAAGCCCAATTCATATTCAGTAGACCCTAGTCTATATAAGCTCAATCATGCACTGGTTAGGGAGACACGCGTGATATCTTGGAGAAAAAGAAAGTGAACCCTAATTCTTGAATTCCTTGGATCTCTCAATTTACAAGGTCTTTCTTCAAATTTCTTCCACAAAACTTCTCCTGGTGATCTCTAGAACACAACCCAACCACCATTTGCAGCCAAAAGCAAGGATTGGAGTTGCACCATCTCAGGTTGATGGATTTTTCGTGATCCTAAAACTCTCCCTTTTATATGCATATTGACGTGTGATGAGTGGTGATTATCCTGATCTATTTATTTTTAATTTTGGACGTGTGGTTTGCTTGTAATGTGGACTTTAAGTTTTGTGCCCTAACATATTTCCCATCGTTTTTTGTTATGCGTTGATTATTTGCAAATTTGGGTTGGATATTTGGAATCCTCACATTTTTCTGGTCAGAATAGAGTACTCATTTGTAATTTCTGGAAAAAAGTGCACTGCAGCTCACCGGAGAGGGTGGCCGGAGCACTAGCTCCGGCAGCTGCCGAAAAACCAGTCCGCCGAAGGAGATCCTTGGAGAAGACGAGCAGTGACCGTTGATCTGGTGGATCAGACGCACCACAGCGCGCCACCTGTTTTTATTTTATGTTTTAAATCTGATTGTTGCGTGCTTGCCAACCATGGGTATTATCGTGAGTCCTTTGATCGTGGCCTTTTGTTTTCTTTTTATTTTTGATCACACGGCTGTTATCGTGACACCACATTAATGAAGCACATGCAAGGCATGTGGCTGGTACATGGTAGTACCGTGTGTTGGTGTGTGCGCATGACTATGTGAGGTATGGTGCACCATTGAATCTGATTTGTTAATTGTAATTACTTCTTTATTGTGTTGACTGGATAATGTTCGTTGGATCACATGATTGGCTGAGATTGTTGCTGAATTTTGACCTCTTACCATACTCCCTCGTTGACTGCGCTTTGGGTCTGTTGTTTGGGCTTTGATTTTCGCACCCTCCCCTCTGGCCCAACCATCATTTTAACATGAATAATTTACCAACGCACCCCCCTGCACATTATTTCATTTTATTTTATTTAATTTATCATATTTCATTTTTAATTTTTAAAAATACATAATTGCATTAAAAAAATTACTAAAAAAATTTCATGCATCATATTTACCATTTTAATAAATTTTCCAAATTTTATTTTTTATTTTTATTTTATTTTTATCATTTAAATTAATTATTTTGTCTATTGTCTTTTTGAATTATCCATATAATACATACATAATTTCTTCATTTTATTTCTCTGCAACCATAAAGTATTTTTAATCCATTCTTTTTGTATTTGTTTACTAACATCCTAAATTGCATAAAAATATTTTTCTTTCATTTTTAAATTTATTCCATATTGCATTCTGATCCTCTTTTTTGCACAGTGAACCCTATTTCTCACCTGAGCTATGCCCAATTGTTTGAATGACTAATATCTTGATTTTTTGCAGGGATTTTTGGTATTTGGTTTATCTCTGGTTGAATAATATTGATGTTCAATTTGGGAATTTTAGGAGTTATTTTTCTAATTATTTGATGTACTTTCACTTGAGATCTTTGTGTATGCCTATTTCTGACCACATCTGATTATCTGTTTGAAAAGGCACTTGTGCCATTTGCTTTGGGGTTGTTTCTCTAACTTCTGAGTTCATGTTTGGATTATAATCATTAATGTTTGCTATTGTTTGATTTTCATTTGCCTTGATATTATTTATGTCCGTCTCACTAACCTTTTGTGCAGAGACTAAGGTAAGTTCTTTAAGGGTATGGATAAGTATCCATGGTCACCCTTACTCTTTTCTTCTCTCATCTTCTTCCTTTAGGATTTAGGTTGTCGTCAAACCTCACTAACCGTAAGCCACCCATGCATGATAACTTTAGGACTCATAGTCCCCCTTAGAGTCACCCTTGTGTCTTCTCTCTTCTCATCCCGAACTTCTTTAAAACACTTAATAAGAATAAGGTGTATTGCGCACGAGCCTTAAGTATGGGAAATGAGAAATGAGGGGCTTCCTCTCATCTTTCTAGAGTGCTTAGCGAGCGTCCTGTCTTGGGACGATGCGTTAAGTATTCGCCCCTGTGCCCTAGACTTTGGTGCAATGCAACTTAGGAACTAACTTAAGCCACTTCTGTCCTAAAAAACACAAACCAACTTCAAACCTTTTTGTCCTTCGGGACCTTCAACTTAAAGGCTATTTTCAAAAGGGGCACGTTATTTTCCGTCTGAGACGCAAACAGGCATCGACCCTAACTGCCGGACGCGAACTTAACGTCGCTCATAAAAAACACAAAAAGAACTTGGTCTAAACTACGTTGACTCTGAATTCCCCATTGCACAAAGGGGGTACGTAGGCCTAGGACGTCGACGTCCTACCGAGTCGGTCTTTGTTTTCCCTCTCCGTCTTAGTACAGCCCTAGATAATAGTATAACTTACCCTTAGAATAGACAACAAGCGTGGATCCCATCGAGTACGAAGGACGCGTGGGGTGCTAGCACCTTCCCCTCGCGTAACTGACTCCCGAACCCAGGTTATGGTTGCGATGACCATTCCTTTCCCTCTTCCTCAGGTTTATGCAGTGTTCCCTTTCCCCCTCTTGGGATAAATTAACACGGCTGGCGACTCTGTTTTTCCGCGCCACTCTCGTGTTTGTACCTGGATGAAAATCCTGGGAGCGACAGCTGGCGACTCTGCTGGGGACTCTGGTTGACCTATGCTGGTCCATCCCTAAGCGAGTCAATCCTAGCGCTTGCTTGTCTTTGTTCTCTTTGGGTGTTTTTGTTTTTGTTTTGCTTTATTTGTTGTATTTTATTTTTACTGCATTTTCTGCATTGCATTTCATTCTTATTACTGTCATACTGCTGTGTTGTGCTGGCTGTTTTTGTTTTGCAGGTTGGGTGGGTCTGATAGATAAGCCCAATACCCAGGCTTGAGTACACCCTAGGACTAGAGTGGAAAGTAGTGGGACCTACGTGCCCGCTTGGTACGTTTGTGTGTTCATGAAATTCACAACCAGACGAGGCTATCTTGGGACGCATTCTAACGTGTGTGTCTTGCGCATGTTAGGGTGCCGATCTAGAGAGCTATCGACTCTGGTGACCGATCATTGAGGACCTTAGTGGAAACATCCCTCTTTAGTGGTGACAGTGGCAGACCACATCCTGTGGCAAACCCATTCGCACCCGAGGGCCCGCTTTGGAACTCGCATAGGATGGCCCCTATCTTTTGAAGAGAATCAGTGGAGGCACTCCTCGATTGACCATAGTACTGTACCCCGAGGGATGAATGTACTATTGTTTCTCGACCTCAGTGCCAAAGCTGAGGACCTTCCGCTTTGGAGAATCAGTTGAGGCCTCCTCGATTGATGATGATGCCAAACCAGAAATGGTGAACGTATCATCATTTCTCGACCTGAGAGTCCGGGATACTGAACATCCTAGTACCCACACGTGAGAGGGGATGGGCGTTTACAGGTTTGCAGGTAACCTTGACCTTCAACATACCCGGTTTTCTGATCAGCAGGTTTATCAGTGTGGTACTATGGTTATTCTGGTATTTTGGGTATTTGGGTAGATCTTTGAGATGGTTCAGTTTGTTCAGTGCAGCAGTTATCCAGTCCGTGTGGCATCCTTGATCCCATATGTGCATTTGCATCATCATTTTGCATCCCAACATGTTTATTCATTTGTAGGGTTGCATCCTAACTTTGATTATGGTTTTTGAAATTAAACTAGAATCAAGGGGTGGATCGCCCTGCGAATTTTTAAACATGTTCATTTGCATTCGCATATCCATAATCATTTTGCATAACAGGTGTTTATCTCTGGCGTTCTTACTTGGTTCTCTTCCACCGCACCGGATTGCAGATCAACACATTCACCGGTATCCTACCAGACAGAATAAAAAAAGACCCATGGATCAGCTACAAAATGAGATGACTGAGATGCGGACTCGCATGAACCAATTCATGGATTTGATGCAAGGGGTTGGGCAAGGCCAAGAGCAGTTAAGAACTGTTGTCCAACCACTGATTGCAAGGATTGATAACGAATTTGTCCTTCAGGGAGGAGTCCATACTGGTGTTACTGGTACTAGTGTGCAGAATGGCCCTCCGGGCAGAGGTATTCCTGTTTCTGGTGTTGTGATTTCTCCGGGCGGAGGAGAAAGTATTGTGGTTCCCACTGCAGCGGGAGGAGGTAATGGCGCTGGCGCAGTTCATGGCCGTCAGTATGATGATGTTCAAGATGATGTATTTTCTCTGCCAGGTGGGGATGCTGGTCCCCAGATTGACAATGATCAGAGGATCAGGTTGATTGAGGAACAGCTAAGGGGTGTTGTGAATCAGGATGCTTTGGGTATGGATCTAGAGGATTTGGGGCTGGTTCCAGGCGTTGTTATGCCGCACAAGTTCCAGATCCCTACTTTTGAGAAGTATAATGGTATGACTTGTCCGAGGACCCACGTGAGGGCATACGCAAGCAAAATGGCTGCGCATGCGAAGAATGAAAAGCTGATGATGCATTGCTTCCAGGATAGCCTATCTGGGGCATCCCTGGAGTGGTACATACAACTAGAAAGGAAGGATGTGCGTAGTTGGAGAGATCTGGCAAGGGCATTTATTAGACACTACCAATATAACACTGATATGGCTCCTAACCGAACGCAGCTGCAGAACTTATCACAGAAGAACAATGAGAGTTTCAAAGAGTATGCCCAGAGGTGGCGTGAACTGGCAGCTAGGGTTCAGCCTCCCATGTTGGAACGTGAAATGATAACTATGTTTATGGCCACCTTGCAGGGTCATTATTATGAAAAGCTGGTACCGTGTATGACTGGAAAGTTTGCTGATTTGATCTTGGTATGAGAGATGGTAGAAAGCGGAATTAAGGCGGGGAAAATATCAGGCGGTGATGGGTCCTCATCTAGAGGAAGTAAGAAACCTTATGCTGGGTCCTCCAAGGGAAAGGAAGGAGAAACTAGTGTTGTGTATGTTCCCCCTGTTGTTCAACGGTCTGTTCAAAATCAGCGACCTTATGCTCCTCAGCAACAGAGACAACAAAGATCACGAAGGCCTGCGAGAAGTTTCGATCCACTCCCTATTCCTCACAGTGATGTTCTTGCCCGTCTACTTGAGAGTTCTCTGGTTGAACTAAGGGATGTCAAGCCTGTTCCTGACCCTATTCCTCCTGATTATGATCTGGATGCCAGATGTGAATATCACTCAGACACACTGGGTCATTCAATTGAAAACTGCAACGTGTTCAAGCACAAGGTGCAAGACCTGGTAGACTCAAAGATCATTGCATTCACTGAAGATGATATGTACATTAATTGAAGCCTCCCTTCTCAAATGAACACTTAGCCTGCAAGTACGTCCAGACAGAATTAAGCTTCCTCAGCAATGGCAATCTTCAGCTTCTTTACTGCATTTTCATTTGTAGTTTTTCATTTCTTGTTAAAGCATCGTATGCATGTAAGACCTGTTTGTTTTTATGATGATATTAATGCAATGAGTATGTTTTTCTCGAAGTAATCCATTTGTGTTCACTCTTAAATGTTTATATGAACTGCAATACCAATTTTCTTGTTTAGAACTCTTGAGGGAGGATGATGAGGCCAAAACGCAAAATCTCTGGTTGTATGTTCAAGGATAGAACCATGTTGAGGATGTACAGGCATTGTTTCAAACCCCTAAACACTGGAGAGATAAGGAGATAAACCTTTGTTAACCCCTTTGAGCCTTGGAGTAGGAGTTTCTTTCGTACGAAAAACCCTCATACTTAACCCAGGGACAGGGTAGGCGTCAGTTAGTTTGACCGAGCGTTCAAATTTCAAGGAGAGTGTGCATCTGAGGATCCATTATCCTCTATCCCACCATCAAGAGGTCAAGAGATGTGAAACCACGATGGTTATCCATCAACAACTAAGGAGTGAGGCAGTCACAACCCTTTCAAGCAAGTAGGACAACCAGTGTCACACGCTTTGTTCAAAAGGGGAATAAAAACAAAGCCCGCTAAGTCGAAACTTGAAAACAAGCGACTTAGGCAAAAGTTAGGGCATCCCGCTGGACTTCAAAATCGAAAAACTCAAAAGAGTCAGTCCAGGCAAAAATTAGGGATCAAAAAAGCAAAAGAAAGAAAAAACGAAAAGCATTACAAAAGAAAATCCTCTATAAGAACAAATTCGTGTGATTACAGACACAAAAGATAAAAAGGGGTGACTCTCATTCCAAAACCCCCTTAGGTGCCAAACCATTAGTGGCATAGGTTCTTTGAAGATCATAAACCTTTTGAGAAATGAGCGTTTGGGTCAGATTAACTGAACATAGGACTGGAGGACGTCACAAAGAGTGGGTGGGCACCGATAAATTTTGAGCCATAAATCCTTTTTCTGAAACCGTGAACCAGACCACGTTACAACCCTTAAAAGTTCTAATTGAAACAGGGTTTATTCCAAAAGCATACTTCAACAGGATAGCGTTCCTGACTCCTATGAGTTGTGCTAATAAGATTTGTTGGTATTACATGTGCGCATTGTTTTTTCCATTCAAAAATCAAGGTCGCATCCCAGCAAGTGATTCGTTCACAAGGCTTGGCGATGCATTTTCAATAAAAACTTCAAGGTTAACATGAGTGTTGCATTAGAATTATCATTCTCATAATAAACATTTTTTGTTTGCATATATGTGCCTAAACATCAATGGCAGCTTACACAGTGAACGTCAGTCAAGAAGTTTGATCCTGCCAAGTTGAGATGCTTGAAAATTCTGAAGGACAATCATATCAAAGGGCGTGCTGCCAAGAGACTCAGTGTAGAGTGGGCCCTCCCCAGCAAGTCGTGGTAAGATATAGCCAATCTGGGGCAGTCACGTCGAGAAAACTCTCCGAAATTCAGTTATTATGGGGCATTCATTCTAAGATCAGGGGCAAAGTCACTTCAAAGCTCATATTGGGGCAGGCCACCTCTAGAGCGTGGGAGATTGTCCACTCCTGAAGATGGTTAATTGAAAACACCTCCTCAAGGTTCAAGATACTAAAGCAGAGTATTTTCAAGTCATCACAATCCCTTTCGAGGTAATGTACTTCCTGGATTATGAAGACTGGAGCAGTTATGTCGAGATATGATAAATCTCTCCAAGAGTTTGAAGACCCTGGGGCAGTACGAACGCCCGGTCTTCTATAAAATCCTCTTGAGATGATCTCTTCCATTAGACTTGGTGGTCTGGGGGCAAGTAGAAAAGTTCAAAGGGCCATTTTTTGGATGGCAACAGCATTGTACTCCCCCAGTAGTTTGCTCTCCCCAGCGTTGAGATTGCACCTTTCCTCAGCAGAGCAGACCTTCCCCAGCAGGAGACTTGGGAAGTATTTTCTCCGAATCAAGACGTTATGTCCCCACAGAATCAAGGTGTTCACCTCCCCCATCCAGTCAAGAAGCGTGCTCTCACCGACGATGTCATATTCTAATCCCCAGCAAGGTGGGAGTAAAGTCGTTCTCCCCACCAGCAGGCTAAATTCAGCAGTATCCCCAAGCAGGATGGTATTATGGACTGTTTTCCCCAAGCAGGATGGTATCATGGGCTGGTATCCCCCAGTAGGTTCTGAGCCCAATTGGATATTAGCAATCCTCAGCAACGAACTTCCGGTTCCATTATTGGCGTTCATTCTCAACTCCCCCAGCAGAGGAGAGATCTCAGGTTTTGGATGTTACCTTCGGTGAAAGACAGGTGTGGCCCCCGGTAGCTCTTTCGGGACTACATCCCCAGTAGAAGTTGTTGATCTGAAGAGTCGATCAGTATGACCCTTCTCAGCAGAGTTCCTGGATTCAGAGGACAATTTATTTTTGTTATCCCCAGCTGAATTGGTCTCTTCTCTCCAGCATTTATTTTGCTGGAGGGGCCCTTTTGCATATCATCATCATTGCATTGCATCCTCAAAATGCGTAGCATTTCCATTTCGTATGGAGCATTACGCCATAGAAAAAATTCAAACATGTATCGAAGCATAAGCCAGATTTGGTACCTTGTGCGAAAGCCCAGATCAACCCTCAATACAGTGATCCCAACCTTAGAGTTGACGCTTATCTTCCCCAACTTCAAAGTTGTTGTATACCTTTTCTCAACCTCAGAGTTGATGAAATATCCTTTCTTCCCCAACTTCAAAGTTGTCGTATACCTTTTCTCGACCTCAGAGTTGATGAAATATCCTTTCTTCCCCAACTTCAAAGTTGTCGTATACCTTTTCTCGACCTCAGAGTTGATGAAATATCCTTTCTCCCCCAACTTCAAAGTTGTCGTATATCTTTTCTCGACCTCAGAGTTGATGAAATATCCTTTCTACCCCAACTTCAAAGTTGTCGTATACCTTTTCTCGACCTCAGAGTTGATGAAATATCCTTTCTTCCCCAACTTCAAAGTTGTCGTATACCTTTTCTCGACCTCAGAGTTGATGAAATATCCTTTCTTCCCCAACTTCAAAGTTGTTGTATACCTTTTCTCAACCTCAGAGTTGATGAAATATCCTTTCTTCCCCAACTTCAAAGTTGTCGTATACCTTTTCTCGACCTCAGAGTTGATGAACAACCCATTCCCCCCCAACTTCAAAGTTGTCGTATACCTTTTTACCAATCTCAGCGTTGAAGAATATCCTTTTTTTTACCAACTTCAAAGTTTTTGTATATCTTCTCTCCAACCTCAGAGTTGAAGCCTTTCGTCCCCAACCTCAGAGTTGTCATACCTCATTTCTTCCAGCCTCAGAGTTGTCATACCTCTTCTTCTCCAACTTCAAAGTTGTCGGACACCTTCGCTCGACCTCAGAGTTGATGAATACTCCCTTTTGTCCAACCTCAGGGTTGACGCCCCTTTTACCGACTTCAGAGTTGGTGTATATCCTTCTTCTAACCTCAGAGTTAAAGTTATGTTTTTTTCTCAACCTCAGAGTTGATGTCTACCTTTTCCTCAAACATTCAAAGTTGGTGTTTAATCCAGATTGTCCCCAACCTCAGAGTTGATGGTCTACCTTCTTATCCCCAACGAAGTCATCTTTGTAGGTCAGTTGATTCTACAAACCTCCGGTGGTAGGTCCACATTCGGCTGGCAATCACTATGTCATTTCTCTCCCCACAGTTTGCAAATTTCTGGGTTCTTTGGTATTCAATCTCCATGCATCCCGAATGTCTGAGAGCCGTCGCTATCATACCTTCAGGACCAAGTTGATTGAATAGGGGCAGCTGTTGTACCCCAAAATTTGTCCTCCTTACTTTATTACTAACTGGCTTATGTTGCATTGCATTTTGCATTATCATGTGTGCATATCATTGGTTCTTAGCATGGGGTCAAGATGCCTGAGGCAGTGTTTCAAAGGGTCAAGCAAGAGTTCACAAGTGGCAAGGGATCTCAAGGGATCATCCTCTCCTAACCAGTGCATAGATTAGGGTTTTGAGATTCTTAAGTTTATTGCTTCAATGGGCAAGCTCCTTGGGTTTTTATCATCATCAAATGGCATATCTTATCTTTGTTGGAGAGGATACACATCATATTCAGAGGAATTTGGATTTGGAGACTGTGTTATTTCCTCCTAGACTGAGGGTACCACAACTAGGGTTTGCTATAAAGTCAGTTTATTTCTGATTTTTTAGGCAATACTTGATTCTATGGTATTCCTTGGGTCCCCAAGTATCTAGGGATGGGAGGTTGCCCATCAGTTTGGTTCAGGAGAAGTTCAATTGGCCAATGGATTGAAAACCAAGTGAATGGGGTAAAAGTCAACAGCGAGAGGAGAAGTCAACTGTGGAATTTTGAGGTTCTCTTCAAGGACTTCAAGGTCTCATATCCTTATATGGTCATCAAGAGTCAAGTTTCACACTATTTATCAAGAATCAGGAGTTGGTGCAAATGTTTCTAAATTTGGAAAGTGACCTATAATAAAAGTTTCCTTTTTGGGCAAGTTCCTGCACTGCATTCAACTTGAGTTTTCACCATCAAGAAAGCTTCAAATGAATTTTTCTTCAACATGAAAGTTGAAGATATTTTTCTCCTCTTTCCAACAAGTACTAGTGGGTCTCCATATCATTTGTGAAACTCAACTTATGGTCAAAGGAAGGCAAAGTGGTTTTTAGGGTTTCTCATGATCCCATCTTCACAACTTTGGGCATAATGACCTATAATCAACTCCATTGCTTCATGTCACATTCTAATATCAAAGAACATTCCTTGAGGAGCATTTTTGGCTTTTTAATCAAGTGGTTTCATGGTGTGTGTACTATTTATTCTCCATTATTCAAAATTCCCAAATTGTTTAAAAGTCATGAATCAATTGGTATCAAGGCCCAAGTTCCATTGAGGTGTAATTAGCAATCCAAATGAAAGTGATCCATCATGGAATTCTTAAGTATACATGCATGGAGGAGGTGTACTTAACATAATGTGATTTTTTAAAATAATTCAAAAACTCATTAAACAAGTAATTACCCAAGCCCAATTCATATTCAGTAGAAAACCCTAGTCTATATAAGCTCAATCATACACTGGTTAAGGAGACACACGTGATATCTTGGAGAAAAAGAAAGTGAACCCTAATTCTTGAATTCCTTGGATCTCTCAATTTACAAGGTCTTTCTTCAAATTTCTTCCACAAAACTTCTCCTGGTGATCTCTAGAACACAACCCAACCACCATTTGCAGCCAAAAGCAAGGATTGGAGTTGCACCATCTCAGGTTGATGGATTTTTCGTGATCCTAAAACTCTCCCTTTTTATATGCATATTGACGTGTGATGAATGGTGATTATCCTGATCTATTTATTTTTAATTTTGGACGTGTGGTTTGCTTGTAATGTGGATTTTAAGTTTTGTGCCCTAACATATTTCCCATTGTTTTTTGTTATGCGTTGATTATTTGCAAATTTGGGTTGGATATTTGGAATCCTCACATTTTTCTGGTTAGAATAGAGTACTCATTTGCAATTTCTGGAAAAAAGTGCACTGCAGCTCACCGGAGAGGGTGGCCGGAGCCCTAGCTCCGGCGGCTGCCGAAAAACCAGTCCGGTGAAGGAGATCCTTGGAGAAGACGAGCAGTGACCGTTGATCTGGTGGATCGGACGCACCACAGCGCACCACCTGTTTTTATTTTATGTTTTAAATCTGATTGTTGCGTGCTTGCCAACCATGGGTATTATTGTGAGTCCTTTGATCGTGGCCTTTTGTTTTCTTTTTATTTTTGATCACACGACTGTTATCGTGACACCACATTAATGAAGCACATGCAAGGCATGTGGCTGGTACATGGTAGTACCGTGTGTTGGTGTGTGCGCATGACTATGTGAGGTATGGTGCACCATTGAATTTGATTAGTTAATTGTAATTACTTCTTTATTGTGTTGACTGGATAATGTTCGTTGGATCACATGATTGGCTGAGATTGTTGCTGAATTTTGACCTCTTACCATACTCCCTCGTTGACTGCGCTTTGGGTCTGTTGTTTGGGCTTTGATTTTCGCACCCTCCCCTCTGGCCCAACCATCATTTTAACATGAATAATTTACCAACACACCCCCCTGCACATTATTTCATTTTATTTTATTTTATTTATCATATTTCATTTTTAATTTTTAAAAATACATAATTGCATTAAAAAAATTACTAAAAAAATTTCATGCATCATATTTACCATTTTAATAAATTTTCCAAATTTTATTTTTTATTTTTATTTTATTTTTATCATTTAAATTAATTATTTTGTCTATTGTCTTTTTGAATTATCCATATAATACATACATAATTTCTTCATTTTATTTCTCTGCAACCATAAAGTATTTTTAATCCATTCTTTTTGCATTTCTTCACTAACATCCTAAATTGCATAAAAATATTTTTCTTTCATTTTTAAATTTATTCCATATTGCATTCTGGTCCTCTTTTTTGCACAGTGAGCCCTATTTCTCACCTGAGCTATGCCCAATTGTTTGAATGACTAATATCTTGATTTTTTGCAGGGATTTTTGGTATTTGGTTTATCTCTGGTTGAATAATATTGATATTCAATTTGGGAATTTTAGGAGTTATTTTTCTAATTATTTGATTTACTTTCACTTGAGATCTTTGTGTATGCCTATTTCTGACCACATCTGATTATCTGTTTGAAAAGGCACTTGTGCCATTTGCTTTGGGGTTGTTTCTCTAACTTCTGAGTTCATGTTTGGATTATAATCATTAATGTTTGCTATTGTTTGATTTTCATTTGCCTTGATATTATTTATGTCCGTCTCACTAACCTTTTGTGCAGAGACTAAGGTAAGTTCTTTAAGGGTATGGATAAGTATCCATGGTCACCCTTACTCTTTTCTTCTCTCATCTTCTTCCTTTAGGATTTAGGTTATCGTCAAACCTCACTAACCGTAAGCCGCCCATGCATGATAACTTTAGGACTCATAGTCCCCCTTAGAGTCACCCTTGTGTCTTCTCTCTTCTCATCCCGAACTTCTTTAAAACACTTAATAAGAATAAGGTGTATTGCGCACGAGCCTTAAGTATGGGAAATGAGAAATGAGGGGCTTCCTCTCATCTTTCTAGAGTGCTTAGCGAGCGTCCTGTCTTGGGACGATGCGTTAAGTATTCGCCCCTATGCCCTAGACTTTGGTGCAATGCAACTTAGGAACTAACTTAAGCCACTTCTGTCCTAAAAAACACAAACCAACTTCAAACCTTTTTGCCTTCGGGACCTTCAACTTAAAGGCTATTTTCAAAAGGGGCACGTTATTTTCCGTCTGAGACGCAAACAGGCATCGACCCTAACTGCCGGACGTGAACTTAACGTCGCTCATAAAAAACACAAAAAGAACTTGGTCTGAACTACGTTGACTCTGAATTCCCCATTGCACAAAGGGGGTACGTAGGCCTAGGACGTCGACGTCCTACCGAGTCGGTCTTTGTTTTCCCTCTCCGTCTTAGTACAACCCTAGATAATAGTATAACTTACCCTTAGAATAAACAACAAGCGTGGATCCCATCGAGTACGATGGACGCGTGGGGTGCTAGCACCTTTCCCTCGCGTAACCGACTCCCGAACCCAGGTTATGGTTGCGATGACCATTCCTTTCCCTCTTCCTCAGGTTTATGCGGTGTTCCCTTTCCCCCTCTTGGGATAAATTAAGACGGTTGACGACTCTGTTTTTCCGCGCCACTCTCGCGTTTGTACCTGGATGAAAATCCTGGGAGCGACACGGGGCTGCAGGCTCCTTGATCGTCGCTGGATCCTCCGCGGAGGAGGGGATCTTGGACGGTTGGACTCTTCTAACGCCCTGATCCTCTCGTTCTACTGCAGGATCAGGGTGTTGGTTTTGTTGATCGCCTCCAAGAGGGCTGCCACGGCCAGGTCGGCGTTGGGCTGAACAGGAACGGGCTGGACGTCAAGTGAAGACTGATCGTTGTTGCGATCAGCGGGGGTAGGGGAATGAGAAGCAGTGGCTCCGTCCCTTAGAAAACGGGCATCTCTGAGGAGAGATGGTTGGCCGTCAACATCAGATTTGTTGACGGGGAAGACAGTGGTTTGGAGAGCATCCTTGGCGCGATCTTGAGAGGCCATGATGTTGATGATCTTTGAGAATTGTTTTGATCTTCGGTTTTTGAGGAAAGAAAGATGGGGAGAATAATGATTCCCACAGACGACGCCACTGATCATGAAGGCTGAATCAGATCCTGTAGAAGTGGGCCACCAAGTGCGTCTAAGATGCTGGTCGTATGGAGAGGAGGGGGTGTACCTGCAAGGTACTCCGACGCTCAAGTAAGAAAGGGTCAGAGAAAAGGGGCAAGTACAAAGTATTAGTTCGTAGGGTGAATATTGGATACCTGAGAGGGTTTATATGGAGCCCCCAGCGCGTGGCCAACGGTCCTATTTTCGGGGCGAAATAACCGTTTTCCCGAAGAATAGGTAACTACCCAAACTAGCCGTTATGTCGGACAGGGTGCCCAAAACTAGCCGTTATGTCGGGCATAGACATAGTTCCGGGCACCTGCCCATAGCTGTTCGGGGAGTGAATGAGCCGTGCGTAACGGGCATCGTTTCCGGGGATGAGCGATGCAGTTCCTGCTCGTCCGGAGGGGCAGAAAGGTAACTTTTGCTCCTTTGCGGATTGGACTTAGGCAATTTGGGCCGCTTTGGAGTAGAAGCGGATTGGGCCATGTCTAGCCATTGGTCCAGTCCAGAACAGTATATATAGGTCAATATATGTATCTTTTTTTCTAATATATATGCATATATAGGACAACCTATTTAACATATTTTTAATATATATGAAAATATAGGTCGACCTATAAGGCTTCATAGGCTTTTTTAATAACCTAAGTCTGACCTATTTAATTAAATAGACTTTTAAAAAAGCCTAAGCCTGACCTTTTTATTAAAAAAGTCTGGCCTGACCTGACCTTAAGTAGGCTAGGCTATAGGCCCCTGTAGGTCGGCCTGACCTATTCCCACCCCTACCTGTAACGTGTTTGAAGGACAGTCCACTTAATGGAGGTTGAATTTCATCAATTAATACGTGAATCACCAAATTGAAATTCAAATTTCATAACACCATAATCAAAATTTCAATTATATACAACACCAAACATATTTAATACAAAATATTCACATAAAAATATTATTAGAAAATAAATGAAACAGTAAAACAGAATAATATCTGTTGAATGAACCTTGCAATGTTTTTTTTATCATAGTATGCATACAAAATTCAAAATCGACAAGTCAAAAAGTTAATTAAAACAAAAAATTGGATATAATTGATTTTAAGAAAAATCAGTTTTAAAATTAAATCTAAGAAAAATTAGTTTTTAGTAGGAACCAATCTAAATATTAACTGATTTTAAAAAAATAAACCGATTTTACAAAAATAATTTTAAAAACCAAACCGAATCATATATATATTTTTTTAATAGGCAATTATATTGATGAGAGCAAAAGAGATGCTCCAAAAATACAGGAAAATTCAGAGAGCAACACCCCTATCTACTACAAAAGCTAAGAGGCGAGGTGTGCCAATCAAGATAAGTGGAAGAATAAGTTTGTTTACATGTAAGACCTGCCCAAACCCACGAACAATGGAGAATCGTCGACATACAATCAGTGAAACTAAAGACTTCTCCTTTAAAAATAACAACATTACGTTTAGTCCATAAACACCACGTTGTTGCCAACCAAATAGAGCCAATTAAGTTTCGCTTAGCTGGATTGATGACTTTATCGCATTCGGCTGGAAAATCTGCCAGGTCAAGAATTACTTCCAAATTGTCCCTTCCAACCCAAGATCTCACCTTATCCCATAAGTTTCTAGCTATAGAACAATCCTTGAACAGGTGCTGAGAATTTTTGCTATGTCGAAAACACAAAACGCACACTGAATCTCTAGGATCCGATAAAATACCTCTACGAATCAAATGGTCTTTTGTAGGAAGACGGTTTATCAATAATCTCCATCCAAAAATCATGATCTTCGAAGGAGCTCTAAATCTCCAAAGGCGAGCCAACACTTCGAGAAATTTGTCGTTGAATCTGGCACTAACTCTGTGCTGCAAGTGTTTTGCAATGCAAGAATTTATCTTGTAACCATCATCATTGTTAGATTCAATATTTAATTTGATTCAAGTTAATTTAAGAACCGTGCACATTCCTAATTACTATCAAAAGTTTGTGACTTCAATAAGAAAATTTTACCTCATATCCCTATCATTATCTCTATACCCCTACATTTTTTAAAATATTCCAATTCTATCCTTTTCAATTATCAAATAATTTTATTATTTAATATTTATTATTTTCTGATATTTATTTTTTCTTCACCAAATAACTTGCAGTCAAATTATTTGGTATGTATTTTTTCTTCATCAAGTAACTTACAATCAAGTTTTCCGGTATATATTTTTTCTTCACCAAATAACTTGCAATCAAGTTTTCCGGTATTTAATTTTTCTTCACCAGATAACTTGCAATCAAGTTTTTCGGTATGCAATAAAAAAAATTACATACCAGAAAACTTGATTGCAAGTTATCCGGTGAAAAAAAATGCATACTGGAAAATTTGATTGCAAGTTATTTGGTGAAGAAAAAATACATATCGAAAAACTTGATTGTAAGTTATTTGGTAAAGAAAAGTATATATATAAAAATTTGATTGCAAGTTATTTGGTAAAGAAAAATTCATACCAAAAAATAATAAATATTAAATAATAAAATTATTAGACGAGTGAAAAGAATAGAATGGAAGTATTTTAAAAAACATAAGGCGAGAAGGATAATGGGAGAATCTAACTAGTAATGACAAGGGCGTATGTCAATTTGCACATGAATTATGTAGTTGTGCAATCACATGCTTGGAAATATTCAAATAGCTGGTTCATCAAACTTGATGAATCAATAACAACCATTAGGTTTGCAAACAACAACATGCTTACATCAAAAGGAATGGGAAACCAATAAATATAAAATAGAAAAAAATCATGTACAGCCAAAAAAAAAAAAAGAAAAATATCTTTGAAATTATAAGAGGCTTATACTAAATACATCGTCATTGACTTTACGACTACTAAATGACAATAGCCCCTCTTTAATGAACAATATTTTAAAAAAATGTCAGTTTCAACAAAAGCATTAATATATAATACTACGTGTGTACTATATATATTCGTCACATATCATATATTATATAATCAGTTTCACGTAAATTTATAAAATGTAATTAATGATATTCATTAAACTACTTCGGAAAAGTCTATATATTAATGAACCCTTCTCTTCTTGTTTACACTCACCTCACCACCAACTGTTCCGGTCAAATCTCCACCACATCCTTGCCTGAAAAGATTCTTGACTAGAACAATTATTCAGGTACGTACTTGATTAATTATTACTGATGATCTTCTTCAAAACACTCACACACATGCTTATGCATGTGAATGGATTAATTATGAGTTATGGTATTGTATTATTTAAAAGATATATACTAATGTTGAAGAATGAATTATTTACTCTTATATTATTGTTCTTATACGTAGAGTTATAGTTTCAATTTCAGGTGCTTTGTAACTTAAATGGAGAGCTTAAAAGCACCTTTTAAAGGAATTGTGAATGATATAAGAGGAAGATCACAATGTTATAGAGATGATTGGACTTGTGCTTTCCGCTCAGGTATCGGGTAAGTTTTCTATAAATCTTGGTTGCAACTCTTGTATCGGTTCAGTTGCGGACCGCAGTTTAAAACTAACTTGCACTGTTTTGTTTGAATAATGAAAGGATATTGGCTCCAACTACCTATATTTTCTTTGCTTCTGCTCTACCTGTTATTGCCTTTGGTGAACAGCTGAGTAGAGACACAGGTTCTTCTTCTACTTCTGCTGCTGCAACTTTATTCATTATTATTACTCAAAAAATGCTTCTTAGAATGAAGCTATTATTGTTTATTTTGTATGTAGATGGAAGATTGAGCACAGTAGAAACACTAGCTTCAACAGCCATATGTGGAATCATACATTCAATTATTGGAGGCCAACCACTCCTTATTGTAGGAGTTGCAGAACCAACCATCATCATGTATACCTATCTGTACAACTTTGCCAAAAATAGAGATGGCTTGGGAGAACAACTCTTTTTGGCTTGGGCTGGATGGTAACAAAATGAAAACAAAAAATAATGCAAATTGAATCATAGTTTAAATTGTAATTAGTATTATTAATATGTCAGGGTTTGTGTATGGACTTCACTCATGCTTTTTCTCCTAGCAATATTCAATGCTGGCAATATCATCAACAGATTTACAAGGGTTGCTGAAGAGCTTTTTGGCATGTTGATTTCAGTCTTGTTCATTCAAGAGGCTATTAAGGTCAGTGATTAGTATGTAATTAAAGTCTCAACTCAAAGCTATTAAGGTAAGTTATCAGTATCTAATTATACAAGTTTACTGAAATAATGCAGGGAATAATAAAGGAGTTTAGTGTTCCTAAAAATGAAAACTCAATATCAGAGCAATATCAATTTCATTGGCTTTATGTGAATGGCTTACTTGGTATTATATTCACGTTTGGCCTTCTCTATACAGCATTGAAGAGTAGAAGAGCAAGATCATGGTTATATGGGACAGGTTTGTCATTACAAAAGATTTTTGTTTAGACTTAATTAAGACTTCTTAATTTTCTGTTTAACTAGGCTATTTAGCACCAACGCCAGGTGTATTTGGTGTCACGTGACAGTGTTAATGTCAGTATCGTGTCTGTATCAATATTTCATAGTTAAGTATATATAATATGGGTCTTGTTTATTGGATAGGATGGTTGAGAAGCTTTATTGCAGACTATGGTGTGCCTTTCTTGGTAGTAGTATGGACAGTTGTGTCATTCTCAGGGCCAAGAGATATACCTTCTGAAATTCCAAGAAGACTAGTTGCTCCTCTTGCTTGGGAATCTACATCTTTACACCATTGGACTGTTATCAAAGTAATCCGCTTTAACGACTCTTGAAATTGCAAAATGTTAATGAACTAATAACAGATTATAACATGTGACACAGGACATGGGGAAGGTTTCTCCAACATATATCTTTGCTGCTTTCATTCCTGCATTGATGGTAGCAGGACTTTACTTCTTTGATCATAGTGTTGCTTCTGGGATGGCACAACAGAAAGAATTCAATCTCAAGAAACCTTCTGCATATCATTACGACATATTCCTACTCGGATTCATGGTATCTAATATATATATATATATATACATTCCTTTCTAGATATAGCCCAATTATGAAACTCATCACTAATGTAATCATTTTAGACTTTGCTTTGTGGACTACTTGGATTACCACCTTCAAATGGTGTTCTTCCCCAATCCCCTATGCATACCAAGAGCCTTGCAGTTCTCAAGGGTCTGATGATCAGAAGAAAGATGGTTGAAAGTGCGAAAGAAAGCATAAGAAAGAAAGCTAGTAACACTGAAATCTATGGAAAGATGCAAGCAGTGTTTGTAGAAATGGACAGCAGCAGCCATGTTACTTCTGTGGAAAAAGAGTTAGAGAACTTAAAAGAGGTTGTCCTAAAAGGTGAAGACAATGGAGATAACAAGCAGGAAACATTTGACCCTGAGAAGCATATTGATGCATGTTTGCCTGTAAGAGTAAATGAGCAAAGAATCAGCAATCTTTTACAATCACTCTTTGTTGGAGCATCAGTTTTTGCCATGCATGTCATAAAAAAGATACCGACTTCAGTTTTGTGGGGATACTTTGCATACATGGCCATTGATAGTCTTCCTGGTAACCAATTCTGGGAAAGGATACTACTTCTCTTCGTAACGCCAAGTAGATGGTTCAAGTAAGTACAAGTTACTCTTAACTGTAATCACAATCGCAATTTAAAATCATGCTAATATGTCAAGTTAACGTATTACGCCAGGTTATTGGAGGGTCATCATGCTTCCTTTGTGGAATCAGTACCAATTAGAAACATAGTCTTCTTCACAATATTGCAATGTGTGTATTTCTTGGTTTGTTTCGGAGTAACATGGATTCCAATAGCTGGAATATTGTTCCCTTTGCCTTTCTTTTTACTGATCTTGGTGAGGCAATATATTCTCCCCAAGTTATTTAGTCTTCATCACCTAAGAGAACTTGATGCAGCTGAATATGAAGAAATCGCTGGTGCTCCGAGACTCTCGGTAAGTGTAAGTAGTATTTAAGTATCGGTTTTACACATTGATGTTTGTTAAGCGTACACACTGACGCAGAAACCTGACACGACACTAAAACTTAGACGTAGATATTGGTAATGATGTTGAATGTAAAAGTGCTTCTTTAATTTCTTTTTCCAGATGGATTCACCTAGTTTTGCATCAAGGGAATTGTCTGATAGTGAAATATTAGATGAATTGACTACTAGCAGAGGAGAGTTGAAGGTCAGAGCTCTAAGCTTTAGAGAGGAAAGACATGGTCATGTAAGTTGTAAATACAATTATATTGTTTTTTTCTTGATTTGTATGAAAACAATTTGATTTGCTTTTATCTTTCTGTTATAGAACCATTTCAACGATGCTTAAGATAGTTAGTTACAAGCTTGTTTTGATTAGTCATTTTAATTAGGATCAACATATAAAGTGTATCTTACATTCATTGTAATCAAGTCTTTTCATTCTATTCTAATATGAACATTTATATGATAATTTCTTTTTTTTATAAACTTTTAATTCTCTTGAAAGAGGGTTGGTCTAAGTTGCTTGAATGTCAATGGTTTGTATTGCATGCAGGTGATCTATCCTAATGAAATAGTATGTGAAAATGAATCATCAAAGAGTTAAAGACTTAAGGAGAAAGTATGTTCGTGGTCACTATTTATTATCTATAGAAGAAAAGAGAAGATATCAATAAATGTCAATTTGTACATTATTTGTATTTTTCTTTTAAGTGGACTAGGGTTCAATTTTCTACCTAGATATATTAAAGATGACTTAAGTATTTAAAGTGTATTGTGTATTGTGTTATATTGGATAATATAAAAAACATACTAATGATAATTTGTTTTCGTTTTCTCTAATAATTTGTAATCTACACTCAACAGATTGCTTTTCATGTCAGGTACTGTTCTGGACTGGACCAATGGATAGAATTGGCCCAATAAGCCTCTGCTACAGAGCGGCCCAAATCACCTAAGCCCAACCCACAGAAGGGTGAAATTTACCTTTCTGCCCCTCCTACCGGGCAAGGAACATAACGTCCCCCCCGGACATTCTGTCCAACACGCGCAGCTTCAGTGCTCCCCGAGCAGCCATGGGCAGATGCCCGAAACTAAGCATATGCCCGACATAACGGCTAGTTTTGGGACACCCTGCCCGTCGTAACGGCTAGTTTGGGCAGCGACCGATTCTTTAGGGAAAACGGTTATTTCGCCCCGAAAATAGGACCGTTAGCCACGCGCTTAGAGCCCTATATAAACCCTCTCACTTGAGAGGGTCAGGTATCAAATATTCACCCTACGAACTAATACTTTGTACTTGCCCCTTTCTTCTGACCCTTTCTTACTTGAGCGTCGGAGTGCCTTGCAGGTACACCACCACCTCTCCTCAATCACTTACCGGACAGCCGGTACGACCAGCACCCATCCGGACACCTCCATAACGACCAGCCCGCGTGGACCCGTTCGAGCACATCGGATCAGTGGCGCCGTCTGTGGGAACTCCTTGTTCTCCTCTTCTTTCATTCCTCCTCGAAAACCAAAAGATCAAAACATATTCTCTTTGATCCGCCCACGTATGGCTGCCCAGAATTCCGCGATAGGTGCGGACACCACTGTTCTCGTCCCCGTCAACAAGATGGACGTTGACGGCCATTCTTTGTTACCTTCTGACCCCCGTCTCCGTCGGGACGGGGCTACTGCATCTCCAACTCCTCCTCCCATCGGGCAAGGAGACGTGCAGATCCCATCGGAAGACCGGCCAGTTCCCGGTCCACCCAGCACCGACTTGGCCGTGGCAGCCCTTCTGGAAGCTGTTAACCGCACCAACCTCCTCATCCTACAACAAGGAGAAAGGATAGGAGCTCTTGAGGAGGCATCTTTCCCAAGATCCTCTCCTCCCCGGAATAAAGTCCGAAGATCCAAAAGCCCGCCACCTAGGCGTGGAGAAGACCGTGCGGTTAGGCACGGGCCTGAGATACGACCCACTCGCAAGCGCGACCAGATCTCCCCGCGAGATCGATCCCCGTCGAGACGCAAAAGAACGAGGCAAGATAGGCCCTCCCCGCCGGGCAGACCTCATGACCGGTCCCGTTCACCCTCACCTCGCAGAAACCGTCGCCGCGAGCGCAGACGACGGTCACCATCAGAGACAAGTTCAGATAGCGACGACGAACCTCGCGGCCCGTTGTCCCGGGAGATCCTAGCAACCCGCCTCCCTAAGGGGCTGGAGAAGCCTCCGTCGCTAGGGACGTACGACGGAACCACCGACCCGGACGAGCATATAGAGAACATCGACGCTCTCTTGGATTACAGAGGGGTACGGGGAGCCATCAAGTGCCGCCTGTTCCCGACCACGCTCCGTAAAGGAGCAATGACGTGGTACAAGCAGCTGCCCGAGGAATCCATCACGTCATGGAGACAGCTGGGGAGGATCTTCTCCCGTCATTTCACTGCTTCACGACGCCACCCCAAGACCGAGGCATCCCTGGGAGCCGTCGTACAAGGCAAAGAGGAGCCTCTCCGGGCTTATATCGAGCGCTTCAACAAGGAGGCTGTCCAGGTACCAACGACCGACGCCATGAAGAAATTCTTGCTCGAGCAAGGGTTACGTCCTGGTTCCGATTTCGCGAAAGCCATCGGCCTCGACCCACCGAGGAATCTCAATGCACTTCTCCACCAGGCCCAGTCACATATACAGTACGAGGAGAAGGTCGCTGCCCACTCGGTCCGGACATCTCGCAACCAAGAAGGTGCCCGGACGTCCAGAGTTGAAGAACCCTCGACGTCCCGTCGAGGAGACAAGAGACGCGACGATCGACCTCGCGATACACGCGAGCAGAGAGCACCCTCCGGGCGATTCCACGATTATACCCCCCTCACTGCCTCAAGGGAGAAAATACTGTCCGAGTGTGCCAACTCGGAGTTCAAACAGGCGGGATTCCGTTTCCCCAAGCAGCTGCCGGTCAGGCCAGGGATGGACAAGTCCAAATACTGCCGTTTCCACAAGAGTCACGGCCATACAACGGAAGAGTGCATCCACCTCAGAGATGCCATAGAGATCCTCATTCGCGACGGCCATCTGAAGCAGTTCGCAAAAAAGAAGGACGCTCCCCGGCAATAGTCCCAGGAAAGCAAAAAGGTCGCAGAGGAAATTCCGCCCTCCGACGACACCAACGTCCAGGTCGCAATGTTCGTGACTCGACCAGAAGACTTTCGCATCCCGGACGATCTGCTCGTCTCCACATACCTCGCTGCCAGCAGCCCATGGGAGGCCTTCCCGTCGGCCATGGTGATCTCCGGGGGTGGATTCAACAAAGTCACAGGTGGCTCGGTCAAAAGGAGATTCGACCAACTGATCAGCAAAAGCTCCAACGAGGTCACCACGCTGGACACCACGCACAAAGAGTCCGCTCCCATTTCCTTCTACAAGGAAGAACTCCTCGGCGGGGCACCGAATTCGAACATCCCACTGCTTATCCGGGCAAGGATGGCGAATTTCGATGTCCGAAGGATACTCGTGGACCAGGGCAGTTCGGTTGACATAATGTACAACCACCTGTTCGAGACATTGCAGCTGAACGACTCTCACCTCACTCCATACGTCGGATCCGACCTACAAGGGTTCAACGGAGCGGTGACAAAGCCCCGAGGTTACGTAGAGCTCATCGTAACCTTCGGTTCAGGAAAGACAACCCGAGCAATCAAGGCACAGTTTCTGGTAATCGATTGCCCGTCACTATACCAGTGCATCTTCGGAAGGCCAACCAGAGTTGATTGCAGTACCTTCCACCGTACATCTCAAAATGAAGTACTACACTTCTGAAGGGATGGTCGCCACCCTCCACGGCGACATCGAGGCTGCCCGCCGCTGCTTTGAATCTGCGTCAAAGGGACTTAACACCATCTCGGCGAAGCCAAGAGCAACTGGTCGTCCCCACCTGCCCAGCAGCTCCGAGCAGCCAAGTCCACTCCCCCAGGTCGAATCAATCGATCTAGACGGCCGGTTCAGCGAAGAAGATTGCGCCAAGGTTCCAACACCGTCGGGCATTAAGTCCAACAACAGCGGCCATCTCCTACGACCTGTCCCAGATGGCAACTTCGAGATCGTTCCGTTCGGAGAAGACCCCCAACGGGGAGTGAAGATCGGAGCAGATCTGCCCGACCTGGCCAGAAGACAGCTGAAAGCGTGCCTCCGTGAAATCGCAGACCTGTTCGCGTGGAGTGCTGCTGAGATGCCCGGATTGGACCCCTCCGTCGCCTGCCACCAGCTCACGATCGACCCAACCGTCAAAACCGTTGCCCAGCGCAGAAGGAAGCAATCCCCGGAGAAGACAGAAGCCGCGGAGAAAGCTGTCAAAGACCTTCTAGAAGCTAGGTTTATTTCCGAGGCCAAATATACTACATGGCTCTCTAATGTTGTACTTGTACGAAAAAATAATAGCAAATGGAGGATGTGTGTTGATTATACTGATGTTAATAAGGCATGTCCGAATGACGCCTACCCCCTCCCCAATATAGACAAACTCGTAGATAATTCGGCCGGTTTTAAACTTTTATCGTTCCTCGACGCCTACTCGGGCTATAACCAAATACCAATGGCCGCGAGCGATAAAACTTACACAGCCTTCATGACCGAATCGGGCAACTATTACTACAACGTAATGTCCTTCGGACTGAAGAACGCCGACGCTACATACCAACGAATGATGAACAAAGTCTTCCACGAACAGATAGGCGATATGCTCGAGGTATACATGGACGACATGATCGTCAAATCCCACGAGGAACTAGACCATGTCGCCCACCTCCACAAAATTTTCGAGCAGGCAAGGAAATACCAAATGCGTTTCAACCCGGAGAAGTGCACATTCGGGGTACGGGCAGGTAAGTTCCTCGGTTTCTACCTGACAGAACGAGGAATAGAAGCTAACCCCGACAAATGCCGGGCATTCTCTGAGTTCCCAACGCCCACGTCTAAAAAGAACATCCAATCCCTCAACGGAGTGCTGACCTCGTTGTCCCGCTTCGTCGCAAAGTCCGCCCAGCACGCCCTTCCTTTCTTCAAGCTCTTGCGGAAAGAAGCAGCCTTTGAATGGACCGAAGAATGCGAGGCGTCCCTCCTCCACTTGAAGCAAGCTCTATCGGAACCGCCCGTGTTGTCACGACCAGATACCGGGGAGGTCTTGTTCCTGTACCTCGCCGTCTCCGCCGAGGCCGTTAGCGCCATTCTCATCCGCGAAAATCCTAGCGGGTAAAAGCCAGTATATTTCACGAGCAAGGCACTGCAGGACACAGAATTGATATATCAACAGATAGAGAAGGTAGCATTGGCCCTCGTCAATGCTGCCAGACGACTAAGACACTATTTCTTGGCCCACACGATCGTCGTGAGGACCGATCAACCCATCAAGCAGCTACTGGGACGACCAGACATGGCCGGGCGAATGCTTAGATGGTCGCTAGAACTGTCCGAATTCGACATCCAGTACGAAAGCAGGAAAGCTCTTAAAGCCCAGGCCCTGGCCGATTTCGTAGCAGAAGTGACCTTTTCAAACTCCTCGCCCCACGTGACAAATAGATGGACCATCTCTGTGGACGGGGCATCCAGCTCGAGCGGCAGCGGGGCAGGCGTAATTCTGGAAAACGACGAAGGGACCATAGTCGAGGCTTCTCTCACATTGTCTTTTCCCACGTCAAACAACCAGGCCGAGTACGAAGGCTTCCTCGCCGGGCTACGCCTAGCCGAAGACCTGGAGGCCGAGGAAGTCATCATCTGCATGGATTCGCAGCTCGTAGCCAACCAGGTGTCCGGGGAATATCAAGTCAAAAACGACAGTCTCTCCGAATACCTCACCCTCGTCAGAGAAAAGATGTTGAAATTCAGAACAGTAGAAGTAAGACACGTTCCACGCGAACACAACTTACGAGCAGACGTATTGTCAAAACTGGCAAGCACCAAGAGGAAAGGCGGAAACAGGTCAGTCATCCAAGAGATACTTCCCCGGTCAAGCATCACTAAGGGATCTTCGACCCTACACGTACACGCGATCGGGGATAGCGATTGCTGGATGACGCCCGTTTACAACTACCTCACCAGGGACGAACTTCCAGAGGATCCCAAGGAGGCCAGCACCATCAAACGAAGGGCCTGCTCGTACGTTATCCTCGAAAACAAACTCTACCGGTGGGGCTTCTCCATCCCACTTCTTAAATGCATAGAAGAGGAGGTCGTCCCCCACGTATTGCGAGAAATCCATGAAGGCATCAACGCCCAACACCTCAGAGGAAAGTCCCTTGCCCGTAAGGCCCTCCGAGCAGGGTACTATTGGCCGACCATGCAACAAGACGCCAAGGAGCATGTGAAGAAATGCGACAAATGCCAACGACACGGGGATATGCACCTAGCTCCGCCAAACGAACTAAAAAGCATGACCTCCCCGTGGCCATTCGCCTAGTGGGGCCTGGACATCCTAGGACCCTTCGTGACAGGGCCCAGCCAAAACAAATACCTGATAGTGGGCGCAGATTACTTCACAAAGTGGATAGAAGCAGAAGCTTTAGCCAAGATAACAACGCTCAACATTCTGTGCTTCTACAAGCGGAACATCCTTGCCCGATTTGGGATCCCCCAAGCAATTGTCACGGAAAATGGAACACAATTCACAGACAAAAAATTCCAAGACTTTGTCGCACACCTCAGAACGAGGCAACACTTCGCTTCCGTGGAGCATCCCCAAACCAACGGGCATGCAGAAGCGGCCAATCGTATCATACTGCGCGGCCTCAAGCGAAGACTGGACGAAACAAAGAAAGCCTGGGTCGAGGAGCTTCACAGTGTCCTATGGGCATACCGCACCACTCCCCAGTCCACCACCGGGGAAACACCTTTCCGTTTGGCATATGGCACCGAGGCGGTCATACCCATCGAAATCCACGTACCGTCCAGGAGGACGGAATCACCCTTGGACGAGGAAATGAACGACAAAGCGATAAGAGAGGAGCTCGACCTCGTCGAGGAAATCCGAACAGGAGCAGCCCTCCGCGAGGCATCTCTCAAGCAAAAAATAGCGATCGAGCACAACGCCAAAGTCTTGCGACGGGAATTCGACGTGGGCAGCCTCGTCCTGCGAAGAAACCACAAGGACTCCCGCGAAGGTAAACTGGAGCCCAACTGGGAAGGACCATACCGAGTCCGCGCCAAAACGGGGAACGGCGCATACTTCCTCGAAAACCTCAACGGGGAAACGCTCCCTCGACCATGGAACGCTGAAAAACTTAAGCAATACTACAGCTAAAAGGCACAAGAAGCTTCCTCGCGTCACAAGGCCGTCTAACGGCCATCACGCTCGTTCAGGTACAAACGACGCGTACGTACAAAGCGGAATCCCGCTCAAATAAATGAGCCGGAGCTCCGCTCGTCGGCGGTCCTCGATCGAGCACCGCCTTCGCCCAAGTACCATGATTGGCAGAACCCCAGCTCGCGATGGGACGTTCACGCCGCGACCTCAGGCCTCAATCGCGACCTGAGATTCGCAACCTCGCCAGGATCTTCCCTGGATGTTCGACCAGTTCCCCACACTGGCGAATTCATAACGCAATGAGCAATCTGTCAAAAATAAGCCTTGTTGACAAACACACCCTCCGACAGGCAGTCACGCATACACAACTAAAACAAAATACAACAGTATAAACAGAAGTTGTATAAATTAACCGGGCATTAAATTAAAAGGCCACAAGGGCCAAAGATTGTGCTTGTTACATTAAAAAGGGGGCCACGCCCCCAGAACAAAAATAAGATTACAACGAGTTCAACGGCACGCAGGCCGGACAAGATACAGCTAAGCAACAAAAACTCTTCAGTCTTCCACACGCTCGGTTGACGCTGCTTCAGGCCTCGGCTCATCCACGGGCTGCTCCTCGATATGTTCCTCAGGAGTATCGAGAACAAGACCCTCGGGCAGGACAATGCGGCCACCCTCCACACGAGCTAGGTAGTGAGTACCCCCGGTCGAAATCTCGAGCCCAGGGTTCACTACTCGCAACTGGGCCACCGCACTATCAAAAGACTCCGCGGCCACAGCAATACCATCATCCTCGGCCTGCAGAATGCCAGCGACCAGCTCTGCCCGAGTCTTCAACACTCTTATCTCCTCTGGTTCATCATCACCTGGGGCATTGGCCGCCATCAACTCCGCGTTCAACTCCTCGGACGCCTTCTTCTCCGACTTTAGCTTGGTAACTTCCTCCCTCAGCGTTGTCGCCTCTTCCTCGGCTTTCTTCTTCGCCTCACGGGCATTCCGGACCTCCTCCTTCAGCGTCGTCTCGGAGGCCCGAGCAGCAGTAAGCTCAGCCTCGAGCACGTGGTCCCCCTCAGCGTACACAGCTGCCATCTCGAGCATCCTCACGAGGGCAGAAGCATCCCTGGCCACCATCGCCCTTTTGCCCGCGCGATCCATGTTCCCCAGGCTAAGAGATTCAGCCCGAGGAACAACCAAGGTATTACCCTCGAAGAACCTCATATCGTTGATGCACGGAGGAAGTTCGAACTTCCCCTTCTCAACTGCCCCCTCAGATCCACCGTATCTGTTGTCCGGAGGCGCTTCTGTCGCCCGACCAAAGGCAGCGGAGAATCCCGCGGACAGGGAGTGGGAGAACAGGAGGTCCCCGGAGCAGTTTGAACAGGGGGAGGCGCACGAGCACCAGCAGCTGTCCGGGTCTTGGAGGGGGTCGCTCCAGCCTTACCCCTCGCCATGGCGTTCCTCACCACACGGTCACGGGCTTGAGGCATCTCACCTGCACAAAGAAAACAAGCGCGTCAGAAACGAGGAAGAAAGAATAGCAAATAAAGTCTAAGTAACTAAATCTACCGAGCAGCGCCGTGACATCCGCAGAAGTCTTGCACTCCAGCAGTGCCTTGACGGGGATAAACCGGCGCTCGACCCTTTGACTGCCATCCTCCTCGAAGATAGGATTACCCTTGCTCGTCCAATAGGTCGCGAGCTGAAAGGAGTTGACCCACTTCACCAGGGTCTCGTAAGACGCGGCATCCTGCCCGCGTAAAGCACTCGGCTCAAAAACATAGGCACTGGGCTTCTTTGAGAAGTGGTCGGGTGTCCAGCGGATTGGAAACTTATACACCCTCTCCCCGACGTACTTCCCCTCCTCGGTGAGAAGCTCCTCTCCGTTCTCGTCACACTCTAACTCCCAGGCATACACGCTGTCCTGAGCAGCTTCAGACAGAGGCTCGACGATGTAGTTCCGTCTCTTGAAGTTTCAGATGGACTCCGAGAACGGCTTGAACAGTTTTTTGGGCTGCTTCAAAGAGACCCATCCGTACCTCTTCCCCGTCAGCTGCCGCTGTAGGTGGAAAACAGCGAAGAACAGAGGGATGGTGAGCCCCAAAGCAAGGTGCTCGCACACCAACTCAAAAGCCCGTATGAAGGCCAGCGAATTGGGGTGGAGTTGGGAAGGCGCCAGCTTCAGATGATGGAACCCCGACCCCTGGAAGTCAGTGAAGGGCAACCTCAGCCCCAGTTCTTTGAAGACGTATTCGTACATCCCGAAGCAGTCCCCGAAGCTCGAGCATATCCGCTCGCCCACGTTAGGCAGAAGCACCCTCCATTCACCTGAGGGCCCCACCTCAGTAAAAGCGTCTGCCGCAAACCTCGCAAACGTGGAAGTGTGTTCGGAAGGCTCGGCCACCTCCCACTCTTCCGGGCAGAACGCGTCTACGTCCTCTTCCATTGCATCTTCCTCCACGACCCCCAGGTCCTCTCCCTCCTCGGCATCACTCGCTTCCCCCTCGACGTCGCTCGAGGAATTCGAAGCCGACGAACTCGAGGACGCAGAACTCGAGGCCGTTGCACTGCTGCTCTCATCGGAGACAGTTTCTTCGGACGTAACGGGTATAACCTCCCTCTCGGGTTCCATCGCCACTATGATCACCTGAAAAAGCAGAGAAAGGCAGTGAATTCGACATGAAATCAAATCCACCCTTCCACCGCTAAGACAAGTGAAAGGGCGCGCGAAAGGCTAGGAACTACGTCCCCGGCCTAAGCCCTAACATCAAACAAAGAAGGACAAAATATCCCCGCGCCTGTACCCAGATTCCGTCGAAACTCTACCAGAATCTGGAAACGTCCTAACGGGAAACTCACCAAATCCATCAACGGATGATAGTACACGGTGGTCACGACTCGCAACCACCACGCGGGCCACCACGACCACCAAACGTGCTACCTAATCCGGCGAGACATTTGGTACAGAAAAAAAGGCAGAACCTCCGCCCACCACCAACACTCGTCGGAAATCTACTTATTTTGCCGTCTAGAACTAACCCTAGCCGCATGAAATCTACCACTTACAACAAAAGGAAGCAAAGCAAGCAAAAAAATCAGGATACTTACTTGATTTTACTAGAAGAAAGTGGAAGAAAACGGTTGCTCGAAACTTGTCACGGTGGTCGGCACGACGGTCGGCTGCTTGAAGAAGGTGACGGGCAAACGCACTGGTGACGAGGAAGAATCAGAAGAAGGAAAAGTGGAAAATGGGACGGTTTCCCCCATTTTATACCAAGGGGCACGTACACACACGCGCCCGTAGGCAATAATGACGACCTGCTAGCCATAATTGCCTAGGTAACTGCTACACAGGTCTCGATGCACACGTGGCGACCCAACGTTTCCCATTCCATCTGACGCGCCACCTCCCCGATTACCGGGCAATATGGAATCGACCACGAATATCGCGGACACGGAGAATCACGAGCACCTCGAGGCAGTCGTCCTCGTATACAACGGCGGCTTCGTGATAGTTCCCCGGGACAACGAGGAGTCTTTAAGTCATCACTCCCATGCTCGGGAGCAACGACTTGGGGGGCTCCTGTTCTGGACTGGACCAATGGATAGAATTGGCCGAATAAGCCTCTGCTACAGAGCGGCCCAAATCGCCTAAGCCCAACCCACAGAAGGGTGAAATTTACCTTTCTGCCCTTCCTACCGGGCAAGGAACATAACGTCCCCCCCGGACATTCTGTCCAACACGCGCAGCTTCAGTGCTCCCCGAGCAGCCATGGGCAGATGCCCGAAACTAAGCATATGCCCGACATAACGGCTAGTTTTGGGACACCCTGCCCGTCGTAACGGCTAGTTTGGGCAGCGACCGATTCTTTAGGGAAAACGGTTATTTCGCCCCGAAAATAGGACCGTTAGCCACGTGCTTAGAGCCCTATATAAACCCTCTCACTTGAGAGGGTCAGGTATCAAATATTCACCCTACGAACTAATACTTTGTACTTGCCCCTTTCTTCTGACCCTTTCTTACTTGAGCGTCAGAGTGCCTTGCAGGTACACCACCACCTCTCCTCAATCACTTACCGGACAGCCGGTACGACCAGCACCCATCCGGACACCTCCATAACGACCAGCCCGCGTGGACCCGTTCGAGCACATCGGATCAGGTACATATCACATATTCTGAATCAATGTTGTTTTCCTATTGTTTAGAATGACTCTGACATTTCTCATACCTTCAACGTCGAGGTATTTATCATCAGCACATCTGATCTTTGTCCTCTTTCTAGAGTCAAAGTCAACCGACCATTTCTTATTTTCAGTAAGATGATTTGAGCAGCCAGTGTCCATATATCATCACTCTGTCAAATTCGTATCATCAGATTCAGAAGTCATTAGTAGCATAGATTCATTATCAGAATCTCTTCTGGCTACGTTTGCTTCTTCTGACTTCCTTTTCTTGTTTGACCCACAATCAGCAGCAAAGTGGTCAAACTTCTTACAACAGTAGCATTGAATCTTCTTCTTGTCATACCTCTATTTTCCCTTCTGAGCATTCTTCTGCCTATCAGAAGTTGAGATTTCTGACTTCTGAACACCATCAGATCTTCTCTTGACTTCAGTCCAAGACTGCTTCTGATGCTTCTTACCAGAAGCTGCCTTCAGAGCCTGCGGCTCTACTTCTCTTTCAGAAGTTCTCTCAGTTAGACGCAACTCTTGTGTTTCTAGACTGCTTTGCAGCTCTTCAATTCTCTTGGTGTCTAGATCCTTAGAATATTTTATTGCTACCACAATGTAATCAAACTGAGGAGTAAGGGATCTCAATACCTTCTCAATGAGTACTTCTTCAGAAAGGTTTTCTCCACAAGTTTTCATCTCATTCGTGATTAGAATCACTCTGGAGATGTACTCATATACCTTCTCGTTGTCCTTCATGTTGAGATTCTCATACTGCTTTCGTAGAGAGTGAAGCATCACCTTCTTTACTGATGCGTCACCACTATAAGACCTAACCAGTGTGTCCCACGCAGCCTTTGTCGTCGTCAAATAAGGGATTTTCTCAAACACGTTCACATATACACATTAATGGATGTAGAACAATGTCTTCTAATCTTTCTTCCTCAAATCACGCTAAGCATTTCTCTGCGCATCAGTTGCATTTTCTGGAAGTGCAACTGAAACGTAACCATCGTTGACGAGATCAAGAATATCTTGAGCGCCAAACAACACACGCATCTGAATCATCAAACGATACCTGTTCTTGCCATCGAACACTGGAAGCTTGGTGCTCAGATTACCATTTCCCTTCATCCTCAATCTTGTGCAAGTCATTCAGATCTCACCAAACACAGTGTTTCCCAATCCCGTAGAATCAGAAAATTTGATTTTGTTACGATTCGTTCGAGATTCAACACGAATTCAAGAAACGAAATCAATCACACAATGCCTCAATGTTTCACTTGTGTTTTTCATGTTTTCCCTGTGAATCCGAACTAGAGCTCTAGATACCAAGTATTAGTGCATAAGGTGATGAAAACAAAAGGAATAAGAGAATATATTTATTACTCTACAATGACACCTACAAAATCTGTAAGAACGATGATTAAATAAATGACAACTATCACTAATCTATTTATACACAAATACTAGGATCACATAAGTAACATACTAAAATACTATATTACTTTTCAATAATCACTAAAATATTAAATGACAACTATCACAAATACTAAGATCACATAAACAACATACTAAAATACTAAAATACAAAAGCCGTAAGAAAAATGATTATAAAAAATGAGAATTCATCTTTTATTTTTCTTATCTTGTTCTTAGAGGCTTCTCTACCTTTGAAGTAGAGTAATTCATTTTTCTCAACCACTACAGAGGCCATGACGCTCCATAATTGAAAACATGATAAATAATTATTTATTTAATATTTTGTGACCCATATGATGGAACACTTAATTTATTTTAATTGAGATAGTCACCCTGGATAATGCTTAATTTAAATATTAGAAGTGTTAAATCAAGACATTGTTCAACCGTAAGAAGATCTAATATACGGTTTTTATATCAATTTTTTCTTACCTAACTTTTGTTTTGAATAGCACATATTTTTAACTATTATATCAATTGAAATACATGTTAGATAATATATTAGATAAACACGAATGATATTGATATGTTGACACTTAAATTTGACACCAATAGATACAATAATTTTTAAAATAAAAAATATTATACATATATATATATATATATATATATATATATATATATATATATATTTAATTTAAAATTTTATTTTATAATATAAATATAAAATTGTGTCATTAACCAACTTTACTATTGTATTAATCTAAAAAATATACGCTATTAATCACTTATTTTACTTATACTTCATTAACCGACATCAATACTTTGTTAACCAAATATTAATCTAGTGTTGACATTAAATTATGAAATATAATGATCGTGAACAGTAATATGCACATGAACAATGTCCATGAACAATATATGAACAATGACTTTTAGAAATAAAACAAAATTGATTAATGAAATATAAAAAATTGGTTAATGAAGTGATGCGGTTGATTAATAAACGCTTATATATTAAAAATATTTTTAGTAGTAAAATAACGTTGATTAATGAAAAGTAAACAGATATTAATGAAGGTATAAAGTTGGTTAATAAACGCTTGAATATTAAAAATAATTTTTAATAGTAATATAAAGTTGATTAATAAAAAGTTAAAAGTTGATTAATGAAGTAATAAAATTAGTTAATAAATGTTTAGATATTAAAAATAATTTTTAGTAGTAAAATAAAGTTGATTAATAAAATATAAAATATTAATTAATAAAATTATAAAATTAATTAATCACACAAGTTTATATGGATATTCATTTAATCTAAAAGAAAAATATAAAATAAATAATTTTTATATTTTTTAAAAAAATATTATTTATTATTATAATATCAGTAAAATACGGAATAAAATAAGAAATCAATGTCAAAATATTATTTTTCTTAGATAAAATCTGATCTAATCCAAATTATGTACACTTCTACTCCTAAATATAACGGGAAAAAATGAAAATATCTTTAAATTATAACTTTTAAAGAGGCTTAACTTTACCACTAAATTACAATATAGAAACTCAACTTCTCCACTGTCTTAACAAAATTTTAAAAGAGATGTCAGTTTCATCAAAGCATTATATAATACTATATTTGTCATAAATTATATATATTTTTTTCCACCATTATTTAGTCTATTGAATTTTAGTATCAAGTGATTTTAACTTCTTACCAATTTTGAGGTCAGTTTTAGTATCAACTATTTTTTATGTATATTAATAAAACCTTCTCTCTTGTTGTTTAGACTCCCCTAACCACCAACTATATATTCCGGTCAAATCTCCACTACATCTCCTGGCCCGGAAAGATTCGTGACTAGAACAATTATTAAGGTACATATTTGATTAATTATTACTAATTATCTTCTTCAAAACACTCACACACATGCTTATGCATGTGAGTCAATTAATTATGAGTTAAGGTATTGCAATATTTTAAAAATATATATACTATTTTGTTGAAGAAAAATGATTGTTCTTATTAAGTTTTCATCAAGTTATAGTTTCTGGTGCGTATAATTTGTGGTTTAAATGGAGTGGTTAAAATCATCTTATAAGGAAATTGTGAATGATATAAGAGAAAGATAACAATATTATAAAGATGATTGGACTTGTGCTTTCCATTCAGGCATTGGGTAAGTTTTCTATAAATTTTTGTTGCAACTCTTTTATCGGTTCAGTTGCCGACCACAATTTAAAACTAACTCCAACTGTTTATTTGAATGATGATAGGATATTGGCTCTAACTACCTATATTTTCTTTGCTTCTACTTTACCTGTTATTGCCTTAGGTGAGCAGTTGAGTAGAGACATAGGTTCTTTTTCTTCTTCTGCTACTACAACTTTATTCATTATTATTACTTAAGAAAAATATGACAAAAACTAAATTCGAACTATTTTGCATTTTACATTATTGATTTGGTGGATGTTACTGCTATCCACGAGCACAAATATTTGCTATTCACTCTGTTGGATAAAAATGATATCTGTATTGTATTTATATCTGCACAGATACATCTATGTGGATATTTAACGAATATATCAGTATCTGCATATATATATATATTCACGGATATCATAAATATTTCAAAAAATGCCTCTTAGAATGAATTAGTTATTTGTTGTTTATTGTGTTGGTAGATGGAAGATTGAGCACAGTAGCAACGCTAGCTTCTACAGCAATTTGTGGAATCATACACTCAGTTATTGGAGGGCAACCACTTCTTATTGTTGTTAAGTATAACAAGTGTGAGTAGTATGTGTAATAGTCTCACATTGGCTAGAAATGTGGAGACTTGAACATTTATAAGTGGGAGAACTCATACACCTATCACCTTAAGGTTTTGGGTGAGTATGTGGTGTGTCTCTCACAAAGGTGTTGCTCTAGAAAAGAAAGTCCCACAATGTTCAATGCTCCCTAGTGAAAATCTCCCCTAACAATTGTAGGAGTTGCAGAACCAACCATCATCATGTATACCCATCTGTACAACTTTGCCAAAAATAGAGATGGCTTGGGACAAAAACTCTTTTTGGCTTGGGCTGGATGGTAACAAAATAAAAACAAAAAACAATGCAAATTGAATCATAGTTTAAATTGTAATTAGTATTATTAATATGTCAGAGTTTGTGTATGGACTTCACTCTTGCTTTTTCTTCTAGCAATATTCAATGCTGGCAATATCATCAACAAATTTACAAGGGTTGCTGAAGAGCTTGTTGGCATGTTGATTTCAGTCTTGTTCATTCAAGAAGCTATTAAGGTCAGTTATTAGTATTTAAATGAAGTCTCAACTCAAAGCTATTAAGGTCAGTTATTAGTATCTAATTATACAAGTTTACTGAAATAATGCAAAGAAAAATAAAGGAGTTTAGTGTTCTGTTAGGTGCGGATTTGACCTAAAAATGACATATCTTTCTTTGCACTTTTTCCACTCTTTTCTCATGTTTTCATTGGTTTTACTAATGATTGTTGTTATTCTTTTAACCTTGACAATATACCTTTGGTGCTTGTAATATGTGTGCTATTGTGCAGAAAAAGGCATAAATTGATCAAAGTGTAAGACACAAGAAAGTGGTGCAAGCTGTCAAAGAAATGAGGAAAACAACAGCAGGTTCGGTTTGCGAACTCTGGCGAATTGCCAGCCACATCAGGCGAGGTCTCTAGCGAATGGACCCAGATTTTGGCAGGGACAAAAGACACTAAAGTTCGCTTTGCGAACGGGAAAGCGAGTGTTCGCTTTGCGAGTGATCCTTCGCATTGCGAACTCACGAGAATTTCTGGGGCGGTTTAACTATTCAGAGGCACCTGAAGTGCCATTTTTCTTCATTCGCTGTGCGAATAAATGGTTCGCTTTGCGAACTGTGAAATTCCTGAATGTGTATAAATAGAATTTTTCACACTTTTTAGATGATGATTGCAACTTGTAATTTTAGGATCAAAACTTAATATTTCTTCATTCCAAGGGAGAAAAGGTAGGATCTTTGATCTCTTGTTGGATGAGGATGTAATCTCTTGATACCTTATGCATTTCATCTAATGTATGTTTGTGAATATGTTTTGATTCTCTATTGTTGTTGTCTTTGATTGATTATTTGTGGTCTTGACAAAACCTTTACAAATCCTTGATCTTAGATTTTCATCTATCAATGAACCAAACTTTTGACATGGTTTTGTGAGTTGATATTCATTTTATCTTTTGTTGTATTGTGTTGATTAAGTAGTATGGCTAGCATGAGTAGGATCAATACGGTATTGCGAGGATGCGTGATAATAGTGATGAAGAACGGTATTCACATTCATTTGGCAAATTAGTTGAATACATGTAAAAAGGCTTAAACGTGTGTACGTATTATGATCATTGGCATTTTATATGAAGCAATCATTTATCTTATGTGGGTGTCATCTTTGTTTACCTGTTTATCTTTGATTTGAACCGCTATAGACATATACTCTTCAGATCTGGATCTAAGATGATTATCTATTTTGTTCCGAACTCTAGAGATAGATTTAGGCTTAACACTTGCGTGAGTATCAGCTCTTAATGCTCTGTGTTGGTTTTTGTTGCGTGAGACATCACCAATGAGGCAATACGGTCGATCTCTCGACGTTGTGTTAGACATAACCTCTGTCGTGGGTGATACGTGAGGATATTAGGCGAATGATTGATTTATGTATAATATGATTAGAAGAATGCATGTGTTATCAATTGATAAGATCCAATTCCAACAAGGCTACGTTTATAATTCAGTCTTTATTTTATATTTTCCATCTTTACATTTTCCGCATTTTAATTTGGTTCCTTCTTAAAACCCAAACTTTTGAACCATGAGCTTAGAAACATAGAAACCGTCGAATGGCATTCTTTCCCTCGCACTGATCCCTGTGGAGAACGACAAAACTGGGTTACTTATATATTTTTGCTTACTGCTATTCTAGCTTCAACAAAATGGTGTTGTTGTCGGGGATCGGTGTTTAGATATTGAATCGCATCGCGATAGTTTCTATATTTTTGAGCTTTGTACATTTGTTTATATTGTTTGTATTTGTTTTCTTTTATGTTTTCTCTAGTGTGATTAGGAATGATGAGAACTCCTTCTAGATTGGTTGCTATTTGTATAAAAGTATTCAATGAAGCTTCGACCGAGTCTGGATGTTGAGCTTTAAAAGTATGCGAGGTAAATTGTACCACTTCATAAAATGTTAGAATGATTTAAGAATTTTGTGCTTTGTGCAAATGTGTATTTTTGTTTCATGTTGCAACTTGTTTGAATGCTTGTTTCACTTAGGTCCAAAAGCCACAAATTGTGAGAAACCTCCATTGTTTACTATATGCTAGGATAATTGATAACTTTGTTTAATTCGTTTGATTCATGCTTTATCTTTTGATTATTGTGATTTTGTGGAAGCATTAGAAATGATCAAGGCATTTGTTTATATTGAGCACAACCGTATCCAAAAGTACTTTACTCGTGAGTAGAGAGAATTTGTTATCCCCTTTGAGCCTAAACAGTTTAGATCTTATTTTAGTGATGAACTTTGTGTTGTACATAATTTGAAAGTGTAGTTCATCATTGAACTTTGTGAGGTTCTAAAAATTTCTTCTTGAACCTTTGAACATTGTTATAATTTGATTTCCTTGCCTTTAAAAGCAAGGAGCATTCACTTGATGTTTGGTTGAATTCAAGTTGGGGAGAATGAAAAAGAAGAATGGTAGGTGTAGCGAGCGATTTTGGACGCGGTTCTTAAGCGCTGGTCGCTCTCTGCGGTTGAGCTTAAAACTACAGGTCGATTCATTTTGTATCCTATTGTGAGCTGAATAAGGAAGGGAAATAGATGTCTCCAATTAACCCTGCTTTGCATACTGAGTTTAAACAGCGGTCTGTTAGGTTACGGATGCTATCAATGTGGGGGGCCTTTGTACTGGTTATTCGTATTTCGCCAATACAGGTTTCTTTCTTTCTTTTTTCTAGGCAAAGGGTTTCTGGCGGGGAATAAGGATTAGGATGTTAGGACTGGTGCTTTTGAATTACTGCTTTTGATTGATGGAGATATGAGATTTGGGTTTTTTGTTGATTGCGCTCGCTAAGATCTTTTCTTTTGATCTTATGCCTACGTATTCCCGTTTACCGAAACAGGGAAATCAGAGCGTTCGTAGTTCCTCCTATTCTATGGGAGGAAATTGGTTTTTGGTGTCTTGTTCAAAGCCCAAGACGTGAAGCGAAAGGTGGTTTGTATCTTGTTCAAAGCCCAAGATGTGAAGCTAAAAGGTCTATTTGTGTCTTGTTCAAAGCCCAAGACGTGAAGCTAAAAGACCTCGACTTTAGAGAGAATTTGTCATCTCTAAAGAGGGGAGAAGGAGAATTACTTTTACTGGGATACGCGGATCCGAGCAATGCCATAATTTCCGAAGAAAGGGTTTTAACCTGAAGGAGAAGACTTTAACTCAGTGTAGAGCAATGCCATCTTTCCTTAGGAATTTCTCATGCTAAAAGAGGGACAGTGGCATGGATATAGATGATCTAGAGGCTTGCCGCTTACAGCGATTAGATGAAAGGAAAGGAGTTGTTGATGTTTGTGTATTGTGAACGAGGCACAACTTTGATGCTAAAAGGTTGATTGGATCAACCAGTGGTTTTCTTATACAAAGCCTAAGAGGAGGCTAATTTCCGCTAGGAAAATCATTATACAAAGCCTAAGAGGAGGCTATTTTGTGTCTCGTACAAAGCCCGAGAGAGAGGCTAAAAGTTTTTGACCCAGTGGGGCATATCGTTATACAAAGCCTAAGAGGAGGCTATCATTCCCGGAGGAAGAGATCATTATACGAAGCCTAAGAGGAGGCTGTGAATACTTCTAAGAAGCCGTAGGGTCCTTGAATAATGCCCAAGAGAAGGCCGGGTTGCTTTTAGGAAGCCTGTGGGTCCTTGTACGATGCCCAAGAGGAGGCCGATGCTTTTAAGAAGCCCGTGGGTCCCAAACCAAAGAAAAGTTCAGGAAAACTCTTTTAGAGTTAAAACCACTGGTAAACGTGCGAGGTTTACTATCCAGTGACTTTAGCTTTTAGAGAGAGTCCGAACCATTTGGCGATTTGAAGAAATTCAAGAGAATTTTCACCGAGAATAATTCATCTCCGGGGGATATAATTTCTTGATGATTCCTAAGGAGGACAGCCGAAGAGAAGACTATATCTGGTGCTCCTATTGGGGATCTAGGCGTCTATTTCTACGAATAAATGAAACGGCGTCACTTAGTTCTAGACGTAGTAGCCGGGGAAACTCGAAATATCTATACTATTATTACACAGTAGATATGAGTTTATGAAAGGAGACTTACAGTGAGCAGCCCCACAATACAGTTTATAATATGAAAGCAGTAAATGAAAGCGATAACCACTTACTCGGTTGTAGTGCTTCCATGCTGGTTGGTTAGTTGTTCAAAAAAGAAAGATTAAAAACAATAGTATATTCAAAATCAAAGGAGAAAGTGCTTTGAAAAAGAAAGATCTGGGGCTTACAGCTCAAGGAGAGGCTCAGGGTTTTATCAGTGAGTGCACTGTTTGAATTTGTACAGAGGGACTTATACAAGTGATTGGGGCCCAAAAAGGTTTTCTGTACAAAGGGATGGGTCTTACACTCTCTCAAGAGGCCCAAAAAGGTTTAAAGAAAAAGTGTGGGGCTTATAACACGAGGGTAGGCCCAAATGATTTTTCCGTTTAAAATGGCGATCGCGCCGAGGTTTTCTTTTAACGCAGAGGGACTTATACAATAAGTGGGGCCCAAAATGTTTTGGTTAAAAGGGGGATTGGGTCTTACACTCTAATAGAGGCCCAAAGTGTTTTGAATGGGTCTTATAGCTCAAGGAGAGGCCCAGATGTTTTTTGAAAAGGCGACAATCGCGCCGTTTGTTTTTTTTTACGGTATCGAGACTTATACAATAAGTGAGGCCCAAAGATGATTTGGTCAAAAAAGGATTGGGTCTTACACTCTAATAGAGGCCCAAAGTGTTTTGAAAATGATTTATGAGGGTTGAATTAATCCAAAACCCTAATTTGTTTTCAAAAATGTATTTAATTGAATAAAAATTCAATTAAAATGATAAAAAATTGTTTAACACATGGAAAACAAATTGTGATCTTGGATTAATGCTTCAAAAATTAAGTATTGACCTACAAAATAATTAGAAAGCATTAAAAGTTGCAAAATCAATGTAGAAAAAATATTTAAAATGCCAAAAACAATCAAAATATTAATTCTTTACAAAAATATCAATTATATGAAATAAATAATATTTTTGGGATTTTTTGATAAAATAAAATATTTTAACATTTTTGTGAATTATTAAAAAAAGAATCAACTCAAAATCATTAAAACTCAGAGAGAAATTAATTTTTGAATCAATTAAACAAAATCACAAAATTCAAATATTCAAATTATTCAAAAATGGCGCCAAGAACAGCTGAAGAACACGCGCGTGTTCTTGGTTTCTCAGATTTGCGTTTTCTATCCAATCTCCATGAATACGTAATCATATCATGCAATCCACATATCATTATGCTCGTCTCAACCTCACGATCATGTCTATGTACTTTAATTTCATTTAAATTAAAGATACAACAAGAAATCACGAAGAAACCTCAAGAACCCTAATTTCTGCATGAAGGCTAGGATTTTTGATACACGATTTAAACAATGCAATTAATTGAGGGAAAACATTCCATGCATGATTATGAACATATGGCCAAATTATTGTGAGAGGAAATATGCATAGATTGAGAGATGCCCAAGTTTAGGCTTACCTTCAAGTCGTGACAGCAAGAGCAGATGTGATTTTGAGTTGGAGGTGTTACAGATGAGTTGTGATGATCTGGACAGCTTCCCTACACCATATGGAGTGTGTTTGAACACTTGGATTAAATTGAAATGGACTGGAACGATTTGTGGTACCTCAGCTGCAACTTCACTTCAAACTTGTGTGGATGGCAAGTGATTTTGAGATTTTGATGTTCCAGATGTTATGTGAGTGTTTGATCAGCTCATATGTGATGTATGTGAGGTGTGTGAGTGATTGGTTTGTGCAGAATTGCTCTCAAACTCAAAACCCGATAGCTACCTTGCTAAGAAAGGCATTTTTGCCAAGAGAAAGAGATTTTGGGGAAAGCATCTGTTAGATGGCTTTGGTGTACTCAAACTGACCACAATTGAGCTCTATTTATAGTAGAGCAAGTTTGTTTTGCAAGGAATAGTACATGGCAGCTGGTAAGTAGGTTTCCTCAATGTTGACCAATGGAAATGAAAGTCTCCTCTAGCCATTGACTAGAGGTTAGGGCACAGAGCTTTGGTCCCCTTGGTCTTGGATAAGTCTTGACTGATTTCAGATGAGAATGACTCAGTCCATGCCACCTTGATGGTTCCATTGAACGCCTCATTCCAAATTTGAAGTCTTGTCCCTATTTTGGCCATTCTAGGTTCAACATGCTATTCTTTGTTCCTTGGACCTTTGAGGCTTGGCTCAGTGATTGTCCCCTTTGGATTCAATCCTCTGAGGTGTCCAAGTGGATTGGAGCAATTGCAATTGGCTGATTTTGGCAAATCGAGCCAAAATGCAAATTCTGCCTTGCCTTGACAGATTTCAGCAAGGCAACTTCCCAATGTTGTATCTCATGATGTAGGTTGAATTTGGCAATGTTCTTGGCCATTTTGGAAAGCTCTAACATGATACAACAACTGTTTGAACAAGTTTGGTTTTGATCTCTTTTGATTCCAAGTGAAAAATCCCCCTACATTTGGCAAAAAGTGAAGCAGAATTCTGACTTAGTGAAAATTTCACTAAGTGTTGGAAAAAGTGACATTTTCACTTTTCAGCCACTTTGATCACTCCATAACTCAAAATCCTTAATGAATTGGAATGACTTGTAGTTGAAGTTTTTGTAGGTGATAATGAGGGCTACAAATCCATCTTTGGATGAGAAAAAATGGCCTTGTGGTTTAGGAGTTATGGTCCTCCAAAGTTGGCACCTTTGCCACTTTATTTTTAACTTAGAAAAATTTCTAAGTTTTATGGTTACCCCTTTTACAAGTTATCTCACTTTTCTTGATTTTTCTTGATGAATGATGATTCAAATCATACATTAACATCATTTTAGGGTTAAAAATCCATTTTGGTGAAAAATCTCAAAAAGTCAAAGTTGACTTTTGTGCACAGTTGACTTTTTATCAGATGAATTCCAAACTGTGCAATTCTTCAGGAAATCATGTCCTTGACCTAAATCAAACTTGATGGACATGTTCCATGGGTGTCATAGGGTATATTCAATCATGTATTAGGGTTTGGGAGCATGTCCAGGTCAAAAGTCAAAGTTACAGTTGACTTTTCCCTTAAAACCCTAATTGTGGTGCAGATGAAAATGAAACTTGTTGCTCAAGCTTCTTGGATCAATCCATTGTTCCAAATGGATCAATATGGTGTATTAGAGACCCTCAAATCATCTCTTGAGGTCTTGGCTCATGGTTTATCCCAAAAGTCAACTTAGGGGTGAATTAGGTCAAGAAACCCTAATTCTTGATTTTTGATGAATGCATCCCCTGAGGCAAAATTGACTTGATGCATGGGTTCATGAGGTTCCATGAAGTATATTAGGTCATGTTTTGGATCATTGCCTTGTGCCCAGATGAAAATTTCCATCTGGAGGCCCATAGTCGACCAAAACCCTAATTTGGTGACACTGTCGATCTTGAGACTTGATCCACCTAGAAGGAAGCAGCTTTGTGCTTAATCCTTGAAGTGGGAGTCCTTTTTGATACATTGTGGATGTTTGAGAGATTAGACAAGTTGAAGATCATGTCATTTCTTGATTGATCCTTTGTCTAAGCACTCAGAGAGGGCTTGAAACCCTAATTTTGATTGTATTGGATGCTCACCCATCTTTGGGGAGGCTAATGAAGCATGATGGTTCATCCATATTGTGATGATGATTTTCACAATGATGGGAAATCTAAGTGGTCAAAATTTGGGGTATTACAGTAGGGTCCTATAAAACTTTTGAAAAGTTCAAGCCAGCATGAAAAAAGAAAAAGTGTGAATATGAATGTGAAAAACAAAGAAAAATTATGCTTGTTTGAATGAGAAAAATAGAGAATGAAATAATTGTGCATAAGGAAGTTTGAGAATTTTTGTGGTAAAGGAATGAAATTGGTGAATGAAGTTGTGATGTGTAAATATCATGTATAGTGAATGTTTCTTTTTGCATCGGCAATTTCGATTCAATGGCCTTTAGAAATGTCCCTTTGTTGTGAACCCGACCAAGCTACAGCCTTTAAAGCCCTTAGTGATCTTTTTGCTTCCATGTTTTCATTTATGATTGTTAGATGTTGTATGATTTGGATTGCTATTAACATTGTTTGTCAGGTGAGTGAAATTTTCCCGGGTTGCAAATGCGTCAATTTCTTCATTCTTGTTTTGAAGAGGAGTGTAGAGTGATTCAAGTATGAAAATTTAGTTGTTCTTTGAACCATTATGATATTTGTTTAAGAACTTAATTCTTTGTCGTTGTTCGATTCTATTGAGTGGTGAACGTTGCTTATGCGCATTTTCATGCTTGACTTTGGTTGAATTAAACGCTTGGGCAAATCCTCTTGTTTTAATGAGGGACATACTTTTCTTGAGGACAAGCAAAAATCTAGTTGGGGAGAGTTGTTAGGTGAGGATTTTACCTAAAAGTGACATATCTTTCTTTGCATTTTTTCCACTCTTTTCTCATGTTTGCATTGGTTTTACTAATGATGGTTGTTATTCTTCTAACCTTAACAATATACCTTTGGTGCTTGTAATATGTGTGTTATTGTGCAGGAAAAGGCATAAATTGACCAAAGTGTAAGACACAAGAAAGTGGTGCAAGCTTGTTGCACCCCAAATTTTACCCTCAGATACTATGGTTTTCTGCACGTCATTTTTTGTCGGTCATTTTAGCATTTGCGGTCTTTTGGGCCATTGATCATTAATAATTTTTTTAGCCATTTTTTCTTTCCATTTAGAATTTATCTTATTTTTAGATTTATTTAGAATTGACTGAGTTTAATTTTTCAATTTAGTTCGATTTTTAATATAATTATTTTAATATGGTTTACATTTTAATTAAATTTATATTTTAAGTCAATTAAGTTTAGTTTTTATTAATTTCATTTCCTTTTATTTTTAATTTAGTTTTGACTTTATTTTAGTTTATATCTTTTCAATTAATTTTTAATTTTTAGTTATAACTTAGATTTAGTTTTAAGTAATTTCATTTAATTATTTTCTCTTTGTCAAAAAATCATAAAGTATTGGATATTTAGAATCTCTTTTATACCAAAACAAAGACACAAAAAAAAGCATCTTTTCCTCTCCCGTACACACTACACCAACACGCCACACTCCAGCCACTTCAACTAAACCGTACGCCTCGCAAACCACAGACTTGTGAAGAAACCGTACCAAAGTTGCTGTACATACAAAACTTTTTGCTACTTTCCAACCTTTGACAACCACAAGACCAAAGTTCCAACTTTATGCTTTTCCTGCTATCACTGCACAAGACCAAAGCCGCTCCCATTTTCCTGCAACAACCAAAAATGCACGCCACCCTCTACCATAAAAACCTCCTAAACAACCTGTCAAAACTTGTTCACAAAGCAAACTTGTTGTACCTCTGCTACAAGGGCAAACCAACACAGACCCTTCACTACAAAAAAAACCACAAGATAAAGGGATAAAAAAAAAGGATGGAATTGAAAAAAGAAAAAGAGAGAAAGGAACCCTTCATAACGGGTTCGCCCCTCCTCCATTTTTCAACAACAACATAAACAAGTTTCGTTTGTTTTTCACTCTCGTATATCTTTCTCTCTCCCTACTACGCCTGGAAACCACCCTTCTTCTTTCCCTTAACTCTTCCACTAAACAAACCTTCTGTTGTTAAAACTCTTCATCAACAACACCATCACCTTCACAATCTTCCATCTCATTTTCTTTCCTTTTCCTTTCCCTCACTCACAATCTCCATCAACCGCCCTTATCCAACAATCAAACAACAACACCTCCTTCGTCAACCTTTTTCTCCGCCGCTCACCCCTCTAATCTCATCGAATACACCACCTTCTCAAAACCACAACTCAAGATCATAACCTAAATCAAACCCACACAGAACCAAAAACAAATAAGAATCCAAATACATTCGAAATCAGAAAAGGAACAGAGAATCAAGGTAAAGAGAGAGTTGATTCGAAACCGCAAAGCTTGAAATTAATCGATCCAAACCTGGATTAAACAAGAAGGAGAAGAATGTTTGGAGAGGGTAAAAGGGCGAACGAGATCGAAAGAGGATAGAGCACTCTGTTCCTTTCGCCGTTTCGTTTCTTCATTTCCGTTGGACGTTGCCCTTTTCCATTCTTTTTCTGTTTGAAGTTGGTGTACCCTGTTCCTCTTTTAAACACTGTACCTCACCCTGTTTCTTTCACAAAGAGCCTGACTTGTTTTGTTTTAAAAAAAGAAAAAGATAACAATGTTGTTTTGATGATGAATACGCTTGTTTGGATATTTTGTTTCTCATTTGGCATTTGTGAGAAAATAATTTTGTTTTCTGTTACTTGTTGATAAACCGTGCGGGTATTCTTCTAAAGCCCATGGTTGTTGCTCAACAAAAGACCCATTTTGATAGTCAGCACCCCCTCTCTTGTTGCTTGCTCAAAATAATACTTACATTTCTCTTATTTTATTTTCTATGGTGCTTTAGTCATTATCCTTTTTTTTAATAAATCTTATTTGATTTTATAAAACCATTTTCCAATTTAGATTTTATTTATTTTCATTTCGATTTTATTATTTTTTATTATGGCCAATGATATTACAAAATCATGACTTAGTTGATTTATTCAAAATGACTAAAAGTCTTGATATGTATGAGGCTCATTTATTTTTATTTTGTTGGTCAATGAAAGTTAAATATCGAGATTATCGATTTACCGATATAAATCTTGATTAAATACGAGACCGACCTTTATTTTCACTTCGATTCCACTTTATTTATTTTGGACCAATGACATATAAAAAATCTTAACTTTGTTGGTTATTTCAAACCCATAAGTTTTGATAAATATGAGGCATATTTTCATTTTTCCTTTTAGTTGGCCAATGATCTCACAAAAATCATGTTTTGTTGATTTATCAAAATCAATAAATCTCTTGATTAGTATGAGGCCACCTTTTATTTATTTTTATTGGTCGATGAAAGTTAAATATCGAGATTATCGATTTACCGATATAAATCTTGATTAAATACGAGACCAACTTTATTTTTCACTTTGAGTCCATTTTCTTTTATTTTTGGGCCGATGATATCACAAAATCACGACTTGTCGATCTATTCAAAATCACTAAAGTCGTGATATATATGAGGCCACCTCTTTTATTTTATCTTCACTTTCATTTTTGATCGATGAAGTTCTTTATTCACGAACGTTGTTATCGAAGCGACCAACCTTCATTATTTCAAATCTGTAGTGATTGATCATCGAGATCTCTTTCTATACTTTGAGATCGTGATAGGTTACCTTCGACTAATCAACGAGAGTTTGTGATTTAAGACGAGGTCTTCACCTTTTCTTTCCGTGTGACACGATTTCATCGGAGGATGATCCTCAATATCATTTCTCCATCGTGTCTTAACACAAATATCAATTGTGCATCCTCCTATAGTATAGTCTTCCTCATAGACTGTGCTACGATAGTTTTGCACTACATTGGACCCGATTCAACGATCCAATAAATTGAATCAATTAACCACTGACTTTACTTTCTGTCAATATTATCTTGATTTTATTATTATTCTTGTTCATATTATCAATGTTCATATTTATATCTTATTTTTATTGTACATTTTATTTACTCATACATTCTTTAAAACACACTAATAAATATCGAAACCTTAAAAAACTCAATGACCGGACTGTGGTTACCATCTCGAGTTTTGGGACTGAGGACTTAGATTTAGGACCCTTTGCCCTATGCTCTTGGATTAGAGGTTTTGACTCTTGATCTTGGCTTGCCAGTGGCCCGTCAGTGGGAAGTGTTTATGCACTATTCTGGTTAGATCTTTCTATCTCTTGCTATTTACATTGAAGCATTAATTTACTGTTGCTTAATGTCTGCTTTTCTTGATACTTATATATATGTTTGCTTGACATTGTTTCTTAGCATGTTAGCATGATAAACATGATACTATGTGGTTACCATCATTCTTTGATTTATTATCATTTGATTTTGATGTTTTGATTATTACCATGTTCATATTACTTTGTTCATACTATCTTGATTATATTTTTGTTCATATTCATACGTATATATATCATATTCATGCTTGATTCTTGACCCTCATTCCAAAGAAAAGTTTCTACTTTGACTCCTAAGTGCATAAACTACTCCCGTTTCATCCTCGGCCTCATAAGAGCCGTGTCCCTCATAGTTTAGTAATAGGATAGAGTTATCGAGAACTCTATGTGATTCTCTATCACGAGAACTCATTTTCCTTTACTTAGACTTATAGAATTATCGAGAACTCTATGTGATTCTCACTATCATGAGAACTCACTTTCTCCACCCATGACGTAGACTTAGAGAGTTATCGTGAACTCTAAAATGAGCTTATACTCATTTCCCCTGGAACTTTGGCCATAGTCAATGGTTCCTCTTTCACCCTTAGTTAGGTGAACTACGGTTGCTCTGATTCTTTAGTCAGATACGTAGGCACAAGATGCGACATCTTGGCGAGAAAACTTAGTGTACATACCTAGGTCTTTACTTTACCTTAGTACAGATTATCTTAGCAAGCAAACATAGCATAACACAAACTTAAACAAGAGGTTCCTGTAGAGTACTACAGATACATAGGGTGCTAATACCTTCCCTTTGTATAACCAACCCCCGAACCTTTAGATCTCCCCCCTTTTAGGTTTTCTTCGATCTTGAACATTTCCTTTGGATAAATCAAAGTCGGTTGTAAAAGAAATGCGATGCAAGTTAATTAATAGCTTGTTATCCGATTTTCACCGCAACAGAAATGGCGACTTCACTGGGGACACTTATTTTTTAGGGTTAAGCCTACCTTGTTTTTTGCTTGTGTTATTTATGTCTTGCTTGTTTACTTGTATACATCTGTGATATCTGTATATCTGTATATATTTGTATATATCTCTGTCTGTACTGGATTTTCTGTATGCAGGGTACTACTATTGAGTGGTGAGATAAGTCCTAACCCGGACTTGAGAGCCCATTTGTTTAGGAACTGTGGATATAGTCAAGGAAACTTTGAGGAAGTTGAATTCCAAAAGAGTTAACTTGAGATTCCACACTCAGTTGAGGCCCTCTCGTAGTTGGTATATGTTGAACGAGCAATCGTGAAAGCGTTGCCACTTCGACCTTGGTGCCGGGGATACTGAGGACCGTAGTTACCTTTACCCCCACTTGGCCTTTTTAGGATGTAGTGCGGTGACCATGAGGGAGTCTATTTCTGAAATGGTTGTCATGCGATACTACACTCAGACGAGATTCTCTTGAGAGTATTGTTGATTACCAAGTTAATTGGGAAGTCGATAATATCCGAAAGATGGATTGTCGACTCTAGGAACTTTTTAGAACCCTGTTCTGCAGATGAAAACCCATAGTACACACCTTCTGGGACGGGTAGACCATGGCTCCATGCTTGTGATCTTCAAACTTAGGTCCTCTCTTGTTTGTGTGTGCATATCTGTGAATATCTGTATATGTTTGTTTGTGCATATCTGTGAATACCAGTGTACATATGTTTGTGCTTATGTGCTTTTGCGTGTGCATATATCTATGTTTTGTGTGCCCGTGTTTGTGCATTGCATACATCTCCTCGCATCCATTAATGATTTCAAAGAACTCAGAAGTTCTTTTCTTTGCGAAGATCCTTAGAGATCATGGATTTTAAAACAAAACTCTTCAGTTTCCAAAATGTTCGCAGTTGGCCTTTGAGTTCCTTGAAACCATTTGGCTTGCATTAGCATTGCATTCTCATTGCATGTCCTTTGCATTGCATTTGCATTTCTCAGCCTTGAGTCTTGTCCGTCCTTTGTCTGTAACCCAGGCGGCTTCCTGAAGCCATCATTGAACTTGAAGTAGCTTTTGAAGTTGTCTTTTTTAGACTCATCCGTTTTGACCACCATGCTGGGGCACAGAGGCATTCAGCTGAAGACTTAGGGTACTCAGAAGCCAGGTTCAGACTTTTTTTGACTCTGATATGTTCTCATTCACGCCTCAAGGCGTCCAAATCAGAAAATCTTTGCCTAATCAGGCAGGTCCATCAGACTCTGAGGTGGAAGAATTTTTTGAGAGTATGTGTGAAGATGATTCTCAAGCGGATCTTGACAATCAACTCTGAAGATGACTATCTCAGCTTGGCAGATTAAGAAGAAAATTTCAATTCCCTAAAGTTGGCAATCATTTGGCTGTTTAGCATTTTTGTTGTATTTTCTTTGCATGTTTGAATTATATTTGCTTGTAAGCATTGTTGTACTTTCAAATTGGCAAGATTAATGAAATGTTTGTGCATCTTTTGATTAAGTTCATTCGTTTCACTCATTTACTTTTGTGTTCATAAAGACAAAAACAAAAAAACAAAAAAAATAGATAAATTTTTTTTTCCATATCAATCCTTTTGTTCAAGCAAAGATTGAGGGGGATGACGAAAATATTATCCATAATTGTTGTGGTATGCTTTCGATTAAACCTGACCGATGATGTAAGGCATTGTTTCAATTCCCAAACACTGGATAAATAAGGAACATAATCCCTCGTTAACTCTTCGAGTCTAGAAGTAGGAGTTTTCTTTCTTTATACAAAAAAACCTTAAAATCTCAACCTTGTGGCAGGGTAGTTCTCAGTTTAACTTGGTTACGCATTCGAACGCAAGCGCTTCATGCAAGACACCAGTCAGCTCTCTCAAATCAAATGAGTTAGCGTTGTACAAGTTTTTCATCCAAGCAACAATAAGGAAGGATAGCTGAAAAATCCTTAATCAAAGGATGAGCCGAGTCCCTTTCAAGGCAAAAGCCAAGAAAGATGGGAAGCCCAGAACTTTGCCTTATACAAAAAGAACTTGTACAACAGCCAAAAAAGGAGTTTCAAACCAACAATCAAACAAAAAGGAGGTCCTAATCGCAAACAAAGAGAGGTATCGTGACCTCAATCAAATCAAAAGAAGAGGTATCGTGACCTCAACCAGCAAAGACAAGGAGAAGTCTCAAAGTCTCAAAGATTAACCAAATTCTGCGAGGGAGTACTGACTATCCAAGGGGTCTAAATCATCATCAATGATCATCATCTCGTTCCTAGTCTGTAGGAACCTAAATGTATAGCTTAAGTTAACTGAGTTTAGGATTGGAGTTCATCACGAAGATGGGGTGGGTACCAAACAAGCTTTGAGCCTTTATCTTTGTTTCATAAAACCGTGAACCAAGCCACGTTACATCCCTTAAAAGACCTAATTGAGGTAAGGTTGTTTTGAAAGCATACTACAACAAGGTTGATTAACCTGACTCCTAATGATCTTTGCTAGTTGTGTGTGTTGATCACTTCATCTGTCATTCTGTAAATGACCAGATCCACTTTGTTTTTTATTACTTAATCATTCCATTGTGCGTGTTTCATCAATAAAACTTGATTTCAAAAGCTTGCATGAATTTTTGCACTGAAATTGCCAATTTTAAATGAACAATACTTGTTTGTGAAATGATTCAACATTAAAGGAATCGCGACAAATGCAGTCAGCTAGGGAATTTAATTTGATAAAGGAAGCTCAGTCAAGGGGCAACTAAGCGGAAGGTTCTGCCGATCCATCATTTCAAGAATTGTTGAATCAGGGGCAGAACTCTTCAAAGTTCGGAATATTGGGGCAAGCCTTCTTGAGGTCATTTCATGACAAGTTTGGACTCCGATGACCCATCAACAGGGGCAAGTTTGTTCCCCAGTTGTTTCTACCATAGTTTAAAGGACTTTGTATTGCGAATACAGTTGAACTAGGGAAGTTATGTCAAGACTCATGGATCTCTTCAAGAGTTTGAAGACATTGAAGCATCTGGCATTTCAATTCTTCTGTAAAATCCTCTTGGTGACTTATCATCACAAGACTAGTTAATCAGAAGCAGTCAAGTCGAGATTCGACAAATCTCTCAAAGGTCAACTAGTCTGGGACATCTTCTTCACAGATTAACTAAGCTGACAGGGGCAAGTTTATTTCCCAGTTATCAACAACCAGACTGGATAATTAACTTAAGGATTTTGTTGTGCAGACGTTGTTAATCTAGGCTTTGTACAAGACACTCCGGGATGAGTATAAACTATCAGATAACCTCCTCTTAGGCTTTGTATAATGATTTTTCCCCAAGTAGAATCCAGCCTCCTCTTAGGCTTTGTATAATGACTTTCCCTAGCGGAACCTAATCAATCTCTCAGCTTCAACCTGGGGTTTTAATCAAGACACATAACTAGTTCACGGGCTCTGTCGTGCAAAGCAGTCAATCAGGGGCAGTTATGTCGAGATTCGGTAAATCTCTCCAAGAGTTTGAAGATATTGAAACACCTTGTATGCCAATTCTTCTATAAAATCCTCTTGATGTATTCTTCTGACAGACCATGTACCCTGGGGCAGATGAGTTATGCAGAACTACTCAGCTTTTATGGCGTCTCTGCCAGCTCCCAGTAAGTTGTCTCTTCAGCTAATCTTGGCACTTCCCAATGGATCTCTTCTCTCCAATGAAGAAATTAAACTCATGATGGTATTCCTAGTGAAGTCAAGATGCTATATCAAGTGGAGTACTCTTTCCCCCAAAGAAGGACATAACCTTGAAGTAAATCTACTTCACCCCCAGTGATGGTCCAACCTTTTGAGTTTGGCTGGGTATCCTCGTCGAGATGTTTATTTCATCTCCAGTTTCGCTTCTTGTCTATTTTATCAGCATAAGCTTAAGCATGGCATAAGCACTCATATGCATAGAATATTATCATTTTTGCTACATGTTTCTGGTGTTTACCTGTGTTGTTCACTTTGGCGTTTATCTCCCCAAGTGACTGGGTTTGTCTTTTCTCTCCAATAGAGGTGTCAGCCCTAGGCATAAAGTGCTCATTCCTTCTGAATTCCCCACAGAGTTTTATCCTCGTGGATGATGGTTGCTTCAGTTATCTTTTTCCACATTCGGATAAGATAAATCCCCAGTTGAGTTCATTCCTCAATTGGAGTCTTGTTTGACCGTTTCTTTCTAGCTTGCTCCTAGACTGAACCTTGGTCCCTGGCAGGTGCGGTTTCTGAACCCACTTTCAAGTGCATTTATTTTGCATTGTATCTCACAGGAAGAATCTTTTACAGATCCCCAGTGTTGTAATACCAATATCTTTTTGGAAGTTATGCCCAACGATAAATTTCAATCATCTTGAGAAGTTTGTTTTGATATCATTACCTCTACAACAATAAGTGGTCATCTATCTCACGAGAAGCTTATCCGTCCTTGATTTCACCTTCAATCAATCATTTTCCATCAACCCGTTTGACGTGATCCCTAGTTAAGGTGTTTTTTTTTTCCGTCAATCTTTTTGATAAAGTGTTCAAAAGTCCAGCTTATACTGGTATGCAGAGTTGTTTCTGCCTTTTCTGGTTTCTCTTGAAGATCTCATTTGAACTCTTCATTATAAGAATCTCCAGGAAATCTGTTTATCCTTTTGTTTCACATTGATCCCCAAGTGGAGATCATGTCTTCTTTCTGTCTTCATACTCTTTGACAATGTGAGCCTTTATTTCACCAGTAAAGTGAAGACATTCCCGGTTTATCTTAAACCTTTGGCTAAGCTAGACTTATGTCTGATCTTCACCTTTGAGTGTCAGATCTTGATTCTTTGTGCAGTATTCCCTAAGAAGTCTAACCTTAAGTCCAGTCATCGCTGGCATATTTCCTGTTGTTTAAAACCGTTCCTGCTTGAATCGTGTCAAGCTTAAACCTAAAGTCCAATTATCGTTGGCACCGTCTTTGGTTTGAATCGAGTCACCTTAGGATTTTAAGATCTTGTTCTTGTTTGAATCGTGTCAAACCTGAACCGAGTCCTTGTTCGAATCGTGTCAGACATTGTCTCTTGTTTTAATATCTTGTTCTTGTTTGAATCGTGTCAAACTTGAACTGAGTCCTTGTTCGAATCGTGTCGAACATTGTCTCTTGTTTTAGGATCTTGTTCTTGTTTGAATCGTGTCAAACTTGAACCGAGTCCTTGTTCGAATCGTGTCGAACATTGTCTCTTGTCTTAAGATCTCGTTCCTGTTTGAATCGTGTTAAACTTGACCCCAAAGTCTAATTATCGTTGGCACCGTCTTTGGTTTGAATCGAGTCACCTTAGGCTTTTAAGATCTTGTTCTTGTTTGAATCGTGTCAAACCTGAACCGAGTCCTTGTTCGAATCGTGTCGAACATTGTCTCTTGTCTTAAGATCCCGTTCCTGTTTGAATCGTGTCAAACTTGAACCCAAAGTCCAATTATCGTTGGCACCGTCTTTGGTTTGAATCGAGTCACCTTAGGCTTTTAAGATCTTGTTCTTGTTTGAATCGTGTCAAACCTGAACCGAGTCCTTGTTCGAATCGTGTTGGACATTGTCTCTTGTTTTAAGATCTTATTCTTGTTTGAATCGTGTCAAACTTGAACCAAGTCCTTGTTTGAATCGTGTCGAGCATTGTCTCTTGTCTTAAGATCCCGTTCCTGTTTGAATCGTGTCAAACTTGAACCCAAAGTCCAATTATCGTTGGCACCGTCTTTGGTTTGAATCGAGCCACCTTAGGCTTTTAAGATCTTGTTCTTGTTTGAATCGTGTCAAACCTGAACCGAGTCCTTGTTCGAATCGTGTCGGACATTATCTCTTGTTTTAAGATCTTGTTCTTGTTTGAATCGTGTCAAACTTGAACCGAGTCCTTGTTCGAATCGTGTCGAACATTGTCTCTTGTCTTAAGATCCCATTCCGGTTTGAATCGTGTCAAACTTGAACCCAAAGTCCAATTATCGTTGGCACCGTCTTTGGTTTGAATCGAGTCACCTTAGGTTTTTATTTCAGTTTGTTCTTGCTTGAATCGTGTCAAGCTTGAACCTAAAGTCCAGTCATCGCTAGCATCCTCCATAAACGGAATCATATTTGTTATCTCAACCAGTTCTGGTACATTTTTTATTCATTAACCTCATTCACAGCCAAAAGGTCCAGTCACCTTTCATCATCTGACGCAGAGTTTACCTCTGTCTTTTCTGGCTTTTCTTGAAGATCCCGTTTGAACTCTTCAGTATAGGAAATCCCCAGAAAATCTTTGTAGGATGTCTATCCTTTTATTTAAAACTGATCCCCTGTGGTGATCATGTCTTCTTTCTGGTTTCATGCCCAGTAAGAATGTGTCTTTTCCCAAGTATCGCCCGGTTACTTTTGAACCGCGACGTCTACCTCCCTGGATCTTTCCCCAGTGGAGAACACCTCTTTGGTGTCCTATCTCCAGTAAGAACTTGTAGGGTTTCGCCTCAGTTTTTCTATCCCCAGTGTTTCCTTGGAATCTCCCCAGTAAGTCTCTTTTGTCGGTTAGCTTGTATCCCCAGTGAGTTTACCTCATGGATACTAACCTTCATCCTTCCCCGGTGTTATACACCTGTGTGTGTTTGCTTTTGTTGTTGATTGCATTTTTGCACCATCATGGCATCATACCATCATACTAGAAGTTCATGGCACGTCCACATCCTAGACTAGTTTAGTTCATATCATTGCATATCAGCGTATCTAAGGGCAAAATTTTCGGTTATCTATATTTAAATATCTTTCACCATCTTTCCATATCCCTTGTCATCTGGTGAAGATATTTAAATAGGGGAAACTGTTGCACCCCAAAATTTACCCTCAGATACTATGGTTTTCTGCACGTCATTTTTTGCCGGTCATTTTAGCATTTGCGGTCTTTTGGGCCATTGATCATTAATCATTTTTTTAGCCATTTTTATCTTTCCATTTTAGAATTTATCTTATTTTTAGATTTATTTAGAATTGACTGAGTTTAATTTTTCAATTTAGTTCGATTTTTAATATAATTATTTTAATATGGTTTACATTTTAATTAAATTTATATTTTAAGTCAATTAAGTTTAGTTTTTATTAATTTCATTTCCTTTTATTTTTATTTTAGTTTATATCTTTTCAATTAATTTTTAATTTTTAGTTATAACTTAGATTTAGTTTTAAGTAATTTCATTTAACTATTTTCTCTTTGTCAAAAAATCATAAAGTATTGGATATTTAGAATCTCTTTTATACCAAAACAAAGACAAAAAAAGAGCATCTTTTCCTCTCCCGTACACACTACACCAACACGCCACACTCCAGCCACTTCAACTAAACAGTACGCCTCGCAAACCACGGACTTGTGAAGAAATCGTACCAAAGTTGCTGTAAATACAAAACTTTCTGCTACTTTCCAACCTTTGACAACCACAAGACCAAATTTCCAACTTTATGCTTTTCCTGCTATCACTGCACAAGACCAAAGCCGCTCCCATTTTCCTGCAACAACCAAAACTGCACGCCACCCTCTACCACAAAAACCTCCTAAACAACCTGTCAAAACTTGTTCACAAAGCAAACTTGTTGTACCTCTGCTACAAGGGCAAACTAACACAGACCCTTCACTACACAAAAAACCACAAGATAAAGGCATAAAAAAGAGGGATGGAATTGAAAAAATAAAAAGAGAGAAAGGAACCCTTCATAACGGGTTCGCCCCTCCTCCATTTTTCAACAACAACATAAACAAGCCTTGTTTGTTTTTCACTCTCGTATATCTTTCTCTCTCCCTACTACGCATGGCAACCACCCTTCTTCTTTCCCTTAACTCTTCCACTAAACAAACCTTCTGTTGTTAAAACTCTTCATCAACAACACCATCACCTTCACAATCTTCCATCTCATTTTCTTTCCTTTCCCTTTCCCTCACTCACAATCTCCATCAACCGCCCTTATCCAATAATCAAACAACAACACCTCCTTCGTCAACCTTTTTCTCCGCCGCTCACCCCTCTAATCTTCATAGAATACACCACCTTCTCAAAACCACAACTCAAGATCATAACCTAAATCAAACCCACACAGAACCAAAAACAAATCAGAATCCAAATACATTCGAAATCAGAAAACGGAACAGAGAATCAAGGTAAAGAGAGAGTTGATTCGAAACCGCAAAGCTTGAAATTAATCGATCCAAACCTGGATTAAACAAGAAGGAGAAGAATGTTTGGAGAGGGTAAAAGGGCGAACGAGGTCGAAAGAGGATAGAGCACTCTGTTCCTTTCGCCGTTTCATTTCTTCATTTCCGTTGGACGTTGCCCTTTTCCATTCTTTTTCTGTTTGAAGTTGGTGTACCCTGTTCCTCTTTTAAACACTGTACCTCGCCTTGTTTCTTTCACAAAGAGTCTGACTTGTTTTGTTTTAAAAAAAGAAAAAGATAACAATGTTGTTTTGATGATGAATACACTTGTTTGGATATTTTGTTTCTCATTTGGCATTTGTGAGAAAATAATTTTGTTTTCTGTTACTTGTTGATAAACCGTGCGGGTTGTCTTCTAAAGCCCATGGTTGTTGCTCAACAAAAGACCCGTTTTGATAGTCAGCACCCCCTATCTTGTTGCTTGCTCAAAATAATACTTACATTTCTTTTGTTTTATTTTCTATGGTGCTTTAGTCATTATCCTTTTTTTTAATAAATCTTATTTGATTTTATAAAACCATTTTCCAATTTGGATTTTATTTATTTTCATTTCGATTTCATTATTTTTTATTATGGCCAATGATATTACAAAATCATGACTTAGTTGATTTATTCAAAATGACTAAAAGTCTTGATATGTATGAGGCTCATTTTATTTTTATTTTGTTGGTCAATGAAAGTTAAATATCGAGATTATCGATTTACCGATATAAATCTTGATTAAATACGAGACCGACCTTTATTTTCACTTCGATTCCACTTTCTTTATTTTGGGCCAATGACATATAAAAAATCTTAACTTTGTTGGTTATTTCAAACCCATAAGTTTTGATAAATATGAGGCATATTTTCATTTTTCATTTTAGTTGGCCAATGATCTCACAAAAATCATGTTTTGTTGATTTATCAAAATCAATAAATCTCTTGATTAGTATGAGGCCACCTTTTATTTATTTTTATTGGTCGATGAAAGTTAAATATCGAGATTATCGATTTACCGATATAAATCTTGATTAAATACGAGACCAACTTTATTTTTCACTTCGAGTCCATTTTCTTTTATTTTTGGACCGATGATATCACAAAATCACGACTTGTCGATCTATTCAAAATCACTAAAGTCGTGATGTATATGAGGCCACCTCTTTTATTTTATCGGTCAATGAAAGTCCAAAATCAAGATTATCGTTTTCTCGATTAAATCATGATTAAGACGAGACCGACTTTATTTTTCATACCGTATTTATTTTATCTTCACTTTCATTTTTGATCGATGAAGTTCTTTATTCACGAACGTTGTTATCGAAGCGACCAACCTTCATTATTTCAAATCTGTAGTGAGTGATCATCGAGATCTCTTTCTATACTTTGAGATCGTGATAGGTTACCTTCGACTAATCAACGAGAGTTTGTGATTTAAGACGAGGTCTTCACCTTTTCTTTCCGTGTGACACGATTTCATCGGAGGATGATCCTCAATATCATTTCTCCATCGTGTCTTAACACAAAGATCAATTGTGCATCCTCCTATAGTATAGTCTTCCTCATAGACTGTGCTACGACGGTTTCGCACTACATTGGACCAGATTCAACGATCCAATAAATTGAATCAATTAACCACTGACTTTACTTTCTGTCAATATTATCTTGATTTTATTATTATTCTTGTTCATATTATCACTGTTCATATTTTTATATTATTTTTATTGTACATTTTATTTACTCATACATTCTTTAAAACACACTAATAAATATCGAAACCTTAAAAAAATCAATGACCGGACTGTGGTTACCATCTCGAGTTTTGGGACTGAGGACTTAGATTTAGGACCCTTTGCCCTATGCTCTTGGATTAGAGGTTTTGACTCTTGATCTTGGCTTTCTAGTGGCCCATCAGTGGGAAGTGTTTATGCACTATTCTGGTTAGATCTTTCTATCTCTTGCTATTTACATTGAAGCACTCATTTACTTTTGCTTAATGTCTGCTTTTCTTGATAGTTATATATATGTTTGCTTGACATTGTGTCATACCTCAAATTTTGACCACTAAGATTTCCCATCATTGTACAAATCATCAGCACAATATGGATGTACCTTTATACCTCATCAGTCTCCCCAAAGATTGATGAGCATTCACTATAATCAAAACTAGGGTTTCAAACCCTCTCAGAGCTCTTGGACAAAGGATCAATCAAGGAATGACATGATCTTCAACTTGTCTAGCCTCTCAAATATCCACAATGGATCAAGAGGACTCCCACTTCAAGGATTAAGCACAAGTTTGCTCCCTTCTAGGTGGATCAAGCCTCAGGATCGCCAGTGTCACCAAATTAGGGTTTGGTCGACTAGGGCCTCCAGATGGAAATTTTCCTCTGGGCATGAGCCAATGCTTCAAAGCATAACCTAAAATGCTCCATGGAACATCATAAACCCCATCATCAAGTCAATTTATCCTCAGGGGATGCATACATCAAAAATCAGGAATTAGGGTTTCTTGACCTAATTCACCCCTAAGTTGACTTTTGGGACAAATCATGAGCCAAGACCTCAAGACATGATTTGAGGGTCTCCAACATACCACGTTGATCCATTTGCAACAATGGATTGACCCAAGAAGCTTGAGCAACAAGTTTCAATTTCATCTGAACCACAGTTAGGGTTTCGCGAGAAAAGTCAACTGTAGCTTTGACTTTTGACCAGGACATGCTCCCAAGCCGTGGGACATGATTAAATACACCCTATAACACCCATGGAACATGTCCATCAATTTTGATTTAGGTCAAGGACATGATTTCCTAAAAGATCGCACAGTTTGGAATTCATCTGATAAAAAGTCAACTGTGCACAAAAGTCAAACTTTGACTTTTTAAGATTTTTCATAAAAATGGTTTTTTAACCCTAAAATGATGTTAATGTGTGATTGTAATCATCATTCATCAAGAAAAATCAAAGAAAGTGGGATAACTTGTAAAAGGGGTAACCATAAAAACTTAGAAATTTTTCTAAGTTATGGAATAAAGTGGCAAGGGTACCAACTTTGGAGGATCATAACTCCTAAACCACAAAGTAATTTTTCCCCATCCAAAGCTTGATTTGTAGCCCTCATGGCCCTCTACAAAAGTGTCAACTACACTTCATCCCAATTCATCATGGATTTTGAGTTATGCTTGGATCAAAATTACTAAAAACCTAAAATTGACATTTTTCAGCACTTAGCCAAAAATCTGCCTTGTAATTTCAGCACAATGTCCCAACTTCAAGGCTGTTTTTCTCCATGTTCCAAGTTGAACCAGGTCTAGGGCCAAACATCAAAGTTGAAGTACGTCATTTAAGCTTTCCAAAAAGTCCTAGAACGTCCATGTAGCATACTCGAGCAGGGAGTTATGGATCTTACAAAAAGGCTTGCTGCAGCTGAATTTTTCAAGGCAGATTTGCACATTTTTTGTGCCACACAAATTTTCAAGCCTTGTCATTATTTTGGACACATCTAAGGATCAAATCCAAGTGGTATGATCTGATCCATGAACCTCCCAAGTCCAAGGAACCAAAAAAAGCATGCCAAAACCTAGAAATCCCTAAAAGAGGGACAAAACTCCAATTTTGGTTTGGAGCATTTAATGGATGCTTAGAGGTGGCATGTACTGAGCTTCCTCCAACTGAATTCAGTCAAGATTCCTCCAACAACTAGGGAACCAGCAGCCTGTGATCTAACCTCTAGTCAATGGATAGAGGAGACTTGGATTTTCATTGGCCAACATTGGCCAAACCTCTGCTACAGCCACCATTCACTATTGCTTGCAAAACAAACTTGCTCTACTATAAATAGAGCTCATTTATGCTCAATTTAAGTACACCAAAGCCATCAAACAGATGCTTTCCTCAAATTCTCTCTTTCACTCCAAAATGCCTTCTTTAGTAAGGAAATTTTGAGTTTTTGAGTTAGAGAGCATTTCCATCACAGCTCATGATCCTAACACCTCATAAACATCATATGTAGGTGATCCAAACTCTCACAAGTGACCTATAACACCAACATCACAAAGTCACATCTCAAAACCTCAAAATGGCACTTTTTTGCATTTTTCAAGTCATGTCTTGATTCAGTCACTTTCCAAACCAGATAAAACCTCAAACACACTCTAAATATCATCCTTGAACTATCCCAAATGGTGCCACACATCTGGAACACCATTTGAGAGAGTTGGCATTTTGGCCACTTTTGACCATTTTGCGAGAAAGTGCTCAAACTTGCTCCAGAGGTTTCCAGCCGATTCTAACCATCCTAAAAGCTTCTAAGAGGTCATTTGAGGTTGTCCAAAGCATCAAATCATTTCTGGAACAAAGCACTTGGTAGGTTGCCCAAAATCTCCAAAAAAGAGGTAAAATTCATAACTTGAATTCTTTGAATCATGCTTTCCTTTGTTGTCCACATACATCATCATATTGAACAATTCTTGAGGCAAAAATGTAGTCCTTAATGTGTATGTTGTGATCCTCCCACTGTTTGCATTTTAACATGTTTATATGTGGAATTTTGGTTGTTTTAAAATCATGTCCAATTCGGGTTGTTTTGATTCGTGTGTTCTATACATTAAGTTTTAGTGTGCATGAGTAACACCATTGGATTCCTTGCGAAAAATCGGTCAAGATAGGTTTTTACGGATTTCAATTCCGATGAAAATTGAGAGAGTTACGCGCGTTGGAAATTTGACGCGAAACGACGTCGAATTAACGATAGCGGTTCTGGTTGTTTTGCTTTGTGTGTTCTGTACAGCGAGTTTCCGGGTGCGTGAATAATACCATTGGATTCCTCGCGAAAAATCGGTCAAGATAGGTTTTTACGGATTTCAATTCCGATGAAAATTGAGAGAGTTACGCGCGTTGGAAATTTGACGCGAAACGACGTCGAAAACAACGTACAGTTTTGGTTTTTTAATTTCTGCATTTTGTGTGTTGAGTTTCCGTGTGCGTGAGTGATACCATTGGATTCCTTACGAAAAATCGGTCAAGATAGACTCTTTTGGATCTTGATTCGGTTAAAATTCGAGAGAGTTACGCGTGTTGGAAATTTGACGCGAAACGACGTCGAAAACTAATGCGCAGTTCTGGTTTTTTAATTGCTACGTTTTGAACGTTGAGTTTCAGCATGTATGTACGATACCATTGGATTCCTCACGAAAAATCGGTCAGGATAGGCTCTTCCGGATCTTAATTCTGTTAAAAATCGAGAGAGTTACGCGTGTCGGAAGTTTGGCGCGAAACGATGTTTTCAATTACGCGCAGTTCTGGTTTTTCGATTTGCGTGTTTTGTACGTCGAGTTTCAGTGTGTATACGTGGTACCATTGGATTCCTTGCGAAAAATCGGTCAAGATAGGTACTTCCGAATTTTGATTCCGATAAAAATTGAGAGAGTTATGAGTGTTTGAAATTTGATAAAAAACGTGTTGAAAATTAAAGTTTCGGTACTCGTTTTTACCCCATAAGAGATGTCGGAGATATTATTGTGACATTTTTCCTCTTTTTCTTATTTTTATTTTCAAAACTTAACTATTTTTTTTTTACATAGCAAAAAATCATCATTTTCCAATTCATACCCCATAATATTTTAATCCACAAAAAATCACAAAAAAAAAGTATTATTTTTAATATATTTAAAAATAGTGTTTTAAATTGTTTTAAATGCTTTTAAAATGATTTCTTTTTTCTTGATTTTTAAAACCAAAATGATTTTAAATATTTATGTGGATAAAATATTTTTTTCATAAACTTTAATCATTATTTAATGATTTTTATTTGATATTTTTATCATTTTTTACTTAATTTTTCTTGGAAAAATGCCTTAAAAAATGAAATTGGGGTTTTCTTTGATTTTCACCCTAACAAATCTTTTTTAAACACTATGGGCCTCTATTAGAGTGTAAGACCCAATTCTCTTTTAACCAAAACAATTTTGGGTCTCACTTATTGTATAAATCTCTCTGCGTTAAAAGAAAACATCGGCGCGATCGCCATTTTCAAACGAAAATCAACTGGGCTTCTCTTTGAGCTTTAAGTCCCATTTCTTTTCATTTTTTAACACTTGGGCATCTATTAGAGTGTAAAACCCAACCCTTTTTTAACGAAACAATTTTGGGCCTCAGTTATTGTATAAGTCCCGATACGTTAAGTTTCTCGGCGCGATCGCCATTTTTAAACTGAAAATATTTTGGGCCTCTCCCTGAGTTGTAAGCCCCATCTTTTGTACAAAAGTACACTTTGGGCCTCTAATAGAGTGTAAGACCCAACCCCTCTTTTTTTATATTTTCTCATTTTTCATATTATTTTTTAATGATTTGGAAAATTAATAACTCCCTCAATTTTGATTATTTTTTATTGATTCTTTTTCTGAAAAATCACAAAAATAGTAAAATATTTTATTCTACAACAAAAACAAATTTATATTATTTATTTAATATAGTTGGTATTTTTGTGAATAAATTCATTTTTAATTGTTTTTAAACATTTTAAAAGTGAATATTCATCTTGAAAATCAAAACTAAATAAGTTTTAAATCATCTTGTGATTAAAACCTCATTTTTCAAACCTTAACCAAAAATCACAAGTGGTTTATTTAAACTTATTTGATTTTTTATAATTTTTTATTAATTTTCCTTGAAAAATTACTTTTAAAAAGTGAAAATTGGGGTTTCTTTGATTTTTAATCATACTCAAATGTTTCAAGACTCTTTGGGCCTCTAATAGAGTGTAAGACCCAATCCCTTTGTAAATACCAAAATTTTGGGCCTCAGTCACTTGTATAAGTCCCACGGTGTTTCCAAAACCTTGGCGCGACCGTCGCCCTTTTCAAAATTAACCATTGAGCCTACCCTCGAGTAGTAAGACCCATTTCTTTTCTTAAAACTCACTTGGGCCTCTAATAGAGTGTAAGACCCATCCCTTTGTACAGAAAACCTTTCTTGGGCCTCAGTCACTTGTATAAGTCCCTCTATACAAATTCAACAGTGCGCTCACTGATAAAACCCTGGGCCTCTCCTTGAGCTGTAAGCCCCAAATCTTTCTTTTTCAAAGCACTTTCTCCTTTGATTTTGAATATACTGTTGTTTTCAATCTTTCTTTGTTGAACAACTAACCAAACAGCATGGAAGCTCTACAACCGAGTAAGTGTTTACCCGCTTTCATTTACCGCTTTCATATGTATATAACTGTATTGTGGGGCTGTTTCACTGTAAGTCTCCTTTCACAAACTCATATATATATAACTGTATTGTGGGGCTGTTTCGCTGTAAGTCTTCTTTCATAAACTCATATCAACTGTGTAATAATAGTATAGATATTTAGAGTTTCCCCCGGCAACTACGTCTAGAACTAGGTGACGCCGTTTCGTTTATTCGTAGAAATAGACAACTAGATCCCCAATAGGATCACCAGATACAGTCTTCTCTTCGGCTGTCCTCATTAGGAATTGTCAAGAAGCTCTACTCCCCAAGATGAATGTATTCTCCGTGAATGGCATCTTTGAGTTTCTTCCAAATTCTCGAACTTTCGTGACTTGATCTATTCCTTGTGAATAGCTTGCCTTGAATTTCTAGGGGTTTGGGGACCCACGGGCTTCTTAAAAGCATCGACCTCCTCTTGGGCATCGTACAAGGACCCACAGGCTTCCTAAAAGCAACCCCGCCTCCTCTTGGGCTTCGTACAAGGACCCTACGGCTTCTTAGAAGTATTCACAGCCTCCTCTTAGGCTTCGTATAATGATCTCTTCCTCCGGGAATGATAGCCTCCTCTTGGGCTTAGTACAAGGACCCGTCGGCTTCTTAAAAGTTTCCAGCCTCCTCTTGGGTTTCGTACAAATTGTCCCGACGACCTCCTAGAGGTATAGGAACAAAACCTAGTCATCCTCATAGAACAGTCCTTTCATAGAGTCTACTACTATTTCTCAAAGCGTAGTACAAAAGATGAAACTCTAGACTTGGACAGTCTAACCTCCTTGAGTCTCAAAGACATTCTCAAGTGACCCCTTCGTTAAATAGGAAGGAAACCCGTAGACTCAGACAGTCTCAATACCCTTCGAATTTCTCGCTTCCTTAAAGAATAGGAATAACCCGGATCCTTGAATCAAATCCATGAGTACAGTGTTGCTCATATAAGAACTGATTTTCTCTTTCAAAATCAGCATACTGGACCTGTCACTTAACTGAACAGTCACCATAGCCTCCTCTTGGGCTTTGTATAATGATTCTCCCCAGCTGAGTCAAACAACGTTTAACCTCTCTCTCGGGCTTTGTACGAGACACATAAGAGGCTCCCTCGTTGAGTCAATCACCCCTTTCGCCTCCATCTCGGGCTTCGTACGAGATACAAAGACTCTCTTGTTGAGTCAAACATTTTTAGCCTCCATCTCGGGCTTCGTACGAGATACAAAAAAGGCTCTCTTGTTGAGCCAATCAAACTTTTAGCCTCCATCTCGGGCTTCGTACGAGATACAAAGACTCTCTTGTTGAGTCAAACTTTTAGCCTCCATCTCGGGCTTCATACTAGATACAAAAACACTCTCTTGTTGAGTATAAAGGACTCTCTTGTTGAGTCAATCACCTTTTAGCCTCCATCTCGGGCTTCGTACGAGATACAAAAACACTCTCTTGTTGAGTCAATCACCTTTTAGCCTCCATCTCGGGCTTCGTACAAGATACAAAAACACTCTCTTGTTGAGTATAAAAGGTTCTCCTGTTGAGTCAACCCTTTGAGCCTCTCTCTCGGGCTTCGTACGAGACACATAAAAACTCCCTCTTGTTGGGCCAATAGCCTCCTCTTAGGCTTTGTATAAGAAAACCACTGGTTGATCCAATCAACCTTTTAGCATCAAAGTTGTGCCTTGTTCACAGTACACAAACATCAACAACTCCTTTCCCTTCATCTAATCGTTGTAAGCGGCAAGCCTCTGGATCATCTACATCCATGCCACTGTCCCTCTTTTAGCATGAGAAATTCCTAAGGAAAGATAGCATTGCTCTACACTGAGTTAAAGTTTTCTCCTTCAGGTCAAAATCCTCTTTAAAGGAAATTATGGCATTGGTAGGATCCGCGTATCCCGGTTAAAGTAATTCTCCTTTATAACCAGTCACCCAACAGTTGTGACAGACAAACCCTTCTTTAGAGATGACAAATTCTCTCTAAAGATGACACCTTTTAGCTTCACATCTTGGGCTTTGATCAAGATACAAATAGACTCTTCAGCTTCACATCTTGGGCTTTGATCAAGATACAAATCACCTTTCGCTTCACGTCTTGGGCTTTGAACAAGACACCAAAAACACCCATTTCCTCCCATAGAATAGGAGGAACTACGAACGCTCTGATTTCCCTGTTTCGGTAAATGGGAATACTTAGGCATAAGATTGAAAGAAAAATCTTAGTGAGCACAATCAACAAAAAAACCAAATCCCATACTCTCACATTCAAAAGCATCAGTCCTAACATCCTAATCCTTGTTCCCCGCCAAAAACCTTCTATCAAGGTAAAAAGAAAGAAAACAGTATTGGCGAAAATACAAACTACCAGTACAAAGGTCCCCCCTACATTGATAGCATTCGTAACCTAACAGACCGCTGTTTAAACTCAGTATGCAAAGCAGGGTTAATTGGAGACATCTATTTCCCTTCCTTATTCAGCTCATAATAGGATAAAAAAATGAATCGACCTGTAGTTTAAGCCCAACCGCAGAGAGCGACCAGCGCTTAAGAACCGCGTCCAAAATCGCTCGCTACAGAAAAATGGCGCCCACCGTGGGGCCGGTTCTTTCCTTCATACAATTTAAACCTTGGGTAAGTCATTTTCATGGCGGTGGCCGCCAACAGAAAAATGGCGCCCACCGTGGGGCCTGTCTCTGTTTTTCTTCTTCCTTCTCATCTCTTGTGAGAATACCACAGATTGGGGCTTCCGCCGGGGAACCCGTTTTCTGTCAGGAACTTAGGATCCTTAGCTTTAAAGGTCTAGGATGTTTAGGACAAATATATATACTACTTTTCCTAATTGCTATACGTGTTTATTTTTCTGCTAATGGGAATGCGGGTGATGCCGTATGTGGAAAGATTGAGTATACACTTAAGATAAGTGATGGCGACGGGGTCGACCATCAACCTCAGTGGAGGCTGACTAATGTAACCATTCTCTCACCTAGACAATGGGTCGGTTGTGATGCCTGAGAAGCTGAGGAGCCAAACCCTTTCGTAGTGCGAAAACTATCGGAAATAGTTGTTACGCGATACTACCCTCATTTGAGGCTGGTGATCTATTCTCGGTGAATGGCACTTACTCTAAGATTGCACTATAACTCGCTGGCGATCCGCTTGTTGTTTTGCTTTCCTGGGAGGAGCTGATGATAATGAGTACAGGTACAAAAATCACCCTAGTATAAACCTTTGGGGATGGGTAGAGCCTTGACTTCATGACAACGACCCTTTGACCCCATGTTTTTCCTATGTTTTTGTGTGCTGCATTCATGCATTCATTTAAAAAACATTAAAACATTCAAAAAAATTTCTCTTCTAGTCTCTCTGTTTTTCAAATTAAACTAAGACTGTGATTGCAAATATCAGAGAAGAGGATTACGCTAATGGATTTTGGTAGAAGGAGAACTCATACGTACACCTTCAAGGTTCCAAAACTAGGGGATTTGAGAAGGTTAGCAAGGATGATCACTAACCCTGAGGCTTTCAGGGCCAAGCACGGGGGTTTACTACCACTGTTAAGAGTCCATGTGATTGAGGGAATCATGGATGCGCTCATTCAGTTTTACGATCCGGTCTATCACTGTTTCACATTCCCGGATTACCAGCTTGCACCAACGCTGGAGGAATATTCTCATCTGATTGATCTATATATCACTGATCGAGCTCCATTTTCTGGACTGGAAGAAATTCCAAAGAATCTGATAATTGCAAGAGCAATTCATTTGGACGAGTCTGAGGTCAGGACTTACATGACCGCTAAGGGTGGCATCCAAGGTTTGCCAGCCCAGTTCTTGACAAAAAAAGCCCTGTACTTCGCCAGTATCGGGAATGTAACTGCTTTTGAAAGCATCTTTGTCTTACTCACCTACGGGTTATTTTTGTTCCCCAACATCAATAACTTCGTCGATATTAACTCCATTAAGGTTTTTCTCATTGGAAACCCTGTACCGACTTTGCTCGCAGATGCGTATCATTCTGTACACTTGGAAAATTTGTACAACGGAGGGGAGATCACATGCTGTGTACCTCTGCTTTATAAATGGTTTATCTCCCACTTGCCCAAGTCTGCTGCTTTTTGGGACTGTAAGAGTGCCTTACATTGGTCGCAGAAGATCATGTCTCTTACCAACTCTGATATAGATTGGTGTAATATGATTTATGATGGAATCAGAATCATTGACCGTTGTGGAAACTTCCCCAACGTACCCCTTATAGGAACTAAAGGAGGAATCAACTATCCGGTATTGGTTCGCCGTCAATTTGGATACCCGATGAGACACATCCCACTGGGTGTTCATCTGGAAGGTCTTTTCTTCAAGGAAGGAGAAAGTGACAGAGCACTAAAGATGGAAATAGTGCACGCTTGGAAACACGTTCATAAGAAAGGACGAGGGTCTCTGGGAAAACCGGACTGTGTCTCGGTGGAGCCTTATCTCCATTGGGTACAAACTAGAGCTCTCAAGCTAAAAATTCCTTATCCTCGTTACAGAATTCTTCCGCCGAGGGAATCTGTCATGTACTTCATGACTGAAACTGAAAAGCTTCGGGTTACTCTCAACAAAGTTCAACGGGAGAGAAGATCTTGGAAGAACAAGTACCACACCCTCGACGTAGAGTGCGTTAAAATACAGCAATTACTAAAGGAGAAAGATGCTCTGATTGAAATTTTGGAGCAACATGCTGTAGAGAATCAAGAGGACCAAAGGAATTTGCTCGCTCCTTTCACCTGGCAAAGGAATGACAACCCGACAACGGCCCAAGAGCCCCGGTCAAAGAAAAGGAAGATATCAGAATCAGCACCCGATTTCTCTTCAGAGAGGACTTGGGACCCATTAGCTTAGGTTTCTGTTTCTGCATCTTGTAATCTACTGTATTTCCATTTCTGTAATCCTTTGAATTTCAATAAAAAGGGGTTTTCCCACTGTTTGATATTTGCATTCTAATTGTCGAAGTTTATTTTGATTAAACCAAAAAAACAATTAATATAATCATTGCATTCATCATTCTCACGTAAGCATTCTTCTTACCTACGAATCTCAAGTTTGTGTCTCGGTTCTAGAGTCAAACTGTCTCATTCGTACAATACTTGGGCTAATCGTCAGAAAAAGATGGATGATCTTGAGGAAGAAAACAGAGAGTTGAAAGAAGAGATCGACGCTCTAAGAGAGGATATGAGAAAGCTTCGTAACGACATGCAAGCCATGGCAGAAGCTCAGCTACAAAGAACTGTGATCTCAGAGATCACCTCAATGCCCATAGTGGAGAAGAATGATCCTAGGTATCAGATGCCGAAAGATCGTCCCTGGGGCATGCCTGTCAACTATATCCCGGGAGGGTATGTTCCGCTGATCACTGAAGATCAGGGAATCACAACAGAAACCGCTGGGCCTGAAGGTTACAAACTTCGGGAAAGTGAAGATGCCAGGGGCATACTGAAGACTCCTGAAGGTTACAAACTTCAGGAAACGCCAAGATTCACTACCGTAGTCACAGTACCACCCCCTGTGGTGCACACTGTCCCGGAAGGACAAATTCCACCGATACCTTCTGGTAAAAAGGAAACTATGTTTGACAGAATGGATGAATTCCAGGAACAGTTCTTGGAAATGCAGAAAGAACTGCAAGCCATTCGCGGTCAGGATTTATTTGGAAAGGACGCCGCAGACCTCTGCTTGGTCCCCAATGTGAAAGTCCCGCATAAGTTCCAAGTGCCCGAATTTGAAAAATACAAGGGTAACTCTTGCCCTCAGAGCCATCTGGTGATGTACGCGCGGCGGATGTCAGCTCAGACGGAGAATCAGGACCTACTGATTCACTACTTCCAGGATAGTTTAACCGGTGCCGCACTCAAATGGTACATGGGTTTAAACCGTACTACGATCAGTACATTCAGAGATCTTGGTACTACCTTCGTCCAACAATACAAATACAATTTGGACATGGCACCCGACAGAGATCAACTCAGATCAATGTCGCAAAAGGACAAGGAAACCTTTAAGGAGTATGCTCAAAGGTGGTGTGAAATTGTCGCTCAAATTTGTCCGCCTCTTGAGGAAAAAGAGATGACAAAGATCTTCTTAAAGACCTTAAGCTCATTTTACTATGACAGAATGGTTGCCAGTGCGCCCAGTGATTTCACCGAGATGGTCGGCATGGGCGTACGTCTTGAGGAAGCCGTCCAAGAAGGACGTTTGGTAAAAGACACTGGATCGACGAGCGGTACTAAAAAATACGGTAATGCTCTCCCTAAGAAAAAAGAGCAAGATATTGGGAATATCTCTCTCGGAAAGCAAAGGCGACTTTATCAACCGGTAGCAGCAATGACTCCTGCTATCAGCCCTGCGCCTATTCCTATGTATCAACCTCAGGTTGCGCAGAGCCAACCTGATCAGCAAAGGACACAACAGCCTCTTCAGCAGACTCGTCCTCCATATAACAACAACCGTACAACACGGTCATCAGGGTTTGATCCTATACCCATGTTGTACGCAGAACTATTTCCGTTACTACTGGCTAAGGGGCACATCCAGACTAAGTCTCCTCTTACAGTACCGGAAAATCCGCCTTTTTGGTTTAAGGTGGATCAGACTTGCCCTTATCATCAAGGAGGTTCAGGGCATAACATAGAGACTTGCCTCAATTTCAAGTCCGACGTGCAAAAGCTTGTTAGGAGCGGGCTCTTATCTTTCAAAGATACGAATCCCAATGTTCTCACGAACCTGCTGCCTCAACATGAGAAAGCTACAGTCAATCTGATTGAGAAAGAGACTAACAATGTCTATCAAATTCACAATGTACTCTTGTTAAAGACCAATCTGGTCAAGATGCATTGTAGACAGAGTGGATATGGCCATGTGCCACCTCATAACTATCACCAGTGTGATATCTGCTCTAAAGACAACCAGGGATGTTCTGCAGTGCAAGCAGCTCTACAAGAACAGATGGGTCTCAGATGGATCCAAGAGCACCGAGTTCGTGGAGTTAACATGGTCTATACGAATTCTAACATCATTCAGAACCACGGCATCTGTGCAATGAATGTCAACATGGTGCCGATGCACTCAAGGCAAAGCCAGTATCATAATCTGCCGCGACATGATTACAGTTCCTGTCTGATTTGCTCGGTAAACAAACAGGGATGCTCTTTCATACAAGAGGCCCTCCAGCGTCAGATGGATCTTGGATGGATCCAAGACTACCATGATAGGAACCCTTATCAGATCAATATGGTTCAAATCTTCGATATTTGCGTGATGAATACCAACCTGGTAGAGTTACATGCTGAGCAGGTCCGACTCGGATTCTTAATATCACATGACTATCAAAACTGTAAAGCAGGTTGCGAAAACGATCGAGGTTGTACCCTTGTCCAGGAGGCACTTCAGCACTTGTTAAATCATTGGTGGATGTCAATCTACATGGATGAAGATACTCAGCAAATTAGTATCAGTAACAGGAATCCTACTCGGCGTCAAAGTCAGGATGTCCGATCAGTGGAAGGTAACCTAGTGAGGTTACATTGTATTCAAAGTCGGCGTGGCCAGGTGCCACCACACAATTACGACCATTGTAGCGTCTGTTCGGAAAGTAACCTAGGGTGTTACCTTGTGAGAGCAGCACTTCAGGGTCAGGTGGATCGTGGAGAGATTCGCCCATATTCGGGTTCTGGACCCATCAATTGGACGCCGAACTACCTTGCCAATCAAGTCGAGGATGTTGTCACAATCTCTGGTCATCACCATACCAGGGATGTTTTTGCCATCATCCCTCTACTTCACGAATCTAAAGTTCCCAACCGGGAACGGATCGAGATTACTTACGATGGTCATAAAAATCAGAGGGCTCCCATAGTTATCTATCTACTGGGACCACTACCGTATGAATCAACTAAGGCAATCCCTTACAAATATGGTGCAACGATAATTGAGAATGGAAAGGAAATTCCATTACCCTCCGTCGTGAATATTGCAGACATTAGTCATGTAACACGGAGTGGTAGAATCTTCAACCGAGGGGTTGGGGAAGTTAACAAAGAAAAGGAACTTCAGACAGAAGCTCCTGATCCACCAATCGGTCAATCCTGTAATCCCGACCTTTCAAAAAACAATGATGAGATGCTGAAGCTTATCCATAGGAGTGAATACAACATTGTCGATCAACTGTTACAGACTCCTTCAAAGATCTCGGTATTATCACTGTTACTCAGTTCAGAAGCACATAGAGAGGCTCTACAGAAAGTCTTGGAGCAAGCCTTTGTGGAACAAGATGTAACAATTAGACAGTTCGATAGCATTGTCTCTAACATCACTTCCTGCAACAATTTAGGATTTAGTGATGAGGAATTACCCGAAGAGGGTCGCCGTCATAACATGGCGCTCAATATTACAGTTAACTGCCAGGACGATGCTTTAGCCAGCGTACTGGTAGACACAGGGTCAGTCCTGAATGTTATGCCGAAGTCCACTTTGATGCAATTATCATTCAGGGGCCCTCTAATGAGAGTCAGCAAGGTCGTCGTCAAAGCATTCAACGGATCCAGAAAAACAGTTATCGGCGAAGTTGATCTTCCCATAACTTTTGGTCCTCACACTTTCCAAGTCACTTTCCAGGTCATGGACATCCGGGCAACATACAGTTGTTTATTAGGAAGACCTTGGATACATCAGGCTGGAGCGGTTACTTCAACCCTCCACCAAAAGCTAAAGTTCGTCAAGAACGATCAACTTGTCACAGTCTATGGAGAACAAGCCTTGCTTGTAAGTAACTTATCATCATCTACTGATATAGAACCCGAGGAGGTTATTGGAACTCAGTTCTAAGCACTGTCGGTGAGCAAGGACAATCATTTCAAAGAGGGAACCTCGATTTCCTCATACAACGATGCTATCAAAGCGGTCGAGAGTACCGATACGACAGGATGAGGACAACTTGTCATTCCCATTGACAATAAAACAAAGAAGGGTCTTGGTTTTTCTGCAACCTGTACCCAAACAGCTGCCAACGGCGAAAGTCTTCATCCCCTTCAAAACTTCTTCCACAGTGGAGGTTTTCTTCACCCAGTGTCTCAGACAGTTCATGCTATCAATGAGGAAGATCCCTCTGACGCAGATGAAGAATGGAAGTCCTATCTTAACAAGGACAGTTATATGTCTCAGGAAGAGGTGCCTATGCCTTTTTGCTATCCCACACAGAGTCCGAGGTTTATACCAAGGTCAGATGTCGAAATGATATACGGGGATTGTGATCCGGAAGGATGCCGTGCTCCGCCAAATTCATTAGAGGAGGACACTCCGATGAAAGACAATTTTGACTACACCTACTATGGCCCAATGGATGGTCTGCCAATGTGGCAACCTTACCCAGGAAACTTGGGGCAAGAAAGTCAGCCGAGTAATGAGACTCAGCTGAGCATCACTGAACAGAATACATGCGTCCCCACCATGTCATGGGATCAACACTCAGGTCATTTAGAAACTACTCAACATGACGATGAATTTGCAATGTTTGCAGGACTAGAATTCATCAACTATGCTTTCCCTGAGGTCAACATCATCGAGAGAGATGACTCCTCCAGTTCCAAAGAAGTGTGGGACACCTTGGGACAACCGAGTGGAAAATTCGACTTTATGGTCAAGTACACCGCTCCCGAAAGCTCTCGTATCAGGCTCAAAGATATCCAGCCAACTGGATGGGGAGATGTACCTGAGAGCCCCAATACTCTGCAGAATGCAACAGAGGAATCCTCCTACGACGACTCTTCCTGGGAGATAGATTCCAACGATCCTGCTCTACCAGAAATCAGCGTTATTTCTGAAAACAAATCAGGGAAGGTGCCAGACTTTGTGATTCACCGAGGAGTTCACCGCCAATGGGTTGCCGTCGAGGTTCCGAAGGTCGTTCACCAGTCAAAATTGCTTGTTTTAAACCCCGTTGAAACATACGATCCGATGCCTTCTCCCAACTTTGAGTTCCCGGTATTCGAGGCTGAAGAAGAAAATGACAACAAAATTCCAGAAGAGATCTCCCGACTACTCAGACAAGAGGAAAGGTCCATTGAACCTCACAAAGAGCCGTTGGAAATGGTAAACTTGGGTTCGGAAAAAGAGAGAAAAGAAGTCAAGATTGGGGCACTACTCGGTCCAACTGCCAGAGAGGGTTTGATAAAGCTTCTCAAAGAATTCCCCGATGTGTTTGCTTGGTCTTATCAGGATATGCCAGGGTTGGATACCAGCATCGTGGAACATCACTTACCGTTAAAATCAGAATGTCCGCCAGTAAAGCAAAGGTTGAGACGGACTCATCCAGACATGGCCATCAAAATCAAGGAGGAAGTACAGAAACAAATTGACGCGGGTTTCCTCGCCACATCAGAATATCCTCAATGGTTAGCCAACATCGTACCCGTTCCCAAAAAGGACGGAAAGGTCAGAATGTGTGTTGATTACAGAGATCTGAACAAGGCAAGTCCAAAGGACGACTTTCCTTTACCACACATTGACATGCTGGTTGACAGTACAGTAAAGTTCAAAGTTTTCTCCTTCATGGATGGATTCTCGGGCTATAACCAGATCAAAATGGCGCCGAAAGACATGGAGAAAACTTCGTTCATTACCCCATGGGGTACCTTTTGTTACAAGGCAATGTCGTTCGGTTTGAAGAACACCGGGGCAACCTATCAAAGGGCCATGACTACTCTGTTTCATGACATGATACACAAAGAAATCGAGGTATATGTCGATGATATGATTGCTAAATCTAGAACAGAAGAGGAGCATGTGACCCACCTGTCAAAACTATTCGAGCGGTTGAGAAAGTACAAACTCCGCTTGAATCCCAACAAATGCACCTTCGGTGTCCGTTCAGGGAAACTCTTAGGGTTCATCGTCAGCCAGAAAGGAATTGAGGTTGATCCTGACAAGGTCAAGGCCATTCAAGAAATGCCTTCTCCGAAAACTGAAAAACAAGTCAGAGGATTCTTGGGATGTTTGAACTACATCTCCAGATTCATATTCCTTATGACCGCCACGTGTGCGCCGATTTTCAAATTACTGAAAAAGAACCAGGATTGCGTTTGGTCAAAAGATTGCCAAACCGCTTTCGACAGTATTAAGGAATATCTGTTGAATCCGCCGATTCTATCACCTCCAGTGGAAGGAAGACCACTGATCATTTACCTCACAGTTCTGGAGGACTCAATGGGATGTGTACTTGGCCAACAAGACGGAACTAAAAGGAAGGAGTCAGCCATCTACTATCTAAGCAAGAAGTTCACTGACTGTGAAACTCGGTACACGATGCTCGAGAAAACTTGCTGTGCTTTGGCTTGGGCAGCCAAACGTCTTCGCCAGTACATGATTCGTCATACTACTTGGTTAGTCTCCAAAATGGATCCAATCAAATACGTTTTCGAAAAGCCTGCTCTCACGGGAAGGATTGCCTGTTGGCAGATGTTGCTATCAGAATACGACATCGAGTACCATGCTCAGAAAGCTGTTAAGGGAAGTGTTTTAGCCGATCATTTGGCTCATCAACCGATTGACGATCAGGAATCAATTGGGTTTGACTTCCCAGACGAAGATGTCATGTATTTAAAAATGAAAGATTGCGATGAACCGCTACCCAGTGAGGGCCAGAACCAGGTTCCCAGTGGGGACTTATCTTTGACGGAGCAGTTAATCATTACGGAAATGGAATTGGGGCAATCATTGTTACCCCTCAGGGTACCCACATTCCTTTCACTGCTCGACTTACGTTCAAGTGTACGAACAACGAGGCCGAATACGAAGCTTGTATTATGGGTCTCGAAGAAGCGATTGATTTAAGGATCAAAAACTTGGACGTATACGGCGATTCAGCCTTGGTCATCAATCAGATAAAAGGAGATTGGAACACATACCAATCAGGATTGATTCCTTACAAGGATTATGCAAGAAGGTTGTTACCCTTCTTCAACAGAATCGAGTTTCATCATATCCCTCGTGAAGAGAATCACATGGCTGATGCATTAGCCACTATCTCTTCCATGATTAGTGTAGGTCAATGGAATGACATACCTAAGATCGACATCATGCGCCTTGAACGACCCGCTTACATCTTCACAATTGAAGCAGTCATAGACGACAAACCTTGGTATCACGATATCAAATGCTTCCTTCAGAAACAAGAGTACCCACCTGGGGCATCCAGGAAAGATAGAAAGACCCTCAGAAGACTAGCAGGCAGCTTCTTCCTGAGCGGCGATACACTTTATAAGAGAAATTTCGACATGGTCTTGCTCCGATGCGTAGACAGACCAGAAGCAGACATGCTTATGAAAGAAATTCATGAAGGATCCTTTGGCACTCATGCCAACGGACACACAATGGCGAGAAATATCCTGAGAGCAGGGTACTACTGGTTGACCATGGAATCCGACTGCTACAAGTACATGAGGAGGTGTCACAAATGTCAGATATACTCCGACAAAATTCATGTACCGCCATCACATCTCAAATTTATTTCTTCCCCGTGGCCTTTTTCCATATGGGGAATCGACATGATTGGCATGATTGAGCCCAAGGGTTCGAACGGACATCGGTTCATCCTTGTAGCCATTGACTATTTCACCAAGTGGGTCGAAGCAGCGTCGTACGCTAATGTAACCCGACAAGTGGTGGTCCGATTTATCAAAAATAATATCATCTGCCGCTATGGTGTTCCAAGCGAGATCATTACTGATAATGGATCTAACTTGAACAATAAGATAATGAAAGAGTTGTGTGTTGAGTTCAAGATCGAACACCATAACTCATCTCCCTACCGACCCAAGATGAACGGAGCGGTAGGAGCGGCTAACAAGAACATCAAGAAGATCGTTCAAAAGATGGTTGTAACCTACAAAGATTGGCACGAAATGCTACCCTTTGCTCTTCACGGTTATCGAACATCTGTCCGCACTTCAATAGGGGCAACCCTTTTCTCTCTAGTATATGGCATGGAGGCAGTTCTCCCTATAGAAGTAGAGATCCCATCAATCCGGGTATTGATGGAAGCTAAGCTTTCAGAAGCTGAATGGTGTCAAAGTCGACACGACGAACTGAACCTGATCGAAGAGAAGCGAATCACGGCACTATGCCATGGTCAGTTGTATCAACAGAGAATGAAGAGGGCGTTCAACAAAAAGGTCTGACCCCGTGTCTTCAGAAAAGGAGACCTTGTGCTCAAGAAGATACAATCATTTCTCACTGACTCTCGGGGCAAGTGAACTCTGAATTATGATGGCCCCTTTGTGGTCACGAAAGCTTTCTCAGGCGGTGCCTAAACTAAAAAAAAAAAAACGTCTTGGTGGATTGAAAACCCGAAAGGGCGGTCCAAGCAAAAATTAGAGACATGAAAAAAATCATCCCGGTGGATTGGAAACATCAAAGTACAATCCAGGCAAAAATTAGGGATAATGGCAAGTAACTATGTTCAACAGAGGCAAGTCCCTCAGCAACAGCAGCAGTTACATCGTCCATCGGAGGAAAACTCCAGTCAAGGTCATCTTCGACAGAAGCTCAGGATGTCCCGAATTCAAAGTTGGTAGAAGGATAGTGGTCGTTATGTTTCAACGTAGCCCCTTTCCCTGTAAATTACCATTTTCAAACTTTGTATATATTCTTTGGAATCACGCGTTTGGCTGATCTCCATCTTATCAATAAAATTTGAGCCCTTGTGCTTCTGTTTATAATTCTTATTTGTTTTAGCTTTACAGAACGACATTTTAATATGATCAACGATTCTTGAAATAAAACAAAAATGAATTTACTTGCTAAAACTTTTTCTGCTTTTTAATAAAGACGGCAATTTCTTTTGACTGTTGAACATCAGAAGAACATCGACCGCTTCTCCAGAAGTAAGCAAACTTTAAAGTGCAGAATCAAAGTGCTCTTTCTAACTCAATATGCCTGAATGAAGGGATCAACTGTGTCAGAGACCTTATTTCATCTGACACCCCTCGGCCGAGTTCTTATCTCCTAAGCCCGACCAGCGTCGCCCCCAACAGGGACCATTTCTCCTAAGCAAGGCAGAATTGCTATCTTGAACCAGCGATATTTCTACATGCCCCACTGTGGCCGAGTATCCAGTCGTGTTCATCCTTTAGTCTGTATGTTGCGTCAGTTTTGTCCGCATAAACATACATACATCATGCATTTTATTTGCATTCGCATTCATATTGCATCGCTATCACTCTAGTCGATCGTGTCCCCTAGTGATAAAAGTCTTCTCAATCGAGTTGTCAGACCTTTCCTCGTTAGGAAGTGAATCATCTAAGTAGTCTCTCTCCAGTTTATCTCTGGATTAGAGACGGTCCTTGACCACTTTGATAACTTGAACCTCTGATAAACAAGAAAACTTTCAACAAATATCACTCTTCGCCATTGAAGATGATATCCTTGCTTTCCCAGATTAAGGAAAATCCCCAGAGAAAGCCTCCTAAGCAGAGATTTGGCAGTACAGCTGCCTTTCTCCGAAAAAACCACTGATGAAAAGGTCATTGGCACCTCAAAATTGGATTCCATCATATGGCATTTCTCCGGAAAGATCCCGATAAAAGTATGATGTAAGCCCCCAAACGAAAACAGTCTCTCAAGAGACTCGCTTTCCCCAGTAGAATCGACAAATGGCGTCTCCAAAACAGAGAAGTTTGTGTACCTCTATAATTCAGACGAATGGGTTCCCCAGCAAGTCTGACATCAAAACTTTTTCCACTCAAATGGCATCTCCCCAGGAAAATTCGGCGAGAAGTTTGAAGAAAAACCACTACTAACAGCGTCCCTTGTCAATAAAGTTTATTGACAAAAGAAACTAAGACCAGTTCCTTGGTAGGAAACCAGGATCGAGGGGAAGTTTATTTCAGCAACTAAGACTAGGTCCTTGGTAGGAAACCAGGATCGAGGGGAAGTTTATATCAGAAACCGAGACCAGATCCTTGGTAGGAAACCAGGATTGAGGGGAAGTTTACTTTAGAAACTGAGACCAGTTCCTTGGTAGGAAACCAGGATCGAGGGGAAGTTTACAAAAGAAACTAAGACCAGTTCCTTGGTAGGAAACCAGGATAGAGGGGAAGTTTATTTCAAAAAAAAAACTGAGACCAGCTCCTTGGCTGAAGACCAGGATCGAGGGGAAGTTTACCTTTTCTAAGCATCTTTGCTTAGCTAAAGAAGATGAATGCGTAAGCTACCATTCATAACCACCATCAAAATTTCGGGTATTCCGATATTTAATCCTCTTGCACCCCGAATGCCCGAATACCTTCGCCATTCACACCTTCGGGTCCAAGAAGATTAAATAGGGGCATCTGTCATACCCCAAATTTTGACCACTAAGATTTCCCATCATTGTACAAATCATCAGCACAATATGGATGTACCTTTATACCTCATCAGTCTCCCCAAAGATCGATGAGCATTCATTACAATCAAAACTAGGGTTTCAAACCCTCTCAGAGCTCTTAGACAAAGGATCAATCAAGGAATGACATGATCTTCAACTTGTCTAGCCTCTCAAATATCCACAATGGATCAAGAGGACTCCCACTTCAAGGATTAAGCACAAGTTTGCTCACTTTTAGGTGGATCAAGCCTCAGGATCGCCAGTGTCACCAAATTAGGGTTTGGTCGACTAGGGCCTCCAGATGGAAATTTTCCTCTGGGCATGAGCCAATTCTTTAAATCATAACCTAAAATGCTCCATGGAACATCATAAACCCCATCATCAAGTCAATTTAGCCTCAGGGGATGCATACATAAAAAATAAGGAATTAGGGTTTCTTGACCTAATTCACCCCTAAGTTGACTTTTGGGACAAATCATGAGCCAAGACCTCAAGACATGATTTGAGGGTCTCCAATATACCACGTTGATCCATTTGCAACAATGGATTGACCCAAGAAGCTTGAGCAACAAGTTTCAATTTCATCTGAACCACAGTTAGGGTTTCGCGAGAAAAGTCAACTGTAGCTTTGACTTTTGACCAGGACATGCTCCCAAGCCATGGGACACGATTAAATACACCCTATAACACCCATGGAACATGTCCATCAATTTTGATTTAGGTCAAGGACATGATTTCCTAAAGGATCGCACAGTTTGGAATTCATCTGATAAAAAGTCAACTGTGCACAAAAGTCAAAATTTGACTTTTTGAGATTTTTCATAAAAATGGTTTTTTAACCCTAAAATGATGTTAATGTGTGATTGGAATCATCATTCATCAAGAAAAATCAAAGAAAGTGGGATAACTTGTAAAAGGGGTAACCATAAAAACTTAGAAATTTTTCTAAGTTATGGAATAAAGTGGCAAGGGTACCAACTTTGGAGGATCATAACTCCTAAACCACAAATCCATTTTTCCCCATCCAAAGCTTGATTTGTAGCCCTCATGGCCCTCTACAAAAGTGTCAACTACACTTCATCCCAATTCATCATGGATTTTGAGTTATTCTTGGATCAAAATGGCTAAAAACCTAAAATTGACATTTTTCAGCACTTAGCCAAAAATGTGCCTTGTAATTTCAGCACAATGTCCCAACTTCAAGGCTGTTTTTCTCCATGTTCCAAGTTGAACCAGGTCTAGGGCCAAACATCAAAGTTGAAGTACGTCATTTAAGCTTTCTGGAAAGTCTTAGAACGTCCATGTAGCATACTCGAGCAGGGAGTTATGGATCTTACAAAAAGGCTTGCTGCAGCTGAATTTTTCAAGGCAGATTTGCACATTTTTTGTGCCACACGAATTTTCAAGCCTTGTCATCATTTTGGACACATCTAAGGATCAAATCCAAGTGGTATGATCTGATCCATGAACCTCCCAAGTCCAAGGAACCAAAAAAAGCATGCAAAAACCTAGAAATCCCTAAAAGAGGGACAAAACTCCAATTTTGGTTTGGAGCATTTAATGGATGCTTAGAGGTGGTATGTACTGAGCTTCCTCCAACTGAATTCAGTCAAGATTCCTCCAACAACTAGGGAACCAGCAGCCTGTGCTCTAACCTCTAGTCAATGGCTAGAGGAGACTTGGATTTTCATTGGCCAACATTGGCCAAACCTCTGCTGCAGCCACCATTCACTATTGCTTGCAAAACAAACTTGCTCTACTATAAATAGAGCTCATTTGTGCTCAGTTTATGTACACCAAAGCCATCAAATAGATGCTTTCCTCAAATTCTCTCTTTCACTCCAAAATGCCTTCTTTAGTAAGGAAATTTTGAGTTTTTGAGTTAGAGAGCATTTCCATCACAGCTCATGATCCTAACACCTCATAAACATCATATGTAGGTGATCCAAACTCTCACAAGTGACCTATAACACCAACATCACAAAGTCACCTCTCAAAACCTCAAAATGGCACTTTTTTGCATTTTTCAAGCCATGTCTTGATTCAGTCACTTTCCAAACCAGATAAAACCTCAAACACACTCTAAATATCATCCTTGAACTATCCTAAATGGTGCCACACATCTGGAACACCATTTGAGAGAGTTGGCATTTTGGCCACTTTTGACCATTTTGCGAGAAAGTGCTCAAACTTGCTCCAGAGGTTTCCAGCCCATTCCAACCATCCTAAAAGCTTCTAAGAGGTCATTTGAGGTTGTCCAAAGCATCAAATCATTTCTGGAACAAAGCACTTGGTAGGTTGCCCAAAATCTCCAAAAAAGAGGTAAAATTCACAACTTGAATTCTTTGAATCATGCTTTCCTTTGTTGTCCACATACATGCATTATATTGAATAATTCTTGAGGCAAAAATGTAGTCCTTAATGTGTATGTTGTGATCCTCCCACTGTTTGCATTTTAACATGTTTATATGTGGAATTTTGGTTGTTTTAAAATCATGTCCAATTCTGGTTGTTTTGATTCGTGTGTTCTGTACATTAAGTTTTAGTGTGAATGAGTAACACCATTGGATTCCTTGCGAAAAATTGGTCAAGATAGGTTTTTACGGATTTCAATTCCAATGAAAATTGAGAGAGTTACGCACGTTGGAAATTTGACGCGAAACGACGTCGAATTAACGATAGCGGTTCTGGTTGTTTTGCTTTGTGTGTTCTGTACAGTGAGTTTCCAGGTGCGTGAATAATACCATTGGATTCCTCGAGAAAAATCGGTCAAGATAGGTTTTTACGGATTTCAATTCCGATGAAAATTGGGAGAGTTACGCGCGTTGGAAATTTGACGCGAAACGACGTCGAAAACAACGTGCAGTTTTGGTTTTTTAATTTCTGCATTTTGTGTGTTGAGTTTTCGTGTGCGTGAGTGATACCATTGGATTCCTTGCGAAAAATTGGTTAAGATAGACTCTTTCGAATCTTGATTCGGTTAAAAATCGAGAGAGTTACGCGTGTTGGAAATTTGACGCGAAACGACGTCGAAAACTAACGCGCAGTTCTGGTTTTTTAATTGCTGCGTTTTGTACGTTGAGTTTAAGCATGCATGTGTGATACCATTGGATTCCTTGCGAAAAATAGGTCAGGATAGGCTCTTCCGGATCTTAATTCTGTTAAAAATCGAGAGAGTTACGCGTGTCGGAAGTTTGGCGCGAAACGATGTTTTCAATTACGCGCAGTTCTGATTTTTCGATTTGCGTGTTTTGTACGTCGAGTTTCAGTGTGTATACGTGGTACCATTGGATTCCTTGCGAAAAATCGGTCAAGATAGGTACTTCCGGATTTTGATTCCGATAAAAATTAAGAGAGTTATGAGTGTTTGAAATTTGATAAAAAACGTGTTGAAAATTAAAGTTTCGGTACTCGTTTTTACCCCATAAGAGATGTCGGAGATATTATTGTGACATTTTTCCTCTTTTTCTTATTTTTATTTTCAAAACTCAACTATTTTTTTTTTACATAGCAAAAAATCATCATTTTCCAATTCATACCCCATAATATTTTAATCCACAAAAAATCACAAAAAAAAAGTATTATTTTTAATATATTTAAAAATAGTGTTTTAAATTGTTTTAAATGCTTTTAAAATAATTTCTTTTTTCTTGATTTTGAAAACCAAAATGATTTTAAATATTTATGTGGATAAAATATTTTTTTCATAAACATTAATCATTATTTAATGATTTTTATTTGATATTTTTATCATTTTTTACTTAATTTTTCTTGGAAAAATGCCTTAAAAAATGAAATTGGGGTTTTCTTTGATTTTCACCCTAACAAATCTTTTTTAAACACTATGGGCCTCTATTAGAGTGTAAGACCCAATCCCCTTTTAACCAAAACAATTTTGGGCCTCACTTATTGTATAAGTCCCTCTGCGTTAAAAGAAAACATCGGCGCGATCGTCATTTTCAAACGAAAATCAACTGGGCTTCTCTTTGAGCTGTAAGTCCTATTTCTTTTCATTTTTTAACACTTGGGCATCTATTAGAGTGTAAGACCCAACCCTTTTTTAACGAAACAATTTTGGGCCTCAGTTATTGTATAAGTCCCGATACGTTAAGTTTCTCGGCGCGATCGCCATTTTTAAACTGAAAATATTTTGGGCCTCTCCCTGAGTTGTAAGCCCCATCTTTTGTACAAAAGTACACTTTGGGCCTCTAATAGAGTGTAAGACCCAGCCCCTCTTTTTTTATATTTTCTCATTTTTCATATTATTTTTTAATGATTTGGAAAATTAATAACTCCCTCAATTTTAACTATTTTTTATTGATTCTTTTTCTGAAAAATCACAAAAATAGTAAAATATTTTATTCTACAAAAAAATCAAATTTATATTATTTATTTAATATAGTTGGTATTTTTGTGAATAAATTCATTTTTAATTATTTTTAAACATTTTAAAAGTGAATATTCATCTTGAAAATCAAAACTAAATAAGTTTTAAATCATCTTGTGATTAAAACCTCATTTTTCAAACCTTAACCAAAAATCACAAGTGGTTTATTTAAACTTATTTGATTTTTTGTCATTTTTTATTAATTTTCTTTGAAAAATTACTTTTAAAAAGTGAAAATTGGGGTTTCTTTGATTTTTAATCATACTCAAATGTTTGAAGACTCTTTGGGCCTCTAATAGAGTGTAAGACCCAATCCCTTTGTAAATACCAAAATTTTGGGCCTCAGTCACTTGTATAAGTCCCACGGTGTTTCCAAAACCTCGGCGCGACCGTCGCCCTTTTCAAAATTAACCATTGGGCCTACCCTCGAGTAGTAAGACCCATTTCTTTTCTTAAAACTCACTTGGGCCTCTAATAGAGTGTAAGACCCATCCCTTTGTACAGAAAACCTTTCTTGGGCCTCAGTCACTTGTATAAGTCCCTCTGTACAAATTCAACAGTGCGCTCACTGATAAAACCCTGGGCCTCTCCTTGAGCTGTAAGCCCCAAATCTTTCTTTTTCAAAGCACTTTCTCCTTTGATTTTGAATATACTGTTGTTTTCAATCTTTCTTTGTTGAACAACTAACCAAACAGCATGGAAGCTCTACAACCGAGTAAGTGTTTACCCGCTTTCATTTACCGCTTTCATATGTATATAACTGTATTGTGGGGCTGTTTCACTGTAAGTCTCCTTTCACAAACTCATATATATATAACTGTATTGTGGGACTGTTTTGCTGTAAGTCTTCTTTCATAAACTCATATCAACTGTGTAATAATAGTATAGATATTTAGAGTTTCCCCCGGCAACTACGTCTAGAACTAGGTGACGCCGTTTCGTTTATTCGTAGAAATAGACAACTAGATCCCCAATAGGATCACCAGATACAGTCTTCTCTTCGGCTGTCCTCATTAGGAATTGTCAAGAAGCTCTACTCCCCAAGATGAATGTATTCTCCGTGAATGGCATCTTTGAGTTTCTTCCAAATTCTCGAACTTTCCTGACTTGATCTATTCCTTGTGAATAGCTTGCCTTGAATTTCTGGGGGTTTAGGGACCCACGGGCTTCTTAAAAGCATCGGCCTCCTCTTGGCCATCGTACAAGGACCCACAGGCTTCCTAAAAGCAATCCCGCCTCCTCTTGGGCTTCGTACAAGGACCCTACGGCTTCTTAGAAGTATTCACAGCCTCCTCTTAGGCTTCGTATAATGATCTCTTCCTCCGGTAATGATAGCCTCCTCTTGGGCTTAGTACAAGGACCCGTCGGCTTCTTAAAAGTTTCCAGCCTCCTCTTGGGCTTCGTACAAATTGTCCCGACGACCTCCTAGAGGTATAGGAACAAAACCTAGTCATCCTCATAGAACAATCCTTTCATAGAGTCTACTACTGTTTCTCAAAGCATAGTACAAAAGATGAAACTTTAGACTTGGACAGTCTAACCTCCTTGAGTCTCAAAGACATTCTCAAGTGACCCCTTCGTTAAATAGGAAGGAAACCCGTAGACTCGGACAGTCTCAATACCCTTCGGATTTCCCGCTTCCTTAAAGAACAGGAATAACCCGGATCCTTGAATCAAATCCATGAGTACAGTGTTGCTCATATAAGAACTGCTTTTCTCTTTCAAAATCAGCATACTGGACCTGTCACTTAACTGAACAGTCACCATAGCCTCCTCTTGGGCTTTGTACAGTGATTCTCCCCAGCTGAGTCAAACAACGTTTAGCCTCTCTCTCGGGCTTTGTACGAGACACATAAGAGGCTCCCTCGTTGAGTCAATCACCCCTTTCGACTCCATCTCGGGCTTCGTACGAGATATAAAAACTCTCTTGTTGAGTCAAACATTTTTAACCTCCATCTCGGGCTTCGTACGAGATAAAAGAAAGGCTCTTTTGTTGAGCCAATCAAACTTTTAGCCTCCATCTCGGGCTTCGTACGAGATACAAAGACTCTCTTGTTGAGTCAAACTTTTAGCCTCCATCTCGGGCTTCGTACGAGATATAAAAACACTCTCTTGTTGAGTATAAAGGACTCTCTTGTTGAGTTAATCACCTTTTAGCCTCCATCTCGGGCTTCGTACGAGATACAAAAACACTCTCTTGTTGAGTCAATCACCTTTTAGCCTCCATCTCGGGCTTCGTACGAGATACAAAAACACTCTCTTGTTGAGTATAAAAGGTTCTCCTGTTGAGTCAACCCTTTTAGCCTCTCTCCCGGGCTTCGTACGAGACACATAAAAACTCCCTCTTGTTGGGCCAATAGCCTCCTCTTAGGCTTTGTATAAGAAAACCACTGGTTGATCCAATCAACCTTTTAGCATCAAAGTTGTGCCTTGTTAACAGTACACAAACATCAACAACTCCTTTCCCTTCATCTAATCGCTGTAAGCGGCAAGCCTCTGGATCATCTACATCCATGCCACTGTCCCTCTTTTAGCATGAGAAATTCCTAAGGAAAGATAGCATTGCTCTACACTGAGTTAAAGTCTTCTCCTTCAGGTCAAAATCCTCTTTAAAGGAAATTATGGCATTGCTAGGATCCGTGTATCCCGGTTAAAGTAATTCTCCTTTATAACCAGTCACCCAACAGTTGTGACAGATAAACCCTTCTTTAGAGATGACAAATTCTCTCTAAAGATGACACCTTTTAGCTTCACATCTTGGGCTTTGATCAAGATACAAATAGACTCTTCAGCTTCACATCTTGGGCTTTGATCAAGATACAAATCACCTTTCGCTTCACGTCTTGGGCTTTGAACAAGACACCAAAAACACCCATTTCCTCCCATAGAATAGGAGGAACTACGAACGCTCTGATTTCCCTGTTTCGGTAAATGGGAATACGTAGGCATAAGATTGAAAGAAAAATCTTAGCGAGCACAATCAACAAAAAAACCAAATCCCATACTCTCACATTCAAAAGCATCAGTCCTAACATCCTAATCCTTGTTACCCGCCAGAAACCTTCTGTCAAGGTAAAAAGAAAGAAAACAGTATTGGCGAAAATACAAATAACCAGTACAAAGGCCCCCCCCACATTGATAGCATTCGTAACCTAACAGACCGCTGTTTAAACTTAGTATGCAAAGCAGGGTTAATTGGAGACATCTATTTCCCTTCCTTATTCAGCTCATAATAGGATAAAAAATGAATCGACCTGTAGTTTAAGCCCAACCGCAGAGAGCGACCAGCGCTTAAGAACCGCATCCAAAATCGCTCGCTACACATTGTTTCTTAGCATGTTAGTATGATAAACATGATACTATGTGGTTACCATCATTCATTGATTTATTATCATTTGATTTTGATGTTTTGATTATTACCATGTTCATATTACTTTGTTCATACTATCTTGATTATACTTTTGTTTATATTCATACTGTATATATCATATTCATGCTTGATTCTTGACCCTCCTTCCAAAGCAAAGTTCCTACTTTGACTCCTAAGTCCATAAACTACTCCTATTTCATCCTCGGCCTCATAAGAGTCGTGTCCCTCATAGTTCAGTAATAGGATAGAGTTATCGAGAACTCTATGTGATTCTCTATCACGAGAACTCACTTTCCTTTACTTAGACTTATAGAGTTATCGAGAACTCTATGTGATTCTCACTATCATGAGAACTCACTTTCTCCACCCATGACATAGACTTAGAGAGTTATCGTGAACTCTAAAATGAGCTTATACTCATTTCCCCTTGGAACTTTGGCCATAGTCAATGTTTCCTCTTTCACCCTTAGTTAGGTGAACTACGGTTGCTCTGATTCGTTAGTCAGATACGCAGACATAAGATGCGACGTCTTGGCGAGCAAACTTAGTGTACATACCTAGGTCTTTACTTTACCTTAGTACAGATTATCTTAGCAAGCAAACATAGCATAACACAAACTTAAACAAGAGGTTCCTGTAGAGTATTACAGATACATAGGGTACTAATACCTTCCCTTTATATAACAAACCCCTGAACCTTTAGATCTCCCCCCTTTTAGGTTTTCTTCGATCTTGAACTTTTCCTTTGGATAAATCAAAGTCGGTTGTAAAAGAAAAGCGATGCAAGTTAATTAATAGCTTGTTATCCGATTTTCACTGCAACAAAGCTGTCAAAAAAATGAGAAAAACAACAGCAGGTTCACTTTGCGAACTCTGGCGAATTGTCAGCGAAGCTTCGCTTTGCGAACATCTGGCGAGGTCTCTAGCGAATGGACCCAGATTTTGGCAGGGGCAAAAGGCACTAAAGTTCGCTTTGCAAATGGGAAAGCGAGTGTTTGCTTTTTGAGTGATCCTTCACATTGCGAACTCACGAGAATTTCTGGGGCAGTTTAACTATTCAGAGGCACCTGAAGTGCCATTTTTCTTCATTCGCTGTGCGAATAAATGGTTCACTTTGTGAACTGTGAAATTCCTGAATGTGTATAAATATAATTTTTCACACTTTTTAGATAATGATGATTGCAACTTGTAATTTTAGGATCAGAACTTGATAATTCTTCATTTTAAGGGAGAAAAGGTAGGATCTTTGATCTCTTGTTGGATGAGGATGTAATCTCTTGATACCTTATGCAATTCATCTAATGTATGTTTGTGAATATGTTTTGATTCTCTATTGTTGTTGTCTTTGATTGATTATTTGTGGTCTTGACAAAATCTTTACAAATCCTTGATCTTAGATTTTCATCTATCAATGAACCAAACTTTTGACATGGTTTTGTGAGTTGATATTCATTTTATCTTTTGTTGTATTGTGTTGATTAAGTAGCATGGCTAGCATGAGTAGGATCGATACGGTATTACGAGGATGCGTGATAATAGTGATGAAGAACGGTATTCACATTCATTTGGAAAATTAGTTGAATACATGTAAAAAGGCTTAAACGTGTGTGCGTATTCTGATCGTTGGCATTTTATATGAAGCAATCATTTATCTGATGTGGGTGTCATCGTTGTTTACCTGTTTATCTTTGATTTGAACCGCTATAGACATATACTCTTCAGATCTGGATCTAAGATGATTATCTATTTTTTTTCCGAACTCTAGAGATAGATTTAGGCTTAACACTTGCGTGAGTATCAACTCTTAATGCTCTGTGTTAGTTTTTGTTGTGTGAGACATCACCAATGAGGCAATACGGTCGATCTCTCGATGTTGCGTTAGACATAACCTCTGTCGTGGGTGATACGTGAGGATATTAGGTGAATGATTGATTTATGTATAATATGATTAGAAGAATGCATGTGTTATTAATTGATGAGATCCAATTCCAACAAGGCTACGTTTATAATTCTGTCTTTATTTTATATTTTCCATCTTTACATTTTCCGTATTTTACTTTGGTTCCTTCTTAAAACCAAAACTTTTGAACCATGAGCTTAGAAACATAGAAACCGTCGAATGACATTCTTTTCCTCGCACTGATCCCTGTGGAGAACGACAAAACTGGGTTACTTATATATTTTTGCTTACTGCTATTCTAGCTTCAACAAAATGGTGTCGTTATCGGGGATCGGTGTTTAGATATTGAATCGCATCGCGATAGTTTCTATATTTTTGAGCTTTGTACATTTGTTTATATTGTTTGTATTTGTTTTCTTTTATGTTTTCTCTAGTGTGATCAGGAATGATGAGAACTCCTTCTAGATTGGTTGCTATTTGTATAAAAGTATTCAATGAAGCTTCAATCGAGTCTGGATGTTGAGCTTTAAAAGTATGCGAGGTAAATTGTACCGCTTCATAGAATGTTAGAATGATTTAAGAATTTTGTGCTTTGTGCAAATGTGTATTTTTGTTTCATGTTGGAACTTGTTTGAATGCTTGTTTCACTTAGGTCCAAAAGCCACAAATTGTGAGAAACCTCCATTGTTTACTATATACTAGGATAACTGATAACTTTGTTTAATTCGTTTGATTCATGCTTTATCTTTTGATTATTGTGATTTTGTGGAAGCATTAGGAATGATCAAGGCATTTGTTTATATTGAGCACAACCGTATCCAAAAGTACTTTACCCGTGAGTAGAGAGAATTTGTTAGCCCCTTTGAGCCTAAACAATTTAGATCTCATTTTAGTGATGAACTTTATGTTGTACATAATTTGAAAGTGTAGTTCATCATTGAATTTTGTGAGGTTCTAAAAATTTCTTCTTGAACCTTTGAACATTGTTATAATTTGATTTCCTTGCCTTAAAAAGCAAGGAGCATTCATTTGAGGTTTGGTTGAATTCAAGTTGGGGAGAATGAAAAAGAAGAATGGTAGGGTGCTATAAAACTTTTGAAAAAGTTCAAGCAAGCATGAAAAAAGAAAAAGTGTGAATATGAATGTGAAAAATAAAGAAAAATTATGCTTGTTTGAATGAGAAAAATAGAGAATGAAATAATTGTGCATAAGGAAGTTTGAGAAGGTTTGTGGTAAAGGAATGAAATTGGTGAATGAAGTTGTGATGTGTAAATACCATGTATAGTGAATATTTCTTTTTGCATCATCAATTTCGATTCAATGGCCTTTAGAAATGTCCCTTTGTTGTGAACCCGACCAAGCTACAACCTTTAAAGCCCTTAGTGATCTTTTTGCTTCCATGTTTTCATTTATGATTGTTAGATGTTGTATGAATTGGATTGCTATTAGCATTATTTTTCAGGTGAGTGAAATTTCCCCGCGGTTGCAAACGCGTGAATTTCTTCATTCTTATTTTGAAGAGGAGTGTAGAGTGATTCAAATATGAAAATTTAGTTGTTCTTTGAACCATTATGATATTTGTTTAAGAACTTAATTTTTTGTCGTTGTTCGATTCTATTGAGTGGTGAACGTTGCTTGTGCGCATATTCATGCTTGACTTTGGTTGAATTAAACGCTTGGGCAAATCCTCTTGTTTTAATGAGGGGCATACTTTGCTTGAGGACAAGCAAAAATCTAGTTGGGGAGAGTTGTTAGGTGCGGATTTGACCTAAAAATGACATATATTTCTTTGCATTTTTTCCATTCTTTTCTCATGTTTGCATTGGTTTTACTAATGATTGTTGTTATTCTTCTAACCTTAACAATATACCTTTGGTGCTTGTAATATGTGTGCTATTGTGCAGGAAAAGACATAAATTGATCAAAGTGTAAGACACAAGAAAGTGGTGCAAGCTGTCAAAGAAATGAGGAAAACAACAGCAGGTTCACTTTGCGAACTCTGGCGAATTGCCAGCAAAGCTTCGCTTTGCGAACATCTGGCAAGGTCTCTAGCAAATGGACCCAGATTTTGGCGGGGGCAAAAGGCACTAAAGTTTGCTTTGCAAATGGGAAAGCGAGTGTTTACTTTGCGAGTGATCCTTCGCATTGCGAACTCACGAGAATTTCTGGGGCAGTTTAACTATTCAGAGGCACCTGAAGTGCCATTTTTCTTCATTCGCTATGCGAATAAATGGTTCGCTTTGCGAACTGTGAAATTCCTGAAAGTGTATAAATAAAAATTTTCACACTTTTTAGATGATGATGATTGCAACTTGTAATTTAGGATCAGAACTTGATAATTCTTCATTTTAAGGGAGAAAGGGTAGGATCTTTGATCTCTTGTTGGATGAGGATGTAATCTCTTGATACCTTATGCAATTCATCTAATGTATGTTTGTGAATATGTTTTGATTCTCTATTGTTGTTGTCTTTGATTGATTATTTGTGGTCTTGACAAAACCTTTACAAATCCTTGATCTTAGATTTTCATCTATCAATGAACCAAACTTTGGACATGGTTTTGTGTGTTGATATTCATTTTATCTTTTGTTGTATTGTGTTGATTAAGTAGCATGGCTAGCATGAGTAGGATCGATACGGTATTGCGAGGATGCGTGATAATAGTGATGAAGAACGGTATTCACATTCATTTGGAAAATTAGTTGAATACATGTAAAAAGGGTTAAACGTGTGTATGTATTCTGCTCGTTGGCATTTTATATGAAGCAATCATTTATCTGATGTGGGTGTCATCTTTGTTTACCTGTTTATCTTTGATTTGAACCGCTATAGACATATACTCTTCAGATCTGGATCTAAGATGATTATCTGTTTTTTTCCGAACTCTAGAGATAGATTTAGGCTTAACACTTGCGTGAGTGTCTGCTCTTAATGCCCTGTGTTGGTTTTTGTTGCGTGAGACATCACCAATGAGGCAATACGGTCGATCTCTCGACGTTGCGTTAGACATAACCTCTGTCGTGGGTGATACGTGAGGATATTTGGCGAATGATTGATTTATGTATAATATGATTAGAATAATGCATGTATTATCAATTGATGAGATCCAATTCCAACAAGGCTCCGTTTATAATTCATTCTTTATTTTATATTTTCCGTCTTTACATTTTCCGCATTTTACTTTGGTTCCTTCTTAAAATCAAAACTTTTGAACCATGAGCTTAGAAACATAGAAACCGTCGAATGACATTCTTTCTCTCACACTGATTCCTGTGGAGAATGACAAAACTGGGTTACTTATATATTTTTGCTTACTGCTATTCTAGCTTCAACATGTTCCTAAAAATGAAAACTCAATATTAGAGCAGTATCAATTTCATTGGATTTATGTGAATGGCTTACTTGGTATTATATTCACGTTTGGCCTTCTCTATACAGCATTGAAGAGTAGAAGAGCAAGATCATGGTAATATGGGACAGGTTTATCATTACAAAAGTGTAAGTTCTGTGGTTTTTAGATTGGCAACATTTTGGTAAAACAATATGTTGTCAGCAAGATGTTAAGCTAGATGTTCTGCTATGACAGTCAGATATCATGTTCAGTATGATGTTGTGACATGTGCCAGGACATGTTATACCAGAGAGTTAGGGCATAATTGTTTTGGTATTTTTAGTGTATTTTAAGCAAAACTAAGTATTGTACTTGGAAGGGTTGGTACTTCTTTTTGGGTTGTAGTTGAATTGTCACTAGTTTGTGACTGATAGGAAGTGAGAGGGGGATCTCATATCTAGAGGGTGTCTTGGTAGAAGTTGCACAAGGTAGTGATTAGGCGAGAAGTTGTAAACGGGGGAGTTTAGCTTTGAACTAATACTATCATAGTGAATTTCCTTCCTGGCTTGGTAGCCATCAGATGTAGGTGACGTTGCACAGAACTAGGTTAAAACTACTGGTGTTATTTATCTTTCTGTCATTTAAGTTTTTGCATATTTACTTGTGTGATCAAACTGTCTTGATCCTAGAAGTTGTGACATCTGTCTCGACATCTGGTATCTGTGTGCCAGAATTTCGATTGGCATCAGAGCAGGTCACCCTGTTCTATTTTTGGGTGAGCTCCATGGTTTTTTTTCCCACTATGGACAAGGAAGGAGAAGGGATGTAAATATACCACATATCTTAGATTGCACTAACTACGACTATTGGAAGGCACGTATGGTGGCTTTCTTAAAATATATGGATAGCAAAACTTGGAAGGCTATCTCCAAGGGTTGGGAGCACCATGTGGTTAAAGATAAAGATGGGAAGGATTTGAAGCCAGAAGAGGATTGGACCAAGGAGGAAGATGAAACTGCTCTTGGAAACTACAAAGCCTTAAATGCTTTACTCAATAGAGTTGACAAGAACATGTTTAGGTTAATCAACACTTGTACTGTGGCTAAGGATGCTTGGGAAATTCTCAAGACAACTCATGAAGGAACATCCAAGGTAAAGATGTCTAGACTTCAGCTACTCACTACCAAATTTGAAAATTTAAAGATGAGGGAAGATGAAAGTATTCATGACTTTCACATGAATGTTCTTGAAATAGCTAATGCCTTTAGTGTCTTGGGAGAAAAGATATCAGAATAAAAGGTGGTTAGGAAGATTCTTAGGTCTCTCCCTAAAAATTTTGACATGAAGGTCACAACCATTGAAGAAGCCCAAAACATCAGCAGTATGAGAGTTGATGAGCTAGTGAGATCACTTCAAACATTTGAATTGACCATGAATGATAGAATTGAAAAGAAGAACAAAAGCAATGCTTTTGTATCCAATGCTAAAGATAAAGAGGGTCAAGCTAACCTGGATACTGATGAGGGACTGTCAAATACCATTGTTTTACTTGGGAAGCAATTCAAGGGAATTTTGAAGAGAATGGACAAAAAAGGAAGATCAAGTGTCAAGGACAGCACATCTGACATCGGTAATAACTATGAGTCTCAAAGGAATATCAGAACTGAAGAGAAGTCAGATCAAAGTAAAGGTATTCAGTGTTATGAGTGTGAAGGTTTTGGTCACATTAGGCCATAATGTCCCAACTATCTCAAGAAGCAGAAAAAGGGGTTGATTGTTTCTTGGTCTGATGATTATGAGTCAGAAGATGAATCCAACATAGAGACTGTTGAACCTGTTACTGCTCTCTGGAAGATGGGCTGAAGAAGTAGAAGCTTGTGATGAAAATGATCTCTATGAAGATCTAGATGTGTGCTACAAGGAAACCTGCAACAGGTGTGAGGAATGTCACAAGACAGTGGAAAATCAAAAATAGGCCATAGCTGAATTAGAGAATAAGAAGAAGGAACTCTTAGGTGTTGTCTCACATCTTCAAAGTTAGATAACCCTCTTAAATTCCAAGCTCAATCACGTGACAGATTCCTTAAGAAGGATGAAAAATATGGATGATCCAATAAAAGATATTGGAGATGCAAAAGTTCATTATCAACCTGATAATAAACAAAGAATAATGTCTGAAGAAAAGTTCTTTCCTTCTGAAAGGAAGATGATAGTCACAATGTCTAACCACGTGTTACAACATTCTGGCATACATAATGAACCTCCAAATAATTACCAATTTTGTTGGAGATGTCATTACTATGGAGAGTATGATCATATAAAGTCTTTCTGTTATAAATTGTATGGAAATCAAATATCCTCAATTCATTCCAAGGATAAGAAAGTTAGCAAAAAGAGAAGTTTTAAAGATAGAGGTGTTAACCTTATAGCTCACACATCCTTGAGAGCCTCAACTATAGAAGATTGGTACTTTGACAGTGGATCTCTAGACATATGATAAGGGTTCAGAAGTTGTTGATGGATATTAGGTCTCTGCCCACAGGTGTTGTCAGATTTGGTGGCGGATTTAAAGGGGAAATTAAAGGAGTTGGTAAATTGACGGGTGTTGGATCACCTAGTTTGGAAGATGTCCTTCTGGTGAAAGGACTAACTGTTAGTCTCATCAGCATTAGTCAGTTGTGTGATTGAGGTTTGGTGGTCATTTTCTCCAAGTCAGAATGTTTATTCAAAGATGAGAAAAATGTTGTTCAGATGAAAGGTATAAGGTCTAAAGACAACTGATATCTTTGGGAACCTCATATAACTTCTTACTCTTCCACATGTTCAAAAACCCATGAGGACGAAGTGAAGCTATGACACCAGAAACTTGGACATCTTCATCTCAAAAGAATGAAGGAAATCATATCTGAAGGAGCCATTAGAGGAATGCCAGAACTCAAGGTTGAGGAAGGGAAAGTTTATGGTGAGTGTGAAATTAGGAAGAAAACCATGATGTCACACCCAATTTCGCACCATCAGACTACTTTCAGAGTACTGGAACTTCTTTGTATGGGGGTTATGGAACCTATGCAGGTAGAAAGCCTGGGTGGAAAGAGGTATGTCTATGTGGTTATAAATGATTTTTCAAGGTTTACATGGGTAAACTTTCTTAAAGGAAAATCAGACATTTTTTAAGCTTTTAAAGATTTATGTCAAAGTGTTCAAAAGGAGAAAAAGAGTAGGATTGTCAAGATTAGAAGCTATCATGACAAGGATTTTGAGAATACCCAATTCACTGAATTTTGTGAGTCTAAAGACATCAATTATAGTTTTTCTTCTCAACCAGATGGAATTTTTTAGCAAAAGACTTGGGATATACAAGAATACACTAGAGACATGCTTCGTGATAAGCAAGTACCGAGTCACTTTTAGGCTGAAGCTATGAATACTACATGCTATATTCATAATAGGGTCACTTTGCGAGAGGGCACTTCAATCACTCTCTATGAGCTTTGGAAAGGAAGGAAGCCTACAGTGAAATACTTCCATGTTTTATGTCCTAACTAACAAAGACCAAAAAGGTAAGATGGGTCCCAGAAGAGATGAAGGGATATTTCTGGGTTACTTTTCAAGCAGCAGAGCTTATAGAATCCTTAACCTCATAACTGGGATGATAATGGAATCTATCAGTGTGGTGATTGTTGAAGCGGTAAAGCGACAAGCAACAAAAAGATTTGGAAGTATTTTTCTGGGAATTTATCGTGTGCACAGAGATCGGTTCGAGGGAAAGAATGTCGTTCGACGGTTTAAACGTTAAAGAGTTTGGGTTTAAATTGGTTTTAAAGTAAATGCGAAATAAAACTATTGAACATAAAAAGAATTCATTCTTTGGTGAGTAGAGAACTCTCGAGTTTACATTTCATCTACCCTATCAAATACTCAAACTCACTAATCAGTTGCACGCAACCAAAATCACTCGTCAACATTATCACGTATCGCTCACAACAAAGGTTATGTCTAACGCAAAGTTGAGAGAACAACCGTATTACCATCGTCGACACTCTCACACCCGACTCAAGATACGGATGGCTTTAAGTTTTGATACTCATGTGAATATTAAGCCCCAATCTATCTCTAGAGTCAAGAACCTAATAAATGTTCATCCTAATTCCGGATTCAAGGAGGATATGTCTACCGCAACTCAAATCCATACATAAAGCTATTAAAACGAGGATAACACCAATAGAGATCTGTAAAATAGCTCGCATACAAAGCCATGAGCAATAAATATACATACTATCAAAGTAAACTTACATACAAACTCACACCAATGGAAACTACAGAGGGAAGAGAGAATGGGAATCAAAATCTCTCGCGGTGTCAATCACGATCCAAGAATCATCCGCCTCTAATCGTCAAGTTGCAACCACCATTGATGCTTTTCTAAGCTCTAAACTACAAAGAATGAAGGTTTGATGAATTGGGAACAAATACCTAAAAACATAACCTAAAAAATGACTGAAAATGAACTTATAGTATTACAAAATCTGTCACGTTCGCTAAGCGAACGTTTTACTCACAAAGCGAGCCTCAAAAAGTGGCACTTAAGTGCCTACGGAACAGTTAAACCGACTCTGGACGAGCATTCGCTGGAAAGTTCGCTTTGCGAACTTTCTGGCGAACATTCACTGGGAAGTTCGCTTTGCTAACTTTGGTTCCTTTTTCTACTGTCTCATTCCCTGGGAAGTTCGCAAAGCGAACATTCGCTGGAAAGTTTGCAAAGCGAACTTGACAGCAAACCTGCCCTTATTTTGACCATAACTTCTGAACCGTAACTCGGATTGACGCACGGTCGGAAGCGCTGGAAAGCTTATTCAATGCTCTATACAACAATGGCAAGATATCCTTGATTGAATACCTGCAAAAATGAGAGAAAATCAATTAAACTCAATGATATTTACATGATACGCAATATATACACTAAAATGTAAAGTAAACATATTTATAAACAAATCGGGGTTTATTCAAACGATATTAACCAAAAAGTATCGATAATGTAACACCTCAAAATTTACCCTTTTGTTTCTAACTCTTTTTGGCTTATGCTTCATTTCATTTGTATCGTCATTTCTGTATTTGCATAGTTCTTTTGAGCATGGGATCGAGGTATCTTTCAGCAGCTCATGGCGTCATTAGTTCCAGTATCATTTCCAACAATGTTTAGAGCCAAGCAGATAGCTTTCAAAGTCTTTTTGAGCATTTATTTTGCTCATTAGACATTTTGACAATCAGAAGCTCTGGCAGTCATTTTTTTGATCAGCGATTCAGCACCAGACGATTATTTTCAGCAGTATTCCGAGCACAAAACAGAATTCACAGCATATTTCAAGTGTGTTTCAGTGTTACTCAGTAGCAATGCCAAGTTTTGGGGTTCAGAGGCTTAATGGTTTCAAAACAACTGTCAGAAGTCCCTTTTCCAAGTTTCCCTCCAAAAGGCGCCTAAATTTAAAATTTGAACTGAGTAACCGGTTACTCACCATGCGTTAACCGGTTACTCCTTTGTTTTTCTGCGCATCTTCAGCAAAAGTGAATTAAGTAATCGGTTACTCACCATATGTTAACCGGTTACTCAGAGCCAAGTTTGAAAATTAAATTTGAATCATGGTGATCATGTGCTTAGCTTGTGCATGTGTGGGAAGGATCTAGAATTGATTCAATTTCATCATTTTCCACCCAAATTAAAATTCTCTCTATCATTCTTCCACTCAAATTCCTCATTTTCTTTTCCTAATTCATTTTTCACCTCAATTTCCACCCACTAAACCTCACTCCAAACCCAAACTTAACTCCTAACCTAGGGGTTATTTAAACCAATTCATTCCAAATCTCTCAAGGACCTAGATCATTTTTTCACTCTCATTTTTCAAAATTTGCTCTCAATTCTCTCTCACTTTTTCATTCTCCAACTTCATCTTCAACCACACTCAAAGCTCCATATTCATAGATTCACAAATTCTTCATTGGAACTTGTTAATTCTTGAGCTAAGACCTCTCATCATCACTACATTTCAGCTTTTCAATTTGGATTTTCATTTGGATTTGGTTCTGAATTTTCAGAAGTGATTTTTGGAAGTGCTTTTGGAGCTTTGGTTGCTTATTGCTTGGATCTTCAACTTTTGAGTGCAAAAAGCTTGTGGATCTTGGATTTCTCTACTTGAATTCATCCAATTCTGTTTAAAACACTTACCAAAGCAAATCTCAGCTTTGTAGGTTGGTTAATTTCAGATCCATACTCATTTTAGCTTAATTGCAACTTGTACAATGTAGATCCATGAATTTTGATGTGTTTTGATTCATTTGGTTGATCTTGATTGTGGATGTTGATTATTATTGAATTTAAGTGATGTTTGAATGTTGTTTCTGAACTTAATTTTCGTGCATTGTTGATTACATGATCATTGGAGATGATTGCATAAGTGCTTTTGCTGCTGGAAGTTATTTTTCAAACTGATCTTGTACTGATTTTACAGTGTTAATCGATTAACCAATTGCAGTGCAATTAGGTTAATCGATTAACCAGTGCAAAATGTGCGTAATAAGAGCTGTTAATCGATTAACACAATTGCACTGCAATTGGTTAATCGATTAACACTGATGCAGGGTGTGTTTTTTGTGCATTTTTGAGCATGTTTCGAGCCCGTTTCATTTCTAATCTTCATGGATTGATATGATACATGTTTAATGACTGTTTTGATGTTGTTGCACCTCACACCATCATATGTGCACAATTTTCTGACACGCGGCTTTGTTTTTTTCATCGTTTATGAACATGTTTACATTGTTGCATTCTTGATGCCATGAACACATAGCACATACTCCTTGAGCGTGACAATTGTGAATTAATGTGTGTGTTGCTGGAATTGTGTTGTACGTGCTTGTTTGCCTTTCTCTTCCGTGAGACGCATACTTATTTCAATTTGTTCACATGCTTAATGATGTGCATCCTTTCATGACGTGCATTTTTCCATGATGTTTTCAAATTCATTCAACGTGATGTGACGTGTTTGTGATCATGATCAGAATATGTAATGCTTGATGCACGTTTACTACGCCATGATTGAGTTGTATTCAAGTGAATCACATGCTGCCCTGTTTCTACTGCTGTCTATGTGCATATGTGATGTTATATGTGCTGCTGTTTGGCTTTTTACACCTCCTTTTTGTGCTGATTGTGTGCTGTTATAAGCTGTCTTGCTTGTGTGCTGCTTTTTACTACTGTGTTGGTGTAGATGCGCTGTGGTAGCTGCTATTTTTGTTCTTTTCTTTTCACCTTCTTCTTCTCTTTCACTCTTTCTCTTCCCTTGAGTCTCAAGACTTGTTTAAGTCTTGGATTCACTCCCTTAGAGCTACCTAGTCTAACTTAATTTTCGATTAAGCTTGGAGTAGGATTAGCATTAGGCTTCCCTTTGCATGCTAATTTAGGTAGAAGTTTCCCTTTCAAACTCAACCTTAGGGCCACCTTTTGCATGACAACATTAGGATAGAATTCCTCTTAGTGTTTTCTTTTCCTTGAGTCTTCTCTTCTCATCTCATAACACTTCTAAAACACTTAATAAAGTTAACGAGTATTACGCATGAGCCTTGCATGTGGGAAGTGAGAAATGAGGGGTTTCCTCTCATTTTTCTAGAGTGTTTGGTGGACGTTCCATCTTGGAACGATTTGCTAAGCATTCGTTCCTATGTCATAGACTTCGGTGCAATGCAAGTTACGAACTAACTTCAATCCACTTCTGTCTAAAAAACACAAAAACAAATTCAAATCTTTTTATCCTTCGGGATCGTTCAGTTCAAATCCTTTTTAGAAAAGGGCACGTTACTTCCGTCTCGTCGCAAACAGGCATCGACCCTAACTGCCGGACGCAAATCTGACGTCGCTCATAATAAACACTAACCGACCTCGTTAGGTCGAACTACGACTGCTCTGATTTCCTCTCTCTAGTCCGATTGAGGATACGTAGGCACGAGACGGTGATGTCTTGGCGAGCAACCTCCCCCCTTTAGTTCGCGTCCGAATACGTAGGCATAGGACGAGCGATGTCCTATCGTGTCCCTTCTTTTTCTTTTCTCCCCCGTTTCTTTGCTCTTCTTCGGTCCCGTTCCTTCTCGTTTCTAGTAGCAGTGGAGCTCCAGATGACGACACCCTTTGATCGAGACAACAAGCATAGATCCCATCGAGTACTATGGACGTGTGGGGTGCTAACAACTTCCCTTCGCGTAATTGACTCCCTTACCCATTTCTCTTGGTCACGAGACCATGCTCTTTCCCTTCCCTCATGTTTACGCGGTGTTTCCTTTCCCTCTCTTGGGATAAATACACATTGCTGGCGACTCTTTTTTCCTAGCCACTTTCGTGTTTGTACCATGGATGAAAATCCTCAGGAGCGACAGATAAGTGCAACAAAACTTATATACAAAAATAGTTAAATTTTGCACTTATCAAACTCTCCCAAACTTAAACTTGTTTGTCCGCAAACAAGAATCAAGCAAACTTAAAAACACAAAAGCAATAACCAAAGAATCACGAATCAACAGGTTTTGAAAAATGGAAACAAATGTATGGTTCAAATGAAAAACGGTACACACAAAGTAAATACTTACCACTAAACTACGACGACAACATAGTCACGAAACAAATGCAAAATACAAAAATAATGCCAAACATCCTAAAACAACACAAGTTCCAAAGTGAATCACACCTAGCAAAAACAATCATCGGTAGATGAAAAACACAAAATGGGGTACTTATCACTCACACAACAATCATGCAAACAATAGACTAAATTATGCAACCATCCAAAAATTCACATTGAACATACAAAGGTAAAAATCACAAGGACTTTCAAGGTTGTAGCGTGGTCGGGTAAACAAACAAGGGACAATTTCTAAAGGTAATTGAAACAAAAAATTGTCTAAATCTAAGGGAGTGATCAACTCACAAAGACTTAAACACAAAATTCAAATCAACTTCTTCCAAAATCCCAAGTGTTTCACAAAACACAATACTTATTTAGCACAATTATTTGAACTCTTTTTGTTTCCTTTCTCAAGGATTTTCTTTTTCTTTCTTTTTTTTCTTTTCTTTTTCATGTTTTTCTATTTTTTTCTTTTCTTTTTCAACCTCATAGAAACCAACCAATGAGTAAACAACCATTCTCTCCCCAACTTGAATTCAACCACATCATCATGTGAATACTCCCTACTTTCTAAGGCAAGGCAAAAATTCATACAACAACGCAAAGTTGAGGGTCCAAGAAAAAACAAAATCCATTAAAAAATAAGTGAACTAAATACTCATAGACAAGCATTAAGTTCAAATTAAACATGGATCAAAAAGCTCAAAGGGGTTACAAATGATCACACACTCACAAGGTGAATGACTATTTGGCTAGGTAGTTGTGCTCAAAATGAAACAAAATGCCTTGATCCTTTTCATGCTTTCATATAATCAACACAAATAAAAGATTAAGCATAATAAAATCCAGTTAGAACAAGAATGTTGGTACTCCGCGCATATATGAACAATGGAAAGCTACCTCACAAAAAGGGTGGGAACTAAAGTGATTCACAACAAGAACAAGTATACAAAAGAATGAATGGCATGGAAGTTTGTAAAAAGCCTAAGTATCATAAATATGCTAAAGTCAAGAAACCGATAAACACATACCTTGGACGTGTACAAAAACTTAACAATATCATTACCATACATCCTCAAGTTGAAATGATCAAACTTGGAAACTCATCAAGCATCCTCAAATAACTCAAGACAAGCTCAAAGGCAAACACAAAAACTATTAATATAAACAAACTAAAAGACCGGGTGAAAATACATTAAACAAATTGTAAAGTGGAGATTTGAGAATTTCACGAAAAATCCGAGTACAACTTGTTTAATGAATGTTCACCACACTACCTAAGCTAAAATGAAAAAGTAATAGCGAAACAAAAAACTGATAAAACATGCTTGTTTTACGTCGTAAGCTCGACGCCTTTACAATGCTTAGCTAGCAACTTCCTTCCTTCTTTGCCATGGTGATGCCTCACCACGCAAACCAAAAGCAAGTGTCCTAACCAAACACTTAAACAAACGTTACGGGAACAAAATGTATACAACACTTGAACAAACATAATGGAAATAGACAAGATATACGATATATAAAAAACTCAAAAACAAAGAAACTATCGCAATGCGACTCAATATCAAAACCAATCCCCGGCAACAGCGCCATTTTGTTGAAGCGATAAAGCGGCAAGCAACAAAAAGATTTGGAAGTATTTTTCCGAGAATTTATCGTGTCCACAGAGATCGGTTCGAGGGAAAGAATGTTGTTCGACAGTTTAAACGTTAAAGAGTTTGGGTTTAAAATGGTTTTAAAGTAAATGCGAGAAATAAAACTATTGAACATAAAAAGAATTCATTCTTTGGAGAGTAGAGAACTCTCGAGTTTACATTTCATCTACCCTATCAAATACTCAAACTCACTACTTAGTTGCACGCAACCAAAATCACTCGTCAACATTATCACGTATCGCTCACAACAAAGGTTATGTCTAACGCAAAGTTGAGAGAACAACCGTATTACCATCGTCGACACTCTCGCACCCGACTCAAGATACTGATGGCTTTAAGTTTAGATACTCATGTGAATATTAAGCCTCAATCTATCTCTAGAGTCAAAAACCTAATAAATGTTCATCCTAATTCCGGATTCAAGGAGGATATGTATACCGCAACTCAAATCCATACATAAAGCGATTAAAACGAGTATAACACCAATAGAGATTTGTAAAATAGCTCGCATACAAAGCCATGAGCAATAAATATACATACTATCAAAGTAAACTTACATACAAACTCACACCAATGGAAACTACAAAGGGAAGAGAGAAGAGGAATCAAAATCTCTCGCAGTGTCAATCACGATCCAAGAATCATCCGCCTCCAATCGTCAAGTTGCAACCACCATTGATGCTTTTCTAAGCTCTAAACTACAAAGAATGAAGGTTTGACGAATTGGGAACAAATACCCCAAAACATAACCTAAAAAATGACTGAAAATGAACTTATAGTATTACAAAATCTGTCATGTTCGCTAAGCGAACGTTTTACTCGCAAAGCGAGCCTCAAAAAGTGGCACTTAAGTGCCTACGGAACAGTTAAACCGACTCTGGACGCATTTGCTGGAAAGTTCGCTTTGCGAACTTTCTGGCGAACATTCGTTAGGAAGTTCGCTTTGCTAACTCTGGTCCCTTTTTCTACTGTCTCATTCGCTGGGAAGTTCGCAAAGCGAACATTCGCTGGAAAGTTCGCATAGCGAACTTGACAGCAAACCATCCCTTATTTTGACCATAACTTCTGAACCGTAACTCGGATTGACGCACAGTCGAAAGTGCTGGAAAGCTTATTCAATGCTCTATACAACAATGGCAAGATATCCTTGATTGAATACCTGAAAAAATGAGAGAAAATCAATTAAACTCAATGATATTTACATGATACGCAATATATACACTAAAATGTAAAGTCAACGTATTTATAAACAAATCGGGGTTTATTCGAACGATATTAACCAAAAAGTATCGATAAGTGGAACAAAACTTATATATAAAAATAGTTACATTTTGAACTTATCAGTGATTGATGATTCAGTTACAAAGCAAAGGATGGATGTTGAGGATAATGTTAGAACATCCTCTGTGCAGACTAATGAGGCAGGAAAAGAGGAAAGCTGTAAATTCTCTAGCATTATGTCAAATAACTCTTAAGTCACTTCTGATCTCTCTGGTGGGAGTTATTCAGATCAATCCAAGGATCTCAGTGCAAGACACTCTATTGAAAGAAACATTACTGGGTTTACAAAGGAAATATCAAACTCATGTCTCGTCTGCAAACTTGAACCAAGAATGAGTTATATTATTCCAGAGAAGAAGATCTTGAATTGCATCATTGGAACAAGGAATTGTGATATGGATTACTCCTACAACACAAAGGTTATGCTGAAAGAATTATGCAAGGTAGAATGGGTAACTGATATGTATGACGGTTTATCTCTGACAAATAGTCTGACTGCCTGGATTAACAAGAAGCAAACATGTGTTTCTTGGTGTACTACTGAAGCTGAGTATGGTGAAATCAAAGGAGGTTGCTTTTAATTAGTGTGGATGAAATAGATGTTGAAGAAACATGATGACAAGGCTGATGTTCTGACATTATATTATAAGGATCTGAGTGCTATCAGATATTTCATCCATTATATCTGGAACAAGAACCCTGACAGGTATAATCAACTATCAGGAATCTTGATGAAGGAAAGGCAAAGGTTGTTATTTTGAAGTGTGTGGACACTAAGGATCAACTGACTATTATGTTTACTAATGACTCATATGGAAATGTTTTTTAGAACATAAGTTGTGAAGTGAGAACTGGCACTATTGAGGAGTTGTAGCAATTACAGAAATGGAGGAATGCAACATATACAGCATTTTTCCTCTATTCTTTGATGCTTGGTAGGCCTGAGCAAGTGACGGTAGTTAATGGATGGAATAAAAGATCTTTGCAAGATAGAAGGACTGATTTTAAGAAGACATGTTTTAGGGCTGTGACAAGGGAGTTCAGTATCAACATTCCTAAATCATGTGACAACTTCAAGGAGTGTAGAAGGGTCTTTGACATGGGCAAGAGGTGGAAGATCATCTAAAAATGATCTAAATGTGTGTTTCCTTCAGTGTTTATACTTTATCCATTATTTGTGTTTGCTTCCATATGTGTGATTCCATTTATGCTTGTTTACATTTACTCTATTTTTGTCTGTGTTTGGCTAAAAAGGGGGAGTAAAATGTTAGTGTGCTCAGTCTACTATTTCTGATGTTAGATCTGATGTCATGACTTCATGTCGTGTTTATACTACTGCTTGGAAAGAGTAGTTTTCTCTGTTGTTGTTGTTATTGTTGGTTGTATGCAACTTTTTAGGGGGAGCATGATAGTCTGTCTTGCTTGCTGCTGCTGCTACTGATATGGAACCATATGTTGTGTCTGGGAGAATGCATTTTCTCTGCAATAGGTTGTGATGTTCAGGGGGAGTGTGCTTGTGTTTGGTGTTTTTGAAGTTTGGTTCTATTGTATGAACTTGCAAGAGTTCATGTGTATTTTTCTTGTGATTTTGGTTTTCCCCTTCAGGGGGAGTACTGGTTATGTATGACAGGGGGAGCTTTGTATCTGTCTGATCTGACCTGTCTGATCTACATGTTCTCGTGTAGATTGTGTTGCCCTGTTTGATCTATGACGTGAGACTAAATGTCTTGACATTGTGTTGTCAGGTGTGTTTTATTGCCTTGACAGTTTTTGGGTTTGTGGTTCTTGTTGTCTTGTGTTTCTATTTTGATTCCACTGTGTTTGCCTCTGATGTGGGCTAAGGTTTTTTTAGCCAAAATTTTCCAAAGGGGGAAATTGTAAGTTCTATGGTTTTTGGATTGGCAACATTTTGGTAAAACAATATGCTATCAGCAAGATGTTAAGCCAGTTGTTCTGCTATGACAGTCAGACATCATGTTCAGTATGATGTTGTGACATGTTCCAGGACATGTTATACCAGAAAGTTAGGGCATGACTATTTTGGTATTTTTAGTGTGAGATTTTAGTGTGTTTTAATTCACACGTTTGTGTTATTCAAGGAGGGATATTGGGGGAGCTTCTGTTTTGACAGATTGTGTTCCTATTTTTATGCAAGAAAGTATCTAATAATTGAAAGCTTGATTCCTGGCATTTTACGTTTTGCTTTAAGAGCCCAAGCCCATGCAGTTGTGATACTTATTTAAAGGAGTCTCTAAACCTAAAGAAAGCGTGGATTTTGAAGAAATTAGGATTAGTCGTGTCTTGGAGTCTCTTTAGGGTTTAGTGTGTTTTTGCTTGTATGTCACTCTTGTATTAGGCTTGATGCATTTATTGGACGGATTGTTCACTTTAAAGCTTTTAAACAAGAATGTATTATTCTTAGTTGAAGCTTTAAGCAAAACTAAGTATTGCACTGTGAAGGATTGATACTTCTTTTTGGGTTGTAGTTGAATTGTCACTGGTTTGTGACTGATAGGAAGTGAGAGGGGGATCTCATATCTAAAGGGTGTCTAGGTAAAAGTTGCACAAGGTAGTGATTAGGCGAGAAGTTGTAAATGAGGGAGTTTAGCTTTGAACTAATACTATCATAGTGAATTTCCTTCCTAGCTTGGTAGCCCCCAGATGTAGGTGACGTTGCACAGAACTGGGTTAACAACTACTGGTGTTATTTATCTTTCTGCCATTTAAGTTTCTGCATATTTACTTGTGTGATCAAACTGTCCTGATCCCAGAAGTTGCGACATCTGTCTCGACATCTGGTATCTGCGTGCCAGAATTTCAAAAAGATTTTTGTTAAGACTTGATTAATACTTCTTAATTTTCTGTTTAACTAGGCTATTTAGCACCGACGCCAGAAGGTGTATTAGGTGTCACGTGACACTGTTAGTGTCAGTATCGTGTCTCTATCAATATTTCATAGTTAAGTATATATAACATGGGTCTTGTTTATTGGATAAGGTGGTTGAGAAGCTTTATTGCAGACTACGGTGTCCCTTTCTTGGTGGTAGTATGGACAGTTTTGTCATTCTCAGGGCCAAGAGAAATACCTTATGAAATTCCAAGAAGACTAATTGCTCCTCTTGCTTGGGAATCTATATCTTTACACCATTGGACTGTTATCAAAGTAATTCGCGCGTGTTCAAATAAAGCATAGTTTTTTTTCTTTCAAAATGTTAATGACATAGTTTTTTTTTCTTTCAAAATAAAGCATAGTTTTTTTTTCTTTCAAAATAATGCATGACTAATTGCTCCTCTTGCTTGGGAATCTATATCTCCAAGATATGCCTTTGCTGCTTTCATTCCTACATTGATGGTAGCAGGACTTTACTTCTTTGATCATAGTGTTGCTTCTGGGATGGTACAACAGAAAGAATTCAATCTTAAGAAACCATATGCATATCATTATGAAATATTCTTACTAGGATTCACAGTATCTATCTATTTATAAGTTCCTTTTTAGATATAGCCCAATTATGAAACTCATCACTAATATAATCATTTCAAACTTTGCTTTATGGACAACTTGGATTACCACCTTCAAATGGTGTTCTTCCTCAATCTCCTATGCACACCAAGAGCCTTGCAGTTCTCAAGGGTTTAATGATCAGAAGAAAGATGGTTGAAAGTGTGAAAGATAGCATAAGAAATAAAGCTAGTAACACCGAAATCTACGAGAAGATGCAAGCAGTGTTTGTAGAAATGGACAGCAGCAACCATGTTAGTTATGTGGAAAAAGAGTTGGAGAACTTAAAAGAGGTTGTCCTAAAAGGTGAAGATAATGGAGATAACAAGAAAGAAACATTTGACCCTGAGAAGCAAATTGATGCATGTTTGCCTGTAAGAGTAAATGAGCAAAGAATCAGCAATCTTTTACAATCAGTTTTTGTTGGAGCATCATTTTTTGCCATGCCTGTCATAAAAATGATATTGACTTCAGTTTTATGGGGATACTTTGCATACATGGCCATTGATAGTCTTCCTGGTAAACAATTCTGGGATAGGATACTACTTCTCTTCGTAACGCCTAGTAGATGGTTAAAGTAAGTACACGTTACTCTTAAATGTAATCACAATCGCAATTTAATATCACGCTAATATATAAAGTTAACGTATTATGACAGGTTATTGGAGGGTCGTCATGCTTCTTTTGTTGAATCGGTACCAATTAAAAACATAGTCTTCTTTACAATATTCCAATGTGTGTATTTCTTGGTTTGTTTTGGAGTGACATGGATTCCAGTAGCTGGAATATTGTTCCCTTTGCCTTTCTTTTTACTGATCTTGGTGAGGCAATATATTCTCCCAAAGTTGTTTAGTGTTCATCACCTAAGAGAACTTGATGCAGCTGAATATGAAGAAATTACTGGTGCTCTGATAGGAAGTGGAATTAGTTTCTAAACAACTTAATTGTTTAAGTTAGAAGCAGAATTTATTTTACTTTGGCTTTTAGGTTAATTGATTTTAGTTGGGCTTTTAGGCTCTTTGTCTTATTTATCTATTATTGGTACTATATATATGTACTCTCATTGAGGCCGTTAAGGTCATCAAGCCTACAGTTTTGATTGGATCGTCAGAAGTAGGGAAAACCTTCATGAAGGCAGTAGTCAAGGCTATGACAGCAAACAATAAAATTCCTCTCATTTTGGCTCTTTCTAATCCAACCTCACAGTCTGAGTGTACAACCGAAGAGGCATACAAATGGAGTGAGGGTCGTGCAATTTTCGCTAGCGGAAGTCCACTTGATCCTGTTAAATACAAAGGCAAAGTTTATTATTCTGGCCAGGCCAATAATGCTTACATTTTTCCATGCTTTGGTTTGGGTTTAGTAATGTCGGGAGCGATCCGAGTACATGATGACATGCTTCTAGCAGCATCCAAAGCGTTGGCGAAGCAAGTGACCAACGAGAAGCAGGGCAGTTTCGTCCATGTGTTGATTAATTACCAAACCGACACACGACAGGAGCCACTAGAGGGAGAAGGAAAGAAAAACAAGGTGATGAGGCGGCAAACAACGTTTGTTTTCCATCACACGTCTCATCCGTGGAGCAGGAATCCAATACTAATCTGGATGGTGATCTATGCTTTCTGTGTCAGTTCAGAAGTTCTATACAAAAGTCTGATTACCTTGCACTCTGTCTCGGCTTCATTACTCATGGAAGATGAATTCCATGGTACAAAACTTCAACATGTTGTATCCACTTTAGCACTTGAAATCAGGCAGCATCAGGGTCCATCTGCTAGTACTCAAAATGCTTTTGAAATGGCTTCATTTATTTGGACATTGAAGCTTGCTGCTGATTTACATAGCATATTAAAGGTTAGCAAGCCGACTCTAAAGACACGAGCATTTCAAAAGGCTTGTGCTTTTAATGGGGTTGTGCGACTTACAGGACGCTTGATTGGTGATGGTGCCAAGAATCAAGTTGCTATGAACCATACTAACACATTTTTTGATGCTAAGCGATTAATTGGAAGACGATTTAGTGATGTTTCGGTACAAAGTGACATGAAGTTATGGCCATTCAAGGTGATTCCTGGTCCTGGTGACAAGCCAATGATTGTGGTGAACTATAGAGCTGAAGAGAAACAATTCTCTGCTGAAGAGATATCTTCCATGGTTCTTAAGAAAATGAAAGAAATCACAGAGGCTTATCTTGGTACCACGAATAAGAATGTTGTTGTTACCGAGCCTGCTTACTTCAATGATTCGCAGCGTCAGGCTACCAAGGATGCTAGTGTGATTTCGGGGCTAAATGTGATGAGGATCATTAATGAGCCTACTGCTGCTGCTATTGATTACGGGCTTGATAAGAAGGCTACGAGCACATGTGAGAAATTTTTTCTTATTTTAGATCTTGGTGGTGGAACTTTTGATGTTTCACTTCATACTATTGAGGAGGGTATGTTTAAGGTGAAAGCTACTGCTTGTGATATACATAAGGAAAATGGTGGTGGCCTTAATCTTGATGCAGTGAACATATTTAACAACGCGTTACTTGTCTACAAACTTGAGGACAAGGTTGTTTTTGAAGGGGTTGGTAATGATAGGAAGTGGAATTAGTTTCTAAACAACTTAATTTTTTTAGTTAGAAGCAGGATTTATTTTACTTGGGCTTTTAGGTTAATTGATGTTTAGTTGGGCTTTTAGGCCCTTTATCTTATTTATCTATTATTGGTACTATATATATGTACTCTCATTGAGAGATTGGGGAATATCAAATGAATTAAAATTGTATTTATTTTATTAATTAGTTTTATCTTTCTTAGTATTTCTCTAGTCTTGTTAGGGTTTATCATTAGCATCTTAACATGCTCCAAGACTCTCGGTAAGTGTATGTAGTATTTAAGTCTGATAACGCGAAATTATATCGTTAAATTGACTTAATTTACATTGAATTATTTAATCGTTTTCATTTATTTACATGTTATTTGGCAAGTGTTAAGCTTATTTCCAGGTATTTTATCTCAAGTGACTTGTATAAGAAAAGAAGAGAAAAGAGAAGAAAAGAGAAGAAAATAAGGCATTTGACAGCAAAAACTGGATTCTGCACTCAGGGCGCATGACGACCGTCACATTGGCATGGCGACCGTCACAAGCTTCAAGTTGTGACCCCCGTCACATGGCTATGGCGACCGACATGGCTTGTTTTTCTCAGAATATTCCAATGACGTTCCTTATTTCTCTCCACGCATGGTCTTGTAACCACCCACTACAGCACTACTTGGAAGTTTTCCCCCACTTTCTCCACTACTCACACATGACCCATGGAAGTTGGTGAACGAAAATCCTCCTATAAATAGACCTTATTTTCTTAGTTTCAGGGATCCAAGTTTTGTGCGCGAAAGCGCTGTTCGTAGTTTTAGGCAGAAAATTACAATTGTAAAAGGAGTATTTTCTCACATCGAGAAATTACTCCACCATTAGAATTTAGGCCTATGTTCTATATAACTTGCTTGGGTCAACAATCTTGCCGTCATTATTGAAGTTAAAGTTTATTCAAGTTTCTTTATTTCCCGCATTTTACTTCAAGTCTTTACAGGTTCTTTATCGCATTGCTTATTATTATTGTTTATCGCTTTCCTAAATTAATTATTATGATGTTTTCAAATGCAATTATAATCTTTAATTTGTTTACGTTTAATTCCATGTCTTGCTAAATTGTCCTGAGTCCGGCTTATGAGGACCGTCGTTACCGACGGGACTCGATAGAAAATAATAGGTACGAACTTATGATTAAAATTCTGTTTTGGTTTTAATTTCCAAGTCTAATTTAAATAGCTTTGTCACAAGAGTGAGAGGGTATTTAACAGAATTTTGTCACGAGAGTGAGAAATTAATAAAGGTTAGAGCCGGCACTGCGAGAGCGTGAGGATCGAACCGGATAGCGGAAATTAGGCAACATATCTAAATACAGCGAGAACGCTTTAGATACATTTAGGATATTATTGGCTTTCAAAATATATTTCCTAGTTACCGGGCGAGCGAGAGCAAAATCTTGGGATTAGGAAGTATGGCCTTAGTTAATACCGCTAGAGCGTGAGGCGGAGTTTTTAAGTTGGTATATTCTACGGAACTAAGTTATAGTTGTAATCAGTACCCGAATTCTACAAAGTCCTTTAGGAACGCGGAATCCATATTCCGGCCTCTCTTTATTATCATATTTTCTTAGTTTTATTTTAGTTTAGTTTTAGTTTCCCTTTTATCAATTATCATTAGCATTAGCTTTACATCGCAGCAATAGATAACGGTAGGTTGACATTGGTCTCTGTGGGTTCGACAATCTTTTATATTACTTCGATATTTCCGTGTACTTGCGGACGCATCAAGTTTTTGGCGCCGTTGCCGGGGACCAACAGTCAATATTGTTATTCCGTTGTTGCACCGTATAGACTAAGGCACTCCCATAAAAAAAATAAAATTAAAAATTAAAAAATTAAAAAAAAAATTAAAAAACTATGTATCACCCAAATTTTCTCTATGATAACCACTCACAATATCTTGAGGAGCCACACCTAAATTTTCTCTACAATTACCAACCGCAATACTCCCAATATCTTGAGGAACCGTAACCAAATTTTTCCCATGATTACGATTCCCAAAATTTTGAGGAACCGCAAGAATCTCATAATTCCAACCTAGAAATATTAATGCAGGATTTCAATGCGACACTGACTCACTCCCAATATCTCGAGGAACCGCACCAAAATTTCCTCTACGATCACCATTCCCAATATTTCGAGGAACCACAAGAATCTGTTAATTCCAACCTCGAAGCATTAATGGAGGACTTCATTGAAACAACAACTAATTCTAGGATAGAGTCTATGATGGAGCACTTTGTGGAGACACAAACTCTCCAGAATGAAGAGCTTAGAAAACAACGTCTCGATACTTATGAAACCCTTAGGCAGATAAACGCAATAGTCGAGTCCCTCGTGACTCACACTGAGGCATTGGAGACTCAAATCTCCCTGCTTGCAAAGACACCTATCGGACCCTACCCTGAGGAGCATGTGGATGTTGTAACAACCATTAATGAAAAACAAATCGAGAATCCTGAGGAGAGTGATAATGAGGTTGAGGAGAGTGATATTGAGGTTGAGGAGAGTTCTAGTGAGGAAGAAGTAGAGATTGAGAAAAATTTACTGGGACCACCTGAAAGGGAGGTCGTCAAAGAGGTAGAAAAAGAAGCACCTAATGTCGTTCCTCCTCCATATACCCCACCAATTCCTTTCTCGCAAAGGTTTGAGGAAGCTAAGGTAGAATCCTAATCTAAAACGTATGCAGAGGTATTGGAAAATATCCACACCGATGCATCTTTGTTTGAGGTCACGCATAAAAAGAGAAAATTCGAGGATCATGAAACTAGGGATATCATTACTGCTAAGAGGGTAAGGTTAGACTTTGAGGTGATGGATGAAATAACTAAGCCCAAGCTTGAAAAACTAATAGTTAGGATAGATCCAGAACCACCACCATAAGTTCAAAAGAATGAACCGCCCCACTGAAGGAAGAAAAGAAAAGGTGAGGGATATGTGATATGGCTTGATAAGTGGCCATGGAAACCGAAAATTATTAGCCGTCGAGCTATCGACGTTAAACAAAGCCTTGCATGGGAGGCAACCCACGAGCTTTTAATTTAATGTTTTCTTTATATTGTTTATGTTTGCAGAAAATAAAGAATTGTATCGCTTGTCACGTCTCAGCTATATTTAGGCGAACGATCTCTCGATGACAATCCCTTAAGATGAGTTGGTGCCCACGCACATTCCTACGAATGTCGCTGCTGGTGGTGACACCAATGATGAGTATGATAGGAGAAAGCATGTCTCTCCCGTTCGTAACTTACATCCTCCTTATTCTTTGCATGGTCAGGTTCCACCTGCACACACTGCACCGTATTTTTCTAACATTTTTTGCAGGTACTTCCTTCGAAAACAAATAGTATGATGAGCGGCTTCAGTAAAGTGAAGTTTCAGCAAATTCAGATAACTCGTAGTGCAAGACGCCGGAGTAGAAGTGGCCAGCAAAGACAGGAACAACAAGGGAAGAATCAGTGCGAATTTGGCTGTGGTAGCACGCAATGGCATTCATACAGGTTCTATCTTTCCTTTACAACCTTTTATCAAAACATTGAGGACAATGTTTGGTTTAAGTGTGGGGGAGGAACATTTACCGCCTTCATTTTACCGCCTTCTAGTTAAATTTGCTGTTTTCCAGCATGATTTTAAAATTTTTTCTGTTTTAATGTTTTGTGCGTCTGTGCATGTGCTGTCGAGTCTTTATGTTGATTTTATGTTTTTTACCGATTTCCCCATTTTCTTGAGCCATACCAAATATTTTGAAAATTTTTGAGTTAAAAATAGTGTTTCTTTTGAAAATCTTAGGTTACAGACAAACTTGAGGTTAGATTGTGAGACTTGGGAAAATTCTGCAAGATCGGTATCGTCTTAACACCGTGAGCCTCTAAATTATGGAAATCGATTTGAGTACTTGTTATGCCATAGCCTTAAGTTCTCACCCCTTTAGTAGTCCCTAAGTAGTTTATTTAGCAGTCAGCACCATCCTAAGCACGCACTAAGTAGGAAGTCGATGCAAATAAGTGTATGATCTCAGGCTTAAAAGGTAAATTAAGAAAAGAAAAAAATGAATGCTCCTTCTAAGTTAGGTGATCCTCACCCGATCATTTAGCCCAACGGTACAAACTTCTTTATTTTATCGATTTTTAAGCCAATGTGCCAAAAGAAAAAAAAATGAAAATAATGAGATCATAGTCACTAACAGGCCATCCTACCATGAATGTGAAAGGATAACGGGCTTAATGTGATTGCGCCAGAATGAAAAGGGATAAAAGAAGGATGAGTGAGTTAGGCTTAGGTATAATGACATGATTCGGATTGGTTTGTATAGGATGGAGGTTGATGACCGCAAAAGCGAAATTGTGTTGTTACGATATCCTTAGTGTGTGACGACCGTCACATTGGCATGACAACCATCACATTGGCATGGCGACCGTCACATTGGTATGGCGACCGTCACAAGCTTCAAGTTGTGACCCCCGTCACATGGCTATGGCGGCCGGCATGGCTTGGTTTTCTCAGAATATTCTAATGACGTTCCTTATTTCTCTCCACGCATGGTCTTGTAACCACCCACTACAGCACTACTTGGAAGTTTTCCCCCACTTTCTCCACTACTCACACATGACCCATGGAAGTTGGTGAACGAAAATCCTCCTATAAATAGACCTTATTTTCTTAGTTTCAGGGATCCAAGTTTTGTGCGCGAAAGCGCTGTTCGAAGTTTTAGGCAGAAAATTACAATTGTAAAAGGAGTATTTTCTCACATCGAGAAATTACTCCACCATTAGAATTTAGGCCTATGTTCTATGTAACTTGCTTGGGTCAACAATCTTGCTGTCATTATTGAAGTTAAAGTTAATTCAAGTTTCTTTATTTCCCGCATTTTACTTCAAGTCTTTATAGGTTCTTTATCGCATTGCTTATTATTATTGTTTATCGCTTTCCTAAATTAATTATTATGATGTTTTCAAATGCAATTATAATCTTTAATTTGTTTACGTTTAATTCCATGTCTTGCTAAATTGTCCTGAGTCCGGCTTATGAGGACTGTCGTTACCGACGGGGCTCGGTAGAAAATAATAGGTACTAACTTATGATTAAAATTCTGTTTTGGTTTTAATTTCCAAATCTAATTTAAATAGCTTTGTCACGAGAGTGAGAGGGTATTTAACACAATTTTGTCATGAGAGTGAGAAATTAATAAAGGTTAGAGCCCGCACTGCGAGAGCGTGGGGATCGAACCGGATAGTGGAAATTAGGCAACATATCTAAATACAGCGAGAGCGCTTTAGATACATTTAGGATATTATTGGCTTTCAAAATATATTTCCTAGTTACCGGGCGAGAGAGAGCAAAATCTTGGGATTAGGAAGTATGGCTTTAGTTAATACCGCGAGAGCGTGAGACAGAGTTTTTAAGTTGGTATATTCTACGGAACTAAGTTATAGTTGTAATCAGTACCCGAATTCTACAAAGTCCTTTAGGAAAGCGGAATCCATATTCTGGCCTCTCTTTATTATCATATTTTCTTAGTTTTATCTTAGTTTTAGTTTTAGTTTCCCTTTTATCAATTATCATTAGCCTTAGCTTTACATCGCAGCAATAGATAACGGTAGGTTGACATTGGTCTCTGTGGGTTCGACAATCTTTTATATTACTTCGATATTTCCATATGGATTCACCTAGTTTTGCATCAAGGGAATTGTCTGATAGTGAAATATTAGATGAATTAACTACTAGAAGAGGAGAGTTGAAGGTCAGAGCTCTAAGCTTTAGAGAGGAAAGACATGGTCAAGTAAGTTATGAATACAACTATACTGTCTTTTTCTTGATTTGTATGAAAACTAGTTGACTTTATTTTATCTTTTTGTTATAGAATCATTTAAATATTGCTTAAGATAGTTAATTAGAAGCTTGTTTTGATTAGTCATTTTAATTCTATTCTAATATGAACATTTATATGATAATTTCTTTTGTTATGAATTTTTAATTCTCTTGAAAAAGGGTTGGTCTAATTTGTTTGAATGTCAATGGTTTGTATTGCTTGCAGGTGATCTATCCTAATGAAATAGTATGTGAAAATGAACCATCAAAGGGTTAAAGACTTATGGCAAAAGTATCGTTAGTGGTCATTATTTACTATATATAGAAGAAAAGAGAAGATATCAATAAATGTCAATTTGTACAATATTGTTAACTTGAAATGCTTTCTTGTGTTTATCTGCCGTGGATTGGGAAATTTTCTCCTTTGGGAGTGTTAAGAGAATATTTTTGTTGTTTTCGGGTTTTCTTTTGTTTTTGGGAAGGTACTGGACCTAAAATTTTGATTTTTGTGAGCTCGCTAAGATTTCGCAATCTTATGCCTACGTATTCCCGTAAAGAGATTTGGAAAATTAGAGCCATCGTAGTTTCTCCTATTTCTATGGGAGGAAAGATATGTGGTGTGTTGTTCAAAGCCTAAGATTGAAGCTAAAAGGATGTTTGTGTCTTGTTCAAAGCCCAAGATTGAAGCTAAAGGTTGATTGAGAGAGATAATTTGTCATCTCTAAAGGGAGATATCTCACCTATTCATCACAAGATGTCTGGTAATTAGTTATAAAAGGAAATTACTTTAACTGGGATGTGGTGAGTCCAGTAATGCCATAATTTCCTTTATAAGAGAGATGTCATGAAGGAAGAAGCTTTAACTCAGTGTAGAGCAATGCCACTTTTCCTTTATGAATATTTCATTCTAAGAGAGGGACATTGGCTTGGATGTGAGGAATCCAGAGGCTTGCCACTTACAGCTGTTAGATGAAAGATAAGTTTTAGCCAGGATAAAGGAGGGACTCCAGCTTGGATTTTGAATCAACAAGTGTGCCACTTACAGCAATTATCTGGACAAAGGTTTTGATTTTTTGTTTTAATATGTGATGTATATAGGATATACCTTCCTGTAAAGTGGACTCATAGTCTCATCTGAGGGGATGTTGTTTTTTGTGTGCCTTGATTAAGGCCCAAGGTTGAAGCTAAAAGAAAATGACTCCACTGGGGAGGGTTTTATCTGTCTTATACAAAGCCCAAGATTGAGGCTGACTGGGGAAATTTCTTATATGAAGCCTAAGAGGAGGCTGTCTTTTGCTGAGGATTATTGAAATCCAAGAGCAGGTCCAAACTGTATTGGGGGGTCTAAAGGGATTTCACTCTTGCTGGAAATTAGGGAAGAGTTGAAATACCAGATGCCATGAGGCTCTGATTTTATTGGGGATTTATTGATGGTAAAATAACCCTAGTTGGGATGTTTAGATATGAAAATCGAGCCTTGTTGAGGATCAGAAAATCCTTAGGGGATGAGTTTGAAAGCCTTAGAGGTTTTAACTCTTCTGGAGACTAGTGTATTGGTAGAGCTATCAGGGTTTTTCCTATACTTTGAGGGTCTCTGTGTGAGATCCAAGAGGAGATGAGACTTTCCAAGTCTTATTTGTATAAAGCCCCAGGGGAGGCTGAGATTGTCCAAGTCTCTCAAGAAATGGTAGGCTCTGGTGTAGAGATGGGTTTTTGTATAATGCCCAAGAGGAGGCTGTTGGTTTAAGGGATGGAGAATAACTTCTGACTGACTGGATGTTCTGGGAATTTGACTCTCCTGGGGATTGAACTAACAAAGATGACTAATTTCTAAGAAGCTTTGGGTCCTTGTATTAAGCCCAATAGGAGGCTGGGGAACTCTTAAGAAGCCTGTTGGTCCTTGTACTAAGCCCAAGAGGAGGCTGGGGATATTTCTAGGAAGCATGTGGGTCCAAGCCTAAGAAAAGTTCAAGAAAGGTTTCACCGGGAATTAATCATTTCTTTGTTGAACAGTTCCAAGGTTTGAAGAAATTCAAAAAAGGTTTCACCGGGAATTAATTCTCTCTGGGGAAATGAATTTCTTGTATATATATGTATATAAGTTTTGACAGTCTTGAGAAAAGTTTCACCGGGAATAATGTATTTCTCTGTTCCATATTGAATAAGCCCAAGAGGAGGCAGACTGTATCAAGGGAATTTCCTATGAGGGAACTAGTTTTGACTAAGTTAGAAGTAACCTCTGGTTTGACCTAAGCGTAGACCTAACTGTTGGGGAAACTCTAAACAGATATGCACATGTATATATATAGATGAATAAATTGACAGGTATATAAAAAAATATGCATTGAATTGAAAAGATGTTGGGTCTTACACTCTCAGAAGAGGCCAAAGTGTATTATGATTGATTGTACTGATTACAACTGTATGATTAGAGTTTTAAGAAATTGAAGAAATTTTTGAGTTTGAATTTGAATTAAAAAGAAAGTTGTTGTTTGAATAAAAAGGAAAAAAATGTTTAGGGCTTATAACTCAAAGAGAGGCCCAAGTGGTCTAAGAGCATTTTCACAGGGAATAATGCTCCTCCTAGTACCAATTTAAAACAGACAGATGATTTTGAAAACAGAGGTATGAGGCTTACAACTCAAGGAGAGGCTCATGGAAGTTATTTATTGTTTAAAACAAAGTTTATGAATAAAAGGTTGGGGATTATACTCAAGGAGAGGCCCAAGAATTTATTTGAAAAGGCGACGATCGCGTCGCGGTTTTGAAAACCACAGAGGGACTTATACAATGACTGAGGCCCAAAATATTTATTTACAAAAGGGGTGGGTCTTACACTCTACAAAGAGGCCCGAAAGGTTATTTTTATACAAGATTTGGGGCTTATAGCTCAAGGAGATGCCCATATGAAACACAGTGATCGCACCGTTTATTTTAAAAATCGCGTCGGGACTTATACAATAACTGAGGCCCAAAATATGTATTTACAAAGAGGATGGGTCTTACCCTCTACAAAGAGGCCCAAAAGGTTTCAAATGAAGTTTGAAAAATTAAAATCAAGGAAAAACCCTAATTTTAATTAAAAATATAATTTTTCAAAGAAAATTAAATAAAAATGATATAAAATATCAAATATATTTAAAAAACAAGTTGTGAGTTTTTGAAAAATCATGTTGTGTTTATATGAAAGTTTGAAATTCATTGGAATTTGAAAAATCAAGAGGAAAATTTCATTAAAAATGTTAAAAAATAATTAAAATGAAATTCTTTACAAAAATTCAAACTATATTAAATAAATAATATAAATTTGATTTTTTTTGTAGAATAAAATATTTTAACATTTTTGTAAAATTAAAAAAAAAAAAGAACCAATAAAAAATGATTAAAATTGAAAGAGAAATTAATTTTTGAAATCAATTAAGAAAACAACTTAAAAATTCAAAAATTCAAATAATTTGAAAAAGGCGCCAACAGTCACCTTCTTCCCTGTGCCCACGCCATGGATGATTTGCAAAACCTCACATTTCTCTCTGATTACTCAATGATTTTGCACTATTCAAATATCAATCTCACTCGTTTTTTAACAAGGATCCCAATAGTACCAATTAATTGCATTTATTTTTAGTGTAGAGTGAGAAATCAATTAATGAACACATGAACCCTAATTTATGAAAGAACATTATGAAATCCTATACACGATAGCTACAAAGCAATTGATTGAGGGGAAACACTCTACATAAGTGCAGAAACATGTTTGTAACTTGAAAACACATTTATGATGCATGGATCATAGAGTTTGAAAGTTCAGGCTTACCTCTTGCAAGAAGAAATTGAATTGTGTGTTAGAGGTGTTACAAAAGTTGTTTGATGACTTGGACAACTTCAATGGACCTTATGTAAGATGTTTGGAAGCTTGGAATGGATTGAAACAACCTGGAACTCTTTGTGGTACCTCAACTGCAAATTGACTTGAGTGTGATTTGGAGGTTTTTTATTCTGGTGTTACAGATGTGTGGGAAGTGTTTGGATAGCTCACATATGATTTATATGATGTGCCTACACTCTTGGTTGTAGAATTGTTCTCTATTTGAAAATTCGAACCTGACTTGCTAAAGAAGCAAAATCTGGCTCATGAGAAGGAAATGAGAGAAAACATGAGTGGAGATGTTTTAGGGTGGTTTGATCAGTCACACATGACCTCTATTTATAGTAGAGGAAGTTTGTTTTGGGAGCAATAGTGATTGGCAGCTGATCATGGTGTGTAGCTTGTAGCCATTGACTTGGATGTTCTAAAGTGCAAAGTCAACTCTTTATCTTGACTCCATTCAATTTCTGCAGGTTTGAATGCTCAGAGTTTGGACTGAATATTGACTGGTTTGGATTGTTATGGCTTGGTTCATGACACCTCAATGCATTGCATTGATGTAACCTTGCCAAAATTGAATTCTAAAGTTCATATCATGATGGTTTTGCACATGCCGGGTTGAATTCTTGACTCCTTGGTCAAGAAACAAGTGAGTCATCAGAAGTTTTGTGTTTTAGGAAGATGACAATGTTGGCAAAATGGCAAGACTTGAGTGAAAAAATTGTGTGGCACAAGTTAGGTTTTCATGCTGTTGTGTAGGCAGGGTGAAATGCCATTTTTGAAGGCTTATAAATTCTTGCTCAAGTTGAATCATGGGAGGCTCTTGTACTTTGTTAAGATCGTAGGATTTTTTTGGTGAAAGGATTATCCTTTTTTAATGGAGAGAATGATATGTATTGATGTCATGCCACATAACAAAGAGAATAATGTGAATTGATAGCACAGTAACAATAACAACGTGAAAATAGAAAACTACAATTAAAGTGAACAAATAATGTCATAACACATGGCGATGTGTTGGTGGAGGAATTTTTTATTAAGTGAGAGAAAATGTGTTTATGCAAAGAGTGTGAGAAAGTGTATATTTGGGCACTGTCTCCTATGCGCGAGTGAAATAGGTCTCTTACGTGAGAGACTATGACTTCAACCTTTCTTTTAAAATAATTTTAGGGGGTTGTTTAGCGGGGGTTTTAAACTGCTACGTCTTATTTTACCAATGCAGTATGTTGCGGAGGTCAATAATCCCCGCTATTTCAAAACTTCTTTTTGAACTGTAGCAATTTAAAACCCCCCGCTAAATAACCCCCCTTAAATTGTTGAAAAATGAAAAAAGTAAAATGGATGAAATTTTGGTCTCTCATGTGAGACCTATTTCACTCGCACATAAGAGACAATCATGTACATGTGCAGCACAAATGGAATAAAACAAAAGGATGGTTTGAGATTTTTTTTTTAATTTTAGTGAGTGAATATGAATTGAAGTGTAAATGCATGTTGTCACGTGGGAGAATGTGTGATGCGGAAAAGATTGAGAGGGGAAGGTGGAGAGAGATATAGTTATCTCTTTGTACTTCAACAATTAATCTGTTTGTTCTAATGGTCGTGAATCTGGTGGTTCCAGTAACAATGGAGATGTCGTCGAAAATATCATCGAAGATGTTTCGGATTCAAAAATTTCGTTGGAGAAAATTTTAACGAATCAGAAATATTTTTTGAAGATATTTTGACAGTAAGATGAAACTCTTTCAAACTCTCTTTAAAATCCTTTAGTGATTTAGAAATTTCTTGAAATGATTTTTTATATCATTTTTATAATTTTTTAAACCTTCTAAAATTATAGAAAATGATTGTTGCAAATCTACATTTAGAACTGGTGTTGTTGATGTCGTGAAACTATTGAATGATTGTGGATGTGGAGAGAAAATTGTATATTGGTGATAGTTGTATGAAGAATATGGGTTGAGTGGAGGTGGTGTGTAGCCGTTGTTAAAACATAAATTTGGTGATGTAGTTGGAACAATGATGGTGGAATAAAATGGAGAAATGTATAAGGGATAATATGAAAATGAAAATGTAACAGTGGAGTTTGTAAGATAAGGATAATCCATCGGAGGATTTAAGTATATGAATGAAAGTACCAATTGATAGAGAGTTAAACCTAAATTACTTAAAACAGAAAGAAAAACTAAATAAAACTAAAAGATAACATTTGATTTCATTGATTGGTTCATTCCAAAGGAATATTAAAATTAATATAGAACTCTTAATACATCATAGCCATACATGTGACATAATCCTCAAAGTCCTAAGAACATTCTAGAAATATTAAAATAACAACCAATTTATCAAAATACTAAATAAGCTATTACTATTATAGTTCTCTATCATTTCCTAATGACTTAAGAAACTTCTAGAATATAACATTAACTAATATATTAAAATACTAATTAAAATATCTAATAAAAAATTATTAAATAATTTCGATATCATACCTTGGGGTTCACTTAAACCTTTTCCTCAAGGTTCTAAAAAAATATATCTTTTACAACAACAAAAAAATTGGTGTTGTTAGGTGCTAGAATGTGTTAATATATAGTTTAGTTTTTGGCACCTTTTGAGATCTTTATTTGTTAATTGATGCTTTTTCCCTTTGTTTCCGGTAAATAATCGTAATATAGTTTAAATGCATTATTAGACTTAGTTATTTAACTTTTGTGTTTATAATTGTAGGTTTTAACATTACATTGGGAAGCTTGGAGCATGGAAGGCTCTTAAGGAGCAGTTTTGAAGAAATTGGAATTTTTGAAGCATGCTACAAGCGCGCTTAGTGCGCTCCAAGCGCGGTCTGGAGCTAATTCCAGTAGGTAGCCCGCTTAGCACAGTCTGAAGTCCGCTAAGCGGGATTTAAGGCGGTTTAGCAATAAATGACAGCGCGCTTAGCGCGGTGCTGCGCGCTTAGCGCGGTCTGCGATTCTCAGCCCCTCTATAAATAGATTTTATCAACATTTTTTGGGGATCCTTGTTATTTTCTTAGAGCAAAAACCCTATAAACACTGTAGCATCTTATTTTCGATAACTTGGAGCATCAATTGTCGAGAGATCGTCGTTGATGCTTGTTCTTCTTCTCCATTTTCTTGTTTGTGAAGCTACCATGTCAATGGATAGCTAATCTCCTTTTGTGTCAAGATTAGAAGGTATGCAATCCTTTCTTTTGTATGTATAGGTATTGATGTAAGCTTATGAACTTATGTGAAATTCTGGTACATGTGCAGAATTCAGATGTCCTAGAACATGTCGTTCGACATCTGGTCTGACATGATCACAAAGGGCAAAGTATATAGCAATATTCATGGTACTGAAAAGATAAAAGCAAGACACACAGAATTGTTAACCCAGTTCGGTTTAACACACCTACTCTGGGGGCTACCAAGCCAGGGATGAAGTCCACTATCAGTAGTATCAATTCAAAGCTAAACTCTCCGTTTATAGCTTATCACTCAATCACTACCTAATGACCCTTCTACCTAGATCCTCTCTAGCTATGAGAAACTCTTCTCACTCCCAATCATCGTAATGATGTCTAGCAGTCGACAATCCCCCACTGCATCAACGGCTCTTTACCTATACAACAGTTCAACAAGGAAGACACCCTTCCAAGACACAACTTAGAGTTACTTAAAAGCTTCCTCCAAGAACAATACTCCTCTTACTTAACAGCTTCGAGGATCACACTAACAAACTGTCCAACTCACAGGTCGAGTGGTACAGGAACCAACCCTAATACTAGAACTTTTACATCTTTGGTTGCGTTTTAAAACTAGGTTACAAAGCATCTATATATAACCTATTCCCAACTGGATTTTGGGCCTACAAAAACACAGCAAATGAGCTGCTACAATTCAGCAGAAACTCCTGCTACAAAATAGGACTTCAATCTATAACTTCCTAAAATATCTCCATATTTAGAAAGTGTATATTTTCCAATAATCTTCTTAATTTCAGACTTGAATCTTCAGACCTTTTAATTCAGCGCCACATAGAATTTGCATATTATTTCCTAAATCTTCTGCATCTGTTAAGACATAACAGAATTCTAAATTCTCTTCAGTTTTGTCCCGATGTCGAATGAACCTGCATGGGACATCTTGATACGACATGTTGTTCCAGATGTTGAAACTGCTTCAGCACAACATGTTCCATTGCACACTAGGACTTCTTGCTCAACCTGTTCTTCTTTAGCAAGATACACTATCCTATATAACATATTGCTGCTATTATTTGTTTTACAAAATTAATGCCAATCCTTAAAATTAAAGAACTAACATTCTCCCCCTTTGGCAAATTTTGGCTAAAACAAATACATAGACATTACAACACAGGTTACAGCAGCAATTACAACTCTATACTACTGTCAGTAGTCATTAGCAACTACTGAACCTAACAGTAGCCATCAGTAGCTACTGAGAATAGCAATCATGGAGAATCATCTTCTTAGGAATACTTGAGTGATGTTAGGACATCATGTTTGACAACTCTTTTTGGCATATTCTATGAGCTCCATAACATCACCTTCGAGCACCACAGCACAATAACTTCAGGCAGCACATTAGGACCTAAGAAGTAGAAAGTCCCGAAGTCATTTGGTGTACATGAGGAAGAAGATATCTGGTGTACATGAGGAAGAAGATATCTGACTCCCCCTTAATACAACACATTTCTTTTTCCTTCCAGCTCAAACCTGGATAATTGTAGAAGACTCCTCCAGAAAAGAAACGTCTGTCTTGACACAAAGGACCAATGGTGGCATACGAGATTCCTGCACACCTTACTTGATCAGCCCCAGTCGACCTGTGGCATAAGATGAAACTTAAGAAGTATCAATCTATCAACCCAGGTAACTCAGAACATAAGTCACAACTGTGTTCATAACTCAGGACACAAGTCACAATTGGAACTCAACACCAACTCAAGGAAATGACACCCTCTTCGACATCACTGCACACAATTGGAACTGCAGACTCCAAACAAGGCATCTGCACAACCCATTTCACACACCCTTTCTCCCCATTTTTAGCCAAAAATTGGCAAAGAAGGCCCTCACAGAACCAGACCCAAGTGATGCTCACCCAAATACGAACAAATGCCATAAGACTTGTGAAACAAAACCCTCACTTGGCTGAAGGAGAAGAGAACAACCCCTATAAATAGCTGACCAGTAACTTTGGAATTAACGAGCCTTAAATATGTCAACGTTCTTGGTCAAAGAAACGCTATTTTAGGTATCATAAACTGCATTCAAATTCAATGCCTACCTTCCAAAACTGCCTTGACTGCCTTAAATGTTTCTCAACTGAATCTTACCATAAATTAGGCCAATAACGCTCCATGCATAGGCAGAGACACGTGTTTCGCCTTATCCTTGCACTACCGACCAGAAAAATTCCTTGTTTGGCTCAAGAGAAACATGTCCTGTACCATGTTCTGACATCTTACCAAAACAGTTTGTCTGCTTGCTCATAAAAGTATCAACCCAAGACTCCACATAAACTTATACAAACACAACTTCTTATCTCATGGATATTGAGACGACTTCTCACACTCCCTTCTAGATTCCCTCAAAACAGCAGGGAAAAATAAAGTCATTGCTTTTCAGACCTCTCCTGCATAAGTACTAACTTCACACATCAATGATATGTCCCATCACACTGCGCAAACTTGACCAGCATACATGCTACACATAAATCAGCACACTTACAGCAATAGGCTATAGACAACAGCCTTAACATTCAATGCTCTTTATGATATCACACCAATATTCAGGTAAATGTTGAGCAAGACCTCACCATGTTGATTTTGGATACATGGTCTGCCAATTCCAATAAACAAAAGCCCACTTGATTTGAAATTTCTCACATATTCCATAACAAATGTCTTTAGATTGCTTGAAACACTAGATTAGGACTGCCACCACCTTTTACTTGTATTAGAAGGAACCTCCTTATCTTCAGCCATTCTGATCAGATTGCACTACTGGCAACAACCTTATAACACCCTAATAGAGTCTTCAACATGAGAGTAGTTATGTATTACCAGAACTACTTACCATCAAGATCAGAATCTGCCCATTCTAATCCACATTATGTCAGAACTACCATTTCGGACGATAATGCTGCTTCTTCCAACTCCACAAGCATGGTACATAACAAACTACGATGTTGCAATAGTATGTAGGACATCAGCATAAGACAAAGGAACACACCACTTGATCACAACCAGCACCAGCAGCTATACCGAAAGTAAACTAAAGGGAATCACATCAGACAACTAGACAGGACCTAGTCTCAAAAAGACAACCTCTACCAAGGCACCAAACACGAAGTTCTGACATCTAATGTGACATGGTTAAAAACAGATTCCCAAGAAAACAAGTTTCCAACCCAAAGACCACTTTGACCGGTCAAGCGATACAAACAATGATCCTTTATGCAGTATAAAAACCAAGCCTCCTTGCTCCTAACCGCACATCACAGATAGAACCATGAGTCAATCTCACCAGGATGCAAAGAGGAGTCACACGCAAGAAGACAAGAAATCAGATCCACAGAGGTTGAAGAACCAAACATTGTCCACAACTGGTACAACTTCAGGAGCAAAGAGAACAAGAAGGGCGTCAGAGACCCGGATGAAAGCCACCAAGAAAATCCAAGTGCAACTTCAAGCTTTTGAAGATGAATGGGATGAAGATTGGAAGACTTTTCTTGATTCGGGGGGTTGGGATAATCTTTAGGCTCTTTGTTTGTTGCTTTTTCTAATCTTGTATGCTTTCAGCAGTGCAATAAAATGCTGTTTCAATTCTGTTTCCTTTAAACTAAACATATACAAAAATAATCACAACAAAATAAGTGCCAACACCAAGAATTGCAGAATTATCAATCTCCCCCTTTACATCATACGTCCAGCTGCACAAACTTGTAACACTCTCCCCCTATCAGGAATAACATGTGCTTCTTCGTACCTTGAAGAATGGAAAACATAAGACGCATCTTCATGTCTTCAAGAGTTCACTCTTTGTTCAACACCCAAGTTGAGCACACTCATCACTTGTACCAATACTCACATGATCCCAATTTGATCAACTTTTCTCTATCTAAGACTACCAGTACTCCCTTGCAAGAAGAATACATTAAATGAATGGAGAACATGAGACTCATCTTCATGTCTTCAAGAGCGCACTTTCTGTTCAACACACCTGCTGAACACATTCACCTACTGCTTGACCCTTACATCAGTGCATAAATCAGGTAGAGGCTTGTGATCTCAGGAGACAAACACCATAACATTCTGAACAGAATGTTCTGTCAACAGATGTTAAGACATCAGTCTTGACAGAGTCCTGCTGTACCAAAAAAAACACCACATTCCAAAACCGAATCTCCAAACTTCCCCCTTTAAACCAGAAACAACCATTATAACCCATCACATCACAGAAGATCACAAGAACAGTATTCTTTCATCTAACTCTCCAAAGGCAATCATTCCCTATCATTCTCCCATATGATAATTTGGAATACTTCTGATCAGTTGATGAGTATCTTTACCTTCATGTCCAAGATGTCTGCTAGAGATAATACTTCTTGAATCTCAGGGTCTCCACTCCTGCAGCAAGAACCAGAAATAAACTGACCTCAGGAGTAAATAACATGTTGATCACACCTTGACCAACTCACACATCTAAGATAAGTTCCAGGGCCAGAAACTTCTTAGACATATCACCCAGATGCCTCCTCTTCCAGATCAGGAGTAGGTTCCAAACTCATGTGATCAAACCACATTATTTTAGCACCCAGAGCATCTGCTATGCCATTTCTTCAGACAACAAAATTCAGCACAATTTTGGCGTGATGTTCTAACACAAGATAGGACATCATTCCAATGAACACATCAAGAGATCAAAGACTGGAGATTAGTCCTTTTAGGAATAGAGGCAAAAGTAAATTACTTCTCTTCCTTACAACTTCACTTATCAATGCCTTTATGAGTGGACTTGAACAATAATCTTCAAGTATCGTTGACAAAGTAAGTTGAAACAGTCTTGCATATATCCCATCGCCATAGTATATGCATTTAGAGAAGAACAACCTTCTCAATTGCAACCTCAGGAGTTTTCAAATAGATATGCAGCGGATCAAAACACAAACTCCTCAAGACCTTCAGGTGTCACATATCAGCCCTAGCATCATAATCTAGGTGACACCACAATACCACAGGTTTGAAAATAAATCCAAACTAACATAACCACAACACATCAGCTTTTCAACCAAACCTCCAAGCCTTCAGCACATGCCACTGCCTATCACGAACAGTCCATCCTCCACTTCTAGGGACCATTCTCACACCAAATGAACTTCTCCAAGTTCAAACAACTTTTCAGTAGAAAGCTTCTACCTTGACCATGAACCAGAAAGTATCTTCCCTCGGATCTCATCCAGATACAGAACAGAATGACCTGCTCTGATACCAATTGAAATTCTGGTACATGTGCAGAATTCAGATGTCCTAGAACATGTCGTTCGACATCTGGTCTGACATGATCACAAAGGGCCAAGTATATAGCAATAATCAGGGTACTGAAAAGATAAAAGCAAGACACACAAAATTGTTAACCCAGTTCGGTTTAACACACCTACTCTGGGGGCTACCAAGCCAGGGATGAAGTCCACTATCAGTAGTATCAATTCAAAGCTAAACTCTCCGTTTACAGCTTATCACTCAATCACTACCCAATGGCCCTTCTACCTAGATCCTCTCTAGCTATGAGAAACTCTTCTCACTCCCAATCATCGCAATGATGTCTAGCAGTCGACAATCCGCCACTGCATCAACGACTCTTTACCTATACAACAGTTCAACAAGGAAGACACCCTTCCAAGACACAACTTAGAGTTACTTAAAAGCTTCCTCCAAGAACAATACTCCTCTTACTTAACAGCTTCGAGGATCACACTAACAAACGGTCCAACTCACAGGTCGAGTGGTATAGGAACCAACCCTAATACTAGAACTTTTACATCTTTGGTTGCGTTTTAAAACTAGGTTACAAAGCATCTATATATAACCTATTCCCAACTGGATTTTGGGCCTACAAAAACACAGTAAATGATCTACTACAAGTCAGCAGAAACTCCTGCTACAAAATAGGACTTCAATCTATAACTTCCTAAAATATATCCATATTTAGAAAGTGTATATTTTCCAATAATCTTCTTAATTTCAGACTTGAATCTTCAGACCTTTTAATTCAGCGCCACATAGAATATGCATATTATTTCCTGAATCTTCTGCATCTGTTAAGACATAATAGAATTCTAAATTCTCTTCAGTTCTGTCCCGATGTCGAATGAACCTGCATGGGACATCTTGATACGACATGTTGTTCCAGATGTTGAAACTGGTTCAGCACAACATGTTCCATTCCACACTAGGACTTCTTGCTCAACCTGTTCTTCTTTAGCAAGATACACTATCCTATATAACATATTGCTGCTATTATTTGTTTTACAAAATTAATGCCAACCCTTAAAATTAAAGAACTAACATTATGGATGATGAATATATGGTGAAAAACTTTGTTTCTATGGTTTATTCTTTGTGTGGTTCATGATTGAGAAATGTGTTCTTACACTTTATCTAGGTTTTTCATCCATCAATGCACATAGGCTAAAGATAGTTATAAGAGTTGATGTTCATAAATATTAAACTTGAATGTTATCATTTTGATAGTTTGAGTGAGAGATCATCAAAGGATCAAAATGATAAATCTCACAATATGTGTTAGAGATAAACATATTGAGAGGATATGTGATTATATTTATTGTTAGTTTCTTGGATTGGCTGGAATTTTGGTAAAACAAAGGTTGTTCAATGTTTGATGTCATATGGGTGATGTCACAACATTGAGTCTTAACACTGGGTTGTGTTAAGTGTTTAAGTTGCTGAAGTTTGGATGTCTGATGTCACAAGCGATGTTGTGACATTAGATATGCAGAATTAATAACATCAGGTTTAGTGATGTTGTTAGGGTTTGCGTTTTAGCAGGAATTGTGGAGAGCAGGTAGTCTCATTGGATGCGAATATCTTGGGTTAGATATTCTTCGCTGCATAGGAGATTTAAATGGTTGAAGATTTGAAAAGATTTTAGGAGAAAATCTGTTTTGAAGATTCAGTTTTAAATAATAAATCAAGTCAGATATTGCAGGGAGTCCAAGCCCAATTCAGGTGGCTATATAAAGCGCATAGATCAAAGGAAGAAGGTACAGAAATACAGAGAGAATATCAAGAGCATAGGCTGAGTGTCTTAAGTATTTTGTACGAGTTTTGTATACACCATTCTAGGTTGAATTGGTGAGTTGTTTTATGTCCTCTCTTAGAAGTTGTGAAGCGATAGAGAGTTGTGTAACTTGATCAAAGCTGTGAAGCAGGATCAAGGTTTCTCAAAGAGGGTGTTCTTTGAGAGGTCTTAGGGATTGAGTAGTGTTCTCATATCTAAGTAGTTTCTTAGGTAGAAAGTCACTAGTAGGAATTAAGATTAGGAGATTGTCAACTGGGTTGTTGAGTCTGTAATTTAATTCTACAAGTAGTGAATTTCATCCCTGGCTTGGTAGCCCCCAGACGTAGGTAGTTTGACCGAACTGGGTGAACAATTTGGTGTGTTCTTCTGTTGTTTATTTTGTCCATTGTGCAGAGTGTGTTGTTGTAACATCGCACGTAACATCACACATCTGGTATGTGTTCTTTGTCAACATATTTTAGGGATTGAGTAGTGTTCTCATATCTAAGTGGTTTCTTAGGTAGAAAGTCACTAGTAGGAATTAAGATTAGGAGATTGTCAACTGGGTTGTTGAGTCTGTAATTTAATTCTACAAGTAGTGAATTTCATCCCTGGCTTGGTAGCCCCCAGACGTAGGTAGTTAGACCGAACTGGGTGAACAATTTAGTGTGTTCTTCTGTTGTTCATTTTGTCCATTGTGCAGAGTGTGTTGTTGTAACATTGCATGTAACATCACACATCTGGTACCAGAATTTCAATTGGTATCAGAGCAGGCATCCTGTCTGTCTCTGGGTGAGATCTAGGGAAGTTACTTTCTGGTGTAAAGATGGACAAAGAAGTTGGAGGATTGGTCAACAGACCCCCTATTTTGGATGGTTCGAATTACGATTATTGGAAGCCAATGATGACTACCTTCTTAAAATCCTTGGACAGCAGGGCATGGAAGGCCATTATTAAAGAGTGGAAAACACCTGTTGTGTGTGAAAAAGATGATGCTGGCAAAGATAAAGAAGGTACCTAAAAGCTGAAACCTGGAGAAGAATGGACCAAGGAAGAAGATGAGCTTGCCCTTGGTAATTCCAAAGCTCTGAATGCAATCTTCAATGGAGTGGATAAAAACATATTCAGGTTGATCAATACCTGTGAAGTTGCTAAGGAAGCTTGGGATATCTTGAAGGCTACACATGAAGGAACATCGAGAGTTAAGATGTCAAGACTTCAGATTCTAACATCGAAGTTTGAAAGTCTGAAGATGAAGGAAGATGAGACTATTCATGACTTCCATATCAGTGTTCTTGAGCTGGCTAATGCATCCAGTGCTCTTGGTGAAAAGATGTCAGAAGAAAATCTTGTAAGGAAGATCCTTAGGTCCCTTCCTAAGAAGTACAAGATGAAGGTAACTGCTATTGAAGAATCACAAGACATCAGCAAGATGAGGGTTGATGAGCTCATTAGATCTCTTCAAACTTTTGAGCTTGGGTTGAATGAGGAAGAACCAGAAAAGAAGCCAAAGAGTATAGCCTTGGTGTCAAATGATCAAGAAGAGAAAGGGAATAGTGTTGAATCCCAGGAGGATCTATCTCAGGCCATTGTTATGTTGGGAAGGCAGTTCAACAAGGTGTTCAAGAGGATGAACAATTACTCCAGGCCTAATGTCAAGAACACCCCTTCTGACATCAGTAAGTCTAAAGAGAAGGATGAAGAGAAGACTGCTCAAGACAAGGGTGTTCAGTGCTTTGAATGTGAAGTTATGGACATGTCAAGAAAGAATGTCCCACATTCTTGAAGAAGCAGAAGAAGGGCATGACAGTCTCCTGGTCTGACTCTGATAGTGAAAGTGAAGGTGAGTCAGCAAAGCATGTTAGAGCTTTGACAGGAACTATTGTTTCTAATGATGAGTCAAGTGATGGAGAAATAACTTTTGAGGAGTTAGCATCCACTTATAAAGAGCTTTGTCTGAAGAGTGTTGAGATCTATCAAGAAAATAAGAGCCAAAAGAGACAGATCGCTCAGCTTGAAACTGCTAAAGCTGATCTGGAAAGTGAAGTCTTATGTGTCAAAGTTCATCTTGATCATATGACCAAATCTGTTAGGATGCTGAACCGTGGTTCGGCTGCTCTTGATCAGATTCTTCAGTCAGAGAAAGCTGCTGGAGATAAATCAGGTATAGGATATGTGGTTGAGGAAAAGGGTTCTACAGAAGCAAGCACTTCAGGAACAGAGAAGGAGGTGTCCCAACCAATGTCTCAACATCAAACAAAGAGAAAGGATCCTACACCTGAGAAGGGTGCTCATTCACAACCTCAGAATGTTGAGAAGAAGAATGGTCCTCATCAGAGGAAGATGCATCCCCAAGGAGCTAGTCAGTATATGCCTCCCCAATATCACAAGAGCATGCAAGCTGCCAGGTTTAAACAGAACATGTCTCATCAGATGTCTCAACATCAGGGAAACTGGTATGGATATGGATATGGATACAACAATGTTGTGCCTCATTACTATGGAAGAAGGAAGCCTCATCACCATAGAAGACATCATTCTCAGTACAGGAGACAAGGTACCTATGGTAGAAGACAACAGCCTCACCATAGAAGACAATCCAACTGTGGAAGAAGGAGACAACATTATGGGTGGCAGCCGCAACATTATCATCAAGGTGGCAGAAGGTTTAACCACTTCAGAGATGATAGAGTTAGATGCTTCTATTGTGGCAGGTTTGGACATATGCAGTCCTCTTGCTTCAAGCTTCATGGTTATCCAAATTCTGCTCCTCAACCCAGACAGAAGGAGGTCAGGCCCAAGGTAGTGAAACAATGGGTTCCTAAAGCTCAGGTCACATGTCTATTGGCTCATACCTCAGATGGACATTTTGTCATGGATGCATGGTACTTTGACAGTGGATGTTCAAAGCACATGACTGGATCCAAGGAGCATTTGGTAGAGTTCAATCCTTGCCATGAAAATAAGGTTGTGTTTGGTAATGGAGAAAAAGGAGTAGTAGAAGGAGTTGGAAGAGTGAAGAATCATGATGGTCTTACTCTTGATAGTGTGATCCTTGTCCAAGGCTTGAATGCTAATTTGATAAGTATAATCCAACTGTGTGATGAAGGTTACAAAGTTAACTACACCAAAGATGAGTGTGTGGTAGCTGATGAGCGTAATCAGGTTGTTATGAAGGGTGCCAAATCCAAAGATAATTGCTATCAGTGGATTCCTCTTAAAGTTAATTCAACTGATGATGATGTTATAACATCTGACTATGACATCAGGTGTGAAAGGATGCTGAAAGGTTAATCAGTTTTAATGAGCTCTGATGTGAATCATTTTGAATTTTTAAAAGGTAATTTAATTTGGAGGGAGAAAATCAGTGATTGATCATTAAGAGGTACTCAAAATCAGGCGCCTTACCATATTGATTCTATATCAAGATTCATCAAAGCTTTCTCTTCTCAACTGTTCATCTCCCTTAATCTCAACAGAATAGAAAAATCCTCTCTAAACCTAGTCTGTTACAAAGGAACGATGTCTTCTCCTTACAAGAACTCTGATTCTCAAAGACCTGCGCATGTACGAACTAGGGTTTCATCGGAAAAATAATATGTTGACAAAGAACACATTCCTATGGCACTCCCAGATTCAGGTAACTCTAAACCTTCAACCAAGTTGAATAAAACTGAAACTAGGTCATTATCCTCTCAAGCTGTTGAGGAGAAGTATGATGTGGACATGCATTTGGAGCAGATTGCCACCAAAATTCTTGAGAAAGGAATACGTGTGAAAGGGATTTCTGTCCCTTTAAGGCAAATGCCTGCTGAACAGGTGGGCTCTCAAAGTGAGGACACCAATCTTCATAGACTGGCCTTGTCTGTGATTCAAGATGCTGAAGGTGGCAGTAAAGAAGAAGATCTTAAAGAAACTGATGTCATCCCTGATATCAGAACATCTTCCCCTAGGGTTAAAAGTCACAGTTATAAAGGGAAGGATCAGGTTGAGGTTATAGATGTTGAGGACTCATCTGATAGTGACATCATTGGTAATGCGATAGCAAGAAGGAGAGAGGATAGGAAAGGGAAAGGTGTGGAGTCCCTTCCTAATGAAAATGTGGTCAAGGATAAGAAAAGGACTTCAGTTGCAGGCTCGCCCAAGTTATGGAGCAAAGCTGCCATGTCTGGCAAAAAGAGGAGAATCAGATTCAGAGTGTGATGTTCAAGACATCAACCCTGTGAGGAACAGAGCTGCTGATCAAGTTCCTGATGACATCTTATTTCACTGTGCCAGAAGTGCATCCATGTGGAATTGTGTGAGCCAGAGAAGGATAGCTCTGGAAAGAGAGCTAGTTACAGATGATTTAGAGTCCACTGAAATTGTAGATCTAATTAAGTTTGCTGGTCTCATAAGGACTGTATCAGGATTGACTAGTTGCTATGATAGACTGGTCAGAGAATTTATTGTGAATATCCTTGAGTCTATTAATGACAGCAAAAGCCTAACTTTCAGAAGAGTTACTGTTAGGGGTAAGTGTGTCTGGTTCTCTCCTAAGGTGATTAATGCCTACTTAGGAAGAAGTGAGGAAGATTATGGAGAATTAGAAGTTTCTAATAATGTTATCTGCAAAGAAATCACAGCTGGTCAGGTAGAAGTTTGGCCCTCAAATGGAAAGTTGTCAGCAAGTTTATTAAGTGTGAAATATGCTATTCTTCATAGAATAGATACTGTTAACTGGGTTCCTACAAACCACAAGACCTCTGTTTCTGCTGGTTTGGGAAAATTAGTTTATGCCATTGGAACAAAGAGACTAATTAATTATGGCTCTTACATTTATAATCAGACTATCAAGCATGCTGCAACAAGAGCAGTGAAATTGCCTATTGCATTTCCATCCCTCATTTGTGGGATAATTCTGTCTCAGCATCCTGGGATTCTTCACCAGTATGATAGTGTTTGTAGAAGGAAGCCTGACTTGTCTTTTCATCAGAAGTTGTTTGGAGGAAAACATGTTGCTGATCATGTCAAGACATCTGCCTCAACATCTACTCATGTCAAGACTGATATGATTTCTGAACTAGAGGAAGCCTGTAAAGAACTAGATGAAGCCATCAGAGTAAGCACTGAAAGGAAGAAGAAGTTTAAAAGATTACTTATGACTCTGAAGATGACAGAAAAAGAAAGTGAGAAAGAAGTTGCTGATAAGAAAGTTGAGTCTTATAATGACAGCTCAAAAGAAGATGAAAAAGGTAATGATGATCTCAGCTCAGATGATTAAAGCTTTTACTGTTTTTCTTAGATAGTGGTTTTATTTATGCTGTTTTTGTTTCTGCACTGTTGTGCTTGGTTTATAATATGAATATTGTGCAAGTATATGCACCAAACTGTTTTGTTCTATGATTTGTTATGTCTTTTTGCTGTCTGTGAGACTGACAATGAGAGCTAGGGTAGTACTAACTGTAGTTAGACTTACTTGATGGGGTTTGTCAAATTGTGGCTAAAAAGGGGGAGAAATAGCCAAGTGAGCCAAGAGTATCAAAGAGTACAAATGTCAAATGCCGACAAAGGAATTGATGGTTGTTGCTGCTAAGGAATGAAATCAAGGAATATGCTGCTGATGATGTAACTGATTGCTGATGTTATAGTACAGAAGTGCAGATATTGAGGGGGAGTATTTGCTGATCTGCTGAACAGATGTTATGCTGGTTCATGATTGAGGGGGAGCGCCATTGTTGATTGTTGAAAATTGTAGCTGTTGAAGATGGTGCTGCATCAGAGTTTTGTGTGAAGTGAAGTCTTTATGTGTGAAGATGCTGCTGCTTGAAGTTTTAAAAATTATTCAAGATTATTCCGCTACTGAAGTCTCTGAAGGTGCAGAGATTGTTTTAGCCAAAATTAGCCAAATGGGGAGATTGTTAGTTTCTTGGATTGGCTGGAATTTTGGTAAAACAAAGGTTGTTCAATGTTTGATGTCATATGGGTAATGTCACAACATTGAGTCTTAACACTGGGTTATGTTAAGTGTTTAAGTTACTGAAGTTTGGATGTCTGATGTCACAAGCGATGTTGTGACATTAGATCTGCAGAATTAATAACATCAGGTTTAGTGATGTTGTTAGGGTTTGCGTTTTAGCAGGAATTGTGGAGAGCATGTAGTCTCATTGGATGCGAATATCTTGGGTTAGATATTCTTCGCTGCATAGGAGATCTGGTGCAGATTTGTAGGAGATTTAAAAGGTTGAAGATTTGAAAAGATTTTAGGAGAATATCTGTTTTGAAGATTCAATTTTAAATAACAAATCAAGTCAAATATTGCAGGGAGTCCAAGCCCAATTCAGGTGGCTATATAAAGCGCATAGATCAAAGGAAGAAGGTACAGAAATACAGAGAAAAGATCAAGAGCATAGGCTGAGTGTCTTAAGTATTTTGTACGAGTTTTGTATACACCATTCTAGGTTGAATTGGTGAGTTATTTTCTGTCCTCTCTTAGAAGCTGTGAAGCGATAGAGAGTTGTGTAACTTGATCAAAGCTGTGAAGCAGGATCAAGGTTTCTCAAAGAGGGTGTTCTTTGAGAGGTCTTAGGGATTGAGTAGTGTTCTCATATCTAAGTGGTTTCTTAGGTAGAAAGTCACTAGTAGGAATTAAGATTAGGAGATTGTCAACTGGGTTGTTGAGTTTGTAATTTAATTCTACAAGTAGTGAATTTCATCCCTGGCTTGGTAGTCCCCAGACGTAGGTAGTTTGACCGAACTGGGTGAACAATTTGGTGTGTTCTTCTGTTGTTTATTTTGTCCATTGTGCAGAGTGTGTTGTTGTAACATCGCACGTAACATCACACATCTGGTATGTGTTCTTTGTCAACATATTTTAGGGATTGAGTAGTGTTCTCATATCTAAGTGGTTTCTTAGGTAGAAAGTCACTAGTAGGAATTAAGATTAGGAGATTGTCAACTGGGTTGTTGAGTCTATAATTTAATTCTACAAGTAGTGAATTTTATTCCTGGCTTGGTAGCCCCCAGACGTAGGTAGTTAGACCGAACTGGGTGAACAATTTAGTGTGTTCTTATGTTGTTCATTTTGTCCATTGTGTAGAGTGTGTTGTTGTAACATCGCACGTAACATCACACATCTGGTACCAGAATTTCATTTATCATCTAAACAAGTTCATTTGCTTTGTCAATTCTATACGTGCAAAATGGTTTGTCGAACCCTAATCTTGACATGTTTTTACAAATCGTTAAAACAAATCTTTTTACCGTTTATTACTTAAATTTGAATGCAAACGTTCTGACTGAAAATTACTAAACCATTTGTTACTTTAAGTTTAAAACGATTTCAACTGTAGAACGACGGTGATATCTCTAAACAATCTATGTGGAACGATAACAAAAACCCTACTCTATTTGTATTTCAACAAATTGGCGCCGTTGCCGGAGATTTTTAATTGATATTGCAAGCATTGCAATAGTTGTGAAGTTTTAGACTTGTTAAAAATTTTCTTGTGCTTGTTGATTTGTTTTGTTTAGTGTTTAGACTTTGTTTTATGCGAGGGAAACTACCGGCGGACCAACTTCTGTTTGATCCCGAGATTGAAAGAACTACTCGTAGAATCAATAGCAGAACGAGATGAAGGAGGCAACTAGCTAGACAAAGGCAAGAACAAGAGGGAAGTTTGACTTCTACACCACCACCATTTCCACAGTTACTTCCAACTATGGATCCACCACCACCACCACCTGCTTCTAGACCATGTACCAATAGTCCAAGACATAATGCACAGTTTTCTCGCAATGCTCATAACGGTCGGCATTCAGAAATGAAGACTGATATTCTCTCGCTTCTATATCAGAGTCCTTTTACTGGTATGGATCATGAGGATCCTTATACACATCTGACAAAGTTCTATGAGATTGCGGGAGCAACTGGTGCGCCCGAAGCTGAAGAGGAATCTTTGTTTAAGAGACTATTCCCGCATCCCCTCATTGGGAAGGCCAAGGAATGGTATCTTGATCAGTCGACGGCAATAATGATTGATTGGAATTTACTTGAAGAAAAAATTTTGGAACGATTTTTTCCACATAATCGTTTCATGGAGGCAAAGACCGCAATAGCAGTGTTCACGCAAGGTGCAAACGAATCTCTCAACGAAGCATGGGAGAGATTCAAATCTATGTTGAGGAAATGCAAGGGGCATGGCTTTGATGAATTGTCTCAAATTCATATTTTTCGGAATGGACTTCAACTAGTGCAGAAAACATTGTTGGATGCCATCGCAGGTGGATCTTTGATGAGTAAGAGTGCCGAAGAAGCCATTGCCATAATTGATAAGATGGCTTTGAATGACCATCAGGAAGCCATAACCGTGGCCCTTCTTAAAGGACTCCGGGAGTTTTGGAATTGGGAACTAATGATGCTATACTAGCTCAAAACAAGCTTTTATCTCAACAAATGGAACTTTTGACTCAACAAAGGTCGAAGCTTCCACGATAATTGAAGGAAATACATGAGCAACCGAGCAAGAGTAAGCGAGTTGCATGTTGTGAACTTTGCAAAGGAGAGCACGACACCGGATTTTGTCCTCCACCGGAATTTGAAGAAGTGAACTACATGAACAATCAACGAGATTATCAAGGAAGACAACAACAACAACCTTATCAAAACAATCCTCAACAACATTACCAAAACAATCAAGGATATCAACCGAGGGGGAACTATCAAAATAATCAAGGTTATGGTGGCGGTTCTTCAAGCCAGCAAAATCCTTATCAACCTCCACCACCTCCGGTCGCTAGCTCTAAGTTGGTGTAGTATGGTTTTTGTGGTTTCGAATCACTATCGCTTTGATACTAAAGTTCGATTCATTTTTTATCCTATTTAGCTGATTAAGGAAGGGAAATAGATGTCTCCAATTAACCCTGCTTGCATACTAAGTTTAAACAGTTGTTTGTTAGGTTACAGATGCTATCAAAAAGGGGGTTTTCCTTAGGGTTATGCTTTTAAGAACGGAAGTGTCTTTACGGTATAGGAGGCTTTTTGGTTAGGATACTAGGCTGGATTTTCCTTGGTTGATATATGAAGGGACTGGAATGGGAGTGTTTATTTATTATGCTCGCTAAGATTTTTGCAATCTTATGCCTACGTATTCCCATTTAGCTAAACAGGGAAATCAGAGCGATCTTAGTTCCTCCTATTCTATGGGAGGAAAGAGATGTTTCAGTGTCTTGTTCGAAGCCCAAGACGGGAAGCTAAAGGTGATTTGTATCTTGTTCAAAGCCCAAGATGTGAAGCTAAAGGGATCCTGACTGAGAGGGATTTTGTCATCTCTAAAGAGGAGTTGTTGGTGTTTGTATGATGTGATCAAAGCGTGATTTGATGCTAAAAGGTTGATTGATTCAACCGGGGATCTCCTTATACAAGGCCTAAGAGGAGGCTGGAAGTTTGACTTTTCCGGGGAAAATATTCTTTCTGTCTTGTGCAAAGCCCAAGATCGAGGCTGAAAGGGTTCACTCAACAAGATAGGATTTTCATGTGTCTTGTACAAAGCCCAAGACGGAGGCTAAAGGGGTGACTGACTCAACAAGATAGTCTTTTATACTCAACAAGAGAGTGATTTGTTGTCTTGTATGAAGCTCAAGATTGAGGCTAAGCAGGGATTGACTCAACAAGAGAGCCTTTTATACTCAACAAGAGAGTGTTTATGTGTCTTGTACGAAGCCCAAGACGGAGGCTAAAAAAAAGGAGTTGACTCAACAAGAGAGTCTTTTATACTTAACAAGAGAGTTTTTATGTGTGTCTTGTATGAAGCCTAAGACGGAGGCTAACGAAAAGGTTTGCCTCAACAAGAGAGTCTTTTATACTAAACAAGAGAGTTTTTATGTGTGTCTTGTACGAAGCCCAAGACGGAGGCTAAAGGGGTTGGACTCAACAAGAGAGTCTGAAAAGGTTAGCTTCGTTGGGGAGGATCATTTGTACAAAGCCCAAGAGGAGGTTGTCTTACTGCCGAAGGTCACTGAGATTCCTAAGCAGGTCCAAGCCTAGAGTTTTATCTTTTTTACTATGCCCAAGAGGAGGCACGGGCATTAAGGGATGAGTATCAACCCTACAACTGCCGGAGTTTTGACACTGGAAAGACTGCCTTAGCAAAGGATGACTAAGTTCTGTCCTATACCTTTAAGAGGTCGTCAGGGTCCTTGTATTAAGCCTGAGAGAAGGCATGCGAACTTCTAAGAAGCCGAAGGGTCCTTGTAAAATGCCCAAGAGGAGGCGGGGATGCTTTTAGGAAGCCTGTGGGTCCCCAAACCAAGAGAAGTTTAAGACATGTTATTCACCGAGAATAGATCAAGCCAGGAAAGTTCAAGAATTTGGAAGAAACTCAAGAGATGTCATTCACGGAGAAAAGATCACTCTGGGGAGTTAGAGTTTCTTTGACAATTTCTAAGGGTGACAGTCTGAGAAAGGGTTCACCGAGAATGCTGCCTTTCATGTTTCCATATTGTTTAACCCCAAGAGGAGGGAAGACTATATCTGGTAATCCTATGGGGATCTAGTTTTGTTTGTATTTAAGAGTGACCAACAAGGCTTTACCTAGTGCTAGACGTAGTTGCCGGGGAAAACTCTAAATAACTATACTAGTATTACACAGCGGATATGTGACAAGTATATAAAAGGATGTGAAAGAAGACTTATAGTGAAGCAGCCCCACAATACAGTTATATATATGAAAGCGGTAAATGAAAGCGGATAAACACTTACCCGTTGTAGAGCTTCCATGCTATTTTGTTAGTCGGTCAACAAAGAAAGTTAGATAACAACATATATTTGGATTCAAAATCAAAGGAGAAAGTGTTTTGAAAAGATTATGGGGCTTACAGCTCGAGGAGAGGCCCAAGGTTTTATCAGTGATTGCACTGTTGTTTCAAATTTATACTGGGACTTATATAAGCGACTAAGGCCCAAAAAGGTTTTCTGTACAAACGGATGGGTCTTAAACTCTCTCAAGAGGCCCAAAGGTGTTTAAAGAAAAGGAATGAGGCTTATAACACGAGGGTAGGCCCAGATGATTTGATTTTTGAACTGGCGATTGCGCCGAGATTTTTCTTTTAACGCGGAGGGACTTATACAATATTTGAGGCCCAAATAGTTTTGGTTAAAAGGGGGTTGGGTTTTACACTCTATTAGAGGCCCAAAGAGGTTATTTGTGTACAAGAGACGGGGCTTACAACTCAAGGAGAGGCCTATGAGTTTTTGTTAAAAAGGCGACGATCGCGCCGAACTTTTTGATGGTATCGGGACTTATACAATACACTGAGGCCCAAATCATTTTGGTTTTCAAAAAAGGTTTGGTCTTACACTCTACTAGAGGCCCAAAGTTTATTTTAAAAAAGTTTTGTTTGGGTGAAAATCAAGGAAACCCTAATTTCATCATTTTAAAAGTAAATTCTCAAGGAAAATCAATAAAAAATGATAAAATACCAAATAAGTTTTAATAAACAACTTGTGATTTTTGGTTGAGATTTGAAAAATAATGTTTTAATCACAAGATGAATTAAAATTCATTTGGTTTTGATTTTCAACATGAGACTTCAATTTTAAAATGTTTAAAAAATAATTAAAAATGAATTTATTCACAAAAATACCAACTATATTAAATAAGTAATATAAACATGATTTTTTTTGTGGAATAAAATATTTTCAACATTTTTGTGATTTTTTGCAAAAAGAACCAATAAAAAATAATTAAAATTGAGGGAGTTATTAATTTTTCAAATCATTAAAAAAATAATATGAAAAATAATTAAAAAAAAGTGGAAAAAGCATTAAAAAGGGGGTCTGGGGCGAGGGGGGTTCAAACCCCAGACCTCTTGTGTGCAGTGCGCGCCTCTTACCACTGGGGTGATGATACATCCGTGTATTGAAACACAACCACAAATATGCAAGGCTTGCCTTGTTTTTGGCCTGGCCCAAGGCAAGGCAAGGCAAGATTTTGGTTAGAAACGTGAAGGCCATAACTTTCTCATTTCTCCATGGATGGAGACAAAATTTATATGCATCTGGCCTAGAATTTCCTAAGGAAACCAATGGTGGTGGTGGTTTTTCCAGAAAACAAATCCTCCTCAAAACCCGATAGTGGTTTTGAAATAGGCCATGTTTTGCATTTTCTGTGCTACCTCTTGGTACAGGTGTGAATTACATGATAAATTGGTGCAAACACAACACATATAACATGTATAAGAGATGCATGATCAGTGGACTTCAAAGCAAGGCATATTTCAGAGAGTTCAACTTGTGATGCTTACCTCTTTTGGAGCTTTTGGGCTATCTACCAAGTGATTTGTTCCAGAAATGTTTTGATGCTTTGGACACCCTCAAATGATCCCTTAGAAGCTATTAGAGTGGTTGGAACCAGCTGGAAACCTCAGGAATGGAAACTGGCACTTCCTTGCAAAAGGGGCAAAAGTGGCCAAAATAGAAACTCTCTCAAATGGTGTTCCAAATGTGGGGAACCATTTGGGACAGTTCAAGGATGATATTTGGAGTGTGTTTGATGTTTTATCAGGTTTGGAAATTGACTGATTCAAGATATGGCTTGAAAAATGCACAAAAGTCCTATTTTGAGGTTTTGAGAGAGGACTTTGAGATTTTGGTGTTACAGGTCACTTGTGAGAGTTTGGACAGCTTAGATATGACATATTGGATGTGTTTGGATCATGAGCTATGATGGAAATGCTCTCTAACTCAAAAACTCAGAGTTACCTTGCTAAAGAAGGTATTTTTGCCTAGAGAAAGTGATTTTGAGGAAAGCATCTGTTTGATGGATTTGGTGTACTCAAATTGGCCATAAATGAGCTCTATTTATAGTGTGCCAAGTTTGTTTTGGCTGCAATAGTGAATGGCAACTGCTGCAGAAGTTTGGCAAATGTTGATCAATGAGAATCCAAGTCTCCTCTAGTCATTGACTAGAGGTTAGAGCACAGAGTTGTGGTTCCCTAGTTGTTGGATAAGTCTTGACTGAATTCAGTTGGAAGAGGCTCAGTCCATGCCACCTTGGTGCATCCATTGAATGCTCCAAAACAAAATTGGAGTCTTGTCCCTCTTTTAGGCATTTCTAGGTTTGGCATTCTACTTTTGGTTCCAAAGACTTGGGAGGCTTATGGATCAGAGTTGGTTCCTCCTTGGTCCCCCCCTTGAGGTGTTTAGATGGATAGACTTGCTTGCCCTTTACAAAATTTGAGCAAATCGAGCAAAATCCCCAAATCTGCCTTATTATGACAATTGCAGCAAGGCATATTGCCACTGTCATAACTTCTTGCTCAAATTGAGTTTGGTGAAGTTCTTGGTCATTTTGGAAAGCCCTCATATGATACAACATATGTGTGATCATAGTTTTTTTTTACACTTTTTGGATCCAATTGAAAAATGCTCTTACATTTTGGAAAAAGTGAAACAGATTTTGACTTAGTGAAAATTTCACTAATTGTTGGAAAAAGTGACATTTCATGTTTTCAGCCATTTTTACCCAACCCTAACTCAAAATCCATAATGAATTGGAATGAGGTGTAGTTGAAGATTTTGTAGAGGGCCATGAGAACTAAAAATCCATCTTTGAATGGGGAAAAATGACCTTGTGGTTTAGGAGATATGATCCTCCAAAGTTGGTGCCCTAGCCACTTTGTTCCATAACTTGGAAAATTTCTAAGTTTTTATGGTTACCCCTTTTACAAGTTATCCCACTTTTCTTGATTTTTCCTGATGAATGATGATCCCAATCACACATTAACATCATTTTAGGGTCAAAGAACCATAATTGTGAAAAATCTCAAAAAGTCAAAGTTGACTTTTGTGCACAGTTGACTTTTTATCAGATGAACTCCAAACTGTGCGATCCTCTGTGAAATAAAGTCCTTGACCTAAATCAAACTTGATTTACATTTTCCATGGGTGTTACAGGGTGTATTGAATCATGTCCCAAGGTTTGGGAGCATGCCTGGGTCAAAAGTCAAAGGCACATTTGACTTTTGACGCGAAACCCTAACTGTGGTTCTGATGAACTTGAAACTTGTGAATCAAGCTTCTTGGATCAATCCATTGTTGCAAATAGATTAATGTAGTGCATTAGGTACCCTCAAATCATCTCTTGAGGTCTTGGCTCATGTTTTGTCCCAAAAGTCAACTTAGGGGTGAATTAGGTCAAGAAACCCTAATTCCTGATTTTTTATGAATGCATCCCCTGAGGCTAAATTGACTTGATGATTGGGTTTATGAGGTCCCTTAGAGTATTTTGGGTTGTGCTTTGAAGCATTGGCTCATGCCCAGAGGAAGAAATTCCATCTGGAGGCCCTGGTCGATTAAAACCCTAATTTGGTGACACTGGCGATCTCGAGGCTTAATCCACTTGGACTGTTGCAACATTATGCTTGATCCTTGATGTGGGAGTCCTCTTGATTCATTGTGGATGTTTGAGAGGTTAGACAAGTTGAAGATCATGTCATTCCTTGATTGATCATTTGTCTAAGGCTCTGAGAGGGCTTGAAACCCTAAGTTTGATTGTAGTGGATGCTCACCCATCTTTGGGGAGACTAATGAGGTATGATGGTCCCTCCATATTGTGATGATGATTTGCACAATGATGGGGAATCTTAGTGGTCAAAATTTGGGGTATGACAGATGCTCCTATTTAATCTTCTTGGACCCGAAGGTGTGAATGGTGAAGGTATTCGGGCATTCGGGGTGTAAGAGGATTAAATATTGGAATACCAGAAATTTTAATGGTCTTCTGTGAACGTAGTTTGCTCATCCATCTTCTTTAGCTAAGCAATGATGCTTAGAAAAGGTAGAAAACTTCCCCTCGACCCTGGTCTTCAGCCAAGAAACTGGTCTCAATTTTCTTTTGAAATAAACTTCCCCTCGATCCTGGTTTCCTACCAAGGAACCGGTCTCAGCTTCTGATACAAACTTCCCCTCGATCCTGGTTTCTTACCAAGGAACTGGTCTTAGTTTCTGAATTAAACGTCCCCTCGATCCTGGTTTCCTACCAAGGAACTGGTCTTAGTTTCTAAAATAAACTTCCCCTCGATCCTGGTTTCCTACCAAGGAACTGGTCTTAGTTTCTGAAATAAACTTCCCCTCGATCCTGGTTTCCCACCAAGGAGCTGGTCTTAGTTTCTGAAATAAACTTCCCCTCGGTCCTGGTTTCCCACCAAGGAACTGGTCTCAGTTTCTTTTGAAATAAACTTCCCCTCGATCCTGGTTTCCTACCAAGGAAATGGTCTTAGTTTTTGAAATAAACTTCCACTCAATCCTGGTTTCCCACCAAGGAACTGGTCTTAGTTTCTGAAATAAACTTCCCCTCGATCCTGGTTTCCCACCAAGGAACTGGTCTCAGTTTCCTTTGTCAATAAGCTTTCTTGACAAGGGACGCTATTCGTAGCGGTTTTCCTCAAACTTTTCGCCGAATTTTACTGGGGAGATGCCATTTGATGGAAAAAGTTTCGATGTCAGACTTGCTGGGGACCCCATCTGTCTGAGTTGTAGAGGTACATAAACTTCTCTGTTTGGAGACGCCATTTGTCGACTCTACCGAGGAAAACGAGTCTCTTGAGAGACTACTTCCGCTTGGGGATATTACATCATACTTTTCTCGAGGTCTTCCCAGATAAATTCCATATGATGTACCCCAATTTTGAGGTGCCGATGACTTTGTTAACATTGAATTTCTGAAGAGAAGAACCAATGTGTTGCAGAGAGTCTTTAGTTGCGAGGCTTCCTCTGGGGATTTTCCTTAATCCGGGAAAGCGAAGACATCATCTTCAATGGCGAAGAGTGACATTTATTGAATGTTTTCTTGCCTTTTCAGAGGTTCAAGTTATCAAAGTGGTCGAAAGCCCGCTACAATCCAGAAATAAACTAGAAGAGGGACTGTTTGGACGCAACGTTTCCTGACAAGGACAGAACTGACAACTCGATTGAGAGGACTTTTATCACTAGGGGATAAGACCGACTAGAGTGATAGTGATGCAATATGAATATGAATGTAAATAAATAATGCATGATGTATGTATGTTTGTGCCGACAAAACTGACGCAACATACAGACTGATAGATGAACATGACTGGATACTCGGCCATAGTAGGAGATGAAAAGTATCACTGGTTCACGATAGCAATTCCGCCTTACTTAGGAGAGATAGTCCACGCAGGGAAAACCGTTGGTCGGGCTTAGGAGATAAGAACTCTGCCTAGGATGTCAGATGAAACAAGGTTTCTGACACAGTTGATCCTTCGTTCATACGTACTGGTTTAGAAGGAGCACCTTGATTCTGTACTTTGAAGTTCAATTACTTCGGGAGAAGCGATCAATGTTCTTTTGATGTTCATCAGTCAAAAGAAATTGCCCTCTTTATTTTAAAAGCAGAAAAAGTTTAACAAGTAAATTCATTTTTGTTTTATTTCAAGAATCGTTAATCATATTAAAACGTCGTTCTGTAAAGCTAAAACAAATGAGAATTGCAAACAAAAGCACAAGGGCTCAAATTTTATTGATAGGATGGAGATCAGCCAAACGCGTGATTCCATAGAGTATTTACAAAGTTAGAAAATGGTAATTTTATGGGAAAAGGGCTACATTGAAACATAACAACCACTATCCTTCTACCAACTTTGAATTCGGGGCATCCTGAGCTTCCTTCGAAGATGACCTTGATCGAGATTTCTGTCGAATGGCACGACCGCTGAGGAGTTAAACTGATCAGACGTAGTTACTTTCCATGAATCCCTGATTTTTGCTTGGATCGTACTTTGAGATTTCCAATCCACCAGGATTATTTTTTTCTTGTGTCTCTAATTTTTGCCTGGACCGCCCTTTCGGGTTTTCAATCCATCGAGACGTTTTTTTTCTTTCTCTTTTTTTTTTAGTTTAGGCGAAGTATTTCTTGACTACGTCAACATTTGTGGGGTAGGAAAATTCTTCTCCATCCATGGTTGTGAGTCTCAAGGCACCGCCTAAGAAGGCTTTCTTGACCACATAGGGGCCGTCATAATTCGGAGTCCATTTGCCCCGAGAATCAGTGAGAAATGATTGTATCTTCTTGAGCACAAGGTCTCCTTTCCGGAAGGCGCGAGGTCGGACCTTTTTGTCAAATGCCCTCTTCATTCTCTATTGATACAATTGACCATGGAATAGTGCCGTTATTCGCTTTTCTTCGATCAGATTTAGTTCGTCGTGTCTGCTTTGACACCATTCAGCTTCCGTTAACTTGGCTTCCATCAATACCCAGATTGATGGGATCTCTACTTCTATGGGGAGTACTGCCTCCATGCCATATACTAGAGAGAAAGGGGTTGCCCCTGTTGAAGTGCAGACAGATGTGCGATAACCGTGAAGAGCAAAGGGTAGCATCTCGTGTCAGTCTTTGTAGGTTACAACCATCTTTTGAACAATCTTCTTGATGTTTTTGTTAGCCGTTTCTACCGCTCCGTTCATCTTAGGCCGGTAGGGAGATGAATTATGGTGTTCGACTTTGAACTCAGCACACAACTCCTTCATCATCTTGTTGTTCAAGTTAGATCCATTATCAGTAATGATCTGGCTTGGAACACCATAAAGGCAGATGATATTGTTTTTGATAAAGCGGACCACCACTTGTCGGGTTACATTGGCGTACGACGCTGCTTCGACCCACTTGGTGAAGTAATCAATGGCTACCAGAATGAACTGATGTATGTTTGAAGCCTTGGGCTCAATCATGCCAATCATGTCGATTCCCCATATGGAAAAAGGCCATGGGGAAGAAAGAACTTTGAGATGTGTCGGCGGTACATTGATTTTGTCTGAGTATATCTAACACTTGTGACACTTCCTCATGTACTTGTAGCAGTCGGATTCCATGGTTAACTAATAGTACCATGCCCTCATAATTTTTCTTGCCATTGTGTGTCCGTTGGCATGAGTGCCAAAGGATCCTTCGTGAATTTCTTTCATCAGCATGTTTGCTTCTGGTCTGTCTACGCATCGGAGCAAGACCATGTCGAAATTTCTCTTATAGAGGGTATCACCGCTCAGAAAGAAGCTTCCGGCCAGTCTTCTGAGGGTTTTTCTATCTTTTCTAGATGACCCAGGCGGGTACTCTTGTTTCTGAAGGAAGCATTTGATGTCGTGGTACCAAGGTTTGTCGTCTATGACTGCTTCAATCGTGAAGATGTAAGCGGGCCATTCAAGGCGCATTATGTCAATTTTAGGTAAGTTGTTCCATTGACCTACACTAATAATGGAAGAGAGAGTGGCTAATGCATTAGCCATGTGATTCTCTTCACCAGGGATATGATGAAACTCGACTCGGTTGAAGAATGGTAACAACCTTCTCACATAGTATTTGTAAGGAATCAATCCTGATTGGTATGTGTTCCAATCTCCTTTGATCTGATTGATAACCAGGGTGAGTCGCCATAAACATCCAAGTTTTTTATCCTTAAGTCAATTGCTTCTTCGAGATCCATGATACAAGCTTCGTATTCGGCCTCATTATTTGTACACTTGAATGTCAGTCGGGCTGTGAAAGGAATGTGGGTACCCTGAGGTGTTATGATGAATGCCCTAATTCCGTTTCCATAATGATTGACAGCTCCGTCAAAGATAAGTCCCCATTGGGAACCTAGTTTTGGCCCTTCACTGGCTAGCGGTTCATCGCAATCTTTTATTTTTAGATACATGACATCTTCGTCTGGGAAGTCAAATCCGACTGATTCCTGATCGTCAATCGGTTGATGAGCCAAATGATCGGCTAAAATACTTCCTTTAACGGCTTTTTGAGCATTGTACTCTATGTCATATTCTGACAACAACATTTGTCAACGGGCAATCCTTCTCGTGAGAGCAGGTTTTTCAAAGACGTACTTGATTAGATCCATTTCGGAGATTAACCAAGTAGTGTGACTAATCATGTACTGGCGAGGACGTTTGGCTGCCCAAGCCAAAGCACAACAAGTTTTCTCATGCATAGTGTACCGAGTCTCGCAGTCGGTAAACTTCTTGCTCAAATAGTAAATGGCAGACTCTTTCCTTTTGGTTTCATCCTGTTGGCCAAGTACAAAGCCCATGGAGTCTTCCAAGACTGTTAAGTAAATGATCAGTGGTCTTCCTTCCACTGGAGGTGATAGAATCGGTGGGTTCAACAGGTATTCCTTGATACTGTCGAAGACAGTTTGAGAGTCTTCTATCCAGATGCAGTCCTGATTCTTTTTGAGTAATTTGAAAATCGGGGCGAATGTCGCGGTCATGAGGAATATAAATCTGGAAATGTAGTTCAAACGTCCCAGGAATCCTCTGACTTGTTTTTCAGTCTTTGGAAAAGACATCTCTTGAATGGCCTTGACCTTGTCAGGCTCAACATCAATTTCTTTTTGGCTGACGATGAACCCTAGCAGTTTCCCTAAACGGACTCCAAAGGTGCACTTGTTGGGATTCAAGAAGAGTTTATATTTTCTCAGACGCTCGAATAATTTTGACAGGTGGGTCACATGCTCCTCCTCTGTTTTAGATTTGGAAATCATGTCATCGACATATACTTTGATTTCTTTGCGTATCATGTCATGAAACAGAGTAGCCATGGCCCGTTGATAGGTTGCCCCGGCGTTCTTCAAACCGAACGGCATTACCTTGTAACAAAAGGTCCCCCATGGGGTGATAAAGGAAGTTTTCTCCATGTCTTTCGGCGCCATTGTTATCTGATTATAGCCCGAGAATTCATCCATGAAGGAGAATACACTGAACTTTGCGGTACTGTCTACCAGCATATCAATGTGTGGTAAGGGAAAGTCATTCTTTGGACTAGCCTTGTTTAGATCTCTGTAGTCCACACACATTCTGACATTTCCGTCTTTTTTCGGAACTAGCACGATGTTGGCTAGCCATTGAGGATATTGATGTGGCGAGGAAGCCTGTGTCAATCTGTTTATGTACCTCCTCCTTGATTTTGATAGCCATATCCGGGTGAGTCCGTCTCAACCTTTGTTTTACTGGCGGGCATTTTGATCTTAACAGTAGATGATGTTCCACGATGCTGGTATCCAACCCTGGCATATCCTGATAGGACCAACCGAATACATCGAGAAACTCTTTGAGAAGCTTTATCAAATCCTCTTTGACATTTGGACTGAGCAGTGCTCCAATCTTGACTTCTTTTCTTTCCTCTTTTGAACCCAAGTTGACCGTTTCCAACGGGTCTTTGTGAGGTTCGATAGACCTTTCCTCTTGTCTGAGTAGTCGGGAGATCTCTTCTGGAATTTCTTCATCATCTTCTTCTTCAGCCTCAAATACCGGGAATTCAAAGTTGGGAGAAGGCATCGGATCGTATGTTTCGATGGGGTTTAAAATAAGCAATCTGCATGACGTGATGATTTGTGTTTAGAAGAGATAGAGAGAATGCAAGAGCGTGTGAAGTGTACTTTTTTTGAAAAACTGCTTGTTTTTATTATTTGAATCGTTTTTTAGGATTACCATTTTTTGAAAAAACAAAAAGAGAAAACAACAGTAGATGCGGAAATTACAGAACAAAGTTACTTTATTTATGATCAGTCAAAACTTAAAACTACAGCCCTATAAAACAAAACTCTGTCGTTGTGGGAGAAGTGAAGAGGTATATTTACAGAAAGTGAGCCCTATCAAAAACATTTGTTTCACCTGGGCAGGGTGAAAGGTTAAAGTAAAGACGACAATTACTTTGACTTATGGAGGATCTTCGGAATGTTGACCACAACCCATTGGCGGCGAACTCCTCGGTGAATCACAAAGTCTGGTACCTTCTTTCTTGGCTTGTCCTCAGAAATAACGTTGATTTCTGGCGGAGCTGGATCATTGGAATCGGTCTCCCAGGTGGAGTTGTCGTAGGAGGATTCTTCAGCTGTATTTTGCATGGTTTTTGTACTCTCAGGTGGATCTTCCCATCCAGTTGGCTGGATGTCTTCGATCTTGATACGAGAGCTTTCAAGAGCGGTGTATTTGACCATAAAGTTGTATTTACCACTTGGTTGTCCCAGGGTGTCCCACACCTCTTTGGAACTAGAGGAGTCATCCCTTTCAATGACGTTGACCTCAGGAAAAGCATAGTTGATGAACTCTAATCCTGCGAACGTTGCAAACTCATCGTCGTGCGGGGTATTTTCAGAATACCCTGAGTGTTGATCCCATGACATGGTGGGGACGCAGGTATTATTTTCAATGATGCTCAGCTAATTTTCATTATTCGGCTGGTTTTCTTGCCCCGAGTCTCCTGGGTACGGCTGCCAAAATGGCAGGCCATCCATCAGGCCATAATAATCGTGGTCAAAGTTGTCTTTCATTAGAGTGTCCTCCTCTAATGAGTTTGGTGGAGCACAGCATCCTTCCGGATCACAACCTCCATATATCATCTTGATGTCTGACCTTGGTATATATCTCGGACTCTGTGCGGAATAGCAAAATGGTGTAGGCAGCTCTTCCTAAGACATATAACCGTCTTTGTTAAGATAAGACTTCCATTCTTCCTTCGTATTACAGGAATCACCTTCATTGATGGTATGTACTCCCTGAGACACTGGGTGAAGGAAACCTCCACTGCGGAAGAAATCCTGAATGGGACGAAAACTTTCATCATTAGCAGCAGTTTGGGTATAGGTTGAGGAAAAGCCAAGACCTTTCTTTGCTTTGTTATCAGTAGGAGTGACGAGTTGTCCCCACCCTTTCGTATTATTGCTTTCAATTGCTTCGAGAACATCTTTATACGAGGAAATCGAGGTTCCTCTTTCTGCCTGATTATCATTGCTTACCGAAAGTGCTTGGAACTAGGTTCCGATTATCTCCTCCAGTTCCACACAGGTGGATGACGATAAGTTACTCACGATCAAGGCCTGTTCTCTGCAGACCATTACGAGTTGGTTGTTTTTGACAAACTTCAGCTTCTGGTGAAGTGTCGAAGTGACTGCCCCAACTTGGTGTATCCAAGGTCTTCCTAATAAGCAGCTGTATGTTGCCCAGATGTCCATGACTTGGAACATGACCTAGAACGTGTGAGGACCTCTAGTTATGGGAAGATCGACTTCGCCGATAACTATTTTTCGGGATCCGTCAAATGCTTTGACAGTGACATCACTGGCCCTCATCGGAGATCCTTGATATGATAATCGTATCAATGTAGATTTTGGCATAACATTCAGAGCTGATCCGGTATCTACCAGCACGCTGGCTAATGCATCGTCTTGGAAGTTGAATGTAATATTGAGCGCCATGTTGTGACAGTGGCCCTCTTCTGGCAGTTCTTCATCACTGAATCCCAAGTTATTACAGGAAGTGATGTTGAAGATGATGCCATCGAACTGTATGATCATTACATCCTGTTCCACAAAGGCTTGCTCTAAGAATTTCTGCAGAGCTTCCCTGTGAGCTTCTGAACTAAGTAAAAGTGATAACACTGAGATTTTTGAAGGAGTTTGCAACAGTTGATCGACAATGTTGTACTCACTCTTCTGGATGAGCTTCAGCATCTCATCGTTGTTCTTTGAAAGGTCGGGATCATTGGACTGACCGACTAGTGGATCAGGAACTTCTGCCTGAGGTTCCTTTTCTTTGCTGGGTTCTCCAACTCCTCTGTTGAAGATCCGACCGCTCCATGTTACTCGACTGATGTCTGTGATATTTACGACGGAGGGTAATGGAGTTTCCTTTCCATTCTTAATTGTCATTGCACCGTATTTGTAAGGGATAGCCTTAGTTGATTCATACGGTAGTGGTCCCAACAGATAGATAACTACAGGAGCCTTCTGATTTTTCTGACCATCGTAATTGATTTTAATTGGTTCCAGGTTAGGAACTTTTGAAGCATCAATTAGAGGGATGATGGCACAAACATCTTTGTTCCATTGATGATCAGAGATTATGACAACGTCCTTAATTTGATCAACGAAGTAGTTCGGCGTCCAGTTGATTGGCTTGGAACTCGGACATGGGTGAATCTCTTTACGATCCAACTAACTTTGAAGAGCTGCCCACATAAGGTAGCATCCTTGGTTATTCTCCGAGCAGACTCTACAACGTTCATAGTTGTGTGGTGGCACTTGGCCACGTCCGCTTTGGATGCAGTGCAACCTTACCAGGTCAGTTTACATAGATCAGACATTCTGACTTTGAAGTCTAGTAGGGTTCCCGTTAGTCACACTGATTCGTTGCGTGTCTTCGTCTAGATAGATCGGAAGCCACCAATGGTTTAACAAGTGTTGTAAAGTTATTTGAACGAGAGTACACCCTTGGCTGCCTTCACTACATACTTTACAGCTCAGATAATCATGAAAAGTGAGAAAACTAAGTTGGACTTGCTTGGCGTGTAACTCCACCAAGCTGGTATTCATCAAACGAATATCGAAGATTTGAATCATGTTGATCTGATAAGGATTTTTATCATGATAATCCTGGATCCAGCCAAGATCCATCTGACGCTGGAGGGCCTCTTGTACAAAAGAGCATCCCTGATTATTTACCGAGCAAGTCAGACAAGAATTGTAATCGTAACGTGGCAGATTATGATACTGGCTTTGCCTTGAGTGCATTGCCACCAAATTGATCTTCATTGCCAGAACGTTGTGATTCTGAATAATATTGGAATTTGTGTAGGTCATGTTGACTCCACGAACTTGGTATTCCTGGATCAATCTGAGATCCAACAGTTCCTGTAGGACTGATTGCACCACAGCACATCCTTTATTGTCTTTAGAGTAGATATCACACTGGTGATAATTATGAGGTGGCACATGGTCGTATCCGCTCTGTCTACAATGCATCTTGACCAAATTGGCCCTTAATAAGAGTACATCATGAATTTGATAGATGTTGTTAGACTCACCCTCTATCAAATTGACCATAGCTTTCTCATGTTGAGGCAGCGGGTTTGTGAGAACGTTAGGATTTATATCCTTGAAAGATAAGACCCCGCTCCTAACAAGCCTTTTCACATCGGATTTGAAACTGATACGGCTCTCTATGTTATGCCCTGGTCCTCCTTGATGGTAAGGACAAGTCTGATCCGTTTTGAACCAGTAAGGCAGATTTTCCGGTATTGCGAGAGGAGCCTTGGTCTGGACATGCCCTTTGACCAGCACTAACGGAAATAGCTCTACATACAACATGGGTATAGGATCAAACCCTGGTGTCTGCATTGTACGGTTGTTATTGTACAGGGGACGAGCCTGCTGAAGAGGCTATTGTGTCCTTTGCTGGAATTTTTGTTGATTCGTTTGGCTTTGAGCAACCTGAGGTCGATGCCTAGGTACAGGCGTAGAGTTGATAGCAGGAGTTACAGCGGCTACTGGTTGGTATCGTCGCCTTTGCTTTCCGAGAGAGATATTCCCAATATCCTGCTCTTTTTTCTTAGGGAGAACATTACCGTATCGTTTTGTACTACTTGATGATCCAGTGTCTTTAACTAAACATCCTTCTTGGACTGCTTCCTCGAGACGTACCCCCATACCGACCATTTCGGTGAAGTCGTTGGACGCACTGGCAACCACTCTATTGTAGTAAAACGAGCTCAAGGTTTTTAAGAAAATATTTGTCATCTCTTTTTCCTCTAGAGGTGGACAAATCTGAGCGGCAATTTCACGCCATCTCTGAGCGTACTCCTTAAAGGTTTCCTTGTCCTTTTGTGACATTGATCTGAGTTGATCTCTGTCTGGTGCCATGTCCAAATTGTATTTATATTGTTGAACGAAAGCAGCGCCAAGATCTCTGAAAGTGCCGATCTTAGCGCGGTTTAAACCCATGTACCATTTTAATGTGGCACCGGTTAAACTATCCTGAAAGTAGTGAATTAGTAGCTCCTGGTTCTTTGTCTGAGCTGACATTCGCCGAGCGTACATCACTAAGTGGCTTTGAGGGCAAGAGTTACCCTTGTTCTTTTAAAAATCGGGCACCTGGAACTTGTGTGGAACTTTCACATTAGGCACCAAACAAAGGTCCGCGACGTCCTTTCCAAATAAATCATGACCGCGAAAGGCTTGCAGCTCTTTCTGCATTTCCAGGAATTGTTCCTGGAACTCCTTCATTTTGTCATCCACACTTGTGTTTCCAACAGAAGGTATCTGTGGAATTTTTCCTTTTGGGACAGTGTGCACAACGGGTGGTGGTACAATTATTACGGCCGAGACTCTCGGTGCCTCCCGAAGTTTGTAACCTTCAGGAGTTGCTGTCATGCCCCTGGCATCTTTGCTTTCCCGAAGTTTGTAACCTTCAGGCCCAGCGGCTCCTGCTGCGGTTCCTTGATCCTTAGTGATCGGCGGAATATATCCTTCTGGGATATAGTTAATAGGCATGCCCCAGGGACGATCTTTCGGCATTTTGTACCTAAGATCATACTTCTCCACTATGGGCGTTGATGTGATCTCTGAGATCACAGTCCTTTGTTGTTGCATTTGAGCTTCTGCTAGAGCTTGCATGTCGTTATGAAGCTTTCTCAGATCCTCTTTCAGAGTGTCAATCTCTTCCCTCAACTCTCTGTTTCTTCCTCGAGATTATCCATCTTTTTTTGACGATTGGCCCGAGTATTGTACGAATGAGACAGTTTTGACTCTAGAATCGAGACACAAATGTGAGATTCGTAGGCAAGAAGAACGCGTTACGTGAGAATGATGAATGCAATAATTATATGTCAATTAATTTTTGTTTAATCAAAATAAACTTCAACAATTGGATTACAAATATCACATAGTGGGGAAGACCCCGTTTTATTGAATTCAAAGATTGCGGAAATAGAAATACAGTATTTTACATAGTGTTGTAAAAGGAAATCTAAACTTATGGGTCCTGAGTCCTCTCTGAAGCGAGCTCGGGTGCGGGCTCAGGTACTTTCCTTTTATTTGACCGGGGCTCTTGGGCCGTTGCCGGGTTGTCATTCCTTTGCCAAGTGAAAGGAGTGAGCAAATTCCTCTGGTCTTCTTGATTCTCTACAGCATGTTGCTCTAAAATATCAATCAGAGCATCTTTATCCTTCAGTAGTTGCTGTATTTTCTTGCACTCCACATTGAGAAAACGGTACTTGTTCCTCCTAGACCTCTTCTCTTGTTGAACTTTGTTGAGAGTCACCTGATGTTTTTTCGTATCAGACATATGTCATACCCCAAATTTGTCCTACCTGTGTAGATTTTCATCTGTACATCCATACACCAATCGATATTCAGAAAATTAAAAAAAATCCATTTATTTTAAACCACGTTCATACCCATTCTTAATATCCATGTGTCATGACCATAACCATGTTATTAGTATCATTTTTATCCAAAAAAATCATTTCCAAATTCATTTTCACCAATGAAAAGCCCATTACACTTTCATTTCATTAAAAAAAATCCATATTCCAAGTCCACATTTTTTTTAACTAATCCATTTTTCTAATTAACCATTTAAAGTCCATTTTCCATAATCCAATTCATTTCATTATCCCCTCATAAATTCATTTCCAATTTCATTATCCATTTTTTTTTATCCATTTTCTTTTTCAATTATCCACTTTTAATATCCATTCCATAAAATCACTCTTTTTATCCATTTACCCCTTTATTCATCTAAAACAAAAAATCCAAAAAATCCAATTTGCCTTTTTAATAATCAAATCATCATTTCCTTCTTACATCCATATTAATTTTTTTTCCCAACGGTCCATCTTTATGGAAAAATTTTGTTCATTATCTTTGTTACAAAAAAAACACATATTATAAAGGTCCATTACATTTCTTTTAAGACCAATACATGATAACAAATCGCAAAAATAAAAAAAAAGGCCCCAAGAACCACACCAACATATGCCACGGCCCACAACACAACCAGCCTGCAAATTTGCTCGTACCACACTCTGCAGCGACCTCACACGCCTTGCAAAAATTGCAATAAGGAAAATCTGCATAATTGAAAGCCTTTTAGAAACAATTCCAATTGAGTCTTTTCTGCAACAACAACCAACAACTGCTACATGCAATGAAAGTTACAACACCATAAACAAAAGACAAAACCAGAAAGTTCAAATTGATTTAAAAGGAGGAGAGACCACGACCTCAAGGGGGGAGGGAGCACCAGGGTTACTCTCAATATATCACTCACCGAAGCTCTCTTTCAACCACGATCTCACCATCATCTTCTCATGACTCTTGCTTCACACCACACATAAAAAAAACCTTCAAAAACAGCATTTTTTAAGCCACTATTCATCGCCTTCAATAGATTTATCCAAAAAAAATCAAAAAATAAACCAACATAGCAAATCATGTTCATTTAATATAACCTGCTAACCTCAAAATTCAACAAAGCTAATAGCTTTCATCTTCTACTGTTACAACGACAACCTTCTCAAACCAAAAGCTCCAAGCCAACGATGTCGAAGTACCTTTAACCGTCTTTTGATCTGTTAAAGCATCACCAAAGTTATCTCTGATTTCACCCCAACAACACGTAAAACCTTCCCAAAATTCTAAATCTCCTCGCGAAGCGCCGCATCACATTCCACAACTACGCGACATCGAAACCATCACAAACCACCACGATTCTGACCATTTACGACACCATATCCATGGCACGTAGTCTCCGTTGCCGGAGAGAAAAGAGGTCGAGAGAATGCTTCAAACGAGTAAGATATGTCTGATTTCGTGAGAGATGAACCGAGAGAGAGAGAGGGTTTCGATTTACACAGAGAAGAGAAAAATAAATTTTGTTCGTGTGTGAGAATTTTATGCGTGTTCTGAATTTTGTCCTTTGAGTATTTTGTTTTCCTTTCCTAAGAAACCGTGCTTCTTTCTTGTTCATAATATTTTCTGAATGCAAAATGGTTACTGAAGCTGCCGTATGAGATTAGGGTTCCATGACCCGTTCTCAAGAAGCTTGGCCGAACCGGGTTTTGGGCCAAGGGTGGTCTGGCCCGTTTCCATTTCAAACCCCACACCCATTTTTCATACACCACCACTCCCTCATGATGCTGCATCTTTTTATGACCTATGTGATTTGCCTTCTTTTTTTTTCTCTTTTTTTTTATTGACGGGCTGATGAAAGTCTTGGAGGCCCATGGTGCTCTTTTCACATACCAGCACCCATCATGTTCATACGCACCCCTTATTTTTTTAATTAATCTATTTGTTTCTTTTCTCCTCTTGGTTTAGTTAAATAAAATCTTGAATATTTTTATAAGTTCTTTTGAATTTCACTTGTTTTTCTTAATCTATTCCATTGTAATTTTAATTTTCTTTTCATTTTTGGGCCAATGATATAAAATACTTCATAATTTAATCAAATCGGTTAAGTTTTGATTTATTTGAGGCCTACTTACTCATTTGTTTATTTACAATTTATCTATAATTTATTTACAATTTATTTTTGTTCATAATGTTATTTACTAGGTCAATGAAAACATATATCGATCGATTTGTTTATTTCTCGACTTAATCTCGATAAAGGTGAGACCTTTACTATTTTTATGTCATCTTCAATTTTATTTTATTTTCTATCATTTTTGTGTCATTTACATTTATTTTAGGTCGATGAAAACCAAATATCGATCGATTTATTGATTTCTCGATTAAATCTCGATAAAGGTGAGACCTTTATCCTTTATATTCATTTTCTCGATTTTATTTCATTTTCATTGATGTTCTCATTTATTTTAGGTCGATGAAAACCAAATATCGATCGATTTATCGAATTCTCGATTAAATCTCGATAAAGGTGAGACCTTTATGCCTTTATTCATATTTCCGATTTAATTTCTAATTTCTATTTCACATATTCTTTTATTCAATTTTTGGGTCAATGAAAGTCAAAGATCGTCGATTATCAATTTACTGATTAAATCCGATTAAGACGAGACCAATTTTATTTCTAGTTCGATTTTACACCTTATGTCTTTTATTTGGCCAATGAAAGTCGAAAGTCAACGATTTATCGATTTCTCGATCAAATCCGATTAAGACGAGACCATTTTATGCCAACTTCAACCTCTTGTCAATATTATCTTGTTTATTTGCCGTCGAATATTATCTCGATCATATCATTGTTCATTCTTATTCATATCCATATCATATTCACATTCATTTATCTAACCATTTTCATTTGTTCAAACGCTACTTCCGATTAAAATACTCAACACATATTCAAACCTTTTTTTCAATTAAATCACGAAAGAACTGAATTCTTGAGGTCTAGCACTTCTTGGGTTCTTGAGTGACCGCTATTGGGGCGCACGCCTTAGGTGGTGATCACTCGACCTTTTGCTCCTAAAACACTCGCCTTAATTATTTGGACAAAGGAATGCCATTGGCGTCTAGCATTCCATATGGTACTTTCGTTGCTCATCAAACAATATTTCGTAAATTAATCGAATGAAGAAGGTGTCGTTGGGATCTAGCATCCCAGTAATGCCCCGATTAATTGGTTGCGAGGCCGACGTCTCGTTTATCGATTAATCGTCATTCTCCCCAAAACATTTAACAAATCAAACCATTTCCAAACCAATTCTCGACTCGTCGTCGAGCCATTCTTCAAAACATTCTCGTAAGTTGAGTGTCTTTTGGCTCGTCATCAAATGCACACTCGCACGTCTCATGGTTTCGTTACTAGGAGCACCCCTAGGGACTAGTATCGATCCTCACATTTTTCGTAACCTATTCGACTCAATCTTTTTCAAACGCTTTCTTAATCAACTAACGAAAGGAGGAGATTTCTTGGAATCTAGCATTCCTTGGATCTTCGAATGAATGGCTCTCAAGGCATGCCTTTGGGTTGTTGTTAATTCAACCTTTCGTCTTAAAACATTTAATCTTTATCGAACATTTTCGCAATCAATCACGAAAGAACTGAGTTCTTGGAGTCTCGCATTCTTTGAATTCTTGAGTGAATGCTCTCGAGGCACGCCCTTGGGTTGTATGTCATTCAATTTTTCGCCTCCAAAAATTCCCACCAACTTCCCTTGTTTCGTGGGCGTACCACGAACTACGATTGCTCTGATTCTTTATTCTCGACCGAGTAAAGATACGTAGGCACAAGATTGCGATGATCTTGGCGAGCACACTACCATCTTTTTCCGTCAAACCCCGTAGCCGAACTACGATGCTCTGACTTTCCCATTGCATGAGGGAATACGTAGGCACGAGATCGCGATGATCTTGCCAGGGCACCCTATCCTAAAACCACCCCATTTCCCTTAGCAATCGAAACCTTTTACCTTACCTTTTCGCATATATCGTTGAGAAGAAAACAAACAAGCTTAGATAACATTTCCTCACAAATCGAACTAAGAGGTTCCCGTTGAGTACAACGGACGTGGGGGGTGCTAATACCCTCCCCTCACGTAACCGACTCCCGAACCCAGAATGTGGTTGCGACGACCATGTTCTTATCCGCTCCTTAAAAGGTTTTCTCGATATTTTCCTTTCCCTATTTTTGGGATAAATAAAGTTCGGTGGCGACTCTGTCGAACCGTTTTCCGCGCCTTTCGCGCGAGGGTCGTATTTTCGATGAATTTTCGAGGTGCGACAGCTGGCGACTCTGCTGGGGACAATTGCTCCATGCAAGAGAGAGTCGAGCCTAACTTAGAGTGATTTGTGAGGAGCGTTATCTTTGTTTGCTTTTTTTTCTTCTCGTTTACGTATTTATTCTCTTATGGCTTTTATATGCTCATTATTATGCTCATCTGTTGGATCTTGGGTTGATATCATGAGTAAAGCTCTACGCCCGAGCTTCGGTAAAAGCAGAGAGAACACATAGTTTAGAATTGGATGTCGAGTAGTGTTTGTCCCCAAGGACTCGCTCCTTGCGTGCCTAGCATGAAAGCTCCCCTAGAGTAGACCTTTTCGTAGATCCTGTTGTAACGCAGCTAGCCTGTCACACGACTTGATTCATGAAGGGTCCGCGACTCTATGAACCACTCTTAGAACCAAGTTCTATATTGGTGGTTATGTAGTGTTAGTCTCCAAGGACTCGCTTCTTGTGCGCCTAGCATGAAAACCCCGCTCAGGGGAGACCTTGTCGTCATTATCGTCATAATGCAGCTAGCCTGTTGCGTGACATTGATGCGATTTGTGTCCGTAATCCTGGGAACCTTATCCATCAACGTAGAAACTATCCTGTGAGTGGGTTTGTGGGTAAAGAACCTAGAACTTTCCTCATAGAGCCTACCTATAGGGTTTCTTTGATCAGAGACTTTGGTCATTTACCCGTGGTCGGCCAACCTCAGATCTGTTTGAACCTGTGATCTGCGATCCTGGATCTTGCATCTTGCATTGCATTTCATGTCATTGCATTGCATTGCATCTGTTATGCATCTTGCATCGCATTTTCAACCTCAGAATCTCACTTCAACTTCCCCCCTTCTCCACCAAATCAAACCGATTCCTCGACACGGATGCGTTACTCGAGCCAAAAGTAGACGAATGATTAATCATATCCAACAAGACCATGCTGCCACATGTACAGGCAGGATCATCAGTCATTGAAGGGGTTGCCAAAGACAAGCAGAACAGTCTCCAACTCTGATCAAGAAAATTCAAGCACCAATCAAGTCAAGACAGGAAGTTCAGTTCCTCGAAGAAGGCATTCGTCATGCCATCCCATCATTTTGCATCCTTGTATTTTGTCTTTGTTTGTTCAAGTACTGTTTGCTTCAAACATTGTCGTTTATATTTAGTTTTCTTAATGTAATGACTATGCATGTTTTGAATCAGTTATGTCGTATTCACTCATTTTTTCCATTTTACTGCAAATCACCGACACATTTATTTCCCCTTCACTCTCTTTATCAACTGTTGATAGCAATGATTGGAGGGAGGATGATGAAAACGAAATACCCATAATTGCAAAATGTATGCTTTCGGACAGAATCCCGCCAATGATGTACAGGCATTGTTTCAATTCCCCAAAAACTGGAGAGACAAGGAGTTAATCCCTAGTAAACCACTTCGAGCCTAGAAGTAGCAGTTTCCTTCGGATATTCAAACCCTTACACTCAACCTGGGGCAGGGTAGTGTTTAGTTAACCTAATTACGCACTCAGTTTACAAAAGCAAATTCCACAAGACATGACGGTTGTTCATCAATACCCATGATTTGGTAGTCACTATCCTCCAACAAAACAAAACAAAAACACAAAAATCAAAAGCCTGCTAAGTCAAGCACCTCAAAGGAGACTTAGGCAAAAATCAAGGCTACCCTGATGGACTCGAAAAGCAAAATCAGTCCATGCAAAAGATGGGATCAAAATCAAAAACAAAATAGGCCCTCGAATCCTCAACAAAAACAAAATAAGACTCAGTGACCACCAAATCAAAATCAAAGAGTCACTGACATCCATCAAAAAGCGAAATAAAAGTGACTGCCATTTCGAGCAAACCTTGAATCATCACGCTTACACCGTCAACCCTTTTGGAATACAAACATGTGCAGATTTAACTGAACGTAGGACTGGAGATCATCACGAAGAAGGGGTGGGTATAAATCATACTTTGAGCCTAATATCCTTTATTTCATAACCGCTAACCAGACCACGTTACAACCCTCAAAAGACCTAATTGAGGCGAGGTTTATTCTGAAAGCATACTGCTGCAAGGTTGCGTAAACCTGACTCCCCATATTTGCTAATCCTCAGCATTGGTGTCATTCTCCTTGCTATATCTTTCACACCATCAAAATCAGCACACGTTTGGGCTAACGGTCCATTCGTCTCACTACCACGACACTCGAATAAATGACTCTTTTTCAAAACTTGCATGAGCATTGCTTTAAGATTACCATTTGTAAATGAGCAATTTTAACTACAAATCAGTGCTGGACATCAAGACAATTCCAACAAGGGGCAATCGAAGAGGAACTTGAATTTTCAGTGGTGCCGACCCGAAGCACGACCCCCTCAAAACCCTCAGGCTGGGGCACATCCTTCAACACCTCAATCAGGGGCAAGTCATCTCAAAGCACATCAAATCTCAACCTCCAAAGATCAAACCACTTCAGAACTGGTTAATCAAGGGCAGACCATTACCATGTTCAGACTGGGGCAAGCCTTGTTGCAGAAGGTCATCCTGACCGACAAGCACAAAAGCAAGTGGTCAAATTCAAGGCTTCGAGAGCATCTTCGTCTGCATCAATCATGGCGTCTTCAAAAAACTGAGTGTCGAGGAAATCAAATCCCTCCCACCGCCCAAAAGTCCAATCCGTATTGGCAACCACCCAAAAGTCCACCACGCTGGCACCTTCAAGCATATCCAATCACCCGTCTGCAATCATATGCATCATACGCATCGCATTCAATATCATGTGCATCATGTGTATACAAAAACCAAATCATACTTCCCCAGCACTTGCATCTCCACGCGTCAGCATTTGCATTGCACATCATTACAAAATCAAGCATTCGTGTATGCATAGTCAAGATCCAGGATCAATTTCAAGACTACAAGACGATTTTCAGCCCAGCCAGGGGCATCTTCTTCAAATCCGTGGGCGTTCCTCACGAAGTTATTCAACCTTTTGTTGATCTCAAGCTCAAGACAATCTCCAGCCCAGTTAGGGGCATCTTCTTCAAGTTCATGGGCGTCCCCCATGAAGTTCTTCAACCTTTTATTGATAATGTTGTAGTCTCTAAGCAAGTCAGTGGGCGTTCCTCATTGAGTCGTGTTCCTCAACCTTTTGTTGTTGAGGTCGTCATCCTCATCCCAACCAATAAACATTCCTCCGAGTCAGTGGGCGTTCCTCATTGAATTTTTCCTTCAAGTCGAACTACGACTGCCCTGATTCTTTATTCTCGTCCGAGTAAACATACGTAGGCACAAGATTGCGTAGATCTTGGCGGGTTACCTTCTTCATTTTTCATTGTTTCCCTTTCCTTTTCGTGGGATATCCTCATTGATTTCTTTACTTCAACCTTTTGTTGATGTCTCCAAATAAATCTCATCACACCCCCAGCAAACTTGACCTTTTGTCAGTTGCCTTACTCTCATCATTTTGGGGTGATAGCCGAAACCATGTCATTTCAATTCAACCTTCATCCTTTTGATGTTGGTCCTCACAAATAAGAAGTTCCTATCATCCTTTTGGGGGTAGTAGCTTGTTTTGATCCGTCATCCTTTTGGTGTCGCCGATCCATAAACCCTTGGTCTGTGTGTCATCCTTTTGGCGAGTGACAGCCTTTGTGTGTGTGCCCTATTATCCTTTTGGTAATAGCAGGCTGTGTGTGTGTGTGCCCTATTATCCTTTTGGTAATAGCAGGCTGTGTGTGTGCCTTATTATCTCGTCGGTAATGGCAGGCTGTGTAAGTGTGCCCTATTATCTCGTCGGTAATAGCAGGCTGTGTTGTGTGCCCTTTTATCTCGTCGATAATAGCAGGCTGTGTTGTGTGCCTTATTATCACGTCGATAGTAGCAGGCTGTGTTGTGTGCCCTATTATCTCGTCGATAATAGCAGGCTGTGTTGTGTGTCCTATTATCTCGTCGATAATAGAAGGCTGTGCTGTGTTCCCTATTATCTCGTCGGTAATAGTAGGTTGTGTTGTGTGCCCTATTATCTCGTCGGTAATAGCAGGCTGTGTTGTGTGCCCTATTACTTTGTCGGTAATAGCAGACTTTGACCTCATTTTCTATCCTTTTGGTAGAAGGGTCTGTGTGCGTGTGTTTTCCCTATTATCCTTTTGGTAATAGCAGGCGGTGTTGTGTGCCCTATTATCTCGTCGGTAATAGCAGGCTTTGACCTCATTTCCATCCTTTTGGTGGAAGGGTCTGTGTTGTGTGCCCTATTATCTCGTCGATAATAGCAGGATGTGCGTGTGTGCCCTATTATCTCGTTGTTAATAGCAGGCTTTGACCTCATTTCCATCCTTTTAGTGGAAGGGTCTGTGTGTGTGTGTGTGTTCACTATCATCCTTTTGGTGATAGGTCTGTCAGATTTCCTGTATTTCAACTGCCCAATCCCTTTTCTTTCTTTCGGACAAATTTGTGGTCTGTTTCATATCTAATTGTCTTATACCTCGAAAGGCCGAACGCCGTAGCGGTTCATCTAACTCAGTTTAAGCCAATTAGATAGGGGCATCTGTCATACCCCAAATTTGTCCTACCTGTGTAGATTTTCATCTGTACATCCATGCACCAATCGATATTCAGAAAATTAAAAAAAAATCCATTTATTTTAAACCACGTTCATACCCATTCTTAATATCCATGTGTCATGACTATAACCATGTTATTAGTATCATTTTTATCCAAAAAAATCATTTCCAAATTCATTTTCACCAATGAAAAGCCCATTACACTTTCATTTCATTAAAAAAATTCCATATTCCAAGTCCACATTTTTTTTAACTAATCCATTTTTCTAATTAACCATTTAAAGTCCATTTTCCATAATCCAATTCATTTCATTATCCCCTCATAAATTCATTTCCAATTTCATTATCCATTTTTTTTATCCATTTCTTTTTCAATTATCCACTTTTAATATCCATTCCATAAAATCACTCTTTTTATCCATTTACCCCTTTATTCATCTAAAACAAAAAATCCAATTTGCCTTTTTAATAATCAAATCATCATTTCCTTCTTACATCCATATTAATTTTTTTTTCCAACGGTCCATCTTTATGGAAAAATTTTGTTCATTATCTTTGTTACAAAAAAAACACATATTATAAAGATCCATTACATTTCTTTTAAGACCATTACATGATAACAAATCGCAAAAAAAAAAAAAAAAAAAAAAAGGCCCCAAGAACCACACCAACATATGCCACGGCCCACAACACAACCAGCCTGCAAATTTGCTCGTACCACACTCTGCAGCGACCTCACACGCCTTGCCAAAATTGCAATAAGGAAAATCTGCATAATTGAAAGCCTTTTAGAAACAATTCCAATTGAGTCTTTTCTGCAACAACTGCTACCTGCAATGAAAGTTACAACACCATAAACAAAAGACAAAACCAAAAAGTTCAAATTGATTTAAAAGGAGGAGAGACCACGGCCTCAAGGGGGGGAGGGAGCACCAGGGTTACTCTCAATATATCACTCACCGAAGCTCTCTTTCAACCACGATCTCACCATCATCTTCTCATGACTCTTGCTTCACACCACACATAAAAAAAACCTTCAAAAACAACATTTTTTAAGCCACTATTCATCGCCTTCAATAGATTTATCCAAAAAAATTCAAAAAATAAACAAACATAGCAAATCATGTTCATTTAATATAACCTGTTAACCTCAAAATTCAACAAAGCTAATAGCTTTCATCTTCTACTGTTACAACGACAACCTTCTCAAACCAAAAGCTCCAAGCCAACGATGTCGAAGTACCTTTAACCATCTTTTGATCTGTTAATGCATCACCAAAGTTATCTCTGATTTCACCCCAACAACACGTAAAACCTTCCCAAAATTCTGAATCTCCTCGCGAAGCGCCGCATCACATTCCACAACTACGCGACATCGAAACCATCACAAACCACCACGATTCGCACCATTTATGACACCATATCCATGGCACGTAGTCGCCGTTGCCGGAGAGAAAAGAGTTCGAGAGAATGCTTCAAACGAGTAAGATATGTCTGATTTCGTGAGAGATGAACCAAGAGAGAGAGAGGATTTCGATTTACACAGAGAAGAGAAAAATAAATTTTGTTCGTGTGTGAGAATTTTATGCGTGTTCTGAATTTTGTCCTTTGAGTATTTTGTTTTCCTTTCCTAAGAAACCGTGCTTCTTTCTTGTTCATAATGTTTTCTGAATGCAAAGTGGTTACTGAAGCTGCCGTATGAGATTAGGGTTCCATGACCCGTTCTCAAGAAGCTTGGCCGAACCGGGTTTTGGGCCAAGGGTGGTCTGGCCCGTTTCCATTTCAAACCCCACACCCATTTTTCATACACCACCACTCCCTCATGATGCTGCATCTTTTTATGACCTATGTGATTTGCCTTCTTTTTTTTTTCTTTTTTTTTTATTTATTGACGGGCTGATGAAAGTCTTTGAGGCCCATGGTGCTTTTTTCACATACCAGCACCCATCATGTTCATACGCACCCCTTCTTTTTTTAATTAATCTATTTGTTTCTTTTCTCCTCTTGGTTTAGTTAAATAAAATCTTGAATATTTTTATAAGTTCTTTTGAATTTCACTTGTTTTTCTTAATCTATTCCATTGTAATTTTAATTTTCTTTTCATTTTTGAGCCAATGATATAAAATACTTCATAATTAAATCAAATCGGTTAAGTTTTGATTTATTTGAGGCCTACTTACTCATTTGTTTATTTACATTTTATCTATAATTTATTTACAATTTATTTTTGTTCATAATGTTATTTACTAGGTCAATGAAAACATATATCGATCGATTTGTCGATTTCTCGACTTAATCTCGATAAAGGTGAGACCTTTACTATTTTCATGTCATCTTCAATTTTATTTTATTTTCTATCATTTTTGTGTCATTTACATTTATTTTAGGTCGATGAAAACCAAATATCGATCGGTTTATCGATTTCTCGATTAAATCTCGATAAAGGTGAGACCTTTATCCTTTATATTCATTTTCTCGATTTTATTTCATTTTCATTGATGTTCTCATTTATTTTAGGTCGATGAAAACCAAATATCGATCGATTTATCGAATTCTCGATTAAATCTCGATAAAGGTGAGACCTTTATGCCTTTATTCATATTTCCGATTTAATTTCTAATTTCGATTTCACATATTCTTTTATTCAATTTTTTGGGTCAATGAAAGTCAAAGATCGTCGATTATCAATTTACTGATTAAATCCGATTAAGACGAGACCAATTTTATTTCTAGTTCGATTTTACACCTTATGTCTTTTATTTGGCCAATGAAAGTCGAAAGTCAACGATTTATCGATTTCTCGATCAAATCCGATTAAGACGAGACCATTTTATGCCAACTTCAACCTCTTGTCAATATTATCTTGTTTATTTGCCATCGAATATTATCTCGATCATATCATTGTTCATTCTTATTCATATCCATATCATATTCACATTCATTTATCTAACCATTTTCATTTGTTCAAACGCTACTTCCGATTAAAATACTCAACACATATTCAAACCTTTTTTTCAATTAAATCACGAAAGAACTGAATTCTTGAGGTCTAGCACTTCTTGGGTTCTTGAGTGACCGCTATTGGGGCACACGCCTTAGGTGGTGATCACTCGACCTTTTGCTCCTAAAACACTCGCCTTAATTATTTGGACAAAGGAATGCCATTGGCGTCTAGCATTCCATATGGTACTTTCGTTGCTCATCAAACAATATTTCGTAAATTAATCAAATGAAGAAGGTGTCGTTGGGATCTAGCATCCCAGTAATGCCCCGATTAATTGGTTGCGAGGCCGACGTCTCGTTTATCGATTAATCGTCATTCTCCCCAAAAAATTTAACAAATCAAACCATTTCCAAACCAATTCTCGACTCGTCGTAGAGCCATTCTTCAAAACATTCTCGTAAGTCGAGTGTCTTTTGGCTCGTCATCAAATGCACACTCGCACGTCTCATGGTTTCGTTACTAGGAGTACCCCTAGGGACTAGTATCGATCCTCACATTTTTCGTAACCTATTCGACTCAATCTTTTTCAAACGCTTTCTTAATCAACTAACGAAAGGAGGAGATTTCTTAGAATCTAGCATTCCTTGGATCTTCGAATGAATGGCTCTCAAGGCATGCCTTTGGGTTGTTGTTCATTCAACCTTTCGTCTTAAAACATTTAATCTTTATTGAACATTTTCGCAATCAATCACGAAAGAACTGAGTTCTTGGAGTCTCGCATTCTTTGAATTCTTGAGTGAATGCTCTCGAGGCACGCCCTTGGGTTGTATGTCATTCAATTTTTCGCCTCCTAAAATTCAAACCAACTTCCCTTGTTTCGTGGGTGTACCACGAACTACGATTGCTCTGATTCTTTATTCTCGTCCGAGTAAAGATACGTAGGCACAAGATTGCGATGATCTTAGCGAGCACACTACCATCTTTTTCCGTCAAACCCCGTAGCCGAACTACGATGCTCTGACTTTCCCATTGCACGAGGGAATACGTAGGCACGAGATCGCGATGATCTTGCCGAGCACCCTATCCTAAAACCACCCCATTTCCCTTAGCAATCGAAACCTTTTACCTTACCTTTTTGCATATATCGTTGAGAAGAAAACAAACAAACTTAGATAACATTTCCGCACAAATCGAACTAAGAGGTTCCCGTTGAGTACAACGGACGTGGGGGGTGCTAATACCTTCCCCTCACGTAACCGACTCCCGAACCCAGAATGTGGTTGCGACGACCATGTTCTTATCCGCTCCTTAAAAGGTTTTCTTGATATTTTCCTTTCCCTATTTTTGGGATAAATAAAGTTCGGTGGCGACTCTGACGAGGGTAAGGCATCCTTAGCTTGAGAGCTCTAGTTTGTACCCAGTGGAGATAAGGTTCCACCGAGACACAGTCTGGTTTTCCTAGAGACACTCGTCCTTTCCTGTGAATGTGTTTCCAGGAATGCACTATTTCTGTCTTTAGTGCTCTGTCATTTTCTCCTTCCTTGAAGAAAAGACCTTCCAGATGAGCATTATGCGAGACATGCCTCATCGGGTATCCAAATTGACAACGAACTAAAACTGGATGATAGTTGATTCCTCCCTTAGTTCCTATAAGGGGTACCTTAGGGAAGTTTCCACAACGGTCAATGATTCTGATCCTGTCATAGATGCGATTGTACCAGTCGATGTCAGAGTTTATAAGAGCCATGATTCTCTGCGACCAACGTAAAGAACTCTTAGGATCCCAAAATGTAGCAGACTTAGGTAAATGGGAAGTGAACCATTTGTATAACATGGGTACAGAGCATGTGATCACTCCTCCACTGTACAAATTCCTCAAGTGTACAGAATGATATGCATCTACGAGCAAAGTTGGTACAGGGTTTCCAATCAGAAAAACCTTAATGGCGTTGATATCCACGAAGTTATCAATGTTGGGAAACAAAAATAATCCGTAAGTGAGCAAGGAAAAGATGCTCTCGAAAGCGGCCATGTTCCCTATACTGGCAAAGTACAGGGCTTTCTTTGTCAAGAACTGGGCTGGCAAACCCTGGATTCCACCCTTAGTGGTCATGTGAGTCCTGACTTCTGACTCATCCAAATAGATTGCTCTAGCAATGGTTTGATCTTTTGGAATTTCTTCCAGTCCAGAAAAGGGAACTTGATCAGTGATATGAAAATCAATCAGGTGAGAGTACTCCTCCAGCGCTGGTGCTAGTTGATAATCCGGGAACGTGAAACAGTGATAGACCGGATCGTAAGAATGGATCAGCGTAGCCAGGATTCCTTCAATTATATGGACCCTTAACAGAGATAACAGACCTCCGTACTTAGCTCTGAAAGCCTCAGGGTTGGTGATCATCCTTGCCAACCCTCTCAAATCCTCTAGTTTTGGAACCTTGAAGGTATATTTGTGAGTTTTCCTTCTACCGAAATCCATTAGCGTAATCTCTTTATCTGACATTTGCAATCATTGTCTCAGTTTAATTTGAAAAAGAGAGACTAGAAGAGAAGATTTTTCTTTGGTTTTTTAATGTTTTTTTAAATGAATGCATGAATGCAACACACAAAAACATAGAAAAACATGGGGTCAAAGGTTCGGTGTCATGAAGTCAAGGCTCTAACCATCCCCAAAGGTTTTATACTGGTGATTTTTGTACTTGTCCTCAAAATCATTGACCCCTCTTTAGAATACCAACAGCAAGCGGATCACCAAGTGAGCTCGTGTATCTTTTAGAGTAGTCTCAAATGAGGGTAATATCGCTTAACAACTATTTCCGATAGCTTCCGCACTACAAAATGGTTTCAGTCTACTAAAAACCTCAACTTCTCAGATAACCCAGTCGACCACACTACTTTCAACAACCGAAGTCGTATAGCCAATGTATCTACAAAGGGAGTCTCCATTGAGTTTGATGGTCGACCGGGGACTCTTAAATGAGATTCACTCCCCGCAAGATTACCCGTATAATGCCATCACCTATCTTAGGTCTATACTCAATCTTTCCACATGCGGCATCACACACATTCCCATTAACAGAAAAATAAACACAGATATCAATTAGGAAATATAGTATATATATTTGTCCTAATATTCTAGACCTTTGAATCCTATGATCCTAACAGACAATGGCTCCCCAGCAGAGTTTCCATTTTTGTGAAACTTTGTGAAATTAAAATCTCATCCCAAGAGAGGCAAGAAAGAATGTCTCCCACTGTGGTCGCCATTTTTCTGTAGCGCGGTTTTTGTGGTTTCGAATCACTATCACTTTGATACTACAGTTCGATTCATTTTTTATCCTATTGAGATGATTAAGGAAGGGAAATAGATGTCTCCAATTAACCCTGCTTGCATACTGAGTTTAAACAGCTGTCTGTTAGGTTACAGATGCTATTAAAAAGGGGGTTTTTCTTAGGGTTATGCTTTTAAGAACGGAAGTGTCTTTACGGTATAGGAGGCTTTTTGGTTAGGATACTTGGCTGGATTTTCCTTGGTTGATATATGAAGGGACTGGACTAGGAGTGTTTATTTATTATGCTCGCTAAGATTTTTGCAATCTTATGCCTACGTATTCCCGTTTAGCTAAACAGGGAAATCAGAGCGATCGTAGTTCCTCCTATTCTATGGGAGGAAAGAGATGTTTAGGTGTCTTGTTCGAAGCCCAAGACGGGAAGCTAAAGGTGATTTGTATCTTGCTCGAAGTCCAAGATGTGAAGCTAAAGGGATCCTGACTGAGAGGGATTTTGTCATCTCTAAAGAGAAGTTGTTGGTGTTTGTATGCTGTGATCAAAGCGCAATTTGATGCTAAAAGGTTGATTAATTCAACCGGGGATCTCCTTATACAAGGCCTAAGAGGAGGCTGGAAGTTTGACTTTTCCGGGGAAAATATTCTTTCTGTCTTGTACAAAGCCCAAGATCGAGGCTGAAAGGGTTCACTCAACAAGAGAGGATTTTCATGTGTCTTGTACAAAGCCCAAGACGGAGGCTAAAGGGGTGACTGACTCAACAAGAGAGTCTTCTATACTCAACAAGAGAGTGATTTGTTGTCTTGTATGAAGCTCAAGATTGAGGCTAAGCAGGGATTGACTCAACAAGAGAGCCTTTTATACTCAACAAGAGAGTGTTTATGTGTCTTGTATGAAGCCCAAGACGGGGGCTAAAAAAAGGGGTTGACTCAACAAGAGAGTCTTTTATACTCAACAAGAGAGTTTTTATGTGTGTCTTGTACGAAGCCCAAGACGGAGGCTAAAAAAAAGGTTTGACTCAACAAGAGAGTCTTTTATACTCAACAAGAGAGTTTTTATGTGTGTACTGTACGAAGCTCAAGACGGAGGCTAAAGGGGTTGGACTCAACAAGAGAGTCTGAAAAGGTTAGCTTCACTGGGGAGGATCATTTATACAAAGCCCAAGAGGAGGCTGTCTTACTGCAGAAGGTCACTGAGATTCCTAAGCAGGTCCAAGTGCGGGGAACTCTCATGAGAGAGACTGGGTTTCTGCTTATGTTTTAGAGGAACTTGAGAATGTCTTTGAGACTCAAGAGGTTTAGACTGTCCAAGCCTAGAGTTTTATCTTTTGTACTATGCCCAAGAGGAGGCACGGGCATTAAGGGATGAGTATCAACCCTACAACGGCTGGAGTTTTGACACTGGAAAGGCTGCCCTAGCAAAGGATGACTAAGTTCTGTCTTATACCTTTAAGAGGTCGTCAGGGTCCTTGTATTAAGCCCAAGAGAAGGCATGAGAACTTCTAAGAAGCCGAAGGGTCCTTGTACAACACCCAAGAGGACGTGAGGATGCTTTTAGGAAGTCTGTGGGTCCCCAAACTAAGAGAAGTTCAAGACATGCTATTCACCGAGAATAGATCAAGCCAGGAAAGTTCGAGAATTTGGAAGAAACTCAAGAGATGCCATTCACGGAGAAAAGATCATCTCTGGGGAGTTAGAGTTTCTTTGACAATTTCTAAGGGTGACAGTCTGAGAAAGGGTTCACCGAGAATGCTGCCTTTCACATTTCCATATTGTTTAACCCCAAGAGGAGGGAAAACTGTATCTAGTAATCCTATGGGGATCTAGTTTTGTTTGTATTTAAGAGTGACCAACAGGGCTTTACCTAGTGCTAGACGTAGTTGCCAGGGAAAACTCTAAATAACAATACTAGTATTACACAGTGGATATGTGACAAGTATATAAAAGGATGTGAAAGAAGACTTACAGTGAAGCAGCCCCACAATACAGTTATATATATGAAAGCGGTAAATGAAAGCGGATAAACACTTACCCGTTGTAGAGCTTCCATGTTGTTTTGTTAGTCGTTCAACAAAGAAAGTTGTATAAAAACATATATTTGGATTCAAAATCAAAGGAGAAAGTGTTTTGAAAAGATTTTTGGGGCTTACAGCTCGAGGAAAGGCCCAAAGTTTTATCAGTGATTGCACTGTTGTTTCGAATTTGTACAGGGACTTATATAAGTGACTGAGGCCCAAAAAGGTTTTCTGTACAAAGGGATGGGTCTTACACTCTCTCAAGAGGCCCAAAGGTGTTTATATAAAAGGAATGGGGCTTATAACACGAGGGTAGTCCCAGATGATTTGATTTTTGAACTGGCGATTGCGCCGAGATTTTTCTTTTAACGCGGAGGGACTTATACAATATCTGAGGCCCAAATAGTTTTGGTTAAAAGGGGGTTGGGTCTTACACTCTATTAGAGGCCCAAAGAGGTTATTTTTATACAAGAGATGGGGCTTACAACTCAAGGAGAGGCCCATGGGTTTTTGTTAAAAAGGCGACGATCGCACCGAACTTTTTGATGGTATCGGGACTTATACAATACACTGAGGCCCAAATCATTTTGGTTTTCAAAAAGGGTTGGGTCTTACACTCTACTAGAGGCCCAAAGATTATTTAAAAAAAGTTTTGTTTGGGTGAAAATCAAGGAAACCCTAATTTCATCATTTTAAAAGTAAATTCTCAAGGAAAATCAATAAAAAATGATAAAATACCAAATAAGTTTGAATAAACAACTTGTGATTTTTGGTTGAGATTTGAAAAATGATGTTTTAATCACAAGATGAATTAAAATTCATTTGGTTTTGATTTTCAACATGAGAATTAAATTTTAAAATGTTTAAAAAATAATTAAAAATGAATTTATTCACAAAAATACCAACTATGTTAAATAAATTATATAAACTTGATTTTTTTTTTGTGAATAAAATATTTCAACATTTTTGTGATTTTTTGCAAAAAGAACCAATCAAAAATAATTAAAATTGAGGGAGTTATTAATTTTTCAAATCAAGAAAAAATAATATGAAAAATAATAAAAAAGTGGAAAAAGCATTAAAAAGGGGGTCTGGGGCGAGGGGCATTCGAACCCCAGACCTCTTGTGTGCAGTGTGTGCCTCCTACCACTGGGGTGGTGATACATCCGTATATTGAAACACAACCACAAATATACAAGGCTTGCCTTGTTTTTGGCCTGGCCCAAGGCAAGGCAAGGCAAGATTTTGGTTAGAAACGTGAAGGCCATAACTTTCTCATTTCTCCATGGATGGAGACCAAATTTATATGCATCTGGCCTAGAATTTCCTAAGGAATCCATTGGTGGTGGTGGTTTTTCCAGAAAATATATCCTCCTCAAAACCCGATATTGGTTTTGAAATAGGCCATGTTTTGCATTTTCTGTGCTACCTCTTGGTACAGGTGTGAATTACATGATAAATTGGTGCAAACACAACACATATAAGATGTATAAGAGATGCATGATCAGTGGACTTCAAAGCAAGGCATATTTCAGAGAGTTCAAGTTGTGATGCTTACCTCTTTTGGAGCTTTTGGGCTATCTACCAAGTGCTTTGTTCCAGAAATGTTTTGATGCTTTGGACACCCTCAAATGATCCCTTAGAAGCTTTTAGAGTGGTTGGAACCAGCTAGAAACCTCAGGAATGGAAACTGGCCCTTTTTTACAAAAGGGGCAAAAGTGGCCAAAATAGCAACTCTCTCAAATGGTGTTCCAGATGTGGGGAACTATTTGGGACAGTTCAAGGATGATATTTGGAGTGTGTTTGATGTTTTATCTGGTTTGGAAAGTGACTGATTCAAGACATGGCTTGAAAAATGCACAAAAGTCCTATTTTGAGGTTTTGAGAGGGGACTTTGAGATTTTGGTGTTACAGGTCACTTGTGAGAGTTTGGACAGCTTAGATATGACATATTGTATGTGTTTGGATCATGAGATGTGATGGAAATGCTCTCTAACTCAAAAACTCAGAGTTACCTTACTAAAGAAGGTATTTTTACCTAGAGAAAGTGATTTTGAGGAAAGAATTTGTTTGATGGCTTTGGTGTACTCAAACTGACCACAAATGAGCTCTATTTATAGCATGTCAAGTTTTTTTTTGCTGCAATAATGAATGGTAACTGCTGGAGAAGTTTGGCAAATGTTGATCAATGAGAATCCAAGTCTCCTCTAGCCATTAACTAGAGGTTAGAGCACAGAGTTATGGTTCCCTAGTTTTTGGATAAGTCTTGACTGAAATTAGTTGGAAGAGGCTCAGTCCATGCCACCTTGGTGCATCCATTGAATGCTCCAAAAAAAAATTGGAGTCTTGTCCCTCTTTTAGGCATTTCTAGGTTTGGCATGCTACTTTTGGTTCCAAAGACTTGGGAGGCTTATGGATCAGAGTTGGTTCCTCCTTGGTCCCCCCCTTGAGGTGTTCAAATGGATAGACTTGATTACCCTTTGCAAAATTTGAGCAAATCGAGCAAAATCCCCAAATCTTCCTTGTTATGACAGTTGCAGCAAGGCATATTGCCACTGTCATAACTTCTTTCTCAGATTGAGTTTGGTGAAGTTCTTGGTCATTTTGGAAAGCCCTTATATGATACAACATATGTGGGATCATAGTTTGTTTTGACACTTTTTGGATCCAAGTTAAAAATGCCCTTACATTTTGGAAAAAGTGAAACAGATTCTGACTTAGTGAAAATTTCACTAAGTGTTGGAAAAAGTGACATTTCATGTTTTCAGCCATTTTAACCCAACCCTAACTCAAAATCCATGATGAATTGGAATGAGGTGTAGTTGAAGCTTTTGTATAGGGCCATGAGAGCTATAAATCCAGCTTTAAATGGGGAAAAATGACCTTGTGGTTTAGGAGATATGATCCTTCAAAGTTGGTACCCTAGCCACTTTGTTCCATAACTTAGAAAATTTCTAAGTTTTTATGGTTACCTGTCATACCTCAAATTTTGACCACCAAGATTTCCCATCATTGTGTAAATCATCATCATAATATGGATGTACCTTTGTGCCTCATCAAGGAATTGTTGAGCATTCACTACAATCATAATTAGGGTTCCAAGCCCTCTCTGAGCTTTAGACAAATGATCAATCAAGGAATGACATGATCTTCAACTTTTCTAACCTCTTAAACACCCACAAAGTATTAAGAGGACTTCCACATCAAGAATTAGGCACAAGAGTGCAACATTCCAAGTGGATCAAGCCTCAAGTTCATCTAATACAAAGTCAACTGACGTAGAAAGTCAAAGTTTGACTTTTGGTCAACTTTGAACTTCACAAGCCATTACTCAGAAAATATGATGGATGATTTAATTTGATCAAATTTAAATCAAGAAATCATGCAAAATTGCAAAATTGATCAAATTGAAAGAAACTTAGAAATTTTTTCTAAGTTAAAATCATGTTCAAGTGCACAACTTTTCAAGGTTGTAACTATTGACCCAAGCATCCATTGGTTTTGCGTAAGGGCTAGTTTTAAAGAGGGTATTTGATACTTCAACATTGTAGAAGGAATCAACTCAAAATATCATAAGGATTGAAAGATATAGGTGATCAAAGTTGGGAATTCTTAATGTCAGGTGTTCCAACATTTCATGGGACATCATTAATATCTCTCCAGCAAGAATGTCCCAACTTCAAGGATGTTTTTCTCCATGATCCAAGTTGATTCAAGCCAAACTTTGAACATCAAAGTTGAATTACGTCATCTCACCTTTCCAGAAAGTCCTAGAAAGCTCATTTATCATTCTCGAACAGAAAGTTATGGTCTCTGCAAAAGGCATTGATAAAACAGAATTTTCATGACAGCTTTTAGGACAGATTTGATCACACAAGTTCAAGGTCATTTTTGACAACTTTACAAGTCTTATCTTCACAAACCTTGAACATCAAAGTTTAAGTACGTTATCTCAGCTTTCCAGAAAGTTGTAGAACGTCCATTTATCACACTCGAGCAGGAAGTTATGGACTTTACAAGAAGGCTTGCTGCAGCTGTTTTTTAGGACAGATTTTGTGCACTTTTTCTTGTGCCACACAATTTTCAAGCTTTGTCACCATGCAAGACAAGCATCAAAGATGCAATTCACTTCAACTCAAAATATCATAGTGGATTAAAAGATACAAGTGATTAAAGTTTGGAATTATTAATGTTCAAAGTTGTCAGATGTTCCAACATTTCATAGGACATCATTAATATTTTTCCAGCAAGAATGTCCCAACTTCAAGGATGTTTTTCTCCATGATCCAAGTTGAACCAAGTCTAGGGTCAAACATCAAAGTTGAAGTATGTCATCTCAGCTTTCCATAGAGTCCTGAAACAACCATTTATCATTCTTGAGCAAGAAGTTATGGATTTTACAACAAGGCTTGCTGCAGCAGATTTTTAAGACATGTTTCAGGACAGATTTGCACATTTCTTGTGCCACACGAATTTCTAAGCCTTGTCATCATCTTGGACACATCTGAGGATCAAATCCAAAGGGGACAATCACTGAGCCAAGCCTTCAAAGTCCTTGGAACAAGAAGTAGCATGCCAAACCTAGAAATCCCTAAAAGAGGGACAAGAGTCCAATTTTGGATTGGAGCATTCAATAGATGCTTAGAGGTGGCATGGACTGACACATTTGCAACTGAATTCAGTCAAGATTCCTCCAACAAGTAGGGAACCAAGGCTCTATGCTCTAACCTCTAGTCAATGGCTAGAGGAGACTTGGATTTTCATTGGCCAACATTGAACAAACCTCTGTTGCAGCCACCATTCACTATTGCTGCCAAAACAAACTTGCTCTACAATAAATAGAGCTCATTTGTGCTCAGTTTGAGTACACCAAAGCCATCAAATAGATGTTTTCCTCAAAATCACTTTTTTCACTCCAAAATGCCTTCTTTAGTAAGGTAATTCTGAGTTTTTGAGTTAGAGAGAATTTCCATCACATCTCATGATCCTAACACCTCATAAACATCATATGTAGGTGATCCAAACTATCACAAGTGACCTGTAACACCAAAATCACAAAGTCACCTCTCAAAACCTCAAAATTGGACTTTTTTGCATTTTTCAAGCCATGTCTTGATTCAGTCACTTTCCAAACAAGATAAAATCTCAAACACACTCCAAATATCATCCTTGAACTGTCCCAAATGTGCCACACATCTGGAACATCATTTGAGAGAGTTGGCATTTTGGCCACTTTTGCCCATTTTGCAAGAAAGTGCTCAAACTTGCTCCAGAGGTTTCCAGCTGATTCCAACCATCCTAAAAGCTTCTAAGAGGTCATTTGGGGGTGTCCAAAGCATCAAATCATTTCTGGAACAAAGCACTTGGTAGGTTGCACAAAATCTCCAAAAAAAGAGGTAAAATTCACAACTTGAATTCTTTGAATCATGCTTTCCTTTGTTGTCCACATACATGCATCATATTGAACAATTCTTGAAGCAAAAATGTAGTCCTTAATGTGTATGATATGATCCTCCTACTTTTTGCACTTTAACATGTTTATATGTGGAGTTTATGTTGTTTTAAACTTAAGGTGCAGATCTGGTTTTTTGCCTTGTGTGTGTTGTACATTAAGTTTCAGTATGTATGAGTGATACCATTGGATTCCTTACGAAAAATTGGTCAAGATAGGTTCTTACGGATTTTAATTTCGTTAAAAATTGAGAGAGTTATGAGTGTTGAAAGTTTGATAAGCAAAGATGTTTAAAATCAACATGCAATTATGGTTTTTTGCTTTGTGTGTTCTATACATTAAGTTTCAGTGTGCATGAGTAATACCATTAGATTCCTTGCGAAAAATCGGTCAAGATAGGTTCTTACGGATTTCAATTTCGTTAAAAATTGAGAGAGTTATGAATGTTTGAAGTTTGATAGCAAAGATGTTGAAAACCAAGGTGCAGTTCTGGTTTTTTAAGATGTCGAATGTGATGTTGTGACATCTTCCCTTTTTCTCTTATCTTCAAAACTCATGAAAGATGTCGAATGTGATGTTGTGACATTTTTTCTCTTTTTCTTAGTTTATCTTCAAAACTCAACCAATTCTTTTACATAGCAAAAATCATCATTTTCCAATTCTGTTTTACCCACTTCTTATTCATACTCCATAATATTATAATCCACCAAAAAATCACAAAAAATATTATTATTTGATATATTTTTAATATATTCAAAAATATTGTTTTAAATTGTTTTAAATGCTTTTAAAATGATTTATTTTTCTTGATTTTTAAAACCAAAATGATTTTAAATATTCATGTGGATAAAATACTTTTTCATAAACCTTAATCATTGTTTATAACATGATTAATGATTTTATTTGATATTTTTATCATTTTTTTTACTTGATTTTTATTTGAAAAATGCCTTTAAAAAATGAAATTGGGGTTTCTTTGATTTTCACCCTAACAAATCATTTTCAAACACTCTTTGTGCCTCTAATAGAGTGTAATACCCAATCCTTTGTAAATACAACCTATTTTTGGGCCTCACTTATTGTATAAGTCCCGTTGTATTTCAAAAAATTCGGCCCGATGATCGCCCAATTCAAAAACAAACCATTTGGGCCTCTCCTCGAGGTATAAGACCCATTCAAAACTCTTTGGGCCTCTAATAGAGTGTAAGACCCAACCCTTTTTGTACAAAAATATTTTGGGCCTAGTTATTGTATAAGTCCCGATACGTTAAAAATTTCGGTGCGATCGCCATTTTCAAACTGAAAATCATCTGGGCCTCCCCTCGTATTTTAAGCCTCATTTCTTTTCCTAAAATACAACTTGGGCCTCTAATAGAGTGTAAGTCCCATCCCTTTTGTAAATAAAATATTTTGGGCCTCAGATATTGTATAAGTCCCTTTGTACATTTACAAAGTTCCGCGCGATCGTCGCCTTTTAACAAAAAAGACCATTGGGCTTCTCCTTGAACTATAAGTCCCATTTCTTTTCATTTTTAAACCTTTGGGCCTCTCATAGAGTGTAAGACCCAATTCCTTTGTAAATACCAAAATTTTGGACCTCAATCACTTGTATAAGTCCCACGGTGTTTCCAAAACCTCGACGCGATCGTCGCCCTTTTCAAAATTAACCATTGGGCCTACCCTCGAGTAGTAAGACCCATTTCCTTTCTTAAAACTCACTTGGGCCTCTAATAGAGTGTAAGTCCCAACCCCTTTTTTTACATAACCCATTTTGGGGCCTCACTTATTGTATAAGTCCCTCTGTACATTCTAAAACCTCGGTGTGATCGCCATTTTTTAAACAAAATCATATGGGCCTCCCCTCGAGTAGTAAGACCCGTTTCTTTTCTCTAAATCATTTTTTTTGGGCCTCTTGAGAGAGTGTAAGACCCATTGCCCTTGTACAGAAAACTTTTTGGGCCTCAGTCACTTGTATAAGTCCCACTGTACAAACTCATATCACAGTGCAATCACTACTAAAACCCTGGGCCTCTCCTTGAGCTGTAAGCCCCAATCTTTCTTTTCAAAGCACTTTCTCCTTTGATTTTGAAATATACTGTTGTTTTCAATCTTTCTTTGTTGAACAACTAACCAAACAGCATGGAAGCTCTACAACCGAGTAAGTGTTTATATGCTTTCATTTACCGCTTTCATATACATATAACTGTATTGTGGGGCTGTTTCGCTGTAAGTCTTCTTTCATAAACTCATATCGACTGTGTAATAATAGTATAGATATTTAGAGTTTCCCCGGCAACTACGTCTAGCACTAGGTAAAGCCATTTCGATCATTCTTAGAAATAGACAATACTAGATCCCCCATAGGAGCACCAGATACAGTCTTCTCTTCGGCTGTCCTCCTTAGGAATTGTCAAGAAACTCTACTCCCCAAAGATGATCTCTTCTCCGTGAATTGCATCCCTTGAGTTTCTTCCAAATTCTCGAACTTTCCTGGCTTGATCTATTCTTTGTGAATAGCCTGTCTTGAACTTCTCGGGGTTTGGGGACCCACAGGCTTCTTAAAAGCATCCCCGCCTCCTCTTGGGCGTTGTACAAGGACCCGTCAGCTTCTAAGAAGTATTCACAGCCTCCTCTTAGGCTTCATATAAATGATTTCTTCCTCCAGGAATGATAGCCTCCTCTTGGGCTTCGTACAAATTGTCCCTCGGCTTTTTAAAAGTTTCCAGCCTCCTCTTGGGCTTCGTACAAATTGTCCCGACGACCTCCTAGAGGTATAGGAACAGAAATTAGTCATCTTAATAGAACAGTCTTTTAAAGAGTCTAGATCTTTCTACCGTGAACGTACTACAACTGTTTCTTTAAGCATAGTACAAAAGATAAAACTTTAGACTTGGACAGTCTAATTTCCTTGAGTCTCAGAGACATTCTCAAGTAAGGAAACGCCCGCAGACTTGGATAGTCTCAAATACCCTTTGGATTCCTCGTTTCCTTAGAGAACAGGAAATAATCCCGATCAAATCCATGAGTGCAACATTACTCATATAAGAACTGATTTTCTTGTTGAACCAACATACTGGACCTGTCACTCAACTGAAACAATAACCTTTTAGCCTCCATCTCGGGCTTTGTACGAGATACAAAGACTCTCTTGTTGAGTCAAAACCTTTAGCCTCCATCTCGGGCTTCGTACGAGATACAAAGACTCTCTTGTTTAGTCAAAACTTTTAGCCTCCATCTCGGGCTTCGTACGAGATACCAAAACACTCTCTTATTGAGTATAAAAGGCTCTCTTGTTGAGCCAATCTCCCTTTTAGCCTCCATCTCGGGCTTCGTACGAGATATAAAATCACTCTCTTGTTGAGTATAAAAGACTCTCTTGTTGAGTCAATCACCTTTTAGTCCCCCATCTCGGGCTTCGTACGAGATACAAAATCACTCTCTTGTTGAGTATAAAGCACTCTCTTGTTGAGTCAAAACCTTTAACCTCCATCTCGGGCTTCGTACGAGATACAAAAACACTCTCTTGTTGAGTATAAAAGATTCTCCTGTTGAGTCAACCCTTTTAGCCTCTCTCTCAGGCTTCGTACGAGACACACAAAAACTCCCTCTTGTTGGGCCAATAGCCTCCTCTTAGGCTTTGTATAAGAAAACCCCAGTTGAGTCAATCAACCTTTTAGCATCAAAGTTGTGCCTCGTTCACAGTACACAAACATCAACAACTCCTTCCCCTTCATCTAATCGCTGTAAGCAGCAAGCCTCTGGATTATTTACATCCATGCCACTGTCCCTCTTTTAGCATGAAAAATTCCTAAGGAAAGATAACATTGCTCTACACTGAGTTAAAGTCTTCTCCTTCAAGTTGGAACCCCCCTATAAAGGAAATTATGGAATTTCCGGATTCACATGTCTTGGTTAAACTAATTCTCCTTTATAAACAGTTGTGACAAACAGACCCTCTTTAGAGATGGCAAATTCTCTCTAAAGACAACACCTTTTAGCTTCACATCTTGGGCTTCGAATAAGATACAAATAGACCCTTCAGCTTCACATCTTGGGCTTTGAACAAGATACAAACCACCTTCAGCTTCACATCTTGGGCTTTGAACAAGATATAGATCACCTTTCACTTCACGTCTTGGGCTTTGAACAAGACACCAAAACACCATTTTCTCCCATAGAATAGGAGGAACTACGAACGCTCTGATTTCCCTGTTTCGGTAAACGGGAATACGTAGGCATAAGATTGAAAGAAAAATCTTAGCGAGCACACTAATCCAAAAACCTAAAGTCCCTTATCTCCACCCAATCTGACAAATTCCCCATGAATAGTCCCAGTTTTCCACCTTAATAAAGTAAGAAGAAAGAAAGGCCCCATTACCATATAGCATCCGTAACCTAACAGACCCCTGTTTAAACTCAGTATGCAAGCAGGGTTAATTGGAGACATCTATTTCCCTTCCTTAGTCATCTCACAATAGGATAAAAAATGAATTGACCTGTAGTAAACCCCAAAGAGCGACAGCGCTTAAGAACCGCGTCCAAAATCGCTCGCTACATTACCCCTTTTACAAGTTATCCCACTTTTCTTGATTTTTCCTGATGAATGATGATCCCAATCACACATTAACATCATTTTAGGGTCAAAGAACCATAATTGTGAAAATTCTCAAAAAGTCAAAGTTGACTTTAGTGCACAGTTGACTTTTTGTCATATGAACTTCAAACTGTGCGATCCTCTGTGAAATCAAGTCCTTGACCTAAATCAAACTTGATGGACATGTTCCATGGATGTTATAGGGTGTATTGAACCATGTCCCAAGGTTTGGGAGCATGCCTGGGTCAAAAGTCAAAGGCACGGTTGACTTTTTCCGCAAAACCCTAATTGTGGTTCTGGTGAACTTGAAACTTGTGAATCAAGCTTCTTGGATCAATCCATTGTTGCAAATAGATCAATGTAGTGTATTAGGGTCCCTCAAATCATCTCTTGAGGTCTTGGCTCATATTTTGTCCCAAAAGTCAACTTAGGGGTGAATTAGGTCAAGAAACCCTAATTCTTGATTTTTTATGAATGCATCCCCTGGGGCTAAATTGACTTGATGATTGGGTTTATGAGGTCCCTTAGAGTATTTTGGGTTGTGCTTTGAAGCATTGGCTCATGCCCAGAGGAAAAAATTCCATCTGGAGTCCCTGGTCGACCAAAACCCTAATTTGGTGACACTGGCGATCTTGAGGCTTAATCCACTTGGACTGTTGCAACATTGTGCTTGATCCTTGACGTGGGAGTCCTATTGATCCATTGTGGATGTTTGAGAGTTTAGACAAGTTTAAGATCATGTCATTCCTTGATTGATCATTTGTCTAAGGCTCTGAGAGGGCTTGAAGCCCTAAGTTTGATTGTAGTGGATGCTCACCCATCTTTGGGGAGACTAATGAGGTATGATGGTCCCTCCATATTGTGATGATGATTTACACAATGATGGGGAATCTTAGTGGTAAAAATTTGGGGTATGACAGTTGGAAGACACTTTGAATCAATTCATTCAAATGTCTATGGCCAACCAAAAGAGTAGCGATGCGGCGATAAAGAATCTCGAAAATCAAGTTGGGCAACTTGCAAAACAAATAGTCGAGCAACAATTGGGTCCTTCATTCTCCGCAAATACTCAAGTAAACCCGAAGGAGCATTGTAAAGCAATCGTTACTAGAAGTGGGAAGGATTTGGCAAAAGAAAATGACAAAAGTGTGGAAGAAGAAAAAATTGATGGTATTGTTGAGGAGGATAGTGATGAGGAAGAAGTTGAAAAGAAAAATGATAATGTTGTTGAAGTTGAAAAGAAAAATGATGATATTGTTGAAGTTAAAAATGAGAGTGTGGAGGAAGTGAAGAAAAAAGAGAAACATGTGAGAGTTAAGAGGGAGAAGGAGAAGATGAATCCGATACCGACTCAAAATATGCCTTACCCTCATGTGCCGACAAGGAAAGACAATGCTAGGCACTACTCAAGATTCATGGATATCTTTAAGCAACTACAAATCAACATCCCTTTTTCCTAAGCTCTAGAGCAAATGCCAAAGTACGCCAAATTTATGAAGGATATTCTTACAAAGAGGCGGAAATATTCGGAGCCAAAAACCGTTGTTCTTGCGGCAAATTGTAGTGCTATTATTCAAAGAACTCTTCTGAAGAAAGAAGCTTATCCGGGGCGAGTTAACTTACCCGTTACAATTGGTAATGTCTTTGTTGGAAATGGCCTTATTGATTTGGGCTCAAGCATCAATCTCATTCCATTATCTATTGTGAAAAAGCTTGGTAACATTGAAATTAAGGGCATCCGGATGACATTACAATTGGCCGACAAATCTACCACTCATCCGATTGGGTTAGCGCAAGATGTGTTGGTGAAAGTTGATAAATTTTTCTTTCCGGTGGACTTCATTATTATTGATATGGAAAAGGATGAGGATGCTCCTCTAATTGTTGGTCGCCCTTTTATGAAGACCGCTCGTATGATGATAGATGTTGATGATGGCCTTATGAAAGTGCGGGTTCTAAATGAAGAGGTATCTTTTTATCTATTTGAAGCAATGAAGCATTCCAAAGACAAGCATGATAGCTTCCTCATTGATGCATCGGATATGGCAATTATTGAAGTTGTAAAACAAGTTCATGTGAAGTCTCCCTTAGAAAGAGCACTTGGTGAGTCATTTGACATACTTACTAGTGAGGAAGAAAGGGAACATGAAGAATGTTTGAAAGAGCTTGATTCACTCAAAGAATTACAACCATGGGAAGTTGAGAATGAAGAGTTGAAGAAAGAACCAATTGATGAGAAATTTCAACTTGAATTGAAGGTGCTTTCTTCTAATTTGAAGTATGCATTCCTTGATGAAAGTGGGAACAAGCCGGTTATTATTAGCAACGTTTTGTCCGACAAAGAAGAAACCCGTTTGATTCAAGTGTTGAAAAGAAATCAAGAAGCTATAGGGTGGGTTCTTTCCGATCTTAAAGGAATTAGTCCATCTTATTGTATGCACAAGATTCTAATGGAAGAGGATTTCAAGGCGATAGCTCAACCACAACACCGTTTGAATCCTACTATAAAAGAGGTTGTTCGGAAAGAAGTTGTGAAGCTTTTGGATGCGGGAATGATCTATCCGATCTCTGATAGTCCATGGATAAGCCCCGTGCACGTTGTTCCTAAAAAGGGTGACATGACCGTTATCCGAAACGAGAAGAATGAGTTAATCCCGACAAAGATTATGACGGGGTGGAGAATGTGTATTGGCTATAGAAGGTTGAATACCGCAACAAGAAAAGACCATTTTCCACTTCCATTCATGGACCAAATGCTCGAGAGGTTATCTGGGCAACAATTCTATTATTTTTTGGATAGTTATTCGGGCTACAATCAAATTTCGGTTGACTCGACGGACCACGAGAAGACGGCTTTTACTTGTCCCTTTGGCATTTTTGCTTATCGAAAGATGCCTTTTGGCTTATGTAATGCGCCGACAACTTTCCAAAGGTGTGTTCAAGCTATCTTCTCCGACCTCATAGAAAATACAATGGAGGTGTTTATGGATGATTTTTCCGTGTTTGGAGTATCTTTCGATTTATGCTTGAAGAATTTGGAAACCGTCCTTGAGAGGTGTGTAAAGACAAACTTGGTGTTGAATTGGGAGAAGTGTACCTTTATGGTGACGGAGGGAATTGTGCTTGGCCATAAAGTTTCTTCCAAAGGCCTTGAAGTCGATCAAGCGAAGATTAAAGTGATTGAAAAGTTGCCTTCTCCTACCAACGTCAAAGAAATCAGAAGCTTTTTAGGGCATACGGGATTTTATAGGCGATTCGTCAAAGATTTTGTAAAAGTAGCAAGGCCATTGAGCAACTTACTCAACAAAGATCATGTATTTCTCTTTGACTATGAATGTCTTATTGATTTCCAAATTTTAAAAGAGAAACTAATTACCGCTCCAATAAGCATCGCGCCAAATTGGACTTTAAATTTTGAACTAATGTGCGACGTGAGTGATTACGCTGTTGGAGCGGTGTTAGGTCAAAGGAAGGACAAAATTTGTCATGCTATACATTACGCAAGCTAGGTATTAAATGAGGCGCAAGTAAATTATGCCACAACCGAAAAAGAGTTGCTTGCGATTGTATACGCACTTGAGAAGTTTCGTTCTTACCTAATAGGGTTAAAAGTGGTAATCTACACTAATCATTCGGCAATCAAATATCTGCTCACTAAACCGGATTCGAAGGAAAGGCTCGTCTGTTAGATCCTTTTGCTCCAAGAATTTGATTTGGAAATAAAGGACAAGAAGGGTTCAGAGAATTTGGTGGCGGATCATTTGTCCCGTTTGATCAATGTGGAGGTAACCAAAACAGAAAAGGAAATCCGAGAGGAATTTCCCGATGAAAAATTGTTTCGAGTCCAAGTTAGGTCGTGGTTTGCAGATATTGCTAAACACAAAGCAACTGGTTGGATACCCGAAGACCTAACTTGGAATCAAAAAAGGAATTTCTTATCGGATGCAAATTATTATGTGTGGGATGACCCTTACTTGTTCAAGTTAGGAGGTGACAACCTTTTGAGAAGGTGTGTCACGAGTGATGAAGCTCAGAGTATTCTTTGGCATTGTCACAACTCGCCTTATGGAGGCCATTTTAATGGTTCGAGAACGACCACGAAAGTATTACAATCAGGCTTTTATTGGCCTACTTTATTTAAAGACGCAAATCTCCATGCGCAAAGTTGTGATACTTGCCAAAGAACTTGTGGAAATGGAAAAAGAGATGAAATGCCCCTTCAAAATATTCAAGAGGTTGAAATTTTTCACTGTTGGGGCATAGATTTTGTTGGTCCATTCCCACCCTCTTTTGGAAATGAGTATATTTTAGTGGCGGTTGATTATGTTTCGAAGTGGGTTGAAGCGATTGCTTCACTGAGGGCTGATGGCAAAACAGTAATAAATTTTTTAAAGTAAAACATCCTTGCCCGTTTTGGCACTCCTCGGGTTCTTATAAGTGATGGCGGGTCACACTTTTGCAATACATCCCTTGAATGTGTTTTGAAACATTATGGTGTATCGCATAAAGTGGCGACCCCTTACCACCCACAAACGAACGGTCAAGCCGAGGTGTCTAACCGAGAGGTGAAAAGGATTCTGGAAAAAAGCGTGTCGAGTTCAAGAAAATATTGGTCACAAAAATTAGATGAGGCTTTGTGGGCGTACCGTACCGCTTACAAGGCTCCAATTGGCTTAACTCTGTTTCAAATGGCCTATGGTAAAACATGCCATTTACCAGTTGAAATGGAGCACAAAGCATTGTGGGCCCTAAAACTGTTAAATTTTGATAAAAACTTGACCGGAGAAAAAAGGAAATTACAACTACATGAATTGGAGGAAATGCGGAATGCCACATATCATTCTAGTTGGTTGTATAAGAAAAATGTGAAAGGTTATCATGACAAGAAAATCCGGCAAAAGGATTTTAAGGTTGGGCAAATGGTATTACTGTTCAATTCCCAGTTGAAACTTTTACCGGGAAAGTTAAAATCGAAGTGGTTAGGACTGTTTCTTGTCAAAGAGGTAAAAAATTTTGGAGCAATTTTGATCGAGGATATGCAGAAAAAAGACAGTTGGACTGTCAATGGTCAACGTTTAAAAATCTACCTTGGAGGTAATTTTAATCGAGAAAATTGTTCTGTTCTTCTAGACGTTCTTCATTGATCGTCTTGGTCCGTCGAGCTTATCCGACGTTAAACAAGCGCTCGTTGGGAGGCACCCCAATTTTGTAAGTTTTTATCATTTTTTGGGTTAATTTGCTGTTTAATTGTGTTTTTGTAAAGTTGGTGTGATTTTGGATGCTGGAAATGATGTTTTTTGCTGTTGGAAATAAGTTTTGTACTGCTGGAAGTGTTTCTTGTGTTGCAGAGCCCGCTTAGCGCGCAGGAGCCCGCTTAGCGCGCTCTGAAGAAAAATCAAACCCCAATTCCAGTGAGCAGCGCGCTTAGCGCGGTCTGCGAAATTTTGAAAAAAAATATTTTTGTTTGGGCCCAATAATGCTGACCCGGCCCAGATTTTGTTTTAGTATCTAGGGTTCTGAGGTTATGTGCCTCATTTCACCCTTTTCTCACAAAAATCCCAAGTTTTTCTCTTCTTCTCAAAAATTCTTGTGAATGACTTAATTTCTTTGTGCTCTCACTTCATTTTCTTCATTTTCGTGCTCAACATCTAAATCAACAACTATAAGTTCTTCCATTTCTTTTAAATTTTCCGTGTAAAAAAAAAACCATTTTGGGTTGAAGCTTTAATTTTCAATGCTCGTGTTCATCTTATTCTTCTTCTTGTTAGTCATTCTCCATTGTTGTTACTTGACTAGTTTATTTGCAGGTGGATAGGAACTTTGAATTTAGAAATTAGGACTTTTGTAGAAATTAGTGTTTTAATTTTATGAATTCGTGATTGGAATTATCTCTGTGTATTAGGAAGTAGGATTTTATCCATGGAAGCATTCTTGTTGCATAGAGGAATTTTTCTGCACATCGCAGAGCCCGCTTAGCGTGCTCCTGCGCGCTTAGCGCGGTCTGGGATTTTCAGAAATTTTCCCTTCTTCTAAATTCTGTTTTGATTCCTATGGATAAAAATTCGTATTTGTCTAGGAATTTAGGCATATTTTAATGTTGTTTTCATTAACGTATTTGTCTGTTTTGTGGACTTTTTGTTGTGTTTTTCAAATGTCAGGTCAGAAGAAACAACGTGTCGGGTCCACCTCTAACCCAGCTAGGCGTGCTCCATCAGGGCCGTTTGATCGTAATCAGTTACTTGGTCCTGCCCAACAGTCGAGGTATCAACAACTTGAACGGAGAACTGTGTGGGCTGACAGGATTGTGCAGATTGATCCCGAGGGGAGTTATCGCCGCATTGGTTCTCTTTTGCAAGGAAGTGGCTGGGACAAGCTCTTTCAACCTTACCCTGAGTATCATTTGGACATTGTGAGAGAATTCTTTGCGAATGCCTTACCCTTAAGAGATGCGCCTTTCAACTTTAAGACTTGGGTGAGGGGCAAAGAGGTCGATTTCTCTAGAGACGCAATTAATACCTACCTAGGGAACCACGTGCAGCTGGCGGATAACGAGTTGTGTGATTATGGGAGGATGTTAGCTCGAGGGAATTGGAATGCCGAGCAGTTGAGAGAAATTTTGTGTGTGTCAGGTCAGACGTATCAGTTGAGTGCTAATGGAGCCCCTCTGAAGTTTATGAGAGGTGTTTTGACTACCGAGACTCAAATTGTGATGTCGGTTGTCTTGCACAACCTCAAGCCTCGTAGTCACACCTCTTTCATTCCTATGCAGACCGCAGGCCTCCTGGCGTGTATACTTGATGATGAGAAGACCGTGGATTTGGCACGGATTATTTCGAATGAGCTAAAGAGAATTGCGTTGAGTTCGACACCTTTAGGAGATAGGGTGGCTTGCACACTGACGTACCCTGGGCTGATTATGGCATTGTGCCATAGGGCGAGAGTTACACTTCCTAGCCATGGGAATGTGAAGTTAGGAGTTTTAGATGATGCTTTTATCACCCGCTTTTGTTTGCAGGCTCATAATGATGTTGTTCCTGTTACTGCCGCTGTCCCGGCGAGGCGTGTACTTGATCCGAGTGCTGAGGCCAACTGGGCTATGCACGAGGCTCATCAGCGTGCCTTCTTATTTATGCACGACTCTATAGTGCAGCTGTAACTCCAGTTCTGGGAGCCTCACGTTGATCATCCGTTGAAGTCTAGAGAGGACCTGATGGCGTGTGCTAGGTGGCCTGAGGCCAAGCCAGGTTTTTCGAAGGGGGCAGCTGGTGAGGATGTCGGAGATGACCGTGATGAGGCTGATGATGGAGAGTCTAGTTCGAGTTCCTACTGATGGGTTTGATCGTTTTATTATGTTGTGCAGATTTACCCTTGTTTTTTTATTATGTTTAGTATTTTGCTAGTATTATAGACTTCTGTTTTGGATATTGTTGTAGTTCACATCCGGGCGGATGTTGACTTTTGTTTGGATATGTTTTTATATTATTGAAGTTTCCATCCTGACGGATGAGGTTTTATGTTCATGCTTTTTGGTACAAAATTTTTGTGTTTGTTCTTGATTTAAGGTAATTGATTGATTGAAGCTAGTTTTAATTTCTTTGTTCAAAAGTGATTTTCTACACCAATCATTGATGGTGATGATAAAAATCTGGATTGTTGCACGAAATAGGTACTCTGTTTTTGCTTAGAAGAATATTAGTATGTGTATGAACTTTTTGCTTTACACAAATTTCAAGCTCTGTTTTATTTCGCATGTATGTTCATATGGGAATAATTTAGGACAAAACCACAAAAGTGAGTGCCCATCATTGTTCACAAAAGAGAGTAATTGTGTAGTTGTTGTTTAGCTCGTGCGATTCATGCTTAATCTTGTATTCATTGGTAAATCTTGGAAACATAGAAGTGATCTAGGCATTGTTTGACATTGAGAAAAACCACCGATTCTTTTTGGCTTTACTTTAGCTGGTGAGGAGTGTGAGCATTTGATAACCAATTTTGAGCCTTCACACAAATAGAATGAATCATAAAACGAAATTCGAAAAAATGCCAGGAAACCCTCTCATTTGTGGTTGTTGTTAAAAGAAAATCGTTGTGATTCATTCTAGTTTGTTTTTGTATACACTTAACCCTTTGTTTGAACATGCTTTTGAAGAACATTGTCATTAAATTAAAGTGTGGTTTAAAGTTGGGGAGAGTGTTTGTTGTGTGACAAAGAAATGATTTGGTGAAATGGTGCCTCTTGTGAAAAAGAAAGAAAAATGAAAAGTATTAGTTGCTATGCTTTGCACTTAAAAGTGAGGTGCTTGAAAAGAAAAATAAAAGAAGCATTTGATTCAAATGAGAGAGGGCACCATGATAGAAAAGATAAGAAAAAGAAAGGAAAATATTGAAATGATTTGAGGTTTGACTAAGTCGACATGTTCTTCATTTTTGAAAATTTTTTGATAGCTACTTTGATTCATTAGCCTTTTATAAATATCCCTTTCTTGTTAACCCTTGCCTAGTTACAACATTTAGAAGTCCTTAAGAGATCTTTGTTTCCTTTATTTCCTTGTTGAATTGAGTAGATGATGCATGAATGGTTCTGGATGCTGGCATAATTGCTATGAGAGTGTTTTGTCCCTTGTAAATATTGAGCATGACTCATTTGAGTAAAGTAGGTGATTCCCGTTTGAACATTTGATTGCTTGTGATGAGTTGCTTGTTATTTCTGTTTAGAAGTTAGTTCATAGCCATGCTTTGATTCTGTGTTGGAGCTGAGCATTACTTGCGAGCGCATCAATTTAGTTTGAACCATCGATTTTTGATTGTGTTGTCTTATTCGATATTTCTCTTGTTTCTATTCTATCTTACCTTTGTTTGAGGACAAACAAAGAAGCAAGTTGGGGAGAGTTGTTAGGTGCTAGAATGTGTTAATATATAGTTTAGTTTTTGGCACCTTTTGAGATCTTTATTTGTTAATTGATGTTTTTCCCTTTGTTTCTGGTAAATAATCGTAGTATAGTTTAAATGCATTATTAGACTTAGTTATTTAACTTTTGTGTTTATAATTGTAGGTTTTAACATTGCATTGGGAAGCTTGGAGCATGGAAGGCTCTTAAGGAGCAGTTTTGAAGAAATTGGAATTTTAGAAGCATGCTACAAGCGCGCTTAGCGCGCTCCAAGCGTGGTCTGGAGCTAATTTCAGTAGGTAGCCCGTTTAGCGCGGTCTGAAGCCCGCTAAGCGGGATTTAAGGCGGTTTAGCAATAAATGACAGCGCGCTTAGCACACTCTGTGATTCTCAGCCCCTCTATAAATAGATTTGATCAGCATTTTTTGGGGATCCTTGTTATTTTCTTAGAGCAAAAACCCTATAAACACTGTAGCATCTTATTTTCGATAACTTGGAGCATCAATTGTCGAGAGATCGTCGTTGATGCTTGTTCCTCTTCTCCATTTTCTTGTTTGTGAAGTTACCATGCCAATGGATAGCTAATCTCCTTTTGTGTCAAGATTAGAAGGTAGACAATCCTTTCTTTTGTATGTATAGGTATTGATGTAAGCTTATGAACTTATGGATGATGAATATATGGTGAAAAACTTTGTTTCTATGGTTTATTCTTTGTGTGGTTCATGATTGAGAAATGTGTTCTTACACTTTATCTAGGTTTTTCATCCATCAATGCACATATGCTAGAGATAGTTATGAGAGTTGATGTTCATAAATATTGAACTTGAATGTTATCATTTTGATAGTTTGAGTGAGAGATCATCAAAGGATCAAAATGATAAATCTCACAATTTGTGTTAGAGATAAACATATTGAGAGGATATGTGATTATATTTAGTTCATTTGCTTTGTCGATTCTATACGTGCAAAATGGTTTGTCGAACCCTAATCTTGACATGTTATTACAAATCGTTAAAACAAATCTTTTTACCGTTTATTACTTAAATTTGAATGCAAACGTTCAGACTGAAAATTACTAAACCATTTGTTACTTTAAGTTTAAAACGATTTCAACTGTAGAACGGTGGTGATATATCTCTAAATAATCTCTGTGGAACGATAACAAAAACCCTACTCTATTTGTATTTCAACATGTAGATTGTATGATTTTTGTGTGTGAAAGGATTCTCTTTTTTTTCTTAATGGAGATAATGAAATGTATTGATGTCTTGCCACATAGCAAAGAGAGTAATGTGAATTGATAGCACAATAACAATAGTAATGTGAAAATAAGAAATCACAATTAAAGTTGTAGCACATGGCAATGTCTTGGTGGAGGAATTTTTTTAAGTGAGAGAAATTTTGTTTATTTAAAGAGTGTTAGAAAGCGTACATCTATTCAATGTCTCCTGTACGTGAGTGAAATAGGTCTCTCACGTAAAAGACTAAAATTTTAGCTTTTTTTTATCATTTTTTTAACAATTTAAGGTGTGTGTGTGTGTGTGTGAGTGTGTGTGTGAGAGAGAGTATTTTTAATAAAAATTAAAAGGATATTTTTGTATTTTAAATAATTTAGACTATGGCCAAGACGAAATTTTTGTATATTCATATTGTAAATATTAATGAGTCAAAAAGAATTTTCGTATTTTAAATAATTTGAACTATGACAAAAAGTTGTTTTATGGTTTAATGATGGACTAAAATTTCAGTTTTTGTCAAATCTTTAATCCTGATTTTTGTTATGTCCTATAAATATTTTTTAAATCAAACACATGATAATTACTGTTGTGTTGTCCATTCCCTTATTTCAGCATATCAACCGCACTCGCATTTTAAATAAAAAAATAAACTCATCTAATAGTTTAAAAATGAATTAATGACAAAAATTGTTAATAAAAAAGTTGCTTATAAATAATTAATACCTACGAGGCTACAAACAAAATGCCGTATAGAGGGGATGGTCTAAAGAGGCCATGGTGGGCACTCTATTTGTTTAAATTGTATTAAATAGTATAAATGTTAAATTGCATTAAATAATATATTTAATATTTTGTGCCCCATATGATTGAAAACTTTACTTGTTTGTATTTAGTTAAATCCTATAAATGTTTCTTTTTTTTGGTTAAAAGGACGGCCGAGGCCCAAAAAGAAAACAAACTAACTCGGGATTAACCGAGAACAGACAAACCCAACAAATAACTTTCGAACAAGTGATTTTAAAAAGATGGGCAAACATCAAAAATACACATGTCATCATGATGGCTTAAGTTACTCTTCGCAAGAGAGTCTGCACAACGGCTGGCTTCACGATAACTATCCTTCACTCTAATATCCACAAACCGCTCCATATGAAACCTGATATTTGAAATCAAGTTCCTTCCCATAGTTTTGAAAGAGTCCCTTATATTAATATCTTTGGCCACTTGGAGAGAATCCATATTAACTTTAATAAAAGTGAAACCCAATCTAGACGCAAGCCTCAATCCTTCAAAAACTCTCCACAGCTCTGCTAAATAAACACTACATATGCCTATTTTCTTTGCAAAGCCTCCTAACCATTCCCCTTCGTTTCCTCTTATTAAGCCCCCACAGGCGGCATTACCTGCAGCATCTCTAGTACCATCTGAATTAATCTTGAACCAACCTTCTTTAGGGGCTCCCATCGAATAAAACTAAGCTCTTGATGCTGGTTCATGGCTATCTGGGAATCATTTCGCACATTCCTATAGTCCTGGAGCAAGGTAATAATATAAGTTAAGGGACACAAAGGTCTACCAAATTCTTCGTTGTGCATTTCCTTGTTGGGCTAGTTCCATATGTTATGGCAGGAGGTTGCCCATAAAGAATCCCAATTCTCATTACAATTCCAACCAAGATTGATCATCATCTTAAGCTTTATCCAGTGCTTAAGATCTCCGAAGAAGAAATTGACTCTTTGACTCGTGTGCACTGCTGCTAGCCAGATGGGCATTATAACGGGACAGTCACGAAGCACATGGATAGTGTCTTCTTCAACATCTCCACAAAACCTGCACATTGCACTTCCAATGCCCATCTGACTTTTCTTCCAATTTTTTAGCAAACCATCATACCGAAGCAGCCATACAAAATGGCAAACTCTTTCAATCGTCTGCATCTTCTAGATATTTCTCCATCCCTCATCTTTCTTCTAATATCCTATAAATATTAAATCAATACATTAATCAACATCAACCAAATTGTATAATATATAATATTTATAATTTTAAATTTATTTTATTACGTCGTGCATGTCTCTAATTTTTTAAAATAAAATATATCATATTTAAATTTGTGCTCTTATAAATATATTTCCCTGTGTAACTATCAACAAAATTGAATTAATATGACTACATATATTATATAATAACGTAGTTTCTCATAAGATATATGGTGTTATGAAAAAAGAATGTCAACTATTTTGTTTGAAGATCACCTTTTTTTAAAATATTCAACATTAGTGATATAAATTTCAATATGTTTGGATATGATTCGAATTTTTTTGTCATATTTAATTTTGATGATATAAAAAAAACAATTAAATATAGTAAATTAAAATTCTGTCAAAATATTTTTAATTTTTAATTTTAAAAATATGTGTTAATTTTACTTTATTACAGAAAATGTGGTGAAACTTTTTAAATAAACAATTCTGGTGAAAAAAATATAAAAAGATAGTTAAAGATGAAGACTTTTTGGAAATAATAATGAAATATTATTTTTTATTTTTTGGTGCTTTATTTTCAAAAAATATGCACCATTATTTATTACAAGAGATTAAGATTATCTTTTTGTTAACAAGTGAAATTATCACAGATTTAAAAATAAATAAAAATAGAAAATGTTTCACAAAATATTCAAAGTCTAAAATGTTTTATTTACTACTACCTCTGTTCCTTTTTATAAGAGACAACTCATATTTTAGGTTTATTGAATAATCAATGTATCTAGTCTATAAGCTGACCAAATACATTGAATATTCAATGTACCTAAAAAATGAGTTGTCTCTTATATAAAGGAACGGGGGTAGTATTACACTTCATCAAATTTTTAATATAAAATATATTTATCTCAATAAAAGTTAATATATTTAATCAAAATTTAAAAATACATAAATTTAATTAAAGTCATTACAAAAACACTTCTATTAAATTTTAATTAAAAATACAAATTTATTTCTTTTTTCTTACCCTGTGATTCAATTTAAGAACAATTGTGTAAAACTAATAATATATTTTCTATAAATTTATTGTTGTGGCCTGTTAGGAAGCAAAATTGCTAACCCTAACAAGGTATGAAACAACTATGAATCTAAGAAAAAAACTAAGAAAAATAGAGATAAAGATAAATTGAATTTTTCATTGATTGATTCCCAAATGTGTCAAAAGACAATACATATATAATGATATTAATGGGCCAATGACTAAAATGCCCAATTACTTAGAGGAAACTCAATTCAATAACAGTTAAAATACCAACTACTATAAAACCTTAATTTAATAATAAACTAAAATATTAAAATATAACTAATAATACTCTCTATCACTACTTACCCCTTCAAAATCAACCTTGTCCTCAAGGTTGTAACAATAATGTCATAATAGAAACTTTTCCAGGATCCCACTGTGTAAAGCAGTTAAAATAACGGTTGACATTAGTACCTCTCAAATCAACCCCAAACTCACTCATTGGTATCACATCCATTTCAACTTCAGTTCCATCAGAGAGTCTACTTTCTAGAAGTGGGGTAGAAAGTCCTTGTATCCCTTTGTTTAATAGAACCACCCGTTCTTGCTTTACAACTCTTACTGCAGCAGCACGAGCAGAGCAGCAAGATTCCTCTCCAAATTCCCCACACCAGCTTCCCTGGTATATCTCTGAATGACAAGTTTTACCATTGCCTCTAGAATCTGAATAAACTCAGAACTTAACCCATGTTGGTCCAAAACTCTTGGAATCAAATGCTGCATGGCTATTTGGAGCTTATCTTCAGGTGTATATCCAGGAAGTTCAATCACTTCCATGAAACATAAGTTGTCTTTCCTTGATCCTGTTGCTGTTGCAATTGCTTCTTCTAGCTCCTCTTCACAAAATACCTTGGTAGTCCAACATTTTCCTTCACCATTGTGAATTGCATCAATCAATCTGGTGTAGTTCCAGTTCATGATAACATCGTATGGCTTATCATGAATTTCTACCTCAATAGTGTATCCGCCATTGTTTATCAGAAAGATTATGGTTTTCTGACCACATCGCGGCATTGTTGATACATCTTGCGCTGTTACTTGGAAGCTTCCATCGCCAATGCAAGCAATCACCCGCTTCTCGGGTACCGCTTGGGCATAGCCAAGAGTTGCACCAACAGACCATCCAATTGAGCCATAAAACTCATACCCACATCCAAATGCCGGTCCATTAGCAATCACAATCCGATCGGGCTGCGCAATATTGGCCTTCTCTCTCTTGAAAAGAAGTGAATACCCGACCGAACTGTAGTCATTAAAAATGGGACCAGCAAACAAGTATGCATCAGCTGATTCAACAATCTCAGCACAGAATGCAGTACTCACAGCACCCCAATAAGTACCAATGAAATGAGGATGGTGCCCCGGGACCATCCCTTTAGCCGATGGCATCACTGCTAGCGCATAACCACTCGCATCAGCTAGTTCGACAAAGGCATCAGATGCTTTTGGTAGTGTTGCTACATAAACAATTTCTATAGCTCGCTTCAATGCAGACCACTCAACCAATCTATCATTGATGAAAAGCACCATAGTGATTTTCTTGGCAGCATAGTTAGCATTAGACACATACCCATTCATCTCAAAAACTGAAGACGACGGATCATTGTCTGAAGCTTCAACTTCAACCAGATTGCGAGCAGCTGAGACCCCATAAACTGTTCTGATGGAATCAAGCCTTGAAGATGTGGCCATGGTTTGAACATCTGCTTTAACAGCTCCGTGCTTTCTGCAAGAGAAACTGACATTAGTATGATGAATCGCAAACTGACTGATAGCATCTACTATCTTTGAGTAATCATCCGAAGAATTTTGTAGTGTCTTCTTCCTCGCGGCCATGTTATAGAATAGATTCTCAACCATTATTTGTGTTCCTTTTACAGCAGCGCAGGGTCGAGGTTCATGCTCCCATTCTGATATACAATGTGCTTCATCAACAGCAAAAAGACTAATTCCTTCCTTTAGCAAGTTGGACCAGAAACTGGTAGGAATTGTGCACGCCTTTTCAGGAGTCATAAACAGAATGTCAAATTGACCACGACTGACATTGAAATATGGTGTAAGAATGATGTTAAAACTGCCATATCCGTATAACAAACAAGGGTGTGAACCATTCAAAATTATATCCTTTCTGGCAACAATGAACATAGGTACTTTGGTTCCATCTTTACTAGGCACAAAAACCTGATTGACCTGAAACTCAGAGCGATCAAACTCAGAGAGATATATGATACCAGGAGTCAAAAAGCTTGAGAAACCAATGAAAACCACACTATGTTGACGCCGTGCAGAAATTTCACTAACTGTTCCTATGTCAATTGGTATTTGATACTGAATGGAACCTGTCTCTAAGTCTCTTACTTGCAGAACATATTTCACATCACTCAAGTAGCTCACTATCATTTGGTTACCATTTACAGCAATTGGTGATTTGAGTACATCTGTCTCAGATTCTGGGATAGCATCAGTCCAAGCATTTAGTTCTTTCAAATCTACCCGGACTAGTTTATATTTTGGAGCATCTTTATTAGTTAAAAATGTAAACACAGTGTCATCATTTGCAACAGGTTCATAACTTGCATCAAAGTTATCGACAAGCTTGACAAAAGGTTCAGCCAATACGACCTCATCAGGATTGCCGGCGAAAGTAGACCAGTACTTGCATTTCGTTTCGGCAATCTCGGCATGAATACCATGTTGAAGGCATAAATTCCAATACCGAGCTAGCCAACACCTCGTCAACACAACATCTCTAACCGGAAATTCCTCGAACACCTTAATTGCACTCTCCACAAACTGAAACTCCTGATACATAGCAACAAACGCGCTCCCAACAAACACGTTGGAGAAGAGCTTCGTCTTCAATGCGGCAACGTGAATCACTTCTCCAAGTTTAACATCAGAGAGCTCCGCATACGCCTTAGTAACGTACAGCAACGTAAAGCTATCCGACGAAAACTCCATCAAAGAAATTTGCGACAAAGAATCCAAGGGAGGAAGTGTCCGAGCAAGGTAACATGAGAAGTTGGAGACAAGATTTACCTCAGTGACGGTGAAAACTGACGCGTCTTGTTGTTGGAGTGGTTGTGGCGGTGAGTTTTGCAAATCCGAGGGTTTAGGTGATGGAAACGGGATCAGAGCAGAAATTGGAGATGAAGATGGAGGTTGTGGTGATGGTTGTGACGAGTGTGCAGAAGCTGGGAATATAGTCACAGACTCTGATTTTAGTGACAAACCGGGTGGTTTTGGTGGGATTGAAATGTCCGCATCATCCCTAAATCCATTTCTGTTGAAGGGAGTCTTGGCCATGAGCACTACTGAAGAAGAATTAAAGACCGATGTGAGTTGAGTTGTGGGATCGGAGCATGACGGTGTCTCTGATAATGAGGGCTTTTGAAGGAAATCTATGAAATTAGGTTTTGCATCTATAGAGTGTGGTTTGTGTAATGATTCATTTGTGAGATTGTTAAAATCAGTAACGTGTTCCTCTTCTTCATCTTGTATTGGTAAAATTTCTCTCCATTCCGGTTTAAATCTCCATAACAAAGCTGTTGTAAATGTATCCCAACTATATCGGCGATGAATACGAGACCACCATATCCACCATTTGAGAGCAGAACCTCTCAAAGCTCCAACAACTTTCAACACCTTCAATGACTTATGTGTTCCATGTTCTTTGAAAAATTTCTCAAAACAAAGAATCCACCAATATGCTTCATCTTCTCCATCAAACAATACTATTGTCATGAGGTCAAGCGGAAGTGAGATCGAAAATGAAAGCACCAATTGTTAGGAAGCAAAATTGCTAACCCTAACAAGATATGAAACAACTATGAATCTAAGAAAAAAAAACTAAGAAAAATAGAGATAAAGATAAATTGGATTTTTCATTGATTGATTCCCAAATGTGTCAAAAGACAATACATATATAATGATACTAATGGGCCAATGACTAAAATGCCCAATTATTTAGAGGAAGCCCAATTCAATAACACTTAAAATACTAACTACTATAAAACCTTAATTTAATAATAAACTAAAATATTAAAATATAACTAATAATACTCTCTATCATTACCCCTTTTTTCAACATCCGTGAAACTTTTGAGAATATTAAAATATACGATGAAGAATATATGTGAAAATTTAATTTTCAATTTTAAAGTCATACTACTTTTCAAGCTGCCAATAAAAACCACACTTTTCAAGCTGTCAAAGGAAAACAAAAAGTCATACTTAACAAGATTGAACCTCGGACAAACATAAAGACGCATCCTAGTCCTAGATTTAATGTTCGTAACTTCGTATATTGACTTCGTAGACCAATGGAAAAAGACATTATAAGAATGAAGTCTTTCTCAAGTAAAGAGGCATGCATAATTCAATTAACATGTTAATCATCATAACCCTCAAGGATCGATGGGCCTTCCATTTTGAGAAGGTGCTCATCTTAACCTTTTAAATTCGAATTTTATTAGGTGCAATTAATATTTATGTTAGACCAATTTATACGGTTCTTTACTCAGATTATAAACGGGACCTTTATTAGTGGACCGCTGACAAGGTCAAATACAAGACTTAAAAAAAAGGTTAACGCTCATTAGACATATTATACTATATTAGTAAAAGATTGTACTTCCTCTAATCTTTTTTTATAAAGAATACTTCACTTTTTTAAATTTATTAAATAATTAATGTACATGGTCTGAACTATAGACCAATTATATTAATTATTTAATAAATCTAAAAAGGTAAAGTGTTTCTTATAAAAAGGAACGGAGGGAGTAATATATATCACTTGTTTATTTTGATTTTTTAAAATAATTTTTATAATATAAATAATTTTGTGTAAAAAAGATTTATAAAGAAATTTTTTTATAAAAATTTTAAATAAATATTTGATTTGAATAGTTATTTTTAAAATGTTATTTAAATATTTAGTCATTTTATTGAAAAAAAATTGAATATCATAATTTCAAAAAATCTCTTAATTTTAAAGTTATTTGAAATAACTTTTCATAAAAATTATTTTTAAGATACAACTTATTAAAAAAATTGCAATTTCGACAATGTTTTGATCTTCAATAATGTATGTATATGTTATAGGATGTCAAAATTAGTCTTTTAATTTTTTTTTAAAACGAATATAAAAAAAACTTGTACGATTTTGAAAAATAATTTTATAAAATCTATTTTTGATAATACAAAGTCATATCCATATTTTAACGCTAAAACAAACAATATATACTTATTTTAAAACAATTTTACAATTTCAATTCTATCGACTTAAAGTATGATTTTATTATATATTTGATTCAATCGGCATTTTATGTTGACTATTAAGGCGGTTTTTATTGGATATTTAATTTAATAAGTTAATTTTGCAGTCTTTTATTTTGACTTCATTAAATATCTAATTTAATCCTCTTATTACGTTGTTTTAACATATATTAATTGACTCTGATAATTATCTGATCTGACTATCACAATTACTACTTGAGCACATACCTTATATCATCAACAAACCTCCTCGTTTTTTAATTGGTGGAGGATCACTCGATAAGAGTTAGACGAGAAACATTCATTCGAAAATTCTTCAAACTTTCATATAGCAGAAAGAAAGAATCATCCTAGAGTTCCAAGCAACGAGAAATCAGAAGGGATTTTTAATGTGACACTTTCGTTAGTAGTGACCTCTGTCATGGACAATCGCGTATACACCAATATTTTCAGGACTAAGCTGAGAAAAGAAAACCTCACGTTGTATAAAGGCCGAAGTCTCCATGCATTCAATGACTTTGTCACCCACCCTTGTGGCACTACAAAATTGCCGAAAATTTTGAAATAATGCAGCTTGACAAAAACTCTACAAGATTGGTCCGAATAATGGTCGACTTCCTTACACCTGTAAGGAGAGGCCTATTCGAGTGCTAAAGAGCTAATGTCGACCTTTTTGCAATATTCGCCGACGAAATGTCCAACATCGACCCCAACGTAGCTTGTCATTAGCTAAATATTGACCATTTTGTCTAATACATAGCCTTGAGAAGGAGACGACAATCCCCTGAGAAAGTCGAAGCCATCATTAACATGATTTGTGGGTTGCTCCATGCCAACTTCATGATTATCCAATGCTGTCTAGTTAAAAAGACGTTCGAAAAATGGATGATGTGTGTGGACTACACCGACCTTAACCGATATTCTACCAAATATTTGTATTTGATTTCCATTACCGACAAGATGGTAGATAATTTTGTTGGCTACAAAACTGTTGTAATTTATGGATGCGTACTATAGGTATAACCAAATCCCTATGCACAAAGCAAACAAATACAAAACCACCTTCATGATTTAACGTGTCAATTACATGTATAACGTCATACCCTTTAGTTTGAAAAATACATGTGCAACATATCGGAGGATGATGAATATGATTTTCCGAAGAAGAAACAAAGAAACAAAATTGCACACACCAAAATAGTAAGTCAAGAATTATCATTGATTGATTCACACTTAGTAAATGTAAATTTAAGACACACTTACGAACAATAATTGCCAACTAGCAACATATTAGAATGATAATGTATTAATATTAATCATTATTATGATATTTTGTATAACACTTTATGTCTTTCAACACGCTCATAAACTATCATTCATAAATGAAAAAATTAGAGAAAAAAATTAAAAAATGAAAAAATAAATACGCATAGTAAATTTGAAAGAATTATTATGAAATTATATATATTATTTATCCATAATTCAAAGCAGTGTTGTTAGAATGTGTTGGAGAGATGCCTTTTGGAGGGAGCAATGGAAAAATTGATATATCCAGAATTAGAATCTCATTGTTCACGGGAAAATAGTTACCAACGTAACCAACACCATGATTCCATCTTGTACTCTGACTTTTGTACTTGATGATAAGGGTGTGCAGGACTCAATCTAACCCATCCCGAGAACATGTCTAAACCCAATGGATTCGAGTTGGTCCTAACCTTGTCTAACGCAAAAAAATAGACAAAAAGGATTGTCCAAATATGGATCTGATATCAGGTCAAGATGAATTCAGATTGACCATTGGATTATCCAACTCATTATTCTATTATGCATGCATGTAGATTGACTTTTGAATTAAATCATACTGAATTCTCTCATTTAGGCCCCGCTTTTTCTGTCAACTAAATTCCATTTTTTCCACATGGTCGGCCACTTTAGATGTTATTCCTATATGATGGTTTTATAATTTGTATAGTTAAATATTATAATGGATCGAGTAATTTTTTTATTTATATTTCATAATTATAGGACTATTATGGACAAGTTTTTAAGTAAAATTAAGTTTAGTTTTTGAGTCAAGTTCATGTTAGTTTTTAAAATTTTGTGAATATGATTTATTTAAATTGAGTGTTGTTTTAAATATTGTTATAAGAAAAATACTATAATCAACAAATTATGATATTTTATTTTAAAATCCACATATTTAAGTACATGTTTTGAAATGCTATAACTAATTTGTTTAAGTAATTTTCTTTAAGTACATGTTTAACTAATTTGTTTAAGGGTGTTCATGGTTGTAAGTCAATCCACTGGCACAAACCAAACCAACACACTAATTATCTGAGTCTGTCCATTTACTTGTATATCCAATCCAATCTGCATAACTTTGGGTTGGTTATTGAGTTTAAGTTTCTGAATCGTGGACACGTTGACAAAATCGAAATATGACTACAAACCATTTGGTTTCTTTAGTTTATCATTCACAACCAATGATGTCACTAAACAAATATTGAACCAATCAATTTATGTAATTTTAAGACTAAGTGTTGTTACTTATTTGATTTTGTATCATTTCCAAATTATGTTCTACTTATAAATAGATAATACTTACAAGGCTACAAACGTGGTTGTAGACTATTAGTGTTATAATTGTAACACCCACATATAATATAATACATCAAAGCATCCATATCATACATGAATTCACGTTTTGGTACTGAAATACAATAAGTCCCTAGTTAACATATTATACATATACATGCCCAAAAATACCTAATACAAAAACTATGGCATTATATATACAAGATGTTCCAACACTAAGAACTAGATCAATTAATGATCTCAAAATAATCTTCACAACGAAAGTCTAGCCATCCCAAAAAGCTAAGGTAGTAAGGAAAGTCACACAACTTTATCCTTACCCTTCACCAAACCTGTAGTACCTGTAAAATAATCAACAACGTGGAGTGAGATACATCAAATCTCAGTGAGTTCTCTATCTTATAGGTCCTCTCGGCTTTACAAGGTTCTAACACACCTAACTCAAGTCAAAAGGGGAAGGGAAGTGACTTTGAGTACTCACACACACTATATGGATTCAAGCTCATGAGTCATGTTAACTCACACTATCACACATCGATAACCTCACCAAGGCATCCCATTTTCCCGTCTGCTTCTATGTCTAGAAGTCGACCCGAGTCATGGATCCTGGTAACCTACTTGACATACGAATGGATTCAGGTTCTACGGGCCATTAACCGTTATGAACCGTCACTTCACACGGGCCATTAACTGTCACAAGCATATGCTCCCAGAGCGCCATTCGTACTGTACACGGGAATCAAACCTGCCAAGTAGTCATGCATACGTTTCAGAGGAGCTCGAGACTCATGAAACTACAACTCAAGATAACCGGTTACGATTTCGTGATCACACACACAAACGTGATTGTATTCGACAATCACAAGGCCACCTTCGCCTTAAGACTTCTTTTGTCTTTCTCAAATAAACACACTAAAACATGATCCATACAAGTGTAGTTATTCCCATACCATTCGGTAATAGACGCACGCCTCGACCCCTCACGCACGAGCGTCGCCATTCCGTTATTCCACAATTTCCTAGCCGTTACTAGGTTCCGATATAGTTATAGTTATATTCCTCACTCTACCTATTTCGTATTTTAACATGCATATACTCTCAAACATGCATAACAACAAGAAAAATAAGTAAACACAAGTCAATCATATAATAGAATCACACAATTCAACAAATCCACAAGTTACACCAAATCCGGTTCCCTCTGACTTATTTAATCGGGCATCAAAACTAGTATTTTTTTTTCACTTCCATTAGACAGAGTATGTTGATAGCTCTCTATCGGTACCAAGAACATTTAAATCGGGTGAACGAGTCAAAAGTTATGAATTTTAGAAAAAAAAATAGTTTTTCTTTTGTTCCAGGTCGCGCTAAGCGGGACCCACCCGCGCTAAGCGCGCTACTCTCGGCCTGATGGAGGCGAAAATTCTCCAGACCGCGCTAAGCGGGAAATACCGCGCTAAGCGCACTCTGCGTTATGCAGAAAAATTTCCTTTTCACAGCAGCCTTCCAACCACACTTTCACCCCTAAAACCATACCCAATCAACCAATAGGGGTGTGTGATCATGGTTCTTTCATGGGTTATCCACAAACTTCACAAACATAATTTCCACACAAAACCCTAACATTTCAATTCAACAACAAACATCATAACAACTATCAATGGATGATTCTATACATATATTGATCATACTACGCAATTTATAACACACTTCAACCGTTAGATTCTTTGATTTTACACAAAACCCCATTTTCCCCCAAAACCCAACCTAACTCTAAAACCTCAAGAAATTATACTCTAAGGTTTCTATCTAGAACCCACCTGGATTAGAAGATGATGATGAAGAAGATGAGATGAATTGATGAAGAGTTGATGATGGTTGTTGACCTTGAGCTCTTGAACTTTTCTTCTTTTTCTTTCCTTTCCTCTTCCTTCTCTCTACTTTCTCTTTCTTTCTATTATCTAGCTTTTGTTCCAAATGAAGAGAAAAAGGGAAAATTAAATGATATAGAGAAATGTCATTAGTTAGTAACACTACTAAATGTCCAAAAAGTCTCTATAACACCAAAAGTTAAAACCTCAGAGTCAGAAAAAATATTAATTTGATCTGCTCTGAGCTCATCAGTTTACTCTAATTATTTTATCCAAATAAATTCTCAGAGTAAACTGAAACCCAACTAATCAAACGAATATTATCCAGAGTAAATAATTTACGGGGTATTACATCCTCCCCCCCCCCCCCCTTGAATAGAAATTCTCCAACGAATTTAAAACAATTACCTGAATAGATGAGGATAAACTTCTCGCATCTCGGATTCCAATTCCCAAGTTGCATCACCCGGATGCATCTCATCCCGCTGGACCTTAACAAGAGGAAACTCTTTATTCCTTAACACCTTAGTTTCTCTTCTTGCGATACAACTCGGTTGAGGCTCAAATGTTAAATCTGCTTCTATCTCAATCGTATCTGGTAGAATTGGCTGAAGAGGATCAGGAACAAACTTTCAAAGCTGAGATACATGAAAAACGTCGTACATCTCTGACAGAGAAATCGGTAAGGCTAATCTGTAAGCTACTTCACCAATTCTTTCTAAAATCTGATACGGTCCCACGTATCTCGGACTTAGCTTGCGGGACTTAAACGGTCCTTTCAATCTCAATCTCAGAGTAACTTTCAAAAATACATGGTTACCTTCCTCAAATTCTAAAGGTCTCCTACGGTTATCTGCATAACTTTTCTGACGATCTTGTGCTTGTTTAACCTTCTCACGGATCATTCAAATCTTTTCTGTAGTTTCTTGAATAATCTCAGGTCCCAAAATTCTATCTTCACCAACTTCCACCCAACACAAAGGTGTTCTACACTTTCTCCCATACAATGCTTCGTAAGGAGCCATACCGATGCTCGCATGATAACTGTTGTTATAAGAAAACTCGATCAACGGTAGAAGTTCCTTCCAATTTCCTCTACTTTCTAGCACACAAGCTCTTAACATATCCTCCATTGTTTGTATTGTTCGCCCAGTCTGACCATCCGTCTGCGGATGATTCGACGTGCTCAAACGCAACCTCGTACCCATAGCTTGTTGAAAAACCTTCCAAAACCTTGAAGTAAACTTTGGATCTCTATCGGACACAATGCTAGAGGGAACACCATGCAATCTCACAATTTCAGCAATAAACAACCTTGCAAGATGACTTGCCTTGTAAGTAGTCTTCACAACTAAGAAATGTGCAGATTTCGTTAATCGATCCACAATCACCCAAATAGAATCGAAACCACCCTGCATACGGGGCAACCCTACTGCAAAATCCATAAAAATACTATCCCACTTCCAAACTGGAATCTCTAAAGGTTGTAATAGACCGCCCGGTCTTTGGTGTTCAATCTTCACCTGTTGGCACACTACACATTCTGACACATATACCGCAATATCATTTTTCATTCCTGGCCACTAATAATCCTTCTTTAAGTCCTGATACATCTTCGAAGAACCAGGATGTATCGTAAAAGTACCTTTATGAGCTTTATCTAAAATCTTTCTTTTTAATACCTCATCATTCGAAATACAAATCCTTTGGTTAAACAGAACAATTTCATCCGCTGCTCGTGTAAAACCCGGTTGAAATAACATCTCTTGAAACTTCTCTTCTAAAGTTTGTCCTTGTTGAATCTCAACTCTTAGAGTAGAATTGACATTCAAATTTCCCATGATTACACCATTCGGAGTTCACACAAATTGAAGATTAAGATCTCTAAACCTTTCCAACAACGCATACTCCAATATCATCAATTCGGCACCATGTACCCTTTTCCGACTTAACGCATCTGCTACCTTATTCGCTTTTCCTGGATGATACTTTAATTCTAAGTCATAATCCTTTAAGTACTCCGTCCACCTTCTTTGCAGCATATTTAACACCTTTTGATCAAATAAATACTTCAAACTCTTATGGTCACTGAACATTTCAAAACGTACACCATATAAATAATGACGCCACACCTTCAGCACAAATACAACCGCTGCTAGTTCCAAATCATGAGTTGGATAATTCTTCTCATGAACTTTTAATTGTCGAGAAGCATAAGCTACAACTTGACCGCCTTGCATCAGAACACCTCCTAATCCCATCTTAGAAGCATCGTAATATACTTCTTAAGAGTTGTTAGGATCAGGAATGATTAACACCGGAGCCGTCCTCAAACTTTCCATTAATTTCATAAAGCTTTGCTCACAACCTAAATCCCACTCATAAGCACAATCCTTCAGAGTAAGCTTTGTCATTGGTAAGGCCAATTGAGAAAAACCTTTGATGAACCTTCTGTATTAACCTATCAATCCCAAGAAACTTCTAACTTCTGAAGCATTCCTCAGTCTCTCCCAATTAATCACTGCTTCTACCTTCGACGGATCCACTGCCACACCACCTTGAGATATAACATGTCCAAGAAAATTAACTTCCGACATCCAAAATTCACACTTGCTTAACTTAGCAAAAAGTTGCTTCTCTTGCAATACCGATAAGACAATTCTCAGATGTTCTCCGTGCTCTTGTGGAGTACGAGAATAAATAAGATGTCGTCAATAAAGATTACAACAAATTGGTCCAAGTAAGCTTGAAATATACGGTTCATGTAATCCATAAAAATAGCTGGAGCATTAGTCACACCGAAAGGCATCACCAAGAATTCGTAATGGCCGTAACGGGTTCTAAATGCAGTCTTAGGCACATCGGAACTCTTCACACGAATCTGATGATAACCTGGCCGTAAATCAATCTTCGAGAACACACAGGCTCCTTTCAATTGATCCAACAGATCGTCTATCCTTGGTAAGGGGTACTTGTTCTTAATGGTGACTTTATTCAACTTACGATAATCAATGCACAAATGCATCCCACCATCTTTCTTCTTTACCAACAACACTGGAGCTCCCCATGGTGAAACACTAGGTCTAACAAAATGCTTAGCCATTAAGTCCTAAAACTGGTCCTTTAATTCTCTTAATTCAAGCGGTGTCATCCGATACGGAGAAACGGATATATGAGTCGTTTCGGGTACGAGGTCAATAGAGAATTCAACCTCTCTCTCCAGAGGAAGAGAAGTAACGTCCTCAGGAAAAACTTCAGGAAACTCACAGACTACAGGAATACTCAGCACTTGCTGGTCACTACTCCCCTCCTTAGTAAGAACCAGTAAAACAGATTTCTCCTTTTCAAACAAGAAATTTATCATTCCCACCGTACCTTCTAAAATAGTTGTTAGCACATCCTTCGGGGTAGCCTCGACAGATGGAATAATGATTAGCTTTTCCTCACACCCAATAAACACCGAATTAGCAGAAAGTCAATCCATCCCCAAAACGACATCCACTTTCTTAAGCAATAAACAAATAAGGTAAATCTGAAAAACTTTATCATTCACGGACAAAACACAATGCTCACACATTAGACGTGTTTCCACTATCTCATCCATGGCAGTAGTAACCACCATGGGTGGAGACAATGGAACAGCTTGCAACCCAAGTTGCTTCACACATTACATCGATACAAAAGAGTGTGTAGCTCCACAATCAAATAACACAAAACAAGGATGTCCATTAACGAAACACGTACCAGCAATCAAAGAGTTGTCACCCTTTGCTTTCCTTGCATCCAAGGTATACACTCGGCCGGTATCCCTCCCTTGTGTCTGATTCCTACTCTGAGGACAATCCCTCGCCAAATGGCCCACTTTCTGACACTGGTAACACTTTACACCTTCGATACCACACCTCCCATAATGATTCCTACCACAAGTGCGACATACTGGAGGTGCACTGGTCCTAGAACTTTGAACTTGTTTCCCTTTGAAAGCTTGTTGTCTTGGTCTAAATTGTTGATTTGATCTTCCTCGATCACCTTGATTCGACTTACTTAATTCTCCCTCCGCTTGCACCTTCTTCAAACTGTGTTCTGCCACGTAGCACTGCCTTAACAATTCGGCATAGCTAGTAAACTCCCTCTGAGACATGCTATGTAAAATTTCAGCCCTCAAACCAAAAAGAAACTGATCAATCTTCCACCTCTCGTTTGGAGCATACATAGCCTGCCTAGAATAAGCAGCCATCACCTCAAACCTCTCCGTATAAGCGGCCACAGCCAAGTTACCCTATCTCAATTGTTGAAACTCGAATTCCTTCTGAGTCCTTAAGGAACTTGGAAAATACTTCTCCATAAAATTTACCTTAAACTGCTCCCAGACCTTGGGTACCTCTTGAATGGTCATCAAGGCGGAGGCACTCTCCCACCACCTCATGGCAGGACCCTTCAACAAGTGAGAAGCATAAACCACCTTATTTTCCTCACTACACTGGACTATTAAGAAAATCCTCTCCATGCCGGCTATCCACTTGTGAGCCTTTACCGGATCTAACCCTCCTTGAAATTCCGGAGGATTCATACGGATGAAATCCCTAAAACTTCCACCTGTAGCTTCTGGAACAACCACTGGAGGATGAAGACCTCCAACCATTTGTTGTACCATTTGTTGCATAAACTGATTCTGTTGTTGCTGCATCTGTTGCATGAATTGATACAAAGGGGTATTCCTGTCGTCACCTGGTGGATTTGTTCCAGCTGGAGTGATTCTGGGTCTACCGCGATTGTTTCTGCGCCCGTCCGCCATGTTCCTGGATGTCATACAGATAGGATTAAGTTGATCAGGCTCAATACCATAAATATAACATGCAAAACCAATGGCGACACCACGCATATGAAACGGAAAGAAATGCTTATCCTATTTCATGGCTAGGTCGAGGATACGACCTGCTCTGATACCAACTGTAACACCCACATATAATATAATACATCAAAGCATCCATATCATACATGAATTCACGTTTTGGTACTGAAATACAATAAGTCCCTAGTTAACACATTATACATATACATGCCCAAAAATACTAATACAAAAACTATGACATTATATATACAAGATGTTCCAACAATAAGAACTAGATCAATTAATGATCTCAAAATAATCTTCACAACGAAAGTCTAGCCATCCCAAAAAGCTAAGGTAGTAAGGAAAGTCACACAACTTTATCCTTACCCTTCGCCGAACCTGTAGTACCTGTAAAATAATCAACAACGTGGGGTGAGATACATCAAATCTCAGTGAGTTCCCTATCTTATAGGTCCTCTCGGCTTTACAAAGTTCTAACACACCTAACTCAAGTCAAAAGGGGAAGGGAAGTGACTTTGAGTACTCAGACACACTATATGGATCCAAGCTCATTAGTCATGTTAACTCACACTATCACACATCGATAACCTCACCAAGGCATCCCCTTTTCCTGTCCGCTTCTACGTCTAGAAGTCGACCCGAGTCATGGATCCTGGTAACCTACTTGACATATAAATGGATTCAGGTTCTACGGGCCATTAATCGTTATGAACCGTCACTTCACACGGGCCATTTGTAACACCCCCTTTCTATACCCTCAAATAATCACATAATCATTTAGGCACATATTAAAAATTCCGTCAGAGTATAATTACAAACATAGTATAAAAGAGGTATGTCACATTATACATGAAATTAAAACATTCAACACCTGCTCAACAATTGATATGCAACAGTGGGGTAACTTTGCAACAGAGGAACTTAGTCCTTACACCCACATCTCAATATTTAGAATAAAAGCGAAAAATCTAAACATTGAATAACATCAAACATATATACATATATATATATATATATATATATATATATATATATATATATATATATATATATATATATATATATATATCATCAAGTATTATCCACCAACATAATTCATGTTTACATAAACATTCATCAACAAGATACATGTACAAATGTATCACAAAAGAATCATAATCATCCTAGCTACCCGGTGCTACATATCAGAGCCGACCGACCAAAAGAATGAAGACACGCTTCACAAAAGACCACCAGCACACCTACTCTGTAATGCCTCATAGAGCATCATAAAACAGCAGAAGGGTGAGAAATATTATCATAATAACAATGCATATAATTATATATCTTAGCAATGAAAATACACATATTCTCCATTCTCACCACAATTCATCACAACACACTCATATACATCACTATGTATTTATATATACAAAACCAAGCATTTCATCATGCATACTTTCTCAATTCTTATCATTCCACATAAACATACATATTTATGTTTATTCCTCAATACACAATTATAAAGATGATAAATACAAATCATAGAGACCGACTCACGACTCTATGCAAATGCAGTGCGGTACCGACTCAATCATCTCAAGTTCACTCAGGAACTTAGTGGAACCATCGCTCGTTACCAATGTAACTCTCCGTCGGGCCTACGATGTTCACCCATTGCTCACACCTCACATAGGCACACAATGTTTATGGATTGCTCACACCTCACATAGGCACATAATCTGATTGCTCACACCTCACCTAGGCACACAATCGTTTGTAATCATCGCTCACACCTCACATAGGCACACGACGTTACAACGGATTCTCATTAGAATCACACCACACAAGAATGTACATCATTATGCTTCACATACAAAATGACTCCATACATTCTTGAAATGCATACATATTCACAATATATTCATGCATTCATCTCATACAATCACATACAATCTATATACATTCACATCAATGCACTATTGTATAATTCACATCCAAAACACACATTCAAAACGATAAAAGTCACTAAATAACACTATTCCCGACTTTCTGACTTATTTAATCTGCTAACAGTCCCAAACTCCTCATCATAGGAAACTACAGCTCAATAGCTATCCAACGATACCAAGAATGTAAAAATCGGATAAACGGAACTCAAGTTACGAAAGAAAAACGAAAACGATATTTGAAAAAGTCCTATTTTTACAATTGGCCTGACCATACGCGTATCACCATTCTCATACGCGTACAACCCTGATTCCTCGCCATTCCCACACGCGTATTGCCAGGACCCCTACGCATATGGGCAGAAGTCATTTTTCCCCCAAAATTCACGTTTAAAAGTCCATACGCGTAATGGCCCAAAACAAGCCAATGATACGCGTAACGCCTAGGCTCATACGCGTATGAATATGCCCCATACGCGTACGGCCAGGGCAAATGCAGAAAAATTCTGCAGAACTTGGTTCTGCGTTTTTCATCTAACCACACCCAAATTCATCATCTAAACTCAGAAAAATACCAATTTGAAGTACAACAACATATATCAATCATGTATCAACAACAAAGTACACGAAAACATCATTTCCAGGACGAATTAATCGAATTCTAACACTTTCTAAACAAATGGGTTTTTTTCTATTTCTCATACAATCCAACAAAACAACAAACAAACACATACATAATCATACATAATGATATACATTGATGAGATAATAAGATTTCACACCCTTACCCGGATTCCAAGCTTGCTAGATGATTGTTCTTGAGGGTTTTCTAGGTTTTTCCAAGTTTTCTTCTCTTTTCTCTTCTTCCTCTTTCTTTCTCTCCTTTTTCTCTCTATTTTTCTTTTCTTTCTCTTTCTCTCCTATTTCTTCTTCTTATCTCTTTTTCTTTTCTATTTTCTACTCAAATTCAATTAATTCATTTTCTCACATAATTCTACACTTGATCACTTTTCTACCAATTTTACTAAATTTCTAACTTATCATTAATTGAGAAATGTCCAAAATACCCTCCATTCTAATTTCCCCGAAAACTCTCAAAAACGGTAAAATATCATAACATGTCAACATAGCATATTAACACACCAATTTCACAAATAAAATAATTTATCACTCAATTTAAATAAAAGACTCAACAAAATGGGAATAATCGGAATCGGGGCGTTATAACACTCCCCCACTTTAGAAATTTTCGTCCTCGAAAATATTACCTGATTCAAACAACTCCGGATACGACTCTCGCATCCTACTCTCTAGTTCCCAAGTCATATCGCCTTCCGCAGCGCCTCCCCACGCTACTTTCACAAGCGCAATATCCTTGCCTCTTAGCTTCTTAACTTCACGGTCCAAAATCCTAATCGGTAAAGCTTCAACCGTAAGGTTATCTCTCACTTCAACCTCGTCCATAGGGATAACATGTGACGGATCCGGAACATACTTCCGAAGTTACGAAACATGGAATACATCATGCAAATTTGAAAGATTCGGAGGCAACGCCACACGGTAAGCCACAACACCAACTCGCGCAGAAATCTGATACGGACCAATAAAACGAGAAGTTAACCTCTTCGACTTCAAAGCACGACCCACACCCGTAACCGGCGTAACTCTCAAAAACACATGGTCGCCTTCTTAAAACTCAAGATCTTTCCTTCTCTTGTCATGATAGCTCTTTTGTCTACTTTGAGAAGCTTTCATCTTCTCACGAATAAATTTCACTTTCTCCGTCGTTTGTTGTACCATCTCCGGTCCAACTATCGTCCTCTCACCGGTTTCATGCCAACACAAAGGTGTTCGACATCTCTGACCATACAAAGCCTCAAATGGTGCCATACTTATACTTGAATAAAAACTATTATTGTAGGTGAACTCAATCAATGCCAAATAACTATCCCAAGCACCACCTTGCTAGAGCACACAAGCACGCAATAAATCCTCCAACGATTGAATTGTCCTCTCGGTTTGACCATCCGTTTGCGGATGATAAGCCGAACTCAATCTTAGCTTAGAACCCAAAGCCTTTTGTAAACTCTCCCAAAACCTCGATGTGAATCTAGGATCTCTATCCGATACAATACTCTTAGGAACTCCATGTAACTTCACAACCGCAAGAACATAAATCTCGGCTAACCTCTCCAAAGGATAACTAATGTCAATTGGAATGAAGTGAGCAGATTTAGTAAGCCTATCAACGATTACCCAAATAGCATTATGACCTCTTTGTGTATTCGGAAATCCCGTAACAAAATCCATCGATATACTATCCCATTTCCACTCCAGAATGTCCAACGGTTGCATCAATCCACTAGGCTTTTGATGTTCCACCGTAGACTTTTGACAAGTTAAGCACGCATACACAAATTGAGCCACATCCCTCTTTAATCCGGACCACCAAAAGATTTTCTTCAAATCCTGATACATTTTATTCGCTCCCGGATGAATACTTAAGTTACTTCGGTGTCCTTCTTCCAATATCATCTTTTTCAACTCCGCATCATCGGGAATACAAACACGGCCACGGAATCTCAAAACTCCAAAATCAACCTTGCAATCCTCATTCTCACTCATCATCAAATCAACGAACTTCAAATCCAACTTTTGTTTTTCACATACGGTTGCAAGAAAATCATTCGTAACATGTAACATACCAAGTCTCACACTTCTCGGCGTCATTTCACAAACCAAACTCAAGTCTCTAAAATTCTCCAAAAGTTCCCATTCTCTCATCATCAATGCGGACATATGTAACGACTTCCGAATCAAAGCATCAGCCACCACGTTTGCCTTACCCGGATGGTAATTCAAACCAAAATCATAATCCTTCAAAAGCTCTAACCACCTTCTTTGTCTCATGTTCAATTCTTTTTGATCAAATAAATATTTTAAGCTCTTGTGATCACTAAAAACTTCAAATCTTGCACCATAAAGATAGTGCCTCCAAATTTTTAAAACAAACACCACGGCCGCTAACTCCAAGTCATGTGTAGGATAATTCTTTTCATGCACTCTCAATTGTCTTGAAGCATAAGCCACAACTTTTCCATCTTGCATCAAAACACCACCAAAACCAGCCAATGAAGCATCACAATACACAACAAATGGTTTCGTCGGATTTGGCAAAATCAAGATCGGAGTCATTGTCAACCTTCTTTTTAGCTCATTGAAACTCTCTTCACAATGAATATCTCAAATGAAAGCCTTTCCTTTACAAGTCAATTGCGTTAACGGAAGTGCCAACTTCGAAAATCCCTTAATAAACCTCCGACAATAACCCGCCAAGCCTAAAAAGCTTCGAATCTCCGTAACCGATCTAGGAGCCTCCCATTGCATCACCGCATCAATCTTGGATGGATCAACACTAATACCACTACCGAAAATAACATGTCCAAGAAAACTTACTTCCGACAACCAAAATTCACATTTCGACAACTTAGCATACAATTGTTTCTCTTTCAAAATTTGTAACACAATCCTCAAATGTTCTTCATGCTCCTCTTGAGACTTAGAATAAATCAAAATATCGTCGATGAACACAACCACAAAACGATCTAACTGTTCATGAAAAATACGATTCATGTATTCCATAAACACACCCGGCGCATTAGAAACCCCGAATGGCATCACAGAATATTCGTAATGGCCATACCGTGTCCTAAAGGCCGTCTTTTAAATATCCTCTTCTTTCACACGAATCTGGTGATATCCCGATCTCAAATCAATCTTGCTAAAAACACGCGCACCAACCAATTGGTCCATCAAATCATCGATCCTTGGAAGCGGATACTTGTTCTTAATTGTCACCTTGTTCAATTGTCGATAATCAATGCATAACCGCATACTCCCATCCTTCTTCTTTACCAACAATACCGGAGCACCCCAAGGAGAAACACTTGGTCTTACAAATCTCTTGTCCAACAAGTCATTCAATTGCTTCTTCAATTCTACTAACTCCGATGCTGACATACGATACAGTGCCATCGAAACCGGTCTAGTACCCGGAACTAGATCAATAGAAAACACAACTTCTCTTTCCGGCGGTACATCCGTAATATCCTCCGAAAACACTTCTGGAAAATCACACACCACTGGGAACACATCGAGCTCAACTTTACTCTCCACCGACAAGGATGCAAACAAACCGAACAATTGAGCTTCGTCCGCTAAAAGTTTCTTCAACTCTTTAGTGGATAGGAAACTCTCATCTTCATCATCTTCCAAAGAAGGAAACCTCACTGACTTGTGATAGAAATCTATATGAACTCGATTAAATTGCAACCAGTTCATACCCAAGATTACGTCCAATCCCTCCAACGGCAAACACACTAAATCCATAATGAAGTCTTTACCATACATGGTCAAAGGACAACTTACACACACCAAAGACGTAGTTACCGACCCTGAAGCAAGAGTCTCAATAACCATCTCACCACCCCAAGAAGTCATAAACAAATTCAAACGCTTAGCGCACTCATGAGAAATGAATGAATGAGTCGCTCCCGTATCAATAATAGCAACTAAAGGCGTACTATTAATAAATCATGTACCTTTAATCAAACGGTCTGCACTAGTAGTGTCTGTCCCCGCTAATGCAATCACCTTTCCGCCCGCTTGAGCTTGTTTCGGCTTAGTACACTTAGTACTAAGGTGACCCACTTCTCCATAATTATAGCACTTCACCATATTCCTTCTACAATCGGTAGTAGCATGCCCAAGGCCTCCACAGTTAGAACATTTCACCACGGTCTTCCCACACTCAAATGATTTATGACCCATTTCACCACACTTGTAACACTTAACGGAACCGGAACCTCCTCCTCCAGATCTCCTCTCAAAGTTTCCCCTATGCTTGCCCTTATCAACGGGTGTCACATAAGGTCCACTTCTAGCTTGTTGCTTTCCCTTCCTCTCATTCAAACTTTTGTAATGTGTAGAACGAGCCTTGCTATCTTCCTCGAAGATTCTACAACATTCCGTCAAATCCGTAAACCTTCTTATCCTTTGATATCCCACAACTTGTTTAATCTCGGGACATAAACCATTCTCATACTTTATACACTTTGAGAACTCAGCAGTAATTGCAGCATAGTGAGGATGGAATTGAACCAACTCCACAAACTTATCATTATAGTCCACCACGGACATACTACCTTGTTTTAGTTCAAGGAACTCCATCTCCTTCTTCCCATTCACACTTACAGGGTAATACTTCCTCAAGAACTCGGTACGAAATAAATCCCAAGTTATCTCTTCATCATTCACCTCAAGAACTTGACGCATACCGACCCACCAATCGTCGGCTTCTTCCTTCAGCATGTGAGACCCAAGCCTCACCTTATTCTCCTCCGTACAGCCCATGACTCTGAAGATCCTTTCAATCTCTTTCAACCAAATTTGAGCACCATCGGGATCAAATCTTCCTTTGAAGACCGGTGGTTGATTCTTCCTGAACTCGTCATTAGCATTCACGTTCGGCGCACCTTGCACCGCCCTAGCCATTGCTTCCAAAGCAGCAGCCATCGCATTGTCGTTTCTACCAGCCATATTCTGATCATTCCCAAAAATGACAACAAGGTTAAACAACAGTTCAACCATCAGAACAACAAGACAGACACAACTGACTCAACACTGGCTCTGATACCACTTAATGTAACACCCCTTTTCTATACCCCCAAATAATCACTTAATCATTTAGGCACATATTAAAAATTCCATCAGAGTATAATTACAAACATAGTATAAAAGAGGTATGTCACATTATACATGAAATTAAAACATTCAACACCTGCTCAACAATTGATATGCAACAGTGGGGTAACTTTGCAACAGAGGAACTTAGTCCTTACACCCACATCTCAATATTTAGAATAAAAGCGGAAAATCTAAACATTGAATAACATCAAACATATACACATATATATATATATATATATATATCATCAAGTATTATCCACCAACATAATTCATGTTTACATAAACATTCATCAACAAGATACATGTACAAATGTATCACAAAAGAATCATAATCATCCTAGCTACCCGGTGCTACATATCAGAGCCGACCGACCAAAAGAATGAAGACACGCTTCACAAAAGACCACCAGCACACCTACTCTGCAATGCCTCATAGAGCATCATAAAACAGCAGAAGGGTGAGAAATATTATCATAATAACAATGCATATAATTATATATCTTAGCATAAAAATACACATATTCTCCATTCACACCACAATTCAGCACAACACACTCATATACATCACTATGTATATATATATATACAAAACCAAGCATTTCATCATGCATACTTTCTCAATTCTTATCATTCCACATAAACATACATATTTATGTTTATTCCTCAATAAACAATTATAAAGATGGTAAATGCAAATCATAGAGACCGACTCACGACTCTATGCAAATGCAATGCGGTACCGACTCAATCATCTCAAGTTCACTCAGGAACTTATTGGAACCATCGCTCGTTACCAATGTAACTCCCCGTCGGGCCTACGATGTTCACCCATTGCTCACACCTCACATAGGCACACAATGTTTATGGATTGCTCACACCTCACATAGGCACACAATCCGATTGCTCACACCTCACCTAGGCACACAATCGTTTGTAATCATCGCTCACACCTCACATAGGCACACGACGTTACAACGGATTCTCATTAGAATCACACCACACAAGAATGTACATCATTATGCTTCACATATAAAATGACTCCAGACATTCTTGAAATGCATACATATTCACAATATATTCATGCATTCATCTCATACAATCACATACAATCTATATACATTCACATCAATGCACTATTGTATGATTCACATCCAAAACACACATTCAAAACGGTAAAAGTCACTAAATAACACTATTCCCGACTTTCTGACTTATTTAATCGGCTAACAGCCTCAAACTCCTCATCATAGGAAACTACAGCTCAATAGCTATCCAACGATACCAATAATGTAAAAATCGGATAAACGGAACTCAAGTTACGAAAGAAAAACGAAAACGATATTTGAAAAAGTCCCATTTTTACAATTGGCCTGACCATACGTGTATCACCATTCTTATACGCGTACATCCCTGATTCCTCGCCATTCCCATACGCGTATTGCCAGGACCCCTACGCGTATGGGCAGAAGTCATTTTCCCCCCAAAATTCACGTTTAAAAGTCCATACGCGTAATGGCCCAAAACAAGCCAATGATACGCGTAACGGCTAGGCTCATACGCGTATGAACATGCCCCATACGCGTACGGCCAGGGCAAATGCAGAAGAATTCTGTAGAACTTGGTTCTGCGTTTTTCATCTAACCACACCCAAATTCATCATCTAAACTCAGAAAAATACCAATTTGAAGTACAACAACATATATTAATCATGTATCAACAACAAAGTACACGAAAACATCATTTCCAACACGAATTAATCGAATTCTAACACTTTCTACACAAATGGGTTTTGTTCTATTTCTCATACAATCCAACAAAACAACAAACAAACACATACATAATCATACATAATGATATACATTGATGAGATAATAAGATTTCACACCCTTACCCGGATTCCAAGCTTGCTAGATGATTGTTCTTGAGGGTTTTCTAGGTTTTTCCAAGTTTTCTTCTCTTTTCTCTTCTTCCTCTTTCTTTCTCTCCTTTTTCTCTCTATTTTTCTTTTCTTTCTCTTTCTCTCCTATTTCTTCTTCTTATCTCTTTTTCTTTTCTATTTTCTACTCAAATTCAATTAATTCATTTTCTCACATAATTCTACACTTGATCACTTTTCTACCAATTTTACTAAATTTCTAACTTACCATTAATTGAGAAATGTCCAAAATACCCTTCATTCTAATTTCCCCGAAAACTCTCAAAAACGGTAAAATATCATAACATGTCAACATAGCATATTAACACACCAATTTCACAAATAAAATAATTTATCACTCAATTTAAATAAAAGACTCAACAAAATGGGAATAATCGGAATCGGGCGTTACAACACTCCCCCACTTTAGCAATTTTCGTCCTCGAAAATATTACCTGATTCAAACAACTCCGGAACGACTCTCGCATCCTACTCTCTAGTTCCCAAGTCATATCGCCTTCCGCAGTGCCTCCCCACGCTACTTTCACAAGCGCAATATCCTTGCCTCTTAGCTTCTTAACTTCACGGTCCAAAATCCTAATCGGTAAAGCTTCAACCGTACGGTTATCTCTCACTTCAACCTCGTCCATAGGGATAACATGTGACGGATCCGGAACATACATCCGAAGTTGCGAAACATGGAATACATCAAGCAAATTCGAAAGATTCGGAGGCAACGCCACACGGTAAGCCACAACACCAACTCGTGCAGAAATCTGATACGGACCAATAAAACGAGAAGTCAACTTCTTCGACTTCAAAGCACGACCCACACCCGTAACCGGCGTAACTCTCAAAAACACATGGTCGCCTTCTTGAAACTCAAGATCTTTCCTTCTCTTATCATGATAGCTCTTTTGTCTACTTTGAGAAGCTTTCATCTTCTCACGAATAAATTTCACTTTCTCCGTCGTTTGTTGTACCATCTCCGGTCCAACTATCATCCTCTCACCGATTTCATGCCAACACAAAGGTGTTCGACATCTCCGACCATACAAAGCCTCAAATGGTGCCATACTTATACTTGAATGAAAACTATTATTGTAGGTGAACTCAATCAATGCCAAATAACTATCCCAGGCACCACCTTGCTCGAGCACACAAGCACGCAATAAATCCTCCAACGATTGAATTGTCCTCTCGGTTTGACCATCCATTTGCGGATGATAAGCCGAACTCAATCTTAGCTTAGAACCCAAAGCCCTTTGTAAACTCTCCCAAAACCTCGATGTGAATCTAGGATCTCTATCCGATACAATACTTTTAGGAACTCCATGTAACTTCACAACCGCAAGAACATAAATCTCAGCTAACCTCTCCAAAGGATAACTAATGTCAATTGGAATGAAGTGAGCAGATTTAGTAAGCCTATCAACGATTACCCAAATAGAATTATGACCTCTTTGTGTATTCGGCAATCCCGTAACAAAATCCATCGATATACTATCCCATTTCCACTCCGGAATGTCCAACGGTTGCATCAATCCACTAGGCTTTTGATGTTCCACTGTAGACTTTTGACAAGTTAAGCACGCATACACAAATTGAGCCACATCCCTCTTTAATCCGGACCACCAAAAGATTTTCTTCAAATCCTGATACATTTTATTCGCTCCCGGATGAATACTTAAGTTACTTCGGTGTCCTTCTTCCAATATCATCGTTTTCAACTCCGCATCATCGGGAATACAAATACGACCACGGAATCTCAAAACTCCAAAATTATCAACCTTGCAATCCTCATTCTCACTCATCATCAAATCAACGAACTTCAAATCCAACTTTTGTTTTTCACATACGGTTGCAAGAAAATCATTCGTAACATGTAACATACCAAGTCTCACACTTCTCGGCGTCATTTCACAAACCAAACTCAAGTCTCTAAAATTCTCCAAAAGTTCCCATTCTCTCATCATCAATGCGGACATATGTAACGACTTCAGACTCAAAGCATCGGCCACCACGTTTGCCTTACCCGGATGGTAATTCAAACCAAAATCATAATCCTTCAAAAGCTCTAACCACCTTCTTTGTCTCATGTTCAATTCTTTTTTATCAAATAAATATTTCAAGCTCTTGTGATCACTAAAAACTTCAAATCTTGCACCATAAAGATAGTGCCTCCAAATTTTCAAAACAAACACCACGGCCGCTAACTCCAAGTCATGTGTAGGATAATTCTTTTCATGCACTCTCAATTGTCTTGAAGCATAAGCCACAACTTTTCCATCTTGCATCAAAACACCACCTAAACCAGCCAATGAAGCATCACAATACACAACAAATGGTTCCGTCGGATTTGGCAAAATCAAGATCGGAGTCATTGTCAACCTTCTTTTTAGCTCATTGAAACTCTCTTCACAATGAATATCCCAAATGAAAGCCTTTCCTTTACAAGTCAATTGCGTTAACGGAAGTGCCAACTTCGAAAATCCCTTAATAAACCTCCGATAATAACCCGCCAAGCCTAAAAAGCTTCGAATCTCCGTAACCGATCTAGGAGCCTCCCATCGCATCACCGCATCAATCTTGGATGGATCAACACTAATACCACTACCGGAAATAACATGTCCAAGAAAACTTACTTCCGACAACCAAAATTCACATTTCGACAACTTAGCATACAATTATTTCTCTTTCAAAATTTGTAACACAATCCTCAAATGCTCTTCATGCTCCTCTTGAGACTTAGAATAAATCAAAATATCGTCCATGAACACAACCACAAAACGATCTAACTGTTCATGAAAAATACGATTCATGTATTCCATAAACACACCCGACGCATTAGAAACCCCGAATGGTATCACGGAATATTCGTAATGGCCATACCGTGTCCTAAAGGCCGTCTTTTGAATATCCTCTTCTTTCACACGAATCTGGTGATATCCCGATCTCAAATCAATCTTGCTAAAATCACGCGCACCAACCAATTGGTCCATCAAATCATCGATCCTTGGAAGCGGATACTTGTTCTTAATTGTCACCTTGTTCAATTGTCGATAATCAATGCATAACCGCATACTCCCATCCTTCTTCTTTACCAACAATATCGGAGCACCCCAAGGAGAAACACTTGGTCTTACAAATCTCTTGTCCAACAAGTCATTCAATTGCTTCTTCAATTCTACCAACTCCGATGCCGACATACGATACGGTGCCATCGAAACCGGTCTAGTACCCAGAACTAGATCAATAGAAAACTCAATTTCTCTTTCCGGTGGTACATCCGTAATATCCTCCGAAAACACTTCTGGAAAATCACACACCACTGGGAACACATCGAGCTCAACTTTACTCTCCACCGACAAGGATGCAAACAAACCGAACAATTGAGCTTCGTCCGCTAAAAGTTTCTTCAACTCTTTATTGGATAAGAAACTCTCATCTTCATCATCTTCCAAAGAAGGAAACCTCACTGACTTGTGATAGCAATCTATATGAACTCGATTAAATTGCAACCAGTTCATACCCAAGATTACGTCCAATCCCTCCAACGACAAACACACTAAATCCATAATGAAGTCTTTACCATACATGGTCAAAGGACAACTTACACACACCAAAGACGTAGTTACCGACCCTGAAGCAGGAGTCTCAATAACCATCTCACCACCCCAAGAAGTCATAAACAAATTCAAACGCTTAGCGCACTCATGAGAAATGAATGAATGAGTCGCTCCCGTATCAATAATAGCAACTAAAGGCGTACTATTAATAAAGCATGTACCTTTAATCAAACGGTCTGCACTAGTAGTGTCCGTCCCCGCTAATGCAAACACCTTTTCTCCCGCTTGAGCTTGTTTCGGCTTAGTACACTTAGTACTAATGTGACCCACTTCTCCACAATTATAGCACTTCACCATATTCCTTCTACAATCGGTAGTAGCATGCCCAAGGCCTCCACAGTTAGAACATTTCACCACGATCTTCCCACACTCAAATAATTTATGACCCATTTCACCACACTTGTAACACTTAACGGAACTGGAACCTCCTCCTCCAGATTTCCTCTCAAAGTTTCTCCTATGCTTGCCCTTATCAACGGGTGTCACATAAGGTCCACTTCTAGCTTGTTGCTTTCCCTTCCTCTCATTCAAACTTTTCTAATGTGCAGAACGAGCCTTGCTATCTTCCTTAAAGATTCTACAACATTCCGTCAAATCCGTAAACCTTCATATCCTTTGATATCCCACAGCTTGTTTAATCTCGGGACGCAAACCATTCTCATACTTAATACACTTTGAGAACTCAGCAGTAATTGCAGCATAGTGAGGTTGAAATTGAACAAACTCCACAAACTTAGCAATATAGTCCACCACGGATATACTACCTTGTTTCAGTTCAAGGAACTCCATATCCTTCTTCCCTTTCACACTTTCAGGGTAATACTTCCTCAAGAACTCAGTACGAAATAAATCCCAAGTTATCTCTTCATCATCCACCTCAAGAACTTGACGCATACCGACCCACCAATCGTCGGCTTCTTCCTTCAGCATGTGAGACCCAAGCCTCACCTTATTCTCCTCCGCACAGCCCATGACTCTGAAGATCCTTTCAATCTCTTTCAACCAAATTTGAGCACCATCGGGATCAAATCTTCCTTTGAAGACCGGGGGTTGATTTTTCCTGAACTCGTCATTAGCATTCACGTTCGGCGCACCTTGCACCGCCCTAGCCATTGCTTCTAAAGCAGCAGCCATCGCATTGTCGTTTCTACCAGCCATATTCTGATCATTCCCAAAAATGACAACAAGGTTAAACAACAGTTCAACCATCACAACAACAAGATAGACACAACTGACTCAACACTGGCTCTGATACCACTTAATGTAACACCCCCTTTTTATACCCCCAAATAATCACATAATCATTTAAGCACATATTAAAAATTCCGTCAGAGTATAATTACAAACATAGTATAAAAGAGGTATGTCACATTATACATGAAATTAAAACATTCAACACCTGCTCAACAATTGATATGCAACAGTGGGGTAACTTTGCAACAGAGGAACTTAGTCCTTACACCCACATCTCAATATTTAGAATAAAAGCGGAAAATCTAAACATTGAATAACATCAAACATATATACATATATATATATATATATATATATATATATATATATATATATATATATATATATATATATATATATATATATATATATATATATCATCAAGTATTATCCACCAACATAATTCATGTTTACATAAACATTCATCAACAAGATACATGTACAAATGTATCACAAAAGAATCATAATCATCCTAGCTACCCGGTGCTACATATCAGAGCCGACCGACCAAAAGAATGAAGACACGCTTCACAAAAGACCACCAGCACACCTACTCTGCAATGCCTCATAGAGCATCATAAAACAGCAGAAGGGTGAGAAATATTATCATAATAACAATGCATATAATTATATATCTTAGCATAAAAATACACATATTCTCCATTCTCACCACAATTCATCACAACACACTCATATACATCACTATGTATATATATATATATACAAAACCAAGCATTTCATCATGCATACTTTCTCAATTCTTATCATTCCACATAAACATACATATTTATGTTTATTCCTCAATGCACAATTATAAAGATGATAAATGCAAATCATAGAGACCGACTCACGACTCTATGCAAATGCAATGCGGTACCGACTCAATCATCTCAAGTTCACTCAGGAACTTATTGGAACCATCGCTCGTTACCAATGTAACTCCCCGTCGGGCCTACGATGTTCACCCATTGCTCACACCTCACATAGGCACACAATGTTTATGGATTGCTCACACCTCACATAGGCACACAATCCGATTGCTCACACCTCACCTAGGCACACAATCGTTTGTAATCATCGCTCACACCTCACATAGGCACGCGACGTTACAACGGATTCTCATTAGAATCACACCACACAAGAATGCACATCATTATGCTTCACATACAAAATGACTCCAGACATTCTTGAAATGCATACATATTCACAATATATTCATGCATTCATCTCATACAATCACATACAATCTATATACATTCACATCAATGCACTATTGTATGATTCACATCCAAAACACACATTCAAAACGGTAAAAGTCACTAAATAACACTATTCCCGACTTTCTGACTTATTTAATCGGGTAACAGCCCCAAACTCCTCATCATAGGAAACTACAGCTCAATAGCTATCCAACGATACCAAGAATGTAAAAATCGGATAAACGGAACTCAAGTTACGAAAGAAAAACGAAAACGATATTTGAAAAAGTCCCATTTTTACAATTGGCCTGACCATACGCGTATCACCATTCTCATACGCGTACAACCCTGATTCCTCGCCATTCCCATACGCGTATTGCCAGGACCCCTACGCGTATGGGCAGAAGTCATTTTTCCCCCAAAATTCACGTTTAAAAGTCCATACGCGTAATGGCCCAAAACAAGCCAATGATACGCGTAACGCCTAGGCTCATACGCGTATGAACATGCCCCATACGCGTACGGCCAGGGCAAATGCAGAAAAATTCTGCAGAACTTGGTTCTGCGTTTTTCATCTAACCACACCCAAATTCATCATCTAAACTCAGAAAAATACCAATTTGAAGTACAACAACATATATCAATCATGTATCAACAACAAAGTACACGAAAACATCATTTCCAACACGAATTAATCGAATTTTAACACTTTCTACACAAATGGGTTTTGTTCTATTTCTCATACAATCCAACAAAACAACAAACAAACACATACATAATCATACATAATGATATACATTGATGAGATAATAAGATTTCACACCCTTACCCGGATTCCAAGCTTGCTAGATGATTGTTCTTGAGGGTTTTCTAGGTTTTTCCAAGTTTTCTTCTCTTTTCTCTTCTTCCTCTTTCTTTCTCTCCTTTTTCTCTCTATTTTTCTTTTCTTTCTCTTTCTCTCCTATTTCTTCTTCTTATCTCTTTTTCTTTTCTATTTTCTACTCAAATTCAATTAATTCATTTTCTCACATAATTCTACACTTGATCACTTTTCTACCAATTTTACTAAATTTCTAACTTACCATTAATTGAGAAATGTCCAAAATACCCTCCATTCTAATTTCCCCGAAAACTCTCAAAAACGGTAAAATATCATAACATGTCAACATAGCATATTAACACACCAATTTCACAAATAAAATAATTTATCACTCAATTTAAATAAAAGACTCAACAAAATGGGAATAATCGGAATCGGGGCATTACACCATTAACCGTCACAAGCATATGCTCCCATAGCGCCATTCGTATTGCACGCGGGAATCAAACCTGCCAAGTAGTCATGCATACGTTTCTGAGGAGCTCGAGACTCATGAAACTGCAACTCAAGATAACCCGTTACGATTTCGTGATCACACACACAAACGTGGTTGTATTCGACAATCACAAGGCCACCTTAGCCTTAATACCTCTTTTGTCTTTCTCAAATAAACACAATAAAACATGATCCATACTAGTGTAGTTATTCCCATACCATTCGGTAATAGACGCGCGCCTCGGCCCCTCACGCACGAGCGTCGCCATTCCGTTATTCTTCAATTTCCTAGCCGTTACTAGGTTCCGATATAGTTATAGTTATATTCCTCACTCTACCTATTTCGTATTTTAACATGCATATACTCTCAAACATGCATAACAAAAAAAAAATAGGTAAACACAAGTCAATCATATAATAGAATCACACAATTCAACAAATCCACAAGTTACACCAAATCCGGTTCCCTCCAACTTATTTAATCGGGCATCAAAACTATTTTTTTTTCACTTCCATTAGACAAAGTATGTTGATAGCTCTCTATCGGTACCAAGAACGTTTAAATCGGGTGAACGAGTCAAAAGTTATGAATTTTAGAAGAAAAAAATAGTTTTTCTTTTGTTCCAGGTCGCGCTAAGAGGGCCCCACCCGCGCTAAACGCGCTACTCTCGGCCTGATGGAGGCGAAAATTTTTCAGACCGCGCTAAGCGCGCTCTGCGTTATGCAGAAAAATTTCCTTTTCACAACAGCCTTCCAACCACACTTTCACCCCCTAAAACCATACCCAATCAACCAATAGGGGTGTGTGATCCTGGTTCTTTCATGGGTTATCCACAAACTTCACAAACATAATTTCCACACAAAACCCTAACATTTTAATTCAACAACAAACATCATAACAACTATCAATGGATGATTCTATACATATATTGATCATACTACGCAATTTATAACACACTTCAACCGTTAGATTCTTTGATTTTACACAAAACCCCATTTTTCCCCAAAACCCAACCTAACTCTAAAACCTCAAGAAATTATACTCTAAGGTTTCTATCTAGAACCCACCTGGATTAGAAGATGATGATGAAGAAGATGAGATGAATTGATGAAGAGTTGATGATGGTTGTTAACCTTGAGCTCTTGAACTTTTCTTCTTTTTCTTTCCTTTCCTCTTCCTTCTCTCTACTTTCTCTTTCTTTCTAGTATCTAGCTTTTGTTCCAAATGAAGAGAAAAAGGAAAAATGAAATGATATAGAGAAATGTCATTAGTTAGTAACACTACTAAATGTCCAAAAAGTCTCTATAACGCCAAAAGTTAAAACCTCAGAGTCAGAAAACATATTAATTTGATATGCTCTGAGCTCATCAGTTTACTCTAATTATTTTATCCAAATAAATTCTCAGAGTAAATCGAAACTCAACTGATCAAACGAATATTATCCAGAGTAAATAATTTACGGGGTATTACAATAATTCAGTTTTACTTATTGTTATCAGTGATAGTTTGAAGGTGTTGCAACTTGTAACACAAGCAAATCATCACAACTTTCTTATTTTGGTTAATTAGTTCCTTTCTAACTATAAATACCTCATTTGTCTTATCAATATATCTCTCAATTAATTCAACAAAATCTCTATCTCAATTTTGGTTTTGATATTTTAATACTTAAATTTTGAGAATTACTTAAAAGTCAAGTAACCCAACAAATTAGTAATAGATTCTATTTCGATCCTTATCTTTCATTGATGGAAAACGGAAGAATAATCTTCAATCAATCATTATTTAATTTACTAGTGTTCAAGTGATAGCATTATGATAGATGGTTTATACGAATGAAAGTCAACTCCAGATTTTAAGATGTGCTTGAAATCGTAAATAATAGTCTCTTGGCATTAGAAGCAAATGCTAATGTCGTGCAAATAAATGCTCACTGTGCATTGAAAAATAATATGGAAAATGCTAGGAGATGAAGGAGACCCAATGTTATTACTATTAGGGTTTGCATTTAAACCAGTTCATCCGATTCACAAACATAAATTTAGGTTACCAAATAAAAAATAAAAAATAAACAATTTTTGCTATTAACTAACCCAATCCATTTATAAAAATAAAAAAATCAATAACATTGAGTAACCATTTATTAAAATCCAATTACTATTCCTAATCCAATTCACTTAAATATTAAAAATATTTTTCTTTAAAACTATGTTTAAATTGATATAACTTAATAGAACGGAGCAGAATAAAACATAACAGAACATAATGGAATATAAATTTCCAACAAAATAAAAACTATTATCAATTGAATAACTGAAATTATGTTAATTATTTTATCACAACACTATATATACTACAGGAAATATTATATATATATATATATATATATATATATATATATATATATATATATATATATATATATATATATATATATATTAGATCCTGCCATTTAAAAACACAGATTCCGTCCTTGCCATTTGAAGATTCTTTCATTTTGGTTCCTCAATACACACAATCAGCAGAATCTGTGACGTGACGCTGCTTTGTTGGCTTTTTTTATTTTTTATTCTTTTAATGTGACGTGGCTGCTTCGTAGGATTTTATATATTTTTTTTTTTTAATTATACGCGTGGCTTTTTTATTATTTTATTGTTAAAATGTTAAAAACTTAAAATTTTGTCTCCCATTAGTGTTGAACACGTGACCTTTTGTTTGCAAATAGATACCTCTTTCAGTATAGCATTCCTTGCATGTCAATTAGTTTGCTTCAAAAATATATATTACATAACATGTGATAAAAATTTAATATGTTAAATAAATTCTTCCAAAAATGTTAAAATATATTAAAAACGTTAAATAAATTCTTCCAAAATAACTTCAACATTTATTTAATATTTAATATTAGTTTAGCATTTATTTAATATTTAATATATTTAAAGTAAATTCTTTCAAAAATGTTAAAATATATTAAAAACGTTAAATAATTAAAAAAAATAAAATTTATATTTAATATTTAATACTTTCAGTTTATTTATTATTTAATCAGTTTATATATATATTTAATATTTATTAATGATAGGATATTGGCTCAGTTTCACATGAAATTGAAAGCATTAATTACATTTTAATATTTAATATCCTATCATAATTAGTATAGACCAGATACATTAATTATTCAATGTATTTAAAAAATAGAATTTGCTTATAATATAGTACAAAGGGAATATATTAAATACTACATGTGTAATTAATGCTTTAATGATAGGATATTAATTAATACTACCTGTGTATTTAATTATATAATCAGTTTCACGTAAATTTATAAAATGTAATTAATGATATTCATTAAACTATTTCGGAAAAGTATATATATATATATATATATATATATATATATATTTTTTTTTTTTTTTTTTTTTGAAACAGCTAATAGTTTAAAGAAATAGGCATAAGAAATGCCAAAACAGTAAAGACCTCAACACCAACAATACAATGACAGAACAAAACAACAAAAAGACCACAGAAAACAATACAGCCACCAAAACCAAAACTAAATAAAGAAACTACTACAAGTCACCAAACCAAAAAAGATCAACTACTACACCAATTATATTGTTCTTATATATAGAGTTATAGTTTCAATTTCAGGTGCTTTGTACCTTAAATGGAGAGCTTAAAAGCACCTTTTAAAGGAATTGTGAATGATATAAGAGGAAGATCACAATGTTATAGAGATGATTGGACGTGTGCTTTCCGTTCAGGTATTGGGTAAGTTTTCTATAAATCTTGGTTGCAACTCTTGTATCGGCTCAGTTGCAGACCGCAGTTTAAAGCTAACTTGCACTGTTTTGTTTGAATGATGATAGGATATTGGCTCCAACTACCTATATTTTCTTTGCCTCTGCTCTACCTGTTATTGCGTTTGGGGAACAGCTGAGTAGAGACACAGGTTCTTCTTCTGCTTCTGCTCCTGCAACTTTATTCATTATTATTACTCAAAAAATGCTTCTTAGAATGAAGCTATTATTGTTTATTTTGTTGGTAGATGGAAGATTGGCCACAGTAGAAACACTAGCTTCAACAGCCATATGTGGAATCATACATTCAATTATTGGAGGCCAACCACTTCTTATTGTAGGAGTTGCAGAACCAACCATCATCATGTATACCTATCTGTACAACTTTGCCAAAAATAGAGATGGCTTGGGACAAGAACTCTTTTTGGCTTGGTCTGGATGGTAACAAAAACGCAAGCCCTTGTTTAACTTGTTTAGCACATACAATCCAAATGAAACAATAGTAATTAGTATTGTTGATATGTCAGGGTTTGTGTATGGACTTCACTCTTGCTTTTTCTTCTAGCAATATTCAATGCTGGCAATATCATCAACAGATTTACAAGGGTTGCTGAAGAGCTTTTTGGCATGTTGATTTCAGTCTTGTTCATTCAAGAGGCTATTAAGGTTGGTGATTAAAAATGATAAATGATTTTGTATGAAAAGAAGTCTAATTATACAAGTTTACTGAAATAATGCAGGGAATAATAAATGAGTTTAGAGTTCCTAAAAACGAAAACTCGATATCAGAGCAGTATCAATTTCATTGGCTTTATGTGAATGGCTTACTTGGTATTATATTCACGTTTGGCCTTCTCTATACAGCTTTGAAGAGTAGAAGAGCCAGATCATGGTTATATGGGACAGGTTTGTCATTACAGGAGATTTTTGTTAAGACTTAATTGATATTTCTTAATTTTCTGTTTAACTAGGCTATTTAGCACTGATGCCAGAAGGTGTATCTAGTGTAACGTGACAGTGTTAGTGTCAGTATCAATATTTCATAGTTAAGTATATATAACACGGGTCTTATTTATTGGATAGGGTGGTTGAGAAACTTTAGTGCAGACTATGGTGTCCCTTTCTTGGTGGTAGTATGGACAGTTGTGTCATTCTCTGGGCCAAGAGATATACCTTCTGAAATTCCAAGAAGACTAGTTGCTCCTCTTGCTTGGGAATCTACATCTTTACACCATTGGACTGTTATCAAAGTAATTCGCGCGTGTTCAATTAAAGCCTAGTTTGTTTTTTCTTTCGAAATGTTAATGAACTAATAATAGATTGTAACATATGACATAGGACATGGGGAAGGTTTCTCCAACATATATTTTTGCTGCTTTTATTCCTGCCTTGATGGTAGCAGGACTTTACTTCTTTGATCATAGTGTTGCTTCTGGGATGGCACAACAGAAGGAATTCAATCTGAAGAAACCTTCTGCATATCATTATGACATATTCTTACTCGGATTCACGGTATCTATCTATATATAAGTTCCTTTTTAGATATAGCCCAATTATGAAACTCGTCACTAATATAATAATTTCAGACTTTGCTTTGTGGACTACTTGGATTACCACCTTCAAATGGTGTTCTTCCTCAATCTCCTATGCACACCAAAAGCCTTGCAGTTCTCAAGGGTTTGATGATCAGAAGAAAGATGGTTGAAAGTGCGAAAGAAAGCATAAGAAAGAAAGCTAGTAACACCGAAATATATGGAAAGATGCAGGCAGTGTTTGTAGAAATGGACAGCAACAGCCCTGTTACTTTTGTGGAAAAAGAGTTAGAGAACTTAAAAGAGGTTGTCCTAAAAGGTGAAGATAAAGGAGATAACAAGAAGGAAACATTTGACCCTGAGAAGCATATTGATGCATGTATGCCTGTAAGAGTAAATGAGCAAAGAATCAGCAATCTTTTACAATCACTCTTTGTTGGAGCATCAGTTTTTGCCATGCCTGTCATAAAAAAGATACCGACTTCGATTTTGTGGGGATACTTTGCATACATGGCCATTGATAGTCTTCCTGGTAACCAATTCTGGGAAAGGATATTACTTCTCTTCGTAACGCCTAGTCGATGGTTCAAGTAAGTACAGGTTACTCTTAACTGCAATCACAGTCGCAATTTAAAATCATGCTAATATATAAAGTTAACGTATTACGCCAGGTTATTGGAGGGTCATCATGCTTCCTATGTGGAATCGGTACCAAATAGAAACATAGTCTACTTCACAATCTTCCAATGTGTGTATTTCTTGGTTTGTTTTGGAGTAACATGGATTCCAATAGCTGGAATATTGTTCCCTTTGCCTTTCTTTTTACTGATCTTGGTGAGGCAATATATTCTCCCCAAGTTGTTTAGCCTTCATCACCTAAGAGAACTAGATGCAGCTGAATATGAAGAAATTGCCGGTGCTCCGAGACTCTCGGTAAGTGTATGTAGTATTTAAGTCTCAATTCTATTTTTTACACATTTATGTCTGTGAAGCGTATACACTGATGATACAGAAACTAGACACAACACTAACACTAAGACGTAGATATTGGTAATGATGTTGAATGTAAAAGTACTTCTTTACTTTTCTTTTTCCAGATGGACTCACCTAGTTTTGCATCAAGGGAATTGTTTGAGAGTGAAATATTAGATGAATTGACTACTAGTAGAGGAGAATTGAAGGTCATAAGTCTAAGCTTTAGAGAGGAAAGACATGGTCAAGTAAGTTTTGAATACAACTATATTGTTTTTTTTTTCATGAGTGTATGAAAACAAGTTGATTTGCTTTTATCTTTTTGTTATAGAATCATTTACATATTGCTTAAGATAGTTAGTTACAAGTAGAGGTGTCAATTCATAGGGTTGGGGCCTAAATTTCAAGGCCCCAAAAATTAGAAGGACTCAAAATTTTAAAAATAAATGAGCCTTAAAATATATAGGTCCCCTAAATTAAGGGCCCCTAAAATTCAAGTAGGGCCTCAAAGCCCTAATATTTTTAAAATTTGAATTTTTTTTTAAATAAACATTTTCAATCAATTTTTTTTAATTTTTGGAAAAAATTGTTATTTTTTTATTTTCGGAAAAAATCATTTTTTTTTATTTTAGAAAAAAATCAATTTTTTTTATTTTCGAAAAAAATCGGTTTTTTTCATTTTTGGAAAAAATCGGGTTTTTTTATTTTCAGAAAAAATCGGTTTTTTTATATTCGGAAAAAATCGATTTTTTTCATTTTCGGAAAAAATCGGTTTTTTTTTTCGGAAAAAATCGGTTTTATTTTTTATTTTCGGAAAAAATCGGTTTTATTTATTTTCGAAAAAAATGGGTTTTTTTATTTTAGGAAAAAATCGGTTTTTTTTATTTTCGGAAAAAATCGGTTTTTTTATTTACGAAAAAAATTGGTTTTTTTCATATTCGTAAAAAATCGGTTTTTTTATTTTCGGAAAAAATCGGTTTTTTACATTATCGAAAAAAATCGATTTTTTTTCATTTTCGGAAAAAATGGGTTTTTTTTGTATTTTCGAAAAAAATCTGTTTTTTTTTTATTTTTGGAAAAAATAAGTTTTTTTTATCTTCGAAAAAAATTGGTTTTTTTTTTATTTTCTGAAAAAAAACCATTTTTCTTAATTTTCGGAAAAATTGGTTTTTTATTTTTTTGGAAAAAAAATCTGTTTTTTTTTTATTTTCGGAAATAATCGGTTTTTTTTTTTCTTTTGAAAAAATCGGTTTCTTTATTTTCTGAAAAAATCGAGTTTTTTTATTTTCGAAAAAAATTAGTTTTTTTATTTTTGAAAAAAATCAGTTTTTTTTTATTTCTGAAAAAATCTGTTTTTTTTTTTATTTTTGGAAAAAATCGGTTTTAAGAAAAAAACAGTTTTAAGAAAAAATCTGTTTTAGGAAAAAATCGGTTTTATAATATAAAATATTTTATTTCAAATGAATTAGATTTTGAGCCATTCACTTAAGCCCCATTAAAAATAAAAATATGAAGGGGCTTAAAAATAAGGGGCCAAGAAAATATTCAATTAGTAAGGGACTTAAAAAAATGGGGCCAATAAGGAGCCTAATTATTGGGGCTTTGTCATTTAGGATTTTGATTAGTTATTTTATCTTACATTCGTTGTAATCAAGTCTTTTCATTTTATTCTAATATGAACATTTATATGATAATTTCTTTTATTATAATCTTTTAATTCTCTTGAAAAATGGTTGGTCTAATTTTTTTGAATGTCAATGGTTTGTAATGCATGCAGGTGGTCTATCCTATTGAAATAATAAGTGAAAATGAATCATCAAAGAGTTAAAGACTTGTGGAGAAAGTATCGTTAGTGGTCACTATTTACTATCTATAGAAGAAAAGAAAAGATGTCAATAAATGTCAATTTGTACAATATTTGTATTTTTCTTTAAGTGGATTAGGGTCTAATTTGCTACCTAGATATATTAAAGATGACTTAAGTATTTAAAGTGTATTGGGTATATTGTTATATTGGATAAATTTAAATAGTTTTGATCAATGTGAGTTGACCTATTTTGTTTTTCGTCTTTGTATTTTTTTTTAATAAATTTTTAAATGTTAAATTTTATTTGGTTTTAGTTCTTAAAATTAAAATCCGTAAAAAATCTGTGAATTTTCTTGTATATTTAATTTTAAGGACTAAAATCAAAAGAATTTTAACATTCAGAAATTATTTTGAGAAGAAAATACGGAGACGAAAATCAAAAACACGCTAACTTACAAGATAAAAAAAATGTGATAATTTGTTTTAGTTTTCTCAGATAATAATGTAATATATATCTGTTATATGTTGTTTCACTATTCGTCTACATTATTTACCGCTGATTTTAAGTTTCAAACTAGTTTGTTGCAAAATCATCTAAGTGGATTTTTGCATTTATTAATGTTGATTATTAAGACTATGTTTTTCTTTTGAAATTTTAGTATTCGATCTTGCGACCGACTAATTTAAGAGAATAATTCCACCGTTTAATAGTGGGGATTAAGACTATATTATTTTAATTAATGATGTTGCCTTTGATCTTGGTAAGATTCAATAAATAATAGATTGACGGGTGACATGTTTATTCCCGACTTTAAAGGTTTTTTAGGCATCGCCCGATTCTACACCCGCCATTACATTTCTCTTGCAACTTCATTAGGGGTATTTAAATTAATCGGTTATTTAAATTATTCATATTTATATCTAAATTTGGTTATTTAAAACTAGTTAATTATTAATATGATTTTAACCAAATCTATATTTAGATATATTATTAATATGGTTTTAACAAATCCATATTTTTGGACATTCATATATAAAATAAAAATCAAATTAGTCAATTTAAAAAAAAAAAAAAAACTTCTAAAAATAATTTAAAAATATATATATTTTTCTGGAAAAAAAATTAATTTTTTTTCAAATAAAAAAAGATTTTTTTTAAAGTTTTTTTCTGAAAATAAAAAAATACGATTTTTTTATTTTGAAAATAAATATTTTTTCTTAAAATAAAAAATAAATTTTTTAAATAAAAAATTCTTACAAAAATAATTTAAAAATAAATAACTTATAAAATTGATTATGAATATAATCGGTTAATAACTGGTTTATAATCATTTTACAAAAATGAATTACAAAAATGACTATTAGTTTTAATAACCAATTATAATATATAAATTATTTATAGTTATGAAAATTAACCGTCTAGTATCTCTACACGCACAAAATCTATTGTGTTTCACAAAAGTATCATGAGTATCATGAGGTACAGAGGAAGATTCAACCTTCATAACATTAATGAAAAAAACGATAGAAATTATGGTCTTCACGCTATACCAAATTCTGAAATCTTCATTGTTGAGACAGATGTTTCTAATGTTGCAATCAGTGTCGTACTGCTCCATGAGGGGCACTTTTTGGATTTCTTTTGTAAGAGTTCACGAGATGTACGACATCACTTAATATGTAGAGATATGGCATCATCGTCTTATTGGGAGACACTTCCTCATATTTACTGATAAGAAACATTTAAAATTTTGTTGATACAAACCATTCCAAAAACCAAAGCAACATGAATGGGCCTCAAATTTACAAGGATTTGGTTTAGAATTTTTCTACAAACCTAGGAAAGCTCTCAGACGTATGCACTTGGAGGAGGAAGCCATTTGTTGTATTTTCTGTCACAAATCATAATTCTTACTATAAGGCTCAAGTAGTGCTACAACAAAGATACAGAAGGTCAACATACATGATTTAAATGCATAATTGACCCCTACATGTAACATTTTCTTTTTTTAATTTACATAAGCAGGGTCGTTTTTGCGGGCGTGCAAGGCAGGCTACAGAGGGTCTCAAATTTTTCAAAGTTAAAATATAGTTGAATAGGGCCTCAAAAAATATATATTAGATTAAATCGTGATTAAATAGGACTTCTATTTATTTTGTCATAGGTATATCGTGATTAAATAGGACTTTTATTTATTTTGTCATAGGTAAATCGTGACTAACCTATCCAGGACTTCCAAAAACTTGTGACGGCTCTGTACATAAGGTTTATTGTACTTCAAAGACATAATTTAATTACCAGACATGTTAGAGTTACATCGTGTCATTCTAAATGAGTATCATTACATCCCCGTTGTCGTCCACTGTGGTGTTCACCCAACATTAGCCATAACTCTGTCCGGTTTATCTAGCTTGATATTTAGATGGATGTGAAAAACTTGGTGCACTCTTATTCAGTTCGGCAATAAAAAGAATAGGATTTTTTAATACACCACCCAAGTTTCTTAGACATCATGTGAAATTTCATTTTTGTTCCCAGATTCTGGATTTGCACATCCGGACGCACCAAATTTTTAAAAAACACTGATATGTTCCGGATGTGCACATCCGGAAGAATTTCTGATTTGCAAATCCGGAAAAAAACAAAAGAATTCCATAAAATCATTTACTTCTAAATATAATTAAAATTAATATCATTTTTTCAATATAATTAAATTCAATATAATTAAAATCTATATTAATTAAAATTAATATGATATTTAATATGATTAATTTTTTTCAATATAATTAATATGATTAATATGGTATTTAATTTTAAATGATTTTTTTATATTGAAAAAATTAATTTAATTATATTGGATTTAAAATTATATGGTATTTACTTCTAAAATTGGATTTAATTATATTGGTATTTAAAATTATATGGTATTTACTTCTAAATTATATGGTATTTACTTCTAAATTATAATTAAAATTATATGGTATTTACTTCTAAAATTAATTTAATTATATTGAATTTAATTATATTGAAAAAATCATATTAATTTTAATCATATTTATTTTAATTATATTAGATTTAATTAAATTGGATTTAATTATATTGAAAAAATCATATTAAGTTTAATTATGTTGGATTTTAATTATATTGGATTTAATTATATTTAGAAGTAAATGATTTTATGGAATTCTTTTGATTTTTTCCGGATTTGCAGATTAGGAATTCTTTCGGATGTGCACATCCGGAAAAAACTGAAAAATTTTAGAGAAATGGTGCTTCCGGATGTGCACATCCGGAAAAAACTGAAAAATTTTAGAGAAAGGGTGCGTCCGGATGTGCACATCCGGAAATTGGGGGCAAAAACGGAAATTCAGGTGGTGCCTAAGAAACAAGGGTGGTGTAATAAGAAAGGGTCTAAAAAGAATACATGCCAAGCAAACAAGGATTATTACAACCTCTTGAAATTCAAGCAAAGTTTTATCAATGGATTTTATAACAGGCTTGGATGCACTTTTGGTTCCCTCTAGTATGAACATTTTAAACAATTGGTTTCCTATTACAAAACCTGCGATTATGGTTCCTTAATTTAGAAGCACTTTGGATGTACTTGGTTTCTCATTCAATTTTGATGATGTGTCATGTTTTTTAATGAGTTGGCATTAATATATGCATTCCATGTCACCAAATATTATTATTTTAATATAAAATTGAATAATTTAATTTACAAAATAATTAAATTATTATTTAATTAAATTAAAATATGATTAAAATCTATCATATAAGAAAAAAAGGTGGTCTTAAAAATCCCTAATTACCCTTATTAGTAGATAATCTGCCACTTGGCAACTTAAATTCACAATGATGTGCCACTTGGCAGCTTAACCATTCTAATTCAAAATTAACCAATTCTAATCCAATTCATTTAATTAGATAACGTGGCCACCATCCTTTTTCACTAGCACAAGAAAAACTATTCTTTTATCAGAAACCGTCTCTCTCACCCGTTACAACCATTCTCACCCATTACACGCACGACTGCTTTTGAAAACCACCACCCCTTTGGAAACTCAGAATACTTCGACACCATACATATTTGGTTTTGACCTCAGTAGCAGTAGCAGCGATTCCGACTCTGATGCTGATTCCGTCGAGGATTTGGAAACGGTTGTCGCGAGTGTGGTGCAATCGGCGGAGAGTCCGTCTAAGAAAAGAAAGGTTAATGATAAGGTAGTGATTTTGCCAGCGGGGTTTCTTAGTTATACGCTTAAGGGATGTAAGCAGTTTTGGAAAGCCAAAGATTATGAAGGTTCTCCTGGTCGTGCCTTTGAATCTTCTTCAGATGTGTTTTTTTTTGCTTTCCTTTAGGGTTTTTGTTACTATTTTTAAAGTTTTGTTGAATTTGTATGATTTTTTTATCACATTGTTGAAGATGAAAATAAGGTTTAGTTTCTTATTTGACTCAGCAAACAGATCCTTAGCATGCATGTTAGAGATTTTGCATTTATCTTTAATGGCAGTGTTTCAGAATGCATGTTATTTGCTATAGCAGTGGTACAACATTGTAGCATAGTGGAATTTGAATAACCACAATTAACAACACTGATTCTAATATTTTGTTTTTTGGCTCATAAGTATGGTTTTGGTTTAGGGAGGAGTCATCTGTCTGTAATAAGTAGGTTTTCTGAGAATAAATACATTATGAATTACGTCTACTTTGAAGAAGCAGGCTAAGCCAGCTGGTAGACCATTCGGTGGTCCACCTAGAGATCGCCCAAGGTAATATTGGGTTGTGGGTTAATTTGATTGCTCTAATTTTTTGTATGTTAATTTTGTTTATTTGTTATGAACAGAGGCCCACCTCGATTTAAGGGAGAGAGGAGATTTGGCGGTGACCGTGATGGGTACCGTGGTGGTCCTGGTCCCAGAGGACCTGGTGGTGAGTTTGGTGGAGACAAGGGTGGAGCTCCTGCTGACTACAGGCCTTCTTTCGGGGTAATCTTATTGCATCAGTAGTTAATTTGAATGAAGTTTGTTTGTTGTTTTTCTATTGATTTGTCTATTCATTTATTTTTTAAGATGATTCTCTTGATTTCATTTTAGTATGTTGTTAAGGGTGGGTTAATTTTGGTAGCTTATCATCTGCTATGGTATTATATTTGACACCTATGTTTTGGTCGCTCCTCTTGCTGTTTACATTGCTTTTTGTGTAGTTTCAATTTTCAATACTGCATGACTAAATATAGATTGACTTCTCAATCTTAAAAATTTGGGTATGTTAGCATTTAGTTAAAGCCATATTTTAATTTTTTTCAAATTATGTTGTATTCTTCTCAATAATCCTTAGATCTTGGTTGTGAATCCTATGATCAAATAATGTTAGCCTGTACTTGCAAGATTTCTTATGTGACACAAAATGACTTGTCATGCATGTTCTTATGATGAACAAGGTTAGTGGTATAGTGGTGCAAAATTATAAGGTATTGGTTTAGGCACATTGTTAAGTGAAGTTGTGTAGGCACATTGTTTACTACATGTTTTGTTCTATTATAGTGTTTTTTTGTTATCCCCCACTTCTGTTGATATTCTTGGGCCTTTGTTGTATTGTCACCTTCTCAGGCATTTTAGGTTCCTCAAGCACCTTTTCCACATTTTTTTACAACTGAAATATGCATGGTTCCTACTTTTGTTATGGAATTATGCCTTGGATTCATGTTGATTCTATATATTGACTCTAACTTTTAAGTTTTAGGTATTAAGGATGAAATATTGATATTACTTTTCTGTTCACACTGTTGGCATAACAAAACATTATTCGGTGAAGTATTGTAATTACACTAGCAGTCTGCTTGATTCATTACAGTATCATTTCTTTAAGGATTGTGGTATGGACTGCAACATTTAGTTTCGACATAGGTTTCACGGTCGTGTGTATAATGTGCTACTGGAGTTGGTTACCATTTTGTTTATAATTTTCTAATCTTGGTATTAATTTGTGCCAAATATTGGTCACTAATGTGTTTCCCTTTGAGTGTTACTTGATGTGATTTAACCATGTGATTACCTTGCACTTTATTTGCTGCTCTATTTCATTTTCGCATACGATTTCGGTTGTATAACCAATTCGATCTTGAATAGTATGGTGATTTTGAAATGATATCATGTTGTATATGTTGTTGTTGCTGATGATTTCGTTAACACCATTCACACACCCCGAGCAACAACGCAGTGATATCATTAATGGGTTTTGGTTTTGGTTTATGATTGTTCTATTTTGATTTTCGGTTTGAATTTGATTTCAACATTGTTGTTCTGAATGCTGTTCTGAAGTCTTTTCGGTTCAATTTCCATTTACGATTTCTGTTTGACTTGGTTGTGTTTATCGGTTTACGAATATGTCATGATTCTTATGTTTGGTTTGTTTTCCGCGCGTCGGTGCGGGCTCCGCGACATACTGATAATGCCGATTTGCTTTCGATTTTGAATTTTTCCATTATTATTGTTGCTTTCCGTTTTGATTCATTGCTTCTAAGATATAGGGTTCGAGCTGTTTCTGTTTTGATGGTTAGCAGCTTTTATTTATCACAAACATATCCATGTTAAGTTTTTTGGCAAATGGTTTACTGATGTAATTAATATCAGCTTATCTGAATCCAATTTGCAAATTAATTAAAGCTAATATCAATGGCCATGAGTTTTCCAGCAGAGGCTTGAGCCAAATCAATAAGGTACAATATATTCATTTCTTGACTAATTACACTATATATATATATATATTGTTGGTGCTCTAATTCATTTTAATTTCTATATTTGAAGAGCTATATAGACTACAACCTAAAAAGGTTAATGGAGTTAAATTTCCCTTTTGGTTCTGTTATACTTCAATGATATCCACCAATTTTCAAGCATGTTTTCATTTTTTGGTGTTAATTAATTGTTATTCTAAAGGATTTGGTTAAAATTTTGCTTAATTTGTTACTTTGTTGGAAGGATTTAGCAAAAAAAAAGTCATGTTTGTTAGGGTTTTAATGGTTTTCTGTGCAGGTCAGTGAAAACTGTTACTTGTGAGTCATTGAACAATATTGTTAGGATAATCAATGGAGTATCTGCACTTTTGTTAGCATTACTTCCTGGAAATGCCAAAATACTTGAAGGTATTCATGGTTGGGAACTCAGACCGACTTTTCGAGGACCGCAGTTTCTGCGTTGGATGGAGAAGTAAGACTTTCCGTCATCGCGTTAGTAGCTATAGCACTAAGTTTTGCTATAAAATGATGTCAAATAACGATGCTATTTTCTTCACCGTGTTTTTTCTTTTTGTAGTGGTGCGTCGTCTTTCAACCAATTCATCCATTAACTATCTATGGATTCCGATAACTCAAGCCTCGAATACTCGTCATCCGGAGAAGAAGATAGGGATAGATATGAATGCCCTTCGTCTCCGGCATCTCATAGTTCTAGAGCTTCTGAAGCTGCTTTTACTAGAAACAGTAGGCATCAGATGAACTGGATCCAATATATCTTACTTTGGATTTTACTTCCTGTAAAGTTCTTGCTGAGGATTCCGCTTCGATTTCTCCATTTAGCTTATTTTGTGGTGTTAAAAGTACTACATATCTCTAGAGAGAAACGCCCTTCACATTTACATGCATATAGGAGAGTGCAAAGCATCAAGGATCAATTTATCCACCGTGCTATTGATAGGAGACGCGGCATTGTAGAGGTTCGTAGCAACAATTTCTATTGATTAAATTTTTCATTATGTTTATAAAGAATTTTTGCTCTGTCAATAAATCGTAATCGTCAAATATTGCTAAGTAAATTTATTTTGTCAAACAGGATCTTCATCTCGGCATAGAGATATGTATAGAAACTTTCTTCGATGTTGTTCGCAAAGGAGCACATCTTCTTCTATCTCCGACAAAAGTTTTAGATGCATTATTCAGGTTGTTTTCGTCTCACAAAAGTGGCAATGAAGAAATTCTCTATTCTGCTGAGGATGCATCGACTTCTACATCCACGCTAGGGGACGAAGACCCTGCACCTTCTGAGAGGAAAATCAACTATCAGTCTTTGAATACAGAAGCGCGGACATGTCAGGATGTCATAACAGATCTCGGGTAATTTCTGTCGTGTAGCTTCCTTCATATACAATCTGAATTGCTTGCAGCCAGAAATCTCACAAATTCGTGTAGCCAGAACATCAGTGGTCGTTGGATCGAGCCCAAACGGTTCAAATTTTATATCAGATTTTTTTTTATTTTTATGAGCATGAAATCTAGACTGTCTGATCTCGACCCAACAACCACCTATGTCTTGGGTTTGTTGAATACAAGCAATCCAAATTCCTTTATATATGTTTTCGTTTTATTTTGGCATCTTATTTTCCAACTTCATGATTTCTCATTATACTTTTGACAGGTATCCGTACGAAGTTATTCACGTGATTACTGCTGACGGATATATTCTTCTTTTGGAAAGAATACCTAGGTAAAACTTTCACTTTTTACTGAATAATAAATGGATCTTCGTCAATTCAATGATATACCGAGTTCAGCACTTATTTATGACTAGCGTCCAGATGGGCACTCCCATGACTGTCTGTCCGTTTTCTTTAGTATGCACACATGTGAAGATATAAACGGAATTTTACTACTATGGAATTCAGAAATGGATATGTCTAATCCTGTAATCTGATTTCACAGGCGAGATGCTAAAAAAGTTGTTTTTCTTCAGCATGGTGTTTTTGATTCATCAATGGGGTGAGTTATGTTATCTCTATTTTGCTCGGTTCTTGCTTGATTAAGCGATTTAATTTACTTATACAAGTTCAAGGATTTATTTAGTATAGTATACACGTTTGAAAAGTCATATTTGGAAGAAAAAAATTTCTGCGATTTAGTTAACTAATAAACTTTTTTATTTTTTTATTTATTTATATTTTTTATTTTGATTTAGTTGGGTATCGAATGGTGTTGTTGGTTCTCCAGCTTTTGCGGCATATGATCAAGGTTTGTTATATAATTATCAAGTTAATATACGTTTGCTTTCGTAAACAATTTTTTTTCGGAATTATTAATGCAAAGTTTAGTTCTATCTGCAGGGTACGATGTATTTCTCGGGAACTTTCGCGGTTTGGTTTCTAGAGAACACGCCAACAAGAACATATCATCGCGTCAATAAGTTCTCAAAACAAATCTCATTGATGGTGTCTTGTTGAATAAACTATGTGATTTCTGTTTTGTCGTTTGAGTTTGATTTGATATAATCTGGTTTTGCATCGTATGCAGATATTGGCAGTACTCCGTCAACGAGCATGCGACGGAGGATATTCCTGCTATGATAGAGAAAATCGATGAAGTGAAAACTGCTGAATTAAAGCTTAGTAAACCTGATATCGAGGAGGAAACCGATGATGATCAGCTTTACAAGCTTTGTGCAATTTCTCATAGTTTAGGAGGAGTTGTTATGATAATGTATATTGTTACGCGAAGGATAGAAGAGAAGCCACATAGGCTTTCAAGATTGATTTTACTATCTCCGGCCGGTTTTCACGATGATTCTAACATAGTTTTTTCTATGGCAGAGATTCTATTAACTATTGCGGCTCCCATTTTGTCTCATGTTGTGCCTGCGTTTTATATACCTACACGATTTTTTCGCATGCTTGTGTTTAAGTTAGCTCGGGATCTTCATAATCTACCTGAAGTTGGAGGACTGGTTCAAACCTTAATGAGTTATGTTGTTGGTGGAGATAGCTCGAATTGGGTCGGAGTTTTAGGACTACCGCACTACAACATGAACGACATGCCGGGAGTGTCATTTCGTGTTGCACTCCATCTTGCACAGATTAAACGTGTTGGAAGGTTTAGAATGTTCGATTACGGGAGTGCCTCTGCTAGCTCGTGTATTCCAAAATATAGTGCAAATGAATTTCATAATGTATAGATCGTAAAGCGGCTGTTTTTGATATGAAGTTAGTTTATTATCCTGTTGGCCACTACCACATATATGAAGAGAGTGAAAAAAGAAAAGAAAAGAGATTGGTGATTTTCAAACATATTCAATAGTAACGCTTAAAAATAGTTTTCATCTTTTGATTTGCTTATTCAAATACATTCTGAGAACAAATGCGCGTCACCGACATGCACCCATGCGAACGCACATGTATCATTGCACCAAATTTTTCATTAATTGAAGTTTATACCATTAAAATAATGATTTAAGAAATATTTTCCATTGATGTAAAAGAGAAAAATATATATTATAATAGTAATTTATTGTTTTAATATCATATTAAATAATAGTAATTTAAATTTACTATATCCTTATCATTAATTGAGTAATTTATTGGGTAAATAATGATATTTTTTTAAGGAATTTTTTTTTATATATATAATATATTTCTTATTTTTTATTAAATTTTATTATGACTAATATTTTTTATGGACAGTTTTCAAAATTCTCACATTTAAAAAGGAATTAATATATAAGAAAGTCTTAAAGGTTTTTTAATCAAATCTTAATGTTTTAATATCATAAAATATTGCAAGATAAATATTTATATTAATTAGTAAAAGATTAAGGTTTTAAAATTTTTAATATGTACAGTTTATAGAGTTAGAAATTGAATGGATGGATAATCATTTATAATTAATAGGAGATATTGAGTTTCAATTTTTTTTAATATGACACTAATTATAAAGTTTCAAAAGTTTATAACAAAAGAGTTATAAATAATTTTTATTTTTATTAAGTAATAAATAACTAAAATTATATTTATTATTTTGTCTTAAACTTTGAGAGAATTTTTTTTTTTTTATAAATTAGGACGGTAGTGTGGTAGGTTAATCAGTATCCGGGCGAACACACGGGTACTGATATGAGTATCCCACAAAATAGATATTTGTAATAATATTTACATAAAATGTATTTATTTATGTTGATGATATTTATTTATTAAATTAAAACAATATTTACAAATACTATGATATTATTTGATATTTATAAAACTAAATCATTGCATAAATATTTTTATAAAAAATATCAAACGATGCCTGCGGGTATTGATTTTTTTTAAATATAAATTATCTTTTTTGTGTTTATTAATTTTTATTAATTCTAATTAAAAAAAAATAAAAACAAATTTGCATAACACATCAGTACTCGGGCGATCACATGGGTACTGATATGAGTATCGCATGAAATAAATATTTGTAATAATACTTACATAAAATATATTTATTTATATTAATAATATTTATTTATAAAATTAAAATAATATTTACAAATACTATGTTATTATTTGATATTTATAAAACTAAATAATTGCGTAAATATTTTTATAAAATATACCAACCAATGTCTGTGGGTATTGATTCTATTTTTTTTTAAATATAAATGATATTTTTTTATATTTACTGATTTTTAATAATTGTATTTTTTTTCAAAATTTTAAATGAAAACAAATGCGCGTCACCGACGGGTACCCGTGTGAGCGCACAGATTTCATATTAATTTTTAGTAAATAAGAAATTTACTAATTTTTATTATATTTTTTTTTTCCAAATTTTAAATATAAATAAATACATTCTAAAAAAAATACATTATGAAAACAAATATATTCTGAGAACAAATGCGCGACACCGACGTACACCCGTGCGAACGCACGGGTATCATACTAGTAATATTTAGAAGATAAAACCTCATAATATGATTAAAAAATTAGATTAAAATAATGTTCAGAAATTAAATTAAAATATAATTAAAATATCATATTGAAATTTAACAGGTTGTTATTCAGAAGATAAAGATTGCTTCAAGCGTGAAGAATAGCATGATGAACACCAAACATGTGGTCTTCAATTTTTTAGAAAAGTTTGTCTCGCTCCAAATCAAAGAACAAATAAAATAAACTCTCTCTCAAATCTCTCGCTCAACACAAATGTAACATCAATTTAAGCATAACAGCCACACACAGAGAGATCAAACTTCATCCCCAATCAAACCCTAACCCCCAATTTCTATCAATTCACGGTGGTTACAAGGATATTATAACAATGAAAGTTAAGGAAAGTAAATGCATAATGAGAACCGAAGCAAAATATAAGGAAGAAGCAATAAACGAGCTCACTGAAAAATCAAGTTTCCGACGAATGTATGCATGACACTGTAAATGGACGGTGGTATGTGTGTTGATATTGTAAAGGGTTTTGAGGTTTTTGGAAATGGAAATGAAAAAAAAAAACGATTGTTATTTTCTTTGATTTTCTATGCTTGAATAGATTCATTGTTGTCTAATCTGTGAAAAAAAATTTGGGTTGATGATGAAGGATAAATATTCTTGAGAAGATGATGAAAATGTGGTTGATGATGAAGGATAAATATTAGAAATATTTTAATTAATCTTGTTGAAGTTTTTTGACAATTAAAATATAATTATATTTAATTAAATAATAATTTAATTATTTTGTAAATTAAATTATTCAATTTTATATTAAAATAAGGCTTAAATAATGTTTTCGTCCCCACTACACCAACTTACATATTTGGTTAATTCATTGCAACAAATTTATATATTACATAAATGATATAACTAATATATTACTAAACCAACCTACATATTTCAACTAATAATAAGTTGGCTAAAATACAGTTTTGGTCCCCCTGTTTGTCAAAATTCACGGTTTTGGTCCCCCCATTTTGTTTTTTAACAGTTTTGGTCCCCCACTCCAATTTTGGCCCAAAAAAATGATGAACAGTACATGTCCGTACATGAACAGTACATGAATAGTGAGGGGTGGGGGACCAAAACTGTTAAAAAACAAAATGGGGGGACCAAAACCGTGAATTTTGACAAACAGGAGGACCAAAACTGTATTTTAGCCTAATAAGTTTAATAAATATTTCAGCTATTAAATAATATAACTAATAATTAGTTTATTAATTATTTTATTAAATATTTAATAATATTTCTGTCAATTATTTAAATAGTTAAATATTGATTAAGTTAAAATATTGAATAAATTAACTAAGTTAGTTTATACTATTTGAAATAATAGTTGAAATAGTTATGTAAATAGTTATTTAATGATATTAATAATTTATTAATATTTAATAAAATAGTTAAAATATAAATATTAAATAAATTATTTTATCTATTTAATAAAAATTAAAATATAAATTAGTTAATAAATTATTTTAAATAAACTGTTTTATCTATTTATTATAAACTATTTTATCTATTTAAAATATAAATTAATTAATAAACTGTTTAATATTTAATAACCTATTTAATATTTTAATAGTTGAAATATAAATTACTTAATAACATATCTAATATTTAAAAAACTATTTATCAAGTATTTTAAAAATCTATTTAATAAACTATTAAAAAATTATTTTAAAAAACTGTATAAAAGTATTTAATAATGTTAATTAACTAAATAATTGAGATATTTAATAAACTATTTAATAATATTAATATTATTTCATAAAATCAATAAAAATATAATTATAACTACAATGTTATTAATTACTGAAATAATTACAGTATTATTAATTACAATTTTATTAAATAATTTCAATTATATTATTATTAAATAATTTTAATTTTAATATAAATCATTTTTATTAAATAATTACATTATTATTTACTAAATATTTAATGAAATAATTATTTGATATACTAAATATTGCAACTATTTTACTAGTTTAAAGACTAATTATTTTATTAATTAATAATTATTTGGTTTATTAAATATTTGGTTTAATAATTTTACTATTTCAATTATTTTACTAGTTTAAAGACTAATTATTTTACTAATTAATAAAATAATTATACTAATTATAATAAATAATTTATACTAACAGTATATATAAATATTTATATTAAATAATTTTTATTTATATTAATAAGTATTAAGTATTAAACTCTATAAAATAATTTATATTATCAGTATAAAATAATTTATACTAATTGTATTAAATAATTGCAGTATTTCAAATATAAGTATTAAATAGTAAATATTGGATTTATGTAATATATAAATTTGTTGCAAGTAAAAACACAAGTGAGTTGAATGGTCTAGTGGCTAAGAACCATGTTGTGGAAGCAAAGGTCATGGATTCAAGTTTTCTTGGGACCAAAATTTGAATTTTTGCCTTCTTTAACTACAGGGACCAAAATCAAAATGATGATGTGGAATTATTGGAGGTTAAAATAAATGAAAAATGATTAAAAAAACTTGTCATGTCATCACCGTTAGCCACATCATCATTTTTGTAACGGAAGTTTGACGTCAGAGACTTATCACAAAAAGAAATCAAATGTTAAGGACTTGGACTGAAAAAAAAATTCAGGGACCAAAATCAAAAACTCGCCAACTTACAGGGACGAAACCATTATTTAAGCCTTAAAATAATAATATTTGGTGACATGGAATGCATAAATTACTGCCACCTCATTAAAAAACATGGCACGTCATCAAAATTGAATAGGGGACCAAGTAAATGCAAAGTGTTTCTAAATTAAGGGAGCATAATCGCAGGTTTTGTAATAGGGGGACTAATTGTTTAAAATGCCCATACTAGGGGGACCAAAAGTGTATTAAGCCTTCATAACATATTTACCCTTTCTCGAGTACACTATTACTTAGGTGAAATGTGACTGCCTCACGAAGTTTGTGCACTTTATTGCTTTACCAACAATGGTTTCCTCTTTTGATTTGGATTCTAGATTCTCGATTGAGTTACGCCTTCTAAGTTGAATTCCAAAGTACATCATCTCAGACTAAAACCTTTTCTTCCTCAATTCTTTTTAGAGGGAACTTTGAAGTACAACACAACATATCATCCTTAGAATAATGGATAGAATGAGATAGTCAACCAAATCTTGGAATCCTATCTTTGGTGCTTCACCAACGATCATCCTCATCAATGGTATAAATATTTGAATTTCATTGATTTTTGACATAACTTAAACTTTCATTATGCGTAGACCATTTTACCATTCCCCTTATTGAAACTAAACTACATAATAGATAATAATTTCTAAACACATCGAAGGTTAATTTTAAAACAAAAATGAAAGGAACTGGATGACTAAACTGACAAAAATAAAATAAAAGATTGTATAATGATATATTGGTAACGACCTTCAAATAGGGTGGTCAATGTCCTTTGCTGGCCACCCACCCCATGAGATGTCACTCTAAGGCGTATAGTTTACGTGGTATGGGGGTTCACCTTAAGGGGATGACATGGGGAATTCCGTTTATCTATCCCCTAGCTGCGTATGCGAGGTTAAACCATGACTCCCTAAGAAATAAATAGTCAACAACCTCCCTCAATCAAGGGGAAATAGATACCACTTATTAGGAGTTCCTGAATTCTAGGCCCACGCGTCTCTATAAATACCCCAACCTTAGGGTTTGGGGAGAGATCATAACTTACCCAGAGTAACGCATAAACACAAAGTTTTTCACCTCGCGTGAGATGACTCTCTCATCACCATAAACAACACCAAACATGGTCTCTCGCCACTGCGAGCAAGTCATCACCCCTAGAAAACTACTAAGGCTTATGTTCATCCCTGCTAGTTTATGGGTACCATGCACTTCTGTACTTTTTGACATGTACAGTGGCGCCCTAATAAAAATAATTTGGGTCACACCCTTCGTTATTATTACACTTTGATACTCACTTAAACCTCCCTTCTTATAGCTAACTATGTCCAATCATGGTCGCTAGAAGAGCGCCCTCTCCCATACCGGAAGACACCAGAGATAACAGTGATGCCAATGCTTTGATAGAGATGCGTGACGCCATGGACTCACTGTGTCTTCATAATCAAATAATAGAGAATAACATCATTGACATCTAATAGTGCCAACAAGAGGGTAACCCCCCACTATTGAGAGGATGCAATTGTGTACGATTAATTCACTCCTATTTCCGAGAATATGGTCAAATGACTCTTTCTTTATTGTTACAAAATAGAGACAAGTCATTTCCCCAACTCTCCATATCAAACAACCATTTTCAAAGGGAGACAACATATTTAATGGAAAAGGGCGACACATCTAATAAGCGGGCGCTCAAATTAGGAAACATGTGATCAAAGAGACGTTATGGACTAAATTCAAGTCCCTTGTCTCTATTTTGTCCCTTATGGACCCTTTTATAATACACCAATACACCTTTCACTTTAAGTAAACTATATATTGTCTAATGTAAAATAACGCAATCCGTGTAAAGATGAATCTTATAAATTGTATACCTTAACGACCTATTAGTTCATTTGTCAAATAGTCATTGGTCGTGATAAAAAATTTGAGACTAAAACTTCTTTAAAAAAATTAGAAAGGCTAAAAACAAAACTTAAAATATTTATAGACATCTAAAAATATTTGATTAAAAAATGTATATATTCAGATCAGGGGCAGACCGTTGTTAGGACGGAGGGGCCACGTCCACCCTAATTTTTTTTAATTTTTTTCCATATAGTGAAAATACATAAATACCCTCCATTTAAAATAAAAATTACAAATATGTCATATGTCTATAACCTAAAAAATTCTCTATTCCAAATTACGGTGTTGTTTTTTCTTTATATATAAAAAAAAGAAAGAAATGTTACTCTCCAGTCTCCACTGCATCTCTCTGTCTCTCAAATCACAAATGCATCGTCGGTCTACCACCCACACCAGTCGACCGTCACTTGTCACTCTTTGAACTATGTACTTTTTCAGGTAAATGATTTTTCTCTGTTTACTTATTTATTTATTTATTTATTTACAGCCTAGAGTGTATATGTTTCATAGAATAGAACATTTGGTTTTTTCTTCCATTTCACAATATGATAATACAATTAAATTGATAATATTGTGTTAATATAAAGAATATTGTGTAAAATTGAATTGTGAATTTAGGAATTTTTAGGATTGCTTATCTTTTGTAAGTTGTATTGTGAATTAAAAGAACTTTTGGATTTTGTTGTGTTGTGTTGTGCTGAATTTTAGTTGAAGTTAAACAATACTCAACTAAAGTGCATTTTTTGTTGTTAATTTCTTTAATTGATTTTGCAGCATAAAAGTGATAATGAAGAGTAGAAAAATTATTTTTTTTTTCAAAAGGAAAGAAAGAGATGACGAAAATTTAACTTCTATATATGAACCTCAAAAAGTTCTTGAGAATCCAAAAATTGAAGAAAATGTTAATAGAGTTTGCCCAAATTACATTGAGAATTATTTAGGACGTGATCCTGTAAAACACCCTCCAATGTGGGAATATCCATTAAATCAAATAGATGAAATACGAAGAGCTTATTTGAAATGGGGTCCATATCAAATGCATTTAGAGCAATATCCATTGTCTGGTACAGAAGACCATCAAATAAGGTTTCAACACGCTTTGTTTTGCTTTTTTCCTTCATGGTTAGAATACTCACCTTCAGAAGATGTTGCTTATTGCTTACCATGTTATCTTTTTAACAAAAGACCAAGTGGACGTTCTGGTTTAGATATATTCATTTCTATAGGTTTTAGAGGTTGGAAGAACGTTAGAAATGGAAATCATTGTGCCTTTATAAAAACACATGGGGAAGGATCCTTGCTCACTACACAACTGATCGTGAAGGCTGGATCAGATCCTGTAGAAGTGGGCCACCAAGTGCGTCTAGATGCTGATAGAGAGGAGTGGGTGTACCTGCAAGGCACTCTGACGCTCAAGTAAGAAAGGGCCAGAGAAAGGGGCAAGTACAAAGGATTAGTTCGTAGGGTGAATATTGGATACCTGACCTTCTCAAGTGAGAGGGTTTATATAGAGCCCCCAGCGCGTGGCAAAGGGTTCTATTTTCGGGGCGAAATAACTGTTTTCCAGAAGAATATGTAACTGCCCAAACTAGCCGTTATGTCGGTCAGGGTGCCTGAAACTAGTCGTTATGTCGGGCATAAGCACAGTTCCAGGCACCTGCCCTTAACTGTTCGGGGAGCAATGAAGCCGTGCGTAACGGGCAGTAATTTCGGGGAGGAACATGCATTCCTTGCCCGGTTGGAGGGCAGAAAGGTAACTTTTTCCCCTTTGTGGATTGGACTTAGGCAATTTGGGCCGCTCTGGAGCGGAAGTGGATTGGGCCGTGTCTAGCCATTGGTCCAGTCCAGAACAGGAGCCCCCCAAGTCGTTGCTCCCGGGCGTGGGAGTGATGACTTAAGGACAGCTCGTTGCTCCGGGGAGCTAGCGTGAAGTCGTCGTTTGAGGACGAGGAGGGTTGTCTCGATGTGCCCGTGACCCCTGGTGCCCGTGAAATTTATGGTCGTGACCTTGTTGCCCTTCGGGGAAACTAAAGGTCAGTCAGAATTAGAAACGTTGGGGCGCCACGTGTGCCTAGAGCTCCGTGTAGCAGTTACTAGGCAATGATGGCTAGTTGATAGTCATCATGGCCTGTGAGCGCGTGTCCGCACGTGCCCCTTTGTATAAAAAGGGGGAAATTCGTCTCATTTGGAACTTTTTCGCTCTGATTTCTCTTCGTCTACTTCAGTATTCCTGCCCATCACCGCCGTCTGCTTACTCCGACCACCGCTCCAAGCTTCGAGCAGCCACTTTCGTCTTCTTAAATCAAGTAAGTTTCCGATCCTGTGCTTGTTCTACTCCTTTTCGTGGTCAATGGTAGATTGCATGTGGTTAGGGCTAGGTTTAGAGGAGGAAATAGGTTGATTTCCGGTGTTTGTAGGTGGTGGGCGGTGGTTGTGCCATTTTTCCACCTCTGACATGTCGTCGGACGTGTTAGTATGTTATGGTGAGGAGGGCGGTTCACGGCGTCGTTGCGACGGTGTTGCATGTGTAACCGCCGTGATCGTTCATCTTCTGAGTTCCACAAGTCCAAAAGGGGACTGCTTATGTACCAAAGAAGGTATGCGCTTGAGATATTAAAGAAGTTTGAAATGGAGCATTGTAACGCTGCCATTACTCCGGATGAATCGAGGCTACATTTGTTGAAGAATAAGGATGAGCAAAATGTCGATCCAACTCAATATATGAGGATAATTAGATCCTTACGTTACTTGTGCAATAAGTGACTGGACTTGGCGTTTAGTGTCGGTATTGTGAGTAGATTAATGGAGAGACCAAATGTATCTCACTTGGAAGCAGTCAAAAGGATCCTAAGATACGTCAAAGGATCTATTGGATGCAAAATTCTCTTTCCCGCAGTGAACATAGGAAGAAAATGCAATTTGCTCGATTTTATTGATTTTAATTGGTGCATGAATAAAGATGATTGAAAGTCAACAGCTTGATACATTTTTATGTTCGGCGGAACACCAATCTCATGGTGTTCGAAGAAATAACCGGTAGTTGCACTCTCGTCTTGTGAGGCTGTGTGCGTTGTTACTTCGTTATGTGCGTGTCAAGTCGTGTGACTAATGAATATATTGAAGGAGTTGTGCATCAATGAGGGCGAGGTTGTTGCAATCATGATTGATAACATTTTTGCAATTAATCTTGCTAAAAACCCAATTGCACATGGGAGGAACAAGAACATTGAGACGAGGTTTCACTACTTGAGAGAACTTGTTAGTGAAAGAAGGTTGAGATTGTGATATTGTCGAAGCGAAGAATGAGTTGTTGATTCGTTGACCAATGAAGTCACAATTTAAGTGTTCAAAAGGTAGAAGATGAACATGGTCACGAAAGGTTTAGAGCACTTAAATTAAGGTGCGTGTTATGAGAAAATCTATAATTCAAATGTTGTAACCGATTACCAAAGGGGTGTAATCGATTACAACTATGTGAAATTAAGTAACATGAAAATTTAAAAGAGAAACTCTCGTTGGTGTAGCCGATTATGCATTCGCAGTAATCAGTTATCACTATTGTATTTTTAGAAGTTGTTTCAACAGTAATCGGTTACAGGTTTTATGTAACCAATTACAGGTTCGAGAATTTAGTTTTTATGTTATTTTGATGATGTAATTTGTGTCTCAATTCACTTCTAAACATATATATCTCTCTTGGAGATATTTTCTCAATAAATGATAATTCTCACCCTTAATTTCTCTTACTCAATTTCTCTTTCCTCTCCACACTCAATTTCTCTATTATTCATTAATTTTGTGATTTAAAGTTTTGACAACAATGTCTTGTGTGAACGTAGAAGATCAAAATTTGCCAATTCAAGAAAAAAATTAAAATCCATGTTATGGAGATTAGCTATTTAATTAACCCTTTAATTTATCATTGAAAGTAAAGTTGCTCGGATTTTATTAGCCTCTTTGATGAAAAAGTTGCTCCCAATTAATTGAATTGAATTCAACTCAACACATATGGCGCAAAATACACCACTACGTGGCAACACTGTTACCGTTACATTTCCCTCCATTCCAAAAACTTCTACCTTACGCCGTAAGCGCAACCCAAATCACAAATCACACTTCCACCACCTAATAAAACAACGTACACCTCCCAGCGCACGTTAGACTCAACCCCAACTCACAAACACTAATAGCGCGCTTCTACATATCTTCAAATTGAAAAGAAAAAAACTGAATCCAATGCGATTAACTGCCACAATGGGTTTCGGGTCGGGTTCTATAATGTGGTTCCGAAAGGGTATTCGGATCCACGATAACCCGGCACTCGATTATGCTTCCCGAGGATCTTCTAGTCTTTATCCTCTTTTCATTATTGACCCGCATTACATGAAACCCGACCCGAACGCTTTCTCGCCCGGTTCTTCTCTGGCGGGTCTCAACCGTATCAATTTCTTGCTTCAAAGCCTTACCGACCTTGATCTTAACCTCAAGAAGCTTGGTTCTCGATTGTTGATACTCAAGGGGGATCCTCATGAGGTTCTCATTCGATGCTTGAAAGAGGTAATGAAAAAATTCAAATGTTGATGTTATCATAACTATTTGTGTTGTTGTTGCATTGTGGAAGTTAATTCAGAGATTATTCGTGTGAAAAATCACTTTTTTGAATTAAAACTCGGTTTTAGTGGCTTTAATTGAGTTCTGTGCTTGTGAAAAAATTGATTTTGACAATTATTTTCTCCGCAGAAAAAATTGATTTTGACATGTTTGTTTTCTCAAAAGAAAATTTGATTTTGCTTCCAGAATTGATTCTAGTTGAAGCTAAAATTTGTAGCTTTTGACTTTAATCGTGTTTTTTACCTTTAAATTTTTTGTTCAACTCACTTTTAACCTGAATCAATTCTACAAAATCAATTTAGTCAGAATCAATTCTAATCACCAAAGAACCATACACTTTGTTTTATTGCACTTCTAGACCATGACAAAATCACTTTTAGCTTGTGTAAAAAGAAAACAGAAACTTTACTCTCTCAAACATCTATTAACTGTGGTACTCTTTTGGGATATATGCAAAAGTTGTGGTAGTTAATTCTGTTAGTTATTTTGGTTGATGCAGTGGAACATTGGGAAATTATGCTTTGAGTATGACACTGATCCATATTATCAAGCTCTGGATATTAAAATCAAGGTAATGAGAAATGTACTATATGTTATAGATGAGATTTAATAGATTTGAAGGCATTTTAAATTTTCTTTTGTTATTACAGGACTATGCTCTTAAGGCAGGGATTGAGGTTTTTTCTCCTGTAAGCCACACACTTTTTGATCCATCGGAAATTATACAGAAAGTGAGTTTGAAGCTTCAAAAAATTAATCTTCAATTTAAATATTGATGAGTTTATGTCATTTATTTTTGTTTGTACCAATTAATTGCGTACCACTGATTTTCATACGTCTTCTATTGTTGTTATTTTTGTTCTGATTCCATTAAATGATCAATTTTTTCGATGTTCTTTGTGCAAATGCCAAAACAGAATGGAGGGAAGCCGCCGCTTAGTTATCAATCATTTGTCAAGCTTGCAGGGGAGCCGCCATCTCCACTCTCGACCAAGTATTCTTCACTTCCTCCGGTTGGCCATCTTGGAAGTTGTGATATTTCTGAAGTTCCAACTGTCAAAGATCTTGGATATGAAGATGCTAAACTTGTGTGTATTTTGCATATTATATTTTAAAATTATAACTAATGAGAGATGTTCGATAGGCTTCTAAAAAGCCTTGATTTTGTCTATTTAAATAGTAGTCTGGTGTGGTCTGAGCCTCACGAAGCCTAGTCCTTAGGTCCTTGTCAGTCGGTCTGACTCATTCTCATTTCTAATTTTAATATCTCTTCATAAGCACCTAATGCGAGAAGTTAACTTCAGGAGGAGTTCTCTCCTTTTATAGGAGGTGAATCGGAAGCATTAAAGAGATTGGAAGAATGCATGAAAGACAAGGTAATTTAAATATTCTAGTCTTCAAATGTGAAAGGTTGTAAGCTCCATTTTCATGACTCGCGATGCCAATTCATTAGTGTATACATATAAAATTGATGTTTCTTGCTGAAAGATCAACAACTGCTTGTAATATAACATACTGTTTTAGTTTTTATTTCTTTTGTATATTTTATAACATGCCTTATTTCTTATATTATGATTTCAGAAGTGGGTGGCAAATTTTGAGAAACCTAAGGGTAATCCATCAGCATTTCTTAAGCCAGCAACAACTATTTTATCACCTTACTTGAAAGTAAGTCAAAAACTGTGCTTGACTGAACTACTAACCCTAATCGATACTCGGGCTGTTTTCTATATTTCTTACTAGTTGTTGATCTCCTTGGCAGTTTGGTTGTCTCTCTTCCAGATATTTCTACCAATGCATTCAAGATGTATACAAAAGTTTGCCAAAACATACGTCACCTCCTGTTTCTCTTCTAGGACAGGTCAGGTTATCTCCAGAAGTTAGGACAGTATTATTTTTTGAGTTCTACTTTTAGGAAACTAAAAATGTTGTTTTGTTGGCATGTGCAGTTGTTGTGGCGAGAGTTCTTTTACACAGCAGCTTTCGGGACTCCAAATTTCGATAAGATGAAAGGCAATAGGATATGCAAGCAGGTGAGACAACAATCAACAGTTACTAATATAGTGTATTAATAACCTATTTTAAATTTTGATTCAAAGAAGGGATTGCAAAGTTTAGTAAAGAAATAGATGTTGTGTGTTTGGATGTGTTGACCATTTGTCTATTACTATGTGGTTAATCATTGTCCATGTTGTTTTGAAGTTTGTTATTGTAATTTTTAGATTCCTTGGAAGGATGATGATAAACTTCTGGAGGCTTGGAGAGATTCTAAGACAGGGTTTCCATGGATTGATGCTATCATGGTCCAGGTTTGGATTTTGACATCCTTTTCCAAATAAAGCAATTATAAATGGGGTTATTGCTTTGAAGTTTCATGCCTCAAATCAAATACACTATGATGCTTTTATCAGCTTTTTTCGTTTTGAAAAAACATTTGAAACAATTTTTCTGTTGTAGCTACGCCAATGGGGTTGGATGCATCATTTGGCACGACATTCTGTTGCTTGTTTTCTGACTCGAGGGGATCTGGTATATGATATTGATACTTTCGAGCATGCATCCAACTTTTTATTTACTCCGTTTTCTATAACAATGTTTTTTGTTTTGATTATGGCAGTTTGTTCATTGGGAAAAAGGACGCGATGTCTTTGAGAGGCTTCTGATTGATTCAGATTGGGCCATTAATAATGGAAACTGGATGTGGCTCTCATGTTCGTCTTTCTTTTATCAGGTAAGAACTAGTTCTGAGTTTTCAGTACAAACTACAAAGTGATCAATTATTTTTGTTTCAGAGGTTGAATCCTGAATTTTCCACCGACACTTATCACATGTTTTTTCTATGATGATCAGTATAATCGTATTTATTCCCCAACCACATTTGGTAAGAAATATGACCCTAATGGTGACTTTATTAGGCATTTTCTCCCAGTCTTAAAAGGTAATTTTAATTTCAAGTTCATTTTATCATCTTCCATTATCTAGTAAATTCTCTATGATAAGATGTTAGAACTTAGAATTGAATGTGTGTGAGCAGATATGCCCAAGGCGTACATCTATGAACCATGGACTGCTCCTCCAAGCATCCAGACCAAAGCAAATTGCATAATTGGAAAAGACTACCCAATGCCAGGTCAGTTCTGTCATTTAGTGTTACAATAGTATATTCTGTAGCACTGACACCTCCAAACAAAGGTGTGTCCGGTAATCTACACGTGTCAGTATCCGACACGACAAATGTGAATGATTATGTTCAATTTATTCATTTTTTCAAATTGCTATTGGTGTGGACATTAGTGTTGGATGCGTGTTTGGTGTCTGTGTCTCTATCAGTGCTTAGTAAATCCGCCTCTAAATTAAGAAGACATTCTTAAAAGAACTCAATGGTAGGAGCATTAGGTTCTCTTAAGAGAAAGTTGTATTTCTTTATTGCTAAGATTTCTTTCTTCTTGGTTGTTTCTTATCCGTGTTTCAGTTGTTTCTCACGACACTGCAAGTAAAGAGTGCAAAAGGAAACTGGGCGAAACATATGCATTGAATAAAGCACTGAATGGTTTGGTTGGTGAAGATGATCTGAAAAACTTGAGGAGGAAATTGGATGAGGGTGAAGAACAAGAAACAAAAGCTAAAAAAAGATCTAGGCAACTGCTAATTGGCTGAGGGAAAGTTTTACTGATTTTTTCATCTATCATGCTTTAAGTTGTAGTTTATGCAAGTTAGCAACATTGCTTTACATTTTCATGACATTTTGTATATCAGGCCTGTTCATAATGTAGTGTAAATTAATATTACTAGCAGCTGTTGTCATCTAAGGTAAGTCTTATATCATGAAACTATTGTCTCAATCTTGTAATGTAATGCATTCCTTATTCAAGATAACTATACCTAGGGGTGTATATGGGTCGGTTTGGGTTGAATTTAGTCAAAACCATGACCCAACCCATATAGGGTACACTGGTTTGAGTGAGGTAAAATAACCACCCACAACATCATTGGGTCGGGTTGGGTAAAACCACAAATTTATGGGTTGGATTGGGTTGGGTAGTGGGTTACCCAAATTTTTTTTTTTTCGTATATAATTATAAATGATTTGTCACATTTTTTCTTAATAAATAATTTAACTTATTACCGTTATTTTTTAAAACATCAAATGTCTAAATGCACAATAAAATTCATCATAAACATATTTACAAAAACCAAAGTTACATTGCAGTAATACATAAAATTTATAAAATACTTATAACTTACCATAATTAGCATCAAAATATTAAAAGTATGACATCCTAAATAAGTTAAAACCATTACTTATAAAATAAAATATGTTCAAAAGGTTGTAAATGAAACAACTAAGATTAAATACATCAATGTCATCACTCATCAAATTATAAAAAATAACTAAAAAATAGTCACTCAATAACCCATGGGTTTTGTGGGTTGGGTGTGGGTTTACCCAAAACTCAATTATTTTGAATGGTTTTTCATTTTTGAAAACCATGTTCACCTAATGATCCAATCAAACCCGTTTTTTTGGGTCGGTTTGGATGGATTTTACTGGGTTTGTTGGGTTTATCCAACCCATATACTCCCCTAACTATACCCTTAGAAATTATGCTTTTTTTTTTAATTGAAAAATAAGAATTTATTAAATTATTAATGATATAGTAATGGACATTTTTGGTAGTATAAATATACATTAATTAAAATTTATTATTAAATTGTGTTTCTCGAGGAAGTTCATGATCTCGAGGGATGATTAACTCTTTGGTAGTCATACAATAAAACTGGTGTGTAGTAACAACACAAAAATTTAACTTAGAAATTCTATAATCAGAAAAAACAACGATGGTTGTTAAATGATAATCAGAAAATAATCTTACTAAAAATGCATATGTTTTATTTGTTGAATAACTAAAACAAGTTTGTTAAAGGAATAAGTGAATAAGAAGCTCTAGTGATTTCATCAAACTTATCATAATTTCAAATATGTACTCCCTTTTTTGTGACATAATTAAAATAAAATGATTCAAAAAATTAAATGTATTATTGGTTTTGTCTTTGAGTGCACGATTATTTACCACTTGATAAAAAAACATGTTTATTAGTGAAAAATATCTCTCTTTTTTCTCGGAATAATTTGTTATGAATGAAATACTCGATAAATGGAGTCTGTGTTGAGCTTGTGCGAACTTTTATTTACCCATCGATGAGGTTTATGTTGACATTTGAACAATTGTAAGTAAGATGGAATGAAATGATATTCAATTGTTTAGATTATTTAAAATTCAATGGAACAGAACGAAATAAAGTGCTATATATTTCATTCCATTTCATCACTTATCATCAAATTTCTTTCCAACATTTGGTCCACTCGGTTTCACTCCACTCCATTCCGCTCTATTAATTTTATGATATTTAAATATAGCCTAAAAAAATTACACATAATTTACATAAAAAATTAATAAATTAAAAATATATGTTTAACTGAGTTAAAGTTTAATAAATTAATAAATTGATAAATTAATAAATCAATAAATTAAATTGTTAGAAAAAATAATAGATAATTGAGTTAAAGTTTAACTGAAATTCATACAATCAAAGATTAATCGAGTAAGTAATAAGTGAATCTTTCTCCAATCCATGAAGGTTCATGTAAGTCATAGGAGTGTCTGAAATATTCAGAGACATTGAATAATTCAATGTTTTACTCTTGTTTCGTGAATAAAGTGTAATTAGTTTAAACAATTATTTTCACAAAAAGATGGTCTAAACTCACTACAAAATATGTTGCTATTAGTGACGTGTTTTCCACGCCGCAACAGCTAAAATCATGTCACTACATGTTTTTTGCGACGTGGCCATTTACGTCGCAGGAGAGCGCATGGCAAATTGTTGTGACGTTATTTTTATGTCACTAATTTGCCACGTGATTTTCACGTCGCAAATAGTTTGATGGAAAACATTGCAGACAAAGTCAGAGCAGGTGTGCAGAAAGTGTGCAGAAATTGCAGGAAATTATTTGTCGCGTGATATTCACGTCACTAATTAGTGACATGTTTTTCACGTCGCTAAAGTTGTGACATGCATTTCACGTGGCTAACTTATACTACCTCCGTCCCTAATTATAAGACCCTGTTGAGTTTTTTTCTTGTCCCTTTTTATAAGACCCTCTTCAACTTTCAAAGCGCATTAATTATTTTTTTCCACACATACCCCTAATTATATTACATCTTTTTTTGCACTCTGTAATAAATACAATTACATGTACATTAACTATTTCTCTCTCCTAAGGATAAACTTGTAAAATTATACAAAATAGTCAATAAATTTAATACACTAACCAACTTTCTTAATTCCCGTGATTTTTTCATCGGGGTCTTATATTTAGGGACGGAGGTAGTATTATTTTTAATATTTACGTTGTATTTTGCGGCGTGATTTTCACGTCACTAATTTGTGACAGAAATTTCACATCGCTAAAGTTGGTGTTTTAATTATTTAAAATTTCTGATTATTATATATAATTCAATATTAATAAATATATAAATTAAATTTAAATTTAATATTAATAAAATTTAGTAAATTCAATATTATAAATCAAATTTATAAAATTAATAATTCAATATTACTAAATATATAAATTAATAAACTTAATATAATGAAATTAATAAACTAAAATTTAAATTAAATATATCTAAATATAATATATATAAGTATAAATTCAGTACACAAATTAAAAACTAAAAAGAAAAAAAAAACAAGACTAAATATTTGGTTCATCCGGGTCGGAATAGTAGGCATCATCATCTTGGTTGTCATTATTTCTCGATTGACCACCATCGTTGCGATTTCCACCAAATGTTTGCATAAAGTGCCGCATTTGCTCCTCCATATCAGTTTGCCTCTTCGCCATTGTCTCCATTATTGCGTCCGTTTGGGCCTTCAATGTCGCCTCCATTTGGGCCTTCAATGCCGCCTCACGTTCCTCTGACTCGCGTCTAGCCAATTGTCTTATCGTTTCTACCTGCTGCGGTGTCAAATTTGTTTGACGTGACCCACCTTCACTGTCCATAGCTCTTTGGTACAGATTTCTATCCCCACTCCTCAAGGTGCCCGCCAAATTTTCACCACCAAAAAAGCACCCGTTATCCCCCTTTCCCCCAATAGTTTGACTCCAAATATAGAAATCCACATCTGGATGAACCGGTTGTCCTGGAGGAGGAGTATACTGAGGATTATGGGTCAGAAATTCTGTCATCCTGACCTGATAATCGTCCTACACATACAATTAAAAAAATCAAGTTAATATAAGTTAAATTAAATTAAATTAAATAAAAATAAAGAATAAAACAAATAGCCACGTGATTTTAACGCCACAACTTTATCAGTTGCCACGTGATTCTAACGCCACAACATCTCACTTGCCACATGAAAATCCTCTCACTAAGTTGCTAACAAATTAAAAAAAATATAAACAACATAAATTTACTTACCAAAGCATTTTTTGTACGCTCGTCAACAAAATCCCCTGATTTCTTTGTCCGAGTTTGGGTAACCAGCTCAGTCATCAGTGGTTGTCTCCCCAAACGCTTAGCCTAAATAATAAACTTAACTTAAATTAATAATATATGTTATAAATCAAAATATGACTTTAAAAAGTGGTAATAATTACCATGCGTCGAGAATGCTCAGCAGTACTAATACTTCCAACAGCATTAAGGCAACCCCCTTTTTCTGATGCCCTCATCTTCTTTCCATTTTCAGATTTAGCCTTAAATTCATCCGATTCCCAATACTTAAGAAGATCATCAAAAATTTCTTTGCCTATCCATTTGGGACGGATGCCCAACAGTAAAAAACGCTCTCTAGCACGTCGTAGCATGTCAGAAAGTCGTCTTGAACTCCTGCTAAAGTAATTTTTTTTTACTTTTTCATGGTCCAGTGGATCCCAAACACATTTCGCCTGCAATGTTGTATGACATTAAAATAAATAGTTAAATAAATTATAACAATAATAAAAATAGTCATTTAAATAACAATACCTTAACAAATAAATTAATGATACCTGAAATTGCGTAAACCATGCGTCTTTATCCTTAACTTCTCTAAAAGTCTTATACAATTTCTTATAATTCTGCTAAATTATATAGCTTATAACATTGGCAGCAGTCCGACTCGGTCCAAAACTAAACAACAATAATTGAATTAGCATTAATTATATAAAATTATATTTAAAATGGAAATGTGTACTTATAAATAAAAATCAATAAATAAGAAACTTACGAGTTTCCTTCAGGCCAAATCCAAAATCTCCCATCAATGGTAGTAATCTCACTCGGATCATCATCCCCTCGAAGATCTCTCCCATCTATCTCATCATCGTCCACACCAATATCACCATCACCCACCTCTGCATGATCATCGAGCGCAGGTACATGTGTGGGATGTAGGGTGCGACCAGTCTGTGTGGGTCGTGAAGAGGTGGATCCTCCAGTCTGCTGGACGGATGGGGGCATCTGTGTAGGAAGTGGGGTGCTGGATCCTCCAGTCTGCTGGACGGATGAGGGCATCTGTGTAGGAAGTGGGGTGCTGGATCCTTCAGTCTGCTGGACGAATAAAGGCATCTGTGTGGGAAATGGAAAACTATATCCTCCACTCTGCTGGAAGGATGAGGGCACCTGACCCTGCTGGAATGGAAAACCAGGTGGCCTAACAAAAGATGGGGCCCCAGATGGGCTAATAAAAGACGGACTCCCAGATGGGAACTGAAGAGGATACTGGGAGGAGAGTAATGGCGTAAAAGACTGAGTACTATCTATGGACATAGGATGAACCTGAGTCTGTGGGGGAGGACACATGGCAGAGTGAGGTGACTGACATACTACCACCCTTGTATGCTTGGACTTCTTACCAGTATCCTTAGGTGGCATTTTACCTATTTATAGAGAATACACATATATTCATTAAGTAAAATTACAAGAAACATTTCTCAATAGTTGGTTCATTAAGTAAAATTACAAGAAACATTTCTCATATATTCATTAACTCTTTCAATAGATGGTTCATTAAGTAAAATTACAAAATACATTTCTCATTTGATACATATTCACTATTCTAAATCGTCATGCTCGTCATCCATATCATCCTCGTCATCTGATGTGATATTATCCTCGGATCCAGAATCATCATGACCTTCATCCTCATCAACTTGATGCCCCTCAACCATTGTATCAGACAAACTTGTCGTGTGTTCATCTGGAATCACATCGTTAATTACTTCAACTTCATCAACTTGGTAAGCAAGATCTTCCACTAGATCGTCAGTTTCAATATGACCCAATGGTTTTGTTTTTATTACAACACAACACCCTCGTTTACGTGGCACAAATGAAGGATAAGGAACATAATAAACTTGCCTAACAATATTTGACATTATGAAAGGGTCATACTCTTTGTACCTCCTGTCCATTTGAATCTCAACAGTACCATATGTCTTATCTATTTTTGTGCCTCTAGTTGGATCATACCATTCACAATAAAACAAGATAACTTTATTTTCGGAGTCCAAGTAGTTGTATACTAACTCATAGATATGTTTAACAAAACCATAGAAGTCATCTTCACCACCATCTGTAACTCCTTTCACAAATACGCCACTATTTATGGTCTTTTTCCCTTCAGTCCATTCCTGTGTGTGAAATTTATATCCGTTCACGAAATATGTGTGCCATTTATTTGCGCTTTGACGAGGGCCGTTAGACAAGTTTCTCAAATGGAGTATTTCTGGAGTCAGTGCAACAACCATATACAACTTCTCCTTGAACCATGTTGGAAATTGGGCATGAATGACACCAGATGTTGATTGTACACCGGTCCTATGAAAATAGGCGTTATTAAATTCCCTAAAAAAATCACACTATTAGTTTCAAGGTAATAAGTTTTATATTCACACTGTAACAAAAATTAAAAAGTTGGGTTAGACTTACTCAAGATATGGTTTAACTTCAACACAATTGATCAAGACATGAACGTGTGCGGATTGCATTTCTTGTTGGGTCAACCTATGCTCACCCTTCTTTCCAGAGGGACGACCTGGAAGCCCAAAGACTGATAAGGTGTACTGACTTCTTTCGATAACATTTACAGGATTCCTTATGATTCTTGGAGTTAACATCAAGTGCTTGAAATAGTGACTGCAAAAATGTGAAGTTTCTCGATGCAGGTAATGTGCACATATTGATCCTTCAACTCTAGCTTTATTTTTCACTGATCGCTTTGAATCACCCATGAACCTTTCAAACGGATACATCCACCTATATTGAACAGGTCCTCCTAGATAAGCTTCATATGCAAGATGCACAGGTAGATGTTCCATGGAGTCAAAAAAACCAGGTGGAAATACTTGTTCCAACTTACAGAGAATGACTGGAATATTTTGGTCCAACTTAATGATGTCATCCACTCTTAAAGCTGACGCACAAATATCTCTAAAAAAATGACTAATTTCAGTAAGTGGATTAAGCGCATGTTTGGGTAGAGAACCGAACGCAATTGGTAGCAATTGTTCCATAAAAACATGGCAATCGTGACTTTTCATACCATGCAACTTCCCAGTGTTAACGTCGGCACACCTTGCTAAATTTGAAGAATACCCGTCGGGCATTCTCAAACCTTTTAACCATCCACAAACCACTTTAGCTTCTTGGGGGGTCAGACTGAAACAAGCCTTAGATTTAAATAATTTTCCATTTGGTTGAGGCTTTAATTCCAACTCTTTCCGATTACACCAAATTTCCATGTCTTGTCTAGCCTTCACATTATCTTTTGTTCTATCTTTAACATCCATCACTGTGTTAAATACATTATCAAAAAAATTCTTCTCAATATGCATAACATCAAGATTATGGCGCAACAAATTATCTTTCCAATACGGGAGGTCCCAAAATATACTTCTTTTTGTCCAATTGTGTGTGACCCCATATCCTTCAATTCTACAGGCTTTGCCAGTTTCTGTAAACTTTGGAAGTTCGCAAACTTGGTTCCATATAGCAACTGGTGACAATCGAGGCGGAGGCAGATCTGTTACCCGTTCATCTTTTTTGAAATTTGTCTTGTTTTTTCTAAAGGGATGATTTGATGGTAAGAATCTGCGGTGACAGTCAAACCACGAGCTTTTCCCCCCTTTATCCAATGTAAACGCCTTGGTGCTTTCCATGCAATGTGGACAACCCATTCTGCCATGCGTACCCCAACCAGACAACATGCCATATGCTGGAAAGTCGTTAATGGTCCACATCAAGGCAACTCGCATTAAAAAGTTTTGTTTACGGGATATATCATAAGTCCATTCTCCATTAATCCACAACCTCTTCAAATCATCAATTAAAGGTTGTAATTACACATCAATTCCGGCTTTTGGACTCGACGACCCTGGAATGACACACGTCAAAAACATGTATGGTTTTGTCATGCACATCTCAGGAGGGAGATTGTAAGGGGTTACAATGACTGGCCAACAAGAATACGCACTTCCAGACGCTTGGACATATGGAGCAAAACCATCAGAGCATAATCCAAGCCTGACATTCCTAGGTTCCACGGCAAAATCGGGATGTACGTCATCAAAGTGCTTCCATGCATGGCCGTCGGATGGGTGTCGCATAGTGGATGGGCTTGTTTTGTTTGTATGATGCCATGTCATTTGACTTGCACTGTGCATTGAAGAAAACATTCTTTTTAACCTTGGTATTATCGGAAAATAAAACATGGACTTTACTGCTACACGCTTTTGCTTACTATTAATGGCTCTACTGCGAACTTTATATCTTGGACTCTGACAAAACTTACATTCCTCCAACGATCCATCTTGAGTACCAAACTCATTGTCATAAAACAACATGCAACCATTAATGCAACAATCAATCTTTCTTACTCTTAAACCTAAATATATATAATATGTTTACATTTTTGTTTTTTATATATATAAATATAAAAAATAAATATATATAATATGTTTACATTTTTGTTTTTTTATATATATAAATATATAAAATGATTTTGTATTATAAAATAACATTTATATATAATTCCTTTTTTTTTTCATATATATATATATATATATATATATATATATATATATATATATATAATTGTGTTCTTATATAAAATAACATTTATATATTATATATTATTCTTATTTTATAACATATATAAAAATTTATAACATTTATCTATTATATATAATTTATATAGTTAAAATAGAATTTAAATATATATAATTATATATAAATATAAAAAATAAATATATATAATATGTTTACATTTTTCTTTTTATATAAATAAATATATAAAATAATTTTTAATTTAAAATAACATTTATATATTATATATTATTCTTATTTTATAACATATATAAAACAAAATTTAAATATATTATTCTTATTTAAATAACATTTATATATTATATATTATTCTTATTATATAATTCTGTTTTTATATAAAATAACATTTATATATTATATATTATTCTTATTTTATAACATATATAAAAATTTATAACATTTATCTATTATATATAATTTATATAGTTAAAATAGAATTTAAATATATATAATTATATATAAATAGAAAAAATAAATATATATAATATGTTTACATTTCTGTTTTTTATATAAATAAATATATAAAATAATTTTTTATTTAAAATAACATTTATATATTATATATTATTCTTATTTTATAACATATATAAAACAGAATTTAAATATATTATTCTTATTTAAATAACATTTATATATTATATATTATTCTTATTATATAATTCTGTTTTTCTATAAAATAACATTTATATATTTATAAAACAGAATTTAAAAATATTTATATATATAATTCTTATTTAAAATAATATTTATATATTATTCTTATTTCTGTTTTATATATTTATATATTACCCTATATAATTCTGTTTTAAAATAATATTTATAAAACAGAATTTAAAAATATTATATAATTCTATTTTAAAATAATATTTATAAAACAGAATTTATAAAACAGAATTTATATATTTATATATTACCCTATATTATTCTTATGTCTTAAACTAATATTTATATATTACCCTATATAATTCTGTTTTATAATTTATATATTATTCTTATTTAAAATAATATTTATAAAACAGAATTTAAAAATATTAAAACACAAAATATATATATATAATATATTTACATTTTCGTTTTTTATATATATAAATATATAAAATAATTTTGTTTTATAAATTCACACATATATATATATATATATATATATATATATATATATATATATATATATATATATATATATATATATATATATATATATAATTCTGTTTATATATATATATTTTCATACCATATTCAGAAATATATTTTCATACCAAATTCTTATTCATAACCATTTTCAGAAATAATAACACAATAAAAAATTATACATAACCATATATATATATTTTCATACCATATTAAAAAATTATAAAACAAATCTAAAAAATAAATTGCTAAAAAATACCTCTTGAAGCTTTCAATCCACTCTTTTTTTCTCTCTTAATCTTCAATCTTCAATCTCAATCTTCAATCGATCTTCTTCTATATAACATCACACAAAATAATATTAATAATACCTAAAACAAATATAAAAAAACGAATTAAAATTTTAAAATAAATAACATAAAATTAAATGAAAGACATACCTATAAAATTTTGGAATGGATAAGAGAAAATTTTTTGATTCCGCTTTGAAGAAGAAGAGAGGAAGAAGATGCAGAGGAAATGGGTTTCTGGTGGAGGAGAGGAAAAACGAAAAGGAAATGAAAGAGGAAGGGTTACAGAGAAGAGTTAAAGGCGTTGTTATATAGACCTATTAGCGACGTGAATATCACGCCGCAGCTTTGCCACGTGATATTCACGCCGCAAAACACCAACGGTAATAATTTTGGCCCCACTCCCTGCAAAAGGCTGTTCCATTCAAGAATGAAAATTTTGAATTTCCCACTCAAAACTTTGCGTCGTACATTCCACGCCGCAAATTTTTTTTTCCAAATTTTGAACATTAAAACTTTCTGCACGCACAGGCTTTAAGAATAAAATAATTAATTAATTTGTTGCGGCGTGTTTTCCACGTCGCAAATATTTTTTTCAAATTTTAAAGTCTGATCACATCTGACCACCCATGTGCTAATCTAACTTTATTTATTTTATTATTAAATAAGGTAGCGACGTGATTTCCACGCCGCAACAAGCTTTTATTTGCCACGTTAGAATCACGTCACAAAATCACGTGGCTATCTCCAACATTTCTTGTAGTGACTGAATTGCACGTGAAAAACAAAATTCGCATAATATTTGAAGAAATTAGTCAAACGTAGGGCGCTAAGTACATTCTACGTCAATGAAAAGAAATACATATTACCTGTAAAAATATAGGCAAAATATCTTGTTGTTCTCTCCTTACGATTGTTAGGTTAAGTTTGAACTTGTGTCTTTTATTCCTTTTGAACTTATGCATTATGATGTCTTTTGAATATGTGCAGTTTCTTTTGGATATGTAATGACCCTGAATATTAGTGGTTTATACCTCATTATTAATGACTTAAGTGCTTTGTTTTATCTGTTTGAGTATAAATTAACTACACAGGTATAAACCAACTGATAAATTACTGGTATACATAATTGACTGAACAAACATGTTGGTATACATAATTGGTATCCATAATTAGTACAAACATGTTGGTATACATAACCAACTATAAAACACGTATTGATATTAATTGATAAAACACATATTGATATTAACTGAAAAAACACATATTGATTGCAACATAATGGTACAAACATATTCAATCTGATACAAACATATTCAAATTGTTACAAATATTATGCCACCACAACTATTCAATCTGATACAAACATATTCAAACAGTTACAACATTCTAACTACAATCACAACTAAAACAATACAAAACACGGTCTTCCAAAAATTTTCCCATTTCTGCTTCTTCATTTGAATTTGTAACTCTCTTAATTGAATATTCATTCCATAATTTGGTGCCCTTAAATACTCTACCTCAATTTTTGCTGCATCAAGTTCATTTTTAAGCTTCTCCAACCTACTCTTTTACTTCATCGTAAATTGGTCTTTTTCATCAGCCACATCCTCATAGAACCAATCAAAATGTCCACAACCAATTTGTGCTGCAACCTGAGTTGTCTATATCAGAATATCCAAAAAAGAAGAAAAAATTGAAATTCGTTATTATCTTATAATGACGACATCTCCCAAATTAAAAAATCAAAATTGACTCCGAAATAAACTTACTAAAATTAAAGGGTCAATTTAAAACTTTTTAAAATTAAGGGAAAAAAATATTTTGTCAAAAATATATTAACAATGTCGAATATTATAAGCCACAATATTTTGATTAATAGAACTAGTTTAGTCTAAACCATTAGAATAATAGTTGTTGGAATTTAATTTGATACCATCAAGAGGTATTTTAGAATAATGTTGAAAGATTATGCATAAGAATAATGCATCTACGAAGAGCTTACAAACTCTTGATTTTGCCACCTTTTTCAAAGAGGTGGTTTCTTAATGCACCATCCAAGTTTCTTAGGCACCACGTAAAATTATTTTTTTATCCCCTTATTTCATATGTGCACATCCGGACGCACCAATTTTTAAAAAAACGCTGAGGTCTTCCGGATGTGCATATCCGAAAACAATTCCGATGTGCACTTCCGGAAAAATTTCTTATAACTTCGCGTCAGACCTTCTTCCTCCCCTCATTCTTCACTTTTTCATTTCCAAACTCCCTCAAACTCTCTCAAACCCTCAAATTTTCAATCACCTAGAAACTCGATTATTTCCTCTCAAGTTCCGCGCAAAGTAACATCTACAACGAGCAAGAGTCTCCAAATCCTCCGTATCTCATATTAATTGGTAAGTTTTCAAATGTTAGAGTTACAGAGTAATTTTCGAGTAATCAATTTAGAGTTGATATTTAGTTGTAGAAATTGTTAGGTTGAATGAAAAACATAGGTTATAGTCAATGTAGGACTTGTGTAATGCTTCATACGGACGATCAGGGCATTAAAATGTCATTTTGCATGGCACAGTGGCCATGGCTGCCATTTTTAGACTTCAAAGTACGTACCAGAATTGCAGATCCGGAAATATTGTAACGTTTATTATTCTGGGTGTTTTCGGATGTGCACATCCGGAAGTACTCAACGTTAAAAATTATGTGTTCTTCAGGATGTGCACATCCGGAAGGTTTTTTTTTTAGTTTGTTTGTTTGCTTAATTTTTTTAAAAAAATTCTAATTTTTTTAATGCTTTGCAGATTAGATGGCTGGCAGAGACGATCGTATCATACATGGACGGACAACTCAGCACGCATCTGTCCGACGTGAGCGGATGCAGTCTACAGCCGAGGCTTCCGGTGCAGAGGGAGTCCCTATAGCCCCTACAGCCGAGGAACATCCTACACCGCATCCTACACCACAGCCATCCACATCACAGGTTAATGTCACTCCCCTGTCAGCCGCCGCTTCTACCTCTCGGAGGCGTCGGGTTTCTACTGGTACCTCATCAAGGCCCCAACACGCACGCAGGCCTCGGCGAGAGACTCCAGCTCCATCAGCTGCTCCTCCTCGTTCCCCTGTTCCTGTTCCTGTTCTAGAGGGTGATCACCCAGCACATGATGGTGTTGACGACGATGACGATTTCGATGAGCTGGGCGGTTACCCCGGGGGACCATCTGATATGTCCCTACTTGTGGGGTCGCTGAGCATACTGCCAGATTTTTCTGGCAAGGACAGGTAACCTTATTCGGTTTATTTATAGAATTGTTTACGTTGAAAATATTTTCATTTGTAACATTGTTTTATTTGGAAATTTTTAGGCGAAGGATCCCCAGAAGTTCTATAACCATGGGGGCAAGGTTATAGACACGATTAAGATGCTGCCAGAGGATGAGTGGTTCACGTCTGCACTTGCGGAGTCTGGTCTTAGAGGCCTGTCTAGGATTGGGTATTCCCAGATCCAGTACGGTATCCTGATGGCATTTGTTGAGAGATGGCACCCTGAGACATCCTCATTTCATCTACCGTACAGCGAGATCACGATCACGCTGAACGACATCTCGTGCCTCTTACATCTATCGATCACGGGTACCCTTCTCCGTCATGGTAGGATGACGAAGGCAGACGACATGGAGTTACTGGTTACAGTGCTTGGGGCTAGCCCAGAGAAGACACATGCGGAGGTGCACCAGTTGAGGGGGGCACACGTCCAGTTCTCGTTTCTGATGGATAGATTTAGTGAGGCACTTGCAGAGGCAGGATAGGCAGCAGGTGATCCAGCTGAGGTGGAGATCCACATGACGCGTGCCCTGAGATGCTACTACTTGTTTTTGCTGGGCACGCAGGTGTTTGTGGACACCAGCTCCTATTATGTTGATATCGTGTACCTCAGGTACCTTCTGGATCAGACAGAGATCCATGGGTACAACTGGGGGAGGCTGCGCTGGCATTCACCTATTCCAGGCTCTCTGATGGTTGTCGCTGGACAGCCAAGACTGTGGCAGGCAGCTGTACGCTATACGTGGTAACAATCTAATATTCTAAGTGATTTTTTCATTTCTTTTCTTTCTGTATACATTATAATGTTTGACACCCATGTTATGTTTTCCATTTCAGGCATGGATTTTACAGCACTTTCCCTACATTACTGGTTGGGGGAGTGTCCAGGGGTACACTGAGGATATGCCACGTGCTGCTGCATTTGTCCTGCTCAGAGGGAACTAGGCGCCAAACCCCTTTAGAGTGTATCTAGATCGGATGACTGCTGAGGACGTTTTGTATTGTCCCTATGTTGATCACCGTGTGACGCGCCCGTTCGATGACGTTTGTTTGTTCTCAGGATGGTTGGCATGCAGTTCGATCATTACTACCCGATATCTGCCGGAGCGCGTTATGCGTCAGTTCGGTTACACGCAGACGATCCTCAGGATGCCTCATGAGTCTGCTGCTCTAGGCTTGACCCACAGGCAGATAGATGAGTTATATGCTGACTATCAGTCCCACTTGGTACTGGAGGAGGCTCGGGCGACCAGAGCGGAGACAGACTGGAGTGTTGCTGCCAGGTACATCATGTGGTTCTACACCGTCTCACACCCATGCATGGTGCCCACTGCTGAGGGATCGCCACCCAGACCTGCTCATTAGGAGATATTAGAGGAGCGACAGTCTCAGCTGGACCATACTCAGGATGTCCTACCACGCTGTCGTCAGATAGTACAGATAAGGCAGCAGGCCATTGAGGTCGGTCACCTCCCTGAGGGCTCTGGTGCCAGACTTGCCATGGATAGGATGATTGCGATTGCTGGGGGGCACTTCAGTACCGCAGACATCGATCCAGGTTGGGGGGTAGGGGCAGAGGAGCAGGGGAGCCAGGAGAGATCCTTCGTCATACGCAGTAGTTTTTTTTATGTATCATATTTATATTACATGTATGCATTGTATTTTGACAGACGTTTATTTTATATATGGATGTTGTCAAATGTATATTAAGTTGCGACGATTTATTAACATATGCGACTAAGCAAAAAAATCGATTTAAATAAAAAAATAAAGTTATGTTGTTTTCCGAATCTGCAGATCCAGAATTATTTCGGATGTGCACTTCCGGAACGCATCAGCGTTTTTTAAAAAATTGGTGCGTCCGGATGTACACATCCGGAATCAAGGAGCAAAAACGGAATTTCAGATGGTGCCTAAAAAGGTTGGGTGGTATGATAAAAAATTGCCTTCAAAGATTATGTTGAAAGATTTTTAAGAAGTTTCAAGATGGAGCATTTAATTATTATGCATTGTTAATTTAAATTTATTTATACAATCAACATGTCACAATCATTCAAACACATAATTTTGGATGTAGTTATAATAAAATTTAAATTTATACCTATATATAAAGAGAATAGAAAAATTTGGTTCTATTTTCTTTTCTATTTTATCCTTCACATAGTACAATTATTTTAAAATAAAACTTAAATTTAATTCAAATTATTATTTTAGATTATGGTTTTTCTCAACTTATAACTGTCGGTTTCTATTAACAAAAACTGCCACATCTTTTTACCATATTCTCAACATTCTAGCTATTATATTTATTACCATCGTGTGTTTTAAATGATTGGCAAATGTACAATACATTTCTTCTCTTCTCTTTGCTTTTTGCTTCTCTTCCTTTCTTTTCCATATTTTTCTCATCTCTCTGTTTTTTTCTGCTTCTCTTCCTTTTCTTTTTCATATATTGTTTCTACTTTCGTTCTCTCTTTATATTTTTTAAATTTTTTATCATAATAGAGTGACTCTGATCAATACATTATATTTAAACTAGCATCTAAACGGACACTTATTTGCTTTTTTTATTGCGCATACATGTTTAAAATAATTTAATATGTTTTGCTTACTTTTTTGAATATTTGACAAGAGTATTACGCTTTTTCACATATATTTGAATAAATATCACATTTTCATCCTTTAAATAGTTTATATTAAAATCAAGAGAAAATTGAACAAACAGTATGAAATATTTTTACATTGTCAACCAATAAGGGACATGTATCCCGTTAAATAACTCTTTTTATTTTTAAAATACTAATGTGATTCGACAAGTTTAAACATTTTGAGTGGATGCATTTGTAAAATTGATTTATACTGACAGTGTATTATATTTAAATTCTAAAATCAAACTTACTAAAAAAGACATAGTTAATATTTTTACTATTAACGCAATAAAAAAAGCAGACAGACAGACACATTATTCAATAATTTATTACATATATATAATTTATCTATACAAGTAAATAAAAACAAAATACAATTTTTGTGTAATTTTCTTAATTATAAATTTATCTTTTACATATTTTTCATTAAAACGTAAAACACTAAAAAGTTTTAAATAATTTTAACCTTTACATAATACGCAATAAAGAAAAAAGACAGACACATACGAGAGTATATCACAAAATTTATTATACAATTAATTAAAATTAAAATTAAATAAAAAATTATCCGTTTATATTTTAACATGTGTGCGCAATAAAAAAAAGCGGATAATAAGAATTTAATTGAAATTCACTTTAAATAGATTTTATATAATTAATGAATCATAATTTGACTTTTATTTTAACCACGTATAATAGAAAATTTTATATCATACCCTATCATTTCCCTATCCCTATATTATATTTTTTTAACCAAAATGTTCTCATATAAATAATAAAGTTAAATATGTTTTAGTCCCCATAAATATGTCAACATTCAGTTTTAATCCATATAAAAATTTTCTTCAAACAATGGTCCTCGCAATGTTTTTTGTCCCTAAATGTGGTCCCTCCCGTTAGTTTCCACTAACGGAGGACGACGTGTTATGCCAAGTGTGAAATTTCATTTGCTGACGTGTGACTTGTAATTTCCTAATTCGCCGCGGTGGAATTCTTGATAACGTTATGTTGTTAACCAAAAGTGAGATAATGATAAACCACACAGACATTTCTTAAGAGTAGGCATGGCAACGGGGCATGTAACGCCCCGATTTTTGTTAGATTTATTTAATCGTGTCGATATAATTATTTTTGCTTTTATATTATTTTATTCTTGGTTTTCATTTGGTAAATATGTTATGTTTAACGTTATTATGTTTTATCGCGTTTTGGGAGCGTTGCGAGAAAATTGAGTGTAGGGGTATTTTGGTCATTTTGCTTGGTTAGATATTATTGTTTTTCTTAAAATAGAAACATAGAGATTAGAAAGAGAGAAAAGAAGTTTAAGAGAAATAGAGAGAAAGAGAAGAAGAAAAAGAGGAAAACTTGGAGTTTAAGAAATCGATTCAACCGACACTTCAAAGCACGATTAATCGGGTAAGGGTGCGAAACTCGGTTATCATATGCTTGTGTATGAATATGTATGTGTGTGTTTGAATGTTTACTTGTCTTTCATAGCTTTTCAATTCTACGTTGAAATGAGCAAAATGAATAGAAATTGATGTTTTCACGGTCGGAAATCGATATAAATCACGTAGTATGATCGTATTATATGTATGAACATTGTTGATATTTGTTTTGATTGATCGGAAACGTTTTGGTTGGAGAAAGCTGGATTTTGGGGTTTGGAACCGTGTAACCCGCAGCAGAAAAATTCTGGTTCTGATGCGATTCGCCAGGCGAATTAGGTCTCGCCACTAGTTCGCCAGGCGAAGTGCTGGCGAAGAGGGATTCGCCAGGCGAAATCGTAAGTCGCCAGGCAAAAACGGGGAGACAGAAATGTGTTAGCTACTGGAACTCTTGGGGTTTTTCTAAAATTGTGGTTCGCCACTAGTTCGCCAGGCGAAGTGCTGGCGAAGGGGGATTCGCCAGGCGAAATCCTAAGTCGCCAGGCGAATCTGGCAGTTTTTCAATAAATTCTTTTCTTTGAAAATTCATAACTTTTGATCCGTAACTCGGATCGAGACGTTCTTAGTACCGTGGGAAAGCTAATGAGATGTTCTTTCTTATAAAAATGGTTTTGAGATTAGTGGCTGATTTAATTGTGTCAAAATTTGGAAACGTGTTGTTTTGTCAACTTTGACCGTCGTAATTGTGTGTGATTGATGTGTTATCGTGCGATATGCTTTTGATATATAACGTATATGTCCGCCTTGATGGTTAAAGAGTGGGAACTTTTGGAAGAATTTAGAGATTTGAGTTTGGTGTGTGAATTGACATCTGATAGCGTGAGGCTTGGTATGTTAAAGGTCACTAATGATTTTCTATTGACCGTTAGCGAGAAACAGAGGCTGGATGTAAAATTTGTTGATTTGATGACGGTTGGAGGTAAAGGTGGGAATGGTGACTTTACAGTGGATGATCAGGGTGTTTTGAGATTCTGTGGTAGAATTTGTATTCATGATGATTCGGAATTGAAAAAGATGATTTTAGAGGAAGGACACCGGAGTAGTTTGAGTATACATCCGGGAGCTAATAAAATGTATCAAGATTTGAAAAAGATCTTTTGGTGGTCCGAATTGAAGAGAGACGTGGCTCGGTTTGTTTATGCGTGTTTGACGTGTCAGAAGTCAAAGGTAGAACATAAGAAGCCTAGTGGATTATTGCAACCGTTGGATATTCCCGAGTGGAAATGGGACAACATTTATATGGATTTTGTGACAGGGTTGCCGAATACTCAGAGGGGACATAATGCCATTTGGGTGATTGTGGATAGGCTGACTAAATCGGCGCATTTCATTCCGATTGACATCAGTTTTTCTTTGGAGAGGTTCGCTGAGATTTATATCCGTGTGATTGTGAGATTACATGGTGTTCCGTTGTGTACTGTTTCAGATCGAGATCTGAGGCTTACTTCCAGATTTTGGGAAAGTTTGCAAAAGGCGTTAGGTTCCAAGTTGAGATTGAGTTCTGCTTATCATCCTTAGACGGATGGTCAGACCGAGAGAACTATTCAGTCATTGGAAGATTTGTTGAGAGCTTGTGTTCTTGAGCAAGGTGGTGCTTGGGATAGTTATCTTTCATTGGTTGAGTTCACGTATAACAACAGTTTCCATTCGAGTATTGGAATGACACCTTTTGAAGCGTTGTATGGAAGAAGATGTCGAACACCTTTGTGTTGGCATGGATTTGGTGAGAGTTTGGTGGTTGGACCGGAGTTATTTCAACAAACTACGGAAAAGGTGAAACTTATTCGTGAGAAGATGAAGGCTTCTCAGAGTAGGCAGAAGAGTTATCATGATCGAAGGAGGAAAGATCTTGATTTTCGAGAAGGCGATCATGTATTTTTAAGAGTTACACCGATGACGGGTGTTGGACGTACATTGAAGTCGAAGAAGCTTACTTCTTGGTTTATTGGTCCTTATCAGATATCCGCGAGAGTGGGTGCTGTGGCTTATCGGGTGGCGTTGCCACCGAATCTTTCGAATTTACATGATGTGTTACATGTTTCACAACTTCGGAATTATGTTTCGGATCCGTCGCATGTGATTCCGATGAATGAGGTTGAGGTAAGGGAGAACCTTACGGTTGAGGCATTACCGATGAGGGTTTTGGATCGCGAGTTGAAGCGGTTAAGAGGCAAAGATATTGCGCTTGTGAAAGTAGTGTGGGGAGGCGCTGTTGAGGGCAATTTGAATTGGGAGTTGGAGAGTCGGATGCGAGAATCGTATCCGGAGTTGTTCGTCTCAGGTAATATTTTCGAGGACGAAAATTTCTAAGTGGGGGAGAGTTGTAACGCCCCAGTTTTTGTTAGATTTATTTAATCGAGTCGATTTAATTATTTTTGCTTTTATATTATTTTATTCTTGGTTTTCATTTGGTAAATATGTTATGTTTAACGTTATTATGTTTTATCGCGTTTTGGGAGCGTTGCGAGAAAATTGAGTGTAGGGGTATTTTGGTCATTTGGCTTGGTTAGATATTATTAAAATAGAAACATAGAGATTAGAAAGAGAGAAAAGAAGTTTAAGAAAAATAGAGAGAAAGAGAAGAAGAAAAAGAGGAAAACTTGGAGTTTAAGAAATCGATTCAACCGACACTTCAAAGCACGATTAATCGGGTAAGGGTGCGAAACTCGGTTATCATATGCTTGTGTATGAATATGTATGTGTGTGTTTGAATGTTTACTTGTCTTTCATAGCTTTTCAATTCTAGGTTGAAATGAGCAAAATGAATAGAAATTGATGTTTTCACAGTCGAAAATCGATATGAATCACGTAGTATGATCGTATTATATGTATGAACATTGTTGATACTTGTTTTGATTGATCGGAAACGTTTTGGTTGGAGAAAGCTAGATTTTGGGGTTTGGAACCGTGTAACCCGCAGCAGAAAAACTCTGGTTCTAATGCGATTCGCCAGGCGAATTGGGATTCGCCAGGCGAATTAGGTCTCGCCACTAGTTCACCAGGCGAAGTGCTGGCGAAGAGGGATTCGCCAGGCGAAATCGTAAGTCGCCAGGCGAAAACGGGGAGACAGAAATGTGTTAGCTACTGGAACTCTTGGGGTTTTTCTAAAATTTTGGTTCGCCACTAGTTCGCCAGGCGAAGTGCTGGCGAAGGGGGATTCGCCAGGCAAAATCCTAAGACGCCAGGCGAATCTGACAGTTTTTCAATAAATTCTTTTCTTTGAAAATTCATAACTTTTGATCCGTAACTCGGATCGAGACGTTCTTAGTACCGTGGGAAAGCTAATGAGACATTCTTTCTTATAAAAATGGTTTTGAGATTAGTGGCCGATTTAATTGTATCGGAATTTGGAAATGTGTCGTTTTGTCGACTTTGACCGTCGTAATTGTGTACAATTGATGTGTTATCGTGCGATATGCTTTTGATATATAACGTATAGCTTGTGTGCTGTTATATGATGTGAATGCATGTGATGAAATGTTGTGATGATGGTTTGTGGCCTTATGGCAAATAAATGTCTTGTTTTGGGTTTGATTGCAATGCATGATTATTGATGTTGAGATGGTTCACATGGTTATATATGTATATGCATTTGATTGTCATGAGTCATTAGTATGCCATGCATCATGATATGCATCTTGTGATGTCGTGTGCCCTTGTGAGGTGTGAGCGACGAAACGATTCCAGAGGGAATCTGCTGTAACGGTCGTGAGCCTTATACAAAGAGGACCTAAAGCGACGTTATAGACGATCGTGAGCCTTATACAAAGAGGACCTAAAGTGATCGGATCGTGAGCCTTATACAAAGATAACCTAAAGCGATCCATAAACGTCGTGAGCCCTATACCAAGAGAACCTAAAGCGATGAGGAACATCGTTTGCCCGACGGGGAGTTACACTAAGTAACAAGCGATGGTTCCAATAATTCCTGAGTGAATTAATGATGATGAGAATGATGGATGGAATGGTACCGCATGCATAGAGTCGTTGTGTCGGTCTCTGTGCATTTGCATAAGTTATGAATGGATTGATTATGTGTGGGAAATTGTGAATGAGAGTAAGGAGTTGATATATATATATATATATATATTGGTGGTAAATGTATTGAGCATGATTGATATGCCTTTGTGATGGATGCATGAATTATGAATTGTTTTGTTTTGTATTTGAATTATGGTATCCGTTGTGGTGAGAATATTTTGCATGCGTATTTCATGTTATTACGTAATTGTATGCAACTATATTATAATTGTGTTTCTCACCCTTTAACTGTTTTGAATGCTCTATGAGGCATTGCAGATTAGATGCTGGAGGTCTTTTGTGAAGATTATGTCTTCATTCTTTTGTCGGTCGGCTCTGATATGTGGCACCGGGTAGTCGGGGAGATCGTTATGTGATTATGTGTATATATATCTTTTTGGATTTTACATGTATGACGCCGTATATGACAGACAAACTTTTATGTTTATGTATGAGATTTCAGTTGCAGATTTTTCGCTTTTATTCTGTATCTGAATTGTGGGTGTTAGGAACTGAGTTCCTCTATTTATGTTGCTACCTGATTGTTGCATATCTATATGAGCAGGTTGTTATATTTCATTACTTTGATGTGACGCTCCCGTCTATGCCATGAATGTTTTAATTATACTCTGATTATTTGTTATCGCTTTAATTACTCGGGATATAGATTGGGGGTGTTACAGGGCAGGTCGGGGGCGGGTTTAGCTAGCCCCGCACCCGCACCCGCCTCCCTGTTATAGACCCGTCCCCTCCCCCAAACTCAGTCGGGGGTGAAAATTTACCACCCAGATCCGCCCCCGATAGAAACGGGTTTGCTCGCACCCGCACCCGCCCCCACCCGCAAAAAATATTTTTTAAAATATTAATAAAAATTAACAATTTTATTAAAAACTTAACCATTTTAATAATAAACTTGTTTATAAATATATGAGTTTGAGTGAATGGTGAGAAATGACTAATGAGGATTTTTAATTACTTCTTCAAAAGTGAATAAATGTGATATAAAATAATTTAAATATGGGTATTAAAGTAAATATTATAAGACCGGGCGGGGGCGGGGGCAGGTGTTGGCGGGTAGTAACATCCCCACGCCCCCGCACCCGCACCCGCAATTACAAACCGGGTTTTACCCGCACCCGCACCCAATCAAATCGGGTTTTCCCCATAAATTTCGGGCCGGGTCCGAGCGGGCCCCGACGGGCCCGGGTTTTATTGCCATGCCTACTCAAGAGTGTTGTGCCCTAGAACAAGGAGCTTCATTATGGTCAAGGAATTTCGTTGTGGTCAAGGAACTACGATGTGGTCAAGGAACAAGTCTTCGCTGTGTTTAACGAACAAATCTTCGTTTGCAGTGGTCCTAGAACAAGTTTGGCATTCCTCGTTTGCAGTGGTCCCTAAAAACAACTTTGTAATCCTCTGAAGTGGTCCCAAGTAATGTTATTTGTCGCTCCTTGTTCCCTCGTTTCTTATGTTTTGTCTGTCATCTTCGTTGCTTTCTCAGTGGAGGTCTTTTGGCTGCCCCGCGCCGTGATTGGATCAAGTGCAACACGGACGAATTTGCTGTTGGTGTTCCGTCTTTGTGCTCTTGCGGTGGTGTTTTTCGGAATGATCATGCGGAGCTTATGGGTAGCTTTGCAATTTTTTTGCATTCCGATAATGCTCTGTTTGTAGAATTTATGGCAGCCATTGAGTATGCCATCAAGCATAATTGGAAGAACCTCTGGTTAGAGTCAGATTCTACTAATGTTGTGAATGCTTTTTCAAATTTTAACATTGTTTCTTAGAGGATTAGAGCTAGATGGTTGGATTGTGTTAATTCAACTCTTAACATGAATTTTTTGGTCTCTTATATCTTTAGGGAAGCCAACGGTTGTGCGGATTCGTTAGCCGCCGTCGGTTTCAAATCTAGAACTAGTAATTGGTTTAATTTTGTGCATAGTGCCATTACCAATGATTTTTTTGTTAGACAAACTTAGCATCCCAAAATATAAACTCATTTCTTTAAGGGGTTTTGATTTGGTCCCCTTGTATTGCCCTTTTTGTCTTTCTAATATATGACTCTTCTTTTGTTTAAAAAAAAAACATTATAATAAAATTCCTTATTTTGTTAAAAAAAAATAAAATGGAATAGAGCGGCACGAGGGAGTCTTGTCACGTGTGAAGTCAATTCCCTTGTCGCCACCACCGATTGTTCAAAAAAAAAAAAAGCGACCCATTTCCATTTCCATTTTCATTCTCTGAGTTCATTCAGTTTTCCGTTAAATCATCAAAATCGAGAGAAAGTAACAGAAACCTAACGGGGCGTGACCTGAGATCATACTAAAACACATCAATCACCATGTTACGGAGACTCATCTCTTCACAAATCAAAACCCTAACTTCTTCTTCTTCTCCTCTCCGATCTCCTTCCCCCGCCGTCGCCGTTTCCTTGCTCTCCCGCCACTTCTCCACCCAATCCGGTACTCTCTCGCTCCGCATTTCGTTTCTCGTCAGCTGATTCGTGATTTTGATTTTATTGATTTGTTTCTTCTTGCAGATGACAGCACTGTTGTTAAAAAGAAGGTCGAGGATATAGTGCCGATTGCTACTGGTCATGAACGTGAGGAGCTTCAGGCTCAGATTGAGGTATTCATCTCTCTTTGGTTTTACTGTAACGATAATTGATTTTAGTTAAAGGGAGTTTGTGTTTGGTTTCATGTTTAAACTGTTCGGAATTGATTATGGATGTGTAGAATTGATTTTGACATGTTTGGTTGCTTTCGAGTAAAATTGATTATGCTTTTCCGAATTGATTCTATTTTGAAGCCAGAATTTATAGCTTTTTGGTCTAAACTGAGAATTTTACACTGACATTTATTGTTCAATTTACTGTTCAACTCAGTTTTGCAAGAATTTATCTAAACATAAATGACTTTATCTTCAATTTACTTTTAGGTAGAATCAATTTTACGTAATCAATTCACTCAAAATCTATTTTCTTCCCCGCATAACCAAACACTCTCAAATGCAACTTTGGTTTAGCATTTGCAATTGAATTCTCTCATCTAGATGTCACTTCAACTCGACTTATAGGAAGCTAGATAGTTAGGTGTACAGCTGGAATTCCTAACACTGGCTAAGTGTGTGTTTGGTCTTACAATGGATTTGTCAAAATCACGATTTGCCACCGTGGTTTTGCAGAAGCAAAAGCTTAGTGTATGTCTGGTTTCACGTTTGGAGCATTCAAAATTGATTATGGACGTGTAAAATTGATTTTAACATGTTTGGTTCCTCTCGAGTAGAATTGATTATGCTTTCAGGGTTCGATTCTACTTGAAGTTAGAATTTGTAGCTTTTAAGTCTAAACATGTTTTTTACACTGAAATTTATTGTTCAACTCACTTTTGCAGCAATTTATCCAAACATAAATAACTTTACTTTCAACTGAATTTTAACCAGAATCATTTTTACAGTATCAATTCACTTAAAATCAAATTTTTTCACAGCAGAACTAAACAGAAGCTTATATGAAATCACGTCTGTTCACCGTAAGTCTGGCAAAATACTAAAGAAAAAGTTCTTGAATCTTGATTGAAGTTTTATTCTTTGTACATAGGCTTAAAAACATAATATATAGTTAGTGCTTTCTGCATTTGAAGGATGATTATGCTTTTGTTTTTCATATGTATGTTTGTTTTTGTTAGGGTAGGGATATTCTTGAGATCGACCACCCTGAAGGTCCTTTCGGCACCAAGGTTAGTGTTAACTCTGTTATTGCTTATCTTTTCTGCTTGTATCTATTGTAATGTGTAATTTCCTATGAAGCAAAACACTGACTCTACAGACTAGTAATAATTTGAGAAAATGGAAGTAATTGAATGAAAACAAATGCGTCAGTGTCTGACACCGACCCATGTCACACACCATACACGCCTTCAATCTACAACATCGGTGCTACACAAATAATTTTTATTCAGTGAGAGGAAAACTTAGAGAATCACATAGCATTGAGTTAGAACACTTTTTCTCGTTAATGTATTTTTGGTTTTATTCATGATGTTCTATACTTTATTATTTTTAAAACCATAATAAATTCATAGAACCAACATTCTCTTTGACACTTTTTTTTCAACACTCTTTCTGTTGTTGGTTTAGATTTATGTGGACCACACATAAATTCATAGAACCCTCGGTGAATTTCAGTCAATAGTGAAGAGAGTGTTGGTAGAACTCCTCTTTTTTTATTGCATATCCTGTTCTGGTTTTGTCCATGTGCCATAATTATTATTTTTATGAATTTGAAAGTAAGGAAAACTCGTAATGTGTTGTTTCCTGTAATAATTCCTCTGGTTAATGTGTTTCTTTCCCTGCACTACCAGAGCTAGCTTGTTGTAACTTAACTGCTGCCGGTATTTAAAGTTATTTATCCGAAAATGTTTAGATGTTAGTATGACCAGGCTTTTTATCGTATGAAACGGATGTATGAAAGTCATAAACATGATCATTAAAGGCAGAGAGCGTGGTTCTGCTGCTTTAAGTGTAAATTACATATTTGAAGCTACCTCCTTTTTAAGCTAGTTATATAAATCATTTAGTTCACTAGATGATGATCCTTAGTTTTCAAATCATGTGAAAAGTTTTCACATGATTTTAGGCTATATTAACCTATTAAATCATGGTTTCCTTTAATTTTCTTGCAGTATTTTCACTCATTTGGGTTTTGGTTCTTACCATTCAATTATTAGCTTCTATATTTTTCACTTATTTAAATTTTAGTCCCTAGACTCTATTTGTTAAAGTTTGCTCAATGTCCACTAAAATTTGGTCCTGTTTTTACATATTGAGGTGTTGGTACTAGGTAATCTTTTCAATCATTTCATCAAGATATTGTTGATTTGTTGGTCCCTATTTTCCAATAAGAATTGGTTTCTGTAATTTTCACATATTGCGGTATTAGTCCCTATTTTCAATTATGAATTGGTCCTTGTAGCTTTCCCTTTTTACTTATTAAGATATTGGTCCCTTGGTAACCAAAACCCAAATTAATCACATTTTATTAGCTGTAGTTTTTAAGTGTTTGTCAAGATGTTCATACATTTAATTCCAAGATATGTAACATCTTGAATTTCAAAATGTTACATATTTATAAGAGCAACATATCCATTTAACTTTTATATAATTTATATGCTTTAGTGAACAAAATAACAGCTAGGAAGCTTGAAAGCAATGATGCATATATTTTTGAACAACCGTTAACTATTAAATCACTAACACCTTTACTTGTTTGTATGCTAGTCCTAGTGTTTATTGTTCTATCTCTCCCCCCAAATGGTTCATTCAGATTTACTTTTCCGTAATATTAGAAGATAATGGTTCTGATTATGTTTCTTCTATCTAATTTAGTTGTTTATTCTGTTTAATAGGAAGCACCGGCTGTTGTGAAATCTTACTACGATAAAAGGATAGTTGGATGCCCAGGTGGTGAAGGCGGTGAGTTCCGGAGTATTCTTTGTTTTTCTTAATGTATTATTGTGTGCTAACTTCTTTTAGAGGTTATGAAAAATGATAGAATTTTGGTTATAGCGTTGAGGAGGTGAACAAACTGTTTTGATTGCAGAGGATGAGCATGATGTTGTCTGGTTTTGGCTGGAGAAAGACAAACCTCATGAATGTCCTGTGTGTGCACAGTATTTTGTGGTGAGTTGAAAATCTTTTACTCTTATTGCATTATTTTCTGGTAAGTTTAGTTTAGATAGGTGTTGAGTTGAATTCCAAGATATGCACCTACATAATTTAAAATTGCCTATTTGTGCTTGCACGTGCACACATAATTTGTCAAGGACTATTTCTTATTATTGATTGCAATAGTAAGGCTTCTCTTACAAGATGTTTTTAGTCCCTTTAGCTTTAAATGCTTCAAAATCTTGATATGTTAGTTTTAAATATGATTATATGGTGTTGCATGGTTCTGGTGTTCTTAGCTGTTTGCTGTAGGATAATTCCTATTTGTGCAAGAAAGCGAAATTAGTTAGCATGTAAGATAGAGCCTAAATAGTGAGAGTGCATGGGTTTGTTTAAAACTGTCGCACGTGTCCAGTTTTTCATGAATGGGTTATGACAGTTAGAACTAACTTAAATTAAATTCTGGTAAACTATTTGGAGTGTTTTTGGATGATCAAATTCACATAATGATGCTAACTATGAATCTCTAAATTTGCGGAACAGCTCGAAGTGGTAGGACCTGGTGGATCGCCTTATGGACACGGTGATGATCATCATCATTAATTGCATCCTTCAATTATCCTGGAATAAATTCTGGAAAGATGAAGACATTGTTTTATTTAGCAAACACTCTGGCCTTTCTAAATCCTGAGGCCAATGTCTGGTTTTGATGTTACATTCTGTGTTGCAACTTTTGACATAAAAAGTTGTGGTGTTGCAACTTTTGATATTAAAAGTTTCTTTGATTATTTTAAAACAGGATGTTCATTCTCCTGAACCATTATTCTGCCAAATTATGTTTTGTGCGTCATGAAATAATTGATCTAAACAATTAAAGTTTTGCAGATGAAAGGTTATTTTTTTTAAAGGATATTTATTGGTCATGGTTGCAAAACAAACAATAATGTCTACACACGGGCATGTTCTAAACTATTCAAGCCATTTATGTGAAAATATCTTTGTACTAATATTTAGCGATGTTCTTTATTATAGTATGCTAGAAAAACCTTATACACGCAATACTAGATCAAGTGGTTGTACGTGTATACAAATGTCAAGTTTCTGGTACATTATCAAGTGGTACAGTCATTTTTAGAGAAATAATTTTGAGATCAATTTAATATAAAATCCAATATCATTTAATTTTGCATATTTTTAAAATGTATATAAGTTATATATAAACAAATGAGATGTAAAGATAAACACATTCTTAAATATATTGTTTGTATTTTGATGTTCAAATCACATTATTTTACAGCATGGCAACCAAGTAACGTAGCATCACAATTTTATTTCATTTTACAGTTTAATAACTATCCAAAAGATATCATTCCTTTTGAATCATTGAGCACCACACGGTGCAAAAAGTTCCATACAGATCAAGCTTTGGATTCGCTCCATTCTTGTAATGTTGGTGTTACAACTCCAATATTTTTCATGTCAAATACATTGGCTGAAACCATCCAAATATCAGTCATTAGTTATCACTAGTTACTAATAAACTTTGATGGTAAAATCAGTTTTAAACTTTGATTATCCAAATAAAGTTCCATGAAATTTTTTAAAACATACCAAGATGAATATCAGGTGTGGCTGCTGCTGTAGCGTCAACTAGAACAGTGACATGTTGATAGTCCAATGCTACAGCATCAAACACAGTTTGCCGTATACAGTTTGGAGTTTGAACACCTACAAGTAAAGTTATATATTGTCTCGTTAACAATTTAAGTGTTTTAATTCTTATAACAAAAGATAAAGTCAAGTAAAATTGCTTTTATATCTGTATGTTATAAATTATTTTCATAAATTTTTTCAAACAATCTCGTTCTGTAAATAAACTCAAATAAATCAATCAAGACTGATAACTCATATTATGCATTTGAAGTGTTTTCTCACCCGTGATTACGAGATTATTGATTCCTGCTCCTTGAAGAACTGAGTGAAGGTGTGTAGAAAAGAATGCACTAAACCTTGTCTTGACAAGTTTATAATCTCCTTCTCTAATGACGAGTCCATCGACTAATTCCGCACCTTTGCTTCCTATGGAGGAAGGACCAACTTTCCCTGCTGTATATTGATGTCGGCGAAAGAGTTCAACATCTCTTCCTAAGGGATCGTGTTCCCGTACAACCTGCAACAATTTGAGAGAGACACAACTCAGCAATTGAATTTTTTTCTTCTATATGTGCAATCACGAGGGTCGGCCTAAAGGTAAAACTATCAAAGTAAAGATTTTAAACTTCAAAATTTTGTTAAAAAAAAGTCTCGTTTCACAGTGGAGTATTTGTACACTAATTTTTTTTTTTTATTTTAAAAAATCATTAGTGTCATCTCAATTATGAATGTTCTCGATATGCCTAAGATCAATTATAAAACAAAAATTCATCTTAAAAGATAAGAATACATGCATTTTAATTCATTTTTAAATGACAATTTAAGAAAATTTGACTCAATTTAATCCGGTTTATTTTGAATTTTTTTAAATATTCTATTTATAAATTATAATTTTATAATTATTAATAATATTATAAATATGAAATAAAATGATAAACTTAATATAAAATATAACATCTAATATATTGAAATTTAATATTACATAATATAATTTATCAATTATATTTGAAAGAATATAAAAAAATTAAATTATACTAATAAATTGTATTCAAAAAGTTAAAATACAGTTAATGAAAAATTAGTTTAATACATCATATTAATATAACAACTAGGGGTGGGAATAGGCTGAGCCGAGTTAGGTTTTGCCAAGTCTGAGTCTGTAGTCTATTATAGGCTTATTTTTAGGCCTAAGTCTGAGTCTGTAGTCTATTATAGGCTTAAAAGATAAGAATACATGCATTTTAATTCATTTTTAAATAACAATTTAATAAAATTTGACTCAATTTAATCCGGTTTATTTTGAATCTTTTTACATATTCTATTTATAAATTATAATTTTATAATTATTAATAATATTATAAATTATAAATATGATCAATTATAAATTATAATTGGAAGTGGTCTTTTTGTGGTGAAATTACTCACTCCAATTTTAGTTTTTACAATTTTAGTAAAGAGCCTTTACTTTATCTCTCGTAATTCTAATTGGTTTGTAATTTCTTCTTTTGTCGGGTTTCACCCGTTTCCGGTGTAAAAAGGTTGGAGAACCCTTAGTTCTCCTGTTAATGATATCTTGTTTACACAAAAAAAAAAAAAATTGTAAATATGAAATAAAATGATAAACTTGATATAAAATATAACATCTAATATATTGAAATTTAATATTACATAATATAATTTATCAATTATATTTGAAAGAATATAAAAAAATTAAATTATACTAATAAATTGTATTCAAAAAGTTAAAATACAGTTAATGAAAAATTAGTTTAATACTTCATATTAATATTGTTGGAACTGGGTTCCAAGAAAGATGAATGTTTGAGAGAAAGAAGAAAAAGGAAAGAGAGAGAAAAGAAGATATTAGGGTTTGCAAAACTTTCTAATTTTATTGTTAAATGCTGTGTGCTATTGTGTAATTACAAATTACAAAGCCCTTTATATAGACTATCAAAGCCCAGGCCCAAACAAACATTTCGACTAACTTCCTTAACAGCTATATTCAACTCTGTCGAATACAGCTGACAACACTACAACTAATTCGACTTCGACACAACCTATAAAAACTCTGACTTCGACTTCGACAGAGAACTTGAATTACTTCTAACACACCACCTAATTCATGTTCTCGAGACTTCTCATCCCAATGCTCTTCTTTAACTCGTTGAATCTGACTTTCTTCAAAGGTTTGGTAAGTATGTCGGCTAGTTGAAATTCAGTCTTGCAATATTCAAGATCAAGCTTCCCTCTGTTCACTTGATCGCTGAGAAAATGATACCTTCTTTCTATGTGCTTACTTCGACCATGACACATAGGATGATTGGCAAGATCAATAGCTAACTTGTTGTCTACAAACAACTTCATCTTCCCAGGTTCCTTGATCTTGAGTTCTTCGAGCAACATCTCTATCCATGCTGCCTGACATGCTGCATACGATGCAGCTACGTACTCATCTTCACATGATGACAAAGCCACAATGCTTTGTTTTCTCGAACTCCAAGAGATTGGAGCTCTTTCTATCATGAAAATGTAGCCTGCAGTACTCTTCTTCTCATCTTGGTCTCCACTGAAATCTGAATCAGTATAACCATATACCTCCGCATCTTTCGACTTGGACTTATTTCGACATGGCATCAGCACACCATGATCAATCGTACCCTTAATGTATCTCAGTACTCCCTTTACTGCAATGAGATGACATTCTTGGGGTTTCTCCATGAATCGACTTAACAATCCGACACTCTGACAAATGTCCTGCCTTGTATTGCAAAGATACCTCAAGGATCCAATAATTTGTTTGTACAGTGTCGAACTCACAAACTCATCATCAGTTACCTTCTTCAACTTTGCTCCTGTTTCCAATGAGTTGTTGCAGCTTTACAGTCAGTCATCTTGAACCTCTTCAAGATATCTTGAGCATACTTCTTCTGGTGCAGGAACACACCTTCAGCTGTGTCTTTGAATTCCATCCCTAAGAAATATGACAAATTCCCTAGGTCGGACATTTCGAACTCTTGCATTAGCTTCGACTTAACTTTTCTTATCTCAGCTTCATTTGCACCTGTAATTAGCAAATCATCGACGTACATGCATAAAATGATTCGACTATCATTGTCGACATCATTTACATAAACTCCATGCTCAGACACACACTTTGTGAACCCTGCTTCGATTAGGAAACTATCTATTCTTTTGTTCCAAGTCCTCGGGGCTTGCTTCAATCCATAGAGAGCCTTCCTCAATCTGTACACCTTCGACTCATGCCCTTTGATCTCAAATCCTGGTGGTTGACTGACATAAACTTCTTCCTCCAAAGGTCCATTCAAAAATGCTTATTTTACATCCAACTGATGTATCTTCCATCCTCTATATGCTGCTGTCAAAACAACAATCCTGATTGTTTCCAACCTAGCCACTGGCGCATAGACTTCGTCGAAATCAATACCAGGTTTCTGCAGAAAACCTCTTGCCACTAGTCTTGCCTTATGCTTGGCAATTTCATCATTTGGCCTTCGTTTCAGCTTGTAAACCCATTTCACATCAATAGGCTTCTTGCTGGCTTTTTCGACAAGTTCCCAGGTATTGTTCTTCTCGATTGCCCCGAGTTCTTCTTTCATGGCTTCACACCAATTCGAATCATTCATGGTTTCATCCAAGTTAATTGGTTCTGCTTCAGCCATCATCATTGCTTCTTCTATTAAGTCACCATCTGCATCGATTGCATTATCTGGAAATCTCTCATATCCAGCTAACCTTGTCGACTCAGCTCTTGTTCTAGTTGATCTTCTGACATTCTGCTCAGGAGGTTCCTCATTTTGAATTGTCGTGGCCTCAGTTTGTCGGTCTTCTTCAAATACCGTCGGAACTGTCTCTTCCATCTGTCGACTCGTTTCCTGTCGAACTGACCTATGACTCCACTCCCATTTTTTATTTTCATCTACCAGAACATCTCGACTGATTACAGCTTTATCATCTTCTGGTGAATATAGTCGATATGCACTAGTTGAATGATAACCTATGAGCACCATGGTTTGACTTCGATCATCTAGTTTTGTTCTCAATTGCTCAGGAACATGCCTAAAACATATTGATCCAAAAACTCTAAGATGACTTACATTTGGCTTCTCACCTGTCCAAGCTTCAAAAGGAGTCTTCTCGACTATCTTCTTTGTTGGACATCTATTCAGAATGTATACTACTGTCGAAGCTGCTTCAGCCGAAAATCTCTTTGGCACCTCTTTAGCCTTCAACATACTTCTCGTCATATTTAATATACTTCTATTCTTTCTCTCAGCTATTCCATTGTGTTGAGGTGTATAGGGTGCAATAACCTCATGCTCTATACCCTCCTCTTCACAAAATCTAGCAAACTCTCGAGAGATGTATTCACCACCACCATCAGTTCTCAGCTTCTTTAGCTTGCAGCCACTTTGCTTTTCAACAAGCAACTTAAACTTCTTGAACTTTGTGAATACTTCACTCTTACTTTCAATCATATAAATACACATATATCTGGTGAATTCATCGATGAAAGTTAAGAAGTAACGCTTGCCACCATTCGACCTAACTTCAAAAGGTCCACATACGTCAAAATGAACAAGCTCCAACTTTCCTTTTGACTTAATTGGCAGATCATGCTTGAATGCTTTTCTAGCCTGCTTTGCTTTGCAGCATTCTTCACACACATGATTTGGTTCCTTCACCTGAGATAAACCATAAACCATCTTCTTCTGATTGAGCATACCCAAACTCCTGAAATTTAGATGCCCATATCTATGATGCCATAGCCAATTCTTTTCCTCTTCCGTAGTTGATGCAAGACATTTATGATCAATCATGTTAATCTGAACTTTAAAGGTCTTGTTATCAGCCAATGGTACTTTCAGTACCAACCTACCATCAGTATGATACACCTTCATTTGGTTCTTCTCCAGCTTCATATTATGTCCTTTGGCAAGTAATTGACCTATACTTATCAAGTTACTTGTCATAGAACACATATACAACACATCAGTAATGCTGGCTTTTCTACCATCTCTTCTCATTACAGATATGTTTCCTCTTCCACCTGATGTGATCTGTCTACCATCTGCAAACTTTATCACCTTCTTAATTGATTCATCAAGCTTGGTGAACCAGTTCTTGTTACCGGTCATGTGGTTGCTGCAACCTGAATCAAGATACCACAAATTCGTTTCATCAGCGTCTGACTGAGTATCTGCCATTAGTAGCACATCATCAGAATCACTCTCTTCTACCTGTGCATACTGCGCTTTGTCAATTTCTTTTGCTCGTGCTTCCTTCTTTCGACAGTCTCGAGCATAGTGACCAAAACCTTGACAATTGTAACATTGCACGTCTTTCATGTCAACTTTCTTCCCAGAATACTTATTGCCCGTGCCTTTCTTTATTGAATCATCATGATTCTTTGAACTCTTGCTTGACTTCTCATCACTAGCAAGATTCCTTCCCTACTTTACCTTCCTAGACTTCTTGGTGAATTTCGCTTGTAGTGCTTGGTCCGATACCTTTTCTCTTTCTGAATCTTTTTGCTTCAATCTCATCTCATAAGCTTCCAAAGAAGCCTGTAGCTCTTCAACCTTCATCTCAGCAAGATTCTTGGACTCTTCAATGGACACTACAATGTAATCAAAATTTGCAGTCAGAGATCTTAGTACCTTCTCAATCTTCTGCAAATCTGTGATTGTTTCTCCACAAGACTTCATCTGGTTCGTCAGCATCACCAATCTTGAAAAAAACTCCGAAACTGATTCATCTTCTTTCATTTGAATCATTTCGTATTGCTTTCTCAAGGTTTGCAGCTTCACCTTTTTCAGCTTCTCATTACCTCCATACAAGTTCTTTAACTTATCCCACGCTCCTTTTGCAGATTCTTCTTCAATAATTTTCTCAAACACATTCAGATCCACACACTGGTGAATCAAGAACAACACTTTGCCATCTTTCTTCCATTGATCCTTGTACACAGCTTTCTGTTCATCAGTCGCATTCGCCCCCAATTCAGCTACACCATCATTCACGATTTCAACCACATCTTGAAATCTGAAAATAACCCTCATCTGCGCAACCCACCGTTGGTAGTTTTCCCCTTTGAAAACCGGTAGATTCGCTGGGAATTGTGTGGACGTTGTTGTTCCGTTTGCCATTAGATTCTCTCTGAATCGCAACCGGGCTCGTTGATACCAATTGTTAGAACTGGGTTCCAAGAAAGATGAATGTTTGAGAGAAAGAAGAAGAAGGAGAGAGAGAGGGAGAAAATAAGATATTAGGGTTTGCAAAACTTTCTAATTTTATTGTTAAATGCTGAGTGCTATTGTGTAATTACAAATTACAAAGCCCTTTATATAGACTATCAAAGCCCAGGCCCAAACAAACATTTCGACTAACTTTCTTAACAGCTATATTCAACTCTGTCGAATACAGCTGACAACACTACAACTAATTCGACTTCGACACAACCTATAAAGACTCTGACTTCGACTTCGACAGAGAACTTGAATTACTTCTAACAAATATAACAACTAGGGGTGGGAATAGGCTGAGCCGAGTTAGGTTTTGCCAAGTCTGAGCCTGTAGTCTATCATAGGCTTATTTTTAGGTCTAAGCCTGACCTTTTCGAAGGCCTTATTGGCCTACTAGCGTATTAAAAAGTCTATTTCATTTGAACATCTATAAATTAATAAGTTAAAAGATCAATGAAATTAAATGTTTGTTTTCATTGTCTCGTTTAAGTTTTCTTATTAGCATAAGTTTGGTGATTCTATTTGTTGAAGAGAACTTATGAGAAAACCTTATGAGAACAACTTAAGACATTATTTATAATGTTTTTTCAACTTATTTTCATAAATTCTTCAAGATAACTAAGTTTTATTTTCGTATTTTAATTCAAATTACAAAATAAAATATAATAATAATAAATTTATTGATTTTTTCTTAAATAAGCCAGTCTGATAGGCTTAAAAGACTTTTCTTTCGGCCCGTGGCTTAGCCTCTTTAGCAAAATAGACTTATAAAAAAGCTTAGGCCTTTTCTATTTAAGATAAAGCCTGGTCTGGCCTGAGCCTATTTAGGCTAGGCCGTAGGTATCTGTTAGTTGGTCTGGTCAATTCCCACCCCTAATAACAACAACCACAATAGTCATGTTTAATACATCACTTAAAATTTTTTTTCCACAATCAATATCTGGTTAATCCGATTTAAAAGTTAGTTCTGATATTATATGATTTCAACTATCTCTCAGTTGCAATTATGGGGATCGAACCATAGTCGTTATTAAAGATGAGTTTTGAATACCTCCTTTTATACATGAATTTATTCTGATTGCATAGTTCTTCATTTTGGAGAAAAGTAGGATCCAGTCAAAAGAAAGAAAAGGAAAGAACAAGGAAGGAAATGAATAGGTTTTACCCAAACAATGAGAATTCCACGCTTTCTTGCAACTTCCACAGCCTTAATCACATTTGGGACAATATCTTTCCCTCCTTTTATTCTTACAGGACTCTCATCATCTACAAAATCTTTCTGCAAACAAACACAAATACAAAAAATCCTTAGCTTCTCAAAATAAAAAACATCCTAAGGAAAGAGACAGATCATAATAATAACTACCTGCATGTCAATTACAAGAAGAGCTGCGTGATTCCAATTCTCTGTCATTCTTAGAGAGTCAAATTTACTAAGCTTGGATTTTTGAATGCAGTTACAATGATTTTAGCCAATTGGATTTTTTATTATGCGCTTCAAATAGACAAGGTACGGTCCCACCATATTGTAGCACGGATGCTTCAAATAGAAAAGTTTTGCGACAAATACATAACATTAATTGTTCAGTGGTTGAAATGTCAAGTGACATTGATGTACTTTTTAGCACATTGGTTTCTTACTATTTGGCGTGGCTCATTTTAATCATTTTTGAAAAATATTTGTATAAAATAAAAGAATAAAAACAAATAATAACAAATCTATTTACATTAAGTATACATTGAGTTGAGACATTATTAGTATATTAATTTGCTGTAATTAAATATTATTAATTTTTTAAATAGTTAAGTCAAAATTTGTATATTATTTAGAGAGATATTATTTAAAGGCAAGAGAAATTACTTTCTTACATGATATTAGTCTTCTACGATCCATAAATCTTAAAACACCTAAACAAACCGCCGCCCTTCCTCCTCCATTTTCCATGTTTGAAACCTCTTCCCTCTCAAATAGCGGTGATGACACTTCGTCACCGACCAGCCAATCCACTCCAGCGAGAAAAACAAAATTTCATTCTGTTTTTGTCATTAACAATGTCAAAACAATCATTCTAGTGGCGTTGGACAACAACTCTGATCTCTACCTCTCTTGGTATGTGCTATTAAAAGTGCAAACACGTGTCCACAACGTGCTCGACCATATCATCACTCCCTTTGACGCAGAAGTTATCTGCACGACAACCACCTTTAAAGTTAGTGATTGTGAGCTTTGAAATCGTCTAGACGGCGTTATGTTGTAATGGATGTATGAAACTGTCTCACAAAATATTCTCACCTCTATCTTTGTGATCGATGACCCTGTAGAAGCATGTTGGAACTACATTGCAACCATGTTCAACAACAACAAACAGTAAAGGTCCGTTCAACTTGAAAACCAATTTAGCAACATAAATCTTGAGGATTTTCCCTTCACCATAGCCTATTGTAATCACCTCAAACTCATATCTGATCAACTTGCAAACGTTGAGTCTTTGTTTTCCAACACCCGTTTGGTTTTACAAATGATCTCTGGTCTCACCGTTGCGTATGCTGGTTTTGTTACCTATATCCAACAACACGATCCTTTACCCACTTTTGTTGTTGCCAAATTCCGATTAGAGCTTGAAAAATCGATTATCCTTCAATGTACTGCTCGCGATTCTCCTTCCTCCACACCGGCGACGCTTGTAGCCAATACCACTGCGCATCCGTATGATCTATCTCATTCTTCCCACTCCGTAAATAGACTACACAACATACCTGCTGCACCCCCAGTTGCGGTAAGAAAAAAAACTGCGTCAATGGTGGTGGCCGGAACACCGGTAGAGGTAGCCGGAACAGCAGTGATGGACAACAGCCTTGGAAACAATAGGCACCTTGGTAGCAGTGGGCCCCATGCAACATTCCACCATACCCTTATCCATTTTATAATTGGAATAAGCCCAACAATGATGTCCTACAAGGAAGAATTCTTGGCCCAAGACCACAAGTTGCTCTTAATGTGAATGCACACAACCCAACTAATATTGAGAATACTATTCACACCCTCAGTCTTGCTCAGCCAGACCAGTCTTGGTATATGGACACTCGTGCTACCTTGCACATGACATCCTCGCGAGGTAATCCCCCGTCTTATTATAAATTGAGCAAAATTAATAAAATCATAGTAGAAAATAGTCATTCAGTTCCAATGTATGGCCTTGGTAGTGCAAACACACCCCCACCCCACCATCATTTTATCCTAAAAAATGTCCTACATGTCCCAAACTTGATTAAAATTTAGTATATGTTAGAAAATTCACTACGGATAATAAAGGTTCAATTGAATTTGACCCGTTTGGTTTTTCCGTGAAGGATTTTCAGACGAGGATGCCTCTAATGAGATGTGAGAGTAGAGGCAACCTATACCCCAACACCACTTCCAAAAATAAAGTCGAGCCTACATCATCCTTTGCAACTTTGTCATCTCCTCTTTGGCATGACCATTTAGGTCATCCATGAGAACAAGTTTTAAATTCTCTTACACAAAATAAATTAATTGAATGTAATAATCCTAGGAAGCTACATTCGCGTTTTAGTCATTCTTGTCCTCTTGGTAAACATATTAAATTTCTATTTATGAATTCTCATAATTATTGTTTGTTGCCATTTGATATTTTACATAGTGAAGTATGGACACCTCCTGTTTTAAGCTCGTCAGGTCACAAATACTATGTTCTATTTTTGGATAATCATTCAAATTTTTTATGGATGTTTCCTATCTCACATAAATCTCAAGTATACTCTTGTTTTCAAAAAAATCCGAGCTTATATAAACACACAGTTTCAAAAAGAAATTAAAACCATTTAGTGTTACAATGGTCGTGAATATGTAAATAATGATTTTCGAAAAATATGTGAAACTAATGGAATTTATTTTCGTTTGTCTTGTCTGTATACATATTCTCAAAATGGAAAATTCGAACGGAAAATATGTTCCATTAATAATATTATTCGAACATTATTAGTTCATGCATCATTACCCACCTTCTTTTTGGCATCTTGCTTTAGAAATGGAAAAATAGCTTTTGAACATTTTACCTAGCAAAACTATCAATTTTGAGTCACTTCGTAAAATGTTGTATAAAAAAATTCCTTCTTATTCTCACTTACACATTTTGTATGTTAGTGTTATCCTTTATCCCTTTATACTGCAATACATAAACTTTAACCTCGCTCTACACGGCGTGTCTTTCTTGGATACCCATCAAAACATAGAGGTTATAAATGTCTATCTTCAAATAAAATCATCATTTGTCATCATGTTATATTTGACGAAACATCATTTCCTATTACAAAGCTTTGCACCCCAAACCCACCACATACACATTCTTAAACAATGACATGTCCCCTTACGTTATTGACTACCTCTTGACACAAACAAAATATGAACCAAAGCAAAGCCAATTGGCTCATCAAATTGATCGACCCTCCCCATTGATTTAGGACCAACAAACCATTCTCCCTACTACAAACTCTTCCAACTAGCCAACACCCCATTTTCTCATACTCCTAACCCCCAGTACACCATCTCACCCTCCACCAATAAACCAACCATCACTTCCCCCCATTTTCCAACCGTTCTTGCAAACATACACCAAAACTATAACAAGGAGTCAACATAGCATTTTTACACCGAATCAAAAATATTATGACCTACACGCCCAAATTACAAAACCCCCCTCTCCCTAGAAACCCCAGTGTGTGCACTTCAAGACCCAAATTAGAAAATGGCCATGAATGATCAATATAATGCTCTAATTAAAAATAAGACATGAGATTTAATACCATGACCACCTAGTGTTAATGTTATTAGATATCTATGGATTTTTAGACATAAAGAAAAATCTGACGGTTCTTTTGAGAGATATAAAGCCTGACTTGTAGGTGATGGTGCAGTTCAACAGGTTGGCGTTGGTTGTGGAGAAACTTTTATTCCAGTTGTTAAGCCAACAATAATTTGAATTGTTCTCAGTATTTCTATTTCTAAATCTTTGCAAATTCATCAATTAGATGTCAAGAACAGCTTTGTTCATGGTGAGCTTATAGAAACAGTCTATATGCATCAACTGTTAGGCTTCAAGGACCTGGAAAATCCAAATCATGCGCGTCTTCTACGAAAATCCTTATATGGGCTCAAACAAGCTGCTCGAACTTGGTATAAACGCTTTGCTAATTATGTTTCCTCCATTGGTTTCTCTCAAAGCAACAATGATCACTCTCTTTTTATTTACAAGAAAGGCACACATATGGCATACCTCCTCTTATATGTTGATAATATTATCCTTAATAGTTCCTATGATGCTCTAAGGCAATCTATCATTTCACTACTAAGTTTAGAATTTGCTATGAAAGATTTGGGACCCTTGCACTTCTTCTTGACCATTGTAGTTGTTCACCAATCTAGAGGTATTTGTCTCTCACAAAAGAAGTATGCAGAAGAAATCCTTGTACGTGGAGACATGTCATCCTGAAAACTGTGTCTCACCCGATTGATACAATACTGAAGCTGAGTGCCAATGATAACACTATTTTTGAGAATCCATCTCTTTATTCTAGCCTTGTAGGTGCATTTCAGTATCTCACTTTTACTCGACCAAACATTTCCTATGCAGTTCAACAAATCTGTCTATTCATGCACAATCCTATGGAGATCTGTAACACCCGAGGCTCAAGAGGTCGGGGAGTGGTTGCCCAAATTCACATCAGAATGAGAGGGATCCTGAGATTGTGCAGGTAAAATACTGCATGATTGAAAGAAGGCTTATAAGGATTGATATGTACTACCTATACCAATAAGATGCATCTTTTTTTGGTAGCCTAACAAATAAGAACTCCATAGTTAAGTGTGCTTGACTTAGAGTAGTATTTGGATGGGCGAACTTCTGGGAATTTTCCCGGAAAACGTGTGAGTGAGGACAAAGCATGCTTAAAAAACTTGTGTTGGTTTGTGGGGTTAGTCGGTAACCCAGAAAGCAGTTAAAGGCGTTACATATGGTATCAGAGCAGACCTCTCCCAATACGACGTGGTTCGGGGATAAACCAAGCGGAAGCTGGTGAACATGTAACACCCGAGGCCGAAGAGAAAGGGGTGTGATCGCCTAAATTCACATCGGAATGAGATGGATCATGAGGCTGTGCAAGTATGAGACTGCATGGTTAAAGGAAGACTTATACAGATTGATTGGTACTACTTATACAAACAAGATGCATCTTCTTTCTGGTAGCCTAACAAATAAGAACTCCATAGTTAAGTGTACTTGACTTGGAGTAGTATTTGGTTGTGTGATCTTCTGTAAAGTTTTCCGGAAAGCATGTGAGTGAGGACAAAATATGCTGAAAAAGTTATCTGTTAGTTTGTGGGGTGAATCGGTAATCCTGAATACAGTCTAAGGCGTTACAAAATTTACATGCATGATCTCAAAGTCTTTTAATCATGCATTGGAAAGTTATCTGTTAGTTTGTGCTCAAAGTCTTTTAATCATGCATTGGAAAGTTATTTTCATATTTGAACCATGTTAAATCAATTTCAAACATAATCTATTGACTTGGATAAATCGCTAGATGTTGCATAAGGTTGGTTCGAATACTTAGAAATTTTTTTTCAATTTTTCAATTTTTTCAAACATTATGTTTTTGGTAAATTGTGGCATTTGTAACCGTCGTAACATCACATAAAAACCGCCACAATTCGTACCGGTCTGAAACAGTATTTGAAATTTGAGATTTGAAAAATGTTGCAAACTTTATTAAGTCAAGTATCCGTTTAACCGACTTAACAAGTCCTGTGGCAGAATTGAAAAATGCTTTGTTTCATTGCATTCATTCATCATCTCTTCTCATGGTAAACATTACATATTTTCAAGGATAAATATTTTGATTTTCTATCCACCATTGCCATGTTTTTGAATGGTGGTTATCATCTCTATAAATTAATTTTAAAGTTATATTTTTCAATTACCTCTTTCAAACTTTGTAAAAACTCTCTATATTTTCAAAATAGAATTTTCATAAAAGATACATTGTGAATCATTATTTTCCATATCATATTCATCAAAGTATATTGAGAATTAGAGAGTATATTTTATTGAATCTTCATATTTGAAAGAGAAAAAGACTTTATTTGTTTGAATAAGTCTTAACCATTTTACAAACATCATTTATTTCTATCTATTATAATTATTACAAATTCCCAAGTATTAAGGATTGTTTGATACTAGGAGGGATCTATAGGAAGGTGGATTGTATCTTCTTGTAGAGGCCTTTACTTATTGTTCAGGATTGTTGGAAATAAGTGTGTTGTAAATCACATGAGGATTGTTCTTTGTGATTGTGTTAGAGTCTTGTATAGGAAGACTAGGAATGTCTTGTCCATAAGATCTAACAATTATAAAATCTCTTACATGCGGTAAGGGGACTAGATATACTCTCGGATTGTGAGAGGAACTAGTATATGATAAGTGCAAATTGTAGTAATTTTTGTATATAAGTTTTGTTGCACTTATCGATACTTTTTGTTAATATCGTTCGAATAAACCCCACTTTGTTTGTAAATACGTTTACTTAACGTTATAGTGTATATATTGCGTTATTGTGTAAATATCATTGAGTTTACTTATTTTCCATTTATTTTTGCAGGAATTCAAGCAAGGATATCTTGTCATATTCATAAAGAGAATTGAATAAACTTTCCAACGCTTCGAACCCGGAGAAAAACGGAGTTACAATTCAAAAGTTATGGCCGAAACAAGAAAACAGAAAATGTTGTCTGTCTGCTCTCGCTCCGGGCTCGCCGGGCATAGCAGAAGTGAGCCAGAAACATAGAAACGTGCAAAAAAGTCTAGAATAAGCCGCCTTAGCTCGCCGGGCGAACCAGAACTTCGTCGGGCGAATCTGGATAGACAGAAACACCATTTAAGGGCTAAAAACACATTTTTTAGAGGATGATTAGGTAATATTTGTTCTCAATGCATCAAACTTTCATTTTTTGGTAGATTTGACTTGAAAACAACATTGGAGCTTGCATATGGATGATCCGGAGTGGAGTGATCATCGATCGGCGTTGACAAACCGGGAGATTTTTGGTTCATTTCTCATCTTCTTTGTGTATTCTTTATTTGTTGGGTTTTGTATATTAATTTACTTTGATCTTATGTATATTTATCGCTCATGGCATTGTATAAAATCTGCTTTATATATCTTTATCGGTGATTGTCCTTGATTTTTGCTTTATGCTCAGGGTTTGGGTTGTGTTAGAGATAAACATCACAAACCTTGATTAGGGATGATTATATGTTAGTTTTTGGATACTAGAGATAGATTTAGAGCTAAGAAGGGTATCAGAGCTTAATGCCTCCGTGTTGTTTGAGTCGTGTGCGAAAGTGTCGACGAGAGTAATACGGTTGTTCTCTCAGCTCAGTGTGTCAGAGATGGACACTGTTGTGAGCGATGCTGGATGATATTGAGGAGTATTGTAGGTTGAGTATAATTGGTCGGTAAGTTTAAGTTTGTGAGGAGTGGATTATATGCATACCTGATAAGTTTCTTCTCTCTGAATAATGACTTCTTTTTATGTTCATATTTACTTTTCTGCTTTTACTTTAACCAATTTAAGTTTTCTCTCTGTATACATTTTTTTCCTGTAACGTTTGTTCAAGTGTTTGGTTAGGACAATTGCTTTTGGTTTGCACGGTGAGGCATCACAATGGCATGAAGGGAGGAAGTACTAGCTAAGCACAATAAAGGCGTCGAGCTTACGACGTAAAACAAGCATGTTTTATCATTTTTTGCTTCGCTATTACTTTTTCATTCTAGCTTAGGTAGTGTGGTGAACATTCATTAAACAAGTTCTACTCGGATTGTTCGTAAAATTCTCAAATCTCCACTTTACAACTTGTTTAATCCATTTTCAGTCGGTCTTTTAGTTTGTTTATATTAATAGTTTTTGTGTTTGTTTAAGAGCTTGTTTTGAGTAGCTTGAGGAAATTTGAGGTGATGTTCCAAGTTTGATCGCTTCAACTTGCGGATGTATGGTAATGATATTGTTAAGTTTTCTACACGTATAAGGTATGTGTTTATCGCTTTCTAGACTTTAGCATATTCATGATACTTAGGCTTTGTACAAAATTCCATGCCATTCATTCTTTTGTATACTTGTTCTTGATGTGAATCACTTTAGTTCCCACCCTTTTTGTGAGGTTGTTTTCCATTGTTCATATATGCGCGAAATACCAACTTTCTTGTTCTAACTGGATTTTATTACGCTTAATCTTTTGTTTGTGTTGATTATATGAAAGCATGAAAAGGATCAAGGCATTTTGTTACATTTTGAGCACAACTACCTAGCTAAATAGTCAATTCACCCTGTGAGTATGTGAGCATTTGTTAAACCCCTTTGTGTCTTTCTATCATTATCCATGTTGTTTGAACTTAATGTTTGTCTATGAGTATTGAATTCACTTTTTGTATAGATTTTGATTGATTGTTTTTTCTTGAACTCTCAACTTTGTGTTGTTGTATGAATTTTTACCTTGCCTTAGAAAGTAGGGAGTATTCACGTGATGATGTGGTTGAATTTAAGTTGGGGAGAGAATGATTGTTTACTCATTGGTTGATTTCTATGAGGTTGAAAAAGAAAAGAAAAAAGAGAAAAATATGAAAAAAAAGAAAAGAAAAGAAAAGAAGAAAAGAAAGAAAAAGAAAATCCTTGTGAAAGGAAACAAAAAGAGTTCAGATAATTGTGCTAAATAAGTATTGTGTTTTGTGTAACACTTGGGATTTTGGAAGAAGTTGATTGGAATTTTGTGTTTGAGTCTTTGTGAGTTGATCACTCCCTTAGGTTTAGACAAGTTTTTGTTTTAATTACCTTTAGAAATTGCCCCTTGTTTGTTTACCCGACCACGCTATAACCTTGAAAGCCATTGTGATTTTTGCCTTTGTATGTTCAATGTGAATTTTTGATGAATGCATAATTTAGTCTTTTGTTTGCAAGGTTGTTGTGTGAGTGAAAAGTACCTCATTTTGTGTTTTTCATCTACCGATTATTGTTTTTGCTAGGTGTGATTCACGTTTGAACTTGTGTTATTTTAGGATGTTTGGCATGATTTTTGTATTTAGCATTTGTTTTGTGCTTATGTTGTCGTTGTAGTTTAGTGGTAAGTATTTATTTTGTGTGTACCGTTTTTCATTTGAACAATTCATTTGTTTCCGTTTTTCAAAACTTGTTGATTCGTGATTCTTTGGTTGTCACTCTGTTTCTTTGAGTCGTTTGATTCTTATTTAGGGACAAACAAGTTTAAGTTGGGGAGAGTTTGATAAGTGCAAATTGTAGCTATTTTTGTATATAAGTTTTGTTGCACTTATCGATACTTTTTGTTAATATCGTTCGAATAAACCCCGCTTTGTTTGTAAATACGTTTACTTTACGTTATATTGTATATATTGCGTTATTGTGTAAATATCATTGAGTTTAATTGTTTTCCATTTATTTTTTCAAGTATTCAAGCAAGGATATCTTGTCATATTCATAAAGAGCATTGAATAAGTTTTCCAACGCTTCGAACCGAGTGAAAAATGGAGTTACGATTCGAAAGTTATGGCCGAAAAAAGAAAACATAAAATGCTGTTTGTCTGCTCTCGCCCCGGGCTCGCTGGGCGAAGCAGAAGCGAGCCAGACAGATAGAAACATGTAAAAATTCCAGAATAAGCCGCCTTAGATCGCCGGGCAAACCAGAACTTCGTCGGGCGAATCTGGACGGACAGAAACACCATTTAAGGGCTAAAAACACATTTTTTTAGAGGATGGTTGGGTAATATTTGTTCCCAATGCATCAAACTTTCATTTTTTTGGTAGATTTAGCTTGAAAACAACATTGGAGCTTGCATGTGGATGATCTGAAGTGGATTGATCATCGATCGACGCTGACAAACCGAGAGATTTTTGGTTAATTTCTCATCTTCTTTGTGTATTCTTCATTTGTTGGGTTTTGTATATGTATTTACTTTGATCTTATGTATATTTATTGCTCATGGCATTGTATAAAATCTACTTTACAAATATTTATCGGTGATTGTCCTTGATTTTTTGCTTTATGCTCAGTGTTTGGGTTGTGTTAGAGACAAACATCACAAACCTTGATTAAGGATGATTATCTGTTAGTTTCTGGATGCTAGAGATAGATTTAGAGCTCACAATCTTTATGAGTATCAGAGCTTAATGCCTCCGTGTTGTTTGAGTCGGGTGCGAGAGTGTCGACGAGAGTAATACGGTTGTTCTCTCAGCTCAGTGTGTCAGAGATGGACACTGTTGTGAGCGATGCTGGATGATATTGAGGAGTATTGTAGGTTGAGTATAACTGGTCGGTAAGTTTAAGTTTGTGAGGAGTGGATTATATGCATACCGGATAAGTTTCTTCTCTCTGAAGAATGAATTCTTTTTATGTTCATATTTACTTTTCTGCTTTTACTTTAACCAATTTAATCCAAACTCATAAATGCGAGACTTGTCAAATGGCAGTTCAATAACACCGATCTCTGTGGACACGATAAATTCCCGGAAAAATGTTTCCAAAAACTTTTGTTGCTTGCCACTTTACCGCACCTGCAAAATGACGCCATTGTCGGGGATTGGTTTTGATATTGAATTGCATTGCGATAGTTTTGATGTTTTGGAGCTTTGTACATAATTGTTTATATTGTATATATGCTTGGATAGATACGTGTTTTGCTTTTATTTTCCATTATGTTTGTTCAAGTGTTGTATATATTTTGTTCCCGTAACGTTTGTTCAAGCGTTTGGTTAGAACACTTGCTTTTGGTTTGTGTGGTGAGGCATCACCATGGCATGAAGGGAGGAAGTTACTAGCTAAGCACAGTAAAGGCATCGAGCTTACGACGTAAAACAAACATGTTTTATCATTTTTTGTTTCGTTATTACTTTTTCAATCTAGCTTAGGTAGTGTGGTGAACATTCATTAAACAAGTTATACTCGGATTGTTCGTAAAATTCTCAAATCTTCACTTTACAACTTGTTTAATCCATTTTTAGCCGGTCTTTTAGTTTGTTTATATTAATAGTTTTTGTGTTTGTCTAAGAGCTTGTTTTGAGTAGCTTGAGGAAATTTGAGGTGATGTTCCAAGTTTGATCGCTTCAACTTGCGGATGTATGGTAATGATACTGTTAAGTTTTCTACACATCTAAGGTATATGTTTATCGTTTTCTATACTTTAGCATATTCATGATACTTAGGCTTTTTACAAACTTCCATGCCATTCATTCTTTTGTATACTTGTTCTTGATGTGAATCACTTTAGTTCCCACCCTTTTTGTGAGGTAGCTTTCCATTATTCATATATACGCGGAGTACCAACATTCTTGTTCTAACTGGATTTTATTATGCTTAATCTTTTGTTTGTGTTGATTATATGAAAGCATGAAAAGGATCAAGGCATTATGTTTCATTTTAAGCACAACTACCTAGCCAAATAGTCAATTCACCCTGTGAGTGTGTGAGCATTTGTTAAACCCCTTTGTGTCTTTCTATCATTATCCATGTTGTTTGACCTTAATGCTTGTCTATGAGTATTGAATTCACTTTTTGTATGGATTTTGATTGATTGTTTTTTCTTGAACCCTCAACTTTGTGTTGTTGTATGAATTTTTACCTTGCCTTAGAAATTAGGGAGTATTCACATGATGATGTGGTTGAATTCAAGTTGGGGAGAGAATGATTATTTACTCATTGGTTGGTTTCTATGAGGTTGAAAAAGAAAAGAAAAAAGAGAAAAATATGAAAAAGAAAAGAAAAGAAAAGAAAAGAAAAAAAGAAAGAAAAAGAAAATCATTGTGAAAGGAAACAAAAAGAGTTCATATAATTGTGTTAAATAAGTATTGTGTTTTGTGTAACACTTGGGATTTTGGAAAAAGTTTATTGGAATTTTGTGTTTGAGTATTTGTGAGTTGATCACTCCCTTTGGTTTAGACAAGTTTTTGTTTCAATTACCTTTAGAAATTGCCCCTTGTTTGTTTACCCGACCATGTTATAACCTTGAAAGCCCTTGTGATTCTTGCCTTTGTATGTTCAATGTGAATTTTTGGATGAATACATAATTTAGTCTTTTGTTTGCAAGATTGTTGTGTGAGTGAAAAATACCTCATTTTGTGTTTTTCATCTACCGATGATTGTTTTTGCAAGGTGTGATTCACGTTTGAACTTGTGTTGTTTTAGGATGTTTGGCATGATTTTTGTATTTAGCATTTGTTTTATGCCTATGTTGTCGTTGTAGTTTAGTGGTAAGTATTTACTTTGTGTGTACCATTTTTCATTTGAACCATTCATTTATTTCCGTTTTTCAAAACCTGTTGATTCGTGATTCTTTGGCTGTCACTCTGTTTCTTTGAGTCGCTTGATTCTTGTTTAGGGACAAACAAGTTTAAGTTGGGGAAAGTTTGATAAGTGCAAATTGTAGCTATTTTTTATATAAGTTTTGTTGCATTATCGATACTTTTTGTTAATATCGATCGACTAAACCCCGCTTTGTTTGTAAATACGGTTACTTTACGTTATATTATATATATTGTGTTATTGTGTAAATATCATTGAGTTTAATTGTTTTCCATTTATTTTTGTAGGTATTCAAGCAAGGATATCTTGTCATATTCATAAAGAGCATTGAATAAGCTTTCCAACGCTTCGAACCGGGCGAAAAACAGAGCGACGGTTCGAAAGTTATGGCCGAAACAAGAAAACAGAAAATGCTGTCTGTTTGCTCTCGCCCCGGGCTCGCCGGGCAAAGCAGAAGCGAGCCAGACAGACAGAAACGTGTAAAAAGTTCAGAATAAGCCGCCTTAGTTCGCCGAGCAAACCAGAACTTCGTCGGGCGAATCTGGACGAACAGAAACACCATTTAAGGGCTAACAACACATTTTTTTAGAGGATGGTTGGGTAATATTTGTTCCCAATGCATCAAACTTTCATTTTTTTGGTAGATTTATCTTGAAAACAACATTGGAGCTTGCATATGGATGATCTGGAGTGGATTGATCATCGATCGACGCTGACAAACCGAGAGATTTTTTGTTCATTTCTCATCTTCTTTGTGTATTCTTCATTTGTTGGGTTTTGTATATGTATTTACTTTTATCTTATGTATATTTATCGCTCATGGCGTTGTATAAAATCTACTTTACACATCTTTATCGGTGATTGTCCTTGATTTTTTGCTTTATGCTCAGGGTTTGGGCTGTGCTAGAGATAAACATCACAAACCTTGATTAGGGATGATTATCTGTTAGTTTCTGGACGCTAGAGATAGATTTAGAGCTAACAATCTTTATAGGTATCAAAGCTTAATGCCTTCGTGTTGTTTGAGTCGGGTGCGAGAGTGTCGACGAGAGTAATATAGTTGTTCTCTCATCTCAGTGTGTCAGAGATGGACACTGTTGTGAGCGATGCTGAATGATATTGAGGAGTATTGTAGGTTGAGTATAACTGGTCGGTAAGGTTAAGTTTGTGAGGAGTGGATTATATGCATACCGGATAAGTTTCTTCTCTCTGAAGAATGAATTCTTTTTATGTTCATATTTACTTTTCTGCTTTTACTTTAACCAATTTAATCCAAACTCACGAACGCGAGACTTGTCGAACAGCAGTTCAATAACACCAATCTTTGTGGACACGATAAATTCCCAGAAAAATACTTCCAAAAACTTTTGTTGCTTGCCGCTTTACCGCACCGGCAGTATAATCCCTCTGTGTTCTTTATTTTTCTGCAATTTACCATTTTCATAGCCTAACCTAACGAGAAAAGAAAGAACAAAGATTCATACAAACCGAATAATTTTTATACACATAATTCACCCCCTCTTAAACACACTCTATAAACTAACATACTTCCTCTTTAATATCTTATACAAATGCTGACTGGGGAGGGTACACAGACACCAGAAACTCCACCTATGGTTATTTTGTGTTTCTTGGGAATAACCTACTCTCTTGGTCCTCCAAACAACAACCTATCTTATCTCGCTCTAGTGATGAAGCTGAATATCGTGGTGTCACCAATGTAGTTTCTGAATCATGTTGGTTACACAATATTCTTCTCAAATTTTATCGTCCCATTCTTAAGGCACATGCATGACATCCTTTGAGATTAAAGCCTTTCCTGAGGTTAAGTTCAACTCAATGTCTCCAATTCCATCAACATTAGTGGTGTGAGCATCTTGCAACAAAACTTTCTTATCTTCAACATTCGTGTATGTCTTGAACATAACACGATCATATCAAACATGACGACATGCGCCAGTATCTATCCACGAACCATCACTTCCACCAACCATGTTGATTTTAGTGATCATAGCAATGAATTGCTCATCATTCAGGTTAACCTGTACATTAAAGCCAATAGGTTTAGGCCTGCTCTTACATCTCTTAGGCATATGACCCGGTTTTCCACAATTAAAGCAAGTGAAAACCAGAGCGTCATTTCTTTGAGTTAGTGGTTGTTGTCTAGCAACCAGAGAAGATGGGCCCCTTGAGGGATTCCCATTCTTAATTCGGTTCACATTATTGTTGTTATGATTCTTTAATGGTTTGCCCGTAGGCTTCAGAATCACACCAAATCTCTTATTGTTGTTGGAAACAACTAAGACTTCATCCTTCTGATCTTATCTCCTAGCTTCCTCTTCAATTCGGAGGCGAGTGATCAGACTCTCGATTGAAAACTATTTTGTTTTATGTCAAAGCACATTTTTGAATTCTTTTCAACCAGGGGCAGTTTGTCAATTATAACAGCAATCTGAAATTGTTCATCGAGGGGCATCCCTTCGGTTATGGTTTCATGAGCAATTTTATGAATTTCTTGGCTTTGAGCTTCCACGGACTTTTCATCCATCGTCTTATAGTTCAAGTAGCGGCTGACAACATATTTCTTTGCACCTGCTTCTTCAGTATCATATTTCTTCTGCAGAGCTTCCCATACATGTTTAACAGTCTTACAGTTACTGTAGTAATCATACAGATCATCAACAAGGTTGTTCAAAATGTGATTTTTGTAAAGATAATCATTATCTTTCCATATGTCAATCTCTTTTCAGAGCTATAAATCATCTTCCTTAGCCTTAGTAGAAGAGTCTAATTTAGACGAGTTGAGAGTCTCGTCTGAATCCATAATTGTCTTACCATTATTTAGTTTAGTTGATCCAGAAGGAGCAACGAGGATATCCTCAGTCACAATATGGGTAACATTCTTTAAAGTTAAGAAAATTTTCGTCTTAGCTTGCCAACGTTTGAAGTGAAAACCCTCAAACAGGTAGCAGCGGCCTCAGTAGTACATATAATTTCCTCAGTAGCCATGACAGTTACAACAACGTCTTAAAAATGTTGTTTTCGGTTTTGAAAAAAATTTCCACGAAGAAAATTATCGGGACGAGTCGCGTGCTAGGTCAATTTCTTTAAGATATTTCGTCGTACTACCAATAATTATGCAATGCAATCGAATTTCGACGATGTCTCCAGGATAAAACAACTCGTTCAAAATTACGATTATTACTTGCAATGTAATAAATCGTTCGAAGAGATACACTTTCAGATGGTGATTTAAACTCTTTGTATCTGAAAATAATTCAGTCGTAGATGGCGCGATAAGCCACTCGGAAGTAAGAACAGAAACAAAAATTTAGATGAAGAGAATGAGAGGGATGAGAGGGATTCCGAAGGGTTCAGAAAACTGGAGTGAGTTGCAATTGATGGAAATGACCCTATTTATAGCCAAGGATCTGACCCGAATGGAGAGAAATTATGGGAGAAAAAAGTGAAGGAAATCTTAGGAGAGTGGAATCGACTCAGTCAAGGTAGCTATTATACACTTGGTCAGCAAGGAAGTGGGGAGGCTTGGTCGGCAAGGCGAAAGCGTGGTCAAAGTTACCGTTAATTAATTAATTCATAATTTAATTATCGCACACCACTATTAATTAATAATAATTAATTAATTTACATTACACACAATCTACAATTTAATTAATATTAAATAATTTTTCGGGCAACAAAAAAATTGGATCAACTCCCAAGTCGGCTGGACGGCGCGTGTGTTATGCTTTATGGTAGTATATTCTCACTCAACTACAAAATTGGACACCCCTTAGGGCCAACCCAATTTGCCCACTTGAAATATATATAAACACTCCTAAATTGTGTTCTCCCTCCTACGTGAAACTTCAATGAACCTTTTCAAATTCACCAATACACTTTTCAAATTATCATCATTTCAAATATTCCAACATTTTTTTTATTTAGCATACATTCTGGTCTTTCTAAATCCTGGGGCCAATGTCCTATTTGATGTTAGTTTATGTGTTGTTGCAACTCTTAACTAAAAAGTTATGGTGTTGCAACTTTTGATATTAAAAGTTTCTTTGATTATTTTAAAACAGGACATGCACTCTCCTTAACCATTAATTAAATCAAATTATGTTATGTGCGGCATGAAATAATTGATCTAAACTATTAAATTTTGTTTGAAAGTTTGAAGGAGAAGGGAGCGAAGAGCTTAAAAAAAAAGAAATTGTTGAGTTAAAAAAAAGTATTTAAGTGGAGGGGAGATTTATTTTTATTCACATACCGAAATCTCTTTAATTTGAAAGAACTAAAAATAGTATTGGAGGAGGGGTTTGGAAGATTTAGACAAATTATTCAAATATAATTTATGTTGTTATAATATTTAAAAATTAAAAATAATATATTAATTATTAACAATTTTTTTTATCATTCTATAAAAAAATTCAAAAAATATTATATTTTTCTATATTTTTTAAAAGTTCGTTTTTTGAAGTCTTCTCTTCTCCTCCCCTTCATACCTATAACCTCCCCTTCAAACCTATAACAGAGTCTTAAGTTGAAGATGAAAGACTATTTTATTTAAGGGATATTGATCATATGTTTACAATAGAAACAATAATGTCCTACAACTTCATCATTTATCTTCATCTTATTCACAACTGTTAGAGTTCGTGCAAGGAAGCTATCAACCTTCTCTCCCTCCTTCATATTTAGGAGTTCAAACTCCTTCCTTAATGCATGCGGCTGTGCTCTTTTCACTTTGGTATTTTTACTTCATTGAATCCTAAATTATCTTTGATGTTTTTTTTGTCAAGAATGGTTTCAATAATTTCGCTTTCAATTGCTTGAAACAGAAAAAAAAATTACCTTCAGATTCTTGAGCTTAGCTTCCTCAACATCTACAAAAATTCGTGTAAATTATGGCATTGGATAAAACCGCCACAATTTACAGTTGATTACGATGAATAGTAAATGACGTAATGTTAGTAATAAAATGGCGGTTTCAATTGCCATTATTTACTTAATTTTTTTTTAAAAAATTCACCGCACATTTTTTCACTCTTTCCTCTATTTTTTGTGATTAATAAATATTAAATAATATTAATAATAATTATAATAATGTAATTTGGTATGAATTAAAAAAAACTAAAATTCAACTCCTTCGTCTTTAAAGAAAACCTAAGGTTCAACTCAAATCCCTTTGTATTGAACCTTTCCTTTCCAAATTTTAGTTTCCCTTAAACCCAAGGGCGGAGCTATTCAGCGAGAGAATGAACAACTTTGATTTATTGCAATTCCAATTTCATCACAAAGTGAAAGATTTGATTCAAAGGAACATAACATTTCAATATGGATAAAAATGCATGAGCTTTGGTTTCGTTATTTCATGTGCTATTTCTTTTCACAATTTAATTACAAATCTTGTCATTGTTTTCTCCTTCGTTCAGATTCATTGAATCCTATTAAAGTTATAAAGTTCAATTCTGTGTATGTGTATGATACTGTAATTTCTGCAGATACAAAGGGTTTTATTGAATACTGGAACCCTAAGGGAAGAGACTTGTTCAATGAAAAGCCTCCCGCTGAGGATTCTGAAGATGAAAAAACTCCTGCTGATGAACGACGTAATCTGCAGTGTATTAAGACGGTTTTAGCCAACATATAATGTAAAGAAATTTGTTTTTTATGTAAAATATATGGTGCTTGAAATCACAACTATTTTCATATGAAAACCAGCACAATATAATATGTTTTAAAGGTGGTTGACATGGGGTTTAGTTTTAAACCACCATTATATACCTAGCGGTGGCCAAATTTACGAATTTTTTCAAATGCCGTTTTTGTAAATTGTGGCGGTTGAACATCCATAATTTTCATAAAATAATTGCCACAATTGACACATTGTTTTGTAGCACTCTTCCTTTGAGGCTTGCTGTTGAAGTCCCAAATGCAAGTGACACAATCCCGTCCTCCACTAGATTCCACATCTCTAGGTTTCTCAAAAAAATTCATCAACGTTGACTAGTTGACTAATGATCATAATGACCATCAAATTTTAGAATGACAAATTTATCTGAAGTTGTCATACTTTACTCACTCTTACACTCCTATTTAACCAGATCCCTTTCAACAAGGTCTGATACCAAATGTAGGAACAAAATTTATAAAGCTTAGAACTGACTGAGAAAGGAAATGTATCATTGAATTCAACAAAGCAACAACTATTTAATAAGCGTTACATGGTTTAAGGAAAAACACAAACAACATGTTTTAAGGAAAAACAAACAAGACACGTTTTAAGCCTACAACATAGTGGCTGAAACAGAATATCCAACTCCCTAAAGAATAGGTCTTATTACAACAAACTAATTTAAAAAGAGTAAACCAAAAACAAACTATGGCAACCAGTTAAAGTAGCATACATAATTTTATTTCATTTTCAAGTTTAATAGCTATCCAAAAGATATCAACCTTTTGAATCTTGAAAATGAGCAAACACATGGTCCAAAATATTGCATAATGCATGGTCCATACAGATCAAGCTTTTATTTCGCTCCATTCTTGTAATGTCGGTATTGCAACTCCAATGTTTTTCATGTCATACACATTGGCTGAAACCATCCAAAAAATCGCTCATCGTTAGAATCTAAAGAAAGATCCGGAAAATTGCAAGACTTTCAAGAAATCGATAATACATACTGAGATGAATATCGGGTGTGGCTGCTGCTGTGGCGTCAACAAGGACAGTCACGTGTTGATAGTCCAATGCCACAGCATCAAAAACAGTTTGCCGAATACAGTTTGGAGTTTGAACACCTACAAGTAAAGTTATATATTGTCTCGATAAGCTGTAATTAAGCACTTATAGAAATAAGCTGTAATTTGAATTGTTTACTCACCAGTGACTACCAATGTATTGATCCCTGCTCCTTGAAGGACTGAATGAAGGTGTGTAGCAAAGAATGCACTAAACCTTGTCCTCACAAGTTTATAATCTCCTTCTCTAAAGACCAGTCCATCAACTAACTCTGCACCTTTGCTTCCTATAGTGGAAGGACCAACTTTCCCTGCAGTATATCGATGTCGGCGAAAGAGTTCAACATCTTTTCCTAAGGGATCGTGTTCCCGTAGTACCTGAAACAATTCGAGAGACACATCAAAGTAATGTATGTGACCACATTCCACAGACACATGTCAGACATCAGACATTATGAACATACTCAGGTAAGGACTAAGGAGAGAAGAGATATTACCCAAACAATGAGAATTCCACGCTGTCTAGCAACTTCCACAGCCTTAATCACGTTTGGAACAATGTCTTTCCCTCCTATTATTCTTACAGGACTGTCTTCATCAATAAAATCTTTCTGCAAACAAACCAAGATACAGATTAATCCTTAGTTTCTCCAAAAAAAACCTGAGGAAAGAGACACATCATGATAACTACGTACCTGCATGCCAATTACAAGTAGAGCTGCGTGATTCCATGTCTCTGTCATTCCTAAAGAGTTAACTTTACTAAGGTTGGATTTTGAATGCAGTTACAAAGATTTTAGCCAATTGGGTCATTTAGTATGCGCTTCAAATAGACAAGCTACGCACGTACGGTCCCACCAGGTAGTACGGATGCGTCAAATAGGAATCTTTTGCGACAAAATACATGACAATAATTGTTTTGTGGTTAAAATGTCAAGTGACATTGATGTACATTGGTTTCTTACAATTTGGACGTGGCTCATTTTATGCCACAAATGACAGATATTTTTTTTAAAAAAATTCTCATATGTGGAATGTTTTAGGCGACGTCGGTAGCTTCTACGAGTGGTACAAGATGCCCATTGATTTGCAAAATCTGTAATTAAAAATGATAGCTGGTGTTTATTTCTGTGAGAATATAGTGTAGGATCTAAACATTTGCTGGTGTAAAAGACCTCCATTCAGCTACTAGGATAGATAAACTAATGTGCTTTCTCTTTTTTGTTGGCTAATAAAGATGTTGGCCAAGAGGGTTTAGAAAGGATTCATTCATATTGTAATCATTTGATCTATGAATGAAGTTTTAATGATTATTAAAAAAAAATATGTGGAATGTTTAATAATTTAATTTTTTTTCCGTTTTTTTATTATACATCATATTAAAAATATTTGCATAAAATTATGTTATTTTATAATATAAATAAATAAATAATTATGTTTTCAAAATATACTCTTAATTATTTATTATTTTTTCTTTTATTTCTTTTATTTTATCTTTTAAGGAAGTATAATTTTGCAAAGTCTTTTATAATTTGTCTTTTTCGTACAATAATTATTATATTTTATAATATTTATGAAATGATCGAAACAATTTATAATAAAAAATAGAGGGAGTAATGTCTATTTTAAAAGATATTTTTAAATTTTTTTTTGTTTTGTAAGAGTTCTTGTATATTTTATACTTGTGATGAATATAATAAGATGAAACCCATTCACATGCATGTATGAGAACAAGAGAGATTTAGGGGGACTGAATATGTAAAAAGTCATTATATTCTATTTAGCTTACATTATTTAAACTCTAACCCTATGGATAAGTTAGTTATCTCGTCCGCACTTTGCGAAATATAAAATTAGGGAGATCGGCACTCCTCCTCAGTAAGGGAATTAGTTACCTTTGTGGAACACTAATGAGATCTATTATTCCACCTCATACCTGGCATCAGGGTTTTAAAAAACGATCGTGGTCGCGTAAAGATTTTCATAATTTCGATTAATACAGGTGTTACGACACTGATCGTAGTCTTCGCTGTGTGAATTACCCATACTTTGTCCTTTAATATAAAAACTATGATGATAGTATCGATATTGACGCTTGGCAAAACAGTTTTGTTGCGATCGTTTTTTAAAACCCTGTCTGGCATAACATGTCACCCATGAACTAGGGGTTGAGTAAGTTGATTTGGATTGGGTGATTCGTGCCCTAGAAGTGTTGGGTTGAATCAGGAGAGTTCATGTGTTCGTCACGTGGGGTCGCCGCCACTCGCCATTGAACCCTTTCATGGCATTTTTGTGTCGGGTGTGACTTAGGTCAGCCTCTTCTAGACTTCAACCAAAGTTATTCCACTTCATAATCCCTCAAGTATAATGCCTGAGGGTCGAAATAATAAAGTCATAACATCTCGATTTCATAATTTTTCTGTTGTAGGGAAATATATTTCAGATGAAGAAACGATCATATCATATTAACGAGGCTTTGAAGGGTGAATCTCTCAAGCGGGGCCCTAATTGAAGGGTGAATCCCTTAAGCGAGTCCTTGAGAGACGAGGCTCACAAGAAGATCCTTAAGGGGAAAGTCCCTCAAGCGAGGCTTTGAAGGGAGGGTCCCTTAAGCAAAACCTTGAAGGGTGAATCCCTCAAGCGGGGCCTTGAGGGGTGAGTCCCACAAGTAAGACCTTAAGGAGAAAGTCCCTCAAACGAGGCTATAAAGGGAAAGTCTCTCAAGCAAAGACTTGAAGGACCAATTCCTCAAGCGGTGCCTTGACAGGAAGTCCTTCAAGCGAATACTTAAATGGTGAATTCCTCAAATAGAACCTTGAAGGGTGAGTCCCTCAAGTGAATACTTGAAGGGCGAATACCTCAAGCGGGTCCTTTAAGTGTGAGTACCTCAAGTATATACTTGAAGGACAAGTATCACAAGTGAGCCCTTGAAGGGTGAGTCCCTAAAGGGAATACTTGAAGGACGAGTCTCCCAAGCGAAGTTGAAAGGGACTTCTGGTTGGATCTCCAAAAGCATATGGTGCATTTAATATTGTGTGATGATGGAGTTGTCCCGGGAAGGAACAAACGACCCAAATTGTTGATATATTTGCTTGTTGAGGTTGTTGGCCATTAATTTTATGTCGGTTTTAGGAGTAGGTGCAAACCTATTATGTGTATATTATAATTGTTTACTCGGCCTAGATGTATGGATCTATAAAAAATTGAATCGTTGTTTTATCTCCCATTTTCTCCTCTATACATTTAATGCGCTTTTTAAGGAATTTCAATTCTTAAACTAAGACAAGTATCACACTCCACTGTATCTACCTTTTCCTTTAAAGTGTTAGAGACACACAACTTGTCATTTACAATAGATATGTATTCATATTTCAAGGACTCTAAAGCACTTTTTAGATTTAAGTTTTTTTCCTCAAGTTTTAAAATATTTTTCTTTTGAGGGGATACTATTTTAAATGCATTTAATGATTCAACATGCATTTATTGAAAATAATTTTATAACTCTTTCTACAAAGGTTTAAAATATGAGTCCAAATCACTTACCTCAAAGTATTTTTCTTTGTAACGCACAATTAAACATAAATAACCAATTCATCATCATTTGAACTTGAGTTGGGGGAGGAAGTGTTTTCATCTTCTTCACAAGCAATGTATGCTCTCCGACCTTTGTCTTTTTCGATCATCATTTTATAGAACAATTTCTTACTCTCGCGCTTATTTAAATGTGGAAAATCGATCTTGTAGAGTCTGGGTTCACCACATTCATAGCATGTCACTTGCCTTTGTTCCTTAATCTTACCTTATAATTTTTTTTATGAGTTAGTTGTTGTGAACTTTACCAAATTCTTATCTGAATGATTTAGACCATTTTTTTAAATGTATTTATAATCATTTTCCTCTACACTGGCCATGGAAGTTGAGGCTTTAAAGTATATGGAACTTTTATCCTTTTTTTTTCTTTTCTTTTTTGCGTTAACTTTACTTGCTTCAAGTCTTTTTAACTCGTGTTCATGTTCAATAAACTTTTCAAATAGTGTAGATACATTCAAAGTTTTCAAGTCATGTGACTCTTTATTAGTTTTTACTTTTGGTTGATATTTCCTGCACATAGACCTTAACATTTTGTTTGTCATTCTCTTTGAGAATTTATTAACACACCACTCAACCTTCTTAGGCACCATGCGCGCTGACGAAAATACCCATGCGTTTTGGATGTGCAAATCCGGATGCACCTTTTTTTTTTAAATTTTCGGTTTTTTCCGGATGTGCACATCAGAAAAATTTCTGATCTGCAAATCCGGAAAAAATCAAAAGAATTTCATAAAATCATTTACTTCTAAATATAATTAAATCCAACTTAATTAAAGTCCAATCTAATTAAAATTAATATCATTTTTTCAATATAATTAAATCTAATATAATTAAATCCAATATAATTAAAATCCAATATAATTAAAATTAATATGATTTTTTAATATAATTAAATCCAATATAATTACATTAATTTTAGAAGTAAATACCATATAATTTTAATCATAATTTAGAAGTAAATACCATATAATTTAGAAGTAAATACCATATAATTTTAAATACCAATATAATTAAATCCAATTTTAGAAGTAAATACCATATAATTTTAAATCCAATATAATTAAATTAATTTTTTCAATATAAAAAAAATCATTTAGAAGTAAGTACCATATTAATCATTTAGAAAAAAAATCATATTAATTTTAATTATATTGGATTTAATTAAATTGGATTTAATTATATTGAAAAAATCATATTAATTTTAATTATGTTGAATTTTAATTATATTGGATTTAATTATATTTAGAAGTAAATGATTTTATGGAATACTTTTGATTTTATCCGGATCTGCAGATTAGGAAATGATTTTATGAAATTCTTTTGATTTTTTCCAGATCTGCAGATCAAAATTTTTTCCTGATTTGCACATTCGGAACAAATCAACGTTTCTCAAAAAATTGGTGCGTCCGAATGTGCACATCTAGAAATTGGGGGCAAAAACGAAATTTTACGTGGTGTCTAAGAAACATGGGTAGTGTATTAAGAAACCCTATTCTCTTTTATGGATATTACTTTTGGTTGTCATTCTCTAACTTGTTGGTTATGTGAATAAGGCCATGATCAGGGCAATATTTGCGAAATAGCTCATTATTATATTTACCGCCATTGGCACATTAAAATAAGGTTTTGTGAGTGCCGTAAACATTTAAAATAATTGAGATTTTTTGATAATAGAAAAGGTCCATGAGAAATTTGTGAAATTATAAAACAAAAAATACATAATATTTATGACCGGCAGAACTTACAGTCAGAGACGTCCATAAATCAATATGTAAAATATCAAAAGGCATCAAAGTTATAGTTTGAGAATAAAAAAATGGAAACTTAACTTGTTTGCCAAAAACATAAGAGTTGCAAATAGCAGAAGATTTAAAAGGTTCACAATATATGAAGTTAGGTAAATCGATCAATTAGGTATTAAAAAGGGAACACGTTTGTCCTTCCGTCTGTTTCTGGTAGTGAGTGTTTAGAAAGATTATTCATGTGGCTTAGTTGGCTATATGTCAATACACGTGAAATTTGACGTGGCATGTGTCCATTCCCAAGGTCACCAAAATTCCAAAATAAAGTCTCAAAATTTTGCCTTTCAACAAGAATCAAACCCACATCCACTTGTTTGCTTGGAATAATAGTGCACCACTACGCCACAACAAATTTGTTTATTTGATTTACAAATCATATATATATATATATATATATATATATATATATATATATATATATATATATATATATATATATATATATATATATATATATATATATATATATATATATATATATATATATATATATATATATATATATATATAACAAAGAAAATTATTAACAACTTATTCAAAACTTATGCCGTATCAAGACATTATGCAGCTATGACATTAATATACAATTTAATTGTTACTGCAACTATGACATTATTCATCGTGTTGCTGGTATTGTTCTAGAGGCCTTTGGTTATCCTTTGTCAAGTGACTCAGGTGGTGCTCACATACTTCACTTGATGCATTTGTCTACTGTTGAACAAAACCAACCACATTAAGGGAAAAAGGCGAAGCTAGAATTATTGTGTTGTGCTACAAAGCTTCACGAACAGTAGCATATTCCATATTCTTCAACTCATTCAATATCTCAATCTGATGAGTCTTCATATAAGAACTATATGATGTTTCCCAATAATTACTTACTTTGTATCTATTTAATTTATGCATCAATCTCTGCATATTGTGGCCTGAAAGTTTAAAAGAGTTAACAATAAATATGTATATATCTTGAACAGTGTTTTCGTAAACTATAGTTTGAAGAGGGAAAGACTTGCATATTATGTAGATCCTATCCAGTGAACAGCGTCAACACCTTGTGTTTCTGAGCGTTCTAAACCACTCTTTACAGATAAGATGAAAATTGATTCATGAGCATCGACCTTCTATGTTGATAATTGATTCTTTACTGGTTTGTAACTTGTCTGCAACTTGTTTATAACTGTTCGTTTCTGCAACTTGATAATATGTGCACGTTGTTTACTGCTTTATGAGAATCAACTTGCTTACTGCTTTGTCTGCACCTGATTTGTAACTTGTCTGCTGTTGGCGCCAATGTCGCTGTTGTTGGACTCAAACATCGCGTGCATGGAGAAAAATACGGACAGATTGATTAGGGTGATACTATATAAGATAATTGGAATGCTCGTCTTTCTCATTCATGTGAATAGAATATACATACATCAATGTGTTAGATCTGTTAGAGTCAAGTTTGTAGGTTCTAATTCTTGACTGCTGCGTAATTATTGAGCTGGAATTTATGTTCGGCACAGCGGTGCATTGGACTTTTTTGAATCTTAAATCTGCTGTGTTGCTTGTTTGCTAAATGATGACTGGTTTATATCAGGTTTGGAGGTGGAGGTGGCAGTGGTCTAGTTTACCAATTGATTTAACTTTCTTAGAATGATTAAACCGTTGTATATGTTGTTGGTGGTGCAACAGTGTAATTAGTGTTTGCCTGCAATTTGTGTATTGTTTCCTAATTTTTTAAAAAGAAAAAACAATTGCTATCTGCTTGTTAACAAGAAAAACAAGTAAAGCAATGTGTTAAAACACAAAGGTCCCTCTTTTTACAAAAGAGAAAAAGTACTGTGATAGACATTAATGATGTTTTTTAGGTGGACCATGAAAGAGTGATAGTGGACAATAATTTATTGATACCACAAGATATCAATGCCTTTGAATCTTGAAAATGAATACCACATGGTGCAAAATGTTGCATAATGCATGGTCCCTACAGATCAAGCTGTGGATTCACTCCATTCTTGTAATGTTGGTGTTGCAACTCCAATGTTTTTCATGTCATACACATTGGCTGAAACCATCCAAAAAATCACTCATCGTTACAATCTAAAGAAAGATCCGGAAAATTGCAAGACTTTCAAGAAATCGATAATACATACCGAGATGAATATCGGGTGTGGCTGCTGCTGTGGCATCAACAAGAACAGTCACATGTTGATAGTCTAACGCGACAGCATCAAAAACAGTTTGCCGAATACAGTTTGGAGTTTGAACACCTATAAAATTTTCTCACAAAAGTTGTTGTAAGAAAGTCATTCCTCAAACGTAAAATTGTAAGCTGGTATTATGCATTTGGACTGTTTACTCACCGGTGATCACGAGACTATTGATTCCTTCTCGTTGAAGGACTGAATGAAGATGTGTAGAAAAGAATGCACTAAACCTCGTCTTCACAAGTTTAAAATCCCCTACTCTAATGACGAGCCCGTCAACTAATTCTGCACCTTCACTTCCTTCAGCGGTCGGACCAACTTTCCCTGGTGTGGTATATAGATGTCGGCGGAAGAGTTCAACATCTCTTCCCAAGGGATCGTGTTCGCGTACTACCTGAAACAATTTGAGATAGTCACAGTTCAAAAAGTGAAGAACTATTTTGTTGAATATCTGCAACTGGTGAGGTATAGTGGTCTACAATCATGTCCTGATATTGTTGCAGAGTCAATTGATGCAGCCAACGGCAAGTCATGCATTTTCGATGAAACAGCAAAGATAGATAGAAAAGGGAGAACAATCAAACTTTCTTTAGAAACCTCAATTGTTTAGAATTCTTGACTTCTTGAAATTTGAATACTCACACAACACAACTATCATACCATTAACATTGGATTTGGTTCTTCTAAATTGAGGAGAGTAAAGTGAGAAATTCAAAGTTAATATTTCAACTGATTCATGATAAGTCATGCATTGCATATAATATATATATTCTTGGTTAATCAATGATTAATTACAACTATAAAACACAAATTCCAGACACAACACTAACACACTCACACGTTGGTACTAAAGTCAAGAAAATTGAACTGATTGTACGAAGCCACAACCCACAAGACACTGACGCATGTCCGACACTAAACATGTCTTCAATCTGAAGTATCGGTACTATGTAGTATTATACTCATTTTATACTCTATAGTGATCTATACTTAATCAATGATTGATAGCACCTATAAAACACAGATACTAGACACAACACTAACACTAACGCTCACACCTAGATACTAAACTTGAGAAAATATAAAGCCACAACCCACAACACACCGACACACACGTCCGATACCATACATGCCTTCAATCTGAAGTATCATTACTCATTTTATAGTCTATAGTGAGATGTTCACTTCAAAGCTACGAAGCACAGACATAGACACCGAACATAGCACCGACATTCACCATCGACACAGGTAATAATTAAAAAAAGTAAATAAACTAAACGTAATCACAAGTATTGGTGTCGGTTTCAGACACGGATCCATTAATATTGATGGGAACATACTTAGGTAAATCCTATAGAGGCATATAAACATCCCATAGCATGTCTCAAAGAAAGGAAAGGAGAGAAGAGTTATTACCCAAACAACGAGAATTCCACGTTTTCTCGCAACTTCAACAGCCTTAATCACATTTGGGACAATATCTTTCCCACCTTTTACTAGCATAGGACTTCCATCTTCTATAAAGTCTTTCTGCAAACAAAAACATATACAGAATCCTTAATTTCTCCAAAAAAAAACATCCTAAGGAAAGAGAAAGAGCATAATAATTACCTGCATATCGATTACGAGAAGAGCCGTTTGATTCCAATTCTCTGTCATTCCTAAAGAATCGGATTCACCAAGCTCGGATTTTGAACGTGGTTACAGATAGTTTAGCCAATATGGTGAAGAGAATGATAAAGCAAAATATCACTTCATTATCTTTTTTATTTATGAGAATTGAATTTTTTACTCAAATACCCTTCTTTTTCAACAAAATTCCCAAAATACCCTACATTTTAAAAAAATTCCCAAAATATTTCAGTTAGGATTTGGGATTGCACACTGTCGCCAATTGAACTGGAGACTGCTTATCAAGTCGCCAATTCAATTGGCGACATAGTGTAAAAGGAAAAAAATCAGTTTCTAGGGAGTCTCCACATCAATTGGCGACTCCCTTGTAATTTTTTACACTAGGTCGGCAATTGAATTGACGACTTGATAAGCAGTCTCCAGTTCAATTGGCAACAACTTGGATTCCCCTAAAGAAGGGTCGCCAATTGATTTGGCGAGAGTGTGCAATCTCAAACCTAACTGGGATACTTTGAGAATTTTTCTGAAACGTAGGGTATTTTGGGAATTTTTTTCGAAAATTAGGGGTATTTGAATAAAAATTCCACGAGAATTTATATTATTTTCTTAATACTCCTCTCATCCAAAATAATTGTGAAATCTTATAAAATTATTTACCTAAAACAAATAATAAATATGACTTTTATTTTTAATACTATTCTAATATTATTATCTCTCCATTATGCTCTCTACATTTATGATAATTTAAATACATCAATAATAAATAAAGATAGTTTTGTAAAAATAATATTTTCTCTTTTATTTATTATATTTTTTTAATCGAAGTAAAATGATCAATTATGATGATTATTTTAGGACGGAGAGAGTAATAAATAATATATGTTTTTTTTCTCTGAGATTAATAACTATGTAAAAAGTTTTACGGATGCAATTACCATCCTCCGTTTGTATTATTTTATAGATAGTTAAAATAAAAGTCAAACTTTTACTAACATCTAACGTTTATGATTAACTAATAGTATATTTCAATTAAATTATCTATTTAAACATATAAATTAATGTGATTCATCTAGACTTTAATTGATCCTAAATGTTGAATGTTGGGAAGATTTTAGACGGTGTAAAAGTTAATCCTAAAAGTTGAATGTTGGAAAGATTTTAATTTTAATTTTAATCATTTATAAAATAATCTATACCGGTGATGATGATGATAAATTGATAGTATAAAACATTTTACACTAATAATATTAATAGTGCATAGTAATTAATTTCATCTGGGTTTAGATAATGATAAATATTATAAAAATATTGTTGGAAAAAATGCACACATGTGTAATTAATTCTTATCTCGCTTCACTACATGACAGTCGTCTCTCTTAAAACAAAATCCTAATATCTCATTCACTCGCCTCGCTCATATATCATAATCTTCATTAACGTTTCGACAACCTTTCTTCACAAACATGCAAAATGGAAACACCAAACTCGTGCAGTGAACTCGTATTCTTTGAATAGTTACCTTTGTTGCATCAAATCTTAAGGAATGTGATTTAACTCCATCAAATCTTTGGAAATAGTTATGTTACAGGTTAGGTTTCACAATATATAATATAGGTTCTTACATGGTTCAATAGTTTATGTTTCCAAATCTATTTAGAAGTCAACTTAATATGAGTGAATGTATAACCTAAAAAGTGAACTATATTATTGATGTTTCAATAGCTTCTTTCATCTTGTTTGTAGGATAATATGTCATGCTAATACATTTTGACTTGTGGGTAGGGAAGGTGAATAAAAAAAATTAACCCAATAAACCTCATACTATGGGTATGTGTTGTGAAAAACGATACTGGAATAACAAAGTATATTTGGTTTCTTTAACACCAGAAAATCCACAAGGGTAGAAAAGAAGGAAAAAAAACTTGAACAAACAAACGAAACCCTATTAGGGTTCACAAAGGAAGAGAAAAGAGGAAGAAGAATAGAGAATTGGTTAAATCTGTTTTATTATTCACTTTCTCAATAGGGTTCAAAGATTACAAGTGAATGCCAACACTTAAACTCTCTCAACCTAATAAGGTTTTGTCACACCTTATGAAGAGAGACTAGTATGCTATTTATAATAAACCTAACATATTAAACTAATGGGCTTTTTAACAATTACCCATTACAAACTAACTTAGGGTACAAGCTAACTTAAACAATTGGATCCATAACACAAGGCCCAATTCGATCTCCTACATACTAGAACACAATTAGACTACAGCATGTAGGTCTTCGACAACAGCATGTGAGCGGACTTCGACAACATGTTAAAACTAGAGTTCGATCCAATATCTCACAAATCTCCACCTTGGATCTAACTCTATATCCTTAAGAAATAAACTAGCTTTCTTCATGCAGCTTTATCAGCTGCATACAGTGGACAAACTTGCAACTGGGCAATGTCTTGGTGATCATATTAACAGCATTATGATCTGTCAAAACCTTCAGCACTTGGACTTCTCCACGCTCGAATACCCTTCTGATGAAATGCAGCATCACATCAATGTGCTTGGTTCGCTCATGATAGGCTGAATTCTTCGACAGGTGTATTGCACTTTGACTATCATATTTAACAGTGATAACTGGACCTTGAAGTTTCAGCTCCTTTGCAAAACCTTCAAGCCACAATGCTTCTTTTACAGCTTCAGTTAAGGCGATATATTCCGCTTTAGTGGTTGATAAGGCAACAACCTTCTGAAGTGTTGCTTTCCAACTGATTGTTGTCCCAAACATAGTGAACACATATCCAGAAATAGATTTTCTGGAATCCATACAACCTGCATAATCAGAGTCGACATATTCTTCGATTACTGCTTTACTATCTTCACCCAAGGCTCCACCATAAATTAGGACTCTATTCAGAGACCCATTTATGTACCTTAGAATCCACTTCAATGCTTGCCAGTGAGCCTTTCCAGGATTCGCCATGTACCTGCTTACAAGACTTACTGTATATGCTATGTCGGGTCTAGTACAAACCATAGCATACATTAAAGAACCCACTATATTAGCATATGGAATGCTATTTATATAAGCTCTTTCGACATCAGTACTGGGACACTGATCTATACTCATATTGAATTGAGGGTTTGTCGGAGTCACAACAGGCTTTGAATTCGACATACCATACTCTTCGAGAATCTTCCGTAGGTATGCCTCTTGAGATAAGCATAATTTCGACTGCTTTATATCTCATTGGATGTCTATCCCAAGAATCTTGGACGCATCTCCCAAATCCTTCATGTCGAACTCCTTATTGAGTTCAGCCTTCACCCTCATTACATCTTCAACATTGTTGCTTGCTATTAGAATATCATCCACATAAAGCAACAAAATAACAAATGAATTACCAGGTTGAAATCTGAAGTAAACACAGTGGTTAAACTGACTTCTAATGAAACTTATGCGTGCCATGAAGTTGTCGAATCTCCTATTCCACTGTCGAGGAGATTGTTTCAGTCCATATAAAGATCTCTTTAGTTTGCACACATAATCTTCCTTCCCCATTTTTGACATACCCTTCAGGTTGTCACATCAGGATTGTTTCATCTAGATCACCATACAAGAATGCAGTCTTCACATCCATCTATTCCAGTTCAAGGTCGAACTGTGCCACCATGGCAAGCAACATTCTAATGGACATGTGCTTCATAACAGGAGAGAACACATCATTGAAGTCGACACCTTCTTTCTGAGTGAACCCCCTAGCGACCAATTTTTCCTTGTATCTCTTCAACGTCACTCCTTCGATTCCTTTCTTAACTTTGAAAATCCATTTACAGCTGACTAACCTAGCTCCAACAAGTTTCTTCATCAGTTCCCATGTGTTGTTGTCATGAAGAGATTTCATCTCATCATCCATGGCCTTCAGTCATTCAGTCTTTTTTCGACTCCTCATAACTTCCTTATAGTCTCTAGGTTCTTCGTCGAGAACCTCACTTGCAGAGATTAAAGCATAAGATATAAGATCTGCATACCCAAGTCTCTGAGGTGGCTTAATGAATCTCCTTGACCTGTCTCTTGCTAGCAGGTAGTCATTATCAGTCTCCTCATCTTCGACAACATCTTCTGTTTCTTCTTCGACTTCATATGGGGTACGCGATTCATCATCAACATGCTCCACCTCAACATGAATCTCTCCCTGTTCCAGCTCTTCGTCAGCATCATCAGTTTTCTTGAAATCCATCTCAGCTTCATTCAAAACTACATCTTGACTGGTGATACACCTCCTATGACCTGGCTCTAGGCACCATAGCCTAAGCTTTGTGAAAGCTCCGCTGATTTGAGCAAATTTTTGGGAAAAACAGATTGTCAAAAGATATGAAGAAGTCTGAAGAAAGAAGACTGGTCAGAGATGATGTCCTAACAGATGTCTCAACATTGCAGGATGTTTCTAAATCCGTTGCAAGATTTAAGGAGCAATCAAGACATGGATCAAGGAATCAACAAACAGAAGATTGAAGCCCAAGGAAGCAGAAGACTCTATAAATAGAAGACTTAGACCTAGGATTTCATACACCTTTGTATGCCTTTTGTAACCTAGTTCTTTTGCGTAAGAAATAAAGGTTTAGGGTTTTGAGAGTCGTTGGCTCTCTAGGTTGTAAGTCTCTCTTTGTATCAGTTGATGCATTGTGGCAGATATAGGTGTCGCACAGATCCATAAGACTTGAGGTATTGGATTGTGTATTGTTCTTGGAAGAAGCTTTTAAGCAAATCAGAGTTAGCTTGGTTGTCAAGAAAGCTTGATAGATTTCTGTATTGATAGGGATGATGTAGAAATCACAGTTGGTGATTAAGAAAAGTGAGTGGGGTATCTCATATCAGAGTTGTAAACATTTGAGTTTAGCTTTGGTAAAGATGTTCATTGGGTAGATGTTAGGATAAAGTTGTAAACGGGGGAGTTTAGCTTTGTAACAGGTCTACAGATAGTGAAGTCTCCTTCCTGGATTGGTATCCCCCAGATGTAGGTGAGTTGCACCGAACTGGGTTAACAATTGCTGTGTTCTTTATCATTCTGCAGATTTAAGTTTTCTGTTAGGGTTTATGATAAACATGTTGGATCAGATGTCGTGACATCTGTGATTGTACAGTTCTGATATTCAAGGTATCAGTCTGCTGTTGCGCCTCTGAGTTTAAATGATTATGTAGCACAATGTCTTGACATGTGTTAGGACATCTGCTGTCTGCATAGGCCCGAATTTCACTTTGACTCCTTCAGGGTATCCTATGAACATGTATTTCAGAGCTCTAGGTTCGACCTTGTCTTGCCTAATATGAGCATAGGCCACACAGCCAAATACTCTCAGTCTGTCGAGACTAGGTGGATGTCCTGACTAAAATTCTTCAGGTGTCTTCATTCCCAAGGCAGTCGAGGGACATCTATTTATCAGATAAGCTCCTATTGAAACAGCCTCCGCCCAAAACACCTTCTTCAATCCAGCACTAACCAACATGCATCTAACCCTTTCAAGGATTGTTCGATTGAATTTCTCAGCTAAGCCATTTTGTTGAGGAGTACATGCTACAGTCTAATGCCTTGTAATCCCAGACTCAACACAATAACTGTCGAACGCTTCGTTGCAGAACTCAAGGTCATTGTCGGTTCTCAACCTCTTAACCTTTCAGCTAGTTTGAGTTTCGACCAGAACCTTCCAACTTTTGAAATTCTCAAAAGTTTCATCTTTCGTCTTCTGAATGAATACCCATAACTTTCTGGAATAGTCATCAACAATGGATAGAAAATACCTTGCACCTGAGTGTGAAGGATTCCTTGCAGGCCCCCAAAGATCAGCATGAATGTAATCCAGGGATTCGTGTGTTCTTTGCTTACCTTTGTTAAACTTTGCCCTACAGGATTTACCAAATACGCAAGATTAAAAAAACTCCAACTTTTCGACTTTGTCATCACCTAACAGGTTATGCTTCCCCAATTCGACCATACCTCTTTCGCTGACATGACCCAATCTCATGTGCCATAATTCTGTCTTCGACATAGGTTTCATGGACGCAATATTTGTCGAACCACTTACAACCTCAGCCTCAAGGGTATACAAGCCTTGTTTCTTCACGCCTCTCAAGACTTCCTTCAACCCCTTCAAGACTCTTAGGATACTTTTCTCTCCTTGGAAAACATATCCCTTCCTGTCGAATTCACCAAGAGAAATTAAATTTCTCTTCAAATCAGGTACATACCTGACTTCAATCAATAACCTTATTGACTCATCATGGAGCTTGAATTTCACAGATCCAATACCTACAGGATTTGTTGTTTCTCAGCAGCACTGATCCACCATCTTGATCACATAGCTCCTCGAACAATTCTCTGTTTGGAGTCATGTGCCAAGTGCAACCTGAATCCATAATCCACTCTTTTCTTGAGTCACCACTTGAAACTACAAGGACATCATATGAGTCAAAGTCATCTTAAACAATGGTTGCGTTGCCATTATCTTTACCTCCATGATCTTTCAGGCGTTCAGGGCACAACTTTCTTGTGTGACCCTCATTCTTACAATGATAGCATCGAATACCAGATGCTTCGCCACTATAAGACTTCTGCTGACTTTTACGTTTCTTCTTGTCGAACTTACCATCCTTTTGCAAGAATTTTCCCTTAACGGCCAAACCTTCACCAACTGTCGAAGGTTTATGCTCCTTTCGTTCGTTCAGGTCCTTAGAATACAAGGCCGATTGAACTTCTTCAATGCTCAGGGACTCCCTTCCATACAAGAGAGTTTCTTTGAAGTGAGCATGTGTTCTGGGCAAAGCACACAACAGCAACAGTGCTTAATCTTCATCATCGATCTTCACATCAATATTTTCAAGATCAAGTGAAAGCTCTTGTGTTTTGGATAAATTTTGGTAAAACATAAATGCTGAAAAAAAACGTCAACATGAAGATCAAGCTGAATATTTCTGTAGAAGATAAGATGTCGAATGAGATGTCCCAGCATGCAGACTCGACATCCTAGACTGTTATAACAGATTGATTTAAATCTGTTTTATATATGCTGCAAGATTCAGGAGAAATCGCAGGAGTGGATCAAGGAGATGGAAAGCCCAAGACAGCAGAAAACTATAAATAATAGAGTCTAGGGTTTAGGGTGACCTTTTTGTACTTTTGTATCACTTGTGACTTTGTAACCTAAATAATTTGTAAAATAAGGGTTTAGGGTTTGAGAGTCGTCGGCTCTCTTAGGAGTCAGAAGTCTCCATTCTGCAGTATGTGATGCAGGATGGAAGGCATAGGTACATGGTCTAACCAGAAGCCTTTAGGCAATGGTTGTTCTTGGACGAAGCTTTTAAGCAAGTCCAAGATAACTTCTTGATCAAGGAAATCATGACGGGTTCTGAATTGGCAGATAACAGAAACATCATAGGTGGTGATGAAGGATGTGAGTAGGTCTCTCATATCAGAGTTGTAAACGTTAGAGTTTAGCTTTGGTAAAGATATTCATTGAGGGTAGTGATTAGGATAAAGTTATAAATGGGGGAGTTTAGCTTTAGGATAATACTACAAGATAATGAAGTCTTCATCCTGGATTGGTATCCCCCAGATGTAGGTGAATTGCACCGAACTGGGTCAATATATTCTGTGTTCGTTATCATGCTACAGATTTACAGTTTTGTTGTTTGTGTTCTTGACTAAGATGTCGCAACAAGATGTCTCGACATCTTTTGTGACTTTGCTGTTGCACTTCATAACAGTAGCTGTGTATTCAACCTTGTTTACTATAGATGCAGTAATCAATGTCTTAACATTCAGATGGGACATTCGAGTATCTGCATAACCAGAATTTCAATTGGTATCAGAGCAGGCATCCTGGTCTGTTTCTGGATGAGATCGATGGAGTACTTTCTAGTGATTAAACAAGGAGGAGTTATTGTCTGAAGGGTTCTGCAACAACAAACAGGATGAGTGGTAGTTCTCTTGGATGGTGTCCTGAAAGATGTCTTGACATCTTATCTAGGGCAAGTTGAAGTTGTTCTTTAGTGATTCCGCTGCAGATGTTTCTGATTGAAGGATTCCAGTAGTATGGGATACTGGAGTAATGATTGGAGGAGGATTGTAGTTGTCCTTATCTGGTTCTGTTCTTGTAGATGTCAACCGGTTTGAAGACACATAGCATTCCAAAGTCGGGAGCAGAGGGATGTTATTGTGATGGTTGAACCTTATGTGACTTGGTACATGGTTGAGTGGTGTCATCATGTATGCTGAAGTCAGATTGAATAGAAGGGGTAAGATGAATTATCAAACTCATGCTCTAGGGGTTTGATGATTTCTTGTTGACTAAGTTGTTGAAGACACTTGATATGGTGATCAAGTCCAATCAAGGTAATTCAGTCATGTTCTGGAGTCTGCTAGTTATTCTTCAGACTAGGAGGTGCTTTCTTGGAAGCATAGGAGTGAAGACAGTGGAGGTGATTTATTTTCACCGTCCACAAAAGCGTGCAAGGAAGAACTCATACTTCTCAACCCTAAGGATGAGTTCACACAGTTGAGGTAATTAGGATTCGCTCAGAGAGAATCTTAAGAGCTTGAGTCAAGGGGGCAGCCTTGATATCTCAACAACTTGCACAAAACAGAAGAAGACAGCATGAAGAGGAACATCTTGGTGATATTCAGAAGATGCTGGAATCGGACAAGGGTTATACTACAAGGATTAAAGATCAATTGCTTTGTGCAAATTTGATTATCCTTGTGATTCAAGATTTAGGATGTTGTATCAGATGTTCTAACATCTTTTCATCAGAGTTTTGGAGAATCATGGGAGGGGTTCTACATTCGCTCAGAAGTCTCCTAGGCTTTGACCTAGAATTATTGGCTTAACATCTTTTTCCTGGAGAGTATAGAGACTTGTCCAGACGGTGATGCTGTTAAAGATGGAGATGGAAGACTATGAAGACATCATAATCTTGATGACTACTTGGATTGGTTTATTTCTGATCTAGGTACTTTAGGGCATTCCAGAATGCTCATCATGGAGTTCAGATAGGTGGCAATATCAGCAACTTCGTGAAGACGGCTCTACTCAAGGAAAGGTGGCATCCTTGGTACAATTATGGGGGTTAGTTTCTAACTAGTCCTTCTAAAGATTCTGACAGTGGCAGGTTTGAAGTCTTTGGAGAAGCACTGGGAGGTATTCAACAATGTGTGAGATTGTTTTGAATAACTGCAAAATCAACAGAATGGAGGTTGTCTACTCAAACTTGGTTGGTGAATCAAGTCTATGAGAGCATGGAATTCCTGTTTTGTTAAGGGAGGAAGTTCTTTCAAGTGGCAGAAGAAGGATCTGAATTTAGCAGCTAGATGTCAAATCAGAATGTTCTGACATCTAGTTCAACATCAGAATCTCAGTTGGTGAAGTGGCACATTAACTTAAGATAAGGGAATCTACAAGAATGAATAAAGGATGCTTCAAAAAGATCGTTCTCATGGAAGTTTGTGGGAGTTGTAGGAAGGAGAAGATGTTACATGTCTATGGCTTAGGGAGTCTAAGTGTGTTTACTATTGAGCAAGTGGAACATGTGACTTGAAGATCAAGGTTCAATGGAAGATTAGGATATCTTTGTGAGAGTTCTGATAAACGTGAAAAGGTCAAACTGTGGTATTTGGCTTTTTCATATGAGGATTCATGAAGGAGGTGATCAAACTGTGGCAATTGGTTGATCTCAGAAGTGGATTCGAAGAATCAAGATAATCAGAGTGTGGCAGCTGGTTAGTCTTGAGGATTGTCTTAGAACAAGTTACTCTTGGGCAGAAGGGTGATGAGTTGAAGACTCAAGGAGATTTTTCTTCTTGAAGGTGGATGAGAGTTTATTTCTCTCTTTCTGGAGTTCTTATTGATGAGGCTTGTGGAGCAGAAGTCATTGAAGTTCTTCAGTTCTTTTTTGGATTACTATGCTATAGTAAGTCCAGTTGGTGGAGCATATCAAGAATCATTGTGATGATGTCTTGGTGTGTGGAGATGTTCTAACTTGGTGTTAGGACATTATCTGGGTTGGATATCCTTGGTGAAGGATGATTATGCTCTGGTCCAGGAGCTTGGTGCCTACATTATGCCTAAGGAGCGTCTACATAATCATACGGGAGAATGATGAAGTAGAAGGACTGCCTTGGATGGAGAATGTAGAGAAGACTGAAGTAGATCAGGTATTGATTGCTTGGAAGTCTGAATATAAAGATATTCATCAGCTGATTAGGAGTATTCCAGATTATCATACGGGAGAATGATAGGGAATGACTGCATTTGGAGAGTTGGGTGATTATCAGATGAAGAGGCCTTGCTAAGGCCAGATGAAAAGCTTGTGGAGGGGATACCGCCCCTAATTGGAAAGTCATGCTTTTCTAAAGCATGTGTCCGGTATCTGACACCGATGGGATAAACAAACTAAGAGGTATGTATCTCTTTGGGGAGTGTGCTATATTCTAGGCCAATTGGATTTTATCTCAAGCAGCTGGAGGTCTATACATAAGAATTCAGGTGGAGTTCGTATGGTGTGTAGATGGTTGCAGGAAAAGGGGGATCAATGGGACTATGATCTCAATCCAAGAGTTTGTTACTAATGGAGGATGGCGATCCTTATGTGACCTCACGATAGCATGATGGGACTTCATGTGTGAGTGATTATTGGTTCTTGTCAGAAGAAGCAATAAGAGAGTTGATGATTGTGTTCAGCAGGTGGCTTGAACCGAGGGTGCGCTCTTGAAGACATGAAGATGCGTCTTATGTTTTCCATTCATTAGCTAGGTGTTCTGTTGGGGAGCACTGGTTACCTTAGATAGGGGGAGTTGCTCCTTGATCTAAGATGTTTTTCTGCTAAGGTGCAGTTGGAATTCCAGTCAGTATTGTGCGTCAAGCAAGCTGTGATTATGTGTCCATCCTGGGAGGATGAGATGTCAAGAAGGATGTCTTGACATTCTTGTATTGTTGCAAGTTGGGGGAGACTTGGCAGTGCAAGTTACATGGTTCTTATTGGATGCTTAAGAATCATTGGTTGAGTCTGGGGGAATTTATTTTTCTCTGCGGATTGTGATCACAAAACTGTGAAGTTATTGATCAATACAGAAGTTTCTGGTAGATAATGTCTAATTATTGCTGCTTCTGCTGTTCTGCTACTGTTTGCATGATTGATTGCCCCTAATGCATAGTTGCTTGGTTTGTCATATTATGGCTAAAAAAGGGGAGAAGTAAGTAGTAGTAGTGTTCCTTGGTTGTTTCCTTGAGGGGGAGCTGGATGTGGTATGCAAAGTTTGTTTTAGCCAAAATTTTCCAAAAAAGGGGAGATTGAAAGCTCTTGTGTTTTGGACAAATTTTGGTAAAACATAAATGCTTAAAAAAGCGTCAACATGAAGATCAAGCTGAATATTTCTGCAGAAGATAAGATGTCGAATGAGATGTCCCAACATGCAGACTCGACATCCTGGACTGTTATAACAGATTGAATTAAATCTGTTTTATATATGCTGCAAGATTCAGGAGAAATCGCAGGAGTGGATCAAGGAGATGGAAAGCCCAAGACAGCAGAAAACTATAAATAATAGAGTCTAGGGTTTAGGGTGACCTTTTTGTACTTTTGTATCACTTATGACTTTGTAACCTAAATACTTTGTAAAATAAGGGTTTAGGGTTTGAGAGTCGTCGGCTCTCTTAGGAGTTAGAAGTCTCCATTCTGCAGTATGGGATGCAGGATGGAAGACATAGGTACATGGTCCAACCAGAAGCCTTTAGGCAATGGTTGTTCTTGGACGAAGCTTTTAAGCAAGTCCAAGATAACTTCTTGGTCAAGGAAATCATGATGGGTTCTGAATTGGCAGATAACAGAAACATCACAGGTGGTGATGAAGGATGTGAGTAGGTCTCTCATATCAGAGTTGTAAACGTTAGAGTTTAGCTTTGGTAAAGATATTCATTGAGGGTAGTGATTAGGATAAAGTTGTAAACGGGGGAGTTTAGCTTTAGGGTAATACTACAAGATAATGAAGTCTTCATCCTGGATTGGTATCCCCCAGATGTAGGTGAATCGCACCAAACTGGGTCAACATATTCAGTGTTCATTATCATGCTGCAGATTTACAGTTTTGTTGTTTGTGTTCTTGACTAAGATGTCGCAACAAGATGTCTCAACATCTTTTGTGACTTTGCTGCTGCACTTCATAACAGTAGTTGTGTATTCAACCTTGTTTACTATAGATGCAGTAATCAATGTCTTAACATTCAGATGGGACATTCGAGTATCTGCATAACCAGAATTTCATCAAGAATCAGCTTGTTGAACATATCCAACTGTTCAGCCAAAACTTTGTCTTCACTCATCTTGAATGAATACAAAGCTTGCTTCAGGTAGAGTCGATTCACCAGAGATTTGGTCATGTACAGACTTTCATGTTTCAACCATAACCCCGATGTCGTAGTCTCCTTTGATACCCGTTGAAGAACCTTATCAACAAGGCTCAACAATATTGCGTTGTGGGATTTCTCTATCATGACCGTCTTTTCTTTTACCATTAACGCAACAACCATGACTGCCTCTCCCTTCAACGCTTCCAAACAACCTTGCTGAACCCGTAGGGCTTTCATCTTCAAGCGCCACAGACCGAAATCGTTCACTCCGGTGAACTTTTCAATCTCATACTTTGTTGAAGGCATCTTCTCCACGTTCACCGCACCAATTTGTTGTGAAAAACGATATCGGAATAACAAAGTATATTTGGTTTCTTGAACACCAAGAAATCCACAAGGGTAGAAAAGAAGGAAAAAAAACTTGAACAAACAAATGAAACCCTATTAGGGTTCACAAAGGAAGAAAAAGGAGGAAGAAGAATAGAGAATTGGTTAAATCTGTTTTACTATTCACTTTCTCAATAGGGTTCAAAGATTACAAGTGAATACCAACACTTAACCTCTCTTAACCTAATAAGGTTTTGTCACACCTTATGAAGAGAGACTAGTATACTATTTATAATAAACCTAACATACTAGACTAATGGGCTTTTTAACAATTACCCATTACAAGCTAACTTAGGGTACAAGCTAACTTAAACAATTGGATCCATAACACAAGGCCCAATTCGATCTCCTACATATTAGAACACAATTAGACTATAACATGTAGGTCTTCGACAACAGCATGTGAGCGGACTTCGACGACATGCTAAAACTAGAGTTCGATCTAATATCTCACAGTATGGTTCACAAATGGTTTGTGTTGTTATGAAGAAAAAATATAATGAGGATGAAGGTAAAGTGAGCGCTGCAAGCTTGTGTGAAAGACCTAAAATGACATCCATTCTAATTTAACACAAGTCTGCAGCTCTGAGTTCAACTTCATTTTCATTTCATTGTGGATGTCATTCTGGGACATGTACGTTCATTAAACATTTTATGATTTGATATGTTATAGTTGTTGATACAAGTTGTTTGTTATTAATAATAAAAGTTGTAAATTGTATGTTGTTTATGGCATGTTGTTGATGATTTTGTTGTTGATAATAAAAGTTGTTTGTCGTATCTTCTATGTTGTTTAAGGTTTGTTGTTGATTAATGTTGTTGTTAAGGTTTGTTTAGAATATGAGTTTATTATATCTTATGTGGTTTGCGTTTTTTTTACTCCTTACTAAATATATAACTTTTCGGATTGAATTAGAAAATTATAATATGAGATATTAAGTTATATAAGAAAACAACTTACACTTATCAATGGTATACAAGATTTCTTCAGCCCACTATCCGTATTTCGCACTTTAATGGTTAGAACTTGGTTTAATTCTTATATTTCTTCAACCGGTCATTTCTCCACCTCTAATTTTGTTTACAAATTTAATAATATTTTGCAAAATGAACTAAAGGTGAAGGAAGGGGAGATTGAAGAACTGGGAGCATTGAAACAAAATATAACCGTTAAAGAATGCGGATAATTGGCTGAAGAAATCTTGTATAACATTGATTAGTGCAACTTGTTCTTCTAATATAAATTAATTTGTCATATTATTGATTTTTAGATTAGATTGAAAGGTTATATGTTTATTGAGCATTGAAAAATAAGCATTCCACATCATTTATGATAAACTCAGATATATATATCACAACCGTTGTTAAATGTTAAGTGTTAGAATTTCACTACGGTTGTTTAATATAACCGTTGTGATAGGTAGCACGCTATCTAGTTTATAATTACGGTCGCATGACCGTGATGGAAAACATCATACTCACAACCACATCTTATCTCACCACGGTTGATCAACCGTGGTAGTATACCTTTTCCAACTATGGTGAAATAACTTTTATGTAATAGTGGTACTTTTTCAAAATAAAACATAACACACAAGTCAGTGTGCTTTAAAAACTCTTAAGTAGAGATGTCTTAGGGGAAAAGGCAATCATCCAAAAAAAACACTTGAATTCATGAACATTGTAAATGGTGGCAACATTTGAAAACAATGAATCCATCTGAGACAATAATTAGATGACTATGATAATTTAATATATGGAAACTTAAGAGTTACCTAGAGATAAGAAGCAAGATTCTTGTGTTAGAAAATAGACATGCACTTATTTGTTGATCAACAAGAGGCTATACATCAATGGATTATCCAACTTATACTTGTCTTAGAGGTTAAACCCACTTAGCCCTTTGGAAAGGGAGCACTGAAGCTTCTTGGGTTCTTAAAATTAGAGTTTTTGAAAACACCTGAAAAAACATAACTAAAATTGTTTGATATGGTTTGAAATATAATCACACACATAATTTTAAATCGCATCATAGTTGTGGTCTGATGTGGTTGTAGAGGCTATCACATCAATTTTGCAGTCGCAATTGCGGTTGTAGAATACAATTTAAAACCATGGAGGGAACCAATACCAATGGTGAAGGATTATTTAGAACTACCCATGTAACTAAAAATTAAATTTGAGTTTTTGAAAACACCTGAAAAAACATAACTAAAATTGTTTGATATGGTTTAAAATATAATCACACACATCTTTTTAAATCACATCTTAGATTTTATTTCTTGATCCACAGTGTCCTTCAAAACTGTAATCTTAAAAACTTTTTCATACGTGATTGGGTTATCACTTGTGCTAAATACAACTAAGTTGTGCAATTACCTTCTTTTTTATGCTTCTTGACCCGTGTCATAGCCCCAGAGGTAAATAAGTTGTCTACTTTCTCTCGGAGATAGCTTATTAACATCAGTATCAATTTCTTCATCATTAATATTTGTTGGAATAATTCCAATATTTTCTTCATTAATTTCTACTACTTTGATCTCTTAACATTCCATTTTTTAGGATTGTAAGTTGTTGTTAATTGTATATTTATGCCAAACATACTACAAAACCATTGAAATCGATACTTCTTATAAGTGAAGAGCTTGAAATTAAGAACATTTAACCTTTGTGGAGCTTCGATACTTCTTGCACATGGATTCCCAAGTGCCCTTTCTTGAGTTACACGCCAAGATTGACTTGAGTATAAAAGAATCAATGGATTGAAAGAGATGATTCTTCACCTCTAAGTTAATTTGTTATTAGTGGCTTTTGAGGTATCATTGTGACACAACACTTATTTATTTATTTATTTTTTTGAAAATTTTGGTATCCGACCTTGCGACCGACTAATCCAAGAAGGATCAATACCCACCGTCCACTAGCGGGGGGACACAACACTTATTTAAAGCGAAAAGTTTTCCATCAAGTTTAATGATAGTAGAATTCATTTGCCATTAATTGGTTTATGCTTGATCACTTTACCCTCTTAGATTCAGCTTCTCTTTTAATTGATTCCTACTCTTTCTTAATTTCATAAAACCATTTGGAATTTTTGATAATAACTTATGACAGTATCTCAAAACATTGAGCACTTATGGCTTTCTTGTGTAATCCAAATGCGGCTTACTTAAGAAACAAGCAAGTAACTAACTACTCAATTTTAATAGAGATAACATTTGGAATATCATATATATTTTTATTTTAAAATAGTATTTATTCATTTTGATTAAACTGCTTGGTAATATTAAAATAAATTAAAATAGGGTAAAATTTGATTTATGAGAGAAAAGAATTCTAAGAATTTAGACTTCTATTAAGAAATAAGTAAAATTTGATCAATAATTATATTTGAGTCAAGATTCAAATTTCTATTTTTTTTTTTTTTTTTGTAAAATTCATTAATTATTTGAGTTGATAATGTAATTCCTTGTGTCGAAGCATATTACTCGACAGAAGCATGGAAGTGTCGAACTGTGTAGATGTTAAAATGTCGAATGTATCTTGATATCATTTAGACTTAGCCTTATTTTGTGTTTTTAGATGAGTTAGTTAGGTTAGTTAGGGTCTGTTTGGTGTGCAAGTAAACTCAGCCTATAAATAGAGAGTAACCCTATTACTGTAATGTGTGAAAAATATTGCAGTTTGCATAGAAATAAAGAGCAAAAGTTTCTCTGCAGTTTTCACAATTCTTCTTCTTCTTCCACTTTTCTCTAAAACCCTAATCTTCCTTTCTTCCCCAATTTATCTTTCCTTTTGTCTCTCATTATCGATTGTGCAACAAAATCTTCTTGTTCATAAAGATCGATTCAGGAATTCTCCATAGGTTTGGTGTAATTCCAAAATCTGGTATCTAGAGCATTGGTTGTGCGATTCTTAGGAAGTAGATGAAGATTGTTTTCTGTTGTCAAGTTCTTTGGGATCTTATGAAGGAAGGAGTAACACCGCTTGCAGAAAACGTGACGGATGACGAAAAGGATGCATACAAAGAATTGACGAAGAAAAGTTATAAAACTCTCTTTATAACTCATCAATGTGTTGATTCAGACAATTTCAAAAAGCTGGGTGATGTTGAATCAACTAAAGAAGCATGGGAAATCTTGGAGAAATCATTTGGAGGCGCTGAAAAAGTGAAAGAGGTGAGGTTACAAACTCACAAAACAACGCATGAATTGCTTCAGAAGGAAGAGAGTGAAAGCATAACTGAATTTTTCACTAGGGTTACGAAACTAGTGAATCAAATCAAGGTATACGGAGAAGTGTTGATAAAAAGATCAATTGTTGCAAAGATCTTGAAGCTATTGGCTCCAAAGTTCGACCACGTGGTAGTCGCAATAGAAGATTCAAAAGACTTGTCAACATTGACAAAGGAAGAGCTTCACGGGACACTTGAATATCATGAATAAAGAATGATTGAAAGAGTTGTAAGCAAGTCGAAGAGTGATGTAGCTTTGCAGGCACAATTAGCAAGAGAAAAGAAAGGAAAAAGGAAATGGTTCGACAACAAAGGTAGAGGTGGCTACAACAATTCGACTGATACAGGAAACCAGTAAGAAGGAAATGTGTCGAACTAGAGAAGACCCTCATACCAAAGAAACTATAGAGATGGTGTCGAAGGTAGAGGAAGAGGTGGTGGTTGAAAACCTGACAAAAGTCACATTCACTGTTTCAATTGTCAAAGTATGATCACTACTCTAGTGATTGTCCAGAAAAACAAAAGAACCAAGATAATGATGCAAATCTGGCAAAGCATGAAAAAGAAAAGATGTTGATGGTCACAACAAGAGATGATGAAAAATTCAAGGATCAATGGTACTTGGACTCAGAATATTCATCATACATGACTGGTATGAAAGATTGGTTTGTCAACAGAAAACCTTCAATGAAGAATGTGGTGAAACTTGCAAAAGACAATACTCTAGCAGTTGAAGGTATTGGCGATGTTCTGATTATGAGGAAATATGGTAAAAGGACGGTAATTTTCAATGTATTGAATATACCGGGAATGAAGAGTTATTTGCTCAGCATAGGGCAGTTGGTCGAAAAAAACTACAAAGTGTCGATCAAAGACAAGATGATGAGAGTTCTTGACTCAAGTGGAAGGTTAATCTTGAAAGCTCCCATGTCTCATAATAGAACCTTCAAGATTGAACTTAATGTGATGGAGGACACGTGCCTTGCACTTGCAACTAGCAGGGATGAATGGATATGGCACTATAGTCTTGGCCATCTCAACTTTAAAGACATCAGAGATCTGAAAAGAAAAAAATATGGCTTCAGGGTTACCAAAAATTGACATTCCAAATGAAGCATGCGAAGAGTGTGTGCAAACAAAGCAACATAACAATAACTTCAGCAAGAATACAAGAAGCAAGTCGAAGGCAATTCTTGAAGTCATATACTCTGATGTATGTGGTCCTATCCAGGTGGATTAGATTGGTGGTAACAAATACTTTGTCACATTCATAGATGATTTCAATCAAAATCTGTGGACTTACCTGATCAAGAAGAAAGTGAAGTGATCGAGGTATTTGTCAAGTTTAAATCTATGGTCGAAAGACAAAGTACTTGAAAGCTTAAGATTCTAATAAATGATGGTGGTGGAGAATATGTGTCGAAAGACTTCGACATACTATGTGAAAAATAAGGGATTGTGCATGAGGTAGTGTCACCCTACACTCCATAGCAAAATGGAACTACAAAAAGGAAAAGCATAACCATCATGAATATGGTGAAAAGTATATTGAAAGGCAAGCATCTACCCAAAGAATTATAGGGAGAGGTTGTGTCAATTACAACATATATACTGAACAAATGTTCGACGAAAAGGCTAGAAGGAATCACACCAGACGAATGTTGGTATGGTGTCAAACCTAGCTTGAGTCATCTGAAAGTATTTGGATCTATAACACATGGATATGTGCCTGATCAGTTGAGAATAAAGTTTGATGAGTCAAATGATCCTAATAGGATATCATTTGACTGGTGGATATAAGTTGTTTGACCCAATGAACAAGCAAGTAGTGATCAGTAGGGACGTGATCATAGATGAGTTTAAGTAATGGGGTTCGACTGAAAATGTAAAGAAGGATTTAGTGAGAATTTTATGTGAAGAACCAGCAAGTGAAGTCGAAAGAAGAGAAGAAGTTAGAGGTCAAGAAAGCACAGAAAGACCTCAAAGAACAAGACACGTGTCTGCAAGGTTGTAAGAATATGTGATTACATCAGATGATGTGGCCGATGATGATGGTGAGCTTGTACACTATGTTTTCTATATAGATGTTGAACTAGTCAATACAGCTGAGGCATTGAAAGATTCGAAGTGGATGAAAGTAATGAATGAGGAACTGAAATCCGTCAAAGTCAACAACACTTGGTCACTTGTCGAATTACCTCAGGCAAGAAGGGAATCATTGTGAAGTGGATATACAAGGTGAATTTGAATATCAAATGAGAAGTAACTCAATACAAGACAAGACTTGTGGAGAAAGGATTTCTTCAGAAAGAATTAATAGACTTCGACGAGGTTTTTGCACATGTTGCTAGGATCGAAACAATCAAGTTGGTTTTTGGTCTAGAAAACATGAACCACTGGCAGATGTGCCAGATGGATGTGAAATGTGCATTCCTGAATGGCCCCTTAGGTGAAGAAGTTTATGTTGCACAACCAGTTGGGTTTGGGAAACAAGATAAAGAAAATAAGGTATACATGCTGCATAAAGCCTTGTATGGACTTAAGTAAGCTCCAAGAGCTTGGAATAAAAAGATAGATAGCTTTCTAAGGGAGAAGAAATTTGTGAAATGCACAACTGAGCATGGAGTATTTGTAAGAAGAAGTTAAAGTGAATTGTTTATATTGTGTCTCTATGTCGATGACTTATTAATAACATGTATCTGCAAGAAAGAGATCAAAGACTTCAAAGGTGATCTTAGCAAGGAGCTCGAAATGTTTGATATGGCTAACATTTTATACTTCCTTTGCACTGAATTCTACAAGAGTAGCAGAGGCTTGATGATGCATGAAAGAAGATATCCAAGCAAGATACTCAAGAGATTTGAGATGGAAGTATGCAACGCGACTTTGACACCTACTAAACCAAGACTACAATTGTCGAAAGACTCATAGGAAGATGATGTCGACCTAACACAATACATAAGACTTATTGGGTCATTAAGAAACATTTGTCATACAAGGCCTAATAGAGCATACAATGTAGGTATGGTGAGTAGATTCATGCAGAAGCCAAATGTATCACATCTAGCAGCGACGAAGAAGATACTAAGGTATCTGAAAGGAACTCTCGGCTATGGCATTTTGTTTCCTGCACTTGATGAAAGAAAAGATTGCAAATTAATAGGTTACACTGACTCAAATTGGTGTAGTGATGCTGAGGATAGAAAATCCTCATCTGGATATGTGTTTATGCTAGGTGGTGCACCAGTTACTTGGAACTCAAGAAAAGAACCAATATTGGAATTGTCATCGTGTGAAGCAGAGTACATAACTGCTTCTCTCTATGCATGTCAAGCAACATAGATGGTCAATTTGGTCGAAGAAATTACAGGGAAGAATCATGGATCTATTACCATGAAGATCGACAATAAGTCTGCAATCAATCTGGCGAAGAATCCAATAGAACATGGAAGAAGCAAGCACATTGGAATGAGGTTCCATTATCTTTGAGAGCAAGTAGCCAGTGGGAACCTGAACTTGGAACACTTCAGAGCTGAGAATCAGATTGCAGACATCATGACGAGTGGTGTGCAGGTCGAAGTGTTAAAGAAATTAAGATCTGTGATGAATGTATAGCTTAGACACAATGAATTATGTGGCGTGTTGAGAATATAATTCCTTATGCCGAAGCATGTTACTTGTCACAAGCAAAGAAGTGTCGAACTATGTAGATGTCGAAATGTCAAATGTATCTTGACAGAATTTAGACTTAGCCTTATTTTGTGTTTTTAGCTGAGTTAGTTAGGTTATTTAGGGTTTGCTTGGTGTTCAAGCAAACTCAATCTATAAATAAGGAGTAATCCTATTATTGTAACGTGTGAAAAATATTACAGTTTGCATAGAAATAAAGAGCAAAAATTTCTCTGTAGTTTTCACAATTCTTCTTCTTCCACTTTTCTCAATCTTCATTTCTTCCCCAATTCATCTTTTCTTTCTTCTCTCATTATCAATTGTGCAACAAAATCAGTGTGTTTATCAAAATCGGTTAAGAAATTATCCATAAATTTGATGTAATTCCAACCATTTGAACCCATTAACCATGATCTTCATTCTGAATGAACATACACCCCTAAAAAAAACTTAAACATATGGAAAAAAAAAGTGAAGACCAAAAATTGATATTAGCAAAATGACAACTAAATATTCTAAATTGAAAAATAGGAAAATGACAACGAAATATTCTAAATTGTTAAATTTATTTATGTGTGCTTTTAGTTATTTGTGTGCCCTTATAAAAACCCCAAGCAAAAGAAATAATGAAATCCAAATTAAGTAATTGGCATCAGAACAGGTTCAAAAGGTCACACATCACCTTTTATTAATAATGAGAAAAAGAACTATTCGCTTTCTTTCAATTTAGGGATAATTTGATTTTAGGTATAAAATCATATCTTTAGGAATGATATTTGTAAGGATGATTTTTTGACAAGATTGGTAAAAAAAAAGAAAAACGAATGTTGTTATTTTAAGTAATATTGAAAAGGTGATTTTTATTAAGTAGTATAGAATATTTAAAAAATATTGATTATTGCAAATAAACATAAATTTGCTTCTACTTCACTTAAAAAATATCTAACAAATAGTTTCTAAATTATTTTAGATGAAAAACCATTTTCAATCTTAAATAAGTGTCTCAATTAATTTTTTTTAAAAATTTGTGAGAAAAGTATCCGTATAAAATAAAAAGTGATTTAAAATGAGAATTTTTTAAAGAGTTTAATCAAAATTGAAATTCCAAAAGTTGTGGGTTCAATTTTAAAATGGGTAAAACATGAACTAATTTAAAAATTATGAAAATTTATAAAGATCAATTAAAAAAATTAAGAAAAAAATGAATAAAAATCTGAAGTAAGAGTTATTCATTGAATTACCCAAAAATTTATTTCCAAGCCAAGAACATAATATTCTCTTCCACATCTTTCAAATTTATTTGTTGAAGAATTCATAAAACACAATTTTATTTTAAATTTACATTTAATGAAATAAGGAAGACTTTGAAATTCTTAGTTTTTGATATAGTATTTAAATGATTAGGGAACTTGCATACCATTCACTTTAAGAATCAAAAAATGGGTGAAATTGGAAATACAAAACTAAACCCATAGATACTAAATAAACTATTTGTTTTATCACAATTTTAATGTTAAAAAAATTATGTGATCACCAATTGTTGTCAAAAGAGAAGGAATATTTTTTCTAGATTGATTGCTTGCCAGCTTAATGCAAATGAGAGCTGTAAAATATTTGAAAATGGTACTCTAGCTGCACTAATTTTAAATAAAAATTTAAAATTCCAAGTACGTATCTTTAATTATTCTTTAATAAAAAGATAGTGCATAGGCTATTTATGTCGTGTCTGCTTGTTAAAGAATAGGTTTTATTACAATTTTGATTTTTGATTTTATTTGATTCACGAAATTGATTATTAGCTTAAATAATGATTTAGTTCCGGTAAGTTGGTGAGATTGTGGTTTTAGTCCCTGAATCTTTTTTTTTCGGTCCAAGTTCCTATATGTTCTATTCCTTTTGGCGCTAGTCTTTGCTGTTACTCTTCCGTTTAAAAAAGGGTGACTTGGCAGACGGTGGTGATGTGTAATATTTCTTTTCATTTCTTTTATATATTTGTTTAACACAGGTGGCTATTAAACTTCCCCTCCATAACATCTCATCTAATTCTCATTTCCATATTTTGTTTTATGTCCCTGTAAATTAGGGCTTGACTTTTCCATTTCCAAGTTTGTCTCTTCCATTCATTGATAGCTCAGGTAAGCTCAATGGTGGTTGTACGTCTGCGTTTGAACTTCCAAGAAAGAATCTTTCAGGTATGTCATTTACTGTGAACTTACATTATGGGAGAAAGTTTGTTAGGGATGGTGTCGTGTACTACCTAGGTGGGGATAAAGTTGAAGTAGACATTGACCCTGATAAGTGGAGCTTCTTTGAAGCAACTGGTATTGTTAATGATGTTAGCAAACTTGAAATCAATGATTTTTGGCTATAGTGGTATAACATTATATCGGGTAAGCATGCAAGGGTAGTTAGTGATGTTGATGCTGGTAAGATTTATGAACACTATGTTGAAACTGGCGTTAGTGTAGACCTTTTTGTTGAGCACAAAATTACGGAAGATGCTGTTAATGATGTGGAAACTAACAATGTTATTGAGGATGATGCTGATAATGTTGAAGCTGACACAGTTGGTGAGGCAAATGTAAGTAATGTTGAAGGTGATACAGTTGGTGAGAAAAATGTAACTAATGCTGAAGCTGAGACTGGTATGGATCATGGTGTTTCTGATAATGTAGATGTTGACACAGTTCGTGAGAAAAATATAACTAATGTTCAAGCTGAAACAGGTATTGATGATGGTCATGAAAGTGATAGTTCTGATAGTGATGATAGTGATTACACTGGTTTATCATTTGAGGATAGTGAGGATGAAAGAGCCCTTGGTTTGGATGATGGGTTTGATGTGGTAGAAAAAACTCTTGCAAGGGTTAAGCAGATAGCAAGGAAACATACGAAAACGCCGATAAAGATAAGAATTATTGATGCAACTGGGGGTTCATATAGTGGAAATAGAGTTGGTAATGAAGGGATTGAAACTAATTACTTAAGTGATGATCTTGGGATTAGTGATCCAGATGCATCAGATGAAGAGAAATGACCATCATATCCAAGGTTTAAGATGGAGGAATTAGACAAGGACTACAAGTTCAAAGTTGGGTTGGAGTTTGTTTCTTTGCATGAATTCAAGGAAGCAATAACTGAATGGTCAGTCTTAAATGGTAGAGAGATAAAGTATGTGAAAAATGACAAGGTTAGAGTGAGAGTGATGTGCAAGGGAAAATGTGGTTTTTTGGCTCTGGTTAGTAAAGTAGGGAATAAACACACGTATAGAATGAAGAAATGGATTGGTACTCACACGTGTGGAAGGGTTTTGAATAATACAACTGCTAACTCAAAGTGGATTGCTAAAACTGTGGCGGCTAGGATGGCTTCTTCTGATGGTCCCAAGCTTCGTGATATTGTGTCTGAGATTAGGACAACATATTCTGTAGGTATTACTATGAACAGGGCATGGAAGGCTAAACAAATAGCTTCGGCTTTGGTTGAAGGTGATGCCACAAAGAAGTATACACTTTTATAGAGGTATTCAGCTGAATTGAGGAGGGTCAATGCAGGTAATACTCGCAAAATTAATGTCACCAGAATCACACCCACTATTCAACCAAGATTCTCTTTTTTTTTACTTTTGCTTTGATGGAATCAAGAAGGGATTCACCACTGCTTGTAGACCATTCATTGGTGTTGATGGCTGTCATCTAAAGACAAAATATGGAGGAACTTTGCTTGTTGCTGTTGGAAGAGATCCTAATGATCAATACTATCCATTAGCCTTTGGTGTATGTGAGACTGAGACTAAGGAGTCATGGAGGTGGTTCTTGACCTTGCTTTTGGCGGACATTGGGCAAGATAAAATATGGGTATTCATTTCAGACCAATAAAAGGTACTTGTCACATCTATGTTTTTTTGCTTTACATCCTTATGCAATGTTTGACTTTTTAAATTCATCCATGTATTATTAGATTCATTTTTGATTTGGTCCCTGATTTTATTGTTTATTTTGTTTTCAAGGGGTTGATACCAGTATTTGAGGAGATGTTTGAGAGGGTAGATCATAGGTTATGTCTTAGGGATTTATATGCCAATTTCAAAAAGAATTTTGGTGGTGGGATCAAAATCAGAGACTTGATGATGTCTGCAGCAAAGTCAACATATATACAAGCATGGGAGGCAAAGATGAAAGAGCTGAAGGCATTTAATCCTAAGGCTTGGGAATGGTTGGCCAAGATCCCAACAAAGTCATGGTGTAAGCATGCTTTTTCATTCTATCCTAAATGTGATGTGTTAATGAATAATGTATCTGAGGCTTTCAATAGCATAATACTTGTGGCTAGGGATAAACCAATATTGACAATGTGTGAATGGATAAGGAACTATCTGATGAATAGAAATTCTACATTAAGAGAGAAAGCTGATAGGTGGGAACATAGGATTATGCCAAGACCTAGAATTAGGCTAGATAACAAAGTTCAGCATGCTGGAAACTGGATAGCTAGTTGGTCTGGTGATAGTATTTAGCAGGTTGAACATATTCACAGCAAACATATGTTCATTGTTGACACATCTAAGAAAACTTGCACTTGTAATTTTTGGGAGTTGGTAGGCATACCATGTAGATATGCAGTTGCTGCCCTAGGATATAGGAATCTTAAACCAGAAGACTATGTAGATGATTGATATTCTAAGGATACCTATGTGGCATGCTATGACTACAACATTAGCCCAATTAATGGCCAAGACATGTGGCCTGAAGTTGACACTGAGGAAATGTTGCCTCCATCTTACAAGAGAGGGTCTGGTAGGCCAAAGAAGTTAAGGAGAAGGGAACCTGATAAGGATCCCAACAAAGTGAGGACACAAACTACTTATTGTTGTACCAAATGTGGAGTGCATGGACATAATTCCAGGAGTTGTTTGGTTCAGGTGCCATGCCATGAAGCTCAGAAAAGAAAGGTATCATTTAAAATCAGTTATGTTTACAAATTTTGTTATTTTGTCATTGATATTGATTGAGACTTTGTTTCTGCAGAAAAAATCTAAGAAAACTGCTACACAAGCATCATAGTCTGGGAATGAGCAATCAACTAAACAACAACAGGAACCAAGTAATACTGAGAATGAGCAACCAACTGAATAACAACAGAATCCAAGTAATGCTGAGAATGAGGCTCCAACTGAACAACAGCTGGGAACACAATGTGATGTGGATCCAGAATTTGAGATGCTTGCAGTTAATCTATGTGCAGCTTTTGAATCAACACAAACCCAACCCAACATCAATGACATCACAACAGAAATTCCAAATATTCCCCACGTTCCTATTAATATACAACCAACTGTTGAGGTTTCTAATGAACATCCTGCATAGGCTTCACAAGGACTTGGTGGCTCTCAGCCAAATTACATTTTGTCTGCACCTGTCAAAGAAGGTGGCAGATCACAGTCAAGTGTTGAAGTTGGTATGGTCCCACCTCTGTCATCAGCTCCACCAAAATAACCTGTTGCTAAGAATCCTAAACCAGTTGAGTGTAAAACTTAGTTGTTGTCTATGTTGTTTGGTCTGTTGATATTTGTTATTTCCTTGGTTTTATGGTTGGCATTATTTTGCTAAAACTCATGTAGCAGCAGATGTTGAATGAAGATATCTAATAATATGTTTCAATACTCTTTGTTCAACATGTCGTATGAAGATGTTCCATGGCAGCTCATAGGACATCGCGTTGTGAAGTCAGTTTTATTGCAGATTCTGTTACTATGATTTGTAACTGAATATTCTGTGAATATTTGGTTATCCTATGTGGCATCCAAAGCATTTTTGGATTAGGGTTATTTGTTGGTTTTCGGATTTGCTGTTGTTTCTAATTATGGAGACATAATAGGAAACTTTGGATTGAAGACCTATTTTATTGGAGTTAATTTTGCAGATTTGTGAGCAGTCTAATTGCTGCATTTTTGAAGCCCAATTCAGTCCAGATTACAAGCTATAAATAGACTGATGTAAACCTAGTTTTAGGTGTCGAACTTACATGTATTTTTAGGGTTGTGTGCTTGTGTTTTGTGAGCCTAACTGGTATCTTATGATAACAGTATAAGGACTATAGTGTAAGTTGTGTAAGGTTGCTCATAAGCTTTTAAGCATTGAGTAGCTGTGTGTTAATTCTCATAAGCTATGAAGTATTGAGAATTTGTGTTTCGACCATTGTTACTTGTCTTGTAAGGAACCAGTCACGGGTTGTGATTGAAGAGGGATTTGAGGAGGGCCTCATATCTAGGGGAGTCTTAGGTAGAAGTCATAGGAAGGGTAGTGATTAAGTGAGCTGATTGAATCGGGTGTGGTTATTAGTGAATTGATACTTTCGAATATTGATTTCATCCCTGGCTTGGTAGCCCCCAGATGTAGGATAGTTAGATCCGAACTGGGTTAACAATTTCTGGTGTTCTTTACATTTTCTGCACACTTTTGTTTTGAACTTGTTCATTGTTGTTGTATATCAGTGTCTCGACATCTCGATAGGACATCTGATATATAGGCCAGAATTTCAATTGGCATCAAGAGCTTGCACCCTTAGTTTTTTCTGGGTGAGATTCAGGGAAGGTACTTTCTGGTACAATGGACAAGGATGGAGAAGCTCTGAATAAACCACCTCTGCTAGATGGTTCAAACTATGAGTATTGGAAACCTAGGATGATAGCTTTCATCAAATCCATGGATGATCAAGCATGGAAAGTTGTCATCAAAGGATGAGAGCCTCCTAAGGTTAAAGATGACAAAGGTAACCCTACTGATGTGGTGAAGGAAGAGGAAGACTGGGATGATGCTGACTACAAAGGGTCTATTGGAAATTCTAAAGCCATGAATGCATTGTTCAATGGTGTTAACAGAAATATCTTCAGGCTGATTGAGCATTGTGCTATTGCCAAAGAGGCTTGGCAGGTCTTGAAAGCTGCTCATGAAGGGACTTCAAAGGTGAAAATGTCAAAGCTTCAGCTTCTCACTAGCAAGTTTGAGAGTTTGAAGATGAAAGAGGATGAGAGCTTCATGATTTTCATATGAACATTATTGAGATAGCTAATGCCTCTAGTGCCTTAGGAGAAAAGATGTCTGACAGCAAGCTGGTCAGGAAGATTCTCAGGTCTCTACCTAAGAGATTTGATATGAAGGTCACTGCTATAGAGGAAGCTCAGGACATTGACAAGATGAAGGTGGATGAGCTTATGGGATCACTCCAAACTTTTGAGTTAGGATTCAGTGAAAAAGCTGAAAAGAAGAAGAGTATAGCATTTGTGTCAGGTGCTGATGACACAGATGATGAGGGAAAACTGGTCAAAGATGAAGATGTGTCCAAAGAGCTAGTGTTGCTTGGAAGACAATTTAATAAAGTGTTGAAAAGGATGGGCTGGAAGTCAAGAGAAAATGTTTGAAATAAGTCTCTCGACATCAACAAAGACCAGGATGGAGGCAGAAGATCCAGAACTGAAGAAGACTCTAACCAAGGGAAGAGAGTTCAATGCTATGAATGTGAAGGATTTGGGCATGTAAAAACTGAGTATCCCACTTATCTCAAAAGACAGAAGAAGGGATTATCTGTGACATGGTCAGAAGATGATTCTGAAACTGAAGATGATGAGAAATCTGCAAAGTTGGTGACAACATTAACAGGAGTATGTGAATCAGATGAAGAATCTGAAGAGCTTACTTTTGAAGAGATGGCTATCTCTTATAATAAGTTGTGCATTGAACATGTAGAAGTATGTCAGCAGAAAGAAGAACAAGCATGTGTTATTGTTCATTTAAAGGCTGAGAATACTGAGCACGTGTCTACTATAGCTGATCTACAAGGTGAAGTAAATGTTTTGAATTCAAAACTGGACAACATGATCAAAAATGTCAGAATGTTAAATGGGAGTTCTGATGTACTTGATGAAATTTTGAAGTCAGGAAGAGATGCTAGAAATGTCAGTGGTATTGGATTTAAAGGTACAAATGAATTAGATGAAGGAAAGAAATCTGAGGAAGTACCCGTTCAAGATAAGAGAAGTTTGAAGATGTTGAATAACATGTTGCAACATCCTCTCAGGCATCAGAAGAAGTTCATAAAGAAAAAGAATCAAAGATGGACATGCTACCATTGTGGGAAGTTTGGTCATATAAAAGCTTTTTGCTACAAGCTACATGGTTATCCCAGACCCATGCAACAGTATAAGAAGAGCAGGGTTGAAACAAAAAGGATATGGACTTCAAAGGATTTTGTAAAGGAACATAGGGACTACAAGTCTTTCAGAGTCTCTACAGATGAAAAATGGTTCTTTGATAGTGGATGTTCTCGACATATGACTGGTGTTAGTAGATATATGTCACATGTTAAGTATCATGCTCCTAATGAGGTGATTTTTGGTAATGGATCAAAAGAAAAAGTGCTTGGTGTTGGAAGAGTGGATTGTCCAGGACAGCCAATTCTGGAAGAAGTATTGCTTGTTGAAGGGTTAGATACTAACCTAATAAGCATAAGCCAGTTGTGTGATCAAGGTCTTAGGGTCATCTTTACAAACTACGAATGTTTAATAATGGATGAAAAGAATTATGTTGTTATGAGAGGTGAAAGAACCTCAGAGGGTTGCTATTTGTGGAAAGCTGAAAGCACTATTGTGGAAGTGTTAAATCAAAGAGCTTGTGAATGGCACGTGTATAAGGACCCATTTCCAAAACGTATAAATAGCCCAGCTAACACATTCCAACTTCAATCCTACACTGCAAAAACTTTATCTGATCTATTCTTTCAAAACTCTTCTCCGCTAGGGTTTGCTCTTACTCTCCTCAATACTGCTTTTTGTGATCAACTAAACATGTCTCAACATCCTAACTCCGATTCCATGCACGGCTCCCCTGATAACATTGGTTCTCCACAAATCAATGCTGGAGATGAAGAATCACTGCGGATGATAAACCTCTCTGACCTAGTGCTCGACATTGCTCCGTTGAAAGTTATGCCGGCTGACCCAAAAGGCAACCAGCAAGCTTCTCACACAACGAATGTCAACATTCCAGGTAAGAAATCTAAACCCTTCTCACCTAAGAAGAAAGTCCACTCCATGACCAGTTTGTATGCTAACCAAGTAAGCCCTAAGAAAGACGTGGCTGAAAAGGGATCTAAATCAGGCATAGTTGAGAAGCGGAAGGTTACTAAATCTTGTGATGTGAACAAGAATTCCACTGATGATGATGCTGTCAGAAAGGATAAGGAAATTAGAAGGGTTGTTGCCTCGATTCTGAGTGGAATTAAGGCAAATGTCGAGTCTAATGCTCCAATATCAGTGACAGAAAATATCAATAGCAGCCCTACTGATAGGACGGATGGTGATGTTTCCATGCATGTGAACCGCGAGAGAAGAAGTAAAAGGAAAGCTGATGTAAGGACTGACGATGTTATTAATGTTGATGACCTCACTTCTGATGAGGAACCTATTGCTGGAATGCTGAGAAGAATTCAGAGAAGAAAGAGGAAAAAATGTAATAAGTGAAGGCTCCAAGTCTTCGAAATTGCGTGGTAAATCTGGAGGTGGGGAAAGAAAAGTTCAAGCAGGACTGCCTAAGCAATGGAGCAAGGTTGTAGTGCCCACTAAGAAAAGAAAAATTACTGATCAAAGTGATTCTGACTATGAAGTTGAAACAGATGTCCAGGACATCATTGGTATAAAAAACTCCACCTGCAAGAAGGCTTCTACTGAAAGTTCTATGAGAAATACAGATAGATGGAAAATTGTTGATCAAAGAAGGATTGCTCTGGAGAGAGAGTTGGGGAAGGACTTCAAAAAGTACAAAGAAATAGTGGAGCTCATTGCTGTGGCTGGATTGATGAGAACAGTGTCTAAGTTAGGACTCTGCTATGGAAATCTAGTCAAAGAATTTGTGGTAAATATGTCTGAAGAGTGTGACGAGAACAGGGGCAACAATCCCAGACAAGTATGTGTGAGAGGAGAAGCTGTCACCTTTTCACCTGAAATTATCAACAACTATCTGGGCAGGAGTAATGAACCTCAACCTGAGTTAGAGGTTACTGATAATACTGTTTGCAAGGAGATAACAAGTGGCTGTATGAGACATTGGCCAAATGCAAAGAAGCTGTCGTCTGGTAAACTAAGTGTCAAATATGCCATCCTCCACAGGATTGCTGTGGTAAATTGGGTTCCTACAAATCACACATCTACTATCTCTTCTACACTTGGCAGATTCATATATGCTATAGGGAAGAAGATTTCCTTTGATTTTGGATCATACATCTTTGAGAAGATCTTGAAACAAGCTAGCTCACCTGTTGTCAAGATGCCTATTGGTTTCCCTTCCTTGATCTGTGGTATTAGTCTAGAACAGTGTCCTAATCTTGTGTTGAGGGGTGACACTGCACTCAAAAGGAAACCTCCTCTGTCCCTTCACTACAAGCCACTGGGTGGAGCACATGTCCCAGACATTGTTGGGACATCTACACAGACACCTGGTCCTGCTAATCTTGATGATGAAGCCATTGCTCAGTTGCAAGAAACCTGCAAGGAGCTGGAAGAATCTATCAGGAGAGATACAGCAAGGAAGACAAAGCTAGAGCAGCTGATTAAAGCCTTGGTTGAAAAGAGAAATGCTGCTAAAGAGCAAGAGCTGACTGAAGATGATGGACAACTTGAATCTACTGAGTCTGATAGAAGGAGTGTCCAGTAGTTTGATGATTCTGGTTCTGAGAAGGGTGCTTCTGAATCTGAAGGTGAAAGTGATGAGGTTGCTGATGAAGAGGACAGTGCTGATTAACTAGGCTATCTGCAAGTTTATTTTCTGTTTTTGTCTGTTTTGTTTTTTTTTCTTTCTTTCCTTTTAGACAACTTAATTCTGGTTTGGTGTTGAACAATATACTGCTATGTAATTTGGTTACATTTGTCTATGACCTCTCTTTGTCATATTTGTGGCTAAAAAGGGGGAGTAGTAAGTGTGAGGGGGAACAACATTGTTATGTGCTTGGGCTGTTGAAGGGGAGTGTGTGTGCTGCAGGTAGAGTGTGTGTGCTGCAGGTGGATGGTGTGTTGCTGCTGTTGAGGGGGAGTTTGCTGCTGTTGAGGGGGAGTTTTTCCAGTTTACTATGATGAGTGTTCTTGTGGTACTATGTGTTTTTATGCAGCTGAAGGGGAGTGCTGCTATGCTGGATTTGCTTGTGGTTTTTTGTTACTGATACTGATGGTGTTTAAGTGTGTGTGGAGTTTTAGCCAAAAATAAGCCAAAGGGGGAGATTGTTATTTCCTTGGTTTTATGGTTGGCATTATTTTTCTAAAACTCATGTAGCAGCAGATGTTGAATGAAGATGTCTAATAATATGTTTCAATACTCTTTGTTCAACATGTCGTATGAAGATGTTCCATGGCAGCTCATAGGACATCGCGTTGTGAAGTCAGTTTTATTGCAGATTCTGTTACTATGATTTGTAACTGAATATTATGTGAATATTTGGTTATCCTATGTGGCATCCAAAGCATTTTTGGATTAGGGTTATTTGTTGGTTTTCAGATTTGCTGCTGTTTCTAATTATGGAGACATAATAGGAAACTTTGGATTGAAGACCTATTTTATTGGAGTTAATTTTGCAGATTTGTGAGCAGTCTAATTGCTGCGTTTTTGAAGCCCAATTCAGTCTAGATTACAAGCTATAAATAGACTGATGTAAACCTATTTTTAGGTGTCGAACTTACATGTATTTTTAGGGTTGTGTGCTTGTGTTTTGTGAGCCTAACTGGTATCTTATGATAACAGTATAAGGACTGTAGTGTAAGTTATGTAAGGTTGCTCATAAGCTTTTAAGCATTGAGTAGCTGTGTGTTAATTCTCATAAGCTGTGAAGTATTGAGAATTTGTGTTTCGACCATTGTTACTTGTCTTGTAAGGAACCAGTCACGGGTTGTGATTGAAGAGGGATTTGAGGAGGGCCTCATACCTAGGGGAGTCTTAGGTAGAAGTCATAGGAAGGGTAGTGATTAAGTGAGCTGATTGAACCGGGTGTGGTTATCAGTGAATTGATACTATCGAATATTGATTTCATCCCTGGCTTGGTAGCCCCCAGATGTAGGATAGTTAGATCTGAACTGGGTTAACAATTTCTGGTGTTCTTTACATTTTCTGCACATTTTTGTTTTGAACTTGTTCATTGTTGTTGTATATCAGTGTCTCGACATCTCGATAGGACATCTGATATATAGGCCAGAATTTCAATATTTCTCTAATTGTGTGTGTTTTTTAATGTGACTTTGTAGGCCAAACAACCAAAACAGAAGGTGGCAAGGAAGTTGGAACTGAGGAGAATTGACAGAACAAGGGTATTACAATGCAAAAAGCTTAAGGGAGAGGGAAGTAGAAAAGACCAACCATGGAAGTTATAGACAAGCACCTGTTTTGAATTATGTTTTACTGCTTTGGCTTACAACTTGTTGTTAAAGCCTTTATGTATTATGACTTAAGAGTGTATTTTATTATGACTTTAAGTATGTATGGGCTTAAGATGGTATTTTGTTAAGACTTTAAGTATTTTGTAATGACTTAAGACATGTATTTTGTTATGCCTTTAAATATAAAGCTATGGTTTAAGTAATACTGAAAAAGCACTTATCAACTTAATTGAATTCTTATACTGAACAATATAATCGCATAAAGTTTTATGAACAAAACAAAAACATGTTTTTCATTCAAAATATGGTACAGGGACCAATTCCAAAATACATTAATGTTACAAGGACTTAAAAGCAAAATAACATCAAAAGCAGATACAACTGCATTCACCATTTCAGATAACCACAAAAAATCCCCCATGAAACAACCAAAACAATCTTCAACAGAGTCACTTTTCTCTTCTCCTTCTCCAGCTTGATCTTCATCTTCGTTTTTTTTTACCAGCTTCAATCGCCTTGACCATGACCCCAATATCCTTCAATGCTTGAGAGCAGTTGCAACCACCAAAACATCTAACATCACTAGCTAAATTTCTTTCAAGCTCATCGTCCCAAATAAACAACTTGCAACCAGACATTAATCCTGGATTTTGACACTTCCAAAATCGTCTTTTTGGGTTTTCCATTGAATTTGACATAAACATTTTCATGTTTCTATTGCAACCACACACCAGTGCTTGGCCATCATGAGAATTCGCAGAAGAAAAGGACGCCATGGATGTTGAAGGAAGTGGGTAGAAGAAGAACAAAAATGATGCAAGGTAGAAGAAAGAAGAAGACAACTTCTAAAGTTTTCGGTTTTGGTCCCTCTTTATTTAAAGCTGAATTACCATATCCACGTATGTTACACAATTAAATAAAGAAATCATTAAACAATATTCCAACTCAGCACCGTTTGTCAACTAGGCATTTTTTTAACGTTCCATTGACGTGAGGGACTATTAGCAAAAGGAATAGAACATATAGGGACTTTGACCGAAAAAAAAAAGATCCAGGGACTAAAACAAAAAACTCGCCAACTTACAAGGACTAAATCACTATTTAAGCCTTGATTATTTTATTTTAAATTTAAACAGTCTTGATTTCTTTCATATTTTTGTATTAAAATTAACAATATTTTTATTTTTAAACAACAATTTTTTTTTGTAAAACATGACAAATCATTATATATAAATCTATTGTGAAACTTTATAGATAAAATATAATTTAAAAAACAAATATCTCATCAATCTTTTATGAAAAAACTTGAGATGAGGACTAAAATTGTTTGAATTTAAAATAGGATGACTAATTTTATGAATCAAATAAAATTAGAAGACTAAAACTGTAATATTTTAGCCTAAATAATAAAACTCAACTAACTTTATTAATCCAATTTGTTATTACTATTTATAATAATAATAATAATAATAATAATAATAATAATTATTATTATTATTATTATCCTGGTGAAATAAGATTCAACTAGTTTTCTATTCTAGAGTTTTTATTCATGGGGAGGTAGGGTGAGAGTGTTCTATGATGTCGTGGTGTTAATTATTTTGAAGGTCCGAAATAAAATTGTGTTTTGTATCTCTACAACAAACATAAAAGAAATGAAGGAGAAAAATATTTTTTTTTACTTATAAATGATTTTTGAACATATCAGAGAGAATTCTTGCATCTTCACAGATTGACTCAAGAACTCTATCATTAAGATTAAACAAGAGCGGGTCGAGATTTCGGTCAATTTGGGAGTGCTGCAGTTATTTTCTTTCTCCTTTGTAATTTTTTATATGGTGTTGGTGGTTCAAGCTTAGCTCTCCTTTTGGCATATTGATTTTTAGAGGGAGTAGTTGTTGGAGATTTTGGTGTTTTGTGTGTGTTCGTTGGTGTTTGTAGTGTAAATATTGAGTTCACAACTTAAGAGGGGGTGAATTAGGTGTAATAGTATTTTTAGAGATTTTAAACACATTTCTTCTATCTTGTAATTTTTCGGAATTATGAATAGATAAATGAATAAGAAACAGAAAAATAAAGAGCGGAAAAGTAAATGAACACAATGATGTATACTAGTTCCTCTTATTAACCAAGGGTACATCTAGTACCCTCACACCCCATGAAATATTTTCACTATTATTAGATTATTGTACAAGTCTTACACCAAGACTTCTCCTACAATCTTTTAACAACAATAAAGAAGTAAATCACTTCCTAGATATCCAACAACACCAGCAATTATGGTGGACTTTGAATCACCCCGATTCAAAGGACCTTTCTCCAATAATCACCAACATTATGATGAATATCACATACACTTAGAAATAAAACCACCTTTTATTTACAAATAATTGTCACCACACACCTGGTGGTCATATTACAACAAAATGATATTGATCTGCTGTCGCACACGGGTAAAAAATGATTTTAAGACAAAACATAGTAAAAGGGAAGCGACACTCGAATATCGTATCACAAGGACTCTTGGATTATTATTAATCTACTAAAATCAATTTGGGGGGGTTAGGTTTAAGTTTCGATCAAGATAACAATGAAAATAAGTGATTACAATTACGATTAAAAAGCTAATATGGTGATTTGGTTCCTACCTATCATCGATTATTATAACTTTACTGCCCTAAGCGGATTCTATCTCTGTTCTATCACAATATCAATCAACAAGCGCGATGTTTCCTATTTGCTGAATTAAACACTCGGTTAAGAATAAAGCAAATTAACGAATTAAGCATACAGTAACATGCAATCAAAATTAGGGAACAATAAATCAATCGAACCAAACAAACTACTTTGTGATAAATCAGATTAAGCAAATGATAAGCACATAGCAGAATTGAAAGGAATAGAATTTAAATTGCAAAGCTATATTAATCTCAAGTATCAAAACCTGAATACAGCAGATCAACAAAAGTGATTAGTTTTCCATGGTTTTCGTACAAAGCTTCAAAAATATTTCATGAACACTGAATGAGAGAGAGCGTGAACAGTAGCAGCGACTACTATGTATAAAAAAACATAGCATTTGGGTTCTAACCCAACCGGGTCGAAAAACTTAAAAAAAAAGGCTCGAAACTAAATATTTCTTAAGTCTGTAGCTTCGACGAATTATTTGATACTTCTGAACTCCGAATCAACTCTTGGCTTCAACACAAAACTTGTATGTCTTTCTCTTAGCTTTCCAACGCATATTAGAAAGCGTAAAACGGTATACCGTAGCTCAAGTTATGGTCTGCAATGTGAACAGGTATCAAATAACTGCTATTGCTTAAAATAAAATACGAAATTAAAATAAAGGCAAAATAAACTTAAATCTAAAAACACAATAAAATAGTAAAAATAACAAAACAAACTAGAGAAATGCCTAAGTATAATAGTAGAAGAATGTGCATCAAAATGCACTGATCAAATTCCCCCACACTTGAACTTTTGCACTCCGAGCAAAATTATAAATTCAAAACAGAAAAACTTCAAAATAAAAACAAAACAAAGCATGCATTTCCAAAGGTTTTCAAGATGACAAAAGTGTAAGTAAAATTATAAGTTTGAGCTTCATGAAAAATGGTGTTAGTGAGTAACATTTTGTGATAGTTAAAGTAGATAAGAGGACAGTTTACCAAAGAGTACATCATAAGTAGCAAGATTCTCACAAGATAAAATTCACTTAACTCTCAAGTGTTTAGGTTAATTGTTTACACTCAAAGAACAACATGAGAGTTAGTACTGCCATAAGCTTGAAAATACTCTAACATCCACAATTGAAATATATGCACACAAAGACCAAAGAAACTTTATTCAGGTTGTAACGTGGCCAAGGTAAGGGTAAGATAAATCCTAAGGGGTGTTAGGTTAAAACTCAAAGGGTCAAAAGAAATTGAAGGAAACTGAGGGAGTTGAACTACCAAATACTTCATTCACTTCCAAATTACTTTTCTTCTATTTCTCTTCTCTTTTATCTTTTTTTTCTTTTTTTTTTTTCTTTTTCAAAAGGAAAATATATTGATATCCTTCTTTTTTTCCATGTTTTTTTTTGTATTTTTTTCTTTTTTAGTATTTTTTTTTCTTTTTCTACCAACCTTTGAAACATCACAACTATATTGTTCAACCCCACCCAACTCCATACAAAACTCTTCCAACCCTTTGAATAGGGTGATAAAATTGTTTTTCACTTTTCGGCATGTAATGAGTTTTAAATAAAAAATGGGATAAACAGACTCAAAATGGGTTCTAAACAAAGGATAATATTTGCAGGGTTGGCTTTTTGGCTAACTGGCTAAAAAAAAAAACAACACACCTTTATCATATCAGTGTGTACAAGCAAACAAAAAACTTCAATAGAGTCAATTCAAGTTCTAGAGACTAACAGACATGAGTGAAATCACACAAGAAGAAAAAAGATGGATTTTTTTTAATGTTATCCATTAAAAGGCTCAAAATCTCACAAGGTTAATGATCTACGACAAATGATGCACAATCTAGAGTTTAATCCTACTTAACATGCCAATAATGCACCCAAAAAATTCAATCACATAACACCACAATTCTTTAATCAATAGAACATAGAATTTACTCGCAGAAAATTGCAAATCAAAAACCAAAGAACAGTATGTCGTTTTTATTTTTTATTTAAGAAAACACACAAAAACAAAGAAAACTGAAAGAAAACAAAACAAAGAAATGGTTCCTTCTCCCACACTTAAAACACACATTGTCCTCAATGAAAGAACATAAATTTAAAATAAGAGTGAGAGAAAGGAGAAGGTTCTCCCTGGTCAAGTTGTAGAGTAGGTGGGCATTTCCATAAAGCTCTTTTATGGTTGCATCTTCAGGCACCGAGATTTTATGAATAGCTTCAGGCGCTGCCCATTAAGCTCTTCTATAGTAACAACAAAAGAGCCAATCCATTTCGATCGAAGTTTCCCAGCCATAATTTTAAGGCGGGAGTTAAACAATAAAACTTTTTGGCCTATGGAGAATTCTTCCTATAAATCATCTTATCATGGAAGTAATTAGTTTCCTCTTTATAAATCCTAGAGCTTTCATAAGCTTTTAGCCTAAGCTCTTCAAGCTGTTGTAATTGGAGTTTTCTTTCCATATCTGCTTATTGCATCTCCAAATTACAACCTTTTACCGCCCAATAAGCACGGTGATCTATCTCTACAGGGAGGTGACATGCCTTACCAAATACAAGTCTATAGGGAGACATCCATATTGGTGTCTTGAAAGTTGTTTTTTGAGCCCAAAGTGTGTCTTCTAAACGAAGGCTCCAGTCCTTCCTATTTGGTTGCACCATTTTTTCCAAGATCTGCTTAATTTCCCTATATGAGATCTCAGCTTGCCCATTAGTTTGTGGGTGATATGCATAGAGACCTTGTGCACAACTCCATACATTCGGAGCAAATCTTCCATGGTGCAGTTACAGAAATGAGTGCATTGGTCACTTATGATAGCTTGGGGTATTCCAAACCTATAAAAAATATTAGACCTGAATTTTTTTGCAACAACTCTAGAATCATTAGTCTTAGTGAGGATAGCTTTCACCCACTTTGAAACATAATCAAAAACAAGTAAAATATAGAGAAAACCATAAGATACAGGAAAATGACCCTTAAAGTCAATTCCACATACATCAAACACCTCACAGAAAAGCATAGGTTGTTAAGGCATTTCACTCTTACGAGTGATGGTTGTACTTGTTATTTGACATTCTTTATAAGTGCGGTATATCTCATACGCATCTTTAAAGATGGTAGGCCAATAGAAATCCGAGTCTAGGACTTTTCTTGCTGTCCTTTGAGGCCTGAAGTGTCCCCCTACTTGATAGGCATGAGAAAAGTGCAAGATAGATTCAATCTCATAGTCGGGGACACTCCACCTAATAACCTGATCACTAGCAAATTTCCATAGATATGGATCATCCCACACATAATATTTGCAACACTCTTGAGTTTGTGAATTTGTGTCCTAGATGCACCTGCAGGAAAAACACCAACAATAAGATAATTAACAATATCAGCAAACCAAGGAGTTACCCCATGCAACTGTAAAAGTTGTTCATCAGGAAAGTTATACTGAATGAGAGAAGGATCTCCATCCCGCTCTATTATGCTCAAGTGGTCAGCTACTAGATTCTCAGTACCACTTTTGTCCTTAATCTCCACATTGAACTCTTAGAGCAACAACATCCACCGAATTAATCTTGGCTTTGCTTCTGGTTTCTTTAAAAGATACTTCAAAGCTGCATGGTCAGTAAAAACAAAAACCTTGGAACCTAGCAAATATGATCTAAACTTATCAAGAGCAAAAACAATTGCTAAAAGTTCCTTTTCAGTGGTAGTGTAATTAGCCTGTGCAGAATATAAAGTTCTAGAAGCATAATAAATAACATGGAAAGCCTTGTGCACCCTTTGTGCAAGGACCGCCCTCATTGGATAGTTAGATGCATCACACATAATCTCAAAAGGGAGGCTCTAGTCAAGAGACTGGATGATGGGGGTGAAGTTCAATGCTTTCTTCAAGAAATCAAACACCTGTTTGCATTTGTCATCAAAGTTGAAAGTGACATCATTCTTCAACAACTTTGACAGCGAAAGAGCTATCTTGCTGAAATTCTTTATGAAAAGCTTGTAAATACCTGTATGACCAAGAAAAAATGAATCTCGCGAATGCAAGATGGCTAAGGAAATGTATAAATTACATTAATCTTAGCAGGGTCTACTGAAATTCCTTTTTCAGAAATTATGTGACCCAAAAACAATTCCCTGCTTAACCATAAAATGACATTTTTCATAATTCAAAACAAGGTCAGTTTCAATGCATCTCTCTAAAACCATATTCAAACTTTTTAAGCATGCATCAAATGAAGAACCATAAACAGTAAAATCATCCATAAATACTTCCATGCAATTTTCAATAAATTCAGCAAAAATACTAATCATGCATCGCTGGAATGTGCCAGGAGCATTGCAAAGACCAAATGGCATCCTCCTGTAAGAAAATGTACTGAATAAGCACGTTAAAGTTGTCTTTTCTTGTGATCGGTCGACACTGACGAATAAATCTGTAAGTATACAGTTGATCGTGTAGTCTTAAAAAGGATGTCGAACCCATAGGGACAGATTGTCAAATTAATGTTATCCAAGGTTGCTGTGCAAAGCTAAGGCTGAAGGGAAACAGAAATTAAACGGGAAATAAAGGACTGAAATTAGAAACTAAAATTTAATACTAAAACAAGCCCGAAATGTGATTTTCGTGCACCGACGAGACTTACAAAAAATGGATACTAACTACGACTATGCTACCAATCCGTAGGATAAACCGACTTAAAGGCTCCGCCTCACGCTCTCGCGGTCTTGACACAGGCCATGCTTCCTAATACCAAGATTTTGCTCTCGCTCACTGTAGCGCGAATTTTTGCGTGGTTGCGAAGCACTATCGCTTTTGGGGTACTACAACTCAATTCAATTTTTATCCTATTGAAACTGGTGAAGGAAGGGAAATAGATGTCTCCAATTAACCCTGCTTGCAAACTGAGTTTGAACAGATGACTATTGGTTTACAGATGCTACAAAGATTGTGGGTCTCTCTTAGGTTATTTTGTGAAAAAAGAAGTGCCTGGGTGATTGGTGGGGGTTTAAGACTGATGCTTTTCGATTGATGTATGGAGGTATGGGATTTGGGTTTTGGATTAGTGTGCTCGCTAAGATTTTTCTTGCAATCTTATGCCTACGTATTCCCATTTACCGAAATAGGGAAATCAGAACGATCGTAGTTCCCCTATTCTATGGGAGGAAATGGTGTTTTGGTGTCTTGTTCGAAGCCCAAGACGTGAAGCTAAAGGTGGTTTGTATCTTGTTTAAAGCCCAAGATATGAAGCTAAAGAGTCTATTTGTATCTTGTTCGAAGCCCAAGATGTGAAGCTAAAGGGTTTTGACTTTAGAGAGAATTTGTCATCTCTAAAGGGGGTCTGTTTGTCACAACTATTTTATAAAGGAGAATTACTTTAACCGGGATATGTGAATCCGGCAATGCCTTAATTTCCTTTATAGGGGATTTTCAACCTAGAGGAGAAGACTTTAACTTAGTGTAGAGCAATGCTATATTTCCTTAGGAATTTCTCATGCTAAAAGAGGGACAATGGCGTGGATGTAAATAACCCAGAGGCTTGCCGTTTACAGCAATTAGATGGGGGAAAAGGAGTTGTTGATGTTTGTATACTGTGAACGAGGCACAACCTTGATGCTAAAAGGTTGATTGACTTAACCGGGATTTCCTTATACAAAGCCTAAGAGGAGGCTAGTGGCCCAACAAGAGGGTGTTTTTATGTGTCTTATATGAAGCCCGAGATAGAGGCTAAAAGGGTTGACTCAACAGGAGAATCTTTTATATGTGTCTTGTACGAAGCCCAAGACGGAGGCTAAAGGTTGGACTCAACAAAAGAGTCTTTTATACTTAACAAAAGAGTGTTTTGTATCTCGTACAAAGCCCGAGATGGAGGCTGAAAGGTTAGCTACGCTGGGGAGAATCATTGTACAAAGCCCAAGATGAGGCTATGGTAACTGTTTCAATTGAGTGACAGGTCCAGTATATTGGTTAAAAGAGAAAATCAGTTCTTATGAAGATTAAAGGTAAGGTTGTGCTTTTGGCACTGATCGGAGGATCAAGGTTATTTCCTGTTCTTTAAGGAAATGGGAAATCCAAAGGGTATTGAAACTGTCTGAGTCTGCGGGTGTTTTCCCTATCTTTGAAAGGGGCTTGAGAATGTCTTTGAGACTTAAGGGTCTTAGACTGTCTAAGTCTAGAGTTTTATCTTTTGTACTATGCTTAGAGAGATAGTAGTAGGATATAGACTCGTTGAAAGACTGTTCTATTAAGATGACTACTTTCTGTTCCTATACCTCTAGGAGGTCACCGGGACAATTTGTACAAAGCCCAGGAGGAGGCTGGAAACTTTTAAGAAGCCGAGGGATAATTTGTACGGAGCCCAAGAGGAGGCTCTCTTCCCGAAGGAAGTAAACTTATACGAAGCCTAAGAGGAGGCTGTGAAAACTTCTAAGAAGCCAACGGGTCCTTGTACAACGCCCAAGAGGAGGCAGGGATGCTTTTAGGAAGCCTGTGGGTCCCCAAACCCCGAGAAGTTCAAGACATGCCATTCACCGAGAATGGATCAAGCCAGGAAAGTTCGAGAATTTGGAAGAAACTCAAGAGATGCCATTCACGGAGAAAATATCATCTCGAGGGAGTTAGAGTTTCTTTGACAATGTCTACGGGTGACAGTCTGAGAAAGGGTTAAAAAAAATCTGCCTTTCACATCTCCATATTGTTTAACCCCAAGAGGAGGGAAGACTGTATCCGGTAATCCTATGGGGATCTAGTTTAGTCTATTCAGGAGTGATTAATAGGGCTTAGTGCTAGACGTAGTTGCCGGGGAAACTCTAAATATCTATACTATTATTACACAGTTGATATGAGTTTATGAAAGAAGACTTACAGTGAAACAGCCCCACAGTACAGTTATATACATATGAAAGTGGTAAATGAAAGTGTATAAACACTTACTCGGTTGTAGAGCTTCTATGCTGTATTGTTAGTTGTTCAACAAAGAGAAATTGAAAACAACAGTATATTTCAAAATCAAAGGAGAAAGTGCTTTGAAAGAAATGTTGGGGCTTACAGCTCAAAGAGAGGCCCAAGAAATTTTTAAAAAAGGAATGGGGCTTATAACACGAGGGTAGGCCCAGATGATTGGTTTTTGAATTGGCGATCGCGCCGAGGTTTTTTTAACGCAGAGGGACTTATACAAGGTCTGAGGCTCAAAATTTGTTTTTGTTAAAAAGGGATTGGGCCTTACACTCTATTAGAGGTCCAAAGATTTATTTTTGTACAAGTGGTGGGGCTTACAACTCAAGGAGAGGCCCAAGGTTTGTTTTTGTTTGAAATGGCGAATGCGCCGCGATTTTTGAAAACGCCATGGGTCTTATACAATAAGTGAGGCCCAAAAATGTTTGGTTTTCAAAAAGGGTTGGGTCTTACACTCTAATAGAGGCCCAAGGTTTGTTTTTCAACGGACGATGATCGCGTCGAACTTTTTTGAAATACAACGGGGCTTATACAATAAGTGAGGCCCAAAAAAGTTTTGTATTTACAAAGGATTGAGTCTTACACTCTATTAGAGGCCCATGAGTGTTTGAAAATGATTTGTGAGAGTTGAATTAATCAAAAACCCTAATTTGTTCCCCAAAATATATTTTAATTGAATAAAATTCAATTAAAATTATCAAAAGGGTTTAATATGTGGAAAACAAATTATGATCTTGGATTAATGTTTCAAAAATCATGTTTTGACCTACAAAATGATTAGAAATCATTAAAATTTGCACAATCAAGAAGGAAAAAATATTTTAAATGTCAAAAACAATTAAAATATTAATTCTTTGCAAAAATATCAATTATACGAAATAAATAATAATTTTGGGATTTTTTGGTAAAATAAAATATTTTAACATTTTTGTGAATAATTGAAAAAAGAATCAACTCAAAATCATTAAAACTCAGAGAGAAATTAATTTTTGAATCAATTAAATAAAATCACAAAATTCAAATATTCAAATATTTGAAAAAGGGCGCCAAGAACATGGCAAAAACACGCGCCACCCTCTGTTTCTGCAGATTTGCGTTTTCTATCCAATCTCACTGAATACTTGATTATATCATGCAATCTACATATCAATCTACTTGTTTTAACCTCACGATCATGTTTATGGTCTTTAATTTCATTTATTTTTAACATGGAATAAGAAATCAAAGAGAAACCTCAAGAACCCTAATTTCTGCATGAAGGTTCAGAAATTCTACACACGATTCAAACAATGCAATTGATTGAAGGAAAACATTCCATGCATGATTGTGAACATATGGCCAAATTAATGTGCAGCAAAAATTGCATAGATCATAGAGTTAGAAGAGCTCATGCTTACCTCTTTCAGCTGGTGATCGTGTTTTATATTAGAGGTGTTACAGCTAAGTTCCAATGATCTGGATAGCTTCCCTAGGTGCCATGGAGTGTGTCTGGATGCTTGGAGTGGATTGAAATGATCTGGAACTTGAGATGGTACCCCAACTGCAAATCTGTCAAGAACTTGAGCAACTGGCTGGTGATTTTGTGAAATCAGTGTTCCAGATGTTGTTTAAGTGTTTGGATCACTTCTATATGATGTTTATGAGGTGTGTGAGTGATTGGTTTGATTGGAAAAGCTCTCAAACTCAAAACCCGATAGTGACTTGCCTTAGAAGGTAAAATTGGAGTGAAAGAAGAGATTTTGAGGAAAGCATCTGTTTGATGGCTTTGGTGTACTCAAACTGATCACAAATGAGCTCTATTTATAGTAGAGCAAGTTTGTTTTGCAAGCAATAGTGAATGGCAACTGCAGCAGAGGTTTGGCCAATGTTGTCTAATGGAATCTCAAGTCTCCTCTAGCCATTGACTAGAGGTTAGAGCACAGGCCTTTGGTTCCCTAGTTGTTGGATCATCCTTGACTGAATTCAGTTTAAGGAAGCTCAGTCCATGCCACCTTGGTGCATCCATTAAATGCTCTAATCCAAAATTGGAGTCTTGTCCCTCATTTAGGGATTTTTAGGTTTAGCATGCTACTTTTGGTTCCAAGGACTTTGGAGGCTTGGCTCAGTGTTTGTCCCTTTTAGATTTGATCCTCAGATGTGTCCAAGATGATGACAAGGCTTGGAATTAGCTGATCTTGCCAAATCGAACCAAAGTGCATAATTTTGCCTAGCCTTGGCAGTTTTCAGCAAGGCATATTGCCATTGTCATATCTCATGGCCCAAGTGGAATTTGATTATGTTCTTGGTCACTTTGGAAAGCCCTCATATGATACAACAACTGTTTGATCATATTTGGTTTTGATACATTTTGGATCCAAGTGAAAAATCCCCCTACATTTGGGAAAAAGTGAAGGCAGATTCTGACTTAGTGAAAATTTCACTAAGTGTTGGAAAAAAGTGACATTTTCACTTTTTGTGATTTTGATCATTCCATAACTCAAAATCCATGTAGAATTTGGAGGGAGGTCAGTTTTAAGCTTTTGTAGAGGGTAATGAGATCTACAAATCAAGCTTTGGATGGGAAAAAATGGCCTTGTGGTTTAGGAGTTATGATCCTCCAAAGTTGGTACCCTAGCCACTTTATTTCATAACTTAGAAAATTTTCTAAGTTTTTATGGTTACCCCTTTTACAAGTTATCCCACTTTTCTTGATTTTTCTTGATGAATGATTATTCCAATCATACATTAACATCATTTTAGGGTTAAAAAACCATTTTTATGAAAAATCTCAAAAAGTCAAAGTTGACTTTTGTGCACAGTTGACTTTTTGTCAGATGAATTCCAAACCGTGCAATCCTTTATATAATCAAGTCCTTGACCTAAATCAAACTTGATGGATTGATTTCATAGGTGTTATAGGGTATATTGATCAATGTCCTAGGGTTTGGGAGCATGTCCTGGTCAAAAGTCAAAGCTACAGTTGACTTTTCTCGCGAAACCCTAATTGTGGCTCTGATGAAATTGAGACTTGTTGCTCAAGCTTTTTGGATTAATACATTGTTGCAAATGGATCAATGTAGTGCATTAGAGACCCTCAAATCCTCTCTTGAGGTCCTGGCTCATGAATTGTCCCAAAAGTCAACTTAGGGGTGAATTAGGTCAAGAAACCCTAATTCCTGATTTTTGATGTATGCATCCCCTGAGGCTAAATTGACTTGATGATTGGGCCCATGAGGTTCCATGGAGTATTTTAGGATATGTTTTGAAGCATTGGCTCGTGCCCAGAGGATAATTTCCATCTGGAGGCCCTGGTCGACCAAAACCCTAATTTGGTGACACTAGCAATCTTGAGGCTTAATCCACCTGGAAGGGAGCAACATTGTGCTTAATCCTTGAAGTGGGAGTCCTATTGATCCTTTATAGATGTTTGAGAGGCTAGACAAGTTGAAGATTATGTCATTCCTTGATTGATCTTTTGTCTAAGGCTCAAAGAGGGCTTGAAACCCTAATTTTGACTGTAGTAAGTGTTCACCCATCTTTGGGGAGACTGATGAGACATGATGGTACATCCATATTGTGATGATGATTTGCACAATGACGGGAAATCTTAGTGGTCAAAATTTGGGGTATGACAGATGCCCCTATTTAATCTTCTTGAACCCGAAGGTGTGAATGACGAAAGTATTTGGGCATTCGGGGTGCAAGAGGATTAAATATCGGAATACCCGAAATTTTGATGGTGGTTAAGAATGGTAGTTCACGCGTCCTTCTCCTTTTGCTAAGCAATGATGCTTAGAAAAGGTAAACTTCCCCTCAATCCTAGTTTCCTGCCAAGCAACTGGTCTAAGTTGCTGAAATAAATTTCCCCTCGCTCTTGGTTTCCTACCAAGGAACTGGTCTCAGTTTCGGAAATAAACTTCCCCTCGATCCTGGTTTCCTACCAAGGAACTGGTCTCAGTTTCTGAAATAAACTTCCCCTCGATCCTGGTTTCCTACCAAGGAACTGGTCTCAGTTTCTGAAACAAACTTCCCCTCGATCCTGGTTTCCTACCAAGGAACTGGTCTCAGTTTCTTTTGTCAATAAACTTTATCGACAAGGGACGCTATTCGTAGGGTTTTCCTCAAAATTCTCGCCGAATTTTCCTGGAGAGATGCCATTTGACAGAAAAATTTTGATGTCAGACTTGCTGGGGAACCCATCCGTCTGAATTGTAGAGGTGTACAAACTTCTCTGGTGGAGACGCCATTTGTTTCTATTGGGGAAAACGAGTCTCTTGAGAGACTGCTTTCAGCTTAGGGGGTTACTACATCATACTTTTCTCGAGATCTTCTCGGAGAAACGCCATATGATGTGATCCAATTTTGAGGTGTCGATGACCTTTTCATCAGCAGATTTTTTTTGGAGAAAAACTGTTGTAGTACCAGATCTCTGCTTAAGAGGCTTCCTTTGGGGATTTTTCCTTAATCTGGGAAAGCAAAGATATCATATTCAATGGTGAAGAGTGACATTGGTTGAAGGTTCTCTGGTTTTTCAGAGGTTCAAGTTATCAAAGTGGTCAAGGGCCAACTCTGATCCAGAAATAAACTGGAGGAGAGAGATAGTTCCGACGCGACATTTCCTGACGAGGAAAGAACTTGAAAACTCGATTGAGAGAACTTTTATCACTAGGGGACAAGACCGACTGGAGTGATAGTGGTGCAATATGAATGCGAATGCAAATTAATAATGCATGATGTATGTATGTATATGCTGACAAAACTGACGCGACATACAAACTAACAGATGAACGCGACTAGATACTCGGTCTCAGCTGGGGACGAAGAAGTACCGCTGGTTCAAGGTAGCAATTCTGCCTTGCTTAGGAGAGATAGTCCCTGCGGGGAAAAACGTTAGTCGGGCTTAGGAGGTAAGAACTCTGCCAGGGATGTCAGATGAAACATGGTATCTGACACGGTTGATTCTTCATTCAGGTGCACTGGTTTAGAAGGAGTACCCTGATTCTGCACTTTGAAGTTTGATTACTTCTGGAGAAGCGATCGATGTTCTTCCGATGTTCAATAGTCAAAAGAAAATGCCATCTTTATTTTAAAAGTAGAAAAATTTTATCAAGTAAATTCATTTTTGTTTTACTTCAAGAATCGTTAATCATACTAAAATGTCATTCTATAAAGCTAAAACAAATAAGAATTGCAAACAAAAGCACAAGGACTCAAATTTTATTGATAAGATGGAAATCAGCCAAACGCGTGATTCCATAGAGTATTTACAAAGTTAGAAAATGGTAATTTACAGGGAAAAGGGCTACATTGAAGCATAACGACCACTATCCTTCTACCAACTTTGAATTTGAGACATCCTGAGCTTCTGTCGAAGATGATCTTGACTGGAGTTTTCCTCCGATGGATGGCATTACTGCTGAGGAGTTGAACTAATCAGATGTAGTTACTTGCCATTATCCCTAACTTTTGCCTGGATTGTACTTTGAGATTTCCAACCCACCGAGATGATTTTTGATCATGTCTCTAATTTTTGCCTGGACCGCCCTTTCGGTTTTTCAATCCACCGAGACGTTTTTTTTATTTAGGCGAAGTATTTCTTGACTACATCAACATTTGTGGGGTAGGCAAGCTCCTCTCCGTCTATGGTGGCAAGTCTCAAGGCACCGCCCAAGAAAGCTTTCTTGACCACATAAGGGTCGTCATAATTCGGAGCCCATTTGCCCCGGGAATCAGTGAGAAATGATTGTATCTTTTTGAGCACGAGGTCTCCTTTCCTGAAGACGCGAGGTCGGACCCTTTTGTCGAACGCCTTCTTCATTATTTTCTGATACAACTGACCGTGGCATAGTGCCGTGATTCGCTTCTCTTCAATCAGATTCAGTTTGTCGTGTCGATTTTGACACCATTCAGCTTCAGTAAGCTTAGCTTCCCTCAATACCCTGATTGATGGGATCTCTACTTCTATGGGGAGCACTACTTTCATGCCATATACTAGAGAGAAAGGGGTTGCCCCTGTTGAAGTGCAGACAGATGTGCGATAATCGTGAAGAGCAAAGGGTAGCATCTCATGCCAATCTTTGTAGGCTTCTTGATGTTCTTGTTAGCCGCTTCTACCGCTACGTTCATCTTGGGTCGGTAGAGAGATGAGTTATGGTGTTCAATCTTGAACTCAGCGCATAACTCCTTCATCATCTTATTGTTCAAGTTAGATCCATTATCAGTAATGATCTGGCTCAGAACACCATAACGACAGATGAGATTATTTTTGATAAAGCGGACCACCACTTGTCGGGTTACATTAGCGTACGACACTGCTTCAACCCACTTGGTGAAGTAATCAATGGCTACCAGGATGAACCAATGTCCGTTTGAAGCCTTAGGTTCAATCAAGCCGATTATGTCGATCCCCCATATGGAAAAAGCCCAAGGGGAAGAGAGAACTTTGAGATGCGTTATCGGTACATGAATTTTGTCGGAGTATATCTGACACTTGTGACACCTCCTCATGTACTTGTAGCAGTCGGATTCCATGGTCAACCAGTAGTACCCTGCTCTCAGAATTTTTCTCGCCATTGTGTGTCCGTTGGCATGAGTGCCAAAGGATCCTTCGTGAATTTCTTTTATCAGCATGTCTGCTTCTGGTCTGTCTACACATTGGAGCAAGACCATGTCAAAGTTTTTCTTATAGAGAGTATCACCGCTCAGGAAGAAACTGTCAGCCAACCTTCTGAGGGTTTTCCTGTCTTTCCTGGATGCCCCAGGTGCGTACTCTTGATTCTGAAGGAAGCATTTGATATCGTGATACCAAGGTTTGTCGTCTACGACTGCTTTAATCATGAAGATGTAAGCGGGCCGTTCAAGACGCATTATATCGATCTTAGGTATGTCGTTCCATTGACCTACACTAATCATGGAAGAGAGGGTGTCTAAGGCATCAGCCATGTGATTCTCTTCACGAGGGATATGATGAAACTCGATTCTGTTGAAAAAGGGTAGCAGCCTTCTTGCATAGTCTTTGTAAGGAATCAATCCTGATTGGTATGTGTTCCAATCTCCTTTAATCTGATTGATAACCAGGGCTGAATCGCCATATACGTCCAAATTCTTGATCCTCAAATCAATTGCTTCCTCGAGACCCATAATACAAGCTTCGTATTCGGCCTCCTTGTTTGTACATTTGAAGGTAAGTCTAGCAGTGAAAGGAATATGGGTACCCTGAGGTGTTATGATGATTGCCCCAATTCCGTTTCCGTAATGATTGACAGCTCCGTCAAAGATTAGTCCCCATTGGGAACCTGGTTCTGGCCCTTCACTGGGTAGCGGTTCATCGCAATCTTTCATTTTCAAATACATGACATCTTCGTCTGGGAAGTCAAACCCGATTAATTCCTGATTGTCAATCGGTTGATGAGCCAAATGATCGGCTAAAATACTCCCATTAACGGCTTTTTGAGCATGGTACTCTATGTCATATTCTGATAACAACATCTGCCAACGGGCGATCCTTCCCGTGAGAGTAGGTTTTTCAAAAACATACTTGATAGGATCCATTTCGGAGACCAACCAAGTAGTGTGATAAATCATATACTGGCGAAGACATTTGGCTGCCCAAGCCAGTGCACAGCAAGTTTTCTCAAGCATAGTGTACCGAGTCTCGCAGTCAGTGAACTTCTTGCTCAGATAGTAGATGGCAGACTCTTTCCATTTAGTTTCATCTTGTTGGCCAAGTACACAGCCCATGGAGTCTTCCAAGACTGTTAAATAGATGATCAGCGGTCTTCCTTCCACTGGAGGTAATAGAATCGGCGGATTCAACAGGTATTCCTTAATACTGTCAAAGGCGGTTTGGCAATCTTCTGTCCAAACGCAATCCTGGTTCTTTTTTAGTAATATTAAAATCGGCGCACATGTCGCGGTCATGAGGAATATGAATCTGGAGATGTAGTTCAAACGTCCCAGGAATCCTCTTACTTGTTTTTCAGTTTTTCGGAGAAGGCATTTCTTGAATGGCCTTGACCTTGTCAGGATCAACCTCAATTCCTTTCTGGATGATGATGAACCCTAAGAGTTTCCCTGAACGGACACCGAAGGTGCACTTGTTGGGATTTAAGTGGAGTTTGTACTGTTTTAAACACTCGAATAGCTTTGACAGGTGGGTCACATGCTCCTCTTCTGTCCTAGATTTTGCAATCATATCATCGACATATACCTCGATTTCTTTGTGTATCATGTCATGAAACAGATTAGTCATGGCCCTTTGATAGGTTGCCCCGGCGTTCTCCAAACCGAACGGAATTACCTTGTAACAAAAAGTACCCCATGGGGTAATGAACGAAGTTTTCTCCATGTCTTTCGGCGCCATTTTGATTTAATTATAGCCCGAGAATCCATCCATGAAGGAGAAAACTTTAAACTTTGATGTACTGTCAACCAACATGTCAATGTGTGGTAAAGGAAAGTCGTCCTTTGGACTAGCCTTGTTTAGATCCCTGTGGTCGACACACATTCTGACCTTTCCGTCCTTTTTGGGAACAGGTACGATGTTGGCTAACCATTGAGGATATTCTGATATGGCGAGGAAACCCGAGTCAATCTGTTTCTGTACTTCCTCTTTGATTTTGATGGCCATGTCCGGGTGAGTCCGTCTCAACCTTTGCTTTACTGGCGGACATTCTGACCTTAACGGTAGATGATGTTCCACGATGCTGGTATCCAACCCTGGCATATCCTGATAGGACCAAGCAAATACTCCGGGGAATTCTTTGAGAAGCTTTGTCAAACTCTCTTTGGCAGCTGGACTGAGCAGTGCCCTAATCCTGATTTCTTTTCTCTCTTTTTCTGAACCTAAGCTTACTGTTTCCAACGGATCTTTGTGAGGTTCGATGGACCTTTCCTCTTATCTGAGTAGTCGGGAGATCTCTTCTGGAATTTCATTGTCATCTTCTTCTTCGGCCCCAAATACCGGGAACTCAAAGTTGGGAGAAGGCATTGGATCGTATATTTCAACGGGGTTTAAAACAAGCAATCTGCATGACGTGATGATTTGTTTTAGAAGAGATAGAGAGAATGCAAGAGTGTGTGCAGTGTATTTTTTGATAACTGCTTGTTTTTATTATTGATTAGGGCACTGCATCCTTCTGGATCACAATCTTTGTATATCATTTCGACGTCTGACCTCGGTATAAATCTCGGACTTTGTGCGAGATAGCAAAATGGCGTAGGCACCTCTTCCTGCGATGTATAACTATCCTCATTGAGATAGGACCTCTATTCCTCATCTGTGTCAGATGGATCCTCCTCGTTGATAGTGTGTACTTCTTGAGTCACTGGGTGAAGGAAACCTCCACTGTGGAAGAAGTCTTGAATGGGATGAAAAATTTCATTGTTAGCAGTTGTCCGGGTATAGGTTGAAGAAAAACCAAGAAACTTCTTTATTTTATTGTCAGTAGGAATGACAAGTTGTCCCCATCCTGTTGTATTGGCACTCTCGACAGCTTTGATAGCATCTTTATATGAGGAAATGGAAGTTCCCTCTTCGGATTGATTGTCCTTGCTCATCGACAGTGTTTGGAACTGAGTTCCAATAACCTCCTCGGGTTCTACACCAGTAGATGATGATAAGTTGCTTATGAGCAAGTCTTGTTCTCCACAGACCGTGACGAGCTGGTTGTTCTGGATGAATTTTAACTTTTGGTGGAGGATCTATGTGACCACCCCAACCTGATGTATCCAAGGTCTTCCTAATAAACAACTGTACGTTGCCCGGATGTCCATGACCTGGAAAGCAACTAGGAAAGTGTAAGGACCAATAGTTATGGGAAGGTCGACTTCGCCGATAACTGTTTTTCTGGATCCGTCAAATGCTTTGACGACGACCTCACTGGTTCTCATCGGGGGTCCTTCGAAGGATAATTGCATCAAAGTGGACTTCGGCATAACATTCAGGGATGACCCTGTGTCTACCCGTACGCTGGCTAAAGCATCGTCCTGGCAGCTGACCGTGATATTGAGTGCCATGTTATGACGGCGACCCTCTTCAGGTAATTCCTCATCACTAAATCCCAAGTTATTGCAGGAAGTGATGTTAGAGACAATGCTATCGAACTGTCTGATTGTTACATCCTGTTCCATAAAGGCCTGCTCTAAGACTTTCTGTAGAGCCTCCCTGTGCGCTTCTGAACTAAGCAAAAGTGATAATACTAAAATCTTTGAAGGAGTTTGTAATAGTTGATCAACAATGTTGTATTCACTCCTTTGGATGAGCTTCAGCATCTCATCATCGTTTTTCGAAAGGTCAGGATTACTGGATTGACCGACTGGTGGATTGGGAACTTCTGTCTGAGGTTTCTTTTCTTTACTGGATTCTCCAACTCCTCTGTTGAGGATTCTGCCACTCCGTGTTACTCGACTGATGTCTGCAATATTCACGACGGAGGGTAATGGAATTTCCTTTCCATTCTCGACTATTGTCGCACCGTATTTGTAAGGGATAGCCTTAGTTGATTCATACGGTAGCGGTCCCGGTAGATAGATGACTATGGGAGCCTTCCGATTTTTCTGACCATCGTAAGCAATTTCGATCCGTTCCTGGTTGGGAACTCTCGATTCGTCAAGTAGAGGAATGATGGTATAAACATCCCTAGCCTTTTAATGATCAGAGATTACGACAACATCCTCAATTTGATCAGCGAGGTAGTCCGGTGCCCAGTTGATTGGTCCGGAACCCGGATATGGGCGAATCTCTCTATGAGTCACTTGACCCTGAAGAGCTGCTCGCACAAGGTAACATCCTTGGTTACTTTCCGAACAGACTCTACAACATTCATAGTTGTGTGGTGGCACCTGGCCACGCCCGCTTTGAATACAATGTAACCCTACTAGGTCAGTTTCCACAGATCGGACATCCCGACTTTGATGCCGAGTAGGGTTCCCGTTAGAAATACTAATTTGCTGCGTGTCTTCATCCATATAGATTGGAAGCCACAATGATTTAACAAGTGCTGAAGTGTTTCCTAGATAAGGGCACAACCTTGATCATTTTCATAGCCCGCTTGACAGCTCTGATAATCATGTGATACCAAGAACCCGAGTCGGACCTGTTTAGCATGTAGCTCTACCAAGCTGGTATTCATCAAACGAACATCAAAGATTTGGATCATGTTGATCTTATAAGGATTCCTATCATGGTAGTCCTAGATCCACCCAAGATCCATCTGACGTTGGAGGGCCTCTTGCACAAAAGAGGATCCCTGTTCGTTTACCGAGCAAGTCGGACAGGAATTGTAATCGTGCCGCAGCAGATTATGATACTGGCTTTGCCTGAAGTGCATCGCCACCAAATTGACATTCATTGCACGGATGTCGTGGTTTTGAATGATGTTGGAATTCGTATAGACCATGTTAATTCCACGAACTCGGTGCTCTTGGATCCATCCGAGATCCATATGTTCCTGTAAAGCTGATTGCACCACAGAACATCCCTGATTGTTTTTAGAGCAGATATCACACTGGTGATAATTATGAGGTGGCACATGGCCTTATCCACTCTATCTACAATGCATCTTGACCAAATTGGCTCTTAACAAGAGTACATGATGAATTTGATAGACGTTGCTAGTCTCTCCCTCTATCAAATTGACCGTAGCCTTCTCGTGTTGAGGCAGCGAGTTCGTGAGAACATTAGGATTCGTATCCTTGAAAGATAAGACCCCGCTCCTAACAAGCTTTTGCACGTCAAATTTGAAATTGAGACAGCTCTCTATGTTATGCCCCGACCCTCCTTGATGGTAAGGGCAAGTCTGATCCACCTTAAACCAAAAGGGCGGATTTTTCGGTACTGTAAGAGGGGACTTAGTCTGGACATGCCCCTTGGCTAGTAGTAACGGATATTGTTCTGCGTACGATACGGGTATGGGATCAAATCCTGGTGGTCGCGTTGTACGGTTGTTGTTGTATAGAGGACGAACCTGCTGAAGAGGCTGTTGTGTCCTTTGTTGATTAGGTTGGCTCTGGGCAACCTGAGGTTGATACGTAGAAACAGGCGCAGGGTTGATAGCAGGAGTTACAGCTGCTACTGGTTGATAACGTTGCCTTTGCTTTCTGAGAGAGATATTCCCAATATCTTGCTCTTTTTTCTTAAGGATAGCACTACCATATCATTTTGTACTACTTGATGATCCAACGTCTTTAGCTAAACGCCCTTCCCGGACCGCTTCCTCAAGACGAACTCCCATGCCCACCATCTCGGTGAAGTCACTGGGCTCGCTGGCAACCATCCTGCCGTAGTAAAATGAGCTCAAGGTCTTTAAGAAAATCTTTGTCATCTCTTTTTCCTCAAGAGGTGTGTCGCGGTGAGAATCGGATACCATAGCTATTATGTTAACTAGGATCACAAATCTTAATGTTCACCACCGGTCTTTATTTTATCCAAAGGAAAGGGTTAAAGATCGAAAATCCTAATAAGAGAATCTAGGTTCGAGGGTTGGTTATGTTTAGGGAAGGTATTAGCATCCTAAACGCCTGTAGTACTCTACAGGAACCTCTTGTTATTATTTATGTTATTTATTACTCGCTTGCTAAGGGTATGTGCTAAGGGAAAGGACCTAGGGGTTAGTGTCTAAGTATACTCGCCAAGACCTCGCATCTTGTGCCTACGTATCCTGACGGGAGTGGAATCAGAGTATTCGTAGTTCCCCTCAAAGAGGGTGAGGAACTCTTGACTGTGGTCAAGGTTCCAGGGGGAGGTAGCGTCTATGGCAAGACGCTACATAGAGTGTTGTGACTCTAAAGTAAAAGTTAAGTTGAAAGGGGTAGATTAAGTGTCCATGGTAGAACACATGAATAGAGTGCGGTGACTCTGATCCTAAGATTGTGATAAATGGGAAATGAATGTCTACGGTGAGACATAGAGCACGGCGGCTCTAATCCTAAGGCCAAGGGTAAGAAAGTAAGGTTTCCTAAGTATGACGCGGTGGTCAACATGGAGGGGAACCGTTCCTTTGGGAGTAGAAACGGACAACCATCAATAATGAGGAACCAAAAGATAAGACTTTTAATGATATCAATCAAGTGTGAACAAGAGGACACCAAGCAATCATAATTCACGAACTATATCCTGATGTCGAGAAAGTGTTGACAAGCAACATAAGCCACATGTCAAACCAAACAAAACTCATACCCAAAACAAAATTAACTCGAGTCAATCATCCTAACACAGTATGGCTAAATAAAGTTGAGTTGGTGGTTAAAAATACCGGAGAAATTAATTGTCGTAATCTAAAGGGGACTTAAGTGATCTAAACGATAAATTCTAAATATAAATCAAACTTGAAAAAGATTAGATTAAGGAAAAGAAACATATTTTTTATATTTTTTATTTAAATACTATACTTAATGATATAGTAAAAGTCTAAAAATAAAATAAAAGATATTTCTGAAGTAAAACAGAAAATAATATTAAAACAAACTTTGTAAAAATTTTCCTAAATTTAAATTTTAAAAAGAGACAAGAAAGAAAAGATCATGGGCTAGGATGAAGAACAAATGGAGGAAGAAAGCCCAAAAAAGTTGGGGCGCCCATAAACAGACTGGGTCGGATCCGACCCAGTTATCCTACATTCACAACAATTAACCTAAGAGCCTCCTGGTTTCTATTAGTCACGATACCCTGTTTCTCACAGTCAATCATTCTCTCTTTCACCTTCAATCTTTGTTCGTATCTCTCTCTTTCTGCTTCGAATTCAAATCATCCAACCAAGCAAACCTTACTTCAATTTCACTCGCGACTCGTCCTTCTTCTACACTCCAAAGCCTTTACTCTCGAACTCTCTCGACTCATCTCGTACTAACAGTATATTAACGCCAACGAAAGTCCAACAAATTCAAAATTAAAGACGACAAATTGAATATTCGCAAATATAAAGTCAATCGAAAGGGTTGCGTACCTTTGAAGGTTTCGTCACGGCAATTCGACAACGATGAATTTTAGGTACTCTCCGCTCTTCTTTTCCGATCCAAAGTGTGTTGTATTCTGGTATGTGCGTTGTTGCTCTGAATTTGTTCGAACCTTCCTCCTCCTTTGACTACGTGTAAACCGAAGTGAATGGTCTCATCTCTGCTGCAATCTCTGACCCGTGTGAGTGTTTGTGTTGCTCACTAATATTCTGGTGTATGTTTGTGTGAACTGTGATATGTTTTTGATGTGAGATTTCTGATGAATGCCTCTGTGTGGTGAATTTTATTTGGTGTGAATTTCTTTTGTGATGAAAGTCTGTTGTGTAGACTGGTATGTGAGAATTTTCTCTGCTATGTTTCTTTTTCTATTCATAGTTTTTTTCTGTGATGCTGTGAATCCCCCCCTGTTCTAATATTATGCACTGCCTTTTATAAGCTCATGAGATTAAATGTAGAAACATGATGTAATGATTCTTTCCATTTTCACCGCAACATGCTTATGGACTGTTTTGGAATGAGTGTGAATATGTCCGATTTGCTGCTGATTTTTGTCTTGAGCACTTGAATTTCTTGAATACGTTTCTGTTTTCGGTTCGACATGTTTGTGAACCTTCCTTTTCCATCTTGACGGCTGCTTTGGAAATTTTAAATCTGCTTGATTGTGTACTAATTTGCTGCCGACAACCAAGATATATGATGATTAGGAATTGATGATGGTGATGAACATACTTCTGACCTGTTTTAATATATGACAAGTTCTTTTAATTCCTTCCCTTTTTAGCAGGTTTTGGAATTGTCATGCGTTATGGCCGGTGGCTTCAGATTTTAGAGCAAAAAGAATCTCATTTACCTCCTCATTAAACTGGATGCAGAACATGTGGCTGAAGAGCTTTTTTCATTCAAGAGAACCGCACATAAATATTTTCCCTTTAAGATGCACCGCCAAGCTCTAAAGTAGGAACAACAGGTCTCTTTGCTACATGGACGCGCCAATGGCACTCTTCCTTTGTTTATGTCACTTGTAACTTGAATATTCTTGTAATATAATATGAAATATAGAAAGGATATTGGGGCCTTTTGGACTTGTGAACTTTGTATAATGTGAACTCAATCTTGGAATTATGTTACACTTTGAATCCTTGTATTCATGAATTTTGAATCATTTTAATTCTTATTCTTTGTAATGAATTTTTGAATCCAATCTTATGAAAGAATTTATTTTCACATTAAAGCATGGACTTTAAACTTTGAAATGGCATCTTGAAATGAAGTTCTTGAATTTGGAATAAAACTTAGATGAATCTTGAAGTCAATGTGGACTTTGGAAACATGCCTCCTATGGCTCATAAATTGAACGTGACTTGAAATGGAATTTGAATTCAATTTATTTGCACAAATCAGCTCGAACATTTCTTGAAGGTATCATGGGATATGGCCTTGATCAACTTGAACTCATGGACTCATTTGCAACAATCTTTAAATTAGGCCTTAATTCCACTCACCCGTCCATGGGAGACATTTCAAAGCATATGATTCACAAATTTCCAACAAGAAAAGTACAGACTTTTTTTCTCTTAAGCTCACAAGATCATACTGATCCAACTTCCTTTGTACCGACTGAGGGACCATAAGAATGAGGGCATATCCTTTCACAGGAAATCAACATAAACTTGCAAGGACTGGAATCTCCACAAGCACGCATACGCACAACTTCCATGACTTTTGAATCAGTAACCCTGCATTTCACACACAGCAACAAACAAGCAGAACATAGTAAAATGGTTAGCTATGCATGGATGATGCACACAAGATGGTGGAATCTTATGGTCAAAAAATAGGGTATGACAGATGCCCCTATTTAAGTTTCTTCTATCCGGAGATATGGAGATTGAAATCTTCGTCTCGATGAGATATGAGGGACTTAAATACAAACATGTGCAATTTTTGGCCCTAAGATGCCACAAATGCAGATGATATGACATGAAATGATATGATATGGAATGAATGCAAGACAGAGATCCTAAAGGTACACCCAAAACATATTTAGAAAAGTAATAAAGGTACGAGAAGAGATTTAAAGACATATCAGAGAAACATTAGATGATAAAAGGGAACGTCATTCCGGAAAAGCATCAGAATGAACAAAGCGAAAAATCAGGAAAACATCATCCAAGAATGGCATTGGATGAAAAAGGCACCAAACATCCAATAATGGCTTTGGATGAAAGGTATAATCACAATATTTAATAATGGCTTTAGATGAATGTGAACAAAGACTACATTCAAGAATGGCATTGAGTGCAAAGAAAAACCAGTCATCCAATAATGGCTTTGAATGAAAGGTAAGACTCATAATATCTGAGAAGGCATCAGACGAAATAGAAGCCTGTCATCCAATAATGGCTTTGAATGAAAGGTGTAATAACGATATCTAATAATGGTTTTAGACAAAGTGAACAAGATAAAGAAACCAGACACCCAATAATGGCTTTGAATGAAAGGTACAATCACAATATCTAATAATGGCTTTAGATGACTATGAACAAAGACTCGATCTGGAAGAACATCAGAAAGAGGGACCCATCTGAAAGGACGTCAGATGGTAAAGAAACCAGATATCTAATAATGGCTTTGAATGAAAGGTGTAATCACGATATCTAATAATGGATTTAGACAAAGTGAACAAGATAATGAAACCAGACACCCAATAATGGCTTTGAATGAAAGGTACAATCACAATATCTAATAATGGATTTAGATGATTGTGAACAAAGATGACATTCAAGAATGGCATTGAATGCAAAGGAACCGATCATCCAATAATGGCTTTGAATGAAAGGTGTAATCACAATATCTAATAATGGCTTTAGATGACTGTGAGGTAAAAAGGTGAGATCCAAGAAAGCATTGGACAAAGAAACCACAACGTCCAAGAAAGCATTGAACGAATATAAATAAAGATGTACTTAAGAAAGCATTGGATAGATGTGACAATATCTGTTTGGTAGGTGCCAAGTAAGTTAGACTTTGACCACAAGGTAAGACGTGAATAACAACACGACCTATGGAGAATGCAAATGAGTGCAAATGAGGATGACACTCTTGCTATGCATATGTATATAAATTATGCAGATGATATATGATCAAATGCAAATGTAAATGCAATGTAGACGTCGAAGACACGACTCGACTCTTTTGTGGAGAAGACAAAACTGGAATACCGATTCCTCAACACAGAGATCACTGTCATTCCGCTTTGGAACTAAAGATGCTACTGAGCACAAATCTGCCACACTGGTAAACTGTATTAAGTTGACGATCCTTGTAGGAAGAATGGAAAGCTGCATGGGGATTCTTCAAGTAAACTGCCCCAGATTAGTTGACTGTCGTATATGAACTGATAATTGCTTCAGCTTGAATTAATGCTGAAAATGACTGAATTACTGTGCACTTAGAAAACTTGCCCCAGTATGAGTCTTGAAAAAGTCTTCTGTATAAACCAATTCTGAGAAGGACTTGCACTGAACAAATCTTGAACTGATTCTCAATAGGATCTGGAAGGAACTTGCCCCTGATTGGATCACTGACCAAGTTTCTCAAATGTTTGAAAATTCCTTAAGCGGAAGCCAGATTGCAAACAAAAGTGTTCATACAAACATAGTAAATGCAAAGTTCATGCAACTTTTGAAATCAAAATCATTTTTGGAAAGAGGTAAAACAATAGGGTCACTGGTCATAACACGGTGGTTCAAGAAGTTTAAAAGTGAAAGATAAAGCAAAAAGGCGTGATGCCAAAAAAAATGATCTGCAAAGATCTTTAGTAGTCAGTTTACGCAACCTCGTTGTAGTATGCTTTCAAAATAACCTTGCTTCAATTAGGTCTTTTGAGGGTTATAACGTGGCCTGGTTCACGGTTTAAGAAAAAAAGGATAAAGGCTCAAAGTTTATTTGTACCCACCCAATCTTTGTGATGATCTCCAGTCCTACACTCAGTTAACTCAGACTTTGCACTCAGGTTCCCATAGATTAGGGATTGCATTGATGATAGTGATGATGGTTCAGAAGTTAAGGGACTTTTGAGGTGACAGTCACTACTTCCTTATAACTCTTGGTTGTTTTTTTTCATTGAGGATTTCATGGTAAGTATTTAAAGATTTCTCCTTTTTATTATCCCTAAATTTTGCCTGAACTATTTCTCGTGAATCTTACAGTCAGCGGGATGCCCCAGTTTTTTGTCTGCCTAAGTCTCCTTCACAGGTTTCGACTTAGCGGGCTTTTTCCTTTTTTGATTTTTTTATCTTTTTTTAAAGAAAGTGACTGCTTGGCTTAATGATTACGGCGAACCATCATCGACTTTTGACTTGAAAGACATCTTCGACACTTGCTTGTTGCGTGCGAAGGAAAAATTGAGAATGCAACCTTTTTGTTGAAAGATGTCTTGCATGAAACTCTTGTATTTGAATGAACAATCCAGTTACCTGAGAACTACCCTGCCCCAAGTTAAGATTGCGGGTTTTTATTTGTAAAGAAAAGAAACTCCTACTTCAAGGCTTAAAGGGGTTGACGAGGGTTTATCTTCCTTATTTCTCCAGTGTTTAGGAATTGAAACAATGCCTTACATCGTCAGCAAAGTTTTGATTTGAAAGAATACCAACAAAAATTATGAGTATAACGTTTTCATCATCCTCCCTCCAATCTTAGCATAATCAGAAGGAAAGTGGAAAAGAGATAATTTTTTGTTTTTGTTTTTGTTTTTATTTTTTAAATATAAAGCGTAAAATAGAAAACACAAATGAATTGAATTAAAAGTTGCAATGCTCATTTTATTAATTATGAAAGTACAAACATAAATTGAAAGCAAACAACCAATACAAATAAGGAAAATGCAAACGATAAGAAACATGGTCTAGTGACTAATCAGAAACAAGAGTGAGTTGTCCTGTCTGAAACACTGAGGTCTGTTGAAGTCAACTGAAGCTTCACTTAGCATGCTCTGGCAAAGGATTGTTCTTGACATTTGGATTGGTCTCACGAAATGAGAGAATACCAATTCTGATCAGCTCTTGTACTCTAGCCTTCAATGCAAAGCAATGTTCCAAGTTGTGGCCTGTGGTACCTTCATGGAATGCACAATGGAGATCAGATCTGAATCCAAGTGGAAGTGGATCTGGAGGAGGAGGCAAAGGCCTTGTAGTAATCAAACCTTTCTGAACCAGCCCAGGATAAAGTTCAGTGTATGTCATTGGGATAGGATCAAAATTATTCCTATTACAGTACTGATTCTGTCCTACAGCTGGACGTTGAGGAGCTTGAGCTGGTCACGGAGCAGTAACCACGGGAGTAACAGCAGCAATATCAGGATGATCAGCATACTGAGGTTGGGGACGAGGCCTTCTTGTTTCAAACATGATAGCATTAGTCTGATCTTCTCTTTTCTTTTGGAAGTTCACATAGGATTTCTTCGCACCATTAGAAGATTCAGCAGTTTTTGACACTTTACCTTTCTTAAGTCTTTCCTCGAGTCTTTGGCCAATAGTAACCAAATCAGTGAAATTGTAGGAAACACTACCAATCATCTTCTCCCAGTAGAACAGAGACAAGCTGTCCATAAACAATCCAGTTAATTCTTTTTCTGCCAAAGGAGGTTCAACTTGAGAAGCGAGTTCTCTCCAATGCTGAGCATATTCCTTGAAGGACTCTTTATCCTTCTGAGACATATTTTGAAGCTGACGGCGATCAGGAGCCATGTCAAGGTTATATTTATATTGCTTCATGAAGGCATTAATAAGATCCTGGAAACAGTGAATGTTGTTCTGTTCAAGATTCATATACCATTTGAGAGAAGCTCCCCTCAGACTATCTTGAAAACAATGGATAAGCAACTTCTGATTCTTGGCATGAGCAGTCATCTTTCGGGTATACATGACCAAATAAGCTCTTGGGCAAGAATCACCTTTATACTTCTCGAAAGTAAGAGTCTTAAATTTAGCAGGCATAACAAGGTCAGAAACCAAGTGCATGTTTTCTGCATCAATGTTGAAGAAATCAGTACCCTCTACAGCTTTAAGTCTCTTGTCTATAGTTTAAAAATGGTCACGGACAACAACGGGTTCAACAAAATCTTCATGGTCTTCACCCTGAGCACTGACAGCATTGTACTCATAGAGGGGGTTCTCAAATGGAGGTCGAGTAGTCTGGGCAACAGTATGAACCACGAGTCTAGGCTCGGAGAAATCTGGAGTGTGAAATACGGGTCTGGAAGTTTGACCAATCATAGCAGTAGATGCAAGCGGTGGAGAATAGTTGGGAGGTAAACCAAAATCTGGCCAAGTTGAAGGCGGCACCTGAACAGGCTGAGGATCAACATTTGAAACTTCTTGAATAACAGTCCTTTGAGGTGGTTCTCCTCTAGCAATCAAGACTTGGAGTATCTCTGTGAGCTTAGTCATGCTTGACTTGAGATCATCGATCTCCATTCGGATCTCAGCGTTGTGTTCTTCTTGCTCTAACATTATGCGTCTGTAGTTAGCTCTAGTCTGGTATCTGTGTCGAGGAATCAACTTGACGACTCACAGGTGGCCCTGAAAGATATAGACAGCTGGAAATGAGGTGCTGGATAACAGATGTATGCAATGAACCATGCAAAGATGCAAATGATATGCAATGCAACGCATGATAGGATGCAAATCACACATAGTAGGATTAAAGGTTCGAGATCACAGCATGGATTCTGGGTGACAAACCAACCACAGGGTATGTATTAGAGGTTTATTTGTACCTGCCGAACGGGTTCTACCAAGTTCCCAGAGTCTGCAACCCATCTTTCGGATATTATCGATTTTCCAGATCACTTGGTAGTCAATAATATCCTCGAGAGAATCTCGTCTGAGTGTAGTATCGCGTAGCGACTATTGCAGAAATAGACTCCCGCATAGTCCTCGCACTACGCCCTAATAGGCCAAGTTGGTTTAAAGGTAACTATGGTCCCCAGTCCCGATGGCCTTTAGATCGAAACTATATCGTCTTCACGAATGAACTCGTTGGACAAATATTTTATTCGAGAGGGCCTAGACTGAGTGGTGAAGTCTCAACTCACTTTTTCAGGAATCGACTCCCTCAAATTATCCTTGAATTCTCACCGTTTTCCTATCTTAATTTCACTCTAGTCCGGGTGTAGGACTTTGTCTCACCACACTAAGGGCCAAACCTGCACAAAAAAGAAAACAAAGCAAGCAAATAATATATAATAACATAAATAAACAAGTTCGGGAAACCCTCAATAAAAATAAAATGTCCCCAGTGAAGTCGCCATTTCTGTCGCGGTGAGAATCGGATACCATAGCTATTATGTTAACTAGGATCACAAATCTTAATGTTCACCACCGGTCTTTATTTTATCCAAAGCAAAGGGTTAAAGATCGAAAATCCTAATAAGAGAATCTAGGTTTGGGGGTTAGTTACGTTTAGGGAAGGTATTAGCATCCTAAACGCCTGTAGTACTCTACAGGAACCTCTTGTTATTATTTATGTTATTTACTACTCGCTTGCTAAGGGTATGTGCTAAGGGAAATGACCTAGGGGTTAGTATCTAAGTATACTCGCCAAGACATCGCATCTTGTGCCTACGTATCCTGACGGGAGTGGAATCAGAGTATTCGTAGTTCCCCTCAAAGAGGGTGAGGAACTCTTGACTGTGGTCAAGGTTCCAGGGGGAGGTAGCGTCTATGGCAAGACGCTACATAGAGTGCTGTGACTCTAAAGTAAAAGTTAAGTTGAAAGGGGTAGATTAAGTGTCCATGGTAGAACACATGAATAGAGTGCGGTGACTCCGATCCTAAGATTGTGATAAATGGGAAATGAATGTCTACGGTGAGACATAGAGCACGGCGGCTCTAATCCTAAGGCCAAGGGTAAGAAAGTAAGGTTTCCTAAGTATGACGCGGAGGTCAACATGGAGGGGAACCGTTCCTTTGGGAGTAGAAACGGACAACCATCAATAATGAGGAACCAAAAGATAAGACTTTTAATGATATCAATCAAGTGTGAACAAGAGGACACCAAGCAATCATAATTCACGAACTATATCCTGATGTCGAGAAAGTGTTGACAAGCAACATAAGCCACATGTCAAACCAAACAAAACTCATACCCAAAACAAAATTAATTCGAGTCAATCATCCTAAAGCAGTATGGCTAAATAAAGTTGAGTTGGTGGTTAAAAATACCGGAGAAATTAATTGTCGTAATCTAAAGGGGACTTAAGTGATCTAAACGATAAATTCTAAATATAAATCAAACTTGAAAAAGATTAGATTAAGGAAAAGAAACATATTTTTTATATTTTTATTTAAATACTATACTTAATGATATAGTAAAAGTCTAAAAATAAAATAAAAGATATTTCTGAAGTAAAATAGAAAATAATATTAAAACAAGCTTTGTAAAATTTTTCCTAAATTTAAATTTTAAAAAGAGACAAGAAAGAAAAGATCATGGGCTAGGATGAAGAACAAATGGAGGAAGAAAGCCCAAAAAAGTTGGGGCGCCCATAAACAGACTGGGTCGGATCCGACCCAGTTATCCTACATCCACAACAGTTAACCTAAGAGCCTCCTGGTTTCTATTATTCACGATACCCTGTTTCTCACACTCAATCATTCTCTCTTTCACCTTCAATCTTTGTTCGTATCTCTCTCTTTCTGCTTCGAATTCAAATCATGTAACCAAGCAAACCTTACTTCAATTTCACTCGCGACTCGTCCTTCTTCTACACTCCAAAGCCTTTACTCTCGAACTCTCGAACTCTCTCGACTCATCTCGCACTAACAGTATATTAATGCCAACGAAATTCCAACAAATTCAAAATTGAAGACGACAAATTGAATATTCGCAAATATGAAGTCAATCGAAAAGGTTGCGTACCTTTGAAGGTTTCGTCACGGCAATTCGACACCGATGAATTTCAGGTACTCTCTACTCTTCTTTTCCGATCCAAAGTGTGTTGTATTCTGGTATGTGCGTTGTTGCTCTGAATTTGTTTGAACCTTCATCCTCCTTTGACTACGTGTAAACCGAAGTGAATGGTCTCATCTCTGCTGCGATCTCTGACCCGTGTGAGTGTTTGTGTTGCTTACTGATATTCTGGTGTATGTTTGTGTGAACTGTGATATGTTTCTGATGTGAGATTTCTGATGAATGCCTCTGTGTGGTGAATTTTATTTGGTGTGAATTTCTTTTGTGATGAAAGTCTGTTGTGTAGACTGGTATGTGAGAATTTTCTCTGCTGTGTTTCTTTTTCTATTCAGAGTTTTTTGCTGTGATGCTGCAAATCCCCCCCCCCTGTACTGATATTATGCACTGCCTTTTATAAGCTCATGAGATTAAATGTAGAAACATGATGAAATGATTCTTTCCATTTTCACCGCAACATGCTTATGGACTGTTTTGGAATGAGTGTGAATATGTCCGATTTGCTGCTGATTTTTGTCTTGAGCACTTGAATTTCATGAATACGTTTCTGTTTTCGGTTTGACATGTTTGTGAACCTTCCTTTTCCATCTTGACGGCTGCTTTGGAAATGTTAAATCTGCTTGATTGTGTACTAATTTGCTGCCGACAACCAAGATATATGATGATTAGGAATTGATGATGGTGATGAACATACTTCTGCCCTGTTTTAATATATGACAGGTTCTTTTATTTCCTTCCCTTTTTAGCATGTTTTGGAATTGTCATGTGTTATGGCCGGTGGCTTCAGATTTTAGAGCAAAAAGAATCTCATTTACCTCCTCATTTAACTGGATGCAGAACATGTGGCTGAAGAGCTTTTTTCATTCAAGAGAACCGTGCATAAATATTTTCCCTTTAAGATGCACCGCCAAGCTCTAAAGTAGGAACACCAGGTCTCTTTGCTACATGGACGTGCCAATGACACTCTTCCTTTGGTTATGTCACTTGTAACTTGAATATTCTTGTAATATAATATGAAATATAGAAAGGATATTGGGGCCTTTTGGACTTGTGAACTTTGTATAATGTGAACTCAATCTTGGAATTATGTTACACTTTGAATCCTTGTATTCATGAATTTTGAATCATTTTAATTCTTATTCTTTGTAATGAATTTTTGAATCCAATCTTATGAAAGAATTTATTTGCACATTAAAGCATGGACTTTAAACTTTGAAATGGCATCTTGAAATGAAGTTCTTGAATTTGGAATAAAACTTAGATGAATCTTGAAGTCAACGTGGACTTTGGAAACATGCCTCATATGGCTCATAAATTGAACGTGACTTGAAATGGAATTTGAATCAATTTATTGGCACAAATCAGCTCGAACATTTCTTGAAGGTATCATGTTATATGGCCTTGATCAACTTGAACTCATGGACTCATTTGCAACAATCTTTAAATTAGGCCTTAATTCCACTCATCTGTCCATGGGAGACATTTCAAAGCATATGATTCACAAATTACCAACAAGAAAAGTACATAATTTTTTTCTCTTAAGCTCACAAGATCATACTGATCCAACTTCCTTTGTACCGACTGAGGGACCATAAGAATGAGGGAATATCCTTTCACAGGAAATTAACATAAACTTGCAAGGACTAGAATCTCCACAAGCACACATACGCACAACTTCCATGACTTTTGAATCAGTAACCCTGCATTTCACACACAGCAACAAACAAGCAGAACATAGTGAAATGGTTAGCTATGCATGGATGATGCACACAAGATGGTGGAATCTTATGGTCAGAAAATAGGGTATGACAAGGTGGACAAATTTGAGCGGCAATTTCACGCCATCTTTGAGCGTATTCCTTAAAGGTTTCATTGTCCTTTTGTGACATTGATCGGAGCTGATCTCTGTCTGGTGCCATGTCCAGATTGTATTTACATTGTTGGACGAAGGCAGTGCCAAGATCTCTGAAAGTGCTGATCGTAGCACGGTTTAAACCCATGTACCATTTTAAGGCAGCACCGGTTAAACTATCCTGAAAGTAGTGAATCAGTAGGTCCTGATTTTCTGTCTGAGCTGACATTCGCCGAGCGTACATCACCAAATGGCTCTGAGGGCAAGAGTTACCCTTGTACTTTTCAAAGTCGGGCACTTGGAACTTGTGTGGAACTTTCACATTGGGGACCAAGCAAAGGTCTGCGGCATCCTTTCCAAATAGATCCTGACCGCGAAGGGCCTGCAACTCTTTCTGCATTCCCAGGAACTGTTCCTGGAATTCATTTATTCTTTCGAACATGTTGTCGTTTCCACCAGAATGTATATGGGGAATCTGTCCTTCCAGGATAGTGTGTACCCCGGGCGGTGGTACAATCATTATGGCCGAGACTCTCGGTGTCTCCTGAAGTTTGTAACCTTCAAGAGTTGCTGTCATGCTCCTGCCATCTTCGCTTTCCCAAAGTTTGTAACCTTCAGGCCCAGTGGTTCCTGCTGCAGTCCCCTGATCCCCATTGATCAACGGGATATATCCTTCCGGGATATAATTGAGTGGCATGCCCCAGGGACGATCTTTCGGCATTTTGTACCTAGGATTGGACTTTTCCACTATGGGCGTTGAGGTGATCTCTGAGATCACAGTCCTTTGTAGCTGAGCTTCTGCCATGGCTTGCATGTCGTTATGAAGCTTTCTCATATCCTCTCTCAGAGTGTCGATCTCTTCTCTCAACTCTCTGTTCTCTTCTTCAAGATCATCCATCTTTTTCTGACGATTGGCCCGAGTATTGTACGAATGAGACAGTTTGACACTAGAACCGAGACACAAACGTGAGATTCGTAGGTAAGAAGAATGTGTTACGTGAGAATGATGAATGCAATGATTATATTAATCTTTTTTTTTGTTTAATCAAAGTAAACTTCGACAATTAGATTGCAAATATCAAACAGTGGGGAAACCCCGTTTTATTGAATTCAAAGGATTGTGAAAATAGAAATACAGTAGATTACAAGGTGCGGAAACAGAAACCTAAGCTAAGGGGTCCCGAGTCCTCTCTGAGGAGAAACCGGGTGCTGATTCTGGTACTTTCCTTTTCTTTGACCGGGGGTCTTGAGCTGTTGTTGGGTTGTCATTCTTTTGCCAAGTGAAAGGAATGAGCAAATTCCTTTGGTCATCCTGATTATCCACAGCATGCTGCTCCAAAATCTCAATTAGAGCATCCTTATCTTTCAATAGTTGCTGTATTTTGATACACTCCACATTGAGAATGCGGTACTTGTTCTTCCAAGACCTCCTCTCCTGTTGAACTTTGTTGAGAGTAACCTGAAGTTTTTCCGTTTCAGTCATGAAGTACATGACAGATTCCCTCGGCGGAAGAACTCCGTGACGAGGATAAGGCATCTTTAGCTTGAGAGCTCTAGTTTGTACCCAGTGGAGATAAGGCTCCACCGAAACACAGTACGGTTTTCCTAGAGACTCCCGTCCTTTCTTATGAACATGTTTCCAAGCATGCACTATTTCCGTCTTTAGTGCCCTGTCACTTTCTCCTTCTTTGAAGAAAAGACCTTCCAGATGAGCATTACGCGGGATATGCCTCATTGGGTATCCAAATTGACGACGAAGCAAAACTGGATGGTAATTGATTCCTCCCTTAGTTCCTATAAGGGGTACGTTGGGGAAATTTCCACAACGGTCAATGATCCTGATCCCATCATAAATCCTATTGCACCAATCTATATCAGAGTTGGCGAGGGACATGATTTTCTGCGACCAACGTAAAGCATTCCTATGATCCCAAAAAGCAGCAGACTTGGGCAAATGGGAGATAAACCATTTATACAGTAGGGGCACACAACATGTGATCATCCCTCCGCTGTACAAATTCCCTAAGTGTACAGAATGATACGCGTCCGCGAGCAAAGTTGGCACAGGGTTTCCAATGAGAAAAACCTTAATGGCATTGATATCGACGAAGTTATTAATGTTGGGAAACAGAAATAACCCGTAGGTGAGTAAGACAAAGATGTTTTCAAAAGCAGTCATGTTCCCTATACTAGAGAAGTACAGAGCCTTCTTTGTCAGGAACTGGGTTGGTAAACCCGAGAGCCCTCCCTTAGTGGTCATGTGAGTCTTGACTTCCGCCTCATCCAAATAAATTGCTCTTGCAATGGTCTGAGGGATTTCTTCCAGTCTAGAAAATGGAGCTCAATCAGTAATGTGTAAATTGGTCAGGTGAGAGTACACCTCCAGCGTTGGTGCCTGCTGGAAATCCGGGAATGTGAAACAGTGATAGACCGGATCGTAAAATTGAATGAGTGCCTCCATGATTCCTTCAATCACATGGATTCTTAACAGAGGTAGCAAACCTCAGTATTTAGCTCTGAAAGCTTCAGGGTTAGTGATCATCCTTGCTAGTCCTCTCAAATCCTCTAGCTTTAGAACCCTGAAGGTGTACTTATGAGTTCTCCTTCTACCGAAATCCATAAGCGCAATCTTTTTCTCTGACATTTGCAGTTATTGTCTTAGTTTAAAAAGAGAGACTATAAGAGAAGTTTTTCTTTGCTTTAGTGTTTTTTAGATGAATGCATGAATGCAGCACACAAAAACATAGAAAAAATATGGGGTCAAAGGGTCGTTGTCATGGAGTCAAGGCTCTACCCATCCCAAAGGTTTATACTAGTGATTTTTGTACCTGTCTCTCAAAATCATCAGTCCATGTCGAGAAAACACCAGCGGGCCGGGAACCGTGCTAGGTGATGTTTTTCGAAGGACCCTCAGAAGAGGGTGGTATCGCGTGACAACCATTTCCAATAGTTTCCACACCACTAAAAGAGGTTTTTCCTAGGTGTATACTCAATCTTTCCACATGCGACATCACACGCATTCCTATTAGCAGAAAAATAAACACATATATCAATTAGGAAAAGCACTATATATATATTTTTCCTAAAGTCCTAGACTTTAAAGAGCTATGAATCCTATGTTCCTGACAGAGAATGGCTCCCCAGCGGAATCGCCATCCTGTAGTTCCTAATTTTAAAGGTTTTTGACCTAAGATCCTAGTGGAGTCAACAAAAAATCCTATCCCAGTGAAATTCCAAAGAAAGAAAGAAGGGACCCATGGTGAGCGCCACTTTATTTTCAGGTTTCTACTTAAGAGATGGGAAGAGAACAAGACCTCGACGATAATCCCCAGCAGAGTCGCCATTTTTCCTGTAGCGTGAATTTTTGCGTGGTTGCGAAGCACTATCGCTTTTGGGGTACTACAGCTCGATTCATTTTTATCCTATTGAAGCTGATGAAGGAAGGGAAATAGATTTCTCCAATTAACCCTGCTTGCAAACTGAGTTTAAACATATGACTGTTGGTTTATAGATGCTACAAAGATTGTGGGTCTCTCTTAGGTTATTTTGTGAAAAAAGAAGTGCCTGGGTGATCGGTGGGGGTTTAAGACTGATGTTTTTCGATTGATGTATAGAGGTACGGGATTTGGGTTTTGGATTAGTGTGGTCGCTAAGATTTTTCTTGCAATCTTATGCCTACGTATTCCCGTTTACCGAAACAGGGAAATCAGAGCGATCGTAGTTCCCCTTCTATGGGAGGAAATGGTGTTTTGGTGTCTTGTTCGAAGCCCAAGACGTGAAGCTAAAGGTGGTTTGTATCTTATTTAAAGCCCAAGATATGAAGCTAAAGAGTCTATTTGTATCTTGTTCGAAGCCCAAGATGTGAAGCTAAAGGGTTTTGACTTTAGAGAGAATTTGTCATCTCTAAAGGGGGTCTGTTTGTCACAACTATTTTATAAAGGAGAATTACTTTAACCGGGATATGTGAATCTAACAATGCCATAATTTCCTTTATAGGGGCTTTTCAACCTAGAGGAGAAGACTTTAACTCAGTGTAGAGCAATGCTATCTTTCCTTAGGAATTTCTCATGCTAAAAGAGGGACAGTGGCGTGGATGTAAATAACCCAGAGGCTTACCGCTTACAGCAATTAGATGGGGGAAAAGGAGTTGTTGATGTTTGTATACTTTGAACAAGGCACAACCTTGATGCTAAAAGGTTGATTGACTCAACCGGGATTTCCTTATACAAAGCCTAAGAGGAGGCTAGTGGCCCAACAAGAGGGTGTTTTTATGTGTCTCGTACGAAGCCCGAGATAAAGGCTAAAAAGGTTGACTCAACAGGAGAATCTTTTATATGTGTCTTGTACGAAGCCCAAGACGGAGGCTAAAGGTTGGACTCAACAAGAGAGTCTTTTATACTTAATAAGAGAGTGTTTTGTATCTCGTACAAAGCCCGAGATGGAGGCTGAAAGGTTAGCTCCGCTGGGGAGAATCATTGTACAAAGCCCAAGACGAGGCTATGGTAACTGTTTCAGTTGAGTGACAGGTCCAGTATGTTGGTTAAAAGAGAAAATCAGTTCTTATGAAGATTAAAGGTAAGGTTGTACTTTTGGCACTGATCGGAGGATCAGGGTTATTTCATGTTCTTTAAGGAAATGGGAAATCCAAAGGGTATTGAGACTGTCCGAGTCTGCGAGTGTTTTCCCTATCTTTGAAAGGGGCTTGAGAATGTCTTTGAGACTTAAGGGTCTTAGACTGTCCAAGTCTAGATTTTTATCTTTTGTACTATGCTTAGAGAGACAGTAGTAGGATATAAACTCGTTGAAGGACTGTTCTATTAAGATGACTACTTTCTGTTCCTATACCTCTAGGAGGTCGTCGGGATAATTTGTACGAAGCCCAAGAGGAGGCTGGAAAATTTTAAGAAGCCGAGGGATAATTTGTACGAAGCCCAAGAGGAGGCTCTCTTCCCGAAGGAAGAATCCTTATACGAAGCCTAAGAGGAGGCTGTGAAAACTTCTAAGAAGCCGACGGGTCCTTGTACAACACCCAAGAGGAGGCGGGGATGCTTTTACGAAGCCTGTGGGTCCCCAAACCCCGAGAAGTTCAAGACATGCCATTCACCGAGAATGGATCAAGCCAGGAAAGTTCAAGAATTTGGAAGAAACTCAAGAGATGCCATTCACGGAGAAAAGATCATCTCGGGGGAGTTAGAGTTTCTTTGACAATGTCTACGGGTGACAGTCTGAGAAAGGGTTCAAAAAGAATCTGCCTTTCACATCTCCATATTGTTTAACCCCAAGAGGAGGGAAGACTGTATCCGGTAATCCTATGGGGGATATAGTTTAGTCTATTCAGGAGTGATTAACAGGGCTTAGTGCTAGACATAGTTGCCGGGGAAACTCTAAATATCTATACTATTATTACACAGTCGATATGAGTTTATGAAAGAATACTTATAGTGAAACAGCCCCACAGTACAGTTATATACATATGAAAGCGGTAAATGAAAGTGTATAAACACTTACTCGGTTGTAGAGCTTCCATGCTGTATTGTTAGTTGTTCAACAAAGAGAAATTGAAAACAACAGTATATTTCAAAATCAAAAGAGAAAGTGCTTTGAAAGAAATGTTGGGGCTTACAGCTCAAAGAGAGGCCCAAGAAATTTTTAAAAAAGGAATGAGGCTTATAACACGAGGGTAGGCCCAGATGATTAGTTTTTGAATTGGCGATCGCGCCGAGATTTTCTTTTAACGCAGAGGGACTTATACAAGGTCTGAGGCCCAAAAATTGTTTTGTTTAAAAGGGGATTGGGTCTTACACTCTATTAGAGGCCTAAAGATTTATTTTTGTACAAGTGGTGGGGCTTACAGCTCAAGGAGGGGCCCAGGGTTTATTTTTGTTTGAAATGACGATTGCGCCGAGATTTTTGAAAACACCGTGGGTCTTATACAATAAGTGAGGCTAAAAAATGTTTGGTTTTCAAAAAGGGTTGGGTCTTACACTCTAATAGGGGCCCAAAAGATTTTGAATGAGTCTTATAGCCCGAGGAGAGGCCCAAGGTTTGTTTTTCAACGAACGATGATCGCGTCGGACTTTTTTGAAATACAACGGGGCTTATGCAATAAGTGAGGCCCAAAAAAGTTTTAAATTTACAAAGGATTGGGTCTTACACTCTATTAGAGGCCCATGAGTGTTTGAAAATGATTTGTGAGGGTTGAATTAATCAAAAATCCTAATTTGTTCCCCAAAATATATATTAATTGAGTAAAATTCAATTAAAATGATAAAAAATGTTTAATATGTGGAAAACAAATTATGATCTTGGATTAATGTTTCAAAAATCATGTTTTAACCTACAAAATGATTAGAAATCATTAAAATTTGCACAATCAAGAAGGAAAAAATATTTTAAATGTAAAAAATAATTAAAATATTAATTCTTTACAAAAATACCAATTATACGAAATAAATAATATTTTTGGGATTTTTTGGTAAAATAAAATATTTTAACATTTTTGTGAATTATTGAAAAAAGAATCAACTCAAAATCATTAAAACTTAGAGAGAAATTAATTTTTGAATCAATTAAATAAAATCACAAAATTCAAATATTCAAATATTTGAAAAAGGGCGCCAAGAACATGGCAAGAACACGTGCCACCCTCTGTTTCTGCAGATTTGCGTTTTCTATCTAATCTCAATGAATACTTGATTATATCATGCAATCTACATATCAATCTACTCGTTTTAACCTCACGATCATGTCTATGGTCTTTAATTTCATTTATTTTTAACATGGAATAAGAAATCAAAGAGAAACCTCAAGAACCCTAATTTATGCATGAAGGTTCAGAAATTCTACACACGATTCAAACAATGCAATTGATTGAGGGAAAATATTCCATGCATGATTGTGAACATATGGCCAAATTATTGTGCAGCAAATATTGCATGGATCATAGAGTTAGAAGAGCTCATGCTTACCTCTTGCAGCTGGTGATCGTGTTTTATGTTAGAGGTGTTACAGCTAGGTTCCAATTATTTGGATAGCTTCCCTAGGTGCCATGGAGTGTGTCTGGATGCTTGGAGTGGATTGAAATGATCTGGAACTTGAGATGGTACCCCAACTGCAAATCTGTTAAGAACTTGAGCAACTGGCTGGTGATTTTTTGAAATCAGTATTCCAGATGTTGTTTAAGTGTTTGGATCACTTCTATATGATGTTTATGAGGTGTGTGAGTGATTGGTTTGATTGGAAAAGATCTCAAACTCAAAACCCGATAGTGACTTGCCTTAGAAGGCAAAATTGGAGTGAAAGAAGAGATTTTGAGGAAAGCATCTATTTGATGGCTTTGGTGTACTCAAATTGATCACAAATAAGCTCTATTTATAGTAGAGCAAGTTTGTTTTGCAAGCAATAGTGAATGGCAACTGCAGCAGAGGTTTGGCCAATGTTGTCCAATGGAATCTCAAGCCTCCTCTAGCCATTGACTAGAGGTTAGAGCATAGGCCTTTGATTCCCTAGTTGTTGGATCATCCTTGACTGAATTCAGTTGAAGAAAGCTCAGTCCATGCCACCTTGGTGCATCCATTAAATGCTCCAATCCAAAATTAGAGTCTTGTCCCTCTTTTAGGGATTTTTAGGTTTAGCATGCTACTTTTGGTTCCAAGGACTTTGGAGGCTTGGCTCAGTGTTTGTCCCCTTTAGATTTGATCCTCAGATGTGTCCAAGATGATGACAAGGCTTGGGATTAGCTGATCTTTCCAAATTGAACAAAAGTGCAAAGTTCTTCCTAGCCTTGGCAGTTTTCAGCAAGGCATATTGCCATTGTCATATCTCATGGCCCAAGTGGAATTTTATGATGTTCTTGGTCACTTTGGAAAGCCCTCATATGATACAACAGCTGTTTGATCATATTTGGTTTTGATACCTTTTGGATCCAAGTGAAAAATCCCCCTACATTTGGGAAAAAGTGAAGGCAGATTCTGACTTAGTGAAAATTTCACTAAGTGTTGGAAAAAAGTGACATTTTCAATTTTTGTGATTTTGATCATTCCATAACTCAAAATCCATGGGGAATTTGGAGGGAGGTCAGTTTTAAGCTTTTGTAGAGGGTAATGAGATCTACAAATCAAGCTTTGGATAGGAAAAAATGACCTTGTGGTTTAGGAGTTATGATCCTCCAAAGTTGGTACCCTAGTCACTTTATTTCATAACAGAAAATTTTCTAAGTTTTTATGGTTACCCCTTTTACAAGTTATCCCATTTTTCTTAATTTTTCTGGATGAATGATTATTCCAATCATACATTAACATCACTTTAGGGTTAAAAAACCATTTTTATGAAAAATCTTAAAAAGTCAAAGTTGACTTTTGTGCACAGTTGACTTTTTGTCAGATGAATTCCAAACTGTGCAATCCTTTATGAAATCAAGTCCTTGACCTAAATCAAACTTGATGGATTGATTTCATAGGTGTTATAGGGTATATTGATCAATGTCCTAGGGTTTGGGAGCATGTCCTGGTCAAAAGTCAAAGCTACGGTTGACTTTTCTCGCGAAACCCTAATTGTGGCTCCGATGAAATCGAGACTTGTTGCTCAAGCTTTTTGGATCAATCCATTGTTGCAAATGGATCAATGTAGTGCATTAGAGACCCTCAAATCCTCTCTTGAGGTCCTGGATCATAAATTGTCCCAAAAGTCAACTTAGGGGTGAATTAGGTCAAGAAACCCTAATTTCTAATTTTTGATGTATGCATCCCCTGAGGCTAAATTGGCTTGATGATTGGGCCCATGAGGTTCCATGGAGTATTTTAGGATATGCTTTGAAGCATTGGCTCGTTCCTAGAGGAGAATTTCCATCTGGAGGCCCTGGTCGACCAAAACCCTAATTTGGTGACACTGGCGATCTTGAGGCTTGATCCACCTGGAAGGGAGCAGCCTTGTGCGTAATCCTTGAAGTGGGAGTCCTCTTGATCCTTTATAGATGTTTGAGAGGCTAGAAAAGTTGAAGATCATGTCATTCCTTGATTGATCTTTTGTCTAAGGCTCAGAGAGGGCATGAAACCCTAATTTTGACTGTAGTAAGTGTTCACCCATCTTTGGGGAAACTGATGAGACATGATGGTACATCCATATTGTGATGATGATTTGCACAATGATGGGAAATCTTAGTGGTCAAATTTTGGGGTATGACACTCACCCGTTAACTAAGAAACACGCTTTGGAAACCGATATTATCCTAAACAACATCTAAAGCGCTCTCGCTGTATTTATATATGCTGCCTAATTTCCACTATCCGGTTCACTCCTCACGCTCTCGCAGATCTCGGCTTAAACCTTAATATGCTTCTCACTCTCATGACAAAGTAATGTTAAACAACCTTTCACTCTCGTGACAAAGCTACTTAAATTAAACATGGAAATTAAAACCAAAATGACATACATTCATATTATCGCACCTATTATTTTCTACGGAGTCCCGGCGAATACGACGGTCCTCACATGACGGTCTCCAATTGCTTACTCAGACATAACTAATCCTAAGTCTACCATTTTTAAACATACATAATCTGAATTTAACATGTTAAGCAAATTAAAAGTGACAATTATAGTAAGAATGTGGTAAAGTAAAGAAAACCTGAAAATAAAGTGCGGTAATGTAAATCGGATGGAATGGAAATGAACTTGTATTAATCTTCGATCCAAAAAATACAGCAGAAGTACAAGAATATATAATCTTGCAACAATCCCTCAAGGTGAGTTATTGTTGCTTTTTCGGTAATTTAGTGCATAGAATTCTAATAAAATTTCGCCAGAGCTTTCGTGTATTTTAACGACTCTGAAAATCTGCTCCAAGGGCTCCTATATATAGAGGATCAGAATTGCCAACTTCCAAATTCGAATTCTGGAGGGAAAGGGAGTTAGAAAACTCCCCAAAACTGCCAGAAACAGATTCTGCAGTGAAAACTGCTCCCGCGCTTGTACGGCGAACGCCATGGGGGCATGGCGAACGCCATGCTCTGGATTCAATAAGGAGCGCTATCAGGAAGCAATGGCGAACACCATGGGGCATAGTGAATGCCATACTCTAGATTCAACAAGGATCGCCATCAGGAAGCAATGGAGAATGCCATGGGGTCATGGCAAACGCCATATCAGCTGGGACTGCACGAAACGCTGCTCTGCTGGATTTTTCTCTTTCTTTTGCTTCCTTTCTTCGATTCTTCCGGGATCTTGATTATTATTCCTGCAAACATAAAACATAATAAAAACAAAGTAAGAACAACAAGACTCGATAAAAATACAGACTGAAAATGCACAAAGTGAGCCTAAAAATACGATATAAATTTGTGTCGTCAAACTCCCCCACACTAAGACCATTGCTTGTCCTCAAGCAAACTCCAACAGAAATTAAAACAGTGAGTGTAGTTCCAGATTCAAAAGCGCAACTGAAAATAACTATTTCACCTCTTTTTCATTCTCGCGCAATCACATTAAGCCCATTATCCTTTGTACTCACATGGTAATCGAACCTGTTTGTGTTCAATGATCTCATTATTCAAAAAATTTCTTTTTCCCACATTATACTTTCTTTTGCTTACGAATTTCAAGAGTCTGAACCTTTAGGCTAAATGGTCGAGTAAGGACCACCTAACTTAGCGGGAACATGTCTTTCATTCGCTTTTTTTTCTATAAAAATCACATATCCAAATTTTTGAGATCAACACATATTTGCATCAGTTCGTTACTTAGTTTGTACACAAGGATGGTGTTGACTGCTAGTATAAACTAATCAAGAGGCTACTACTAAGAAACTAGGCATAAGATCTCGATATAATACCTATTTAAATCAATATCACATATTTAGGGAATCTAGGGTGTAGGAGCAATACCGATATTTACAAAACTTTCCCAATTCTATCTAACATAGCCTAATGATGAAAAGTAACCTGTTCCAGACTGGATCGGCGCTTGCTGAACCGTCGGGCAGGCCCAACCCAATACTGGGATGCCCCAATATGGCCCCTCCAATAGCCAGTGTCGGGCACGACCCTGTCAGCACCGAGCACGCTCGTGTCTTCCTCTCGTCGGCCACGTAGTAGACCCCACTGTCGAGCAGAAGCTCAGAGTCGAGGAGAGCACCTCTCTCCTCAACCTCCACGTACTCCTCCCCGCGAGGACACGTCACCTTGTAACCTCCCACCTCCGAAGGAATCGGTCTTCCCACCTTCTGGAGATCTCGGGACCGTTACCCCAGGGAAAAGACCACGTGCTGATCTTCCCTACGCCACGTAAGCCCTGGAAGTTGCCTGGATCGGGCCTTACAATCTAGCCCAGTGCAAGTAACCATTGGCCCCACGCTGTGGGCTCTCTATAAATACCCTCTCACTTAAGAGGGTCAGGTTACGTTCTCTTTTACTCACCTATACTCTGTACTTGCTTGCCGTAGCTGACTTTGGCATCGGAGTGCCTTGCAGGTACACCCCCCTCCCCCCCGCCGCATCATCCTCACCGGAGCTGAAGATTTCACGACGCTGTTGGCCACTGTTACACTGTCTGATCCAGGTACGATCATTGGCGCCGTCTGTGGGAAATACTGATTCCCCTTTTTTCCTTCATCGTTAAACCAAAGCAAATCTCTCTTTTCGCAACAAACATGGCCAACAACCAGACTGGAAACAAAGCTCCAGACACTGTCTTCACGTAACCTGAAAACAGAGACCACTGTGAAGACAACGCCGCCATTCATGTCGAGGATGTCGACATGAGAGACGGGCATATTGGTTCCCCATTTTCCGAAGACGTGGCGTATGCTGCCGTCGAACAGGATATCCCACAGGTTGTCTACCAGCCTGTCCCTCCACTGCCCAATGCGGATCAGAGCACGGTCGCCCTGTTCGCCTTGGTCAACCAGATCAACCAACTGATTGCTCAGCAAAATCTCTGAATCGAAGCGCTCGAGAGATGGCGGCCACGACGATCTTCCCCGCGAAGACATCGTCACCCCCATCTCCTTCCCCGCGAAGGACTCCCCAGGCGGACTCTCGCAGCCCCTCCCCACGGCGCAAAGGTCGCGGACCACGCTTGGAGCGAACCCAGCCTACGGTCACTCAGAAGTGCCCCTGCTCCCCTCCTCAGAAGGAGCCGAGGCGCTCCCCGACCAGGAAGAGGAGCAAGGATGACGGCGAGAAGCCGAAGAGCCATCCCAGGAGTTCTCCTCGTCGACATGGACCGGGTCGGAACCATCTCTCCCCATCGCGGTCGCCGGTCAGAAGTGATGAGGACGACCAGAGAACTCCCTTGTCCAGGGAAATTATGGACACACCTATACCTGTGGGCATGGAGAAGCCCCTGCAACTTGGGACTTATGACGGCACAGCCGACCCCGACGATCATATCGAGAGTTTCGAAGCCATTCTCGACTATAGAAATGTCCAGGGAGCTATTAAGTGCAGGCTCTTCCCGACTACCCTCCGAAAAGGAGCCATGACTTGGTACAAGAGGCTTGCTCCGGAATCCATCACGTCCTAGAAATAGCTAAAAACGCAGTTCTCCAGGCATTTTACCGCCTCTCGTCGACACCCGGAGACGGTTGCCTCCCTGGAGGCCATCTTCTAAGGGCGGAACGAATCACTCAAAGAATACATCGAGAGATTCAACAAAGAAGTCGTCGAGGTCCACGCGATCGATGACATGAAGAAGTTCCTGATCGCACGGGGACTATGCACCAGAACCGACTTCGCCAAGGCTGTGGGCATCCATAAACCTCGCAACTTGGAAGACCTACTCTTTCGAGCTCAATCGTACATCGAGTTCGAAGAGACACAAGCTGCTCAAATGGCCCTCGACTCACGGCGACGAGATAAACCCCGCAGCCACAGAGATAAAGGCTCTCCTCCCCCCCGGCGTGGGGGAGAGAGAAGAAAGGAAGGCCGCTCCCGGGACTCTCGTGACCCGAGAGGTCCAGCTGGCCGGTTCATGGAATACACGCTGCTCAGCGCTCCCCGCGAACGAATTCTCTCCGAGTGTGCCAACTCGGAGTTCTAGATAGGGGGTGTCCGCTTTCCCAAGCCGACAACCCCCAAACCAAACACGGACAAGTCCAAGTACTGCAAGTTCCACCGGAGCCATGGATATGTCACGGAATATTGCATCCACCTTAAGGATACAATTGAGATCCTGATCAAGGAAGAGCATCTGAATAAGTACGCCCAGAGGAACGACGCTTCCTGATCGGGTGCCCGAGACGTTCAAAGCGTCGAGGAGACGACGCCTCCCGCTGGGGAAAATCGACTGCAATTCGCCCTCAGCGTTACTCGACCCGAGGATTTCTTCATCCCCGAGGGAATCGAGGACCAAGAGGTGGTTCACAGCATGTGGGCGAGCTTCCCCGACGAAGACCTTGTCACTGTCTGCAGCACATGGGAAGGCTTCCCCAAGGCGATGGTTATTTCTGGAGGGGGCCCCGAGAAGGTGTTCGTCAGGTCGATTAAACGAAAGTTTGACGAACTGGAGTCCGCGACGTCGGCGAAGACCACCACTTTTGACAAGGTGCAGGGGAGGTCAAACCCCATCACCTTCTACCTCGAAGAGCTACCAGGCGAGGTCCCTAACGCCTCTATCCCCCTCTTGATCTGGGAACAGATGGCAAATTTTGGCGTCCGTAGGATCCTGGTCAACCAAGGGAGCTCGGTGGACATCATGTACGCCCACCTCTTCGAAGCCTTCCAGCTTTATGAGAAGCACTTGACCCCTTACGTAGGCTCGGATCTACAGGGATTCAACGACAACACCACCAGACCGTGGGGATATGTCGAACTAGTGGTCATGTTCGGAAGCGAAGACATTGCCCGATAGATCAAGACCCGCTTCTTGGTGGTCGAATGCCCGTCCCTATACAACTGCATTCTGGGGAGGACCACCTTGGCCGAACTCACAGCAGTACCATCAACATAGGCGTAGGCAGTCTCCCGAAAAAGCGGAGGCTGCTGAAAAAGCTGTAAAAGACCTCCTAGAGGCGAATTTTATTTCAGAGGCCATGTACACAACCTGGCTGTCCAAAGTTGTACTTGTCAAAAAGAGTAATGGAAAATGTAGGATGTGCGTTGACTATACCTACCTTAACCGGGCATGCCCGAAAGACTCTTATCCTTTGCCTAACATCGACCAGCTGGTCGACAATTTTACAGGTTTCAAGCTATTGTCCTTCATGGACGCCTACTCGGGGTACAACCAAATCCCCATGGACAAGGCTGATAAGCAGCATACTGCCTTCATGACCGAGTCAAGCAATTACTACTACAACATAATGCCCTTCGGCCTGAAGAACGCCGATGCGACCTACCAACGGATGATGAACAAAGTCTTCTGGTGAGAGATCGGCGACAAGCTCGAGGTCTACATGGACGATATGATCGTCAAGTCCGTAGAAGAGGTCGACCACGCTACCCATCTCAAGAAGGTATTCTACACGGCGATGAGATGTCGCATGAGGTTCAATCCCGACAAATGCACCTTCGGCGTTCGGGCAGGCAAGTTCCTCGGTTTCTACCTCACAGAGCGGGGAATCGAGGCAAACCCCGACAAGTGTAGGGCTTTCTCCGAAATCCTGACCCCGAACTCGAAGAAGTCAATACAATCATTGAACGGGATGTTAACCGCCCTCTCCCGCTTCATCGCCAAATCTGCGCAATACACACTCCCATTTTTCAAGCTTCTCCGACAAAAAGTCACGTTTGAATGGAGCGAGGAGTGCGAGCAGGCGCTCCTCCACCTCAAACAAGTCATGTCGCAACCCCCGGTCCTCTCATGGCCGGAGAACGGGGAGACGTTATTCTTGTACCTCGCCATCACGAGCGAAGCAATCAGCGTTGTCCTCATCCGGGAAACCTCTGACGGGCAGAAGCTGATTTACTTCACAAGCAAGGCCCTCCAAGACCCCGAGCTCAGGTATCAGTAGATCGAGAAAGTTTCCCTGGCCCTCCTCACCACAGCCAGGAGGTTGCACTATTACTTCTTAGCACACACGATCGTGGTAAGAACCGAGCACCCCTTAAGGCAACTCCTCGGCCGACTAGACATGGCAAGAAGGATGCTCAGAAGGTCGCTAGAGCTTGTCAATTTTGACATTCAGTATGAGGGAAGGAAAGCCCTGAAGGCTCAGGTTTTGGTCGACTTTGTGGCAGAAATGACCGTCCCGGAACCTTCGACCAACGGATCCTAGAAGTGGACAATCTACGTCGATGGGGCATCCAGTACGAATGGGAGCGGGGCAGGCATTAACCTTGAAAACGAGGAAGGCATCCTGATCAAGGTCTCCCTCGCATTGTCCTTCCCAACGTCAAATAACCAGGCAGAGTATGAGGCTTTCCTCGTCGGACTACAGCCTGCCGAAGACCTCGGCGCCAAAGAGGTCAAAATTTTCACCGACTCTCAGCTCGTAGCCTCTAAAGTCCGAGGAGAGTACCAAGCCAAGAACGACTGCCTCATCGAATACTTAACCTTGGTGAAGGAAAAAATGAAGAAATTCGCCTTCGCGGAAGCAACCCACATCCCGCGCGAGCATAACACCCGAGCAGATGTATTGTCCAAGCTAGCGAGCACAAAGAAGAAAGGCAGGAACAAGTTCGTCATTCAGGAAGTACTTTCACACCCGAGCATTGACAAACCCGCTCCGACGATGGTCGTGAACGCCATCAGGGACCGCAATTGCTGGATGACCCCAGTATATGAATACCTCACGATGGGAAAACTACCCGAGGATCCTAAGGAAGCGGGGATGGTTAAGCGGCGAGCGTGCTCGTACACAATCGTCGAGGACAAACTATACCGCCGCGGGTTTTCTATCCCTCTCCTCAGGTGCGTCGAGGAGACCAGGGTCCCCGGTATACTCCAGAAAATCCACGAGGGGATCAACGCACAACACCTTAGCGGGCGATCCTTAGCCCGTAAGGTGCTCCAAGCAGGGTATTACTGGCCCACCATGCAGCAGAACACCAAGGAGCATGTCAAGAAGTGCGATCGATGCCAACGACACAGGGATATGCACCTTGCTCCTCCAAATAAACTCAAAACACTATCGTCCCCATGGCCGTTTGCATGGTAGGGAATGGATATCCTCGGGCCCTTCGTCGTAGGGCTATACCAAAACAAATACCTCATTATCGGGGTAGATTATTTCACGAAGTGGATCGAGGCTGAAGCCTTGGCCAAAATCACGGCCTTCAACATACTCCGTTTCTACAAGAGGAACATCCTCGCCCGGTTCGGTATGCCCTAAGCGATTGTCGCCGATAACGGGATGCAATTCACCGACAAGAACTTCCAAGACTTCGTCACCAAACTGGGCACGAAGCAGCACTTCACGTCGGTCGAGCACCCTCAAACGAATGGGCAGACCGAAGCAGCGAACAGAGTGATCCTTCGAGGATTGAAATGCCGAATTGGCGACGCCAAGCAACGATGGGTCGAGGAGCTACACAGCGTCCTCTGGGCCTACCGAACAACCCCACATTCCACGACCGGGGAGACCCCCTTTTGTCTGACCTACGGAACAGAAGTGGTGATCCTCGTGGAGATCAAGGAACCCTCGAGGAGGACAGAGTCCCCCCTCAATGAGGGCACGAACGATGAGGCCCTGAGAGAAGAGCTAGACTTTGTCGAGGAAATAAGGATGGGCACATCCCTCTAGGAAGCCTTACTTAAGCAGAAAATAACTCTGCGTTATAACAACAAAGTTATTAAATGAGATTTTGCTGTAGGCACCCTCGTCCTACGAAGGAACCAGAAAGATTCACGAGAAGGCAAGCTCGCCACGAACTGGGAGGGCCCGTACCGCGTCCGCGCAAAGACGGGGACATGAGCCTATTACCTCAAAAATCTACACGGGGAAGAACTTGCTCGACCATGGAACGCTGAGAAACTTAAGCAATACTACATTTAGACACTGCCCGCGACATGCCAACGTCGCAATTACGTGGACGCGCTAGGGTACAAGCGCGACACCTCTAGACGAGACACGATGATCAAGGGCCGCGTTGTGTGTGCACGAGGACTTTTGATCCGACGAGGGCCCCTCGACTGAGCTCCGTCGTCGTAGTACCAATTAGGCAGAATGCCCAGCTCATGATGGTAAGTTCACGCCGGAAGCTAAGACCTCGACCGAGTTCTTAGCCTCGTTGAAGGTCGGATACACCTCCGACCACCCGACCAGTTCCTCCACACAGTCGAGGATCAACAAAGTCGAGCAAACTCCCAAATTACCAACACTTAGATAAAAACAATAGCATCACACATAAGCAAAATCATACAAGCATCACACGCGCAGATAAGTAGAAATCAAAGCATTAAGCGGGCAAACGAATGAATGGGTTAATCCTGTCGAGCGCAAGCTGGACATTTGGATTCTCGGCCTCGACCTGCGCCACAGCATTTTTAAAGAATATCTCGAGGGCCACTAGATTATCCTGTTGAAGCTCCCGGATCTTAGCAATCAGAGCCGCCCGACTGGTGAAATCCTTCTCTTCGACGGACTCATTCTTTTCAGGGCGGGCAGCAGCCTCCAGCTCGGTAAACCTAGTCCGGAGGCGGTCACGCTCCTCTTGAGCCGCCTTCAGTGCAGCGTTGGCCTCATTCAGCTCGTGGAGAACGTTGGCATGATTCTCACACTTGGACTGGGCCTCTTGCAAATCGACCTCAAGCTTATTCTTCTCCTTCTCGAGGGCAGTGTTTTCGTCCTTTAGCTTCTGCAGCTCAGAGGCAGGGAAGGTCTCCTCGTTCAAGACCAAGGCAGTCTCGAAGATCCGCATCATGGCTGCCAAGTCCTCGACCAGCGCCTTCTTTCGGGCCTCTCCATCTATCCCCAGGACTGCCCTCACCTCAGCATCAACGACAACGGGAGGGCTTCCCTCGAAGAAATCCCACTGGAGATCACAGGTGGGCAGTAGAAACTTCTCCGTTGGGACTGGGCCCTCGAGGTCCACGAGGACGGATCCCTCAGTCCTCGCCCTCTTGGCAGGGGTGCTCTCCAGAGGAGGAGATTGACTGCATTGAGGAGAAGAAGAGCCGCTCGTTCCTCCAATGGGCACCGCATCCTGAATAACCTCACAAACACGGCTCTTTGGTCGTTTGGGGGCCCGGTCAGCAGCCATCTTCATGATGCCCTCGGTGGCATTTGGCATTTGACCTACAAGGGAAAACATGAAACGAGTTAGCACAAGGAAACAAAAATAAGTAAATGCCCGAGCAGAACAATGGTCTCCTACCTAAGAAGGCCTCGTCGGGGGACTTGCACTCAAGGAGAGCCTTGGTGTTTATGTGGCAGGTCGCAGTCATAACCCTTCCCCAGGAGTCGCCGATAGATTTTCCGTCCCTAGTTATACACACTGCCCGGCTGAAGCTGGTGACGTACGCGACAAGCTTTGCATACGCTTCTTTGTCCTCCTCCGACAGCTCACTGTGCCTCTCGAGGTAGGAGTCTATACCACGCGTGAAGTGTGCATCCTCCCACTCAAGGGGGCACCTGGACACGAACCTCTCCTCCCCGGCCTCGTCGGTCACAATATCATAAAGGGTTCCCACAGCCTCGTGCGTAGCGGGCATGACATAGTAAAATCTATCCTTGAAGTTACGAATAGAGTCTGAGTACACCTTGAACAAATTCCTCGGCTACTTGAAGGAGACCCGCTGTGCCGCCCTTGGTCGGTTGACCGTTGAAGTTGGAATATACGGAAAAAGAGGGAGAGAGTGGTCCCGATGTTGAGGTAGTCGCACACGATCTCGAATGCTCGCATGAAGGTGAGCACATTAGGATGAAGTTGAGACGGCGCCAGGTGCAACCGATTGAACACTCCCAATTGAAAGTTGTTGAAGGGGAGACGAATGTCGACCTCTTTAAATACGAACTCGTACATAGGGCACCTTAACCCACGGTAATTCGAGCAGATACGGTGGTGTTTCCTAGGCTGAAAGACCGTCTACTTCGACTGCTCGCCCACAGCGACGTCCTCGATGATGGCGAAACCCTCTATGTCATCACGGGCAAATCACAAGCGAATACGTAAAGGCTCATCGCCAGCCCATTCGGCAGCCGGAAGCAGGGGCTCCTCCCCGGGGAGCTGCGCGGGTCCGTCCATGTCAGGTTCGGTATCTATCTGGATGATGCCTGTAAGCCTCACGACCATTTTTACCTAAAAAGCAGAGGAAATAGGTGAATTCATTGGCCACGACCAAATCCACCCTTCCACTGCCGATCAAGTGAAAGGGCAATGAGAGCGGGAAGCTGTTCGGAGCAACGGGGAACTACCCAATACTTTTCTCCCGACCAGGGACCTTCTCCAGATCCCCGGTCCTCTCACGTCTTAGCTTCCCGGGACATTCATCACGTGTCCTCGGGACATTCATCGCATATCCTCGGGGCATTCATCGGGTCCCCGGGACATTCATCCCAAGCCTCCGTCAAATCAAATGGAACCCTAGAAACATCCCGCTGTTTTAGCCAGAATCTTCATGGTGTCACCGGGAACTTCATCAGTTCGCCAGAAAACCACCAACAGTAAACAAAATGGAAAAGAAGAGGATTAGAAGCTTACTTGGAACGGTGGTAGAGGGCGGACCGGTGCGGCAGAAGCAGCGACGTACGACAGTGAATGGCGGTTGGGCAGCGGCGGAGATAGGAAGAAGAGATCGGAGCGAAAAAGGTGGGAACGTGCAAATGACACGAACTCAAGCCCTTTTATATGCCCCTCGCAGGACTCGAGGAGTTCCTAGGCTCTTGAGTGCCCTAGGCCTAACCGCCCCTAGACATTAACGACAGACGACACGTGGCACCCGTGTTCCCGCGTTAATCCTTTCACCTGCCTTACTCCTCGGACTCACAACCCCTCATCTCCTTCCGCGTCACCGTCTAACGGCGACGTCACAATTCGAGCAGAGTCCAAGAGTACTGCTCGTCTAGCATCCCGTACTCGTGGCCTTCCTACTGCGTTATGCCCGGTAACTCGGAGACGCTTCCTCGCCAACACGTATCTCTAGCAGGGGGTTACCAGCGTGAATCGAACGATCAACTTTGTCTCGGGGGTTCGAGCATGCCTGCGGTGTCCTCGTCATAGGGGTTGATCCTTAAGTCATTACTCCGACACCTCGGAGCAACGACTTGGGGGGCTCCTGTTCCAGACTAGGTCGGTGCTTGCCCAACCGTTGGGCAGACCCAACCTAATATTGGGACGGCTGAATATGGCCCCTCCAATAGCCAGTGTCAGGCACGACCTTGTCAGCACCAAGCACGCTTGTGTCTTCCTCTCGTCGGCCACGTAGCACACACCACTGTCGAGCAGAAGCTCAGAGCCGAGGAGAGCACCTCTCTCCTCAGCCGCCATATACTCATCCCCGCGAGGACACGTCACCTTGTAACCTCCCACCTCTGAAGGAATCGGTCTGCCCACCTTCCAGAGATCTCGGGACCGTTACTCTAAGGCGAAGACCACGTGTTGGTCTTCCCTACGCCACATAAGTCATGGCAGTTGCCTGGTGTCATACCCCAAATTTGTCCTACCTGTGTATAACTTTCGTTTGTACCATCCATCTACTAACCGTTATCCAGAAAATCCAAAAAAAATATGTTGCTTTCTTATTGCCTGAGTCTGAGGTTTATTTGAGGATACCAGGTTAAGTGTGTTGTTTCAACTCAGTTGGATGTGACTTAATATTGTTTAAGAAAGTGGAGATTGTTTCTTTCTTAATGTCTGAAGTGATCAAAATCAGAGATTGTGCAAGTTCAAGTTAACTAACGAAGTCAAATACAGAGACATCAAAAGTCAAGGCATTGAGTCAATATATCAAGTTGTGTACAAGTCCTGATTATGTGGTTCATCTTCTTGTCATAGGAGGATTCAAGTTCCCGATTCAATTCGAAACCATTCAAGATTTTATCCAATGACAAATTTCCAAAAAAACCTTTGCAATTTCCATTTAAGTTTCTTTTTGGTTCAATTCAAGTTCATTTTCTTTTCAAGTTTCATGTTCAAATTTCAATCCCATTTAATTAAATTGTCAATTCAATGTCAAGGTTTCATCTTCAAGGTTTTGTTCAAAGTCAAAATTCTATCCAATTTTTTATTCAAATTTTATTCTTCTTTCAACTTCATTCAAATTCAAATCTTCTTTCAATTTCTTTTCAAATTGTAACCACCTTTCAAACTTATTCTCATTCATATTCAAGTCACTTCATCATTGCAAATTCTAGGTCCCAATTGGATGTTAATTTTCATTTCATCAAATTTCATATTCAAGTTCAAACCACCAAATTATTTCGAGAATACAAAATTTCAAAAAAAAAGAAGGTTCATTTCATGTTCTTTTTAAGTCCTTTCCAAGTTCAATAAGTGTGAAGTTAAGTTACAATTCCAAGACAATACCAAAATTGCAAGTCCCTTTCAAGATTTAATCTCATAACAAAATGTCGAATTTCAAATTTAATTGATAGTCTTTTTCAAAGTTAAATTCACAATTTTCATTCAAGTTTTCATGACTCTTTCCAAAAGTCCATGTTCGAATTTTTCTTACAACATTTCACACCCATCATCAAATACAAGAAATATTATTAAATACAAGAAATAATAATAATATGAAGGTGAAGTCAAGAATTTGAAATTGCTATTCATCACAAGCATCCAAACTTCCACAGTTGCTGCTCCAAACAATTGTACAACCCGCCCCACACTACAAATTCTGCAACACGTACAAGCAACAAAACCTGTCCACCAAGCACACCAGACCATAAAGTTGCAGCTCGTACAATCTTGCCAAAGGATTACCACAACAATACCTGCACAATTTGTACGAAAAAACTTCATCAACAAGTTTATCTTGTTTTAAAAAGAGAAGAAAGAGAAAACATTGAGGGGGTAGCGGTGAAAAAGAAAAAAGATCAGAGAAAAAAACCTTCAATCATCTTTCTCAATCAAACCAACAACTCACCACCGAACCTCCGTTCATCTTCAAACTACACACCCTCCTTCTACGCACAACATCATCCATCAGACCTTCATCATCTCGTCACCTCCACAAAGACCCTCCTACTTCATCGTGAAAACAACAACAACCCACAACAAGCCTCTACAACAATATCATTTTTTTATAAACCACGACTGAACATACAGTGTCATGTTTCACTCAAATATACAATACCTCCTTCCACCGTATAACTTCTACAACCACCATAACTTCAACCACAACATCACGTCAGACTCACCACAACACCACAACCTCTCGCTCACATACCATAACACATACAACAAACTCATGAAGGAATCATAATATTGAACATCACCAACAGCTCAAGCAACACAATAACAACAACAACGGATCAGAAACAAGAACAGAGAATTTCAAAGAGGACCTTCAGTTTGATACCATCACTGTTTTCCACCACTTGCCTGGCTTCGGTCTCCAAACTCAAACTCACGCCACCTTACCTCACATCGTCGGCGCCGTTTAACCCCTCTCTCTAACCTCGTCTCTATTCATCATCAAAGAACCATCTCACCAGTAACCTTACAAACACTGATCTGCACAACACCAAAACAAACCGTTCGTACCACGTAACCTTTAAATACAAGATCACCGCCATGTTCTTTCACTCTTCACCTTAAACCAACAAAGCAGAATTTCTAAAACTCGAACCCCTCGCAACAATGACAACACAGCAAGAATACTAAGCAAGGAAATAAAAAGAAGAAGAAAGGGAACGAACTACGTACGCGTGGAGGTACCTCAAGGGCATTCTTCAACTGGTTTTTTTTCCTTCACTTTAAACTCCATTTGCTGTTGATTTTCGAGTAGAATATTTGCTCGTTTTGGTTTGATTGATTGATTCTGGGTATATTTTGGAACTAGGGTTTAGATTTGGGAACCCTCCGATTGGGTTGTTTGGTTAGGTTTTAGAAGAATCTGGGGTTGGATTCGAATAGAGGGAAAAATTTGAGGTAGGGTTTGTGTTTACAGTTTGAGGATTGGTGGAGGTGTTGCCGGAGAAGACGGTGGCGGCCGCCGCGCGCCGCTGCTTCTCCAGCGGGTTTCTTAGGTTTCCAGTGAGAGGTAGAGAGATGGCAGAAGAGAGAGGTGAAGAAGCGTATGAATGAGAGGGGTAGAAATGAATTGAGTCTTTTTCATTTGTTTTGTTTCTCTTTTCTTCACTGCCACGTGGTTAGTAGCTGAAGGTGGCAGCTGCACACCGGTGACAAGTGTCACCGGTTCTCTTATTTTTCCGTAGATCCCACGCATCCCCACCATATGGGTACTCACTGCCTGACCGTTTGATCTAGGGTTTTCGTTGACCCAATGCTAGATCAGTGGTCCAGGTCTGCTAGAGAGTCCACCATAGACTCCCATCCGCGTTGGGCTTCATCCTATATGGGCCCGAGGGAGATTTCCATTCGCACCCCCCTTTTGCTTCACTAATTTCCTGGCCCAACTTTGTTTTTTTTTGTTTTAGTTTTAATTTTAAAAACTTAATTTTAATTTTAATATTATTATTTCTTAATGTTAGAAAATCTAAAAAAAAACTTTTTATTTTCTTTTAAAAAAACAAAACTTTTGAAAATATTTTTATTTAAGTTAATTTTATTAAAATTTTTCATTTATTATTAATTAATCTACATATGATTAATTTTATTAAATATTGAATTTTAATTTGATTAATTATTAATTTGGTTTTAATTCAAAAAAAATCTAAGAAATACTTTTTCTAATTAATTCCTAATTCTTATTTAATTAATTTTATTAAATTATTTTATTTAATATTAATTAATTTTTGATAATTAATTTTATTAAATATTTTGATTTAATCTAATTAATTATTGGAATTTTATTCTAAAAAAACCTAGAACTCTTTTTAGTTTAGGACCCCCCCCTTTCTAGAACTAACTTTAGAATTAAGTGACTAACCATATCATGCTTGAGTTCATTTATTCAATGCTTATTATATATGGTGTATGCTTTTATCTCGTGGATTTGTACGCTTTGATTATATTATGCTATGTCATTGTGTGTTTATTCAAATCAAAATATTTTTCAACTAATATTTGGACTTCGTGTCAATCATTTTCATACCTGATAAGACGATCGTTTTCACGATCGCAACCGACCTCCCCTTTGCCTCCTCTTGGGCCTTATGCAATGATTACCCATTCTATTTTGATTTTTTTATGCATGTATGTGATTGGTATATTTTAATCATGGCTTAATTAACTCCATAAGATTAAAGTCACCCCTTTTTATAAGAACAAAAGCAAACTTGATCCAACGTCAAGTATTTTCCAAATAAACTTAATTAACTCGATCTCAAGCATTTTACTTGGTCCATATATCAAGTATTTCCAACCTTCACTTTAAACCATAAGACATCCTTATTTCCTAACCTTCTCATAAATCAAAACCTCGATCCAACGTCAAGTACTTTTCTCAAATCAACATACTTAGTAATACTTAGACATTTTCATAAAGGTGAAAAAGAGGGGGACCAAGTCTTTGGTTTTTCTTTTCAATTGTTCGGGTGCGAGTTTCCTTACTCGTGTGTGGACAATTGACGCCTTTAAAACACACTAAACTCGACAATATTTAAACCTTTCCAATCAATCCTTTAAAACATTAAACCTTTATCTAACATTTTATCAAAAGGTGAAGTGAGGGGATCAAGTCTTTGATCTTTCTCCTCAATTACTTGGGTACGAGTTTGCTTACTCGTGTGTGGGTAATTGACGCCTCTAAAACATAAGAACTCGACAATATTCAAACTTTTTCCTAATCAATCATTAATGCACTTAATCCTTACTTAAACATTTTTACCAAAGGTGAAGTGAGGGGGACCAAGTCTTTGGTATTTCTCCTCAATTGTTTAGGTGCGAGTTCTCTTACTCGTGTGTGGGCAATTGTCACCTCTAAAATATCCAATACGAATAAAACTCCTTTCCTCGCCCACGCAACCGAAACCCTAATACACTTAATCCGCAACTCAAAGAACATTGTTTAAGTCATTCTTTCGCGCATATGAACTCGTGCTTCAGCCTCCCCTAGCGGGCAGACAAGCCAACGTTTAGCAGTCAGAATGCAACTTAAACTCTCGTTCGCCTAAAATACGTCCAAATCAAACCTTTTTTCTCAATAAAATCTCTAATACACTTAATTCATACTCAAACAGCTTTCATAAAAAGAACATTGTTTAATCCATTCTTCCGCGCATATGAACTAGTGCTTCAGCCTCCCTTGACGAGCAAACAAGCCAACGTTTAGCAGTTAGAATGTGAATTAAACATTCGTTCGTTTAAAAAACACAAACCAACCGTAGTCCCACGAACTACGAATGCTCTGACTTTCCCATTGCACGAGGGAATACGTAGGCCCAAGGGTTCTCAATCCTTGCCGAGCACACTAATGAAAAACCATCCATTTTCCCTTAAAATTAATCCTTTTACCTTAGAAGATAAACAAACAAACCTAACTAACTTTCTCACGAATCGAATCAAGAGGTTCCCGTTGAGTACAACGGACGTAGAGGGTGCTAATACCTTCCCTCTTGCGTAACCGACTCCCGAACCCAAATTTGGTTGCGACGACCATTTTCTTATCCCTTTCAAAGGTTTTCTCGATATTTTCCTTTTCCTTCCTTGGAATGAATAAAGTTCGGTGGCGACTCTGTTTCGAACAGTTTTTTCCGCGTCCATCGCGAGGATCGTATTTTTCAAGGTACGTCACCTGGATCGGACCTTGCAATCCAGCCCAGTGCAGGTAACCGTTGGCCCTGTGTTGGGGGCTCTCTATAAATACCCTCTAACTTGAGAGGGTCAGGTTATGTTCTCTTTTACTCACCTATACTCTGTACTTGCTTGACGTAGCTGACTTTGGCATCTGAGTGCCTTGCAGGTGCACCCCCACAACTCCCCGCATCATCCTCACCGGAGCTGAAGATTTCACGACGCTGCTGGCCACTGTCACACTGTTTGATCCAGGTACGATCACAACCTATACACAAGGTGTCATGCCAATGAATTCAGAAAACAAAAAAAAATCGTTGGGGATCAAAATTGAAGGAGTTTTCAAACAAGCAAATAAAATAACGTGAAATAGGACTCAACAGCGCATATTACTCGATAAACTAGACAAACTAAAAAGTAAAAACTAGAAAGCATAAATAACGAGAAAGAAAATAAAATAGTAAAGCTCCTCCCCCACACTTAAACTAAACATTGTCCTCAATATTTTAGTACAAGGTGAAAGAAAAGAGTGATAAAACCTGGTCAAGGGCGAGGTGCACGGCCTCTGGTCATGGATGCTCTGCCTCTGTGACGGCCTGCTCTACCCCACTCGGATTGTGGCACATGTCTGATAAAGTCTCTCAAATCAGTCGTCTCTAAGCGCACTCCGTTCATTTGCTTAATCAGGTCATCCATATCATGATGAGTCCTCTCTGCAAAATCTTGTTGCTGCTGGCCAATCTGATCAACAACGACTCTAAGCTCCTTCTGCTGCCTCTGCATGCTACAGAGTAAAAGATCACGTTCGGCCTCCATGTCATTCCGATGCCTAAGCTCGGACAGAATATCATCCAAAGAGCTCCGGATGGCCACGTAATCATATTCCTCCTGGGGCTGATGTGTACCTGCAAAAGAGTCAGTAGAAAAATATGCGTTGCATGAACGGCCGTTAGGTCCGGGTGTATCAGTACCATAGGTACGAATGAGGGGCTGAGGTGTAGTAAATCCCATAACATCCTGGTAGTGTCTCTCAGCTCTCTCCTGCCCAAGATCAGGTGCCTCGGTATCAACTATCCAATTAGTGCTAACACGCACGTTAATGTCGTCAGAACAAGGCAATGTGACTCCCTTAACCTCCATGTTGCCTATCATCAAGTGATATTTGCCATTTGGTAAATTCTTAACTAGGCGCATAGCATGGCAATGGGTAAGATCGGCAAATAAAGCTGGTAAGGGCTCAAGGGTCTCCAACTCGGTATGCAATCCTAAGGTTAACGCTATGGAGGTAATGATCCCTCCGACACAAATGGAGTCGCCCGCTCTGTCGTTGGTGTCATACCCCAAACTTTGACCACTAAGGTTTCCCATGATTTTGCAAATCATCATCACAATATGGATGTATTTACATGCCTCATTAATCTCCTCAAAGATGGTTGAGCATTCACCATAATCAGAAATTAGGGTTTCAGGCCCTCTTAGAGCACTTAGACAAAGGATCAATCAAGGAATCACATGATCTTTAACTTGGATAACATCTCAAACATCCACAAAGGATCAAGAGGACTCCCACATCAAGAATCAAGCACAAGGTTGCAATATTCCAAGTGGATCAAGCCTCAGGATCGCCAGTGTCACCAAATTAGAGTTTTGGTCGACTGAGGCCTCCAGATGAAATTTTTTTCTCTGGGCATGAGCCAATGCTTCAAAGCATAACCCAAGATACTCCAAGGGACCTCATGGACCCAATCATCAAGTCAATTTAACCTCAGGGGATGTATTTATCCAAAAATCAGGAATTAGGGTTTCTTGACCTAATTCACCCCTAAGTTGACTTTTGTGACAAAACATGAGCCAAGACCTCAAGACATGATTTTAGGGCCATAAATACACTACATTTATCCATTTACAACAATGGATTAATCCAAGAAGCTTGATCCCCAAGTTTCAATTTCATCGGGATCACAATTAGGGTTTCGAGGTAAAAGTCAACTGTACCTTTGACTTTTGGCCCAGACATGCTCCCAAACCTTGGGACATGATTCAATACACCCTATAACACCTATGGAATATACCCATTAGGTTTGATTTAGGTTAAGGACTTGATTTCACAAATGATCGCACAATTTGGATTTCATCCGATAAAAAGTCAATTGTGCACAAAATCAAGTTTGAATTTTTGGAATTTTTCACAATTTATGGTTCTTTGACCCTAAAACAATGTTAATATGTGATTGGAATCATCATTCATCAATTAAAATCAAAGAAAGTGAGTTAACTTGTAAAAGGACCATAACCTGAGATCCAAGCAACCATTTTGGATGGTCCAAAGTTGGATTTGTAGCTCTCATGGCATACTTTAAAAGGTTCAAATACAGCTCATTCCAATTATTCATGGATTTTAAGTTATGGAGTGATCAAAATGGCTGAAAACATGAAAATGACATTTTTCCAACACTTAGTGAAATTTTCACTAAGTCAAAATCTGCCTTACTTTTTCCAAAATGTAGGGACATTTTTCACTTTGATCCAAGTCAAACCAGGTCTAGGGGGGACATCAAAGTTAAAGAATGCCATGAGGGCTTTCCAACAAGTACCAGATCATCTCCAAATTCCATTTGAGCAAGGAGATACAACCCTTGAAACATGGCATCATGAATTGATTTTTTAATGACAGATTTGGCAGATTTTGTACATTTTGCTCGATTTGTCCAAATTTGATAAATCTAAGCCTTGTCATCAATTTGGACACATCTGAGGATCAAATCCAAGAGGGGTGATCTGATCTCCAAGCCTCCAAAGTCCAAGAATCTACAAGTAGCATGTCAAACCTAAAAGAGCTAAAAAGGTGCCAAGACTCCAATTTTGTTGCAATGCATTTAATGGATACACCAAGGTGGCTTGAACTGATACATTCCTAACTGAATGAGTCAAGGATAAGCTCTGAATCAAAGAACCATAGGCCTGTGCCCTAACCTCTAGTCAATGGCTAGAGGAGACTTGAGATTCCTTTTGCATAACATTGGCCAAAGGCCTGCTGCAGTTGCCATTCATTATTGCTTGCAAAAAAAACTTTCTCTACTATAAATAAAGCTCATTAGTGCTCAGTTTGAGTACACCAAAGCAACCAAACTGATGCTTTCCTCAAAATCCCTCTCTTTAGGCCAAAATGCCTTCTTTAGCAAGGTATCTCTGAGTTTTTGAGTTAGAGATCAATTCCATCACAGCTCATAATCCAAACACATGCAATATGTCATATCTAAGTTGTCCTAACTCTCACATGTGACCTGTAACACCAAAATCACAAAGTCCCCTCTCAAAACCTCAAAATTGGACTTTTTTGCACTTTTCAAGCCATGTCTTGATTCAGTCACTTTCAAAAGCAGATAAAGCCTCAAACACACTCCAAATATCATCCTTGAACTGTCCCAAATGATTTCCCACATCTGGAACACCATTTGAGAGAGTTGCCATATTGGTCACTTTTGCCCCTTTTGCAAGAAAGAGCTCAAACTTGTTCCTGAGGATTCCAGCTGGTTCTGACCATTCTAAAAGCTTCTAAGGGATCAATTGAGAGTGTCCAAAGCATAAAATTACTTCTGGCGCAAGAAACTTGGCAGATTGCACAACAAGCTCCAATAGGTAAATGCATCATCACTTGAACTTTCTAAATTATGCATTGCTTTGAAGGCCACTGATCATAAACATCTCATACATGTTATATGTGTTGTGTTTGAACCAATTTGCCATGTAATTATTGCCTGTACCATGTGTTAATATAGAAAATGCAATTATAGGCCTATTTCAAAAACACTATCAGGTTTTTAAATAGGGACCTCATCTGAAAAAACCACCACCACCATTGGATTCCTTCAAAAATTCTAGGCCAGATGCATATAAATTTTGTCCCAATCCATGGAGAAATGAGAAAATTATGGCCTTTATGTTTTTGGTCCAAAATCTTGCCTTGCCTTGCCTTGGTCAGGCCTAAACCAAGGCATGCCTTATGTATTTCTAGGATGGCTTTGATACACGGATGCATCACCACCCCAGTGATATAAGGCGCGCACTGCAACCTTGAGGTCTGGGGTTCGAATCCCCCTCGCCCCAGACCATTTTTTAACACTTTTTCCACTTTTTAAATATTTTTCATATTATTTTAAATGATTTAAAAAATTAATTTCTCTCTCAATTTTAATTATTGTTTATTGGTTCTTTTTGCAAAAAATCACAAAAATATTAAAATATTTTATTCCACAAAAAAATCCAATTTATATTATTTATTTAATATAATTAGAATTTTTGTAATTAATTTCATTTTAGTTGTTTTTAAACATTTTTTTAAATGGAATTCACACTTTGGGATTTTAAGCTTTCATATGATTAAACTTGATTTTCCAAAATATTTTCCAAAGTGTATAACTTGTTTTTGAATATAATTGATATTTTATCATTTATTATTTAAATTACCTTGGAAAAATGCCATTTTAATTCAAAAATTAGGGTTTCTTTGATGTTCACCCTAACAAATCTTTTTCAAACACTCATGGGACTCTAATAAAGTGTAAGACCCAACCCTTGTTATACATAAACCTTTTTTGGGCCTCTCTTTGAGTATAAGCCCCAATAATCTTTTCAAACAAACTCCTTTTTGATTTAGATTCAATATACAGTTGTTATCAAAACTTTCTTTAATTTCTTTGAACAACTAACCATACAGCATGGAAGCTTGCTCACCTGTAAGTTTTAACAGCTTTCATTTACTCGCTTTCATATATATATAACTGTATTATGGGAAGCTGCGCACGGTTAGTCTTCTTTCATATCCTTTTAAATACTTGTCATATATCAACTGTATATATACTAGTATAGTTATTTAGAGTTTTCCCCGAAAACTAGGTCTAGAACTAGGTAAAGCCATGTTGGTCACTCTTAAATACAGTCAAAACTAGATCCCCGTAGGATTTCCAGATACAGTCTTGCCTTTTCTTGGGCTTAAACAATATGGAACAAAGAGAAAGGCAGTATTCCTCGTGAACCTTTTCTCAGGCTGTCACTTTAGAAATTATCAAAGAAATTCTACTCCCCATAGTTGATCTATTCTTGATGAATAGCATCTCTTGAGTTTCTTCAAACCTCATAACTTTCACTAAATGATCTATTCTCGGTGAATAGCATTTCTTGACCTTTTCTTGGTTTGGGACCCACAGGCTTCCTAAAAGCATCCCCGTCTCCTCTTGGGCTTTGTACAAGGACCCTCCGGCTTCTTAGAAGTTCTCATACCTTCTCTTGGGCTTAATACAAGGACCCTGATGACCTCTTAAAGGTATAAGACAGAACTTAGTCATCCTTTGCTAGAGCAGTCTTTCCAGTGTCAAATATCGGATTTTAGGGTTGATTCTCATCCCTTAATACCTGTGCCTCCTCTTAAAGGCATCATACAAAAGATAAAACTCTTCCACGCCAGTAGACTTGGACAGTCTAATCCCCTTGAGTCTCAAAGACATTCTCAAGTTCCATACAAATACAGGGAGGAACCCTGGTTACTCTGGACCAATCTCCAGCAGAGCTAAATCCCAATCTCTCTCCCAAAAATCCCAAATCAGAACCTCAAGGAATCTGATACCTCAACTCTTCTGAAACCCTCATCAAGAGCTGATTCCCCACTTGGACCTGCATCGGGATCTCAATTATCCCCGGCAAAAGCTAGCCTCCTCTTAGGCTTTGTATAATGACTTTTCCTCAGCAAAGTTAGCCTCCTCTTGGGCTTTGTACAATGATTCTCCCCAGCTGAGCTAACCTTTCAGACTCTCTTGTTGAGTCAATTACTTTTCAGACTCTCTTGTTGAGTCAATTACTTTTCAGACTCTCTTGTTAGGTTGATTACCTTTCAGACTCTCTTGTTGAGTCACTCACCCTTTCAGACTCTCTCGTTGAGTCAATCACCTTTTCAAACTCTCTTGTTGAGTCAACCTTTTTAGCCTCAATCTTGGGCTTTATACAATACAGATAAAAGCACTCTCATGTTGAGTCAACCTTTTCAGCCACAATCCTGGGCTTTGTACAGGACAGAAAAAACACTCTCTTATTGAGTCAGACCCTTTCAGCCATAATCTTGGGCTTTGTACAAGACATAAATCTTCATAACCTTCTCTTAAGCTTGGGACCAACATCTTTCCCAAGCAGAGTCAAACTCATTTTTGCCTCAATCTTGGGCGTTGTACAAGACAGATAAACACTCTCTTGTTGAGTCAGTCATTTCCAGCCTCCTCTTAGGCTTTGTATAAAGACTTCCCTTAGTGGAGTCAATCAACCTCTTAGCTTCAACCTTGGGCTTTGATCAAGGCACACAAAAATCAACAATCCTTTTTTAGAGATGACAAATTCTCTCTCAGTCAAAACCTTTTAGCTTCAATCTTGGGCTTTGAACAAGACACCAAAACATCTTTTTCCTCCCTTAGAATAGGGGGAACTACGATTGCTCTGATTTCCCTGTTTCGTTTAAACAGGAATACGTAGGCATAAGATTGCGAAATCTTAGCGAGCATACTAATAAAAAACTTTAGGTCCAATACCTTCATACATCAGTCAAAGACTTTGGGTTTCATACCTTAATCATCCTTCATCCCCATTTTCCACAAAAAACATCAACTCACTCACTCACTCATACTTCCCAAGAAACTTTCCCAACCCATTAACGGATAAACACTATCAAGTACAAAGCGAAACCTAAAGCTAATATCCTGTTGATAACCACATATAGGATGGGTAATTGACAACTCCCCATTGTATAACCTGACCCCGACTCCCCGAATCTCTTTTAAGCATTTGTTCAGTTAAACATTCGCGTGCAAGGTTAGTTTTAGATAGTTTCCCTTTCCCTTCCAGCTTCATGGGATAAATAAGAAATCAGAAAGTAGCACCCTCTCCTACCATTGCGGTGAGGAAAATCCAGCGATAAGGTGGTCGCGTCACCGACAAAAATCGCTCTCTACAGCTGGCAGATTGGAGGTGTGTAAGTAAAAACGGTGTCGGGTTAACCTTGGTTTTGGAAAGCCTCAATGGATGAAGAATAAATCTTTGGAGTTCACATTTCCAGTGTTCTCCCGTCCAAAGATAGTGTCAGCAAGGATTCGGTGGAAATACCTAATGGCAGGGTTGTGGATGGATGTGGCTTTGAGACCTTCCCAAGTGTCGAAAGTTTTAATAGTGATTTTGTGCCAAAAGTCTAGAGCACTAGGTTCCCACTCACTCTCTAAGGGTGCCTGTGTAGCATACTCCGGACCGCTAGGAAAACTAATGATATTACTTATTTGTTCAAAGGTCAATGAGTGATCGGTATTAAACATTCTAAACTGTATGGAACCATCAGTACGGGACAAATTCGTGGACAGACAGAAAGAACTTAAAAACTCATATGTCAGCCTAACGTAGGTAGAATTACTCATAGAACAGAACTGTGACATAGCTAAGTTTGTAAGTATCCAATTCACGCTATCGAAGAGACCCAAGTCTAGACAGCAGCGGTGTCTGGTTTTCGTGTCGCGACGACTGCCCTTTTTCGCAGTTTGAGAAAGCTAGAACGTTGGCTCTGACCAAGGACATTTTCAAGAAATTCAATGCCCACGTAGTCGATTTTAGTAGCGACTCTAGGAGGCATATTACTAGAATGATAGTAGTGACAATGATTGAAAAGTTTATGAGTGAAGAGTGTGAGTGATGGGTGTGAGAATGATGATGGATTTGATGAATTTATATGCAAATTTGTGGAATGTAGATGGTTGGTGGTTATGAAGGATTAATGATGGGTTAATGAGGGTAGTTGGAAGGCTTTTTGGAAGTGTAAAAAGGTGATTATATGGATTCTCTAGGAAAAATGCGCAAGAATTTGAATTCTGCGCACACTGCAGCTTCCAACGCAATGGCGAACGCCATTAAGCACATGGCGAACACCATTAAGCACATGGTGAATGCCATGTGTTGCGAATGGGAAAAATCAGGAAATTTGAACTGATGGCGAACACCATTATGCTAAAAGTGCGAATTTTCACTGCAGGTCCAGAAATAGAAGACAAAACCTGTTATATTTTTTTCTTTTTGTTTTTGCTTTGATTCTACTGAAAGTACTAACAAAGATACTTAACAAGCCATGAAAATTTCAAAACTTGCTAGACATCAACAACACAAAGTTACGGAAAAGGGAAAACTGCATTAATTGAATTAACAGAGGTAAAACCATAGTTCATTGTCGGCATTCCGACAGTGTACAACAGAATTAAAAAGAAACGAACAGTACGGGAATGAAACATTGATACATTAAAACAAAATCCTAGTCTAATAAAACAGGGAAATGAATACAATAGAGACTATTCATGGTGATGCCTCATTTGAGGGTCAGCAGGACGACGGAGTGAATAAACGATCTGAAAAAGATGATCAAATTGCTCATGAACTACATCCATAAATCCCAAGAAATCCACATGAAGAGAAGTCATCTCTCCACGGAGGAAATCCACTTCAGCCTGTAGAGCATGAATTGTGATGATAATATCAATAGGTGGAACATCCGGCTAAATAGCTGAGCCAAGAGTACCAGCATCAGGCATATCGGCTTCTAAATTCTCATAAGCTTGTGGAGAGTCAGGAGGAGTTAGAGACTCGTTCTGACCTTCCAAGTCATAGAGCCAATTATCCTTGTTATGCACACTAGTTTTCTCATGATTCGGCAAGGTAAAGTGTTGGACAACAACATTGTCAATCAGAAGCTTAAACTCAACTGGACCAAGATTAGCAATAATTCCACGGTTGAAACAGAAATTGATGTTTATGGGGCGATAACTACCAAAAACACGAGTACGATTTAAATGATACTGCAACCCAATAGCGTTAACAATCATGGTAATTAGCCCACCAATAATGATAGCTTCGAAAGGCTCACGAGAGATCTTAGCAAAGATAGCTAGCATGAACGAGGCTGCATTAATCGGCTTGCCTTGAGAGGCACATAACATAATGTAAAGCTCATCCTTAGAGACTGAAGTCACATTTTCTTCCTTACCAAATAGGGTGTGGGCCAATGTCTTGTGGAAATACCTGATACCATGATTATGGATACTCTCAGAGAATATGCCATTCGGTTCAAGATTGTAACTACCAGTCAGAGTGCCCCATAATTGGTTCAGATCGTAAGCAATAAAGGCATCTTCAGGGGTCTTAGTTATGGCATCAGGCCCATTAGGAAATCCTAATAAGTCAGCCAACTCATGATGTGTAAAACGGTACTTGTAGCCAAACAATCTAAATGTAGCCAACCCACGGCCAAAACCGAAACCTCTGGTAGGATCATAGTATAATGAGCTTAAAAACTCCAGTGTCAGGTTATGGTAAGTGCTAAATCTCTTCCGGATAGCGAAATCATCCCACCGCAACTGATTAAGTAGGTAGGTGACACTATCACTGATGCCAAGAGTGGTCATAGCTGGGTTGTTAGGGTAGATAGACACAGCAAATTCTCTCTGGGACAGGGCCTCAAAACAGCGCCTCTGGACCTCATTCCTAAAGATAACTTCATGGTTCTCGAATGGCTGCATTCTCCTAGATTTTAGTGCTATCCTAAGACGAGTTAGCCTAAAATTAGACAATGATTTCCTATTAGTCAAGTTGTTCCATAAACAAAGGTTAGTGAAAAATAAAAGAAATAATAATAATAGTAATAACAATAGTAATAATAATAGTAGTAGTAGTAATAATAACGTAAGTGTAAGTATGCATTAAAAGTTAACAACTAATACAAATAAAAGTATGAAAATACTAATAAAACAACAACAAACAAAAATTGTGGGCTGCCTCCACGAAGTGCTTCGTTTAATGTCGGGAGCTCGATATTGATCTAGAAAGAAAAATCATTCATTCGGAGGAGCGGGCAGCTCTTCCAACTTATAACTAGTGAAAAATTCCTTGTTCTCTACAGTGTGGTAGTGCTTAAGTCGCTGCTCATTCACAATGAATGTTTAGTTTATTTTACCTCGAATTTCTATTGCTCCACTTTGGAAAACTCTCACAACCTCGAAGGGGCCAGACCATCGGGAATGTAACTTGCCTGGGAACAACTTTAGTCGAGAGTTAAAGAGAAGAACTATGTCTCCTTCATTGAATTCCCTCTTTGCTATTCGCTTATAATGCCATTTTTTGGTTCTCTCTTTATAGATTCAGGCATTTTCGTAGGCATCCAGCCTAAGTTCCTCGAGTTCATGGATATCTAAAATTCTTTTCTCCCCTGCCGTTGCGTAGTTCATGTTTAGGGTCTTAATAGCCCAATAAGCTTTATGCTCTAGTTCTACAGGCAGGTGGCAAGATTTTCCATAAGCCATTTTAAACGGTGTGGTTCCTATCGGGGTTTTGTAAGCTGTCCTATAAGCCCACAGAGCCTCATGAAGTTTAGTTGACCAATCTTTCTTGGAAGTTGTGACAGTTTTTTCTAAGATTTGTTTGATCTCCCTATTTGACACCTCGACTTGTCCATTGGTTTGAGGATGATAGGGTGTTGCTACTCGGTGTCAGACTCCATATTTGAGCAAAAGCTTCCCAAAGACGTTGGAAGTGAAATGGGAGCTGCCATCGCTAATGACAATTCTTGGTACACCGAACCTAGGAAAGATTATGTTTTTAAAGAGCTTAATCACCACTCGTGCATCATTCGTAGGAGAAGCTCCTGCCTCAATCCATTTTTGTACGTAATCGACTGCAACGAGTATGTACTTATTACCAAAAGAAGACGGAAAGGGTCCCATGAAATCTATACCTCATACGTCAAAGACTTCCACATCTAAAATTCCCTTCTGAGGCATCTCATCGTGTCTAGAGATGTTTCCAGTGCGTTGACACCGGTCACAGATTATAACGGCGACGTGGACATCCTTCCAAAGATTTATCCAGAAGAGACCAGATTGCAGGATCTTTACACATGTTTTCGAGGTACTTGCATGTCTTCCATAGGGTGTAGCACGACAATGAGATATGACATCAGCTACTTCTGATTTAGGGACGCATCGACGAAATATTCCATTGGCCCCTTTCTTGAAAAGTAGGGGTTCATCCCAATAGTAGTGTTTAAGATCATGGAAAAACTTTTTCTTTTGTTGGTATGTTAAGTCTGGTGGAAATTGATTCTACTTCTTCATTAGTTTCTGCGGCATACCACGGCAGTGTGGTCTTGGTGCAAATTAATTCTACTTCTTCATTAGTTTCTGCGTCATTAAATATCAAGGAGTATTCAACTGTTTCGCTTTCGCTTTCTAACTGGGCTACTAGTCTGTCATAGGGGAATTCGTCATTAATTGGCACTTCTTCGGGTCTCAGATCCTTAATCCTAGAGAGATGGTCTACTACTACATTTTCGGTACCTTTCTTATCCTTGATTTCTAAGTTGAATTCTCGCAAGAGCAAAATCCATCTTAAGAGTCTTGGTTTCGCATCTTTCTTAGTCAACAGATATCTAATTATGGCATGATCGGTAAAGACAATAATTTTAGCTCCCACTAGGTAGGAACGAAATTTTTCTAAAGCGAACACAACTGCAAGGAGTTCCTTTTCGGAGGTTGCATAGTTCTTTTGTGCATTGTCCAAGGTTCTACTTGCATAGTAGATAGCATGAAGCTTCTTATCTTTATTTTGTCCTAGGACAGCGCCTACAGCGTAATCACTAGCGTCACACATAATCTCAAATGGTATACTCCAATCAGGTGGTTGTATGGTTGGTGCCGTAATAAGAGCGTTTTTCAGGTGTTCAAATGCTTTCAAGCAATCCTCATCAAAGACAAACTCGACATCTTTCATTAACAGCTCAGTCAGTGGCTATGTGATTTTAGAGAAATCTTTAATGAATCGCCGGTAAAATCCGGCGTGTCATAAGAAACTGTGAATTTCTCTAACTATTTTCGGAGGTTGAAGGTTCTCTATAATTTCTATTTTTGCTTTATCTACTTCAATACCTCTGTCGGATACTACATATCCAAGAACTATCCCTTGCCTTACCATGAAATGGCATTTCTCCCAGTTAAGCACTAAGTTTACTTTATCACATCTGTTTCTGTGAAAATCAGATAACAAGTTATTAATTAACTTGCATCATTTTCTTTAACAACTGACTTTGATTTATCCAAAGGAAAGGTTCAAGATCGTTAGAAAAACCTAAAGGGGGAGAGATCTAAGGTTCGGGGGTTGGTTACGCCTAGGGAAGGTATTAGCACCCTAAACGTCCGTAGTACTCTACGGGAGCCTCTTGTTTTAATGTTATCTTATGTCTGCTAAAGGTTCTATGCTAAAGGTTGAAAACCCTAGGGGTTAGTATCTAAGTATACTCGACAAGGCATCGCACCTTGCGCCTACGTATACTCGGGTATAGAATCAGAGTATGCGTAGTTCTACTCAATACGGGGTGAAGAACACTTGACTGTGGTCAAGGTTCCAAGGGAAAGTAGGGTGAGAAGCTTGAAAGCCAAGCTATTAAGGATTAATCGGTTAGGAGAAAGAGATTAATGGCTATCTCTTATGAAAGGATTGTGAAGGGTTAGACCGTCTTAAAGGAGAAGAGATTAATAGCTATCTCTTTGGGAAAGCCAGGTTAGAAGGGAGAAGAGATTAATGGCTATCTCGTGTGAAATGGTTTGAGGTTAACAGGGTATTTGAGCTATCTATGACATGAAGTTAATAGAGAGACTTTCCTTTGGAGTGGGGGGAAATAACATCTTATAAATAAGAGTTACAAAAATTTTGAAGGATAAGAAATAAATAAGAGTTCAATAAAACAGTAAGCATATAATCATGAAATGAATTTAAAAAGCGAACATAGCAAATAGTAAGCAAGTGATCAATGAAGTGAACTAAGAAAGTGAACATAAATGGCAGAGAAGCATTTACACTTAGAAGCAAAGCCTTTGAAATCATGTTGTTCATTAACATATAGCAAAACAAACAAATTTGCATGGCATGAGTCATGATAAAGTCAGAGACAGAACTTCACAAATCAAATACATTCATAGAAGAATCAATTCACAAACAGTAGTTACACAATCATGGCAATCATAGCATGGAAAGCAAACAGAAACAAAAGAATTTTAACTCATGGCATGAAAAGCAACAGAAGCAAAAGAATTAACTCATGTGATTTCAAACAGAAAGCAAACAACATCTTCATGGCAAGAATTTCATGAATCACATCATATTTAAAAATAGTAACACATTTTAGAAACAGTGAGCACATGATTATGTCAGGCATAGCAGCAAAGATATTCTCACAGTTGAAGACAAATGTATTGGAATCATGCAACTTAACCAACAGAAACAAAAAGTACAGACAAGAATTCTCATGATAAAAACCAGGAAGCAATGTTCATAAATTATAGCATGCTTAAAGAACAGGTTCTAACATTCAAGAACAGAATTGATAAGAAATAAATAAGAAGCAGAAGAAATCATATTGTTTTTGTTATGAAATTATTAAAGAACATATGGAAAAGAAATGGAAAATAAAGTAGTTAAAAAAACAACAAAAAAAAAGGAGGGGGCCACAGAAAAGGGTGGCTGGCGCCACCTATTCCCTTAAAGGGAGGGTGGCTTGTGCCACATTCATGAAGTGCCTGGCGCCATGCAAAGTCATGGCTTGCGCCATGGTGCCTTCATTCTTTTTATATTATTTTTCTAGTGAGTGGTATTATATTAATATTATTAAGTGGTGAGTGGTGATTAAATATTAATAAAGCTAAATGACGGGAGCCACCAAACTAAACATGGCGAGCGCCACCCAGTTCTCATTCATTCATTTTTATTTCACGAACACAAACAAAACCAGACGAATCCGAACACGATTAAATCACACAAAATGAAAACCAGCATGATGATTATTTTACAGCAATATACGATAATTAAGCAGAGATACATATAACATCATGATAATCAAACATGAAGCAAAATAATCATACAAAAAAACAGACAGCAATGGAATGAAAATGATAACAGCATGGTGCATATACGTGTGATCATCATCATAATACATAATAATAGAAAGAGATTAGGTGATACCTAGTGGAGCAAGTCCACTGTTTCCTCGCCTTGTGATGAACTTTCTGAGCTTGAACCAGAATGTTGAAACCACTCCTCCTCTCTCTTGCTCGTGCACCAGAAGCTTTAACAATTTTGTGAGAAATGTTGTTGTAATGTTGATGCCTCTTGAGAGCTGTAGACGAGCTCTTTATATAGGCTGCTTGATGGGCCGGGTTAAGTTTCAAAACTCTTTGTGGGCAAGGTTGGAGCTAGGGTTTACAATTTGAAATCCAACGTTCTTCAGTTCTTGGAGACAGACGTTCCCATGCCGTGCCAAAATAAGCAGATGTTACAGGAGCAGCTTCACCATTTCATGCATGTCTTCAGAACCTTCCCTCTGGTGTCACTGAGAGGCTATCAAATAAGGCAAGGTTTTAGGATTGAGAAAGCATCTTGCAGGTGGTGTCAGGATGAATGCCAAGATAAGCAAATCTTCAGAATCAATTTTATTGAGGCAAACCGTTGAGAGCTCAAAAAGGGAATTGTCTTTGGAGAGTTTAAAATAGTTTTGTGCCAAGGATTGAATGGTTTTATGAACGGATGGATTTCAAATAATGTTGAGTTCTTCCTTTCCAATTTGGCACATTTCCATTGGCTGATGCTTGGGTTGAAAAGTCAACATATTCATTCTTGATTCCTATTGGCCACTTGGCAATGAAAATAATTCTGATAATTTGTAACACCTTCCTTTCCTTCTTTTGGTCACGATGGGTTATGAAACATAGGCTTAGGAAATAAAATGGTCTTGCATAAGCAAAGGTGATTAGGAAAAATAAATGGACTGATGATTTGGCAATTGACTAGGATTAAAAGAGGCATAGGAAAATTAAATTGAACAAATTGAATAAAATTGGTTAAATGAAAAGGTTAATGAAATAGGTTCAGAAACTGAAGGTGACAAATGAGGGTAGATAAAATGAGTAGAAATTTGGTCATGGTGGGGTTAGGGTTAAGGAGGCTTCTCTTAGAGACTTGCTTGATTTAATGCTCCATCCAAAAGACCTTGATCAATTACTCCTTGAATCTCCTCAAGACAAACCTGATAAGAAAAAAAAGAAACAAACACAAGCAAAAACCTGATAAAATAGGTTAGCTATGCCGCATGATTGACCTAATATGATATGCAAAAGATCAATGGATCTAAGGGAAAATTTTGGGGTACAACAGTTGCCCCTATTTAAATATCTTCACCGAATGGCACGAGGAACGATGATCCTCGGGAAGTCCGAGTGAAAGGTATTTAAATATAGTAAACCGAAAATTTTTCCCTTAGATACAAAGACGTGCAATGCTGCTAATATGATGATATGATGCCATGCAAGATGCAAAAATGCAGACAAAGCCGGACACCAAGGAAGAGCTAACAACCGTGGGGAAACTTCATTGGGGAAGCAAGAAGAAGGTTAGTATCCACGAGAAAGACTCACTGGGGATACAGATCGATCAACAAAATAGACTCAAAGGGAAGACTCTGAAGATGCACCGGGGATAGAAACGTAAAGAGGAAGTCCTACAGGTCCTCACTGGGAACGGGGGCCAGAGAGGTGCTCTTCACTGAGGAAAAGTCTAAGGAGATGGATGAAAGGTTTATAGGTGACCGGACGACATTGGGGAAATGAAAGTACACTCTTTACTGGGCATGGAACCAGAAGGAAGACATGATCTCTTCTGGGGATCAATTTGAAATAAAAGGATAAACGTCAACAAAAGATTTTCTGGGGTTTTCTTATACTGAAGAGTTCAAACGGAATCTTCAAGAAAAGACAGAGAAAGACACATCCGGAAAGGCATCAGCTTGGCAAAAGAAACCAGTCATCCAATAATGGCTTTGAATGAAAGATAAGACTCACAATATCTAATAATAGCTTTAGATGAATGTGAACAAAGATTACATTCAAGAATGACATTGAATGTAAGGGAACCAATCACCCAATAATGGCTTTGAATGAAAGATAAGATCACACTATCTAATAATGGCTTTAGATGAATGTGAACAGAGACTACATTCAAGAATGACATTGAATGCAAAGAAACCAGTCATCCAATAATGGCTTTGAATGAAAGGTACAAATCACGATATCTAATAATGGCTTTAGATAAAGTGAACAGAGACTACATTCAAGAATGGCATTGAATGCAACGAAACCAGTCATCCAATAATGGCTTTGAACGAAAGGTAGACTCATAATATCTAATAATGGCTTTAGATAAAAGTGAACAAAGACTCGATCTGGTAAAATATCAGAAAGAGACACACATCTGGAAAGGCATCGGATGGTAAAGAAACCGGACATCCAATACTGGCTTTGAATGAAAGGTAAACTCATTCAGGAATGGCACTGAATGAACAGATAAAACTTTTAGGAATGACACTGAATGATATCCAAGCAAATTTGATGGGGATTACAGAGAAGGCAAAAACTTCCAAGAATAGCACTGGGAGAAACAAAAGGAACAAGATATCCAGGAATGGCACTGGAGATCACAAGAGACAGACATCCAGGAATGACACTAGAGTGAGAGAATATAAAGATCCAGGAATAGCACTGGAATGAGAGAAAATAACCATGAAACGACAACATTCAGGAATGGCACTGAATGAAAAGGACAGGTAACATTTTGGTAAGGTAAGACGTGGATAACAACACGAACTCAGGATAAATGCAAATGAGGATGAAACACTCATGTTATGCATATGTATATGAATTATGCAGATGATATATGATCAAATGTAAATGCATCTGTCGACGACACAACTCGACTCTTTTAGTGAGACAAGATTGGAAGATCGATTCCTCAACACGGAGATCACTGTCATTCTGCTTGGGACTAAAGATGCTAATGTTGAACACATCTCTGCCACACTGGTAAACTGTATCCAAATTGATGATCCTTGTAGGAAGGATAAAGCGTTGCTTGGGGATTCTTCAAATTAACTGCCCCAGATTAGCTGACTGTTGTAGATGAACTGATCATTGCTTCAGTTTGTGTGAGTCTGGAAATGACCGTTTCATGGTACTCTTGAAAGCTTGCCCCTGTCTGAGTCTTGAAAGATGATTGTTTTTGCTGTACACTAGGATTGCTTGCCCCAGTATGAGTCTTGAAACCTCTTCTGAATAAACCAAATCTGATAAGTCGCCATTAAACCGCAAATCTTGAACTGATTCTCAACAAGAAATGGAAGGAACTTGCCCCTGATTGGATCACCGACCAAGTTTCTCAAATGTTTGAAAATTCCTTAAGAAGAAAGCTAGTTTGCAAACAAAAAGTATTTGTACAAACATGGTAAATGCAAAGTTCATGAAACTTTTGAAATCAAAATCATTTTGAAACAGGTGCAAAGTATATGAGTCACTAATCAGAACACGGCGGTTCAAGACATTAAAGTGAAAAGTTTAAGCAAAAGGTGTGATGCCAAAACAGATGATCTGCAAAGATCTTTTGGAGTCAGTTTACGCAACCTTGCTGTAGTATGCTTTCAGAATAACCTTGCTTCAATTAGGTCTTTTGAGGGTTATAACGTGGCCTGGTTCACGGTTTAAGAAACAAAGGATAAAGGCTCAAAGTTTATTTGTGACCCACCCAATCTACGTGATGAACTTCAGTCCTATGCTCAGTTAACTCAAACTCTGTACTCAAATTCCCATAGGTTAGGAATTGCACTGATGATAGTAATGATGATGGTTCAGAAGTAAAGGGGCTTTGAAATGGCGGTCACTACTTCCTTACAAAGTTGTTTGCCATTGAGGACTTCCAGGATAAAGGATTCAAAGATTTCCTCCTTTGGTTGTACTACAAACTTTCCCCTTCTTTTTTTTTTTTTTTTAGTGACTGCCTGGCTTAAGGATTACAACGAACCATCGTTGGTGTTTGACTTGAAAGACATCTTCGACACTTGCTTGTTGTGTGCGAAGGAACATTTGTGAACTTTGTCGAAAGGCGTCTTGAATGCTACTCTTGTACTTGAATGCACAATCAAGTTAACTGAGAACTACCCTGCCCCAGTTTAAGATTGCGGGTTTTTATTTGTAAAGAAAAAAATTCCAACGTCAAGGCTCAAAGGGGTTAAAGAGGGGTTATCTTCCTTATGCCTCTGGTGTTTGGGAGTTGAAACAATGTCTTACATCGTCAGCAAAGTTTTGATTTGAAAGCATACCAACAACAATTATGGGTATAACATTTTCATCATCCTCCCTCATAATCAAAAGGAAAGTGGAAAAGAGATAAAGTATTTTGCAAAAGAAAGCATAGAGATGTAAATAGCAAACACAAATGAATTGAATCAAAAAGTTGCAATGCTCATTTCATTAATTGACAAAGTACAAACATGGTTTGAAAGCAAACAGCTATTACAAAATAAGGGAAATGAAAACAACAAGAAACAAGGCCTAGTGACTAATCAAACACAAGGATGAGTGGTCCTGTCTTTAAGAAGTAGCTGAGCCGAAATTGACTGAGGCTTCACTTGGCGTGCCCTGGTAGAGGATTGCTCTGAACATTGGGGTTGTCCTTAAAGGAGAAGATTTTGTTTCTCATCAGCTCTTGTACTCTAGCCTTCAACGCAAAGCAACTTTCCAAGTTATGGCCTGCACCACCTTGATGGTATTCACAATGAAGATTAGCCCTATAGTTGGCTGGAAGAGGATTTGGAGGAGGAGGCAGAGGCCTTGTGGTAATCAAACCTTGTTGAACCAAACCAGGATAAAGTTCAGTGTAAGTCATGGGAATGGGATCAAATTGACCCCTATTACGATATTGGCTCTGTCCTGCAGCCGGACGTTGGAAAGCTTGAGTTGGTCGTGGTGCAGCAACCACATGAGTAAAAGCAGCAACAATAGGGTGAACAACATACTGAGGTCGGGGACGAGGCCTTCTTGCTTCAACCATGACAGCATTAGTCTGATCTTTCTTCTTCTTCTAAAAGTTCCCGTATGATTTCTTCACAGCATTAGAAGATTCAACAGCCTTGGATACTTTTCCTTTCTTAAGACCTTCCTCTAATCTTTGGCCAATAGTAACCAAATCAATGAAATTGGAGGAAATTCTTCCAACCATCTTCTCCCAATAGAATGGGGACAGGGTATCCATGAACATCCCGGTTAACTCTTTCTCAGCCAAAGGAGGTTCAACCTGGGAAGCCAACTCTCTCCAGCGCTGAGCATACTCCTTGAAAGACTCTTTATCATTCTGAGACATGTTTTGCAGTTGACGGCGATTAGGAGCCATGTCGAGGTTATACTTATACTGCTTCATGAAGGCATTTGTGAGGTCTTGGAAGCTATGGATAGAGTTTTGCTCGAGACCCATGTACCATTTGAGTGATGCTCCACTCAAGTTGTCTTGAAAATAGTGGATAAGCAACTTCTGATTCTTGGCATGAGCAGTCATCCTGCGAAGATACATAACCAAATGAGCTCTTGGGCAAGAGTGACCCTTGTACTTCACAAAATATGGAGTTGTGAACTTAGCAGGCTTAACAAGGTCAGATACTAAACACATGTTGTCTGCATCCACATTGAAGAAATCAGTACCCTCAACGGCTTTGAGTCTTTTCTCTATGCTCTGAAACTACTCACGGAAAAATTCAGGTTCAACAAAGTCTTCAGGTTCTTCACCCTGAGCACTAGCAGCGTTGTACTCATAGTGGGGATCCTCAAAGGGAGCTCGAATAGTCTAAACTATAGGTTGAGGTTCGGCAAAAACAGGAGCTTAAAACACTGGTCTAGCAGCCTGACCAATCATAGCATTAGATGCAATCAGTGGAGAGTAGTTGTGAGGCAAACCAAACTCGGGCCAAGTTGAAGGTGGCACTTGAACCGGTGGAGGATCAGCACTTGAAACTTCCTGGATAACAGTCCTTTGGGGTTGCTCTCCCCTAGCAATCAAAACTTGAAGCATCTCAGTGAGTTTAGTCATACTTGATTTGAGGTCATCGATCTCCATTCGGACCTCAACATTGTGTATTTCTTGCTCCGAAATCCTTCGTCTGTAGTTAGCTCTAGTCTGGTATTGGTGTCGAGGAATTAGCTTGACGACTCACAGGTGATACTGGAAGATAGAGACAACTGGAGATGAATAACTGGACAGACAGACGCATGCAATGAATCATGCAAAGATGCAAATGATATGCAATGCAATTCAAACAGGATGCAAAAACACATGCAACAGGATCGAAGGTTTGAGATCACAGCATGGAGTCTGGGTAAAGCACCAACCACAGGGTGTGTACTAGGGTTTATTAACTGTAGAATATGGTTTTAAAAGTTCCCAGAGTCTAAGTAAATCCTTCGGATATTATCGGCCCATGTGACTACTAACGTGGGTTAATAATATTCTCAAGATAAACTCGTCTGAGTGTAGTATCGCATGACAACTACTCGGGACTGGCTCCCTCATAGTCACCGCACTACGCTATAAAGGCCAGGTGGGATAAAGGTAACTACGGTCCTCAGAATCCCTGGCTCCCATTTGAAAAAAGTAATATCAATGTGACTGCTCACATCAGACATCAACAATCCCAAAAGGCCTCATCTGAGTGTGGTCATCATATGCCATAGATTGTTAGTACTACTGCCAACAACCGACTATTAATTACACCACGGTCCTATAATAAGTGCTCTCAAGTCCGGGTTAGGACTTATCTCACCACTCAATGGTATCATGCCCACAAGAGATCTCAAACAAAGCATGTATACAAGAAATATATACAAATATAGTAAACAAGCATGAATAACACAAGCAAGAACAAGGTGGGCTTAACCCTCAAAATTTTTTAGCATCCCCAGTGAAGTCGCCATTTCTGTTGCGGTGAAAATCGGATAACAAGTTATTAATTAACTTGCATCATTTTCTTTTACAACCGTCTTTGATTTATCCAAAGGAAAGGTTCAAGATCGTTAGAAAAACCTAAAGGGGGAGAGATCTAAGGTTCGGGGGTTGGTTACGCCTAGGGAAGGTATTAGCACCCTAAACGTCTGTAGTACTCTACGGGAGCCTCTTGTTTTAATGCTATCTTATGTTTGTTAAAGGTTCTATGCTAAAGGTTGAAAACCCTAGGGGTTAGTATCTAAGTATAATCGACAAGGCATCGCACCTTGCGCCTACGTATCCTCGGGTATAGAATCAGAGTATGCATAGTTCTACTCAACAGGGGTGAAGAACACTTGACTGTGGTCAAGGTTCCAAGGGAAAGTAGGGTGAGAAGCTTGAAAGCAAAGCTAGTAAGGATTAATCGGTTAGGAGAAAGAGATTAATGGTTATCTCTTGTGAAAGGATTGTGAAGGGTTAGACCGTCTTAAAGGAGAAGAGATTAATAGCTATCTCTTTGGGAAAGCCAGGTTATAAGGGAGAAGAGATTAATGGCTATCTCGTGTGAAATGGTTTGAGGTTAACAGGGTATTTGAGCTATCTATGACATGAAGTCAATAGAGAGACTTTCCTTTGGAGTGGGGGGAAATAACATCTTATAAATAAGAGTTACAAAAAGTTTGAAGGATAAGAAATAAATAAGAGTTCAATAAAATAGTAAGCATATAATCATGAAATGAATTTAAAAAGTGAACATAGCAAACAGTAAGCAAGTGATCAATGAAGTGAGCTAAGAAAGTGAACATAAATGGCAGAGAAGCATTTACACTTAGAAGCAAAGCCTTTGAAATCATGTTGTTCATTAACATATAGCAAAACAAACAAATTTGCATGGCACGAGTCATGATAAAGCCAGAGACAGAACTTCACAAATCAAATACATTCATAGAAGAATCAATTCACAAACAGTAGTTACACAATCATGGCAATCATAGCATGGAAAGCAAACAGAAATAAAAGAATTTTAACTCATGGCATGAAAAGCAACAGAAGCAAAAGAATTAACTCATGTGATTTCAAACAGAAAGCAAACAACATCTGCATGGCAAGAGTTTCATGAATCACAACATATTTAAAATCAGTAACACATTTTAGAAACAGTGAGCACATGATTATGTCAGGCATAGCAGCAAAGATATTCTCACAGTTGAAGACAAATGTATTGGAATCATGCAACTTAACCAACAGAAACAAAAAGTACAGACAAGAATTCTCATGATAAAAGCCAGGAAGCAATGTTCATAAATTATAGCATGCTTAAAAAACAGGTTCTAACATTCAAGAACACAATTGATAAGAAATAAATAAGAAGCAGAAGAAATCGTATAGTTTTTGTTATGAAATTATTAAAGAACATATGGAAAAGAAATGGAAAATAAAGTAGTTAAAAAAACAACAAAATAAAAAAAAAGGAGGGGGCCACAGAAAAGGGTGGCTGGCGCCACCTATTCCCTTAAAGGGAGGAAGGCTTGCGCCACATTCATGAAGTGCCTGGCGCCATGCAAAGTCATGGCTTGTGCCATGTTGCCTTCATTCTTTTTATATTATTTTTCTGGTGAGTGGTATTATATTAATATTATTAAGTGGTGAGTGGTGATTAAATATTAATAAAGCTAAATGGCGAGAGCCACCAAACTAAACATGACGAGCGCCACCCAGTTCTCATTCATTCATTTTTATTTCACGAACACAAACAAAACCAGATGAATCCGAACTCGATTAAATCACACAAAATGAAAACCAGCATGATGATTATTTTACAGCAATAAACGATAATCAAGCAGAGATACATATAACATCATGATAATCAAACATGAAGCAAAATAACCATACAAAAAAACAGACAGCAATGGAATGAAAATGATAACAGCATGGTGCATATACGTGTGATCATCATCATAATGCATAATAATAGAAAGAGATTAGGTTATACCTAGTGGAGCAAGTCCACTGTTTCCTCGCCTTGTGATGAACTTTCCGAGCTTGAACCAGAATGTTGAAACCACTCTTCCTCTCTCTTGCTCATGCACCAGAAGCTTTAACAATTTTGTGAGAAATGTTGTTGTAATGTTGATGCCTCTTGAGAGCTGTAGACGAGCTCTTTATATAGGCTGCTTGATGGGTCGGGTTAAGTTTCAAAACTCTTTGTGGGCAAGGTTGGAGCTAGGGTTTACAATTTGAAATCCAACGTTCTTCAGTTCTTGGAGACAGACGCTCCCATGTCGTGCTAAAATAAGCAGATGCTACAGGAGCAGCTTCACCATTTCATGCATGTCTTCAGAACCCTCCCTCGGGTGTCACTGAGAGGCTATCAAATAAGGCAAGGTTTTGGGATTGAGAAAGCATCTTGCAGGTGGTATCAGGATGAATGCCAAGATAAGCAAATCTTCAGAATCAATTTTATTAAGGCAAACCGTTGAGAGCTCAAAAAGGGAATTGTCTTTGGAGAGTTCAAAATAGTTTTGTGCTAAGGATTGAATGGTTTTGTTAACGGGTGGATTTCAAATAATGCTGAGTTCTTCCTTTCCAATTTGGCACATTTCCATTGGCTGATGCTTGGGTTGAAAATTCAACATATTCATTCTTGATTCCTATTGGCCACTTGGCAATGCAAATAATTCTGATAATTTGTAACACCTTCCTTTCCTTCTTTTGGTCACGATGGGTTATGAAACATAGGCTTAGGAAATAAAATGGTCTTGCATAAGCAAAGGTGATTAGGAAAAATAAATGGACGGATGATTTGGCAATTGACTAGGATTAAATGAGGCATAGGAAAATTAAATTGAACAAATTGAATAAAATTGGTTAAATGAAAAGGTTAATGAAATAGGTTCAGAAATTGAAGGTGACAAATGAGGGTAGATAAAATGAATAAAAATTTGGTCATGGTGGGGTTAGGGTTAGGGAGGCATCTCTTATAGACTTGCTTGATTTAATGCTCCATCCAAAAGACCTTGATCAATTACTCCTTGAACCTCCTCAAGACAAACCTGATAAGAAAAAAAGAAACAAACACAAGCAAAAACCTGATAAAACAGGTTAGCTATGCGGCATGATTGACCTAATATGATATGTAAAAGATCAATGGATCTAAGGGAAAATTTTGGGGTACAACAGCATCGTTCGAGTACCATCTTAAGATTTGATAAGAAATTTTTGAAACTTCCCCCACATACAGAGAAATCGTCCATAAATACTTCCATTACGTCGTCTATGAAATCTGCGAAGATCGACATCATGCATCTTTGAAATGTTGCGGGAGCATTGCACAGTCCAAACGGCATTCGTCGATAGGTAAATGTACCATAGGGACATGTGAACGTAGTCTTTTCTTGGTCATCAGGGTGAACAGGGATTTGAAAGAATCTTGAGTATCCGTCAAGATAACAAAAATATGAGTGTTTAGCTAGCCGTTCAAGCATTTGATCTATAAAAGGTAAAGGAAAATGGTATTTACGAGTGGCTTTATTTAGCTTCCTATAATCTATACACATTCTCCAACCAGTTTGAATTTGCTTTGCTACAGATTCGCCTTTCTCGTTACTAACAACTGTAACACCTCCCTTCTTCGGTACGACATGCACAGGGCTGAACCAATTACTGTCAGATATCGGGTATAATTCCTGCCTCTAATAGTTTTTGCACCTCCTTTTTTACTACATCGCTTAAGATGGGATTTAATCTCATTTGATGCTCTCTAGAGGTTTTACAGTCCTCTTCTAGCATAATACGATGCATACATATAGAGGGGCTTATTCCTTTTAGATCTGAGATGTGGTAACCAAAGGCTGCGAGATACTTTCTTAAGACATGTAACAGTTTTTTGGTCTCTATTTGTCCTAAGTCGACATTGACTATTACTGGTCGCTCTAGCTCAGTGTCTAGGAATTCATACCTTAAATCTTTTGGTAGTGTTTTGAGTTCTATATAGGGTTTCTTTGGGCATGGCATCAGATCGGGTGTTAACGCTAGGCATTCCCTTAGACTGTCATCGTCATATAGCTCGCGCTAATTGCCGTCTTCAAATATTAGAGGTGCTGAAATCTTTAGTACTTCGGTATACTTAGTCAGTTCCTTCTCCATTTCTCTAACGCATTTGTCGATAACATCTAAGAAACAACATGAATCATCAATAGCTGGAGCTTTTAGGAATTGGGCCAAGATAAATTCAACTTTCTCTTCCCCAACTTCAAAAGTTAGTTTTCCTTTCTTAACATTGATGATGGCTCCGGCTGTTGCTAAAAATGGTCTTCCTAATATAATAGGTATGTTCGAATCTTCTTTAATGTCCATTATCACAAAATCAGTAGGGATATAGAATTGACCTATGCGAATAGGCACGTTCTCTAGCATACCAACATGATATTTAACAGAACAGTCCGCTAGTTGTAATGACATTTTTGTCGGCCTTAGTTCCCCTAAGTTAAGTTTCTTGCATGTAGATAATGGCATCAATCTAACATTGGCTCCTAAATCGCATTGCGCTTTGTCTATGATAGATTTTTCGATTACACAAGGTATGGAAAAACGGCCTGAGTCTTTCAGCTTAGGAGGCATGTTGTTTTGAATTATAGCGCTACACTCAGCAGTGAGCATAACAGTTTCATTATCCTCGAGCTTTTTCTTATTGACAAGATCTCTTTGAGAAATTTTGCATATGAGGGCATTTGTGTAATAGCTTCTGTGAAAGGTATGGTTATATTCAATTGCTTTAGAAGTTCTACAAATTTCTTAAATTGCCCTTTATTTTTGGACTTGGCAAGTCTTTGAGGATAAGGTACAAGTGGTTTGTATGGTGGCAGAGGCACGTAAGGTGTTTTTTCTCTGCGGCCTCTTCACTTTTGTCTTCCTTATTGCTAGTTGGTTCTTTCACTTTTTCAGTTCCCTTTGATGAATTTTGGTGCATGGCTGAATTTTAGAATCTCGGGTCAACTGGTCCATTGTATTATGTTCCGCTTTGCAAAGTGATAGCATTAGCATGACCTTTTGGATTTGGTTGTGGTTGGCCAGGAAATGCTCCAGCGGGGGCTGCTATAGTTGATTGTTGTTGGGCTACTTGAGAAATTTGAGTTTCCAACATTTTGTTGTGGGTAGCCATAGCATCAAGTTTACTCGACATTTGTTTCATCAATTCACTCGTATGAGCGTTTTGATTTGCGAATTCTTTGTTTTGTTGAACTTGAGCATTTATAAAGTTTTCCATCATGATTTCTAGATTTGATTTTCTAGGTGGTTGGGGTGCAGACGGTGGTTGTTTCTGGTAACTAGAAGGAATAACAGGTGCTGGGTTTGGTGGGTGTAAAGCATTGTTGTTTTTGTATGAAAATTTTGGGTGATTTCTCCAGCTAGGATTGTAAGTGTTGGAATACGGGTTTCCTTGAGCATAGTTCACTTGGTTGGTAGACGTACCAGCCAACAGTTGACATTCAGCGTTTGTGTGCCCAAGGGTTCCACATATTTTAGAATTGGGTGTAACTGCAGCTATGGTAGCTGTGGGTGGTCCTATTTCTAAACTTTCAATTTTCTGTGTAAGTGCATCCACTTTAGCATTGACATGATCTAAACCATTGACTTTGTACATTCCCCCTTTTGGAGTCGACTTCTCTACACCAGCGCGTTCACTTCCCCATCAGAAATGGTTTTGAGCCATAGTCTCAATAAGTTCGTAGGCTTCCTCATACGGTTTATCAATTAGAGCACCGCCAGCTGCTGCGCTCAGATTCATTTTGGTATTGTACAGCAGATCATTGTAAAAGGTATGGATTATCAACCATTCTTCAAGTCCATGGTGTGGGCAAAGCCTCATCATGTCCCTGTATCTCTCCCAAGCGTCAAAAAGAGATTCGTTATATTTTTTCTTAAATCCATTGATTTGAGCTCTTAACATAGCTGTCTTGCTTGGTGGGAAATATTGGCCTAAGAAGACTTTCTTTAACTCGTCCTATGTTGTCACTGAGTTTGATGGTAGAGACTAGAGCCAAGCTCTAGCTCTATATCTCAAGGAAAATGGAAAAGTCTTAATCTTATCGCTTCAGGGCTAACACCATTTGCTTTCACGGTGTCCGCGTATTGCACAAATACTGAGAAATGTAAATTCGGATCGTCCGTAGTATTGCCTGAAAATTGGTTTTGTTGAACTGCTGATATCAGCGAAGGTTTTAGTTCGAAATCATTTCGGTTAATAGCCGGGGCAGCAATGCTGTTATGTGGTTCTTCTTATGATGGAACATCATAATACTTCAGAGGACGACCTATCGGTCCTTCGGCCATGATTTGTTCTGTTTCTGATTCGGGTTCTGAATCTGAGTAAGGAATAATAGGATCTGGGATGTTATATCTAATAAGGAATTCGTTAATTCGACGTCTCAAACTTATATAACGTTCGATTTCGTTAATTGGTCACTCCAACTCTTCGCCTTGTAAGCGAGTGCTTGGCATACAATCGACAATTTAAAAGATAAAATAGTTGCCTTAGTCTCTACTGCGCAACAAAAGATTCACAATATTGACTAAATATGTCCCCGACAATAGTGCCAAAAACTTTATCGGTCGACACTGACTGATAAATCTGCAAGTATACAGTTGATCGTGTAGTCTTAAAAAGGTTGTCGAACCCACAGGGACAGATTGTCAAACTAATGTTATCCAAGGTTGTTGTGCAAAGCTAAGGCTGAAGGGAAACAAAAATTAAACGGGAAATAAAGGACTGAAATTGGAAAATGAAATTTAATACTAAAACATGCCCGAAATGTGATTTTCGTGCACCGACGGGACTTACAGAAAACGGGTACTAACTACGACTATGCTACCAATCCATAGGATAAACCGACTTAAAGGCTCTGCCTCACGCTCTCGCGGTCTTGAACAAGCCATGCTTCCTAATCCCAAGATTTTGCTCTCGCTCTCCCGGTAACTAAGAAACACGCTTTGGAAACTGATATTATCCTAAATAACATCTAAAGCGCTCTCACTGTATTTAGATATGCTGCCTAATTTCCACTATCTGGTTCACTCCTCACACTCTCGCGAATCTCGGATTAAACCTTAATATGCTTCTCACTCTAGTGACAAAGCAATGTTAACAACCTTTCACTCTCGTGACAAGGCTACTTAAATTAAACATGGAAATTAAAACCAAAATGACACACATTCATATTATCGCACCTATTATTTTCTACGGAGTCCCGCTGAATACGACAGTCCTCACATGACGGTCTCCAATTGTTTACTCAGACATAATTAATCCTAAGTCTACCATTTTTAAACATACATAATTTGGATTTAACATGTTAAGCAAATTAAAAGTGACAATTATAGTAAGAATGCGGTAAAGTAAAAAAAAACCTGAAAATAACGTGCGGTAATGTAAATCGGACGGAATGGAAATGAACTTGTATTAATCTTCAATCTAGAAAATACAGCAGAAGTACAAGAATATATATAATCTTGCAACAATCCATCAAGGCGAGTTATTGTTGCTTTTTCGGTAATTTAGTGCCTAGAATTCTAATAAAATTTCGCCAGAGCTTCCGCGTATTTTTCCGACTCTGAAAATCTGCTCCAGGGGCTCCTATATATAGAGGATCAGAATTGCCAATTGCGAAATTCGAATTCTAGAGGGAAAGGGAGTTAGAAAACTTCCCAAAACGTCCAGAAACGGATTCTGCAGTGAAAACTGGTCCCGCGCCTGTACGGCGAACACCATGCTCTGGATTCAACAAATAGTGCCATCAGGAAGCAATGGCGAACGCCATGGGGGCATGGTGAACACCATACTTTGGATTCAACAAGGAGCACCATCAAGAAGAAATGGCAAACGTCATGGGGGCATGGCGAACGCCATATCAGCTTGGACTGCACAAAATGTTGCTCTGCTGGATTTTTCTCTTTCTTTTGCTTCTTTTCTCCGATTCTTCCGGGATCTTGATTATTATTCCTGCAAACATAAAACATAATAAAAACAAAGTAAGAACAACAAGACTCGATAAAAATACGGACTGAAAATACGCAAAGTGAGCCTAAAAAATGATATAAATTTGTGTCGTCATCTTGATCCTCTAGTGCAATATGGATATGAAAATAACCTGAAAAACCATCAAGAAAACAATAGTGTGATTTACCAGCTAGCTGTTTAAGCATCTGATCAATGAATGGCAAAGGAAAGTGATTATTTCTAGTAACCTGGTTCAATCTCCTTTAATCAATACAGAATCTCCAGCTATTCTGAAAAACCTGCAAAAGCGTATTTTCTTGATCAAAATCAAGGTTAGAGGAAATTATAATTAGAAGCTTTTCATTCCTCTCTACATAAGCATATTTCAGATTATCAGGGAGTGGTTTAAGCTCTAAGGAAGGAGGTTGTTCAATGGATGGTGAGGTTGGGGCAGTCGGGAAGTCAAGAGCTTTAGCTGGATAAACAACTTCATCTATAACTTCATTAGCATGAAAAACATCAACTTGCAAGGCAACATCAATCTCAGCATAAACAGAGCAAAGGTTAGTGCCAGTACATGAATCACAATAGTAAGTATCTGCAAAGTCTGATAATGATGGAAAATCAGACAACAACTTAGAATAAATATCATCAACTAAATCAAAAAGTAACTCGATGTGAAAAACATAATGTTCTTCCATGGGGTACTTCATAGCATCAAAGATGTTAAATTTAGTAATGATATCACCAAACTCCATGGACATTGTGCCATCATCAACATGAGTTTTTGTTTTTGCTGTTTTCATAAATGGCCTTCCTAAAATGATGAGTGCCTTGTTTCACTTAGTTTATCCTTCCATGTTCAGAATGTAAACATCAACAGTAAAAATTAAGTCATTAACTTGAACAAGTACATATTCAACTACTCCAGCAAGGCGGACATTGCTCCTGTTTGCCAATTGAACGATTAAATATGTACCCTGCAAAGGACCAGGATCAAGAATGTTAAAAATAGAAGTAGGCGTAACATTAATATAAGCTCTTAAATCTAACATCAGCAGGAAAAATTAAGTCATTAACTTGAACAAGTACATATTCAACTACTCCAGCAAGGCGGGCATTGCTCATGTTTGCCAACTGAACGATTAAATATTTACCCTGCAAAGGATCAATATCAAGAATGTTAAAAATAGAAGTAGGTGTAACATTAATAGAAGCTCCTAAATCTAACATGCAATTTTCGAATTTACTATCTCCAATGGTACATGGAATAGCAAAAGTTCCTGGATCCTTGCATTTCTGTGGCATGGCTTGGGTGAGAGCTGAAATATTTTGCTCAACTGTATCCTTAGGTTGAATGAAGACTGAAATATTTCTTCACATATTCACTCTCTCATTCCCTTTCAATTTCCTCTTGTGAGTACATGAGTCTTTAAAAAACTTGGCATATTTTGGAATTTGCTTAATCCCATTAAGAAGCGGAATGGTTACTGCCATCTTTCTGAACACACCCCAAATCTCTCTCTCTCTCTCTCTCACACACTCTCTCTCTCCCTCTCTCTTTGTCTTCCTCGTCAATCTTCTTATTTTTCAGCACTCTTTATGGGAAAAGGATTGGTGGTACATACTCTTTTTCAGCCTCAACAACAACAGAAGGTTCAGGTTTAGGTGTTACCTCAACAATTTTTTTCTAGGGCTGGTTTTGCAACTTTTCTGGATCTCGAGGAAATTGCATTCACATTAGGGTCTTTTGGATTCACTACTGTTTGGGAAGGTAGTTGGTTTGATCCTTGAGCTTGCTGCATGGCATTCGTTGAAGTGGCAAGTTGTCCAATATGTGTATGTAAAGTCTAAATACTAGAATCTATCTGCTGCTGAAATTGGAGACTATTCACAGCCATTTGCTTGACAAGTTCCTTTAGTGAAGGTCTGAATGTTGGGACAGAAGTGGTTACAGTCTGTGAAGGGTTCTGTAGTGGTGGTAACATCAATTGTTGTAGACTAGGTTGTGGTGGATTCCCGTACTGAAGGTTTGGATAGTTTCTCTAGTTGGGATGGTACCAGTTAGTGGATAGGTCGGGAGTGTTGTACTTGGTTTGATTGTTGCCTTGATTGTAAAGGGTTGCTGCATATGCCTGAGGAAATTTAGTGATCGACTCATCTTGTAGAATAAGACATGTCTCGGTCAGGTGTTCAGGAGAAGTACAAATACCACATAACTTTGTTGTTGTTTGAGTTTTATCTACTGCCAAATGTTTCACCAAAGAAGCAAGCTCGTAGATTCTGGTTTCTAGAGCTTTGTTGGAAGAAGACGCCTGGATCTCATTCACACCTTTTGTTTGGACGAAATTATTTCTAGTTGTGAACTGTTGAGAGTTTAGTGACATATTTTCAATCAAGATCTTGGCAGCAACTGAAGTCTTATCAACAAGTGTTCCACCACTAGCAGCATCTAAAATGTTTCTATCCATTGGTAGCAATCCCTCATAGAAGTATTGAATAAGTAACTGCTCAGTAATATGGTGTTGAGGACAACTGGACACTAAATGTTTGAATCTCCCCCAGTATTCGGCCAATGATTCCATGTCAAGCTGTCTAATACCACATATATCTTTTCTAATTGAGACAACTCTAGAGGCAGGAAAGTAACTTTCTAGGAAGACCTTCTTTAAATCATTCCAGGTTATAACAGAATTCGGCTCAAGATAGTACAACCAGTCTTTTGAAGCACCCTGTAGTGAGAATGGGAAGACTCTGAGCTTGATATGATCTTCTGTTATTCCTTCAGGTCTCAAAGGTGTAGAGTAAGCAACCTGGAATTCCTTCAGATGCTTATGCAGATCCTCACCTGCAAGATCACTAAACCTTGGCAACAAGTGTATTAAACCAGATTTCAATTCAAAAGGAACAATAACATCAGTATATTTGATACAAAAACCATTGTAATTAACATCAGGGGCAGCAAGCTGCCTTAGTGTTCCTTGGTCAGCCATGTTATCAAAAGCAAGTTCAGAATCAGAATCAAACAAGTTATGCAAAAACAAAGAATCATAATTACAATCGTTATTGGGTGGTGAACTAGTGATATCCTGATTATCTCTACGACGTGCGTGCAAGGTTCTCTCTACGTCAAGATCAAAATAAAAAAGATCAGAACAACCATACCTAGTAGCCAAAACTAATGCAGCAACAAATGCGAAAATGCCAACAATGTCCCCATTAGGCTGAAACAAAACGAAAGAAGAAATATGATTAAAATAAGAATTTTGAGATTTTTTTTTTTGGAATTTTCTGAAACTATGAAAACAGTAAAAAATTCATAAAAAATAGAAAAATGATGAATTTGGGGATTTGAGGGTGGTGTCTCGTAACTCTTTACAAGAGTACAGGACTTTGAACGCTGATTTTTTTCTACTGAAATGGTACTGTAAACTTTCAAAACGGAAACAATTTTCCTAAAAACCGGTTTTTCGAACGAGGTTAGACGTCCAGATGGGAATCAACCAAAACAGGAAATCAAAGGGTCCAAAATGCAACAGTAAACATCTATGACTCAATTAACGGTTAAAAACAAATAGAGTCCCCGACAACGGCGCCAATATGATCTGCTGTCGCACATGGGTCAAAAACGAGTTTAAGACAAAACATAGTAAAAGGGAAGCGACACTCGAATATCGTATCTCAAGCACTCTTGGATTATTATTAACCTACTGAAATCGATTGGGGGGTTAGGTTTAAGTTTTGATCAAGATAACAATGAAAATAAGTTATTACAATTACGATTAAAAAGCTAATCTATTAATTCGGTTCCTACCTATCATCAATTATTATAACTTTATTGCTCTAAGTGGATTCTATCCCTGTTCAATCACAATATCAATAAACAAGCGCAGATAAAATTATGAGAATTATGTTTCCTATTTGCCGAATTAAGCACTCAGTTAAGAATAAAGCGAATTAACGGATTAAGCATACGGTAACACGCAATCAAAATTAGGGAACAATAAATTAATCGAACCAAACAAACTACTATGTGATAGATCGGATTAAGCAAATGATAAACAATAGCAAAATTGAAAGGAATAGAATTTAAATTGCAAAGTTATATTAATCTCAAGTATCAGAACCTGAATACAGCAGATCAACAAAAGTGATTAGTTCTCCATACATTTTTGTACAAAGCTTCAGAAATATTTCGTGAACAATGAATGAGAGAGAGCGTGAACAATAGCAGAGGCTACTAGGTATAGGAAAAATATAGCATTCGGGTTCTAACCCAACCGGGTCGAAAAACAAAAAAAAGGGCTCAAAACTAAATATTACTTAAGTCTGTAGCTTTGACGAATTATCTGAGACTTCTGAACTCCGAATCAGCTCTTGGCTTCAACACAAAACTTGTAGCTCTTTCTCTAAGATTTCCAACACATATCAGAACACGTAAAACGACATCATGTAGCTCAAGTTATTGTCTGCACAGTGAGCATGTATCAAATAACTGCTAATGCTGAAAATAAAATACAAAATTAAAATAAAGGCAAAAATCAACTTAAATCTAAAAACACAGTAAAATAGTAAAATTAATAAAACAAACTAGAGAAATGCCTAAGTAGAATAGTAGAAGAATATGCATCAAAATGCATTGATCAGATACTTTTGAATAAAATATAATTTTTGGACAATTTCCAAGAATAAATAATTCTTCTTCCTTTTCAATATACAATTCAACAATATATATAAACCTTAAGTGCTCATAATATATTATGAAACTTTTTAAATGATTTTAAAGTTTTGCATGAAATTTCATCATTTTTTAAAAAGAATGAACACTTAGAAAATTATTTGAATTGATGTGAAAAATTAATAATGAAAGAGGTAATTTGAAAACTAATGTATTTTGCCTTAACTACATCTTAAGAAGCCTATATGAATTGATGCAAAAGTTTGAGACATTTTCATGAAAGTTTGCAATAGTTTAGAATGACAATGGTGCTTGAAAAAGACACAATTTTGAATTATATACAAGACTTCTTAAGTCGATTAAACGGATACCTGACTTAGCAAGTACTGGTCCAGTTTTAAATTTAAAACAAATTTTCAAATTTCATACGACAACAGGTTTTGTTACTTTTTTTAAGTATAGTAGTTGTTAACTATTTTTTTAAGTGCATGAATGTTGTTGTTTATTTATATTAAATTTATATGTATTTGTATATTTTATTTTAAAGTTATACTTTTAAATCAATTTTTACTATTTATTTTGAATTTATACTTTTAAATTAATTTATATGTTTTCTAATATTTTGTTGTCAACATCATTTATTTTCTTAATAACTTTCTTACTTTGTATAATTACTTTTATTGTAATCTTGTTATAAATTTTCTGTCAATATTATTTTGGCATGTATTATTCAGTGTATGGACATGTGGAGAGACAATCAGAAGAAATAAAGAAATGGTAGATTTTGTTGATGGTGTTGAGGCCAAACTTTGGCCGGTACCAGAAATATTGGCAGAAAAGGTGTCTGGTAAGATGAGATCACCAGCCAAGAGTGATATACCAATCATTACACTGAATGAGCTTTCCGAGGGTGATGGTTTTATATTTGGATTCCCAACTAGATTTGGAATAATGGCTGCTCAATTTAAAGTCATTCTTGCTTTTCGTTTTCAAATGTTTCGTATTATATAACATTATTCTTTAATTTGTATTTGTATATTTTTTTTAAAATTATTTCTATGTTTTTCTCTTAGATTAAATAAATATCAAATTTAAATGTTAGAAATTAATTTAAAATCATAAATTTAAAATAAAATATACAAACATGTATAAGTTTAAAATAAATAAACAGCAACATTCATGCACTAAAAAAAATTAACAAATACTATATTTAAAAAAAGTTAATAATAATAATAATAATAATAATAATAATAATAATAATAATAATAATAATAATAATAATAATAATAATAATAATAATAATAATTTTAAAAAATTTATAAAAAATAATCTTAAAAAATTAAATAAAAAAACAATAAAAATATATATATAATCCACGTGAATTAAAAAAAAACACTTAGCATGTTAAGTCAACAAATATGAAGATTTCATAGTTGTCACGTCACTAAAGAGGCTAAAGAAACAGAATCTAAACATTGCAAGGGGTAAATCGAAATTCGCACACATTGCAGGGAGTAACGTATATTTAACCATTAAAACAATTTTTCAAATTTCAAACAGCAACTGATTTTGTTAAATCAGTTAATCAGACCTAACTTAAAAAGTGCAACAAATCTGACTTAAAAAGTGCAGAAAACTTTTTTTTTTAATTAAATTTTTTATGCATTTGCTTCAAATATTTTTATGCATGATAATTCGAGAACTTCAAATATGAAGATGAGTATTATTTTTTGAGTATCTAAAGTTTATACATAATGAGTTGCAATTGAAAACCTTAGCATTAAGATTTTACTTCCAAAATATCCATAAGCTTATACATTCTTGATTCTTGATTCCAAACCTTTTTTTCTTTGATAAACTTTTGTCTTCATCAAAACTAAACTAAGATAGATGAAGAACATCTTCTTCACACGTAGTGTTCCCTTTAATTTTGTTTTTAAAATTTTTTCTTTTTAGGTTTCGGTACTACTTATACTAATTGTTTTTCTTAGAATTTTATTTACAATCTTCCCTTTATATTAATATTATTTTTATAGGAAATTAAGACACAATAACAGACCAATACACAACATATATAAAATTCCCCACGCTTGTAGAGCCTTGACGATTAACAACAATATAAGACGGCAAATCAAACAAATAAAGACATAAAAGAACACTGATATTTTAACGTGGAAACCCCTCAATATGAGAGAAAAAAACCACGAGACGTCCAGAGCAAAGAAATAGCTTCACTATAATCAATTAATGGTACAAGATAGTCTTAAACTGATTCACAAACTAGTGGTAACAAGGGAAATCACAAAGCAAACTAGCTTTCAAATAAGAATCAAAAAGCTAAAAAAATTACCCAAATTTATAGCTTTATTGCGAAGTAGATATCTCTCAAATCAAACCTTGTTTTGAAATTTTGAATGGTCTAAAGTTAGATACATGTGTTACGAACCTGATCTCCAAATTTGAGCTCGATCTGACGGTTAACGATTCCAAGATCGTCGATTTAGTGAGACTGGTTGCAGGAAAAATGGGAATAGGTTTCTCTCCTCTTTTCTCTCTTTTTAATCCTTATTTTCTATTTATCTCTATCAAACCTAAATTTATCCTCTCCATTTAAACAAGTGAACAAATGGGCTAATCATATTTGGGTCTTTCTCCACATAGGAAGGGAGCCCAAACCTAACAAATCTCCCCCTCACAACTATGTGGAGGAAATCTCCAAACTGGAGATATCACAACAAGCTTCAAATTTCCCTCTTGGTAATGCTTTAGCCATCGTATCATAACCATTATCATTTGTATAAACTTTAGCTAACTCTGACAACTTAGTATCCAAAACATCATGTATCCAATGATATCTCACATCAATGTGTTTGGACCTATTATGACTAGTTCGATTCTTACCAAGATGAATAGCGTTTTGACTATCAACAAATAACACATATATGTTTTGAACAAAACCAAGCTCCTGTAAAAATTTCTTCAACCACAGTAACTTTTTGCATGCTTCGGTAATGGCAATGAACTCAGCCTCTGTAGTAGACAATGCTACACACTTTTGCAATCTGGACTGCCAAGCCATAGCTCCCCCTGAAAATTTAATCTTGTAGCCCGAAGTGGAATTTATGGAATCAATGTCTCTAGCCATATTAAAGTTAGAGTACCCTGCTAGAATAGGCTTATCTCCTCCAAAACAAACCCTCACAAAAGTACTACTCCGAAGATACCTTAAAATCCATTTTACAACATTCCAATGCTCTCTACCTGGATTTGACAAAAATCTACTAACCGTACCAACAACATGTGCTATATCTAGTCTTGTACACACCATTTCATACATCAAACTACCTAGAGAAGACGCATAAGGAACACGTTTCATATCAAACGCTTCATCTTCACTTGAAGGATTTTGATTAGAACTCAACTTGAAATGAGTAGCAAGAGGAGTGCTTAATGCCTTAGAACTTTCCATTTTGAATCTTTGCAACACTCTTTTGATATAATGTTCTCGTGACATCCAAAAATTTTTCTCTTTTTTGTCACACGTGATTGTAATGCCAAGAATCTATTTAGTTACTCTCATATCTTTCATGGCAAATGACTATCACAATTGCTTCTTTAACCTTTTAATGTTAGAAATACTTTTCCCTACAATAATCATATCATCAACATATAACAACATGATAATGAAGAAATCGTTAGAAAATTTTATAACAAAGACACAATGATCTGAAGTAGTCTTTTGGTATCCTTGATCACACATAACAGATTCAAACTTCTTGTACCACTACCTTGGAGCTTGCTTCAACTCATATAAACTCTTTCTCAATCTACACATATGATCTTCTTTGCCTTTAACTTGAAAACCATCGGATTTTTTCATGTAGATCTCTTCCTCCAAATCACTATGAAGGAAAGTCGTTTTCACATCCATTTTCTCAACCTCTATAACAAGAGTAGCATCCAAACTTAACACGATTCTAATTAATGACATTGTTACAACATGTGAGAAAATATCATTAAAATCAACACCCTTTCTTTGATAGAAACCTTTCACAACTAATCTGGCTTTATATCTCAGAGACTTAGAGTTGTTCTCATTTTTAACTCTATAAATCCACCTATTTTCCAAAGCCCTTTTTCCTTTAGGCAACTTCACTAAATAATAGGTGTGATTATCATGCAATAATTTCATCTCATCATACACTGCATCCAATCACTTTTGATTTTCATCAATTCCTATGGTCTCTTAAAACACTCAAGTTCACCCTCATGAGTCAAGGTCACATACTCATCAGAATTATACCTTGTAGAAGGTTGTCTCTGCTTGTTAGACCTCCTAAGTTGAACTTGAGATGTTTCTAGAGCTTCACCAAGATTCTCATCATGTGAAATATCGCTCTCCCCTTCACCATCATTAGTTGGAATATTTTCCTCATTTCCAAGTTGTTGATCATCAACATAATCATATAGCTCACCATTCTGATCATCACCACTATGACTAGGTAACCAAATTGGATCAACATTAGACAAAATAATATCTTTCATGGGTGTAGCCTTCTCTACTTTATCAATGTCTTTAATAGTTTGGTCTTCCATGAACACCACGTCGCGACTTTGGATAAGCTTCTCCCATACAGGATCATACAACCTGTAACCAAACTCATCTTTCCCGTAGCTGATGAAGATACATTGTTTTGACTTTGCATCCAACTTGGATATTTCATCCTTTGGAATATGCACAAAAGCCTTACAACCAAAAACTCTCAAATGAGCATACTTGACATTCTTTCCAAACCAAATTTTGTCTAGACATTCACTATTTTAAAGCAATAGTAGGAGTAAGCTTAAGAACATGCACTGTCGTGTAAAGTGCCTCACCCTAATAATTATTAGGCAACTTAGCTTCAGAGAGCATACACCTTACTCTCTCAATTAGTGTTCGACTCATCCTCTTTTCTAAACCATTCAATTGAGGAGTTTTAGGAGGATTCTTTTCATGTGCAATACCATGTTGCTTGCAATAGGAATCAAATAGTCCACGATACTCTCCACCATTGTCTAAACGAACACATTTCAGCTTCTCGCATGTCTGCCTCTCAACCAAAGCATGGAATTCTTTGAACTTTTCTAACACTTGGTCTTTTGTCTTCAAGGCATAAACCTATAGTTTACTGGATCAGTCATCAATGAAGGTAACAAAATAAAGTGCACCACTAAAAGATTTTATCTTTAACGGACCATAAACATCATAATGTACCAATTGAAACAACTTTGAATTCCTTGAGAGAGGATGTCTCTTGAAAGATACTATAGTCTGTTTACCATCTATGCAATGAGAACACTTCTCCAAATCTGCATTCTTTAATCCAAGAAGAACATCCTTTTTGGCCAAAAGATTCATCCCCGTTTCACTAATATGAATAAGTATTCAGTTTCACAAAGATGCTTTCATGTTGATAGAATTCATATTGTCCCTAGAAACCAAAGCTTTTGACCAATATAGTTTAGAAAGCTTTTACCCTCTAGCTACAACCAAGTTACCTATGTTGAGTTTCCACTTTTTAGAACAAAAGTGTTTCTCATAACCACAATCATCAAGCATATGCACAAAGATCAAATTAAAGCGGACATCTGAAGCATGTTTGACACCTCTAAGCAATAATTATATTCTCATGTTGGTTTGCAATCAAACATCAACAACACTAATTACCTTAGATACACCATCATTACCCATCTTCAACACTCAAAAATCACCATAAGTATAAGATGTAAAGAAATCCTTCCTTGGTGTAACATGCAATTTAGCACCTTCATGGTCTCCAAGCAAGCCTGGAACCTTGCTAGACGTCACAGGGGTGACAGTTAAGGGAAATGGGTGATGACGGGCGTCACCCTGGAGACGGGCTACCTGTCATCGTGTCAGTGGATACGTTTTGGCCTGCTGAGTTGGATTATTGGTGGGGTTTTGTCGTGTGGTTAATGTTTGGCTGATGTTTAGTGTGTTTTGATGAATATTAGTAGGTTAACTGAATTATGTAATTAATCGATCATAGTTAATTAATATTATGCATAAATGAGTATTATGTGTAATTGTGAATATATATTCAATGTGTGAATATATGTGGTGAAAGTGCAAGTATAATATTGTGTGAATTATTATACATATTGTTGATGAATTAAGATGGGTAGTTTGGAGTGAGAACTATTAGTGATGCATCAAATGCATATTAGTTTATATTCAGAGTGGGGTAGTATTTGTTACTATGTTGAAGTTGTTGTGTGATTGTCTACAGTAAGACTGGGGATGTATTCATTTGTTGTGTTATTGTCTTTGCATTGTTATACGTCATGCATCATATGTTGTCGTTTTGTAAAAGAGGCGAGTCATGAGTTTAGACAGGGGACTAGTGACTTGTCCCAAGCTCAGAGTGGGGGCTTAGAGCTCAGAGTGGGGGCTCAGGATTTAGAGAGGGGACCCAATTCATATGAAGAACAATGTTGACTCGGTATCGCATGCATGAATTGAGTCGATGTTGCATTGCATCACATAAAGGTTGTGCAAATGCGATGTTTGAGTGTTGTTGAATACTCTTGTATGGATTTGTGTGAGTTTTATTGTGATGTGGGTGAGATGTGAATATATGATATTGTAGTGTATATTTTATATGTGTATGATTTGGTAGCGTGTGAATCTACCCTGATATTTCGTGCACCGTTTATTATTTGAATGTATTCTCACCCTCTTTTTTGTTGTTACGTATATGCTCCTCTGGAGTATAGACACTCACTTACCTGAGTAGGAGCTTGATGTTGAGGGTGGAGTTGTGCCTCTTTAGTTGTCTGTCAATCGAGTCTATAGTTGGAGTCACTCTGATATGTAACATGCGGGGAACAACATGTTCTTTTAATTGTTTTACTTATGTTGCATATCTTTTCCTTATTTGGATATTAAACCACTTTTCAAACTTACTATTGTTGAGGCTTCTTATGCCGAAAATTTTATAATTTCCGCTACTTATAACATCATTCGAAAATGTCGAACCATGGGTGTGTAAGCCCGCCATCATGGATGTTAGCATGCCATAAGAATAGCCCATATTGACATAAAGCATGGTACTTGGGACATATGGGGGTTGTTATCCCCAATAAATATCACAGTTGGCCTATGGGACATTGGTATGCTTGTTACATGTGGTAAAGTAATCACCATCCCTGTTATTGACACTGGGGCCGAAACCAGTTCTAGAATAGTGCCTGAAACTCCAATGGTATTCACTGCCCTAGTTGTGTTTGCGGTTGTGGCAACCGGTTCTAGTTCTGGATGGTCATTATGACCTCGAGACGTGTTCTTGAGGTTATCCATGGGTGTTAAAATCTTACCACTCCTCAAAAAAGTGTGACCGTGGACATTAAAACATTTCCCATTCCTCAAACTCATACGTTAATGGACATTGAAAATGAAAACAAAGGAGTAAACCGAAAGTTTTTTCCAAGAAAAAATTGATCTTTTCACAAAAAACATGTGTGTCCCACTGGGCGTGCCAATTTGTTCGCATGTGTTTTTAGTGAAAAATCACGAGTTTGAAAGTCTTTGAGATTAACTTGAAAAATCTTGGGATCGGGTTTATGTGAAAAATATGATTGTATCGTACGTATAAGATATAACCAAAATTTTCTAATTGTAGACAATGTGTGAATAGACTTCAAAGAAAATGATGTTTGAATTGAAGTAAAAAGAACTTGAAATAAAAAAACATTAAAAGAGAATGCAGTAAATGACAAGAAAATTAAATGTGTTTCAATTAAGGAAACATAAAAGTACATAAATAAACAGGGACACAGACTCACATAATTCCTGACAAATTGTTACTGTCTCTAGCTTGGGTACTTCAGTTCTATAGAGAATTTTGTGTGAAAACTTGCGAACCTATTGCTATAACATATGAGTCTGCTATAAATACTACCCAGGAATAACTGTCTTCGACAGTTCTAACGCTACAGGAACCAACATGTCACTTGAATGCATGCAACTCCTCACTTCACGTTCTTCCACATTTTTATGGCTTTGAAAAAACTATTGAAGTCATTATCCCATGTTCTCTAACTTTTTAGTGGTTATCAACTGCTTCCTCGATGAACCTTTTAGTGGTTATCAACTGCTTCTCTAACTTGGCGTCGAACAACCTTTTAGGCCTAATCCTGGGACTCTTTCAACTTGTTCCTCAAGCTGCCCCCTTGAGGTTTCCCAAACTAACATCTCAAAATTCCAATCAAGACCATCTGGTCGATGTGCCATCACTGTTAATCCATATTTATCCTTTGTTACACTTAGTATTTTACCATGTGCACACATTGACTTGATTTTCCCCTTAGTCAAAAAAATCCCAGATCAACACAATCACACCCTCTCTGGTAATGGATGTAGCGATTATTTCATGTAAGGCCTTAGATTCATGCATAAGAACTTCAATGAGATGCCTTCTAACAAGTCCATCATAAGTGAGACTCCAAGAACATCTTTACCATCAGCCAGATCAGGCTCATCAAAATGTCGAATATTGTGGAGAATAATGTTTGGGACATGTTTTAGGACAAACAGTTCATAACTGAAATTCAACAAACTTAGAGCAACACAAATTGTAACTTTAGTAGACACAATATCATGTTTTTTAATAAAAACAAATTCCAGAAATCTAAGAAGGAACCCCGATATGAAGTATTATGGCATAGATCATAATTCTCGCCATTTCTTGCAAGGTATTATTCTTCATTTCAACAATCACAACTTGTTCAAGTGATAGGGGAGTAAAAAACTCATGAGTAATCCCTTAAATAGTGCATAATAATTAGAAGTTGAAGCTATTAAATTATTTGTCATAATCATTTTGAATGCGAGTGATCCTACCAATTTCTTCTTCTATTTCACGTTGTAAGTGATGACAAAGAGCTTTAAAAATAGTGAAGGTATCAGACTTTTCACAAATAAACTCAAATTTGAAGTAGTCATCATCATAGACAGAAACATAACTTTTTTCTCCAAGACTATCATCTTGCATAGGTCCCATAAGATCCATATGAAGTAAATCGGGAACATGAGTAAGATGTTGAAACTTCTTATATGACATCTTGGTTTGATTCCCATCTTGACAGTCTCGTAAATTTTACCTTCTTCAGTTTTGATATTATACATACACATGGAAAGTTTTTCTACAATAAGGTTCTTCGTACTCTCAATTTTTCCATGTCATAACCTAGTTTATGTATCGGCAATGTCATCCATGATGTCAGTAACATGATATTCAAAATTTTGCTCTACATTGGCAGTAGCAGAGATCTTCCTCTTTGCGAATTTCTTTCTCTTAGTGCTATGTTTATTCTTTTTTCTCAACACTTTTAGAGATATGACAAGTCTGATGTTGGATATTCTCATAAGGTGACCACATGTAGCAATTCTCTGATGATATGGTACCCTTCATTATTTGTTCTACATGTTTGTTAATGATAACATATTTAGAACAATTGAAATTTATGCACAGATCTTGCTCAAATAGTTGGCTGATACTAATGAGATTTGCAGTGAGGCCTTCAACAAAAAGAACATTATCTAGGCTAGGAAAGTTTGGATACTTTAGTTTCCCATTTTCAATGATTTTTCCATTAGCACCATCACCAAAAGTAACATAGCAATTTGAGTGAGGTTTTAACTCTTTCAAATAGTTCTTTTCTTCAATCATATGTCTAGAGCAACCACAATCAAAATACCAACCTTCTTAAGATGAAGCTCTAAGAAATGTGTGGGAAATATGACTTGTAGTTTTGATGAGAGTCATTGATACTTGATTTTTACTTGCAAATTTTGATGGAATCGGAGGAATAATGGGCAAAGGCCAAGATAAAATATGGAAGAATCGAACAAAATTGCAAAAGAGTGAAGAAAGTGGACTTAAAAAATGATGAAAAAGATTAAGAAAATAAACACTTTTTCATCAAGTTTTCATGCACGTGCAATGCATCCCATTGTGACACGATGAAAGGCTCATCGCGGTGCGATGTATCCCATTGTGGCGCGATGAGGCGACGTTCTGCAACTTTAAATAGAGAATGTTGGCTCCTTTTTTAGGGTTTTGAACTTGAGAGAGAAATTGACGGCTGAAGATTACCAAATTGACGATCTTTGAAGACCTTATTATTCTATGATTATCATGTTTTCTCCATCTAAGCTCATGGCAATGGTGATAATCACTATGAGTAACTAGATTAATTATATTAGGTCTTTTTAGACAAACCTTTTTGTACTTGTTGGATCATATAGTTGTTTGATGTTAATTGAGTTATTTTATGTTATTGTTATTATTTAATTGTCTTTGTGTTCATTGCTTTTTATGTTTTGACAAATGCATGGATTGATATCAGATGAGTAGGGCTTCTTGACTGTTAGTCTACCTATCTGATTTAGGACAATTATTCATCTTAGTAATTAACTAGAAATAGGTAAGTATAAGTTATGGCTTGTGAATTATCGAACTTAGAATGTCTAATTTAACTCTGAATTGGCCTAAAAAATTAGAGAATTATTGTGTAGATTAGTTAGTTGTACACCAAGGAATTGGGTGCAGTGGTCGTGTTAATTTGTCCTAATACTTTAACATATTATCAATTTGATTAATGCATAATTCATCAACAAGTATGAGAAGTGGAGTCGAAAGAATATTTTATCGCCTTTAGTTATTGAAATCAACTTCGTTAATTTCTCATTTTTATTCTCGAACCAAATAAATCTGAAAACCCTTGTTATTTACTTTAATTCGCACGTAGTTACCTTGAAGCATAACACTTATTTAAACTCTTTGTTTCTCACTGTATATGAATTCTTCTTTCCACTTAAGATACAAATGCCTGAAGGCCTCAACAACATCTTCATTTGAGATATCTTCATCACTTGATTCCCTATCATCTGGCACATTTGGATTGGATCTACACTCGTTGTGAAGGCAACCACGCAGTTTGTTTTTTCTCCTTCACTATCATCTTTTTCTTGGTCTTTAAAATTTTCATAATTGACTTCAGCTACAATCTTCATAGGATTTGTAGTAATTTCAAGAATTTTTAGTCGATTAATTGATCCTCCTTCTTTGGCATTCTCCGTCTTGAACATAATAAGAAACCCTAGAACACACAAACAGAACAGGGGCCTGTAGTGATGCCAACTGAAATTTAGTTCTTTGGATGACAAGATGCCAGACACAATTTCTGGGACAATGTGTATGAAAATTTAATTGTGTAACATACATAATGAAAGCAAAACAAACATAGCATAAGAATTATTAACCCAATTTGGTGCAAAATTGCCTTCGTCTCGAGGGCGTTAACCCAATGAAAATAAATCCACTCTTAAAAGTCAGAAGTACAAATTAATATGATTTGAACTCTCCTAATTTATTGCATATTTTCCTAATACTATTTGTGAATTTCAATTCATGACTCCCCATTGAAAGAACTCCACTCCTAATAATTAAAAGTATAATTTGTTTTATTTGAACTTACTTCGTCCAGTGTCGTTTTCCTAATACTACCTGTTAAGATTTGATGGGGGCTCCCCCTGAATTTGAGACACCTCACTTTCACTATATCTCTCTCCAAAGTGTTTATTCAATTACAAAGATGAAAGATAAGAATATAATACAACTCAAAAACTTTATTTGACTAATTTATAATCAATGCCCATGAATAGAGTGTACAAACTACAAAAAATAAGATTCAATTAAAACTCTTCTATGGGGTAGATATTTTATTTGAATTTCTAAGTCTTCGCAAAGGAGTTTGCCCCCTTAGATAGTAAGAAAATTCCAGCTGCAAAGCCTTGTAGGGTTTTCTCATGAATTCAGATGGAATCTCAAAAAAGATATGAGATTAATCTTCAATAATGATGATTATATATATATATATATATATATATATATATATATATATATATATATATATATATATATATATATATATATAAGATCTCAATCTTCATAATAAAGATTTGACTGATTATTTGTATTTTTGGAAGATATGATCTGAATCAAATGCAGCAATATTAAAGTTGTTATGATCAAGAGATTCATATTTATTCAAGGTGATCAATCAAGATTGACAATCATCATTATTGAAGATTAATCTCATATCCTTTTTGAGATTCCATCTGAATTCATGAGAAAACCCTACAAGGCTTTGCAGCTGGAATTTTCTTACTATCTAAGGAGGTAAACTCCTTTGTGAAGACTTAGAAACTCAAATAAAATATCTACCCCATAGAAGAGTTTTAATTGAGTCTTATTTTTTGTAGTTTGTACACTCTATTCATAGGCATTGATTATAAATTAGTCAAATAAAGTTTTTGAGTTGTATTATATTCTTATCTTTCATCTTTGTAATTGAATAAACAATTGGGAGAGAGATTTAGTGAAAGTGAGGTGTCTCAAATTCAGGGGGAGCCCCCATCAAATCTTAACAGATAGTATTAGGAAAACAACACTGGACGAAGTAAGTTCAGATAAAACAAATTATATCTTCCAAAAATACAAATAATAAATCAAATCTTTATTATGAAGATTGAGATCCTTTATATATATATATATATATATATATATATATATATTTCATATCTTATGAGAATGCTATTTTTATGTAAGAACATGATAATGAATCTGAATCATTAGATTTTAAAATAAATGGTGAAGATTATTTATGGTTTTTGTTTTTCTCTCTCCTCCATTATTAAAATAAATGATAGAGGAAAGAGAAAAGAAAGCTGACACATAATCTCCATCATTTATTTTAAAATCTAATGTTTCAGATTCATTCTCATGTTCTCACATAAAAATAGCATTCTCATATGATACGTTCCATATATATATATATATATATAATATATATATATTCAGATTATATCTATATAAAAATAAAAGATATTAAAAAGTTATTATAATAAATAAAATATGTATAAATAAATTTTCTTTTTTTAATTTTCAAAATATATTTTGAAAATAAATTTATTTAAAAAAAAATATTTTTAATTGCTAAAAAAATTCAAAAGAAAAAAAATAAATAAAAAGCTAAATTACAATGTCCGTTCCTCTATTTCATGAAAAATAATTATTCTATCTTAAATTCAAATAGTTTTTGTCTTGCTCTTAATTTTTGCACTCAAAATTGATGACATGTTCATTTGTTAATGACACAAAACTTATACTTTTTTATCTTTTAAAAGTTCACAAAGGTTTTTTTTTTGTCTATTTTTCATTATTTTTACATTAAAAATTGATGATGTGTCTATTTTTAATGACATATAACTGACCTGTTTTGTCTTTAAAGTTCTATAAAAATTATAATATGATGATTTATCATATTTCAAAAGTGATATATTATTCTTTTAGTATAATTGGAGGGCCAAAGGCACAAAACAATGAGACACTAGGTAACACGCCTCACAAACACGCCAGAACAATCGTTACTAAGAAAACGATTTAATTTTAATGGACAAACATCAAATTAGATACAGTCATCAAAACTAGACAAATTCAGCTTGGCTAAAAAATCAGCACACTTGTTAGACTCTCTAAAAAATGTGTTTAAACTGCACTTCTTCAAAATGCTGAAGGAGAAGAAGAATACGCCTAGCTAAAGTCGAGCCTTGTTTAAGCTTCAAAGGCGACTCTTGGAGAGAATTCGCTACCGTCTTGTTGTCAACTTGAACAATAAGGCTCTTGAAATCTCTCTTCCAAGCAAGCTTCAAACCCGTAAGGACACCCCAGAACTCTGCAGTACGACTATTGCAATCACCAATAGTCTTATGAAAGCCACCGAGCCATCTGCCTTGACTATCACGAAAAAGATCCCCACACTTAGCAACCAAATAACTTTTAGCAGCCCCGTCAAAATTGAAACAAACCCAACTCAAAGGGGGGCATCACTGAACTAAAATCGTCATAGGCTACAAATTGAGGGAAAGTCTCCGGTTGCCTCGGTAGAGAGAAGCAGGTTTACTTGTCTCATAAACCAAATTCTGGAGCATAATAAAATGAAGATCAGTGAGCTATTTATTTCTCTCGTTATCAATTTTAAATGCAAAAATATGAGTTAAAAATACGCTTTGAATTTGAAATAAGGGGAGTATTTCTATAAATGAGGTAAAATATGATAATCAAAACAGAAATTTAATTAAATAAAATTTAAGAAACAAGTTTTATTTTATTTTATCTTCAAAATAGTTTTTTAAAATAAACTTATAATTAAATTTTAATGAACAAAAAACATACTCATTCAAACATACGATAAATAATTTTTTTATTAAGAAACCAATTAAAACTCAAACTCAAATTATATTTAATAATTTGCCATTAAACATAGTCCGTTGACTATAACGACCATCTTGCTAAATGAACAAAACACGTGTGAAAGAAAAGAAATGTTGATGACTAAAAATAGAAAAAATATAAAAGTGACAACTAAATATTCAAATTCTTTTATAGATTTATTCTATATGCTTTTAGACATAGGGAAATAATGAAACCCAAATTAAGTAGTACTACTCCGTTCCGTATTATAAGTAAAAGTTGTTTTTTAGATATATTAAATGATTAATGTATCTGATTTATATATAGGTCAGATACATTAATTATTTAATGTATTTAAAAATAACTTTTGCTTATAATATGAGACGGAAGGTGTAATGACATCGGAGCATATTGAAAGGGACCACTGGTCGCTTTATTTCAATCATGGGGTGATTTGATTTTAAGATATAAAATCATATCTTTAGGAATCAAATTTAGAAGGATGATTTTTTCATAAAAGATTGCTACTTAAAAAACATTTTACCAATAGTTAGTTAGTCCAGTAGGAATTCACGTTGAACTTATAGAGAATAGTAATGCTCGATTCCCACAATTACGATTGAGAGTAGATTAAAATTATTTAATGACAGATCTGATCCTTAAATTTGATTAATCGGTTCTATAGATTTGATACTGATGATGAAAACAATATATATATATATATATATATATATATATATATATATATATATATATATATATATATATATATATATATATATATATATATATATATTGTGAAAAACGATACCGCAATAACAAAATATATTTAGTTTTTTGAACACTAAAAAATTTACAAGGGTAGAAAAGAAGGAAAAACTTGAACAAACACACAAAACCCTATTAGGGTTCACAAAGGAAGAGAAAAGAGGAAGAAGAATAGAGAATTGGTTAAATCTGTTTTATTATGCACTTTCTCCATAGGGTTCAAAGATTACAAGTGAATATCAACAATTAATCTCTCTCAACCTAATAAAGATTTGCCACACCTTATGAAGAGAGACTAGTATACTATTTATAATAAACCTAACATACTAAAATAATAGGCTTTTTAACAATTACCCATTACAAGCTAACTTAGGGTACAAGCTAACTTAAACAACTGGATCCATAACACAAGGCCCAATTCGATCTCCTATATACTAGAACACAATTCGACTACAACATGTAGGTCTTCGACAACAACATGTGAGCGGACTTCGACGACATGTTAAAACTAGAGTTCGATCCAATATCTCACAAATCTCCACCTTGGAACAAACTCTATAACATCAAGGAACAAACTAGCTTTCTTCATGCAGCTTTATCAACTGCATATAGTGGAAAAGCTTGCAAATGGGTAATGTCTTGGTGATCATATCAGCAGCATTATGATCTGTTAAAACCTTCAGCACTTGGACTTCTCCACGCTCGATTACCCCTCTGGCGAAATGCAGCCTTACATCAATGTGCTTGGTTCGCTCATGATAGGCTAAATTCTTCGACGGGTGTATTGCACTTTGACTATCACATTTAGCAGTGATAACTTGACCTTGAAGTTTCAGCTCATTTGCAAAACCTTCAAGCCACAATGCTTCTATCACAGCTTCAGTGAGAGCGATATATTCTGCTTCAGTGGTTGATAAGGCAACAACCTTTTGAAGTGTTTCTTTCCAACTTATTGTTGTGCCAAACATAGTGATAATACATATCCAGAGATAGATTTTCTAGAATCCATACAACCTGCATAATTAGAGTCGACATATCCTTCGATTGCTGCTTTACTATCTTCACCCAAGGCTCCGCCATAAATTAGGACTTTATTCAGAGACCCATTTATGTACCTTAGAATCCACTTCAATGCTTGCCAGTGAGCCTTTCCAGGATTCGCCATGTACCTGCTTACAAGACTTACTGCATATGTTATGTCAGGTCTAGTACAGACCATACATACATCAAAGAACCCACTATATTAGCATATGGAATTCTATTCATATAAGCTTTTTCGACATCAGTACTGGGACACTGATCTATACTCAGCTTGAATTGAGGGTTTGTCGGAGTCACAACAGGCTTTAAATTCGACATGCCATACTTTTCGAGAATCTTCCGTAGGTATGCCTCTTGAGATAAGCATAATTTCGACTACTTTCTATCTCTTCGGATGTCAATCCCAAGAATCCTAGACGCAGCTCCCAGATCCTTCATGTCGAAATCCTTATTGAGTTCATCCTTCACCCTCATTACATCTTCGACATTATTGGTTGCTATTAGAATATCATCCACATAAAGCAACAAAATAACAAATGAATTACCAGGTCAAAATTTGAAGTAAACACAGTGGTCGAACTGACTTCTAATGAAACTTATGTGTGCCATGAACTTGTCGAATCTCCTATTCCACTATCGAGGAGATTGTTTCAGTCCATATAAAGATCTCTTCAGCTTGCACACATAATATTCCTTCCCCTTTTCAACATACCCTTCAGGTTGCCTCATCAGGATTATTTCATCTAGATCACCATACAAGAACCAGTCTTCATATCCATTTGTTCTAGTTCAAGGTCGAACTGTGCCACCGTGGCAAGCAACATTTGAATGGACATGTGCTTCACAATAAGAGAGAACACATAATTGAAGTCGACACCTTCTTTCTGAGTGAACCCCCTAGCGACCAATCTTGCCTTGTATCTCTTCGACGCCACTCCTTTGATTCCTTCCTTAACTTTGAAAATCCATTTACAGCTGACTAACCAGGCTCCAGCAGGTTTCTTGATCAGTTTCCATGTGTTGTTATCATGAAGAGATTTCATCTCATCATCCATGGCCTTCAGCCATTCAGTCTTCTTTCGACTCCTCGTAACTTCCTTATAGTCTATAGGATCTTCGTCGAGAACCTCACTTGCAGAGATTAAGGCATAAGTTATAAGATCTGCATACCCAAGTCTCTGAGCTGGCTTGATGACTCTCCTCGACCTGTCTCTTGCTAGCAGGTAGTCATTATCAGTCTCCTCATCTTTGACAGCATCTTCTGCTTCTTCTTCGACTTCATCTGGGATACGCAATTCAACATCAACATGCTCCACCTCAACAGGAATCTCTCCCTGTTCTAGCTCTTCGTCAGCATCATCAGTTTTCTTGAAAGTCATCTCAGCTTCATTGAAAACTACAACTCTACTGGTGATACACCTTATGTGACCTGGCTCTAGGCACCATAGCCTATAAGCTTTGACTCCTTCAGGGTATCCCATGAACATGCATTTCAGAGCTCTAGGTTCGACCTTGTCTTGCCTAATGTGAGCATAGGTCACGTAGCCAAATACTCTCAGTCTGTCGAGACTAGGTGGATGTCCCGACCAAAATTCTTCTGGTGTCTTCATATCTAACACAATCGAAGGACATCTGTTTATCAGATATGTTGCTGTCGAAACAACCTTAGCCCAAAACACCGTCTTTAACCTAGCACTCATCAACATGCATCTAACTCTTTCCAAAATAGTTCGATTAAATCTTTTTGCCAAACCATTTTTTGTGGAGTACCTGCAGTAGTTTTGTGCCTTGCAATACCTGAGGCAGCACAAAAGTTGTCGAACGCCTCATTGCAAAATTCAAAGCCATTGTCGGTTCTCAACCTCTTGACCTTTCTGCCAGTCTGATTTTTGGCCAGAGTCTTCCAACCTTTGAAATTCTCAAAAGTTTTATCCTTAGTCTTCTGGATGAATACCCACAGCTTTCTGGAATAATAATCGACTATGGATAGAAAATACCTTGCTCCTGAATGTGATGGACACCTTCCAGGCCCCCAAAGATCAGCATGGATGTTATCAAGGGATCCATGAGTTCTTTGTTTGCCTTTGTTGAACTTCACTCTGCAAGATTTTCCAAGTACACAGGGTTCACAAAATTTCAGCTTTTCGACTTTGTCTCCTCTAAGCAGATTTTGTTTCCCCAATTCGACCAGACCCCTTTCACTGACATGGCCCAATCTCATGTGCCAAATTTCTGTCTTCGACAAAGGTTTCGTGGATGCAACATTTGTCGAACCACTTACAACTTCAGCCTCATGGGTATACAAGCCTTGTTTCTTCACGCCTCTCAAGACTTCCTTCGACCCCTTCATGACTCTTAAGATACTTTTCTCTCCTTGAAAAACATATCCCTTTCTGTCGAATTCACCAAGAGAAACCAAATTTTTCTTCAAATCAGGTACATACCTGACTTTAGTTAATAACCTTATTGACTCATCATGGAGATTGAATCTCACAGATCCAATGCCTGCAATTTTGCAAGCTTTGTTGTTTCCCAGCAGCATTGATCCACCATCTTGATCACATAGCTCCTCAAACAATTCTTTGTTTGGAGTCATGTGCCAAGTGCAACCTGAATCCATAATCCACTCTTTTCTTGAGTCGCTGCTTGAAACCACAAGAACATCAGATGATTCAAAGTCATCTTGAACAATGGTTGCGTTGTCATTATCTTTACCTCCATGATCTCTCAGGCGTTCAGGGCACACCTTTCTTGTGTGACCATCCTTCTTACAGTGATAGCATCGAATACCAGATGCTTCGCCACTATAAGACTTCTGCTGACTTTTACCTTTCTTCTTGTCGAACTTACCATCATTTCGTAATAATTTTCCCTTAACGGCCAAACCTTCGCCTACCGTCGAAGGTTTATGCTCCTTTCGTTTGTTCAGGTCCTTAGAATACAAGGCTGGTTGAACTTCTTCAAAGCTCAGGGACTCCCTTTCATACAAGAGAGTTTCTTTGAAGTGGGCATGTGTTCTGGGCAAAGCACACAAGGTAGAATCGATTCACTAGAGATTTGGTCATGTACAAACTTTCAAGTTTCAACCATAATCTCAATGTCGTAGTCTCCTTTGATATCTGTCGAAGAACCTTATCACCAAGGCGCAACAATATTGCACTGTGGATTTTCTCTATCATGGTCGTCTTTTCTTTTTCGGTTAACGCAGCATCCATGGCTGCCTCTCCCTTCAACGCTTCCAAACAACCCTGCTGAACCAGTAGGGCTTTCATCTTCAAGTGCCACAGACCGAAATTGTTCACTCCGGTGAACTTTTCAATCTCATACTTTGTTGAAGGCATCTTCTGCACCAATTTGTTGTGAAAAACGATACCGAAATAACAAAGTATATTTGGTTTCTTGAACACCAAAAAATCCACAAGGGTAGAAAAGAAGGAAAAACTTGAACAAACACACGAAACCCTATTAGGGTTCACAAAGGAAGAGGAAAGAGGAAGAAGAATAGAGAATTGGTTAAATCTGTTTTACTATTCACTTTCTCAATAGAGTTCAAAGATTACAAGTGAATATCAACAATTAACCTCTCTCAACCTAATAAGGATTTGCCACACCTTATGAAGAGAGACTAGTATGCTATTTATAATAAACCTAACATACTAAACTAATGAGATTTTTAACAATTACTCATTATAAGCTAACTTAGGGTACAAGCTAACTTAAACAATTGAATCCATAACACAAGGCCTAATTCGATCTCCTACATACTAGAACACAATTCGACTACAGCATGTAGGTCTTCGACAATAGCATGTGAGCGGACTTCGACAACATGCTAAAACTAGAGTTCGATCCAATATCTCACTATATATATATATATATATATATATATATATATATATATATATATATATATATGAAACGTATCATATGAGAATGTCATTTTTATGTGAGAACATGGGAATGAATCTGAACCATTAGATTTTAAAATAAATGGTGGAGATTATGTATGCTTTTTTTCTCTCTCCTCTATTATGATATGGCTTTTATTGTATCGATTCAATAAGTGTGATGACTGTGTTTCATATAAATGATCAATTTTCATGCTGCTTTAAAATCCGATGTTTATATGGTGAAGTAATGACATTTCTATTATTCGAATTGAATAATCGATCGTTATATTTTGATGAGATGAATGTGTTGCATTAGAGTTTATGACGGCACAAGAGTTGTGTTCTCAAAAGTTATAAAATTAAAGTTTGTAACGGCACAAGAGTTTTGCTTTTAAGTTTCACAAAATTTATAATATAATAATAATAGTTGTTATTATTATAAAATAATACTCCCTCCGTTTTTTATTATAAGTCGTTTTTGATATTAAGAAATGTAATAATTGTAGTATGGAAAAGATAAATTGTGAATGTTTTTACAAAATTGTCATTTATTAATGGTATTGGAAAGACAAATTTACATAATTGAAAGAAGAGAGAATAATAAATATTTAAGAGTATAAAAAGAAAAATAACATTAATGATTTATTGATATTGTAAAATAACTTATATTGTGATACAATTTTTTTTCTTAAAACGACTTATAATAAAAAATGGAGGTAGTATCATGGTTACTGTTAGTGTTACATGTGCTGCAAGTGACTAGCCTTACAATTGTTACATCACTATGCCGATGGTAATGAAGAACGAGTTCTCTCTATCCCATACTATAGTAAATTCAACTTTTTTACACTGTTTAATAAAATTTATCAACATGATTATTTTTATCTATAATACCTAAATTGTCCTCATTGCAATATTAAAATATCTAAATTATCCTCACAAAACAACAAGGCATGATTAACGTTTCAAGTTCTGTTCAATAAATAAAAAATACTTCCATATTTAATGCACCTCAATTTTTGTTTCACGTTTTATGTATTGTAAATATTTTGGCGCTCTTTCATTTTTCAATTTATCGCACTACATATTTTTTCTAAACATATTGTAACTTTTATAAATTGAAATAAAAATATGAAAAAAAAATTGAAGCTTGTGAATTTATTAGTTTAAGATGCCTTTGAATATTGATTTGGCTCCTTTGGATGACTTAAACACCTCTAATCACCTCGTAAACGTGTCTTTGAATATTGATTTGAATTCTTTTCCAAATATTGATTTAAATTCATCAATAAAAGAAGAAGATCATATAGTTGAAAATGAGTTTGAAGTTGCTTTATCTAAAGAAGACGAAGAAGAAGATATGGATGAAGTAGATGAAATTGAAAATCTGTGTGAATATGAGATTGACAATTTTAATGAAAATGAGATTAAAACCACATTTATACTACTTTCTTTTATAGGTATTATACATTTCGGTATCATTTCCTTAGCCCATTACACATGCATATTGTCAATGATGTGTCATTCTTTTCCATTCCACTTGCATGCATAATATTTTTAATTCTTTTTCTTAATGCTTTTATAAAATAGTGCTTTTATAATTATTTTTTCTTAATGTTTTCCCACTTATTACATGCATATTTTCTCAATATTGTGACTTTACTGTAACCATGTAACTAATGTAGTAGTTATTTTTTTAATGCTTTTGTAAATATTTTTCTTAATGCTTTTCCACTTATTACACGCATATTTTATGAAAGAGGAAATAATATTCACTATGAGGTGCAAACATTTATGAAAAAGCGTTATTTTTTAGATGATAGGCAATGTAATAATATTTTGGTGGTTTTTTAATGCACCACCCAAGTTTCTTAGGCAACATGTGAAAATTATTTTCTTGCTCTCTGATTTCGGATGTGCACATCCGGACGCACCAAATTTTTAAAAAACGCAGAACTTTTCCGGATATACATATCCGGAAACAATTCTGATGTGCACTTCCGGAAGGATTTTTTATTAATTCGCGCCAGACGTTCTTCCTCCCCCTCATTCTTCAGTTTTCCATTTCCAAAATCTCTCAAACTCTCTCAAACTCTCAAATTTTCAATCACCACAAATCTCGATTTTTTCCACTCGAGTTCGGCGCAGAGCAACTTCTACAACGATCAACACACTCCAAATCCTCCGTATCTCATTTTAATCGGTAAGTTTTCAAATTTTAGAGTTTCGGAGTAATTTTCGAGTAATCGATTTAGAGTACACATTTAGGTGTAGAAATTGTTAGGTTGTATGAATAACATAGGTTAGAGACAATGTAGGTCATTTTTACTGCTTCAAACTGACGATCAGGGCATTAAAGTGCCCTTTTGCATGTTACAGTGGCCATGGCTGCCATTTTTAAACTTCAAAATACGTACCAGATGTGCAGATCCGGAAAGATTGTAACGTTTAGTTTTCTGAGTATTTCCAGATGTGCACATCCGGAAATACACAACGTTAAAAATTTTGTGTCCTTCCGGATGTGCACATCCGGAAGACAATTTTTTTTTGTTTAATTATTTTAAAAAAATAATTTATTTATTTCTTATGCTTTGCAGATTAGATGGTTGGCAGAGACGATCGTACCATACATGGACGGACAGCTCAGCACGCATCTGTCCTACGTGAGCGGATGCAGTCTACAGCCGAGGCTTCCGACGCAGAGGGAGTTGGGGTAGCCCCTACAGCTGAGGGACATCCTACACCACAACCATCCACATCACAGATTCAGGCCACTTCCACATCACAGGTTCAGGTCACTCCCCCGTCAGCCGTCGATTCTACATCTCGGAGGCGTCGGGATTCTACTGCTAGTTCATCAGGGTCACAGCCCGCACGCAGGCGACGTCGGGAGACTCCAGCTGCTCCTCCTCGTTCCCCTGTTCTTGTTCCTGCTCCAGAGGGTGATCACCCAGCACGTGAGGGTGTTGACGCTGATGACGATTTCGATGAGCTGGGCGGTTACCTTGGGGGACCGTCTGATATGTCCCTACTCGGGGGGGTACTCTGAGCATACTGTCATATATGTCTGGCTAGGACATGTAACCTTTCTCGGTTTATTTATAGAATTGTATTCGTTGAAAATATGCTCATTTGTAACATTGTTTTATTTGGAAATTTTCAGGAGAAGGACTCACAAAAGTTCTATAACCATGGGGGCAAGGTTATGGACACGATTGAGATGCTGCCAGAGGCTGAGTGGTTCACGTCTGCACTTGCGGAGTCTGGTCTTGGAGGCCTGTATAGGATTGGGTATTCCCAGATCCAGTACGGTATCCTGATGGCATTTATTGAGAGATGGCACCCTGAGACATCCTCATTCCATCTACCGTACGGCGAGATCACGATCACGCTGGACGACATCTCGTGCCTCTTACATCTACCGATCACGGGTACCCTTCTCCGTCACGGTAGGATGACGAAGGCGGACGGCATGGAGTTGTTGGTTACCGAGCTTGGGGCTAGCCCGGAGAAGGCACATACGGAGGTGCACCAGTTAAGGGGCGCACACGTACAGTTCTCGTTTCTGATGGATAGATTTACTGAGGCGCTTGCAGAGGCAGGACGGGCAGATGGTGATCCAGCTGAGGTGGCGATCCACAGGACGCGTGCCCTGAGATGCTACTACTTATTTTTGCTGGGCACACAGGTGTTTGTGGACACCAGCGCCTATTATGTTGATATCGTATACCTCAGGTACCGTTCGGATCAGACAGAGATCCATGGGTACAACTCGGGGGCGGCTGCGCTGGCATTCACCTATTTCAGGCTCTCTGATGGTTGTCGTTGGGCAGCCAAGACTGTGGAAGGCAGCTGTACGCTATACGTGGTAACAATCTAATATTCTAAGTGATTTTTTCATTTCTTTTCTTTCTGTATTCATTATAATGTTTGACACCCATGTTATATTTTCCATTTCAGGCGTGGATTTTACAGCACTTTCCCTACATTACTGGTTGGGGGAGTGTTCAGGGGTACACTGAGGATATGCCACGTGCTGCTGCATTTGTCCTGCTCAGAGGGAACTAGGAGCCGGACCCCTTCAGAGTGTATCTAGATCGGATGTCTGCTGAGGACATTTTGTATTGCTCCTATGCTGCTCACCGTGTGACGCGCCCGTTCGATGAGGTTTGTTTGTTCTCAGGATGGTTGGCATGCAGTTCGACCGTTACTGCCCGATACCTCCCGGAGCGCGTCTTGCATCAGTTAGGTTATACGTAGACGATCCCCAGGATGCCTCATGAGTCTGCTCCTCTAGGCTTGACCCGCAGGCAGATAGATGAGCTATATGCTGACTACCAGTCCCACTTAGTACCGGAGGAGGCTCGGGTGACCAGAGCAGAGACAGACTGGAGCGTTGCTGCCGGGTATATCGTGTCGTTCTACACCGTCTCACACCCATGCATGGTGCCCACTGCTGAGGGATCGCCACCCAGACCTGCTCATCAGGAAATATTAGAGGAGCGGCAGTCTCAGCAGGACCATACTCAGGATGTCCTACCACACTGTCGTTAGATAGTACAGATAGGGCAGCAGACCATTGCGGACGGTCACCTCCCTGAGGGCTATGGCGCCAGACTTGCCGTGGATAGGATGATTGAGATTGTTGGGGGGCACTTCAGTACCGCAGACATCGATCCAGGTTAGGGGGTAGGGGCAGAGGAGCAGGGGAGCCAGGAGAGATCCTTCGCCATACGCAGTAGTTTTTTTTTTATGTATCATATTTATATTACATGTATGCACTGTATTTTGACAAACATTTATTATATATATATATATATATATATATATTATTTTATTTTATATATAGATGTTGTCAAATGTATATTAAGTTCCAACGATTTTTTAACGTATGCGACCAAACAAAAAAACCGATTTAAAAAAAAAAGTTCTGCTGTTTTCCGGATCTGCAGATCAGGAATGTTTCTGGATGTGTACTTCCGGAATGCATCAGCATTTTTTAAAAAATTGGTGCGTCCGGATGTGCACATCCGGAATCAGGGGGCAAAACCGAAAATTCAGATGGTGCCTAAGAAACAAGGGTGGTGTGATAAGAAATCCTCTAATATTTTTCAGGTGTTGAATAATTCAAGTTTTGAGGGAAAAATTAAAAGAGGAATTATTAAACGATTGACTTCTTCCTATCAAGTATCCATAGATGTTATTTATCGAATTTGGAAGCGGTCAAAAGAAACAGGGGATGTTTCTCATAAGAAAACAAAATATTATGGCCGGAAGAGAGTTTAACTAGCTAATGAGAAAATGTTTAGTCTACCGTTACTTAAATGTAGCACTATCTGATCTTTAGCATTTGCCTTAGAGACTAGTCTGAGAAAAATAGGAGAGTATTTAAAAAAAAAAGTGTTTTGTGTCGACATTCAAGTGCACTAAAACCTCATATGACAGAAGATAATATGAAAGCTCGTCTTAGATTTTACTTGTCCATGCTTGAAAAAATTAGCATTCCATATGATCCAAAGTTTCAGTCAATGTACAATGTTGTGCATATAGATGAAAAATGGTTCTATATGACACAAAAAAATAAGAATTATTATCTTATTTCAAATGAGGATGGACTACATCATTATTGCAAGAACAAAAATTTCATCATGAAAGTTATGATTTTAGTTGCGGTGACAAGACCTAGATTTGATAATGAAGGTAATGAAACATGGTCAGGAAAAATTGGGGTGTTTTCTCTAGTTGATAAAGTACCAGCAAAAACGATCAAGTGTTAATAGACCATCAAGGACACTTGAAACAAAACCGATTACTTCTATCACAAAGGAAGTTAGTCAAATTTTTTTAATAAACAAAGTTTTACCAACCATCAAAGAAAAATGGCAAACGAGAACATGTATCACAAACAATTTACATACAACAAGATAATGCACTATGCCATGTTTCTATAAACGATGAGGAATTTATAGCTACGATTTCTGAAGGTGGATTTGACATCCGTTTGATATGTCAACCACCTAATTTTCCTGATATAAATATTTTAGATTTAGGTTTTTTTTCATCCATCAAAGCATTGCAACAAAAGAATGCGATTAAGACAGTTGATGAACTTATTCAAGTCGTGCAAAATTCTTATGATGCTTTCTCTAGAATGGAGTCGAACAAAATATTTCTCACACTTCAATCATGTATGATTGAAATAATGAAAGTCCGAGGAATAAATAATTACAAAATTCCTCATGTAAAAAAAGATGCGATGATTAGATAAGCCATTTTGCCTATTCAATTAAATTGTGAAAGGAAGTTAGTTGGGGAAATTATCGAATGCTTACAAAATTAATAGTATTTATATTTGCAATATTTATGTTTTTAACGATATTGTTGTAAGCCATTTAAATTTTTTTAAGGTTTTAAATATTAAAAATATTTTATTTATTATTTGCACTTGAGTCTTAGTAATATTTTATTTATCAATATGCACATGAAACATGATATTAACACAATACGTTACATAGCTGACATATATAATTCTAATGGGAAACAAATATACCTGGTATAATTCTAATAGGAAATATAAAAGCAGGCTTGACAGATTCTTAGTATCAGATCAGATTGCAAATGAGTGGAACATTATGGCTCAACATGTAGGAAATCATGACATATCAGATCACCGGCCTATTTGGCTGAAGACCAACAATACAAATCGGGGACCAAAACCATTCAAGGTATTTCGATGCTGGTTTGATCATCATGAATTCAAAAATTATGTGAGAATGGTTTGGAATTCGATAAATGTCGAGGGTAGTAGTACACGTATCATTGTTCAAAAGTTTAAATTTTTGAGAGAGAAACTAAGATGGTGGAATCACAATGTATTTGGATGGGTAGATCTAAAGATTAATGAAGGGGTGGATGAGTTGAATGAGATTGAAGGGTGTATGGAGCAAAAACAATGGAGATTTATTAGAAGAATAAATCAAGTTGAGGAGTGAGGCACAAAATAAAATGAGGAATAATCTTTTGATCAAAGAAAGTATATTACAGCAGAAATCAAGAACAAAATCGATTAACGAAGGTGACTTAAATTCCAAGTACTTTCATTTCGTGGTGAAACAAAGAACGAGAAGTAATTTTATTCCGTCGGTTAATGTTGATGGTAATAGATGTGAATAAGTGAATATTGTCAAGAAAACTGTCATGAATTTCTTTGCTGATAGATTTCGTTGCAGATTTGCACCTAGTCTTAAATTTGACTTATCAGATGTTCCAAAACTATCCGATGCTGAAGCAAAAATGCTTGAGGAGCCTTTCACTGATGAAGATATTCTGGAAGCATTAAATGGATGTGATGGTAGCAAATGCATTGGACCTGATGGGTTGATTTTTGAATTCATTAAACATTGATGGGACAATATTGGTGTTGTTTTGACATTAATTTTGTTCTGTCTAAGGCCATGAACTCTACATTCATAACTCTGATTCCAAAGGCGTTGAATCCACAAGAGTTACATGAATACATGCCAATTAGTATGGTTGGATGTGTGTACAAGATCATTTCAAAGATATTGACATCCAGAATAAAAAAAGATAATTCGTAGGTAGGTATCTCCATCTCAGACAACATTTATTCTTGGACGGCAACTTCTTGACGGTGTTCTTGTGGTGAATGAACTTATTGACTTTGCAAAGAGGAGTAACAGAAAGTGCCTACTATTTAAAGTAGATTTCACCCAAGCTTACGATTGTATCGAATGGGATTTCATGCTGAAAATTCTAAAGGCAATGAACTTTGGAAATAAATGGCTGCAGTGGATTCAAGGGACAGTTATTATTTCCATCTTAGTTAATGGAAGTTCATCAAAAGATTTCAAAAGTTCAAGAGGCTTACTAAAGGAGTTCCACTATCTCCTTTTTTGTATGATTTGGTGGTAAAAGGGCTAAATGTGTTAGTTAAAAGAGCTTTAAACAGAAATATATTTAGCGGTTTTGGGTTGAATGAAACAAAATCAATAAGCATTACTCAATTTGCAGACGACACAATCCTTTTATGCGAAGATGCCTGGAGAAATCTGTGGGGGATTAAAGTAATACTTAGAGGCTTCGAAATGATATCGGGAATAAGGACAAACTTCTCAGTCAAATCCTTATGTAAGAGATTATGATTGTCGAAAGGAAAGGAGTTCAGGACTCGATACAAGCACTACAGGCGCAATCGTGGAAGAAGAATGGTGGTTCCAACAAGTTCAAAGGCAAAATCAACAGGACTCAGGGCAAGGAGTCTTGGTCGAATCCTCACAAGAATAAGATCGATGATAGAACTTCTGAATCCTCAAAAAGAGGAGAAGGAAATTTCTATCAGAAAGACAAAGTAGAGAAAAGAGGTGTGCAGTGTTATAACTATGAAAAGTATGGTCACTTGGCTAAGCATTGTTGGTACATGGAAGACAAGGGTTCGACAAAAGGCAAGGACGAAGGAGCGAATCTTGCACGTCAAGATTCAGATGATTCTGATGATATGGTAGTTATGGTTGCAGTTGCAGATGACCATGTCAAATCCAAGATCTAGTTCCTCGACTCGGGCTGTTCGAATCACATGAGTGGTAAAAAAAACATGGTTAGTATATTTCGACGAGTCGAACAATAATAAGGTGAAACTTGCTGATAATAGCTCGTTTCCAGCAGAGGGTACTGGCAATATAGTTATTCAAATGAGTAATGGAGCAAAAGCCTTGATCAAAGGTGTACTCTATGTCCCTGGAATGAAGTGCAATCTGGTAAGTGTTGGACAACTGGTCGAAAGGGGGTTCTTAGTGGTTATGAAAGATGGAGCCTTAGAACTTTTCGACATCCAGAATAATTTGGTCTTGAAATCTCCTATGTTGAAGAATATAACATTTAATACCATGACCAGTTCGACTGAGGTACAATGTCTGAAAACAGTTTTTTACCACAAGAATAGTTGGTTATGGCATCTGAGGTTTGGCAATCTAAAATTTAGGTCTCTAAATCAACTGATCACTCAAGATATGGTAACTGGTATACCAAGTCTTGAGGTGCCCGACAAACTCTGTGAAGGTTCTCTAGTCGAAAAGCAATCCTAGAAGTCTTTCGTTTCAACTATGCCAATGAGATCATCATGCATACTCGAAGTTGTACATTTAGATGTATTTGGTCCTTTTGAAGAGCATACCATTGGTGGAAATAGGTATTTCGTCTCATTTATCGATGAGTACAGTAGAAAGCTCTGGATCTTTGTGATCAAACAAAAGGACGAAGTATTTGAAATCTTTAAGAGATTCAAGATACTTGTTGAAAACCAGGGCGAAAAGAAAATTAAAGTTCTGCAAACAGATTGAGGTGGCGAATACACATCCAAAATATTTGAAGCATTCTGTGCAGAACATGGTATTTATCATGAGATGACTACTCCTTATACTCCTCAACATAATGGAATAACAGAAAGAAGAAATATGACCATATTGGACATTGCGAGATGCATGCTGAAGCAGAAGAATTTGCCAAAATCCTTATGGGGAGAAGCTGTTTCGACTGCTGTTTATATTCTGAACAGGTGCCCTACTAAGAAGCTGAAGAACAAGGTTCCTGAAGAAATGTGGAGTGGCAAACGACCATCAGTGATTCATCTGAAGTTGTTTGACTCTATTTGCTACAACCATATTCTTGACACTAGGAGAAGGAAGCTTGATGATAAGAGTGAACCTATGATTCTGGTAGGATATCATAAGACTGAAGCATACAGGCTGATCAATCTAATTAATCAGAAGATTGTGATGAGTCGAGACATTGTGATTGATGAAAATTCTGGTTGGGATTGGAATTCTAGTAATGCAATTGACAAGCCAATGATAAGTTATGGTTTCGACGAAGCAAGTAATGATGTCGAAGTCGAAGATATTGTTGATATTCCAGTCGAAGAAGAAGTCAAAGCAGTTGCTGACATTCTCGACACAGTCGAAGTTAAAGAGGATATGATTGGCACAAGTCAGAGACCTCAAAGAACTAGAGCCCATCCAGCAAGACTTCAAGACTATGAAATGGTTAGTGATGATGAAGTCACAATAGATGGGGAACTAATCCATTTTGCTTTACTTGCATGTGCTGAACCAATCCACTATAGCAAAGCCTTCAAAGATAAACAATGGAAGTATGGTATGGTAGAAGAGTTACAAGCAATTGAAAGAAACAACACACGGGAGTTGGTCGAATTTCCAGCTCATACAAAAGCTATCAAAGTAAAGTGGGTGTTCAAGTTGAAACACAATGATGATGGGTCGATAGCAAGGCATAAGGCGAGATTGGTAGCTCGAGGATTTCTCTAGAGAGCAGAACTCGACTACTCTGAAGTATTTGCACCTGTCGCAAGGTTGGAAACTATTCGACTAGTGGTGGCCTTGGAATGCAAGCAAGGCTGGTCAACATTTCACTTAGATGTGAAATCAACATTTTTGAATGGACCTTTAGAAGAAGAGGTGTATGTCACACAACCTCCTGGGTTTGTGATTCAGGAGGAAATAAGTAAAGTATACAAGTTGCATAAAGCGCTCTATGGTCTCAAGAAGGCACCTAGGGCATGGAACAAGAAGATTGACTCATACTTGGATGAATTGGGATTCGTAAAATGCAAATCTGAGTATGGTGTCTATGTTCAAGTTGTGGCACAAGATATAACAATAATCTGCTTATATGTCGATGACTTGCTAGTAACTGGAAATAGCCTGAAGAACTTGTCGAAGTTCAAAGAGCTGATGAAGAAGGAATTTGAAATGTTGGATCTGGGAAAGTTGTCATACTTCATAGGCATGGAATTTCAAATATCGAAGCAAGGCATGGTGTTACATCAAAAAAAGTATGTCAAAGAGATACTCAAGAGATTCAGAATGGATTATTTGACTCCTGTATCTTTGCCTATCGAACTAAATTTAAATTTAGAGAAGCACGGAGAGGAATACAAATTCGATGCTACTTTGTTCAAACAGATTGTCGGATCTCTAAGATATGTGTGCAACAATCGACCTGATATATATTTCTCAGTCAGATTAGTGACTAGATACATGAGTGAACCAAGGGTGTCACACATGAAGGCTGCAAGAAGAATCCTAGGATACTTAAAAGTTTTGACAAACTATGGAATTTTATTTCGACGAGACTCTAAAAGCAAAGAAGCTATGGTTACTTGTTATTCAGATGCTGACTGGTGCGGAGATAAGGAAGATCGAAGAAGCACTATTGGATATTTCTTTCAAGTATTTGGTGCTCCAATTTCATAGTGCTCGAGAAAGCAACCTATGGTGGCACTATCATCATGTGAAGCAGAATATATAGCAGGATCATATGCTGCATATCAAGCAATTTAGATCAGATCGGTACTTGAAGAAATGGAGGTCGAAGTAAAGAAACCTCTTGTGTTGCAAATCGACAACAAGTTTGCTATAAATCTGGCGAAGAATCCAGTTCTGCATGGAAGAAGTAAGCATATCGAAGCTAGATTTCACTTCTTAAGGGAAAAGGTAAATCGAGGTGAACTTGAAGTTAGGCACTGCTCAAGTGAAGCACAATTGGTCGACATTTTCACCAAAAGATTGAAGATCGACAAATTCCTGAATTTGAGAAAGAAATTAGGAATAGTTCAGATCGATTGTGATTAGCATAGGTTCGACAACTTGGATTATGGGGAGTATGTTGAAATATTAGATTAGATTTGATTTGATTTGGTTAGATTTGATTAGATTTAATATTTAAATATAATCCAAGTTGTGTTAGCTCCAGCCCAATTAGGGTTGTATATAAATAGTCATAGTATCATACTATCATTATTTATAACAATTCATTCAATAAATCCTTATTTCCTTATTCTCTCTTTCTCTCCTCACTAAAAGTGCCTCACGCACTAACAAGTTGTGGCGAACTGATCAGAGACTCAACATAAGGGTCGCTAGGAGTTTTTTTTAAATATAGGCACTTATGAAGCTACTCTGATAGATTTATGGGAAGTCTTCGAAGGTGTGAAGCTATTCTGAGAAAAAGGCTACATGAAAGTGAAACTCTAAGTTGACAGCCAAGAAATCAACAATGCTTTTAAAGGAGGGAACTCGAGATTAGAATCTAAATGGAAAATGCTTCAGAGGATTAAATCTCTGCTCAAATATGATTGGGAGATTTGTATTAGCCACACCTATTGAGAGACAAATGTTTGCGCATATGTCATGGCTAAATTAGAATTTAATTTAGGAGTTTAATATATGTTATTCGATATTTGTCTTGCTGATTTGGCTTTATGTCTTCATTTAGATGCTTCTTTGACTTCTGACTCATATAATTTATGTTTAGTTTTCTTTTTTGGGCTTAGACCATCTCTTAAAAGAAATGAGAATTTCTTATCCCACCCCTTGGGTTTCTTAGGCACCTAGCGGAATTCCTCTTATGCCTCCTGCTTCCGGAGATACACATCCGGACGCACCTTTTCTTTGCCAAAATTTGGTTATTTCTGGAACTATATATACAGAATCATTTTCTACTGGTATACACTGAGGAAACTTCAAAATAATTCAGTTCAGGGAAACTTCTGGAGATGTACCTCTGGAACGTCTGAGCGCCAGAATGTTCCGTAGATACAGCTCCGGAAGTTTCTGCTATATTTTAAACCTACATGATCACTCCCCCATTGTTGTCTTTTCTTCTTCCATACTCACTTCACCAACCTTAAAAACCTTATACTATCAATATCATTTTCACTCCAAAACTCCAACTTTTTCGTGCAACAAATCATAGGGAGCAAAAGAAGATCGAATTTCAGGTAAAGATTGCACTTTGTCCACTACATTGCTCACATTAATCATCAAAATTTTGGAAAAAAAGTGACGTTGCTTCCGGAGCTGTATCTTCGAAACGTGTTGAAGACGAACACTTCCAGATGTACATCTCCGAAATGTATCAGTCTATTTTTTTTTGCAGCAGCTTTGTAATTTTTGCTTATTTTTCTTAATGTTTACAAATAGATATGGTGCACCCCGGTAATATCTCAAAAGAATTAGTTCCTATAAACGATGTTTCTCTTAATGTTCAAGGGGTTTTCGTAAAGTTGGTAGATGTCGGCGTTGACTTTAATAACAAGCAAGAGTTTGATGATCGTGAAAGCATGCTCACATGGATTCGTAGGACTGCAATAAGACTTGGTTTTGGTGTGGTTATAGAAAAATTGGATAATGGTTCGGAAAGAAGAAACGCTTTTGTAACTTTGTTGTGCGAAAGAAGTGGGAAATATCATACTCCTCTCCGGAAATTTAAGAGAGAAGACACGGGTAGTAGAACGTGTTAGTGTTCGTTTAAGCTTCGTGGTTACATGTTGAGTAGCAAAAAGTGGAAATTTAGTGTTATTTGTGGTTTGCATAACCATGATTTGTGCTTAAAGTTACAAGCTCATCCTAGTGTATGTCGGCTTAAGCCGGAAGAGAAGACATGTATTAGTGACATGGCCTTGAATCTTGTCCAACCGAAAAATATACTTGCCACATTGAAATGGAAGGAACCCGATAATATATCAAATATAAGGCAAGTGTATAACATTTGGCACCGCACCAACAAGGCAATTAGGGGAGATAGAAGTGAGATGCTACAATGGTTGAAATTGTTGGATGATAACAGTTATGTGTCCCGGTACAAAACTTGCGACGATGGAGTTACGGTCCGAGATATTTTTTAGACTCATCCAGATTCGATAAAGTTGTTCAACACGTTCTCGACAGTGCTCATTCTTGATTCTACCTACAAGACCAATAAATATAGACTTGCTTTATTTGAGATGGTTGGTGTTACGTCTACCGAGAAGACATATATCGTTGGTTTTGCTTTTCTCGAGTGTGAAAAAGAGGATAATTTTACATGGGCATTAGAGGTGTGTCGGTCACTTTTGAAGGACCAAGTTGAGATGCCTAAAGCGGTTGTTACCAACCACGATACTGCATTGATAAATGCGATTGCAAAGGTATTTCCTTTTTATAATGCATTAATTTGTCGATATCACATAACAAAGAATGTGAGAAGTCGGGTTAAACCTGCAGTGGGGGTGAAACAAGTAGAGTCCGAAGGTTGAAAATTGGTGAAGGCCAGTGTAATTGTTGAAAAAATAATTGATGCATGAAATCGTATACTAAATTCTTCCACAAAAGAGTTATATGCCGATTCTGTTATTCAATTCCAGAAAGTGTGTGAAAAGTATCCTGCTTTATTGAAATATGTTGAAAGCACCATTCTTGATCAGGTGAAGGAGAAGATAGTTTGTGCGTGAACTGATAATGTCTGACACCTTGGAAATACAATCACCAACAGAGTTGAGTCGGCCCATGCTAGTTTGAAAACTTTATGTTAGCACGTTGACAACTCGACTACATGGTCTCCTTCTTATTGTGAGCACGTTGACAAACTTTATCCCGACTCCTAAATCTAAAAAAAGTGTCATGAAAGGAGCCCGCATAAGCAAACCGCCTCCGACCCCGATTTCCACTGAAAATTCCATTCATCGACGAGATGTCAGTTTTTATGCACAAATACATTGACTGTATCGTCAATGTTGAAGGGGATGGTAACTGCGGTTACCAAGTCGTTTCAGCTTTGCTTGGTAAAGGAGAGGATAGTCATTCACTTGTCCGTCATCAACTAATCCAAGAGTTGAAGACGCATAAAGAATCGTACACGTGGTTGTATGGAAAGAAAGAAAAATTCGATGCGGTTTATGAATCTCTTGTTCCTTGCTTGAGTGGTCCGGCACCAGTGTCGAAATGGATGACCTTCCCTGATATGGGTCATCTTATTGCATGTGCATATGATAGGGTGTGCATTGACTTGACGCGATACAGGTTTTCGGAAACCTTTTTTCCACTTCGCACCGCACCACCTCAAAATCCAAATGATCGCATCATGTGTATTGGATGGCTTGCAAAATCAAGACATTTTATACAAGTTTACTTAAAACCGGGATGCCCCATACCACCTACATCACCGGAATAGGCGACTTATTTAACCCCAAATGCCGAGACAAGGCCGGATCGTTTTGTTGAAAGGATGCACGAATTCGAAAGATTGAACAACATTGAAAAGGAATCAAATGCGGAAAATTCCAAAGAGGTACCACCAATAGATTTAGCCGACGATATTTGTTTTGATTCGTTTTGAATTCTTGTATAATCGGACGACTAATTGTAAATTTTTGAAGTGCAAAATAGTCACATTTTATTCTCATGCCTTATTATTGCATATATGCCTTTTATTTGTCTATTATGATGTGCTTCTATATTGAGTTTTGGTTTTAAAATGTAGCAGGGAAACTTCTGGATATGTATCTACGAAAGGTTCTTAATTTTGCAGTTTCAGTGAAAGTTCTGGAGATACATATTCGGAACCAATAATTATAGGGTCGTTCTGTGGATATAGCTCCGGAAACAAGTTTCACAGAAAATGGTTGGTCCATATTCACCTAGGTTTTCTATAAATTTGGGGTTTCATTTGTTATCTTTCACACAAATGCAAAAATGTCTCAATTGTTTGAAATCAAGATATGTTGGTATGTCGCAAGTGTCTTCTTTTTCGACGGCAAAACACCCGGGAGGACGTTCAAGCTCATGGATCTCGCCAACTCGCCGATATCATAGACGAGATCCAATATCGCCTACCTTACAATGACAAACGAAAGATTGTGAAGCTTGAGTATCATTAACCTTCAGTTGACAACGACAGGAACGTTGTTTACAACAAGTTTGAGCTCAAGAATCAAGACGATGTTAGAGCGATGTGGCAAACGTATTTCAGTTTCGAAGAGAGAATTCCGCTCGAGTTGGAGGCGACAGTCCGAAGAACGGTCGATAACATCTTAGAGATGTGCAAGCGTTCACCGGGCTATTGAAATGTATATTTAAATTTATGTCAAAATCATCAATGTAACACCGATTTTATTTTATGAATGTTGATTTTATTGTTGCAATGTTGATTTTCTGTTATTCTGTTTTTGAGTTTTTTTTTCGTAAATATATATACGGAAGTATTTCGTAAATACATCTAAGAAATTAAATTAAAAAAATTAAAAAATGTGCGTTCGGAGATACAACTCCGAAATCAGAGAAACTTTTTCAAAGAAATTGGTAAAGTTCCTTGATTGGACCTATCCAATTTTAATTATTTTTAACGTTATAGTCCAGCAGAATTTCCTTGAGTCGGCTACATTTTATAGATGAATTAACAATAACAAACATGGTGATAAATAAATCATAAATATACTCATTGACATGTGGATAGTGCCTCTAAATTATTTATACTTATATTTGGAGATGGAGAATATATACGAGGTTCACTTTTCAGCGGCTAATAAACTACACATTTGTTGTTAGTGTGAGAACGAATTTGAGTATTAAAAAAAAAAAGTCGTAAACTATGTACACAATTTGGGGAGACAAAATTAAAAGAACACAATATTTAAATTGAAGTCAACTCAAGATTCATCAATGCAAATATTTTCACAAGTTCTTAATTATAAATTCTTACATTTTATTTATCATAAATAATATATTAATAATGGTGAAAATCACCAAAATATAACGAAAATAGTCGTAAAGCAAAGTGTAATAAATAAGTGTAATAAAATAGGAAAAAAGTGTTGTACGGGTGTAAATTTTTTTACACCATACATTGTGTCAAATTATATTAAAAATTTTAAATTTATTATATAATATAATAGAATAGTATATTTTTATTGGATGATAATGTAAAACACTGTTAATGTATAACAATTAAACCCAATAAAATATCAAACTAGAAAAAGGCATTGTTATTTTACACAAATTCTTACATCCCTAAACATTATTCACCATATTTATTCGGTAAACAATATTTTTATTTTTTAAATAAAAAACAAATATTTATGAAAAAAATATTTTTATTTTTAAAATTATTTTTATAACATAAATATAAAATTTGTCAGTAACCAATTTTATTATTACATTAACCATAAAAATATAGGTTATTCACCACATATTTTACGTGTAACTCATTACTCAAGTTTACTACTTCATTAAATAATAAAATACATAAAATTAACCAAATTCTAACATTAAAATATGAAATATAATAATCAATTTTTACACTCTATTAATCAAATTCTGATTTTAAATTATAAAATATTGTTTCGGACTGGACCAATGGCTAGGCATGACCCAATCCACTTCTGCTCCCAGAACGGTTCAATTGCCTATGTCCAGCCAATATGGGGCATCATTTACCTTTCTGCCCCTATGCCGGGCACATGTGGTCAGAGGGCCCATAGGGTCACCTGCTCCTCTTTGGCATCCTGTCCGTCACGCACGGCTCTACCATCTATAAACAGTCACAACGTCCGTGCCCGCAGCTACGCCCTTACCCGTGGCAACGGCTAGTTCCGGGCACCTCTGCCTGTCCTAACGTCTAGTTTCTGGCAGTTACCTATTCTTCGGGAAACGATTATTTCACCCCGAAAATAGGGACCGTTGGCCACGCGTTGGGGGCACTATAAAAACCCTCTCATTTGAGAGGGTCAGGTATTCTAAATCATCCTAAGAAACACATATTTTGTACTTGCCTTTTTCCTCTCTCGATTCTTACTTTACCATCGGAGTGTCTTACAGGTACACCCCTTCTCATTTCACACGCCCAGCATCACAAACGTCTTTCTTGGTCCACTTCAGGTTTTGATCAGCCTTCAAGATCAATGGCTTCATCTGTGGGAATCCTGTTATCCCCGTCTTAACATCCACCTCAAATTCAAGACCAAAACAGCCCTCCGTCCAAGACTCCAATCATGGCAAGCCAAAATCACGTTCGTGACGCTCGCAACCTTGCCTTTCTCTCCGCTAGTAACACCGATACTGACGAGACTGCACCTTTCTTCAGAGGCGACGCCCACCATCTGAGAGATGGGGCCACCGCGTCTCCCTCTCCCACTCACACTGATCGTGTTGAAGACCAGGCCTCCTTGTACCTCCAGCTCGTTCCAGTTCCGCCCAACACCGACCCGGCCGTGGCGGTCCTCCTTGAAGCACTCAACAAGACCAACTTCTTGATCCTCCAACAAAACAAGAGGATTGGGGCGTTGGAAGAGTCTGCCTGACCAAGATCCCCTCAGTTGAGGAAAAATCGCCGACGATCCAGAAGTCCTCCTCCACGACGTGAAAGTGACCGTCGGGCACGCCAGGAGCCAGAGTTCTATGCCGTCCGGAAGCGTGACCACATTTCCCCGCGAAACCAGTACTCCCCAGGCAATAAGAGGACCAGGAGAGACCAATGTTCTCCCCTTATCAGATCGAAGAACCGGGCACGAACATCGTCTCCCCGCCAAAGTTACCGCCCTGTCCCTGAGCGAAGTACCCACTCCCCATCATGGATCGGTTCCAGCAGCGACGACGAGCCTCACGACCCGTTGTCTCAGAATATCATGGCTATGCGCCTTCCCAAGGGCTTGGAGAAACCACCGTCTTTGGGCACTTACAACGGTACGACAGACCCTAACGAGCACATCAAAAATATCAATGCGCTGCTCTACTATCATGGCGTCTTGGGTGCCATCAAATGCCGCCTGTTCCCTACCACGCTCCGGAAAGGAGAAATGACCTGCTATAAACAACTGCCCGACGAATCCATCACCTTATGGAGACAACTGGGGAGAATGTTTTCTAGACACTTCAAGGCATCACGCCGCCACCCAAAGACCGAAGCCTCCCTCGAGGCCATAATTTAAGGGAAAAATAAGCCTCTCCGAGCGTATATCGAGAGGTTCAATAAAGAAGCGGTGCAAGTCCCTACCACCGATGACATGAAGAAGTTCTTGCTCGAGCGAGGGCTTCGCCCCCGTACAGAATTCGCCAAAGCTATTGGCATTGCTCCTCCCATAACTCTTGACGCCTTCCTCCTCAAGGCGCAAGCGTATATCAGGTATGAGGAGAAAGAGGCAGCCAGTTCCGCCCGGGTATCGCGCCACCAAGAAAGTACCCGGGCCTCCAAAAGCGATGAACCCTCGACATCCCGTCGGGGAGACAAAAGACGTGAAGATCGTCCCCAGGAATCACGGGACAACAAAGGGCCCTTCGGCCGCTTCCATGATTATACTCCCCTGACAGTCTCCAGGGAGAAAATCTTCTCTGAATGCACCAGCTCAGAGTTCAAACAACCGGGGGTTCGATTCCCTAAGCAAATATCGGCCAAGTCGAACGCTGATAAATCGAAATACTATCATTTCTATAAGAGTCACGGCCACACTATTGACGACTGCATCCACCTAAAGGATGCCATAGAGATGCTGATCAGGGATGGCCACCTGAAGCAGTTCACGAAGAAGAAGGAAACTCCCCGGCAAGATACCCAGGAGTCGAAGAAAGTCGAGGAAGAGGTGCCTTCCTCAGAAGAGACAAACCTTCAGGTCGCCATGAGCATTTCGCGGCCTGAAGACTTCTATGTTCCTGAAGAGCTCAGTGTTTACCCCTACTTTGCAGCCCATAGCCCATGGGAAACTTTCCCCTCCGCCATGGTTATCTCCGGAGGTGGATTCAACAAAGTCACCGTGGGCTCGTGAAAAGAAAGTTCGAACACCTACTCAGCACGAGCTCCAACAAGAGTACAACACTCGACAAGGCCCAGGGGAAATTGGTTCCATCTCTTTATATCGAGAAGAACTCCTAGGAGGGGCCCCAAACTCAAGCATCCCGCTGCTCGTAAGAGCCCGGATGGCAAATTTTGATGTTCGCTGAATCTTAGTGGACAAAGGCAGCTCGGTCGACATCATGTACTCACAGCTGTTCTCGACCCTCCAGCTAGATGAATTGCACCTCACTCCCTACGTGGGCTCTAACCAGTAGGGCTTTAACGGGTCGGTCACGAAGCCCTGGGGGTATTTCGAGTTGATCGTGACTTTTGGATCTGCAGAGACGACCAAATCTATCAAAGTCCAATTCCTGGTTATCGACTTCCCGTCTCTCTATCAGTGTATATTCGGGCGGCCAACCTTGGCCGAATTAGTGGCCGTACCATTAACCGTTCACCTCAAAATGAAGTATTACACTTCTAAGGGTATGGTCGCCACCTTACCCGGGGGACATTGAGGCTGCTGAAGGTGTGAGAAAGACACAAGAAAGGGGGGTTTGAATTGTGTATTTACTCTTTTTAACAACTTTTCAGTTCTTGTCGTTAAAGCACTTAAGATAACATCAGAGTTCGTTGGGAGACTCTAACTAACGAAGTTACATTCAGACTTGCAATACATGAAGCATGAGAACCAACAAGAGTCTGAACATTATGCGTAACATTCAGAGCTTGCAGAGCGGAAGCTTATCAGAGTTGCAAGGTTCTGACTTGCTTGTGTAAGGTTCTGATACTCGATATAGAACATAAATAAATACATTAAGCATAAGAGTAAAGAACACACGATATATCCTAGTTCACCACAAAGGCTAATCCAGTCCACCCTCCTCAAGTGATTTCGCCTTGAACACAAGGTCTTAATCCACTATAATCAATCTCGATTACAGATGCACGGGCAACAGCCAGTGACTAACCACTTGCACAGCCGCACTGTGACTAACTTGCAATGAACCGTTCAGGGATTCAACTTAATGAATATAATGAACATTGACCTGCAGGTTCCAATCTCGTAAGATCTACTGCTAGGCTTTCACAGCTAGACGTTCAGGGATTCATCGCAATGAATATAACGTTACTGACCCTATTTCAGGGTTTTCCCACAATGACATCTCGCCATTGTCTTATCGAGTCTCCGGTCACACCGACCACTCAAGGAATCCTAATTCACCAATAATTAGTTTAACTGGAGATTACAATAATGCTTCCTAACAAGCAGATTACTCCCAAGTTTAAGTACAAAGAACACACAAGTGTTCAAGCAAGATGTGAACAACAACTCCTTGCTATTCTACGAAACTACACAGATGTATAATGATTTGACAGTTGTTGACATCTTGTAGATCTTCTTCTTCTTTGTCTTCTTGGGTGAGCAAGCTTTAAGCAACAACTCCTTGCTTCAGATCTTCAATGTAGTGCTGACGAGAAGGTGGTTGATGACTTGACAGATTTGTAATGTTGTCTTCTTCATCAACAACTTCTATACCAATTCATTGTTGTTGTGTTGAATGATGATCTTTGAGCTTCAACAACAATGGCCATGTGTAAATGGTGATAGCATTGGATATTTTAAGTGTTACAACGAGAACTCATCGTTGTTGCTATCTTCACACAATGACTTGATCAATTCATCTTTTGTGTGGGTAAATTGATTGGTGGACTTCGTCGTCTTTTAGAAGCAAATACTCTTTCCTTTAAATAGCCCAGTAGAAATATAACCGTTTGAAATATTGTTGGCTGTTGGAAAAGAGACGTTGCGTAATAACTAGTTGTACTGACACATCTCCTTTTTACTGTGGGAGAAGTGACGGGATATATATTTCTTGGGCGCCGTGTATAGTTCACAACGGTAACATGTGACTTCTGAACTTCAGAGGCTTCTGATGGTTAATTGATGAAGCATGAGTAGAGTCTTCTTAACAGAATATCTGATACATCAAGTCTTCAGTTATTTGAAGAAGTCCATTAGGAATCAGTCTTCAGAACTTCAACACTTATCTTTGAGCATGTTATCCTTTACTTCTTCAAGTCTTCCGAAACTTCAGAACTTGTCCATTAGGAATCTGTCTTCAGAATCTTCAATACTTGATCTTCAGAACCTTAATCTTCAGAACACATAAGTCTTCAAAGTCTTTCTGCACTTGGTCTTCAGAGCATTCCGCCTTCAGAACTTCAAGTCATGAGAGTCTTCAGCCCTTCGGTTCTCTTCTTCAGAAGCTTCACAATCTTCAGAATCTCGACCACTTTCAGAGAGCATCCACAAGAGCATTACATCAGCAATATCGACATCCTTAGATCTGACTGATCATGATTAGATACAGAAGCGTTCTTGCTTCTTGCGACTTGTGTCACACATAGTAACTTCGCATATTATCAATTACGCTCATCTGGCTGGTGCTTGTTGGATCTGATATTTTCTATAATTATGATCTACACATAACACACGCTAGAACATAAAATGGTTCTCTCACAAATATGTATTGTTATCATCAAAACATAGATCGACTTATAGAGACAACTCTTGCTCTCACAGCTGCAAGTAGATGCTTCGAAGCGGCCACCAAGGAACTCAACACCATCGTTGTCAAACCGAAGACATCCAAAAAGCAGGCCTTGCCCAGCAGCTTCGAGGAAGCCAAGTCGCTGCCACGCGTAGACTCTATCGACCTCGAAAGTCGCTTCTCCAAAGATGATCAGAAGGAGACCCAGACTTCCCCGAGCAGCTCATCCACTTCAACCAGCACTAGCAACAACTCCCATCCGATGTGCTCGATCTCGGATGGCAAGTTCGAATTTGTCCTGCTCGGCGATGACCCTCAGCGGGGAGTAAAGATAGGGACCTGCCTCCCTGACATAGCTAGGAAGCAACTCAAAGCTTGTCTCCGAGAAAACACAAACTTGTTCACCTGGAGCACCGCAGAAATGCCCGACTTAGATCCTGTTGTCGCCTGCCATCAAATCAAAATTGGCCCCGCTGTCAAGGCTGTAGCACAACGTAGGAGAAAGCAGTCACAGGATAAAACGGAGGCTGCAGAACAAGCTGTAAAAGACCTCCTCAAGGCAAACTTTAAATCGGAAGCCAAGTACACCATTTAGTTGTCCAACGTTGTACTTGTTAAAAAATCTAATGGAAAGTGGCGTATGTGTGTTGATTATACTGATCTCAATAGGGCATGCCCTAAAGATGTTTACCCCTCCCTAATATAGATAAACTTGTTGATAATTCTGTCAGTTTTTAACTACTATCATTCATGGACGCCTATTCGAGATACAACCAAATACCAATGGCAAAAAATGACAAAAAATACACAGCCTTCATGACCGAGTCGGGCAATTATTACTATAACGTGATGCCCTTCGGCTTGAAAAACGCTGGCGCTACCTATCAAAGGATGATGAACAAGGTCTTTCGGGGAGAAATCGACGACATGCTCGAAGTCTATATGGACAATATGATCGTGAAATTCCACGAGGAAACCGATCACATGGCCCATCTAAGAAAGGTCTTCGAGCAAGCCAGGAAATACCGGATGTGTTTCAACCCAGAGAAATGTACTTTTGGGGTACGGGCGGGCAAGTTCCTCGAATTCTATCTGACAGAACGAGGAATCAAAGCCAATCCCGACAAGTGCAGGGCATTCTCCGAGTTCCCAACGACCAGCTCAAAGAAATCCATCCAATCCCTCAACGGGATGCTTGTTTCATTATCTCGTTTCATGGCTAAGTCTGCCCAGTACGCTCTGCCCTTCTTCAATCTCCTCCGTAAGGAGGTAGCATTTAAATGGACGGAGGAATGCGATCAGGCTCTCCTCCATCTAAAACGAGCACTATCAGAACCGCCAGTTCTCTCTCGACCGGATATCAGCGAAACCTTATACTTTTACCTCGCCATAACAACCGAGGCCATTAGCGCTGCCCTCATCTGCGAAACCCCGACGGGCAAAAGCCTATATACTTCACAAGCAAAGCATTGCAGGGACTGGAGCTGAGATACCAGCAAATAGAAAAGGTAGCTCTAGCCCTCGTTAACGCCGCGCGAAGATTAAGGCACTACTTCCTGGCCCACACGATCATGGTCCAAACAGATCAACCCGTAAAGCAACTATTAGGATGACCAGATATGGCCGACAAAATGCTTAAGTGGTCATTGGAACTATCCGAGTTCGAAATTCAATATAAGAGCAGAAAGGCCCTTTAGGCACAGACGCTCGCCGACTTCGTCGCCAAAATGACGTTCACGGCCTCCCCCACTTGCGGGGCGCGCAAATAGACCATCTTCGTCGACAGGGCATCCAACTCAGTAGGAAGCGGGGCAGGTATCATCTTGGAGAACAATGAGGGAATCATTGTTGAAGTCTCACTTACCTTATCATTCCCCACTTCAAACAACCAAGCTAAGTATGAAGCCTTCCTCGCGGGTCTACGCCTAGCCGAGGACCTGGAGGCCGAAGAGATCGTCATCTGCACCGATCCTCAGCATGTGGCCCATCAAGTTTGAGGAGAATATCAGGCCAAGAATGAAAAACTGTCAGAATACTTGTCCCTGGTCAAAGAAAAAATGACGAAGTTCGCTACAGTAGAAGTAAAAAATATTTCCCGCGAACATAATGTCCGAGCAGGCGTGTTGTCTAAACTGGTGAGCACGAAGAAAAAGGGAAGAAATAAATCTGTCCTCCAGGAGGTGCTCCCTCGACCCAGCATCAAGAAAACCTCCACGATCCTCGTCGTGTAAGTCATCGGCGACAGCAATTGCTGGATGACCCGCATTTATAATTACCTCGCTAAGGATGAACTCCCTTTCGACCCCAAAGAGGCCAGCGTAGTCAGGCGCAGAGCCTGCTCCTACGTCCTGGTCAAAAATAAGCTCTACAGGCGAGGATTCTCCATCCCTTTACTCAAGTTCGTCGAGGAAGAGATGGTCACTCATGTCTTGCACGAGATCCATGAAGGGATCAATGCCCAACACCTCAGGGGGAGATCCCTCACCAGGAAAGCCCTACGAGCATGATACTACCGGCCGACTATGCAGCATGATGCAAAAAAAACACGTGAAGAAATGTGACAAATGCCAACGACATAGAGACATGTACTTAGCTCCACCTAACGAGCTCAAAGCCATGTCCTCCCCATGGCCCTTCGGATGGTGGGGCTTGGACATCCTGGGACCATTCGTCGTAGGGTTAAATCAGAGTGGATAGAAGCAGAGGCTCTGGCCAAAATAAAGGCCCACAACATACTTCGCTTCTATAAGTGAAATATCCTTGCCGACTTCGGCATCCCACAAGCAATAGTCACCGACAACGGGACACTGTTCACAGACATAAAGTTTCAGGACTTCGTCGCCCAACTAGGCACGAAATAACACTTCGCGTCCTTCGAGCATCCCCGAACTAACGGGCATGCCGAAGCGGCAAACAGAGTAATCTTGCGAGGCATCAAACGAAGGCTAGACGAAACAAAGAAAGTCTGGGTCGAGGAATTGCACATCGTACTCTGGGCCTACCGCACTACCCCCCCACTCTTCGACCGGGGAAACTCCTTTCTGCCTAGCTTACGGGACTGAAGAAGTGATCCCCATTGAGATACACGTGCCATCTCGACGAACTGAATCACCTCTGAACGAGGAGACAAACGACGAGGCACTAAGAGAAGAGCTCGACCTCGTCGAAGAGGTCCGATCATGAGCGGCTCTCCGAGAAGCCTCATTAAAGTAGAAAATTGCAATCAGGCACAACGCCAAGGTTATACGACGAGAATTCCAAGTGGGCATCCTTGTCTTAAGAAGGAACCACAAGGATTCTCGAGAAGGAAAACTCGCCGCAAACTGGGAGGGACCTTATTGCGTCCGAGCAAAGACGGAGAATGTGGCCTACTACCTAGAACACCTCAACGGGGAAGAACTTGCTCGACCATGGAACGCCAAAAAGCTAAAACAATATTATAGCTAAGGCCTTGATCGTCGGTTTGTTTCGTCGAAGCGATAAACATAACATTTCGACTATGATGCACGCCCAGGTACAAACGTCACATACCAACTAAGACAGGAGCCCGCTTGAGAGCGAGCAGGACCCCTGCCCGACAACGGTTCCTCAACCGAGCCCGCCGTTGTTAAAGTACCATGACAGGAAGAACACCCAGCTCATGATGGGAGGTTTATACCACGAACTTAGGCCTTAAACGCGACCTGAGTCCCGCTCTCATACCCGGAAACTACCCTGGTCGTTCGTCCAGTTCCCCTCACTGCCGAACACATCCACGTTAAGCAAAACCGAAACAACAAATCATTCGAAGTTACCCTTATTACGGGCACGCACACGTATCGAGCAAAGTTACTATACTTAGCAAAAATGAAAACAAACAAAACCATGCACGAGTATGAAATATACAAAACCGACCAGGACGGCCGGACACATTCATTTCAAAATAATTAAGTGGTCACGAGGACCACAATTGTGCTTGTTACATTATAAAGGGGCCACGCTTCACACTAAATAAAATTACATAAAAACATGGCACGCGGGCCAGAAATATTACAAAAAATAAAAGGGAGACATCATTATTCCATCTGCTCGGCTCCTTCAGGGATAGGTTGTGTCGGCTAAGACTCCTCGTCAAAGACACGGGCATGCTCATCACCTATCTGGAGGAAGTCGGGATTCACAATCTTGCCATCCTCAACATGACTTAGGAAATTGGTCCCCTCCGTGGATAGTTGAACCCCTGGATTCACCAGCTTGAGTTGAGCCACAACATTGTTGAATGACTCCTCCCCGATGGCATAGACATCGTCCTCCGCCCGCGCAATACGAACAACTAGCTCGGCCCTTGTTTTTAGCGTCTTCACCTCGTCGGGCTCATCTTCAGCCGAGGCCTCCACAGACCTCATCTGCTCGACCAGGTCTTCAGCAGCCTTCTTTTCAACGACCAAGGTCTCATTCTCCCCTTTCAGTTTAGCAGCCTCCTCCTGGGACTACTTCCTCGCGTCATCAGCACCCTTGGCCTCCTCCTTGGCCTTCTTCACCTTTTCTTCCAGGGCTGATATCGCCGCCTGAGCTTTCTTTAGCTCGGAGGAGGAGGAGGAGCCCTCCTCGGCGTAGACCGCTGCCATCTCCAGTACCCGGATCAACGCAGAGGCATTTTGCGCTAGCATAACCCTCTTACTCGGGCGGTCTATGCCCTCGAGATTTAGGGACTCTATCCGAGGAACCGTTAGGGATGAACCCTCGAAAAACTTTATGTCATGAAGGCAGGGAGGAAGCTTAAACTTACTCTTCTCTGCCACTCGATTGAGATCCACCAGCTCATTCTGTCTGGTTCACTTAAACCTTAAAGCCCCAGGCACAGGAGATCCTTGGGCAGAAGAAGGAGGGGCGAGGAGCTCCCCGCTGCCAGGTGAGGAGGAGGCACCCGCTGGATAAGTCGGGCCTTTGGATTGGTCGCGCCCGCTGTAACACCCTAAAACCCCCACGTTAAATTAATACAATTATTAGATTAAATTTAAAACATAAACATTTAGGATGTCACATTCACCATAAACCCGCTCATACATTATGATATGTAACACATGTCACATACTAAAAATTACTAACAGTAATAATAATGATAAAACATGTCTGAAAATTCCACTCTCATTGCAGCGGAATATCAGCAACTAGACAATTTAATGATTCAAAGCATGATCATGTTTTAAAGTAATTGTAAGAAACATCATGTGAAAAGATATCCAAACAATATCCAACAAACATAAATGACATAAAAACGTTCCATTCCCCGGTGCTACATATCAGAGCAGACGCGACTCAACAAAATAAAAGAGAAGACTTCATCTTCACTAACTTCAACTCCGCACTATTCCTGCTTATCTGCACGTTACCCACGTGGAGGTAACATTCAAATAGAAGGGATGAGATTCTCAAATCAATCATAAGAAAATGCATAAGATAAGTATGAAAGAACATAATCCATATACGGCTCACCCTAACAACACAACATCAACACAAATATGAATTTTCATACAAGCATACAATCATATGCAACCCAACACAACACAATGTAATGCAATGAGACCCACTACTCGACCCAATGCATGTGGTACCAATTCGATCCCTTTTTCATGATCATAATTCCCGTCGAAATTTCCATATAAGTCGCTCACACCCCACATGGGCACACGACATCCGTGATCGCTCACACCCCACATGGGCACACGATCACCCGTAATCGCTCACACCCCACATGGGCCCACGATCACCTCAACAACAACAACAACACAATTCTTTATCAAAGAATCCCGATAAGACGCTCACACCCTACATGGGCACACGACTTATCGCACAACTGATGCAACATGTCATGCATACAACGACAACATACGACGACAACGAAATGCATATGACTATCAACGGCTCAATACATCATACTACAACTATACAACACGCAGTCCATACCTGCCAACACATACAACAACATCAATCCATAGCGATAACATGCATACACACAACCGAAATCACCATTTCACCGTACAACACATCACAACATACACAAAAACCCAATTAACACGTCGAATAGTTGGAATTCTGGTACTGAAATTAATATTAACAAAAAGTATATGAAACCAGCTTTCCAACGCTTCGAACGGCGACTGAAACAGATCTATGGGTCAAAAGATACGAATTTTTAAAGTTTTAGAAAATTCGGTTCGTCTCAGCTCTGCTCGCCTGATACTCGCCTGGCGGAGCACCAGCGAAACTACTTTTGCCTGGCGAATTCCCCTTTCACCTCATGCTCTCCTGGCGGAGCAGTGGCGACCATCTGGCGAATTTTTGCCTGGCGGATTTTCCTTTCGCCTGGCGGATCTACGCGAATCAGCAATCCTGCAATTGCGATTCTGTACGACTTAGACCTCAATTCTTCTCTGATTTCACTCACAATCAGTCCAAAAACACACATATAACCACATATGAACACACAAACAAGTAGGAAACACAGAAACCACATTTCATCCGATAAGTTTATGCATTATTTCCTCTTATCAAACTTCCGACGCGCAAAAACCCCAATCCCAATTCAACACAACAACACATAGGGATGATCTTAAAGTTTTATCTACCCTCATACAAATATTATACAACCCTTAGAGATTAAAGAGTTCCGCCCTTACCTTAGATGAAGATTCTTCAAATGCTCTCTAAGCCCTAGCTCTGCTTCCCTTTCCTTTCCTCTTTTCCTCAGAATACGATCGATCACCACAATGATTCTCTCCTTTCCAATTTCCTCATTTTTCCAACTATAACCCTTAGACCCCTAATATGTTTTTCCATCTTTACCCTTACTAATCCTCATGAATAGACCACCTTGTCCTTATCATCTCTCCACTCATCTTATCCAATTTTAATTAAATAAAATAATTAAACTAATTATTTTAAATCTTATTAATTCCAACTAAATTATTTAAATTAATAATTATTTACTAACCACACCACATATCTCTATCCCATTGGTCACACACCCTCCGATACCTTATTTTCTATAATTCTAAGGTCTCTACTCCATACTAAGGAAACCCAACCTCAACCAAAACACACATAATCATACACAAATACACAACATCATACAATTCTAATTACGAAAAATAATTAAAATAAATCGGGGTGTTACACCCGCCTTGCCCTTCGTCAGAGCATTCTTCACCATCCTTTCATGAGCGGAAGGCATTTCACCTGCAAAAACGCAACGAGCACGTTAGCGAACAAAGAAAACTATAATCTAGACAAGCTAAAAAAGTAAAGACTGCCAAGTAACTTAAGGGCGTCAGCATGGGTCTTGCACTCAAGAAGCCCTTTCGTGTTGATATAGTGGGTTTCCACCCTTTGCTTGCCATCTTCCTCGAAGACCGGGTCCCCCTTCTTGGTCCAGCACTCCGCGAGCTTAAAGCTGTTAACGTAGTTTACCAGCGCTGCGTAGCCAGCCTTGTCATCCTCGTTCAGCATTTCCAGTTGGGCAATGTAATGATCGGTGCCCCGAGAAAAATGGTCCCTGCTCCAACAGAAGGGAAACTTAAACACTCTGTCAGCCACCAGCTTCCCATGCTCGTCATATAAATCATTACCGTCCTCGTTCGTCGAAACTTCCCAGGCATACGTAGTATCCTGGGCTTTCCCCGACACAGGTTCAATGATGTAGAACCTCTCCTTAAAGGTCCGGATAGACTCAGAGAAAGGTTTGAATAGTTTCTTCGCCTGCTTCAGCGAAACCCAACTGTATTTTCTCCCCGAAAGCTGCCTCTGGAGGTGAAAGGTTGTGAAAAATAAAGGCAGGGTAGCTCCTGTCTTCAGGAACTCGCAAGTCAACTCGAAAGCACGGATGAACACCAACGAGTTAGGATGCAGCTGTGACGGGGCCAGGTCCAAGTGTACGAAGACGGACAGGTGAAAGTCGGTGAAGGGCAGCCTCAGCCCTATGTCTTTAAAAGCATACTCGTACATCAGGAACATCTCCTTGTAATCTGTGCATATGCGGTCGTCCAGACTTGGGAAGTGCACATTCCACTCCCCTTCTGGCCCCACGTTCGTGAAGACGTCCCCGGTATATGAAGCGAAGACGAAGGCGTACTCGGTAGGCTTCGCAACTGTCCACTCCTCCGCGGAGGTCCTATCAGGGGGAGTCTCCTCGACATCGTTAGGGGCAGTTGAGGCTTCAGTATCATTGCTCTCTGTGGAGCTCTCCTCGGACGAGTCTATAAGAATCTCTTTCTCGGGTTCGTGTGCCATCTCGTTCACCTAAAAAGCAGAGGACAAAAGTGAATTCGACTGCAAAATCAAATTCACCCTTCCACCACTAGTCAAGTGAAAGGGCGCGCAAAGGGCCAAGGACGACGTCCCCGGCCTAAGCCCTAAATCAAATAGCACGAGAGTACCGTGCGAGGAGATGCCCGGAGACAACCCCTCCTGCACGTACGAGGAGATTCTCCCTGGGCCGCTACCTAGTTTTCCATTTGAAGCTCATGAGCTCCGCCGGTTACGCTAATAAATTCACCGAAAAACTCATAAATTCGCCGAAAAATTCATGAGAGCGGCGGAAAACTCATGAGCTTCGCCGATTACACTCGCGCTCTTCATCACAACGGCGTAAAAAATAGCCTAACTCTACAGTCCCCTAAAGCTTCGGCGACCACGACAGCAGCAGAGAGTGGCCAAGCCACTGTCTACCACCAACAGTCACTAGAAAATGCTACGGTATCTACTTAAAGTCATCCTAGCCACATGCATTCTAACAAAACGAAAGAAAAAAAGCTGGAAACAAAGGTAGAAATAAGTAACTTATGTGGTCGAGGAAGATTTGAAGAGTCAAAGATGCTGCTCGGAGCCTTGTACGGCGGAGGAAATGGTGGTCAACGACAGCGACAGACTGGAAACTCAGAGAGAAGTATGTAGGAGAGGAGAGAAGCGAAAATCGCAAATGAGCAGCTTCTTCCCCCATTTATAGGCACTCTGAAGGCACGTGCACGAGCACGCGTGGTTAAGGGCATCATCATGACCCTAGCCTAGCCATCATGACGCATTTAATGCTGCATAAGGCTCGAGGCACACATGGCATCCCGTCTCTTCAGACTACCTCAACTGTTGGTCTCCCCGCACGTCGGGCAGACCAAACAACGCTACGCATCCCGCGGGCACTAAAATCCCCGGGTATCACAAGACAACTCCAACTCGTCGATAAGCGACGATCCCTTCCAGATCTCCCCGGGACTGCGAGCTATCCTTAAGTCATCACTCCCGTGCTCGGAGCAACGACTTGGGTGGCTCCTGTTCCGGATTGGATCAATGACTAGACATGACCCAATCCACTTCTGCTCCTAAAATGACTCAATTGCCTATGCCCAGCCAATACGGGGCATCATTTACCTTTCTGCCCCTGTGTCGGGCACATGTGGTCAAAGGGCCCACAGGGTCACCTGCTCCTCCTTGGCATTCTTGTCTGTCACCCACGGCTCTACCATCCCGAAATAGTCACGACGTCCGTGCCCGAAACTGCGCCCTTGCTCGTGGCAACGGCTAGTTCCGGGCACCTCTGCCCATCCTAACGACTAGTTTCTAGCAGTTACCTATTCTTTGGGAAACAGTTATTTCGCCCCGAAAATAGGGATCGTTGGCCACGCGCTGGGGGCACTATAAAAACCCTCTCATTTGAGAGAGCCAGGTATTCAAAATCATCCTAAGAAACACATACTTTGTACTTGCCTTTTTCCTCTCCCGATTCTTACTTTAGCATCAGAGTGCCTTGCAGGTACACCCTCCTCCTCATCTCACACACCCAACATCATAGACGACTTTCTTGGCCCACTCCAGGTTCTGATCAGCCTTCAAGATCAAATATATAAAATAAATCAAATAAGATTGGTTAAAAGAGCTTAAAGACTAATTATTATATTTCATATTTTAATATCAGAACTTGGTTAATGTTATTTAATTTATTGGTTAATGAAATAGTAAATTTGGTTAATAAATTATAAGTAAAATATGTAGTTAATAACCTATATTTTGTGATTAATATAATAATAAAATAGATTAATGACAAATATTTGAGTTATAAAAATAATTTTAAAAGTAAAAATATATTTTTTATAAATATTAATTTTTTATTTATAAAAATAAAATAAAAACATTGTTCACAGTATAAATACAATGAACAATGTTTGGTGTAAATATTGGATAAAAAATTGGTGTAAGAATAACATTATCTGAAAAAAAATATATATATAACAAAGCAAAAGAACAACAAACAACAAAATCAATTCAATGAAAAGGTTTTTAAAAAAAGTTGCGGTCGCATAAAGGCTTTTGTGATTCAGTGGATATAGGTGTCGTAACAATGATTGCGATTGTCGTTGTGAATTAATCAAAATTTATTCTTTAATATAAAAACAATAATAACGGTGTCAGTATCAGCACCTGCCAATACTGCGTTCACTACGCCAAAATTACTCTTTGGCAGCACTACATAGGCAGCGCTTTATTACAAAAGCGCTGCTATAAGTTAAAAAATTTAGAAAACACGGAAACTGTTCACTTAGAAAAATAAAATCGCGTCTAAATATAAGACCTTAGACAGCGCTTTTGAGGAAAGCGCTTTCTAAGGTCTTATAAATTAAAAAAAAAATTAAAAGAAAATATTAGACAGCGCTTGCCTTAAAAGCGCTGTCTAAGGTCTTATAAATTAAAAAATATATATAAGACCTGAGACAGCGCTTTTGGGGAAAGCGCTTTCTAAGGTCTTATAAATTAAAAAAAAAATTAAAGTAAAATATTAGACAGCGCTTTACTCAAAAGCGCTGTCTAAGGTCTTATAAATTAAAAAAAAATAAAACCAAAAGTGCTGTCTAAGGCCCACCTTAGACAGCGCTTTCATTCAAAGTGTTGTCTAAGGTCTTTTTAAGTAAAATAAAAACTGAAACGGTATCAGTATTAATATTGATACCGTTTCAATTTTCATTTCATTCTTTCCCTTTTTCCCTCTCTTTCTGCGAACAAGACGAACCAGCTGAAACCACCGTCGTCGTCCGTCTTTTCACCGTTGTCGTCCGTCCTTTCTCGCCGTCGTCCGTCCGGCCGTCGTCCTTCCTACATTTCCGGTAAGAGTTTTTCTTTTTATGTTAGAAGCAAGTGAGTTTCATATTTTTCTGTTAGGTTAGTGTTATTGTAGTTTAGGGTGTTACAATGGACTAAGTAAGTGTGTTTCTGTTAGGTTAGTGTGAGAACGAGGATGAAAATGTGTTTCATGTGCTCTGAGACTGGAACTGCATATATGCCACTATGTATAATATTGCTCTTTTGATTTTTTTTTAACACAATGCAGCTCAGTTATCTCGGTGTGTAAAGGTTTCATGACTTAGTACCAGGGATGTTGATTTTATACCTTCACTTTGTGATTTCCACCATAAATGAATGGAATGAGAATGGAATAATGTGCATGTTTGACAACAACTTGTTGCTATAGTTTGAGTTATTACGAAAGAAACTGCATATAATGTAAATGTTCAAAATCAGTTTTTCAAGGGAAAATATAATCCAGTATTTCAACTTTCAGGGATTATTTCTGTTATTTTATTTTATTTTACTCACTTTTTTTGTATGTTTTGTATGCAAGAGCTTCTTGATATTGTTTATAGCATCCAATGTGTATAGTAAGATATTTCTTCTTCATTTGTTGTTATTTTCTTGGTAACATTCAAATATATTTTTATAAGCGGTTGCATTCTGATATTGCATTGTGTTCACAAATTCTGCAACATATATAATGAATCGAGTTTTATATCGTTCATTTTGATTTTATAACTAATTACTTTTATTTTGATTGTCGAGATGTGGGGTTTGTATTTGAGATTGAACATGACTCGAAAAGAGCATTTTTATGAATCATTTGGATCTTTTTAGTTTTAGAATCTCCTCCTCGAAAACTTTTAAAGATCTTTTTTATGACAATTTCAAAGTTTTCATGTCTAAGAATATTAGTTTAAGTTAGTTTAAGTTAGTTTAGATTAGTGTTATTGTAGTTTAGGTTAGTTTATTAGGTAAAGAAATATATTGTAAATCCTTAAGTCATAACTTTCCTCCTTTTGGTTTTGATTTCTATTAATTACTAATGGAAATTAATAATTGTTATTGCTATATAATGTGTTAGTTTAGTTTAGGTTAGTGTCAGTGTTAGTGTTAATATTGCTCATTCAATGTTATATATTATGTCATATTATATTTGATATCCTTGATTTCCTTGATTTCTTTATCCTTGATTTCTTTATTATATTTGTTATATATTATGTCATATTATATTTGTTATATAATATATTTGATATCCTTGATTTCTTTATTACAGGTTAGATGGCTACTAACGATGATCACCCACATGATGATGATCACCCACATGATGATGATTACCCACATGATGATAATCCTATTCAGGATGAAAGTCAAAAATCTATGGAAGAAGAGATTAAAAGAGGAATAACCGTTATGAAGAAAGTGATCTGTGCTAGAGATCAAGGCATCATTTTAGATGTGCATTGGAGCCCTTCAGGCACTCTTGTTGAGCCTAACAGTCATACCTTGACAAGTTTCATTGGTGCACTTGTAAGGAATGTGATTCCTATTACTTGTGATGATTGGAGAAACAAACAGTTGAAGGAAGTCAAAGAAAAAATTTGGAATGAGATAAAGGTACCATAATTATGTCTTTAATTATGCCAACTAATCATGTATTTTAAATTATTTGTACTAACCAATGTGTATGGTTTTTTTAGAGGTGTTTCAACGTTGAGGAAGAAAGAAAAGCTTATTTGATGAGATTGGCAAGGAAGCTCCTAAGAGGGTTTAGGAGATATTTAAACCGCACCTTTCTTAAGGATGCTGAAGGTAACTTTATTGATGCAGAGTATCCATCTAAATATGCAAGTTTGATTTCACCACAAGAATGGGTAACGTTTAAAGCCAAACAACAAACCCCGACATATAAGAGTTTAAGTGCAATTAATCGGGAAAGAGCATCAGCTCCCCAGTATCGATACAGGAAAGGACGTGTTGGATATGGACGTTTGGAGCAATCTTTGGTAAGTATCAATAAATTGCAATGATATAATAATTGTTCATCATGAGTTATATTTGATCATATTATTTGGCTTTATATGTAGTTACAAAAGGCGAATAGCTCTGAAACATCTCTTCCTGCACATGTCTTGTGGAAGGAAGCCCGTGTGGGCAAGTCTGGAGTTGTTGCAGAAGGGGTTCTACAAGTATTTGAGAAATGTGTAAGTATAACAATATTTCTTTAATTAAATCAAAACTTTATTAACAAATATTTGACAAATATTCGATATTCATCTGATTTTCAAGAGGCGTTATCTCAGTCTGTATCTCTAGATGATTCCAGGAGCACACTTAGTCGGGCATTAGATGTCCCTGAGTATTCTGGTCGGGTGAGGGGTAAGGGATTTGGGATCACTCCGACCTCCTTGAATATTAAAAAAGGAAAGGCTCCTAGTAATACAGAACTTCAAGCTAAATTGGAAGCACTGGAAGCTGAAGTTCGGGAATTAAGAAAGGAGAAAGAAAGGGATAACGCTTCAGGTTTTAGAGATGGGTCGGAGAAAGATAGTATCAACTGCAGCTTTCGACCGAATATTCCAGAGGTAATTATATATATTTTTATGAAATTAAATTAGTAGCTTAAATTATTTAAATGACATATATACACATTAACAATGTCATATTTATTTTTGGTTTTAGGGCGTTTCCCATTGTCAGCTCTTCTTATCTTCACCAACTTATCGGAAGGTTGGCAAGGGAAAAGTGTATAACACTTCGGTAGAATTACTTCACAATAACCCACTCCCTACTGGATGCATGAAAGTATCAGTTGATATTGCTACAGAGGCGGGTGCATTATTACCCTATCCTGACGATGTTTCGGATGCAACATTGGTGGGAGATGCTATAGGGTCGTATGTTGCATGGCCGTCAAACCTCATACTCGTAGGATATGAGGTATGCTTAAAACCGTTATGAACCTTTGTTAACCTTAATGTGTAGATTCAAAGATTTTACGAGCATTTTATTTTCATTTTTTACATGGTAATGTTATTTAGACTCCAACAAGATCCAAAATAAAGGATAAGGGGATTCCGGAGCATACCGAGTCCGTTGTCTCAAAAAAAGAGGTACATCACAATTATATGATATTTATGCATGGAAAATGTTAAATTGTATATCTTATACTTCATCTAACAAATTATATGATATATAGCTGCCTGGTAAAGAGATTAGCAACGTTTCAACACAGAAAAATGTTGGTGCTAAGAAGAACAAGGCTAGAAAACAACCTATCTCCAAGTTTAGGTCGTGCCTTCAGACGTTTCTACAATTGACAGATATTCCGACCGGAGGTGTTCGTCTTATACATATGGAGAAAGGTATATATGGCTCCGAACATGAACAAAATATTGGTAATGAAGACTTCGAGCAAGTTTTCAATCATGAAGAATTGGACGTCAGTGTTGTCAATACATACGTGAGGTATATATCCGATCTACTTTGGTATATTAATTGAACAACTTATTTACTTTATGTTTCAAATGAATAGTCTAATGTTAATGATGTTTTTATTTAAGGTTTTTGTATGACAAAGTTATGCGCCTACGTGGATTGCAGCAAAGATTTGCATTCTTATGCCCCGCGTCTGTCAACTTATCCTTAATAATAAATAAACCAGATGAGGTCCTGGCGTATGTACGCGACGTCTTTATGGACAACCAAGAAACGGAAAAGTTGTTCCTTTTACCGTTTAATACTGGGTTAGATTTTCATTCTAAATTCATCTATTATAGTTTTTTTGTATTTTGACGTCGTGTAGAAAGTTTCCATCTAACACTTGTTTAATCTTACAGTGAACATTGGTTGTTGGTCGCAATTAATCCTAGCAGAGAAGTGGTGTATTATCTGGATTCGTTAGGAAATGATTGGACAACATACCCGGATATGAAGAAATGTATTGACACGTAAGTGAGATTGTTCTAAATATGAATGTGTATATTTATTTGTTTGTTTATTTATTTATGTGAATTGTTCTAAATATTCATTTATATTTTATTAGCGTTATACAAGCTTTCCGAGCACTACGAGATGGCCAAGTACCAAAGAGGAGAGTACTCAACCCCATTACATGGAATAGAGTGAAGGTATATTAATTATCACATGTTTTATTATATATTAGTGATGCTACTTGATAAAACTTAGGATTTATCCATATTTTCTTTTCATTTGTAGTGTCCTCAGCAACGTAATGAAATAGATTGCGGATATTTCATGTTGAGGTTTATGAGAGACACTCTTAATTTGGATCGAATAGAGATTTCATCCGATGTATGTATTTCTAACTTATGAGTTATTTTAATATTTAACACATATCTCTCATATAATGAAATAGTTAAAACTAAATCAAACTATGTTATATTATTATGTAGTACTTTGAAGAATGCAAGTGTGTTCATTACTCAATTTTTCAATTGGATGAAATTAAAGAGGAATGGTGTCAATACATTATGGAGCTCGGAGTTTTATCAGGTATAATATTGTACTCTTACTTTAATTGATGAGAATTTAAATATGTGTAACTTTCTAACTATAGACATTAATGTTGATGTATTCTTTTAATTGAATTACAATCTTTGTGTTCTTTCAGGACCTATGTAGATTTGAAGCAATGCTTTGGTTGGATGCAAAAGTAGTAGTATAAGTAACATGTACATTTGTCTCTCTCTCTCTCTCTCTCTCTCTCTATATATATATATATATATATATATATATATTGGTTTGAATTGCCAATTGTTTTGGATATATAATTTTGGTGTAAATTGGTACATTTAAATAGGCCAAATTGGATTGATTTGAATCTCCAAATTGTGGTATTTTTCTGAACAAAAAAATAGTTGAAAAACAGGTCAAATTCTGGTTGAAAAACCTGGTAAAAATTGGGTTTAAAAAAATTTATATAAAAATTTTCGTATACCTTAGACAGCGCTTTACACTAAAAACGCTGTCTAAGGTGGGGCTTAGAAAGCGCTTTCACCAAAAGCGCTGTCTAATGTATGCCTAAAAATGTTCAAAAAGATGGGGCTTAGAAAGCGCTTTCACCAAAAGCGTTGTCTAAGGTATACCTAAAAAGTTCAAAAAGGTGGGTCTTAGACAGCGCTTTTTGTGAAAATATACCTCCCCTTTAGACAGCGTTTTTGGCATTACCCAAAGCGCTGTCTAAACCTTTAGCAGCGCAGGTTTAGACAGCGCTTAAAAACGCTGTCTAAGGCAAAAAAAAACGTTGTCTAAGGTCTTATTTGGCGTAGTGGTTGTCGCGGTCACTGTTTTTTTAAACTGTACTCAACGAACTCCAGTGTCCAAAGGTTTTCACAGATAAAGATCCAAACAATTAAAAATCAACTTCGCTCGCTATAAACATGTTAGATTTTAAACCGCCAAATCCACCATAGCATTGCTTATTCCATTGTGCTTCTTATAAGGTTCGTTCTTTTTACTAAATGTCAACTATATTCTTTATTAAGAAATGACCTAGGGGTGTGTATAATAAATGAAGATTCTATGATGTTATTTTGCATCTAAATAGGTTTAGAGCTTATTTAATTTGTGCGTGTGCTTTAGACTTGTGTTGTTTTCTCATGAATGACTATAACCAAATAAAATAAACCAAACTTTTCTTCAAGTGGCAAACAAGAAAGCAAGTAAGAAGGAAGGTTATATAGTAAAAAACACTTAAGTGTTTTTTCTTGTCACTTCTAATTTGAGATCAATGTTACTATTTTAGCTTTTAATTATTATCTATTAAAAACTAGAAAGTAAAAGAAGAAAAATAGTACCTAGAAGTTAAGGTTCTCTTTCCAATATAAATATTTTTTGGTAACTTCTGTTTTTGAAGTACAAAAATATAGTTTTGAGGTTAATGGGTATTGTCCATAAATCAATCAAAGCAAGATCATATATTCTTTCTTGTTTTTAGTAATATTCTTCATTTGTGTTGCGATTTATCTTTATTTTATAGCCACTGCCCACAAGCATAGATTCTCTCTTGTGTGTGAGTCCATAGAAATGGATGAAGGTGCTTTGCTTTGCTGTGATTCCCTCTGCCCAAAAAAGGTTTCTTGCTTTTGTCTCTCTATGCATCTTTTCTTGGATTTTCTTTCTCTTAGGCGGTTCTAACTTCTAAGCAAATCTTATAGCTGGGGTGATGTGAAGACTACACGTACATAACAATGCTTGAACAAAAAGATATGAATAAAAAAACGAAAATAAAGAATATATAAGATTTAGGATTTAAAGTTTAAGGTTTAGGGTTTACGGAATATAATATACTACGGTTCGGTTTATTTTACGATTTCTCTGCTTATTGTATTTTATTCCAAAAATGAGTTATGCCCAACATATATGTATTTTATTCCATCTCCACCTAACTCATTTGTGTATAAAAAGCCTTCACCATTCTACATTTTATTCATTGCAAAACCTCTTCTATAGCTACTTGATTATCTTCAATAGGTTGGTTGGAAGATTGCTTTTGAAAAGTTTTTAACAGCAAAATGAACTATGCATGTTATCATATGGGGTCTGGTTAGTTTTTTTCTTGATATCTCTACCTAGCAAGAACTTTTTCTTTCATGTCAAATTTGAATGTGTTTGAAAAGTCATTATTTCACTCCATGCATATTGTTTTTTAATTCATCAATGATAAATTCCTTGGCCCATTTGGAGGGTTAATATGGTTGATGCATCTACAAATGCAGTCGGAGATACATACATAAAAACTTTGATCTCGCGGCCATAATCATAGTCGCAGACCTTTATTTAAAACCTTGATTATCATTACATTTCTTTACTATGTTGTGAAATAGTAACTATCTTTATACTTTATATGCCCTTTGAAGGTAGTAGAACTGATAGAAAAAGTTTGGAGTTTGGAAAGACGCATGTAGTGAGGCCTAAAGGAAAACATCAAGCTACTATAGTTTGGCTGCATGGTCTTGGTGACAATGGTTTGAGGTATATAATATGCATACCATCTTTTCTATATTGTCACAGCTATCGCGATTTTCATAACTATTACAATATTTTTTATGTTTTTACTATGAAGCTTCCTTGTATTGAGATTCCAAATAGAATAAATTCTGTTGGAAAAAGTTGTCAATATTTTGAAAGATGGAAATTTGATTTGAAGAGTATATACTAAGATTCTTGACTAAGGGACCACATAAGATATAACTTGATTTGTTACTAAATTAAGTAACTTGACATGACTTGTTATAAATTGACAGAAGAATATTTATATGACATGTCATGACTTAAAAATTAATTTTAAGAATTTTTCTTTGAACATGAACACAAAATTTACCATTGAGTTTAATTATTTTTAATCTATGTATTTTTATCTAGTAAATATGTGTTTTAATTCATGCTTACAATAAGTTTGGTTTTGTTGCAGCTTATATCAGCTCCTGGAATCACTTCCACTTCCAAATGTAAGTTTTGTCCTCTCACCTATCCGACACTGACACGTGAAATTACGTTCAATCAATTTATTTTTTATAAGTTGTTATCAATATCTATCCGTTAGTGTCATATCGTATACGTGTTTGTATCTTGTATCTGTGTCAACGTATGATATGTTTTCTGATGTTATATGATGCAGGTAAAATGGATTTGTCCAACTGCTCCAACTCGTTCTGTAGCTAGACTTGGTGCTTTTTCTTGCACTGCATGTAATGTTTTTAATCTCTCTTGTTTTCTATACTTTTTTTATAACTAAATAAGCACTTTGTAACGGTTGAATGCACACATATCAGTATATATATTAATATTGTACTGACCTTATGTTTTGTTATATTTAACAATGATTAGGGTTTGATATGGGAGAACATTCAGAAGATAGTCCAGTTGATTGGGAGGGTTTAGATGCCTCAGCAGCACATATTGCTAATTTGGTATCAGCTGAGCCACCTGATGGTACTTTCTAAAGCTAAATAGTATTAGCAATGAGAAATGTTATTTTGACACCATTCTCCTACATCTACACCGTATTTCACTGTTTACCAATACGGTGAACAGTGAAACATTATAATAATACTTTTTTTTTTAATGTTAAAAAAAAAATTTTATAACTAAAAATTATTTTTTACATCTGGACGTTTATTAACCAAGTTCATCACTCCATTAACCAACTTTTTACATTGCATTAACCAACTTTATTTTACTACTAAAAATTATTTTTACACCTGGACGTTTATTAATCAAGTTCATAACTTTATTAACCCACTTTTTACATTGTATTAACCAACTTTATTTTACTAGTAAAAATTATTTTTAATATATGGACCTTTATTAACCAACTTCATTACTATATTAACCAAGTTTTTACATTTCTTTAACCAAATTTGATTTACTATTAAAAGGCACTGTTCACAGATACTGTTCACGGTACTATTCATGTACGGTTTACTGTTCACTGTCACTGTACATGCACGGATTTACTATTCACGAGTACTGTTCATGTACGGATGAACAGTGCATACAGTATAGGTGTAGGGGAGTGGTGTCAAGATAGCATACCTGATTAGCAATATATTGATTTTGACATTGATATTGATGAATTTCACTGAAACATCACTTTTTTTGTTTATGGTAGTGAAAATTGGGATTGGAGGGTTCAGTATGGGGGCTGCAACAGCTCTATACTCTGCAACATGTTTTGCCATGGGAAAGTACGGAAATGGAATTCCGTACCCTATCAACTTAAGAGCAGTTGTTGGACTAAGTGGCTGGCTTCCGGGATCAAGGTATATTATTGTTCGCGTGATGTCTGGTTTTTCATGTTCGTGAGATGTCAGTTCAGTGATAAGAGTTTAATCTTGTACGATACAGTTGTAAAATGATTATTAGTGTCACTTTCGGTTTGTTGACAGTTTAGTTGGAAATTGATGTTCTTGTAGGAGCTTAAGGAGCAAGATAGAGGTGTCACATGAAGCAAAAAGGAGAGCTGCCTCATTACCAATTTTCATGTGTCATGGAATTAGTATGCCACTATATATCTTAATATGTTGAAAGATTGTTTAGGGTTTGGCATGTATCGTTGTTTGACACTCAGATGACACTCATAAACGTATGTGGATACATTCAGTCATTTTTCGCTTTCTTAAAATATTACGTATGCTTTCAGGTGACGATGTAGTTCGCTACGAATGTGGAGAGAAATCAGCTCAATCCTTGAGTTCAGCAGGGTTTCAATATACATCCTTCAAATCCTATGATGGGTAATTTCCATTTTTTTCAGTAAAGTGATAGATTTCATATGATTTTGGAACTACTTATTATTTTTATAAACTTTAGAGATAAAGTTAGAGATGGAGTTATACTTTAGAAACTAAACTGCATCACTTTTGTGCAGGATTGGTCATTATACAGTTCCTAGAGAGATGGCTGATGTTTCCAATTGGCTTGGCTCAAGGTTAGGGCTTGAGGGACCCTTATAAGGAACATATTGTAGAAGATATGTGGAACAAAAAGAAGGAAGTTGTGAAGGACATGAACAACTAGCTAGATATTATGGAATGGTTTATAGGTATATGTAATATGTGAAAATGGATTCACTGACTTTGAATCCAATGTCTTTTGATACCTTTAGGTTTTTTTTTTTAATGAGAGATAAAAGTGAGAAAGTGATTGAGGAAAATAACATGAGATGGTGTGTTATAGAAGAGATACATATACAGAATGCAGTTTCTGTCAAAAACGTAGGGAATCTAATGGTGTGTTACATGAGTCTTTTTTGCCATGTTTTTGACATATAAATATCTAAATATGTTTGTTTGTTGTATTCTCTATATATCATTATCAAAAATGATATTCTTACACTATTTCCTACACCTACACCGTATTTTACTGTTCACCAATGCGGTAAACAGTGAAATATTATATAATATTAAATATATATATTTTTAAAATATAAAAAATTATTATGTTTATTTTTGAATTAAATGATTCTGATATGAAATTGTGTGATTAACCAATTTCATAACTGCATTAACCAACATTTTACATGTTATTAACCAACTTTGTTTACTGCTAAAAAATACTTTTAATATCTGGACGATTATTAACCAACTTTATAACTTCAATAACCAATTTTTTACTTTTTATTAACCAATTTTATTTTATTACTAAAAATTATTTTTAATATCTAGACGTTTATTAACCAATTTCATCACTTTATTAACCAACTTTTTATACTTCATTAACCAATTTTGTTTTACAATTTAAAAAACTATTCACGAAGTATTGTTGACGTACTGTTCATGGCACTATTCACATATTGTTCATAACACTGTTTAAAAATATATTTTTTTAATTAAAAAAATACACTATTTACCGTATAAAATACGGTGAACAGTGTATATGGTGTAAGTATTGGTGTAAGATGGGGGTGCATGAATAGCATAGCTGATATCATTATAGAACCTATAGATATGCAATAGTACTATTTGAAAGATTTTGTTATTTCTCAAAGAGAAATGTTATTCTTACACCATTTCCTACACCTACACCGTATTTTACTGTTCACCAATACGGTGAACAGTGAAATATTATAATATTAAATATATTTTTTAAAAAATATATTAAAAAATATTATTTTTTATTTTTGAATTAAATAATACTGATATGAAATTGTGTTATTAACCAACTTCATAACTTCATTAACCAACTTTTTATATTACATTAACCAACTTTGTTTTACTTGTAAAAATTATTTTTACATCTGGACGTTTATTAACCAACTTCATAACTTCATTAACCAACTTTTTGCATTGTATTAACCAACTTTATTTTACTAGTAAATTTTTTTTTTAATATCTAGACCTTTATTAACCAACTTCATCACTATATTAACTAATTTTTTACATTTCATTAACCAAGTTTGATTTACTATTAAAAGTCACTGTTCACAGATGTTGTTCACAGACACTGTTCATGTCACTATTCATGTACGGATTTACTGTTCACAAATACTGTTCACGGAACTGTTCACGTATTTGTGAACAGTGTATACGGTATAGTGTATGAATGGGGTGTAAGCATAGCATTGTTGTTTCTCAAATTAAGAGTTTTTTTTTTTTTTTTTTTTAAATTGAAGCAATGGTTAAGAAGTATAAGAAAGTAGTCTAACACACGCTGCCACGTGTTCTTGAATAAAAATGATTATGTTACTACCATTAGTTTAGATACAGAGTTTATTTTAGTACTAGTGAACTCTCTTTGCTTAGTAGTTAGTACTATAAAACTTGTTGTAGTACCTTTTTTATTAGTTGAAATGAATACATTCATTCCTTTTTTATACATTTTCTTTGTAAATGCATTCATATTATTATTAGAATGCTCTACTAGAAGCTTAACAGTTTATTGTTAAGTTTGTTATTTTCTATTAAGATCATGTTGTTAGTTTGTTAGGTGTATAGACCAAATATATAATTCACTTGACTCAATTGTATTAATTTTATTCTATTTAATGTGTCAAACCTTTCCGTATGTGCTTTTCTTTCACACATATCACAAATATGATGTGCAATATGGTATCGGATAGCAATTAGATCTGAGCCCTTTTCATTCTTTCTCATTTCTCTATTGCTTCCTCAATTCTTTTAGAATTCTTCATTATTCCTATTCTTTCTGCAAATTTAATACCGATCTGTCCCACAGTTATCTAATCAAGAAAATTAATCGATTTCAGGTGGCGACTCTTCAACCACCCCCATAGCACCCAAAGATTCGGCGACAGACCTACGGACAAGTCTCTCAGGATGGATATTTATCGCTCCTCTCAGGTGTGATTTTTGAGTCTAATCCCGCCCGAGGAGACACTAGGTCCCTCAGGCCAGAGTTTAGATAGCGTAGGGAGTCTAAGTCCCTTAGGCAAAATTATATGTAATCCGACTAATGAGACTATAAGTCTCTTTGTGAGGTGTTTGATAACTTATTTGTGTTACCATAAGGGTGACATATACCTTAGTTATGAAGTCCAAGTTGAAAACATTGTCTTAAAGTGTGACAAGGACCTTTGTTATGAAATCCGACATAAAAACATTTCTTCAGAGGACGACAACGACCTTCGTTGTGATGTCCAGCGTAAAGAAATTGCCTTAAAGGGCGGCAATGGCCTTCGTTATGAAGTCTAACATACGACATTGCCTTAGAGGGCGGCAAGGATCTCCGTCTTGAAGTCCAACGTAAAGAAATTGCCTTAAAGGGTATAAAAGACCTTTGTTATGAAGTCTAGTGTAAAGACATTGCCTCAAATGGTGGCAAGAACCTTCGTTATGAAGACCATCATAAAGACATTAAAGGAAAACATCTCTCTAGGGAATAAATTGCTCAAGAATTAAGTGTAATACATAATAAAAATGTTTATTGAGGAAATACAAATAATTTTAGCTGTAATAATATCTAAGATGGATATTGTTTCTGGTTCTGGGCAAAAGTGGTCCTTTCGGCTCCTGCAACTTATATGCCTCATGAGGAAGCTTCTGAAATATGCGATACGGTCCTTCCTAGTTGGGTTGTAGTTTTCACTATTGTACGGGTAAAATCACTTCCTTCAAGACCAGGTCGCCTTATTACATCTCTTTTAGCTTGGCTCTGGAGTTATATCTTCTGACAACCCTGTGTTAAGCAGCAAACTCTCGGACGTGGAAGGCTTTCCTCAATTCACCGATCAGGTATGCCGCTCACTTCAAGCCTATCTCATTCGCTTCTTCATTGAACTGGAACCGTCACAACAAGGGCATGTTGATTTCTACAGGTAGCATGACGTCCACTCCGTAGACCATGTAAAACAAGGTTTCCTTGGTGGTGGAATGCAGAGTGATGTTGTATGACCATAATATTTCATGGAGTAGTTTCGTCCATAAGCCTTTGGCATCGTCAAGCTTCTTCTTAAGTCCCTTCAGAATTACTTTGTTGGTTGACTAGGCTTGACCGTTGGCTTGAGGGTGTACCACAAACACAAATTTTATTTGTACTCTCAAGTCTTTACGAAAGTCATTGACCATAACACTAACGAATTGGGTCATATTGTTGGAGACAATGGCTCTAGGAAGTTCGTATCTGCACATAATCTTCTGCCAGTAGAAACAACGTACTCTCTCTACCGGGATTTCGACTACAACCTCTGCTTCTATTCATTTGGTGAAGTAATCGACTTCTACTATCAAGAACTTTCGCTGGCCTAACGCCAAAGGGAACGGGCCCAAAATATCTATCCTTCATTGGTAGAAAGGCCAAGAAGAAGTCATCGACTAAAGAAGTTATGTTGGGGCGTGGTGAAGGTCAACATGTCTCTCTAGCATTCATCAAACCTCTTGACGAAGGCGATGTTATCCTTCATTAGCGTATGCTAGTAATACACCTCTCTTAACAATTTATGGGTGAGGGCTTTTCCGTCAATGTGACTGCTGCAACATCCTAGAACCACCAGTTTGTAATGAAATGTAATGTTAAGTTTATGTTAATGATTATCTATGTAATATTAAATATTTTGATGTTAATTTGTGTTGTTTTTTCACCATTCTGCCATCGTTTCTGGTTGTCTATTATTTGACCTAACAGAGCATATTTAGGAGATGGATCTCCGTGAAACTCATTGAATTTTAAATTAAGGGTTGTTATGAAGATGCATCTTCAGACTAAAATTTGGCAAAATAAAAATGGCTCATCAGTTTACACTGATGAATGTGTAAAAGAAATGTGTTCGAAAATACATCTCTGAATTTTAAAGACGGTTATAATTTTTCATGATAGTGAAGAAGATAAGGATGGCAATGGGCAGGGTATGGGTAGGGTACTATAGTGTCCGTCCCCATACCCGCAATTGAAAAAAATCCCTTACCCAAGTTGATACCTACTTGGGTATCAAAATTGGCACCCGTCCCCGTACCCTATGGGTATATAAGTGCTTGTACCCGTACCCGTTACTCGCATTTCTAATAAAAATAAATATATCAAGTATAAAATATCATAATATTTTAAGTTTTTAAAAATATTAAAAAGTTTTTAATTTTTTTTTATTATTGAATTATGAAATAAATGATCACTTATATTAAATATGTAGTAATTTAAAATTGATTTTTTTTTTAATTTTATAAACATTTATTTTTATATATTACTATAAATTAAAATATATAAATATATATTGTGCAGGTATGGGGCTGGCTGGGTACTAAGGTGCCCATACCCGTACCTATCCCTGCTTATTTAAGTGGATAATTACCCGAGCCCGTATCCGTACCCATTTTTGCGGATTTTTCCTCTATCTATTGTGGATAATTTTGTGGGTACTCACTTAGAATGAACCAAATTGTCATCCCTAAGAAGCACTCCATAATTTTTTTTTTACTCTTTTCTTAGGATGTCTTGTGCTTAGACTAGCGTTTAATAATGTATTTCTTTGAATCTTAAGCTAGTAGAAGACCCGTGCATCCGCACAGGTAAGTGATACGCTTAATTGACCTTAAAAGGAAGAAATAGCAAGCTAGACATGAATTAACGTCTTTGTAGTATAAACATATAACAGGATGAAAATCTCAATTAATGTGAAATTATGTTATTGAATGAAACTTAAAAATTGTACAAAGACGTTGAAGTTCAAAATGACAAAAAGTAGAAAGTGAAAGTCTAATAATTCTTCATAACGTCAAGTAATTTCTGGAATTGATCATGCCAATTGTATGGATGGCGTATCCTACAAAAATATTTAAAGAATTGTGAATTAGTAATGTATTTGAGTTATAGTTATCAGGGTTGTTATTTCATCAAACATATAAAATAATATAGCCATTAGCATGAAATGAAATTATACGTACCTATATGATGTTATGAAACACTTCTTTGAAGACAACATTTGTAGTTTGATCTAAAGAGATGTTGTCTTTGTCGTGTATCAAGATTTTCAAACCTGCTTTACTCTTAACTCTAGAAATAGCGACATATAGTTGTCCGTGACTGAAAACATTCTTGGGCAAATATAGACCAACATAATTTAATGATTGACCTTGAGATTTGTTGATTGTCATAGAGAATGACACTATGATTGAGAATTGTCGCCTGATGAGTTTAAATGGCCATGGTGACTAAGAAGGAGACAACGACATTCTCGGGATATATATAGTGTTTCCAATATGTGTCCCTGATATAATAGTTGCTTCGATTACATGGTTGGCCAACCTAGTAACCCTCAACCTTGTACCATTGCAAAGTCCTTCTGATTGATCCAAATTCCTAATCAACATTATGGTTGTGCCAATCTTCAACTTAATGGAATGGTTTGACAATCCAGAAGTCTTTAGACAACTCAAAAACTCAGGAGTCAAATGCTCAAAAGCAGCATTGTCGGTTGCTTCAGATCTATCAATAGAGTCACTACTTAAATATTCCTTTGTGTCACCTACATAAGGTAAGAATGATTATAATCAGGAAAAAAATAATTGAAGCAAGCCAAACAATTTTGTGAAAAATTGCACAAAATATGACAGATACATAAATACCAAAAGTATGCCACCGGGTGCAACAAATATATATGCCGAACATGACTGTGATAAATTGCAGCTCAACGGTATTTTTAAAATAATTAAATGAGTTTATTGCTAAAATTAAATCTGGAAATTCCTAGATTGATATCTTCTAAGGTAGACAATTGGGATAAAGTGTAAATATGAAATCTACAAATTCCTATAAAACAGGCCAGCCAATTAATGTTTCGGTTGAGATGCCCCTAATGTTATGAGATTTTTACTGTTCTACCCCAGCCTGAAATAATAAATACCAATATACCCCCTTTTGAAAAAAAATTACTAGGGTACCCTAGTTTTAGTGGACGCTCGCTGACCCATTCCACGAGCATGTGAAGGGACGAACACGTTGTGTGTGCTCGTGAACCCGGTTCACGAGCATATGAAGGGCTGCGTTTTTTTTTTAATTGTTTTATTAAATAAATAATAATTTAATTATTTTATTTAAATAATTTAAGTATTTAAACTAAAATATATTAATTAATTAATAAAATATTAATTAATTTAACTAAATAAATATTTTTTTTCTGAAAATTAAATAAGGAAAAAATATTTATTTAAATAATTTGAGTATTTAAACTAAAATATATTAATTAATTAATAATATATTAATTAATTTAACTAAATAAATATTATTTTTGCAGAAAAATAAATAAGGAAAAAAATATTTATTTAAACACTAATATTTTTATTCAAAATTCACAACTGAAGTACATTACATCAAAAATGGCCGCCCGTTCCACACCTAGTGCTCTTTTTAAGTCGATGTCCCCTACCCATCAGTTCATTTGGTGTTCTTGTAGGTGACTGAGATGAGTCAGAAGACATGTCTTCACCGTGATATGTTGTTGGGGGGTTTTGTCGCGATGAAGGGGGGTCCGCTTGTGGTGGTGATTGCAGAAGGTCATCAATGTTTAAATCAGGCATTTGCATTAATTGTTCTTCCGTCAGCAAAAAGTTTTGGAATGCATGTGGTGGTTGTGGTGGTTGGATGGTTGGGATGTAGGCATCGTCAGGTGTGATGGTGGATGTGGGTTGAGAGTATGGAGTGTTGTATGTTTGTTGTTGATAATGGGGGTTTGATTGGTCAAAGTTTGGTGGTGGAACGGGTGTGAACTGTATGGTTGGGCGATGGGTGGTTGTAGTTTGTTGGCCATAGTTATAGTGGTAGTTTTGTTGAGGGAGTGGGTTGTATGGAGTTTGGTGTTGGGATGGTCCTGTGATCCGCTGTCGCGCACGGATCAAAACGAGTGTTTTTTAAAATAGTAGTAACGGTAACGACAACTCGAGTATCGTTCTCACAAGGATTCTTGTATGATTCAACCAACTAAAGAAAAGGTTTAGTGGGGGGTTTTGGTTTTGATTTAGAAAAATAATGAGAAAATAAGTGATTATAAAAAGTGATTATGAAATAAGCTGATCTACCGTATCGGTCTCCTACTTATCATTGATCCGAATAATTCTCAATCCCTAAGCGGACTTTATTCCCTTTTCAATTACAATATCAATCAACAAGCGCAATTGATACTAAAAGATATATATTCCTAATTTCCGAATTAAGCAAACGGATAAACACAATCGCAAATTAAGCAAACACGATATAGAAACGCGATTTAACGACAAAGCGACGTAAACGGCGATTAAAAGTTATAGGAACATACAATCATCGAAATTAATCAATCAACTCTAAGAAAAGTCGAATTAAGCAAACAACAAATCAAAGAGAATTATTGAAAGGAAAATAAATTTAATTGAGAAACATAAGAACCTCAAAGTATGATGGAGGCGCGATTACAGTAGATCAACCTTAAGGATTAGTTATCCATTCAAATTGTACAAGCCAAAGAAAAATTCATGAAAAGAAGAGAGAATGAACAGTAACACGGTTCTCTCCTTATACAAGAGAAGGGAAATCGGGTCATAAACCAACTGGGTCTAAAATAAGATAAAAACCGGCCAAAAAACGGTCCAAAACTAAATGTTTCTCATGACTGAAACTTCAACGAATTTTCCGAGGCATCTGTAGTCCGAATCAGCTTCTGGCTTCCAAATGAAAGTTGTAGCTCTTTCTCTTAGCTTTCCAACGACTGGTAGAACGCCTCAATCCGATTCCTGTAGCTCCAGTTATTATTTTTTTATTAAAAGCTGCTAATGCTGAAAATAACAAACGAAAATCAAATAAGGCTGAAAATAAATTAAATTATAAAAATATCGTAAAATAGAAAAATAAACAAACCAAACCAAAGAAATGCCTAATTCTAAGCATAGAGGAATGTGCATCAAAATGCACTGATCATCCTGCGTAGAAAGTGTGTTGTTCAGTGGTCTGGGTGCGTTGGTATGTATGTTGAGCGGAGGAAGATGCATGTCCCCCAATTTGGGAAGTGTACGTTGATGGCACATCATGATGCATTGGTGCCGGAGTTGGTTGTGTAGAAGACGAACCACGCATACGAGGGTCTGTCAGAAATTGGTCTGGTGCAATATGCACATAAGGAATCGCACGAAACCAATTTAAATACTTCGGGCTTGGCTTGCGTTCACCATCTACCGGGACCCCCTGCAAAACCAAATATCTTCTATTTTTCCATTCGGTCACCTCTTCCTTGTTTAGATCGAGCCAATGAACTTTTTGGGCCTTTCTCATTGTCATCTCGTGGTGTTCCATTAGACACCTAGGCATGGAAGGTATGTCTTGTTCAAAACCAAACTGGAGTTTGACTCTATCTGTTTGATGCATTTCAACTATATGGAAACAGATAAGATAAGTCGTAGAACTCCAGATTCTGGCGTCTCTTTGATTTGGCACTTGAAAGTGGATGAACGACCTCCATATAAACTGGAAAAAAATTATTAGAATAAAGTAAGGATGTATATGAAACATGTAATCAAGTGCATGTGATAAGTCTTAGAATAAAAAAAATTACGTCTCTTTCTTACATGTGATCAAGTGCGTTTCGATACCCCTGTACATAAAACCGCGGATTGTTCGCGTAATCCATTCGTCTCTGGGTCCATCTGAAAAAAAATTATGACTATTAGTTATAGTAGAGTAAGATGATATTAAGGAACATGTTAATATAAGTAATACCTTTGCGCGTATGGAAATGACGACTGCATATTACTAATAGGAGCAACCAAGGGTATACGCGTGAATGCCCAAGTCTTGAGTAGTAGGACACAACCACTCATGCTCCTTACATCCTTGACTGATGCCTTGCACATTTCTCTGTACAGTTTTGCAAGACAAGCAGAACCCCAACTAAATTTGTTGCATTTTTCTAGATCCCCTACGAGAGGAATCCACGAAGAATGTAAAAGATTTTGGCTCTTGTCGGGAAACATAATAGTTGCAATCACAAGCAAAATATAAACTTTTACTTGTAAAATTGTACGTTCTGGGGTTAGGTTAGGGTCACAGTTTAATTCTGCATATAAGTTCTCTAGCCAAATAATTTTGACGGGCCCTCTATTTCTATCAGATGCTGTCGGTTCAACCCCTAAATTCTCTATATAGACCTCGTTACCTACCTCCGTATGACCATTAACAGCTTTTCCATCCACTCTAAAACCGAGCAACATGTTAACATCTTTTAAAGTTATTGTACATTCACCGATTGGTAAATGGAATGTGTGTTTTTCCGGTCTCCATTTCTCTATCAGAGCCTGAACTAGGCTAGTGTCAATTGGAAGATGATTTATTTGTGCGAAATGTGCAAAACCTGCCACCTCTAAATAAGGCATTATTCTATCACTTGCTTTCACGTGAGAATGCACATTTACTCTTAACTTTACATTGCCCTGAAAAAGTAAGAAATTATAGTCAACACAATCACATTTTTAAGAATTTTCTAGACAGGCATTTCTAAGAAACTTACACTTGCCAGCACATTTTCTTGTGTACCACGGTGATTCTTGCCCAACCACAACAGAGACATTTTTGAATGTGAGATGAAGAAAATGTGACTTGCTGAGGGAAAGGAAATTGTGCAAGAGGAAAGGAAATTGATGCAAATTTATAGGGTAACATGCATAATTAATAGTAGTAATAAATAATTTTGAAGAGACTACACACTGCATGAAGAGACTACACACTGCATGGCATTGGAACTCACATTTACTTCTTCTTGCATGCATGCTATGTTATACGATAGGCTGCAAAAAAATTCAGACCACATGAATGCTCGCTGACCCATTCCACGAGCATGTGAAGCACATGTGTATGCTCGCTTTCCCATTCCACGAGCCCATGAAGAATCCAACAATGTTTGCTTTCCCATTTCACGAGTACATGCAGCATGTATTTTTTTTTTTTTAATATTACATTACAACATTATATAACACTTGTTTCCTTCATTTCTACTATCACAACCACGTACCGATTTCATTCATAATGGCTCAGAACAATATAATTGTTACTTGTCACTTCAATGGTAGTGTGTTCACAGATAGAATTGTTGGATTCTCATTTAGCAACACAGACAGCTATGCATTCAAAATTCATGTAAATTCCGATTTCATTCACTTCAAAGAGAGGATGGGAAAAAAAACTAGCACAGTTTGTTGAGGAGATTATCTATCGTCGTCCATTACTTAACGGGGATGATGGTACAATTTTTTGCTTGATGAAGCCGATCACAAACGATGAAGACGTGAAAGCAATGTTTCAATGCCACTTGTTGTATGATCAACTGTCCATGATTGAGTTGTATGTTCGTCTACACGATAATGTTGAAACATTTACGACGCAAGAGACACATTCACACCATTATGGAATGAGCCAAACATCTGACGACGAACCAACACAAAACAACGAACCTTTCTTACCAAATGAAGAGGTTGGGGAAGCTAGTGAGGGTGAACTTCAGGAGGTCCGGATGCAAGACATTTTTGGTAATAGCGACGACGAGGAAGATGAGGATTTAATAGTCGCGTCTATGATGGTAATTCGTGCAGAACCAATTAGCTTGTACAATCCACCTGCACATATGCAGAATATATGCATGGAAGACGCTGAACCAATCTTCGTGTTTGGACGTGTCATACCAAACCATATTGCTGACGAAATTGAGATTGGGATGGAGTTTGAAAACAAGGAAGCTTGCATTCTCGCTCTGCAACACTGGCATATTAGACACAATGTTGACTATTGGGTTTACCAATCCGACAATGTACGGTATGTCATTAAATGTAAGAAACAAGACTGCAATTTCAAATGCAGGACTTCCAAAAGAAAAAGGAACTTCAAATGGAAGATTGGTAAGCTATCTGGCCTCACACATGCACTGCCACGTCTATGGCACAGGACCATAGGAAGCTGAATTCAGAAATGATCAGCCATAGCATCAGAGAGCTTGTCAACCGTGACGCTTCATTAAAGGTGAATGTCATCATTGCCCATATACTTGAAAAATACAGGTACATAATATCCTACAGGAAAGCATGGATCGCCAAGTGCAAGGCCGTAGAGTCACTGTACGGTAATTGGGAAACATCTTACAACGACCTGCCGTAGTGGATATTAGTAATGAAAACCATTCTTCCTGGAACCATTATTGAGTTGCAAACCCTACCAGCAATTTCAGATGACGGTTCCCAAATATCTGGCACACGCATCTTCCATTGTCTGTTTTGGGCATTTCGACCTTGTATACGTGGATTCGCCTACTGTAAGCCCGTTATCCAAATTGACGAAACATTTTTATACGGCAAGTATAAAGGAACTCTATTGATGGCGGTTGCACAAGATGGTAATGCAAACATTTTCCCCTTAGCTTTCGCTTTGGTCGAAGGTGAAACAAAGAAAACCTGGAGCTTTTTTCTAAAGAACCTAAGGTTACACGTGACACCACAACCTGATTTGTGTCTAATCTCAGATAGACATGAATCGATAAAGAGTGCATATAGCAATCCCGAGAACGGATGGCAGGATCCACTATCTACACATGTCTATTGTATTAGACACGTTGCTCAAAACTTCATGCGCCAGATTAAGGACAACGCACTACGCTTGCAATTTGTTAACATGGGTATTGTATTACATTTATGCGCTTACTTACCTATTTTTTCGTTCTTTTTCTATGTTTTTCATAACATTTCTGTTACAGGTTACGCTTTGACTGAACCTGCATTTAACTACTATCGCGATAAAATCCAAAGAACAAACATTGAGGCCTCGCGTTGGATAGACAACATACCAAGGGAGAAGTGGTCAAGAGTATATGACGGAGGGAAGCGTTGGGGGCATATGACGTCTAATTTGGCAGAAGCCATGAACTCCGTTCTAAAGGCCACCCGGAACCTTCCAATCACTGCGTTGGTTTAATCTACATACTATCGCCTGGGTTCCCTGTTTGGTAAAAGAGGCCACAAATGGACCAAAATGTTGTCTACTGGAAAGGTTTTCACGGATGGTTGCAACAAGGGAATGGCTGATGAAGTAGCCAAGGCTAACACGCATAATGTCATACAATTTGATCGTGAAATATTTTGTTTCATGGTGCAGGAAAAAATTAATCATAATGATGGTCGTCCAACAGGTACTTTCGGCGTTGACCTAAAGAATCGATGGTGTGACTGTGGGAAATTTCAGGTATTTCACTTACCTTGCTCCCACGTCATCGCAACATGTTCTAGTATACGTCAGGACTACTCCATTCACATCCCAGAGGTTTTCACTGTTCTTAACTTATTCAAAGTCTACAAGGAAAGCTTCTTAGGAGTACCCCACGAAGACAACTGGCCAAAATATGAAGGATTTAAACTTTGCCACGATGATTCCATGAGAAGAAACAAGAAGGGACGTCCAACCAGTAGTAGGATTAGAACCGAAATGGACATCGTCGAAAAGGAAAAGAGAAGGTGTGGGATTTGCAGAGAAATAGGCCATATGCGTCGAAAATGTCCTAATGTTGCCGGCCCGTCAAACCGACCGTCTAGATAATAATATTTATTTTTAAAGTTAATCAATTAATAAAGTATGTATCTTGAACTTGCTTTGTCTGTAGTCAAACACAAATTTATATTTCAATACAACGTTTTCAAACAATTAAGACAATAAGACTTGTTCTTAAAACAACAACACACCGAAGATTTCAATGATTCAACTAAGCAACAGCAACATTAGAAGATTACAAACTCAACAAACTTAACATACAACCTAATCCACAACAACAATCAACACAAGTGGATCTTGGACTCCTCTGTTAACTTTGCCACTATGTGCTGAAAACATACATTGTACATCATAACGATACTCAATTTTTCTCACCTTCCTACGATGGCCACCCAGCTGTCGAAACCCAGTGTTAATTGCTGCAACCACGGTTCTGAAGTTCCACAGTGGATCTAGGTAAACACTGATTTTTTTTTCTTGCCCATAAAACACAAGAGCTTCGACTGACATTTTTTAATACACAAATGCCACACTGGAATGATGAATGTTGATACAAGACGACATTTATTTATAGAAAAAATAAACGTTTCTGCTCACAAACTCATTCAACGAGCATCAATCATTTTTAAAAAAAATTTAAAAAAATTAAATTTTATTAATAAAATAATAATTTTTTAATTATTAAATGACTATTTAATTAAGATATATTATTAAAATCCATTAAATCATTTTATTATACCATAGAAAATTATAAAACAATTAAAAAAAAAACGCAGCCCTTCATATGCTCGTGAACCGGGTTCACGAGCACACACAACGTGTTCGTCCCTTCACTTGCTCGTGGAATGGGTCAGCGAGCGTCCAGTAAAAGCCGTTCATATGCTCGTGAACCGGGTTCACGAGCACACACAACGTGTTCGTCCCTTCACATGCTCATGGAATGGGTCAGCGAGCGTCCACTAAAACTAGGGTACCCTAGTCATTTTTTTTCAAAAGGAGGTATATTGGTATTTATTATTTCAGGCTGGGGTAGAACAGTAAAAATCTCTAATGTTGTACCATAATAAAATGAATCCTACAGCCGTAGCAGAAAAATTTAATGTCGCAAGAGATGTAAATGAACACATGTGGAGAAGGCTAGCATTTAATACGTAGCCGCAACATTGTTTTGAAATGCACATGAAGTATGAATTTAACAATTACTAAGCACAACTCATGACTTGCCAGATTGTAATAAATGCACATGATAGAAGTAACAATTTAACAATTACTAAGCAGAAGGCATTAATTGTCAGATTGTAGTAATGCTAGCCACCAAGGTTGTCAAACTCGCGAGTTTACTCAAACTCGTAAAGGGTCTACAGACTCGACTCGCAGACTCTACTCGCAAACTCGTACGAGTCTATGAAAAATTAAAACAACATTCAAAAATCTATATGTGACACATACATAAAACACACATATATTTTTAAACTTGTAAATGACTCATATATGATACAAATATATATAATAGAACACTAGTTAACATTAAAATTTACATTTCATACTCCATAATAAATTTCTTAACAAAAAAACTCAATAATAAAACAAACAAAATAGCAAAGTATGTAGTTAAAGACTTAAAGTACAAATTATTCTTAATTGGCTACTACATAAAGCAAAAAAAAACATAAAACAAATATGCTAATAGCTTTAAACATCCAAAGCTCTAGTGAAATCATCACCATCATCGTCATCGATATCTTGAGTATCATCATCAAAATATGCCCCAGATGAAACATCTTCTTCATCATTAACCAATGTTGGATTGCTTGATGTTTCGCTTCCACCTAATTCAACACCACCACCACCACCACCACTACCACCACTTTGCACAACATAAGTAACAACAACATCAACTTCCACATCATTGACAACAATAATATCATCTTTCTCAATGTTAACTTTGGTTTGCACATTTTCTTCATTAGGATCTTCAGCTATCCATTCATCATCTTTCCGCAAGAGAATATACTAGGGAAACATCCAAGAGACAGAACAAACACACATCGCCGTTGAAAGAATGAAGAAACTTTGCAGAAATAAGAGACTAGGAGAAAGGCTAACTAATTCCCATTAAAGCAAAAAAGTTTTTTTTTTAATAAAATAAAATATTTTGGAGGAGTTTAGGCCTTTTTGGGTTTAAAAAAAACAAAATTCAAAAAAACTTATAGAATCGTAAACTCAACATAGACTCGTGAGTCTATACGAGTTTGTGTGAGTCTACCCGAGTCTACTCGAGTCTATAAAAAAAAGATTCCATGTGTGAGTCTACTCGTTTTTGCTTCCTAGACTCGTAAACTCGTACGAGTTTACGAGTCTACTCGCGAGTTTGACAACCATGCTAGCCACACCATTTTTTTTATTACACTAAGCATGTAGTAGCCGTCGTTTTGCAACATCATGGATAAGTATGGCTGTAGTTAAATTTTTCCATGATTTCTTACATTAGTTGAACAACTTTATGTAGTTTTGGAAGAAAAATAGCAAAATAGAAATTACACCAGAAAAATATTGCAACCATATGTTAAAACAGTAATGGAACAACTTTATTCGGTTTTGAAGCCAATCAATTGGTTCAATGTATGTATGAACAACCTGATCTTGTGTTGGACCGTCATTCTGATACTAATCTTTTCCCACCGCCAGTGGTTGTTTTTTCTAACCAACGGAACCCTCCTTGCGGTTCTCAACTATCGCAGGTGTTCCACTTTCTATTCATTAGGTTCTTTTAATTTAGAATATGCTACTTTGCATAACATGTAATGAACATTTTACTCAGGAGCCTATTATCCCGAACACATACCATGAATCCATGCCAATCATTAATCAGACACGATAGGTAAAACATTTACTTAATGTTCATAATTTGAACGACGCCTACTCAGATTTATGCAGGTAAACTAAATCCATCTAGTTTGTGTATATTTGTTGTAGGGGATGGATCTTGATATCCAAAATCCTAATTCAGAATCATGTGTCTTGCTTGACCATAGATACAGAAGGTCTGACTCTGCGTAACGGATTCGAGGACCATGGTTGAAACATATCATGAATTGGTAATGCCATTGTTTTTGTTGTACATTAAGGCTTGATCTAATAAAGTCATCTAATCGTAGCCCATAATTGGAAAAATAACCATCCTTTTTTTTATGTGTCTAAATAACTATATATGAATCATTAAGAATCATCCATATGTATAAACAGTATTGAAAAAAAACCATCAATTCAAAACAAAACCACCTCATTATAAACACTCATCATGAATAACCGTCCAACGTTAAAGGTATGTCATATATGGAAAAAGGAACCATTAAAAAAAATAGTTGGGAATGAAAATTTACCTGGAAGCATATTTGTTATGTAGTTGTTAATATCATCAACTATTTTAATAGTCGATGCAAGAATAGCCCTACATTAAATTTGAAGTACTTTCTAATCGTATTTCTTCAGAGCTCACTAAATTTGAAGCACTTTGTAATCTCATATTTTTGTGAGAGTTAGGACTTTGCAATGGCCCCAAATATATGAAGCATTTATTGTAGAATGAACAATATCAGATCTGGTTCCTCTTGGCACAACAGGTAGAATCTGCCTGAAATCTCCTCCAAAAATGACGACTTTACCTCCAAAATTTTAGCGACATTCACCACTATCATCACTCATAATATCCTTCAAAGACTTGTCAAGAGCTTCAAAACAATATTTATTTGCCATTGGTGCTTCATCCCATATAATGAGTTTTGTAATTTTCACCAAATTAGCTAAGTCTGATTTTTTCTCAATGTTACATGTCGATGACTCTAGACATGGTACTGTAATTTTAAACTTCGAATGTGTAGTTCTCCCTCCAGGTAACAATAAACTTGCAATTCCGCTTGATGCTACATTTAATACAATATCTCTTTTTGAACGAAGAGCAGCAGAAAGGGTGTTCCACATGAATGTTTTCCCGGTGCCGCCATAACCATATAAAAAAAACTCCACCTCTTTGTGTTGTGACGGTAAGCATGATCTCATTGAAAATGCTAAGTTGTTCTCCTACAATAAGAAATAACAGAATTTCAAATAAAATTAGCATTTTGCATAGTTAGGAAATAAAATGAATTGAATTTAAGTTTGATGAATTATCGACACCTGTTAAGGATTGAAATAGATTTTGTTAGATTTGATCCTAAGCAGAAATATCATATTGTCGTTCATCATAGATCAACCTGTTTCCAAAAAAGTCAATGACATAATTTGAAGGATATGGTATTGGTTTAAATTATTTCAAACTTCTTCTATTCTTTTGAAGTTGCTTCTCAATTTCCATCAACGTCAGTTGTTGGATATCTTCATCAGACAAGTTCAAGTCTACACGTAATAAATTCAAAAGGGTCAGAAATTACATAAAGGATACATACAAAGATAAAATATGACTGCATGGAATGATAGAAAGAGTATATAAAATGTATAACCTGGATTTTGAGCCAATCTTCTTTGTTCATAAAGTATACCATCTGATAAGTATATCCAAGTCTTGAGCCAAACATGGTTGGGTCGATTCATTGAAGCTGATAACAACATTGTAACAAAAAGTTTCCGCAAAAAAGCACCAGAACCCCAATTGTATGCCTCTTTTATTGCCTCAACGAACTCTTTTTCATATTGCAGGAAACCCATAGCGAAACATGCATCTCTAAATGTCTTGTGTTTGAACCCATCTATCGTCTTTAAATCATCATAGCAAGTAGGCCCTTTCTTTACAGTCAACAACATCCTTAAGTAATACAATTCACCGGTTATTGGCGGGACCCAAATTAGACTACCAATTGTGTAACCTCTTTTCTGTGGCCTCCAACACCTCTTTCGTCGATCATAAACAAACTTGGAGACAAACTGACCATGTGTTAATCGTTTTGCTTCTTCATATTCACTATTGGTCACAAACCATGCTGTAAACATTGATTCTGTTACACTTGGTTTTAGAAGGACATTTCCAATTTGCTCATAACCTTTGTAGTAAATTGAAGTCTCTCCTTCCATGTGAAAAAACAACCTTTCAACTGCTGGTTTTCGACCATGAATTGAGTAAGCGAATATTTTCCAACAAGCTTCGCTTGGTGATACATATAGACAATCTAAGTATTGTTTGATTTCGTCAATATTCCCATCTGTATGAGAGCTATTTGGAACAATCACTGCTGCGATCCTATTTTATTGAAAAGATATTTTATTGAAGTACTTTGATTGCACCACTCCATATTTATGTGTGCCTCATATTTCATCAACAATTTTGGATTGTGGGGGACAACATGACCACTATGAAGTGTGACTCCATTATTTTCAACTGTATGACCTAGATCTCTTCTTCTATAAACTGGGTATCCATCTTGATCAACAATTGTTACATGTTGGAATTTCTTAGAATAGTACTTTGAACACCTATCATCCTTCATACATGGGCATTTTGGATTTGCCAATCTGCAGGGTCCATGAACCATGTGGCTTTTAACAAGATTGTACAATCTTGGTTGTTTCACTAGATCGGGAACTTCAGCTGAAATGATTTTATCGATATCTTCTGGTCCTGGATATTTATTGGATGGATGTAAGAATATAAGAATGTGTGCATGTGGTAGCCCTCTCTTTTGAAACTCAATTGTGTACATATCTGAAAAGAAGAAGTACTGTTAAATTATAGTTAAAACATGACAATCTTCTTGGTAAAGGTTAAAATATTAACCTGTAAGTATTAAAAATATGATGATTAGTAAATTCCAAATTCATTACTTACATTCAAGAACCTTGCCCAACACCCCCTTCTTTGTCACGTCTGCTAGAAGGCTATCAAACTTCATCTTAAAAATTCTAGCAATAATATCTAGTCTATCTTGTGGCTTCAAATTTAAAGGACTAAGTACTCTCTGGATTTCAGGCCAATTTGGATTACAGGTGAATGTTATAAATAGATCCGAAAATCCCACCATACTACAAACTGCTATCCCATCATAGTAAAGTTGATCCATAAATCTTCTACTTCCAACGTAAGATGAAGGCAATACAACTCTTTTTCCTGTGCTTGAACCTTGTATTTGGTCTCGCTCTTCATTCAAACTTGTAAACTTTGACACTCTAAGTTTGCTTTGGTTTTTCCTAAGCCAATTCAATCTCTCCCCTTCAAGCATTGTGTAACCATCCACCAAAAATTGTTGGAAAAGTCTCCTAGATGATAACAATGTCTTTGCTTCATCAGGTCTAGTTTGGATTCTAAATGCTAACCATTCTCGTATTGTAAGCCGATTCCTTTTATTATCATCAAAAATGTCCAGATCGCGATGGGTAATGTTAGGTCTATAACCATCTTCTCCATAAGGGAATATCAATGGATATTGGAATGCCAAATAGGCAGGATGAAATTCATCAATTCTTTGCAGTTGTCTCCTGTAACACCCCCAATCTATCCCCCAATTAAATAAAGTGATAACAAATAAATCAGAGTATAATTAAAACATTCATGGCATAGACGGAGGTGTCACATCAATTGAAACAAAATACAACAACCTGCTCATATAGATATGCAACAATCAGGTAGCACATAACAGAGGAACTCAGTCTCTAACACCCACAATTCAGATACAGAATAAAAGCGGAAAATCTGCAACTGAAATCTCATATATATATATATATATATATATATATATATATATATATATATATATATATATATATATATATATATCATAAAAGTTTGTCTGTCATATACAGAGTCATACATATACAATCCAAAAAGAACATATACGTATACACATAATTACACACGATCTCCCCGACTACCCAGTGCTACATATCAGAGCCGACCGACAAAAGAATGAAGACCTAAGCTTCACAAAAAGACCTCCAACATCTAATCTGCAATGCCTCATAGAGCATTCAAAACAGCAGAAGGGTGAGAAACACAATCATAATATAATTGCATACAATTATATAATAACACAGAAATACACATGTAAAATATTCTCACCACAACTTACACCAGGATTCAAACACAAAACCACATAATGCATATCTCATATATCCATCACCAAGGCATATCAATCATGCTCAATGCATTTATCAACAACATATATATGTATATCTCAACTCATCAATTCCATTCACAATTCCACACAAAATCAATCCATTCATGATTTATGCAGATGCAAAAAGACTGACACAACGACTCTATGCAAATGCAATGCGGTACCGTTCCATCCATCATTCTCATCATTAGTTCACTCAGGAACTATTGGAATCATCGCTTGTTACTTAGTGTAACTCCCCATCGGGCAAACGATGTTCCCCGTCGCTCACACCTCTTTGTATAAGGCAGACGACGTTTATGGATCACTCACACCTCTTTGTATAAGGCACACGACCCAGTCGCTCACACCTCTTTGTATAAGGCACACGATCGTCCATAATCATCGCTCACACCTCTTTGTATAAGGCACACGATGTTATAGCGGATCCCCTCGGGAATCGTTTCGCCGCTCACACCCACTAGGGCACGCGACATCACAAGAATGCATATCATGATGCTTGGCATACAATGACTCATGACATTCAAATGCACACATATACACATCCATAATCATGCATATACAATCAAATACAACACAATGCATTTTCTTGCCCTTAGGCCACAAACCATCATCACAACATTTCATCACATGCATTCACATCATATAACATCACACAAGTCACACAATATATATCAAAAGCATATTGCATGATAACATATCAAATACACTCAATTAAAACGGTAAAAGTCGACAAAACGACACTATTCTATATTCCCGACATAATTAAATCGGCCAACAATCTCAAAACTATTTTAATAAGAAAGAACATTACATAAGCTTTCTAACGATACCAAGAATGTTCAAAACGGATAATCGGAACACAAGTTATGGAACCAAAAAGAAAAGGAATTGCGAAATGACAAAATTCAGCACCCCCGCTGGCCATACGCGTATTGCCCTGAGCCATACGCGTATTGCCCAGCCCCATACGCGTACCATTACGCATTTCAGCAGATGGCCGAGAAAAATGGATTTCCATACGCGTATTGCCTCAATTTTCACCTGCCATACGCGTATTGCCCAACCCAATACGCGTATGGACATGCCTAATACGCGTACGGCAGCAACAACCCAGAATTTTTCTGCAGAATTTTCTGCTGCGAAATCAACCAAAAATCACTCCAATTTTCACCTAAACACCAGAAAATTACCAATAGATTGCACAACAACACCTATCTAACATGTCTCAGCAATTATGATCATTAAAACATGATTTCAGACACAATTTGAATCAATTTCCAACAATCTCAACATATTATGGTTTTGGTTCTATATTCAATTTCAACCCAACAACCAACAAATACATACATACATAATCATACACAAGTATAAGATAATCGAGTTTCGCACCCTTACCCGATTTAATCGTGTTTGAAAAGTCGGTTGATCCAATTTCTTAAATCCCAAGTTTTTCTCTCTTTTTCTTCTCTTCTTTCTCTTTTCCTTCTTTCTCTTTTTCTTCTTCTCTTTTTCTTTCTCTCTATTTTTCTCTCTATGTTACTAACTTAAGAAAATAAGTAAAATGACTAAACTACCCCTACACTCAAATATCTCGCAAACGCTCCCAAAACGCGATAAAACATAATCACGATGAAAAATAATATATTACCAAATAAAAGTAAAAAATAAAATAATATAATAATAAAAATAATTAAATCGACTCGATTAAATAAATCTAACAAAAACTGGGCGTTACAACTCTCCCTCACTTAGAAATTTTCGTCCTCGAAAATATTACCTGAGACGAACAACTCCGGATACGACTCCCGCATCTGACTTTCCAACTCCCAAGTCAAATTGCCCTCAGCAGCGCCTCCCCGCGCTACTTTCACAAGCGCAATATCATTGCCTCTTAACCGCTTCAACTCGCGATCCAAAATCCTCACAGGTAATGCCTCAACCGTAAGGTTCTCCCTTACCTCAACCTCATCCATCGGAATCACATGCGACGGATCCGGAACATACTTCCGAAGCTGTGAAACATGGAACACATCATGCAAATTCGAAAGACTCGGCGGCAACGCCACCCGATAAGCCACAACACCCACTCTCGCGGATATATGGTAAGGACCAATAAACCGAGAAGTAAGCTTCTTCGACTTAAATGCACGACCAACACCCGTTACCGGTGTAACTCTAAAAAATACATAATCGCCCTCTTGAAACTCAAGATCTTTCCGCCTTCGATCATGATAACTCTTTTGCCTACTCTTAGAAGCCTTCATTTTCTCACGAATAAGTTTCACCTTTTCCGTAGTCTGTTGTACTAACTCCGGTCCAACCACCGAACTCTCACCAGATTTATGCCAACACAACGGTGTTCGACATCTTCTTCCATACAACGCTTCAAAAGGTGTCATTCCAATACTCGAATGGAAACTGTTGTTATACGTGAATTCCACCAACGAAAGATAACTATCCCAAACACCACCTTGCTCTAGAACACAAGCTCTCAACAAATCTTCCAACGACTGAATAGCTCTCTCGGTCTGACCATCCGTCTGCGGATGATAAGCCGAACTCAATCTCAACTTGGAACCTAACACCTTTTGCAAAATTTCTCAAAATCTGGAAGTAAACCTCAGACCTCGATCTGAAACAATACACAACGGAATACCATGTAATTTCACAATCACACGGATATAAATCTCAGCCAACCGCTCCAAAGAAAAACTGATGTCAATCGGAATGAAATGTGCCGATTTAGTCAGCCTATCCACAACTACCCAAATGGCATTATGTCCCATCTGTGTATTCGGAAACCCTGTCACAAAATCCATAGAAATGTTGTCCCATTTCCACTCGGGAATATCCAACGGTTGCAATAATCCACCAGGCTTCTGATGTTCTACCTTTGACTTCTGACACGTTAAACACGCATAAACAAACTGAGCCACATCCCTCTTCAATCCAGACCACCAAAAGATCTTCTTCAAATCTTGATACATCTTATTAGCTCCCGGATGTATACTCAAACTACTCTGGTGTCCTTCCTCTAAAATCATCTTTTTCAAGTCCGAATCATTAGGAATACATATTCTACCACGGAATCTCAAAACACCCTTATCATCCACTTTAAAGTCACCATCCACACTTTGATCTCCAACCGTCATCAAATCAACAAATTTCACATCCAACTTCTGTTTCTCGCTAACGGTTAACAGAAAATCATTAGTGACCTTTAACATACCAAGCCTCACGCCATCAGATGTCAATTCACACACCAAACTCAAATCTCTAAATGCTTCCAAAAGTTCCCACTCTTTAACCATCAAAGCAGACATATGCAAAGATTTCCAACTTAACGCATCGACTACCACATTAGCTTTACCAGGATGGTAATTCAAGCCAAAATCGTAGTCCTTCAAAAATTTCAACCATCTCCGTTGCCTCATATTCAACTCTTTCTGATCAAACAAGTATTTCAAACTTTTATGATCACTAAAGACTTCGAATCTTGCACCATAGAGATAATGCCTCCAAATTTTCAATACAAAAACCACTGTCGCTAATTCCAAATCATGAGTAGGGTAGTTCTTCTCATGAATCCTCAATTGCCTCGAAGCATAAGCCACAACCTTACCTTCTTGCATCAACACCCCACCTAAACCAATCAAAGACGCATCACAATACACCACAAACGGTTCAGTAGGATTCGGTAAGATCAAAATCGGAGCTGTAGTCAATCTTCTCTTCAGCTCACTAAAACTTTCCTCACACTGAATATCCCAAATGAACGCTTTACCTTTACAAGTCAGCTGGGTCAAAGGAAGTGCTAACTTGGAAAAGCCTTCAATGAATCTTCGATAATATCCAGCTAAACCCAAAAAGCTTCTAATTTCAGTAACAGATCTAGGAGCCTCCCATTGTAGAACTGCATCTACTTTAGATGGATCCACAGCAATACCATTACCTGAAATCACATGCCCAAGAAAACTCACTTCTGACAACTAGAACTCACACTTGGACAACTTGGCAAAAAGTCTCATTTCCTTCAAAATTTGCAACACAACACGCAAATGTTCCGCATGCTCCTCTCGGGACTTAGAATAAATCAAGATGTCATCAATAAACACAACAATAAATCGATCCAAATGCTCATGGAAAATATGATTCATATACTCCATAAACACACCCGGCGCATTAGAAACCCCGAACGGCATCACAGAATATTTGTAATGTCCGTAGCGTGTCCTAAAAGCCGTCTTCTGAATATCTTCCTCTTTCACTCTAATCTGATGATAACCTGACCTCAAATCAATCTTACTAAACACACACGCACCTACCAACTGGTCCATCAGATCATCAATTCTCGGAAGAGGATACTTATTCTTAATCGTCACCTTATTCAACTGGCGATAATCAATACATAATTACTTCCATCTTTCTTTTTCACCAAAAGAACTGGAGCACCCCAAGGTGATACACTTGGCCTCACAAACCTCTTTTCTAATAATTCATTCAACTGCTTCTTTAACTCGACCAACTCAGATGCCGACATACGATATGGTGCCATAGATACATGTCTAGTACCAGGAACTAGATCTATAAAAAATTCCACTTCTCTTTCTGGCGGCACATCTGAAATATCCTCCGGAAACACCTCTGGAAATTCACACACAACTGGAAACACATCAAGTGCAACTTGACTATCCACTGTCAACGATGCAAACAACCCGAACAACTGAGCTTCATCCGCCAAAAGTTTCTTCAACTCTTTGGTAGATAAGAAACTCGATTCCTCGTCTTCCTCAAGAGAAGGAAATCTTACTAACTTATGATAACAATCGATATGAACCCGATTGAACTGCAACCAATTCATTCCCAGAACCACATCTAAACCCTCCAATGGCAGACACACCAAATCCATCTCAAAATCTTTACCATAAATGGTCACAGGACAACTTAAACTAACCAAAAAAGTAGTTACCGACCCCATTGCTGGAGTATCAATAACCATCTCTCTACCCATCGAAGACAATAAAAGATTCAAACGCTTCGCGCACTCAGACGAAATAAACGAATGAGTCACTCCAGTATCAATAATAGCAACTGAAGGCTTACTATTAATAAAATAAGTACCTCTGATCAGACGGTCTGCACTAGTAGTCTGAGTTCCTGCCAACGCAAAAACTTTCCCACCAGCCCGAGCTTGCTTTGGTTTTGAACACTTCGTACTAACATGACCAGGTTCACCACAGTTGAAACACTTCACCACATTCTTCTTACAATCAGCTGCGACATGTCCTATACCTCCACAATTGGAACACTTCCTCATATCCTTTCTACATTCAAACTGACGATGTCCTAAGTCACCACACCTAAAACATCTCAGAGGATTAGACATACCTCCCCCACTTGGCCTTTTGTCAAAACTACCCCTTTGCTTACCCTTGTCAGCTGGTGACACATAAGGACCACCACGAAACAGTTGCTTCCCTTTCCTTTTGTTCACACTCTTATAGTGAGTAGAACGAGCTTTGTTATCCTCCTAAAAAATTCTACAACAGTCCACCAAATCCGAAAACCTTCTAATTCTTTGATAACCGATTGCCTGCTTGATCTCAGGACGCAATCCGCTCTCAAACTTCACACACTTGGAAAACTCCGCAGTTGCTTCAGCATAATGTGGATAAAACTGAACAAGCTCCACAAACTTAGCAGTGTAATCAACAACAGACATGTTACCTTGTTTCAATTCCAAGAACTCTATCTCTTTTTTCCTCTTACATCTTCGAGAAAATACTTCCTCAAAAACTCCCTGCTAAACAAAGCCCAAGTGACCTCTTCATCTGCCGCTTCCAACACATGACGTGCACTAACCCACCAATCATCTGCCTCCTCCTGCAACATGTGAGTACCCAGTCTCACCTTATGTTCCTCAGCACAGTCCATCACTCGAAAGATTCTTTCAATCTCCTTAAGCCAAATCTGTGCACCATCAGGATCATATCTTCCTTTGAAGATAGGCAGTTTGTTCTTCCTGAACTCATCATTCCCACAAGCATTAGGTGCACCCCGCACAGCCTGACCCATAGCTTGCATAGCAGTAGCAAGAGCAACGTCATTCCTACCAGTCATATTCTGTTCATTTCCAATAACAGCAACTATGGTTAAATAAACAGCTCACCCACACACAAAGACCGACACGGACTGGCACGAACTGACACAAACTGGCTCTGATACCACTTAATGTAACACCCCTAATCTATCCCCCAATTAAATAAAGCGATAACAAATAAATCAGAGTATAATTAAAACATTCATGGCATAGACGGAGGCGTCACATCAATTGAAACAAAATACAACAACCTGCTCATATAGATATGCAACAATCAGGTTGCACATAACAGAGGAACTCAGTCTCTAACACCCACAATTCAGATACATAATAAAAGCGGAAAATCTGCAACTGAAATCTCATATATATATATATATATATATATATCATAAAAGTTTGTCTGTCATATATAGAGTCATACATATACAATCCAAAAAGAACATATATGTATACACATAATCACACACGATATCCCCGACTACCCGATGCTACATATCAGAGCCGACCAACAAAAGAATGAAGACATAAACTTCACAAAAAGACCTCCAGCATCTAATCTGCAATGCCTCATAGAGCATTCAAAACAGCAGAAGGGTGAGAAACACAATCATAATATAATTACATACAATTATATAATAACACAGAAATACACATGTAAAATATTCTCACTACAACTTACACCAGGATTCAAACACAAAACCACACAATGCATATCTCATATATCCATCACAAAGGCATATCAATCATGCTCAATGCATTTATCAACAATATATATGTATATCTCAACTCATCAATTCCATTCACAATTCCACACAAAATCAATCCATTCATGATTTATGCAGATGCAAAGAGACCGACACAACGACTCTATGCAAATGCAATATGGTACCGTTCCATCCATCATTCTCATCATTAGTTCACTCAGGCACTATTGGAATCATCGCTTGTTACTTAGTGTAACTCCCCGTCGGGTAAACGATGTTCCCCATCGCTCACACCTCTTTTTATAAGGCACACGATGTTTATGGATCGCTCACACCTCTTTGTATAAGGCACATGACCCGATCGCTCACACCTCTTTGTATAAGGCACACGATCGTCCATAATCATCGCTCACACCTCTTTGTATAAGGCACACAATGTTATAGCGGATCCCCTCGGGAATCGTTTCGTCGCTCACACCCACTAGGGCACACGACATCACAAGAATGCATATCATGATGCTTGGCATACAATGACTCATGACATTCAAATGCACACATATACACATCCATAATCATGCATATACAATCAAATACAACACAATGCATTTTCTTGCCCTTAGGCCACAAACCATCATCACAACATTTCATCACATGCATTCACATCATATAACATCACACAAGTCACACGATATATATCAAAAGCATATTACATGATAACACATCAAATACACTCAATTAAAACGGTAAAATCGACAAAACAACACTATTCCATATTCCCTACATAATTAAATTGGCCAACAATCTCAAAACTATTTTAATAAAAAAGAACATTACATAAGCTTTCTAACGATACCAAGAATGTTCAAAACGGATAATCGGAACACAAGTTATGGAACCAAAAAGAAAAGGAATTGCGAAATGACAAAATTCAGCACCCCCGCTGGCCATACGCGTATTGCCCTGAGCCATACGCGTATTGCCCAGCCCCATACACGTACCATTACGCATTTCAGCAGATGGCCAAGAAAAATGGATTTCCATACGCGTATTGTCTCAATTTGCACCTGCCATACGCGTATTGCCCAACCCAATACGCGTATGGACATGCCTGATATGCGTAACAGCAGCGACAACCCAGAATTTTTCTGCATAATTTTCTGTTGCGAAATTAACCAAAAATCACTCCAATTTTCACCTAAACACCAGAAAATTACCAATAGATTGCACAACAACACCTATCTAACATGTCTCAGCAATTATGATCATTAAAACATGATTTCAAACACAATTTGAATCAATTTCCAACAATCTCAACATATTATGGTTTTGGTTCTATATTCAATTTTAACCCAACAACCAACAAATACATACATACATAATCATACACAAGTATAAGATAATCGAGTTTCGCACCCTTACCCGATTTAATCGTGTTTGAAAAGTCGGTTGATCCAATTTCTTAAATCCCAAGTTTTTCTCTCTTTTTCTTCTCTTCTTTCTCTTTTCCTTCTTTCTCTTTTTCTTTCTCTCTATTTTTCTCTCTATGTTACTAACTTAAGAAAATAAGTAAAATGACCAAATTACCCCTACACTCAAATATCTCGCAAACGCTCCCAAAACGCGATAAAACATAATCACGATGAAAAATAATATATTACCAAATAAAAGTCAAAAATAAAATAATATAATAATAAAAATAATTAAATCGACTCGATTAAATAAATCTAACAAAAACTGGGGCTTTACATCCCCCGTTGGCTTGCATAATAATATCTTTTTCTTCGGCCGTGTCAATGTCTCCTACAATTAAAATCGCCACCTCAGAAACAGTAGGTTGGTTGTACAGTCTTCCGTCGGTAGATCTAGATGAAATTAGCTTGAGCTTGAGATTATGGAGATTGTTTTGATTTATCCATTGTATAACAATCAAGAAACTTTTAACATGTGTGTTGTGTGTATACAACATATCTGACAACCTTTGAATAACTTCTGGAAGAATGTTGTTTTTGTTGCTATGGCAAAAACAGAAAAATAGGCGAACTTAGGTATATTAAATAGTGTGGAATGGTTATAATTTAATAGTATATAAATACAATAACGTATAATAATAATACCTTAGACCGTCCATTCGGTTTGCTATTTCATTTTCCGTATCATATATGTAAAGTTGAGCAAATTTGGGTGGCTGACATTCTGGTGGCAATAAAATATTGATGCGGTGGCAAGATTGACCTTGAACTCGTAAAGTAGGAGGACCACGACCATTATTAAATCTGTTGTCAAACTTAGCTCCCTGAGACGTGAATGCAAACATCATATTGTATGTCCTAATTTGTGCTTGGAAGTTTTTACTGTCTTTGGCATTGTGATCAAATAAGAGATGAGATAAAACTTCAGGTGGATGTTTCAACATGGGTAGTTCAACTTTACCATTACCACAACATAAATACTATTTTGGACTTGCAGCATGTTGTCATACCCCAAAATTTGCCCTCTCATTACTTCATATCATTTAGCATGAGCTTTCATTTCATTGCATTGCATTCACGCATAGAAAAACAAAACATCAAGCGTTGCATTGCATCTTGCATAAGGGCATGTGATCGGTGGTTCTTCAGAGGTGTTGATCATCCAAAGCTAAAGAATAAGGGCCAAGTGTTCCTCACAAGTCTCAAGGGTTCCTTAAGCCATATATCATTTCACTTTGATCCACAAGGCATAGGAAGAGAAGAATTCATCAAGAAGATTGGGTAGTGCACCACATCCTACATAAGGCAGTCAAAAATTGGTATTTGACCCCCAAATAGGCAAGCTCTTTGAGTTTTTATCATCTCCAAATGGCATATCTCATCATTATTTGAGAGGATACACATCATATTCAGAGGAATTTGGATTTGGAGGATGTGTTATTTCCTCCTAACCAGAAGGTGCCAAAATTAGGGTTCGACCTAAAATCAGTTTATTTCTGATTTCTTGGGCAAAACTTGATCTCATGGTATTCTTCATGTTCATAAGTGTATATGGATGGAAAATTGCTCATCAATTGGTTTCAGAAGGGTTTCAATTGATCAGTTGCCTGATAATCAAGAAATTGGGGAAAAAAGTCAACTGTGCGGTGAAAAAGTCAACTCCTGACTTTTTGAGGTCAAATTCATGAAATTCATGTTATATATATTCAATGGACAAAATTTTATCAAGAAATGATGGAGGAATAATGAAAAATCAAGAAATTACAAAACTGCCAAAAATAGAAACTTTGGGGTTTCCAAAAATAGTAAGTTTTGGCCATTTTGGCACCTCTCTTTGAGTCAGGCTTTCTTAATTTTAAAGCATCAAATCAAAAATCCACCAGGCCACAACAAAAGATCTTGTTTCAAGCTTCAAATCCATATAAATAACTCTTCCATCAGATCAAAATTGAGGGAGTTATGATCCATTAAAGTTTGACAAAACTAGGTCAAAACCCAAGTCATGGCAAGGCAAGTGCAGGCCCATGCGCCATAATTTTGTCGAACACTTGGTGTGCCAAATGTCCAGCCACTTTTCTCAGTGATGGAAGCTCAAAAATGAAAAAATATTGAACATTAAAGTTGTTCATCTCAATGTCCTCTTCAACTTTGATGTTGGACATTTTTCCATTTGAGCAAGTTATGATGGGGTTATGATGGTCCCAAGTTGACGTGTTCATGCAAAATTTTCCAAGTCAGGTTGCCATGCCAACCTACCAACTTGCCACGCCCATGCACCAGTTCTGAGCCATGATGTTTGAAGTCATTTTACACCATCCTACAAGCCTCTATTCAATTCAATTTCAACATCAAAATTATTCTCCTATATCTACTCTTTCATTGGCCACCAAAATCACACATTTCCATTCATTAAAGTGAGAGAATTTCATCACCAAACTTCCTTGCTGCTATAAAATCAGAAAAAAATTAACATTTGTTGTTGTTGTTAATTCAAATACTCACACTACACACCAGTCTACTTTCTATTTCATTAAACTAAACATTTCCTTACATCACCACCATCCACTTTAAACCTCACCATACACTTCATAAACTCACCCACACCATAGTAAATCTTCCCAACTCACCTCTAACTGTCATGACTCAGTTAGTTAGAGTCTACTCAGTTAACCCAACTCTAACTCATTTAACCACCATGGTTACCATTTAACTCCACATATAAATCAAAAACACACTTCACAATATGGGGAGCTCTCTCATTTTTCCACATTCTCAGAAATTACTCTCAATCATTCTCTCCACTTTCTCTCTAATCTCACACATTTCTCACACTTTTCATCATAATTTCTCAAGAAATCTAAAGTTTTTCTCGCACTCTCAAGAGTTCAGATCCAGATTTCTCTTTCGTTTCTTTATCATTTTCGAAGATTTTTGGAGCAACATCATCTCCATAACCTCCTCTTTCTACTGTATGCATTGGATTTGCTTGAATCCACCATCGAAAATCCTCAAGTTTCACTCATCACTCCTATTTTCTACTCCAAGCAAGTATTGGATCTGGTTTTAGCCTTTATTTGGCTCAAAGTGTTCATTTGAAGATCTTGCAAGAAGTTCTTGGATTTCTAAAACAAAAAAATTACACCTCACAAGGTTAGAGATCTTGAAACTTTTCCTTTAGTTCATCATAATTTTAGAGATTTACAATGTGAAATTAGTAATCATGCATTGCATCTGGAAGTCCTGAAATGATGGCACATCATTGGTTGTTTAATTTGGATTTTATGTGATTTTGTGAAATTTGTGCTTGAACATGTCACTTTCGTGCCATTTTTCTTGATGATAGAATGTTCTTTTTGAAATATAATTAGCATATTCATGATCTATGAAGTTTGGGCTTCAGTTTGATATTTTAATTTGCTAATTTTCGTTAAGAATTGATGAAGTTATTTGGTGTGGAAGTTGAGAAAAAAAATTCTTCGTTTTTTATTGTGTTGTATGAGTTTTATCCACTTTGCATGAACTAATAATGAAGACGGTGAGGTGTCAGTATGCTATTGGTGGTGTTCTTGCTTTTTTGTGATTAATTAATGATTACACAATGATGCTGAATGATTAGTAAGAGAGAGAGAACGGGTGTCGTGATTTGGTTGGCGTGGATACTCCACTTTTCGGCTAGCCAATAGAATTTCAGCAGCACATTAATGAGAAGGGGCGCTGGTCACGTGTTCTTTTTGTTGTGCTTCAGCTTGTTCCCGTGTGCGTGAGTGTAGGGTGGTCTTGGTGGTCATGCGCTGCAGGACGTTGGATCATATTGCATGATTAATCACACGACACTAAACGAATCACATGGTAATTGAGATGTACACTATCACACACGATTATGCGCTTAAATGGACTATGTAAACTGCTTTTCGCACCCTCCTCTTTAGAAGCCCAATCTTTTTGAACTAGAAAATTACTTTGGATGCACCCCCATTCCAATTCCTTTTGTATTTTGATTCCTTTTCCCTATCTGTTTGGTTTTCTATTTTTAAAAATAGTAAGACATTGCTAAAAATCCCAAATAAATTCATGTGGCATCTTAATACATTAAAATAATTTTTTACAATTTTTCATTCTGACTTTAGTGATTTTAGAGCATAATTCCAAATTTGTCATTTGATTTCTTTTGAATATAATTCTTCCTTGATGATCAAACTTGTACATTTTATTTCTCCCACTTCCTACAACATTTTTTGCTCATTCTTTTTGCAGTGGTTAGATAGCATACTGAATCATATGAAAATATTTTGTTTGCATTTTTAACTCACTTTTCTCATGTGTTTTGATATGCATATTTGGACTTTCTTTGGATGTGTTTCAAAGTGAAGTTGTGAGCTTAATTGAGCATGATTCTTGTTGAATTTTGTGCTCTGCTTTTTACATGTGATTAAATTCTAACTTAATTGATTTGTGTTCTATTTTCATAATTTTTCAAATCCATTTGCTATTTGTTTATGCATGCTATATTAGGAGACCTTTTATGAAGTTTTGTTAACATCATTCTCACATGTTTAGGTGGGCCTTTATGCCATCTTATTAGGATTTGTTTATGCATCTTTTGTATGTTATTTGTATGATATTATAGGTCACCTTTGTTGCATTATAAGTCACTTGGGTTTGCATTTGCATTTGGTATGAGTTTGTGCATTCTAATTTGAACTTTGACTTGTTTCTATCTCTCACTTCCTCTTATGCTATATGAAATTCATGTTTGCATTTTTGTGTGCCATGTCACATGTCTCATTCACATCTCAATAATGCTATGCCACTGCCCTAGGTATGCATTTATCATTTTAACATGTTATGCATCTTTAATGTGTCAATTTGTGCATATATTGGAACATGTTTCACTTCTCTTTTCTTCTACTTCTTCTTATCCCTTCTACTTGAATTCTTTTATCCATGATTGGTGTGATATTTCATATGCTTTATAAGACCTTTGTCAATTGAATGTAATTCTGACCTTGACCTTTCATGAGGCATAAATGCATGATCACTTTGTATTTCCACTCATTCTTCATCTATTTCTTCTATGATTCACTTCTTTAGAGATTAGGACATTACTTGTACATAGATGGTGTGTGTTTGATGTCTTAACATTAGAGAGTACTCTTATTGTTTAGATTCTGACTTTGATTAGTTTTTATCTCTTAGGATCCTATTTCCTTGGTTCTTAATTGATTTTATCATTACTTGTTGTTTCTTCCTTTATTTCATACTTGTAAATATTGTGAACTAACTTTTTCATGTAGGTGCATGGTAAGTAAGTGTGGGGACATAGTCCTACATACACTTCTCTCCCTCCTCTTTTCTCATCTCTTTTAAATAATTCAAGTTGTGTTTGATAAGCATTTACATGCTTTCCTTGGATAACCTCTTCTTCATTCCCCTTTAAGATCAACTTAACTTCCATTTTGGAAGTAAGTTGCTTCTTTTGCTCTTCTTCTCCTTTCTTTTAGAAGTAGGTTTGTTAAACCACATTAACCATAGGATCTCCAAGCATGCTAACACTAGGGTGTGTCTTAGTCTCCCCTTAGTTTTCACCTTTACCTCCTCTCTTAAGTCTCTTCTCTCTCACCTTATAATAAAAGTAAAAAACACTTAATAAAGGCATAACAAATATTGTATTTAGGCCTTTCATGTGGGAACAAGGAGGTGAGGGGTCTTCTCTCATTTCTTTAGGAATGTTTAGTGTACGTCCCGTCTTGGGTCGATATGCGAGGCATTCGATCCTATATGAAGGACTTTAATAAAATACGTGTTACAAAACACCAAATAAACAAAACACTTCTTTCTTAAAAGACAAAAACAAACAAACAAATTCTTTCCTCATCTCTTTCATTCTATTTCTTAAGGATGCGTCATGTCCGTTCTACCGCAAACAGGTAACGCCTAAGTCTCCCTACAGCGAGCTGCAACACCTAACTGCTGGGACGCGCACTCTGAAGTTTCCATTAAAAAACACAAACAACCCATCCCTAGGTGAGGGGAACTACGTCGCTCTGATTCTCATGTTTCCGATGAGATACGTAGGCAGTGGGGTAGGGCCCATGGGAGCACTTCTTTTATTTTCCCTACATTTGTTCCTCTTTCTCTTTCCATTCCTTTTCCATTCTTTTTCCAGTTTTCTACACCCTTTGATCGAGACAAGCAAGCGTGGATCCCATCGGGTACGATGGACGCGTGGGGGTGTAGCGAGCGATTTTGGACGCGGTTCTTAAGCGCTGGTCGCTCTCTGCGGTTTGAGCTTTGACTACAGGTCGATTCATTTTTTATCCTATTGTGAGCTGAATAAGGAAGGGAAATAGATGTCTCCAATTAACCCTGCTTTGCATACTGAGTTTAAACAACGGTCTGTTAGGTTACGAATGCTATCAATGTGGGGGGCCTTTGTACTGGTTATTTGTATTTTCGCCAATACTGTTTTCTTTCTTTTTTACCTGGGCAGAAGGTTTCTGGCGGGGAACAAGGATTAGGATGTTAGGACTGATGCTTTTGAATGACTGCTTTTGATTGATGGAGAAATGGGATTTGGGTTTTTTGTTGATTGCGTTCGCTAAGATCTTTTCTTTCGATCTTATGCCTACGTATTCCCGTTTACCAAAATAGGGAAATCAGAGCGTTCGTAGTTCCTCCTATTCTATGGGAGGAAATTGGTTTTTGGTGTCTTGTTCAAAGCCCAAGACGTGAAGCGAAATGTGGTTTGTATCTTGTTCAAAGCCCAAGATGTGAAGCTGAAAGGTCTATTTGTGTCTTGTTCAAAGCCCAAGACGTGAAGCTGAAGGACCTCGACTTTAGAGAGAATTTGTCATCTCTAAAGAGGGAGAAGGAGAATTACTTTAACTGGGATACGCGGATCCGAGCAATGCCATAATTTCCAAAGAAAAGGTTTTAACCTGAAGGAGAAGACTTTAACTCAGTGTAGAGCAATGCCATCTTTCCTTAGGAATTTCTCATGCTAAAAGAAGGACATTGGCATGGATATAGATGATCCAGAGGCTTGCCGCTTACAGTGATTAGATGAAGGGAAAGGAGTTGTTGATGTTTGTGTACTGTGAACGAGGCACAACTTTGATGCTAAAAGGTTGATTGGATCAACCAGTGGTTTTCTTATACAAAGCCTAAGAGGAGGCTAATTTTCGCTAGGAAAATCATTATACAAAGCCTAAGAGGAGGCTATTTTGTGTCTCGTACAAAGCCCGAGAGAGAGGCTAAAAGTTTTTGACCCGACGATAGAGTCTTTGTGTGTCTCGTACAAAGCCCGAGATAGAGGCTATTGTTTGTTTGACTCAACGAGGGAGTCTTTGTGTGTCTCGTACAAAGCCCGAGAGAGAGGCAAAAAGGGTTGACTCAACAGGAGAATCTTTTATACTCAACAAGGGAGTGTTTTTGTATCTCGTACGAAGCCCGAGATAGAGGCTAAAGGTTTGTTTCAGTTGAGTGACAGATCCAATATACTGATTTTAAAAGAGAAAATCAGTTCTTATATGAGCAACACTGTACTCAGGGATTTGATTTGAGGATCAAGGATATTTCCTTCACTTTGAGGAAATGGGAAATCCAAAGGGTATTGAGACTATCCGAGTCTGCGGGTTTCCTTCCTATTCTTGAAGGGTGCTTGAGAATGTCTTTGAGACTCAAGGAAATTAGACTGTCCAAGTCTAGAGTTTCATATTTTGTACTATGCTTTGAGAAACAGTAGTAGACTCTTGGAAAGATTGTTCTATTAAGATGACTAGGTTCTGTTCCTATACCTCTAGGAGGTCGTCGGGACAATTTGTACGAAGCCCAAGAGGAGGCTGGAAACTTTTAAGAAGCCGACGGGTCCTTGTACGAAGCCCAAGAGGAGGCTATCATTCCCGGAGGAAGAGATCATTATACGAAGCCTAAGAGGAGGCTGTGAATACTTCTAAGAAGCCGTAGTGTCCTTGAATAATGCCCAAGAGGAGGCCGATGCTTTTAAGAAGCCCGTGGGTCTATCATCTCCTTTCCATTAGGAGAGATAACTCTTTTAAAGATAACAACCACTAGTAAACGTGCGAGGTTTACTATCCAGCGACTTTTAGCTTTTAAAGAGGGTTCCTTAGTTAAGGTCCAAGATTATGACCGTAGGGGGTACCCAAACCCCGAGACATTCAAGGCAAGCTATCCACAAGGAATAGATCAAGTCAGGAAAGTTCGAGAATTTGGAAGAAACTCAAAGATGCCATTCACGGAGAATACATTCATCTTGGGGAGTAGAGCTTCTTGACGATTCCTAAGGAGAACAGCCGAAGAGAAGACTGTATCTGGTGCTCCTATTGGGGATCTAGGCGTCTATTTCTACGAATAAATGAAACGGCGTCTCCTAGTTCTAGACGTAGTTGCCGGGGAAACTCAAAATATCTATACTATTATTACACAGTAGATATGAGTTTATGAAAGGAGACTTACAGTGAGCAGCCCCATAATACAGTTTATAATATGAAAGCAGTAAACGAAAGCGATAACCACTTACTCGGTTGGAGTGCTTCCATGTTGTTTGGTTAGTTGTTCAACAAAGAAAGATTAAAAACAACAGTATATTCAAAATCAAAGGAGAAAGTGCTTTGAAAAAGAAAGATTTGGGGCTTACCGCTCAAGGAGAGGCCCAGGGTTTTATCAGTGAGCACACTGTTTGACTTTGTACAGCGGGACTTATACAAGTGACTGAGGCCCAAAATGGTTTTCTGTACAAAGGGATGGGTCTTACACTCTCTCAAGAGGCCCAAAAAAGGTTTAAAAAAAAGAGTGGGGCTTATAACACGAGGGTAGGCCCAAATGGTTTTTCGTTTAAAAATGGCGATCGCGCCGAGGTTTTCTTTTAACGCAGAGGGACTTATACAATAAGTGAGGCCCAAAATGTTTTGGTTAAAAGGGGGATTGTGTCTTACACTCTAATAGAGGCCCAAAGTGTTTTGAATGGGTCTTATAGCTCAAGGAGAGGCCCAGATGATTTTTATTTTTAAACGGATGACGATCGCGCCGTTTACTTGTACAGAGGGACTTATACAATGAGTGAGGCCCAAAAAGTTTTTTGTACAAGGGGGATGGGTCTTACACTCTCTCAAGAGGCCCAAGAGTTTTGAAAATGATTTATGAGGGTTGAATTAATCCAAAACCCTAATTTGTTTTCAAAATGTATTTAATTGAATAAAAATTCAATTAAAATGATAAAAAATTGTTTATTACATGGAAAACAAATTGTGATCTTGGATTAATGCTTCAAAAATTAAGTATTGACCTCCAAGTCGTGACAGCAACTTCAAAGTGATTTTTGATTTGGAGGTGTTACAAATGAGTGGTGATGATCTGAACAGCTTCCCTACACCCTATGGATTGTGTTTGGATGGTTGGACTTGATTGAAATTGGCTGGATCATTTTGTGGCACCTCAGCTGCACTTTGGTTAAAACCTTGAGCAACCAGCTGGTGATTTTGTGAAATTGATGTTTCAGAAGTAATCTAAGTGTATGATCAGCTCATATGTGATGTATGTGAGGTGTGTGAGTGATTGGTTTGATTAGAATTGCTCTCAAACTCAAAACCCGATAGTGACTTGCCTTAGAAGGCAAAATTGGAGTGAAAGAAGAGATTTTGAGGAAAGCATCTGTTAGATGGATTTGGTGTACTCAAACTGACCACAATTGAGCTCTATTTATAGTAGAGCAAGTTTTTTTTACAAGGAATAGTGCATGGCAGCTGGTAAGTAGGTTTGGCCAATGTTGGCAAATGAAAATCCAAGTCTCCTCTAGCCATTGACTAGAGGTTAGGGCACAGAGCTTTGGTTCCCTTGGTCTTGGATAAGTCTTGACTGATTTTAGATGAGAATGGCTCAGCCCATGCCACCTTGATGGTTCCATTGAATGCCTCATTCCAAATTTGAAGTCTTGTCCCTATTTTGGCCATTCTAGGTTCAAGATGCTATTTCTTGTTCCATGGACTTTGGAGGCTTGGCTCAGTGATTGTCCCCTTTAGATTCAATCCTCTGAGGTGTCCAAGTGGATAGGAGCAATTGAATTTGGCTGATTTTGGCAAATCGACCAAATTTGCAAATTCTGCCTTGCCTTGACAGATTTCAGCAAGGCAACTTGGCAATGTTGTATCTCATGGTGTAGGTTGAATTTGGCAATGTTCTTGGCCATTTTTGAAAGCTCTTACATGATACAACAACTGTTTGAACAAGTTTGGTTTTGATCTCTTTTGATTCCAAGTGAAAAATCCCCCTACATTTGGCAAAAAGTGAGGCAGAATCTGACTTAGTGAAAATTTCACTAAGTGTTGGAAAAAATGACATTTTCACTTTTCAGCCACTTTGATCACTCCATAACTCAAAATCCTTAATGAATTGGAATGACTTGTAGTTGAAGTTTTTGTAGGTGATAATAAGGGCTACAAATCCATCTTTGGATGAGAAAAAATGGCCTTGTGGTTTAGGAGTTATGGTACTTCAAAGTTGGTACCCTTGCCACTTTATTTTTAACTTAGAAAAATTTCTAAGTTTTATGGTTACCCCTTTTACAAGTTATCTCACTTTTCTTGATTTTTCTTGATGAATGATGATTCAAATCATACATTAACATCATTTTAGGGTTAAAAATCCATTTTGGTGAAAAATCTCAAAAAGTCAAAGTTGACTTTTGTGCACGGTTGACTTTTTATCAGATGAATTCCAAACTGTGCAATTCTTCAGGAAATCATGTCCTTGACCTAAATCAAACTTGATGGACATGTTCCATGGGTGTCATAGGGTATATTCAATCATGTATTAGGGTTTGGGAGCATGTCCTGGTCAAAAGTCAAAGTTACAGTTGACTTTTCCCTTAAAACCCTAATTGTGGTGCAGATGAAATTGAGACTTGTTGCCCAAGCTTCTTGGATTAATCCATTGTTCCAAATGGATCAATATGGTATATTAGAGACCCTCAAATCATCTCTTGAGGTCTTGGCTCATGGTTTGTCCCAAAAGTCAACTTAGGGGTGAATTAGGTCAAGAAACCCTAATTCCTGATTTTTTATGAATGCATCCCCTGAGGCAAAATTGACTTGATGCATGGGTTCATGAGGTTCCATGAAGTATATTAGGTCATGTTTTGGATCATTGCCTTGTGCCCAGATGAAAATTTCCATCTGGAGGCCCTGGTCGACCAAAACCCTAATTTGGTGACACTGTCGATCGTGAGACTTGATCCACCTAGAAGGGAGCAGCCTTGTGCTTAATCCTTGAAGTGGGTGTCCTTTTTGATCCATTGTGGATGTTTAAGAGATTAGACAAGTTGAGGATCATGTCATTTCTTGATTGATCCTTTGTCTAAGCACTCAGAGAGGGCTTGAAACCCTAATTTTGATTGTAGTGGATGCTCACCCATCTTTGGGGAGACTAATGAGGCATGATGATTCATCCATATTGTGATGATGATTTGCACAATGATGGGAAACTTTAGTGGTCAAAATTTGGGGTATTACAGATGCCCCTATTTAATCTTCTTGGACCCGAAGGTGTGAATGACGAAAGGATTCGAGCATTCGGGGTGCAAGAGGATTAAATATCGGAATATCCGAAATTTTGATGGCTATGAATGGCAGCTTGCGCATTCATCTTCTTTTGCTAAGTAATGATGCTTAGAAAAGGTAAACTTCCCCTTGCTCCTGGTTTCCTACCAGGGAACTGGTCTTAGTTTCTGATTCAAACTTCCCCTCGATCCTGGTTTCCAACCAAGAACTGGTCTCAGTCTCTGAAATGAACTTCCCCTCGTTCTTGGTTTCTTACCAAGGAACTGGTCTTAGTTTCTGATTTAAACTTCCCCTCGATCCTGGTTTCCAACCAAGAACTGGTCTCAGTCTCTGAAATGAACTTCCCCTCGTTCTTGGTTTCTTACCAAGGAACTGGTCTTAGTTTCTGATTTAAACTTCCCCTAGATCCTGGTTTCCTACCAAGGAACTGGTCTTAGTTTCTTTTGTCAATAAACTTTATTGACAAGGGACGCTATGTGTAGCGGTTTTCCCTCAAACTTCTCGCCGAATTTTCCTGGGGAGACACCATTTGAGTGGGAAAAGATTTGATGTCAGACTTGCTGGGGAACCCATTCGTCTGAATTGTAGAGGTACACAAACTTCTCTGTTTTAGAGACGCCATTTGTCTATTCTACTGAGGAAAACGAGTCTCTTGAGAGACTCGTTTTCGTTTGGGATCTTTCATCATACTTTTCTCGGGATCTTCCCGGAGAAACGCCATATGATGGGGTCCAATTTTGAGGTGTCGATGACCTTTTCGTAGCAAAACTGGCGTGCTGCCGAATCTCTGATCACGAGGCTTTCTCTGTGGATTTTCCTTAATTCGGGAAAGCAAGGATATCATCTTCGATGGCGAAGAGTGACATCTGTTGAAGGTTCTCTGATCTTTCAGAGGTTCAAATTATCAAAGTGGCCAAGTGCCGACTCTGATCTAAAGATACACGGGTGGCGAGATTGTGCAGACGCAACACTTCCTGACGAGGGAAGGGCTGACAAACTCGATTGAGAGGACTTCTACCACTAGGGGACAAGACCGACTAGAGTGATAGTGATGCAATATGAAATGTGAATGCAAATAAAAAATGCATGATGTATGTATGTATATGCTGACAAAACAGACGCGACATACAGACTAATGGATGAACATAATCGGATACTCGGCCATCGCAGGGCGAAGAAGTACCGTTGGTTCAAAATAGCAATTCCACCTTGCTTAGGAGAGATAGTCCCGTTGGGAGCTATGTTGATCGAGCTTAGGAGATGAGAACTCGGCCGAGGATGTCAGACGAAACAAGGTCTCTGACACAGTTGATCCCTTCATTTAGGCGAACTGGTTTAGAAGGAGTACTTTGATTCTGCACTTTGAAGTTCGCTTACTTCGGGAGAAGTGATCGATGTTCTTCTGATGTTCAACAGTCAAAAGAAATGCCATCTTTAATTTAAAAGCAGAAAAATTTTAACAAGTAAATTTATTTTTGTTTATTTCAAGAATCGCTGATTAAGTTTAAACAACGTCGTTCTGTAAAGCTAAAACAAGTAAAGAGTTATAAACAAAAGCCCAAGGGCTCAAATTTTATTGATAAGATGGAGATCAGCCAAACGCGTGATTCCAAAGAGTATATACAAAGTTAGAAAATGGTAATTTACAGGGAAAAGGGCTACGTTGAAACATAACGACCACTATCCTTCTACCAACTTTGAGTTCGAGACATCCTGAGCTTCGGTCGAAGAAGACCTTTGACTGGAGATTTCCTCCGATAGATGATGTAACTGCTGCTGAGGGACTTGCCCCTGTTGAACATAGTTACTTGCCATTATCCCTAATTTTTGCCTGGATTGTACTATGAGATTTCCAATCCATCGAGATGATTTTTTTCATGTCTCTAACTTTTGCCTGGACCGCCCTTTCGGGTTTTCAATCCACCGAGACGTTTTTTTTTAGGCGAAGTATTTCTTGACTACATCAACATTCGTGGGGTAGGCAAATTCCTCTCCGTCCATGGTTGCAAGTCTCAAGGCGCCGCCTGAGAAAGCTTTCGTGACCACATAGGGGCCATCATAATTTGGGGTCCATTTGCCCCGAGAGTTAGTGAGAAATGATTGTATCTTCTTGAGCACGAGGTCTCCTTTTCTGAAAATACGAGGTCGGACCTTTTTGTCGAACGCCCTTTTCATTCTCTGTTGATACAACTGACCGTGGCATAGTGCCGTGATTCGCTTCTCTTCGATCAGGTTCAGTTCGTCGTGTCGACTTTGACACCATTCAGCTTCGGTGAGCTTAGCTTCCATCAATACCCGGATTGATGGGATCTCTACTTCTATGGGGAGAACTGCCTCCATGCCATAAACTAGAGAGAAAGGGGTTGCCCCTGTTGAAGTGCGGACAGATGTTCGATAACCGTGAAGAGCAAAGGGTAGCATTTCGTGCCAATCTTTATAGGTTACAATCATCTTTTGAACGATCTTCTTGATGTTCTTGTTAGCCGCCTCTACCGCTCCGTTCATCTTGGGTCGGTAGGGAGATGAGTTATGGTGTTCGATCTTGAACTCTGCACACAACTCTTTCATCATCTTATTGTTCAAGTTAGATCCATTATCAGTAATGATCTCGCTTAGAACACCATAACGGCAGATGATATTGTTTTTGATAAATCGGACCACCACTTGTCGGGTTACATTGGCGAATGACGCTGCTTCGACCCACTTGGTGAAGTAATCAATGGCTACCAGGATGAACCGATGTCCGTTTGAAGCCTTAGGTTCGATCAAGCCAATCATGTCGATTCCCCATATGGAAAAAGGCCATGGGGAAGAGAGAACTTTGAGATGTGATGGCGGTACATGAATTTTGTCGAAGTATATCTGACACTTGTGACACCTCCTCATGTACTTGTAGCAGTCGGATTCCATGGTCAACCAATAATACCCGGCCCTGAGAATTTTTCTCGCCATTGTGTGTCCGTTGGCATGAGTGCCAAAGGATCCTTCATGAATTTCTTTCATGAGCATGTCTACTTCTGGTCTGTCGACGCATCGGAGCAAGACCATGTCAAAATTTCTCTTATAAAGAGTGTCACCGCTCAGGAAGAAGTTTCCAGCCAATCTTCTGAGGGTTTTCCTGTCTTTTCTGAGTGCCCCAGATGGGTACTCTTGTTTCTAAAGGAAGCATTTGATATCGTGATACCAAGGTCTGTCGTCTATGACTGCTTCAATCGCGAAGATGTAAGCGGGTCGTTCAAGGCGCATGATGTCGATCTTAGGTATGTCATTCCATCGACCTACACTAATCATGGAAGAGAGAGTGGCTAATGCATCAGCCATGTGATTCTCATCACGAGGGATGTGATGAAAGTCGACTCTGTTGAAGAAGGGTAACAACCTTCTTGCATAGTCTTTGTAAGGAATTAATCCTGATTGGTATGTGTTCCAATCTCCTTTTATCTGGTTAATAACCAAGGCTGAATCGCCGTATACGTCCAAGTTTTTGATCCTTAAATCAATCGCTTCACTACAAGAAAATAGTCATTTTACGACACTTGAATCGCGACAGTTGAGTCTCAACTGTCGCAATGTGTGTTTTTTTAGATTTTAGCGACAGTTCATACGACAGTTTGAACTAGTGTCGTAATCATTGAGTTGAATTGTAAGCTACACAAATAGTTAAGTTTGTCTAATCATGCATAACCTTACTTTCCATGTATTTTAAGTAATAGCTAGTTTTTTTAAATATTTTTTATTTGGCTCAATTTATTTTAAAATATTATAAATATTTTATATATAATTGTTTTGATAAATATTTCTCACTTTTTTTATATGATTTAAATGATAAAATATTTTGAGTATTTTTCTCAAAATTTTATTTAATAATTTTTAAATAAATATCAAATAAATTAAGCTTATTTTAAAACTAACTATAAAATTATTAAAATTATTATTTTAAATTTAATAATTCACATAAACTATTAAAGTTTATTAATAATTGAAATTTCTTATTGTTAAAATAAAATTAATTTTTAAACTTTTAGTAAAGAAATTTAATATTATTTTTCTAAGCCAAAACTCATATTTATTTAGAAATAATATGTAAAATAAAATGATATTGTAAATAAAACTCATATCTCAAGTGAATATCAAAGGGTCGCGACTGTTGGAACCGACCTCCCTGCGCGAAGTAGGAGCCACGACGGTTTATGAACTGTCGTCCAAATTAGAGAAATTGGAGGAAGAGGGCTGCGACTGTTGATGAACCGTCGTCCCCCAAATATTGTACCGGCACTACACTTAATTGGAGGAAGAGGGAAAACATTTGTTTTTCATTTTAGGTTTCTGGGCATCTCTCAACTCATGTATCTCTCTCTCTCTCTCAGCTTCCAATAACTGTTTCTGATTTTAGGGTTTTTAGTCTCACGCATCTCTATCTCAGCGTGATACATAAGCTTCCAATAATTGTCCATAACCGCGCCTTGGTATCTATCTTTTTCTAACCCTAAATTATTCTTAATTTCAATTTTGCTTCTGATTTGTATCTAATGTTGTTGTTCTTGTAACTTCTAAAAACTTTCTTGCTTCTGATTTGTATGTGATGTTGTTGTTCCTAAATGGGATTGAATCTTGAGAGCAAGATATACAGGTCGTCCTACTCGAGATTGTTTGTTTCAAGATCCTGTAGTGGATGGTAAAAGGTAAGTTATGTTGTTAGTATTAGTCTAATTTCCCATAATTTTCTGCAAACCTTTATATTTTGACAAAATACTGATAAATGAGACTGAGCGGTCAAAATTGCGGTTCTGATTCTAAGGCAGAGTCTTCAAAATTTGTTGCTGATAAATTAGTTTTTTAGGTCAGGAATTTGAAAGACCTTTGTCTTGAAGGAACTCTATCACCACTGAACGAAAAATGTATCTCAATGGTACATGAATTCCATAACTTGCTGCATTTAACCGGTTGGTTGTGGAGTCTAATGCGTCTTTTAATCTGCCTCGATGAACTGGTTGGGTAGAATCAGAGTCCATGTGAACCCCTATCTCAATACGAATCTCTTCAGGCACGAATAAAGGCCATGTCAGCTTCAAATTCACCTAAAAAATTCAGTCTGAATGTGTCTGATATTGGTTTCAATTCATCCATTCAGGAAGGGTCGCATAGAGATATGGCATAATAAATACTAGTATTAGTGGTTGATAGAGATATGGGAAAGGGGTATTAGTGACTGATAGAGGTACGGGAAAGAGAGGGTTTCATACGTGTTTCTATTTCTTATCCAGCTATGCTCTCATTATGCATGTACTGATGATTTGAAGTGTAAATACATCAAACTAGATCACTGTTCTTTCATGTCTTGAGGGCCACGTCAATATAATATGGGCAAGACAGAAAACGAAAATGAATGAACCATAAAAGAAAATGACAGAGAATATGGAGTTGGAGCTCTGCAAGAGATAAGATATCTTTTTGAGGAAGAAGCATGCTTTGAGCTCCAAGTAAAAAATCATTAACAGGTTAATCTAATTCTTCAAAAGAGTTAAGTTGAGCTTAATGTTGTTGAGAGGAGATTGTTTTACGATAGTGCTATAGAATAGCTCATCTTTATTCAGGAATATAAATGTAATATTTTGTGGTGTTAAGACAAGTACTTGGGTAAGCTGTTCAGAGGTTTGGAGGTTGATGTATAGTATACTATCAGTTGTTAAATAAAGTAAATAGAAGTATAAATTTTTTTTGTTCTTGTGGCATGCTATACTTCTATCAAGTGGTTTAACTAGAGCACGTGAATTTGCGAATGTTATTTATTTATTTATTTTGAGATAAAAAAGATACTCTTTCCCACCAGTCATCCAAATATTGTGATGGTTAAGAAATGATTTTATGTAGAAATTTTGTGGATTATTAATAATTCCAAGCTTCAAACTTCCAGATAATTTGTGGATTATCATTATAGTTATGGAATGTGGATTATTAATTATGTCAAGTTTGCTCATGGAATTTCAGGTTGTATTGAAGGAGAATTTAGTCATCACATTATTCAGAGATGAGGTAAATTTGCTTGTCTATTTTTGTGCAGTGTCTTTTATCTGCAGTAGTTGACGAATTTCTAATCATCATCATACAGTACATACTTTTGCATGAGGAGTATCAACTGTACGTTCTACCTCGAATATTAGAATCTAAGAAGATGGCAAAATTTGGACGCACAAAGCAAAAAGAGGCAGATATGGAATATAATGTAGCAAAGCAGGTTGAGAAAATGATAAGGTATATTGAGAATTCCTATTTAAATATAATATATTTTTATGTATTACAGAGACAACTCAGAAAATTGAAGCCAAGATAGGAAAATCTAAGGACTTGTCCATGGTTATTCAGTTTGGTATTTTCAGTGGTTGTGACTGAAATCTAAGTTATCTGTGAATGATTCTGAAAGCAGTTAGGCATTCTACACTAAGAAACAAAAACTAATTAAAAACTTTGTAAACTGAATTGTTTTATGCCAAGAAAGTCTGTATCAGTATTGCTAAGATCCCTCATTGACTAGAGATCATATAGCTAAATCAGTCCTTATAAGACTTGGATAAGAAGCTAAAATAAACAAAATGTGTGCCCAAATAAAGTTGACTTTCATCCACTCACATACCCAATATATATTTAATATCATGTAACAAAAATACTCCTTTAATCTTAACCAAGTTGTTTGAGAGCTCTACAAGTCTGATATTATGCACATGCTCATATTTAAAAATGAACCAAACTGAACAAAATTGTGATCCCAAATGGCTTGTTAGAGAGGTTTGTTTATTTGAATGATTGATCCCAAATCATGAACCAAATAGTTAAAGGTAATGTTAGCGTGCTATATGTCTCATATATTCTTAAACTTGACTTCAGTTGGCTCGATATCAGATTATGGGTCTGTTTGAATTGACATATTCGAGCTTATCTACTGACATAAGTTTTGTGATACTATTTGGGAGACCTTATCAAAACAACTTATCACATTTTTTATAAACAATTTTTAGCTTATTTTTATAAGTTCTTTAAAATAACTTATGAGAATAATTTATAGCATATCTAACAACCATTTAAATTTATTTTATCTTTTACTATAAAAATAGCTTATATAAGCTTATTCATACGTGTTTATTTTGATAAGCACTTGTGCTATAAGCTGCAAATAAGTTGTTTATGTCTCTCTTTCATAGGTGGTTGACCTATACTTCTGTAGCTTTGGTGTTGGCTGTGTATTTTTGTTTTAATCTATATTTTCATGCATCTTTAAGTTTTCAACAACTTGTTTATGAGAGGATATATCTTCCCATATGGTGTTTTCTGCCTTGGCTTTAGCACAATGTGAAGTGATCTGGTATTTCCAACATGTTGGGGTTGCATCATCAAAATCTAAAACTGCTCGTGTGGTTCCAGTGGAAATTTTAAGCACTTATTTTCATTAGCTTTTTATGATCTAACTGATGCTCTTCTGTAATTAAATTACCAAATTTGAGCTTTCTAAAATTATTTATCAGTATGCTACTATTTTCATTTCAAGATTAGTTTTTATTGTATTTTTTCGTGTTGGCTGTGCCATGTGGGCTGGGACGGACAAAGTTCAATGAATTTATAAAACTCTATCTGGGGTTGAAAATGGCGAGGTAACGGGCGGGAATGTTCTAAAATGGATAAAAATGAAGGTCATGGGGAAGATAAGAAGGGAAACGGCATGAGAGTACGAACTACATGTGAGGAAGGAGAAAACTGAAAAAATGTTGTCATTGGATGAAAAACTCTTGTGTGTTTTTGAATTTTCTTTTAGTATACTGTTTGAATCTATTAATAAGGTGGTTGACCAGACTTAAATTCATGTTGACAGGACCCAAATGACCCAACCATTGGGCTTTTGTTGGATGGAATGGACCATTTATGTTGCTTGGTCCGAAAATACATTGCAGGTTAGACTTGCTTTATGTAAATTAATTTCTTATATGAACGAGGGATATGATATTAAATTACTATTTGTAATCACTGTCAGAATGTTAAAAGCACATCTCTAACAAGTGATACGATAATAAAGATATATATTTTACTTGTAAAAAACTGTGATAAACTACTACCCATGCTTTAGGGATCAAGATATTAATAAGCTACGTGTAAGCTAACAGTTGTTTCATTTTATTGCAGCGGTTCGAGGTTACTCATTGTCTTATCTTTCATCCTGTGCCAGAAGAATCCGATTTTTGCTTGTGATATGTCGGTATGGTCATCCATTCAGCCTTTTTTTCTAAGATCTTGAATATGGAAAGTTTACGCCTTCCAAACATATTACAATTCATTATGAACTTTGAAATAAATATACTTGCATTGAGCTAATAATCATATCCAAGTTACCACTTTTATGTAGAAGTAGTGCTATTCATTAAAATTGGGCTTGAAATTTTGGCTAATAAAACATCGGTATGGTAGAGATTAAATAATGCTAAAGTTGCAAAGTCCAGCTAATATGCTTATGCATGTAAAGATTGTTTGATCACTAGAGCTCTTAGTGCCAGAATCTTAATTTTTCTCCACCTTGCTATCTTTATTGTTTTACAATTATTAACAATGTAATGTTTGTGTTAACTTAACATTTAATGATCTTATAACTTTAGGATTTTCGAAAGGACTGGCTATCAATTTTGCTGATGGTCACGTCTTCACGTTCATCTATAAACATTAGGCACTTGGAGAAAGCTACAGTTTCCACCGGCAAAGAAGGTTTACTATCAGAGGGGAATGCTGCTTACAATTGGTCCAGGTTTTCTTCCTTGATTTTGATTTGCTTTGATATGCTATTCTGATACTGTTGAGTAGTTCAATAATTAAATACTTAATTTTTTACTCTAAGAGGGATGAGGCTTTTGTTTTGGAGAGGTATAACATGATATTTTTATAATCTACTTTGGATAGTACTTCCATTTTCGATAGTATATATAATTTATTAATGAAAGTAAAAAACTTGGAGAGATAATAACAGTATCATGATCTTGATGCAGATGTGTGGATGAATTGGAATCCCTACTTTCAAAGCATGGTAGTCTTAGGAAGCTGTACTTTTACCACCAGCACCTCACAGTTGTGAGTGCCCTGTTCCACCCTCACCTAATCCAGTTTCTCTAGGATGACAATAGCTAGTTTTGTGCTATGACTTGACACTTATGCTTCAAATTCTGAAGCCTGTTTATCATTTCTCTTCATTTTAAAGCCAGATTATGCTTCTGTAATAGGTTTTTAGAAACACTATGTTTGGTCCAGAAGGGCGTCCTCAACATTGTTGTGCATGGCTTGGGATTGCTAGTAGTTTTCCAGAGTGTGCATCTCCCGTTGTTCCAGAAGAGGTAAAAACAAATCTACCCTGCTGTTTTATACTGTGAATTGTCATGTGCCGACTAAAGTTCTAAAGCCACCAACTCCATGCTGTGATGGAGCTATACTTTGCTTCCAGATCATTGAGCGAAGCTTACCCAAGAAGAAAAAGGTAAAGAAAGATCCTGCATCAATTGAGAAGGAGGAAATGGATAGAATTAGAAAGATTTGGGTAAACATTGTAAGAAGAGACATACTAAAGCATCATAGGAATTTTACTACTCTTCATCGAAAGCAACTCATTGATGCTAAGAGGTGCTCAGAGTACTGTCAAAGAGAGATATGTGTTATCCCTCGTACACGTTGAATTTTTGTTTTTAGCTATATAATTCAAAGCTTATGTTGATCGTTTTGTATTTTTGACTTAACTTATTTCAATAAATTTTTTTTCAGGTTAGAATGAAAATTAGTAGATCACTTAAATGGAATAGGGGTGCTAGCATTCGCACCCGGAAACTAGTTAGAGACATGTTGCTGTTCTGGAAACGAATAGATAAGGAGATGGTACTTTTAATTCCTTTGTGAAGTTTATTGATTTTCTTGATTTGCTTTTAAAATGTATATTCTGTTCGTTCTGTTTATGCAATGGTTCTTAGTCTTACTATTGTTTGTAATTTGTAATTTTATGTATCAATGTAATTAGTTGAATGAAGAATACCCATTCTGTTCATATTTCTACAAACAATTTTTTTTTAATTTTAAAAATAAATTACCTGCGGATTTACCTGTGGAAAGGAAAATTGCTACGGATTTACCTGTGGATGCACATGTGGAACAGAAAGTTGCAACCGTCGTAAACAACAATAAAAACAAAAATCAAATGGAGAGTTACGACGGTTGGTAACCGTCGCAATATGCAGATTACGTTAGTTCCCTACCCGTCGTGAGAGATAACGACGGTTGGTGCGACGGTTTTGACAACCGACGTGACACGGCCTCGCGACACACGTTTCTACGACAGTGTTGGAACCGTCGTGAATTGAAAATTACGGCGGTTTTAACCGTCGTAACCTGCCAAAATAACTGTCGCAATCTGCCAATTTTCTTGTAGTGCTTCTTCGAGACCCATAATACAAGCTTCGTATTCGGCCTCGTTGTTCGTACATTTGAATGTAAGTCTGGCAGTGAAAGGAATGTGGGAACCCTGAGGGGTAACAATGATTGCCCCAATTCCGTTTCCATAATGATTGACTGCTCCGTCAAAGATAAGTCCCCACTGGGAACCTGGTTCTGGCCCTTCACTGGGTAGCGATTCATCGCAATCTTTCATCTTTAGATACATGACATCTTCGTCTGGGAAGTCAAACCCGATGGATTCTTGATCGTCAATCGGTTGATGAGCCAAATGATCGGCTAAAATACTTCCTTTAACGGCTTTCTGAGCATGGTACTCTATGTCATATTCTGATAGTAACATCTGCCAACGGGCAATCCTTCCCGTGAGAGCAGGTTTTTCGAAGACGTACTTGATTGGATCCATTTCGGAGACCAACCAAGTAGTATGACGAATCATGTACTGGCGAAGACGTTTGGCTGCCCAAGCCAAAGCGCAACAAGTTTTCTCAAGCATTGTGTACCGAGTCTCGCAGTCGGTGAATTTCTTGCTTAGATAGTAAATGGCAGACTCTTTCCGTTTAGTTTCGTCTTGTTGGCCAAGCACACATCCCATTGAGTCCTCTAGGACTGTGAGGTAAATGATCAGTGGTCTCCCTTCCACTGGAGGTGATAGAATCAGAGGATTCAACAGATATTCCTTGATACTGTCGAATGCGGTTTGGCAATCTTCTGACCAAACGCAATCCCGGTTCTTTTTCAGTAATTTGAAAATCGGCGCACACGTGGCGGTCATAAGGAATATGAATCTGGAGATGTAGTTCAAACGTCCCAAGAATCCTCTGACTTGTTTTTCCGTTTTCGGAGAAGGCATTTCTTGAATGGCCTTGACCTTGTCAGGATCAACTTCAATTCCTTTCTGGCTGACGATGAACCCTAGTAATTTCCCTGAACGGACACCGAAGGTGCACTTGTTGGGATTCAAGCGGAGCTTGAATTTTCTTAGACGTTCGAACAATTTTGAGAGATGTTCAACGTGCTCATCCTCTGTTTTTTATTTTGCAATCATATCATCGACATACACTTCGATTTCCTTGTGTATCATGTCATGAAACAGAGTAGTCATGGCCCTTTGATAGGTTGCCCTGACATTCTTCAAACCGAACGGCATTACCTTGTAACAAAAGGTACCCCATGGGGTAATGAACGAAGTTTTCTCCATGTCTTTCGGCGCCATTTTGATCTGGTTATAGCCCGAGAATCCATCCATGAAGGAGAACACTTTGAACTTTGCTGTGCTGTCAACCAGCGTGTCAATGTGTGGTAAAGGAAAGTCGTCCTTTGGACTTGCCTTGTTTAGATCTCTGTAATCAACACACATTCTGACCTTTCCGTCCTTTTTGGGAACGGGTACGATGTTGGCTAACCATTGAGGATATTCAGATGTAGCGAGGAAACCCGCGTCGATCTGTTTCTGTACCTCCTCTTTGATTTTGATGGCCATGTCCGGGTGAGTCCGTCTCAACCTTTGATTTACTGGCGGACATTCCGATCTCAACGGTAAGTGATGTTCCATGATGCTGGTATCCAACCCTGGCATATCCTGATAGAACCAAGCGAATACATCGGGGAATTCTTTGAGAAGCTTTATCAGATCCTCTCTGGCAGTTGGACTGAGCAGTGCTCCGATCCTGATTTCTTTTCTCTCTTGCTCTGAACCCAAGTTTACCATTTCCAACGGCTCTTTGTGAGGTTCAACGGCCCTTTCCTCTTGTCTGAGTAGTCGGGAGATTTCTTCTGGAATTTCGTCGTCATTTTCTTCTTCAGCCTCGAATAACGGGAACTCAAAGTTGGGAGAAGGCATCGGATCGTATGTTTCAACGGGGTATAAAACAAGCAATCTGCATGACGTGATGATTCATGTTTAGAAGAGATAGAGAAAATGCAAGTGTGTGCAGTGTATTTGTTTTACTGCTTGTTTTTATTTTTGAATTGTTTTTAGGATTACCATTTTCTGAAAAAGCAAAAAGAGAAAACAGCAATTAATGCAAAAATTACAGAACGACGTTATTTTATTAATGAACAAGTCGAATCTTGAAACTACAGCCCTATAAAACAAAACTCTCTCGCTTTGGGCAAAGCAAAGAGGAAATTTACAAAAAGCGAGCCCTATCAAAACATCCGTTTCACCTGGGCAGGGTGAAAGGTTAAGGATGGCAATTACTTTGACTGGCGAACGACCTTCGGAACCTCGACAGCAACCCATTGGCGGCGAACTCCTCGGTGAATCACAAAGTCTGGCACCTTCCTTGATTTGTCTTCAGAAATGACGCTGATTTCTGGTGGAGCAGGATCATTGGAATCTGTCTCCCAAGCAGAATTGTTGTAGGAGGATTCCTCTGTTGTATTTTGCATAGCATTGGTGCTCTCAGCTGTATCTCCCCATCCAGTTGACTGGATATCTTCGAGCCTGATACGAGAGCTTTCGGGAGCAGTGTACTTGACCATAAAGTCGTATTTTCCACTTGGTTGTCCCAGGGTGTCCCAAACTTCTTTGGAACGGGAGGAATCATCCCTCTCGATGACGTTGACCTCGGGAAAAGCATAGTTGATGAATTCAAGTCCTGCAAATGTTACGAATTCATCTTCATGTTGAGTAGTTTCTGAATGACCTGAGTGTTGATCCCATGACATGGCGGGGACACAGGTATTCTGTTCAATGACGCTCAGCTGAGTTTCATTACTCGGCTGACTTTCTTGCCCCAAGTTTCCTGGGTAAGGCTGCCACATTGGCAGACCATCCATCGGGCCATAGTAATTGTGATCAAAGTTGTCTTTCATCAGAGTGTCTTCCTCTAATGAATTTGGCGGAGCACGACATCCTTCCGGATCACAATCTCCGTAGATCATTTCGACATCTGATCTTGGTATAAATCTCGGACTTTCTGTAGGAAAGCAAAAAGGCATAGGCACCTCTTCCTGAGACATATAACCGTCCTTGTTAAGATAGGACTTCCATTCTTCATCTGTGTCAGAGGGATCTTCCTCATTGATAGCATGTACTGCTTGAGACACTGGGTGGAGAAAACCTCCACTGTGGAAGAATTTTGGAAGGGGATGAAAACTTTCATCGTTGGCAACTGTCTGGGTACAGGTCGCAGAAAAACCAAGACCCTTCTTTGTTTTATTGTCAATAGGAATGATAAGCCGTCCCCATCCTGTCGTATCGGTACTCTCGACCGCTTTGATAGCATCTTTGTATGAAGAAATTGAAGTTCCTTCTTTGAACTGATTGTCCTTGCTCACCGATAGTGCTTGGAATTGAGTTCCAATAACCTCCTCGGGTTCCACACAAGTAGATGATGATAGGCTACTCACAAGCAAAGCTTGTTCCCCATAAACCGTGACAAGTTGATCGTTCTTGACGAACTTTAGCTTTTGGCAAGGTCTTCCTAATAAACAACTGTATGTTGCCCGGATGTCCATGACCTGGAAAGTGATTTGGAAAGTGTGAGGACCAATAGTTATGGGAAGATCAACTTCGCCGATAACTGTTTTTCTGGATCCGTCGAATGCTTTGACGACGACCTCGCTGACTCTCATCGGAGGGCCCTTGAATGATAATTGCGTCAAAGTGGACTTCGGCATAACATTTAGGGCTGACCCTGTGTCTACCAGTACGTTGGCTAAAGCATCGTCCTGGCAGTTAACTGTAATATTGAGCGCCATGTTATGACGACGACTCTCTTCAGGTAATTCCTCATCACTAAATCCCAAATTATTGCAGGAAGTGATGTTAGAGACAATGTTATCGAATTGTCTGATTGTTACATCCTGTTCCACAAAGGCTTGCTCCAAGACTTTCTGTAGAGCCTCTCTGTGTGCTTCTGAACTGAGTAACAGTGATAATACTGAGATCTTTGAAGGAGTCTGTAACAGTTGATCAACAATGTTATATTCACTCCTTTGGATGAGCTTTAGCATCTCATCTTTGTCTTTTGAAAAGTCAGGATTACTAGATTGACCGACTGGTGGATCAGGAATTTCTGCCTAAAGTTCCTTTTCTTTGTTGGATTCTCCAACCCCTCGGTTGAAGATTCGACCGCTCCATGTTACACGACTGATGTCTGCAATATTCACGACGGAGGGTAATGGAATTTCCTTTCCATTCTCGATTATTGTTGCACCGTATTTGTAAGGGATTGCCTTAGCTGATTCATACGGTAGTGGCCCCGGTAGATAGATGACTATGGGAACCTTCTGATTTTTCTGACCATCATAGGTAACCTTGATCCGTTCCCAGTTGGGAACTCTAGATTCGTCAAGTAGAGGGATGATGGCAAAAACATCCCTGGTCCTGTGATGACCAGAGATCGTGACAACATCCTCAACTTGCTCGGCAAGGTAGTTCGGTGACCAAATGATGGGTCCTGAACCTGGATATGGACGAATTTCTCCATGATCGACCTGACCCTGAAGAGCTGCTCTCACAAGGTAACACCCTTGGTTACTTTCTGCACAGACGCTACAACGGTCATAATTGTGTGGTGGCACATGGCCATATCCACTCTGTCTACAATGCCTCTTGACCAGATTGGTCCCCAATAAGAGTACATCGTGAATTTGATAGACATTGTTAGTCTCTTTCTCAATCAGATTGACTGCAGCTTTCTCGTGTTGAGGCAGCGGGTTCGTAAGAACATTAGGATTCGTATCTTTGAAAGATAAGAGCCCGCTCCTAACAAGCTTTTGCACGTCGGATTTGAAATTGAGACAAGTCTCAATGTTATGCCCTGAACCTCCTTGATGATAAGGGCATGTTTGATCCGCTTTAAACCAAAAAGACGGATTTTCCGGAACTGAAAGGGGAAACTTAGTCTGAATGTGCCCCTTAGCCAGCAGTAACGGAAACAACTCTGCGTACGTTACGGGTATAGGATCAAATCCTGGTGGCTGTGTTGTACGGTTGTTGTTATATGGAGTACGAGCCTGCTGAAGAGGCTGTTGTGTCCTTTGTTGGTCAGGTTGGCTCTGCGCAACCTGAGGTTGATACATAGGAACAGGCGCGGGGCCGATAGCAGGAGTAACAGCTGCTACTGGCTGATAACGTCGCCTTTGCTTTCCGAGAGAGATATTCCCAATATCTTGCTCTTTTTTCTTAGGGAGAGCAGTACCATATTTTTTAGTACCACTCGTCGATCCAGCGTCTTTTACCAAACGTCCTTCTCGGACGGCTTTCTCAAGACGTACGCCCATGCCGACCATTTCGGTGAAATCACTGGGCGCACTGGCGACCATTCGGTCATAGTAAAATGAGCTTAAGGTCTTTAAGAAGATCTTTGTCATCCCTTTTTCCTCAAGAGGTGGACAAATTTGAGCGGCAATTTCACGCCACCTTTGAGCATACTCCTTAAAGGTTTCCTTTTCCTTTTGCGACATCGATCTGAGTTGATCTCTGTCGGGTGCCATGTCCAAATTGTACTTGTATTGTTGGACGAAAGCAGTACCAAGATCTCTGAATGTACTGATCGTAGTATGGTTTAAACCCATGTACCATTTGAGTGCGGCACCGGTTAAACTATCCTGGAAGTAGTGAATCAGCAGGTCCTGATTCTCCGTCTGAGCTGACATCCGCCGAGCGTACATCACCAGATGGCTCTGAGGGCAAGAGTTACCCTTGTATTTTTCAAAGTCGGGCACTTGGAACTTGTGTGGGACTTTCACATTTGGGACCAAGCAGAGGTCTGCGGCGTCCTTTCCAAATAGATCCTGATCGCGAATGGCTTGCAGCTCTTTCTGCATTTCCAAGAACTGCTCCTGGAATTCATCCATTCTGTCAAACATAGTTTCCTTCTTACCAGAAGGTGTCTGTGGAATCTGTCCTTCCGGGACAGTGTGCACCACAGGGGGTGGTACCGTGACTACGGCAGTAAGTCTTGCCGCCTCCCGAAGTTTGTAACCTTCAGGAGTCTTGAGTATGCCCCTGGCATCTTCGCTTTCCCGAAGTTTGTAACCTTCAGGCCCATCGACTTCTGTTGCGATTCCCTGATCTTCAGTGATCGGCGGAACATATCCTTCCGGGATATAGTTAACAGGCATGCCCCAAGGACGATCTTTCGGCATCTGATACCTAGGATCATACTTTTCTATGATGGGCGTTGAGGTGATCTCTGAGATCACAGTTCTTTGTAGCTGCGCTTCTGCCATGGCTTGCATGTCGTTACGAAGCTTTCTCATATCCTCTCTCAGAGCGTCGATCTCTTCTTTCAACTCTCTGTTTTCTTCCTCAAGATCATCCATCCTTTTCTGACGATTGGCCCGAGTATTATACGAATGAGACAGTTTGACTCTAGAATCGAGACACAAACGTGAGATTCGTAGGGAAGAAGAATACGCGATGTGAGAATGATGAATGCAATGATTATATTAATTGTTCTTTGGTTTAATCAAAATAAACTTCAACAATTAGATTGCAAATATCAAACAGTGGGGAAACCCCTTTTTATTGAAATTCAAAGGATTACAGAAATGGAAGTACAGTAGATTACAAAGTGCAGAAACAGAAACCTAAACTAATGGGTCCCGAGTCCTCTCTGAGGAGAAACCGAGTGCCGATTCTGGTATCTTCCTTTTCTTTGACCGGGGCTCCTGGGCCGTTGTCGGGTTGTCATTCCTTTGCCAAGTGAAAGGAGTGAGCAAATTCCTTTGGTCATCTTGATTCTCTACAGCATGCTGCTCCAAAATTTCAATCAGAGCATCTTTCTCTTTTAGTAGTTGTTGTATTTGGATACACTCTACGTCGAGGGTGCGGTACTTGTTCTTCCAAGATCTTCTTTCCTTTTGAACTTTGTTGAGAGTAACCTGAAGCTTTTCAGTTTCCGTCATGAAGTACATGACAGTTTCCCTCGGTGGAAGAATTCCGTAACGAGGATAAGGCATCTTTAGCTTGAGGGCTCTGGTTTGTACCCAATGGAGATAAGGCTCCACCGAGACACAGTCCGGTTTTCCCAGAGACTCTCGTCCTTTCTTATGAATATGTTTCCAAGCTTGCACTATTTCCATCTTTAGTGCTCTGTCGTTTTCTCCTTCTTTGAAGAAAAGACCTTCCAGATGAACACCCAGTGGGATGTGTCTCATCGGGTATCCAAATTGACGAAGAACCAATATCGGATGATAGTTGATTCCTCCTTTAGTTCCTATGAGGGGTACGCTGGGGAAGTTTCCACAACGGTCAATGATTCTGATTCCCTCATAAATCCTATTACACCAATCTATATCGGAATTAGTGAGAGACATGATCTTCTGCGACCAACGTAATACACTCTTGCAATCCCAAAAAGCAGCAGACTTGGGCAAGTGAGAGATATACCATTTGTAGAGCAAAGGTACACAGCATGTGATCTCCCCTCCGCTGTACAAATTTCCCAAGTGTACAGAATGATACGCATCTGCGAGCAAAGTCGGCACAGGGTTTCCAATGAGAAAAACCTTAATGGCGTTGATATCGACGAAGTTATTGATGTTGGGAAACAAAAATAACCCGTAGGTGAGCAAGACAAAGATGCTTTCAAAAGCAGTCCCGTTCCCTATACTAGCGAAGTATAGAGCCTTTTTTGTCAAGAACTGGGCTGGTAAACCTTGGATGCCACCCTTAGTGGTCATGTGAGTCCTGACCTCAGACTCGTCCAAATGAATTGCTATTGCAATAGTCTGATTCTTTGGAATTTCTTCCAGTCCAAAAAATGGAGCTCGATCAGTGATATGTAAATCAGTCAGATGAGAATACTCCTCCAGCGTTGGTGATAGCTGGTAATCCGGGAATGTGAAACAGTGATAAACCGGATCGTAGAACTGAATGAGCGCGTCCATGATCCCCTTAATCACATGGACTCTTAACAGTGGTAGCAAACCACCGTGCTTGGCTCTGAAAGCCTCTGGGTTAACGATCATCCTCGCTAACTTTCTCAAATCCTCTAGCTTTGGAACCTTAAAGGTATACTGGCGAGTTCTCCTTCTACCGAAATCCATTAATGCAATCTTTTTCTCTGATATTTGCAATCACAGTCTTAGTTTATTTGAAAAACAGAGAGACTAGAAGAGAAGTTTTTTGAATGTTTTAATGTTTTATTAAATGGATGCATGAATGCAGCACACAAAAACATAGAAAAAACATGGGGTCAAAGGGTCGTTGTCATGAAGTCAAGGCTCTATCGTCCCCAAAGGTTTATACTAGGGTGATTTTTGTACCTGTACTCATTATCATCAGCTCCTCCCAGGAAAGCAAGACAACAAGCGGATCGCCAGCGAGTTGTAAAGCAATCTTAGAGTAAGTGTCATTCACCGAGAATAGATCACCAGCCTCAAATGAGGGTAGTATCGCGTAACAACTATTTCCGATAGTTTCCGAACTACGAAAGGGTTTGGCTCCTCAGCTTCTCAGACTTAACAACCGGCCCATTGGCTAGAAGAGTGAATGGGTTGCATTGGTCAGCCTCCACTGAGGTTGATGGTCGACCCCGTCGCCATCACTTATCTTAAGTGTATACTCATTCTCACCACATGCGGCATCACACGCATTCCCAGTAACAGAAAAATAAACACGTACATCAATTAGGAAAAGCAGTATATATATTTGTCCTAATCATCCTAGACTTATAAAGCTATGATTCCTAAGTTCCTGATAGAAAATGGGTTCCCCGGCGGAAGCCCCAATCTGTGGTATTCACACAAGTGAAGAGGAAAAAGGTTTGTCCAAGGTTTTTACCTTAAACGTTTAAGAAAGAAGATTTGGCCCCACGGTGGGCGCCACTTTTCTGTTGGCGGCCACCGCCATGAAAATGACTTACCCAAGGTTTAAATTGTAAGAAGGAAAGAATGGGCCCCACGGTGGGCGCCACTTTTCTGTAGCGAGCGATTTTGGACGCGGTTCTTAAGCGCTGGTCGCTCTCTGCGGTTTGAGCTTTGACTACAGGTCGATTCATTTTTTATCCTATTGTGAGCTGAATAAGGAAGGGAAATAGATGTCTCCAATTACCCTGCTTTGCATACTGAGTTTAAACAGCGGTCTGTTAGGTTACGAATGCTATCAATGTGGGGGGCCTTTGTACTGGTTATTTGTATTTTCGCCAAAACTGTTTTCTTTCTTTTTTACCTGGGCAGAAGGTTTCTGGCGGGGAACAAGGATTAGGATGTTAGGATTGATGCTTTTGAATGACTGCTTTTGATTGATGGAGATATGGGATTTGGGTTTTTTGTTGATTGCGCTCGCTAAGATCTTTTCTTTCGATCTTATGCCTACGTATTCCCGTTTACCAAAACAGGGAAATCAGAACGCTCGTAGTTCCTCCTATTCTATGGGAGGAAATTGGTTTTTGGTGTCTTGTTCAAAGCCCAAGACGTGAAGCGAAAGGTGGTTTGTATCTTGTTCAAAGCCCAAGATGTGAAGCTGAAAGGTCTATTTGTGTCTTGTTCAAAGCCCAAGACGTGAAGCTGAAGGACCTCGACTTTAGAGAGAATTTGTCATCTCTAAAGAGGGAGAAGGAGAATTACTTTAACTGGGATACGCGGATCCGAGCAATGCCATAATTTCTGAAGAAAAGGTTTTAACCTGAAGGAGAAGACTTTAACTCAGTGTAGAGCAATGCCATCTTTCCTTAGGAATTTCTCATGCTAAAAGAAGGACATTGGCATGGATATAGATGATCCAGAGGCTTGCCGCTTACAACGATTAGATGAAGGGAAAGGAGTTGTTGATGTTTGTGTAATGTGAATGAGGCACAGCTTTGATGCTAAAAGGTTGATTGGATCAACCAGTGGTTTTCTTATACAAAGCCTAAGAGGAGGCTAATTTCTGCTAGGAAAATCATTATACAAAGCCTAAGAGGAGGCTATTTTGTGTCTCGTACAAAGCCCGAGAGAGAGGCTAAAAGTTTTTGACCCGACGATAGAGTCTTTGTGTGTCTCGTACAAAGCCCAAGATAGAGGTTATTGTTTGTTTGACTCAACGAGGGAGTCATTGTGTGTCTCGTACAAAGCCCGAGAGAGAGGCAAAAAGGGTTGACTCAATAGGAGAATATTTTATACTCAACAAGAGAGTGTTTTTGTATCTCGTACGAAGCCCGAGATGGAGGCTAAAGGTTTGTTTCAGTTGAGTGACAGATCCAATATACTGATTTTAAAAGAGAAAATCAGTTCTTATATGAGCAACATTGTACTCAGGGATTTGATTTGAGGATCAGGGATATTTCCTTCACTTTGAGGAAATGGGAAATCCAAAGGGTATTGAGACTGTCCGAGTCTGCGGGTTTCCTTCCTATTCTTGAAGGGTGCTTGAGAATGTCTTTGAGACTCAAGGAAATTAGACTGTCCAAGTCTAGAGTTTCATATTGTGTACTATGCTTTGAGAAACAGTAGTAGACTCTTGGAAAGACTGTTCTATTAAGATGACTAGGTTCTGTTCCTATACCTCTAGGAGGTCGTCGGGACAATTTGTACGAAGCCCAAGAGGAGGCTGAAAACTTTTAAGAAGCTGACGGGTCCTTGTACGAAGCCCAAGAGGTGGCTATCATTCCCGGAGAAAGAGATCATTATACGAAGCCTAAGAGGAGGCTGTGAATACTTCTAAGAAGCCGTAGTGTCCTTGAATAATGCCCAAGAGGAGGTCGATGCTTTTAAGAAGCCCGTGGGTCTATCATCTCCTTTCCATTAGGAGAGATTACTCTTTTAAAGATAACAACCACTGGTAAACGTGCGAGGTTTACTATCCAGCGACTTTTAGCTTTTAAAGAGGGTTCCTTAGTTAAGGTCCAAGATTATGACCGTAGGGGGTACCCAAACCCCGAGACATTCAAGGCAAGCTATCCACAAGGAATAGATCAAGTCAGGAAAGTTCGAGAATTTGGAAGAAACTCAAAGATGCCATTCACGGAGAATACATTCATCTTGGGGAGTAGAGCTTCTTGACGATTCCTAAGGAGGACAGCCGAAGAGAAGACTGTATCTGGTGCTCCTATTGGGGATCTAGGCGTCTATTTCTACGAATAAATGAAACGGCGTCTCCTAGTTCTAGACGTAGTTGCCGGGGAAACTCGAAATATCTATACTATTATTACACAGTAGATATGAGTTTATGAAAGGAGACTTACAGTGAGCAGCCCCACAATACAGTTTATAATATGAAAGCAGTAAACGAAAGCGATAACCACTTACTCGGTTGGAGTGCTTCCATGCTGTTTGGTTAGTTGTTCAACAAAGAAAGATTGAAAACAACAGTATATTCAAAATCAAAGGAGAAAGTGCTTTGAAAAAGAAAGATTTGGGGCTTACAACTCAAGGAGAGGCCCAGGGTTTTATCAGTGAGCGCACTGTTTGACTTTGTACAGCGGGACTTATACAAGTGACTGAGGCCCAAAATGGTTTTCTGTACAAAGGGATGGGTCTTACACTCTCTCAAGAGGCCCAAAAAAGGTTTAAAGAAAATAGTGGGGCTTATAACACGAGGGTAGGCCCAAATGATTTTTCGTTTAAAAATGGCGATCGCGCCGAGGTTTTCTTTTAACGCAGAGGGACTTATACAATAAGTGAGGCCCAAAATGTTTTGGTTAAAAGGGGGATTGGGTCTTACACTCTAATAGAGGCCTAAAGTGTTTTGAATGGGTCTTATAGCTCAAGGAGAGGCCCAGATGATTTTTATTTTTAAACGGGCGACGATCGCGCCGTTTACTTGTACAGAGGGACTTATACAATGAGTGAGGCCCAAAAAGTTTTTTGTACAATGGGGGATGGGTCTTACACTCTCTCAAGAGGCCCAAGAGTTTTGAAAATGATTTATGAGGGTTGAATTAATCCAAAACCCTAATTTGTTTTCAAAATGTATTTAATTGAATAAAAATTCAATTAAAATGATAAAAAATTGTTTAACACATGGAAAACAAATTGTGATCTTGGATTAATGCTTCAAAAATTAAGTATTGACCTCCAAGTCGTGACAGCAAGTTCAAAGTGATTTTTTATTTGGAGGTGTTACAGATGAGTGGTGATGATCTGAACAGCTTCCCTACACCCTATGGATTGTGTTTGGATGGTTGGACTTGATTGAAATTGGCTGGATCATTTTGTGGCGCCTCAGCTGCACTTTGGTTAAAACCTTGAGCAACCAGCTGGTGATTTTGTGAAATTGATGTTTCAGAAGTAATCTAAGTGTTTGATCAGCTTATATGTGATGTATGTGAGGTGTGTGAGTGATTGGTTTGATTGGAATTGCTCTCAAACTCAAAACCCTTGGAGTGAAAGAAGAGATTTTGAGGAAAGCATCTGTTAGATGGCTTTGGTGTACTTAAACTGACCACAATTGAGCTCTATTTATAGTAGAGCAAGTTTGTTTTACAAGGAATAGTGCATGGCAGCTGGTAAGTAGGTTTGGCCAATGTTGGCAAATGAAAATCCAAGTCTCCTCTAGTCATTGACTAGAGGTTAGGGCACAGAGCTTTGGTTCCCTTGGTCTTGGATAAGTCTTGACTGATTTCAGATGAGAATGGCTCAGTCCATGCCACCTTGATGGTTCCATTGAATGCCTCATTCCAAATTTGAAGTCTTGTCCCTATTTTGACCATTCTAGGTTCAACATGTTATTTCTTGTTCCATGGACTTTGGAGGCTTGGCTCAATGATTGTCCCCTTTAAATTCAATCCTCTGAGGTGTCCAAGTGGATAGGAGCAATTGAATTTGGCTGATTTTGGCAAATCGACCAAAGTTGCAAATTCTGCCTTGCCTTGACAGATTTCAGCAAAGCAACTTGGCAATGTTGTATCTCATGGTGTAGGTTGAATTTAGAAATGTTCTTGGCCATTTTGGAAAGCTCTTACATGATACAACAACTGTTTGAACAAGTTTGGTTTTGATCTCTTTTGATTCCAAGTGAAAAATCCCCCTACGTTTGGCAAAAAGTGAGGCATAATCTGACTTAGTGAAAATTTCACTAAGTGTTGGAAAAAATGACATTTTCACTTTTCAGCCACTTTGATCACTCCATAACTCAAAATCCTTAATGAATTGGAATGACTTGTAGTTGAAGTTTTTGTAGGTGATAATGAGGGCTACAAATCCATCTTTGGATGACAAAAAATGGCCTTGTGGTTTAGGAGTTATGGTACTTCAAAGTTGGTACCCTTGCCACTTTATTTTTAACTTAGAAAAATTTCTAAGTTTTATGGTTACCCCTTTTACAAGTTATCTCACTTTTCTTGATTTTTCTTGATGAATGATGATTCAAATCATACATTAACATCATTTTAGGGTTAAAAATCCATTTTGGTGAAAAATCTCAAAAAGTCAAAGTTGACTTTTGTGCACGGTTGACTTTTTATCAGATGAATTCCAAACTGTGCAATTCTTCAGGAAATCATGTCCTTGACCTAAATCAAACTTGATGGACATGTTCCATGGGTGTCATAGGGTATATTCAATCATGTATTAGGGTTTGGGAGCATGTCCTGGTCAAAAGTCAAAGTTACAGTTGACTTTTCCCTTAAAACCCTAATTGTGGTGCAGATGAAATTGAGACTTGTTGCCCAAGCTTCTTGGATTAATCCATTGTTCCAAATGGATAAATATGGTATATTAGAGACCCTCAAATCATCTCTTGAGGTCTTGGCTCATGGTTTGTCCCAAAAGTTAACTTAGGGGTGAATTAGGTCAAGAAACCCTAATTCCCGATTTTTGATGAATGCATCCCCTGAGGAAAAATTGACTTAATGCATGGGTTCATGAGGTTCCATGAAGTATATTAGGTCATTTTTTGGATCATTGCCTTGTGCCCATATGAAAATTTCCATCTGGAGGCCCTGGTCGACCAAAACCCTAATTTGGTGACACTGTCGATCTTGAGACTTGATCCACCTAGAAGGGAGCAGCCTTGTGCTTAATCCTTAAAGTGGGAGTCCTTTTTTATCCATTATGGATGTTTAAGAGATTAGACAAGTTGAGGATCATGTCATTTCTTGATTGATCCTTTGTCTAAGCACTCAGAGAGGGCTTGAAACCCTAATTTTGATTGTAGTGGATGCTCACCCATCTTTGGGGAGACTAATGAGGCATGATGATTCATCCATATTGTGATGATGATTTGCACAATGATGGGAAACTTTAGTGGTCAAAATTTGGGGTATTACAGGGTGCTAATACCTTCCTCTCGCGTAACCGACTCCTGAACCCAATTCTCTTGGTCGCAAGACCATGCTCTTTCCTTCCTTCAGGTTCATTCGGTGTTTCCTTTCCCTCTCTTGGGATAAATACACATTGCTGGAGACTCTGTTTCGGTGCCACTTTCGCGTTTGTACTAGGATGAAAATCCCGGGAGCGACAGCTGGCGACTCTGCTGGGGATCGAACCCAGAATCTCTGGTTTCCTTAGCGAGTCAATCCTAGCGCTTGCCTGTTTTTCTTTCATTGGGTGTTTACCGTGGTGCTGTGTTTTGTTGTTTACTATTTTACTGTACTGTTGTTTACTGTTTTATTGCTTTACTGTACATTACTGTATTTACCGCATTTTTAGCATTTTCATTTCATATGATATATTATGCTATATTGGACTGTGCTGGTTTTTTGTTTGGCGGGATGGGATTTCTGAGAGATAAGCCCATTACACAGGCTTGAGTATACACTTAGGATTAGAGTGGAGAGTAATGGGACCTACGTGCCGTCTGGAGTGCGTTGGGTATTCACGAAATTCACAGCCAGACGAGGCTATCTTGGGACATGTTCTGACGTGCGTATCTTGCGCATTTCAGGATGTCGATCTAGAGAGCTGTCGACTCTGGTGACCATTCTCGAGGACTCAGTTGCGGCACTCCTCCCGAGTTGTGACAGTGGCAGACCACACTTTGTGGCAAACCCATTGCACATTCTCGATCCGAGGACCCAATGCTGGGAACTTGCCATAGGTGTTCCTTTTGGGGAAAGAGAATCAGTGGAGGCACTCCTCGATTGGCGATAGTACTGTACCCTGAGGGATGAATGTACTATTGCTTCTCGACCTCAGTGCCAAAAGCTGAGGACCTTTCGTTTTGGAGAATCAGTTGAGGCCTCCTCGATTGATGATGATGCCAAACCAGAAATGGTGAACGTATCATCATTTCTCGACCTGAGAACCCGGGATACTGAACATCCTAGTACCCACATGTGTGAAGGGAGGGTTGTTTGCAGGTTTGCAGGTAACCATGACCTCCTACATACCTGGTTTTCTATTGACATTACACAAAAGGAGGGTTCATCCTATTGTATTCAGACGGTTTCTATTTATGGTTATATATTGTTCTCAGAGCTACACTGACACCGCACACCGTCCAGCACAGACACCTGATTACCCGATCACATTGCCCTTTTGCATTGCATTATCATATCATAACGGTCATGTTTGTCATTTACAGGTGCATAATACACTTCTGATTCCAATCCATGGGTTCAACAGAGAATGACGAGAGAAGGAAGAACAATGTTTCTTACAAGTTTCCAGACCCTACCTTGGATTCACTGCTCAAAGTTATAGATATGGCTGGCCCGGGCGTTCTTGATAGGTTTCAAAAGAAGTATGGGACTTTGGTTAAGATGGTTCGTACTATCACAAAGTATGAGCATGATGTTTTGCACACTCTGCTGCAATTCTATGAGCCTTCGCTGAGATGTTTCCTCTTTCCAGATTACATTTTGATGCCAACGCTGGAAGAATTCTCATTTATTTTGGGGATTCCGATCATGTCGGCAATACCGTTCTTTTCTGGTAGCTCTCCTATTACAAAAGAAATTGATGTTGCAATGCAAATTGATCAGTCATTGATAAAGAGTGATGCGAGTAGCAAAAATGGAGTTGACGGATTTCATCTGGAATTCCTCTCTGATCAAGTTCAAGAGGCTGCTAATGCTAAAAACTGGACGATTTACAACTCCATTCTGGCTCTCTGCATATATGGCCTAGTTCTTTTTCCCAATCAGCAAGACTTTGTGGATATGCAGGCGACGAGAGTTTTTGTTCTTAAAAATCCAGTCCCTACTTTGTTAGGGGATTTTTATCATTCTGTGCATTACAAGAACGAGAAAAGAAGGGGAGGACCTGTTAGTTGTTGTACTCCACTGCTGTACCATTGGCTCTTCAAGCATCTGCCTCAAACAGGTGCCTTTGTGGAAACCATAGATGTTGCGAAGTGGTCCAAGCGAATGATAGGTTTAACTGCTGATAATATTACCTGGTTTGATCATCGGTTATTGAGAATAAAGCTTATCACAAGATGCAGAAATTTTCCAAATGTACCTCTGATTGGCCGAAAAGGAGGGATCAATTATAATCCAGTTTTGGCCATCCGACAGTTCGGGTATGCTTCCAGGAATCCTCCTACGGAACAGGATGTTGAAGAATCTTTGTTCTTTACAGGAACTAAAGATGAGAAGGTGGTAGAAGTAGTGAAGGCTTGGAAATATAAGCATAAAATTGGGAAAGCGGTTTTTGGGAAAGGAGATTGTAGGTCTTATCCTGAATATGAAAGATGGATCGAGATGAAAGTAAAAGAATTGCTTTTACCCTTTTCAAGGGAACCTCTTTTATGTTCAGTACAGCCAGAACAGCCAACCATGGTGGCTATTGAAGAGTGTGAAAAGTGGCAGAAGATAGTAAAAGAGCTTCAAGTAGAGAATGCTGGTATGAGTAGTTGTCTCCAAAAAGCCCTGCATGACAATAAAGATCTAGAAGAAAGAGCTCAGAAGGCAGAAAAGATCTTAGCAGCCAAAGAGAAAGATTTTTATGAAAGAGCACAACACTTCCAGAAGATCAGCAAAGGTGCCGATGCTGCCACTCAGGCTCACAAGACAACTAAACAGGACTTAGCTCAGACCAAAGATACGTTGGCCAAATTCCAGCGAGCATGGGATGATGTCAGAATTGAAAATGCTGAGTCACAGGAACAGTTGAAGATTAAAGACGAAGAGCTTAAGAAGGCTCACGAGCAGAGGAGAAAGTATCGGGAAAGCCTCAGTAAAAGTCAAGAACAGTTAGAAGAAGCTAGAAGAGAGCTGAAGAATACCAAGAAAGAGCTTGAAGAAGTCATGATAGAAAGGGAGATACTCAAGACGCAAGCTGGCATAAAAAGACACAAAGGAGTGTGTGATGACGAAGCTTTGATGCTGCATATGGGTTCCTTAACTGAGGCTCTTGAGAAAAGGGATGTTTTGATCAAAGAGATGATTGAAAAGCCAAATCACCAGCGTACTCGCATACTCTTTGAGGAGATCAAATACACAAGTGATAAGCTGAAGGACGTGGAATTATCAGACTGATGTTCTTTGTTTTTTTTGTACTTTGTTGTTAATGGTTACCATCAGGCTTGTTGATGGATCCATCTTTCCCTTGTATTTCATTTGTTGAAGAACCTCTTTTGAATGTACTTGAATACTTTGTTGAATGGGGATGAGCAGTTTTATTCAGAATTAGTCCTTGTCAGATATCTGTACACAAGCACATGACCACAATACGTCTCTTTATATCACGATTTCTGATCTTCAGATTTCTGTGGTTAAGATTGGAATCAGGGTGTAAGGCACCTAGGAAATGATAAGCATGACATGTGCATTGCATTGCATATCATTTTGCATTTTTGTTGCTTGCTTTTCAGGTACTCGTGGCAGGGTCTCTAACCTTTATTTGGTTTCAGGCATTACAGCTGATTCCCATATTCATGATACGCAGCTCGTAGAAATCCAGCCAGAACCATGGATCAAGTGCAAGCGGAATTGAGGGAGATGCGAAGCCAAATAGGGCGGTTTATGAAGGACATGCAAGCTTTGATTTAGGACCAGAAAGTGCTGAAGGAAGAGGTCAACTAGATGAAGATTCAAATGGGCCTGGTCATGGAAATCTTGAATAAGGTGTTAAAAAAGGAAAACGATCATTTGCCTGCTTCCACAACAGAGGTCTTTACCCCTCCCATCTCTTTGGGGTTTGCCCTAGATCATGGATTGCTTCGTGAATCCCCTCCGCAAACTAAAGGTTCAGAGCTCTCTCATCAGCAGTCACCTCCTGCTCCTCAAGAGGATCCTAAGTCAGAGGGGACTAAGAGGAAGTTTGATCCCATTCCAATTACGTATGCGCAATTGCTTTCTTACTTGCTCGAGCTCAAATTGGTTGAACGTGTTAGTGTGGGACCGCTGCCAACGAAGATTCCTCTGGGACCCAATGCTAATACTAGATGTGAGTTCCACTCTAGGGCACCTGGTCACAATGTTGAGAATTGTACAAGGTTCAAGCATAAAGTCCAAGAGCTCATTGATTCAGGGGCAATCAAGTTTACATCAGTTGGCACTGGTAAACAAAGTGATATTACTCCCATTGTTGCAAAGGGACTGAAGACTCCCTCTTTTGCCAAAGGATCCACCTCGCGTCAGGGATCTCTTCCACAACCCTTTGTTGCAGAAGACTTATGTCAGTAACCTTTGTTTGTGCCTCAGCCGAATGTAGAAAGGAAAGTGCAGGGGCAGACTGGGCGCCCGAATCAGCAGCAGCAGAATTATCAGCAGCAAAGGCAACTCAGACCAGGGAAACCCAAGAGGATATTTGATCCTATTCTTATTCCTTACAGTCAGTTGTTGGCTCACTTGCTCAAGAGTTTGCTGATCCAGTTGAGGAATGCCATGCCAGTGCCTTACCCTATTCCTCCGGACTATGACATGAACGCTAGCTGTGAGTTCCATTCAGGAACGTTTGGGCACACACTTGATAACTGTAATGTGTTCCAGCACAAGGTGCAAGATTTGATTGACTCGAAGGTCATCACCCCAGACGGTACCCCCACAAGGTGAAGCTTCTGTATCAGGGTGAGCACTCAAAGCTACAAAAACATCACCAGAAGCAGTCAGTCCAGACGGAGCCAAGCCTCCTCAACAAGGACAATCATTTAGTTTCTTTGCTGCTTTTTCATATGTAGTCTTTATTTGTTTGTCCAGACATTGTTTGCATGTTAAAACTTATTTGTATTTGGTATGATGATTTTAATGCAATGAATATGTTTTCTTGAAGAATTTCATTTGTGTTGACTCATTTAATGTTAATGTGCACTGCAATACCAATTTTCCTGCTTAAACTCTATGAGGGAGGATGATGAGTAAAAACGCAAAAATATCTAAGGGTGTGCTTTTGAATAAAAACCCTGTTGAGGATGTATAGACATTGTTTCGAATCCCCAAACACTGGAGATATAAGGGAGATAGACCCTCGTTAACCCCTTTGAGCCTTGAAGTAGGAGTTTCTTTCGTACGAAAAAACCCTCACATTTAACCCAGGGGCAGGGTAGGCGTCAGTTAGTTTGACCGAGCGTTCAAATTTCAAAAGGAGTGTGCATCTGAGGATCCATTACCTTCTATTCCACCGTCAAGAGGTCAAGAGATGTGAAACCACAATGGTTATCCATCAACAATCAAAGAGTGAGGTAGTCACAACCCTTTCAACAAAGTCAAGACCAGCCGGTGTCACACGACGTGTTCAAGAAAAAAAGAAAGAGAAGAAAAAAAGAAATGAAAAAGCCCGCTAAGTTGAAACTTGTAAACAAGCAACTTAGGTAAAAGTTAGGGCATCCCGCTGGACTCCGAAATCAAAGATTCAAAAGAATCTGTCCAGGCAAAAGTTAGGGATAAGCAAAAAAAGAATGCGAAAGCGAAAAACAAAAGGATTACAAAAGAAAATCCTCGAGCAAGGACAAAGTCGTGTAACTACGGACAAAAGACAAAGGGATGACTGTCACTCCATAGCCTCATTAGGTGTCAAACCATCAGATGCATGGGTTCCTTAAAGATCACAAAATCTTTTTGAGAGGCAAGCACTTGTGCAAATTAGCTGAACGTAGGACCGAAGAACATCACGAAGAGTGGGTGGGCACCGATAAACTTTGAGCCTTAAATCTTTTTTTCTCAAAACCGTGAACCAGGCCACGATACAACCCTCAAAAGTCCTAATTGAAACAGGGTTATTTCGAAAGCATGCTACCAAGAGATAGCGTTCCTGACTCCTGTGAGTTGTACTAAAAGATCTTTGTTGGTGTTGCATGTGAATTGCATTCTTTCATTCAAAAATTAATGTCGTATCCTAAGCAGTGATTCGTTCACAGCTTTGCGACATCTTTTCAATAAAGACTTCAAGATTAACATGTATGTTGCATTAGAATTTTCAGTCTCAGATTAAAACATTTTCTGCTTGCATACATTTGTTTGACATCAAAAGAAGTTTATACATGGAAATGCAGTCCAGAAGCTTAATCTTGCCAAGTTGAGAATTCTGAGACTCCCGAAGGACAGCCACATCCAATGGTACTTCCTCAGGAAACTTTGTTGAGTGGGATCTTTTCCAACAAGGTGTGCTAAGACGTAGTCGATTTGGGGCAGTCACGTCGAATCATCTCTTTAAGGTGTGGCCAGTTGAGCCAATCAAGTCAAGAAATCTCTCTAGAGTCCATCCAAACTGGGGAAGTTACTTCAAGACTCAAATCTTCCTTCGAAGATCGGTAGTCAGGGGCAAAACCACTTCAAGGTTCATACTGGGGCAGGCCATCCCAAGAGCACGAGAAGTTAGTTCATCCAGACGACTGATCAGCTTATCCAGGGTTCAGAGATTGGGGCAGAATATCTCACGAGTATATGAGATTGTTCATGAACCTTCTCGAGGTGAACTTCTCTGTAGACCATACAGTCTGAGGCAGTTACGTCGAGATCCGACGAATCTCTACAAGAGTTTGAAGACATTGAGGCGTTTTGGATGACAAGTCTTCTGTAAGATCCTCTTGAGACAATTTCTTTTGGTGGACCATGTTGGTCTGAGGGGCAAATGAAAGAAAAACTGTTGTTCACGCATATGCAGCCAATCAGCCAGAAGGTTTGAAACAAAAGGGGCAGTCCAACCCAAGGCATTTGTGGTCCCCCGTCTTCAGCAGGCTTCATTAATAATGTTCCCAGCCAGAGGTGCATCAAAACCTTTCTCCCCAACAAGTGGTGGTTCAGAGTTAGATTTTCTCAGTTGCAGAAGTCATATCCAGCTTGGGGCATGTGTGCATATCCTTTTGTTTGCAAGTAGCAGCCTCATACTAGGCTCAAAGACAAGATTAAAGCCTTTTCGAGATCATGGGATCATGTCTTCCAAACGAGTAATCACTTATCCCTATGCAGAATACCGGGGCAGTCATGTTCAAGGAAGGGTCCACATGTCACCTTTTGCCACAACGTTTACTGATTGAGTCCATCATTCGGTCGGCGGTCGGTCACGACGATTCGATATCGGTGAATTAAGTTCAACTGGGTATCGTTGTATCTTATTAAGTCGATTCTCTCATTCAGTACTTCCAACAGTTACAAGCTTTTCTGTGTCGATAACGGTTGCAAATTCCCCAGTAAAGTTGCTTCGCAGACACCGAAGTTGATGGTCAATCCCCAGTGAAGTCACCAGGAGTTTGAAGATGCTCAATCTTCTGTAAAATCCTCTTATGACATTTTCTTCAGATCAGTCTTGTATCATGAAGCAAAAAGCGAGTGGTTGACCTTCCCAAGCATGGGGCATATTGAATTTCCCCAGCAGAAGATGTTCCAGATCTATTATCCCTAGTAGAGTTTGAGGGCATTTGGTCTTCTGTAAAATCCTCTCAAGAGACGTTCCCCAGCACGAGACACTTTAAAGCAAGTCTCCCCAGCAGAGTTTGTTATAAACTCATCATCCCCAACGGAATCGTCAAACGGAAAGTGCCTAGCATGGGACATTGTGGCGCTTATCTTAAACACGACAGCTTTATTCCTCAGCAGACTACCGTGGAATTGTTTTGGGTTTCCCCAACAGATCTCTAAGGACTCTTTCCCAACAAGTTGCAGTGGAATATTCTAACCAGGATTTGTATATCCCTGGCAGAGTAGCCCTGATTCCCCAGCAAGATCGTATCTCTGGTAATTGTATTCCCCACAGAGTTCAGTATTGAGTCTTGTCAACGATAATCCCCAGCTGAGTTGTTGTTCTTCTCCCCACAAGAGGCTTATTGATCAACAGAATCTATTCCCCAGCAAGGTGATAGTACATTCTTTCCCCAGCCGGGTTAGAAGGTTGATTCTCCCCGCAAAGGATCTCGAGGTTGGTAGATCCCCAAGCAAAGTTTTAATGATTTGTTTCCCCAGCAGAACGTCATTCAAAAGAATTCTCATCTCCAGCAGAGTTATTATGACCAGAATTCATCCCCAAGCAGATGAAGTAATTCCTGGCAGAATCGTCAATCCCCTAAATTTCCAAAGTCCAATTTATTTTTGGCAAACTTGACAAGTCGAAGCAGACGGATTGTTTATTCATTCTCCAACAGAGATATCATCCTTTCAGGAGTCTCTGAAGTCAAATCATTGATCATTGTTTCTCAGCAGAGTCAGCAGAGATGTTTGACACGAATGCAGAGAGTAATGTAGTATTGGAATTCTTAAAGTCCAACAGTAGATTGGAAAAAGTCCGTCTTCGGGTGGCAAAGCCTCAAAGTCCAACAGCAGATTGGCAAAAGTTCGTCTTCGGGTGGCAAATCCTCAAAGTCCAACAGTAGATTGGCAAAAGTCCTTCTTCGGGTGGCAAATCCTCAAAGTCCAACAGTAGATTGGCAAAAGTCCGTCTTCGGGTGGCGAATTCTCAAAGTCCAACAGCAGATTGGCAAAAGTCCGTCTTCGAGTGGCAAATCCTCAAAGTCCAACAGCAGATTGGCAAAAGTCCGTCTTCGGGTGGCAAATCCTCAAAGTCCAACAGTAGATTGGCAAAAGTCCGTCTTCGGGTGGCGAATCCTCAAAGTCCAACAGTAGATTGGCAAAAGTCCGTCTTCGGGTGGCAAATCCTCAAAGTCCAATAGTAGATTGGCAAAAGTCCGTCTTTGGGTGGCGAATTCTCAAAGTCCAACAGCAGATTGGCAAAAGTCCGTCTTCGGGTGGCAAATCAACAAAGTCCACCAGCAGCGTGGCGAGCCAGTAGTCGTCTGGCGTCGTGCAAAAAGACGTTATTAAAGTCCACCAGCAGCGTGGCGAGCCAGTAGTCGTCTGGCGTCGTACAAAAAGACGTTATTGAAGTTCACCAGCAGCGTGGCGAGCCAGTAGTCGTCTGGCATCATGCAAAAAGACGTTATTGAAGTCCACCAGCAGCGTGGCGAGCCAGTAGTCGTCTGGCGTCGTGCAAAAAGACGTTATTAAAGTCCACCAGCAGCGTGGCGAGCCAGTAGTCGTCTGGTGTCGTGCAAAAAGACATTATTGAAGTCCACCAGCAGCGTGGTGAGCCAGTAGTCGTCTGGCGTCGTGCAAAAAGGCGTTATTAAAGTCCACCAGCAGCATGGCGAGCCAGTAGTCGTCTGGCATCGTGCAAAAAGACGTTATTGAAGTCCACCAGCAGCGTGGCGAGCCAGTAGTCGTTTGGCTTCGTGCAAAAAGACGTTATTGAAGTCCACCAGCAGCGTGGCGAGCCAGTAGTCGTCTGGCATCGTCCAAAAGACAGTATTGAAGTCCACCAGCAGCGTGGCGAGCCAGTAGTCGTCTGGCGTCGTTCCAAAAGGCAGCCCTTCAGTATTATTCTTATCATCAGAGTTCTTATACGAGCAGAATTCATTTGGTGTGGTTTATATCCCTTTTCTTCCTCTCCACAGAGTGCAAATTTTCTAGTTATTTTTGGTATTCAATCCCTCCATACCTTGAAAGTCTGACAGCAATCGCTATCATCCATTCAGGTCTACAGTGATTGAATAAGGGCAGCTGTCATACCCCAAAATTTGCCCTCTCATTTCTTCATATCATTTAGCATGAGCTTTCATTTCATTGGATTGCATTCACGCATAGAAAAACAAAACATCAAGCATTGCATTGCATCTTGCATAAGGGCATGTGATCGGTGGTTCTTCAGAGGTGTTGATCATCCAAAGCTAAAGAATAAGGGTCAAGTGTTCCTCACAAGTCTCAAGGGTTCCTTAAGCCATATATCATTTCACTTTGATCCACAAGGCATGGGAAGAGAAGAATTCATCAAGAAGATTGGGCAGTGCACCACATCCTACATAAGGCAGTCAAAAATTGGTATTTGACCCCAAATGGGCAAGCTCTTTGAGTTTTTATCATCTCCAAATGGCATATCTCATCATTATTTGAGAGGATACACATCATATTCAGAGGAATTTGGATTTGAAGGATGTGTTATTTCCTCCTAACCAGAAGGTGCCAAAATTAGGGTTCAACCTAAAATCAATTTATTTCTGATTTCTTGGGCAAAACTTGATCTCATGGTATTCTTCATGTTCTTAAGTGTATATGGATGGAAAATTTCTCATCAATTGGTTTCAGAAGGGTTTCAATTGATCAGTTGCCTGATAATTAAGAAATTGGGGAAAAAGTCAACTGTGCGGTGAAAAAGTCAACTCCTGACTTTTTGAGGTCAAATTCATGAAATTCATGTTATATATGTTCAATGGACAAAATTTGATCAAGAAATAATGGAGGAATAATGAAAAATCAAGAAATTACAAAACTGCCAAAAATAGAAACTTTGGGGTTTCCAAAAATAGTAAGTTTTGGCCATTTTGGCACCTCTCTTTGAGTCAGACTTTCTCAATTTTAAAGCATCAAATCAAAAATCCACCAGGCCACAACAAAAGATCTTGTTTCCAGCTTCAAATCCATATAAAGAACTGTTCCATCGGATCAAAATTGAGGGAGTTATGATCCATTAATGTTTGACAAAACTAGGTCAAAAACCAAGTCATGGCAAGGCAAGTGCAGGACCATGCGCCATAATTTTGTCGAACACTTGGTGTACCAAATATCCAGCCACTTTTCTCAGTGATGGAAGCTCCAAATGAAAAAATGTTGAACATTAAAGTTGTTCATCTCAATGTCCTCTTCAACTTTGATGTTGGACATTTTTCCATTTGAGCAAGTTATGATGGGGTTATGATGTTCCCAAGTTGACGTGTTCATGCTGAATTTTCCAAGTCAGGTTGCCATGCCAACCTACCAACTTGCCACTGTCATGCACCAGTTCTGAGCCATGATGTTTGAAGTCATTTTACACCATCCTACAAGCCACTATTCAATTCAATTTCAACATCAAAATTATTCTCCTATATCTACTCTTTCATTGGCCACCAAAATCACACATTTCCATTCATTAAAATGAGAGAATTTCATCACCAAACTTCCTTGTTTTAATTGATATTAAGCTGCTATAAAATCAGAAAAAAAAAAACATTTGTTGTTGTTGCTAATTCAAATACTCACACTACACACCAGTCCACTTTCTATTTCATTAAACTAAACATTTCCTTACATCACCACCATCCACTTTAAACCTCACCATACACTTCATAAACTCACCCACACCATAGTAAATCTTTCCAACTCACCTCTAACTGTCATAACTCAGTTAGTTAGAGTCTACTCAGTTAACCCAACTCTAACTCATTTAACCAACTCATTTAACCACCATGGTTACCATTTAACTCCACATATAAATCAAAAACACACTTCACAATTTGGGGAGCTCTCTCATTTTTCCACATTCTCAGAAATTACTCTCAATCATTATCTCCATTTTCTCTCTAATCTCACACATTTCTCACACTTTTCATCATAATTTCTCAAGAAATCTCAAGTTTTTCTCTCACTCTCAAGAGTTCAGATCCAGATTTCTCTCTCGTTTCTTCATCATTTTCGAAGATTTTTGGAGCAGCATCATCTCCATAACCTCCTCTTTCTACTGTATGCATTGGATTTGCTTGAATCCACCATCGAAAAATCTCAAGTTTCACTCATCACTCCTATTTTCTACTCCAAGCAAGTATTGGATCTGGTTTTAGCCTTTATTTGGCTCAAAGTGTTGTTTTGAAGATCTTGCAAGAAGTTCTTGGATTTCTAAAACAAAAAAATTACACCTCACAAGGTTAGAGATCTTGAAACTTTTCCTTTAGTTCATCATAATTTTAGAGATTTACAATTTGAAATTAGTAATCATGCATTGCATCTGGAAGTCCTGAAATGATGGCACATCATTGGTTGTTTAATTTGGATTTTATGTGATTTTGTGAAATTTGTGCTTGAACATGTCACTTTTGTGCCATTTTTCTTGATGATAGAATGATCTTTTTGAAATATAATTAGCATATTCATGATCTATGAAGTTTGGACTTCAGTTTGGTATTTTATTTTGCTAATTTTCGTTAAGAATTGATGGAGTTATTTGGTGTGGAAGTTGAGAAAAAAAATTCTGTGTTTTTTATTGTGTTGTATGAGTTTTATCCACTTTGCATGAACTAATAATGAAGACGGTGAGGTGTCAGTATGCTATTGGTGGTGTTCTTGCTTTTTTGTGATTAATTAATGATGCTGAATGATTAGTAAGAGAGAGAGAACGGGTGGCGTGATTTGGTTGGTGTGGATACTCCACTTTTCGGCTAGCCAATAGAATTTCAGCAGCACATTAATGAGAAAGGGGGCTGGTCACGTGTTCTTTTTGTTGTGCTTCAGCTTGTTCCCGTGTGCGTGAGTGTAGGGTGGTCTTGGTGGTCATGCGCTGCAGGACGTTGGATCATATTGCATGATTAATCACACGACACTAAACGAATCACATGGTAATTGAGATGTACACTATCACACACGATTATGCGCTTAAATGGACTAAGTAAACTGCTTTTCGCACCCTCCTCTTTAGAAGCCCAATCTTTTTGAACTAGAAAATTACTTTGGCTGCACCCCCATTCCAATTCCTTTTGTATTTTGATTCCTTTTCCCTATCTGTTTGGTTTTCTATTTTTAAAAATAGTAAGACATTGCTAAAAATCCCAAATAAATTCATGTGGCATCTTAATACATTAAAATAATTTTTTACAATTTTTAATTCTAACTTTAGTGACTTTAGAGCATAATTCCAAATTTGTCATTTGATTTCTTTTGAATATAATTCTTCCTTGATGATCAAACTTGTACATTTTATTTCTCCCACTTCCTACAACATTTTTTGATCATTCTTTTTGCAGTGGTTAGATAGCATACTGAAGCATATGAAAATATTTTGTTTGCATTTTTAACTCACTTTTCTCATGTGTTTTGATATGCATATTTGGACTTTCTTTGGATGTGTTTCAAAGTGAAGTTGTGAGCTTAATTGAGCATGATTCTTATTGAATTTTGTGCTCTGCTTTTTACATGTGATTACATTTTGACTTAATTGATTTGTGTTCTATTTTCATAATTTTTCAAATCCATTTGCTATTTGTTTATGCATGCTAGATTAGGAGACCTTTTATGAAGTTTTGTTAACATCATTCTCACATGTTTAGGTGGGCCTTTATGACATCTTATTAGGATTTGTTTATGCATATTTTGTATGTCATTTGTATGATATTATAGGTCACCTTTGTTGCATTATAAGTCACTTGGGTTTGCATTTGCATTTGGTATGAGTTTGTGCATTCTAATTTGAACTTTGACTTGTTTCTATCTCTCACTTCCTCTTATGCTATATGAAATTCATGTTTGCATTTTTGTGTGCCATTTCACATGTCTCATTCACATCTCAATAATGTTATGCCACTGCCCTAGGTATGCATTTATCATTTTAACATGTTATGCATCTTTAATGTGTCAATTTGTGCATATATTGGAACATGTTTCACTTCTCTTTTCTTCTACTTCTTCTTATCCCTTCTACTTGAATTCTTTTATCCATGATTGGTGTGATATTTCATATGCTTTATAAGACCTTTGTCAATTGAATGTAATTCTGACCTTGACCTTTCATGAGGCATAAATGCATGATCACTTTGCATTTCCACTCATTCTTCATCTATTTCTTCTATGATTCACTTTTTTAGAGATTAGGACATTACTTGTACATAGATGGTGTGTGTTTGATGTCTTAACATTAGAGAGTACTCTTATTGTTTAGATTCTGACTTTGATTAGTTTTTATCTCTTAGGATCATATTTCCTTGGTTCTTAATTGATTTGATCATTACTTGTTGTTTCTTCCTTTATTTCATACTTGTAAATATTGTGAACTAACTTTTTCATGTAGGTGCATGGTAAGTAAGTGTGGGGACATAGTCCTACATACACTTCTCTCCCTCCTCTTTTCTCATCTCTTTTAAATAATTCAAGTTGTGTTTGATAAGCATTTACATGCTTTCCTTGGATAACCTCTTCTTCATTCCCCTTTAAGATCAACTTAACTTCCATTTTGGAAGTAAGTTGCTTCTTTTGCTCTTCTTCTCCTTTCTTTTAGAAGTAGGTTTGTTAAACCACATTAACCATAGGATCTCCAAGCATGCTAACACTAGGGTGTGTCTTAGTCTCCCCTTAGTTTTCACCTTTACCCTCTCTCTTGAGTCTCTTCTCTCTCACCTTATAATAAAAGTAAAAAACACTTAATAAAGGCATAACAAATATTGTATTTAGGCCTTTCATGTGGGAACAAGGAGGTGAGGGGTCTTCTCTCATTTCTTTGGGAATGTTTAGTGTACGTCACGTCTTGGGTCGATATGCGAGGCATTCGATCCTATATGAAGGACTTGAATACAATACGTGTTACAAAACACCAAATAAACAAAACACTTCTTTCTTAAAAGACAAAAATAAACAAACAAATTCTTTCCTCATCTCTTTCATTCTATTCCTTAAGGATGCGTCATGTCCGTTTTACCGCAAACAGGTAACGCCTAAGTCTCCCTACAGCGAGCTGCAACACATAACTGCTGGGACGCGCACTCTGACGTTTCCATTAAAAAACACAAACAACCCATCCCTAGGTGAGGGGAACTACGTCGCTCTGATTCTCATGTTCCCAATGAGATACGTAGGCAGTGGGGTAGGGCCCATGCGAGCACTTCTTTTATTTTCCCTACATTTGTTCCTCTTTCTCTTTCCATTCCTTTTCCATTCTTTTTCCAGTTTTCTACACCCTTTGATCGAGACAAGCAAGCGTGGATCCCATCGGGTACGATGGACGCGTGGGGGTGCTAATACCTTCCTCCCGCGTAACCGACTCCTGAACCCAATTCTCTTGGTTGCAAGACCATGCTCTTTCCTTCCTTCAGGTTCATGCGGTGTTTCCTTTCCCTCTCTTGGGATAAATACACATTGCTGGCGACTCTGTTTCGGTGTCACTTTCGCGTTTGTACTAGGATGAAAATCCCGGGAGCGACACATGTCTGTGTTTGTCCAACCTTTCTTGATATCACATCATAGCCTTGCAATATCTACATTCAATAATAGCATCTCCCAAATCATAATAATCTGGTACAAAAAGATGAATGCCGATAATAAGTTGAGTAAGTTAATATAAACCAAAGAAATTTATAAGAATGCGTAGGACAAGTCTATGATACAATCTACACTAATTATATGTGATGATTAATCTACAAAATATTAAGTTGAGTAACAAAGATGAATGCCGATAATAAGTTGAGTAATAAATATACAAAATATTAATTAACAATAGAAAGATATTCTGATGATATTTAATATTACCATTAGTTCATAGATATTTTTAGTATATTAATAAAAAAATTATATGTGTGTTGTTTTGTATATAGTCTTTAGAAATATTTTCCCTAATATAATTTAATATAGTCAAGGTATTTACCAAATACGAGATAGATGCATGAATGAATGACTTTTAATAAATTGTTTAAGTCTTTATATAATCATTCAAATAACAATAGAAAGAAAGTTTTAGAAATAACTTGATATTGTTTTATTTAATAGCTATTCTTGAAGAATTTGAGACGAGAATTTAAATTGTGTCTATGCACCCAATTTCAGTTGAACGACAATAATCTCCTTCAAAAACTAAATTGAAACCAGCGCGATGCGTATTTGTTTTTTTAAATTGAAACCAGAGTATCTACATATTTAATAAATACCATTTTTTCTTTCATTTCTATAATTTTGGAATATGTGTATATTTCAATAGAATGAGTTTGTTAATCACATTTTTTATAATAAGTGAATAATTAATTACCAAAAACCTTGTTAAGTTTAATATTGAAGTGTTATGCATATAATTAGTGTAGATTAATCAACAAATTAATATTTTGTAAGCTAATATTAGTGATGATTACCCTCATTGTTTCCGCTGGTTTGATTTGCTGTTGAAAATGGTGGGCAAGTCTCAGATTCATCCATGCTTGAATCGTCTTTAGAATCGTGTGCTGTAAAATATATAAAAATATCAACAGTACTATGTTAGAACAACTCGGGCCATACGGTATAATAAAAAAACACAGGAACTTTGTTACACAAACCTAAGAATGGATCGTAGTCAGAATCGTCGTCATTTTTACTAACCAAGTCCAAGTTAGGTGTAGGTTCAAAAATAGGATTTGTGAGTTGTGCAGTTGCAACAACGGCTTTTGTCGGTAACATTGAATTAGGGAGTGACAGGCACAGTGAAGTCAACCCTGAGTTTGAGCTACTAAAAACGAATCATTTGCCGAGAAAATGTTTCTGACATATAATATTAAAGATCATGCAATATAATAAAATAAACATATTAATACTACGACTCACGTTGGAATAACTCTCAAAATGTTAGAAACATTGACATGGGGTATGACCGGGGTAGATTTCCTTGGACGACCTCTCCCACGCTTGATAGAGTTAGGCATGGAATTAGACCTACGAGACAATATTAGATATTATATTGTTAAGTGAGACATAACAATATTTCGTAATGGTATATTCGCAGACGTTAAGTAAAAATATATAAGATGGAACAATTAAGATTAAACTAACATATGATTAAGTTCTTCAGTGATTATTGTGTCTGGTATGTTGTTTGTAAGGTTGTATGCCAAATTTGGTACGCCAGATAATGTTTTAGGACGTCCTTTTCCACGCTTAACGAAGTTTTGGTTACCCAGCATATGTATTCCGTGAATATTCCTGAAAAAGTTTACAGCAATTAATAACATAACATACATTTCAAACTATGTTGCATGTACAAAAACTCCATCATACTTACCCATTATGGCACGAAGTTGTGTTTGGCGGAATTTGAGGCATGACATTTTCCTTGTTGGAGACATCTGCAACATTTGTGAATTTAAACATAAGGTTTGTGCCAAAAATCTGCAAATTTGCAACTTTCTGCGGTGCACGGAATGTCTGTGCAAATGATGAAGGATTAGTTGCTTATAATACATCATCCATTTTTTTCCCGTCGGAAATAATTTTATTGATAAGTTGTTGGTTGATCGCTCTTGGTGTAACATTCAGAAGTGGGAATCGATCGCAAGACAACTCCGTTTGACTCATGTGCGTATCCGGTCCCTCATAAGAAGAAAACTTGATTCGCTTATTTTGTTTAGCCTTTAGAATGGATGTTCTGCGTATTCTAGCTCGCTTACAAACAAATTTTCTTCGCAATAATTCGTCATTATTCATTATAGAGGCAGTGTAATCCCTAAAAATGTATAAAATACGTTGTTAACAAAATCATAGGCGACAAAATCGTTAAATCGAGGAGGAAATAACAGCAAATTACAAATTTTAAAAAACAGTTATAAAATAATAATATTTAATATATGAATAAGCTTACCAATTTGGTATCCGGTTGAATCCTTGATTGGACATGAATAAAAATGTTTTGTAAGCAACCTACGCAGTAAGGATTCTAAATTATAATTCAAGATATAACATGTCTTGTTATTCTACATATTAGTCTCATGTATTAGCAGTTGAGTTATATAAAAATCCTATCATGCTCTAGACCACCATGTTAGTGTAATGTTACCTATGAGTGTGATCACATAAGTTATTTTCTAGGAGCAGTTATGGCTCCATCTTCAATGATAAACGTAATGCAAACATGCTATAGTTTCCATCTTCAATGAGTTGTCACTTAAAAATGTGCATCATAAATTGTTATATGCAATTGAACATGAAGCTTACACAAGGCATTGTATGGAATTTAGATGACCATGAATATCAGAATGCAAAAAACTAAAGCATTTACAACACAATGAAGAAGCACAATAACGAATATGAGATGCATTGGAAAAGCAGCGAATTACCTCGGATTATGGAATGGACCTCATGGTTAGTGTGAACTCAATTTGCTTTCAAGTTAATGTCTTTGAAAACCTGTTGCCTGAAACACCTCACAACAAATGTGTTGGACAAAAACGTGTAATACAAAAAAAAATTCAACTGTTTTAGAATACTAATATTATATTGGAATGTCAAAAACAAAAAAATAGTTTTTAATACAGTCAGCAAACTTTTACGAAAACGGTTGGGTATGTGCACAGTTGAAATCCATTTTTTTCGTTGGAGAAAATTTCAACATAACCATATGCACCATGCGTTAGAATCCTTTGATGAGAAAAATGTTTGATGAAATTATAGAGAAGCACACCATGAATAAAAACATGCTACTATTGAGTTAATCAAGTTATAATAATGAATAAATATGTTAAAAGATTGAAGGCCACTAAATATGTTAAAATTTGGTTAACTCAACCAATGTTGGAATAACGACGGTAGTTTTCAAATTTTAATGCAAACATCAGAAAGAAGTTCGTGAATGAAGGGCAAAAACAGTCCCTAGATATGTTAGACTGCACAGCAATGCACCTAAAATAATTTGGTAGATCTAAGTTACATTTCATACCCTTTGTATAATTATGGTATAAAAATAATTATGCAGTAGGCAAAAATAATTATGGTACAAAAATTACACCTAAAATAATCATGATCTAAGTTACACCTAAAATAATTATGGTACAAAAATAATTATTATATTATGAATCATGCAGTAGGCAAGTGGATTTTCGCAAGTGGACTTCTCTTATGAGGTGATTCAAAATAATTATTATATTATATTATGAAGTTATATCTAACAGATTTTTGCAAAACACGGAATGAAATTAGCAATACATAATATCCATTGGCAAAAAAGTTAACCTCAAAATCTGATATATGCATATTAAGCAGGTTCTTTCAACAATGTTATAACACCAACTTGCTTTATAGCATTAACGTTGAAATTAAACATACACCATCATCAAGATGTGTAGGTGACTACATTACAAAAAATATTAATGGATAACAAAACGCTTGCAGATCAACATAAGAGAAGTTTGGTGTAACAAAATACATAACAATAGGAAATAAAATCATTTTTTCTTGCCCTGTTTACCACTCTTTGAAGCAGATAGTTTGGGAGCCTTTGTTGCAGAAAGTTTGGGAGACAACATAGCAGACGACTCTTGCTCATGAAATTGACATTCATGGGACAACCTCTTAGAAGGGGTTTGGCTTGAATGGACATCCTCGTTTGAGTTTTGTGAAGCAGACATGTTACTCTGTTCACATGTGAATAAAAAGGTCATAAAATGATATTGATCAAATCTGCCTCGCATAAGAAATTGATTATATGACGTATCAAATGAAAACAAACTTACCGCATTGTTTACAGGATTTCTAGTATGAGTAATTGCTTCCGTTTTAGGATTATCGATCATATCACTGATCCCTTTCCCTTTGTTGACTAGAGACTTCATGGCTACATGAGAAGTTTGCTACATAAAACAGATGGTAACAACTAAGAACAGTGGTCTTACACATAAGTGAATTGAATGGCCAAAGGAATTTCATATTTAAATACCTCATGATGATTCATGCCTTCTTTGATCATTTTGATTATATCTTTATCCTCGGTAAGCTTGACAACAGATGATTGTTTGTAGTCGGGATGGTACTTAACACGAAAAGCAAATTCCTTGTCCAATAAATTATCTAAATGTGCAGGATATATTTGGGGATGATCTTCATTTGTCTAACAATTTTGGAAGTGAAAAAAGAGAATATTCAAAAATATTGTTTAGGTAAACTTATCATGTGTACACAGAGCATTGTTTTAGGAGCAGCTAAATATTTCAATGTTTTACGATCAGTTACAAATGTCACTGTTGTAGAATCAATTATACATAATGATTCTTATATATGTACCGTTTTCATGACTTGTCTTAAATCATGTGTAGACAATCCAACATATTGAAAACACTCTTTGTCCCAAAAGACAAAACAACCAATTTTGCCCTCGTACTCAACCTCGATTCCAATTTTATACCTATGTGAAAATGTATGGAAACCAACTAAGTTCTTAATGATAAACGTAATGCAACCCATTTTATATTAGTAACCGTATATGTTAGGCTTACTTGGTAATGGGGGCAACTGGATTCTCACAACAATTACAAATGAACGCACTCCGGGAGACTTATTCGTCCTCTTGCAAGTTGGACACTGCTCGTAGTACCAACCGAACCGACTTGATTTGAACCTCTTAGTTTTTCCAAAAGTGTTACAGAAGGTTGACTACAATATGTTATATATTAAATACATCACGTTTTACCATATTAAATTGAAGACATATTAGTTGAAGAGGTTCAAAGTAATATGTCGTTATAACTTACATTTTGAAGGGAGTTTATGTCTCCGATAGTCTTGACATCATTGGAATATGAGAATGAACTATCTTCGAACGTGCCATAAGAAGCTGAGTTCTAAGATACTTGTTGTGAAAGGACATTGGAGATCCCAATGTCGCCAAATCTAACACCGTAAAGCATGGAATATGAAGTAAGTAATGGCAAAAGAATATCAAAAAATGAGTCAAACATACTACCATTTGATGAACGTACTTCGATTTGAAAGATGTAACCTGAGGATGATCATAATTAATAAATAATTTGAATCCATTCCAAGCATTTGAAATGTACAGCTTCCCGGATGCTGTGACAAATAAATCGACAACAACTCAAAATATTACATGAATGGTCAAATATAGGAGACTCACTAAAGAAATGACATGACAAGAATAGATGAAAAACCGAGGCTTACTTGCACTCTGTTGGCACATAGCATGAGTTAGAATGATCACTTTGGGACCGCTTGTGGAATCTGAAGCAGCGTCTGCCATAAATTGATTGGCATACCTTTCCCACAGAGTTGCATCAATTTCACCTCCATTACAAATAAAAGATAGGAAAAAAGTTTATAAGTCAGCACTTGATATATGAATTATGTTAGACATTTGAAGGTAATGTAGAGGTATTAACAGCTCGTCTGATAAAACTATGTTGACGCACGCCTTTTTTCCAGCACCAGCAACCTGTGTTTTAATAACTTGATGGAGTACACCAATGACATCTGTTCAACCGGAAATTTAAGGTATATTCATAGCTTAAACCAACACCATGTTAAGAAATAAATGTGTAATGACTACAATTGGTTTACCGTATAAGCGGTTAACTTCAAAATCTCCTTGCAATATTGCGTTGATTGGTTTGAAATTGAACTGGTGTTTCGGAATTTCCGGGATGTCCAACATAGTTAAGGTTGTTCCACGGTGAAGAAAAAGTTTCAATGGATTGTCACATACTTTAAAAGCCAAATCATTGACAAGAGGATCTCCATTATATACCATGAATGTCTCGTGTTCCCTCAATGTCTCCGCCCACCTTTCGAAATCATGGTTCTTAGTGACAACTTGTATTCGATCACCCTGTTAATGAATGACATAGTTAGAAGTTGTGTAACTAAAGTAAGTGGCATGAAAAATATTGGCATAACCAATTAATACCTTAGAATCTTGAATAATGCATTCCAAGTGCTGCTGACCATTCCTTTCTGTAACAATCCACAAATTCGTAATGCGAACAACGAGTTTCCATACATTGTTTTCCACTTGCAAACCATAAAAAGGAAAAATGTATATAATGTATTATGGAGGGGTAATCTTCACAAAAACCAAAAATCCTTGTGTGTAAACCGTAACTGGAAAAATGATATGATTGAAAACACCAGAAACAGAGCATAGAATGAAACATAACTGAGGTAACATTCACATAGCATAGAATGAAACATGAGCTACAAATACACAGTTAAAAAACTCTTAATAAAAAACGCTGGCCATGATAAAGAAACGCTTGTGGTACATGATAAAGACACAATAAAAACGCTTGTGGTACATGATAAAAACACAAAAAAAAACGCTTTCAATGATAAAAAAACGCTGGCCAATCATCTTTGCGTATGAAACATAACTGAGACAAATGATAACATAGAAAACACAATAAACCTAGCATAGAATGTCAAATGTAAAAGCTGGACATGAAAAAAACGAAATGTGAAAAAAGCTGACCAATCGTCTTTGCGTAACAGTAAACGTGTTTTGGATGAAAAAAACGAAAACTTGATACATTTGAAATGAAAAAAAAAAAAAACAAAAACTTGATACATTTGAAATGAAAAAAAAAAACAAAACTTTGAAATACCATGAAACGGAAACTCTATCCGCGGTGAAACATGTGATTCAAAGACGAGAAAGATAGTATAACCAGTAGGAGCAACTAAAAAAAAAGGGTCATCACAATGGTTCAGCAGTGGTTCAATGACGAGAAAATCATGAAACAGAAACACTACCTGGTACATGAAGAAGCAGCGATGTGAAGAGAGAGCAAAGTGATGAGCGAACAGATTGCACAATGTCAGACGGATGAGAGATATTAGAAAACTAATATGAGAAGAATGAGAAGAAAAGAGAGGGAACTTTGATATAAAAACTCAAATTTTTTCACTTCCAATAGATTTACGAAACGTGGCATGTTAAATGAATTAGAAGTAAAGATGAATATTGGAAATAGCTATTTACGTTACTGCCCTTGTTCAAGGGCTAAAGGTTATTTTGGCAGAAGGGTAGAAAGAGGTTTTGGGGTGCAGGTTTTGATAATTGGTAGATTGGTAGATTGGTAGATAGTTGAAAAAACTAAAAAGTTGACCGAATACGATTAGCATGACTTACCATGTTTTTCAACTTAACGATTGAATTGAAATGCACTGACAGTGTAAAAAAATTTTACACTGTCAGTTAATTATAACCGTTGGATGTAAAGAGAAGTTTGACTTTTAATTTAATAATCTGTAAAGTAACACAAACGGATGATGATGATACATTGACAGTATAAAACTTTTTACACTATCAATGCATAGTAATTAATCTCTTAGTTGAAATACAATCGCTTACAAATTAATCATGAAAACTGCTTGGCGCATAAAATAAAAAAATCTTATGAAAAACCGGTTCAGGCCGGACAAAATCCAATTTAGTAGGGTTTTAAAAATTGCCCGGTTAAAAAGAAAATTAAAAATACATTTTTCCTCATTTATTATTTTTTCAAAAAAAAAATTGCTGTTTAGTAGAATCCCTAATTATCACAAAACAGAAACGTTCTTCTCCGTTTCACTTCTCCCGCCGCCACACCTCTCCAGTCTGTAGCACAGCCGCCGGCCAACTCCACCACCCGCAACCACGTCCTTTCCAGTTCGAAGGTCCAGGTCTGTTTTCCCATTCTTCCTTCACTGTGATACCAAAGCTCTGATTTGTTTAAGGTCTATTCGAGTTTTGATTTCTTTGTAGTTTGTGGTTACTGAAGTGGTGAAGTTAGGGTTTCTCATTTTTTTGATTATGAAGTTTTAATTTGTTGCAGTAGTTCTGTAGTTTAACTTTTAATTGATCTGTGATTGTTAATTTAGAATTGAGCGACGGAATTGTGCTCTTGGTTTGGATGGATAACTACAATGTGTCCTTACATGGTACTGACAAAGTCTAATTTTCGATTTAGGTGTTTTTCCTACCTTGTTTGTGATTTGAAGGTTATCTGAGATGGGGAAGGACAAGTTAAAGGAACCTGTTCTTACAGCTTTCACAACTAATGGTGACTATGTGGCCATTTTGTCTGGAAATGGGACGGCCAAAGTAAGCATTGCCTTCTTCTCCTCTATGCATTTTATGTTTGGTAGTAATTTTTCGTGAGATGTTTATGTTAGGATAAGTGTCTTGTCTAATTCTGGTACAATTTTTCAATCATAGTAGCGAACTCTTATTTTGGCATGATTTTGTTTAGCTTCTAGTTTATCGAAGCTTCTTACTTACAGAAAAGTCAATATAAGCTTAATGGTGTTTATGAAGTTAAATTAGAGAGCTTCTGAAAAACTTGATATGAATAGCCAATTTCATCTTATAGGGTAAATTGGTGTTTACCAAATACTGGAAGGCTCTTTAGTCTTTACTTACTGTTAAGTCAATATAAGTTTCACTGTGTTTATGAAGTTAAATTAGAGAGCTTCTGAAAAAGTTGAGATGAATGGCCAACTTCATCCTTTACGGTAAACTGCTGTTTAACCAATGTTGGAAGGTTCCTTACTTTTTTTTTTTATTAAAAATTTATGTAAGTGTTTATTAAGAAATTACCCAAACAGCTGCTTTGAATTTACAATTCTTGCATAACCAACTCATACTCTTCCAGTTACTTTACAAATCTTTTTATACATAGATGCTTAAGACCAATTCAGCTAAAATGATGCCACATGAAGTTTATAAATTACAGAATGCCAAACAGTGAATTTTGTATCTGGCAATCAGTTTGCATTTCTGTTGCAAATAAGATTTTGTCTGATATTTGAATTCTTACAATTGCACTTCCCATAGTTATTGTAATGTTGGTGACAAAAATGCCGTCTTATATTTTTCAGATTTGGAATACAAATAGTGGAGATTTGTTAGCAGAGTGGAAGCCATCAGATGGAGATGATGATATCCGTTACTCTTGTATTGCATGCAGTTTCACTGGGAAAAAGGTAGTAAGGGCTCTTAGGAGAATATTTTACTCACTATTGCTGTAAAAGGCTTGATTCTTACTTTCTGCATTGTGTTGTGCACTGCATGATATTGTAATTAGCGTAGAAAAGATCAGGGAACTTGCATATTAGCTCTCGGCACAGATGATGGAAAAGTTCTCGCTGTTGATGTTTCCACTGGTGACACAAAGTGGCCTACTAGTCATACGATTCCCAGGTATTGTTGTCATTTGAATTTATTATTTTTAATATAATTTTCTACGTATTTATATTGTGAAGTTTCAAACCGTTATAGTGCCACTCAAACCAAGTAAAACTATCCATTTAAATGAGTGCTTTTTGGTTCACTCCAATCTCCATGCATAGTACATTTATAAAAGCAATCATTGTTTGATTTGTTCAAGTCTCACTCAACCTTGGTTATCTTGGGCAAACTTGAGCTATTGACTTAGAAAAGATTCTTTGGTATATCAAGTGAATATTAAATTTGTCACTGGATCGAAAAGACACAAATTTTGGTTTTGGTGTATATGAATTCTTATAATTGTGGTTTAGGCCTAACTCATCCCTACAAAACCGGCTTGTAAGGTGAGGATTGCCCCACTTATAAACACAATACCGACCATGTCTCTAAGCAATGTGAGACTAAATTCACCCCTTCAAATTCAACACAATGAAGATGTTAGAGGCTGCAATGAAGGCAAGCCAAATACTGCAATTTAGGCGACTAGGGGCGGACTGCAATAAAAGCGGAAATTCAACATGAATGAACACATACAAATAGTGGAGATATAATATCTCCAAGATAATGAAATTACATCCCATATTGTACACATAATGAACTTACATCCCATATTTAAAAATACATCGATTTCTTTAATTAGTTCGCAAGTGACATCCATATGTTGATTATTGTACTTTAGTATTGAGATTAAAATGATAATTAATTCTTCAGTATCTAATGGATTGTTCTTACTCGTCCATATCATCATACAGTGGGATTTGCGGACTTTCATTTGCAAAAAAAGGACAGCTTCTTTGTGTTGTTGGACATGATGGGAAGGCATATGAGATTAATTCTGAAACAGGAGAGCTTCTAAAGGAGTTCAGAGTCTCGAAAAAATCCATCTCTTCACTTGCTTTCTCACATGGTGTGTATTAAAATCATTTTGGTTCTTGGTCCATCATAAGAATTTATCTTCTTACTCGGTAGTTGACACTTGCCATTTTTCTTTTTGTCCAGATGAAAAATACTTGGCAATTTTCAGCTCTAGACTACGAGTTATAAGCCGGGAAACTGGGAAAGAGGTTTTGAAGTGCCCTAGTGATTTGGTAAACGTCATTACCTATTTTAGATATTAATGTTTATCTTTACAAGCTCAAAGCATCATCATAGTTTACTTTTATGTCTTAACAGGAAAGTATAAACCGTGTTTCTATATCCAATGATGCAAAATATTTAATTACATCAGAGTCCGAGGCAAAACATCTTCAAGTTTGGAAGTGTGACTTAAGTTCAGGAACTGTGAGTACTGGTCCAACACTTTCCTCAAGGCATGCTCCATTGGTTCTTGATTGCCACCTCGGTGGCAATGAAGAAGATGATTTAGTTGTCTTGGCAGTTACTTCAGGTGGAACATACGTATGGAAGAATTTGAATGCTTCTTCTGAAGATCAGGTATACCGAACTAAAATAACCGCAAAAACAAAAACAGTTGAAAGTGAAAAGGAAAATGGTGAAAGTTCAAAGAAAAAGCGTACTTCTATAATTGCATCCAGATTTCAATCCACGGGGGAAGACGGTCAGATGAAAGCTTTGGTGACTTATGGCTCTGCAGATCATCCAAAATTTACTGTCTTAAATATTAGCGATTTAGGGGAGAATGTGGTATTAAATGTGGGAGATGAGCTAGATTCCGTTCAGAAGCATGACAGTCCTTCTAAGAAAGGTCAGATATACTAAATATGTGTTTAGTTTTTCTAACGCCCTCATTTTTGCTTCCTTTTAGGTAAATATTAGGTGATTTTGATTTTATTTCAACTATTTTCTTTTAATAAACATGAAATTCCATTTAGAATAAAATGTCACAATTCTTTTAGTTGGGATACTCTTATTCCAATGTAAGCTTGTTTGTCTTTTACAAGTTTTTTAAACGATTAAACTCTTATTTCTTCTTGTCTGGCTTGGAACTGAAAGCAGCAGTAGAAAAGGAAAGCAAGAAATCTAAGAAAAGACAAGCAACATCCGATCCTGATCTTCCAACCACAACTGACAAGTTGGACTTCGGTAAGAATTATAGTAATATTTTAAATTGTTAGTTAGCACAAGGAAACTTTATCCATTTTCACGGGTTAGGTCATGCCAAACTTATATCAGCTTTTACTATCAACGTTTTGAGAAGTGTTACTTATTGGTGAAGTATTAATGGGTAATTTTTGTACTGGTATTTAATGTAGATCAACTTGAGGATGCCGAAGGAGTCCTTGATGATGATCCGAGTGAGCCAACAATGGGAGAGAAACTTGCTAGTCTCAATTTGGTGGATGAAAACAAATCCAAGAGTGACAAAGAGCAAGAATCTTTGGTCTCATTGAAGCCTCCAAGTGCAGACAGTGTAGATGTTTTGCTTAAGCAAGCATTAAATGCTGATGATCGTGCCCTTCTGCTGGATTGCTTGTATACACAAGATGAGAAGGTTATCTTTTTCTCCTGTGCACTGAACTGTATCGATATTTGAATTGTAACTTGCACACTTTGTAAATAACTTATATGAGATGTAATTCCCTTTTGCAGGTCATTATCAAGTCAGTTGCGCAGTTGAACCCATCCAGTGTCCTCAAACTTCTTAATTCTCTTATAACCATTCTTGAGTCTAGGTATATACAAGTTATTTTCTTTCTTTTGAGGCGTACAATTTCGACTACTAATGAATTATAATTCTTTCTCTCTCTCTGTAGGGGTGCAATTTTAGCATGTGCTCTTCCATGGCTGAAGTGTCTACTTCTACAGCATGCAAGTGGAATAATGTCCCAAGAATCTTCATTAAAAGTTTTGAACTCTTTGTTTCAAGTGAGTTTTTCTGCCTGATGAATCGATTAGCACTTAACTTGTCAATTGCTCTACCTATGTTTTTTAAACTTCAATTATATGCATTTCATATCTTATTGATCATGTTTTCCCCAACCAACTAATAATTCTTTCCTTTTCTATAAATTTTTGTGTGCAGCTGATTGAGTCCAGAGTCTCCTCTTTTAAATCTGTCTTCCAACTCTCGAGTTTTTTAGACGTCCTTTACGCCGGGGTAAGCATCTTTCTGCTGTCTACAAATGGTTAGCATGAAGTTCATGATGAACTTGTGTTTATGATGCATGGTTTCTTTTGAACAGGTTCTCGATGAAGAGATAGATGAAGTTGAAACAGTACCGATTATCTACGTGGACACAGATGATAGTGAAGGTGAAGAATCTGAGGATGTCATGGAAACTGACAAAGATAGCAAGGATGGAGAACTATCAGAAGAAGCATTGGATAATCTTAGTGACATTGAAGGTAGTGCTGATGGTATGATGGAAGATTAATGATGTCACGGGCGCACAATTTTGGTTCTTTTCAAAACTTGTCATAACATGAAGATGATAACACTGAGTTAAGTTTGACAGAGATTGGTATTTGATGTATTCATTGTTGGAAAAACCGCATACATTTGCTTGTACACAAAGCATCACAATTTTGAGAAACTGATTAGTGTACTACACAGTCAATTAAGCATTAGAACTTTTTGAGTCTCTTTAAGTGATTGATATGTGAAAATAGTTATATGCATATTGGAGGTTTGGTCGAGTGAAACGTGATGGAATTCATTTTTGCTTTTCTTTTTTATTACGATATTATCTTTCGAGTTGAAGGGAATTTGTTTGGGGAAGAAATTTATTCTTAAAACAAAATGAAAAATTAAGCAAAATTTTATTTTGACTAAGGATTATGTCTTTGCCTCTAGTTAGTCCCAAATTGAGTGCAATAGTGAAATTGAAACTTCTTTGTTCTGTTTGAAACATGAAGTATTTCCGTTAAGAAAAATGTAGGATGGTTAATTTTAAAAGTTTGAAATGATTAATCTTGAGAATATTTATGAGGAAGAATTGAATCGATTTTTTGATGAAATATTATGGAACTCAAGTCTGAAGGTAACTCAACTATACAATAAGATAGTATTTAGCTTTTTAGTTTTTAGAATAAGTAATTATTTATTTACTTGATGTTTGTCTAAGGAATTTGGGGTGTATTTTTCGATGTTTAAAAAAATAATTTGATGAAATTTGATTCGATTTCATCTGAATGACTAATTAAACTTTGGTCTAAGTATTGTTTCTGAGACACTCTGAGATACATTTTGTCTAACTTCTTTTCTGATACATTATTACTCTAGCACCTTGTTCAAAACAATAATGTTCATAGATGGATGCAAGTTTATATATATTTTTATTCAAAAAAAAGCCAAATTTCATTTGAAAATAATTTCATATTGTATTTGGACGTGTAATTGAAACGTTTTTAAAAATTTAAAAATCTAAATAAATTAAATTAATTAATTGAAATTCATTTATTTTTAAATTCTTTTTGTTTGAATAGAGTATTAAAATTAACTCTTAAATTTTTGAGTACATTTTTATAACTTTTAAAATTTTTAGGTCAAATTTAAAATTAAAAAAAGACCAAGTAGTAATTTTTAAAAACTTAAAGGAATTAATTTGTAAAATTTGAAAAGTATTAAGATCAATTTACAATTTTTGAGGATCAATTTGTTAAATTTAAAAAATAGACCAACTTGTAAAATTTAAAATAATAATAATAATATCCAACACTAACGACGAATGAGAAAATTTTCAAAAATTTTAATTTTAGTTATTATTTCAAAATCAAGTTTCATAAATTTTCATCATTTAATTTTTTTTTTCTATTTTCTATTTAAACTATACATTTTTTTCAAATCATTTTAAACTCTTTTAAATTCCCTAAAAGCATTATATTTTCTCATTAAAATGCTTAATCTAAACAAACTATAATAGACATTCCCTTCTTAAAAGGCATAACAAAACTTAATCTATGTTTGTTATAATAAATTATTTTTATCCAAAATCTAATTAAGCATAAGCTTAAGGTAAGTATAGTTACAGACTACAGAACAGTTAATTTATGTCAATGTTCTTAAGACTTCTTCACTAACCTATCCTTATCATATGATCCCTCATTTCTTAACTCAATTAATGGTAATTCTTCCTCATTTGAATCATTTTCTTCCCTCACCTTTGATTCTACATCAGCAGTATCTCCATAAGCCCAACTGCATACTAAATAATACAGTACATTAACACCGCTCACCGCGGCAATAACCCAATAGTACTTGTCGAATCGACCCTTGTTAATATTATCCGAAATCCAACCATCTTTTCCGCCTTTCGATGTAACCCTTTCGACAATGCTGAACAAAAAAGACGATATCACGTATCCAACGGCCATTCCTAGTCCGAAAAGAGACGAAGCGATGCTCGACATAGTCTTGGGAAATTCGGTGTAGTAGAACTCATTTTGGCCTATAGCATTGAATGCTTCGGATATACCACCTAAGCAAAGTTGAGGAAAAAGCCACATTGCAGACATGTTCATCACAGCTTGAGGACTATTACCGTATCCTTCCGCGATCGCTCTTCTTCGCCTTATAGTCTCGACGATTGCTGCTGTCACCAAGTGTAGAAAAGAGAAAAACAAGCCAAGTCCCATTCTTGACTTGGCACTGATCCTAACTTGTTTGCCAAGTAACTTCGAGGCTAGTGGAATAAAGACGCGATCATAAAGAGCTATCCATATAAATATTGTGAATATCATGATTACAGATAGAGAACCAGCCGGAACTTCGAAGCTTCCAGTGATGTGTCTGTTCAGCGATTTCGCTTGCAGCAATCCAAACGAGCCTCCAATGTTAAGCGACATCATGATGCTCGTAGACCACAAAGGAATAACTTTGATAATAGCTTTGAATTCTTCTACTTGATCAATTGTGCATAAACTCCAAGGTTCCGAGGCTGATCCATCGGAGGCTATATCTTTTTCTGGACTTCGAACGAAACAAGCTTTATTCAAAAACCTATAAAACAAAGCATTACCATTTACCACAAAGTTCGATATATCGATTCATCCACTGAACAAACAAAATATTACATAACATGAATATGTGAGTGATTCAATTCAACCTTAGTTTATCAGTTGGAACGATATGTTCAGAATCCTTCAATCGATGATACATTCGATCCGAGTTCTTAGGAGGTAGTCGAAGCTTTCTGTTCTTATAAGCCGCAACGACTACTTGTAAAAAGCCAGTGAATAAGCTGCTATTTGTTTTATTCTTTACGTAAAGCGGAGAAGCGAGAAAAAAGAAGAAAGTTGAGAAGAACATAAGTGCTGCAGGAACTCCGAAACCGAGTTTCCACCCGAGATGATCTTGGATATAAACTATTCCTGTGAAAGCAATTATGACAGAAATAGCTGAGGTAGCATAATACCAGCTGAAGAATATTTCCAAGGCTCTCTGGTTATTAGGATTGTCTTTTCTATTCACCTGGTCCGCGCCGAATGCTATGGAGCATTGAAGGCCGCCGTTTCCAATGGACATAAGAGCAAGGGAAGAAATTAGCATCGTCATTTGTGCGGTTGTTGCAGATATGCATCTTTCGGATGCTGGATTGCAAGGAGGTGGCCTTGCTTGTGAGATCATGGCTGTTAGCCATAAGAGTACCATTCCCTGTCACCAAAAGGTGGAAAATTGAGTTGTTTTTCGATACAAAATCGTTTAGATTGTTTGGTTCAAACGAGGAGAGGAGAGATAATCCTAAGGTAAACAAATAAGCTATGTAACACCAACACGTACTTATGTAGTTACATTCAATCACCGACACTTCAGTTTGAAGATGCTTTTGATGTCTAACACCAACACGAACATATGTAGTTACATTAAATCAGTTTCATTTTCTCAAATTACTATAAATATCTACGTATCAGTATCAGTGTCAGTGTCATTCCTAGTGTTCATGTCTGTGTATCAGTATCAGTGTCAGTGTCATTCCTAGTGTTCATGTCTGTGTCACTCTTTCTTAACAAATAAGTTATGAAGCACGGATCCATATAGGAGAAGGTGTGTCACGGTGTCCGATAGTGTTCAATATGTGTCTGTGTCCGACACTTGTATTACACTCGTATGACACATGTCAAAAAAGTCATACAAGCGTCAGAAAAGTCAAATAAGTATTCCTCCAAAAAGGTTTTGTAGGGTTGAGTTAGGCCCAACCACATTTCTCAACATGGTATCAAGAGCCTCGTTTAAGATCCGGTGGGCCACCTTCTATGGTTTCCGCTATCAAACCACCCACCATTTATTTTCACGCTTCAGTTGTCTAGTCCTGAGCGTGAGGGGGTGTGTTAAGAGTCCCACATCAGACAATATATGGTATGAACATGTGTTTATAAGTGAGGGTAATCCTCACTCTACCAACCGGTTTTGTAGGGTTGAGTTAGGCCCAACCACAATTTCTTAATAGTTTTTTCTTTGCTTTACACTCTTGAATCGGTGTCTGACATCTTAATGACACTCATACGACACGTGTCGGAGAATTAAGACCAATGTAAGCGTCAGAGAGTCTGTGTCTATAACGTATCCAAATGTCCGTGTCGGAAATCGTCAAAATTTCTATCCAACTCATCACCTCCACACAAGTTAATTTATTCACATGAGTATGATGGAAACAAAATAGGAAAATCTACTAACCATGAAAGTGATAATGGAACCTAAACCAACAGCAAGAAACCGACCAAGATGAGAATCAGCAATGAAAGCACCAATAAGAGGCATGAAATTGGTGGTAGCAACAGATAAAAGGAGTATATGAGTAGCTTTAGACAAATGCAGATTATAACTCCCCATCAAATAAAGTATCATATTTGGTAATAATCCTAATGTTGCAACTCTAGCAAGTGATTCATTTGCTGCAAAATTCACACATTAAAATTTAAAACATAAAATAACAGTTAATAGTTAATTCCAATATGAAACATAAGAAAATGAAAAAACATACCTATGATGAAAGGCATGGTAATGAAACCACCCTTGTTGTGTATTTGCGGTTGTGAAATGATGTCTTTTTGGAAACCTATTTTGGTTTGAGGAACTGAAGAAAGTTCTACTTCATTCTTCTGATCCATGTATAAGATTCTTTGTATTGAAATTGCTTTGAATGAAGAAAGAAGAAAGTTGATGTTTGATGTTAGATTGTTAAAGTTCTCCTATGCAAAAAACTTGGATGGAGTCTTTAGAGTTTGGGATCTTGTTTTTCAAAATGGTCAACAGACCATTCTTGTCTCACCGTTCCGACCAACTTCTTTTCCCTCTCGTGCTCCTCGAGTGCGTGTATATATATATATATATATATATGAAAATTTATTTTGGTTTTAGGTGAGTAAGTTCTCCTATTTATAAATGTTTAAGTCACCACAATCTTATTCAATGTGAGACTATTTTCTAAAGCAACACACCTTTGTGAGAGTTGTCCACCTAAAATCTTAAGGTGATAGGTGAGTGGATTTTTTCACTTATAAATGGTCAAGTCTTCATATTTTTATTCAATGTAGAACTATTTCCTATTTATTCACACTTGCTTATATTATTTTAATATAATTAAAAAAAAATTTAGATTTAACATACTTTATTTTATAAGTTATTTGAATAAAATATAAATTGTTTAAGTCTGGGTGAGAACTCTAACAACTCTGTCCTTTAAAAATTGAATTTGCTTGATTGAAATGTATGATTGTTGTATATAAATTATGTTTAATCTCAATTCTCTAACAATATGAGACTATATTGGTCAATTCAAACCGGTAACTAATAATAAGAAAAGTAAAATTAATTGGATCTATTATTTCTAATATTGGCCTTTCAAAAAAAAAAACTAGATCTATTATTTTAAATATTTCTTTGAATGTATATCAATTGTTTCAAGTTTGTAAGGTTGCATAGTTCGATTACTAAATTTTTTATTAACACATCTCCAAGCTGGAATGTAGGCTTTAGATATCAATCCACTATCAACTTTTCTTTAATGTAATGAATGCCAATTTTAAAGAGCTTTTATCTATTTATCTTTTATGTTGAACAAAATTATGTGCAAATATTAAGAAAGTTTCTTAATGCACCACCCAAGTTTCTTAATTTCAAATGTGCACATCCGGACGCACCAGATCCTTAAGAATTAAAAACTTTTTTCAGATGTGTATATCCGGAGTGTCTCCGGATCTGTATATCCAGAAGACATTCTGAAATATTTAAAGTTGCACGATCACTCCCCCTTCCCATAATCAACCTTCTTCTTCCACACTCACTCTCACCAAGTCAAAAAACTCTACTTCATCAATCTCATTTCTCACTCAAAAAGTTCAAATTTTTGGTGCAACAAATCAAAGGGAGCAAGGAAAGACTGAATTTCAGGTAAACATTCAACTTCATCCACTACATTGCTCACATTATCGATTTACATTTTTGGAAAAACAAGTTACGCTACTTCCGGATGTGCATATCCGGAACGAATTTAGCATGAACATTTCCGGATGTGCACATCCGGAAAAATGCCTGAAGCTAATTAATTTAAGTTTTCAGCATTTTTGAATAAATCTTATTTATACATATTAATTGTTCTATTCTTGTTTTATAAATAGAGATGGTGCATCCCGATAACATGGCAAAAGAATTAGTTGCGCCGATTTCCTTGAAAGATGAAGGTATGCTCGTAAAGTCGGTTGATGTCGGCGGTGACTTTAACAACAAGCAAAACTTTGATGATCGTGAAAGCATGATCGCATACATTCGTAGGACGGCTATTGAGCTCGGCTTCGGTGTAAATATCGGGAGATCGGATAATGGGTCGGATAGAAGAAAAGCTTTTGTAATTTTGGGGTGCGAAAGAAGCGGCAAATATCAAGCACCTCTACGGAAGTTAAAGAAAGACGAGACCGATACTAGAAGATGTGAGTGCCCTTTTAAGATTGGTGGTTACATGTTAGTTTCCAAGAAATGGAGATTTACCGTTCGTTGTGGTATATATAACCACGAAATGTGCTCAAAGCTACAAGGTCATCCAAGTGTATGCCGGCACAAGGCGAAAGAGAAGACATGTATAGCCGACATGACCTTGAACCTTGTCCAACCGAAGAATATACTTGCGACGTTGAAACGGAAAGAACCCGAAAATGTTGCAAACATAAAGCAAGTGTATAACATGCGGTATCAAATGAACAAGGCAATTAAGGGAGATAGGAATGAGATGCAACAACTGTTGAAAGTGTTGGAGGACAACGATTACGTGTCTCGGTACAGATGTCGCGATGATGGAATTATGGTACGAGATATTTTTTGGACTCATCCGGATTCCATCAAGTTGTTCAACACGTTCTCGACAGTGCTCATTCTCGATAGCACCTACAAGACAAACAAGTATCGTCTTCCATTGTTTGAGATGGTTGGCGTTACGTCTATGGATAAGACATATGCCGTCGGCTTTGCCTTTTTGGAGTGTGAGAAAGAGGACAATTTCACGTGGGCGTTGGAGACGTGTCCGTCACTTTTGAAGAAACATGTTCAAATGCCAAAAGCAGTTGTTACGGACCGCGACAACGCCTTGATGAATGCGGTTGCGAAAGTCTTTTCGTCTTCCAATGCACTACTTTTTCGATTTCACATAACAAAGAATGTGCGAAGTCGGGTTAAGACCGCAGTGGGTGCGAAACAAGTGGATTCGGAAGACGGAAAAGTGGTCAAATCGGGTGTCATTGTAGAGAAAATTATGGATGCATGGACTCATATTCTAAATTCTTCCACAACGGAATTATATGCCGATTCGGTCATTAAATTCCGGAAAGTGTGTGAACGGTACCCCGCTTTGTTGAAATATGTTGAATCTACCATTCTTGATCAAGTGAAAGAAAAGATTGTTTGTGCGTGGACCGATAACGTACGACATCTTGGAAACACTACCACCAATAGAGTTGAGTCGGCACATGCCACTTTGAAGAATTGGTTGGGAAATAGCAAGGGGGATTTATGTCGGAATTGGGACTCCGTGTATCTAATGATCAAAAACCAACACAATGAGATACAAAACACTTTCGGTCGGAGCATCACAGTTTTGGAACATCGGTTTAAAGGTAACTTCCTCTACTCTCAATTGATCGGCAAGATGTCTCGGGCGGGGTTGGGCTATGTTTTTCACGAGGCCAACCGAGCCGAACCGGTAGGTTCCGATAGTGCAAAGTGTGGTTGCACTATTGTGAAAACCTACGGTCTTTCTTGTGCTTGTGCCATTGCTAAAAAGTTGAAACTAGGTGACCCAATACAAATTGACTAAGTTTGCCCTCATTGGATGAGACTTAGTTTTGATGATGATGCTTGTAAGGAAGGAGATAAACCCGATATCTCTATTTTGGCCGAACTGGAAGCGATTCAAAAGAGATTTTCGAAGGCCGACGACAATATGAAGCTACACATCAAAGAAGAGTTGAGGAAGATTGCCTTCCCCGAAACAACCGCAATGATACCTCCGTCTCAACCGGTTAAGACAAAGGGTGCTCCGAAGAAGTTGAAGCCTACACCAAATGACAACTCAACAACTCGGTATCCTTCGTATTATGAGCACGTTGACCAAATCTTTCCGGACTCTCCGACTCCTAAATCTCTACAAAGTGTCGTGAAAGGAGCTCGCATTTCCAAACCAGCTCCGACACCGATTCCACGAGTTTCGACTCCGACTCCAACTACACGTATGATTTCCTTTATTGACGAGATGCCGGTTTTTATGCACAAGCATATCGACGGTATAATCGATGTTGTAGGGGATGGTAATTGCGGTTACCGAGCCGTGTCGACTCTACTCGGTAAAGGAGAAGAAGGTCATGCACTTGTACGTCATCAATTTATCCTAGAGTTGGAGACGCATAAAGAAGCATACTTGCGTCTCTATGAAAATCAAGAAAATTACAACAAGGTTCACGAGTCACTTGTTCCGTGGTTGAGTGGTCCGGCACCGGTATCGAAATAGATGAGCTTCCCCGAGATGGGTCATCTTATAGCATGCGCCTACGATATGGTGTGTATCGACTTGACGAGATACGGATTTTTGGAAACCTTTTTTCCACTACACACCGCACCTCTATCGAATCCAAATGATCGCATCATGTGTATCGGATGGCTTGCGAAATCAAGACATTTCGTACAAGTTATCTTGAAACCCGGATGCCCGATACCACCTAAATCACCGCAATGGGCGACGCATGCAACCGCAATTGCCGAGTCTTGGCAGGATAATTTTGTCGAAAGGATGACGCAATTGAAAAGGCATCAAATGCGGAAAAATCGAAAGTTCTAGCTCCAATAGATTTAGACGGAGAATTTTGCTTTAACTCTTTTGTATAATCATACGACACAATGTACATTATTGAAGTGAAATATATTGTATTTTTATCCATATGTCTTTTTAATACACTTACGAATTTTATTGCACTGAAAGTATTCCAAGTGACTGCATAAGCTGTTCAATTCTGTTTTAAAATTGTATCAGTAAAACATTCTGATTTGCAGATCCGGACAATTTCCAGATGTACACATCCGGAAATAATATTTGTAGGGTTTGTCCGGATTTGCACATCCGGAACGAACTTGGGCAGAAATAACTTTACCCTAACTTTTCTTTAAATTAGGGGTTTCATTTGATATCTTTCACAAAACCTCTAAATGTCTCAATTGTATCAAATCAAATTCCGTTGGTATGCCGCAAGTGTCTCCTTCACCGACGGCAAAACACGCGGTCAAAAGTTTACGATAATGAGGGACATCCCCCTCGACCAAATCATTGACGACATCGAACATCTCCTACCTTACGGAGACAAACGGAAGGTTGCGAAGCTTCAGTATCGTTCACCTTCGGTTGACAACGAAGGGAACGTCGCTTACATTCTTGTTGAGCTCAAGAATCAAGACGATGTTAGAGCGATGTGGCAAACTTATTTGGGTTACGAGGAATAATTCCCGTTCGAGTTCGAGGCGACCGTCAAAATCTGAAGAACGGTCGATGACATCTTAGAAATGTGCAAGCGTCCACCGGACTATTGATCTTGTAATATTTAAATTTCTGTCGATGCCATGCCGATTTTCTCAATGTAATCCCGATTTTATTTTATGAATGTGAGAAACATTTTTGGTTTTGGTGTTCTGCTTCAGTATTTTTTCCGGATTTGCAAATACGAACTTTTACCGGATGTGCACATCCGGGAAAAAATGAAAATTTTTAAAAAAATAGTACGTCCGGATGTGCACATCCGGAATCAAGGGGCAAAGCCGAAAATTCACTTGGTGCCTAAGAAACAAGGGTGGTGTGATAAGAAATTCTCAATATTAATAACCAATTTCTTGTTGCAATTTTTTATACGACATTTACATTGTATTTTAAATCTTATAACATTTGTTTCATTCTCAGCAGCTCATAAATTTCTAGTGCCATACCTCTCAATTACACTTTAGCACTTGATTGAACCGCTATACTTTACTTCTTACTTCTCTAAATAACAAGATTTTCACACAAAAAATATAAAAATCAAGAGATATTCGATCACTTACTAAACCTGCATAATTAACATAGGTGTATGTCTCTATAATTAGGCTTCCACCTCTTTTTAACATGAAACCTCTTTTTAAAGTGATTTTGAATTGTTTTAGAATTCAGTCAACAACCTACAAATATCTTATCATTGGGTTATGTATGAATTGACTCACCGTACTTATCATATAGAGCAAATATGGGCATGTGTTAGAACCGTTTCAAACAATTTGGAAATCCTGTTAAAATTTTTAAAACTGATCCTTAAAAAATAAAACATTGATAATGCAAAAAGAGTAATTTTTTATTAATTTATATAAAAATTCATAAGGATCAAGGTCGACCTTAGGTCCGGACAACAAGACCAATAGCTCAGGATCTCCAAAAAATAGGGGCCACAAAATTGTTTTTTTATGAATTATAAATTTGAATTAAATATATAAATATTAATTCTTCAATTTAATATGCAATGTAAGCTAGTTAATGTAATAGTAAAAAAACTTATTTTTTACTCAAACGTGAATGCTTAAATTCTTGGTGCCTATACTTTTACTATTTAGATGTATTATTTTACACCAAAAAAAACTCCTAAAATATTATATCATTTCTCTACCTTCATTTTTATTGGGGTCAATTTTTAAAATTGACACAAGACCTCTAAATTGTCAGAGACGGCCCTGATAAGGATTATATATAAATGGAAGGCAAACGTACAACAAATTGCGTCACTATCTTTTTTAAAATCAATCATCTTAAAAACAAAGTATATAGTCATAGGGGAAACAAAATTGTTATCCATGAGCCTCTAGATTTTTTTTGTTGTAAAAGATTGTTGGAGCGGTAAAGCGGCAAGCAAAAATTTTATTTTTGGAAGAAGTCTCTCCGGGATTTATATCGTCCACAGGGATCAGTGCGAGGGAAAGAATGTCGTTCGACAATCTCTACGTCTCTAAGCTTGGGTTTAAATGGTTTGGGATAAAAGTGCAAAAGAAAAACATAAAACAAGAAAATAAATACATTCTTAAGACACGAGAAAACTCGTCAGGAGTTGTATTTCGTTCTACCCATCATGTACTAAAAAATCTATGGATCAAATGCACGCAACCTAAATCACTCGTCAAAATCCTCACGTATCGCTCACAACAAGAGGTTATGTCTAACGTAAAAGTTGAGAGATCAACCGCATTCTCTCGGAGGTGATGTCTCACGCAACTAAAGAACATGGAGCATTAAGATCCGACACACATGTGAATATTAGACCGCTTCCCACAGTCAATAGACATTCATCTTAGGTCGAGTTTGAAAAGTATATGTCTATAGCGAATCAAACCCATTAAGATAGAGATTAAATCAAAGATGGCATCGAGTAAGAGTTGTAAAAGAGATTTTATACAAAGATCCATAAATATACATACAATCAAGATAAACTTACATACAAAACCCCAAAAAATGAAAAATACATAAAGAGGAAGGAAGAAGAACACAAATCTCACGGTTTGTCAACTCCGATTGAAGTGGATTCGACTCCGGATCGTCAAGATATACACTCCACGTGTTGTTTCTAAGCTAAATCTACTCAAGAATGTGTTTGATGAAGTTGGGGTAAAAAGTTCCCAACAACATATCTTAAAAAATGCTGAAAAGTGACTTAAATAGGGGCTGAAAAGACGTGAACCACACTAAGCGCGCTATGAGGGCGCTTAGCGCCATCAACAATACCACAATTCTTATTTCCTTCATAACTTTCGAACCGTAACTCCGATTGACGCGCCATCGGAAACGCTGGAAAGCTTATTCAATGCTCTATATAACAATGACAAAATATCCTTGCTTGAAGACCTACAAAAATAAGATAAAATAAAATTAGAAAGAATTAAATTTTATTACAACTGCGCTAAGCGCGATCTCATCTAAAATACACTTTAAATCGCCTTAAAGCGCGCTAAGCGGGTCCTACCCACACTGAGCGCGGTCAAAACCTTAGCTACTGCCTTTGGTAGAAAATACGCGCTGATACCGCGCTGAAAGGCTCGCTTAGCGCGAGTTATCAATTCGAACTCCTCGAAAATCAACTTTTAGGCCTTCTTTCCTTCACCAATTGTTCCTATCATTAAATATAAGCTAGAAGACCTGTCAAAGAACATCAAAATGATCAATATTCACAATATTTAAAATAAAATTGGAAACTTGCATATTTACACTAAAACTAATATATTTACTACTAAAATATCAAGGAAACCATTGAAAAGGGGCACAAAATACTATCTAAAATATGCACAATTTGGCACTTAAAAAATCTCCCCAACTTAAACTTGTTTGTCCTCAAACAAGAATCAAACAACTCAAAGAAACAAAAGTAACAACCAAGCAATCACAAGTGAACAAGTTTCGAAAAACAAAAACAAATGTATGGTTCAATACAAAAACGTACATGCAAAGTAAAACTTACCACTAAACTACAACGATAACATAACCACGAAACAAACGCTATGTACAAAAATCATGCCAAACATTCCAAAACAACACGAGTTCAATCATGAATCACACCTAGCAAAAACAATCATTGGTAGATGAAAAACACAAAATGAGGTACTTTTCACTCACACAACACTCATCCAACAATCATATTGAAAACATAAAAGCAAGAATCACAAGGGTTTTCAAGGTTGTAGTGTGGTTAGATAAACAAACAAGGGACAATTTCTAAAGGTAATTGAAACAAAAAACTTGCTTAAACCTAAGGGAGTGATCAATTCACAAAGGCTCAAACACAAAATTCCAATCAACTTATTTCAAAATCCCAAGTGTTACACAAAACACAATACTTATTTAGCAAAATTATTTGAACTCTTTTTGTTTCCTTTCTCAAGGATTTTCTTTTTCTTTCTTTTTTTTTCTTTTCTTTTTCATATTTTTCTCTTTTTTTCTTGTCTTTTTCAACCTCATAGAAACCAACCAATGAGTAAACAATCATTCTCTCCCCAACTTGAATTCAACCACATCATCATGTGAATACTCTCTACTTTCTAAAGCAAGGTAAAAATTCATACAACAACACAAAGTTGAGGTTCAAGAAAAAAAACAATCAAAATCCATACAAAAAGTGAATTCAATACTCATAGATAAGCATTAAGTTCAAACAACATGGATAATGATAGAAAGGCACAAAGAGGTTTAACAAATGCTCACACACTCACAGGGTGAATTGACTATTTGGCTTGATAGTTGTGCTCAAATGAAACAAAATGCCTTGATCCTTTTCATGCTTTCATATAATCAACACAAACAAAAGATTAAGCATAATAAAATCCAATTAGAACAAGAATGTTGGTACTCCGCGCATATATGAACAATGGAAAGCTACCTCACAAAAAAGGGTGGGAACTAAAGTGATTCACATCAAGAACAAGTATACAAAAGAATGAATGGCATGGAAGTTTGTAAAAAGCCTAAGTATCACGAATATGCTAAAGTCTAGAAAGCGGTAAATACATACCTTGGACGTGTACAAAACTTAACAATATCATCACCATACATTCGCAAGTTGAAACGATCAAACTTGGAAAATCACAAAATGCATCCTCAAGCTAATCAAAACAAACTTGAGAGCAAACACAAAATTTTATTCTAACAACCTAACAAAATTGAATTAAAACTAACTATACACAAAGACCAAAATTGGTGAAAGCAGATGGAAAATAAGAGATTTTTCTTTGCAAAACAAGGCGCGCTAAGCGCGGGCAGGAAAATTTTGTTTTTCAAAATTGGTTCTTTCTCTCATTCACTCCATCCATTATCACTTTATATTAACTATACTACTAAACATAAAATTGTACAAACTCAAGAATCATTGGGTTGCCTCCCAACAAGCGCTTGTTTCACGTCGTTAGCTTAATGCCTTTATTTATGCACATGCTCCTCCATGTTGCTTGGTTCACTGGCTACTACCAAATAAACCTGCACAACACTTGAGCAAACATAAACCAAAAACAAAAATATGCACAAACACATAAACATGATGGAAAACACATATATATAATCACTTATGGAAACAACTATAAACAAGTATATACAAAGCGTAAAAACATAGAAACTATCGCAATGCGATTCAATATCAAAACCAATCCCCGGTAACGACGCCATTTTGTTGGAGCAGTAAAGCGGCAAGCAAAAATTTTATTTTCGGAAGAATTCCCTCCGAGATTTATATTGTCCACAGGGATCGGTGCGAGGGAAAGAATGTTGTTCAACAATCTCTACGTCTCTAAGCTTGGGTTTAAATGGTTTGGGATAAAAGTGCAAAATAAAAACATAAAACAAGAAAATAAATACATTCTTAAGACATGAGAAAACTCGTCAGGAGTTGTATTTCGTTCAACCCATCATGTACTAAAAAATCTGTGGTGGAGGCTTGGGTCTTGAGAGTGTGCTCCTCTCAAGGTCTCAGGTTCGAATCCTACTAGGTGCAATCAACTTTTGTGTGGCCAGTCCATATGGAGCTTTGCTCCGGCTTTAAACGGGACCCCCGCTAGTGGACGGTGGGATTGGTCCCTCTTGGATTAGTCGGTCGCAAGGCTGGATACCAAGATTTCCAAAAAAAAAAACCCCACGTATCGCTCACAACAAGAGGTTATGCTAACGCAAAAGTTGAGAGATCAACCGCATTCTCTCGGAGGTGATGTCTCACGCAACTAAAGAACACGGAGCATTAAGATCCGACACACATGTGAATATTAGACCGCTTTCCACAGTCAATAGACATTCATCTTAGATCGAGTTTGAAAAGTATATGTCTATAGCGAATCAAATCCATTAAGATAGAGATTAAATCAAAGATGACATCGATTAAGAGTTGTAAAAGAGATTTTTTACAAAGATCCATAAATATACATACAATCAAGATAAACTTACATACAAAACCACAACAAATGAAAAATACATAGATAGGAAGGAATAAGAATACAAATCTCACGGTTTGTCAACTCCGATTGAAGTGGATTCGACTCCGGATCGTCAAGATATACACTCCACGTGTTGTTTCTAAGCTAAATCTACTCAAGAATGTGTTTGATGAAGTTAGGGTAAAAAGTTCCCAACAACATACCCTAAAAAATGCTGAAAAGTGACTTAAATAGGGGCTGAAAAGACGCGAACTACGCTAAGCGCGCTGTGAGGGCGCTTAGCGCCATTAGCAAAACCACAATTCTTATTTCCTTCATAACTTTCGAGCAGTTACTCCGATTGACGTGCCGTCAGAAGCGTTGGAAAGCTTATTCAATGCTCTATACAACAATGACAAAATATCCTTGATTGAAGACCTACAAAAATGAGATAAAATAAAATTAGAAAGAATTTAATTTTATTACAATCGCGTTAAGCGCGCTCAGATCGCGCTAAGCGCGCTCAGATCACGCTAAGCGCGATCTCACTTAAAATACACTTTAAACCGCCTTAAAGCGCAGTCCTGCCCGCGCTGAGCGCGGTCAAGAACCTTAACTACTGCCTTTGGTAGAAAATGCACACTGATACCGCGCTGAAAGGCTCGCTTAGCGCGAGGTACTGATACGAACTTCTCGAAAATCAACTTTTTGGCCTTCTTTCCTTCACCAATTGTTCCTATCATCAAATATAAGCTAGAAGACTTGTCAAAGAACATCAAAATGATCAATATTCATAATATTTACAATAAAATCGAAAACTTGCATATTTACACTAAAACTAATATATTTACTACTAAAATATCAAGGAAACCATTGAAAAGGGCCACAAAATACTATCTAAAATATGCACAATTTGGCACTTAACAAAGATCTACAATGTCAGGTGTTAGAAAGGTAAAAGTGTCAAATAAAAATGATATAAAAAGATGGTATAACTTTTCATGTTTGACCACTTAACTTGCAACAACTTTGGGTATTGTTTGTCCTACGATAAAAATAAATTTTTAAATTATTATTATTTTTAAACAAAGACACCACCACTCCAACAACGACTATGATTATCATTGATTAGTACTACAAACACATTTGACAATTGTCGACCACCACCCAACATAATAATCAGACTATTATTCTTACCTTCCACAACCATCTCCGACCACTATCTTTGTTCACCTTCGATCACCACTTTATACATATATGATCTTTAATTTGACCACCACTCTGACCACCGCCAACTACTACTTTGATCACTAATAACTATCATAATACCATCGTAAACCACTATCAATCACCTTGTCAACCACCATTGATTATCATTCTGACCATAAGCGATCACCAATTAGACTAACAATCACAATCATCTACTACGACTCTAACCATCATCAACTATCAACAGTTTTACGACCAACAAACATCACTTTTACTTGCACAACCACCATTTTTAACAACTACTACCTCCATTCCTTTTTATAAGAGACAAATCACTTTTTAGGTTTATTGAATAACCAATGTATCTAGTCTATAAACTGACCAAATACATTGATTATTGAAAGAACCTAAAAAATGATTTGTCTCTTACATAAAGGAACATAGGTATATATATATATATATGGTTCATATCCTATGAGAATGTCATTTTTATGTAAGAACGTGAGAATGAAGCTGAATCATTAGATTTTAAAATAAACGATGGAGATTATGTGTGGCTTTTGTTTTTCTCTCTCCTCCATTATTAAAATAAATGATGGAGGAGAGAGAAAAAACCTAATACATAATCTCCACCATTTATTTTAAAATCTAATGGTTCAGATTCATTCTTATGTTCTCACATAAAAATGACATTCTCATATGATACGTTCCATATATATATATATATATATATATGGGACATATTTAGTGAGAATGAGTAAGTTATATGAGAATGTGAGAATGAATAAGTACCATCAGATTTAAAATGGAAAGGTTGAGATTAAATCGTGGTTTTCAATAAATCACGTGTCATTAAGAGGAAAGAGAAATCATTAATCAAATTTTAAAAATATCTTTAATCTCAACCTTTCCTTTTTAAATCTGATGATTCTTATTCATTATAACATTCTCATATAACTTGCACATTCTCACTAGATATGCCATATATATATATTGGGGATCAACTTATTCCAACAATAAGTTTTTTTTTAACTTACTCCAAATCATAACATTTAAATTTGATTGTACCTAATCAAAATTGGATTAGCAGCCAACAACACGTCGTGAGCTTCGTTATTCTCCAGTGGTGGTGAGAAGGTGGGGGGTGTACCTGCAAGGTACTCTGATGCCAAAGTCAGAAACGGAGTAAACAACGCAAGTACAGAGAAAGAGTGTAGCGAATGGAATACCTGACCCTCTAGTGAAAGAGGGTATTTATAGTGTGCCCCTAGCGCAGGGACAACAATTACTTTGCATTCTGATGGATCGCAAGGCTCAATACGAGTAACTGTCAGGGCTTACGTGGCGTAGCGAGCGATTTTTTTTGATGACGCGATCACCTGCCCCGCGATCTTCGTGTAGCGAGGGATTTTTGTCGGTGACGCGATCACCTTTTCGTTGGGTTTTCCTCACCGCAATGGTAGGAGGGTTGCTACTTTCTGATTTCTTATTTATCCCATGAAGCTGGAAGGGAAAGGGAAGGTATCTAAAACTAACCTTGCACGCGAATGTTTAACTGAACAAATGCTTAAAAGAGATTGGGGAGTCCGGGGTCAGGTTATACAATGGGTAGTTGTCAATTACCCATCCTATATGTGGTTATCCACAAGATATTAGCTTTAGGTTTCGCTTTGTAATTGATAGTGTTTATCTGTTAATGGGTTGGGAAAGTATGAGAGAGTGAGTGAGTTTTTGGTTTGATGTTCGGGTTCTTCCCGATGTTTTTGGTAAGGTACTGGACCTAAGGATTGATTGGTATGAAGGTACTGGACCTAGAGTTTTTGATTAGTATGCTCGCTAAGATTTCGCAATCTTATGCCTACGTATTCCCGTTTAAAAGAAACATGGAAATCAGAGCAATCGAGTTCCTCCTATTCTAAGGGAGGAAAAAGATAATTTGGTGTCTTGTTCAAAGCCCAAGACAGAGGCTGAAAGGTTGAGTATTTGTGTCTTGTTCAAAGCCCAAGATTGAAGCTAAAAGGTTGACTTAGAGAAAACTTGTCATCTCTAAAGGAGTATTTTTGATTTTTGTGTGCCTTGATCAAAGCCCAAGGTTGAAGCTAAGAGGTTGATTGACTCTACTGGGGAAATCCTTACCCACAGCCTAAGAGGAGGTTGGATAAGACCAACTCAACAAGAGAGGGTATATATTGGTGTCTTGTACAAAGCCCAAGATTGAGGCAAAAAAGAGACTGACTCTTTGGGGATATCATTATACAAAGCCTAAGAGGAGGCTGAAGGAGACTTTTTTGGGGAAAATGTTCTATCTGTCTTGTACAAAGCCCAAGATTGAGGCTAAAAGGATTTTGACTCCGTCGGGGAGGTTTGTATGTATCTTGTACTAAGCCCAAGATAAAACTTGGAAAGAAGACTGGCTCTGCGGGAAAGAAATCTTTATCTGTCTTGTACAAAGCCCAAGATTGAGGCTGAAAGAGACTTTACTGACTCGGCTGAGGATATTTTAAGTGTTTTGTACAAAGCCCAAGACAGAGGCTGAAATGAGTTTGACTCTGCTTGGGAAATCATTCATCGAAGCCTTAACATAAGGCTGGGAGGAATTGACTCTGCTGGGGAAGTTATTTGTCCCAAGCTTAAGAGAAGGTTATGACGATTTATGTCTTGTACGAAGCCCAAGATTGAGGCTAAAAGGGTTTGACTTAACAAGAGAGTGCTTTTATCTGTCATGTACAAAGCCCATGATTGAGGCTAAAAGGGGTGACTCAACAAGAGAGTCTGAAACGTGAATGACTCAACAAGAGAGTCGGAAAAGTGGTTGACTCAACAAGAGAGTCTGAAAAGGTGATTGACTCAACAAGAGTGTCTGAAAAGTGGATGATTGACTCAACAAGAGAGTATTGAAAGGGTGATTGACTCAATAAGAGAGTCTGAAAAGGTTAGCCCCGTTGGGGAGAATCATTATACGAAGCCCAAGAGGAGGCTGACTGCGCTGAGAAAAGGTCCTTATACAAAGCCTAAGAGAAGGCTATCTTCTGCTGGGAATTATTGAGATCCCGAGGCAGGTCTAAGTGGAGAATCAACTCTTGCTGATGGTTACAGAAGAGTTGGGATATCAGATGCCTTGAGGTTCTGATTCGAGATAGTGTTATACTAGTGATATACTGACCATGGCTGGGGGATTTTAGGAGAGAGTCTGGGTTTTAGAACCCATAAGTTTTAACTCTGCTGGAGATTAATCCATAATTCGGGGTTTCTTCCTATGTTTGGAGGGAACTTGAGAATGTCTTTGAGACTCAAGAGGATTAGACTGTCCAAGTCTACCGGTGTTGAAGAGTTTTATCTTTTGTATGATGCCCAAGAGGAGGCGGGTATTTTAAGGGATGAATCAACCCTAAAATTGGTCAGAGGTTTGACACTGGAAAGACTGCTCTAGCAAAGGATGACTAAGTTTTATCTTATACCTTTAAGAGGTCGTCAGGGTCCTTGTATTAAGCCCAAGAGAAGGCATGAGAACTTCTAAGAAGCCGAAGGGTCCTTGTACAAAGCCCAAGAGGAGGCGGGGATGCTTTTAGGAAGCCTGTGGGTCCCAAACCAAGAAAAGTTCAAGAAATGCTATTCACCGAGAATAGATCATTTAGTGAAATTTCTAAGGTTTGAAGAAACTCAAGAGATGCTATTCACCGAGAATAGATCAACTCTGGGGAGTAGAATTTCTTTGACAATTTCTAGGGGTGACAGTCTGAGAAAAGGTTCACGAGGAATCCTGCCTTTCTCTTTGTTCCATATTGTTTAAGCCCAAGAGAAGGCAAGATTGTATATGGAAATCCTATGGGGATCTAGTTTTGACTGTATCTAAAGAGTGATCAACATGGATTTACCTAGTTCTAGACCTAGTTGCCGGGAAAAACTCTAAATAACTATACTAGTATATATACAATTGATATATGACAAGTATTTAAAAGGGTATGAAATAAGACCAACCATGCGCAGCTTCCCACAATACAGTTATATATATTTGACATGTATTTAAAAGAATGAAAGAAGACTCACTGTGTGCAGCTTCCCACAATACGGTTATATATACATATGAAAGCGAGTAAATGAAAGCTGTTTAAAACTTACAGGTGAGCAAGCTTCCATGCTGTATTGTTAGTTGTTCAAAGAAATTAAAGAAAGTTTTGATAACAACATATATTTGAACTTAAATCAAAAGGGAAGTTGTTTTTGATAATATTGTACTGGGACTTATGCAATGACTGAGGCCCACAAGGTTTTCTGTGCAAAGGTATGGGTCTTACAACTCAAGGAGAGACCCATATGATTTTGTTTTAAAAGGCGACGACCGCGCCGAACTTTTGAAAATATACAGAGGGACTTATACAATGTGTGAGGCCCAAAATATTTTATTTACAAAGGGGTGGGACTTACACTCCATTAAGAGGCCCAAGGATGTTTTGAAAAAAAGATATGGGACTTACAACACGAGGGTAGGCCCAGGTCATTTGATTTTGAAATGGCGATCGTGCCGAGGTTCTTGAAAATGTGTTGGGACTTATACAATACCTGAGACCCAAAAAATGGTTCTTGTACAACAAAGGATTGAGTCTTACACTCTATTAGAGGCCCAAAAGTGTTTGAAAATTAAAAATCAGGAAGAAACCCTAATTTTTTAATAAAATGGTATTTTTCAAAGGTAATTTAAATAATAAAGGATAAAATATCAATTATATTCAAAAACAAGTTGTACACTTTGGAAAATATTTTGGAAAATCAAGTTTAATCATATGAAAGCTTAAAATCCAATTGATTTTGAAAGATTAAAGTGAGAATTTCATTTAAAAAATGCTTAAAAACAATAAAAAAGGAATTTATTTACAAAAATACCAACTATATTAAATAAATAATATAAATCTGATTTTTTTTGTAGAATAAAATATTTTAATATTTTTGTGATTTTTCAGAAAAAGAACCAATAAAAAATGATTAAAATTGAGAGAGAAATTAATTTTCCAAATCATTTAAAATAATATGACAAATATTAAAAAAAGTGGAAAAATGGTAAAAAGAGGATCTGGGGCGAGGGGGATTCGAACCCCAGACCTTTAGGGTGCAGCGCGCGCCCTCTACCACTGGGGTGGTGATATATCCGTGTATCAAAACCACCCCATGAATATATGAGGCATGCCTTGTTTTAGGCTTGGCCAAGGCAAGGTTTTGGCAAAAAACGTGAAGGTTGTAACTTTCTCATTTCTCCATGAATTGGGACAATATTTAGGTCTATCCTGCCTAGAATTTCACAAGGATTCCAATGGTGGTGGTGGTTTTTTCAGATGAGGCTCCCATTGAAAAACCCAATAGTGTTTTTGAAATAGGCCTATAATTGCATTTTCTATACTAACACATGGTACAAGCAAGAATTACATGGCAAATTGGTTCAAACACAACATATATAACATGTATGAGATGTTTATGGTCAGTGGACTTCAAAGCTATGCATATTTTGGAAAGTTCAAGTGATGATGCACTTACCTCTTGAAGCTTGTTGTGCAATATGCCAAGCTTCTTGTGCCAGAAGTAATTTGATGCTTTGGACACTCTCAATTGATCCCTTAGAAGCTTTTAGAATGGTTAGAACCAACTGGAATCCTCAGGAACAAGTTTGAGCTCTTTCTTGCAAAAGGGGCAAAAGTGACCAATATGGCAACTCTCTCAAATGGTCTTCCAGATGTGGGGAACCATTTGGGATAGTTCAAGGATGATATTTGGAGTGTGTTTGAGGTTTTATCTAGTTTTGAAAGTGACTGAATCAAGACATGGCTTGAAAAATGCAAAAAAGTCCAATTTTGAGGTTTTGAGAGGGGACTTTGTGATTTTGGTGTTACAGGTCACATATGAGAGTTTGGACAGCTTAGATATGACATATTGGATGTGTTTGGATCATGATCTATGATGGAATTGCTCTCTAACTCAAAAAATCAGAGGTACCTTGCAAAAGAAGGCATTTTGGCCTAAAGAGAGGGATTTTGAGGAAAGCATCAGTTTCGTTGCTTTGGTGTACTCAAACTGATCACAATTGATGTCTATTTATAGTGTGTCAAGTTTGTTTTGGCATCAATAGTGAATGAAGGCTGTAGCAGGCCTTTGGCCAATGTTATGTAAAAGGAATCTCAAGTCTCCTCTAGCCATTGACTTGAGATTAGAGCATAGGCTTTGTAACTTTAGTTCAGAGATAAACTTGGACTGAATTCAGTTGGAATTGGCTCAGTTCATGCCACCTTGGTGTATGCATTGAATGCTTGGAAACAAAATTGGACATTTGGCATCTTTGTAGCTCTTTAGGTTTGGCATGCTACTTGTGGAATCTTGGACATGGGAGGCTGATAGATCAGTGCTTGTCCCTTGTTTGTTCCCCCTCGAGGTGTGCAGATGGATAAGCATGCTTGAAATTGCACAATTTGAGCAATTCGAGCCCTAATGCACTAATCTGCCTTGCCAAGACAGTTTGTAGCAAGGCATGTTGCAGCTGTCATAACTCCTAGCTCAGGTGGAGTTTGATGGAGTTCTTGGGCATTTTCGAAAGCCCTTATATGACACAACACATGTGTGAACATAGTTTATCTTGGAGCTTTTTGGATCCAAGTGAAAAATTCCCCTACATTTTGAAAAAAAGCAAGACAGATTCTGACTTAGTGAAAATTTCACTAAGTGTTGGAAAAAGTGACATTTCACATTTTCAGCCATTTTGATCACTCCATAACTAAAAATCCATGAGGAATTAGAATGAGGTGTAGTTGACACTTTTAAAGTATGCCATGAGAGCTACAAATCCATCTTTGGATCATCCAAAATGGTTGCTTGGATCTCAAGTTATGATCCTTGGAAGTTGGTACCCTAGCCACTTTGTTTCATAACTTTGAAAAATTCTAAGTTTTTTATGGTTACCCCTTTTGCAAGAAACCTCACTTTATTTGATTTTTCTTGATGAATGATGACTCCAATCACACATTAACATTGTTTTAGGGTTAAGGAACCTTGGTTGACCAAAAAATTAAAAAGTCAAACTTTGAATTTTTGTACAGTTGATTTTTTATCAGATGAAATCCAAACTGTGCGATCCTTTGTGAAATCAAGTCCTTGACCTAAATCAAACCTAATGGATGGACTCCATAAGTGATATAGGATGTATTGAATCATATACCAAGGTTTGGGAGCATGTCTTGGTCAAAAGTCAAAGGTACAATTGACTTTTTCCCCAAAACCCTAATTGTGGTCCAGATGAAAATGAAACTTGTGAATCAAGTTTCCTGGGTTAATCCATTGTTGCAAATGGATCCATGTAGTGTATTAGAGACCCCCAAATCATGTCTTGAGGTCTAGGCTCATGTTTGTCCCAAAAGTCAACTTAGGGGTGAATTAGGTCAAGAAACCCTAATTCCTGATATTTGGTAAATGCATCCCCTGAGGTTAAATTGACTTGATGATTGGGTCCATGAGGTCCCTTGGAGTATCTTGAGTTATGTTTTGAAGCATTGGCTCATGCCCAGAGGAAAATTTCCATCTGGAGGCCTTGGTCGACCAAAACCCTACTTTGGTAACACTGGCGATCTTGAGGCTTAATCCACTTGGAATGTAGTAACTTTGTGCTTGGTCCTTGATGTGGGAGTCCTCTTGATCCTTTATAGGTGTTGGAGAGTTTAGATAAGTTGAAGATCATGTCAGTTCTTGATTGATCCTCTGTCTAAGTGCTCAGAGAGGGCTCAAAACCCTAATTCTTGATTGTGGTGAATGCTCACCCCTCTTTGAGGAGATTAGTGAGGCATAATGGTCCATCCATATTGTGATGATGATTTACACAATGATGGGAAATCTTGGTGGTCAAAATTTGGGGTATGAAACTTCGGAAGGTGGGCTGACCAGTTCTTCTAGAAGTGGGTAGTTATCTGATGACATGTCCCCGCGTGGGGGGCACGTGTAGTCCGTGTGAGAGCTCCTCGGTCATACAGACGGGCAAAACCTTAATTGGGCCCTTCCCGATGAAGACTTGGGTTGGGTCGTTGCATGACGGTGGGCCAGCCTTAGGCCCAGTCCAGAACAGGAGCCCCCCAAGTCGTTGCTTCGAAGTAGAGGAGTAATGACTTAAGAGTCAGCCCAAACGCCAGGGACTCGTCTAGAGGGGTACCAGCACGTCCGAACTCCCAAGCAGGTGGGTGGTGTGTGCGACCAGGAGTAGTAGATGTTCGACGCAACAGGAGCTCGCAGGGAGGTCTGTCCGTCGGACATTCTACTGACCTTTCTTCTCCCTCTGGGCATGTCCCAATTTAGTACCTTGGACGACGACGTGGGGAAAATGAAAGGAACGAATATGCCCGTTCTGCGGGCACGGGGGGAAGTTGAGAGAACGCATGTGTTGTCTCCTAGCGCCACGTGTAATGCATCATTAATGCCTAGGGCGGCTACGCGTAGGGGAACTTGAGTGCCTAATGCTCCCACGCTTCCCGTGCTAGGATTATAAATAGGAGGGAAGCCCCTTTCATTTTTACGCTTTCCTTCAAACTGATCAGAGTTCTCCAAGTCCTTCAAGCTCTTCAGCCTGTGTCCGCCGTCATCGTCGTTGCTAGCTGCGCCTCGTCGTCCAGACCTACATTCTTCAAGTAAGTTCTCGAGTTCTATCTCCAGTAATATAAATTTATTGTTGATTTTCTGGGGATATCGTAGGTTTTAGGAGGGACGTATGAATGTTCCGGCGACTTTCATGAAGTTTCCGGCGGAACTATGAATTTTTCGGCCGTGTTCATGAAGTTTTCTTCCAAGTCGTCGGGAAGTTCATGAGGATTCTGGGAGCTTCATGAATCTCCGGATGAAGGCCCCGAGGACCTGTGATGAAGGTCTCGGGGAGCTGCGATGAAGGTCACGGGGAGTTGGGATGAAGACCTCGGGGAGGCTTGTTCCCCGTAAGCGTACGAGACTTGCAAATGGGTCTCTGTCAAAGAGTCTCCCCGCGTCCATCGGGGTCTTCTCGTAGGAGGAGCCTCCCTGTCGAGAAGGCTCACTGTGTCGCGTCGACGGGGGTTTCCCCGTGGATGAGTCTGTCCGTCGAGGAGAGGCTCGCAACTTTGTGTCGGGGAGAATCTGTCTAGGGCTCCTCGTCCCTCTATTCGCCCTTTCACTTGATTTGCGGTGGAAGGGTGGATTTGATCTCGGAAGTCGAATTCACCATTTTCCTCTGCTTTTCAGGTAAAATGGCCATGAGGCTTGAAGGTGTTATCCATATTAATGACGAGCCCGATCTCGAAGCGTCCGTCTAGCAGCCCGGAGCAGAACGAGTCCGCACGCCCGAGGACTGGGGCGGGGACGAGCCTCTTAGAGTTGGGTCGCGCTTTGCCGTCGACGATACCGATGCTTTCACGACGGTCTTGGATATCACCGTGGGCTCTCCTCCGAACTGGATGGTCTACAAACCCAAGGAACAACATCGTATATGCTCGAGATTCAGGGGGATGAGGTTCCCGATGTATGAGTTTTTGTTCCAGGAAACGTGCATTCATCTCCCCTTCAGCGACTTTCAGATGAGGGTGTTCCACTAGATGCGTTTGGCGCCCTCCCAGCTTCACCCCAACGCGATACCGTTCATACGGGCGTTCGAGCTCGTGTGCGAACACCTCCGAATTGGGGCCACTCTCCCTCCGTTCTCCCGTACTTTCCATCTACAACGGTCATCCGTCAATGGTCAGCATAACTGGGTTTCCTTGAAGCAGCCGAGGAAATTATTCAAGGCGTACTTAGATTCTGTCGCTCATTCAAGGACAAGTTTTAAGTTGTCAAGTTCGTCTCACACACGGCTGTTGACTCCTTATACAATCTTGTGGTCGACGAGGCAGGCGAGGAGAAATTGGTGTCGAAGTGTCCCATAGAGTGGAAAGAGGCGCAGTTCAAGAGTAGCACGAAAAGCTACATCATGAAGCATGGCGACCTGGGTGCTGACGACCAGGAATCATACAAAAAGATGATCGACTTTGTCACTGACTTCACCCCCGCCAAATGCGTTAACAAGGATGGGAGTTTCATCCTCGACGATCGCGGGGGAAGTTTGTAGTGAGCCTCGTTTTATTAACACTAAGGCCCTCCTCAAGTGCGAAGCTTTGAGGTTTTTAGGTAGTAGTTGTTTACTTTTCTTGGACATCTGTCCTTTTTTTCTTTTCCTTTGTACTGACTCATTTTTTGTTCACTGTCGCAGGCCAAATGTCGAACGTGCACGAGCGCATTATGAAGCTGGGGGCCACCAAGGGCGCGAAGAAGACCAAAGGTAAAGTCACCGAAGTCCAACAGATGGTGAAGCCCGACAATGGGGGAAACGACTCTACATTGAGGAGGAGATTGATTACATTGAGGGGAGGTAGAGTCGCGCACCGAGGAGCCCATTCTCGTGGACTTCGAGGAGAATGTGCTCGTAGAGAAGTTTATGCAGCCCTCTTGCCACCTCCAACGGGATTTCTTTTCCGGGGTTAATTCTCCTACTATGGCTGAGGCTAAATCCAAGGCGGTCCTGGGGTCAAGAGGGCGGCTAGAAGGAAGACGCTAACAGAGAATATGATTTCCATGATGAAAATCTTTGAGACGACCCTGGTCCTAAATGATGAAACCAGCCCGGCCTCTGAACTGCAAAAGCTGTGAGATGAGAATGCTGTCCTCGTGGCGGAGAAGAAAAAAGCGGAGAGCGGTCTGCAAGAGGCTCAGACGAGGCACGAAGCTCATGTGTGTCTTCTCCATGACATAAATGAGATGCAGAAGGAGTTGAAGAAAACCAAGGAGGAGCGGGATAGACTTTAGACAAAAGTCACCGAGCTGGAAGCTACTGTCAAGCCTGCCGAGGACGAGACGGAGGAGGAGAAAAGTCTCGCGGCCCGTGGTGCTCTGATCGCTCGAATCCGGGAGCTCGAGCAAGACTACTTGGAGGCTCTCGAGGTGGGCTTCAACAATGCTTTGGTGCAAGTCCAGGTCGAGAACCCGGGGGTCCAGCTCGCCCTTGAGAGGGTCAGTCCCTTTCACCAAGTGGTTGACGGCAGGATGGTCGTCCCTGGGGAGACTGACGATGGAATTGGTCGAGGTGACTGGGAGCCCCGGCTTGAGGAGGAGCAGTTGTTTGAATTTCTGTTTAGTTGTTTGTTCGGCCTGCACGCCATATTTTGGTTATTATTCTGTACGGCTTGCACTCCATGATTTTGTAAAATTTTTGTAATGTTTGAACAATGGGCTTTGCCCGCTCTAATGCTTTGTTTCTCTGCCTTTTGATATGTTCATATTGTGTGTGCTGCTGCTTGAATGCGTGTTTTATATTTGCATATTTTTGTTAAGTACTTAGGTCGCTCGACGTTTTCGATCCTCGACAATGTAGGGTACAGATCGAGTGGTCGAAGTCGGATTCTGACCTTCGACGAAGCTAAGAGCTCGATCGAGGTCTTCGCTCTGAGGCGTGAACTTCCCATCACGAGCTGGGCATTTTGCCTAGTTGGTACGGCAATGGTGGAGCTCGATGGAGGTGTCCCCGTCGGATCAAGAGTTCGCTTGCACACACAAGAGCGAACTCTTGTCTTCTTGTTTAGAGTTTTAGGAGTCGTGCTTGTACCTTAGCGCGCTCCTGTGGCCCTGATGCGAATTGAAAGCTCTGAGTGTTTGACTAAATTTTGGTAAAACATAAATGTTGTGAAAGAGGTTTCAACATGGAGGTTTTCAGCCCCAGACTAAAGATGTCGAGTAAAATGTTACAACATGAAGATTCAACATCATGACTATTACAACAGGTTTTGGTTTTAAATATGTTCCAAGATTCAAGGCGATTGGCACTGGATCAAGGATCAAAGATATGAATCCTAACTCAGCAGAAAACTATAAAAGAAGACCAAGACCTAGACAGAAGAATGAGAGAAAGGACGACATAGACTTAGGAATCCTTATTTGTAAAGTAGGGTTTAGGTTTGAGAGTCGTAGGTTTCTCTTGTAAGTCTCCCTCTGTATCGATTTGATGCAGTGTGGTAGACATAGGAACTTGTACAGATTTAGAAGCCCGTAGGCAATGAATCGTGAGTGTTCTTAGATGAAGCTTTGAAGCAAATCCAAGTTAACTTGTTAGTCAAGGGTGCTTGACTGAACTTTTTATTGAAAGGGGTGTCTTTCAATAGGGTAGATACAATTATGGTGTAGTAACTGTTAGATAATCACAGGTTGTGATTTAGGAAGTGAAAGGGGTTTCTCTTATCATTTAGATGTGACTTCTAATGATAAAGTCTTCATTGGGTAGTGATAGGTTAATGTGGGTACTTTCTGTAAACCTGAGGTTGTTTACATAAAACTATACTACTGAGAGTGATTACTTCTTCCTGGATTGTATCCCCCAGATGTAGGTGAGTTGCACCGAACTGGGTCATCATATTCTGTGTTGTTTAACATTCTGCTTTTTCAGTTCAGTCTTGATTAACATGTTAGATAAGATGCCATGACATTTGTGATCCTGCAGTTCTGATATTTAAGGTATCAGTCTGCTGTTGCGCCTCTGAGTTTAAATGATTATGTAGCACAATGTCTTGACATGTGTTAGGACATCTGCTGTTTGCATAGGCTAGAATTTCACGAATAGGTCGCGACAGTTTTTAACTATATTATTGTTTAAGCTTTTCAGCGTTCCATGGTCGAGCAAGTTCCTCCCGTGTAGGTTTTTGAGGTAGTAGGCTCCCGTCCACATTTTCGCGCGGACGCGGTAGGGGCCCTCCCAGTTCGCGGCGAGCTTGCCTTCGCGCGAATCTTTCTGGTTCCTTCGCAAGACCACGGTGCCCACCTAAAATTCGCGTTTGATGACTTTGTTGTCGTGTCATAAAGTTATCTTCTGTTTGGGCGAGGCTTCGCGGAGGGATGCTCCCGACCGGATCTCTTCGACCAGGTCGAGTTCCTCCCTTAAGGCCTCGTCGTTCGTCTCCTCGTCGAGGGGGGACTCTGTCCTCCTCGAGGGTTCCCTTATTTCTACCGGGATCACTGCCTCGGTTCCGTAGGTCAGCCGGAACGGGGTCTCCCCCGTGGTTGAGTGTGGGGTCGTTCGGTAGGCCCAGAACACGCTGTGCAACTCCTCGACCCATCTTTCTTGGCGTCGCCCAATCTTCGCTTCAGACCTCGTAGGATCACCCTGTTCGCGGCTTTGGCCTGCCCGTTCATTTGCGGGTGCTCGACTGACGTGAAGTGTTGCTTCGTGACCAGCTTGGTGACGAAGTCCTGGAAGTTCTTGTCGGTGAACTGCGTCCCGTTGTCGGCGACGATAGCTTGGGGTACGCCGAACTGGGCAAGTATGTTCCTCTTGTAGAAACAGAGTATGTTGTGGGTCGTGATTTTGGCCAAGGCTTCGGATTCTATCCACTTAGTGAAGTAGTCGACGCCGACTATCAAATACTTGTTCTGGTACGACCCTATGGTGAAGGTACCGAGGATATCCATCCCCCACCAGGCAAATGGCCACGGGGATGAGAGGGTTTTGAGCTCACTGGGCGGGGCTAGGTGCATGTCCCCGTGTCGCTGGCACTTGTCGTACTTCTTGACGTGCTCCTTGGCGTCTTACTGCATGGTGGGCCAGTAGTACCCTGCCCGCAATGCTTTACGGGCTAGGGATCGTCCGCCGAGGTGTTGCATATTGATCCCCTCGTGGATCTCCTGGAGTATGTCGGGGACCTTAGACTCCTCGAAGCATCTGAGGAGAGGGTTAAAGAAACTCCGCCGGTATAACTTGTCCTCAACGATAGTATACGAGCAGACACGTCGCCTGACTACGCTGGCATCCTTGGTGTCGTTGGGTAGTTTCCCTGTGCTAAGGTACTCGTATATCGGGGTCATCCAGCCATGATCGTCGGCGGCGGTCGATGTGGGTTTCTCGATACTTGGTTGTGGAAGCACTTCTTGGATGACATATATATTCCTGCCTTTCTTTTTCATGCTCGCCAGCTTAGACAGGATGTCTGCCCAGGTATTGTGTTCGCGCGGGACGTGACTTACTTCCGCTGCTACGAATATTTGCATCCTTTCTTTTACCAGGGCCAGGTACTTGATGAGGCTGTCGTTCTTGGCTTGGTACTCTCCCCGCACCTGGGAGGCCACGAGCTGGGAGTCGGCAAATACTTTTACCTCTTTCGCGCCGAGGTCCTTGGCTAGGCGTAGCCCGGTGAGGAAAGCCTCATATTCGGCCTGGTTGTTTGATGTCGGGAAGAACAATGTGAGGAAGACCTCGGTCAAGATGTCTTCCTCGTTTTCTAGGATGATGCCCGCTCCGCTTCCTGTCGAACTGGATGCCCCGTCGACGTAGATCGTCCATTTTTGGGATCCGTCGGTCGAAGGTTCTGGGATGCATCTTTCGGGCATGTCCGGTTAAGATCAGTTAATCAACGCACATTCTTCACTTTCCATTATTCTTTTTAACAAGTACAACATTAGAAAGCCAGGTTTTGTACTTGGCTTCCGAAATAAAGTTCGCCTCTAAGAGGTCTTTTACAGCCTTTTCAGCAACCTCCGCCTTCTCGGTCATCTGGGTATATTGTTTTGTACTTGGGTATATTGTGAGTTGATGGCAGGCCACATCTGGGTCGAGGCCGGGCATCTCAGCAGTGTTCCACGCGAATAGGTCGGCATTCTCCCGGAGGCAAAACTCCAGTTGTTTCCTCACCAGGTCGGGGAGGCCCGTGCCAATCTTCACGCTCCTGTCCGGGTCGTCTCCGAGGGTGATGAGCTCGAAGTCTCCATCTGGAATGGGTCGGGGAGTGGCTTCTGCTCTTCATTCAGGGTTGACTTCCCTGTGGTCTTGGACTTGATGTTAATCGAGTTCAGATCCTTGGTTGCAGCCTCGAAGCATCTCCTGGCGGCCTCAATATTCCCGTGGAGAATGACAACTCGGCCCATGGTCGTGTAGTACTTCATCTTCAGATGGACCGTAGAAGGTACAAGCGTGAGTTCGGCCAGAGTCGGCCTCCCCAGGGTGCACTGGTACATCGAAGGGCACTCCACCACCAGGAAGCAGACCTTAACTTGTCGGACGATGTCGTCGTTTTCGAATGTGACCATCTGCTCGACGTAACCCCACAGTCTGGTGGTGGTGCCGTTGAAACCCTGCAAGTCTGAGCCCACGTAAGGGGTCAGATGTGTCTTGTTGAGCTGGAGGGTAGTGAATAGGTGGGCATACATTATGTCCACCGAGCTCCCTTGGTCGACCAAGATGCGGCAGACATCAAAGTTCGCCATATGTGTCCTGATCAGGAGGGGGATGTTGGAGTTGGGGGCGCCGCCCAACAATTCTTTGAGGTAGAAGGTGATGCGATTCGACCTTCCCTAAACCTTCTCAAATGTGGCGTTCTGTGTCGAGCTCGCCTTTATCAACTCGTCGAACTTCCGCTTGATCGACCCCACGAAGGCCTTGTTGAAACCTCCGTCGGATATGACCATGGCAGTGGGGAAGCTTTCCCATGGGCTGCGAGCGGTCACAGGCGTGTCGGGCTCGTAGGGGAAGTAGAAGTCCTCTGGCCGGGTGACACACAAGGCGACTTGTAGTCCGTTCTCGCCGGGGATGGGGTCGTCTCCTCGATCCTTTTCGTCTCCCGGGTCTTTTGTCGGGGGGGCTCGCTCCTCTTCGTGTACTGCTTGAGGTGCCCCTTTTTTTATCAAGATTTCTATTGCATCCTTGAGGTGCATGCAATCCTCCGTGGCATGCCCGTGGCTCATGTGGAACCGACAGTACTTGGACTTGTCGACGTTTGGTTTAAAGGGCGTCAACTTCGGGAAGCGGACACCTCATTTATGAACTTCTAAGTTGATGCACTCGGCTAGGATGCGCTCGCGGGGAGCGGTGAGTAGCGTGTACTCAATGAAACGACCTGCTGGTCCCCTTGGTTCTCGAGAGTCTCGGGGTCGGCCTTCTCTTCTTCTTTCTCCGCCTAGTCGGGGGGTGGTGGAATCCTCATGCCTAGAGCGTATGGTGCCCTCTTGATTCCGGGAATCGCGGGCACAGTGGACGACCTCTATCTCCTCATACTGGATGTATGCTTGAGCCTTGTGGAGGAGCGCGTCCAAGACGTCAGACCTTTCAATGCCAACTGCCTTGAATATATTTATTAGAAAATACAATTGTTCACATTCACGTAAAGGACTTATATATATATATATATATATATATATATATATATATATATATATATATATATATATATATATAATTTTGTTATTTAAAAATTTCATAAAATAAAACTTAAACTAATTTTAATTTTAAAAAGTTTTAAAACTCAAAACAAAAACAAATTTTAATTTTTGAAAATTTCAAAAAACAAACTAGGAAACTACCCCTAAACGAGTCTAAGGGAATGATTGTCAATAAAATAAATTAAATTTTACTTCATTTGATTTGAATCTTTAATTTTTGTTTTTCCATTTTCAAAACCGAAGTTCTTGTTCACTACCCCTTTTGTTTTAATTTAAGTTAAACTTTCAAGTTCATGAATCATGAATTCATTTTCTTTGCGCCACATATAGACATCAAGTAGATATATATCTCTTCAATCATTATTACACCTATAATAATATGAATAATAATAAAATAATAGCAACTTGTCAAAACTTAACCGGTTGGTCCCAATATTTAAACTTAAAATGGCACTCAAGTTTATAACCATTTCAATGAAGGACACATGGTGTGCACGTGTCAAGAGGTTGGACACGTGGTTATAATACAAGACTCATGAAATACTATAAATAGATCACGAATGAAACACAAACGTCACAAAAACAAAAAGTGCTTGATAATATAACCATAAGAGGAAAGTTTCTATAGTGAGTAAAAAAACAATTCCATTTTGAGAAGAAAAAATGGCATCACACGACCAGAGCTACAAAGCTGGTGAGACCATGGGACGAACTGAGGTAACATAATATCACTCACATTTCATTATTCCCTTTTTGCCCTTTCCCATTTTTTTTCATTATATTATAGTAGAATAATATTTATATATCTTATTTGTATATTTTTGTTGGAATGGTGGATCAGGAAAAGACCAACCAGATGATGGGCAACATTGGAGACAAAGCCCAAACTGCAAAGGAAAAAGCCCAACAAACAGCCCAAGCTGCAAAGGAGAAAACCCAGCAGACTGCCCAAGCAGCTGAAGACAAGACCCATCAGACAGCCCAAGCAACAAAGGAAAAAGCCCAAGACACATCTGGAAAAGACAACTCACCTGGGCTTCTGCAGACTACAGGAGAAAAGGTGAAGGGTGTGGCACAAGGTGCTACTGAGGCAGTTAAGAATACTTTGGGGATGGGAAATGATGATCAAGACAGAGACAATTTTCCAACAAACCGTCGTTGAAATTTTTAGAATGACTTAATAGTGATATCATTTCAATTAAGTAATGTTGTAATTCGCTTGTTTTGAGTTTGGATTTTCCAAACGTGCTTTCTTTTTAAGAATAAGCTGTGCTTCCCTTTTATCTAGACTAAGAGAGGGAAATGTATTTATGTACTATATTTTCTACTTGTTTGAAACTTGTTGTAATAATAATGCTATAATATTTTAAGTAATATTTTATCATTACAAATTTCTATTTGAACATACATCGAATAATAAAATATTAGACATTTTCAACAAAAAGAAGGAATAATAAAATATAGAGAAATGATTAACTTGTAAATTAAAAGTTTATACGAGCTAATTTGAGTTGTTTTCACATGGATGATTCAGAAAGTGATAAGTAGATAATACATGTCGAGTCAGTTGTCCCAACTTTGCTTCATGTACCTTTGAGAGTAAGGGGTGGTTTGTGTATTATTGTATGATGGATTTAGACCGGTTCTAGAATTATTTTTCTACATCCAAGTCGTCATTTTGATAAAGCAAAGAGTAAGAACTTATTACTAGTGATGAAGGGTTGACAACTAGTGATGAAGGGTTGACATGAGGAAGATTTGAGTCTTGGATGGAACAACACATAAATGATATATTCGAATCATAACACTTTGATTCAAATCAAATAACTATGATGCAAATAAGACTGAACTAATTTTTTTTATATTTTTTTTCTTTGACTCTGATTCGAATACATGTTTTCTTGATTCGAATCACAAAATCCCTAACTTAAATCACACAAATCAGAAAATCTCTAACTTATCACACACATGGGTTCTTCATATGTTCATGACTCTTAATTCTAATCACTTGATCTTAGATCTTTTGACTTGAATCATATACTATTTTCCCCTCATTTATGTGTTAGATCTCCAGAATATATACAAGCTTTTTCACTCAAAATTTCTTATAATGTTGAAAAATATACACTTTCATTATTGATTTGAAATTTCACAACTCACATATTGTCTCATTTTTAAAACGATGCAAACGATTTTTTTTATCTTTTTCCTCATTCTTTTTTCATTTTCATGTGGAACTAAATTTCATATTTTGATATGTGTGATATTTGATGATATTTCGTTACTGTGATTAATGATTTTTTGAAGATTTTTTTTTTAAGATTTTAAAAGTTTGTAAAGTATGTGGCTAGTTTTGACAAGTCCAGTGAAAAAAAAGGAGATTCTTCTCTCTAAAATTACTTTGATATTATTTTGGGGAAGAATACAGACAAAGTAAGAGCTCTTCTAAATGTTCGAACATACCAACGCTCAAAATACTAGTAGGATCGAGAAAAGATCAATGCAGAACGGAGACTTTGGAGCAAAATTGTTGGGGCTAGAATATTCAATACAATTTCGAGTAAAGATTTTGCGAGGATTCGGTTTGGATATTGTTTACACCTCAGTCGAATTTCAAATAGAAGTTTTTTATATTTTCAGCATTATTTGGAAATTAAACTGTACTAAATATCATGTAATTTGTCACAAACTATAGTGGAAGATCAAAATTTTCAATGAAAAACCATTGAATAGTTGATTAGATTTAGTAAGGACGATAGCCGAACCACTATAAATCTAACATACACCTCTCTCTATATATATTTTAATTTCGTAAAATTACATGTTTAAGTTGCTTTTATCACTTTCCTATAATCGTGTGTTATTAGGTTAATATCGTGGTGGCGATTTATCAATTAAGCACGAGTTTTGTTTGATTGACACTACGAATTATCTTGTTGATTAAGTCTGAAAACTCTAGTGTTAGAATTTATTTTGTGTCGGCCAAAGACTCCATAAGATAAGGCCCACTTATCTGTTAAACTTGAGACTTCACACACAAGAAGGGGGTAAATTGTGTGGTTTGGAAAAACGTGATTTTGAAAAACTTTGGAAAATAAAATCACAATTTAAAATAATTTGCAAAACTAAGCAGCGGAAAATAAATTGCAGAAATAAAAGGAGTTAAGTGAAAAGAGAGACACTAAGAGTTATAGAGGTTCATTCAAAATAAAATGACTTACTCCTCTCTCCAAGAATTGATCTTGGAGTTTTCATTAAACATTGAGTGTTTTTAGTAGGAAAGATTCACGAGTCCTCTTATATAAGAAAATGGTGATTGATCTTAAATCACAATATACAAGACGATGGATGTGTGCATTCACATCTTTTCTTCATAATGAACTTAAGAGTAAAGGGACTAATCTTCCTTTCCAAATGATGGATTGAAGCGGTTAGTCTTCTTTCTACAAACATGGACCTTGGAGCGGTTAGTTTTCAAGTTCCATAACCTTTGAGCTTAATACCTTGGTTTTAACTGGGCTAGCCAAAAACATGTATGATTTTAACATCGGGTTGGTCTCGAACCTATGAAGCTTTTAAGTATCAGACTGAGCTTCAACCTATCTTAGTTTTAATACCGGGATGACCAAGAACCGAGGATATTTTATCACTAACTAATCTCCAACCTAAACTAGGACTGACATCCCCAATCCCAAACAAATCCCTAATCGGGAAGTATTCAACTAAGGTATACATAAAAGGTTCCCTTGGTGAGTTATACAATTCTACCCATTCTAGAATTACAAAATGATCCCGCTCACAAAAGAACTTTTCTCCCAAAAGCACTTAGGCTAAAAACATAGTGAGAGAATGTTAAAATAAATGTCTATAGAGAGGGAGAGAGAGAGAGAGAGAGAGAGAGAGAGAGAGAGAGAGAGATGAAAGTGTTAAAACACAATTGTGGCAAATTTGAAACGAGAAATCATACCTTTATATATAGGCTTGAGGTTGGCTAAAAAAAGAAAATGCATTTAACATATTTTGTAACAATCTAATCAATTAGGAGATAAAAATAATTGTTTGTAAGTTCCATAAGAGGAAACAAAATATATCTAGTTGTTGTACATCATTAAGGCGTTGTCTTAATTGCTTGGGGCGTAATTTTGAACTAATCTAATCGATTAGACAAAGGACCTAATCGATTAGATAAGCTAAAATTCCCCCTCTAGCTATTTTAATAGCTCCCAAGTTATATGGTACAACTTTAAGATATTTTTGAAGATATTTTCTTTGATAAAACAATTTGAAAACTGTTTTAGTGTGTGTTTGCTTTTAACCTTATACTTTTACGATAAAGTTCTTTTTCCTTACAATCACTCACTCATTATTAAAAAAGGAGATCACTAATGCTAAGTCAGGAGAACACCAAATATTGCTTTAAGCCTTAGTCAGATACTCCTCTTTATGTTGACACATGCTTGAGTGGATAGATATAAGGCTTTAGTTGTATTCTTTGTTTTCCATCATCGGATCACCAAGTTTATCAAACCCTAAGATATCCTTATATCTTTATCCATTTAATCGTCCATGCTTGACTTATCGTAATACTTTAGTTGTCACTATCAAAATAAGGTTCCATATGCTCCCCCTTTTTTATGATGGCAACACATGTCTCAATGGAGGTGGTAAAAGAAATAATATACATATGCTTGGAGTGATTGAACTCCCCCTGAGTTAGATAGAGAGTATACCCTACTCCTCCTGAGAGTATACTTCTCCCCCATTGTCAAAATCAAAATGGCGGGTAAAGATGCTTTGCGAAAGATAAATATTTATACATGGCTAAACTAGACATAAAAGGGAAAAACATCATACTCATATTTAGGAATTCAAAATACATAAGGGAAAGTTTTTTTGGAAATTTAAAGTATAAGGAAGGAAATGAAAAACAAAGCATCTAAGAGACTCCTAATTCATATCATCATCATCCTCACTTGAATCCATTAGAGAGATAAGGTTTCTTCATGCCATTTTCTCAATGAGCATGTTGATTTTAGCATTCATTTTCCTTTACTCATATCGAATTTCATTGTTGGAGCTGGATGGAGGAGTGTTTCTTTGTTCCATTGTTCTTTTTGGTTTACAAGGGATAAATTCTCCTTCCTGAATTGAATATCTTGCTTATAGCGGGTTGTCATATTTTTGTGTGTACATAGGTAGGTTCTTCTTCTACAAAAGGATAACCAGCGTAGTGTAGGATTTTTGTGATGAGTTTGGCATAGAGAAGGGCGTTATTTTTCTTTTTTTTTTCTAGGATGTGGTGGAGGACTGTATCTTCCCGATTCTTTGGGACTTGGTTTTCTAAGAACCAAACATCATGAATGTCTGATTTTTTGATGGTGCTATAGTTCCCTTTTCTTGGGAATAAAATGTGGGTCATAGTGTAGCGAATTAATCCAAAGTTTGGAAGAAGGAGTCTAACATTGATGGGATATGGAATGATGGAAGTGGGATCAATAAGGAGTGGGTGAGCAAGAATGTCAGGGTTAAAATTGTTACCTTCAAGATCCCTTTGATCATAATTTTGCCATATGAAGGGAAGGTTGCAGATTTGAGCGAAGTATTCAAGAGAAAGGGTGATCTGATGGGTCTTGACTTCAGAGGAGATGATTCCATCGTTGTAGGATAGATTTGTGTAGAACATTCTCACCAAATATGAGTACCTTTCTTAGGATTTCTCAAAGACAAAGTTCTTTAACCCCACAGTAATGAATGCTTCCATAAAGGAGCAATCTTGAAGAGATGTTCATCTAGGTAGTGAGAGGTCAAGATTTCTCTGTCGGAGTAGTGGAGGTTGAAGTTTGTTTCTTGGGTTTGAGAGCTAAAATCTTCGGAGAAGTATGAAGATGAAGACCGGGAAGAAGGATTTCTCTTTTGAGCCATTTTGTAATTATGATGATGATGAGTGAACTAATGAATTTCTAATGCAGTTAGTATTAGATTTTGCAAGATGAAAAGATTGAGACATTACCTCATTTTATAGGCCCTGTCTAATCGATTAGAAACGGTAAAAAGGGAATGTTTCCATTTTAAATGTCTGTTACACTATTTACTTCTCCAACTATCTGTTGAGGGGATCTCCAACGTTCTAATTTTTTAGTTTTCACAATATCTAATCGATTAGATTAAAGTGCTTATCGATTAGATAAACCCATTTCAACATATCTTTATTTTGGGCCTTGTGTTATGCACTCTTGTTGGGCTTTATTCACACCTGTAAGTACTTGTAATTGGCTGAAATTTTGCTAAAACAATGCTGAAGTCATGGTTGATGTTGCAACATGAGCTTCTAACCTTATTGATATGTTTAGGTAAACATTCAGGTTTGTTAAAGATGTAAGGGTTGCAGCTGTGTGCTGATGTTACACCCGATGTCGTGACATCAGTAGTGAACATCAGGTCTGAGATGTTTAGGGCTGCACATGGTTTTGGTTTAATGAGATGTTCTTCGAAGAGAATCAGAGATTGCAGACGAATATCATGGGTGAGATATGTGATGTTGCAATCAGTTATGAAGAAGATTAGTTTGTTACTAATTTAATGCATAAAGATATGGAGAATAATTAGAGTTAATTATGAAGAGTTAATTGAAGATCTATTTAGTAGCAGAATCTTTTGCAGATTGGGAACAGAAGATTTGATATTATTTAAAGGCCCAAATCCAATTGGGAAAAAGTTATAAATAGAATACTTGTAATCTAGAATAGATACGGGTCCAAGATGTAGATCGTTAGGGCTTAGTCTAAGTGAACCACTCGGGTTGTGAGATGGTCACTGTGTTCTTACTCAGAAACCTGTAGGTAATGAGTATTGTATTGTTGTTGGAGGAAGCTGTTAAGCAACTCTAAGTATTGTTCTTAGTCATGAGGGTCATGTCTAGGTATTGTTATAGGAGTGTGTCTCCTATGTGTTTGGAGAGTTTTTGGAAATCAAGCTGTTGATGCAGTGACTGAGATGTTGACTGCTAGACATCATTGCGATGATTGGGAGTGAGATGGAGTCTCTTATCTAGGGAGGACTTAGATAGAAGGGTAATTGGGTAGTGATTAAATTAGGTAGATTGTCAAATGGTTTGTTGATTCTGTAATTTGATACTACTAATAGTGGACTTCCTTCCTGGCTTGGTATGCCCCCAGATGTAGGTTGTTGAACTGAACTGGGTGAATAATTCAGTGTGTTAATTTTCTGTTACTATTATTGCCTTATTCTTACAGCAGATTGCGATGTTGTGACATTGCACTTGACATCACACATCTGTACCAGAATTTCGACACCTTTTGCTATAAATACTAAAATTTCTTATAAGTTACAAACAATTTAATTTAGATGAGAAAAATATTTAAAAAAAATATTATTTTAAGGATTTAATCAGCTTTTCCTGATTATTTCAACCTTAAAATAATTTTATCTCTTTTATCAATGAATCTTGATAAATAATTCCCAAGAGGGAAAACACCAAATGGTGTATCCTTCTATGCACATCATCGGATGTAAGAGCCAGTAAAATGAATTAGTCCATTACAGACATATTCATTCAAATGATCACTATGAATCATATGCTTTGATATTTCTCTCAAAGGAAATGCCTTGATCAAACCTGTTGTCATTTGCCATCATCGTTCATCTTCAAGATCAAAGACTTTATCAAACGTATACTTTGAAGGTATATTGTTGCTTTGCACTGATTTCAATAATAATTGTCAATAATTCCAAGCAGCACAACTTAACTGAAAAACACTAAGATTTCACCTTTGATGCATACATCTTCTTGGGTCCAGGTGCGTTAGTCACTGAAGATCTAAGATGATTAACTTTAGATCCTTTCAATTAAAGCAGAAAGATTAAAAATATATTCTATTATTGTATTTAAATATATATATATATATATATATATATGTATATATATATATATATATATATATATATGTGTGTGTGTGTGTGTGTGTGTGTGTGTGTGTGTATGTGTGTGTGCGCGCGCGCGTGTGTGTGTGTGTGTGTGTATGTGTGTATGTGTGTGATGCTTATTTCTAGTTTCTCTTATTAACATTTATACTATTTATTTTTAAAGAGAATCTTTGACTAGATAATAAAATTAGGTGAAACATCGTTTTACCTTGGGTGAACTTTTCTAAGGTTTCTTGTAGGTCAGCTACTTCTTTTATTTTATCTCCTACATTCTATAGACTTAGTTATCTTTATTTTTAAAGGAGTTGATGACCTTCTCAAGGTATCTCCTTAAGACCTAGGGTGTGTTTTCTTCATATTCTTCTACTAAGGATTACTCATTTTAAACATTTGTGTATAGGAAGGCCTGATACCTGGAATAGTGTCTTTCTCGTAGGATGCCTTTAAGCATATTTCATCATCTTCGTTGAAAGATGATTCTTTTAGATTTCTCCACGAGGTTTGTTATTTCTCCCCCTCTTCTTTGTTCAACATGTTGAAGCAACTTCTTCATTTTCTTTTGGTCGTTCTTTGAATAAGAGGACCCTTCATTTGATGTTGAATCAATCGAAGATCGTTCAATTATTGATTAAATTCTTTCTAAGGATTGTGTAGGAGTTTTATGATAAGAGTAATACGAGGATACTAATTCTTCAGTTTGTATTCCCTCATCTTTGAGTGGTTGAACTGGTTTGTTCATCTTCTTTACAGTTTTCTTCAATCTTGACTTTTTTATTCTGAAGTTCAACAAGGCTCCCATATATTGATTTAAGAGTTGGATTAAATTTTCAATTCTTAATTATAATATTTTTGTTAGTAACACAGTGTCCAGCAAACTTTCCAATACTTGTATAATTAAAAAAGCATCCATGATTATCTTCTTTGCCTTGTGTGTCCATCTTTTCTTGTTTGATACTTGAAAAAACTCCATATATCGTTTCAAGAGTATCCCACATTTCCTTGGCGATTTTGAAAAGACGAACATGGTGAAAAATTGTGTTATTTAAAAGATAAATCTTTTGGTTTTGAAAAATATTTCAAAATTTCTATTTTCTTCTTCGGTCCAAACAAAATTGGGTTTTTATACTATTTCACAATTTACTTGATGAGTAGGGGTAAACAGACTTGTACATCCCGAAATTCCTAAAGACGAGCATGACAAGTCGGGATGCCGAGTACCCATTGAAGATAACAAGAGCCAGGTTTTTGCATATGAGATAAGTCAGAATCTGAGTTGCACGACATAAGGGGAATTGTTTCCAGACGACATGCATAAGTCATGCGTAACGATACACAGGGTAGCTCCACGGTTGCATGAGAGTTACAAAAAATAATGAAGAAGGCGTTACATGATAGTAAAAGAGGACGACATACATTATCAGCACCATTTAAACATAAGACTCAAAGGAACGCTTCTTAAATGACCCTTGGAGGTATGATAGGTATAAAAGGCTTCCCATAGGGGAAAAATGGATGGACAACAAATACCACCCTAAATACCATACGTATGCGATCTCACTTGACTTGCCTCAGGGAGATTAACCAAATAGTGTTTATCAGGAACATTTGGCGCCCATCGTGAGGCCTTGATAAAACTTTCCCAGACCTTACAAAATAATACATATCACCATAGCAACATGATGTCTGGATCATTTCCTAGCAGAAGTGAGCCACGCACTCCACCAGACACAACACAACTCCTTACAATTATGGAGAATTTGCGCCAGCAGAACGAATATTTGCAAGAAAGTGTCCACACACTTCAGCATTCGCAAAGAAGTAAGGAAGATGAAGATGATGAGGAGCTTCTTGATCCTCAACCTTTTTCAGAGGTAATTTGGGACGATAAAGTCCCAGAAAATTTCAAACCATTGTCTTTGCCATCCTTCGATGGCAAAAGCGATCTGCAGGAGCATATAATCTCAATTAATAATCAAATGGAAATAGTCGAAGTTTCCAACTCATTAAAATGCAAGCTTATGGTGGGAACGTTCAAGGACGTAGCATTACGTTGGTACATGAGCCTGCACATATTATCAATCATCGGTTACCAGGATCTAACAAATAAGATGGTACAACATTTCTCCGCTAACAAATATAAAAAGATGATCACTACAAGCTTGTTCAACGTCCGTCAGGGAACCTCCGAACCCCTATGAGAATATATGGCATGATTCAATAAAGAAACTATAAAAGTTTCTCATCCAAATCAAGAAATGTTCGTGGGAGCCTTCCTGAACAGTCTAAAAGCCGGTCATTTAAATAAATCATTGGCATAAAAGTCGGCCACTAGCATAAAGGAAGTAATGAATCGAGCATAATGTTATATCAATGGGGAAGAAAGCAATATGGAGAAAAGGTCCCGAGATGCTAAAGAAAAGACGCAATATAGTCAAGAAGGATTCGGGCCCAAGAAAGAGCACCACAAGCAGAATCCGAGGAAAAGGTCGGTGATAAAACCTTCCTAGAGGTCGTATGACAACTTCACTAAGAACTTTACCCCTTTCAATGAAAAGCGTGTTGATATTTTGCGAGAAATTTATCATCTCAAGCTAATACCGGAACTCACTTGCCCCAAAAGGGTCAACGATATTCTAGAAAAAGATGGGGATGCATGATGTGCCTATCATCGTCTGAGAGGCCCTATCATTGTCGGTTTTTCAAGATAGGATTCAAAAGGTGTGCTGGCACATGAAAATGACCTAATGGTCATAAAAATATAAATTCATGATTGGAGTGTCAAGTGGGTGTTAATCGACCTGGGTAGCTCAACAGACATATTTTATTGGGATGCTTTCAAAGGCATGAACATGGATACGTCCGAGCTGCTACCCATCAAAGGTACCCTGGTCGGTTTCTCTTGGGAACAAGTCCAGATTCTAGGGCATCTACCTATCATGACCGTCTTTGGAAGTGGAGGCAATGCCAAAGGCATTAAAGTGAGATACCTGGTAGTAAATGTAACACCTCAAATTTTGTAAGAATATTTATTTAATATATTTAAATATAATACCCCGTGTTTAAAAGCTGATTTTTGAGGTTTACGTGGGTTTGTGGGTTTATGAGTAAATTGATGATTTAGGTGTTGTTTTTGTGGAATGATGATGAATATGAAGGGTTAGATTGAATCGGATAAAAGTAGGCCTTCAAGGCTAATTTTCTCTGTTGATGTTGTCTTGACCTCGTAGGGAAAGGGATTTATGGAAGTTATGAAGGTAATTGGGTTTGTGAAGGTTTATGTGAAATTGAAGCTTAGGATAGTGTAATAAATCGGCCTAATAGTCGTAGGTTTTGTGTCCTTGTTGCCTTAATGCCTTAGGGATGTTTTGGGGATGCTTTTGGGGTAAATGAGGCTGGACCCTTAAGGTTTTTGGGGTCTGATATGCTACTGATGCATAGCAGCGATTGCAGGAAATTGCGACCTCGCAAAGCGAAGGAATCCTTTGCAAAGCGAATATTCGCCCCAGACTCGCTGGGCGAACAGCGCAGCGAATGCGCGATGATGTTGTTTGAGATACTGGGATGAAATTTTAATTATGATTTAAAGTTCGCAAAGCGAACTTCCCAGCGAATGACTTCGCTAGGCGAATAGAGGTAGCGATGGAGAGACAAAATGGGGGTTCCTCTGGTTTTTGTATGGGATTTTGGGGTTTGCTGGCAGCTCGCTAGGCGAACACCAAAGCGAACGCCTGCTGTTCGCGAATTTGTTTTATGATTCTTGTGTTGTCTTGATGTTTTAAGCTGTGATTATCCTGATGAATTACCATGATTATATTGATGATTATGAGAGGATGATTTATGATGTTTTGATGAATACATGATGATATGATTAACATGAGATTTTGATGAATGATGATGCACGTAATGACTTTTATTGATGATGATGATAATGATGTTGTGTATCATGCATTCATAGCATTCCAGACTTCGGTCTATGGTGGCTTCAATCCTATTGTGTGGATGTGAGGTAATTTTGACGTGCTCCGGTTCTTGTGTAGAATCGATCCCATTGACGGGGATCTTTGGAGGGTGATGACCTAGTGTCCATCGACTTTGGCTAATTAGTACCACATGCATGAGTCTTGTTGTGCATTGCATTTATTTGGCATTGATGTGATTTGTGATATCGTGATTTCTGATGTTTTCCTTTGTGATGACCCTGATGATGTTGTATATGATAATGACACCATTTTATGCTTATCCTGTTTTTTATATTGATTATAATGAATTGTGATTACTCACCCTGCCTGTTTAAATGTTGCCTCCACGTGGGTAACGTGCAGATGATCAGGCTTAACTGTGGATGCCTTCGAGGACTTTTGGAGTTTATTTTGCTTTTGGTCGATATGGAGGGTCTTGCTCTGATATTGTAACATCGAGTTGGGTCGTTGAGTCCAACCATGTTGAGTTGTTATTTTGTTGTTATTTTTGAATGATTATGGTTTTTATTAGAAACCTGATTTTGGATTATTGTGGTTATGGTGGTTCCTCTGCTAATTTGATGGCTTTTGAATATTTTGAGGAAAACCCGTGTTTACAGAGCAAATGTTTTATTTTGAGTTTATTGAGAAAATGTGCACCCTTCTGAATTGGTTTTTACTCTGATAATTTGTGTATTTTGCTGTGTGTAATTTTGGGGTAGAAAAGGGTGTTACATTAGTGGTATCAGAGCAGGTCGGTCCGTCCGGCCAGGTTTTACTTGATGTCAGTCTCCTGTCAGTCGACGAGTGTGTGTACACTGTCGATGTTTTGTTCCTTCTAACCTTGTTAGTGGTGTGTAAGATGGCTGGAAGAAATGATCGTGCTATTGCTGATGCGTTGGAATCAGTTGCTCAAGTGGTGGCTCAGCTCAATCTGAATGGTGGGGTTCCAGATGAGTTTCGTGCTTTGGGGAAGTTTCAGAGGAACAGTCCACCAACTTTTGTGGGTACTCATGATCCAGCAAGTGCACACAAGTGGCTAAAGGCGATCAAAAAGATCTTTCGGGTGATGGGGTGTACTGATGAGTAACAAGTTTAGTTTGGAACACATATGTTGTCAGAAGAGCCCGAGGATTAGTGGGATAATACCCGTCAGAGACTCGCAGATGTTGGCACTGTGATAACCTGGGCTGTGTTTAAGCAGGAGTTTCTGGGAAAGTATTTTCCAGAGGATGCTCGTGGCAAGAGAGAAGTGGAATTCCTTGAGCTGAAGCAAGTAGACATGTCTGTGGCGGAGTATGCCGTAAAGTTCGAGGCACTGGTGAAGTTCTGTCCGCACTACAACTGTGTTGATGTTGAGATGTCCAAGTGTCTCAAGTTCGAGAAAGAGCTAAGACTGGAAATTAAGCAGAGTATTGGGTATCAACAGATCCACAGGTATGCTGAGTTGGTGGACAAGAGTAGAATCTACGATTAGGATAGCCGAGCTCGATCTGCTCACTACAAGCAGTTGAGTGAGAAGAAAGGGCACTATAGGGGGAAGCCTTATACAACTTCAGCTGACAAAGGGAAGCAGAATGCTTCAGAGGGGAAAAAGATAAGTAGGGGAGCAACTCCCACTTCTGGGAAGTGTTATAAGTGTGGCGAGCAAGGCCACCGTGCTGATGTGCGCACCAATAGTGTGTTGAGGTGCTACAGATGTGGCAAGAAGGGTTATAGAGCTACTGACTACAAGGATGATGGTCCAACCTGTTTCAATTGTGGAGACAAGGGTCATATCAGTACCCAATGTTAAAAGCCGAAGAAGACCACTACTGCCGCTCAGACCAGTGGTCGGGTGTTTGCTTTGAGTGGTGCAGAAGTGCTAGAGAAGGACAACCTGATTCGAGGTACTTGTTTTATTAATAATATCGAGTTGGTTGCTGTTGTTGATACTGGTGCTACTCATTCTTTTATCTCGCTTGAATGTGCTAATAGATTGGGTTTGAAGTTGTCTGATATGAATGGGAATATGGTAATAGAAACTCCAGCTAATGGTTCTATTACTACTACCCTTGTGTGTTTGAGATGTCTTTTGACGATTTTTAGGAAGAGTTTTGTGATGGATTTGGTGTGCTTACCCTTGCACCAAATTGATGTAATATTTGGAATGAACTGGTTGGAGTTCAACCGTGTTCACATCAACTGTTATAATAAGACTGTGGAGTTTCCTGAGTTTGGTGATAGTGGAGAGTTAATGTTCTTGTCTGCTAGGCAAGTAGACGAACTTATGGAAGACGAAGCCCTGATGTTTGCAATGTTTGCATCGTGGATGATTGATCGTGAAGCTGCGAATGTCGACTTACCTGTTGTATGTGAATTCCAATATGTGTTTCCGGATGACATCAGTGATTTGCCTTTAGAACGTGAAGTATACTTTGCAGTGGACTTACTACCAAGTACGAGTCCAGTGTCTATGGCTCCTTATCGGATGCCAACTTCTGAGTTAAGTGAATTGAAGAAACAACTAGAAGAATTACTTGAGAAGAAGTTTGTTCGACCGAGTGTTTCTCCGTGGGGTGCCCATGTGTTGCTAGTAAAGAAGAAAGATGGTAGCGTGAGGTTGTGTGTTGATTATCGGCAGTTGAATAAGGTGACTATCAAGAATAAGTATCCGCTTCCAAGAATTGACGATTTGATGGATCAGTTGGTAAGTGCTTGTGTGTTCAGTAAGATTGATTTGAGGTCTGGTTATCATTAGGCTTGTGTGTTAAGCCTGATGATATCCCGAAGACGGCTTTCAGGACGAGGTATGGTCACTATGAATACACTGTGATTCCATTTGGTGTATCCAATGCACCTGGTGTGTTCATGGAGTACATGAATCAGATATTTCATGAGTATTTGGACAAGTTTGTGGTGGTGTTTATCGATGATATCTTGATATATTCTAGATCTAAAGAAGAACATGCTGAGCATTTGAGAACCGTGTTGCAAGTATTGAAGGAGAAGAAGTTGTATGCAAAGCTGTCCAAGTGTGAGTTTTGGTTGAAGGAAGTGAGTTTTCTTGGCCATATGATTTCAAGTGGCGGGATTGCTGTTGATCCCTCTAAAATTGATGCTGTGTTACAGTGGGAGACTCCGAAGTCTGCTCCCGAGATACGAAGTTTTCTGGGATTGGCGGGTTATTACCGCAAGTTTATCGAAGGCTTTTCTAAGTCGGCATTACCTTTGACTCAGTTGACTCAAAAGGGTCAAGCTTTTGTGTGGGATGTAGCTTGCGAAGAAAGTTTTGTGGAATTGAAGAAGAGGTTGACGACCGCTTCAATGTTGATCTTGCCTAATCCGAACGAATCTTTTGTGGTGTATTGTGATGTATCGAAGATGGGTCTTGGTGGAGTATTGATGCAGAATGGACAAGTTGTTGCCTATGCTTCGAGACAATTGCGAGTTCATGAGAGGAATTATCCTACACATGACTTAGAGTTGGCCACTGTGGTGTTTGTGTTGAAGATTTGGAGACATTATCTGTTTGGCTCTAAGTTTGAAGTGTTCAGTGATCATAAAAGTCTAAAGTAGTTATTTGATCAGAAAGAATTGAATATGAGGCAGAGGAGGTGGTTAGAGTTGTTGAAGGATTTTGATTTTAATTTGAGTTATCATTCGGGCAAAGTAAATGTAGTGGCTAATGCATTGAGCAGTAAGTCATTGCATATGTCGATGCTTATGGTGAAAGAATTGGAATTAATTGAGTAATTCTGAGATTTGAGTTTGGTGTGTGAAGATACCTCTAATAGTGTGAAGTTAGGAATGTTGAAGTTGACTAGTGGTATTCGGGAAGAAATCAGAGTGGGGCAGTAATCTGATCTAAAGTTAGTTGACCGGTTGACTTTGATTAACCAAGATAACAGAGGAGAATTATGGATTGATGAGAATGGTGTGATGAGGTTTCGGGATTGGGTATGTGTTCCAGATGTTCCAGAAATCAAGGAGAGTATTCTAGAAGAAGGACACCAAAGTAGGTTGAGTATTCATCCCAGTGCTACGAAGATGTACCAGGATTTGAAAAAGTTATTTTGGTGGCCAGGTATGAAAAAGGATATCACAGAGTTCGTTTATGCATGTTTGACTTGCCAGAAGTCAAAGATTGAGCATCAGAAGCCTTTAGGTATGATGCAGCCGTTGAATATTCCAGAATGGAAATGGGATAGCATTTCCATGGACTTTGTGTCGGGGTTGCCGAGGACGGAAAAGGGGAATGATTTAATTTGGGTGATCGTGGATAGATTAACTAAATCAGCTCATTTCTTGCCGATGGAGATTAATCATTCTATGCAGAAGTTAGCCGAGATATACATCGAAGAGATTGTGAAGTTGCATGGGATATCTTCGAGTATTATGTCGGATAGAGATCCGAGATTTACATCTAGGTTCTAGAAGAGTTTGCAAGATGCTTTGGGTACTAAGTTGAGGATGAGTTCTGGCTATCATCCGCAGATGGACGGTCAGACAGAAAGAATTATCCAATCCTTAGAGGATTTGCTGAGGGCTTGTGTGTCTAATCATGGAGGATCCAGGGATATCCATTTACCGTTGATTGAGTTCACGTACAATAACAGTTTTCATGCTAGTATTGGAATGGAGCTCTATGAACCTTTGTATGGAAGAAGGTGTAGGACTCCTTTTATTGGTATGAGTCGAGCGAGAGTGATGTACTCGGACCTGAGATTGTGCAAGAGACGACCGAGAAAATTAAGATGATCCAAGAAAGGATGAGAGCGTCGCAGAGTTGCCAGAAGAGCTACCATGACAAGAGAAGGAAGACACTTGAATTCCAAAAGGGAGATCACATGTTTTTAAGGGTGGCGCTAGTAAATGGCGTGAGTCGAGCTTTGAAGTCTAGGAAGCTCACTCCATGTTTTGTTGGTCCATATCAAATCATGCAGAGGATAGGAGAGGTAGCCTATCGAATTAATTTACTGTCGTCACTTGCAAATTTGCATGACGTGTTCCATGTGTCTTAGTTGAGGAAGTACATTGCGGATCCGTCACATGTGATTCAGATGGATGATGTACAAGTGAAGGATAACCTGACAGTGGAAGCAATAGCGGTGCAGATTGATGGTCGAGAGATGAAGCAACTACAGGGTAAAGACATAGCTTTGGTGAAAGTGTCGTGGGGTGGACCAGCTGGCGAAAATTGGACTTGGGAACGTGAAGATCAGATGAGGGAGTCGTATCCGACTCTATTTCCTTGAGGTAATTTTCGAGGGCGAAAATTCTTTAAGTGGGGAGAGTTGTAACACCACAAATTTTGTATATTTATTTAATTTATTTAAATATAATATTCATGATTTTAGTGAATTTTGGTGGTTTGTGGTGATGTTGGTATTTTGTGGAGTTTTGGTTATTTATTTAAATAATAGTATATAATATGGAATATATTGTAGTATTATTTATTTAAATAATATTAGAAGGGAAAATTGGACTTTTAAGGAGGAGTTAGTGAGGGTAATATTGGGAAAGCCCATTTTAGAAGCCCAAGGGTTAGGTATAACAAAAAGGAGAATTGAGAGGAATATGATTCATTTTGTTAGACCGTGAAAAGAAGGAAAAGGCCAGAGCTCTGAGGAAAGAGGGAAAAGCTTAGGATTCAAGAAGGTTTCCAAGAACTCAAGAAAGAAAGCTTGGAATCGACAATCTAAGGTATGGGGAGTATTTCCTTTCATTGTTTTCAATATAAGAATTCGATGTGTTTAAAAGCTAATTTTTGAGGTTTACGTGGGTTTGTGGGTTTATGAGTAAGTTGATGATTTAGGTGTTGTTTTTGTGGATTGATGATGAATATGAAGGGTTAGATTGAATCGGATAAAAGTAGGCCTTCAAGGCTAATTTTCTCTATTGATGTTGTCTTGACCTCGTAGGGAAAGGGATTTATGGAAGTTATGAAGGTAATTGGGTTTGTGAAGGTTTATGTGAAATTGAAGCTTAGGATAGTGTAATAAATCGGCCTAATAGTCGTAGGTTTTGTGTCCTTGTTGCCTTAATGCCTTAGGGATGTTTTGGGGATGCTTTTGGGGTAAATGAGGCTGAACCCTTAAGGTTTTTGGGGTCTGATATGCTACTGATGCGTAGCAGAGATTGCAGGAAATTGCGACCTCGCAAAGCGAAGGAATCCTTTGCAAAGCGAATATTCGCCCCAGACTCGCTGGGCGAACAGCGCAGCGAATGCGCGATGATGTTGTTTGAGATACTGGGATGAAATTTTAATTATGATTTAAAGTTCGCAAAGCGAACTTCCCAGCGAATGACTTCGCTAGGCGAATAGAGGTAGCGATGGAGAGACAAAATGGGGGTTCCTCTGGTTTTTGTATGGGATTTTGGGGTTCGCTGGCAGCTCGCTAGGCGAACACCAAAGCGAACGAGTTCGCAAAGCGAACTTCCTAGCGAACGCCTGCTGTTCGCGAATTTGTTTTGTGATTCTTGTGCTGTCTTGATGTTTTGAGCTGTGATTATCCTGATGAATTACCATGATTATATTGATGATTATGAGACGATGATTTATGATGTTTTGAGGAATACATGATAATATGATTAACATGAGATTTTGATGAATGATGATGCACGTAATGACTTTTATTGATGATGATGATGATAATGATGTTGTGTATCATGCATTCATAACATTCCAAACTTCAGTCTATGGTGGCTTCAATCCCATTGTGTGGATGTGAGGTAATTTTGACGTGCTCCGGTTCTTATGTAGAATCGATCCTATTGACAGGGATCTTTGGAGGGTGATGGCCTAGTGTCCATCGACTTTGACAAATTGGTACCTCATGCATGAGTCTTGTTGTGCATTGTATTTATTTGGCATTGATGTGATTTGTGATATCGTGATTTCTGATGTTTTCCTTTGTGATGACCCTGATGATATTGTATATGATAATGACGCCATTTTATGCTTATCCTATTTTTATATTGATTATAATGAATTGTGATTACTCGCCCTACCTGTTTGAATGTTGCCTCCACGTGGGGAACGTGCAGATGATCAGGCTTAGTTGTGGATGCCTTCAAGGACTTTTGGAGTTTATTTTGCTTTTGGTCGATGTAGAGGGTCTTGCTCTGATATTGTAACATCGAGTTGGGTCGTTGAGTTGAACTATGTTGAGTTGTTATTTTGTTGTTATTTTTGAATGATTATGGTTTTTATTAGAAACCCTTTTGATTTTGGATTATTGTGGTTATGATGGTTCCGCTGCTAATTTGATGGCTTTTGAATATTTTTGAGGAAAACCTGTGTTTACGGAGCAAATGTTTTATTTTGAGTTTATTGAGAAATGTGCACCCTTCTGAGGTAGTTTTTACTCTGATAATTTGTGTATTTTGCCGTGTGTAATTATGGGGTTGAAAAGGGTGTTACAGTAAATGTGTCGTCACCATACAACATCATCATCGCAAGACTAGCTTAAACTCTCTGAAGGCTGCTCTGTGCATTATTTATCAGACCATGAAGTACCCCCTAGAAGGTGTGCAAGTCAGAGTAATTAAAGGTGATCATGGACTGGCTAGGAAATGCTACAAGGATAGCCTGAAATTGAAAAAGAAGGTCCAACAGGATCGTCCTATAATAGAAAACACTTTAAAGGTGAATTTGGTTGACCTCGATCCTCGGGGTGATCCAACAGATGATAGCTTGACCCTTATTGGAGAATTAAAAAGGTACGAATTGGTGTTGAATATTTTCAGGTCACACAGATAGGTTCAGGGTTATCTCAAGAAGAGGAAGCATACATTATCAAGTTATTAAGAGATAACGTCAACCTCTTCGTGTGGAAGCCCTCTAACATGCCCAGGATCGACCCAAATGTCGTATGCCATCAGCTTTCACTTGATCTATCTTCAAAGGCCGTAATGTAGAGAAAACGGAAAAACGAAGAAGAAAAAGAAAGGCTGTCACATAATAGGTTGATAAGCTCTTGAAGGCTGGGTTTATTCAGAAAATAAAATATCCCACCTAGTTTTTCACTGTCATCATCGTAAAGAAGAAATCGGGAAAATAATGCATATGCGTAGATTTCACTGACCTTAACAAGGCTTGCTCGAAAGAGCTTTATCCATTACCATACATTGATAGACTGATCGATGATGTGTCTGGGTTCTGCTTGCTTAACTTCATGGACACTTATTCAAGATACAACCAAATACAAATGAACCTGATAGATTCTCCCAAAACAGCATTCATGACTAACAAAATCAACTATTACTACGAAGTAATGCCATTTGGTCTTAAAAAATCCTGGGATACGTATCAAAGGTTGATGGATATGGTATTCTCATCGCAGATAGGGATAAAATTAGAAGTATATGTTGATGACATGCTGATCAAGATGCAAGAGGAGGTTAATCATGTAAAAGATTTGGAAGAAACATTTGACTCAGTAAGGAAGTTCGACATCACGGAATAGAGACGAATCCAGACAAGTGCCAAGCAATCTTAATATGAGAAGCCCGACATCAGTGAAAGAAGTACAACAACTCACTGAGAGATTAGCCACCTTATCCCGATTCTTATCTTGTGCGAGCGATAAGTCCATACATTTCTTTACAGCTATAAAAAAGTCAGAAAAATTCCAGTGGACAGAAGAATGTGAGAAGGCGTTTATGGAGTTGAAACGCTTCTTGTTTGCTGTTGCTGTGGTAAACTGGCAAGCAAAAGTAAATATTATGTTTTATCGTATCCACAAGGATTGGTGCGATATCAAATGTCGTTCAACGGTTTCTAAATTTTTAAGCTTGTTGTTCGGAGGGTGCTTGGAAGTTTAAAGATGTAGACACTACTATGGAAAATCAACTTAACAACGGTTGAGAAAGATATATAATCACGCAGGTGCAAGCGTTGTTATGTAGAGTGTGGTTGTATATATGATACTTACAATCACGGCTCAGTAACCGTTGTAATATACTGGAAAACGCACACCATATCACAACAGTTTTCCAAACGACCGTTGTGATAAACATAACACGCAAGATATTATAACGGTTATGCTATATAACCGTTGTTACATTTTCTGCAGAATAATAGTTCTTTTATAATTAGTCCCATATTTTAACCTGTATTATTATTCACCATATCACAACAGAAAATACAACTCACGTTTGTGATAGCTATCATAGTAATATTAATTTTATCATATTCAATACACAATCAGTCAATATACAAACCTAATCGACTATAACCTATTTCGGCATTATTGTTACAACAAATGCAATGAACACTACAAATAAAAAAAATCCAGGTAATCTTCAACTGTTTCTTCAGGATCTTCACCATCAACTTCAATCCGTCCTCCTTGGCTTTGAAGGTGTTAACCATCTCCTTCTCCTCATTCAAGTTCTTTACCAGCGAAGAAATTATTTATTTTGCACCTAGGATCCATCTCCTCATCCAACCAAGCAAAGTGAGAGCATTTTTTGTATCCTTGAATCTTATACATCCCACAGTCATAGAAACGGTGGTCTGGGTTCGAATTGGTCCATGCAGTAATCAACGGAGCGTCGAGACCACACTTGCATACGTACCTTGAATGACTTGAGGACCTGCTTACATGGCTACAACCGTAGTGCTGAGACATTTTAATGGAAGGATTTGATGGAAACTTGAAGAAACTGGGTGAGAAGAAGACGAACAGTGACTGGGGGAAAATAAGATGAAAAATAAATCAAAAGGATTTGATGGAAATTATGACTTTCATCTAGTTTATGAAGCTATGAAAAAAAGTACAAGGTGAATAAAGTTAACACAACAGCTTCATACTTCTTGTATTTTTCTTCTTAGCTACACAAACCATATGTATCATAGCCAAAGTATGCGCGTTGTTAAGGTGGTGAAGACGAATCTGGAAAAAAGAGAACATTCACCAAATGAAAAAATGAGAACCCATTTATAACAAGAAACATATACGAAATCGAAGCATAAGTTAAATGAACGAAACTCAAGTTAGCGATTGGTGAAGAAGAATCTGAAGACGTATCTGAAGGTTGAAGGATGTTAGGGTTATGTTATAATAGAGAAGAGTGAAATATGTTAGGGTTTTCTTTTGAGAGAAACGACTGTTATGTACTGAACGATAGATACTTTCGCTTATATACTAAAAAATATCACTTTTCATCACGGTTAGAAAGAAAAAACGTGATGCAATTTACATATTTTACAACGGTTGGTTGACTTAACCGTTGTAAAATCATTTACAATTTATTTTTTAAATAATGGACTTAAGTGAAACACGCTTAATGTACTCTAAAAAATGGAAAAAATGTAGTTGCTGGGAATCTAAGCTTGCTACACATAATTTATTACTACGGTGTTTTGAGTCAAGCGTCATTAAATTTCTGTTTATAAATCTAGCTACTCACTGGGCGTGAAAATTTTAACCTATTAGAATGGTTTATATGAATCCGTTGTACACGTGGCGTTGTTGTTTGCGCGTTTTGTAGTAGTGGGAATGTAAAACGCATGAATAAATAAATAAAGTTTTGGAGAGAGGAGAGAAATTGTCCGGATTGGATTTCATCGACCGATCAAATACGTAAATCTACCAATCAGTTATGCAAAATCTAAACATTCATCAATATCATCATGTATCACTCATCAACACCGCTATATGTAGCCGATGTCGCGAGTTTTACCCTATTGTTTAATCATTGATATCTCATTCTATTAAACAATACAGAGCATTAAGATTCAATACCCATGGTGAGTGTTAAATCTAAATCTATATCTAGCATTTAGAATCTAATAGATGATTATCCTAGATCGAGATTCGAAGAGTATTTCTGAATCACGTTTCAAATCAAAATGTAAAACAAGTAAACAAGGATAACATCAATATATATTCATGAAATAAATTGTACACAACAACATGATCAACAAAAATACATACTTTAACAGTAAACTTACATCCAATCCCAACAAGAAACGATTTTAACTACCCATGGTATCTAAATGCAAAGAGAAGAATGAAGATGAACAAGCATCCATCGCAATGTTTGGTTTAAGTGTGGGAGGGGATATTTACCGCTTTCATTTTTCTTTATGATTTCTAGTTTTTATTGTTTTCTAGTTAGTTTCATTTCCGCTTTTAGTTTATTTTGAGTTAATTACATGTGCTTGCCATGTCGTATGTGTCGTTTGTTGATTTCCCCCATTTCTTGAGCCATACCAAAAATTTCAAAAAAGAAGACAGTGAAAATTTTGAAAATTTAGGCTATTAGACAAGTGAAGGATAGGTTGTAGAGACTTGGGAAAACTCTTGAAAAATCGATATCGTCTTGACACCGTAAGTTTCCTAATTATAGAGATCGATCTAGATACTTATTATCCGTGACCTTGAATTCTCACCCTTTATTGAGTCCATAAGTAGTTTATCTTAGCAGTCAGCACCATCTGAGTTATTGCTAAGTGAACAGACCGATGCAAATAGGTGAATGATCCCGTAAAAAGAAAGAAAAAAAATATATATGATAAAAAGCAAATAATTTTGAAAGAGAATCCGCCTTCTAAGTTAGGTACCCTCACCCTGTTACTTAGTCTAACGGTAGTGAATCTTCTAAAAATTTTGCTCATGTGTCTTTGTTAAAAAGCCAAATTAATGAATGTTGACACAATATGGATCATGATCACTAACAGGTTTGTTCACCATGTGAGTGCAGATAACGGGCTTAATGTGATTGCGCCTGAATGAAAAAGGATGAGAATGGGATGAGTAAGTTAGGCATAGGTATAATAACATAATGCCGATTGGTTTGTATAGGAAGGAGACTTATGACCGCTAACGCGGAACGTGTCACTACGATACCCTTGGTTCATGAGTTAGTACCTATAGATGCAACCTTGATCGAACTAGAGTCTTTAGCCTAGATTGAGTACTTGTGTGTTGTTGTTTTTCTTCTTATGCTCATAGAGGTTTGCTTGAGGACAAACAATGGTTCAAGTGTGGGAGATTACACTGAAACACACTGCCTATTTTACTTGGATTGCACATGTTTTATCATCATTTTATTGTTATTTTCTTATGTTATGTTGGTATTTTGTATGGATTTTAGGTAAGTAGCCAAATGAGAGACGTTCGTGAAGAAACGAGACAAATTAGATGAAAAACAGACAAAAAAGGAGTGAATTGTACACATGGTGTTAGCCATAGGGATAGCCATGAGGTGGACAGCTTTTCCCACGCCCCAACGGTCAAAAGACCAAGTCTTAGCCACTTTGGGAACATGGCGGTCGCCATCCTCACATGGCATTCGCCATCTTTGAAAAAAAGACGCCTTAGTCAAAAGGCAATTGGAGACCTCACTCATGACCATCATTATTCTCTCCCACGAATGCTGAAGCTTCTACTTGACTTCCAAGGCAATGAACCACTATAAATAGGACCTTTATTTCACTTTTTCATCATCCAAACTTAATTACAACTTAGGCATGTATTTCACATTATTAAAATGATAATTCTTCACATCAGAGAGTTATCGTACCATGGTTGTAATCGGGTTTTGAGCATCGTAGATTTAGAGTTTTAATCTTGCTGTCATTTACTTTCCAGTTGTACCAGAATCAAGTCTCCGGTTGGAGTAGGTTTTTATATAATTCCGCATTTATTTTATTTTATTTCCTCACATTGCTTTTACTTTATTTACTTTATCGAATTGCTTTAATTTCGTTTATTTTCTCGCACTGTCTTACTTTGTTTAATTTATCGCAATATTATTTACTCGCTTTATTTCATTATTGCAAAAAAGTTATTTTCAAAACCATACTTTTACCGTATCATTCTGGTCAATTATTTTTGAAACCCAATTGCACACTTAGCACTTTATTACCTAGAAATGTCTTATCCTGATTATCAATCATATGCTATGTTGTTTACCGTAACCATGTCCAGCTAAATCTTTTGTGCTGGAATGTGAGGACCGTCGAATCGACGGTACTCCATATGTTGTATCTGTAGGAACACTTTTGGGGCTGTTTTGACTATAATACAATTTTTCTGTGGTTAATGTGATCAGTTACTACGAAAGTAGAACCATGATTAAGTCGGATAAGATCGAAAGCTGTCTAACACTTAAGATAAAAATTGGTTAGTTTTTTATTAGGAAAAACAACGAAAACGCTTTGTTTATCAGTTAGGAAAGTTTAATATTATTAGAAGGAGATTTTGAAACTAGTTTCGGAGGCGTTTATAGGTTTAGGACCCGGTTGTCCGAGCATATGCCAGAGACCCTTTTAATTTAAACTTTCCAATCAAAAACACTTTTCAACTAAGCTAAAGAGGTGATTACATAAAAAAGGATTTTCTACTTTAACGCAAGACGCGACCAGTGCAGCGTGAGCGGTTGGTATAAATTAGAGATAAAGTCCGGTTCCGATTACGCTAACGCGACAGTTCCTTTTTAATTAACTCTTTTTCAAGGAAGAAAATATTGACACGTAAGTGATTCTATTTAGAAACAATAGGAGTATTGTTTGATCGATGTGAAGTACATATCAGTGTTGTTTCTCTGAATTTATTTAATCATTATTATTTACATTTTGTGCACTTTCCAAACTTTTGATCTCACCTTAAGTAGAACACCGTAACAATAGAAACCGATAGATTGACATTGGTCTCTGTGGGATCGATAATCTTTTATATTAATCTGACGTACTCCGTATACTTGCGGATATCACGCATCAGTCTACAAGTCGGCCGTCCACCACAATCTTGAAGAAATCCATCTCGGACACATTGAGGTCAAGTTTAAGGCATAACACCTAAGCTTTAGCCTGCTTAAAAGCCTCATCACCGGCTGAAAGAATATCTACCTGAGCATCTTGCGAAGACATCTTTAACACCTCGTTGAGATCTCGAGTTTTCTAAACATCCTGGATCAAACCGCCCAAAGCAGTTTTAAGCTCAAGACATTTAGACTCTGCATCTTCTTTTTGTTTCTTCATTCCAAACAATTATTTATTCAGATCTTCCATGTTGTCAGTCTGGACCTTCAAATTATCCTTCAATTGAGTGATCTTCTTTGTGAGACAAACTTTATTCTACTCATAAGCATCACTGACTTCAAACAATCCCTGGGTCATAACAACACACCACATCAAGTAGGCACCAATGTTTTGGGTTAGCTGTTGTGCCCCAATAGTATTCACCTTCTCAATATCCTCTTCCGCATTCAGATGATCGTAAAGGAACTTTAAGCCATCGAAGCTGTTGGACCAAAACTTAAATCTAGTTGATGGTTTTGCTTTATGTCTACCACCTGAATCTTACATCAAGGCAGTGACTGCCAAGTTGGCTTGATTTACAGGATCGCCCATCAAAATCTTCATCTTTTTAGGTGAACCAGATTTTGAGTTTTCGGGAGGAGGAAGGAAGTCACCTTGGGGCTCCGAAGTTCCTGGGGATGATTTCCCGACTTCCCCTGCCTTCTTTCTTTTAAGTGCTCAGGTTTGAATACCAGATAAGTCAGTCTTAGAGGCATATTATTCTCTACGCCTCACCCTCGCTTCAGCCATTAGATTCTTCTATTCTATTATCTTAAGGCTCATCATTTCATATGAAAAGAAATGAGCAAATAAGTTTATAAAAATGAAGTGAAGAGCTCACTAGAGAATAATAAGAGACATATTAGCATTACCCAAGAAGTTAGATATTTGTTCCGGATCGTCGGCCATGTTTAGTAATTCCTTGACTTTTACTACTCGAAAGGCATCTAGAATGGCTAAAACTCGGGTCTCCAAAGCATTTATTTTGTCATTGTCAAAGCTGGACACCGATAATGAGTTATCCGTCTATTAAATTAGGAAGTGATAGTTCTCGTCCAATGCATACATAACTTGGGGGGGGGGGGCTTTTTCCATTTTTTATTCGAAGGAACTTATCCTTGAAACCCTTATAGTTGGTAGTATAAGCCTTAAGGAAAATCTTCCATAGGATTCCACTGAGGGAAACCAAGTCTCCTTTGTCCGCCCCTTTTAGATCAAAGAAAGAAAATAACAAACCTAAAGTAGGGGTTATGCTCACTGCCTCGCAAACAAGTTCAAAAGCTTTAATGAAGCCCCAACCATTTGGGTGTAATTGAGAAGGGGCGATATATCAGGTTTTGAGGAGTCCGGATTCAAAATCAGTAAAGGGGATACAAATCTTAAAATCCTCAATTACCTTTGAGTAAAAATAAAAATACTCGTCTGGCACTCCCTTTGGTCAAGTAATGCAAACTCTCTCACCAACCACACAAGGTTCTAGCACGACATCCTCTTCATTCGCGGTAGATAAAATCTATATGTTAGAGAGGAGTTTTGAGACGTCGCTATCATTGATGATGATGTGATTGTAGCTTAAAACTTCTTTGTCAATAAGAGACCCCGACCATATCCATCAAAACTCTCAGAGAACCTGACGATGAAGAGTCTGAATCAGTTTCACTACAAGGAATGTCACCATAAACTTCCTTAAGGCCATGATCAAAGTCTGCTTGTCCTAGATGATGCTCTAATTCTTTTATGCATGCATCCTAGAGTTAAGTAAGAATAATTAAGACAAAGAAATAAATACCTGAAAATCGTGCTTGCAAAATGACTGGTAGAAGACGTAGAAAATATGATCAGCAGTTTTAAGGAAAGGAGAATAGGGACGAGAATGATGAGAAAAGAAACAAAGAAAGTTGGGGTTTTATGGAAATAAATTTTAAACGTTTGGAAAACCCTATCAAACTAGAGTTATGATGACGATTGGTTTCCCCATAAAATTTATCATGACGAAAGAGAGACAAGAAGTATGACAAGACAATTATCATTATTACCTTTATGAACCCACTTTCACAAGTTAGTGGATCATAAGGTGACCATTAGATTTAAGAATTCCAGGATTCTTCGTCCAAATATTTTAACCCATTGGGCTTCGTGATCGGTGGCTTAAGTACATCCCAGAATTCCTAAAGAAGAGCATCAGAAGTCGGGATGTCGAGTACCCATGGAAGATAACAAGAGTCGGGTTGTCACATATGAGATAAGTTGGAATCCAGGTTGCATGACATAGGGGGACTTATTTCCAGACGAGGTGCATAAGTCACGCGTAATGATTACATGGTAAGAAAAGAGGACAACACACGTTATCAACACCATTTAAACATAAGAACCAAAAACTTGTGAGATTTTAACTCTGGACTAATCTCGAACATATGAAGCTTTTAAGTATCGGGCTGAGCTTCAAGGTATCTTGGCTTTAATATCGGGTTAACCAAGAAACTATGAGATTTTATCACTGCCTAATCTCTAACCTAAATTAGGATTTACATACTCAATCCCAAACAAATCTCTAATTGGACAGTATTCAACCAATGTATTCACAAAAATATCCCTTGGAGAATTATACAATTCTACCCATTTTTAAATTACAAAATGATCTCACTCACAAAAGTACTTTCCTCACAAAAGCACTTAGGCTAAGAACATAGTGAGAGAAAGTTAAAATAAATGTTTATATATATATATATATATATATATATATATATATAGAGAGAGAGAGAGAGAGAGAGAGCAATATGAAAGTGTCAAAACACAGTTTTGGATGATTTGAAACAAGAAATGAGACCTCTATATATAGTCTTGAGGTTGGCTAAAAAAAGAAATAGCATTTAATGCATTTTGTAACAACTTAATCTATTATTATGTATGTCTAATCGATTAGAAGATAAAAATAACTGTTTATAAGTTCATAAAGAAAGGAAAACATATCTAGCCGTTGTACATCATTAACGTGCTATCTGAATTGCTTGGGGCGTAAGTTTGAATTAATCTAATCGATTAGACAAAGGACTTAATCGGTTAAATAAGCCAAAATTTTCCCTCTAACTATTTTAACAGCTCCCAAGTCATCTGGAACAACTTCAAGACATTTTTGAAGATATTTTCTTTGATAAAATAGTTTGAAAAATGTTTTTTTTTGTGTGTGTTTGTGTGCGCTTTTAGCCTTATACTTTTACGATAAAGTCCTTTTGCCTTACAATCATTCACTCATTATTAAAAAAGGAGATCACTAATGCTAAGTAAAGAGATCATCAAATATTGCTTCAAGCATTTGTCAAATACTTATCTTTATGTTGACACCTGCTTGAGTGGCTTGAGATGAAGCGTTTGCCATTTTCGAATCGTCAAGTTTATCAAACCCTAGGATATATTTGCGTCTTTATTCATTTAATTGTTCATGTTTAACTTATCATAATACTTTAGTTGTCATCATCAAAATTTAATGTCTTTGTTAAAAGCATATCTCCTACAAAATAAGATTCCACATCATCATGTTTCTTCCATTGAATCTAAGGTATAAGTATCTTTACAAGGGATTTTCATGTATGCAATCTCTAATCTCCACGTTTACTATGATTATCTTGAACTCTAAACTGACTTAAACGTTGGAGTGCTAATCATGCAGGCACCTCTTTAATCCACTGTATCAGAGATTAGCAATGATTATTCAAGGTCAACATCAACAATTCAAGAGGCATCAAGATCACAATCTCTTATCTAAGGTGTCGTATCAAGAATACACAATAGTTTCACTCAATAAAATACATAAAACTTTTCACAACATGGATGATACATAATAGTTTCACTCATTTCAAATACTAATTTAAACTTTCTTATGGCCTGAAATAATCTTCCTAATGAATTTTCAAAGTGTCCCTAACTTGTTTTACAATGAAACCACATTTTCACTTTCCTTCATGGACAATGAAACCACACTTTACTTTCCTTCATGTATAAGATAAAAATAATTCGAGTTTATGAGAAACAAATGCATTTGTAATTACCTTCCACATTCACATGTCTTGAGATATGATGGAAAAATAAGAACTTTGAATAAGAGTTATAGTTTGATTACAAGACCTTAGTTTTCAATGTTCTAAAGTATTTTCTATTTATAAACATTCATGGACTTCATATTTATGTAGTAGGTCTTCATCTGACGGTTGTGCATGTATCTCAATGTATTGTAAATTTTGTATAAAGTTACCTTTGAAGAAAAGAGAAAGGAAAGTGAAATTGTTCATGTTTACCCATGAAGATTGAGAAGGTGATAGTGTATATGGTATTTTTTATCACTTTATGTATTTTGTTAATTGAATTTGACCTTTTGACTTGTAGTGAAATATTCTAAATTTCATCGAACTTGATGTTTGATACCTTATTTAATTTACCCTTTGTGTTTTTCATTTAAATAAAACTTTTAGGCTCATGAGTCATGAATTCATTGTCTTTGCGCCTCATATATATATATATATATATATCAAGGATATCTGATCGCATAAATAATAGAATCAAGGATATCTAAAGTAGTTACAACTTGTCAAAATTTCACAGGTTGATTCTCATATTAAACTTGTATAAACAAAACTCAAGTTTATAACCATCATCTTGAGGCAACACGTGGTGTGCACGTGGAAAGAAGTTGGACACGTGGTATCATACTAGAGTCTCGAAATACTATAAATAGAAGATGAATAAAACTCAAACGTCACATAAGAGGAAAGTTTCAATCATATAGCAAGTGAGTAAAGAAAACAAGTCAATTTTGAGAAGAAAAATGGCATCACACGACCAGAGCTACAAAGCTGGTGAGACCATGGGACGAACCGAGGTAACATAATGTCACGCATAATTCATTATTCCCTTTTTGCCCTTTCCCATTTTTTTCATTATATTATAGTAGAATAATATTTATATATCTTACTTGTATATTTTTGTTGGAATGGTGGATCAGGAAAAGACCAACCAGATGATGGGCAACATTGGAGACAAAGTCCAAACTGCAAAGGAAAAAGCCCAACAAACGACCCAAGTTGCTAAGGAGAAAACCCAGCAAACAGCCCAAGCAGCTAAAGACAAGACCCATCAGACAGCCCAAGCAACAAAGGAAAAAACCCAAGACACATCTTCTCAAGCTAGAGAGAAGGGGTCAGAGATGGGCCAGGCCACCAAAGAAAAAGCCCAATCAGGAAAAGACAACTCACCTGGGTTTCTTGAGACTACAGGAGAGAAGGTGAAGGGTGTGGCCCAAGGTGCTACTGAGGCGGTTAAGAATACTTTAGGGATGGGAAATGATGATCAAAACAAGGACAATTTTCCAACAAACCGTCGTTGAAATTATTAGTTATATTTTCCATAATAATGTTGTAATTTGTTTGTTTTAAATTTGGATTTACCAAATGTGTTTTTTTTTAAGAATAAGTTGTGCTTCCTTCGTCCTATCTATAAGACTAGAAGTGAGTGGAAATTGTATTATGGATTTTTTAGTTTGAGCCTTGTCATTGTAATAATAAATCATATACTACTTTATTTTAGTCATAGCATTGAAAAGTTTAACTTGTTTATTTTTGTTTGTGCAATAACCAGAAAATTAAAAATTCTAGAAAGAAATTCAGAATTCAGTGGGCCCACGGATGACGTATACGTGGTAACCGGAATTTGAACGGTGTTAGAAAAATTAATTTAAATAAAATGGATTGAGATTAAAATTGTGAGCGAATCACTTTTTTTATAGTATTTCAAGTAAGTATTTTTAAATTGTTTTAGAATTTACGTAGAAATATCCAAAATAATTTAACTTATACTCGAGTTTGTATAAAACTGATGAAAATTCGAATGCAAAGAAGATGAAATCTGAAATTTTGTGTGAAGAGAAAATACTTTCCTAATTTGATTTTCTGAATCGTAAATGCTCAATTTTTAGGTCAAACTGGTGTTGTTTAAAAAAGTTGCGATATTTGATGAAACACACTTTTAGCAACACTTTTGCTAAATATTGCATGTTTCACCTACAATACTTTTTAAACGTTGCATTATTTCGCCTACAATATCACTTTTATTTAAAGTTGTACTGTTTCGCCTACAATAACAGTTTCACCAAATGTTGCATTGTTTCGTCTACAACAACAGTTTTCAAAAGTTGCACTATTTCACATTCTGCAATACTTCACGAAGTATTGTCTATTTACAAATTCAAACCTAATGCAACACATCACAAGTGTTGCCTATTTTTAAATTCAACTTACTGCAACACTTCACAAGTTTTGTCTATTTTTGAGCTCAAAAATTAATCTTCACTTGACTATTTTTTTGTTATTTTGGGACACACTCAAGATTATTAATTATTAATAATTTACAACAATCTCCCATTCATTCTAATAATGACAAGACCAATTTCAGAAAAAGAGAGGAAAAAAATGTTAATATAGTTAAGTATCTTTCAATTTGAACTTAACCTTAGTAAGGATAATGGAAAGTTTAATCGGAATGTTAGGTAGCAATGCTTTGAATTGTTATCCTTGTGATTAAACCGACGTTATCTTACACAGACTCTTTAGTGGTTTTTCGCATACATCTCTCGCCTAGCACTATTTATGGCCATGTGCTTTTTCTATTTTTCATGAATTTTTCATGAGAGAAACCCCAACTCTCACTTTAAGACGGAACCGTCTCGAAATTCATATAGTTGAAGTTCATTTTGTATCTATTTTTTGATATACATATCCTTGATATAGAACTTCATTAAGAGTTTGAAAAAAACTCAACCCATAATATGTAATAGTCAACATTGTCACAGAATGTTGCATAAACATCCAAATCAACGATTTGTTATTACCCATTGAATATTAGGTTAATGTTTGTTAACTTCAGATTTAGTTTCTATCGTTGTCGGAACCCTTATTCAAGGAGTTCAATGCCATACCTCTCGAGATAGTCTTTACTAAATTTCTGGCCACTAGTTTAGCAAATAGATCAAGCAAATTATAGCCCAATTGTATATGAATGAAATGATTACACCCTTAATCAATTTTTTCACGAAAGAATGTCTAAGTCCTACTTTCCTAGACTTTTTGTTATACACTTTTTATATGCTCTAGGTAAAGTGCCTTGACTACCGCAATGTATCAACACCTTTGAAACATTGTTTTTAGTTAATGGAACTTCTAATAGAAGGTCCCTCAACCATTCAACTTTTTCATCAGCGAAAGCAAGAGCCTCAAACTCTGATTTTATGGTTGAGAGAGTGATCCACATTTGTTTCTTGCTCTTCCAAGAAACTGTACCCCATCTAGTGTAAATATCCATTCAAATGCAGGTTTACGATATTCAATACTCGATATCCACCTCACATTGGTATATACTTATAATATGGTAAGAAATCTACCATCATGGAGACCAAGATTTTTAGTTTTCATAAGATAGTCGGAATTTAAAATGATATCATTCCAGTGCTCACCATTTGGGTTGCTAGTAAAATCTACTCATCATACTAATTTTTAAATGATATGTCGGGTCTAGTACATTACATGCACTTGCATATTCCAATTGAGCCGCAACTCTTCCATCATTCTTTTGAAATTTGACACTAAGATCAAATGGAGTGGTCACTTCCTTAAAGCATTAGTGTTTGAACTTATCAAGCAATTTCTCAACATAGTGTGTTTGAGTAAGTTCATAACCCCCACTATTTCGCATTACTTTGATCCCCAAAAGTGTGTCAACTAGTCCAAGATCATTCATCTTGAATGCGAAAGTTAGAAACCTCTTTATTTCTAAAATTCCATTCATCTCGTTGCTAATTATCAATCATATAATCAACATGGAAACAAATGAATATCCCAATTTCTCACACAACTTTGTGTACAAACACTTGTAACAAGAATCAGATGAAAATGGTTTTTAGTTAATCATGCAAGAATAATGTAAGAAGGTTTTAGATGAAGCGAGCGATGAAATTATGAGCAATTTAAAGTAGTACAATATAAATTGCAATGATCACCTTATTTATGTTCACTTGTCTTAAATATTCACTTGAATTTATATGCTAAACCTTCTTGATAAACTTCATCATTGATGTGCATAACAATTTTGAACCTTTTCTTCTTTGATAATCTTTGTCTTCATCAAAATTGAACTAGATATAAGATGTAGTCCTCACAATCCCCCCCTTTTTATGATGACAACATCTTTGGATTTGTGTTTTGATAATGATTGAAAAGTCTCCTCTAAGTTATGTGTCTTCTCTTAATTGGTGAATCTCACAATGAAAGACAAACTTTTGATGTCATTGTTTCGGTGCTTATTTTAATCCATACAAGGATATGTCAAACTTGCACACCTTTTGTTCATTTCCACATAACCTTCTAGATGCTCCATGTAAATCTCCTCATCTAGATCTTTATTTAGGAACGTTATTTTGACATCTATTTGAGGAACTATAAGGTCATGCAAAGAAGTTAATGCAAACATTACTCTAATTTTCGTTGTGCTTGCTACTAGTGTATATGTGTCAAAATGATAAATACGTTTTATTTTTATTTTTATAAATACCATTAGTCATTAATCTAGAGTTATATGTGCTTAGTGTACCATCACACTATGATACTTCTTTCTAAACAAGAGAAATGCCTTGAAGTTATTGTTTCCTTATAAGTCTTAAGATCATCTTCCACTTGAAGAATAATAAGAATCTTACGAACAAAATTCTTACTATTTTTTTCTATTAGGTAAAAGAAATAAATTGATTATCAATTTTGCTCGGTCCTAGTTCCTTAACCTTTCAGACTCTCTTGCTTATTCTAAGTTAGGATTATGTTTCAACAATCCATGAAGAACTTTCCTCATGAGGTTCTTAATTTGTGAAAATCTCAAATTTCTTATCCTCCTTGATAAGGTTCTAAAAGTTCTACATCTTGAAATTCAATAGTTACATTAGACTCCAAATCAGAGGTCTATATAAATCATGATCCATCTTTAGATGACCTTATATGTCTTATAATAATAAGTATTATTGAACACAAACATGTTATTCACATAGAATCCAAATCAAAATTCAATTGCAAACTCCTTTACCATACAAACAAGTTATTACCATGCAAATTTCTTATTCCATAAATTGCAACTAATTTTTTATGTTATATAGGACTTATACATTTCATATATATATATATATATATATATATATATATATATATATATATATATATATATATATATATATATATATATATATATATATATAAACTCGCGTAAATTGTGTCGGTTTTTTATGTCGGTTATGTAAACCGTCGTAATTTACCAAAAATTGTGTCAGTTTTGAAAAACGACATAATCCAATAGGGTATATATATCGGTTTCAACCGCGTCTTTTCACTTAAGTTAGTCTGATTTACAATATATCCCATGTTTCACTTCCTCTTTTTAATCATTTTAACTATTAGATTAAATATACGACACCTCCTACAATGTAAACGAGATTCACTTTACACCCCTGTAAAGTTTTTTTATTTTATTTCCCCATCGTAACATGAAAATTCCTTGTCCATGCCCCTTGCACTTGCACGCACTATTTCAGCCCAAATTTCATTTATTAGTGACTTGACAGTCCAGGTGGACTTTTATTTAATTTTTTATTTATTAATTAAAATCCACGTGTTTTTTTTTTACTTTTTAAGAAAAAAAAATGATTTTCTAATTTTTTTTAAATTATTTTTTTAATAAACCGAAAATGATAATTCATGAACATTTATTTATTAATTAATTATTAAAACATTACATTGGACTTAAAATCCAGATTGCCTTACATAGCAGCCTGATACCTGAATATTTGACAATTATTGTTTAAAAGAGCTTTATAAACACTTCCACTTATTTTTGAAATTTCAATGTGGGACTTCCTTTACATTCCAGATTTTACTTCATACACACTAGGAGCTCTTAAATTTGGGAACATTTTCCTCATTTCAAGTTTCTGCTGTGGAAAATTGAGATCCTTCATGTTAGCGGAACAATCGAGGGGGTCAACGAGGGAGCATTTCTTATTTGGGGCACACCTTTGTGAGAGACACACCACATACTCACCTAAAATCTTAAGGTGATAGGTGTGTGGGTTCTCCCACTTATAAAGTGTTTAATCTTCCCTTTTCTAGTCAATGTGAGGCTTCTTCCTCACACTTGATTCTCAACACTCCCCCTCAAGTGTGAGTTTTATACACAATGCTCCCCTTCATGTGGAAGCTCTCTCTTCCACATACACTTGTATCTCCGTTGAACTCAACAGAACACCTTCTACCCACACCTGCGGGAAGTGTTTCGATACAAGTAAGCCGATCCCTTTTCTTGAACCAAAGGCTCATGATACCATTGTTGGTGTACAAGGAGAAATAATGATGAAAAATATATTATAGAGAATGACGGCTACAAGGATTACAAAGATTACTAAAAATACTCACTACCACTAGTCTATTTATAAGCTAAAACTAGGACTACAAAAGCAACATTAAAATACTAAAATACCCTCTAACAAACTTGGTCACCAAGTTTGTAAATATAAAATAAAATATAAATTATTATTCTAATACCATCCCTTAATTTATATTTCCTCAAAACTAACAACTCCAATTCCATCCCTTAAGCGAAGGAATTGATCAGTCTTGATAGCCTTAGTCAGAACATCTGCCAACTGCTTCTGGGTACTACAGTGCAGAACTTCTAACACTCCATTCTGAACTTGACTTCTCAGATAGTGATACTTTGTCTCAATATGCTTGCTTCTCCCATGCAACACTGGGTTTCTGGCAACATTGATTGCAGACTTGTTATCAATCATCAGCTTCAGAGGTTTGTCAACTTTGATCTTCAGATCCTCCAGCAAGTTCAGAATCCACACAGCTTGACATGCAGTAACAGCACCTGCAATATATTCAGCTTCACAGGTTGATAGCGCAACAACCGGTTGTTTCTTGGAACACCAAGAAATAGGGCCTCCCAGAAACTTAAACAAGTATCCAGAAGTACTTCTTCTATCAACTCTGTCTCCACACCAATCAGAATCTGAATAACTCAGAAGTTCTGATTCAATCTTTCTTCCCGAAGGGAACAACACTCCATACTTCAGAGTTCCCTTGATATACCTCAGAATCCTGACAGCAGCTTGGTAATGGGACCACTTGGGTTTACTCATAAATCTACTAACCATTTCAATTGCATAGCAAATATCAGGTCTGGTATTACACAAATACCTCAGAGAACCAACCAACTGTTTGAAGGTTGTAGCGTCCATATCCTCACCATCAGAATCAAAATCTAGTTTCTGATTCGTATCTGCAGGTGTGATAGCAGCCTTACAATTCTGCAGCTTAAATCCCTTAAGAAGTTCTCGTTCATACTTCAGCTGATGCAAAATGATACCTTTCTCAGAATATCTGAACTCCATCCCTAGAAAGTATGTCATTTTCCCGTGATCAGTCATTTCAAACTCATTCATCAGCACCTTCTTGAACTTAGCTAATTCTTGTTCAGAACTTCCGGTCAGCAATATGTCATCAACGTACAAACACACCAGAATCATATTGCCTTCAGAAATATGCTGAACATAAACACCGTATTCCATCTCACATTTCTGAAAACCCTGCTTCTTGAAAAATGAATCAATCTTCTGATTCCAAGCTCTGGGCGCTTGCTTCAATCCATACAAAGCTTTATGTAATCTATACACCATCCCTTCCTGATTCTTTTTCACAAATCCAGGAGGTTGTGACACATAAACTTCTTCTTCTAATGGACCGTTCAGAAATGCAGATTTCACATCTAAATGTATCAGAAGCCAATTCCTGTTAGCAGCTATTGCAATCACCAATCTGATTGTTTCATGTCTCGCTACAGGTGCAAACACTTCAGAATAATCCAGCCCAGGTTTCTGCAGAAATCCTCTTCCTACCAACCTCGCTTTGTATTTGCCAATTGATCCATCTGGCTTTAGCTTCTACTTGAAAACCCATATGACGCTGATGGCTTTCTTGTCCTTTGGAAGTTCTGTCAGCTTCCAAGTCTTCTTTCTTTCTATGGCCTCAAGTTCTTCTTTCATGGCCTTTAGCCAGAACTTCTGCTTGAGAGCCTCTTCCGTACTTACGGGTTCAGAGTCTACTAACATGGCACACTGAATAATTTCACCTTCAGAATCTACTTCAGTGTCTTGCAGCATGTCGAACTCTTCGAATCTTCTTGGAATGTTTCTGATTCTCTGTGGCCTCTGACCTCGTTCAGAACTTTCTCCGGATGCTTGAACCTCAGAAGTTCTGTCCTCAGAAGTTTCTCCTTCAGAAACTCTTGCTCCAGAAGGTTGACTTCCTCCAGAACTTTGACCACCTTCAGAATCTGGCATATTCCCAGAATCTGAATCACCACCAGAATCTTGATTATCATCAGAATCACCTTCATCTTCTGAGTCTCCTTCAGAGTCAGAATCACCATCAGTTTCAAAAATTCTTATTTCTGACCTCTCTTCAGAAGTTCTCACATCAAAATCAGATTGAGACTTATCCCAATTCCAAACTTCTGATTCCTTCACAATAACGTCTCTGCTGAACTCAACTTTATTAGTTTCTGGACAATAAAGCTTGTACGCACCCGTACTATGGTACCCCACCAGTAACATTACTTTGCTTCTATCATCCAACTTCTGTCTTCTAGCTTCTGGAACATGTTTGTAACAAACAGAACCAAACACCTTTAGATGACTAACACTTTGCTTTTCTCCCGTCCACTTCTGAATAGGAACTATTTCCTTCAACTTCTTCGTTGGACATCTGTTGAGAACATATGCTGCAGTGGCAACAACTTCTCCCCAGAAGTTCTGAGGAAGCTTCTTCTCCTTCAGCATGCTTCTCACCATATCAAGCAAAGTACGATTTCTTCTTTCAGCAAGACCATTGTGTTGAGGAGTGTAAGGAGCAGTAACCTCATGCTCAATTCCATTCTCCTCACAGAACTTCTGAAACTCTTTGGAGTTATACTCACCCCCACCATCGGTTCTGAGAATCTTCAGAGTCTGACCACTCTGATTCTGAACCTTCATTCGGAACTTCTTGAATTCAGAAAACACCTCGTGTTTGAACTTAATAAGGGATACCCATATCATTCTCGTGAATTCATCAACAAATGACACGAAGTATTTATTCCCTCCGAACGATTCTACTGGAAATGGACCACACACATCAGAATGTACTACTCCCAAGGCATGTTTTGCTCTTGGAGCAACTTCTGACGCAAATGGCAATCTTGGTTGCTTTCCTTCCATGCACACTTTGCCTGACTTCTCAGGCTTCTTAATTGTAGGAATTCCATGTACCAGCTTCTTCGAATTCAGATGTTCTAAGCTTCTGAAATTCAGATGACCAAATCTTCTGTGCCACAACTCACTTTCTTTCACAACACTTGTTGCACTAAGACATTCAGAGTCAGAAGTTCTGACATTCACCTTGAATGTTCTATTCCTTCCCTGTTCTGACTCCATAATCAACTTCTGATTACAGTCATACAACTTCAGAAGATTGTCCTTCATGGTAACTGAAAAACCTTTCTCAATTAATTGTCCCACGCTCATCAGATTGCTTTTGATGCCAGGTACATACCACACTTTCTGAATCAATGCTGTTTTCCCATTGTTCAGAACAACTCTGACATCTCCCATACCTTCAGCATTAAGATATTTGTCATCAGCACATCTGATCTTTGTCCTCTTCTCAGAATCAAAATCAACCAGCCATTTCTTATTTCCAGTAAGATGATTTGAGCAGCCAGTGTCCATATACCACCAGTTTGTCAAATTCGTATCATCAGATTCAGAAGCCGTCAGTAGCACAGATTCATCATCATTTCTTATTTGGGACACACCTTTGTGAGAGACACACCACATACTCACCTAAAACCTTAAGGTGATAGGTGTGTGGGTTCTCCCACTTATAAAGTGTTTAATCTTCCCTTTTCTAATCAATGTGGGGCTTCTTCCTCACACTTGATTCTCAACACTTCATAGTCTCATAAACTGTTTACAAAACAAATTTTAGGGTCCATAAAGTATTGATACCTTTAATTGTATAGAAAAGGTATGTTACTTAATGGTGATTTGTTTAAAAACGCTGATGCAAAACCTTAAGGTGATAGGTGAGTGGATTCTCCCACTTATAAATGCTCAAGTCACCACATTCCTATCCAATGTGAAACTATTTTCTCACTTACTCACACTTGCTTATATTTTTCCAATACCTGCTATCAGTTCGGAAAGAACACACCATTAAAAAGAAATAGAATCTAGGTCTTCCTTATATTTAATAAATGGACACTTGCATTACTATGAGGTAATTGAAAATGTTGTATCAATCAAATGTATAACTCAGAGGTCACTCAATCTGGCACAACCATTATCATTCATTTGAGCTACCTACTTACTGTTGAAACCTGTTAAAAGCTGCATTTTTGGAAGTTTTGCAACTGCTAATCGATTAGCAGGTTTGTTGCTAATCGATTACAGCTGTTAGTTATCCAAAAATAACAGCTTTAACAGCATATTCACTTTAGTTGTATTTTTTAGTTTTTGTTGTATTCTCTCAAGTGTATAAATACTCTGATGTATTCCCAATTCCAATTAATGCCAAATTTGATAATTCATCATCAATATTACTCTCTACCCTAATTCTCTCTCTCTCTCTCTCAACTTTATCTTCTTCCCCAAGTTTCTTTCCCCATTGTTACTACCTTCCCAAATTCTGTTTTATGTTTTTGATTGTCCTAACATTTGCCATCAAGAGCTCTGGTTATTGATCCTAATCCACTGCAACAACAATGGCTACCGTTTCCAATGATTGAATTCCCACCAATCTCCCAATTCTTGATTCGAAGAACTACGACAAATGGGCGAAACAAATGAAGGTTTTGTTTGGTTATCAAGAGGTTCTTGAGATCGTCATCAATGGAGTTACACCGTTAGGGGCTGATGCTAACGATGCTCGTAGGGCTACATACAAGGAAGAAAAGAAGAAGGATTACAAAGCTCTATTCTTGATTCATTAGTGTGTTGATAACGACAATTTCGAGAAGGTTGGTGATTGTGAATCCGCGAAGCAAGCATGGGAAATCTTGGAGAAAGCGTATGCCGGTGCTGTCAAAGCGAAGGTGGTAAGGTTACAAACTTACAAACGTAAATTCGAGTTAACGCAAATGGAGGACAAAGAAACGATCAACGATTACATCACGCGCATTACCCGGTTAGTCAACCAAATCAAGTCATGTGGCGAAACGATCCTTGAGCAGAATGTTGTATCGAAAGTGTTGCGTTCGTTAACATCACGTTTCGATAACATTGTTGTGGCTATTGAGGAGTCGAAGGATCTAACGACTTTGAGCAAAGATGAGTTGCAAAGTTCGTTAGAGGCGCATGAACAAAGGATGGATGAGAGAAGTGCCGACAAAGCCAAAGCGGAGATCACTTTGCAAGCGCGTTTACATGAGAAGAATAAGAGATCGAAGGGGAAGTGGACTTCTAAAAGTAAGAAGAGTTTTGGTGGAAAAGATCCACAAAATTCAAAGAGTGAAGGAAGCTCCAAAGAGGGTAATCAAAGCACCCACAAGCCGTTTGACAAAAGTTATGTGAAGTGTTACAATTGTCAAAAGCTTGGACATTTTGCGAGAGAATGTCGCTTAAAACGCAAGGAAAAGAATGCGGATGAGGCTAAGGTTGCTAGGGAAGAGGTAGATGATGAAGATACCCTTCTTGTGATGATTACGGAAGAGAATTATGGCATTGTTGGTGCTGCTGGCAGCAGCTACTGTGATGACAGTTTGCGGGACAGCAGCTGTACTGTGTCGAAAAGTGGCGGAAAAATGCGTTCGGGTCGAAATGCATTGCTTACCATGAGTGATGGAGTTCAAAGTAAAGATGAATGGTACTTGGATTCCGATTGTTCAACACATATGACGGGTCGAAAGGATTGGTTTGTGCAAATCAATCAAGCGACAAAGAGTAAAGTCAAGTTTGCCGACGACACCACTTTAGGAGCCGAAGGGGTAGGAGATGTTTTGATCGGAAGAAAGAATGGTGGACATTCTAGGATCAAAGATGTCTTGTACATACCGGGAATTAAGTGTAATCTTTTAAGCATTGGCCAATTACTTGAAAGAGGATACTTAATTCGGTTGGAGAACAAGATGTTACGCGTTTTAGATTCAAATGGTGTGTTGATTCTAAAAGCACCGATGGCTGCCAATAGAACTTTTAAGGTTGAGTTAAAGGTTATGGAGCATCGTTGTCTAGCTACCACGGCAAGTAGAGATGAGTGGTTATGGCATTACCGTCTTGGTCACCTTAATTTTAGGGATCTCAAGATGTTGCAACAAAGTGGAATGGTAACGCGGCTGCCACAGATTAGTGTTCCGACAGAATTGTGTGAGGAATGTGTGACAAGTAAGCAACACAAGAATGTGTTTAGCAAGGATGCGGGTTGAAGAACCAAAGGCTTACTTGAGGTGGTGTATTCCGATGTTTGTGGACCAATGCAAGTAGAGGCTTATGGCGGCAATCGATATTTTGTTACATTTATTGACGATTTTAGTAGGAAGCTTTGGACATATCTTATCAAGAGGAAGGATGAGGTATTTGGAGTGTTCAAGAGTTTCAAGTCCATGGTGGAGCGTCAAAGTGGTCGGAAGCTCAAAATTCTCAAAACGGATGGTGGAGGCGAGTATACCTCTAGTGAGTTTGGGAAGTTTTGTGATCTTGAGGGTATCGTGCGTGAGGTGGTGCCTCCGTATACGCCTCAACAAAACGGAGTTCCCGAGAGAAAAAATCGTACAATAATGAACATGGTGCGTAGTATGCTTTGTGGGAAGAAATTGCCTAAGGAATTGTGGGGTGAGGCCGTGTCTACAGCCACCTACTTGTTGAATAGGAGTCCTACTAAAAAGCTGGAGAAGATCACACCAGAAGAGGTTTGGAGTGGTTTCAAGCCAAGTGTGGATCATTTGCGCGTTTTTGGATCGATTGCATATCGTCATGTACCGAATCAACTTAGAAAGAAGTTGGATGATAAAGGTGAGAAATTGATATTTGTTGGATATCACTCTACTGGAGGGTACAAGTTGTTTGATCAGAAGAATCGAAAAATCGTGATAACCCGGGACGTGCTGTTTGACGAAATAAAAACTGCTGAAACAGCAGGTGTAATCGATTACGCAGATGTTGCTAACCGATTACAGCCTGCTGAACAGCAGCAGATTGTTGATTTGTTTGATGCAGAGGGTTCCGATGCCGCTGTACCTGTACCTACTGAAGCGGAAAATGCTGTTGTGAATAATGGTAGACCAGTGAGGCAAAGAGCCTTGCCTCATAGACTCCGAGATTGTGAGAGGTTCCAAGATAATGAAGTGAATAATGATGGTGATTTTGTTCATTTCGCACTTATGGCCGAATCTGAACCTGTAAATGAGGAGGAAGCTTTAAGTGATCCTAAGTGGATATGTGCAATGAAAGAGGAGCTGGAATCTATTGAGAAAAATGGTACTTGGGAGTTGGTCGATTTACCACGTGGAAAGAAACCGATTGGTGTACGATGGGTCTATAAAGTCAAAGCAAATCCTAAAGGTGAAGTAATCAAGTACAAAGCTCGATTAGTTGCCAAAGGATTCTTGCAACGTGAGGGGATAGACTACGAGGAGGTATTCGTACCGGTGGCTAGATTGGAGACTATTCGTTTGGTTGTTGGAATTGCGCATAGCAACGATTGGGTGATTTACCAAATGGATGTGAAATCTGCGTTTTTGAATGGTCCTCTTGATGAGGAGGTTTATGTGGGGCAGCCACCCTGTTTCGTGATCAGAAATCAAGAGAAGAAGTACTACAAGCTACACAGGGCGTTATATGATTTGAAACAAGCTCCGAGAGCTTGGAACAAACGTATAGACGACTTTCTTGTTGACATCGGTTTCAAACGGTGTGTATTCGAACATGGTGTTTATGTGAGATCAGATACTATTGATGGTGTTATTATACTTTGCTTGTATGTTGATGATCTCTTGATTACGGGCAGCAATGACAAGTGTATTTCAAGGTTCAAAGTGGAGCTCATGAGTGAGTTTGAGATGACGGACCTTGGTGTCATGAGATATTTTCTTGGCATAGAGTTTCACAAGTCAAAGGTGGGGCTGCTTATGCATCAAAGAAGGTATGCTCTAGATATCTTGAAAAGGTGTGAAATGGAACATTGTAATGCTTCCAATACACCTTGTGAGGCTAGAGTTCAGCTGTCCAAAAGTGATGATGAGGATGATGTGGATCCAACACTTTACCGGAGTTTGATTGGATCGTTACGGTATTTGTGCAATACTCGACCGGATTTGGCTTTTAGTGTCGGTATTGCGAGTAGATTCATGGAGAGACCTAAGGTGTCTCACTTGGCAGCGGTCAAGAGGATCCTTAGATATGTGAAGGGTACTCTTGGTTGTGGTATTTTGTTTCCCACATAGGATATGGGTCGCAAATGTACTTTACTTGGCTACACCGATTCTAATTGGTGCGGAGATAAAGATGATCGGAAATCTACGGCGGGGTACATCTTTATGTTCGGTAGTACACCAATCTCATGGTGTTCGAAGAAGGAACCGGTTGTAGCCCTCTCTTCTTGTGAGGCCGAGTACATTGCGGCATCATTGAGTGCTTGCCAAGCTATGTGGTTAGTGAATCTTATGAAGGAATTGGGATGTGGTGTTGATGATGCCACCACACTGTTTGTGGATAATGTCTCCGCGATAAATCTTGCGAAGAATCCGATTGCACACGGAAGGAGCAAGCATATTGAGACGCGGTTTCATTACTTGAGAGAATTGGTCGGTGATGGAAAGCTTAGATTGAGCTATTGCCGAAGCGAGGACCAAGTTGCGGATTTGTTGACCAAGGGTGTGACAAATGAGGTGTTCAAGAGACTGTTGAAGAGCTTGAGCATGATGGACTTGGAGCAACTAAAGTGAGGTGGTGTGTTGAAAGCTGTTAAAAGCTGCATTTTTGGAAGTTTTGCAACTGCTAATCGATTAGCAGGTTTGTTGCTAATCGATTACAGCTGTTAGTTATCCAAAAATAACAGCTTTAACAGCATGTGCACTTTAGTTGTATTTTTTAGTTTTTGTTGTATTCTCTCAAGTGTATAAATACTCTGATGTATTCCCAATTCCAATTAATGCCAAATTTGATAATTCATCATCAATATTACTCTCTACCCTAATTCTCTCTCTCTCTCAACTTTATCTTCTTCCCCAAGTTTCTTTCCCCATTGTTACTACCTTCCCAAATTCTGTTTTATGTTTTTGATTGTCCTAACACTTACTATGTTTTTATTTAAGCTATTTTGCAAAAATCGATAATTACTTACTTGTCCGTTAAAATAAGCAACCAAAATCGAAGATGACCCTGGAGATTATGTTTCAGCAACACTTCTAACAAGAACATCTGCAAGTTTTATTGTTGAAATGTTCTCATAATTTGACACAGTATCTTCAAACTATCCAATTAAATCCCTGATATACACTCATGTATTATTCCCTGCATAATTTTTTAACATGTATGAGTATTGGTTCGATAATGGGAGATGGGAAAAAAATACTCTTTACTTAATCCAACTAATGGAAATATCATGTTTTCTAAATAGTAAATGGAAGTTCATAAATTACAATGAATAAAATAAAAATATATTCGATAAATAGCATTTGATGATTTAATTAGACTGTTACATTTTATTTTGAAACTAACATTTAATGTAGATAGGATAACAACATAGATGCTAAATCTCACAGCCGAGGAAAAAACAAAGACACACGGATACTCCTAGAAATAAAAAAATTCCAAATTTCATCTACTTCTATCTATTGGATACTCCCATAAATATTTGGTGTAGCTTATCATTTAAAAACATTAAAGATATCAATGGCAACAAAACAGATAAATATAAACTAGAAGACTTGTGTTAATGTTCTGCATGATTCATGAAAAAAGGAAGCTTGAAACATCACATTGGAAGATTAGTTCAAGTGGTGACTCAGGTGAAGAAAAAATTCAGACCTTGTTGCTCTCTCCAACATGTCATTTGCATGATGTTGCATGTTTTTAAAGTCCCACATCGAAATTTTTTACCAAATAGAAGTGTTTATAAACCTCTTTTTCACAACATACTTCAAATCTTCAAGTATTGGGTTTTGAAGAATCATGAGACTTTAAGCCTTAAGTAATGTTTTAATAATTAATTTGTAAATAGGTTTTCATAAAAAATATTTTAAGAAAAAGTATAAAAAAATTAATACAAAAAAGTAAAAAAATATATAATATATAAAAAAAGTAAAAAAAAAAAAAACATGAGGATTTTAAATGATAAATAAAAAATTAAATAAAAGTTCATCTGAACTACCAAATCACTAATGAATAGAATCTAGGTTGAAATAGTGCGCACAGGGGGGCCTACAGGAGAATCTTAAGGGAAAAAAAATATCTTTTACAGGGGTGTAAAGTGAATCTCGCTTATATTGTAGGGGGTGTCGTATATTTAACCCTTAATTATTTTTATCAATTTTTTTTTAATTTTAACCAAATAATTTGTCTATTTTTTTGGACTTTTTTCTTTTCTTTTTTAAAAATCAAATTGTTATGTTTTTTCTTTCCTAAGTGATAAGGATAGACCTTTACACCTCTTTGTGTCTCTCTCACGTGGAACCCTAACAGTTAAACATATTGAAACACATTGAACCCATCCACTGATTTTGATATTTTTTGAACAACCGTCGTCTTGAGTTTCCCTCACCTTTCGTCTGTGAAACTCATTCTCTGTCTCAGGTGTGTTCAATTTCCATTCTAATGATTCATAAATTAGAAAAATTTGAAGGAGGGGGACTTATTTAAGAATACCTACTTACCGTTCTGTTTTACTAGACTTTTAATGTCGCTCTCGCCATTTATCTGTGAAGTATTACTCTCTTAGATCTACAAGGTTTCTCTTAGATCTACTAGATACGGGCATTGGTTTCTTTAACTATTCAATTTGAGGCATCTTCAGTGTACCTTAACTCCGAGGGTCATGGTGGCTTCAGTGGTTTATCATTCTGATGCCGATTGGGGCCTTTGATTCAGCCATTATCATTCACTTGATGCACATTTCAACATATTGTTAACAGGTCAGGTAAGGTTTCCGACCATCTTCTTTTGGTATCACGAGTGTGATGGTATTTTTTGTTGGAATTCAACCACAACCTATGGAGAACTCCTAATCAATCTTGATCTCAAGATTGTTTCCACTCACACAATGACAATGAAAGAAAAGGTTGAGCAAGAAAGAAAGAAAGAAAAATAACGTTGAAGAAGAAGATGAATTTTTCTGCAGAGTTTCTCTCTGCCCACAAACTGTGGAAACCTTGTTAATATTGTAACTGCAAGTGTTTACAAGTTCTCAATTCTGAGTTGTTTAAAAAATAAGGGTTACTCCCTATTTATAGATTTAGGTTAGCTTGCATCCCAAGCTAAAGCCCAAAATAGCTAACATTACTAAAATAGGCCTAAGTCGAAATCCTGTGTGAAGCGACCTGCTTCGACACTTCGACACACTAATACAACTCGACACACACATACACACACATTATAACAATTCAACTATTCCTTGTTTCTGTGGAGCTACACTGCTTTGACACAAGGAATTACAACTCAACGCACCACCTAACTCATTGTGTCTAACCTGTCTACATTCATCATAGCTCTTAGTCTTCTAAAAACATCGACCTACACCCCCTTCGTCATGATGTCTGCAATCTGATTCTCAGTTCTGTAATAATCCAAGTTTATATTCCCTTCTGCTACCTGCCCTCGAAGATAATGGAACCTCATTTCGATGTGCTTGCTTCGTCCATGTGCTATTGGATTCTCCGCCAGGTTGATAGCTGACACACTGTCAATCTTCATGGTAATTGCTCCATGACTCTTCCATGTAATCTATTCGACCAAGTTCACCATCCATGTTGTTTGACATGCACAAAGATAAGCAGCTATGTTCTTCTTGTCGAATTTTTCTTTCGACTTCACTAGCTGGTTCTTCACATAAGATTCTCAATGAATCCTTCTTAATATTCTCGGTCCAATCTCATTCCTTAATCTCATCTATAATCACGTACCTGTTGATCACTAGTTGCTTGTTCACTGGGCCGAACAACTTGTATCCTCCAGTCGAATGATATCCTATCAGGATCATCTGACTCAACTTGTCATCAAGCTTTCTTCTCAACTGATCTGCCACATGTCTATGTGCTATAGATCTAAACACCTTCAAATGACTTAGGCTAGGCTTGACACCAGACCAACATTCTTCTGGCGTGATTCCTTCTAGCTTCTTCGTCAGACATCTATTCAAGATGTATGTTACTGTCGACACAACTTCTCCTCATAACGCTTTGGGTAGGTGCTTGCCTTTCAACATACTTCTCACCATATTCATGATGGTTTTATTCTTCATTTCTGTAGTTCCATTCTGCTGTGGAGTGTAGGGTGGCACCACCTTATGCACAATCCATTCTTTCTCACATAATGCATCAAAATCTTTCGACACATACTCTCCACCACCATCAGTCCTCAGAATCTTTAGCTTTCGACCACTCTGTCTTTCGACCATAGATTTAAATTTGGTAAATACCTCGATCACTTCACTTTTCTTCTTGATCAGGTAAGTTCACAGTTTTCGACTGAAATCATCTATGAATGCGACAAAGTATCTGTTACCTCCAATCGAATCCACCTGGATAGGACCACATGCATCAACGTATATGACTTCAATAATTTCCTTCGACTTGCTTCCTGCATCCTTGCTGAAGCTATTCTTGTGTTGTTTCGCCGGAACACATTCTTCACACACTTCACTTGGAATGTCAATTTCTGGTAATCCTGAAACCATATTTCTTCTCTTGAAATCTCTGATGTCTTTGAAGTTGAGATGGGCAAGTCGATAATGCCACGTCCATTCATCTCTGCTGGCTGCAGTTACAAGGCACTTATGCTCCATCACATCAAGTTCAATCTTGAAGGTCCTATTCTGAGACATTGGAGCATTCAAGATCAACCTACCACCTACATCGAGAACTTTCATCATCTTGTCTTCGATCGACACCTTGTAGTTCTTTTCGACCAACTGCCCTATACTGAGCAAATTACTCTTCATGCATGGTATGTACAACACATTGGAAATTACTGACCTCTTGCCATATTTCCTTATAATCAGAACATCGCCAATACCTTCAGCTACTAGAGTATTGTCATTTGCAAATTTCACCATATTCTTCATTGAGGGCTTCATGTTGACAAACTAATCTTTCCTTCCAGTCATGTGTGATGAGCATCCTGAGTCCAAGTACCATTGATCCTGGAATCTTTCTTCATTTCTTGTTGTGACCATCAACAACATCTCTTCTTCTTCATGTTTCGCCAACTTTGCATCATTTTCTTGATTCTTCTTCTTTTTTGGATAATCACTAAAATAGTGACCATACTTTTGACAATTGAAACACTGGAATTGACTTTTGTCAGGTTTTTGACCACCACCTCTTCCTCTACCTGCAGCACCACCTCTTTGGTTGCCTTGATTCCAGGGTTTTCTCTGATTCGACCAGTTTCCTTCCTGCTGATTTCGACTAGTCGAATTATTGTAACCTTATCTACCTTTGTTGCCATTCCAGCTTCCTTTGCCTTTCTTTTCTTTTTCTGACTGCGCCTACAAAGTCATATCACCCTTCGACTTTCCTGCATCTCTTTCAGCCATCCTTTGTTCATGAGACTCAAGCGTCCCTTGAAGCTCTTCCTTTGTCAATGCTGACTAGTCTTTTGACTCTTCTATGGCTACTACCATGTGGTCGAACTTTGGAGTCAATGACCTCAAGATCTTTGCAACAGCTGATCTTGATGTCAACACTTCTCCACATACCTTGATTTGATTCACCAGTTTTGTAACCTTAGTAAAGAAACCTGTTATGCTTTCATTGTCTTCCATATGAAGCAATTCATAAGTCCTTTTGTGAGTTTGTAACCTCACCTCTTTCACCTTCTTTGCACCTCTAAACGATTTTTCAATAATCTCCCAAGCTTTTTTTGCTGATTCTACATTACTAACCTTTTCAAAATTATCTGGATCAACACATTAATGAATTATAAAGAGAGCTTTATAATCTTTCTTCTTCAATTCTTTGTGTGCAGTCTTTTCTTGATCCGTCGCATTTTCTACAAGCAGTGTTACTCCTTCCTTCACAAGATCCCCAAGATCTTGATAACAGAAAACCACCTTGATCTGCTTGCACCAATTCTCATAATTATCTTTCTTGAGAATCAGAAGGTTCGCCGGAAAGTGTCTGTTTGGATGATTCATCGCCATCATGGTTTTGCTTCCTTGAATCGCAACCGGAGCTCTAAATACCAGATGTTGGAATTCAACCACAACCTATGGAGAATTCCTAATCAATCTTGATCTCAAGATTGTTTCCACTCACGCAATGACAATGAAACAAAAGGCTGGGAAAGAAAGAAAGAAAGAAAAATAACGTTGGAAAAGAAGATGAATTTTTCTGTAGAGTTTCTCTCTGCCCACAAACTGTGAAAACCTTGTTAATATTGTAACTACAAGTGATTACAAGTTCTCAATTCTGAGTTGTTTATAAAATAAGGGTTACTCCCTATTATAGATTTGGGTTAGCTTGCACCCCAAGCCAAAACCCAAAACTATAAAAGCCCAAAATAACTAACATTACTAAAGGTCGAAATCTTGTGTGAAGCAACCTGCTTCGACACTTTGACACACTAGTACAACTCAACACACACACATTATAACAATTCGACTACTCATTGTTTCTGTCGAGCTACACTACTTCGACACAAGGAATTACAACTCAACATTTTTTACCACAAAAATTGAAGCTCCAACAATTGTTAGAAACTATGCAAATTTATTGTCTTTTTTACCACAAAAATTGAAGCTCCAACAATACACTACGCCGAAATAGACCTTTAGCAGCGCTGCAGGTAAATACAACGTTTTTTTTCCACTTAAAGCGTTGCCTTTTGTTCACCTTTAGGCAGCGCTTTTTTAAAAGCGCTGTGTAATGTGTATTATTTTCCAACTTTAGGCAGCGTTTTTTTTGGAAAAAGCGCCGGTTTTTCCCCCACCTTAGGCAGCGCTTTATAAAGCGCTTTCTAATGTGTCTCCGCTTAATACTTTAAGCAACGTTTTTTAAAAAACACTTTCTTTAGTTCAACTTTTAGCAGCGCTTTTTCATTAAAAGCGCTGTCTTTTGTACACGTAAATTGTTTTAAAATTTATTTGTTTTGGATGCGTTTTTTGTCAAAAGCGCTGCTAAAACTCCTTTTTTTGAGAAAGCTTTTTTTAAAAAAAAACCTTTTAATAGACCTGTATATTAACAAACCTGTATAACATAATTTTTTATCAAAACTTATCATAATTATATACTTCAATTCACAAACCTTTATTCAACATAGGCCTTATATACTTCAATTCACAATACTACATAATTATATACTTCAATCACCATATATAGGCCTTATAATTTCATAATTATACACAAGATTATATACAACAACTTCCACTTCCAAAACTATATACAACAATTATTCATACACCAAATTACCCTTCTAATAACCATATACAACAACTTACAAAACTATACAAAGTATATACAACAACTTCCAACTTCCATACCTTATATGATTCTTTGCTCAATAAGGTATTGACACCAATCCTCCTTAATTTCTTCCAATTGTACTTTGGAGTAAGTGGCACACTTGAATTAATCAAAATACTACATAATATGCATGATTTAGTTAAAAGTAATTAATTATATCAAATATCCGATAAATATTAAAATAAATCCTAAGTTATAAATCCATACCATGATTGGAATATCTATTTGACCCAAATGAATGATTTCTTTCATAAACCTCAAAACGAAATAACCGCAATCTATACCATTTTTTGACGAGGACACTACACAATGAAAAAAAATAATAATATATATCAGGATATATAGTCTAACTTGTTTTATCAAGTAGCATCACTATTATAAGCAAAATTGTGAAAATATACCTCCACTCTGATCCATGTAATGTTGGTTGACTTACTCTTTGATACTTGGGTTCCTCTTTGTGATCGAAATATTTGTATAGCTCTAACATAATATAAACGAATATTTAGAACAATCTCACTTAAATAAATTAATAAACAAATACACACGAATATTTAGAACAATTTCACTTATGTATCAATCGTCGTCTTCATATCCGGGTATTTATCTACATCACCATCTAACGAATCCACATAATACACTATTTCACTTATCGGATTTATCGTAACCAACAACCAGTGTCCACTGTAAAATAAAACAAAAGTATCGATATAGTAATTTTATACGCAACATCAAAAAACGAAAAATGATAATAAATGAAGTAAGAATGCAAATCTAACCCGTTGCCAGTATTATATGGTAAAAGATACAACTTTTCTGTATCTATGTTGGCCATAAATCTTTCGACTAAGTGAGATTGTACTGAAGTTGGATTCATCGCAATTAACGGTGCATTGATACAGTTGGCAGATAAGAAACCGAATCTTTCTGACAATTGATGCGGGCGCACCAATTTCTCATACAAGAACCTTAAATAAAAACATAATAAACATTAGATTATTCGTTGAAATGAATAAATAAATTGTTAAAATAATTAAAGAGAGTTAATCGGAATACCTGATGTATGTATGCATAACACCGATGCCTAATTCAGACTGATTAAAAATTTGATCCAAATCCTCTTTAGAAATTGTTTCTGAATAGGAATAACCGAAAATACATTCCTCCATAGGTACTGCACGAATACCTCCGTCCATCAAATTCGATGTTTCTACAAGTGTTTCAAGAGATGACCTAAATCGGGATACAATTGCTTTTTTTCCCCGTCCTGCAAGAGTCTTTTTTGGCTGGACGTGTTGCCTAATTCTGGCTGCCTATTCTGACTTTCTATTATTTGCAACTCTAGGGCATGAATCTAAAAATCATATAAGTTAGTAAAACATTTGAATATAGAATTAACACTTTTAATGTGTATATATTGAAAAATTTGTGCTAAATTAATTTCATAATTAGCATATATAATTACCTCGGCAAGTTTCTGTTGACAATTGATACTACCTTTGTCACTAGTATCATTAAACTCTGAACCACGCCTTTCTGACATATATTTTTCCTTGCCCTTTTGTAATTCACGGACTTGAGCTCTTAATTCTTCCATGGCTTCCATCACTTGTTTATTGCTAGGATTTTGACTCTTTGAACGATTATAAAAGGATGATGGAGTGACCCCAAAACCCTTACCCCTCACACGACCGGAATATTCAGGAACATTTAACACTCGAGTAAGTATGCTCCTGCAATCCTGGTCTTCACCTAGAGTTGCGGACTGAAACAGAGTCTCCTGGAATTCATATGCATGAATATCGAAAAATATTAGCGGGGATTAAAAAGCATAAATATTACATATATGTCAATAAGTGGATATAAAACGCATAACGTTATACTTACCCATTGCTAAAAAACTTGTTGAACATTTTCCGCAACAACTCCATCCTTGTCCACACGAGCAGCCTTCCACAAAACATATTCCGGAACACATGTTTCTTCACTTTTCTCTTCATCTAACTACACATTAAGACAAATAATAAAATCAATTATAACACATGGGAAAGAAACAAGTAAATCAAAGCATTTATATATACTTACTATTTTTTGTTGTAAGCGTGCATATCCCAAACGCCCCTTCCTGTATGGATACGCGGGGTTTGATGCTCTTTGGTGATTTACACCACTCAACTCCTAAAATGCTCCAGTTCTTCTTTTGGCTACAAAAGTTGCTCATTCTTCAGGTGAAATCAATTCCACATACTTCACTGGACGTTCTGCTTCAATAAAATTTCGTTCGGCATCCCTAAGATACTTGTTTGATAAAAATGCTCGAAACCCTCTGTGTCTTTTTCCGGCTAATTGAATACAATACTTCTTTCGGTCATCACTAATATTAAAAGACCTCTACAAAAACGAATAACATAATTAGTAATTTAAAGACATAATCGGCAACAAAAACAAATAACATCAATATGGTACCTGTATCTCACTCCATATCTTTTCTTTGGCGGGTTTCAACGATGCATTTCTCCAATTATCACAAGTAATTGGAATATACGAACGAACAAGTGTACCAATCTAACTTGTCAACATTGCTCTGTTAGGCTCAACAAGTTGGTTCGTATCATTCCAATAAACGTCATACTTTATTCCTTTATCTCTAGCACGAATGATGTTCTTCATGAGAGTTACTCCTTGCGTAATATCTCCTTCTGCTTCTTGAATTGTTTCATGTCCATCATTTTTTGAAGTATCATGTGAATTTTCCCCGTTACTAGCCATTTCACCTGTAATTAAGAAAAACATCAATATAAAATGACACAATTATATTAAAAAAACTTATAAAGCTAAACAAACTTAGAGGGATTAAGTTCAAAGTCATTTTAGACACAATTATAAACAATGAACCTGTGAGTGAAATCGATACAGATACACAAACGGATAGGCAATCAAAAATCAAATAAAAAATCAACTAACAATATAACTAATATCATTTTCAATTAAATCAAAAATCAATAAACTAAATATCAAAAACTAATATCATTTTCAATTAAATCAAAAACTAATATCAAAAATCAACTAACAATACAACTAATATCATTTTCAACTAACAATTCAACTAATATCATTTTAAATCAAATCAAATCAAATATCAACAACTAATCACATTTTCAATTAAACACTAACAAACTTCTACAAACCAAAAAAATCAAAACCTAACATTAACAACTAATAATACAACAAATTTATATCACAGAAACAGTAGAGAAACAATCAACAATGGAGAATATTAGGCATTTCCATTATTGGAGAGAAAACCAGAAAAAAGGAGAGTAAAAACCTCAAACAGCGGACGCGGTAGCACGAATTGAAGTCACGAATGGCGGACGACGGTAGCTGTGAGGGTAGCCTCGAACGGAATAAAGTCACGAACGGCGGACGACGGAGGACGGTGGGAGTTTCGTTTGCAGACGAAGAAGACGAAGATACAGTGTCGAGAGAGATTAGAGCGAAATAGAAACGGTCGTAATGAAAATAGAGGGAGATCAGAATCTGTTTTAATTTTAATATTTTAAAAGACCTTTAGCAGCGCTTTTAGAAAGCGTTTTCTTATGTTAATCCTTTAGCAGCGCTTTTGGGGTAAAAGCGCTTTCTTATGTGGGATTAATGAAAGGCCTTTAGCAGCGCTTTCCAAAAGCGCTACCTAAAGCGTGTCGTACGAAAGCCCTTTAGCAGCGCTTTTCAAAAGCGCTGTCTTATGTTACCCCTTTAGCAGCGCTTTTCATAAAACGCTTTCTAAAGTTCACCTGCCTTAGGGTTTTAGCAGCGCTTTTCAAAAGCGTTGTCTTATGTCCCCCATTTAGCAGCGTTTTTTTCTTTCGTTTTTTATTTTTGTTTTTAGCGAAACATGTAGCAGCGCTTCTGCCAGAAATCGCTGTCTTTGTTGCGCTGCGAAAACTCATTTTTGGCGTAGTGATAGTTGCTGCTGAAACATGACAATCCTTTCAAAACTGAACATGTTATTAGTTAGACACAAATATGGTGATGTTGTGAAGTATATGGAGGAAAATATGTAAAAGATAATTGAAAGGTAACTATTATTCTGGCGGTGTATGTTAGCTTTTGTAGTATTGCTGTTATGCTAAGAGTTGGTCATGTTTATGATGGAAAATGCCCTATGTTGATGGTATTTTTTTTAGTTCAAACATTATTAACAATCTTGCTACTACTGTCAGATTTGTTTATCTTTAGGACTGGAGGTAAAGATGTGTTCTTTTACTAGTCTTTTCATATGATGATGTTTCTTCTGTGGGTTTATTATAAGAATAAATTGATTCTATCTAACATGTATAACTTACAACCACTAAATAGAAAAGTGTATATGCCTTGGTATTTTTCCGCGCGTTGTTTTTCTATTAAGAATTTTTCTATTTGTCTATTTGATATAAACTATTGGTTTATTGGTATACTAGAAATAAAATACTCAATCATCATCGCATAAATTGTATGAAAAATGAATGGTTCAGATGAAATGCTGGTAAAAAAATAAAAATTACTTCATTTAATATGTTCTTTCTAACATTATGGTTATCCTAAGGTGATGGAGCATCATAGTCATTTGTTTCCATTTTCACACCTCACTGTAGTAAATTATTATGAGGTATTCTTTTCATTGCATTTTAGGCCTATGCATTAAAAATAGTTAGATTAGTTTATATCCTACCTTTTTTTCTTTTCTATATGCCCTATTCAAAATAAATATAAAGGTTATTCATTCTTGTAACTAACTTTACTAGAAACTAGAATGAATGTTGGTGAGCAATTTGTATTTTAGGGAATTTAATATTCAGATTTATAAAGTTGACTAAACATTGTGTTTATGCTCACTTTCAAAGTTAACTAGTGATTTTGTTTTTGTTTTGTCAAATGATGCTTGTTCATTATGTAAATAATTAAATTGTTTTTGAATTTGAAGGGCATAGGATGATGATTTTATCCATCTATGTCGTACAAATTTAAAAACTTAATCTCAAAAAATATAGAAATGTATTTATAATGGCTTGAAGAGGTTTAACATGTAATGGGTTAAACTCCAAAACATAGTTCTTTAAGGATACTTAATAGCATTGAAAAAATTATTCATGAACTGTTAAATAATATACTTTGAAAGATGTTGTGTTTGGACGCATAAATGAAAAGCAAAATAATAGAAAGCTTATCTCCAATTTCTTTTCTCATTTTGATGTTAAAGTGTTAGTTAAGTTTTTTAATTGATTTATTTTTATAAAAAACTGAATTATGGCGGTTCAAAACGTCATTATTTACAACGAGAGAATCATCAATTTAAACAAACTACACTACGGAGGTTTACACGACAGTCTTTAGTTAACCGCCATTTCATAACTAGCGGCATCAAAATATACGACATTTTTTTAAAACTGTCATTTTGGTATTACGGCGGTTAAAACCGCAATAATATGACAATTTTAACGGCCACAATTTTCCCACTTCTTTATATATATATATATAGAGAGAGAGAGAATCATTTGACACCGGTGTCAAAATATTAACTATGACATCAAATCCTACCCCTTTATTATTTTTTATTCAATGGCTAAGATAAATTCCCTTAAAAAACTCATGTGTTAGTTTTAAGTGAATATATCTTAACCTTTGAATTAATAATAATAAACGGTTAGGATTTGGTGTCAAAGTTAATAGTTTGACACCGGTGTCAAATGATCTCGTCCTATATATATATATATATATATATATATATATATATATATATATATATATATATATATATATATATATATATATATAGGGTCATGCTAATACACACCCATGTAGGTGTGCATTAAGCAATATACATCTTAGTGTATTTTTGTGTGGGGTCCACCAATTTTGGGTGAGACCCACATTAGAAAGATGATGAAAAAAAAATAGAAAAAAAATAGATGTAGTGTATTTTTGCGTGGGACCCACCAATTTTAGTTGTGTGTTGGCATTTCTTATATATATATATATATGAGATTGGTGTTTTTGGGCTGACCCTTTTTTTTCTTCCAAAATTACCCTTTAAATTATGCTATATTTACTTAAAACACAATAATAATAACTACCCACAATGAGAGGAAGAAACCGTTATAGCAATAACTTTCACACAGTTTTTATAGTGGAACCGTTTTATTATCTCTCAATAGTAACCATTATCTTACTGGAATATTTTATAGGAAATAGGGAGCATTTTTGTTGTGAAATTCTGCAAACATATTCAAAGCTCTTCCTTTTTTCAATTATTTGATAACTAGCGTTCAGACGGGCACTATCTGTTCGCTTTTTATAATGCGCAAACAGGTAAAAATATAAATGGTATGTTTTTGTATGTTTATTTTTTCTTTTAGGTTAAATTACTTTTAGAATAAAAAAATTAAATAAAAAAATGCAAACTGCCATATAACAGTTACTAAAATAGAAGTTAAAATTTAAAATAAAAATTGAAAAGAGTATAATTGGAAGACAAAAAAGGCTACACCAAAACTAAGTTTTGCCTTTTTATATATTATAGATTATAGATTATATATTAACTTCTCTCTAAAAATTCTTTGAAATTAATATTTACATACTATTGTTTTTTCTTTTCTCTCATTCTCAATTCTTTTTTTTAATGTATTAATCTATCTCTGCTTCTTCCCTATTTGATATTCTTATTTGCCTAGATTTTCTACTGCTCTATATTTTTAACAATAATTATAGAAGAGTGGTTAATTGCTATATAATTTTTACATTTTTTTAATCTTTATTCTATTTCTATTTATTAATGAAATTTATTTTGATTTTTCCAGAATAAACACTCAATAAAATATGAAGGGAGGACTACGATCCTCCACAACACTAATTAGGAGGGGATCGAAGGTATTTGATGTCAGAACTAACCTCTGAATTGGATTAATCAGTCCAGTGAACCGAAATCGGTGGTAAAAACTCTTAGATACCAACATCACATAATATATTGTTTATCAATCTGTTTATAACTGTTGCTCATTTTAGTTTGTTTTCGGTTAGTCTTTCCTACTAATAAGGAAATTTAGTTCCAGATTATATATATATATATATATATATATATATATATATATATATATATATATATATATATATACAGTAATGTGCAGTTTTTCAATAATAATAGTTTTTTTTTCTTTCCTTTATGATAATTATTTGTACATCAATATAGTATCAGAAGAATATTCCTAATACATTCTCTTTCTTCTCCTTTGCCAACTGTCTCTCTCTCATTGGATTCCCGAATCTCACCTTTATCCTCTTTTTTCCCTCAGCAGCATCCATATCACGATATTTCTTTCTTTCATTCTATCCCTTTCGCTTTCTTCTTCCTTCCACAACATTTTCCCATTTTACAAAAACCCTAAATTCAAGAAACCCAAAAAAATCAAACCGTGACGACTTTCACACTCACTTGTTCATCACCATCTTCATCATCGAAATTCAAGAAATTTCAGAAATCCAGGTAATCGATTCACCATCTCCCTTTTTCTTCACCTATAACAATGGCGGACCATCCTTTCCTTGATTTTGTAACAAACCCATCGAATCCCTATTACATACATCCTAATGAAAACCCATACTCATTCTTGTTACCCTAACCCTCGATAGTAAAAATTATCTCTCATGGGATCGATCGATGAAAGTGTCCTTAATTTCCAAAAACGAGCTTCGCTTCATCGATGGCACGTTTCCGAAACCTGCTGCAAATCACGCTCTTCACGATCCTTGGATTCGATGTAATAATCTTGTTCTCTCTTGGATACAACGTTCCATCTCTGACTCGACCGCACAATCTATTCTTTGGTTCGACACTGCTTCAGCCGTATGGGAAAATCTGCGTAATCGCTTTTCTGAGGGTGACATTTTTTGGCTATCTGATCTACAGGATGACCTTGTTCGTCTCCAACAAGGATCTATGGATATCTCCAATTACTTTACACAGCTTACTTCAATTTGGGAGAAAATTGATACCTACCGCCCTACCAGAGATTGTATGTGTGCAATTCCATGCACTTGTGGAGCTGTTGCTGATATTCGAAAGTTTCGTGATCAAGACGAAGTCTTGAAGTTCTTGAAAGGGCTCAATGATCAGTTCTCTATTGTGTGTTCGCAAATAATGATGATGGAACCTCTTCCCACATTGGAGAAGACCTTTTCTCTTGTTCTAGGTCCAGAAAAACAACTCACTCTTCCTGCCACTGTTGCTATGGAAACACATAGTCTCACTTCTCAGGTACTACATCAACCGGGTAATGGACGTGGTTCTCAATCTTCTCCCTACAGAGGTAGAGGTCGTTCTAACAATTATGGCGGACGCACTCACCCATCCGGAACAGCTCGAATTTGTACTCATTGTGGGCATACGAATTACACTGTTGAAAGCTGCTTTGTCAAACATGGGTATCCACCCGGGTTTCAACAACGCTCACGCAACTCTTCCATTAATTCCACAACTGCTGAAGCATCCACAACTGCGGCCCCAACACCACCCATTCAAGATCAATACACTCAATTGCTCTCTCTGCTCTAACAACACCTCACCAACACTAATGTCCAGCCTCAAACTCCATTAGATTCTGACTTAAACTCTGTCATCTCTTTAACTGGTAATGTGAACAATATCTCATCTCCACTAGGTAAGCACCTAACACCTTGGATTCTTGATACCGGTGCTACGCACCATATAACTTATTGTTTATCTAATTTCTTAACATATACGCAAATCCCACCCTTCATTATGAAAACACCTAATGGTCAAACAACCACCGCCACAATATCTGGCACTGCTATCCTTTCGAACACTATCACTCTTACCAATGTTTACTACATTCCCTCTTTTAATGTTAACCTTATTTCTATTACTCAGCTAACTACTTCTTCTGCCTGTTACTTCACCTTTTCTGCTGACAAATGTTTAATTTTGCAGAGTTTGTCCCAGAAAATGATTGGTATAGCTAAACGGCTGGGTGATCTCTATGTCTTCTATGCTTCACACTCCCTCTGTAATATCTTTCCATCCTCTATTACTCATCATGTTTCTTCTTTAGATAACAATGCCCTTTTATGGAATCATAGATTAGGACACATCTCTGAATTTGTATACAAGTGTATTACCACTCAATTTCCCTTTATTCCTTTTAATAAAATTGGTCCTTGCGACGTTTGTCATTTTTCCAAACAAAAACGTTTACCTTTTCCTGTTAGCATTAGTACTACATCTAAAATTTTTTACCTTGTTCATGCTGATATTTGTGGCCCCTATTCTACCCCTTCCATTGATGGTCATCGTTATTTCTTAACTCTTGTCGACGATTTTAGTCTCTTTACTTGGATTATTCTCATGAAACGTAAGAGTGAAACTAGACAACACCTTTTCACCTTTATTGCCTTTATTGAGAATCAGTTTGCTACTACTTTAAAATGTCTAAGAACAGATAATGGGCCTGAATTTATGCTACATGATTTCTTTAATTCCAAGGGCATTCTCCACCAACGTTCTTGTGTCAAATGCCCTCAACAAAACGGTTTGGTTGAAAGGAAACACCAACACATTTTAAATGTGGCTCGTGCCCTTTCCTTTCAAGCAAACCTACCCAAACATTTTTGGCATTTCTCTATTCAGCATGCTATTCATTTAATAAATCACATTCCTTCTCCTTTACTGAAAAATAACTCTCTTTTTCAACTTTTATACAATAAACCGCCTACTTTGCTGCATTTAAAAACCTTTGCCTGCCTTGCCTATGCCTCGACTCTCACTGTCCATAGAACAAAATTTGATACTTGGGCGCACAAAACTATTTTTCTTGGCTTTCGTCATGGCACCAAAGGATATTTTTTTATATGATTTGCACTCTCATAGTTTTTTAGTTTCTAGAAATGCTATATTTTATGAATTTGTTTTTCCTTTTCATTCCACACCTAATGCCTCAAACCCACGCCCTCCATCCATTCCTGTTCAAACTTACACAGATCTTGAACCACTCCCTCCTCCTCAACCGGTCCCTCTTACTGACCCTGTTATGGAAACCTCTTCACCTGCTCTTTTACCTCACTCTCCCCCTCCCACTTCTTCCCCCCAACCTGCTACACACCTGTTGTCCTTACCCCTCCCATTCCTCCTGCCACAAGACACTCCACCCGTCATACTCGCCCTCCAAGTTACCTTCAGGATTACCATTGTAACCTCCTTCAACACCAGCCCATTACCAACATTGTCTCTCATGATACTCCCTTTCCCATTTCATCCGTCTTAAACTATCAAAATTGCTCCCCATCATACAAAACCTTCTGCCTCTCTATTTCCTCCACAACTGAACTAAAAACATATAAACAAGCTTGCCAATCCGACTCTTGGAACCATGCCATGCAACTTGAACTCGATGCCCTTACTTCCACCAACACATGGACCATAGTCGACCTCCCCCTAACAAGAAACCGATAGATTGCAAATGGGTTTACAAAATCAAGTATTATGCCGATGGCTCTATTGAACGTTATAAAGCTCGCCTTGTTGCAAAAGGCTACACTCAAGTCGAAGGTATCGATTACTTTGACACTTTTTCTCCGGTTGTCAAATTAACCACGGTAAGGTCTTTACTTGCTCTTGCTTCCATTAAAGGTTGGTTTTTAGAACAATTAGATGTAAATAACGCTTTCTTACACGGTGATTTACATGAGGAAGTCTACATGACTTTACCTCAAGGCCTTGTCTTACCCTCTTTTATGAGTAATAGTAACAAAGTCTGCAAGCTCCAAAAGACCATTTATGGACTTAAACAAGCTAGCAGATAGTGGTATGAATAATTATCTGATTCTCTACTGTCAATAGGTTATAAACATTCTCTTGCTGACTATTCCTTGTTTACCAAACATACTCATTCTTCATTTACCATTTTACTTATCTATGTAGATGATATTGTGCTGGCTGGAAATGACATTGCTGAAATTTCTTTTGTCAAAAATTTTCTTCATGAATCTTTTAAAATCAAATATTTAGGAAGTATTAGATATTTCCTTGGTATTGAAGTGGCCCAATCTTCCAATGGCTTTTTTATTAACCAACAAAAATACACACTTGAGCTATTGGAAGATTCTGGGCAGCTTGCTACCAAGCCATCTAAAACTCCCTATGACCATTCCATTAAACTTAATTGTACAAATTCTCCTCTTTATGAGGATGAAACTCAATACCGCAGGCTTATTGGAAGGCTGATATATTTAACCACTACCAGACCGGACATTTCCTTTGCCGTACAACAACTTAGCCAATATGTTTCCAAGCCAAAAAGTTGTTCATTTTAAAGCTGCAGTCCGTGTTCTTCAGTATTTAAAATCTTCCCCTGCTTCCGGTCTATTTTATTCTACTAAATCTAACTTACTTTTATCTGGTTTTGCAGATTCGGATTGGGCAACGTGCACCATCTCTCGCAAATCCATCATCGGCTATGCAGTTTTCTTGGGCTCCTCACTCATTTCGTGGAAGTCAAAGAAACAAAACACCGTTTCTCGGAGCAGCTCTGAGGCAAAATATTGCGCTTTGGCAAGTCTGGCGTGTGAGATTCAATGGGTGCATCATTTATTCAAAGACTTGAACATCTCATTCAACAAACCAACATCAGTTTTTTGTGATAACAACTCAGCAATCTACCTCGCTCACAACCCTTCTTTTCATGAGAGATCGAAACACATCGAGATTGACTGCCATGTCACTCGAGAAAAGATTGAAGCCGACATTATCAAATTATTCCCCATCCACACTCTCCTTCAAGTTGCAGATTTTCTGACAAAATCTCTCTATCAACCTGCTTTTGCAGCTCATCTTTCCAAGCTTGGACTTCTCAACCTCCACAGTCCAGCTTGTGGGGGTGTCTTAGATACCAACATCACATAATATATTGTTTATCAATCTGTTTATAACCGTTGCTCCTTTTAGTTTGTTTTCTGTTAGTCTTTCCTACTAATAAGGAAAGTTAGTTCCAGATTATATATATATATATATATACAGTAATGTCTAGTTTTTCAATAATAATAGTTTTTTTTTCTTTCCTTTATGATAATTGTTTTTACATTAATAAAAACAAAGAAAAATAATAATAATCTTGATATTGCTATTTTATTTTAATTATTCCATATTAATAATTCCTTATTCAAATCTTAATTTAGTATTGTATGTTTTTACGTTATTAAAATTATATTGTTGTTTTAATTTAGAGACCGAAGGTATATTTGATGTCAGAACTAACTTTCGAATTGGATTAATCAGTCCAGTGGACCGAAATTGGTGGTAAAAACAAAAAAATAATAATATCTATCTATGATCTTGATATTGTTATTTTATTTTAATTATTCCATATTAATAATTCCTTATTCAAATCTTAATGAATTATTGTATGTTTTTACGTTATTAAAATTATATTGTTATTTTACTTTGTTATTCAATATTATTATCCCAAATAAGAATAACTAAGTCATGCAAAAGGAACTTCGATTGACATATCAAGGAGTTGTTTGGAAGAATCACAAGAACATATCTACAATATCAAGGAGTTGTTTAGAAGAATCACAAGAACATATCCGCAAGAGAAGAATAATCTTTTGCTCTAAACACGTCAAAGGTTTTGAAAAGGGTTCGATAGTATAATTGACTTCAACAAGGCCCACTAAACTTCCACCGAGTTATCAATCAACTGGATACTTAGAATATTTCCTAAATCTCAGCCAGAGAAAGTGTCGACGGGTTTTTTAACCAATTATGAATAAATAGTAGGTGGCTTGAATCATTTGCAAACGTGGAATAATAGATTTTTAGCGGTTACCAGGTCCGGCAACGTGTGATTCTTTTTTGGTAAAATCTATATTACATGTAGTCTCTAATTACCTTTGTCACTTTAAAAGTTTAAACATAAAAAATAATAATAATAATAACTGCACCGTAACTCCTCTACCATCCACTATCCAATAATAACAAACATTTTGCATCCAAAATAATATTTTACAGAAAAAACTTTTTACTGATACTGTCAAATAAATTGTATGAAGCAAAGCATTAAGCAATTTATTAATGTCAAATAATATCTTAATATGATTTGGAGGACAAGACAGAAAAATTTATGGACCTTGCTTCACATTTTTGATAATTTTTAATATGATTATGTTAATAAGTCAAATGTATTTACTTTCAAGAAAATTCACAGCATAATTATAAATTAAAATGTTTATTGAATAATCAATTAGTCTCTTTTATTTTCTTTAATAGAGAATCAATATTTTGGTGAAAGTATTTAATTCAAATGCAACTTTGAGAGAAACTCTTAATATAAATAAGTGTATCCGTAATTATTTTATTTTCTTCTTTATTTTATTAATTTATTTTATATGGACTGTATATTAATTGTCATATTTACTATATATTTAATGCTAAATTGAGTTATTATACGTAAATACAAATAACAAAATTTATTAAATAAATTATTTAAATTAAGATCAAAATTAAATTAAAAAATTGTTTAAATATTGACGCGTCCGCCCGCATATAAAAAAAACGGACAAACGGACACGGGAGTGCCCGTTTAGACGCTAGTATATATAAAGAAGATACATTATTTTGGGCTGACTTTTTTAAAGTCTATTTTACCCTCAACTTTTCACATAAATAACAACCCAAATTAAATTTAAAAAATAAAAATAAAAATAAATTAACAGCACTAAATAATGTAAGTTGTAACTGGTATGTTTTTTGTTTTGATAAAAGTAATTGCTATGTTTTTAATTTCACAACCGTACACTCGAAAGCGTTTCTATTGTTATGTATTCAATCTCTCTCTCTCTCTCTCTCTCTCTCTCAAAGAGTAAGTATTTTAAACAAACTTTGTAGTTTTACTTTTTCATTTTCGTCTAAATTCTCCTTCCTGCTTCTAATTTTTAATGATGCTGAATATTATCGTCAAATCCTTTTATCTCTTTATCAAAAACTACACTAGACCTTCTTCTTTTTTGGGTTCCTGTAATCAACTTCTTCCTTAAATATATTTAGTAAAAATAGAGCAGATAGAGATTTGTTGAATATTTGTATAACAATTGTTATTACTCTAATTTCATATTGATAAATTGCAGTGCAAAGAAATTTGTTATTACTCTAATTCCAGTTATGGTTTATGTCTCTAACTATTACTTGAAAATTAATGTGAAAAAGTTAGCATAAATTCAATGCAATTGAAATATTTTTTTCTATTGTTAAATTTATTTATTTTTTTGACAAACCAACCGATTTCAAAGAGCCAACAAGGCAAAAACAACAGAGGAAGAGGAAATGGTGGGAACACACCCAATCCAAGTTCTACTGCCCACGAATTTTGCCAACATGGCCATATTATGGGCTTCAAAGTTGTTATCTCTAGACAGAAAAATAACAGACGAAACAGAAAAGCCGGAAAGTAAAGCACGACAATCAGCTGCGACAATCTCCAAACGAGCATCAGCCAAAATGCCGTTAATGCAGTCGACGCTGGTTTTTGATTCAGACAAGAAAAGTGCCTTGGAAGCACCTAACCCACGAACCAGATCCATGCTCCATCGCAGGGCCATCAATTCCGCTTGTCCCGGATCAAAGCAGAAATTCTGCTTCGAGCACGCCGAAACAACAACTTTCTGCTCCTCATCCCTCACTACACAACCAAAGGTGCAACAAATACCATCCACCACACCAGCATCCACATGAACAGTCCATCTATCTCTCGGCATCCTCGAAATATCTGGAGTTTCTAGCACATAACCAGCTCCACAATCCCCTTTATCAAGAGAGCTAAAACTCTTCCATCCCTCCCACGCCGCATCAGCCACGGAAATAGGCGACATTTTGATACCCTTGTGAACAAGTTGGTTCCTAGCACGCCACAAATTCCAAAGAATAGAACACGTCAAGTGCACCGTTTTAACGTCCTTCATGACAACAATGGACAAAAACCAATCTAAAAACTCCAGATCACCAGGGCAGCGATAACACAGGGAGGATGAGAAAAAGGCTGCTCGAGCAAAATTGCACTTCATAAATAAATGTTGTCCATTTTCGACGCTCTCATAACAGAACGGACAAGTGGGATTAATGGCCATACCTTTTGATCTAAGAGAGCTTTTGAGCGGAAGGATGTCTTTTGTGAGGCGACAGATGAAATTCCTAGTCTTTGGGAGAATGGGGAGCTTCCAAATATGTTTCCAAATCTTTGTCTGATTAGAATCAGAAGGGCCCGGTTTCATAGAGTGATTAACTCTCTGAAGAAGATGATAGGCAGATTTAACAGAGTAGTTGCCGTCACGCTCATAGTGCCAAAATTTCTTGTCCAGAGGGAGAGCCCTAGAGATAGGAATGCTAAGAACATGTTCAACAGACTCAGAGTGAAGAACTGACTGTAACTCCTCAATCTTCCAAGCACCAAGATCAACATCAATGAAATCACTTACCATAAGCTCACAATTAACCTCCGGCTGAGGACGCCAAGCCTTGAATCCCGGTCTACTAGGAATCCACTTATCATTCCAAAAATTGACTTCAATGCCATTACCAATGCGTCAACAAGTCCCCTCCTCCACAAGCTCTCTAGCACCAATGATGCTCCTCCACACGTAACTTGGGTTGTAGCCCACCGAAGCATCCAAAATAGAGCATCTAGGGAAATATCTCCCTTTAAGAACTATACTAAGCAAGGAGCCTTCATCATTCAAAATCCTACAGTACTGCTTACCTAAAAGGCTTGTGTTAAACAACTTTAATCCACGGAATCCCATCCCTCCATCGGCTTTTGCACGAGACAGCTTATCCCAACTGAGCCAATGTATTTTCCTCCTACCTTCTTTAGACCCCCACCAAAACGGAGCTACTAAAGCCTCAATCTCGTGACAAACACTATCCGGAAGCCTATAGCAACTCATGACGTAATTCGGAATAGCTTGCGCGACGGCCTTGATGAGAACTTCTTTGCCCGCTCTAGATAAAAATCTCTTTTTCCACCCCTTGACCTTCTTCCAAACTCTATCTTTCACCATATCGAATATAATCTTCTTAGACCTTCCGAACACTACCGGAAGACCCAGATACTTCGCGTGACTTTGGACTTCTTTCACTCCCATGGTAGTTTTAATACTTTGAGAAGTTTCATCCCACACATTCCTACTGAAGGACACTTCTGACTTCTCCCAGTTCACAATCTGACCAGACGCCTCACGGTAATTGTTCAGAATATTCACTATACACATGGCTTCCTCATGCGTCGCTCTCGCAAAAACCAAGCTGTCATCCGCAAACAACAGGTGAGAAATAACTGGTGCTTGTCTTGTTATCTTGATGCCATGAAGATTTCCAAGAAGAATCTCTTTTCTAATGAGCCCTGAAAAAACATTAGCACAAATTATAAATAAATAGGGAGATAGAGGGTCTCCTTGACGGAGACCTCTATCCGCTTTGAAACTCCGGGTTGGTTGGCCATTAAGGAGGATTTGGTAAGAAACAGTGGAAACACATCTCATAACCAGATCCACAAAGCTCCTAGAGAATCCCATAGATAACATGGTATGCTTGATAAATTCCCACTCCAAACGGTCATAAGCTTTCGACATATCAAGCTTGATCGCCATGACTCCCCTTTTCCCTTTTGTCTTCTTCTTCAACCAATGAAAGCATTCGAGAGAAATGATCGCATTATCTGTAATCAACCTATCTTTCATGAAGGCGCTTTACTCCTCATCAATCACATGAGGGAGGACACTCTTCAGACGGTTAGCAATTAACTTTGAAACTAGTTTCATAATCACATTGCATAAGCTGATGGGGCGGAACTCCGACGGGAGGCTAGGATTCTTGCACTTCGGGATTAAAGCTATGAACGTAGCATTCAAAGGCTTGGGATCAATATTGTTATTCAGGATGCCAAGAACCAGTGCAGTGAAATTCAGCCCCACAACCGGCCAGAATTTTTGATAAAACAGAGCCGGTAATCCATCTGGACCTGGTGCCTTAAGGCCTGACATTTGGAATAAGGCTTCATGCACATCCGTTGCTGAGAACGGAGAATCACACCACTGTTTCAGCTCCTCAGAGAGTGAATTCTTGACAACATCATAAACTTCTTGAACATTTGAAGGATTGGAAGACTCAAACATACTAGAGAAATGGTGCACCAAAAGAACTTCACAATTGTCCTCTCCTTTCATCCACTCGCCCCTGCCATCCTTCAACTTTTTTATAGAGTTTGTCTTCCTCCGTTGTTGAGCTTTACCATGGAAGAATTTTGTGTTATGGTCACCATGGTGCAACCAAATGGCCCTACTTTTTTGACGCCAAATAACTTCCTCCATACTCAGCAAATTGTCACGTTGGAGCTCCATGGCTTTATAGGCCTTCACAGCCTCCGAATCTGCCCTCTAGTTATCATCCTTCCGAAGTAAATCCTCTAATCTATTCACTTTCTTGGAGATATTCCCCACTCTGTACTTTTGAAAGTGGGAGTCCAGTTCCCTCATGGCTGAGATACGGCTAATGACAGAAAAAGGAGAGCCTTTCCACAAGTTTTCAACCAAACTCCGGCATTCCGGATCACGGAGCCACACTTCTTCAAATCTGAAAATATGATGTCGCTTCCTCCTAACACTATCCTTCTTTCCTTCTAGCTCAATAGAAACTGCGGCATGGTCGGATCCATGGCGGCCCAGATGCTTCACAACAATTGGATCATAATTGCGAATAAAAGCATCTGTCGCCAGGCATCTACCGAGCCTACATTGGATATTTTCCTCATTGTGACGACCATTATTCCAAGTATACGGATACCCAGAAAAACCAAGATCTAATAATCCACATTTCTCGAAGGTGTTTCGAGGTAAACTTTATCTCCCCTTCCACCACCATCACATCAATCAATTGCCTCTTGCCGATCTCAAAGTCCAGATTCTTGATTTCAGGCTTATGAACTGTCTTCGTTAACTTCTTCCTGGTCCATTTCTTACCCTTGTTATTCTTTTTTACATAGTCGGGGTTAGCTCTTGTGCCTTTGTTTGAAACGTCAACAACACCAAAAGATTCAACAACTGCTTCTATAGCCAGGCATTCAACCGGTTTAGGGACCTGTATATTTGCTTCCTTCGCGCCATGGCCACTAGGTAGTTGGTTAACTTCCAAACCTTCCCCCTCTTTGCCTTTGCTTCTTTCTTCGCCCCTGCTTTGGCTTGAAGAATCGTTGGTGATTGTTTGAAGGTATGTGAGGTTTGTGTGAAGAATGAAGAATGAGCAGGGGTTGTATCATAATGCATGTTTTGTTGTTGATGTTCACTGGATTGAGGGAAGTTTTAGGTTATAGTGAAGAATGAATTGGTTTTTGTGTTGACTGTTGTTATTATTTGTGGTGTTTTTGCATATTGGTTGGGCAAGCAAAGATGAAGGTCGTGTGAAAAAATTGTTTTGCAACGTGAATGATGGAATGGTTTGTGTGATGAGTGAGGATTGTCTTGATTCTTTTGTGTAGGCTGTGTTTTTGTGCATTTGAAGAATGAAACGAAATGGTGAGTGTTTGTTTGTTCATGCCTTGCTGAGTTTGTTGTGCAGTGAGGCATTGGTTATGAGAAGAGTGTTGATTTGTGCATCAGGTTGTATTCGTTATTGATCGAGGAGTCTTTTTTGTTGTAGTGAAGCCATAATGGTTGTTATTGTGCGTGAAGGAAAAATGATGTGAAGAGAGAGCGTTGTGCGTGAATGAAGGATGCAGGTCGTGTTGGTTATGTGCGTGAAAATATGTGTGAAGGCTTGTGATGCAGGGATATGCTTTGCAGCGTGAATGGTGGAGTGAGGTTGGGATTGTTTTTTAGGCAACATGTTGCGTTTAGAATTTTTCCCATTTTTGCTTTGTATCATTGCCTTGTTGTTTCAATTGGCCTTGTAATTTTTCTTGGAATTGGGCTTGAGTAATGGACTTTATTTGTAATTGGACTTGAACTTGCTTTTTGCACCTATTGCTTGGACTGAAATCATATCTTACACTTGGTAGCTTATTTTGGATTGTGTATTTCCTCATGATGGAATTTGTAATAGACTTTAGTAATGTAATTCAAATTAAGCCCATGACTTGTTATTGGCACCCTTGAATTTGTTTGAACAACATTTGAAATCATAATAAGATCATGATAGGTGAAACTTGAAGTCTTGATGAAAATGAAACACCATCATGCTTGTCCACATAAATGATGAAAGCATTATGAACCGAATAAGTCATGCCTTAAACTTTGAGAAGTGAAACCAAAACGAACTCATCTTAAACTTTGATTTGGAAAGAATGGAGTCATCTTGAATTCCTTGAACCAATGCCCTAATTTGGACCTTCAAACATAAAGCACTTGAATTATGCACATCCTTACTCATAAAATGATACATGACCAAGACAACTTGAAAATGAAGCAAACTCTACTTGTTTGACCAAGATTATGTCAATCTCATTTGAATGTCAACCATTACTGCACACACACTTGACCTGATAACCTTGAATGAGCCTTGATTCACCCTTGCACTATCCGAAAGCTTGGACAAAAAGAAACGAAAATAAAATGCAACACATTTTTGTATTTTTGAATGTTAGATGACATGCTAATGATATGATGCACAGATGATGAAAACGCTATGATGATTGTATTGATTCAGTGATTTAGGGTCAAAAATTTGGTGTGACACTGAGTTTAGCTTAAATAATAAAGAAAATTTGACTTTAAGAGCACTGGTCTGAAAAACATAAGCTGACTGTTGGTTGCAATATAGAGCAAACAAACAAAAAGATTTGGAAGTATTTTTCCGGGAATTTATCGTGTCCACAGAGATCGGTGCTACTGAATTGCCGTTCGACAATATCAATGTTAATGAGTTTGGTTTTAAAATGGTTTAAAGCGTAAAAATAGAAAAGTAAATAAAAACATAAAAATAATTCATTCTTAAACAAGACGAACTTATCAAGCATACATATAATCCACTCGTCACAAACATAAATTTACCGACCAATTATACTCCACCTGCAATACTCGTCAAAATCATCCAGCATCACTCACAACAGTGTCCATCTCTGGCACACTGAGCTGAGAGACAACCGTATTACTCTCGTCGTCACTCTCGCGCACGACGCCTTGAAACACGGAAGACATTAAGTTCTGACACCCAAAAGATTATCATCTAAATCTATCTCTAGCATCTAGATAATAGATATCCATCCCTAATCAAGATTCGTGATGTTTATCTCTAACACAACACAAATCCAAACATAAATGTAAAAAGATCAAGGAATACACCGATAATGATTTGTAAAGCAAAATTCATATAATATTATGATCAACAAAGATACATATGTTCAAAGTAACTATACAAACACCCAACAAAGAAATTACAAAGAGAAGAGAGAAGAGGAACCAAACATTTCTTGGTTTGTCAACACCAATCGACGAGAGATTCGACTCTGGATCATCCAAATGCAAGCTCCAATGATGTTTTCTAAGCTAATCTACAAGAAAAATGAAGTTTGATGGAGTTGGGAGCAAAAAACCCCAAAACCATCCCTAAAAATGTGTTTTTTACCCATATTTATTGTTGTCATCATCGCAGATCGCGCTAAGCGCGCTTTTGGGCGCTAAGCACGCCCTTATTAATATTAAACCGCCTTACAAGCGCGCTAAGCGCGCTACCTGCAACCATGAAAAATGTTTCAGCCATAACTTGAGAACCGTAACTCCGTTTTTCGCCCGGTTCAAAGCGTTGGAAGGCTTATTCAATTTCCTATCTAACAATGCATAAATATCAACAAAATTGGTGATTTATATTATCCTCATTTTGAGCCTTATTCGTTGATGAGTTGCTCAAAATCGCGCGTTTGAAGCCGTGTCTTCGACACTTTATTGCTTATGCTCCAAATACACCTCAATACCTACAAAATGAGATAAAATCAATTAAAATCAATTATATTTACACGAAATGAAATATATACACTAAAATGTAAACTATACGCATTTATAAACAAAACAGGGTTTATTCGTATGATATTTAACAAAAAGCAATGATAAGTGCAACAAAACATATATACAAAAATTGCTACAATTTGCACTTATCAACTCTCCCCAACTTACATAATTGTTTGTCCTCAAACAAAGCCAAACCAACTTAAAAACACAAAAACAATAACCAAAGAATCATGAATCAACAAGTTTTTACAAACAAAAATAAATGCAATGGTTCAATCGAAAACGGTACACACAAAGTAAATACTTACCACTAAACTACAATGATAACATAATCCCGAAACAAATGCTAAATACAAAAGTCATGCCAAACATTCTAAAACAACACAAGTTCAAATGTGAATCACACCTAGCAAAAACAATCATCGGTAGATAAAAAACATAAAATGAGGGACTTTTCACTCACACAACAATCCTGCAAACAACAGACTAAATTATGCATCCATCCAAAAAGTCACATTGAACATACAAAGGCAAAAATCACAAGGACTTTCAAGGCTGTAATGTGGTCGGGTAAACAAACAAGGGGTAATTCCTAAAGCTAATCGAAACAAAAACTTGCCTAAACCTAAAGGAGTGATTAACTCACAAAAGACTCAAACCAAAAATTTCAATCAAACTTCTTCCAAAATCCCAAGTGTTACACAAAACACACAACTTATTTAGCACAATTATTGGAACTCTTTTTGTTTCCTTTCTCAAGGATTTTTTTCTTTCTTTTTTCTTTTTCTTTTCTCTTGTCATATTTTTGTCTTTTTTCTTTTCTTTTTCAACCTCATAGCAACCAATAACATAAGTGAGAAAACATTGCTCTCCCCAACTTGAATTCAACCATATCATCATGTGAATACTCCCTACTTTCTAAGGCAAGGTAAAAATTCATACAACAACACAAAGTTGAGGGTTCAAGAAAAAACAACAATCAAGATCCACACAAAAAATGAATTTGACACTCATAGACAAGAATCAAACTCAAACAACATGGATAATGACCAACGGCTCAAAGGGTTTACAAACGACCACATACTCACAAGGTGAATTGACTATTTGGCTTAGGTAGTTGTGCTCAAAATGAAACAAAATGCCTTGATCCTTTTCATGCATTCATATAAGCAATACAAACAACAGATTCAACATAATAAAATCCAGTAAAACAAAATTGTCGGTACTCCGAGCATATATGAACAATGGAAAGTCACCTCACAAAAAGGTGGGAACTAAAGTGATTCACAATAAGAACAATTATATGAAAGAATGAATGGCATAGAAGTTGTAAAAAGCCTAAGTATCATGAATATGCTAAAGTCAAGAAATGGATAAACACATACCTTGAACGTGTACAAAACTTTAAACACTATCATTACCACGCATTCGCAAGTTGAAACACTCAAAATCGAAAAATCACCAAATGCGACTTCAAGCAATCGAGCCAAAATTTGAGTCCAAACAACAACAAAAGAATTAGAAAAATTACTAAGAATTACTAATATATAAGGCCTTGGTGGAAGTGGGAAGAAGGGGGAACCAAGTGAACAATTAAAAGAATTCACTGGTTCAGCACAGCAGAGCGCGCTAAGCGTGCAGGCCCGCGCTAAGCGCGCTACACCAGAAGCATAAAAACCAGTACAACAACAAGGTTCTGGTGTAGGCCTCCACTTAACACCTACACAATCTCATATACAATGAAAAAGTAATAACAGAACAAAAAATGATAAAACATGCTTGTTTTACGTCGTAAGCTCGACGCCTATTATTTATACACACATCTCCAAGTTGCCTCTTTACACGGTTATCGCTCACCGACGACGAAACCTAACCAAATACTTAGCAAACGTGAAGAGAAACAAATATTTACACTATATTCACAATTATGCAAAACATGTAAAATTCACAAATATGGTAAACATATACAAGTATCAATATAAACAAGTGAAAATAGACAATATATACGATATCTACAAAACTCAAAAACAAAGAAACTATCGCAATGCGTTTTAATAAAAACATCGATCCCTGGAAACGACACCATTTTGTTGGTTGCAATATAGAGCAAGCAAACAAAAAGATTTGGAAGTATTTTTCCTGGAATTTATAGTGTCCACAGAGATCGGTGCTACTGAATTGCCATTCGACAATATCAATGTTAATGAGTTTGGTTTTAAAATGGTTTAAAGCGTAAAAACAGAAAAGTAAATAAAAACATAAAAATAATTCATTCTTCAACAAGACGAACTTATCAAGCATACATATAATCCACTCGTCACAAACATAAATTTACCGACCAATTATAATCCACCTGCAATACTCGTCAAAATCATCCAGCATCACTCACAACAGTGTCCATCTCTGGCACACTGAGCTGAGGGACAACCATATTACTCTCGTCGCCACTCTCGCGCACGACACCTCGAAACACGGAAGACATTAAGTTCCGACACCCAAAAGATTATCATCTAAATCCATCTCTAGCATCTAGACAATAGATATCTATCCCTAATCAAGATTCGTGATGTTTATCTCTAACACAACACAAATCCAAACATAAATGCAAAAAGATCAAGGAAGACATTGATAATGATTTGTAAAGCAAATTTCATATAATATTATGATCAACAAAGATACATATGTTCAAAGTAACTATACAAACACCCAACAAAGAAATTACAAAGAGAAGAGAGAAGATGAACCAAACATTTCTTGGTTTGTCAACACCAATCGACGAGAGATTCGACTCTGGATCATCCAAATGCAAGCTCCAATGATGTTTTCTAAGCTAATCTACAAGAAAAATGAAGTTTGATGGAGTTGGGAGCAAAAAACCCCAAAACCATCCCTAAAAATGTGTTTTTTACCCATATTTATTGTTGTCATCATCGCAAACCGCGCTAAGCGCGCTTTTGGGCGCTAAGCACGCCCTTATTAATGTTAAACCGCCTTACAAGCGCGCTATGCGCGCTCCCAGCGCGCTAAGCGCGCTACCTGCAGCCATGAAAAATGTTTCGGCCATAACTTGAGAACCGTAACTCCGTTTTTCGCCCGGTTCGAAGCGTTGGAAAGCTTATTCAATTTCCTATCTAACAATGCATAAATATCAACCAAATTGGTGATTTATATTATCCTCATTTTTAGCCTTATTCGTTGATGAGTTGCTCAAAATCGCGCGTTTGAAGCCGTGTCTTCGACACTTTATTGCTCATGCTCCAAATACACCTCAATACCTACAAAATGAGATAAAATCAATTAAAATCAATGATATTTACACGAAACGCAATATATACACTAAAATGTAAACTATACTCATTTATAAACAAAACAGGGTTTATTCGTATGATATTTAACAAAAAGCAACGATAAGTGCAACAAAACATATATACAAAAATAGCTACAATTTGCACTTATCACTGACCCAAAACTAACTAATTTTTTTTTAAAGTCTAGAATGAAAACTGATAATTTGAATCGTCTTCACTCTAATTATCTTCTAACATCAACATGAAACTTGTAGATTTTTGTCTTAACTTTCCAACGCATATTCGAACGCATCCATCCGATTCTTGTAGCTCAAGTTATCATCTGCACAGTGCGAAGGTATCAAACTATATTTTATTTCGAAAATATGCAAGAGAAATAAAACCAAAGCAAATTTAAACTTAACTTCAAAAACATATTAAAAGCAATGAAAATAATGTAAGAAGTTATACAATTTTCGTAGCATAAAGTAAAATATGGTGTATTAAAATACATTGATCAAATATTTAATCAATTAGTAAGATAAGTTTTCAGTCAGTAATAAATTTTATATTTCTACTTAACTATTATCTATTTACAGTTTGTTTATTACATTTTTTATGATAATTTTTCAATAAATATTTTTTTAACAATAAAATATATAAATATAAAAATTAAAATTAAATCTTATAAAAAGGACCGATACTAGTGATTTTGTTACCTTAATCTTAATTGAATGTAGATATAAAAAAAAGTTACATTATTAACATTCAAATTTAATTCCTATTATTATATTTACCTGATTATAAAATAAATTAAAATATTATTAACTGAAATAAAATAAATAAATTACCATCATTCATCACCCTAACCCACATATTTAGTTTCCTAGTCGCGTAGTTTTTCAACAAATCGGGATGATTATTAAAAGAAATAGAAAAATTAAAAGGTATTTATTTTGATTTGTTGTCATTAATACTTTTGATATAAATAACCAATTCAATAAATAACCAATTCAAAACAAACTTACCTATTAAATGGGATAATTATTATTTTGAAAGAAAATGTTTTATTTGTTTCTCGAGCAGCACTATTATATATGCTAACCAACATAACTTATACTATCAAAAACTTCTTTAATTCATTTGTTGTCGTCTGCCCCTTCAGCTATTCTTCATCCTTCAATTTTCCCATTCCTAAGTAACATGGAAGTATCTCAAGAAGGCATTGCTTATGAGATATTTTCTTGGTTACCGACAAAAACCATTTATAAATTTAAACTAACATGCACTTCATTTTCCAAATTTCAAGAAGAACCCAATTTCAAAACAAAACAGTCATGTAATTTGTTAGGGGTGACTAATACAATTTTCTTTCTCCAAAATGATCAAATAAGTCAAAGATATCAAAAAAGGATTGAGTTACACCATTTATCTAAAGAGCAACAATCTTCTGGTGTTCCTAACAATGTTCTCACATTCCTATCAAATTCAGCTTGTGTTCTATTTTCTAGTAATGGTTTGCTTCTTTGTCATTCCATTAATGATGATTCTATTGAATTGTTTATTTGCAATCAAATTACAAAATCTTGCTCTTTCATTTCTACTCCAAAATCACTTAGAAAAAATCATAAATATTCTAACATAAATCTAATGTTAGATTGCTCTCAAGGCTCTTCATATGATTATTTGATATTTCCTTTTGAAAACACAATGGAATGGTCACCCACTAGCTATATATGCAGTATTATTATGGAAAAGAAGCTGCGTGGAAAATAACTCTTTTAACTGGTGGTAGGAATATGAAATTTGTTATGCCGGTGTTTCACAATGGAGCACTTCATTTTATCTCAGATTGTTCTAATTACTTTGCGAGATCGAGTCCTTTTTATAAGCCATACATAATGTCTTATAATTATGAGAAAGGATCTTCAACTATTCGTAAGTTACCAAGGAAAGCTATAAAAGGTTTTCATGTTGACTGTAACATGGGCATATTTAATAGGGGTAAAGTGACAAGTTCTAATAGTTTTATTTGTTTAGTGAAACCAAGAAAGTATATTCGTACTATTTGGTTTTTAAAAGATTACAAGTCAAGTTCATGGCAAAAGATTTTGAAGGTGTGAGTGAATGCATTGGTGTTAGAAGAGAAAGGTGCTCATGTTACCGGATTTACTATCATGAATGGAAATATTCTAGTTTTTTCTATGGAACACCAGATTTATAGTTGGGGTTTGGATGAAGAAACATTTATGATAATGGAAGAAATAGGCTCACATAGTTGTGGATCCAATCCTTGCTTTATTTCCTACTCAAACACTCTTCGTTCGTGTGGGACTAATGTTCAAACAATGCCTTGCTAGAAACTAATGATGTATGCAGTCAAGTGTAGTAGATTATTAGGGATTTTGAGAAGTTGTAATATCTATGTTTCAGTTAATATAATTCAATGCATTAGTTATTAATTTTGAATATACTAGACGCAGACTCGTGCGATGCACGGGTATTTTAAAATGTCATATATAACATTCATATTAGTATGAAACAAATAGTTGAATGAAAATAAAAAAGTTTTAAATATCATATGAGAAATTATATAGTTTAATATAAATAATCGACTAACTAACTCTAAACATTATGAAATACTTCTTTGTAAACCACATTTCTAGTTACATTTGAATATTCACCTTCATCGTCAGTTATTAATATCTTTAAGCCTATCCTTGAAGTAACTCTAGATAGTGCAACAAATAGTTGTCCATGAGAGAAAATTGATTGGGTCAAATACACTCTAACATGTTTGAGTGATTGGCCTTGACTCCTGTTGATAATCATAGCGAACGAAACAATCAATGGAAATTGTCGATGCTGAAATTCGAAAGGAAGTCTTTTATCTGAAGAAGTCTGTGATAACCTTGGAATAAAAATGTTCTCATAAATATTGCTACCAGATATAATTTTTCCTTCAAGCACATACCTTTCCATTTTTCTAATTATCAACCGGGTGCCATTGCACAATCCTAAAGACGGATCTATATTTCTCAATAGCATGACCGAGACTCAAACCTTCAATCTTAATTTGTGATTTGGAAGTCCAGAAGAAACAACGGTGTTTACAAATTCAGGAGTGTGCACATCATATGACATGTCAACATTTGATTTGACATTACATGGAGAGTCACTCATGTTATACATTAGATTTGGATACGTGCTTTGAACAATATCTGAAAATGGATCACCAAAGCTAGTAATTAACAAATCTTGTGGTATCTGGACTGTGATATCTTCATCATTAGCGTCTCTGGTACTTCCATCACTAATTCCCAAAATCCACTTTGAAAAACTCTTTCTCTCTTCAAAGTCTGAATTTATACCTCTGGTTAGAAGTCTCATGTTAGTGGTCAATGTAAGCACTTCACAAAAACTCCATAGAGGAGAAGAATTTATAGTAGAATGAACAACTTTCTGTCTTGTTCCATTAGGTATAACATGAAGAATCTGACGAAAATCTCAACCCAACACACTACCTTTCCACTAAATGGAATATTTTTTACTATTAGTATATCCTTCAAAGTACGATTAACAGTTTCAAAACAATGTTTGTGCATCATTGGATTTCTTCAAGATGTTTATATTTGTTTGTTAAAAGATGTAGTGATGGAGAGGTAGTGGTAAGTGTGTGGCAAAGTATTGATTTATATAGAGGAGAATTGGAAATCATTTATTGTCATGTTATCTACAAAACCTATATAAGTGCACTTATACACCTATATAACTTATCATGTAAGGTTACTTTAAAAAGCTATGCATGCAAGTTCTTGCATGTGATTGTGTTAGGTTAACTACCTAAGCAAGGAAGTCTTATCCCTTGCATGTGATTCTACATGCAAAAATTCATCTAATTGTTTGTATCTTTAAAAAAAACACCATATAATGTTTAGTGTAAATTTTTTTTAAAAAATATATTATATATATTTTTATATCAAAATAGAAATAATTTAATGTCTTACCTTTAATGAAAAGTAATAAATATATTTTTAACACAATAAAAAATAAAGAGTAAAAATAAAGTAAGGTTTCAATACCTTTTCTTTAAAAAAAATTATTGAGTTATTATTAATAAGTGTTTTGGTGTAATTGTTTTTAAAGAATATATTAATATAATTTTTATATTCGTTGCTTTTTATTATCAAAATAGAAATAATTTAATGTCTTTCATTTAATGAAAAGTAATAATATACATCTTTAACACAATAAAAAATAAAGGGTAAAAATAAAGTAAGGTTTCAATATCTTTTCTTTGAAAATTTTATTGAGTTATTATTACTAAGTGTTTTGGTGTTAATTTTTTTTAAAGAATATATTAATATAATTTTTTGTATTAATTGTTTTTTCATATCAAAATTGAAATAATTTAATGTCTTTCATTTAATGAAAAGTAATAATATATATTTTAACACAATAAAAAATAATGTTTCAATACCTTTTCTTTGAAAATTTTATTGAATTATTATTAATAAGTGTTTAGGTGTAAATTTTTTTAAAAAATATATTAATATAATTTTTTATATCGGTTCCGTTTTTCTTTGAAAGTTTATAAATAATTTTAAAAAATAAAGTGTAAAAATTATTTAAATTATTTTATATATATTAAGAATACAATTTAAATTAATAAAAAAATATTATAATTAATTACAAACTTATATATATAAACTTTTGGCTTATAAACATTTATTTGTAACAAAATTTAACAAATTAATTAGAAATAATATGAATGTCAATGACATATTGCATGTCATTGTGATTGTGATGTCATTATCATTTGAGTTACTTTAAGAAGCTATGCATGCAAACCCTTGCATGTGATTGTGATGTCATCTACAAAACATATATAAGTACCCTATATACATAGATATACTTATATACATAGGGTTAAGGAGGAAAAATTGGCTTTCTAGGATTTGCTATCAGACCTTGTTCCTTTTAGTATAATAAAGATTGTAATATATTTATATTCATACATATTTAAATGTTATGCATACATGATATATTCCAAGATGAATATGCCATTAAGATATTATTTATATGCCATTTTCATCATAAATGTGCCTATTAGGGAGATTACAAACAATTCTTACAACACTTTGAAGTTTATGTATAATAAATTTCCAGATTCATATATTAATATGGGTTAAGTATGTTTTAGGTCCCTCTAAATAACCCAAATTTCGGATTTAATCCCTCAAAATTTTTTGTTTAAGGATTTGTCCCCCTAAAGTTTTACATCCCCAATTTTCATCTCTGACGTCTATTTAAGTTAACGAATGAAGACGTGGATGATGAACTGGCAAATTTTTTGAGATCATTGGATGTGTTGTAAAGTCCACGTGGGTTATGAGTAGACACATCAGCAGAGATAAATTACTTAATTTCATCTCCTCTTTCTCCTCTGTTAACCTAATATCATGTCAATGTTTCTCCTCTTTCTCCTCTATTAACCTAATTTCATATTTTTATTTGGATTTTTTGTCCTTCTGGTATCTTTTTTCTTGTTCTAGTCTTCGTTAATTTCAGCAGAATTTCTTTGATGGCATGTTCAAGAACAAGTGATACAAAGCACATTAACATGTCTAGTTGCTCTGTGCGAACCCGACGGGGAAGGAATTGTGGTTGTGATGCTCGTATGGTATCATATGTCTGTAAAAATGGTCGCAACAAAGGTAGGCTTTTCTGGAGATGCCCTTTTTGGCAGACTGAAGAAACTTGCGATTTATTCGTTTGGGATGAAGATCTGCTCGATTCAGATGTTAATGATGTTGAACAACCAGAAAAGTATAGGATGAAGGAATTAGAGACAAATGATTTGCTGAGGGAGTTGTATGAAGGTGCGAAGAAGAAGAATTTGAAGCTGCAATCGAAATTGAGAGCAGAGGCATTGGCTGGGAAAATAAAGCTTATATGTGTTGTGGTGTCTTTGTTGATTAATGTATTCCTTTTAATGAAATGTAAATAATGAAATTAGTAGTTGTGGAATTTTGGTTGATGAATGCAATGTAATGAAATTGGTGTTGATGAATGTAATGAAATTGTTGTTGATGAATGTAAACATAATGTTGTTGATGAATGTAATGAAATTGTTGTTGATGAACCAAATTGTTGTTGATGAATTGTCTTCTGTTATGTTTGAACCCTTAATGTAAAGTAAGACAATTAATGTAAATTGTTGATGAATGTAATGTAAATTGTGGATGGATGTAAATTGTCAATGAAATGATATGTGTTGTTAATGTAAATTGTTGTTGATGAACCCTTAATGTAAATTATTACAGTATGGCACATTGACATTATTTGGCATTCAAAATTGATACATAATGAGTTAAAATAGAATTCATTGACATTAGTTTGATCCACCAAAATTAGTTTGTAGATGCACCAAAATAGAATCCATAGAAATAGAATTCATTCATAATGGATACATAATGACTTGATCTTAGTTTGTAGATCAACCAAAATTACAACAAAATATAGTACATAGTTTGATCCAATACATGATCTTAGTTTGTAGATGCACCAAGACTACAGCAAAATGAGTACATAACAAAATAACTTAGTTAATCAAAGTCTTCAGATTACTTAAGAACATTACATAGACAAAATGCACAACAATCAAAACAAAATAGATGGCCTTTATTGCTATTCTTCAGGTATAACAAATGGATCATCAACTTTTTTTCCAGGGCCAGGTATGTTCTTGGTCTTCAAAGTCCTTAGCCTATTAGACTGCCTCTTTTCAACTGAACCCTCAGATTGAGTCTTGTACCTGCTCTGGGTTTTAAGCTTTACAGGCTCACTGCAGGTTGGTCTTGAAAGGACTGTTCGAATACCAGGTGTCTTGAATGGTTTGTTTCTGCATATTTTGGGTGGTTTACCAAAGAAAACTTTGGCACTTGTAAGTTTTGGTGTAGTTGCCTTGAGGGGTGATTTGTCAACATTCAAAGGTTGAATGTCCAAGACATCATCACCCCGTAATAATGCTTCCAGAGTATCATACAAACTTGTAGCAGGTTTAGTTGCAGTCTTCATGGGCTCAGTTACCACAGCATCAGGTTCATTTGCAGTCTTCATGGGCTCAGTTACCACATCATCAGGTTCTTTTGGCTCAGCTGTAGTCTTCATGGGCTCACCAGTGACAACATCAGTTTCTTCATTAGACTCAGTTGAAGCTTCATTGATAGGTACACCAGTGACAACTTCCTCACCTTCTTCGGTAGGGCCATCATTAACAGTTGTAACAGTTAGATCATTTGTGTTAGTTGCAGCACTGATATTTGACTCCTTGTACGCATCTTTGCATGTTCCATTCTTGACAGTTGTGTTGTTTTTCTTTGGTTCATTTGGTTCCTTTATCTTTTCCTTTTGGGTTCCTTAGTTGTTCCCTTGGTAGTAGTTCCTTTAGGCCTCCCCTGTAGGGAACAATCACAATATCATTCATAAAAATCACAATAACAATCTCAATATGTAAAGTAAGACAATATGAGAATACCCTTTTTTTAGGTGCCAATTGACTTGACTTGTATGAATAGCTTGTGTAGGTATTCCTTGACTTGCTTCTGTAGGTATTCCTTGACTTGCATCTGCAGGTATTCCTTGACTTGCATCTGTGGGCATTCCATGACTTGCAGCATTGGTACTTCCTGATGGAAGAAGCACAATCTGCTTGTTTTTCTTGCATGTTCTTTTGTTGTTTCCAAGCTCAAAACATAACTTGCACTTATGATTTGTGTTAGTTCTTTTCCATTTTGTTTGGCTTCTCTCATCAGGTTCTCTCCTCCTAAGTTTTTTTGGCCTTCCTGGGCCTCTTTTGAACATAGGAGGGTATATGGCTGGGTCATCAGTTTTTGGCCACTTATTTTGGCCATTCAAAGGAGTGATACCTACTTCATAACATCTGACATATGTTGACTTGTAATAACATTTATGGACATAATTTATGGGATTATCTTTTTTCCTATGGATTGCAGAAACTGCATGTCTACATGGAATTCCAGTGAGATCCCAAAAATTACATGAACATGTCTTGTTATTCAGATCAACTACAAAACTATCAGTAAACATCACATGGGTAACCTGGAATGTTAGCTGTCCAGCATAAGTTGCTGTCCAACTTGCACTCTTCTCAATCTCTCTATCCAATCTCCTAAGTGGCTTTGACATAATCTTTCCATTATAACCATTAACCTTTTCCCTTAAAGTTGCAAACCTACCCATAAGATAAGACCTGATCCATTCAAACATTATAATAATAGGTTTGTCCCTCTGAAGCAGAATAGTGGCATTAAATGATTCACTTAAATTATTCATCAGTACATCACACTTAGAAAACAAAGGAAAAGCATGCTTACACCACTTTGTTTTTGGTATGGTCTCTAACCGTTCATAAGCATCATTGTTGACTTCCTTGATCTTTTGCATGAATTGTTCATGAGCTTCCAGATATGTAGCCTTTGCTACAGCCATCATTAGGTCCCTAAAGAGGATACCACCACCAAACCTCTTTTTAAAGTTAGCATACAGATGCCTCACACAAAATCTATGCTCAAATGCTGGGTATTATTCCTCAAACACTTGTACAAGGCCCTGTATACAATTATAACAACTATATAAATCAATTGATCAAGAAATGCAATTAATATACAAAAAATATAAAGATGTACACTTGCCTTTTGTTGGTCAGAAATAAAACACCACCTTTGGTCACCAATGTCTTCAATAAGTAGTTGCATAAACCAACTCTAAGTGTCCTTTGACTCAGTTTCTACAACTCCAAATGCAAGAGGTAGGTACTGGTCATTAGGATCTCGTCCCACTACTATCAATAGTATCCCACCATACTTATGTTTTAGATGACAACCATCAAGTCCAATAAATGGCCTACAAGTATGTTTCAAGGCTTTCTTTGTTCCATCAAAACACATGTAACATCTTTCAAACCTTGGTAATAAACCTGGACCTGGAGTTTGAGTGTTCATCTTGAAAGTGTTTCCTTGTGAAGCTCTCCTCAATTCAGCCTCATAAGACCATAAAAAACTAGATTGTTTGCTAGAATCTCCCTCCACTATCCTCTTGGCAAATTTTCTTTCCTTAAAAGCCCTACAACCTGGAATTTCAGTAGCATATATAACCCTAACATCAGCAATCACCTCATTCAACTTCATTTTATTGTTGTTCTTCATCCTATCAACAATCACCTTTGCAACCCAATCAGCTTTTGCACTTTTGTTAAAAAATTATCCTCCACACTTATGTTTATCATACAAGGTCTTAATTCTAAAGGTGATAGATGTCAACACTTTACTGTAAAGGACAGTGTAATCATATAGAGATTTCTCCTTGCAAACCACCCTGCATCTCACTGCATCATTCTTCACAAATCTAACATCCTTCCCATTCAGTACATTATGTTCCAAAATAGCATTCTTAAACTGCCTAAGTGATGAAAACTCCATTCCCACCTTGAACTTATAATCCTTTTTAATACCATCAACATCATTATACCTAACAACACTTGGCCTATCATCATCACTATCATCTTCAGCTCCACTATCAAGCTCATCAGTTTAATACTCATCTTTAATTACATGTTCTTTACCCATCTCTGGTGTAATCAAGCTTTCTTTAACTACCTCACTAGAACAAGCCACGACATCATCAGCATGTACATTTGATGGATAACTATCAAACTGCTCATTAATACCATCATCAAAACCCTCATAAATAAGATTCATCCTTTCTTCTTCACTATCTTCAAACTTAATATCTTTCACTGACTCATCACTAGAACACTCATCATCGGAACCAAAATCAACCTTATCTTCAAATTTTGGGCATTTGTTCCTCGTTCTTGCAGTCTCCATAAAGGTTTCAGCCTCCTTACTTGGTATCGCTTCAGTGTATATTTCAACATCATCCTTGTATTCTTTCATAAAGGCACCAATCTCAAAAGCATCACAATCATCCTTAAATGGTTTTAAATCACTCTCTAAGGTACCTTCACCATGTTTCCACCACATCCTAACACTACTATACTCAAAGCCAGGATCCATCCCCTTAATTAAATCACAAGCATCAAAAAATGACCAACTTTGACTATCCTATCCATTAAAAGCGTATACATCCCTACCCACATACTTTAGCATAGGGTCTTTTACAAAAGAACCCTTAGTGAAAAATATTACCTTAAACACCCTCGTCCTTACATATTGAAAGTAAATTTATAGTCAATGATGAGCCCACAAAAAACCCTAAAAACAAACATATTAATGAATACACTACCATTAAAATACTATACTTATACCAAAGTTCAATAAAATAAAATCTAATAAAGAACATGTGGACCTACCTCAAGTTTCGTTGTCGAGGGACCACGAATTTGCAGCAGCTTCCAAAAATAATGTTGGGACCACAGAGCAACACAATCACAAAGTACTGCAAAAGAAGGTTACCAAAAGAAGGTTACGAATGAAACATCAAACAAACTTTAGAGATTGAAAAGGAAACAATGTTGCGCTCACCTTGGGAATGAGAGAGAGAGAGCATAATTTCTTTGAGAGTGTAAATGTTAACTTTTGGGAGTGAAGAGTTAATCTAGGGTTAACTTAATCTAAAGTGAAAAGTTAATAGATATTCAGAAAAGACAAATTATGTGGCATTGTGTGGCATTGTTACATCAGCAACAACAATAATAAAAAATTAAAATAAATGACATATCAGCCTCCACGTCATCAACCGTTAACTTAAATAGACGGCAGGGATGAATTTTGGGGACGGAAAACTTTAGCGGGACTATTCTTTAAACAAAATTTTTTGGAGGACTAAAAACGAAGTTTGGAATATTTAGAGGGACGAAAAACATATTTAACCCTATTAATAATTATTGAAAAAACATAACATCATTAATCATCTCTCTAATTCAATTGTTAGAATAAATTTTATATTTTGATCTTGATATTATAGTTTCTACAATTCTATAAATTTCTACAGAAGAGTAGCAAAACGTACCTGAATAATGATGTTCATTCTTGTTAGATTTGATTTTTCTAATTCTTCCATTTGATACTTGAAACAGAAGCTTCAGTTGCCATTATTTAAAAATACTATAAGATTGTTAGAAAAATTAATTTAAATAAAATGGTCCGATGCTAGAATCGTGAACAAATCACTTTCCTTATAGTATTTCAAGAACTCTCAAATTGTCTTAGAGTTTCTACATAAGAATACCCAAGATAATTCAACTTATACTCGAGTTTGCACAAGATCGATGAAAAATCGAATGTAGGAAAGATGAAATCCAGAGTTTTGTGTGAAGAGGATAAACATTTCTAATATGTTTTTCTGAATCTGGAATGCTCAATTTATAGGTCAAATTGGTGTTGTTTCATAAAGTTGTCTCCCTTGATGAAACACGCGCTTTCAACAACACTTTTACTAAATGTTGCATTATTTCGTCTACAACAACACTTTTCAAATGTTACACTGTTTCGCCTAAGGCAACACTTTTCTCAAATGTTGCACTGTTTCGCCTACAACAGCACTTTTACCAAATGTTGCACTATTTCGCCTACAACAACAATTTTCAAAGGTTGCATTGTTTCGCATTCTGCAACACTTCATGAAATGTTGCATATTTTCGTATTCAAACTTACTGTAACACTTCACAAGTGTTATCTATTTCTGAATTCAAACCTACTGTAACACTTCACACGTGTTGCATATTTCTAAATTCAAAAATTAATCTTCACTTGAATATTTTCTAGTCATTTTGGAACACACTTAAGATTATTAATTGTTAATAATTTACAACATACGGCGGAAGAGGCCCATAGAGGTGGCAGAGTTCCGTGGAGGTGGCGGCCAATGCCTGGAGTATGGTGGAAATCAGAGTTTGTACGGCGGCGACATAGGACCGTGGCGGTCGGCCGGCGGGACAACGGGTTTGTATGGTGGCAGTTTGAGTTGTCCATACCATTTTGGGATTTTCGGTCACTAAACCAATTTTTTTGGTTTGCGTATTTTGTGACTTTTTTGGTTCGCTTCGTGGATCCATTTGCTAATGGGTTGTGTATTTTTTGGGCTTTGTTATGATCCATTATGTTTTGGCAATTATAAATGTGTGTCTCTTATATTATTATTTTGTGTGATAATCTTGGGAGCTTTAGAACAAAAAGGAGAAATAAGAGTTTAAGGAATTCCAAGGGTAAAATTAGAAAGGCAAGAGTTTTGGGAAACCTTTGGAGTTATCTAAGGGGATTAGGAAATACTTCGAAACACCTTGAGTTTGTGTGAATTATATATTGAAAGTTGGAGAAGTTGGGAAACACTTGGATAGAAAATAAGGTTTGTTCTTGGAAACTTTGAAGGTTATTTTCTTATAAGACATTTGTAATCTCTTGTAACAATTTTTGGACATAGTGAATTGAAGAGCTTCTCTCTCCCCTAGACGTAGATCGTTCAATCGAACTGGGTAAACAACCCTTATGTATTTCTCACCTTATTTTATCTTATTCGGAAAAATTCATTATCTTATTAGTTATTATTGTTGAAGGTCATTTGTTTGGTTGTGTCATTGTTCTTTGTCCCCATACATCAGATTCCTTGGTATGAATTAAACATTACCATTTTCACAACACATTGTGTGTGCGATATCCATTATGGTATATTTTTTCTATCAACTTTTTCACTTCATCTTTATTCTTTGTCTTTATTGTACCTCTAGCCAAGGCATCAAAAAGCAATATTTCTTGAGCTTTTAGACCTCTTTTGAAATGTTGCATATGTTCCATACTACTCATGTTGTGATTTGGACACATTCTGAGTAATTGTTTGAATCTCTCCCAAACAACAGACTATGAAGACAAGCTTTTAACATGTTTTGATGAATACAAGCTCAATAATGATATGATCAAAAGGGGAAAAAGAAAATATGCTGAAGACTTGATTTAACTTACAAGATGCAATTAATCAAATTTAATGGTATGTGAAATTCTTGACTAATACAATCTTAGTGCTCAAGTCTTTAATGCATCAAAAAGCTATTTCTTGTTTTGAACCATTTTAAAATGATTTTCAAATTTCATCTATTTTCTTAGTTAAAACTCTAGATGTGACATTAGTTTGGTTCAAATTAATAGGCAAATTTTCAATTTCTTAAGTATTACAATCGGTTGCTCCTTGGAAACAATCAATTGTCTCAAATTCGTTTTAGCCACTGCTAGTGTTGAAATTTCATTTTTCAGAAGCAACAACCGATTGTCACTTTAGCACAATCGACGATCACAAGACTTTTTCCAAATTTTTTAAACGTTGTGCCTGGTACAGTCGATTGTAGGATTGCAACAATCAATTGCACCTGTTTGTTTTCTGAAAAATACTTTGTTTTATGGCATCTTTTTATCATATCTCTTCATGGTAACCTACACATCATTTCAGAATGAATTTTTCAGAATTTCTCTAATCATTGCCATGATTTTTGAGTGGTTTCATGCATCACTATAAATTCATTTCAAATTTTCATTACCTCTTTCAATAAAAATCTTAAAATCTCTCTGCATATTTTTCCAACAGAACTTTCATACTTAGATACTTTTTGAAATACATTTTCACATCATTTTCAACAAAGTATCTTGAGCACTTAGAGAGTATTTGTTCTTGAATCTTCATACTCGAAAGAGAAGAAGACTTTATTCTAATAGAATAAGTCTTAAAGAATTCTACAAACTTCATCTACTTATATATATATATATATATATATATATATATATATATATATATATTGTTTTGTTGTAAATTCATAAGTATCAAGGATTGTTTGATATTAGGTGTGGTTACTTATCATCCAGGATTGTTGGAGATAAGGTTACAAGAAAAGGGAGGATTATTTTCTTTTCTTATGGTACAAGTTTCAAGAGGATTGTTCTTGATAACTTGGTTAGAATCTTGTTTAGGGAGATCTAACTATAATAAAATCTCTTACATGTGGTAAGGGGACTGGAGTACGCTCGGATTGTGAGGGGAACCAGAATAACTCTCGGTGTTCTTTACTCTTCCGTACTTTACTACTTTCATTGTCTAACTTAACCATGCAAGATAAAGATTCATAAAAACCAGATAATTTTTCTAATTATCCAGTTGATTTCTGTAATTTCTACAACCCCAAAACTTTTTCCTAACATTGACACTATTTAAATCTGTAACAGTACACATTACACACACTTCTTCGCACCAACACTCCATCCTTTTCTTTCTTATCACAACAGATCCAAATGACCCATAACTTTGGGTGTTTGATTTTGAATTGTTGCTGGAGTTCATTGACATGTTGTTCACATATGAATGAAGAAGGAGGAAGAAGATGATGAATAGTAACCCTAACGTGAATATATCACATTGAACAAAGAATGTGGTTACAAAGTTAATATAATGCAATATGTTGAGTCACAAATGCATACCAATCCTTGTTGTCATGCCACATCAGCGTACTTAACGTTTTCACTGCCAAATTAACATAATGGATCAACTTAGTTAACGGAACGATTGTTAAGGGATTAAATTGTAACGTTTATTACATAAGGGACCAAACTAAAAACAGAAATTAAGTTAAGGGACTTCAGGACTAAATAAGCCTTTATTGTCCATTTAAAGTCAATAAATCATTCCAATTCACACTCTAATTTTTTCATCATTCCATGATTTCCAACTGTTCATCCAACAATTAGATTTCAACAGTGAATTTTTGTATCGTGCAGTGGAGAAAGATGTCTACATGAGAGTAGCACCTTGTATTACACCTTCAAAGTACAACCAAGTATACAAGCTCATTAAATAATTTTATGGTATCAAGCAAGCCAATAGAAAATGTTACAAAAATATAACTTTTTTACTGATCCAACACAAACCGTATAAAGTTGCATATGATCACTCTTTTTTCATTAAGAAAATCACTAAGTCATTTAATTTTCCATTACTAGTAATGTAAATGAAATAATAATTCTTGGTTATTTAATTTTTGAGTATGAATATATCATCATGTACTACATACATCTTTTCAAATAAAAAATCATGGCTAACTTAAGTATTTCCTTGGCATTAAAGTGGTTCCTCTACGCAAGGGATATTGTAACACCCCACTTTTAATTTTAGTATTTGTTTTCTTAATTTTATTTAAAATTTTGGAGGGTGTTTTATTTAATTAGTTACTATTATTTAGATTAATGAGGATTGTGATAATTGAATTATAGTTTTATATTTAAAATTATTAGAAAATGTGAGAATTTTTTTGTTTTGGGGCACTAAACTAGAATTAATTAAGTATGAAAATGTGAGTAGAATTAGTGAGAATTGGGAGCATTAGAAGAATTATTAAAAATAAAATAAAAATTAGGTTTTTATTTAAATAAAAGGAAGAAGTGATATCACATATAATTTGGTGGAAAATAGTCTAAGAAGATGAAAGAGCAAACTCTAGCATAGAAGGTGAAAGAGGAGAGCCTTCATAGCCAAAGTCGATAAAGCTTCAAACTTTTCTCCCTAATCGGGGTAAGAGGGAATTGGTCAATATATTTGTGTTTAAGCATCAGGAATAGTGGGAATTCATTAACCCATATTTTCCTTTTTCTTCCATTGTTGCTCTATTAATATTGCAAATTTTGTGATTATATGGTTAATTTGGATTCTTGATGTTCATGAATATATGTGATGGTTTTGATGAATATGATGATGACTTTATGATTAATTGATGTGATAAATGTTAAATTGATGTTTTGTTGTGAAATATGTTGTTATAATGTGTAAATCGAATGTTGGGTGTTTGATTGGTATGAAATTGGTTGAGGAAATTGAGATATGGAGCGATTTAATAGAGAAAACACATAAATCGCATTTTGCACAATGGTGACAGGCATCGCCTACGTGTAGGACTAACCGTCACTGCGTCGGGGACAACGATGTCATTCATCAGTGATGACAGGCGTGAGCTGAGTGATAACTCAACCATCAGCGCCCCTAAATGAGCGCACGACCCCAAACTCTCATCGATTGAAGGAAGACAGACCTTAGAGGGTGACAGTCGTCATGGCCGAGATGGTCCAACCGTCATCCCTGCAGAATGGTTGTAGTGAGGCGTCATACTCGGTTTTTCAAATAATTCTCGATTTTCTGACTTGTGTGTTACGGTTTGATGTTGATTGATGATAAAAGTGTTTGAGTTGTTATAATCAAATTAATTGATGAATACCTCATGAGGAGAAATTGTTGATGTTGAGATAATTTGGTTCGATGGAACCAATGATGTGGCCATAAAATGGCAATAATTGTTGATGATGAATTTTAGGTTCGAAAGGAACTAGTGACGAGTAAAGAAGTTGGAGGTCTATATGAGAACTTCATATTTTTTGTAGCACTCATGCATCATGTATATTGGATATATGTAGGACTTCGATTCAATGATGAGTAGGACTTTGGTCCAGTGACGAGTAGGACTTCGGTCTAGTGACGAGTAGGACTCCAGTTTAGTGACGAGTGGGATACCTCAGAAACATACATCTGAATATCCTAGAGATTGGTACCACATGCATGGGAGTATAAGAGATGAACATTGCATACATAATTACATTTATTATTGTTGTTATATTAAGTTTGTGATTATGATTGATGAATTATGATGATTAAAACTATTTTGTTGTTTCATGCACCATTTATATATGATATGTATTTCTCACCCCTTTTTGTTTCCATGTCGCTCTATATGTATGTTATGCAGATTCTCAGGTAGCGACTGAGAAGCGTTAGACGTTACTTATTTTGGGAGGATAGTATAGTTGGCCTACTCACTACTTTAATTATTGTTTTGTTTATCTTATCTTATTGGTTGTTTGCTTTTCATTGAGTTGCTCTGATACTGTATCATTGGGTTGAGAGTACCATGTTTCATTTCTATGCCGCTTACTTGAATAATGATGTTATGTTGTTTTGAAGTTACTTCCGCATTTTGAATTAAAGATTGAATGTTGAGAGATATGTGTAACATCCTGTTTTGTTTTATCTTCATATTTTCCACATGCGTTTGTATAAAATATATGTTGGGGTTTAGGGTGTTCCATAGTTGGTATCAGAGAAGGCCGGTCCATTTGGCCTTAGGTGTTAAGAACTTATAGTATCCTCTCGTACGACATGTATGTTAACCCTGTCAATGTTATTTTTCCCCGTAACCACTTTTTACTTTACTGTTGCAATTGGTTTTGTTGACGCTTGTTCAGGAAGAAATGGTTTGCATCCTAACATCAAGAATTTCATCGTATATCAGGAGATCCATCATTTCTCGGTACTGGTAAACAAATGTAGATTTATGGTGAGGATAGTAGAGTCAGATCCGCCCGCTACAAGAGTGTGACTCAAAAGAGGATTGGGAATCAAAATCATGGAAAGTCGTTTATGACTTTAGTTGCTTAGGGGAATCAAAAGTTCTAGCAGAAGTCTGCAAGCGGGAGTGGAATAAGTGGGGGAGGTGTTTCTTCTCCTCTAAAATGCAAGAACCCAAGCCTAACTTGTTTCAAGCGTGGAAAGCTGGGACATCATGTCGCTGAGTGCAAGAGTATATTGTTAACTTGTTTCAACTGTGGAGAATAGGGTCACATCAGCACCCAATGCCAAAAGCCGAGAATGGCACTAGGTATTGCGCATGCTAGTGGAAAGTTATTTGCTCTTAGTGGTGTCGAGGTCTCAAAGTTAGATAATTTGATTCGATATATGTGTTTCATAAATGGTGTTTCTTTGATTGTTATCATTTATACATATGCATTTCACTTGTTCATATCACATGACTGAGTTATCAAGTAGAATATGGTAGTGTCTTCAATCAAGGGTGATATGGTCATTGATACCCAACTAATGGTTCTGTGACCACTTCGTTAGTTTGTTTGAATTTCCCTTTTCCATTTATGGTAAGGATTTTGGAGTTAACTTGATATGTTTTCTCCTAAGTCAACTAGATGTTATGTTGGTAATGAACTGTGTTAGTTCTTGGATTGGCTGGAATTTTGGTAAAACAAAGTATGTTCAATGTTGATGTCAAGGTGCTGATGTTGCAACATTGAGTCTTAACACTGGGCTGTGTTAAGTATTTAAATTGCTGAAGTTGGATGTCTGATGTCACATGGCGATGTTGTGACATTAGATCTGCGGAATTAATAACATCAGGTTGTGATGTTGTTAGGGTTGCGTGTTAGCTGGAATTGTGGAGAGCAAGCTGTCTCATTGGATGCGAATATCTTGGGATAGATATTTTCTGCTGCAAAGGAGATCTGGTGCAGATTTGTAGGAGATTTAAAAGGCTGAAGATTTAAAAGGATTTTAGGAGAAAATCTGTTTTAAATATTCAGTTTTAAATAATAAATCGGGCGAGATTTTGTAGCAGGTCCAAGACCAATTCAAGGAGCTATATAAAGCGCACCAGTGCTAGAGAAAAGTGACGAAGAAGAGAGAGCTAAAGACTGATTGTCGTTTGTGTCTTCGTCTATGATTTGTAAACCATTCTAGTGTGAATCGGTATTAGTGTTTTGATTTGTTCTTGATCAAAGCTGTGAAGCAAAATCAAGTAGTGATATTCAAAGGGTGTTATCTCATTGAAGTGTTTTAGGGATTGAGTAGTGTTCTCATATCTAAGTGGTTTCTTAGGTAGAAAGTCACTAGTAGGAATTAAGTTTAGGAGATTGTCAACTGGGTTGTTGAGTCTGTAAATTAATTCTACAAGAAGTGAATTTCATCCCTGGCTTGGTAGCCCCCAGACGTAGGTAGTTAGACCGAACTGGGTGAACAATTCCTTGTGTTATTGTGTTACTGTTATTGCTGTCCATTTGCAGAGTGTGTTATTGTGACATCGCACCTTAACATCACACGTCTGATACCAGAATTTCAATTGGTATCAGAGCAGGCATCCTGTCTGTCTCTGGGTGAGATCTAGGGAAGTTACTTTCTGGTGTAAAGATGGACAAAGAAGTTGGAGGATTAGTCAACAGACCCCCTATTTTGGATGGATCCAATATGACTATTGGAAGCCAAGGACGACCACTTTCTTAAAATCCTTGGACAGCAGGGCTTGGAAGGCTATTGTTAAAGAGTGGAAAGCACCTGTTGTGTGTGAGAAAGATGATACTGGCAAAGATAAAGAAGGCACCTCAAAGCCAAAGCCTGAAGAAGAATGGACCAAGGAAAAAGATGAGCTTGCCCTTGGAAATTCCAAAGCTCTAAATGCAATTTTCAATGGAGTGGATAAGAATATCTTCAGGTTAATCAATTCCTGTGAAGTTGCTGAGGAAGCATGGGATATTTTAAAGATAACTTATGAGGAGTTAGCATCTACTTATCGAGAGCTGTGTTTAAAAAGTGTTGAGATTTGTCAAGAAAACAAGTGTCACAAGCAACATATTGCTCAGCTTGAAAATGAAAAAGCTGATCGGGAAAATGAAGTTGTACTAGTTAAGTCTCAACTGGATCAGATGACAAAATTTGTTAGGATGATGAACAGTGGTACAACTACTCTTGATAAGATTCTTCAGTCAGAGAAAGCTGCTGGAGATAAATCAGACATAGGATATGTGGCAAGCACTTCAGGAACAAAGAAGGAGATGTTTCATCCATTGTCTCAACATCAACCTAAGAGACAGAATCCTACCCCTAAGAAGGTTGTTCAGCCCTAGAATGTTGAGAAAAAGAATGGTCCCCATCAGAGAAAGATGCAGCCTCAAGGAGCTAGTCAGTATATGCCTCCCCAATTTCACAAGAGCATGCAAGCTGCAAGGTTCAAACAGGACATGTCTCATCAGGTGTCTTAACATCAGGAAATCTGGTATGGAAATGAATACAACCATGTTGTGCCTTATTACTATGGAAGAAGAAAGCCTCATCACCATAGAAGGCAGCCTAAGAGACAGTATCCTCAGTACAGAAGAAGGCAATCCAACTATGGAATAAGGAGACAACATTATGGGTGGCAGTCACAACATTATCATCAAAGTGGAAGAAGATCTAACCACTTTAGAAATGACAGAGTCAGATGCATCTATTGTGGTAAGTTTGGACATATGCAGTCCTCGTGCTTCAAGCTTCACGGTTATCCAAATTCCGCTTCGCAACCCAGACTGAAAGAGGTCAGGCCTAAGGTGGTGAAGCAATGGGTTCCTAAAGTTACCAGCTTGATAACTCACACCTCCTTAAGGGTTTCTACCAAAAATGACTGGTATTTTGACAGTGGGTGTTCAAGACACATGACTGGTGTAAAGAATCTGCTTGTAGATGTGAAACCTCAGTCTTCTGGCTATGTTACATTTGGTGATGGGATCAAAGGAGAGATAAAGGGGATTGGTAAACTAAACTGTGGTAGTGCTTCTAGACTGGAGAATGTTCTTCTTGTTAAAGGACTAACAGCAAATTTGATTAGTATTAGTCAACTTTGTGATCAAGGATTCAAAGTAGACTTCACAAAGTCCGAATGTATGGTCAAAGATGACAAAGGAGAAGTCATTATGAAGGGAGCCAGGTCTAAGGACAATTGTTATCTTTGGGTGCCCCAAAACTCAAATTCATCCACGTGTGTGCTTGCTAAAGAAGATGATGTCAAAATCTGGCATCAGAAGTTGGGACACCTTCACCTAAAGGGAATGAAGAGAATTATCTCCTCAGAAGCAGTCAGAGGGATTCCCAAACTTAGTATTGAGGAAGGAAAGGTGTGTGGAGACTGTCAAAAAGGAAAGCAGACAAAGATGTCTCATCCGAAGCTTCAACATGACACCACCTCCAAGGTATTGGAACTTCTTCATATGGACTTGATGGGACCTATGCAAGTTGAAAGTCTGGGTGGGAAGAAATATGCTTATGTAGTTGTGGATGACTATTCAAGATTCACCTGGGTGAACTTCATCAAAGACAAATCAGAGGTGTTTGATGTCTTTGAAGAGCCCTGTCAAAGACTCCAAAGAGAAAAGGAGAGTAAGGTTATCAGAATAAGAAGTGATCACGGAAGAGAGTTTGAGAATAGCAAGTTTGAAGAATTTTGCTCGGCTGAAGGTATAAGTCATGAATTCTCATCGCCTATCACCCCTCAGCAAAATGGAGTTGTTGAGAGGAAGAACAAAACTATACAAGAGTCGGCTAGAGCAATGATTCATGCCAAGAAACTTCCATATCATTTCTGGGCTGAAGCCATGAACACTGCCTGCTACATTCACAATAGGGTTACCCTAAGAAGAGGAACTTCATCCACTCTATATGAATTATGGAAGGGAAGAAAACCTAATGTTAAGTACTTCCATGTTTTTGGAAGTAGATGCTATATTTTGGCTGATAGAGAGCAGAGAAGAAAATTGGATTCCAAAAGTGATGAAGGAATATTCTTGGGATACTCTACTAACAGCAGAGCATATAGGGTGTTCAACTCTCGAACCAAGGTAATGATGGAGTCAATCAATGTGGTGATTGATGACAGTGACAAGCAAGAAGATGATGATGTTCCAGATGCTGTTGAGACATCAGTTGGTGAAGTTGCACCAGAAGCTGAAGAGAGAAGCCAAACTCCTAGTGTTGCTGCTGCTGAGCCTGAAGCTGGGCAACCCCATAAGGATCCCTCCATCAGAGTGCAGAAGGACCACCCAAAGGAGCTCATTATAGGTGATCTAAACTCTGGAGTAAGGACTAGGTCTAGAGATGTTATAGCAAGCTCATGCTTTGTCTCCAAAATTGAGCCAAAAAATGTCAAGGAAGCATTGGCTGATGAGTTTTGGATAAATGCAATGCATGAAGAGCTGGAGCAGTTCAAGAGGAATGAAGTATGGGAGCTTGTCCCAAGGCCTGATAGAGTTAATGTTATTGGAACAAAGTGGATCTACAAAAACAAGTCTGACGAGCTTGGAGTGGTCACAAGAAACAAAGCTAGACTTGTTGCTCAAGGCTATACTCAAGTTGAGGGAGTTGACTTTGATGAGACGTTTGCTCCAGTGGCTAGATTAGAATCCATCAGACTACTCTTGGGTGTGGCTTGTAACCTAAGATTCAAGTTGTTCCAAATGGACGTGAAGAGTGCTTTTCTGAATGGCTATCTGAACGAAGAAGTCTATGTAGACCAACCTAAAGGATTCATTGATCCAAACTTCCCCAATCATGTGTTTAAACTGAGGAAAGCTCTGTATGGCTTGAAACAAGCTCCAAGGGCCTGGTATGAGAGGCTGACAGAATTCTTAGCAACGAATGGATATAGAAAATGAGGGATTGGCAAAACTTTGTTTGTCAAGGAAGAAGGCGGAAAGTTAATGGTAGCCAAAATCTATGTGGATGACATTGTATTTGGGGGAATGTCAGATGCTATGGTGAAGCAGTTTGTTCAACAAATGCAATCTGAATTTGAAATGAGTTTGGTTGGAGAACTCAGCTACTTTCTTGGGCTACAAGTCAGACAAATGGAGGATTCCATCTTTATTTCTCAAAGCAAATATGCTAAGAGCATAGTAAAGAAATTTGGCCTGGATAATGCCAATCACAAAAGGACACCTGCTCCTACCCATTTGAAGCTATCCAAGGATGAAAATGGAGTGAGTGTGGACCAAAGCTTATACAGAAGTATGATTGGGAGTCTACTATATCTCACAGCAAGCAGACCTGACATTTCCTTTGCTGTTGGAGTGTGCGCCAGATATCAATCTGATCCTAAGGTGAGTCACTTAAATCACGTGAAGAGAATTTTGAAATACGTGAATGGCCCAAGTGACTATGGGATGCTATATAGTCATGATTCTGGGACTGAGTTAAGAGGATATTGTGATGCTGATTGGGCTGGAAGTGCAGATGATAGGAAAAGCACTTCAGGAGGCTATTTCTTTCTAGGGAACAATCTGATTTCCTGGTTCAGCAAGAAGCAGAATTATGTATCTCTCTCAATTGCTGAAGCTGAGTATATAGCAGCAGGAAGTAGTTGCTCTCAGCTGGTTTGGATGAAGCAGATGTTGAGTGAATACAATGTCAAACAAGATGTTATAACACTATACTGTGATAATCTGAGTGCCATAATATATCTAAAAATCCTATACAGCATAGTAGGACAAAGCACATAGACATAAGGCATCACTTCATAAGGGAATTGGTTGAAGACAAAATTGTTACCTTGGAGCATGTAGCCACAGATAAACAGTTGGCTGACATATTCACTAAACCCTTAGACGCAAACCAATTTGAAAGGTTAAGAAGCAAATTGGGAATCTGCATTTATGAAGACTAATTGTGGCTAAAAAAGGGGAGAAGTAGCCAAGAGAGCCTAGAGTATCAAAGAGTACAAAGGTCAGTGCCAAGAGTTGATTGTTGCTGCTAAGGAATGAAGTCAAGAAATATGCAGCTGATTGCTAATGTTATAGTTCAGAAGTGCAGAAATTAAGGGGGAGTAATTGCTGAACAACTGCTATGTTGGTTGTTGCATTGAGGGGAGTGCTAATTGCTGCTAATAATGAAATATGTGCAGCTGCTCGAATGTTTGAAGAATGTAGCTGTTTTGTTGCTGCAGCAGAGTTTTGTGAAGAAAAGATGTTACTGCTGATGCTGCTGCTTGGAGTTTCAAAATGATTGAAGTTTTCCGCTGCTAAAGTCTCTGAAGGTGCAGAGTGCAGAGATTGTTTTAGCCAAAATTAGCCAAAGGGGGAGATTGTTAGTTCTTGGATTGGCTGGAATTTTGGTAAAACAAAGTATGTTCAATGTTGATGTCAAGGTGCTGATGTTGCAACATTGAGTCTTAACACTAGGCTGTGTTAAGTATTTAAATTGCTGAAGTTGGATGTCTGATGTCACATGGCAATGTTGTGACATTAGATCTGCAGAATTAATAACATCAGGTTGTGATGTTGTCTGGAATTGTGGAGAGCAAGTTGTCTCATTGGATGCGAATATCTTGGGATAGATATTTTCTACTGCAAAGGAGATCTGATGCAGATTTGTAGGAGATTTAAAAGGCTGAAGATTTAAAAAGATTTTAGGAGAAAATCTGTTTTAAATATTCAGTTTTAAATAACAAATCGGGCGAGATTTTGTAGCAGGTCCAAGACCAATTCAAGGAGCTATATAAAGCGCACCAGTGCTAAAGAAAAGTGACGAAGAAGAGAGAACTAAAGACTGATTGTCATTTGTGTCTTCGTTTATGATTTGTAAACCATTCTAGTGTGAATCGGTATTAGTGTTTTGAGTTGTTCTTGATCAAAGCTGTGAAGCAGAATCAAGTAGTGATATTCAAAGGGTGTTATCTCATTGAAGTGTTTTAGGGACTGAGTAGTGTTATCATATCTAAGTGGTTTCTTAGGTAGAAAGTCACTAGTAGGAATTAAGTTTAGGAGATTGTCAACTGGGTTGTTGAGTTTGTAAATTAATTATACAAGAAGTTAATTTCATCCCTGGCATGGTAGCCCCCAGACGTAGGTAGTTAGACCGAACTGGGTGAACAATTCCTTGTGTTATTGTGTTACTGTTATTGCTGTCCATTTGCAGAGTGTGTTGTTGTGACATCGCACCTTAACATCACACGTCTAATACCAGAATTTCAAACTGGTTAGAGTTTAACCATGTTCACATCAATTGTTTTGATAAAATCGTGTTGTTTTCAGAGTTAGAGGAAGGTAAAGATTCGAGGTTTATATTCGCTAACCAAGTAGAGATGTCCCTGAAGCAACAAGATCAAGTGCTCATTATGTTAGCTTCCCTAAAACTAGAGAGTGAAGTTGAGATTATTAATCTTCCTTTAGTGTGCGAGTTCCCAAATATTTTCCCTGATAATATTAGTGAATTTCCTCCTAATTGTGAATTCGAGTATGTGATAGATTTAGTACCTGGCACTAGATTGATATCTATGGCATCATATAAAATGTCTGCATCAGAGTTGAGTGATTTGAAGAAGTAGCTAGAAGATCTGTTAGAGAAGAAGTTTGTTAAACCTAGTGTGTCGCCTTGGGGAGCACCAATGTTATTGGCTAAGAAGAAAGATGGAAGCATGAGATTAATATGGATATTGACAGTTGAATAAGGTTACTATTAAGAATTAATATCATCTTACATGAATTTATGATCTCATGGATCAGATAGTAGGAGCTTGTGTGCTTTTAAGATTGATCTGAGGTCAGGTTACCATCAGATTAGGGTGAAGACTAGTGATATACCTAAGACTGCATAAAGAACTTGTTATGGTCATTATGAGTATTGGTTATACCTTTCAGTGTATCTAATGCACGTGGATTATTCATGGAGTATATGAACGATATTTTTCACCCTTACTTGGATTAGTTTGTCGTGGTGCTTGTAGATGATATTCTGGTATACTCTCAGTCAGACGGAGAGCATGCAGGACACCTTCAAGTTGTGTTGTAGACCTTGCAAGAAAATAAGTTATATGTCAAGCTGTCCAAGTGTGAGTTTTGGTTAGGAGAGGTAAGTTTACTTAGGCATGTGATTCCTAGTTGTGGTATAGCAGTGGATCCGTCTAAGGTAGACGCAGTGTTGCAGTGGGAAATGCCTAGGTGAGTTACAAAGATCATAAGTTTCTTAGGGTTGGTTGGTTATTATGGAAGGTTTATTGAAGGATTTTCAAATTTGGCATTGCCTTTGACACAGTTGACTTGGAAGGGACAAGCTTATGTTTGGGATGTCAAATGGGAAGAAAGTTTTCAAGGGCTCAATAAGAAGTTAATGCCAGCGCCAATTTTTATTTTTCTAGATCCTAGTGAATTTATTATGGTATATTGGGATGCATCTAAGATGGGTTTAAGTGGTCTGCTTATGTAGAAGGGTCAAGTTATAGCATCTGCTTCTTGACAACTCAAGATGCATGAGAGGAATTACCCTACCCATGATTTGAAGTTGGTAGCTGATGAGTGAAAATTTTACCTATTTTTGTATATAATTTTTGGTGCACTTATCATTACTTTTTGTCTATATCGTTCGAATAAACCCCATTTTCTTTATAAATACGTTTACTTTACATTTTAGTGTATATATTGCGTATCGTGTAAATATTACCGAGTTTAATTGATTTTATCTCATTTTTTGTAGGAATTCAGGCAAGATTATCTTGCCATATTCATGAAGAGCATTAAATAAGCTTTACAGCGCTTCCGACCGTGCGTAAATTAGAGATACGATTCTGAAGTTGTGGTCAAAATAAGGACTGGTTTGCTGTCAAGTTCGCTTTGCGAGTTGACAGCGAATGTTCGCTTTGCGAAGGTCCAACGAAGGCCCCAGCGAAGGAGTCCAGAATTGGACAGGGGAGAAAGAGACCAAAGTTCGCTTTGCGAACTGAGCAGCGAGTATTCGCTAAACGAATAAATCGTTCGCACTGCGAACTTCTGGAAATTTGCATAGGCGGTTTGACTGTTCAGAGGCACTTATGTGCCATTTTTGAGGTTCGCTAGGCGAATGATTAGTTCATAAAGCGAATGTGCGAACTTTTTAATTGTATTTAATAGATTTTCAGACATTTTCTAGGGATGGTTTTGGGGACTTTTGCTCCCAACTCCATCAAACTTCATTTTTCAGTAGATTAGCTTAGAAAACAACATGGAAGCTTGCACACGGATGAACCGGAGTGGATTGATCGTCGATCGGCTCTGACAATCCGCGAGATGTTTGGTTCATTTCTTTTCTTCTTTGTGTTTTTCTTCTTTGTTGGGTTTTGTATATGTATTGACTATGATCTCATGTATATTTGTCGCCCATGGCGTTGTATAAAACTTGATTTACAAATCTTTATTGGTGATTGTCTCTGATTTTTGCTTTATGCGCGAGGTTTGGGTTGCGTTAGAGATAATCCTCGCAAACTTCGATTAGGGATGATTATCTGTTAGTTTCTGGATGCTAGATATAGATTTAAGAGCTAACAATCTTCAATAGGCATCGAAGCTTAATGCCTTCGTGCCTTGAGTCGTGTGCGAGAGTGTCGACGATGGTAACATGGTTATTCTCTCAACTTTGCGTTAGACATAACCTTTGTTGTGAGCGATGCTGGGTGATATTGAGGAATATTGTAGGTTGAGTATAACTGGTCGGTAAGTTTAAGTTTATGAGGAGTCGATTATGTGCACTGCAGGATAAGTTTTTCTCTGTGAAGAATGATTTCTTTTTGTTTTAATGTTTACTTTTCTGTTTTTATGTTTAAACCCATTTAAACCCAAACTCATTAACGCGAGAGACTGTCGAACGACATTCTTTCCCTCGAACCGATCTCTGTGGACACGACATAAATCCCGGAGGGAATTCTTCCTAAAATAAATATTTTTGTTGCTTGCCGCTATACCGCATTCAACAAAATGGCGCCGTTACCGGGGATTGGTTTTGATATTGAATCGCATTGCGATAGTTTCTTTGTTTTTGAGTTTTGTATATATCGTATATATTGTCTATTTCCATTATGTTTGTTCAAGTGTTGTATACATTTTGTTCCCAACGTTTGTTTAAATGTTTGGTTAGGGCACTTGCTTTTGGTTTGCGCGGTGAGGCATCACCATAGCATGAAGAAAGGAAGTTGCTAGCTAAGCATTGTAAAGGCATCGAGCTTACGACGTAAAACAAGCATGTTTTATTGTTTTTAGTTTCTAATGTTTTTGTTTGTTGTTTAGACGCAAATTTTGGTTGGCTAATTTGAGGTTGCATTTTGTGATTTTCCAAGTTTGATCGTTTCAACTTGCGGATGTATGGTAATGATACTGTTAAGTTTTGTACACGTCCAAGGTATGTGTTTATCGCTTTCTTGACTTTAGCATATTCATGATACTTAGGCATTTTACAAACTTCCATGCCATTCATTCTTTTGTATACTTGTTCTTGATGTGAATCACTTTAGTTCCCACCTTTTTGTGAGGTAGCTTTCCATTGTTCATATATGCAGAGTACCAACATTCTTGTTCTAACCGAATTTTAGTATGCTTAATCTTTTGTTTGTGTTGATTATATGAAAGCATGAAAAGGATCAAGGCATTTTGTTTCATTTTGAGCACAACTACCTATCCAAATAGTCATTCAACTTGTGAGCGTGTGATCATTTGTAACCGCTTTGAGCTTTTTGATCCATGTTTTATTTGAACTTAATGCTTGTCTATGAGTATTTAGTTCACTTATTTTTGAATGGATTTTGTTTTTTCTTGAACCCTCAATTTGTGTTGTTGTATGAATTTTTACCTTGCCTTAGAAAGTAAGGGGTATTCACATGATGATGTGGTTGAATTCAAGTTGGGGAGAGAATGCTTGTTTACTCATTGGTTGGTTTCTATGAGGATGAAAAAGAAAAGAAGAAAAAAAAAGAGAGAGAAAATATGACAAAGAAAAGAAAATAAAAATGTGAAAAAGAAAGACAAAGAAAATCCTTGAGAAAGGAAACAAAAAGAGTTCAAATAATTGTGCTAAATAAGTATTGTGTGTTGTGTAACACTTGGGATTTTGGAAGAAGTTGATTGGAATTGTGTGTTTGAGTCTTTGTGAGTTGATCACTCCCTTAGGTTTAAGCAAGTTTTTGTTTCAATTACCTTTAGAAATTGCCCCTTGTTTGTTTACCCGACCACGCTACAACCTTGAAAGTCCTTGTGATTCTTGCCTTTGTATGTTCAATGTGAATTTTTGGATGATTGCATAATTTAGTCTATTGTTTGCATGATTGTTGTGTGAGTGATAAGTACCTCATTTTGTGTTTTTCATCTACCGATGATTGTTTTTGCTAGGTGTGATTCACTTTGGAACTTGTGTTGTTTTAGGATGTTTGGCATGATTTTTGTATTTTGCATTTGTTTCGTGACTATGTTGTCGTCGTAGTTTAGTGGTAAGTATTTACTTTATGTGTACCGTTTTTCATTTGAACCATACCTTTGTATCCGTTTTTCAAAACCTGTTGATTTGTGATTCTTTGGTTATTGCTTTTGTGTTTTTAAGTTTGCTTAATTCTTGTTTGCGGACAAACAAGTTTAAGTTGGGGAGACTGATGAGAGAAAAATTTACCTATTTTTGTATATAAGTTTTGATGCACTTATCAATACTTTTTGTCTATATCGTTCGAATAAACCCCAATTTGTTTATAAATACGTTTACTTTACATTTTAGTGTATATATTGCGTATCGTGTAAATATTACTGAGGTTAATTGATTTTATCTCATTTTTTGTAGATATTCAGGCAAGGTTATCTTGCCATATTCATGAAGAGTATTAAATAAGCTTTCCAGCACTTCCAATCGTGCGTAAATCAGAGATATGGTTCTGAAGTTGTGGTCAAAATAAGGACTGGTTTGCTGTCAAGTTCGCTTTTCAAGTTGACAGCGAATGTTCGCTTTGCGAAGGTCCAGCGAAGGCCCCAGCGAAGGAGTCCAGAATTGGACAGGGGAGAAAGAGACCAAAGTTCGCTTTGCGAACTGAGCAGCGAGTATTCGCTAAACGAATAAATCGTTCGCACTGCGAACTTCTGGAAATTTTCATAGGCGGTTTGACTGTTCAGAGGCACTTATGTGCCATTTTTTGAGGTTTGCTAGGCGAATGATTCGTTCGCAAAGCGAATGTGTGAACTTTGTAATAGTATTTAATAGATTTTCAGTCATTTTCTAGGGATGGTTTTGGGGATTTTTGCTCCCAACTCCATCAAACTTCATTTTTCAGTAGATTAGCTTAGAAAACAACATGGAAGCTTGCACTTGGATGAACCGGAGTGGATTGATCGTCAATCGGCTCTGACAATCCGCAAGATGTTTGGTTCATTTCTTTTCTTCTTTGTGTTTTTCTTCTTTGTTGGGTTTTGTATATGTATTAACTATGATCTCATGTATATTTGTCGCCCATGGCGTTGTATAAAACTTGCTTTACAAATCTTTATTGGTGATTGTCTCTGATTTTTGCTTTATGCGTGGGGTTTGGGTTGCGTTAGAGATAATCCTCGCAAACTTCGATTAGGGATGATTATCTGTTAGTTTCTGGATGCTAGAGATAGATTTAAGAGCTAACAATCTTCAATAGGCGTCGAAGCTTAATGCCTTCGTGCCTTGAGTCGCGTGCGAGAGTGTCGACGATGGTAACACGGTTGTTCTCTCAACTTTGCGTTAGACATAACCATTGTTGTGAGCGATGTTGGGTGATATTGAGGAATATTGTAGGTTGAGTATAACTGGTCGGTAAGTTTAAGTTTGTGAGGAGTCGATTATGTGCACTGCCAGACAAGTTTTTCTCTGTGAAAAATGATTTCTTTTTGTTTTAATGTTTACTTTTCTGTTTTTATGTTTAAACCCATTTAAACCCAAACTCATTAACGCGAGAGACTGTCGAACGACATTCTTTCCCTCGAATCGATCTCTGTGGACACGACATAAATCCCAGAGGGAATTCTTCTGAAAATAAATATTTTTGCTTGCTTGCCGCTATTCCGCTTCCAACAGCAGCGGTAGTCTTCGGGCTTAAAATTTGGAGACATTATCCCTATGGTTCAAGGTTTGAATTTTTCAGTGATCATATGAGTCTGAAGTACTTATTTAACCAGAAGGAATCAAACATTAGGTAGAGAAGATGGATTGAGTGTTTGAAAAACTATAATTTTGAGTTGAGTTACCATTCTGGTAAAGCATACGTGGTAGCAGATGAATTAAGTAGAAAGTCCTTGCATATGTAGGTGTTAATGGTTAGAGAAATGTATTTGATTGATCAATTCATAGATCTTAACTTGGTGTGTGAGATGATGCCATGAAGTGTGAAGTTGAGTATGTTGAAGTTTACTAGCAACGTTTTAAAGGAAGTCAAGGAAGGTCAAAAGTGGGATTTAATATTGATTGGTCGATTGGCATTGATTAATCAAGGTAAAGAAGTGGACTTCGAGGTGGATGAGAAGGGAATTATGAAGTTTTAGGATAGAGTTTATGTGCCAGACGTACCAGAGCTTAAAAAGAGGATTTTGGAAGAAGGTCACTGGAGTAATTTGAGCATTCATCCAGGAGCCACGATAATGTATCAGGACCTTAAGAAATATATTTTGGTGGCTAGGTATGAAGAAGGATGTTGTAGAGTTTGTGTACCCTTGCTTTACTTGTCAGAAATCACAGATCGAACATCAGAAGTCGTCTAGATTGGTGCATCCTTGTAGTATTCCTGAGTGGAAGTGGGATAGTGTCTCTATGTATTTTGTAGTGGGGTTTCCAAAAACTGATAAAGGGAGTGATTATATTTGGGTTGTTGTGTATAAATTAACTAAGCCAACTCATTTTGTTCCAATAAATATCAGTTACTCCTTACTAAAGCTATCAGGGATCTACATCATTGAGATAGTGAAACTACATGGGATTCCTTCGATCATTGTTTTGGATAGAGATCCAATATTCATGTTAAGGTTTTGGTAAATTTTGCAAGAAGCCATGGGAATCAAGCTGAGGTTGAGTTTTACTTACCGTCCGCAGACGGATGGTCAGACAGAAAGAAATATCCCATCTTTAGGAGATCTATTATTATTTAGATTGATGAGGATTGGGAGAATTGAATTATATTTTAATATATAAATTTATTAGAAAATGTGAGAATTTGTGGTTTTGGGGAAATAAACTATAATTAATTAAGTATGTGAAGGTGAGTGGAATTAGTGAGAATTAGGAGCATTGGTGGAATTATTAAAAATACAATAAAAATTAGGTTTTTATTTAAATAGAAAGGAGAAGTAATATCACGCAGAATTTGGTGGAAATAGGCTAAGAAGAGGAATGAGAAAACCCTAGCATGAAAGGTGAAAGAGGTAAGCCTTCATTGCCAAATTCGATAAAGCTTCAAACTTTTATGCATAATTGAGGTAAATGAGGAGTTTTTCAATATAATGGTGTCTAAGCATAGAGGATAATGGGGATTCCTTAACCCTCTTTATTTTCCTTTTTCTTCCATTGTTATAGAATTTGAATCTTGAGATGGTTTGTGCAAAATCTCCCTATATTACTATTGTCTAATTCGGAATTATGCTTTATTGATGATGTGAATTTTGTGATTATATATGTTTAGTTTGGATTCTTGAGGTTCATAAATATACGTGATGGTTTTGATGGATATGATGATGACTTTATGATTAATTGATGTGATATAGGTTAAATTGATGTTCTTGTTGTGAAATATGTTGTTATAATGTGTAAATTGAATGCTTGGTGTTTGATTGGTATGAAATTGGCTAAGAAAATTGAGATATGGAGCGATTTAATGGATAAAACTCTGAAATCACGTTTTGCACAGAGGTGACGGGCGTCACCTGTGTGACGGACCAACCGTCACTATTTCAGGCATGACGATGTGAATCGTCAATGATGACGGGCGTCAGCCGAATGGCGGCTCAATCGTCAGCGGCACATAATGAACGTACGACCCCAAACCTTCAATGATTGACGAGTGATAGTCCCCAGAGGGCGACTGCCTTCATGGATGAGACGCTCTGACCGTCAGCCCTACAAAAAGGCCGTAGTGAGGTGTTCGACTCGGTTTTTTGAGTAATTCCAATTTATGACTTGTGTGTTACGGTTTGATGTTGATTTATGATAAAAGTGTTTAAGTTGTTATAATCGAGTTAGTTGAGGAATAACTCATGAGGAGGAATTATTGATGTTGAGATAATTAGGTTCGATGGACCAATGACGTGGCCATAAAATGGAAATAATTGTTGATGATGTATTTTAGGTTCTAAAGGAACTAGTGACAAGTATAGAAGTTGGAGATCTGAATGAGAATTTCATATTTCTTATAGCATTCATGCATTATGTATATTGGAGATAGGTAGGACTCTAGTCCAGTGACAAGTATGACTCCAATCTACTGATGAGTCACATACCTCAGAAACATACCTCTGAATATCTTTGAGATTGGTACCACATGCATTTGTTGTTGCTGTTATATTAAGTTTGTGATAAAGATTGATGAATTATGATGATTAAAACTATCCTTGATGTTTTATGCATCGTTTATATATGGATTATATTTCTCACCCCTTTTTGTTTCCATGTTGCTCTATATGTATGTTGTGCAGATTCTCAGGTAGAGACTGATGAGCGTTAGACGTTACTTATTTTAGGAGGATAGCATAGTTGGCCAACACGATGCTTTAACTCATGTTTTGTTCGTCGTATCTTATCGGTTGTTTAGTTTTTTTTAGTCTCTCTGATTGTGTAATACTGGGTTGGGAATACCCTAATTTGTTTTATCTTCATATTTTCCGCATGTGTTTTTATAAAATATATATTGGGGTTTAGGGTGCTATAGATATCATTATGTCGAATAGAATATTATTATATTTACTATCCAAAGCAAGTTTCCTAGGCTTTACACCAGTCACCACACCTACCGACACTTGGCACTACTTATAATAATAGACCCGCAAACAATTTTTTTTTGGGTAGACTATCCTACTTCACCACCACCAGGCTAAACATTACGTTCATCACCCAATAATTGGGCCAATTTATTTCCAACACCGACATTTCACATTACAATTATCCAACCCAAACACTCAAATATTTGAAATAATGCCTTGTTCGTGGACTCTTATTTCACTGAGCTTCAAACATTTAACTCTTAGATTTTTTAGATGATGATTGGTATAAAATCAAGAAGTATCGTCTTTGGTCGATACTTCCTTCTTGGAAAATCCCTAACTTTTTGGATAACTAAGAATAAAATATTTGTCTAAAGATCTTCCTCTGAAGTTGAATATCATGCTCTAGTAGTTGTCACATGTGAACTCCGATAACTTCTCTACTTGATCAAATATTTTCAAGTTGAATTCATTAAACTCCTAGTGTTGTATTGTGATAACTTGGGTGTTATTCACATAGCAACTAACCTTACATTTCTTGAGAGAACTAAGCACCTTGAAATCCATTGCAATCTTGTAAGGGAAAATTCCAAATAGGTATCTTCAAGTTACTTCCAATTTCTTCAAAAGATCAAGTAGTTGACTTTCTCACCAGACACTCCTACCTCAACCATTCAAGATTCTATCATCCAATTTAAACATGTTAAACATTTATCCTCCTTTAACTTATGAAGGATATTGCATGATAATGTTAATAACACTTATAGTTAGTTTACTAGTTAGTTACTAGTTTGTTATTAGCTTAACCAAGTTAGTTTGAATGCTCTATTTAACCACTCAACAAAACCTAGTGTGATAACTAATTTCAATATAAATATATCTTGTTAACTCATTCATAATCAATAAAGATAATATTTCTTTATTCATAATAGCAGCAACACTAAAACTTTTACAGAAAGTTTATCATCTATTAGAGTCACGCAAAACTTAAGAGATTAATTTTCTAGTTCCACACGAAGGAATACTCTATTCACACAACAAAAAAACCTAAGAAAATATAATTTTATTTAAGGATTATATAATATTTATTAAAGTCATTGTTCTAAGTTGGAACCATAATCGATCAGTGGGTGTTGGATGTGGATTCTAATTGTGGACTTAAGCTTCTAGTACGGTGGAAGGGGGTTAATCTACAAGGTTAGCACTCCAACACCCAATTCAGTATGAGAGTAAGACGATGTGGGTGAGATTTGAATTAGAACTATGTGAGAAATGGCATGATCTTCTTCTTATATAGTAGGGTGGTTATAACAGTATGTTAATCTATCAACATGAAATGTGGGTATCCGTCTAATTGATATTGTATTGCGATCACATAGATTCTTGACTAGGATAACACACATGCTCCGCATGTAATACGGTGGATCATTTTTCTCTCTGCACCATAGTTATTGGGCCATCTGGCCGGTCCAGAATAGTTAACCTCCAACCCCTTACCTCTGATTTGTAGGGTGAGAGCTTTGTTATGTGTGTCCTCTTCTTGAGAAATTCTGACTATACCCTAGTCTCTCAAGGAACCAACTCAAATTCCAAATGTATAAGACATCTAAAGTATTCATACTAACACTAGTCACTCAATGAACTAACTCAAAAACCAATTGTCTAAGACATCTTGAGTATTCAGACTAACACTAGTCACTCAAGGACTTAACCAAGGTTAAGAATCATTTTGTGTTTACAAAGATTTCTTCTCAAAGAAGCAGATAACACATAATGAAGTTTAAATGAATAAACTTAAAATGATATAAAATGAAAGCTCTAAGTGTTTATCTCTTCTCTTTTCTTTTATGCACATATTATATTTCTTTGTTCTTGGACTTTGTTGTTTCTTTGTGTTGTGGTGTTGTAGCTTCGACGTCTACAAAGACTCACACAAACTCTCATATCTACTCACTCTATCTCTCTTTTTCTACTTCTTTTTCATATTCTTCTTCCTCTAAAAATATAGAAGAGAAATAGATACGTTGGAGGGTAGAATATGAATTGTCCTCAAAGTATCTGTTGTATGAAGGTCATTTTATATGCAACACTAGGGTGGTGCTTGCAGTAGAGAGTTGGTGAAGATGGGACGTGAGAAGATACTTTAGTACACTCCTTGAAGATATGTCTTGTCAGTCCATTTTAGGAAATCCCTTTTTAATTGTACTTTCCTTGAATATATTTCTTGTCATAATCAGAGGCTTCGCATAAGAGATGAAGTGAAACTTGATCAAAGTCCAGAACCTAGATAATGTAAACTACAAAGTCTATTCAAAGTGAGACTTGAAAGTATCAGAGTCCATAGAAACTTTGAACAAGAAATGCAAAAGCATTTATTAGATTGTTCAGAAGTTGTGATTGTAAGAGAAACATTTTCTTCTATCACTAACTTTTGGTCAAAGGCTTGATCTTTCAGAGTCTTTTGTCAGAACCCTTCTAAATAGTTCCTTGCAGAAGTGTTGACTTTTGATTATCCTGAAACTTGACTTGTTTTAAAAACATGTTTGTATTCTTCCTTATGTTCAGAGTGTGTCTTCACTTTAAAATCTGCTATCAAATATCTTCAAACTTCGTCTGTATTTAAATTTGACTTCTTCAGAGTCTGAATCTGTTTTATTTTATTTGTGCACTTAACAAAAATAGTCAGAGTACAAAAATTGTTCTCTACACTTTTTTATCATCAAAAATTAGGAATAGTTGTAAAACCAAACGTGTTCTAACAATCTCCCCCTTTTTAATGATGACAAATCCATGTATTTTGATGAACAATTTTTACTTGGATAATCAAGCTTATAAAACTTTAGAGATAGGTTTGTAAGCTCCCTCTGAGTTTTATACTTTCAAAATTATTTCTTCAACTTAAATCTACAGAGTGAGGTTTGCAAGCTCCCCCTAAGTTTAAGATTCAAAACAATTTTGGTTTCAATGAAAGTTCAAATCACATTTTACTTGGATAATCCTATTTATAAAACTTTAGAGATAGGTTTGTAAGATCCCCTGAGTTTTATACTTTCAAAATTATATCTTCAACTTAAATCTATATAGTGAGGTTTGCAAGCTCCCTTTGAGTTTAAGATTCAAAATAATTTTGGTTTTAATGAAAGTTCAGATATATATGCTAAAATTTAGAGTAAGTTTTGTAAGCTTTCCCTGAGTTTTTAAACTATCAAAATTCTTTAGCTTAAGTACCGAGTGAGGTTTGCAAGATCCCTATAAGTACAAGAGTTAGAATTTTGATTTTATGAAACTCTTAATAAATAATTTGTTTTCTTTAGAGTTATTAAATAAAACTCTTCAGAGTCATTATCCTTGACTTCTTCAGAATGCTTAATGTTAACATACTCTTAATGTTTGGGATTTTATCAACTGAAAAAAAAATATCTAACTCTTTATGCTCCCCCCCCCCTTTTTGTCATCATTCAAAAAGAGTCATAAAATGATCAAGAAATTCAATAAAGATAGAGAAACTGAAGTATTCATTAAAAGAGGAGAAAAAGAATACATAACGGATGGAGGGAAAACGAACAACAAAAGGAGACAATAACCAATAAGACAAAAGAACAATCAATCAGAGACTCTTTCTTAAGGGTCACACTTCCTCTTCTTCTGAGTCTCCAAGCTCGTAACACCTACAAGCTTCTTTCCCCAGGAGGTCTCAAGTGCTTCGGTTAGACCTGCCATATATACTTCCTTAACTATCCCTTTTTGAACAAACAGTTCAAAGAGAACTCTCCCATTAGGAGTGAAGGAAAACTCACCCTCACGAGATGTCAAGATTTTCTCTTTCAGATAGTTAAAGATAGTAAGAGGTATATTAACTCTTACTCTTGAGATAAGGAAATACAGAAGATGTTTGTCATCCATACACAAGAAGAGCGAGTTTTGATCTCTTGGTAAAAAGTTTTTTATAATCAGCTGATACCACAAATTTGCCGCAGGAGTCAGATCATAAGCTTTGAAAAGGTTTCCTTAACTTTTGGGGATGGAGAGAATGTTGTTGCGAAAGGTGAGGTTGGTTCTGTACCATTCAATTTTAGCAACATCTTCTTCACACTTAATGACATCAGCAATAAGTGAAGGAGTGATGGTAATAGAAGTGTTTAAAACAACAGACCGCATTTCCTCAATATTTTCATCATTAAAATGAATTGAAGCATTCACCCAAAAGTTTGTAATAAGGATGGGAAAGATTTGTCCAGGATTAATCTTCCTCCCATGGTAAAGAAATTTCTAGGAATCACGCTCCTGAAATTTGTCAGAAATAATTAATGTCAGAAATAATCAATGTCAAAAATTATAAATGTCACCAATTAAAATTAACACATAAAAATATAAAGAATCCAACTAATGCTACCTCTTTGTCCTTGATACGTATGGTAGTGTGGTCTGGATACAGAGGAAGTAAGGACAAATCAAACCGACCTCCTCCAAAAGCCTCTGGCTCGGCATCCGCTGCAGCCTCACCCTCCGGAGGTGGCGCTGGATCAGTAGAATCATCATTAGAAGGTGGGTCTGGAACAACATCATCATTCGTAGGAGGTGGCACTGGTGAATCCTGACGCATGCGAGAGGATGGGGAAGTGACGTGTCAGATGGTGAATCTCGTATCCTACGGGAAAAAGAAGGTGGAGTGCCATGAGGTGAAGCATGAACCCCAGAAGTAGACGGCACCCCAGAAGTCGATGACTCTGCCTAACCAGATGTACCTGGAGCCTCCGGAATATGCTGGCTCCGCTCCCGTCGAACGCATGCGTGCTGAGTAACCCTGCCATGTCTTAGTTTGTCGACTCTGTTAGATATTATGCCTGTAAGGTAAAGTAAAGCATATCATTAGTGCACACGTACAACACACACAAGCAAGAAAATTTAAAAAAAAAACATATTGAAGAAAATTTCGAAGATGCATCTTCGAAAACACTAGTAAGCTAAAATGTTGAACAATTCTGGAGATGCATCTCCGGAAACACCATTAAACTAAAACGTTGAACAATTCTAGAGATACATTTCTGAAATTTCCTGCAGTATATGAAACGCTGAACAATTCTGAATATTCATCTCTGGAATGTTCTGCAACTTAGAAGTTGCGTTAATGGCGAATGTACCACATGCAACTTGACAAAAATATGATCTGGTCACGAATTTCAGCCAACAAACAGGTTATACACTAAGTCTAAACTATGTTACATGTGATTCCTACATATTTCTAACCCTAATCATTGATTTCTACACATTTACACTAAAACTCAACATTTACCGAAAACTCAGAAATCTTACTTGAAATTTATGGTTTTAGATGATGCTTGATGTTCCCTTAAGTTCCTTTGAGGCTTACTTGATGAAATTTGATTTGGTGAAGTTGAAGTGTACCGAGAGGTTGAGTTGAGTTTGAAGAAAAATGTGAAATGAGGAAGGAGAAGAGTCTGGAGCAACTTATGCTCCAAAATGTTCGGGAAATATATCTCCAGAATATTTCAACGTTCACTTACATTTGGGTGCGTCCGGATATATATCTCCAAAATCAAAAAATATTTGTGAAATTTTATATGATAAAGTAGAACTATTAAAGATGCTATAAGAAATTCTCTAAAGTCTAACTTGTATGGAGATGGATATTCGTCCCTTATAAATTTACTTTTTAATCTTATCTCATTTATTGTAGGCTTGTTAACTTATCGATAGGGTTGTTAATTTGAGAGTACGTGATTTAACATATTTTATATTAGAGTATGATATCATCTTAAATTTTAGATTTGTTAAAAACAACCCTTACAACAACTCAAATCAGTCATACACAATTTTCAGGTTTAGTTAAAATTTTAAATTTAGACCCCTATTAAAAAATTACAGAGAGAATTTTAAAAATGTTATCTTTAAAATAGTAAATAATATTTAAGTTTAATTACAATTTTACCCCTATTTCAACTTATTCATGAAATTAATAATTTAAACCTAATTATTAATATACTAATTTATTATATATTTAATTATAATAACCTAATTAAAAATAATACTAAATTTTTCTATTTTTAATATAATTATAAAATAAAATTTAGCTATATATTTTCTTGTAAAAATAAGAAAAACAATAGATCAATTTACAAATAATAATGAGTTATATATTATCATAATTTTAATAATAAATTAAATAGTTATATATAAACCTTTAAATATTTAATTATAATAAATAAATAATTTCTAAATTTTATATTAAATAATTAAAAATAAACTAAAAGGTTTATTAGGAATTTATAAATAAACAAAGAATTATTACTTATATTATATTCACAATAAATATCAATTAAGATCAAATATTGATTTTGGAGGCCATACTAAACTAAACTTCAATTTAGTAAACTAAACTTTAATTAAGATTTTGTCTTTGAAAATGTTTGTTCACTTATGGAACTAGAGTGGAAATAGGTCAGACCAACGAACAGGGCCTACGGCCTAGCCTACTCAGGTTCAAACTAGATTAGACTTTTTTTCAAATAAAAAATGCCTAGACTTTTTTACAAGTCTATTTAGTTAAAAAAATCTAGGCCAGAGGCCACAAAAAAAAAGTTTTTAAGCCTATCAGACCGGCCTATTAAATAAATATGAATTATTTTATTATTATTATATTGTATTTGTATTTTGAATTAAAATAAAAAAGTAAAGCTTAGTTATCTTGAAGAACTTATGAAAATAAGTTTAAAAAAATCTTATGAACAATGTCATAAGTTTTTTTTCATAAATTCTCTCAAACAAATAGTATCACAAAACTTATGTCAATATGTAAACTTGAATAAGTCAATGCAAATAAGCATTTAGTCTCATTGATCTTTTAATTTGTTAGTCTATTTAAACATTAATGTAATTGATGATCAAATACAATAGGCTTTTATGTAAGCTAATAGGCCAAACAGGTTTCGAATAGGTCATGCTCAGGCCTAAAAATAAGCCTACGATAGGCCATAGGCCAGACTTACGCTTTGAAATTTTTAAAAGACCAAGCTCAGACTTGACAAAGTCTAACTCAACCCAACTTATTTTCACCCATATGTGCAACTGCAACCTTTTTTTCCAAAAGATCTTTTTTCCATTTTTCAAAAAAGTGATATAGTATGACTCGAATCCGAATCCCTTTACTAAAAAAACAAGTTACATTCATACTAGGCTGCTTTACATAATTTGAATTATTATTTAACAAAATTTATTGGCATATTGCTAACTTTGGTCCTCCTGTTTTTTTTATCTTGATCTCTCTATTTTAAAAATTTGTTTTTTAATTCTTTTATTTGTATTTTAGGATTTTAGCCCCTTTCATATCATCTTATCAACAAATAGCCCACAATTATGGTCAACAAATGGACTTGGCCCAATCAACCTTTCGGTCTTGAGGATAGCTATTAGTCTTCCAAAAAAGAACTATTAAAAGGCAAATGATGAGCTTATAAACACAAATACTTTGCCCATAATTCTTTAAACAGTGAAATGTAAAAAATGCGGGAATATATGACACAACAAACAAACATGAAAAGATAAAAGGGTGGCTAAGACAGCAATACCTAAAACGTCACCATTACCATTGTCATGTCATTAAAAATGTTTTTAAATTTGAAAGGGGACTAAAATCTTTAAAAGAAAACAAAATAAAGGGACTACAAAAACCAATTTCTAAAATAGGCAGACTAAAATTGGAAGGAAAAAAAAGATAATATGAGGACCAAAGTTTAAATTAAGTCAAATTTATATTTACTCATTATTGTTTATTTTTATAAACACTTTAGTTAAAGTCTGGCCACCGATTTTTGAAGACCCTGCGTAACGGATAGGGTGGCAAAATGGGTTAGCCCCGTCGGGCCAGCCTATTTAATCCACCATTTTTGGCGGGCCGGGACGAGGTTTTTGGCTCGGTGTATTAAGTTGACCCACTCCGCCGAACCCACTTTTAAAACGGGCTAAGGGCGGGCCGAGGCGAGTTTTGTCCACGATTTTTTTTTTTAATTATTTTTTTACTTGGAATTAAAACGATATTAACGTGGTCTGTAGTAGATACAGTTTTAAAACAACCCTCATTTCTTCAAACCCTAATATTCATTTTTCACATAACCACAAACACCTTATTTTGAAAACATTAATTGGCCTCTGATTCTTTCTTTATTTTCGCTTATAGCAGGAAAAATCTTTATTACAAAACATAGAAAATACATTCTATCATAATGTATGAATGAAAAGCATCTTTCTGTTACTCATTACAACTGCTTTGTAACAAACTTCCATTAAGCTTTCATCTTCTTCCATGAGCATCATGCTCATCTCCATCTTCTTCCCCAAGTTGCTTCTTGGTTATTGTAACATTGATAAAATTAATCTTTAAAATTTTAAGTGAAAATATAACGACTCCATTTTTTTATCCTTGATCATTTGACATGTACTACTAATGCCCCTTTAGAATTTCTAACAAGTGATATTAAATTCCTCGTTTGATTTGACGCGAGAGCGATAATGAGATTCTAATATTTTGAATCATTGTATTAAAAGTATTCTTGGTGGTGTAATCATGAGGCAGTGTTCATTGGTAATAAGTGATAACAATAGTGCAAATATAAGATATAAAATATTCATACTTAAAGGAAAAATAGTTGGGTTCAATTGTGAATAATTAACTCACATTTTACCATAAATCCATGTTTTCTCAATGTCTTAAGGTTTCGTGTGGAAAGATGTAATGTCATAATCTCTCGTGGTCCTAAATAATTGATTTGTTATTGCTCTCCGTTCTCACTTGAATTCTCTCAAAAATGTATTCTTTAAACAGTCTAGTTAATTGATATTCTTTTAAACATTAAAATCTAACATGTTAACACAAACAACACACTTAGATATAGTTGGAATAGTAAGAATTGGTTTTAATAATTAAGAGTTTTTCTAATAACGTGTTTCTATTAAATCAGTACTTCAATGTTTAAAAAACCGGACCGGTCATCAAACCGGTGAGGGTACTGGGTCACTGGTTTATCAGTCGAACCACTGGGTTATTGGTCAAACCGCATGACCAAACAGAATTAAACCAGATTAAACCGGATAACTCGGTTAAATAAACCTGTCATTATAATTAATAGGTATAAAACCGGTAAAACCGGTCGAACCGGATGATTCAGTCTTTAAAAAATATAACTAGCACTTAAATTTTTTGAAAATATCATATCATAAATTCACAGGTTCATAATTTAAACGCAAATTTTAAACAGAGTCTAATTGTAAATTTTAAACAGAGTCTAAATTAAAAGAGACTAATTTAAATTCATAGTTTTAATGTTAATAGAAAATCAGTTTTAATGTTAATAATTAAAACAATACAAATATTAACATTATTCTAAATAATAAATTTTTCAAATCTCTATATATATATATAATGAAAATCAGTTAAGTCTAAAATTATATTATATTTAGTTTCTTAATCTGTGTTCTTAAATTTCTATACAAATATTTGTATGATGGTTTTTCAATCAATATAAATACAAAATTGTAAAAATAGTTTTGTGGATATTACGAAACTTAATTTGTGTATCACTTGAATCAAATGAGTGATCACTATTATTCTTGGGGAAAAGTTCATATGTATTTGAGTAAAAAAAAAATTTTTTAAAATGTTTTTTTTTTAAAATAAGCAATTGAACCACTGGTTTGCGAAAACCACCGGTTTTCCCGGTTCCCTCGGGTTCGAAGACATCGGCGATCGAACAAGCGAACCTGACCGGTTACCTGGCCGGTACCCGGTCCGACCGGCCGGTCCGGTCCGGTTTTTAAAACACTGTTGTACTTTATAAATTCATGCCCAAATTTAAGATAAAATAGAAAATAGAAATATACATTCAGTGTAACACCCATATATAAATACATACATCAAAGCATATATTATACATGAAAATCACGTTTGGTACTGAAATACCAATAAGTCCCTTGTAAACACATTATACATATACATGCCCAAAAAGCCTAATACAAAAAAACTAAAAAAGCCTAATACAAAAAAACTATGGCACAAATATATATACAAGATGTTCCAAAGATAAATACTAAGAACTATATCGACAACGATCTCAAAATAAAACTCTACAACGGAAGCTACGCCATCAGACAAGTAAGGATAATCACATGGCCTTATCCTTACCCTTCGCGGAACCCGAAGTACCTGAAATATTCAACAATAGTGGGGTGAGATACATCAAATCTCAGTGAGTTCTCTATCTTATGGATTCTCTCGGCTTTACAAGGTTCTAACCAAACCTAACTCAAGTCGGGGGAAAAGGAACTAGACCTTGAGTTCGCATCTTTCTGACTAGAGAAACCATCGTATACTACACAAAACGACAACTAGTTAAGGAATCTTTCCCCGGCCATCCCGCTCAAGGAGATTAAACACGGGTCACAGATCCTTAACGTAAATAACTTTCCCCGACCATCCCTCTCAAAGAGATTAAACACGGGTCACGGTTATCTACAATTGGTACTTTCCCCGGTCATCCCACACCAAAGGATTAAACACGGGTCACTAATACCAACCACTTAGTAACTTTCTTCGGCCATCCCGCACAAGGAGATTAAACACGGGTCACGGTTACCCACTTAATAAATACTTTCCCCGACCATCCCACACCAAAGGATTAAACACGGGTCACTAATATTTATTAAGGGACACAAACCTAATAAATACTTTCCCCGACCATCCTACACCGAAAGATTAAACACGGGTCACTAATATTTATTAAGTGAAACATACAAAACCGGAGGAATTACGGTCCTCCACTAACAACCACTTAACAATGATACTCTTCTAGTATCAATGTAAGTGTCGTCCCACAATTCTCTAGTCATTCTATTATACTAATGGTTTCCTCACTAGCTCACAACTTGAAGCTTTTAAATTTTCAAAAGTTACTTTTTCATAAACCACATAATTCTGATTAATTACCACAATCGAATAAATTCCATCTCATAAATCATAATTCCTCTTTCCATAGCATAGAACTCTTTCATATCCACATCGATATAAAGAACGACTAAAACGGACACCCGAGTCAAAAGTTATGAATTTTCGAAGAAAAAAAAAATATTGAGTAACAGCCAGATTCGCCTGGCGAATCCCTCTTCGTCAGCACTTCGCCTGACGAACTAGTGGTGAACCACAATTTAGAAAACACCCAAGAGTTCCAGTAGCTAACACATTTCTGTCTCCCCATTTTCGCCTGGCGACTCAGGATTTCGCTTGGCGAATCCCTCTTCGCCAGCACTTCGCCTAGAGAACTAGTGGCGAGACCTAATTCGCCTGGCAAATCGCATCAGAACCAGAATTTTTCTGCTGCGGGTTACACGGTCCCAAGCCCCAAAATCCGACTTTTTCCAATCCAAAACATTGCCAAACAATCAAAACAAGTCACAACAATGTTCATATGCATATTTCGATTATACTACGCAATTTATATCGATTTTCAACCATTAGATTGATTGATTTGCAAAAATTGTTCATTTTCTCACAAAACCAACCTAACTCTAAAACCTCAAGAAATTCTATACTAAAGTCTCTAACTAGAACCCACCTGAATTAGAAGATGATGATGAAGAAGCTGAGATGAATTGATGAAGATGAGATGATGATTCTTGCTCTTGAACTCTTGGATTTTCTCTTCTTTCCTTTTCTCCCTTTTTCTCTCCTTTCTTCTTCTTTCTCTCTACTTTCTCTCTCCAAATGTTACTATCTTTTGCAAATGAGGGAAAAGGAAAAGATATAGAGAAACATCGTTAATTTAGTAATACTACTAAATGTCCAAATTATCTCAATTGCACCAATTAATAAAACCTTAGAGTTAGATAATATTAATCTGATCCGCTCTGAGTTCATCAGTTGCTCTAATTATCTTATCAGATCAAATACTCAGAGTACACTGGATCTCAACTGATCTCAACTAATATTATCCAGAGCATTTATAAAAATACGGGGTATTACATCCTCCCCTCCTTAAATAGAAATTCGTCCTCGAATTTAAAAGATTACCTGAACAGATGAGGGTAAGCATCCCGCATCTCCAATTCTAGTTCCCAAGTAGCATCACCCGGATGTATCCCATCCCATTGCACCTTAACAAGAGGAATGTCCTTGTTCCTTAATACCTTTGTTTCTCTTCCCACAATACGACTCGGTTGAGGTTCAAACGTTAAGTATGCTTCTAATTCCACTGATTCCGGTAAAACTGGCTGAAGAGGATCAGGGATAAACTTTCGAAGCTGAGACACATGAAAAACATCATGCATTTCTGACAGAGAGAGCGGTAAGGCCAATCTGTAAGCCACTTCTTGTCATACCCCAAATTTGTCCTACCCTGTCATCCTTCTTATGCTAGGCATGTGGTGGCCTCGAGGTTTTTTTTTTCTCTATCAAGATGATCATGTGGTTTTTGGGGCCATGGTCCTCTAAAATTTAAGTTTTGGAGATATTGTTTGGACTCAGCGTAATTATAGGCTTTTGCAAGTGTGATGAATCCAGGTGGAAACAAGGAGAAATAGGTCCTCGTTATCATGGCTAGTTAGTCAAGACATGATCAATTGGTTTCAAACTGAGTTTAAGCCATGTTTAAGAATATTTTTAACCATATTCCAAGTGTGACACTGAGGTTATATGGTTAAACAAACTAAGAAATGACCATCATTCAGGTCATGTCTGCTTTTAATCTAAGTTTGAATTGGGTTTTCAAGGTAAGTGGGTGATTGTAACTCGCGAGCAAGTCATGTCTCAAGATACTCCTGGCACAATCAAGGTATAAACAAAATCTATGCGTAAAACTGGGTGATGTTCAAGTGGGAATTAGCTTAAAGCAAACTTGGAGTTGTGATAAGGGGTCCATGATCAACATATTCAAGTTGCCTCAGGCATTATTTGAGTTTGTCAAATTATTCCAAGATAAAACCGTGCCTTTTCAAGATGTTCCAAATTGACGCTAGAGGTTATTTGGTCATGATTAAATGTATTTAATCCAAACTTGAATAGATTCAAAGATTGGTGGATAATTTTTAGGCCATGTAAGTAGCATAACCATTTTGTGATCAGGTGCACAATTCAATCCAAGCCTTGTTCAAAAGTTATAGCAAGGCATGATAATGAGTGTTGCAAGTGATAACTCGATTTTCATGTTATTACCAACGTTATGGTTAAAGGAACAAGTTGTTTCATGCTTAAAAATTCAACGCTAGAATGCAAGACTGCCCATGACATCTATATATTTATTAAATCAAGTCAATTTGTTTCATCCATGTTAAAGCAATTCGACTTTTGTTTCATCCATATGGGCATTTCGTTAAGAACCAATGTTTTAGGCTACAATTGGAGTTGTTTTGCAAATCACATGGACACCAATCCTTTTTTCTTCTAAAGGAAAACTGAGCTGGAGGGCTTATTCCATAGCCAAACAATAACAATAATTTCACAAGTCAATTACACCACTCCAAAATTCAAATCACCATGCACATTAAAAGTTTTGAATTTGGAATTACAAATGCAAGTGAGCTTTAGATATTATGTTCTATACTCAGAATTCTAAATTGGTCACAAGAATAATACAAATACTTCACAAAAGCTACAAGGTGTAAATTACAAGGTTCAATTTATTTGGTACAAAGGTGAAATTACTAATCCAATTGAATATCAAAGGTTACAGCCTATTACTTGAAATCAATGGTGCAAATGGCTTTACAAAGCTACACAAAGTCTAATCATACAAATTGTTTCCTATTGACAAACCAATTTCATTTATTCTAAAAGACATGTCAAGTCATACAAGGAAGCCACAGATTCAAATGGACAAACGACCCTACAAAGTTACAACAAAGTCTATGACTAATTATTTGAGAGAGCTAATACAAATCCTTGTCTTCACAAAGGCTATGATGCACCTTGCAATGCTCCAATCTATCTTCCACAAGTAAGCCACAAACTACGAATGCTCTGACTTTCCCATTGCACGAGGGAATACGTAGGCACAAGGGTTCTAATCTTTGCCGATATTTTCCTTAAAAGGTTTTCTCGATATTTTCCTTTCCCTCTTTTGGGATAAATAAAGTTCGGTGGCGACTTTGTTTCGAACAGTTTTTTCCACGTCCATCGTGAGGATCATATTTTTCGAGGTAAGACAGATGGCGACTCTGCTGGGGACTCTAATTGCCCTATGCTAGAGAGAGTCAAGCCTAACTTGACTCGATTCGAGAGTGTTAGCTTCGCTTGTTTGATTTCTTCTTATTTATTTTCTCCTATTACTTCTTTATTTGCTTTGTGTTGCTTTCTCTTTATTATATGTTGTTTATCATACTTGTCTGTTGGATCTTGGGCTGATATTACAAGTAAGGCTCTATACCCGAGTCTTGGAAAAAAAAGAGAGAACAACTAGTTTAGATTTTGGAAGTAATTAGTGTTAGTCCCCAAGGACTCGCTCTTTGTGTGCCTAGCATGAAAGCTTCCCCTAGAGTAGACCTTTTCGTAGATCTTGTTGTAACACAGCTAGCCTGTCGCACGACTTGATTCATGAAGGGCCCGCGACTCTAGGAACCACTCTTAGCACCAGTTTCTATCTTGGTGGTCGTTAGTGTTAGTCTCCGAGGACTCGCTTCTCGTGGGCCTAGCGTGAAGACTACACTCAGGATAGACCTTTTCGTATCCCCGTCACAATGCAGCTAGCGTGTTACGGGATGTTGATGCGATTAGTGTCCGTGATCCTGGGAACCTTGTCCATCAACATAGGAGCTATCCTGTGAGTGAGTTTATGGGTAAAGAATCTAGAACTATCCTTATAAAGCCTACCTGTTAGGAGGGTTGGGAAGTTACTTGTGATAACCTGGATCTAACATCACGCATTCATAATCATTCACATATACATCATGACTTACAAAAGAAAACTTTTTATTTTCAGAGAATCATTTGTATCTACTGTTTATCTTGCATTCAAAGTGACCATGGATTCAGAAAAAAGGAAAACTCTGCAGCTGAAAGTTATCATGCCAGATATTACCGTTGTGATGAACTGTTTGAAAGAAATGCCTCCTCTCTTCAAGAAAACTCTAATAGGAAGACTTGGTCAGGTTCTTGATCTCCTTATCGTCAATGTGCAAGTTCATGCCATTACGGCTCTAGCACAGTTTTATGACCCACTGATGAGAAGCTTTCTGTTCTAAGATTTCTACTCGACTCCTGCCATTGAAGTATTTGAAGTATTTTTGGGTTTCTCCATGAAGGGTAAGGCACCCTACACTATGATTGGCCAGACACCTGAGAAAGAAGTGCTAGCTGAAGCCCTTCCAATCCCTATTTCAACGGTCAAGACTGGTTGGAAGAAGAGAGAAGATTTCTTTGGTTTCCGAAGCACTTTTCTGGAAAAAGAAGCAATAAGGTTTTTGAAGAGTAAGCAATGGGATGCTCTGGTGAACGTATTAGCTCTCCTCATATATGTGTTGGTACTCTTCCCCACTTTTGAAGAATTCATTGACTCTGCTGCCATCAGCGTGTTTTGGGCTGTTTGGAAGAAAGGACAAAGCCCGGTTCATCCGCTATTAGCTGACATCTTCTATAACTTACATCTCCGACATGAAAGCTACAACACAAAACCTGTGATCAAAACAGCAAGGACAAATAATCTGCAGAGAAAGTGAGATATCAATGTTATAATCTGCCATGAAAAGGACTTAACAATAACAACAAGACAAAGTTGGTTTGAATTTCGATTTTAAAAGGAGGAGGGAACAAACCTGTTGGGGGGGATTTGGAAAAGAAAAAAATGTAACATAAATATTCTGAAAGAAATCTTTCAAAAACAATAAAACTCACCACTTGCTTCACACCTCTCGATTTCTCTTCGAATAAACCCTAATCACATTCATCATCTTCTTGGTTCTTCATCTTCCATTCTCCTCCGTGTTCTTCTAAAATTCTATCACTGAAATTGACACCCTTCAAATCTTTTTCTTCCCAACCTCTTTTAAACACAACACAAATACAACCTTGCCTCCCATCAACAACAATCGCGACCCCCTTCACCTTTCATATCCAACCTCACTAAACATTCCACTTTTCAACCTAAAAGCAACCCCACCATCAATCCAAATCAACAATAATCAAAAACCCCAAATCATCAGAATCAAAGAACATAGATGTAGAAGAAGAAAAGAGATAAACCAGAAATTGAAGAAGAGAGAGAAAAATCCTAAATAAACTCTCTCTACATAAAATACAAACCTTCATTTTCTTCTTTCGACTCTGCAAAGCAACAACTCCGCCTCGCCTCTATTCCCTCACTCGCTGTGAACAACATCAATAGTTTGTTCCTTTGCTTCTTTCACGCCAAACCATGAACAACAACTCACAAACTTCTCCATGAAAAATACCGACACACAGTCGTAATCGCGAACCCACAAACCATTCTTCCTCAATCTTATTCAACAACCCCAAATCAGTTTTAAGCCAACCCTGAAAGAGGAAAAGAACTGAGAGGCGAACGAGGTCGAAAACAAACCTGAGCCGCGAAATCGAGCGGGTAATTCACTAACATTCACCGAACAAGAAGGTTGATTTCACAGCCATTCTTCCTTGTGTCATATTTATGCAGATGGTGTTGGCCGTGTTTTTCATTTTTCCGATTTGGGAAATGTTGCTGCATGTTTTCATTGCAAAAAAGATTTGGGTCTTTAAAAATTTGGAAAATGATTTAATGTTGTTTCAAACCTGTAACCGTGCCTTGCTATGAGAATGACCTATTGGAAATAGTGTCAGCGTGTGGGCCTTGGGCCATGACATTCCTTGACTCACACACCCTTGTACTATGCGTACCACCCTTTGTTATTTCTTTATGAATCGTGTCGTTTTATTTTTAGCATGATGTTTTGGTTTCTTGGCAAAATGTGTTTGTAACAATATGGGCTTTAGGCCCATCTGACCTCTTCTTCATTTTCACACCTCCAACTCCATACGCCAAACCCTCCATCTCAATAGTTAATTGTTTTGTTTAATTTACTTTTTATTTTTTAGAATTTTTTAAAACAAAGGTTTTTAGTTTTTAATTTTTTGTTTTTATGTTTTTTTCATTATTTTTTTTCGAGTTAATCCATTTAGCTTAATGGTTCATTTCATTATTGTTTTAATTTTTTTTTTGCCAATGATATGGAAAAATCTTGATTAAGTTGATTTGTTGAAATCGATTCAAAATCTTGATTTATATGAGGCCACCCTTTTTTTTATTTATTTTTTATCGGTCAATGAAAGTCAAAAAATCATAGCTTAATCGATCTAAGATTAAAGATCTTGATTAAGACGAGACCAATTTTATTTTCACTTTTATTTTTATTCATTTATGGGTCAATGAACATCTAAAACCAAATTTTATCGGTAAAGATGAGACCTTTCTTATTTTTGATTTATTTCTATTTCGATTTATTTTTCGTTATCTTATTCATTTTTGGTCAATGAAAGTCAAATATTAAAGATTTTCGATTTCTTGATTAAATCTTGATTAGGACGAGACCCATTTTATTTTTACGTCAATATTATGTCTTGTCAATATTATCTTGATGATTATTTTTATTCATACTATTCATATTGTCCATGTCATATTCATATTCATGTTTATCTAACAATTTTCTTTGTTCATACACTTAATCTAAATACACTAAATTGGAGACCTTTTATTGCGTGTCACCCTTTTTTCAATCAAACTTTCGAAAGGAGGAGATTCTTGGAATCTAGCATTCCTTGGGTCTTCGAATGGATGGCTCTCGAGGCACGCCCCTTGGGTTGTCATTCATTCAATCTTTCGACCTTTTCAACTAAACCATTTCCAAACCAGTCCTCGATTCGCCATCGAGCCCAATTGTAAGCCGAGCGCCTTTTGCCTCGCCATCAAACGCACACTTGCACATCTCGAGGTTTCGTTACTAGGAGCACCCTTAGGGACTAGTATCGATCCTCACTTCTTTTCGTAACCAATCCGATTCAACCTATTTCAAACACTTTCTTAATCAACTAACGAAAGGAGGAGATTTCTGGAGTCTAGCATTCCTTGGATCTTCGAATGAATGGCTCTTGAGGCACGCCCTTGGGTTGTTGTTCATTCAACCTTTCGTCTTAAAACACTTAATCATTATCAAACAATTTCATAATCAATAGAATGAAAAAGGTGTCGTTGAGATCTAGCATCTCAGTAATGCCCCGATTAATTGGTTGCGAGGCCGACGTCTCGTTTATCGAATAATCGTCGTTCTTCCCCTAAAATACTTAATAAACCAAACGTTTCCTACGCAACTAAAACCCTTAAAACACATTCAAATTAAACTCTTTTCTCAATCAAATCCTTAACACACTTAATCCTTATTCAAACAACTTTCCATAAAGAACATTGTTTAGTCCATTCTTCCGCGCATATGACTAGTGCTTCAGCCTCCCATGACGAGCTGACAAGCCAACGTTTAGCAGTTAGAATGCGGATTAAACACTCGTTCGTTTAAAAAACACCAACCAACCGTAGTCCCACGAACTACGAATGCTCTGACTTTCTCATTGCACAAGGGAATACCTAGGCCCAAGGGTTCTAATCCTTGCCGAGCACACTAATAAAAAACCACCCATTTTCCCCTTAGAAAACAAAATCCTTTTACCTTAGAAGAAAACAAACAAACCAAGCTACATTTCTCCCGAATCGAATCAAGTCTTCTCCGATCCTTTCTAAGATCTGATACGGTCCCACGTATCTCGGGCTTAACTTGCGTGATTTAAATGGTCCTTTCAATCTCAATCTCGGAGTAACTTTCAAAAACACATGGTCACCTTCCTCAAATTCTAAAGGTCTCCTACGGTTGTCCGCATAACTCTTTTGACGATCTTGTGCTTGTTTAACTTTCTCACGGATCATTCGAATCTTTTCCATAGTCTCTTGAATAATTTCCGGTCCCAAAATTCTATCTTCACCAACTTCCTCCCAACACAAAGGTCTTCTACATTTCCCTCATACAATGCTTCATAAGGAGTCATACCGATGCTTGTATGGTAACTATTTTTATAAGAAAACTCAATCAACGGTAGAAGTTCTTTCCAAGTTCCTCTACTTTCTAGCACACAAGCTCTCAACATGTCTTCCATCGTTTGTATTGTTCGCTCAGTCTGACCATCCGTCTGAGGATGATTCGACGTGCTCAAACGCAACCTCGTACCCATAGCTTATTGAAAAGCCTTCCAAAACCTTGACGTAAACTTTGGATCTCTATCGGACACAATATTGGAGGGAACACCATGCAATCTCACAATTTCAGAAATAAACAACCTTGCAAGATGACTTGCCTTGTAAGTGGTCTTCACGGCTAAGAAATGCGCATATTTCGTTAGTCGATCCACAATCACCCAAATAGAATCATAACCACCTTGCGTACGGGGTAAACCTACTGCAAAGTCCATAGAAATACTATCCCACTTCCAAACTGGAATCTCTAAAGGTTGTAACAGACCGCCCGGTCTTTGGTGTTCAATCTTCACCTGTTGGCACACTGCACATTCTGATACATACACCGCAATATCCTTTTTCATTCCTGGCCACCAATAATCCTTCTTTAAGTCCTGATACATCTTTGAAGAACCAGGATGTATCATAAAAGTACCTTTATGAGCTTCAGCCAAAAATTTTCTTTTTAATACCGTATCATTCGGAACACAAATCCTTTGGTTAAACAGAACAATCCCATTCGCTGCTCGTGTAAAACCCGGTTGAAGTAACATCTCTTGAAACTCCTCCTCTAAAATTTGTTCTTGTTGAATCTCAACTCTTAGAGTAGAATTGACATTCAAGTTTCCCATAATTACACCATTCGGAGTCCACACAAACTGAAGATTAAGATCTCTAAATTTTTCCAACAAGGCATACTCCAATATCATCAATTCGGCACTACGAACCATTTTCCGACTTAATGCATCTGCTACTTTATTCACTTTTCCTGGATGGTACTTTAATTCTAAGTCATAATCCTTTAAGGATTCCATCCACCTTCTTTGTCGCATATTCAACTCCTTTTGGTCAAATAAATACTTCAAACTTTTATGATCACTGAACATTTCAAAACGTACACCATACAAATAATGGCGCCACACCTTCAGGGCAAACACAACTGCTGCTAGTTCCAAATCGTGAGTTGGATAATTCTTCTCATGAACTTTCAATTGTCGAGAAGCATAAGCTACCACTTGACCGCCTTGCATCAGAACACCTCCTAATCCCATCTTAGAAGCATCGCAAAATACTTCGTAAGAGTTGTTAGGATCAGGAATGATTAACACATGAGCAATCGTCAAACTTTCCTTTAATTTCATAAAACTTTGCTCGCAACTCGAATCCTACTCATAAGCAAAATCTTTTCGAGTAAGTTTCGTCATTGGTAAGGCCAATTGAGAAAAACCTTTAATGAACCTTCTATAGTAACCTGCCAATCCCAAGAAACTTCATACTTCTGAAGCATTCCTCGGTCTCTCCCAATTAATCACTGCTTCTACCATAGACGGATCTACTGCCACACCACCTTGAGATATAACATGTCCAAGAAAATTAACTTCCGACATCCAAAACTCACACTTGCTTAACTTAGCAAAAAGTTGCTTCTCTTGCAATACCGATAATACAATTCTCAGATGTTCTCCGTGCTCTTGTGGAGTACGATAATAAATAAGAATGTCGTCAATAAATATCACAACAAATTGGTCCAAGTAAGCTTGAAATATTCAGTTCATGTAATCCATAAAAATAGTTGGAGCATTAGTCGCACCGAAAGGCATCACTAAGAATTCGTAATGGGCGTAACGGGTTCTAAATGCAGTCTTAGGCACATCGGAACTCTTCACTCGGATCTGATGATAACCTGACCGTAAATCAATCTTCGAGAACACACAGGCTCCTTTCAATTGATCTAACAGATCGTCTATCTTGGGTAAGGGGTACTTGTTCTTAATGGTGACTTTGTTCAACTTACGATAATCAATACACAGACGCATCCCACCATCTTTCTTCTTTACCAACAAAACTGGAGCTCCCCACGGTGAAACACTAGGTCTAACAAAGTGCTTAGCCATCAAATCCTCTAATTGGTCCTTTAATTCTCTCAATTCAAGTGGTGTCATCCGATAAGGAGAAACGGATATAGGAGCCGTTCCCGGTACCAGGTCAATAGAGAACTCAACTTCTCTTTCCGGAGGAAGAGAAGTAACGTCCTCAGGAAAAACTTCGGGAAACTCACAAACAATTGGAATACTCAGCACTTGCTGGTCACTACTCCCCTCCTTAGTAAGAATTAGTAAAACAGATTTCTCCTTCTCAAACAAGAAATTTATCATTCCCACCGTACCTTTTAAAATTGTTATTAACACATCCTTCGGGGTAGCCTCGGCAGACGGAATAATGATTAGCTTTTCCTCACACCCAATAAACACCGAATTAGCAGAAAGCCAATCCATCCCCAAAACGACCTCAACTTTCTTAAGCGGTAAACAGATAAGGTCAATCTGAAAAACTCTACCATTCACAAATAAAACACAGTTTTCACACATCAACGGTGTCTCAACCATTTCATCCATGGCAGTAGTGACCACCATAGGAGGAGACAAGGGAATCGCTTGTAACCTAAGTCTCTTTACACATCGCAATGACACAAAAGAATGTGTTGCCCCACAATCAAATAAAACAAAACAAGGATGTCCATTTACGAAACACGTACCCGCAATTAAAGAGTTGTCACTTTTCGTCTTCCTTGCATCCAAGGTATAAACTTTCCCGGTATTCCTTCCTTGCACTTGGTTTCTATTCTGAGTACAATTTCTAGTCACATGACCCAATCCATTACAATTATAACACCTAAGACCCCCATCGACACACTTCCCAAAATGACGTTGGTTGCACACTCTACACAGAGGAATAGCATTAGGTCTAGCAACCTACTTTCCCTTGAAAGCTTACGATCTAGGACCAAATTGTTGACTCGCTCTTCCACGATCACCCTGATTCACCCTACTTGCAACACCTCAGCTTGTACTTTCTTCAAACTATGCTCTGCCACATAGCATTGCCTTAGAACTTCTGCATAAGTAGTGAACTCCCTCTGAGATACACTATGAGAAATTTCAGCTTTTAGTCCAAACAGAAACTAGTCTACTTACAACCTTTCATTCGGAGCATACATAGCCTGCCTAGAATAAGCAGCCATGTCCTCAAACTTTTCAGCATAACTGGCCACAATCATACTACCCTGTCTTAACTGTTGAAATTCAAACTCTTTCTGAGTCCGCAAGGAACTAGGAAAATATTTCTCCATGAAAATTGTCGTGAATTGTTCCCAGACCTTGGGCACACCCTGAATAGTCATAAGAGCCAAAGCACACTCCCACCATCTCATGGCAGGACCCTTCAACGAATGCGAAGCAAAAACCACCTTATTTTCTTCACTACAGTGCACTATCAAGAAAATCCTTTCCATACCCGCTATCCATTCGTGAGCCTTTACAGGATCTAATCCGCCATGAAATTCTGGAGGATTCATGCGGAAGAAATCCTGGAAAGTCCAACCTACCGTTTCCGGAACAACCACCTGAGGATGCATACCTCCATTTAATTGTTGAACCATTTGCTGCATAAACTGATTCTGTTGCTGCTACATCTGTTGCATAAACTAATACAGAGGAGCATTCCCATTGCTGCCTGGCGGATTCGTCCCTGCCGAAGTGGTTCAGGGCCTACCACGAGTGTTTCTGCGCTCGTCAGCCATGTTCCTAAATGTCATACAGATAGGATTAAGTTTATCAGACTCAATACCATAAATATAACACGTAAGACCTATGGCGACACCATGCATATGAAACGGAAAGAAAATACTTATTCTATTTCATGACTAGGTCGATGATACGACCTGCTCTGATACCAACTGTAATGCCCAAATATAAATACATACATCAAAGCATATATTATACATGAAAACCACGTTTGGTACTGAAATACCAATAAGTCCCTAGTAAACACATTATACATATACATGTCCAAAAAGCCTAATACAAAAAAACTATGGCACAAATATATATACAAGATGTTCCAAAGATAAATACTAAGAACTAGATCGACAACGATCTCAAAAAAAAACCCCACAACGGAAGCTACGCCATCAGACTAGTAAGGATAATCACATGGCCTTATCCTTACCCTTCGCGGAACCCGAAGTACCTGAAATATTCAACAATAGTGGGGTGAGATACATCAAATCTCAATGAGTTCTCTATCTTATGGATTCTCTTGGCTTTACAAGGTTCTAACCAAACCTAACTCAAGTCGGGGGAAAAGGAACTAGACCTTGAGTTCGCATCTTTCTGACTAGAGAAACCATCGTATACTACACAAAACGACAACTAGTTAAGGAATCTTTCCCCGGTCATCCCGCTCAAGGAGATTAAACACGGGTCACTGATCCTTAATGTAAATAACTTTCCCCGACCATCCCTCTCAAAGATATTAAACACGGGTCACGGTTATCTACAATTGGTACTTTCCCCGACCATCCCACACCAAAGGATTAAACACGGGTCACAAATACCAACCATTTAGTAACTTTCCCAGGCCATCCCGCACAAGGAGATTAAACACGGGTCACGGTTACCCACTTAATAAATACTTTCCCTAGCCATCCCACACCAAAGGATTAAACACGGGTCACTAATATTTATTAAGGGACACAAACCTAATAAATACTTTCCCCGACCATCCTACACCGAAGGATTAAACACGGGTCACTAATATTTATTAAGTGAAACATTCAAAATCGGAGGAATTATGGTCCTCCACTAATAACCACTTAACAAAGATACTCTTCTAGTATCAATGTAAGTATCGTCCCACAATTCTCTAGTCATTCTATTATACTAATGGTTTCCTCACTAGCTCACAACTTAAAGCTTTTAAATTTTCAAAAGTTACTTTTTCATAAACCACATAATTCTGATTAATTACCACTATCAAATAAATTTCATCTCATAAATCATAATTCCTCTTTCCATAGCATAGAACTCTTTCATAGCTTCACATCGATATAAAGAACTACTAAAACGGACATTCGAGTCAAAAGTTATGAATTTTCGAAGAAAAGAAAAATATTGAGAAACAGCCAGATTCACCTGGCGACTCAAGATTTCGCCTGGCGAATCCCTCTTCGACAGCACTTCGCCTAGCAAACTAGTGGCGAACCATAATTTAGAAAACACCCAAGAGTTCCAGTAGCTAACACATTTCTGTCTCCCAATTTTCGCCTGGCGACTCAGGATTTCGCCTGGCGAATCCCTCTTCGCCAGCACTTCGTCTGGCGAACTAGTGGCGAGACCTAATTCGCCTGGCAAATCCCAATTCGCCTGGCGAATCGCATCAGAACCAGAATTTTTCTGCTGCGGGTTACACGGTCCCAAGCCCCAAAATCTGACTTTTTCCAATCCAGAACATTGCCAAACAATCAAAACAAGTAACAACAATGTTCATATGCATATTTCGATTATACTATGCAATTTATATCGATTTTAAACTGTTAGATTGATTGATTTGCAAAAATTGTTCATTTTCTCACAAAACCAACCTTACTCTAAAACCTCAAGAAATTCTACACTAAAGTCTCTAACTAGAACCCACCTGGATTAGAAGATGATGATGAAGAAGCTGAGATGAATTGATGAAGATGAGATGATGATTCTTGCTCTTGAACTCTTGGATTTTCTCTTTCTTTTTCTCCCTTTTTCTTTCCTTTCTTCTTCTTTCTCTCTACTTTCTCTCTCCAAATGTTACTATCTTTTGCAAATGAGGGAAAAGGAAAAGATATAGAAAAACATCATTAATTTAGTAATACTACTAAATGTCCAAATTATCTCAATTGCACCAATTAATAAAACCTTAGAGTTAGATAATATTAATCTGATCAGCTCTGAGTTCATCAGTTGCTCTAATTATCTTATCAGATAAAATACTCAGAGTACACTGGATCTCAACTGATCTCAACTAATATTATCCAGAGCATTTATAAAAATACGGGGTATTACATTCAGAATTTATATAATTTTAATGAAAATATGATGATGATAAAATAGAAAATAGAAATGTACATTCAGAATTCATATAATTTTAATGAGAAGATGATGATTTTAATAGAATATTGATCTTTTCAATTGTAGATTTTTTTAATTTATTGATTTCTTAAATTTTCTTTTATTATGATAAAAAGAATAAATATTTTATGATTATTTTTTGTGTTTATAATTGGGAATCATAATCCCTTATTTTTAAGAATTTCATACTCTTTCATAAAATGTCATAATTAGACTCTGTTTGATAAAATTAACGGTTGATTGATAAACTAGCTGATAGCTTATAATTTATGACTGATGGCTGTTGACTTATAATTTATAGTTTATAGTTGATGGTTGATGACTTATAGCAGATAAGTTAGTTAAAGTTTTTGGTAAAACTAACGGTTCAATTAGTTGATAAATTAAAATGACATAAAAAACATTTAATATATAATCATTTTATTTAAATTAAAATAAATTATAAAGGGTAGTAGTAGATTTTAGTTAAAATAATAAGGATAAAAGTGGAATAAAAAATGGTAAGCTATAAGCTAAAACGCTTTAAAATATCGTCTAAAAAATAAGTTATAAGCTAGTAAAATAAGGTATAAGTTCGTGATAAAAAAATTGTTACCAAACATATCTTTTATTGTCATATGAGCTTCAAACCAGCTTCATTAAAGTCGTCAGCTTATAGCTTCAAATAGGAAGAGTATGGACAACCAGCTTCATATATTATGATCCAGGGTAGGAAGCTAGATGCCAATATACCTAGATTTCAAAGGGTGGAACTAAATAGGAAGAGTATGGACAACCAGCTTCATATTAAGAGAGGGAGTAACCAGATCATTAGTGGAAGAGGAAAGGATAATAATGGAAGACCAACACTACCTATCAGAAAAACGTGTGCCCAGGTCGTGAGGTCTGAGTCGTTGATAGGGAAGAAACGTAATCAAGTCAAGCAGAAAGAAGTAAATCCAAAACCTAGGTTTGTGCATATCCAGTTCAATATTGACAAGAAGGCAATGGATAGATTTAGCAAGACATTTGTAGGTGAAGTCTCGTTACCAGGGAATACCTACAATGTTCAACAGGCATTGAATCAGGAGGGGTTATTCAACATAAAAGCCACTCCACTTGGGGCCAATCTATGTCTCCTTGAAGAAAAGGAGGAAGATGATATTGTATCGATCATTGAACATAATAGGGGATGGGTTGAGAAATGGTTCGATGATATCAGACCATGGAGTCAAGGGGAAGTAGACAATGAAAGAGTAATATGGCTGAAAGTTTACGGTCTTCCATGTCATGCCTGGGAGATGGATCTATTCAAACTAATAGCAGGAATGGTGGGATCCTTCATCCGCTATGACGAAGATACGACCAATAAGAAGAGATTCGATGTTGCAAGATTCTTGGTGAAAACTAAGTTTGCTATCAACATGAATGAAGTGATGAATGTGGAAATAAATGATAATATTTATAGGGTTAAAATCGTGAAAGATCAACATGGGCCGTTGAGGGTGGGTAAAAGATACGAAGATGATGAAAGTTACATAGATGACGAACCGTCTGATGATTCAGAATTTGGGGGGCGGTGGCGCGTTGGAGAGTAGTGAGGAAGTGGAAGAAGATAACCTAGAGAATCCTAGTAGGTTATGAGCAGGTGAAAAGTTGCAAGAACATGGCAAGATTGATGAGGCTAATGGTAGGTTACAGATGGATAATTCCTATGTCAGGGAAAGTATTGGGAAAACAAACAACTTTAAGGAGGCTGGGTCAGATCAAAAGAAAGATATGGTTGGAAAGTTGTTATCTGAGAAAAAGGCTAGTTTTGGAGGCTTACTAATTCATGATAACGTTATGGGGTGTGGAGATTCATTCAATGCAGAGTTCAACTCAATGGGAAACGATCAACGTGGAGTTGTGAGGTCACAATCAATATTTCAAAGGTACACCGATCAAGGAAATGGTGACTCAGTAAAAGTTGTACCTGCTAAAGCTGATGTGGCAAAATCAAGTCTTGATAAGAACCAAATTGATTCTGATCTAATTTCAACTAGCCCAGGAACCCCTATTGGGCTTATGGCTTGGCCCAAACCAAGAAAAAAGATACTGGTGAAAGAATTGTACGATAGAATCCATATTCCTTTTTCTGCCTCATATTACTCAACTCTGCTTCACAATTCAATTGGAAAAATTAACCAACCTGAAAAAGAAGGAAGGTGCATGATGATGTCCAAACCGAGCTTGCAACAGGAAGACACTTCTTCAAGATATTCAGGTGGTTCGTACTATGCTGTGACTCTATAACAGATACAGATATGGAGCAGAGCAATTTGAGATGCAAGAAAGGGTTAGATGATGTGCCAACCAAGGTCTGGCAGACGATAAACCAATTGGGGATTGAGGGAGAGGGAGATGATGAGCTATTTGAAGGTGTGGTTAGGGAGATGGAGTTAAGAGATAAAGCCAATTATACCAAGAGGAATGCTGAAAAAAAGGTTCCATGAATATGGTATCCTTCAATGTTCGTGGATGTTGTAGCTCTCTTAAAAGAAGAAGAATCAACCAAATTATGTTGAGAGGGCAAGCTGACCCATGCCTCTTGCAAGACCAAAATCCAAAACCTCAATGAAAGCCTGGTTAGAAGCATGTGGGGAAATCGTGAGTATGATTGGTCTGAATCCAAAGCATCTGGTTTAGCAGGTGGGCTACTAATAATATGGAGTAAAGGTATGTTTCATGTTGTTTCAAGTTTCAGAGGAAATGGATATGTGGGAGTTAATTTTATGTGGGGAAAAGTTAATTGTTATGTGGTAAATATGTATTCCCCATGCGACTTGGCTGGTAAGAGAGAGTTGTGGACTTCCCTTCTAAACTTAAAAACTAGAATGCCTGAGGGTAGTTGGATCTTAGGTGGGGATTTCAATTCAATAAAGGTGGTGGAGGAAAGGAATGGTTTGGTAAGATCAAATGGTGCAGAGTTGACTGAGTTTAATCATTTTCTAGACAATCTGATGCTAGTTGACCTGCCAGTAACTGGATGTAGGTTCACATGGTCCAGTTCTTATGGGAGATATAGAAGTCGACTAGATAGATTCTTGATGGATGTAAACATTATTAAGATGTGGGATCTGAAATCACAACATGTGGGGGATACAAATATTTTTTATCATCGCCTTGTGTGGTTAAAACCTAACAAGATGAATTGGGGTCCAAAACCCTTTAGATTCTTTAATTGTTGGACTAAACACAAAGATTTCATGAGATTAGTGTCTGAATTGTGGTCTACCTCAAAGGTTAGTGGGAATGCTGGAGATAGGTTGTATCATAAGCTTAAAGATCTCAAATGGAAGCTAAAGTGGTGGAACTTCAATGTGTTTGGATAGATGGACTTAGCCATTGAAAAAGGTGTTGACAAAATGAATGCAGTTGAAAAATACCTAAATGAGGTTAATGAGAGTCATAGTGAGATATATACTATGGAATCTTTGACAGCACAAGAGGAGATATGGAGTAAACTAAGAATTAAGGAGAGCATGATACATCAAAAGTCAAGAGTCAAATGGACTTTAGAAGGGGACCTAAACACAAGCTTCTTTCATTCTTCTCTTAATGCCAAAACAAGGAAGAACTCAATTTCAATGATTAATTGGGGAGAGTTATGATTGGAGGATCCAAAGAGTATAAAGGAAGGTGTTGTGGAATACTTTAAGAAGAAATTTCAAAGGAAAGTGAGGAAGAGACCAAGATTGAGATTGGAAGATGTATCCAAACTCAACAACACTGAAAAAGATATGCTTGAAGTAGAATTTCGAAGAGATGAAGTTACTGAAGCTGTTATGGAGTGTGATAGTAATAAATCTCCAAGTGTAGAATTTCTAGAATAGGAATTGTCCTCAAAGTATCTGTTGTATGAAGGCCATTTTATATGCAACACTAGGGTGGTGCTTGCAGTAGAGAGTTGGTGAAGATGGGACATGAGAAGATACTTTAGTACACTCCTTGAAGATATGTCTTGTCAGTCTATTTTAGGAAATCCCTTTTTAATTGTCCTTTCCTTGAATATATTTCTTGTCATAATCAGAGGCTTCGCATAAGAGATGAAGTGAAACTTGATCAGAGTCCAGAGCCTAGATAATGTAAACTACAAAGTCTATTCAAAGTGAGGCTTGAAAGTATCAAAGTCCATAGAAACTTTGAACAAGAAATGCAAAAGCATTTATTAGATTGTTCAGAAGTTGTGATTGTAAGAGAAACATTTTCTTCTATCACTAACTTTTGTTCAAAGGCTTGATCTTTCAGAGTCTTTTGTCAGAACCCTTCTAAATAGTTCCTTGCAGAAGTGTTGACTTTTGATTATCCTGAAACTTGACTTGTTTTAAAAACATGTTTGTATTCTTCCTTATGTTCAGAGTGTGTCTTCACTTTAAAATCTGCTATCAAATATCTTCAAACTTTGTCTGTATTCAGATTTGACTTCTTCAGAGTCTGAATCTGTTTTCTTTTATTTGTGCACTTAACAAAAATAGTCAGAGTACAAAAATTATTCTCTACACTTTTTTATCATCAAAACTTAGGAATAGTTGTAAAACCAAACGTGTTCCAACAATCTCCCCGTTTTTAATGATGACAAATCCATGTATTTTGATGAACAATTTTTACTTGGATAATCAAGCTTATAAAACTTTAGAGATAGGTTTGTAAGCTCCCTCTGAGTTTTATACTTTCAAAATTATTTTTTCAACTTAAATCTACATAGTGAGGTTTGCAAGCTCCCCCTAAGTTTAAAATTCAAAACAATTTTGGTTTCAATGAAAGTTCAAATCACATTTTACTTGGATAATCCTATTTATAAAACTTTAGAGATAGGTTTGTAAGATCCCCTGAGTTTTATACTTTCAAAATTATATCTTCAACTTAAATCTATATAGTGAGGTTTGCAAGCTCCCTTTGAGCTTAAGATTCAAAATAATTTTGGTTTTAATGAAAGTTCAGATAAATATGCTAAAATTTAGAGTAAGTTTTGTAAGCTTTCCCTGAGTTTTTAGAATATCAAAATTCTTCAGCTTAAGTACCGAGTGAGGTTTGCAAGATCCCTATAAGTACAAGAGTTAGAATTTTGATTTTATGAAACTTTTAATAAATAACTTTTTTCTCTTTAGATTTATTAAATAAAATTCTTCAGAGTCATTATCCTTGACTTCTTCAGAATGCTTAATGTTAACATACTCTTAATGTTTGGGATTTTATCAACTGAAAAAAAAAAAATCAAAATCATTATGCCCCCCCCCCCCCCCCCCCTTTTTGTCATCATTCAAAAAGAGTCATAAAATGATCAAGAAATTCAATAAAGATAGAGAAACTGAAGTATTCATTAAAAGAGGAGAAAAAGAATACATAACGGATGAAGGGAAAACGAACAACAAAAGGAGACAATAACCAATAAGACAAAAGAACAATTAATCGGAGACTCTTTCTTAAGGGTCACACTTCTTCTTCTTCTGAGTCTCCAAGCTCGTAACTCCTACAAGCTTCTTTCCCCAGGAGGTCTCAAGTGCTTCGGTTAGACCTGCCATATATACTTCCTTAACTATCCCTTTTTGAACAAACAGTTCAAAGAGAACTCTCCCATAAGGAGTGAAGGAAAACTCACCCTCACGAGATGTCAAGATTTTCTCTTTCAGATAGTTAAAGATAGTAAGAGGTATATTAACTCTTACTCTTGAGATAAGGAAATACAGAAGATGTTTGTCATCCATACACAAGAAGAGCGAGTTTTGATCTCTTGGTAAAAAGTTTTTTATAATCAGCTGATACCACAAATTTGCCGCAGGAGTCAGATCATAAGCTTTGGAAAGGTTTCCATAACTTTTGGGATGGAGAAAATGTTGTTGCGAAAGGTGAGGTTGGTTCTGTACCATTCAATATTAGAAACGTCTTCTTCACACTTAATGGCATCAGCAATAAGTGAAGGAGTGATGGTAATAGAAGTGTTTAAAACAACAGACCGCATTTCCTCAATATTTTCATCATTAAAATGAATTGAAGCATTCACCCAAAAGTTTGTAATAAGGATGGGAAAGATTGGTCCAGGAATAGAAAAGTAGTTTCCCAACATTGAGAAGTAACATGATTCTGAATGTTGGAACCCAAGGCTTTTAGCTCTTTAAAGTTAACCATTTGTTCTAGGATAGTAACAAGTTCAGTTTCATCTCCTTTGAAATTTTGTCAAGAAGCCATTAAAAATATAGGTGCTAAAAGAAGATAATAGTGAAAGAATAGAAGAAGTGAGTTTGAAGAGGAAATGAAAATGATACGGTTTATATAGAGGTGAAGGAGAGGAAGAGTAAGAGATTTAAATGATTCAAAAATCAAAGAGAAACGAAACACAACCATCACTATGAAAACTAAAAAAGAAATGAATCAACACAACATGTTTGAATAGGGGTGATCATTGCTATTCTAATTAATTAATGACACGGGGAGCGCCATCACATGATTTTATTTTTACCCAAGAAAATAATAATTATCCAGAGGTACTTTAAGCGTTTTTTACGGCTTAAAAATAGTGAGAAAACTTGTTACACATCTTATCCATAAAAAACGTACTTGAATAACCATTAACATTTCTAATATTAAAAGACAGATAAATCCCTAAAGGGTTTCTGACTTAGAATTTTCTAACCAAGACAACCTTCTCACTAAGAGAGTTAGCTGGTTCATAGGCAAATAACTTAGAAACGGATTTAATCATTCTGATGCTACGCATTCTGAGATTTCATCATTTATTCAAGACAAAATTTTCTTTTAATTTCTTCTAAATGAAAAGAATTTTCTTTTTAGCAAAGGTTTTTTGATAAGATATCAGCCCATCGAGGGTCTGTATCAGTAAATATCCTTCTGAACATAGTTTTTTTTGGGAAATGATGTTTATCTTAGTATGGTTAGAACTTCAAATGCAAAATATGATTCTTAAATAAACACAAAGAGAAAGAATTATCAAGGGAAAAATGAATGTTACTCTTATTAACTTGATAACCTTCTAGTCTAGAGAATCTGAAAGTCTGGGTGCTACATCCAGATACTGATTGCTTTCATCTTTCATTTCCCTAAGACATGGTGTGTTCCTTGATATTTCTTCAAATTTTCAGATGGCTTAGTATGACATGAAGTTTCAGATAAATTCTAATTAAGACAACATTCAGACTTCAAAAGGATAACTGGTTCAGAGGCACATCATTTAAGAGTATTATATTGATTCTTCATAATCAATCCCTTTGAATATGAAGACCTCTGCTTAAGTATCCTTAGAGTCACTAGAATAACGTCAACATCATATTTTGAACAATTTTGCAATCAATGTTTTTCATAGTCTTTTACTTCAAATTTCTCGCCTTCAGAGTCTGAGAAGCTAACTTCCAAATCTGCAAAATTTTCAACTAGCTTTGACTTGTTAAGATCAAGTTTATCATCAAACTTAACATGAATTAATTCCACAAAAATTCTTGTTTCGGTGTTAGATGCTTTGTAGCCTTTAAGCGATCAGAGTATCCTAACATGATACATTTTTGTGCCTTGGAATCAAACTTGTCCAAGTTTTATTAGTATAAAATAAGACAAATATTTATCAGAAGCAGAATGAGGGAATAGTTACCAATAGTTTCTATATTGATTGTCTTATTCTCTTGATATCCTTCATAACATTCAGATCCATGAGGGTTAAGTTCCAAATCTTAGAGCATATGCATTCTTCTCTTGAATGTTGAGAGCGTCCATGTACCAAGTTCTAGGATTGGTGTTTTAACTTTGCTCCCCGGGATATCTCGTTTGAGTTAGATATTGTTTCTGATGGAGATTTTGATCCTAGTTCAGAGACAATTACTTTTATGTTTTCCATCAATGCCACATCAGCTTGATTTTATTCAGAATCATCATCAGAGGCCTCAAAGTCGTCCAATGTAGCCATCAGAACCATCTTCATATTAATGAAGAAGTTTTTATTAGGCTTTTCTTTCTTAAACTTGGGACTTTCATTTCTGAAGTAGCCTAGCTACTAAATAAAAGCAGGTGATATCTTTGTGAGCACGGATATCTTCTGTCTCTTTTACTAGAATTGATTTACTCTTCTTGAGTGAAGTGAAATATCATCTTCTTCAGCAGAAACTTCTTCACCACTTTGAATAAAAGCCAAAGCCTTTGATTCCTCAACATGCTAATTTCCTTAGAGATTTTTGTGATCCTTTCTTTGATGACCAATCGTCTAACTACTTTCCAGTCTTATGTCGTTAGCATCCAAGGGATGTGTGTATCCATTTGAAACCATATCCCATAGATTTGAATCTTTGACCAAGAAGGAAAATTTCTACCATGTCTTGTCAATAATCAAATTTATCTCCATCAAACCTTTGAGGATTGGCATAATGATAATCAATATCGTTGTAAGTATGAGCCCTTTGTGTTTTAAGACCATGGATCTTTTTCTGACATGGTTAAGTGTTTGACAAAATGAGTCAATAACAGAACTGGTGCTATGATGCCAATTGAAGGTGCAAGAAACACAAGAAATGGGGGTTTGAATTGAGTTTCTGGATTTAAAACTTTTTGTCACTCAAAGTATCAAACAACAATGATAAAGATAAAGATATGAACACAAATATTTTTTATCCTGAAGATACTCTAGTACAGTCCTTGAAGATATGTCTTGTCAGTTGATAATTAGAGGCTTCTTATAATAGATGAAGTGAAGCTTGATCAGAGTCAAGAGCCTGGATGATATAGACTATAAATTCTATTCAGATTTAGGCTTAAAAGTATCAGAGTCTATAGAAACTTTGAACAAGAAATGCAAAAGCATTTATTAGAGTGTTTAGAAGTTGTGACTGTAAGAGAAACATTTCCTTTGATCATTGACTTTTGTTCAAATGCTTGATATTTCTGAGTCTTTTTTTTTGGAGAAAATAAGATTTATTAAATCCAAAATAAGGTAATTACAAAGCGACCAAAAGGTCCAGCTCAGAACACCCACACAAGGTCAAAACTCGCGACAAACAAAAAATCGGAGCTAAGGCATCATCATCAGAGCAATACGTTCTCGAAGCTTAGTTTTTCTCCAAAGCCTATTGATAATGTTGTTTATAATTTTTCTATACACTCCTATATACATATGCACCACTATTTCCCCCGTATTCCTATAAGCTTCCTCATTCTTGTATATCCAACATCCATAAACCGTTCTGAGTCTTTTGTCAGAACCTTTCTGAATAGTTCCTTGCAAGTGTTGACTTTGATGAACCTGAAACTTAACTTGTTTTAAACACATCTTTGTATTTTTCCTTATGTTCACAGTGTATCTTCACTTTAGAATTTGTTATAAGATATCTTCAGACTTCGTCTGTATTCAGATTTGACTTCTTTAGAGTCTAAATCTGTTTTATTTTATCTGCGCGCTTAACAAAAATAGTCAGAGTACAAAAATTATTCTCTACTCTTTGTTATCATCAAAACTCAGGAATAATTGTAGAACCAAACTTGTTCCAACATTGTGAACTATCTGATGGTTGCTACTTAACAATTGAATCATGTGAGTTGGGCCTTCATTAAAGTATTCCAATATCGGTGTGACTATCGAGGAGGAAATCCATCTTTTCCACTTTTATACGATCTTTTCAAGGTACAACAGAGTGTAGCAAATCGTGTGTAGGGCCAAGGCTTAATAACACTAACGCACGTTACACGTTACTTCTAAGTGTATTCTAATTACATGAAACAATTTCAAGATCAGTTCTTTTTAGTTACTCTTTTCAATGAAGAGGCTCGTGCGAAGACCTGTTTCATAGAGAATGAATTGTAATATTGATGTAGGGCCAAGGTCACTTTTTAGCGAGAAACGAGTCATATGTCTATATGGAGGATGACATGTCTTTGGAGGAGCTCTATCTAAAAGAAATTTTTAATCACTTTCTTCAAAGAATTGGACAATGCCGGGGGCATCGTCCCTTGGGATGAAGCCTCAAGAAAACATTTGAAGTTGATGGAAGCTAATACCAAGTATGAAAGGAAGCTAATTTTTATAAAGTTCCCCATTATTTTTACCTTCTTTTACTTGTCATCTTTGTCTACAATATGTGCAGATGATTTGCCAATTGTTATTGTAGAATCGATGAAGTGTGAGTGAGTAATTCAGCAAATGAAGAGGGAAGCTCGAGCTATCCCAGAGATTGTAAGCCCTTTGAATAATCCAAGACTTGTCACGGTCCCTATTCTAGATGGAGTGAGGAGGCATATAATCCTTCATGCTTCGTTGGGTTTACTACGACCCAAGGAGGAACTGCCTCAATATCTAGTCATGATGTTCAATTCCTTGGGGACGCCCTAAAGGTGTCATGCACTCCAACCATTTTACCCTCGGCTTCGTGTATTCCAACTGCTATCTTCTTGGCTCGGCCGGGACCTCGTACTCCAGGTAAGCATCGGACATCTACTTCGTAAGAATATTGCTCTTACCTTGCCAATTTGAATGACGAGGTTCTCGAGGAAGAATTATCGACTCTGGCGTATTACACCCGAAGATCCTTTTTCGTTCTGGCCTTTGGTGGATTCAATCGTGAGGATGTTCTAATGGTTAATCGATAACACAAGGAGAGGCAGTTGATGCAATGCAATGTCTATAATCTAACGTTTTAGTGTGACATGTACTTGTAGAAAGTAAAAGGGGCTTCTACTACTCTTACTGAGATGGGTGTCATTTTAAGTGCTTTCAAATTATATGGCTCATTAGCTAATCAAGTGATAGCATGAGAAGTTACAAAGAAACATAAAGCTTTGAATTACATTTAGGATTCACTATCTACTACAAAGGCATCTCTTTCAACCGAACAAAGAGATATCGAGAATTTGCACCTAGAGAATATCTCTTAGGCTCAACAGCTAGATAAAGCGACTGACACTAGCCTTGCGTCTATCTCCAACTCTTATGTGAATGCTTTACTACAAGTGGATTATTTTTACTCTTCTTTGAGCGTTTTGAGGGAGGAAGTCTTGTCGAGAAATATAGTTAAATATAGGAAAATTGTCTCGCTCAAAGACTAGCTATGCCATTCTCCATTTTTTAACGTTCATGCTTGATTATAAATGTGACAACCTACATTGGAGAACGTGTATATCTGGAATTGACATTTGATATATCGATGTTACCTAATTAAGGTGGGTGTGTTAGATCTCGAGTGTATTACTTTGGGCTTAACTTTTACTTCACGATGTTTTTCCTCAAAGTTATATTTGACGTCTCTGGGGTAGTGACTGCCAAGGGTCGATACCCATTATCCCTAGGTCGGGAAGACCTAGTCCGAGGTTGATGTGTGGCGGACCCACTACGACCTCTAGAATTGCTAGCTATCAGTAGGGGTGGGCCAATTATTGCCAGTTTGTGGTTTTGCCACTTTCTTTGCGTGTGTGCTTTGCATTGTGTGGTTTTAATTGCTTTAGTTGTACATTTGTGACGTTTATGACAACACTCCTGTCTTTTTTCGTGGAGTCTCGATTTCCTCAATTGTACCCTGAACTCATCGTTACCTTTTACAAACACAAAGAAAAGAGATATTTCATAACGATGTTGTTAATTCTTTAAATGAAAATATTTTGATGCATTGTGACGATGAGAATTTAGTTTACATAAAACTATTAACATAACCAAGTTGATTTTCCACAGCTTATTCGCTCTGCTGCTTGTAATCTGCTGGAATCACCCATTTTTAATTTGTTTGTCTGGTTGACATAACTTGTCTTACCGATGGGAAGATAAATATTCATATCCCTTAACTACCTGATGAGGGAGGCTACGTTGATGAAACTTCGATTCATTGAATTGAGAGATGAATGTTCTAATGTGGAAAACACGGGAATCAGATGTTGATTCCCATAGAAGGCACCAATATTCTGCACATGAACTAGAATTGATCGGTGAGCGTTTGATGTGGATTGTAACGGTGGACTTGAGCTTCCGGTGCGATGGAAGAGATATTAACCTGCAAGGTTAGCACTTCATGCCCAAGTTAGTATGAGAATAAGATGAGGTGAATGAGACTCGAATTACCCAAGAAACAATGTGATCTCCCTCTTATATAGTAGGATGGTTATAATAGCTTGTTGATCTATCAGTATGAAATGTGTGTATCTGTTTGATTGATCTTGGATTGAGATCACCTTCATGCATGACTAGGATAGCACATATGCTCCACATACGACGCGGTGAATCGTTCTGCTCTCTGGACATAGTTATTAGGTCCTCTGACCCACACAATATTATATATATATATATATATATATATATATATATATATATATATATATAAACTAAAAAAATATTTTATTTGATAGTTCACTTTAAACCATAAAACACTTTGGGTCAGCTTTGTGCTTAACCATTAAGTTATGTTATACAACCAAACATCAATGATATCTTCCCAATGAATAATATATATTACAAAAAAATGGTAAAGAAAGTGAAGAAAAAAAAGTTGATTTACTAATGCTATATATATTATAATAAGTATATGTTAGAAACCAAAAAGAAACAAAAGGATAGATATAGTTAGCATTTAGCAGCAGCAATGAGTAGCAACACATTTAAGAAATGGTTGATTAAAAAAGTACGCACACAATGACACATAGCAGAAGAGATAGATATGATATCGTGGTCTTGCATGGAAACGAATTTCAATGCAAATGGAATCATGCACACTCTCTTTATTCTTCTTTACAGTTTGCATCTATTTTTCTTTACCCTTCCCCAAGAGAATGGAGGACAGATCTTGGTTCGTTCATTCAAGAGAAGAGAGATAATAATAATAAAGCTATAAGGTTAGTGTGTGTGAGTGAGAGAGAGATATTGAAAGAGAGATTAAAGTGAGTTAGTCAGCAGCAGCCGCAGTAGTGGCAAGACAAAAGATGGTCAAAATGGCTTGGTATTCATTCTACATCATAAGCTTACATATCTTTATTGAAACTCACCATTTTGCCTTTTCTTTTTACAAATTTTTCATTAAATAAAATCATAAATTAATTAAAAGAAAAAACATATGAAACTCAATATCAGTTCACTAATTTTTTAAAAAAATTTTAAATGAAAAGGAATTAGTTTTTATTATAATAAAAATAAAGTTTATATAGAAATAGAAGACAAACAGACAACAAGTTGTTGTGTTGTTATTTTTTTATGACAAAATCAATTTTTTTAAAATTATATCCAAGTTTCATATTCCATTTTTTTAATTTAATTTAGTGTATTTATAAATTTTAATGTTATTTTCTATAAAATAATTTTTTATTTTTTATTTTTTTATTAGCATATTTGACACAATCAACGGGTAAGAAAGATGGCTCATACTAACAAAATGAAATTTTCGGTGAAGATGTGATCTTTAAACTCATTTGTACAGATACTCTTAATTAAATGTGATAATTTGATCTATGTTTTACGCTCCTTTGAAAGTTGTAAAGTCTTTAAGAGTTTGATTCAATTTTATAGTTGTTTCAAGTTGGTTAAAATAATCTCACGCTTTGTTATAAAATAAAGGGTTAAATATGTATATGGTCCCTGAAAATAACCCAACATTTAAGTTTGGTACCTATAAATATTTTCTTCAAGGTTTGGTCCTCCTAATATTTTCCGTTTCCAACTGTAGTCCCTCCCGTTAGTTTTCACTAACGGAGGATGGCCTGGCATGCCATGTGTGCTAACATTCCTTGCCAACTGTGTATAATTTCTTTGACCAGTCAAAATGTTTAATTGTTTGATTTATTCTCAGTTAAAATGAAAAAAGTAACAAGGCATTATTCAGAAGCATGATGGTCAACACAAAAGCCTTCACTCTTAAAGGAAAAAAAAGCTCATCTTTTGAGAAACAGAAATCAGCCAAAAACAACAAAGCAACATCAGACTATCACCACAAAACAGTTCAGCAAAATGCTCAGAAACTACTGCTTCATCATCGCGTTACAACGAATGGATCAAGAGAAAAAGTTTGTTCCCAACCTTCTTTCACGATTTAAGTTCGCTCGAGCTTCATCTTGCTTTTCGTTTCGATTCTCTCTTCATCTTGTTTTTCTGATTTTTGTTCTAGGTTGAAATCGATTTGGGTTGAGTTTTGTTTGTGATTGGGTTGAAGTGTGGTTGAAGAGTTCGTGTGTTTGGATGAAGAAACACGAAGTTTTTGTGAAAGGGTTGTTCTTGTTGATTTGAAGAAGGGTGTTAGGTTTGCAAATGGGTTTGATTTTAGGAAGAAAATGGTCGAGAGAAAAAAATCCGTGGAGGATTTGATGAAGATTTGAACTTGGGGTTGGAAGGAATTTGGCAGGGTGTGTTTGGTCTTCAGAATTGAAGAAATAAGGTGAGGAAAGTCTTGCATTTATAGGAAGCCTTAATGGTATTATGGGAAAGGATTTTGCAGAAGTTTGGTGACGTATTAGCTGGATTTTTGTCGTGTACAACAGCAAGTTTATGGAGATAACGGTTTTGTGTTGTGTACGTAAAAAGTGGAGACGTTGTGTGAAATTTGGGGTTTTTGGTTTTGTCGTGTTTTACAGCGTGGCCTTATCAAAATAAAGAATTGGTCACACATGGCACGCCAGGTCATCCACCGTTAGTCAAAACTAACGGGAGGAACTACAATTAGAAACAAAAAACTTTAGGAGGACCAAACTTTAAAGAAAATATTTTTAAGGACTAAACTTAAATGTTGGGTTATTTTCAGGGACCTATTACTTATTTAACCCTAAAATAAATAAATAATAATCTCATGTTACTTAGGAATTAGGATTAAAGATTATTTACATATAAACACTTCCTGTCTTCAATGAGACATCTTTTTTAAAGGACAAAATTGTGTGGTTCTAACATTCAAAACAGACAATACTGTGTAGCTATAGTAGCATAGACTTGAGATCGATCGGAACACTGATATCATGTGATTGAGAACTCGACATTCACATTGTGTCCCTTAGCTTGGATTGGAGGCAACTCTTTCTTACTGGTCAAAATAGTTTAACATTGTTTAGAAATCGACACTAAAAATAATTTATATACAAACACACATACACTCTTCAACCCAACGATACGTCTTTTCTAAAAGACAAAATCGTAAAAGTCATCGCACTCAAAACAGATAATATCTTATATTCGTCGTGGTGCAGACTTAAGATCGACCAAAACAATAGTTAATACACGTGGGAGAGAATAGTTTGATATGTCATGTATGAATTAAAAGGCTGATATTAAATGAAACATATAACATATAAATAAGAGAATTTACATACTTAATAAATTTAAATTTTGAATAAAAATTAAAAACAGATTCAAATTGTATACATAAAGCAGAAAATAGGAAGAAAAAAAAAAGAATATTCAAATTGCATGTAAAGCAGAAACTATTTTCCTACAAAATTGACCGTCAAAATTCTGTTGATTCCCAAAGAGTAATTGACATGAAAGTGACATGGATTCCTCATGAATGTTATTGTGATAACTTGTAGGGTCACTCTATGATTTTAATGGTACGAATCTTCATAATTTGCTGACTTGGATTCTCCATTCACCAATAATGGACTGACAACATTTTTTTTCATACAGTTAATTTTTATTTTTGTCCTATACATTGGATTTTGCTTGTGGGTCTAAAATTCGAATTAATTTGATTCATATAAAAACCAAAATGGTGTGGTCAAAGGGAACCTTTATAGGTTTATGGTTTCTTTGATTGATGAGATCTTTGGACATTTTATGTTGTGTTATTAGGTTACATGCTTTTTTTGTTGGCTTTGAGTTTTTGACTTGGCCAGCTTGCTTGTTGCTATAGAAGACCATGATAAAGTGTATGTTAATTTAGTGCAAAAGATATCATAGCGTGACAAAGTTCTAAAATAATATTAATTGGTTTTTTTTTATGTTGATTATCTTTAGAACTTATGAGTTTAATCATGTTGTAAAATAATTGGCATTAGTTTTATATGACTCCATCAGATTTTTAAAAAACAAAAACAAAATAAAATAAGATAAAGAAAAATTATCATTAGTTTTATATGACCAATCACTACAAGAAAACATGTTATTAGCTAGGGGGTTATCCCCTCACTAAGCTAAAAAACCCATCACAAAACATCATTTTGCGAGGGGGGGACACCCCTAGCAAATCAGGCCATCGCAAATTATTGGCTAAGGGATAAGCCCCTCGCAAAAATGGCTAGGGGAGAAACCCCTCGCAAAAAACCATCCAAAAAATTTAGCCTGCTTCACTGCAAGCATAGACACAGCTAGTGGCACAGTGGCCTCAGACGTGTCAGAAAATTTGCGAGGGGATAAACCCCTAGCCAAAAATGCTACGTATTGCCTTTAGTGAGGGGTAATCCCCTAGCTATTTATGTCAGACTATTTGCGAGGGGCTCCCCCCTAGCTAAAAAAGCTGCGTATTACATTTAGTGAGGGGTTATCCCCTAGCTATGTGTGTTAGAATTTAGTGAGGGGAGAAGCCTCTAGCTAATTGCCATAGGTATTAAATTTGCGAGGGGTTAGCCCCTAGCCATTATTATCATATTATTTTTATTATATAATAATTATATTATTTTAATTATATTATTATTAATTAACTAGAATAATATAATGATATAATAAATAAATATACATATTATTTAATTATAAGTATATTATATAATAATTATATTATTTTGATTATATTATTTTAATTATATTATTTATAATTATATTAATAATTAGAAAAATATAAGTATGTAACAAATAAATATACATATTTTAATATAATAAATAATTATATATTTTTAAATTTTGTAAAATATAATAATTTATAAAAAGTGCATTAAATTAAATATTCACATACACACCAAATGAAAAAGAGTTCATACTTTTTAAATAAAAGTGTATATTAATATATAATCTATTCTTTTACAAAAATAATATATATTTTGTTTTTTAAACAATATTTTCTATACAATACTATTTTCCATAATATGTTTAATATATAATCTATTTTTTAAACTATATTTATTATACAAGACTATTTTTAATAATATGTTTAATATATAATATTCATTTTCAAAATCTAATTTTTAAACATTATTTAGTATACTTTTAAACATTTTCTTATAAATATATTACTAAATTATATTAATATTTTAAAAAATATATACTCTATAAATAAAAATGTATACTTTCAAATCTGTTTTATAGTTTTTATTATAAATCTCTTTTATAATTTTTATTACAAATCTGTTTTTAAATTTTATTTTTAATATCTGTTTTATAATATAAACTAAATATAATATTATCTATTTTATAATATAATAAATCTGTTTTATAGTTTTTATTACAAATCTCTTTTATAATTTTTATTACAAATCTGTTTTTAAATTTTATTTTTAATATCTGTTTTATAATATAAACTAAATATAATATTATCTATTTTATAATATAATCTGTTTTTATATTTTTTTTATAACAATATAAAATCTGTTTTAAAACAATATCTGTTTTTAATCTATTTTATATAAACTAATTGTTTTCAAACATTTTTTACAAATATTTTTAAATCTGTTTGTTTTTTACTTAAAATCTGTTTTTAATAATATTAACAACATAAAATTAAAATCTATTTTTATATTCTATTTTTAGTAATATAAACAATATTTATAAACATTTTTTACAAACTATTTTAAAACAACATTTTTTAAATATATATTACTAAAAATAAATACAGAAAATTCGTAATAAAAAAAATTATAAATTTTATAATACCAGCAACACACCAAAATCAACATAATAATATCAATTATACCTAAAATATTTAGAAAAAATAATTAAATGTGTACATTTAGAAGCTCCCTTAAATTTGTAGCTCCAGCTTCTAGATGACAGTTGAATCTTTTATCAATTATATACATGTAATATAACAAATAAATAAAAAAAAATTAATTGTTGAAATACACGAAACAAAATTAATCAAAATATATATATGAAACAGTTGGAGAGAATAAATGGAATGGAAAGACTAAAATTTACCTGTATTTGAAATTGAAAACGGAAGAAAATTGTAGAGAGAATGGTGGAATAGAGAAAATGGAAGAAGATGAAGAATGGGAGAATGGGGAGAAACTAAAAAATAAATACTGATTATATATATTAAGTCTTTGTAATGGCAAAAAGCATTTAATCTGGTAGCGCATTGCGAGGGGAGGCCCCACGCGATTGGAGAGATAAGATTTGCGAGGGGGTGGCCCCTAGCCATTGATGGCGTGTTCCAGTCAACTGGCAACATAATAATTGCCTTTTTCAGAGTGATTTGACCAAGCATCTTCATGGTGAGGGGATACCTCGTCGCAAATTACTAATTAAAATTTAGTGAGGGGTTGGCCCCTAGCAAATGGTCACCTATCAGCCTTATTTTGCGCTGACCCCTACTTTAAACAGGTTTTAAAGTTCAAAATTTTTTTCCCTCCTCTTTTGCGAGGGGTAGCCCCTAGCAAAAAAAAATTTCTTTTTTTTTTCCTATTGTGTGGTTTGCGAGGGGTTTACCCCAAGCAACCTTGTTTTTTTAGTGAGGGGTTATCCCCCTAGCCAATTCCCCTAGCTAATTTCATGTTTTCTTGTAGTGAATTTAGGTGCTTGCTTTAGAGTAGTGTTGGTTGGGAATTTTCCTTCTTTTCTTGGTTGTTGTAAGGGTTAAAATATCTCTTGTATTCTTATTAATTTCAATTGCCTTTAAAAAAAAATGATGAATTTACAACTATTTTAAAATAAAATAAAAATTAAATTTCTTCTTGTTAGTTGACTATGACTAATTGTTGAGATTATTATGAGTTGTTGAGTATAGCTCATGTTTTTAATATTATTATGAGTTGTTGAGGATAACTCATAATATTAAGATAATTATGGGTAGATATAATTGTTTATTATGGGTAATTAGGGTTAGAGTTTAGGTAAATTGAACCATAATATTATATATGATTGAAATCCTAATAAATTCATAAGACGAAATAAAAGGAACTATAGTTCCTCTATAGTCACAGAGGTAGACAACATTAGTTGAATTGCATTAACAAAGATCGATTGTGTCTATTGTCTTTTACTTTCGTTTATCTTTAATCTTCTGTACTGGTTGTTGTTCTAATAATTGATATCAGATGGCGATTAACCCTAGTGCGAAATTCGAAGTAACAAGGTTTGACGAGACAACTAATTTCAAATTATGGCAAATGAGGATTAAGGATCTGTTGGCTCAGCAAAGTTTACAAAAGGCATTGCGCGAGACGCAGTCGAACGACATAGAGGATATTGATTGGGCATTGATGAAGGAGAATGTTGCATGATTGATTCACACTTGTGTTTTAGGCGATGTGATGTATCATATCCTTGACCTGACTACTCCAAAAGTGGTTTGGGATAAATTTGAGAGTCAGTATATGTCAAAGACGTTGATGAACAAATTGTTCGCGAAGCAGTGACTTACAGTCTGAAGAATCAAGAAGGATTTGTTTGCAATAACATGTCAATGTTTTCAATAACATAATCAGCAATCTGCTGAAGCTTGGAATGAATATTGATGACAAAGATAAGGAAATTATCTTGCTTTGCTCGTTACCAAGTTCTTATGACCACATGGTGTCTACTCTTACCTACATGAAAAACACTATCAGTCTTGATGCGATTACTGCTACACGTTTGTCTCATTCTCAAAGGAAATAAAGTGTAACGGAATGGACTCATGGTAATGGTATGTATGTAAAAGGGGGTCAAGATCATGGGCGGAATAATGGGTAATTTAGGTTTTGGAGAAAAAATGTCTAAATGCCTGAATCGTAAAACAGCTGAATGTTATAGTTGCAAACATATTAGGCATTAAAAGACGGATTGTCCAAACAAAAAGTAGGGCTCATCGAGTTCTGCAAATGTAATTTAAATCGATGATTTTAGCACTGAATCAAATATGATGTCTATTTCATCCAACAAGTGCACAAATGCATGGATCATTGACTTTTGTTGTTCTTACCACATTACACCGCATCAGGAATTGTTCACTACATCCAAGTCGGGAAATGTTTTTGTTAGTTTATCTAGGTGATGATAAAGCATATACTATCACTAGAATAAGACAAATTGAAATTTCTATAGACAATGGTGGCATGCGGTCATTGAACGATGTCAGATATATTCCAGAATTGAGGGAGAACTCGATCGCCCTAGGTACTATATAAGAAAATGATTTCTCCTACGGGTCATATAGAGATAGGAACATTATGAAGGTTAGCAAAGGTGCATTAATTATGATGAGAGAAAAAAGGACTGCACGTAACATCTACAAATTGTTAGGGAACACTATTGTATGTGATGTTTCACCAATTAAGTTTGATAATGATGAAACCAAACTCTAGCATATGTGTTTGGGTCATCTTAGTGAGTGTGGGATGATGGGACTTCATAAGAGGAATCTATTGAAGAGTGTTTGTAGTTGTAAGTTGGAGATGTGCAAGTATTGTATAGTTAGAAAATAATGTCGTGTTCGGCTCAAGGCCGAAAAGCATAAAACAATTGGAATTTTTAGACTATGTGAGTTCTAAGGTGTGGGGACCTAACAGAGAGGTTTTCATGGGTGGTTTCTGGTATTTTGTGACTTTCACAGATGATTTTTCTTGCAAGGTCTAGGTGTAATTCTTAAAGCAAAAATCTGAAGTCTTTACCAAATTCAAGTTGTGAAAGGTAAAGGTAGAGAATCAAACAGGCAGAAAAGTCAAGTGTTTGCAGTCAGATAATGGGACAAAGTACACTCATTCGAAATTCAACAGGATTTATGAAGAACACAAAATTCAAAGACATTTCTCAGTTTGTAAGACACCGCGACAAAATGGTATGGAAGAGATAATGAATAGGCCTCTAACCGAAACAAAAATATTTCTTTTGTTAAATGTTGGACTATCAAAAGGTTTCTCGGTAGATGAAGTTAACATGTTTTTTATCTTATCAATAAGTCAGCACGGGCTTCATAGGAGGGGAAGGTTTCAAAGGAGGTATAGACAAGTAATTCTATTGATATTGACAATTTAAGGATTTGGGGATGTCTAGATTATGTACATATATCTAGTGAAAATCGATCCAAACTTGATCAGAAGTCGAAGAAATGTGTCTTTGTCTGTTATGTAAAAGGTGTGAATTGGTTCAAGTTATGGGATTCGATTAATAAGAAGATCGCAATCGACATAGATGTTGTTTTTCATGAGTAGTTAATGTTGAAGAAATATGTTGCAACAGATGTATCAATATTTAAAGAAGAAACTTCTATCAAACATATGATTCAGGTGGATGTTGATCAATATGCAGGTAATGCGTGAACCATATGAGGAACCATGATATGATACTGAAACTGAACATGGACCTAGAGTTTCAGATGGAGTACAAGGTTATGTGCTTGTATGTGATAGAGAGCATCGTTCAACCAATTCACTAGAGAAATGTGGGCATGAAGACTTGGAAGCATGTTAACTTCTTACTAGTTCTAGAGATCCTTCTATTTTTCCCAAGGTTATAACTAGCCAGGAGAAAGATAAGCGGGTGGTTGCAATGGTAGATGAGATGGAGTCCTTGAAAAAAAACATGGGAACTTGTTCATCTTCATAAGGGAAAAGGGGTTATAGGTTGTAAGTGGGTGTTCAACAAAAAACCAATAGAAACAGAAAAAGAATAGGAAAAGTTCAAGGTTTGTCTTATAGAAAAGGGGTACTCACAATAGAAGAGGATTGATCATGATGATAATTTATCTTCGATCACCAGGCATACTTTTGTCATGGCAGTGTTAGCGTTGGCAGCTAGCCAGACATGCATTCAGAGAAAACGAATGTGGAGACATCATTTCTTCATGGTAATTTAGATGAGTAAATTTACATGGAGCATCCAAAGGAGTTCAGTGACTCTAAACATGACAGACTAGTTTGTAAATTGAAGAGGTATTTGTATGGTTTAAAGCAGTATCCAAAGCAATGGTACAAGAACTTTGATTCATACATGCTTAATATTGGCTACATAAAGTGTGAGTGTGACTATTTTGTTTATGTTATAAGCCTTAATAATGGCTCTTTTATTTTCATGTTAGTATTTTTTGATGATATGTTGATTGCTGCTAATCATTTACATGATGTAAATGAACTGAAAAATCATGTCGAAAAAGAGTTTGACATGAATGACTTAGGTGCTGCTATGAATATTCTTAGTATGGAAATTCACGGGGATAAGAGTTCTAGAAAATTATGGCTCTCTCATAAAATCTATATTAAAAATACACTAGATAAATTTGACATGAATAATTTGAAGGCTATGACTCCTCCATTAGAGAATCACTTTAAGAACTCATTGGATCAGTGTCTCAAGACAGATGCAGAAGCTGAGTATATGTCAAAGGTCTATTATGCCATTGTTGGATGTTTAATATATGCTACCGTCTACATTATACCCGATTGTGCATAAGTTGTTAGTCAAGTTTGTAAGTGTATGTCCAAACTAGAAAAGCGTATTTTGGAAGAAATCAAGTGGATTTTCAGGTACTTTAAGGGTATTATGAGTTATTATATCATGTTTAGCAGTGAACAAGGCGATCCTTCAGTTGTAGGATATGTTGATTCAGACTATGCTAGTAATATGGATGATATGAGGTCTACAACAGGGTATCTCTTTACTTTAGCAGTAGGACCTATTTAATGGAAATCATTGGTTCCATCCATAATGACCATATTGACAAATAAATCAGATTACAAGGAGGTAGGTGAAGCTGCCAAAGAAGCCTTATGGCTTACAAGATTGGTGTGAAAATTGGGTGTTGAGCAAGGTGGAGTTTGGTTGCAATGTGATACTCAGAATGTCATTTATTTGGCAAAGAATCAGGTGTTCTAAGTTAGGACTAAGCATATTGATGTGAGATTTCAAAAGATAAGAGAGTTATTTTCATATGGACATGTATTACTTGAAAAGGTTCATACTTCCGAGAATGCATCTGATATGTTGACTAAGTCAGTCATCGATGCCATGTTCAAGCATTGCTTAGACTTGTTACATGTTTCTCAGTGTTAAGTATGAGGTGCACCTCCCTAGTTGTCAGGATGAATCGTCATGCAAGAAGTCTTCATAGGGTTTTGATATTCGCCAAGGTGGAGATTATTCAATATGACTTATACTGTTGAGATTATTATGGGTGGTTGAGTATAGATCATATTGTTGATATTGGGTTATTGAGTATAACTCATATTGTTAAGATAATTATGGGTAGAGATAATTGTTTTTAAGGGTAACTTGGGGTTAGGGTTTAGGTAAATTGAACCCTAGTATTTAATATGGCTTGTAACACTAGAATCCTAATTAATTCATAAGATAGAAATAAATCGAACTATAGATTTTTTTATAGTAGCAGAGGTATGCACCATTGGCGGAATTGTGTTAACAAAGATTGGTCGTTTTCTTTGTCTTTTACTTTCATTTATCTTTAATCTTTTATATTGGTTGTTATTCTAATACTTCATGTGAGATTTATCAAAATTTTCTTTTGACGTAGAAATTTTGTTTTTTAGAAGCAAATTGATATTAAATGGGAGTATAAGGGATACTCTAATCTATTACAAAGGTTAAATACATAAAAAATATTACAATATTGTTAAACACAATAAAGGGTTGTTCATCAATCATGATACTTGTGGCATAAACTAGCAGCCTTTTGCTTGAAGGTCAAATCCACCATATTCTCTTAATTTATTCATTTTACTCCTCAATGTGAGTGACATCTTCTTTAAAAAGAATTTTATTCCTAGTGTTTCACACCATTCAACATGTTGTAACCCAAATCCTAAAGCCAATATTTGAAATCTTGTTATTATGCATAAAATCCCCAAAAGAGTACAAGTGATCTAACCAGGATTGCTCCATATCGAAATAATTTCCTAACCAAGTAAGAATATCTTCCAACAGTTTCCTAACATTTTAAAAATATAAAAATAGATGATCCAAAGTTTGCAAACACTCAAAGAAAAAGACACAACTTAATGAGAAAGTGTCAGGTATGATACCTCTTTTATGTTGAGCCTTTTTTGTGGCAAGTCTGTCTTGGAGAAGTCTCCAACCAAAAAAATAGATTTAGAAATAATTTTGTATTTTTAGAAAAATGTTTAATCTTTCATTAAACTAGCTTTATTGTAGTGTGCTAATGGTGTTCGGTGAGAGACGTGTAAAAATATTTAGCACAAAAGCAGTTGCTTATCAGATATGGATGAATTTATCAACGACTCATGTCAGAGAATGTGTCTATGACATGAGTCGTTGATAAATTCACCCATATCTGATAAGCAATTGCTTTTGTTACATGAAAAGACACAAAGTTAGGAAAAAGATCTCTCAATATTACCCCACCCAACCACTTATCATTCCCAAACAATATTTTTTTTATGCCCCTCCCCCCTCCAAATCAACTTTGGTATTGATGTTGAAATGATATGGACCAGGTTGTAACTTTTCTATGACTTTCATAATATATCGCCACAAAATTGAATGATTATTAGTGCAACCTATATCCTCATCCCACAACACTTTTGATAATATGTTATTAAGTCTAAATGATAGTAGATCAAACCATTGTTTATTTAAGTCATGTAAAACACGATATTTCCACTTTCCTAATAAAGCCACATTAAAATTAGCTATATAGCCCACCTTTGTGCTTAGTTAAGCAAAATTTCTCTCATCTTACCCAAAATGTCTCCCTTCCCCCTATCCTCCACACCATAAAATGTTTCTTTGAATTTGGGTCAACTTATTGATGATCTTTGAGGGAGCCTTGGAAAAGAAAAGAGATATATTGGTAGACTATTAAGCACCAAATTTATCAAATTAATCCTACCACCAATTGAATGTTGTCAACCTTTCCAAGTTAAATGTTGAATTTTTATTCTCCATTATTGGACTCGAATTAGCGCTTTTTCTTGGATTGGCACCGATCGTTATACCCAAAAACATGAAGGGGGCCTTTGCTAAGGTAAGACATGAATGATGATGATGCCCTCAAAAAAAGAATCGTCTAAATTGATGTCAATCAAATTACTTTTGAAAAAAATTTACTTTCAAACCCTTGAGCAATTCAAAACTTCTTAGAATTGTTTTGAAACACCACGAAACTTCCCAATTTCCTTCAGTTGGGAATATCATGTCATTTAAAAATTATAAAATTTTGAAGTGAAGTGCTTGATGTACCTTGTAACTAGTGATGCACCCAATCTTGTCATCCTTATTAGTAAGTGTTTTAGGCAGATCAAAAGGCCTAAAATCCAAGGCCCAGAAAATACATTAATCCATTATGTCACTCACAAAGCAAGTACGTTATTCTAGTCTATAGTGTATGTGATCTAAGTCCAAGATCCATCAGACGGATATCTATATTTCATGCCTAAAGATTAGCAAGTTGTTATAACTACCATACTATATAAAAAGAGAATGTGTCATTTCCCAGGTACAATTAGAATTCAAACTTCATTCACTCAACTTACTCTCATACTTTTTTGGGTGTTGGAGTGTTAACCTTGCAGGTCATCCCCTCTCTCACTAAACCAAAAGCTCAACTTCATCTTTGTCATTTACAACTTCCAACCACCGATAAATAGCGTAGTGTTCGAAGAAGGTGCTTAAGCCACAAGAGATCCACCATCTTCTCCTTATAACGGTGGTGATCAATTCAACGCGAACACTCTGTACATCAAGATCCCTGTTCTTTTTTCTCTTATCCTCGATAGTTTGATACTGAAATCCCTAGAAAAAACCTCTACAGCTTAATAGTTATCACAAAAAGGGAGATGAACACGTGCATCATGTTGATGATCGTTTAAATTACTACCACACTGATGAGGCAGTGAAGTGCAAGCTCTTTACACTAACACTAATCGTATTGGCTAGGATCTAGTTCAAATATCTACCCGAAGAGAGCGTCAATTTATGGACTAATTTGTGTGAGAAATTCATTTCTCGCTTCACAGCTCAGAAAATGAAACTTGTGACAATAGCCACGCTTAGTGGAATTACACAAGGGAAGAAGGAAAGTTTACGGTCATATATTAACCACTTTGCACAAGTGGCTATAAAAGTGGGAGGTTCTGACAAGAGCCTCAAATGCTGAAGTTTTGAGAACGCTTTGAAGCAGGATAACTCCTTTAGGGACAGGTTAGGGAGCAAGGAGGCCCACAATCTGAAAGAGTTATTAAATATGATGCAAAATTTTATAAATCTTAAAGAGAAATTGATTTCCACAGGAGAAGGTCGAGTGCAACCCTTAGTTATTAGTTTGTTACCGTCAAAGCCTTAAGTAGACAAAGTTGTATCTGGACCAAACTAGCTCTAAAAGATTCAACATCCAGATCTACTTTCCATCATCAACTTAATCAAATCAGAGCTTTAATACTAATTATTGGAGGGTTCAGGGAGTAATAATGGCTAATGCTACAATGTAAATGGGGCACCATGTCTACATTCAAAACATTAATGTATTAAGTATATGAGTTGCATACTTTCATATATCTGACATTTATCTCATTCATAGTCCATGTGAGACTAATCACGCTCACTTGAACCTAACACAAAGTTCTCATAATAGGATCTCAAAATCTTATGATCTAAATCATTGAGATCATTGTAGAGAATTTATTTCCCTCTAAGAGTGTAAATAAATAATTAAAGAAAAACGATTTTTCTACCAACAAAGTAATTAAATATAAAAAAAATTGTATTAAAAATATCAATTTTCAATCTTTCAAATATCAATTTTCAATCATTCAAATAATTGAATTAGGAATATCGATGGAACGGAGCAGAGAGTACTCTTGGCATCCATGCGCGTTCCTTTGATCAGCAAAAGAATAACTAAATTTCTCTTATTTGTAATCAAATAATTTATAAAAATAAAAATGTAATCATAAAACAAATATAATATTAAAACATTATAGTAATAATTACATTTAAAATAAATTTATATGCATAGTAATATAAAAAGTATTTAAAAACAAAATTCATATACTAGATATTGTTTGGGAAAAAACCCAATCCTTTAAATTTTAATGTCTATTTCGTTCTTGAATAATCTAAATGTTTTTAAGCACCCTAAGGTTAAGAAATCTAAAATAATGAAGAGTAGAAATACTCAATTCAAATTCAAACTAGCCCTACCACTTCCCACTCTCTTCCCCTACTTCTATCCAATTTTGAATGACAAAATATTATCCAATATGCACTTTGCATCCATTAGCTAGCATACCAATAAAACAAAAAAATAGAAATGAAGTTGTAGCCCACATTGCCAAAGTAATATTCAAAATTCAAAGTAACCTCTCTTTGGAATTGAAGCACGAATTTCCTTTATCTCTTTTTCTCTCCTTTAAATTTTCATTGATTCCATTTATCAAGGTTGTCACTTAAACAACACTAAAAAGTACTACAATATTCTCTTTTCCCTCCATTTTATCTCTTCTTTATGTGCTCTATCCTACTATATAAACCATGCCTATCCTCACATTTCATCATCAATTTATACTCTTGACCCTCTCTATCTCTAATACTTCAACTTACTTTCTTTTCTTGAGGTTAGTCTTTGTTTTTTTCATTTCTCATTTTTCTTTCACTCTCGCCATTTTTTTTAGCTTTCAAAGAAGCTAATCCTTAACATTTTATATATTGTTCTTATTATATGATATATGCAAAATTCTAGCTAACAAGCTATAGTTAGTACCTAGGATTATATTCATAAACTCTTGTGCATTTGTAAAATAATGACCAAATGATTATGTAGGAAAAATATCAACTTTTGTTAAAAAAAAAATTGTTTATTTAAATTAAGAAATCGAGTCTTAAATTGTGGCCACACATACGTGGCCATCTGTATTATGAAAAATCAAAGAGAAAAACGACAAAGACTACCTTAATTAGTATCACTGACGCATCAAAAAATTTGATGTGACAAACTAGGTCACACAAATGCGGACAATTTTATTGATAACTCCTATATTGATACGAAAATGTTACAAAGTGTTACTCGCTAGAGATTTGTCGGATAGAATCACTATATAGAGTGTATCTTAGGCTTGTGTTTTTTTTCAATATTTTCTAATAGAATTATATGTTGAATGCAACAGTAATTTGCGGAGAAGAACTAAACATGAGTAGGCCAGGAGATTGGAACTGCAGATCATGCCAACACATGAATTTCCAAAGGCGTGAATCGTGTCAAAGATGTGGTGATTCAAAATACGGAGATCGAGTTGATTATGGATCAGTGTTTGGAGGAATTAGAGGAGGATCTTCATTCGGATTAAGCGGTTCCGATGTTCGTCTAGGCGATTGGTATTGCGGTGCTGGTAATTGTGGTGCACACAATTTCGCTAGTCGTTTAAGTTGCTTCAAATGTGGTGCTTTCAAAGATGAATTAGCTGGTGGCGGATACAACAATAGTGCTGATATTTTGCTTTCAAGAGGCTTTGGAGGAAGTACTAGACCCGGATGGAAATCCGGCGATTGGATTTGTAACAGGTAATATTTCTCGCGTATAATATATTAGGGTTTAATACTTAGTCAGTGACGAATTCAGATAGATAAATTCTCATCATATTATATGAATTTAATATTTAGACGACGACTCAGATAAATAAACTCTGATACTATATTATATTTTTTCTCGATATTTGTCACGATGGAAACATGATTCATTTTTGTTTGGTTTGAACAGATTAGGATGCAATGAGCACAACTTTGCAAGCAGAATGGAATGTTTCAAATGCAGTGCACCAAGAGACACCTACTAGAGACTAGAGATGGTGCAAGAAAAAAAAAAGTTACTATGAGATGTTAAGATTTATGATGATGATGATGATGATGATAGTTGAAAAGGTGGTTTCAAATGACATGTTATAAGAGAAACCACATTTCTTAATTAGGATCTTCTTTAGATTTCCCTTTAAAGACTATAACAATGTTGTTTTGGTGTTTTAAACTATTTTTATTTTCTTTGATCTTTGTGTTAGAGAGTTCATTTATTGTATGTGCGAGGTTTTGTTGAATGAAGATGAATATCTCTCCTTTATTAAATTTCATCTATAATTGCTTATCATTCATCTTATTTTATGTGTTAATGAATACAAAGACAAATCATTTTTGCATTGGTATTTCCTATATTTTAGAGTTTTTATATATAAATTAAAATTACAAACTACCTCACATTTTGGAACTAAAAAGTACTATTTGTTGCCCCCAAAATATATGTTACTTCAACACTTTTACAAAAATTTAAAAATATAATTAATTTTTTATGTGAAAAAGAAATTTTGAATTTCATTACAAAATTATTATTAATAATAAATAATATAAGAAAAAGATATTACTTTTAAAAAAAACAAGTAGTAAATAATAAATAATTTAATAGAGATATGATTATTAATATTTTTTAAAATTATTAATTTATAAATATTAACAATTTACTTACCACCAACATTATAAATAAAAAAATTTTAAAAACAATACAGCAGAGTTGAATCATGGACCATAAACTCATATTAATTTAACTCAACTAATAAATAAATTAATAATTTATTTGTGTTATAAAATAAAATATAAAATAAAATTATTATTTTACTCTAATGACATTTTATTTCAATTTCAAACGGAGTTTTAAATACATATTTCATAAATTCATTACATATTTATTACAAGTTTTGTGATTTCAACATAATAATTTTTTTTTTTAAATTAACATATAGACATGACTCGTCAATTTTGTTTTGACTTATGTTTGAATATTTGAAAGCGAGCGGAATTGAATGAAATTGAGTGGAACGAAATATAGTGGAATCGATATCACATTCTATTATTTGGATATTTTAAAATTGAATACATTAAAAAATATTGTTCCGTCAAAATCGGATAAAATTAAAATGAGGATAAACAATAGATTTGAATGAAATGCATTTTATCATTTTTCGCTCCATTTTATTTTCTTTTTACCAATCCAAATAATAAAATATAATATTATTTTATGAGAAAATGAGTAATACACTGACAGTGTAAATTAATTTTACACTGTCAACCAATGACGACGATGCATCCCGCCAAGTCACACTGTAAATTTTAAAATATTTATATGATATGACAAAATAATATATTCTCATTGGATGACAGTGTAAAACGTTTTTGCACTGTCAATGCATCATCATTAAACCCTTATTTTATTATATTCATCGCATTCCGTGAATCCAAACATTATTCTTCCAATATTTGAAGATAATTAAATTTAATATGTCCATTATAAGTCCTTCCTTTCTTGATTTTCACTGTCTTAGTTAGTTATCATATTTGATACAAAAATGACATTGGATCCCTTTCATTGAATGAAAAGTATAGTATAGCTTTAAAAAGAAGTGCATTGTGGATTCAAAAGAAGAACTCAAGAATCAATAACAAAATGTGTTTTTTAAGTATGACTCTTTTCTTTCTCCTTTCAGGCAGGCTTTATGTTAGTGAAGGGTCTCCAATTCTTTTAAGGAATGCTTTATGTTGGTCAAGTGTCTCCCAATTTTGATTATATACAAAATACATTGCACTTTTTTATTACTAAATTTTCGTCATTGTCGTTATTAAAAAGATGTATGGCTTATCAATCAAAGGACCCAACCTAATAAATGTGTCCTTTTAGTATGATAACAATGCTTATTATAAAATGTTATCCCTTTTAAAACCTTATTAACCTATCAATTTTGATGGTGAATATATGTGATTCTTCTTTCCAATATGTGTCGTTTTCATAATTTTATTGAACAAACAAGAATAATTATAATAGATTTTTCTCTTATTTCCTCTCGCATCCCTTAACTCCAAAGCTCTCCTTTCTCTTTTCTTGGTGTTTGTTTGAAGACTTCACAAACATAGTTGTCTAATAGAAGAGAATTAATCTTTCCACCCATAAGAATTCTCTCCTACCACCGTAAAAAAAAAAATATATTCCAAGTGTTCGGATCTTATTTCTTCTCGCATCCTTTAACTCCAAAGCTCTCATATCCTTTTGCTCGGCGTTTGTTTGAAGACTGCACAAACATAGTTGTCTAATAAAAGAGAATTGTTCTTTCCATCCTTAGGGGTTCTCTCCTACCACCGTAAAAAAACTAAAATATTTCAAGTGTTTGGAGATGCATCTCCGAACCACTTTTTTCACTCACAACATGAGACGAAATTGATGAGAAACTCTTTTTCTGTTAATATTTGATCAAGAAACGCATCTCCGTATGCTTTAAAGGTTGATCCATATATGCATTTTCGTAACCACCTTAATTCATTAGCTTATGATCTTTCTGAAGATGCATCTTTGGAATATATTTTGTTAGTTCCAAACAGAAACAGGCAGAAATAGTGGCAAAATGGAAAACCAACATAAATGAACATCAAAATAAACAATACATAGATAAAATGTCACTAAAAATAGGTGGTTCAAAATGTTGCAACATTCATATAATATCTTTGGATGATCTTTGAATCGTCGCATCCATTTCAACCGGACCCTTTGTAGAGTACCGGTAAAAGGTACTCTACATAACCTTCAAATCATCATCTGTCTTCAGTTCAAGCATGGTGGATTATATCTTATCTCCGTTGTCTATCAAGGGTGAACGGTACTCAAACTTGACAACTATCCGATTTTTCGGATATCGCAAGAGAGTATTCAGTTTGGTTTTGCGATTGACGAGAAGTATGTCCTCGCATGCTCAAAATTGAAGTGGGGGTTTTGCGCCATTGAAATACACAAATGCAAGATGGGGATATGTAGTCATTCTTGTTTGTGTAAAGAAAATGGAATGATAGACCATATTTATAGAATGTGTAGTAATAAGGACCTTACAAACAAGATCATATTTGCAGGAAAGACTTCGCAAATACATATTCAGATCCGCCTTTTTTTTCAAAAGTTAAGGGTTTATTCGGAGATGCACGTCCGTGTAGTCTCTTGTTCTTGTTTTTTTTTAATAATTACAAGATGTGTCTGGAGATGCATCTGCGGATCCACCCAAAAATTATGCAGTACAAAACCAATTGATTATGCAGAGCAGAATTTCAAAAGACAAAAATTGTCCAAAAAATACCACTCAAATTTATAACATTATGTAGTGTGTTACATGGTTATATTACAACTAAAATGCATCAAAACATATGTCACTACCTAAATCTATTGGTGGTTCATTCTTTGACCTTTCTTTATTTGCTTCTCGTTCAATGTCGATTAACTTGGTGAACTCTTCCATCCTTTCTAGAAAGTGTTTCGGCCATGTTTCACCATCTTGTATGAAATGTATTGTCCGCTCTAGTGATGTCATTAGTACAAGACATTCCAGTTTCAAATAAACCTGAACAAAATGTTGTTATTTTATAGCCTACCAATACATTATGCGTTCAGATGGATTTTGAGGTGGCTTACTCCGAAGTGGGAATAATGTTTTCGAGAAAACATATTGTGTCAAATCAATACACACCTTATCATAAGCACTTGCTAAGAAACTAGAGCATTGAGAATTGAATCATAATTTATTTTGTTCTCATATAGCTTTGTGTATGATTTTCTATTCATCATCATCTCTGGCATAAGATGACGACGGACAAATTGTTAGTTGTCTTCTCCTTTACCGAGCAAACTAGAAACAGCTCGAAACCCACAGTTGTGGTCACCTTTAACAACAACAATCCGCTCAATGTATTTGTGCATAAAAAGCGTCATCTCTTTAATAAGTTTGATTTTCAATAACGGAGGTGGAGGAGGTGGTTTATTAATGCGAGCACCCTTGAAAACACTTTTTTGGGACTTTAGAGTCGGGGAATCTTAAAAATGTGAGTCAAAATGTTCAAAGTATGAAAGAGATCGTCTTGTGGAGTTGTCACTTTGTGTCGCTTTGACCTTTTTAGGGTCACCTTTTGTTTTGACCAATTTTGACGGTGGTTTCAATTTTGTTGTTTTTGGATAGGTAATCTTCCTCAGTTGCTCTTTGATGTTAAATTTCATTATGTCATCAACTTCCATGAATCTCTCTTGGATAACTTACCACTCGGTCATGATAGATATGTTTGATTTATCATCCTTCATCACACCATCATCATCAAAATGGAGTTGTTTCCAATGACTGCAAACTTCATCCATACGTATTGATTTTTCAAGCTTCATCTTCTTTGATATTAAACAAGCACATGGAAGACTGTAAGTCTTCTTAAGTGTACATCCACACTTTGATCTATCTGAATCTGTTTTATCCGCTCGCTTGTCTTCGTGAAAAATAAAATTCAAAGTCGCCTGAAATATGTTGTCAATCAATTGTGAATAAAGGATGTTGTCTTTGAAGCGGTGTTCTAACACAGAAATGCTTCAACCAAAAGATGTTCGTATCTGATTATGTGAATAAAGGGTATTATAAAATTCCATGCATCCATTATATTTTCCACCACCACAACAATTTTGACAAGTTTTATATCTTCATGTTTGACTTTTTTTGTGCCAACCGTATGTTTTACTCTACTTCACACATTTTGGGTTATGTGATACTTACAAAGTAATGCAGATGATGTAGGAAAAACCATTGCAACTGAATTCATCAGTGTGGTGTCGTGATCAGTGATTATGACTCGTGGCATGTTTTCTTGGTCCTTCAACATAGTCTTGCACATTTTCAAAGTCCATGTAATGTTGTCCGCTTTTTTGGATTCCAAAAACGTAAAATCAACTAAATAAGTCATCTCCATAAAAGTAACACCACCAAATTTTAGGAGTGGAAGTTTATACTTGTTTGTTTTGTATGCTGGGTCAAATATGAGCACGGAGGGAAAGGTCTTCAACAACTTGACGGAATTGGGATGACTCCAAAATATATCCTGAACAGTGACTTTATCTTCACAAACTTTGTACCTCAAAACATAGTGGCCATCAACCAAAAGCTTTAAGATTTGTTGCATCTCATATCTTGGTTCTCTTACGGCCTTGTTCTCTCGAGCACGCGCATTGTATATTTTTTTACATTTGAAACATTTAGAGGTTTTTTTTCGTTTCAAAGATGCGAGTATGATTTTCGGCGCCACCAAATTTAATGTTGTGTCCAAAACAAGTTCCCTTTCCTCTGGAACAAGGCGACATAAAATGGGATGATCGTCTAGCTTGTCATTCAAGGCATTATTATGTATACTGGAAATCACATTAAATTTTCATGTCTCATCCGCCATACGGTATCCATGAAATTTAAACTGACACTCGCATTTCCTCGATCCAATGTCATCTCATTTCAACTTCCTAATATTTTTTTGGTACATGCCACTTATTTCACATATTATTGTTAAAAATGCTTGTCTTCTATCAAAACCATTGTCGGACCTTCCAATTACAACGCAAAATCCCAATTTTTGCGGTCCCCATACGGACCTATTGTAGCATATGTTCACGAACAATAAACACTTCTCTATTTTCAAATTATGCACGAACATCTACCTCAGCAAAAATTGGTTGAGCACCCGATTTAACATCATCATTCAATTTATCCGATTTAACATTATCATTCACTTCATCCAGTTTAATATCATGTTTCACTTCGACCGCTTTAACATCCACACTCACAATAGCTTTAGGAAACATATCAAGGTACACCATATCTAATACCACCAACAACACAAAAATAATGTGAAAACTCTAACTATCAGGACAATCCGGAGATGCACATCCGGACCACACATAACTTTTTCTAGAGATGCATATTTGAATTCAACGTCCATTTTTCAGCTTATAAACAAGTTTAATGCAAAGGAATGATGGATGAAATGAATTAACTTTACCTCCAATTCCAGCTTGTTTTGCTCCCTTGGATGTGATGAAATACAAAAATGATGTTTTGGTGTTAAAGAGGTGATTGAGAATGAAAGAAACTTTTTATAAGAGTTTTGAAAATGGAGTTTTGTATGAGTATGGAGGAGATAATCATGTAAGGTGGTGTTTTATCCAATTTTCAGAAATGCATCTCTAAAAATATCACTACATCGTTCATTTAATTAGCTCAATAAATTAACACAATATTGAGTGTTAAGGTTATTTCAGAGATGCATCTCGGAATACACCCAAATATGGTACGGAGATGCATTTCCAAACTATATTTTTTGCAAAATTGGGTGAATCTCATAAAAGCGCATTTTGGTGTGACTGTGCATGCGTCTGAGATGCTTATCCAGACGCATAAAGAGTATTTTTGAATTTTCAATAATATGGAAGACACCGCCAGAAATAGAAAAAGCATTTCCTTAATAGGAATAGGCCTTAAATTATCCAAAAAGTGATGAAATAATCCATTACAATAGGATTCATAAGGATTACTAACACACCTTCGTGAAAATTCAAAAATATTTTTAAATTCCCAATATACACTTTTGGACGCATCTCAAATACACCAAACATATACATAAATGAACCACATCTTCATTTTATAAAAAAAATGTTCAAAAATATATTTCCAAAGAATTTATTTTCATTATTTTTATCATTCTCCTTTGGTATTGGCTTCAACTTCCTGATGCTACTACCAACTTCAGGCAATCTCGTGAGTCCAAAAACGATGGCAATAACTCCGACCATAACAACGAGTTCGGTTACACCTAACCTAAAAAGTGTGTTGCAAGTGAAACCATTGTTTATTCTAAATTGCTTACGTGGAGTAATTGAAAATGTTGAAATAGAACATAGATAGGTAGAGGAAGAAAAATAGGATTGTTGTGTTGAAATTGGAGAAGTAATTGAAATTGAAGAAGAAAACCAAACAATTATTTGGCATACATGCACATAAAGAAGCCAATGGTTACTCATATTTAGCAATGGTACGTATGTTGCTGTGGTAAGTTTAATATAGATGTAAAACCATGTAGAGTTCTTCAAATACTAAATATCTGAGTGTACCCGAGAGCCTAAGCTCAAGCCTTTTTTTGAGAAAGCTTATTAATTGGATCCAAACGGCAAACACCAAACAACTTTTGGATAAAATGCATTTTGCAATTTTTTACTTGGCGACATTATGTAATATACTACTCCGTTAACGGTTTATAAAAAAGAAAAAAGAAAATATTTCACATCTATTAAAAAAGTTTAAATTTTTGTTTTTTTAAACACGTTTTATGAAAAAGATGTAAAAACAATTATAATTTGTTGTTTATGGAAAAAAATGAGAGAAATCAAGATCCACTTTTTAGAAAAAGATACTTAAATGAAAGAAAATTGATGTTTTGTCTTATAATTTATTAAGAAGAAAAATACGTGTTTTCTCTTATAAACCATTACTGAGGGAGAGCCATCTCCATAAATTGGACTTGTAAATAAGTAGAAAGTAAAACATTAACGTACTTGTATCCAAGGTTTCAAATGTTCTAATAGTTTAACAATTTTTATTTAACAACAGTTAAGAATTCTAACGCCAAATTACAATACTCATTTTTATCAAAGCAGCTTAACAAGTATCTGAACAGAATAAGCAACATCGGGCAAACAGTTATAGTCAGCCTCTCAAAACATCTGCTGCATGCCAACGTCACTTAAACTGAGAACAGAACATAGCCTTTCTTGAACGCTGACTACAAATCAAACAACCAAAGCTCAGGAGAATGACAAAAGTAATTTTAAAGATGTAAAAACTTAATTGCCTAAGTATAATGAACAATAAGAAGTCTATTAAACCTGTGTACCCGTATATGATTCTAATCTGGTTTTCATCAATAAACTGAAATCTACTATGCGCATATGAATAGATTGTCCGAGATAATACATGCTTCAATTTAGCATGTCCACTAATAAACAAGGCTACTGGTCTGAACTACCCAGCCCAAAAGCCATCAATTAAGCAAATCCTAAATGCAAATTCTAATTCATTTTGTGAATCTGAAATGTGCTAAATTGCAAATCCTAAATTATTTTTTGAATCTGAAATGCTTCCCATAACAGTATTTGCATTTCAGTGTCTAATTCAGAGTGTAATCAAATGCACCAGACCAGATCCATAACCAAATATGAAATAAAAGGGCACGTTTAGGTTAACAAATCAATTTAGCATATTTATCTTATAGTTGCTAATGTATAAACTATTAGAATAACAGAAAAGAAAATATAGTCAAATGGTTTTCATATACACTATAAGTTGGTTCAACAAACTATCCTCTTGAGCTTACTGAAATTAAGCTGAAAACAACTAAAACATCCTAAAAGGTGTTTTTCCATTAGCTTTTCCAAACATTACAATGAGAAAAAGATTCAAACTGATATTCTTTTGCATTACAATGCAGTAAATCAAGTTTATTATCCATATTCTCATAGCAACAGCATGTCTATACGACTTGACTTGGCACATGTCAAGTAATAAGAAAAATATTCAAACCGATATTCTTTTGCTTGAATGATTTCTGTTTCCTAGTGGTATTCAGATTCTCCATACATTTCTAAGAACGTTTTACAGGCTCAAAGCTTTCAAACTAAGTTGACTCCAAGTGCTATAACTGTGCAAGTTTAACTAAAGCAGGGCATATGCAGTAAATCAAGTTTACTAGCCATATTCTCATAGCAATAGCATGTCTATACTCTATACAACTTCACTTGACACATGAGAATTAATAAGAAAAAGATTCACAAGATTCAAAAGGCAAAATGTTACAACACATGCAGGTCTTGCCCGAGAAAACAGTTCCAGAGTCTAGAGTGATTTTAAAAATGATAACCCTACTACCACAATTCATCCTTTCGCTAGGTAACCCATTTAAGTATTCAGGTTCCCACCTAAAAACTTAATTTTAATTCCATACTACATGTGCTTAAAGTTTTGAATAGTAACTTAACTGCAAAAGTTAGATATCAAAGTTTTGGTTTACATTTCATTTCAAAAAGAAATCCCCATTGAAAAACAAAGGAAAAAGAGTAAGTCGAAAAAGTTCCTTCTATTTGCAAAGAACTCTCTCTAAAAAGCTTGACGCTTTGAACACCTCCATTTCATTTTCCTTTCATTTTCAATTAATCCATTTCACAAAAAAGTTTTACTTAAAGTCACTATATATAATTTCAAATAGAACATTGCAACTTTGTTAGACCTAGGTAACCAATCTCATTTAGTAGAAAAACACTCTAATCATTTTAATAAGTGACATATAGTATCATGATTAAAAAAAATAGTGGAGCACAGCACTTATAAAATGGTAATCAAGGAAGTAAACATGGTTATGGGGAAAAAAGCTAAATGCTTGGTTGTTATAAATCAAAATTTATCTTGCAAACAAAGCAAGTTTGACAAAGATACGAAGCTGGCATATTTCACGAAGTTTCACTACAAACCAGCTTATCAGAAAAACATCTAAATATGAATTATTTTAACTCAAACTAAAATTTAGCCAAAATTATTGTATCACATCAAGCTCATACAAAACCAATTTTACCAAATGCTCACCCAAACACACATATCTAATATGATTTTAAGGGAATGCACTATCAGTGCAAACCAATTTTACACACTAATCCAATGAGAATTCACTATTTCAACATGTCAATCCACTCTTGTAACTGAAGTTTCAAATTAACAATATGACGTGACAAAACTATAGATTCTCGTGATGTTAAGTTAGTACATGAAATACCCTTCATCATTTTCCATCCTCATTTTGATTCCATCCTCATTTTGATTCAAGAACTTCTTTTCCATTGTTTCATGTATTCACTAATATTTCATTTTCTTACACCATTATATTGGAAAATTAAGAAACAAATGCAACAAAGAAAGAACAAAAAAAGCTCAATACCTTATCGAGTAGGAATCATGCCGGTTTTCCTAGCATAGGCGAAGATACCACCGGCTTCAATGACCGGACCAGCATCACCAATCGGCTTCAACTGATACTCCTTTCCAGTGGTATGATTGATCAACCGACTCTCCTCGAGCTCAACCGTCACCACATCTCCCGTGTGACACTCCTCACACAACCTCGTCTCTGACTCTATCGGATACACCTCACCAGTAGCCACGGAGTTTCTGAAAAAGATCCGCGCGTAAGATTCCGCCACAACAGCAGCCGCACCGGAGGCACCTAACGCAACCGGCGCGTGCTCACGGGAGGATCCGCAACCAAAATTAGCTCCACCGATGACGATGGAGTATTTGGTTTTAGTCTCACCGGGTTCAACAAATCGGACGGAGTATGAATCGGGAAGTCCGATTAGGGCGAAGGAACCGAGCTTCTCGTACTCCTCATGCTTGGAAGGGACAAGAGTGAGATGTTCGGCGGGAATGATCTGATCGGTGTCGATGTTGTCGCCGACGACATAGCAGAGACCGTGGAAGGAAGAGGCGGCGGTGGTTGTAGCAGCGGAAGAAGGAAGCGCGTGGGCGCGTGGAAATTGAGGAGAGGCGGTGATGGTTTTGCAGAAGTTGGATTGAAATGAAGGAAATGAGAGGAAGTTAAACGACGACGTAGAAGAAGATGAGAGTTTGGGAGAGGAAACGAAGGTGAGGTTTTGAGGAACGGTTGCAGTTGCGGAGGAAAACGCCATCGTTTTGAGTTCAAACACACACTCGCTGGCTCTGCTAGCGTTGATCACTCTTTGCGGCTCTTATTATGTTTTGGTTATTTTGATTTATATACTTCACTTAAACGACGACGTTTGGAGGTTAGTTTTGGTAGCAGCCACTACAGCTTCCGTGTCCTTTCTTGTTATTTTTTTATTTTGTAAAATTTTATGTAATTTTAAAATAAAATGTGTCAAAAAGAATTATGAGATAATTTTTTTTTAATGTTTTATTTTTAGATGATTAAGAAATCAATATACATTTATAAAAATATTTAAATTAAACTAATTTTATTTTGTAAAAAGATCAATATTCGACATTTACTAGTGTTTTTGGTAAGCAATCACAAGTTTTAGTTTACTTGAAGGATTAAATTCTAAAAATTCTAAAGGAGAATTTAGGCAAAATATTTGTGAAAAGTCTGATAAGTTTGAGAAATGTGTGATAGTGAAAAAAAAATTTTCCAACATAAGGAAGTAAATGCAAAAGTATTTGAATGGATAAAAGAAATAAAGAAAAAATACAAATGTATTTGAATGGATAAAAGAAAGGATTAAATAAGTTTGTAGTCCCTACAAATATCCCAATTTTTAAGTTTGGTCCCTCAAAAATTTTCCTACAAACAATGGTCCTCATAAAGTTTTCCGTCCCCAAATTTAGTCACTCCAATTAGTTTCACTAACGGTGGCTTATGTGGCATGTCATGTGTGTATGATGGATTTGCCATGTCAGAACCCAAACTCATCTTCTTCTTACAATTTTTCACCCAAACTCATTTTCTTCTAAAATAGTTTTTCACGCAAAACCCAGTCTGAAAATCTTCCCCTCAAACTCATCAAAATCGTGGCCCAGAAGTTGTGATTCTCAGAAATTGAAATATCCAAACTCTAACCCTAACATAAATTGAAAAATCCATCAACCAAAGAGAACTTCTCCTACATACAATTCATTCCACAAACTCTAACCCTAACCTTTTCTTTTCAGCCATACGAGCTTCTCATTCTTCTCCTGTGTACGATTCGTCGCTCATGTACAAGCTCTCATTCAACTATGAGTTCTCCGTTCTCGTTCCATCATCGCCGTTTCCATTTAAGTTTTACCATTGTTATAGTTCCATTGACCGTTCATTTTCATTTATGGTTTCATTGGATTCCAATTTGGAGCTGAGAATAATTTTATGAGTTTTGATGGATTTCGATCTCAATTGCAGATTACAATCTTTGTCGGATTTTTTTTAGTGGTAATTATCACCCTCCATTGAAGCAATGGGATATAGGTATAAGCTCTAACACTGTTGTTATTCATGTTATAGTTTAGTTTTTAGGCTATCTATTTTCAAGTTTAGCTTGGAGTAAGAATGCACATATAATGTTTGATGAAAAGCTTCACAAGAGTCAAACATTTCGGAATAATAATGTTTTTGTGTTTCTCCTTTTAATATAGCCTTGGTGCAGGAAATGGATGCAACAACGTTTAAAGAATTTAGTAGTCATGAATGGCACATTGGGTTGGTAAGTGCTACAAACATGCTTTAATGTTCATGAGTTTGACAGTTTACTAATTTATATAATCCTTTGTTGATTTCTGTTATCTATTCATTCATCTCACTTTTCTGTCTGGGTAGCCAATTTCAGCACTATTCATTCATCTCACTTTTCTGTCTGGGAGTTGGTACTTTAAACGTATGCAGGAAGACCAATCTAGCACTAAACACAAAGGAGAAAGGTAGTGTTGTTCCCACCATCCCTCTTTGAAGTACATTGAAATTCAAATGGTAACCACTAAGCATTAACTCTCTTTCTAATGTCAGACACTAAACATGTAATTTAGGTTGATTCCATTAGTAACACAACTAATAAAACTTTATTTATTATTTAATTCTTTTCAGCTTGATTTTTCATATTAATATTATTGCCTGTGTTAGGGAACAACATATGTGTATGATTCTTTCTTTAGACCATATGTTGCGAAACACGAGACAGATATTGATCGCAACTTGATGGAGCTAAGGACACGGGCAGGTGATATTGCAGTTACGTATTGGCAAAAGGCTGCTAGTTATGGCCAGACTAGAGTTTTTGACATTTTGCAGTATGTTGCTGCTCAGTCAGCGCCACCGGCTCCCCCTGCGCAGGTAGTTAAGCATGTGATTTGGTATATTAACCATAATATTGTATCTACTTTCTTATATTCATTCTATTATGTTGTTTTATTTCCATTTTTTTTATAAACAAGAATAATGTAAAAGTGCATTTTAAATTGTGCATATCAGCAATGAATTTAACTAATGCTAGTTGAATTGATTAATCTAAGGAAATATATTTTGCACTCGCCAAAATTTGTGCTTGGAATCGAAGTAGGCATGCCTGGAAACAGATTTACTAACTTCAATTTGTACACTGAATTTTTATCTCATTTCCTTCATATGCTTTCTCACAAATAAATGACATTGTCTCTATAAATGACACTTATATATTTGACAGGTGAATTGAACTGTTTTATTTATATTGTTACAACTTTCTAGATGCGAAAGAGGGTCGCTACAACCCAAAAATGACACCTAAGATACCAAGGGAAAATGGCGTAAAGGGTCCCAGGTTACTTTTCTAATTTTTTATTTTGCCTTACTGAACTTCATTGTTGTTCATTCCAATCATACACGACCCTTTCTCTTGGCATTTTTTTGTCTATAATCACGTTTTTTGTTTTGTTTGCACGAATGCAACATATTGTCTAGGTGTAATTCAAAGTTTTAAAGAGCGATCATGATGATATCAGCGTTTTGAAACATGGTCAAATACAGATGTTGTAGTCTCAATTGAGGTCACAATGAACTTCTAGTCACATAATAAACCATTACGCCACAGCCCAGATCGCGGTCGGGGATCTCTGTGTAAAAGTAGCTTCTTTTTTTGTTCCCTCACAAATTTAGTTGATACTATCTAATGATGAAGCATCAATCTGGCTTGTTGAAGGATTAATAGAGTATAAAGGAATGTTTGCCAAACTATAGAAACTACATGGACATATAGATGTAGCCAAATATAGAATGTGATGTTAATATGTATTCATTTTATTTGTGAAAACATTTTATTTTCATTTTCTAAATATGTATTCATTTTATCCACACGTGAAATTTGAGACAAATTTGATGTTTTGACTAGTGATCTGATGTGGAAGGTGATATGGTAATTTGAAAATTGACATAATGACATAACAATTGGGAACCACCCTTAATCTGTTTAAATTGTCTGGTTTTTAAAACATTGATAAGTCATGAAATGATATGTCTCTAATTTACTAGTTTGTGAATTTCTTTTGACGAAACCCTGTTTCAAAACATTTTGTTTATGGACTGATGATGTTGTGATGCTACTCATTAACTATTTTGTTTTGCGATATAATTTGTTTATTTTCATATTTATTATTATTTGCTATCGATATGGTTTGATGATAATCATTTGATATGGTTTTGTGTAAGTGCAAAAACTTCAGAAGCAGCACAATTGTATTCAAGTTATACACAACATACCCCACACATAAATTTTGAAGGTTAGTTTGTAGCTTTGGTTGAAATAGCTAAAGTTGTGTAACAAGATGATAGGACCATTTTATCTAGCTCAGTTAGCGGTTTTGTACATCAAACCATAATTGTAACAATGATCAGTCACACAGCAGGATGTTATTACCATGGATGTATGATTTGAGTTGTTAACAGTTAGAGTGTTATTGAGAATTAATTGATATGTCAAATTAAAAAAGGAGAATCAATGAGTTGTGTGTATTAATAATATAATTGTGTGTTTAAATTAGTTAGGGATTAGCTATAAATTAGCTATATATTATTAGAATGGTGTGTTTAAATTAGCTAGAGATTAGCTAGGAATTAGCTAGGAAGTAGCTGCAGATTAGCTACCATTTCTGGGTTTAAATATGATATTAATGTAAAAAAAGTAAAATTGAAACAATTGACACGTGGCATACATGTCAGCATTTTTTGCCACGTTGGCATTGCCACATGTAAGCCACGTCATCAAAAAATTTCCACATGGCATGCCACATAAGCCACCGTTAGTGAAAACTAACGGGAGGGACTAAAGTTAGAGACGGAAAACTTTCAGAGGACCATTGTTTGAAGGAAAATTTTGGAGGGATCAAACCTGAAAGTTGGGATATTTATAGGGACCTTATACATATTTAACCCCAAAAGAAATAAAGAAAAAATACAAAAGTAAAACAATTGGGTAAAGAATGCTTGAATTAAGAGTGGGACGCAAGTGTTAAGAAACAAGTGTGAGTTGTGTTAAGAAACAAGTGTGAGTTCTAAGTCTCATATTTTTTAGAAAAGTGGAGGTTGAGCACTTTATAAGTGAAAGGACTCTTACACCTATCACCTTAAGGTTTTGGGTGAATATATGGTGTCTCTCTCACTTGTTTGGGTGAGTATTTGATCTTTATGTAAATGTTTGACCCAATGTGAATGCTTCTCCCTTATGATGACTCATCAACAAGTTCATACATTTCCCACAAATTCTTTATACTTGTAACTCGAATGTGTGAATTCTAAAGAGAATAAAATGAAATGTGAACCTTAATTACAACATCGAAATTCACTTATATATTAGGTACATCGAATATTGTCAACAACGGTTGTCTCTACAAAATTCGACACGTATCTTGCAACGTGGGCCTTTGTCTTTTGATGTGTTTTCTCGTGTCTTTCGTTTTTTAACTGCTTCAAATTGTTCTTGATGTCGAAAGCGTCTCCAAGTTGCCTAATCATATATGTTGAAAATTCTATTTGCCGAATTTTTGAAAAGTTCCCTTAGTGTTGAAATTAAGACTAAACTATCTACAATTAGCATTTATATACATATATCATGTCTCGTATTCATGTCAAAACGCTGAGCAAAATATATGAGGCTAACATATATCTCCCAAAAAATGTAATTTTCGATCATATTTACAATATGGCAAAGAGATGACATTTTATAGTAAAACTCTCAACACTATTCAAACTATTATGCATATGTCACCATTATAAGTGCTACCTCTACCTAGTCGTCACGTCTATAATCGTGCATGTGCCAGGCATCATGGCTCTGATTTCCAAGGCCATTGTGGACTACAGAAATTAATTATATTAAATAAAGAAAAATCACTAATTAGTAATGATTTAAGTCCAAAAAAAATCAAAATGCTTGTGTTTTAATTTCATATGGAAAACTGAAAAAGTATCGTTTCAACGACTATATAACTTTTTCTTATTTTCTTCCTTCCGTTACACAGTGTCACTTTTCCCTGAACCCTAAAATTTTCATTTTCTGCAAGATTCATCTTCACATTTTCTTCTCAATAAGTTCTAGAAAAAATGTCTTCCTCTTATGGCATAGAAAAGCAACTTCCAATCCCTTTTGTTGTTGATACTCAAGGTTTTGTCTACTTAATGATCGCACTTATGTTCCATAACCACCAATGAAGAAAGAAAAATCCAACATTTAGGCTTCTAAGGTATTGATTCCCTTCTCTATTGCAGGTAAGACTCATACATTTCTGGGTCCTTTACCCATACTCTACCACCTATGAAGCCTAATAAACTGGAAGGTTTTTCCCTTTGTTTACCTTATTATAAACCACGTGCGTTTGAGAATAAAAGCTTTGAGTTGGAGTCCATGGAAAATCCCCATCGTGTATTCTGTCATTCTCTTTCCACCAATAATGAAACTTACCTCAATTGGATAAATAGAGTGGAAAAGAAGAAATGAGGTATCTGGAAAAATCGAGGCATATTTGACTTGACTCAATTGTCAAGAACTAGACCGAGGTATAATGCCAACATGCACATACATGCCCTTTATTTATGGAAGGTTCGACCAATACCTGTCACATTCCTTGTCGGGTGATAACTCGCACACTCTTCGACGTGGCTGTCATCACGGGTCTTCGACAAACAGGGAAAACTTTTGACCCCAATCTTAAGAATAAGATCAAACCTAGTTTTTCCTTCACCCAGACTAGTTTAATACCTACATTAAAGACCATCATGACCAAACTGAGAAAGTCTCTAACTACCAGCATATTGTTTTCCTCACCCTGCGGTTATCTCATTTTATTTTTTGTTCTAGTTCTCTTTAAGTAACTGAGAATTTCATACCCCTGACAACCCAGCTTCATGAGGGGCAAAAATTTTGTCTTAGCAGATTGATCATGGGTAGTCTTTATAAATCCTTATGACTTGCCTCCCTTCAACTCAAAAACATTTCCAGTTCTGGCGAAAATATCATGATTTCTGGTCCTATATAGCTCTTGCAACTCTAGCTTAATGCCACTTTTGAACCTTCTCTAAATGTGGTTATTCCATATGATTTATCACGACATGTTGAAGGTACTAGACTTGCTTAACTAACTCTAGAAGATGTTAACCTATCAATTGAGGAAGCCTTAAAAAAATATTTCTTTATGTATGCAGATTGTGCCATATTCGTTTCTTTTATGGGACCATATGACGACCGAAAATATAGACCAGATTGGTTTAGAAGAGGATTTCCTACTTCTTCACCTGAAAACCAATTGGAGGCTCTCGCTATCTAGGTAGCTTTATTTAAACCTATTATTTTATCGACTATAATTTCGATGGGAAAGTTGGATTAGGGTTTGTCGGATACCAGCCAAATTGGTGGCTAGACAACTTGGTTGTAGCTAGTTCTTACCAAGATCGATTTTTACCAAAGAAGAGTAAATCTGCTTAGCCAATACCACGCCGATGGATAAAAACTACAAAGTGAGTTTAGACTTTCATGATCAAAAAGTCATTAATCTGAACTAGTGCTTCAGCCTCCCTTGACGAGCAGACAAGCCAACGTTTAGCAGTTAGAATGCGAACTAAACTCTCGTTCGCCTAAAAAACACAAACCAACCAACCGTAGTCCCACGAACTACGAATGCTCTGACTTTCCCATTGCACGAGGGAATACGTAGGCACAAGGGTTCTCAATCCTTGCCGAGCACAATAATAAAAAATCACCCATCTTCCCCTTAGAAAACGATATTACCTTAGAAGATAACAAACAAACCTAGCTAACCTTCTCACGAATCGAATCAAGAGGTTCCCGTTGAGTACAACAGACGTAGAGGGTGCTAATACCTTCCCTCTTGCGTAACCGACTCCCGAACCCGAATTTGGTTGCGATGACCATGTTCTTATCTCCCTTTCAAAGGTTTTATCGATATTTTCCTATTCCCTCCTTTGGGATAAATAAAGTTCGGTGGCGACTCTGTTTTGAACAGGTTTTTTCCGCATCCATCACGAGGATCGTATTTTTCGAGGTACGACAATATGTGACAAAGACCAGACAGGTGTAGATACAACAGAAATATTCTCTACCACAGAAAAATTTCCTACAAGAGAAGAGGTGACTACGTGGATTAAGGAGGTTGGACTGAGGAATAGAGTCACTGTTATAATAACCCGTTCGGACACCAATACTGGCAAGAGAGGAAGAAGTGACAAGGTTATATTTGGCTGTGATAGAGGTGGAAAATACAAAGAAGGGGATAGCGAAACACAAAGTGCTACCAAAAATGTAATTGTCCTTTCAAAGTAAGATCAACACCTTCAAAAGATGGTTCTGGTTGGAAAATTGATGTAAAATATGGAGTTCACAACCATGGTTTACTTGATAGATTTGAAGGCCATGCGTTTGTAAGTCGACTCAATGATGATGACCAACAACATATAGCTGATTTGTCAAAACGTCATGTTCCTCTAAGACACATATTGTTGTCATTGAAAGAACGAGATCCGGAGAGTATGACTCGAACCACCCAAATATATAAACATAAGAGTAAGATTCAAAAAAAACATCAGGGGCTCTAGAACGGAAATGCAACAGTTGTTTAAATTGATAGAGGAATATGATTATGTTTATTGGAGTAGGAAAAAAGATGAGTCAAAAGTTGTGAGAGATATCTTCTGGGCCCATCTAGACTCTGTGAAGTTGTTGAATCTGTTTTCTATTGTGTTGATTATGGATAGTACTTACAAAACCAATAAGTATAGGCAACCTTTGTTTGAAATAGTTAGTGTGACATCAACTGAGTTAACATTTACTGTTGCATTTGCGTATATAGAATTTGAGCAAACAGAGACTTTGTGTTGGATACTAGATAAATTGAAACAGTTATTTACAAAACAAGGGTTATGGCCACAAGTAATTTTAACTGATAGAGATATTGCTTTGATGAAATCAATTGAAACAGTATTTCCTACGACAGTTAATTTGCTTTGCCGATTTCACATAAACAAGAATGTGAAAGCGAAATTCAAGGAGTATGTTGTGAATGACATGCGAAAATCGATAGAGAAGCTTTGGTACGAACTTGTAAAAGCTAGTGATGAGGTGGAATACCACCAAAACTTGAAATTGCTTGAGCATGCCTGTTTGGAATATGGACCTTTTATGGATTATGTGAAAGACACATGGTTGACACCTCATAGGCATAGATTTGTTAAAGTTTGGATCAATAAAGTGTTGCATTTAGGCAACATCACTACTGTTCTGGACTGAACCAATGGCTAGACATTGCCTAATCCACTTCTTCTCCAGAACGGCGCAGATTGCCTAAGTCCAATCCACAGAGGGGAAAAAGTTACCTTTCTGCCCCTCCAACCGGGCAGGGACTGCATCGCTCCTCCCCGGATATTCTGCTTGTTCCGCACGGCTTATCCACTCCCCGAACAGTTGAGGGCATGTGCCCGAAACTACGTTTATGCCCGACATAACGGCTAGTTTTGGGCACCCTGCCCGACATAACGGCTAGTTTGGGTAGTTACCTATTCTTCGGGAAAACGGTTATTTCGCCCCGAAAATAGGACCGTTGGCCACGCGCTGGGGGCTCTATATAAACCCTCTCGCTTGAGAGGGTCAGGTATCCAATATTCACCCTACGAACTAATAATTTGTACTTGCCCCTTTTCTCTGACCCTTTCTTACTCGAGCGTCGGAGTGCCTTGCAGGTACACTCTCATCCTCCTCTCTATACGACCAGCATCTCAGACGTACTTGGTGGCCCACTTCTACAAGATCTGATCCAGCCTTCACGATCAGTGGTACCGTCTGTGGGAACCATTGTTTTCCCCATCTTTCTTTCCCCAGAAATCGAAGATCAAAGTAAATTTCAAGATCATCATCATGGCCTCTCAAGATCACGCCAAAGGTGTTCTCCAAACCGCTGTCCTCCCCGTCAACAAGACTGACGTTGACAGCCCATCATCTCTTCTCCGAGATGCCCTTTTTCTGAGGGACGAAGCCATAGCTTCTCCTTCCCCTACCCCTGCTGACCGCAACAACGATCAGCCCTCGCTGGACATCCAGCTCATTCCTGTTCCGCCCAACGCCGACCCGGCCGTGGCGGCCCTCCTGGAGGCGATCAACAAAACTAACACCCTAATCTGCAGCAGAACGAAAGGACCGGGGCGTTAGAAGAGTCCAACTGTCCAAGATCCCCTCCTCCGCGGAGGAACCAGCGACGATCAATGAGCCCGTAGCCCCGGAGAGATATCGACTGAAGACTGCGCCAAGACTCTGACCCTCACGCCGTCCAGGTTTCCCCGTGTAACCAACACTCTCCCGGCCACAAGAGGACCCGAAGGAACGAGCAATCACCCCCGGTCAAGTCCAAAGACCGGGCCCGATCGCCTTCTCCCCGAAGGAACTGCTCACCTTCTCCCCGAAGGAACCGCCGCCGCGAGCGTACCCTTCGGTCCCCATCATTCACCAGTTCCAACAGCGACGATGAGCCTCGCAGTCCATTGTCCCAGGAAATCTTGGTTACCCGTCTCCCTAAGGGCCTGGAGAAGCCCCCGTCACTGGGCACATACGACAGGACTACTGACCCCGACGAACACATCGAGAACATCGATGCACTATTGGACTACCGTGGCGTACAGGGCGCCATCAAGTGTCGGTTATTTCCGACCACGCTCCGAAAAAGGGCGATGACATGGTACAAGCAGCTGCCCGAAGAGTCCATTACCTCATGGAGGCAACTGGGTAGAATGTTCTCACGACATTTCACAGCTTCTCGCCGTCACCCCAAGACTGAGGCCTCCCTTGGAGCCATAATCCAAGGGAAGGACGAACCTCTCCGTACATATATCGAGAGGTTCAACAAAGAAGCAGTACATGTCCCTACAACGGACGAGATGAAAAAGTTTATGCTCGAGCAAGGACTCTGCCCGGGCTCTGAGTTCTCTAAAGCCGTCGGTCTCGCACCGTCGAGGAACCTAGATGCCCTCCTCCTCAAAGCCCAATCACATATTCAGTATGAAGAGAAGGTTGCAACCAGCAACGTCCGAGCATCACGCCATCAAGAGAAAGCTCGGGCCTCCAGAGGCGAGGAAGCCTCAACATCTTGTCGAGGAGAACGGAGGCGCGAGGACCGTCCTCGGGACTCCCGCGACATCAAGGGGCCCTCCGGGCGATTCCACGACTATACCCCCTGACCGTCTCCAAGGAAAAGGTACTGTCCGAGTGTGCAAACTCAAAATTCAAGCAGGCAGGGGTCCGCTTCCCCAAACAACTGTCGGCCAAACCCAACGCGAATAAATCAAAGTACTGTCGTTTCCACAAGAGTCAGGGCTCAGCTCCCCTGCTTATTTCGCGGTCCACAGACGGTGGGAGACGTTTCCCTCCGCCATGGTTATCTCTGGCGTGGGCTTCAATAAAGTCACGGTGGGCTCCGTGAAATGAAAATTTGAGCATCTGATCAACACAAGCTCTAATAAGGTGACCACACTCGATCATGCCCAGAAGGGCTCCATCCCCATCTCCTTCTACCGGGAAGAGCTCCTCGGGGGGTCTCCAAACTCGAGCATACCTTTGCTCGTCAGAGCCCGAATGGCAAACTTCGACGTTCGCAGAATCCTCGTCGACCAGGGCAGCTCGGTCGACATCATGTTCTCCCAGCTGTTCTCAACGTTTTAGTTGGACGAATCACACCTTACCCCCTATGTGGGGTCTGATTTGCAGGGATTCAACGGATCAGTGACCAAGCCATGGGGATACGTTGAACTGATCGTAACCTTCAGATCAGCTGAGACGGCCAGATCCGTCAAGGTACAATTTCTGGTAATCGACTGCCCGTCGCTTTACCAGTGCATATTCGAAAGACCAACTCTGAGTTGGTAGCAGTGCCTTCGACAGTCCACCTCAAGATGAAGTATTACACTTCAAAAGGGATGGTCGCCACCCTCCACGGTGATATCGAGGTTGCGCGATGGTGTTTCGAAGCAGCCATAAAGGGGCTCAACGCCATTGCATCCAAGCCAAAAGCACCGAGCAAGCCAGCATTGCCAAGCAGCGCCGAGGAAGCCAAGCCTTTGCCCCAGGTCGACTCCATCGACCTCGACAGCCGCTTCCCCGAAGAAGACCAACAGGAGGAATAAGCAGCTTTAGCCAACTCGTTTATATCATCCAACAGCAGCTCTCATCCGATGCGCCCAATCTCGGATGGCAACTTCGAGATCGTTCTGTTCGGCGACGACCCGCAACGGGGAGTGAAGATTGGAGCAGACCTGCCCGACATTGCGTGGAAGTAGCTCTAAGCCTGCCTCCGTGAGAATGCCGACCTCTTCGCCTGGAGCGCCGTCGAGATGCCCGGCTTGGACTCGTCTGTCACCTGCCACCAACTGACAATTGACCCGGCCGTCAAGGCCGTAGCACAACGTAGGAGAAAGCAGTCTCAGGAGAAAACGGAGGCTGCAGAAAAGCTGTAAAGGACCTCCTCGAGGCCAAATTTATTTCGGAGGCCAAGTACACCACTTGGCTGTCCAACGTTGTACTGGTGAAAAAATCTAATGGAAAATGGCGAGTGTGCGTTGATTACACCGATCTCAATAAGGCATGCCCGAATGATGCCTACCCCCTACCCAATATTGATAAACTTGTTGATAATTCTGTCGGTTTTAAACTTTTATCGTTCATGGACGCCTACTCGGGCTATAATCAAATTCCAATGGCGATGGCCGACAAAAAATACACGGCCTTCATGACCGAATCGGGCAAGTATTACTACAACGTAATGCCCTTCGGCCTGAAGAACGCCGGAGCGACCTATCAAAGAATGATGAACAAGGTCTTCCGGGGAGAGATAGGCGACATGCTCGAAGTCTACATGGACGACATGATCGTAAAATCCCACGAGGAAACCCATCACACTGCCCATTTAAGGAAGGTCTTCGAGCAGGCCAGAAAATACAAAATGCGTTTCAACCCGGAGAAGTGCACGTTCGGTGTCCAGGCAGGAAAGTTCCTAGGCTTATATTTAACAGAGCGGGGAATCAAGGCCAATCCCGATAAATGCCGAGCATTCTCCGAGTTTCCAAAGCCCAAGTCAAAGAAATCCATCCAGTCCTTCAACGGGATGCACGCGTCACTATCTCTTTTCGTGGCCAAATCTGCCCAGCACGCCCTACCATTCTTCAAACTCCTCCGCAAGGAGGCAGCGTTCGAATGGACCGAGGCGTGTGACAAGGCTCTTCTCCATTTGAAACGGGCACTCTCAGAGCCACCAGTCCTCTATCGGCAGGACAATGGCGAAACTTTGTACCTATACCTCGCCGTAGCAACTAAAGCAGTGAGCACCGCTCTCATCCGCGAGACTCCTGACGGACAGAAGCCTATATATTTCACGAGCAAAGCACTGCAAGGACCAGAGTTAAGATACCAACAGATAGAGAAAGTGGCTCTGGCCCTCATCAACGCAGCCAGAAGATTAAGACACTACTTCCTGGCCCACACGATCGTGGTCCGAACAGATCAACCCATAAAACAGCTACTGGGACGACCAGACATGGCCAGTCGAATGCTCAAATAGTCGCTCGAACTATCCGAATTTGACATTCGGTATGAAGGCAGGAAAGCCCACAAAGCCCAGGATCTGGCCGACTTCGTCGCAGAAATGACATTCGCAGACTCCCCCGCGAGCGAATCGCGCGAATGGACCATTTTTGTGGACGGTACCTCAAGCTCGGCAGGGAGCGGCGCGGGCATCATACTGGAAAGCAACGAAAGAATCATCATTGAAGTATCACTCACACTGTCCTTCCCAACCTCTAACAACCAAGCTGAATACGAGGCCTTCCTCGCTGGGTTACGCCTAGCCGAGGACCTGGGCGCAGAAGAAGTCGTCATTTGCACAGATTCATAACTCGTGGCCCTTCAGGTCCGAGGAGAATATCAAGCCAAAAACGACAACCTGACCGAATACTGGGCCCTGGTCAAAAAGGAAATGGCGAAGTTCGCAACAGTAGAAGTGAAACATGTTCCTCACGAACATAACGTGCGAGCAGACGTTCTATCCAAACTAGCCAGCACAAAGAAGAAAGGCGGAAACAAATCCGTCATATAGGAAGTACTTCCTCGACCCAGTATCGAGAAGGCCTCCCCGACTCTCGACGTACAGGTGATCGGTGACAACAACTGCTGGATGACCCCTGTTTACGACTATCTCACTAAAGACAAACTTCCGTCCGACCCAAAAGAGGCCAGCGTAGTTAGGCGAAGAGCTTGTTCCTACGTCCTGGTCGAGGATAAACTCTACAGGCGAGGATTTTCCATTCCGCTGCTCAAGTGCGTCGAGGAAGAAATGGTCGCACACATCTTGCGTGAAATCCACGAGGGAATCAACGACCAACATCTCGGTGGAAGGTCCCTAGCCCGAAAGGCCCTCCGAGCAGGGTATTACTGGCCGGCCATGTAGCACGACGCTAAAGAACATGTAAAGAAATGCGATAAATGCCAACGGCACGGGGACATGCACCTGGCTCCACCTAACGAGCTCAAGGCAATGTCCTCCCCGTGGCCATTTGTCTGGTGGGGCCTGGACATCCTAGGACCCTTCGTAGTAGGATCAAATCAGAATAAATACCTAATAGTGGGCGTAGACTACTTCACAAAATGGGTAGAAGCAGAGGCTCTAGCCAAAATAACTGCCCTCAACATACTGCATTTCTACAAACGAAACATCCTTGCACGTTTTGGCGTCCCCCAAGCGATAGTCACGGACAATGGGACACAATTCACGGCAGGACTTCATCGCCCAGCTAGGTATGAAGCAACACTTCGCATCTGTCAAACATCCCCAGACAAACGGGCAAGCCGAAGCAGCGAACCAGGTCATCCTTCGAGGCCTCAAATGAAGGCTGGACGAAATGAAGAAGGCTTGGGTCGAGGAGCTGCACAGTGTGTTATGGGCATACCGCACAACTCCACACTCTACAACCGGGGAAACACCTTTCCGTCTAGCGTACGGGACCAAGGCTGTAATCCCCGTCGAAGTTCACGTACCCTCCAGGCGAACAGAGTCGCCCCTAGACGAGGAGATGAATGACGAATCATTAAGAGAAGAACTCGACCTCGTCGAAGAAATCTGAACTGGGGCAGCCCTCCGCGAAGCCTCACTAAAACAAAAAATTACCATCAGACACAACGCCAAGGTGATACGACGAAAGTTCGACGTGGGAAGCCTTGTTCTAAGGAGAAACCACAAAGACTCTCGCGAAGGCAAACTAGCCGCCAACTGGGAAGGACCCTATCGTGTCCGAGCAAGAACGGAGAATGGGGCCTATAACCTAGAACATCTCAACGGGGAAGAAATTGCTCGACCATGGAATGCCGAAAAGCTAAAACAATACTATAGCTAAGGCCCTAATCTTCAGTTCGACCCGTCACGACGATGAACGTCAGCTACCGACCACTATGCACGCCTAGGTACAAGCGTCGCATACCAATAAAGAAGAACCCCGCTCAGTAACGAGCCGAGTAACTGGTCGACAGCGGTCCTCGATCGAGCATCATCGTCGTCAAAGTACCATGACTGGCAGAACCCCAGCTTGCGATGGGACGTTCACGCCGCGAACTCAGGCCTCAAACGCGACCTGAGCTCCGCACCCCCGCCAGGATATTCCCCGACCGTTCGAACAGTACCTCTCACTGCCGAACACATCTACAACGAGCAATCCCCTAAAACTTCACATAAGTCAAATACTCCCTATCACGGGCAGACATACATTCACAACAAGCATGAGTACAACACTTAGCAAAAAATAAAAGCAAGTAAAACCACGCAAATAACAGAACCGGCCACCAAGACCGGGCATATAATTTAATATAATAAGTGGCCACTAGGACGATGATTGTACTAGATTACATAAAGCAGGGGCTATGCCCCCAATATAAGTTACAACAATTATGCGGCACGCAAGCCGGACAAATTACAACAACATAAAGAATACCCCTCACTCGTCCATCTGGGCGGCGGGATCAGGCTGAGGATCCTGGTTCTCCGCGGGCTAGTCCTCGGCATTCTCTTCAAGGAAGGCAGCAGGCATGACGATCCGGCCATCCTCAACATGCGCCAGATAATGGGTACCCTCGACAGAGAAGTCAAGCTCGGGGTTCACCACTCGCAGTTGAGACACTGCGTTTCTGAAGGATTCATCCGCGACGGCAATATTGTCATCCTCGGCCATCAGCATACAGGCGACCAGCTCGGACCTTGTCTTTAGTTCCTTCACATCAGCAAGTTCATCTTCGCCCGGAGCGTTGACCACCCTCAGCTGCTGGACCAGCTCCTCAGCCGCCTTCTTCTCCGCAGCTAGCGTAGAATTCTCCTTCTTCAACCTGGCCACCTCCTCTTCAGCCTTCTTCCGAGCATCGTCTGCACTCTTAACCTCTTCTTTGAGGGACACCATGGTAGCCCGAGCAGCATTAAGTTCGTACTCAGTTGCAGAGTCCCCTTCAGCATAAACGGCTGCCATCTCCAATATCCTGACCAAAGCTGAAGCATCTTGAGCCACCAACGCCCTCCTGCTCGAGCGGTCCATGCTTTCCAAACGAAGAGATTCCGCCCGAGGCACGACCAAGGAATTTCCCTCAAAGAATTTCCTATCAAGTATGCAAGGAGGAAGCTCGAACTTCCCTTTCTCTGAGGCCCGGCTGAGATCCACAGCGTCAGTAACCCTTGGCCGCTTAGATCGTCCGGTCAATGGCAGGGGAGATCCCCGGGGAGCGGGAGTGGGAGAAGAAGTCCCCGCAGCAGACTGAACCGGAGTGGGAGCACGCGCACCAGCGAATCGATACTTCAGAGGAACTGCTCTGGCCTTGTTCCTCGCAAGAGCATTCTTCACAACGTTCTCATGGGCCTGAGGCATCTCACCTGCACAAACAAAAGTCGAGCACATTAGATACAAGGAAAAGAAATAATGCAAACAAATCTAAGTAACTAAGACTACCAAGCAGCTTCTCGACTTCCGCAGGATTCTTGCACTCCAGGAGTGCCTTGGTGTTAATAAACCGGTATTCAACCCTCTGACTACCGTCCTCCTTGAAGATCGGGTTGCCCGTGTTCGTCCAGCATTCTGCGAGCCGGAAGGAGTTAACGTACTTCACCAACGCCTCGTACGCCACGACATCCTGCCCGTGTAGCTCGTGCGATTGGAGAACGTAGTCACCGGGCTTCTTAGCGAAATGGTCAGGTGCCCAATGGATATGGAACTTGTAGATTCTCTGCCCAATAATTTTCCCCGTCTCGTTGCGCAGATCATTTCCATCCTCATCAACCTCGATCTCCCAGATATATGTACTATCCTGGGCAGTTTTGGACACAGGCTCGACAACATATTACCGCACCTTAAACGTCTGTATCGACTCAGAAAAAGGTTTAAACAATTTGCGAGGCTGCTTCAAAGAGACCCAACCATACTGCCTCCCCGACAGCTGCCTTTGAAGATGGAAGACGGTGAAAAATAAAAGAAGAGTATCCCCTATGGTGAGATACTCGCACACCAGCTCAAACGCCGGGATGAAGGCCAACGAGTTAGGGTGCAGTTGCGTGGGGCCTAGCTTTAAGTGCACGAACACCGACTGCTGAAAATCGGTGAACGGCAACCTCAGACCCAGCTCCTTGAAGGCATACTCATACATGGCAAAGCGATCCCCGTAATTCGTGCAGACCCTGTCATCCTCAGAGGGAAAGTGCACCTTCCACTCCCCCTCTGGCCCGACCTCCGTAAAGACGTCCCCTAAGTGCTTTGCAAAAGTAGACACGTGTTCAGCAAGTTCGGCCACCTCTCATTCCTCCACGGAACCCTCGACAACATCCTCGTCCATATCATCATACTCCTCTTCCTCCCCGACCTCAATGGGAGTACTCGAAGTCGTCGAACTACTACTGTCCGAGGAACCTGTTTCTTCCTCGGAAGAATCCAAGATAATCTCTCCATCTGGCCCCGTCGCCATATCACCTGAAAAGCAGAGAAAAAAGTGAATTCGACAATAAATCAAATCCACCCTTCCACCACTAGTCAAGTGAAAGGGCGTGCAAAGGGCTGAGGACAACGTCCCCGGCCTAAGCCCTAACATCAAAAGAAAAAATGGAACCTCCACGCGAGGAGACGCTCGAGACAAATTATCCCCAAGCGAGGAGCTTCCCCGGTATCCTACCCAGGTTCCGCTTGAAGCTTCATCGGAAACCACAAAGCTTCACCGGAATCTGGGAATATTCCACCGGATGATTCATCACCAAACTAGAAAACGAAAAACCACGAAGGTTACACATGCATCGCCGTCGCAACAACGTCGTGAATCGTCCTCCTCACTAAAAACATCCGGCGACGTACTAGAAGTGAAAAATGGCACGACCACCGTCCACCACCAACAATCACCGGAAACTAATCTATTTCATCCTCTAAACCTAGCCTTAAACGCATGCAATCTACCATTGACCACCCAAAAAGAGTTAAAACAAGCACAGAATCGGAAACTTACTTGATTTAGGAAGACAAAAAGCGGTTGCTCGAAGCTTGGTGCGGTGGTCGGAGTAGCAGACGACGGTGACGGGCAAACGCTCTGAAGAAGACGAAGGAAAACGAGAGTGAAAAGTCCAAAATGAGACGGACTTTCCCCTTTTATACGCATAGGCACGTGCAGTGGCACGCGCTCGTAGGTCATGATGGCTATCAACTAGTCATCATTGCCTAGTAACTGCTACACAGAGATCTAGGCACACGTGGCGCCCTAACGTTTCCAATTTTGACTAACCGTTAGTCTCCCCGCACAACGGGCAACACGATCACGGTCATGAATGCCATGGACACCAGGGATCACGGGCACCGCCAATCACGGGCACCCCGATGCGGCCTTCCTCATCACCAAATGACGACTTCACGCTAGCTCCCCGAAGCAACAAGCTGTCCTTAAGTCATCACTCCCATGCTCAGGAGCAACGACTTGGGGGGCTCCTGTTCTGGACTGGACCAATGGCTAAACTTGGCCCAATCCACTTCTGCTCCAGAACGGTCTAGATTGCCTAAGTTTAATCCACAGAGGGGCAAAAGTTACCTTTCTGCCCCTCCAACCGGGTAGGGACTGCATCGCTCCTCCCCGAATATTCTGCCCGTTCCGCACGACTTATCCACTCCCTGAACATTTGAGGGCATGTGCCCGAAACTACGCTTATTCTTCGGGAAAACGGTTATTTCGCCCCGAAAATATGACCGTTGGCCACGCGCTGGGGGCTCTATATAAATCCTCTCACTTGAGAGGGCCAGGTATCCAATATTCACCCTACGAACTAATACTTTGTACTTGCCCCTTTTCTCTGACCCTTTCTTACTCGAGCGTCGGAGTGCCTTGCAGGTACACCCCCCTCCTCCTCTCTATACGACAAGCATCTCAGACGTACTTGGTGGCCCACTTCTATAGGATCTGATCCAGCCTTTACGATCAACTACTAACAGGTAATGCGTTTGTTTTATAGCTATAGTTTGTTTCTGGTAATATTACTGATACTTATACTGAACTTCTTTTATTTTTGTTAGAGTTGAATCTGCGAATTAGAAGCTGAAGCAAATGTTAGAGAACAGTTTAGGTGATATGTGCAAGTGTTGGGAGGCTATGAATGGCAACATCAAGGTTCAAGTGGGCAATATTAGAGCTTCATTTCAGAAGAGTTTTTATGAGGTTGAGCATGCACACACTATACGATTTAAGTCTTACTTATTAAATTTCTTAACAGATAAATATGAATGATGGATTTCCCTTGCCACCGGTCACAACAGATTGGAGAACACATCGGACACCAGATGCAACATCATAGATAACTGGATTTGCTAGACGTTTACAACACTGGAAGCAACTTACGCTTGTGCTCCCAAGACATGTTAATTTATGATTGACGTTTAAATTCATATTATTTTTTCCATTATTATGAGTGACGTTTAACTTCATATTATTTTTTATATTTTTATGATTGACGTTTAACTTCTTATTATTTTTTATATTTTTATGAGTGACGTTTAACTTCATATTATTTTTTATATTTTTTATACATCATCAATCATAATATAAATCTGAATATTATCACATAAATATAAGTCATAAGTCTGAATAATACATAAGTCTAAATAATAATACATAAGTCTGACTAATACATCAAGCACCGTCCTCACTACCATAATTAACCGGTCTACCCTGAGGTAACGGTCCACCCTGAGCTAGATGTAGTGCTCGAAAGATCTCAACATAATCATCATCATCCTCCTCGGCCTCGTGACGAGCGAGATAGCGACGCAACTCATGTGAAATATGCCGTAACCTCGGATCTACCGGTCCAGCATCAAACTCTGGAACTGGAAACTCACTGGCCTCCCCCTGATGTGGTATCAAAAGAGGATGGGAAACTGTGTAGTACCACGGCATGTATTCAGCCACCGTATCATACAGAGTAGCTGCAAACTCGACATGATGTAGCACTTGCGAGACGCTCGCATGGTAAGAAACCCACTCAAAATCTATATCAAGTGTGTCAATATCAGGTGGATGAGATGGGATGAACTGCCTGTATCCAAACTGGCGTAAACATCTGTCAGATAAATAAAGAACAGATGTACCATACCACTTCAGGCCACCCCTGTACAAGCAAATATCAGTAAATGGTATGGTCTGTCTGTGATCCTCAAACGGGCGCCAAATGACATCAGTAGGTGTCAATCCATCAAGCACTTCCCTAATCTCATCAACCTTCTGCTTCCCTTGCTTGTATTGCCACTTCATCGCCCTGGGAAGTGGACTACCAACACCAGCAATCTTCGAAAATCCTCTCTTCCCACCAGTTGGGATATACTCGTGATTCCAACACTGTGACACATCGTGAATATCATCAATTAAAGGTATTATAAATAATATAATACAAGTCTAAATTAAATTAAAATTAAGCAGTTGTAACTGTAGTTGAGAGGCATATCCACCAACCTGTCAGCAACTATAGAACGAAGCATCTCCGAGATATCTATACAGTGTGACAAGAGCAGCAGCCCCCCAAGAGTATCTACCACAACTTTTCAAGTCCTCAAAGAGTGGTAAATACTTTGCCTCTACAAGAGTAAAAGTCTTATCTGTACAAATAGTGCTGCCTAGTAGCAACAACATATACGCCCTAGCCGCACAATCAAATCTGCTATCAGCTCGCAGACGGACAAATAACTTCTTCAACGAATCAAGCTTATAGTAAGGACCTCTGTTTGTACGAATCTCCTCAACTGCTTTCTCCAGTGTAGCACCCATTAGACTAATAGCCTGGGTAATAGCATCTGAGTCAGTAAACCCTTGTGCAGGGTTACATTACTCCCCTCTAATCGGTATATGAAGGAGGCACGAAACATCGTCTAATGTAATCGTCATCTCGCCAAACGGCATATGGAATAACGATGTCTCGGAATGCCATCTCTCCACAAATGCAGATAACAGGTTCTGATCTATCCTCGATAAACTGGTATTCTGCAGAGAGGATAAACCAGAATTAGATACCCATCGCTCAATCGCAGGTGGAAGACTGTGAGGAACCCATTCAGTTTGCTGCCATATGCAGCAACCTTCAGCTCCTTCTTCGGAACTCTCTCCTGAAAAATAAATCGTAGAATATGTCATAATACATAAATAATTAAAATTACATTTTATTCGCCATAGAAAGGTCATAGATTTACTTACTTGGCCATCCCACAAATAACGAGCCACATGGTTCTGATACCTCACCAAAAGTGATGTATCAGTCAGTCCTCCAAGAAATGGTGGATGCGGTAGAATATGAGCCGCTGCTGGTACAGGTGGAGGATCAGCTATCTGATCTTCATCTCGAATATCACGTGCTCGAACTACCGATCCATCAGCGTATCGTCGATAGATAAATCCGTCGCGTCCTATAAAACGAGCCACTATAAAAAAAATTAAAAATCCAAACAAAACCGGAAAACCCATCATCTAGTTTTCCGGTGAAGAACTTAATAAACCGGATAACCGAGCATCAAGTTATCCGGTGAAGGAAATACACAAACCGGATAACACGATGTCAAGTTATCCGGTGTGTGCCAACGAAAAATAAAGAATCGGAACTAACTTACTCGAGTTCTCCGGTTGGTAATTTTTTGTACTCCGGAAGTAGCCCACGTATGTTCTCCGGAAGTGTGATTTTTTGTGATCCGGAAGTAGCCTCAGTGTGTTCTCCGGAAGCGAAAGTCTGTGCGTTTTTTTACTGTTTGTAGAAAGACAAAATGAACAAAAAAAATGAAAATTTTGAAATAAAGACTATTTGTATGAGAGTATTTTCATCCAAAAATTTGATGAGTAGGGGTATAGGGATAAATGTAGGATTATGGGGTAACATTTTCGGTTAATGGTCACCACTAAAATTCACTTTACATAAATTAATTATGTGTTTTTTATCATGGATATGAATGGTGAATGTGATGTATCACACTACTCCCTCAAATCTAAATTAGAGAATCGATACCCATATTTATATAGCTAGTTCGAAAACGCAATTTTCTTTAAATTAATAAAACAAGTTTTAAAATTCTTTTCTAAATTACAAAGTTCTTTTTTAAATTACAAATGATTACTAATTCTTGAATTAAATAAAACAAAAGTATATATTTCGCTAACAACTAGTAGTTGAATGAAATTCTGAAAATACAGTGTATTAAATATTTTAGTGAGAAATTTGTCATCAATTGTAATCTCTGCAGTTGTTGTGTGCAGAGAATTTATACTAAAATAAAATGACAGTGTAAAAAATAATGATAAACATTAAATTGATCTTTCACCTCTCATAGAAAATACTGGTTTTGCTATTGAAATTTTGGAAACAAGCAACTCCTATCTGTTTTAGATTTAACAAATGCAATGGAAGAACTAAAATTGTACAAAGAGCTGTAAAATGCATATATTCAAGTGGCAATATATGGTTTATGTTTCCATTGTCACCAATAGAATTTTGCTGGATTCGAGTCACAAATATGTTGCATTTCATATCACAAAATTTCCACTATTCTGTTGCAAAAATCGCAATGCAAACATTCACTATGTCTACAACTCACCGTCTTTTGTTTAGAGTTAACAAATGCAAAGAAAGAACTAAAAGTGCACATTAATCTGCATTATAAACTTTCTAAAAAATTGTGCCCTGTTGAATCAGGTGCTATGTATATTGTCTACCAACACATTCTCATTGACAAATAATCCGAGAAAAAAATGACGTATATTCTCCAATGGCAAGTCCAAGACTAAGAACTCTAGTGTTTCTGTGTTTGCAATTGCCTTTAAACTCCTAGCTACCTACCTGTTGTGTACTCATGTAAGCCTTCAAGCCTCCTATAGCATGTTACATCATGGTTGATGCAGATGCATAATGCATGTATGCCAATCTCAATTTGCCAGTCCTTTAGTAATGTTTTGCCTTCCCAACACGCTTTAGATTAAAGGTACGAATTATCTCTCTAACATCGCTTCTAATGGAGAAGAATGCTGAGACTAAAGCGATAAAAATGGTCGGATAGATTTGAATACCCTTTGCATGAGTCAAATCAGATTTTCCCATGATATGTTCTCTGATCAGACCCAACATAAGAAGAAGTATTCCAAAAAGCGCCATTCTTCCTGGTTTTATCAGACCCAAGATTGCTCCTCCTACACACAAATAGCTTCCTGCAAGAACCTGCAGAAAGAATCCAACTTAAAAAAATGAGTGCCAAAGCTAGAGGGGGTTGCTCAAATTCGGCTATGGAACTATGGAACTGTGATTTGCAGTTGTAGCCATTATTTGACAAAATTTTGTACTAAATAGGGTAATGCAGAAGAATATCAATTTGTTCAAATTCCGCTACACTTACATGTGGGAATAGGTTGGGCTGAGTTAAGCTTTGCAAGACCTAAGTCTAGCCGCCAAAAACTTTTAAGGCCTAAGTCTGCCCTGTGGCCTATTATAGGCTTAGTTTTAGGCCTTACCCTGACCTTTTTCTAAAGCCTGATTTTGCCGGTTAGCCTCCTTAAAAGCCTCTTTCATATAAACTTACTTAAATAACACAAAATCCCTGCTATAACTACTATTTAACAATAGATTTGAAACATTTCTGTTTATTTTCAGTTACTAACCAACCTCTAGTCGTCGGAGTTCCGATTCAACAGAGATTGTCCTTGTATTGAAATTGTGCAACAAGTTTTTGTAACTTGGGATGGTTTTCTGCTTGAAAATTGCCTTTGCAACTGTTCCTGGGTAGATGAGAGCTTTCACTATGAAAAGAGGAAAAACCTCACTTGCAATTAATTGAGAAGATGTCAATTCTAATGGTGTCTTGCAGATTCCTGTTCTGCATGGAACACTGAGAAAGAAATAAAGCCTTTGTTAGTATCAGCACTACAATACAAAGAGAAGTTCTCATTCTTTTGAGTTATAACTGAAATAGGATTTGAAATTGAAAGTATTAAATCAGAACTTCATTTCAAACTTTTAGTGTTAGTTATTGCAAGAATTAAAAACACACACACACACTATTAGTATATGGTCCTGAGCAAGTTACACTGCAATTATGAATCCAATTAATGTTAAATTTTTTTATGGGTGAACAATGTCAAAATTTTATACATTCCACTTTGATTGTATGATACATTGGAGTTTAAGTTTTGTTTTGACATATGCTCAAAAAGAGAGAATTATAAAAGTTGTCCTAGCAAATATATATTATATTAGGAGTGGTAAAACGGGACCGGCCCGTTGGGCAAGTCTATTTTGCCCTCACTTTTTTGTGGGACACGCCAAGATTTTAGGCCTGTACACTTTAATGTATCCGTCCCGGTTTTTTTTTCAGACTTTTGTGGGCACAGACATTAACATAAATTTTTGCATTTTTAAACTTTAGAGATGTAGTGCCCACATACCCTCCTTGCCCCGCCTTCATTTTTCAGCGGGACAGACCTAAATGAGATGGACATTCCTGTTTGCCACCCCTATACTACATCAATCACTTATCATATATCATAGGCTAACCAAATAGTTAAAATTAAGTGGTTAATGAACTTCCATTAAAAACAATACAAGTTTGAATCTTTTACATTCGAACACTGAAGCACCCACACCTCTAAACAAAAGCCTGTCCAGCATCCGACACTTATTAGTGTCAGACACGTTAGTGACATTCGTGATTACATTCAATTTCAAATAGGATTTTGCACCTCAATTTGGTAGTTGAGGGTCCCAATTGAATTGATACTATGTTCAATAAATTACACTTATCCACAAAATAGAAAACAAGTGCACAAAATTGAAAATAACAAAAGAAACAAAACCTAAATGTTACACCAATGATTAACCCTAATTAACAGAATATAAAATTGATTTCAAGAACACTACAATAATAATCATGTAACTGACAGAAAATTAAACAATAATAATAATAAAATAGTAAAAAGAAGGAAAATAATAAAGAAAGCTTTACACTTTTCAGAGATAGTGAAGAGTTAAAAAGAAAAAGGTGAAAGGGAAAAAGATGATATACCTGAAAATGGGAACTTGAAAAATGATGACAAAGAAATAAGTGGAAAAAGCAATGGTGGAAATGAGTTTTGCCAATCGCTTTGAAGAACCCATTGAAGCTATAGTAATTTTTTTTTTTGAAGTGAGGGAAAATTGATAACGGAGGTAACAGGTTTTGACGAGTTCAGTTTTTCGGTAAAAATAAATAAAATCAATTTGACCTAGAATCCCTTTTCTATTTTGTATTTTTTCTTGATAAACATTTTTATTTTATTTACTGTATTTATTTATTTTTTATTTTAGGCTAAAATACAGTTTTGGTTCCTCTGTTTATCAAAATTCACGGTTTTTGTCCCCCTATTTTTTTTTTTAACAGTTTTGGTCCCCCACCCCTCACTATTCATGTACGGACATGTACTGTTCATGTACGGACACGTACGGACAAGTTACTGTTCATCACTTTTTTTGGGCCAAAATTGGAGTGGGGGACCAAAACTGTTAAAAAAAAAAATAGGGAGACCAAAACCGTGAATTTTGACAAACAGGGGGATTGTATTTTAGCCTTTATTTTATTTACCATATTTATTTATTTCTCGTTATAAGTTCAAATACGGATTAACTATGTGATAAAAAGTATAAAAAAAAATTGATGTGGGGACTCAATTGTTGTTATCATAATATTATTTTTTAATTGTTAGTTTATTTCTAGTTTATAGTAATTGCACAATCAATTCAATTGATATTATTTCGTAATATTTTTTTATGGTTAAATATGTTTTTGATCTTTATAAATATCTCACATTTTATTTTTAATTTCTATTTAAAAAGTGAAATATTTTGGTTTTACAAAAAATTTATCAATACAATTTTAGTCTTTGTTATTTTCTAAAATTTTAAAAACTATTTAATTATTCCTAAATTTTTAGATTTTTTAATAATTTTTTTCATACGTATTTAAATTATTATAAAGTTTTTCTTTATCAAATTATATAATTTTTTAAAATGAGAAGAATTAAATATAAATTTTTTAAATTTCAAAAGAAAATAATAAAAGTAATGAAAAATCTTGACTTATAAATTAAATTTTGAGTTTTTTTTTTCCGAGTAATTTTTTATAATATTCTAAACATATCTGCAAAACAATCATTCAAAAATACATATTAGTTTAACAGTAAGGACTAAAACTACGTGCATAATTAATTTGTAAGGATTAAAACACGCTATTTTTTTTTTATAGAAATCAAAAATATAATCTGATAATTTTATAAGAACCAAAAACATATTTAACTCTATTTTTTAATAGCAAAAACTCTCATCTTAATTTTGACGAAGTTAACACGATCCTCGTGCATATTATATAAAAACTTGACTCGTCACTTGTGGCTTTTTTGTTGGCACAACTTATAGTATTATTTTCAATCCAACATGAGTTGTTCCTTACCACTAATGCTTACACCATAGATTAAAGAAGTCGTCTCATTTTTGTCTATGTTGTTAGTCAATAACTCTTGAAAAGTTTCTTCGTACGTTCTGAAAGATTGAGATGTTTAATGGTCTAATGACTTGTTACAAGTTTTTTTAAATCTTTATACTTGTGAGTAGTTCTCAGAACTTTACTAAATAACTAACTCAAAGTAATACTTCATCATCGACATATGTTGTATCATCTAATTGTATGCCAAAGGATATTAAAACTATTAAAACAAACATTTGCATGCTCATGTTCTTCATCATAGGATACATCACATAAAATTCATGTGCCCGTGATTCCTTTCTTCTTTCCTTCATATCCATTCTTCTTGTCTAATTTAGTCTTGTGTCTTAAATTTTAAATTTAGTAAAAAATATTATTTGTTTTAGATTGAGTTATTCTTTTAATTTCATTGAGTTATTTAGAAATTTGTAAATCGATTGAAAAACTAAAAAATTGTATAATAACCACGTAACTAAACTCCAAAGAAAAAATTTGAGCAAATTTCAAATTCAAGCTCGGCTTAAATTAAACAGAACACTGTTGTTAAGGTATCAATAGTAAAATGAAACTAGGGGACAACAACATTTGAGCACCTTCAAACATTTTTAGGTAAATACTATAGAATTCTAACTTGAAAATAGAAAGAAAAAACACATAATTGATGAACAAATGAGCCTGTGGTGCATGTAAAGGACTATCAGTCATCATCAACAACCACCATAGCATCAGGTTATATGTATAACATGAGATAAACCGACAAAAAATAACAAGAAAAAAGGAAGAGTTACTTTCTAAAAAACTATGAACCCCGCCGATACTCGAGTTCCTTTGTGTTCTCCAGCAAAATCTGTCAACCAATAAAGAAATCGAGAATTAAGGTAATGAAATAAATGTGAACTGTGTTTTTACTTCTATATCAATGACATAAATGAGACAGGTTCTTACTTCTCGCATGTAGTTTGCAATTGCTTTGCAGCCTTCCGAAGCCAATTGCATAACATTTTCCAAAATGTCGATTGGTAGTTTAGAATCCATCTACAATATGTAACAAGACTTTGAGTAATGCAGACAAAATTTGATGTCTCAATAGTCCAAAAATCAAGTAAAAGCAATATTCAACTCAACACCGTCCACAACTAAACTATAAGTAAGACCCGGTACAAACATAAATAAACTCATCTTTTCCAAGCTAATTTACCTGAAGAAGCGTCACTTTATCCAACTTTGGCAGAATTCCTACAGTTACATCAGGACCCCCAGCACTGTCTTCCACATAGTTTAAATCTGCCAATAATCATTCAGCAACTTTCAGTAATTATGATAAACCATGCAGTACTATATAAAAAAGACAAAACACCTTTGTTAAATACCCAATTAAAATTTCTAATAAAACAAATATATATACCGAGTAGAGGGGTGCTATTGAGGTATCCAGCAGCACAGGAAGTTACAAGATCACGCATGGGGATCCCAGCATCAGCTAGGGCCAAAGTTGCAGCATTTATACAAGCAGACCTAGTTCCTATAAAAGGCATGTTACGAACAAAAGTTATATAAAAATACATAGACCCGTTGTAAAGATTGCAACAATTAAAAGGAGAAAAGTTTTTCAAAAGAGCTCAAGAAAAATAAAATTTAAAAACAAGATGAGAAAATGATTACAAGATCTCGTTATCATGTATGAATTACCTCCATCAGCTTGGAGAACTTGGACATAAATATTTATCTGCAAATTAAATAACCAAACCATTGGAAAAAGAAAATACATAAGCTACACTGATTAAAAAGGAAGGTCCAAAGATTGTGATAGAACCTGGGAACGGGGCATTAAATGTGTCAATATGCATTCTTCCATGGTTTGTCGAATAACCAAAGAAATTTCAGTTGATCTCCTGTAGCATGAGCAAACTTCAATTAAATATAGAAGTAAAAAAAACAAGACGTTGTCCCATCTCCAAGGATCGGGGAACCTTGCAAGAAGAACCAATTTAACAGACTCTGACAGACAAACAAAATGAAGGAATATTTATGGCAAAAACATTGAGCCCCAAGTCTCAAAAGAACAAAGGGAGAGAAATGGAAAATTGAAAGAAATGGAGAGAAAAAAAAATGAATACATTATATTTAAAGAAAGAGAATAATGAAATGGGATCTCTTCCAATAGTTTTCCTTTCACGAAAATCCTACTTCCTCTCACAATACAACAAACAAATACACAGGACCTCTCTCCCATCCTTATTTCTCCTATTTATACATGACATCCCTTTAAACTCTTAACTTCTATTACTAACTAACTATTTAACTAATTTATATCCCATCTAACTAGTTAACTTCTCTTATTAAGTACATAACTGCAATGATAGACCTCTTACGATACCACTCCCCAAAATTGTACCTTATCCATAATGAGTATTCCCACAAATCATCTTTGCACCATGATTCTGCTAAAGTCTCCTTCAAAATCAGCTGGTCCCAGGTAAGGTTCTCAGAACTCAATGGTCAGTCATGCCTGTTTCCAATAAGCCGGTGATATTTCAAGCTAAGCTCGTGTGATTGAGCCGCTCAACTAGAGACTTTTCTAAAAGATACGCTGCTAATCCTTCATGACCTGTAATACCAGCAAGGTTGGCAGCATTCTGTTTACCTGGGTTTTGTGGAGTTGGATCTGTGAACAAATTATGCTTTACCTTGACAATCAACAGAGTTGATATAATTCCTCCCTTAATACGCTTCCTTATTCACTTAGCCTCTAAATCAAACCAGCATCTACATTTCTTCACAACAACAACCAGGTCTTACTAAACATCCATCCAGAAAAGGAAATATACTACGACTTCTATTTTCAACACCTCTTCTGTATTTTAATTCCTACTTAAGCAAAACAATAAAAATGTCTAATTCATAATTGCAAGTTATTCTCGAGTGATTCTGTTATTGCACTCACTCTCATCCTAATATTTCATCCATACTTTATCAATTAAGTATAAAGTATCAAGATCATACAAAAAGACTGGGAGGGTAAACAAGTAAAAAAGAAATAACCTGTCACCCTTTGGTTTCCTCATGCGATCGCCAGTGCTAAAATTAGCCATGCTGTATTCACATCTAACCTAGACATGGAAAGCAGATTAAAAATTCAGTACATTGCATACAAATAAACTTTAAGTACACCCAATAAATTATATTATCAATAAATAGAAGAATGATACCAGAGCCTGGTCACTCAGTTGTTGGCTCCTATTTTGAACCTGAAATATATAGAAGTTACTGAAAAAATGGAAATATCATCTAAATCTCAAATGCAAATTCAAAACTTTTCTAAACATCAAAGTTGATTAACCCCTTATAAAAGATCATTATAGTTATCCATCTTCAAATTACATGAGTAACAGTGCATAAGAAAGTACAATGATCATATAGTACCTCTCTAGGCCCATAAACAGCAGCAATCACTTTGGTATTACCCATCTCAAAAATGGCCGACCTGGTTTCACAATGAAAGAGAACTTTATGGCGAAATGCTTTTAATAAATTTACTACTGAATTTAAAAAATAAATCGAAAATTAGAAAGTTTGACGCGTAAAGATAAAAATATCTACCCATCTGCTTTTGATACAGCACCAATCTCTGCTCGAATTTGTCTCATCTAGGATTGCATATAGGGAAAAAATGGTAAAATAATGTTCAAAAAAGAGAAAAAAAACACAAAAATCACATGTGAAATTCAAAAATAAAAAGAAATTTTATTGGAGAAAAAAGATGGAAAACAACATACTTCCATTGGTCGGCGACCATCCAAGCGAAGTCCTTCTGGGCTGACATACTCCATCTTTTAAATTCAAATTATTTTGTACAGGAAATGCTGTTTTTTTTTGTTATCTCTGTGATCTTTGCTTCAAAGAAAGAAAAAAATAAACTTCAACAAAATCTTCCAAAAGCCAAATAAACAACAGTACACAACTGTGAGATTTTGCATAATCTGAACCAAATCAATTTTGCACACCCCTAATTTTCATAAACAAAAAAGACATTCATGGCTTTATGACAACTAATGTTTATTGCATTTACACTTATTTGAATTTAAACACAAATTATAAAAGAACTTCATTAGGGTTTTTCTTCTATTAGGGATTACGATAGTACTAATATTTCATTCTAAACCTAACAAATGAAAGGAAAGTATATAATATTAGGCGTGGGAAAGAGGAGTATCTTCGGTTTGAGATTTCAAAAATCAAAATTGTGAATCAGAAACAAAGCAACAGAGTGCCAACAACAAACCTGGGATTGGCGGCTCACTGCATTCGAACGGCAGTCAGCGGCGGTCTGAGAGTTATGGTTTATGGGTTGAGGGAGTGAGTGGACTAGATTGTGAAACCTTGGCTAATATCCCAAAACTTACTTTTAACTTTACTCAACTCAAACAAAACTTCGCAAGGAAAATATACACTGAATTTCAAATTCAGGACAGAACAAACAAAGTCCCAATTCAAATTCAAACAAATAAGAATCAAAGCGAGATAATTTTTTCTATCGTAATGCAATTGACTAAAATAACAGTGGTTAATACTAGAAAAGTCACAATTTCAACACCAAGATAAAAACCCTAAAATCAAAATATCCATATAGAGAGGAGGAAGATGAACTTACATAAAAAAAGGAGAGTGAGAGTCGGAGTTAGAGAAAGCAGACCCACTGGCGACGACGGCGGCGAGAAATTGCAGTGCAGTAGAAAGCTACCGGGGTGCTTGAATTACGGTGGTGGTGGCGGCGGCAGATTTTGTTTGGTTAAACAAAATAGAAAAATTGTAACTTTACAAAGTGTAACACAATGGAAATTAAAATAACATTATCGATTGTATAGATATAAATAATGGGATTTTAATTCATACAGTAAATTGTTAAGATATGATTGTTTCTAGTTTGGATGAATAGTCATTTTGTCTCCTCTCATATAAGTGTTTCCGGTCAGCAAAAAATACTGACGTGTCAGTTTTTTTTTTTAATGATATAGAAGATCAAGTGGTTTTTTAATTTTATTTTTGAATTATTTTAATGCCAAGGTGGCATTTCGTTTTTTATTTATTTTTTGTTTATTTTAAAAAATTGTCACATGTTTAAAATTTGTTGGAGGTGGGAATTGAAACCAACCCCTTTCTTTCATAGGTTTTCCTCCTTACCACTAAGTCAATCCACTTCTTTTGTTATTCCATGTTTTTAAAATGTATATATTATATGTTTAGTATTTTTTTTTACTAATATAAACTAAATTATTTTAACATTAGAATTTAGTATTTAGTTTAATAGTTTCTAATAAGAGATTAATTGGAATACACTGTCAGTGTAAAACCACTTTACACTGACATCCAATTAGAATTAATCATTTTAACATATAAGAAGAGAAAAACATGGAAGAAGTAGTTATTAAAATAGTTTAATTATAATTTATTTATTTTTATTTTTAATTTCTTAATTATGTGTCAAAATGATTCATTCTAATTGGATGTCAGTGCAAAGTAATTTAATTGAATATTTTTTAATTTTATTTGAATATTTTGGGTTTTACTTAAAACATTATTAAACTAATATTATTACTAGTATATTAATTTGGTATGTTAATGTAGTATATTAATTTAGTATGTTAATTTAGTATATTAATTTAGTATGTTAATATGGTACAGTAATTAACATTTAAATATAAATGTTAATATTAATTTAGTTAAAATATTTAAATATAAGCGTTAATATATTTTTAGTTAAACTAATTTTCAGTATAGTAATTTTACAGTAATATTTTTAGTAATGTTTGCAAACTAATGTTATAGTATAGTATAAACTAATTTTCTTAACGTTTTATCTAATTTAATATATTTTAAACATTTTAACTAAATTAATATTAATATTAAAACATAATATATTTTAGTCATAACATTAATATATTTTAGTAATAATAACGATAATAACATTAATAACGTTAAATAATATTAAATAATAAATAATATACTAAATAATATTTCAGTTACAATATATAACATATACTAAATAATATAATAGAAATATAATAAATATCAAAAAAATTATTAAATATTGAATATTAAAGGAAATATGTAATATATACATTTGATTAACATATCATATCAGAAAAACAAACTAACCTAGTGGTAGTGTCTCTCTCATGTGATACTGAGGTCATGGGTTATATACCCACCTCTAACATTTTTTGAATGTTTATATATTTTCAAAAATAAACCAAACAATAAATATAAAATGAAATGCCTACGTGGAAATAAAAATAATTCAAAAAAAAAAGCCAACTCGTCATCCACATAAGAAAAAAAAATAAAAAACATAATAAATACCTTCCACGTCAGCATTTTTGATGACCGGATATGATGAAAGTCAAAATTAAGAGAATCTTCAAATGTTATAGGAATTCTTGCAAGTTTTTTTACAGAGGGTTTTTCAGAAAACGTCTATATGGCAGAAGGCAAAATGGTTATTAACCCTTCAAGTTTTAAAGTTACATTCCATTCTTTGGAATATTATATTTCACATAAGAGATTACAACATGTAGTCATTAGTATTTTAAATATTTTATGTTGTCTTTGCATAATCTTTTTTTTCTTTTCATAATTTTCTTTTCAAATAAAGACTTTTAAATAAAGACTTTTAAATTTTCCTTATAAAGCTCTTGTCGTGTGTATTTAAGCATTAAGTCATTAAGTCAATAGTGTGTATTTAAGCACTAAGTCTAAGAAAAATAAAGACTTTTTTATTTTATTTTGATATTCTGAAATGTGTTAAAGACATTACATATATAATGTTCATAATGGATAATGAATTAAAAATCTAAATACAACAAGAGTTCAATAACAATACTAATAACTAATAATTTTAAATTATATTTTACACTTCTATCATTACTCATCCCTTGAAAACCAACCTTGTCCTCAAGGTAGTAGACAAGTAACACCCTTAAAGGCTTATACTTTCTTCCAACTTCCCTGTTGTCGCCGTATGAGACCTAAAAACAAAGCAAATGGTCTTCCAGACCAAGATTTAAATTCAGGATGAAACTGCACGCCAACATAGAATGCGTGACTTGGATGCTTTAAGATCTCCATTTGTTTTCCACTTTCATCCTTGCCGACAAATTTTAGCCCAACTTCTTCTAAAGTTTCAATGACATTCGGATTTACCTCATATATATGACGATGTCGTTCTTCCATACAGTTTGGAAGTGATACAATCTCGTGTATGTAAGAGTGTTCTTTGAGATCCAAGTCTCATGGTACTTCCCATATGTGTTTGTGAACCCTCTGACATGAAATTTACAATAGGATTCGGTGTTTGGGCGTCAAACTCTACACCATTCGCTCTTTCCCAACCTAAAACTAATCTAGAAAACTCAATTACGGAAAATTGCATTCTCAAGCAAATCCCCAGGTAAGGAACGTTGTTCTCTCTGGCATATTTGGCAGCTAACATCATTCCCCTCACACCACGATCTCCAAATCCTCCGAGAATCAAGACACAATCTCCACTCCTCAGAGTCTTCCATGTCGCAGTATGTGCTTCTGGTGAAGATTGTGCACTGTCATCTTCAAGGTCAGAAGCTACAATCTATTCAATTGATGGTCTCGCTGAGCGTGCAACGTAAGCATGCAGTATGGCCTTTACAACGGATAAATATGAATCTGTGATACCAACATATTTTCCCACCCTCGCGATCCTAACAAATTCAGTAAAATTATCATAACTCTCAGCTATCCCAGTCCATTACTGCAAATCAGGAGGCGTAGCACGACTAAGTAAATTAAACTGATGTAAAATTGTACGGTGGGCATTTTGATTTCTAAGTAACTGGGGAATACGCCAAATATTTGGTACATCATGGATAATCAGAATATTGTTAATTGGAACATGGCAGAACTGTGAGAGTTTTTCCATGGTGTTATCCAACTGAGGCTTAGCAGAGTGACTTACTAAAAGATGAGGGGTCAAGCCCAATGCTCTAAGTTCCCTGACACTATGTTGTGTAAGCTTTGTTTTTTGCTCCCCCATCACACCCAATACTGGTATCAGGCTAAAATGGATGAGACAGAAGTTGTCAGGCCCCACTTGAAATGACAGTCGCCGCATAACCTCAATAAATGGCATAGATTCAATATCACCCACAGTGCCTCAAAGCTTAATCACACAGACATCCGCAGGGCCTTCATTTTCATCAACTAGGATCACAACAACCAACTCAATCCAAATCCAATTTTTGATGGCATCAATGACATGTGGAACCATCTGAACAGTTTTCCCAAGATAATCCCCTTTTACGCTCCTTCTTAAGAATAGACTGGTATATTTTCCTAGTAGTGATGTTGTTATCCTTTGTAAGCGTGACATCAAGGAAACGCTCATAATTTACCAAATCCAAATCAACCTCCCTCTATTCCTTCTCCAGGCATCTTTGAATGAATTGTTTTGAAAAACATGACAAGAACAATGACGATATTGGAATGACAATCTGATCTGGTGGTTTCGGAGGAATCGCAAAACCAGCATCATTATGAAACCCTTCATCTTTGAACTAAGGCTCAACCACAAGTTTAACATTGGTATCAAAGATTTTCGGTGGCTGAAAGATATACAGATATTGTATTGTGGTGTTGTGAAGAGTTGTTGCAACGAGACTAGAGCCATCACCGAGTGCAAGGTTGTGAGTAGGTGGGCAAGTTTTGAAAGACGTGAATGGTGTTGAATGTCGTGACTCCAACTCGAGTAATGGGGATTTGTGAATAAAAAATTTCAGAAAGTCATGAGTGTATTTGTAGCTAACAAGTTCGGCTTGAAGTGATTTTGAGAGAATGCCCAGATCTGAAATTGGTTGTAGTTGTAACACCCTTCTAAACCCTACGGAATAATACGTTATAAATCAGAGTAAGATAACATGCATCTCAAATAAGGGTGTCACATATAATTCAAACATCACACATACACCTGTCATGCCCAATAACACTTCAATTAAATTCATGTTTTTCATACACTTTCACATAGCATGTAGCAGCGGAATCACTTTCATTCATAATGAACATAATAAATAGTCTCATAAATAACTCATTCATATCACCACTTAGGCATGAAAGCCAAAACTCCACATAATTCAAATAACGATGGCAAAATAAAATAGAGTACATAAAGTATCTCTCAAAACATGAATCAAAATGTTCCCAATGTTACATGACCAGAGCATGACTTGACCCAAAATAAATAAGGAAAAGAAAGTAAATAACTCCAACAGCTACCCTCGTGCTAGAAGCAACTCCACTCTTCAGTACCTGAGCGATGTCATATAAAACATCATTCCAACAGAAGGGTGAGAATTCACATAATTATCGAAATCATATAATAATATATAATACGTAGCATACATGCATAACATAATTATTCTCACACTTAAAATGCTTTATAAACATAGCATCACTCGAGCAGCCATACTATTCATAAGTACATACTCACAAATCCACAATTTCACCAATTCATCAAATTCACATAATGCACATAATCTCATATTGCAATCATTGACACAATATGACTCAATACAAGACTCAAATGTAATACTCATGCATGTGGTACCAAATACTATTATTATTTTTCAGTTTTTACATTAAACTGGGTCTATCCTCTAGACCAATAACACACAAAAGCCCGTCTTCTAAGCTTCAAACCCCTCTCTAGGTTTGGGACATGTCACTAGTTTCCACGAAACTAACAAGCATTGCCTCTTGACTACAATGATGCATGTACAAGTTCAACAACCATATGCAATTAAGACCATCTCTCAATCTTAATATCAATGCATATCTTCAATAATTCATCGTAATTGAATTACCACACAATTACACATACTTACACATATTTATGAATCATCCACACACAATTCACTTTCAAATGGCATACAACAAATTTTACAATACAATCACAACTGTATTATCATTACAATAAGCAATAAATATCATGCATTTCACTTTTTCACATACCAAAATATACTTATACAAGCACACACACAAGTATTCGATAAATTATCCACAAATAATTTCACAACCGACAGCAAACTGTGCAACAATTCATTAATACAACATATACACAATTGGCTTCACAAACATATTAGATATTAAGTATTGGGCAACCAATTCTATTATCTATACTATGTTATAGCTCTATTCATTAGCTTTTCGACGCTTCAAACGGGGACCAAAACGGACTTACGGATCAAAAGTTATGACACGCCCACCTGTGTCAGGGGACACGACCCGTGGCACTCCAAAGTCAGAAAATCACATTTTTGCACTCCAAAATAGGGGGACTGACACGGCCACCCGTGTCACGTGACACGGGTCGTATCAGAGCCTAAAAAAACCCATTTTCACCGTCGAAGGCCTTCCGGACCTCCGATTTCGATTCCGTAAAAATTTCTAATTCCAGAATTCGAAATACTACCATTATATGACAATTATAACAGCCCAGAACACATATTTAAGGATCCTACCATCATACATCATGTAATCATCAATTTTAAAACCATGGAAATTAGGGATTTTTAACCTAAATATGATACTACCTATCATACACGATCATACAATCTCATAACCATGTAAAGACTCACCCTTACCTTGGTTTCTTGATGAACTCTTGAGTTTCCTCCTTAGGCTTTCTTCTCCTCTTTTCCCTTTTTCCCTATGTTAGCTTCTTTTCTTCTTTTTCCCTTATTAACTCTATTTTTCTCTTTATATATAAAACTCTTATAACAACTAATTCTAGTAACTAATGGGCTTACTAATCATACCCCCACATTTACTCTTCACATTCTCATCCAATAGGCCCAATTATCTTATTTCTATTATTTCTATATCATTTCCACCAAATAAAATAATCCAAATAAATCAATTACGCACAAAATCATACAATTAATTAATTAATATAATATATATAAATAATTACTAAATATTGGGGTGTTACAACCCTCCCCCACTTCAAATATTTTCGCCCTCGAAAATTACCTCAAATGAACAAATCAGGATAAGACTCTCTCATCTGACCCTCAAGCTCCCAATTCATGTTTCCACATGCTGGTCCTCCCTAAGCTACCTTTACCAAGACAATCTCTTTACCTCAAAGTTGCTTCAACTCCCGATCCTCTATCCGCATAGGTGATGTCTCCACAGTTAGGTTATCTCTTACCTGCACATCATCTACTTGGACTACATGAGACGGATCCGCAATGTATTTCCTTAATTGAGATACATGGAATACATCATGGAGATTAGCAAGCGACGGTGGCAAAGCAACCCGATAGGCCAACTCTCCTATTCTCTGCAAAATCTAGTATGGACCGATAAAACGCGACGTTAACTTATGCAACTTCAATGCCCGACCAACACCAGTTACCGGAGTAACTCTAAGAAACACATGATCTCCTTCCTGAAATTCAAGTGTTTTCCTCTTCTTGTCATTATAACTCTTCTGACGACTCTGAGAAATCTTCATCTTCTCCTGAATCATCTTAATCTTATCAGTAGTGTACTGGACTATCTCAGGTCCAACCACAACACTCTCTCCCAACTCATACCAACATAATGGCGTCTTACACCTCCTACCATAAAAGGCTTCAAACGGTGTCATTCTAATACTCAAATGAAAACGGTTGTTGTAAGTAAACTCAATTAAAGGCAAGTAGTTATCCCAAGCACCTTCTTTTTCCAACACACAAGCTCTCAAAAGATCCTAAAGTGACTGAATCGTCCTCTCAGTCTGACCATCTGTTTGTGGATGATAAGCAGAACTCAACCGCAACTTCGTACCCAAATCACTTTGCAAACATTCCCAAAATCTCGAAGTAAACCTCGGATCTCTATCTGACACGATGCTAGACGAAATACCATACAAACTGACAATCCTCTCAACGTACAGCTTTGCTAACTTCTCTAATGGGTAACCATTCTCATTGGAATAAAATGAGCAGATTTCGTCAATCTATCCACAATGACCCAAATAGCCTCATAATTACTCGGTGTTCTGAGTAAACCAGACACAAAATCCATCAATATACTATCCCATTTCCACTAAGGAATAGATAACGGTTGCATCAAACTCGACGATTTCTGATGTTCGATCTTCGACTTCTGACAAGTCAAACAAGAATACACAAACTCTGCAATTTCTTTCTTCGTACTAGGCCACCAAAATATTTTCCTCAAATCTTGATACATCTTAGTAGCACCCGGATGAATACTTAATCCACTACGATGCCCTTCCTCAAGAATACTCTTTTTCAGCTCAGCTATATCCGGAACACAAACTCTATCACGGTATCTCATAATACCATTTTCATCAATCAGAAAATCACCACCTCAACATTGATTTATCAAAGTCAATCGATCTACCAAACTCAAATTAGATTTCTGACCTTCCAGAATCTCATCAAGAATACCGCTAGTAAGCTTCAGCATATCAAGCTTAACTCCATGAGATGTATCTTCACAAACCAAACTCATATCTTGAAATCGCTCAATTATCTCAAACTCTCTTACCATCATCATCGACATATGCAAAGATTTTCTACTCAATGCATCATCTACTATGTTTGCTTTACTCGAATGATAATTCAAACCAAAATCATAATCTTTCATAAGTTCTAACCATCTCCTCTGCCTCAAATTCAACTCCTTCTGATCAAAGAGATATTCCAAGCTCTTATGATCACTAAACACTTCAAATCTCAATTCGAACAAATAATTCCTCCAAAGCTTCAATACAAACACAACAGCAACCAACTCTAAATCATGCGTCAGATAATTCCTTTCATGCACTTTAGTTGCCTTGAAGCACAAGCTACAACTTCTTGATGTTGCATCAACACACCTCTCAATCCTATCAACGAAGCATCACAATATACAATAAATGGTTCTTCCAGATTAGGAAAAATCAAAACAGGAGGTGTCATTAACCTTCTCTTAAGTTCTTGAAAACTTTCTTCACACTTTGCATCCCAAAAAAAAGCTTGACCCTTCCTAGTCAACTGCGTCAACGACAAGGCTAACTTGGCAAATCCTTCAATGAATTTCTGATAATAATTAACCTGCCAAACTAAGAAAACTTCTAATCTAAAAAACTAATTTCGGAGCTTCCCACTATGATACAACTTCAACCTTCGACTGATCAACTGCAATACCTTTACTCGAAATCACATGGCCAAGGAAACTCAACTCCTTCAACCAAAACTCGCACTTAGAAAGTTTAGCATAGAACTGCTTCTCTTTCAACACTGATAACACAGTTTTCAAATGTTTAGTATGTTCCTCTTCACTCTTCGAATAGGTCAAAATATCATCAATGAACACAACCACAAACTTGTCCAAATACGGATTGAAAATTCTATTCATGTACTCCATAAATAAACCTGGTGCATTAGTCACACCAAACGGCATCACAGAATACTCATAATGACCATACCTGGTTCTAAAAGCAGTCTTCTAAATATCTTCAGTCTTCACACGAATCTGATGATACCCGGACCTCAAATATATCTTACTGAACACACTTCCACTAAGCAACCGATCCATCAGATCATCAATCCTCAGAAGTGGATACTTATTCTTAATAGTCACTTTGTTCAATTGTGTATAGTCCACACAAAGCCTCATAGAACCTTTTTTCTTCTTAACCAGCAAAACTGGTGCACCCCACGATGACACACTCGGACGAACGCATCTCTTTTCAAGCCGAGCTTCGAGTTGATTCTTCAACTCTTTCATTTCCGATGCGAACATACGATATGGAGCCATCGATACCAGACTTATTCTAGGAACTAAGTCGGTCGCAAACTCCACTTCACGTTCCGGCGATAAATCACTTATCTCATCAGGAAAAACTTTTGGAAAAATCACAAACAATTGGTAAAACACCAACTTCTCCACCTTCACTAATACTCAAAGTTGTCATCAGCATAAATATTTCAGCGTCATCATGCACTGACTCGTTCATTTGCTTAGCAGACATAAACAAGTCTCCTTCATTCTCAGGTTCAAGAAAAATAACCATCTTATCAAAATAGTTGATATAAACATGGTTGAACTCCAACCAGTTCATCCCGAGGTTAACATCAAGTTGATCTAAGTGTAGACACAATAAATCCACTCCAAAATCCTTACCAAAAATACTCAACGGACAATTCAAACACACATATGGAGTAGTCACTGAACCCATGGCAGGAGTATCAATAACTGTTAGATGTCAATCATGATATATTTAAGTATGAGTTATTTGGCATTTTTCATGACTTTTCATGTGGAATAGGTTGATTTTAGTGTGAATTGATGTTGTTATGCATTATTTGAAATATACTTGTGGTGCTTGTAATTTGTGTGCTAAATGTGCAGAAATAGGAGTGAAAAGATCAAAGTTTGAAGACCCAAAGAAATAGTGCAAGCTGTCAAAGAATTGAAATCAACAACAGTATTCGCTAGGCGAGTGTTGGCGAATGTGCCAGCGAAGGTTCGCCTAGCGAACGTCAGCGAGCATGCCAGCGAGATGGTGGCAGAAAGTGTGCAAAACTTACAGTAGGAAAACTGGGTAAATTCGCTGGGCGAGTAGGCCAGCGAATGCTCGCTGATATGCTCGCGGGGCGAATGTGCCAGCGAAGGGTGGCAGAAACTTTCCATTTTGAAAACACCCAAGCTTCGCTGGGCGAAGGTTGCAGCGAATGCTCGCGAAGCGAATGTTTTGGTTCGCCTGGCGAACCCACGATAATTCTGAGGGGTGGTTTAAGTCTGAGGCACTTAAATGTGCCATATTTTTGGGCATTCGCTAGGCGAATGAAAGGCTTCGCTGGGCGAATGGAGCTGTTTGGAAAGGTGTATAAATAGAATTGTTACTTTTTGAACCAGCATCTTGCTCATTTTTGCATTAGAATTAAGTGTTTACAGTATTTTGTTGAGAAAAGTTTGTATTTTCATTGGAGAAGCTGATTTTGCATCCATTCTCGATTATTCGTTGTGGATGCTCATTCATCTCCTCTCTTTACTTGTCATCCAAGCTACCATGAGAAGTGGTAGCTAATCACTCAATGTTGAGGTTAGAGGTAGTTGATTCTGTTTTTATGTATTGATATTGATCTCTTGTATATGAACAAAGTCTTTGATCAATATAGATGATGTTGTTTTCTCTTAATGATCCATTTGTGAATTGTTTTGCTCTAGACATAGACTTTACAACTCTTGACCTAACAATTTCATCTCTTAAAAACCAAACTCTAGACATAGATTTGGGATTTGCTATTCGTATTGTATTGATCTTAATGATCGTTGCTTAGATTGTTAGCGTGAGACACCATCTAACGGTCTAAACAACGGTACTCACGATTCCGCTTTAGACATAAACGTAGTCGGGAGGATACGCGGTTATATTGGTTGGAAACCGAGTTCATATGCTTGATTAATTGTTTATACATGAATAGGATTGATGAAACCTAACCTTAACATGCTTTTATAAAAATCTTTGTGACCTAATTAATCTTTGCTACAAGTGAATGATAACAACAAGTGAAACTTTTGAAAACCTTAACTTAGAATATCACAACTATTGAACGGCTAGCATCAAATATCCGACAATCCCTGTGGAGACGATAACAAAAACCCACACTGATACTATTTCTAACAAATTGGCGCCGTTGCCGGGGAATGTTAGTTGATATTGCAAGCATTGCGATAGTTGAGTTATTGTAAGCTGTTACCGCTTTATCTTGAACTTGTTAATCTGTTTGTTAGTGTGCAGACTTAGTTTATGCGAGGGAAACTACCGGCGGACCAACTTCTTTTCGATCCTGAGATTGAAAGAACCGCTCGTAGAATCAATAGCCGAACTAGAAGAAGGAGGCAGCTAGCGAAACAGAGGCGAGAACAAGAGGAGAGTACATCTGCACCACCACCATTTCCACGCATACTTCCAATTATGGAGGGAGATCCACCACCACCACCACCTGCTTCTAGGCCTTGTACAAACAGTCCGAGGCATAATGCTCAGTTCGCCCGTCATGCAAACAACGGTCGTCATGCTGAGATGAAGACCGGAATCCTCCAACTGTTATACCAAAGTCCCTTTACGGGTATGGATCATGAAGATCCTTTCACCCATTTGACAAAATTTTATGAAATCGCTGGAGCGACGGGTGCGCCGGAAGCAGAAGAGGAGTCTCTGTTCAAGAGACTATTCCCGCATTCCCTCATTGGGAAGGCCAAGGAATGGTACCTTGATCAGTCAACTGCCATCATGACTGATTGGAATGCTTTGGAAGAAAAATTTTTGGAAAGATTCTTTCCGCACACTCGGTTCATGGAAGCGAAGACCGCTATAGCTGTATTCACACAAGGAGCTAACGAATCTCTCAACGAAGCTTGGGAGAGGTTCAAATCAATGTTACGAAAGTGCAAAGGTCATGGTTTCGATGAATTGTCACAGATTCATATATTCAGAAATGGGCTGCAGCTAGTACACAAAACCTTGTTGGATGCCACTGTGGGTGGGTCTTTGTTAAGCAAAACTGCTGCGGAAGCCACTGCTATCATTGATAAAATGGCCTTGAATGATCATCAAGGTAGTCACAATCGTGGACCTGCTCAACGAACGCCGGGTGTGTTGGAATTAGGAACAAGTGACGTTATCCTTGCACAAAACAAATTGTTATCACAACAGGTTGAGCTGTTAACAAAACAAATGTCTAAGCTGCCTCAACAATTCAAGGAGATGCATGAATCTTCAAGTAAAAAGGTGCAAGTGTTAGTGTGTGAGTTATGCAGAGGTGACCATTTGACCGGTTATTGTCCTCCGGTTGTGGAGGAAGCGAACTATGCGGGAAATCAAAGTTACCAACCCCGTCCTCCGTATCAACAAGGCAACCAAGGTTACCAACAACGTGGTAACCAAGGTTATCAACAACCATGGAGACCGCAAGAAGCCGGGCCATCAAACCGTCAACCTTACCAAAATTACACCCAACCTTCGCAAGCTCCCGTTGGAAATTCAAAGATGGAAGATACTCTAACACAATTTATGCAAATATCCATGTCTAATCAAAAGAATACAGATGCTGCGATAAGGAACCTCGAAACACAAGTCGGGCAATTATCTAAACAATTGGTCGATCAACAAAAAGGTCCCTTTACGGCAACTACTCTTCCAAATCCGAAAGATTGTAAAGCGATTATTACAAGAAGTGGACGTGAGATTGACATGAATGTGGGTAAAAGAGTAATGGATGAGGAGGTTGTGGTTGAAAAAGAACATGTGAGTGAGGAATTAGAAGTAGAAAAGAATGTCGAGGGTGTTGTAGTTGAAAAAGAGATAGAAAAAAATGAGAGAGAAGAAAAAGAGAATGAGAGAAAAATTGATAATGAGGAAAGAGTGAAAAGAACGAAAAAAGGAAAAGAGCCGGTGAGTAATATTCCGATACAACACTTACCTTATCCACATGCTCCTACGAGGAAAGATAGTGCAAGGCATTATACTCGGTTTATGGATATTTTTAAACAGTTATAAATAAATATCCCATTTTCCGAGGCCTTGGAACAAATGCCCAAATACGCTAAATTCATGAAGGACATCCTTACGAAGAAGAAAAGATACACAGATCAAGAAACTATTATGGTGGATGCGAGTTGTAGCGCAATCATTCAACAGACTCTCCCTCGGAAAGAATGTGATCCGGGAAGAGTTACATTGCCGGTTACGATTGGAAACATGTATGTGGGCAATGGGTTGATTGATTTGGGTTCTAGCATCAACTTGATACCATTATCGATTGTGAGACACTTAGGTCATATGGAATTAAGGTCCACTCAAATGACTTTGCAACTCGCCGATAAATCCACTACCCGTCCTCACGGTGTAGCGGAAGACGTGTTGGTCAAGGTGGACAAATTTTTGTTTCCAATTGATTTTGTTGTCATTGAAATGGATGAGGATGAGGATGCACCTTTGATTCTTGGAAGGCCTTTCATGAAAACTGCCCGTATGGCAATTGACATGGACAATGGTCTCATGAAAGTGAGAGTCCAAGATGAAGAGGTTTGTTTTAATCTTTATGATGCAATGAAGCACAAGAAGGATAAGGGTGATTGTTTTCGAATTGATGTAACTGAAGAGGCAAGTTCGGGGGTGAAAAATCAAATTCATGTCATTGAACCGTTACAAAGAGCTTTAGATGAGTCCTTGGAAATATTCTCGGTTGAAGAAGAACAAGCTTTAGAAGAGTGTTTATTAGAACTTGAAGCTTTGGATGAAATGCAACCATGGGAATATGAAGAGGAGATTCTAAAAAAATTAGTTAATGATGATGAACCACCCAAAATTGAATTGAAAATGTTACCTTCCAACTTGAAGTATGCTTTCCTTGATGAAGGAGGGAATAAACCGGTGATCATAAGTAATATTTTGTCTGAAAATGAGGAAAACCGATTAATTCAAGTGCTGAAAAAGAATCAATATGCAATGGGATGGACATTGTCCGATCTCAAAGGCATTAGTCCGTCATATTGCATGCACCGTATTTTTATGGTGGAGGATTTTACACCGGTTGCTCAACCTCAACGCCGCCTTAATCCAATCATGAAAGAAGTTGTCAGAAAAGAAGTGGTGAAAATGTTGGACGCCGGAATGATTTACCCTATTTCCGACAGCCCATGGGTTAGTCCGGGGCACGTGGTTCCAAAAAAAAGTGGAATGACGGTGGTTCGAAATGACAAAAATGAGCTTATTCCAACAAAGACTGTAACCGGGTGGAGGATGTGTATCGACTATCGTAGGTTGAACAAAGCTACGAGAAAAGATCATTTTCCTTTACCTTTTATGGATCAAATGCTCGAACGTCTCTCCGGTCAAGAATTTTATTATTTTTTGGACGGTTATTCGGGTTATAACCAAATCAGTGTTAACCCGGATGATCACGAAAAAACTGCGTTTACATGTCCGTTCGGAATCTTTGCTTATAGAAGGATGCCGTTTGGATTATGTAATGCACCGGCCACTTTTCAGCGGTGTATGCAAGCTATCTTCGCGGACTTGATCGAAAAGACAATCGAGGTCTTTATGGATGATTTCTCAGTTTTTGGGCAATCGTTTGATTTGTGCTTGAAAAATCTGGATACGGTGTTGGAGCGGTGCGTGGAAACTAATCTGGTTCTTAACTGGGAAAAATGCAACTTCATGGTTAAAGAGGGAATTGTGCTCGGTCACAAGGTGTCTTCAAAAGGCCTAGAAGTTGATAAGGCTAAAGTGGACTTAATCGAGAAATTACCACCGCCGATGAATGTCAAAGGAATACGGAGCTTTCTTGGACATGCCGGGTTCTACCGGAGATTCATCAAGGACTTCGCAAAGGTCGCGAAGCCGTTGAGCAACTTGCTTGTCCAAGGTAAGGTTTTTGACTTTGATGAACCATGTCTTTTTGCTTTTAATTTTCTGAAAAACAGTTTAACAACTTCACCGATAATCGTTGCACCAAACTGGAAAATGGATTTTGAATTAATGTGCGATGCTAGCGATTATGCGGTGGGGGCTGTTTTGGGACAAAGAAAAACGAAGGTTTTCCACGCTATACATTATGCGAGCAAGGTGCTAAATGAGGCTCAAATTAATTATGCGACAACTGAAAAAGAGTTGTTCGCCATAGTGTATGCGTTGGAGAAGTTTCGTTCTTATTTGATTGGTGCGAAAGTCATCGTTTACACTGACCATACCGCTATAAGGTATCTGCTTACCAAACCTGATTCTAAGCAGAGGCTTATTAGGTGGATCCTTTTGTTACAGGAATTTGATCTTGAAATTCGTGACAAAAAGGGATCCGAAAATTTGGTAGCAGATCACTTATCTCGTTTGGTAAACGTTGAGGTGACCAAGAATGAATTTGAGGTAAAAGAGGAGTTCCCTGATGAAAAACTTTTTAGAGTGCAAGTTAGACCGTGGTTCGCCGACATGGCTAACCACAAAGCCACCGGATTGATACCGGACGGTCTAACGCACCACCAAAAACGGAAATTTTTGTCTGATGCCAAGTCATTTGTATGGGATGAACCCCATTTATTTAAACTTGGTGTCGACAACCTCCTCAGAAGGTGTGTGTCAGTGGAGGAAGCCACGAGTATTCTGTGGCACTGTCATAACTCTCCTTACGGAGGGCACTTTAATGGGTTGAGAACGGCCATCCTACAATCGGGCTTTTATTGGCCGTCCTTATTTAAAGATGCGCATGCGCATGCCCTTAGTTGTGACAGGTGCCAGAGAAGCGGCGGTATTTCACAGCGGCAAGAAATGCCATTACAAAATATCTTAGAAATCGAAGTTTTTGACTGTTGGGGGATCGACTTTGTCGGTCCATTCCCATCTTCATTTTCTAATGAATATATTTTGGTCGCTGTGGATTACGTTTCCAAGTGGGTAGAGGCGATAGCTTGCGCTAAAGCCGATGGAAAAACTGTGGTAAAATTTTTGAAGAAAAATATTTTTGCACGTTTTGGTACTCCTCGAGTGTTAATAAGTGATGGAGGATCTCACTTTTGTAACACTCAGCTTGACAAAGCTTTGGAGCAGTATGGTGTGAAGCACAAGGTTGCTACACCATATCATCCACAAGCTAACGGTCAAGCAGAGGTATCTAATCGTGAAATTAAACGGATTTTAGAGAAAACTGTTGCAGCCTCGAGAAAGGATTGGGCGAATAAACTTGATGATGCTTTGTGGGCGTATCGGACCGCTTTTAAGGCTCCGATCGGTCTCACACCGTTCAAAATGGTCTATGGTAAGAATTGTCACTTGCCGGTAGAGTTGGAGCACAAGGCGTTTTGGGCCTTAAAATTTTTGAATTTTGATCCAACTCTAAGCGGGGAAAGAAGAAAAGTACAATTACACGAGTTGGATGAATTGCGCCTTCAGGCGTACGATTCCAATAAATTGTATAAGGATCGTGTCAAGTCTTACCATGACAAAAGAATTGTCATCAAACATTTTGAGGTCGGACAACTGGTCTTATTGTTCAATTCTCGATTAAAATTGTTTCCCGGAAAATTACGATCTAAATGGTTCGGACCTTTTCGGATTGTGGAAATCAAGCCCTATGGAGCAATTGTAATTGAGGACACAAAGTCAAAGGAAAGTTGGACTGTCAATGGACAGAGGCTGAAAGTTTATCTTGGAGGAGATTTCGAGCGGAATCCCGCCATTGTTCCCTTCCGCGATCCGTGAGATTGCGGTGGGCCGTCGAGCTTAGCCGACGTTAAACAAGCGCTGGTTGGGAGGCACCCCAACATTGTAAGTATTTCTGTTATTTCTGTTTTGAGAATGTTTAGATATCACTGTGATGCTTAAAAAAATTGTGGCAGTTTGGAAAAATTTTGAAAATTTTGGTCTTGTTCGCTGGTGTTCGCCTAGCGAGCTGGGGCGAGCATTCGCTGGCCTTCGCTCCGCGAACCCAGCGAGGCAGATCAACCCAAGTTCCTGCCACATCACAAAAAAAATGGATTGTGGGTGGGCCACCAAATTGGGCCCAAGACCCACTTTGAACTCAGAATAGAGGGGGGAAAAACCCTAGCCTCTTGACCTCTTCATCATTTCCCTCCGTGTCATTCTTTTCCTTTCATTTCCTCTTGTACACTTCAACACTCATCTCCTTCTACTTTCCAATTGCCCTACTCCACCATTAACAGTGCGAAATTCAGGTTTGTTTACTCTTTACAATTTATTTCTGTAAGCATTGTTTATGTTCTTAAGTGATCAATATGGGTTTGGTGAAAAATTGGTATGCTCTGTCATGTTATTTTTGTCTTGCATGTTAGAAACTACATAAGCAATATGACTAGAGTGGTATTTGAAATTAGGAGATGGGAGAGGGACTGTTTGTAACTGTGTTTTTCTGAAAAATCGTGCCTTCGCTGGTTCGTTCGCCTCGCGAGTCTGCGCGAGCATTCGCCAGACTTCGCCTAGCGAGTCTGGCGCGAACAGAGGCAGATTTTTAATTTTTTGCTTGTCAATGCAGAGCTCTGGCTGGTTGTTTTTAGTTGCTAATGCGTTTGTTGCCCTTGTTTGGTTTCATTGTTTGTTATGTGCAGATGGCACCAAAAATGGCGATTCACGCGGCTAAGAAGCGAAAGGCTCAAACCTCCAGACAAGTGCCCGTGCGATTTGACGAAGAACGATTCAGGGGAGCTAAGCAGGCTGCCAGGTTCGAGACCCTTGAAAGAAAGACCATCCTGCCGGAGAAAAGATTCCTTCTTAGTGATCGAGGAAGTTACCGAACAATTGATGCGCTTTTTGTGGCAAAGAAGTGGGATCGTCTAATGATGCCGCTGGATGGGTACAACATTGAAATTGTTCGGGAATTTTTTGCGAATGCATTACCGGATGATGGTGAAAGATTCAGTTGGGCCTCTTGGGTTAGAGGTACTGTTGTGAGGTTTGATCGTAGGACGATCAACACTGTTTTGGGAGATCCTTTACCGTTGGTTGGGACTGAGATCGATGCCTATCATCGAGACTTGCATCTTCATCGTGATATTGAGAAGATGACTCGGGATTTGCTTCTTGAAGGTAAAGAGGTTGCGCGAAATTCCTCCGGGGTGCCGGTTAGGTTCAGAAGGGTGGACATGCTGCCCTTGGTTCAGGTTATTTTGTTGTTTGTGCTCACTAACATTTGTCCCAGGTCGCATCATAGTACAGTTCCTATTGCTCTGGCTCATCTTATCCACAGCATTCAGCAGAATGTCCAGATTGACGTGGCCCGCATCATAGCGGATGAAATCAGGGCAGTTGTGTTAAGTGGTTCGGGAGGTACGGCGGCGCGCAAGAATGCCCCGCTTATTTTTCCATGTCTGATCATGTCCTTGTGTGCTCACACTGGTGTTGATATGCCAGCCCGCAGGCAGGTCACTATTCCATCTGCTATTGATGATCGGTATGTGGATAAGTTCTGTAAGGCTAGAGGGATGGTTGGAGCCTCTTCTAGTGCTGGTGCTGATGATGCTGCTGAAGCTGAGGAGGGTTCTGAGCCGGCAACGCCGACCTATTATCCATATCAGCAGGAGATCTGCAATTATAACTGGGATTGGATGGCTGCCTAGCAGCGTGCTATGACGGATATTCATGATTCCTTGCAGGCTCTTCAGTTGCAGATCCGTGACCCTTCTTCTGAGCATCTTATGATGACTAGGGAGCAGTTCCTAGTGCATGCTGGTTGGCCTGAGGCCAGGCCAATATTTGGAGGGGGTGAGGACGATGCTGATGACGATGTTGATGATGATGAGGCTACTTCTGCTGGAGGTGAGGAGGAGGACTTGGACGATGATGATGAGGAGGATTGATTTTTTTTTGTGATCTTAGACTTGTGTACTTCCTTTGGTCTCCAAAGTGAAGTTTTCTTATATTATGTATTTTTCAGCTTTTACTAGTCAAGTATTAATGTACTCGTACCCGTGTGGTACTTTTTGGAATTATGTAGGTGTTTTATACACCAGGCACTTTATGACATTATTAGTAATAATTATGGTTTGTAGTAAAAAAATTTTTTGTTTCGCTTTACTAATAATTGTTGGTTTTTAATTATAGTAGTAAGTGTGTTTTTGTATGTGTTATTTTGATTTTTCTTCTTTAATGGTGGAACTTTGGGAAGTAGGTTGGACTCTTGGGATTAAAGAGAAATTCCTCCAAGATGTGAGGGCGATGATAGTACCGTAAGCATTGTGTTGTGACAAGGTATATCATTACCTTGATTCAAGAATTTTTATGTTTTAGAATTTTGTGTCTTGGGCAAGTGTAAATGTGTTTCATGTTACAACTTCTTTTGAATACATATGTCATTTTAGGATCTGAAACTAGTAAAGTGAGAAGCCTCAAAATTGTATTATATGTCAAGGAGTGTTGAGGAATGTTGTCTTTATTTTTAATTCATGCCTTATCTTGTGATCGTGTGATTTTGTGGAAGTAGGAGAAGTGATCAAGGCAATTTTTGTTAGTGAGCACAACTATGCCCAAATATTAATTTACCTGTGAGTAGTGAGCATTCGGTAGCCCCTTTGAGCCTAAACAGTTTAGAACTCAATTGAATGATGAACTTGTTTTATGTACATAAGTTGCTAGTTTGGTTCATCATTGAATTTAATGAGTTTCTAACATTTTCTTCTTGAACCTTTGTAAATTGTTTATTTTGACTTCCTTGCCCTAAAAAGCAAGGAACATTCACTTTAGGTGGAGTTGAAAATGAGTTGGGGAGAGAATAAAAAGGAAGATAGGTGCATTACTCCTAATTATGAAAAGAAAACATTTTTCAAGCAAGCATGTCAAAAGAAGAGTGTGAATATATTGTACAAAAGAGAAAATGCTTGCTTGAACGAGAAAAAAATAATAGAATCAAAGAGTGTGCACGGTAGTTTGTGAAGGTGGAATGACAATTTGGTGAAATGAAGTGTGTTGTGTAAATATGTACATAGTGAATGTTCTTTTGCGTCGGCATTTTCGTTTCAAAGACCTTTAGAAATGTCCCTTTTTTGTTCACCCGACCAAGCTACAACCCTTGAAGTCCTTAGTGATCTTTTACTTCCATAATTTCTGTTATGATCATTGAGATATGATATGAATTGCTTAGTATTGCATCATTTGTCAAGTGAGTTTAATTGTCCCGTGCTTGTACGCGCGTTTGCCTTCAATCCTATTTCGAAGAGGAGTGTAGAATGACATGTGTATGATAAGTTAGTTGTCTCTTGAAGCATGGTTGAAATTGTTTAGGAGTCAAGTTCTTGTACATGATTGGTTCTTGAATTGTGTAATTGATGCATTGTTGTGATTGCTGTTTAGCTGAGCCATTTTCGTATCTTGGTTGGATTTAATCCTCGAGCAAATCCTCGTGAGAGGCATACTTTGCTTGAGGACAAGCAATGAGTTAGTTGGGGAGAGTTTGTTAGATGTCAATCATGATATATTTAAGTATGAGTTATTTGGCATTTTTCATGACTTTTCATGTGGAATAGGTTGATTTTAATGTGAATTGATGTTGTTATGCATTATTTGAAATATACTTGTGGTGCTTGTAATTTGTGTGCTAAATGTGCAGAAATAGGAGTGAAAAGATCAAAGTTTGAAGACCCAAAGAAATAGTGCAAGCTGTCAAAGAATTGAAATCAACAACAGTATTCGCTAGGCGAGTGTTGGCGAATGTGCCAGCGAAGGTTCGCCTAGCGAACGTCAGCGAGCATGCCAGCGAGATGGTGGCAGAAAGTGTGCAAAACTTACAGTAGGAAAACTGGGTAAATTCGCTGGGCGAGTAGGCCAGCGAATGCTCGCTGATATGCTCGCGGGGCGAATGTGCCAGCGAAGGGTGGCAGAAACTTTCCATTTTGAAAACATCCAAGCTTCGCTGGGCGAAGGTTGCAGCGAATGCTCGCGAAACGAATGTTTTGGTTCGCCTAGCGAACCCACGATAATTCTGAGGGGCGGTTTAAGTCTGAGGCACTTAAATGTGCCATATTTTTGGGCATTCGCTAGGCGAATGAAAGGCTTCGCTGGGCGAATGGTGCTGTTTGGAAAGGTGTATAAATAGAATTGTTACTTTTTGAACCAGCATCTTGCTCATTTTTGCATTAGAATTAAGTGTTTACAGTATTTTGTTGAGAAAAGCTTGTATTTTCATTGGAGAAGCTGATTTTGCATCCATTCTCGATTATTCGTTGTGGATGCTCATTCATCTCCTCTATTTACTTGTCATCCAAGCTACCATGAGAAGTGGTAGCTAATCACTCAATGTTGAGGTTAGAGGTAGTTGATTCTGTTTTTATGTATTGATATTGATCTCTTGTATATGAACAAAGTCTTTGATCAATATAGATGATGTTGTTTTCTCTTAATGATCCATTTGTGAATTGTTTTGCTCTAGACATAGACTTTACAACTCTTGACCTAACAATTTCATCTCTTAAAAACCAAACTCTAGACATAGATTTGGGATTTGCTATTCGCATTGTATTGATCTTAATGATCGTTGCTTAGATTGTTAGTGTGAGACATCATCTAACGGTCTAAACAACGGTACTCACGATTCCGCTTTAGACATAAACGTAGTCGGGAGGATACGCGGTTATATTGGTTGGAAACCGAGTTCATATGCTTGATTAATTGTTTATACATGAATAGGATTGATGAAACCTAACCTTAACATGCTTTTATAAAAATCTTTGTGACCTAATTAATCTTTGCTACAAGTGAATGATAACAACAAGTGAAACTTTTGAAAACCTTAACTTAGAATATCACAACTATTGAACGGCTAGCATCAAATATCCGACAATCCCTGTGGAGACAATAACAAAAACCCACACTGATACTATTTCTAACAATAACCATACCTTTATTCATAATAGACAACTCAATATTTAATCTCTTAACACAATCTAAAGTAATAAAATAATGTGTAACTAAAGTATCAATTATAGTAATCAAAAGTGTACCACTAATGAATCATGTACCTCTGATCAATCGATCTTCACTGACAGTCTCAGATCCTGATAGAGCAAACACATTCCCTTTAGCTTGAGCCTTCTTCGGTTTATCACACTTGGTACTAATGTGCCCTTGCTCACCATAATTGTAGCAAGTCACATTTGCACTCAAAATCCTTGTGGCCTTGCTTGCTACACTTAAAACATTCCAGTTCAGCACTTGTGCACTCTGGGGCACGATGTCCTTCAACGCCAAATTTATAGCACTTAACCAGAGTACGAGTTCCTCGCCCACTCGGCTGCTTGTCATAACCAGCTTTCTGTTTCACTTTATCAGTAAGAGTCACACACAGCTTCCCTTTGAATGGGTTCTTTCCCTTCTTCTCATTCAAACTCTTGTAGTGAGTATACCGAGCTCTACTATCTTCATCATAGATCCTACTCTTGTTAACCAACTCAGAAAATCACCTAATCTCCTGATAACCAATGGCTTGCTTGATCTCAGGCCCCAAACCATTCACAAACTTAAGACATTTGGATCTCTCAGCATTAGCAGAGTTATAATAAGGACAAAACTTAATCAACTCCTCAAATCTTGCTGCATACTGGGTCACAGTTGAGTTGCCCTGCTTCAGCTCAAGGAACTAAATTTTCTTCTTCCCACGCACATCTTTTGGAAAATACTTCTCCAGAAACGTTTCTTTGAAAACAGTCAAAGTAACCTCAACTTCCTCTTCTTCAAACCTCTGACGAGTATTACCCCACCAGTCTTCAGCTTCCTCTTTAAGCATATGAGTGCCAAACTGCACGCTCTGCGCATCTGAACAGTTCATGACCCGAAAGATCTTCTCAATCGCTTTCACCCATACTTGTGCCTTGTCAAGTTCATGTGTTCCCTTGAATATTGTCAGATTATTCCTCTGAAACTTCCCCAAAGCACGAAATTCATCATCATTGTTATTCCCAGCATTCACGTTGCCTTGCTGATTCTGCCCAATCGCTCCAACCAACATTGCCAAAGCTTCAACAATTGCTTTGTCATTCCTGCCTGCAACCATTGTTCTGAGAGTTTCCAACAACAAATTCTGATTAGAACAAACAATAGCGATAGTGTTACACACATATATTGAATATAAAAGGGAATAAATGTATTAACAACTTGGCCAACTGACCGACCTTGCTCTGATACCACTAATGTAACATCCTTCTAAACCCCACAGAATAATACGTCATAAATCAGAGTAAGATAACATTCATCTCAAATAAGGGTGTCACATATAATTCAAACATCGCACATATACCTGTCATGCCCGATAACACTTAAATTAAATTCATGTTTTTCATACACTTTCACATAGCATGTAGTAGCGGAATCACTTTCATTCATAATGAACATAATAAATACTCATAAATAACTCATTCATAACAGCACTTAGGGAAGAAATCTAAAACTCCAAATAATTCAAATAACGATAGCAAAATAAAATAGAGTACATAAAATATCTCTCAAAACATGAATCAAAGCATTCCCAATGTTACATGACCAGAGCATGACTCGACCCAAAATAAATATGGAAAATAAAGTAAATAACTCCAACAGCTATCCTCGTGCTATAAGCAACTCTACTCTTCAGTACCTGAGCAATGTCGTATAAAACATTATTCCAACAAAAGGGTGAGAATTCACATAATTATCGAAATCATATAATAATATATAATACATAGCATACGTGCATTGCATAATTATTCCCACACTTCAAATGCTTTATAAACATAGCATCACTCAAGCAACCATACTATTCATAAGTACATACTCACAAATCCATAATTTCACCAATTCATCAAATTCACATAATGCACATCATCTCATATTGAAATCATAAACACAATTTGACTCAATACAAGACTCAAATGCAATACTCATACACGTGGTACCAAACACTGTTATTATTTTTCGGTTTTTACATTAAACCGGGTTCGTCTTCTAGACCAATAACACACAAAAGTTCGTCCTCTAAGCTTCAAACCCCTCTCTAGGTTTGGAACAATTCACTAGTTTCCACTGAACTAACAAGCATTGCCTCTTGACTACAATGATGCATGTGCAAGTTCAACAACCATATGCAATTAAGACCATCCCTCAATCTTAATATTCATGCATATTTTAAATAATTCATCGTAATTGAATTACCACACAATTACACATACTTGCACATATTTATGAATCATCCACACACAATTCACTTTCAAATGGTATACAACACATTTTACAATACAATCACGACTGTATTATCATTACAACAAGCAATAACTATCATACATTTCATGTTTTCATACACTAAAATATACTTATACAAGCACACGCACAAATATTCGATAAATTATCCACAAATAATTTCACAACCGGCAGCAAACAATGCAACAATTCATTAATAGAACATATACATAATTGGCTTTCCAAACATATTAGATATACAAATATTGGGCATACAATTCTCATATCTATACTATGTTATAGTTCTATTCATTATCTTTCTGACGCTTCGAACGGGGACCAAAACGGACTTACGGATCAAAAGTTATGATCAAGACAATTCCGGGTATAAAACCCAGCAAGCTGATATGGCCGCGTGTGTCAGGGGATACGGCCCGTGGCAGTCCAAAGTCAGAAAATCACGTTTTTGCACTCCAAAACAGGGGGGCTGACACGGCCACTCATGTCAGGTGACACAGGCCGTGTCAGAGCCCAAAAAAACCCATATTCACTGTTGGAGGCCTTCCGGACCTCATTCGAGTTCCAGAATTCGAAATACTACCATTATATGACAATTATAACAGCCCACAACACGTATTTAAGGATCCTACCATCATATATCATGTAACCATCAATTTCAAAACCATGAAAATTAGGGATTTTTATCCTGAATATGATACTATCCATCATACACAATTATACAATCCCATAACCTTTTAAAGACCCACCCTTATCTTGGTTTCATGATGAATTCTTAAGTTTCCTCCTTAGGTTTTCTTCTCCTATTTTCCCCTTTTCCCTGTGTTAGCTTCTTTTCTTCTTTTTCCCTTATTAACTCTATTTTTATCTTTATATATAAAACCCTTATAACAACTAATTCTACTAACTAATGGGCTTACTAATCATACCTCCACCTTTACTCTTCACATTCTCATCCAATAGGCTCAATTATCTTATTTCTATTATCTCTATATCATTTCCACCAAATAAAATAATCAAAATAAATCAATTACGCACAAAATTACACAATTAATTTATTAATATAATATATATAAATAATTATTAAAAATTTGGGTGTTATAGTAGTCACTTTTCCTGAAGAATGGGGTCAAATTGTTTTGAGTGAAATAAAGTTGCAGCATTTGAATACCTCAAAGATGGTGAATAAGGGGGTTTTGGTGGAAGTGGTATTAGCGTGAATTTACCCTCATCGTTAAAAACCATGTGTGTAGAATGAGCCTTGACCACACAAATTGAATCTATAATTTTAGTACATGGTGTAGATTCCACCTAAGGGGGTGGATCGACTGATGCTTCTAATCAAAATCTTCATGAAAAGATGCTTTTGTCATGGGTTTCGTTCGTTCAAAATCTGACTCCTCAGCAAACAAAATCACCTTTGATGATTCTTGTGGAGATGATTCATTATTTGATTTCAAAAAATCCTCAACAATATTTGCGAAACCTACTACTGTAACAGTTTGCTCCATCAAGGATGACGACTCTTCAATCGGTTCCACTTCCTCATCTAATTCCAAGAAAGGGTGTCTCCATTTGGGTTTAAAACGCCAAAGAAATATTTTTGTGAAATTATTCCAAGACATCGATGGATGAGGTTGAATCTTCCATAGCCACCATGTATGTAAGAGCACAACCTCTCATTGTCATTGCAGTTACCTTCATCTTCTCCTCAACTTCCATAATATTTTTTGCTCTAAAATATTTTTCAATCAAAAAGATCCACCAATATGATTCTTCTACTCCAAAAAAATTCTATACAAACCTCATTTAACAGGAATGAGATCGAAATGAAAGCACCAATTGTTAGGATGCTAATGCTAGAACCCTAACAAAACAAGAGAAAGATAAGAAATAAAAGACAAATAAAGCTAGATAAGAAAAATAAAGATTTTTTCATTTCATTTTGATACTCTATAATATGTCCAAGACACTACATATATAATGCTCATAATGGATAATAAATTCAAAGCCCAAATATAACAAAAGCCCAATAACAATACTAATAACTAATAATTATAAATTATATTTTACAATTCTATCATATCTCATGGTGGTTGTGTTCTTTGCATTACATGTGGAGCTACAAATTGTATGTTTTGTATGCTACATGATTTTGTGAATCATGAATCACATTTGTTTTGCTCTACTATACAGTTGATAAAATGTCTTAATTTCTAAAAAATGTTTATTTTTTGTAGAGAAAGATGGTCCTAGTTGTTAAACATGTTGTGTTATGGAGGATGGTACAGTTAAATGACTCCTTAATTAGTTATGATAAATGATTCTTTTAAGGTTTAAGTTAACTTTTGTAATTGGGAAGTATGGTACTAACTGATCATAAAAGCATCATTAATATCGTGATTTATTGCTATGCTAACTAGGATGAAAATGTGTTTTTACCTATAATCATTTACATATTGTGAATAACAACTTCATATCATGTAAAACTTGCTTGAGCTAGCTAGATTCAGGGTACTGATACTACCTTGTAGATAATTTTATTTCTTCATTTGGCTTTTAAAGGGTAAAAGTAAATATTTTCTTTCTAGATTGATCTATTGTTACAAGTAGACTATAGCCTACATCACTTATAATTTTAAGTATCATATTAAGAGAATAATTAAATCAAGAAAACTTACCTTTTATTTCTGAGACATATTTTAGATAGAGATGTGTTGGCTTTATATAGTAATTCGTTGATTGTTTAGTTGTTTGTCATTTTACAAGTCTTACTTGAAAACATAAGTTGAGGGATAATTTGCTCTTGTATCGAATATTATGAAAATATTTATTAATTAAATTGAGTTTATATTTTATTTTATTTTATTTTTAATAGGTTTGTTGAAATACAAAGGCCCAATACCACTAAGTCTGATGTGTAGTTTATTTTTAGCCCTTTTTTCTTTTCTTTTCTAGCCGTTTATTTTTTCTGTTTTTATCACTAAGTGACTTTCCTATTAAAGCAATAGGCTACTACTTATAATTTTAGTTTTTCAATAATAATATTCTTTTTCGTTTTATTTTCATTGATGATAATGCTCTGCTGCGTACACGTGTTAACATGGTATCAAGAGTACTGAGATTGCTCTGATTCCCTCTCTTCCCCACCCATCAATTCACCTTATCCTTTTCTGATTGGAATCTTCCACACGTTGATTTGTTATTGCACCGTTGGAGTTTTTTTTTTTTCTCTCCTTTTTCACTTTCTCAACCCTCATTTTTCTCCTTTCCTCCGTCTTCCCCATCTCTCACATATCACCTCTATATTTTTTCCTTTTTTCCATTTCTTGTTATTCTTTTTTGTGCATCCTTTCACCATGGCCGATAGCAATGTTGATCCTCCTTCACAGACCAAAACTTCGTCTGACTCACAGAGCACCTTTGAAAACTCCACCAACCGCACATACCAACAAGATATGCTCGACCCGTTCTTCATGCATCCGAGCGATAATCCTGAATTAGCAATTGTTTTCCCATTGTTGAACAACAACAATTTCCATTCTTGGTCCCGTTTCGTGAAATTAGCCTAATGTCGAAAAACAAATTAGGGTTCATTGATGGAACCCTAACTCGCTCAGCCGTAAATCATTCTAACTACGTCCTTTGGTGTCACTGTAATAATATGGTAATGGCTTAGATTACCAATTCCATTGAGAAAGAAATCTCAGAGAGTGTTCTTTGGATGGATTCAGCCAAGTATATCTGGGATGAGCTTCATGAACATTATCATCAAGGAAATATCTTTCGCATCTTTGATCTCCAAGAAGAAATCTATACCTAGAAGCAAGGAGATCAAAGCATCACTCAATACTTTACAACCTTGAAGAAACTACGACAAGAATTAGAAAATTCCAGGCCTCTTCTTAGCTGCAATTGTGATCCCATTTGCCACTATCAACTCATTCATACGATCAAGACTTATAGATACAATGACTATGTCATTCGTTTCTTGAAAGGTCTTAATGACCAATATGCTCTAGTTAGGGCGTAAAATATGCTCTTTACTCCCCTTTCTGCTGTTAATATAGTATTTTCTCTCCTAATTCAACAAGAACGCCAACTATCTTCCCCATTCCTGAAGACAAGCTCATTTCTCAAGTCCAAAAACCCTTATTATAGGAACAAACCTCTTTTTCCTTCCAAATCCAAAGGCATCAAAATCTGTACATATTGTAACAAACCGGGTCATACAATTAAGGTGTGTTTCAAGAAATATGGTCTACCACCATATCTCAAGAACTAGCTCAGACTTCTAATGATGATAATGAGCCTGGCACCTCTACTTTTGGCCAACTTGAAGCTGCTCAAGACAACATTGGCTTCACCACTGAACAAGAATGTGTTTTGCTTGCTCTTCTTCAACAAACTATTGTTTCTTCTGGCCCCAACACTCAACACCTCCAATTTGTTCCTTCTCTAAAATCAGGTACTCATTGTGTCCATAATATTAATGACATTACCAATTTTGAATGGTTGTTTGACACGGGGCTATAGATAATGTATGCCACTATAAGTCTTTGTTCACTAGCCTTAATCCTATTAAACTCATCATTGTGAGGCTTCCTAATGGAGCATTCATCACTACTAACTTCTCTGGCTCTACTCATTTCAATGACTCATCCTACTTACATGATGTCTTATATATTCCTTCATTTTATACCAATCTTATCTTTGTTTCTAAATTATCTAGTTCTTTAAACTATGTCTTTATTTTTACTGCATCTCATTGTCTCAAACAGGGGATTCATACCCTGATGAAGATTGGTGCAACTAGATTACACCAAGGGCTCTACACTTTGATATCCCATTTCATTTCCCCTATCCATTCTCCCTCTCTCAATATCAATACTTGTACCCTTTGGCACAATAGGTTAGGCCACCTTTCATATGATACGCTTGTTCAGATTAATAAACAATTTCCTTTGGACAATTTACATCTTTCTACTGAACCTTGTAATACTTACTTCCAAGATAAACAAAAATTATTTATCTTTTCATACTACCAAGAATTTAACTTCAAACGGTTTTGATATCATTCACATGGATATTTGGGGCTCTATTTCATGCCCTTCTATTGTTGGTCATAAATATCTTTTGACTGTGGTTAGTGATTAAACTAGATATTGCTGGATTTTTTTTAATGAAATCCAAGTCTGAAACTTATTCTCTTATTAAGGCTTTTTTCAAAATGGTACAAACTCAACTTGATACTACCATAAAAACCATAAGGTCTGATAATGGGTATAAGTTCTTTTTAAAAGACTTTTACTCAACTCAAGGCATTCATCATCAAACCTCGTGTGTTTATACCCCTCAACAAAATGGGCTTGTTGAAAGAAAGCACCAACACCTTTTAGGTGTTACTCGTGCCCTTCTTTTCCAATCTAACCTCCCAAAAATATTCTGGTTATGTGTTTTATCATATGTTGTTCATCTTATTAATATATTTCCTTCAAAATTATTGTCATATAAATGTCCCTTTACATTGTTATATCATATTGTTCCTGACTATTCCCTCATTAAGACCTTTGGGTGTTTAGTGTATGCGTGCAGTAATAATGCCCATAAAACTAAGTTAGATACTATGTCACACAAATGCATTTACTTATGTACTAAGCATTGTGTTAAAGGATTCATCATTTACAACAACTAGGAATATTTTCATATCTAGAGACACCATCTTTTATGAACACTAATTTCCCTATACTACTCTAACTAGCCCTTTGGTAGGTTGCCCCAGCGTTATTCAATCCAAAAGGCATCACCACCCATTCATATGTCCCCAAAGCTCCAGGGCATCGAAATGCGGCTTTGGGGACATCTTCTTCGGCTATGAGAATTTGATTGTAACCGGAATAGCCGTCGAGCATGCTCAAATACTCAAATCCCGCGGCTGAGTCGACTAGCATCTCTGCCACGGGCATTGAATATTCGTCTTTAGGAGTAGCGTTGTTCAAATCCCTAAAGTCAATGGATACTCGAAGGGTCCCATTTTTCTTAATAACAGGAACTATGTTTGCTATCCACTCTACATACCTCGCAGTTCTGATGAACCGACTTTTGAGCAATTTTTCAATTTCTTGCTTGATCTTCGACATCACTTCTGGGGCGAAACGTCGAGGGGGTTGCTTTACTGGCCTTTTGCCGGGCTGGATTGGGAGACAATGCTTAACTACACTCCGACTCAAACCAGGCATTTCACCATAATCCCAGGCAAAACAGTCCTTGTATTCTTTCAACACTTTAACCAGTTTAGCCTTCATTGTTGGTCCTACCTTGGTACTCACGTAGGTGGATCTTTTTGTTGTTCCACCCCCTAAGTCGACTTCCTCAAGCGGGTCTTGGGCTTGCATTCTCTGCAGTTCATGATCTGGCCCCTTTTCAAACCCTAGAGGCTCATCATCGTAAATACCATCAAGCCTCTGATTTTCTTTGTCGTGGTCGGCTCCATTAGTTGCTCGGAGAGTCTCGTCTTTTTCGAGTGCCGACATTTTTCTGTTTTCAGCCAGATAGGCCGAAATCCGAGTCATACTTTCTGACTCAGCAGTCATCTTCACCAGTAGTGGACCACCTTGTTGGTGGCATTTCCATTGGCTCCATACCTTCGTCGGCAGCGTCCCAGATGAACCCATAGTCGGGGTCTAGGTTCAGGACACGACCCGTGTCGACGGAGGTGTAAGATCCTGATCCGTCATCACAAGGAGCCACATTGGCTAAGTGCTGGTCAAAAGATTTCTTAGTACCTTTAGCTTCGTCGACTTTGTAATAACTTTGGTCTGCTTCAATATTTTCGACGATGCCATCCTTCCTCCAAATGATCAACCTCAGGTGCATAGTTGATGGTACTGCCCCAATTCCATGGATCCACTCACGTCCCACCAACAGATTAAAGTTTGCCTTCGATTTGATGACCATGAAGAGTGTTAGCCTGTTGGTTGTACCCACTGCCAAGTCCACTTGGACAACCCCCAGGATGTTACTGGTCTTGTCTTCGTAGTTGGACAGGACCATGTTGTGCTGTCGGAGGTCAGCCTCCGTCTTTCCAATTCTCTTAAACAAACTGTGAGGCATTAGGTTCACAGTCGCTCCACCATCCACAAACACTTTGTTGACAGACACCTCCATCAATCTTTGCCTTTATGAACAACGGCTTCAAATGATACTTCATCCCAGGGGTAGGACGTTCAAACATAGCCGTTTGTTCCTCGACCACGCCACTGTTCATCACATAATAACATAGTGGTTTGTCATCCGCATTTTCCCTTGTGATGAAGTCTTCTTCAGTCTTAGAGATCTTAGATACCACATCATACTCAGCCGGTAGCACCGACACGATACCACAGTTTGCCACGAAATCTTCGCCATAGGTGTTGCCGTACATGTCTTCATCAAAATCCCCTTCAGGTGATGGGTCATACTCTTCATCGGACTGAGAAGAGTATTTTGGCTCCTCTTCATCTGACTGAGGAGTATACTCTGGTTCTTTCTTACTTTCTGCCAACGAAGTACACTTTGAGCTCTGGGTCGACACCACTTCCTTTTCTCCTGAAGCGTTCACAGTTACTGCCATGGTCTGGTTCGTCGCCACCTTGCTCTTTTCCACCCATCTTCCTTTTGGGTACTGGCGCTTCTGTACAGATATTCCGACAGTCTTCGCTTTTGCAGCTGTAGCCTCTCTTTCAGCCTTCTTATTACGCTGATAGCGCCTCTACTGGGTCCTAGTCATAGGGTTCTTTCCTTTGTAGTTGGGGGACACCCTATATCCTGCTTGTTATACCCTTTCATCAGCGATATTCACCTCCTTCTCCAAATCAAGAGCTTTCCACTTTAGTTTTTTGCTTCCTTTCTAATTTACCGGTGCCATCCACCTTTCCTGTGGAGAGTCTGATGGGGGCACGAAAGTTTTAGGCCTTGCCCCTTGGAACAACTTTCTGTACTCTTCATTTCGACGAGGGACCCCGCTCCTGTCGAACACAAACCTTGGGACAGGTGGCTCGCTCTCTGGCAGCACTTCTTTCTTGCTTGCCTCGTACCTCTCAGCAGCTTTCTCATCGAACACGGCATTGGACCTGGGGCATAGCGCGACTTTGGAGCCGCTTATCCTACACTTTTCCTGAAAATGTTCCACACTTTCACCAGCCTGGGGGTATACTGCTTCGAGTTTGCCCTTTGCTTTCTTGTCGGAACCCTCAGTAGTTTCGACCATCATGCATTCTACCACTTCCGAATACAAAGCCTCTTCAACCTTCAGTGGGTCGGTGTCAACCTGCATCTTCGGCTTCTCGCCAAATTGGAGTCGACCCTCCTTCAAAGCCTTTTGCACCAAATCCCTGAAAAGAACACATTGAGCTGTTTTATGACCAAGGAAATTATGAAACTTACAAAATCCCCTCTTTTTCTTTTGTTCTAGAGGGGGATCTTTCAAACCAGACGGAATAATAATTTGACCATCTTTAACCAGTAAATCAAATATTTCATCACATTTCGAAACGTCAAAAGTATAAGTTTTAGCGACGTATTTATCCGTCTTGTTAGTTTCGGTGGGATTTTTCCCATTCGATGGTTTCAAGAGCTTGCATGTATATGGAGGTCTTGGCTTAAGCTCGGCCACGTGGATCTCACTTTCGTCGACAGATTCTTCGTCGTCGGATGAGTATTCGTCAGCAGCCACATAAGCTACTTTTTCTTTTTTACGATATCTATTAGACTGGGCTTTTTCAGCTTTCAATCTTTCGACCTGGCGATCCCGGGCAGCCAGTTGCGCCATATCTCTAAGATATTGCGTGTCCAACTTCTTCCTGATCGAATAGTCCAGGCCGCCAGCGGCCATTTCGACTAACTCGTGTTCAGGGACTTGAGTGAAGCAACGTGCTTTCAAAAGTATAAACCTATTTAAGTACTGGTCTACCGACTCCGTGGCCTTGCGTTTAACGCTTGCCAATTCTTTCAAACTTATTTTTGACTGTCCCATATAGAATTGTTCGTGAAATAGCCTCTCCAATTGTGCCCATGTGTGAATGGACTGAGGGGGCAACGTGGTGAACCACGTGAACGCATTCTTTGTGAGGGAACTTGGGAAATATTTCATTTTCAAATCCTCATTGTTCGCTATGTTGCCCGCTTCGGTTTGATACCTAGCGACGTGTTCGACGGTGAACTCTTCTGTTTCCCCAGCGAACTTGGTAAATTTTGGCACTTTTCATCCCCTGGGTAACTCTGTTTGTAAGACAAAATCTGGTAAAGGGGATGTATATGTTGGTCGTCGAAGGCCAGGGTTCGCCCCATTACGGACCATGATACGTTCGACCACAACTTCCAAGTTATGTTCTCCAGCCAGGGCGTCCTGTCAAACCTGTTGGACAACAAAATCCAGATTTTGGTGCCTATGGACAATCACAGGTGGCTAGGGATGGAAATGGGTACCCGTGGGGACGGGTACTAGTCCCCCGCTACCCGCCCCGTTTAGTAAATATGATACCCGTATCCGCCCCATATCCGTGTGGGTATCTGGCAGACGGGTACCCTTGGATTTTGAGATACCCGCGGGTATTAACGGATATCCATGGATTTTTTTTTAATTGTAATTTACTAATTTTTCTTTTGTTAAATGGAAATTTTAGCTTTTTTGTAATTAGAAGATTATGTGTAAATAGAAAATCTATCTATAATTTTTCATGAAAGTCATGATTCAACAAACTTGAAACAAATATATATTGAAACTATGCTTTGAGAATGGGAGAAAAATGATCACATAATGCATATTAATTTATAGAAACATCAAACATATAACAATATATTACACATGTGATTTAGTACAAATACCATAAATTGCACATAAATTACACATGTGATTTAGTAGAATCTATTCTATAATATGTGATTAATTTTTCCAAAGGATAAGTAATTAGTATATATTAATTTTAAAGGATATTTAATTAATTTTATTAACTATAAATGGATACAGATACCCGCGGGTACGGGTACCATTAAATCCGTATCCGTGCCCGTAATGAAACGGGTAATTAAATATCCATTTATATTACTCGTGGATACCCGTTAAGCCATCTTACCCGTACCCGTGACGGATTTTATCCGCGGGTACCCGCGGGTACGGGTTTTTTTGCCATCCCTACAGGTGGCCTTTGCACCCTCTTAGGAGTTTCTTCAAACTCGCGGGGTTGTTCTATAGTTTCGTCGAAGGCTTCATCCTGACGAAGGGGCGTCACCGGTCGCGGCGGTGGGGTCTGTCGACCCTGAGCCATAGGGGCACCTAAGAAATCACCGATTCGTGTCATCTGAGTCGCCAGTTGCTGGTAACTCTGGGTTGATTCTTGTATCAGTGGTCTTAATATTGTACCCATCTGCTGAGTCAACATGTGAACCATCTCATGATTACTCTCGTCCATTTGTTGCCTCATGACCGCGACGGAACTAGAGGTAAAAGTCGGTATGGATTGAGAGGACAGGTTGAATCCTGGAGGTCGAACCATCGGGTTCGACAAGTGTCTTATCCCTTGATAAGTCGAAAATACTGGGGACGAACTTTCCCCAAACAAATGTCCGCTAGAATGCACACTTGACATGAACTCTGGTGGCATTCCATACGATCTAGGTATGGGCATGGTGATACTAGGCATATATTGCCCCGTAGTCCCAGCCATTGTCGACCTTGGGTCGTTTCGACGCGGGGTTGTAATTGGTCCGCTAGGAGAGGTTGACACTGCTGATATGGTACCAGAGCCAACATCAGTTGTGCGTGTGCCCACCGTGGTTTCCGTCGGAGACGGTTCTTCGTTTGGTCGCGGCATTACCATCTTACCACTACGCAAAAACATATACTTAATTCACACGTGTCCCACCAGGCGTGCCACTTTGTTCGCCAGCGCGAACAACCGCAGGCCTTCCGTCGCAGGTTCGCTTGTGAGATCGGCCAAACAAATCCCAGAACAAGGAATTAAAAGCGCATGTTTGTCCTCCGTTTCAGTTTGTCTGTTTGTTTTTTAGTGCAAGTGTCACGCTGAAGTGACCTGGGTGACGCAAAGGGTTTCTTAACGGTTGCGAGTTGGGTGCAAAACACAAAGAAATACAAGGAAAAGCTGAGCGAAAAAAACAAGAGAAGTAAAGACTTTAAATTATATGCGAAAAATAAATTGCATTAAGTAAGATTTGGACGCAAGTGTACATTTGTTTGCGGGAGTGAACTCGTTTCTCTCTAAGCTTGGTACTTTGAGTATTTTCCCCTTACAATGTGAAAAAATGCGACCTCTAAAATGAAAAGAACAACGCCTTATATAGGCCTAAAAAATAACTGTTTGTCTGCTCAAACGTTTTCTGAAGCTGACACGTGGCACCCCACTCTCTTTTCAACTTCTCATAGTCTTGGAAGTTTCAAACTTTTCCCGCCTAAACACTTATTCCTTGAAGTTGAAAATCAGCTTGTCACCTCATTCCCTTCTGACGCCAAAACTTGTCGAAGTTTCTCCGCCACGCCTTTCTGCTGGCGTCGACTCGACACCTTATCGTGCTTCTTTTGCATCGACACGCCCAGGGAGTCTCCAGACCTCACCGCCAGTCAAAATCCAGTGTCAACAAATTGCCCCCTCAAAAGGCCAGTTTCGACTGAATATTGTGTCGATGGAGAAATCTGGCTTTTTGGTTTCTCGCAGGATTTCGACGGCTTTCCTTTTGGCACTTTTTCCAATCGTTTTGTCTTCTTTCTCAACACGTGGCAAGCGCCGCCTGACATGATGATGGCAATCTCATCCCACGATTTCCAAGAAAAACGCCATGATGGCTAGTCTCGTCCAAGTTATGGGCTTTGACACCAAACCCCACTTATTTTCAGAAGTTGAAAAGTTTTGATTTTTCATTTTCTGCATGCGCCCTATAAATAGTCCTCTTTAGAAACCCTTTCCACTTTTCGTAACTCCTCTTTGACGAAACCATCATTTGCTATAACTCAGACTCTGATTTTTCTTTCTTAACGCTTTACACCTTTTTGCGTCTCTTTTTTCCAATGGTTTCATCAAGAGCAGCTACCACTCGCATTCCTCAAACCACTGGCAACAACCCGGTTGCATACGTACTTTCAGAAGCGGAAACACATCATCCTCTTCCTCAACCGTCTTCTGTTGATGAGACGGTGGTGGCCAACTGGTGTCGTCAAATGGTTGTTCCATTCACGGTGGAGAACACGTTGTGTGGTTTCCATGGTCCCCTTCCAGACAACAAACCTAATCCTCAAGAACTTCAAAAGTTCTTCCCTTGCTTCGACCAAACGATCCCACCCGCTTTCGAGAAAGGGGGTACCTTGGATCTCAAATACATGGCACCAAAATCTAGAGTTTTCAGGTCTATGCCAATTCCAGGCAACAAAGATTATCTCGCCTGGCTCGACAAAGTTGAAGGAAAACGGCAACAACAATGGAAGGATTATGGTATCTTCGACGCCATCCAACTCTCCAGAACCGCCCACAGGGTTAACCCTTGTTTGCTGCTGGCGTTGATGTACTTTTGGGAAGGGTCGAAAAACACATTCCACCTTCCTTGCGGCATGTTCACGCCGACACTTTTTGATGTGGCGGCTATCACTGGCCTTTCGCCACTGGGTGAAACGTTCGACCCGACTTGGGAGACGGAGAACGCCTTCGACTTCGAGCGTGCTAGTTTCCAAAACTACATCGAGGATCATCATGACAAACACTCCCAAGAAGTCTTCGACGAGGAACATATTGCCTTCTTAACCCTCTAGTTATCGTACTACATGTTTTGCCCTGGCTCTTTGCAAATAGCCAAAAGCTTCATCAATTTGGCCATTCAGATTCATAAAGGCCGACAAATATCTCTGGCCAAACTTCTGTTGGCTTCCCTTTATCATTCTCTTGGCCTGTCGGCCATGCGACTGAAACTCCTCTACCAAACCATTAAAGCCTTAAACATCTCAGGGCCTATGTGGTTATTGCAACATTGGCTCAACGCCACCTTCGAGCACAAATTAGGATATCCAGCCTCTGCAAAGATGGAGCGTCTCAACAAAGCACGTTCTGTCGAGGGACTGCGACTAGCCATGATGACCACCCAAGAAACTCCAAGACAAGCCCTCTTTATGAGGTATCTCAGTATGTTTGTGGAAACTTCCTATTTCGTTCCTGACATGGCGCCATTTGTGGAGCGTAAGTTTGGGCCTGACTGGTTCAGAAACCCGTTCCCTGGAGTCTCACCTCAAGCTGCTGCGCTGTTACCATGATTTCTTTCCGTATCGAAACAGGGAACAATGGGTATGGTTTTATGAACTATTGTCCAAATTTGGTGGCCCGACAATTTGGCTTGAGCTAAATGTTGCCAAAACCCTTAGTGAGGCATCCTGAGGACATAGTTCGGTCTGGTCGACGCCTAACTCACGTTGGTCACAAAGCTTGCATGAGGTTTGTCAGAGCCTCTCAACACTTGGAGCTACCGGTTTTCTCGTTCCGGCCATCCTTTTTCACTACTCAGGAATTTGAGGCTTGGTGGTTGGAGTACCAAACTCAAGCTTTCACTCCCAATCTCTTCCTGGAAAATGTGGTCGACGCCTTTGCTTCTACAGCTGGCATCCCTAAACCATCGAGCACAGTAGATGTCGACCCTGCAGATAAAATTTCGACAAAGGTAGATCCTGGACTCTTGATCTTGTTTTTTCGTAAGTCTGGACTAAATAGTGGCAGTGTTGCTTTCAGGGGCGCAAACGAGAAATGACCACTGCGTCGACTTCCACCAGACCTGCCAAAAAACCTAGGGCCAACCTTGTACAGGTATGTTTATTTTCTTGTTCTGTGCCTTTGTCCTCCCTTTGTTCTCACATTATTTCTGCGCAGGTTTCTGAGAAATCAACTTCCCCCGAAAAGACTGAATCGAATGAGAGTACTCATTCCCGAGTCTTTACTGCAACAGCTCCAGCGTCTCCTACCTCTACCCCTTTGGTGAGGAAGAAAAAGGCTATAACGCGAAGGACACCTTCGAAAACCAGCGTCTCGACAGCGGCCCCAGTCGTCCCGAGGAACCTTGAGGACGTTTTCGAACCAATTCCTTCTGTCGCCCTCCCCAAGACAACAACTCCTGCGCAGGTAATCCAACTTTATTTACGTCCCAGATGACCTTGGGGGTGACGAAGCTCACTGGTGTATTATCTTTTGTAGGAAAATGTGGTCACTTCGACCACTGTTGGTGAGGGTGATACCGGATCGGCCGCAGACGCTCCTACTGCTAGTGTAACCATTACACCAAGTCCCTAAAAGATTGATGAATTTCATTTCCTCGTGCTCGAGGAAAACTTGGTGAAGACACCTTCTGCTTCAACTGAAAACGTCAAGCCTGATGATACACTCCCTGGGGTCACTATCACTCTTTCGCCTGCCGTGGATACTATCGTCGGAGAGAACTTCCAGATCCCCGAACACCAACCAGAGAAAGTTTTACCTGTTGTTGAGGAATCTCCTACTCCAGAGGCACTCTTAATAGACAAGGCCATAAAATCCAGCGGCGACTCTAAGAGCGCTACACAAACTTCGACAGACAGCCGAAGAGATTCGACCCACCAGTTCGACCTCAATCCCCACTCCAGAAGTGGATGCTTCTTTCAATCTCAAACTTCAGCAGCTGCGGTCTTACCTTTTTGAGGAACAGTTTCTGGTGGCCGTTGCTGAGGAGTCCGACATAGCTAATGACGTCTTCAACCTTCTGAGTGAACTCTCTGAGTTCCAGCTTCCTGCCCCCATGGCCACCTATTTGATCGAGTTCGAAGCTTTCTTTACTCAAATGGCCAAGTACCTCTCAACGCATCATCAGGCCGACGCCCAAATTCGGTTCTGACATGAAGACATGAAGCGCGAGTGGCATCTCAGCTCCATCTGTGAACAGAAGCTTGAAGACTATGAAACCAAGAAATAAGAGCATTCCAACAAACGCCAAGCCTTCGATCAGTAGATATCTGAGTATCAAGCCCAGATCACGGAGCTGACAAAAAGGATAGCTGAGGTTGAACATCAAAAAGCCTCTTTGGACTCAGCTGAGCCCCTGCCTTCTCAATAAACCATCGACCACGAAGTCGCTCAAGGCCTTGTACATGTCGAAGCGGCTATGAAGATTAAGGATGCTATCAGCCGCATGCAATGACGAAAGGTTATTCTTGAGAGCAAAATAACTCACGAGAAGGTCCTCTTTGATGATTTTAAGGCTAGATTCCCTGAATTCCCTTAGGTTGTATTTTGGTATAATGTAATGCACCATTTTTGTAAGCCATTCTTGGCCTTAAATTTAATGAAAATTATGTTTTGATGTGAACCTCTTGCAACATGGGTCTGTATTTTTTTAAATATTTTCCATTTACTCTTAATACTCGTTGGTCTTCCCCCAACTCCTGTACTTCGTATGCGTTGTTACTAAACACTCGTGTCACCTAAAATGGTTCCTCCCAGTTGGGCGACCATTTTCCCATCGTTTGATCTCGTCGATCCATGGGCAACACCACTTTCCGAACATAGTCATTTGCGGCAAAGGTTTTACCTTGGACTTTCTTATTGTATGCCCTGACGACTCGAGCCTTTTGGCGCAGCAACACATTTAAAGCTACCATTCTTTCCTCGTCTAACTCTACGAGTTCGTCTAACATCATCTCCCAGTATTGCTCCGACGGAATCTCATATTGTCGTTGCATTCTGACGGATTGCAAGTGTACTTCTATGGGTAACACAGCGTCGTGTCCGTAGGTTAGACGGAATGGAGTCGAGTTTGTCGATGCTTTGGGTGATCTCCGACAAGCCCATAACACTTGACTCAACGTCTTATGCCAGTTCTTTGGCTTGTTCGCAACGTGTTTTTTGATTAAGCCAATTATTATCTTGTTAGCTGCTTCAACCTGACCATTCGCCTGAGCATAGTATGGCGTCGAAGTAACCAACTTGAAACCCGTTTCTGCCGCAAACTCTTGCATCTTCTGTCCCACAAACACAGAACCCTGATCTGTTGTGACTGTCTCAGGTATCCCAAATCTATACAAGATATGATTCTGGATGAAGTCTATCACGGCCTCTTGATCCACTTTCACCAAAGGCACAGCCTCTATCCATTTCGTGAAATAGTCTATTCCTACGAGGATAAATCTTTGTTGCTTTGACGAAGCTGGCCGAATCTCTCCTATTACATCCAAGGCCCATCCTCGAAAAGGCCATGGTTTGACAATCACATGTAATTCGCTGGCTAGGACATGCTGAATGTTGGCGTGCTTTTGGCAATCCTGGCATCCTTTCGCGAAATCTATACAACCCTTAAGCATGTTGGGCCAGTAGAAACCTTGTCGAAACAAAAGCCATTTCATTTTTTGGCCAACCTGGTGAGCCCCACAAGCCCCACTGTGAACCTCAGAAATTGCCAGATATGCATTAGTGTCCCCAAGACACTTGAGCAATACCCCTTTTGGAGTTTTCTTCAGTAACTCATTTCCCACTAGGACATAGCTTATGGCTCTATACTTGGTCTTCTGATCGGTGCTGCCCAGTGGGTTCTCCAGATACTCTATAATTGTCCTTCGCCAGTCTGTTGGTGGCATATCATTAACGAAAACCTCACAACTTTCTAAACCTTCGACCAAACTCATCGAGACTTTGGACATCGACTAGCTTGGTGGTGCGTGTACATTCGACACCATCTTTTTCCTAGTTTCGACTAAGCCTTTCAACTTACTTTCCGACACTTTATACCCATAAGCAATTTGTGCCAGCTTGTTAGCTTTCTGGTTTTCCATCCTTGGCACATGCGAGATGCTGACAATTTTGAAATGTTCCAGCAAACGCTCCGCCAGCGAAAAGTAACTTAAAGGATGTTCCTTTACGCATTTATACTCTCTTGTAATTTGTTTACTCACCAATTCTGAATCTCCTTTTATCTACAGCTCTTTGGCTCCTAAGTCTTTGAGTATCTTAAGACCAGTAATTAAGGCTTCGTATTCTGCCTCGTTATTTGAACATTTGCCATCGACTTTGCATTTAAAGGTAGTTGGAATTCCCTGTGGGGAGATTATTAGGACTCCAACACCTGTCCCGTTTTTATGGCTCGACCCGTCAAAGTACAATTTCCATGGGGCGACGTCGATGCTATGTATCGACGTTTCGATTACAGCGTGGTCGACAATGAAGTCTGCCCTATTTGACCCTTCATCACCCTTTAAGGGACGTATGCCAGGGAGAATTCAGTTAACGCTAGTGCCCATTTCCCAATTCGACTATGCAAAATAGGTTTGGACAGCATATGCTTAATGACATCAAAATGCGACGAAACATAAACATTAACTGGTTTGATATATTGCTTCAATTTCATACATGAGAAGTACAAACATAGGCACAACTTTTCAATCATAGTGTATCTAGTCTCAGCATCTATCAATATCCTACTAAGGTAATAGATGGGTCTTTCGACGCCACCATCATCCTCTTGTGCTAACATACTGCCTATAGTCGTATCCGACGCTGCAATGTACAACTTCATGCTTTTATTTATACTAGGTGGTAATAGGATTGGAGGCTTTGTAAGGTATTCTTTGATCGTGTCGAAAGCCTCTTGTTGTTTCTGCCCCCAGCGGAATTCACTTTCTTTCTTGGTCTTGAGCAGTGGTGAAAACACTTTCGTCTTGCCACTTAGGTTTGAGATGAACCTCCTCAAGAAATTTATCTTCCCCAACAAAGACTGGAGTTGTTTCTTTGTTGTCGGAGGCTTGAGATCTAAGATTGCCTTTGTTTTGTTCTGGTTGATCTTGATGCCTCGCTTGTGGACTAAGAAACCCAGGAAATCCCCTGCACGAACACCAAAGGCACATTTTAGTGGATTCATTTTTAATCCATATTTTCTCATCCGCTCAAATGAGCGTCGGAGGTGGTCGAGGTGACCATCCTCTGATGACGATTTTATGACTATGTCATCAATGTATACCTGCATGAAATTCTCAATAAAATCATGGAATATAGCATTCATAGCCCTTTGGTAGGTTGCCCCAGCGTTTTTCAATCCAAAAGGCATCACCACCCATTCATATGTCCCCAAAGCTCCAGGGCATCGAAATGCGGCTTTGGGGACATCTTCTTCGGCTATGAGAATTTGATTGTAACCGGAATAGCCGTCGAGCATGCTCAAATACTCAAATCCCGCGGCTGAGTCGACTAGCATCTCTGCCACGGGCATTGAATATTCATCTTTAGGAGTAGCGTTGTTCAAATCCCTAAAGTCAATGGATACTCGAAGGGTCCCATTTTTCTTAATAACAGGAACTATTTTTGCTATCCACTCTACATACCTCGCAGTTCTGATGAATCGACTTTTGAGCAATCTTTCAATTTCTTGCTTGATCTTCGACGTCACTTATGGGGTGAAACGTCGAGGGGGTTGCTTTACTGGCATTTTGCCGGGCTGGATTGGGAGACAATGCTCAACTACACTCCAACTCAAACCAGGCATTTTGCCATAATCCCAGGCAAAACAATCCTTGTATTCTTTCAACACTTTAACCAGTTTAGCCTTCATTGTTGGTCCTACCTTGGTACTCACGTAGATGGGCCTTTTTGTTGTTCCACCCCCTAAGTCGACTTCCTCAAGCGGGTCTTGGGCTTGCATTCTCTGCAGTTCATGATCTGGCCCCTTTTCAAACCCTAGAGGCTCATCATCGTAAATACCATCAAGCCTCTGATTTTCTTTGCCGTGGTCGGCTCCCTTAGTTGCTCGGAGAGTCTCGTCTTTTTCGAGTGCCGACATTTTTCTATTTTCAGCCAGATAGGCCGAAACCCGAGTCATGTTTTCTGACTCAGCAGTCATCTTCACCAGTAGTGGACCACCCTGTTGGTGGCATTTCCATTGGCTCCATACCTTCGTTGGCAGCATCCCAGATGAACCCATAGTCGAGGTCTAGGTTCAGGACACGACCCGTGTCGACGGAGGTGTAAGATCCTGATCCTTCATCACAAGGAGCCACATTGGCTAAGTGCTGGTCAAAAGATTTCTTAGTACCTTTAGCTTCGTCGACTTTGTAATAACTTTGGTCTGCTTCAATATTTTCGACGATGCCATCCTTCCTCCAAATGATCAACCTCAGGTGCATAGTTGATGGTACTGCCCAAATTCCATGGATCCACTCACGTCCCACCAACATATTGAAGTTTGCCTTCGATTTGATGACCATGAAGAGTGTTAGCCTGTTGGTTGTACCCACTGCCAAGTCCACTTGGACAACCCCCAGGATGTTACTGGTCTTGTCTTCGTAGATGGACAGAACCATGTTGTGCTGTCGGAGGTCAGCCTCCGTCTTTCCAATTCTCTTAAACAAACTGTGAGGCATTAGGTTCACAGTCGCTCCACCATCCACAAACACTTTGTTGACAGACACCCCCATCAATCTTTGCCTTTATGAACAACGGATTCAAATGATACTTCATCCCAGGGGTAGGACGTTCAAACATAGCCGTTTGTTCCTCGACCACGCCACTGTTCATCACATAATAACATAGTGGTTTATCATCCGCATTTTCCCTTGTGATGAAGTCTTCTTCAGTCTCAGAGATCTCAGATACCACATCATACTCAGCCGGTAGCACTGACACGATACCACAGTTTGCCACGAAATCTTCGCCATAGGTGTTGTCGTACATATCTTCATCAAAATCCCCTTTAGGTGATGAGTCATACTCTTCATCGGACTGAGGAGAGTATTTTGGCTCCTCTTTATCTGACTGAGGAGTATACTCTGGTTCTTTCTTACTTTCTGCCAACGAAGGACACTTTGAGCTCTGGGTCGACACCACTTCCTTTTCTCCTGAAGCGTTCACAGTTACTGCCATGGTCTGGTTCGTCGCCACCTTGCTCTTTTCCACTCATCTTCCTTTTGGGTACTGGCGCTTCTGTACAGATATTCTGACAGTCTTCGCTTTTGCAGCTGTAGCCTCTCTTTCAGCCTTCTTATTACGCTGATAGCGCCTCCACTGGGTCCTAGTCATAGGGTTCTTTCCTTTGTAGTTGGGGGACACCCTATATCCTGCTTGTTCGACCCTTTCATCAGCGACATTCACCTCCTTCTCCAAATCAAGAGCTTTCCACTTTGGTTTTTTGCTTCCTTTCTGATTTACCGGTGCCATCCACCTTTCCTTTGGGGAGTCTGACGGGGGCACGAAAGTTTTAGGCCTTGCCCCTTGGAACAGCTTTCTGTACTCTTCATTTCGACGAGGGACCCCGCTCCTGTCGAACACAAACCTTGGGACAGGTGGCTCGCTCTCTGGCAGCACTTCTTTCTTGCTTGCCTCGTCCCTCTCAGCAGCTTTCTTATCGAACACGGCATTGCACCTGGGGCATAGCGCGACTTTGGAGCCGCTTATCCTACACTTTTCCTGAAAATGTTCCAAACTTTCACCAGCCTGGGGGTATACTGCTTCGAGTTTGCCCTTTGCTTTCTTGTCGAAACCCTCAGTAGTTTCGACCATCATGCATTCTACCACTTCCGAATACAAAGCCTCTTCAACCTTCAGTGGGTCGGTGTCAACCTGCATCTTCGGCTTCTCGCCAAATTGGAGTCGACCCTCCTTCAAAGCCTTTTGCACCAAATCCCTGAAAAGAACACATTGAGCTGTTTTATGACCAAGGAAATTATGAAACTTACAAAATCCCCTCTTTTTCTTTTGTTCTAGAGGGGGATCTTTCAAACCAGACGAAATAATAATTTGACCATCTTTAACTAGTAAATCAAATATTTCATCACATTTCGAAACATCAAAAGTATAAGTTTTAGCGACGTATTTATCCGTCTTGTTAGTTTCGGTGGGATTTTTCCCATTCGATGGTTTCAAGAGCTTGCATGTATAGGGAGGTCCTGGCTTAAGCTCGACCACGTGGATCTCACTTTCGTCGACGGATTCTTCATCGTCGGATGAGTATTCGTCAGCAGCCACATAAGCTAATTTTTCTTTTTTACGATATCTGTTTGACTGGGCTTTTTCAGCTTTCAATCTTTCGACCTGGTGAACCCGGTCAGCCAGTTGCGCCATATCTCTAAGATATTACGTGTCCAACTTCTTCCTGATCGAATAGTCCAGGCCGCCAGCGGCCATTTCGACTAACTCGTGTTCAGGGACTTGAGTGAAGCAACGTGCTTTCAAAAGTCTAAACCTATTTAAGTACTGGTCTACCGACTCCGTGGCCTTGCGTTTGACGCTTGCCAATTCTTTCAAACTTATTTTTGACTGTCCCATATAGAATTGTTCGTGAAATAGCCTCTCCAATTGTGCCCATGTGTGAATGGACTAAGGGGGCAACGTGGTGAACCACGTGAACACATTCTTTGTGAGGGAACTTGGGAAATATTTCATTTTCAAATCCTCATTGTTCGCTATGTCGCCCGCTTCGGTTTGATACCTAGCGACGTGTGCGACAGTGGACTCTTCTGTTTCCCCAGCGAACTTGGTAAATTTTGGCACTTTCCATCCCCTGGGTAACTCTGTTTGTAAGACAAAATCTGGTAAAGGGGATGTATATGTTGGCAGTCGAAGGCCAGGGTTCGCCCAATTACGGACCATGATACGTTCGACCACAACTTCCAAGTTATGTTCTCCAGCCAGGGCGTCCTGTCGAACCTGTTGGACAACAAAATCCAGATTTTGGTGCCTATGGGCAATCACAGGTGGCCTTTGCACCCTCCTAGGAGTTTCTTCGAACTCGCGGGGTTGTTCTATAGTTTCGTCGAAGGCTTCATCCTGACGAAGGGCCGTCACCGGTCGCGGCGGTGGGGTCTGTCGACCCTGAGCCATAGGGGCACCTAAGAAATCACCGATTCGTGTCATCTGAGTCTCCAGTTGCTGGTAACTCTGGGTTGATTCTTGTATCAGTGGTCTTAATATTGTACCCATCTGCTGAGTCAACATGTGAACCATCTCATGATTACTCTCGTCCATTTGTTGCCTCATGACCGCGACAGAACTAGAGGTAAAAGTCGGTATGGATTGAGAGGATAGGTTAAATCCTGGAGGTCGAACCATCGGGTTCGACAAGTGTCTTATCCCTTGATAAGTCAAAAATACTGGGGACGAACTTTCCCCAAACAAATGTCCGCTAGAATGCACACTTGACATGAACTCTGGTGGCATTCCATACGATCTAGGTATGGGCATGGTGATACTAGGCATATATTGCCCCGTAGTCCCAGCCATTGTCGACCTTGGGTCGTTTCGACGTGGGGTTGTAATTGGTCCGCTAGGAGAGGTTGATACTGCTGATATGGTACCAGAGCCAACATCAGTTGTGTGTGTGCCCACCGTGGTTTCCGTCGGAGACGGTTCTTCGTTTGGTCGTGGTATTACCATCTTACCACTACGCAAAAACATATACTTAATTCACACGTGTCCCACCAGGCGTGCAACTTTGTTCACCGGCGCGAACAACCGCTGGCCTTTCGTCGCAGGTTCGCTTGCCAGATCGGCCAAACAAATCCCAGAACAAGGAATTAAAAGCGTATGTTTGTGTTGCGTTTCAGTTTGTCTGTTTGTTTTTTAGTGCAAGTGTCACGCTGAAGTGACCTGGGTGACGCAAAGGGTTTCTTAACGGTTGCGAGTTGGGTGCAAAAAACAAAGAAATACAAGGAAAAGCTGAGCGAAAAAAACAAGAGAAGTAAAGACTTTAAATTATATGCGAAAAATAAATTGCATTAAGTAAGATTTGGACGCAAGTGTACATTTGTTTGCGGGAGTGAACTCGTTTCTCTCTAAGCTTGGTACTTTGAGTATTTTCCCCTTACAATGTGAAAAAATGCGACCTCTAAAATGAAAAGAACAACGCCTTATATAGGCCTAAAAAATAACTGTTTGTCTGCTCAAACGTTTTCTGAAGTTGACACGTGGCACCCCACTCTCTTTTCAACTTCCCATAGTCTTGGAAGTTTCAAACTTTTCCCGCCTAAACACTTATTCCTTGAAGTTGAAAATCAGCTTGTCACCTCATTCCCTTCCAACGCCAAAGCTTGTCGAAGTTTCTCTGCCACGCCTTTCTGCTGGTGTTGACTCAACACCTTATCGTGCTTCTTTTGCGCCGACACACCCAGGGAGTCTCCAGACCTCACCGTCAGTCGAAATCCAGTGTCAACACCAGCCTACCTTCTCACCTCCCTACAACCATAACATTCCAGAACCTCCTACTGCTTTTAGGAAATCTATCAGACCCTCTAGACAACCTTCTTATTTGCAGGACTACCACTGCTCTCTTCTTCAAGGTACCCTTTACTCTTCTCCTTCAAATAATTCAGGTATGAACCCTTATCCCTTAGCTAACTACATCTTCTATACTAATTTATCTCCTACACATAGACTATTTAACTTAAATATTTCCTCCGTGAAAGAGCCTAACTCATATGCTTCAGCCATCACTAATCCGTATTGGCAATAAGCCATAAAATCTGAACTTAAATCTCTCAATGGCACTAATACTTGGGATATCACTCTTCTTCCTTCTAACAAAAAATCCATTGGATTTAAATGGATTTTCATACTAAAATATTTTCCCAATGGCACTATTGAGAGATATAAGGATCGGCTTGTCGCTAAGGGCTTTCATCAAACCGAAGGCCTTGATTATCTTGAAACATTCAACCCTATCATCAAAATGACCATCATACGATTATTATTATCCATTGATGTTTCTTCTAACTGGAATTTTGACCAACTGTATATTAACACGACCTTCCTTCATGGCGACCTTGATGAAGATGTTTATATGAAACCTCCACCTGGCCTTAATGTTTCACCCACTATGGTTTACAAACTAAATAAATCTATTTATAGCCTTAAACAGGCCATCAGGCAATACCATATAACAAGTTAACACAAACATTTTTCAGTATTAGATTCTCTTAATCCAAGTCAGATTACTCTATTTTTACAAAATATGTTGTTGACTGTTTAACTGTTATCTTGGCCTACGTAGATGATTTAATTGTTGCAAGTACCTTATTATCTGAAATTAAACACATCAAACACATTATGGATGCACAATTTAACATTAAAAACCTTAGACACTTGTGTTACTTCTTAGGATTTGAAATAGCTCGATCCTCAACAAGCATCACACTCTGTCAGTGCAAGTATTACTTGGACCTGCTGCAAGACACTGACCTCTTAGGCACCAAGCCTACCTCCACACCTATGGACCTGATCCACAAAATTGATGACCACGATGCTTCTGTTTTGCAAGACCCCTCTAAATTCAGAAGTATCATAAGTAAACTTCTCTATTTAACACACACTCACCCTGATATTGTATTCTCTGTGTGTAGGTTAAGTCAACACCTTACGAAACAATCTCAAATACACCTCACTGCTGCTCACTAGATCATTCGTTACTTGAAGAATAAACCAACTTTAGGTCTACTCTTCAAACATGGATCTTCATTCAAACTCACCAGCTTTGTTGATTCCGACGGGGGTGCTTGTCATCTCACCCAGAGATCCATGACTGATTTTTGTTTATTCTTAGGAGACAACCTCATCAGCTGGAAAACAAAGAAGCAAATGGTGGTATCTCGATCCTCCTCTGAAGCAGAGTATTGTGCCCTTACCAATACAACGTGCGAGGCACAATGGTTATTGTTCCTCCTTCGGGATTTCAGAATCCCACATCCCTAACCCGTGACTCTCTATTGCGACAACCAAAACGCCATCTACATTGCTACCAATCCCATCTTCCACGAGCGAACCAAACACATCGAGATGGACTGTCGCTTAGTTCATGATAAACTCCAAGACAAAACTATTCACCTCATGCCCTTCAACACTGCTAATCAAGTTGCTGATTATTCACTTAGGCTCTGTATTTTGGCCCTTTCTTAGCTTGTGTTACCAAACTTGGACTGTTAAACATACACTTCAGTTTGAGGGGGGCTGTTGAAATACAAAGGCCCAACACCATAAAGCCCAATGTGTAGTTTGTTTTTATCCCTTTTTTGTTTTCTTTTCTAGCCGTTTCTTTTTTCCATTTTTATCTGTAACTGACTTGCCTATTAAAGCAATAATATGCTACTTGTAATTTCAAATTTTCAATAATAATAATAATAATAATATACTTTTGTTTTATTTTTATTGGTGATAATGCTTTGCTGCGTACATGTGTTAATAAGATTATAGATGTTTCTAGTGTTTCAAATTAGATAAGTTCTCGAAGTCCGTGCACTGATGAAGATAGAAGGGAGGAAGATTAGAACTGCTTTTATCTTAGATATGTTTGTGTTTTATTATTGTCGTAGCATATATTTTGGTGGTTTTTATTATATAATTGACATTACTTTGTTATTTTAAAATTTTTGTAAGACTTGCTATTTTGATAATATAATTGGAATTTTCTTTGATGTTGCTTTAAATTTTGTACGATGCATATAGAAAGTATTGTCAAAACTTGTTTATTAAAACATATTAATTATAGGAAATAAATATAACATTTGTAAAAAAAAACATATACCAACGGTTAATTTCGTTCTATGCAATGAAAATACGTGGTGGATAAAGTTATTAAATAGTATAGTTAGTTGTTGCTATAACTATGAAATTTTGTCCAACCACTGAAATTGGCGTTGGTATAAGATATTGGGACGAAAAATTATAGTTGATATAGGAAATTATAGTTGACAGAAGCAAATATTTGTTGGTATAGGTTTTTTTGCCTTTATCAACAGTATTTGGACATTTGCCAATGGATTTTTGTTGTTGGTAAATGTCAAATATCTTATAGTGCTTTTACTCATAAGATTACTACCCCTTTATCATCTCAAATTAGACTTTCTTCAAAATTAGAATATTATACCCCTCAATCTACTGCAAAGTCTACTTTTATTACAAAAAATTTGTTTGATCCTATTTTACCTTTGAAGCCAAATTACTACATTCCAGACACCTCGTTATTACAAGTTACTTTGAGAATCCCCCTCCCCCACCCTCAAGATTTTTCTTTTTACCAAAAGATTATTTAAAGACCAAAGAATTTTATGAATTCATCCTTGTAGATACGAACTCTATATCCCTCACTCATCAGTTTGATGAGAATGATAAAACAAAAATTAAGTTCTCAAAGTTTAAAATTGTTAAAGTATTATCTCCGATGGATTGGAAATTACCTCCAACATAAACAAAATCCTTCTCGAGGTCTTATACCCCTATTACCCCACAAACATTTAATTATCTTGATTACATGGGCGTTTGGTCTAATTTTTTAGCACTTGAACCGTTTAACCCCTTGGTTTATATAGTTCAATAGATATATATTATTAAACTTTCCTTACTAGTTTATCCAATAATTTTAGTTAATTGGACTCAATCTAGATATTTTCCCTGCTTATGTCTCCAAGGCATTTTCTGACTTTACTTTAAATACTACTTATCCTCCACACAAGACATTTTTATCTTTTTGTGCAACTTTTGTTATTACTTAGATTACATCTTAGACCTTTACCTTCTAAGAAATCAGGGAAGAATTGTCCTGCCTCTCAGTTAGTAAGGAAGTGTTCTATTAAATGGTGGATCAAGATTAATCCATAATTACTTTCTTCAGTTAAGTTGGATGTTTGGTTGAAGCCCATCCAACCTTTTGTAAAAGTACCAGTATTATTTCATAAGATACATCGTTCCTAATGGATCAATCCAAGCTATTAGCCTTTCTGTCGACTACTACAAATCATAAATAATTTCTTATTAAAATGAAAGAATATATATCTTCTTTATCAGAAAGTGAAAGTACTTCTAGCACCTCTAACCACGCCAACGATAACGAAGGCGACTGTTGTGGTATTCCAGATCTTTAGCAATAAGAACTACTTTGAAGATTACCTACAATTATTGGATACGATCAATTACTTTAATTAAAATAAGATTCGGCATTATCAACATTAAAGAGCTTCATGTTATGTAACCTTACTTCTATTTTTGTTACGTAACTTTATTTTTATTTGTCATATTGTAATCATAAAAGAGCCATATGGGCCATCTTTATCTTTGAATTATTTGGTTTTTGGGAAATTATCAGGACTTGTAGGCCACTTGTATGTATATAGTTTTAAGGTGAATTTAATTTTCTTAAAAAATGCATGGGTCATCCCCCTTTATAAAGAGGGATTAGTTTGTTAGGAAAGGGCATTCAAAAATTAAGCCATTCAATTGAGAAACCATGAGCATTCCAACTCTTGTAAGTACACCTTTCAATAAGAATAATGTTAGTGTACAATATGTTTTTCAATCATTTCCACTTTAATTTTCACTATGATATCATGAATTATATTTTAAAAAAATATTATTATTATTTCGTCGTAAGAAGAATATTATTAATAATCTTGATATTATTTTATAATATTAATAATTTATAATGTATCTCACCATAAGATTCACTTCAAGATTCATCATCATCCTGGCATCAGAGCCAAATTGAGGGCGAGGTAGTTACTTACATTATCTAGTGATTTTTTCTTATCTTTATATAATTAGTTATTTCTCAGTTTTCTTACTTAGCTTACTCTCTATCTCTCTCCACTCCCTTATTGTTAGTTTTTTTAACGACAACTACAATGTGTTAAACCAATGATTTTACTGGCTCACTTCTCGGGACTTACGACCTGGACCACAAACTACCAGCAGGTACCCTTAAAGAAATTTAAAATTCAGGAATATGGTTGATTAGATAATGTAAGTTACTACCTCGTCAATGTGATATTAATTTATAATATTAACAAGGGTTAATAGCCATTTTGCCCCCTACCATATAGGCGCTATTCGAAAAACCCCCTATAAATTTTTTTTTACAAAAAATACCTTAGTATTTGAAAATTCTCTCAATTTTGACCTTCATCACATCCAGACACCAAAAAATGAAAATAGAACCCATGACCTCTCAACTCAAAGCATCACTCATTACCACTAGGCTATGTTGTGTTTTATAATATTATTTGTAACTATAATATACATAATACATAATTAACTAGTTAATACTTTTTACTAAACTAAAATCTATTAAATCATTTTACTAATTATACTGTAGCAATTTTTTATTATTTTTTATTTATTTTTGATTTATTTTTAATTATACTGTAGCAATTTTAGTTTATTAAAATGCTACAATTATTAATTTTTCAAATTAGTGTATTTTTACCTTTCATTTTTTTGTGTATTTTAATTTCGTTTTTTAATATTAGTTTATTAATTTGTGTACTAGTTTCGTTTTTTGTGTAGCAATTTCGTTTTTAATTATATACTAATTTATTTCAAAATTATTTTAACATTAGTTTATTAATAATTCCAGTTTATTAATTTATATTAATAATTTTTAATTTAGTTTAATTTAATTTATATTAAAACGTAAATATTAATTTATATTAATAACGTTAATAATTTAATTCCAGTTTATTAATTATTTTTACATTAATTTATTAATAATTCCAGTTTATTAATTTATATTAATAACGTTAATAATTTAATTTATTAATTTATAATAATTATTTACTGTAAATATTATTTAAATAGTTATAATAAATTATAAAAGCTACAGTAATAATATTTGTAAACTATTATAAATTAATATTAATAACGTTTTAATAAGCTACAGTAAATATTAATTTAATTTATATTAAAACGTAAATATTAAAACGTAAATATTAAAACGTCTTAATAGTAATAACGTTAATATTAATATTAATTTACTGTAGCTTATATTAAAATATTTATTTACCTATTTAATTTAATTTACTGTAGCTTAATATTAATAGTAATAACGTAAATATATTAGTTAATATTAAAATATTAAAACGTTTTAATAGTAATTTAATTTATATTAAAACATAAATATTAATTTATATTAATAAGGTTAATAATTTAATACCAGTTTATTAATTTATTCTAAAATTGCAAAAAAAAATTTAAATTAAAATTGCTACAGTATAATTAAAAATAAATAAAAAATAATTAAAAATTGCTACACCATAATTACTAAAATGATTTAATAGATTTTAGTTTAGTAAAAACTATTAACTAGTTAATTATTTATTATGTATATTATAGTTGCAAATAATATCATAAAACACAACATAGTCTAGTGGTAGTGAGTGGTGATTTATGGTGATGTAGTTACTTACATAATCTAATCAATTTTTCTTATCTTTAATATACTTGTTATTTTAAAGTTTATCTTATTTTACTATTTATTTTCAACCATAACCCTGAACTTTGAATTTCTTTAAGAGTATTTGCTGGTAATGTGTGGTCCAGGTCGTAAGTCCTTAGAAGTGAGGTAGTAAAATCATTTATTTAACATATTTTAGTTGACTTTATGAATACAAATAATAAGGGAGAGAATATAGCACTACAACAAAAATGACTTTAGGCAACGGCTGAAAAACTGTCACCTAATAGTATTATAGGCTGCGCTTTTTTACGCGTTGACGGTTTTCTAAATTTTTGGTGAAAACCGTCCCTTATTTACTATATGCTACGGTTTTACACGTGTTGCGGTAACCTAACCGTAGTCTATTCACTACTAGCAACGGTTAATGAAACGCAGGAATAACGAAACCGTTGCCTATTTCTTTTATAGTACGGTTTTGGTAACGCGGCTACTTCTTATTTAATAGACAACGGTTATAAATCGCGGCCTATTACTAAATACTACAATTTTTTTGTTTTTAAAGTTTTATAAAATTTGAATTAAAATGTTTGAGACGAGGATCGAATCCGTGTCCTTATGGGGTTTAATTTTTGTTTTAATTTTTTTTTTTAATTAATTGCAGTTTAATAAAAGTTAGAAAATATATTTTTTCAAAAATGTAAAAATTGGGTTTCGAACCCAGGTTCTGCACGTGCCTAATATAGCATACTACCAATGGTCCAAAGCTCATTACTTGTTGGCCTAGGATACTGAAATATATTTATATTGTAACTATTTGTATTTTTTTAAACAAACAACATATAACCCGTGGATTTAGTTTTATAAAGTAATTTACAATTAAGTTATATTTTTATAAAGTAATCTATAGTAATTATTTGTTGGCCTAATGTATTTTATTTAAGCAAACGAGATTTAATTATATTTAACCTAATAACATGTTGCCACCACTGCTAATTTACAATTAAAATATCCTGAAATATATTTATAAAGTAATTATGGTAGTTTTTTTAAACTTACTTTTAACTTAAAAACTCTTTTGGTAAAATTAGTTTTTATATTAAACCCTAAATGTTTCTTCCTCCTCTCTGTCCAGAGAGCGAGTTTCCTAAACTCACCTTTTCCTTTCACGACGGCCATTGACGAGTTCTATTTCTTCAATAACTTACTCCCCTCTTGTTCACGGCGGCCACCGACGACAACTGCAGCAGCCATTGTACAACCTGTGAAGAAAAGTGATATAATCTGTTGCTCTCACCTCTTAAATCTCTTAAATGTAAGTTTACCATTTTTTTTTTTGAATAATAATATGAAATATTTAATCTCTAATGTTGATATTTTTTATCTATAATATTTACTCTAAGTTTCAGATCTGGATTTTACTTTCACTCTCAGCCCCAATCTTTCTTGTTCTCACTTTCAAAGTTTCCTGGTTCTGTATAATCATCTCCTTAGTATAAGGTAATTTACTTACCTTTAACTTGCAACATTGCATTTTTAGAGTTAAACTTAATTTCCAAACCTCTAATTAAATTGGAAGAAATTTTTACCATCACCTGTTTTCGGTTTTTATGTTAATTTAGGATTATCATATTATATGTTTCTAGGTTAATTGAAAATAATGATAGACTCTACTGTTCGGACTTGCTAGAAATCAAAATCATATAATAATAAAAACAATGGCAGCCCTTCAATAAGGTAGACATGTGAGACTTACAAGTTACAACCCATTATTTCATTAAATTCATATCACACATAAGTGATAATAAAGAAACAAGTGATTTGATGAGTTAATGTAAAAGAGAAAAGTTAGTGACATTTTGATGAGTAAAGTTTCCAAAATTTTGGTGTTAATGAGGGGAAAAAACCAGTAGTAGAATCAAACAAGTCAAAGAGCAGTCCAATTGGAAGCCGCATATTACAAGTTAGTTATAAAGTTAGATGAGATTGACCGCTAATTTGTAGGGCCAAAGATTAGAAAGCATAAGAAATTGGAAGGGTCATAGAGTTAGTTATAAGTGAATAATTGAATCCTAGAATTAGGACTTACATCCACCATATAGATAAGTGAATAATTGAACCATATAATTAGTGATATTAAGTTGTTATTTATATAATATATTAATAGTGTTTTACTTGTTAGTAGGGCTGTTCATGGTTTAGTTTAAAGAGATAACTGAACCGAACCGAACTATACCATAACAAAATTCTTTAAAACCGAACCGAACCGTTATATTTTTTTCTAAAACCAAACTGAACCGAGCTAACGGTTCGGTGAACCGATTGTTAACTTTGAACCAAACTGAACCATTTTGGAGAGGCAATTGGACCTGATGACCAAACCGTTTCTGACTTAGGCTATTTCCTCGGAACTATAGCAAGGAATGCAAATTTCTGTCCATTGATCTATACAAATTTCAAAGAGTTGCTTAAAGATGAAACAGATCCTAAGCGTCATAATTATCATATTTGGAAATATATTATTGTATGAGAAGTAAAATTTCATATTTTTTGAAGATCAAATATTTATCTATAATTGATGACAAACATTGTTTTATTTTTGCAGACGAAGTTCAACATTCCCGAGAGTGGAAAAAAAGCAGTATATTCTCGAATAAACGATGCTTGGAGACGCTACAAATACTCTATCAAGAAAGATCATTTCCTAAAGTACTCTAATATGAAGGATAAATTAAAGCACCGTCCAAAGAGCGTACCTGAAGATCATTTCAAGAAATTGTTAGTATATTGGAAAGATAATCATATTCAAGTAAGTTATTTATTATGCTCAATAGTTATGTTACTTCTTAATAGTATATTGGAAAGATATTACACGAATTAGCCACTGCTTTGTTCAGTTGAATAAATAACCACTGCTTTCAATAATTAACCACTTCTTTGAATAATCTACAGATAGTACGTATATGGAAAAGACATGACATGAATTAGCCACTTCTTTATTCAATTGAATAATTAACCATTGCTTTGAATAATTAACTATTGCTTTGAATAATCTACGGATTATATATTGGAAAGATATGACTGAATTAACCACTGTTTTGTTCAGTTGAATAATTAACCACTGCTTTTAATAATTAACCACTACTTTGAATTATCTATGGATATGACATGAATTAGACACTACTTTGTTCAAGAATTAGCCATTGCTTTGTTCAGTTGAATAATAAGATTGACAAAAAAAAAGGAAAAAATGCTACACTAAGGTAGGAGACCAAACAAGATGCTATTTGAATGCTTTGTTCAATCAAATATGTATAGACATTATATGACTAATTACTGCTTAGTAAATTAATGCCTATTTTACTAATCTGTTTCATTCTACTGTAAGTAATTCACTAAGCATGCAATGATTTAATGAAATTGAGTAATCAATAAAGGAATGAAATTTGCACGGCCTATTTTGTTTAAATTATCTAAAGATAGTTCCATTGACAAATAGGGAGAATTATTTATATAGATTTTACAATTGAAAAAAACATAATAGTTTTTACTAATAAAGTGTTATGTCCTACATGATCATATACAATACTAGTGTTGGATTTATTTATATTCATGACTGCTAAATACATAGTAGTAGTTAGTACTGTAGCCTCCTCTTTGTTAATGATTGCTAATTAATATGATAATTACTCCAATACTTTGACATTTAATTTTGTCAAAACATGGGTATAGTTTATAAATATGTTTTAGGCATTGTTGATAAGAGACGGAATAAATTTTGTTTTAATGAAATCTTGATTTTATTACATACAACCTTATATTTTTATTTTTTATTTTTTGCTAATTTTTTATGTGTTTCTATTTATTTAGAGATTTCTTTTTATTAAAGAATGTTTGGATGTGCAAGCAATGGTTCACTGTACTCACTCTCAATATAAACATGTACTTAAATGAGAATGAGTTCACTGTTATAATTTTTTTTCTTTATATTTACAGGTTAGAAACGAAGATGATCCTCAAGATGAACAAGATGACGTCGATCTCCAAGATGATGGCAATCTTCATTATGATCAAGATGACGATCTTCAATATGATCAAGATGACGATCTTCAAGATGATGATCCTCAATACAATGAATATGATGAAGACATTCATTGATTCAAACATGGACAATTATTTTTTGTTTTATGGAGTTATATAAGCAAACTAATTAGTTTAGTACATTTCAAAGAATTTGAATTTATTTTGAAAATATTTGTTGTTACATTTCAAAGTGTTTATTACACTTCATCTTATTAATACTTCATATTGATATGTTTTGATTAATTTATACATGTGTTTCTTCTCATTTAATTAATAATCTTGACTTATATTAGAATATAATTAATAATATTGACTTATATTATATTAGAATAAAATGAAGGTTTATGGTCGAAATGTATCACCATATAAATAAATAAGAAATTCTTTAATAATTATATCTTTAAGTTTAAAGTTCAACATAGAAGTTACAGGAATTTACTAATTTTTTTCAATTTATAGGCAACGCTTTTTACGTGTTGCTTATTAAAAACTGTGGACTTTTCCTAACCTTTAGGCGCGGTTAAATGTAGTTGTTTTAAATGAAACTATATATTAGCTACGGTTTTCAGTTGTTGCTTTTTACTAACCGTTGCATTTTCCAGTTTTGGGGACGGTTATTTTGTGTTGTTACTTGGAAACCGCGGCTTAAAACTACAACTAAAACCGTGGACTTTTGATGTTTCAGGCGACGGTGTTTTAAATCCGTGGGTAAAAGTAAAAAAAACCGCACTCTAAAGGAATAGGCAACGGCCGTTTATTCCACGTCTGATAAACCGTCCCCTAAAGCCTTAGGCTACGGTTATCACACTTTAGGGCGCGGTTTTGTGGTGTTGCCAAAAGTCATTTTTGTTGTAGTGTAGATAGAGAATAATTAAGAAGTTGAGAAATAACCAATTCAATAATGGAAAATTATTGAAAAGATAATGTCTAGTAACCATGTCTCAAATCATCAAGCTGAATGAGTTAATACATCACCTGAATGAGTCAATACGAGACCAAATGGAATCAATACATTAGAGGTAGTAGCTAAATTGTGAAGAAAACGTTTCATTATTAGTCGATTTTAAACAAGAATGAGTCGACTCATTCGATTAATATATAAATTCATTTCTCGTTTATATCGACCCATTAGAGGCAGTGGCAAAACTTTGAAAAACATCTTTCAGATTAAGTCGACCTAACAAAGAATGAGTCGACCCATTCAAAGGATGTATCGACCCATTACTTCTTTGTATCGACCCATTTGAGGCAGATTCAAAATCTTTAATATTCAACTCAATATGTATCGACCCATAATTGACTTGTATCAACCTATGCACGTCATTTAATTAAAAACTCATATTTTGCCATGTAACATGTTTGATTTATGTAATCTAGTCTAGCAAGTTCTATGATGATGATCCACACTTAGATAAAGATTCTAAGGTCCAAATACATAAATATCTTAGCTACCTAGTTAATCTAAGTTACTAAGTTTTAACATCATTCAAAATACAATTAAGAGCGTATTGCACTCATAGATAATAGATAGAACCGAGGTTAGAAGAAAACTATACCTCAACCATTAAAGACCATGTGATATAGAAAGAAGAAGCAACTTCGGCTTTTACTGAAAATTCTTGCCTTTATTCTTAAGAGAATACGGAGAAGATGAAGGGTAAAATACATGGCCTAAGTTGGCAAAACTTTGATTTAAAAATATTAAAATAAAATAATATTGTCAATGTACGTACAGAGAATATGTCATTTCACTAAAAAAAAGTCTAAAGAAAGTGAATCTTCAAGATAAATAAAAAATCACCTATAGGATAGAATAAAATATTTTAAAAGTCTTACAACTCTTAAATCTATTTTAAAAGTCTTACAAATAAATTCTATTTTTTGAATATCAAAATACATAAATTTTATGTGACACAGGCTATGTTTCATGCTATCACTTTAGTAGTAACTAAAAAATGTGTTCTAAAGTGTCTGATATAAAAAAGTTATGTTAGGTAACATTAACTATAATTTTTTCAATTGTTTTGTTTATTTAAATTATTTACTACGGTATCTCTTTAAATTTCAATGTCATTCATTATACTACCTTTATAATAAATGTAAATACATCAATACATAATAAATATGCTTTAGTTAAAATATTATTTTATTTTTCATTAAACAATTTAATTAATATTATTTTATATCACTATAAATTTAATATTATTCACTTTACTATAATTTTTTTATTGATGTTAAACTTTATAGATATAATTCATATGATAATATTTTTTTATTCAACAATGTATGAATATATACTAAAAAGTTATCGGTTGAGCTATTTAACACCTAATATTATATGATTCTAATATATATATATATATATATATATATATATATATATATATATATATATATATATATATATATATATATATATATATATATATATATATATATATATATATATAAATAATATGCTGAGTGTGTTGTGATGAGAGGGATAGCTTTAATATGCTGAGTGTCTATTTGTCTTCTTTCAATTTAATACTACTAGAATATTTTTATTTTATTGCTTTTTTATTTTAGAGGGGTTAGTTTACATTTAATTATTGTTTGTGTGAATATATATATATATATATATATATATATATATGGAAATGCTAACATACACCTAAAATTGGTGGACTCCACACAAAAATACACTACATCTATTTTTTTTTTATTCATCTTTCTAATGTGGGTCCCACTCAAAATTGGTGGACCCCATATAAAAATACACTAAGGTGTATGTTGCTAATGCACACCTATATAGGTATGCATTCGCATGACCATATATATATATATATATATATATATATATTCACACAAACAATAATTAAATGTAAACTAACCCCTCTAAAATAAAAAAGCAATAAAATAAAAATATTCTAGTAGTATTAAATTGAAAGAAGACAAATAGACACACAGCAAGCTCATTAGGGGTGGACAAATTTGAACCGACTAATTAAAATCAACCGACCCGTTGTCTTTTTTGTGCAAATGTATCAGGTCGGGTCGGGTGTCGGGTTGATTCGGTTGCTTAATTTGGATATTATAGAGTTGCTTCGGTCGGACTCGGATACTAATTTTGGATCCGACGAAAACCGAAACCGACCGAACTTATATAATATATTTTTTATTTATTTTTATTACTATATGAATGACTCACTATATAAATGAGATTCATAATGTTGCAAGATATTATCATTTTTATAAATTAATGATTGCATTGTATACTCTAAAAAATACAAGATATGTAAAATAAAATTTTGTATATTATTTAGTTTATCGGTTAAAGTATGATAATGGTTAAAATTAATGTCAAATAATATTAAAAATATTATTCCGTAATAATAATTTTTATTAAAAAAATAGTTTTATTCTAAAAATTTAATATTTTTTATTCAAAAATTAAAAAAATTATTTTTATAAATTTTTTCTAATAAATATTAAACTGACTAAACTGATCCGATTTAACCGTCAAACCGACTTAACCGAATCCGACGAAAACTAAAATTTTATCGGTCAAAATTAGGGCATAAAAATAAAACCATAATTTACGTCTGATTTAAGTTTTGGACCCGATACTGGCCGTAACCGACGGATTGTGCACCCCTAAAGCTGACGAGTAATCTGACAAAGGCATCAGTGAGTCATCACATCAAGTCAGAATCATAACCTCCCAATGCAATAATTGGTTCTAATGATGAATGATGATGGTGGTATCAGAAAGACGATAGCCTATTCCAATAAAAATATGCATTCTTTATTTGATGAAAATTTTGATAAACTATTCTTTAGTAAAAAATTAATTTCATCAACCGCAAACCCTCTGAAAAATGGAAGCTTTTAATTGCCGTAAAATGGTAGATCAATTATGATTGAATAAGGAGTATATGCAATGCTAACAACACTCTCCTTTTAACGTTCTCTAACACTTATTCTCTCATTGAATAAAACACACGTGAGTTTATCATTTTATATAAAATTCATTTTTAACATAAAAGATCTACACATGTTTCATCCAAAAGAAAGTAAGAGTGTAAGTGTTAGAGACCGTTAAAAAGAAAATGTTCCCAACACTTTTAAAATCTTTATGTTTTTTGAATGTCAAAATACAGAATTTTATGTGACATAAACTATGTTTACATCTATCGCTTTTATAATAACTAAAGAGTTTGTTCTAAAGTTTCTCCTAAAAAAAAGTATGTTAGGTAACATGAACTATAATTTTTTCAATTGTTTTGTTTATTTAAATTATTTTCTAGGGTGTCAGTTTGAATATTTCTTTCATTATATCTTTATAATAAATGTAAATACATCAATACATAATAAATACTATATTTTAGTTAAAATATTATTATATTTTTTTATAGAATCTGCTTAATATTTGTAATGATGATAATCCTAACAAGCAATTCTATACACAAATTCTAATTTTATTGTTTACTAATTTGACCTTACATTTAAGAATAAATAATAATAGTAATAATAATAATAATATCAAGCTACCATTATTATAAATAATAATAATTAGACGTCTATCCGTGCGATGCACTGATAAATTTAATAATATATATTATATTTTAAATAGTTTTTTTTATTTATTAGTAAATTTTAAGTTTTTTTTTTAAAATTTGATAATAATTATTTATGATTGAGGAGCCATTTCATTAAGGTTTTTCATGCATATCTTATTTATTTTATTATAATTTACCTATTTATTTAATAATTGTTATTTAATTAATTTTTTAAAAATATGAATTATATTTGAATGGTAATCGTAATAATTGGGAGTGAGTGGAATGTGAAACTGTTTTTGAGTGTCCTATTTTTTGGGTTAATTTTTAAATTAAAAATAATTATTTATTATTGATAAACTTTTTTTTGGGAAAAATTATTAATAAAACATTTTATTATTTATTTATGAACCATTTTATTAAGATTTTCCATGCATGTCCAATTTATTTTATTATTTATTTAATTTATTATAAATTTTAATAGAAAATTTTATTAAGAGAATTTTTAGGATTATAATTTAAGAAAATGTTTTTGTGTCCTATTTTTTGGGTATTTTTAAATTGATAATAATTATTGATTGTTTATGAACCAATTTATTAAGTTTTCCATGCATATCCTATTTATTTTATTAATATTTCTCAATATATTTAATAATTTTTATTTAATTAATTTTTTTTAAAATATTATATAAGTTATATTGTAATGGGAAACCGTAATAATGGGGGCTTAGTGTAATAGGAAACTGTTTTTTGAGTGTCTTATTTTTTAGGTATTTTTTAAATTAAAAATAATTATATATAAAACAATTTTATTAGGATTTTCCATGCATGTCCTATTTAGTATGATTTAATAATTATTATTTGGGTTAAATATACAACATCTTTTGTAATGTATGCTGAGTTACAGTAATATTTTTTTTGGGTTTATCCCTCAAATTTAGGCTCTGTTTGATAAAAATGACGGTTGACTGATAAATTAGTTGATAGCTTATAGCTTATGACTGATAGCTAGTGACTAATAGCTTATAGCTTATAGCTGATAGCTGATGACTTATAGCTGATAAGCTAATAGAAGTGTTTGGTAAAATTAGCGATTTAATTAGGTGATAAAATAAAATGACATAAAAAATATTTAATTATTATTATTTTATTTTAAATTATAATAAATTATAAAGGATAGTGGTGGATTTTACTTAAAATAATAAGGATAAAAAAAAAATGATAAGCTATAAGCTATAAGCTAAAATACTATTTAAAATAACATCTGAAAAATAAGCTATAAGTTAATAAAATAAACTATAAACTTGTGATGAAAAGACCTTTACTAAACAGATATTTTATTGTCATATGAGCTTATAAGCTATAACACATAAGCTATACGCTCAAAAAATATCTTTCTAAACAGAACCTTAGTGTTCAAATTGTACGCTTAATGGATAAAAAAATATTACATGGGGAATTAAAAAAAATATATATTACATGGAGAATTAAAAAAAAAAATATTACATGGATTAAACGAAACTCACCTACATTACAGAGTGTTGTAAATTTAATCTTTAGTATTTAATTGATTTATTGGGCTTTATTTGTTATAAAATTTGGCAAGAAATTTTCGTAAGAAAAGTTGTAATAAATTTTATTGAATTTTTATATAATTATTAAAGTATACAAAATGAATATGTTGACATAATTTTACGAAAAAAATATAATAAAAATATTAGCAAAGTAATACATAATTTAAAACAACATAATAAGGAATATTTCTAAATCATATTTGATACCATTAAAAAGTGAAATTAAAGAATTGACTAAAGTATTATCGTAAAATTTGTACCTACAAAAAAAATAAAAAAATAACAAACATTAATAAAATTAGTGTTATGAAAAAATATATTTTGTAATACATCGAAATTTGTAGCGGCAAAAAAAAATCAAGAATTAACAAATATTAATAAAATAAAAAAAAAATTAACATCTATACCTACAAATAAATAAAAAAAAATAAACAAAAACATCAATAAAATTAAAAGAACATCAAGTATTATAACATTGCTTTGGTGCTTCGAGAGAAAGGTATAAATAAATTATACTTACCACAATGAATGAGAGAAAACTGTGTTGTGGAATTTTTGTCAACAATAATCAAAGTAAAAACTGTGGTTTTAACTTGTGTTAGTAGTGCTATTTAAATGGTTAGTGAATAAAGTTATGGTTATTAAATGATGTGGTGTGGTTTATTTGTTTGTGGTATATAAAAGTTTTGTAAGTTATGCAATGAAGTATTGGTTTAGTGGGGTTATCGAAAACTTTAATGCAATGAAGTAATGGTTTAGTGGGGTTATTGAAAGCTTTAACCATTTTTTAAATTAATAAAAAAAATTAAATAAGAAAATCAGGCCAAGATGTGAGAGATAGAAAGTTAAAAGTGTTAGAAGAGTTTCATACTAGGGAACATTGATATATACTGTAGGACTAGACACCTTTGTGAGAGAGACACCGCATATACACCTAAAACCTTAAGGTTTTAGGTGGACAAGTGGTGTGTCTCTCACAAAGGTGCCTAATCCTACACTATGTATCAATGTTCCCTAGTGTGAAACTCCCCTAACATGGTATCAGAGTCTAGTTCGTAAAGGGACCGACTTACTTGTATCGAAATGTCCAGGAAGTGGTGTCCCGTTGAAATCGAAACGCCCAAGGAAGAGGTGTATTCGAAATACCTAATAAGAGGTGCCTTGAAAAAGGTGTCAACGGCGGTACAAGTATAAAAAAGGGGAAACATTGTGGACTCACACTTGAGGGGGAGTATTGGAATAATATAAGCAAGTGTGAGTAAGTGGGGTAATAGTCCCACATTGGATAGGAATGTGGTGACTTGAGGATTTATAAGTGAGAGAACGCATACACCTATCACCTTAAGGTTTTAGGTGGACAAGTGGTGTGTCTCTCACAAAGGTGCCTAGTCCTACAATATGTATCAATGTTCCCTAGTGTGAAACTCCCCTAACAAAAAGTGTATAACTTAAGTCTATTTTTTCCCATTGAAATTCTAGTACTAAGTGGACATATGTCGTATACGATGTCAGAAAATCAGGATGTCAAATGCAATGTCAAGACATCATAATAGCAGAATTAACAATGAACAATTTAAACAAAATTGTAGGAAATAAATAACACAAGGAAGTTGTTAATCCAGTTCGGTTCAACCTCACATACATCTGAGGGCATCCAAGTCAGGAAGGAAATACACTATAATAGTATTAGTTTGAAGCCACAACAAACAACCTCCGATTTACAAGCCTTTCACCTAATCACTACCCGTGCTATTTCTACCTAGGAACTCCTAGATATGAGACTCCTCTCACTTCCCACCAGTCACACAACAGTGACAAACTCAACTATAAAAAATACTGGAAGTCACACTTCCAAAGACACACAAAATCCACTCTTTGCTTAAAAGCTTAGAAGTGATTACAACTCAAAACTCAATCCAATTCAAGTACCTAAGGAGTACATGAATGGCTCACAAATGCACAAACAACACAATCCAGCTCAGATGTCAAAAAACATAAGAGAGGATCACAAATAACAAAGAACACACTAAACCCTAACATATCCTTGCACACACACGACTTAGTTGCCTATTTTATGTTTAGAAACGCTCTTAAATAGCCTTCTAAAATTCTGGACTTGATGATCAAAATCAGGCTAAATTAAATAGCATATCCATAATATTTTATAAAATAATATATTATTAAATGCAGATCCATGATATATTATTTCTTAAAGATCAGGTCCAAATCAAATCTTCTGCAGGAACAAATCAAATCTCATTAAATCACATGTTTCCTTAAATGTCTCAAAGTCCCTTTTTATGAAATACATGCAATTCTAGCATGGACGAAAGTTCTAAAATCACCCTCGTTGGATTGCGACGGTGAATGAACTAAAGCAAGAGAGAATCTCACATTTTAAATAACAAATCTCCTAAACCCTAATCTTCAGGTATAACATGTCCTGACCACATGTCCCGACATCGTGTTGATCCTGATGTCTGACTAACCTGTCAAGACATCTAGCTCAATATCTTGTTGTGAACTAGTTTTAACAAAATTGTTGTCAATCCAAAACCACAAAACCTACAAGCTCCCCCTTTGGCAAATTTTGTCTAAAATAAAATTTGCATGGAATACTAGAGAACATTCAAATACAACAACAATCAAATAGAACAAAATAACTCAGAGGCACACACAACGGAAATTAAAAAACAAATTCACACAGAGAGAAACAAACTCTCACACAGCAAGAAAATCACACAGAGAGAAATAAACTATCTCACATCAAGACACAAAAACTTCCGAAACAACTAAAGCACCACGTCAGGACATTCTATCTGGCATCACATCAATAGCAGGCATCTACGCACACAAAACACCACACTACCAAACTCCCCCTGAATTGCATGATCAACAATTCAGATACAGAAAATACTAACCCTGTCACATAGAACCACATCTACTCCCCCTTAAAAGAGCAGGCAACACACTAAAGAAAATTATACAAAAGCAACTACTTCCCCTCAAGTAATACTCAGGGCAATAAAACATTAAGAAAACATACTAATTACTCCCCCTTTTTAGCCATAAATTATTCAAAACAATCATACATTCACCAGGAGCAAAAAAAACCTTTGTAGCAGATACAGACAAAAAAAAAGGGTACAACAGATGTCAGCACTGCTATCTGCTTCCTCATCTTTATCACAATCTCACCAAATGTCACAACATTGTTTGGGACATGTGTCCCCGCAAATGACTTATAGTGCAAATAAAGAGAAGATTTCCTCTTTCATGCAGTATCAGAGCTGACCAAAATACCAGGGTCCTGATTGATGATAACATAATTATCAGTCACTTCCACCTCAGCTTGCTCCTCTTCGCTCCTACCCATAAACCTGCTGATAATTTCAGGAGAAAACTCCACACATTTACCTCTGTCATAAACCTTCTTGTACTCCTTGCTCATCTTACAGTTACAGTCCTCAGAAATATGTACAATGCATTTCTTCACCAGCATCCTATAATAGTCACCAACACCAGAAAAAATCATTATCAAACCAGCATCCTCAATAAGATTCACCACCAAATGGAGGGAAAAGAAAGTATTCTTTGCACTCCTCCACACATGTAATTGCTATAACTCCTTAAACGTGCAAATTCCCAATTCTCCCCTTAACTTCTCAAATTGATTTGCATCCAAATCCTTAGTAAATATGTCTGTCAGTTGCTTCTCAGTGGCCACATGCTCCAGAGTAACACTTTTGTCCTCAACAAGATCCCTAATAAAATGATAACGAATGTCAATATGCTTTGTTCTACTATGTTGGATGAGATTCTTTGATAAATTGATTGCACTCATATTGTCACAATATAATGTCATGACATCCTATTTGACATTATATTCCTTTAGCATTTGTTTCATCCAAATAAATTGAGAGCAACTGCTTCCTGAAGCAATATACTCATCCTCAGCTGCTCGGTCTGCATCACAATGCCCTACAAGCATGGAATTTGAACTTTTAGGATACAACATTCCATAATCACTAGTACCATTTATGCATTTCAAGATCCTCTTCACTTGATTAATGTGGCTCATTTTAGGCTCAACATGATATCTAGCACAAACTCCTACAACAAAAGTGATGTCTGGTCTGCTAGCTGTAAGATACAACAGACTACCAATCATACTCCTGTATAAACTTTGATCCACATCAACACCTTTTTTCTTAGCAGAAGGCATGATGTCTTGAACATCTTATTCCACAACATACTCATAGTCATTTGAGGGCACTTCCTTTCTTGTCAATGACTTTTTCTTGGTAGCAGGGGTCACACTTTTACTCCATCCTTTGTCAGGTCTGAAATTCTGGTATCAGATATGTGATGTCAAGTGAGATGTCACAACATCAATATCTGTTATATGAACAAGACAACAATAGTAACAGTACTTAACAATGATAACCAACACAGAAAATTGTTCACCCAGTTCGGTCTAACAACCTACGTATGGGGGCTACCAAGCCAGGGAGGAAATTCACTATTAGTAGTATCAATTTGTAGATTCTACAATCAACCCACCAGTTGACAATCTACTCACTTAATCACTACCCAATGACACTTCTACCTAAGACACTCTTAGGTATGAGAACCCTCTCACTCCCCTTCAACCACAACAGTGATGAAAACAGAAAATAACAATGTAAGAAGACCCACATTGATCTTGCTTAAAAGCTTTGATTAAGAACAAACACTCGTGCTTAAAAGCTTAGAGTAGACAAATTACAACTCAATTAAACAGTCCAATTCAAACATCAAAGAGATGAATGAATGGCTCATAATACACAGACGAAAACACAAACCCTAATACTTGACACTCAGTACACAATCTCTTGTCTTCGTCTCTTCCAAGTAGGGTTGAGGTTGCTTTAAATAGAAACTTATTCTTGGGCTTGGACTCCTTGAAAATCTCAGATTTGATTCACAATTAAAACTGATTTTATCTTCAAATCTTTTCGCCCTAAAATAGTAACAATATATACTCCATAAATGATTGCATCATAACAGATTTTCTCCAAGATTTTCGCCTGCAATCTCTCAAACATAACAAAAACGCGCAACCCTAAAACATAACAGACTGAACACAATGTTCTGTCAACAGATGTTAAGACATCAGTCTTGACATCATGCACAAAACTGCAACCTTAAGTAACACACCACAAGCAGAACGATAGCAACACATGTTAAGACATCTGACATGACATCTTGAACAAACACATAGTTTTACCAAAATTACTGCCAATAAAAGAGCTAACAATCTCCCCTTTTGGCTAATTTTGGCTAAAACAACATCAGCACACATCAGAGATACCTGCAGCAGAAACAAACCAAACACACCATACCACTAACATTCAGCAACACTAAACAAAACAAAGGCTCCCCCTCAAGCCAAGGAACCACACATACCAGACCAGAAAGCAACATACAACCCTGACATTCTTCAGTTAACATAGATCACTCAAAAACTACTGCATCTCCCCCTTCAGCCAACAAGAAGAACCGCATTCAGCTGTACCAAAAAAACTACTAATAGTCTACTTTATCTCCCCCTTTTTAGCCATAATTGGACAAATTATAGAAGAAGTAGTCAGACACAAACTGTCATTGTTAGATTAGATAGCCAGCAGTCAGTCACACAAGCTCTCCCTTGTTAGATTAGACTAACACCAACAAGATAACCAAGGCAAAAAATATCATATTGAAACTGTTAACAAGAGCAGTACAGACAAATTAAGTCACAAACCAAGCACACACAGGTGCCATCAGAAATCCAGAACAGCACACATAAGTGCCTAAAGAAAACCAAAAAGAAACAAAAAGAAAACACCAACATAGCCAACATAACCAGCAGAATCAATCTTCCTCAGAATCATCAGAAGCATCTTCATCACCCTCATTATCAGTTGTTGAGCCACCCTCCTCAGAACCTGAAACATTACCACCTTCACCCCGTTCTAAAGACTTAATCAGTTTTTCAAGTCTCATCTTCCTGGCAGCGCTGGTATTGATAACAACATCTAGATCTTTACATGCTAACTTCAACTCATTGATCAGATCATTTTTGGTGCATGTCTTGTTGACACCAGTTCCTGATGTTGAAACAATATCTGGGACATGATTCCCTATAAACAGCTTAGGATGCAGAGACAATGCAACCTCCCTCTTGCAAGCAATATCAGAGTTAGTTAAGATTCCAGGATGTTGATTCAATATCATTCCACAAATAAGGGAAGGAAATGCTATAGGCATCTTAACAACATTAGTTGTAGCATGCTTCACAATTTGATCAAAGATGTAATTCCCATAATCAAACTTGACCTTGTTGCCAACAACAAAGATGAACCTTCATAACCCTACAACTATGGTAGTTTTGTGATTTGTAGGTACCCAGTTTGCAGCCCCAATCCTATGCAAAATTGCATATTTGACACTTAGTTGGCTAGCAGGCAATTTACCTTTCAAGGGCCAACTAGTCACTTGACTAGCAGTGATTACCTTGCACACATGGTTGTCAGTAACTTCCAGTTTACACTCCTCTTTATCACTCATTCCCAAGTACTTGTTGATGGTACTAGGAGAGAAATGAATACATTTGCCCCTAACATAAACCTTCATGAAATTCACACTTCTACCATCAGCAATATCAGCAGGAATGTTCACAATGAATTCCTTAACCAGCACATCATAACACTTTGAAAAATCTGACACAATCTTTAATAATCCTGCAACATGAATCAACTCCATGATTTCCTTGACCTCCAAGGCATCTTTACCAAGCTCTCTCTCCAGAGCAATTCTTCTTAGATAAATATACTTCCACTTACTCACATTGTCAACAGAATGGAATGAAATATTGTCTAAAGGGACATCAGGAAGTTTGTTAACAATCTTTTTGCTAGCAGCCTTCTTCTCAGGATTGATGTCCTGGACATCCTCCTCAACATCAAATTCTGAGTCAGAGTCAGACCTGGCATTCCTTTTCTTGGAGCTGGTAGCCACCTTGCTCCATGATTTTGTAGGACTAACCACAGACTTCTTCTTACCACTACCAAGAGGCCCTGTCATAGCAACAACCTTCTCTTTTCTTGTCTTCATCCTTTTTGCTATCCCAGGCACCACATTTGCAATTATCTCATTGTCAGAGGGAACATCAACAAGATTCACAACAACATCATCAAAGTTAACAAATTTTTCTTTACTCTGATCAGCACCAATACTCTTCTTCCCTGAACTAGAGTCCTCAGTAACACCCTCACTTCTTCCGTCATTAAGCACAGAATAATCCAATTTGTGTAAATTTGCAGTCTCAGTATCTTCATCAGAACTCGAAGAGTCTACTTTTTCTTCCTCACTTTGATGTGCATCCAAAGTAGGTACAACATCAATTTTAGACAGAGGAACATTAATCCCAGGAACCCTACGCTCTTCATACAATAGACCAGTGACAATACTTTTAATGGTTCTATCCACATACTTACTACCTTTCCTATGATCATAAGAAGACTCAACATTGGTTTTAGAGGAGTTACCTGCAGGTGTACGTTTGGAACTTCTTACATGCAGTTTACTGGGCCTCGTCTTTTTAGTTTCAGAATGGGGAATCATGGATAGAGGCGCAATGTCCAGAGCATCATCAAGCGAGACCTCTTCAGTAGAAACCCTAGATTTTGTATGCGATGGATTTTTGGTAGCAGATTTCTTGGATGGAGAAGGTTGTTGTTGAGACATTGTTACTTTCTTGCAGCTGATTGACAAAAGGTTGGAAGAGCTTCTTTTTCTGGGAGAGAAGACGAACAAACAATATGAGGCAGAATGGAGGTAACGTGTGGTAGTAAAGATGTGAAATGATTGCTTATGCAAATGGGGCTGCTTTTGTTGGAAAATTGAAAGGTAATAAACGGTATTTCCACACTAAGATAAATTACTTTTAAAATTTTTGAATTTTAAAGAACATTGTCCACACGCCATTAATTGCTATAAGTCTTCACAAATATGGATACCCAATTTCCTTCTTAAGAATTCAAATTTACTTGCATCCACATCCTTAGAGAGAATATCAGCAACCTTCTTTTGTCTAGTGACATGTTCCAACTGAATGACCTTGTTTTCTTCAAATTCTCTTCTGAGCAGATGATTAATGTGCTTAGTGTCCCTCAGGATGTCACAGCAAGATGTCATGACATCATGTTTGACATTATACTCAATCAGACTTTGTTTCACCTCTTTCAGATGTAGATGACCAAGTCTTTGATGGTCCAAATCCACATCATCATCTTTGGCAATAGTACATATGGTGGAGTAACTGGACTCTTGAGGAACCCACAAGTAGCAGTTATCTTTCGATCTAGCTCCCCTCATAACAACTTCACTTTTTTCATTTGTCACTAAACATTCAAATTTTGTATATCTGACCTCGAAACCTTCATCACACAATTGACTGATGCTAATTAAATTAGTAGTTAACCCTTTAATAAGTAACACATTATCAAGACTAGGCCCAACTGAAAAATTCAGCTTTCCAATCCCTTTGACCTCACCTTTGGCTCCATCCCAAAAAGTCACATCACTTGTGGAATAAGATTTGACATCCACCAACAGGTTCTTGACACCTGTCATATGTTTAGAACACCCACTGTCAAAGTACCAATCTTCCATAGCTAAGGCTCTAATAGACATGTGAGCTAATAAGCTTGTAACAGCAACCTTGGAAACCCATTGTTTTCCACTTGTTGGAGTATTCTGATTTGGTCCAGGGTGAGGAACAGGTTTAGAATATCCATGCAGTCCAAAGCAAAAAGGCTTTATGTGCCCAAATCTTCCACAGTAATGACATCTCTATCTTTGACTTTCTTCTCTGAAGTGATTAAGATGTCTTCTCCATTGAGGTTGAGTCTGTCTTCTGCTATGATAATGAGGTTGTCTTCTGCCATAATGATGAGGTTGTCTTATGCCATACTGATGAGGTTGTCTTCTGCTATGATGATGAGACACAAAATGATTTGGCCCAAAAACATGCACCTTCCCATGATGTTGCGACATCTGATGAGACAGGTTCTGTTTAGTACCAGAAGAACTAGCATCTGACGAAGGTTTCTTCTCACTTTCAAATCCCAGCTCAGTCATGTCTCCTACCAGTTTTCCAGTCTGAAGAATGTCATCCAAGATATCAGTCCCCTTGTTTAGCATTCTGATAGATTTGACCATTTAATCAAGCTTGGAGTTTAGCAGAATTACTTCATTCTCTAGATCAGTCTTTTCAGCCTTTAGTTATACTATAAATTTCTTTTGCTTTTCCCCATCTAGACACACTTGTTCACTTCTAATGCACAGCTCTCTATATGATGCAACTAGCTCCTCATACGTAATCTCTCCATCACTTGAATCATTATCAGACTCACATATTCCAGTCATAGCTCTGGCATGCTTAGCTAATTCATCTTCACTTTCAGTGTCCTCATCAGACCACGTGACAGACAAACCCTTTTTCTGTTTAAGGTATGTGGGACATTCAGCTCTGATGTGACCAAAACCTTCACAGGCATGACATTGGATTCCTTTGTCATTATTAGGCCTATCCTCTGCTTTGGTTTTCTTTATCTGATCAGCTGACTTGTTGATGTCAGATGTGATGTTCTTGACATTAGGTTTATAATTTCTGTCCATTCTTTTCATTTTCAGAACTAGACATCAGTGCTATGCTTTTGGCCTTCTTTTCTGATCTGTCATTCAACCCTAATTCAAATGTCTGAAGTGAACCAATCAACTCATCTACCCTCATCTGGCTGATGTCTTGAGCTTCCTCTATAGCAGTCACCTTCATATCAAATCTCTTGGGAAGAGATCTGAGAATTTTTCTCACCAGCTTCTCATCAAACATCCTCTCTCCTAGGGCACTAAAAGCATTTGACAGTTCAAGTATGTTCATGTGAAAGTCATGAATGGTTTCTTCATCTTTCATCCTCAAACTTTCAAACTTTGTTGTTAGAAGCTGAAGTCTTGACATCTTGACCTTGGAAGTTCCTTCATGAGTTATTTTCAGGATGTCCCAAGCCTCCTTAGCCACTTCACATGTGTTGACTAGCCTAAAAATGTTCTTGTCAATACCATTAAATAAGGCATTCAAGGCCTTAGAATCCCAAGAGCAAGTTCATCTTCTTCCTTGGTCCAATATTCTTCAGGGTTCAGCTTTGACTGACCATCTTTTCCCACAATGACAGGATGTTTCCATTCTTTCAAAATAACCTTCCAAGCCCTGCTGTCTAAAGACTTCAAAAAGGCAACCAGGCGAGGTTTCCAATAGTCATAATTTGATCCATCTAGAATAGGGGGTATATTCATAAAACCACCACTATCCTTGTCCATTGCACCAGAAAGTAACAGCCCTAGATCTCACCCAGATACAGAGCAGGATGGCCTGCTCTGATACTAATTGAAATTCTGGTATCAGATATGTGATATCAAGTGAGATGTCACAACATCAATATCTGTTATATGAACAAGACAATAATAGTAACAGTACTTAACAATAATAACCAACACAAAAAATTGTTCACCCAGTTCGGTCTAATAACCTACGTCTGGGGGCTACCAAGCCAGGGAGGAAATTCACTATTAGTAGTATCAATTTGTAGATTCTACAATCAACCCACCAGTTGACAATCTACTCACTTAATCACTACCCAATGACACTTCTACCTAATACACTCTTAGGTATGAGAACCCTCTCACTCCCCCTCAACCACAGCAGTGATGAAAATAGAAAATAACAATGTAAGAAGACCCATCTTGATCTTGCTTAAAATCTTTGATCAAGAACAAACACTCGTGCTTAAAAGCTTAGAGTAGACAAATTACAACTCAATTAAACAGTCTAATTCAAACATCAAAGAGATGAATGAATGACTCACAATACATAGACGAAAACACAAACCCTAATACTTGACACTCAATACACAATCTCTTGTCTTCGTCTCTTCCAAGTAGGGTTGAGGCTGCTTTAAATAGAAACTTATTCTTGGGCTTGGACTCCTTGAAAATCTCAGATTTGATTCACAATTAAAACTAATTTTATCTTCAAATCTTTTCGCCCTAAAACAGTAACAATATATACTCCACAAATGATTGCATCAGAACAAATTTTCTCCAAGATTTTCGCCTGCAATCTCTCAAACATAACAAAAATGCGCAACCCTAAAACATAACAGACTGAACACAATGTTCTGTCAACAGATGTTAAGACATCAGTCTTGACATCATGCACAAAACTGCAACCCTAAGTAACATACCACAAGCAGAATGATAGCAACACATGTTAAGACATCCGACATGACATCTTAAACAAACACATAGTTTTACCAAAATTTCTGCCAATAAAAGAACTAACAAGGTCCAACCTTAGTACTTTTCTTGGATGCCTTAGAAGGCTTGCTTGTAGACACAACAACCTTCCCCTTTTTGGTCCTCAATATTTTAACAATACCAGGAGCCCGTTTTTTTCCTATAGGCTCATCATCAGAATCTAGACCATCTACATTGACAATGTCAGTAGACTGATCATTCTTCACACCAGCACTCTCTTCTTTATCTTCAGCAGACATACTATTATCATCAGAATCATCTCTTTTACCATATTCTCATGAGATTTTTTAGGAGACTCACTCTTAAAGTTTTCTTGTGTGGTTTCAACAGGATGATCAGGTCGGGCCAAGGATGTTGCGACATCTGACACAACATCAGACTCAGGGTCAGTAACCAAGATCTTAGAGAGATACATATGAACACTTGTATCAATAGTGTCATTAACAACAACATTCAAACTAGATTGACTTAGAGTTTCTTCTACTTTAGGGTTATCTAGACTCACAGTTTCAGAGGTAACAACATTTGAAACAACAACATTTAAACCAGAAGTATCAACAACACCCACAAAGGCATACTTATTTCTGCCAAGTCTTTCAACTTGCATCTGCCTCATTAAGTCCATTTGGAAAAGTTTTAAAACTCTGGCCGCAGCCTGATGTTGTGACTTTGGGCGTGACATCCTGATTTGCTTCTCATTTTTATACTTACTACATATTTTGACTTCTTCAATTTTGAACTTGGGTAGACCTCTAACAACTTCTTTAGAAATAATCTTCTTCATACCTTTGAGATTTAGATGTCCAAGCTTCTGGTTCCATAACTTTACCTCATCTTCCTTAGATATTAAACATGTGGAAGAATAAGTAGTTTCTTGAGGTACCCACAAATAGCAATTGTCTTTAGTCCTAACTCCCTTCATCAGAACATCATTCTTCTCATTTGAAACCAAACATTCAGACTTGGTGAATTTTACATTTAAACCTTGATCACATAACTGACTGATACTTATCAGATTAACAGTCAACCCTTTCACAAGTAAAACATCATCTAGTCTAGGAAGTCCAGTACACCATAACTTTCCTAATCCCTTAATTTTCCCTTTAGCTCCATCACCAAACGTGACAAAACTTATGGAATAAGACTTGATGTCCACCAAATACATTTTGACTCTAGTCATATGTCTAGAACACCCACTTTCAAAGTACCAGTCTCCTCTAGATGAAGCCCTAAAGAAAGTATGGGCTATAAGACTAGAATTACCAACCTTAGGTTTCCACTCCTTTCTAGCTTTAGTCATCATATGATTAGTCCTAGGTTATGTTAGATGTTTTAAATACCCATACAGTTTGTAACAAAAAGGCTTTATATGACCATATTTACCACAATAATGAAATTTCCAAGGCAAGAACTCGCCTTTGGTATGAGTTTTCTGAATTCAGGCAGGATGTTGTAACATTTGGTCAGACATTATGAGCTCACCTTTTACTTCAGCAGGAACAAACTTTGTCACAGGGGTTTTTCTTTGATTATTTAAAGGCTGATAATTAAACCCTATACCAGTAAACATTTTACCTCTTTTCCAAATTTAAATAATCTCACCCAACACATCAGATCCATTGTTCATTATTCTTACAGATTTGGTCATGTTTACAAGTTTAGAATTCTATAGGGTTACCTCATCTTGAGGACTAGAGATAGTAGATAAGAGTTTCTCTTTTTCAACCCGCAGTTGAGCTATGGTTCTCTTTAGGTTTTCTCCTATCTTGCACACTTCTTCACTTATGATACAAAGTTCCTTGTAGGAAGCAACTAATTCTTCATAAGTGACCTCTTCATCACAAGAATCTTCATCAGAATCACATCTACCAGTGAGTGTTGTAGCATGCTTAGCAATTTCATCATCAGGTTTACTTTCAGAATCATCATCAGACAAGCCCTTCTTTTGTTTGTTGAGGTACGTGGGACATTCTAATCTAACGTGACCAAAACCCTCACATTCATGACACTTAATACCTTTTCCTTTATTTGACTTATCCGCTGTTATTGTTTTTCTCTAAAATTCTTGTTCTTCCTAATGTCGAATGACATGTCCTCGACATGTGGTCTTGACTTCCTATCCATACTCTTCAACACCTTATTGAATTTCCTCCCAAAAAGCACAATAGTATTATAAATTCCTTCATCAGTCTCCATGTCACATTGAACTTCTTCATCATTATTATTAGAGATAAAGGTTATGCTTTTGTTCTTCTTTTCAAATCTTTCATTGATAGCCAATTAAAAAGATTGAAGTGACCCAACAAGTTCATCCACTATCAATTTGATTATGTCTTGGGCTTCTTCAATGACTGTGACCTTCATGTCAAATCTCTTAGGTAGAGACCAGAGAATTTTTCTAACCATCTTTTCTTCAGCCAGTTTTTATCCCAAGGCACTAAAAGAATTTTCTATTTCAAGAAAATTCATGTGAAAGTCATGAATGCTTTCATCTTTAAATTTTCAAATCTGATAGTGAGGACCTGAAGACTAGACATTTTTACCTTATATGTGCCTTCATGAGTAGTTTTGAGAATTTCCCATGCATCTTTGGCAACAGTACACGTGTTTATTAATTTGAACATGTTTTGTCAACTCCATTGAATAGGGCATTCAAAGCTTTGGAGTTTCCAAGAGCAGTTTCATCTTTTTCATTAGACAAGTCCTCTCCTGGCTTCAAAGTATCCTTCCCATCTTTAACATTAACAACAAGATGTTCCCAACCCTTGATGATAGCTTTCCAGGTTTTGTTATCCATAGATTTTAGGAAAGCCAACATACGTGTCTTCCAATAGTCATAGTTGGTGTCATTTAAGACAGAGGGCCTGTTAACATTTCCTCCTCCTTTCTTATCCATAATAATAGAAAATATGTCCTTGGAGCTCACCCAAAACAAAATAGGGTGCTTGCTCTGATGCCAATTGAAATTCTAGCAATAAGTGGACAAGTGTCGTATACGATGTCAGGAAATCAAGATGTCAAATGCAATGTCAAGACATCATAATAGCAGAATTAACAATGAATAATTTAAACAAAATTGCATGAAGTAAATAACAGAAGGAAGTTGTTAACCCAGTTCGGTGCAACCTCACCTACATCTGGGGACATCCAAGCTAGGAAAGAAATCCACTATAATAATATTAGTTTGAAGCCACAGCAAACAACCCCCGGTTTACAAGCCTCTCACCTAATTACTACCCGTGCTATTTCAACCTAGAAACTCCTAGAAATAAGACCTCTCTCACTTCCCACCAGTCACACAACAGTGACAAACTCAACAATAAAGAATACTGGAAGTCACACATCCAAAGACACACAAAATCCACTCTTTCCTTAAAAGCTTAGGAGTGATTACAACGCAAAACTCAGTCTAATTCAAGTACCTAAGGAGTACATAAATGGCTCACAAATGCACAAAGAACACAATCTAACTCAGATGTCAAAAGACATAAGAGAGAATCACAAATAACAAAGATCACACTAAACCCTAAAATCTCCTTGCACACACACGACTTAGTTTCCTATTTTAGGTTTACAAGCGCCCTTAAATAGCTTTCTAAAAATCTAGACTTAATGAGCAAAATCGGGCTAAATTAAATAACACATACATAATCACATCTACCAGTGAGTGTTGTAGCATGCTTAGCAATTTCATCATCAGGTTCACTTTCAGAATCATCATCAGATAAGCCCTTCTTTTGTTTGTTGAGGTACGTGGGACATTTTGATCTAACGTGACCAAAACCCTCACATTCGTGACACTGAATACCTTTTCCTTTATTTGACTTATCCGTTGTTATTGGTATTCTCTAAAAATTCTTGTTCTTCCTGATGTCGAATGACATGTCCTCGACATGTGGTCTTGACTTCCTATCCATACTCTTTAACACCTTATTGAATTTCCTCCCAAAAAGCACAATAGTATTAGAAATTCCGTCATCAGTCTCCATGTCACATTGAACTTCTTCATCATTATTATTAGAGATAAAGGCTATACTTTTGTTCTTCTTTTCAAATCTTGCATTGATAGATAATTAAAAAGATTAAAGTGACCCAACAAGTTCATCCACTATCAATTTAATTATGTCTTGGGCTTCTTCAATGACTGTGACCTTCATGTCAAATCTCTTAGGTAGAGACCTGAGAATTTTTCTAACCAGCTTTTCTTCAGCCAGTTTTTCTCCCAAGGAACTAAAAGAATTTTCTATTTTAAGAACATTCATGTGAAAGTCATGAATGCTTTCATAATCTTTCATCTTTAAATTTTCAAATCTGATAGTGAGCACCTGAAGACTAGACATTTTTACCTTATATGTGCCTTCATGAGTAGTTTTGAGAATTTCCCAAGCATCTTTGGCCACAGTACACGTGTTTATTAATTTGAACATGTTTTGTCAACTCCATTGAATAGGGCATTCAAAGCTTTAGAGTTTCCAAGAGCAGTTTCATCTTTTTCCTTAGACCAGACATCTCATGGTTTCAAAGTATCCTTCCCATCTTTAACATTAACAACAGGATGTTCCCAACCTTTGATGATAGCTTTTCAGGTTTTGCTATCCATAGATTTTAGGAAAGCCAACATACGCGTCTTCCAATAGTCATAGTTGGTGTCATCTAAGACAGAGGGTCTGCTAACATTTCCTCCTTCTTCCTTATCCATAGTAATAGAAAATATGTCCTTGGAGCTCACCTAAAACAAAACAGGGTGCTTGCTCTGATGCCAATTGAAATTCTAGCACTAAGTGGACAACTGTCGTATACGATGTCAGGAAATCATGATGTCAAATGCAATGTCAAGACATCATAATAGCAGAATTAACAATGAACAATTTAAACAAAATTGCATGAAGTAAATAACAGAAGGAAGTTGTTAACCTAGTTCGGTGCAACCTCACCTACATTTGGGGACATCCAAGTTAGGAAAGAAATCCACTATAATAATATTAGTTTGAAGCCACAGCAAACAATCCCCGGTTTACAAGCCTCTCACCTGATTACTACCCGTGCTATTTCAACCTAGAAAATCCTAGATATAAGACCTCTCTCACTTCCCACCAGTCATACAACAGTGACAAACTCAACAATAAAGAATACTGGAAGTCACACTTCTAAAGACACACAAAATCCACTCTTTCCTTAAAAGCTTAGGAGTGATTACAATGCAAAACTCAGTCCAATTCAAGTACCTAAGGAGTACATGAATGGCTCACAAATGCACAAAGAGCACAATCTAACTCAGATGTCAAAAGACATAAGAGAGGATTACAAATTACAAAGATCACACTAAACCCTAAAATCTCCTTACACACACACGACTTAGTTTCCTATTTTAGGTTTACAAGCGCCCTTAAATAGTCTTCTAAAAATCTAGACTTGATGAGCAAAATCGGGCTAAATTAAATAGCACATCCATAATATTTTGGAAAATAATATATTATTAAATTCCATAATATTCTAAAAATAAAATATTATTAAATGCAAATCCATAATATATTATTTCCTGAAGATCAGGTCCAAATCAAATCTTCTGCAAGAACAAATCAAATCTCATTAAATCTCATATTTCCTTAAATGTCTCAAAGTCCCTTTTTATGAAATACATGCACTTCTGGCATGGACAGAAGTTCCAAAATTACCCTATTTGGATTGCGACAGTGAATGAACTAAAGCAATAGAGAATCTCACACTTTAAATAACAAACCTCCCAAACCCTAATCTTCTGGTATAACATGTTCTGACCACATGTCTGACATCGTGCTGATCCTAATGTCTGACCAACATGTCAAAACATATGACTAAACATATTGCTGTGAACATATTTTAACAAAATTGCTGCCAATCCAAAATCACAGAACTTACACCCATGTTATTAAACATTCTTGTGTCATTAAACTTCTATTATTATAATTAATTAATTAAATTTATTTATCAAGGTAGTGGAGTAATTATTACTTAATAAATAAATTAAATATATAAAATTACACAATTAAATTTATTTATGAAGTTAGTGGGGTAAATATTATTAATAAATAAATGATATAAATATAGATAATTAGACGATTAAAAGAAAACAATATCAATTAATAATAATAATAAATAAATAAAATAAATATAACAAATGACATAATTGACCTCCGTTTCGGTGTAAAAAATTGTTAAGTGACTTAACAACTTTTATATATAAGATTAATTAATTAAATTTATTTATCAAGTTAGTGAAGTAATTATTATTAAATAAATAAATTAAATAAATATAGAAAATTACACAATTAAATTTATTTATGAAGTTAGTGGGGTAATTATTATTAAATAAATAAATGATATAAATATAAAAAATTAGACAACTAAAAGAAAACAATATCAAATTAGAATAATAATTATTAAATAAAATAAAATAAAATAAAATATAGCAAATGACATAATTAACCTCTTTTTGGTGCCAAAAATTGTTAAGTGACTTAACAACTTTTATATATAAGATTAAATATATTTATCAAATTAGTGGAGTAATTATTACTAAATAAATAACTTAAATAAATGTAGAAAATTACACAATTAAAATTATTTATGAAGTTAGTGAGGTAATTATTATTAAATAAATAAATGATATAAATATCAAAAATTAGACAATTAAAAAAAACAATATCAAATTAAAATAATAATAATTAAATAAATAAAATAAAATAAATATACAAATGACATAATTGACCTCCGTTTTGGGATTTTACCCGAATACCCCACTTTTAAAAAAAAATCCCAAAATAAACCAATATTCAAATTATTTCCCAAAGTACCCCAGTTTGGGGTACTGATAGAGTGTAGGCGCCAGATGAATTGGCGACCCCTTTGTAAGTTAAAGAGGTGTCGCCAATTGGATTGAAGACACCACATGATGTTGTCAATCCAATTGGCAATAGAGTGTTAAGTTTATAATGTCATCGCCAATTCATTTGGAGACAGAGTGTCCAATGCAATGTTATTTAACCACCTTCCTGCATCTGCATTTGACAACTTAATTTCGTCACGGTAGTATTGAAATGGAGGTTGAGTTAGAGTATACCCTGCATTCACAACTTTTTTGCGAAGGTTCTTGTCTTTGATTGCACGCATGAAGTTTTGTGTGATACGTCTAATGCATTAGACATGGGTAGAAGGATGATTATGCCACCCGTTATCATGGTTGTAGTAAGCACTCTCAATAGCAGCACGCCTGTTTGAAATCAAACAGAGATTGGCATGTTGAGCCACATGTGTTATGAGATTCTTAAGGAAGAAACTCCAACCAGCAGCGGTCTCTCCTTCAACCAGAGCAAAGGCAATGGAAAATACATTATTGTTGTCGTCTTGTGCAACTGCCATAAGCAAGGTGCCCTTGTATTTTCCGTATAGCCATGTTCCGTCAATTTGAATAACAGGTTTGCAGAATGCAAAACCTTTGATGCATGGTTGAAACGCCCAAAAGAGTCGGTGAAATATTGCATTTCCATCAATAATAGTTCCATCTGGCCTACATGCTGACACCGTCTGCATAATTGCAACAGTCCCCGGTGTGAACGTCTTAAGTGCCACCAAAAATCGCGGTAATTCTTTGTATGAATCCTCCTAGTTGCCAAATACATGTTCAACAACATTTGTCCTTGCAATCCACGTTTTCTTGTACGAGTGAGTCTAATTATACCGCGTAACGATATGAGAGATTATTATATTCAACTTCACTGATGGATCCTTGTTAACAAGCGGCAAAATGTCTTGACATATCAATTATGCGCTCAATTTTCGGTGATCCTGAATAATATTTGTGCCAGTGCAACTATGAGGTGGCTCTATAGAAGTTATCTTCCAATAATCACTTATCTTCCTGGACGTTCTGATTGGTCGATGATCTGAGATTGCTAAGATGGAAGATTTTTTTGGATTAAAGTATACAACTCAATATAGTTGAAACCAGAATGTTCGTGACTAACGAACATATTTTGAATATCTTCATCATCTCGCACTTTAAGTGGATAAAATTTAACGTTGTTGGTTTAACAAAACCGAGTTTTTATATATAATTTGTGATATAGGACCAAACCCTAATTTTGAGTCCAATCTATCTTTGAAATACAAGAAACTTGTATTTCTATTGATTGTGAATCAGACAACATTGGTGTTTTGAAAACCAAACCTAGATACATCAGAGACATACGTCTCTCCGTTGTAGTGGGCGTTAATAATGTATCTCGATGCAGATGCCATTATTTTTTACTATATTTTTCGTATGTGAACATATTTGCTGCAACTGACAATGCTTGGGACATATTAAATATGCATGAAGCATTAAATGAACTCTCCATATCAATTGGCGACAACCTTCTTTTTGTGAACATTGGCTCAATTCAAATTGGCAACATGGTACAGTCTGCAACCTACAATGTCTCCATGTCATACTCAAACTGCCATGCATGCATGTCCCTATGTCTCAGCTATGCTCAGCTTCACGTGCCTAGGAGTCTCTACTTGGACTGGCACACCTCTCACATGCACTACATGGTCGCCAATTCAATTGGGCGCTACCTTGCTGCACTCATTTGAAACTTTATTATTCTTCCTCTATAAATTCATCTAGAGTGTGTTCTAGTATGTCATCATCAGAAATAGTTAATCACTAGCATCATATATAATCAACTAGTTTTATATCGTCAGATATAATGTCTTTATTGACAATGGGTGAAATGCACAAAGACACTGTCGCCAACATTGAAAATTATGTAAGTGTTTACTTCACTAAGTGTTTTTTTCTCTATTGAAAATGTGTAATTGTTTATGTCTTCCTATTTCTTCTCATGTGTAAATGTTAATGTCTTCATATTTCTTCTCGTGTGTAAGTGTTTAAGTCTTCATATTTCTTCTCATGTGTAAGTGTTTATTTCTTTGTAGGATGTCTCTCGATTTCGTCCTCGTGCCCATGAATATGTTGGTCCCGACGAATTAATTGTACCATATATTAAGCTTGTCGGTTTCGGACATGTAAGGAAAATTATGTCTTACTCGATTGATTCAAAGTTTATAGTAGCTTTACAAGAAAGATGGCGCCTAGAGACACACACTTTCTTTTTCCCAACCGGTGAATGTACCGTGCCGTTAGAGGATGTGTACATGTTACTCGGGTTGCGTATTAATGGTAAGGCGGCCAATGGAAAAACAAACTTTGATAATTTAATTTGTGAGGAACTTTTGGGTGCCGACTTGCTGGATTATAACCCAAGAGGCCAAGGTATCTTACTTTCGTGTCTCAAGGCATATTACAGTAGTTTAATATTAGATGAAAATTCTACCGAAGAAATAAAAATAATAAAAACCAGGTGTTATCTTATGCTTTTACTTGGTTCATTTTTATTTCCCAAAGGTACTGGTTCTACTATGCACATTATGTATTTACCCTTATTAAGAAACCTAGATAAAACAAGAGAATATAGTTGGGGTTCCGCTTGTTTGTCTTATTTGTATAGCTCTCTGTGTAAAAACACAACAAAAAACACATCTACATTTTTTGGATGCGCCGTTTTTCTCCAAGCATGTGGTTGGTCTAGATTGTCATCCCTAGCGCTCGTCAACCACAACAACTTCTCATTCTTGTATGCACAAAAGTAAGTTAATAACTTAATATTAGTTAATTCACCTTACTAATTATTGTGTCTAACTAATTTATTTGAACTTTTTGTTGTTTAGACTGTCGGCTCGCGGTATGACTTACAATAGATGTCTTAGACATTGTATCATTCAATACCACAATCTCTTGGATCAGCTTACACCTGCAGATGTAAGGCCACTAAATGAATCAATTTATTTTTTATATCACCCGTTTTATGATCTAATATTTTTCTCTTCTACAGTTTATTTGGCGTCCATATCCAAACATGAAACACCTACATGAAGTTAAAGAGGAAGATACAACTGTTTGGATTGCATGTGTGACGATCATCAGATTCACCACTGTGGAGATGCACCACAGTGACCGTGTCAAACTATAGTTTGGAATGCATCAAAATATCCCAGATCCCCCGATTGACTTCGATAAATGGCATCTACAAAAAATTAGTGATTAATGGAACTATCCCGACTGGAAAGATTTTGCTAAATCTGAGTGTCGTAAATGAAGGAACCGTTGCGCCCATGTCTTACTGTTAGCTCCTAATTAATTTGTTAGCTCTTAATTTCGACGCTACATGATTTCAAACAATTTGGCTTTAAGGGAAGGTATTCTTTAAAATAATAAGCTAAAAAAAAGAAGGCTTCGACTAGAAGGCCTTCGACCATGTTGCTAAAAGCCTGAGTCGAATAGAAGGATTTCAAGACTTCAAATATTTCTAAGTTCAAAGAGTTAATTTGACAGGATGAAACTGATATGGATAATGCGCTGCGGTTACAACTAGGTAGTGGAGGAAAGTTCTACTATTTGAATTTGAAAGAGGACAGGTGGCGAAGATCCAGAAGTTGAAGACATGCAAAGTGCCAAGTGGCGTGATCTAGGAGTAAAACCGTCAAATGGTGGTTACTTTAGAGTATTATAAATAGGTTAGTCCTAGAGTTAGAATAGATGTGAAAAAATCATATTTGTACAAGTAACTCTATATTCACTCAAAGTATCCAGTGTGTCGAGAAACAAGTGAAGTGAGAATGTACGTGATTGTAATCACCATTATCCTTATTACAATGCAATTTACTTTGAAGTTTCTATTTTAGATTCTTTACTCTGAAATATTTTTCACGAACTTTTACCTTTCAAGTCAGTTACATTAAAAGCCTTTACTTTCAAGCATTTACCTTTCTGCATTTTAAGATATTTACGCATTCCTTTCCAGCATTTAATTCCAGTTTTTATCAAACCTTTACATTCAGCCTTTTTTCTCCTTTGATGTATTGTTCGACTTAGTTATTTCTTTGATCTTATTCGCTGTCCTTTACACTTCAAACACCCTTTTTATTTATGTGCATTGTCGAAAGGCATACTTTACCAAATCGTGAGATATTCTAAATACACATATAACACATGTCCTAGGATCAATCTGATCGATCCTGTATGTTACTAGAACTTTATTGTTTTAGAAGATCAGCGGTTGTTTACCAATTTTCAAGGTAAACACTTACGTAACCCGATAATGGAAACCCCATCTATACCAACTAATGCTTATATGACTTGGTACATATCACTTGTAACTGAGTTTGTCTCCGAAGAGAGGTATCTATACGACCCACGACAAACCACCTACACACAAGAAGCTTCAACGTCTAACCCACTAGGAAATTATCGGACATGTTACTCACAACCCCTACCCAACAAAATTATTATCCCACAAACACATAAACCCACCATCAAAATATGCTAAACACCCAACCACAATACCAAGAGCGTCCCCTATACCATCTCCAACAAAATGACTATTATCAAGACATCCAAAATGTATATGCCCCTAACACGACATCAAGATATAGCCAAAACGCCCAAACATCATACCATAGCCATTACGACTAAACATCTTTCCATAGCCAAAACGCTCAAACATCACATCATAGCCTACACACACAAACATCACAACAAGCTTATGGCTTTCAAACACCAATACCATTTCAACCTTTCACCAACGAAGCCTTCACACCAATGTCCCCCTTCAATCGTCCAGGCTGCACACCAATGACCCCTTCATCACATCCCAACTACTCTGACATGGGTCGCGAGCCCAGTTTAAACACACAAGACTTCTTAGAAATGCAAAAAATTCTTAGGGATTCTGTTGGGGATATTCCTGAGAGCTTAAATCCTCAAACACCTGGAGTAAATCAACAACGAGGACAACGAGTGAGGGTGCCTAGGGGATGTGAAACCGGTGACCGATATGACCAACCCGGTCGCCAACATTAATTTATGTAATATTATTTTTAATTAAATGTTAATGTTACTTATTTATGTTAAAAATATTACACTTTACACTCTGTCTCCAAATGAATTGCCAATAACATTATAAACTTAACACTTTGTTGCCAATTGGATTGGCAATACCATGTGGTGTCTCTAATCCAATTGGCGACACCTTTTTAACTTACAAAGGGGTCGCCAATTCATCTGGTGCCTACACTCCATCAGTACCCCAAAGTGGGATACTTTGGAAAATAATTTGTAAAATGGATTATTTTGAGATTTTTTTTTGAAAAATTGGTGTATTTGGATAAAAATGTTCTGTTTTGGCTCCAATAATTGTTAAGTGAACTTTTATAATAATAATAAGGGTTAAATATACGATTCCCCCTGCCATTAGGACGAGTTTTGGTTTTCTCCCCTGAAGTTTTTTTTTTGTGATTCCCCCCTTGTAAAACCAAAATTCTGTTTGCAGAACCCCCTATCCCTTGTTTGGCTGACTGGGCATGAAGAATCTGCACACGTGGCATGTAGGGTTTGCTGATTGAACTTATTTTAAATTTTTTTAACTTTTTTTATTTATTTTTTTTAGTTTACGTTTATTTAATTTTTTTTAGATTTTATTTAATTTATAATTTTGTTATTTTAAAAATAATTTTAATTGGGCCAGATTTATTGTAAATTACTATTGGGCCTAGCTTTCTTGATCCAGGTATCTATTTAATTGCAACTTCAATGCACAAGTTATAATATAAAGCCTCAATGTATTCCAACATCAACCGATGTGGGACTTGTGAACAACATCCTTAGCAGTAACCATCTGTTAGCCTCAATGTATCCCTTTGTTGTTATTTTCTTTACAGTAAAAATATACATGAAATACATGAAATGGTTTGTTGTTGGTCACAAAATTGTCATTAGAACAACACCAATTACTAATGTCATCATCACCTTGCCTGTTGATTCATCACCATGCCCATTCCCGTCACCTGCCCATATGTCCACTCCAAATGGGAATTTTCCATTCCCTCCTGACTTTATCAACTTACTGCACTCAAATATATTTCTAATTATTATCATACTACACTTCTGCAGATAAATGGTTACATTGCAGTTCAGCTAAATCTAAAAAATGAAAGAGTTCATTGTGGTTCAACTAAATCTAATCACAAAACTAAAAAAAAAAAATCTAATCATAAACCAGACTCGAATTAATTGGCATAATTTTCATATGAAGAAACAGTTAGTAAACTTCCGAGTTAACAATCGTGCCATCTTACACCACAAAACCACAAAAAGTAAAAGAATAAAAACTCCACATATTCAACTTTCTATACCAACTGCAATAAATTTTTGCAATTCTCTTGCATTGTTATTTCGAAAATGGATACTCTCATTTATACAATATAATGTCCCAAGTTAAATGATTGAAGGATAAATAAAACAGAGGAGCTTTAAGTAAGAACATAAAGCTGATGCACTTTGATCAATTGTGATTTGATATCTAAAAATAATCAGAAATACACTTAGGATTTGAACATGGAAACAAATCATGGATCAAGAATCCTTCAATTTTGCAGGTTGAACAAAAATTAGCCTTCCATCAACTATCTGCACCATGTAGGTAACATTACTCCGTTGAATCTATCTATAAATCAATTCCAAAGAACAACAACATATGGAAGGTGTAAAATATATTGTCAGAATCTCAACTAAATCTAAGAAAAATGGATTTGATGCAGCGATCACTGCAATTAATGAACTCAATTGTTGACGAAGATCAATTGAGACTATAAATTATCGATACGCCAAATGTATAATATTTTCCATTTGATCTCTATCTAATAGATTAAATATGCCGATTACAATGACTACATGAAAGCATGTTTTCATTGACCAACAACAGAGAACTTGTTCACTGTCAGATGATTAGAGAACCAAAAAGGAAAGCTAGACTAGAAAACAACCTAAAGCTTTAAGTCTCTAATTCGATAAACAACTTAATTAAACACCAATAGCAAAAGCGTTTTCATATGAGTAAAGGTGGTAGTTCCATCATCATAAGTCCCACATCGGTTGATGTTGGAATAAAATGAGTAAATAAATCTCACGTATAAAAGAAAGGTCTAAAATTTACAATTTCTTACTACAACCTATTTGAAATATAAATTATTATTCTATTTTTCATTAAACAATATAATAATATTTATTATTATTTTATATCACTTTAAATTTAATATCATTCACTTTACCTTTACAACAAATATAAATACATCTATAAACAATAAATATACTTTAATTAAATATTATTCAATTTTTAATTGTACAATTTAATTAATATAATTTTATACAGTATCACTTTAAATTCAATATATTTCACTTTACCTTTATAATAAATGTAAATACAACAACAATAATAAATATATTATAGTTAAAGCATTATTCTATTTTCAATAATACAATATTATTAAATTATTTAAAATGGTTTATTAGATCAATTATTTTATTTTTAAATAAAATGAGTAGATTTTATCTTTCATAACTTACACTCATTACGAAAATATATAGAAACCAAAGGACATCATCCTAGTTGTCATCAAAATTATATATATTCACAAAATGTCATCTCTAAAATTTTATATTGACAAAAATTTACAACCAAAGAATACTTATCTACTAGAGTAGATAAAGTATACATTCTTATTCTTATACAACCACCCTACAATTTGTGAAAGTGAATTCATTTGGACACATGTGGAGCAACCTACCCTTTGATGTTCTATCCTCCATCTTCTCTTTTCTCTCCCCAGATTCCTTAGCAAGAGCAAGATCATCTTGCAAGAATTGGCACACATGTGGAACTTTCATAGCCCAATACAAACCTCATGAGAATCATACACAACCATGGTTCTTAGCACTTCCTATTCGAAATTACCAAAAACCATTTTGTTATGCTCAAAATCCAATCACAAATAATTGGCATGAAATTTCACTAGATTTCATTCCAGCCCAAACAACACTTAAGCCAGTTGCACCAATAGGAAGCTTTGTCCTTTTTAAGGTAACAAATTCAACAACACTTGAATTGGTTCTTTGTAACCCTTTTACAAGACAATTCAAGTACTTACCTAAGTTGAATGTTTCAAGAACCAATCCAGCTTGTGGAGTTGTTACAATTAAGGAGGGAAATGATGTTTGTTACTTTCCTCGTTTTAGAATCTATGTCGCCGGTGGTATGTCCGAGGCTAAACACGGTGGTGCCACCGCCTATGAAACAACCGTGGAAATGTATGATTCATGTGTTGACACGTGGGAGATTGTCGGGTCGGTGGCGGTTGAGTTTTCGGTTAGGCTAACGGTTTGGACACCAAATGAGAATGTTTTTGTGGAAGGAACAAGGACAACAACGTTGTATTGGGTAACCTCAGCTAGGGCTTATAGTGTGATGGGATTTGATGTTGGAGATAATTGTTGGAAGGAATTTGGTGTGCCACATGCGGATATGCTTGAGTTTGCCACACTTGTGAGATGGAATGGAGGGTTGGGATTGGTTGGTGGCACGTGTGGTGGGAGTGTTTGTGTTTGGGAGATGAGTGAAGAGGAGAATGATAAGTGGTGTTTGGTTGATGAGATGCCATTTGAATTAGGGTTGAGAATGTTGGGTGGGAAGAGAAATTGGGAGGGTGTTAAGTGTGTGAGTGATGATGGTGCTATTTGTTTGTATAGGGAACTTGGAAATGGAATGGTGGTTTGTAGAAAAGTTGGGGGGATTATGGGTAGATGGGAATGGGTTTGGGTTGATGGGTGTGGTTATGTTAAGGGGAAAAAAGTGGTTAATTGTCCTATTAGAGGAGTGCTTGTTAATCCAAGTCTTGCTTGTTCATCTATTTTCTTCTAAATTTGGAACTATCTTGGGGTGTGATTGATTAAGTGTTTTTTATTTTATTTTTATTAATGATTGAAATGTCATGATATGTTCATTTTATGTGGAATATAATGGAATGTAAGATATGCCTTGTATTAAATAAAAGTTTGATGTTGTAAGTGAGATGATATTATTGATCAAAGTAATATTATTGATGTTGTATGTGAGGTGATATTATTGGCCTTATGGACCCCTCTTTCTTGATTAAAGTAAGATATCTGAATTGACTATATTATCCTTTCCAACTTTAAAATTATTATTTCAAATCTACTCATAAATTTCGAATTTAACAGAATTAGTTTGGCAATACCAGAAATTTCAAAACGTAAATTAGAAATTTGATGGAAAGTAAGATTCTTTTCAAGTTGCATGACTTTTTATCGGGAATGTTATAGTATCCGGTAAAAAATCATAACTTCCATGAGTTTATACTAGAAATTCCGAAATTACTAGTAAAAACTCATGTATTTATGTTGTGAACTTTGAAAATGCAGGTATAAATGTATGAGTTTTTATCGGAGATTTCAACGTTGTCAGTATTTACTCAATGTAAATTTTTAATTTAGTATCGGATATTTTAAAATTACCGATATTTATCAAAGAATATCGGAAATTGTGAAATTACCATTAGTTAATTTTTTTTTTAATTTTTTTTAATCCAAACCACACAAAACGATCGATGCAATTATAGTTGTACAAAACTGTAGGCCAAATTGTAACCGTTAAAAATTTGAACTACCAGAAATTTCGAATGGTTAAAATTTCCAATATCACATGATATTTCTTAAAAACATCGATATTGTTTCAAAGATTAAGAGCATTTAAAAAAAAACCAATATAAATTTATACTGGCAATTTTAAAATGACCTAAAATAATACCAGAAATTCTAAATAAACTACCAAAAATTTTGTTTGCAGGCTATGAACCAATTTTATCAAGAAGCTGTATTGGCATTAATGAAACATGTGAGGGTAGCATGTATAAAATATGGGGTGTAGGTTAAATCCGTAGTTATTTGGGCTTAAGAGTTTTGGTTACATGTATAGATACACGGCCTTGCACATTTTCAACACTGAAAAATTCTTTTCTCTCCTCCAATTATATTTGTACCCCCACAATTTTCCCAACAGATCCGGGCAAAACAAAAATTTGAAATTATTTATATAATTTTTTTTTTTGTAAAAGTAAAAAAAAAATATTTTCCAAAATGTATTAATATTTTAAAAGAGAAAATTTTTCACAAAAGTTAAATGTTATGTTTTTGTTTGATAAAGAGTTTAGAAAATTCAAAAATTTTGGGAAATTTTATTCTAAAAACTTAATATTTTGGGAATTTTTTTTCTAAAAACTTAATATTTTCTTTGATCTTTGAAATTAAAATTCAAAGTAGCTTCACCTATCTAACTGTCACAATAACAATGCACCACATAATCAAAGATTTTAACCATAAAGACCAATAAAAAATGTCAACTAGTTCGCTATAAGTTTGATAACCAACTTTATAATTATTCAAATCACTTAATGCATATATAATATAACACATGCATCATGATACTCCAAGTTCATATCACAAAAATGAAAACCAAATTGAACCCACTTTTCTTAATCACATTTATTGTATTAGTAACCTATGTCTCAATTGGAATTGCTCAAGATAACTCTTGCATAAACAAGCTATCACCATGTTTAAACTATCTCAATGGGACTAAAAACCCACCTGATAGTTGCTGTGATCCATTAAAATCCTTGATTAAGTCAGATGCAGCATGTTTATGTAGCTTGGCAAGTAACAAAGGTGCAAGACAAGCTGAGAAAGCAGGTATTAATGTTACTGAGGCTCAGAGTTTGCCTGGAAGATGTGGCCAACATGTTAATCCATTGTCTTGTCTCTCAAGTATGTTTTCACATTTTGGCTTTGTGAGTTTTTTTAAGGGTGTTAAGTTATTTTGAAATGATTATATGCGTGTGTGTTGTTTTAGATTCTGGCGGTTCCGGGAACTCGGAGAAGAACTCGGCGACAAAGTTGATGAACATGTCTTGGCTAGTCATGATGGTTTCAGTTGTGTCAAGTGTTATACACATGTTGTTAGGGTCAGTCTAGGGAGTTATTATGGTGGTGATAATGTGTTGCAGAAAATGTTGAGGTCCAGATTGAATGTTTTAAAATTCTTAGGTTTTTTTTTTCTTTGTTGTGGCTTACAAGATGTTGAAACTTGAAAACTTGAAATAGCATGTTTGTTAAATGTCATTGTTTGATTATTCATGTTATGATAGTACCGGAAATCAGCTAGATTCCTCGAGAGTTTCCTTTTAAAACTTCAATATGTTTATCATCAAGTAGTCTTTCTAAGAAATTCTCAACACTTATTTGGAGAATCACTAAATACTTGTATACATATGATGTATTGATAGTTAGTTAATTTGTATATATAATTAAGTAGGAGTGTATTAAGTATAATGACTTATAAGAAGTTATAAAGTAAATATGAATAGAGTAATAAAATAATAGTGTTTGTCATGTGGAAAGAAACAATAAAATCACAATTTAAGAATAGAGATTTAACCGAGGGAATTAACATGTTTGAACAATGAATCATTTAATGACTCTATTTAGTATATAAACGAAAAATTTAAAGAATTTCTTATCACACCACCCAGGTTTCTTAGACACCACTTGAATTTTCGATTTTGCCCCCAATTTCTGGATGTGCAAATCCGGACGCATCATTGTTTTAAAATTTTTCAGTTTTTTCCGGATGTGCACATCAGGAAAAATTTCTGATATGCAAATTCGAAAAAAATCAAAAGAATTCCATAAAATCATTTACTTTTAAATATAATTAAATCAAATATAATTAAAATCCAATATAATTAAAATTAATATCATTTTTTCGATATAATTAAATTCAATATAATTAAATCCAATATAATTAAAATCCAATATAATTAAAATTATTATGATTTTTTCAATATAATTAAATCCAATATAATTAAATTCAATATAATTAAATTAATTTTAGAAGTAATTACCATATAATTTTAATTATAATTTAGAAATAAATACCATATAATTTAGAAGTAAATGCCATATAATTTTAAATACCAATATAATTAAATCCAATTTTAGAAGTAAATACCATATAATTTTAAATCCAATATAATTAAATTATTTTTTTCAATATAAAAAAATCATTTAGAAGTAAATTCCATATTAACCATTTAGAAAAAAAATCATATTAATTTTAATTATATTTGATTTAATTAAATTGGATTTAATTATATTGAAAAAATCATATTAATTTTAATTATGTTGGATTTTAATTATATTGGATTTAATTATATTTAGAAGTAAATAATTTTATGGAATACTTTTGATTTGTTCCGTATCTGCAGATCAGGAATTTTTCCTGATGTGCACATCCGGAACAAATCAACTTTTTTCAAAAAATTGGTGCGTCCGGATGTGCACATCCGAAAATTGTGGGGTAAAAATGAAATTTCACACGGTGTATAAGAAAGTTGGATGGTGCATTAAGAAACCCTAAAAATTTAAGACATTTTAACCACTTGGAATCTATTGCTAGCAAGAGATATCAAATCTCCATAGAAGGACACTAGATTATTTGTAAGATTTTCGGTCAACTGATGTGATTTGCAAATAATATATATATATATATATATATATATATATATATATATATATATATATATATATATATATATATATATATATATATATATATATATATATATATATTTTTTTTTTTTTTTTTTGAGGTGCCATAAATACTCATATATATGAAAATAATAAAAATGATATGCATAAGGCTCATAAACTATTAATGATATTCCACAATCGATTATTTGATAATGAAAAAATAAACATTTAGCCAGATACATATCGTAATAAATTATCTAAGGATCGTAATCGATTGTTCGACTATAATTAAGCGAATAATCGATTATGCTATGATTCACAATCGAACATGAGGTGAGATATTTGACCTGTGACAAAATGACGTAATGGACATCAAATCATAAAGGATTGACAAGCGCTACGCTTAGAACGAAAAGACAAGTGTGCAAATGACAAACCTGTCAGATAAAATTTTGGAATCCTCCAAAAGAAAAAATACTTGAATTTTATTATGATCAAAGATAACCTTGACGGTCACACCCAAAGGTGTTTAAATACATAAAAAGAAACACAAATGAGCTTTTAATCCAAAATAGAAATAAAACAGAAAAAGAAACCCTAATGAACTTTTAATCCAAAACAGAAATATAATAGAAAATTGCAAAAAAAAAAAAAATTTAAAATATTGTATTCGGATCTGAAACAAATTGAGATGGCTTAAAAGATCCATATGTCACGGCGAAGTAAAGAGTTGGACTCGTGAGCCGATTACCTATCAAAAAAGGTATAATAATAGTCATTCTGATATCGGACACCAAACCTGCACAATTATTGCTGAACCTTTCCGACACACAACTTCTCTTTAATACACACAACTAACCTTTTTACATCAATCTCCTCCACCTCTAAAAAACTTGACTCCGAGTTCTCTTCTTGACAAAGAGCCTCATTTTCTTGATACTCATGAATGTCAACAACATTGAAAGTATTAGATATATTCATGGAATCCAGGAGATCTGCCATATAAGCATTATCATTAATATTTCGGACCACACTTTGAATGGACCATACTTGTGTGGTTGTAGCTTGTTGTAAGTATCAATTGGAAACCTCTCTTTATGCATAAACACCATCACATCATCTCCCACATTGAAAACTTAACTTTCTCGCATTTATCTCGCAGAGGAGGCAAATTTTTTGCTAGTTCATATGCGATCAACTCCTTGAAATCCTCTAGGATCCCTAGCACTTCTTCTCAAATTGTCATTTACACCACTCATTAGCCCTTTAATCACCACTGGACAGGAAAATTCAATTTCTTTAACAGCCTCATCAAGCTCAATTTTACTTCGTGTCATCACCAAAAAACTAGATTTCTTTCCTCTTGGATTCTTATCAAGGTCCAAAATAAGAGCCATAACACCAAATTATGTTTAAAGCATATTAGTTCATGACTAAGCTACAATTATAGTGACTACTCGTCCACGGTACACACCGAGGTACCTTCGTGTTCGAATATCACCATTTAAGTCATCTATCACTACCTAGTTATCCTTTACAAATTCATTCACCTATCAATTCTCCTATGTTTTCTCACTCATTATCATAGGTTTTAATCCATTATTATTCATTCAATGCAAGCATATTACAACATATATCATAAGGGACATATAAGAAAATGAGAATATATTCCATTCACCACAAATAAACATGCAAGTAAGTATCATAAAGTATTATGATCATAAAGAACTCTAAACAAGATTTCCAACTCATTCGACCGCGCGTTAATCGGAGTTATAGTTCTTAAGATATGGTGAAAACAAGAACCAAATTATTTTTCTCAATGCTCTCAAGTTCGCTTAGCGAGATGGTTGCGAACAGACTTCGCTGAGCAAACTCCTAGCGAACAAAGTCAGTAGCAGACTTCCCCATACTTCGCTTAGCGAGCTGTAGCAAACGTGACAGTATCAAGACACTAACAAAACATGTTTGGATGAGGAAAAACACCAGACAACCAACATACATCATCATATTGCATACAACAACACCAGAAATAATGGTTTGACACAACAACAACAACAATAACATAGTTTCTTCACATATTCTCATAACATCAACACAATCTCCAACACACCAAAACAACATAAAACATAAAGGTCAAGGAATATCACATAGAAGCATGTAAATCAACAAGATCATCATGTATTAACAATAACTTCATGATTTAGCAAACGCAGATAAACCCTAACCCCATTCCCATGAAATTCTCCCTAATTGCTAATACTACCTAGGAACTCACTTCAATCCAAGAAGATGATGAATATGATGAAATGAAGTTGGTGATGATGATGATGATGACTTCATGACTTTCCTATTCTTATTCCCTTCTTCCTCTTCTTTTTCCTTGTTCTTCTCTTCTTTTCTTTCCTTTTTTCTTCTCTTCTCTCTTACTGGTTTTTCTTCTTTTATCTTCTTCTTATCTACTTCTTCTTTCCTTTTCTTTCCACCACATTATATAATATATATAATATTAAGTAGTGGAAGCAAAATATCTCAATTGATATTTTGTCTTCTGGTAACAATTGACAAATTATTAATGTTACCGAAATGCTCCCTCTTGTACTTATTAAAAATGTTCAGTCTCTTTTAATAAGGATTGATCTATTCATAGTCCAATAACTACTCTATTTATGCTAACTGACAACAATTAGAGCACATTGGAGCTAAAATTGTCCCGACTGTTTTGATTATTTTGGTAATAAAATATAGGGGTGGTAAAACGGGCCATGGCCTGCTGGGCCGGTCTACGCACCTGCCAAAAAATGGCGGGTTGGATTGTGATTTTGTGCCTGCCGCTAAGCCCGCCTCGCCTTTAGCCCACCAAAAAAAGGGGTGAGCTGCCCCTCCAGTTCGCCAACCTAGTTATGAAGCACTTCAATATTAATTTTGGTTGGTTGAAGGTTAATACTTGAACTATAGTTTTGGAGTACTTATTGATGATTCTATTTTATACATTTATTTGTGAATATATGCAATATTTTTTAAAGTAAAATTTGTAAAAAGATGTTATGCGTGATTGCAGCCTGACCAGATTGATATGGCCTCATCTTGTTAGCAATAATAACAAGCAAATATTCTTTCACTCTGATTTTGGAACTTGGCTCCAAATTAATTTTACTTAGAATTTGAATCCTCGGTATAAGGATTGGAAGGCAATTTGGGAGGTAGCATGTCATGCTATCTGGAAGTGGAGGAGTCTCAAGCGGCATAGTGAGAATTGGAGTCTACCTCTTAATGTTGTTCCGAGCATAACTCTGCAAGTTCAACAATACGATACCTACTGCAGGAGGAGCGTGCATATGGTGCATCCTATGGAAAACAGACGGACGAAGAGGTGGATTCCGCCTCCAGCTGAGTGGGTGTGCTTAAATACGGATGAGGTGGTGGATTAGATTGGTTTGGCTGGTTGTGGTGGGTTATTAAGGGACAACAAAGGCAGTTGGTTACATGGATTCAGCAAGTTCATTGGATCTAGCAACAACTTCAGTGTTGAACTGTGGGGATTTTTGATTGGGTTGCAAATGGCTTGGACGGTGGGGCATAAGAATGTGCAGATACGGGTATATAACCAGAGGGTTGCAACATTGCTTCAAGACAAGGACCTGATGCCGCAATATGGTTTCAATTTGATAATGCAGATTCAGCAGCTTGCTAACAAGTTTGAAGAGTTTTGTGTGGAGACGACAAGGGTGTAGTGAAGTTTTTAGGACTAGTCCTATGTGATTGCCTTTATTGATTCAAGGAAAGTGTGTTGGTGTTGGGGGTAGACAGTGTTGTTAGTTGCAGGTGTTTTGAGCTAATTGCCCTATTTTTTTACAACAAGAAAAAAAAATATTCTAAAAAATAAGTGAAAAATCTAATTGAAATGTAAAAATAAGCATATTAATCTATTAAAAAATAAAAAATAAATAAATAAAAAAAGGCGGTCAAGCCTGCTGCCCGCCAATCTGTCACACTACTACAAAAAGTTATTTAATAGCGTTTTTTTTTTGTTTTTAATAGCGCTTAAAAGTGCTATTAACCACGGTGCTATTGTAAATATTTTCGTTTGATAGCACTTTAAAAGCGCTATTATAGTACTGATAATTAATAGCGTTTTTCCAAATGCGCTATTATAGTACCGGTATTCAATAGCGTTTTTCGAAAAGTGACATTATAATACTTATTTTGATTTGATTTTGATAGCACTTCCAAACAAAGTGCTATTATAAGGCACATGTTTTATAGCGTTTTTTCATAAAAGTGTTATTACACTACTAGAAAAAACTAAAATAATGACGGAATTTAGAGATGAAAAACATTCAGTCTCTAACAGAGACGGAAATAGAGACGAAATTTAATGTACAGAGACCGAAATGTATTTTTTTAAATTAGAGAAGAATTTTAGAGACGGATTTGACCGTCTCGAATTATTTCCGTCTGTAATTCCGTCTCTAAGATATTAAATTTTGGTTTTTATTAATTAACATTTATTCAAAGACAGATATTAGCAACGATAATAATTAAAATGATACAAAAGCCGTCTCTAATTACTTGTTTAATTGAAAAAAAGTCTAGAGACCGAAAATATCCGTCTCTAAGTAAAAAATAATTTTTACAAAATTTATTATGTGCATTCAAACCTCTTTAAGTTTAAATTAAATTCTAGTCAACACATTTTTTATTTTAAATAAATAAATAGATATCAAATTAAATATATTTTCTAATATTTTAAATTTGTTTGACTTTTTGGGAATTACCTTACACAATTTTATTGTTCTCTTACGTCTTTTATTAATGTTTTTTATTTTGATGATATAAATTTTGTATAATTGTGTTTTAATTACAAATTTAAAAGTTATATATATATATATATATATATATATATATATATATATATATTTATAATTAAGAATATTAATTAATTTCTAGAATAATATTTTTTACTTATTTATTTATTTAAAGTTTAAATTTTTTAAAAATATTATAATTTTTTATTTAAAATTATAGAAATAAAAAATAAAAATAGAAATGAGTGTGGGAAGTTATTCTTATCAATTATAAATATTTCACAATTAATATTACTTCATCAAATCATTAACAGTATATAAAATTTTAATTCTTATAAATATTTTAGGTAAGTAGTCATTCTTATAAATTATTCACAATTAATATTACTTAATCAAAATTATAAACAATTAATATTTTAGGTAAATAATTATTCTTATAAATGATTCAAAACTAATATTACTTAATCCAAATTATTCACAATTAACATTTTAGGAAAATAGCATTATTATAGATTATTCAGAATTAATATTACTTAATCAAAATTATTCAAAATTAATATTTTAGATAAATAGCATTATTATAGATTATTCAGAATTAATATTACTTAATTGTTGTAATAAAACATTAATCAAAATCATTAACAATTTATGCAATAAGATAAGATAAAAAAACAAAACAAAAAACAAAAAACTGAAAAATATATTTACTAGAATCGAACTCAAGACTCGATTGATATATTCAATTCAAACTCTTCCACTAGGCCAAGATAACGTTTTGATAAGATTTTTCTAATAATATTATTTATTAAATATTTGTTATCCAAATTTCAATAAAAAAATATTTCAGCAATTCCAACGCTCCAACTTTTCCCTCTCTTAATTTTCACCAAAATTCCCAATCGTATCCTTCCCTCTTGTATGAGACTAAAACCCTAAAAAAACAATTTGACAACGCACCTGCTCTTGTTCTTCCTTCTCATAGCATCTTCCCAAATTTCCTTCCTTTCTTAAAACAGCGCCTCTTTTTGCTACTCATCTTTATTTTGTTCCTTTTCGATTTCGCGTCACTGTGACGGTTAATCATCTTCCCAGATTTTGCAGCCTTTCTCACTAATTCTTATCTCAGGTAACCTTTCTTGAACAGTTTTTGTTGTAAACCCTTATTTTTGTTAAAACTCAAATTGTTAGCTCTTGTTCATCTTTATTTTTGTTCTGACTATATATTTTTCATTTTTGTGAAGATTGCATTTGAATCGATCTCGGTGAGTTGAAGGTTTTGAAAGCTGCTGCATTTTAATTTGACCATATTGATATTAGGTATGTATATGTTCTTTAATTTTTACTTAAATTTAAAACTTTATGTTTTCATTCTTAATAATCGTTACTCTGTTTGAATCTTAGAGGTAGGCGTCTTAGCTATAATGAAATTTTGATCTCATCACTTTTTTAAATATATGCACATTAAGGTTCATTTAAGTGCTTAACTCTAGTAATTGAACATTGTGATTCTTTGGAAACAGAAGAAGCATCTTTTTTTAGTGGCAGTTTGGATTGTGCAATAACTTCCAACTGATTTTTGTTCTTGCTATCTAAATTCTATTATAGTTTTTTTATTTTTCACCTTTAGATGGAAGTTATTTTTCTTCTTTGCCTTTCATATAAGTGATTTCATGATGTTATTAACAAAGTCTATGAACACTATTGGTTATGAACACCAAAACCTCTCTTTTACAAAAATGAGTTTTTACTCTCTTTAATCAAATATTCTATTTATTTTCTATTTTTTCTTATAGAATCACAAATTATTGGTCATTAAAAGTTGTTATTTGATCCATATAATTTCAAATTAAAAAATGAATTGGTCCTTAAAATACCTTAATGATAGACTGTGGTAGCATTTGTTTTGAAACAAAGGGCTGTCAATTTTATTCTAATTCATATGTGAAATTCATTGAAAGAATCACAAAATCATGTCTTTGGACCATTCAGGTCCAACCAATTTTGATATTATTCAGAACATGCATATACATTTAATAATATCAAGTAAATTAACTTTTTTCCCTTTAAAATTATCAGCTTTATAACGAAGATCAAAAGGTGTCACATAGATCCTTTTAAAGGTATCAAGACTGTTGAAGGTATTCTTTCTTTCTTTCTTTCTATAAGAATTTGGAGAAGTGTTAATACAAATTATTATTGTTTGTTTTAACTGCATTAATTGAACACTAAATTTTCTATGATAATAAACATGTGCTGACTTAAGAATTACAAGCTCATGAGTTTTTCGAACTCCATGTTCAGACTTAAGAATTCATTGATGAGTTGTCTATGATTTGCAATTTGCATTTCTGTTTTCTCTTTTGCTACTAGTTGTTCTAACACATTTCATTACAAACTTGAAATTACAAACTACAATTAACAACTAAAATTACAAACTTTCTTTACTAAAACTAAACACTTGATATTACTCAATAATCATATATAATAGCACAATTATTAAAACTGGACCATTATTTCTCCAAATTTTCATCTATTTAATGTAATGTTTAATCCATTATCAAATGCAACTGTACTTTGTTTTTTTAGAATTTAATACATTTAAAAATAAATAAGATATTAGTTAGAATGAAAAATAATGGAATTTATGATCAGTCAACTTCCCTTTATCAAAATAAATATTAGGCAAATGAAAAAACACCTAAATACAAGATAGTCAATTTTTTTTCAAGTCTATTGAATTCTATGAAGGTTTTGGAAGTATTAGAATCAGTTAAGACATAGTGGAACTTAGAAATTTTGCACTTTAAAAATGAGTACAATTTATAGTTTCTTTTAAGCAGCAAAATAAAATAAATTAACTAACAGAAGACATAAGCTATGTCATGGAAAACAAAACTCAACACCAATAAGTCCCTATAACAAAGTTTTGCAAAAACAAATAAAAACACTGCTATAGCAGCCCACCCGAACAACTAGGAACAGAAACAGAAACTGCTACACTTGATAACTAAAGGATAATAGATAAAATTACTAATCAAACAATTCATGAGTTTGTGGTGATACAGAGGGAGAGTGATTGAGAGTTCTTGTGTATTTATTATTAATTATACAATAAAATATTTATTCATTATAATTGAAAAATAATATATGTAATTTGATTTTGAAATCTAGATGCTTTTAGGACAACCTTAAGCTTTAACATTTTATGAATCCTAAATCGCTACAAGGAATCTTGATACAATTTATTAAGAATTGCAATTGACATAACGTTTGTTTGTTAATTAGAGAAATGGAAACTCCCGAACATCGCAAGTGGATGGATAATTGGATGAATCTTGATAAGAGTAGAGTTACAGATGAGTATATGGCTGGGGTTTACGAGTTCCTTGAGTTTGCTTGTGCACAAGAAAATTTCAAAAAAGTAGGAAAGTTGAGATGCCCGTGCAAAATATGCAAGTGTAAGAAGCATCATATAGTTGGAGATGTCATGGGACACCTTTGTTTGAATGGATTTAAGGAGGGTTATTATTATTGGACTAGCCACGGTGAAAAAAGGCCTTCAATTCCGCCAATGGGTTTAGAGAAATTTTATTATGGAGTTAATGAGGTTCGAGAAGACTTTAATAACTTTGAGCAAATGGTAATGGATGCAGGTGGACCATCTCTCGGTATCTATCTTGAGCAACAACAATTTGATTGTCAAGAAGAAATTAGCGAAGACCCTAACCCAGAAGCCAGATTTTTTTTTTGATATGTTGAAAGCTGCGCAAGCTCCATTGTATAATGGTTGTGAAAGTTATTCTGAACTTTCAGCCGCAATACAAGCTTTAAGTATTAAATCAGACTTCAATATCTCTGAGACTCGCTTTAATCAATGGGTGGATTTCATAGGAAAGGCATTGCCAAATGACAATCGAATGCCAACAAATTTCTATCATGCAAAGAAATCTGTGCAAAAGCTTGGATTAGGTTGCATTAAGATTCATTGTTGTCCAAATGGATGCATGATTTATTATTCTCCTGATGATAAGAATCTGCGTAATTGTAAAATATGCGGTGAAGATCGTTACAAAAGTGTTACTAGAAATGGTAAGGTTAGAGAAGTTCCTTTAAAAAAGATGTGGTATTTCCCTATTATCCCAAGGCTTCAAAGACTATATTCCTCAATGCAAACTGCAAGTCAAATGAGGTGGCATCGTGAGAATATAAGAGAGTCTGACTACTTATCTCATCCATCTGATGGAGAAGCTTGGAAGCATTTTGATGAAGTATATCCTGGATTTGCAATGGACCCTCTAAATGGCAAGATGAAAAGTGGCAAAAAATTTCTATGATTAATAAACAAAACAGAAAATCTAAAGTTGGACACAATGTGCATAGTGGAGGATCTATATCTGCTAGAGAACATGCGAAAAAAATGGTTAGTAATTCTTATCAATTTCATATTTATTTCTAAATATATTTATATTAACTAAAATTATATACTCGTTGTTTTAGAGGGCGGAGTTGCATAGAGAACCAACATGTTTTGAGCTTTACCAACGACTTCATAGACCAAAGGGAAAACCAAATGAGTGGTTTAATGAAACACAAGCTAAGATAGCTGTATGTGGTCATTACTTTTGTTTATATCTTATATTAATATAAATATATACTAATATCAACAATTTTTTTAGGAAATGTATCAAACTCAAATGTTTGAGAAAAACTCACAAAGTGGTGAGGGTAGTAGCGTGTAGTCTACCCAACAATCGGATAACGATGTGTACATGGAAGTTGTTGGAGGAATTAACAAGAAAGGGCGAATATTTGGATTAGGATCTCAAGCTGCTACTATCAAAGAATCTTTAAAATCATCTTCTTTTATACCTACTGATGTGTCATCAGATAAAGTTGCTGCTATGGAGGCTAAGATTGAAGCATTAACGACTGAACTTGAGAAGAAGAATCTTGAACAAGAATTGATAAAACAAAAGATGGAGCATTGGGAGCGAATGTTTGGAAGTTTTATGCCTAATACTAATCAAAACTCTCCACATCAACAAGAAGGAGAAGGTGATAATGAAAATGTTGCGATGAGTGATGATGAACTTTGATTTTTGTTACTTTGATTTTTGTTACTTTGATTTTAGTCTTACTTTGATTTTTGTTAGACCAAATATATGGTATTTTTATATTTTGGACATGTTAATGTTGAATATCATGGAATGATATGAATTTTAGTCATAGTTTCTTTGATTTTTGTTTAGGCATGGCAAGAAAACCCGGGCCCGCCGGGGCCCGTCCAGACCCGGCCCGAAATTAACGGGGGAAACCCAATTTAATTGGGTGCGGGTGCGGGTGCGGGCAAAATCCGGTTTGTAATTGCGGGTGCGGGTGCGGGGGTGGGGAGATGCTGCTACCCGCCCGCACCCGCCCCCGCCCCCGCCCGGTCTTATAAAATTTACTTTAATACCCATATTTAAATTATTTTATATCATATTTATTTACTTTTGAAGAAGTAATTAAAAATCCTCATTAGTCATTTATCACCATTCATTCAAACTCACATCTTTAGAAACAAGTTTATTATTAAAATGGTTAAGTTTTTAATAAACATGTTAATTTTTATTACTATTTAAAAAAATATTTTTTTGCAGGTGGGGGCGGGTGCGGGTGCAGGCAAACCCGTTTCTATCGGGGGCGGGTCTGGATGGTAAATTTTCACCCCCGACTGGGTTTGGGGGCGGGGGCGGGTCTATAACAAGGAGGCGGGTGCGGGTGCGGGGCTAGCTGAACCCGCCCCGCCCCGCCCCGCCCCGTTGCCATGTCTATTTTTGTTAGATCAAATATATGATCTTTTTATATTTTCAACAAAAGTTTAATATCATATAATAGTCTTATTTAATAATATGTAAGAATAACATGTAGTTTTAAGTTAGTGATAAATGAAATTTGATTTTTTTGATATTTTTAGTTAAGTATATTAAATTCTTATAACAGGATATAATGTATTTATTAGTAAAATAATAATAATAATCTCCTACCAGAGACGGAATTTGAGATGGAAAAGGTTCAATTTTTTTTCTATGCAGAGACAGAATTATATATGTTTGAGACGGAATATCAGAGACGGAATAATATTATTCAGAGACGGTTACATCTGTCTCTATAGAGATGGATTTAGAAAAGCCTCATATCAGATGTTTGAGACGGAATTAGATTTTCTGAGACGAAAATATATCTGTCTCTGCTTAGATACGAAACAAAATTTCCGTCTCTGAACAGCCTGAGACGAATTATACAGCAACGGATGATGATCCGTCTCTAAATCCGTCTCTAACAGCCATAGTGACGGATTTTTAACATTTTATAGACGGATTTGTCCCGTCTCTGATTCCAAATTTTCTAGTAGTGTTATAAGGCACATGTTTGATAGCGATTTTCATAAAAGTACTATTATAGAATGTTTCATTAATAGCACTCTCTCTACAAATGCTATGGTAATACACTTTTTTTTTACACAAATTCCTTCGTTTATATATATATATATATATATATATATATATATATATATATATATATATATATATATATATATATATATATAAAATGTCCAGGAAAATCAAGTAAATAAAAATGATGAAATTTATTTCACAAAAAAATATTTAGCAAAATAATACATGTAGTCTAAAGAAAGACTTTGAATCCTTACTTAAAAAGATTAAATTTGTTTCATTCTATACTTCTATTTACTCCTAGGCAAAAATTGTATTCAAGTGTATAGCATATAAGAAGAATTATGCCAGTATTTAAATAATTAGAGAGCTTGACGAAATTGAAAGCTCACAATCCACAAAATGCAGGTAACTTAACATTAGCAATCTTAAATACTAGTAGTTGGCTCTAAGTTTACATTACCAAACATATTCGATCGTTGAAGTTGTTACTGTGGTTTCTATCATTAAAGCTTACAGCTCTAAGTTTCAACTCTCCCCTGCTGGTTGTCATCTCATCCAATACCTCGGCATTGTAGTAATCTCCCGAGCTTCCTTCACTATCACTACCACATGACTCTTTATCCTGATCAAGCATAATCAAAGAATACATGATTATATGTAATTTTGGTCTCTTTTCTATGCAGTATACTCATAACAAGAAATGTATACTCATAATAATCCGTACCTTTAGTGACATACTACGTACTCCACGTGGAGTGCCGATAACTTCCTCGTATTCAGAAGTACCTAGTTCCTTAAGATTGTTAGCATTGAATATGTTTGGTAGAACATGTTCTCTTAGAACTATGAGAAGGAAGAACGGTAGCGGGAACAATATTCCACCAATAGGTATCCATGTGACCCCAAAACAGAACAGAAAATATGCAAATTGTAAGGCTATAAATCCAGCGATGGTTTTGAATGGTACTGTCTCCACGAACGAGGCATGTGATTCTTGCAATATTTTGTCCAACACAAAACAGACAATAACAATAATTAGTAATACATTAGCTTCTACATTGAAAAAAAGTTCAAGCACGAGGTTATTTAAATACTTGTAACATCGGCTTGGGGCGACGAAGAGGAGCAATAACCGTTCCCAAAACTGATTCCCTGGAAGACTATCTATTGCCATGTAAGCGAAATAACCCCATAAAACTAAAGTTGGTATCTTCTTGATAACAGAGATGCCTATTATTGATAAGCCAACCAGGAGGGACTACAATAAGTTGGTCATTCTTTGTTCGTAACCCAGACCGGTATATTAGCGTCTATGTATTTCTCAAGATCAAAAGGTTCCATTGCACCACCCTTTGTATCAGATGTCATTACAACTGCTTTCAAAGTCTCTAATTCTTTAACCTGTTACGATAGAAAACCAACACTAAATGTATTAGTATTAACCCAACAATACACACAATGAGCTAACATTAAATGTATTAGTATTAACCCAATAATACACACAATGAACTATCAATCCAACAATACATACGCTAGGGGCTGTATCCATTTCAACGAACACATCTTGCATTTTCCCGTATAACTCAGAGCTGGCACTGTGTTGTTTCATGCATTCCTTGGCGCTTTTCACAACCTTCTTTCGGATCAGCTGCAAATCAATGATGTTACACAGAACAATTGAGTAAATTAATCGATACACATATAGAAAAAGTTTAGAAAATAATCATACCACTCATAATTTTTTAAGATCGAAATCAAGATCACCTTGGCAGAATAGATAGATTTTTAAACTCAATTTCACTTGGCGGACTTGTCTGTTTCGCCCCCTTTTTTGGCGGATTTAAGGTGGGGCGAAACAGAGCGGATGATCCATTTTGTCACCCCTAATAAAATATTTTATTTTCCAAAATAAAAATAATAAATAATAACGATGGAAAGATAAACATTAATATAAATTTATTGAATAAAATTAAATCATAAATGTAATAGTTAAAATTTATAATTATGATGTTAAAATATAATAGTATTTTATATTACTATTTATAATAATAATAATAATAATAATAATAATAATAATAATATTAATATTAATAATAACAAAATTTCTAAAATAAAAAACAAATTAAATAATAACAAGTAATATATTATCCATAAGCCATAGCTAATGAAAAAACTTATTAAAATAAAAAATATTAAAGTGTCAATAGATTGAACAAAAGATAATAAACTTTGCAAAATGATTTAAATAGTGAAACAAACATGAATTTTTTTCTGTATACAAGTTGTATAAATTTTAAAAGAATTAAGGGTGACATCAAGGACATAAATCAAACTATGAGATATTTTCATGTTATAACAAATAATAAGAGTAGAAAAATTAAGGATTCAAATGTAAAGAATATATTTTCTTTAGATATCTTAGATTGATTTAATCAATTAATAAGTGGATGTCAAAAAATTAAATTGCTAAATTTAATTAAATCCATTAATTTTGTAATAGAAAAATAAAAACATAATTGTTGTTTAAAGAAAGAGAAAAAAGAAAATGCACTGACAGTGTAAAATAGTTTACACTATCAACCAATGTTTTAAAAACCGGACCGAACCGGCCGGTTCAACCGGTTAGACCGGGACCCGGAGATGAATCTGATTGGGTCAACTTTTCAAAACCGCTAGTGGGTCAAAATCGTGGTTAAATCGGAAAAACCGGATTGAACCGTCCAAAACCATTCGAACCAAAGAACCGGAGCCGGTTTTGTAAAACCGTCCGGTTCAAAAAAATTCATCGAATTGATTAATTTTTTAATTTTTTTTAATATTAGTAATGTTAATATCAAAACTTAACATACATTCGTCAATCACAAAAACGAATTTCGTGTGTTTTTTTACAACCATACAAACTTTTAAGTTTTGACACTCCATTATAGCACACTCCATCATTATTATGCCGTCTCTTTCAAACGTAGTCAAGATGTCCAACTCTATTGATTGTCGTTCAAGTCAATATTGTTTGTTGTTGTCTATTAAGACTTGTTTGTCGTAGTTCAACTCAAATTTGATTTTTTGTTGTTTAATGAAGTATATTGTATTATTTATATTTTGATATTCTATCTTATTTAATTTATGTATTCTTAATTATTTAAACTTTATTTTAGTTATTATATTCTATTATTTTAATCTTGCTTTGAATTATTTAATTTATTTTGTTGTAATTCGTTAGTTTGGTTAAAATAGTCTTAAATGATGGTTGAAATAAAGTGTAGAATTATGTTAATGTTATATATTATTGATATTTTTGTATTAAATTTGTCATGGATTTTTGAAATATTTATTTTATTAAGTTGAGAACATATAATAATGTGTGAGATGTCTATGAAATTTAGTTTCATATTATTAGTTTATTTAATAAACGGTTCGACCGTAGGTTTAACCGATTTAACCAATTGAACTTTAAACCGTAATTTTTACCAGTTTGATATCCGGTCCGGTTTTTAAAACATTGCTATCAACTAATTACAATTTATGTATTAAAATAAAACACATTTTTATTTTAAAAATACTGATATTACATGAAAATTATAGACATTTTAATTGATTATATGTGTAAAACTGTCTTACACTAACACTACACTACCTTTTAACCCTTAAAGAAAATATACAATGTCCACCTAAAATACGGTTAACATAAACAAATATAAAAAAAAAAATCATGAATAGAATTAAAATGTCTTACCACGTTTAACCTCGAAGATATCTAAATAACAACAATTAAAAAAAAATTAACTCAATTACATCGGTCTTGGGGGCATTTTGAATGTTCCATTATTTATGTCAACTTTAACGGCCTACGGCAACCAATTAAAAGTTGATCAATCTTTTATTATGTTAATGATATGATAATGATGATGATTACGACAATGACAACCATTTTATCTTGAATGATTAAAGTTGGTTAACCATTTATTCTTCACTTCTTCTATCTTAATCATACTTTGCTTTACCAAATTTCAAAAACATGATAAACTACGATTGCTATTTTCACATGTGTTTGTGGACCAAACCAAATTTGCGTAGATATTAATAACTAATGCTTTGTTTGTTTCAAATTTAGTATGTTGAGTCATTTGACATTATTCAAAATAAGTTATAAAATCTATGTTTAAAGAGAAGAGCAAATCGTTTAATTTAAAGTGTGACATTTGTCGATATAATAATAAATATCAATGTTAATATACAAGCATGCCAAACTAGAATACCAATTTGAGTGTTCTACGAAATGAATGAAAAGGACTAGTGATTATGTGAATGGTGAATAATATGTATATTTAAGAATTTATTGAGTATATGAAACTAGATTTTATGTTAGTAGATTATATGAATATGTATAATATGTATATATTGAGTTATTTGAAGCTCACATGTTAATTAGTCCGCCAGATAGATTAAGAATTTATTATATAAAATGTTAATAATATGTATTGATAGAAAATAGAGAGATATTTTCATTTTTCTAACAACTTTTCATTATGTGAGAAGTTAGCCAGAGATAGAGAAACCGGTTGCATTTATAGTTGCAATCAGTTACTTGTTATAGCAAGTGATAGAGATATAGTATCTGACAGGTGTCAGTATAGGAATTTACACAAGGCTTATCTTACTACAAATTACTAGCTAGTTATACATGTAATATGCATATTTAATCTTTTTTTCTTGAATCCATAATGGGATTATGAGCCAGCAAGACAAAGAGATTGTCACAAAATACAACTGAAGGTTTTGTAACAATGTGCAATTCTAAAAGAAGAGTCTGAATCCATAACAGGTCTGCAATAGCTTGAGCTAACGACATGTATTCAACCTCAGTGCCGGAACGAGCCACAACTGGCTGCTTCTTGGGACCACCATGTAATGGGATTATCACCAAAAAAGATAGCAGCACCAGAGGTGCTCCTTCTGTTATCAGGGTCTGAGGCCCAGTTTGTATCACAAAAAACTTGCAAGGAAGGAGGAGAAGAAGGTGAGAGTGGTGCCAGATGCAGGTCATGACCAATTATCCCTTTTAAATATCTCAAAATGTGCTTGACTGCCACCCAATGAGTCTTAAGAGAGTGAGCCATAAATTGGCACACCTTGTTTACAGCATATGCACGTTCAGGCCTGGTGATAATGACATATTGAAGAGCACCTACCACAGACCTATAGAAAAAGGGGTCAGAGAGAGAAGCAAACCCAATTTTTGTCAGTTTGCAAGTAGATTGCATGGGAGTTGTCACTGGAGATGACTCAAGCATATTAGTTCTTTGAAGTAAATCTTTAATATACTTGGATTGAGTGAGAAGAAGAGAGCCATTAGCAACATTCTAGACTTCAATGCCAAGAAAATAGTCAAGATCTCCAAAAAAATTGAGGGAAAATGCCACATGGAGTTAAGTGACAATGTTTTTTTATGAGGGAATGCAAAACTGCCAATGATGATGATATCATCAACATACAATAAGAGATAAATGGTGCGTCCATTGGCCAAGTAGGTGAAAAAAGATGGATCATACTTACTAGCTTGAAGCTGGAGTTTGAGAAGAGTTGTTTGAAGCCTCTCAAACCAATGCCTGGGTGCCTATTTAATGCCATAAATTACCTTATTGAGTTTACACACCTATGTTGGATCAGAACTCACAAACCCCTGAGGTTGCTGCATATACACCTCCTCATCAAGCAAACCATTTAGGAAGACATTATTGACATCGAGCTGCTTGATTGTCCAATTATGAGTGATAGCCACAGTGAGAATAACTCTGACAGTAATGGGTTTTACCACTGGGGAAAGAGTCTCTATGAAATCAAACTATTGTCTTTGATGAGATCCTTTGGTTACCAACTTAGCCTTGAATTTGTTCATAGTGCCATATGGGTTTTCTTTGACCCTAAAAACCCACTTACACTCAATTGCCTGCCTTTGCCTGCCTATTGGGAGGAAGAGGAACAAGGGACCAAGTATTATTATTCATGAGAGCATCAAATTCAGCTTGCATAGCTAACTTCTAGTCAGGACTTGCCAAGGCCTATTTAATACTTTTAGGCTCAGAATAGGCAAGCATCAGTCTTGGCTCAAGTCTGGGATGAGCAAAACCAGAATTGGCCCTTGTTTGCATATTGTGAAAATTGCTAGGCCGAACAGGAACAAGGACAATTGATGGAGGAATGAACTGGGGACTGACATCAGATTCAGAATTAGAGTGAGAGGAGGAACTTGAACTATCAGATGTAGAATTAGAGGAAGAAGAAGGGATAAGAACTGAGGGAGCTGCAATAGTAGATTTAAAATTGCTTGCAGAAGGAGGCTCATGAGCTGAGTTACCAGGTGATGAATGCTCTATGACAGAAGTATGACTTGGTGATGAAGGAGGGAAATTAAAGGGAAGAGGAGACAATGTGGTGGCTCTAGTGGAAATATCTCTAGGGTTAGACTTAGGGAAGAGCTCAATAAAAGGAAAATTTGGATTAGTTGAATAAGATATCTTTATAGATATAGAGTCTTCCACTAAGGGATAAACACCTATAGCCCTTGTGAGATGTAGAATAACCAAGGAAAAAGCATTCTTCTGACCTAAAATCAAATTTGTGTGTGTTATAAGGCCTTAAGAAAGGAAAACAAGAGTAACCAAAAACTTAAAAAAATTATAGTCAAGAGAGACATCAAAAAGTAAGGTATAAGGTATTTGAAAGTTGATAGAGGAAGATGATAGTCTATTTATGAGGTAAACTGCTGTAGAGAAGGCATAACCCCAATAGGATAAAGGAAGGGATGCTTGGCTTAACAAGGTAAGGCCAAGATCAACTATATGTCTATGTTTTCTTTCAACAACACAATTTTGATGGTGTGTATTAGGACATATATTTCTATGAATGATACCTAAGTCAGTTAGGAATTTTGTAAAAGGTCTGAATTCTCCCCCCAGTCAGACATAAGGGTTTTAATAGGAAATCCCAATTGAATTTCAACCATAGTTTTAAATTGTTTGAAAATAGTGAGTGCTTCAGCTTTTGACTTGAGTAAGTAGATCCAAGTAAACTTGGAGTAGGCATCAACAAAGTGCATATAGTAATTATGACCAAGAAAGGAGGAATTAGGAGAAGGTCCCCACAGGTCACTATAAACAAGCTCTAAAGGTGTATAGTATGTGGTGTGTAAGGTTGGTGTGTGAAGTCTATGGGCTTTTCCCATACAACAAGCAGCACAAAACAAAGAATGATCTTTATTAGTAAAGGGAATTTTACAACTTTGTAATACAAGCTTTAAATCATAAATGTTTAGATGCCCTAACCTATGATGCCACACATTAGGCAAATTAGGATCTCCTCTAGTATAGTAAGCACTATGTACATCAACATTATTAACAGAAAAACAAGGGGAAAAACTAGAAGACTTAGCAGGATTTGACAAAGATAAGTGGGGAAACTCATATAGTCCATCACTGCCAACGAACCCTTCAAGCATAACTTCATCCGAATCCTATGATTTGACAAGACACTTGTCAGCAGTAAATAAAAAATAAACATTATTATCTTTTGATAACTTACTGACACTCATAAGGTTTTTAGTGATCGAGAGAACAAGTGGAAGATTATTGAGTGTTAGGTGTGTGTGTGGCTGAGAAGGTGAGAGAAAAGAACTAGAGCCAGCAAATTCAATATGCAAACCTTGGCCATTACCAATGAAAATTTGATCATGTCCTTCAAAGAGAGTTAACTGTTAAAGGTTCTTGGCATCACTTGTGACATGGTAAGATGCTCCTGAGTCTAGAAACCAAGTAGTGGAGGTGGAAGACATGGAGTTACCACAAAGGTTCTAGGAGACAGTTTGAGAGGTGACGCCATTCTTGAAGTTGTAGGAGGTCTGGACCACACATTAGGTTTGTAACTTTTCCAAGGAGTAGAGTTATAGTAGATTCCTCCAACATTAGGAGCTTGAAACTGTTGATTTCCAGCAGTTCAATGCAGAATGTCCAAATTTGGAGCACACTTGGCACTGAACATTAGATTGTCAACCTCCTCTGCCTCTGCCATTTCTGCCACAACCACAACCAGATCACGCTCATCTAAAACTCAAATTCTCTGAATCGATAGACTAAGGAGCTAATGGTGCAGAAAAATCAAAACTCACAACAACATTGGGATCACCAGAAGCAACCACATCAGACACATAATGAGTTAAGTTCAACGAGGCAAGATATGAAAGTAAGACCTTCTTAAACTTAGTAATCCTAAGTTCATGAGAAACTAAAAGGATTTCAACATCATCAAGATCCATAATGCCAAACTTGCTCTCAATAATAGATACAACTAGAGCAAAATCAGAGGGCAAACCTTCAAGAATTACATCAAGGTGATGTGAAACAGGCAGAGGATCACCTATAGAAACAAGAACATCAATAAGCATTCTGATTTCAAGCAGGTAATTCTGAATAGACATGGAATCCAGCAAAATGGCATGAAGTTTGACACAAAGTTTCCTAACACGAGCATATGTTTGCTTCTAAAAGTATCATAACAACCTGTCCCATAGTTCATGAGCATGAGTGTAGCCTAACACACGTGAGAGAATTTCGCTAGATAGTGTAGATTGAAGCCAAGATAACAACATTTTATCTTTTTGGAGCCAAATCGAATACTCAGGATTCTCAGATCCAGTGGTGTGAGCAGCGTTATCAACGAATTGAGACAGAATTTATGAGCAAACGATGAAGGCAGTGAGACCGTGTGAATTGATATACAGTTCAACCTGTTGGTGCCACATATGGAATATTTTCTCATTGAGCTTTTGGAATTTGTTGTATGGATCAATTTTTGCCATAATATTATGTTGATGACACTCTATTGTGATCACAAACGATACCTTTCAACCAATCAAGATTGAGAAACGAAGTTCTTGGGTGAACAATGAAACCGTTAGAAACAAAGAGAGAAAGAAGAAAGGACAAAGAAGAATGAAGCAGAAGGATTAGGGCAAAATTTCTATAATATTCACTTTCTCAATATAATAAAAGATTACAAGTGAATACCACAATCTGGCCACCATCTTGATCACATAATTCTTCAAACACATTCTCGTCTGGAGTCATATGCCAAGTACATCCAGAATCCATAATCCATTCTTTGCACGAGTTGCTGTTCGAAACCACAAGGACATCAGATGATTCACAATTATCTTGCACAATGGATACATTTCCATTGTCCTTACCTCCATGATTATTCAGGCGCTCAGGGCACATCTTTCTTGTGTGACCCTCCTTCTTACAATGATAACACTTAATACCACAGATATCACCACCATAAGACTTCTGTTGAGTTTTACCTTTCATCTTCTCAAACCTACCATCTCTCTTTGACGATTTCCACTTCACGGACAATCCTTCGCCAAATGATGATGATGGTTTCAGCTCATTTCTTTCGTTCAAATCCTTCAAATACAAGGCTGCTTAAACTTCTTCAAAGGCCAGTGACTCTCTTCCATACAAGATAGTTTCTTTGAAGTGAGCATGCGACTTAGGTAAAGAACACAACAACAATAACGCTTGATCTTCATCATAGATGGAAACATAAATATTTTCAAGATCAAGAATCAGCTTGTTGAACGTATCCAGCTGCTCCGTCAACGCTTTATCTTCATCCATCTTGAATGAATACAAAAGCTGCTTCATGTACAAACGATTTACCAAGGATTTAGTTATATACAATCCTTCGAGTTTCAGCCAAACACCCGCTACCGTCGTCTCCTTCGAAACCTGCCTGAGAAATTTATCACCAAGACTCAGAACAATTGCGCTGTGGGCTTCCTCGATCATCGTTGTCTTTTTCTTCTCCGTCAATGCAGCATCCATGGCGTCTTCTCCCTTTAACGCTTCTAGCAAACCCTGTTGAACAAGAAGGGCTCGCATCTTCAAACGCCATAAACCGAAATTATTAACTCCGGTAAACTTCTCAATCTCATACTTTGTTGAAGACATATTTTCCACGCTCACCGCACCAATTTGTTGTGAATAAGGATGCCTTGAAACAAAGTATTAAGCGGTTTCTTTATATGCAAGAAACACACAAGGGTTAGGGTTAACGGAAAAACAAAGGAAAAACAACAAGGATTGGTTATAAATTGTTATTCTTTCCTTTCTCCTTAAAACAAGGATTACAAGTATACAGGAATAACAAACTAACCTCTCTCACCCTTATTAGGTTTTGTCACACTTCAACATGAGAGACTAGTATGCTATTTATAATAAAATCTAGCACACTAAACTAATGGGCCTTTAACAAATTACCCATTACAAGCTAACTCAGGGTACAAGCTAACTTAAACAATTGGATCCTTAACACAAGACCCAATTCAACATGCTAACAAACCTAGCAATATTGACTAATGCATGTTAGAACAAACTTCGACTACAACACGCATTACTTTGACAGAACACATGCGAACAGACTTCGACCTCATGCTTAATTCCTGTTGAACCAGAAGCTACCCTTCGACCATACTAGAGTTCGATCCAATATCTCACACACTCTATCATTACGTAAATCTCACACACTCTATCATTACGTAAAATTTGCAAGTAAAATCGATGGAATCAAAAGAATAACTAGCAAAATCCAAGCTAAAGTGTGGAAGAAATGAGCCAAAATTACCAAGAGGAAGAAAATTGGGACTTAGATAAATTTTGAAGAAAAAAGAAGAAAAGAAAGCTAATTTTCATTTGAAATTCACATGGCTGCATTGATGAAATCGTGGGTGCAATGATGTCACATCGCAGTCGCGATGCAAGGTAACGCGGGCGCGTTGCTGCGCAAGTTTGACATGCATTAATTCCTATAAATAGGTTTTTTATTATTATTTTTTTAGGGATCCGGATTTTGATATAGAAAGTGATGGCTTGGAGTTCTAAAGCAAGGATTTTAAGGGTTTTGGAAGCCATTGAATACATTTATCTTCCTTAAATTTCATGTATTCTTCATTTAAACTCATGGTAATTGTTACATGCACTATGAGTAGCTAGATTCCTTAGATTAGGTCTTTTTAAAAAAATTTACTTGTACCTTGTTGGATCATATGACTGTTTGAGATTAATTGAATTATTTTATGTTATTCTCATTATTTAATTGTTTTTTATTTCAATATTTTTTGTGTATTGACGAATGCATAAATTGATACCAGATGAGTAAGTGTTATTGATCGTAAGTCTACTAATCCAATCTAGGGCAATTACTCAACTTTGTAATTAACTAAGAATAGGTAATTAGAAGTTGTGGCTTTTGAATTAACACACTTGGAACACCTAGTTTAACTCTGAATTGGCCTAATTGCATAGTTATTGTGTAAATTAGTGAGGTGTACACCAAGGAATTGAGTGCAGTGACATTGTTAATTCTCCGTAAGACTTAAACATATTAGTAATCCAATTAATACACAGTTCATCAACAAGTATAAGTAGGGGAGTCGAAATAAAGATCTAGTTTCCTTTAATCATTGATTTTATTCTCGTTCTTATTTTGTACCAACTCGATATTGAAAACCCCCATTTGTTCTTTACTTTAATTCGCATTATAATTACCTTGTTAAAGTTCGCAATCTCTATGTAGGAGAATTTAATTTATTACTTCGATGAGACTAGTACACTTTCTAAAATTTTCCATCAAGTTTTTGGCATCGTTGCCGAAGACTTTCAAAAATTTCAACAAGGTAGTTTTTGTGCGATAACTTTAAGTTTTGTAATTACTTTTATTTTTAGTTTGTTTTTGTTAAATTTTTGTTATCGTAAATATTTTTTGCTTTATTCTAGTTTCCAAATTTCTGTTTTTATTTAGTTTTTATCATTTAGTTAAGTGCTACTAAGGTATTTTTCTTATGATTATATATGTGAGGTAAAGGAATACATGTACAAGAAAGAAGATTTTTAATGTGGGTTGTTAGCACAACTTGAAACCATATCAAAGCAACTTGCTGTCTCGACTTTGATTTCAACAAATGTTACCCCAGTCAGAGCATTATGATGTGATTTATGTGGTGAAGGTCACTAAAATGGTCATTGTACACTAGAGCATAACGTTGCAGAGGCACATTATGTAGGAAATTATCAAGAGCCAGACCCTTACTTTAGCGCATATCCAGGGTGGGATGATTATTCAAGTCTTAATTTTAGTAACAATTAAATTCAAAATTTCAACCAAGAAGCTCCTCAAGATCCACCACCAAGAAATACATCCCTTCTAGAAGAGACTTTGAACAAATATATGAAGTTCACTCAAAGTCAATTTAGAGCAAGTCAGGACACTCAAGAAATGCCTGAAAATGAGCCATCTCCTCTAGAAAAATCTATGAACCAATTAATGTCGACTCAACGCAACTGGGAAGTAAGGCAAAAGAACATAAAAGAATCCAACAAGAAAATAAGAGCATCCTTGAAGAATATTGAAAATCACATTGGGAACATATCTGACCCATTAGTAGCTAAAGCAAGTGGAAAGTCTGATGTGAATATGTTGAACAATCTTAAGGATCAAAAAGTTGAGAAAGAAGTCAAAAATGAATGGGAAGTAGTCGATGAGAGAGGAGTTGAAAAAGAGAAAGAAGAATAAAAATGCACGCCATCGGATGAAATGACTAAATCAAGAATAGAAAAATCTGAGGTGAAAATAGCTTTGGAAAAAGAACAAGTATTCAGATGGGGGGGTGATCTGGTTGTGGATGAAGTTTTAAATGCAAGAATATGTTTAGACAAAGACTTACCACATGAACATCTTCAACAAAAGCATATCCCCAAAAGCTATTTCAGTAATAAGGTAGATGGAAGGGAAGAAATCGATAAGGTATTGGAAGCCATTTATGCCTTGTTCGTTGTTATAGAGCCAAAGAAGATATGGGAACAACATCATCAATATCTCAAGTTCATGGGAATCCTACTAAACAAAAGGAATAAGAAAGATGATGTGTTCTTTATGTCATATGTGTCGCCCTAATAGAGAAGAAAATGGTCAAGCTAAGGATCTTAAATAAGTGCTACGTGGGAGGCAACCCACAAATTAGTGTTATTTAGTTTTATTTAATTTTGAGTTTTCATTTCAGTTTATTTCCTTTTTTGTACTATGATCCAAGGAAGAGTGATAGTTAGCTCTAAAAAAATACACTTTCTCTTTTGTACTTCTCTTTGCTTTTCATTAATGAACTTTTTTGCGACTGTTGTTCTTTCAGTTTTAACTTGCTTCCTTACCGGTGCCAATATGAAAAAGAAAAGAAAAAGTCACAAGAAAAAAGAAGGAACAAAAGTGATTAACAGTGAAGTTCCATTACAGATTGAATGTTGATGAAGAAAATGGAGGCCAACCACTTGTACTCAATCTCCAGATACCTCAGCTTGTAAGGTTTAAACCAAATATTTCCATTCTTCACTTTTCTTTCTTATGAGAGTATCTGTGCATTAGTTATTTTTATAGAATTTGCATTATTTCTACTTAGTCTATTGGTCTAATGAATACACACTGAGGTAGTTGTTTGTGAAAACTTTGAGCCTTTTAATCCAACCTAAATTAAAATAATTATATAATTTGTTAACCACTTTGAGCCTTAGTCATTCTTTCAGTGACATAGCCTGTTATACAACCATTTAACTTGAAAGATTAAATATTTCCAGTCTCTTTAGAGTTAGGTAAAAATATTTATTTTCCCTGTCTGATGGAAAAGAATAAGTTTAGGGTTGCTCTTGGAAGTTAGCAACGTTTAAGTTTGGGGTTGGAGTAATATAATTGGTCAAAATAAATAAGAAGAAAAAAAAAGAAAAAGAAAAAAAAGAAGTTAAAAATGACTTCTTCAAAAACATTGGTGAAAAATAAAGAAAGATGAATTGGACCAACAAAAATGCATTCTCTAGTACTGAATAACTAGGCAAAGAGTGATATAAAAGGAATAAGGTAACATAAGGAAAAATAGGTACCTAACTCGAAAGGTTTATGCTAAAATCCCAAAATATCATACCTTGACATAATCTACATTACAACCGTAAATAGATCTTAAGAGTGTGATAAAATATGATTTTGATTGACTTTGATAGAAATTTTACAAACTCATTATTAAATACTTCTGTACATTAATTGTGTGATTACCCTATCAAATTGAGTGAATAAAGGTAAGATGAGAGAGAGATTAAGTACTTGTATGTTTGGAAGAACTTTTCCAGATAAATGGATTCAAGCAGGGAATGAAAATGTTGATTAACAAAAGAAAGGTGATATTCATTAGTAAGGGTAAGCATTTTAATTCTCATGAAATACTCAGTGTTCAAATAGGTTACTTGAGGACAAGCAATAGAGTAAGTTTGGGTTTGTGGTGACACGCTATCATTATGTAAAATTCACGAGTAAAATCGATGGAATCAGAATAATAACTAGCAAAAGCCAAGCTAAAGTGTGAAAGAAATGAGCAAAAATTACCAAGAGGAAGAAAATGGGACTTGGAGAAATTTTGAAGAAAGAGAAAGAAAAATAACCTAATTTGCCCTGGAATTCATGCGGTCGCGATGCTGACATTGTAGGCGCGATGATATCACATTGCGATCGCGATGCAAGGTAACATGGGCGCGATACTGCACAAGTCTGGCGTGTAGTAATTGCTATAAATAGGGCTTTTTGGTTACTTTTTGAGGGGTCCGAATTTTGATAGAGAAAGTGATGGCTTGGAGTTCTAAAGAAAGGATTTTGAGGGTTTATGTACTCTTCCTCTATACTCATGGAATTGTTACATGCACTATGAGTAGCTAGATTCCTTAGATTAGGTCTTTTAAGACAAATTTGTTTGTACCTTGTTGGATCATAGGGCTCTTTGAGATTAATTTAGTTCTTTTATGTTATTGTCATTATTTAATTGTTCTTGATTTCAATGCTTTTTTGTGTATTATGAATGTATAAATCGATATCGAATGAGTAGGGATTATTGACCGTAAGTCTATCGATTCTGATCTAGGACAATTATTTAACTTTGTAATTAACTAGAAATAGGTAATTAGAATTTGTGAATTTTGAATTAATACACCTAGAACGCCTAGTTTAACTCTGAATTGGCATAAAGAATTAGAGAATTATTGTTTAAATTAGTGAGTTGCACACCGAAGAATTGGATGCATTGGTCTTGTTAATTCTCCATAGGACTTTAAAATATTAGTAATTCCGTTAATACACAGTTCATCAACAAGTATAAGTAGGGGAGTCAAAATAAAAATATAATTTCCTTTAATCATTGAATTTTATTCCATAAAGTTTCTCATTCTTATTTAGTACTAACTGGATATTGAAACCCCTTTTGTTTTTTACTTTAATTCGCACATTTGTTACCTTATAAAAATTCGCAATTCCCGTGGAGACGGATTTAATTTATTACTTCGACGAGACTAGTACACTTGCTAGAATGTTCCATCATATATTCAGAACCATGTTTTTATCTAAATTGTTAATCTCGAGGTCTTTCTTAATAACTTCTCTTATAGTTTTCCTAGGTCTTCCTCTACCTCTTACTATTTGATTTCTCTCCGTCTGATCTACTCTTTTTACCATAAAATCTACAAGTCTTCTCTCTACATGCCCAAACCATCAAAGTCTATTATCCACCTTTTTTTACTAATATAGTTGCTACCCGAATATTCTCTCTAATATTTTCATTTCTAATCTTATCATGTCTAGTCTTACCACACATCCAACATAACACCCTCATCTCTGCTACACTTACTTTATTCTCGTGTTGATTATTAAGTGCCCAACATTATGTCCCATACAACATCGCAGGTTTTACTACAATCTGATAAAAAATTCCCTTCAAATTAAGAGGTACATTTTTGTCACATAAAATTCCTGAAGCCCTCCTCCATTTAAACCATCTAGCTTGGATTTGATGGTTTACATCCCCTTTATTTCTCCATCATTTTTTATTACAGGCCCAAGATATTTAAACTGCATGACTTGTGGGATGATATGGTCTCCAACTTTTACCTCTAGGTTATAAAATCTTCTCCTTTTGCTGAACTTACATTCCATAAGTTATATGTTACTTCTGCTTAGGCAAAAACCCTTCATTTTTAAAGCTCTTCTCCAAGTCTAAATGAATTGTAGAAATACTTCTTCTACCTATCCTTTATATCATTTTCTAGAACCAAGAATTACTACAAAATTTACCTTTCGTAACGCCAATTCACCTCGGGCAGTATCCACCGTGGTAGAATCTATTCAATTAGGTGTTTTCCTTTTAGTTCAAATCCTAGCACCTATAGTTTATTTATTTATTTAGTTTTAAGCCACTTTTTACCATGGTTGGAACTTCCAATCGTGGTGAAAAGTGACACATGGTCATGAGTTGGAACCCTAGCACCTACAATTTTGTTTTTTTATTTATTTTTAATCCACTTTTTACCAAGGTTGGAACTTCCAGCCGTGGTGAAAAGTGGTGCACGGTCATGAGTTCGAATCCTATCACCTATAGTTTTCTTTTTATTTATTTTTAAGACACTTTTTACCATGGTTGGAACTTCCAACCGTGGTGAAAAGTCACTCAGGGTCATGGGGAAATATAAGCGTGTTTATTGAGTTTCTTCACCGTCCTTAAACAAATCTTTGTCGTCTATTTAGTGAGTATCAATGCTCAATACACTCCCATTAGTGATCCATGTGAAACCTAAAGCATAGATGAACTTCCAACTTAGACGAAATTCATCTTCTACCTCCAAACATCATCTTCCATTTACAAAACTCTATTTCTCCACTAAACAAAGCTCGAAAACATCATTTCTTCCATAAACAAATCTCGAAAACATCATTTCTTTCATTAACAAATATCAGAACTCCATCACCTCTTTTTCAACTTGAATGAGACAAGGAAAACACGGATTCAAGTTAGCAATGCTAGTTGTTGTTGTTCTTGTTATTCTTTTGTTGTCGTTGTTGTTGTTGTTGTTTTTGTTGTTGTTGTTATTGTTGTTATTTTTCTTGTTGTTCTTGTTGTTATTCTTGTTGTTTTTGTTGGTGTTCATGTTATTGTTATTGTTGTTGTTGTGGTTCTGGTTGTTGTTGTTGTTGTAGTTATCCTCGTTGTTGTTGTTTTGGTTGTTGTTGTTGTCGTTTTGGTTCATGTTGTTCTTTTTGTAGTTCTTGTTGTTCTTGTTTTTGTTGTTGTTGTTGGTGGTGGTGGTGTTGTTATTGTTGTTGTTCTACTGCTACATTTTTTATTAAAAGACATATAAAAATGGTTGTTTAAAGTAACCGTTGTGATATGTTGAGAAATACAACAACTGTTGTTTAAAATAACCGTTGTGATAGGTTGCGCGCTACTTGACTTATAATCACAGTCGCATGATCGTGGTTGAATTATACCTACTTGACTTATAATCACAGTCGCATATATATATATATATATATATATATGAGAAATTATAACACACACCCAAAATTGATGGGTCCCACACAAAAATACACTACATCTATTTTTTTTTCTTCAACTTTCTAATGTGGGTCCCACCCAAAATTGGTGGACCCCATACAAAAATAGACTAAGGTGTATGTTGCTAATGCACACTTACATGAGTGTGTATTAGCATGACCCTATATATATATATATATAATTTCCTCCCTCATTGATTCCAAAGATAGGTATAATTCATCAAAAACTTGGGTTCTTGCTTCAATCACCGCCTTCTTGGTCTCGTTCTTACCTTTCTTATATTTTTCCAATTTTTGTCATTTTTACACCTAACTCATTCTTTCAAACAATCCTTTTATATCTAACTTTACTCCGAGTCCCTCGCCTTTTCACTTGTCCACTTAGTTTCTTATAGGCACATGAAAATGATCTTTCCCCAAACCATAGTGTCCATTATTTCCATAGAATTTCCAGTAATCATGCTTGTATTCCATGATCCAAAATGAATTTTATTCTCATGAACAAACTTCTTTACTCACACCCATTCACAAAAATATGGGACCCTTACTTATTTTTCACTACATCCAGGCAGCGATGCAACGGGTCTTTCTCTTTTGCCAACGTACTCGAGCTATACAACACATTTCTTACGGGAAACTATCTTGCATTCACATTATTTCATAGTTGATCCATGTCATAGATATTTGAAAAAGTTTTATGTTAGGTTTCGTAAGCCTACCAAAACCCTCTCCTTTTATTCTGGCTTGGGACCAACTATGCATAGGGATTCAACGGTCCACCATTGATTGTGTGAGCGCGACCTTTCCTAAGGAAGCCTTAGACCTAATGCCTCCATAAATAACATTCCCCCAACGAGAGAAAGAGAGATCCTAAATCATTTTCCTGTACCTAAGCACCAACCACATACACAGAGTCTCTCACCTCACATGAGCAAGTCCTTTAAACCATCATAGACACTAGTATACAAGGCTTCTCGCTACCGTGGATAAGCCCTAATCACCACAAATTATTATATACATATTAAGGCCTTTGAGTACCCCTATCATTGCATGGGTAACATGCACACTTGTACTTTTTGACTCATACAATATGCTTGTAATAATGGGGTGACACTCTTTCGACTGCTGTTAGTATAGTAATAGTGGGGGTTGTTTTTAATCGTCTCCACAGGGATTGTTCGATATTTGATGCCTGCCGTTCAATAGTTGCAATACTTTAAGGTCAATGGTTTCAAAAGGTTCTCAATTGTTGTTAACATTAATTTATAGCAAAGATTAATTGGTGACAAAGAGTTTGTAAAAGTTTTGATAAAAGCATGTCAAGGTTAGGTTTCGCTAATCCTTTTCACGTATAAACGATTAATCAAGCATATGAATTCGGTTTCTGACCAATACAACCGTGTATCCTCCCGACTAAGTTTATGTCTAAAGCGAAGTCGTGAGTATCGTTGTTTAGACCGTTAGATGATGTCTCATGCTAACAATCTAAACAACAATCATTAAGATCAACACAGTGCGAATAGCAAATCCCAAATCTATGTCTAGAGTTTGGTTTTTAAGAGATAAAATTGTTAGGTCATGATTTGTAGAATCTATGTCTAGAGCAATACAAATCACACATGGATCATTAAGAGAAAACAACATCATCTATATTGATCAAAGACTTTGTTCATATACATAAGATCAAATGCAATACATAAAATTAGGATCAACTACATCTAACCTCAACATTGAGTGTTTAGCTACCACTTCTCATGGTAGTTTGGAGAACAAGTAAAGAGAGGAGATGAATGAGCATCTACGACGAATAATCGAGAATGGATGCGACTTTAGCTTCTCCAAGGGAAAATTCACTCTTTGATGATCAAAATACTGAAAACTATGATTACTAGTGAAAATGAACAAGAGATCCTCTTTACAACAAATGAAAATCTATTTATACACTTAAAATCTCAGCACCCTTCGCCTAGCGAAGGCTTCATTCGCCTAGCGAATGAACTAAAACATGGCACTTTAAGTGCCTCAGACTTAAACCGTCCACAAGGATTATCGTGGGTTCGCTAGGCGAACCAAATCACTCGCGAAGCGAACCTTCGCTACCATATTCGCCCCAGCGAAGTTTGGGTGTTTTCAAAAGTGGAAGTTTCTGCCACCCTTCGCTGACACCTTTACCTAGCGAGCACATCAGCGAGTATTCGCTGGCTTCCTCGCCCAACGAATTTACCCAGTTTTCCTACTGTAGGTTTTTGCATACTTTCTGCCACCCTTCGCTGGCAGACTCGCTAACGTTCGCTAGGCGAACCTTCGCTGGCTGCTTCGCCAACACTTGCCTAGCGAATGCTGTTGTTGTTTTCTTCCATCAATGGTAACTTGCTTCCAATATTTGTGTAACACAATCTTGATCTTTTTATGCCTATTCCTGCACATTAGCACACAAATTACAAGCACCACAAGTATATTTCAATGAATGCACAACAACATCATTCCACACTAAAATCAACATATTCCACATGAAAAGAAATGAAAAATGCCAAGTAATTCATACAAATATATATCATGATTGACATCTAACAACTGCGTGGGCAGGGGTTTTTAATGAGGCGCCTCACCTTTTTTTTATAATCTTGTGTATACCATTGTTTGAGTTTTACAGGATGTATGCAAATTAAATACTAGGTCCTCAATGAGGAATCCTTGACGCCCAAGTGACAATTGAATGTCAAATATTTAATGAGGAATCCTTGTTATATCCTCAATGAGGAATACTTACCGCCCAAGTGGCAATTGAATGATTGATCCTCAATTAATAATTCCTGTTGCCCAAGTGATAATTGAATGTTGTATCCTTAATTAAGAATCTTTTTCTCCCAAATAGAAATTAAATGTTAGATCCTCAATGAGGAGTCCTTGTCGCCCAAGTGGCAATTGAATGTTGGATCCTCAATGAGGAATCCTTTCCGCCCAAGTGACAAGTAAATGTTGGATCCTCAATGAGGAATCTTTTTCGCCCAATTGGAAATTGAATGTTGGACCCTTAGGCATGAATCCTTGCTCAAGGTATTTAAAAGTGTTTCCCAATATCTCCTACTATATCTCTCTCTCTCTCTCTCTCTCTCTCTCTCTATATATATATATATATATATATATATATATATATATATATATATATATATATATATATATATATATATATGAATCACATAAATCCAATGTGTTTATAAGTGTGTCCCAATTCCCTCATAGATATCTCAAGAGTTTTCCAAATTCCAAGAATTCTCTCAAAGATTATCACTGGCTTTTAAAACCCTTATCTTTGTCTTCAACTCAGTCGTTCTGAAGGTTGTATTGACAAGAATGATGAAGATATGTATTTGTAACTACTAAAACCTAACAAACACTTAACGAGACCAAATCACAACTCATTAACAAACTGATCCATAAACCAAACAACTAAGCCCGATACACAAAACTACCTGGATCTGATCTGATACATGATGAACCCTAATTGCCTGCCGAAACCGACCACACTCAATTTTGGCGACTTTCAAACTAATTTTTGTTGGACATGTGACTTCCCACACAAGAAGGAGGGATTGTGTGGCCCCAAAAAACATGGTTTTGAAAATTTTTCATATTAAAGAATAAAATCATTTTGAAAAACATTTTGAGTATTAAGTAGCAGAAAATAAATTGCGGAATGTAAATTGCGGAAAGTAAAGAGTTAAAGGAAAGAGATGAATACCAAGATGTATAGAGGTTTGGTCAAACAAGAAAACAACCCACTCCTCACCCCAATAATTTATCTTGAGAGTATTGAATAAACTTTGAGAGCTTTTAGTAGGTAAAACTCATGAACCCCCTTATACAAGGAAAATTGGTCAACTTCTAACCTAAACAGTAAGACTTGAAATTTAGAAATTTAGTTTTCTCTTCCAAACGGTGGATTGAAGTGGTTAGTCCTCCTTCCACAATCAGTAAATCAAAGCAATTAGTTTTATTTTCATAAATGAGAGATTGAAGCGGTTAGTATTCTTTCCACGAGAATCTTGGAGTGATTATTCTTCAAGCTTCTAAAGCTTTTACCAGCGGCTAAGCTCATGAACCTTAAACCTTGGTTTTACACAGGCTAACCAATAACCTAAGGGATTTTAACATCGGGTTGATCTCAACCTGTATCCAAAATTTTATCACATGTGTTGGAATGCGGTATAGGGCAAGCAACAAAAGTTTTTGGAAGAATTTTTTTGGGAATTTATTGTGTCCACAGAGATCGGTGCTACTGAACTGTCGTTCGACAATTTAAATGTTAATGAGTTAGGGTTTAAATGGTTTTAAACATAAAAACATAAAAGTAAATATTAACAGAAGAAAATTCATTCATCAGAGAGAAAATACTTATCAAGCATGTATATATTCCACTTGTCACAAACTTAAACTTACCGACCAGTTATACTCAACCTACAATACTCCTAAATATCATCCATCATCGCTCTCAAAAGTGTTCATCTCTGACACACCGAGCTGAGAGAAAAACAACCGTATTACTCTCTTTGTCACTCTCGCGCACGAAGCCTCGAAATACGAAAGACATTAAGCTTCGACACCCAAATAGATTGTTAGCTCTAAATCTATTTCTAGCATCCAGAAACTAACAGATAATCATCCCTAATCAAGATTTATGTTTATCTCTAACACAACCCAAACCCCGCGCATAAAGCAAAAATCAGAGACAGTCATCGATAAATATTTGTAAAGAAAATTAAATATAACGCCATGGGCGATAAATATACATAAGATCAAAGTAAAAACATATACAAACCCAACAAAGAGATTACAAAGAGAAGAGAAGAAGAAGAACCAAACATTTCTTGGTTTGTCAACACCAATCGATGAGAGACTCGACTCTGGATCATCCAAATGCAAGCTCCATGTTGTTTTCAAGCTAATCTACTAAAGAAATGAAGTTTGATGGAGTTGGGAGCAAAAACCCCAAAACCATCCCTAAAAAATGTGTTTTTTACCCATATTTATTGTTGTCGTCATCGCAGACCGCGCTAAGCGCGCCCTAAAAAAATGTTAAGCCGCCTTAAAACCGCGCTAAGCGCGCTACATGCTGGAATTTGCTCCTTCCTTGGGCTAGGAGCGCGCTAAGCGCGCTCGTAGCATGCTTGAAAATCCAAATCTTACTTTCTTCATAAGTCTTGAACCGCAACTCCGTTTTTTGCCCGGTTTGAAGCGTTGGAAAGCTTATTCAATGCTCTATACAAATATGGCAAAATCCCACTGCTTGAATACCTACAAAAATGAGATAAAATCAATTAAACTCAATGATATTTACACGAAACGCAATATATACACTAAAATGTAAACTATACGCATTTATAAACAAAACAAGGTTTATTTGTATGATATTTAACAAAAAGCAACGATAAGTGCAACAAAACATATATACAAAAATAGCTACAATTTGCACTTATCAACTCTCCCCAACTTACATAATTGTTTGTCCTCAAACAAAGCCAACATCAAAAGGAACAAAAGAGAAATCCAAGAAATCACGCAACAACAAGTTTTTACAAACAAAAACAAATGCAATGGTTCAATCGAAAATGGTACACACAAAGTAAATACTTACCACTAAACTTCAACGATAACATAGTCACGAAACAAATGCAAAATACAAAAATCATGCCAAACATTCTAAAACAACACAAGTTCAAATGTGAATCACACCTAGCAAAAACAATCATCGGTAGATGAAAAACATAAAATGAGGGATTTTTCACCCACACAACAATCTTGCAAACAAAAGACTAAATTATGCAATCATCTAAAAATTCACGTTGAACATACAAAGGCAAGAATCACAAGGGTTTTCAAGGTTGTAGCGTGGTCGGGAAAACAAACAAGGGGCAATTTCTAAAGGTAATTGAAACAAAAACTTGCTTAAACCTACGGGAGTGATCAACTCACAAAAGTTCAAACACCAAATTCCAATCAACTTCTTCTTTCATCCCAAGTGTTACACAAAACACAATACTTATTTAGCACAATTATTTGCACTCTTTTTGTTTCCTTTCTCAAGGTTTTTTTTTCTTTCTTTTTCACTTTTTTCTTTTCTTTTCTTTGTCATATTTTTCTCTTTTTTTCTTTTCTTTTTCAATCCTCATAGAATCCAACCAATGTGTACACAATCATTCTCTCCCCAACTTGAATTCAACCACATCATCATGTGAATACTCCCTACTTTCTAAGGCAAGGAAAAAATCCATACAACAACACAAAGTTGAGGTCCAAGAAAAAACAAAATCCATAAAAAATAACTGAACTAAATACTCATAGACAAACATTAAGTTCAAATAAAAACATGGATCAAAAAGCTCAAAGGGGTTACAAATTCTCACACACTCACAAGGTGAATTGACTATTTGTCTAAGGTAGTTGTGCTCAAAATGAAACAAAATGCCTTGATCATTTTCATGCATTCATATACACAACATAAACAACAGATTCAACATAATAAAATCCAGTTAGAACAAGAATGTTGGAACTCTGAGCATATATGAACAATGGAAGGCTTCCTCACAAAAAGGGTGGGAACTAAAGTGATTCACATATGAACAAGTATATAAAAGAATGAATGACATAGAAGTTGTAAAAAGCCTAAGTATCATGAATATGCTAAAGTCTAGAAAGCGATAAACACATACCTTGAACATGTACAAAACTTTAAACACTATCATTACCACGCATTCGCAAGTTAAAACACTCAAAATCGGAAAAATCACCGAATGCGACTTCAAGCTATCGAACCAAAATTTGAGTCCAAACAATCAACAAAAGAATTAGAAAAATTACTAATAATTACTAATATATAAGGCCTTGGTGGAAGTGGGAAGAAGGGGGAACCAAGTGAACAATTAAAAGAATTCACTGGCTCAGCACAGCAGACCGCGCTAAGCGCGCTACACCAGAACCAGAAAAACCAGTACATCAACAAGGTTCTGGTGTAGGCCTTCACTTAACACCTACACAACTCAATTACAAAACATACAATATTTACACATACAAACTTCCTCAAGTTAAACACGACAAGCTTGAGGAAAACAAAACTTAACACCTTAACACGAACTACCATAAACATACTAAAAGAATGGGAGAAAAAAACATTAGAAACTAACAACAATAAAACATGCTTGTTTTACGTCGTAAGTTCGACGCCTATTATTTACAAACCAACACGTTGCTTCAGAAGAGCCAAATGCTATCACTCCCGCCTTTGCTCTCATCTCTTCGAGCTCTAACCAGAACTACACATCTAACCACACTTTTGGCAAACGTGAAGAGAAACAAATATATACACTATATTCACAATTATGCAAAACATGTAAAATTCACAAATATGGTAAACATATACAAGTATCAATATAAACAAGTGAAAATAGACAATATATACGATATCTACAAAACTCAAAAACAAAGAAACTATCGCAATGTGGTCCAATAAAAACACCAATCCCTGGCAACGGCGCCATTTTGTTGGAATGCGGTATAGGGCAAGCAACAAAAGTTTTTGGAAGTATTTTTCCGGGAATTTATCGTGTCCACAGAGATCGGTGCTACTGAACTGCCGTTCGACAATTTAAATGTTAATGAGTTAGGGTTTAAATAGTTTTAAACATAAAAACAGAAAAGTAAATATTAACAGAAGAAAATTCATTCACCAGAGAGAAAAGACTTATCAAGCATGTATATATCTCACTCGTCACAAACTTAAACTTACCGACCAGTTATACTCAACCTACAATACTCCTCAATATCATCCAGCATCACTCTCAAAAGTGTTCATCTCTGACACACCGAGCTGAGAGAAAAATAACCGTATTACTCTCTTCGCCACTCTCGCGCACGAAGCCTCGAAATACGGAAGACATTAAGCTTCGACACCCAAATAGATTGTTAGCTCTAAATCTATTTCTAGCATCCAGAAACTAACAGATAATCATCCCTAATCAAGATTTGTGATGTTTATCTCTAACACAACCCAAACCCCGCACATAAAGCAAAAATCAGAGACAATCATCGATAAAGATTTGTAAAGCAAATTAAATATAACGCCATGGGTGATAAATATACATAAGATCAAAGTAAAAACATATACAAACCCAACAAAGAGATTACAAAGAGAAGAGAAGAAGAAGAACCAAACATTTCTTGGTTTGTCAACACCAATCGACGAGAGATTCGACTCCGAATCATCCAAATGCAAGCTCCATGTTGTTTTCAAGCTAATCTACTAAAGAAATGAAGTTTGATGGAGTTGGGAGCAAAAACCCAAAAACCATCCCTAAAAAAAGTGTTTTTTACCCATATTTATTGCTGTCATCATCGCAGATCGCGCTAAGCGCGCCCTAAAAAAATGTTAAGCCGCCTTAAAATCGCGCTAAGCGCGCTACATGCTGGAATTTGCTCCTTCCTTGGGCTAGGAGCGCGCTAAGTGCGCTCGTAGCATGCTTGAAAATCCAAAGCTTGCTTTTTTCATAACTCTTGAACCGCAACTCCGTTTTTCGCCCGGTTAAAAGCGTTGGAAAGCTTATTCAATGCTCTATACAACAATGGCAAAATCCCACTGCTTAAATACCTACAAAAATGAGATAAAATCAATTAAACTCAATGATATTTACACGAAACGCAATATATACACTAAAATGTAAACTATACGCATTTATAAACAAAACAGGATTTATTCGTATGATATTTAACAAAAAGCAACGATAAGATGAACAAAACATATATACAAAAATAGCTACAAATTGCACTTATCAACATGCTAAGCTTTAACCTCTCATTGGTTTTACCAGAGGCTAACCAAGAACCTATGAGATTTTACCACTAGTTAATCTCGAACCTATCAAGCTTTTATCACAGATTGAGCTTGAACCTAAACAAGGATTTGATCCCACAATCCCCAAACCAAAGCATTTACGGGTTTACCTTCTAACCCAAACAAATAATATCTAATTAATAATATTCAACCAAGATGTATACAAAAGATTCCATCGGTGAATATACAATTCTACCCTTCCAGAATTACAAAATATTTTCATTCACAATAGGTCTTTCTGAAATAAGCACTTTGGTTAAAATATTGGTGAGAGAAAGTAAATAAAAGAAGTTTAGAGAGATAATGTGTGTGAGTTGTGTCAAAACACGATTCTAGATTCAATGAAATGAGGGAAGTATGGATGTCAACGGGGAGGGTTTGGGCAGGGTACTAAAGTACCCATCCCCATATCCGCGATTTGAAAAAATCCTTGTACCCGAGACTATACCTGCTTGGGTGCCAAAGTTAGCACCCGTATCCGTGCCCTATGGGTATGTAAGTACCCATACCCGTACCCTTTACCAGCGTTCCTACTAAAAATAAATAGATTAATTATAAAATATCATGTCATTTTAAGTTTTTAAATACATTAAAAAGTTTTTAAAAAATATATTGTTGAAATAAACGAACACTTATATTAAATACATAATGGGTTAACATTGATATACTTTTTAAAATTGATAGACATATATTTTTATATAATAATATAAATTAAAATATATAAATATAGATTAAAATACATAAGTATATACATGGTCGGGTATGGGGCGGTGTGGGTACCAAGGTGCTCATACCCGCACCCATATCCGCTTATTTTTTTGGGTAATTACCTGAGCTTGTACCCATATCAATTTTTGTGGATTTTTACCCTACCCATTATGGGTAATTTTGCGGGTGCCCATTTGGGATGAGTCAAATTGCCATCCTTAGAGAGAAGAAACCTTTAATTATAGCCTAGAGGCTTACTCAAAAAGGAAATTTGTTTTATAGCCTAGAGCATAGTCCTAATTGATTAGAAACTTCAATGGTAATCGACTACTAGTTCCAAAAAGGAAGGAAAAGATATCTAGCTATCATACATTATTAAGGCATTATCATAATCACTTAGAGCTCAATTTTGAACTGATCTAATCGATTAGACAAGAGCTCCAATGGATTAGAAAAGGCAAAATTTTGCCCATAACAATTCTGACTGATCTCAATTCATCTGACACAATTTCAAGATATTTTAGAAAAAGTTTTCTTGAGAAAAATCAGTTTGAAAATAAGTTTTAGTGTGTGTGTGTTTTAGACATACAGTTTTACCAGAATGCCCTTTTGCTTTACAATGTTCACTCAAACTAAGGTAAGGCTATCTTGCACCTTAAAACTTTGTCAGATGCTTTCTTTTAGAAGAAACTTGCTTGAGTTCTCTTGCGATGAGGCTTGAGCTTATATTCCACGTGGTTGCCATCATCAGATAGTTAAGTCCATCAAACTCTAATACTTAGGTTTGCATCTTTATCCGTTTAAGCACATATGCTTGACTTGTTAAATCGGTTGTCATCATGAATAAGTTATCATCATCAAAACCCCAACAAAAGATGTTGTCCTTGTTAAAGGCATGTCACATGAAAAACAACGTTACACAATTTTTTTTCTGCAATCTGAAAACATGATTTATTTGTTTTCATCGTTAAAGTTTTAAGACATACTTTAACCTTTATGATAAAATTGAAGTTCATTTAAGATTTAACATATCGAGGGCTGACAATGAACCAAACCAACTTGAACATAGTTCAAAATTCGATTCAACAACTAAATCGTTGAACTAGGTTCATGAACCAAATGGGCTTAATATAAGCAAAAGAAAAACAAAGTTTGTTAACTAAATGAGATGAACTTGAACTATGTATAGTTCGATTCGTTAGCTTCATGAGTCAACTCAATTATATATGAGAAAAATTATATTGGTTTTAAGAGTAGGTTTAAAGACTTACTCTAAATCTTTGTCATCTATTTTCTTTTAAACATGGCGATTTTAATTGATCATTTATATTCTCAAATGAACAAAATATTTCTAAAAATAATTATACAAATAAAATCAACGTCATATAAAAAATAATTATACAAATAAAATCAATGTCATCTAAAAAAAATACAATGATTAAAGATTAAATCTTTTTATTTAATAAATTCTTATATCAAATAAAAATATCAAGAATATTTTAGAAAAAATTAAATTTCAACCTTAAATATTTTCCTTTTAAAAAAATATTAATTTAAAATGTTAAATATATAATAAAAAATAGATTTAAAAAAATAGTTTTTAAATTCGTAGAACAAGTGAGTTGATTTTAACGAAATAAATCTAATAAATTGAATTGAATTGTTTGTGAACTTAAAATAAATCGAGCTTAAATTTAAAACAAAATTCAAATCAAACTTAAATAAATCAATTCTTATCAAATCGAGTTTAACTGAAACTAATTTGATTCGACTCGACTCGTTATTTGTAAAATTTAAGATAATATTGATTACACTTTTGTTAAAATTACTCCTAGTTAATTATTACAGAGAGAGAAACAAAAGATGAATGTAATCATAATTAGAGATATTATAGATAAAAAGAAAATTATTGTTTGAAAAAAAACTATATTAATTAGTTTTTTTAATATATATAAAAAGTTAAAAAATAATACTTAAAAAAGAACTGAGGGAGTAACTCCTAAGAAATGATATGTATTGACTGCATCGCCTTGGTTTTGAATATATATGACCCTTTCTTATTTTACCGCTAGCCACTCATCTTGGATTTCTTCCCCGATAATAATTTTGAGATTAAACTAATACTATACCATAAATCATTTTAATCAGATATGCATGGACTACCTCCGTTTTAAAATACAAGTCTACTAAAAAAAATTAATATTGGAATATAACAATTTTATAATATTATTTTTGTTTATTACTATCTCTGTTTCTTTTTATAAGAGACAACTCACTTTTTAGGTCTATTGAATAATCAATGTATTTAGTCGGTTTATAGATTAGATACATTAATTATTCAATGAACCTAAAAAGTAAGTTGTCTCTTATAAAAAGGAACGAATGTAGTATTAGTTATTATAAATTATCATAAATAAACAATAAATTTAATAATTTGTAGAAAATATTAATTAAAGATAAATTTAAAATAAATTAATTATTATTATATTAAAAAGATAAAAGAATACTTAAAAATTTTAAGACAAATTTCTTTTTTTTTATTAAAGTAATATTTATTTTGAAACCGATGGAGTAATTCTTTATTAATATTACATTTTTATCAATTTAAGAGTCAACTTTAAATTGATAACCTTAATTAATAGATTAATAAAATTTGAAAAAGTTATTTAATGTTATTTTATTATTTTATAAAAATAATTTTATTATTCTTGTCACATTTAGTATATTTTCTAAATATTACACATTATTAATTTAGTAATCAAATTGATAATTTTATTAGGTAGATTAAATCCATAAAATTTTAAAAACTTATAAAATGTTATTTTATTATTTTTAGGGTTAATACCCTTTTGCCCCCTGTCATATAGGCGAAATCACAAAAACAACCATGTAAAAAAAAAACACAGATTCCATCCTGCCATTTGTAGATTCCCTCGTTTTGCCCCCTGAGTAGATTTGGTCAACAAAATTGATGATGTGACGCTGCTTTATTGGTTTTTTTTATTTTTTTTTATTTAATTACACGCGTGACATTTTTATTAATATTTTATTAATTGCATGTTATTAGTTCAAAATATCAAAAGTTGAAAATTTAACCCACTACATGGATCGAACCCATGACATGTTGGGTGCAAAAGACATCTCTTTCAACTAGGCTACAATACATCCGTTGTTATTAGATTGTGTAAATTATATATTATACAAACTAAACTAAACTAAATGTAATATAAACTTAACTAAACTAAATTTAGTTTAAAACAAAAAAAAAAACTGTTATTTTAAAAAACTGTTATTTAAAAAAAATTGTTATTTTAAAAAAATTGTTATTTTAAAAAACTGTTATTTAAAATAAAAAAACTGTTATTTTAAAAAACTCTTAATAAAAAACTAAACTAAATAAATAAATATAATAGTAGTTTTAATATTAGTAATTATTAATAAACTGAAAATAACAATATTTTTAATTAAAATAATAGTTTTGGATATTAATAATTAATAATAAACTGAAAATAATATTTTTTTAATCAAAATAGTAGTTTTAATATTAGTAATTAATAGTAAACTGAAAATTAAAATATTTTTAATTAAAATAACAGTTTTTAATATTAATAATTAATAACAAACTGAAAAATATTTTTTTAAAAAAATTAATTATAACGTTAAATAAAATTATTAATAATTTCATTATAACGCTAATATTAAATAAATTATTAACACCATTTCTATTTAACGCTAATAATTTCATTAGTTAAAAAATTATTAAATAAAAATTATTCATTTATTTAATGCTAATAATTTTGTATTAATTAACGTTTTAGTATTAAATAATTCAGTATTAAATTTTTAGCGTTAAATAATTTTAATTGAACTAATGAATAATTTTTTCTAAAATTATTTAACGCTATTATTTAAAAATTATTTAATTATTTATTTTATTTCAAATCTATATCATAAAAACTAAATTATTTATTTTTATTTAACGTTATAATTAATTTAAAAAATATATTTTTCAGTTTGTTATTAATTATTAATATTAAAAACTCTTATTTTAATTAAAAATATTTTAATTTTCAGTTTACTATTAATTACTAATATTAAAACTACTATTTTGATTAAAAAAATATAATTTTCAGTTTATTATTAATTATTAATATCCAAAACTATTATTTTTATTAAAAATATTTTTATTTTCAGTTTATTAGTAATTACTAATATTAAAACTATTATTATATTTATTTATTTAGTTTAGTTTAGTTTGTATAATATATAATTTACACAAACTGATAACAACTAATGTAATGTAGCCTAGTGGAAAGAGATGTCTTTTGTATCCAATATGTCATGGGTTCGATCCATGCAGTGGGTTAAATTTTCAACTTTTGATATTTTGAACTAATAACATGCAATTAATAAAATATTAATAAAAATGTGACGCGTGTAATTAAATAAATAAAAAAATAAAAAAAAACCAACAAAGCAGCGCCACATCATCAATTTTGTTGACTAAATCTACTCAGGGGGCAAAACGAGGGAATCTACAAATGGCAGGGATGGAATCTGTGTTTTTCTTTTTACAGGGTTGTTTTTGGGATTTCGCCTATATGACAGGGGGCAAAAGGGGTATTAACCCTTATTTTTAATATATATTTAATATTGAGAAAAAAGAATATGCACTGACAGTGTAAAATATTTTTACACTATCAACCAATCACGGACGTGTATTCCGCCAAGTCACACGTTTAATTTTAAAATACTGATATGACATGACAGAATGTTATAATTCTATTGGATGATGGTGTAAAACTAGTTTACACTGTCAATGCACTACCTTTAATCTCTTTAATATTTTATTAGATATTAAATTTTAAAAATTATTTTAAAAATATTACAAATTTTATTAAAATAATTTTATAATTTAAATTTAATATATTTCTAAATATATAAAATATAAAAAAAAATATTTTCTACCTATCATATCATATCATTTCTTTAATCTTAAATATCATATCACCGTCATCATCTTATCATTTTCTTATTTTCTTTCTTATCATTATATATTTATATTTATATGATAATTTTAATTTATACTTTTTTGAAAACATCTTCATAGCTCTCTCTCTATATAAATACATCTAAGAAGAGAGAAAGTTAGCGAGAAAAGGTGATGGCGAGTCTTCCAAGATCTCAAGTATCATTCAGAAGATCAGGCTCATCCGGTCTTGTTTGGGATGATAGAATCTTATCAGGTGAATTGAACAAACTCAATCAACAAGAACCCAAGAGTACTTCTACTACTACGGAAGAATATAAGAATAATAATATCCAAGATCTTCACGACGAAACCACCATACAGAGAAGCCGCTCCACCGGCGCTGGCCGAGGATACCGAACCGGAAAAGTCTCGCCGCCGGCAATTGATCCGCCGTCTCCAAAAATCTCTGCGTGCGGGTTCTGTAGTCCTTTCGCGAAAAAGAGTCAACGGTCAAAGCCCGGTACGCGTCGATCAAGGTAGGAATGGTCGTATGTTGAATTGAATCACTGTCGAAGCTTTTCCGGTTGCCGGTAAAGAATTCTCCGGTGTGTGTAGGGGAAAAAACAGAGCAGTGGATTTTGATCTCTCTGTTTTGTGTGTCTTTTCTTCTTTCTATTGAGTTGGGATTAATGGTTGATTGTAATTATTATGCGTATAGTATTTGTTTGATGAGTTTATAACAAGTTTTGATCTTTGTGACTAAAAATATGAAGAGATTGAACAATTGAAACTTGTTCTTTACAATAGCTAAAAAAAATCTTGATTTTAGGCTTTTTTTTTTTTTTTTTTTTACTATACAGCACTAATTTCGTTGCACGGTTGGTTTTGAATTTCTGATAATTAATTAGTAAATATAATTTGGTCAAATTTTAAGTTATTTTAATTTTTGTTAAAGTTATTTATCAACAACTTATTTATATTAATATATAAATAAAAATAAATATTTTTAAATCATAAGTAATTTATATTTATTAAATTCAAATAATACAAAAGATTAATTGAAATATATTATTAGTGTAAAACTAATTTCCACTATCATTCAATTAGAACTAATCATTTTGATACATAATTATGAAATTAAAAATAAAAATAATAAATTGCAATTAAACTAGTTAATGTTATCTTTTCGTATTTCCTTTTGTTCTCTTGAATTTTAGTAGCTGGATTCTCGAGATCGCTTGTAATTATTGATTTTTTGAGTTAATCAAAGTTTATTGATTCAAAAAAAAAAAAAAAAAAAAAATAATTACTTCTTCCACATTTTTGTCTTTTCATGTGTTAAAATAAATTATTTTAATTAGATAATAGTGTAAAATAATTGAAATACATTGTTAGTGTAAAACTACTTTACACTATCATTCAATTAGAATTAGAGATTAATTGAAATACACTGTCAGTGTAAAACTACTTTACACGGTCATCCAATTAAAATTAATTATTTTGACACATATTTATGAAATTAAAAATAAAACAAATTATATTATAAATAAATCATTTTAATAACCACTTCTTCCTTGTTTCTCTCTTCTCATGTGTCAAAATAACTAATTCTAATTGGATGACAGTGTAAAGTAATTTTACACGGACAGTGTATTCCAATTAATCTCTTAAAATTAATCATTTTGACACTTAATTTTGAAATTAAAAATAAAAATAGTAAATTACAATTAAACTATTTAAATAATTACTTCTTCCATATTTTTGTCTTTTCATGTGTTAAAATAAATTATTTTAATTAGATAATAGTGTAAAATAATTTTACATTAACAATTTATTTTAATTAATCTCATAATAAAACCATAGTTGATATATATTCTAATTAATCTCATAATAAAAATGATATTTTTAAAGACTTTTTGTAATCAGATTCATCTAAATTTTTAGTTTTTTATTTTATTTTAAATGTTCCTTAGAAAACATAACAGATTTAAATGAATAAAAAGTCAGACAACGAATGTAGGAAGGTTTTTGTTTTTATTTAATAATTATTTTTCTCTTTTTGAATTGTACGTATATTCATTGTACTTATATATATATATATATATATATATATATATATATAGGAATTAACTGAAATGCACTGACAGTGTAAAAGGATTTTACACTGTCAGTTAATTATAACCGTTAGATGTAAAGAGGAGTTTGACTTTTAATTTAATATATATATATATATATATATATATATATATATATATATATATATATATATATCATTACAAAATAACAACTAATAAAAATACAAACAAATATTCTTTAAATGCATAATGATTTAATATCAACACCGTAGTTTAAATTTTTTTAGATGTTTGCAAGCCGATTTGCTTTGGTTTTGAAAAAAATTGATATTCAAACCGATTAAAAGCCTGTTTGTTTTAGTTTTAAGAAAATGAGTTTTTTTTTGTATTTTTAAAAATGGATTTTGTAAAATTATTTTTCAAAATATTATAAGTTTTTCTATATTAATTTTTTCTAAATTATTGATATCGTACAATATAAACATACATTATTGAAAATCAAAACATAGTCGAAATCACAATTTAAAAAAAAAGTTGTATCTCAAAAATGATTTTTATGAAAAACTATTTGAAATAGCTTCAAAATTAAGTGATTTTTTGAAATTTTGATATCCAATTTTTTTCGATAAAATGATGAAATATCTAAAATAACATTTTAAGAATAACTTTTTAAACCGAATTTTCATTTGAAGCTTTTATGAAAAGTTTCTTTGTAGATTTTTTTTTCACAAAATTATGTTTCACAATAAAAAATCATTTTTAAAAAACAAAACAAAACAAACGGGCCCTAAAAATATGTGGATTAGTTTGAATTGAATTTGCACATTTTTATGATGAAGACCAAATCAAATAAAATCAAACCAATAAACAACGGGTTGATTTGTATTAAATTGGTCGGATACATTATTAACAAATGTGTAAATTTTTTTTAAAAAATATCTAATTTAAATAACTAATTTTTTAAATAATATAAAATTCTTAATTTTTTCCTTCCATAATAGTTGTGAATATCACAAATGACGTTTCATTTTTCTTCATGAAGTTGAACACTTTATTCTAGTTTCTTTGATAATGATAATATATATTATACTATTTAATTAAGATTGATTCGTGTAGGCGAGGTCGTGGATAGAATTTTGAAATTCCGTTTTCCGAACTAATTAACATTGAGTTTAATCAGTGTGCTTTGATTTTTGCCCGAACTAAAAAAATTTGAACCAAACACCATAATTTAGTTTAGATTCATGTATGGTTCAGATTTATCCGAACTAAACACCTCTAATTTTTCTTTTTATAGTTGTGATATTAAGATACAAATATTGAAAACAATAAATAGACACCATAAATAAGTGTTTTTATAGTCAACTTTAACTTTCTCCTTCATTATTAATCAAACATATGTATTTTTTTATAAGCAAAATATGTATTATAGGGAGTTCAAGGGGTATTCAATCCTTAATACAAGAAAATGATCAATCAAAACAAGATGAAGGTTTGATGAGAATTTTCCACAACCATTTACTAAGAAGGACTAGGTTGAACAGCTCACAATGCTTCACTCTTAGAATGCCCTCTTTCTTGCTTATGCATATGCTTTTCTAAATGACCCACAAATTTTCCTTTGATCTTCTAAAACTCCCCACATAAAATCACGCTGGATTTTGATAATCCTATTCCCAATAGCTTTGGGAACTTTGTAAAGCGAGAAAGGATAAATAGGAATATTTGACAACATATCATTAATGGATAGAATTAGAGTTTGGCCTAACTCATCCCTACAAAACCGGTTGATAAGGTGAGAGTGCCCTTTATATAAACCCTTTGTAGATTGTATCTTTAACCAATGTGGGACTTGGGTTTTACCCAATACACCCCCTCACGCCAGCACTATTGGGCTTGGTGCATGGATATAAACGGTGGATGGCCCGAATTATCAATGTATGGGACTTGGTTTTTCCAATACACCCATTTGCGTGCACATATAAATGGTGGGTGACTCGAATCAATAGACTCATGATACCATGATAGAATTAGAGTTTGGCCTAACTTATCCCTACAAAACCAGTTGGTAAGGTGAGGGGTGTCACTCTATATAAACCCTTTGTAGATTGTATCTTTAACCAATGTGGGACTTTGGTTTTTCCCAATATTAATCATCACATTTTTACCCCCATTGACATATGCTTCTCTCCAAGTTGCTACCCTTCTTTGAATCTTATTCACTATATGCAGGCAAACCGCCTTTCATCTAGGATTGATCCCTACATGGATACCTAAGAATTTGAAGCGAAGGCTTCCAATGTTACAACATAGAAAAGTGGAAGTTGTTGCCATAAAATCTTCATTAAGATTTATTCCAAAGACCTTACTTTTGGAAAATTTGACACAGTTATAAATCCATTTCAAAGCCCCTCAAAATAGCTTTAAGACTCGTAAGATTTTTCTAAGAACCATCACACAAGACACTGGTGTCATTAGTGAATTGTAACAACTCAAAATGTAACTCATAATTGAAATCGAACCAATGAAACTCTCCATGGTTTGTTTCTTGACTGACCAACCTTGCTAAACTTTCATCAACTAGAAAAAATAAGAAAAGAGACAAGGGTCCCCTTGTCTCAACCATCTGCCCACTTGGAACTCTGAATTTCGGCTTCTATTAACCAAAATAGACATGTAATTCAAGAACATCAAAGCCTTCATCCATTGTAGCCATTTAGCTCCAAAAGACACCCTCTTCAATATGTATCTCAAAAAGTTCAAAGAAATGCAACCACATGCTTTTTAAAAATCTACCTTCACCACCAAACATTCTTTCTTGGTTCTAACTGCAAACACCAATACCTCATTAACCACCAAGACTCCGTCTTGAATGTGTCTCCTTAGTAAGGACATAGATTAGGAGCTGGAAACCATGACATCCATCACTTTCTTCAGTCTCAAGGATAACAACTTGGCTAAGATCCTATAAAGACTAGCAATCAAATAAATTAGTTTATACCCTCCTAAATTTTAAGGGTTGTCTGATTTAGGAATGAAGGTTAGAAAATAAGATTTCACCTCCCTTGGAAGTTTGGAATTAAGAAAGAAATCATTCACAAATTTTGGAACATATTGCTTAATGATCTTCTAGCATGCTTTGAAAAAATTCAGATTAAACCCATAAGGTCCTAGGCTTTTTTCACTCGCACTAAGCCAAATCACATCTTTGACCTCTTCCTCTCCAAAGGTAACTTACAACGATAAAGACTCCTCTTGAGATAACATATTACACCCTACTCCATCCAATAGAGGTCTCATAATTACCAGTTCTTTAAAGGACTCCTCAAAATGGATTTTAATTTTCTCCTAACCTCTTCAACCTGTTCTGACCACCCTGTCGCCGTATTAATCCCCACAACGTTGTTTGTGAGTGCAAATTTTCGTTAGATGTATTTTGAATGATGTCAAAACTAGGATCGTTTAGAGTTAATGTATATTAGACAATATCCTCTGATTCTATATGTGCATCTTAGCATTAGGAAGCATTAAAATGTTTTTGAATAAGGCTCATGCATCATTAAAGCATGGAAAATAACATTTTTGTGAAAGCACAACAACATAGGTCAACACATACGTGTTTAGGTCAACATATAGAAGTTTTCATTTCAGTATAGGTCGGCACATAGAACAGTTAGGCCGACACTCATGCCTTATTAATAAAGCTTGTAGGCTCTGTATATGTGCTGCCTAACATGGGTCAACACAAGACCTTATAGGTCGATCTAAGACCTTATACCATATGAAGAGTCACAAATAGAATGCTCCATAATTGCATGAGAGTTACAGTTATTGATGGGAGAGACGTTACCTGACAATTATAGGGGCCTCAGACGTTATCTGAAGCTGCCTTTATGAAGGATATGAAAGGGAAAACATTAATGGAGGATGGGTGAGTTGAGTCATATAAATAGGAGATTTATTGGATGAAAAAGGAGAAGAGAAATGACGTGAGAAGCACATAAAACCAGTCATTTTAGGCTATTACTAACTAATAACAGGGAAGTCAACCTTTTGGTGTTTTTTAGCAAGAAATATATATATATATATATATATATATATATATATATATATATATATATATATATATATATATGTATAGCTTTATTATATCTTTTAAAATTATAAAAGTATAATTTATATTATACTATCATGCATCATTTTACTAACATGGAATTTTTTACCCAAATAATCCACCTTTTAAAAAAAAATCTCAAAATACCCCATTTTAAAAAAAAATTCCCAAAGTACCCCAGTTAGAGTTTCTGATTACATAAGGGCGCCATTCCAATTGACGACCTTTTGTTAAGGTCAAAAGGGTGTCGCCAATTGGATTGGAGACACCTCATGCAGTCTCCAATCCAATTGGCGACTTGGTTGAAAACTTAAAGCCCTGTCGCCAATTCATCTAGAACTGTTGCAATCATGCAGACAGTGCCGACATGTAGGCCAGATGGAACTATTGTTGATGGAAATGTAATATTTCACCGTCTCTTTTGGTCGTTTCAACCATGCATAAGAGGTTTTGCATTCTGCAAACATGTTATTCAAATTGATGGAACATGGCTCTACGGAAAATACATGGGCGCCTTGCTTATGGCTGTTGCACAAGACGACAACAATAATGTCTTTCCCATAGCCTTTGCTCTGGTTGAGGGTGAGACCGCTTCTGCTTGGAGTTTCTTCCTTAAGAATCTCAGAACACATGTCACTCCACAAGCCAATCTCTGTTTGATTTCAGACAGGTATGCTGCTATAGAGAGTGCCTACAATAACCATGATAACGGGTGACACAATCCTCCTTCTACCCATGTATATTGCATCAAACATATTGCATAAAACTTCATGCGTGCAATCAAAGACAAGAACCTTCGCAAAAAAGTTATGAATGCCGGGTATGCTCTAACTCAACCAGCATTTCAATACTACCTTAACGAAATTAGGATGTCAAATGCAGATGCAGGAAGCTGGTTGGATAACATTCCACTGGAAAAATGGACAAGGGCTTTTGATGATGGATGTCGTTAGGGTCACATGACGACAAACCTTGTGGAGTCCATGAACGGGGTATTCAAAGGAATTAGAAACCTTCCAATCACTGCTTTGGTGAGATCAACCTGTTATAGGTTGGCATCACTTTTCGCAACAAGAGGCGAAAGATGAAGTGCAGTGTTAACGTCGGGTCAAGTATTCAGTGAAAACATAATGAAATTGATGAAAAAGGATACTATCAGAGCCAGAACACATGCAGTTACAATCTTTGATCGTCATAGGCAAACATTCAGTATACAAGAAATAATGGACCATAATGAGGGGATACCCAATTTATTCAATGCTGTCAGACTAAACATATGTTGGTGTGACTGTGGCAAGTACCAGGCCTTCCGTGTACCTTGGTCACATGTCATTGTGACATGCGTACATGCTCGTCGGGATGCTTATAGCTATCTATCTAAGGTTTACAAGGCGATTAATGTTATGAATGTATACAACGAAGACTTCGCAGTGCTACCAATTGAGGAATATTGGCTTCCATATCAAGGTGACATAGTTTGGCACAACGATGAGATGAGAAGAATGAAAAAGGGATGCCCAAACAACAAGCGTATAAGAACTGAAATAGATACCGCTGATAAAATGATAAGATTATGCAGTATATGTCGTCAGCCCGGACACAACCAAAAAAATTGTCCCAATGTCGGAGGAACATATGCATCATAATTTAGCTTATCGTTTCATTTGTTGTAACTAAATATTTTCATATATTGATGAGTCTTTGTTACAACAATGTTAACAACAAACAACACTAACAACACACAACACATACGACACATAAAACAACTAACGGAAAAGAAACATAAAAAATTCCTAACTGATTACAACAATCAAACTAATTTCATTCGGTCCAAACATGACTTCCCTCGCATCTTTGTCAGTCTTAACACGAACCCATCCACGCAGCCGATCAAGTCTCTCGATACTTTAGATTGTTTCCCCTTCACAAATGTCTCCTTCTAACCACCGATTCATCTCCCTCTTAAGTTGATTGAAACTCTGTATGTTCCAAAACAGTATGTCCATTGGAGGCTTCTCTCTCGAAAAGACAATTTTTTTCCACCGGCGACGATACATGTTATTAGTAGAACAAAAATATGAGATGAGATGTGGAACTAAATGATCAGAACACCTCTATTTATAGAAGAAAAAAAATTCAATTTCTAAGGAGTCTCCAGATGAATTGGCGACTCCCTTATGTGTCTATGACCAAGTCGTCAATTGGATTGGAGACTGCATGAGGTGTCTCCAATCCAATTGGCGGCACCCTTTTGACCTTAACAAAGGGTCGCCAATTGGAATGGCGCCTTTATGTAATCAGAAACCCTAACTGAAGTACTTTAATTTTTTTTTTTAAAGTGGAGTATTTTAGGATTTTTTTTTTTATAAAAAGTGAGTTATTTGGATAAAAAATTCACTAACATGCACACATTTAGTACCGTAACTCTTGTCACATTTAATTTTTTTTATCCCTTTTAAATGTTATATTTTATCAATTTAAATCAATAAAAATTAAAAAAAAAATTGATTAAAGTTATTTTTTGTTATGCTTATCACATCTAATCAATTTTATTCTCTCTCTAATTTTTAATATGAATTCATTTTTATATTATTAAATATATATTTAATCAAATATATTAGTTATTAAATAAATTTAAAAAATAAATTTTCTCTTATAATAAAGACTAGAGAAAACAAGTAATATATTTAATCAATTGAATAGTCAAATTGATAATCTTATCTAGTAGATTAAATCAAATAAATTTTAAAAAAGTTATCTAATATTTTCTAAACATATTTTTAGTATTTTTGTTAATTTTCGAAATATTAAGATTAATAGTTATCTTATGTATTACACCATTATCTTGTCATACTCTTGTAAATCATAAGTTATTAAATATTTAATGTTAATGTTTAAATATTACAATTTTACTTGAATAATTTTATAAATTAAATTTAATATATATTTAGAATAAAAATATTATATTTTATAATTATTAAGTTATTATTTTATCATATTCCTATCTTTTCATAATATCATATGATCATCATCTTATCATACTAGTAAGATATCCTTGCTTCTGCACAGGTAAAATTAATTAATACGGTATACAATATATTTAAACATACATGTAAATTTGGTATGGTATAAAATATACTTATATACATATTTAAATTTGAAATTAGCTATTAATTTTAAAATAAATAATGATTATATAAATTCAATTGTATTAAAATACAAAGAGAAAAAAAGGACTCGCGAGATGAAAAAAAGAATATTTAATATTTGAAAATAATGATTTTATCTTTTAAATTTAAATAATTATTGATTATAATAAAATATGTATTGTGCTGATAATGATTTGTGATGTAAATTTAAAATGAAAATAATTGTGAGACAGAGAAAGACAAAAAAAGAAAATTTTGATATTTTTGAATTAAGGATTTTGTCTTTCAAATCAAGGCAAATTGTTGATTAAAATAAAATAGACATTGTGTTGATAATGGCCCGTGAAATAAAAAAATTATTTGATGCGATATAAAATGTATTTAGATACAAATACAAAATTTAAAATGATTTATTTAATTGTAAAATGAATAATAATCATATAAATTTAATTGTATTAAATAATCATATAAAAAAAGAAGAAAAAAAGGAATCGTGAGATGGAGAAAGAAAAAATTAATATTTAAAAATAAGAATTTTATTTCTTAAATTAAGACAGTGGTTGATTAAAATAAAATAGATATTAGATTGATAATGACCCGTGAAATAAATAAATTTTTTATTTTTTATGGAAATAAAATACTTTATTAGCCAAAAGAACAATTACAAACTAGCGATCCCAAAGAGAGATCCAGCTGAGCAAAGGGACAAGAAAACCACAAGGACCCGACCTAAGGTATAAGCAATCTACCTAAGGTTTTCCTAAGATTGGCTTGCATCCAACATTTATAGACAATGAAGTCTATAATCTTGGAGCCAACCTTGCTAAAATTACACACAGTCCCAAAACAAGTGTCATTCTTAATTCTCCATAATTCATAGACTGTTTCTGCTAAAGGACATTTGAGGATCCTACACCTAAGACTCTTTGACTTGCTCATCATAATCCAAGATGCGTTACTTTTGAGACCCATTGTCATCACATTTTAGTTTTTAATGTAATAACAATGGATAGATTTGATCCACATACTATCAATCTTCCTATTGATATTCCACATTAACTTGGCAATGCAAGCCTTGTTCCAGTTGCTAAGATCTATGATGTTCAAACCTCCTTGTATCTTAGGGGCACAAGTCTTTTTTCAGGCAATGGGAGCTTTCCTGGTGATTTTATTAGAACCAGGCCAGAGGAAAGATCTACACACTGCATCAATTTTAGCTAACACTTTCTTAGGAAAGGGCAGGCATTGCAACCAATAATTGGACAGAGCAAAGAGGACACTATTTATAAGATGAGTCCTACCAGCCAGAGAGAGAAGCTTTGAGCTCTAGTGGTTGATTCTAGCACAGATTCTATCAATTAGAGGAAGATAATGGATAATGTTAAGCTTCTTGTTGGTCAAAGGTATACCAAGATACCTAAAAGGCAATTGACCCTCAGAGAAATTGGTAACCTCCTAGATTCTTTGTCTGACCTCATCATCCATATTGCCAAAGAAGGCCTTGCACTTGGTAGGGTTAATCTTTAGCCCTGTGGAATTGGAAAACTAATCATACACATCCATCAACATTTCCACATATTTTGTGTCTCCTCTTGAAAATAGAAGCAAGTCATAAGCAAAACTAAGATTTATAATCTCCATCTTCTCACATTTTGAATGGAAGTTAAAGTTAGGTTTATCCTTAAGCTTTTGGAGTAACCTGTGCAAATACTCCATCACCATCACAAATAACAAGGGGAATAGAGGACCCCCTTGTCTAAGACCTCTCTTAGCTTCCACTATCTTAGTATGGATTCCATTCACCTAGAGCTTGTAGGATACAATTCTGATAGTTAACATAATCCACCTAATGAACTGTTGAGGAAAGCTCAGCTCCTTCATGATGGCCTCTAAAGCTGCCCACTCAACAGTGTCATAAGCCTTTTGTAAATCCATATAAAGCATGCATTTAGGGGCTCCATTTTTAGCACTATACCCTCTTATCAATTTAAAAGCAATGAGAATATGGTCATGGATCTTCTTGCCTAGAACAAAAGCAGCTTAACTGCTGTGGATGACGCGGTTCAAAACCCGCCCCTGTCTATTAGCCATAATTCTAGAGATCACTTTATATATGACTATGCAACAAGAAATGGGTATGAAATCCTTCACCATATTGGTTGCATTGGTCTTGCGGATGAGGGTGATAAAGGTGCAATTAATGGCTTTATAAATTCAGCAGAAGTCTAAAGCAGACTGGATCAGACTTGGTGATGGGAACAACTCCTATTTCCATGCCTCTTTGAAAACTAGACAAAGGAAAAACCAACTGGATAATCTTAAGGATGAAAATGGGAAAGAGTTGCACCAGCAAGAGGAGATTGAACAAGAGATTATCAATTGCTATAAAAAACTCATATGCACATCTAGCAGCAATCTGACCAGCATAGATTTAGTTGCCATGAGGAAAGGGCCTCAGTTGACTAGTGAGCAGAGTGAGTTCTTAACTGCTCCTGTGTCTGATAGTGAGATTTTTAAAAGCTTTAAAGGTTTTAAAGACCTTTCTGCTCCTGGTAAAAATCAGTTTAATGCCAAGTTCTTCAAGAGTGCTTGGGAGTGCATCAAGAATGACACCATTAAAGCTATTAAAAATACTAATAAAATTTTTAATTTTATTAAAATTAAAAAAAATAAATTATTAGTATTTTTAGTAATAATAAATAAATAGAGAAGAAAAAATTAAAATGAAAATAAGAAAGTGTAGAAAAAATAAATGTGAGAAAAATTTAAATTTTTAATGAAGAAAGAGAATGAACGTATGTAATATTTAATTGTTATTTAATTGATAGAGGTTAATAAAGAAATGCAACTTGTCATGTAATATAACATATAAATAAATAAAAAGTAAATATTAATTGATTACTAAAATATTTTTTTTGTAAGTGTAAAATTTTTATAATCAAAAGACAATTTAGAGATTTCATACCATTGATTTTTAACTGCTCGATAGTAGAATAATAGATTCTTATCCTCTCCTTTATTGTATCATATTATTATATATATATTTTTTATCATTTCTTTAATTTATATTTGCAAGAAACAAATCTACTATAAATAAGAGAGCTAGAAACATCTTGAAAGCTCTATATATACATTTGTCAAGAGAGGGAGAGTTGGAGAGAGTTAGAGAGAAAAAAGTGATGGCGAGTCTTCCAAGATCTCAAGTATCATTCAGAAGATCAGGCTCATCCGGTCTTGTTTGGGATGATAGAATCTTATCAGGTGAATTGAACAAACTCAATCAAGAACAACAACAACAACGCAAGAGTACTTCTACTACTACTGAACATAATAATATCGAAGATCTTCACGACGGAACCACCATACAGAGAAGCCGCTCCACCGGCGCTGGCAGAGGATACCGTACCGGAAAAGTTTCACCGCCGGCGATCGATCCACCGTCCCCGAAAATCTCTGCGTGCGGGTTCTGTAGTCCTTTCGCGAAAAAGACTCAACGGTCAAAGCCCGGTACGCGTCGATCAAGATAGGTATGGTCGTATATTGAATTGAATCATGTTGAAGTTTCTCCGGTTGCCGGTAAAAGATTCTCCGGTGTGTGTAGGGGAAAAAACAGAGCAGTGAATTTTGATGTATCTGTTTTGTGTGTCTAAGTTTTCTTCTTTCTATTGAGTTTGGATTAATAGTTCATTGTAATTATTATGTGTATAATATTTGTTTCATGAGTCTATTAGAAGTTTTGATCTTTGTGATAAACAATATCAACAGATTGAACAAATGAAACTCGTTTTTTAATAACTAAAAAAAATCTTGATTTTAGGCTTTGTTATTCTTAAGCTTATTTTTCAAGAACAAAACTATACAGCACTAATCTTCTTCATACAAATCATCCTAATTTCATCCAAGTATGCACAGCTGGTTTTGAATTTTTTATCATTAATTAGTAAACATAACTAGGGCCTAGGTCAAATTTTAGGTTACTCGAGTTCGTCAAAAAAAATTTTCTTTTTATGAATTCTAGTAAAATGTGGTATGAACTTTTTTTTTTTTTTTTTTTAATTTAAAATCCGACTTAAATTAGTCATGAATATTTTTTTAATTCAAACACAATTCAATCAAAATTCAGAAACAATTCGGTTAAGCTCCATTACTCAATTTCAATCCGACTCTAACAAGGTTTGAATAGGTCTGGCTATCTCAAATATAAATTAATAAATCAATAAATTTTGAAAAGGTCAAATTTTAAAGAAAAGGTTTAAAAGAATTATTATTTAACTTCCAATTCAAAACACATACTCATCAAACATGTCACTCTATGCAAAAGAAGTGAATAAAAAATAAATATGAATTCATGTTATCATTGCAGCAACTCCCATATCTTTCTTATTCATCTTAATCTTTTTTCAAGTGATATATTTATATTCTATACATTTTACATATTTCTATTATGTACTTTTTGCAGTCATCAATTATCTGTATATTTCTTTTTTTTAAATTAAAACGCTATTATAAAACACATAAAGTGCAAAAATAATCATGCCTAAAAGTGGTGAAGAAATTTTAAGAATTTTAAATATTTTTAAAATTGTTGAATAAGTATTGCGTTTAACTGTAGATTTGTTTAATGTGTTTCCTATATGTCAATCATAAAATTGCACCATTGTTTGCAATTGCATATTGATTTACCCTGGATGTTGTATTATGAAAAAGTGTTGCATTTAACTGCTGGTTTGTTTGTTGTGTTTCTTATATGTCTATCATAAATTTGACCCGTTGTTTGCAATTGCATATTCATTTAGAGAAAAAAGAATATACACCGACAGTGTAAAATATTTTTACACTGTCAATCAATGACAGACATGTATCCTGCCATATCACACTTTTATTTTTAAAATACTGTTATGATTTGACACTTTAAAATAATTTGATTGAATGTATTTGTAATATGTCTTTACACTGACAGTATACTACTTTTAAACTCATTCATTTATCCTACAAATTGTATATGGTATACCCCTTTTTTTTAAATATTTGTTTATTTGTTTACTTGGTTCTCCATTATCTTCATAATTACGTGTAAAAAATTTGGATGCTTCATGCTTAGGTCTATATTAGTTAATGTAATTGAATTAAATGGTTTAGTTGAACGAAATTCTTTTTGTCTCACAGGTTTATATTTATAGATTACATATGATATAAAATCCCTCATTTTTAGAGATCAATTTTAGAGTGTGAACATATCATATTACAAGGAAATTCCCAACTTCCTTTCATACCCTGTCAAAATGAGTGAGAGGTTACTTTGATTTTAACTTTTTGCCACGTGAATGAGTAACTATTGATTTTAAAATGCAATTTGTTAAGTAAACAAGAAAGTTATAGTAAAAGGGTTTTAATCAAAGAAAAGTATAATAGTTTAAGTTTCTTATTTCAATTGCATCTAATTTTCTGATACTTTCTATTTATCAAACTAAATAAGAGATACAATACTCTTATCATAGATATTATTTATGCCATAAAACTATCTGCACATGCTGGTAACTTGAAAGACATACAGTTCTGATATGCTTTCTTTATATTGTGGTTCAAGTAGCCATTCTAACTAAGTTCTAATACCTAATTGTAAACTTACACTCTAAGTTTTATTTAAGCCATTTAATTGTTTAGACGGGCCGCTTTGTATCCTTTTTATATTGTGGTTCAAATAGCAATTGTAATTTAGTTTTTTTGTATTCATTTCTTTATCATTTTATGCTGCATCTACTTCCTATGTGACAATGGTGGCAAAATATAGTTTTTTGAAGGACCAAATACAAAATTAAAAGAAGAGATCATGAGTAGTGTTTAGGTGTACGTGTACATGAAATTTATTGGTTAATTATTTTACTCACTGTAATTTATTATATTTATTTGTAACTTTTAAGATTAGCAAACTTCAATATTATAACTTAAAGATACTAACAGTTTTTTGTAACTATTAAATTACAGTACAAAAATATGATTGTTGTAATTAAATTAAAGTAGCACATATTTAAAAGAAAAGATTTAACTTATATGGAGGGATATGGTGGAGGAAGGGTGTGAGTTAGTGAGAGGGAACTTGAGATGTTTGAAAAAAGAGACATCTATTTTCATTGTAATGAAAATCAAACTTATAAAAAAAGACGTTGTTAATATTTTCACGCTTTAGCGCAATAAAAAAAGCGGACAAACGGGCAAATTTTCACGCTTTAACGCTTTAGTGTTAGGTGCAAATTTTACCTAAAAATGATATATCTTTCTTTGCACTTTTTCTTCTCTTTTCTCATGTTTTCATTGGTTTTGCTAATGATTGTTGTTTTTCTTCTAACCTTGAGAATATACCTTTGGTGCTTGTAATGTGTGTGTTATTGTGCAGGAAAAGACACTAATTGAGCAATGTTGTAAGACACAAGAAATGGTGCAAGCTGCCAAAGAAATGAGGAAAACAACAACAGGTTCGCTTTGCGAACTCTGGCGAAGTACCAGCGAAGCTTCGCTTTGCAAACTCTGGCGAAGGTTCCAGCGAATGGTCCCAGAATTGGACAGAGGAAAAAGGAGCTAAAATTCGCTTTGCGAGCATGAATGCGAGTGTTCGCTTTGCGAACATTCCTTCGCATTGCGTACTCACGAGAATTTCTAGGGCGGTTTAACTTTCAGAGGCACCTGAAGTGCCTATTTTTGCCATTCGCTGTGCGAATGAAGTGGTTCGCCTAGCGAACTGTGAAAATCCTGAATGTATATAAATAGAACTTTCACACTTTTTAGATTTAGTTTTTGGATTATCATTCCAACTTGTAATTTTAGGATCAGAACTTGATATTTCTTCATTCCAAGGGAGAAAAGGTAGGATCTTTGATCTCTTGTTGGATGAGGATGTAATCTCTTGATACCTTTTGTATTTCATCTAATGTATGTTTGTGAATATGTTTCGATTCTCTATTGTTGTTGTCTTTGATTATTATTTGTGGTCTTGACAAAACCTTTACAAATCCTTGATCTTAGATTTTCATCTATCAATGAACCAAACTTTTGACATGGTTTTGTGAGTTGATATTCATTGTATCTTTTGTTGTATTGTGTTGATTAAGTAGCATGGCTAGCATGAGTAGGATCGACACGATATTGCGAGGATGCGTGATAATAGTGATGAAGAACGGTATTCACATTCATTTGGCAAATTAGTTGAATACATGTAAAAAGGGTTAAACGTATGTATGTATTCTGATCGTTGACATTTTATATGAAGCAGTCATTTATCTGATGCGGGTGTCATCTTAGTTTAGCTGTTTATCTTTGATTTGAACCGCTATAGACATATACTCTTCAGATCTGGATCTAAGATGATTATCTGTTTTGTTCTGAACTCTAGAAATAAATTTAGGCATGATAATTTAATAATTAAATGAGATATTGGAATAATTAGTATTAAATAAATAAATAAATAAATAAATAAATAAATAAATATAAAAAATTATAAAAATATCATCCATTTTGGCGTACAAAATCACTAAATAATTTAACAACTTTATATAGCAAATAATATTTAATTACTAAATTTAAAATAATAATTAATTATTATTTTTATATACAAAATTATTAGTTAATGGGATGATTGTCAAAAAATAATAATTTAATAATCAAATGAGATATTGAAATAAATAATATTGAATAAATAAATATAAAAAACTACAAAAATATTGTTAAATAACTTAACAACTTTTATATATAAGATTAATCCATGTAAATATTCCACATTCTTTAATTTTTTGTTTAAGTTATGAACATTACATATATTTTTTATTTTGCTTTTAATTTTTATTTTATTTTAATCTTTGTAAAAATAGATTTATATTGGAATGAATGCTTGTAGCTTGTAATTTTTATTTAAATTTAGTATATGTAATTTTAAACCTTTCAAATTTGAATAACTCAATTAATATACATTTAAATTATTAAAAAAAATTATACAATTAAAAAATAATTAATATTTCCTAAAATACATTAATCATCTCAAAAAAATTATTTTTTTATAAATAAGAACCAAAAAAAAAAAAAAGGAATATTTCTTATTAGACAGACCTACCAACAAGATATATTATGGGGTCCATATATAATTTGGTTGAGGTAGTGATTATATTATGATGATTTATACATAACCCAAAATTGGCTTGACTTGCCAACCCAAACTAGTATATTCGTTTAATTTATTTTAGTCTTATGCAAAATTTAATTTTCAAAATGATATGTGTTGATTCAAATAGAAGATTAAACAAAAAAAAATTAAGTTCCTTAAGTCATTTGGTAACATAACACTTGACAAAGATTTGTCTGTCGTTGAAATTTGAGACTTTTACTATTCTAGTGAACTATTGAACACATAAAAAAAAAATGATGACACGACTCATCATATAAAAAGAACAAACAAATAAAATCAAATTTATGTATATAACAGTTCAACGTAGGTAGTGCAAAATCTCATCTAAATATAATCGATTTGAAAGTTGAACAAAGAATTTGTCCAAATCAAGAATGTTTCCTTTTGGACATTTTAGAACAAATTCTAATGTTCCATCCACCAGCTAGCAAGTGGAAGTTATCACACGTGCAAGTGCTTGTGGCCATAATCACCTATTCGTGTTTTGAAGGAATCATAACCTAACATTATAATTTCCCACCAACTCCTCCTTATCAATTTTCTTTTGGGACATAAGGTAGTTTAGTCTTTTTTTTATTATCTAAAATTAATACTCTATTTTAATTTTTATTCTATAAGTTTTTGTCATTCTAATATATACTTTAAAATCTCTCTCTTTTATTAACATGTATCAAAAAAATTGGTTGATTTAATGAGATATTTGCAACAATAAAAATTCTCGTGTACCTTTGTTGTTACGATTTATTTCTTTACTCATTCAATTGATTAGTCTCATCAATTTTATGTTCATGATTTTTGTTTCTCTCAGCACCCAAAAATTTTGATAAAAGTTCTTTTTTGGGTTTTGTGTTTGAATTTTAAATTCTTGGAAAAGTAGTAATGACCAATGAAAAAGACATTTATTTTCAATTTGTTAGTGCTCAACTCAATGAAAAAATTATGATTATTGAAGTTATGTAATGAAAAAAATTTAAAGGAAAAATGATGTGGAGTTAAGTTGACTGAACATCTATCGAGCCCACAAATAAAAAAATGAAGAATCATGTGCATAAAAGTTGGAAACATGGGGGTGTTAGTAAGTGTTTCTCTTAGAAAGGGTGTTATTGGATCTCGTTGGGTATACAAAATCAAAACTAAGTCTGATGGGTCAGTTGAGCGCTACAAAGCACGTCTTGTAGCTATGGGATTCTCTCGACAATATAGTATAGATTATGAAGAAACATTTGCTCTAGTGGCCAATATGACTACTATTCACACTCTTATTGCAGTTTCATAGGTTCGTCAGTGGCATATTTCTCAAATGGATGTTAAAAATATTTTTTTAAATGACGATCTTTACGAGGAAGTCTATATGGAACCTCCTATAGATGTTTCTCATAATCATGGGTAAGTGTGTAAGTTGAAGAAGGCTCTATATGGTTTGAAACAAGCTCCACAGGTTTGGCTTGAGAAGTTTACCATTGTTATTACACATCTTGGTTTCCACCCTAGTGACCATGATTCAACTTTATTTGTTAGGAATACCTCTCATGGTCTTATTTTACTTTTATTATATGTTGATGATATCATAATTATAGGTGACAATGTTAATGGAATTGATGATTATATGAGCACCATGGTTTGACTTCGATCATCTATCTTCTTCCTCAATTGCTCAGGTACATGCTTGAAAAACATTGATCCAGATATTCTAAGATGAATAACATTTGGCTTCAGTCCTGTCCAAGCCTCATAAGGTGTCTTCTCGACTATCTTTTCAGTTGGACATCTGTTTAGAATGTATAATACTGTTGTAGTTTTAGTTGTTTCCATGATAAACTGGGTTTCTCTCTTACTCACTCTCGTTCTCATGTTCACACCATATTTACCTCCTCTTCTTGAGCAGGCTCTGATACCACGCTGGCCGGGAGCCTCCACATACCATGAAACCATCCCCCTGATTAGTATCTGTCGAGCATGTACTTTCGAACCATCTCTGCCAACCCTTGTGGACTTACTAGGTTCTAGGTTTGGCCTAAGATACATAATCAGATATATCATATCATAGTAGGAAGGACCGTAGCAAGGATCATTGATCAGAGGATTTCTGTTACACAAGATCCTCAAAGAGGCAAGTGTAGAGCATACTTTCATCTCTATGGGGTACCTATGGATAGAACATAAGAATTTAAGCTTTCAGAGAGAAGAGAAATGTTTAGAACATGTTTAGATTGAAAACACACATTTTATTGTATTTCAACTTGTGAAAATATGATACAAGAGCTTCCCTTTTATAGGAAAGAGAAGCGTAGCAAGCAAGCAAGTACTCAGCAAACATTGACATGTTACAAGACTAGTGGCAGACACACTAATGTCACTTTTGACTAAAACGGAAAAAGATAAATACAATACTAGTGGCAGACATACTTTTGCCACCTTTTGACTAAAATAAAGATAAGATAAACTTATCCGGACCCGCCACTAAGCATGATGGAGCATCTTTCAGTAGTGGAAGACAAACTTTTGACTTATCACAGATTGTGATAAGATTCTGGTCCCACGCGTCACATTAGTCTTTGATAATTGGCTCATGTGATGGTGACATGTTTGGATCAGAGTATTCTCCTTCCGAGAGTTTGTTTGTCGTGTAGTGTGACTCATACTCACAGTTGTCTCTTATCATATCTTCGTACAGATTTTGTGCATAGTAATCTGGATCACTACGGGCTGAGTATATCGCTAAGTCTTCTAGAGTTTCTTCGTCAAGATCGTGTGGGAGTGGAGGATAGAGTGGTGACTCATCCTGCTTGCTGTCTTCAGTCATATCTTGATCGTTGATTCTTTGATCATCCCTTTGAACAAATTCTCGAAAACTCATTTCTGCAAGTTGTTCCTCAATGTTCATCTGGGATGCTTCATTGTTGACCCCTGAGCTTTCTCCAACTTCATGTGTTGACCAAGTGGTCCATGGAGGTTTCCAACAGTGAGGATCGAGATCGTCTGGTAGTTTTACAGCGTGCCATTACGGAGGACGGTTTCCATGACTAATACAAGTTGTATTGACTGGACTCTTAACAGGATCATAAAGATTAATTAAATTAACATAATCCATTAAAGATTTTAACCCTTCTAGGCTTGTGGGATAGTCATTAATGGTTTCCCAAGCATTAATGTAACTCTTGCAAACTAGAAGCTGAGTTCTAGGATCAGTTTGATAAGGACGATGGAGGATGTACACTATTTTGCAGTTACTTCGAGCTTTTACAGCTGGGCACCATTCTTTAAGATCGTTAACGGCTAGGCTGAGATTTTCTCTCCACCAGTTTAATGGAGAGAACCATTCTAGGGCAGTCCAGATTAAAGATCTGTGCTTTCTAGGGTTCATCAGATGTTCATACATTGCAATGGTAGGAATAAGGACTGGCATAACGTATAAGCTAGTAGCACACCAAAGATACCATAGTTGATTTTTTGTAAATCTGAAAGTAGGGTTTATTAAAAATGGTAAATGGAAAGGAGTATCTGGGAAGAAAGGTGTATGGTCAGGAAGAGGCTTCTTTCTAATGATTTTGAACAGAAAGTAAAAAAGGTTATTCCTGGCATATTCTTTCAGCTGAGATACGGAGAAGGAGTGGTTGACTCCTGGAGGAAGGTTCTTGGTGACCGAGGCATTGGTTGGAATGGGACGGACCATTAAGATCACCGTGAAATCATATCTGGAAAACTAATCTTTAAGTCTCAATGTCTGTGGATCCGGAGGCATCTTGTTCTTGAATTCCAGAATTTTGGGAAAGGACGAATTGTCCATCTGGACTTCAAAGTGGTAACCTCTGAGGTGGAAATCAAACTTCTGAATTCCCATTTTTACTGCAAGTGCTTCCTTGTAGGTGGTGTGGTAATGCTTCTCTGCATCTTTGAATTGACCACTGGCGTGGCCACAATAGTATTTCTTGCCACCTATCTCTTCAATCAGAACTGCTCCCCAGTAGTGCTCACTTGCATCAGTCTGGAGGAGTCATTTCCCTTCTCCAGGGATTTTGAGAGCAGGAGGAGATTGGGCTATTTCTTTCAAAGCTTTTACAACTTTGGTTTGTTATTCTCCCCATGGCGGTGGTTTCTTCTTCAGCAATAGAGACAGAGCACTGGAGTATCTGGCTAGTCTGGGAATAAAGTCTCTGATATAATTAATTATACCGAGAAATTACTGAATTTGCTTGACTGTGAGATTCTCGTCTGGGAAGTTTAACAACTCTTGAGCGATGTGCGGTTGAGGACGATACTTTCCGTTAGAGAAATTCATTCCTAAGAAGTCAATCTCAGTTTGGCCCAATTGACTCTTCTTCTCAGAAAGCATTATTCCATGTTGTTGGGCTATCTTATGGAACTGGCCCAACAACTGTTTGTGAGTCTTCTCGTCTTTGGAGAACAGTAACACATCATCAATGTAGATGAGAGCACTATGGAGAATGGGCTCAAATATCTTTGTCATGGCCTTTTGGAATAGTGATGGGGTAACCTTAAGCCCAAAAGACAGAACAGTCAATTGGTACTGGGCATTAGGTATGCAAAAGACTATTTTTGGACGATCCTTTGGGTCAATACCCAATTGCCAAAAACCTGACTTCAAGTCAAACTTTGAATAGATCTGGGCGTCCTTGATGAACACATTCAGAGATGCGGCCTTAGGAATAGGGAACTTGTCATCTTGAAGGAAGTGGTTCAGAGGCTTGTAATCGATCACAAGTCTTTTCTTTCCTCTGACCTTTTCAGATCTTTTTTCAACATAGAAGGTTTGCCAAGCCCACTCTGATTTTGTGGGTTCTATCAGCCCTTGTTTGAGCAGCTGGTTGCATTCTTCTCTTGCCAAGGCATAATCAGAAGGACTCATTCCAGGATGAGTGGCCTTTATTGGATTGATATCTTCATTAAGCTTGAATGGAAGTTAGACAAAGAAGTCCTGTTCTTCCATAAGGGTTCTGAATGAAGAAACTTCTCATGGCTATCTGCGCAAAGCTTGAGAAGCTTTGACTTAATCTCTTCATATCCCGTAGGAACATTTGACAAGGAATATAACTTCATGATTTGAGAGAATGGTCTGAATTCTCTCTTGTACTTAATTCCAGTGGCAAGGATTTGGAGTTTCTCGGCTGCCACATAAACATCCATTCCAATGACAATGTCTTTGGCTGAAAGCTTTGTTCCTATGACCTGTGTCCAGATAATGCAGTCTGGGAAGAACTTGATTCCTATCTTGTTCTTTGTTATCAAGTTCGTAGTAAAGGTCTCTCCATCTGCCGCCATAAAATAAGGTTTATGAGTTTTCCATAACTCTGTTGGCAAGATGTCGGGATTCATCATTGTAATTTGTGCTCCAGTGTCCATGTATGCCATGACCTTCTTAGGTCGTGAGAGTTTTGCAGCTATGACATGAATTTCTACACAGGGTAGAGGAGGAGTAGGAAGAGAGCTTCCTATTTCCTTGTAAGAGTAAACCGGGACAAAATCTTCACCTCCTGAATCAGAGAGGGAGGTTCCTTCAGATGAGTAGTCTTGAAGGGCGAAGACTATTTCTTCGTCAGCTGAGCTTTGTTTAGAGTAAACTGATTCCAGGTCTCCTTCGACAGGATGAAGGGAGTTGATCAGTTTAGCAGCCTTGTGTTTATTGTTAGGATATTCTTTGGAATAATGTCCCTTTTGTCCGCAGATAAAACATCTTTGGGATTTTCCCTTTCCACGAAAGGGTTTCTTCTAACCCCTTTTTTCTTCTTTCTTTTGTAATCCTTGAAGGATTTGTATTTTTGTTTATGATGTTTCTTTCTGGTGGGACAGCTACACTTCTTGTCTTTGCATTTGATCTCTAGATAAGACTTCTTACAAGCCTTGTTGTACTTGGACTTTTGACTAAGAACTTCTGAGAATTGTTGATGAAGTCTGCATAGTTTATCTAGGGCTTCCAGAGTCATCTGATGGATCTGTCCAAGACTCATGAAGGGAATGTCTTTCTGTGCTGCAGCTATCATTTTGTGGAGTTCAGGTTGAATCTCCTGGGGCAAAGATGCTACGTAATTGTTCTTGAGGCTGGTATCATTAAAACCATTTAGAGCATAGAATCTTTGAAGCATGCTATGATAATGCTTATCTATGTCCTTGGTTTTGAGAGAACAACATTTCATCTCAAAGAACTCTTGTCTGTACTTCTTATTGTGAATGTCAACATCTCCAATGAATACTTGATGTATAACACCGAGGAGATTAGATGAAGTGTGTAAACGATGTAACTCATCCTGTTTGACAGTTCCAAGATTAATGTACCACTCTTTCATTGTTCCCGTCATGCGGCAACATAATTCTTCAATTACTTTGTAGGGATCAGCAGTGGTTTTCATCAATTACGTGTCGAGCCAAGCACCAAAGTCTAGGATCCTTTTTCTCCATTTACTGGGTGGTATATCGTCAATGGTGAACCAAGGTCCACCTGTGGATTTGGTCTTTTCAGCTTCTGGAGTTTCTTGAGAAGTTTCTTCAAAGAAGGTATCTTCCTCCTTTATGTTAGCCATGAAGAGCTTCGGAATAAGATCCTTTTCTGGTTCAGTTCCTAGAGATTCGTTTTCTAGGGACAACGTTTGCTGTGTCTCATCAGAGCCCGAGCTTTGATATGACTTGTCTTCATCGTCTGGGAACCAGTTGTCAATTTTAGGCGTCGATAGTTCTGTGGCCAAATGATCTTCTTCTTGTGATGTTGAAGTGTCAACGACTGACTGGTTTTCTGGAGAAGATTCATGCTTTGTCGTGATGGCCAAGGCTTCATAGGTTTTGTCAGGATTCTCTTCATTCCTGGTGAACGTAGTAAGAGGTGTTTCAGGAACATCCTGAGAGTTCGATGATGAAGTGCTCATTCGAGTAGTGTGTCTTTTAGATCTCGAAGTTGAGGCTTCTTGGGGATTGGTAAATCTTAGTTTCCTGGCTTCGGTTGACCAATATTATTGCGGTAGAGCAGTTAGGAAACTAGATAAGTCAGGCTGTGCAGGCCTGGCTGGAGAAGCAGTTAGGAAGCCAGATTGATCAGGTTCTGAGGGTCTGGTTGGTCTTGAGTAGTAAGAAGGATAAGCAGGAATGCCATGAAATGATTCTTGAACAGGCTTTTCCTCTTGCTTATGAGTTCTCCTAACATATTCTTCTATCTCACTAATCTGAGCTTTCAGATTATTCATTTCTCTCTCCTTTTTGGTGAAGTCATAACTGAAGACTTCTGCGCCATGGATATGGCTGAGTTCTTGGTCTAAGGAGGCCACCTGGGTTTTGAGAGATTTGTAGCTTCGTCTTAGCTTCGTGGAAAATCCCTTGAGATTCTCTTCTGTTTCTCTAGTAATCTTGTCCACCTTTTTGTCAAGATTCTGGAGCGTCTCGTTTTGTGCCACCATGTTCTCGGATTGTCAGTTGAGAACTTCTTCGGCTTGGGTCAAAGGGTTCATTCTCCCATCAGCTTGAACTTCAGAGGGATTGATGAACAACTTTGATGTCCTATTGATGATAGGATCTATTTTCCTTTCTAGAGGAGGAAAATGCTGGCCATATTCTGGTGTAGTGGTTGTATACACAAAGCAAGGGATTGGTTGCGTTTGTTGAGGAGGTTCTGCTGATCTGCAATGGTCTTTGGGAGACCATGATACTAAAGTGGGATCATCAGGAGGCAGAAGTCCTTCCTTTCTTAAGATTGAAAGTCCTTCCTCATAGATAGACAGCGGCTTCTTCTTTTCATGGATTCCAATCCATGGGCCATCTTCAGGGTCTGATCTTCTTTGAGGAGGAGGTTGTGGTTTGCATGCTCCTTTCTTCTTAGGCTTTGGACGGATGATATCTCTGTCGATATCATCATCATGCATCCAACAGTCGCAATCAGGGTCGCATCTGGAGGGATCAACATCCCATATGAAGTGTCCTTTTATCTTGTCCGTATAGATGGGTTTAACATCTGATGTAACGGCATGAATAGGGCATCAGGTTTCTTCAAGAGCTGGTCTGATCATCATTGTTTGAAAGATCTGGGAAGACGAGCTGGGTTCTTCCTCAGGTTTCTTGAAGATAGTCTTAACCGTCTTGTCTGGGTATCTTCTGAAAGAAACCTCCTGGGACTGGATTGGTCTTCTATCCGCATGAAGTCTTTCATAGTTAGTCATCCATTCTAGAGGAATAAGATGAGTTAACTCTTTTATGTCAATCTTCCTGGGGATCTGAACAATTGAGGGTACTTCTTCTCTGCCGGCCATAACCAGCAAGGAATCGGAAGAATATCCTGCAGTGGGAATATCTATGGCATGGTTCTGCAGACGGTAGATGATCTGGTGGTGAAGAGTAGCCACCATAGCTTCAGGGACTTGGTCGGATCCAGTGATCTGAATCTGAACTTTTAATCTGGTAGACAAGGTACTGTCACTGAGGCTGACGTTGTAGTTGGGATACACCGTAAGGACAACACTTCTGGCATGAAGTGAGGTTAGCACAATTCCTATAACGGCATTCTCATAATTGAGATAGCTAGAGTCTAGCAAAGCTATCTTGGCAAAGACTGGCTGGTTCTTCCTTCCATGAAGTGAAAGGATCAGTCTGACAGCTCCAAAGTGGAGACTTGTGTAACCTTCACGTTTCCACCCGTTGATGAGATCTTGGGAGATCTCTAGATCTACATATTGTTCTTGGTTGGTAGCCTGGAGGCTACACTGATCCAGTCTTGACGTCTGGATATATTCTTTGACGGTGTTGGGTCTGTTCGTAGATATGAGGGTTCTGATGGATCTCGTGAGGGAATTATGTCTTTTGAATATATTGTAAGGATTCAGAAGTGGAGGAACGGTCTCAGCGATCTGAGCATCTTCCGGGACATAGGAATATTCTAAAAGGTTTTCTATTTTATTTGAGGGAGTCTTTTTACAGAGTTTGGGAAGCGAGAGTGATGAGGTAGTTACAATAGGTTGTGTGTTTGTAGTTTCAGTTGTTTCCATGATAAAATGGATTTCTCTCTTACTCACTCTCGTTCTCATGTTCACACCATATTTACCCCCTCTTCTTGAGCAGGCTCTGATACCATGCTGGTCGGGAGCCTCCACATACCATGAAACCATCCCCCTGATTAGTATCTGTCGAGCATGAACTTTCGAACCATCTCTGCCAACCCTTGTGGACTTACTAGGTTCTAGGTTCGGCCTAAGATACATAACCAGAGATATCATATCATAGTAGGAAGGACCGTAGCAAAGATCATTGATCAGAGGATTTCTGTTACACAAGATCCTCAAAGAGGCAAGTGTAGAGCATACTTTCATCTCTATGGGGTACCTATGGATAAAACATAAGAATTTAAGCTTTCAGAGAGAAGAGAAATGTTTAGAACATGTTTAGACTGAAAACACACATTTTATTGTATTTCAACTTGTGAAAATATGATACAAGAGCTTCCCTTTTATAGGAAAGAGAAGCGTAGCAAGCAAGCAAGCACTCATCAAACATTGACACGTTACAAGACTAGTGGCAGACACACTAATGCCACTTTTAACTAAAATAGGAAAAAGATAAATACAGTACTAGTGGCAGACATACTTTTGCCACCTTTTGACTAAAATAAAGATAAGATAAGGTTATCCGGTCCCGCCACTAAGCATGATGAAGCATCTTTTAGTAGTGGAAGACAAACTTTTGACTTATCACAGATTGTGATAAGATTCTGGTCCCACGCGTCACATTAGTCTTTGATAATTGGCTCATGTGATGGTGACATGTTTGGATCAGAGTATTCTCCTTCTGAGAGTTTGTTTGTCATGTAGTGTGACTCATACTCACAGCTGTCCCTTATCATATCTTCATACAGATTTTGTGCATAGTAATCTGGATCACAACGGGCTGAGTATAGCGCTAAGTCTTTTAGAGTTTCTTCGTCAAGATCGTGTGGGAGTGGAGGATAGAGTGGTGACTCATCCTGCTTGTTGTCTTCAGTCATATCCTGATCGTTGATTCTTTGATCATCCCTTTGAACAAATTCTCGAAAACTCATTTCTGCAAGTTGTTCCTCAATGTTCATCTGGGATGCTTCATTGTTGACCCCTAAGCTTTCTCCAACTTCATGTGTTGACCAAGTGGTCCATGGAGGTTTCCAACAGTGAGGATCGGGATCGTCTGGTAGTTTTACAGCTTGCCATTGCAGAGGAAGGTTTCCATGACTAATACAAGTTGTATTGACTGGACTCTTAACAGGATCATAAAGATTAATTAAATTAACATAATCCATTAAAGCTTTTAATCCTTCCAGGCTTGTGGGATAGTCATTAATGGTTTCCCAAGCATTAATGTAACTCTTGCAAACTAGAAGCTGAGTTCTAGGATCAGTCTGATAAGGACGATGGAGGATGTACACTGTTTTGCAGTTACTTCGAGCTTCTACAGTTGGGCACCATTCTTTAAGATCGTTAACGGCTAGGCTGAGATTTTCTCTCCACCAGTTTAATAGAGAGAACCATTCTAGGGCAGTCCAGATTAAAGATCTGTGCTTTCTAGGGTTCATCAGATGTTCATACATCGCAATGGTAGGAATAAGGACTGGCATAACGTATAAGCTAGTAACACACCAAAGATACCATAGTTGATTTTTTGTAAATCTGAAAGCAGGGTTTATCAAAAATGGTAAATGGAAAGGAGTATCTGGGAAGAAAGGTGTATGGTCAGGAAGAGGCTTATTTCTAATGATTTTGAACAGAAAGTAAAAAAAGGTTATTCCTGGCATATTCTTTCAGCTGAGATACGGAGAAGGAGTGGTTGACTCCTGGAGGAAGGTTCCTGGTGACCGAGGCATTGGTTGGAATGGGATGGACCATTAAGATCAATGGGAAGGTATGCCTGGTGGTGATGACTTGGATGGGTTTCATGGGTCTGGATAATAGATCCGGGATCACGTTCTGGGTTCCTTTGATGTGTTTCACCGTGAAATCATATCTGGAATCCAATCTTTAAGTCTCAATGTCTGTGGATCCGGAGGCATCTTGTTCTTGAATTCCAGAATTTTAGGAAAGGACGAATTGTCCATCTGGACTGCAAAGTGGTAACCTCTGAGGTGGAAATCAAACTTCTGAATTCCCATTTTTACTGGAAGTGCTTCCTTGAAGGTTGTGTGGTAATGCTTCTCTGCATCTTTGAATTGACCACTGGCGTGACCACAATAGTATTTCTTGCCACCTATCTCTTCAATCAGAACTGCTCCCCAGTAGTGGTCACTTGCATCAGTCTGGAGGACTCGTTTCTCTTCTCCATGGATTTTGAGAGCAGAAGGAGATTTGGCTATTTCTTTCAAAGCTTTTACAGCTTTGATTTGTTCTTCTCCCCATGGCGGTGGTTTCTTCTTCAGCAATAGAGACAGAGCACTGGAGTATCTGGCTAGTCTGGGAATAAAGTCTCTGATATAATTAATTATACTGAGAAATTGATGAATTTGCTTGACTGTGAGATTCTCGTCTGGGAAGTTTAACAACTCTTGAGCGATGTGCGGTTGAGGACGATACTTTCCATTAGAGAAATGCATTCCTAAGAAGTCAATCTCAGTTTGGCCCAATTGACTCTTCTTCTCAGAAAGCATTATTCCATGTTGTTGGGCTATCTTATGGAAATGGCCCAATAACTGTTTGTGAGCCTTCTCGTCTTTGGAGAACAGTAACATCATCAATGTAGATGAGAGCACTGTGGAGAATGGGCTCAAATATCTTTGTCATGGCCTTTTGGAATAGTGATGGGGCAACCTTAAGCCCAAAAGGCAGAACCGTCCATTGGTACTGGGCATTAGGTATGCAAAAGGCTGTTTTTGGACGATCCTTTGGGTCGATACCCAATTGCCAAAAACCTGACTTCAAGTCAAACTTTGAATAGATCTGGGCGTCCTTGATGAACACGTTCAGAGATGCGGCCTTAGGAATAGGGAACTTGTCATCTTGAAGGAAGTGGTTCAGAGGCTTGTAATCGATCACAAGTCTTTTCTTTCCTCTGACCTTTTCAGATATTTTTTCAACATAGAAGGCTTGGCAAGACCACTCAGATTTTGTGGGTTCTATCAGCCCTTGTTTGAGCAGCTGGCTGCATTCTTCTCTTGCCAAGGCATAATCAGAAGGACTCATTCCAGGATGATTGGCCTTTGTTGGATTGATATCTTCATTAAGCTTGAATGGAAGTTGGACAAAGAAGTCCTTGTTCTTCCTTAAGGGTTCTGAATGAAGAAACTTCTCATGGCTATCTACGCAAAGCTTGAGAAGCTTTGACTTAATCTCTTCATATCCCGTAGGAACATTTGACAAGGAATATAACTTCATGATTTGAGAGAATGGTCTGAATTCTCTCTTGTACTTGATTCCAGTGGCAAGGATTTGGAGTTTCTCGGCGCCACATAAACATCCATTCCAATGACAATGTCTTTGGCTGGAAGCTTTGTTCCTATGACCTGTGTCCAGATAATGCAGTCTGGGAAGAACTTGATTCCTATCTTGTTCTTTGTTATCAAGTTCGTCGTAAAGGTCTCTCCATCTGCCTCCATAAAATAAGCTTTATGAGTTTTCCATAACTCTGTTCGCAAGATGTCGGGATTCATCATTGTAATTTATGCTCCAGTGTCCATGTATGCCATGACCTTCTTAGGTCGTGAGAATTTTGTAGCTAGGACATGGATTTCTACACAGGGTAGAGGAGGAGTAGGAAGAGAGCTTCCTATTTCCTTGTAAGAGTAAACCAGGACAAAATCTTGACCTCCTGAATCAGAGAGGGAGGTTCCTTCAGATGAGTAGTCTTGAAGGGCGAAGACTGTTTCTTCGTCAGCTGAGCTTTGTTCAGAGTAAACTGATTCCAGGTCTCCTTCGACATGATGAAGGGAGTTGATCAGTTTAGCAGCCTTGTGTTTATTGTTAGGGCATTCTTTGGAATAATGTCCCTTTTGTCCGCAGATAAAACATCTTTGGGATTTTCCCTTTCCACGAAAGGGTTTCTTCTTGAAGAACTTAACCCCTTTTTTCTTCTTTCTTTTGTAATCCTTGAAGGATTTGTATTTTTGTTTATGATGTTTCTTTCTGGTGGGACAACTACACTTCTTGTCTTTGCATTTGATCTCTAGATAAGACTTCTTACAAGCCTTGTTGTACTTGGACTTTTGACTAAGAACTTCTGAGAATTGTTGATGAAGTCTGCATAGTTTATCTAGGGCTTCCAGAGTCACCTGATGGATCTGTCCAAGACTCATGAAGGGAATGTCTTTCTGTGCTGCAGCTATCATTTTGTGGAGTTCAGGTTGAATCTCCTGGGGCAAAGATGCTACGTAATTGTTCTTGAGGCTGGTATCATTAAAACCATTTAGAGCATAGAATCTTTGAAGCATCCTATGATAATGCTTATCTATGTCCTTGGTTTTGAGAGAACAACATTTCATCTCAAAGAACTCTTGTCTGTACTTCTTATTGTGAATGTCAACATCTCCAATGAATACTTGATGTATAACACCGAGGAGATTAGATGAAGTGTGTAAACGATGTAACTCATCCTGTTTGACAGTTCCAAGATTAATGTACCACTCTTTCATTGTTCTCGTCATGCTGCAACATAATTCTTCAATTACTTTGTAGGGATCAGCAGTGGTTTTCATCAATTGCATGTCGAGCCAAGCACCAAAGTCTAGGATCCTTTTTCTCCATTTACTGGGTGGTATATCGTCAATGGTGAACCAAGGTCCACCTGTGGATTTGGTCTTTTCAGCTTCTGGAGTTTCTTGAGAAGTTTCTTCAAAGAAGGTATCTTCCTCCTTTATGTTAGCCATGAAGAGCTTCGGAATAAGATCCTTTTCTGGTTCAGTTCCTAGAGATTCGTTTTCTAGGGACAACGTTTGCTGTGTCTCATCAGAGCCCGAGCTTTGATATGACTTGTCTTCATCGTCTGGGAACCAGTTGTCAATTTTAGGCGTCGATAGTTCTGTGGCCAAATGATCTTCTTCTTGTGATGTTGAAGTGTCAACGACTGACTGGTTTTCTGGAGAAGATTCATGCTTTGTCGTGATGGCCAAGGCTTCATAGGTTTTGTCAGGATTCTCTTCATTCCTGGTGAACGTAGTAAGAGGTGTTTCAGGAACATCCTGAGAGTTCGATGATGAAGTGCTCATTCGAGTAGTGTGTCTTTTAGATCTCGAAGTTGAGGCTTCTTGGGGCTTGGTAAATCTTAGTTTCCTGGCTTCGGTTGACCAATATTGTTGCGGTGGAGCAGTTAGGAAACCAGATAAGTTAGGCTGTGCAGGCCTGGCTGGAAAAGCGGTTAGGAAGCCAGATAGACCAGGTTCTGAGGGTCTGGTTGGTCTTGAGTAGTAAGAAGGATAAGCAGGAATGCCATGAAATAATTCTTGAATAGGCTTTTCCTCTTGCTTATGAGTTCTCCTAACATATTCTTCTATCTCACTAATCTGAGCTTTCAGATTATTCATTTCTCTCTCCTTTTTGGTGAAGTCATAACTGAAGACTTCTGCGCCATGGATATGGCTGAGTTCTTGGTCTAAGGAGGCCACCTAGGTTTTGAGAGATTTGTAGCTTCGTCTTAGCTTCGTGGAAAATCCCTTGAGATACTCTTCTGTTTCTCTAGTAATCTTGTCCACCTTTTTGTCAAGATTCTAGAGCATCTCGTTTTGTGCCACCATGTTCTCGGATTGCCAGTTGAGAACTTCTTCGGCCTGGGTCAAAGGCTTCATTCTCCCATCAGCTTGAACTTCAGAGGGATTGATGAACGGCTTTGATGTCCTATTGGTGATAGGATCTATTTTCCTTTCTAGAGGAGGAAAATGCTGGCCATATTCTGGTGTAGTGGCTGTATACATAAAGGAAGGGATTGGTTGCGTTTGTTGAGGAGGTTCTGCTGATCTGCAATGGTCTTTGGGAGACCATGATACTAAAGTGGGATCATCAGGAGGCAGAAGTCATTCCTTTCTTAAGATTGTAAGTCCTTCCTCATAGATAGACAACGACTTTTTCTTTTCATGGATTCCAATCCATGGGCCATCTTCAGGGTCTGATCTTCTTTGAGGAGGAGGCTGTGGTTTGCATGCTCCTTTCTTCTGAGGCTTTGGGCGGATAATATCTCTGTCGATATCATCGTCATGCATCCAACAGTCGCAATCAGTGTCGCATCTGGAGGGATCAACATCCCATATGAAGTGTCCTTTTATCTTGTCCGTATAGATGGGTTTAGCATCTGATGTAACGGCATGAATAGGGCACCAGGTTTCTTCAAGAGCTGGTCTGATCATCATTGTTTGAAAGATCTGGGAAGACGAGCTGGGTTCTTCCTCAGGTTTCTTGAAGATAGTCTTAATCGTCTTGTCTGGGTATCTTCTAAAAGAAACCTCCTGGGACTGGATTGGTCTTCTATCCGCATGGAGTCTTTCATAGTTAGTCATCCATTCTAGAGGAATAAGATGAGTTAACTCTTTTCTGTCAATCTTCCTGGGGATCTGAACGATTGAGGGTACTTCTTCTCTGCCGGCCATAACCAGCAAGGAATCGGAAGAACATCCTGCAGTGGGAATATCTATGGCATGGTTCTGCAGACGGTAGATGATCTGGTGGTGAAGAGTATCCACCATAGCTTCAGGGACTTGGTCGGATCCAGTGATCTGAATCTAAACTTTTAATCTGGTAGACAAGATACTGTCACTGAGGCTGACGTTGTAGTTGGGATACACCGTAAGGACTACACTTCCGGCATGAAGTGAGGTTAGCACATTTCCTCTAACGGTGTTCTCATAATTGAGATAGCTAGAGTCTAGCAAAGCTATCTTGGCAAAGACTAGTTAGTTCTTCCTTCCATGAAGTGAAAGGATCAGTCTGACAGCTCCAAAGTGGAGAGTTGTGTAACCTTCACGTTTCCACCCATTGATGAGATCTTGGGAGATCTCTATATCTACATATTGTTCTTGGTTGGTAGCCTGGAGGCTACACTGATCCAGTCTTGACGTCTGGATGTATTCTTTGACGGTGTTGGGTCTGTTCATAGATATGAGGGTTCTGATGGATCTCGTGAGGGAATTATGTCTTCTGAATATATTGTAAGGATTCAGAAGTGGAGGAACGGTCTCAGTGATCTGAGCATCTTCCGGGACATAGGAATATTCTATAAGGTTTTCTATTTTATTTGAGAGAGTCTTTTTACAGAGTTTGGGAAGCTAGAGGGGTGAGGTAGTTACAATAGGTTGAGTGTTTGTAGTTTCAGTTGTTTCCATGGTAAACTGGGTTTCTCTCTTACTCACTCTCATTCTCGTGTTCACACCATATTTACCCCCGCTTCTTGAGCAGGCTCTGATACCACATTGGCCGGGAGCCTCCACATACCATGAAACCATCCCCCTGATTAGTATCTGTCGAGCATGAACTTTCGAACCATCTCTCCCAACATACTCCTGGTCATGCTCAACGTACTTATATTTCTCCTCTCAGGTATACCATTGTACTGAGGTGTATAGGGTGCAATGAACTCATGCTCTATACCTTCCTCATTGCAAAATCTTGTAAATTATCTAGAGGTGTATCCACATCCACCATCAACTCTCATCTTTTTTTTTTTAATTTCCATCCACTTTGTTTCTCGACATGCAACTTAAACTTCTTGAATTGTATGAATACCTCATTTTTCCTTTCAATAAGATAATTCCATACATATCTGATGAATTCATCTATGAAGGCTAGGAAATTGAAATTACCTTCATTCAAGCTGACTTCAAAAGGTCCACACACGTCAGAATGAACAAGCTTTAGCTTTTCTCTCGACTTCGTAGATAAGTCATGTTTGAATGCTTTCCTAGCCTGCTTTACTTTGCAAGATTCCACACGTATAATTGACTTGGTTCCTTTATTTGAGGTAAGTCATACACCATCTTCTTCTAGTTGAACATACCTAGACCTTTGAAGTTTAGGTGTCCATAACTGTGATGCTATAGCCAGTTATTGTCTTCAACGGCTGTCGAAGCAAGACATTGATGATCAACCGTGTTCATCTCTACTTTGAGGTTTTGTTGTCTCCCAATGGTGCTTTCAGAATCATCATTCCTTCACCGTCATATGACTCTCTTCCACCTTCATGTTATACCCCTTTGCAAGTAATAGACCTTTGCTAATCAAATTACTTGTCATAGAAGGTACATAAAATTCATTAATAATACTAGCTTTCTGACAATCTCTTCTAATCACAACTATGTTTCCTCTTCCAATTGATGTGACATGTCTGCCATCCATAAACCTGATCACTTTCTTAACCGATTCATCTAACTTGGTGAACTAGTTTTTATTCCTAGTCCTGTGTTTGCTGCATTTTGAATCAAGGTACCTCATATTGGTTTGTTTATTATTCGACTGAGTATTTGCCATAAGTAGCATATCATCAGAGTCTCTTTCTCCAGCATGTGCATATTTCACTTCTTCGTCATCTTTTGCTCTTGATTCCTTCTTTCTCTGACAATCTCGAGCATAATGACCAAATCCTTGACAGTTGTAGCAATACACCTCCTCCATGTCAACTTTCTTCCTTGAATACTTGTTGCTCATGACTTTCTTAGTTGAATCAGAGTGATTCTTTAAATTCTTGCTAGACTTCTCATCATTTGCATGATTCTTTCTTTGCTTCACCTTTTCTTTTCCATACGTCGTAATGAATCTTGCTTGCAATGCATGTTCATCCATCTACTCTCTTTCCGAGTTCCTCTGCTTCATCCTCATCTCATGAGCCTCTAATGAAGCTTGAGGTTCTTATAACTTCATCTCAGCTAGGTTCTTGGACTCTTCAATAGACACTATAACATAATCAAAATTTGTAGTAAAAAATATCAACACTTTGTCGAATACATGCTTACACACTTTGACACACATGTTGTGTTCGACTCCGTCAAACATAACTTACTTCTAGTTAACTTACTTCAACTATGTTGTTTAACACAACTATGTCGAATACAACTTTCCTACTAAAACAATGAATTAAATTTTCTAACATTCCTCTTGTTTAGTTTGATTCGACTCATAGGGTTGCGTGATTCGAACCACACACCCAAAATCTCAAAATTTGAAGTTCTTAAAGACATTTTGAGATTTTACTTGTGACATGACTTGAATCAATGTCAAATATAGTTCTTGTTCCCAAAAACTTGACTAATTGACTTAAAACATATTATTCATAATCAGGCACAAACAATTTGATTTATGCATGCTAAAAATGTTTGGATATAAAATTTAATCCTTGTATTTGCACAACTGAAGAGGATGACATAACACTAAAACCAAGTAAATTTTAAGAGACAATCAATAAAACCACACAAGTGTCTCCCCCTTAATGTATCATAGACATGCAACTTGGGTCTCCCCCTTTTTATGCTTGATAAGCTTTCAGTTGGAATTAAGTCAACTTTAAGCAAAAGAAAAATGTGATCAATGTTTTCCTTCAATTGCTTGTGCCCCCTGAAGCATTTCACAACACAACATTATAAAATGGCAAAAAAAAATCTAGACTCGCATTACAACTTCTTCCCCTTTGACAAAATCCAAAAGAGATAAATGCAAATGAGCCTAAACGCACACTACGCCAAAGAAGACCATTAGCAGCGTTTTTTTCCTTTAGCAGCGCTTAAAAGCGCTGCCAAAGGTGGCGCTGCTAAAGGTAAAGACAACGTTTTTTTTCCTTTGAAAAACGTTGTCTTAGGTCCCCCTTAGGACCACCTTTAGCAGCGCTTTTAAAAGCGCTGTCGTATGACCCCCATATAGCAGCGCTTTTCCAAAGAAAAACGCTTCCGTAGGACCCTTTTAGAAGCGTTTTTAAAAGCGCTGCTAAATGTAACACCCTTCTACCCCACAAACAATTTCAGGAAAACACCTAATATTATCAGAGTAAAATTAGCAAGAAATGTGCCACATATATTCAAACATCGTTCAAAATCATTGTCCTGTCCCGTAACACGGGTTACACATTCTTAATAATAAAATCAACAACTACGCAGCGAGAATCAACTTTTTATGTTATTTCAATAAAATACTTCATTACTAAATATATCCAAATCAAATCATCACCAACAATGTAAAAATTCAACATAAAACAAAAGAACGCGAGGTTCACAACAAATCCCAACCCGATGTTACATGACACAGAGCAGGACACCTCTAAACTAAATAGCGATAAAGACACACTTCAAGGCTACATCCTCCGTCGTTGCAAATCTACTCTTGGTTATCTGCAAGTTACCCACATAAGAGGCGACATTTCCAAGCAGGCAGGGTGAGAAATCGCAATTCATTATAGTAATATAGTACATGGAAAATGAACAGAAAGGCAATAACAACATCATAACATAGCCAACAACAACATCATAGAATAATCAATCAACAACATCATAGCATAATCAACCACAACTTCATAGCATAATTAACATCAACCTCATAGCGTAGTCAGCAACAACATCATAGTATAATCAACAACAACATCATGATATAGTCAACAACAACATCATGATATAATCAACAACAACGTCATGAAATAACCAACATCAACATCATTATATAATCAACAACAACGTCATGATATAACCAACATCAACATCATAGTATAATCAACAACAACATCATGATATAATCAACAACAACATCATGATATAATCAACAACAACGTCATGATATAATCAACAACAACATCATGATATAATCATCAACAACGTTATGATATAACCAACATCAACATCATAGCATAATCAACAACAACACCATGATATCCACAATAAAACATACATATTATTCGACGATCAACTCATACACATGCAATGCCACATAGAATGAAATGCAACTCCATCGGAAACATGCATGTGGTACCAATTCAACGTGTGATGGACACTGGCCATCAACCCTCCAAAAGGAGCACAACATAATCAACGTATCACTCCAATCCGCACAATGGGATTGAAGCTACCAATGGACCGAAGCCCCAACATAAAAATGCTATGAAATGCAATGATGCTAATTCTCCTCAATTCATCAAATATCAACGTGTGCATCATTCATTTCATATTCAACAATTAATCATCATCCATCATGTTTTATCATCCATACAACAGTAAATCAACAAGACAACAACAATCAGCAAGAGAAAACATTAAAACAACAAAAACGGCTAAAACAGTCGTCTGACACGACCGCCCGTGTCCTGTGACATGGCCCGTGTCAGAAGGCCTGCACGAACAATCCAAACCAGAAAAATTACAGCAGAAGCATAGGCCTGACACGGCCGCCCGTGTCCTGTGACACGGCCCGTGTCAGAAGCTCTGTAACAAAATTTTATTTTTCCTCCAACCAGCAAGCTAACACGGGTGCCCGTGTTGTGTGACACGACCCGTGTCAGAGTACAACAAAACCCCATTTTTCAAAAAATCATTTTTCTGCTGCGTTTTCGACTCAGAATACCCCAAAATTCAGTTTTGTCCAATACAAAATTTGATCAAAAGACTCACACAATGCACATACATCAAATACACCAATTTGTTTCACTCATTCACATCACAACACTCACTCCTAACACAATCTATATCATCAACCACAACCTTGATTCAAGAATTCCACAAAACCTAATCTATTCATAAACCAATTCCTATAAAATTATAATAAACCGTGAAAACTCCCCATACCTTAGAGTAATCCGAAGCTTTATCCTTCTTTCTCCAAGATTCTCCTAGCAATCCTTCAAAACCCTTTTTTTCCTCCTCCTCTTCTCTTCTTCAGCGTTCTTCACAAAATACGATCAGTTAGAAAATTGATCGATCTTTCTTCTTTAGTTACATTATCCCAGTTTATGAACTTCCAACTCTACCCTTACTCCATTTCCTTTATGACCATCCTGCCCTTTTCTTAATATTTTTAAATAATAAATAATAATCTAAATAATACATGATTATTCACTCTATTAAAATTATTTAAAAATACCCTTTTAATCCATAATTCTCCAAATTACCAAAAACCTCTTAATTCCCTCTAAATTAATCAAATAAATAAATAAATAATTAATTTAGATTTTCGGGGTGTTACAACTCTCCCCTACTTTAAGAATTTTCGTCCTAAAAAATTTACTCGATGCAGACCACTCCAGATACGTTATCACCTCCGACTAATCAACTCTCATGCCGCGTGTGGCAACACCACGAATAACGCAATACACAATAAACCTTATCAATGCCAACGACAACAAGATGAAATACTCACGCGATGTACTCGACGACCAACTCAAAACACCGAGAATAATCAGGTTAGGAACATACAGGTTCACTATGAACCAGAATACAACACGATTGTTACCATCGCCATAGGAAACAAGGCAACAACAAAGGTAAGAACACAAGACCCAAAGCACAATTTCAACGTAACCAACCACCGACGTCGTTGATACCCACATAAGAACCAACTGCGCTACCCACGCTTTCGCTGCACACTCTGAGTACTCGCAATTATCTAATCTACCAAGTTTACATCAACTTCCGACCATCAAAGCAGACATAAGAAAAGACCTTTCAACTTAACTCATCGAAAATTCCATCCAAATAGGCATTCTATACTCTTGTGATTATTGAATACTTCGAACTTAGGTCCGTAAACAATACCTCCGAATATCCAACACAACTACAACTGCAACCAATTCCAATTTTGAATGGGATATATACTTTCAAGAATTCCTAATTATCATCAACATAAGCTACAACTTCACCACCTTGTATTAACACATCATCAAAATTCATCTCAACGCATAACAACCTCACCACAACATAAGGATACATGTGTCCAATTAATCTCAACAAGAAAAAAAATCATCTTCCAAACAGAGCTTAATACCCAATAGCCATAGATTTATCCTCAATAACCTACACTTAACATGGCATTATAACCAAACTAATCAAACAAACTAATTCCTCACGTCCTACTCATACTAGCACAATTCTCCAAAATCCCTCATCCGAATTAACACAACCACTCAACTTCATCTTTACAAATCCTAATTCACACCTTGCTAACTCAGCATATAGCTTCACTTCTTTCATTACTTGCAACTCAACTCTCAAATACTCTACGCGCTCTTCTTCTGATTCTATAAAACATCAGAATATCCACAACGAACACCAGTTATAACTTATCCAAACAAGTATGGAAAATACCATTCATATTTCCACATATACACTTTAAGGCATACTAGCCACTGCCCTTCTCGATCCGACATCCTTGGTCAAATCATAGTCTTACATTACCATTTACTTCCTACTTGGTTTATCTCTACAGTTCTTCAAGTCTCATGTCGGTCGAATTCTCGATCCACCACCAACCAAAACCCAAGTTATCCAGAACACAACTGTGAGTTTCCAAACTACTCACTGATCAACTCGCAACTTCATACTAACATCCTCAAGTCCGCCTCATTTCCTAGATAGGAATCCGCATCGACAACTCAAATAATTCATAAACACTTGGCTCAACCCCAAACAATTCACCGTGCATACTATTCTAGTTGGCAAGACACATCTACTCCGTCCAACATGATTTCGTCGACTATCAACAAGAGATTAAGGGTGATCAATTCCTCAATTTGTCAATAGATATCCGGCAACCATAATGGTGGCATAAATCATCATTACCCAACTACAATAGCGTCATTTACCTTTTTCTTAAAGTCATCTAAGCATACTGCTCCACCATCTCTCTAAGGCTTACAAACGTTTTCTTAATTTTCTTATTTTCCATCTCGTCAATGATACGAAAAGTCTGAAATCCAGTACAAATTCTCCTATACAAGTTAGTTGCACAACACAATCATTAAATATCCTTCTAATACCGGAAACGTCACCACATCACGTACAATCCAAATCGACCCACTTCAGTCGAAACATTTATATAAGTTCAAATTTTTGACGACCCTAACCAATCCTTCATCTTCCTTTTAATCTCACAACTTCGATGATCCGTATAGTTCCACACTTGATTCTCATTCCAATCACAATCTCAACAATACCATCTCATCATCTGGTTGGTGATATAACTTCAAAAATTTTCCGACTCATGCCGACACATCTCGCCAACAACACACAATCCACTTTACTATTTAACATTCCTCAAATATTTCTATACTTTAATCATTCTCGACTATCATACGCCGCACTTCCATGTGCTTCTCCGATGCTCTTCTTCTTATTACCAAACATTTTATACTTGACTTCATCTTACTATTTCCAGCAAGAATTGTCCAACTTCAAACACGATTATCTTCTTCAATACAGACCTCCCAGACACAAAATTATATTCCAAAATGAAGGGAATTTCATGTAGATTCCAGAACTTCAAGAATCGCTCAAATCTGAATTACGAGTAAAAAGTTATCGTCCTTGCAATGGGACTGGTCAAGAAATCCCGTACACAAACTTCCACCAAACACAATCAGCATCAGATCCAACTATTCAAACACGTCTTTCTCTCTGCTCAAAAACATGCCGAAGACAAAATTTATATGCAAACTGTAGGAAATTTCGTAAACTTTCCGAAAAGTCCAGAATCACTTTCATCGGAGTTACGAGTAGAAAGTTATGCCTCTTTTACTGAAGGCTGTTCCATAAATGTGAAAATAAAAACCGAAATTGGTGAACATGAGTTCTACCTCTTTCTCTTGCTTCCAAACTCTTCCAACTATCCTTGTTTTTCACCCAACTCTGAAAATCATCCGACCTCACTCCAGATATACTCCAATTGCATATCACTATTCGTCACATTGCCCTCTCTTCTCCGAGAAGCAAACATCAACCATACCGGCTTGTTCTCCCTCCAGGAATCTCAAACTTGACAGGCAACTGAGAATTCGTGAATCTGTGCTCTCGTCGTTTCGCGACATTACAACTCCAACAACACTTGTACTCTTACCCTTAATATCACCTTGAGTCAACTCCTCACACCAGAAACATCTCCGGGAAGCAAACTTCTCCCCCAACTTGTTTCAAACCAACACCGAAAGCCAACGGTTAGAAAACAAACAAGTACCGACAGTGTTCCACACACTTGTCGCGTACCAAGGGATAAACGACATTAGACCACTTGGCCGGACAGACCGAGCTACTCTGATACCACTAATGTAACACCCTTCTACCCCACAAACAATTTCAGGAAAACACCTAATATTATCAGAGTAAAACTAGCAAGAAAGGTGCCACATATATTCAAACATCGTTCAAAATCATTGTCCTGTCCCGTAACACGGGTTACACATTCTTAATAATAAAATCAACAACTACGCAGCGGGAATCAACTTTTTATGTTATTTCAACAAAATACTTCATTACTAAATATATCCAAATCAAATCATCACCAACAATGTAAAAATTCAACATAAAACAAAAGAACGCGAGGTTCACAACAAATCCCAACCCGATGTTACATGACACAGAGCAGGACACCTCTAAACTAAATAGCGATAAAGACACACTTCAAGGATACATCCTCCGTCGTCGCGAATCTACTCTGGGTTATCTGCAAGTTACCCACATAAAAGGCAACATTTCCAAGCAGGCAGAGTGAGAAATAACAATTCATTATAGTAATATAGAACATGGAAAATGAACAGAAAGGAAACAACAACATCATAACATAGCCAACAACAACATCATAGCATAATCAATCAACAACATCATAGCATAATCAACCACAACTTCATAGCATAATTAACATCAACCTCATAGCGTAGTCAGCAACAACATCATAGTATAATCAACAACAACATCATGATATAGTCAACAACAACATCATGATATAATCAACAACAACGTCATGAAATAACCAACATCAACATCATGATATAATCAACAACAACGTCATGATATAACCAACATCAACATCATAGTATAATCAACAACAACATCATGATATAATCAACAACAACATCATGATATAATCAACAACAACGTCATGATATAATCAACAACAACATCACGATATAATCATCAACAACGTTATGATATAACCAACATCAACATCATAGCATAATCAACAACAACACCATGATATCCACAATAAAACATACATATTATTCGACAATCAACTCATACACATGCAATGCCACTTAGAATGAAATGCAACTCCATCGGAAACATGCATGTGGTACCAATTCAACGTGTGATGGACACTGGCCATCAACCCTCCAAAAGGAGCACAACATAATCAACGTATCACTCCAATCCGCACAATGGGATTGAAGCTACCAATGGACCGAAGCCCCAACATAAAAATGCTTTGAAATGCAATGATGCTAATTCTCCTCAATTCATCAAATATCAACGTGTGCATCATTCATTTCATATTCAACAATTAATCATCATCCATCATGTTTTATCATCCATACAACAGCAAATCAACAAGACAACAACAATCAGCAAGAGAAAACATTAAAACAACAAAAACGGCTAAAACAGTCGTCTGACACGGCCGCCCGTGTCCTGTGACACGGCCCGTGTCAGAAGGCCTGCACGAACAATCCAAACCAGAAAAATTACAGCAGAAGCAGAGGCCTGACACGGCCGCCCGTGTCCTGTGACACGGCCCGTGTCAGAAGCTCTGTAACAAAATTTTATTTTTCCTCCAACCAGCAAGCTGATACGGGTGCCCGTGTTGTGTGACACGGCCCGTGTCAGAGTACGACAAAACCCCATTTTTCAAAAAATCATTTTTCTGTTGCGTTTTCGACTCAGAATACCCCAAAATTCAGTTTTGTCCAATACAAAATTTGATCAAAAGACTCACACAATGCACATACATCAAATACACCAATTTGTTTCACTCATTCACATCACAACACTCACTCCTAACACAATCTATATCATCAACCACAACCTTGATTCAAGAATTCCACAAAACCTAATCTATTCATAAACCAATTCCTATAAAATTATAATAAACCGTGAAAACTCCTCATACCTTAGAGTAATCCGAAGCTTTATCCTTCTTTCTCCAAGATTCTCCTAGCAATCCTTCAAAACCCTTGTTTTCCTCCTTCTCTTCTCTTCTTCAGCGTTCTTCACAAAATACGATCAGTTAGAAAATTGATCGATCTTTCTTCTTTAGTTACATTATCCCAGTTTATGAACTTCCAACTCTACCCTTACTCCTTTTCCTTTATGACCATCCTGCCCTTTTCTTAATATTTTTAAATAATAAATAATAATCTAAATAATACATGATTATTCACTCTATTAAAATTATTTTAAAATACCCTTTTAATCCATAATTCTCCAAATTACCAAAAACCTCTTAATTCCCTCTAAATTAATCAAATAAATAAATAAATGATTAATTTAGATTTTCGGGGTGTTACACTAAAGGTCCCACTTTAGGCAGCGCTTTTTCAAAGAAAAGCGCTTTCGTATGCCTCATTTAGCAGCGCTTTTAAAAGCTCTGTCTTATGTATACGCCATGACCCCCCTTTAGGCAGCGCTTTTTTTAGAAAGCGCTGTCTTTTATAAAAGTGCTTTTTAAAAGCTTTTTTTTAAATCAATTATTAAACCTGTATAATTTAACCTGTAACATAATTCATAATCATTCAACACATGGCCTTTGATACCATTATATTTCAACACATAGGCCTTATAGCATTATAATTCAACAATAGGCCTTTATACGATTAAAATTCAACACATAAACCGTAAAAACCATTATATATATATATATATATATATATGCAACACCAAAATAACCATTACATATATATAACTCAATACAAACTATACAACACCAATTCCAAACATCAATTCGAAACCTTATACACCATATCCATCACCTATATATACAACACCTTCCATAAACCTAACACAATTTCTAAAACTAACAAATTCTCATTTCAACCATGTATTGACACCAATCCTCCTTTATTTCTTCCAATTTGTCTTTCGAGTAGGTGGCACACTTGAATTCATCAAAATACTACATTTAACATAATATGCATGCTTTAGTTAAAAGTAATTAATTAGATGAAATATGCGATAATAAATCTTAAAATAAATCATAACTTATATATAAATCCATACCATGTTTGAAATCTCTATTTGTTCCAAATGAATAATTTCTTGCATGAATCTCAAGACAAAATAACCACAATCGATACCATTACGCTGCCGAGGACACTACATATAGAAAAAAAGTATTAATAAGTATCATAGATGACTTGTGTTATCAAGTAGCATTACTATATTATAATAACAAATCATACCTCCACTCTTATCCATGTAATGTTCTTTACTATTACCTCTTTATTAACGTCTCTTTCTTTTCCGGGTAGGAAGATGATCTACTTGTCTCTTAACAACACTGATGGATGGATTGATCCAAATTCCCTCATTATGATCATTTCTAATATATGATTCACTCGCTCCAAACGTCTTATCTTGATCACTTATAATATATAACGCATTCGCTCCAACAATATCACCTTGATCTCCAATGTTATCATTAATTACTTTGTTAGATAAAAGCACTATAGACCATTTCGTACTTGTCGGGTCAGTGACATAGAACACTTGTTTAGCTTGAGAGGCTAGAATAAAAGGCTCATCTTTGTACCCCACCCTATCAAGTTCCATTTGCAAAAATCCTGACTTATTCATTCGTATGCCACTATTATTATCAACCCACTTGCAACCAAAGATAGGAATCTGAAACTTCTCATAATCAAAAACCCAAATGCGCTCGATAACCCCAAAATATGACATATTTGCATATTTGGAGTTTAAGTCCTTCACACTTGAAATGTGCATTGATTCAGCTACCAAGGTGACACCACTATTTTGCATTGTACTTTTGTCATATTGTTCTTTGGTATAAAATGTGTATCCATTAATTGCGTATGCGCTATAAGAAAACACATGCCAACTTGGACCATATGCTAAACATCTCAACCTTTCTGTTATTGAAGAGGGATCTACACAAAACTTTGAATAAATGTGATCCTTAAACCATGGTATGAAACTTCGATTGTGCTCTCGTACTATCCAATTTTCATTTCTATTCGGATTTAAACCTCGGAGAAAATCCTTGTGCATTTCAACATACAGCTCAACCTCATTGTCATTGAGCAGAACATACAAATGCACTTGCTCCTATTCAGCCCTTGATACGGTCACAATTTTATTTCCAACTAACTTTTTTCCTTCTTTTTTTTCAACGACGTGAGATTTGGGAAGTCCAATGGATTGAACGTTAGAAAGATATTCAGTACAAAACTCAATCGCTTCTTCAACAATGTATCGTTCAACAATACAACCTTCTGGTCGACTTCGATTTTTCACATACCCTTTTAATATTTTCATATAGCGTTCAGCAGGGTACATCCATCTTATATAAGCTGGTCCACACAATTTTGTCTCCTTTACAAGATGAACAACTAGATGTGCCATTATGTCAAAAAACGAGGGAGGAAAAAACGTTTCAAGCTCACACAATGTAATGACTATTTCTTTTTGCAATGTTGGTAAGATCGCAGGATCGATCACCTTACTACAAATTGACCTGAAGAAGAAACATAATTTAGTTATTGTGCGTCTTACTTTTTCTGGCAAAATAGAACGTATACCTATTGGTAGAAAATGTTCCATTATAACATGGCAATCATGCGTCTTTAAACTCTTTAATTTGAGGTCTTTCATAGACACAAGTCTTCTAATATCTGAAGAGTATCCTTCTGGAACTTTAACTTCACTTAGAAACTTACACAATATTTTTTTCTCCTTTCTAGATAGAGTATAGGCAGCAGGTGGTAGATATGTTCGTTTTCCTTTCTTCAAGGGTCCTAATTCAATTCTTATCCCCATCGCTATCAAGTCTTTTCTTGCTTTAAGGCCATCCTTAGACTTTCCTTGTATATTGATTAACGTACGAATAACACTGTCAAATACATTTTTTTTCAATATGCATAACATCAAGAAAATGTTTTACATACAACGACTTCCAATATGGCAATTAAAAAAAATTGACCTCTTCTTCCACCCACTCTTGATAAGGGTATGTGCAAAAGGCTTGCCAAACTGAGTACTCACATCTTTCACCTTTTCAAAAACTTGATCACCTGTCAATATAGGTGGAGCTCTACCTTGTTCTGCCTCTCCATTGAAGGCTTTCTCCATCCACGGTAGTGATGATTAGAATTTAAGAATCTATGATGACCGAGAAAGACATTCTTCTGACCAAACTCCAATTACGTCCAATCTGTTTTATCTTCACAAATAGGACACGCACATTGACCTTCTATGCTTTACCCTGATAGATTTCCGTATGCTGGAAAATCATTAATTGTGCCAAACAACATCGCCCTCAAGTTGAAACTTTCTTTCCTATATCCATCATAAAACTCCACACCGTTCTCCCACAAAATCTTTAAATCTTCGATTAAGAGTGTCAAGTATACAAGAAATATCGGAGGAACAAATCAAAGCTTCAAGAAACGAATTTAGTAAACATCATCATTAAATCAAATAACATGGTATAATTTGATTCGTCACAAATGACACATCAACACTTAATGTTTCAACTCAACACTTAATCACTATTCTACAAATTTTACACATTAAACTAACTTCTACTATTTTACAAATTAATCATTAAACTAACTTCTACAAATTATTCACATTTTACACAATAATCACTATACTAACTTCTACTAATTAATCATTAAACTAACTTCTACAAATTAATCACATTTTACACAATAATCACTATACTAACTTCTACTAATTAATCATTAAACTAACTTCTACAAATTAATCACATTTTACACAATAATCACTATACTAACTTCTACTAGTTAATCACTTTTCTACAAATCAAAAATCAACAACTAATCACATTTCCAATTAATCACTAACAAACTTCTACAAATCAACAAATGAAAACCTAACATCAACAACTAATAATACAACAAATTTATCTCACAGAACTTCTACAAATCAAATTTATCTCACAATAAATTCCATTAATGTAGAGAAAACCAGAAAAAAAGAGTAAAAACCTCAGACAAAAACTCAACAATGGCGGACGGAGGGAAACCACGAACAGGAGAAAAGCCACGAACAGAGGAAAGCCTCGAACGAACGGAGAAAAGCCACGAACAGAGGAAACGAACGAACAAACGGTAAAAGCGGATGGAGTTTTGTTCGTTTGCAGGAAAAAGGAAGAAGAAGAACAGTGTCGCGAGAGTTAGGGGGTTAGGGCGAAATAGAAATGGTCTAAATGAAAATAGATATATATATCAGAATCTATTTTAATTTTAATATTTTAAAAGACCTTTAGTAGCACTTTTAGAAAGCACTTTCTTATGTTACTCCTTTAGCAGCGCTTTTGGGGTAAAAGCGATTTCTTATGTGGGATTAATGAAAGGCCTTTAGCAGCGCTTTCCAAAAGCGCTGGCTAAAGCGTGTTGTACGAAAGCCCTTTACCAGCGCTTTTCAAAAGCGCTGCCTTATGGTACCCCTTTAGCAGCGCTTTTCATAAAACGCCTTCTAAAATTCACCTGCCTTAGCGCTTTAGTAGCGCTTTTCAAAAGCGCTGTCTTAGATCCCCCATATAGCAGCGCTTTTTTCTTTCATTTTTTATTTTTGTTTTTAGCGAAACATATAGCAGTGCTTCTGCCAAAAAGCGTTGTCTTTGTTGTGCTGCCAAAACACAATTTTGGCGTAGTGGCAAACATAACCAGCAACAAAAAAAAAACGATATTACAGAGAAAAAATGAGTTAAACACATCTAAGAAAAATATACAACATCAAAGACTGAATACAAAATACAAAAATAGACATGCAACTACATAGTAAAACACAATTATGTGATAAAAAATTATATGAATGGAAGATCAAATAATGTATGAACAAACATAATAATGCTCAAATGCACATAATTAACAATACACATTTAAAAATATTTTAAATTAATAGATGAACAATCATACAATAATTTATGAATGAATGAAATAAGAAATATAAGAAGTAAACAAATGAACATATAAGAACAAAATACAAACAATTATATAAAAGAATATAAAATTTAGAGAAATATACCAAAAAGATTGGTTAAAGTAAATTTCTACAAGAAACGTTAGTATACAACATAATACAAATGACAAATAAAATGATATAGGAAACAAAATCTATTTAAAGCACATAGAATATATGGCTCTCAATTCTTTATGTATCTTGTGAAATGGTTCGAAGGATAACAGTTTTGTAAAGATATCAGCAAGTAGAATTTTTTGAGCCCATTTATTCAAAAATAACCCCACCTTTTTAAACATGATCCTTAAGGAAATGACGCTTGGTCTCTATATGTTTAGTTTGTGAATGAAGTACTGGATTCTTAGTAAGGCTTTTAGTGTTAGTGTTATTGCATTTGATTAGAACACATCCAAGTATTAAATCATAATCCAATAATTGTTGATTTAGCCATAAGACTTGGGCACAATAATTACTCGCAGATTAATATTCATCCTGACGGTAGAACGAGTAATGTTATGTTAGTTCTTACTATGCCAAGAGACCAAACAATTTCTGAACAGATGACAGGTACCACTATTGCTTTTCTTATTCAACTTGCAACTAGCAAAATTATGATCAGAAAAACCTTCTAAGCTACATTCACTGCCTTTGGGAAACCAAAGACCGTGATATGAGGTTCCTTAAAATTCCTCAAAATTCTTTTTATGATCATAAAGTGGGATTCCCTAGGACATGCCTGAAATCTATCACACATACACACACTAAACATAATATATGCCAAGCGTACCATCTACATGAGTACTTAGTCTCCCCGCCTCTGGCGAATCCTTATGCAATAGTATTGATTTTGTGGCACATGACTTTGCTTCCCTCTACCTGGGATGACTCCTTCACCTTGTTGGGCCAAGGGATCCCTGCATCGTCTCGCACACGAGAGCTGAACTTGTCTGGTCCCCAGAAGGAATCACCCTTGATATACTTCTTGAGGTGTCCCTCCTGGATCAACCTCCTAATCTCTTTCTATAGTTATAACAGACTTCGGTGTGATGCCCTTTGACTTTATGAAACTTGCACCATCTACCTAGTTCAGGGCCCATTACATATGCCTTCGGAGCTGGAGGCTTAGGGATGTTGTGCAGGTGAAGAACCTCGCGCCATATTTGTTCGGTACGAGTGTTCAGAGGATTCGAGCTCTCAGTCGTATTGCCTACACTCTTCAATGTAGTCTTGTCTTTAATGCGATAGGTATAATCACTATTCCTCTAGTGGTGTGAAACTTAGGTATTGGAAACACGCTCATATATGTCTTATGCCTTCTTCTCAGCGTTGCTCTTCTCGACTTTAATGTAACATTTTGCCTTGGCGACCACCCCCGCTAACGAAAGTGTTGACTTATGGGTGAGAGATTCGTTGAAGTATCCCGCCTTGAGTCCATTTTGGAAAACCCCCACAAACAATTCTTGGTTTGGGGGAACGATCGTTATGGTGGCTTCATTGAACAGACCAAATAGTCCCTTAACGACTCTGAAGGGCTTTATCATATATTGAACAGACCGGGGTGGACATCTTCCAATGACAGCTAGCAAAAAACTGGTGTACAATCTTCTTCACCCGTTCTTAATAACTGGTAATGGAGGTTTGGGATAGATCCACATACCATCGTAAGGTTGCATCCATGAAGGTGTCAGAAAGAAATTTGCACTTCAAAAAGTCAGGTGTTCCAATGATGGCCATTTGTGTGCTAATGGAGGTGACATGTTCATAAAGATCACAACCTATCGAACTTGGCCAAAGAGGGAGGTTTAAATCCTTCAGGGACATGTGTTTCCCATATCTTGTTGAGAGTAGTTAGGGATCCAACACTTCCATCTCCTCACGGAGATTGGACTCTAACAGGCATTGTCTAATATTGCGGACATTGTCCTCTAGCGTTTGATTCTGACAACATAGTTTGTCCATGACGACACTCATATTCGCCAAGGCGTTAGCATCACCGCTACCAATGGTATTATTTGACGTATGGATGAAGCTCTGCTATTAACCATGGCTGAGGATGGCTAGGAATATGAGTGTACGGTAATAGTAAGTATGTTAATTGTAGTGAATAAGGTATGACCCATGTTAGTTTTATCAGCCACTGTGGGCACCACTATATTGGTAAAAAGTATAGGTGAACATGATATCCCTATAAGAGCAGAGGATATTCAAAGGCCTTAGTAGGTTTATAATAATTTATGGAGATTAGGGTTTGCGACGTCACTAGATGCCCTATATGGTGATGTTATGGTGGGCTTAGAGGACATGCTTACATGAAGTGAAAGAATTTGTATATTAGTATAATGGTTAGGATTTCTATACAAGTTATGATCTATCCCCTCTCCCGTTAGGGGGGAGAGGTATTTATTGAGATCTTTGGTCCTAAGACTTAGGAAACTCTATGAGATGGTAATCGCTCCCCTTTGACTAAAGGAGGTTTTTGACTATCTATTCTTCAAGAATTCATGTTATGATTCAGCATGCATAACTGATGAAGGGATAATGACATTGTGCATGTGTCTTATTAGGAGGGGAGCCCCCTACCACACATACGTAGCGCTTAAGCCTCACTTCACGAGGTGAAAACCCTTGCGTCTCCCTTATTTGAGGACTTTCACAAATATAACACTACAATATTTTATATTAACTAATATAAAAATATTTTATTAATTCTATTTTTTAACTTTTTATTAATTTGCGAAATTTAAAACTCCTCGCAAATTAATATATTTGGTGTACCTTTGTCATCTAATTAATTCAATTATGTTTCGGAAAAATAATAATTTTAAAAAAAGTGTTGCGAGGTGTTTGACTCCTCACATATTTGTTTTTCAAAATTTTCAAATTCTTTCCATTAATTGTGAGGTGTTGGGCGTTTTAATTGACTTTTTTTTCTTCTTAAATTGACCTTGGAAGATGAAAAACACTTGGCAATAAAACTTCTTTTGCAAAGTAAAAAACATCTGGCATAAACACCTCCCAAAATACACATATTCTAGTAGATATCATCTATCCTTAATAGATTTATATGATAACTTTAATTTATTTTGTTACCAAACAAATTTACTACTTAAGAGACCTATATATATAAACATCTTGATAGCTTTATATATCCATTTATCCATAGAAAAAGTTAGAGACAAAAAAAGGTGATGGCTAGTCTTGCAAGATCTCATGTATCATTTAGAAGATCAGGTTCATCAGGTCTTGTTTGGGACGATAGAATCTTATCAGGAGAATTAAACAAACTCAATCCAGAACAACAACAACGACGCAAGAGTACTTCTACCGAAGAATATAATAATAATCTCAAAGAGTATCACGCTGGAATCACCATACCTAGAAGCCTCTCCGTCGGTGTTAGCCGAGGATATCATACATGAAGTGTCCAACTTGTATAGCTTCGATAAATTTCATGCCTCTTTAAATGCGACTCCATCTGACCCGCGTCAATCCGACGCCTAAAACAGCAACCCAAGCAAGGACACGTGATTCGACTGGGGTCTTTGGCGTGTTCAACAGCAAACTTAATGAATTCTGAAACCCCATTCTCGTACTCTTTCGACAATCGATTGGACGACATCCATTTTTTATCCATGATTTTAATAAGTAAGCAAAACAAAAACAAAAGAACAACTACGTACCTGTATATATAGAAGTCAGCAACATATAACAAGACAAATTTAGTATGTAATATGACAAACAAGAAATATCGGAGGAACAAGTAAAAGTTTCAAGAAACAAATTTAGTAAACATCATCATTAAATCAAATAGCATGGTATAATTTGATTCGTCACAAATAACACATCAACACTTAATGTTTCAACTCAACACTTTATCACTATTCTACAAATTTTACACATTAAACTAACTTCTACTATTCTACAAATTAATCATTAAACTAACTTCTACAAATTATTCACATTTTACACAATAATCACTATACTAACATCTACTAATTAATCATTAAACTAACTTCTACAAATTAATCACATTTTACACAATGATCACTATACTAACTTCTACTAATTAATCATTAAACTAACTTCTACAAATTAATCACATTTTACACAATAATCACTATACTAACTTCTACTAATTAATCACTTTTCTACAAATCAAAAATCAACAACTAATCACATTTCCAATTAATCACTAACAAACTTTTACAAATCAAAAAATGAAAACCTAACATCAACAACTAATAATACAACAAATTTATCTCACAGAACTTCTACAAATCAAATTTATCTCACAACAAATTCCATTAATGTAGAGAAAACCAGAAAAAAGAGAGTAAAAACCTCAGACAAAAACTCAACAATGGCGGACGGAGGGAAACCACGAACAGGGGAAAAGCCACGAACAGAGGAAAGCCACGAACGAACGGAGAAAAGCCACGAACAGAGAAAATGAACGAACGAATGGTAAAAGCGGATGAAGTTTCGTTCGTTTGCAGGAAAAAGGAAGAAGAAGAACAGTGTCACGAGATTTAGGGGGTTAGGGCGAAATAAAAACGGTCGAAATGAAAATAGATATATATCAGAATCTGTTTTAATTTTAATATTTTAAAAGACCTTTAGCAGCACTTTTAGAAAACTCTTTCTTATGTTACTCCTTTAGCAGCGCTTTTGGGGTAAAAGCGATTTCTTATGTGGGATTAATGGAAGGCCTTTAGCAGCGCTTTCCAAAAGCGTTGGCTAAAGCGTGTTGGACGAAAGCCCTTTAGCAGCGCTTTTCATAAAACGCCTTCTAAAGTTCACCTGCCTTAGCGCTTTAGTAGCGCTTTTCAAAAGCGTTGTCTTAGATCCCCCATATAGCAGCGCTTTTTTCTTTCGTTTTTTATTTTTGTTTTTAGCAAAACATATAGCAGTGCTTCTGCCAAAAAGCGCTGTCTTTGTTGTGCTGCCAAAACACAATTTTGGCGTTATGGCAAACATAACCAGCAACAAAAAAACAATATTACAGAGAAAAAATGAGTTAAACACATCTAAGAAAAATATACAACATCAAAGACTGAATACAAAATACAAAAATAGACATGCAACTACATAGCAAAACACAATTATGTGATAAAAAAATATATGAATGGAAGATTAAATAATGTATGAACAAACATAATAATGCTCAAATGCACATAATTAACAATACACATTTAAAAATATTTTAAATTAATAGATGAACAATCATACAATAATTTATGAATGAATGAAATAAGAAATATAAGAAGTAAACAAATGAACATATAAGAACAAAATACAAACAATTATATAAAAGAATATGAAATTTATAGAAATATACCAAAAAGATTAGTTAAAGTAAATTTCTACAAGAAACGTTAGTATACAACATAATACAAATGACAAATAAAATGATATAGGAAACAAAATCTATTTAAAGCACAAAGAATATATGGCTCTCAATTCTTTACGTATCTTGTGAAATGGTTCGAAGGATAACATTTTTGTAAAGATATCAGCAAGCAGAATTTTTTGAGCCCATTTATTCAAAAATAACCCCACCTTTTTAAACATGATCCTTAAGGAAATGACGCTTGGTCTCTATATGTTTAGTTTGTGAATGAAGTACTGGATTCCTAGTAAGGCTTTTAGCGCTAGTGTTATTGCATTTGATTAGAACGCATCCAAGTTTTAAATCATAATCCAATAATTGTTGATTTAGCCATAAGACTTGGGCACAATAATTACTTGCAGATTAATATTCATCCTGACGGTAGAACGAGTAATGTTATGTTAGTTCTTATTGTGCCAAGAAACCAAAACAATTTCCGAACAAATGACAAGTACCACTATTGCTTTTCTTATTCAACTTGCAACTAGCAAAATTATGATCAGAAAAACCTTCTAAGCTACATTCACTGCCTTTGGGAAACCAAAGACCGTGATATGAGGTTCCTTAAAATTCCTCAAAATTCTTTTTATGATCATAAAGTGGGATTCCCTAGGACATGCCTGAAATCTATCACACATACACACACTAAACATAATATATGCCAAGCGTACCATCTACATGAGTACTTAGTCTCCCCGCCTCTGGCGAATCCTTATGCAATAGTATTGATTTTGTGGCACATGACTTTGCTTCCCTCTACCTGGGATGACTCCTTCACCTTGTTGGGCCAAGGGATCCCTGCATCGTCTCGCACACGAGAGCTGAACTTGTCTGGTCCCCAGAAGGAATCGCCCTTGATATACTTCTTGAGGTGTCCCTCCTGGATTAACCTCCCAATCTCTTTCTATAGTTATAACAAACTTCGGTGTGATGCCCTTTGACTTTATAGAACTTGCACCATCTACCTAGTTCAGGGCCCATTACATATGCCTTCGGAGCTGGAGGCTTAGGATGTTGTGCAGGTGAAGAACCTCGCGCCATATTTGTTCGGTACGAGTGTTCAGAGGATTCGAGCTCTCAGTCGTATTGCCTACACTCTTGAATGTAGTCTTGTCTTTAATGGGATAGGTATAATCACTCTTCCTCTAGTGGTGTGACACTTAGGTATTGGAAACACACTCATATATGTCTTACGCCTTCTTCTCAGCGTTGCTCTTCTCGACTTTAATGTAACATTTTTCCTTGGCGACCACCCCCGCTAAGGAAAGTGTTGACTTATGGGTGAGAGATTCGTTGAAGTATCCCGCCTTGAGTCCATTTTGGAAAACCCCCACAAACATTTCTTGGTTTAGGGGAACGATCGTTATGGTGGCTTCATTGAACAGACCAAATAGTTCCTTAACAACTCTGAAGGGCTTTATCATATATTGAACAGGACGGTGGTGGACATCTTCCAATGACGGCTAGCAAAAAACTGGTGTACAATCTTCTTCACCCGTTCTTAATAACTGGTAATGGAGGCTTGGGATAGATCCATATACCATCGTAAGGTTGCATCCATGAAGGTGTCAGAAAGAAATTTGCACTTCAAAAAGTCAGGTGTTCCAATGATGGCCATTTGTGTGCTAATGGAGGTGACATGTTCATAAAGATCACAACCTATCGAACTTGGCCAAAGAGGGCGGTTTAAATCCTTCAGGGACATGCGTTTCCCATATCTTGTCGAGAGTAGTTAGGGAACCAACACTTCCATCTCCTCACGGAGATTGGACTCTAACAGGCATTGTCTAATATTGCGGACATTGTCCTCTAGCGTTTGATTCTGACAACATAGTTTGTCCATGACGACACTCATATTCGCCAAGGCGTTAGCATCACCGCTACCAATGGTATTCTTCGACGTATGGATGAAGCTCTGCTATTAACCATGGCTGAGGATGGCTAGGAATATGAGTGTACGGTAACAGTAAGTATGTTAATTGTAGTGAATAAGGTATGACCCATGTTAGTTTTATCAGCCACTGTGGGCACCACTATATTGGTAAAAAGTATAGGTGAACATGATATCCCTATAAGAGCAGAGGATATTCAAAGGCCTTAGTAGGTTTATAATAATTTAGGGTGATTAGGGTTTGCCACATCACTAGATGTCCTATATGGTGATGTTATGGTGGGCTTAGAGGACATGCTCACATGAAGTGAAAGACTTTGTATATTAGCATAATGGTTAGGATTTCTATACAAGTTATGATTTGTCCCCTCTCCCGTTAGGGGGGAGAGGTATTTATTGAGATCTTTGGTCCTAAGACTTAGGAAACTCTTTGAAAATGGTAATCGCTCCCCTTTGACTAAGGAAGGTTGTTGACTATCTATTCTTCAAGAATTCATGGTATGATTCAGTATGCATAACTGATGGAGGGATAATGACATTGTGCATGTGTCTTATTAGGAGGGGAGCCCCCTACCACACATAGGTAGCGCTTAAGCGTCACTTCACGAGGTGAAAATCCTTGCGTCTCCCTTATTTGAGGACTTTCACAAATATAACACTACAATATTTTATATTAACTAATATAAAAATATTTTATTAATTCTATTTTTAAACGTTTTATTAATTTGCGAAATTTAAAACTCCTCGCAAATTAATATATTTGTTGTACCTTTGTCATCTAATTAATTCAATTGTGTTTCGGAAAAATAATAATTTTAAAAAAAGTGTTGCGAGGTGTTTGACTCCTCACATATTTGTTTTTCAAAATTTTCAAATTCTTTCCATTAATTGTGAGGTGTTGGGCGTTTTAATTGACTTTTTTTTCTTCTTAAATTGACCTTGGAAGATGAAAAACACTTGGCAATAAAACTTCTTTTGCAAAGTAAAAAACATCTGGCATAAACACCTCCCAAAATACACATATTCTAGTAGATATCATCTATCCTTAATAGATTTATATGATAACTTTAATTTATTTTGTTACCAAACAAATTTACTACTTAAGAGACCTATATATATAAACATCTTGATAGCTTTATATATCCATTTATCCATAGAAAAAGTTAGAGACAAAAAAAGGTGATGGCTAGTCTTGCAAGATCTCATGTATCATTTAGAAGATCAGGTTCATCAGGTCTTGTTTGGGACGATAGAATCTTATCAGGAGAATTAAACAAACTCAATCCAGAACAACAACAACGACGCAAGAGTACTTCTACCGAAGAATATAATAATAATCTCAAAGAGTATCACGCTGGAATCACCATACCTAGAAGCCGCTCCGCCGGTGTTAGCCGAGGATATCATACAGGGAATATTTTCCCGGCAATCGATCCACCGTCTCCAAAACTCTCCGTGTGCGGCTTCTGTAGCCTTTTCGCGAAAATTAGTCTCCGATCAAAGTCTGGAAAAAGGCGATCGAGGTAGATATTCCGGTGTATAGGTTGAGTTGAGTGCAAAGTCTGTAATTATGCTGTGGATAATATTAGTTTGAAGAGTTTATGAGAAATTTTATTCTTTGTACGTGAAATTGATTTGAACATGGAAAGAAATTGTGGCAAAAAAATGAATTATTAAACCATTGAAACTCTTGTTTTTTAATAACAAAATAATCTTTTGATTTTTCTCTTTGTTATTCTCAAGCTTATTTTTCAAGAACATAATCCTTATCATCCCAGTTACCATTGTTGATTGTGAAATGGTTTCAAAAAAGATCGTTAGCTATGTTAATCCAAATTTTTAGTTAGTTAAAAAAAGAATAAAAATGTTTTTCTTTTAAATGAAAAAAAAAAAGTCAACAACGAATACCATACGAAGGTTTTTAATTGTGGCAAAAAAATGAATTATTAAACCATTGAAACTCTTTTTTTTTTAATAACAAAATAATCTTTTGATTTTTCTCTTTGTTATTCTCAAGCTTATTTTTCAAGAATATAATCCTTATCATCCCAGTTACCATAGTTACCATTGTTGATTGTGAAAAGGTTTCAAAAGAGATCCTTAGCTATGTTAATCCAAATTTTTAGTTAGTAAAAAAAGAAAAAAATGTTTTTCTTTTAAATGAAAAAAAAAAAAGTCGACAACAAATACCATACGAAGGTTTTTAATAATAATTTTTCTTTTTTCGGATTGTACCTATAATAATTCATTTCAAAAAGAAATATCATTATAATCTACTTTAGAAACAAATATTTTTTATACATCATTTGACATAGCATTAGTTTTTATCCGATATTTTTTCTTTTATAAATTTGTTATTGAAAACACAAAAATTGACAATGATAAATAGACATCATAATTCCATTAAAACAATGGGAGTGGTGGTTCGCATTGTTCCTTAACAGAAAAGTGTAGTTCTAATTTTTGGAGGTCTCTGGATTGGATTGACAATTCAGTTAATAGTTGTCGTGACATTGCTAATAGGTTGTTCTCCATTATGCCTTTTTTGGTTTCTAAGGAGCAACGAGGCTTCATCAACGGCAGAAATATTCAAGATTGTGTGTGCCTCGCTTCTGAAGCGGTTAATGTTTTAGACAAAAAATCTAAGTATGGGAACATGGCTCTGAAAGTTGATATTGCAAAAGCTTTTGACACTATAAACTGGGAGTTTATTCTTCATGTTCTCGACGGTTTCGGTTTCAGCAATACCTTCTGTGATTGGATTCGTTGCATTCTGAATTCTGCTTTTCTTTCCATCAACTTCAACGGTGGCTCTCATGGTTATTTTAATTGTTCGCGTGGTGTCCGACAAGGTGATCCCTTGTCTCCGCTTCTGTTTTGCTTGGCCGAAGATGTTCTTAGCTGTCTCATTTCGCGGGCTGTCGTCAATGGTGAGCTTGGCCTCATTAACGCTTCTAGGAATAATCGGATTCCTTCTCACATCATGTACGCCGATGACATTTTTATATTCTGCACTGCGAGATACTCTAATATCAAAATCCTGAAGCAGATTTTTTAGGCTTATTCTGCTGCTTCTGGGCAGCAATTTAATCTTTCCAAATCGCACCTTTACAGTGGCGGCATCTCTTCCAGGAAGCGTCGCAAGCTTCTCCGTATGTCAGGCTTCCTGCTTGGATCGTTTCCGGTTAATTATCTTGGTGTTCCTCTCTTTAAAGGTCGGGTCAAAGCTTCTTACTTGACCCCGATAGCTGACTGTATCCTTTCGAAGCTTTCGAGTTGGAAGGGCTCCTGTTTATCTATGGCTGGCAGAATTATTCTGATCAAATCCATCATTCATGGCATGGTTTCGTATTCCATTAACATTTGGAGGCGGCCTGTAGGAATTTCTTGTGGATGGGCTGCATTGCTTCGCGTCATATCTGTCCGGTTGCTTGGAGTAAGGTTTATCAGCCTCTTTCTAGTGGGGGGCTTGGCCTGAGATCCCTCACTTTTCTTAATGACGCCGCCAATTTACGCCGTATTTGTTTGCTTTTCAATAGTAATGAGGATTGGGTCACCGTTCTTAAAAAGCGTATCCTCCGCCGGCATGGGCTAATTACTCATCACATTGCCTCCTCCATCTGGACTAGTTTGAAATATGAAGTCTCCTCTCTCTTTGACCACTCTCGCTGGTCCATTGGTAACGGCAAAGCCGTTCGTTTTTGGAAAGATAATTGGGTGGGTTCTCCGCTTATTCTTGACACTGGTCTGAGTAGCATCACTTCGCGTGGTATTAATTCCAACATTTTTGTTTCGGAGCTGATTCTTCATGGGTCCTGGAACATCCCCCCTGTTTGGTTTACCTGGTTTCCGGCTCTCCAATCCGCCGTTGATAATTACAAGCTGGGTGGTTCTGATTCAGATGACTTCCTTTTTTGGCTTCATACTGACAATGGCTCTCTTGATCTCAAGGCTGCTTACGATTTTAAAGCCCCTAGAATGGAAAAAGTCCCCTGGCACAAAATGGTGTGGAATTCGCATATCCCTCCTAGCCGAGCCGTTCTCGTTTTGCGTCTTTTTCACAACCGTATTTCCACAGATGACCATATCATGTCCAAAGGTATCGCTTTAGCTTCCCGTTGTCATCTTTGCTATGCTGCTACGGAATGTCCGCAACACCTTTTCTTTGACTGCGCTTTTGCCGCTGCTCTTTGGGGCTGGATTTGTTCCTGTTTGAATTTATCTTCCCCCCTTCTTCCTTGCTTGGTTGGCTTCGGCACTGTACTATTCCGGTTTCGCCGCAAACTGCAGTGGTTATTAATGCTGCAGTTATCAACACTCTGGCTGTTATTTGGCGGTACAGGAACAACGTCAAATACGGGAAGTCTAATGTCTCTCTTAATTGTGCGAAGCACTGGATCCGCTCTCAAGTCCAAACTGCGGGTAATAACTCTTATTGTTCTTCTTTTATTAACATGACCGACTTTTCTATCATCAAAGCTTTCAAGGTGTCTATAGTTCCGCCGAAAGCTCCTTCCATTGTTGAAGTCATTTGGCATCCTCCGGTTTTGGACTGGGTTAAATGTAATTGCGACGGATCCTTCGCCAATCAATTGGCCGGTGGAGGTGGCTTATTTAGGAACCATACAGGGGATTTTATTTTAGCGTTTGTGGAACCTCTCTCTTGTGTCTCTTCTCTGCATGCTGAATTCAGTGCTGTCATTAAGGCCATGGAAATCGGCATCTCCAAAGGTTGGCCAAAGATTTGGATCGAAACTGACTCCTCTATAGTCGTCAAAGCTTTTTCCAACCCTCTTTTGGTTCCTTGGATTTTTCGGCGGCGGTGGATCTATTGTATTCATCATTATAACTACTATTCTCTCATCTTTTCCCATATTTTCCGGGAAGGTAATTCTTGTGCTGATTTTTTGGTGAACTATGCACTCGGTATTTCTTCGATTACCTTTTTTGATTCTATTCCTTTAGGGATTCGGAATGATTTTGTAAAGAATAGGCTAGGCTTACCATTCTTTAGATTCAGGTAATTCCTGGGGCTAACTTGTTCCCCCTTTTGTAACACCTTTTTCTTTGTTATATTTTGGCCTTTTATTAAAAAAAAAATACAAGTTGCGAATTTGAATTCAACATCTCATTTATTTATTTATTTTTAGAATTTGAATTCACAATATCTCATTTATTTATTTTTCGGAAAGTAAAATTTCAAACACTAAGATATAAAAAAAAATAGTCACCGTTCTTTTATATTCAATTTTAATTTTTAATTTTCCTTCTTAATCAAACAAATATTATAGCAATAAAAATCTAGCACTTATTAATAAAGTAAATAGTTTGCAACTCGTTGTATTCATAAGCAACATTTGTTTTTATTTAATAATAGGATCACAATCAAACCATCATTCTTATTGTTCCTTATTATTCTATGGGGGAATTAAAGTTGTTCGGTGAATTGATAAAGTAGTTTATTTTACAGTTGACTTGATTTTTTGATGTGGTAGAAAGGGGGTTCAACTACAAGATTTACACTTTAATGTTTAAGTTAGTGAGAGAACGAAAAGTAACATGAGAGTGACGATATATTAGAATACATGATAATGATGCACTTTCCCTCTTAAATAATGGGAACAATTTGAAACAGAAAGTGTGGATTGAGGCGTGGATCGTGAACAATCGTCTGATTGATTTGGATGGCTATTGGTGCCTGTGAAGAAAAAATTACCTACTTCAAGGAGAATTGAGGTCTAGACTTTCTTCGCACGTGCTAACTTTGCATTATCATTGGGTCTTTTGCCATGGGACATATGGGTGACCCATACAGTTGCCCTTCAAACCATTGTCTCTGTTTTGCAGGATGAGGGATTATCGTGTATGCTCTAACCCGATTGTTTAGTCTGAGGTGGAAAACTTTAATGGGGTGTCATTGCGTTTACCCTGAAAAATGGTAAACAATTGCTGGTCTCCAAATATATGGTTTACTCGCAGGATCAACCAGTGAATCCTAGGACATAATGCTTAAGGACCTATTTGTTCGTGGTTAATTTCTTTGTATCTTAAGGTTATTGGCTTCGACTATGTCGAAGGGGATGTGTGAATATAGTGTAATAATGAGTATCTCGACTTCTTTCATAAAGTGTAAAGTAAAAACAACAATTCTAAAAGCACTCAAATAGAAATAAAGGCTAGGAAAAAGATGAAAACAAAGAAAGAAATGTAAATTGAATAAATTAGGAAATTTTGCATTGAACAATAAATATGATGTTTCATCTGTGCTTACATTCTCAGAGGCATTCGTTCATTTCTCTTAACATTGATACTTTGAGTTTCTTTATGAGATTTTCGTAATACAAATGAATACACCTAATCCAAAAAAATGAACTACTATATTTACAAGTCTAAAATAACTACCCTCTAACGTTCCTTTCTCGTTGGTTCGCCACGTGCAGTTCTGCATGTAGTTTGCCTTCCAACTTCCTCCACGTATCCTCTTGAGATAAGAATCCAAGCAGTTATCAAGATTTGAATGTGACATTATCGCGCCCAAACAACCGCCTCTTCGACCAACTTTACTGTGACGATGCCTGCCTGGTCGAAGCAATTGGTGTCGAACTACTCACTTCAACAACCAAAAAATTCTCTAAGTCTCAGAGCAAGGTCGAGCCGCTGCTCTTCCAATACTTTTTCCTTGTTTGCTGAGTTTTCCTCATTGGTTAGAAATTCCAACTAACACATTGTCATTGGGAGTAGGCACATTGAACACTTTCTTGTAATAGTTAACATTTCTCAGGAAATAGCTAACGTGTGTCCTTACGCTAGATGATTATGATGCTTCCTCTTCTTTAGAGTACATGAATACTTTTAACAATTTTCAATGAAATCTAGACCGTTGGTGGTACATAGTCGGTTGCACGAATTTTAATGGATAATGCACATATAAGAGATTCCTGGAGTGTCATTTTCTGCCATTTGCGACCTGCAAGATAAATTCTTTCTTCCTTTTATTGTCATATTTTCTTACGAGTTTTGATGTTCTAGTTTCTGGTAAAGATCATATATGATCTTCACTCGTTGGTGTATGACATGCATGAGAAGTCGATCCATTTTCCTTAAGATTAAGTCAACATCTTCTTCTTACTTTTGCCTATTTTCTTAGATTTCCTAGGTAGCATGCTATCGATACCGCTATTTCTCTTTCAAAAGATTTCTCTTGCCATTGACATTTTTTATATGAGTTCTTATGTTTGAACTTTCTTGCTTATCCCATATTGTTCGTATTAGTCTCTTTTTCACAAAGTTTCTTACCATGGAGATGGCGTCAACTATGCTTTAGAAGGGAAAAATATATATCTCGCCCGACTGGGTGGACTGGGAAACATTGGAGATTGTCTTTTGTTTGTAAGGGTGGGTTAGATTACACTTTGATTAATGTTGGGCCTTCGTATGACTAGAGGTGTTTTCACCATATGGAAACAAGATGTTATGTAGTGAATATGATGGGTGCGCCATTCCTTTCCATGAGTGTTTATTCTCCCTTATGGGCTTCCGCCTTCCATTCAATGACTTGGAGATCATTGATAGTAATCACTTAATGATCTCCCCTTCGCAACTGCATCTAGTGAGCTAGGATTTTGTCAAATTTTTTTAATATTGGTGTGAATATAAGAGAGGGGGCAAACCGACCATGGCTTAATTCTTCCACCTTTCAAGACTCAAAAGAGTATCACTAATCAAGCGCGTGGTCTAGGTCTAATTTCTTTAAGGTAAGTCTCCCAATAATTTTAGACTTATTTTGACAGAGTTAAGAATTTCAAGGATTACTTCTTCTTGGTCTTTACCCTTAATGAAAAAGCTCACACGAAGATATGTAAAATAAGACTTGGGCCCCTCATATGTGTTTACAGCTTTATTCCACAAATTCTGGTGCCAAAGTCACCTCTTGACGGGAAATGTATCTTACGTTTACATCAAGGAGGATTTATCCTAAGAAGAGGTATACTTGAATAGGAAAACAATGGTCTTTTGCAAAGAGCCTTGTCGTGCTGGTGACATCGTCCCTTTTGATACAACATCAAGGAAGCGGCTGGAACGATTTTTTGAGACCTTCTTGCTGGCGGATGCTAGCAATGCGAGGGAAAGGAAGACTATCTTTGGTAAGTGGCATAAATATCTTGCCATTTTCTACTAATTATTTGAATAATATTATTTGTGATGTCTTTCCCATTAGTTATGCAGATGCAATGAAGTGTGAGAAAACAATGCCTCAGATGAAGAAATATTTCTGAGATATCTCTTTCCCGAAAGGTACTTCAAATACTCTGTCTACTGGAGAAACTTCTATTTCATGGGTCTTGTCCATAATGATTATTTAGACCACATATCCATCAACACAAGTGGGAGTCTGGGTTTCACCCACCCAAGTAGTAGCGGATGATGTTTTACGCTCGTTGCAGTATGGGGATGGGAGAAGTTCAGAACTTAGCCTGAACTTGATGAACTTCAGATTTATGCCATTTATACAACCTTCTCGAATGAGGCCTATTGTATTTATACAACCTTCCAACTAGGTTGCCTCCTGTATTTCTAGCTCACCATGGTATGAAAACGACCATGGATTTCGGGTCTTCTATATCGGACGAATATCTTTCTTATATTTCAAATAAGTCTGAATAAGCTCTATAAGGGAAGTTATCAGATTTTACATGCCACGCCCGTCGGGCATCTTCCGTCTTAGCCTTTTGAGTTGTTGGATGAGTGGAAGTCTTTTTACCTTATCATCTTTGGAAGGAGAAATAAATGCTAAAAAATGGGTTGATTCCTTAACTATTTAGTGAAATAGATGTTTGAAAGAAATTCGGGAAGTGTATGCCTCGTTTATGGGTATAGAGATTATCATGGAGCCCTTAACATATCCTAAAACTCTACATGAGATGGTGAAACTTCTTGCTCAGGAGGTGACAAAGAAGAAGGAGACCTTAGCTTTTTCTCCAACATCGTTATCTAAGAAGGAGGTTGCTATTGTTGAAGTAAACTGGTCCACGGACCTTTCCTAGAGATAGATAGAAAAGCTTGAGGCGTCTTTGAAGGATTATCAAGAAGGTCGGAAGAAGGATGATGACAGTCTTTATGAGATGCATCATGAGAACCTTGCTTTGTCCAAGGAGTATACAAAATCATTGGAAGAGAATCACTTTATCACTCAAGACTATTTTGAAAGTGCCTTGTGGAGCATTTTTATCCCACATGGATGATCTTTCGAGAACAAGTCCATATTGACGGGGAGATTCAAGATTTGAAGGTGGTTTCCTTGGTGGATTATCCAATTTTTTTCACTGACGTGCTTGTATTTGGCAAGTGTACATTCAATGAATAAGTAAGCTTTATTGTTCCTGTCCTGCAATTTGTATAAGAGTTTTGTTACTTACCATTATTTTTACTTGTTTAAGTGATATTCCTTTCAGTCTAGACCTTATTTCTCTGGGAAATAGATTTTCTTTCGAGATAGTTCTTGAAGTTTTAATGGACGTCTCTAGGAAACGTGCTCAGAAAAGGATTGATACCACTTTTCTGCCCCTAGGTGAAAACTTGGTTTGACGTTGGCGTAATGTGGACACTGTTAGTTTAGTAATAGTGGGGGTTGTTTTTAAATCGTCTCCACAGGGATTGCCAGATATTTGATGCTTGTCGTTCAATAGTTACACCGTTTTAAGTTCAAAGGTTTCAATTGGTTCTCAATTTTATTTAACATCAATTTGTAGCAAAGATTAATTGGTGACAAAGAGTTTGTAAAAGTTTTGATAAAAGCATGTCAAGGTTAGGTTTCGCTAATCCTTTTCACTTATATCCGACTAATCAAGCATATGAACAAGGTTTCCGACCAATACAACCGCGTATCCTCCCGACTAAGTTTATGTCTAAAGCAAAGTCGTGAGTATCGTCGTTTAGACCGTCAGATGATGTCTCATGCAAACAATCTAAACAACAATCGTTAAGATCAACACAAAGCGAATAGCAAATCCCAAATCTATGTCTAGAGTTTGGTTTTTAAGAGATGAATTTATTAGGTCATGAGTTGTAAAATCTATGTCTAGAGCAAAATAAATCACACATAAAGCATTAAGAGCAAACAACTTCATCTATATTGATCAAAGACTTTGTTCATACACACTAGATCAAAACAAATACATATAATCAGAATCAACTACTTCTAACCTCAACATTGAGTGTTTAGCTACCACTTCTCATGGTAGTTTGTATAACAAGTAAAGTTGCAAAGCTTTTGGAACTTCAATCTTCAAAGATTCAAGGATTGAAGCATAAAAGCTTGGAACTTGGAAAAATAAGGAACAATGGAGTTTTTCCTCTTCACACCAGTTTTTAGGTTACAAAAAGAGTGATAAATCAAACAGTATCTCCAAAAATATCTAACCAACACACTAAATAGCACTTTCTGCCCAGACAAATTCGTCAGGCGAGCTACAAAATTCTCCTGGCGAAACCTTTAAGTACAACCCACGTGCCAGAACAGTGCAAAGAACCCTGAGAAAAAACTTGAATTCGCTAGGCGAATTCCAAACTCGCCAAGCGAATTACTTTCGCCACCAAGTCGCCTGGCGAATGCTGCAGCGAAACACTTCCAGAGAGCACTCAATTTGAAGATCCATTCGCCAGCTGACTCGCCAGGCACTCGCCTGGCGAATTTCTCCTTCCGCCACCCATTCGCCAGGCGAATTCACTGTTTGTTGCAGACACGCGACGTTGTTCATTTCATCGTGTTTTCTTCCGATTTTTGCCACGTCCTTTTTACAAAAAATGCTGCAAACCAAACAAAAACATCAAATAGACCAAAATAAAACATTGATTCAAAAATCACTTAAAAATAAGCTGTTTCGCATTAAGGGACTTAGAAAAAAGCTTAAAAATACAGAAAATAAATCTAAAATTCATTTACAATCAGATACCTATCAAACTCTCCCCAACTTGCCTTATTGTTTGCCCTCAAACAAAAATTAGTGTTAACAACTACAAACAAGAATTCCAAGCACTACATCAACCGAAAACCTCAGTGGTTCAAACTTGACACATACACGCACAAAGTATTTCCACAAAGTTGCATAGAATCCAAGCACAATTATGAGTTAAGTTCTAAACACAACGTACACAATGCAAAATCACGTTACATAATTACACACGGGACAAAACACTCTCACAAGCAATCGTGCCACATCCGGAATCATTCATGCATTCATCTCACAAAGTTATCAAAAAGAAGTAGAAACTAAGATCACAAAGGACTTTTATGGTTGTAATTTGGTCGGGGTAAAAACAAGGGACATATGTACACGGCTATTGAATCAACAAAAAAAAAATTTCACGAAGAGCATTTCACTTTTTAACACAAACCTTCTTGCTTGAACCACCAACACTAATTCTCACAATGCATTCTCTTTTCTGGCTTTGATTCTTAAACCCCCTCTTTTTTTTTTCTTTGATTTTTCCTTTTCTTTTTCATCATTCTCCTATTGAATTCATTTGAGAATGCATTGTATCCACCATTCTTTTCTCCTTTCAAAATTAAACCAATCTCCCCAACCTCAACAATACTACAAGTTCATTTTAAAAACTCTTCAAAACATGTTAACATTCGGGTTCATGATTCACACAACAAAAAATCTTTCTTTTTAGGCTCAAAAGGAGTTTCAAATTCGCGCACACTCACAAGGTTACTCAGAAGTATTTTTGGAACGGTGGTTTTCCTCATAGTGCTCAAAATTTGCCTTGATCCTTTCTAAGTTTCCAATCATTTAAACAACTCACAAGATTAAACATGAACAAGACGAGTAAAACAACGATTACTCGACTCTCTTTTAGGTGAACAATGGAAAGCATCTCACTTTTGTGGTTTTGTCCTAATTGATTCAAACATGAACAAGTATTTACAACACAATGCATTATCATAAATTGTATGAAGCACCAACTCACAATCATGCTAAAATTATACACAACACATTCACACTTTAATTGTGCACACAATCAAGAATTCTATCATCACCATCAATGTTTAATGCTAACAAAGCACCCTTCTTGTGCTAACACAAAATTTTCAAAAATTAAGGGCAATTTTCACTTTCTTTGCGCAAACACACATAAAATAAAAATAGAATTTAAACTAAACAAAATTTCACACCAACTGAAATATTATAAGTACTGGTGTAAACACACCAAAAATTGTACTCGCTGAAGCGATCCAGAATACTACAACCGAAAAATTCTCGCCGAAGCGTTCCAAAATTCTAACTGTCATATAAAAACTGAAAATAAAATACTGAAAATAAAATACTGAAAATAAAATTCATAAAAAGCAATAATAAAAATCCTTCACTTTGACGCCTCCTCTAATTAACCAAATCATGGAGATCAGCCTGCATCTCGTCACCACCATCATCATCATCATCAGCTCCACCATCACCCCCAGCATCAACAGCTCCAGTTGGACCACCTCCCCCTGAAAAGAAAGGACGCCTGTCCACAGGCCAGTTTGCATAATTATCATAGTCCGTCCTAGTAGGAAAAGGAACAACCTCCTGCGGAGTGGTTTGAAACTGGTACAGCTGCTGCATGCAATTGAAATTAAACTCCGATGATCTCTGGTAAGCTTCAGCCATATCCCAAGAGTAATTGAATGCAGCTCGCATTCTAGGATCCCACGTCGAATAATCAAGAGCCTCAGGCTGCTCACTAGGCTGCGAACGGGATGACTGACCAACACTAGAACCCTTCCTCTTCTCAATCAGCTTGTTCTTACAATACCTCTCAATATAGTCATCATTAATAACCCCCCTCCTTTTCTCGTTAATCACGTCGGGCATCAAGATCCACTTTTTGAGACAAAGAGCTGTAACAAAACAAGGGAAAATAATAGGGGCAGTATCATGTACCTCGGGGCGTCGTGTATTCTCGATAAAAATTTTCATTTCAGACGCAATGATCCGAGCAACATCAACCTCTTTGTCTTCCATGATGTAATAAAGTAGGAGGCCAACATCAGGCGGAATCGAGGAACGGTGCGATTTGGGCCTAATGTTGTGGAGGATTAGAAGAAGAACAGCTTGCACATCCGGAGGCATGTCCTCCCTCCGATAATGGATGGCATCACCCACAGCGTTTCTTTCCACACTCTTTCCTGGAAACAAAATGGTCTTGGCAATCTTATCATGATCAAGATGCGTGCCAAGCTCCTTAGTGTAGGCATCCTTCTCGAACATTCCTAAAGAACTCGGCTTTCCAAAAAGGACATTGATGTCTTCACGATCGAACCTAATTTCTTTGCCACGGACATAAGTGATGTACCGGAACACTTGCATATCTCCTTGAGTTTCGGGGAATTCAATAGCATTTGCGTAGAATTCACGCACCATCTCGTAGTTGAGTGCCTCCAAAGGATTAATTAGATGTCCCCACTTTTTGTTGTTGAAAATTTTGGCTAACTTACGGTACGGACCCTCCAGGTTGATATCAAACCTTTTCTCGGATAAAAACTGCCGGCCCTCAAGCATTCTGTACCGGGCAGCATGAGCTGCGCTTAAGAACCGGTTCGGATCAAATTTAGGTTGTTGCCCGGAACCGCTTCCTGCAACCATCTTCTATTTCTTTCCACCGGTGACTTTGGTTTTTAGCGGCATTTGAAAAAAACGAAAGACACAAAGCAAAGGAATCGTTGTCGCATGTCAGCAAAATCCAAACACCAAACAAATTCAAAACAGAAACTAAAACACATAAAAACATAAGACATATACACAAAACAAAACAGAAAAATAAAAAAATAAAAAAATGGCCATTCGCCCCAAGCTCGCCAGGCGACTACCTGGCGACCTCTCGCGGCACACTCGCCTGGCGAGTGACTGGCGAGTTCTGCAAAATTCATAAAAATTCAACATGCAGTGGTTGTTTTACAATTTCATGGCAAACAAACACCAATCTAACATCTGCTACTTAATAACACTAACATTTAAGCATTGCCTTAGGGTTTCTAACAACATTCTAACCATTGTGAAACTAAACCCTAATTTAACCTAATTGAACAAATTAAGCAAAAAAAAAACAAAATGAAGAACAGGAATTAGAATGTAAGCATACCTTAAATGAGAGTAAAGCTGATGGAGAAGGAAAAGGAAAGGTTAAGAGTGGAAGGTTTGTGATAGGAGAAGTGAGAGTGAGAGTGACAGCGAGAAAATGAGAGGAAAAGTGAAAGGAAATGAGAGATAAGGAGAGTGAGAGGTGTGGTCCCTAGTGGACCCTAATAAAATAATATGTTAATTAATTAAAAAAAACATTCTTTTCTTTTTCCTTCTGCAGACAATGAAACAAGTCACGCCAAATTCGCCAGGCGAATGTGTGGCGAGAGACTGGCGAAATTAAATTCGCCAGGCGAATTAAGGATTCGCCAGGCGAATTACACCAGAAGCAGAATTCTCAGCTGTCAATGGTGTAAAGCAGAATTTTCCAAAACTTTCTAAAATAACTACCAATAACACACAATTTATAAATTAAACAGATGAAATACTTACAATGTTGGGGTGCCTCCTAACAAGCGATTGTTTAATGTTGGCTAAGCTCGACGGTCCGGAGACTAGACGCCTCGCAAACAAAAGCCAAACCACCGGCTACCGAACCGAACATACAACGCGCACACAAACTCATCCGTTATCGTGCCCAGTTTTTGGTCTCCTTTTCTTTAAAAACGACCAATCCCAACATGAATTCATCAAGGCTACCTTTGCATCTTCATTCTTTTTCTTTTCAAATGCTATATGTTCCAACTTCTCTTTTTCCAAGTCTTTTCCTTTTTGCACGACTTCATCCACTTGATTCACAAACATCACTCCTTTGAACAGTGTAAAACAAGCTTCTTCCTCCATACCACTTTCCTTGATCCGCACTTTCATTAAGCCTTCATCAACATCCACCAACATTTTGGCGGTTTTCATAAATGGTCGGCCTAATATAATCGGTGTATCTTCATCCTCATCCATTTCAACAACCACAAAATCAACAGGAAAAAAGAATTTATCTACTTTTACTAGCACATCCTCCACAACACCATACGGACACGTTCTAGACTTATCCGCAAGTTGTAATGTCATGGTTGTTGATTTTATGGTCATATTATCAAGTCTTTTCACCACCGACAAGGGAATTAAATTGATGCTCGCACCCATGTCAACCAAAGCTTTGCATTGAAAATCAGTACCTATTGTAATAGGTAATGCTACTCTTTCCAGATCTTGTTCTTTCCGCGGAAGCACACATTGGATGACGGCACTACACTCGGCATTAAGATCAATGTTGTTTTTGTCAGTGCACCTCTTCTTTTTCATGAGTATGTCTTTCATGAACTTGACATACCTAGGCATTTATTCAAGAGCTTCAGAGAAAGGTACGGTTACTTGCAACCGACTAAATAACTCCAAAAACCTTGCATAATGCCTATCATTCTCTTTTTTCTTTGGAGTAGGGGGATACGGTAATCGTCTTTGTAAGACTTCCTTCTCAAACTCCTTCCTTTCTTTTTCTTTTTTCTTCCTCACTTCTTCATCATTATTTTCAACTACCCCATTTTCATCATTTTTTTCGACTTCTTCCAACACAATATCGTTTTCCTTTTCAACTACCACGTCATGTTCAACATCACTTCCAATTGTTCTACCACTTCTTGTGAAAATGGCTTTACACTCCCCTTTGGGATTTGGTTGAGTGGTAGCGGAGAAGGATGACCCCGGTTGGTTTTCGGTTAATTGCTTGGCAAGTTGCCCTACTTGCGATTCAAGATTTCTAATCGAAGCTTCCGTACTCTTTTGAGTTGCCATAGATAACTGCATGAACTTGGTGAAAGTCTCATCCATTCTTGAACTTCCACTAGGTTCTTGGGGTGGTTGGTAAGGATTTTGTCTCCATCCTTGTTGATTTTGGTAGTTGCTTCGAGGTTGATAGCCTTGTTGATTTTGGTACGGTGGTTGAGCACTTTGGTACGGAGGTCGTCCTTGATAACCTTAAGTCGGATTTCCAGCATAATTTACCTCCTCCACAAGCGGAGGACAATAGCCGGTAGGATGATCTCCCCTACACAATTCACAACAAGCTACTTGTACACTTTTACTCGTGGAGTCATGAATCTCTTTAAATTGTTGAGGAAGTTTAGACATTTGTTTCGTCAACAACTCAACCTGCTGGGACAATAACTTGTTTTGTGCAAGTATAGCATCGTTTGTTCCCGATTCCAAAACTCCAGGAGTTCGTTGAGAAGGTCCACGGTTATAACTACCTTGATGGTCATTCAAGGCCATCTTATCAATAATAGTTGTGGATTCTGTTGCGGTTTTGCTTAACAAGGATCCACCAGCGGTGGCATCCAACAAAGTTTTGTGCACAAGTTGAAGTCTATTTCGAAATATATGAATTTGTGACAATTCATCAAAACCATGGCCTTTGCACCTTCTTAACATTGATTTGAATCTCTCCCAAGCTTCATTGAGAGATTCATTGGCTCCTTGTGTGAATACCGTGATGGCGGTCTTTGCTTCCATAAACCGAGTGTGAGGGAAAAATCTCTCCAAAAATTTCTCTTCCAAAGCATTCCAATATGTTATTATGGTTGTTGACTGATCAAGGTACCATTCCTTAGCCTTCCCAATGAGGGAATGCGGGAATAGTCTCTTAAACAGAGATTCCTCTTCAGCTTCGGGCGCACCAGTCGCTCCCGCTATTTCATAAAATTTCGTCAGATGGGTGAAAGGATCTTCATGATCCATACCTGTAAATGGACTTTGATATAACAGTTGGAGAATACCGGTCTTCATTTCAGCATGACGACCATTATGTACATGGCGAGCGAACTGAGCATTGTGTCTCGGACTATTTGTGCATGGCCTAGAAGCAGGTGGTAGTGGTGGTGGTGGATCTGGCTCCATAACTGGAAGTATATGTGGAAGTGGTGGTGGTGTAGAAGTACTTTCCTCTTGTTCTCGCTTCTGTCTTGCTAGCTGCCTCCTTCATCTAGTTCTGCTATTGATTCTACGAGCGGTTCTCTCAATCTCAGGATCGAAAAGAAGTTGGTCCGCCGGTAGTTTCCCTCGCATAAACTAAGTCTGCACACTAAACAAAACAAATTAACAAGTTCAAGATAAAATGGTAACAAGCTTAAAATAGCTCAACTATCGCAATGCTTGCAATATCACTAAACAATCCCCGGCAACGGCGCCATTTTGTTAGTTTAGTAATAGTGGGGGTTGTTTTTAAATCGTCTCCACAGGGATTGCCTGGTATTTGATGCTTGCCGTTCAATAGTTACACCGTTTTAAGTTCAAAGGTTTCAATTGGTTCTCAATTTCGTTTAACATCAATTTGTAGCAAAGATTAATTGGTGACAAAGAGTTTGTAAAAGTTTTGATAAAAGCATGTCAAGGTTAGGTTTCGCTAATCCTTTTCACATATATCCGAATAATCAAGCATATGAACAAGATTTCCAACCAATACAACCGCGTATCCTCCCGACTAAGTTTATGTCTAAAGCAAAGTCGTGAGTATCGTTGTTTAGACCATCAGATGATGTCTCACGCTAATAATATAAACAACAATCGTTAAGATCAATACAAAGCGAATAGCAAATCCCAAATCTATGTCTAGCGTTTGGTTTTTAAGAGATGAATTTATTAGGTCATGAGTTGTAAAATCTATGTCTAGAGCAAAACAAATCACACATAAAGCATTAAGAGCAAACAACTTCATCTATATTGATCAAAGACTTTGTTCATACACACTAGATCAAAACAAATACATATAATCAGAATCAACTACTTCTAACCTCAACATTGAGTGTTTAGCTACCACTTCTCATGGTAGTTTGGATAACAAGTAAAGTTGCAAAGCTTTTGGAACTTTAATCTTCAAAGATTCAAGGATTGAAGCATAAAAGCTTGGAACTTGGAAAAATAAGGAACAATGGAGTTTTTCCTCTTCACACCAGTTTTTAGGTTACAAAAACAGTGATAAATCAAACAGTATCTCCAAAAATATCTAACCAACACACTAAATAGCACTTTCTGCCCAGACAAATTCGCCAGGCGAGCTACAAAATTCGCCTGGCGAAACCTTTAAGTACAGCCCACGTGCCAGAACAGTGCAAAGAACCCTGAGAAAAAACTTGAATTTGCCAGGCGAATTCCAAACTCGCCAGGCGAATTACTTTCGCCACCAAGTCGCCTGGCGAATGCTGAAGCGAAACACTTCCAGAGAGCACTCAATTTGAAGATCCATTCGCCAGCTGACTCGCCAGGCACTCGCCTGGCGAATTTCTCCTTCCGCCACCCATTCGCCAGACGAATTCACTGTTTGTTGCAGACACGCGACGTTGCTCATTTCATCGTGTTTTCTTTCGATTTTTGCCACGTCCTTTTTACAAAAAATGCTGCAAACCAAACAAAAACATCAAATAGACCAAAATAAAACATTGATTCAAAAATCACTTAAAAATAAGTTGTTTCACATTAGGGCACTTAGAAAAAAGCTTAAAAATACAGAAAATAAATCTAAAATTCATTTACAATCAGATACCTATCAGACACACCATTTCCTTTTGAGTGGCTAGCTACCAGGATGGGGTGAGTCGGTATTTGCCACTTTATTGTTTATACTTTTTATCTATTCGGTGGATCTGTGGGCGGGGTTGGGGGATTGATTGCTTTAGTCATACCCCAATGGTGTTTGCGACTACACCTCTGAGTCTATGTGGTGGGGCTTTGATTTCCCTAGCCGAATGCCAATGGCGTTTGTGAAATAACCTTTGACGCATTGTCACCTTTATAATCACAAGAAAATGAGAGAGTTTAGTGGAAATTTATTTACTCTTGTATGGAATACCATTGTACATCATACTGATGTATCATAACTTTACATATTTGCTGGATTAAAAGTAAGTGGTGTGGCTGCTTCTTATTTGACCACTAGGGGTGTAATATTTGGTTTTGACTTTCACCCAGGTTGGTTACCTATACACATATGGCTGTTATTATTCACTTTACCTGCTGGAGGCCGGATAACCATCTCTCTAAACTACCTGATTAGGAAAGCCGCTTTGATCTCAATGTCTTTACCTTCTCCCTTCTTCTGGTCTTGTTGGAGCGTTTGTATATCTTCTTTGCCCTAGAAAGGTTGACTTTTATTGTCACCAGCTCATCATGGATGTTATAATATTCTAGCTTGAGGATGACCAGAGACGCCACTGTGTCTACTGTAGCTGCAAAGGGTCTTCCCAGGATGGAGTTGAATACACTTTTGCAAGAAACTACCAGAACATGTGAGTTGACCGTCCTAATATCCATTCTTTCTCCCAGAGTGACCATCAGTTCAATGTACCCTTAGAGATAGGTAATCGTTTTCTTTAAGGCTTGCAGGTTGAATCTTTTGTAGGGCCATAACTTCTCTTTCTGCTCCATCTTTTCTAAAATGTCTAAGTACATGATATCGAAGGAACTCCTGCCATCAATGAGAAGTTGAGACACGTAGAAGTTCATAATTGTGGTCGGGATCACCATGGGGAGATCTTGTTTGGACCCTTTACCTTTACATTGCCATAGAATTTGATGAAAGGTTTCTCTGACACCCCGATTGAAAATTTTCCCTCCTTCTTACTAACGACCATCATCTCGACCATCATCTCGACAATCTTCCTCTTCATTGTCCATTTGGAGGGGTTACTCGATCTTAGGTGCCATCAGTGTTGGATGCGATTATTATAGCCTTTTTTTATGACCTTCTTCTTATTTTCTGATGGCATCCTTCCCTTTAGTTTTGGAAACAACTTTGATGGTCTTCTTGGGGGATTTCTTCCTAAGAGGGGCCATTTTTTCTTCAGTGAACCTTCTTGGCTTCCCCGGCCTCTCTTACTATCTCGAGTGTATTCACCCAATCATCCTTTCTTAGTAAGTCCTTCTATTGCATCATTAAGTTGAAAACGACAGTACTTGGACTTGTCTGTTTTGGACGATTCTCTAACTGGATATGGATTCCTAATTTCAGCCTCCTTGAACTCATTATTTACACACTCCATCAAAATTTTACCCATATAAGTCGTTAGAGTGTTTAAGCATTGAATATGGACTTGGGCCTGTGTTCTACTTATAATCTATGGAAAACCCTATATTTTTATGGTACCCAATTGAATCCGGAATTTCCCTCTCCTTGGCTTCCTCCCTTAAATATGAGTTTTTATTTTTAATTGATGTAAGGTTGTGCTCTACTCAATAAATCATTTAAACTATGGGCTTCCTTAAGCCCCAACTTCTCTAAAAAAATATGCAATCTTCCCTCAACCCCCTTTCAAATGTCAATTACTTTAACTCATCATATGTGCCTCCCACGGCTAATGCCAATTCAGAGAAGCAATGAATGTATTCTTATAAGGTCTCTTTTTTCTTCTGAGTGATCCCACAGAGCATGGCCATTATCGTGGAATACCTCTTTCATGCGGTGAAACAGGCAGTGAAGGATTCGTAAAAACCTTTCCAAAAGTCAATGCTCACGTTTGGGAGGATCTTAAATTAGATCATCACAAATCTAGTTAAAGTTAGAGTAAAAAGCATGAACTTTACTACTCTCTAAGCGTGATAATAGCCTAAATGGTTGTCCACGTGCTTGACGTATTTGTTTAGGTCCCTAGTCCCATTATAGATTTGAAGCTTCAACGGCTTTTCTAGTGATCTCAAAATCCTGCTATCGAGGATGTGAGCAGATAGATGATTTATTTTTGCTTTGAGACCGGAGCGTCTTTTTCATGCATTACCATCCTTTTAGGATGACAGACTCTAGGGGGAGTATGGCTACGACTTCCCCATTCAAGATCGGGGGGAGAAGTCACGTGTCTTTGGTGACGGCGAGTCGACCTTGGGATTTCTCCTTACTACGTCACTGCTCTGGTGGAAGTCAGCTCTGGAATGACAGCATGGTTTCTTTGGGAGGTCGCCTACTGCATATTATTATTCTTTGGATTGATGTGTTGTAGGTACTTTTCAATCTTGATTAGCCATTATGCTAGGACTTGTGAATTCTGTTGTTGCACCATGTTATACACACTATTCAGCAGATCATTTGCTCGCTATACGCCAAAGTTAGCCTGTAGGAGTTGAAGGCTGGAAAGAATTTCATATATAGTTATCACAGGTAGTCCAGAGGTCGGTGCGAAGGTTCGCCTAGATGACGTTGTTGTGAGGATCTGAATAACTGATGATTTTGGAATATTCCTTTACCGACTATCAGTGAAGCGAGATCTTGCTATGAGAGATTGGAAATGGATGCTACTAAGACAAGATTGTCCTTCGTTTGAGGAAAAGAAGGTGGATCTTTGATAGCTTAACACCTGTATTGGGGGCTTTCCGTTGAACGGAGGATCAAATGACTTTAGATGCCACCATGATTTATGAATATGAATAAGATATGTTTTAAAGAATATTGAAACTCGAGGAGGAAGATCGAGAAATGGAGGTATGAAGTTCTAAGAGAGGAGATCTAGATCTCTATATTATAAGAGATCTGAACGTGGATATTCGCAGGAATCAAATTTCGATTTTCACATATGGCTCCACTGTTCCATGGTGGAACAAGAATTGTTCGGTGATTTGATGAATAATGCTTGCTACAATGTACTTTAGCTTTCGGTGTGGTGGAGAGGGACTGACCCGCAATGTTAGAACTTCAACGTTCAAGTTAATGAGAGAATGAGAAATAATATGAGAGTGAGAATAGATTTGAATACCTAAGAATGCCACATTTTCTCTCTTAAATAGTGGGACCAGTTTGAATCAACAAGTGTGGAATGTAGCATTAATTGCAGTCAGCTGTCAAATTGATCTGAATGACTATAAGTGCTCTTGAAGACAGAATTACCTACTTAAGAAAGAATGAAGGTCTACATATTCTTCACATGTGCTACCCTTGCTTTATAATTGGACATTTCGTCATAGATCTTATGACGGTCCATAACACTTACTATTTCATCTCCCTTTCTCCTCTCATATTGATGGAAAAAATTAGGGTTTGTTTGCCTTTTTTTGTTATGATCATTTTTCCACGTTGTTTCTGGGTTTAAATTGTAATTTGTGTTTATAGTGTTTTTTTTCAATTACTTACATTTTCTTTTAAACAATGAAAGATAAAACTAATATTATAATTATTTTTAGTTCAAATACTTATTTTTCTTCTAAAATATAAAAAATGACAATAATATTTTAATTTTTTGGTTCAAGCACTTTGATGTTTTAATATTCATTAACCAATTTTAAGTTGAATTAACTAACTATGTATAAATTACGGGGTAATGATTTGGTTTGACTTGGCAACCTAAGAAGATACTTCCTCTGTCTTAAAATAAAAGTTTTTTAAAGTTGTTACACATAGATTAAGAAAAGTAATGATTGAGTAATTAAATATAACAATTTTATAAAATTGTCCTTAATTATTATTGGTTGTTATAAAGGTGTAATGTGATGTAATATCTTGGAAGTTGTGTAAACAATATTTATTAGGGGTAAAATTGGTAAAAATTAATTATTGTTGTCTTGAAAATCTAAAGAGACTCTTATTTTGAGATAAATTTTTTTAGCTAGAAAGACTTTTATTTTGAGACGGGGGAGTACAATTTTAATTAGGCTCTTAATCTGAATTGTTGACAACTTTATGCATTTTCTATTATCGATGATGAATGGTAAGTTTATTGATTTCTTATTAGTATAGTCTATTGGATTAATTGGAGAAAACTCAAGTGCGAATATTATATGTAAGAGATTGGATTGGGAAAAATCAAAATCTTGCATTAATTATAATATAAATTACTGATAAAATATGATTAGCGTTTATAAAAATTAATAATTTTTATTTAAAAGTTGGTTTGTAAAATTGAATTAAACTCAATCAAGTTTTTAAAAAAATCATTTAAAATGAACTTCAATTAATTATCCTTTCTTTTCTTTTCTTTTTTCTGCATTTCTTATTTTATGTTATTTTTTGTCATCTTCAATGTTTATACAATATTTATCAATATTTTATGAATAATATATATATATATATATATATGTAAATATTTTCTTAAAATATAAATAAGTAAAATAAAATAGTAAATATATAATATTTATTATTTAAATAGATAAATATTTTATTAAAAGTAACATAATTTATTAATTTTATTGGTATGAAAAAATAATCTTAAAGTTGTATTTAGAAAAATAAGATTTAAACTTTTTAATTAAAAATTTAAATTAAAAACAAATACCTTTTTTTTTGTTTTAATAGACTAACTTCTATAATTTTAACTTTTTAATATATATGAATAAGTGAGATGAATCATGTAGGAACTCATAAACCTGTAATTGAATATTCATGTACAATTAGAGATGGATATATAAGTTGATATTATTTTGGATATTTTTATAATCTATTTAAATTTTGGCTTGTGTTAGTTGGAATGTTTAAATTGTTGATTATGAGAGTTAAGTCCGTATATTCACGAGTTTGTTTGTAATTTGTCTAAAAATTATTTTTTAAAGTTAATTACATTTTTATCTCTCATAGTATTGCCCATTATAAAATTTACCGAGAAAAATATAGCTACCAAAGATACAAATATTACAAATTATTGGTTTGTGGCATCTATTAAATTTTTTAAAGGATTTTTGTGATTAGTATTTACAACTTATAAATTTTAATTTTAAATAATCAACAATAATATTTTTTAATTACAAAAAAAACTTTTTGTATTACTATTTTTTTAAAAATTCATAAAAATATTTATTTATTTATTTATGTTCTTAGACCTCTTATATCACAATCCGTCAATAATTGATTTGAAAGTTGAACAAAGAATTTATCCAAATCAAAAATGTTTCCATAGTGTAGGTACTATAATTGAACCAAAAGATCTTCTTGTGTAGCATGATTGAAATCCCCACGAATTAGTACTATAATTCCATAGGAATAAGACAGACATGGTGGAGGAAGAATCAAGACAATAAGACATGAAAGGTGGAGGAAGAATCAAGGCAATAAGACACAAATATATGTACCTTTAAATCTCATTAACTTCAATGTTTAGTTGAAAGTAAATGTGTGAAGTTAAATAACTATTGACAGATATTAATTACTGTGGTTCACGACATCCATTTACCAATCAAGTATCACATATTTTCATATTTTAGTGTTTCTTTTTTTGGGTCAAATATTTTAAGTGTTTTGAGAAGATAAAATTAACATTGATGCTAACTTATCTATTCAAAGTTGTTGGAATTTGGGAACGTTGTACATAGACAATGAAAGAATGATGATATTTATCTTAATCTGGAATCAAAGAAGTTTTGATAATTCTATTGATTTGGACAGGACAAATAGCTCAATAAGATCGATTTAATATAAAGTCCAACAGATAGCTTTGCTCATCAAATTGGCGAATAATTATACCTTTACTAAAAAGTCGTGCATAGGAACAGATGTTATATTCAACTTAGCCATTGGAGTCCATCTAACGGACTCGCGCATCAAGCGTCACATTTACCAGAGACAGTTCTAACTTGTTATATATATATATATATATGCATCATACTGTTGTCTAGGTAGTTTGCGACAGATTGATAAAGTTCTGTCATTTCATAGGTCTCCCTACAAAATTCACGGCAAAAGATCTGGCTTTAAGATTCTCAGTTGAGATCTGTCGTTTACACGGAATTCCACGGACAGTCATCTCAGACCGTGACCCTCTATTCCTTAGCACCTTCTAGAAAGAACTATTTTGAGCACAAGGCACCACCTTGAACTACAGTACAACCTACCACCCTGAAACAGACGGTCAAACAGAGGTGGTTAATCGATGTCTGGAAACCTACCTACGATGTTTTACAAGTGATCATCCTAAACAATGAAGATGAATCATCCTAAAGCAAATATTTAGTTGAAAGTAAATGTGTGAAGTTTAATCATTATTGACAATTACTGTGATTCGCAATATCCATTTACCAATCAAGTATCACATATTTTCATATTTAAGTGTTTTTTTTGTCAAATATTTTAAGTGTTTTGAAAAGTAAAAAATTAACATTGATGTTAACTTATCTATTCAAAGTTGTTGAAATTTGGGAGCGGTGTACATAGACAATAAAAGAGGGATGATATTCACCTTAATGTGGAATCAAAGAAGTTTCGACAATTCTATTTTCTATTGATTTGGACTTGATAAATGGCCTAATAAGACCGATTTAATATAAAGTCTAATAGATAGTTCTTCCAATCAGTTTGAGGAACAATTATACCTTTACTAAGAAGTCGTGCATATGAACCAGATGGCACTCTCATCTCAGCCATTGGAGTCAATCTAATAGACTTGCGTATCAAACATCACATTCATCAAAGACGATTATAACCTTTGTCTATATATAAGTATGACTTTGCATTATACCACAGCGTGATTCACTATACACTTGTGAGTTCTATCTCTCTAGCGCGTTGAAGTGTTGACTTTTCAGGTACACCCTCATCTCCATCTATTGGAGACTCTCACTTATACCAAAGAACTTCAACAATGTACTTCACCAATACATAACCAGTTTCTAGTTCCATATCAGAATAGTGACGCCATCTATGTGAATTATTCTTGATTCTCACAAAACTCCACTTTAAACTTCTTAGATTTCTTCTGTTGAATTGTCACAACCTTTTTTAACTGATCTTATCACCTTTCATTTTCATAGGCATCAACAATGGTAGTTTCTAAAGCAACATGGTCATCATCTCAAAGAAATGTTGCCCCTGCGACCGGCGTCGGTGCACCACCCCTCGTCATCATGCCTGATGATACGCCTCCCCCATTGGGACAGGAAATCAGGTCTTTGTAAATTCTCCAACCTCCACATCACACCATATCTCGATCTCTATGCCAATTGGACAGGGAACTTTCCATGTTCTAATGTCGTTCTAACTGTTTCAACAACTACTACAAAGTAAAACATAGAAACAATCTCCACCACAAATGCAATTGCTTGGATTAGAAATGTGTCTGAACCGTCAGCAAATTCGATCACACTTGGTATGCAAGGCACCAACAAACTCATAACAAGCATCTATAACCTGGTGCACCAACAAAATGTGCATCTTCATAATAAAAGACTTCTACGTATATAGGAAAACTATAAAAGAGATTCATCTTGAGTGGAAATGAAACTGAAAGATATGCGACATGGTAACCATGAGACCGCGCCTAAGGTGGTTCCTATTGACGTTGCATCATAGCAAAGGATGACGCTTAAATCTCTAGAACACGGCCTCCCTTGGGGTTGTAACTCCCCTCCTCGTGACTTGGGGAGAACGGTAGCCATACTCCTTCCGAAGATCATCTCTATAGAAGATCCACATCACACCATTAGCAAATGATAAACAAGCAAGGCGTTCTCCACCAAGTTCCCTCTCGCTTTCAAAAATATCTATTCGCCAAATACAATGTTGCTTGCATGATTCCTAAATCACTTGAAAAGCTACTAAAAATAGACAATTACGACGGAATCGGAGATCCACACGAACACATATAGCATGTACAGACTATCCTCAACAATCACTCTGTCATACGTGTTGTGAAATGCAAATTATTTGTGTTAACTCTCAAAGGAGTCGCCATGACTTGGTGCATAATTCTGGAACACATATAGCATATAGCATCTTTAACTTCTTTATGCTTAACTTTAGTTGTTATTATAAAAGTCTAGTTGCATTATTAAGCACTAGTTGTCATCATCAAAATTTGTTATCTTCATTAAAGGTATATCACCTAGAGATAACCTGCAAAACAAGGTTCCACAAAGGTAGTGGTACAGGCTCCCCCTCCTCTTGGTACTCTAGAGGATGTGGAACCTTATTTTGCAGGTGATATGCTTTCAACAAGGACATCAACTTTTGATGATGAAAACTAATGCAAACCTTATCATTAGGGTTTGATGGACTTGCCTATCTAATGATGGCAATCAAATGGAATGGAATCTAAAGCCTAATCTCAAGCGACTCAAGAAAGCTTCCACAAAAGAGAAAGCCTTATCATTAGAATGAGTGGTCAATTAGTGGAGGAAATAATAAACTAAGAGAGTGTACCTTATGTCTTAAGGAATCATCAAGATATCTTAAGGAAATCAACAATTCTTTCAAAATATAAACAATTAACCTTAAAAATTCCAAAGAAAAATGTAAGTGGTGTGACTCCCTTATAAAAGTAGTATTTAGGCTTTATCAAACCTTAGAAAAGTTTAACCAAGGAAAAGAAAAGCTTGACCCAATTCTATCTAGTCAAAAGCTTTCCCAAAATAGAAATGGAATAGGATTTAAAAGGGATAGAAAACCTAGGAAAGGTGTATATCAAAAGGACAATAAGCATCCAATCTAGGTTACTCCTAGGAAAGGTGTATCTTGGAGTAAGGTTTATCAAGAAAGATTATTCATTTGTTCTCCTCATTTGAGAATCTTCCCCAATCATCCTGGGTGAAGGCCTAGGAATATTCTCGTCACAACATAGGGGGTGGGGCTTTCGTGTATGATCACCTCTAGGTAGAGGAGATCATTTCCCTCTAGGTTACTCTGAGAAAATTATCATTAAGAGTTTTAGATCTTGAAGTTCTTCTCCAAGGGAAGTCTCCCTCAGAGGTGGCGCAATAGCGATAACAAACAACGAGGGTGTAATTCCCAATGCCTTTTTAATATGAATAATAATGTTCAAGGAGCTCTTCTTATTTTCAAAATAAAGTATGATTTTGTGAGTATTAATATATAACCTTGCAAGAAAAATTCCAAACGCCAAATATATTCAAGAGATCTTCGCCCTCGCCAAAGATGTTCCTCGTATCTTATTTCATAGCCACTTCATCCGGGAGGTCAGTTTTGATATACCTCATCCTCCTCTTTGGAGGATTGGCCCCTAAAGATCCCGTTTCTCCAACAAAGTCGAGATTTTCCCAAAAGGAAGTGAAATTGTTCTTCAAGTATTTGTATTTGTACCAGTATTGAAAAAATTTAAACATAAGCCTAACTCACAAGGTGTACATGTGATAGGGAGATTCCTAAATGGATGGTGAGCCTTACCTCACACTCATTGACCGAAAGTCTGAATCCCATCCACAAGAAGAGACACTCATGAATGGGAAGGACACACCCGGGGGGGTACCAGATGCATAACATAGGTTTGGGCCATCCACTCCTTCATAAAATCATCTAAAGAATACATAGGCAATTTCCAGCATCTCTTGATCTACCAAAACAAGTTGGTCTTCAAACTTGGAAGTCTCGCTATTTTTTCCAAACCTCTCGTTCCATAGTCGTTTCCTTATCAAAATATAATAAAGAGAGACCATAATTAAGGTTAAATGATTGTGATTTTATCCGACATCTAACCTTATTATCAATAGGGACACAATCAAAGCCCATCTATGTGCTATAATATAGGTTTAGGTCTTATGTTCTTTTTTAAAATCATCTACATACTCTGGGTTTGCCTAGTGAAAAATTGGAAAGGCAAACCCTATGGAAACCTCCCTAGTGTCAAGGTCGCAAGGATGCCTTACCCCTCCACACTAGTATCATACTCTAGATTTCTAACATCTGAAGAGTTTCTCATATCAATAATTTCTATCTTCCAATCCCTTGCACCAATAAGTTTGATAATTTCTACAACATTTGCGCCCAAACTCCTATCCTTCTTTGGAAACACTTCTAAAACTACAAGATCTATCACTTTTGTCTTAGTTTTAGAGAAAATGCCCAATAATTTCATCATCACTCAGCAGGTTCATGACCGTATCACCCGGGTTATCCATGGCAGCAATACCCATAAAGAAATATGAAAATAACTGAGATTATAAAAGGAAATATTTTTTGCCTCGAGGTACCTATAAGCCTTTAGAAATAAAAAGATAAATCACCAGAGTCCCAGGAAGAACATCGTAACTAAGAAATAGAGTCAAAGAAAGCGAAATAGAGCAAAGATTCAAAAACCGCGGGGAATGCATAAAGAATGGTGCTTTGAGGCATAGACGACAAAAAAGAAAAATGACCTCATTCGCTCAATATATATATGTAACTAATGGCCTCAAAATCTATGACAAATAATCAAGGGAAAAAGGCATGAACAACTACCCATATCTGACCATGGTTCCATAATGGCACTCAAGCACTCTAGAGATAGTACATCCATATCCTAGAGGCATAGGTACATGTGTAAGTCCTCCACAACGAAACATTTTAGGGGTGGTACACACATTTAATGTGTATGTTCCTGAGACCACTTACACTCATTCAAGTCATTATTGGTCTTTTCCATTGCATAAAAATATTACAAAAACCACAAAATGTCAAAACATAACTTTTTTGAGCCTAGTCTCGACAATTATATAACAATCCTAGATTTGTATCCGATAGCAAGGACTTGGAGGCAACTATTTCGGACCGACCAAATGGCTCAATAATATTAGCTCTGCATAAAGTCCACTCCATATCCCTCGCCTATCATATTGATGAACAAATGTACCTTCACTAAAGAGTCACACACTAAAACTAGACACCACACTCATCTCAAATATTAGAGTTCATATAACATTTCACACATCAAGCGTCATATTCACCGAGGGTGGTTCTAACTGTCGTCCATATATAAGTGTGGCTTTGCATTTCACCAATGTGTGATTCCTTATACACTTTCAAGTTACACGCCTTTGACTTCATTGACTTTGGTGTTGGAGTGTAAACCTTACAAGTGCACCCTTTTCTCCATTTGTCGGAGACTCTCATCGGCGTACTAGACACCTTCCACGATGGACTTCACTAACACATCACCAATTTATCATGCTACATCATAATACCTATGATGATGGAGTGCTAAGATATTGTTAATACGGTTGAGTTTGCAAGGAAGGGAGAGATGGGATGAATATAGGTGGTGACATACCATCATTCCACTTTAATGAAATCCAAAGAGAACACCCAGAATAGGACTCATGTGGGAGGACTGCTTGTTGGGGTTAAGAAACTACTATTGGGCTTTGAAGAGGTCCAAGTGTCTTTTACCGCAGGATTATTCATTACACCTCATGCCCTACTTATGCACCCCAATGAAATTCTCAAAATACTCTTAAAATATGGATTTTAAAATCCACATGCACCAAATACACAACAAATTCTCTATGAAATATGTAAAATCAAAATTAAGAAATTCCAAATTTTAGAAACTGGATTAAGAACTTATGAATATTAAAATCTGAATGCGCCCTAACACAACATAACTTTAGCCAATCTCAGTATCACATAAAAACAAAGTTTAAAAAGTATCAATTTTGAAATCCACATATTTACCATAATATTTTTCAATTTTTAGGGGCTTTTAGCCTCCTCAATTAGCGAAAAATACACTTTTGTACTTGCTAAAAAGTACAATGATGGACAATCACTTGTTGTGTAGGGTCGCCAGAATATTTTAGGGTATATGGGCCGTACTTAGGGCTACCTCATCTAGAGTGGTGAGAACTTATGTGCACAGTTTCTTGGAAAAGTTTGACCCCTCTTCTCAACCCTTAGGCATCGGTATTTATATATGTTTCTCGAGTCCTAGGCTAGAGAGAGGTTATCTGTAACACCCTTCTACCCAAAGAATATTCACGACAATGATACATAAGTAAATCAGAATAAAATCACCAAAAAGGGTGCCACATGCTTCATAAAAACATCATAATAAACTTCCTGCTCCGTAACACGGGTTTTTAAACATTTATAATAATAATTTCTTCGATAACATCAATAAATAAAATTCAAACTTCGCAGCGGAATCATAGTCTCAAAATAAATTCATTTATTTCATCAAACATAAAGACCTTTTAGTCATTGTCAAAAGTCGTTGTTAACTAAATTCAACATGTAGAAAACTCATAAAATATGTTTTATAAAACAACACAACTTCAACTCAAGCGTTCCCCACCCGATGTTACATATCAGAGCAAGACACCTCTATTATTAACGGAAATAGAGTAAAATAACTCCAAAGCTAAATCTTCATGTGCCTACAAGCTAATCTTGATCACCTGCAAGTTACCCACCATAGAGGAACATTTCCAAGCAGGCAGGGTGAGTATTTACAATTCATTATAAAAGATATAAAGAAAAGAATACTAATAGGGCAGCAGCAACAACATCATGATATCCTCAATAAAACACACATATTAATCAACAATCAACCCATACACATGCAATGCCACTTAGAATGAAATGCAACTTCCTCGAAAACATGCATGTGGTACCAATTCAATCATGTGATGGACACTAGGTCATCAACCCTCCACAAGGGAGCACAACATAATCATCATGTGATGGACACTGGCCATCAACCCTCCACAAGGGAGCACAATATAATCACTCCAATCCGCACAATGGGATTGAAGCCAACTACAACGGACCGAAGTCCCAACATAGTATGCCATGAATGCCATGATGCAACAACATCTACATAATCAAGAAATTCCTCAAATTGCATCCGCATTCATGTAATCATTAATCATAATCATCATAAAGCATATATACATCAAATATGCACATCATCGACTCTTTCATCATCATAACATCATAACCATCATAATATAACATCACAACTTTATTTTCAACATCAAAACATCATAATGCATCTATCACCATAATAATTCCAACACAATTCTCTTACCCCATGTATACATTTAACACACACATCATTAAACAATCATCATAGATCAAATCAACATATAACAACAACTTCACAACAACTCCATAGCATCACTAAGATAGTCATTCAAGTAGAACATCATAGCATATCATCTATACAAGACATTTGCTTACATTTCACAAAAACGACATAACTCGACACGTTCAAAAGACATGTCCACGCGTCGAATAGCTGGAATTCTGGTACTAAAAATATTTTTAAGATAAATTACGTTAACTCAGCTTTCCAACAATCCGAACCATGCATCAATCAGATGCTCACAGCTCAAGTCATGAATTTTTAAAGTTTTTCAACAAACACAGACACTGACATCTTACACTGACACCATAAAGCCTCATTAGAACCTAGTTAATTTTAATTCCAGGACTTGAAGCCATTTTTATAAGAAAGTACACTGTATTAGCTTTCCACAGGTTTGAACGGCGAGTCAAACGAACACCCGAGGCTCAAGATACGAATTTTTGAAGTTCTTAAACAAATTTGTCCCAGGGTAATCAGTTATTGCATTAGGGTAACCGGTTACTCTATTACCGAATCACTTTTCTGTTGTATTTTTGTGCGAAAAATCACTTATTTAACCCATCCCAACATCCCCAGACATCATTTATCACAGAACTCGGATTTCTACATCAGTATACAACAATACACATTCATTAGAAACTCTTATAACAATAAAAATCACAATTCAACCAAGCAATTTACACAATTCGAGCATTTTTATTATCACCGACACGTAACTCCAACTTCTCACCGGAAACACTAAACAATCAACAAACACATGGATAAAAACCCAACAATTTATCTACGCTCATACATACATCATTCTAAATCAAAACATACATCCTAAATTCATCACTTTCTATCTATTTCATCAAGAATTCATCATAAACCCAAAACCCGATAAAACCCCAACCTATCTATATTCAGATTTTTACATCAATCATAATGAAAGTTATACTCCCCATACCTTGTAATTGATTTTTTTCTGAATTCTTTCTCTTGAGTTCTGCAGCAATCCCTCTAGAGCCTTAGCTTTCTCCCTCTTTTTCCTCAGAGCACTTCTCACAAAATTTACGATCAATCATAATAACTTCTCACTTCTATTTTCTTATTAAGTCCAAGTACCCCTAATAATGGTTTTCCAATTATATCCTCACTTATCCTTTACAAAAGACCACCTTGCCCTTATTATTACTCATCTTATTTAAAATAATAATAATTTAAATAATGTCATCTATATTATGATTATTATTATTATAACTCCACAGATAATATGATTAAATTATTTAAATCTAAATAACTCTAATTATATCAACTTCTCACTAATACCCACAACACACATCAATAAAACCACCAAATGCGTCATATAATTCACAATCATTCACCATAATCATAAATAATTAATTAAATAATTAAATATGAATTTTGGGGTGTTACAACTCTCCCCCACTTAAAGAATTTTCGTCCTCGAAAATTACCTAATGTAACCAACTCTGGATACGACCCTCACATCCTTCCCTCCGACTCCCACGACGAGTTTGACAATAATTCGAATACCACTAATCCAAATTCCACATTATTACCTACAACAATCCAACAAGATGCAATGCTACCGAGTTATGAATGCACTGATTCATTTCACTCTTTGTCTCATCACCTTAGGATCTCATTCGCTCTTGAATCGGAACACAACAAGGTCGTTACTATCGCCATCAACATCGTCATAAGAACATCAATATAACCATAATATCGGTAACTCTGTCACGCAACATTAGTACCACAATGATGTGACTCCTCAATCGACATATAATTCGATACGTCTATTGACATGGCAGTAACATGAATAATATATAAACCTTTCACATATTATTTCCATTCTGGAATATCCAATGGTTTGCATCATACCCAAAGGCTTCTGATGTTCGATCTTTGACTTTTGGCAAGTCAAACATGCATACACAAATTCAGTAATGTCTTCTTTCATACCCGACCGCCAAAACAACTTCTGCAAATCCTAATACATCTTTGTAGCACCGGGATGGATACTCAGTCCACTTCGATGTCCTTCCTCCAAAATACTCTTCTTAATTTTCGGAACATCTGGAACACATACTCTGTCACGGAACCTCAATACACCATTCTCATCAATCCGGAATTCACCTCTGTTACCTTGGTTAATTAAAGTCATCTGATTAACTAACCTCAAGTCAGATTTCTGACCCACTCAAATTTCTTCCAAAATATCATTAGTTAGCTTTAACATACCTAACTTCACACTGCCTGATGTAGTCTCACATAGCAAACTCGTGTCTCGGAACTGTTCGATCATCTCTAGTTCCTTTACCATAACCATCGACATATGCAGTGACTTCCTACTCAAAGCATCTGCAACCACATTCGCTCTACCGGAATGGTAACTCAAATCAAAATCACAATCCTTCAATAATTCTAACCATCTTCTCTGCCTCCTATTCAACTCCTTTTGATCAACAAGTACTTTAAACTCTTATGATCGTTAAACACTTCAAGTCTAGAGCAAAAAATACAATGTCGCCAAATTTTTAACACGAATACCACGACTGCAAATTCTAGATCATGTGTAGGATAATTCCTTTCATGGACTCTCAACTGTCGTGAAGCATAAGCCACAACCCTACCATCCTGCATTAACACACCACCCAAACACATCAAAGAAGCGTCGCAATACACCACAAATGGTTCATCCGATTTAGGTAAAGTCAAAACTGGAGCTGTAGTCGACCTCTTCTTCAGTTCAATGAAACTTTTCTCATAGTGAATATATTACACAAACGCGTTACCCTCGTAAGTTAACTGAGATAATGGAAGGGCTAACTTGGAGAAAGCCTTCCATAACCTGCGGTAATAACCAACTAAGGCCAAAAATCTTCTAATCTCCTTAACCCACTTCGGAGCTTCCTCGTTGTAAGTCTACATCTATCTTGGATGGATCCACAACAATACCCTCATCTAAAATAACATAACCAAGAATACTAACACCTACTAACCAAAAATCACACTTCGATAACTTAGCATATAACTTCATCTTTTTCAATACTTGTAACTCAATTCTCAAATACTCTACACGCTTTTCCCCTGATTTTATAATAGGTCAGAATATCCCCCAACGAACACCACTTCAAACTTATCTAAATAAGTATGGAATATACTATTCATATTCTCCATACACACCTTAAGGCATACTAGCCACTACTATTCTCTACCCAACATTCTTTGTTAAATCATGGTCTCACATTTCCATTTACTCCCTTATTGGATCATTTTTCCAATGCTTCAAGTCCCATGTCAATCGGATTCTCGATTCATGAATTTCGGAGAAAACAATAATTATATACATTACACTTCTATATTTATATTATCAATCCATGGCATATAACCATGTTCTTACCTTACCATCACATAGAGCATAAAGTTATCTTTCCAACGCTTCCGACCAGGCTTCAAACGGAGTTACGAAACTCAAGTTATGACCGATTCAATTTCTGAATTTTTTTCACACAACAGTGGTAATCGGTTACCCAAATTGGGTAACCGGTTACTGGCTCGAAAACAGCCCGGAAACGTCATTTTTTCAAGGGTAATCGGTTACTCTCAGTAGGGTAACCGGTTACTGCTGTAACAGAGCCAAAAATTACATTTTTCTTCATTCCAAAACACTTCTAAACCATACTCCTTCAGCCTCAATGATTACAATGCATTTAGCAACCCAAGTTAACATGTTATAACACAATAAGACATGCATTTCATCAATCCATCCATCACATATTCACATAAACCTTAAACCCCAATTTCTTTTCCACTAATCTCTACCCCAAGTTTCTGACTAATGGAACTCACGCACAACTGGCGGTCCATCGTTGTGACTTCACTCTCAATTTCCACAACATAGTCATTGCAATCATGGCAAACATCTGAGCCTCATCTCCTAAGGTTTCTTCTACTTAGTTAATAGATATAAACCTCGACCCTTCACCTTCGTTGAATTTAAGTCCACTCTCTACTCTCTGAGAAGCAACCATCAACAATACCTGATCGACATACAAAAACCTCGAATCCACCTCATCTTCAGATGTAAGGATCTGCATCGACTAATCAAAACAACTCGTAAGCACTTAGCTTAAACTCCAAACAATTCACGGTACATACCATCCTAACTGGCAAGATATGTCTATCCCATACAACATGATCCCGTCCACTATCAACAAGAGATTAAGGGTGACCAGTTCCTCAATTTGCCAATAGATAGTCAACAATCATGATGGGGTATAAACCATATTTACCAACTACAATAGCGTTCCTTGTATCTTGTGCGCTAAGCTACTCAAGCCACAAATTCTTAGTTGCATTAAGTCTTGTCTCCGTATCTCCTTCGAAATCAAGAACAACACAGTCTCACCAACAATTGTACTCTTGCAATCCATGGCATACTATACTAATTGTTCACACCTTGTAACCAAACACCTCTGAGAAGCAGCGGCTTCTCCCCCACTTGTTTCAAACCAAATCCTGGAGACAGCGGTTAGAAAATAAGCAAGTACCGACACTGTTTCACATACATGTCGCGTACTAAGGAACAAACAACATTTGACAACCTGGTCGGACGGACTGGCCTGCTCTGATACCACTAATGTAACACCCTTCTACCCAAAGAATATTCACGACAATGATACATAAGTAATTCAGAGTAAAATCACCAAAAAGTGTGCCACATGCTTCATAAAAACACAATTCGAGCATTTTTATTATCACTGACACGTAACTCCAACTTCTCACCGGAAACACCAAACAATCAACAAACACATGGATAAAAACCCAACAATTTATCTACCTTCATACATACATCATTCTAAATCAAAACATACATCCTAAATTCATCACTTTCTATCTATTTCATCAAGAATTCATCATAAACCCAAAACCCCATAAAACCCCAACCTATCTATATTCAGATTTTTACATCAATTATAATGAAAGTTATACTCCCCGTGCCTTGTAATTGATTTTTTCTGAATTATTTCTCTTCTTCAGTTCAATGAAACTTTTCTCATAGTGAATATATTACACAAACACGTTACCCTCGTAAGTTAACTGAGATAATGGAAGGGCTAACTTGGATAAAGCCTTCCATAACCTGCAGTAATAACCAACTAAGGCCAAAAATCTTCTAATCTCCTTAACCCACTTCAGAGCTTCCTCGTTGTAGGTCTACATCTATCTTGGATGGATCCACAACAATACCCTTATCTAAAATAACATAACCAAGAATACTAACATCTACTAACCAAAAATCACACTTCGATAACTTAACACATAACTTCATCTTTTTCAATACTTGTAACTCAATTCTCAAATACTCTACACGTTTTCCCCTGATTTTATAATAGGTCAGAACATCCCCCAACAAACACCACTTCAAACTTATCCAAATAAGTATGGAATATACTATTCATATTCTCCATACACACCTTAAGGTATACTAGCCACTACTATTCTCTACCCAACATTCTTTGTTAAATCATGGTCTCACATTTCCATTTACTCCCTCATTGGATCATCTTTCCAATGCTTCAAGTCCCATGTCAATCGGATTCTCGATTCATGAATTTCGGAGAAAACAATAATTATATACATTACATTTCTATATTTATATTATCAATCCATGGCATATAACCATGTTCTTACCTTACCATCACATAGAGCATAAAGTTATCTTTCCAACGCTTCCGACCAGGCGTCAAACGGAGTTACGAAACTCAAGTTATGACCGATTCAATTTCTGAATTTTTTTCACACAACAGTGGTAATCGGTTACCCAAATTGGGTAACCGGTTACTGGCTCGAAAACAGCCCAGAAACGTCATTTTTTCAAGGGTAATCGGTTACTCTCAGTAGGGTAACCGGTTACTGCTGTAACAGAGCCAAAAATTACATTTTTCTTCATTCCAAAACACCTCTAAACCATACTCCTTCAGCCTCAATGATTACAATGCATTTAGCAACCCAAGTTAACATGTTATAACACAATAAGACATGCATTTCATCAATCCATCCATCACATATTCACATAAACCTTAAACCCCAATTTCTTTTCCACCAATCTCTACCCCAAAGTTTCTAACTAATGGAACTCACGCACAACTGGCGGTCCATCGTTGTGACTTCACTGTCAATTTCCACAACATAGTCATTGCAATCATGGCAAACATCTGAGCCTCATCTCCTAAGGTTTCTTCTACTTAGTTAATAGATATAAACCTCGACCCTTCACCTTCGTTGAATTTAAGTCCACTCTCTACTCTCTGAGAAGCAACCATCAACAATACCTGATCGACATACAAAAACCTCGAATCCACCTCATCTTCAGATGTAAGGATCTGCATCGACTAATCAAAATAACTCGTAAGCACTTAGCTTAAACTCCAAACAATTCACGGTACATACCATCCAAACTGGCAAGATATGTCTATCCCATACAACATGATCTCGTCCACTATCAACAAGAGATTAAGGGTGACCAGTTCCTCAATTTGCCAATAGATAGTCAACAATCATGATGGGGTATAAACCATATTTACCAACTACAATAGCGTTCCTTGTATCTTGTGCGCTAAGCTACTCAAGCCACAAATTCTTAGTTGCATTAAGTCTTGTCTCCGTATTTCCTTCGAAATCAAGAACAACACAGTCTCACCAACAATTGTACTCTTGTAATCCATGGCATACTATACTAATTGTTCACACCTTGTAACCAAACACCTCTGAGAAGCAGCGGCTTCTCCCCCACTTGTTTCAAACCAAATCCTGGAGACAGCGGTTAGAAAATAAGCAAGTACCGACACTGTTTCACATACATGTCGCGTACTAAGGAACAAACAACATTTGACAACCTGGTCGGACGGACTGGCCTGCTCTGATACCACTAATGTAACACCCTTCTACCCAAAGAATATTCACGACAATGATACATAAGTAATTCAGAGTAAAATCACCAAAAAGTGTGCCACATGCTTCATAAAAACACAATTCGAGCATTTTTATTATCACTGACACATAACTCCAACTTCTCACCGGAAACACCAAACAATCAACAAACACATGGATAAAAACCCAACAATTTATCTACCTTCATACATACATCATTCTAAATCAAAACATACATCCTAAATTCATCACTTTCTATCTATTTCATCAAGAATTCATCATAAACCCAAAACCCCATAAAACCCCAACCTATCTATATTCAGATTTTTACATCAATTATAATGAAAGTTATACTCCCCGTGCCTTGTAATTGATTTTTTCTGAATTATTTCTCTTCTTCAGTTCAATGAAACTTTTCTCATAGTGAATATATTACACAAACACGTTACCCTCGTAAGTTAACTGAGATAATGGAAGGGCTAACTTGGATAAAGCCTTCCATAACCTGTAGTAATAACCAACTAAGGCCAAAAAATTTCTAATCTCCTTAACCCACTTCAGAGCTTCCTCGTTGTAGGTCTACATCTATCTTGGATGGATCCACAACAATACCCTTATCTAAAATAACATAACCAAGAATACTAACATCTACTAACCAAAAATCACACTTCGATAACTTAGCACATAACTTCATCTTTTTCAATACTTGTAACTCAATTCTCAAATACTCTACACGTTTTTCTCCTGATTTTATAATAGGTCAGAACATCCCCCAACAAACACCACTTCAAACTTATCCAAATAAGTATGGAATATACTATTCATATTCTCCATACACACCTTAAGGCATACTAGCCACTACTATTCTCTACCCAACATTCTTTGTTAAATCATGGTCTCACATTTCCATTTACTCCCTCATTGGATCATCTTTCCAATGCTTCAAGTCCCATGTCAATCGGATTCTCGATTCATGAATTTCGGATAAAACAATAATTATATACATTACATTTCTATATTTATATTATCAATCCATGGCATATAACCATGTTCTTACCTTACCATCACATAGAGCATAAAGTTATCTTTCCAACGCTTCCGACCAGGCGTCAAACGGAGTTACGAAACTCAAGTTATGACCGATTCAATTTCTGAATTTTTTTCACACAACAGTGGTAATCGGTTACCCAAACTGGGTAACCGGTTACTGGCTCGAAAACAGCCCAGAAACGTCATTTTTTCAAGGGTAATCGGTTACTCTCAGTAGGGTAACCGGTTACTGCTGTAACAGAGCCAAAAATTACATTTTTCTTCATTCCAAAACACTTCTAAACCATACTCCTTCAGCCTCAATGATTACAATGCATTTAGCAACCCAAGTTAACATGTTATAACACAATAAGACATGCATTTCATCAATCCATCCATCACATATTCACATAAACCTTAAACCCCAATTTCTTTTCCACCAATCTCTACCCCAAAGTTTCTAACTAATGGAACTCACGCACAACTGGCGGTCCATCGTTGTGACTTCACTGTCAATTTCCACAACATAGTCATTGCAATCATGGCAAACATCTAAGCCTCATCTCCTAAGGTTTCTTCTACTTAGTTAATAGATATAAACCTCGACCCTTCACCTTCGTTGAATTTAAGTCCACTCTCTACTCTCTGAGAAGCAACCATCAACAATACCTGATCGACATACAAAAACCTCGAATCCCCCTCATCTTCAGATGTAAGGATCTGCATCGACTAATCAAAACAACTCGTAAGCACTTAGCTTAAACTCCAAACAATTCACGGTACATACCATCCAAACTGGCAAGATATGTCTATCCCATACAACATGATCCCGTCCACTATCAACAAGAGATTAAGGGTGACCAGTTCCTCAATTTGCCAATAGATAGTCAACAATCATGATGGGGTATAAACCATATTTACCAACTACAATAGCGTTCCTTGTATCTTGTGCGCTAAGCTACTCAAGCCACAAATTCTTAGTTGCATTAAGTCTTGTCTCCGTATTTCCTTCGAAATCAAGAACAACACAGTCTCACCAACAATTGTACTCTTGCAATCCATGGCATACTATACTAATTGTTCACACCTTGTAACCAAACACCTCTGAGAAGCAGCGGCTTCTCCCCCACTTGTTTCAAACCAAATCCTGGAGACAGCGGTTAGAAAATAAGCAAGTACCGACACTGTTTCACATACATGTCGCGTACTAAGGAACAAACAACATTTGACAACCTGGTCGGACGGACTGGCCTGCTCTGATACCACTAATGTAACACCCTTCTACCCAAAGAATATTCACGACAATGATACATAAGTAATTCAGAGTAAAATCACCAAAAAGTGTGCCACATGCTTCATAAAAACACAATTCGAGCATTTTTATTATCACTGACACGTAACTCCAACTTCTCACCGGAAACACCAAACAATCAACAAACACATGGATAAAAACCCAACAATTTATCTACCTTCATACATACATCATTCTAAATCAAAACATACATCCTAAATTCATCACTTTCTATCTATTTCATCAAGAATTCATCATAAACCCAAAACCCCATAAAACCCCAACCTATCTATATTCAGATTTTTACATCAATTATAATGAAAGTTATACTCCCCGTGCCTTGTAATTGATTTTTTCTGAATTATTTCTCTTCTTCAGTTCAATGAAACTTTTCTCATAGTGAATATATTACACAAACACGTTACCCTCGTAAGTTAACTGAGATAATGGAAGGGCTAACTTGGATAAAGCCTTCCATAACCTGTAGTAATAACCAACTAAGGCCAAAAATTTTCTAATCTCCTTAACCCACTTCAGAGCTTCCTCGTTGTAGGTCTACATCTATCTTGGATGGATCCACAACAATACCCTTATCTAAAATAACATAACCAAGAATACTAACATCTACTAACCAAAAATCACACTTCGATAACTTAGCACATAACTTCATCTTTTTCAATACTTGTAACTCAATTCTCAAATACTCTACACGTTTTTCTCCTGATTTTATAATAGGTCAGAACATCCCCCAACAAACACCACTTCAAACTTATCCAAATAAGTATGGAATATACTATTCATATTCTCCATACACACCTTAAGGCATACTAGCCACTACTATTCTCTACCCAACATTCTTTGTTAAATCATGGTCTCACATTTCCATTTACTCCCTCATTGGATCATCTTTCCAATGCTTCAAGTCCCATGTCAATCGGATTCTCGATTCATGAATTTCGGATAAAACAATAATTATATACATTACATTTCTATATTTATATTATCAATCCATGGCATATAACCATGTTCTTACCTTACCATCACATAGAGCATAAAGTTATCTTTCCAACGCTTCCGACCAGGCGTCAAACGGAGTTACGAAACTCAAGTTATGACCGATTCAATTTCTGAATTTTTTTCACACAACAGTGGTAATCGGTTACCCAAACTGGGTAACCGGTTACTGGCTCGAAAACAGCCCAGAAACGTCATTTTTTCAAGGGTAATCGGTTACTCTCAGTAGGGTAACCGGTTACTGCTGTAACAGAGCCAAAAATTACATTTTTCTTCATTCCAAAACACTTCTAAACCATACTCCTTCAGCCTCAATGATTACAATGCATTTAGCAACCCAAGTTAACATGTTATAACACAATAAGACATGCATTTCATCAATCCATCCATCACATATTCACATAAACCTTAAACCCCAATTTCTTTTCCACCAATCTCTACCCCAAAGTTTCTAACTAATGGAACTCACGCACAACTGGCGGTCCATCGTTGTGACTTCACTGTCAATTTCCACAACATAGTCATTGCAATCATGGCAAACATCTAAGCCTCATCTCCTAAGGTTTCTTCTACTTAGTTAATAGATATAAACCTCGACCCTTCACCTTCGTTGAATTTAAGTCCACTCTCTACTCTCTGAGAAGCAACCATCAACAATACCTGATCGACATACAAAAACCTCGAATCCCCCTCATCTTCAGATGTAAGGATCTGCATCGACTAATCAAAACAACTCGTAAGCACTTAGCTTAAACTCCAAACAATTCACGGTACATACCATCCAAACTGGCAAGATATGTCTATCCCATACAACATGATCCCGTCCACTATCAACAAGAGATTAAGGGTGACCAGTTCCTCAATTTGCCAATAGATAGTCAACAATCATGATGGGGTATAAACCATATTTACCAACTACAATAGCGTTCCTTGTATCTTGTGCGCTAAGCTACTCAAGCCACAAATTCTTAGTTGCATTAAGTCTTGTCTCCGTATTTCCTTCGAAATCAAGAACAACACAGTCTCACCAACAATTGTACTCTTGCAATCCATGGCATACTATACTAATTGTTCACACCTTGTAACCAAACACCTCTGAGAAGCAGCGGCTTCTCCCCCACTTGTTTCAAACCAAATCCTGGAGACAGCGGTTAGAAAACAAGCAAGTACCGACACTGTTTCACATACATGTCGCGTACTAAGGAACAAACAACATTTGACAACCTGGTCGGACGGACTGGCCTGCTCTGATACCACTAATGTAACACCCTTCTACCCAAAGAATATTCACGACAATGATACATAAGTAATTCAGAGTAAAATCACCAAAAAGTGTGCCACATGCTTCATAAAAACACAATTCGAGCATTTTTATTATCACTAACACATAACTCCAACTTCTCACCGGAAACACCAAACAATCAACAAACACATGGATAAAAACCCAACAATTTATCTACCTTCATACATACATCATTCTAAATCAAAACATACATCCTAAATTCATCACTTTCTATCTATTTCATCAAGAATTCATCATAAACCCAAAACCCCATAAAACCCCAACCTATCTATATTCAGATTTTTACATTAATTATAATGAAAGTTATACTCCCCGTGCCTTGTAATTGATTTTTTCTGAATTATTTCTCTTCAGTTCAATGAAACTTTTCTCATAGTGAATATATTACACAAACACGTTACCCTCGTAAGTTAACTGAGATAATGGAAGGGCTAACTTGGATAAAGCCTTCCATAACCTGCAGTAATAACCAACTAAGGCCAAAAATCTTCTAATCTCCTTAACCCACTTCAGAGCTTCCTCGTTGTAGGTCTACATCTATCTTGGATGGATCCACAACAATACCCTTATCTAAAATAACATAACCAAGAATACTAACATCTACTAACCAAAAATCACACTTCGATAACTTAGCACATAACTTCATCTTTTTCAATACTTGTAACTCAATTCTCAAATACTCTACACGTTTTTCTCCTGATTTTATAAGAGGTCAGAACATCCCCCAACAAACACCACTTCAAACTTATCCAAATAAGTATGGAATATACTATTCATATTCTCCATACACACCTTAAGGAATACTAGCCACTACTATTCTCTACCCAACATTCTTTGTTAAATCATGGTCTCACATTTCCATTTACTCCCTCATTGGATCATCTTTCCAATGCTTCAAGTCCCATGTCAATCGGATTCTCGATTCATGAATTTCGGAGAAAACAATAATTATATACATTACATTTCTATATTTATATTATCAATCCATGGCATATAACCATGTTCTTACCTTACCATCACATAGAGCATAAAGTTATCTTTCCAACGCTTCCGACCAGGCGTCAAACGGAGTTACGAAACTCAAGTTATGACCGATTCAATTTCTGAATTTTTTTCACACAACAGTGGTAATCGGTTACCCAAATTGGGTAACCGGTTACTGGCTCGAAAACAGTCCAGAAACGTCATTTTTTCAAGGGTAATCGGTTACTCTCAGTAGGGTAACCGGTTACTGCTGTAACAGAGCCAAAAATTACATTTTTCTTCATTCCAAAACACTTCTAAACCATACTCCTTCAGCCTCAATGATTACAATGCATTTAGCAACCCAAGTTAACATGTTATAACACAATAAGACATGCATTTCATCAATCCATCCATCACATATTCACATAAACCTTAAACCCCAATTTCTTTTCCACCAATCTCTACCCCAAAGTTTCTAACTAATGGAACTCACGCACAACTGGCGGTCCATCGTTGTGACTTCACTGTCAATTTCCACAACATAGTCATTGCAATCATGGCAAACATCTGAGCCTCATCTCCTAAGGTTTCTTCTACTTAGTTAATAGATATAAACCTCGACCCTTCAGCTTCGTTGAATTTAAGTCCACTCTCTACTCTCTGAGAAGCAACCATCAACAATACCTGATCGACATACAAAAACCTCGAATCCACCTCATCTTCAGATGTAAGGATCTGCATCGACTAATCAAAACAACTCGTAAGCACTTAGCTTAAACTCCAAACAATTCACGGTACATACCATCCAAACTGGCAAGATATGTCTATCCCATACAACATGATCCCGTTCACTATCAACAAGAGATTAAGGGTGACCAGTTCCTCAATTTGCCAATAGATAGTCAACAATCATGATGGGGTATAAACCATATTTACCAACTACAATAGCGTTCCTTGTATCTTGTGCGCTAAGCTACTCAAGCCACAAATTCTTAGTTGCATTAAGTCTTGTCTCCGTATTTCCTTCGAAATCAAGAACAACACAGTCTCACCAACAATTGTACTCTTGCAATCCATGGCATACTATACTAATTGTTCACACCTTGTAACCAAACACCTCTGAGAAGCAGCGGCTTCTCCCCCACTTGTTTCAAACCAAATCCTGGAGACAGCGGTTAGAAAACAAGCAAGTACCGACACTGTTTCACATACATGTCGCGTACTAAGGAACAAACAACATTTGACAACCTGGTCGGACGGACTGGCCTGCTCTGATACCACTAATGTAACACCCTTCTACCCAAAGAATATTCACGACAATGATACATAAGTAATTCAGAGTAAAATCACCAAAAAGTGTGCCACATGCTTCATAAAAACACAATTCGAGCATTTTTATTATCACTGACACATAACTCCAACTTCTCACCGAAAACACCAAACAATCAACAAACACATGGATAAAAACCCAACAATTTATCTACCTTCATACATACATCATTCTAAATTAAAACATACATCCTAAATTCATCACTTTCTATCTATTTCATCAAGAATTCATCATAAACCCAAAACCCCATAAAACCCCAACCTATCTATATTCAGATTTTTACATCAATTATAATGAAAGTTATACTCCCCATGCCTTGTAATTGATTTTTTCTGAATTATTTCTCTTCTTCAGTTCAATGGAACTTTTCTCATAGTGAATATATTACACAAACACGTTACCCTCGTAAGTTAACTGAGATAATGGAAGGGCTAACTTGGATAAAGCCTTCCATAACCTTCAGTAATAACCAACTAAGGCCAAAAATCTTCTAATCTCCTTAACCCACTTCAGAGCTTCCTCGTTGTAGGTCTACATCTATCTTGGATGGATCCACAACAATACCCTTATCTAAAATAACATAACCAAGAATACTAACATCTACTAACCAAAAATCACACTTCGATAACTTAGCACATAACTTCATCTTTTTCAATACTTGTAACTCAATTCTCAAATACTCTACACGTTTTTCTCCTGATTTTATAATAGGTCAGAAAATCCCCCAACAAACACCACTTCAAACTTATCCAAATAAGTATGGAATATACTATTCATATTCTCCATACACACCTTAAGGCATACTAGCCACTACTATTCTCTACCCAACATTCTTTGTTAAATCATGGTCTCACATTTCCATTTACTCCCTCATTGGATCATCTTTCCAATGCTTCAAGTCCCATGTCAATCGGATTCTCGATTCATGAATTTCGGAGAAAACAATAATTATATACATTACATTTCTATATTTATAATATCAATCTATGGCATATAACCATGTTCTTACCTCACCATCACATAGAGCATAAAATTATCTTTCCAACGCTTCCGACCAGGCGTCAAACGGAGTTACAAAACTCAAGTTATGACCGATTCAATTTCTGAATTTTTTTCACACAACAGTGGTAATCGGTTACTCAAATTGGGTAACCAGTTACTGGCTCGAAAACAGCCTAAAAACTTCATTTTTCCAAGGGTAATCGGTTACTCTCAGTAGGGTAACCGGTTACTGCTGTAACAGAGCCAAAAATTACATTTTTCTTCATTCCAAAACACTTCTAAACCATACTCCTTCAGCCCCAATGATTACAATGCATTTAGCAACCCAAGTTAACATGTTATAACACAATAAGACATGCATTTCATCAATCCATCCATCACATATTCACATAAACCTTAAACCCCAATTTCTTTTCCACCAATCTCTACCCCAAAGTTTCTTACTAATGGAACTCACGCACAACTGGCGGTCCATCGTTGTGACTTCACTGTCAATTTCCACAACATAGTCATTGCAATCATGGCAAACATCTGAGCCTCATCTCCTAAGGTTTCTTCTACTTAGTTAATAGATATAAACCTCGACCCTTCACCTTCGTTGAATTTAAGTCCACTCTCTACTCTCTGAGAAGCAACCATCAACAATACCTGATCGACATACAAAAACCTCGAATCCACCTCATCTTCAGATGTAAGGATCTGCATCGACTAATCAAAACAACTCATAAGCACTTAGCTTAAACTCCAAACAATTCACGGTACATACCATCCTAACTAGCAAGATATGTCTATCCCATACAACATGATCCCGTCCACTATCAACAAGAGATTAAGGGTGACCAGTTCCTCAATTTGCCAATAGATAGTCAACAATCATGATGGGGTATAAACCATATTTACCAACTACAATAGCGTTCCTGGTATCTTGTGCGCTAAGCTACTCAAGCCACAAATTCTTAGTTGCATTAAGTCTTGTCTCCGTATTTCCTTCGAAATCAAGAACAACACAGTCTCACCAACAATTGTACTCTTGCAATCCATGGCATACTATACTAATTGTTCACACCTTGTAACCACACACCTCTGAGAAGCAGCGACTTCTCCCCCACTTGTTTCAAACCAAATCCTGGAGACAGCGGTTAGAAAACAAGCAAGTACCGACACTGTTTCGCATACATGTCGCGTACTAAGGAACAAACAACATTTGACAACCTGGTCGGACGGACTGGCCTGCTCTGATACCACTAATGTAACACCCTTCTACCCAAAGAATATTCACGACAATGATACATAAGTAATTCAGAGTAAAATCACCAAAAAGTGTGCCACATGCTTCATAAAAACACAATTCGAGCATTTTTATTATCACTGACACGTAACTCCAACTTCTCACCGGAAACACCAAACAATCAACAAACACATGGATAAAAACCCAACAATTTATCTACCTTCATACATACATCATTCTAAATCAAAACATACATCCTAAATTCATCACTTTCTATCTATTTCATCAAGAATTCATCATAAACCCAAAACCCCATAAAACCCCAACCTATCTATATTCAGATTTTTACATCAATTATAATGAAAGTTATACTCCCCGTGCCTTGTAATTGATTTTTTCTGAATTATTTCTCTTCTTCAGTTCAATGAAACTTTTCTCATAGTGAATATATTACACAAACACGTTACCCTCGTAAGTTAACTGAGATAATGGAAGGGCTAACTTGGATAAAGCCTTCCATAACCTGCAGTAATAACCAACTAAGGCCAAAAATCTTCTAATCTCCTTAACCCACTTCAGAGCTTCCTCGTTGTAGGTCTACATCTATCTTGGATGGATCCACAACAATACCCTTATCTAAAATAACATAACCAAGAATACTAACATCTACTAACCAAAAATCACACTTCGATAACTTAACACATAACTTCATCTTTTTCAATACTTGTAACTCAATTCTCAAATACTCTACACGTTTTTCTCCTGATTTTATAATAGGTCAGAACATCCCCCAACAAACACCACTTCAAACTTATCCAAATAAGTATGGAATATACTATTCATATTCTCCATACACACCTTAAGGCATACTAGCCACTACTATTCTCTACCCAACATTCTTTGTTAAATCATGGTCTCACATTTCCATTTACTCCCTCATTGGATCATCTTTCCAATGCTTTAAGTCCCATGTCAATCGGATTCTCGATTCATGAATTTCGGAGAAAACAATAATTATATACATTACATTTCTATATTTATATTATCAATCCATGGCATATAACCATGTTCTTACCTTACCATCACATAGAGCATAAAGTTATCTTTCCAACGCTTCCGACCAGGCGTCAAACGGAGTTACGAAACTCAAGTTATGACCGATTCAATTTTTGAATTTTTTTCACACAACAGTGGTAATCGGTTACCCAAATTGGGTAACCGGTTACTGGCTCGAAAACAGCCCAGAAACGTCATTTTTTCAAGGGTAATCGGTTACTCTCAGTAGGGTAACCGGTTACTGCTGTAACAGAGCCAAAAATTACATTTTTCTTCATTCCAAAACACTTCTAAACCATACTCCTTCAGCCTCAATGATTACAATGCATTTAGCAACCCAAGTTAACATGTTATAACACAATAAGACATGCATTTCATCAATCCATCCATCACATATTCACATAAACCTTAAACCCCAATTTCTTTTCCACCAATCTCTACCCCAAAGTTTCTAACTAATGGAACTCACGCACAACTGGCGGTCCATCGTTGTGACTTCACTGTCAATTTCCACAACATAGTCATTGCAATCATGGCAAACATCTGAGCCTCATCTCCTAAGGTTTCTTCTACTTAGTTAATAGATATAAACCTCGACCCTTCACCTTCGTTGAATTTAAGTCCACTCTCTACTCTCTGAGAAGCAACCATCAACAATACCTGATCGACATACAAAAACCTCGAATCCACCTCATCTTCAGATGTAAGGATCTGCATCGACTAATCAAAACAACTCGTAAGCACTTAGCTTAAACTCCAAACAATTCACGGTACATACCATCCAAACTGGCAAGATATGTCTATCCCATACAACATGATCTCGTCCACTATCAACAAGAGATTAAGGGTGACCAGTTCCTCAATTTGCCAATAGATAGTCAACAATCATGATGGGGTATAAACCATATTTACCAACTACAATAGCGTTCCTTGTATCTTGTGCGCTAAGCTACTCAAGCCACAAATTCTTAGTTGCATTAAGTCTTGTCTCCGTATTTCCTTCGAAATCAAGAACAACACAGTCTCACCAACAATTGTACTCTTGTAATCCATGGCATACTATACTAATTGTTCACACCTTGTAACCAAACACCTCTGAGAAGCAGCGGCTTCTCCCCCACTTGTTTCAAACCAAATCCTGGAGACAGCGGTTAGAAAATAAGCAAGTACCGACACTGTTTCACATACATGTCGCGTACTAAGGAACAAACAACATTTGACAACCTGGTCGGACGGACTGGCCTGCTCTGATACCACTAATGTAACACCCTTCTACCCAAAGAATATTCACGACAATGATACATAAGTAATTCAGAGTAAAATCACCAAAAAGTGTGCCACATGCTTCATAAAAACACAATTCGAGCATTTTTATTATCACTGACACATAACTCCAACTTCTCACCGGAAACACCAAACAATCAACAAACACATGGATAAAAACCCAACAATTTATCTACCTTCATACATACATCATTCTAAATCAAAACATACATCCTAAATTCATCACTTTCTATCTATTTCATCAAGAATTCATCATAAACCCAAAACCCCATAAAACCCCAACCTATCTATATTCAGATTTTTACATCAATTATAATGAAAGTTATACTCCCCGTGCCTTGTAATTGATTTTTTCTGAATTATTTCTCTTCTTCAGTTCAATGAAACTTTTCTCATAGTGAATATATTACACAAACACGTTACCCTCGTAAGTTAACTGAGATAATGGAAGGGCTAACTTGGATAAAGCCTTCCATAACCTGCAGTAATAACCAACTAAGGCCAAAAATCTTCTAATCTCCTTAACCCACTTCAGAGCTTCCTCGTTGTAGGTCTACATCTATCTTGGATGGATCCACAACAATACCCTTATCTAAAATAACATAACCAAGAATACTAACATCTACTAACCAAAAATCACACTTCGATAACTTAGCACATAACTTCATCTTTTTCAATACTTGTAACTCAATTCTCAAATACTCTACACGTTTTTCTCCTGATTTTATAATAGGTCAGAACATCCCCCAACAAACACCACTTCAAACTTATCCAAATAAGTATGGAATATACTATTCATATTCTCCATACACACCTTAAGGCATACTAGCCACTACTATTCTCTACCCAACATTCTTTGTTAAATCATGGTCTCACATTTCCATTTACTCCCTCATTGGATCATCTTTCCAATGCTTCAAGTCCCATGTCAATCGGATTCTCGATTCATGAATTTCGGATAAAACAATAATTATATACATTACATTTCTATATTTATATTATCAATCCATGGCATATAACCATGTTCTTACCTTACCATCACATAGAGCATAAAGTTATCTTTCCAATGCTTCCGACCAGGCGTCAAACGGAGTTACGAAACTCAAGTTATGACCGATTCAATTTTTGAATTTTTTTCACACAACAGTGGTAATCGGTTACCCAAACTGGGTAACCGGTTACTGGCTCGAAAACAGCCCAGAAACGTCATTTTTTCAAGGGTAATCGGTTACTCTCAGTAGGGTAACCGGTTACTGCTGTAACAGAGCCAAAAATTACATTTTTCTTCATTCCAAAACACTTCTAAACCATACTCCTTCAGCCTCAATGATTACAATGCATTTAGCAACCCAAGTTAACATGTTATAACACAATAAGACATGCATTTCATCAATCCATCCATCACATATTCACATAAACCTTAAACCCCAATTTCTTTTCCACCAATCTCTACCCCAAAGTTTCTAACTAATGGAACTCACGCACAACTGGCGGTCCATCGTTGTGACTTCACTGTCAATTTCCACAACATAGTCATTGCAATCATGGCAAACATCTGAGCCTCATCTCCTAAGGTTTCTTCTACTTAGTTAATAGATATAAACCTCGACCCTTCACCTTCGTTGAATTTAAGTCCACTCTCTACTCTCTGAGAAGCAACCATCAACAATACCTGATCGACATACAAAAACCTCGAATCCACCTCATCTTCAGATGTAAGGATCTGCATCGACTAATCAAAACAACTCGTAAGCACTTAGCTTAAACTCCAAACAATTCACGGTACATACCATCCAAACTGGCAAGATATGTCTATCCCATACAACATGATCTCGTCCACTATCAACAAGAGATTAAGGGTGACCAGTTCCTCAATTTGCCAATAGATAGTCAACAATCATGATGGGGTATAAACCATATTTACCAACTACAATAGCGTTCCTTGTATCTTGTGCGCTAAGCTACTCAAGCCACAAATTCTTAGTTGCATTAAGTCTTGTCTCCGTATTTCCTTCGAAATCAAGAACAACACAGTCTCACCAACAATTGTACTCTTGCAATCCATGGCATACTATACTAATTGTTCACACCTTGTAACCAAACACCTCTGAGAAGCAGCGGCTTCTCCCCCACTTGTTTCAAACCAAATCCTGGAGACAGCGGTTAGAAAATAAGCAAGTACCGACACTGTTTCACATACATGTCGCGTACTAAGGAACAAACAACATTTGACAACCTGGTCGGACGGACTGGCCTGCTCTGATACCACTAATGTAACACCCTTCTACCCAAAGAATATTCACGACAATGATACATAAGTAATTCAGAGTAAAATCACCAAAAAGTGTGCCACATGCTTCATAAAAACACAATTCGAGCATTTTTATTATCACTAACACATAACTCCAACTTCTCACCGGAAACACCAAACAATCAACAAACACATGGATAAAAACCCAACAATTTATCTACCTTCATACATACATCATTCTAAATCAAAACATACATCCTAAATTCATCACTTTCTATCTATTTCATCAAGAATTCATCATAAACCCAAAACCCCATAAAACCCCAACCTATCTATATTCAGATTTTTACATTAATTATAATGAAAGTTATACTCCCCGTGCCTTGTAATTGATTTTTTCTGAATTATTTCTCTTCAGTTCAATGAAACTTTTCTCATAGTGAATATATTACACAAACACGTTACCCTCGTAAGTTAACTGAGATAATGGAAGGGCTAACTTGGATAAAGCCTTCCATAACCTGCAGTAATAACCAACTAAGGCCAAAAATCTTCTAATCTCCTTAACCCACTTCAGAGCTTCCTCGTTGTAGGTCTACATCTATCTTGGATGGATCCACAACAATACCCTTATCTAAAATAACATAACCAAGAATACTAACATCTACTAACCAAAAATCACACTTCGATAACTTAGCACATAACTTCATCTTTTTCAATACTTGTAACTCAATTCTCAAATACTCTACACGTTTTTCTCCTGATTTTATAATAGGTCAGAACATCCCCCAACAAACACCACTTCAAACTTATCCAAATAAGTATGGAATATACTATTCATATTCTCCATACACACCTTAAGGAATACTAGCCACTACTATTCTCTACCCAACATTCTTTGTTAAATCATGGTCTCACATTTCCATTTACTCCCTCATTGGATCATCTTTCCAATGCTTCAAGTCCCATGTCAATCGGATTCTCGATTCATGAATTTCGGAGAAAACAATAATTATATACATTACATTTCTATATTTATATTATCAATCCATGGCATATAACCATGTTCTTACCTTACCATCACATAGAGCATAAAGTTATCTTTCCAACGCTTCCGACCAGGCGTCAAACGGAGTTACGAAACTCAAGTTATGACCGATTCAATTTCTGAATTTTTTTCACACAACAGTGGTAATCGGTTACCCAAATTGGGTAACCGGTTACTGGCTCGAAAACAGTCCAGAAACGTCATTTTTTCAAGGGTAATCGGTTACTCTCAGTAGGGTAACCGGTTACTGCTGTAACAGAGCCAAAAATTACATTTTTCTTCATTCCAAAACACTTCTAAACCATACTCCTTCAGCCTCAATGATTACAATGCATTTAGCAACCCAAGTTAACATGTTATAACACAATAAGACATGCATTTCATCAATCCATCCATCACATATTCACATAAACCTTAAACCCTAATTTCTTTTCCACCAATCTCTACCCCAAAGTTTCTAACTAATGGAACTCACGCACAACTGGCGGTCCATCGTTGTGACTTCACTGTCAATTTCCACAACATAGTCATTGCAATCATGGCAAACATCTGAGCCTCATCTCCTAAGGTTTCTTCTACTTAGTTAATAGATATAAACCTCGACCTTTCACCTTCGTTGAATTTAATTCCACTCTCTACTCTCTGAGAAGCAACCATCAACAATACCTGATCGACATACAAAAACCTCGAATCCACCTCATCTTCAGATGTAAGGATCTGCATCGACTAATCAAAACAACTCGTAAGCACTTAGCTTAAACTCCAAACAATTCACGGTACATACCATCCAAACTGGCAAGATATGTCTATCCCATACAACATGATCCCGTTCACTATCAACAAGAGATTAAGGGTGACCAGTTCCTCAATTTGCCAATAGATAGTCAACAATCATGATGGGGTATAAACCATATTTACCAACTACAATAGCGTTCCTTGTATCTTGTGCGCTAAGCTACTCAAGCCACAAATTCTTAGTTGCATTAAGTCTTGTCTCCGTATTTCCTTCGAAATCAAGAACAACACAGTCTCACCAACAATTGTACTCTTGCAATCCATGGCATACTATACTAATTGTTCACACCTTGTAACCAAACACCTCTGAGAAGCAGCGGCTTCTCCCCCACTTGTTTCAAACCAAATCCTGGAGACAGCGGTTAGAAAACAAGCAAGTACCGACAGTGTTTCACATACATGTCGCGTACTAAGGAACAAACAACATTTGACAACCTGGTCGGACGGACTGGCCTGCTCTGATACCACTAATGTAACACCCTTCTACCCAAAGAATATTCACGACAATGATACATAAGTAATTCAGAGTAAAATCACCAAAAAGTGTGCCACATGCTTCATAAAAACACAATTCGAGCATTTTTATTATCACTGACACATAACTCCAACTTCTCACCGAAAACACCAAACAATCAACAAACACATGGATAAAAACCCAACAATTTATCTACCTTCATACATACATCATTCTAAATCAAAACATACATCCTAAATTCATCACTTTCTATCTATTTCATCAAGAATTCATCATAAACCCAAAACCCCATAAAACCCCAACCTATCTATATTCAGATTTTTACATCAATTATAATGAAAGTTATACTCCCCATGCCTTGTAATTGATTTTTTCTGAATTATTTCTCTTCTTCAGTTCAATGGAACTTTTCTCATAGTGAATATATTACACAAACACGTTACCCTCGTAAGTTAACTGAGATAATGGAAGGGCTAACTTGGATAAAGCCTTCCATAACCTTCAGTAATAACCAACTAAGGCCAAAAATCTTCTAATCTCCTTAACCCACTTCAGAGCTTCCTCGTTGTAGGTCTACATCTATCTTGGATGGATCCACAACAATACCCTTATCTAAAATAACATAACCAAGAATACTAACATCTACTAACCAAAAATCACACTTCGATAACTTAGCACATAACTTCATCTTTTTCAATACTTGTAACTCAATTCTCAAATACTCTACACGTTTTTCTCCTGATTTTATAATAGGTCAGAAAATCCCCCAACAAACACCACTTCAAACTTATCCAAATAAGTATGGAATATACTATTCATATTCTCCATACACACCTTAAGGCATACTAGCCACTACTATTCTCTACCCAACATTCTTTGTTAAATCATGGTCTCACATTTCCATTTACTCCCTCATTGGATCATCTTTCCAATGCTTCAAGTCCCATGTCAATCGGATTCTCGATTCATGAATTTCGGAGAAAACAATAATTATATACATTACATTTCTATATTTATAATATCAATCTATGGCATATAACCATGTTCTTACCTCACCATCACATAGAGCATAAAATTATCTTTCCAACGCTTCCGACCAGGCGTCAAACGGAGTTACAAAACTCAAGTTATGACTGATTCAATTTCTGAATTTTTTTCACACAACAGTGGTAATCGGTTACTCAAATTGGGTAACCAGTTACTGGCTCGAAAACAGCCTAAAAACTTCATTTTTCCAAGGGTAATCGGTTACTCTCAGTAGGGTAACCGGTTACTGCTGTAACAGAGCCAAAAATTACATTTTTCTTCATTCCAAAACACTTCTAAACCATACTCCTTCAGCCCCAATGATTACAATGCATTTAGCAACCCAAGTTAACATGTTATAACACAATAAGACATGCATTTCATCAATCCATCCATCACATATTCACATAAACCTTAAACCCCAATTTCTTTTCCACCAATCTCTACCCCAAAGTTTCTTACTAATGGAACTCACGCACAATTGGCGGTCCATCGTTGTGACTTCACTGTCAATTTCCACAACATAGTCATTGCAATCATGGCAAACATCTGAGCCTCATCTCCTAAGGTTTCTTCTACTTAGTTAATAGATATAAACCTCGACCCTTCACCTTCGTTGAATTTAAGTCCACTCTCTACTCTCTGAGAAGCAACCATCAACAATACCTGATCGACATACAAAAACCTCGAATCCACCTCATCTTCAGATGTAAGGATCTGCATCGACTAATCAAAACAACTCATAAGCACTTAGCTTAAACTCTAAACAATTCACGGTACATACCATCCAAACTGGCAAGATATGTCTATCCCATACAACATGATCCCGTCCACTATCAACAAGAGATTAAGGGTGACCAGTTCCTCAATTTGCCAATAGATAGTCAACAATCATGATGGGGTATAAACCATATTTACCAACTACAATAGCGTTCCTTGTATCTTGTGCGCTAAGCTACTCAAGCCACAAATTCTTAGTTGCATTAAGTCTTGTCTCCGTATTTCCTTCGAAATCAAGAACAACACAGTCTCACCAACAATTGTACTCTTGCAATCCATGGCATACTATACTAATTGTTCACACCTTGTAACCACACACCTCTGAGAAGCAGCGACTTCTCCCCCACTTGTTTCAAACCAAATCCTGGAGACAGCGGTTAGAAAACAAGCAAGTACCGACACTGTTTCACATACATGTCGCGTACTAAGGAACAAACAACATTTGACAACCTGGTCGGACGGACTGGCCTGCTCTGATACCACTAATGTAACACCCTTCTACCCAAAGAATATTCACGACAATGATACATAAGTAATTCAGAGTAAAATCACCAAAAAGTGTGCCACATGCTTCATAAAAACACAATTCGAGCATTTTTATTATCACTGACACGTAACTCCAACTTCTCACCGGAAACACCAAACAATCAACAAACACATGGATAAAAACCCAACAATTTATCTACCTTCATACATACATCATTCTAAATCAAAACATACATCCTAAATTCATCACTTTCTATCTATTTCATCAAGAATTCATCATAAACCCAAAACCCCATAAAACCCCAACCTATCTATATTCAGATTTTTACATCAATTATAATGAAAGTTATACTCCCCGTGCCTTGTAATTGATTTTTTCTGAATTATTTCTCTTCAGTTCAATGAAACTTTTCTCATAGTGAATATATTACACAAACACGTTACCCTCGTAAGTTAACTGAGATAATGGAAGGGCTAACCTGGATAAAGCCTTCCATAACCTGCAGTAATAACCAACTAAGGCCAAAAATCTTCTAATCTCCTTAACCCACTTCAGAGCTTCCTCGTTGTAGGTCTACATCTATCTTGGATGGATCCACAACAATACCCTTATCTAAAATAACATAACCAAGAATACTAACATCTACTAACCAAAAATCACACTTCGATAACTTAGCACATAACTTCATCTTTTTCAATACTTGTAACTCAATTCTCAAATACTCTACACGTTTTTCTCCTGATTTTATAATAGGTCAGAACATCCCCCAACAAACACCACTTCAAACTTATCCAAATAAGTATGGAATATACTATTCATATTCTCCATACACACCTTAAGGCATACTAGCCACTACTATTCTCTACCCAACATTCTTTGTTAAATCATGGTCTCACATTTCCATTTACTCCCTCATTGGATCATCTTTCCAATGCTTCAAGTCCCATGTCAATCGGATTCTAGATTCATGAATTTCGGAGAAAACAATAATTATATACATTACATTTCTATATTTATATTATCAATCCATGGCATATAACCATGTTCTTACCTTACCATCACATAGAGCATAAAGTTATCTTTCCAACGCTTCCGACCAGGCGTCAAACGGAGTTACGAAACTCAAGTTATGACCGATTCAATTTCTGAATTTTTTTCACACAATAGTGGTAATCGGTTACCCAAATTGGGTAACCGGTTACTGGCTCGAAAACAGCCCAGAAACGTCATTTTTTCAAGGGCAATCGGTTACTCTCAGTAGGGTAACCGGTTACTGCTGTAACAGAGCCAAAAATTACATTTTTCTTCATTCCAAAACACTTCTAAACCATACTCCTTCAGCCTCAATGATTACAATGCATTTAGCAACCCAAGTTAACATGTTATAACACAATAAGACATGCATTTCATCAATCCATCCATCACATATTCACATAAACCTTAAACCCTAATTTCTTTTCCACCAATCTCTACCCCAAAGTTTCTAACTAATGGAACTCACGCACAACTGGCGGTCCATCGTTGTGACTTCACTGTCAATTTCCACAACATAGTCATTGCAATCATGGCAAACATCTGAGCCTCATCTCCTAAGGTTTCTTCTACTTAGTTAATAGATATAAACCTCGACCCTTCACCTTCGTTGAATTTAAGTCCACTCTCTACTCTCTGAGAAGCAACCATTAACAATACCTGATCGACATACAAAAACCTCGAATCCACCTCATCTTCAGATGTAAGGATCTGCATCGACTAATCAAAACAACTCGTAAGCACTTAGCTTAAACTCCAAACAATTCACGGTACATACCATCCTAACTGGCAAGATATGTCTATCCCATACAACATGATCCCGTCCACTATCAACAAGAGATTAAGGGTGACCAGTTCCTCAATTTGCCAATAGATAGTCAACAATCATGATGGGGTATAAACCATATTTACCAACTACAATAGCGTTCCTTGTATCTTGTGCGCTAAGCTACTCAAGCCACAAATTCTTAGTTGCATTAAGTCTTGTCTCCGTATTTCCTTCGAAATCAAGAACAACACAGTCTCACCAACAATTGTACTCTTGCAATCCATGGCATACTATACTAATTGTTCACACCTTGTAACCAAACACCTCTGAGAAGCAGCGGCTTCTCCCCCACTTGTTTCAAACCAAATCCTGGAGACAGCGGTTAGAAAACAAGCAAGTACCGACACTGTTTCACATACATGTCGCGTACTAAGGAACAAACAACATTTGACAACCTGGTCGGACAGACTGGCCTGCTCTGATACCACTAATGTAACACCCTTCTACCCAAAGAATATTCACGACAATGATACATAAGTAATTCAGAGTAAAATCACCAAAAAGTGTGCCACATGCTTCATAAAAACACAATTCGAGCATTTTTATTATCACTGACACATAACACCAACTTCTCACCGGAAACACCAAACAATCAACAAACACATGGATAAAAACCCAACAATTTATCTACCTTCATACATACATCATTCTAAATCAAAACATACATCCTAAATTCATCACTTTCTATCTATTTCATCAAGAATTCATCATAAACCCAAAACCCCATAAAACCCCAACCTATCTATATTCAGATTTTTACATCAATTATAATGAAAGTTATACTCCCCATGCCTTGTAATTGATTTTTTCTGAATTATTTCTCTTCTTCAGTTCAATGAAACTTTTCTCATAGTGAATATATTACACAAACACGTTACCCTCGTAAGTTAACTGAGATAATGGAAGGGCTAACTTGGATAAAGCCTTCCATAACCTTCAGTAATAACCAACTAAGGCCAAAAATCTTCTAATCTCCTTAACCCACTTCAGAGCTTCCTCGTTGTAGGTCTACATCTATCTTGGATGGATCCACAACAATACCCTTATCTAAAATAACATAACCAAGAATACTAACATCTACTAACCAAAAATCACACTTCGATAACTTAGCACATAACTTCATCTTTTTCAATACTTGTAACTCAATTCTCAAATACTCTACACGTTTTTCTCCTGATTTTATAATAGGTCAGAAAATCCCCCAACAAACACCACCTCAAACTTATCCAAATAAGTATGGAATATACTATTCATATTCTCCATACACACCTTAAGGCATACTAGCCACTACTATTCTCTACCCAACATTCTTTATTAAATCATGGTCTCACATTTCCATTTACTCCCTCATTGGATCATCTTTCCAATGCTTCAAGTCCCATGTCAATCGGATTCTCGATTCATGAATTTCGGAGAAAACAATAATTATATACATTACATTTCTATATTTATATTATCAATCTATGGCATATAACCATGTTCTTACCTCACCATCACATAGAGCATAAAATTATCTTTCCAACGCTTCCGACCAGGCGTCAAACGGAGTTACAAAACTCAAGTTATGACCGATTCAATTTCTGAATTTTTTTCACACAACAGTGGTAATCGGTTACTCAAATTGGGTAACCAGTTACTGGCTCGAAAACAGCCTAAAAACTTCATTTTTCCAAGGGTAATCGGTTACTCTCAGTAGGGTAACCGGTTACTGCTGTAACAGAGCCAAAAATTACATTTTTCTTCATTCCAAAACACTTCTAAACCATACTCCTTCAGCCCCAATGATTACAATGCATTTAGCAACCCAAGTTAACATGTTATAACACAATAAGACATGCATTTCATCAATCCATCCATCACATATTCACATAAACCTTAAACCCCAATTTCTTTTCCACCAATCTCTACCCCAAAGTTTCTAACTAATGGAACTCACGCACAACTGGCGGTCCATCGTTGTGACTTCATTATCAATTTCCACAACATAGTCATTGCAATCATGGCAAACATCTGAGCCTCATCTCCTAAGGTTTCTTCTACTTAGTTAATAGATATAAACCTCGACCCTTCACCTTCGTTGAATTTAAGTCCACTCTCTACTCTCTGAGAAGCAACCATCAACAATACCTGATCGACATACAAAAACCTCAAATCCACCTCATCTTCAGATGTAAGGATCTGCATCGACTAATCAAAACAACTCATAAGCACTTAGCTTAAACTCCAAACAATTCACGGTACATACCATCCTAACTGGCAAGATATGTCTATCCCATACAACATGATCCCGTCCACTATCAACAAGAGATTAAGGGTGACCAGTTCCTCAATTTGCCAATAGATAGTCAACAATCATGATGGGGTATAAACCATATTTACCAACTACAATAGCGTTCCTTGTATCTTGTGCGCTAAGCTACTCAAGCCACAAATTCTTAGTTGCATTAAGTCTTGTCTCCGTATTTCCTTCGAAATCAAGAACAACACAGTCTCACCAACAATTGTACTCTTGCAATCCATGGCATACTATACTAATTGTTCACACCTTGTAACCAAACACCTCTGAGAAGCAGCGGCTTCTCCCCCACTTGTTTCAAACCAAATCCTGGAGACAGCGGTTAGAAAACAAGCAAGTACCGATACTGTTTCACATACATGTCGCGTACTAAGGAACAAACAACATTTGACAACCTGGTCGGACGGACTGGCCTGCTCTGATACCACTAATGTAACACCCTTCTACCCAAAGAATATTCACGACAATGATACATAAGTAATTCAGAGTAAAATCACCAAAAAGTGTGCCACATGCTTCATAAAAACACAATTCGAGCATTTTTATTATCACTGACACGTAACTCCAACTTCTCACCGGAAACACCAAACAATCAACAAACACATGGATAAAAACCCAACAATTTATCTACCTTCATACATACATCATTCTAAATCAAAACATACATCCTAAATTCATCACTTTCTATCTATTTCATCAAGAATTCATCATAAACCCAAAACCCCATAAAACCCCAACCTATCTATATTCAGATTTTTACATCAATTATAATGAAAGTTATACTCCCCGTGCCTTGTAATTGATTTTTTCTGAATTATTTCTCTTCTTCAGTTCAATGAAACTTTTCTCATAGTGAATATATTACACAAACACGTTACCCTCGTAAGTTAACTGAGATAATGGAAGGGCTAACTTGGATAAAGCCTTTCATAACCTGCAGTAATAACCAACTAAGGCCAAAAATCTTCTAATCTCCTTAACCCACTTCAGAGCTTCCTCGTTGTAGGTCTACATCTATCTTGGATGGATCCACAACAATACCCTTATCTAAAATAACATAACCAAGAATACTAACATCTACTAACCAAAAATCACACTTCGATAACTTAGCACATAACTTCATCTTTTTCAATACTTGTAACTCAATTCTCAAATACTCTACACGTTTTTCTCCTGATTTTATAATAGGTCAGAACATCCCCCAACAAACACCACTTCAAACTTATCCAAATAAGTATGGAATATACTATTCATATTCTCCATACACACCTTAAGGCATACTAGCCACTACTATTCTCTACCCAACATTCTTTGTTAAATCATGGTCTCACATTTCCATTTACTCCCTCATTGGATCATCTTTCCAATGCTTCAAGTCCCATGTCAATCGGATTCTCGATTCATGAATTTCGGAGAAAACAATAATTATATACATTACATTTCTATATTTATATTATCAATCCATGGCATATAACCATGTTCTTACCTTACCATCACATAGAGCATAAAGTTATCTTTCCAACGCTTCCGACCAGGCGTCAAACGGAGTTACGAAACTCAAGTTATGACCGATTCAATTTCTGAATTTTTTTCACACAACAGTGGTAATCGGTTACCCAAATTGGGTAACCGGTTACTGGCTCGAAAACAGCCCAGAAACGTCATTTTTTCAAGGGTAATCGGTTACTCTCAGTAGGGTAACCGGTTACTGCTGTAACAGAGCCAAAAATTACATTTTTCTTCATTCCAAAACACTTCTAAACCATACTCCTTCAGCCTCAATGATTACAATGCATTTAGCAACCCAAGTTAACATGTTATAACACAATAAGACATGCATTTCATCAATCCATCCATCACATATTCACATAAACCTTAAACCCCAATTTCTTTTCCACCAATCTCTACCCCAAAGTTTCTAACTAATGGAACTCACGCACAACTGGCGGTCCATCGTTGTGACTTCACTGTCAATTTCCACAACATAGTCATTGCAATCATGGCAAACATCTGAGCCTCATCTCCTAAGGTTTCTTCTACTTAGTTAATAGATATAAACCTCGACCCTTCACCTTCGTTGAATTTAAGTCCACTCTCTACTCTCTGAGAAGCAACCATCACCAATACCTGATCGACATACAAAACCCTCGAATCCACCTCATCTTCAGATGTAAGGATCTGCATCGACTAATCAAAACAACTCGTAAGCACTTAGCTTAAACTCCAAACAATTCACGGTACATACCATCCAAACTGGCAAGATATGTCTATCCCATACAACATGATCCCGTTCACTATCAACAAGAGATTAAGGGTGACCAGTTCCTCAATTTGCCAATAGATAGTCAACAATCATGATGGGGTATAAACCATATTTACCAACTACAATAGCGTTCCTTGTATCTTGTGCGCTAAGCTACTCAAGCCACAAATTCTTAGTTGCATTAAGTCTTGTCTCCGTATTTCCTTCGAAATCAAGAACAACACAGTCTCACCAACAATTGTACTCTTGCAATCCATGGCATACTATACTAATTGTTCACACCTTGTAACCAAACACCTCTGAGAAGCAGCGGCTTCTCCCCCACTTGTTTCAAACCAAATCCTGGAGACAGCGGTTAGAAAACAAGCAAGTACCGACACTGTTTCACATACATGTCGCGTACTAAGGAACAAACAACATTTGACAACCTGGTCGGACGGACTGGCCTGCTCTGATACCACTAATGTAACACCCTTCTACCCAAAGAATATTCACGACAATGATACATAAGTAATTCAGAGTAAAATCACCAAAAAGTGTGCCACGTGCTTCATAAAAACACAATTCGAGCATTTTTATTATCACTGACACGTAACTCCAACTTCTCACCGGAAACACCAAACAATCAACAAACACATGGATAAAAACCCAACAATTTATCTACCTTCATACATACATCATTATAAATCAAAACATACATCCTAAATTCATCACTTTCTATCTATTTCATCAAGAATTCATCATAAACCCAAAACCCCATAAAACCCCAACCTATCTATATTCAGATTTTTACATCAATTATAATGAAATTTATACTCCCCGTGCCTTGTAATTGATTTTTTCTGAATTATTTCTCTTCTTCAGTTCAATGAAACTTTTCTCATAGTGAATATATTACACAAACACGTTACCCTCGTAAGTTAGCTGAGATAATGGAAGGGCTAACTTGGATAAAGCCTTCCATAACCTGCAGTAATAACCAACTAAGGCCAAAAATCTTCTAATCTCCTTAACCCACTTTAGAGCTTCCTCGTTGTAGGTCTACATCTATCTTGGATGGATCCACAACAATACCCTTATCTAAAATAACATAACCAAGAATACTAACATCTACTAACCAAAAATCACACTTCGATAACTTAGCACATAACTTCATCTTTTTCAATACTTGTAACTCAATTCTCAAATACTCTACACGTTTTTCTCCTGATTTTATAATAGGTCAGAACATCCCCCAACAAACACCACTTCAAACTTATCCAAATAAGTATGGAATATACTATTCGTATTCTCCATACACACCTTAAGGCATACTAGCCACTACTATTCTCTACCCAACATTCTTTGTTAAATCATGGTCTCACATTTCCTTTTACTCCCTCATTGGATCATCTTTCCAATGCTTCAAGTCCCATGTCAATCGGATTCTCGATTCATGAATTTCGGAGAAAACAATAATTATATACATTACATTTCTATATTTATATTATCAATCTATGGCATATACCCATGTTCTTACCTTACCATCACATAGAGCATAAAATTATCTTTCCAACGCTTCCGACCAGGCGTCAAACGGAGTTACAAAACTCAAGTTATGACCGATTCAATTTCTGAATTTTTTTCAAACAACAGTGGTAATCGGTTACTCAAATTGGGTAACCAGTTACTGGCTCGAAAACAGCCCAAAAACTTCATTTTTTCAAGGGTAATCGGTTACTCTCAGTAGGGTAACCGGTTACTGCTATAACAGAGCCAAAAATTACATTTTTCTTCATTCCAAAACACTTCTAAACCATACTCCTTCAGCCCTAATGATTACAATGCATTTAGCAACCCAAGTTAACATGTTATAACATAATAAGACATGCATTTCATCAATCCATCCATCACATATTCACATAAACCTTAAACCCCAATTTCTTTTCCACCAATCTCTACCCCAAAGTTTCTAACTAATGGAACTCACGCACAACTGGCGGTCCATCGTTGTGACTTCACTGTCAATTTCCACAACATAGTCATTGCAATCATGGCAAACATATGAGCCTCATCTCCTAAGGTTTCTTCTACTTAGTTAATAGATATAAACCTCGACCCTTCACCTTCGTTGAATTTAAGTCCACTCTCTACTCTCTGAGAAGCAACCATCAACAATACCTGATCGACATACAAAAACCTCGAATCCACCTCATCTTCAGATGTAAGGATCTGCATCGACTAATCAAAACAACTCGTAAGCACTTAGCTTAAACTCCAAACAATTCACGGTACATACCATCCTAACTGGCAAGATATGTCTATCCCATACAACATGATCCCGTCCACTATCAACAAGAGATTAAGGGTGACCAGTTCCTTAATTTGCCAATAGATAGTCAACAATCATGATGGGGTATAAACCATATTTACCAACTACAATAGCGTTCCTTGTATCTTGTGCGCTAAGCTACTCAAGCCACAAATTCTTAGTTGCATTAAGTCTTGTCTCCGTATTTCCTTCGAAATCAAGAACAACACAGTCTCACCAACAATTGTACTCTTGCAATCCATGGCATACTATACTAATTGTTCACACCTTGTAACCAAACACCTCTGAGAAGCAGCGGCTTCTCCCCCACTTGTTTCAAACCAAATCCTGGAGACAGCGGTTAGAAAACAAGCAAGTACCGACACTGTTTCACATACATGTCGCGTACTAAGGAACAAACAACATTTGACAACCTGGTAGGACGGACTGGCCTGCTCTGATACCACTAATGTAACACCCTTCTACCCAAAGAATATTCACGACAATGATACATAAGTAATTCAGAGTAAAATCACCAAAAAGTGTGCCACATGCTTCATAAAAACACAATTCGAGCATTTTTATTATCACTGACACGTAACTCCAACTTCTCACTGGAAACACCAAACAATCAACAAACACATGGATAAAAACCCAACAATTTATCTACCTTCATACATACATCATTCTAAATCAAAACATACATCTTAAATTCATCACTTTCTATCTATTTCATCAAGAATTCATCATAAACCCAAAACCCCAACCTATCTATATTCAGATTTTTACATCAATTATAATGAAAGTTATACTCCCCGTGCCTTGTAATTGATTTTATCTGAATTATTTCTCTTCTTCAGTTCAATGAAACTTTTCTCATAGTGAATATATTACACAAACACGTTACCCTCGTAAGTTAACTGAGATAATGGAAGGGCTAACTTGGATAAAGCCTTCCATAACCTGCAGTAATAACCAACTAAGGCTAAAAATCTTCTAATCTCCTTAACCCACTTCAGAGCTTCCTCGTTATAGGTCTACATCTATCTTGGATGGATCCACAACAATACCCTTATCTAAAATAACATAACCAAGAATACTAACATCTACTAACCAAAAATCACACTTCGATAACTTAGCACATAACTTCATTTTTTTCAATACTTGTAACTCAATTCTCAAATACTCTACACGTTTTTCTCCTGATTTTATAATAGGCCAGAACATCCCCCAACAAACACCACTTCAAACTTATCCAAATAAGTATGGAATATACTATTCATATTCTCCATACACACCTTAAGGCATACTAGCCACTACTATTCTCTACCCAACATTCTTTGTTAAATCATGGTCTCACATTTCCATTTACTCCCTCATTGGATCATCTATCCAATGCTTCAAGTCCCATGTCAATCGGATTCTCGATTCATCAATTTCGGAGAAAACAATAATTATATACATTACATTTCTATATTTATATTATCAATCTATGGCATATAACCATGTTCTTACCTCACCATCACATAGAGCATAAAATTATCTTTCCAACGCTTCCGACCAGGCGTCAAACGGAGTTACAAAACTCAAGTTATGACCGATTCAATTTCTGAATTTTTTTCACACAACAGTGGTAATCGGTTACTCAAATTGGGTAACCAGTTACTGGCTCGAAAACAGCCCAAAAACTTCATTTTTTCAAGGGTAATCGGTTACTCTCAGTAGGGTAACCGGTTACTGCTGTAACAGAGCCAAAAATTACATTTTTCTTCATTCCAAAACACTTCTAAACCATACTCCTTCAGCCCCAATGATTACAATGCATTTAGCAACCCAAGTTAACATGTTATAACACAATAAGACATGCATTTCATCAATCCATCCATCACATATTCACATAAACCTTAAACCCCAATTTCTTTTCCACCAATCTCTACCCCAAAGTTTCTAACTAATGGAACTCACGCACAACTGGCGGTCCATCGTTGTGACTTCATTATCAATTTCCACAACATAGTCATTGCAATCATGGCAAACATCTGAGCCTCATCTCCTAAGGTTTCTTCTACTTAGTTAATAGATATAAACCTCGACCCTTCACCTTCGTTGAATTTAAGTCCACTCTCTACTCTCTGAGAAGCAACCATCAACAATACCTGATCGACATACAAAAACCTCGAATCCACCTCATCTTCAGATGTAAGGATCTGCATCGACTAATCAAAACAACTCGTAAGCACTTAGCTTAAACTCCAAACAATTCACGGTACATACCATCATAACTGGCAAGATATGTCTATCCCATACAACATGATCCCGTCCACTATCAACAAGAGATTAAGGGTGACCAGTTCCTCAATTTGCCAATAGATAGTCAACAATCATGATGGGGTATAAACCATATTTACCGACTACAATAGCGTTCCTTGTATCTTGTGCGCTAAGCTACTCAAGCCACAAATTCTTAGTTGCATTAAGTCTTGTCTCCGTATTTCCTTCGAAATCAAGAACAACACAGTCTCACCAACAATTGTACTCTTGCAATCCATGGCATACTATACTAATTGTTCACACCTTGTAACCAAACACCTCTGAGAAGCAGCGGCTTCTCCCCCACTTGTTTCAAACCAAATCCTGGAGACAGCGGTTAGAAAACAAGCAAGTACCGACACTGTTTCACATACATGTCGCGTACTAAGGAACAAACAACATTTGACAACCTGGTCGGATAGACTGGCCTCCTCTGATACCACTAATGTAACACCCTTCTACCCAAAGAATATTCACGACAATGATACATAAGTAATTCAGAGTAAAATCACCAAAAAGTGTGCCACGTGCTTCATAAAAACACAATTCGAGCATTTTTATTATCACTGACACGTAACTCCAACTTCTCACCGGAAACACCAAACAATCAACAAACACATGGATAAAAACCCAACAATTTATCTACCTTCATACATACATCATTCTAAATCAAAACATACATCCTAAATTCATCACTTTCTATCTATTTCATCAAGAATTCATCATAAACCCAAAACCCCATAAAACCCCAACCTATCTATATTCAGATTTTTACATCAATTATAATGAAAGTTATACTCCCCGTGCCTTGTAATTGATTTTTTCTGAATTATTTCTCTTCTTCAGTTCAATGAAACTTTTCTCATAGTGAATATATTACACAAACACGTTACCCTCGTAAGTTAGCTGAGATAATGGAAGGGCTAACTTGGATAAAGCCTTCCATAACCTGCAGTAATAACCAACTAAGGCCAAAAATCTTCTAATCTCCTTAACCCACTTCAGAGCTTCCTCGTTGTAGGTCTACATCTATCTTGGATGGATCCACAACAATACCCTTATCTAAAATAACATAACCAAGAATACTAACATCTACTAACCAAAAATCACACTTCGATAACTTAGCACATAACTTCATCTTTTTCAATACTTGTAACTCAATTCTCAAATACTCTACACGTTTTTCTCCTGATTTTATAATAGGTCAGAACATCCCCCAACAAACACCACTTCAAACTTATCCAAATAAGTATGGAATATACTATTCGTATTCTCCATACACACCTTAAGGCATACTAGCCACAACTATTCTCTACCCAACATTCTTTGTTAAATCATGGTCTCACATTTCCATTTACTCCCTCATTGGATCATCTTTCCAATGCTTCAAGTCCCATGTCAATCGGATTCTCGATTCATGAATTTCGGAGAAAACAATAATTATATACATTACATTTCTATATTTATATTATCAATCTATGGCATATAACCATGTTCTTACCTCACCATCACATAGAGCATAAAATTATCTTTCCAACGCTTCCGACCAGGCGTCAAACGGAGTTACAAAACTCAAGTTATGACCGATTCAATTTCTGAATTTTTTTCAAACAACAGTGGTAATCGGTTACTCAAATTGGGTAACCAGTTACTGGCTCGAAAACAGCCCAAAAACTTCATTTTTTCAAGGGTAATCGGTTACTCTCAGTAGGGTAACCGGTTACTGCTGTAACAGAGCCAAAAATTACATTTTTCTTCATTCCAAAACACTTCTAAACCATACTCCTTCAGCCCCAATGATTACAATGCATTTAGCAACCCAAGTTAACATGTTATAACACAATAAGACATGCATTTCATCAATCCATCCATCACATATTCACATAAACCTTAAACCCCAATTTCTTTTCCACCAATCTCTACCCCAAAGTTTCTAACTAATGGAACTCACGCACAACTGGCGGTCCATCGTTGTGACTTCACTGTCAATTTCCACAACATAGTCATTGCAATCATGGCAAACATCTGAGCCTCATCTCCTAAGGTTTCTTCTACTTAGTTAATAGATATAAACCTCGACCCTTCACCTTCGTTGAATTTAAGTCCACTCTCTACTCTCTGAGAAGCAACCATCAACAATACCTGATCGACATACAAAAACCTCGAATCCACCTCATCTTCAGATGTAAGGATCTGCATCGACTAATCAAAACAACTCGTAAGCACTTAGCTTAAACTCCAAACAATTCACGGTACATACCATCCTAACTGGCAAGATATGTCTATCCCATACAACATGATCCCGTCCACTATCAACAAGAGATTAAGGGTGACCAGTTCCTCAATTTGCCAATAGATAGTCAACAATCATGATGGGGTATAAACCATATTTACCAACTACAATAGCGTTCCTTGTATCTTGTGCGCTAAGCTACTCAAGCCACAAATTCTTAGTTGCATTAAGTCTTGTCTCCGTATTTCCTTCGAAATCAAGAACAACACAGTCTCACCAACAATTGTACTCTTGCAATCCATGGCATACTATACTAATTGTTCACACCTTGTAACCAAACACCTCTGAGAAGCAGCGGCTTCTCCCCCACTTGTTTCAAACCAAATCCTGGAGACAGCGGTTAGAAAACAAGCAAGTACCGACACTGTTTCACATACATGTCGCGTACTAAGGAACAAACAACATTTGACAACCTGGTCGGACGGACTGGCCTGCTCTGATACCACTAATGTAACACCCTTCTACCCAAAGAATATTCACGACAATGATACATAAGTAATTCAGAGTAAAATCACCAAAAAGTGTGCCACATGCTTCATAAAAACACAATTCGAGCATTTTTATTATCACTGACACGTAACTCCAACTTCTCACCGGAAACACCAAACAATCAACAAACACATGGATAAAAACCCAACAATTTATCTACCTTCATACATACATCATTCTAAATCAAAACATACATCCTAAATTCATCACTTTCTATCTATTTCATCAAGAATTCATCATAAACCCAAAACCCCATAAAACCCCAACCTATCTATATTCAGATTTTTACATCAATTATAATGAAAGTTATACTCCCCGTGCCTTGTAATTGATTTTTTCTGAATTATTTCTCTTCTTCAGTTCAATGAAACTTTTCTCATAGTGAATATATTACACAAACACGTTACCCTCGTACGTTAACTGAGATAATGGAAGGGCTAACTTGGATAAACCCTTCCATAACCTGCGGTAATAACCAACTAAGGCCAAAAATCTTCTAATCTCCTTAACCCACTTCAGAGCTTCCTCGTTGTAGGTCTACATCTATCTTGGATGGATCCACAACAATACCCTTATCTAAAATAACATAACCAAGAATACTAACATCTACTAACCAAAAATCACACTTCGATAACTTAGCACATAACTTCATCTTTTTCAATACTTGTTACTCAATTCTCAAATACTCTACACGTTTTTCTCCTGATTTTATAATAGGTCAGAACATCCCCCAACAAACACCACTTCAAACTTATCCAAATAAGTATGGAATATACTATTCATATTCTCCATACACACCTTAAGGCATACTAGCCACTACTATTCTCTACCCAACATTCTTTGTTAAATCATGGTCTCACATTTCCATTTACTCCCTCATTGGATCATCTTTACAATGCTTCAAGTCCCATGTCAATCGGATTCTCGATTCATGAATTTCGGAGAAAACAATAATTATATACATTACATTTCTATATTTATATTATCAATCTATGGCATATAACCATGTTCTTACCTCACCATCACATAGAGCATAAAATTATCTTTCCAACGCTTCTGACCAGGCGTCAAACGGAGTTACAAAACTCAAGTTATGACCGATTCAATTTCTGAATTTTTTTCACACAACAGTGGTAATCGGTTACTCAAATTGGGTAACCAGTTACTAGCTCGAAAACAGCCCAAAAAATTCATTTTTTCAAGGGTAATCGGTTACTCTCAGTAGGGTAACCGGTTACTGCTGTAACAGAGCCAAAAATTACATTTTTCTTCATTCCAAAACACTTCTAAACCATACTCCTTCAGCCCCAATGATTACAATGCATTTAGCAACCCAAGTTAACATGTTATAACACAATAAGACATGCATTTCATCAATCCATCCATCACATATTCACATAAACCTTAAACCCCATTTTCTTTTCCACCAGTCTCTACCCCAAAGTTTCTAACTAATGGAACTCACGCACAACTGGCGGTCCATCGTTGTGACTTCACTGTCAATTTCCAGAACATAGTCATTGCTATCATGGCAAACATCTGAGCCTCATCTCCTAAGGGTTCTTCTACTTAGTTAGCAGATATAAACCTCGACCCTTCACCTTCGTTGAATTTAAGTCCACTCTCTACTCTCTGAGAAGCAACCATCAACAATACCTGATCGACATACAAAAACCTCGAATCCACATCATCTTCAGATGTAAGGATCTGCATCGACTAATCAAAACAACTCGTAAGCACTTGGTTTAAACTCCAAACAATTTATGGTACATACCATCCCAGCTGGCAAGATATGTCTATCCCATACAACATGATCCCATCCACTATCAACAAGAGATTAAGGGTGACCATTTCCTCAATTTGCCAATAGATAGCTGACAATCATGATGGGGTATAAACCATATTTACCAACTACAATAGCGTTCCATGCATCTTGTGCACTAAGCTACTCAAGCCACAAATTCTTAGTTGCATTAAGTCTTGTCTCCGTATTTCCTTCGAAATCAAGAACAACACAGTCTCACCAACAATTGTACTCTTGCAATCCATGGCATACTATACTAATTGTTCACACCTTGTAACCAAACACCTCTGAGAAGCAGCGGCTTCTCCCCCACTTGTTTCAAACCAAATCCTAGAGACAGCGGTTAGAAAACAAGCAAGTACCGACACTGTTTCACATACATGTCGCGTACTAAGGAACAAACAACATTTGACAACCTGGTCGGACGGACTGGCCTGCTCTGATACCACTAATGTAACACCCTTCTACCCAAAGAATATTCACGACAATGATACATAAGTAATTCAGAGTAAAATCACCAAAAAGTGTGCCACATGCTTCATAAAAACACAATTCGAGCGTTTTTATTATCACTGACACGTAACTCCAACTTCTCACCGGAAACACCAAACAATCAACAAACACATGGATAAAAACCCAACAATTTATCTACCCTCATATATACATCATTCTAAATCAAAACATACATCCTAAATTCATCACTTTCTATCTATTTCATCAAGAATTCATCATAAACCCAAAACCCCATAAAACCCCAACCTATCTATATTCAGATTTTTACATCAATTATAATGAAAGTTATACTCCCCGTACCTTGTAATTGATTTTTTCTGAATTATTTCTCTTCTTCAGTTCAATGAAACTTTTCTCATAGTGAATATATTACACAAACACGTTACCCTCGTAAGTTAACTGAGATAATGGAAGGGCTAACTTGGATAAAGCCTTCCATAACCTGCGATAATAACCAACTAAGGCCAAAAATCTTCTAATCTCCTTAACCCACTTCAGAGCTTCCTCGTTGTAGGTCTACATCTATCTTGGATGGATCCACAACAATACCTTTATCTAAAATAACATAACCAAGAATACTAACATCTACTAACCAAAAATCACACTTCGATAACTTAGCACATAACTTCATCTTTTTCAATACTTTTAACTCAATTCTCAAATACTCTACACGTTTTTCTCCTGATTTTATAATAGGTCAGAACATCCCCCAACAAACACCACTTCAAACTTATCCAAATAAGTATGGAATATATTATTCATATTCTCCATACACACCTTAAGGCATACTAGCCACTACTATTCTCTACCCAACATTCTTTGTTAAATCATGGTCTCACATTTCCATTTACTCCCTCATTGGATCATCTTTCCAATGCTTCAAGTCCCATGTCAATCGGATTCTCGATTCATGAATTTCGGAGAAAACAATAATTATATACATTACATTTCTATATTTATATTATCAATCTATGGCATATAACCATGTTCTTACCTCACCATCACATAGAGCATAAAATTATCTTTCCAACGCTTCCGACCAGGCATCAAACGGAGTTACAAAACTCAAGTTATGACCGATTCAATTTCTGAATTTTTTTCACACAATAGTGGTAATCGGTTACTCAAATTGGGTAACCAGTTACTGGCTCGAAAACAGCCCAAAAACTTCATTTTTTCAAGGGTAATCGGTTACTCTCAGTAGGGTAACCGGTTACTGCTGTAACAGAGCCAAAAATTACATTTTTCTTCATTCCAAAACACTTCTAAACCATACTCCTTCAGCCCCAATGATTACAATGCATTTAGCAACCCAAGTTAACATGTTATAACACAATAAGACATGCATTTCATTAATCCATCCATCACATATTCACATAAACCTTAAACCCCAATTTCTTTTCCACCAGTCTCTACCCCAAAGTTTCTAACTAATGGAACTCACACACAACTGGCGGTCCATCGTTGTGACTTCACTGTCAATTTCCAGAACATAGTCATTGCAATCATGGCAAACATCTGAGCCTCATCTCCTAAGGGTTCTTCTACTTAGTTAGCAGATATAAACCTCGACCCTTCACCTTCGTTGAATTTAAGTCCACTCTCTACTCTCTGAGAAGCAACCATCAACAATACCTGATCGACATACAAAAACCTCGAATCCACATCATCTTCAGATGTAAGTATCTGCATCGACTAATCAAAACAACTCGTAAGCACTTGGTTTAAACTCCAAACAATTTATGGTACATACCATCCCAGCTGGCAAGATATGTCTATCCCATACAACATGATCCCGTCCACTATCAACAAGAGATTAAGGGTGACCATTTCCTCAATTTGCCAATAGATAGCCGACAATCATGATGGGGTATAAACCATATTTACCAACTACAATAGCGTTCCTTGCATCTTGTGCACTAAGCTACTCAAGCCACAAATTCTTAGTTGCATTAAGTCTTGTCTCCGTATTTCCTTCGAAATCGGGAACAACACAGTCTCACCAACAATTGTACTCTTGCAATCCATGGCATACTATACTAATTGTTCACACCTTGCAACCAAACACGTCTGAGAAGCAGCGGCTTCTCCCCCACTTATTTCAAACCAAATCCTGGAGACAACGGTTAAAAAACAAGCAAGTACCGACACTGTTTCACACACATGTCGCGTACTAAGGAATAAACAACATTTGACAACCTGGTTATCCTCCTCGACTTCCTTTTTAGATAGACCCGTTGTAGTGGAACATATCATAGCCCATGTTTGTGGAGAAGTGGGTGAGGGAAGTAAGTCAGGTGGGCGAAACCCATTAAGGAAACCTAATATGGATATCCAAGTGATTTCTTGGCCCATTTGGGGCGACCTAGGACATCGTGAGGTTGCTCACCTCCGCTAGTGTGTTGGCCGTAAATACTCTTTTAATGGACTATCCTCTATAAGGGTCCGGGTAAAATAATACCAGTGCACAATCTATCAAGCACGGGGGTTTGGAAAAGGTGAAGTGATTTAATTCAAGCATATGTCATTTATTTTCGGGTGAGATTGAGACAATCGAGTTTCTCAAGCGAGACATCAAGTTGAGTCCCTTAGATGAGACTTTAGGTTGAGTATCTTAGGTGAGACTTTAATTTGAGTCCTTCATGCAAGACTTTAAGTTGATTCCCTCGAGAGAGACTTTAAGTTTAGTCCCTCAATCAAGACTTTAAATTGAGTCCCTCAGACAAGTTTTTTAAGTTGATTCTCTCATGAGAGACTTTAAGATGATTCCCTTAGGAGAGACTTTAAGTTGAGTCCTTTAGGAAAGATTTAAGTTGAGTCCCTCATGAGATACTTTAAGATGAGTCCCTTAGGCGAGACTTTAAGCTGAATCCCTCAGGTGAGACTTCATAAAGGCGAGTTTGTACAACCCTTAGGTCATTGCTTTTGTACTATTTATTTCATTGTCCCGTTAGAGGGGTTGTGTAACATTTCCCTTCAAGGTCTTATTGATGATAATGTTCAGACTATGTGGTAATTTGCTTTATATCGCTCAGATTTCTTTCTTCGTTATTTAGTTTTTAGGCATATTTCTCTATGTCACCTTGATTAAGTAGGTTTTCCTCATTGGACGAGTCCCTTTAGGTCTTGTGTGGGTCAAGTTTAATTTTGTTTTTATAATCTCACTCTTTGTAAGTATATTAGAAACCACCCCCTTTGAGATTTTTTTTAATGACTACGCCTTTAGTTTTATTAATGAAATTCTTAATCTTTTGGCTTTTATCTTATTTAGGGTTTAGGCTAAGTTGCCTGCTAAGGTGGAGATGATTTCTTGATTGTCGTTAAATGAGTGGTTTATTAGGGGTGACAAGGATCCTTCAGTGAAGATCCAACATTTTATTTGCCTCGTAAGACGACAAATATCTTTCAATGAATTTTCAATGATGTATTTCTTGATAAGGCAATAAGGGTCTGTTTGGTTCAACGGAGGGAGGGGGGAGGGAATTTAATAGAGGGGGGGGGAAGGGAGGGGAGGGGAGGGGAGGTATTTTAACTAAATATATGTTTGGTTCAAAGAAGGGGAGGGGAGGAGAGGGGATGGATTTTTAACTACATATATGTTTGGTTCACAAGGGGAGGAGAGGGATTTTAAAACTAAATTACTTTTTTATCCTTACAAATAGTATCATTCGTATTTAGTAAAAACAATTATAAATAAAAATAGTTTTGAGTAAATATCACCAAATAAAAACTCCTTCACAGTGAGTTCTAGGTGTTTTAACTCACTGTCCATTGCAATTTCACAAAATTCGCAGAAGTACTAGAGAATGTTATTTCTCTTACGGCATCAAAAGTTCAATTATGATCAAATCAAGCATTATAATACATGATTGAACAAATGTAAATTAGAGATCCAATTTGTAATATGATACATATAAACTCATCATTATGTGCAGACAAAAAAAAACAACCATATTGAATTTAATGATTTTTAAAGTTTGCTTTAGAAATTATTAAATAAATTTTATTTGAATATGAAAATTGAATATGAAATTTATTTTATAATTACTCTCAAAGCATCTGTGGCATATTCAATGTTCATGAAATAAGAAATTTGTCTGATAATATATAACTATAATCAAAACAATCAAAACTTTTAGTTAACTAGAATCATAATTTTTAGTTAACGGCAACCGATCAATCACCGATTATAGTTATATGTTACACGTATAAACAACATAAAATCAAAACAGGAAAATTCAACAAAACAAAAAGAAAAAAAACTCGTCTGAGAGCAACAATGCACATGTAGCAGCATCAAAATAAAAGAAAAAAAGAAACGTGAAACAATACAAAGAAAAACCTAAACCTAGTTTTTAATAATTCAATAAGGACAATTTTGAAATTAAAATAAATAATTGAGGATAAATTAGAGAATATAATAAAATTTTAAATAACAAATCTCCCCTCCCCTCCAAATACCCCCAATTTGAAGGGGAGCAAAAAGTGAGTCTTGGAGGGAATTTGCTTCCCTCCCCTCCCCTCCTCTTAAAAAAAATGAACCAAACACATATTTCTATAAATATCCTCTTCCCTCCATCTACCCCCAACCAAACGGACCCTAAGTGTAGGACCAATAAATAACTACCTGATAAGATGACAAGGATTTTTCCAGTGAAAACCCAATAACTAATTGTCTAATAAGACGACAAGAATTTTTTAGTGAAGGCTAAGCATTTTAATTGTCTGGTAATTTCGGCATGATGTTCTTGAAGAAGTCTTAATTTGATGCAAGGAGCGGCCTATGGTTTCCTGTGTTACCCTATAGAGCCTTCAAGATGATGCTAAATTCATATAATGAGTTTTCACTTGACTTTTCAGATTAATTTGTACGATGAGAAAACATGGATAGCTAGCAAAACACAATAAGCATTAATGGTACAATGTATATTCTTCTTATAGTGATGTAGATATTGCACCCCTCACTTGGCAAATTATTGTCATGGTTTCGATAAAACTGATACAAATAATTTTATTGATTATGTTATTCTTCATATTAATACCTTATCACTTTCTACATAATACATTTTCTTGGGCAACCAGCATGATTCATATCAACTCTCATTTATGAAACATTATGTAATTCATGAAGAACTAAGACTCCCATGTCAACGATGCTCTTCTCACTTTTAATCTAACAGTCAGTCCAAGGGTTAATAGTTTCTCTGTCGCTAATGATCCAACTTGCATATTCAAGCATCTTTGGCGTTAACTTGACGATGTCCCTCCAAAGTTTAGAATCTGTATTCTTCGCACAACAATCCACCAGGCAAGAATCATTGTATTTACCGCGCAGAACATTACACCATAATGCATCTTCTACATTGATCAATTTTCCAGCAAGCTTCATGTTACAAGCCCTGTTCATATTAACCATCTTGTGCTAGCCCAGACCTCCACACTTCTCTGTCAGCAGTGTCCCAGTTCACTGCATGATAGCTCTTCTTGTCACTAGAATCTCCCCAGACAAAATTCCTTTGCAGCCTTTGAATGTCGTCGACATAAGTTTTAGGTATCACATCCGTCATCATAGGATACATAGGGATGGCTTCTATAACACCTTTAGACAACTTAACTCTCCCCACGAACGACAGTTGTTTGGCTTTCCAGCCTGTAAGCTTGTTCCCAATTTGATCAAGAACATACCTTCTTCTTCATGAGTTTCCCATTCAACGGAATCCCAAGGTATTTACCAATATCATGAGTTTCTCTAAACTTCGACATATGTACTAGTTTCTCCCTTGATCTTCGAGGCACCTTCTTGGAAAATAAAATGCTGGTTTTATCCTCACTAACTTCTTGACCGGACATATCTCCAGCTAAGTTTATCTGAAGATTTGGAGAGGTCAACCTTGATAAAAAAAATCTTTCTTGCTACTAACTAGTAATTTCTTTGACCTTATTAATAATGTACACACTTTCTAATGCAGAAAGCTCACTCGGGGAGATAAGGACGGTGAGTTGACTCGGTGAATCAACTTGGCGAAACTGGTATAATAAACTGAATCCTCTTCACAAACAGCGGAATGCCAGAACCCAAAATGCAATAGCAAGTTTGTATCAACAAGAAACAGAGAAATCAAGCAATATTCTGGAGAAAGTGGTAAAATAATTTTAGGCTAAGAGCAAATAAATAATGTTGGCTTGAGTATCTAAGTAATAATATAGTTAATTTTCTAAGTAACACAATTGTTAATTAGAGACATGTATAATTTATCATTTTGATCCTAGAAAACTCAGCTAACAGTAATATAATAAGTGTAGACATTATGAATCCCTTTGTTAATTAGAAATTTTGGACGCACCTCTTCAATAGTCAAGTATTTTGCCGATAGCTCTGATGGTGGCGACGAACAAGTAGTCAACAGTGACGACTACTGAGGAGGCAGTTGAAACCACGGTTCAGGTGGATTGAACTTGAGACCCGATCAGTTTTACATTATCTCACGGTGAACGTCAATTGTACTTGCTAAAAAGTACAATGATAGACAATAAAAGGAGGACTCCATTCTACCATCATAGTAGATAGAACATAAACTAACAAATTTTTTTTTTGTTGCCAAAATATCAAAAACTAACAATAATTGCAAACATTGTATGGAAACAGTAGATATAAACCAAGTGTCTATTATTAATGAAAGGTTTTATCTTTGCGGGACAAAACAGCTGATTACATGATTATGTTCATCGTTCTAAAATTGAGACTATTGCGAAAATATTGATTCTGGTATGCATTTTAGAATCTACAGCTGTAAAATTTTCATTGATGTCCACAAGAAACCTGTGTTGATGGATTTATCCGAGACAGTAGCAAAATCGCAAAATCTGTTTTACCAAGGGCCAAGTTTCGGGCACCCTTGAGCAAGAGGCAGATCCAAGTTTTCTACAGTTCTGAAAGTTCTAGGTACCATCTTATCGACATATAGAGTTCCCTCCAAGTGATCACATTCATGTTGTAAAACCCGGGCCTGCCAACCAGAAGCATATATTTTGATCGGTTCGCCATTACGATCCAAACCTGTAACTTCAACGTCAAGGTATCGCTCCACCACAGCTCTAAATCCATCAACACTGCAAGATGTTATAACAATTAAACATGATATTGTATGCATGTGTATTGTTTCACACTATTTTTTTTCTGTAAAAAACAAAAACTGAGCAAATCAGCATATTTCAATCCCTCAACTTTATGAAATAGCAAATTAGTCCCTTAAATCAAAGAATGTCATTCAATTTAGTCTCTCAATCAAAATATTCATGTAGTAAACATCCATCAAAGAACGTCAAACAATTTAATCTCATTCAAAATATCCATGTAGTAAACATCCATCAAAACCAATAAAAAATCTATATATTGACTTGAGAGAAGTTGGAGACTAGAAGACAAGTTTTAGAAAAGCATGGCTTATGTATAAGAAGAAATAAGACAAAATATATGAAATATAGGTTCTTCAAAAGGAGAAGCGTTTCTAATCTAGAGGTGAAAGTTGAGGACCATATCAACCCACAGTCACGCGGCTTAAATATTGAGTCCGTAATACAAAACGATGGAGAAATAGAAAGAAATATAAACCATCAAATTCAAGCTCGGTGGCTGAAATGCACAAGAGCTTCAAAGATTTTATGTGACACAAAGGTATTGCTCAAACTTAAGGGAAAATTTTATCGGACTGTGATAAGACCTGCAATGTTGTTTGTACGAGACAATGTTGGGCGGTTAAGAATCAATACGAGAATAAAGTAAGTATAGTAGAAGTGAGAATGTTGCGTTAGATGTGTAATAAGACTAGACAGGATAAGATTAGAAATGATAATATTAGAGAGAATTTTGGGATAGCACCTATAGTAGAAAAGATGGTGGAAAATATATTTAGGTGGTTTGAGCATGTGGAGAGAGGGTCTGTAGATTATGTGGTAACGAGAGTAAATCAGATGGAGATGGGTCAAACAATTAGAGATAGAGGAAGACCTAGAAAAACTATAAGAGAAGTTATTAAGAAATATCTTGAGATTAGCAATTTGGATAGAAGCATGATACTAGATAGAATATTGTTGCAGTACATTGATGCCATCTAAGAGGTGTTAGTAAGTTGAGAAAACTTGTATGTGGAAGAAACAATTAGGACTTTGTAGCCCATTAGGCAAAGAATAATAACCACTTAGGATATCAGCTTTGAAGTAGATGATTAAATGGAGGCATGCATGCATTATACATGCACTCGGACAGAATAAGAGAAAATCATTAGATATTGTCGAATATGTTGCTTGCGTGACTATATGACTATATGACAACACCAGTAAATGTAAAAAGTTAATACATGCGCAGATTTCTTTTAGATTAATAAGGATGATTTCACATCTCAGCTGCTTAACTGTTGTGTGCTCGAACAAGTGATTGAATTGAATGGATAACCGAATGAAAGAATTATTGTCAAACCTCAAACACCCTTCAAAAAATAGGGCAGTCTTGTTGCTCTTATTCTTCAGCTTGGGATTCACGATCACCTGCAACAAGAGAACCAACGAAATTCGTATTAAAGTAATGAACCTTTAAGACAAAAGTATATATTCACTGTCAATATTCTCATTTTCTCAGCATATATGAAATGAACATACCAAAAGATCAAAAGGTCTTCTATCTTGAGCTTTGGTCTCTTCCTTTGGTGCATAACTAATATACTCTTTGGTATCTTCCAAAACAATTATCTGCATACATGAAAAGATAAAGTTCAACTCACTCTCAAATTATAGGAACGGAAAGCTTTTCAAGTTTGAGTGAAAGTGAGTTCCACAACTTCACTTTCAATTTTATAAGCAAGTGTTCCGGCCCGACCAGAACCCCAGTAATAGAAAGGCTCAATCATCAGTCCAAATTCATAAGGTGTTAGAGGCACACTACACCTACGTCTTCCGGGCCCGTATTCAATCCATATCACGGATACATCCAACGGCTCCCCACATACCACTCTGGAAAACAAGGAGATTTCTAACCACCTCTCATATATACATGATCACGCGCAAGACATAAGGTATGTTCTAACACGCGCAAGACATAAGGTATGTTCTAACCATAATCTACTTCCACACTACTTTCACTCGAAAACTAACTTGGCCGTTGAAGTGCTAACATTGCAGTTTAGTCCTCTCTCCGCCGCTTCAAAAACTTACTCCACCGCATCAAGGCATCATTACACATTTCTAGTTCCACCACATAACAACATGCAATCAAAAGTTACTTTCATTCTACATCCGCATCCTTAACAAAACAACTACACCCTTAATCTATTCAGCAATAGTGAGTGAAACAAGACAAGCCCACAAAATTGAAAAAAAGGGTAAATAACAAACCACAAAAATCATCAAAAACGTAACTAACCCTAGAAGGAATTCCAATCTGAGGAGCAGCCAAACCAACACCAGGAGCTTTCCTCATGACGCTAATCATATCATCAATAATTTTCTGCACTTTCTCAGACTTAATCTCACTAGGATCAACTTCTTGAGCAGGCTCATGAAGAACAGGGTCACCAGCTTTAACAGTATCAGGCAAATTCATCTTCTTGTTGTTATTGTCCTTTGTAAGACCCAAAAACCAACCTGCTCTTGTTCTGACAGCAGCAGTTTGAGAAGATGATAAGGTTAAACTCAATTGTGGGTTTGAAATTGATGATAATGGGGTTGGTGTTTGGTGTGTAAAGAGAGTTTTTTTGGTGATGGATAGTGGAAGCATACACCGTAAGTGTAAGGCTTCAATGGCCTTCATTCTTCTTTCTCTCTCTTTCTGAAAATCTTCAACACGAATGGGGAGTTGAGTGTTTATGGTTAGTGTTGTGTTTTTTTTCTTCTTACCTTAATTTCATTTTTAACCTTGAAGAGTTCCGAATGAAATTTTAGTCTTCTCTTTATAAAAATGTTATGGGTTTGCCAAAAAGGCCACCTCAACATCAAAAACTCAATTCAAAATTCCCTTCACATGTTTATATACATGTAGACCTTTGCTAAAAGACCACGCACTAGATATGAATTTTTTTTTATATAAATAAGATATTCTTTGTGTAGAATTGTAGAGACTAATTACTCGAGCTGTGTAAGATTATAATATGCAGCAAAACTCTTCCTCAAAAGATTTAGATACGATTTTCTAATGGAACTAAGATTCAGTAAATAGATAATATGAAACAAGTGAAACTATTTATTCAATGCACAAAATGAAATTACATTCACTTATTTATACAAAGATGAGGCTTTATGTTAACCGTTATGAATGAGCTTCATAGGATCATTTATATTCTAACCAGTTTCTAACTACTTTTTTTTATATATGGAAAGCTTTACAACGAAGTAACCAACAATTTAATAAAGGGAAAGGTGATGCAAGTAAGTTAGTTAGTGCTTAACTAACTTGCATTATTATTGTGTGAGAGTTCTCCACGAAGTTGGAGGATAGATTGTGATCATGCCCAACTTGGATAATAGGATGTGGAAAGGTTACGAAAGTAGAGGTTTAGTGAATAAAATCGGCAACTTGATCTTTTGAAGACCCCGAGAAGAGTTTGAAAAGGCCATCTTGAAGTTTCTCATGAACTAAGTGGCAATCAATGTCAAGGTGTTTGGTTCGTTCATGAAATACAGGGTTTGTTGCAATGTGAATAACACTAAGATTTTTGCAATAGAGTGTTGGTGGTTTAGTTGGTGAAACATGTAAATCTGCAAGGAGAAAGACCAATCATTGAAGTTCACGTGCAGATGCAACTAATGCTCGATATTCTACTTCTGAGGAAGCCGTGGATACAATCATTTATTTCTTGATGCGCCATGAAATCAGATATTTTCCTACGAAGAAATATTGGTCAGAGATAGAGCCTCGTGTGTTAATGGAGTTAGCCCAATCAACATCATAGAATCATGTGATGTGCAATGGCGAGTATCGAGGAAAGAATAAACCTTGAGCTGGACTTTGTTTCAAGTATCTAAGAACTCTTGATGCAACCTGAAAATGTGTGGTGGAAGATTTGTTGAGGAATTAGCTAAGTTGTTATATGACGAAGGTAGTATTTGGTCGAGTAATTGTCAGATAAAGCAAGCGACCAATTAGTCTTTTATAACTTGGAACATCCATGTGTAGAGAGCAAGAGTCATTGGATAACTTAATAGAAGGATCAGCAGGTGTGTTGACAGGTTTGGATCCGATGAAACCTGAATCAGACAAGAGATCAATGCAGTATTTTCTTTGACACAAGGATATGCCTGACTTGGAATGAACGACTTCTAATCCAAGAAAGTATTTGAGCTGGCCCAGATTTTTAGTTTTAAACTGAATGTGAAGGACTGGTTTGATCTTGTTAAATTCCTCAAGTCAATTTCCAGCAATGATTATGTCATCTACATAGACTAGGAGAATACTGAAGTTGTTTTTGTCTTGTTTGGTAAAAAGTGAGTGATCTACATGAGCTTGAACATAATTATTATGGATGAGGGTAGAGGTGGGTTTTTCATATCTTTTTCTACTTGCCATACAAAGATTTCTTGAGTTTAGATACTTGATTTGGTTTGTTGGTTTTGATTCCAGTAGGAATGAACATGTAAACTTCCTCTTGTAGTTTACCATGTAAAAAGGAATTATTTACATCTAATTGATGTATGTGCCAATTATGTATGGATGTGAGGGTTATGACCAATCTGGTTATTGTGAGCTTGGATACAGGTGAATATGTATCAAAGTAATCGAGTGTTTCAATTTGATTGTTGCCTTTAGCTATTAAGTTGGCCTTGAATCTTTAAACTGGACCATTTGCATGAAAATTGATTTTGTATATCCATCTGCAGCCTATAGGTTTAATGTTGGGTAGTAGGTCAACAATGTTACATGTACCTGTTCTCTCATGAGTTGCAAACTCAGTTAGCATAGCTTGTTTCCAACATTCATACTTGTTTGCCTCAATAAATGATTTTGGTTCAGCTATGGAGTTAAGAGACATGGCAAAATAAGTATGCATGGGTGATAACTGAGAATAAGACATCAAATTTGAAAGAGGGTAATGTGTACCTGGAGATGAATGGTTGGGTGCATCAGTGAATGCATTGCAGATATAGTCTTTGAGGTATGTAGGTGGTCTTTTTGGTCTGATGTGATGGTCAGAGTTAGTGTGTGAGTTATGTGTTAGTGTCATTTGAGTTGGTGTGTTGATCATTATTAGTGTTGGTCAGGTCAGTATCATCATCATCATCATCATGTTGATGGGAATTAGTTGTGTTATGTGGAGTTTGATGTTGTGAATGATTGTTAGATGATGATGATTTCTTGTCAATGTAAGTAGCGTGTGGGGATATATGTTGATCATTGCAAGAAGGTTGTGTAAGATAAGTGTATATTTCCTAATTAGTGTTAGGACTGATGTTGCTTTGTGAGTAGGGAATTATATGTTCATGAAATATTACATTTATAGAAATGAATATTTCATTAGTATGAAGGTCCAAGAGCAAATATTCTTTATAACGTGTCTTGTAACCCAAGAAAATAGATTTTCTTACTCTTGAATCTAGTCAACTACCTACCAAAGATTGGAACATGCTTAGGCATGCCCATCTTTGCCCTTAACTCCTTATTTACTCCAACATCATTTCATGCCCTTTTTGGTAATTTGCTATCTCAATATTCTTTCACCAATCACACAACTCCTTTTGTACACATGGCACAACAATTTTGAATTTTTCCCTCTATCACTCATCTCCCCTCTTTTCCTCTTTCTCTCTCTCTTTTTCCCTTTTCTTTCTCTCTTTCTCATCTCACAGATCTCTCTCTCTTTTTCGTTTCTTTCACTCTCCCTCTCTCGCAGATCTCTCTCTCTATGTTCTTTCCTCTTCTTCCCTCTTTCTCATCAGACTTTCTCTCTCCCTTTTACAATTTGATAATTCACAAAATCTAGGGTTTTTGATACACTTCACTTCCACTGCAGCGTGTGATTTGGTTACTCATTTGCCACACCATTTTCACACAGTAAGTTCGTTGTTTTTTCAAGCTTTGTTCATTATATGTATTTATTCATTTTTCGATTTCGTTAACTAACTTGGTTGGTTCTTTATTCAGATATGGCTGAAGTTGTTCCAGAACCCGCCATTGTCGTTTCAGATCCATCACAGATCGAAGTTAAACTCTTTAACCGCTGGAGCTTCGATGATGTCCAGGTTTAATTTTTTTCCTTTCATTTTTGTGTTTTTATCGGATTAATTTGTACAATTGAGTTAATATAGATTTCTATTTAGGGTTTGAACTAATTATGATTTAAATTAATTTTATTAAAAATTTCTGATTTTTGTTTTTGTTGTAATTTTGTTTGTGGTGTTTTAGCTCTCTGATGTGTCTTTGATTGATTACATTGGAGTTGTGGCATCCAAACATGTCACATACGTTCCTCACACTGCTGGTAGATACTCTGTGAAGAGGTTTAGGAAAGCTCAGTGCCCCATTGTGGAGAGAATCACAAACTCTCTCATGATGCATGGTAGGAACAATGGAAATAAGCTCAAGGCTGTTAAGATCATCAGGCATGCCATGGAAATTATTCATTTGCTTACTGATCAGAATCCAATTCAGGTCATTGTTGATGCTGTTGTCAACAGGTATGCTTTGTTTGCTGTGAAATTAGATATCTAAGTTGTGGTATATACATTTGGTTTTTAATTATTGTAGTGAATGTCTTTTTGGTTGGTTTTATTTGGAGGATGAAGTGATGAATATTTGGTTCCCTATTGGTTTGATAATCTAAATGCAATTGGTATCATGTCAGACCATTACTAGAATGTCTTTTTGGTTTTTAATTATTGTAGTGAATGTCTTTTTGGTTGGTTTTATACTCTTGCTTTGTTACCTTACTAGAAATATTAAGAGCTAATTGCCACAAGAGAACTGTGATTGTAACTGTGAATAATTGTCTTTGTTTTGATGATTGGATTACTTCTTCTTCAGAATGTGATTTTTGATACACTGCCGTCTTCACCACGTCAAAATGCAGTGAGCAGTAAAACACTTGAGCCTTGGCAATTCTGGTGATGTCAATGAGATCACACTTGATATAACTGCCAGGGACCTTCAATCTGCTGCCAAGGTATCTCTGTGAATTAACCTTCATGACCTTGCTTTACTGCATCAAAAAATGTGTCTTGATTTCCACTTTATATTTAGTTTCATATTTTTACAGCTCTTTTGACATAGTCCTGAGTTGGAAAGCAAGGAATGTCGTGTCGCTTCATGTCAAGTTGCGATATATATTTAAAGCTATTTCAGCTGCAGCTTGGTGTTACCCTTTTGGAACTTGCTTACCTTTATTATTAATTATAATTGTGTAGCAGTGGACTTGCTTACCTTTATTATTAATTATAATTGTGTAGCATTGGACTTGCTTACCTTTATTATTAATTATAATTGTGTTAGCTATTTTTCCCGTGTTTCAGAAATGCAAATGCTGATGATATGAAGTATAGAGACACTATAGAACAGAAAACCAAATCCTCAAGAGATGGTTACTCTGGGATTTCAGATAGAGGCCCTAAATATAGACTAATGGAGTAACCCATAAAATAGATGAATGTCCTGCAGGAGACTTGGCAACTGAAAGGTCTTCCAGTGCCAAGGCTTCGCCAATGGGCTTGATGGAAAGATCTCCTCCTTCAACAAGCATTGAAAGCAGATATATGAATAAAAGTGTTAAGCGGAATCTTTAAATCGACGAAAGTGGAAGAAGGAGCAGTACTGATGCAAGACATGTCTCTTCAGATGATAGACTTGCCCGTGAGTTGCCTCTAGATAAATCACTATTGGATAAGCCCTCTCAAGCAGACACTACTTTCTATGGTAGGAATCAGAACAATTTACCGGTAGTTGCTCCCCCACATGGTTTCAGACCTACATTAGTTTTTTTCAACTGAATGCTTACTATTTTGTCATGTATCCTGACAGGGATATATTTGATACTCCTTATTTGAACGGCGCCGTTGGATTATGGTATTAGATTCCCCTACTAAAATTGATTTAAGTGATCACTTTTTTCAGTGATGCGCCTTTATAGTTTGAACTTCCTACTTTCAAAATTTGAATTTTGTGCTTTGATGTTTTTGACATAAGGAATGTATAAAATTACTTTCTGCAAATATTTTCTTATTCTGAACAATTCTCATGGTGGACTGCAGTTATTCACATACTAATCTTGATGACTTGGAGAAGGATACAATTAAGGAAGATGATCGTGCCATTTTGCTGGAAGCAGGGCTAACAAGATCAGCATCAGCAAAATTCCATGCATCATCTGTCAAAATGAATTTGATTCGGTAATTTTCTATGGAGTGCAATGTCAAGGGCTTCTTTTTAGTGTTTTACGTTTGTATTTTAAGATCCTTACCTATTTGCAATCCTTCTTGCCATTATATTATTATAGAGAAGCACTTATCATGATAAACACTTCTAAATTAGCTTTCCCGACACTACAGTTTAGGACCAGCAGAGCTGCTTTTCGATTGAAAGCTTACTACTGTTAGAGGTCTTGAACTTATTTTTGATAGTGGAAGCTCTTACACTTACTTCAAAGTCTTCCAATTTGTTGGAACGGTGCAAAGTCATTCAAATCTGTTAGTGATGTCAACAAGTATCAAATTTGTTAGTGATGTATATCTGTCTATCTGGTACATCAATTACAGGTGTTTCTTTGTCATTTGTTTACAAGATCTTGACTCTTGATGTGATTGATCATAATACTGTCAATGTTGAGGATGCCATTCACTTGGTGGTTGATGCTGTCACTAGCTGCAAATTTGAGGTCACTAATAATTCTTCCGAAGAAGTTGTTTTAATAAAGATACTACAAGTTCTCCTAGCGTGTATGAAAAGTAAAGCGTCTGTAATGCCGAGTAACCAACATGTTTGTACCATAGTGAAGGGATCTCATGCTCTTCAATTTAAATGTTATATTCCATTTCAAATGTAAATGGTGTCTGTTACAGAAATATTGCATTTCAAAAGTAAAGCGTCTGTAATGCCGAGTAACCAACATGTTTTAATCCTTAGAACTCTATACTGAATTGTTTTTATTGGCATGCAAACTTTGTTTTGGAAACAATTCAATAGATTATATGAATGTACATTGACCTAATCATTTATATCGATCGATTTCAGGTATCAGCCACAACGAACCACGAAATTGATGGCTAACCAGGCCCTCCAAATGCCGGCGGCATCATGACACCACTTTACCTCAAGTTCTCCTCAGTAGTACTAACCAGTCCTGTGGATAGCATGTGACCTTAACATGTGGAAATTTGATATGCAGGTGACCTCAAGCGAATATGTGAGACTGACCTGGGAGTTGTTTCCCAGTGTTGTTTGACTAAACATGTTTTTAAGATGAGCAAGCAGTACCTTGCAAATGTTTCCTTGAAACAATGGCAAGATCCAGTCAGAGGAACATTGACCGGTGGAATGATCAAGTAATGTCTTTATTTCTGTTTCTATCTTTATGCAATGCTCAGATTGTTAACATTCAATTAGTTAGTCATGAAATTTTATTTGTATTATACCATTAGCTCCTAAAGTATTAAGTGTGTGTACTGAGTTTGTGAAAAGAATTGTGGATTTGGATTGTTAGGAATTAGATTATGTGGAGGACCAGCCGTGTATTAAGTGTGTAGGAGAGGCAATTACAATTTGCATTTGTTTTGCAGCCACTGTCACAAACATCTGATGCCTATCTATTTCATATTCATTTGATTTTATCAACAACTTAATATGAACTGCAATAAACTCATATCTTAATGGAATGTTTCCTAGATTGAAGATGAAGTCCTAATTGAGATCGCTAATGGATGTCAACAGTTAGAGAGCTCGATAGACAACTACAAATGCTTATAGCTTAGGCCAAAATAGATTCATTTTTTTTGGTGCATTCAATGTTATTTTTAACGTTAATCTTATTCATATTGTTTACAGTCAGTGAAGACAGGAGACACCATTTTCGTTGTTCACGGGAAGTAAAACTACTTCTGTTTGGCTAGAGGTAATAGAAATAGTTGAAATAAAGTCCTACATGCATGATGAGTTCTACTTGAAACTATGCAGGTAGCGGAAGTTACAGGGCAGGATGTTGTTTGTACTATAAAAAATTCAGCAACATTAGCTGGGGCATTGTTTACACCTTGCATGCATCTCAAATTCATATTGATTTGCCTACCCTCACTGAGAAAGACAAGGAGGTAATTTCCACTTTTCACTTTCATCTTTTAGTGAGTTACCTACTGTCAAACATGCAGAGCTTGCCCGTGCCTGGATTATAGGTTTCTTTAAAGTTCTGAGGTATCATTTTTTTCCATTGCAGGTTATACGCACCTGGGGAGTAAAAAACAAAATTGAAGATGTTCACCAGGTTATTTGTGTTCCACATCCTTTGTGTTGTATCATCTGAAGTTTCACATGTTGTATCATATGATGTTTCATGCTAACAGTAGTTACCGTTCTTTCAGGTTAAACTTTTTACCGACACTTTGGTAAAGACCATGGTGGAGCTTAATGATTTTGTTGCAGCTTTGTGATAAAATGCCTAGCCCAATGGGAGAATCAGCTGTTGATTGTGAGAATATCTCTTCGTTGCCTGTAGTTTCCTTCACAATTGGTGGAAGAACTTTTGACCTTGCCCCAGAGGAGGTAAAGTCCTCAATCTGATTGATTGCATTTGCAATTACTGGTCACTGTATTTTTTAATGTTATCAAAATAAGTTAAGTCTGATCTAGCCTATGTTTAGTTAAATGCGATTACGTGAGAACTTACTCTATGATTAATAACTTTTATAAATCAAGTCTAAAAATCATAGGGGCGCTATTAAATCAAACATAGTGTGGATCCACAAACATGATACTAGATAATAGTTCGAACTATACTGTTTTATTGATGGAGTAATGTTATGCAGTAGCAATGAGCAATTTGCAGTAGTTGTAAGTTATTCATGAATGTTGTTCTGTTTCATGCTCTCAATTCTCACTCAGTTTTCCATTTGGTTTATTCAGTACATCCTTAAGGTGGGCGAAGGTCCGGCAGCTCAGTGCATTAGCGGCTTTATTGCTCTAGATGTTCCTCCTCCATGAGGCCCTCTCTCGTACACCAAATATCATCTATTACTTTGAAAAATTTACCTGCATAATTGAAATCTTCTTTAATATGAACCTTTCCGTCATTTTTAAATATCATCTATGATCTATGATTTTCTCAGCTAATTCCATGTCTACCTAAATGCAGGATCCTTGGAGATATCTTCATGGGACGTTATCACACAGTCTTTGATTTTGGTAAATCAAGAGTTGGATTTGCTGATGCAGCTTAAAGAACGAAGGATCTCGTCTCTAGAATCACTCTTATTTGCTATCTATTTGCGAACTTTGACAATCATAAACTATGTGTATACTAAGTTGTTGTCACTCCCACTTGGATGGACTAAATAGGTTCAATGATTTATTTGTGTCTATCGCCATATTGAGTCCCAAGATTATGTATGTATGCAGATTTAGAAGCAAGATGCATGTAAGGTATTAACAGGGTGATGCCAAGTAACAAATTATGACTCTGTTAAAAAAAAACAATCAGTATTCATCTAAAATATATATACTTTATTATAGATGAAAACGAAAATTATTATTTAATAATTGCAATTTGTCAATTGGTTACGCCCATTTGATTATTGGGCACGCGTGGTTCTTAAAAACGACATGTATAACAACAAGTGGAAAATAGGAAATGTGTTTGTGGTAAGTATTACTATATTTGAAATGCGTTTGTATCGGTAAGTATTACTATCTACATAATTATTCGGTTTTCAAGGAAAGGAAGGAAAGGAAGGGATTTTACTATTCGGTTTTCAAGGATAGAAATAGTAAAGTTATGTAGTAAACATCACCTAATCACGGGTCACTATCAACACAATATCTATTTCATTTTAATTAACAATTGTTTTAATATGTGAGACAAAATCTTTTTTAAAATATTAATTTTTTTCTTACTCTATCTCACAATTTAATTTTTTTCTTTTTAAAATATCTATTTTTTTTAAACCTGGAGAATCGGTTGGATTGTAATTAAAACACAAAGCTACCAGGTCTTGTAATTTTTATCACTCTTATAATTTTTATCACTGAAATTCATTATTTTCACGAGACACTATCACCACAATACTTTTTTTTTCTATTGGACTATCGTTTCAGATTTTATCATTATTATTATACTAATTAAAAACTCAGTTTGCATTTCCTTAATTATAATTGATTTATATTATTATTCTTATTATATTTTTCGCCCATTTCTTATATTAGATAACCTTTATTATTTTTAAACCTTATTTTTATGCATATTACATCACCATCTTTCTATTTATCCTTTATTTTTTATTAATGATATTGTATCTCATATTGATCAATATAAAATCAAGTTCATAATTATTTAATATCTTAATTTCTATTTCTTCGTTTTAAACCTAACTACAATTTATATCATATCAAATAAATTTATCCGTACGAGATATCAAATACGATGTTGAGCTTATTGAACGTGAGGTGTGTATGTGCATATACTTTCAATGTACTATAAATTATTAAATTTATCATTCAAACTATCAATTTATTATTGTATTCTAAGGAAACAATGAGAATGAAATTTGTAAATTTTACCATCTCCTATGAATTTTATCACTAAAACTCACTATTTTCACGGGTCACTATCACCACAATACATTTGTTTTAATCAACCAAATATTTATAAATATTTATAATTAGTAATGGTATTTATAAATATTTATAGTTATTAGACATATTAGATTTATAATGTTGGTGTCTTTCTACGTTGAATACATGGACTTTCATGGCTTATTAGTTTCCATATGCATTTCAGTACAATTGTATAGTACAAATGCTTATTCAAATCCTCACGGGTCACTACCATAACAATATCTATTTGTTTTTGCCATTCCTAAGCTTCCAAACGTGAACCCTTGCTTTCTTCGACGGCTTGGACGATCCTTTTTTTTTCCAACTCTGAACTAAACCCTAACAAAAAAAATACAGTACTAAATTGAACCCTTTTTAGTGTCTTTATCCCCATCTTATATCCAAACATTTCATTACGGGGCCCCATTTGTTTTTATTCATTTTTATTTCTTTTACAATTTCTCTTTTTCTCCTTACATATCAATATTACTTTTTATTTCTTTTCAATTATTATTATTTTTTTCAATTACTCTTCTCATTGTTAATTTAATTTCTACCTAATTAATATTTATTATTATTTATTTCTTAATGTTTTTATATTATTTCATTTTAAACCAAACAACAATAACCCGTGCGTCCGCACGGGTTTTTTACTAGTTTGGATCTGTAAGATGATAAAGTGGATGCATAGGCAAGGCATCCAAAAATTTTGAAAACTTGTAAATCGGGGTCTTTATCAAATAGAGTAAAATAGGGTGATTCATTGGATAAGATAGGAATTGTCACTCTATTTATTAGGAAAACAACATGGTTGAGGGCATCTGACTAATAGGAATTGGGAAGTTTGGACTGGTATAATAAAACTATTCATACATTCAAGATATTTTGATATTTTATTTCTACTCTCCCATTTTGTTAGGGAACACAATATTTTTTTGTCTAAGATACCTTTGGTGTTGTAGAATGAGGAAAGAACAAATTCAGGACCATTGTCTGTCCTTATAATTTGAGGAGTGGTTATATTTTGATTTTCAACCATGTTGATAAAGTTTTAGACATGGGTGGCTACTTCTGATTTAGCTTTCATCAGTATAATCTAGGTGAATCTAATATAATCATCCATTATGGTAAAAAAATATCAATGTCCATGGATTGAAGGAGTGGATATTGGGCCCCATATATCAAAATGAAAAAGAGCATATTTTGAAGTAGCATGAGAGATACTAGCTTTGAAATGAATTTTCTTTTGTTTTGCAAAATGACAAATGTCACAAACATTCTTATTTTCATTAGTAATGGAAGGATACACCTTTGTCACATCATACAATCTATGATTGGGTAAGTGTCTTAGTCTAATCACATATCATAGATTGTATGGAGAAAACCTCTTTAATACAATCCACTCACTTGACTAGCCAAACCAGTCATCTTCATTAATCGTATGAAAACCAGTCAACCACCAACTGTCATTTGGGGCAATTGATACTCGCATGGACAAACATACACACAATTAGAAAAATATTTAAGATTTTTTATAAGCAATTGTTATAAAAGATGTCACTTTGGCGACTTTTTCACTTCAACTACTTACTTTAAAATGTTAAATTACTATATAAAAATATATTCTGTAGCCAAATTCGAACAACATTGAACCAAAAAAAAATTGAAATTAAATCCAAATAAAAAACACTAATGCACTTTACTATATTATTACACATTGTTATGGCATTGGTACTGAATTCAATTCCAAAATATAAAACCACATATATTATTTATAATAAATAATGAATAATATAAAAAATATTAAATCACATATATTATTTATTATAAATAATAATAAATAACACAATAAAAGTTTCAATTCTATCCATTGGAACAACAAACCCACCCAATTTCATTCTTCAGATATATTATCCTAACTTCTATTTCAAAGACGTCAACATTGATAGTGATGATGATTATGAGCATCTACAAGGCTTGAAATAAAAGTTAAAATGTATATGTATGTTTCTTGGTCACTTTTTTTATTGAATTATTATTTGCTTCATGAATACATTAATTATATATTGTGTAGGTGAGAATACAAAGATAGAAATGACATGTAGTCCTAATCGAAGAATTTCTGAACTAGAACACAGAAAACGACAACTACGATTCTCTGTCATTAGAGAAACGACTAAAACTACCAACCCAATAGGTAGTGAAACTTGTCAAACAAGCATCATTGAAAGCAATAAAAGAATTGGGACAACCCATTTCACAAATCACACAGATTGGAAGAAAAAAAATTCAAATTTAGAACCCGAATATAAAAAATACCGAAATTCAAATTGAATCAAATATGAGAGGCTCTGATACCACTTGTTAGATTTGTTCATAACCTTATTATTTCTATCTCCATCGATATAGACATCAAGAACATAACTCTAAATTAATCCTTATGAGTTGATATACCATCAACTTGTATCCCTTAAACCCATATCAGAATTCAATCATAAATTAAAAGCGGAAGCGTATCTGAATTTTTCATTGAAATCGCTGAAGGTTGCGGGTATGTGATCTTCCGATTTGTAGAGTTTCTTAGGGTTCCTTGAATCTCCTCTGATGGGGATGAAGAGAGAAAACTTGATAAATCGTATTTTCTTACCGTACTTTACAAATGGGGACCATAACCCATTTAAATAACCCTAGGGTTATTTCTTGGTTTTCAATATTTTAATTTGACCCCTCATCAAATTAGATATTGACTTACGGTATCTACACAATAACCTGACATTTCATGACATTTATGCTTTTAGCCACAAACTTAATATTATATTAATTAGACCCCTTTAAGTCTTGACTAACTAAAATAATGGCACTAACACCTTAAATGTTACATTTGTGACCCAAAATTCTAACAATCTCTCATTGGTCACATATGTAACTTTACATGAGTGTTAGACTTTATGAGCTCAAAATTTTCCATTACATAATTCAAGCATATCCAAAGTATCTCGTCCATTAGTCATGTCAATATACATAATCAAAGTGATTTTTGTTATATCAATCATAACTAAACCCTTCATTGATCATTAATAGTGACACAACTAAATGACATATATCCATCATGAAATGTGCAACATGAAAATCACATGAAGTTGGTCTGTATATGTCGATTTTCAAATGGTCCTACTTTACTTTAGTGAGATCATTCAATAACTTTATTGTACAAAATGTAAACTACTGAATATCAAAATTTATTAATTGGAAAATATCCAAAATCATAGTATGCATACATAATACCAAACATAGAACATAAAATTCATAATCGACTAACTCCCACTAAATCAAAGACTCCTCTAACGGAAAAACTCCCATGTGAGTAGTGTGCTCATAAAAGACCTTGGGTGGGAGACCTTTTGTAAGAGGATTTACTATCATGGAGTTTGTCCTTAAGTGTTCTATGGAAATTTGTCCACTTTGTACCATTTCCTTAACAACTAGGAACTTGATGTCAATATGTTTTGACTTAGTCGAACTCCTATTATTGTTGGAATACATGACAGATGATTTGTTGTTAGAGTATAACTTAAGTGGTCTTTTAATTTCTTCCACAATTCGCAACGCAATGACAAGATTCCTTAATCAAATCCCATGGTTGGATGCTTCATAACATGCTATAAACTCTGCTGCCATGGTAGATGAAGCCGTAAGAGTTTGCTTCGCAATGCGCCAAGAAACTGCACCACTAGCCAACATGTAAATATAGCCTGAAGTAAATCTTTTACTGTCTTTGCATCCAGCAAAATCTGAGTCAGAGTATCCAGTGATCTCTAACTGGTCTGGCCTCCTATATGTGAACATATATTCTTTTGTTCTCTTTAAATACCTCATAACCTTTTTGCCTACTTTCCAATGATCTATTCCTGGATTTCTCAAATATCTGCCTAACATCCCAAATATGAACGCAATATCTGGATGCGTGTACACTTGGGCATACATCATACTCTATACTGCTGACGCATAAGGAATCTTTTGCTTTTCTTGAATTTCTAAGTTTCCTTTTGGGCACTGACTGAGACTGATATTGTCTCTCTTAGCAATTGGAGTATCTCCTTATTTACATTCCTTTATGCCAAACCTTTTAATTACCTTTTCGATATAGCTCCTTTGTGATAATCCTGGAATACCACGAGATCGGTCTCGATGTATCTGAATTCCTAATACAAATGAGGCATCACCAAGATCTTTCATTTCAAAATTTCTTGATAGAAATTTCTTAGTTTTGTGCATCATTCCTATATAATTTGTGGCAAAAAGTATGTCATCTACATACTAGACAAGGAAAATGTACTTGCTCCCACTGAATTTATGATACACACAATCTTCAACACCATTCACCTCAAAACCAAATGAGAGAATTACTTCATGAAACTTGTGATATCACTGACGAAACGCCTGCTTTAGTCCTTACATGGATTTTATCAATTTGAAAACCATATTCTTTGAGTCTCCTGGCACAAAGTTTTCTGGTTGCATCATATAGATTGTTTCATCAATGTTTCCATTGAGGAAAGTTGTATTGACATCCATTTGATGGAGTTCCAAACCATAATGTGCAACAAGAGCCATGATTGTCCTAAAAGAGTCTTTCGATGAAGTCGGAGAGAAAGTCTCTTTAAAGTTAATCCCTTCCTTTTGAGTATAGCCCTTAGCCACAAGACAAGGCTTATACCTCTTTACATTACCGTTAGAATCCTGTTTGATCTTAAAAATTCACTTGCAACCAATGGGTTTCACACCTTCTGGTAATGGGACAAGTTCCCAAACTTTATTGTCTAGCATGGACTTATACTCCTTCTTCATTGCTTCAATCCACTTTTCTGAGTTGGAATCCAGCATGGCTTCACATAAGTTGATTGGATCATCTTCCATCATACCATTATTTTCCTAATGTTCTTGAAGAAAGACTATGTAATCATCCGGAATATCATTTCTCCTTTCTCTAGTGGATCTTCGCAAAGATATTGGCTCTTGTAACACTTGTTCTTGAGGATTTTGAGTTTGTTCTTCATGAATTACCAAATCATCTTGAGTTGGAGGAACTACAACAATGTATTGTGGAGGTTTTGTACTTGCTTGATCAAAAGCAACTATATGAATTGGTTCTGGAATTGTTATCGATTCTTCCTCTAAGATAAAGTCTCTAACCTTATTCTCCCCCCCCCCCCAAACTCAATATCCTCAAAAAATGTGGTTGTTCCCGTCTCAGAAATTTAATTTAATTTGGGATCATAAAATTTGTAGCCCTTAGATCTTTTAGAATACCTAATAAAGTAATTGCTCACTGTTCGAGAGTCCAATTTCTTTTCATTTGGCATATAAGGCCTTGCCTCAGCTGGACATCCCCACACATGAAAATGTTTGATACTAGGCTTTCGCCCGGTCCAAAGCTCGTAAGGTGTTTTGGCAGCTGCTATTGTTGGTACTCTATTTAGAATATAAGCTGCAGTCTTTAGTGTCTCTCCCCAGAGTAACTCTGGAAAGGTAGAATGACAAATCATACTCCTCACCATATCCTTAAGAGTCTGATTTCGTCTTTCAGTAACATCGTTCATGCTAGGTGATCTTGGCATGGTGTATTGTGGGGCGATTCCACATTCTTCCAGGTATTTGGCAAAAAACCCTGGACATTGTTCACCTGAACCGTCATATCTACCGTAATATTCACCGCCACGGCCAGATTTGAATTTCTTAATTCTTTTATCAAGTTGATTCTCAACTTCAGTCTTAAATGATTCGAACACATCCAATGACTGAGATTTTTCATGTATAGATATATGTATGCTTATATAGAATAATTGTCTATGAATGATATAAAACATTGTTGACCATTCCAAGAAGGTGTCGGAAATTGTCCACAAATGTCTGTATGTATCAATTCTAAGACATATGTAGCTTTATATGCACCAAATTTATTTGTTTTGGCTTGTTTGCCTTTAACGTATTCGACACAAACATCAAAGTTTGTGAAGTCAGTGGAATCCAAAATTCCATCTTACACTAGTCGCTCAATTCTATTTTTAGAGATGTGACCTAGGAGTTTGAGCCATAATGCTCCTGAATTATTATCATCAATTTTACGCTTAATACCACGTGATTCCACATTCAAGAATTCGCGATAGGTAGTTATTGTGTCAAGCAAATATAGATTATCATGACCCATAAGTGAACCAGTTCCAACAATATCTGAATTGAAAGACAACTTGAGCATATTGTTTCTAAATAAACAAAAATAACCTGTTTTGTCCAAATAAGAAACTGAAATCAAACTCCGTCTAAATGACGGAACCACAAAAGTGTCTTTCAAATCCAAATAAAATCTAGTACACATTAATAATCTAAAATTTCCTATAGCTTCCACCTCCACCGACTTTCCATCTTCAACATAGATGTATGTTTCAACATCATTTGACTTCTGGTAGTTCAGGCAACCCCTCATTGAAACACTGATGTTAGTAGTTGCACCCAAGTCTAACTACCAAGTGTTTCTAGATACTGAAGCTAAATTAACCTCGGAACAAACCAAACCATGACTCATGCGATTGAAGCGATCCCACTTCTCATAATTTTTCCTCTGTCCAGAGGTAGTAGATTTCGTAGGAGAAGCAAGTTGCTCCTTTCTTAATGCAAGGTCAAGATCCATGCAGCCAAGAATAATTTCCATGTTCTCATTCCAAACCTTAAAATTTATCTCATTAAGGACCTGAACCTTATTCATATTAGCAGATATTAAAGCAATTTCAACTGAAAAATAGAACATAATAAACACTATAAATATACTCGCATAAAAAAGAACTGAATTATCAATTTGTTCAAATTAAGACATAACTCATCTCAAGATACTAAGTCCGCCATCAATATTGAGTCTTTGGACACTAATATTAACTGCTAGTGATACTCTTGTTGTAACGATGAAACATTGATAATAAAAAACATGTCGAATAATAAATCCCTCTTTACATTGATTTATTATTCATATGTGAGACCTTATAGTTATCACATGTTTACCATCACAGGTGCGTATGAAAACCGACCAACCACCAACTGTCCTTTGGGGCTATTGATACTCGAATGGACAAACATACACACAACCAGAAAAATATTTAACTTTTTTCATAAGCAATTGTTATAGTAGAGGTCACTTTGGCTACTTTTTCACTTCAACTACTTAAAAATGTTAAATTACTGTATAAAAATATATTCTGTAGCCAAATTTGAACAACATTGAACCAAAGAAAAATTAAAATTAAATCCAAATCAAAAACACTAATGCACTTTACTATACTATTACACACTTTTACAACATTAGTACTGAATTCAATTCCAAAATATAAAATCACATATACTATTTTTAATAAATAATAAATAATATAAAAAATATTAAATCACATATATTATTTATTATAAATAATAATATATAATATAATATAAGTTTCAATTCTAGCCACTGGAACAACAAATTCACCCAATTTTATTCTTCAGACAGATTATCCTAACTTCTATTCCAAAGACGTCAACATTGATAATGATGATGATTATGAGCATCTACAACGCTTGAAATCAAAGTTAAAATGTATTTGTATGTTTTTTGGTTATTTTTTTTATTGAATTATTATTAGCTTCATGAATACATTAATTATATATTGTGCAGGTGAGAATACAAAGATATAAACGACATGTAGTCCTAACCGAAGAATTTTTGAACCAGAACACAGAAAATGGCAACTATGATTCTCTGTCATTAGAGAAACGACTAAAACTACCAATCCAAGAGGTAGTGAAACTTGCCAAAGAAGCATCATTGAAAGCAATAAAAGAATTGGAACAACCCATTTCACAAATCACACAAATTGGAAAAAAAATCAATTTTAGAACCCTAATATAAAAAAAATACTGAAATTCAAATTGAATCAAATATGAGAGGCTCTGATACCACTTGTTAAATTTGTTCATAACCTTATTATTTCTATCTCTATCGACATAGAAATCAAGAACAAAACTTTAAATTAATCCTTATGAGTTGATATACCATCAACTTGTATCCCTTTAACTCATATTAGAATTCAATCAGAAAATAAAAACGGAAGCATACCTGAATTTGCCATTGCGGGTATGTGATATTCCGATTTGTAGAGTTCCTTAGGGGTTCCTTGAAATCCTCTAATGGGGATGAAGAGAGAAAACCTGATAAACCATATTTTTTGACCGTACTCTACAAATGGGGACCATAACCCATTTAAATAACCCTAGGGTTATTTCTTAGTTTTCAATATTCTAATCTGGCCCCTCATCAAATTAGATATTAACTTACGGTACCTACACAATAACCTGATCTTTCATGACATTTATGCTTTTAGCCTCAAACTTAATATTATATTAATTAGACCCTTTTAAGTCTTGACTAATTAAAATAATGACACTAACACCTTAAATATTATATTTGTGACCCAAAATTCTAACATGAACGAATAGTCAAGAAATTAGTGGTCATAGTTAAAGAATAATTGATATTAGTATTTCATATCACATTATTTTTTCAATAAAATAATATTAAAGATAGAGTTTAACTAAAAATACATAAGAAAAGGTTTTGTTATGCATATGTTGAATTGAAGAATAATAGATATATCTTTTTATTAATATGATTTTGTATATATTTCTTTATTATATATATATATATATATATATATATATATATATATATATATATATATATATATATATATATATATATATATATATATATATAGTTCATATCCTATGAGAATGTCATTTTTATGTGAGAACATGAAAATGAATCTGCATCATTAAATTTTAAAATAAATGGTCGAATTTATTTGTGATTTTTGTTTTTCTCTCTCCTCCATTATTAAAATAAATGATGGAGGAGAGAGAAAAAAACTGACACATAATCTCCACCATTTATTTTAAAATCTAATGGTTCAGATTCATTCTATGTTCTCACATAAAAATGACATTCTCATATGATACGTTCCCTATATATATATATATATATATATATATATATATATATATATATATATGGTTCATATTCTATAAGAATATCATTTTTATGTAAGAACATGAAAATGAATTTGAATCATTAGATTTTAAAATAAATGGTGGAGATTATGTGTGGTTTTTGTTTTTCTCTCTCCTCCATTATTAAAATAAATGATGGAGGAGAGAGAAAAAAAAACTAACACATAATCTCCACCACTTATTTTAAAATTTAATGGTTCAGATTCATTCTCATGTTCTCACTTAAAAATGACATTCTCATATGATATGTTCTATATATATATATATATATATATATATATATATATATATATATATATATATATATATATATATATATATATATATATATATATATATATTCTATGAGAATGCAATTTTTATATAAGAACATGAGAATGAATCTGAATCATTAGATTTTAAAATAAATGGTGGAGATCACGTGTGATTTTTGTTTTTCTCTCTCCTCCATTATTAAAATAAATGATGGAGGAGAGAGAAAAAAACTGACACAAAATATGTACCATTTATTTTAAAATCAAATGGTTCAGATTCATTTTCATGTTCTCACATAAAAATGACATTCTCATATGATATACGTACTATATATGTGTGTGTATGTATGTATGTATATTGTATAACATTTTTAATTTAAAAATTGAAACTCTATTATATACAATCAAGGTCGGTTTTGGGTTAGGGCAACTAAGTCCACAATCCGGGGTCTAAAAAAAATGCGACTATAAAAATTTGGTGGTGAGCTTTAGTAATATGATAAATATTTTTATATATCTTATTTGTCGTAAAAAATATATTATTGCAACATTGCCCAGTATGAGCTCCGATACGTAAATGAGTCATATATAATATTTTAGTTTTTTTTCATAAACGTCCAAAAGTAAAAAAAAGAAAAAAGATATTGAGGCATAGGAGAATCGAACCCCTGCACGATGAAAAATATGAAAACTTCCCTCTACTCAGACTATTGGTGTTTAGTCATTATTTATGTAATCAAATATATATAATATTTTTATAAATAAAGCATCAAAATTCAAGATTAATTGGTTAGTTTTGGCTTGATACATGATTTAGTCCCTTAACTTAAATTAATGTTTCACTTTAGTTTTTTTAATTAAAAAAAAGTTACAAGTTAGTCCTTTAACTTCACTTTTGTTATTCTATTTGGTCCATTCCGTCAATTCCTAATAAAAAAAATTTAAGTTTTGATGAGGTGGCATGACAGAAAGATCATTAGTACAAATCTGAGTCAACCTATCCAGTTAAAAACAAAACCCAAACAATTCTGATACATTGTTTAAACTACAGGGTCCCCAAAAACAAAACTCACACAATTTAAACAGTGTATTAATTTTTAACTATATGTTGACTTAGATTTGTACAAATGACTTAGATTCCTTAAATGAAATTAAGAACTAACTTGTAATGTTTTTTAGTTAAAAAATTAAAGCAGAATATTAAATAAAACTAAGATACTTTGTAACTAATTATGTCATTAGTTTTTTATTCGGGATATATTTTTATTGTTAGCCTTGAACCTCTAAAAAAATCAAGACTAGCCTTGTATACAATATTAAATAAAGTTAATTTTATTAAAAAATTTAATAAATATGTATTAAAATTAAAATTAGCATACGTTACCTTTAAGATATGTGAAACTCAAATACAACTTTTAAATAATAATGAGAAGGTAATATCTTATGAGAAAAGTAATCATTTCTACCCACTCATTAATTTCATAAAACTCAAATTTATCCCCCAATACTTTTTAAAATATATATTTCTCTCACATATATGTGATTTGCAGAGTCGTCTCAATCTTTTGAGATGTCCTGTGTAAGAATCTAAAGTTAGCTTCAGTTAAGGCATGTAATTTTTTAAGAGATCCTATTTAAGTGTAAATTAACTGTGAAATATTTTTATGGAGGCCCTTTTTTCTATAGCTTGATCATAAAAAAATGGAAGGCCCTGTGCTGTAGGCCGCCTTGCACGCCCTCAAAGACGGTCCTGGTGATTCGGCAAACTGAAATATTCCCTCACCCTCAATTTATAAAAGAAAAAAAAAACTATTTTGTTTTATTCAAATTATAAATGAAAAGAACAATTTTTATTCTGCTTATTCATTATATATATATATATATATATATATATATATATATATATATATATATATAATTAAATATAAATTATACTTAATTTGCTCTCCTTAATTTTCTCTAAAACTACTAATCAGTAAATTATGCTTTTATATTTTTTGTGAAACCTATTGTAAATAAAAGACAAGAAAAACCATACTCTAAATATTCTTGTTTTTTATTTGGGAAATTCAAATATTCATATTTGTTAGACATAGAGTTTAAAAGAGTCTATACAGAATGACATCCTGATAAGTGATCTTTGTATTGATCTTTCTAGTCGCTTTCTTTTAGTAGTTTATCACATTTTTTTCGATTTTTTTTATTTGTCATATTTTATATTTTGGTTTGTGTTTTATTGTGAATTTCAAAGTCTAAGGAGCATCCAAGCAAAGAGGGATCAAAGGCAAACGAAATTGAACGAAAACGACATTTTGACAATTTCTTCTATGCAAAAGTTAGGGGGTTGCTACGACCACATGTATCAGCTGCTGCGAGCCATAGAAACATGATGTCCTAAGGCCCCCTTTTGAAGCTTTTTTTACTAGAGGCAATGACCTGTTATGTGTTAGTGTGTGAGGCACTTATAGTGAGGAGAGAATAGAGAGAGAATAAGGAAATAAGGATTTGTATTATTGAATTGTGTAAATAATGATACAAACTATGACTATTTATATGCAACCCTAATTGGGCTTGAGCTAACACAACTTGGATTATATTTAAATATTAAATCTAATCAAATCTAATCTAATATTTCAACACACCCCCATAATCCAAGTTGTTGAGCATACGCTAGTTATAGTCGATCTGAATTATTCCTAATTTCTTTCTCAAATTCAGGAATTTGTCGATCTTCAATCCTTTGGTGAAAATGTCGGTCAATTGTGCTTCACTTGAGCAATGCCTAACTTCAAGTTCACCTCGATTTACCTTTTCCCTCAAGAAGTGAAATTTGGCTTCGATATGCTTACTCCTTCCATGCAGAACTGGATTCTTCGCCAGATTTATGGCTGACTTGTTGTCGATTTGCAACACAAGAGGTTTCTTCACTTCGACCTCCATTTCTTCAAGTACTGATCTGATCCAAATTGCTTGACATGCAGCATATGATCCTGCTATATATTCTGCTTCACACAATGACAATGCCACCATAGGTTGCTTCTTCGAACACCATGAGATTGGGGCACCAAATACTTGAAAGAAATAACCAGTTGTACTTCTTTGATCTTCCTTATCTCCACACCAATTAGCATCTGAAAAGCAATTAACTATTGCCCATTTGCCTTCAGAATCTCATCGAAATAGAATTCCAAAATCTGTTGTTCCTTTTAAGTATCTCATAATTCTTCTTGCAGCTTTCATGTGTGACACTCTTGGTTCACCCATGAATCTGCTCACTAATCCCATTGCGAAACCTATATCAGGTCGACTGTTGCACACATATCTCAGAGATCCAACTATTTGTTTGAACAAAGTTACATCAACTTTATCTTCCTCTCCATGCTTCTCCAACTTCAAGTTTGGTTCGACAGGTGAGGATGCAGGATTCGAATCATCCATTCTGAATCTCTTGAGTATCTCTTTGACATACTTCCTTTGATGTAGCATCATACCATGCTTCAGCGTTTGAAATTCCATGCCTAGGAAATAAGACAATTTTCCCAGATCCGACATTTCAAATTCCTTCATCATCAGCTCTTTGAGCTTCGACAAGTTCTCCAAGCTATTTCTAATTACCAACAAGTTATCGACATATAAGCAGATGATTATTATATCTTGTGCTATAACCTGGACATAGACACCATACTCAGACTTGCATTTGACAAATCTTAATTTAACTAAGTATGAGTCGATCTTCTTGTTCCATGCCCTAGGTTCCTGCTTGAGGCCATAGAGCGCTTTGTGTAACTTATATACTTTACTCGCTTCCTTCTGAATCACAAACCCAGGAGGTTGTGTGACATAGACCTTTTCGTCTAACGGGCCATTCAGAAATGCTGACTTCACAACTAAGTGAAATGTCGACCAACCTTGGTTACATGCCAATGCTACCACTAGTCGAACAGTCTCCAGTCTTGCTACTGGAGCAAATAATTCAGAGTAGTCAAGTCCTTTTCTTTGAAGAAACCCTCGAGCTACTAATCTTGCTTTATGTCTTGCTATCGACCCATCAGCATTGTGTTTCAACTTGAACATCCACTTTACTTCGATAGCTTTTGTATGTGCTGGCAATTTGATTAACTCCCATGTGTTGTTTCTTTCGATTGTCTGTAACTCTTCGACCATATCTAACTTCCACTGTTGAATTTTTAAAGCTTCGTTATGGTTGATTGGTTCAACACCTGCAAGGAAAGCAAAATGAACTAATTCTCCATCTGGTGTGACTTCATCATCACCAGTCACTTCATAATCATGAAGTCTTATTGGAGGAACTCTATTTCGTCGAGGTCTTTGGCTTGTTTCAGCCACAGTCTCTGTGTCGGGAATGTCAGTAACTGCTTCTACTTCGACTTCGACTGGATTCTCAGCAATTCCATCAACTTCGACTTCATCAATTTCTTCGTCGAAATCAGAGCTCATCAATCGCTTGTTAATTGAATTATTAGAATTCCAATCCCAGGAAAAAATTTCATCTATCACAATATCTCGACTCAACACAATCTTCTCATTAATTAGATTGAATAACCTGTATGCACCAGTCTTATGATATCCTATCAGAATCATAGGTTCACTCTTGTCATCAAGCTTCCTTCGTCTTGCATCAGGAACATGCTTGTAACACAGAGCCAAACACCTTCAGATGACTCACTGATGGTTATTTTCCACTCCACACTTCTTCAGGAACCTTTTTCTTTAATTGCTTGGTATGGCACATGTTCAGGATATAAACTGCAGTCGAAACAGCTTCACCCCATAAAGATTTTGGCAAATTCTTCTGCTTGAGCATACATCTCGTCATATCCAATATGGTTCTGTTTCTTCTTTCAACAATTTCATTATGTTGAGGAGTATAAGGAGCAGTTACCTCATGATCAACATCATGTTCTGCACAGAATTTTTCAAACATCTACGAAGTGTATTCGCCACCTCCATCGGTTCGCAGAACTTTGATCCTCTTCTCACTCTGGTTTTCGACAAGCATCTTGAATCTCTTAAAGATTTCAAATACTTTATCCTTTCTCTTGATCACATAGATCCTCGTCTTTCGACTAAACTCATCGACAAGCGAAACAAAATATATGTTTCCACCAATGGTATGTTCTTTGAATGGACCACATACATCTGAATGTATAACTTCGAGTATGCTGGATGATATCATTGGCATAGTCGAAACAAAAGAATTTATGGATTGCTTTCCGACTAAACAACCTTCACAGAGTTTGTCAGGCATCTCAAGACTTGGAATACCAGATACCATATCTTGAGTAATCAGCTGATTGAGTGATCGAAAGTTCAAATGTCTAAACCTTAAATGCCACAACCAACTATCCTTGTGGTCGACAACAGTTTTTAGACATTGTACTTTAGTCGAACTGATCATGGTCTTAAACGTCCTGTTCTTCGATAATGGAGTTTTCAAGACCAAATTGTTCTGGGTGTCGAACAATTTCAAAACTCCATCTTTCATGACAACTGAGAAGCCTTTTCGACCAGTTGTCCAACACTTAACAGGTTGCACTTCATTCCAGGTACATAGAACACATTCTCTGATCATGGCTTTCGCTCCATTACTCAGTTGAAAAACTATGTTGCCAGTACCTTCTGCTTGCAACGAACTGTTATCATTAAGTTTTATCTTGCTCTTCCTTGACTCGTCAAAATCTACCAACCACTCCTTTCGACCAGTCATGTGATTTGAGCAGCCTGAGTCGAGGAACCTGATCTTGGATTTGACATGATTATCTGCCACTGCAGCCGTAACCACCATACCACCTTCAGAATAATCTGAATCTTGGCATGCAAGGTTCGCTCCTTCGTCCTTGCCTTTTTTCGATCCATTGTCTTTCCTGTACCAACAATGTTTGGCCAAATGACCCTAATTTTCACAGTTATAACACTGCATAGCTTTCTTATCTTCTTTGTCCTTTTGATAGTTTCCTCCTCCTCTTTTCGAGGATTCAGAAGCTCTATCTTCAACCTGATTCTTTTGAGGGTTCGACCAAGACTTCTTTCCTTGAGTCTTGTCGACTTTGCCTTTGAATTTGTTGGAACCACCCTTCCTTTTCCATGACCGAGCCTGTAGTGCTTGTATCGAATCCTGAACTCCCTTTCTTTCGACAATCCTCATCTCATGCGCCTCCAAGGAACCAACCAAATCTTCCACTTTTAGGGTTTCAAGATTGTTGGATTCTTGAATAGCTACGATAACGTGATCAAAGTGAGAGGTCAACGTTATCATTACCTTTGTAACACCCATATATAAAACTCATACATCAAAGCATAAATATTATATATAGATCCAAGTGTTTGGTACTGAAACACATAAGCTCCTAGTTAACACATTGTATACAAATAAATGCCCTAAAGTACAAAGTACAAAAACCTAAGGCATATTATACACAAGATGTTCAAATGATAAAAACTAAGAACTAGATCAACAATGATCCCAAAATACACTTCGCTACGGAAGCTAGCCATCAACAAGCAAGGAAAAGATCACACGACCTTATCCTTACCCTTCTCGGAACCTGAAGCACCTGAAATACATCAACAACGTGGGGTGAGATACATCAAATCTCAGTGAGTTCCCTATCTTATGGATTCTCTCGAATTAACAAGGTTCTAACAATCCTAACTCAAGTCCGGGGAAAAGGGGAAAAGACTCTTGAGTTCACATTTCAATTCTCACACTATATGGAAACATGACATGAGTTCATTAACTCACAACATCACTAATCGATAACCATACCAAGACATCTCGTCTTCCCGTCCGCTTCTACGTCTAGAAGGCGGCCCGAGTCATAGATCCTTGTAGTTACTTGGCATACGAATTGGATTCAGGATCATCGTCCTGTTAACCGTGAACCGTCACTTCTCATGGACTGTTAACCATCACAAGTCTCTACCCATAGCATAGGCTCCAATCGTACTACACGTAGGGAATCAAACCTACCAAATAATTGTGTACCCATTTCAGAGGAGCTCGAGACCCATGAAACTACACTCAAAATATACCGGTTACGATTACATGATCACATACAACAATACGATTGTATTCGACAATCATAAGGCTATAATGCCTTAAGGCCTCTCATGCCTTTCTAAAACCACAAAGTTAACCACATGTTCCATACTAGTGTTTCACTCTCAACTAGGCCAATACTCGGCAAGGATGTATCTTTCAACAACACGTGCCCGAGCATCTCCATTTAGAGTTGTCTACAATTTCTAGCTCCTTACTAGATTCTCCTATAGTTCAAGTTTGAGGTTTCCTCACTCTTCCTATCTTATTTTCATATTAACATGCATACTCTATTACAATCATGTTAAACAATATTAGGATAGGCAAGACATGTCATAATTGCATAGTAGAATAATATATAACAATTAAAACATAAATATATCACTCTTAGAACTTTCTCGATTATTTAATCGGTCGGTAAAATCGACATATTTCATCTCCATTGCATAGAATATTTCCTCGGCTTTAAATCGATATAAAGAATGATCGAATCCGATAAACAAGTCGAAAGTTATGAATTTTCTCATTTTGGAAGGAAAACTCTAAGTCCCAGGTCGCGCTAAGGGCGCCCCTGCCCGCGCTAAGCGCGCAACTCTCTGCCATCTGGGGTTGCAGGATTTCAACACCGCGCTGAGCGGGCTTCTGCGCGCTAAGCGTGCTCTGCAAAACTCAGAAAAATACCTGCTATAATAATTCAAAACCAGTTCCTCTACATCCTCAATACCAGTTCCAACAACCAATTAGAGGCATATTCAACATTTTTCTAACATAGTTTCATCATCAAACTTCATAAAACAAGTTTTCCATATGAACACCAAATTCTACATAAACCTAACATTTCCAACATAATCAAAACCAATCCAAACTTCATAACAAGTATTGATAAATGATTCTACACATGTTATGATCATACTACGAGATTTATCACTCATTTCAACCGTTAGAAACATCGATTTTTCGAAATAATCATTTTTCACCAAAAACCTAACTTATCTCAAACTTCATGAAATTCAAAATCAAAAGTTTCTAAACTAGAACCCACCTCTTAGATAAGATGAAGACGAAGAGAATGAGATGATTGGGCAAGGATTGGATGAATGGAAGATGATTCTTGTTCTTGAACTTCTTGGTTTTCTCTTCTTTTTCCTTTCTCTCCTTTCTTTCCTTTCTTTTCCCTTCTTTCCTCTTTCTCTCTCTATGTTACTATCTTTTTTTCTTTTTGTTTGGAAAATGGGAGGAAAAGGAAATAAGTAGTAAACTAGTATTAGTAAATAATACTACTAAATGTCCAAAAAGTCTCTTAAGTCCAAATTAATAAAATACCTCAGAGTCAGATAATATTAATTGGATTTATTCTAAGTTCCACAGTTACCCTAATTATTTTATCAAATAATTTCTCAGAGTACACCGGACTCAGTTGATCACAATATAATATTATCCGGATTAATAAAATACGGGGTATTACATCCTCCCCCCCTTAAATAGAAATTCACCCTCGAATTTAAAGATTACCTGAACCGATGAGAGTAAGCATCTCGCATTTCCGATTCAAGTTCCCAGGTTGCATCACCCGGATGCGTTACATCCCACTGTACCTTAATGAGAGAAATGTCCTTGTTCCTTAATACTTTTGTTTCTCTTCCCACAATGCGACTCGGTTGAGGTTCAAAAGTTAAATTTGCTTCTATTTCAATCGTATCCGGTAGAATCGGCTGAAGAAGATCTGGAACAAATCTCTGAAGTTGAGATACATGGAAAACATCGTGCATTTCCGACAGAGAGGGCGGTAAGGCCAATCTGTAAGCTACTTCACCAATCCTTTCTAAGATCTGATACGGTCCCACGTATCTCGGGCTTAACTTGCGTGACTTAAACGGTCCTTTCAATCTCAATCTAGGAGTGACTTTCAAAAACACATGGTCACCTTCTTCAAATTCTAAAGGTCTCCTTCGATTGTCTGCATAACTCTTTTTTCGATCTTGTGCTTGCTTAATTTTCTCGCGGATCATTCGAATCTTTTCCGTAGTCTCTTGGATAATTTCGGGTCCCAAAATTCTATCTTCACCAACCTCCGCCCAACACAAAGGTGTTCTACATTTTCTTCCATACAAAGCTTCATAAGGAGCCATTCCAATGCTCGCATGGTAACTATTGTTATAAGAAAATTCAATCAATGGTAATAGTTCTTTCCAATTACCCTTACTTCCTAGTACACAAGCTCTCAACATATCTTCCATGGTTTGTATTGTTCGTTCAGTTTGACCATCCGTCTGAGGATGATTAGACGTGTTCAAACGCAACTCCGCCCCCATAGCTTGTTGAAAAACTTTCCAAAACCTTGAAGTAAACTTCAGATCTCTATCTGACACAATATTTGAGGGAATACCATGCAATCTTACAATTTCCACAATAAATAACCTCGCAAGATGACTTGCCTTGAAAGTAGTCTTCACGGCTAAGAAATGCGCAGATTTCGTTAGTCGATCCACAATCACCTAAATCGAATCATAACCACCTTGCGTACGGGGTAAACCTACTGCAAGGTCCATAGAAATACTGTCCCACTTCCACACTGGAATGTCTAACGGTTGCAATAACCCACCCGGTCTTTGATGCTCAATCATAACTTGTTGGCACACCGCACATTCCGACACAAGGACCGCATCATCTCTTTTCATACCGGACCACCAATAGTCCTTCTTTAAATCTTGATACATCTTTGAAGAACCCGGATGTATAGTAAAAGCACCTTTATGCGCTTCTTCCAAAATCCTTCTTTTCAATGCCGCATCATTCGGAACACAAATTCTTTGGTTGAACATAATAATTCCGTCGGTAGCCTGAACAAAACCTGGTAGAAGTAACACTTCTTGCAACTTCTCATCCAACGTTTGACCTTGTTGAATCTCAACTCTTAGAGTAGAATTTACATTCAAATTTCCCATAATTACACCATCTTGAGTCCACACAACTGAAGATTAAGATCTCTAAAATTCTCCAACAAAGCATATTCCAAAATAATCAATTTCGCACTATGAACTACTTTCTGACTTAATGCATCTGCTACCTTATTCGCTTTTCCTGGATGATACTTTAGCTCTAGATCATAATCCTTTAAATATTCCATCCACCTCCTTTGACGAATATTCAACTCCTTTTGGTTAAAGAGGTACTTTAAACTCTTGTGGTCACTAAACATTTCAAAATGTACTTCATATAAATAGTGACGCCACACTTTTAAAGTAAACACCACCGCCGCTAATTCCAAATCATGGGTTGGATAATTCTTCTCGTGAATTTTCAATTGTCGAGAAGCATAAGCCACCACGCGACTTTCTTGCATTAAAACGCCTCCTAATCCCATCTTAGACGCATCACAAAATACTTCATACGACTTGCTAGGATCGGGAATAATCAGAACGGGAGCTGTAGTCAAACTTTCCTTCAAACTCATATAACTTTGTTCACACGCCGAATCCCACGCAAAGGGGCAATCCTTCCGAATAAGCTTAGTCATTGGCAACGCTAATTGCGAAAAACCTTTGATAAACCTTCTGTAGTAACCTGCTAGACCCAAGAAACTTCTGACTTCCGAAGCATTTCTCGACCTCTCCCAATTTATCACTGCTTCTACCTTCGACGGATCCACTGCTACACCACCTTGTGATATAACGTGACCAAGAAACTTAACTTCCGCCATCCAAAATTTACACTTGCTTAACTTAGCAAAAGTTGTTTCTCTTGCAACACGGATAAAACAATTCTCAGATGCTCTTCATGCTCTTGTGAAGTATGAGAATAAATAAGAATATCATCAATGAAGATTACAACAAACTGGTCCAAGTAAGCTTGAAATATACGGTTCATGTAGTCCATAAAATAGCTGGAGCATTAGTCACACCGAAAGGCATCACTAAGAATTCGTAATGACCATAACGGGTCCTAAATGCAGTCTTAGGTACATCGGAACTCTTCACTCGAATCTGGTGATAACCCGACCTCAAATCAATCTTCGAGAACACACAGGCTCTTTTCAATTGATCTAACAGGTCGTCTATCCTGGGTAAGGGATACTTGTTCTTATTGGTGACTTTATTCAGCTGACGATAGTCGATACACAACCGCATCCCACCGTCCTTCTTCTTTACTAACAATACTGGAGCTCCCCACGGTGAGACACTAGGTCTAACAAAATGCTTAGCCATAAGCTCTTCCAATTGTTCCTTCAGTTCTCTCAATTCAAGCGGTGCCATCCGATACGGAGAAACGGATATAGGAGTCGTTCCCGGTACCAGGTCAATAGAAAATTCCACTTCTCTCACCGAAGGAAGAGAAGTGACATCTTCGGGGAAAACTTCTGAAATCTCACAGGCTACCAGAAATACACAAGACTTGAAGGTCGCTACTCCCTTAACTTCGGACAAAACACAATTTCACACATTGTATTGACACAAAGGAGTGTGTTGCTCCACAATAAAATAAAACAAAACAAGGATGTCCGTTTATGAAACACGTACCCGCTATTAAAGAGTTGTCACTCTTCTTCCTCCTTGTATCCAAAGTGTAAGCTCTTCCGGCATTCTTCCCTTGTGTCTGATTCCCATCCTGCGGGCAGTTTCTTGCCAAATGATCCACTTCATCACAATGATAATACCTAGAGGCTCTATCTGTACACTTCCCAAAATGATACTTGTTGCACAACCGGCACAAAGAAGGAGTATTAGGTTTACTACTTTGCACTTGTTTCCCTTTGAAGGTTTGTTGCCTTGGCCTAAACTGTTGGCTTAACATCTCATAATCATTCCGGTTCGACCTACGCGAATTCCCTTCTGTCTGAACACTCCTCAAATCGTTCTCTATCACATAACCTTGCTGTAACTCTTGGAATTCAAATTCTCTTTGGATCCTTAAAGAACTAGGAAGGTACTTCTCCATAAAAGTAGCCTTGAATTGTTCCCACACTTTAGGCACACCTTGAATAATCATAAAAGCTGAAGCAATATCCCACCACCTCTTAGCAGGACCTCTCAACGAGTGAGAAGCAAACGCCACCTTGTCCTCCTCCCTGCAGTGAAGTATCTGAAAGATTCTCTCTATTCTGGCCACCCAATCTTGAGCTTTCACAGGATCTACTCCGCCATGAAATTCTGGAGGATTCATGCGGATGAAATCCAGGAAATTCCCACTTACAGTATCTGGAACAACCACCTGAGGATGAAAACCCCCATTCATGTGCCGTATCATCTGTTGCATGAATTGGTTCTGCTGCTGCTGCATCTGTTGCAAAAACTGATACAAGGGAGCATTCCCATCGCCGCCCGACGGATTCGCCACAGGATGATTCGCTCCGGATCTACCACGGTTTCTGCATCCTCCAGCCATGTTCCTAAATGTCATATAGATAGGATTAAGTTGATCAGGCTCAATACTATACATATAACACTTAAGACCAATGGAGACACAACGCATATGAAACGGAAAGAAATACTTATACTATTTCATGGCTAGGTCGAGGATACGACCTGCTCTGATACCAACTGTAACACCCATATATAAAACTCATACATCAAAGCATAAATATTATATATAGATCCAAGTGTTTGGTACTGAAACACATAAGCTCCTAGTTAACACATTGTATACAAATAAATGCCCTAAAGTAAAAAGTACAAAAACCTAAGGCATATTATACACAAGATGTTCAAATGATAAAAACTAAGAATTAGATCAACAATGATCCCAAAATACACTTCGCTACGGAAGCTAGCCATCAACAAGCAAGGAAAAGATCACACGACCTTATCCTTACCCTTCTCGGAACCTGAAGCACCTGAAATACATCAACAATGTGGGGTGAGATACATCAAATCTCAGTGAGTTCCCTATCTTATGGATTCTCTCGGATTAACAAGGTTCTAACAATCCTAACTCAAGTCCGGGGAAAAGGGGAAAGGACTCTTGAGTTCACATTTCAATTCTCACACTATACGGAAACATGACATGAGTTCATTAACTCACAACATCACTAATCGATAACCATACCAAGACATCTCGTCTTCCCGTCCGCTTCTACGTCTAGAAGGCGACCCAAGTCATAGATCCTTGTAGTTACTTGGCATACGAATTAGATTCAGGATCATCGGCCTGTAAACCGTGAACCGTCACTTCTCATGGACTGTTAACCATCACAAGTCTCTACCCATAACATAGGCTCCAATCGTACTACACGTAGGGAATCAAACCTACCAAGTAATTGTGTACCCGTTTCAGAGGAGCTCGAGACTCATGAAACTACACTCAAAATATACCGGTTACGATTACATGATCACATACAACAATACGATTGTATTCGACAATCACAAGGCTATAATGCCTTAAGGCCTCTCATGCCTTTCTAAAACCACAAAGTTAACCACATGTTCCATACTAGTGTTTCACTCTCAACTAGGCCAATACTCGGCAAGGATGTATCTTCCAATAACACGTGCCTGAGCATCGCCATCTAGAGTTGTCTACAATTTCTAGCTCCTTACTAGATTCTCCTATAGTTCAAGTTTGAGGTTTCCTCACTCTTCCTATCTTATTTTCATATTAACATGCATACTCTATTACAATCATGTTAAACAATATTAGGATAGGCAAGACATGTCATAATTGCATAGTAGAATAATATATAACAATTAAAACATAAATATATCACTCTTGGAACTTTCTCGATTATTTAATCGGTCAGTAAAATTGACATATTTCATCTCCATTGCATACAATATTTCCTCGGCTTTAAATCGATATAAAGAATGATCGAATCCGATAAACAAGTCGAAAGTTATGAATTTTCTCGTTTTGGAAGGAAAACTCTAAGTCCCAAGTCGTGCTAAGCGCGCCCCTGGCCGCGCTAAGCGCGCAACTCTCTGCCATCTGGGGTTGCAGGATTTCAACACTCTGCGAAACTCAGAAAAATACCTGCTATAATAGTTCAAAACCAGTTCCTCTACATCCTCAATACCAGTTCCAACAACCAATTAGAGGCATATTCAACATGTTTCTAACATAGTTTCATCATCAAACTTCATAAAACAAGTTTTCCATATGAACACCAAATTCTACATAAACCTAACATTTCCAACATAATCAAAACCAATCCAAACTTCATAACAAGTAGTGATAAACGATTCTACGCATGTTATGATCATACTACGAGATTTATCACTCATTTCAACCGTTAGAAACATCGATTTTTTGAAATAATCATTTTTCACCAAAAACCTAACATATCTCAAACTTCATGAAATTCAAAATCAAAAGTTTCTAAACTAGAACCCATCTCTTAGATAAGATGAAGATGAAGAGAATGAGATGATTGGGCAAGGATTGGATGAATGGATGATGATTCTTGTTCTTGAACTTCTTGGTTTTCTCTTCTTTTTCCTTTCTCTCATTTCTTTCCTTTCTTTTCCCTTCTTTCCTCTTTCTCTCTCTATGTTACTATCCTTTTTTCTTTTTGTTTGGGAAATGGGAGGAAAAGGAAATAAGTAGTAAACTAATATTAGTAAATAATACTACTAAATGTCCAAAAAGTCGTCCAAATTAATAAAATACCTCAGAGTCAGATAATATTAATTGGATTTATTCTAAGTTCCACAGTTACCCTAATTATTTTATCAAATAATTTCTCAGAGTACACCGGACTCAGTTGATCACAATATAATATTATCCGGAGTAATAAAATATGGGGTATTACAACCTTCTCAACTATAATCTTATCAGTTCTGGTTTTGCCACAACCCTTCATGAGATGGGCGAGTTTCTGAACCTTCGACACATATTCTGCAACTTTTTCGTCTTCTCCCATCAACAACAACTCATATTGTTGACACAAGGTTTGCAATTTGACAACCTTGACTTTCTCACCTCCTTCATAATACTTCACCAGAATATCCCATGCCTCCTTCTTCGTTTCAGCATGAGATATTTTGTCGAAGTTAACAGCATCGACCACCGTCTGAATGTAATAAGCAGCCTTGCAATCTTTCTTCTTGACTTTGTTGTGGGCTTTTTTCTGTTCTTCGGTTGCATTTTCAGCCAACACAGGAACACCGTCGGTAACCACTTCTAGGGTATCATGGAAGCCAAATAAGGATTGCATCTGTCTTTTCCATCGGATCTAATTCTTGCGGTCAAACATTGGAAGGGAATTCAGAATGCTCTTATCGCCAGTCATCTTCACAACGGTTGATTCACTTGCTCTGGAAACACGATCTATGACGTGAAGTTCTAGAAAACTCGATCAAGAATAATAACCAGAAGCTCTGGATACCAATTTGTTAGTGCGTGAGGCACTTTTAGTGAGGAGAGAATAGAGAGAGAATAAGGAAATAAGGATTTGCATTATTGAATTGTGTAAATAATGATACAAACAAGGACTATTTATATACAACCCTAATTGGGCTTGGGCTAACACAACTTGGATTATATTTAAATATTAAATCTAATCAAATCTAATCTAATATTTCAACACTATGGCCACCCGTAGCAGCTGCTACGAGCCGTAGCAGGGAGGTGAGAGAAAGTTTCAATTTTTGTTTTCCTTCCATATATAAAAAGATCTCCTCTTAATTGTGGATCTTATGCATGATTGGATATGAATCAAATCTGAATATTTTTCATTGATTAATCAAGGATATTTTTCACTTTTATTATTTCCCTATAAAACTCATAGTCTGTCATGAGTTTAGAGTTCCCAACTTTTGTATCTTTTTCCTAGTTTCTAAAGTTTCTATTTTTCTACTTTTTCTTTGTAACTCAAGTCTCCAAGTGAGAAATTTGTGAACAAGGTTTATAATTCAATTCAGGTTTTTTTTTTTTCATTCTCTTTATATTGTTCATTTGTCTTGTTTGATTGATATGAATTTGATGATGAATATCTATGTGATTGTGTTTACGCTCATCATGAGTGAGTAGTTTTCTAGGGACTAGGGGTTATGGGGATTGTTTTATGACCTACGGTATGATTTATTACTATCGATTGTAATAATTTTAATTGAACTTATTTTATAATCTGAGTGCATGCATTTCAACTTCGCTGCGAAAGTAAATGGTTCTCAGGTATCGGTCGTAGTTTGAAAGAATATGTGTCGATACCAGAGCATATATTCTTAAACAACCTAATCCGGAAGATGCGAAAGTCGACGGAAGAATTTTAGAAAACAAATAGCTAGGCAAAAGTAACGACTCATCAAATAATAATTTGGCGATGCGAAAGTCAATGGATTATTCATCGATGATAAGGTAAATGCACTGACGAAAGTAGGTAGTGCCCAATTTTATCTATTTTCTATAATTTATGCAAAAGAATTGCAATATATGTGACAAGGGTCGTTTGATTCTGTTAGAAATATGAATTGTGACCATGTGTCCTGTTTTCCCCAATTCGATATTTATGTGATTTTTTCATTAAGCTATTTTCATTTAATTGCTTTTTTTCTTTCAAGTTGTTTACCAAAACCTCTCTTTTTGATTTCTCTAGATATACACCGGTTGAATAAGAATCTGGTACTTAAACCATTGGTCTCTGTGGTTCAATATCTATTTTATTACTCCGCGACAACCGTGCACTTTCGGCTGCATTAAGTTTTTGGCACCGTTACTGGGGACCAATGGCGTTTAATATTGAATTTTCGTTTGATCATCGTATCTACTAGAGCTTTATTTTTATATTTATTTTACTATGTTTGTTTTGTTATGGTTCTTGCTACTCTTGTATGCGAAGAACTCATTTTTATTATTTATTTTATTATCGTAAAGATTAGAGCAACTTTTTCTTTTATGTTATTTCTTTTATGATATGCATGGGGTCTATCCAAAATATGTTCAACTATGTGAACAATAACCATGAAGACTGTTATCCCAACACCTATAATCTAGGGTGGATAGATCACCCAAATTTTTTCTATAATAACCACTCTTAGTATTTTGAGGAACCACCAAATTTCCAACATTCCAACCTTGAAATGTTAATGGAGAATTTTATTGAGACACAAACACACTCTAACCTGGAATCTATGATGGAGAGTTTTGTGGCAACACAAACTCTCATGAAGAGTTTAGAAATCAAAACCTCTTCACTAATGTGGCACTTATGCAGTTGACCACTAAGGTTGACAATGTTTTCACCCATACCAAAATGTTGGAGACTCAAATCTCCCAAGTAGCTCAACAAGAAGTTGCTTCCTCCATCTCTTCCGGGTCATTTTTAGGGCAACCTGAGCAAAATCCCAAAGGGAGATTTGAATGTTGTGGCAACTCGTAATGGAAAGCAAGTGGATAATTTTAGTGAGAAATAGATAGGGGTTGAAGAGGAGGTGCCAAAAATACCTCAATAGGAGGTTTTTGAAGAGGTTGAGAAGGAAGCACCCTATGTTTCCCCTCTTCATACAAACTTATTGTTCCTTTCCCACAAAGAATTGTGGAAGGTAAGGTAGGAACCCAATCCAAAAGGTATGCGGAAATATTGGAAAAGATCCTTACCCATGTAACATTAACCAAGGTCTTGTCTAAAAAGAGAATATTAGAGGACCATGAAACTGAGAAAATTATTGATGTAAAGAGTGGAAGGTTGAACTTTAAGTTAGGGAATAAAAGGATTAAATTCAAACCCGAAAAGTTGATTCTTAGGATAGAACCAGAACCACCCCCACAAGTTCAGAAGTAGTAACCACCCATTGGAAGAAGAAAAATAAGAGTAGTGGATATGAGAGATTGCTTGATAAGTGGCCATGAACACCTAATAATACTGAGAGTAAGTTTAAGGAATAATTCTTGAAGAAACCACCATGAGTTCTTGAACTTATGAACCGTCGAGCTAAAACAACGTTAAACAAAGCGCTACGCGGGAGGCAACCCACACTTTTTGGCACAAATCTTTATCTTGTTGTTTTATGTTTTTTCTTCCAATTAATAAAAAGCTCATGAAGGAGAAGCAAACAAGACAAGGAGTAGTCTTGGATGATGTCCAAGCAATGATGCAACAACTCATGTTGCGGTTCCCACCTCCTGAGTGAGATTCTTGTGAGTTCTACTTCGTCTTTCTTGCACTAAAACATTGAGGACAATGTTTGGTTCAAGTTTGGGGGTATTTATTTATTTTCTTGCACTTTTCTTTATTTTTATCGCTTTTTTATTTCCTGTTTTTAGCTATTTCTAGTTTTTTTGTTTCAATAAGACTAACTTTTCATAGTTTTTCCCAAAACTAAGACCGTGACATTTTTTTATGACAAGCTTCGGTTGTCGAGAAGATGGGAAAATATATAGAGTTTGAAGGAAGAAAGGCTAGGACTAGGGGCATTGGGAAAGTTTGAAAACTTAGGTATGACCACAACACCTTAGGTCCTCCAGAGTAGTGACACAAGTCCAACGTGTAGATTTGTACCATAGTACTCGACTTTGAGAAGTATTTCCCGATTAATTTATATTGATAGTCTGACATAATTTAAGACTTGCATGTATGTATGATCGGTTGAGAAAAAAATAATTTAGGCACCAAATTGATGAAAAGGCAATAAAGATAACTAGACCTTCTAAGTTGGGTAACCCTCACACGGTTATTTAGCCAAATGGAGGTTGATTCTCAAATTACGTCCCAAAGTGCGTAAATTCATCAAAAAAGAAAAAAATAATAATAAAGAGGTGCCTAGAAAAAAATTCTTGATCGATCTTGTGCATGTGAGATCATCAATCATTACAAATGCCTTAATATGATTGTCCTAATGAAAGGGGAAGAAAATCGAAAAAGAGAATTAAGCTTAAAGCATAGTTGGATAGGTGTCCGAAAGGGAGACTTAGGTCAGTGGTTTTACTGCGGTCAATGTTCTTGAAATACCTTTGTTGATGGATGATTACCAAGAGAACTAGGCCTAGCTGATCGGAACAAATACTCACGTATGAGTACCATTGACTCGTTTTCGTATGATTTCTCATGATGTGACTATTTGATATGAAAACTCATGAATGCAAGCTTTGTTGCTTGAGGACAAGCAATAACCTAAGTTTGGGGGAATTTGATAAGTGGTATTTGCATCGGTCTTTCTAGTCATTTTGCTTTAGTATTTTACCTTATTTTGTTTGATTTCCTTTCATTTTCATGTTTTATACTTTGGTTTGTGTTTCATAGTGAGTTCTAGGGTCTGATGAGAACCCAAGCAAAAAGGGATCAAAGACAAGTGAAATTGAACGAAAACGACATTTTGGCAATTTCTCTGATACAAGTCAGGGGGCTGCTACCGCCACCCGTAGCAGCTGCTACGGGCCGTAGCAACATGATGTCCCAAGGACCCCTTTTGAAGCTTTTTTAAACTAGAGGCAGTGACCTTCTACGGCCACACGTAGCAGCTGCTACGGGCCGTAGCAGGGAGGTGAGAGAAAGTTTCAATTTTTGTTTGGCTTCCATAAATAGAAAGATCTCCTCTTAATTGTGGCTCTTAGGTATGATTGGATATGAATCAAATCTGAATATTTTGCATTGAACCAAGAATATTTTGCACTTTTCATATTTCCCTATAAAGCTCATAGCCTGTTATGAGTTTAGGATTCCCAACATTTGTATCTTTTTCCTAGTTTCTAAAGTTTCTATTTTTCTACTTTTTCTTTGTAACTCAAGTCTCCAAAAGAGCTATTTGTGTAACAGGGTTTATAATTCAATTCATGTTTTCTATTCATTCTCTTTATATTGTTCATCTGTCTTGTTTGATTGATACGAGTGTGATGATGAATATCTCTATGATTGTGTTTGCCCTCATCATGAGTGAGTAGTTTCCTAGGGACTAGGGGTTATGGGAATTGTTTCATGACCTATCGTATGATTCGTTACTATCGATTACGAGAATTTTAATTAAACTTATTTTATAATCTAAGTGAATGAATTCAAACTTTGTTACGAAAGTATGTGGTTCTCAGGTATCGACCATAGTTTGAAAGAATATAGATCGATACCAGAGCGCAAATTTTTAAACAACCTAATCCAGACGATGCGAAAGTCGGCGGACGAATTTGAGAAAACATATAGCTAGGAAAAAGTAATGACGCATCGAATAATAATTTGGATGATCTGAAAGCTGATGAATTATTCGTCGATGACAGGGGCAATGTGCTGACGAAAGTAGGTAATGCCCAATATTATCTATTTTCTATAATTTATGAAAAAGAATCGCAATACATATGACAAGGATCATATGATTGTGTTAGAAACATGAACTGTATCCCCGGGTCCTGTTTGCCCCAATTCGATACTTAAGTAATTTTTCCGTTAAGCTATTTTTATTTAGGGTTAAATATGTTTGTGGTCCTTCTAAATATCTCAAATTTTGTTTTTAGTCCCTTAAAATATTTTCTTCACAGAATGGTCCTCCTAATATTTTCATCCACACTTTTGGTCCCTTATATTAAAATCCCCGCTAAAATTGTCGCTAAGTAAAAAAACGTCGCTAAAATCGTAGCTAATTTTGTCGCTAAGTTATAAAAACAGTTGCTAAACTGCAAGAGGGACCAAAAGTGTGAATACAACATTTTATGAGGACTATTCCTAGAAGGAAATATTTTGAGGGACTAAAAACGAAATTTGAATATTTAGGAGGATTACAAACATATTTAATTATTTTATTTAATTTTCTTTTTTTCAAGTTGTTTACTAAAACCTCTCTTTTTTATTTCTCTATATATACACTGATTGGATAAGAATTTGGTACATAAACCATTGGTCTTTTTGGTTCGATATCTATTTTATTACTTCACGATAGTCATGCTCTTGCGGACGCATCACACCTCTCACCTTACAAGTCAGTTTTGTAACTATCATCAGACCATGGATGGCCCAGTATTAATATATACACACCAAACCCAGAAGAGTGTTGGGCATGAGAAGATGTATTGTGAAAATCCCAAGTCCCACGTTAGCTAGATATAGAGCTTAAAAAGAGTTCATATAGAGTGACACCTCTACCTTACAAGTTGGTTTTATAAGGATGAGTTAGGTCAAACTCTAATATTTTTATTTATATAATTAATAAAACTTAGGATAGAGAAAGCAAAAAATTATTGCTTAAAATTTTGATTTTGTTGGTTCTATATGAACAAAGTCAAACTTAGAGCTTGATGAACACATTTGGATTTCAATAAAGTGGAACTTGATTTATTTTTTTTGTAGTTGGTAGATATAAGGCAGAAGTGTGCCAAGACAAGGGAAAGAAAAATAACACCACAAAAGCTCAAAATAGAGCTCCCAAAGAATCTAAAAGAATAAGAGATTTCAATCTTAGAAGAGGGGGGACCATTGACAAAAATCAACACCTGCATCAGAGATTACTTGAAGTGTAATCTATATTCATTTTCATAAAATACACGTAAAATATGTTTTCATTTTTTAAGTTGCTTCATAAAAATAAAAGTAAAAAATATTTAAAATAAATAAGGCTTTAATTTTTTTTTACCGTTAGATATTTTGGTACTTTTCATAGATCTATCTTTCATAGGGGTGGGCTACTAGTGATAATGTTCCTGAAGTTATCCCTAACTTTTCAAGTTTTAATGAATCTAGTATGACTACCGGTGATAATGTTCTTGAAGTCCTGCCCATGGCTGGGCTTATTATAATCAACATTCTTAATGTTTTTATCCAGGAGTTCAAAGAATTATAAGCAATAATTGCTACTTCCACCACCATAAAAAGTATGGTTGAATGACTTATTCAGATGATTAACCAAAAGGCTGCTGGTACATCTACTTCTCAGGCTCATGTTCAAGATGCTAGGACTTCAAACAGAAATGATGATAAGGTAAGCATCAATGATGAAGAAGAGTTGGAATATGAGACTTATTCCAATGGTGGTTTCTCCAAGTAATTTGTTTTTGGAAAAATGTTTGTTTGATTTTGTTCTTTTGATAATCTATTAATGTACGCCATACACATGGCAAGATATTGGTTCTATTCTCTTTACCTTTGTGTGGGATGGTTCTCTTGGTGCTGATGTTGCCCTTGTATGGGTTGGAATTCTATGATATTTGGTGTTATTGCCCTCTATTGGGCCGACATTTTGTGATCTTTGGTATTATTGCCCTTTGTTGGGCCAAATAATTGTTCTTTTGGTTTGTATTCCATTAAGGGTCCAATAATTTGTCTCTGCCCTTTGTTCATTTGTGGTAAATAGGGAAAGTAAAAACATGTTTCCTAATTTTATCAAGTGGTTTTCCTTATCAAATGTGGTCCCTAATTTTAATATGTTCTTTACTTGCTTCGTTGTGTTCCAATGTATGGTGGTTAACTTATTGTGTTTGTAAGGAAGAATGTAATAAGAATGTGCATAACATCTTGCATGTTTTTAATTTGCGTAAATATTGTCCAAAGAGGGAGTTTTTTTATTACAAAGGATTGGAAATATTTTGTAGGCAACATGCAAAGCAAGACGTTCTGAAAAGATGCGAGAGATTCTGTCTCGGAGTGCCCCATATCACATTTGATGAAAGCAACATGTTAAGCCTGATGTAGTGACATTGTAAGAGACATCCTATCTCGAGCTATTTTCTTGGAGAGAAAGTTTTAATGGAGTGTATCTCACGCTTATGAGATTTGTTTCCTTTTATATTCAAATCAAAGATCTGATTTGAAAGTGCGTTTTAGTTTGGAAATATTTATTTTGAATCTATTTTAGCAAGATTTTAAATCCAAATATCATCAAATTCAGATTTAATCATGTGAAGAAAAGTTCTTCTTGTAATTGGTTATAGTTTTGATGAAGACAAACACATCAACAAAAAGAAGCCAATGCTTGAAGACTAGAGCAATCAAGTTCAAATAAAAAAGCTTTGGAAAATTAATGGAAGAATCAAGATGGTTGAATATGCATTACAATTCAAGTGTATATATATATATATATATATATATCTTAATTGCTCAGAAAAATCATGCATATTCATCTTAAACCTTTCATGCATCTTTTAAAATGATTTTGAAACTAACCATTATGTTTTTGGTAAATTGTGGCATTTCAAACTGCCGTAACAGCACTTTAAAACCGCCACAATTTTCACCATTTACACAAAATGTAAAATACCTTAATTTTTGAAAATGTGTCAGGTGTAACCGGTTACACCATTTATGGTAACCGGTTACCATTGAACCAGTGCCACTTTTTCTTGAAAATTCTGATACAAACGAATTTTTGAAAGCCTTTTTGAACCATGACATCGTTTCATGTATTTGTACACTTTTAGAAAGGTGTTAATGCACCATATAAACCATGAAAATCATATTTTGAAAACAACTCTCTTTCATAGAAATTCAAACTCATTACTCTCTCATTTTCAAAACAAGTGCCTTGTGACTTAACTTTTTGTTTGAAACTTACTGCATACATTTTCATTCATCTCTAAAACTTTCAACACTATAATCATTGAGCACTTGTGTTACATATTGTGAATTGCCTACTTGATAGAGAAGATCAATTCTAGGAATTAATATACATTGTTATACAACTTCAAACACTTGTAAAAATTCAGATTGTTGTGATTTCCTTGGAAGCAAACGAGTGAATAAGGGAGGATTGTTTTCTTGTTGCACTTTGTAGAGATCATAAGGGGATTATCCTTATTGATTGTGTTGCTTTTATTAGAAGATTGTAGGATAAGTTTTCATGGAAAACTTGTACAAAGATCTGACATAGTGGGAAACCTCTCACGGGGAGTGAGGGTTGTGGAGTACTCTCGAATTATGAGGGGAACCAGGATATATCGTTGTGTCCTTTACTTTCTGCATTTATTTTTCAGCATATCTACTTTCATATCATTTCTGAAAAATAACAAAATCAGTGCTAATGCTTCAAATTGAGAAAAATCCAATAAATCTAATTCACCCCCCCCCCCCCCCCCCCTTTTTAGAGACCATACATAAACCAACAAATCATGATTTATTTTAATTAAGATCAATCAATATTCATAATCAATATTATGGTGATTGACCTTTTATGCGCTTTTAGGATACCAATCGCTTTAACACTGAAACCCTATTTAGTCTTTTAAGTTGGGTCTTTGTTGATATTTAAGGAGGCGTTCTCTTATGTGAAGACTCAGACCTTGTATTGTTTAGCTTGGAATTTTTAAATATTATTGAGTCTTTGTGTTTTGCTTTGTTATACTCTATTTCTATGTTATCTTTCTAAATTAGGAGAATATAATATATGTGTTGTAATTGAGTTTCTCTCTTCAAATACGTTTTTAATTGTCCAAAAACTTGGATGAGTATTTAAGTGAAAGTGAGAGAGATCTCAGATACCAAGGGAGCCTGAATCGAAGTTCACTAATAGTATTAGGAAAAAAGGCATTGAACTGTGAGATTTCATATTAAACTGATTTGTACTTTTGACTACTAAGAGTAAATTTCCTTTCATTGAGTTAATGTCTCCAGATGTAGGTGACTTTGCACCGAAATGAGTTAACAGTTCTTGTATAATATATTTTATGCATGTATGTTTCCTATTATGCAAACTTGTTGTCATACACATTGTTCCAACATTGTGTCTGACATCTTGTCATCAGTAGAACGAAATTTCACAAAGCATCTCACATAACTGTTGGGAGAAAACAAACAAAGCATCGAGAAAAAAAGAGGAACATAATCACAACACAAGAACATAACGTGGAAACTCCAAAATCGGAGAAAAAATCACGGTTGTTGTCAATAAACATCTAGAGAATAACAGTGTGTGAAAATTGTTACAACACATAATATACTCTCAACTAACTTAGGCCCCTAGTACACCCACACCCTCCAAAACAAATATTTAACTACATCTCACAATAGTTTAATACAAGAGTATAAGAGAACAAAAAAAAAGTCAAATACAAGCATAAAGTGTTTTTGACTAGTGCATCTTGGGATGAAGAACTTGAATCCTATATATAGCCTTGTACTCCCTCTTCCTTCACAAAACTAAGCGATGTGGGACTTCAAAGAACTTGTATCCTATATATAGCCTTGGACTCTCTCTTCATTCATAAAACTAAGCAATGTGAGACTTCTTCAACATGTATATTTTCAACCAGCCCCAATAATATCTACCTTGATTTAAAATAAAAACATAAGCTTTCATTGTCTTCATCGACAATCATACTCCACTATAAATAGTATCAACATGTATATTTTCAACCAACCCTAATAATCTCCACTTTGATTGAAAATAATACATAAACTTTCATTGTCTTCACTAACAATCATACTCCACCATAAAGAGTATACTCACTTGAAGCTACACCACTCCAAGAATTTTCAAATTGTTTTCACCGACAATTATATTTTTAAAAATTACCACACTCTCTCATGAAGAATATATTTCACTTTAAGATAAACCACTTCAAGAATTTCACATTATCATTACTGACAATCATATACTTTATCATGAAGAATAAATTTCACTTAAAGATAAACCATTCAAAAAAATTCACATTGTCTTCACCAACATTCATAGTTTCAAAAAACTATCATACTTCACCTAAAGAAGAGTATACTTCACTTGAAGCTAAACTACTTCAAGAATTTTCACATGTCTAAAACTAGGTTGAAACATTATGGTGCAACTTCCTTGTTGGCAGAAAGCTCTTCAACCACCGACATAATATTGCACCTTGTGTAATCTTGATTGTATCAACACATGTTTGACTTGAACTTTCCACAAGTCAAAAAATTCTTCCATTAATTTTCTCTAGCCCAAACTGCACATCGGGATTTTTTTACTGCAACTCAACAACTCTTTCACAACAATACCCTTCTTTTTTGATGTGGAAGATCAGACAAAACTGCAACCACAAAGCATACTAAGAACACTTATATCCCCGAATCGAACCAAAAGCTCTGATACTAGTTGTTGGGAAAAAACAAATAAAGTATAGAGACAAAAGAGGAATACAATCACAACACAAGAACATAATGTGGAAACTCCAAAACCAGGGGATAAACCATGACTGTTGTCAATAGACAACTAGAGAATAACACTATGTGAAAACTATTACATCACATAATATACCCTTAACTAACCCAGACCCCTAGTACACCCACCATCCAAAACAAATATTTAACTACATCTCACAACACTTTAATACAAGAGTATAAGAGAACAAAGAAAGTCCAATGCAAGCTTAAAGTGCTTTTGACTAGTGCATCTTATAATGAAGAACTTGAATCATATATATAGCCTTAGACTTTCTCTTCCTTCACAAAACTAAGCGATGTAAGACTTTAAAGAACTTGTATCCTATATATAGCATTGGACTCTTCATTCATAAAACTAAGCAATGTGAGACGTCTTCAACATGTATATTTTCAACCATCCCCAACAATAACATATATGAAGAGGATTGTGAGATGTGTAAAATGTACTATGGATCATAATATCATGATATCAAATAAGAGAAATAACAAAACCAATGTACTTGATTACTAAGACTCGGATTAGAGTAAAGATTAAGAAGATAGGAAGAGCACAACTAGATACTTGTTTACAATACACAAAACTCAAAATTCCTTATGTTCAAAGAAATAAGAGTGTAACTTTATCCTTAATGTGAAGTGTAATATGAGGCCAACTTATTTGCAGCATGTCAAGCATTGTGGATTGTTGTGTATCTTAAAGAATTGAAGATATATGGAATGACAAAGCTAAAATTGTATCCATACAACATGTCAGTAATTGATTTGGCCAAACACCTATGAGTCATTGCAAGAGCAAACATATAAAAAGGAACTTTTACTTCCTTACTGTCACACCCTCATTTTCACCCTACCCTTTTCATGGCATTTTCATCATTTGTGCATTCCTTTAGGTTATAATCATCCATGCTTGGCTCTTGTTCTAAGGCATCTTGGGTATCATCAATCAAGAAGGAAGATTTGATTTTTTTCAAGGCAATGAACGAGAAGATATTCTTGAGGATATGACTCTCCCAAGCTACAAGGGCCTCACACACCTCAAAGTGTTTCAATAAGATCACACGTTCGCCTGGCAACTAGGGTTTCAGAAGATTGAAGATTGATCATAGCATTTATCTTGTGGCTCTGGATTAGGGTTTCGAGGCAAAGTGACCTATGGTGGAATCCTTGGACAGGGCATGCTTCCATGGTTCAACGAACACCTACTGGATGGCCTTGGTTTTGTCAAATTTCCCAAAGGGAAGTTCATTGACTCAGTGAAAATTTTGTACGACTCTAGAGCAGGTCTCCTTATGTTCTAGAAAGTCAGGTTTAATGCTTAATGGACTGATGATGCTCAATAATCACACTGTTGAGTCTTAATGTCTTTGGGGCGAAAGGATTAGGTTTTAACTAGTGGGTTCCAATCAAGAATCATAAGTATGGGTAGGCAACTTAATTCTAAGTTGTAAATCTTATTCTATTCAAAATTCTAAGTTGTGAACTTCATTATTTCAAATCCAAATTCTATTACGAATTTCAAGTTTATAACCAAAGCCCAAATTTCAAGTCCACCAAAATTCAAGTTTTGTGCCAAAAGTTGAGTCTCAAATTCCAAATTCATTTTAAGAGATCAAGATCAAGTGTCGAGTTCACACATCCATGCTCAAATTTTGTGTTTCCCATCTTTGCTCCAAACTTCATTTCAACCCAAATTTACATTCAAAATATCCATTTCAACTATCCAAAAATAAAATACAAAAAATTAGCAGGAGAAATTTTCATTTGTCACAAGATGTTGGTCAAACAATTACAAGTGGACCTCATTAGGAGGCCATGCAATTTCATGATCACATCAGCACTTTCCATGAGTTAAAATTTCTAAGCGAGGAAAGTTCAACTAAGTTATCATAACAAGATACTTTGCAAATGCTACAAAGCTTAGCTTACAATATTCAAATTTCAAGTACCAAAATCATTACAAAAATTCCAAATCAAGGTTACATGATTAAGGAGGCTAAATGCTCATTTGGAATTCAAATTTCAATATCTACATCCAAGTTCTAATTCTATTAAGCCTAAGCCTAAAAGGGAGGACTTCATACTTCATCTTACTCCAAGGATATTTTCATTTTTCACGCCTAGTTCTTGCCTCCATGTGGCATCTCCTTCATGGCCTTGCATAGCCTACAATTGAGTCAAGAATGATTGATGAATAGATTCAAATGACAAAAGAATTTCACACAAAGATAAGGATGCTCCAAGCTACCTTTTACCTTCATACCAAAAAAGCCGCGAATGCCATCACTTTGAGACGAGTTTTTGGCGCGATTCTCCAAACCTCTTCCAACATCTTCACGTTGTTCCTAAAGAAAATCAAACAAATTCACGTTTCAATCAAGTTCTTACAAATTCATAGCCAAAACCAATCCATGCCAAATTTCCTAAACAATCCCAAAAACCATTCATGTCATGTTTTCTAATTCAGAAATCCAATTCATATATAAAATGTCGAGTTCGAATTTAATTCGTGTTACGACAATGCTCCTAAGCACGTAAATTTCAAAGCAAGCCATAACCGTCACATACACATACCTGCATAAATGATCCACAGAAACATGTCACAATACAAACTCATACCAACTCACATCATAACACCAATTTCACTCATTTTTGCTAGGGCACACATGATCACAATCATATTTCATCATGTCAAATTCTAAGATCATAATCAATTCCAAATATGTTTTCAAAGACATACCAAAACACCATCATGTTACAAGTTGAGCAAAAATGACAAAGATTCATATGACCCAAGATCCAACTATTTCCATGCCAAGTCACGTTTCACCCATATGTTTACCAAGGTCAAATTTTTTCCATTTTCGTGCAAGTTTTTCAAACCTACAGCATGCTCAAACCAAGTCAGAATAGCAGCAGAGCAAATAGGGACCATACAAATTCAACTTGACCAGAACATAAAAAAACAGAGCAGCAGCAGAATTCAGAGTTTACAGACTTGACATCAAAATGGAAATTAGACAAATTCACAGCAAACAATCACTACCAAACAAGGACTCAAATTCAGAATTGGACAGAAGGCTATTCTTCATCAACAAGTTTTGATCGTACTAGCTTTCCAGCTCACCACCCCATAATTTCTCAGCATGAAAAACCCTAATTGAGATCCTATATATACTACTATTCATCGCAAGGAAAAAGGGGAGGATCATCAACTAAACATCAAAAACGGTTCTCAAACCCTGGAGCTTGAGTTTCAAAATACAGAAGAAAAACCCTAAGTTCCTTTCTACCAAAAAACCTAAAGACGGTGACAAGAAGAAGAAACGAAGGGAGATATTCGCCCCTATGCTCGTGGTCTTAGAGGGTGAGTTCTCTTCCAATGCTTTGATTGTTTTGTTTCCTTTTTCGTGTTGGGAAAACCTTGTTTATCCACGCGTGTGGTCTTCTTTCTTCCCATTCTGGTCGTTTTAGCATAGTTTTTGGGTTAGGGTTTTCAAGAAGGGGAGCTTCGATTTGGCCATTTGAGTAAGAATTTGAGAAAGTGGAAGGCGGATTCGGTTTCACCTTGAAATTTTAATAAGGGTCTGTGTTGGGTTTGAGGTGAGATAAGGCATCGTTGCCGGAAAAGACGGTGGTTTCCGCCATAGCTCATCTTCTCCGGCGAGCTTCTTGTTTTTTTTTTCGGTGATGTCTTTTCTTTCCAGAAGGATACAGACGAGAGTGAGGGAGTTTAAAAGGAGGGTGTATGTGTTTTTTTTTAGGATTTGTTTTTATGATTATAGACACTCCCATCTGCATGTTTCCAAGTGGAAAGGATATGGCCACCTGGCCGCCCTATGTGGTTAACACCTGGAGTTGACTTGAGGTCAACCAGGAATCCCATGCGGATCCCCTTGTGATGCACGCGGTGCACCTTCCATTGTTGAGTGTTAGATCTGGTGAAAGTCCTTGACCTTCAGGATTCAATGCTCCAGATATTTTCCAGAGTCAACTCATGTTGACATAGATCATGCTGGAACTGGCTCGCCTGGGCCCCTTGAGCTTTTTGGGCCTGGTTCTTTCCTAAATGCACCCTCCTTTTACTTTTTGGTACAAGCCCATTAAGTTTTATTTTTTGTTTTATTTTGATTATTATTTTTAATCTATTTTCTTTTCCACTTCTTTTTATTATTGTTTGATTCATAAAAAATATAAAAATGTGTATATTGTTAATTATCTTAAATATATTTATTTAATATTAATTAAATAAATTATTAATTAATTTTATTAAATATTCATATTTAATTTAGTTAATAATTTTGTGTGTTGTTTAGTTTGGTTTAATTGTGTAATGGTCGATTATTTATTTTGGTTGTGCGATTTTCTCATACGATATGTTTATACCATGATAATAATTGATTAATATCTTAGATACAAATTCAAAACCATTTTCAAAATAAATTCTCGATTCAACGTCGAGCCATTTTCCACCCTTGTAAGTCGACTGCCTCGTGCGTCGCCATCGACCTTATCCTAGTCAATTAGGTCCTCCATCCCATTTAGTTTAATTCCTTTAACCGACTCAAATGTAAACTCAAACCTCGATCCATTAGAGTATAAAGTTCCCTTTGTATTGAATTAAAGAGAGAGGATTGGGTGAAGACCTCTTCCTCTTCGAGTATTAGGATGCTCACTTTAGAGTGTGTGGTCTCGATACTCGTCTTTCAATACGAAGACGTGACTATATTCACCACCCATTCTTTCAAAAACCTTTTTCTCTCTTTAGTTCATCTCCTTGTGTCTAAAAACCTTGGTCTTGTACCAAGTGCATTTTCAAACTTTTTCTTAATAAACTTAGATGGTCGTGGAGTGGTTAGGCGAAGGCCTTCTCCTATCCCGAGTGCTTGACATTACTTTTAGGGTTCACTGTCGTAAAGCACTTACCATCTAAAATCAAAACACTTCCTTAAATAAGAGAATATGCTTCTCTTTGTATTGAACGAAAAAGAGAGGATTGGGTGAAGACCTCTTCCTCTTCGAGTATTAGGATGCTCACTTTAGAGTGTGTGGTCTCGATACTCATCTTTCAATACGAAGACGTGACTGTATTCGACACACCATTTTTACAATAAACCTTTTGAGATAAAGAATTGGGTACTATCCGAAGGGGTTCCTATCCGAGGACTTATTTCACCCTTAAAACCAACTTTCAACAAATCAAATGTGACATCTTGCCTTGATGGCGAAAATCAACCTTTTCAAAAAGGACATGTCGTGTCCGTTCTACCGCAAACAGGTAACGCATAAGACTCCACGAGCGAGCCGCAAAACACCTAACTGCTAGAACCCGCACGTTAGCATCGTCCATAAAAAACACCAACAAACCGTAGTCCGACGAACTACGATTGCTCTGATTCTTCATTCTTGTCCGAATGTAAGATACGTAGGCACAAGATTACGATGATCTTGGTGAGCCACCTTCTATCCATCTCCCGTAGTCCTTCGAACTACGTTGATTCTGACTTTCCCATTGCACGAGGGAATACGTAGGCATAGGACCGCGAAGTCCTATCGAGTCCCCTCTTCTCCCCACCTTTTCTTTCCCTTTATCTTATTTTCTTTCACATTCTTTGTTTCTAAACCCATCTCTTTCCCTCTTAGAGCACTCTTAGAAAACAATTCCTTAGCAAACATCCATACACATAGACAAGCGAATGGTTCCCAACGAGTACGATGGATGTGAGGGGTGCTAATACCTTCCCCTCGCATAACCGGTTTCCAAACCCATAATTTGGTTGCGAGACCATCTTATCCTTCCTTCTTTGGGTTTTCTCAATGTTTTCCCTTCCCCTCATGGGATAAATAAAGTTCGATGGCGACTCTTCTGTTTCTTCCTCTTTTCGCCTCCGGTCGTCTATTTTTCGAGTAGCGACACTTACGTGATCAAGTTAACAAAGAAAATCAAGAACTTTAATACTGCAAAACAAAATTGCAATTAGTAGACATTCTCACTAAACCATTAAAGAAATCAAGGTTTGTTGAGTTGAAGAAATTGACAAGAATTAAATAATTAATCAACATCAATTAAGTGGAGTGTTGCATTGTAATTCAAATTGTTAGAGCTTATTTATTTTAGCATTAATTTTTTTTTTGTATTTGCAAAAATGAATTTTATAAAAATATTTTTTAAAATGTTACAAATTTTTTTAAATGAAAATGAAATTCTGGCATAACAGACAGCAGATGTCCTAACACATGTCAAAGCATTGTTCTGCATAATTATTTAAACAAGGAACAGAATAACAGGCTGATTTCCAAACTATTAGTAACTGTAGAAACACAGATGTTTCGACATCTGTTCCACCATGTTAATCAAAATTGAACTGTAAATTGCAGAATGATAAACAACACAGAATATGATGACCCAGTTAGGTGCAACTCACCTACATCTGGGGAATACCAATCCAGGAAGAAGAATTCACTATCAGTAGTATAGTTTTATGTAAACAACCTCAGGTTTACAGTAAACACCCACACTTACCTATCACTACCCAATGAAGACTTTATCATTATAAGTCACACCTAATTGATAAAAGAAACTCATCTCACTCCCTAAATCACAATCTGTAATTATCTAACAGTTACTACACCATAATTGTATCATCCATATTGAAAGACACCCCTTCTAATACAAAGTTCAGTCAAGCATCCTTGACTAACAAGTTAACTTGGATTTGCTTCAAAGCTTCATCCAAGAACAATACACGATTCATTACCTACGAGTTTCTAAATCTGTACAAGTACCTATGTCTACCACAATGTATCAAATCGATACAGAGGGAGACTTACAAGAAACCCTACAACTCTCAAAACCCTAAACCCTATTTTCTAACTTTACAAAAGTGTTACAATAGGTTCAGTTATCCAGTCCTAGATCTTGGTCTTATTTTATACTCTTCTGCTTCCTTGGGCTTCGAATCTTCTGTTTATTGACCCCTTGATCCACTACTGTAATCATCCCTTGATTCTTACACCAGATTTAGAACCTGTTATATTTGTTAAGTCAAAATGTCAAGACATTGTCTTCGACATCTTTTTCTGCAGCATTCTACATTAAGTTTTAACCAAAATTTAGTCAAACTTCAGGAGCTTTCAATCTCCCCCTTTTGACAAATTTTAGATAAAACTTTAATTTGGAAAATAAACCCAGGGCGCTCCTAACGTCTCTTCACCCTGAGTGGCGGTTATGATTGGAATACTGATGTGACTCCAATCATGTTGGTGATACATTCCCCTTTTCCCATGAATCGATAATTCCTCACCTGGGGGAAGAATTTTGCCACTAAAACAACCAACCACCAACCTGGGTAACTCACAACACAAGACACGACTGTGTTCATAACTCAGATCACAGGACACGAAAGAAGGACTCAAAACATATGGGAAACCTGAGACTCAATCAGAATGTCATAACATTATGTCCAACATCTTTGCAAACCAACTGCAAGGATAGACTCAACCCTTATTCTTTTCTCCCCCTTTTTAGCCAAAAATTGACAAACATGTCCAAGACAGACCCATACCCAAACTGAGCCAACCCAAAAACAGATAAACCCCATGAGAACCTAGCACAACAGAAAAGTCAACCCGCGACAAGATGAGGACGAGAACACTCTTTATATATAAGAGCGTTTTTCTTAGGATCTAACGAACCATTGGAAGTAACACATGTCTATTCAATGAGAGCATTAAATGAAATAGAGTATCTTCATAGACAAAAATGCACCATCCAAACCGTATTTGACTGTTTCTTCCTTTTAACAAGGACCATTCAAGGAATGTGTATTTTTCGAAACACATGTTTAACACACGTTCCCTAAGACACAATTTCTACACCGTCCAAAGTAATTAAGAATTTAGCCATACACCCTAACCAATGTTTTGACATCTTGTCAAATTTTGTTTAGTCCCTCTTGTAGCAACTATTTAATCCCTTTCACCCAGAAGACCAAGAATACCTGACCAAGATGTTAAGACATTTCTTCAAACATATTTCAGTTAGTAGCAAAGACTTTTCAAAGACCTTATCTGGTTCCCCAAAAACAAATTCTCTCAGGAACAGATAATGACTCTCAGAACACTCTCAAGATACTTGTATCATTAGAGTAATGTCACGACATCTTGTCTGACATATTAACCTCACCTGAGGCAATCTATCACAAACTGCTTGAGACCACAAACAATCTTGATAAACAATCTGCACCACTGCAGCCATATATCCAAAACAAAAGTCTAACTCTCCCTGTCGTAGATAACCAGCGCTCCTTTTCCAGAAGAACACCCCAAATGAATGGAAAACATAAGACACATCTTCATGTTTTCAAGAGTGCACCCTCTGTTCAACACACCTGCTGAACACATTCACCTAATGCTTGACCCTCAAGCAAACCATGTACCATACCAGTACATTTAATAGACAGAAGTTCTCCCCATATCTTTCTCAACAGATGCTTCTTCAGCAAGAAACACCCAAAATCACCACATGATATCCCATGACAACTTCATGATCATATAGTGAGAGTACCAGGAACACATCCTTGTACCACAACCAACAAACTCTTGGATTGAGATCAAAGCTCCATTGATCCCTCTCGTCCAGAAACCATCCATACACCACACGAATTCCTCCTGATTTCTCATGTATAGATCTCATTGTTCCCTGAGATACAACCCAATTGAATCTGGAATACTTCATATTCCTCAAAGAGACACACAGGGCCCCTTAGTTTACTAGCTCGCCCAGATGTTCTTCACACTTGAAGGACATCAAACACATGCTCCAAAAATCTTCAGCCCATTTGCTCCACAAGCACTAAACTGATCCACTTCTAGCATGTCATATTCACATCAGACTTCCAAGACAGACTTTTACCCATCATTCTCCCGTACGATAAGATAAATACCTCTTACACAAGATCTGAACTAAGAATCCTACTCCAAGGATAACTAACCCAGAAGATGTTCTAACATCAGTTAGGACATCCTTCACATATCATAGACACCAATCAACATAGTTCTATATATGCTCCACCACTGGACTTACTACCTGCATAGTAATCCAAGTGAAGATCTTCAAACAACACTGCGTCACCAGCTTGATCAACAAGAACTCCAGTTAACCAAAGAGAGAAATAAACTCTCATCCACCAAAAGAAGATAATCTTCCATAAATTAAGAACTTCTGCCACAAGCTTCAAGATAGAAAAGAATCAACACCTCCTCAAGTCTTCAACCAACCACCCTTCTACCCAAGAGTAATTTGTTCCAAGACACTCCTCAGGAGTAATCAAATGCCACTGTTTGATTATCTTGATTTCTCGAATCCACATATGAGAACTACCAAATGCCACTTTTGATTGCCTCATCCTTCTTGAATTCAAATATGAAACCAACCAAATGCCACTTTTTGATTGATCCCACCCTTCTTCAGAACTCCCACAAGATACACCAATCCACCAATGAAATCTGATCTTCAAGTTACATGTACTACTTGCTCTATAGCAAGCCATCTTGGATCCACCAAGCCTTAGACATGTAACATCTTCTCCTTTCACAGCTCCCACAAACTGCATGAGATAGACCTTTTTTAACATCCATAACTTCCTTTCTCCTGTAGATTAACTTATCTTAAGCTGATGTACCACATCACCATCTGAGATCCTAATGTTAAGCTTGATGTCAGAACATTCTAATACGATATCCAGCTGCTGAATTCAGCTCCTCCTTCTGCCACTTAGAAGAACCTACTCCCTTTAACAGAACAAGAGTTCCATGCTCTCATAGACTTGATTCAACAACCAAGTTTGAGTAGATAACCTCCATCCTGCTTATTCTTATCACATGTATTCCATTCAAGCTCACACCTTGATGAATATCTACTTCACAACTCCAAAGAACTAAATGTGCCAAGTTTGATTCTTTAGATGATAAGTAGTCCTAGACTACACCATAGCTATACCAAAGGATGCCACTTTCCTTAAGTAGAGCAGATTGTAGAAAGTCAGAGATAACTTCCACTTAACCTTGACCTCCAAGATGAGCAAAATTGCATGCTTCTAAGTACCTACATCAGAAATAAACTGACCCAAGTTGTGCCATCACCAACACCATATTCTGGACAAGTCTCTTGCCAGGACACTTTCCAGATAAACATTAGATGCTTTTAGTAACAAATTGAACACACCTGCTGCACTCCAATACTCCTAGATCAGAAATAAACTGATCCAAGAACTACTCATCAAGATTATGATGTATTCTTCTTCAGCTTCCACATCACCACTGTCTAGACCAGTTTCTTGCCAGGAACCTCTCCAAATATCAGATGCTTCTGCCACACCACACTGAAGCAGATTCTTAGGTCAACACCCAAGAGAAATAAATCCAAAAGCTTATGCAGTACCCCTCCCATGATTTTGCACAAACCATATGAAGAGATGTTCCAACATCGTGTTGAACATCAGCAACCTTGAACTTCACATACAAGGATAATCAATTAAATACTTGTGAATATCACAAATAGCAATTGATCTTAAATCCTTGTTCAATAACCCTGCTTCACTGTTAAAGTTATACTCCAACAAATCACTCCATGAACACTTATCAAGTATTCAATCTTTTGCAAGTATCTTCTTTGACAAACAAAGTGTTAAGATATCAAGGCTGCCACCCTTGACTTAAGTAACTAAGATTCTCTCTGAATGAACCCTATTTACCTCAACAGTTCTGAAATCTCCATTCAGATTGGATCCACCCTTAGGATTAAGAGAGATGAATCCTTCCTTGAACTTTTGGATGGTGAAAATAAATCACCTCCACTTTCTTCAGGTTTATGTTTCATAGAAACACCCTCTAGTCAGAAGAATAACTAGAAGACTCCAGATGCACGACTGATATGCCTTTATGAGTGGACTTGAGAGACTTCTCATGTATCTTTGATAACTTAGCCGATCAACAATTTACCAAATTCCTAGAGCAAGAACTTGATAAACCTAATCTCAACTCCCCTTCTCTTCAACTGACTTCAAACTGCACATTGGAACCAAGCTTCTAAGTACCAAGTTACCATAACAGACATCTTCCAACAAATCTCTCTATTCCATCGCTCCTGACTTTGGATTAAAAAGATGCAGATATCTTCAAATAAAGAGGCCGACGATTGAGATCTTCCACCATCTGTCTTCAGTAATAACTCCAGAACCCCATAAATTCCTGAGCTCTTCCATCAGAAACATATGCAGCGGAACCACCAAGGAACAAATTCAGCTTGCCCTAATAAGATGTCAGAACATCTTATAAGACGCCCCAACAAGAGAACTAGCCACTTCTCTTGCAGTTGTTGTAGAACCTCCTCAACAACATAAACAACCACCGGGTCTTTACCTTCGATCCATAACATCCATCCCATCCATTAATACCCTTGAATATGTCTGAGTTTATTAATCTGATCTTTAAAACTCCTCCTTGTTTAAACGCCAGAAACAGACATGATGCCTGCTCTGATACCAATTGAAATTCTGGCATAGCTGACATTAGATGTCCTAACACATGTCAAGACATTGTTCTGCATAATTATTTAAACAAGGAACAAAACAACAGACTGATTTCCAAACTACCAGTAACTGCAAAAACACAGATGTTTCGACATCTATTCCACCTTGTTAATCAAAATTGAACTGTAAATTGCAGAATGATAAACAACACAAAATATGATGACCCAGTTCGGTGCAACTCACCTACATCTGGGGATACCAATCCAGGAAGAAGAATTCACTATCAGTAGTAAAGTTTTATGTAAACAACCCTAGGTTTACAGTAAACAACCACGCTTACCTATCACTACCCAATGAAGACTTTATCATTAGAAGTCACATCTAATTGATAAGAGAAACCTATCTCATTCCCTAAATCACAACCTGTGATTATCTAACAGTTACTACACCATAACTGTATCATCCCTATTGAAAGACACCCCTTCCAATACAAAGTTCGGTCAGGCATCCTTGACTAACAAGTTATCTTGGATTTGCTTTAAAGCTTCATCTAAGAACAATACACGATTCATTACCTACGGCTATCTGAATCTGTACAAGTATCTATGTCTACCACAATGTATCAAATCGATACAGATGGAGACTTACAAGAAAAACTACGACTCTCAAAACCCTAAACCCTATTTTCTAACTTTACAAAAGGGTTAAAATAGGTTCAGTTATCCAGTCCTAGGTCTTGGTCTTCTTTTATACTCTTCTGCTTCCTTGGGCTTCGAATCTTCTGTTTATTGACCCCTTGATCCACTGCTGTAATCATCCCTTGATTCTTACACCAGATTTAGGACCTGCTATATTTCTCGAGTCAGAATGTCAGGACATTGTCTTCGACATCTTTTTCTGCAGCATTCTACATTAATTTTTAACCAAATTTTAGTCAAACTTCAGGAGTTTTCAGAAAAGACTAATTTTGACATCATATAACATAAACATACATTATTAAATATTAAAACATAGTCGAAATCGTAGTTTTTTTTCTTCAAAAAGTTGTATCTCAAAAATGATTTTTATGAAAAACTATTTGAAATAACTTCAAAATCAAGTGATTTTTTTTTGAAATTTTGATATAAAAAAATATAACAAAATGATAAAATATCTAAAATAATATTTTAAAAATAACTATTTAAAATAAATTTGATTATTTAATTCGTAAATTTTAAAAATTATGAAAAAAATATAATTTTTAAAAAATAAAAATATATGTAACGCCCTGTATAATATTTGTCTAGAATATTATCATACAAGTGTTTTATTTGGTACTGACACCATCATAAGTGCCTATTGGCGTAATTCACATACTTGTCCATTTCTAAAACATAAATACAACATATGGCACAAGTCATGGAAACTAGCCAAAAAATTAAAATCTAAGAATAAGGTACAATATTCCTCATTGTACAAGAAAATGAATACACAGCGGAATAAGCTCAACTAAGCTTCTCTTGAAACATCCCAAACATAGCTCCACTTGTAAACCAAACCTGCAAATACTTCCTGAAAATAATCAACAATAGTGGAGTGAGATACATCAAATCTCAGTGAGTTCCCTATCTTATGGATTCTCTCGGCTTTACAGGATTCTAGCCAAATCCTAACTCAAGTCAAGGGGAAGGGAAATGACCTTGAGTTCTCAAATTTCACACTATATGGAAACATATTATAGAGTCTGTGAACTCAAAAATTATCACTATTGTCAATCTTGTCAAGGCATCCCCTTTCTTCCGTCCTCTTCTACGTCTAGAAGTAGGAACGAGTCATGGACCCTCGTAGATTACTTGGCATACGAGATGGATTCGGAGCTAAGGGACACATTATCACCTTAAGTTGTCACTTCACACGGTCCGTACACCGTCACAAGTCTCTTTACCATATAGGCTTCATTCATACTATAACATTGGGAATCAAACCTACCAAGTAATCGTGCATTTATTCCAGAGGAGCTCGTTACTCATGGACGACACATAATAGAATAATGGTTACGATTCGTGATTTCACATACAACCATAATTGTATTCAATAGTTCTAGGACACATTAGCCTTTAGGCTTATTTTGCCTTTAACAATAAAACATAATAATTACACGTGTTCCATACTAGTGTCTTATTCTTTCTATACCATTCGGTACTGGACACACGCCTCGACCTCTTCTACATGAGCATTGTCATTAAGTTATTCATCAATTTCCTAGCTCATTACTAGGTTCTAATCTAAGTTTCATGGTAAGGTTTCCTCACTCTACCTAGTCCACATTTTTAACTTGCATACCTTCTCGATCATGTTTTACAACAATTTTAGGCACAATATATTACAATTGCACATTTCAGAATTTCATACAATACTTTAATCATAAGTTATACAAAGCATATTACAATTGTATAATAAACACATATAGTGAATCAATCATAATTGCATTCAACATCTCTAGGCCTCTTTTGCCTTTCTCAAATAAACATAATAAATACACGTTTTGGGTTTTCCTCCAATTATTTAATCGGGTATCAAAACCGATATTTTACACCTTCATTGTGTAGAATATCTCCGTAGCTTTCCATCGGTACCAAGAACTCCTCGGTCGGAAACACGGTCCAAAAGATATGGATTTACAACATATCGTATAAACATTATTTTCATTCATTTTCCACTAAATAATTTATCCCGCATCATACCCATAATTTTCACTTTTTATTGGGTAGAGGATCGTCATAGCTTTCCAACAATACCAAGAACGTTTAAATCGGATGCCCGAGTCAAAAGATATGAATTTTAGAAAAATATTTTTGGAAGACTAACAGTGGTAACCGGTTAGCACATATGCTGTAACCGATTACTCAATTATCACTATTCACACAGAAGAAAATTGAGAGTTAGAGGCACATTTTGTTAACCGGTTACGTCCCACAGGGTAACCGGTTACTGCGTTCAAAATCTGCGCAGGATGTCAATTTTTTCAAAGGGTAACCGGTTAGCACATATGCTGTAACCGGTTACTCTGGGCTCAGAACCAAAAAAACTTGTTTTTAATCATACCTTTCCATCTCAAACTCATTCCAATCATGATCAAACATCATAACAATTATCAACAGATGATTCCACACATATATAGATCATATTACTCAATTTATAGCTCATTTAATTCGTTAGATTTCATCGATTTGCAAAATAAGCATTTTCTCACAAAACCTAACTTAAGCTAAAATCATCTCTAACTCTAGAACTTAAAGCTTCTATCTAGAACCCACCTGATAATCGAAGAGGAGGTTGAAGAATATGATGAATATCGAAGATTATCCAAGCCTCTCCCAAGTTCTTCTCCTCTTTCCCTTTCTTTCACTCTTCTTCTTCTCTTCCTATCTTTTTCTTCTTTTTTTCTTTCTTTTCCTTTTCTTTCTAATATATATATATATAAACTTTATTATATAATACAATCCAATAGAGTAAAATATCTCTGATTGATATTTTATCGTCTAACACCAAATGATCAATTATTAGCGTTACCATAAAATTCTCTCTTGGACTAATAATTATCGATCTGTCTCTTTCATTAAATAATCTAATTCTTCAGAGTTCATTTAATGATCTAATGAACCCACTTAACAATACTTAAAGAATTCCGTTAATTCAATTGATCAGAGATAAATCATAAAGACGCTCATCTGATCTCATCTGACATCCAATTGAGCACTTAATATAATATGGGGTATTACACTCTCCCCCCTTAAATTGAAATTCACCCCCGAATTTCCTCTATTCGACAATAACCACAACTTGTATCATTGTCTTAGATTCACGCTTGTCTTTACCTCTGTTAACATTTCTGACATAATCTGATTCCAACTTGACTTTACAAATCAAAACCATTGTTTTTAAAAATTATCAACTCCATGCCCTTAGTCGTACTCTTATTCCAATATCGAGTTAATTTCTAACTTTGCTTTTTCCATAATTCATCTGTTGTTCCTTACAAAACACTTAGTCGCATCTCAATTTGGAAAGAATGTACCATTCCACATTCCTCTACTGAGTCACAAACAAAACCGTAACACCTTATCTTGGTTTAAGATAACAAACACTCATCAAATCTTTGCGAGGTAGTTCAGTGATTTCTTAACTTCATGCAATTTCCGACAACTATCCTTTCATGAATCCGTTAACATTCCAACCACTTCATAACTAGTCAAACGATTTCTTGACCAGTTCCATCTAGTCTGATGCTGTACACGGTACTCATTAAATCCGGTATTTCCTTTCTTTCGTGTCACACCAAAAGGCAACACGTTTAAAACAAGATCTTCTTATTTCCATACTTATAAGTAACAATCATTCTAATCCTTATTATTCTGGATGAACTATTTCATCTGCCACCTTCCACTGCGCAACTCAACTTCTAACAGTGGAACACCATGGATTCTCAAGCACTACCAAGTAGCTAACAGTCCACGGAGAAACAGACTTATCCATTGGGGTTCTTATTAACCAACGACACAAGAAACTTACTGACGTCTCATGGTAGAACAATTTCTTTGCCATTACACAATAATATACTATCGGCCCAACACTCTTCCGATGATAGGTGCAGGGGTTACACTGCTACAACCGTAACATATACAACTCCAAATCCGGTCTAAACTCGAAAAAATTCATTAAAAAATAGCTTAAACACCTTTGGTTCTGGTTACCACATTCTGTAACAACTCTCCTTGTGGTTTTCCGACTCACTCAAGGTTTCTTGTTGATTTCGAGATCTCAATTAATCAAATGTAACACCATCATGAAATTTCAATCATGTGCGAGTCACCACTTATCAAAACTTGAACCATTCAAGGTACAACTGTGAGTTTCTATACTACTCACCAATTCACATACAACGCTCCACATACACCCACACTTTCGAAGGCCATGCCATGTTTCTCAATTGAATCCACTTTTCTTAATCGTTTTGTTCCATCAACGATCCAAGTTATATGCTTAACTTCGGAACGTCCAAATCTTACACGTACTTGGAAATATAACTTTCAAATTTCATTCTCTTGGTAAAACACAACTACACACAACTGGTACCACTCTCATGGTCTAAATCTGATACCATGAACGCACGGAAGTTAACAATTTCTAACTCTAACCAACTGTTCATACCTTACTAATACCATAATTACACACCAAAATATTCCTTACGAGACCGATACTTCGTGAGTATTTTCCAACTTCACCCTTTAGACTCGCAACGGTAATACACCTAAGACCTTCTCATACTCGACACAGTTCACAAGATTATTCCCCCAAAGTCAACTCCCCTGTCGTCTGGACAAATGGTCAACAACGCAACACCTTTCAGAAGTTCTGATTTTGAAACACAAATCCTTCTTTCATTTACTTGCAATCTCATTTTCCATTCTCCGAATACTTATCAATCGAAAGAACATATGGCAACAAAACACAGATGATGGTTCCTAAGGGATTTCACAATTTACATACATGTTAATCGATTACCCGTATGAGCTAATCGGTTAACTCCTCAAAATTCAGTGCAAACCACCATCCTTGCACGTGTTAATCGGTTAACCCCATTGTGTTAATCGGTTAACACTGCTTAAGAATAAAAAAAATAGTTTCTTCTTAATTCAAAGCCATCCCCACTCAAACCCTATATCCGATTTGTTCTAACTTGAAATATCATTCTCAACTCGCGGCTTCTTAACTTGTATATTATTCACCAACCATGATCAACTCAAGGTAAAACCTACAAGGTCAAAACATTCAGACGACACACTCCAACCAAGTGACAAGGCAAAATTCCAAATTCTGACGCAGTCACACTACAAAACTTCAGCGAGATAATTCATCTTCCGCTCAAACCACTACACTAGCGGGAAGATAATAATGACGACATTCTAGGGTTTTAGCCACAACTCATACTTGATTCCTCCATAAGCAAAACCCAACACACAACCATTATACGATACCACAAAAGCGATGAACGTAACATGTCAGCACACAACCTTGTTCCCTCACTTGAATTTCTTGGTGAGAACTAAAACAACTATGTCCTTGGTTCAACAAAAGGTAGATTCCAAATATTTAGACTATTCACAATTACAGAAGTTTCTCTATACTCGGAAATAAAATCGGGGCAATGCATCCTCCTGAAGAACCTTTCCATGACTTCGTACACATTAACCGGGATTTCTTACCCTTCACTATCCATTGAACATCCCACTTTCACCAGTTTACTTAATGGAAGATCCGTAATCGACAACTTTCATTAACTATTTACAAAACCCTTCCGGTATAAACTATTCCATGATTTACCCTTCCTTAACTTAAGCCTCAACAACTACCCAATAACTCTATTGCACATTCGTCCAAAAATACATTTCGTTGTCATTTCCTCATAATATACTGTTGATACCGTTTTCTACATCGTGCTTACTTTCGCTCTCCATTGTAATCCTCTTAGGTCTAAATATAAAACCACCTTACTAAGATTCCCTTAGATCCAAGATACTTACTCCGTTTCTTAATACAAACTTCTTTCGATCCGTATTTCTACACTTTCCATTACTAAATGAAGTTCATTCTTTCCAACACAATACATTATACTGTTCCTTGGATAATTTAACAAATTCCAAATTGGTCTCTCACCAAAAATTGAAATTCTGAAGTGTCAACCTGAACTTGATCTCCTTTCCTAACTGGAGATACACAATTTATCTCACACTCTACGTCCAACGTACACTTGTTTCACTTGAAGCACGTAACCACATCTTCGTGTTCCTTCACACACTCCTCTACTACTTTAGGTTCCCATAAAATCCGAACGTCCTTAACTCTCAACTTTTAACCAGTTGGAAGACATTATTCCGAACACACTCCTTAAGGTACTCTCGTTCATTAAAGACACTATAACGACCTTAGAAACAGAAACACAAATAACTATCCCACTTCTGGACCTTATGTCACACGTTCCATAAAACAACTTTTCTTTTTCACGGAATGAGATTACTTGAAATCCTTATCCATACTAGTGGTCAATCCAGCTCCACTAGCGATTTTACATATTCCTTGATACCTTAACATATCGTCCGATAAAGATCCTTAACTTTCAGACTCCATCCTTCTAAAGGATTTCTTGAATAACACACCACTCTTCAATTCCATGTTACCTAAAGTACAACTTCTACTAAAACCTCACTGAGCTGACCAAAGCTCATCCCTACTAACTCTTGGCTTGAGTCTACCCTCACAGCACAAGTTCCGACAATACTTCGGAATCCTCGTGGTCGCTCAACCATGATTCTACCTATCACATACATAGTATTAGGTTGATCAGGCCCAACACTACATAGTATGATATTAAGAGTCATGCTGGCAAGACACACTTAAGAGGCAGGAATAGATTTACTTATGATGTTTCAAGGCTAGGTCGAGGACACGACCTGCTCTGATACCAACTGTAACGCCCTGTATAATATTTGTCTAGAATATTATCATACAAGTGTTTTATTCGGTACTGACACCATCATAAATGCCTATTGGCGTAATTCACATACTTGTCCATTTCTAAAACATAAATACAACATATGGCACAAGTCATGGAAACTAGCCAAAAAATTAAAATCTAAGGGACACTTGTCAAGGCATCCTCTTTCTCCCGTCCTCTTCTACGTCTAGAAGTAGGAACGAGTCATGGACCCTCGTAGATTAATTGGCATACGAGATGGATTCAGAGCTAAGGGACACATTATCACCTTAAGTCGTCACTTCACACAGTCCATACACCGTCACAAGTCTCTTTACCATATAGGCTTCATTCGTACTATAACATTGGGAATCAAACCTACCAAGTAATCGTGCATTCGTTCCAGAGGAGCTCGTTACTCATGGACGACACATAATAGAATAATGGTTACGATTCGTGATTTCACATACAACCATAATTGTATTCAATAGTTCTAGGCCACATTAGCCTTTAGGCATATTTTGCCTTTAACAATAAAACATAATAATTACACGTGTTCCATACTAGTGTCTTATTTTTTCTATACCATTCGGTACTGGACACACGCCTTGGCCTCTTCTGCACGAGCGTTGTCATTAAGTTATTCATCTATTTCCTAGCTAAATACTAGGTTCTAATCTAAGTTTCATGGTAAGGTTTCCTCACTCTACCTAGTCCACATTTTTAACATGCATACCCTCTCGATCATGTTTTATAACAATTTTAGGCACAACATATTACAATTGCACATTTTAGAATTTCGTACAATAATTCAATCATAAGTTATACAAAGCATATTACAATTGTATAATAAACACATATAGTGAATCAATCATAATTGCATTCAACATCTCTAGGCCTTTTTTGCCTTTCTCAAATAAACATAATAAATACACGTTTTGGGTTTTCCTCCGATTATTTAATCGGGTATCAAAATCGATATTTTACACCTTCATTGTGTAGAATATCTCCGTAGCTTTCCATCGGTACCAAGAACTCCTCGATCGGAAACACGGTCCAAAAGATATGGATTTACAACATATCGTATAAACATTATTTTCATTCATTTTCCACTAAATAATTTATACCGCATCATACCCATAATTTTCACTTTTTATTGGGTAGAGGATCGTCATAGCTTTTCAACAATACCAAAAACGTTTAAATCGGACGCCCGAGTCAAAAGATATGAATTGTAGAAAATATTTTTGGAAGACTAACAGTGGTAACCGGTTAGCACATATGCTGTAACCGGTTACTCAGTTATCACTATTCACACAGAAGCAAAATGAGAGTTAGAGGCACATTTTGTTAACCGGTTACGTCCCACAGGGTAACCGGTTACTGCGTTCAAAATCTGCGCAGGATGTCAATTTTTTAAAGGTTAACCGGTTAGCACATATGCTGTAACCAGTTACTCTGGGCTCAGAACCAAAAAAAACTTGTTTTTAATCATACCTTTCCATCTCAAACTCATTCTAATCATGATCAAACATCATAATAATTAGCAACAGATGATTCCACACATATATAGATCATATTACTCAATTTATAGCTCATTTTATCCGTTAGATTTCATCGATTTGCAAAATAAGCATTTTCTCACAAAACCTAACTTAAGCTAAAATCATCTCTAATTCTAGAACTTAAAGCTTCTATCTAGAACCCACCTGATAATCGAAGAGGAGGTTGAAGAAGATGATGAATATCGAAGATGATCCAAGTCTTTCCCAAGTTCTTCTCCTCTTTCCCTTTCTTTCTCTCTTCTTCTTCTCTTCCTATCTTTTTCTTCTTTTTTTCTTTCTTTTCCTTTTCTTTCTAACATATATATATATATATATATATATATATATATATATATATATATATATATATATATATATATATATATATATATATATATATATATATATATATAAACTTTATTATATAGTATAATCCGATAGAGTAAAATATATTCGATTGATATTTTATCTTCTAACACCAAATGATCAATTATTAGCGTTACCATAAAATTCTCTCTTGGACTAATAATTATTGATCTGTCTCTTTTATTAAATAATCTAACTCTTCAGATTTCATTTAATGATCTAATGATCCCACTTAACAATACTTAAAGAATTCCGTTAATTCAATTGATCAAAGATAAAACACATAGACACTCATCTGATCTTATCTGACATTCAATTAAACACTTAAGATAATATGGAGTATTACAATATATTTCCCTATAAAAATCATTTAAAAAAAATGAAAAAAAGCGAATGAGTTAATTTAGTGCGTTAGTTGTTAGAAATTGAATAAATAACTAGTTATATAAGTGATATTCTTACACCACAATATACACTTACAATGTATTTCACTTTTCATCCATGCGATCAACAAGCAAATATTATAATAATATTTCTTTAAAAAATATATAAAATACTATTATTTTAATTTTTTAATGTTTAGATTAAAGGATACTGATATAAAATTGCGTGACTAACCAACATAATATCTGAAGGCTTATTAACCAACTTCATAATTTTATTAGTCAACTTTTTACTATTAACCAACTTTATTTTACTACTAAAAATTATTTTTAATATTTGGTAGTTCATTAACCAACTATATCAAGTGATAACAAACGTTTTACATTTTACTAACCAACTTTATTTCACTATTAAAAATTATTTTTAATATCTGACTGTTTATTAACAAACATTTTACATTTCATTAACCAATTTTATTTCAATATCTAAAGTCATTGGATACTGTTTATAACACTGTTCATAAATATATATATATATATATATATATATATATATATATATATTGTTGGTGTACAAGGTGAAAATAATGAAGATGAAGAAGAGAATATATTATATTGAATGACGGCTACAAAAGGATAAAAGGATACAAATGATTGGAATGACAACTACCCTATTTATAAGCTAAAATTAGGGTTACCAAAAGCAACAATAAAATACTAAAATACCCTCTAACAAACTTAATGACTAAGTTTGTGAATATAAAATAAAATATAAATTATTATTCTAATACCATCCCTTAATTTATATTTCCTCAAAACTAACAACTCCAATTCCATCCCTTAAGCGAAGGAATTGATCAGTCTTGATAGCCTTCGTCAGAACATCTGCCAACTGCTTCTGGGTACTACATTGCAGAACTTCTAACACTCCATTCTGAACTTGACTTCTCAGATAGTGATACTTTGTCTCAATATGCTTGCTTCTCCCATGCAACACTGGGTTTCTGGCAAGGTTGATCGCAGACTTGTTATCAATCATCAGCTTCAGAGGCTTGTCAACTTTGATCTTCAGATCTTCCAGCAAGTTCAGAATCCACACAGCTTGACATGCAGTAACAGCGCCTGCAATGTATTCAGCTTCACAGGTTGATAGCGCAACAACAAGTTGTTTCTTAGAACTCCAAGAAATAGGACCTCCCAGAAACTTGAACAAGTATCCAGAAGTACTTCTTCTATCAACTCTGTCTCCACACCAATCAGAATCTGAGTAACTCAGAAGTTCTGATTCAATCTTCCTTCCAGAACTCAGAAGTTCTGATTCAATCTTTCTTCCAGAAGGGAACAACACTCCATACATCAGAGTTCCCTTGATATACCTCAGAATCCTGACAGCAGCTTGGTAATGGGACCACTTAGGTTTACTCATGAATCTACTAACCATTCCAACTGCATAGCAAATATCAGGTCTGGTATTACACAAATACCTCAGAGAACCAACCAACTGTTTGAAGGTTGTAGCATCCACATCCTCACCATCAGAATCAGAATCTAATTTCTGATTTGTATCTGCAGGTGTGATAGCAGCCTTACAATTCTGCAGCTTAAATCTCTTCAGAAGTTCTCGTTCATACTTCAGCTGATGCAAAATGATACCTTTCTCAGAATATCTGAACTCCATCCCTAGAAAGTATGTCATTTTCCTGAGATCAGTCATTTCAAACTCATTCATCAGCACCTTCTTGAACTTCGCTAATTCTTGTTCAGAACTTCCGGTCAACAGTATGTCATCAACATACAAACACACCAGAATCATATTTCCTTCAGAAATATGCTGAACATAAACACCGTATTCCATCTCACATTTCTGAAACCCTAGCTTCTTGAAAAATGAATCGATCTTCTGATTCCAAGCTCTGGGCGCTTGCTTTAATCCATACAAAGCTTTATGTAATCTGTACACCATCCCTTCCTGATTCTCTTTCACAAATCCAGGAGGTTGTGACACATAAACTTCTTCTTCTAATGGACCGTTCAGAAATGCAGATTTCACATCTAAATGCATCAGAGGCCAATTCCTGTTAGCAGCTATTGCAATCACCAATCTGATTGTTTCATGTCTCGCTACAGGTGCAAACACTTCAGAATAATCCAGCCCAGGTTTCTGTAGAAATCCTCTTGCTACCAACCTCGCTTTGTATTTGCCAATTGATCCATCTGGCTTTAGCTTCTGCTTGAAAACCCATCTGACGCTGATGGCTTTCTTGTCCTTTGGAAGTTCTGTCAGCTTCCAAGTCTTGTTTCTTTCTATGGCCTCAAGTTCTTCTTTCATGGCCTTTAGCCAGAACTTCTGCTTGAGAGCATCTTCTGTACTCACGGGTTCAGAGTCTACTAACATGGCACACTGAATAATCTCTCCCTCAGAATCTACTTCAGTGTCTTGCAACATGTCAAACTCTTCAAATCTTCTTGGAATATTTTTTATTCTCTGTGGCCTCTGACCTCGTTCAGAACTTTCTCCGGATGCTTGAACCTCAGAAGTTCTGTCCTCAAAAGTTTCTCCTTCAGAAGTTCTTGCTTCAGAAGTTGAACTTCCTCCAGAACCTTGACCACCTTCAGAGTCTGGCATATTCCCAGAATCTGAATCACCACCAGAATCTTGATCATCATCAGAATCTGGATCATCAGAATCACCTTCATCTTCTGAGTCTTCTTCAGAATCAGAATCACCATCATTTTCAGAAATTCTTATTTCTGACCTTTCTTCAGAAGTTCTAACATCAGGATTAGATTGAGACTTATCCCAATTCCAAACTTCTGATTCCTTCACAATAACATCTCTGCTGAACTCAACTTTATTAGTTTCTGGACAATAAAGCTTGTACGCACCCGTACTGTGGTACCCCACCAGTAACATTACTTTGCTTCTATCATCCAACTTCTGTCTTCTAGCTTCTGGAACATGTTTGTAACAAACAGAACCAAAAACCTTCAGATGACTAACACTTTGCTTTTCTCCCGTCCACTTCTGAATAGGAACTATTTCCTTCAGCTTCTTCGTTGGACATCTATTGAGCACATATGCTGCAGTGGCAACAGCTTCTCCCCAGAAGTTCTGAGGAAGCTTCTTCTCCTTCAGCATGCTTCTCACCATATCAAGCAGAGTACGATTTCTTCTTTCAGCAAGACCATTGTGTTGAGGAGTGTAAGGAGCAGTAACCTCATGCTCAATTCCATTCTCCTCACAGAACTTCTGAAACTCTTTGGAGTTATACTCACCCCCACCATCGGTTCTGAGAATCTTCAGAGTCTGACCACTCTGATTCTGAACCTTCATTCGGAACTTCTTGAATTCAGCAAACACCTCGTGTTTGAACTTAATAAGGGATACCCATATCATTCTTGTGAATTCATCAACAAATGACACGAAGTATTTATTCCCTCCGAACGATTCTACTGGAAATGGACCACACACATCAGAATGTACTACTCCCAAGGCATGTTTTGCTCTTGGAGCAATTTCTGATGCAAATGGCAATCTTGGTTGCTTTCCTTCCATGCACACTCTGCATGATTTCTCAGGCTTCTTAATTGTAGGAATTCCATGTACCAGCTTCTTCGAATTCAGATGTTCTAAGCTTCTGAAATTCAAATGACCAAATCTTCTGTGCCACAGCTCACTTTCTTTCACAACACTTGTTGCACTAAGACATTCAGAATCAGAAGTTCTGACATTCACCTTGAATGTTCTATTCCTTCCTTGTTCTGACTCCATAATCAACTTCTGATTACAGTCATACAGCTTCAGAAGATTGTCCTTCATGGTAACTGAAAAACCTTTCTCAATTAATTGGCCCACGCTCATCAGATTGCTTTTGATGCCAGGTACATACCACACATTCTGAATCAATGCTGTTTTCCCATTATTCAGAACAACTCTGACATTTCCCATACCTTCAGCGTTAAGATATTTGTCATCAGCACATCTGATCTTTGTCCTCTTCTCAGAATCAAAATCAACCAGCCATTTCTTATTTCCAGTAAGATGATTTGAGCAGCCAGTGTCCATATACCACCAGTCTGTCAAATTCTGATCATCAGATTCAGAAGCCATCAGTAGCACAGATTCATCATCAGAACTTCTGGCTATATTTGCTTCTTCTGACTTCCTTTCTTTGTTTGACCAACAATCTCTAGCAAAGTGACCAAACTTCTTGCAACAGTAACATTGGATCTTCTTCTTGTCATACTTCTCTTTTCCCTTCTGAGCATTCTTTTGCCTATCAGAAGTTGAGGTTTCTGACTTCTGACCACCATCAGATCTTCTCCTAGCTTCTGATTGCTTCTGATGCTTCCTATCAGAAACTGCTTTCAGAGCCTGCTGCTCTACTTCCCTTTCAGAAGTTCTCTCAGTCAGACGCAACTCTTGCGCTTCTAGACTGCTTTGCAGCTCTTCAATTCTCATGGTGCTCAGATCTTTAGAATGTTCTATTGCTACCACAATGTAATCAAACTGAGGAGTAAGGGATCTCAATACCTTCTCAATGATTACTTGTTCAGAAAGAGTTTCTCCACACGCCTTCATCTCATTAGTGATCACAATCACTCTGTCATTAGTGATCACAATCACTCTGGAGATGTACTCAGAAACTTTCTCATTGTTCTTCATGTTCTGATTCTCGTACTGCTTACGTAGAGACTGAAGCTTCACCTTCTTCACTGATGCGTCACCACCGTAACATCTGACCAGTGTGTCCCACGCCGCCTTTGCCGTCGTTGAATCTGCTATCTTCTCAAACACATTCGCATCCACACACTGATGGATGTAGAACAATGCTTTCTGATCTTTCTTCCTTGTATCCTTCTGCGCGTTCTTCTGCTCCTCCGTCGCATCTGCTGCTACCGGAACATAACCTTCGGTGACAAGATCTAGAACATCTTGAGCACCGAACAGTACACGCATTTGAATCATCCAACGATTCCAGTTTTTGCCATCAAATACTGGAAGCTTGGTGTTCATGCCGCCGCCGCCGTTCATCATCTTCAACCTTCTTGTACAGTACGCTCAGAATCTCACCGCACACAGTGTTTCCCAACCCACAAAATCACAAAAATGTGATTCTGATCAGATTTTGTTCAAGATTCAACAAGAATCACGAACCAAAATCAATCACACAAAGAAATCCTCACGTTTCACTCGTGTTTCCCGTGTTTCCCGTTGATCCTAACCGGAGCTCTAGATACCAATTGTTGGTGTACAAGGTGAAAATAATGAAGATGAAGAAGAGAATATATTATATTGAATGACGACTACAAAAGGATAAAAGGATACAAATGATTGGAATGACAACTACCCTATTTATAAGCTAAAATTAGGGTTACCAAAAGCAACAATAAAATACTAAAATACCCTCTAACAAACTTAATGACTAAGTTTGTGAATATAAAATAAAATATAAATTATTATTCTAATATATATATATATATATATATTTTTTTTTTATTTTATTTATTTATTAAAAAGAATACTATTCACCAAATATACAGTGTAAATATTTAATGTGCAAATGGGATATAAGAATAGCAATGATTGTACACACTCAATTACCAATGAAGTTTTAATTTTCCCCACATCAGTGTAATCTAGTATTTTCTCTCAATTCTTAACTTGTCAACAAATGTGTGTACATGTTCTATTGTCAACAAATGTGTGTACCTGTTATATTGTCAACAAAAAGAAGTAAAGTTATCTATATTCCCTACCCTATCATATTCACGACCTTAGTCAAATATATATATCTATACATTTAGGTATTACATAGGATTAATATTGGATATAGATGACCATAACTCGTTCCTAGTAAGCATAGGATAGAGTCCAAGTCATATTCAGAAGTACAAACCCATGCTAAAAAAGTCAGCGATCATTTTTGAATGGTCTAATCAAGATGGATTAGTTGTAGGCTAAACTTTTTGAAACTTCAAATTATATTATATTCGTAAGTACCTATCAAAAAAAAACTAAGTCGGCACAACAAATTTAGAAGTTTAAGGGTGTGTTTGTTTCAAGTTATAAAAAATCATTTTTTGGAATCATATTGTTTGGATTATTATTTCTAGGAATAATATTCCCACTTATGTGTTTGGATAAAAAATATATTTCTTAGGAATGATTACATATTTATTTAATTTAAAAATTAAAAAATAATAACAAATAATAATATGTGAGTAGTAGTGGGAAGTTATAAGAAGTTGAATTTATTCCCATGGGAATGTTGGATTCCCACCCTTTATGCATGGGAATAAACATGACAAGAATTATGTGCAAACAACATTCCTGGGAATAAAAAGTACCCGGGAATAATTTTTAAAAACATGAAACAAACATGGGATTGTTGTATTTCCAATGTCACATTCCCGGGAATGTAATTTCAATCCTTGAAATAAACACAACCTAAATACAAAATTTAAATGAATTTTTTAAACTTAATAATAATAATAATAATAATAATAATAATAATAATAATAATAATAATAAAAATAAAAAGATTTGATTTTTTTTTTAATTTAATCAATTTTGATAATATTTTTTTGAAACAAAAAATATATTATAACAACATAAAAGTAAACATTATACTATCACAAGATTGAATATTTTCAATAAATACATTTATAACAAAACTAATGTGTAGAATTTATATATGTGATAGAAAATAATTAATGTTTATAAAATTATTGTTTTTAATTAAATTAACATAACAAATTTAAAGCTTAAAAAATGTGATGCGAAAGGTGCTAACCTTACGATTCACTTTTTTTACATAATCACACAACTTAAATATTAGCCGTCTCACGTTGATAGAATGGGTTAAAAAAATGGATTTAATTTTTATTTTATATTTAAAACGTATTATGCTAAAATGAAGACCTTTTCATTAAAATCATAAGGTTACGATCACGTGACTGTGTGAATGCAAAATTTGCAGTCTACAACAAATCTGAATCCCCCATCACATATTAAGGATAAACTATACATGTCATGTCATTTTGGCCAGAATTAGGTTTTTTATTTTTATAAATATTGAATATGTAATTTTTTTTACAATGCAAAGTCAATCAAACAAGTCAATATACACATTTTTATTCTTTTGTTGATTGTCTTTACCTTACTTTTTATGAATTTTTAGTATAGTAGTTCAATAATCTAAAATACTTTACTTAAAACTCTTAAGAGTAATTAAGATATTAATAATTGTAACTCATATTTTAATGGTGGAAGTTTGAGTCTTGAGAATGTGATCCTCACAAAGTCCTGAATTCAAATCCTACTAGATACTAATAATTCTTGTATTGGATCCCCGCTAGTGGAAAGATTAATAATTGTTGGGAAAAAAATTCCCTCCTAAGCCTAACAACTTAAACAAATGATCTTACATAGCTTTTCCAATAAATTTGGCATGTCCAATGAGACACTACGAGTAGTACTACTAAAAAATTTCAAGTTTACAATGAGGTTTAACAAATCAAGGATTTTGAGGCAAAATGAGTCGATACTATCACTTCTATATTTTGAGGAGTTCAAGGGAACCAAAATAAGTCAAGCGCTATTAATCTAAGCTAATCGATCGTCGTGACAACCATACTTTCATGGGTTCAACCAATTCTTACACAATAGGTAGTTTTTAATCCTTTTAAATTATGTTCCTAGTACTTTTGCCACATACAACTCTACGGGGAACCCAATGGAGAATTATATGTTTGATTTTTAACTTAGATACATACATATGGTATAAAGGTCACCTGAAAGCAGACATGCTACAAGTTTTTCATTGTGAGAAAGCTTTACATGCACACATGTCTTATGCTGGAGGATACACTTTTGACCTATTAGCAGGATCTAAAATGTTAGTTGTTTATTATTAAACTCAGCAAAAATGATGTTATTATACATATTTCTTAACTAATCAAACAACATATCTATCTATACTTGATGTACCAGTTCCAATCCCCATGTGTTAGACCACATTAAGACTAGATGGTGGTTCTATTGGTGAATAATAATGAATTACTTATCCATTTTGCCAATATCATGTGCTAGGAGTATAAAAAACAAATATTAGTTATAATGGGAATTTAATAGTCTAGAGGATTTGTTAGAGCTGCAACTTCATCATGCTTCACTCTGTGAAAATGATGGCAGCCTGCGGGAAAACCTTCAATATGTGAAGGTGATGGTGATAAAACTTACAGTTCAGAAGGAGAGGAAGATAAGGATAAGATATGAATCAATCATTGTATTATAACTGTACAGAGTATTTGCTTATATACACATGGTGACACAACACACTTAAGCTTAGCTGGCAAAAAATATCCTAACTAAAATCAGTTACACAAGGGAAAGTAGTTATCACTAGTAACTACCAGCAATGCAGTGTATATCACTACACCCCCCTTAAACTGGAGATTGGGAAGTATTACATACCACCTTAAGTTTGCCACGAAGTTCCTGAAAAGCTGTAGTTCCAAGTGGTTTTGTAAGCGTGTCTGCAAGTTGAAGAGCATCTGAGACATGCTGAATTCTCATCTTGCCAGCTACAACTCGCTCTCTGGCAAAATGGATGTTGAGTTCAATATGTTTTGTACGAGCATGAAGAACCAGATTGTGAGATAAAAGAACAACACTCAGATTATCACATAGTAATGTTGGTGGATGAATAGGGATACTCAGTTCTGAGAGTAGAGATTCCAACCAAAGGAGTTCAGATGTGGTGTGTGCTAACGCGCGATATTCGGCTTCAGTGCTTGAATGTGCCACGAGAGACTGTTTCTTTGAGCTCCATGAAACTAGATTTGGCCCAAAGAATTTGCAAGAGCCAAATGTAGATCTTATATCATCTATGTCACTCGCCCAGTTAGAATCACTATAAGCTCGGAGGGAGAACATTGACGGACAAAAAGAAGGTGATAGAAGCAGACCATGGTTATGTGTGCCACTTAGGTATCGTAATAGTCTTCTAACAGCATCCTAGTGAGTGTCTAATAGACATGCCATGAACTGGCAAGCTTTATTCACACTAAAAGCAATATATGGTCGGGTTAGAGTCACATATTGGAGAGCACCCACCATGGACATGTAAAGTTGAGGATCAGAAAAATGATTTGTACCATGTTTGCTCAGCTTACATTTGCTCAACATTGGGGTTGGAACTCTATTTGCATTCTCTATTTTGGCTTTTGTGAGTAGATCCTTGACATATTTTGACTGAGTGGGAAACATAGAACTATTACTGCAGAATTGAACCATAAATGTTGGTACTGGGAATTGAACCCATGACCAGGCGCTACCTATAATGACGGTTTTGCAAATACCTGTGGTGAAAGGTTGTGGGCATTTTGAAAAAATATGTAAAAAACCATAAATGTTGGTGCTGGGAATTGAACCCATGACCAGGCGCTACCTATAATAACGGTTTTTTAAATACCCGGGGTGAAAGGCCTCACATTTCACCTCAATTAACACAGGTAAAATGGGCAGAATCTGCTGCTTTTTCATGATAGTAACTTTTCCTCCACATTTTGGGATTCTACTTGGTCTAGCAGCATGTGGAACATTCTAGACATCTCTAGACATCTCAAGACTATTCAAGACACTCCACTTACATTTATTCCAATGCTTCACTATTATTTAAGTGCACCATGTTCCTTGATTTCCAAGTATGTGGACCTTTGGATTTGAAGCTTACATTGGGATGTTCCCACCGAGTTAACAAATAACTAACTGAGTTAGCCTATAACTCAGTGAGTTAGATGTAACTAACTCCTAGCCTAATTCCAAACCACCCTAAGCTAGCTCCTAGCCTAATTTCAAACCTCTCACACTCCAAACCAAAACTCTATATAAACAAAGCTTCACTATTTTCACAAGGGGGATAAACCATTTTCACATAATTTCTCACACTTCACTCTCAATTCTCTCACATTATCTGAATTTTTCTGCAACTTCTTCATCTTCATCTACAATTTCTTCCCCAAACCTCACCATAGCTCTTCACCATTGAAGAATAATCACTTCTACATTGGAAGTGATTATTTGTTGAGCTTTACCTTCAACATCTTGCAATTATACTTGGTTTTTTGGAGTTCTATTAGCTTTTGGATTCTTCTCAAGTATTTACTTCAAGATTCTATGGTTCGAATTCGTATTTCGGAAGTTTCGTCGCAATTTGCTCGATTTCGGTACGATTCGGCTACGATTGAAGATTCCTCTGGTTTTCTTTGATTATCTTCATCAAGATCACTTTGCAACAACATCCAAGGCACATCTCAACCTTGTAGGTTGGTATTTCTTTACTCATTTTACTGTTTCGAACGTTTTTGTATCATTCGCGATGTAGTTTCGATGCTTTTTGTGTGAGAATTGATTATGCCATTGCTTGATCCATGATCTTGATGATTTAATTGATTCCATTGCTGATAATTTGCTGTTGATAAACTTGATTTTCGTGCATAATTGTTTGCCCTAGCATATGAGTGATTGCACAATCCATAAGTGGCCAAAAGCACTTTTAAAAAACTGTTTTTCTTCCCCTGCTTCAGTGTTAATTGATTAACACTTTGCAGTGCAAAAGTGTTAATCGATTAACCAGTGTAATTTTGCTATTTTTCAAGTGTTAATCGATTAACACTTTGCAGTGCAAAAAGTGTTAATCGATTAACACTGCTCCAGATTTCCATTTTCATGCTTTTTCAAGTGTGTTTGCTATGCTTTCCCCATTCAACTTCCATGGATTGATATGCTTGATTTTTATGGATGTTTTAAGTGTCATTTAACTTCTGTTTGAAGCATGCTCATGAACTTTCGATGCACGATTTCGATTATGCCATTGTTCACATTCTTAGCATTGTATGAACATGATCATTCTTGCACTTATTTTGATCACATGATATATGACTTGTGAAGCATGTTAAATGTCATTTGGTACTATTTTTCACTTTCATTCATGTTTGAATTAAGTTTATTCCTCAAAGGATAAGCTTAATCTTGTATAATCAATAATGCACCCTTTGCTTTAATAATTTTTCAATTCATTTTGGAAAATTATTAGCATCTTCCTCCCTTTTGATTAATTAATTGAAACTCAATTTTGATTATTGATCTTCCCTTTGGCGCTTCTCTTTAGGTTTTCTTTAGAGCTTTCTTTCTCTCTTCTTCCCCGCGAAGTCGGAGTTTTCGCGCGACACTAGAGCACTGTACAACTTGGAGCTGTTACGCTGTCGGTTTCAACTTCTGCACTACACCTTATGTGTTAGAGAAGGAATGAGAATGGAGAATTTCTACTCTCATTCTGACCACTTCAGGTAGGGGACGAATGACCCTGTGCCTGGCTTAGTCACCTCTATCTCCAGGCGATAGTGTATCTCCTTCCCCAGTTGAGTCGATCCCTGATCACTCTTATCTCTTTCAATCTCTCTTTTTATCAATCACCTTCCTTCTTAGCTAAGATCATTATCCCTTGGGTTAACACCTATCTCTCGTTTCATTTATCCTTTTCTTGTGGTCAATCATTGCTTTCTGATTCCCAAGAAGAGTCTCAATTCCTGCTTCTTCGGTCAAACACATTTTTCTTGTTAAGCGCCGAAACCCTTGCGGAGTTCGCAACCTTCTCTTGGTTCTTCTCCCTTTGTTTGGTTAACCACTGCCTATCAGTTAAAACACCAATTTGCACGTCTTCTCAGTTAACCACAGTCTATCTGTTAACATACTCAGTTCCTCTTGGGTTAATCACCTTCTCTCGGTTAATCACCCACTGTTTCAGTTAACCATAGTCTACTGTTAATATACTGAGCTCCTTTTGAGTTAATCACCTTCTCTTGGTTAATCACTCGTTGTTTTATGGTTAATCACAGTCCTTCTGTTAAAACCAACGCCTTGTGAGTTAGCAACCTTCTTTTGGTTCGAATAATCACACCCTTGGGTTAGTAACCTTCTTTTGGTTCAAATACCCTTTCTTTGGTCAGTACTGTTGGTTCAGTCGGTGTATCGAACTTCTTTGGGTGACGACCTTCGCTTGGTCCCACACCCGTCCTTTGGGGTCATGACCTTCGCTTGATCCCATACCCGTTCTTTGGGTCACGACCTTCGCTTGGTCCCACACCCGTCCTTTGGGTTACAACCTTCGCTTGGTTCTACACCTGTCCGTTTGGTTTATCACAGTATATCTGTTAACCTTTCTCCCTGCAGAGTTGCAATCTTTTCTTTCTTTGGTTAACCACTGTTTATCAGTTAATATACCGAAATCCCTTCAGAGTCAAACACCTTCTCTTGGTTCGGTACTCTTGCTCTCTTCTTTTGGTTCATCACAACCTGCCTGTTGATACTAACCCTTTTCTCCACGGAGTCCTACTCTCTTTCTTCAGTTGATCACTTCCCGTCAGTTAACATACCGAGTCTTGTTTTTTCTTGGTTTTAACACCATCCCTTTTGTTTGTTCCCCAGTAGGGTCATCACCCTCTGATCCCTAGCACATTCTTTGTTCTCTTACCTCCCCAATGGAGTCTCTTTTATTCCTTTTGGCTCCTTTATCTTCTTGGTTTCGACACCACTCTTGCACTTTATCCTCAGCATAGTTACTATCTTTCGTTTGCACTTCTTTCTTGGTTTTGACACCATTTCTTTGGAATCCTCAGCGAATCTTTCTCTACCTCTTCTGCTCTTGGTTTTGACACCGCTTTCCTTTTCCTTTTTTGTCTTAGTTCCCTGAACTACGGAAGCTCTGATTCTGCATTCATTCGAATGTATGATACGTAGGCACGAGATCGCGATGATCTTGGCGAGCACCCTTCCACCTTCTTTCATTCCCCCTTCTTTTTCCTGGTTCCTTTTAACTACGGCGCTCTGATTTCCTCATTGCACTATGAGGGTACGTAGGTACGAGGGACCTAATCCTCCGCGAGCACTTTCCTTCTTTCTTTTTCTTTGTCTCTTTTCTCTTCCCTTCTTTTTAGCTAGAAGCCTTTAGATAGATAACCCATCCAAGCCTAGAACCAAGCAAAATGGTTCCCGTCGAGTACGACGGATGCGTTAGGTGCTAGTACCTTCCTTTCGCATAACCGACCCCTGTTCCCATTTCTCTTCCCCTTCGGTTTTATCGATATTTTCCCTGTCCTTCGGGACTAAATAAAGTTTGGTGGCGACTCTGTTGTATCTTTGAGTGTGCGATTCACTCAGGTATAAACCAACCATCTCAATATGCATAGAGGTAGAAAACCTATAATCCCAATATGAAATAGGTAAGGAGGCATGAGCTAGGAGCGTATGTCCCATTTCAACAATTTGTCTGTGTTTTCTCTCTACTGTCCCATTTTGATGGGAAGTATGAGGACATGTTAGCCTATGTGTTATCCCTAACTCTGTCAAATACTTGGTAAAGGGTCCAAACTCTCCTCCAAAGTCAGACTGAATTAACTTAATAGTAACCCTGAATTGTGTCTGAACAAATACATAAAATAGCTTAAAAGCATGTAATGCTTCAAATTTTTTCTTTATCAAGTACAACCAAGTGTATCTAGTATGAGCACCTACAAAGGCTATATAGTACCTATACCCTGAACTAGACGGATTTGGGGAAGGACCCTACAAGTCAGTGTATATCATATCAAAGGGCTTGCGATATACTATGTTAGTTAGAGGAGCATAAAGATTGTGCGCCTTACCAAGATTGCAAGATGTACAAAAAGAATGGCTATTTTTATTAACAAAGGGAATTTTACACAATTTGAGTATAAAAGCAACAAGTTTAAAGTTGGCATGGCCAAGCCTATGATGCCATTGTGTGCTATTATTACAAGTATCTCAAACAAGGGAATTAGAATGAGAAGCAACATAACTTTGAATACCATTGGGAGTACTCAAGTTGTTATTAGGACTAAGGGAGCTTTTGAGCTCTAAAGGTAACTAAGAGAAGCAGTACAAGCCACTAGCATTTAGGATTCCTTGAACAATGACTTGCCTAGAAGCCTGTGATTTAATATAGCATTTGTCAGGTAGGAACTCAAATATAACATGTTATCACGTGAAAATTTAGAAACAGACAACAAGTTCCTAGTTATGGAAGGTACATGTAGGATGTTAGCAAGGGTTAACATATATTTAGGGTTGCTTCTAGAGTGAAATTGTATGGTGCCAACAGATTGTAAAGTGAGAGTTTGGCCATTTCCTACATAGACCTTGTTATTTCCTATATAAGACTTCTTGTTTTGTAAAAGAAAATCATAAGGAGTTAAGTGGTGAGAGGCACCTGAATCTGCAAACCAAGTATGGGATTCTAGCTCATTAGGTAGATTATATTCTTGAGTGTATGATGAGGGTCTGCTAGTAGTAGCCATCATAGTAACAATTTAAGAATTCTTTGAGGCTTCAGGATTAGTCTCTTGCTTGCGAGTTTTGTTAGTGGTTGATCCATCAGAGGCATTGCTTGTGTTCGATGGCATGAAGTTTTTATCAAATCTATGCCAACAAGTGGTGACTTCATGTCCATACTTACCACACAATTGACAAGTTGGACAATTGCCAGTTGTATACCTGCCTCTGCCTCTACCGCGACCACGATTGAACCTTCCTCTACCACAATTTCCAGAATATGCTCCTCTAGAGTTGTTCTCTTCTTGACTAATATGAGCTATATTTGCTGCTATAGTGGTAATAGCCAGATCCTCATGAAACTTTTCTGATTATGCTTCTTGCTCATAAAGCAAGGCTCCAACATCACATAAGGTAGAAGGGGAAGGGCAACCATAAATTTGCATAACCTAGGGGTTGTATTCCTTAGGAAACCCTTGCAAGATAGAGTCTATCTGATCTTGTTCAGATATGGAATCACCTTGCAAGAGAGTTTGCAATTACTTTGATTCTTAAGACATACTCTGTAATTGATTTGTTTCCCTTCTTGGTGGATTTGAGCTCAACTCTCAATTGACGAACTCTAGCTTTCATCTGAGCATTGAAAAATTAATGAATCTTGTCCCAAACTTTAAAAGCATGTTAACACGCAAGAACCCTAGGTAGCACAGATTCAGATATTGTTAATAATAACCAGATGAATAACGCTTGGTCCTGCATTATCCAAGCTTCATATTCTCGAAAATCATACCTGTGACACGATCTTGATCGGATTTGAACCTCTGTGGAATTTACGGATTAACCACGAGCTTGTGCATCTTATGAGATATAATCACACCTTAAACTTGTTAATTCCAAAGGAGGTAGTTGTTCTTCTGCAGCTTAATTGAGAGCTTCAGACCAAACAAATTTGTGGATTTTGGCGTGACAAAATCAGTTGAAATTTCTTGAGAAGACACTGGAATTCGAACAAACGATTCTTAATTCTCTTCAAACGCCATTGTTAAGCTTTACTCGGGGTGATGAATGAATTGAAACACATGTATGAATGAATTGAAGCATAGTCGATGTATCAGGGAAGCGCAGAGGATAGGTCGTGCAAATGATACCATGTTAGAGTTGCAACTTTATCATGCTTCACTTTGTGAAAATGATGGCAACCTGCAAGAAAACCTTCACTTTGTGAAGGTGATGATGATGAAACTTACAGTTCATAAGGAGAAGAAGATAAGGATAAGATGTGAAGCGATCATTATATTATAACTGTACATAGTATTTGTTTATATACACATGGTGACACAACACCCTTAAGTTGAGATGGCAATAACTAACCTAACTAAAATCAGTTACACAAGGGAAAGTAGTTATCACTAGTAATTACCAGTTATGCACTATTATATATCACTAACATGATTAAACCCACAATCGATCACTACTACAAAATGCGCATACAACAACGCCAGGTTTATAACGGCTTGTCTATACACTGTTGTAATAGATGCACGCATTTTTTTAATCTCATTAAAAGGCTTTTAATGACGGTTAATATTCTAACCGTGGGTATTTAAAAAACCGTCATTATAGGTAGCGCCTGGTCATGGGTTCAATTTCCAGCACCAACATTTATGGTTTTTACATATTTTTTCAAAATGCCCACAACCTTTCACCACAGGTATTTGCAAAATCGTCATTATAGGTAGCGCCTGGTCATGGGTTCAATTCCCAGCACCAACATTTATGGTTTTTTACATATTTTTTCAAAATGCCCACAACCTTTCACCATAGGTATTTGCAAAACCGTCATTATAACCTATAGTTTAGTTTTAGGTCTTGCTCTTCAAAAAATCGATTTTAGGGAAAATCGTCTCCTTTTTTAGATCTGTTTTGTGCATCTGAAGCAGAAAAATCGTGCGGTCATTAGTCCCCTACTCTGGAATAGTTATGGGACTTCACCCTCAAAACCCCAAATTCATCATTTTTCTATTTTTAATGAATTTTTTACTGTTTTCATAGTCTCAAAAAATTCCAACAAAATTCTCAAAATTCTTATTTTACCTAATTAGATTAAATTTTGTGTTTTTAAATTTTTCTGAATTTATTTTAATCATGTTACTTCTTTCCTATTTTTTCAAAATGCTGACAGACCTTTAACCACTGGTATTTAAACCAACCGTCATTATAGGTAGCGTTTTTTACTTATTTTTTCAAAACGTTTATAGACCTTTCACCACGGGGTAATTTAAACCAACCGTCATTATAGGTAGCGTCTTGTCATGGATTGAAGTCCCAGCACCAACATTTTTGGTTTTTTTACTTATTTTTTCAAGTCTCATTACCAACATTATAGGTGGCGCGCATAATGAGTTTATTTACTACCTTTAAACAAATCTTGGTCGTCCATTTAGTGATTATCAACGACCAAGACACTACTATTAGTGATCCGCGTGAAACCTAAAACTTAGACATCTTCTACCTCCAAACATCATCTTTCATTTACGATACTCTATATCTCCACCAAACCAAATTTCAGAACAAATTTCAGAACTCGAGTTAGCAATGTTAGTTGTTGGTGTTCTTTTTTAATTATTGTTGTTCTTTTTTATTATTGTTGTTCTTGTTGTTCTTTTTTATTAATGTTGTTCTTGTTGTTATTATTGTTATTATTATTGTTGTTGTTGTTCTTGTTGTTGTTGTTGTTGTTGTTGTTGTTGTTCTTCTTCTTCTTCTTCTTCTTCTTCTTCTTCTTCTTCTTCTTCTTCTTTTTGTTATTGTTGTTTTTGTTGTTGTTGTTGTTGTTGTTGTTGTTGTTGTTGTTGTTGTTGTTGTTGTTATTGTTGTTGTTCTTCTTCTTCTTCTTCTTCTTCTTCTTGTTATTGTTGTTGTTGTTGTTGTTGTTGTTGTTGTTGTTGTTGTTGTTGTTGTTGTTGTTCTTGATGTTCTTGTTGTTCTTGCTGTTGTTCTTGTTCTTGCTGTTGTTCTTGTTCCAATGCTGCAATTTTTTTTATTTTATTAAAAGACATACAACAACGGTTATTTAAAATAACTGTAATTATAGGTAGCGCATTTTCCAATTTATTACAACGCTTTCTGGGTCGTGATTGTAGGTATCATATACAATAACACTCTACATAACAACGCCTTCGTCTGCGTCATTATATGTCATTTCCAATAGTTGTTAAATGGGTTTTTCGTAGTAGTGGATGTTCCAGAATAGACATGGGTATTTAATCGGAACATGGGGTAAAATTACCTCAAGCATCCACTTTCATCATAATTAAAAAAAAAAAAGAGGTAATAGAGAAATCAATTTATAGAAAAGATGGAAAAAAACTTTGTAACTGATTTCCAAAGTACAAGGTCAAGGAGGTAATGCAAATATCTCAGCAAAAAATTTTAGAAGCTCTTGATATGTTGTTTCCTCCATATGATCCCAAAGTATAACCTAGTAGTGAAAATGATACAAAATGTTTGATCCATAATGAGGTAAATAAGAATTTGCAAATAACACATAAGACTACTTCATAAATTTCCCTAGACACCCTAGATCCCAGTATTAGAGGTTCATAGCTAGTGGATGATGATCTTAATGACATACAACACATGCTATAATTCAAAGAGAAAGTCAAGTACAAAAATATGATAACCTTATATGACTTTCCAGAGCTAAAGGGTGATAGATTGAATGATTATCTTAGCTTCTGAGTTCTACAAGGACTTAGTATTAGATATCCCATTCGATGAAGACCCTGGAAGCCATATGGCTGAGATAGATGTCATTGGTCTTATCTCTGTTGAATTTAAGGGGAATGAATCCCATCAAAGGGAAATTAAAGGAGATGTCTTTGTTGAAGATACATAGCGGGATATTATACAGAGGATAGACAAACTAAATTTATGTTATTTGAGAAACCAATCTAAGATATGGTTAAACATCTAAAGCCCGTATTCATAAAAGCTTCAGTCAAAGGTAAGATGTTTAGCCGAGTCTCTGTTGATGGTGGAGATGTCTTAAATGTTATGCCACTTATGACCTTGAAGAAATTGGGTAAAATATGGATGAATTGATTCCCATTAAGATGGAAATGCTAACTTTATGGGTGTAACATCTAATATACTTGGATTTCTTATAGTCGATGATGATGTAGGTCTAAGAGAATTGAGGTCAACCTTCTTTTCAAAAGATGGAAAATATTTATTTCTTCAATGTCACTATAGGAATATATTGGATTCATAATAATGAATGTGTATCCTCCACACTTTATCAAAGAATCCGGTTCTAGGTAGACAATATAGTATGGATCATGGGAGTAGATAAGCGTCCCTTTATAGTTGAAGTCGGGATGTTAAAAGCTTTTTAATTATAGATTCAATTAATCCTTATAGTGGTTTAGAAGGAGTGTGAAAAGGTATCATAGAAAGCATGCAATATCACAAATGCAAGGTTTTAATTGAAAGTTTGGGCTAACATACATCCATTTCTTGAGGTTCTCAATTAATTCACCCGAAGGACTTGTTGGACCGACTAGGGGCAATGTGGTAAAGTCCATTTTACTCGATGTTGCATTTTCAAAAAATGAAAGTGATGGTGAACTAGAAGAACAAAACATGGAAGTAATTAAGTATAAGAAAGTTTCTTAACGCACCTCATGTGTTTCTTAGCCACCGCGTGGATTTCCACTTATTCCTCCTGTTTTCGGAGATATATCTCCGGACGCACCCTTTTTACATTCAAGGAAGGTCATTTTGGGTGGCGCCCCATATATTGGGTTTGATTAGTTCCGGAGATGTATCTCCGGAACCATGTCGTAGTTATATTTAAAAAAAAAAAACCAGACACAGATTCAACACAAAATGAACATTCCCATATAAAATGAGCATTCATAACATAAAATGAGCATTACAACGATGATTACAACAGAAAATTAAATACTGCATTTTAATATCCCGGTGTATGCTTACACATCTCCAGGATATCTTCGACCGGTCTTTGTACCGTCGCTTCTAACTCGAGCAAAACTTTCTCTTTGAAATTGAAATACGTTCGCCACATGGACATAATATCCGCTCGAATCTTAATCTCAAATTTGCTGAACACAATGTTCCCTTCGTTGTTAACAAAAGGTGAACGGTACTCGAACTTCACAACCCTTCGTTTGTCTCCTTAAGGTAAAAGATAGTGGATTTCGTCAATGGTATCGACAAGGGAGGTGATATCGGTGAGTTTAAACATCCTCCCGGGGGTAGAGGGGCCAGAGTAGGAGACACTTGCGACATACCAATGGATGTTTATATCACACATTTAAGACATTTTGAGTTTGTGTGAAGTATAACACAAGAACACCTTAATTTATAGAAGACCTAGTTCAATATGGACCACTCATTGACTGTCATTCTTATTTTGAATATATATCTCCAGAACGACACCCTATTATCTTGTTCCGGAGATGCATCTCCACAACTTTCCATGAACTAGTAAAAAACAAAGGAAATAGTATAACCTTCCGGAGATGTATCTCTAGAACTTTTCCTGATACATTTTTGAAACAGAACCATATGAAAGAGAGTTCATAAAGAGCAAATATGAACCAAATATGCATAAAGACCAAATATGAATAATAAGTGAATATGTAACACTTCATTTATATTGAGACACAATTATATACAACTATTTGTCCGATTACACAAGAAATCAAAACATATCAAAACATGTGTCGCCGACTAAATCTATAGGTGGTACCCCGTTGGAATTTTGTGCATTCAATTCCTTTTCAATGTTGTTTAATCTATCGAATTCTTGCATCCTTTCCATAAAATGATCCGGCCACGTCTCGGTATTTGCGCTTGAATGAGTCGTCCATTCCGGTGATGTAAGTGGTATGGGGCATCCCGGTTTCAAGTAAACTTGAACAAAATGATTTGATTTTGAAATCCATCCAATACACATGATGCGACAATTTTGATTTGGGGGGCGGTGCGGTCCGTAGTGGAAAAAAGGTTTTCGAAAACCCGTAGCGTGTCAGGTCAATGCACACCCTATCATATGCACAAGCTATTAGATGGCCCATATCTGGGAAGGTCATCAATTTTACCTCCGGTGCCGGACTGCTCAAGCAAGGAACAAGAGACTCATAAACCGCATTGTATTTTTCTTTAGTTCCGTACACTCGTGTGTACGATTCTTTATGCGTCTTCAACTCTTAGATAAGTTGATGATGGACAAACGTATGACTATCTTCTCCTTTACCAAGTAAATCTGAAATGGCTCGGTAACCGCAATTACCCTCCCCCTCAACATTGATGATACGATCGATATAGTTGTGCATAAAAACTGGCATCTCGTCAATGAATGGAATCTTTAGTGGAAGCGGTGTCAGAGGTGGTTTGCTAATCCGGGATCCGTTCACAATAATTTTTTGAGATTTTGGAGTCGGTGAGTCGGGAAAAAGTTTTTCAACATGTTCAAAATATGAAGGAGACTGTGTAGTCGAGTTGTCGTTCGGTGTAGGCTTCATTTTCTTCGGAGAGCCTTTTGTTTTTACCGGTTGAGAAGGCGGTTTCATGTCGGTGGTTTTGGGATAGGTAATCTTCCTTTATTGTTCTTTGAAGTGGAGTTTCATGTTGTCACCGTCCTTCAAAAATCTCTCTTGTATCGCTTTCCATTCGGTCAAAATAGAGATATTAGATTTATTTTCATCCATGCATCCATCATCATCAGACCTAAGTCTCTTCCAATAAGAGCAAACCTCGTCCATTCTTATTGGTTCACGAAGTTTCACCTTTTTAGCAATAACACAAGCACACAGAAGACCATACGTTTTCACAATAGTGCAACCACGCTTTGCGCTATCGGAGTCTACATTTTTAGCTCGTTTAGCCTCGTGAAAATTATAGTTCAACCCCGCCCGAGAAATTTTGCCGACCAAATCAGAATAAAGATTGTTATCCTTAAATCTGTGTTCTAAAACTGTGATGCTCCGACCAAATGTTGTTTGTATCTCATTATGTTGGTTTTGAATCATGCGGTTCACGGAGTCCTAGTCTCAACACAAATCCCCTTTGCTATTTCCCAACCAATTTTTCAAAGTAGCATGGGCCGAATCAACTCTGTTGGTGGTTATATTTCCAAGGTGTCGGACATTATCAGTTCACGCGCAAACTATCTTCTCCTTCACGTGATCAAGAATGGTGCTTTCATGAATAATGTGAGCAATTTAGATGAGAATGAACAATTTTTACTTGAAATTCGATCTTATTTTGCTCCCTGTGATATGTTGAACCAAAAGGATGGAGATTTGGAGTAAAAATGGAATTGAGAATGTAGGGTTTTTAAAAATGGCAACAATGAGGGACTGATCATGCAGCTTGAAACTATATCAGATATTTCCAGAGATACATCTCTGAAATAATCTAACATACAAAGGTGACATGAAAATTCAAATTTACGCCCACATATTCCGGAGATATATCTCCGGAACATTCACTGAGCTGATTAATTTTCATGTTTTCTCCAAACCATTCCAGAGATATATCTTCGGAATAAAACTTTACCAAATGTATGGGGTGCCACTCAGAATGGCCTTCCTTAAGTGTAAAAAGGGTGCGTCCTGAGATATATCTCTAGAAACGAGGGGCATAAGTGGAAATCCGCACGGTGGCTAAAAAACTCATGGGTTGCGTTAAGAAACTTCCTAAGTATAAATATCACAAGAAAGGGGACTGAATTATAACCACATTTTAAATTTCTTTTAGGCTTAACCACTCTTTTGGTTCTTTAACTTGGCCAAAAAGTTCATTTCCCCCTCCCCCCCACCACCCCCACAACTTTTATAAAAACCATTTGGGTCCCTCAAATGTCTAAAATGAACAACATATTCCTTTTCTATATAATTTAATAGCCAAAGTCAATGAGCTAGCTACGTGACACTAATGTGGAATAAAAAATGACTATATGTAACTTAATTTTTTCAAGGTGGAAGCCACATACATCAGTACAAGGAAACACAAGTGATTTAATAAAATACATTAATATAAGTGACATGAATGAACAACACAAGGAAGACAACACAAAGGAATGATCAAACACAAGAAAGACGGCCAAGAATAATGTGTACTCCATTACAAGTAAAAACATTTTGATTTTTTGGGTATTTGTTTGTGACAGTGTTATCAAATTTAGAATTTAATTTTAGGATTTTTTTTAATATTTTAGGGTTTAAAATAGGATTAGGTTTAGATTGTGATTGTTATGAAATAACGTGTTGAAATGATTTCTAGGTTTTATATACATTAGAGTTCTAAATAATTTTGGGTTCATACTCCGTTTATGTACCATTTATGGTGTATAGTGTGCTCTGAAACATTTAGGATTATATTATATTGTTATCAGGAAATCAATGAAAGAATTGGTTTATATTGTGAGGTATCATAAATGGTCATTTATAGATGAAGAAATATATTATTAGACCAAATACATTGATTATTAAATAAATCTAAAAAGTTAATTGTTTCTTATAAATAGAACTAAAGGAAGTATTTATCTTATATTATAATTTATAACTAATGATGAGTAGTTATGTTAAGTCAGGTTTTTCATAGCATTTTGAATTTTTTGTTTACTTGATCTCCAAGCATTCCCTAGTCCTTGAATTTTTATCCTTGGATCCAATGGTTTTTTTTCTTTATTATTTTTATCAGGTTGAGTTGGTTTTAGGAGTCTATCATGTTATGGTCGTGGCTTTACCATTTCATCCTCTATATGTTGTTTCATTTTGTTTTGAAGTTGGGTAGTGTTTTCTTAGTTGCTTGAAGGTTTTCATGCCTAGATACCTATGTTCTTTTAAAGTTGTTTGGTGTGAGCCTTTTAGATTGTGCAGGTGGGGTATTTTATTTTAATGGTGCGTTGTAACTATTTTATCTCTTATAGCAAGAGCTCTTGTTCACACAAGATGCTAATCTAGATGAAATTTATAAATTGTCTTACTTGTCTATATAAAAATGTAGAAATGATCCTTGTATAAATCTTTAGGTTCGTATGTAGAAATGGTCATAATATAACTCTTTAGTTTAAGATCAGCATAGGTGTGATTGTGAAGAAATGATCGTTGTATTATGAATTTTCATTAATAGGTACAAAATATGGTATAAATAAGTTCAAAAAGATTTTATAAAATGCAGAGCAAGATAATTTTATGTAAATTGAAGAATAATATAAAAAAAGTTGATCGTAGCGTTGATGAGCTGACACTATCATAAATGTTGACCTTTTGATAGTTGACTTTAGTATCGGTCAAGACGAGACCAACTAATTTGTTGACTATTCCAAAAAATTGACTTTAGAATCGATAACAACCAATGCTATAAAAAAGTTGACTATTCAAAGGTTGACTTTAGCGCCAATGCTACATACTTTTGTTGACTTTTCAAAGACTTTAGCGTCAGTGCAATTGATGCTACATAGTTATGTTGACTTTTGGTCTTTTAAATAGTGTAGCATTGGATGTAGCCTACAATTTGTATAGACTCGGCTTTACCGATGCTACGTTAGCTAAAGTTGGTTTCCATCTGAAAGTATAATTAGTTTAAGAGGTTTTAAATTAGTCCTGCTTCCGACGCCAAGTCGACGCTAATCTTAGTAATGCCGATTTTTAGGCTTTTAGGGACTATTTTGGATAACACTAAAAGTTATATTTCTAGTAGAGAAGGTAGGTCTTGATTAGCCTTTTCACCCTGAATTATGGATGGAAATAGGCTAGGTAAGGCCAAGCCTTATAAGGCCTAAGTCTGACCTACGATAATTTTTTAAGACCTGAGCCTGGCCTATGGCCTATTATAGGATTTTTTATCAACCTGAATTGACATTTTTTAAAATGAATGGTCTGACCTAAAAACCTATTTAAAAGTTTGTTTCATATTAAGGCTTTTATGTAGTCCATTTTACATATTTTTTAAAATAGAAATCATAACCTCTTATATACTATTTAACTTATTTTCTAAGGATATGCATACATAGGCCAACCTATAAGGCTTCATATGAATTTTTAATAATCTATATCTAACATATTTAATTAAATAGGCTTTTAAAAAAACCTAAGCCCGACCTTGTTTATCAAATATGTCAGACCTAGCCAGATTTAAATAAGCCAGGCTATAGGTCCTACTGATCGACCTGACCTATTCTCATCTTGCCAACAATGGTCACACGCAACAAAGACTTCCTTTTGACAAATATAGTCAATTGTCATTAATTTCTACCATATCGTGATTTGTTGGTTGCTCTACCTTAGAGGTCTCTTGCTCTTAAATTGTAGACATCACTCCAGATTTTAAGATGGCAAGAGATAATGGTTTAGTTGAAGTTTGGAAAAATGGTACTTTAGTTGTTTCAACTTGTTGTGAATTAATGACGTCAAAAACAAACCAAAATATGAGAAAAAGATTTGAGTTTCTTGAATAAACACAAGAAACCCTATTAGGTTTTACAAAAGGTAGAGAAGAAGGAAGAAGAAGAATAGAGAATTGGTTAAAACTGTTTTACTATTCACTTTCTCAATAAGAGTTCAAAGATTACAAGTGAATACCAACAATTAACCTCTCTCACCCTAATTAGGATTTACACCACTCCCAAAAACAAGAGACTAGCATGCTATTTATAAGAAAACTAACATACTAACCTAATGAGCTTTTACACACAGGCCCATTACATAAGCTAACTTAGGGAACAAGCTAACTTAAACAATTGGGCTTACAAGCAAGACCCAATTCGACATACTAATTGTAATACCCCGTATTTAATAAAATGCTCTAAATAATATTAATTGAGATCAACTGGATTCCAGTGTGCTCTGAGAGTTATCTGTTGGGACAATTGGAGTAACTGATGAACTCAGAGTTGACTTAGTTAATATTATCTGACTATGAGGTTTTATTAATTAGTACATTAGAGACTTTTTGGATACTCTTTTATTTGGACATTTAACCAAGTTGGGCTTACTAACTTCTATTGAGATATTTCTAAATATCATTTTTTTCTTTATTTCCCTTACCCTTTCCAACTTTGTGGAATAAGTAGTCGAGAGAAGGAAAGAAAGGTAAGAAGAGAGAAAAAGAAAGAGAAGAAGTGGAGGAAGAAGAAAAAGTAGAAAGAAAGAAGAAGAAACTCTAATTAAATAGGAATCATCACCACTAATCATCAAATCATCTCATCTTCATCATCAACAACTTCTTCATCATCTTTTAGAGGTGGGTTCTAGGTAGAAACTCAAGGTTAGAGTATGGATAAAATGAGAAAAATTAGGTTATGGTGTTTTTGTTTCTTTTCCATGATATATATATATATATATATATATATATATATATATATATATATATATATATATATATATATATATATCATGTTATATTTGTGTTATTGTTGTGTGTTTATGGTTTAAAATGTTATTTCATTAGTGAATATGTCAACATTGATGATGGATTGAGGTTGGGTAAGAATGGGGTTGGAAACCCCTTTGGAACTATCCTGTTCTGTTGGGCAGATTACAGAATTCTCAGGGTTCGCACTGCGAGCTCTAGCGAACTGCAAGCAAACATGACAGCTTGTCATGCTTGTACTACGAAGCGAGGGCGAACAGAAAACGAGTATTCGCTTGGAGTTCGCACAACGAGAAACCAAAGCTTTCGCTACTGCCATCTTTATTTTCAACTTCGATCAGAGTTTGCATAGTGAACCCAAAGCGAAGGAGCTCGCATGGCCCTCGCATTGTGAATGTGACAGGATTTTCCACGTTTTGTTTTGATGCTTACTTGGCTGTTTCACGTGTACGTTTATTGTTACCATGGATTGCTTACATGAATATTATGAGTATTATGCATGCTTATTATGGATGTTTGTTTGGTCATGAAGATGATAACCTAATGTAAAATACTAAAGGAAAGTGAGGAAAAACCCTTATCGGAAATTGAACGGAATGTAACTAGAGTATGATAAATAACTTAGATGATGATACTTGTATATTCGATGCCTAGGAGTGCAACCTTGATAAGTAATTGTCTTGTGAAGAGGTGAGGCACTATATGGAACATGTGTTAGTTTTTGTGTTACTTTGAGAATAAGGTGAATGTGCCGCCTTGCGATTGTTGAATACAATCATGCTTGTGTTGTGATCATATAGTCAGAAACAATACCTTGAGATGTTTCATTCTAAGAGTTGAGGTTTATGTAGAGCGCTCCTCTGGAATGTACGCACTATTACTTTGACATGTTTGATTCCCGTGTGTAGTACGAATGGAGCCTACGGATAAAAGGCTTGAGATGTGGGTGGTCCCATAGGAAGCGACGATTCATGTGGAAAACACCTTGTATCCGAATCCATTTCTTATGTCAAAGTACATTACAAGGATCCATGACTCGGCCGAAATTCCTAGACGAATGAGAGGACGGGAAAAAGGGATACCTTGGTATTGTTTTCGACTAGTGATAGTTTGAGTTGTTGGACTCAAGCAACATATTCCCATATAGTGTGTTTTGTGAGCTTAAAGCCCTATCCCTTCCCCCTTTGGCCTTGAGTTAGGATTAGTTAGAACCTTGTAAAGCCGAGAAAATCCATAAGATAGGGAACCCAGTGGGATTATTATCTCATCCCATGTTGTTGATTATATTTCAGTTCCTTCAGGTTTTGTGAAGGGTAAGGATAAGGCAATTTGATATCCTTACTTGTTTTGACTTTTGATGGTGTTCTTTTTGCTGTGAAGACTCTGTGTTGAGATCATTTTATGATCTAGTTTTGACATCGATTCTAGCATGCTATTTATAAGAAAACTAACATACTAACCTAATGGGCTTTTACACACAGACCCATTACACAAACTAACTTAGGGAACATGCTAACTTAAATAATTGGGCTTACAAGTAAGACCCAATTCGACATACTAACTTAAATTACAAGTTAATATATTTCGACAGCATGCTTGAACAGACTTCGACTACAACATGCACAACTCCTGTCAAAATATCAAACTACCTTTGTCGACACTAGAGTTCGATCCAAAATATCAAACGATGAAGTTCCCTCAGTCGATCAATAAAAAAACTATTTTTACAACATTAAAATTGTAAATATATATTTACAATTTTTTTAAAATACACTCAATCAAATAGAAACTGATTATAAATTTTATAAAATATAAACAGAAAATTGTTTTTAAAGTAAGAAAAACTTTTTTTAATGTTTTAAAGATTTAAAAACTCAAAAATTTTATTATATACTAGCTCACAATATTGACATTTAAGAAAAAAGATACACACGTATATGTATTATTTATAGTAGTGTGTAAATCAAGCCTGCGTGGAACTTTCTACACACCTCATTATTTCTTGAAAGCCATCTTTGACTTTGGTTTGAAGAGGAAACCAAGGTAAGTAGGTTCAAATAGTTTGACTCAAACGTGTGGATTAAAGAAAAAAACACCAACATTAATCCCTTTTTGCTTCGTACATTCCAATATAATAATCCTTAATCCTAAGTAACCATGTATCATGAGGCTATAAAAGCAACCATATCTATTCATTATAACACACACAAAGTCTTTCTTTATTTTTGACATCAAAGAAATTAGAAACAAAGCCACAATGAGAAAGAGCTATATCCAACCATCAAGCACCAACCAAGAGAAGAAAAACCCTTCATCTTCTTCTTCTTCTTCTTCATCATCATCATCATCACATGAGGTAGAGAAGAAAGTGAGTCATCAAGCAAGAAAGCTAGAGAGGTTGCCAAGTGAAGAAGATATCAATGCTAGTGCTGATGCTTTCATTAAGAACTTTAGAAAGCAGCTTATGCTTCAAAGGCTTCAATCTATTGAGAATTATGAAAAAATGATTGCTAGGGGAAGGTAGTTTGCGATATATGTATATTCTATACATTTAAGGTTTAATTATAGTAAAGTTTAAACTATATGTATCTTCTATTTGTATTCATTGCCATGTGTGTAATTTTTTTATTTTAATAATAATGGTTGATTGAATTAACCTTTATATATACCCGTTGAACATTCTTACAACAAATAGCAAAGAGCATAGAGGTTTTATCCGAATGAAAATACGTTGAAAATCCACTACCTTTGGCTTGCCTCTAAAATGAAAGAGAAATGTATTTTTATACTAAGCATGGCATTTATACGGTTTTGTTTTTTAAGAATGTTTAATAATTTGTTTTGACACACATCAACACATGCACATGTTGTATTTTATACCGTGTAAGTGTACGTAGTTTAATTTTTGTGTAAAAATAGCAATCCTCGAAATGGAAGTATCTAAATACATGGAGGGAATACTAACTATTGTACATATTATGCGGTGGATAATAAAATTTTTACTTTTATCTTTCATTACATCCTTATAATTTTATGCTATATTATTTTTCACTAGACCTTTATTTTTCGTACTATTTCTTTAAATTTGGAACAAAATAAATCTGAGTCGATAGGATAGTATGTGATTTTTGACACCGCACTAAATTTGGTTTGGAAAAGTTTTTGGAACAAATCAATAAGATTAGACCATTTCTTAATACACCATCCTAGTTTCTTATATACCACGGAAAATTTCATTTTTGCCCCCTGATTCCGGATGTGTACATCCGGACGCACCGCTTTTTTAAAAATGCTGATATTTTCCGGATGTGCACATCCGGAAACATAGTATAGCTTTATTTTTTTAAATTCCGGAACTGCAGATCCGGAAAATAGCATAACTTTATTATTTTTTTAAAATCGGTTTTGTCGGTTAGTCGCATACGTTAATATATCATCGCAAGTTAATATACATTCGAATGAGGGGAGCGAGAAGGGATTAGTTCGAAGGCTACTGTATTTGTTGTTTGTTGAATTAACAAAGGAGAAACTCATCCTCTCAAGCACTGTACCATTTTCCATTAAATATTTAGCTAATATGAGCTCATGCTCGTCTCCACTGACATTTCAAAATTTCACAACTTGGAGAGTGGATGTCAAACAATCTGGCACAGCAGCAGAGTTAAGAAGCTCATGGTTGAATTCCAATATTCCCTAATAATTTGTAATAAAACAAAGTCTAAATAAGACAAAAATTAGAGAAACAGGCTCAACATTTGTAGAGACGTGGCTCGCGAGTTAGTGACTTAGAATTTTGTCTTATGTAAACACTTTCAAGTAGAGGTGCTTTAAGTTCTAAAGTGACATCATCTGCTCCCGCACTTAACCAAGAGCAGTCTCCAGTCTCAAACTTTTTCAATACTGGAAAAATAATACCTTGAGATTTGTCAACTGTAAATACAACTCTAGAAAACTTTGTTCTTCGTATCTCTTCAACAGAAAACTTTGTTCTTCGTATCTCTCCAATAGAAAACTTTGTTCTTCGTATCTCTGCAATAGAAAACTTTGTTCTTCGTTTCGCAAGTTAATATACATTCTAATGAGAATGAGATTAAAAATATATCAAATCTGAGAATGTACCTTTCTCTCCAGTGTAACCACTGCTCCTGTTATCTTTCTTTGTTGATCCTCCAACACTACAGATGAACTAAATATTTTTCGGAGATAAACCCTTTTCGTTATTGAAAATAAGTAATGTGGATGGTGCACCAGTAGCAGTAATGTCATCAGAAGTTATAACAAACTCTAGGGTTGGAGTCTCTCCGTCAATATAATGGTTGTCTTCGGCATTCTGATAAAGTTAACAACAGATTTACGGTCATGAATATAAACAACTATCATTTATCATCATGAATGCATCATGAAAGGTTAAATGTACTTGAATAAGCTCCATGCGAAAATGAACATCTTTAGCATAAAGTTCAGCGGAGAGATTCTTGATAGCGTGATGAAGATCTTCAGTCAATGTAAATGGAGTAAACATGCATTACAAAGTGAAAGGTGAAAGGTTAAGAATGAGAGTACTTACTAACTTACACGATACAAGAAAAGTGTTTGAATGCATAAATAACTCATTATTATTTACCATTTTAGTTTTCAGGGAGTGGCGTGTGGCTTTCTATAAATCAACTAGGTTTAAGCCTAAAAGGATTATATAAAGATTGTAGGACAAATCAAGATCAACAGTAAAACATTACTTCTATTACCACTTGCAGAACCAGAATCAGAATTTTTGACTTCACTTATGTTGTATTGAGGGCGGAAAGCTAACATGTGTGCATAATAAGCAAAAGGAACTGTATCATTAATATACAAGTTATAATATATACATATACATCAATAGACATCAGTATGTATCATTTAGAAAAAACCAACGCGAGCCTGTAAAATATAATCCTTTTAGGCTTAAACCCAGTTGATTTATAGAAAGCCACACGCCACTCCCTGAATTATCCTATCATGAGGAATACACAAATCTAACAAAATTATCTTATCATTCCAGCGGGTCGATTTCCCTTCTAAAGATCCACTGTTATTTTAAAGAGATCTTGAATTATCTCCTCGCAATGAACCTGAGAAGAAACAATTCCTCTGTATCTTGTGACCCAAAGTCAGTCCATTGGTTCTGCAAGTGGTAATAGGAGTACCACCAACTTTGTGTCGACTCTGGTGTCATTTATCTTGGATAACGTCAAAGAAGTAATGTTTTACTGTTGATCTTGATTTGTCCTACAATCATCGAGGATAGATTTGGGAGTTCGGATATTTACAGTGCCTTTTTTAGATATATAACTTATGGTTACAGAGGTCATGTTTGTCACAATTGCTGGATGATCGTTACTCTGTTAAAATACATATTATTATTATTTAAAATAAATATACCATTTTTCTGGATGTGCACATCCGGAATACGCGTAAATTGTCATTCCGGATTTGCACATCCGGAAAAAGGCAACGTTTTTTAAAAAAACGGTGCGTCCGGATGTGCACATCCGGAACTAGGGGGCAGAAAAATAATTTCACGTGGCGTATAAGAAACTAGGGTGGTGTATTAAGAAATGGTCTAAGATTATGATAACTTTCTTTTCAAAATATGTTGAAGCACAAATCAACACCTCGAAGTGGAAATGTGGTATAGAAGTATCGAGTTCGACGCGTCCATCAGATTTTAGGCTTACTGTATTTTTGAATCCAAAGCTCAGCTGAACTAAGGATGCTTCGACAACACTATAAGAGTTAAGTGGAGATTTTCGACAAAGACAATTGAGGGATTTAAAAAGTTGTTATCAGCATAAGTGATAATTTGCAATAGTTCAGACGTGAAGGCACGTGGAAGCCATGCATAGGCTGTTGGAGATGAAAACAGAGAAATTAATTTGCACGATAAAATTCCAAAGCGTGTGTTTTTACACTATGCTTAAGGAACAATTCGCCCCTGTAGCGAGCGATTTTGGACGCGGTTCTTAAGCAATGGTCGCTCTCTGCGGTTTGAGCTTAAACTACAGGTCGATTCATTTTTATCCTATTAAAGCTGATGAAGGAAGGGAAATAGATGTCTCAAATTAACCCTGCTTTGCATACTGAGTTTAAACAGCGGTCTGTTAGGTTACGGATGCTATCAATGTGGGGGGCCTTTGTACTGGTTATTTGTATTTTTGCCAATACGAATTTCTTTCTTTTTATCTTGACAGAAGGTTTCTGGCGGGGAACAAGGATCAGGATGTTAGGACTGATGCTTTTTGATGTGAGAGTATGGGATTTGGGTTTTTTGTTTAGTGTGCTCGCTAAGATTTTTCTTTCAATCTTATGCCTAGGTATTCCCGTTTACCGAAACAGGGAAATCAGAGCGTTCGTAGTTCCTCCTATTCTATGGGAGGAAATGGTTGTTTTGGTGTCTTGTTCAAAGCCCAAGACGTGAAGCGAAAGGTAGTTTGTATCTTGTTCAAAGCCCAAGATGTGAAGCTAAAAGTGTTGACCTTAGAGAGAATTTGTCATCTCTAAAGAGGGGTCTATTTGTCACAACTGTTGGGTGACTGGTTATAAAGGGAGGATTACTTTAACCGGGATACGCGGATCCTAGCAATGCCATAATTCCTTTATAGGGGATTTCCAACCTAATGGAGAAGACTTTAACTCAGTGTAGAGCAATTCTATCTTTCCTTAGGAATTCTCATGCTAAAAGAGGGACAGTGGATGAATGTAGATGATCCAGAGGCTTGCCGCTTACAGCAATTAGATGGAGGGGAATGAGTTGTTGATGTTTGTGTACTGTGAACGAGGTACAGCTTTGATGCTAAAAGGTTAATTGGATTAACCAGTGGTTTTCTTATATAAAGCCTAAGAGGAGGCTATTATGTGTCTCGTACAAAGCCCGAGAGAGAGGCTAAAAGGTTTTTGACTCAATGAGGGAGTCTTTTGGTATCTCGTATAAAGCCCGAGATGGAGGCAATTTGACTCAACAAGAGAGTTTTTGTATCTCGTACAAAGCCCGAGATGGAGGCTAAAATTTGTTTGGCTCAATAAGAACCTTTTTGTATCTCGTTTAAAGCCCGAGATGGAGGCGAAAGGGGTGATTGACTCAACGAGGGAGTCTTTTATGTGTCTCGTACAAAGCCCGAGAGAGAGGCTAAATGTTGTTTGACTCCGCTGGGGAGAATCATTTGTACAAAGCCCAAGAGGAGGCTAACTTCAATGAAGAAGGATCATTATACAAATCCTAAGAGGAGGCTATGGTTACTGTTTCAGTTAAGTGACAGGTCCAGTATATTGATTTTAAAGAGAAAATCTGTTCTTATATAAGCAACACTGTACTCATGGATTTGATTCAAGGATCCGGGTTATTCCTGTTCTTTAAGGAAGCGGGAAATCCGAAGGGTATTGAGACTGTCCGAGTCTACGGGTTTCCTTCCTATTTAACGAAGGGGTCACTTGAGAATGTCTTTGAGACTCAAGGAGATTAGACCGTCCAAGTCTAGAGTTTCATCTTTTGTAATATGCTTTGAGAAACAGTAGTAGACTCTATGAAAGGACTGTTCTATGCAGATGATTAAGTTCTGTTCCTATACCTCTAGGAGGTCGTCGGGACAATTTGTACGAAGCCCAAGAGGAGGCTGGAAGCTTTTGAGAAGCCGACGGGTCCTTGTACGAAGCCCAAAAGGAGGCTATCATTCCCGGAGGAAGAGATCATTATACGAAGCCTAAGAGGAGGCTGTGAATACTTCTAAGAAGCTGGCGGGTCCTTGTACTAAGCCCAAGAGGAGGCGGGGTTGCTTTTAGGAAGCCTGTGGGTCCTTGTACGATGCCCAAGAGGAGGCCGATTGCTTTTAAGAAGCCGATGGGTCCCCAAACCCTGAGAAATTCAAGGCAAGCTATTCAGAAGGAATAGATCAAGTCAGGAAAGTTCGAGAATTTGGAAGAAACTCAAGAGATGCCATTCACGGAGAAAAGATCATCTCTGGGGAGTAGAGTTTCTTGACAAGTGCTTTTAAGAAGCCTGTGGGTCCCCAAATCCCGAGAAGTTCAAGACATGCCATTCACCGAGAATAGATCAAGCCAGGAAAGCTCGAGAATTTGGAAGAAACTCAAGAGATGCAATTCACGGAGAAGAGATCATCTCTGGGGAATAGAGTTTCTTGACAACTTTTATGAGTGAAAGTCTATGAAAGGGTTCACAGAGAATGCTGCCTTTCATATCTCCATATTGTTTAACCCCAAGAGGAGGGAAGACTGTGTCTGGTAATCCTATGGGGATCTAGTTTAGACTATTTCTAAGAGTGATCAACAGGCTTATTGCTAGACGTAGTTGCCGGGGAAACTCTAAATATCTATACTATTATTACACAGTTGATATGAGTTTATGAAAGAAGACTTACAGTGAAACAGCCCCACAATACAGTTATATGTATATGAAAGCGGTAAATGAAAGCAATAACCACTTACTCGGTTGTAGAGCTTCCATGTTGTTTGGTTAGTTGTTCAACAAAGAAAGATTGAAAACAACAATATATTCAAAATCAAAGGAGAAAGTGCTTTGAAATAAAAAGATTTGGGGCTTACAGCTCAAGGAGAGGCCCAGGGTTTTATCAGTGAGCGCACTGTTGAATTTGTACAGAGAGACTTATACAAGTGACTGAGGCCCAAGACAGGTTTTCTGTACAAAGGGATGGGTCTTACACTCTATTAGAGGCCCAAGTGAGTTTTAAGAAAAGAAATGGGTCTTACTACTCGAGGGTAGGCCCAATGGTTAATTTTGAAAAGGGCGACGATCGCGCCGAGGTTTCAGAAACACCGTGGGACTTATACAAGTGACTGAGGCCCAAAATTTTGGTATTTACAAAGGGATTGGGTCTTACACTCTATTAGAGGCCCAAAGAGTTTTGAAACATTTGAGTATGATTAAAAATCAAAGAAACCCTAATTTTCACTTTTTAAAAGTAATTTTTCAAAGAAAATTAATAAAAAATGACAAAAAATCAAATAAGTTTAAATAAACCACTTGTGATTTTTGGTTAAGGTTTGAAAAATGAGGTTTTAATCACAAGATGATTTAAAACTTATTTAGTTTTGATTTTCAAGATGAATATTCACTTTTAAAATGTTTAAAAATAATTAAAAATGAATTTATTCACAAAAATACCAACTATATTAAATAAATAATATATATTTGATTTTTTTGTAGAATAAAATATTTTACTATTTTTGTGATTTTTCAGAAAAAGAACCAATAAAAAATAATCAAAATTGAGGGAGTTATTAATTTTCCAAATCATAAAAAAAATAATATGAAAAATGAGAAAATATGAAAAAGTGATAAAAAAAAGGTTTTGGGTCTTACACTTTATTAGATGCCCAAAGTGTATTTTTGTACAAAATATGGGGTTTACAACTCAGGGAGAGGCCCAAAATATTTTCAGTTTGAAAATGGCGATTGCGCCGAGATTTTTAACGTATTGGGACTTGTACAATAACTGAGGCCCAAAATTGTTTCGTTAAAAAAGGGTTGGGTCTTACACTCTAATAGAGGCCCAAGTGTTTAAAAATGAAAAGAAATGGGACTTACAGCTCAAAGAGAAGCCCAGTTGATTTTCGTTTGAAAATGGCGATCGCGCCGAGGTTTTCTTTTAACGCAAAGGGACTTATACAATAAGTGAGACCCAAAATTGTTTTGGTTAAAAGGGGATTGGGTCTTACACTCTAATAGAGGCCCAAAGTGTTTGAAAAGGATTTGTTAGGGTAAAAATCAAAGAAAACCCCAATTTCATTTTTTAAGGCATTTTTCCAAGAAAAATTAAGTAAAAAATGATAAAAATATCAAATAAAATCATTAAATAATGATTAAAGTTTATGAAAAAAATATTTTATCCACATAAATATTTAAAATCATTTTGGTTTTAAAAATCAAGAAAAAAGAAATCATTTTAAAAGCATTTAAAACAATTTAAAACACTATTTTTAAATATATTAAAAATAATATTTTTTTTTGTGATTTTTTGTGGATTAAAATATTATGGGGTATGAATTAGAAAATGATGATTTTTTGCTATGTAAAAAAATTGGTTGAGTTTCGAAAATAAAAAATAAGAAAAAGAGGAAAGATGTCACAACATCATCTCCGACATCTCTTATGGGGTAAAAACTAGTACCGAAACTTTAATTTTCAACACGTTTTTTATCAAATTTCAAACACTCATAACTCTCTCAATTTTTATCGGAATCAAAATCCGGAAGTACCTATCTTGACCGATTTTTCGCAAGGAATCCGATGGTATCACACATACACACTGAAACTCGACGTACGAAACACGCAAATCGAAAAACCAGAACTGCTATTAATTCGAAATATCGTTCCGCGTCGAATTTCCAACACGCGTAACTCTCTCGATTTTTAACCGAATTAAGATCCGGAAGAGCCTATCTTGTCCAATTTTTTGCAAGGAATCCAATGGTATCGCACATGCATGCTGAAACTCAACGTACAAAACGCAGCAATTAAAAAACCAGAACTGCTACTAATTGAAAACGTCGTTCCGCGTCGAATTTCCAACACGCGTAACTCTCTCGATTTTTATCGGAATTGAAATCCGTAAAAACCTATCTTGACCGATTTTTCGCAAGGAATCCAATGGTATTACTCACGCACACGGAAAATTAACACAAAAAACGCAGCAATTAAAAAACCAGAACTGCTATCGTTAATTCGATGTTGTTTCGCGTCAAATTTCCGACGCGCGTAACTCTCTCCATTTTCATCGGAATTGAAATCCGTAAAAACCTATCTTGACCGATTTTTCGCAAGGAATCCAATGGTATTACTCACGCACACGGAAAATTAACACACAAAATGCAACAATTAAAAAACCAGAACTGCACGTTGTTTTCGGCGCCGTTTCGCGTTAAATTTTCAACGCGCGTAACTCTCTCAATTTTCATCGGAATTGAAATCCGTAAAAACCTATATTGACCGATTTTTCGCAAGGAATCCAATGGTATTACTCATGCACACTAAAACTTAATGTACAGAACACATTAATAAAAAAAACCAGAACTGAACATGATTTTAAAACAACCAAAATTCCACATATAAACATGTTAAAATGCAAACAGTGGGAGGATCACAATATACACATTAAGCACTACGTTTTTGCCTCAAAAATTGTTCAATATGATGCATGTATGTGGACAACAAAGGAAAGCATGATTCAAAGAATTCAAGTTGTGAATTTTACTTCTTTTTTGGAGATTTTGGGCAACCTACCAAGTGCTTTGTTCCAGAAATGATTTGATGCTTTGGACAACCTCAAATGACCTCTTAGAAGCTTTTAGGATGGTTGGAATCAGCTGGAAACCTCTGGAGCAAGTTTGAGCACTTTCTCGCAAAAATGGTCAAAAGTGGCCAAAATGCCAACTCTCTCAAATGGTGTTCCAGATGTGTGGCACCATTTGGGATAGTTCAAGGATGATATTTAGAGTGTGTTTGAGGTTTTATCTAGTTTGGAAAGTGACTGAATCAAAACATGGCTTGAAAAATGCAAAAAAGTGTCATTTTGAGGTTTTGAGAGGTGACTTTGTGATGTTGGTGTTATAGGTCACTTGTGAGAGTTTGGATCACCTACATATGATGTTTATGAGGTGTTAGGATCATGAGCTGTGATGGAAATGCTCTCTAACTCAAAAACTCAGAATTTCCTTACTAAAGAAGGCATTTTGGAGTGAAAGAGAGAATTTGAGGAAAGCATCTGTTTGATGGCTTTGATGTACTCAAACTGAGCACAAATGAGCTCTATTTATAGTAGAGCAAGTTTGTTTTGCAAGCAATAGTGAATGGTGGCTGCAGCAGAGGTTTGGCCAATGTTGGCCAATGAAAATCCAAGTCTCATCTAGCTATTGACTAGAGGTTAGAGCACAGGCCGCTGGTTCCCTATTTGTTGGAGGAATCTTGACTGAATTCAGTTGGAGGAAGCTCAGTTCATGCCACCTCTGAGCATCCATTAAATGCTCCAAACCAAAATTTGAGTTTTGTCCCTCTTTTAGGGATTTCTAGGTTTTGGCATGCTTTTTTTGGTTCCTTGGACTTGGGAGGCTCATGGATCAGATCATCCCACTTGGATTTGATCCTTAGATGTCTCCAAAATGATGACAAGGCTTGAAAATTCGTGTGGCACAAAAAATGTGCAAATCTGCCCTGAAAAATTCAGCTGCAGCAAGCCTTTTTGTAAGATCCATAACTCCCTGCTCGAGTATGCTACATGAATGTTCTAGGACTTTCCGGAAAGCTTAGATGACGTACTTCAACTTTGATGTTTGACACTAGACCTGGTTTAACTTGGATCATGGAGAAAAACAGCCTTGAAGTTGGGACATTGTACTGAAATTACAAGGCAGATTTTTGGCTAAGTGCTGAAAAATGTCAATTTTAGGTTTTTAGCCATTTTGATCCAACCATAACTCAAAATCCATGATGAATTGGGATGAAGTGTAGTTGACACTTTTTTAGAGGGCCATGAGGGCTACAAATCCATCTTTGGTTGGGGAAAAATGGCTTTGTGGTTTAGGAGTTATGATCCTCCAAAGTTGGTACCCTTGCAAATTTATTCCATAACTTAGAAAAATTTCTAAGTTTTTATGGTTACCCCTTTTACAAGTTATCCCACTTTCTTTGATTTTTCTTGATGAATGATGATTCCAATCACACATTAACATCATTTTAGGGTTAAAAAACCATTTTAATGAAAAATCTCAAAAAGTCAAAGTTTGACTTTTGTGCACAGTTGACTTTTTATCAGATGAATTCCAAACTGTGCGATCCTTTAGGAAATCATGTCCTTGACCTAAATCAAAATTGATGGACATGTTCCATGGGTGTTATAGGGTATATTTAATCGTGTCCCACGGCTTGGGAGCATGTCCTGGTCAAAAGTCAAAGCTACAGTTGACTTTTCTCGCGAAACCCTAACTGTGGTTCAGATGAAATTGAAACTTGTTGCTCAAGCTTCTTGGATCAATCCATTGTTGCAAATGGATCAACGTGGTATGTTGGAGACCCTCAAATCATGTCTTGAGGTCTTGGCTCATGATTTGTCCCAAAAGTCAACTTAGGGGTGAATTAGGTCAAGAAACCCTAATTCCTGATTTTTGATGTATGCATCCCCTGAGGCTAAATTGACTTGATGATGGGGTTTATGATGTTCCATGGAGCATTTTAGGTTATGATTTGAAGCATTGGCTCATGCCCAGAGGAAATTTTCCATCTGAAGGCCCTAGTCGACCAAACCCTAATTTGGTGACACTGGCGATCCTGAGGCTTGATCCACCTAGAAGGGAGCAGCCTTGTGCCTAATCCTTGAAGTGGGAGTCCTCTTAATCCATTATGGATATTTGAGAGGCTAGACAAGTTGAAGATCATGTCATTCCTTGATTGATCCTTTGTCTAAGAGCTCTGCGAGGGCTTGAAACCCTAAATCCTGTTTGTAGTGAATGCTCACCCACCTTTGGGGAGACTTATGGGGTATGATGGTCCATCCATATTGTGCTGATGATTTGCACAATGATGGGAAATCTTAGTGGTCAAAATTTGGGGTATGACAGTTGCCCCTATTTAATCTTCTTGGACCCGAAGGTGTGAATGACGAAGGTATTCGGGCATTCGGGGTACAAGAGGATTAAATATCGGAATACCCAAAATTTTGATGGTGGTTATGAATGGTAGCTTACGCATTCATCTTCTTTAGCTAAGCGAAGATGCTTAGAAAAGGTAAACTTCCCCTCGATCCTGGTCTTCAGCCAAGGAGCTAGTCTCAGTTTTCTTTTGAAATAAACTTCCCCTCGATCCTGGTTTCCTACCAAGGATCTGGTCTCGGTTTCTGATATAAACTTCCCCTCGATCCTGGTTTTCTACCAAGGACCTGGTCTTAGTTGCTGAAATAAACTTCCCCTCAATCCTGGTTTCTTACCAAGGATCTGGTCTCAGTTTCTTTTGTCAATAAACTTTCTTGACAAGGAACACTGTTAGTAGCGGTTTTCCTTCAAACTTCTCGCCGAATTTTCCTGGGGAGATGCCATTTGAGTGGAAAAAGTTTTGATATCAGACTTGCTGGGGAACCCATTCGTCTGAATTGTAGAGGTACACAAACTTCTCTGTTTTGGAGACGCCATTTGTCGATTCTACTGGGGAAAGCGAGTCTCTTGAGAGACTGTTTTCGTTTGGGGGCTTACATCATACTTTTCTCAGGATCTTTCCGGAGAAATGCCATATGATGGGATCCAATTTTGAGGTGCCGATGACCTTTTCATCAGTGGTTTTTTCGGAGAAAAACTGCCGTACCGCCGAATCTCTGATTAAGAGGCTTTCTCTGGGGATTTTCCTTAATCCGGGAAAGCAAGGATATCATCTTCAATGGCGAAGAGTGATATTTGTTGAAATTTTTCTTGTTTCTCAGAGGTTCAAGTTATCAAAGTGGTCAAGGACCGTCTCTAATCCAGAGATAAACGGGAGAGAGATTGCTTAGATGATTCACTTCCTAACGAGGAAATGTCTGACAACTCGATTGAGAGGACTTTTATCACTATGGGATAAGACCGACTAGAGTGATAGTGATGCAATATGAATGTGAATGCAAATCAATAATGCATGATGTATGTCTGTATATGCGGACAAAACTGACGCAACATACAGACTAAAGGATGAACACGACTGGATACTCGGCCCCAGTGGGGCATGTAGAAATATCGCTGGTTCAAGATAGCAATTCTGCCTTGCTTAGGAGAAATGGTCCCTATTGGGGGTGACGCTGGTCGGGCTTAGGAGATGAGAACTCGGTCGAGGATGTCAGACGAAACATGGTCTCTGACATTGTTGATCCTTCATTCAGGCGTACTGGTCTAGAAGGAGTACTTTGATTCTGCACTTCGAAGTTCAAACGCCTTTGGAGACGCAATCGATGCTCTTTCGATGTTCAACAGTCAAAAGAAATTGCCATCTTTATTAAAAAGCAGAAAATTTTTTAACAAGTAAATTCATTTTTGTTTTATTTCAAGAATCGTTAATCATGTTAACAACGTCGTTCTGTAAAGCTAAAACAAATAAGAATTACAAACAAAAGCACAAGGGCTCAAATTTTATTGATAAGATGGAGATCAGCCAAACGCGTGATTCCAAAGAGTATATACAAAGCTAGAAAATGGTAATTTACAGGGAAAAGGGCTACGTTGAAACATAACGACCACTATCCTTCTACCAACTTTGAATTCGGGGCACCCTGAGCTTCTGTCGAAGATGACCTTGACTGGAGTTTTCCTCCGGATGATGTAACTGCTGCTGAGGGACTTGCCTCTGTTAAACATAGTTACTTCCCATTATCCCTAATTTTTGCCTGGATTGTACTATGATATTTCCAATCCATCGGGATGATTTTTTTTCATGTCTCTAACTTTTGCCTGGAGCGCCCCTTCGGGTTTTCAATCCACCGAGACTTTTTTTTTTTAGTTTAGGCGAAGTATTTCTTGACTACATCAACATTTGTGGGGTAGGCAAATTCCTCTCCGTCCATGGTTGCAAGTCTCAAGGCGCCGCCTGAGAAAGCTTTCGTGACCACATAGGGGTCATTGTAATTCGGAGCCCATTTACCTCGCGAATCAGTGAGAAATGATTGTATCCTTTTGAGCACAAGGTCTCCTTTTCTGAAAACACGAGGTCAGACCTTTTTATCAAACGCCCTCTTCATTCTCTGTTGATACAACTGACAGTGGCATAGTGTCGTGATTCTCTTTTCTTCGATCAGATTCAGTTCGTCGTGTCGACTTTGACACCATTCAGCTTTGGTGAGCTTAGCTTCCATCAATACTCGGATTGACAGGATCTCTACTTCTATGGGGAGCACTGCTTCCATGCCATACACTAGAGAGAAAGGGGTAGCCCCTGTTGAAGTGCGAACAGATGTGCGATAACCATGAAGAGCAAAGGGTAGCATCTCGTGCCAGTCTTTGTAGGTTACAACCATCTTCTGAACAATCCTCTTGATGTTTTTATTAGCCGCTTCTACCGCTCCGTTCATCTTGGGTTGGTAGGGAGATGAGTTATGGTGTTCGATCTTGAACTCTGCACACAACTCTTTCATCATCTTATTGTTCAAGTTAGATCCATTATCAGTAATGATCTGGCTAGGAACACCATAACGGCGGATGATATTGTTTTTGATAAATCGGACCACCACTTGTCGGGTCACATTGGCGTATGACGCTGCTTCGACCCACTTGGTGAAATAGTCAATGGCTACCAGGATGAACCGATGTCCGTTTGAAGCCTTAGGTTCGATCAAGCCAATCATGTCGATTCCCCATATGGAAAATGGCCATGGGGAAGAGAGAACTTTGAGATGCGTTGGCGGTACATGAATTTTGTCGGAGTATATCTGACACTTGTGACACCTCCTCATGTACTTGTAGCAGTCGGATTCCATTGTTAACCAATAGTACCCTGCTCTTAGAATTTTTCTCGCCATTGTATGTCCATTGGCATGAGTGCCAAAGGATCCTTCATGAATTTCTTTCATAAGCATGTCTTCTTCTGGTGTTTCTACGCATCGGAGCAAGACCATGTCAAAATTTCTCTTATAGAGAGTGTCACTACTCAGGAAGAAGCTTCCAGCCAATCTTCTGAGGGTTTTTCTGTCTTTTCTGAGTGCCCCAGATGGGTACTCTTGTTTCTGAAGGAAGCATTTGATATTGTGATACCAAGGTTTGTCATCTATGACTGCTTCAATCGTGAAGATGTAAGCGGGCCTTTCAAGGCACATTATGTCGATCTTAGGTAGGTCGTTCCATTGACCTACACTAATCATGGAAGAGAGAGTGGCTAATGCATCAGCCATGTGATTCTCCTCACGAGGGATGTGATGAAACTCAATTCTGTTGAAGAAGGGTAACCACCTCCTTGCATAATCTTTGTAAGGAATCAATCCTGATTGGTATGTGTTCCGATCTCCTTTTATCTGATTGATAACCAGGGCTGAGTCGCCGTATACGTCCAAGTTTTTTATCCTTAAATCAATCGCTTCCTCGAGACCCATGATACATGCTTCGTATTCGGCCTCATTGTTTGTACATTTGAACGTAAGTCTGGCAGTGAAAGGAATGTGGGTACCCTGAGGGGTGACAATGATTGCCCCAATTCTGTTTCCATAATGATTAACTGCTCCGTCAAAGATAAGTCCCCATTGGGAACCTGGATCTGGCCCTTCACTGGGTAACGGTTCATCGCAATCTTTCATTTTCAAATACATGACATCTTCGTCTGGGAAGTCAAACCCGATTGATTCTTGATCGTCAATCGGTTGATGAGCCAAATGGTCAGCTAAAATACTTCCTTTAACGACTTTCTGAGCGTGGTACTCTATGTCATATTCTGATAGCAACATATGCCAATGGGCAATCCTTCCCGTGAGAGCAGGTTTTTTGAAGACGTACTTGATTGGATCCATTTCTGAGATTAACCAAGTAGTATGACGAATCATGTACTGGCAAAGACATTTGGCTGCCCAAGCCAAAGCACAGCAAGTTTTCTCGAGCATCGTGTACCGAGTCTCGCAGTCGGTGAATTTCTTGCTTAGATAGTAAATGGCAGACTCTTTCCTTTTGGTTTCGTCTTGTTGGCCAAGTACACATCCCATTGAGTCCTCCAGAACTGTGAGGTAAATGATCAGTGGTCTTCGTTCCACTGGAGGTGATAAAATCGGCGGATTCAACAGATATTCCTTAATACTGTTGAAGGCGGTTTGGAAATCTTCTGACCAAACGCAATCCTGGTTCTTTTTCAGTAATTTGAAAATCGGCGCACATGTCGCGGTCATAAGGAATATGAATCTGGAGATGTAGTTCAAACGTCCCAGGAATCCTCTGACTTGTTTTTCAGTTTTCAGAGAAGGCATTTCTTGAATGGCCTTGACCTTGTCAGGATCGACCTCAATTCCCTTCTGGCTGACGATGAACCCTATTAGTTTCCCTGAACGGACACCGAACGTGCATTTGTTGGGATTCAAGCGGAGTTTGTACTTTCTTAACCGCTCGAATAGTTTTGACAGGTGGGTCACATGCTCCTCTTCTGTTCTAGATTTAGCAATCATATCATCGACATATACCTCAATTTCTTTGTGTATCATGTCATGAAACAGAGTAGTCATGTCCCTTTGATAGGTTGCCCCGACATTCTTCAAACCGAACGACATTACCTTGTAGCAAAAGGTACCCCATGGGGTAATGAACGAAGTTTTCTCCATGTCTGTCGGCGCCATTTTAATCTAGTTATAGCCCGAGAATCCATCCATGAAGGAGAAGACTTTGAACTTTGCTATACTGTCTACCAGCATGTCAATGTGTGGTAAAGGAAAGTCGTCCTTTGGACTTGCCTTGTTTAGATCTCTGTAGTCGACACACATTCTGACCTTTCCGTCCTTTTTGGGAACGGGTACAATGTTGGCTAACCATTGAGGGTATTCTGATGTAGCTAGGAAACCCGCGTTAATCTATTTCTGTACCTCCTCCTTGATTTTGATGGCCATGTCCGGGTGAGTGCGTCTCAACCTTTGCTTTACTGGCGGACATTCTGATCTTAACTATAAGCGATGTTCCACGATGCTGGTATCCAACCCTGGCATATCCTGATAGGACCAAGCGAATACATCGGGAAATTCTCTAAGGAGCTTTATCAAACTCTCTTTGGCAGTTGGACCGAGCAGTGCCCCAATCCTGATTTCTTTTCTCTCTTGCTCTGAACCCAAGTTTACCGTTTCCAACGGTTCTTTGTGAGGTTCAATGGACCTTTCCTCTTGTCTGAGTAGTCGGGAGATCTCTTATGGAATTTCATTGTCATTTTCTTCTTCAGCCTCGAATATCGGGAACTCAAAGTTGGGAGAAGGCATCAGATCGTATGTTTCAACTGGGTTTAAAACAAGCAATCAGCATGACGTGATGATTCGTGTTTAGAAGAGACAGAGGAAAATGCAAGTGTGTGCAGTGTATTTGTTTTACTGCTTGTTTTTATTATTGAATTGTTTTTTAGGATTACCATTTTCTGAAAAAAGCGAAAAGAGAAAACAATAATTAATGCGGAAATTACAGAAAGACGTTATTTTATTAATGAACAAGTCGAATCTTGAAACTACAGCCCTATAAAACAAAACTCTGTCGCTTCGGGCAAAGCGAAGAGGGAAATTTACAGAAAGCGAGCCCTATCAAAACATATGTTTCATCTGGGCAGGGTGAAAGGTTAAAAGATGGCAATTACTTTAACTGGTGAACGACCTTCGGAACCTCGACGGCAACCCATTGGCGGCGAACTCCTAGGTGAATCACAAAGTCTGGCACCTTCCTTGATTTGTCTTCAGAAATAACGCTGATTTCTGGTGGAGTAGGATCATTGAAATCTGTCTCCCAGGCAGAGTTGTCGTAGGAGGATTCCTCAGTTGCATTTTGCAGAGTAGTTGTGCACTCAGCTGTATCTCCCCATCCAGTTGGTTGGATATCTTCGAGCCTGATACGAGAGCTTTCGGGAGCGGTGTACTTGACCATATAGTCGTATTTTCCATTTGGTTCTCCCAGAGTGTCCCAAACTTCTTTGGAACTGGAGGAGTCATCTCCCTCAATGACGTTGACCTCAGGAAAAGCATAGTTGATGAATTCGAGTCCTGCAAATGTTGCGAATTCATCTTCATGTTGAGTAGTTTCCGAATGACCTGAGTGTTAATCCCATGACATGGTGGGGACACAGGTATTCTGTTCAATGATGGTCAGCTGATTTTCATTACTCGACTGACTTTCTTGCCCCAAGTTTCCTGGATAAGGTTGCCACATTGGCAGACCATCCATTGGGCCATAGTAGTTGTAGTCAAAATTGTCTTTCATCGGAGTGTCCTCTTCTAATGAATTTGGCGGAGCACGACATCCTTCCGGATCACAATCTCCATATATCATTTCGATATCTGATCGTGGTATAAATCTCGGACTCTGTGCGGGATAGCAAAGTGGTGTAGGCACCTCTTCCTGAGACATATAACCGTCCTCGTTAAGATAGGACTTCCATTCTTCATCCGTGTCTGAGGGATCTTCCTCATTGATAGCATGTACTGCTTGAGACACCGGGTGAAGAAAACCTCCACTGTGGAAGAAGTTTTGAATGGGATGAAGACTTTCATCGTTGGCCGCTGTCTGGGTACATGTTGCAGAAAAACCAAGACCCTTCTTTGTTTTATTGTCAGTGGGAATGACAGGCTGTCCCCATCCTTTTGTATCGGTACTCTCGACCACTTTGATAGCATCGTTGTATGAGGAAATCAAGGTTCCTCCTTTGAAATGATTGTCCTTGCTCATCGACAGTGCTTGGAACTGAGTTCCAATAACCTCCTCGGGTTCTATACCAGTAGATGATGATAAGTTACTCACGAGCAAGGCCTGTTCTCCACAAACCGTGATAAGTTGATCGTTCTTGACGAACTTTAGCTTCTGGTGGAGGGTCGAAGTAACCGCTCCAGCCTGATGTATCCAAGGTCTTCCTAATAAACAACTGTACGTTGCCCGAATGTCCATGACCTGGAAAGTGACTTGGAAAGTGTGAGGACTAATAGTTATGGGAAGATCAACTTTGCCGATAACCGTTTTTCTGGATCCGTCGAATGCTTTGACGACGACCTCGCTGATTCTCATCGGAGGGCCTTTGAATGATAATTGCATCAAAGTGGACTTCGGCATAACATTCAGGGCTGACCCTGTGTCTACCAGTATGCTGGCTAAAGCATCATCCTGGCAGTTAACTGTAATGTTGAGCGCCATGTTATGACGGCGACCCTCTTCGGGTAGTTCCTCATCACTAAATCCCAAATTGTTGCAGGAAGTGATGTTAGAGACAATGTTATCGAACTGTCTAATTGTTACATCCTGTTCCACAAAGGCTTGCTCCAAGACTTTCTGTAGAGCCTCCCTGTGGGCTTTTGAACTGAGTAACAGTGATAATATTGAGATCTTTGAAGGAGTCTGTAACAGTTGATCGACAATGTTGTATTCACTCCTTTGGATGAGCTTCAGCATCTCATCATTATTTTTCAAAAGGTCGGGATTACTGGATCGACCGACTGATAGATCGGGAGCTTCTGTCTGAAGTTCCTTTTCCTTGTTAGGTTCCCCAACCCCTCGGTTGAAGATTCGACCACTCCGTGTTACACGACTAATGTCTGCAATGTTCACGACGGAGGGTAATGGAATTTCCTTTCCATTCTTAATTGTTGTTGCACCGTATTTGTAAGGGATAACCTTAGTTGATTCATACGGTGGTGGTCCCGGTAGATAGATGACTATGGGAACTTTCTGATTTTTCTGACCATCGTAAGTAATCTCGATCTGTTCCCGGTTGGGAACTTTAGATTCGTCAAGTAGAGGGATGATGGAAAAAACATCCCTGGTCTGGTGACGACCAGAGATGGTGACAACATCCTCAACTTGATCGGCAAGGTAATTCGGTGTCCAGTTGATAGGTCCAGAACCCAAATATGGGTGAATCTCTCCAAGATCCACCTGACCCTGAATAGTTGCTCTCACAAGGTAATACCCTTGGTTACTTTCCGAACAGATGCTACAACGGTCGTAATTGTGTGGTGGCACCTGGTCACGCCCACTTTGAATACAATGTAACCTCACTAGGTTACCTTCCACTGATCGGACATCCTGACTTTGACGCCGAGTAGGATTCCTGTTACTGATACTAATTTGCTGAGTTTCTTCATCCATGTAGATTGGCATCTACCAATGATTTAACAAGTGCTGAAGTGCCTCCTGGACAAGGGTACAACCCTGATCATTTTCGCAACCTGCTTTACAGCTTTGATAGTCGTGTGATATTAAGAATCTGAGTCGGACCTGCTCAGCATGTAACTCTACCAGGCTGGTATTCATCACGCGAATGTCAAAGATCTGAACCATGTTGATCTGATAAGAATTCCTATTATGGTAGTCTTGGATCCATCCAAGATCCATCTGACACTGGAGGGCCTCTTGTATGAAAGAGCATCCCTGTTTGTTTACCGAGCAAGTCAGACAGGAACTGTAATTGTTTCACGACAGATTATGATACTGGCTTTGCCTTGAGTGCATCGCCACCAAGTTGGCATTCATCGCATGGATGTCGTGGTTTTGAATGACGTTAGAATTCGTATAGACCATGTTAACTCCACGAACTCGGTGCTCTTGGATCCATCCGAGATCCATTTGTTCTTGTAGAGCTGCTTGCACCACAAATCATCCCTGGTTATCTTTAGAGCAGATATCACACTGATGATAATTATGAGGTGGCACATGGCCATATCCGCTCTGTCTATAATGCATCTTGACCAGATTGGTCTTTAACAAGAGTACATCGTGAATTTGATAGACATCGTTAGATTCTCTCTCAATCAGATTGACTGCAGCTTTCTCGTGTTGAGGCAGCGGGTTCGTGAGAACATTGGGATTCGTATCTTTGAAAGATAAGAGCCCGCTCCTAACAAGCTTTTGCACGTCGGACTTGAAATTGAGGCAAGTCTCAATGTTATTCCCTGAACCTCCTTGATGATAAGGGCATGTCTGATCCACCTTAAACCAAAAAGGCGGATTTTTCGGTACTGTAAGAGGAGACTTAGTCTGGATGTGCCCCTTAGCCAGTAGTAACGGAAACAGCTCTGCGTACGTCACGGGTATAGGATCAAACCCTGATGGTCGTGTTGTACGGTTGTTGTTATATGGAGGACGAGCCTGCTGAAGAGGCTGTTGTGTCCTTTGCTGATCAGGTTGGATTTGCACAACCTGAGGTTGATAAGTAGGAATAGGCGCAGGGCTGATAGCAGGAATTACAGCTGCTACCGGCTGATAACGTCGCCTTTGCTTTCCGAGAGAGATATTCCCAACATCTTGCTTTTTTTTCTTAGGGAGAGCACTACCGTATTTTTTAGTACCGCTCGTCGATCCAGTGTCTTTTGCCAAACGTCCTTCTCGGACGGCTTCCTCAAGACGTACGCCCATGCCGACCAGCTCGGTGAAATCACTAGGCACACTGGCAACCATTCGGTCATAGTAAAATGAGCTTAAGGTCTTTAAGAAGATCTTTGTCATCTCTTTTTCCTCAAGAGGTGGACAAATTTAAGCGGCAATTTCACGCCACCTTTGAGCATACTCCTTAAAGGTTTCCTTATCCTTTTGCGACATTGATCTGAGTTGATCTCTGTCGGGTGCCATGTCCAAATTGTATTTGTATTGTTGGACGAAGGCAGTGCCAAGATCTCTGAAAGTGCTGATCGTAGCACGGTTTAACCCCATGTACCATCTTAATGCGACACCGGTTAAACAATCCTGAAAGTAGTGAATCAGTAGATCCTAATTCTCTGTCTGAGCTGACATTCGTCGAGCGTATATCACCATATGGCTCTGAGGGCAAGAGTTACCCTTGTATTTTTCAAAGTCGGGCACTTGGAACTTGTGCGGAACTTTCACATTGGGGACCAAGCAGAGGTCTGCGGCGTCCTTTCCGAATAGATCCTGACCGCGAATAGCTTGTAATTCCTTTTGCATTCCCAGGAACTATTCCTGAAACTCGTTCATTCTTTCGAACATGCTTTCGTTTCCACCAGAAGGTATCTGCGGAATCTGTCCTTCCGAGACAGTGTGCACCACAGGGGGTGATACCGTGACTACGGTAGTGAATCTTGGCGTTTCCTGAAGTTTGTAACCTTCAGGAGTCTTCAGTATGCCCCTGGCATCTTCGCTTTCCCGAAGTTTGTAACCTTCAGGCCCAGCGGCTTATGTTGTGATTCCCTGATCCTCAGCGATTAGCGGAACATATCCTCCCGGGATATAGTTAACATGCATGCCCCAAGGACGATCTTTTGGTATTTGATACCTAGGATCATACTTCTCCACAATGGGCGTTGAGGTGACCTCTGAGATCACAGTCCTTTGTAGCTGAGTTTCTGCCATGGCTTGCATGTCGTTACGAAGCTTTCTCATATCCTCTCTTAGAGCGTCGATCTCTTCTTTCAACTCTCTGTTTTCTTCCTCAAGATCATCCATCTTCTTCTGACGATTGGTCCGAGTATTATACGAATGAGACAGTTTGACTCTAGAACCGAGACACAAACGTGAGATTCGTAGGTAAGAAGAATACACGATGTGAGAATGATGAATGCAATGATTATATTAATTGTTTAAGGTTTAATCAAAATAAACTTCGACAATTTGATTGCAAATATCAAACAGTGGGGAAACCTCTTTTTATTGAAATTCAAAGGATTACAGAAATGGAAATACAGTAGATTACAAGGTGCAGAAACAGAAACCTAAACTAATGGGTCCCGAGTCCTCTCTGAAGAGAAATCGGGTGCTGATTCTGGTATCTTCCTTTTGTTTGACCGGGGCTCTTGGGCCGTTGTCGGGTTGTCATTCCAATGCCAAGTGAAAGGAGCGAGCAAATTCCTTTGGTCATCTTGATTCTCTACAGCATATTGCTCCAAAATCTCAATCAGAACGTCTTTCTCTTTCAGTAATTGTTGTATTTTGATGCACTCTACGTTGAGGGTGCGGTACTTGTTCTTCCAAGACCTTCTCTCCTTTTGAACTTTGTTGAGAGTAACTTGAAGCTTTTCAGTCTCAGTCATGAAGTACATGACAGATTCCCTCGGCGGAAGAATCCCGTAACGAGGATAAGGCATTTTTAGCTTGAGAGCTCTAGTTTGTACCCAATGGAGGTAAGGCTCCACCGAGACACAGTCCGGTTTTCCTAGAGACTCTCGTCCTTTCTTATGAACATGCTTCCAAGCGTGCACTATTTCCATCTTTAGTGCTCTGTCGTTTTCTCCTTCTTTGAAGAAAAGACCTTCCAGATGAACACCCCGTGGGACGTGTCTCATCGGGTATCCAAATTGACGAAGAACCAATATCGGATGGTAGTTGATTCCTCCCTTAGTTCCTATAAGGGGTACGTCGGGGAAGTTTCCACAACGATCAATGATTTTGATTCCATCATAGATCCTATTACACCAATCTATATCAGAGTTGGTAAGAGACATGATCTTCTGCGACCAACGTAAGACACTCTTGCTATCCCAAAAAGCAGCAGACTTGGGCAAGTGGGAAATAAACCATTTATAAAGCTGAGGTACACAGCATGTGATCTCCCCTCCGCTGTACAAATTCCCCAAGTGTACAGAATGATACGCATCTGCGAGCAAAGTCGGCACAGGGTTTTCAATGAGAAAAACCTTAATGGAGTTAATATCGACGAAGTTATTAATGTTTGGAAACAAAAATAACCCATAGGTGAGCAAGACAAAGACGCTTTCAAAAGCAGTCACGTTTCCTATACTGGAAAAATACAGGGCTTTCTTTGTCAAGAACTGGGCTGGCAAACCTTGGATGCCACCCTTAGCGGTCATGTGAGTCCTGACCTCAGACTCGTCCAAATGAATTGCTCTTGCAATGGTCTGATTCTTTGGAATTTCTTCCAGTCCAGAAAATGGAGCTCGATCTGTAATGTGTAGATCGATCTGATGAGAATACTCCTCCAGCGTTGGTGCTAGCTGGTAATCCGGGAATGTGAAACAGTGATAAATTGGATCGTAAAGCTGAATGAGCGCATCCATGATTCCCTCAATCACATGGACTCTTAACAGTGGTAGCAGACCTCCGTGCTTGGCTCTGAAAGCCTCAGGGTTAGTGATCATCCTTGCTAACCTTCTCAAATCCTCTAACTTTGGAACCTTGAAGGTGTACGTATGAGTTCTCCTTCTACCAAAATCCATTAGTGCAATCCTTTTCTCTGATATTTGCAATCACAGTCTTAGTTTAATTTGAAAAACAGAGAGACTAGAAGAGAAGAATTTTTTTGAATTTTTTAATGTTTTATTAAATGAATGCATGAATGCAGCACACAAAAACATAGAAAAAACACGGGGTCAAAGGGTCGTTGTCATGAAATCAAGGCTCTACCCATCCCCAAAGGTTTATACTAAGGTGATATTTTGTACCTGTACTCATTATCATCACCTCCTCCCAGGAAAGCAAAACAACAAGCGGATCGCCAGCGAATTGTAGTGCGATCTTAGAGTAAGTGCCATTCACCGAGAATAGATCACCAGCCTCAAATGAGGGTAGTATCGCGTAACAACTATTTCTGATAGTTTCCGCACTACGAAAGGGTTTGGCTCCTCAGCTTCTCAGGCATCACAACCGACCCATTGTCTAGGTGAGAGAATGGTTACATTAGTCAGCCTCCACTGAGGTTGATGGTCGACCTCGTCGCCATCACTTATCTTAAGTGTATACTCAATCTTTCCACATACGGCATCACCCGCATTCCCATTAGCAGAAAAATAAACATGTATAGCAATTAGGAAAAGCAGTATATATATTTGTCCTAAATATCCTAGACCTTTAAAGCTATGAATCCTATGTTCCTGACAGAAATGGGTTCCCCGGCGGAAGCCCCAATCTGTGGCTTTCACATAAGTGAAAAGAAATTGGAAAACAGAGATACGCCCCACGGTGGGCGCCATTTTTCTGTTGGTGGCCACCGCCATGAAAATGACTTACCCAAGGTTTAAATTGTAAGAAAGAAAGAACCAGCCCCACGGTGGGCGCCATTTTTCTGTAGCGAGCGATTTTGGACGCGGTTCTTAAGCGCTGGTCGCTCTCTGCGGTTTGAGCTTAAACTACAGGTCGATTCATTTTTTATCCTATTAAAGCTGATGAAGGAAGGGAAATAGATGTCTCCAATTAACCCTGCTTTGCATACTGAGTTTAAACAACAGTCTGTTAGGTTACAGATGCTATCAATGTGGGGGGCCTTTGTACTGGTTATTTGTATTTTCGCCAATACGGATTTCTTTCTTTTTATCTTGACAGAAGGTTTCTGGCGGGGAACAAGGATTAGGATGTTAGGACTGATGCTTTTTGATGTGAGAGTATGGGATTTGGGTTTTTTGTTTAGTGTGCTCGCTAAGATTTTTCTTTCAATCTTATGCCTACGTATTCCCGTTTACTGAAACAGGGAAATCAGAGCGTTCGTAGTTCCTCCTATTCTATGGGAGGAAATGGTTGTTTTGGAGTCTTGTTCAAAGCCCAAGACGTGAAGCGAAAGGTAGTTTGTATCTTGTTCAAAGACCAAGATGTGAAGCTAAAAGTGTTGACCTTAGAGAGAATTTGTCATCTCTAAAGAGGGGTCTATTTGTCACAACTGTTGGGTGACTGGTTATAAAGGGAGGATTACTTTAACCGGGATACGCGGATCCTAGCAATGCCATAATTTCCTTTATAGGGGATTTCTAACCTAAAGGAGAAGACTTTAACTCAGTGTAGAGCAATGCTATCTTTCCTTAGGAATTCTCATGCTAAAAGAGGGACAGTGGCATGGATGTAGATGATCCAGAGGCTTGCCGCTTACAACAATTAGATGGAGGGGAAGAAGTTGTTGATGTTTGTGTACTGTGAACGAGGCACAACTTTGATGCTAAAAGGTTAATTGGATTAACCAGTGGTTTTCTTATATAAAGCCTAAGAGGAGGCTATTATGTGTCTCGTACAAAGCCCGAGAGAGAGGCTAAAAGGTTTTTGACTCAACGAGGGAGTCTTTTGGTATCTCGTATAAAGCCCGAGATGGAGGCTATTTGACTCAACAAGAGAGTTTTTGTATCTCGTACAAAGCCCGAGATGGAGGATAAAATTTTTTTGGCTCAATAAGAACCTTTTTGTATCTCGTTTAAAGCCCGAGATGGAGGCGAAAGGGGTGATTGACTCAACGAGGGAGTCTTTTATGTGTCTCGTGCAAAGCCCGGGAGAGAGGCTAAACGTTGTTTGACTCTGCTGAGGAGAATCATTTGTACAAAGCCCAAGAGGAGGCTAACTTCAATGGAGAAGGATCATTATACAAAGCCTAAGAGGAGGCTATGGTTACTGTTTCAGTTAAGTGACAGGTCCAGTATACTGATTTTAAAGAGAAAATCTGTTCTTATATGAGCAACACGGTACTCATGGATTTGATTCAAGGATCCGGGTTATTCCTGTTCTTTAAGGAAGCGGGAAATCCGAAGGGTGTTGAGACTGTCCGAGTCTACGGGTTTCTTTCTTATTTAACGAAGAGGTCACTTGAGAATGTCTTTGAGACTCAAGGAGATTAGACCGTCCAAGTCTAGAGTTTCATCTTTTGTACTATGCTTTGAGAAACAGTAGTAGACTCTATGAAAGGACTGTTCTATGCAGATGATTAAGTTATGTTCCTATACCTCTAGGAGGTCGTCGGGACAATTTGTACGAAGCCCAAGAGGAGGCTGGAAGCTTTTGAGAAGCCGACGGGTCCTTGTACGAAGCCCAAGAGGAGGCTATCATTCCCGGAGGAAGAGATCATTATATGAAGCCTAAGAGGAGGCTGTGAATACTTCTAAGAAGCCGGCGGGTCCTTGTACTAAGCCCAAGAGGAGGCGGGGTTGCTTTTAGGAAGCCTATAGGTCCTTGTACGATGCCCAAGAGGAGGCCGATTGCTTTTAAGAAGCCGATGGGTCCCCAAACCCTGAGAAATTCAAGGCAAGCTATTCACAAGGAATAGATCAAGTCAGGAAAGTTCGAGAATTTGGAAGAAACTCAAGAGATGCCATTCACGGAGAAAAGATCATCTCTAGGGAGTAGAGTTTCTTGACAAGTGCTTTTAAGAAGCCTGTGGGTCCCCAAACCCCGAGAAGTTCAAGACATGCCATTCACCGAGAATAGATCAAGCCAGGAAAGTTCGAGAATTTGGAAGAAACTCAAGAGATGCAATTCACGGAGAAGAGATCATCTTTGGAGAATAGAGTTTCTTGACAACTTCTATGAGTGACAGTCTATGAAAGGGTTCACAGAGAATGCTGCCTTTCATATCTCCATATTGTTTAACCCCAAGAGGAGGGAAGACTGTGTCTGGTAATCCTATGGGGATCTAGTTTAGACTATTTCTAAGAGTGATCAACGGGCTTAATGCTAGACGTAGTTGCCGGGGAAACTCTAAATATCTATACTATTATTACACAGTTGATATGAGTTTATGAAAGAAGACTTACAGTGAAACAGCCCCACAATACAGTTATATGTATATGAAAGTGGTAAATGAAAGCAATAACCACTTACTCGGTTGTAGAGCTTCCATGCTGTTTGGTTAGTTGTTCAACAAAGAAAGATTGAAAACAACAGTATATTCAAAATCAAAGGAGAAAGTGCTTTGAAATAAAAAGATTTGGGGCTTACAGCTCAAGGAGAGGCCCAGGGTTTTATCAGTGAGCGCACTGTTGAATTTGTACAGAGGGACTTATACAAGTGACTGAGGCCCAAGAAAGGTTTTCTGTACAAAGGGATGGGTCTTACACTCTATTAGAGGCCCAAGTGAGTTTTAAGAAAATAAATGGGTCTTACTACTCGAGGGTAGGCCCAATGGTTAATTTTGAAAAGGGCGACGATAGCGCCGAGGTTTCAGAAACACCGTGGGACTTATACAAGTGACTGAGGCCCAAAATTTTGGTATTTACAAAGGGATTGGGTCTTACACTCTATTAGAGGCCCAAAGAGTTTTGAAACATTTGAGTATGATTAAAAATCAAAGAAACCCTAATTTTCACTTTTTAAAAGTAATTTTTCAAAGAAAATTAATAAAAAATGACAAAAAATCAAATAAGTTTAAATAAACCACTTGTGATTTTTGGTTAAGGTTTGAAAAATGAGGTTTTAATCACAAGATGATTTAAAACTTATTTAGTTTTTATTTTCAAGATGAATATTCACTTTTAAAATGTTTAAAAACAATTAAAAATGAATTTATTCACAAAAATACCAACTATATTAAATAAATAATATAAATTTTATTTTTATGTAGAATAAAATATTTTACTATTTTTGTGATTTTTCAGAAAAAGAACCAATCAAAAATAATCAAAATTGAGGGAGTTATTAATTTTCCAAATCATAAAAAAAATAATATGAAAAATGAGAAAATATGAAAAAGTGATAAAAAAAAGATTTTAGGTCTTACACTCTATTAGAGGCCCAAAGTGTATTTTTGTACAAAATATGGGGCTTACAACTCAGGGAGAGGTCCAAAATATTTTCAGTTTGAAAATAACGATTGCGCCGAGATTTTTAACGTATTGGGACTTGTACAATAACTGAGGTCCAAAATTGTTTCGTTAAAAAAGGGTTGGGTCTTACACTCTAATAGAGGCCCAAGTGTTTAAATATGAAAAGAAATGGGACTTACAGCTCAAAGAGAAGTCCAGTTGATTTTCGTTTGAAAATGGCGATCGCGACGAGGTTTTCTTTTAACGCAAAGGGACTTATACAATAAGTGTGGCCCAAAATTGTTTTGGTTAAAAGGGGATTGGGTCTTACACTCTAATAGAGGCCCAAAGTGTTTGAAAAAGATTTGTTAGGGTGAATATCAAAGAAAACCCCAATTGCATTTTGTAAGGCATTTTTTCAAGAAAAATTACGTAACAAATGATAAAAATATCAAATAAAATTATTAAATAATGATTAAAGTTTATGAAAAAAATATTTTATCCACATAAATATTTAAAATCATTTTGGTTTTAAAATTCAAGAAAAAAGAAATCATTTTAAAAGCATTTAAAACAATTTAAAACACTATTTTTAAATATATTAAAAATAATATTTTTTTTTGTGATTTTTTGTGGATTAAAATATTATGGGGTATGAATTAGAAAATGATGATTTTTTGCTATGTAAAAAAATTTGGTTGAGTTTTGAAAATAAAAAATAAGAAAAAGAGGAAAGATGTCACAACATCATCTCCGACATCTCTTATGGGGTAAAAACTAGTACCGAAACTTTATTTTTCAACACGTTTTTTATCAAATTTCAAACACTCATAACTCTCAATTTTTATCGGAATCAAAATCCGAAAGTACCTATCTTGACCGATTTTTTGCAAGGAATCCGATGGTACCACACATACACACTGAAACTCGACGTACGAAACACGCAAATCGAAAAACCAGAACTGCTATTAATTCGAAATATCGTTCCGCGTCGAATTTCCAACACGCGTAACTCTCTCAATTTTTAACCGAATTAAGATCCGGAAGTGCCTATCTTGACCGATTTTTCGCGAGGAATCCAATGGTATCGCACATGCATGCTGAAACTCAACGTACAAAATTCAACAATTAAAAAACCAGAACTGCTACTAATTGAAAACGTCGTTCCGCGTCGAATTTCCAACACGCGTAACTCTCTCGATTTTTATCGGAATTGAAATCCGTAAAAACCTATCTTGACCGATTTTTCGCAAGGAATTCAATGGTATTACTCACGCATACGGAAAATCAACACACAAAATGCAGCAATTAAAAAACAAGAACTGTTATCGTTAATTCAACGTCGTTTCGCGTCAAATTTCCGACGCGCGTAACTCTCTCCATTTTCATCGGAATTGAAATCCGTAAAAACCTATCTTGACCAATTTTTCGCAAGGAATCTAATGGTATTACTCACGTGCATGGAAAATTAATACACAAAACGCAGCAATTAAAAAACCAGAACTGCACGTTGTTTTCGGCGCCGTTTCGCGTCAAATTTCCAATGCGCGTAACTCTCTCAATTTTCATCGGAATTGAAATCCGTAAAAACCTATATTGACCGATTTTTCGCAAGGAATCCAATGGTGTTACTCATGCACACTAAAAATTAATGTACAGAGCACATCAATAAAAAAAAACAGAACTGGACATGATTTTAAAACAACGAAAATTCCACATATAAACATGTTAAAATGCAAACAGTGGGAGGATCACAATATACACATTAAGGACTACATTTTTTCCTCAAGAATTGTTCAATATGATGCATGTATGTGGACAACAAAGGAAAGCATGATTCAAAGAATTCAAGTTGTGAATTTTACCTCTTGTTTCGAGATTTTGGGCAACCTACCAAGTGCTTTGTTCCAGAAATGATTTGATGCTTTGGACAACCTCAAATGACCTCTTAGAAGCTTTTAGGATGGTTGGAATCAGCTGGAAACCTCTGGAGCAAGTTTGAGCACTTTCTCGCAAAAATGGTCAAAAGTGGCCAAAATGCCAAATCTCTCAAATGGTGTTCCAGATGTGTGACACCATTTGGGATAGTTCAAGGATGATATTTAGAGTGTGGTTGAGGTTTTATCTGGTTTGGAAAGTGATTGAATCAAGACATGGCTTGAAAAATGCAAAAAAGTGTCATTTTGAGGTTTTGAGAGGTGACTTTGTGATGTTGGTGTTATAGGTCACTTGTGAGAGTTTGGATCACCTACATATGATGTTTATGAGGTGTTAGGATCATGAGCTGTGATGGAAATGCTCTCTAACTCAAAAACTCAGAATTTCCTTACTAAAGAAGGCATTTTGGAGTGAAAGAGAGAATTTAAGGAAAGCATCTGTTTGATGGCTTTGGTGTACTCAAACTGAGCACAAATGAGCTCTATTTATAGTAGAACAAGTTTGTTTTGCAAGCAATAGTGAATGGTGGCTGCAGCAGAGGTTTGGCCAATGTTGGCCAATGAAAATCCAAGTCTCCTCTAGCCATTAACTAGAGGTTAGAGCACAGGCTGCTGGTTCCCTAGTTGTTGGAGGAATCTTGACTGAATTCAATTGGAGGAAGCTCAGTTCATGCCACCTCTAAGCATCCATTAAATGCTCCAAACCAAAATTTGAGTTTTGTCCCTCTTTTAGGGATTTCTAGGTTTTGGCATGCTTTTTTTGGTTCCTTGGACTTGGGAGGCTCATGGATCAGATCATCCCACTTAGATTTGATCCTTAGATGTGTCCAAAATGATGACAAGGCTTGAAAATTCGTGTGGCACAAAAAATGTGCAAATCTGCCTTGAAAAATTCAGCTGCAGCAAGCCTTTTTGTAAGATCCATAACTCCCTGCTCGAGTATGCTACATGGACGTTCTAGGACTTTCCGGAAAGCTTAGATAACGTACTTCAACTTTGATGTTTGACACTAGACCTGGTTCAACTTGGATCATGGAGAAAAACAACCTTGAAGTTGGGACATTGTGCTGAAATTACAAGGCAGATTTTTGGCTAAGTGCTGAAAAATGTCAATTTTAGGTTTTTAGCCATTTTGATCCAACCATAACTCAAAATCCATGATGAATTGGGATGAAGTGTAGTTGACACTTTTGTAGAGGGCCATGAGGGATACAAATCCATCTTTGGATGGGGAAAATGGCTTTGTGGTTTAGGAGTTATGATCCTCCAAAGTTGGTACCCTTGCCACTTTATTCCATAACTTAGAAAAATTTCTAAGTTTTTATGGTTACCCCTTTTACAAGTTATCCCACTTTCTTTGATTTTTCTTGATGAATGATGATTCCAATCACACATTAACATCATTTTAGGGTTAAAAAACCATTTTTATGAAAAATCTCAAAAAGTCAAAGTTTGACTTTTGTGCACAGTTGACTTTTTATCAGATGAATTCCAAACTGTGCGATCCTTTTGGAAATCATGTCCTTGACCTAAATCAAAATTGATGGACATGTTCCATGGGTGTTATAGGGTATATTTAATCGTGTCCCACGGCTTAGGAGCATGTACTGGTCAAAAGTCAAAGCTACAGTTGACTTTTCTCGCGAAACCCTAATTGTGGTTCAGATGAAATTAAAACTTATTGCTCAAGCTTCTTGGATCAATCCATTGTTGCAAATGGATCAACGTGGTATGTTGGAGACCCTCAAATCATGTCTTGAGGTCTTGGCTCATGATTTGTCCCAAAAGTCAACTTAGGGGTGAATTAGGTCAAGAAACCCTAATTCCTGATTTTTGATGTATGCATCCCCTGAGGCTAAATTGACTTAATGATGGGGTTTATGATGTTCCATGGAGCATTTTAGGTTATGCTTTGAAGCATTGGCTCATGCCCAGAGGAAAATTTCCATCTGGAGGCCCTAGTCGACCAAATCCTAATTTGGTGACACTGGCGATCCTGAGGCTTGATCCACCTAGAAGGGAGCAGCCTTGTGCTTAATCCTTGAAGTGAGAGTCCTCTTGATCCATTGTGGATATTTGAGAGGCTAGACAATTTGAAGATCATGTCATTCCTTGATTGATCCTTTGTCTAAGATCTCTGCGAGGGCTTGAAACCCTAAATCCTGTTTGTAGTGAATGTTCACCCACCTTTGGGGAGACTTATGAGGTATGATGGTCCATCCATATTGTACTGATGATTTGCACAATGATGGGAAATCTTAGTGGTCAAAATTTGGGGTATGACAGCCCCCACCAATATTTGTATGTTGGATGCAACAGGGTTTACCGGCGAATTACCTGCAGGATACTTTGGAATCCTTAAAAAGAATTGTACAATCTCTCTAAGCATATCTTTTGATAGTATTTTACAGAAGAATGTTTCTTTTCCTTGCTCTCATGCATTAGAGAAGAGAAAGATGATTTCACATCTGTTTGGAAACAGAAAACACCTCGTATAGAGCGGTATTGCATCGTTTCATTATAACGTATAAAATTAATATATTCAGCATAAAAATAGCAATGGTTTGTTGGTAAATAACACCCCTTCCTAAATAAAAGGTAAGCATCATCTTTATTTTGAATCAATTCATGTTATATAAATAACAATATTATTCAAATATTAAGACACCATTATATCCAATAAATAACAAAGGACCGATGACATGGCACATTACATCACTAATTGATTTATGAGATGTAAAACCTGAATATAATATTTATATCATTATTTCAAATAATACAAACATCCAATTTATTATTATTTTGGAAATTCTTTCACAGAGGCCAGTAACCCACCCTTTGAAACAAACTTTTCACTTGTATATAAGTCGATCTTATGTACTGTAAAAGGGGGTTAAATTTTATTAAGTTCTCTATATAATTAAATATCCAAGTCACAATGATTTAGAGATTTAGTGAGAAATGTATGATCATGCACACCATTTTATGTTAGCGCAAACACTTCACTTTCAATTTGTTTCATTATCCTATTTGTTTTAATTGTACTCTTATTGCTTTTCATTCTAAGTATTTATGCTTTTCTTCACATTTCCATTTTCTTAACATTGTTCTTGAATTTTTACGAACTCACACAAAACCACCCTTTCAAAAACAAACTTTACTCAAAACATCCACGCATAAATCTCTCCTTGAGATTTTTTAGTTTAATCTCTTGAGTGAATCAAACTCAGCATTGTTTACTAAAAATACCAGTAAACAAATTGACACACCTGGTTGGATCTTTTTTGTGTATTTTAATTCAAGGATTTTTTGTGTGCAGAAAACAATATGCGTATTTTCGTTTATTTTTTTCGATCTTCATATAAATGTTTGAGTGTGTATGCGTTTGAGAAGTGATAAGGTTAAAATGACGGTAAACAAGTCAAAGAATACTTCCCTTACCCATAACGACACTCCAAATATGGAAGAATAACCAATCGAAACGACAATTGGTGATGTGGGAACTTCAACATCTATTAAAGTAATCACTCGTGTAATAAGTCAGATGTCGGTGTACACGACATTACCAGAAGTGGTGGTTCCTCCACCAAAACCAACCACGTCTCCAACTACTCCTAGGGTTACACACATTACTTTGGGAGCTCCTAGGTCTTCTTATCTCCCTAGTTTTACGTTACCCCCTGTTAGTAGGGAATATCCTTATGGCATGCCAACTGTTATGATGGAAGACTTACAAACTAATGCATCTACGTGTGCAAATAACGCAATGCCCATTGCATCCCCTTTTAACTAACATCTAGCATCTGGATATGTTATCAACAATCCTAGTCAAATGACACAACCACAAGGAGGGTTATGATATATTCCTCAGGTTATGCCATTCATAACAAATCATTCACTCATGGCTATGAGGCAACATATATATAATAGTAACCATGATACGGTTACCATGCTTACTCAGCAAATTGGTACTATGTTTAATCCTTTGACTCAAAACATAAACCATAGTTATCAACAATTGGCTCATCAAATGGGTCAAATTGCTTATTACTTTGGTGTTCCTCAAGCTCATATTCAACTTATTCCTTAAATCCAAACTGTTGGGACAACCCAAAACCCAAGAGTTGCAAAAATGAAGGTTTGCCTAATAACCAAGTGCAACCACAAGTTATGCCCTAACCTTTCGAACATCCCATACCAAAGGCAGCTGAAAGATGAACGTGTCAAAATGGCCCAGAGGTAATGTTGGTAAAAAAATCAATATGCTGACCAAGTGCTCAAAAGAGTCCAACAAAACCATTTTGGGTGGAAACATATTATAGCCAACACGATCAAACAAATTTTAGCCCAAAATGGCCTCAATGATGGCCTTCATAGGCCAAATTTTGTCTCTGCTTTGTCTGAATATGTGTTGCAGACTAAACTTCCAAGGGGTTGGAAAATCCCTAAGTTCATTAAGTTTGCAGGGGATACCAACGAATCCACTAACGAACACATTGCTATATATCAGTCTGAAGCAGAAGACTTGGCCAATAATGGAAACTTAGAAATGAAGTTTTTCCCAAAATCTTTTAATTAAGAATGCTTATACATGGTTTACTACCCTTCCCCCAAATTCCATATGCAACTGGAATCAGTTATAAAGAGTATTCCATAAGTAGTTCTACATGGACCAGTCCAAGATTATCATAAAAGAACTGGAGAGTGTAAAGAAAATATTTTTCGAGTCAATAGATGACTACCTAATAGGTTTAGGCTATTGAAAGCAAGATGATATACCCAAGTTCCTTAACATGAGTTAGTCGAAATAATTGTAGGTGGGTTAGACTATTCAATTAGGAAGAATTTAGATACTCAATACTTGAGGGATATAACCCAACTAGTTGATAGGGTTCGATAAGTGGAAAGGTTGGAGGCTGAAAAAAGTCAGTTCGACCCGAAACCCTAGGAAAGAAAATGATTTCTATGTATAAACTGATGAAAACGATCAAAAAATTGTTATAGTTTTTGAATATGTTGAAAAAAAGGAGGTTGACTTGGCTGAATTAAAGTCAGGGCCTCCATATGTCTATAAGATCTTAAGACCTTTGAATTGGAAAAATATTGTCAAACCAACTAAAAATGAGAAGTTTATTACAAAAAATTACATGTTTGATGTTACTAAATATGATGAAATCTTTGATATTTGGGTTGGTGATGGTCAAATTATAATACCAAAAGGCCTGAAAACACCACCATTATAATAAAGAAAGAAAATGGGTTTTTGTAAATACTGTAACTTTCTTGGTCATAAAACATCTCAATGTGTTCTTTTCAGGATCTGGTGCAAAACGCTTTGAAGGATGGAAGGCTCAAATTTGGCAACAAGCCCAAGGCCACAATGCATGTCAAATCTTATCCTATGTTGGGAAAAGATACAAAATTTTTTGACCCTATAGAAATTTTGATGGTTGAAGCTACTGAGGGTCTCAACAACAAAGTCAAAGAATTAAGCATGCATGATTATGTTAAAAAGATGAAAGTGGTGTACCCTAAGGTCGAGGAGGAATTGATCGACTTCTTAAATAGGTACAAGATCAAAGGATCAGAAGTTATGTTGTGTCCTAGATGCAGTGCAATGTTTGACAAGGATGTAACCAAAGAACTGGATGATTCCAAACCTCAATAACGAAGGAAGTTAGGTCAAGATAACAGAAAAAATCCAATTTGCTTTTGGTAAGAGAGGAGTGCCTTTAAGACATTCCAAATCAGAACTTATGTTCCACCTGCCAACGCCCCTATTGGTAAGTGGATTTGACCTGCAAGATTGACTAACAATGATCATTAAAAATTGAGGTTTAGTCTAAGTTGGTGCAAATTCATTGTACCATGATAACTCACAAGTTTCAGAGAAGTATTCATATACTTCCACAAATTACCTGGGCAATAAACCGATGACCATGACTTAGTAGAGGAGGCACCAAAGGAAAAAAGGAGGGTGCCTTTGAAGCTGCAAATAAAGGTCACAATTCCCAACAAATTCAAGAAATGCAGATGGCAAAGAGGCCCATGAAGGAAAATTTTTTTCCTCCTTTGCCAAAAATAGGTAAGCTTAAGGGAAAAGATGTCTTCCAAAATGAGGATGAAGATATGTTGACAGACTACTTTGTCTCTGGTTTAAAGGGTAAAGTAGAAATAATCTGCAATATGATTTCGATTCTCCTTGTAGAATATGATTTTGTAACTGAAGTGGCTGAAGAGGATGGTTATTTTGCTGCAGAGATGGAAAATCATAAGCATCTATGTTATTATGTTATGAACAATGATTGTGTCGAAGAATCCTATTTTTCACTTCAGAGCTAAACACATTGAAATCAAACATCATTTTATAAGGGGTTATGTTCATAAGGGTATTATCAATTTAAAATTTATGGATACAAACCATCAATGAGTTGATATCTTTACAAAACCCCTTACAGAAGTTAGATTTGTTTTTATTCTGAAAAATTTGAACTTTAAAACTTTGTTTAGAATAAAACAAAAAAAATGGCGATAATCATTTCATTTAGAACTTTGGATAGTCAATATATGACTCTGAACCAGTTAATCATCTGAAGTTAGAAGGCTCTCTGGGTTAGAAGGTCCAAAGTTAAAACCCATATAGGATTTTCTGTCTTCTAGACTATGAGTTTCTGATATTAATGGTGATAATCAAGCGTTTTGCTTAGCTTTAAAGTAAGATAGATGTCCTACGTTAAAGTCATCTAAACGTTTGAATTAGGAAACTATTTTGTGGTTAAAGAGAAAATCATTTCATTTGCCTTCCTTGTCCATTTGAGTGTGGTTTTAAAACAAATGTTTAAATTATTTATGTTTCTATTTAAACCCATGATACGCTAACTTGCCACACATAAAACTTGGCTGAACTAGTTGAAAACATCTCTTCAACATCACTGGCTCATTTAGAATTTATTAGTGGCAAGACAAGCAAAAGTGCAACTAAAATATCTTCAGACTACATCTGGGTGCCAACCACCCATTCTAAGAAAATTCATCCAATCATCATTCGCATCTGATCCACTATTTTCAACTTGTTTCCTCTTCTTCCTAAGGGTCTTCATCTTTGAAACTTAAGTTCTTCCTACCTTAAAAGCTCAAGCAGATGAACTAAAATGTATCTTGTCACTTTTAGAGGTTTTGTCCATATCATCTTTGGGATTCTTCTCAACATCATTATGCTTACAAATAGTCTTGTTGATCTCTTTGGAAGAACCCTTATTAGCATTCTTTGATGAGTTACTCATGACTTGAGAAAAATGGAAAAGAGCTAAAATTAAAAAGAGAAGTTTGTGATCCTGCTATTAACTTTTATAGAGAGTGTTGGGATTAAGCTAAATATTTTGTATTTATTATGCTCCAATGGAAAATGGATAGAGAGAGAGAGAGAGAGAGAGAGAGAGAGAATAACATTTGGTCTTCAAAGCACATATTCCCAAGATTTGATTCCTTCTGGATTGGACCAACTTGAGATCTGAAGAGATGTTATTGACCATTCAAGCCTACTTATCACTATTTTCTTACAAGATTGATTTTATTATGCTATATTTTCAAAAAGAATATTTAAAAATCTTTTATTATTGTTCCTTTTCAATGTTGTGTAATAATGTCTTCTGCCGAGCATGCCTTGTTGCGTGTCTTGTTACAAATGTTATTACTGCAGCTTTCATTGGTAACTACCGAGTGTCCTTTCCATTCACCTCTCTACCCACATCCTTCATAAACTTTTTAACTTCTTTTCCCTCCCTATTTAAACTCATCTTCAGTTTTCACTCTTTATCACCTTTTGCATTTGCTCAAAACCTTTTTCTGAAAGTTTTATCTTCCTTCATCTCTTTTTAAAACAAAAAATGTCTTCTAATATTATCTATGGTGTATCATGTCGCTTGTGTATCTCCTATGAGAAGTTCATTGACTTTTCTGAGCTCAAAAGTCAAAGTTTTGACCTTTTTAGTGTTGTCTCTTCTCAAAAATGGGAACAATATTTTGACATGCTTGTCGGGCCTGTCTATCTAATTCTTATGAGAGAATTATGGACAAATGTGTTTCTTAAATAGCTAGGACAAAATGCTTCAAGTATCCAGTTCAATGTCTTCGGTATTCCCATTATCGTCATTCTTGCTCAGATTGCTAAAAAATCCAGTGTAAGGAGATTGGTGTCTTTATGGACACGTTCAGTAGGACAAGTCCCTTCATCGACGACAATTCTATAAAGATCCTTGCCAACTTAAATAAGCTTGTATGTGTCTTCTCTCTCCTTCCTAAGGCGAAAATATGGCATCAACTATTGGTGTCAAATATTCAGCCACGAGAATAAGATATGGACACACTCACTTATGATGACAAGCATCTTCTTTTCTTCATCTTGTCTAGGATCAAAGCTAACCTCTCTCTCTCACTATATTCAACTTTATGAAGTCAAATATAATTGCCTCTCACGAGTGTTTAATAATTCCTTTTGGACGAGTTCTTTCTGAACTCTTATATCAAGAAGGAATAGTGAAAAAATTGCAAGATGTTAAGTTAATTAAAGCTCTAAAGACCCATTGGAGTCTGAGGCTTAAGGTAGTTAATGACACTTCTGGTGTTAGACCTTATGCCCCCTAGTTTCTCCTTTTCTTTCTTTTGTTTTGTATCTCTTCTTTTTTTACTCTGAATGCATTTACGTCATTTTTTAAGCTATATAGTTTATCTTAATATTTTTTATTGATGACAGAAGGGGAGAAAAAGAATATGATTTTGATATATCTTGAATCGATAATAAATTCCAAACATGCTAATTATTTTGTGAACTTCAATTTTTTTCTAGACTCAATCTCAGAAAAAATATTGATAAATATTTATAAGTATAAAACTCAGGGGGAGATTACAAACCTATCTCTGATGTTTTATAGTTGTGATTATCCAAGTAAAAATTGTTTATCAAAATACATGGATTTGTCATCATAAAAAAAAGAGAGATTATTGGAACAAGTTTGGTTCTACAACTATCCTTGAGTTTTGATGATAACAAAGAATAGAGAACAATTTTGTACTTTAACTATTTTGTTAAGTATGCAAATAATAGAAAACAGATTCTAACTCTAAAGACAACCAGACCCTGAACTAAAGAGGCGCTCTGAACCAAAGGATCAACCAAAAGCGTGTTTACAAGAAAATCAAGCATCTGGATTGCCAAGTCAACACTTCTGCAAAGAAACTATCTAGATAGATTCTGATAAAGACCATGAATATTCAAGCATCTGAAGTCTCAGAACTATGAACTCTATAGACTCTGAAGTCTCATCCTCACCAGGTTCTGAAGATAGGCTTTGAACTCTACTCAAGCTTTATCAACTATTATATGAAACCTCTGACTAGAAGTTAGTATCTAAAAGTTAACCACTAAAAGAAGTGACAACATTGCAAAAGAAAAATATACTTTCTATTGAAAAGGACTGTGCAATGTACCTACAAAGTTCCTTATGTCCCATCATCCTCACCAACTCTCTGCCGCAAGTGCCACTTTAATGTTGTAAAATGAAGTGACTTTCATATAATTGTATATTGAGGATATTCAAACCTCACCCTCTAACGAATCTATTCTTTTCTATATAAAGAGGTCTTGGAAGATTAGAAGAAGAAGAAGAAAACAACACACAACACTGCATAAGGTTGTAAAATGCTCATATGTGAAAAGGAAAAAGGAAAGTGTTTTCACATTAAGAAAACTATCATGTTCATACACATTAGAACACTTTCTTGAAATATTTCTCAAGTGTATTATTTGTTTTAAACTTGTGTATCTGCTTATTTTTAGAAGCATCTTCTAAACACAACCTTGTTCATATTAACCTTTGGTTAATTTCCTTGAGAGACTAAGTTATATTTAGAATTCCCAAGAAGATATTGACAGTTAGTCTTTGAGCTGTATTTCATTAAGAGACTAAGTTATAGTCAGAATTCTCAAGAAGTTTTAGAGAGTGTGTCTTTGAGTTTTGTAATCATTTTGATTATTGTATTAAGTCCTTATTAATAAGGCGAAATTACTCAGGCGGGTGGATTGGATGTAGCTCTGTTAACAGCGAACCAGGATAAAAAAATACTTGTGTTCTTTATCTTTATCTTATCAATGTTGTTTGAGTTCTTGGGTTGCAAAAAGTTTTAAATCTAGAAACCCAATTCAAACCCCCTTTCTTGTGTATCTTGAACCTTCACAAGCATTATTCTAACGATAATGTGGAGAGGTATAAGGCTTGTCTTATGGCTAAGAGTTATACTCAAAAGGAAGGGGTTGACTTTAAAGATATTTTCTCTCTGATTTCATCGAAAGACTCCTCTAGGAAAAACATGGCTCTTATTGTACATTATGATTTGAAACTCCATCAAATAGATGTCAAGACGACATTCCTCAATGGTAATATTGATGAAACGATCTATATGGTACAACCATAAACTTTGTGTTGGGAGACTCAAAGAATATGGTTTGAAAATTGACAAAATCTATTTATGGACTAAAGCATATGCCTCGTCAGTGGTACCATAAGTTACATGAAGTAATGATCTCATTTGGTTTTGAGGTGAATGCTGTTGAAGATTGTGTTTATCACAAATTCAGTGGGAGCAAGTACATATTCTTGATCCTGTATGTTGATGACATATTTCTTGCCGCCAAAGATATAGGCATGATGCACAAAGCCAAGAAATTCCTATCAATAAAATTCAATAGGAAAGATCTTGGTGACGCCTCCTTTGTATTAGGAATTCAGATACACCGATACCGGTCTCAAGGTATTCTAGGATTATCACAAAGGAGCTATATCGAAAAGGTACTTAAAAGGTTTGACATTCAGGAGTGTAAACTAATGGATACTCCAATTGATAAGGGAGACAAATTTAGTCCCGGTTAGTGCCCAAAAGGAAACTTAGAAACTCAAGAAATTCAAAAGATTCCTTACGTTTCAGTTGTAGGGAGTCTGATGTATGCCCAAGTATGTACCCTCAAGATATTGCGTTCATATTTAGGGTGTTAGGCAGATAATTGAGCAATCCGGGAATGGATCATTGGAAATCAAACAAAAAATATATGAGGTATTTAAGAGAATAAAAGATTATATGCTCATATATAGGAGGTCATACCAATTAGAGATCATTGGATACTCTGACTCAGATTTTGCTGGATGCCAAGATAGTAAAATATCCACTTCTGGCTATATATACATGTTGGTTGGTGGTGCAGTTTCTTCACGTAGTACCAAACAAACTTTTACGGCTTCTGCCATCATGGCAGCGGAATTTATAGCATGTTATAAGGCATCCAACCATGGGATTTGGTTGAGGAACCTTGTCACTGGGCATCGAATTGTGGAAGGAATTGAAATACCACTTAAGTTATACTCTAATAATAAATTATTCGTCATATATTCCAACAATAATAGGAGATCGACCAAGTAAAAACATATTGACATCATGTTCCAAGTTGTTAAGGAAAAGGTATAAAGTAGATATATTTCATAGAACATTTAAGGACAAACTCCATGGTAGCTATCCTCTTACACAAGGTATTCCACACAAGATCTTTCATGAGCACACTACTCACAACATGTGTTTTACGATTAGAGGAATATTTAGTTTAGTGGGAGTTAGTCATTTATGAATTTTTTGTTCTATGTTTAGTATTATGTATGCATACTGTGATTTTGGGTATTTTCCAATCAATAAAGTTTGATATTCATCTATTTACACTTTGTACAATAAGGTTATTGAATAATCTCACTATGACCTCACAAACCAACACTGGTCTTTTCAGCATGCTTTGTCCTCACTCACACACTTTCCGAGAAATTTCCCAGAAGGTCACTCATCCCAAAATTGCTCCAAGTCAAGCATGCTTAACTGTGAAGTTCTTAAGGAACGGACTACCGAAAAGAATATGCATCTTGTTGGTATAGATAGTACCAATTAATCCTTATAAGCCTTCCTTCAACCATGCAGTCCCATACCTGCACAACCTTAGGATTCCTCTCATTCCAATGTGAATTCGATTTTTTCGTAGAAGTTGCTAGGAGTGTTTCATTGTTATGCCTCATGCACCAACTACCACTCCCTTGCCCTCAGTTGTTACATGTAACCACTCTTCGCCCTCTTCGGCCTCAAGTGTTACACAAACTCCATATGATTTGTATGCTACACATTTCATGATGAAACTATGTTATTTAGTTATGTCATTATTAGTGATCATTGATGAGTTTACTTATGATTGATATAATAAAAATTACTTTAATTATGTATAGTGGCATGACTAATAGACAAGATTATTTGGATATGCTTAAAGAATATAATTGCAAATTTTGAGCTCATAAAGTCTAACATATGTATAAAATTACACATGTGACTAGTAGGAGATTGTTAGAATTTTTGAATTACAAATGTATTATTACATGTGTTATGGCCATTATTTAATTACTCAAAATTACAGCAGTCTAATTAATATTAAGTTTATGGCTAAAAGTATAAATATCATGAAATGTAAGGCTATTGTGTAGTTACCATAAGTCAATACCTAATTTGATGAGAGTGAAAATTAGAATATTGATACCATATGGGTTATGGTCCCCATTTATAGAGCGGTCAAAATACATGGTTAATAAGGATTCTCTCTTCATCCCCATCAAAAGAGATTCAAGGAACTCTAAAAATTAGAAGATCACATACTCGCAAGCCTTCAACGATTTTAATGACGAACTCAGTTACGCTTCCACTTTCATTCTCTGATTGAATTATGATATGGGTTTAAGGGATGTGAGACATGTAAAAGGGATCATAAAAAAACATGGAATGTGATAAAAGGGAACCTAAAACTATTTTTTTAAAGACTCAAAAGTTTTCAAAATCAATATAAAGGGACAAAAACTACATTTAAACCTTTAAAAAAATTATAAAAAAAAAGAATAACAAATATTTAAAATTATAATAGAAAGAATAACATTAATAATTTATTAATATTATATAAAACAAAGGGTTATATAAATTTTTTATAAAAGATATTTAATTCACAATTCATAAATATAATGCATAAAAAAATTAAGTAAAATATGGGCAAAGAGAAAATCTCATATAATTTCTGATAAATTAGAAGGTCATTATATTACTCATTAATAATTCCCATATACTTGAACAACATGAGCGCACCATGCCCGATTACAATCGCAGCTATGGGTGCTTGGAGAGGGAAGAATTGGGAATGGATTTTTTCGATCGAATCCAGTTTTGTCCCAGCTCTGGTGTCAAATCAGATTGTGCAATTACAACAGCTATTAGTTAATGTTCAACCGAAACGTGTGGAAGAGGATACATTTGTTTGGAATTTCGATCCCAAAGGCGTCTCGATAACAAGTTGTTATTTACTACTAGCGGAGAACAATTCGAAGGTGACTGTAACAAATGCTTTGATCCTAAAACGGCTTTCGGACATTTGGAAATCGAAGGCGCCGAGTAAAATACTTTTTTTTTTTTCGTTGGAGAGCTTTGTTGGACATGTTGCCTACAAAGCCGAATTTAATGAGAAGAGGTATAAGTGTTGGTAATTCTATTTGTTCTTTTTGTTTCAATGCTGACAAAACTTTATTCCATCTCCTTTATTATTGTGATGTGGTGCATTTGGAGGGTCATGGTGGTTTGCTTAGTCTCAGGGTCGGCTAAAACAAATTGGAGATCGTGTTCTAATTTTTATAATAGGCGATTAATATAATACAATAATATATATATATATATATATATATATATATATATATATATATATTCAAATTTCTCTTTAAAAATCACATAAAATTTTTATTAGTAACTGATATAATAGAAAGTTAAGTCAGCTCAGTTGATAGTTGTGCAAACACATATGATGTAGGGGTATGAGTTCAAACTAGCGACATCTCACTTATTACCTTTTAAAGTTGGTCAGTAAACTACTTGACAAAAAAAATTATAACCATATTGTCATACCCCAAATTTTGACCACTAAGATTTCCCATCATTGTGCAAATCATCATCACAATATGGAGGAACCATTATATTTCATCAGTCTCCCCAAAGATGGGTGAGCATCCACTACAATCAAAATTAGGGTTTCAAGCCCTCTCTGAGTGATTAGACAAAGGATCAATCAAGGAATGACATGATCTTCAACTTGTCTAACCTCTCAAACATCCAAAATGGATCAAAAAGGACTCCCACTTCAAGGATTAAGCACAAGGTTGCTCCCTTCTAGGTGGATCAAGTCTCAAGATCGCCAGTATCACCAAATTAGGGTTTTGGTCGACCAGGGCCTCTAGATGGAAAGTTTCATCTGGGCATAAGCCAAAGATCCAAAACACAATCTAATATACTCCATGGAACCTTATGGACCCATCCATCAAGTCAACTTGACCTCAGGGGATGCATACATCAAAAATCAGGAATTAGGGTTTCTTGACCTAATTCACCCCTAAATTGACTTTTGGGACAAATCAAGAGCCAAGACCTCAAGACATGATTTGAGGGTCTCTAATTAACTATATTGATCCATTTAGAACAATGGATTAATCCAAGAAGCTTGAGCAACAAGTCTCATTTTCATCTGCACCACAATTAGGGTTTCGCGAGGAAAGTCAACTGTAACTTTGACTTTTGACCAGGACATGCTCCCAAACCCTAGGACATGCTTCAATATACCCTATGACACCCATGAGACATGTCCATCAAGTTTGATTTAGGTCAAGGACATGATTTCCTGAAGAATTGCACAATTTGGAATTCATCTGATAAAAAGTCAACTGTGCACAAAAGTCAACTTTGACTTTTTGAGATTTTTCACCAAAATGGATTTTTAACCCTAAAATGATGTTAATGTATGATTTGAATCATCATTCATCAAGAAAAATCAAGAAAAGTGGGATAACTTGTAAAAGGGGTAACCATAAAAACTTAGAAAATTTTCTAAGTTAAAAATAAAGTGACAAGGGTGCCAACTTTGAAGGATCATAACTCCTAAACCACAAAGCCATTTTTTCTCATCCAAAGATGGATTTGTAGCCCTCATTACCCTCTACAAAAACTTCAACTAGACCTAAGTCCAATTCATTAAGGATTTTGAGTTATGGAGTGATCAAAATGGCAGAAAAGTGAAAATGTCACTTTTTCCAACACTTAGTGAAATTTTCACTAAGTCAGATTTTGCTTCACTTTTTGCCAAATGTAGAGGGATTTTTCACTTGGAATCAGAAGAGATCAAAACAAAACTTGTTCAAACAGTTGTTGTATCTTGTAAGGGCTTTCCAAAATGGCCAAGAACATTGCCAAATTCAACTTACACCATGAGATATGACATTGTCAAGTTGCCTTGCTGAAATCTGTCAAAGGCAAGGCAGATTTTGCATTTTGGCTCGATTTACCAAAATCAGCCAAATTCAAATGCTCCTATCCACTTGGACACATCTGAGGATTGAATCTAAAGGGGACAATCACTGAGCCAAGCCTCCAAAGTCCATGGAACAAGAAATAGCATGTTGAACCTAGAATGGCCAAAATAGGGACAAGACTCCAAATTTGGATTGAAGCATTCAATGGAAGCATCAAGGTGGCATGGACTGAGCCATTCTCATCTGAAATCAGTCAAGACTTATCCAAGACCAAGGGAACCAAAGCTCTGTGCCCTAACCTCTAGTCAATGGCTAGAGGAGACTTGGATTTTCATTTGCCAACATTGGCCAAACCTACTTACCAGCTGCCATTCACTATTCCTTGCAAAACAAACTTGCGCTACTATAAATAGAGCTCAATTGTGATCAGTTTGAGTACACCAAAGCCATCAAACAGATGCTTTCCTCAAAATCTCTTCTTTCACTCCAATTTTACCTTGTAAGGCAAGTCACTATCGGGTTTTGAGTTTGAGAGCAATTCCAATCAAACCAATCGCTCACACACCTCACATACATCACATATGAGCTGATCAAACACTTAGATCACTTCTGAAACACCAATTTCACAAAATCACCAGCTGGTTGCTCAAGGTTTTAACCAAAGTGCAGCTGAGGTACCACAAATTGATCCAGCCAATTTCAATCAAGTCTAACCATTCAAACACACTCCATAAGGTGTAGGGAAGCTGTTCAGATCATCACCACTCATCTGTAACACCTCCAAATCAAAAATCACATTGCACTTGCTGTCACGGCTTAGAGGTAAGCATATACTTGGTCATCTCTCAATCTATGCATATTTCCTCGCACAATAATTTGGCCATATGTTCATAATCATGCATGGAATGTTTCCCCTCAATTAATTGCATTGTTTGAATCGTGTATCAAAAATCCTAGCCTTCATGCAGAAATTAGGGTTCTTGAGGTTTCTTCGTGATTTCATGTTTTATGTTTAATTTAAAAGAAATTAAGTGTTATAGACATGATCGTGAGGTTGAGACGAGCATAATGATATGTGGATTGCATGATATAATCAACTATTCATTGAGATTGAGGAGAAAATGCAAATCAGCCAAAACCCAGAACACGCGCGTGTTCTTGGCGCCATTTTTGAATAATTCAAATATTTGAATTTTGTGATTTGGTTTAATTGATTCAAAAATTAATTTCTCTCTGAGTTTTAATGATTTTGAGTTGATTCTTTTTTTAATAATTCACAAAAATGTTAAAATATTTTATTTCCCAAAAAATCCCAAAAATATTATTTATTTCATATAATAGATATTTTTGCAAAGAATTAATATTTTAATTGTTTTTGACATATTAAATATTTGTTCTACATTGATTTTGCAACTTTTAATGCTTTCTAATTATTTTGTAGGTCAATACTTAATTTTTGAAGCATTAATCCAAAATCACAATTTGTTTTTCACATGTAAAACAATTTTGATCATTTTAATTGAATTTTTATTCAATTAAATACATTTTTGAAAACAAATTAGGGTTTTTGGATTAATTCAACCATCATAAATCATTTTCAAAAACACTTTAGGCCTCTAATAGAGTGTAAGACCCAACCCCCTTTTAACCAAAATCACTTTGGGCCTCACTTATTGTATAAGTCCCTCTGCGTTAAAAGAAAACCTCGGCGCGATAGCCATTTTTAAACGAAAAAATCAATTGGGCCTACCCTCGTGTTATAAGCCCCACTCTTTTTCTTTAAACCCTTTGGGCCTCTTGAGAGAGTGTAAGACCCATCCCTTTCTACAGAAAACATTTTTGGGCCTCAGTCACTTGTATAAGTCCCTCTGTACAAAATCAAACAGTACGTTCACTGATAAAACCCTGGGCCTCTCCTTGAGCTGTAAGCCCCAAATATTTTTATTTCAAAGCCTAAACCAAATTTAACCAAACTGAAAATATTATAAACTATGGTGTTAAAAACACTGAAATTGTACTCGCCGAAGCGATAAAATGCTACAACAAAATTCTCGCCGAAGCGATCCAAAATTCTTAATATCATAAAAAGACTGAAAATAAACTACATGAAATAATTAGCAAAACAACATAAAAAAAAATTCCTTCACTTTGTAGCTCCCCTAATTAACCATGTCATTGAGATCATCTTGCATCTTGTCACCACCACCATCATTATCATCATCAGCACCACCTCCATCATCATCATAACCAGAAATATTAATAAATAAAAAAAATTCTGAAAAGGTCATTCGCCCCATGCTCGCCAGGCGAAGCAGGGGCGACCTCTCGCGGCACACTCGCCTGGCGAATTCTGCGAAATCCAGAAAATAATTAACATGCAGGGGTCATCTTCCAAAGATAAAATCACATCTGACCTTATACTACAACAACAATTCATCAACACTATCATCTAAGCAAAGTTCCAGGGTTTCAACAACAACCCTAACAATTGTGAAATTAAAACCCTAATCTAACACAATTGAACAAATTAAGTAAAAACAGAATTAAGAACAAGAATGAAAGTGAAAACATACCTTAAATGGGGGTGAAAGTGATGGAAGAGTGAATTTGAGGGAATGAAAGAGTGGGGTTTAGAGTGAAAGTGTGTGAGAGGAAAAGTGAGAGTGAAAGTGAAAGAAAAATAAAGATAAGGGAAATGAAATAAGTGGTCCCTAAATAATATTATATTTTAATTAAAAAAACAAAATTTTCTTCTTTTTTCTTTTTCTCTCTGCAAACAAAATCCACAAGTCACGCCAGATTCGCCTGGCGAATGTGTGGCGAGAGGGACTGGCGAAATTGGTTTCGCCAAGCGAATTACACCAGAAGCATAATTTTCTGTTGTCAATGATGCAATGCAGAATTTTCCAACACTTTACAAAATCACTATCAATATCACACAACTCAAAAATTAAAAACAGCAAAGATGAAATACTTACAATGTTGGGGTGCCTCCCAACAAGCGCTTGTTTAACGTCGGCTAAGCTCGACGGTCCAATGCAACCTCAAGGATCGCAAAACGGCACAACGGAGGGATTCCGCTCGAAATCACCACCTAGATAAATTTTTAACCTTTGACCATTTACAGTCCAATTCTCCTTTGACTTTGTGTCTTCAATGACTATTGCCCCATATGACTTGATCTCACGATTCCGAAATGGACCAGACCACTTAGATCTCAATTTACCTGGGAACAAGTTCAATCGAGAATTGAAAATTAGGACCAGCTGCCCCACTTCAAACTGCTTGATCACTATTTTCTTGTCATGGTAAGTTTTGACTCGATCTTTGTAAAGCTTATTGGAATCATACGCTTGGAGGCGCAATTCATCTAATTCATGTAATTGCATTTTTCTTCTGTCACCGCTTAAAGTTGGATCGAAATTCAGAAATTTCAAGGCCCAAAATGCCTTATGTTCCAACTTTACCGCTAGATGACAACTCTTACCATAGACTAATTTAAAAGGTGTGAGACCAATCAGAGCTTTAAAAGCTGTTCGATAGGCCCACAAAGCATCGTCTAATTTATTTGACCAATCCTTTCTTGAGGATGACACTGTCTTTTCCAAAATTCTTTTAATTTCCCGGTTCGATACCTCTGCTTGCCCATTGGCCTGAGGATGATATGGTGTTGCAACTTTGTGCCTAACACCATATTGCTCCAAGGTTTTTTCAAGCTGAGAGTTACAAAAGTGGGATCCTCCATCACTTATCAACACCTGCGGAGTACCAAATCGCGCAAAAATGTTTCTTTTTAAAAATTTTATCACGGGTTTTCCTCCAGCCTTAGCACATGCTATTACCTCTACCCATTTGGACACGTAATCAACTGCGACCAAAATATACTCGTTAGAAAACGATGATGGAAAAGGTCCAACAAAGTCAATTCCCCAACAATCAAACAATTCAATTTCCAACATGTTTTGTAAAGGCATTTCATGCCGCTTTGAAATTCCACCACTTCTTTGACACTTGTCACAACTTTTAGCATGCGCATGCGCATCCTTGAATAAAGAAGGCCAATAAAAGCCCGATTGAAGGACTTTCGTTGTCGTTCTTAATCCGTTAAAATGCCCTCCATAAGGAGAATTGTGACAATGCCAAAGTATATTTGTGGCTTCATCTATTGACACACATCGTCTCAAAAGGTTGTCGACACCAAGCTTAAACAAATATGGTTCATCCCAAACAAAAGACTTGGCGTCCGACAAAAATTTCTTTTTTTGATGGTGAGTTAGACCATCCGGTATTAATTCGGCGGCTTTGTGATTAGCCATGTCGGCGAACCATGGTCTAACTTGCACCCTATACAATTTTTCGTCCATAATTTCCTCTTTGACCTCTAATTCCTTTTTGGTCACTTCAACATTTACAAGGCGGGATAAGTGATCCGCCACCAAATTCTCAGATCCTTTCTTGTCACGAATTTCCAAATTAAATTCTTGTAACAATAGGATCCAACGAATTAGCCTTTGTTTAGAATCGGGCTTGGTGAGCAAATACTTAATCGTCGTGCGATCTGTGTAAACGACCACTCACAACCCAATTAAATAAGAACAAAATTTTTCCAATGTATACACTATCGCAAGCAACTCTTTTTCAGTTGTTGCATAGTTTATTTGAGCTTCGTTTAAAACTTTGCTCGCATAGTGTATAACATGAAAAAATTTTGTTTTCCGTTGACCCAAAACTGCACCCACCGCATAATCGTTCGCATCACACATGAGTTCAAAATCCATTTTCCAATTAGGTGCGATGATTATAGGTGAGGTAGTCAAAATATTCTTTAGAAAATTAAAAGCAAACATGCAAGATTCATCAAAATCTAAGGACTTATCTTTGTTGAGCAAATTGCTCAAAGGCTTTGCTATCTTCGCGAAATCCTTGATGAACCTCCGATAGAATCCCGCATGTCCGAGAAAACTTCGGATGCCTTTGACATTAGTTGGAGAAGGCAACTTTTCAATCACTTCAATTTTTTCTTGATCAACCTCAAGACCTTTACAGGAGACTTTGTGGCCAAGCACAATCCCCTCCGTTACCATAAAATTGCACTTCTCCCAGTTCAATACCAAATTTGTCTCAACACACCGTTCAAGAACGGCCTCCAAATTTCTCAAACAAAGATCAAAAGACGCTCCGAAAACGGAGAAGTCATCCATGAATACCTCAATCGTTTTTTCAATAAGATCGGAGAAAATTGCTTGAACACAACGTTGAAACGTTGTCGGTGCGTTGCATAAACCAAACGAGATCTTTCGGTAAGCAAAAATCCCAAAAGAACAAGTGAATGCCGTCTTCTCATGGTCATCCGAGTCAACCGAAATTTGGTTATAACCAGAGTAACCATCCAAAAAGCAATGGAATTGTTGGCCCGACAATCTTTCTAACATTTGGTCCATAAACGGAAGTGGAAAATGGTCTTTTCTTGTAGCGGTGTTTAACCTCTTATAATCTATACACATCCTCCAACCCGTCACCGTTTTTGTCGGGATTAACTCATTTTTTTCATTTCGGATCACGGTCATTCCTCCTTTTTTAGGCACAACTTGGACCGAACTTACCCAAGGACTATCGGAAATTGGGTAAATCATACCGGCATCCAAGAGCTTGACAACTTCTTTTCTTACTACTTCTTTCATTGTTGGATTCAAACGGCGTTGCGGTTGAGCGACCAGTTTGAAATCCTCTTCCATGAATATGTGGTGCATACAATAAGAGGGACTTATGCCTTTTAGATCGGAAAGCGTCCATCCCATTGCTTCTTGATTTTTCTTCAAAACTTGAATTAACCGGTTTTCCTCGTTGTCAAATAAAATGTTACTAATGATAACAGGTTTGTTACAACCGTCATCAAGGAAAGCATATTTCAAATTTGAAGGCAACACCTTCAATTCAAGTTGAGATTTCACATCACTCACCTCTTTTTTTAACACTTCCTCTTCACACTCCCATGGTTGCAACTCCTCTAAAGATTCAAGTGCCTTTAAACACTCTTCAAGTGCTCTTTCTTCTTCATCGGAGAATACTTCAAAGGAATCATCAAGAGCTCTTTGCAAAGGGGGCACTACATGAACTTGCTTTGTGACACCCATTATTGCTTCTTCCGTTGCATCTATTCTAAAACAATCACCTTTGTCATTCTTGTGTTTCATGGCCTCAAATAGATTGAAACAAACCTCCTCATCTTGGACTCTAACCTTCATAAGACCGTCATCCATATCAATTGCCATTCTAGCAGTTTTCATAAACGGTCTTCCAAGAATCAATGAAGCGTCTTCATCTTCCTCCATTTCAATCACCACAAAGTCAATAGGAAATAAGAATTTGTCCACTTTAACCAATACATCTTCCGCTACTCCGTGAGGATGTGTAGTGGATTTATCGGCAAGTTGCAATGTCATTTGAGTGAATCTCAATTCCATATGTCCCAACCGTTTCACAATAGACAAAGGTATCAAATTGATACTAGAGCCCAAATCGATCAACCCGTTGCCCACATAGATATTTCCTATTGTAACCGACAAGGTGACTCGTCCCGGATCACTTTCTTTCCTCGGGAGAGTACGTTGAATGATAGCACTACAACTAGCATCCACCATGATAGTCTCTTGATCCGTATACCTCTTCTTTTTTGTGAGAATATCCTTCATAAATTTCGCATATTTCGGCATTTGCTCCAAAGCTTCAGAAAATGGAATGTTTATTTGCAATTGTTTGAAAATATCCATAAACCGAGCATAGTGCCTCGCACTATCTTTCTTTGAAGGAGCATGAGGATATGGTAAATGTTGGATCGGAATATTATTCAACGGTTCCTTCCCTTTCCTAGTTTTTTTCAATTTTTCTTCTTTCTTTCTTTTTTCTTCTTCCTCACTTTTTCCATTTCATTTTCAACTAAATCACCCTCAACATTTTTTTCTACTTCAATCTCATCATTATCTTTTTCTTTTTCAACTACTTCCTCCTCCTCCACTACAACTTCACCAATGCCCATGTCAATCTCTCTTCCACTTCTTGTTAGAATAACCTTACAATGCACTTTTGGATTTGGTAGAGTATTTGCCGTAAAATTTCCTTTGTGTTGGTCGGCCAATTGTTTTGATAATTGACCGACTTGCGTTTCAAGATTCCTTATGGACGCATCGGTATTCTTCTGATTTGACATTGACATTTGCATAAATTGTGTGGGAGTGTCTTCCATCTTCGTATTTCCAACCGGAACTTGTAGAGGTTGAGTGTAATTCTGGTATTGTTGACGATTTGACGGTCTGGCTTCTTGCGGTCTCCATGGTTGTTGATAACCTTGATTACCTCTTTGTTGGTAACCTTGATTGCCTTGTTGATAAGGAGGTCAAGGTTGGTATCCATGATTTTGGTTTCCAGCATAATTTACCTCCTCCACAACCGGAGGACAATATCCGGTAAGATGATCTCCTCTACACAGTTCACATACTAAGACTTGCACATTTTTGCTTGAGGAGTCATGAATCTCTTTGAGTTGTTGAGGAAGTTTGGACTTTTGTTTAGTTAACAACTCAACTTGTTGGGATAATAACTTGTTTTGAGCAAGTATAGCATCATTGGTTCCTAACTCCAAAACTCCTGGAGTCCTTTAAGAAGGTCCACGGTTATGGCTTCCCTGATGGTCATTTAAACGCCATCTTGTCAATTATGGCAATGGCTTCTTCGACACTTTTGCTCATTAAAGATCCACCCGCGGTGGCATCCAACAATGTTTTCTGCACTAATTGAAGACCATTCCGAAAAATATGAATTTGAGAAAGCTCATCGAACCCATGTCCTTTACACTTCCTCAACATAGATTTGAATATTTCCCACGCTTCGTTGAGAGATTCGTTAGCACCTTGTGTGAAAACTGTTATTGCGGTCTTTGCCTCCATGAAACGATTATGTGGGAAAAATCGTTCCAAAATTTTTTCCTCCAGTACATTCCAGTCCGTCATTATTGCCGTAGATTGGTCAAGATACCATTCCTTGGCCTTCCCAATGAGGGAATGCGGGAATAGTCTCTTAAACAACGATTCCTCTTCAGCTTCGGGCGCACCAGTTGCTCCTGCAATCTCATAGAACTTTGTCAGGTGGGTATAAGGATCCTCGTGGTCCATACCAGTAAAAGGACTCTGATATAGAAGCGAGAGAATATCAGTCTTCATTTCTGAATGCCGACCATTTTGAGCATTGCACGAAAATTGCGCGGTGTGCCTCAGACTGTTTGTACAAGGTCTAGAAACAGGTGGTGGTGGTGGTTGTTCAGTCATGATGTGCGGTAACTGTGGTATAACTGTCAAAGTTGAACTCTCCTCTTGGTCTTATCTCTCTTTGGCAAGTTGCCTCCTCTACCTTGTTCTGCTATTGATTTTGCGAGCGGTTCTTTCAATCTCGGGATCGAACAGAAATTGGTCCGCAGGTAACTTCCCTCGCAAAAAACGAAGTTTGCACACTAAACCAAACAAATCAACAAGCTCAAGAAAAAGTTAACAAGCTTAAAACAAAACAACTATTGCAATGATTGCAATATCAAACAACAATCCCCGGCAACTGCGCCATTTTGTTGAAACAGTATTTTGGGGGGTGTTTTTATCGTATCCGCAAGGATTGTACGATATTTTGATGCTTGTCGTTCAATAGTCGAAATGTTTTAAGTTAAGGAGTTTCAAATGATTCTTGGTTTTGTTTAACATAAATTTGTAGCAAAGAGTAAATTTTTGAGCAAAGATGTTGTAAGTTTTAGAAAGGCATGTCAAGATTAGGTTTCGCTAATCCTTTTCATACATATCCGATTAATCAAGCATATGAACTCAGTTCCGACCAATACAATCGCGTATCCTCTAGAATAAGTTTATGTCTAAAGCAAATTCGTGAGTATCGTTATTTAGACCGTTAGATGATGTCTCACGCTAACAATCGAAACAACAATCGTTAAGATCAACACAAAGCGAATAACAAATCCCAAATCTATGTCTAGAGTTTGGTTTTTAAGAGATGAAAATATTAGGTCATGATTTGTAAAATCTATGTCTAGAGTGATACAAACCACACATACATCATTAAGAACAAATAACTTCATCTATATTGATCATAAACCTTGTTCATATACAAAATATCAAAAATAATACATATGATCAAGATCAACTACATCTAACCTTAACACAAAAGGTGCTTAGCTACTCATTTTCTTGGTAGCTTGGATGAAAAGTTATGTTGCAAAGCTTTTGGAGCATCAAACTTCAAAGATTCAAGGATTGAAGCATAAAAGCTTTGAAACTAAGAAAATAAGTAACAATGGAGTTTTTTTTTCTTCAGACAAGTTTCTAGGTTACAAAAGAGTGAAATGAAAAGTGATCATCTCAAAAATATCTAACAAACACCCTAAATACCACTTTCTGTCCAGACAAATTCGCCAGGCGAGCTACAAAATTCGCCTGGCGAAACCTTTAAGTACAACCCACGTGATAGAACAGTGCAAAGAAATCTGGGAAAAAATCCTGCATTCGCCAGGCGAATCCCTTTCGCCACACCTTCGCCTGGCGAATCTTCCAGCGAAGCACTTCTAGTAGCTACTGGAATTGAGACGTTCACTCGCCAGTTGACTCGCCAGACATTCGCCTGGCGAATCTTTCCTTCTGCCACCCATTCGCCTAGCGAATGCACTGTTTGTTGCAGACACACGACTTTGCTTGTTTCATCGTGTTTTCTTCCGATTTTTGCCGCGTCCCTTTTACGAAAAATGCTGCAAAACTAACAAAAACATCAAAGGGACCAAAAATAGACATTGATTCGAAAATCACTTAAAAATAAGCTGTTTCGCATTAAGGCGTTTGGAAAAGAGCATAAAAATGCAGAAAATTAATCTAAAATTCATTTACAATCAGATACTTATCAGGAAGGTGCGGGTGCCACCCTCTTTGATGTGGTAGGCGCCACTCTCCTTGATGTGGCAGACGCCACTCTACTTTTTGTCCTTGTTGTCCATCATAGAAATATTTCAAATTTCAATATATGTTCTTGTATGCAGGCACCACTCTCCTTGATATTGGTTGAATATTTTTCCCTGAATAATTGATATCTAAATGTTTCTTGATGCTTTCTTATTGAAATGTAAAAAATAATAAAACATTTTAATTTATTTAAAAAAATGGAAAAAAATTTTAAAAAAGAAGGCGGGCCGGCCCGCCTCCCGCCAACCTACCGCCTTGGCGGGGCGGGCTAGAATTTCATGCCCATTTCACCTTGGCTGGCATGCCCGCCCCGCTCTTTTTTTGGCGGTCTTTTGGCGGGGCGGGGCGGGCGGCCCGTTTTGACACCCCTACTCTCACGTGAGAGATCTCATTAGCGTCAGATTTTTACCGTTACTAAATGTTACTATTTATTTAGCGACAGATTTTTACCGTCACCAAATGTTACTATTCATTTATTGACGGATTTTTGCGACGCTTTTTACCGTCACTAAAAATGAATAGTACTATTTAATGACAGTAAAAATTCATCGCTAAATAAATAGTTATATTTAGTGACGGTAAAAATTCAAAACTAATAAGGTCTCTCACGTGAGCGGTCTCTCACAATAGACGGAGCCGACTCACTTTTATATAAGTGCAAATAAGGACATTGGTTTCCTGCAAAGTGCAAACTACACTTGTTGGGTTGGTCATATACGTCATGCAATTACAACTTATAAAAAAAAAGTACTACTACACCTTTATAAAATGGAGATCAATAATTTCACCTATCATCATTTACTTTCTTTTATGGACAAATGAAAACAATTGAAATTTGATATCAGAACTTATTCTCAAAATAATTTTCAAAACGATCCAGTAAATCAGATTATAAAATTTAAAAATTAAAAACAATTGAAACTTTGTGTTAACACAAAGCATAAATAACGATGAGATGTATTTAACCTAAAATATAATATAAAAATATTTTAATATTGAAATTTTGTTGCAAAATATAATAATTTCTTATCTTATTCGAACCAATTCTGGGTCGGACATGATCAAAGTATGTTGAGGTTTTAAAATAGTTTAAAATTTAATGATGATAAAAGTGGCTGTATTTCAGCAAAAAAATTATAATCAATTATAATTTTATTCTATATTTTCACTTGTTCACATAATTATTTCTTTTATTTTTTTTAACTTCATTTTTTTCTTAAATTACTTTCTCTGTTCTACAGTTAGTAACCCAGTTGATTATTTTATACAGATTAAAAATAAAAATAATTAAAAGAGAGAATGATATTTTTACTAAAATATCATTATCATATACTACTCCGTCCCATATTATAAGCAAAAATTACTTTTTAGATACATTGAATAATTAATGTATATAACCTATATATAGATCAGATATATTAATTATTCAATTTATCTAAAAAATAACTTTTGTTTATAATATGGGACGAATGATGTATTATGAATCATAAAAATAATATTAATTAAAAAATAAAATAAAAAAATATTAAAAATTAAAATAAATCACTTATTTTAAAATATTATTTTATTTTAAATAAATCATTTATTGTGGAACATTCTCAAACGAGAGAGTACAAAATGATAAAGCAGAGTAATTGTGCGGAGTCGGCAGTGCAATAAGACAAAAATCAGGAAATGTAATATTTAAAGTGGCCCATGAATTTCTAAATGTGATGATGTAATAATGGCATGCTGTAGCCCATCCTGACAGTGGCACATGGGGAAAAAGTTAGTGAGCAAAGGGAATATACTCCAATAATTATCTTTATCTTTATACGTAACTAGTGGGACACCCGTGCATCAGCACGAGTTCTGCTGCGGATTTTTAAAATTGGACCAATATATTTTGATAGGGAAAAATTTTAATTCACAATTTTTAAAAGATTGTGTTAATAAAAAAATGTAATATCAAATATTGATAAGTCACAAAAGGTTAGACAGAAAAAAATTCAAATTATGAAGATAAAGATGTTAGGTATATGAAGCCATTAAGAAAAAATAAAAAAGCACAGAAGAAAATAAAATATTTACTATAAATTGTAAAAAGAGTAGTGGACTGCGGAATTGTCACCAGTTAGATTATGAAATTCAAATAATAAATAGAAAATATTTGGCTAAAATACAGTTTTGGTCCCCCTGTTTTTTAAAATTCACAGTTTTGGTCCCCCTGTTTTTTTTTTTAACAGTTTTGGTCCCCCACCCCAATTTTGGCCCAAAAAAAGTGATGAACAGTAACCTGTCCGTACATGTCCGTACATGAACAGTACACGTCCGTACATGAACAGTGAGGGGTGGGGGACCAAAACTGTTAAAAAAAAAAACAGGAGGACCAAAACTGTGAATTTTGAAAAACAGGGGGACTAAAACTGTATTTTAGCCAAAATATTTAAATTTAATTTAAAAAAAAAACATAAAGTAGTAAAAGATAAAAATATAAGTGAATCAAAGATAAATATTTAAATGAAAGACATATTTTTTTTTATAAAAAAAATTGTATTAAATTTCCAGTTTTTGAAAGAAAGACGTCAATAATATATATTTCAATTATTCATATATTATCTTTAAAAAAATTGTATGTTAAATTAAAAAGAATTTCAAAATAACAATATTAGATATCAATGCTTTCACACTGATTTTGCCCCGGTCGTCACTGCGTTTACCCGTGCGTTCACAATAATTTTGGCCTGGCTACCCGTGCATTCACACAGTACTGTGTGTTATCCGTGAGTTCATACGGTACTGATGTGTTACCCGTGCATTTGGTCTGGTTACCCGTGCGTTCACACGGTATTGGTGTATTATCCGTGCGTTCACACGGTACTGGTGTATTACCCGTGCGTTCACACTTATTTTGGTCTGGTTACCCGTACGCTCATACGGTACTGGTGGGACCCGTGCGTTCGCACGATCCTGGTGTGGTACGCACGCTTGTGTTTTTCAAAGTATAATTAAAATGTTAATAAGAAAAACAAAATTAGTTTACGAAGATAAAGAAAAACTGAATATTGACTGTACCGAAAAGGCTAGCAAATATACAAAAACCTAATGGGCCAAACAAACAAACCAATAAAGCCCAACAAACTTAACTGACTTTTTTAAGTGTTATCTAATATTCCTAATGAATCTTAGAACAAAACTTCTAATACTTTTAATTTTAGTAGAAAATTTAGTAATGACAAAGTTATGAAAGCTCTAAATTAGAAATCTAGTGTCAAATTTGTGTATCATCAGAAAAGTGTAATGTCATCAATAATTGTTAAAGAAATATGAAAAACCATTTATAGATATAGCATTGATTGGTCCCCAGATGTCCATGTAAACAAAATCAAATGCATGCTATATGATCATGATTGAGGGTGTAAAGATTATTGAAGTGTTCAACATTTTCAATCTTCTTCTATGAAGGCAAATCCTGAATTGTGCATGAATTTTGAAAAAAAAATGACATTGCAAATCATGTTAGTTGTTAATTTAAAGATTGAAAGTAAATTAAAGTGAAATTAAGAGATATAAAGATAATGCATCATAAATTTAAGAAGCAAAATATCAGTTTAATTACACTTGTACATACAAAGAGTTCAATATTAAGTTTCCACTTTCCAACATGTTCATATTTTGATCATAAATTTGAGATTCATAAGAAATTTTTTTCCAATGGATTAAACTAACAACATGTTGAGAAGTTATGGGGAATGGAGACACTGAGGTTTCTTGTTTGCTTGAAGATCGATAATGTTGAATCCATGGATTCGCGATTAAATCATTGCGCGAATTACGTCTACTCATTTGTGGATTCTCGCGTTCGAAATTCATCTTTTGCCAACAACCACCCCGAAGAACCTTGAACTATAATAATGGTAAATATGAAGAAAAAAAATTATAAGCTAAGAAATTCTAAAAATTTAAGAATTTTAATAAGTGTTACAAAAATTTAAGGATGTGGAAATGAAACCTGGCCAGTAGTAGAATTTCCTGATTGCTTAGAATCATAAAAGTCATTAACAACAGATGTTTCTATTGACTTGATATACATGTTGTGTTTTTCATCTGTCTATTCTTCAATTTCTGTAATGCCCTGTGATTTTATCAAACCATAATATATAAATTTAATTATTGATAATGAGAACCCAGTGATGAATATTAGCACAATCTTCATAAAATATATAATTCTTTTATGCTTTTACTGATACAAAAAAAAACCAGAATATTCTTTATTTCTTTGGTGAAAAGATTTAGCTATGAGAGTTATCAGTATCGTGCGAATTGCTGAGAGTTCTCAAATTTAGCTATGAGATTCCACAATCCAATACCGAAAAATGTAATGGTAATCATACCGCAACAGAATGAGACAACGAAAATCCAGCATTTTCTTTGGCTTTAAGTAGCATGAGGACCACCAGAGCTAGTTTGGATATGATGCTCCTGAAATGCTAAAACCATAATCAATAATCCAATGCAGGCCAAAACTATGAGCAGAGTTAGTTATCATTTTATGATACAATCATTGAATTCAACTATAGCATAATTTTCACGGTACGAATACACATTTAAGGGCCAAAATAATAGATTGTTCATCAGCTTGAATTGCATTTAACTTTTATTTTGTTGCAGGATACACATATACTATGGCTTAAAAGTCCATTGGCGAACTTCTATCCACAGTTAGAACTCAACATTTCGTGCAATTTTGTAAGTGATAGAGAAAGACCGTATTTCGTACAAGGGCGAATATTCTTCATGAAAGCAAATAACAATGCCCTGGAATTCTTAAAGCACTGGAAACTGATCAAATTCCAATCATGTTAACGATTTTAGTAACACAAAGGAGAAGAAACTTAAAATTTCCAACAATTAGCATCAAATGCTAGTATGATAAAAACTACATCTTCAGCTCAGAATGTTGATAACATCAAATGAACATATGGTATGAATATTAATAGCATTATCATATGAAATGTATATTGAACAATATAATAGTAGAATCTAAGTACTTAATTTCACATAAAAGAGGACAGTGCAACACATACCATCATGATAGCTATTAGAAAAGAGGACAGTGCAACAAATACAGTATATAAGCTCCTTCAACTGAAGATAACCAGACAGAAAAGCTGCCACCACATGTAGCATATTTAACTTTAGAAACGACACAGGGAATGAGACATGATTCAATTTCTGCATAAGACAGAGCAAGGATCAAAATCATTTAGGCACTTTATTGTACGAAATAAAAGAAACAATGACAACATAAATTTCATCACAGTAAGTTAACTACATGCGTGTACACGAGCACGTATACCAACTTTACTCCATTGCACAATATGTTGCTCACTCCACTGGAAATGTGACATCTAAATCAAGCCTAATATAAGTATGGATCACATTAACAATTAACAAACACCTATTAAAATGATGGTAACAGCTTAATCTATACTTCAGTTGAATGAGATACTAAACAAACACTATCCAAAATTTTAGCCCTAAATCAATGGACACAGATCTACAACTTTTGCTCCACAACTACCAAGCATCGCCAGAATATCAACCAGAATTACCTGCTCCAACACTATGTCTAATTACTTAATTCTGAAGGAGAATTATCATTTTGGAGACAACCATTATCATCTATATCATATGTAATTACTTACTTTATCTTTTGTTATAGAAATGGCTTATACATAATTACTTATAGGGTGAAATTATAATTGTTCAATTAAGTTGTTTATCCAAACAGCATACCAGGAAAGTAGACTTGAACACTGTCATCGCCACAGTTCTCAATTGTAGTTACAACACCCTCCCACCAGCCATCACTCCACCATGCATCAACGGCAGTTCCAACCTCAACAATCAATTCTTGCTCTTCAAAAGGTGGGGCATGCCTTATTGTCAGTCGGCCAGGTTGTCTCATCCCAAGTTTATCAGGCTTGGCCAACTTAAAAGCAGGGATCCACTCCTAAAAAATGAAGATCAATATAAAAGTTTTGAATTTACGTACATATTTAACAATATTTCGATAATGTATTTCAGTAAAAGTATAATAGTCTCACATGAAATAATACATAAAACAACAAAGTATAGTCACAAATAACTTTTTACATGCATGAGTCATTTGGTTTGATGATCAATGGCAATTTGAAATTTCCAAGTAATTTCTTGATTGTGTATTCATCATTGTTGATTGACACAACATAAGAACTCTTTCATTTTTACTGTCTTCCAAAAGATGCCTGCCAGATGCCAGAAGGTTAAAACTTCATCAAAATATGTCTAATGGTTATACATAAAGATAGGCGAAATCCTGAATCAGAGTTGAAAACCGGTATTAATTTATCATGCTTCTGATAAAAATTTAAGTGTTAATTGGTTGATTATATTTATACCTGAATGTTGAATGTAAGGGCCAAGATAAAAGCCCATCCGAATATTGAAATGATGGTAAGACTACCTAGTATTGCTATGGGTCCTTTTTTGTCAGCGCCTTTAATTTCTTCAGTTAGATGCGCTGCAACATAATTTCTGTAGAGGGAATATTGGCTCACGAGAAACGATAGAATCACCGCATACAGTTTGCTTGATATTCCCGTTGTATTAGGTGCTAATTCAAAGTGTGTGAATACATATGAAGCTGATTGTGTAGTTAGTGCCACCAGAGGTAACATTATTACAATAACTGCGCCACTAATAACCTGACACAGAAATTTTTTGCCTGCAGTCACGATACCGTGCATTCACTGTAATCAGTAAGTTGGTACAATTAGATAAATAAGCAAAAGTACCTGCCACCATATTGAAATTATATTGATGAAGGCGATACCTTCTAGTGTGAATGTGTTTAATGCTGCCCAAATAACAGTGAGGCCAATGTACATACATAAGAATACATGAGATGTGTTATTAGATAAACTTCAAACAATCCGTCCAGAGCCTTTATTCTCTAAGAGCTGGTATGTGTTTTACATGAAACTATTTTTCTAATAAAGATCATTCACAAGATTCGGAAGGACTCTACGTACAAAGCATACCCGTTACGAAACTGCAAAACAAAACAGAAACTTCCCCATCTTCAGCAACACAAAACAGTAAATGTTGAGTACATAAGATAATCTAAAAAACATGAAAGAAAATAACCGGGAAAGTACATTAGATCAGAGAATACATTAGAACCAAGGTGCATCACGTACTGCTTATCATTCTAACCCATACCAAAAGTCAGAGGAAACGATAAGCAGCAAAGATCAACCATGGAAGGTTTTGTCTGTCTACTATTACAAGACAATGATCAATGAATGTGTATTGTTCAGATCCTTGTTGCCAATCATGTTCAGTATCAGCTGTGCAGAAGCGAAACATGCCATAATCGATTGCATACCTGAAAAACTCAGAAATTCATTCATTTAAAAAACCTTACCATATCGAGGGTTGTACGTCGAGGAAAAAAATCGTGGTGAAAAATTAGAAACCCTATGGAAAGAGGTTGAGAAAAGTGAGGATGTGTGAGCTATGAAAGAATCCAAGCATAAATAATCCAAAACATCTCAAAACAAAATCTTAAAAAAACATACACGTGTTTAAAGTATCAAACCTGTTATTGCTCCAGAAGAAACTTCGGAAGGGATGTGATTTCGTAGGCAATCACATAGAAATGGTTTACAGTCTCATCTTTAATATCACTCATTTCAGAAAATAGGATAAAAGATCCTAGCTTCAGTACCTTGGAATATAAACTTGTCAAGTGTTAGATCCATTATGTTAATGTGTTAGAGATCTCGCGGTTTCGACGGAAACGCGGTTAGGTACAGAGAGAAGATAAGAAGAAAATTGAGAGCGACAAGATGAAATGCGCGTTCAAGAGAGAAGGAAAGAGAAAAAGAGAGAAAGAAAGAGAGAAAGAAAGGTAATAAGCCCTAATTGATTCAAAGGAAGAAGATGAATAAAGAAAAAGAGGAAGAAGGAAGAAGAGGAAGATGAAGCATCGGGATCCGCATCCGGAGAGAGAAAAGTGGAAAAGAAAATGGAGAAGTTTGATAGAAGAGAGAGAAAGAATCGTACAAAATGAAGGGGAAAGTAAGAAAAAATAATTGCAATTGAACCCTATGACATCATCAATCCAACCAAACCTAACAAATAAAGGCATAATACAATAACCATGTAATTGGAATTGAACAATATGACATCATTAGTTGGAAAAAGTAAATTTTGGACCAAATTTGCCCTCATTTCAGTGAGGTGGCAAAATTAGAGAAAAGGGCAAATAAGAGTTTTCCAGAGTCTCAAATTTTCTTATATAATAAGATTTTTAAAATATTTCAATCATATTTTTTATTTATTATTATTATTTTTTTAAATTAGAAAAATTATACCATTACTAAAAAATTATTTAAAAAATTTTGATACATAATTTCTTTTAATTGTAATTTGTAATCAAGTATTTTGAAATGGTTATATGTTCACTAAATAATTTATATAAAAGTTATTTGATATTATAATTTTTATCAAATAATTCGGTTATAAATTTTTTATAGTTACAATGTTGTTTATCAAATAACTTGGTTATAATTTTTTTGATATGTCTTTTTTACCAAATAATTTAGTTATACGTTTCTGATAGTTTTTATTTTGTTCATTGAATAATTTGGTTATAAGTTCTCTAATAATTTCCTTTTTTCAATGACATAATCGAACGCGGCTAACAAACTGTTGCCAAAGTACACAAACCAGTAGAAAGGTCACGCTTAAAAATGTTGTAAAAAGTGAATTTGTTTGATTAGAAAATTATATATATCAAGTAAGGCAGCGACCACGGTTTTATTTACTTTAGAGTACAGTTTTCACTGTTATCTAAATTCATTTTTGTTGTAACCATATTATCTGGGATGCAATTTTATTAATTTTTTTTCAAATATAATATGGCCTGAATAACTTAGTCGAAAGGCTTTTGAAAAAAACTCGTAAAATAGACAACAATTTTATTTATTTTAGACCACAATTTTTCATAATTATCTAAACTCATATTTTTTTAGTCATCGAATAACTTTCCTACAAATCATCTAAAATGTAATATTTTCAATTTTGTTTGCTTTCTCAGTTATAATACAAGAGTATTTTGGTTAAATTTGGTGAATTGTAAGAGTGGGTGAATAATTGTTCGGGTATGGGATAAAAAATTTTACCTAGGATTTTGGACTTATTATAGTGTGTGGCAATGTGAAAGTTGTTTTCTTAGAATGTGATCACTCTTCCCCATTTTCTGAATTTTAATTGGTTGTGGAAAACTTGCTCTTATCCATATGAAATATGTATGCATTAATTTAGAGAGATGTTTGTCAAAAATCACGTGTTTCTTACACATTAAAAATATTCAAAAATTACAACAAAAATTTTTTAAAATTTTTTTACACATTTTATTTTATTTTTTCTTTTCTTTTATTTTTGTTTTTTGCGTGATTTTTTTTTCTTTCTTTCTTATTTGGCATTAGCGTTCAAACGAACACTCTCATACCTGTTTATTCGCTTTTATTTAATAAACACACATATTAAAATATAAATGGATATATTTTTATTTAAATTAAATTTAAATTTAAATTATTTATGTAAGAAATTTTGTAATATACACACTTATTGGTAAATATTTGTTTTTGTAATGCACAAACAAGAACAAAATATATTTTTATAAATTGTAAAAAAATAGGTCAACCCAAACATATAAGAATGTAAATATGTAGAAATGTTTACACGTCTCAATTTATTACTCTCCTCACTATGTATATATTTCATTGTGAAATTTCTCTAAAATAATTCTTTATTTCTATACTTGTTCATTAAATTTTTTTAAGCGCAAACCATAGTGATAAATTGAAGATGTCAGACACTAATATTTTAGATAATACATATATCAATAGAAATGGCGAATATTTTGTATATTTTTAAAAATAAAAAAGATATATAGTCATATGTAGAGGATAAATATAACTCATAATTAAGCGTTGCAAAATAAAATGTATTTTATATTGTTTTTGAAACAACTATAAGAATAATAAAGTTAATTATAAACGAATATTTTTTTGGAAAACATTTTGTAAAATTATGTATTTATTGTTCTAAAAAAAATTAAATTTTTTGAGTTCAAATGAAAGTTTGTAAAAATATTTAAAAAAGAAAATCAAATTGAAATCAAGAACAAAATTATAAATCATAAGCCAAAATATTTTTAAAAAAAATTAAAATCAACCTATAAACCCCCACAAAATTTTGGCATGATTGATACAGTATATTTGTCTAACTTAAGGATACTTTATTTATTTATTTTAATAAAGCCATATAATATAGATAAAAAGAAGTTACAACCATGAGACTATAAAAAGAGGAATAAAAAGCCTCATCAAAAAGTTGAAAACTTAAAAGGAATGTATATCTAATCTATTCTTTACAAAATCTCCTCTAATCCCAATTGAAATAGAAGTAAAAGTAATTAAGAAATTTTCGTTGATACCTATATTCGCAAAAAAAACCAGCACAAGAATTCTCTTCCCTAAATATATGCGTGAGAATAAGATTAGTAAAGTTAGCAGGCCGAGTACTCTCTGGCCATCTATTCCGAATATCACACGGAATCAGATTATGGTTGGAGCCAGCTTTGACAACGAGCAGGCAATCTGTTTCAATCCAAAGCTTTTTCCAACCATGAGACATGGCAAGGTCAAGGGTTTTCAAAACAACATGAAACTCAGCAGAGAGGGATGAATGAGTATGAAGTTTCTCAGCAAAAGCGAGTAAAAAGTCTCCATTGATGTCCCTAAAAATGCCGCCATGACCACTGATATTAGAATTTGGACAAAAAGCACCATCACAATTACCTTTGACCCCCCCCCCCCCCCCCAGGCTGGGGGGCGACCACAAAACTTTGATGATGTTGGGAGCACGAGGAGGACGAATAAGGACACCAAACGCTTTAACCAAGGAAAAATCTTTAATTGAAATGGAAAAACAATTAGATGCACAATTACCAGACATCATCACTTGATTCTGAATGATCCTGATGCCTTTTCTCCTATTGGGTCTCAAATTCTCATGCTTAAGAGAATTTTTAGCTGCCTAAATATGATTAACAGTAAAAATGAAAGCAACTTTCACCACAATATCGGATTGATTCGAGCCAATATCCTTGCAAATTTGCAGCCAACCGGTTAAACAGTTAGGATTCGAATGAATACCGGTCTTCCGCAAAAGCCAAAGCCAAAGAGACTTCACATACAGACACCAGAAAAACAAGTGCTCAGAATTTTCTTCACAGGCATTACACAAACAACAAGAGGAAGCCAAGGAAATGCCCCTCGATCGAACCAAAACCTCTATATAGATTTTATCGTGAGCAAGCCTCCAAACCAACAACGACTTACTAGCCGGAATTTCACGACACCACAAATTTTGAGCCCAAGAACAAACCAACCAGGGACCCTCCTTGAAGCGGTAAACGTCTTTGCAAGATAACAGCCTCATCACATTATAGTTCCAAACTAACATATCATTCAGGTGGCAGGAATTTACCGGAACATCCGGCAGCATATCACACAGAAACGGGAACTAAACAGACCAAACCGCAGGGAAATTCTAATGACCTTCAACCATAAACTCCACAACATAAGAGTTAAGATTTATACCTTTAGCTGTAAGAAAAACTGTAGATGTGTATTGGAGGAGCGGACTGTCACACCAAACGTCGGTCCAAAACCTAATGTCTTTGCCATTACCAAGCGACAATTTCGAATATTTTCCAGCTCTGAAACTTCGGATTTCAGACTCGTCCAAATCGAAGAAAAATGTGGTACTTGATGACCCCTCTCCTTTTGAAAACCTGATTTCTAAGAAGCATCGTCCATTCTTCCCTACTAGTTCTCAAACCCCACAAGAGCCGAAGATTTGTGGCCTCATTCAATCTAACGAGAGAACGAATACCAAGACCTCCCTGAGCAAAAGGTTGGCAAGTTTTCTTCCAAGCAACCATGAAAAGGTGTTTGTTTTGACTGACACCATACCACAGGAAATTCCGACATGTTTTCTCAATTTTTCTAAGTAAAGAGATTGGCCAAGAATATATGTGCATTGAGTAGGTAATCATACTGTAAACAACAGATTTTATAAGAGTTAATCTGCAACCCATCGAAAGAAGCGCACCCTTTTAAGCAGCGAGCCTAGTAATGATTTTGTCAAAAATAGGAGATAAATGAATCGCTTTAGGACGCCCTTTAAAGATCGGGATCCCTAAATAATTGAAGGGAAGGGATCCTTTACTGAAACCGGTGTTGGCCAAAACCCAATCAAGCTGAGACGAGGAAATAGAGCCCAAAAAAATAAACGATTTTGCTAAATTCACAGATTTGCCCAAAGATAATAGAATAATTATGGAAAATCTTCTTGAAAGCATGAATATTAGAGCGTTTCCCAGTACAATAGATCATGATGTCGTCGGCATAAAAAATATGAGATGGAACTGGATAATTTCTAGATGACATGATACGATCCAGCCCACCAAGCGAAACGATATTGGATATACTTCGACTTAAGACATCTTCCACAAGAAAAAATAACAGAGGAGATAGAGGATCACCTTGGCGCACCCCCCTCTTGCACTTAAAATAACCATGCTGCTGGCCGTTGAAATTGATGGACAGATTCGCCGACGATAGTAATGTGTGGATCCAATCACAAAACTTCCCGCAGAAGCCAAACTTGTTTAACACCGAAATTAAAAAGTCCCAGCTAATAGTATCGAAAGCCTTCATGATGTCCACTTTCAAGACCAAATTTCCATGATTGTTCTTGTTATCAAGGACATTGACGGCTTCGGAGGCAAGACAAGTGCAATCCTGTATGTTTCTCCCTTTAATGAAACCCCTCTGCTCATTGGATACAAGAAAAGGCATAATAGAAGCGATACAATTCGCCAAGATTTTAGTAATAATCTTGTATTTGAAATTCGAGATGGTGATGATTTTGAACTGATCTAAGGTTAGAGCTTTTTTCGATTTGGAAAACAATAAAACTGAGCAGGCATTGTAATCCGGAAGAAGCCACCCAGAGGAAAAGAATTGAGAAACCGCCGTGCAAACGTCATCTCTTATGATGTCCCAGTACAGATGAAAAAACACCCCACTAAACCCATCTGGACCGGGAGCACTAAAGTTGTTGAGATTCTTAACGGCACCAGAAATCTCGTCATTAGAATGAGGCAAATTCAGGAGCGAGTTCATGTTATCATCCACCAAAATGGGAATGTTATCATCCACCATTGAAGAAGCTTCTTGAGTTCCTGCAAAACAGAAGAGATTAGTGAAATAATCAACTGCCGATGCTGCCATTTCCCCCGGATCGGTGATAACATGGTTTTAAATTGCGAATGCGGTTGCGGTTGCAGTCACTGCGGATGCAGATATTGCGGCTGTTGCGATGCGGATTGCGGCGTTGCGAGGTGAATTTATTTTATATCGACATAAAATAATATATTTTATTATATGTATTAGGTTTCACATGTCATCTATTGTTGCGGTCTGATGCGGGCTAATGCGGTCACTGGGGTGTTATGATGCGGGCGATGCGGTTTTTAGTGTGATTTACAATCACACCGCAATTGCGGCCTAATGCGGATGCGGACACTACCGCAACCGCAATATTGCGGACCGCATCACCTGATGCGGTCCGCAATTTAAAACCATGGGTGATAAGAGTGTCTCCGACTTGAATGGTTGTGATAAGATTATGAGAGCGATTTATCTTAGCCATTCTATGAAAGAATTTTGTTTTCCTATCACCGAAAATGTGCCACTTCATTCTAGCCTTCTCAGCTCAAAAAATTTCCTGCATACTTTTATTTTTCTCCAGCTGGAAGATATTACTATTTTCCTGAGATCTAAGATTGTCCGAAGGGCCCTCGAGACTGATCTTGGCTTGAACGGACTCCAACTGTAACATCGACTCACTGACCTTATCGTGAATGTTACCAAAAGTTTCCCAATTCCAAAGCTTCAGTCGATCCTTCAGAATTTGAAGTTTTTTGCTCAGAATAAACAAAGGGCAACCAATCACTCTGGATTTCCAGCAGTCAGTAATAAATCCTCGGCAAGTATCGTGTTGCGTCCACATCTCCATAAACTTAAAGCTAGAAGCAAGCTTAAGAGAAGATAAAGTAGCTTCAACTAATAAGGGGTGATGATCGGACCGCAAACGAAGCATAATGGTGGCAACCATGGTGTGACAAGCATCCAACCAACTGTTGTTATAAAAAAAATATATCCAACTTTCTTTCGAAAGAATCATTCTCCTACCTACCATTAAACCAAGTGAACACCGGCCCATTAGCAATGGCATCAACCAGGTTGTTTTAATCTTTCCAAGCTTTAAAGTCTTCAATAGGAGTATACCATGGAACACAGCTGCCTTTGTGCTCGTGTGCACCAAGAATCGAATTAAAATCTCCCACAACGCACCAAGGAAAATAATGGTTAGCAAAAGCATTGGAAATATCGCTCCATAACCGCCTACACTTGATATAACAAGTGGAGGCATACACTGCAGCAAACCAAACCTGAAAAATATCAATAGATAACACCACCATCTAATCAGTGGTAATTTGGACTTTGGGGAAAATAGATTTCTTACAAATGCACCAGAAGTTCGGATTGAGACTATTCCTATCATTCATAGCAAACACCTTAAGACCTAGACGATCCCAAAAGCTTTGACGAAAATGACTAAAACTAATCCAAGGTTTAGCAAGGAAACAAAGATCCGGCTTATGGATTTTCAAAAGATTCTTTAAAACCAATTTTGACGGGGAATTGGCAAGCCCTCAGACATTCCCTTAAAAAGCACTTCATAATGAATGCATTTTAAAACCAGCTTTGACCCTGGTGCTAATGACATCCTTGGATTTGGTTTTCTTTTTTTTTTTTCTTTCCTTTGGATTTGGATGCAACCTGTTGAAATTCAGTCAAGTCTATGTCTGAGGAATCTTCCTCTGAAGAATTACTAGTATCAATATCCAAGATTTCCCAAGACTTCTTAAGGAAAGTAGCTTTCTTATCAACTGCAGTAGAGTCTTGAAAATGGATAAGTTGAGTTACATCAACGAATTCAGAGTCTTACGAACTAATGAGGTCGGCCTCAATGTTTCCACGACCAACAGTCCGAGTGTCACGACCTCTAGGAAGACGCACCGATATACCATCAGCTTCCTGGTTTACAGCCAATGTGAGAACAAGATTGGCCACTAAATCACCCTCCACTAACATGTGTTCGATTTCTGCATCCTTTCGGTTTTCTGCGAATTTCTGAATGTTGGATTCCTTCTCTTGAGTATTGTTTTCCTTGGAATTGAACCTGTTAACACCCTTATGGTTGATACCTGCATCATTCCTACCTTCAGTTTTTTTCTCCTTAAAATCCTTCCTTCTACAGTTACACTCAAGAGAATTATCATCAAAGATATCGTTAGAAATGACGTTGGAAATATCACCAAAAGTATCGTCGAAGATAGGGATGACAATTTGGCCCATCTTAAGTGGATATCCATAAAAGTACTTATAACAGATAAGATAAAAACCCGCAAAAAAATATTACGAGCACAAGCTCAATTACTTACTGCACAATATATATTTATATATTTTAATTTATATTATTATATAAACATAAATGTCCATCAATTTTTAAAAATACATCAATTTTAAACTTCTACATATTTTATATAAGTGATCATTTATTTCATAATTCAGAAATAATTTTTTTAAAACTTTTTAATGTTCTTAAAAACTTAAAATAATATGATATTTTATACTTATTACATTTATTTTTATTATAAATGCAGATAACGGATACAGGTACAGATACTTACATACCTATAGGGTACAGGTACGGGTGTGATTGTTAGTATTCAAACGAATATGAATTTGGATACGAGAATTTTTTTCAACTGTGAATATGAAGACAAATACTAAAGTACACTATCCAAACTCTGCTCATTGTCATTCTTAGTCGAATATGTCATTGAAAAAGACATTTTTTATACTTCTCCCAACATTTTTTTTTGTCGACGAGAAAGATTTTAAGAAAACGTTTTAGATGATAGTTTGAGAGAAAGACAAGATTTAGATTTGATTTTTAAATCAATTGGAGATTTTTTTGAAATTAAAAAAAAAATCATAAATTTTTGAAAAAGCTCAAATTTTCGAAAGACTCCGGTTCAACAGATTCTGAATAAAAGTATTGAGTTTGGTGTTGCTAATTGTGATAGTTTAAATATTCATGAATGTGTGGTGGATTATATGAAGTTAAATGAAGATGGAATAAAATGGAGTATTTGTCATGAAAGAGATCACTTCAAGAATAAAAGCATCAATTAATAGAAAAATTAAAAATTAAATTGATAAAAAAAACTATAAATTTCTAACTAGAGAAGAAGATAAAATACTATTTTCTCTGTTTTTTTATTATAAGTCGTTTTTAACTTTTCACATATATTAAGAAATTTAATAATTATAATATAAAAAAAAGAAATTGTGAATGCTTTTATAAAATTATCCTTTATTAATAATATTAAAAAGATAAATTTATATAATTGAAAAGAAAAAAAATAATAAATATTTAAAGATATAAAAAAAATAATACTGACGATTCTTTAGTATTATAAAGCGCCTTCTGATACAATTTTTTTTTCGTCAAAGTGACTTATAATAAAAATCTGACGTAGTAAGTAATAAAATAAAAGACAATTTTGATTTCCTTGATATCCTCAAGTGTCAAACACTATATCTATAACGTTATTAATGAATCATTAATATCTATTAACTAAATGATGGTCAAAAAATTATTAAAAGCTTAACTCAATCATATTTAAAATAAAATATAAACTATTTTCTCTGTTTTTTTATTATAAGTCGTTTTTTATTTTTCACACGTATTAAAAAATGTAATAATTGTGATATGCAAAAGAGAAATTATGAAGGGTTTTACAAAATTATCTTTTATTAATGATATTGAAAAGACAAATTTACATAATTGAAAAAAAGAGAAAATACTAAATATTTAAAGGTATAATAGGAAAAATAACATTAATGATTCATTGGTATTATAAAATGACTTATATTGTGGTACAAAATATTTTTCCAAAACGACTTATAATAAAAAACGGAGGCTGAATTATACTTCTAATTTAATATTTAAATTATTTAATTGAATAGATACTCTATCATTATTTATATGTATTAATTAAATTTAAAAAAATTATGAAATTAAAATTGAAATTTTACGGTAATTAATTAAATTACAAAAAAAAAATCCGAAGTTGAAATTAAAATTTTATATTTTTTTCTTGCATTTTAATATGGTTTATTATCTAAAGTATATCATATTTCTAATTTTAAATCTATGAATTTGAACTAACTTTTTATATTCTTCCGCATTCTTCTTATCAGATATTAATTTTATAAAAATAAATGAAATAAATAATTGTTGTTATGTGTATAGCCCACATAAATTGAGTCAACTAGATCATTAACATACCCTATATCTGTAAGTCAATAATGTTTTTTTATAAGCAAAATAAATATATTAAAATGAACACAAGGGATGCTCAACCCCCACAAGAGAATTACAATAGACAAACGGAAAAAGAAACAACAAAAACTCCTATCTGATTAAATAGAACGTACTACGCCAAAATTTGTTTTAGGTAGCACTCCATAGACAGCGTTTTTTTCCCCAAAGCGCTGCTATAAGTTTAAAAAAAATTAAAACTATATACTAAATTGAGAAAAAGCGCTGCTAAAGGCTAACTTTAGAAGCGCTTCTAAAAAGTGCTGCTAAAGGCCATACATACGAGAGCGCTTTTAAAAAAGCGCTGCTAGAGGCCACACTTTAGAAAGCGCTTCTAAAAAGCGCTGCTAAAGGACGTTCTATAGAAAGCGTTTCATAAAAGCGCTGCTATAGGCCATAGAATAGAAAGCGCTTTTTATGAAAAAGCACTGCTAAAGGCAATACATAAAAAAACACTTCAGAAAGCGCTGCCTTATGTCATTAATTTCTAAATACTAAACTCACAGTACCAGCCAGAACTTTAGAAGTTTCCAAAACTTACGACTCCCTAAAACTTCCAAAACTTCTAAAACTCTCCTTCCGGCCGTTCCCCATTCGTATCCGACGATTTTTTCTTCGTTTTTGACCGGCCTTTCTCCGCTCGTTCCGTCGTCGTTTACCTGGACATTTCAAGTGGAACCTAAACAGAAACGAAGAAGAAGCTCATGAAGCTACTTCATCCCGTTCCGTCACTATTCGGCTCGACCACCCTCATCGTCTGATCTCCCCTCCGTTTGAAGCAGCTTGCAACGCTACTCCCTCCGCCCCCATTCACCAGTTCGTAACTCCCTCTGTTTTCGGCCGCGCTCCAGTTCTGGACATACTCCCTCCGTCAGCTTTCTGATAGTTTCCAAGAATCTTACACTGCGTGGTTTCGGAAGTTGCTGACTTCTCTACAGGTAATTAGTTGTTCTTTTGTTATAGTTGCGTGAATAATTAGTATTTTTGTTTAGCTTACTTAGTAAAACCATGGATAAAAAATGGATGTCTTCGAATCGATTGTCAAAAGAGTACGAGAATGGGGTATTATAATTCGTTAAGTTTGTTGTTGAACACGCTAAAGACCCCAGTCGAATCACATGTCCTTGCTTAGATTGCTGTTATGGGCGTCGAATTGACGCAATTGAGTTGGAATCGCATTTAAAGAGGCACGGAATTGATCAAAGTTATACATGTTGGATATTACATGGTGAGATAAGTAACAAGAATGTTGAACCGGGGGATAATACAACTTATGCTTCAAACGAAAATGGCACAGATACATACGATTGTGATCGAGTCAAAGAGATTGCAAAAGACACAGATGGTTTCAAGCTTTTTTAACAAACAAGTTTCTTAAGGATGCCCAAGGAAATTTTATTGAAGTAGAACTTCCAAAGAAGTATGCATACTTGATTTCACCTGAAGAATGAGAAACTTTTGTAGCCAAACGAAGAACCACAGATTTTCATGTAATGTTAATTTATCATGAACATTGTATTATATACTTGTTCCACAGGTGTTATGATATGACTTAAACTTGTTTATCCAGAAAGTGAGTGACATAAATCGCCAACGAACATCAAAACGCGCGTATCCATACAAAAAAGGGCGTTTGGGATATGCACACTTATAGCAAAGAATAGTAATTATATATAAATGGTATGATATACTTGTTCCCCATGTGTTATAATTGATCTTATTATTTGTCTTAATGTGTAGTTAGAAGAGGATAAAAGTGAAGAAACATCTATTCCGGAACATGTTTTGTGGAAGGCTGCTCGTGTGGGTAAGGATGAAGTTGTTAAGGAAGATGTTCAACAAGTTTTTGAGCAATGTGTAAGTATAACATTGGTGGGAAACACAATAGGATCGTATGTTGCATGGCCCGTCAAACCTCATTTTCATAGATGATGAGGTATGTTGAAAACCATTATGAACCTTTGAGTATTCAAATGTTTTACGAGCCATGTAAGTTATTCTTACATTGACATACATTTTATTTACATGGTAATGTTAGACTCCTACAAAATCCATATCAAAAAATAAGAGGATTATGCGGCACAACGAGTCAGTTGCATCAAAAAAAGAGGTATATTGATATGTATGCATAGAAAATGTTAATTTTATCCTCCAAAATCAAAAGGTTCATGATCTTATACATTACCTAATTTATATGATATTTAGATTCATGCTCAAGAATTGCAACAAGTCAGCAGGAATAAGAAGTCTGAATTTTGCAACATGTCCAAAAAAAACAGGATCTTGCAAATACCGAGCCTAAAAAAAATCTATTTCTCGATTTAAGTTGTGCCTTGAAACTTATGTAGAAACAACAGATGTGATGGAAGGTGGTATTCATGATATACCTATGGAGGAAGGTATTTTTGGTTTTTCTTATACCGAAACAATTGCTAAAGAGGATATGGATCAGATTTTTTATCATGATGAATTAGGCATCGGTGTTATCAATTCATACATCAGATACTCCGATCAACTTTATTTAATTAATTGAACAATTTATTTACTCATTTCAATGAATAGTCTAATGTTAATTATGTTTTTATTTAAGGTTCTTGTATGACAAATTGATGCGTCCGCGTCAATTGACAGAAAAATTCTCTTTCTTATCTCCCAACTGTATCTATGCACAGTTAACCGATCAAAATCCAAATTCAATCAAAGAGTACTTAGTCGGTGCATTTATGGCCAACAAAGATACAAAAAAGTTGTTTCTTTTACCATATAATACTGGGTTAGCTTTTTATTCTAACTTCATTTATTATAATTTTCGTTTTTTGACTTTGTGTAGAAAATTTTCATCTAAACTTTTGTTTTATTTTACAGTGGACACTGGGTGTTGATTGCAATTAATCATATAAGAGAAATAGTATATTATCTGGATTCGTTGGATGATGATCAAACAAAATACCCAAATATGAAGAAGATGGTTGATACGTAAGTGAGATTGTTCTAAATATTCGTGTGTATATTTATTTATTTATGTGAGATTGTTTTAAATATTCGTTTATATTTTGTTAGAGCTATACAAATATTCCGATCACAAAGAAAAACTCGAGTACCAAAGAGTAAAGCAAACAACATTACATGGATCAGAGTCCATGTATATTTTCACAATTTTGATTATAATAGTGATGTTACTTGATAAAACAAGTTAAACTATATATCCTTATATATATATATATATATATATATATATATATATATATATATATATATATATATATATATTCATATTTTTTATATGTGTATTGTCCTCATTGGTTTAATGGTATAGATTGCGGTTATATATATATATATATATATATATATATATATATATATATATATATATATATATATATATATATATATATATATATATTCATATTTTTTATATGTGTATTGTCCTCATTGGTTTAATGGTATAGATTGCGGTTATTTCGTATTGAGGTTTATGAAAGAAACTATTCTTTTGGATCAAATAGAGATTCCAAACATGGTATAGATTTATAAGTTAGGATTTATTTTAATATTTAACAGATATTTCATCTAATTAATTAGTTTTAACTAAATCATATTATGTTATATTATGTAGTGCTTTGATGAATTCAAGTGTGCTAATTACTCGAAAGATCAATTGGAAGAAATTAAGGAGGAATGGTGTCAATACATTCTTGAGATGAAAATTATATAAGGTATTGTCTTTCTTTCTTTTGTGTGAAGTTTATGGTTCTTTGAGATTTTTGTTGTTGTGATGTTCTGTATTGGATTGGAATAGTTCTGGAAGTTGTTGTGAATTTAGGGTTGATGAAATTTGTAATTATGTTTGGTGAATCTTTAGAAGTTAAAGGTTTTGGAAGTGGATCTATTTTTATTAGAATGATGGATGTTTTAATTTTGAAGAAAATTGATTATTAATGGTATATAGCATTTACAAATTTTGATAAAAACATTATTTTTTTGGTGTATGAGGTTTGTGTTGAATCATAATGGTTATAAGGTTTATGTGTTGAATTATAATGGTTATAAGGTTATAAGGTTTATGTGTTGAATTAAAGGTTTGTGTTGAATTATAAAGGTTTGTGATATATTTTGATAAAAATATGATTTTCTTGATGTATAATGGTATATAGCAATATTTATAATGTTTGTGTTGAATTATAATGGTTATAAGGTTTATGTGTTATATAACTTGGTTCTGATACCGTTTAATTTGTTGGTTTTGTTTCAGATAGGTGTAGAAGATAGAGATAACAAGTTACTAAAAGTTGTTGATATGTGCAGAAGACAAGTTCATAGTTTTTTAGCTAGAGTTGGTGTATATCTGATATATATTGGTAATATGCAAATTTGAAATATATATAAAAAACTATCTGCTATATATATTGGTAATATGCAAATTTGGAATATATATAAAAAACTATCTGCTATAACGGTTTCATGTTGTGTCAGGGCTTCTAAAAAATATGTTGCCATTTTATTAAAAAATAAGACTTATGCCAACGCTTTAACAAAAACACGCTGCCATACGTGCACAATAGACAACACTTTTAACAAAAAAGCGCTTCCTAAATGAGACATTAGACAACGCTTTTTAAAAAAAGCGCTGCCTAAGTGGAGAATAGAAAGCGCTTTGTAAAATAAAATGCTGCCTATAGTGGAGAATAGAAAGCGCTTTTAAAAAAAATGTTGCCTATAGTGGAGAATAGAAAGCGCTTTTAAAAAAAATGCTGCCTAAAAGAGACCTAAAAGAGAACTAAAAGATATATTAGACAGCGCTTTTAAAAGCGCTGTCTAAAGGGGGACAATAGAAAGCGCTTTTCAAGAAAAAGTGATGCCTAAAGGTGACAATAGAAAGTGCTTTTAAAAAGAAGCACTGCCTAACGGGGACATAAGGAAACACTTTTGCATTTAAAAAAACATCTTTACCTACAGCAGCGCCAGTATAGGTAGCGCTTTTAAGCGTTGTCTATGCAAAAAAAAAAACGCTGTCTTTTCCCTTATATGGCGCAGTGACGACGGGTTGTTTTGACACACCAACGGATCAATAACAATCCGACCACTAAAATTTGCAAAAAAATAAGTCCTTAGACAGAAGTTTAATAATTCTCAACATGTTTATCTCCTCCAATCTCCCTTCTTCAAAAATAATAGCATTCGTAGATATCCACAAAACCCAACAAGTTGCTCACCACAAACAATAATGGAAATCAACTTTAAATGTTTGAGTATAAAGTCTTAAAATATAAAAACCAAGTTCCCAAAGAACTCTGCTCCCCACAAAAACTCTAGACCAAACAGGCCCGACCTCGTGCCCGTGCAATTAGTGCCACAGCACAACACCTCAAATGTATAAAGGGCCTCAAAATAAAACAATATATAGTATGTGATCTATATATTATAGTATGATTAATATTTGTTCTATATCACATAAGTCTAAATAAAACAATGCAGTGGAATAGTGACGACAAACTCATCATTTTGAAACAGTATTAATTCATTATTTGTTTCAATTGCTTTATTCTTGTATTCTTAAATGCTATTCATCATTTTAAAACTATTCGAATTTACTGTAATATTTCATCAATTGACAACATTATCCTAAAAGCATTTAATATATATTTAATTTAGTTAATTTTGTAAATCATTTTTTTAAAGAAATACATTATCATTTTATACACATCATCAATTCATCTTATTTTATTTTATAGTTATTTAGTATTTTTTAATGTTTTCTTTAAATTTTATTTTATAATAATGTTTAAAAAATAAATAAATTTAAAATAATTTTAATTAAATTATTAGGATTAAATAAATAATAAATTAAATTGTAAAATTTAAAAGATACTTGATTAATATAGCTAAATCTAGTCTAATATATGGAGAGAAGTGTAACTCAATTGGTTTAATTAATTGAGTTAATGATTAAAAAGAGTTGAATGTATATAGTTTAATCTATAACACTAATATTCTTATGTAGTAATTATATGTGTAGCGAGCGATTTTGGACGCGGTTCTTAAGCGCTGGTTGCTCTCTGCGGTTGAGCTTAAAACTACAGGTCGATTCATTTTTTATCCTATTATGAGCTGATGAAGGAAGGGAAATAGATGTCTCCAATTAACCCTGCTTTGCATACTGAGTTTAAACAGCGGTCTGTTAGGTTACTGTCATACCCAAATTTTGACCACTAAGATTTCCCATCATTGTGCAAATCATCAGCACAATATGGATGTACCTTTGTACCTCATTAGTCTCCCCAAAGGTGGGTGAGCATTCACTACAAACAGGATTTAGGGTTTCAAGCCCTCGCAGAGCTCTTAGACAAATGATCAATCAAGGAATGACATGATCTTCAACTTGTCTAGCCTCTCAAATATCCACAATGGATCAAGAGGACTCCCACTTCAAGGATTAAGCACAAGTTTGCTCCCTTCTAGGTGGATCAAGCCTCAGGATCGCCAGTGTCACCAAATTAGGGTTTGGTCGACTAGGGCCTCCAGATGGAAATTTTCCTCTGGGCATGAGCCAATGCTTCAAAGCATAACCTAATATGCTCCATGGAACATCATAAACCCCATCATCAAGTCAATTTAGCCTCGGGGGATGCATACATCAAAAATCAAGAATTAGAGTTTCTTGACCTAATTCACCCCTAAGTTGACTTTTGGGACAAATCATGAGCCAAGACCTCAAGACATGATTTGAGGGTCTCCAACATACCACGTTGATCCATTTGCAACAATGGATTGACCCAAGAAGCTTGAGCAACAAGTTTCAATTTCATCTGAACCACAGTTAGGGTTTCGCGAGAAAAGTCAACTGTAGCTTTGACTTTTGACCAGGACATGCTCCCAAGCCGTGGGACACGATTAAATACACCCTATAACACCCATGGAACATGTCCATCAATTTTGATTTAGGTCAAGGACATAATTTCCTAAAGGATCGCACAGTTTGGAATTCATCTGATAAAAAGTCAACTGTGCACAAAAGTCAAACTTTGACTTTTTGAGATTTTTCATAAAAATGGTTTTTTTAACCCTAAAATGATGTTAATGTGTGATTGGAATCATCATTCATCAAGAAAAATCAAAGAAAGTGGGATAACTTGTAAAAGGGGTAACCATAAAAACTTAGAAATTTTTCTAAGTTATGAAAAAAAGTGGCAAGGGTACCAACTTTGGAGGATCATAACTCCTAAACCACAAAGCCATTTTTCCCCATCCAAAGCTTGATTTGTAGCCCTATGGCCCTCTACAAAAGTGTCAACTACACTTCATCCTAATTCATCACGGATTTTGAGTTATGCTTGGATCAAAATGGCTAAAAACTTAAAATTGACATTTTTCAGCACTTAGCCAAAATCTGCCTTGTAATTTCAGCACAATGTCCCAACTTCAAGGATGTTTTTCTCCATGATCCAAGTTGAACCAGGTCTAGGGCCAAACATCAAAGTTGAAGTACGTCATCTAAGCTTTTCGAAAAGTCCTAGAACGTCCATGTAGCATACTCGAGCAGGGAGTTATGGATCTTACAAAAGGCCTTGCTGAAGCTAAATTTTTCAGGGACAGATTTGCACATTTTGTGTGCCACACAAATTTTTAAGCCTTGTCATCAGTTTGGACATATCTAAAGATCAAATCCAAGTGGGATGATCTGATCCATGAACCTCCCAAGTCCAAGGAACAAAGACAAGCATGCCAAAGCCTAGAAATCCTAAAAGAGGGACAAAACTCCAATTTTGGTTTGGAGCATTTAATGGATGCTTAGAGGTGGCATGTACTGAGCCATTCTCATCTAAAATCAGTCAAGACTTATCCAAGACCAAGGGAACCAGCAGCCTGTGCCCTAACCTCTAGTCAATGGCTAGAGGAGACTTGCATTTTCATTGGCCAACATTGGCCAAACCTCTGCTGCAGCCACCATTCACTGTGGATCCCAAAACAAACTTGCTCAACTATAAATAGAGCTCATTTGTGTTCAGTTTGAGTACACCAAAGCCATCAAACAGATGCTTTCCTCAAATTCTCTCTTTCACTCTAAAATACCTTCTTTAGTAAGGAAATTCTGAGTTTTTGAGCTAGAGAGCAATTCCACTCAAACTAATCACACACACACCTCATATTATCATATGTAAGCTGTGCAAACCATCAAAAGTGACCTGTAATCACAACATCACAAAGTCACCTCTCAAAACCTCAAAATGACACTTTTTTGCATTTTTCAAGCCATGTCTTGATTCAGTCACTTTCCAAGCCAGATAAAACCTCAAACACACTCTAAATATCATCCTTGAACTGTCCCAAATGGTGCCACATATCTGGAACACCATTTGAGAGAGTTGGCATTTTGGCCGTTTTTGACCATTTCGCGAGAAAGTGCACAAACTTGCTCCAGAGGTTTCCAGCCGATTCCAACCATCCTAAAAGCTTCTAAGAGGTCATTTGAGGTTGTCCAAAGCATCAAATCATTTCTGGAACAAAACACTTGGTAGGTTGCCCAAAATCTCCAAAAAAGAGGTAAAATTCACAATTTGAATTCTTTGAATCATGCTTTCCTTTGTTGTCCACATACATGCGTCATATTGAACAATTCTTGAGGAAAAAATGTAGTCCTTAATGTGTATGTTGTGATCCTCCCACTGTTTGCATTTTGACATGTTTTTATATGGAATTTTGGTTGTTTCAAATCATGTCCAATTCTGATTTTTTTTTATTGGTGTGTTCTATACATTAAGTTTTAGTTTTCATGAGTAACACCATTGGATTCCTTGCGAAAAATCGTACAAGATAGGTTTTTACGGATTTCAATTCCGATGAAAATTGAGAGAGTTACGCGCGTTGGAAATTTTACGCGAAACGACGTCGAATTAACGATAGCGGTTCTATTTTTTTCGCTTTGACAGTGAGTTTTCGAGTGCGTGAATAATACCATTGGATTCCTTACGAAAAATCGGCCAAGATAGGTTTTTACGGATCTCAATTCCGATGAAAATTGAGAGAGTTACGCGCGTTGGAAATTTTACACGAAACGGCGTCGAAAACAACGTGCAGGTTTGGTTTTTAATTTCTGCATTTTGTGTGTTGAGTTTCCGTGTGCATGAGTGATACCATTGGATTCCTTGCGAAAAATCGGTCAAGATAGGCTCTTGAGGATCTTGATTCGGTTAAAAATCGAGAGAGTTACGCGTGTTGGAAATTCAACGCGGAACGATGTTTTTAAACGTAGCAGCTCTGGTTTTTTTATCGCTGTGTTTTGTACGTTGAGTTTCAGCGTGGATGTATGATACCATTGGATTCCTTGCGAAAAATTGGTCAGGATAGGCTCTTGCGGATCTTGATTCGGTTAAAAATCGAGAGAGTTACGCGTGTTGGAAATTCGACGCGGAACGATGTTTTTAATCGATAGCAGTTTTTGTTTTTTAATTTCTGCATTTTGTGTGTCGATTTTCCGTGTGCGTGAGTAATACCATTGGATTCCTTGCGAAAAATAGGTCAGGATAGGCTCTTGCGGATCTTGATTCGGTTAAAAATCGAGAGAGTTACGCGCGTCGGAAGTTTGGCGCGGAACGATGTTTTTAAACGATAGTAGTTTTTGTTTTTTAATTTATGCGTTTTGTGTGTTGATTTTCCGTACGCGTGAGTAATACCATTGGATTCCTTGCGAAAAATCGGTCAGGATAGGCTCTTGCGGATCTTGATTCGGTTAAAAATCGAGAGAGTTACGCGTGTTGGAAATTCGACGCGGAACGATGTTTTCAAAACGATAGCAGTTTTGGTTTTAATTTCTCCATTTTGTACGTCGATTTTCCGTGCGCGTGAGTAATACCATCGGATTCCTTGCGAAAAATCGGTCAGGATAGGCTCTTCCGGATCTTAATTCCGATAAAAATTGAGAGAGTTATGAGTGTTTGAAATTTGATCAAAACGTGTTGAAAATTAAAGTTTCGGTACTCGTTTTTACCCCAAAAGAAATGTCGGAGATGATATTTTGATATCTTTCCTCTTTTTCTTACTTTTTATTTTCAAAACTCAACCAATTTCTTTTTTACATAGCAAAAAATCATCATTTTCCAATTCATACCCCATAATATTTTAATCCAAAAAAATCATAAAAAAAGTATTATTTTTAATATATTTAAAAATAGTGTTTTAAATGCTTTTAAAATGATTTCTTTTTTTTCTTGATTTTTAAAACCAAAATGATTTTAAATATTTATGTTGATAAAATATTTTTTTTCATAAACTTTAATCATTATTTAATGATTTTATTTGATATTTTTATCATTTTTTACTTAATTTTTCTTGAAAAAATGCCTAAAAAATGAAATTGGGGTTTTCTTTGATTTTCACACTAACAAATCTTTTTCAAACTCTTTGGGCCTCTATTAGAGTGTAAGACCCAATCCCCTTTTAACCAAAACAATTTTGGGCCTCACTTATTGTATAAGTCCCTCTGCGTTAAAAGAAAACCTCGACGCGATCGCCATTTTCAAACGAAAATCAACTGGGCTTCTCTTTGCGCTGTAAGTCTCATTTCTTTTCATTTTTTAACACTTGGGCCTCTATTAGAGGGTAAGACCCAACCCTTTTTTAACGAAACAATTTTGGGTCTCAGTTATTGTATAAGTCCCGATACGTTAAAAATCTCGGCGCGATCGCCATTTTCAAACTGAAAATATTTTGGGCCTCTCCCTGAGTTGTAAGCCCCATCTTTTGTACAAAAATACACTTTGGGCCTCTAATAGAGTGTAAGACCCAACCCCTCTTTTTTTATATTTTTCTCATTTTTCATATTATTTTTTAATGATTTGGAAAATTAATAACTCCCTCAATTTTGATTATTTTTTATTGGTTCTTTTTCTGAAAAATCACAAAAATAGTAAAATATTTTATTCTACAAAAAAATCAAATTTATATTATTTATTTAATATAGTTGGTATTTTTGTGAATAAATTCGTTTTTAATTGTTTTTAAGCATTTTAAAAGTGAATATTCATCTTGAAAATAAAGACTATGGGCCTCCCCTCGTGTTGTAAGTCCCATTTCTTTTCTTTAAACTCTTTGGGCCTCTAATAGAGTGTAAGACCCAATCCCTTTGTAAATACCAAAATTTTGGGCCTCAGTAACTTGTATAAGTCCCACGGTGTTTACAAAACCTCGGCGCGATCGTCGCCCTTTTCAAAATTAACCATTGGGCCTACCTTCGAGTAGTGAGACCCATTTCTTTTCTTAAAACTCACTTGGGCCTCTAATAGAGTGTAAGACCCATCCCTTTGTACAAAAAACCTTTCTTGGGCCTCAGTCACTTGTATAAGTCCCTCTGTACAAATTCAACAGTGCGCTCACTGATAAAACCCTGGGCCTCTCCTTGAGCTGTAAGCCCCAAATCTTTCTTCTTCAAAGCACTTTCTCCTTTGATTTTGAATATACTGTTGTTTTCAATCTTTCTTTGTTGAACAACTAACCAAACAACATGGAAGCTCTACAACCGAGTAAGTGTTTACCCGCTTTCATTTACCGCTTTCATATGTATATAACTGTATTGTGGGGCTGTTTCACTGTAAGTCTCCTTTCATAAACTCATATATATATAACTGTATTGTGGGGCTGTTTCGCTGTAATTCTCCTTTCATAAACTCATATCAACTGTGTAATAATAGTATAGATATTTAGAGTTTCCCCGGCAACTACGTCTAGAACTAGGTGACGCCGTTTTGTTTATTCGTAGAAATAGACAACTAGATCCCCAATAGGATCACCAGATACAGTCTTCTCTTCGCCTGTCCTCATTAGGAATTGTCAATAAACTCTACTCCCCAAGATGAATGTCTTCTCCGTGAATGGCATCTTTGAGTTTCTTCCAAATTCTCGAACTTTCCTGACTTGATCTATTCCTTGTGAATAGCTTGCCTTGAATTTCTCGGGGTTTGGGGACCCATCGGCTTCTTAAAAGCATCGGCCTCCTCTTGGGCATCGTACAAGGACCCACAGGCTTCCTAAAAGCAACCCCGCCTCCTCTTAGGCTTCGTACAAGGACCCTACGGCTTCTTAGAAGTATTCGCATCCTCCTCTTAGGCTTCGTATAATGATCTCTTCCTCCGAGAATGATAACCTCCTCTTGGGCTTAGTACAAGGACCCGTCGGCTTCTTAAAAGCTTCTAGCCTCCTCTTGGGCTTCGTACAAATTGTCCCGACGACCTCCTAGAGGTATAGGAACAGAACTTAGTCATCCTCATAGAACAGTCCTTTCATAGAGTTTACTACTGTTTCTCAAAGCATAGTACCAAAGATAAAACTCTAGACTTGGACGGTCTAATCTCCTTGAGTCTCAAACATATTCTCAAGTGACCCCTTCGTTAAATAGGAAGGAAACCCGCAGACTCGGACAATCTCAATACCCTTTGGATTTCCCGTTTCCTCAAAGAGAAGGAAATATCCCTGATCCTCAAATCAAATCCCTGAGTACAGTGTTACTCATATAAGAACTGATTTTCTCTTTTAAAATCAGTATATTGGATCTGTCACTCAACTGAAACAGTTACAATAGCCTCCTCTTGGGCTTTGTACAATGATTCTTCCCAGCGAAGCAAACATTTAGCCTCTCTCTCGGGCTTTGTACGAGACACATAAGAGACTCCCTCGTTGAGTCAATTACCCCTTTCGCCTCCATCTCGGGCTTTATACGAGATACAAAAAGGTTCTTATTGAGCCAAATAAACAACAGCCTCCATCTCGGGCTTCGTACGAGATACCAAAATTCTCCCCAGTGGAGTCAAACAACATTTAGCCTCTCTCTCGGGCTTTGTACGAGACACATCAGAGACTCCCTCGTTGAGTCAATCACCCTTTTCGCCTCCGTCTCGGGCTTCGTACGAGATACAAAAAAGGCTCTTTTGTTGAGCCAATCAAACTTTTAGCCTCCATCTCGGGCTTCGTACGAGATACAAAGACTCTCTTGTTGAGTCAAACTTTTAGCCTCCATCTCGGGCTTCGTACGAGATACAAAAACACTCTCTTGTTGAGTATAAAAGACTCTCTTGTTGAGTCAAACCCTTTCAGCCTCCATCTCGGGCTTCGTACGAGATACAAAAACACTCTCTTGTTGAGTATAAAAGACTCTCTTGTTGAGTCAAACCCTTTCAGCCTCCATCTCGGGCTTCGTACGAGATACAAAAACACTCTCTTGTTGAGTATAAAAGATTCTCCTATTGAGTCAACCCTTTTAGCCTCTCTCTCGGGCTTCGTACGAGACACACAAAAACTCTCTTGTTGGGCCAATAGCCTCCTCTTAGGCTTTGTATAAGAAAATCATTGGTTGATCCAATCAACCTTTTAGCATCAAAGATGTGCCTCGTTCACAGTATACAAACATCAACAACTCCACCCCCTTCATCTAATCGCTGTAAGCAACAAGCCTCTGGATCATCTACATCCATGCCACTGTCCCTCTTTTAGCATGAGAAATTCCTAAGGAAAGATAGCATTGCTCTACACTGAGTTAAAGTCTTCTCCTTCAGGTTGGAACTCCCCTATAAAGGAAATTATGGCATTGTCGGATTCACATATCCCGGTTAAAGTAATTCTCCTTTATAAACAGTTGTGACATACAACCCCCTCTTTAGAGATGACAAATTCTCTCTAAAGACAACACCTTTTAGCTTCACATCTTGGGCTTTGAACAAGATACAAATAGACTTTTCAGCTTCACATCTTGGGCTTTGAACAAGATACAAACTACCTTTCGCTTCACGTCTTGGGCTTTGAACAAGACACCAAAAACAACCATTTCCTCCCATAGAATAGGAGGAACTACGAACGCTCTGATTTCCCTGTTTCGGTAAACGGGAATACGTAGGCATAAGATCGAAAGAAAAGATCTTAGCGAGCATAATTAACAAAAAACCAAAATCCCATACTCTCACATACCCATCAAAAAGCATCAGTCCTAACATCCTAATCCTTGTTCCCCGCTAGAAAGTCCTAGAAAGAAAGAAACCGTACTAGCGAAAATACAAATAACCAGTACAAAGGCCCCCCCCACATTGATAACATTCGTAACCTAACAGACCACTGTTTAAACTAAGTATGCAAGCAGGGTTAATTGGAGACATCTATTTCCCTTCCTTATTCAGCTTACAATAGGATAAAAAATGAATCGACCTGTAGTCAAAGCTCAAACCGCAGAGAGCGACCAGCGCTTAAGAACCGCGTTCAAAATTGCTCGCTACAGAAAAATGGCGCCCACCGTGGGGCCACTTCAAAGTTAGATCTAGACACGGTCTTCCTTCTCTTCACTTATGTGAAAACCGCAGATTGGGGCTTCCGCCGGGGAACCCATTTCTGCCAGGAACTTAGGATCCTTAGCTTTAAAGGTCTAGGATGTTTAGGACAAATATATATACTGCTTTTCCTAATTGGTATACGTGTTTATTTTTCTGCTAATGGGAATGCGTGTGATGCCGCATGTGGAAAGATTGAGTATACACTTAAGATAAGTGATGGCGACGGGGTCGACCATCAACCTCAGTGGAGGCTGACCAACGCAACCCATTCACTCTTCTAGCCAATGGGTCGGTTGTTAAGTCTGAGAAGCTGAGGAGCCAAACCCTTTCGTAGTGCGGAAATTATCAGAAATAGTTGTTACGCGATACTACCCTCATTTGAGGCTGGTGATCTATTCTCGGTGAATGGCACTTACTCTAAGATTGCTCTACAACTCGCTGGCGATCCGCTTGTTGTTTTGCTTTCCTGGGAGGAGCTGATGATAATGAGTACAGGTACAAAAATCACCCTAGTATAAACCTTTGGGGATGGGTAGAGCCTTGACTTCATGACAACGACCCTTTGACCCCATGTTTTTTCTATGTTTTTGTGTACTGCATTCATGCATTCATTTAATATAACATTAAAACATTCAAAAAACTTCTCTTCTAGTCTCTCTATTTTTCAAATTAAACTAAGACTGTGATTGCAAACATCAGAGAAGAGGATTACGCTAATGGATTTCGGTAGAAGGAGAACTCATACGTACACCTTCAAGGTTCCAAAACTAGAGGATTTGAGAAGGTTAGCAGGGATGATCACTAACCGAGAGGCTTTCAGAGCCAGGTACGGAGGTTTGCTACCACTATTAAGAGTCCATGTGATTGAGGGAATCATGGATGCGCTCATTCAATTCTACGATCCGGTTTATCACTGTTTCACATTCCCGGATTACCAGCTAGCACCAACGCTGGAGGAGTATTCTCATCTGATCGATCTACACATTACGGATCGAGCTCCATTTTCTGGACTGGAAGAAATTCCAAAGAATCAGACAATTGCAAGGGCAATTCATTTGGACGAGTCTGAGGTCAGGACTTACATGACTACTGAGGGTGGCATCCAAGGTTTGCCAGCCCAGTTCTTAACAAAGAAAGCCCTGTATTTTGCCAGTATAGGAAACGTGACTGCTTTTGAAAGCGTCTTTGTCTTGCTCACCTACGGATTATTTTTGTTTCCTAACATCAATAACTTCGTCGATATCAACGCCATTAAGGTTTTTCTCATTGGAAACCCTGTGCCGACTTTGCTCGCAGATGCGTATCATTCTGTACACTTGGGAAATTTGTACAGTGGAGGGGAGATCACATGATGTGTACCTCTGCTTTATAAATGGTTTATTTCCCACTTGCCCAAGTCTGCTACTTTTTGGGATTGCAAGAGTGTCTTACGTTGGTCGCAGAAGATCATGTCTCTTACCAACTCTGATATAGATTGGTGTAATAGGATTTATGAGGGAATCAGAATCATTGACCGTTGTGGAAACTTCCCCAACGTACCCCTCATAGGAACTAAAGGACGAATCAACTACCATCCAGTATTGGTTCGCCGTCAATTTGGATACCCGATGAGACACATCCCCTGGGGTGTTCATCTGGAAGGTCTTTTCTTCAAGAAAGGAGAAAACGACAGAGCACTAAAGATGGAAATAGTGCACGCTTGGAAGCATGTTCATAAGAAAGGACGGGAGTCTCTAGGAAAACCAAACTGTGTCTCGGTGGAGCCTTATCTCCACTGGGTACAAACTAGAGCTCTCAAGCTAAAAATGCCTTATCCTCGTTACAGAATTCTTCCGCCGAGGGAGTCTGTCGTGTACTTCATGACGGAAACTGAAAAGCTTCAGGTTACTCTCAACAAAGTTCAAAATGAGAGGAGGTCTTGGAAGAACAAGTACCGCACCCTCGACGTCGAGTGCATCAAAATACAACAATTACTGAAAGAGAAAGATGCTCTGATTGAAATTTTGGAGCAACATGCTGTGGATAATCAGGATGACCAAAGGATTTTGCTCACTCCTTTCACTTAGCAAAGGAATGACAACCCGACAACGGCTCCAGAGCCCCGGTCAAAGAAAAGGAAGATATCAGAATCAACACCCGGTTTCTCCTCAGAGAGGACTCTGGACCCATTAGCTTAGGTTTCTGTTTCCGCATCTTGTAATCTACTGTATTTCCATTTCTGTAATCCTTTGAATTTCAATAAAAAGGGGTTTCCCCACCGTTTGATATTTGCAATCTAATTGTCGAAGTTTATTTTGATTAAACCAAAAAAATAATTAATATAATCATTGCATTCATCATTCTCACGTAACGCATTCTTCTTACCTACGAATCTCACGTTTGTGTCTCGGTTCTAGAGTCAAACTGTCTCATTCGTACAATACTCGGGCCAATCGTCAGAAAAAGATGGATGATCTTGAGGAAGAGAACAGAGAGTTGAAAGAAGAGATCGACGCTCTGAGAGAGGATATGAGAAAGCTTCGTAACGACATGCAAGCCATGGCAGAAGCTTAGCTACAAAGAACTGTGATCTCAGAGATCACCTTAATGCCCATAGTGGAGAAGAATGATCCTAGGAATCAGATGTCGAAAGATCGTCCCTGGGGCATGCCTGTCAACTATATCCCGGGAGGATATGTTCCACCGATCACTGAAGATCAGGGAATCGCAACAGAAGCCGCTTGGCCTGAAGGTCACAAACTTCGGGAAAGCGAAGATGCCAGGGGCATACCAACAACTCCTGAAGGTTACAAACTTCGGGAGGCACCAAGATTTGTTGTCGTAGTAACGGTACCACCCCCCGTGGTACACACTGTCCCGGAAGGACAGATTCCCCAGATACCTCCTGGTGGAAACGAAGGCATGTTCGAAAGAATGAATGAGTTCCAGGAACAGTTCCGGGGAATGCAAAAGGAATCGCAAGCTATTCGCGGTCAGGATCTATTCGGAAAGGACGCCGCAGACCTCTGCTTGGTCCCCAATGTGAAAGTCCCGCACAAATTCCAAGTGCCCGACTTTGAAAAATACAAGGGTAACTCTTGCCCTCAGAGCCATCTGGTGATGTACGCGCGGCGGATGTCAGCTCAGATGGAGAATCAGGACCTACTGATTCACTACTTCCAGGATAGTTTAACCGGTGCCGCACTCAAATAGTACATGGGTTTAAACCGTGCTATGATCAGCACTTTCAGAGATCTTGGCACTGCCTTCGTCCAACAATACAAATACAATTTAGACATGGCACCCGACAGAGATCAACTCAGATCGATGTCGCAAAAGGACAAGGAAACCTTTAAGGAGTATGCTCAAAGGTGGCGTGAAATTGCCGTTCAAATTTGTCCACCTCTTGAGGAAAAAGAGATGACAAAGATCTTCTTAAAGACCTTAAGCTCATTTTACTATGATCGAATGGTTGCCAGTGCGCCCAGTGATTTCACCGAGATGGTCGGCATGGGCGTACGTCTTGAGGAAGCCGTCCGAGAAGGACGTTTGGTAAAAGACACTGGATTGACGAGCGGTACTAAAAAATACGGTAGTGCTCTCCCTAAGAAAAAAGAGCAAGATATTGGGAATATCTCTCTCGGAAAGCAAAGGCGACGTTATCAGCCGGTAGCAGTTGTGACTCCTGCTACCAGCCCTGCGCCTATTCCTACGTATCAACCTCAGGTTGCGCAGAGCCAACCTGATCAGCAAAGGACACAACAACCTCTTCAGCAGGCTCGTCCTCCATACAATAACAACCGTACAACACGACCATCAGGGTTTGATCCTATACCCATGTTGTACGCAGAATTATTTCCGTTACTACTGGCTAAGGGGCACATCCAGACTAAGTCTCCTCTTACAGTACCGGAGAATCCGCCTTTTTGGTTTAAGGTGGATCAGACATGCCCTTATCATTAAGGAGGATCAGGGCATAACATAGAGAATTGTCTCAATTTCAAGTCCGACGTGCAAAAACTTGTTAGGAGCGGGGTCTTATCTTTCAAAGATATGAATCCCATCGTTCTCACGAACCCGCTGCCTCAACATGAGAAAGCTGCAGTCAATCTGATTGAGAGAGAATCTAACAATGTCTATCAAATTCATGATGTACTCTTGTTAAAGACCAATCTGGTCAAGATGCATTGTAGACAGAGCGGATATGGCATGTGTCACCTCATAACTATCACCAGTGTGATATCTGCTCTAAAGACAACCAAGGATGTTCGGTAGTGCACTCAGCTCTACACGAACAGATGGATCTCGGATGGATCCAAGAGCACCGAGTTCGTGGAGTTAACATGGTCTACACGAATTCTAACATCATTCAGAACCACGGCATCTGTGCAATGAATGTCAACTTGGTGGCGATGCACTCAAGGCAAAGCCAGTATCATAATCTACCGCGACACGATTACAGTTCCTGTCTGATTTGCTCGGTAAACAAACAGGGATGCTCTTTCATACAAGAGGCCCTCCAGCATCAGATGGATCTTAGATGGATCCAAGACTACCATGATGGGAACCCTTATCAGATCAACATGGTTCAGATCTTTGATATTCGCGTGATGAATACCAACCTGGTAGAGTTACATGCTGAGCAGGTCTGACTCGGATTCTTAATATCACACGACTATCAAACCTTTAAAGCAGGTTGCGAATACGATCGAGGTTGTACCCTTGTCCAGGAGGCACTTCAGCACTTGTTAAATCACTGGTGGATGCCAATCTACATGGACGAAGATACTCAGCAAATTAGTATCAGTAACAGGAATCCTACTCGTCGTCAAAGTCAGGATGTCCGATCTGTGGAAGCTAGCCTAGTAAGGTTACATTGTATTTAAAGTGGGCGTGGCCAGGTGCCACCACACAATTACGATCATTGTAGCGTCTGTTCAGAAAGTAACCAAGGGTGTTACCTTGTGAGAGCAGCTCTTCAGGATCAGATCGATCATGGAGAAATTCGTCCATATCCGGGTTCTGGACCCATCAACTGGACGCCGAACTACCTTGCCGAGCAAGTTGAGGATGTAGTCACGATATCTAGTCATCACAGGACCAGGGATGTTTTTGCCATTATTCCTCTACTTGACGAATCTAGAGCTCCCAACCGGGAACGGATCGAGATTACTTATGATGGTCAGAAAAATCAGAAGGTTTCCATAGTCATCTATCTACCGGAACCACTACCGTATGAATCAACTAAGGCTATCCCTTACAAATACGGTGCAACAACAATTGAGAATGGAAAGGAAATTCCATTACCCTCCGTCGTGAACATTGCAGACATCAGTCGAGTAACACGGAGTGGTAGAATCTTCAACCGAGGGGTTGGGGAAGTTAACAAAGAAAAGGAACTTCAGACAGAAGCTCCCGATCCATCAGTCGGTCAATCCAGTAATCCCGACCTTTCAAAAAACAATGATGAGATGCTGAAGCTCATCCAAAGGAGTGAATACAACATTGTCGATCAACTGTTACAGACTCCTTCAAAGATCTCGGTATTATCACTGTTACTCAGTTCAGAAGCTCACAGGGAGGCTCTACAGAAAGTCTTGGAGCAAGCCTTTGTGGAACAGGATGTAACAATCAGACAGTTCGATAGTATTGTCTCTAACACCACTTCTTGCAATAATTTGGGATTTAGTGATGAGGAATTGCCCAAAGAGGGTCGCCGTCATAACATGGCGCTCAACATTACAGTTAACTGCCAGGACGATGCTTTAGCCAGCGTACTGGTAGACACAGGGTCAGCCCTGAATGTTATGCCGAAGTCCACTTTGATGCAATTATCATTTAATGGGCCTCCAATGAGAATCGGCGAGGTCGTCGTCAAAGCATTCGACGGGTCCAGAAAAACAGTTATCGGCGAAGTTGATCTTCCCATAACTATTGGTCCTCACACTTTCCAAGTCACTTTCCAGGTCATGGACATCTGGGAAACATACAGTTATTTATTAGGAAGACCTTGGATACATCAGGCTAGAGCGGTCACTTCGACCCTCCACCAAAAGCTAAAATTCGTTCAGAACGACCAGCTCATCACAGTCTGTGGAGAACAGGCCTTGCTCGTGAGTAACTTATCATCATCTGCTTGTGTAGAACCTGAAGAGGTTATTGGAACTCAGTTCCAAGCACTGTCGGTGAGCAAGGACAATCATTTCCAAGGAGGAACCTCGATTTCCTCATACAACGATGCTATTAAAGTGGTCGAGAGTACCGATACAACCGAATGGGGACAGCTTGTCATTCCTATTGACAATAAAACAAAGAAGGGTCTTGGTTTTTCTGTAACCTGTACCCAGACAGCTGCTAACGATGAAGGTCTTCATCCCCTTCAAAACTTCTTCCACAGTGGAGGTTTCCTTCACCTAGTGTCTCAAGCAGTTCATGCTATCAATGAGGAAGATCCCTCTGACACAGATGAAGAATGGAAGTCCTATTTTAACAAGGACGGTTATATGTCTTAGGAAGAGGTGCCTATGCCTTTTTGCTTTCCTACAGAAAGTCCGAGATTTATACCAAGATCAGATGTCAAAATGATCTACGGGGATTGTGATCCGAAAGGATGCCGTGCTCCGCCAAATTCATTAGAGGAGGACACTCCGATGAAAGACAATTTTGACCACACTTACTATGACCCAATGGATGGTCTGCCAATGTGGCAACCTTATCCAGGAGACTTGGGGCAAGAGAGTCAGCCGAACAATGAAAATCAGCTGACCGTCATTGAATGGAATACCTGTGTCCCCACCATGTCATGGGATCAACACTCAGGTCATTCAGAAACTACTCAACATGAAGATGAATTCACAACGTTTACAGGACTTGAATTCATCAACTATGCTTTTCCCGAGGTCAACGTCATCGAGAGGGATGACTCCTCCAGTTCCAAAGAAGTTTGGGATACCTTGGGACAACCTAGTGGAAAATACGACTTTATGGTCAAGTACACTGCGCCCGAGAGCTCTCGTATCAGGCTCGAAGATATCCAGCCAACTGGATGGGGAGATACAGCTGAGAGCACAACTACTCTGCAAAATGCAATAGAGGAATTCTCCTACGACAACTCTGCCTGGGAGACAGATTCCAATGATCCTACTCCACTAGAAATCAACGTCATTTCTGAAGACAAATCAAGGAAGGTGCCAGACTTTGTGATTCACCGAGGAGTTCGCTGCCAATGGGTTGCCGTTGAGGTTCTGAAGGTCGTTCATCAGTCAAAGTAATTGCCATCTTTAACCTTTCACCCTGCCCAGGTGAAACGGATGTTTTGATAAGGCTCGCTTTCTGTAAATTTTCCCTCTTCGCTTTGCCCAAAGCGACAGAGTTTTATTTTATAGGGCTGTAGTTTCAAGAATCGACCTGATCATAAATAAAATAACTTCGTTCTTTAATTTCCGCATTTATTGTTGTTTTCTCTTTTTGCTTTTTCAGAAAATGGTAATCCTAAAAAACATTTAAAAATAAAAACAAGCAGTAAAATAAATACACTGCACACACTTGCATTTTCTCTATCTCTTCTAAACACAAATCATCACGTCATGCAGATTGCTTGTTTTAAACCCCGTTGAAACATACGATCCAATGCCTTCTCCCGACTTTGAGTTCCCGGTATTTGGGGCTGAAGAAGAAGATGACAACGAAATTCCAGAAGAGATCTCCTGATTACTCAGACAAGAGGAAAGGTCCATTGAACCTCACAAAGAGCCGTTGGAAACGGTAAACTTGGGTTCAGAGCAAGAGAGAAAAGAAATCAGGATTGGGGCACTGCTCAATCCAACTGTCAAAGAAAGTTTGATAAAGCTTCTCAAAGAATTCCTTGATGTATTCGCTTGGTCCTATCAGGATATGCCAGGGTTGGATACCAGCATCGTGGAACATCACTTACCGTTAAGATCGGAATGTCTGCCAGTAAAGCAAAGGTTGAGACGGACTTACCCGGACATGGCCATCAAAATCAAGGCGGAAGTACAGAAACAGATTGATGCGGGTTTCCTCGCCACATCAGAATATCCTCAATGGTTAGCCAACATCGTACCCGTTCCCAAAAAGGACGGAAAGGTCAGAATGTGTGTTGATTACAGAGATCTGAATAAGGCTAGTCCAAAGGACGACTTTCCTTTACCACACATCGACATGCTGGTAGACAGCACAGCAAAGTTCAAAATTTTCTCCTTCATGGATGGATTCTCGGGCTATAATCAGATCAAAATGGCGCCGAAAGACATGGAGAAAACTTCGTTCATTACCCCATGGGGCACCTTTTGTTACAAGGTAATGCCATTCGGTTTGAAGAACGCCGGGGCAACCTATCAAAGGGCCATGACTACTCTGTTTCATGACATGATACACAAAGAAATCGAGGTATATGTCAATGATATGATTGCTAAATCTAGAACAGAAGAGGAGCATGTGACCCACCTGTCAAAACTATTCAAGCGATTGAGAAAGTACATACTCCGCTTGAATCCCAACAAATGCACCTTCGGTGTCCGTTCAGGGAAACTACTAGGGTTCATCGTCATCCAGAAAGGAATTGAGGTTGATCCTGACAAGGTCAAGGCCATTCAAGAAATGCCTTCTCCGAAAACTGAAAAAACAAGTCAGAGGATTCCTGGGACGTTTGAACTACATCTCCAGATTCATATTCCTTATGACCGCGACATGTGCGCCGATTTTCAAATTACTGAAAAAGAACCAGGATTGCGTTTGGTCAGAAGATTGCCAAACCGCCTTTGACAGTATTAAGGAATACCTGTTGAATCTGCCGATTCTATCACCCCCAGTGGAAGGAAGACCACTGATCATTTACCTCACAGTTCTAGAGGACTCAATGGGATGTGTACTTGGCCAACAAGACGAAACCAAAAGGAAAGAGTCTGCCATTTACTATCTAAGCAAGAAATTCACCGACTGTGAGACTCGGTACACGATGCTTGAGAAAACTTGTTGCGCTTTGGCTTGGGCAGCCAAACGTCTTCGCCAGTACATGATTCGTCATACTACTTGGTTAATCTCTGAAATGGATCCAATCAAGTACGTTTTTGAAAAACCTGCTCTTACGGGAAGGATTGTCCATTGGCAGATGCTATTATCAGAATATGACATAGAGTACCACGCTCAGAAAGCCGTTAAGGGAAGTATTTTAGCCGATCATTTGGCTCATCAACCGATTGACGATCAAGAATAAATCGGGTTTGACTTCCTAGACGAAGATGTCATGTATCTAAAAATGAAAGATTGCGATGAACCGCTACCCAGTGAAGGGCCAGAACCAGGTTCCCAGTGGGGACTTATCTTTGACGGAGCTGTCAATCATTACGGAAACGGAATTGGGGCTACCCCTTTCTCTCTAGTGTATGGCATGGAAGCAGTGCTCCCCATAGAAGTAGAGATCCCATCAATCCGGGTATTGATGGAAGCGAAGCTCACTGAAGCTGAATGGTGCCAAAGCCGACACGATGAACTGAATCTGATCAAAGAAAAGAGAATCACGGCACTATGCCACTGTCAGTTGTATCAGCAAAGAATGAAGAGGGCGTTCGACAAAAAGGTTCGACCCCGCATCTTCAGGAAATGAGACCTCGTGCTCAAGAAGATACAATATTTCTCACTGATTCCCGGGGCAAATGGACTCCAAATTATGATGGCCCCTATGTGGTCACGAAAGCTTTCTCAGGCGGTGCCTTGAGACTTGCAACCATGGACGAAGAGGAATTTGCCTACCCCACGAATGTTGATGTAGTCAAGAAATACTTCGCCTAAACTATAAAAAAAAAACGTCTCGGTGGATTGAAAACCCGAAAGGGCGGTCCAGGCAAAAGTTAGAGACATGAAAAAAATCATCCCGATGGATTGGAAATCTCATAGTACAATCCAGGCAAAAATTAGGGATAATGACAAGTAACTATGTTCAACAGAGGCAAGTCCCTCAGCAGTAGCAGTTACATCGTCCATCGGAGGAAAACTCAAATCAAGGTCATCTTCGATAGAAGCTCAGGATGTCTCGAATTCAAAGTTGGTAGAAGGATAGTGGTCGTTATGTTTCAACGTAGCCCTTTTCCCTGTAAATTACCATTTTCAAACTTTGTATATGCTCTTTGGAATCACGCGTTTGGCTGATTTCCATCCTATCAATAAAATTTTAGCCCTTGTGCTTTTGTTTGTAATTCTTATTTGTTTTAGCTTTACAGAACGACATTTTAACATGATCAACGATTCTTGAAATAAAACAAAAATGAATTTACTTGTTAAAACTTTTTCTGCTTTTAAAATAGAGACGGCAATTTCTTTTGACTGTTGAACATTAAAGGAACATTAACCGCTTCTCCAGAAGTAAGCGAACTTCAAAGTGCAGAATCAAAGTGCTCCTTCTAGACCAGTACGCCTGAATGAAGGATCAGCAATGTCAGAGACCATGTTTCGTCTGACATCATCGGCCGAGTTCTCATCTCCTAAGCCCGACCAGCGTCGCCCCCAACAGGGACCATTTCTCCTAAGCAAGGCAGAATTGCTATCTTGAACCAGCGATATTTCTACATGCCCCACTGTGGCTGAGTATCCAGTCGTGTTCATCCCTTAGTCTGTATGTTGCGTCAGTTTTATCCGCATATACATACATACATCATGCATTATTGATTTGCATTCACATTTCATATTGCATCATTATCACTCTAGTCGGTTTTGTCCCCTAGTGATAACAGTCTTCTCAATCGAGTTGTCAGTTCTTGCCTCGTCAGGAAATGCTGCAATCTCGCCTCCAGTTTACTTCTGGATTAGAATCGGTCCTTGACCACTTTGATAACTTGAACCTCTGAAAAGCCAGAGATAACTTTCAACAAATATCACTATTCGCCATTGAAGATGATATCCTTGCTTTCCCGGATTAAGGAAAATCCCCAGAGAAAGCCTCTTAATCAGAGATTCGGCGGTACAACAGTTTTTCTCCGAAAAAACCACTGATGAAAAGGTCATCGGCACCTCAAAATTGGATCCCATCATATGGCATTTCTCCGGAAAGATCCCGAGAAAAGTATGATGTAAGCCCCCAAATGAAAACAGTCTCTCAAGAGACTCGCTTTCCCCAGTAGAATCGATAAATGGCGTCTCCAAAACAGAGAAGTTTGTGTACCTCTACAATTCAGATGAATGGGTTCCCCAGCAAGTCTGACATCAAAACTTTTTCCACTCAAATGGCATCTCCCCAGGAAAATTCGGCGAGAAGTTTGAAGGAAAACCGCTACTAATAGCGTTCCTTGTCAAGAAAGTTTATTGACAAAAGAAACTGAGACCAGTTCCTTGGTAGGAAACCAGGATCGAGGGGAAGTTTATTTCAGAAACTGAGACCAGTTCCTTGGTAGGAAACCAGGATCGAGGGGAAGTTTACAAAAGAAACTAAGACCAATTCCTTGGTAGGAAACCAGGATCGAGGGGAAGTTTATTTCAAAAGAAAACTGAGACCAGATCCTTGGCTGAAGACCAGGATCGAGGGGAAGTTTACCTTTTCTAAGCATCATCGCTTAGCTAAAGAAGATGAATGCGTAAGCTACCATTCATAACCACCATCAAAATTTTGGGTATTCCGATATTTAATCCTCTTGCACCTCGAATGCCCGAATACCTTCGTCATTCATACCTTCGGGTCCAAGAAGATTAAATAGGGGCATCTGTCATACCCCAAATTTTGACCACTAAGATTTCCCATCATTGTACAAATCATCAGCACAATATGGATGTACCTTTGTACCTCATTAGTCTCCCCAAAGGTGGGTGAGCATTCACTACAAACAGGATTTAGGGTTTCAAGCCCTCGCAGAGCTCTTAGACAAAGGATCAATCAAGGAATGACATGATCTTCAACTTGTCTAGCCTCTCAAATATCCACAATGGATCAAGAGGACTCCCACTTCAAGGATTAAGTACAAGTTTGCTCCCTTCTAGGTGGATCAAGCCTCAAGATCGCCAGTGTCACCAAATTAGGGTTTAGTCGACTAGGGCCTCTAGATGGAAATTTTCCTCTGGGCATGAGCCAATGCTTCAAAGCATAACCTAATATGCTCCATGGAACATCATAAACCCCATCATCAAGTCAATTTAGCCTCGGGGGATGCATACATAAAAAATCAGGAATTAGGGTTTCTTGACCTAATTCACCCCTAAGTTGACTTTTGGGACAAATCATGAGCCAAGACCTCAAGACATGATTTGAGGGTCTCCAACATACCACGTTGATCCATTTGCAGCAATGGATTGACCCAAGACACTTGAGCAACAAGTTTCAATTTCATCTGAACCACAGTTAGGGTTTCGCGAGAAAAGTCAACTGTAGCTTTGACTTTTGACCAGGACATGCTCCCAAGCCGTGGGACACGATTAAATACACCCTATAACACCCATGGAACATGTCCATCAATTTTGATTTAGGTCAAGGACATGATTTCCTAAAGGATCGCACAGTTTGGAATTCATCTGATAAAAAGTCAACTGTGCACAAAAGTCAAACTTTGACTTTTTGAGATTTTTCATAAAAATGGTTTTTTAACCCTAAAATGATGTTAATGTGTGATTGGAGTCATCATTCATCAAGAAAAATCAAAGAAAGTGGGATAACTTGTAAAAGGGGTAACCATAAAAACTTAGAAATTTTTCTAAGTTATGAAAAAAAGTGGCAAGGGTACCAACTTTGGAGGATCATAACTCCTAAACCACAAAGCCATTTTTCCCCATCCAAAGCTTGATTTGTAGCCCTCATGGCCCTCTACAAACGTGTCAACTACACTTCATCGCAATTCATCATGGATTTTGAGTTATGCTTGGATCAAAATGGCTAAAAACTTAAAATTGACATTTTTCAGCACTTAGCCAAAATCTGCCTTGTAATTTCAGCACAATGTCCCAACTTCAAGGCTGTTTTTCTCCATGATCCAAGTTGAACCAGGTCTAGGGCCAAACATCAAAGTTGAAGTACGTCATCTAAGCTTTCCGAAAAGTCCTAGAACGTCCATGTAGCATACTCGAGCAGAGAGTTATGGATCTTACAAAAGGCCTTGCTGAAACTGAATTTTTCAGGGACAGATTTGCACATTTTGTGTGCCACACGAATTTTCAAGCCTTGTCATCAGGATGGACACATCTAAGGATCAAATCCAAGTGGGATGATCTGATCCATGAACCTCCCAAGTCCAAGGAACAAAGAAAAACATGCCAAAGCCTAGAAATCCTTAAAAGAGGGGCAAAACTCCAATTTTGGTTTGGAGCATTTAATGGATGCTTAGAGGTGGCATGTACTGAGCCATTCTCATCTGAAATCAGTCAAGACTTATCCAAGACCAAGGGAACCAGCAGCCTGTGCCCTAACCTCTAGTCAATGGCTAGAGGAGACTTGCATTTTCATTGGCCAACATTGGCTAAACCTCTGTTGCAGCCACCATTCACTGTGGATCCCAAAACAAACTTGCTCCACTATAAATAGAGCTCATTTGTATTCAGTTTGAGTACACCAAAGCCATCAAACAAATGCTTTCCTCAAATTCTCTCTTTCCCTTCAAAATGCCTTCTTTAGTAAGGAAATTCTGAGTTTTTGAGCTAGAGAGCAATTCCACTCAAACTAATCACACACACACCTCATATATATCATATGTAAGCTGTGCAAACCATCAATAGTGACCTGTAATCACAACATCACAAAGTCACCTCTCAAAACCTCAAAATGACATTTTTTTGCATTTTTCAAGCCATATCTTGATTCAGTCACTTTCCGAGCCAGATAAAACCTCAAACACACTCTAAATATCATCCTTGAACTGTCCCAAATGGTGCCACACATCTGGAACACCATTTGAGAGAGTTGGCATTTTGGCCGTTTTTGACCATTTCGCGAGAAAGTGCACAAACTTGCTCCAGAGGTTTCCAACCGATTCCAACCATCCTAAAAGCTTCTAAGAGGTCATTCGAGGTTGTCCAAAGCATCAAATCATTTCTGGAACAAAGCACTTGGTAGGTTGCCCAAAATCTCCAAAAAAGAGGTAAAATTCACAACTTGAATTCTTTGAATCATGCTTTCCTTTGTTGTCCACATACATGCATCATGTTGAACAATTCTTGAGGCAAAAATGTAGTCCTTAATGTGTATGTTGTGATCCTTCCACTGTTTGCATTTTGACATGTTTTTATGTGGAATTTTGGTTGTTTCAAATCATGTCCAGTTCTGATTTTTTTTATTGGTGTGTTCTATACATTAAGTTTTAGTTTGCATGAGTAACACCATTGGATTCCTTGCGAAAAATCGGTCAAGATAGGTTTTTACGGATTTCAATTCCGATGAAAATTGAGAGAGTTACGTGTGTTGGAAATTTTACGCGAAACGACGTCGAATTAACGATAGCGGTTCTATTTTTTTCGCTTTGTACAGTGAGTTTCCGAGTGCATGAATAATACCATTGGATTCCTTGAGAAAAATTGGTCAAGATAGGTTTTTACAGATTTCAATTCCGATGAAAATTGAGAGAGTTACGCGCGTTGGAAATTTTACGCGAAACGGCGTCGAAAACAACATGCAGTTTTGGTTTTTAATTTCTGCATTTTGTGTGTTGAGTTTCCGTGTACGTGAGTGATACCATTGGATTCCTTGCGAAAAATTGGTCAAGATAGGCTCTTGCGGATCTTGATTCGGTTAAAAATCGAGAGAGTTACGCGTGTTGGAAATTCGACGCGGAACGATGTTTTTAAACGTAGCAGCTCTGGTTTTTTTATCGCTGCGTTTTGTACGTTGAGTTTCAGCGTGCATGTGTGATACCATTGGATTTATTCCGAAAAATCGGTCAGGACAGGCTCTTGCGGATCTTGATTCGGTTAAAAATCGAGAGAGTTACGCGTGTTGGAAATTCGACACAGAACGATGTTTTTAATCGATAGCAGTTTTTGTTTTTTAATTTCTGCGTTTTGTGTGTCAATTTTCCGTGTGCGTGAGTAATACCATTGGATTCCTTGCAAAAAATCGGTCAGGATAGGCTCTTGCGGATCTTGATTCGGTTAAAAATCGAGAGAGTTACGCGCGTCGGAAGTTTGGCGCGAAACGATGTTTTTAAACTATAGCAGTTTTTGTTTTTTAATTTCTGCGTTTTGTGTGTTGATTTTCCGTGCGCATGACTAATACCATTGGATTCCTTGCGAAAAATCGGTCAGGATAGGCTCTTACGGATCTTGATTCGGTTAAAAATTGAGAGAGTTACGCGTGTTGGAAATTCGACGCAGAACGATGTTTTCAAAACGATAACAGTTTTGGTTTTAATTTCTGCGTTTTGTACGTCGATTTTCCGTGCGCGTGAGTAATACCATCGGATTCCTTGCAAAAAATCGGTCAGGATAGGCTCTTCCGAATCTTAATTCCGATAAAAATTGAGAGAGTTATGAGTGTTTGAAATTTGATCAAAACGTGTTGAAAATTAAAGTTTCGATATTCGTTTTTACTCCAAAAGAAATGTCGGAGATGATATTTTGATATCTTTCCTCTTTTTCTTACTTTTTATTTTCAAAACTCAACCAATTTTTTTTTTACATAGAAAAAAATCATCATTTTTCAATTCATACCCCATAATATTTCAATCCAAAAAAATCACAAAAAAAATATTATTTTTAATATATTTAAAAATAGTGTTTTAAATTGTTTTAAATGCTTTTAAAATAATTTTTTTTCTTGATTTTTAAAACCAAAATGATTTTAAATATTTATGTTGATAAAATATTTTTTTCATAAACTTTAATCATTATTTAATGATTTTATTTGATATTTTTATCATTTTTTACTTAATTTTTCTTGAAAAAATGCCTAAAAAATGAAATTGGGGTTTTCTTTGATTTTCACACTAACAAATCTTTTTCAAACTCTTTGGGCCTCTATTAGAGTGTAAGACCCAATTCCCTTTTAACCAAAACAATTTTGGGCCTCACTTATTGTATAAGTCCCTCTGCGTTAAAAGAAAACCTCGGCGCGATCGTCATTTTCAAACGAAAATCAACTGGGCTTCCCTTTGAGCTGTAAGTCCCATTTCTTTTCATTTTTTAACACTTGGGCCTCAATTAGAGGGTAAGACCCAACCCTTTTTTAACGAAACAATTTTGGGTCTCAGTTATTGTATAAGTCCCGATACGTTAAAAATCTCGGCGCGATCGTCATTTTCAAACTAAAAATATTTTGGGCCTCTCCCTGAGTTGTAAGTCCCATCTTTTGTACAAAAATACACTTTGGGCCTCTAATAGAGTGTAAGACCCAACCCCTCTTTTTTTATATTTTTCTCATTTTTCATATTGTTTTTTAATGATTTGGAAAATTAATAACTCCCTCAATTTTGATTATTTTTTATTGGTTCTTTTTCTGAAAAATCACAAAAATAGTAAAATATTTTATTCTACCAAAAAATAAAATTTATATTATTTATTTAATATAGTTGGTATTTTTGTGAATAAATTCGTTTTTAATTGTTTTTAAGCATTTTAAAAGTGAATATTCATCTTGAAAATAAAGACTATGGGCCTCCCCTCGTGTTGTAAGCCCCATTTCTTTTCTTTAAACTCTTTGGGCCTCTAATAGGGTGTAAGACCCAATCCCTTTGTAAATATCAAAATTTTGGGCCTCAGTCACTTGTATAAGTCCCACGGTGTTTACAAAACCTCGGCGCGATTGTCGCCCTTTTCAAAATTAACCATTGGGCCTACCCTCGAGTAGTAAGACCCATTTCTTTTCTTAAAACTCACTTGGGCCTCTAATAGAGTGTAAGACCCATCCCTTTGTACAAAAAACCTTTCTTGGGCCTCAGTCACTTGTATAAGTCCCTCTGTACAAATTCAACAGTGCGCTCACTGATAAAACCTTGGGCCTCTCCTTGAGCTGTAAGCCCCAAATCTTTCTTTTTCAAAACACTTTCTCCTTTGATTTTGAATATACTATTATTTTCAATCTTTCTTTGTTGAACAACTAACCAAACAGCATGGAAGCTCTACAACCGAGTAAGTGTTTACCCGCTTTCATTTACCGCTTTCATATGTATATAACTGTATTGTGGGGCTGTTTCACTGTAAGTCTCCTTTCATAAACTCATATATATATAACTGTATTGTGGGGTTGTTTCGCTGTAAGTCTCCTTTCATAAACTCATATCAACTGTGTAATAATAGTATAGATATTTAGAGTTTCCCCGCCAACTACGTCTAGAACTAGGTGACGCCGTTTTGTTTATTCGTAGAAATAGACAACTAGATCCCCAATAGGATCACCAGATACAGTCTTCTCTTCGCCTGTCCTCATTAGGAATTGTCAAGAAACTCTACTCCCCAAGATGAATGTCTTCTCCGTGAATGGCATGTTTGAGTTTCTTCCAAATTCTCGAACTTTCCTGACTTGATCTATTCCTTGTGAATAGCTTGCCTTGAATTTCTCGGGGTTTGGGGACCCATCGGCTTCTTAAAAGCATCGGCCTCCTCTTGGGCATCGTACAAGGACCCACAGGCTTCCTAAAAGCAACCCCGCCTCTTCTTGGGCTTCGTACAAGGACCCTACGGCTTCTTAGAAGTATTCACAACCTCCTCTTAGGCTTCGTATAATGATCTCTTCCTCCGGGAATGATAACCTCCTCTTGGGCTTAGTACAAGGACCCGTCGGCTTCTTAAAAGCTTCTAGCCTCCTCTTGGGCTTCGTACAAATTGTCCCGACGACCTCCTAGAGGTATAGGAACAGAACTTAGTCATCCTCATAGAACAGTCCTTTCATAGAGTCTACTACTGTTTCTCAAAGCATAATACCAAAGATAAAACTTTAGACTTGGACGGTCTAATCTCCTTGAGTCTCAAAGACATTCTCAAGTGACCCCTTCGTTAAATAGGAAGGAAACCCGCAGACTCGGACAGTCTCAATACCCTTTGGATTTCCCGTTTCCTCAAAGAGAAGGAAATATCCCTGATCCTCAAATCAAATCCCTGAGTACAGTGTTAATCATATAAGAACTGATTTTCTCTTTTAAAATCAGTATATTGGATCTGTCACTCAACTGAAACAGTTACAATAGCCTCCTCTTGGGCTTTGTACAATGATTCTTCCCAGCGAAGCAAACATTTAGCCTCTCTCTCGGGCTTTGTACAAGACACATAAGAGACTCCCTCGTTGAGTCAATTACCCCTTTCGCCTCTATCTCGGGCTTTATACGAGATACAAAAAGGTTCTTATTGAGCCAAATAAACAACAGCCTCCATCTCGGGCTTCGTACGAGATACCAAAATTCTCCCCAGTGGAGTCAAACAACATTTAGCCTCTCTCTCGGGCTTTGTACGAGACACATAAGAGACTCCCTCGTTGAGTCAATCACCCTTTTCGCCTCCGTCTCGGGCTTCGTACGAGATACAAAAAAGGCTCTTTTGTTGAGCCAATCAAACTTTTAGCCTCCATCTCGGGCTTCGTACGAGATACAAAGACTCTCTTGTTGAGTCAAACTTTTAGCCTCCATCTCAGGCTTCGTACGAGATACAAAAACACTCTCTTGTTGAGTATAAAAGACTCTCTTGTTGAGTCAAACCCTTTCAGCCTCCATCTCGGGCTTCGTACGAGATACAAAAACACTCTCTTATTGAGTATAAAAGACTCTCTTGTTGAGTCAAACCCTTTCAGCCTCCATCTCGGGCTTCGTACGAGATACAAAAACACTCTCTTGTTGAGTATAAAAGATTCTCCTGTTAAGTCAACCCTTTTAGCCTCTCTTTCGGGCTTCGTACGAGACAAACAAAAACTCTCTTGTTGGTCCAATAGCCTCCTCTTAGGCTTTGTGTAAGAAAACCACTGGTTGATCCAATCAACCTTTTAGCATCAAAGCTGTGCCTCGTTCACAGTATACAAACATCAACAACTCCTTCCCCTTCATCTAATCGCTGTAAGCAACAAGCCTCTGGATCATCTACATCCATGCCACTGTCCCTCTTTTAGCATGAGAAATTCCTAAGGAAAGATAGCATGCTCTACACTGAGTTAAAGTCTTCTCCTTCAGGTTGGAACTCCCCTATAAAGGAAATTATGGCATTGCCGGATTCACATATCCCGGTTAAAGTAATTCTCCTTTATAAACAGTTGTGACATACAACCCCCTCTTTAGAGATGACAAATTCTCTCTAAAGACAACACCTTTTAGCTTCACATCTTGGGCTTTGAACAAGATACAAATAGACTTTTCAGCTTCACATCTTGGGCTTTGAACAAGATACAAACTACCTTTCGCTTCACGTCTTGGGCTTTGAACAAGACACCAAAAACAACCATTTCCTCCCATAGAATAGGAGGAACTACGAACACTCTGATTTCCCTGTTTCGGTAAACGGGAATACGTAGGCATAAGATCGAAAGAAAAGATCTTAGCGAGCACAATCAACAAAAAACCAAAATCCCATACTCTCACATACCCATCAAAAAGCATCAGTCCTAACATCCTAATCCTTGTTCCCCGCTAGAAAGTCCTAGAAAGAAAGAAACCGTACTGGCGAAAATAAAAATAACCAGTACAAAGGCCCCCCCACATTGATAGCATTCGTAACCTAACAGACCGCTGTTTAAACTCAGTATGCAAGCAGGGTTAATTGGAGACATCTATTTCCCTTCCTTATTCAGCTTACAATAGGATAAAAAATGAATCGACCTGTAGTCAAAGCTCAAACCGCAAAGAGCGACCAACGCTTAAGAACCGCGTCCAAAATCGCTCGCTACAGTTACGGATGCTATCAATGTGGGGGGGGCCTTTGTACTGGTTATTTGTATTTTCTCCAATACTGTTTTCTTTCTTCTTTTTTATCTAGACAGAGGATTTCTGGCGGGGAACAAGGATTAGGATGTTAGGACTGATGTTTTTGAATTACTGCTTTTGATATGGGATTTGGGTTTTTGTTTAGTGTGCTCGCTAAGATTTTTCTTTCAATCTTATGCCTACGTATTCCCGTTTATCCTAAACAGGGAAATCAGAGCGTTCGTAGTTCCTCCTATTCTATGGGAGGAAATGGTTGTTTTTGGTGTCTTGTTCAAAGCCCAAGACGTGAAGCTAAAGGTGATTTATATCTTGTTCAAAGCCCAAGATGTGAAGCTGAAGAGTCTATTTGTATCTTGTTCAAAGCCCAAGATATGAAGCTATAGGTTTAGCTTTAGAGAGAATTTGTCATCTCTAAAGAAGGGGATGTATGTCACAACTGTTTATAAAGGAGAATTACTTTAACCGGGATGTGTGAATCCTAGCAATGCCATAATTTCCTTTAAAGGGGATTTAAACCTGAAGGAGAAGACTTTAACTCATTGTAGAGTAATGCTATCTTTCCTTAGGAATTTCTCATGCTAAAAGAGGGACAGTGGCATGGATGTAGATGATCCAGAGGCTTGCCGCTTACAGCGATTAGATGAAGAGGAAGGAGTTGTTGATGTTTGTGTACTGTGAATGAGCACAACTTTGATGCTAAAAGGTTGATTGGATCAACCAGTGGTTTTCTTATATAAAGCCTAAGAGGAGGCTATTATGTGTCTCGTACAAAGCCCGAGAGAGAGGCTAAAAGGTTTTGACTCGACGAGGGAATCTTTTGGTATCTCGTATAAAGCCCGAGATGGAGGCGATTTGTTTGGCTCAATAAGAACCTTTTTGTATCTCGTACAAAGCCCGAGATGGAGGCGAAAGGGGTGATTAACTCAACGAGGGAGTCTCTTATGTGTCTCGTACAAAGCCCGAGAAAGAGGCTAAACGTCGTTTGACTCCGCTGGGGAGGATCATTGTATAAAGCCCAAGAGGAGGCTAACTTCACCGGAGAAAGATCATTATACAAAGCCTAAGAGGAGGCTATGGCGACTGTTCAGTTAAGTGACAGGTGTGGTATACTGATTTTGAAAGAGAAAATCAGTTCTTATATGAGCAACACTGTACTCAGGGATTTGATTCAAGGATCCGGGTTATTCCTGTTCTTTAAGGAAACGGGAAATCCAAAGGATATTGAGACTATCTGAGTCTGCAGGTTTCCTTCCTATTTAACGAAGGGGTCACTTGAGAATGTCTTTGAGACTCAAGGAAGTTAGACTGTCCGTGTCTCGAGTTTCATCTTTTAGACTGTGTTTTGAGAAATAGTAGTAGACTCTTTGAAAGGACTGTTCTATGAAGATGATTAGGTTCTGTTCCTATACCTCTAGGAGGTCGTCGGGACAATTTGTACGAAGCCCAAGAGGAGGCTGGAAACTTTTAAGAAGCCGACGGGTCCTTGTACTAAGCCCAAGAGGAGGCTATCATTCCCAGAGGAAGAGATCATTATACGAAGCCTAAGAGGAGGCTGTGAATACTTCTAAGAAGCCGTAGGGTCCTTGTACTAAGCCCAAGAGGAGGCGGGGTTGCTTTTAGGAAGCCTGTGGGTCCTTGTACGATGCCCAAGAGGAGACTGATGCTTTTAAGAAGCCCGTGGGTCCCCAAACCCCGAGAAATTCAAGGCAATGCTATTCACCGAGAATAGATCAAAGTCAGGAAAGTTCGAGAATTTGGAAGAAACTCAAAGATGTCATTCACGGAGAATACATTCATCTCTGGGAGTAGAGTTTCTTGACAATTCCTAATGAGGACAGCCGAAGAGAATACTGTATCTGGTGATCCTATTAGGGATCTAGTTGTCTATTTCTATGAATAAACGAAACGGCGTCACCTAGTTCTAGACGTAGTTGCTGGGGAAACTCTAAATATCTATACTATTATTACACAGTCGATATGAGTTTATAAAAGAAGACTTACAGTGAAACAGCCCCACAATACAGTTATATGTATATGAAAGCGGTAAATGAAAGCGTGTAAACACTTACTCGGTTGTATAACTTCCATGCTATTTGGTTAGTTGTTCAACAAAGAAGCTTTGTATGGTCGGAGATGTCGAACACCTTTGTGTTGGCATGAAACCGGCGAGAGGACGATAGTTGGACCGGAAATGGTACAACAAACGACGGAGAAAGTGAAGTTTATTCGGGAGAAGATGAAAGCTTCTCAAAGTAGACAAAAGAGCTATCATGACAAGAGAAGGAAAGATCTTGAGTTTCAAGAAGGCGACCATGTGTTTTTGAGAGTTACACCAGTTACGGGTGTGGGTCGTGCTTTGAAGTCGAAGAAGTTGACTTCTCGTTTTATTGGTCCGTATCAGATTACTTCACGAGTTGGTGTTGTGGCTTACCGTGTGGTGTTGCCTCCGAACCTTTCGAATTTGCATGACGTATTCCATGTTTCGCAACTTCGGAAATATGTTCTGGATCAGTCACATGTTATTCCTATGGACGAGGTTGAAGTGAGAGATAACCTTACGGTGGAAGCTTTACCGGTTAGGATTTTGTACCGCGAAGTTAAGAAACTAAGAGGCAAGGATATTGCGCTTGTGAAAGTAGCGTGGGGAGGCGCTGCGGAAGGCAATATGACTTGGGAACTAGAGAGTGGGATGCGAGAGTCGTATCCGGAGTTGTTTGAATCAGGTATTATTTTCGAGGACGGAAATTTCTAAAGTGGGGGAGAGTTGTAACGCCCCGATTTTGATTATTCCATTATTCTTGAGTCTTTTATTTTAATTGGGTGATAAATTATTTTATTTGTTAAATTGGTGTGTTAAATGTTATTTTACCGTTTTCGAGAGTTTTCGGGAAATTAGAATAGAGGGTATTTTAGACTTTTCTCAATTAATCATAAGTTAGAAATTTTGTGGAATTAGAATTATGTGAGAAAAATGAATTAATTGATTTAGTGGAAAATGAGAGAAAAGAAATAGAAAAGAAAGAAAATAGATAGAAAAGAGAAATAGAGAGAAATAGAGAAAGATAGAAAGAAAAAGAAGAGAAAGAAAGAGGAAGAGGGAAAAAGAGAAGAAAAGAGGAAAAAGAGTGGAAATCATCAAGAACAAGAGCTAGATCATTTGAAATCCGGGTAAGGGTGTGAAATATTGTTATCCTAACTTTGTGTATGATTATGTATGTGTTTTGTGTGGATGTTTTGGTTGGTTTTTCATATGTTTCCGTTGTTTTTTTCGTTTAGGTCGAATTGTAGGAAATCGATGTTTTCACGGATGAATTTCGAAATAAATTGCGTAGATTAGTCGTATGAGGTTAGGCCGAGATTATAGAAACTCGTTTGGTTGAAATCGGTTGATATTGTGAGTTTTGACATTTTTGGGTTTTGAGAATGTGAGATTTTGGTGAAAATCGAATGTTGTGGAATCGGTGTTTTTTTTATCCTAACATGTTGGTATGTATTTATGGAGGATTACCATGTATTTATTCGGAAGAAAATAATTGAATCGGTCGGGTTTTCAGGCAAAAACGCCGAAAAACCAGTGCTGTACCAGCAGAACCCGCAGCAGCTTTATGCTGAAATTCTGGGTTTCGGGGAAACTTCGGAAATTCATATCTTTTGATCCGTAAGTCGGTTTTGACCCCCGTTCGAAGCGTTGGGAAGCTAACGAGATGTTCTTTCTAGGAAAAATGGTTTTGAGGTCTAAACCTGGTCCAATTGGAACAGTATTTTCGAACCGTTTCGTAGTGTCGGGCCTCCGGTTTATGTTTTTGCGTTATTTTGAAATATACATATCTTCTTTGTTGTTTATCGGATTTAAGTGTTCTTTATATCGAATCGAAGCTGTGGATGAGTACTTTTTGATGATGATGGAAAATATTATTTTTAGCCGACTTTTCCGGTAAACCGTAAATTGATTTGTTTGGATAAATGTGTATGTTGTTATACAATTGATGTGAATGTAGATGGATTATATATGATGAATGCATGAATATATTGTGAATATGTATGCATTTCAAGAATGTCTTTCGAGTCATTTTGCATGTGAAGCATCATGATGTGCATTCTTGTGTTGAACGATTCTAATGAGAATCCGTTGTAACGTCGTGTGCCCATGTGAGGTGTGAGCGATGATTACGAATGATTGTGTGCCCATGTGGGGTGTGAGCAATCGGATCGTGTGCCCGTGTGGGGTGTGAGCGATCGGGTCGTGTGCCCATGTGAGGTGTGAGCGATCCATAAACATTGTGTGCCCATGTGGGGTGTGAGCAATAGGTGAACATCGTAGGCCCGACGGGGAGTTACTTCGGTAACGAGCGATGGTTCCAGCAGAGTTCCTGAGTGAACTAGTGATGATTGAGTCGGTACCCCGCATTGCATTTGCATAGAGTCGTGAGTCGGTCTCTATGATTTGCATTTATCATCTTTATAATGATGTGTTGTTGAATGAACATAATTGTGTATGTTTATACGGAATGATTGAGAATTGTGAAAGTGTGCATGATGAATATGTTTGGTGGATATATATATATACATATATATATATATATATATATATATATATATATATATACATTGTGATGTATATGGATGAAAATGTGATGAATTGTGGTGAGAATGTGTAATATGTCTATTTTTATGTTTATATATATATATATATAATTATATGCATTGTTATTATGATAATATTTCTCACCCTTCTGCTGTTTTATGATGCTCTATGAGGCATTGCAGAGTAGATATGCTGGAGGTCTTTTTGTGAAGCGTGTCTTCATTCTTTTGGTCGGTTGGCTCTGATATGTAGCACCGGGTAGCTAGGATGTATATTATTCTTTTGTGATACATTTGTACATGTATCTTGTTGATGAATGTTTATGTAAACATGACTTATAATGATGGATGATACTTGGTGATGCATATATCTACGTATATATACTTGGATGTATTTCAATGTTTGGATTTTCCGCTTTTATTCTAAATATTGAGATGTGGGTGTAAGGACAAAGTTCCTCTGTGGTAAGTTACCCCACTGTTGCATATCAATATTTTGAGCAGGTGTTGTATGTATTAAATGCGTGTATGATGTGACATGCCTCTTTTCACTACGCCAAACAAGGGAAAAGAGGGCGTTTTTTTTGGCCTATGACAGCGCTTAAAAGCGCTGTCTAAGCCAGCGCTGTCGTAGGTAAAGACATCGCTTTTTTATTTATGAAAAAGCGCTCTCTAAAATGGGACTTTAGACAGCGCTTTTTAAAAGCGCTGTCTAATGTATATGGAAATGATTTTTTTAATATAACTTTAGAGAGCGCTTTTTCCCTAAAAGCGCTCTCTAAATAGGATTTTAGTGTGCGATTTTTTCTTAAAAGCGCTCTTTAAAGTATACCTATAATTTTATTGATTTTTTTCCTATAACTTTAGAAAGCGCTTTTTCCTCAAAAGCGCTCTCTTTTGTCTACGTATAATTTTAAAGATTTTTTTTTAAAATCTCATTTTAACCATTTTTTTATGCAGAAACCTGCATAGTTTCAAACCTGCATTTCTTATAGAATTTCTTGCAACAACAGAATTATTTACATTTCAATAAATAGAATTCTTGAACAACAGAATTCATATACATTTCAATAAACACAGAATTTCCTTCTATTCACAAAACTAGAATTTACAACAGAATTGAATTTACAACAGAATTTTCTTATATTCACAAAACTAAAATTTACATTCCCAAAACTATACATTCAATAAATTTTGTTTAGAAGAAAGAATTCGCACAATTCATCCGTAATATAATTCAATTGTTTCCTTGTGTAAGAAGAACACGCCATATCTTCGAAATACTACATAACAAAACAAAATACGCATTATTTAGTTAAAAATAATAAATTATATGACATATCCGATAAATATTAAAATAAATCCTAAGTTATAAAACCATGCATACCCTTTTAGGAATCTCCAATTGGTCCATTTGAATGATTTCTCTCATGAACCTCAAAATGAAGTACCCGCAGTCTATGCCATTACGCTGACGAGGGCACTACACATAGACAAATAAATAAGAAATAATATATAGATGTTTTGTGTTATTAAGTAGCATCACTAATAAGCAATATTGTGAAAATTAATATACCTCCACTTTGACCCATGTAATATTGGTTGACCTAGCCCGTGCTACTCGAGTCTCTCTTTGTGCACGGTATAGTAGTATAGCTCTATAAAAGAAAAACGTAAACTTAGAACAATGTCACAGAAATAATTAGATATACAAATACACACGAATATTACGAACAGTCTCACTTACGTGTCAACCACATCCTTCATATTCTGATATGTGGACCAATCAGTATCCAATGAATTAAGATAATAGACCACTTCTGTAATAGGATTAATTGCAACCAACAACCAGTGTCCACTATAAAGTATAACAAAAGTTTAGATGGATAATTTGTACGCAAAAGATACAAATTAAAGATTAGAATGAAATTATAATGAAAATCTTACCTGTTTCCAGTATTATACGGTAAAAGAAACAGACATTCTGTGGTGCTGTCGTAAATCGCTCAAGTAAGTGGTCTCTTACGTCAATTGCATTCGTACCAATTCTCGGTGCATTCACAAGGCTGCAAGAGAAGAAACGGAATTTGTTTGACAAATTCGTCCCCCGCAAGAATTTTTCATACATGCACCTTAAATAAAAACATAATAAACATTAGACTATTATCATTGAAATGTGTAAATAAATTGTTCAACTAAATAAATAATAGATTGATTGGAGTACCAGATGTATGAATGCATAACACCGATGCCTAATTCAGTATGATTCAGAACCTGCTCCATGTCCTCTTTTCCGATTATCTCGGAATGAGGAAAACCAAAAACACCTTCGTCCATGTTGATTTGACGAATAGCACCTTGCATCAAATCTGACATTTCCAAAAGTGTTCCTAGACACGTCTGAAAGTGAGGTCTACTTTTTTCCTTCACGGTCCTTGTATGAGCTTTTTTCTTGCCGGTCTGTTGGGAAGGTTGAGCAGTAACCTAACAATCATATAAGTTAGGTAAAGTAGAAAATCATGAATTCGGATAATTGAATAACACTTAAAAGCTACCTCTCTGTGTGATTCAACAGACTCGTTTTGCAACAAAACCCCTTTATTCTTTGCTGCGGGTTTTGTAGGAGTCTAACATTACCATGAAAAAAAATGTAAGTAATGGTTCAGAATGATTTTCAAAATCGTTCAGAATTGACATTTGAATACTAAGAGATTCGTAATGGTTTTCAACATACCTCATCACCTATGAAAATGAGGTCTAACGGCCATGCAACAAACGAACCTATTGCATCCCGCAACAATGTAACCTCTGAAACTGAGTCTGGTATCGGTAGTAACGCATCCGTATCTAAAGCGATATCAACCGACACTTTCAGATAACCTTGTGGGAGCGGATGATGGTGAAGTAACGCTCCCGCAATGTTATGCACTTTTCCCTTGCCAACCATGCGATAAGTCGGAAACGACAAATACAGCTGACAAGATGAAATGCCCTGAAGCAATAATAAATATGTAACTGTTAATATGTATAAAGGTCAAATAAAATAAATGTGTTAATTATGTACTAATTACCTCGGGAATTTTAATTGGAGAATTGATATTAGCTTTGTCACTAGCATCTTTCAAACCGGAACCGCGCCTTTCCGCCTCATATGTCTCTTTATCCTGCTCCAATGCTTGGATTTTCGCTTATAGTGTCATCATAGTTTGCATGATTTCTTGGTTGGTGGGATTTTTTTTCTTTGATTGCTTATACAAGGATGATGGAGTCACACCAAATCCTTTACCTCTCACCCGACCGGGATACTCAGGAGCATTTAGTACTCGACTAAGAATGCTCCTGCAATCAGCCTCATCTGCGGGTATGGATTTAGATATATTCTCCTGAAATTCATTGACATATCGAAAATAATTAGTGGGGATTAAAAATTAATTATAATTTAATAAAATTTCAATTAACTTTGAGACATAATGTTATACTTACACATTCTTCATAAACATGTTGAACATCTTCTGTAACAGCTCCACCCTTACCCACGCGAGCTTCCTTCCACAAAACATGGTCCGAAAGTGATGATTCTTCACTTTTAGACTCTTCTAACTACACATTTAGATATGTACTAATTTCATCAATTATAACACAATAATACAATTAATAAAATCATAGCATTAATATATATACTTACCAATTTTTGTTGTAACCGTGCATATCCCAAACGCCCTTTTTTGTATGGATACGCGGGCTTTGATGCTCTTTCGCGGTTAATGGCACTCAATTTCTGGATAAACAAGTTTAAGTCATATCAAAACAAACTAATGAAACAAATATATAACACAATCAATAGACATGACAAGATAACATTACATTGAATTCTTCGATTTTCCGTTTGTCTACAAAAAGGCTCCATTCTTCCGGTGTAATCAAATTCGCATACAACGGTGGAAGTTCTCCTTCAACAAAATTTTTGTCTTCATCCCTAAGATACTTGTTTGATAACAAGGCTCTAAACCCTCTGTGTCTCTTTCCGGCCAATTGAAGACAATACTTTTTCTGGGTTTCTTCAATATTAAAGGACCTCTACAAAAAAACATACACATATAAACATAAAGTGTGTTAGTATAAGTAAATTAAAGACTTAATCGTCAACAAAAATCTAATAACATCAATCATATTTGGTAAGTACCTCTATCTCGGTCCATATCTTTTCTTTACCGGCATCCAACGCTTTACTCCTCCAATTATCACAAGTGATTGGAATATGCTGACGGACGAGTGAACCAATGTATGAAGCCAACATTGAACCGTTAGGCTCAACTAGTTGGTTCTGTTGACTCCAATGTACATCAAATCTCATCCCTTATCTCTAGCACGGATGATGCTCTTCATAATGGTTTTTCCTCTTTTTATTTCATGTTCTACATTCGAAGCTTCATTCTGAGTTTCCTCTGAATCATGTGTCTCGTGGGTGTCTTCCTGGTTATTAGACATTTTACCTGTAAGAAAGAAATAACAGTCAAATACCAACATTTAAAAGCAACAAAAAATAAGTTCACTAACTCTCTAGTATCAATTTAACCTACTTCACTAACTTTATCATCAACAGTCTAGTTTTTTTAATTCTTCACATTGCAACAATTCATTTTCCAAACAGTCCAAACTTCACACCAAAACAATCTTACATAGCATTCAAAATTATTATGCTTCACAACATGTCAACATCTTGATTAATATGCAATTCAAGTTGACAAACTAGCACAAGGCCACCATCTTTCAAATAATTAACAGTTCCTAATTCTTTTTAGTATAATTAACCACTCCTAACATTAGCTTAGTTGCAATTCAATAACATCAATCACATTTCCATTATGCTAACAAATCTATTTCAATCACTAACAGTTCTGTTTCAAATTACAAGCATGCCACAGCTCAATCAAGTCACCACATTATCATTCTAATATCATTTCCACTAACCTAATGCATCCAAGCATAACTAACACCAAAATCCACACAATACCAGTTCAATACTACAACAATAATTTAAATTCATATCTACATGCAACAACAACAGTAACAACAGTAACATGCAACAAAAATAACAGTCTAGTTTAAACATCAACAGCAACAACGAACAACGAACAGCAACAACAACAACGAACAACAGTAACAACAAAAACGAACAGCAACAACAAAAATAGTTTAAAAAAACGAAGAAGTTGCAGTAGAAGTAACAACGAACAACGAACAGCAACAACGAACAACAGTAACATGCAACAACGAACAATGTTAGAAGTAAGAACAATGTACCTCTTCTTCGTCACGACGGCAGCAAAACGACGGCAGCAGTGGTCACGACAATGAACAGCGAGGGTTTAGAGAAACGGTCGAGAGAGAAAATGAATAAAAGTGCTCTGAAAATGTTTAGAAGTGTTTTATATTTTAATTAGTAAAGCACTTTGGAGAGCGCTTTTCCTTAAAAAGCGCTTTCTAAGGTGGCCTTTAGAGAGCGCTTTTTATAAGCGCTCTCTAAAGTGACACCTATAGCAGCGATTTTTGGAAAGCGCTTTCTATACCTGAAAATGTCAAAAACTCTAAAAATGAGTCTGGGGCGAGGGGGATTCGAACCCCAGACTCAAAGCATGGCAAACATATACACAAACCTCCTTGACCAGCGGTACTACGCCCTCATCCATTGTTTATTCTCACTCTATAAATATATATTTTAAATACGTTAAAATGTTTGTATTAAATATAGTTTGATATAATTTAAATACGTTAAATTATAATTTAATATAATTTAAATATATTAAATATAGTTTGATATATTAATATAATTTAAAGTATATTTTAAATTATATATTAATATAATTTATATATATTAAATATAATTTAAATATATTAAATATAATTTGATATATTAATATAATTTAAAGTATATTTTAAATTATATATTAATATAATTTATATATATTAAATATAATTTCAATAAGTTAAAATGTTTGTATTTAAAACATATATATTTAAATATATTATTTGAATAATTTTAGGAATATTATTCTGAATTAATTTCAAACATTGAAACAAATATGCCTCATATTTATTTTAAACTTATAATAAAGTTTTAAATAATCAATTTAGTATATAAAATTAAATATTATTTCAAATTTATGTAAAAAATTAGTTTTAAAAAAAAATATTTGTGTTTGACCTTAGATGGCGCTTTTCAGAAAGCGCTTTCTTATGTGCTACCTATAAGAGCGCTTTGCTTAGAAAGCGCTTTCTAAAGTGAAAAGAATTTAAGACCTATAAGAGCGTTTTTCTGAAAGCGCTTTCTAAGGTTACCTTTAGACAGCGCTTTTTAAAAGCGCTGTCTAAAGTAATACCTATAGCAGCGCTTTCCAAAAAGCGCTTTCTAAGGTGGCATCCATTTATGGCATTTAACAGCGCTTTTTTAAAAGCGCTTTCTAAAGTCTGTCTTTTACGGCGCTTTTTTTTAGCGAAATTTTTTTATTGTTTTTAACAGCGCTTTTTTATAAAAGCGCTGTCTTTTTGGTGCTGTCTATTCCTATTTTTGGCGTAGTGTTTATACTATGTTTTAATCGTACTCTGGCGAATTTTTTAATATGTGCCTAAATGATTTATGTGATTATTTAGGGGGTATAGAAAGGGGGTGTTACATCATCCACTAGGAATCCTCAGTGATTTCTTCGTCGGAGTCTTCAGTAACTCCTATGTCAACTTCATCAGCAGTGTCCTTGTTGAAACTTTGGACAACCTTACTAGCAAAACCCTTCATGAACTCTTAGTCGAAACCTTCAGTAATCTTGACCATGACGCTCCATTGTTGAAATCATCAGCGATTTCGACCATATTGACATTGTTGTTGAGGCCTTCAGCAACCTCGATCATGTTAACCTCTGTTGGCTCTGCATAGTGAGCATCAGCCACTGGTAAGGGATCTGAATCGATATTTGTAACAGCCCGATTATGATTATCTCTATTTTGTGCTAATTTGTATTATTTTGTTGAGTCTTTTATTTAATTTGGGTGATAATAATGTTATTGTGAAATTGGTGTTTTAATCTGATATGTTGGCGTGTTATATTATTTTACCGTTTTTGAGAGTTTTCGGGGGAAATTAGATTGGAGGGTATTTTAGACATTTCATAATTATTGTTAAGTTAGAATTTAAGTGAGGAATGATTTAAGGGTATTTGTGAGATATTAAAAGTAAAGAAAAGAAAGTAATAAGAAAAGAAATAGAAAGAAAAGTATAAGAGTTAGAAAAGAGAGAAAAGGAGAGTTAGAGAGAAAAATAGAGAGAAAGAAGAACAAGAGAAGAAAAAGAGAAGAAAAGATTGGAAAAGCTAGGAAATCGTCAAGACAACTCTAGGAATCGAATTTAATCGGGTAAGGGGTGTGAAATATTATTATCTTATCTATGTGTATGATTATGTATGTGTGTGTTTGAATTGTTTAGATTGTTTTAGAGATATATGTGGTTAGGTCGAATTGGACAAAGTCGATAGAAATCGATGTTTTCGCGGACGAAAGTCGGATTAAGTCGCGTAGTGGAGTCGAGTGATGTTAGGCCGTGATTTAGTATGATTGTTTGATTGAGTTGGTTGATGTTGTAACTTTTGCATTTTTATATATATTGAGGAATTTGGTGTGAATTGAGGAGTGATTGATTGAATGGTGTTTGGATAGGTCTGATATAATTGTCTTTGGCTGGTATTTAATCGGGTGGAATTGTTGGAATGAGTCTACGGGATTTAATCGGGGTTTGGTTGGTTTTTCTGTCATTAAAACAGAGTTTTTGGTGGTTCTGCAGCAGTGTTAATCGATTAACCAAATGTGTTAATCGATTAACACGTGAAAAATTTGAGTGTTTTGCGTGAGTTCCATTCTGTTAACCGGTTAACCAAATGGGTTAACTGATTAACAGAGGCAAAACTTTGAAAAATCCAAAACTTCAGAAATTCATATCTTCTAAACCGTAAGTCGGTTTTGATCCCCGTTCGAAGCGTTGGAAAGCTAATGAGATGTTCTTTCTAGGAAAAATGGTTTTGAGGTCTGAACCTGGTTCAATTAGAACAGTATTTTCAAACCGTATCGTAGTGTCAGGCCTCCGGTTTATGTTTTTACATTATTTTGAAATATCCATATCTTTTGCATTGTTTATCCGATTGAGGTGTTCTTTATATGGATGGGAAGCTAAAAATATGTTCTATGATTTGGTGAAGAAAAATATTATTTTTAGCTGACTTTTAATCGACTTTTCCGGTAAACCGTAAATCGAATTGTTTGGTTATTTGTGAAAACGTTCGGTTGCCGTATGGCACAATTGATGTGAATGTATGTGGATTGTGTGTGATGAATGCATGACTATATTGTGAATATGTATGTGTGACGCCCCGATTTTTGATTATTTCCATTTTGTCAAGTCTTTTATTTAAATTGAGTGGTAATTTATTTTATTTGTGAAATTGGTGTGTTAAATGTTATTTTACCATTTTTGAGAGTTTTCGGGGAAATTAGAATGGAGGGTATTTTAGACTTTTCTCAATTAATCATAAGTTAGAGATTTATTGGAAATAGAATTATGAGAGAAAATGAATTAATTGAATTGGTGTAGAAAATGAGAGAAAAGAAATAGAAAAGAAAGAAAAAGAGATAAGAAAGGAAAATAGAAGGAAATAGAAAGAAAAGAGAAATAGAGAGAAAAAGGAGAGAAAGAAAGAGGAGGAAGAGAAAAGAAGGGGAAAAGAGGAAAACTTAGGAAATCATCAAGAACAATCATCTAGCAAGTTTGGAATCCGGGTAAGGGTGTGAAATCTTGTTATCTTATCAATGTATATGATTATGTATGATTATGTTGTTGTTGTTGTTGATTTTTATGAGTTTTGGGTATAAACCATTTTTGAGAAATTGATTAGAAATTGATCCAAATGTGTTAAAACTCTTGTTGTTTGTGATCTTGGTTGTCTATACATGTTTGATAAGTATTGTTACACTTCAAATTGTTGTTTTTCTGAGATTTGGATGATGAATTGGAGGATTTTGGGGTGGAAAACGCAGAACTCAGTTCTGCAGAATTTTTTTGGGTTTCCCCTGGCCATACGCGTAAGGGGCATGTCCATACGCGTATGAGCCAGGCGTTACGCGTATCATTGGCCTGTTTTTGGGTCAATACGCGTATGGAATGTGGCTTTTCCCGGCCCTCTAGTGATACGCGTATGGGCATTGGGCGTACGCGTATGGTTTTTGAAAACGTGAATTTGTGAAGGAAAAGGGTTATGCCCATACGCGTATGGGCATTGGCAATACGCGTATGGACAGGAGGAATGTAAAAATGGGATTTTTCAAAATGCCGTTTTCGTTTTCGTCCGTAACTTTTGTTCCGATTATCCGATTTTTACATTCTTGGTGTTGTTGGAAAGCTATTGAGCTATACTTTCTTATTATGATGAGTTGGAAATTGTTAGCCGATTTTATTATGTCGGAAAGTCAGGAATAGTGATATTTAGCGACTTTTACCGTTTTGACTATGTGTTTGAATGTGAATCATACAATGTGCATTGATGTGAATGTATATAGATTGTATGTGATTGTATGAGAAGAATGCATGAATATATTGTGAATATGTATGCATTTCAAGAATGTCTCGAGTCATTTTGCATGTGAAGCATCATGATGTGCATTCTTGTGTTGAGTGATTCTAATGAGAATCTGCTATAACGTCGTGTGCCCATGTGGGGTGTGAGCGATGATTATAGACGATCGTGTACCCGTGTGGGGTGTGAGCGATCGGGTCGTATGCCCATGTGGGGTGTGAGCGATCCATAAACATTGTGTGCCCATGTGGGGTGTGAGCAATGGGTGAACATCGTAGGCCCGACGGGGAGTTACATTGGTAACGAGCGATGGTTCCAGTAGAGTTCCTGAGTGGACTAGTGATGATTGAGTCGGTACCGCATTGCATTTGCATAGAGTCGTGAGTCGGTCTCTATGATTTGCATTTATCATCTTTATATGATGCATTGGTGAATAAACATAAATGTGTATGTTTATGTGGAATGATTAAGAATTGTGAAAGTATGCATGATGAATATGCTTAGTTGTGTATATATATACAATGTGATGTATATGAATGAATTGTGGTGAGAATGTGGAATATGTGTATTCTTATGCTAAGGTATATAATTATATGCATTGTTATTATGATAATATTTCTCACCCTTCTGCTGTTTTATGATGCTCTATGAGGCATTGCAGAGTAGGTATGCTGGAGGTCTTTTTGTGAAGCGTGTCTTCATTCTTTTGGTCGGTTGGCTCTGATATGTAGCACCGGGTAGCTAGGATGTATATGATTCTTTTGTGATACATTTGTACATGTATCTTGTTGCTGAATGTTTATGTAAACATGAAATTACGTTGTTGGATTATACTCGATGATGTATATATATTTGATGTATTTCAATGTTTGGATTTTCCGCTTTCATTCTAAATATTGAGATGTGGGTGTAAGGACAAGTTCCTCTGTTATAAAGTTACCTCACTATTGCATATCAATGTTTGAGCAGGTGTTGTATGTTTTAAAATCGTGTTTGATGTGACACGCCTCTTTTATACCATGTTTATAATTATACTCTGGCGAAATTTTTATTATGTGCCTAAATGATTATGTGATTATTTGGGGGTATAGAAAGGGGGTGTTACATTAAGTGGTATCTAAGCCAGAGTTGAGTCAGTTGTGTTTGTCTTGTTGTTGTGTTGGTTGAACTGTTGTTTAACCTTGTTGTCATTTTTGGGAATGATCAGAATATGGCTGGTAGAAACGACAATGCGATGGCTGCTGCTTTGGAAGCAATGGCTAGGGCGGTGCAAGGTGCGCCGAACGTGAATGCTAATGACGAGTTCAGGAAGAATCAACCACCGGTTTTCAAAGGAAAATTCGATCCCGATGGAGCTCAAAATTGGTTGAAAGAGATTGAAAGGATATTCAGAGTCATGGACTGTGCGGAGGAGAATAAGGTGAGGCTTGGATCTCACATGCTGAAGGAAGAAGCCGACGATTGGTGGGTCGGTATACGTGAAGTTCTTGAAGTGGATGATGAAGAAATAACTTGGAATTTATTTCGTACTGAATTCTTGAGAAAGTATTACCCTGAAAGTGTGAAGGGGAAGAAGGAGATGGAGTTTCTTGAACTAAAACAAGGTAGTATGTCGGTGGTGGACTATACTGCTAAGTTTGTGGAGTTGGTTCAATTCCATCCTCACTATGCTGCAATTACTGCTGAGTTCTCAAAGTGTATTAAATATGAGAATGGTTTACGTCCTGAGATTAAGCAAGCTGTGGGATATCAAAGGATAAGAAGGTTTGCAGATTTGACGAAATGTTGTAGAATCTTCGAGGAAGATAGTAAGGCTCGTTCTACACATTACAAAAGTTTGAATGAGAGGAAGGGAAAGCAACAAGCTAGAAGTAGACCTTATGTGACACCCGTTGATAAGGGCAAGCATAGGGGAAGCTTTGATAGGAGATCGGGAGGAGGAGGTTCCGGTTCCATTAAGTGTTACAAGTGTGGTGAAATGGGTCATAAATCATTTGAGTGTGGGAAGACTGTGATGAAATGTTCTAACTGTGGAGGTGTAGGGCATGCTACTACTGATTGTAGAAGGAATGTAGTGAAGTGCTATAATTGTGGAGAAGTTTGTCACATTAGTCCTAAGTGTACTAAGCCGAAACAAGCTCAAGCGGGCGGAAAAGTGTTTGCATTGGCGGGAACTCGGACCACTAGTGCAGACCGTTTGATTAAAGGTACATGCTTTATTAATAGTATACCTTTAGTTGCTGTTATTGATACGGAAGCGACTCATTCGTTTATTTCGTCTGAGTGCGCGAAGCGTTTGAATCTTGCTTTGTCTTTGATGGGTATTGAGACTCCTGCTTCAGGGTCGGTAACTACGTCTTTGGTGTGTGTAAGTTGTCCTTTGACCATGTATGGTAAAGACTTCATTATGGATTTAGTATGTTTGTCGTTGGAGGGATTGGACGTAATCTTGGGTATGAACTGGTTGCAATTTAACCGAGTTCATATAGATTGCTATCACAAGTTAGTAAGGTTTCCTTCTTTGGAAGATGATGAAGATGAGAGTTTCCTATCCACTAAAGCGTTGAAGAAACTTTTAGCGGACGAAGCTCAATTGTTTGGTTTGTTTGCATCATTGTCGGTGGAGAGTAAAGTTGAGCTTGATGTGTTCCCAGTGGTGTGTGATTTTCCAGAAGTGTTTCCGGAGGATATTACGGATGTACCGCCGGAAAGAGAAGTTGAGTTTTCTATTGATCTAGTTCCAAGTACTAGACCGATTTTGATGGCACCGTATCGTATGTCAGCATCGGAGTTGGTAGAATTGAAAAAGCAATTGAATGACTTGTTGGACAAGAAATTTGTAAGACCAAGTGTTTCTCCTTGGGGTGCTCCGGTATTGTTGGTAAAGAAGAAGGATGGGAGTATGCGGTTATGCATTGATTATCGACAATTGAATAAGGTGACAATTAAGAACAAGTATCCGCTTCCAAGGATCGATGATTTGATGGACCAATTGGTTGGTGCGCGTGTTTTTAGTAAGATTGATTTGAGATCAAGATACCACCAGATTCGTGTGAAAGGAGAGGATATTCAAAAGACGGCATTTAGGACACGGTATGGTCATTACGAATACTCCGTGATGCCATTCGGGGTTTCTAACACGTCGGGTGTGTTTATGGAATACATGAATCGTATTTTTCATGAACAGTTGGATCGTTTTGTGGTTGTGTTCATCGACGATATTTTGATTTACTCTAAGTCTCAAGAGGAGCATGAAGAGCATTTGAGGATTGTGTTACAAATTTTGAAAGAGAAACAATTGTATGCTAAGTTGTCAAAATGTGAATTTTGGTTGTCGGAAGTAAGTTTCCTTGGACATGTTATTTCCGGTAGTGGTATTAGTGTTGATCCATCCAAGATTGATGCGGTGATGTAATGGGAGGTTCCTAGGTCGGTTACGGAGATTCAAAGCTTTTTAGGCTTGGCGGGTTATTATCGGAGGTTTATTGAAGGATTTTCGAAGTTGGCACTTCCATTAACGCAATTGACTTGTAAAGGAAAGGTTTTCATTTGGGATATTCATTGTGAAGAGAGTTTCAATGAGCTAAAAAGAAGGTTGACAACGACTCCGATCTTGATTTTGCCTAATCCTAATGAACCATTTGTTGTGTATTGTGATGCTTCGTTGATTGGTTTAGGTGGTGTTTTGATGCAAGATGGAAAAGTTGTGGCATATGCTTCTAGACAATTGAGAGTGCATGAAAAGAATTATCCTACACATGACTTGGAGTTAGCGGTCGTGGTGTTTGTTTTGAAAATTTGGAGGCATTACCTTTATGGTGCAAGATTTGAAGTTTTTAGTGATCACAAAAGCTTAAGATATTTATTTGATCAGAAAGAATTGAACATGAGACAAAGGAGGTGGCTAGAACTTTTGAAGGATTATGATTTTGGTTTGAATTACCATCCGGGTAAGGCAAACGTGGTGGCCGATGCCTTAAGTCGGAGGTTGTTACATATGTCCGCATTGATGATGAAAGAATGGGAACTTTTGGAGGATTTTAGAGATTTGAGTTTGGTTTGTGAAATGACGCCGCGAAGTGTGAGACTTGGTATGTTACATGTTACGAATGATTTTCTTGCAACGGTTAGTGAAAAGCAAAAGTTGGATTTGAAGTTCGTTGATTTAATGATAAATGAGAATGAGGATTTCAAAGTTGATAACTTTGTATTTTTGAGATTCCGTGGTCGTATTTGTATTCCCGACGACGCGGAGTTGAAAAAGATGATTTTAGAGGAAGGACACCGAAGTAATTTAAGTATTCATCCGGGTGCGAATAAGATGTATCAAGATTTGAAGAAGATCTTTTGGTGGTCCGGTTTAAAGAGGAATGTGGCTCGATTTGTGTATGCATGCTTAACTTGTCAAAAGTCTAAGGTGGAACATCAAAAACCGAGTGGATTTATGCAACCGTTGGATATTCCGGAGTGGAAATGGAATAGTATATCGATGGATTTTGTTACGGGATTGCCGAATACGCAAAGAAGTCATAATGCTATTTGGGTAATTGTTGATAGGCTTACTAAATCTGCTCACTTCATTCCAATTGATATTAGTTATCCTTTGGAGAGGTTAGCCGAGATTTATGTTCTTGTGGTGGTGAAGTTACATGGAGTTCCTAAGAGTATTGTATCGGATAGAGATCCTAGATTCACATCGAGGTTTTAGGAGAGTTTACAAAAAGCTTTGGGTTCTAAGCTAAGATTGAGTTCGGCTTATCATCCGCAAACGGATGGTCAAACCGAAAGGACAATTCAATCGTTGGAGGATTTATTGCGTGCTTGTGTGCTCGAGCAAGGTGGTGCTTGGGATAGTTATTTGGCGTTGATTAAGTTCACCTACAATAACAGTTTTCATTCGAGTATAAGTATGGCACCATTTGAGGCTTTGTATGGTAGGAGATGTCGAACACCTTTGTGTTGGCATGAAACGGGTGAGAGGACAATAGTTGGACCGGAGATGGTACAACAAACGACGGAGAAAGTGAAGTTTATTCGGGAGAAGATGAAAGCTTCTCAAAGTAGACAAAAGAGCTATCATGACAAGAGAAGGAAAGATCTTGAGTTTCAAGAAGGCGACCATGTGTTTTTGAGAGTTACACCGGTTACGGGTGTGGGTCGTGCCTTGAAATCGAAGAAGTTGACTTCTCGTTTTATTGGTCCGTATCAGATTACTTCACGAGTTGGTGCTGTGGCTTACCGTGTGGCGTTGCCTCCGAACCTTTCGAATTTGCATGACGTATTCCATGTTTCGCAACTTCGGAAGTATGTTCCGGATCCGTCACATGTTATTCTTATGGACGAGGTTGAAGTGAGAGATAACCTTACGGTGGAAGCTTTGCCGATTAGGATTTTGGACCGTGAAGTTAAGAAGCTAAGGGGCAAGGATATTGCGCTTGTGAAAGTGGCGTGGGGAGACGTTGTGGAAGGCAATATGACTTGGGAACTAGAGAGTGGGATGCGAGAGTCGTATCCGGAGTTGTTTGTATCAAGTAATATTTTCGAGGACGAAAATTTCTAAAGTGGGGGAGAGTTGTGACGCCCCGATTTTTGATTATTTCCATTTTGTCAAGTCTTTTATTTAAATTGAGTGGTAATTTATTTTATTTGTGAAATTGGTGTGTTAAATGTTATTTTACCATTTTTGAGAGTTTTCGGGGAAATTAGAATGGAGGGTAGTTTAGACTTTTCTCAATTAATCATAAGTTAGAAATTTATTGGAAATAGAATTATGAGAGAAAATGAATTAATTGAATTGGTGTAGAAAATGAGAGAAAAGAAATAGAAAAGAAAGAAAAAGAGATAAGAAAGGAAAATAGAAGGAAATAGAAAGAAAAGAGAAATAGAGAGAAAAAGGAGAGAAAGAAAGAGGAGGAAGAGAAAAGAAGGGGAAAAGAGGAAAACATAGGAAATCATCAAGAACAATCATCTAGCAAGTTTGGAATCTGGGTAAGGGTGTGAAATCTTGTTATCTTATCAATGTATATGATTATGTATGATTATGTTGTTGTTGTTGTTGTTGATTTTTATGAGTTTTGGGTATAAACCATTTTTGAGAAATTGATTAGAAATTGATCCAAATGTGTTAAAACTCTTGTTGTTTGTGATCTTGGTTGTCTATACATGTTTGATAAGTATTGTTACACTTCAAATTGTTGTTTTTCTGAGATTTGGATGATGAATTGGAGGATTTTGGGGTGGAAAACGCAGAACTCAGTTCTGCAGAATTTTTCTGGGTTTCCCCTGGCCATACGCGTAAGGGGCATGTCCATACGCGTATGAGCCAGGAGTTACGCGTATCATTGGCCTGTTTTTGGGTCAATACGCGTATGGAATGTGGCTTTTCCCGGCCCTCTAGTGATACGCGTATGGGCATTGGGCGTACGCGTATGGTTTTTGAAAACGTGAATTTGTGAAGGAAAAGGGTTCTGCCCATACGCGTATGGGCATTGGCAATACGCGTATGGACAGGAGGAATGTAAAAATGGGATTTTTCAAAATGCCGTTTTCGTTTTCGTCCGTAACTTTTGTTCCGATTATCCGATTTTTACATTCTTGGTGTCGTTGGAAAGCTATTGAGCTGTACTTTCTTATTATGATGAGTTGGAAATTGTTAGCCGATTTTATTATGTCGGAAAGTCGGGAATAGTGATATTTAGCGACTTTTACCGTTTTGACTATGTGTTTGAATGTGAATCATGCAATGTGCATTGATGTGAATGTATATAGATTGTATGTGATTGTATGAGAAGAATGCATGAATATATTGTGAATATGTATGCATTTCAAGAATGTCTCGAGTCATTTTGCATGTGAAGCATCATGATGTGCATTCTTGTGTTGAGTGATTCTAATGAGAATCTGCTATAACGCCGTGTGCCCATATGGGGTTGTGAGCGATGATTATAGACGATCGTGTGCCCGTGTGGGGTGTGAGCGATCAGGTCGTGTGCCCATGTGGGGTGTGAGCGATCCATAAACATTGTGTGCCCATGTGGGGTGTGAGCAATGGGTGAACATCGTAGGCCCGACGGGGAGTTACATTGGTAACGAGCGATGGTTCCAGCAGAGTTCCTGAGTGTACTAGTGATGATTGAGTCGGTACCGCATTGCATTTGCATAGAGTCGTGAGTCGGTCTCTATGATTTGCATTTATCATCTTTATATGATGCATTGGTGAATAAACATAAATGTGTATGTTTATGTGGAATGATTAAGAATTGTGAAAGTATACATGATGAATATGCTTAGTTGTGTATATATATACAATGTGATGTATATGAATGAATTGTGATGAATTGTGGTGAGAATGTGGAATATGTGTATTCTTATGCTAAGGTATATAATTATATGCATTGTTATTATGATAATATTTCTCACCCTTCTGCTGTTTTATGATGCTCTATGAGGCATTGCAGAGTAGGTATGCTGGAGGTCTTTTTGTGAAGCGTGTCTTCATTCTTTTGGTCGGTTGGCTCTGATATGTAGCACCGGGTAGCTAGGATGTATATGATTCTTTTGTGATACATTTGTACATGTATCTTGTTGCTGAATGTTTATGTAAACATGAAATTACGTTGTTGGATTATACTCGATGATGTATATATATTTGATGTATTTCAATGTTTGGATTTTCGCTTTCATTCTAAATATTGAGATGTGGGTGTAAGGACAAGTTCCTCTGTTATAAAGTTACCCCACTGTTGCATATCAATGTTTGAGAAGGTGTTGTATGTTTTAAAATCGTGTTTGATGTGACACGCCTCTTTTATACCATGTTTATAATTATACTCTGGCGAAATTTTTATTATGTGCCTAAATGATTATGTGATTATTTGGGGGTATAGAAAGGGGGTGTTACAGTATGCATGTCAAGAGTGTCATGAGTCATGTTGTATGTGAAGCATCATGATGTGCATTCTTGCATTGTGGGGTTCTAAGATGAATCCGTTGTAACGTCGTAAGCCTTTTGAGAGGTGGGGGCGATGATTACAAACGATTGTAAGCCTTTTGAGAGGTGGGAGCAATCAGATTGTAAGCCTTTTGAGAGGTGGGGGCAATCCATAAACATTGTAAGCCTTTTAAGAGGTGGTAGCAATGGGTGAACATCGTATGCCCGACGGGGAGTTACACTAAGTAACGAGCGATGGTTCCAATAAGTTCTTCAATTGAACTTGAGATGAAATGAGTCGGTACCGTATTGCATTGCATAGAGTCGTGAGTCGGTCTCTATGATGTGCATTGGTCATCCTTGTTTTTGTGCATGGACGAATGAACATGAATATATGTGTTTATGTTGAATGATAAGCATTGTGATGAATATGCTTGGTTTTGTATATATATATATATATATATATATATATATATATATATATATATATATATATATATATATATATATATATATATATATATATATATATATATATATGCCTTGCGATGTATATTGAATGAGATGTGATGAATTGTGATAAGAATTGTATCGTTGTAATGATGCATTGAAGAATGAGTATAATATGTATGTTTATGTGGAATGGTAGAATGGTGAGAATGTTTTATGTGTATACTTTTGTGTTGAGATATATGATTATATGCATTGTTATTATGATAATATTTCTCACCCTTCTGCTGTTTTATGATGCTCTACGAGGCATTGCAGATTAGGTATCTGGTGGTCTTTTGTGAAGCGTGTCTTCATACCTTTTTGGTCGGTTGGCTCTGATATGTAGCACCGGGTAGCTAGGATGCTTATGTTTGATTCGTTTTTGTGATACATTCGTGTATGTATCTTGCTGATGAATTTGTGTATATAAACATGAATGATGTTGTTGTATCATACTTGTTGATGTATATATATATATATATATATAATGTATATATGTTTGATGTTATCAATGTTTAGATTTTCCGCTTTTATTCTAAATATTGAGATGTGGGTGTAAGGACTGAGTTCCTACGTTGAAAGTTACCCCACTGTTGCATATCATTTGTTAAGCAGGTGTTGTATATTTTAATTTCAAGCATAATGTGACATGCCTTTTTATGCCGTGTTTACTATTGTACTCTGATGAAATTTCCAATACGTGCCTAAATGATTTATTTGATTATTTGGGGGTACAAAAAGGGGGTGTTACATTAAGTGGTATCAGAGCCAAGGTTGAGTCAGTCGTGTCTGTCTCGTTGTTGTGTTGGTTGAACTGTTGTTTAACCTTTGTTGTTATTTTTGGGAGTGATCAGAATATGGCTGGTAGAAACGATAATGTGATGGCCGCTGCTATAGAAGCAATGGCTAGGGCGGTGCAGGGTGCGCCGAATGTAAGTGCTAATGAAGAGTTCAGGAAGAATCAACCACCGGTTTTCAAATGAAGATTTGATCCCGATGGTGCTCAACTTTGGCTGAAAGAGATTGAAAGAATCTTCAGAGTCATGGACTGTGCGGAAGAGAATAAGGTGAGGCTTGGATCTCACATGCTGAGGGAAGAAGCCGACGATTGGTGGGTCGGTATGCGTGAAATTCATGAGGTGGATAATGAAGAGGTAACTTGGGAATTGTTTCGTACCAAGTTTTTGCTGAAGTATTACCCTGAAAGTGTGAAAGGGAAGAAAGAGATGGAATTCCTGGAATTGAACCAAGGTGGTATGTCAGTGGTGGACTATACTGCTAAGTTTGTGGAATTGGTTCAATTTCATTCTCATTATGCTGCGATTACTGCTGAGTTCTCAAAGTGTATTAAATACGAGAATGGTTTACATCCTGAGATTAAGCAAGCTGTGGGATATCAAAGGATTAGGAGGTTTTCGGATTTGACTGAATGTTGTAGAATCTTCGAGGAAGATAGCAAAGCTCGTTCTACACATTACAAGAGTGTGAATGAGAGGAGAGGGAAACAGCAAGCTAGAAGTGGACCTTATGTGACCCCCGCTGATAAGGGTAAATATAAGGGAAACTTTGATAAGAGATCTGGAGGAGGAAGTTCTGGGTTCATTAAGTGTTTCAATTGTGGTGGAATGGGTCATAAAGCAACTGAGTGTAGGAAGGCCATTGGGAAATGTTCTAACTGTGGAGGTATTGGGCATTCTACTGCTGAGTGTAGGAGGAATATGGTGAAGTGTTTTAACTGTGGAGAAGTGGGACACATTAGTACTAAGTGTACTAAGCCGAAACAAGCTCAAGCGGGCGGAAAGGTGTTTGCATTGGCAGGGACTCAGACCACTAGTGCAAACCGTTTGATTAAAGGTACATGCTTTATTAATAGTACACCTTTAGTTGCTGTTATTGATACGGGAGTGACTCATTCGTTTATTTCGTCTGAGGTGCGCGAAGCGTTTGAATCTTGCGTTGTCTTTGATGGGTATTGAGATGGTTATTGAGACTCCTGCTTCGAGGTTGGTAACTACGTCTTTGGTGTGTGTAAGTTGTCCTTTGACCATGTATGGTAAAGACTTCATTATGGATTTAGTGTTTTTGCCGTTGGAGGGATTGGATGTAATCTTGGGTATGAACTGGTTGCAATTTAATCGAGTTCATATAGATTGCTATCATAAGTTGGTAAGGTTTCCTTCTTTGGAAGATGATGAAGATGAGAGTTTTCTATCTACTAAAGAGTTGAAGAAACTTTTAGAGGATGAAGCTCAATTGTTTGGTTTGTTTGCATCATTGTCAGTGGAGAGTAAGATTGGTATTGATGTGTTTCCAGTGGTGTGTGATTTTCCATAAGTGTTTCCGGAGGATATTACGGATGTACCGCCGGAAAGAGAAGTTGAGTTCTCTATTGATCTAGTTCCTGGCACTAGACCGATTTCGATGGCACCGTATCGTATGTCGGCATCGGAGTTGATAGAATTGAAGAAGCAGTTGAATGACTTGTTGGACAAGAGATTTATAAGGCCAAGTGTTTCTCCTTGGGGTGCTCCAGTATTGTTGGTAAAGAAAAAGGATGGAAGTATGCGGTTATGTATTGATTATCGACAGTTGAACAAGGTGACAATTAAGAACAAGTATCCGCTTCCAAAGATTGATGATTTGATGGACCAATTGGTTGGTGCGCGTGTCTTTAGCAAGATTGATTTGAGATCGAGATATCACCAAATTCGTGTGAAAAGCGAGGATATTCAGAAGACGGCATTTAGGACACGGTATGGTCATTACGAATATTCCGTGATGCCATTCGGGGTTTCTAATGCGCCGGGGGTGTTTATGGAATACATGAATCGTATTTTTCATGAACAGTTGGATCGTTTTGTGGTTGTGTTCATCGATGATATTTTGATTTATTCTAAGTCTTGAGAAGAGCATGAAGGGCATTTGAGAATTGTGTTGCAAATTTTGAGAGAGAAACAATTATATGCTAAGTTGTCAAAATGTGACTTTTGGTTATCGGAAGTAAGTTTTCTTGGACATGTTATCTCCGGGAGTGGTATTAGTGTTGATCCATCTAAGATTGATGCGGTGATGCAGTGGGAGACTCCTAGATCGGTTACGGAAATTCGAAGCTTTTTAGGCTTGGCGGGTTATTATCGGAGGTTTATTGAGGGATTTTCGAAGTTGGCACTTCCGTTAACGCAATTGACTTATAAAGGAAAGGCTTTCATTTGGGATATAGATTATGAAAAGAGTTTCATTGAGCTAAAAAGAAGGTTGACAACGGCTCCGATCTTGATTTTACCGAATCCTACAGATCCATTTGTGGTGTATTGTGATGCTTCTTTGATTGGTTTAGGTGGTGTTTTGATGCAAGATGGAAAATTTGTGGCTTATGCTTCAAGATAATTGAGATTGCATGAAAAGAATTATCCTACGCATGACTTGGAGTTAGCGGCGGTGGTGTTTGTTTTGAAAATTTGGAGGCATTACCTTTATGGTGCAAGATTTGAAGTTTTTAGTGATCACAAAAGCTTAAGATATTTATTTGACAAGAAAGAATTGAACATGAGACAACGAAGATGGTTAGAGCTTTTGAAGGATTTTGATTTTAGTTTGAATTACCATCCGGGTAAGGCGAATGTGGTAGCCGATGCCTTAAGTCGAAAGTTGTTACATATGTCCGCATTAAGGATGAAAGAATGGGAACTTTTGGAGGATTTCAGAGATTTGAGTTTGGTTTGTGAAATGACGCCGCGAAGTGTGAGACTTGGTATGTTACATGTCACGAATGATTTTCTTGCAACGGTTAGTAAAAAGCAAAAGTTGGATTTGAAGTTCGTTGATTTAATGATGAATGAGAATGAGGATTTCAAGGTTGATAACTTTGGAGTTTTGAGATTCTGTGGTCGTATTTGTATTTCCGACGACGCGGAGTTGAAAAGATGATTTTAGAGGAAGGACACCGAAGTAATTTAAGTATTCATCCGGGTGCGAATAAGATGTATCAAGATTTGAAGAAGATCTTTTGGTGGTCTGGTTTAAAGAGGGATGTGGCTCGATTTGTGTATGCGTGTTTGACTTGTCAAAAGTCGAAGGTGGAACATCAGAAGCCTAGTGGTTTGTTGCAACCGTTGGATATTCCGGAATGGAAATGGGATAGTATATCGATGGATTTTGTTACGGGATTGCCGAATACACAAAGAGGTCATAATGCTATTTGGGTGATTGTTGATAGGCTTACTAAATCTGCTCACTTTATTCCAATTGACATTAGTTATCCTTTGGAGAAGTTAGCCGAGATTTATGTTCGTGTGATTGTGAAGTTACATGGTGTTCCTAAGAGTATTGTATCGGATCGAGATCCGAGATTTACATCAAGATTTTGGGTGAGTTTACAAGAGGCTTTGGGTTCTAAGCTAAGATTGAGTTCGGCTTACCATCCGTAAACAGATGGTCAAACCGAGAGGACGATACAATCGTTGGAGGATTTGTTGCGTGCTTGTGTGCTAGAGCAAGGTGGTGCTTGGGATAGTTATTTAGCGTTGATTGAGTTCACCTATAATAACAGTTTTCATTCGAGTATTGGTATGGCACCATTTGAGGCTTTGTATGGTCGGAGATGTCGAACACCTTTGTGTTGGCATGAAACTGGTGAGAGGGCGATTGTTGGACCGGAATTGGTACAAGAAACGACGGAGAAAGTGAAGTTTATTCGGGAAAAGATGAAAGCTTCTCAAAGTAGACAAAAGAGTTATCATGACAAGAGAAGGAAGGATCTTGAGTTTAAAGAAGGCGAACATGTGTTTTTGAGAGTTACACCGGTTACGGGTGTGGGTCGTGCTTTGAAGTCGAAGAAGTTGACTTCTCGTTTTATTGGTCCGTATCAGATTACTGCACGTGTTGGCGCTGTGGATTATCGTGTGGCGTTGCCTCCGAATCTTTCGAATTTGCATGACGTTTTCCATGTTTCGCAACTTCGGAAGTATGTTCCGGATCCGTCACATATTATTCCTATGGACGAGGTAGAAGTGAGAGATAATCTTACGGTTGAAGTATTACCGATTAAGATTTTGGATCGTGAAGTTAAGAAGCTAAGAGGCAAGGATATTGCGCTTGTGAAAGTAGCGTGGGGAGGCGCTTCGGAGGGCAATATGACTTGGGAATTAGAGAGTGGGGTGCGAGAGTCGTATCCGGAGTTGTTTGAATCAGGTAATATTTTCGAGGACGAAAATTTCAAAAGTGGGGGAGAGTTGTAACAGCCCGATTATGATTATCTCCATTTTGTGCTAATTTGTATTATTTTGTTGAGTCTTTTATTTAATTTGGGTGATAATAATGTTATTGTGAAATTGGTGTTTTAATCTGATATGTTGGCGTGTTATATTATTTTACCGTTTTTGAGAGTTTCCGGGGGAAATTAGATTGGAGGGTATTTTAGACATTGCATAATTATTGTTAAGTTAGAATTTAAGTGAGGAATGATTTAAGGGTATTTGTGAGATATTTAAAGTAAAGAAAAGAAAGTAATAAGAAAAGAAATAGAAAGAAAAGTATAAGAGTTAGAAAAGAGAGAAAAAAAGAGTTAGAGAGAAAAATAGATAGAAAGAAGAACAAGAGAAGAAAAAGAGAAGAAAAGATTGGAAAAGCTAGGAAATCGTCAAGACAACTCTAGGAATCGAATTTAATCGGGTAAGGGTGTGAAATATTATTATCTTATCCATGTGTATGATTATGTATGTGTGTGTTTGAATTGTTTAGATTGTTTTAGAGATATATGTGGTTAGGTCGAATTGGACAAAGTCGATAGAAATCGATGTTTTCGCGGACGAAAGTCGAATTAAGTCGCGTAGTGGAGTCGAGTGATGTTAGGCCGTGATTTAGTATGATTGTTTGATTGAGTTGGTTGATGTTGTAACTTTTGCATTTTTATATATATTGAGGAACTTGGTGTGAATTGAGGAGTGATTGATTGAATGGTGTTTGGATAGGTCTGATATAATTGTCTTTGGCTGGTATTTAATCGGGTGGAATTGTTGGAATGAGTCTACGGGATTTAATCGGGGTTTGGTTAGTTTTTCTGTCATTAAAACAGAGTTTTTGGTGGTTCTGCAGCAGTGTTAATCGATTAACCAAATGTGTTAATCGATTAACACGTGAAAAATTTGAGTGTTTTGCGTGAGTTCCATTCTGTTAACCGATTAACCAAATGGGTTAACCGATTAACAGAGGCAAAACTTTGAAAAATCCAAAACTTCGGAAATTCATATCTTCTAAACCGTAAGTCGGTTTTGATCCCCGTTCGAAGCGTTGGAAAGCTAATGAGATGTTCTTTCTAGGAAAAATGGTTTTGAGGTCTGAACCTGGTTCAATTAGAACAGTATTTTCAAACCGTATCGTAGTGTCAGGCCTCCGGTTTATGTTTTTGCGTTATTTTGAAATATCCACATCTTTTGCGTTGTTTATCCGATTGAGGTGTTCTTTATATGGATGGGAAGCTAAAAATATGTTCTATGATTTGGTGAAGAAAAATATTATTTTTAGCCGACTTTTAATCGACTTTTCTGGTAAACTGTAAATCGAATTGTTTGGTTATTTGTGAAAACGTTCGGTTGCCGTTTGGCACAATTGATGTGAATGTATATGGATTGTGTGTGATGAATGCATGACTATATTGTGAATATGTATGCATGTCAAGAGTGTCATGAGTCATGTTGTATGTGAAGCATCATGATGTGCATTCTTGCATTGTGGGGTTCTAAGATGAATCCGTTGTAACGTCGTAAGCCTTTTGAGAGGTGGGGGCGATGATTACAAACGATTGTAAGCCTTTTGAGAGGTGGGAGAAATCAGATTGTAAGCCTTTTGAGAGGTGGGGGCAATCCATAAACATTGTAAGCCTTTTGAGAGATGGTAGCAATGGGTGAACATCGTATGCCCGACGGGGAGTTACACTAAGTAACGAGCGATGGTTCCAATAAGTTCTTCAATTGAACTTGAGATGAAATGAGTCGGTACCACATTACATTGCATAGAGTCGTGAGTCAGTCTCTATGATGTGCATTGGTCATCCTTGTTTTTGTGCATGGACGAATGAACATGAATATATGTGTTTATGTTGAATGATAAGCATTGTGATGAATATGCTTGGTTTTGTATATATATATATATATATATATATATATATATATATATATATATATATATGCCTTGCGATGTATATTGAATGAGATGTGATGAATTGTGATAAGAATTGTATCGTTGTAATGATACATTGAAGAATGAGTATAATATGTATGTTTATGTGGAATGGTAGAATGGTGAGAATGTGTTATGTGTATACTTTTGTGTTGAGATATATGATTATATGCATTGTTATTATGATAATATTTCTCACCCTTCTGCTGTTTTATGATGCTCTACGAGGCATTGCAGATTAGGTATCTGGTGGTCTTTTGTGAAGCGTGTCTTCATACCTTTTTGGTCGGTTGGCTCTGATATGTAGCACCGGGTAGCTAGGATGCTTATGTTTGATTCCTTTTTGTGATACATTCGTGTATGTATCTTACTGATGAATTTGTGTATATAAACATGAATGATGTTGTTGTATCATACTTGTTGATGTATATATATATATAATGTATATATGTTTGATGTTATCAATGTTTAGATTTTCCGCTTTTATTCTAAATATTGAGATGTGGGTGTAAGGACTGAGTTCCTACGTTGAAAGTTACCCCACTGTTGCATATCATTTGTTAAGCAGGTGTTGTATGTTTTAATTTCAAGCATAATGTGACATGCCTTTTTATGCCGTATTTACAATTGTACTCTGATGAAATTTCCAATACGTGCCTAAATGATTTATTTGATTATTTGGGGGGTATAAAAAGGGGGTGTTACAATATTCATCTGGCTTTTGGACTTCTCACCGAACTTGAGCCTTCCTTCTTGGATAGCATTTTGGACAAGATCCCTGAAAAGAAAACATTGAGAAATCTAATGTCCCAAGAAATTATGGCATTTACAAAACCCTCTCTTTTTTCTTTGCTCTAAACGAGGCATTTTAGCACCGGGAGGCACTATCATCTGACCATCCTTAACTAACAAATCAAAAATTTCGTCACATTTAGTAACGTCGAAAGTATACGTTTTCTTGGGAAATTTATCATACTTTTCTAGTTCGACAGGGTTTTTCCCAATCGAAGGGGCCAACAGATTACAAGAATAAGGTGTGACTTGTTTCAATTCAGCAAGATCAATCTCGCCTTCGTCGAAACTTACTGGCTCATTATAATATTTTTCGTCTTCGTCATTGACTTCGACGTAGGCTACCTTTTTATTCTTATTTTCCCTAGCCTTTTCTTCCTTAAAGCGTTCTAATTGTCGAACACTGTCAGCCAATTGGACCATCTCCTTTAAATATTGGGTATCCAATTTCTTCCTAATGGAATAATTGAGGCCTCCAACGGCCATTTCGACCAACTCATGCTCTAGAACTTGTGTAAAACATCTAGCCTTGAGCAGTCAGAATCTGTTCAAATAGTCATCTATTGGCTCTGTGAATTTTCGTTTTATACTAGCCAACTCCTTGAAACTGATCTTAGTTTGTCCTATATAGAACTGTTCATAAAATAACCATTCCAACTGGGTCCAATTATGGATCGAATTTGGTGGCAAAGTTGTGAACCATGTGAAGGCATTCTTCGTCAGAGAACTTGAGAAGTATTTTACCCTAAGATTCTCATTATTCGCAACTTCTCCAGCCTATATCACATATCTGGCCACGTGTTCGAAAGTGGACTCAGTGGTGTCCCCAAAAAACTTAGTAAACTTAGGGACTTTCGTTCTAGGAGGCAACTCCGACTGGCGAATATATTCTGACAAAGGAGATGCATAATTTGGCCTTCGAAGGCCAAAGTTGACTCCATTCTGGGCCATAATCCTTTCGACCATGACTGCTAGATTATTATCCGCTGCCACATCGTTACGTCGAACCTATTATATAACGTTGTCAGCGTCCTGATTTCTATTTATAAAAACCACCCTTGGTTGTTCTCCTACAGGAATGTGAGGCTGATTCCTAGGGAGTTCGACTACTCCCTGGTTTGCTAAATTCATCTGTGGTATGTTTTATAGGTTTTGTTGGACTTGGTTAATAGTGGGGTCCTCTTCGAACATTGCCCCTTGGTTTCTTGCGATATACTCCATCTGAGGGTGTCGAGGAGGGTTAGGTACACCAAAGAAATCTGCAAGGCGCGTCATCTGCGCAGCCATTTGCTGATTAGTTTGGGTGGTATTTTGGATTAGAGGCTGGAAAATTTCTCCCATAGTTTGGGACATCATTTAGACTATTTGGTGGTTACTTTCATCCATTTGTTGCCTTAAGTATACAGCAGTGGTATTTGTCAAATTTGGCATCTGGGTTGAATATCCTATTCCTAAGGACTGGTTATTTCGACCCATGTTAACCCCAGATCCCGACCCTTGTAAAGTTGAAGTCGTTATGGGTTCTGTAAATACTGGCGGAGCATTCTGTAAGTTCGTCATCATCGAAGTTGGCATCCCATAAGGCGGGTCTCAACTAGGCAAAGGCATAGAAAATCTAGGGGGAATAAATGGTTGGAAGTTAGCATTTCCCACAGGTGGGGGAGTCCTTGGTGGCCCCCTTTATCCCACATAACTCAGAATGGGCTGAGTATGAGCAATCGAATGTGTAGGTATCGAACATTCCATAGATGGTATGGCTTCAAAAATAGGCGCAGAAATCGTTGGTCCGAATATCTCGGGGTTGGTTCTACATTAACACTAGGCGTATTTTGAGGATTCGAACTATTTGGCTGATTAGTACTTGCCATTTTCCTCGTATATTTTCTTCTTGGTCTATCTTCGTTTGTGGTGACTACTTTTTCACTTCTTAATAGCATACAACGAAGTATTCGACAAAGAAAAGATAATCAAAATGCATAAATATGAGTTTCTTTTGAAAACACAAGAAATTCGTTTAGCACTGTCCCACTGGGCGTGCCAATTTATTTACTGGGAAAAATAGTAAACAACCTCTTCTCTATCAATTTTATAAGAAAAATGAGTAACTTGCATGATCAAGCAAACTAAATTCTAGGACATGTGCTAAAACAAATTAAAAAGGTATGAAAGTAATGTTAAACATTTTTACGGTGTTCATATTTGGAGACAAAGGTATTTCGACAATACTTAAAAGAGAAGTAATACGAGGAAATAATTAGAAGGGCATTGGAAAGTAACTTAACAAAATAAAGCAAAGAAAATAGACTTCTGAATGAAAATTAATTGGATTGCATTGAATAAGAAAAATGGTGTTACGTAAAACGTATATTTCTTGAACAACTCGTTTCTCGCTACACACGGATACTTTGAGTGATTTGAGAAATTTGTACAACTTTCACACACACAAATCCTAATGCTAAGACTTGCTATTTATAATGGTAAAAAATAACTATCCACTTACGGCCTATTAATCAGAGCGAAACACATGGTATCCTGCATATCTTCATTCTTTAGATGTTCACCACGTGTCTCTTTCTCTCAAACGACGCTAATTAGCCCTCTGTCGAAGAACATTTCCAAACTCTTAGAAATATTTCTATGTCCCTAAACCATATCTTCTCTGCACAAATACACTTTTCGACTAGACTTTTTGGCAACGACATTTCTGTCGAAGTCTCCTGAAACTTCTCAAATCCTATCTCTTAAAATAGAACTCTTAATCCAATATTAGACGTCGAAATTGGGAGCTAACACAACGATGACAATATATAGGAGACATGCTAGTTAATCATTCTAAATCTGAGCATCAACGTCCTTCTTTGCAAAGAAATTACGAAGAAACAATAAATGGGCGAACTCGACTTCATGAGGAACAAATAGGAAAAAAATTGAATAAAAAGACAAATAAATAGATACACTAACGAGAATGAAATGCTGCAAATATAATAATACTGACTCCAAACCATAACAATAAAACAGAGGGTTGATTTGCATGTCGAACAAAATAGAAATCTAATATGACTTCTAAAAAAATTATTATCTTTCATATTCCAACAAAAATACCACCAAACTACTTAAGCAATTATATACACGTTAACTTTGTTATATTGTAATTCCTAGTGTCTAAGTGTCGAAGTCGAATGCCATGTATGGAAATGTCAGTGTGTCGAAACAGTTTGTTTCACACAGATTTGTTTCTAGATTGGATTCTGTTTAGATATGATTTGATATGATTTAGATTAGATCTGATATTTTGGGCTTTTAGAGTTTTGGGCCTTTGTAAATCTAAATCTATAAATAGGGAGTTTCTCCTGTACATTGTAATACAATTGCATTCACAGTTTGCAGATTAGCAAGTGAATAATAGCAATAGAAGAAATCCCACAGTTCGTGGGTAGAAACACTTTTCTCCAAATATTTCTCCTCTCTCTCTTTTCTTTCTTGCTGTTAGTTTGTTCTTCTTCTTCTTTCTTTGTTCTTCATTATCATTACGTACAGTTTGTGGGTTGATGATCAATCTTGAGATCAAGATTGAAGCGAAATCATCATAGGGTGTGGTGAATTTCCAACATCTGGTATCTAGAGCTCCGGTTGCGATTCAAGGAGGAAAATCGTGATGGCTATGAATCATTCAAATAGGCACTTTCTGGCGACCCTACCAATTCTCAAGAAAGATAATTATGAGAATTGGTGCAAGCAGATCAAGGTGGTTTTCTGTTATCAAGATCTGTGGGATCTTGTGAAGGAATGAGTAACACCGCTTAGGGAAAACGTGACGGATCAAGAAAAGGCGGCACTCAAAGATTTGAAGAAGAAAGATTATAAAGCGCTGTTTATAATCCATCAATATGTTGATCCAGATAACTTTGAAAAAGTTAGCGATGCTGAATCAGCAAAGGAAGCATGGGAGATTCTTGAAAAGCCGTTTGGAGGCGCAGAAAAGGTGAAAGAGGTGAGGTTACAAACTCACAAGAGAACCTATGAGTTGCTTTAGATGGAAGACAACGAAAGTATTATAGATTTATTCACCAGAGTTATAAAACTGGTGAATCAAATCAAAGTATGTGGAGAAACGCTGACGACAAAAGCAGTAGTCTCAAAGATTTTGAGATCGTTGGCTCCTAAGTTCGACCACGTGGTAGTAGCCATAGAAGTCGAAAGACTTCTCAGTATTGACGAAGGAAGAGCTTCAAGGGACGCCTGAGTCTCATGAACAAAGGATGGCTAAGAGAGCTGCAGGAAAGTCGAAGAGTGATATGGCTTTACAGGCGCAGTTAGAAAAGGAAAGGAAAGGCAAAGGAAACGCGAATGGCAACAAAGATAGAGGAGTCAGTAATTCGACTCAGAAGAAACCTTGGAACCAAGGCAACCAAAGAGGTGGTGCTGCAGGTAGAGGAAGAGGTGGTGGTCGAAAGCCAGATAAAAGTCACATTCAATGTTTCAATTGTCAGAAGTATGGCCATTATGTTAGTAACTGTCCAGGAAAGAAGAAAAATCAAGAAACGAATGCAAATCTGTCGAAGCATGAAGAAGAAGAGACGTTGCTGATGGTCACAACGAAAGATGAAGAGAGATTCCAAGATCAGTGGTACTTGGACTCAGGATGCTCATCACACATGACTGGAAGGAAAGATTGGTTTGTCAACATGAAGCCCTTGTCGAAGAACACAGTGAAGTTTGCAAATGACAACACTCTAGTAGCTAAAGGTGTTGGTGATGTTCTGATTATGAGGAAAGATGGGAAAAGGTCAACAATTTCCAATGTGTTGTACATACCAGGCATGAAGAGTAATTTGCTCAGTATAGGGCAGCTTGTCGAAAAGAACTACAAGGTAGTTGTCAAAGACAAGATGATGAGAGTTCTCGACGCAGGTGGTAGGTTGATCTTGAAGGCACCAATGTCTCAGAATAGGACCTTCAAGATTGAACTCAATGTGATGGAGCACAAGTGTCTAGCAATAGCAGCCAGCAGAGATGAGTGGTTATGGCACTTTCGACTAGGCCATCTCAACTTCAATGACATCAGAGAAGAAATATGGTTTCGGGATTACCAGAAATCGACATTCCAAGTGAAGTCTGTGAAGAGTGTGTTCAGTCGAAACAACACAAGAATAGCTTCAGCAAGGATGCAGGAAGGAAGTCGAAGGTAATACTTGAAGTCATATACTCTGATGTATGTGGTCCAATCCAGGTGGATTCGATTAGTGGCAACATATATTTTGTCATGTTTATAGATGATTTCAGTCTAAAGTTATGGACCTACCTCATCAAGAAGAAAAGTGATGTGTTTGAGGTATTTGTCAGATTCAAATCCATGGTCGAAAGACAGAGTGGTCGAAGGTTGAAAACTCTGAGAACTGATGATGGTGGAGAATATGTGTCGAAAGAGTTTGATGCATTGTGTAGAAAAGAAGAGATTGTGCATGAGGTGGTGCCACCCTACACTCCACAGCAGAATGGGATTACAGAACGCAAGAACAGAACCATCATGAACATGGTAAGGAGTATGTTGAATGGAAAACATCAACCCAAAGAGTTATGGGGAGAAGCAGTTTCGACAGCAACATATATTTTAAACAGATGTCCGACGAAGAAGCTTGAAGGAGTCACACCAGAAGAATGTTGGTCTGGTGTCAAGCCAAGCCTCAGTCACTTAAAGGTGTTTGGATATATAGCACATAGACATGTGCTAGATCAGTTGAGAAGGAAGCTTGATGACAAGTCAAATCAGATGATCTTGATAGGATATCATTCGACTGGAGGTTACAAGTTGTTCGACCCAGTGAATAAGCAGGTAGTGATCAGCAGAGATGTGATCATAGATGAGCTTAAAGAATGGGATTGAAAAGAGAAAGCCAAGAAGGATTCAGTGAGAATCTCTTGTGAAGAACCAACCACTGAAGTCGAAAGAGAAGTTCGACAGGAACCAGTTGCAGATGAAGCAGGTTCAAGCAGACCTCGACGAATAAGACACATGCCTACAAGGTTGCAAGAATGTGTAATTACATCAGATGATGTAGTCGATGAAGAAGGAGAGCTGGTACATTATGCTTTCTACGCAGATGTCGAACCAGTCAATGCAGCTGAGGCATTGAAAGATTCGAAGTGGGTGAAAGCAATGAATGAAGAGTTAGAATCCATCGAAGTCAACAACACATGGTCACTTGTCGAATTGCCTCAAGGTAAGAAGACAATTGATGTGAAATGGGTTTACAAGGTAAAGGTGAATCCCAGAGGAGAAGTAACTCGACACAAGGCGAGACTTGTGGCGAAAGGATTTCTTCATAAGGAAGGAATTGACTTTGATGAAGTGTTCGCACCTGTTGCTAGGATCGAAACAATCAGGTTGGTAGTTGGTCTAGCAAATATGAACAATTGGCACACATGTCAGATGGACGTGAAGTGTGTATTCCTTAATGGTCCCCTAGATGAAGAAGTTTATGTCGCACAACCAGCTGGGTATGTGAAACGAGGCGAAGAAAGAAAGGTGTACAGGCTGCATAAAGCCCTGTATGGACTTAAGCAAGCTCCAAGAGCTTGGAATAAGAAAATCGACAGCTTCTTAAGGGAGAAGGAATTTGTGAAGTGTACAACTGAGCATGGAGTATATGTAAGAAGAAGCAATGGCGAATTGCTTATACTATGCCTCTATGTCGATGATTTGTTGATAGCAGGTAGTTGCAAGAAGGAGATCAAAAATTTCAAACATGACCTGAGTGAGGAGTTTGAAATGTCAGACTTGGGAAATCTCTCATATTTCCTTGGCATCGAATTCTACAAAACTAGTAGAGGGTTGATGATGTACCAACGAAGATATGCAGGCGAAATACTCAAGAGATTTGAGATGCAAGATTGCAACTCAACTTCGACTCCAGCTGAGACCAGACTGCAACTGTCGAAGGACCCAGACGAAGATGATGTCGACCCAACCCAATACAGAAGACTTATTGGGTCACTTAGATACCTTTGTCACACAAGGCCTGACTTAGCATACAGTGTTGGTATGGTAAGTAGATTCATGCAAAAGCCAAAGGTATCACACCTAACAGTGACGAAGAGGATACTGAGGTATCTGAAAGGGACTCTCGACTATGACATTTTGTTTCCTGCAGCTGATGAAGGGAAAGAATGCAAGTTAGTGGGATACACAAACTCTAGCTGGTGTATTGATGTAGAAGATAGAAAATCCACAGCTGGATATGTGTTTATGTTAGGTGGTGCACCAGTTGCTTGGAGTTTGAGAAAGGAGCCAGTAATGGCATTGTCATCATGTGAAGCAGAATATATAGTTGCTTCTCTTTGTGCATGTCAAGCAACCTGGATGGTGAACTTGGTCGAAGAGATTATAGGGAAGAATCATGGAGCAATTACCATGAAGATCGACAGCATGTCAGCTATCAACTTGGCAAAGAATCCAATAGCTCACGGTCGAAGCAAGCACATCGAAATGATGTTCCACTATCTTCGAGAGCAGGTAGCAGAAGGGAAGATGGATTTGGAACACTGCAGAACTGAGAATCAGATTGCAGATGTCATGATGAAGGGAGTGCAGGTCGAAGCCTTCAGAAGACTAAGAGCCATGATGAATATAGACAGCTTAGACACAATGAATTAGGTGGTGTGTTCAATTGTAATTCCTAGTGTCTAAATGTCGAAGTCGAATGCCATGTATAGAAATGTCAGTGTGTTAAAACAGTTTGTTTCTCACAGATATGATTTGATATGATTTAGATTAGATTTGATATTTTGGGCTTTTAGAGTTTTGGGCCTTTGTAAATCTAAATCTATAAATAGGGAGTTTCCCTTGTACATTGTAATACAATTGCATTCACAGTTTGCAGATTAGCAAGTGAATAATAGCAATAGAAGAAATCCCACAGTTCGTGGGTAGAAACATTTTTCTCCAAATATTTCTCCTCTCTCTCTTTTCTTTCTTGCTGTTAGTTTGTTCTTCTTCTTCTTTCTTTGTTCTTCATTATCATTACGTACAGTTTGTGGGTTGGTGATCAATCTTGAGATCAAGATTGAAGCGAAATCATCATAGGGTGTGGTGAATTTCCAACAAACTTTCTAAAGAAAAAAGTATTTTTTTTTTTAGAAATAAATCTGAAAAGAAAAACGTGCTTCAGTAGAAAAGTCTCCTAATCTTGGCAAACAAGGCATCGTGATGCGAGAAGAGTTTTCTTTCTTTCTTGTTCAAATAACAATAAGGTGGAGTTGTTATCTTTCTCAATGATGGTCTTAATACCATTGACGCAACAACATTAGAATGCACTTTATAGCAACCCCTCAAGTTGATCTCTCTAAGGTGTGTGCAATTATTTATCACATGTTTCACTCCTTTCTCGGTGACATGATGACAACATTCAAGGTTCAGATGCAAAAGTTGACAACAACATTTTGAGATCACATATAGTGCTTCATCATTAACTTCAGCAGATGACAAATTTAAAACCTCATGATCCAGTTAGATAACTATCTAGGTAAGCCAATCTCATGTAAGATACTCTCCATAGCCTTCCAGTCCACCATGTCATAGGCTTTCTGTAGATCTAGCTGCATCATACATCTAGGGGTCCCACTTTTCCTAGAATACCCTTTGAGTAATTCAGTAGCCAACAGGATGTGATTATGGATTTGCTGTCCCGGGATAAAAGTAGCCTGACAGTGACTAATGACACTATTAAGAATCTTCCCCGGCCTGGCAGAGATTATCTTGGAGATAATTTTGTAGAAAATAGTACATCCAGTTATAGACCTATAGTCCTTAACTTGACTAGCTTCCTCATTCTTAGGGATCATGGTGACCACAGTGCTATTGAAAGCCTTGTACAATCTCCATTTATTAAAGAACTCCAAAATTACAGCTATCACATCATCTTTAATAACATGCTAACTAGCATTGAAGAATCTTGCTCCAAACTTATCAATACCTGGTGCCTTCAAATCACCTATACCCTACAGAGCTTGAACAATTTCCTTTTCTGTAACTTGGGCCATTAACATCTCTCTTTGTTCCATGGTCAACTGAGACCCTTCCCTCATGGCCTCAATATCAATATGCTGTAAATTATTATCAACACTGCCCATCAGAGTTCCATAAAAGTCCATCACTTCTTTTTCAATGTCTTTCTGGCAAGTTAACATAGTGTCACCCTCCTTCTTAAGAGCCCTCGTGCTTTTTGCATTGTGCTTAGCTTTGATGGATGCATGAAAATATGAATTATTCCCATTACCCAACTTAAGCCACTCAATTTTGGATCTTTGCTTAAGCATTTTTTCCTCCATCTCATTTCAATGGATAACCTCCTTAGTTAGCCTCTTGACCTCATCAGTCATCAATGATTTGGACCTTCATCCTATTATTAGTAAGCTCTTGCTGAGCCTTACTAAGCTCAGATCTAGCTTTCACCAGATTTTGATTCAAATAGGATATGGGCTTACCAAACTTCCTCAGAACTGGTACGTAGTTGATACTTTATTTAGTTCCACATAACATTGTTTTCATGCAAAAATCTCCAAAAAAATTTCTATTATTCATCTTAATTATCTTGTTTTTCTCAAACTTAAGCCTGTTATCCATTTTTTTGAAAACTCAAGTAAAATCACTCATGAGAAAAAGGTAAATGCATACACTGTAAATACATTTACTGTTCCACAAGTATTTTAAGAATTATTACATCTAAAAATCTTGACAATCAAAGCACAATTGAAGAAGAAACATATATTCTAATGTTCAGACTTCATTACAGAAGATAAGACTTCATCCTAATGTTCACGGGCAAGGATATGCTGACTTTAAGGCGCCAAAGGCACCATGCCTTTGGTTGATTTTGCCAGCTTTTGATGAAAGAGAAAATGCATAAACATGAAAAATGAGATGAGAGAGAGTCTTCTGCATAGAGGGAAAGTGTAACACCCCCCCTTTCTATACCCCCAAATAATCACATTTAATCATTTAGGCACATATTAAAAATTTCGTCAGAGTATAATTATAAACATAGTATAAAAGAGGTATGTCACATTATACATGAAATTAAAACATTCAACACCTGCTCAACAATTGATATGCAGCAGTGGGGTAACTTTGCAACAGAGGAACTTAGTCCTTACACCCACATCTCAATATTTAGAATAAAAGCGGAAAATCTAAACATTGAATAACAACTAACATATATACATATACATATATACATCATCAAGTATTATCCACCAACATAATTCATGTTTACATAAACATTCATCAACAAGATACATGTACAAATGTATCACAAAAGAATCATAGCCATCCTAGCTACCCGGTGCTACATATCAGAGCCGACCGACCAAAAGAATGAAGACGCGCTTCACAAAAAGACCACCCGCATACCTACTCTGCAATGTCTCATAGAGCATCATAAAACAGTAGAAGGGTGAGAAATATTATCATAATAACAATGCATATAATTATATATCTTAGCATAAAAATACACATATTCCACATTCGCACCACAATTCATCATAACTCACTCATATACATCACAATGTATATATATATATATTCAAAACCAAGCATATACATCATGCATACTTTCACAATCCTTATCATTCCACATAAACATACACATTTATGTTTATTCATCAATGCACCATTATATAGATGATAAATGCAAATCATAGAGACCGACTCACGACTCTATGCAAATGCAATGCGGTACCGACTCAATCATCTCAAGTTCACTCAAGAACTCATTGGAACCATCGCTCGTTACCAATGTAACTCCCCGTCGGGCCTACGATGTTCCCCATCGCTCACACCTCTTATTTTTAAGGCACACGATCCGATCTGATCGCTCACACCTCTTATTTTTAAGGCACACGACGTTTATGGATCGCTCACACCTCTTTGTATAAGGCACACGACCCGATCGCTCACACCTCTTTGTATAAGGCACACGATCGTCTATAACCATCGCTCACACCCCACACGGGCACACGACGTTACAACGGGTTCTCATTAGAATCCCTCAACACAAGAATGCACATCATTATGCTTCACATGCAAATGACTCGAGACATTCTTGAAATGCATACATATTCACAATATAATCATGCATTCATCTCATTCAATCACATACAATTTATATACATTCACATCAATTACGCCAAACGGCAACGAGCATCGCTTTACCACCTAAACGGCAACGAACTCTTTCACAATTCACATGCATTTACATTTAATTTAAACAATGCATTTATTTGCCAAAAGGCCACAATTCACAATAAATTCCACAATCTAGGATTCACACCATAAGGCTACCCACAACACATCGTATAACAACACATACAAGCTATACGTTATATTACAAAAGCATATTGCACGATAACACCTCAATCGCACACATTCATGACGGTAAAAGTCAACACAACGATACGGTTTCAATTTTCTGCTATAATTGAACCAGGTACAACCCTCAAAACCATTTTTCCTAGAAAGAACATCTCGTTAGCTTTCCAACGCTTCGAACGGGGGTCAAAACCGACTTACGGTTCAAGAGTTATGCATTTTTGAAGTTTTTCCAAAAACCAGAATTTGGCCCTGCAACAGCTACGGGTTTATGCAAAATTGCCCGAAAATCCGACTGATTCAATTATTTTTTTCGAAACAAACACATACTCATTCATACCAAACATATAGTGACGATTTGGGACCATCAAACGTGAATTCTACGACTTTCGATTTCAATCCGAATCTTAAACCCTCAAATCTCCAAAAATGCAAAAACTTACAAAATCAACCAAATTCGGTAAAACAAGCGTACTCGATCACGGCCTAACATTACCCGACACAACTACGCAATCTATTCCGACTTTCGTCCGTAAAAACATCGATTATATTCATTTCTACCATTTTCAACCTAGAACTCAAGCTATGGAAAACAAGAAAAACATCCAAGCAAACACATACATAATGATATACATTGATGAGATAATAAGATTTCATACCCTTACCCGATTAATCGCGCTTGAAACGAAGCTATTCTCGATTTCCTCTTTTTTTTTTCCTCTTCTCCCCTTTTCCTTCATTTCTTTCTCTCTGTTTTCTTCCTCTTTTCTAACTATTTCATTTCTTCTCTTTCTAACCAATATATATATATATATATATATATATATATATATATAATACTTATTATATATCATAAATCCAATAGGGTTAAATATCTCCAATTGATATTTTGTCTTCTAATACCAATTGATCAATTATTAGAGTTACCTTAAAATACTCTCTTTTCTCTCAAATCTCTAATTATAAAAATATCTAATTTTTCTAAAAGATTTAATTCCTCAAAATGACCAATTTACCCCTCAGCTCAAATATCTCCCAAACGCTCTCAAAATGCGATAAAACCTAACCATACCGATGAAATATATTTCGGGAAATAAAAGTTGAAAAGAAATTATAATTTATTGCAAATATTTTACCTATCAGAGAAATTATCCAATTAACAGGTAAAACTCATTTAATTTACTCAATTCAAAAAAAGGCCAAAAACTCACTAATCTTCCACCAGTGGAAGTTACCTTTAAAATCTGCCTGAAATGCTTTTGGTCAGTTTTTGCACTAATCTTCCACCAGTGGAAGTTACCTTTAAAATCTGCCTGAAATGCTTTTGATCAGTTTTTGCACTAATCTTCCACCAGTGGAAGTTACCTTTAAAATCTGCCTGAAATGCTTTTGGTCAGTTTTTGCACTAATCTTCCACCAGTGGAACTCAAGTGCAAAATGTGACATAACCAAAAATAACACTAACTTCCACCAGTGGCTGTTAGTTTAAAAATGTGACACATTTATGCCACAAAACTCTCAATGCCCAAACATGATGTATTAACATGAAACACAATAAATCACACAATTCACAAAATTTCACATAAATGGAATAATTAAATACGGTTAAATAAATCGGGGCGTTACAACTCTCCCCCACTTAGGAATTTTCGTCCTCGAAAATATTACCTGAAATGAACAACTCTGGATACGACTCCCGCATCCTACTCTCCAACTCCCACGTCAAATTGCCCTCAGCAGCGCCTCCCCACGCCACTTTCACAAGTGCAATATCTTTTCCCCTCAACCGCTTCACCTCGCGATCCAAAATACTAGCTGGTAAAGCCTCGACCGTAAGGTTCTCCCTTACCTCAACCCCGTCCATCAGAATCACATGTGAAGGATCCGGAATATACTTCCGAAGCTGTGAAACATGAAACACATCATGCAAATTCGACAGATTCGGCGGTAACGCCACCCGATACGCCACAGCACCCACTCTCGCAGATATCTGGTAAGGACCAATAAATCGAGAAGTAAGCTTCTTAGATTTCAATGCACGACCAACACCCGTTACCGGCGTAACTCTCAAAAATACATGGTCACCCTCTTGAAACTCAAGATCCTTCCGTCTCCGATCATGATAACTCTTTTGTCTACTCTGAGAAGCCTTCATTTTCTCACGAATAAACTTTACCTTTTCTGTCGTCTGTTGCACCAACTCCGGTCCAACCACCGAACTTTCACCAGATTCGTGCCAACACAACGGTGTTCGACATCTCCGTCCATATAAAGCCTCAAAAGGTGCCATTCCAATACTAGAATGGAAACTATTATTTTACGTGAATTCAAACAATACAAGATAACTATCCCACGCACCACCTTGTTCAAGAACACAAGCCCTCAACAAATCTTCCAACGACTGAATGGTTCTTTCGGTCTGACCATCCGTCTGCGGATGATAAGCCAAACTCAACCTCAATCTAGAACCCAAAGCCTTCTGTAAACTTTCCCAAAATCTCGAAGTAAACCTCGGATCACGATCTGAAACAATACTCAATGAAACACCATGTAACTTCACAATCACACTGATATAAATCTCAGCTAACCTCTCCAAAGAAAAACTGATGTCAATCGGAATGAAATGCGCCGATTTAGTCAGCCTATCCACAATCACCCAAATAGCATTATGCCCTTGCTAAGTATTTGGCAACCCTGTCACAAAATCCATAGAAATGCTATCCTATTTCCACTCCGGAATATCCAACGGTTGCAACAAACCACTAGGCCTCAGATGTTCCACCTTCGACTTCTGACAAGTCAAACATGCATACACAAACTGAGCCACATCTCTTTTCAAACCAGACCACCAGAAAATCTTCTTCAAATCTTGGTACATCTTATTCGCTCCCGGATGTATACTCAAATTACTCCGGTGTCCTTCTTCCAATATCATCTTTTTCAACTCCGCATCATCGGGAATACAAACACGACCACAGAATCTCAAAACTCCAAAATTATCAACCTTGAAATCCTCATTCTCATTCATCATCAAATCAACGAACTTCAAATCCAACTTTTGCTTTTCACACACGGTTGCAAGAAAATCATTCGTAACATGTAGCATACCAAGTCTCACACTTCTCGGCGTCATTTCACAAACCAAACTCAAGTCTCTAAAATTCTCCAAAAGTTCCCATTCTCTCATCATCAATGAGGACATATGTAACGACTTCCGACTCAAAGCATCGGCCACCACGTTTGCCTTACCCGGATGGTAATTCAAACCAAAATCATAATCCTTCAAAAGCTCTAACCACCTTCTTTGTCTCATGTTCAATTCTTTTTGATCAAATAAATATTTCAAGCTCTTGTGATCACTAAAAACTTCAAATCTTGAACCATAAAGATAGTGCCTCCAAATTTTCAAAACAAACACCACGGCCACTAACTCCAAGTCATGTGTAGGATAATTCTTTTCATGCACTCTCAATTGTCTTGAAGCATAAGCCACAAATTTTCCATCTTGCATCAAAACACCACCTAAACCAACCAAAGAAGCATCACAATACACAATAAATGGTTCCGTCGGATTTGGCAAAGTCAAGATCGGAGCCGTTGTCAACCTTCTTTTTAGCTCATTGAAACTCTCTTCACAACGAATATCCCAAATGAAAGCCTTTCCTTTACAAGTCAATTGCGTTAACGGAAGTGCCAACTTCGAAAATCCCTCAATAAATCTCCGATAATAACCCGCCAAGCCTAAAAAGGTTCGAATCTCCGTAACCGATCAAGGAGCCTCCCATTGCATCACCGCATCAATCTTGGATGGATCAACACTAATACCACTACCGGAAATAACATGTCCAAGAAAACTTACTTCCGACAACCAAAACTCACATTTCGACAACTTAGCATACAATTGTTTCTCTTTCAAAATTTATAACACAATCCTCAAATGCTCTTCATGCTCCTCTTGAGACTTAGAATAAATCAAAATATCGTCGATGAACACAACCACAAAATGATCTAACTGCTCATGAAAAATACGATTCATGTATTCCATAAACACACCCGGCGCATTAGAAACCCCGAATGGCATCACGGAATATTCGTAATGGCCATACCGTGTCCTAAAGGACGTCTTTTGAATATCCTCTTCTTTCACACGAATCTGGTGATATCCCGATCTCAAATCAATCTTGCTAAAAACACGCGCACCAACCAATTGGTCCAACAAATCATCGATCCTAGGAAGCGGATACTTGTTCTTAATTGTCACCTTGTTCAATTGTCGATAATCAATGCATAACCGCATACTCCCATCCTTTTTCCTTACCAACAATACCGAAGCACCCCAAGGAGAAACACTTGGTCTTACAAATCTCTTGTCCAACAAGTCATTCAATTGCTTCTTCAATTCTACCAACTCCGATGCTGACATACGATACAGTGCCATCGAAATCGGTCTAGTACCCGGAACTAGATCAATAGAAAACTCAACTTCTCTTTCCGGCGGTACATCCTTAATATACTCAGGAAACACTTCAGGAAAATCACACACAACAGGAAACACATCAAGGGACACTTGATTATCCACAGACAATGATGCAAAAAAACCGAACAATTGAGCTTCTTCCGCTAAAAGTTTCTTCAACTCTTTAGTGGATAAGAAACTCGAGTCTTCGTCATCTTCCAAAGAAGGAAACCTCACTAACTTGTGATAGCAATCAATATGAGCCCTATTAAATTGCAACCAATTCATACCCAAGACCACATCCAATCCTTCCAACGGCAAACACACTAAGTCCATCTCAAAGTCTTTACCATAAATGGTCAAAGGACAACTCAAACAAACCAAAGAAGTAGTCACTGACCCCATTGCTGGAGTATCAATAACCATCTTACCATCCATCAGAGACAACACAAGATTCAAACGATTTGCGCACTCAGACGAAATAAACGAATGAGTCGCTCCAGTATCAATAATAGCAACTAAAGGTGTACTATTAATAAAGCAAGTACCTTTAATTAGACGATCTGCACTTGAAGTCTGAGTGCCTGCCAAAGAAAATACCTTCCCACCAGTTGGAGCTTTCTTCGGATTCGGACACTTCGTGCTAATGTGACCAGGTTCCCCACAATTAAAACATTTCACCACATTCCTTCTACAATCGGTAGTAGCATGCCTAAGGCCTCCACAGTTAGAACATTTCGCCACTGTCTTCCCACACTCAAATGATTTATGACCCATTTCACCACACTTGTAACACTTAATGGAACCGGAACCTCCTCCTCCAGACCTCTTCTCAAAGTTTCCCCTATGCTTGCCCTTATCAGCGGGTGTCACATAAGGTCCACTTCTAGCGTGTTGCTTTCCCTTCCTCTCATTCAAACTTTTATAATGTGTAGAACGAGCCTTGCTATCTTCCTCGAAGATTCTACAACATTCCGTCAAATCTGAAAACCTTCTTATCCTTTGATACCCCACAGCTTGTTTAATCTCAGGACGCAGACCATTCTCTTACTTAATACACTTTGAGAACTCAGCAGTAATCGCAGCATAGTGAGGATGGAATTGAACCAACTCCACAAACTTAGCAGTATAGTCCACCACGGACATATTACCTTGCTTCAGTTCAAGGAACTCCATCTCCTTCTTCCCTTTCACACTTTCAGGGTAATACTTCCTCAAGAACTCAGTACGAAATAAATCCCAAGTTACCTCTTCATCATCCACCTCAAGAACTTGACGCATACCGACCCACCAGTCGTCGGCTTCTTCCTTCAGCATGTGAGACCCAAGCCTCACCTTATTCTCCTCCGCACAATCCATGACTCTGAAGATCCTTTCAATCTTTTTCAACCAAAGTTGAGCACCATCAGGATCAAATCTTCCTTTGAAGACCGGTGGTTAATTCTTCCTGAACTCGTCATTAGCATTCACGTTCGGCGCACCTTGCACCGCCCTAGCCATTGCTTCCAAAGCAGCAGCCATCGCATTGTCGTTCCTACCAGCCATATTCTGATTATTCCCAAAAATGACAACAAAGTTAAACAACAATTCAACCAACACAACAACAAGACAGACACAACCGACTCAACTCTGGCTCTGATACCACTTAATGTAACACCCCCCCTTTCTATACCCCCAAATAATCACATTTAATCATTTAGGCACATATTAAAAATTTCGTCAGAGTATAATTATAAACATAGTATAAAAGAGGTATGTCACATTATACATGAAATTAAAACATTCAACACCTGCTCAACAATTGATATGCAACAGTGGGGTAACTTTCCAACAGAGGAACTTAGTCCTTACACCCACATCTCAATATTTAGAATAAAAGCGGAAAATCTAAACATTGAATAACAACTAACATATATACATATACATATATACATCATCAAGTATTATCCACCAACATAATTCATGTTTACATAAACATTCATCAACAAGATACATGTACAAATGTATCACAAAAGAATCATAGCCATCCTAGCTACCCGGTGCTACATATCAGAGTCGACCGACCAAAAGAATGAAGACGAGCTTCACAAAAAGACCACCCGCATACCTACTCTGCAATACCTCATAGAGCATCATAAAACAGCAGAAGAGTGAGAAATATTATCATAATAACAATGCATATAATTATATATCTTAGCATAAAAATACACATATTCCACATTCGCACCATAATTCATCACAACTCACTCATATACATCACAATGTATATATATATTCAAAACCAAGCATATACATCATGCATACTTTCACAATCCTTATCATTCCACATAAACATACACATTTATGTTTATTCATCAATGCACCATTATAAAGATGATAAATGCAAATCATAGAGACCGACTCACGACTCTATGCAAATGCAACGCGGTACCGACTCAATCATCTCAAGTTCACTCAGGAACTCATTGGAACCATCTCTCGTTACTAATGTAACTCCCCGTCGGGCCTACGATGTTCCCCATCGCTCACACCTCTTATTTTTAAGGCACACGATCCGATCTGATCGCTCACACCTCTTATTTTTAAGGCACACGACGTTTATGGATCGCTCACACCTCTTTGTATAAGGCACACGACCCGATCGCTCACACCTCTTTGTATAAGGCACACGATCGTCTATAACCATCGCTCACACCCCACACGGACACACGACGTTACAACGGGTTCTCATTAGAATCCCTTAACACAAGAATGCACATCATTATGCTTCACATGCAAATGACTCGAGACATTCTTGAAATGCATACATATTCACAATATAATCATGCATTCATCTCATTCAATCATATACAATTTATATACATTCACATCAATTACGCCAAACGGCAACGAGCATCGCTTTACCACCTAAACGGCAACGAACTCTTTCACAATTCACATGCATTTACATTTAATTTAAACAATGCATTTATTTGCCAAAAGGCCACAATTCACAATAAATTCCACAATCTAGGATTCACACCATAAGGCTACCCACAACACATCGTATAACAACACATACAAGCTATACGTTATATTACAAAAGCATATTGCACGATAACACCTCAATCGCACACATTCACGACGGTAAAAATCAACACAACGATACGGTTTCAATTTTCTGCTATAATTGAACCAGGTACAGCCCTCAAAATCAGTTTTCCTAGAAAGAACATCTCGTTAGCTTTCCAACGCTTCGAACGTGGGTCAAAATCGACTTACGGTTCAAGAGTTATGAATTTTTGAAGTTTTTCCAAAAACCAGAATTTGGCCCTGCAACAGCTACGGGTTTATGCAAAATTGCCCGAAAATCTGACCGATTCAATTATTTTTTTTCGAAACAAACACATACTCATTCATACCAAACATATAGTGACGATTTGGGACCATCAAACGTGAATTCTACGACTTTCGATTTCAATCCGAATCTTAAACCCTCAAATCTCCAAAAATGCAAAAACTTACAAAATCAACCAAATTCGGTAAAACAAGAGTACTCGATCACGGCCTAACATTACCCGACACAACTACACAATCTATTCCGACTTTCGTCCGTAAAAACATCGATTCTATTCATTTCTATCATTTTCAACCTAGAACTCAAGCTATGGAAAACAAGAAAAACATCCAAGCAAACACATACATAATGATATACATTGATGCGATAATAAGATTTCATACCCTTACCTGATTAATCGCGCTTGAAACAGAGTTATTCTCGATTTCCTCTTTTTTTTTTTCCTCTTCTCCCCTTTTCCTTCGTTTCTTTCTCTCTGTTTTCTTCCTCTTTTCTAACTATTTCCTTTCTTCTCTTTCTAACCAATATATATATAATACTTATTATATATCATAAATCCAATAGGATTAAATATCTCCAATTGATATTTTATCTTTTAATATCAATTGATCAATTATTAGAGTTACCTTAAAATACTATCTTTTCTCTCAAATCTCTAATTATAAAAATATATAATTTTTCTAAAATATCTAATCTCTCAAAATGACCAATTTACCCCTCAGCTCAAATATCTCCCAAACGCTCTCAAAATGCGATAAAACATAACCATACCGATGAAATATATTTCGGGAAATAAAAGTTGAAAAGAAATTATAATTTATTGCAAATATTTTACCTATCAGAGAAATTATCCAATTAACAGGTAAAACTCATTTAATTTACTCAATTCAAAAAAAGGCCAAAAACTCATTAATCTTCCACCAGTGGAAGTTACCTTTAAAATCTGCCTGAAATGCTTTTGATCAGTTTTTGCACTAATCTTCCACCAGTGGAAGTTACCTTTAAAATCTGTCTGAAATGCTTTTGGTCAGTTTTTGCACTAATCTTCCACCAGTGGAAGTTACCTTTAAAATCTGCCTGAAATGCTTTTGGTCAGTTTTTGCACTAATCTTCCACCAGTGGAAGTTACCTTTAAAATCTGTCTGAAATGCTTTTGGTCAGTTTTTGCACTAATCTTCCACCAGTGAAACTCAAGTGCAAAACGTGACATAACCAAAAATAACACTAACTTCCACCAGTGGCTGTTAGTTCAAAAATGTGACACATTTATGCCACAAAACTCTCAATGCCCAAACATGATGCATTAACATGAAACACAATAAATCACACAATTCACAAAATTTCACATAAATAAAATAATTAAATACGGTTAAATAAATCGGGGAGTTACAGAAAGACCCAAAGGCACCATGCCTTTGGCACCTTATAGGCAGCAGATCCTTGTCCAATGTTCACACACAAACATATGAAGCATTTTTATATGGACTCCATAAATTTTAAGTATTTTTTGGAATGCAGAGATAACAGTAGAGAAGCAGCCTCTTAAAAACATAATACAACTATATTATTATTTTCTATATTCTTCTATACTCCAATGTTGCGTTGATGCTATCATCGGCTGTCATTGCGTTACAGGCTAAGTTTCTCCTCCACATCTCCACGGTTTATGAACTTTGTAGTTGTAATGTGATCTCACGGAAAATCCATTTGCGATGTTCCATCTCTGTATCTTTGTCTAACTTTATAACACGGGCCAAGTCAATACATCTGAAGCATATTACTTCTAAGCAATTTTGAGGTATACACATAGTGGTAAATGTAGATTTGCATATTTTACTTCAAAGTTTGTGGCCGATGACATTATTACTTTTTGCTTAAAAAGCTTTACCACAAAGACTTATATCTTCCGGTGTGCAGGTGATTAGAATTTACAACAGAATCTTATAATACGAAAACATGTTTGAACACTAGAAATAAAAAAATCAAGGAGACGTGGATTTACACATATTGCCATTTTTTGATAAAATGTATATTGTGGTAGAGTATGAGCGACTTATTTTATTGTGTATGGAGGATGGATTCAAATTAGGTTGGTTTGTGTAGAATGAATCAAATGACCAATAGTGCCAATTCCATCATTTACTACCAACCACAACTGCTAAATTTTCTAGAAACTAAAATAGAAATCAAGTTAAGTGCTAAAATAAATTACTATCTTTCTAATTACAACCAATGACCTCAACCTTCACCCATACTGCCAATGAAGGCGGAAATAAGCATCACACAAATTTAATTCATGTAATATAATTTAAGGAAGAGTAAAGAAAAACATTAAAACTTAAAACTTCATATAGCACTACATTGGTATATAATTTCTCTGCAAAACAAATCTAAATACCAAAAACATCTTACATTTTAGAGCTAAAACTTTAGTAGACCAAGAGTTTCCTCTTTTTTAATGATGGCCTTGATGAAATAATTGATACAATAACGTCAACACTCATTTTATCACAAATACTCAAATCGATCTCCTTCAGTTGTGTGCATGTTTCAATCACGTGCATCACTCCCTTTTCGGTGATATAATCGCAAAATGACAGTGATAGTATCAAAAGCCCCAACAACTCTTTGAAATCTTATAGAGTGTTTTATCATCAATTTTTGTACTTGAGGAACTCAAATCAAGATGCTCTAAATTGGGGGAAAATTGAAGCTAACAATATGATACTTTCATTTTCTATAAAGAAATTGTGAGCAAAACTTAGAAACTTTAAGTGAGGGTTCACAACAACATCCTTCAAAGAATCATAACTCTTTACACTCTCTGTTATAATGCTTTCCATTGTGAAATCGGTGAGTAAATGACATTTCCTAATGAGTGAACACAAGGATGAGTTTGTGAGCCCCCAACATTTCCGAAGTTTTATAGACACCAAACCGCCAAGAAACAAGGATAGCCGGGCAATATGACTGTCCTGTAAGATATCAGCTTGAAGACTCAAATGTTGTATCCCACTACATTTGGATAACAAAAAATAAATTCCATCATAATTATAGCCGGTATATTTATCGAGATCAAAACTCTTTAAAGGAAGACCTTCCCTTGCAATAGAGTAGAGCAAATCATTTGAGATTTGTGAATTACGGAACTTAAGGCAATTTAAACCCTTCAAACCGGCAAAGGAATCGATGTATAACATAACTTGTATCGTTTAGCTCAATTTTGGAGATGGATAAAGATTTCAATGTTGGTGTATCACGGAGAGCAGAAGCAATGCCTGCGTCGAGGGCATGAGAGCGGAACCCAATGCGAAGGGAATGAAGGTTGGAGAATCGATGGAAGAAACGAGTGAGAAAAGAAGGTGGTTGATTGCGAGTAGCGATAGAGAATATGAGTCGGTTGGTAATGGAGAGAAACTGCTTTGAAACTAGAGATAGAGACTTAAAGTGTCGTTTGTGGCTGATGAGGAATTTGAAGACATGCTCCAGTGCCACATCAGATGCCACCCAAGCAAAAGTTGACGCCGTTTGAAGAAAATGGACTGAAAGGACTAACGTGGACCTTTTTGAACAATTAAAGGACCACTTTGGAACGTTTTAAAGATAAGGGACCAGAATGAAACCCGAGGTAAACTTAAGGGACCAAAAAATGTATTTTGCCAAAAATATATTTATATATAAACTAATTAAATAAAATTTTAATTTTTTTAATATATATGTTCTGGATCGGCCATATTGATTACTGGTCGGTCGCCCATCAAGCCCAATAATAGGACGACCACTCATCCGTAGGGTTATGAAAAGCTGACAGTCTTTGTGGGAGAAGGTAGAGACCTCTGGTCAATAAACACCCACTTTTTCGTGATTCTTTGTGGTAGCTGTCACACCCAAAATTTGACTCTCGTTCAATAAATTGATACATACATCGTGACATTTGCATCATCTTCCTATGATAATATGCATTTCATCCCTCACAATGCTTGAAATGTCGATCAAAATAAATTTTCGATTCTACAGACAGACCGGTTGAATCAATTTTCAAATGTAGGTAAAATTAGCAGGAGAAAACTTTTGACATCGAGCTTGTAGATGTCAGTTTTATTAATCTACAATTCACGTTGTTTAACCTGACGTGTTCATTCTATTTCTTCGACTCCTTTTGCAGTTGCATTTTGATCAGCATGTGCATTTTCAACCGGACATTTTTTACTTCAAAATTTGATCTTTTTCTATCTGTTTTCCAGTTGTTTATTTTGCATAGATCATTGTAATGCATTCATTTTAATTTTTAGAGCATTTTCATACTCAATTTTTATTCATTTTGAACCATTTTATATTTTTCTTTGTCAAAATATTTTTTTATCAATTTTTATTTATTTATAATAGTATAATTATCTTTTTTTGTCAAAATGTTGAAATAGATAAATTGAATTTAATAAATAGTTAGATTGTTTTTATTTTTGTTGTAATAAAATTGTTTGGTTCTTTGTTGTCGACTGGCACATTGGTGATGGATTCCGCTTTCGCCTCAGCTTCTCTCTGAGCCTCCCTTCGTCCTTGTTCCCTCCTCCACTGGGAACTAGACATAGATTTTTTTCCCATTGTAGTTCTCTGAGACATAGGCAGGTTTCTTTGAGGCCATCAAAGAGCCTCTTTCGACATCAAAACTCTGCCATTTCTGTTGGCTCTTTTCTTTATTTTTCATTTGGTTTTATCCACTTGCCATTGGAAAGTTCTGCAAATGGTTTAAAGGTGGCAGGCCTTGCCCCAAGAACTCTTGTTTTCGGCTGTTCTTGCTTCCAAGCAGATTTCCTTGGGTCGAAACCCCGCTGGCCATGAAGGGCTTTCTCCTCGCGCATTTGTTTGGCCTTTCGAACTCCCTCGAGATTTTTCGCCACCTTCCTATCGAATACAACGCTGCATCTGGGACATAACATGACTTCAAATCTCTTCTTTTGACACCTGTGTATAAAGTCAATCAAATTATCCTCCTCTTTTGGGAAGGCTAATTTATTGTACTCTTTCTGTCGACGTTCGTCATCGAACTCCATAGGTGTCTCCTGCGAAACCTCCATCATGTTGATTTCCATTTTGACATCCTAAGTGATGTCAAGCTTCTGCAATTCCATCTGAAGGCCCTCAGCGGCCTTATCCATTTGAACGAAACCGTCAGCGGTTTATTTGGTTACCATCATCCACTAGGAATCTTCAGTAATTCCTTCGTCGGAGTCTTCAGTAACTCCTATGTCAACTTCATCAGCAGTGTCCTTGTTGAAACTTTGGACAACCTTACTAGCAAAACCCTTCATGAACTCTTAGTCGAGACCTTCAGTAATCTTGACCATGACGCTCCATTGTTGAAATCATCAGCGATTTCGACCATATTGACATTGTTGTTGAGGCCTTCAGCAACCTCGATCATGTTAACCTCTGTTGGCTCTGCATAGTGAGCATCAGCCACTGGTAAGGGATCTGAATCGATCTTCATCTGGCTTTTGGACTTCTCACCGAACTTGAGCCTTCCTTTTTGGATAGCATTTTGGACAAGATCCCTGAAAAGAAAACATTGAAAAGTCTTATGTCCTAAGAAATTATGGCATTTACAAAACCCTCTCTTTTTTCTTTGTTCTAAACGAGGCATTTTAGCACCGGGAGGCACTATCATCTGACCATCCTTAACTAACAAATCAAAAATTTCGTCACATTTAGTAACGTCGAAAGTATACGTTTTGTTGGGAAATTTTTCATTCTTTTCTGGTTCGACAGGGTTTTTCCTCTTCGAAGGGGCCAACAGATTACAAGAATAAGGTGTGACTTGTTTCAATTCAGCAAGATCAATCTCGCCTTTGTCGAAACTTACTGGCTCAGTATAATATTTTTCGTCTTCGTCATTGACTTCGACGTAGGCTACCTTTTTATTCTTATTTGCCCTAGCCTTTTCTTCCTTAAAGCGTTCTAATTGTCGAACACTGTCAGCCAATTGGACCATATCCCTTAAATATTGGGTATCCAATTTCTTCCTAATGGAATAATCGAGGCCTCCAGCGGCCATTTCGACCAAATCATGCTATGGAACTTGTGTAAAACATCTAGCCTTGAGCAGTCAGAATCTGTTCAAATAGTCATCTATTGGCTCAGTGAATTTTCGTTTTATACTAGCCAACTCCTTGAAACTGATCTTAGTTTGTCCCATATAGAACTGTTCATAAAATAACCGTTCCAACTAGGTCCAGTTATGGATCGAATTTGGTGGCAAAGTTGTGAACCATGTGAAGGCATTCTTCGTCAGAGAACTTGAGAAGTATTTTACCCTAAGATTCTCATTATTCGCAATTTCTCCAGCCTATATCACATATCTGGGCACGTGTTCGAAAGTGGACTCAGTGGTGTCCCCAAAAAAACTTAGTAAACTTAGGGACTTTTGTTCTAGGAGGCAACTCCGACTGGAGAATATATTCTGACAAAGGAGATGCATAATTTGGCCTTCGAAGGCCAAAGTTGACTCCATTCTGGGCCATAATCCTTTCGGCCATGACTGCTAGATTATTATCCACTGCCACATCATTACATCGAACATGTTGTATAACGTTGTCAGCCTCTTGATTTCTATTTACAAAAACCACCCTTGGTTGTTCTCCTACAGGAATGTGAAGCTGATTCCTAGGGAGCTCGACTACTCCCTGGTTTGCTAAATTCGTTTGTGGTATGTTTTCTAGGTTTTGTTGGACTTGGTTAATAGTGGGGTCCTCTTCGAACATTTCCCCTTGGTTTCTTGCGATATACTCCATCTGACGGTGTCGAGGAGGGCTAGGTACACCAAAGAAATCTGCAAGGCGCGTCATCTGCGCAGCCATTTGCTGATTAGTTTGGGTGGTATTTTGGATTAGAGGCTGGAAGATTTCTCCCATAGTTTGGGACATCATTTGGACTATTTGGTGGTTATTTTCATCCATTTGTTGCCTTAAGTATACAGCAGTGGTATTTGTCAAATTCGGCATCTGGGTTTAATATCCTATTCCTAAGGACTGGTTATTTCGACCCATGTTAACCTTAGATCCTGACCCTTGTAAAGTTGAAGTCATTATGGGTTCTGTAAATACTAGCGGAGCATTCTGTAAGTTCGTCATCATCGAAGTTGGCATCCCATAAGGCGGGTCTCGATTAGGCAAAGGCATAGAAAATCCAGGGGGAATAAATGGTTGGAAGTTAGCATTTCCCACAGGTGGGGGAGTCCTTGGTGGCCCCCTTGATCCCACATAACTCAGAATGGGCTGAGTATGAGCAATCGAATGTGTAGGTATCGAACTTTCCATAGATGGTATGGCTTCAAAAATAGGCGCAGAAATCGTTGGTCCCCCAGTCGAAGATCTCGGGGTTGGTTCTACATTAACACTAGGCGTATTTTGAGGATTCGAACTATTTGGCTGATTAGTACTTGCCATTTTCCTCGTATATTTTCTTCTTGGTCTATCTTCGTTTGTGGTGACTACTTTTCCACTTCTTAATAACATACAACGAAGTATTCGACAAAGAAAAGATAATCAAAATGCAGAAATATGAGTTTCTTTTGAAAACACAAGAAATTCATTTAGCACTGTCTCACTGGGCGTGCCAATTTATTTACCGGGAAAAATAGTAAACAACCTCTGCTCTATCAATTTTATAAGAAAAATGAGTAACTTGCATGATCAAGCAAGCTAAATTCTAGGACATGTGCTAAAACAAATTAAAAAGGTATGAAAGTAATGTTAAACATTTTTACGGTGTTCATATTTGGAGACAAAGGTATTTCGACAATAATTAAAAGAGAAGTAATACGAGGAAATAATTAGAAGGGCATTGGAAAGTAACTTAACAAAATAAAGCAAAGAAAATATACCTCTGAATGAAAATTAATTGGATTGCATTGAATAAGAAAAATGGTGTTACGTAAAACGTACATTTCTTCAGCAACTCGTTTCTCGCTACACACGGATACTTTGAGTGATTTGAGAAATTTGTACAACTTTCACACACACAAATCCTAATGCTAAAACTTGCTATTTATAATGGTAAAAAATAACTATCCACTTACGATCTATTAATCAGAGCGAAACACATGGTATCCTACATATCTTCATTCTTTAGATGTTCACCACGTGTCTCTTTCCCTCAAATGGATAAGGACAAAATTCCTTCCATTATTTGAATTCAAATATCCAAATCAAACGACGCTAATTAGCCCTCTGTCGAAGAACATTTCCAAACTCTTAGAAATATTTCTAAGTCCCTAAACCATATCTTCTATGCACAAAGACACTTTTCGACTAGACTTTCTGGCAACGACATTTCTGTCGAAGTCTCCTGAAACTTCTCAAATCCCATCTCTTAAAATAGAACTCTTAATCCAATATTAGACGTCGAAATTGAGAGCTAACACAACGATGACAATATATAGGAGACATGCTAGTTAATCATTCTAAATCTGAGCATCAACGTCCTTCTTTGCAAAGAAATTACGAAGAAACAATAAATAGGCGAACTCGACTTCATGAGGAACAAATAGGAAAAAAATTGAATAAAAAGACAAATAAATAGAAACACTAACGAGAATGAAATGCTGCAAATATAATAATACTGACTCCAAACCATAGCAATAAAACAGAGTGTTAGTAGGCCCAAGAGGATTAAAAACAAACCCAAGTGGATGATAGACTACAATTTATAATAATAGGAATTTTCCAAATTTTAGTATTATTATTATTATTATGTTGTCTTTGTTTATTTGGGGCCTGCTTTGTATTCAGCCCATTAGAGCTTATATTTTGTATTTAAGCTATTGACTTGTTGGATGGAGTAAGAATTAAGTTGAATTTTATTATTGTCTCTTTCTTTTATGTTTTGTGTGTAGTTTTGGAAGAAACCCTAGATCTAAGAAAATAGTTGTGATCTTACCTTATCAATTTGGTGCTTTCATCACTTGTATTCATGGCTCCTCCCCCTAAACCTCCCAACCCTAGATATATTATAGAAGAGGTTGTTCAAACTGCTCATGTGCATCTAGACAATGCAATGACTCAAGCTCAGCAGCAAATGGATGAGAGGTTTGATAAAAACCACTGCAGATTTAGAGCTCATTCAAACTCGTATGGACAATGAAAAACAAATCTCAGATTCAAGGTATGAAAACATAATGGGTATGCTAAACAAACTTGCTCTTCAAAGGGAGCAGCCGCCAGCTACCACAGCTGCAGCAACAGCCACCACCGCTACTGTTCATCCGGCTGCAACCACTGTTCACGCAGCAACAGCAGCAGCAACATCCCCTTCAAGTGTAAGTCATCTTTCCCAATTTATACCTAATTCTGCTACCATTCACAGCCCCATCTTAACCTATGCACCCACCTCCTTACATTCCCCTCACTTCACACAGCCCTACACACCATTGCATTCCACTACTATCCCCAACAGCCTACTTCAACCCCATTTTACCACTGCCCCAATCAGACCTATCCCTACCCATATCCCTAGATTTTTTTCTTCACCTTACATCACTCAAACCAACAACATTCCAGCCACACAAAATTATCAGATCCCAATGTTCCAACAGCATTTACCCTACCCAAATATTCTACCCAATAACCCTTTACCACCCTTTCGAACACCCAAATTAGAACTTCCCATGTTTGATGGCTCAAACCCACTAGAATGGCTATTTCAAGCAGGCCAATTTTTTGATTTTTATCAATTGCCACCTGATAATAGACATTCTATGATGTCATTCTACATGAAAGGTGAGGCTTTAGGATGGTACAAATGGATGTACCAAAGCCAATTGTTAAGTGATTGGCCTTCTTTTACTAAAGCATTGGAACTGCGTTTTGGTCCATCAACATATGCCAATCATCAAGCAGAATTATTTAAATTAACGCAAGTTGGGTCTGTGGTTGAATACCAAGCAGCTTTTGAAAAATTGGATACTCAAGTAGTGGGATTATCACAAGAAGCCATCCTTAATTGTTTTATTTCTGGTTTAGCTTCGAAAATTCAGAATGAAATTGCGATCCACAAGCCCACTTCTATATCCCAAGCCATTGGATTAGCTAAATTGATTGAGTCTAAGCTAAAGGATGCAAAACCTAAATACCAAAAATTTCGTTCCAACAATCCTCACAAATCAATTACTGCCACACAAACAACACACCAACCAAACCCAACCCCAAAACCTGCTGCACCTAACCAAACCGCCAAACTTCCAATTCGGAAGCTTTCTAATGCTCAACTTCAGGAGCGTCGTGCACAAGGTCTTTGTTTCAATTGTGATGAAAAATTTATCCCAGGCCACCGTTGCTCAACCGGCAAATTTCTTTTACTCGTTGAAGACGAGGAACCTCAAATTGAGCTTGAATCCTCAAACACTTTGGAGGACACAGTGGAAATCAATCACACTTCTACTGAAGTGGATGACACTTACTTTCAACTCTCACCACAAGCTGCTATTGGTCAATTTTCTCCCAAGACTCTCAAATTCACCGGCATGTTAAATGGCCTTTCCGTCACTGTATTAATTGACACCGGCAGCACCCATAATATTCTACAGCCCCGCATTGCTCAACACCTCAAAATCCCAACCAAACCTATTCCTAATTTTTCTGTAATGGTGGGTAACGAATCCAAATTATCTTGTTCTGGACTTTGCCCTCAAGTCCTGATCACATTACAAAACAACCTGTTCCACATACCCTTCCATTTGTTACCAATTGAAGGGGCTGATGTTGTGCTAGGCATGGAGTGGTTGAGAACCCTTGGCCCTATAATGGCTGATTTTTCCATCCCAAAATTATCTTTCACGTATAAAAACAATGCCATTACAATCACAGGCGACCAAAAGTCCTTACCCACCTAATCCTCATACAACCAACTTTGCCACCTTTTACAAACAGATTCCATTGCTTCAATTCACCTCTTGTTATACCAACCCTCCGATGAAATCGAAATCAACCAGCCAACTAACAATCAAAACCCTCTTGATTCACTTACATCATCACTTCCCATACCAATCAAAGATATTCTGCAGTCCCACTCAGTTATCTTTCAACTACCCCAAGGCCTACCCCCCTCTCAGTTTTATGACCATCATATACCTATCATACCCAACACAGCCCCAATTAATGTCAAACCGTACCGATACCCACACTCTCAAAAAGAGGCCATGACAACCATCATCCATGACATGTTAAAGGAAGGAATCATTAAACCAAGCAATAGTCCATATTCCTCACCGGTGCTCTTAGTAAGAAAAAAAGATGGCTCTTGGAGATTTTGTGTTGACTACAAAGCGCTAAACGCAGTGACAGTCCGTGACCGTTTCCATATCCCTACAATTGATGAACTCTTTGATGAGTTAGGATCCGCAACTATTTTCTCTAAGATTGACCTACGATCTGGTTACCACCAAATCCGGGTAGCTTCCGAAGACACACACAAAATAGCGTTCAGAACGTTTGATGGGCACTACAAGTTTTTAGTTATGCCATTTGGTCTTACTAATGCTCCTAGTTCGTTTCAAGCGGCGATGAATGATTTATTGAGGCCATACCTACGTCGGTTTGTACTTGTTTTCTTTGATGATATTCTCATTTATAGTTCTTGCATTGCTGATCATACACTCCATTTAAAGTTGATTTTAGAGTTGTTGTTATCTAACCAGTTTTATGCCAAATTGTCCAAATGTGTCTTTGTTGTTCCTTCTATTGATTACCTAGGTCATGTTATTTCTACTGATGGTGTAACCCCAGATCCAGCGAAAATTCAAGCAATCAATGATTGGCCGAGGCCACGTTCACTCACGCAACTCAGGGGTTTTTTGGGTCTCACCGGCTTTTATCGTCGTTTTGTACGACATTACGCCTCTCTCGCCGCTCCCCTCACCGATTTATTGCGTTGCAGTAAATTACATTGGAGTACATCAGCAGACATTGCATTTACAACACTAAAGAAAAAGATGACGGAAACTCCGGTCTTGTGCCTTCCAGACTTCTCTCAAACTTTTGTGCTGGAGACCGACGCTTCAGCTGTTGCTATTGGTGGAGTCCTATCCCAGCAAGGCCATCCACTGGCATTCTTCAGCAAGAAAATGTGCAACCGTCTTCAAGCTTCTTCGGTGTATGTTCGCGAGATGTATGCCATTACAGAGTCTGTAAAAAAATGGCGTCAATATTTAATTGGAAGGCATTTTCACATATATACTGATCAAAAGAGCTTAAAAAGTTTGCTAGTGCAAAATATTCAAACCCCTGAACAACAGAAATGGGCTGCTAAGTTGCAAGGGTTCAACTTCGAAATTTTTTACAAACCTGGTAAATTGAACCAAGTTGCTGATGCCTTGAGCCAAATGTATTCGGAAGAAGCTGTCATTCTCCTCTCCATCTCTTCCCCAGTTCCTCTTTTGCTAGACCAGCTCAGACAGTACTATGAAAAGGACACAGAGGGTCAGAAACTTAGAGTCAAAGTTTTGGAAGAGACTTCAACCCAGCCATGTTTTCAGTTTAAGGACGGACTTCTATTCTACAAAAATAAAATCTACATACCACAGGTGGACGAGTTAAGACACAATCTACTGAAGGAATTTCATTCCACTCCCACAGCCGGTCACTCTGGTTTCCACCCAACTCTTGCACGCATTTCTTCTTCTTTCCTCTGGCCAGGGATCTACAAAGACACAAAAGAGTTTTGTCAGCAATGCTTAGTCTGTCAACAAAACAAGAACCTTACAACACGTAAACAGGGACTACTACAACCATTACCGGTTCCAACAAAGGTTTGGGATGACTTAAGCATGAATTTCATAACCCACTTACCAAGTTCCTTTGGTCACATAGCGATCTGGGTAATCTGTGACAGACTCACAAAATTCTGCCATTTCATAGGCCTCCCAACAAAATATTTAGCAAAGGACTTGGCTCTACGCTTCTCTGTCGAGATTTGTCGGTTACACGGCATCCCAAACTCGATAGCCTCAGATAGAGACCCACTGTTCCTCAGCTCCTTCTAGAAATAGTTATTTCGCTCTCAAGGCACCACCTTGAAATACAACACCGCCTACCATCCTGAAACAGACGGGCAAACAGAAGTCACAAACCGTTGTTTAGAGACGTATCTACGGTGTTTTACTAGTGAACAACCCAAACAGTGGTTTAAATACTTACACTTAGCGGAATATTGGCACAACACTACTTTCCATAGTGCAATCAAGATGACTCCTTTTGAAGCCCTCTACGGTAGATCTCCCCCGTCCTTTCCGCATTACACTTCCGGATCTGTGGCGATTGAGACACTTGATATGTCCTTGCAACAAAGAGAAGAACTGTTAAACCAGTTGAAATATAATCTGGAAAAAAGCCAAAAAACCATGGAGGATCAAAGTAATAAAAAACGTCTAGACGTTACCTTTAGAGTTGGAGACCTGGTGTTGCTTAAACTTCAACCATACAGGCAGACATCCGTTCAGCGCCGCGTTTCTAACAAGCTTGCCAAAAGGTACTTTAGTCCCTTCAAAATACTGAGTCGCATAGGAAAGGTTGCGTATAAGTTGGAACTTCCTCCTTCATCAAAGATCCACCCCGTCTTCCATGTTTCTCAGCTGAGAACCTTCCATGCAAGGTCAGATTCACCATTTTTCGGTCCGATCCCTCCTGAGTTCGACACAGCATATTCGGATCCGCTACATGCAAGTGCAAGAACTCAGTCTCCTGAAAAACAAACAACAAGTGGATTAGACCTTCTCAAATCTAATCAAACCGTACAAGTGGAAAACAACTACGACTCACCAAGGCTCAACTCTGAGAAGCAAAACGAAACTCCTTCACCAAAAGTCACCGTCGCGCAAGGAAGGGATTTGTTTCATCAAGATCTTTCTAAGAGTGTAACTCAGAACATGGAGAAGTGTGGGGTTTTGAAAAAGAATATGAACAAGGAAAGGGAGAGCGGTGAACAAAAAGGGAGCAAATGACCAAGACAGAGGAGTCTCATTCACTTAAATCTACTTCTCAAGATTTGGTTGTACAAATAAATCCAACCCACGTGAAGTTTCAGAACTTGGGGAAGCGAGATGTGCATGCGTCTGACCTTGGTAAACCCATTTCACCTAACCCAACACTTATCACTTCCTTTCCACCACCCATATCTCAACGCAATCCAATTCCCCACTCAATGGATGACACCTCACTAATCCCACCTGTTCCCACTAAACCCTCACGTGCTTCCAAACCAGCTGTCCCAAATATTACCGTTCCACATCCCACTTCGAATTTTCAACTTCCAACTTCCCTCCCCCATTCTATTCAGTCTGCCAGTGGTGGGCCTACACATTGGGCTTCTTCCTTCAAACCATCCAAGCAATCTCCAACACCCATCCTTGAGGACAAGGATGTTCTTGGGTCGGACAGTACTGTTAGTAGGCCCAAGAGGATTAAAAACAAACCCAAGTGGATGATAGACTACAATTTATAATAGAAAATTTTACCCCATACCCCTACATTTATCCCCATACCCCTACTCATCAAATTTTTGGACGAAAATACCCCCATATAAATAGTCTTTATTTCAAAGTTTTCATTTTTTTTTCATTTTGTCTTTCTACAAACGGTAAAAAACGCACTGACTTTCGCTTCCGGAGAATACACTGAGGCTACTTCCGGATCTCAAAAAATCACACTTCCGGAAAACTTACGTTGGCTAAATCCGGAGTACAAAAAATTACCTTCCGGAGAACTTGAGTAAGTGACATCCGGTTCTTCATTTTTCGTTGGAACACACCGGATAACTTGGCATCGTGTTATCCGGTTTTTGTATTTCCTTCACCGGATAACTTGATGCTCAGTTATCCGGTTTGTTAATTTCTTCACCGGATAACTTAATGCTCAGTTATCCGGTTTGTTAATTTCTTCACCGGAAAACTAGATGCTGAGTTTTCCGGTTTTGTTTCGATTTTTAATTTTTTTTTTCAGTGGCTCGGCGTTTTAGAGGACGCGACGGATTTATCTATCGACGGTACGTGGATGGATCTGTAGTTCGCGCACTTGATATTCCTGCTGAAGATCGGATAGTTGATCCTCCACCTATACCAGCAGTAGCTCACATTCCACCGCTTCCACCATTTCCGGGAGGACCGACTGATACATCACTTTTGGTGAGGTATCAGAACCATGTGGCTCGTTATTTGTGGGATGGCCACGTAAGTAAATCTATGACCTTTCTATGTTGAATAAAATGTAATTTTAATTATTTATGTATTATGACATATTGTACGATTTATTTTTCAGGAGAGAGAGCCGAAGAAGGAGCTGAAGGTTGCTGCACATGGCAACAAACTGATTGGATGGACTCCATCACATCTCCCACGTCCGATTGAGCAATGGGTTACTAATTCTGGTTTATCCTCTCTGCAGAATACCAGTTTATCGAGGATAGATCAGAACCTGTTATCTGCATTTGTGGAGAGGTGGCATCCCGAGACATCGTCATTCCATATGCCCTTTGGCGAGATATTTCGAGCACTACATCTGGCTCAGGGTGGACCGTTACCTCAGGGTAGATAAGTTATTTATGTATTATTATTTAGACTCATGTATTACTCAGACTTATTTATATTTATGCGATAGTATTTATAATTATATTATGATTGATGATGCATAAAAAATGTAAAAAATAATATGAAGTTAAACGTCAATCAAAAAAATGTAAAAAATAATATGTAGTTAAACGTCACTCAAAATAACGGAAAAAAAATAATATGAAGTTAAACGTCGATCATAAATTAACATGTGTTGGGAGCACAGGCGTAAGTTGTTGCCAGTGTTGTAAACGTCCAGCGAATCCAATTATCCATGATGTTGCATCAGATGTCCCATGTGTTCTCCAATCTGTTGTGACTGGTGGCAAGGGAAATCCCTCATTCATATTTACCTGTTTAGAAAGTTTATAAGTAAGACGTAAATCGTATAGAATTAAGTAATATAAAAAATTATAATATTTACCTGAACCCAATGATTTGAGTTTACAAAACCAATGCAGTAAATCGACACATTAGGCCTATGTGCAGTTGTCATAGGGAAGAAACTTAAACTAAGAGCACTTAGTGAGACAAGAATGATGTTATACCGATTTGCTATCACATAACCCATTTCTGGTAGTGTCATCCATTTATCAAATGGCTGAGAACATAAAGATGATATCAACAAAGATTCTCTCACTTTTGAATAATTAGCTTCAAATAACTTCTCATATAGACTTTTTCTGGGACCTCTCATTTCATTATCCAAATCACGATGAACCATTGACCACCCTTCCTCACCATATCCATGCAAAGATGCAATAGCTCTAAACCCACAATTTCCATCATCCTTCACATCAACAATTTCATCAATAAATGGTCTTATATGTTCTGGAAATTGTACAATGTACCTGTGAGATGGTTTGTTCTTTGAGGTCTGGGATAACTGCGAACAAGGCTTCTTTGAAGATTTTTGGGAATTGATGTGTTCTTGATCAACATGCTCATGATACGAAGGATCACGATAGACATCATACCCAACAGGTTTCTTCCCTTTTTTCTTCACTCCTCCTTGGGTATTTATTTTTTCAGGTGGTGGTACCATCTTTGTTGTAGTCGGGTAAGCAATTTCGCACACCCTGCTTTTTAGTGCTCTCTTTCCTGCAAGATCTAATGAATGAAACCTCTTCCACAGTGCTTCAATCGCATTTGTCATATCCACCTCTGCTCCATCCTCTGTATCTACCTCTTGTTCACCTTCCATACTCAGTTTCCTCCAATGGATATGAATAGCATTAATTGGTATTGGTTCACCACTCAATGTGTATCTCCCTAACTCACAGGCACATGGTAACCCGTATACTGTTCTACGAAAACACCTGCACATCTGGGTGTTTGTACCCACCATGTCAACCCTATGCCACTCTTCAGCAATGTGCCGCAAAGCAGCTCTAGATACTGATCCACGCAAATTCGAATAATATGGACTAGTGTGTGCATGCTCAACCTCATAAAAACTCTTCTGAAATGAAGCTCTAATATTGCCCACTTGAACCTTGATGTTGCCATTCATAGCCTCCCAGCACTTGCACATATCACCTAAACTGTTCTCCAACATTTGCTTCAGCTTCCAATGCGCAGATTCGACTCTAACAAAAATAAAAGAAGTTTAGACAAAGTATCAGTAACATTACCATAAACAAACTATGGCTATAAAACAAACACATTACCTGTTAGTAGTGATGTTGCCTAAATGCAACACTTTATTGATCCAAGCTTCAACAAATCTATGCCTATGAGGTGTCAACCATGTGTCTTTCACATAATCCAGAAAATGTCCATATTCTAAACATGCATGCTCAAGCAATTTCAACTTTTGATGGTATTCCACCTCATCACTAGCTTTTACAAGTTCATACCAAAGCTCCTCTATCAATTTTCGCATGTCATTCACAACATACTCCTTGCACTTCGCTTTCACATTCTTGTTTATGTGAAATCGGCACAGCAAATTAACTGTCGTAGGAAATACTGTTTCAATTGCTTTCATCAGAGCAAGATCTCTATCAGTTAAAATTACTTGTGGCCATAATCCTTGTTTAGTAAATAACTGTTTCAATTTATCTAGTACCCAGCACAAAGTCTCTGTTTGCTCAGATTCCATATAGGCAAATGCAACAGAAAATGTTAACTCAGTTGATGTCACACCAACTATTTCAAACAAAGGTTGCCTATACTTATTGGTTTTATAAGTACTATCCATAATCAACACAATAGAAAACAGATTCAACAACTTCACAGAGTCTGGATGGGCCCAGAAGATATCTCTCACAACTTCTGACTCATCTTTTTTCCTACTCCAATAAACATAATCAGATTCCTCTATCAATTTAAACAACTGTTGCATTTCTGTTCTAGGGCCCCTGATGTTTTTTTGAATCTTACTCTTATGTTTATATATTTGGGTGATTCGAGTCACACTCTCCGGATCTCGTTCTTTCAATGACAACAATATGTGTCTTGGAGGAACATGACGTTTTGACAAATCAGCTATATGTTGTTGGTCATCATCATTGAGTCGACTTACAAACGCATGGCCTTCAAATCTATCAGGTAAACCATGGTTGTGAACTCCACATTTTACATCAATTTTCCAACCAGAACCATCTTTTGAAGGTGTTGATCTTACTTTGAAAGGACAATTACATTTTTTGGTAGCACTTTGTGTTTCGCTATCCCCTTCTTTGTATTTTCCACCTCTATCACAGCCAAATATAACCTTGTCACTTCTTCCTCTCTTGCCAGTATTGGTGTCCGAACGGGTTATAATAACGGTGACTCTATTCCTCAGTCCAACCTCCTTAATCCACCTAGTCGTCTCTTCTCTTGTAGGAAATTTTTCCTTAGTCAAGAATATTTCTGTTGTATCTACAACTGTCTGGTCTTTGTCACATATCATCAAAGGAGTGTCCATGTCTCCTAAACAAACTTAAAGTTAAAAAAAAAAATTAAAAAAAAAAATAACGAACCAGATAACTATAGACCAAGTTATCCGGTTGAATAGTAACAAAACCGGATAACTTGACAGCAAGAAATCCGGTGAAGAAAAATATACAAACCGGATATCTTGGAGACAAGTTATCCGGTTAACAAACATTGCCTCTAAAATACAAACCGGATATCTTATGGTTGTGTTATCCGGTTCACTATAAACAGTAACCGGATTTCTTGTAGCCATGTTATCCGGTTTAAAAAAAACCATTTCGGAAATCCTTACCCTATGTTCTCCGGTTCTCGTCGAATACTGACAAAAAATTACTTTTGGACTCGTCTGACTACACAGTAAAAAGTACAAAAAAAATTAAATAAAACATAAAAGGACAAAATTGGAATTTTTAAAAATTTGTATGAGTACGGGGATAAATATAGGGGTATGGGGTAAAATTTTCTTTATAATAATAGGAATTTTCCAAATTTTAGTATTATTATTATTATTATGTTGTCTTTGTTTATTTGGGCTTGCTTTGTATTCAGCCCATTAGAGCTTATATTTTGTATTTAAGCTATTGACTTGTTGGATGGAGTAAGAATTAAGTTGAATTTTATAATTGTCTCTTTCTTTTATGTTTTGTGTGTAGTTGTGGAAGAAACCCTAGATCTAAAAAAATAGTTGTGATCTTACCTTATCACAGAGGGTTGATTTGCATGTCGAACAAAATAGAAATCTAATATGACTTCTAAACAAATTATTATCTTTCATATTCCAACAAAAATACCACCAAACTACTTAAGCAATTATATACACGTTAACTTTCTAAAGAAAAAGGTATTTTTTTTTTAGAAATAAATCTGAAAAGAAAAACGTGCTTCAGTAGGAAAGTCTCCTAATCTTGGCAAACAAGGCATCCGTGATGCGAGAAGAGTTTTCTTTCTTTCTTGTTCAAATAACAATAAGGTGGAGTTGTTATCTTTCTCAATGATGGTCTTAATACCATTGACGCAACAACATTAGAATGCACTTTATAGCAACCCCTCAAGTTGATCTCTCTCAGGTGTGTGCAATTATTTATCACATGCATCACTCCTTTCTCGGTGACATAATGACAACATTCAAGGTTGAGTTGCAAAAGTTGACAACAACATTTTGGGATCACACAGAGTGCTTCATCATCAACTTGAGTAGCTGACAAGTTCAACACCTCTAATTTAGAAACTCCAAAATTTATTCCAAGTGTTTTCACTTTTGAACAATTGGTTAAGTTTAGTTGTTTAATCTTTAGTCATCTCCTTAAAACTTGACCAATACCTTCTTCAGAAATATTGTGACAACCCTTCAAATCAAAGAGCTGCAAATTAGGGAAAATAGAAGCAAACGTTGTGATGCCTTCGTCAGTTAACCATGAATTATAAGACAAATAGAGATACTTTAATTGAGGGTATACAGCAGAGTCTATCCAAGAATTAGTATTATGTATACTCTTCCGTCCAATACCTTTCATTTTGATCTCACCAAGGGTAGGACAGTTCCTAACAAGTGTAAACAATGTTGCTTTTGTGAGCCTCTGACAATCACTAAGATTTATAGACACCAAATCAGTAAGAAACAACGACAATTCAACAACATGTTGATCATTCAGAAAACCAGCATTTTGAAGATTCAAATGTTGTATATGTTGACACTTGGATAATAAATTAAAGATTGCAACATAACTATAGCCGGTGCATCTTTGGAGGATAATTGTCCTCAACGGTAGACCTTCCCTTGCAATACTGGATAACAACTCATCAGATACAATAAAATATCTGAAATGAAGACAAGTCAAACTCTTCAAACGCAGCACCGAATCAATGAAATGTGAGGTAATGCTAGTTTCAGGAGCGGAAAAGGAGAAAGACCTCAATGATGGTCTCTCAGAGAGAGCTAAAGCAATGCCTGCAATAGATATTTTGAAACAGCAAAGCAGGTTGGCCTCTTCTAGATGCTTGCAATTCTTAAACAAATGGAAAATCATTTTATCATTAATATAATCATGACCATAGAGATTAATCTTCCGCAGTTTGAAAAGTGAAAGTGTAAGAGCTTCTAGCTTTTTGAGGAATTTACCGCGGCATTTTACGGGATTACTGAGGTTGAGTTCTTCGAGTAAAGGAAAACAATCGGCAATGAGTAAGAGGTCAGTGGTCTTGAAAGAATGTAAGTTTGAACAAGTTAGAGAGGTCAAGGTTGTAATATTTTTGGAGAAAATTCTCAATCCAATGGCGGGAATAGTTGGTTTGTTGGAGAGATTGAGTGATGTAAGGTTCAATTGAAAACAAGAGATTTGAGAGAGAAACATGTTGAGGTCGCCGTGGAAGCAGATGAGGTTGAGGGATATGAGATTGGTGAATCTTTGGAAAAGGTTAGGACGGAATGGATAGTAGATAGTGAGAGAGGATCGAAGACGGTTGGTGATGGAAAGGAACTGTTTTGAGAAAAGTGAGAGAAGCTTCAAATTGTCTTCACCATCGTCTTTGAGGAATTTAAAGACCAATTCCCAACACTCATCAGGTATATAAAGGGATTGTTGTTTTGAAAATTTGAGAGATTTTCTTTTCCTTTTCATATTGATTGGAAGAAATTTGTGAAGGTTTAGGCTGAGGGGTTAGGTTAGGTTGAGTCAGTGATGATATATATAATAAATAAAGTAACAAACTCAACGAAAGGAAAGAGGTTTTTTCTAAATAATTTGGTTGCAATACAAATACAATGTCAAGGTTTGTTTTTACCTTACGGAAAAATAGGTTATTTAAACATTCCATACAAAATAAAATCTTTCTCATAACACAAATATTTATTGTTGCATTTTTATTAAATCAATTTACTTTCAAATTAAGTAAAATAAGGAAAAATAGGTTATTTATACCTTCCATAACAAAACACAAATATTTATTATAGCAGATTTTTTAATTAATTTACTATCAATTTAAAAAAAATTAATGCGTTTTTATAATCCTTCTAAATTTGAGGAATAAATGGTTATTATGTTTTGTCTCTCAAATAAATCATATATTAAATAGAAAAACCATCTTATTTGCTTCTATTTAATTGTATACTATATAGTTTTTCTCAACAAAAAAATAATATCCTATCTAATTTGTATAACCCCAATGGCTACTAAATTTTTGTCCATCAAATAAATCAAATAGAAAAACTCTCTCTTTTTCTTCAATTTAATTGTATGCTATATAATTATAATAAATAACATTAAGGTATAAGATATTAATAGATTTAATCTTTAAAATATATTAAAATCTATTATTTCTCTTCGGCCATTATTATAAATAAAATTGATTTTTCTTATGTGTTTAAGTGGATTAGAGGATCCGTTTTTCATAGTTTTATGTCGGTTTTAATTAACGGCAGTTCTTCGAAGGATTTCAAGGCGTTGAGGGGGTTGAAACAAGGAGACCCCCTTTCTCCTTTCTTATTCGCCATTGTCGCGGAAGGCTTGGCTAGTTTGGTTAGAAGTGCTACTGTCAATAATTTGCTGTCGGAATTCAAAGTTTACGACTCCTCTTCGGTTAGCGTCTTACAGTTCGCAGACGATATTCTCCTTTTAGGGGATGGTTCCGCCTCTAACATTTGGGCCTTCAAATCTATTCTTCGGGCATTTGAGCTAGTTTCCGGTCTTAAGATAAATTTCGCTAAAAGTTATGTTTTTGGGGTGGGAGTGGATGCGGAGTTTCTGGTGGCAGCAAAATAGTTCCTTCATTGCAATTCTGGAAAATTTCCCTTTAAGTTTCTCGGGTTAACGGTTGGAGGCAACCATCGTCGCATTTCGGTTTGGAAACCGGTTGTTTCTTGCTTGAGGAATAGGCTATCTAGATGGATTGGTCGAAATCTTTCCATTGGAAGGAGAGTTTCCCTTATAAATTCTGTCCTCGTTAATCTTCCGTTACACCACTTATCTTTCTTTAAGGCTCCGAAGAAAGTTGTGAAGGATATTATAGCCATCCAAAGACGGTTCCTTTGGGTAGGATCTTCGAATAAAAGCTTTATCTATTGGGTTGGTTGGAATTCCGTTTGCAAATCAAAGGAGTGCGGGGGCCTTGGAATTAAACATGTAGGTCATTTTTATAGGGCTCTCCTCGCTAAATGGTTGTGGAGATTTTCCTGTGACGGTAATGAGATTTGGAGGCCTATGCTTGTCGCGAGATACGGAAATCTTTGTTTTAAAGTTCAGATTCATGAGGAAGTTGGATATTCTAATAATGATTCTTTGTGGATTAAAGATATTTTATCTACTGTTGTGTCTAACTGTAATGACAGGTTTTGCGATCTTCTGCTGTGTTCCGCTGGCGATGGGGCTGGTATCACATTCTGACATTCAGTTTGGATCGGGTGCTCTAGTCTGAAACTTAGATATCCTAGGTTGTTTATGGCGTGTAGCAAGAAGTCCAGGTCTGTTAAAGAGATGGGCGTTTGGGAAGAAGGATCGTGGCGGTGGAACATTCGCGAAACTTTCGATGGTGTGGAAGATCATCAACTGAAATCGGATATGTGTGAGCTCTGTCGCCTGCTGGATGCAGTGGAATTGAAGCAGACGGTTAAGGATGATTGGGATTGGAGTCTTGATAGATCGACGGGATATACGGTGAGTTCTTATTACCGCTTCATTAGTTCTTGCGTGGCTCTGAATGAGTTGGATGATAGGACTGTGAATTTGTTGAAGCGTGTGTGGAAAACTTCTGTTCCTTTAAAAATTCAAGTTTTTGCTTGGAGAATGGCTCTGGATAGATTGCCTACGAGATCGAATTTGGTTGACAGGAAGATTATTGAAAATCCCCATGATAAAGTGTGTGTTTTTTTATTCCAAGAGAATGAGAATTCCTCCCACCTGTTTTTCTCGTGCATTAAATTGATGGCAGTTTGAAGGAAGATTTGCGAGTGGGTGGAGATAGATAGAATTACAGTTTCGGATTGTAGTCTTCATGCGGAGGCTGGGGTTTCGCGTCTTAAAGACCGGAGTAAATCGGGTACGATTAGTTCTATTTGGTTTATTACTTGTTGGAATATTTGGAGGGTTAGAAACAATATATTATTCAACGATGGTTTTTGTAATGTCGATGATATTGTTAGTTCTATTATCATTTCCTCTTGGAACTGGTTGGTATTAGGTAGAGATAAGAGTAGGATGTGTAGTTTGTACTAATGGTATAAGTTTCCTTACGATTTCTTGTAATAGTATCGTTGTGTTAAGGTTTGTTGTTTGTTGGTTCGAGATTTCCTTAATCTCCAATTAATGAAGTTTGCTTATAAAAAAAAAAATCTAGTTTATATCTATATATACTCCAATGATTGAATGAACAAAATCAATTTATTTATCAATTTAATCTTTAATAACATTTTAAAATCCGAAATTAAATTGTTGAATATAATCATAATAAATAACATTAAAGTAGGAGTATATAATACTTATAGTTTTATTTAAAATATACTAAAATCTATTATTTCTTTTGAGTCATTATTATAAATAAATAAATAATAATAATTGTTTTTAATAGATCTAGTTTATATCTATATATACACCCCCAATGGTTGAATGAAAAAAAAAACAATTTTATTTATAATATCAAATTTAATCTTGAATAAAATTTTAGTACCCAATGTTGCGGTGAAAATCAGATAACAAATTATTAATTAATTTGCATCATATTTCTTTTACAACCGACTTTGATTTATCCAAAGGAAAGGTTCAAGATCGTTAGAAAAACCTTAAAGGGAAAGATCTAAGGTTCGGGGGTTGGTTACGCCTAGGGAAGGTATTAGCACCCTAAACGTCCGTAGTACTCTACGAGAGCCTCTTGTTAATGTTATCTTATGTTTGCTAAAGGTTCTATGCTAAAGATTCGAAAACCCTAGGGGTTATTATCTAAGTATACTCGATAAAGCATCGCCCTTTACGCCTACGTATCCTCGGGAATAGAATCAGAGTATGCGTAGTTCTACTTCTACTGAATGATTGACTATGGTCAATATTCAGAGGGAAAATGAGTACAAGCTCATTGTAGAGTTTAGGAACTCTCTAGATCTAGTTGAAATGGACCTATGATTATGTTTTGGTTAGGAGGGGAAAGTGATAAATTCATTAGGATGAATATCACTTAAGAGTTGAAAAACTCTCTCCTAGAACTAGTTGCAATTTCTATTGCTCTGATGAGGCCAAGAAATAAAGTTTCTCCTAAGAGGTTTACTTAGGTTAAGGTGGGAGGTCATGACTTATGAGTCAACATGTTTAACCTTCCTTTGGAACAGGGATAAGATAAACAGTTATAGAATAAGAGAAATGATAGCACAATGATATAAGGTGATAAATGATAAGAAGGCATCAATAGCATAAGCATGGCAAGAGGTGCTTCATAATAAATAATGAATAGACATAAGTATGAATATTACACAGATTATGAAAGCTAAAGACAAATCAAATATATACACTTGAGAAATATGTCACAAGCAACAATCACAAGTCAAAGAACGTGATTAGGCATGAGATTAATCAAGGATGATATTCAAATAGAAGAACAAAGTTCATATGTTAAGTTAGCAACTATATGACGAATCAAACAAAGGATAAATTTGTTCAAGACTTTTAAATAAAAATTAGTGAATTAATTCAAGATTTATCAAATAAAGTTGTGAACAAAGTCTAGCAATTTATCCAAGATAGAAGAATAAAACTCACACATTAATAATTAATTTTAAATAAAATTTAAGAACAATTACTAAATAGGATTAAATAAGGATTAAATATCTTTGGAGTTTTACTATTAAAAGGTTACTAATCCAAATTTCTAATTAAAATATAACTAAAATTAGAATCTTGAAGGAAAACACGAATCCTATTATTTCCAAAATTACTAATTAAAGAAGGTTATAAAAACCTAAATAAAAAATGTTAGCCTTAATCCTAAATTACTAAATGAAATTAAGCTTAAATTTACTTAACACTAACTAATTGAAAGTGAAAAGTATGCTGAAATAAAACAAAATGGCACACAGGCCCAAAAGGGTGGTCCACGGATAATGAAGGTGAGCCCAAGCAAGAATGGGGCGCTGGGTACTAGTTGGGTCATGGGTTTTGACCCGGTTCGGTTACATTAATGGAAAAAGGAAAGAACCAAAACCTAATTTTTACACGGCCGTAAAAAACACTTCTCTCAATTTCTTCTACTCAGTGCCCTGTTTCTCCATTCTCGTGATTCCGTTCCCTGCCTTCCTTTCCGATTCTGAATCTCTTTTCCGCGAATCCTTCGTCTCAAAAAAAACTTCTCCGCTCTTCTCGCTCGACTTCTTTACGCGTTTGGGTTGTTGCTGATGTTACGGCGTCGTTCCGATATATGTTACAGCGGTGGAAGTGACGGCGCGATGGTGATGGTGAGGACGGCGGTGAAAGTCCAATGGTATTGTTTGAAAATAAGCTTGCGGTTTGGTTTACAGAAATTTTGGAAGCTGGATGGGTTAGGTTGGAAGAAGCGGTGAGTTCAAGATGAGGGTCGTCGCCGGAAAATGTTCGTCGCGAAGGATCGCGTGAAGATGACGGTGAACAGAAACGAAAGAGCAAGCTGAACAAAAGTGAAAAAATCTCCGACCTTGCTCGCTAACCCGTCTCAATCGCTAAGTCCGTGTTGGTTCGTTTCAGGTTATATTTGAGATCTCATCTTCTTTAATTTCTCCTCATCTCCATCTCTCTTACTTGTTTTTTGGGTTTTATTTGTTTTGAGATTGGTCTGTGGTGCGAGTGAGACGAACATAGGGAAGGTTCGTGTTGAGTTTTACGAAGGAAGAGGTTTTCTGTGAAGGTTGGGAGAATGGAAGGCTGAAACAGGGTGTTTGAGAATTAACAGAGGGCGGAAGGTTTTGATTGGAAAAGAGCATTTCAAATTCTACTCAAAAACTCTAACAGTTATAAAATAAAACAGCCAAGGATGTACGAGCTCAAACAATTATCAAGTGGAAAAAAACGAAGAAATTCAAGGAAAACTCACATAACCGGAGCTAGTCCGGCGAGTTCCGATTCCGGCACGGTGAAGTGAGCTCCTCCGACAGGTTCATCCCTTTCTTTGCGTGTGTTGACGTGAATCTTACTTGCGTATAAACTTGTGACAAAACTCTGTTATCCTTGCTGTTGCTCGCCCATCTTCATCTGCCGTTGGGGTATGCAATGGTTGTGAGGTTGGCCTCTACGAATGGAGGGGTGTGAACCTTCTATAGTGGCGTATATGGATTTTTATGTGAGCTCTTCTGTATATGCGTGTGACTATTCTTCCTGGTGAATAATGCTGTCTGTTGATGAATTGGTTTTATGTTTTGGTTGTGAAAATTTCGCCCTGTGCTGGTTTGGTTTTACACAGGTTTTTGTGTTGCCCCCTCCTACCCCTCTGTTCTCGTTTCCTCTTATATGATCTTCTTCTTCTTTTCAATTTGAAAAATTATGACCGTTGTATGTTGTTATTCAGGCTGCAGTGGGCTTGTTGGTCGTACAACAGGTTTACGTTGAGCAGGCTGTATTGGTTCGTACGGATGAGCAGAGACGAAAAAAAGCTGGTGCAGCTTCTCATGAAGCTAAACGCATCACTTGTTTTGGTCGAGTTGTTTCTTTGTAATTAGAACAAAAAAAAACAAATTACGGGCTTTGTAAAAAGAGAAAATGGGCCTATGATGGATATTGGCTTCTAGAAAAACAAATTGGTTTTTATTTTGTTTTAAATTCTGAATAATAACCTTAGTTAACTAAACATAATTAATTTAAAATTAAAAATTAAAATTAAACTAATTGTATTAAAGTAAAAGTAAATTGGAATTAAAATTAAACTTAAATTAAATCTAAAATGATGAAGTTAATCCAATTACATTATATTAGAATAAAAATGATAGTTAAAGTAAATTAAATTTAGAATTGAAAATGATAATTGAAAATTAACTATATCAAAATTAAAATTAAACTAAATTAAAAGTTAAAACTCAATCAATTCTCAAAATGAGAGAAATTCTAAGATGAAATGGCAAACTGGTTAAAAACATGATTAATGCTTGAAAAACTAAGAAAATGCACGAATGGCCGCTCGCAAATGATATAATGGTGATCAGACGAATCTGAGGGTAAAATTTGGGGTGCAACACCCAATATTAAATTTTTTACAATAATTATAATCAATAACATGGAAGTATATGATACTTATAGATTTAATTTTTAAATAAAATTGAATTTTTTTGTTTTAAATATATCTAGTTTTAAACTATTTATACACCAATGGTTGAATGAACAAAAAATCAATTTTATTCATAATAACAATTTAACCTTTAAAAATATTTTAATACCCAAAATTAAATTGTTGAACATTATATACTTTAAAACATTTTCTTATATTTATAAATTTTATGGACTAGAGTGAAGAAGGAATGATAATTTAGGGAATATATTAATGATTTATTATTGTTTTTTTAAGGTTTCTCCAATGAAAATAACATAAGGTTTCTTAACAATAAAATGGGTCATTGGGTCGGTGAGCAGTGGCCGTGAAATTTGTTTGATTCGATGGAATTCGTTGATCCTATTCATGAATTTGAACGGATTGAATGCTTTAAGTTGCTGGACTCTTCTTCTGTTAAAAAAGATGTGCTGGATGTGTGGCTTTGGTCTCTTAACGAGAATAGTTTCTTCTCGGTTTTCTCTTTTTATTCCTCTTTGGTTTATCCTTCACCTGGCATTGTTATTGGAGCTGATACTGCTGAGTTTCTAGAGGTTTTATGGAAGTCGATCGTCCCGTTGAAATTCCAAATTTTTAATTGGAGGTTGGCTTTAGATAGATTGCCAACGAGGTCTAATTTCCTCAATAGGAGGATAATCGATAACGAGCATGATACGGTGTTTGTGTTTTGTTTCCGTCACTTAGAGGATGTCTCTCATTTATTCTTCTCGTGTCCTAAATCTTTCGTGGTTTGGAATAAGTTATGTGAGTGGGTGGATATTTGTAATTTTTCGGAATTTAGCAGTAGCAGTCATGCTAAGGTTTGGATTTTGAGCCTTAGAGGTCGTTGTAAAGAGGATAAAGTTAGTTCAATTTGGTTCATAATTTGTTGATTTATTTGGTGGGCTAGGAACAATATTTTGTTCAACGATTCCTGGTTAGATGTTGATGATATTGTTAACGATATCACAATCTATTCGTGGAGTTGGATGATTCTAGGTAAAGAGGATAGCAAGACGTGTAGGTTGTATGATTGGTTTAAATTCCCTTTTGATTTCCTGTAATTGTTTAGCTTTTATTGGAGGTTGTAGTTCTTTGGATGAATTTACTTATAAAAAAAAAACAATAAAATGTTTTTTTTTTTAACATCACTTGATAATGAAGGCCAATATTGTGGCATGATCAAGTTGTGGATGGCATTGGTGATTTACCTGCAGACTGAAAACACAATGATTAAATGAACAAAATCAATTTATTTATAATATCAATTTAATCTTTAATAGTAACATTTTAATATCCGAAATTAAATTGTTGAATATAATCATAATAAATAACTTTAAAGTAGGAGTATATAATACTTATAGTTTTATTTAAATTATACTAAAATCTATAATTTATTTTCAGTCATTATTATAAATTAAAAAAAAAATTTAATAGATCTAGTTTATATCTATATATACACCACCAATGGTTGAATGAAACAAAAAAAAACAAATTTTATTTATAATATCAAATTTAATCTCTAATAAAATTTCAGTACCCAAAATTAAATTTTTTACTATAATTATAATAAATAACATGGAAGTATATGATACTTGTAGATTTAATTTTTAGATAAAATTGATTTTTTTGTTTGTTTTAAACTATTTATACACCAATGGTTGAATAAACAAAAAATAAACTTTATTTTTAATATCAATTTAACCTTTAATAATATTTTAATACCCAAAATTAAATTGTTGAACTTTATATACTTTAAAACATTTTCTTATATTTATAAATTTTATGGACTAGAGTGAAGAAGGAATTTTTTTTTTTTTAGCCAAGTATTATATTAAACAGAGTACAAAGGGTACTCCAACCTGATTACAAAAGAACCGAGACACGACTTGACAAAAAGAGAAAAATTACCAACCAATTAAACCTATGAAAGATAAAATAAAGGCGCTTTGTTGAATTCATAAAAGTTGCAATTGGGGTGAGTAATTTCTCCGATAAAGGCTCATCTCTAAACCGTGTATTTCACCATCCAAACCGTATCATTAACATTCCAAACGGCATTCTAAAAAATGATACCGTTCCTGAGGATCCATAAATTCCAACACACAGAGAGCCAAAAAACACCTTCCCTACCGGACCGCACTTTCATTAATTTACCGAAATTAAACCAATCTAAAAAGGACTCTTTAAAATCAACTCCTCCAAGCCTCGAAAAACCGATCCACTTCGCTACCTCTTTCCAAACCAGTTTTGTAACGACACACTCCAAGAGAGAGTGATTCAAAGATTCCAATTGACGGTCACAAAAAATGCACTTGTTCTCGTAATCCGAAGGCAAAATTCCTCTAACAATAAGAAAGTCCTTCGTCGGGAGTTTATTGAGAAAACATCTCCAACCGAAGGCCTTGATTTTCAAGGGCGCTAACACCTCCCACACCAACTAAAAAACGCTATCAACCCGATTTTCCGGCCCAAAGGGAGACTTAAAAGCCAGAGTTTTTTTAAAAAAGGAACTAACCAAGAATTTACGATTAACTTCCACCAGCCACTCAACACTATCCTTCACCTTATAGTCCACCGTCACACCTTGAAGCATTGAACGCAGATCCTCTTGCACCCGATGTACTGCAGAACCAGAAACTACAGCTGTATCCCGAGGCGAAACGCATAACTGATGCTGCACCTCAGACATACCAGCCGATAAAGCAGCAGACCTCTCTCCCGTGTTTGCAACAGAGCCGGTCAACAGCACATCCGCACCCAGACCCCCCTCTCAGAAACAGTTCCCGTCTGTACTGTATCAGGTATCCCAACCAGCTCGGGATTATACCTAAAGTCCGCAATTACGTCACCAGACCTCACACAGAAATCACCCCACCTCCACCCATTGTTCGACCACCCACTCATAGCACCTACCGAAACATCTCGTAAATGAGAAAGGGAGAACAAGGTGGGAAATTAAAACTTCAAAACACCGCAACCGGACCAGTTCACATGCCAAAAAGAGGTGGCGAAACCGTCACCGATTCTAAACAAAATATTCTCCATCAAAATATCCAAAGGAAAGAAATTATAAATGGAGAGTAAACCCAACCACCAATTAGAATAAGACCTACCTCTAGAACCATAACCATCACAACCCGACATTTGAAGCCTTATATCACCATACCGCGCCTTCAACACCTTAAACCAAAGCTCTTCCGATCCTTCTAAAATTCTCCACCGCCACTTATGGAGGAGAGAGATGTTGAAGTCCTCGATCCTTCTAAGATTCAAACCCCCTTTCTCGATTGGTAAACACAAAGAATCCCAACTAATCCAATGCTTCCTCCTCTTAGCCTCCGTACTACCCCAAAGGAACCTACTTTGGAGTTTGGTAATTTCGTTGCGGACTTTCACCGGAACCTTGTAAAAAGAAAGTTGAAAGATGGATAAGCTACTAAGAACGAATTTGAGAAGAGTAATTCTCCCACCGAAGCTAAGAAATCGATTATTCCAACTATAAAGCCTCATTTCCATCTTAGAGACCAAAGAAGTCCAAGTAGATATCCTCATAGGATTGGAACCGATAGGCATTCCAAGGAAAGTCAATTCTTTCTTCTCCGTTCTACAAGCTAAAAATAAAGCCGCCGCTTCAAGATTAATGAAAGGAACATTGATTTCAATTAACTTGCTCTTAAGAAAATTAATACCAAGCCCCGAAATTAATTCAAAACCTCTCAAAATAGTCTTGATGGCCCACATGTGCCTCCAACTCCCATCTCCAACCAAAAGAGTATCATTCGCAAATTGAAGGACATCAATGAAACAACTACCATTCAAATTACACCCCACAAACTCACCAACTAGAACCGACTTCTTAACCAATTCCGTTAACCCCTCCGCTACCATTACGAAAAGGAAAGGAGAGAGCGGGTCTCCTTGCCTCAACCCTCTCTCCACCACAAACTCCTTCGTCGGACTACCATTTACCAAAACGGACATTTTGCTTGAAAAAATTGTGGCCTCCATCCACCGAATCCAACGATCGCCAAAACCCATTTTTCTCATCATAAATCTAAGAAAACCCCAACTAACTTTATCGCAAGCTTTCTCAAAGTCCACCTTAAAGAGCGAGACAACCTTTTTCTCTTTGACCGCAAAATCGACCAACTCATTAGCCACCAACACTCCATCAAGTAATTGTCTTCCCAGAACGAACGCCGTTTGACAATTAGAAATGATAGAGTTCAACACCAACTTCAATCTAGCCGCCAAGAGCTTGGTTAACGCTTTAAACAAACTACTTACAAGGCAAATCGGTCTATACTCATCAAGGCCCAAAGGGTTCTCAACTTTGGGAATAAGAGTGAGAAAAGAAGAAACAATGGCCTTAGACAAAACAGCCCCATTATAAAAATCGTTAAAAAATCGGCAAAAATCGTTTTTAATAAAGTACCAAAATTTCTTAAAAAACAAAAAGGAATATCCATCCGGACCCGGACTTTTAGACCCATCACAACTCCAAATCGCCTCTTTGATTTCCTCTTGGGAGAAAGGTTTCTCAAGAACGAACCTATCCTCCTCACTAAGCTTCTTAAATTGGACATTCTCCAAAATAGGGCGGTTTAAATTCGGTTCCGCAAATTTACTAGCGAAATGATTTCTGACCTCTTCCTTAACCTCCTTGACCGACTCCTTAACTCCCTTATCCGTATTAATCGAACCAATAAAGTTGCGTCTTCTCCTCTCCTTCATGATACTATGAAAGTAACGGGAATTGTTGTCACCGTCATTAAGCCACTTCAACTTGGCCTTTTGAATAAGCATGTTTTCCTTTATTTTCAAATTCAACCAAAACCGACCCGTAGCTTTCTTTCGATCTAGAATGAAATCGTCCGAAACTAAACCATTGTTCGTGTCGGCCTTAAAGTCTCCTTCATTGATCTCCTTAACACACTCATCAATGTGTAAATCGAGCTTCCCAAAAACTTCAACATTCCACCTTTTAAGACTACCTTTAAGAATCCTAAGTTTCTCTTTCAACACAAAATTCCCTCTACCTTCAATATGAATATTAAACCATTCCTTTTCCACAAAAGGGATGAACCTCTTATCACTAAACCATTCGTTGTTGAATTTGAACGGTTTAGGAGCCCAATCCAACGAATCCACCATCAACCAAACCGGACAATGATCCGACAAATCTCTCTCGCCAATAAATTAACCCACCACTGCCCACCTCTCAATAGTGTCTTCGGTGAGTAAAAATCTATCAATTCTACTCATCATCGAACCGTCACCACTATACCACGTAAAATTCTTCCCCTTACAAGGAACATCAATCAAGGCATTACTAACTATGAAATCCTCGAACTCTTTTATCTCCCTTTTTCGATGAACCTTAGCGCTTCCCTTCCTCTCCCTAGGACTAATGACCGCATTGAAGACCCCTTCGACGCACCATTCCCCATCCGAAACCCATTCTTTAACTCCCCCAATTCCTCCAAAGAATTCTTTTCAAATCCAACTCACAAGGAGAATAGACATTAACAATGTAGAAGAAATTGTTCTTCCAACAAATTTTAACTCCAACATAACCGTCACCTTTAAAACTACTCAAAACCTCCGTCCTACCTTCTTTCCAAAGAATAAGAAGCCCCCCGGAGGAGCCCTTGGCACAAGAGTAAGTCCAACCTAAATCCTCCTTAGACCAAAAACTACTAGCTATATTACCGTCAATGATTTTCAGCTTCGTCTCTTGAATTAAAAACATGTCAGCTTTACCTTTATTAATTAAGCTGCTTATTCTTTTCCTTTTAATCCTACTACCTCCCCCTATAATATGGAATAATCCTAAAATCATTTGCAAATTATTGAATTCTCCTTCCTTCCCTCCTTTCTCTCCTTATCCTTCCTTTCCATATCGTTCAATCTAGATTTGTAATCCCTCTTTAAATCGGTTGCCACAACTCCAAGCAGTGACATAGCCTCCCATAATTTGTCTCCAACATTTGAGTTCAAATTCTCCCACATTCTGACATTACTTCTAAAAATATCCGACTCCGCAGAATTATCCCCATGGTAAGCCGAAGCAAAAGACATCTCATTTCCACCTTCCCTATCCTTATTATCACCACCATCTGAAGAATCACGGTTCTTCTATTTACCCATCCTACTGTTTCTGAGAGGGTGCTTCACCCCACTAATACCATTTGGTCCACACAGATTTTTAAATTTAATTTTCTTAAAAAATATCCTTTTATTAACTTGGCCCCCACTCTGAGAATTTCCAAGAGTCACTAAAGTATCTGGGACCCACGATTCAGCCGAAGCCGTAGGACAAAAGGACTTGATCTGGGAAGCAACGCCATCCGTTCCAAAGCCTGTAGGACAAAAAGAGACTTTTGCACCTACTATTGCATTGTCAAAAGCTCCCACGGATGCCTGCTCCTCTGAAGCTACTATCAAAACTTCAGAGTCTACACCCTGGGGTCCACCTTTTTCCTTAACAATGCTTTTCGCAGTGCTTTTTACAAGACCAGTCTCAATCACTGTCATGTCACTCTCAAACATATTTTCCTTCGCCCCAACCTCCCCCATCTCGCCTGAAACATCTCCGGAACGGAATGGATCTTCTTCCGGAATTCCAACTAATTCCTCAAACCACGCCTCAAACGAGTCCGACGAGGAAGAACTACAGATTTCAACCGAAGGTCCATTCGCAGTTAACCTCAACGGACCAAAAGAGTCTTCTCGTAACAAAATTTCGTAGTTCTTGCCGTCAATGCTAACGGTAACACTTTTCGGAAGGCAAAAGGAAGTTTGCACTCAAACCAGAACCCGTGCAATGTCCAAGACAATAGAGCTCGACTGCCATGTAGTTCGCAACAAAATTCAAGACAATATCATTCACCTAATGCCTATCGATTCCATCAACCAAGCACCCGACATATTTACGAAGCCTCTTCATTCCGGACCCTTCTCCAATCATGTTAGCAAACTAGGATTGATTAACATTCATTCTAGTTTGAGGAAAGCTATTAAAATATAAGTCTCTATTTTTCTGTTTTTTAGTTGACAAAGTTATTATAGCCGTTACACCCTAGTCCTTGTTTCTAGGATTCTTTTGGCTATTTAAGGCATAGTTTATCCTACAGTTAATACACAGTGTATTTTTGAATTCATTCAATATTAATGATAATTTTCTTTCACCATGCAATAGTTTTGCCTATCTTTTAATAAAACAATATAATGAAGTAATAACTTATTTCCTATGTTGCTAATTGAACCAACAAAGAAAGTGAACTTAGCATACATTAATCTAACACATTACAACATATTTTGACAGTAAAAGCAAAAACACTGATTTTATAATAAACCATTTCGTACACTAGTATTCTTATTCTGTGTGTATGTGTATAAACCATTTTGTACTAATATTCAACCATAATACTTATAGATGCAGCAAGCATAATATTGTAACACCTAGGAACAAATAGGAAAAAATTTGAATAAAAATACAAATGAATAAAAACACTAATGAGAATAAAATGCTGCAAATACAATATTACCGACACCAAGCCATAGCAATGAATCAGATCTGCATGTTGAATCAAAATAGAAATCAAATATGACTTCTAAACAAAATTATTATCTTTCCTATTCCAACAAAAATACCACCCAACTACTTAAGCAATTATATACACATTAACTTTCTAAAGAAAAGATTAATTTTTTTTAGAAGTAAATCTGAAAAGAAAAACATCTTATATTTTCAAGCTTCAGTAGGGAAGTCTCCTAATCTTAGCAAACAAGGCATCCGTGATGCGAGAAGAGTTTTCTTTCTTTCTTGTTCAAAAAACAATAAGGCGGAGTTGTTATCTTTCTCAATGATGGTCTTAATACCATTGACGCAACAACATCAGAATGCACTTTATAGCAACCCCTCAAGTTGATCTCTCTCAGGTAGCTAAGATCTCCTGGGACAACGGGCCGCGAGGCTCGTCGTCGCTGCTAGAATTGGTGTATGATGGGGACCGAACGGGATACTCGCGTCGGCGGTTCCTTCGCGGGGAAGGCGAGCGGTTCCTTCGAGGAGAAGGTGAGCGGTTCCTTCGAGGAGAAGGTGAGCGGTTCCTTCGAGGATGGTGGTCTGGAGAGTAACCAACTCGGATCTAGTCTTCAATTCTTTCACCTCGTCCGGCTCGTCGGCACCCGGGGCATTGACCGCCCTCAACTCCTTGATTAGCTCCTCGGCAGCTTTCTTCTCAGCCGCCAGCGTCGAGTTCTCCTCCTTTAGCCTGGCTGCTTCCTTTTCTGCCTTCCTCCGAGCCTCGCCGGCACCCTTGAGCTCCTCCTTTAGGGATGTCACGGAAGCACGGGCAGCGTTGAGTTCGGACTCAATTGCAGAGTCCCCTTCAGCATAAACAGCCGCCATCTCTAGCATCCGGACCAAGGCTGAAGCATCTTGGGCCACCAGCGCCCACTTGCTCGGGCGATCCATGCCTTCCAAGGAAAGAGATTCCACCCGGGGAACGACTAAAGAGTTGCCTTCGAAGAACCTCCTATCAAGGATGCAGGGAGGGAGCTCGAACTTCCCTTTCTCCGCTACCCGAGTAAGGTCTACAGAGTCACTAACTCTTGGCCGCTTTGGTCGCCCAGCCAAAGGCAGAGGAGATCCCCGGGGGACAGGAGTGGGAGAAGTGGAGGTCCCCGCAGCAGACTGCGCCGAAGAAGGAACACAGCCACCAGCAAACCGAGATTTTGGAGGAGCTGCTCCAACTTTGTTCCTCGCCATAACGTTCCTCACAACCCGATCATGAGCCTGAGGCATCTCACCTGCACAAGAAAAACACGAACATGTTAGATACGAGGAAAAGAAATAACATGGACAAAACATAAACAACTAAGACTACCGAGCAGTTTCTCAGCCTCCACGGGAGTCTTGCACTCCAGCAGTGCCTTAATGTTGATGAATCTACGCTCGACCCTCTGGCTCCCATCTTCCTCAAAGATCGGGCTGCCCTTACTCGTCCAGCACTCAGCGAGCCGGAATGAAGTGACCCAATTCACCAGTGCATCATATGCCGCGGCATCCTACTCGCTCAGATCGCTCGGCTGGAAAACATAATCACCAGGCCTCTTGGTGAAATGGTCGGCTGACCAGTGGATGGGGAACTTGTAGAGTCTCCGCCCGATATACTTCCCCTCCTCGTTATGCAGCTCGTTACCATCCTCGTCAACCTCTATCTCCGAGACGTATGTGTTATCCTGGGCAGCCTCGGACAGGGGTTCAACGACGTAATAACGCTCCTTGAATGTCCTTATCGACTCCGAAAAAGGCTTGAACAACTTGCGGGGTTGCTTTAAGGAAACCCAGCCGTACTTCATCCCCGACAGCTGCTGTTGAAGGTGGAAAACAGTAAAGAACAAGGGAAGAGTAGTCCCTATGGCAAGGTGCTCGCACACCAACTCAAATGCCCAGATGAAGGCCAAAGAGTTCGGGTGCAGCTGCGTAGGGGCCAACCTCAAATGCTCGAACACCGACTTCTAAAAATCAGTGAACGGCAACCTCAGGCCCAACTCGTTGAAGGCATGCTCGTACATAGTAAAGTTGTCCCCAAAGTTCAAACAGACACGCTCGTCCTCGGAAGGAAAATGCACCCTCCACTCTCCCTCCGGTCCCACTTCAGTAAAAGCGTCCCCCGCATACTGCGCGAATGAAGACACGTGCTCGACGGGTTCAACCACCTCCCATTCTTCAGCAGAATCAACGACGACGTCCTCGTCCATGTCGTCCACCTCCTCTTCCTCCTCGACATTGCCAGGAGAACTCGAAGCCGTCGAGCTACTACTGTCCTCGGATCCAGTTTCTTCCTCGGACGTGTCTGGAATAATCTCTCTATCTGGCCCTGTCGCCCTTACGATCACCTGAAAAGCAGAGAAGAAAGTGAATTCGACAGCAAATCCAATCCACCCTTCCACTGCTAAGTCAAGTGAAAAGGCGCGCGAGGGCTAAGGACAACGTCCCCGGCCTAAGCCCTAACATCAAAGGGAAAGCTGAAACCTCCCCGCGAGGAGATGCTTGAAACTATCATCCCAGAGCGAGGAGCTTCCCCTCGCTCACACCCAGTTTTCGTTGAAGCTCCACCGGAAATTGCGAAGCTTCACCCGAATCTGGAAATGTTCAACCGGAAAACTCATCACTCCATCAGAAGATGAACAGACGAGGTGGTTACACATGCAACCTCGCCGTAAACCACCCTCCTCACCAAACGCGCTAACAGGTCCGGCGACATGTTGGAAGCGTGAAAATGGCACAACCGCCGTCCACCACCAACAATCGCCGGAAAATCTCACATTTCGTCCTCTAAACTAGCCCTAACCGCATGCAAATCTACCAGTAACAACGAAAGGGAGTAAAACAAGTCTTAGATCAGAAAACTAACTTGATTTAAGTAGAAGAAAGAGGTTGCTCGAAGCTTGACGCGGTGGCTGGAAGCACTGAAGACGGTGACGGGGAAGAGTGTAGAAGAGACGAAGAGAAATCAGAAGGAAAAAATGCAAAATGGGACAGTCTTCCCCCTTTTATACAGAGGGGCACGTGCGAACACGTGCCCGTAGGCCATCATGACTACCCACTAGCCATCATTGCCTATTAACTACTACACGGGGCTCTAGGCACACGTGGTAACCCAACGTTCCCAATTCTGTCTGACCCTTAGTCTCCCCGAATACCGGGCAACAAGGTCACGACCAAGAATCTCGCGAACACCTGGGGGTCACGAGCACTTTGAGACAATAATCCTCGTCTCCAAACGACGACTCTTTGCTAGCTCCCCGGAGCAACGAGCAGTCCTTAAGTCGTCACTCTCATGCTCGGGAGCAACGACTTGGGGGGCTCGTGTTCTGGACTGGACCAATGGCTAGAATTGGCCCAATCCACCTCTGCTCCAGAGCGGCCCAAACTGCCTAAGTCCAATCCACAGAGGGACAAAAGTTACCTTTCTGCCCCTCCTACCGGGCAAGGAATGCGACGTTCCTCCCCAGAATTGCTGCCCGTCACGCACGGCTTCGCTGCTCCCCGAACAGCCATGAGCAGGTGCCCGGAATTACGCCTATGCCCGACATAACGGCTAGTTTCGGGCACTCTGCCCGACATAACGGCTACTTTGGGCAGTTACCTATTCTTTGGGGAAAACGGTTATTTTACCCCAAAAATAGGACCGTTGGCCACGCGCTAGGGGCTCTATATAAACCCTCTCGCTTGAGAGGGTCAGGTATCCAATATTCGCCCTAAGAATTTATACTTTGTACTTGCTCCTTTTTCTCTGACCCTTTCTTACTTGAGCGTCGGAGTACCTTGCAGGTACACCCCCCTCCTCTCCATACGACCAGCATCCCTGACGAACTTGGCGGCCTGACTCTACAGGATCTGATCTAGCCTTCACGATCAGAAACCATTGAAGAGTGGATTAGGAAAATCGAGGATGAACAACAAACCACAATATATCTGGTGTACTCTCTCTCTCTCTCTCTCTCTCTCTCTCTCTCCCTCTCTTTCTCTCTCTCTCTCTATCTCTCTATCTCTCTGACACACACACACACTCCCTCTCTCTCTCACTTTCGCATTTAATTTAATTTTTCGTTGGATATTGTATGCTTAGGTTTTCAATTCTTAGCGTAGTTTATCGTTTATTTAATTGGTAGTGATTTATTATGTAAGGTTAGGTTTTATTAGAAATGGTACCTAATAAAGCTTTAGTGGTGATTAAATTTTGAAAAACTCTTATCGTTAGAATCCGATCACAATTGAACTATCGTATAAGACACATTTCGTGTAATATACAATCGTTCAATTATTCATTGTTGAACAATCTATGAGTTTTGTGAATTGTGTAATTGTCGACGTGATCAAAATCGTATAAAAGTATAATCTTCATATTTTCGCTTTTAAACCTTCAGCAGACACTTTTGAAAAACATTTGATAATCCATTTTGGAGAATCGGTTAAATTTGAAGTAAATTTTGAAAGGATATACTCACCCCCTCTACACTATTTCTATTCCATATTCTCACCCAACATTACTGATAGAGCGTAACCGCTTACAGGCCTGTGCAAAACCAATTTTCTATGCATTCCTCCCTTTTTCTCCAATCTAACCACATCCAATCATGTTCTAACATAGTATTAAGACCATAAACATATTATAGAGCACATGCAAGCAATCAAACAAGCCGTTCATGATCAAGTAACACATGAAATTCAAATAAAGCAATCAAGGATTCACACAACTCAAACATGTAATTATATATTCTAATTCCTGCCCCATCGTGCATTGTTCCTAATGGTTCTATTTCTATAATAATATATTTGTAAGGGACCAAATAAAGGCGAGAGCGTTGCAACCCTCAAGAGAGGCGACAATCATATGTCACCCTCTATGAGGAATCACCTCGCCCTAAATACAACTTACTTGCCCAGTTATGTGAAATATGGGAAAACTTCTCTTGTTAGAGAGAAGTCAGGGTCAATAGATGATACACGTCTTCTTAGAAATTAGGGATTTAATGGTTCACCATTGAATGAGTGTGCAGTGATCCTTCCCAAGGAAACCCTAGGCCCAAAGGCCTATAAAATACTTTTCCCCCAACAGGAGGGAGGGGACAAGTCACATTTACTCAGTGCAACCTGATATAGAGAACCTCTCACCTTATGTGAACTAGCCTCTTAAACCACCATAAACACTCCTACCACTGCAATCAAGCTCTAACCATTGTAAAAATACTAAGACCTTTAAGTATCCCTTACTTGTGTAGGGATACCACACACCTGTGTTTTTTGTCAAGTACAATTCCCAATCAAAATCCTAAGAACCACATCGTAAGAACCTGGAACTGGAGAACAAATGGATAGGATGATGATGATTCAATGATCCTCAAGCTTTCTACTTCTTCAAGAATCCAAAAGTTCTGGAATGCAAACAAGATTTTCAAGTTGGTTAAGTTTTCCCCCGTCATCTTCTTCTCTATAACTCGCTTCTATCTCTTTAATTCTCTCTCAAAATGTTGAATTGCAAGGATGAGAAATGGAAATTATTAATACTCTTTCATGAATTTTGACCTATTCACTTGTCAAAGGAAAAGATTTCATTGCCCTTGCCATTGAATTATATTCATTTATCATGACATGCTTCTATTTAAGTCTACCAATACAAGTGCTTACTAGTAATTTACCAACTAACATAAACTACTTATGATTAGAGGAATGAGGTATTACAATGAGTCTTTCTCATTAACCTGTATTGCGATGCAAAGTAGGAGATTGATGGTGTTGTTGACAGGCTCCTCTGTAGAAGTTCTTCGGTTGGTTAGGCGGGTCGGGGGTTTACATGTAAGGTTAACATTTCAATGTCCAAACCAATGAGGTCAAAGATGTGTGACTTTCAAGGGTGAATAAAATTATACCTGTTGTGGCGCCTGACTAGGTTTATTTGTGTGCACAATTGAAATTGAAATTGATTTGTATCGGTGTGACGTGGACTGCGGGAGACTATTGGATTAAATTTGAAAGTCTAAGGTGAGCTGGTTTGGTAGACTATGGCATGTGAGATCTTGGAAAGAGTCCACACGTTTGTTAATGTTAAATAAGATTGGTTTGGATTGGGCTTCTCGTTTTGAGTCGGTCTTGTTTAGTCGTTTTTACCGAAAGTGATTGTAGTGTCTGTAGTTCCGTAAATCTTTCTTAAGCATCAAACATTGATTCATCCCCACATTTTCTTTTGGATTTTAAGGCATCGTTATAATGCTTTCTTTAAGACATGATGATGAATAAAAAATAAGACTTGATCAACTTGATAAAGTTCAGAGAAATCATAGATGAAATAATAATCCATCAACCTTAAACAAAACTAGGTAATCCAAACTACCAAAACTTCAAATAGTAGAATAAGCACAACCCAAAAACATATTGAAGGTTTAAGGAAACAAGAATGATGAGTGAGGTTCAAAGAGGTTTAAAGGTTTAGAGGTTGAAGATGAATGTCAGATGAGATGAAAATGGGATGAAATGAAAAATGACCATTGTTTAATAATAATGTTAAATGAACAATTCGGATGAAAGACATTTGGACTTAAATAGATTCAAATAAGAGGTGAGTCGAGTCAACTTTACAAACATATAACTCGATCCAAAATATGAATCACTTAAGTCATGTAGTAAAATTTATTTCCAAAGAGGGGAAATGACTCGAGCCACAAATCACGAATGAAAAAAATGGCAAAATGAATGGATTCAACATGGCTAATGATTCAAATCACAAAACTCAAATAAAAAAAGGTTAGTTGCATTAGGAGATTGACTTGATTCAACTGTCTTCTCGATTCGATTAAAGACCAAAAACAAATATCTTAATGATTTTTATTTTAAAATTAGTATGATATGGATATCATCTTGTAGTGTTAAGTATGACTAGGGGTGGCAATTTAGCAGGGTTTGGGTAGGGTACTATAGCACTCATCCCCATACCCGCAATTTAAAATAATTTCCGTGCCCGAGCCCATACCCGCTTGGGTGCCAAAGTTAGCACCCGTACTTGTGCCCTATGAGTACGTAAGTACCCATACCCGTACCCGTGACCCACATTTCTATTAAAAATAAATAGATAAATTATAAAATAATATATAATTTTAAGTTTTTAAATACATTAAAAAAATTTCTAACAATTTATTGTAGAACTAAAGGAACACTTATATTACATACGCAGTGGTTTAACATTGATATACATTTTATATTGATAGACATACATTTTAATAAAATAATATAAATAAAAATATATGAATATAAATGAAAATATATAAATATATATTGTGCGGGTATGAGGCGGGGTGGATACCAAGGTGCTCATACCCGCACCCATACTCGCTTATTTTTATGGGTAATTACCCGAGTCCATGCCCGTACCCATTATTGCGGGTTTTTATACTAGCCGTTGTGGGTAAATTTACGGGTGCACATTGGGGATGGGCGGGTTCTCTTCCATTCAAATTCTTGGGAGTGCACGTTGGTGGCAAGCATAAAACTATATCCTTCTGGGATCCAGTCATAGAGGCCTTCAAAGCTAAGCTATCATCTTGGCGTGGAAAACTATTATCGATAGGTGGAATAGTCGTGCTTATAAATTCTGTATTGATGAATCTACCAATTCACTATTTTTCCTTCTTCAAAGTACCTTCTAAGGTGGTGAAAAAACTGATTGCTATATACAACAAAACTTCTTATAGTCGGGTGTCTATGATAAACATTGCATAACATGGGTGAGTTGGGATAAAGTTTGCCTCCCAAAATCTCGGGTCGGCTTGGGTGTTAAGGACCTGGTCATGTTCAACATTTCTTTGATGTCCAAATGGCTCTGGCGGTTGATAAACAAGAGCTCTGCAATCTTGCGTGACTCACTCACTTACAGATATAGTGATCTGACTTCTAGAACTTGTCTTAAAGTTAAAACTAGAACTTGCAGACTCAACTAGTGAAGTTAGCTTCTTGGAAAAATTTTCATGTGGTGTAGGACCTGGTACAAAAGTATCTTTCTGGAATTGTTGTTGGCTGTCAAATAGACCTTTGTGTTTGTTGTTTCAAGAGATTTAAGAACAGGTGGACTGGAAGCATGATGCAGTAGCAGATTTGGGCGGCTGGGTTGCAGGCGTTTGGAAGTGGAATCTACAGTGCTTACATGGAATTGCCTCTCTTGAGTTAGAAGAGATGGTGACAAAATTGAAGGAATTATTGGAGGTTTTCAGACCAGCTCAGGAATTGACAGATAAATTCGCTTGGAAAACTGGTTATTCAAATTAATTTACTGTTAAAGCCTGTTATAACACATTGATGCAACATTCTGGAAGTTCTCAACTCGAGATTATTCCCAAGACGGTTTTGGACATTCTTTGGCAAACGAAGGCTCTGTTGAAAACGCACGTTTTTGGTTGGAGGTTGGTATGGGATAGACTGCCAAAATAGGAAACCTGGCAGCCAGGAGAATAATCTTGAATTCTCACGATTTAATCTGTGTTTTCTGCTTCATGGATAATGAAGATTCCAACCATCTATTTTGTTCCTGCCCGGTTATTGTGCGTGTCTGGAGAAAACTATCGGAGTTGATTGGTGTGCCTTTGATAATGGGTGATAACGTACACGACCATTGTTTGGATTGGTTTCGAAAGACAACGAGGCTTTCGTCAAAACGAAATGCTTGTTTCAGATGGTTGACAGCATGCTGGACCATTGGTGGACACGCAACCAAGTTTTGTTTCATGATGTTATTGGGAATCAAGTTGACATAGTTTTGTGATAATGGGTGATGTTATTGGAAAATCACGGCCAAATAAAATGACATATTAAGAAACAAAATTGTCCTTTTGTGTGGCAGAAGATATATGCTGTATAAAATTTATGGAAAAAGCTAGTTTATTTTTGCCAATCTAACTCGTATGTTGCTAATCTATTGATTTAAATGTATCTTGAAGCACACAATGATAAGATGGATGTTATGTTACCAATGCCATTCCAATGTCGTGTAATTCATGTGTGAAATGAGTCGTGTAATTCGTGTGTGAAATGTTATTTAAGAAAATAGCACCTACTAACAAGGAAATTTCAATGTCGTGTAATTCGTGTGTGAAATGTGTTGTGCCATATAGCAACCTTCAAAATTTATTATATTTATTAAATTTTTGTTATATAAGAATTTTTATTAAATTAATTTAAATTGTTAAATAATTAATTTGTATTTCATAATTTGAAAAGATGAATTTTACTAATTTTACTCGTTTTTTATTTAATAATTAATTAATTAATTACTAATAATGATATATAAACAAATAATTAAAAAATAAAACAAATGAGATGTGTGGGGGTTGCTAATGGTTAATTTGGTTTGGCTGGTGGATTGATTTATAGTATAAACATCTGTCTACTCGTTTGATATTAGCGTGCAAAAATAAAATGGTAGGGTACTTTAAGAATTGTATTGCATTATAGGATGTTATAAGAGTTTTTTAGAAAAATAGAGCATTAGGTTAAAAAAAACAAAATTTTAATTATACAGGAATAATTCAATATAATTATAATTTGTTAGAAAAGCTCAGAAATAGGCGGTAGTAGCTACTTATTTATGGTGTATAATAATAATCCTTAAAATGTACCCTAATTTAGTTTACATTTAGTATCAGTGGCGGCATTCTTCAACATGAAAAGAAAGAACATAGATTTTTACAAATCACCATTCCTCCTCACTAAGATTAGGAGGAAGAGAACTGTTGGTAGTTGGTTAGTTGATAGTTGAAAAAAGATAGTTTTAGAAAATTGTTTAGAAGAAGGCTATGTCATTGATTTCTTGGATGATCAATTACATGATACCAATGGCCTATTTATAGGCTCAAGTCACTACCTTCTACATTACATTAGTTCTTTCTAGAGTTTTCATGATAGATGAGTATCATGATAGTTCTAGGTTCTTCTATCATTTTAATATACTTATAGTTCTAGATTGTTCTACCATATTCATAACTATTATAATTCTAGGATCTTCTACCATTTTCCTACATATTATATTTAAGAATATTCTAGAAATTTGTAGCAATTTCAACACTCCTCCTTGATGCAAATTTCTGTGACTCCAAGCATAGCTCGTAGCTCTTCGAATCTTGGTCTTGGCAACGCCTTCGTGAATATGTCTGCAATTTGATCTTCTGTTCTGCAGTAGTCGAGTTTGATCTCTTTAGTTGCTTCAGCTTCTCTGATAAAGTGATACTTGATTGCTATGTGTTTTGTTCTGTTGTGATGTACTGGATTTTTCGCTATTGCAATTGCTGATTTGTTGTCGCAATTGATTTTAGTAGGCCCGTTCAGTTTTTCTCCCATGTCTTCAAGTATCCTTCGAAGCCATATAGCTTGACTCGTTGCTTCAGCAGCTGCCACATACTCTGCTTCTGCTGTAGATTGTGCAACCGTAGCTTGCTTCTTCGACGCCCAAGAGAAAATTCCCGATCCTAGTGAGAAAGCATAGCCAGAGGTGCTTTTCATGTCATCTACCGAACCTGCCCAATCACTGTCGGTGTAGCCAAGTAATCCTGAGTTGCTTTCGGTAGTGTACCATATACCTAATTCTTTTGTTCCTTGTAGATACCTCAAAATTCTTTTTCCTGCTCCAAAGTGTATTTGACTTGGGCTTTGCATGAATCTTGATAGAAGACTTGTAGCATACATTATGTCTGGCCGTGTAGCTGTCAAATATAGGAGGCTTCCAACTAGACTTCTGTATATGGAAGCATCAGCTTCTGGTGCTCCATCATTCTTCTGTAGTTTCTCATTTGTTATGAGTGGAGTAGCGACAGGTTTGCAACCATACATCTTGAATTTCTTAAGTAAGCCTTCTGTGTATTTCTTTTGCGAGATGAATATTCCTTCTTCTTCCTCAGCTTCTTCTTGAGGTAGTTGGACTGGTATAAGGATGTTCTTCTCCACTTTTTCTTCATCCCAATTCCAAGAAGCATTCTCATCAACTTCAACATCTCGACTGATGATGAGTTTTTTTGTTTGCAAGTTGTAGACACGGTAGCCTTTAGAGATAGTGCTATACCCCAGAAAGATACCTCGTATAGTCTTATCTTCAAGCTTGTGCCTCTTCACGTCTGGAATATGAATGTAGCATATAGATCCAAAGACCCTTAGGTGCTTTGCTGATGGCTTCTTTCCATTCCAAGCTTCAATTGGAGTCTTATCTTGTACTGCCTTAGTTGGACATCTGTTGAGTATGTAAACAGCAGTGTATACTGCTTCAGCCCAGAATGTGTTAGGAAGTCCCTTCTCCTTGAGCATCGATCTAGCCATTTCCATAACTGTGCGATTCTTTCTCTCTGACACACCATTTTGTTGAGGAGAATATGCGACCGTAAGTTGTCGCTCAATGCCTTCATCCTCACAAAATTTGTCAAACTCACGGGAGGTGTATTCCTTGCCTCGATCACTTCTTAGTACTTTTATCCGTTTTCCACTTTGATTTTCAGCAAGGGCCTTGAACTTTTTGAATACTCCAAAAACTTCTGATTTTTCTTTTAGGAAATAGACCCATGTCATTCTAGAGAAGTCATCAATGAATAGTATGAAGTACCTGTTGTTCTCGTGTGATGGCGTTCTCATTGGTCCACAGACGTCAGTATGTATCAGCTCCAATAGATCTTTCGCTCTCCATGCTCCGCTTGTTGAGAACGGAAATCGGTGTTGCTTACCAACGAGACATCCTTCACACACTTCATTATTCTCCTTTATGCTTGGAAGATCTCTCATCATATTCTTCTCATGCAACAACTTCAAGGCATGTGTGTTGAAGTGGCCAAATCTTCGATGCCAGAGCCATGAATCATCAACTTGCACCTTCATAGCAATGTTAGTTACATATTTTAAATTTAGCGGGAAGCTTCTATTGCTCTTATTCATCTTCACTTGGGCTATCTCAGACCTTTTATTTTTGTTGTCTAAGATTTTGCATACACCTCCTTCAAAGTGAAGTGTGTAGCCTCTCTCCATCATTTGGCCAATGCTTAGAAGATTTTCTTTTAGGCTGGGAACTAGTAAAACATCATGGATGAGTCGTGTACCTTTATTTGTCTCCACCATGACAGTGCCTTTGCCTTTTGATTCAACCACACTTCCATTTCCCAGTCGAACTTTGACTTTGACAGACTCGTCAATGCTTTTGAAAATAGTCTCATCCTTAGCCATGTGGTTGCTACATCCACTATCCAAATACCAACTTCCACCTTTTTCTTTGATTGAGTCTTGAGTGGCATAGAACATACATTGTTCTTGATCATGCTCCTCTGCGATATTAGCTTGATGCCTATTTTTGTTGCGACAATTTTTCTCTACGTGCCCGAACTTCTTGCAGTGGTTGCATTGTGGCATATTACGGTACCAACAATTTTTCTCTGCGTGGCCTAGTCTTTTGCATATATTGCATTGAGAGTTTTTGTCTAGCTTGTTCTTAAGGAAATTTCTAGAAACTTCTCTTCTTCTGGAAGTTTCTCCATAATTTTTCTTTCCTTCACTTTCTTTATTTTGGAGCTGAAATTTTAGCTTTGACTGGAAGGCATTTTCTAGTGTATCTTCTTTATGCCTATACAGTCTTTGCTCATATGCTTCAAGAGAGCCCACAAGTTCTGTCACTGATAGAGTGGATAGATCTTTGGTTTCTTCAATCGTTGTCACGATTGGGTCAAACTTTGGGGGCATAGTAATTAGAATTTTTTCAACGATTTTCTTGTCAAGAATTTCTTCCCCAAAAGCTCTCATTTGATTAACTATTTCTTTAACTTTAGAATAGTAATCTTTAACTGTCTCACACTCCTTCATCTTCAATAGTTCAAAATCTCTTCTTAGAGATTGAAGTTTAACGGCACGTACCTTATTGCTTCCTTGAAACTCCTCCTGCAGCATGTTCCATGCTTCTTTGGCAGTCTTAGCTCCCATAGTTCTTGGAAAAATTGCATCAGTCACCGCTTGTTGCAAGGTGAACAACGCCTTTGAATTTTTCTGTTTGTTTTGCTTCAACTCTTTTTCTTGAGCTGCATTAAGAGCTGAAGTATCCGCGGGAACGGTGAAGCCTTTTTCTACTATGTCCCATAAATCTTGAGATGAAAAAAATGTTTCCATTTTAACACGCCAGAAATCATAATTTTCACCATTGAAAATAGGGACAGAAATAGATGATGATTGAGTGGTGTTATCCATAGTTTAGAAAAAAAAATTCGGAGTGGGTTTATAGTACAAAGAAAATTTTTGTAGTAGTTTGGAGGATTTTAGAATGTTAGGTAGGTAATATAACTACGCCCAATATATGACCGAACGTAGCTCTGATGCCACTGTTGGTAGTTGGTTAGTTGATAGTTGAAAAAAGATAGTTTTAGAAAATTGTTTAGAAGAAGGCTATGTCATTGATTTCTTGGATGATCAATTACATGATACCAATGGCCTATTTATAGGCTCAAGTCACTACCTTCTACATTACATTAGTTCTTTCTAGAGTTTTCATGATAGATGAGTATCATGATAGTTCTAGGTTCTTCTATCATTTTAATATACTTATAGTTCTAGATTGTTCTACCATATTCATAACTATTATAATTCTAGGATCTTCTATCATTTTCCTACATATTATATTTAAGAATATTCTAGAAATTTGTAGCAATTTCAACAAGAACTTTTACACAATCTGATTTTTATTTACCTGATGACTGCTGGGAGCATGTGTTCAAATTCATCAATAACCACAACCGCGCCTTCAACTCTCTATCACTCGTCTCTAAACAGTTCCTCTTTATTACCAACCGACTCTTATTCTCTATCAAAATTCGCAATCCACAACTTTGCTTTCTCCGCCGTATCTTTCATAGATTCTCCAACCTTAATTTTCTTGACCTCCGGTTCAACTACCATGATTTGGACGCAGACATTGCTTTGGCTCTCCGTGACCTACCAACATTGAAATCTTTATCTATTTCCTGTATTTACCTAAAGTATGAAAGGTATGTTAATTCATTGTTGATTGATTCATTAGTCAGTTTGAAGGGTTTGGTTAGTCTTAAGTTCGAGGACTCGCTATTATCAGATGATTTGCTCTACTCTATTGCAAAGGAAACTCTTCCTTTAAAGAGGTTTGACGTCGAAAATTGTTATGACTATACATACAATGGAATTTATTGTTTGTTATCCAAGTGTCATACCATACAACATCTAAGTCTTTGTCATAATAATTTTCTAGAAGATCATCATATTGCCGACCTGTCTTTGCTCCTTCCTCATTTGGTTTCTATAAACCTTAGTCAATGTTACAAACTCACAGAATCATCCTTGTTTGCCCTTATTAGAAACTGTCATTCACTTGATGAGATTACATTGAAAGACATAGATTTTTGGAATTTGGATTCTTTGAAGGATTTTGATGTGAAACCTCAGTTGAAGTCTCTGTCTTTGGCTTATAATTCATTCATAAACGACGAAAGTCTCTTATTGTTTGCTTCCATTTTCCCAAATTTGGAGCTTCTTGATTTAAGTTCTTGTGATGGCATATCTGAAAAAGGTATTTGTCAAGTTCTAAGTAGATGTTGTAAAATTAGACATTTGAACTTGGTATATTGTAATGAAGTGAGACGACTTAAAATGAATTTTGTAGCTCACCAATTGGAGGTGTTGAACTTGTCAAGTACAAGTGTTGATGATAAAACACTCTATGAGATCTCAAAGAGTTGTTGTGGACTTTTGCAACTATTACTAAGACGTTGTCATAGTGTCACAAAAAAGGGAGTGATGTGCATCGTAGAAAGCTGCACTCAACTAAAAGAGATTGATTTGACAAATTGTAGTAAGGTGCATGCTGATGATGTTGTCTCAATGGTTTCATCAAGGCCATCATTGAAAATTGAAAAAAGATAGCTGCTCCATCTCATTTTTGTTTTAATGACTTAAAGAGAAAACTCTTTTTGCTTTAGCTTTAGGGATGTTTCGTTAAATAGTTATGATGAATGTCTTGTTTGAAATGTTTTAATTATTAAATCTTACATGTTTTTTGTTTTTAGATGTATTGAATCGTCATTTGATTGATGATAATCAACTAAATAAAGCGTTATATTTTTATATGAAGTTTTAAATTTTAATATTTTTCTTTACTCTTTCTTAAATTAGAACTGTGTCATACCCACTTTCTTACATGCAAATATGTAAGAAACAAAATCCAAACTGAACTCCATAAAAATACATTCCCTAGAAACATTCCATAAAAATACATTGAACTCCTCTGGTTAGAAAATTCAATTACACAATGCTAAATTTAAAAGTTCTCTGAAATTTAAGAAAAAGAGGTTGGTTCAATTGGTACTGTACCAGTTCAGTCCGGTTCGATACATATCGCAGTAGCTCAGTTCAGTCTGAGAAAGACCAATTAAAGGCTTGTACAAGGATTACTTTGGATATGGCAAACATAAATCACTGCCTTTTGCAGAATGTCACCAAAACAGCAAAATTATCGGCACCATTAACCAAAACATTACAATTAGAAACCCAAAGCTACATCAAATGAGAACAACCAAACTAAAACCTATAACACCCAACAGTCGCAAAAGAGATGCCATAATGCGGCCTTGCATGTTTAGATCCTATACACCACTGTACAAATATTTCTAAATCACTGAATTCAATACTGCTTTTTCCTAGAAGAATAGTTTTGGCTATGCTATCAATGTTTTCATCTGATCACCGTTTGAATTTTTTATAATAGTGTCAACACTGTGTCACATTGGTTCTCTCTTCACATAATTTTGCTCGGGCTTTTGTTATTCCTACAAAGTGTGAAGAGCAAAACCATAATGAACCTCCTATTAGTTGCGTCTCTCTCCCTTGCTTCTCGACATTACGCTCCTATCTTCTCTTCACATAATACTGCGGTGAACAGTTAGAAGACACTGGACCGAACCAATTTCAATTTAATTGGTCTTGCCCATACTGAATTGAACCGTTATGATGTGTATTGAACTGGACTGATACTATATCAACAGAACCAAACTGTTTTTTTTTTTTTTTTTTTAATTTAAAGAGAATTTCTAAATGAAGCATTGTGTATGATTGAATTTTCCCAAAGGAAGTTTGTTTAAATGATATGGAATCAAAGTTGGCTATTAAGAAAGCGTCATCGAGATAGATATAATGAATCTAATATGTTGGCTATTAAGAAAGCGTCATCGAGATAGATATAATGAATCTAATATGAAATATATGCAACTACGCATTGTTTTGACACCATTTCCCTGACGAGTAAAAAACAAAGAGTAGTGAGACTGAGAGAGGCAACCATCACTGGAAGTTACTGTAACACCCCTTTTCTATACCCCAAATAATCACTTAATCATTTAGGTATATATTAAAAATTCCGTCAGAGTATAATTATAAACATAGTATAAAAGAGGTATGTCACATTATACATGAAATTAAAACATTCAACACCTGCTCAACATTGATATGCAACAGTGGGGTACCTTTACAACAGAGGAACTTAGTCCTTACACCCACATCTCAATATTCAGAATAAAAGCAGAAAAATCTAAACATTGAATAGCATCAAACATATATACATATATATATATATATATATATATATATATATATATATATCATCAAGTATTATCCACTAACATAATTCATGTTTACATAAACATTCATCAACCAGATACATGTACAAATGTATCACAAAAGAATCATATACATCCTAGCTACTCGGTGCTACATATCAGAGCCGACCGACCAAAAGAATGAAGACACGCTTCACAAAAAGACCACCAGCATACCTACTCTGCAATGCCTCATAGAGCATCATAAAACAGCAGAAGAGTGAGAAATATTATCATAATAACAATGCATATAATTATATATCTTAGCATAAAAATACACATATTCCACATTCTCACCACAATTCATCACAATTCACTCATATACATTACAATGTATATATATACAAAACCAAGCATATTCATCATGCATACTTTCACAATTCTTATCATTCCACATAAACATACATATTTATGGTTATTCATCCCAATTATAACGATGATAATTGCAAATCATAGAGACCGACTCACGACTCTATGCAAATGCAATGCGGTACCGACTCCATCATCTCAAGTTCACTCAGGAACTTATTGGAATCATCGCTCGTTACCAATGTAACTCCCCGTCGGGCCTACGATGTTCACCCATTGCTCACACCTCACATAGGCACACAATGTTTATGGATTGCTCACACCTCACATAGGCACACAATCCGATTGCTCACACCCCACATGGGCACACAATCGTTTGTAATCATCGCTCACACCTCACATAGGCACACGATGTTACAACGGATTCTCATTAGAATCACACAACACAAGAATGTACATCATTATGCTTCACATACAAAATGACTCAAGACATTCTTGAAATGCATACATATTCACAATATATTCATGCATTCATCTCATACTATCACATACAATCTATATACATTCACATCAATGCACTATTGTATGATTCACATCCAAACACACATTCAAAACGGTAAAAGTCGCTAAATAGCACTATTCCCGACTTTCCGACCTAATTAAATCGGCTAACAATTTCCAAAACATCATCATAATAAAGTACATTTCATAAGTTCTCTAACGCATCAAACCACACCTCAAACCGAAACACAGATCAAAAGTTACAGAGAAAACAAATTAGGAAAAACTGCTACATTCGCAGTGCGAAGCTCCTAGCGAGTCATTCGCTACTCCATTCGCAGTGCGAGTGTACTAGCGAACCAAGACAGAAGCAAAAATAGCCTAGAAAATTCTCACCGTTCGCAGTGCGAACATCCCAGCGAATGCTCGCTACCCCATTCGCATTGCGAAGCACCCAGCGAACTAAGGCAGAAGCTAACGCGTCCTTCGCTACTTCGTTCGCAGTGCGAACACTCAGCGAATGCTCGTTACCTGTAACAGCCCGATTATGATTATCTCCATTTTGTGCTAATTTGTATTATTTTGTAGAGTCTTTTATTTAATTTGGGTGATAATAATGTTATTGTGAAATTGGTGTTTTAATCTGATATGTTTGCGTGTTATATTATTTTACCGTTTTTGAGAGTTTTCGGGAAAAATTAGATTGGAGGGTATTTTAAACATTTCATAATTATTGTTAAGATAGAATTTAAGTGAGGAATGATTTAAGGGTATTTGTGAGATATTTAAAGTAAAGAAAAGAAAGTAGTAAGAAAAGAATAGAAAGAAAAGTATAAGAGTTAGAAGAGAGAGAAAAGGAGAGTTAGAGAGAAAAATAGAGAAAGAAGAACAAGAGAAGAAAAAGAGAAGAAAAGATTGGAAAAGCTATGAAATCGTCAAGACAACTCTAGGAATCGAATTTAATCGGGTAAGGGTGTGAAATATTATTATCTTATCCATGTGTATGATTATGTATGTGTGTGTTTGAATTGTTTAGATAGTTTTAGAGATATATGTGGTTAGGTCGAATTGGACAAAGTCGATAAAAACCGATGTTTTTACGGTTAGAATTCGAAATAAGTTACGTAGTTGTATCGAGTAAGGTTAAGTCGTCGTATAGTGTACTTTTTATTCGATTTGGTGATGTTTGAAAATTCTGGTTTTTGAAAGGTGAAAATTTAATCGAAAAATCGAACGTCGTAGAAATTTCGTTTATGTGTTCTAAATTGTTCTTATGTATTTGGTGGTTGCGCGTATATGTTTGTTTCGGTGAAAATGTTCGATTTAGTCGAGTTTTCGGGTATTTCGGAAAATTACAGCAAGGGTGTAATTTGAGAAATCTGGTTTTTGAGAAAAACAGAGTTATGCATCGATACATAACAGCCATGTATCAATACAAAATGGTTTATGTATTGATACATAACCCTTATGCATCGATACATACTGTAGAATTTTAAGAAAACAGAATTTTCACTACAGCATGCGTTGACACATGCGTGCTATGTATCAATACATGTTGCCTTTTTGCATCGATACATAAGCCTATGTATTGATACATACTGAGCTGTACCAGAAAATTCTGGTTTTTCAGGAAAACTTCGGAAATTCATATCTTCTAAATCGTAAGTCGGTTTTGATCCCCGTTCGAAGCGTTGGAAAGCTAATGAGATGTTCTTTCTAGGAAAAATGGTTTTGAGGTCTGACCCTGGTTCAATTAGAGCAGTATTTTCAAACCGTATCGTAGTGTCAGGCCTCCGGTTTATGTTTTTGCGTTATTTTGAAATATCCATATCTTTTGCGTTGTTTATCCGATTGAGGTGTTCTTTATATGGATGGGAAGCTAAAAATATGTTCTATGATTTGGTGACGAAAAATATTATTTTTAGCCGACTTTTAACCGACTTTTCTGGTAAACCGTAAATCGAATTGTTTGGTTATTTGTGAAAACGTTCGGTTGCCGTTTGGCACAATTGATGTGAATGTATGTGGATTGTGTGTGATGTATGCATGTCAAGAGTGTCATGAGTCATGTTGTATGTGAAGCATCATGATGTGCATTTTTGCATTGTGGGGTTCTAAGATGAATCCGTTGTAACGTCGTAAGCCTTTTGAGAGGTGGGGGCGATGATTACAAACGATTGTAAGCCTTTTGAGAGGTGGGAGCAATCGGATTGTAAGCCTTTTGAGAGGTGGGGGCAATCCATAAACATTGTAAGCCTTTTGAGAGGTGGTAGCAATGGGTGAACATCGTATGCCCGACGGGGAGTTACACTAAGTAACGAGCGATGGTTCCAATAAGTTCTTCAATTGAACTTGAGATGATATGAGTCGGTACCGCATTGCATTTGCATAGAGTCGTGAGTCGGTCTCTATGTTTTGCATTGGTCATCCTTGTTTTTGTGCATGGATGAATGAACATGAATATATGTGTTTATGTTGAATGATAAGCATTGTGATGAATATGCTTGGTTTTGTATATATATATATATATATATGCCTTGCGATGTATATTGAATGAGATGTGATGAATTGTGTTAAGAATTGTATCGTTGTAATGATGCATTGAAGAATGAATATAATATGTATGTTTATGTGGAATGGTAGAATGGTGAGAATGTGTTATGTGTATACTTTTGTGTTGAGATATATGATTATATGCATTGTTATTATGATAATATTTCTCACCCTTCTGCTGTTTTATGATGCTCTACGAGGCATTGCAGATTAGGTATCTGGTGGTCTTTTGTGAAGTGTGTCTTCATACCTTTTTGTTCGGTTGGCTCTGATATGTAGCACCGGGTAGCTAGGATGCTTATGTTTGATTCCTTTTTGTGATACATTCGTGTATGTATCTTGCTGATGAATTTGTGTATATAAACATGAATGATGTTGTTGTATCATAATTGTTGATGTATAAATATATATAATGTATATATGTTTGGTGTTATCAATGTTTAGATTTTCCGCTTTTATTCTAAATATTGAGATGTGGGTGTAAGGACTGAGTTCCTACGTTGAAAGTTACCCCACTGTTGCATATCATTTGTTGAGCAGGTGTTGTATGTTTTAATTTCAAGCATAATGTGACATGCCTTTTTATGTCGTGTTTACAATTGTACTCTGATGAAATTTCCAATACGTGCCTAAATGATTTATTTGATTATTTGGAGGTATAGAAAGGGGGTGTTACATTAAGTGGTATCAGAGCCAAGGTTGAGTCAGTCGTGTCTGTCTCGTTGTTGTGTTGGTTGAACTGTTGTTTAACCTTTGTTGTTATTTTTGGGAGTGATCAGAATATGGCTGGTAGAAACGATAATGCGATGGCTGCTGCTATGGAAGCATTGGCTAGGGCGGTGCAGGGTGCGCCGAATGTAAGTACTAATGAAGAGTTCAGGAAGAATTAACCACCGGTCTTCAAAGGAAGATTCAATCCCGATGGTGCTCAACTTTGGCTGAAAGAGATTGAAAGAATCTTCAGAGTCATGGACTGTGCGGAAGAGAATAAGGTGAGGCTTGGATCTCACATGCTGAGGGAAGAAGCCGACGATTGGTGGGTCGGTATGCGTGAAATTCTTGAGGTGGATAATGAAGAGGTAACTTGGGAATTGTTTCGTACCGAGTTTTTGTTGAAGTATTACCCTGAAAGTGTGAAAGGGAAGAAAGAGATGGAATTCCTGGAATTGAAACAAGGTGGTATGTCAGTGGTGGACTATACTGCTAAGTTTGTGGAATTGGTTCAATTTCATTCTCATTATGCTGCGATTACTGCTGAGTTCTCAAAGTGTATTAAATATGAGAATGGTTTGCGTCCTGAGATTAAGCAAGTTGTGGGATATCAAAGGATTAGGAGGTTTTCGGATTTGACTGAATGTTGTAGAATCTTCGAGGAAGATAGCAAAGCTCGTTCTACACATTACAAGAGTGTGAATGAGAGGAGAGGGAAACAGCAAGCTAGAAGTGGACCTTATGTGACCCCCGCTGATAAGGGTAAATATAAGGGAAACTTTGATAAGAGATCTGGAGGAGGAAGTTCTGGGTTCATTAAGTGTTTCAATTGTGGTGGAATGGGTCATAAAGCAACTGAGTGTAGGAAGGCCGTTGGGAGATGTTCTAACTGTGGAGAATTTCTAAATGAAGCATTGTGTATGATTGAATTTTCCCAAAGGAAGTTTGTTTAAATGATATGGAATCAAAGTTGGCTATTAAGAAAGCGTCATCGAGATAGATATAATGAATCTAATATGTTGGCTATTAAGAAAGAGTCATCGAGATAGATATAATGAATCTAATATGAAATATATGCAACTACGCATTGTTTTGACACCATGTCCCTGACGAGTAAAAAACAAAGAGTAGTGAGACTGAGAGAGGCAACCATCACTGGAAGTTACTGTAACACCCCCTTTCTATACCTCCAAATAATCACTTAATCATTTAGACATATATTAAAAATTCCGTCAGAGTATAATTATAAACATAGTATAAAAAAGGTATGTCACATTATACATGAAATTAAAACATTCAACACCTGCTCAACATTGATATACAACAGTGGGGTAACTTTGCAACAGAGGAACTTAGTCCTTACACCCACATCTCAATATTCAGAATAAAAGCGGAAAAATCTAAATATTGAATAGCATCAAACATATATATATATATATATATATATATATATATATATATATATATATATATATATCATCAAGTATTATCCAGTAACATAATTCATGTTTACATAAACATTCATCAACCAGATACATATACAAATATATCACAAAAGAATCATATACATCCTAGCTACCCGGTGCTACATATCAGAGCCGACCGACCAAAAGAATGAAGACACGCTTCACAAAAAGACCACCAGCATACCTACTCTGCAATGCCTCATAGAGCATCATAAAATAGCAGAAGGGTGAGAAATATTATCATAATAACAATGCATATAATTATATATCTTAGCATAAAAATACACATATTCTACATTCTCACCACAATTCATCACAATTCACTCATATACATTACAATGTATATATATACAAAACCAAGCATATTCATCATGCATACTTTCACAATTCTTATCATTCCACATAAACATACATATTTATGGTTATTCATCAATGTCCAGTTATAACGATGATAATTGCAAATCATAGAGACCGACTCACGACTCTATGCAAATGCAATGTGGTACCGACTCCATCATCTCAAGTTCACTCAGGAACTTATTGGAACCATCGCTCGTTACCAATGTAACTCCCCGTCGGGCCTACGATGTTCACCCATTGCTCACACCTCACATAGGCACACAATGTTTATGGATTGCTCACACCTCACATAGGCACACAATCCGATTGCTCACACCCCACATGAGCACACAATCGTTTGTAATCATCGCTCACACCTCACATAGGCACACGATGTTACAACGGATTCTCATTAGAATCACACAACACAAGAATGTACATCATTATGCTTCACATACAAAATGACTCAAGACATTCTTGAAATGCATACATATTCACAATATATTCATGCATTCATCTCATACTATCACATACAATCTATATACATTCACATCAATGCACTATTGTATGATTCACATCCAAAACACACATTCAAAACGGTAAAAGTCGCTAAATAGCACTATTCCCGACTTTCCGACCTAATTAAATCGGCTAACAATTTCCAAAACATCATCATAATAAAGTACATTTCACAAGTTCTCTAACGCATCAAACCACACCTCAAACCGAAACACAGATCAAAAGTTACAGAGAAAACAAATTAGGAAAAACTGCTACATTCGCAGTGCGAAGCTCCTAGCGAGTCCTTCGCTACTCCATTCGCAGTGCGAGTGTACTAGCGAACCAAGACAGAAGCAAAAATAGCCTAGAAAATTCTCATCGTTCGCAGTGCGAACATCCCAGCGAATGCTCGCTACCCCATTCGCATTGCGAAACACCCAGCGAACTAAGGCAGAAGCTAACGCGTCCTTCGCTACTTCGTTCGCAGTGCGAACACTCAGCGAATGCTCGCTACCTGTAACAGCCCGATTATGATTATCTCCATTTTGTGTTAATTTGTATTATTTTGTAGAGTCTTTTATTTAATTTGGGTGATAATAATGTTATTGTGAAATTGGTGTTTTAATCTGATATGTTGGCGTGTTATATTATTTTACCGTTTTTTAGAGTTTTCGGGGGAAATTAGATTGGAGGGTATTTTAGACATTTCATAATTATTGTTAAGTTAGAATTTAAGTGAGGAATAATTTAAGGGTATTTGTGAGATATTTAAAGTAAAGAAAAGAAAGTAGTAAGAAAAGAATAGAAAGAAAAGTATAAGAGTTAGAAGAGAGAGAAAATGAGAGTTAGAGATAAAAATAGAGAGAAAGAAGAACAAGAGAAGAAAAAGAGAAGAAAAGATTGGAAAAGCTATGAAATCGTCAAGACAACTCTAGGAATCGAATTTAATCGGGTAAGGGTGTGAAATATTATTATCTTATCCATGTGTATGATTATGTATGTGTGTGTTTGAATTGTTTAGATTGTTTTAGAGATATATGTGGTTAGGTCGAATTGGACAAAGTCGATAAAAACCGATGTTTTCACGGTTAGAATTCGAAATAAGTTACGTAGTTGTATCGAGTAAGGTTAGGTCGTCGTATAGCGTGCTTTTTATTCGATTTGGTGATGTTTGAAAATTCTGGTTTTTGAAAGGTGGAAATTTAATCGAAAAATCGAACGTCGTAGAAATTTCGTTTATGTGTTCTAAATTGTTCTTATGTATTTGGTGGTTGCGCGTATATGTTTGTTTCGGTGAAAATGTTCGATTTAGTCGAGTTTTCGGGTATTTCGAAAAATTACAGCAAGGGTGTAATTTGAGAAATCTGGTTTTTGAGAAAAACAGAGTTATGCATCGATACATAACAACCATGTATCAATACAAAATGGTTTATGTATTGATACATAACCCTTATGCATCGATACATACTGTAGAATTTTAAGAAAACAGAATTTTCACTACAGCATGCGTTGACACATGCGTGCTATGTATCAATACATGTTGCCTTTTTGCATCGATACATAAGCCTATGTATTGATACATACTGAGCTGTACCAGAAAATTCTGGTTTTTCAGGGAAACTTCGGAAATTCATATCTTCTAAACCGTAAGTCGGTTTTGATCCCCGTTCGAAGCGTTGGAAAGCTAATGAGATGTTCTTTCTAGGAAAAATGGTTTTGAGGTCTGAACCTGGTTCAATTAGAGCAGTATTTTCAAACCGTATTGTAGTGTCAGGCCTCCGGTTTATGTTTTTGCGTTATTTTGAAATATCCATATCTTTTGCGTTGTTTATCCGATTGAGGTGTTCTTTATATGGATGGGAAGCTAAAAATATGTTCTATGATTTGGTGAAGAAAAATATTATTTTTAGCCGACTTTTAACCGACTTTTCCGGTAAACCGTAAATCGAATTGTTTGGTTATTTGTGAAAACGTTCGGTTGCCGTTTGGCACAATTGAGGTGAATGTATGTGGATTGTGTGTGATGTATGCATGTCAAGAGTGTCATGAGTCATGTTGTATGTGAAGCATCATGATGTGCATTCTTGCATTGTGGGGTTCTAAGATGAATCCGTTGTAACGTCGTAAGCTTTTTGAGAGGTGGGGGCGATGATTACAAACGATTGTAAGCCTTTTGAGAGGTGGGAGCAATCGGATTGTAAGCCTTTTGAGAGGTGGGGGCAATCCATAAACATTGTAAGCCTTTTGAGAGGTGGTAGCAATGGGTGAACATCGTATGCCCGACGGGGAGTTACACTAAGTAACGAGCGATGGTTCCAATAAGTTCTTCAATTGAACTTGAGATGATATGAGTCGGTACCGCATTGCATTTGCATAGAGTCGTGAGTCGGTCTCTATGTTTTGCATTGGTCATCCTTGTTTTTGTGCATGGATGAATGAACATGAATATATGTGTTTATGTTGAATGATAAGCATTGTGATGAATATGCTTGGTTTTGTATATATATATATATATATATATATATATATATATATATATATGCCTTGCGATGTATATTGAATGAGATGTGATGAATTGTGTTAAGAATTGTATCGTTGTAATGATGCATTGAAGAATGAATATAATATGTATGTTTATGTGGAATGGTAGAATGGTGAGAATGTGTTATGTGTATACTTTTGTGTTGAGATATATGATTATATGCATTGTTATTATGATAATATTTCTCACCCTTCTGTTGTTTTATGATGCTCTACGAGGCATTGCAGATTAGGTATCTGGTGGTCTTTTGTGAAGTGTGTCTTCATACCTTTTTGGTCGGTTGGCTCTGATATGTAGCACCGGGTAGCTAGGATGCTTATGTTTGATTCCTTTTTGTGATACATTCGTGTATGTATCTTGCTGATGAATTTATGTATATAAACATGAATGATGTTGTTGTATCATACTTGTTGATGTATAAATATATATAATGTATATATGTTTGGTGTTATCAATGTTTAGATTTTCCGCTTTTATTCTAAATATTGAGATGTGGGTGTAAGGACTGAGTTCCTACGTTGAAAGTTACCCCACTGTTGCATATCATTTGTTGAGCAGGTGTTGTATGTTTTAATTTCAAGCATAATGTGACATGTCTTTTTATGCCGTGTTTACAATTGTACTCTGATGAAATTTCCAATACGTGCCTAAATGATTTATTTGATTATTTGGAGGTATAGAAAGGGGGGTGTTACATTAAGTGGTATCAGAGCCAAGGTTGAGTCAGTCGTGTCTGTCTCGTTGTTGTGTTGGTTGAACTGTTGTTTAACCTTTGTTGTTATTTTTGGGAGTGATCAGAATATGGCTGGTAGAAACGATAATGCGATGGCTGCTGCTATGGAAGCATTGGCTAGGGCGGTGCAGGGTGCGCCGAATGTAAGTGCTAATGAAGAGTTCAGGAAGAATTAACCACCGGTCTTCAAAGGAAGATTTGATCCCGATGGTGCTCAACTTTGGCTAAAAGAGATTGAAAGAATCTTCAGAGTCATGGACTGTGCGGAAGAGAATAAGGTGAGGCTTGGATCTTACATGCTGAGGGAAGAAGCCGACGATTGGTGGGTCGGTATGCGTGAAATTCTTGAGGTGGATAATGAAGAGGTAACTTGGGAATTGTTTCGTACCGAGTTTTTGTTGAAGTATTACCCTGAAAGTGTGACAGGGAAGAAAGAGATGGAATTCCTGGAATTGAAACAAGGTGGTATGTCAGTGGTGGACTATACTGCTAAGTTTGTGGAATTGGTTCAATTTCATTCTCATTATGCTGCGATTACTGCTGAGTTCTCAAAGTGTATTAAATATGAGAATGGTTTGCGTCCTGAGATTAAGCAAGTTGTGGGATATCAAAGGATTAGGAGGTTTTCGGATTTGACTGAATGTTGTAGAATCTTCGAGGAAGATAGCAAAGCTCGTTCTACACATTACAAGAGTGTGAATGAGAAGAGAGGGAAACAGCAAGCTAGAAGTGGACCTTATGTGACCCCCGCTGATAAGGGTAAATATAAGGGAAACTTTGATAAGAGATCTGGAGGAGGAAGTTCTGGGTTCATTAAGTGTTTCAATTGTGGTGGAATGGGTCATAAAGCAACTGAGTGTAGGAAGGCCGTTGGGAGATGTTCTAACTGTGGAGGTATTAGGCATTCTACTGCTGAGTGTAGGAGGAATATGGTGAAGTGTTTTAACTGTGGAGAAGTGGGTCACATTAGTACTAAGTGTACTAAGCCAAAACAAGCTCAAGCGGACGGAAAGGTGTTTGCATTGGCGGGGACTCAGACCACTAGTGCAGACCGTTTGATTAAAGGTACATGCCTTATTAATAGTACACCTTTAGTTGCTGTTATTGATACGGGAGCGACTCATTCGTTTATTTCGTCTGAGTGCGCGAAGTGTTTGAATCTTGCGTTGCCTTTGATGGGTATTGAGATGGTTATTGAGACTCCTGCTTCGGGGTCGGTAACTACGTCTTTGGTGTGTGTAAGTTGTCCTTTGACCATTTATGGTAAAGACTTCATTATGGATTTAGTGTGTTTGCCGTTGGAGGGATTGGATGTAATCTTGGGTATGAACTGGTTGCAATTTAATCGAGTTCATATAGATTGCTATCATAAGTTGGTAAGGTTTCCTTCTTTGGAAGATGATGAAGATGAGAGTTTTCTATCTACTAAAGAGTTGAAGAAACTTTTAGAGGATGAAGCTCAATTGTTTGGTTTGTTTGCATCATTGTCAGTGGAGAGTAAGATTGGTATTGATGTGTTTCCAGTGGTGTGTGATTTTCCAGAAGTGTTTCCGGAGGATATTACGGATGTACCGCCAGAAAGAGAAGTTGAGTTCTCTATTGATCTAGTTCCTGGCACTAGACCGATTTCGATGGCACCGTATCGTATGTCGGCATCGGAGTTGATAGAATTGAAGAAGCAGTTGAATGACTTGTTGGACAAAAGATTTATAAGGCCAAGTGTTTCTCCTTGGGGTGCTCCGGTATTGTTGGTAAAGAAAAAGGATGGAAGTATGCGGTTATGTATTGATTATCGATAGTTGAACAAGGTGACAATTAAGAACAAGTATCCGCTTCCAAGGATTGATGATTTGATGGACCAATTGGTTGGTGCACGTGTCTTTAGCAAGATTGATTTGAGATCGGGATATCACCAAATTCGTGTGAAAAGCGAGGATATTCAGAACCAGAAACTACAGCTGTATCCCGAGGCGAAACGCATAACTGATGCTGCACCTCAGACATACCAGCCGATAAAGCAGCAGGCCTCTCTCCCGTGTTTGCAACAGAGCCGGCCAACAGGACATCCGCACCCAGACCCCCCTCTCAGAAACAGTTCCCGTCTGCACTGTATCAGGTATCCCAACCAGCTCGGGATTATACCTAAAGTCCTCAATTACGTCACCAGACCTCACACAGAAATCACCCCACCTCCACCCATTGTTCGACCACCCACTCATAGCACCTACCGAAACATCTCGTAAATGAGAAAGGGAGAACAAGGTGGGAAATTAAAACTTCAAAACACCGCAACCGGACCAGTTCACATGCCAAAAAGGGGTGGCGAAACCGTCACCGATTCTAAACAAAATATTCTCCATCAAAATATCCGAAGGAAAGAAATTATAAATGGAGAGTAAACCCAACCACCAATTAGAATAAGACCTACCTCTAGAACCATAACCATCACAACCCGACATTTGAAGCCTTATATCACCATACCGCGCCTTCAACACCTTAAACCAAAGCTCCTCCGATCCTTCTAAAATTCTCCACCGCCACTTATGGAGGAGAGAGATGTTGAAGTCCTTGATCCTTCTAAGATTCAAACCCCCTTTCTCGATTGGTAAACACAAAGAATCCCAACTAATCCAATGCTTCCTCCTCTTAGCCTCCGTACTACCCCAAAGGAACCTACTTTGGAGTTTGGTAATTTCGTTGCGGACTTTCACCGGAACCTTGTAAAAAGAAAGTTGAAAGATGGATAAGCTACTAAGAACGAATTTGAGAAGAGTAATTCTCCCACCGAAGCTAAGAAACCGATTATTCCAACTATAAAGCCTCATTTCCATCTTAGAGACCAAAGAAGTCCAAGTAGATATCCTCATAGGATTGGAACCGATAGGCATTCCAAGGAAAGTCAATTCTTTCTTCTCCGTTCTACAAGCTAAAAATAAAGCCGCCGCTTCAAGATTAATGAAAGGAACATTGATTTCAATTAACTTGCTCTTAAGAAAATTAATACCAAGCCCCGAAATTAATTCAAAACCTCTCAAAATAGTCTTGATGGCCCACATGTGCCTCCAACTCCCATCTCCAACCAAAAGAGTATCATTCGCAAATTGAAGGACATCAATGAAACAACTACCATTCAAATTACACCCCACAAACTCACCAACTAGAACCGACTTCTTAACCAATTTCGTTAACCCCTCCGCTACCATTACGAAAAGGAAAGGAGAGAGCGGGTCTCCTTGCCTCAACCCTCTCTCCACCACAAACTCCTTCGTCGGACTACCATTTACCAAAACGGACATTTTGCTTGAAAAAATTGTGGCCTCCATCCACCGAATCCAACGATCGCCAAAACCCATTTTTCTCATCATAAATCTAAGAAAACCCCAACTAACTTTATCGCAAGCTTTCTCAAAGTCCACCTTAAAGAGCGAGACAACCTTTTTCTCTTTGACCGCAAAATCGACCAACTCATTAGCCACCAACACTCCATCAAGTAATTGTCTTCCCAGAACGAACGTCGTTTGACAATTAGAAATGATAGAGTTCAACACCAACTTCAATCTAGCCGCCAAGAGCTTGGTTAACGCTTTAAACAAACTACTTACAAGGCAAATCGGTCTATACTCATCAAGGCCCAAAGGGTTCTCAACTTTGGGAATAAGAGTGAGAAAAGAAGAAACAATGGCCTTAGACAAAACAGCCCCATTATAAAAATCGTTAAAAAACCGGTAAAAATCGTTTTTAATAAAGTACCAAAATTTCTTAAAAAACAAAAAGGAATATCCATCCGGACCCGGACTTTTAGACCCATCACAACTCTAAATCGCCTCTTTGATTTCCTCTTGGGAGAAAGGTTTCTCAAGAACGAACCTATCCTCCTCACTAAGCTTCTTAAATTGGACATTCTCCAAAATAGGGCGGTTTAAATTCGGTTCCGCAAATTTACTAGCGAAATGATTTCTGACCTCTTCCTTAACCTCCTTGACCGACTCCTTAACTCCCTTATCCGTATTAATCGAACCAATAAAGTTGCGTCTTCTCCTCTCCTTCATGATACTATGAAAGTAACGGGAATTGTTGTCACCGTCATTAAGCCACTTCAACTTGGCCTTTTGAATAAGCATGTTTTCCTTTATTTTTAAATTCAACCAAAACCGACCCGTAGCTTTCTTTCGATCTAGAATGAAATCGTCCGAAACTAAACCATTGTTCGTGTCGGCCTTAAAGTCTCCTTCATTAATCTCCTTAACACACTCATCAATGTGTAAATCGAGCTTCCCAAAAACTTCAACATTCCACCTTTTAAGACTACCTTTAAGAATCCTAAGTTTCTCTTTCAACACAAAATCCCCTCTACCTTCAATATGAATATTAAACCATTCCTTTTCCACAAAAGGGATGAACCTCTTATCACTAAACCATTCGTTGTTGAATTTGAACGGTTTAGGAGCCCAATCCAACGAATCCACCATCAACCAAACCGGACAATGATCCGACAAATCTCTCTCGCCAATAAATTAACCCACCACTCCCCACCTCTCAATAGTGTCTTCGGTGAGTAAAAATCTATCAATTATACTCATCGTCGAACCGTCACCACTATACCACGTAAAATTCTTCCCCTTACAAGGAACATCAATCAAAGCATTACTAACTATAAAATCCTCGAACTCTTTTATCTCCCTTTTTCGATGAACCTTAGCGCTTCCCTTCCTCTCCCTAGGACTAATGACCGCATTGAAGACCCCTTCGACGCACCATTCCCCATCCGAAACCCATTCTTTAACTCCCCCAATTTCCTCCAAAGAATTCTTTTCAAATCCAACTCACAAGGAGAATAGACATTAACAATGTAGAAGAAATTGTTCTTCCAACAAATTTTAACTCCAACATAACCGTCATCTTTAAAACTACTCAAAACCTCCGTCCTACCTTCTTTCCAAAGAATAAGAAGTCCCCCCGGAGGAGCCCGTGGCACAAGAGTAAGTCCAACCTAAATCCTCCTTAGACCAAAAACTACTAGCTATATTACCGTCAATGATTTTCAGCTTCGTCTCTTGAATTAAAAACATGTCAGCTTTACCTTTATTAATTAAGCTGTTTATTCTTTTCCTTTTAATCCTACTACCTCCCCCTCTAATATTGAATAATCCTAAAATCATTTGCAAATTATTGAATTCTCCTTCCTTCCCTCCTTTCTCTCCTTATCCTTCCTTTCCATATCGTTCAATCTAGATTTGTAATCCCTCTTTAAATCGGTTGCCACAACTCCAAGCAGTGACATAGCCTCTCATAATTTGTCTCCAACATTTGAGTTCAAATTCTCCCACATTCTGACATTACTTCTAAAAATATCCGACTCCGCAGAATTATCCCCATGGTAAGCCGAAGCAAAAGACATCTCATTTCCACCTTCCCTATCCTTATTATCACCACCATCCGAAGAATCACGGTTCTTCTATTTACCCATCCTACTGTTTCTGAGAGGGTGCTTCACCCCACTAATACCATTTGGTCCACACAGATTTTTAAATTTAATTTTCTTAAAAAATATCCTTTTATTAACTTGGCCCCCACTCTGAGAATTTCCAAGAGTCACTAAAGTATCTGGGACCCACGATTTAGCCGAAGCCGTAGGACAAAAGGACTTGATCTGGGAAGCAACGCCATCCGTTCCAAAGCCTGTAGGACAAAAAGAGACTTTTGCACCTACTATTGCATTGTCAAAAGCTCCCACGGATGCCTGCTCCTCTGAAGCTACTATCAAAACTTCAGAGTCTACACCCTGGGGTCCACCTTTTTCCTTAACAATGCTTTTCGCAGTGCTTTTTACAAGACCAGTCTCAATCACTCTCCTGTCACTCTCAAACATATTTTCCTTCGCCCCAACCTCCCCCATCTCGCCTGAAACATCTCCGGAACGGAATGGATCTTCTTCCGGAATTCCAACTAATTCCTCAAACCACGCCTCAAACGAGTCCGACGAGGAAGAACTACAGATTTCAACCGAAGGTCCATTCGCAGTTAACCTCAACGGACCAAAAGAGTCTTCTCGTAACAAAATTTCGTAGTTCTTGCTGTCAATGTTAACGGTAACACTTTTCGGAAGGCAAAAGGAAGTTTGCACTCAAACCAGAACCCGTGCAATGTCCAAGACAATAGAGCTCGACTGCCATGTAGTTCGCAACAAAATTCAAGACAATATCATTCACCTAATGCCTATCGATTCCATCAACCAAGCAGCCGACATATTTACGAAGCCTCTTCATTCCGGACCCTTCTCCAATCATGTTAGCAAACTAGGATTGATTAACATTCATTCTAGTTTGAGGAAAGCTATTAAAATATAAGTCTCTATTTTTCTGTTTTTTAGTTGACCAAGTTATTATAGCCGTTACACCCTAGTCCTTGTTTCTAGGATTCTTTTGGCTATTTAAGACATAGTTTATCCTACAGTTAATACACAGTGTATTTTTGAATTCATTCAATATTAATGATAATTTTCTTTCACCGTGCAATAGTTTTGCCTATCTTTTAATAAAACAATATAATGAAGTAATAACTTATTTCCTATGTTGCTAATTGAACCAACAAAGAAAGTGAACTTAGCATACATTAATCTAACACATTACAACATATTTTGACAGTAAAAGCAAAAACACTGATTTTATAATAAACCATTTCGTACACTAGTATTCTTATTCTGTGTGTATGTGTATAAACCATTTTGTACTAATATTCAACCATAATACTTATAGATGCAGAAGCATAATATTGAAACACCTAGGAACAAATAGGAAAAAATTTGAATAAAAATACAAATGAATAAAAACACTAATGAGAATAAAATGCTGCAAATACAATATTACCGACACCAAGCCATAGCAATGAATCAGATCTGCATGTTGAATCAAAATAGAAATCAAATATGACTTCTAAACAAAATTATTATCTTTCCTATTCCAACAAAAATACCACCCAACTACTTAAGCAATTATATACACATTAACTTTCTAAAGAAAAGATTAATTTTTTTTAGAAGTAAATCTGAAAAGAAAAACATCTTATATTTTCAAGCTTCAGTAGGGAAGTCTCCTAATCTTGGCAAACAAGGCATCCGTGATGCGAGAAGAGTTTTCTTTCTTTCTTGTTCAAAAAACAATAAGGCGGAGTTGTTATCTTTCTCAATGATGGTCTTAATACCATTGACGCAACAACATTAGAATGCACTTTATAGCAACCCCTCAAGTTGATCTCTCTCAGGTAGCTAAGATCTCCTGGGACAACGGGCCGCGAGGCTCGTCGTCGCTGCTAGAATTGGTGTATGATGGGGACCGAACGGGATACTCGCATCGGCGGTTCCTTCGCGGGGAAGGCGAGCGGTTCCTTCGAGGAGAAGGTGAGTGGTTCCTTCGAAGAGAAGGTGAGTGGTTCCTTCGAGGATGGTGGTCTGGAGAGTAACCAACTCGGATCTAGTCTTCAATTCTTTCACCTCGTCCGGCTCGTCGGCACCCGGGGCATTGACCGCCCTCAACTCCTTGATTAGCTCCTCGGCAGCTTTCTTCTCAGCCGCCAGCGTCGAGTTCTCCTCCTTTAGCCTGGCTGCTTCCTTTTCTGCCTTCCTCCGAGCCTCGCCGGCACCCTTGAGCTCCTCCTTTAGGGATGTCACGGAAGCACGAGCAGCGTTGAGTTCGGACTCAGTTGCAGAGTCCCCTTCAGCATAAACAGCCGCCATCTCTAGCATCCAGACCAAGGCTGAAGCATCTTGGGCCACCAGCGCCCACTTGCTCGGGCGATCCATGCCTTCCAAGGAAAGAGATTCCACCCGGGGAACGACTAAAGAGTTGCCTTCGAAGAACCTCCTATCAAGGATGCAGGGAGGGAGCACGAACTTCCCTTTCTCCGCTACCCGAGTAAGGTCTACAGAGTCACTAACTCTTGGCCGCTTTGGTCGCCCAGCCAAAGGCAGAGGAGATCCCCGGGGGACAGGAGTGGGAGAAGTGGAGGTCCCCGCAGCAGACTGCGCCGAAGAAGGAACACAACCACCAGCAAACCGAGATTTTGGAGGAGCTGCTCCAACTTTGTTCCTCGCCATAACGTTCCTCACAACCCGATCATGAGCCTGAGGCATCTCACCTGCACAAGAAAAACACGAACATGTTAGATACGAGGAAAAGAAATAACATGGACAAAACATAAACAACTAAGACTACCGAGCAGTTTCTCAGCCTCCACGGGAGTCTTGCACTCCAGCAGTGCCTTAATGTTGATGAATCTACGCTCGACCCTCTGGCTCCCATCTTCCTCAAAGATCGGGCTGCCCTTACTCGTCCAGCACTCAGCGAGCCGGAATGAAGTGACCCAATTCACCAGTGCATCATACGCCGCGGCATCCTGCTCGCTCAGATCGCTCGGCTGGAAAACATAATCACCAGGCCTCTTGGTGAAATGGTCGGCTGACCAGTGGATGGGGAACTTGTAGAGTCTCCGCCCGATATACTTCCCCTCCTCGTTATGCAGCTCGTTACCATCCTCGTCAACCTCTATCTCCCAGACGTATGTGCTATCCTGGGCAGCCTCGGACAGGGGTTCAACGACGTAATAACGCTCCTTGAACGTCCTTATCGACTCCGAAAAAGGCTTGAACAGCTTGCGGGGCTGCTTTAAGGAAACCCAGTCATACTTCATCCCCGACAGCTGCTGTTGAAGGTGGAAAACAGTAAAGAACAAGGGAAGAGTAGTCCTTATGGCAAGGTGCTCGCACACCAACTCAAATGCCCGGATAAAGGCCAAAGAGTTCGGGTGCAGCTGCGTAGGGGCCAACCTCAAATGCTCGAACACCGACTTCTAAAAATCAGTGAACGGCAACCTCAGGCCCAACTCCTTGAAGGCATGCTCGTACATAGTAAAGCTGTCCCCAAAGTTCAAACAGACACGCTCGTCCTCGGAAGGAAAGTGCACCCTCCACTCTCCCTCCGGTCCCACTTCAGTAAAAGCGTCCCCCGCATACTGCGCGAATGAAGACACGTGCTCGGCGGGTTCAACCACCTCCCATTCTTCAGCAGAATCAACGACGACGTCCTCGTCCATGTCGTTCACCTCCTCTTTCTCCTCGACATTGCCAGGAGAACTCGAAGCCGTCGAGCTACTACTGTCCTCGGATCCAGTTTCTTCCTCGGACGTGTCTGGAATAATCTCTCTATCTGGCCCTGTCGCCCTTACGATCACCTGAAAAGCAGAGAAGAAAGTGAATTCGACAGCAAATCCAATCCACCCTTCCACTGCTAAGTCGAGTGAAAGGGCGCGCGAGGGCTAAGGACAACGTCCCCGGCCTAAGTCCTAACATCAAAGGGAAAGCTGAAACCTCCCTGCGAGGAGATGCTTGAAACTATCATCCCAGAGCGAGGAGCTTCCCCTCGCTCACACCCAGTTTTCGTTGAAGCTCCACCGAAAATCGCGAAGCTTCACCTGAATCTGGAAATGTTCAACCGGAAAACTCATCACTCCATCAGAAGATGAACAGATGAGGTGGTTACACATGCAACCTCGCCGTAAACCACCCTCCTCACCAAACGCGCTAACAGGTCCGGCGACATGTTGGAAGCGTGAAAATGGCACAACCGCCGTCCACCACCAACAATCGCCGGAAAATCTCACATTTCGTCCTCTAAACTAGCCCTAACCGCATGCAAATCTACCAGTAACAACGAAAGGGAGTAAAATAAGTCTTAGATCAGAAAACTAACTTGATTTGAGTAGAATAAAGAGGTTGCTCGAAGCTTGACGTGGTGGTTGGAAGCACTGAAGACGGTGACGGGCAAGAGTGTAGAAGAGACGAAGAGAAATCAGAAGGAAAAAATGCAAAATGGGACACTCTTCCCCCTTTTATACAGAGGGGCACGTGCGAACACGTGCCCGTAGGCCATCATGACTACCCATTAGCCATCATTGCCTATTAACTACTACACGGGGCTCTAGGCACACGTGGTAACCCAACGTTCCCAATTCTGTCTGACCCTTAGTCTCCCCGAATACCGGGCAACAAGGTCACGACCAAGAATCTCGCGAACACCTGGGGGTCACGAGCACTTTGAGACAATAATCCTCGTCTCTAAACGACGACTCTTTGCTAGCTCCCCGGAGCAACGAGCAGTCCTTAAGTCGTCACTCTCATGCTCGGGAGCAACGACTTGGGGGGCTCGTGTTCTGGACTGGACCAATGGCTAGAATTGGCCCAATCCACCTCTGCTCCAGAGCGGCCCAAACTACCTAAGTCCAATCCACAGAGGGACAAAAGTTACCTTTCTGCCCCTCCTACCGGGCAAGGAATGCGACGTTCCTCCCCAGAATTGCTGCCCGTCACGCACGGCTTCGCTGCTCCCCGAACAGCCATGAGCAGGTGCCCGGAATTACGCCTATGCCAGACATAACGGCTAGTTTCGGGCACCCTGCCCGACATAACGGCTACTTTGGGCAGTTACCTATTCTTTGGGGGAAAACAGTTATTTTGCCCCAAAAATAGGACCGTTGGCCACGCGCTAGGGGCTCTATATAAACCCTCTCGCTTGAGAGGGTCAGGTATCCAATATTCGCCCTAAGAATTCATACTTTGTACTTGCTCCTTTTTCTCTGACCCTTTCTTACTTGAGCGTCGGAGTACCTTGAAGGTACACCCCCTCCTCTCCATACGACCAGCATCCCTGACGAACTTGGCGGCCTGACTCTACAGGATCTGATCCAGCCTTCACGATCAGAAACCATTGAAGAGTGGATTAGGAAAATCGAGGATGAACGACAAACCACAATATATCTGGTGTACTCTCTCTCTCTCTCTCTCCCTCTCTTTCTCTCTCTCTCTCTCTCTCTCTCTCTCTATCTCTCTATCTCTCTGACACACACACACACACTCCCTCTCTCTCTCACTTTCGCATTTAATTTAATTTTTCGTTGGATATTGTATGCTTAGGTTTTCAATTATTAGCGTAGTTTATCGTTTATTTAATTGGTAGTGATTTATTATGCAAGGTTAGGTTTTATTAGAAATGGTACCTAATAAAGCTTTAGTGGTGATTAAATTTTGAAAAACTCTTATCGTTAGAATCCGATCACAATTGAACTATCGTATAAGACACATTTCGTGTAATATACAATCGTTCAATTATTCATTGTTGAACAATCTATGAGTTTTGTGAATTGTGTAATTGTCGACGTGATCAAAATCGTATAAAAGTATAATCTTCATATTTTCGCTTTTAAACCTTCAGCAGACACTTTTGAAAAACATTTGATAATCCATTTTGGAGAATCGGTTAAATTTGAAGTAAATTTTGAAAGGATATACTCACCCCCTCTACACTATTTCTATTCCATATTCTCACCCAACATTACTGATAGAGCGTAACCGCTTACAGGCCTGTGCAAAACCAATTTTCTATGCATTCCTCCCTTTTTCTCCAATCTAACCACATCCAATCATGTTCTAACATAGTATTAAGACCATAAACATATTATAGAGCACATGCAAGCAATCAAACAAGCCGTTCATGATCAAGTAACACATGAAATTCAAATAAAGCAATCAAGGATTCACACAACTCAAACATGTAATTATATATTCTAATTCCTGCCCCATCGTGCATTGTTCCTAATGGTTCTATTTCTATAATAATATATTTGTAAGGGACCAAATAAAGGCGAGAGCGTTGCAACCCTCAAGAGAGGCGACAATCATATGTCACCCTCTATGAGGAATCACCTCGCCCTAAATACAACTTACTTGCCCAGTTATGTGAAATATGGGAAAACTTCTCTTGTTAGAGAGAAGTCAGGGTCAATAGATGATACACGTCTTCTTAGAAATTAGGGATTTAATGGTTCACCATTGAATGAGTGTGCAGTGATCCTTCCCAAGGAAACCCTAGGCCCAAAGGCCTATAAAATACTTTTCCCCCAACAGGAGGGAGGGGACAAGTCACATTTACTCAGTGCAACCTGATATAGAGAACCTCTCACCTTATGTGAACTAGCCTCTTAAACCACCATAAACACTCCTACCACTGCAATCAAGCTCTAACCATTGTAAAAATACTAAGACCTTTAAGTATCCCTTACTTGTGTAGGGATACCACACACCTGTGTTTTTTGTCAAGTACAATTCCCAATCAAAATCCTAAGAACCACATCGTAAGAACCTGGAACTGGAGAACAAATGGATAGGATGATGATGATTCAATGATCCTCAAGCTTTCTACTTCTTCAAGAATCCAAAAGTTCTGGAATGCAAACAAGATTTTCAAGTTGGTTAAGTTTTCCCCCGTCATCTTCTTCTCTATAACTCGCTTCTATCTCTTTAATTCTCTCTCAAAATGTTGAATTGCAAGGATGAGAAATGGAAATTATTAATACTCTTTCATGAATTTTGACCTATTCACTTGTCAAAGGAAAAGATTTCATTGCCCTTGCCATTGAATTATATTCATTTATCATGACATGCTTCTATTTAAGTCTACCAATACAAGTGCTTACTAGTAATTTACCAACTAACATAAACTACTTATGATTAGAGGAATGAGGTATTACAATGAGTCTTTCTCATTAACCTGTATTGCGATGCAAAGTAGGAGATTGATGGTGTTGTTGACAGGCTCCTCTGTAGAAGTTCTTCGGTTGGTTAGGCGGGTCGGGGGTTTACATGTAAGGTTAACATTTCAATGTCCAAACCAATGAGGTCAAAGATGTGTGACTTTCAAGGGTGAATAAAATTATACCTGTTGTGGCGCCTGACTAGGTTTATTTGTGTGCACAATTGAAATTGAAATTGATTTGTATCGGTGTGACGTGGACTGCGGGAGACTATTGGATTAAATTTGAAAGTCTAAGGTGAGCTGGTTTGGTAGACTATGGCATGTGAGATCTTGGAAAGAGTCCACACGTTTGTTAATGTTAAATAAGATTGGTTTGGATTGGGCTTCTCGTTTTGAGTCGGTCTTGTTTAGTCGTTTTTACCGAAAGTGATTGTAGTGTCTGTAGTTCCGTAAATCTTTCTTAAGCATCAAACATTGATTCATCCCCACATTTTCTTTTGGATTTTAAGGCATCGTTATAATGCTTTCTTTAAGACATGATGATGAATAAAAAATAAGACTTGATCAACTTGATAAAGTTCAGAGAAATCATAGATGAAATAATAATCCATCAACCTTAAACAAAACTAGGTAATCCAAACTACCAAAACTTCAAATAGTAGAATAAGCACAACCCAAAAACATATTGAAGGTTTAAGGAAACAAGAATGATGAGTGAGGTTCAAAGAGGTTTAAAGGTTTAGAGGTTGAAGATGAATGTCAGATGAGATGAAAATGGGATGAAATGAAAAATGACCATTGTTTAATAATAATGTTAAATGAACAATTCGGATGAAAGACATTTGGACTTAAATAGATTCAAATAAGAGGTGAGTCGAGTCAACTTTACAAACATATAACTCGATCCAAAATATGAATCACTTAAGTCATGTAGTAAAATTTATTTCCAAAGAGGGGAAATGACTCGAGCCACAAATCACGAATGAAAAAAATGGCAAAATGAATGGATTCAACATGGCTAATGATTCAAATCACAAAACTCAAATAAAAAAAGGTTAGTTGCATTAGGAGATTGACTTGATTCAACTGTCTTCTCGATTCGATTAAAGACCAAAAACAAATATCTTAATGATTTTTATTTTAAAATTAGTATGATATGGATATCATCTTGTAGTGTTAAGTATGACTAGGGGTGGCAATTTAGCAGGGTTTGGGTAGGGTACTATAGCACTCATCCCCATACCCGCAATTTAAAATAATTTCCGTGCCCGAGCCCATACCCGCTTGGGTGCCAAAGTTAGCACCCGTACTTGTGCCCTATGAGTACGTAAGTACCCATACCCGTACCCGTGACCCACATTTCTATTAAAAATAAATAGATAAATTATAAAATAATATATAATTTTAAGTTTTTAAATACATTAAAAAAATTTCTAACAATTTATTGTAGAACTAAAGGAACACTTATATTACATACGCAGTGGTTTAACATTGATATACATTTTATATTGATAGACATACATTTTAATAAAATAATATAAATAAAAATATATGAATATAAATGAAAATATATAAATATATATTGTGCGGGTATGAGGCGGGGTGGATACCAAGGTGCTCATACCCGCACCCATACTCGCTTATTTTTATGGGTAATTACCCGAGTCCATGCCCGTACCCATTATTGCGGGTTTTTATACTAGCCGTTGTGGGTAAATTTACGGGTGCACATTGGGGATGGGCGGGTTCTCTTCCATTCAAATTCTTGGGAGTGCACGTTGGTGGCAAGCATAAAACTATATCCTTCTGGGATCCAGTCATAGAGGCCTTCAAAGCTAAGCTATCATCTTGGCGTGGAAAACTATTATCGATAGGTGGAATAGTCGTGCTTATAAATTCTGTATTGATGAATCTACCAATTCACTATTTTTCCTTCTTCAAAGTACCTTCTAAGGTGGTGAAAAAACTGATTGCTATATACAACAAAACTTCTTATAGTCGGGTGTCTATGATAAACATTGCATAACATGGGTGAGTTGGGATAAAGTTTGCCTCCCAAAATCTCGGGTCGGCTTGGGTGTTAAGGACCTGGTCATGTTCAACATTTCTTTGATGTCCAAATGGCTCTGGCGGTTGATAAACAAGAGCTCTGCAATCTTGCGTGACTCACTCACTTACAGATATAGTGATCTGACTTCTAGAACTTGTCTTAAAGTTAAAACTAGAACTTGCAGACTCAACTAGTGAAGTTAGCTTCTTGGAAAAATTTTCATGTGGTGTAGGACCTGGTACAAAAGTATCTTTCTGGAATTGTTGTTGGCTGTCAAATAGACCTTTGTGTTTGTTGTTTCAAGAGATTTAAGAACAGGTGGACTGGAAGCATGATGCAGTAGCAGATTTGGGCGGCTGGGTTGCAGGCGTTTGGAAGTGGAATCTACAGTGCTTACATGGAATTGCCTCTCTTGAGTTAGAAGAGATGGTGACAAAATTGAAGGAATTATTGGAGGTTTTCAGACCAGCTCAGGAATTGACAGATAAATTCGCTTGGAAAACTGGTTATTCAAATTAATTTACTGTTAAAGCCTGTTATAACACATTGATGCAACATTCTGGAAGTTCTCAACTCGAGATTATTCCCAAGACGGTTTTGGACATTCTTTGGCAAACGAAGGCTCTGTTGAAAACGCACGTTTTTGGTTGGAGGTTGGTATGGGATAGACTGCCAAAATAGGAAACCTGGCAGCCAGGAGAATAATCTTGAATTCTCACGATTTAATCTGTGTTTTCTGCTTCATGGATAATGAAGATTCCAACCATCTATTTTGTTCCTGCCCGGTTATTGTGCGTGTCTGGAGAAAACTATCGGAGTTGATTGGTGTGCCTTTGATAATGGGTGATAACGTACACGACCATTGTTTGGATTGGTTTCGAAAGACAACGAGGCTTTCGTCAAAACGAAATGCTTGTTTCAGATGGTTGACAGCATGCTGGACCATTGGTGGACACGCAACCAAGTTTTGTTTCATGATGTTATTGGGAATCAAGTTGACATAGTTTTGTGATAATGGGTGATGTTATTGGAAAATCACGGCCAAATAAAATGACATATTAAGAAACAAAATTGTCCTTTTGTGTGGCAGAAGATATATGCTGTATAAAATTTATGGAAAAAGCTAGTTTATTTTTGCCAATCTAACTCGTATGTTGCTAATCTATTGATTTAAATGTATCTTGAAGCACACAATGATAAGATGGATGTTATGTTACCAATGCCATTCCAATGTCGTGTAATTCATGTGTGAAATGAGTCGTGTAATTCGTGTGTGAAATGTTATTTAAGAAAATAGCACCTACTAACAAGGAAATTTCAATGTCGTGTAATTCGTGTGTGAAATGTGTTGTGCCATATAGCAACCTTCAAAATTTATTATATTTATTAAATTTTTGTTATATAAGAATTTTTATTAAATTAATTTAAATTGTTAAATAATTAATTTGTATTTCATAATTTGAAAAGATGAATTTTACTAATTTTACTCGTTTTTTATTTAATAATTAATTAATTAATTACTAATAATGATATATAAACAAATAATTAAAAAATAAAACAAATGAGATGTGTGGGGGTTGCTAATGGTTAATTTGGTTTGGCTGGTGGATTGATTTATAGTATAAACATCTGTCTACTCGTTTGATATTAGCGTGCAAAAATAAAATGGTAGGGTACTTTAAGAATTGTATTGCATTATAGGATGTTATAAGAGTTTTTTAGAAAAATAGAGCATTAGGTTAAAAAAAACAAAATTTTAATTATACAGGAATAATTCAATATAATTATAATTTGTTAGAAAAGCTCAGAAATAGGCGGTAGTAGCTACTTATTTATGGTGTATAATAATAATCCTTAAAATGTACCCTAATTTAGTTTACATTTAGTATCAGTGGCGGCATTCTTCAACATGAAAAGAAAGAACATAGATTTTTACAAATCACCATTCCTCCTCACTAAGATTAGGAGGAAGAGAACTGTTGGTAGTTGGTTAGTTGATAGTTGAAAAAAGATAGTTTTAGAAAATTGTTTAGAAGAAGGCTATGTCATTGATTTCTTGGATGATCAATTACATGATACCAATGGCCTATTTATAGGCTCAAGTCACTACCTTCTACATTACATTAGTTCTTTCTAGAGTTTTCATGATAGATGAGTATCATGATAGTTCTAGGTTCTTCTATCATTTTAATATACTTATAGTTCTAGATTGTTCTACCATATTCATAACTATTATAATTCTAGGATCTTCTACCATTTTCCTACATATTATATTTAAGAATATTCTAGAAATTTGTAGCAATTTCAACACTCCTCCTTGATGCAAATTTCTGTGACTCCAAGCATAGCTCGTAGCTCTTCGAATCTTGGTCTTGGCAACGCCTTCGTGAATATGTCTGCAATTTGATCTTCTGTTCTGCAGTAGTCGAGTTTGATCTCTTTAGTTGCTTCAGCTTCTCTGATAAAGTGATACTTGATTGCTATGTGTTTTGTTCTGTTGTGATGTACTGGATTTTTCGCTATTGCAATTGCTGATTTGTTGTCGCAATTGATTTTAGTAGGCCCGTTCAGTTTTTCTCCCATGTCTTCAAGTATCCTTCGAAGCCATATAGCTTGACTCGTTGCTTCAGCAGCTGCCACATACTCTGCTTCTGCTGTAGATTGTGCAACCGTAGCTTGCTTCTTCGACGCCCAAGAGAAAATTCCCGATCCTAGTGAGAAAGCATAGCCAGAGGTGCTTTTCATGTCATCTACCGAACCTGCCCAATCACTGTCGGTGTAGCCAAGTAATCCTGAGTTGCTTTAGGTAGTGTACCATATACCTAATTCTTTTGTTCCTTGTAGATACCTCAAAATTCTTTTTCCTGCTCCAAAGTGTATTTGACTTGGGCTTTGCATGAATCTTGATAGAAGACTTGTAGCATACATTATGTCTGGCCGTGTAGCTGTCAAATATAGGAGGCTTCCAACTAGACTTCTGTATATGGAAGCATCAGCTTCTGGTGCTCCATCATTCTTCTGTAGTTTCTCATTTGTTATGAGTGGAGTAGCGACAGGTTTGCAACCATACATCTTGAATTTCTTAAGTAAGCCTTCTGTGTATTTCTTTTGCGAGATGAATATTCCTTCTTTTCTCTGACTTACCTCTTGAGACTTGATGTAAAGTGTAGGCTCACTTTTGCTCCTCCTGAATCCTCGACCCATGAAATACTGATCGATTCTGCTATACCATGCTCGAGGTGCTTGCTTCAAACCGTAGAGTGCCTTTCTTAGTCTTAACACTTTGCTTTCGTCTCCTTCAGACATGAATCCTTGTGGTTGCTCTACATAGATCTCTTATTCAAGTACTCCGTTGAGGAAGGCAGATTTGACATCTAGTTGATGTATACTCCATCCTTTTTGTGCCGCAAGAGCTATTAGAGCTCTAATGGTATCAAGACGAGCTACTGGTGCAAATGTCTCATTGTAGTCAATCCCAGGTTGTTGTGAGTAACCCTTAGCTACTAGTCTCGCCTTGTGTTTTTGTATGGTGCCATCAGGGTTGAGCTTTGTCTTATAGACCCACTTAACCCCAATGATATCTTTTCCAAGAGGACGATTTACTAACTCCCAGGTGTTGTTTTTTTCGATCATCTTTATCTCTTCTTCCATTGCCTTGACCCATACTTCCTGCTTTGACGCTTCTTCAAAGCTTCCAGGTTCAAGAATGGCCAAGTTACAGGTTTCATATATATCCACCAAGGATCTTACTCGTCTTGGATTAGACTCTGGTGATGATAGTTCTTGATCTTCTTGTTGTGGTGGAGGTGAAGCAGATTCACCTGAGTCTTCTTCCTCAGCTTCTTCTTGAGGTAGTTGGACTGGTATAAGGATGTTCTTCTCCACTTTTTCTTCATCCCAATTCCAAGAAGCATTCTCATCAACTTCAACATCTCGACTGATGATGAGTTTTTTTGTTTGCAAGTTGTAGACACGGTAGCCTTTAGAGATAGTGCTATACCCCAGAAAGATACCTCGTATAGTCTTATCTTCAAGCTTGTGCCTCTTCACGTCTGGAATATGAATGTAGCATATAGATCCAAAGACCCTTAGGTGCTTTGCTGATGGCTTCTTTCCATTCCAAGCTTCAATTGGAGTCTTATCTTGTACTGCCTTAGTTGGACATCTGTTGAGTATGTAAACAGCAGTGTATACTGCTTCAGCCCAGAATGTGTTAGGAAGTCCCTTCTCCTTGAGCATCGATCTAGCCATTTCCATAACTGTGCGATTCTTTCTCTCTGACACACCATTTTGTTGAGGAGAATATGCGACCGTAAGTTGTCGCTCAATGCCTTCATCCTCACAAAATTTGTCAAACTCACGGGAGGTGTATTCCTTGCCTCGATCACTTCTTAGTACTTTTATCCGTTTTCCACTTTGATTTTCAGCAAGGGCCTTGAACTTTTTGAATACTCCAAAAACTTCTGATTTTTCTTTTAGGAAATAGACCCATGTCATTCTAGAGAAGTCATCAATGAATAGTATGAAGTACCTGTTGTTCTCGTGTGATGGCGTTCTCATTGGTCCACAGACGTCAGTATGTATCAGCTCCAATAGATCTTTCGCTCTCCATGCTCCGCTTGTTGAGAACGGAAATCGGTGTTGCTTACCAACGAGACATCCTTCACACACTTCATTATTCTCCTTTATGCTTGGAAGATCTCTCATCATATTCTTCTCATGCAACAACTTCAAGGCATGTGTGTTGAAGTGGCCAAATCTTCGATGCCAGAGCCATGAATCATCAACTTGCACCTTCATAGCAATGTTAGTTACATATTTTAAATTTAGCGGGAAGCTTCTATTGCTCTTATTCATCTTCACTTGGGCTATCTCAGACCTTTTATTTTTGTTGTCTAAGATTTTGCATACACCTCCTTCAAAGTGAAGTGTGTAGCCTCTCTCCATCATTTGGCCAATGCTTAGAAGATTTTCTTTTAGGCTGGGAACTAGTAAAACATCATGGATGAGTCGTGTACCTTTATTTGTCTCCACCATGACAGTGCCTTTGCCTTTTGATTCAACCACACTTCCATTTCCCAGTCGAACTTTGACTTTGACAGACTCGTCAATGCTTTTGAAAATAGTCTCATCCTTAGCCATGTGGTTGCTACATCCACTATCCAAATACCAACTTCCACCTTTTTCTTTGATTGAGTCTTGAGTGGCATAGAACATACATTGTTCTTGATCATGCTCCTCTGCGATATTAGCTTGATGCCTATTTTTGTTGCGACAATTTTTCTCTACGTGCCCGAACTTCTTGCAGTGGTTGCATTGTGGCATATTACGGTACCAACAATTTTTCTCTGCGTGGCCTAGTCTTTTGCATATATTGCATTGAGAGTTTTTGTCTAGCTTGTTCTTAAGGAAATTTCTAGAAACTTCTCTTCTTCTGGAAGTTTCTCCATAATTTTTCTTTCCTTCACTTTCTTTATTTTGGAGCTGAAATTTTAGCTTTGACTGGAAGGCATTTTCTAGTGTATCTTCTTTATGCCTATACAGTCTTTGCTCATATGCTTCAAGAGAGCCCACAAGTTCTGTCACTGATAGAGTGGATAGATCTTTGGTTTCTTCAATCGTTGTCACGATTGGGTCAAACTTTGGGGGCATAGTAATTAGAATTTTTTCAACGATTTTCTTGTCAAGAATTTCTTCCCCAAAAGCTCTCATTTGATTAACTATTTCTTTAACTTTAGAATAGTAATCTTTAACTGTCTCACACTCCTTCATCTTCAATAGTTCAAAATCTCTTCTTAGAGATTGAAGTTTAACGGCACGTACCTTATTGCTTCCTTGAAACTCCTCCTGCAGCATGTTCCATGCTTCTTTGGCAGTCTTAGCTCCCATAGTTCTTGGAAAAATTGCATCAGTCACCGCTTGTTGCAAGGTGAACAACGCCTTTGAATTTTTCTGTTTGTTTTGCTTCAACTCTTTTTCTTGAGCTGCATTAAGAGCTGAAGTATCCGCGGGAACGGTGAAGCCTTTTTCTACTATGTCCCATAAATCTTGAGATGAAAAAAATGTTTCCATTTTAACACGCCAGAAATCATAATTTTCACCATTGAAAATAGGGACAGAAATAGATGATGATTGAGTGGTGTTATCCATAGTTTAGAAAAAAAAATTCGGAGTGGGTTTATAGTACAAAGAAAATTTTTGTAGTAGTTTGGAGGATTTTAGAATGTTAGGTAGGTAATATAACTACGCCCAATATATGACCGAACGTAGCTCTGATGCCACTGTTGGTAGTTGGTTAGTTGATAGTTGAAAAAAGATAGTTTTAGAAAATTGTTTAGAAGAAGGCTATGTCATTGATTTCTTGGATGATCAATTACATGATACCAATGGCCTATTTATAGGCTCAAGTCACTACCTTCTACATTACATTAGTTCTTTCTAGAGTTTTCATGATAGATGAGTATCATGATAGTTCTAGGTTCTTCTATCATTTTAATATACTTATAGTTCTAGATTGTTCTACCATATTCATAACTATTATAATTCTAGGATCTTCTACCATTTTCCTACATATTATATTTAAGAATATTCTAGAAATTTGTAGCAATTTCAACAAGAACTTTTACACAATCTGATTTTTATTTACCTGATGACTGCTGGGAGCATGTGTTCAAATTCATCAATAACCACAACCGCGCCTTCAACTCTCTATCACTCGTCTCTAAACAGTTCCTCTTTATTACCAACCGACTCTTATTCTCTATCAAAATTCGCAATCCACAACTTTGCTTTCTCCGCCGTATCTTTCATAGATTCTCCAACCTTAATTTTCTTGACCTCCGGTTCAACTACCATGATTTGGACGCAGACATTGCTTTGGCTCTCCGTGACCTACCAACATTGAAATCTTTATCTATTTCCTGTATTTACCTAAAGTATGAAAGGTATGTTAATTCATTGTTGATTGATTCATTAGTCAGTTTGAAGGGTTTGGTTAGTCTTAAGTTCGAGGACTCGCTATTATCAGATGATTTGCTCTACTCTATTGCAAAGGAAACTCTTCCTTTAAAGAGGTTTGACGTCGAAAATTGTTATGACTATACATACAATGGAATTTATTGTTTGTTATCCAAGTGTCATACCATACAACATCTAAGTCTTTGTCATAATAATTTTCTAGAAGATCATCATATTGCCGACCTGTCTTTGCTCCTTCCTCATTTGGTTTCTATAAACCTTAGTCAATGTTACAAACTCACAGAATCATCCTTGTTTGCCCTTATTAGAAACTGTCATTCACTTGATGAGATTACATTGAAAGACATAGATTTTTGGAATTTGGATTCTTTGAAGGATTTTGATGTGAAACCTCAGTTGAAGTCTCTGTCTTTGGCTTATAATTCATTCATAAACGACGAAAGTCTCTTATTGTTTGCTTCCATTTTCCCAAATTTGGAGCTTCTTGATTTAAGTTCTTGTGATGGCATATCTGAAAAAGGTATTTGTCAAGTTCTAAGTAGATGTTGTAAAATTAGACATTTGAACTTGGTATATTGTAATGAAGTGAGACGACTTAAAATGAATTTTGTAGCTCACCAATTGGAGGTGTTGAACTTGTCAAGTACAAGTGTTGATGATAAAACACTCTATGAGATCTCAAAGAGTTGTTGTGGACTTTTGCAACTATTACTAAGACGTTGTCATAGTGTCACAAAAAAGGGAGTGATGTGCATCGTAGAAAGCTGCACTCAACTAAAAGAGATTGATTTGACAAATTGTAGTAAGGTGCATGCTGATGATGTTGTCTCAATGGTTTCATCAAGGCCATCATTGAAAATTGAAAAAAGATAGCTGCTCCATCTCATTTTTGTTTTAATGACTTAAAGAGAAAACTCTTTTTGCTTTAGCTTTAGGGATGTTTCGTTAAATAGTTATGATGAATGTCTTGTTTGAAATGTTTTAATTATTAAATCTTACATGTTTTTTGTTTTTAGATGTATTGAATCGTCATTTGATTGATGATAATCAACTAAATAAAGCGTTATATTTTTATATGAAGTTTTAAATTTTAATATTTTTCTTTACTCTTTCTTAAATTAGAACTGTGTCATACCCACTTTCTTACATGCAAATATGTAAGAAACAAAATCCAAACTGAACTCCATAAAAATACATTCCCTAGAAACATTCCATAAAAATACATTGAACTCCTCTGGTTAGAAAATTCAATTACACAATGCTAAATTTAAAAGTTCTCTGAAATTTAAGAAAAAGAGGTTGGTTCAATTGGTACTGTACCAGTTCAGTCCGGTTCGATACATATCGCAGTAGCTCAGTTCAGTCTGAGAAAGACCAATTAAAGGCTTGTACAAGGATTACTTTGGATATGGCAAACATAAATCACTGCCTTTTGCAGAATGTCACCAAAACAGCAAAATTATCGGCACCATTAACCAAAACATTACAATTAGAAACCCAAAGCTACATCAAATGAGAACAACCAAACTAAAACCTATAACACCCAACAGTCGCAAAAGAGATGCCATAATGCGGCCTTGCATGTTTAGATCCTATACACCACTGTACAAATATTTCTAAATCACTGAATTCAATACTGCTTTTTCCTAGAAGAATAGTTTTGGCTATGCTATCAATGTTTTCATCTGATCACCGTTTGAATTTTTTATAATAGTGTCAACACTGTGTCACATTGGTTCTCTCTTCACATAATTTTGCTCGGGCTTTTGTTATTCCTACAAAGTGTGAAGAGCAAAACCATAATGAACCTCCTATTAGTTGCGTCTCTCTCCCTTGCTTCTCGACATTACGCTCCTATCTTCTCTTCACATAATACTGCGGTGAACAGTTAGAAGACACTGGACCGAACCAATTTCAATTTAATTGGTCTTGCCCATACTGAATTGAACCGTTATGATGTGTATTGAACTGGACTGATACTATATCAACAGAACCAAACTGTTTTTTTTTTTTTTTTTTTAATTTAAAGAGAATTTCTAAATGAAGCATTGTGTATGATTGAATTTTCCCAAAGGAAGTTTGTTTAAATGATATGGAATCAAAGTTGGCTATTAAGAAAGCGTCATCGAGATAGATATAATGAATCTAATATGTTGGCTATTAAGAAAGCGTCATCGAGATAGATATAATGAATCTAATATGAAATATATGCAACTACGCATTGTTTTGACACCATTTCCCTGACGAGTAAAAAACAAAGAGTAGTGAGACTGAGAGAGGCAACCATCACTGGAAGTTACTGTAACACCCCTTTTCTATACCCCAAATAATCACTTAATCATTTAGGTATATATTAAAAATTCCGTCAGAGTATAATTATAAACATAGTATAAAAGAGGTATGTCACATTATACATGAAATTAAAACATTCAACACCTGCTCAACATTGATATGCAACAGTGGGGTACCTTTACAACAGAGGAACTTAGTCCTTACACCCACATCTCAATATTCAGAATAAAAGCAGAAAAATCTAAACATTGAATAGCATCAAACATATATACATATATATATATATATATATATATATATATATATATATATATATATATATATATCATCAAGTATTATCCACTAACATAATTCATGTTTACATAAACATTCATCAACCAGATACATGTACAAATGTATCACAAAAGAATCATATACATCCTAGCTACTCGGTGCTACATATCAGAGCCGACCGACCAAAAGAATGAAGACACGCTTCACAAAAAGACCACCAGCATACCTACTCTGCAATGCCTCATAGAGCATCATAAAACAGCAGAAGAGTGAGAAATATTATCATAATAACAATGCATATAATTATATATCTTAGCATAAAAATACACATATTCCACATTCTCACCACAATTCATCACAATTCACTCATATACATTACAATGTATATATATACAAAACCAAGCATATTCATCATGCATACTTTCACAATTCTTATCATTCCACATAAACATACATATTTATGGTTATTCATCCCAATTATAACGATGATAATTGCAAATCATAGAGACCGACTCACGACTCTATGCAAATGCAATGCGGTACCGACTCCATCATCTCAAGTTCACTCAGGAACTTATTGGAATCATCGCTCGTTACCAATGTAACTCCCCGTCGGGCCTACGATGTTCACCCATTGCTCACACCTCACATAGGCACACAATGTTTATGGATTGCTCACACCTCACATAGGCACACAATCCGATTGCTCACACCCCACATGGGCACACAATCGTTTGTAATCATCGCTCACACCTCACATAGGCACACGATGTTACAACGGATTCTCATTAGAATCACACAACACAAGAATGTACATCATTATGCTTCACATACAAAATGACTCAAGACATTCTTGAAATGCATACATATTCACAATATATTCATGCATTCATCTCATACTATCACATACAATCTATATACATTCACATCAATGCACTATTGTATGATTCACATCCAAACACACATTCAAAACGGTAAAAGTCGCTAAATAGCACTATTCCCGACTTTCCGACCTAATTAAATCGGCTAACAATTTCCAAAACATCATCATAATAAAGTACATTTCATAAGTTCTCTAACGCATCAAACCACACCTCAAACCGAAACACAGATCAAAAGTTACAGAGAAAACAAATTAGGAAAAACTGCTACATTCGCAGTGCGAAGCTCCTAGCGAGTCATTCGCTACTCCATTCGCAGTGCGAGTGTACTAGCGAACCAAGACAGAAGCAAAAATAGCCTAGAAAATTCTCACCGTTCGCAGTGCGAACATCCCAGCGAATGCTCGCTACCCCATTCGCATTGCGAAGCACCCAGCGAACTAAGGCAGAAGCTAACGCGTCCTTCGCTACTTCGTTCGCAGTGCGAACACTCAGCGAATGCTCGTTACCTGTAACAGCCCGATTATGATTATCTCCATTTTGTGCTAATTTGTATTATTTTGTAGAGTCTTTTATTTAATTTGGGTGATAATAATGTTATTGTGAAATTGGTGTTTTAATCTGATATGTTTGCGTGTTATATTATTTTACCGTTTTTGAGAGTTTTCGGGAAAAATTAGATTGGAGGGTATTTTAAACATTTCATAATTATTGTTAAGATAGAATTTAAGTGAGGAATGATTTAAGGGTATTTGTGAGATATTTAAAGTAAAGAAAAGAAAGTAGTAAGAAAAGAATAGAAAGAAAAGTATAAGAGTTAGAAGAGAGAGAAAAGGAGAGTTAGAGAGAAAAATAGAGAAAGAAGAACAAGAGAAGAAAAAGAGAAGAAAAGATTGGAAAAGCTATGAAATCGTCAAGACAACTCTAGGAATCGAATTTAATCGGGTAAGGGTGTGAAATATTATTATCTTATCCATGTGTATGATTATGTATGTGTGTGTTTGAATTGTTTAGATAGTTTTAGAGATATATGTGGTTAGGTCGAATTGGACAAAGTCGATAAAAACCGATGTTTTTACGGTTAGAATTCGAAATAAGTTACGTAGTTGTATCGAGTAAGGTTAAGTCGTCGTATAGTGTACTTTTTATTCGATTTGGTGATGTTTGAAAATTCTGGTTTTTGAAAGGTGAAAATTTAATCGAAAAATCGAACGTCGTAGAAATTTCGTTTATGTGTTCTAAATTGTTCTTATGTATTTGGTGGTTGCGCGTATATGTTTGTTTCGGTGAAAATGTTCGATTTAGTCGAGTTTTCGGGTATTTCGGAAAATTACAGCAAGGGTGTAATTTGAGAAATCTGGTTTTTGAGAAAAACAGAGTTATGCATCGATACATAACAGCCATGTATCAATACAAAATGGTTTATGTATTGATACATAACCCTTATGCATCGATACATACTGTAGAATTTTAAGAAAACAGAATTTTCACTACAGCATGCGTTGACACATGCGTGCTATGTATCAATACATGTTGCCTTTTTGCATCGATACATAAGCCTATGTATTGATACATACTGAGCTGTACCAGAAAATTCTGGTTTTTCAGGAAAACTTCGGAAATTCATATCTTCTAAATCGTAAGTCGGTTTTGATCCCCGTTCGAAGCGTTGGAAAGCTAATGAGATGTTCTTTCTAGGAAAAATGGTTTTGAGGTCTGACCCTGGTTCAATTAGAGCAGTATTTTCAAACCGTATCGTAGTGTCAGGCCTCCGGTTTATGTTTTTGCGTTATTTTGAAATATCCATATCTTTTGCGTTGTTTATCCGATTGAGGTGTTCTTTATATGGATGGGAAGCTAAAAATATGTTCTATGATTTGGTGACGAAAAATATTATTTTTAGCCGACTTTTAACCGACTTTTCTGGTAAACCGTAAATCGAATTGTTTGGTTATTTGTGAAAACGTTCGGTTGCCGTTTGGCACAATTGATGTGAATGTATGTGGATTGTGTGTGATGTATGCATGTCAAGAGTGTCATGAGTCATGTTGTATGTGAAGCATCATGATGTGCATTTTTGCATTGTGGGGTTCTAAGATGAATCCGTTGTAACGTCGTAAGCCTTTTGAGAGGTGGGGGCGATGATTACAAACGATTGTAAGCCTTTTGAGAGGTGGGAGCAATCGGATTGTAAGCCTTTTGAGAGGTGGGGGCAATCCATAAACATTGTAAGCCTTTTGAGAGGTGGTAGCAATGGGTGAACATCGTATGCCCGACGGGGAGTTACACTAAGTAACGAGCGATGGTTCCAATAAGTTCTTCAATTGAACTTGAGATGATATGAGTCGGTACCGCATTGCATTTGCATAGAGTCGTGAGTCGGTCTCTATGTTTTGCATTGGTCATCCTTGTTTTTGTGCATGGATGAATGAACATGAATATATGTGTTTATGTTGAATGATAAGCATTGTGATGAATATGCTTGGTTTTGTATATATATATATATATATATATATGCCTTGCGATGTATATTGAATGAGATGTGATGAATTGTGTTAAGAATTGTATCGTTGTAATGATGCATTGAAGAATGAATATAATATGTATGTTTATGTGGAATGGTAGAATGGTGAGAATGTGTTATGTGTATACTTTTGTGTTGAGATATATGATTATATGCATTGTTATTATGATAATATTTCTCACCCTTCTGCTGTTTTATGATGCTCTACGAGGCATTGCAGATTAGGTATCTGGTGGTCTTTTGTGAAGTGTGTCTTCATACCTTTTTGTTCGGTTGGCTCTGATATGTAGCACCGGGTAGCTAGGATGCTTATGTTTGATTCCTTTTTGTGATACATTCGTGTATGTATCTTGCTGATGAATTTGTGTATATAAACATGAATGATGTTGTTGTATCATAATTGTTGATGTATAAATATATATAATGTATATATGTTTGGTGTTATCAATGTTTAGATTTTCCGCTTTTATTCTAAATATTGAGATGTGGGTGTAAGGACTGAGTTCCTACGTTGAAAGTTACCCCACTGTTGCATATCATTTGTTGAGCAGGTGTTGTATGTTTTAATTTCAAGCATAATGTGACATGCCTTTTTATGTCGTGTTTACAATTGTACTCTGATGAAATTTCCAATACGTGCCTAAATGATTTATTTGATTATTTGGAGGTATAGAAAGGGGGTGTTACATTAAGTGGTATCAGAGCCAAGGTTGAGTCAGTCGTGTCTGTCTCGTTGTTGTGTTGGTTGAACTGTTGTTTAACCTTTGTTGTTATTTTTGGGAGTGATCAGAATATGGCTGGTAGAAACGATAATGCGATGGCTGCTGCTATGGAAGCATTGGCTAGGGCGGTGCAGGGTGCGCCGAATGTAAGTACTAATGAAGAGTTCAGGAAGAATTAACCACCGGTCTTCAAAGGAAGATTCGATCCCGATGGTGCTCAACTTTGGCTGAAAGAGATTGAAAGAATCTTCAGAGTCATGGACTGTGCGGAAGAGAATAAGGTGAGGCTTGGATCTCACATGCTGAGGGAAGAAGCCGACGATTGGTGGGTCGGTATGCGTGAAATTCTTGAGGTGGATAATGAAGAGGTAACTTGGGAATTGTTTCGTACCGAGTTTTTGTTGAAGTATTACCCTGAAAGTGTGAAAGGGAAGAAAGAGATGGAATTCCTGGAATTGAAACAAGGTGGTATGTCAGTGGTGGACTATACTGCTAAGTTTGTGGAATTGGTTCAATTTCATTCTCATTATGCTGCGATTACTGCTGAGTTCTCAAAGTGTATTAAATATGAGAATGGTTTGCGTCCTGAGATTAAGCAAGTTGTGGGATATCAAAGGATTAGGAGGTTTTCGGATTTGACTGAATGTTGTAGAATCTTCGAGGAAGATAGCAAAGCTCGTTCTACACATTACAAGAGTGTGAATGAGAGGAGAGGGAAACAGCAAGCTAGAAGTGGACCTTATGTGACCCCCGCTGATAAGGGTAAATATAAGGGAAACTTTGATAAGAGATCTGGAGGAGGAAGTTCTGGGTTCATTAAGTGTTTCAATTGTGGTGGAATGGGTCATAAAGCAACTGAGTGTAGGAAGGCCGTTGGGAGATGTTCTAACTGTGGAGGTATTAGGCATTCTACTGCTGAGTGTAGGAGGAATATGGTGAAGTGTTTTAACTGTGGAGAAGTGGGTCACATTAGTACTAAGTGTACTAAGCCGAAACAAGCTCAAGCGGGCGGAAAGGTGTTTGCATTGGTGGGGACCCAGACCACTAGTGCAGACCGTTTGATTAAAGGTACATGCCTTATTAATAGTACACCTTTAGTTGCTGTTATTGATACGGGAGCGACTCATTCGTTTATTTCGTCTGAGTGTGCGAAGCGTTTGAATCTTGCGTTGTCTTTGATGGGTATTGAGATGGTTATTGAGACTCCTGCTTCGGGGTCGGTAACTACGTCTTTGGTGTGTGTAAGTTGTCCTTTGACCATTTATGGTAAAGACTTCATTATGGATTTAGTGTGTTTGCCGTTGGAGGGATTGGATGTAATCTTGGGTATGAACTAGTTGCAATTTAATCGAGTTCATATAGATTGCTATCATAAGTTGGTAAGGTTTCCTTCTTTGGAAGATGATGAAGATGAGAGTTTTCTATCTACTAAAGAGTTGAAGAAACTTTTAGAGGATGAAGCTCAATTGTTTGGTTTGTTTGCATCATTGTCAGTGGAGAGTAAGATTGGTATTGATGTGTTTCCAGTGGTGTGTGATTTTCCAGAAGTGTTTCCGGAGGATATTACGGATGTACCGCCGGAAAGAGAAGTTGAGTTCTCTATTGATCTAGTTCCTGGCACTAGACCGATTTCGATGGCACCGTATCGTATGTCGGCATCGGAGTTGATAGAATTGAAGAAGCAGTTGAATGACTTGTTGGACAAAAGATTTATAAGGCCAAGTGTTTCTCCTTGGGGTGCTCCGGTATTGTTGGTAAAGAAAAAGGATGGAAGTATGCGGTTATGTATTGATTATCGACAGTTGAACAAGGTGACAATTAAGAACAAGTATCTGCTTCCAAGGATTGATGATTTGATGGACTAATTGGTTGGTGCGCGTGTCTTTAGCAAGATTGATTTGAGATCGGGATATCACCAAATTCGTGTGAAAAGCGAGGATATTCAGAAGACGGCATTTAGGACACGGTATGGTCATTACGAATATTCTGTGATGCCATTCGGGGTTTCTAATGCGCCGGGGGTGTTTATGAAATACATGAATCGTATTTTTCATGAACAGTTGGATCGTTTTGTGGTTGTGTTCATCGATGATATTTTGATTTATTCTAAGTCTCAAGAAGAGCATGAAGAGCATTTAAGAATTGTGTTGCAAATTTTGAGAGAGAAACAATTATATGCTAAGTTGTCAAAATGTGACTTTTGGCTATCGGAAGTAAGTTTTCTTGGACATGTTATCTCCGGGAGTGGTATTAGTGTTGATCCATCTAAGATTGATGCGGTGATGCAGTGGGAGACTCCTAGATCGGTTACGAAAATTCGAAGCTTTTTAGGCTTGGCGGGTTATTATCGGAGGTTTATTGAGGGATTTTCGAAGTTGGCACTTTCGTTAACGCAATTGACTTGTAAAGGAAAGGCTTTTATTTGGGATATAGATTATGAAAAGAGTTTCATTGAGCTAAAAATAAGGTTGACAACGGCTCCGATCTTGATTTTGCCGAATCCTAATGAACCATTTGTTGTATATTGTGATGCTTCATTGATTGGTTTAGGTGGTGTTTTGATGCAAGATGGAAAAGTTGTGGCATATGCTTCAAGACAATTGAGAGTGCATGAAAAGAATTATCCTACGCATGACTTGGAGTTAGCGGCGGTGGTGTTTGTTTTGAAAATTTGGAGGCATTACCTTTATGGTGCAAGATTTGAAGTTTTTAGTGATCACAAAAGCTTAAGATATTTATTTGATCAGAAAGAATTGAACATGAGACAACGAAGATGGTTAGAGCTTTTGAAGGATTTTGATTTTAGTTTGAATTACCATCCAGGTAAGGCGAATGTGGTAGCCGATGCCTTAAGTCGAAAGTTGTTACATATGTCCGCATTAATGATGAAAGAATGGGAACTTTTGGAGGATTTCAGATATTTGAGTTTGGTTTGTGAAATGACGCCGCGAAGTGTGAGACTTGGTATGTTACATGTTACGAATGATTTTCTTGCAACGGTTAGTGAAAAGCAAAAGTTGGATTTGAAGTTCGTTGATTTAATGATGAATGAGAATGAGGATTTCAAGGTTGATAACTTTGGAGTTTTGAGATTCCGTGGTCGTATTTGTATTACCGACGACGCGGAGTTGAAAAAGATGATTTTAGAGGAAGGACACCGAAGTAATTTAAGTATTCATCCGGGTGCGAATAAGATGTATCAAGATTTGAAGAAGATCTTTTGGTGGTCCGGTTTAAAGAGGGATGTGGCTCGATTTGTGTATGCGTGTTTGACTTGTCAAAAGTCGAAGGTGGAACATTAGAAGCCTAGTGGTTTGTTGCAACCGTTGGATATTCCGGAATGGAAATGGGATAGTATATCGATGGATTTTGTTACGGGATTGCCGAATACGCAATGAGGTCATAATTCTATTTGGGTGATTGTTGATAGGCTTACTAAATCTACTCACTTTATTCCAATTGACATTAGTTATCCTTTGGAGAAGTTAGCCGAGATTTATGTTCGTGTGATTGTGAAGTTACATGGTGTTCCTAAGAGTATTGTATCGGATCGAGATCCGAGATTTACATCGAGATTTTGGGTGAGTTTACAAGAGGCTTTGGGTTCTAAGCTAAGATTGAGTTCGGCTTACCATCCGCAAACAGATGGTCAAACTGAGAGGACGATTCAATCGTTGGAGGATTTGTTGCGTTCTTGTGTGCTAGAGCAAGGTGGTGCTTGGGATAGTTATTTAGCGTTGATTGAGTTCACCTATAATAACAGTTTTCATTCGAGTATTGGTATGGCACCATTTGAGGCTTTGTATGGTCGGAGATGTCGAACACCTTTGTGTTGGCATGAAACTGGTGAGAGGGCGATTGTTGGACCGGAATTGGTACAAGAAACGACGGAGAAAGTGAAGTTTATTCGGGAAAAGATGAAAGCTTCTCAAAGTAGACAAAAGAGCTATCATGACAAGAGAAGGAAAGATCTTGAGTTTAAAGAAGGCGAACATGTGTTTTTGAGAGTTACACCGGTTACGGGTGTGGCTCGTGCTTTGAAGTCGAAGAAGTTGACTTCTCGTTTTATTGGTCCGTATCAAATTACTGCACGTGTTGGCGCTGTGGCTTATCGTGTGGCGTTGCCTCCGAATCTTTCGAATTTGCATGACGTTTTCCATGTTTCGCAACTTCGGAAGTATGTTCCGGATTCGTCACATATTATTCCTATGGACGAGGTAGAAGTGAGAGATAATCTTACGGTTGAAGTTTTACCGATTAAGATTTTGGATCGTGAAGTTAAGAAGCTAAGAGGCAAGGATATTGCGCTTGTGAAAGTAGCGTGGGGAGGCGCTTCGGAGGGCAATATGACTTGGGAATTAGAGAGTGGGGTGCGAGAGTCGTATCCGAAGTTGTTTGAATCAGGTAATATTTTCGAGGACGAAAATTTCAAAAGTGGGGGAGAGTTGTAACAGCTCGATTATGATTATCTCCATTTTGTGCTAATTTGTATTATTTTGTAGAGTCTTTTATTTAATTTGGGTGATAATAATGTTATTGTGAAATTGGTGTTTTAATCTGATATGTTGGCGTGTTATATTATTTTACCGTTTTTGAGAGTTTTTGGGGGAAATTAGATTGGAGGGTATTTTAGACATTTCATAATTATTGTTAAGTTATAATTTAAGTGAGGAATGATTTAAGGGTATTTGTGAGATATTTAAAGTAAAGAAAAGAAAGTAGTAAGAAAAGAATAGAAAGAAAAGTATAAGAGTTAGAAGAGAGAGAAAACGAGAGTTAGAGAGAAAAATAGAGAGAAAGAAGAACAAGAGAAGAAAAAGAGAAGAAAAGATTGGAAAAGCTAGGAAATCATCAAGACAACTCTAGGAATCGAATTTAATCGGGTAAGGGTGTGAAATATTATTATCTTATCCATGTGTATGATTATGTATGTGTGTGTTTGAATTGTTTAGATTGTTTTAGAGATATATGTGGTTAGGTCAATTGGACAAAGTCGATAAAAACCGATGTTTTCACAGTTAGAATTCGAAATAAGTTACGTAGTTGTATCGAGTAAGGTTAGGTCGTCGTATAGCGTGCTTTTTATTCGATTTGGTGATGTTTGAAAATTCTGGTTTTTTAAAGGTGGAAATTTAATCGAAAAATCGAACGTCGTAGAAATTTCGTTTATGTGTTCTAAATTGTTCTTATGTATTTGGTGGTTGCGCGTATATGTTTGTTTCGGTGAAAATGTTCGATTTAGTCGAGTTTTCGGGTATTTCGGAAAATTACAGCAAGGGTGTAATTTGAGAAATCTGGTTTTTGAGAAAAACAGAGTTATGCATCGATACATAACAGTCATGTATCAATACAAAATGGTTTATGTATTGATACATAACCCTTATGCATCGATACATACTGTAGAATTTTAAGAAAACAGAATTTTCACTACAGCATGCGTTGACACATGCGTGCTATGTATCAATACATGTTGCCTTTTTGCATCGATACATAAGCCTATGTATTGATACATACTGAGCTGTACCAGAAAATTCTGGTTTTTCGGGGAAACTTCGGAAATTCATATCTTCTAAACCGTAAGTCGGTTTTGATCCCCGTTCGAAGCGTTGGAAAGCTAATGAGATGTTCTTTCTAGGAAAAATGGTTTTGAGGTCTGAACCTGGTTCAATTAGAGCAGTATTTTCAAACCGTATCGTAGTGTCAGGCCTCCGGTTTATGTTTTTGCGTTATTTTGAAATATCCATATCTTTTGCGTTGTTTATCCGATTGAGGTGTTCTTTATATGGATGGGAAGCTAAAAATATGTTCTATGATTTGGTGACGAAAAATATTATTTTTAACCGACTTTTCCGGTAAACCGTAAATCGAATTGTTTGGTTATTTGTGAAAACGTTCGGTTGCCGTTTGGCACAATTGATGTGAATGTATGTGGATTGTGTGTGATGTATGCATGTCAAGAGTGTCATGAGTCATGTTGTATGTGAAGCATCATGATGTGCATTCTTGCATTGTGGGGTTCTAAGATGAATCCGTTGTAACGTCGTAAGCCTTTTGAGAGGTGGGGGCGATGATTACAAACGATTGTAAGCCTTTTGAGAGGTGGGAGCAATCGGATTGTAAGCCTTTTGAGAGGTGGGGGCAATCCATAAACATTGTAAGCCTTTTGAGAGGTGGTAGCAATGGGTGAACATCGTATGCCCGACGGGGAGTTACACTAAGTAACGAGCGATAGTTCCAATAAGTTCTTCAATTGAACTTGAGATGATATGAGTCGGTACCGCATTGCATTTGCATAGAGTCGTGAGTCGGTCTCTATGTTTTGCATTGGTCATCCTTGTTTTTGTGCATGGATGAATGAACATGAATATATGTGTTTATGTTGAATGATAAGCATTGTGATGAATATGCTTGGTTTTGTATATATATATATATATATATATATATATATATATATATATATATATATATATATATATATATATATATATATATATATATATATGTATTGCGATGTATATTGAATGAGATGTGATGAATTGTGTTAAGAATTGTATCGTTGTAATGATGCATTGAAGAATGAATATAATATGTATGTTTATGTGGAATGGTAGAATGGTGAGAATGTGTTATGTGTATACTTTTGTGTTGAGATATATGATTATATGCATTGTTATTATGATAATATTTCTCACCCTTCTGCTGTTTTATGATGCTCTACGAGGCATTGCAGATTAGGTATCTGGTGGTCTTTTGTGAAGTGTGTCTTCATACCTTTTTGGTCGGTTGACTCTGATATGTAGCACCGGGTAGCTAGGATGCTTATGTTTGATTCCTTTTTGTGATACATTCGTGTATGTATCTTGCTGATGAATTTGTGTATATAAACATGAATGATGTTGTTGTATCATACTTGTTGATGTATAAATATATATAATGTATATATGTTTGGTGTTATCAATGTTTAGATTTTCCGCTTTTATTCTAAATATTAAGATGTGGGTGTAAGGACTGAGTTCCTACGTTGAAAGTTACCTCACTGTTGCATATCATTTGTTGAGCAGGTGTTGTATGTTTTAATTTCAAGCATAATGTGACATGCCTTTTTATGTCGTGTTTACAATTGTACTCTGATGAAATTTCCAATACGTGCCTAAATGATTTATTTGATTATTTGGGGGTATAGAAAAGGGGTGTTACGCTACCCACTCGCTAGCCATTCGCAGTGCGAACCTGCGTTTTCAGAAAAACCCAGCAGCGCACCAGTTCCTCCAAAACTCATGTTTTCACCACCCAAAACATTTCCAACTGTCACATAACCATCAAAACATAATTCAATCATGATGACAAGTATTCTATTACGTTTACATCGATTTTCAACCGTAAAACCATCGATTCCTCACAAAAGTCTCAATTCCAACCTAGAACTCAAGCTATGGAAAACAAGAAAACATCCAAGCAAACACATACATAATGATATACATTGATGAGATGATAAGATTTCACACCCTTACTCGGATTCCAAGCTTGCTAGACGATTGTTCTTGATGATTTCTAGGTTTTCCAAGTTTTTCTTCTCTTTTCTCCTCTTCCTCTTTCTTTCTCTCCTTTTTCTCTCTATTTCCCTTTTCTTTCTCTTTCTCTCCTATTTCCTCTTATCTCTTTTTCTTTTCTATTTCTTATTTTCTACTCAAATTAAATTAATTCATTTTCTCACATAATTCTATTTCCACTAAATTTCTAACTTATCATTAATTGAGAAATGTCTAAAATACCCTCCATTCTAATTTCCCCGAAAACTCTCAAAAACGGTAAAATAACATAACATGTCAACATAGCATATTAACACACCAATTTCACAAATAAAATAATTTATCACTCAATTTAAATAAAAGACTCAACAATATGGAAATAATCGGAATCGGGACGTTACAGTTACAATTTGAGATTGGACAGGATCCTTTGACACCGTTTCATTGGTTTTCGAGATATGGTATTTCAAATTGCCTTACAAGCAATTTGAGATCAAAATCTGATTCAGCGATGAATAAAAGACAAAACCAAAGACTTAGACTTATGAGAAACAAATCAATTAGTACCAAGTAACAACAAGGATTTGAATTTTGATGAAAGAAGTATAATAACAACAGCATGACCCATTATTTGTTTAAGTCTGTTTATAGCAGAACTTCTGAGAGAAGTAAAGAAACATTATACGCCAAAGAAACATAGTGTTCATTTAAGAAACGTCTGAGACAAATATTTTACTGGTATGATTTGATTATGCAGCAGTTCCAAAGCATCAAGAGAAGGCTTAATGGAATTATTAATTTTCGAGGCATTTTTTACAACCTCTCACAATAAGTAAATGCTGTAACAAAAACAATGCAGAGGATTTAATCTTGCCTTTAGGTTACTCCACATTAACATTTATCTATTCAACCACCTTGGCAGAGTGAAAACTTTCTTCTCTAAATACTATTCAACTCCTTAAATTCCAGAGTTTACAAACATATGAGAACCAAATTGTCATGAAAAGATTTGATAATATCTAGGGATTGCAATGGACAGAGTTTTGGTAGAGTACTATAGTACGCATCCCCATACCTGTAGTTTAAAAAAATCCCCGTAGCCAATTACAGATACGCATGGGCACCAACATTTATAGACGTACCCGTATCCTATAGGTACCTAAGTACCCATACACATATTTATTTACTCGCATATCTAATAAAAAATTATCAATCAGGTACTCGTACACTCTGCTGTCTGCGGTTTTAGGGGTGGACCGAGTACCCAGTTGCCTTCATTGTTTTTCGGATGGTCGTGCTTACCTTTCTTGAACCAAGATAAACTTTTCACATTACTAACTCGTCACCAATGTTACAAAGATTGTTCTCATCATGAGCCATAAGCTTGCCTCTTTTATTTTTCATTCTCACGCTCCCCCTTTCGTTCTTCCTTTTTTATTCTCACCCTCATCCACCTCATTTAGAAGAGAAAACCATCACAAATAGAGTGAACAGATATGGTTTCAAATCTGGTATGTTCCCTCAAAACTAGTCCTTACCCTTTCGTATCTCTCACACTCTCACCTCTCATATGCTCCTATTTTGCAGGGTCTATCAGAGTCGACATCTTGTTGGTTCTACTCTACAAAGCTCTTTTTCAATACCCCATTTATCCAAAATCCCTTGATAAGAGTAGTGATTCAAGTGTTTTAAGTGTATCATAAAATTTTCCAAAACACGGGCTCACCATAGATTTTTCACATAGTATAGAACAAGGTTGCAGCCATTAAAAATTTCACACAATACCTTCCAATCGTGTTGTTTCATCTGCAAACACAATTGTCATGAATTTATTTGATAATGTCCTACTTCTACCTAAGTTCTTTAAAGTTTCAAATTGTGAATACTGAGACATACCAACATATCCCAACACAAAAGTTATTTCCAAAAGACTCTTTATTAGAAAAACAAACGTTAAAGAACACAGGACAACCAAAAATAAATGTCTCACAGATTCAATTTCGCCACATTCGTTCACACAACAAACTTGATTCTTAGGGATCACATTCCTCACGTACAAATTGACTTTTGTTGATAATGTTCTTATAGTAATCGCCACACAATATATTTTATGCAGAACTAATGCATTCAGGCAAGAATGAATGACACCTAAACTTCTACAAGCATCAATGGTTACACTATTCCTATACCACTTTAATTCTTTGGATTTAGACATTACCAACTACTGGAATGTATCAACATTTTGCTCTGGAGTTTTATTAACATTCTTTAACTCATCTCCCCAAACATAGATGAACAAATGAGATGATTTATGAGCATTGAAATGCATATGTGAGTAGACTATGATGAAATCTATAAAAATAACTTTTATGTTTGCTTCTATTCATAGGTATAAATTCAAACTTGCAAATAGAACTAAAACTGTAGTGTGCAGCAGCATGTGACCCTGTTATGACACCTAACTAGTTGAGACAACAACAAATAATCTATAAACATAACTACATTGGTCAAGAACACATAAAATCCAGACACCAATTGACATAAAAAGGCAAAAGAGAATATTTTCTCAAGTATCCAAAGAAATTAAGAGGATAACCAATACTTCAGCTTGTATAATAATATAACATCAAACCATGTGAAATTATTCACAGCTCTCGGAAGCTGAATCAAAATAGAAATCAAGTTAACAGCTAAACTAAATTGTTATCTTTTCAATTCCAACCAAAGACAGCACCATACAGATATAGATATGGAATCCAAAGGTCAGTTAATTAGTTCAGTTGAGCCATTGATCTTTTGGGATGCATGTCCACACTGCCTTTTGTTTCTTACATATTTGCATGTAAGAAAGTGGGTATGACACAGTTCTAATTTAAGAAAGAGTAAAGAAAAACATCAAAATTTAAAACTTCATAGAAAAATCTAATAATATATTTTGATGATTATCATCGACCAAATGACGATTAAATACATATTTGTAAATTGGTATTCTAAGAAAAAGTAATTTGTTATAGAAACAAATCTAAAAGCAAAACTAAAACTTTAGCAAACAAGACATTCTTAACTAGCAAACAAGACATCCCTAAAGTGAGAAGAGTTTTTTCTTCAATGAAAGTCTTGACAAAACCATTGGCACAACATCAGAAGCATACACATTTGTCAAATCAATCCCCTTCAGTTGTGTGCAGTTTTCAACCACGCACAACACTCCCTTTTCGGTGACAGTACAACCTCTAAGTGATAGATGTAAAAGTCCACAACAACTCTTTGAGATCTGATAGAGTGTTTTATCATCGACACTTGTATCTGATAAGTTCAACACCTCCAATTGGGGAACTACAAAGTTCATTTTAAGTCGTCTCAATTCCATACAGTAGGTCAAGTTCAAATGTCTAAGCTTAGAACATCTACTTAGAACTTGACAAATACTATTTTCAGTTATGTTATAGCAATAACTTAAATCAAGATGCTGCAAATTGGGAAAAATGGAAGCAAACGATATGATGTCTTTATTTTTTATAAAGGAATTGTGAGCCAAACATAGAAACTTTAATTGAGGGTATACTTCAAAATCCTTCAAAGAATTATAAATCTCTACACCTTCTCTTCCAAAGCCTAACCTTTCCATTGTAATCTCAGTAAGTGAATGACAATTTCTAATGAGTGCAAACAAGGCTGATTTTGTGAGATTCAAACAACAACAAAGTTTTATAGAGACCAAACCACCCAGAAACAAAGATATTTGGGCAATATGATGGTCCTCTAAGAAATCAGCTTGATGCAAATCCAAATGTTGTATCCCCTGACATTTGGATAACAAAGAATAAATTCCATCATAACTATAGCCGGTGCAATTATTGAGAACAAAGCTCTTCAAAGGAAGACCTTCTTTGGCAATAGAGTAGAGCAAATCATCTGAGATATGCGAATAACAGAATTTAAGAATATTCAAACCCTTCAAACTCGCGAATGAATCAATGTAGTGTGAAGTAATGCAGTTTGCACCCTTTAGCTCAATATTGAAAATAGATAAAGATTTCAATGTTGGTCTGTTACGGAGAGCCAAAGCAATGGTTGAGTTGAGATGGCGAGAGCCGAAGCAGAGGTGAAGGGAATTAAGGTTGGGGAATCGATGGAAGAAACGAGGGAGAAGATGGGATGGATGATCGGAAATAGTGATAGAAAAAATGAGTCTATTGGTGATGGAGAGAAACTGTTTAGAGACGAGAGATAGAGATTTAAAGTAGAGTTTCTGTTTCTTTTCAGTTTCACCGTCGCGGCTGTTGATGATGATTTCGAAGACATGCTCCCAGCATTCATCAGGTAAATAAAATTGGGGTTGAGATTTGAGACAAGTTTTCTTTCTCTTTATCTTAGTGAGAAAGAAGGGTGATTTGTGAAAACTTTTCTTCTTTCTGTTCATATTGAACAAGACGGCACACGATGAACAAAGATGAAAGCTTTATTATGTGCCGCCACTTATTTGAAGACTAGGTTACAAACAAGGATTATAAACCCCTTAAAAGAAACCGAATTTTTGGGCTTTCAATATATTAGAATATAAATTTTATGAAATTTTTATAAAAAATAAAGTTTTGAACTTTTTAATCAAATAACCTTTGAGTAAAAAAAAAATTCGAATAACCTATTTCTCTTAAAAAATACTCTTATACTAATCCTATTACGTTCCAAAACAATTTCAAAAAAATAATAATAATAATAAATATTTTAATTTACAAAAATAATTTACTTAATACTGAACAACAATCAAATTGACGATTATTATCTGAGAACATTGTTTAATACGTATTTATATGATTATACCAAAAAAATAAATAAATTAATAAAGTCTAAAAATAATGCATAAAAATTCCTTCCCACGCGTACACAAAAATAATAAAGCCTAAAAATAATGCATAAAAATTCCCTTCCACGTGTAAAATCACATAAAAATATGCACGTTGATTTTGTCAATTTTTCAATTATTAATTATTTAGTTTAGAATAAAAATATTTATAATTATTTATACTTGATTTTATGTGAGTATAAATATTTATTAACATTTTTTCTATTTTAAAAAACAGTTTTTGATTACCTAAAAAGGCAAATTTTCATAAAAATCTAATCTTCAAAACAAGAATCAATTTTTATTAATAAGAATTTGAATAAAAATTCTATGAAAAACAAATTTTCATAAAAATCAAATCTTTATAAAAAAAATCAAATGTTATTTATTTGAATTCAAAATAAATCAAATTTTATAAGTTATTAAAATTAGTTGATTTCTATTATATTATTTTATTTTTATTTTTAAAAAATTAAACAAGCAAATATGTTTAACCGTAAAAAAAAAACATCAATAAGTTAAAAGTATTTGGACCTTCATTTACAAACTTCAGCTGGATCAAACATCTACAATAAGTGAAAACAAAATTCCATATAAAGAATAGACCATCTACAGTACATTAAAGTGGGACCAAAATCAAATTCTCTAAAAGAATAGAACACCTACAATACACTAAGTAGGATCAAAATCCATAAAAATATTTCTTTTTCAAACTTACTAAATCAAAATCTAAACCCATGAATATTAACAAAATATTTAATCTCTTAATGCCAACTCATTGTTGGGGCGAAATTCGAAGGGGTCAACGAGGGAGCATTTCTTATATGGGACACACCTTTGTGAGAGACACACCACATATCCACCTATAAAGTGTTCAATCTTCCATTTTCTAATCAATGTGGGACTTCTTCCTCACACTTGATTCTCAACACTCTCCCTCAAGTGTGAGTTTATACAAAATGCTCCCCCTCAAGTGGAAGCTCTCTCTTCCACATACACTTGTATCACCGTTGAACTCAACGAAACATTTTCTACCCACACCTGCGGGAAGTGTTTCGATACAAGTAAGTCGGTCCCTTTAGTCGAACCAAAGGCTCGTGATACCATTGTTGGGGGGCGATTCGGGGGGTCAACGAGGGAGCATTTCTTATTTGGGACACATCTTTGTGAGAGACACACCACATACTCACCCAAAACCTTAAAGTGATAGGTGTGTGGGTTCTCTCACTTATATAGTGTTCAATCTTCCCTTTTCTAATCAATGTGGGACTTCTTCCTCACACTTGATTCTCAACACTCCCCCTCAAGTGTGAGATTATACAAAATGCTCCCCCTCAAGTGGAAGCTCTCTCTTCCACATACACTTGTATCACCGTTGAACTCAACGAAATACCTTCTACCCACACCTGCGGGAAATGTTTCGATACAAGTAAGTCGGTCCCTTTAGTCGAACCAAAGGCTCTTGATACCATTGTTGGGAGGCGATTCGGGGGGTCAACGAGGGAGCATTTCTTATTTGGGACACACCTTTGTGAGAGACACACCACATACTCACCCAAAACCTTAAGGTGATAGGTGTGTGGGTTCTCTCACTTATATAGTGTTCAATCTTCCCTTTTCTAATAAATGTGGGACTTCTTCCTCACACTTGATTCTCAACACTCCCCCTCAAGTGTGAGTCTATACACAATGCTCCCCCTCAAGTGGAAGCTCTCTCTTCCACATACACTTGTATCACCGTTGAACGCAACGGAACACCTTCTACCTACACCTGTGGAAAGTGTTTCGATACAAGTAAGTCGGTCCCTTTAGTCGAACCAGGCTCTGATACCATTGTTGGGACGAAATTCGAGGGGGTCAACGAGGGAGCATTTCTTATTTGGGACACACCTTTGTGAGAGACACACCACATATCCACCTAAAACCTTAAGGTGATAGATGTGTGGGTTCTCCCACTTATAAAGTGTTCAATCTTCCATTTTCTAATCAATGTGGGACTTTTTCCTCACACTTGATTCTCAACACTCATGGTTTATTATTAACCATGTGCTTGATACAAATCTAATTGAAGTATTCCATTGAGTGACATATAGGTGAACTTTCATTTTAAAGCATCACACAAGAGCACAACCTCCTTCCTCGTCTCTATTAGGACAAAACAATATGGAGAGGGTGAAAGAATAAGAGAATATGATAGAATAAGGGTGTTATTTCATTAAGAATTCAATGGTGGTGTCTATATATTTACACAACACAAAACAACTAATCAACTTAACTAAAAACTAAAATATGGCAGGTCGTAACCCGTTACAGCCCCGATGTAACTGGTTACCCCTAAGTGTAACTCGTTATACAAAAGTGGTAACTTGTTACACTAACATTCTACCACTACTAGTAACCAGTTACACCCCCAACATAACTGGTTATTACCACTTGAATTACTATTCTTCACAACACACCACCTTATTTCAAGTCTTCTAAGTCTTCCATACTCATGTGTTTCTTCAACCTTTTAAACACTTCAATAGACACTCATTTGGTTAGCAAATCAGACATTTTATCTTCACTTTTGAAATACCCTCACTTTAATTTCATTCACTCATAAGTTCTCACAAGTAGTGTGTTAAAGTAGTATTAGGGGGGGGTGTTTTTATCGTCTCCACAGGGATTGTCGATATACGATGCTTGCCTTTCAATAGTAGTGATGTTTCAAGTCCAATGGTTTCAAAAGATTCTCAATGGTTTTTACCATTAATTAGTAGCAAAGAGTAATTGTCACAAAGATTTTGTAAAAGTTTTAGAAGAGCATGTCAAGGTTAGGTATCGCTAATCCTTTTCACATATATCTGATTAATCAAGCGTATGAACTTAGTTTCCGACCAATACAACTGCGTATCCTCCTGACTGAGTTTATGTCTAAAGCAAAGTCGTGAGTATCGTTGTTTAGACCGTTAGATGATGTCTCACGCTAACAATCTAAACAACAATCATTAAGATCAACACCAAGCGAATAATAAATCCCAAATCTATGTCTAGAGTTTGGTTTTTAATAGATGAATTTATTAGGTCATGATTTGTAGAATCTATGTCTAGAGCAAGACAAAATCACACATAAAGCATCAATAGAAAATAACTTCATCTATATTGATCAAAGACTTTGTTCATACACAATAGATCAAAAGCAATACATACACTCAGAATCAACTACCACTAACCTCAACACAAAAGGGTTTAGCTACACATTCTCATGGTAGCTTGGATGACAAGTTTCAAGAGGAGATGAATGAATATCCAAGTCGAATAATCGAGAATGGATGTGACTTCAGCTTCTCAAAGTGAAATTACAATCTTCAATGATCAAAATACTGAAGACTATGATTTTGGATGAAAAATGGCAAAAGATCCCTTCCAAATAAAGTGAAAATCTATTTATACACATCAGAATTCTGCAGGATTCGCACTGCGAGTGCATCATTCGCACTGCGAATGAGAGAAAATGGCACCTTAAGTGCCTCTGAGACTTAAACCGCCCCAAGCAAAAATTGTGGGTTCGCAGTGCGAACCATTCCTTCGCACAGCGAATCATTCACTAGCTTATTCGCACTGCGAATAAACTAGCGAGCCAGGAAATTTAAATTCCTAAACTTACTGCCACCCTTCGCTAGAATCTTCGCACTGCGAAACAACCAGCGAACCCTCGCTAGGAGTTCGCAGTGCGAGCTTTTGGTAATTTCAAAAATGGAACTTTCTGCCACCATTCGCTGGCACCTTCGCTGACGTTCGCAGTGCGAACCTTCACTGGTCCTTCGCCAGATTCTTCGCATTGCGAATACCCTGTTGCAGCAATAATTTCAATGGCAACTTGCATCCCCTCATTGTGTCTCACAATCTTGATCCTTTGGTGCCTACTCCTGCACATTAACATACAAATTACAAGCTCCACACATGTATTCCAATGTACGCACTACAACACAATTCACCACTTAAACCAACCAATTACACAAGGAAAGTCATGAAAAATGCCAATTATTGCATCCAAATATATAACATGTTTGACATCTAACAAACTCTCCCCAACTAACTCTTTGTTTGTCCTCAAGCAAAGTATGCCTCTCACGAGGATTTGCTCGAGCATTCAAATCACCCAAGATGCGAAAAACGGCTTAACTAAACAAAGATCACCACAACGCACAATTACCAATTCAAGAACCTATAATGTAAAAGAACTTGACTCTTAAACAATTTCAAACCATGTTTCAAAAGACAACTAACTCATAATGCACATGTCATTGCACACTCCTCTTCGAAAAAGGATTGAAGGCAAACGTGCATACAAGCACGGGACAATTACACTCAAATGACCAATGATGCAAATACTAAGCAATTCATACCATATCTCAATGAACACAAAAGAAATCATGGAAGTACAAGATCACTAAGGACTTCAAGGTTGTAGCTTGGTCGGGTAAACAAAAAGGGACATTTCTCATGGCCTTTGAAACGAAATTGCCGAAGCACAAGAACATTCACTGAACACATATTCACACATCTCAACTTCATTTCACCAATTTTTCATTACACCTTCACAAACTACCGTGCACAATTATTGAATCTACTTTTTTTTTTCATTCAAGCAAGCATTTTCTCATTTGTACAACATATTCACACTCTTTTCTTTACATGCTTGCTTGAATTTTTTTCAAAATTTGGAGTAATGCACCCATCTTCTTTTTATTCTCCCCAACTCATTTTCGACTCAACCTAAAGTGAATGTTCCTTGCTTTTTAAGGCAAGGAAGTAAAAGTATACAATTTTCGAAGGTTCAAGAAGAAAATGTTAGAAACTCACCAACTCCAATGATGAACCAAACTTGCAAATTATGTACATAAAACAAGTTCATCACTAAACTGAGTTCTAAACTGTTTAGGCTCAAAGGGGCTACCAAATTCTCACTTCTCACGGGTGAATTACTATATGGACATGGTTGTGCTCACTTTCAACAAGTGCCTTGATCACTTCCCATACTTCCACAAAATCACATGGTCATAAGATAAGGCATGAATTAAAAGTAAAAACAACATTCATCATCAATCCTTAGCATATAGGAACACTTTGGAGGCTTCTCACTTTAATGGTTTTTTATCTTAAAATGACACATGCATTCAAAGGAAGTTGTAACATGAAACAACATTTTCAATCGCACCAAGACACAAAGTTCTAAAACATACAAAATTCGCGAACCAGGTAACGATGTACCTTGTCATAACACAATGCTTAAGGTACTATCATAGCCCTCACATCTTGGAGGAATCTTCCTTTAAAATCAAGAGTCTCCAACCTACGTCCAAAATTCCATCATAAAAGAAGGAACATTAAAATGAAAACATATTAACAGTATAAGAGTTGAACATTCGTAAACTGAAGAATTCGACACTTAATACAATAATTAAAAACCAACAAATTATTAGTAAAAGCGAAACAAAAATTTTACTAAAAACACTTAACATTACTAATAATAATAATAATAAAGTGCTTGGTGTAAAAACACCTACATAATCCAAAAGGGTACCTCTAGGGTACAAGTACAACAATACTCAAAATATTCCACTATGTGGATACAATAGACTAGTAAAAGCTGAAAAATAGACTAGTAAAAGCTGAAAAATACAAAATATAAGAAAACTTCACTTTGGTGACCAAAGGAAGTACACAAGTCTGAAAATCACAAAATCAGTCCTCATCGGACTCTATCTCCAAAACCTCGGTAACCTGCTCATCATCATCTCCCTCATCAGAAGTATTACCAGAAACCTCCACATCGGTGCCATCTCTCTCCATATCATCGCCATCTCCCTCCTCATCAGCATCATCACCAGCAAGACCAGCTGAATCCTCTCCCCCTCCGAAAACTGGCCTGGCCTCAGGCCATCCAGCATGTGCGAGAAACTGCTCCCTCGACATCAAAATCTGCTCCGCGGCGGGATCCCGAATCTGCAGCTAGAGTACCTGCATAGAGTCATGTAAATCAAGCATGGCGCGCTAAGAAGCGGCCATCCAATCCCAGTTGTACTGGAAAATCTCCTGCTGATAAGGATAGAAATTCGGTGACTCAAAAGTATCACCCTCACTCGTACCAGCCTCTGCACCAGCCCCTGAAGACTCAGTCCTAACACCCTTAGGTTTGCAAAATTTGTCGACGTATCGATCATCGATAGCCGACGTGACAGTGACCTGATTAACACCAGCTTCAGCACATAAGGACATGATCAGGCACGGAAATGCAAGAGGGGAATTTTTCCTCGAAGCGTTCCCTCCTAAGCCACTCTCAATAATTGCCCTTATTTCATCGGCAATTATCCTCGCGACATCAATCTCCACATTGGTAAGGATGCTGTGGACTAAGTGAGTAAGGGGAATCGGAACTGTTGAGGAATGTGACTTTGGTTTATTGTTGGTGACAACCAAAAGTAATACAAGTTGGGCCAAAGGCAACATGTCCTCCCGATGGTACCTAACAGCAACTCCCGAATGGTTGAACTTCACATTTTTACCCGGGCGCAACAAATCGGTGGTCATTTGTGTGATATCACGGTTGCGGTTAAGATTCATGTGGTATGCATCCTCCTGACTGGCACGCAATGGAAGAGGGTCTCCAAGAACTCGGCTAATTGTCCTTCTGTCAAACCTCACAATTTTTCCTCCAACTACAGTAGTCCAATTAAACAGATCCCCCTCATCAGGAAGGGCGTTTGCATAGAATTCTCGAACTACCTCCACATTGTACGAATCAAGCGGAGTTATCAGCTGATCCCACTTTTTTTCATGCAAGAGGGCAACTACAGAACGATAACTCCCTTGATCATTCAGAATAAATTGCTTCTCTGCAAGGATTGTCCTTGTTTCCAAAACCTCATATCTTTGAGCCTGCCTAAGACCCTTGAACCGAGTGTCGTCGAAACTGATCGGTACCTGTCTGGATGTTGATGCTTTCCTTTTCTTGGCCAAATTAGTCTTAGGACCCATCTGCACTTATGACAACAAATCCCACAGAAAAACACCAAGACAGATCATTAGAAATTAGGACACAAATACATTAGATTGCACTAAAAAAAACAAAAATCTGGGCTGCTCGCTGCAACGTTCGCACTGCGAATCCTGGCTAACATTCGTCCCAGATTCGCACTGCGAATGGGCTAGCGAATACACGAAAATTTTGAAAAAAACTAACAGACCCAGATTTCACAACATGGCATAATTCTACATGTCTTCTATACCCTAAATCCACTAGAAAATTCAACATGCATTAAACAACCCTAAACAGAATTTTAACCCAAATTCCTAAATATTTCTCATGCAAATTTCACAAACAAAATCACAACTAACAGAAAGCACATAGAAAAGAAATTCAAACCTTGTTGGAAATGGCAATTGAGTGAAAAAAATTTGAGAGATGGAAAGCACACACACGTGAAGGAGAAAGAGCACTTGAGAGTTTTCCTATTGTTTGTCTTTGAATGGTGAGAGGGAAGTTGACTATGGTTTTTTTCCCTCAAGTCATCAGAAGTTCAACATGGGTCTTTGGCCTACGTGCAGGCCCACCCACTTACAAAACCCTCACTTTTAATGAGGTGGCAGCAAAACCACAAAGTCTGGTTCGCTGACGTTCGCAATGCGAATGGCTGGCGAATGTTCGCCCCAGACTCGCAGTGCGAACAAGCCAGCGAACAAGACAGTTTTGCAAAATTTTCAGGTCTGTCCTGCTGCCACACTGCGAATGGTACAATAATATAAAATCACTTCAAACAGCAAATAAAAGCAAAATACTTACAATGTTGGGGTGCCTCCCAACAAGCGCTTGTTTAACGTCGGCTAAACTCGACAGTCCACCGCAACCTCAAGGATCGCGGAAAGGAACAATGGCGGGATTCCGCTCAAAATCTCATCCAATATACACTTTCAATATTTGGCCATTGACATTCCAATTCTCGTTGGTTGTTGTGTCTTCAATTACAATCGCTCCATAAGGCTTGATTCTCGAATCCGAAACGGACCCGACCATTTAGACCTTAACTTTCCTGGAAACAATTTTAACCGAGAATTGAAGAGCAGGACCAGCTGTCCCACTTCAAACTTTTTTATGACAATTTTTCTGTCATGGTAAGACTTTACACGCTCTTTATATAATTTGTTGGAATCGTACGCCTGGAGGCGTAATTCATCCAATGCGTGTAATTGGACTTTTCTTTTTTCACCGCTAAGAGTTGGATCAAAGTTCAAAAATTTTAAGGCCCAAAACGCCTTGTGTTCCAACTCTACCGGCAAATGGCAATTCTTACCATAGATAATTTTAAAAGGCGTGAGACCGATCGGAGCATTAAAAGTCGTCCGATAAGCCCACAAAGCATCATCAAGTTTGTTTGCCCAATCTTTCCTTGAGGCCGAAACAATTTTTTCCAAAATGCATTTTATTTCACGATTTGACACCTCTGCTTGACCGTTAGCTTGAGGATGATATGCTATGGTAACCTTGTGCTTCACACCATATTGCTCCAGAGCTTTGTTAAGCTGAGTGTTACAGAAGTGAGATCCTCCGTCACTTATCAACACTCTCGGAGTACCAAAACACGCAAAAATGTTTTTTCTTAAAAATTTCACTATGGTTTTTCCATCGGCTTTAGCAGAAGCTATCGCCTCAACCCATTTAGAAACATAATCCACAGCGACCAAAATGTATTCATTAGAAAATGAAGATGGGAATAGACCGACAAAATCGATCCCCCAACAATCAAAAACTTCAATTTCTAACATATTTTGCAACGGCATTTCGTGCCGCCGTGAAATTCCTCCACTTCTCTGGCATTTGTCACAACTTAGGGCATGCGCATGCGCATCTTTGAATAACGACGGCCAATAAAAGCCCGATTGAAGGACTTTAATGGCCGTTCTTAACCCATTGAAATGTCCTTCATACGGAGAGTTATAACAATGCCACAGAATATTCGTGGCTTCCTCTACCGACACACATCTTCTTAAGAGGTTGTCGACACCAAGTTTAAACAAATGAGGTTCATCCCATACAAAGGACTTGGCATCCGACAAAAATTTTCTTTTTTGATGGTACGTTAGACTGTCCGGTATCAATCCGGCGGCTTTGTGGTTAGCCATGTCGGCGAACCACGGTCTAACCTGCACCCTAAATAATTTTTCATCAGAGAACTCCTCTTTGAATTCACATTCATTCTTGGTCACGTCAACGTTTACTAGGCGGGATAAGTGATCCGCCACCAAATTCTCGGATCCTCTTTTGTCACGAATTTCAAGATCAAATTCTTGTAACAAAAGGATCCAACGAATAAGCCTCTGCTTAGAATCAGGCTTGGTGAGCAGATACCTTATAGCCGTATGGTCCGTGTAAATGATGGCTCGAGACCCAATCAAATAGGAACGAAATTTCTCTAACGCGTACACTATGGCAAGCAACTCTTTCTCAGTTGTTGCATAGTTAATTTGAGCCTTGTTTAAAACTTTGCTCGCATAATGTATCGTGTGGAAAACTTTCATTTTCCTCTGACCTAAAACAACCCCAACCGCATAATCACTTGCATCGCACATTAGTTCAAAATCCAATTTCCAGTTAGGTGCAACGATTATCGGTGAGGTAGTTAAACTCTTTTTCAAAAAATAAAACGCAAAAAGACAAGATTCATCAAAGTCAAAAAAACTTATCTTTAATGAGCAAGTTGCTCAATGGCTTTGCAACCTTTGCGAAGTCCTTGATGAATCTTCGGTAAAATCCGGCGTGTCCAAGAAAGCTCCTTATTCCTTTGACATTCATCGGTGGTGGCAATTTCTCAATAACGTCCACCTTGGCTTTATCAACTTCAAGGCCCTTTGAAGAAACTTTGTGACCGAGCACAATTCCTTCGTTCACCATAAAGTTGCATTTTTCCCAATTTAGCACCAAATTGGTTTCCACACACCGTTCCAACACCGTATCCAAATTTTTCAAGCAAATATCAAATGATTGTCCAAAAACCTAGAAATCATCCATAAAGACCTCAATTGTCTTTTCGATCAAATCCGAGAATATAGCTTGCATACACCATTGAAAAGTCGTCGGTGCATTACATAATCCAAACGGCATCCTCCTATAAGCGAAGATTCCAAAAGGCCATGTAAAAGCGGTTTTTTCATGATCCTCCGGGTTCACAATAATTTGGTTGTAACCCGAATAACCATCCAAAAAAATAGTAGAATTGTTGACCGGAAAGCCTTTCGAGCATTTGATCCATAAAAGGTAGAGGGAAATGATCTTTTCTCGTAGCTTTATTCAACCTACGGTAATCGATGCACATTCTCCACCCGGTCACGGTTTTTCATTTTTCTCGTTTCGGACCACCGTTAATCCGCCTTTTTTCAGTACCACATGCACCAGACTCACCCACGAGCTGTCAGAAATGGGATAAATCATTCCGGCATCTAACATTTTCACCACTTCCTTTCTAACCACTTCTTTCTGCTGCCTGCGAACCCACAATTTCTGCTTGGGGCGGTTTAAGTCTCAGAGGCACTTAAGGTGCCATTTTCTCTCATTCGCAGTGCAAATGATGCACTCGCAGTGCGAATCCTGCAGAATTCTGATGTGTATAAATAGATTTTCACTTTATTTGGAAGGGATCTTTTGCCATTTTTCATCCAAAATCATAGTCTTCAGTATTTTGATCATTGAAGATTGTAATTTCACTTTGAGAAGCTGAAGTCACATCCATTCTCGATTATTCGACTTGGATGTTCATTCATCTCCTCTTGAAACTTGTCATCCAAGCTACCATGGGAATGTGTAGCTAAACCCTTTTGTGTTGAGGTTAGTGGCAGTTGATTCTGAGTGTATGTATTGCTTTTGATCTATTGTGTATGAACAAAGTCTTTGATCAATATAGATGAAGGTATTTTCTATTAATGCTTTATGTGTGATTTGTCTTGCTCTAGACATAGATTCTACAAATCATGACCTAATAAATTCATCTCTTAAAAACCAAACTCTAGACATAGATTTGGGATTTATTATTCGCTTGGTGTTGATCTTAATGATTGTTGTTTAGATTGTTAGCGTGAGACATCATCTAACGGTCTAAACAACGATACTCACGACTTTGCTTTAGACATAAACTCAGTCGGGAGGATACGCGGTTGTATTGGTCGGAAACTAAGTTCATACGCTTGATTAATCAGATATATGTGAAAAGGATTAGCGATACCTAACCTTGACATGCTCTTCTAAAACTTTTACAAAATCTTTGTGACAATTACTCTTTGCTACTAATTAATGGTAAAAACCATTGAGAATCTTTTGAAACCATTGGACTTGAAACATCACTACTATTGAAAGGCAAGCATCGTATATCGACAATCCCTGTGGAGACGATAAAAACACCCCCCTAATACTACTTTAACAAAATGGCGCCGTTGCCGGGGATTGTTTAGTGATATTGCAAGCATTGCGATAGTTGTGTTATTTTAAGCGTGTTAACTTTTTCTTGAACTTGTTAATTTGTTTAGTTTAGTGTGCAGACTTTGTTTTATGCGAGGGAAACTACCGGCGGGCCAACTTCTTTTCGATCCTGAGATTGAGAGAACCGCTCGTAGAATCAATAGCAGAACCAGCCGAAGGAGGCAACTAGCGAGACAAAAGCAAGAACAAGAGGAAAGTACTTCTACACCACCACCCATTCCACAGATAATTCCAGTTATGGAGGGAGATCCACCACCACCACCACCACCACCACCTGCTTCTAGACCTTGCACAAACAGTCCGAGGCACAATGCCCAGTTCGCTCATCATGCACAGAACGGTCGTCATTCCGAAATGAAGACCGGTATTCTCCAACTGTTATATCAAAGTCCATTTACGGGTATGGATCATGAAGACCCTTTTACCCATCTAACGAAATTCTATGAAATAGCGGGAGCGACTGGTGCACCTGAAGCTGAAGAGGAATCTCTGTTTAAGAGACTATTCCCGCATTCTCTCATTAGGAAGGCAAAGGAATGGTATCTTGATCAGTCAACGGCCATAATGACGGATTGGAATGCATTGGAAGAGAAATTTTTGGAGAGATTTTTCCCACACACTCGGTTTATGGAGGAAAAGACCGCCATCGTGGTGTTCACACAAGGAGCCAATGAATCTCTCAATGAAGCTTGGGAGAGATTCAAATAAATGTTGAGAAAGTGCAAGGGCCATGGTTTTGATGAATTGTCACAAATTCATATATTTCGAAATGGACTTCAACTTGTACACAAAACCTTGTTGGATGCCACCGCTGGTGGATCGTTGTTAAGCAAAACCGCAGTAGAAGCCACGACTATTATTGATAAGATGGCCTTGAATAACCATCAAGGTAGTCATAACTGTGGACCTTCTCAGCGAACTCCGGGAGCGTTGAAATTGGGAACAAATGATGCTATCCTTGCGTAGAACAAGTTATTATCACAACAGGTTGAGTTGTTGACTAAGCAAATGTCTAAACTGCCGCAACAATTCAAAGAAATTCACGACTCTTCGAGTAAAAATGTGCAAGTCTTAGTTTGTGAACTTTGTAGAGGTAACCATCCGACCGGTTATTGTCCTCCAGTTGTGGAGGAGGTAAACTATGCTGGGAATCAAGGATACCAACCCCGACCTTCGTATCAACAAGGCAACCAAGGTTACCAACAACGGCCTAACCAAGGTTATCAACAACCGTGGAGACCGCAAGAAGCCGGTTCGTCAAACCGTCAACAATACCAAAATTACACTCAACCTCCGCAAGCTCCCGTTGGAAATACGAAGATGGAAGACACTCTCACGCAATTTATGCAAATGTCAATTTCCAACCAAAAGAATACCGATGCGGCCATAAGGAATCTTGAAACACAAGTCGGGTAATTATCAAAACAATTGGCCGACCAACAAAAAGGGCACTTTATGGCAAATACGCTTCCAAATCCTAAAGATTGCAAAGCAATTCTAACAAGAAGTGGAAGAGAGATTGACATGGGTGTAGGTAAAAGAGTAGTGGAGGAGGAGGTTGTAGTTGAAAAAGAAAAAGATAGTGATGAAATTGAAGTAGAAAAAAATGTTGAGGGTGTTTTAGTTGAAAATGAGAAGGAAAAAAGTGAGGATGAGAAAAAAAGAGAGATAGAAGAAAAAGTGAAGAGAACTAGGAAGGGAAAAGAACCGGTGAACAATATTCCTATACAACATTTACCATATCCTCAAGCTCCTACAAAGAAAGATAGTGCGCGGCACTATTCTCGGTTTATGGATATTTTCAAACAATTACAAATAAATATCCCATTTTCCGAGGCTTTGGAGCAAATGCCTAAATATGCGAAGTTTATGAAGGATATCCTCACGAAAAAGAAGAGGTATACGGATCAAGAGACCATTATGGTAGATGCTAGCTGTAGCACTATCATTCAACGTACTCTCCCGCTGAAAGAATGTGATCCGGGACGAGTCACCTTGCCGGTTACTATAGGAAATATCTATGTGGGTAACAGATTGATTGATTTGGGCTCTAGTATCAATTTGATACCATTGTCGATTGTGAAACGGTTAGGACACATGGAATTGAGGTCCACTCAAATGACGTTGCAACTCGCAGACAAATCCACTACCCGTCCTCACGGTGTAGCGGAAGATGTGTTGGTCAAAGTGGACAAATTTTTGTTTCCGATAGACTTTGTGGTTATTGAAATGGAGGAGGATGAGGATGCTCCTTTGATTCTTGGAAGGCCGTTCATGAAAACTGCCCGAATGGCAATTGACATGGACGATGGTCTCATGAAAGTGAGAGTACAAGATGAAGAGGTGTGTTTCAATCTCTATGATGCCATGAAGCACAAGAAGGATAAAGATGATTGTTTCAGAATTAATGCAACGGAGGAAGCGAGTAGTGAAGTTACAAAGCAAATTCATGTCATTGACCCTTTTCAAAGAGCTTTGGATGACTCCTTAGAAGTATTCTCGGTTGAAGAAGAGCAAGCTCTTGAAGAGTGTTTGTTAGAGCTTGAAGCTTTGAAAGAGTTGCAACCTTGGGAGTATGAAGAGGAAATTCTAAAAAAGGTGGTTAATGAAGAACAATCCAAACTTGAATTGAAAGTGTTACATTCAACCTTGAAGTATGCTTTTCTAGATGACGGTGGTAATAAACTGGTGATCATAAGTAGTATTTTATCTGAAAACGAGGGGATCCGCTTAATTCAAGTGTTGAGAAAGAATCAGGACGCAATGGGATGGACGTTGTCCGATCTCAAAGGCATAAGCCCTTCATATTGCATGCACCGTATATTTATGGAGGAAGATTTTAAACCGGTTGCTCAACCTCAACGTCGGTTAAATCCAATCATGAAAGAAGTGGTTAGAAAGGAAATGGTGAAAATGTTAGATGTCGTTGTAGTATAGTGGTGAGTATTCCCGCCTGTCATGCGGGTGACCCGGGTTCGATCCCCGGCAACGGCGCCATTTTGTTAAAGTAGTATTAGGGGGGTGTTTTTATCGTCTCCACAGGGATGTCGATATACGATGCTTGCCTTTCAATAGTAGTGATGTTTCAATTCCAATGGTTTCAAAAGATTCTCAATGGTTTTTACCATTAATTAGTAGCAAAGAGTAATTGTCACAAAGATTTTGTAAAAGTTTTAGAAGAGTATGTCAAGGTTAGGTATCGCTAATCCTTTTCACATATATTTGATTAATCAAGCGTATGAACTTAGTTTCTGACCAATACAACCGCGTATCCTCCCGACTGAGTTTATGTCTAAAGCAAAGTCGTGAGTATCGTTGTTTAGACCGTTAGATGATGTCTTACGCTAACAATCTAAACAACAATCATTAAGATCAACACCAAGCGAATAATAAATCCCAAATCTATGTCTAGAGTTTGGTTTTTAAGAGATGAATTTATTAGGTCATGATTTGTAGAATCTATGTCTAGAGCAAGACAAATCACACATAAAGCATTAATAGAAAATAACTTCATCTATATTGATCAAAGACTTTGTTCATACACAATAGATCAAAAGCAATACATACACTCAGAATCAACTACCATTAACCTCAACACAAAAGGGTTTAGCTACACATTCTCATGGTAGCTTGGATGATAAGTTTCAAGAGGAGATGAATGAACATCCAAGTCGAATAATCGAGAATGGATGTGACTTCAGCTTCTCAAAGTGAAATTACAATCTTCAATGATCAAAATACTGAAGACTATGATTTTGGATGAAAAATGGCAAAAGATCCCTTCCAAATAAAGTGAAAATCTATTTATACACATCAGAATTCTGCAGGATTCGCACTGTGAGTGCATCATTCGCACTGCGAATGAGAGAAAATGGCACCTTAAGTGCCTCTGAGACTTAAACCGCCCCAAGCAGAAATCGTGGGTTTGTAGTGCGAACCATTCCTTCGCACAGCGAATCATTCGCACTGCGAATAAACTAGCGAGCCAGGACATTCAAATTCCAAAACTTACCGCCAGCCTTCGCTAGAATCTTCGCACTGCGAAACAACCAGCGAACCCTCTCTAGGAGTTCGCAGTGCGAACTTTTGGTAATTTCAAAAATGGAACTTTCTGCCACCATTCGCTGGCACCTTCACTGACGTTCGCAGTGCGAACCTTCGCTGGTCCTTCGCCAGATTCTTCGCACTGCGAATACCCTGTTGCAGCAATAATTTCAATGGCAACTTGCATCCCCTCATTGTGTCTCACAATCTTGATCCTTTGGTGCCTACTCCTGCACATTAACACACAAATTACAAGCTCCACACATGTATTCCAATGTACGCACTACAACACAATTCACCACTTAAACCAACCAATTACCCAAGGAAAGTCATGAAAAATGCCAATTATTGCATCCAAATATATAACATGTTTGACATCTAACATAGTGAAACCTCATTTCTATATAATTGCTTCTTTGATATGTAATGAGGTTCGTAGCATGGTTTATAGCTAAAACATTGTCTATCACCAATATCATAGCTTCAAGGTCTTCATTACACAATTCCTTCATCAGATTCATCATCCATACAGCTTGACACGAACACAAAGACGCTACAATGTACTTAACCTTGCAAGAAGAGAGCACCACGACAGGTTCCTTCCTAGAACACCAAGAGCTTGGTGTTTTTCCATACATAAATATGTATCCAATAATAGATTTTCTATCATCTATATCAACACACCTGTTTGAGTAAGTATAACAGAGCAATTTGTAGCTTTTGCTTTAATCAGTCGCAGGAAACAAAATTTGGTACCTAATCAAAACTTTTATGTATCTAAGAGTGATTGATGCTAAGTGTGATGACTTTGGATTCTCCATAAATCTGCTCACTATGCCCATGCTATATGCCAAGTCTGGTCTTGTATTACACAAGTAACATAATGATCCAATCAGTCAATACTATGCCTTTTCAACCTATAGAACTTGGATTCTTAATTTTTCACAATAAAACTAGGTGGTCGTGAAACGTATACTTCCTTTTCATATGGACCATTCAAAAACACAAATTTGACATCTATTTGGTATATGGACCAATTTTTGTTATTTGCAATTCCAACAACTAGTCTAATGGTTTCAATTCTAGCCATTAGTGCAAATACTTCTTCAAAGTCCATGCCTTCCTTTTGCAAAAATCCCTTTTCCCATTAATCTGGCCTTGTGCTTGATCACTTCATGTATGGGATTTGACTTCACCTTGTACACCCATTTCACACCAATCGATTTTTTTCTGTGAGGACGATCAACTAGTTCCCGTGTTTTATTTTTCTCAATTGACTCTAGCTCCTCTTTCATTGCACATATCCATTTTGGATCACTCAAGGCCTCTCACGATTTTACAAATTCATATTTAGCCATAAGGGTAAAATAGACAATATCAACATTATCACTTACTTCATTATTCTGGAATAAATCAAAATCTTGTAGTCTCACATGTATGCCTCTTTGCCTTGTTAATCTTGTCACATTATCTTCCAATTGGACTTCTCCGACTGCAGATTTTGGTCCTCTAAACACTGCAAGAACAAGATTAGAGTTGTGGTAACCGATTACAACTAGCTAGTAATCGGTTACTACCTGCTTCTGGTCGTCATTTCATCAAAAATTGCATCCCTACTAATTACGGTTATTTTGCTTACATCATCATAAAGTTTGTAACCACTTGTTGAATGATACACCACAAGTATCATTTAATCTCATTTGTCATCTAACTTCCTTCTAACCAGTTTTCCCCAAAATTCTTTTGGCAAGTGCTTCCCCTTCAACATGTTTCTTACCATGTTAATGATTGATTTATTCTTTCTCTCGGTGACTCCATTTTATTGAGGTGTATATGGTGGCATTACTTCATGAACGATATTTTCTTTATCATAAATTATCAAAATCATTTGAGACATACTCACATCCATCATTTGTTTTAAGTGTTTTGATTTTGTGACCACTTTTTATTTCATCCATGGACTTGAACTTCTTGAACACTAAAAATACCTCGTCTTTTCTCTAGATTATGTATGTCCATAGCTTTCTACTATAATCATCAATGAATGTGACAAAGTACCTATTACCTCCATTTGAGTCCATTTTCATAGGTTCACAAACACACCACTTCAAGATGACAATTATTTATACATCTTGCATCTTTGTTGAAACTTCTGCTATGTTGCTTGGCCTGCACAGACTCTTCACATGCTTTAGTTGGAATATGGATCAATGGAAGCCCCACAACCATGTTGTTTTTCTGCATAATATTAAAGTCTCTGAATCTGATTCCTAATCCTGTAGTTCCAAATCCATTCCTCCCTACTAGCAGCTATAGCAAGACGCATATTCTCCATCACATTTAATTCAACCTTAAAATTTTTATTCTGAGCCATAGGGGGTTTTAGAATCAAACATCCATTTGAATCCATAACTTTCAACACTTTGTTTTCTATGTGAATCATGTAATTCTTTTCAAGTAATTGAATAATGCCTAAAATATTACACGTGATTCCAGGAATATACAACACATTTTTAATCAAAGAATGCTCACCAATCTTTTTCTTGATTAATACATCACCAATATCCTTTGCTGCTAGTGTAATGTCATATGCAAACTTCACCTTATTCTTAATGGCTTCCTTCCATTGATCACTCATTCTGCAACTTCTCTCGTGGGTTGATCACTCGGAGTTAATGTACCATTGATCACTCATTCTGCAACTTCTCTCGTGGTCACCAACATATTTACAACTAGTGGTAACAAATTACAACGGGATGATAATTGATTACCATTTCTCTTTTCCACTTTTAGTAATCGGTTACTCTCACGTGGTTACCGATTACTGTTGCATTCTCTACTACATTTTACTTTAGTGATCACCATCACCGGTGTGTTCATATCATCATCGCCTTGCCTTTCAGTCTTTTCTTTAGCTTCTTGGAAATCTTTCTTGTTGACATTACATTAATTAGCAATAAGTCCAAACTTTCAAAAATTGTAGCATTAGACATTGCTCCTATCAAATATCTTTCTTCCACCTCTCCCTCTATCGTAGCCACCTTTGTAATTGCTTGATATACCGCCTTCGTTGTTGCTACTTTCACCCTTTTGTAATGTTGAATTATTGGAATTTGGGGAGTCCCTTCCACCATTATTCTGAGAGTTTACTCTACCTCTGTTCATTGATCACTTTCCCTTCGCTTTCTTGTATCTTTCATTGAAATGGGTCTGCAAAGCAATCTCATCCTTTGCCTTATCAGCATTCCTCTCCTTCATTCTCTGCCCACGAGCCTCAAGAGAACTTTGTAGTTCTTGTTTCCTCATTGTTGAAAGATCTTTGGACTCTTTAATTACTACTATTACATTATCGAATATTTATGTCAACAATCTCAAGATTTTATCAACCACATATTGTTCAGCGATTGTCTCTCCACATGCATTCACTTGGTTCACCAATCTTACGATTCTTGTTGTGAATTCACTAATAGTCTCATTCTCTTCCATCTGAATCAATCCCAGTTGCCTCTTGTGAGTTTAACCTTACCACATTTGCTTTATCACTTCTTGCATACGACTTCTCTAGAATTTTCTAAGCTTCTTTTGATGTTGTGCAATCACCAACATTCTCAAAATTATCAGCATTAACACATTGATGGATCAAATATAAAGCTTTGAAATCTTTCATTTTCTCTTCCTTATGTGCAATCCTTCGTGCATCAAATGCACCTTCTAGAAGTGGATTAACACCATTATTGATCACTTCTAGAACGTCTTGATAACCAAATAACACATTCATCTGTTTGTAGCATTTATCATAATTCTTTGCATCGAGAATTAATAGATTTGTACGAATTCGTTCATTGGATATGGAGAGCTTTTTTGCACACTTAGTATTTGATAAAAAACTTCACTATGGTTTTATGAAACCATGATTTTGATGCCAAATGTTGGGGAAAACAATCATAAGTTAATACTAATGAAAAATATGGAGAGGGTGAGAGAATAGGGTATAATAGTGGTGTTATTTCATTAAGAACCCAATGGGGGTATTTATCCATTTACACAACACAAAATAACTAACCAACTTAACTAAAACCCAAAATTCGGCAGGTCGTAACTGGTTACAACCCTGGCATAACTGTTTAATCCAAAGTGTAACCCATTACACAAAAGTGGTATCTGTTACACATACATTCTGCCACTATTGGTAACCAGTTACATCCCCGACATAACTGGTTACCACCATTTGAATAACTTTTTTCACAACAATCTCAACCATTGATCTACTTCCAATAGTTCTCTGCACTTCATGCCAATCAACCAAAAACAGATCTTAATGTCTCCTCTCTATATAAGCATGATTCTGAGTCACACTGAGTTATTCACTCACTAGCACGTGTTACATTTCCATTTTTCTTTAATACTTACTTGAACGTTAACAGACTAAACTTACAGGTACCCCATTTCTCTGGCCACTAGAGACCATAATTATCATACCAGAAGCCTTTTTACGACGGTCTTCTTCAATTTCTCAGATATCCTGTATTAGAATAAAGAATATATGAGATGTAGAAGGAGACCATCATAAAGGGATTTTGGAATCGTGGTTGGGGTCTTTAGTGGTCAGAGATGAGGTACCTACAAGGTAAACGATTCAATGATCAAGTCAGTGTTTGAGACAGGTGGAACTAAGAAAATATGAATGAGAAAAATATACTAACGTTGTGACATACATTCAACAACATGATTGTTGTCAACTTTCTAAAGACTAAAGTTGAGATTAAAACTCAAAGAATCAACCATGCTTCAATACGGAGCCCAATAATTTGGTTCCCTCTCATCTTACTCATTACAAAATCATCTATATATTGTTAAGTTAATTTGATCACCTAAGATTCTTTTTCAAGCAATCACAGTCAACAAAATCGGGCCACTAACAACAATAGAGAAAAGAAAAACCAAAAATATTCGGAAGGTATGACCTCTGGCAGAGGAGGTCGGAATAATACCAATGGCTACTACTAATCCGAAGGGCCGACCCACGGGTAAGGCTATCCAAGCAAGGGCTTTAGGCCTCAAAATTTTGGGCAATAAAAAGGCCTAAATTTTTTTTAATTTGGTCATAAATATTTTAAATGACATATTTCTTACATAAAATCTCATTATTGAGTTAGTAGAAGAGAGGCCCCGTATCTTATAGGTATTTGGTTCATCTCTTATCAAGTACAAAATTTGATTTGATTTATTTATTTTGAAGGTCCCGTTTTAAAAATTTAATTAAGCTTTTAAGCGGGTTGGCACGGCCCTGCTAATCCGATGGTGGAGGGGAAATTTTACCTCATACCCCTACTCTTATCCCTATACTCCTACATTTTATAAAAAATACTAATTTTGCCCTTATATGTTTTGAAGTAATTTATTATTTTATTTTTAAAATATTTTTTAAATATTATTTTGTGTACCGGAAGACATTGCAAAATAGTTTTGGTAGTCATTTTTTAACCTATTTTTTGTGTACCGAAAGACTTTGCAAAAGAGTTCCGGTAGTCAATTTTTGTGTACCGGAAGACTTTACAAAAGAGTTCCGGTAGTCATTTTTTAAACTTTTTTTTTGTGTACCGGAAGACTTTGCAAAAGAGTTTCGGTAGTCAATTTTTGTGTACCGGAAGACTTTACAAAAGAGTTCCGGTAGTCATTTTTTGCAATATTTTTTTAAATTTTATTTTGTGTACCGGAAGACTTTGCAAAAGAGTTCCGATAGTCAATTTTTGTGTATCGAAAGACTTTACAAAAGAGTTTCGGTAGTCATTTTTTAAACTTTTTTTTTGTGTACCGAAAGAATTTGCAAAAGAGTTTCGGTAGTCAATTTTTGTGTACCGGAAGACTTTGTAAAAGAGTTCCGGTAGTCATTTTTTGCAATATTTTTTTTAATTTTATTTTGTATACCGGAAGATTTTGCAAAAAAGTTACGGTAATCAAACTGAAAGACTTTACAAAAGAGTTCCGGTAGTCATTTTTTAAAATACTTTTCAACTTTTATTTTGTGTACCGGAATTCTTTTGCAAAATTTTCCGGTATATAAAATAAAATTAAAAAAATAGAATAATAAATTGGCTAAAAAAATATAAGGGTAAATTTGATATTATTTATAAAATGTAGGTTTATAAGGATAAAAGTAAGAATATGAGATAAAATTTTCTGGTGGAGGTCATGGACAAGATACCCTAGATACAATCCATGGGAACGATGCGCTTCATGGTCACCTCTTTATCACTTGTATCCAACCTACAACTAGATCATACCAAACGGTGCCAATAGGCCACAACAGGCTACTTTCAATGCAAATGGGCTCAATCCAACTGGTATAGATTTGGATTTTCATACTCTAAGCCTTGCTCAGCCTCAAACCTAATAAAAATTTACTTTTTATAAGTAAATTCACTCGGATACCATGTTAATGTTCTTTTTTTTTTTGAAATAGATACCAAGTTAATGTTGAATTTAATCTATTTTGTTTTTGTTTAAAGGATGACAGTAATGAGTTGAGATGTAAGAGATGAGGAGAGTTATATCCAATCACGACCTCCATTGTCACAAATAATCATGCCAAGTCACCATTCTCCCTTGCAACTTTATCATATTCTCTTTGACAAGATCATTTAGGTCACCCAAGAGCACCTATTTTAAACTCCTTCATGAGAAGTAAATTGATTGAAAGTACTATAACTAAACATATCAATTCAAGTTTTTTTTTTGGAATTTTTGTCCTCTTGGTAAATATGTTACATTTCCATTTCTTGATTCTCATAACTCACTACAAGAAAAAAAGAGATTTACGATACTTGAGTTGCGACAGTTATCACAAAACCGTCCTTAGTACTGAATTGCGATGGTTGTCACGACAGTTAGGGTCAACTGTCGTAGATTTTTTTGCAAAAGTTATTAAAAATCCGTCCTTATTCCTGGACTACGACAGTTCTCACGACGGTTTGAGCCAACCGTCGCAAATTTTTTAGGCATGTTGTATAAAATAATTGCGACAGTTACCAAAGAACCGCCCTCTTTCCACACTCGCGACAGTTAAGGCGAACTGTCGCAATTACTTTAGCCAATCATAATCACTATTTTTTTATTCCTTTAATTTCCCACTTTTTTCTTTCATTTTTATTTTCCAACCTTTTCAATTTTATTAATTAATTTAATAAATAATTATTATAATTTTTATGACAATGTAGCTTAATATTTTTGTCTAAAATAATAGTAAAATATTTTCTGTTTTATTATATAAATAATTAACTTTTATTAAAATTAATTTTGGTAACAATGTTATAATATATATATATATATATATATATATATATATATGATCGGAGCGGATCAGACTGGATCGTCGTGGCCTTCACGTAGGACAGGTGATGATGCTTGTAGGGAAGGAAAAAAGGGTGGAGGTACCTGCAAGGTACTCCGATGCCAAAGTAAGTGTTTGGTCAAAAGAGAGAAAGCAAGTAAGAGATTTCAAGTATTGGATATTTGTTACCTGCCCCTCTCAAGTGAGGGGGTATTTATAGGTGGATCCCTAGCGAGCAAAGCGCCTGGTCTGCCAATGAGGGATTGCCAAGTGGAGGGCAGGGGCGTGGCCTTTTGACTCGTACCAACTGTTTCCGTGATATCCGAGGAGGCAGTTAGTCGCGTGAGCTACTTTGCGCGTGAAGGGGACATGCCCAACGACTAGTTCCTGCCTAACGGCTAATTTCTGCCCAACGACTAGTTTCTGGCTATTGGGTCTGTCCAAAGGCTGGGTTGGATTGGGCCTTGTCCTTCTGGGGGCATAGCGCCTGCCCAGTCCAGAACAGGAGCCCCCCAAGTCCTTGCTCTGGAGGAGAGTGAGGACTTAAGGTAGCCGTGTAAACAATCATCTTTGGATGGTACTCGGGGGAGAATCTCTTCCCCGTCTACACGAGTAGGTGTTGTTGCCCGGAGGACATATTTTGAAGATGTATTTTCTATCGAGCACGCTCTTGTAAAAGTGCCCGTTGTAGTGGCGTTTTTGTGTCGGGGACCCTTGGTGTGCGCGTCGGTGAGGGGATGCGCTCGCGGAATACCAAAAGTCTGGTGCATGTAACGTTCATACCTGGGAATGTCAGACGCATGAACCTTTTGACACGTGTTGAACATGCAGCCCCTTTGTCAGACCTATAGCCGCCTATAAATAGAACATTACACTTTAAATACTATGTTGGAATAGTTTAATAATTTAGTAATATATTAATATTCCAATAATTATGTGGCCAAATATATTTATTTAATTATATTAGTTATTTTATCAAATAAAGTGCCTTAAATAAATTATGTGATCAAATAATGTTAAAAGGCTATTTAGATTTTATTTAGGAATTATTTAATTAATTAATTAATTAAATAATTGGTATGAGCTCAAATATGAGTGGATGTCAGGATTACCCATTTGGGAATAATGGAAACCCTAATTGGCCATCACACTATATATAGTCTATAGTCCCCAATATACCGTACAACAAGCAAATTATCTATTCTCTCCATATGAAGTACCGGTTGAGGAAGAACCACAAAAGCCATCATCTTCCAGGTTTTAGGGTTACCACAAAGTGATTTTTCTCTATCGATCCAGGTATTCCTAAAATCAATTTCTCGATCCTGCAATTTTATACATGTTTGTATGACTATTTTTGATTCCGCATAAAGTATATGTCATAGTATGTTGAACATGTGTATTGAATTGATTTAATTCCAACAAATGGTATCAGAGCTTAGGTTATGATTAAATTATTAATTTAAATGATATATTATTATGTGATTTTTTTTAATATATTGTTCAAGTTTTTTATTGTTATCATAAGGGGGGAAAATTGTTTACTGTAAGTTGTTTTTTTTTAGACAACAGGATGATGAGGATTCCCTTCTCCTCTCATCAGCGCCAAGGGTTTTGGAATGTTAATCCTATTTTTTCTTGTTGATCGTGTTTTACTATATTTTGTATTCTCTGTCTTCCGTGCATTTGTATTTAAGCCAAATGGGGATTTTCCTTAACCCCTATGGCCTTATTTATGGCAATATCTCAAATGTGTTAGACGTTGTTATAATATTAGTTATTGTTATATGTAACCAAAATGGGATTTGGGAAAATCTCATTTCGTTACTGTTTCTTGAATCGATAATGTTTAACTGTATCAATTTTTTATTTTATGGATCCAACTCAATTTTTTTAATTGTGAAGAAAATTTAAATACTTATTTTATTTTATTAAGAAACTTTTTTTCTTACGAGTGTTAATTTAATTTAGAATTTTTTAACACCCTTCGAGTACAACCGGTTTGTTATACCGGTATGTACATGACATAAACACAATTATGTGTATTTTTTTCAGACTTAATTATGCGAGTGTTTTCTTGCATAATTAGGATAGTTTGATAATCACTTGATTATTAAGCGATCATAGTAAACATACAATTTGGACATTACATTTGCAGGTAATGTTTATGTGTAAATTTTAAGGCCTTCCCATTTAATTTATTAAATTAAAAATGTCTAGTAATTTTGGTTTAGTGGGTTAAAACAATAAGTTTCAAAAGTAACCTCTGTTGTGTAAATTTGATTAAATCAAAATCACAAAAGATGTAGTGTGTAATTATTCATGCGAACTGTTATGGTCGGCCAAAAGGAAGACGCAGTTTGGCCGAATAATTGCATACTTGTGATGGTAAATATGTAGTAATTATTAAGTTTATCCATGTGGTTGATGATTGATGTCAAAGATGTCTATTAACTGACAGGACTTATTACTAATATTTGATCATTGCGTGAGAGTACCGCTTACAGTTAATTCTTGCAATCAAAGATTGGGAATTGATGGTGTTCTTGGCATCTTGTTCAGGTCTTATTTAATTTGCATATAAACAATATTATACATGTCTATTTGACATGCCTACTAAGGTTATATGCTTACTGTTCTTTTCAATCGATCCAGTTGTCGCTGCTACCACTCTAAATTTTGCTGCTCACATGAACTTTATCCCTATGGTGAGTGAGATGAACTTCAAGTCTTGGAGAGAATATGTTGAGATCATTCTTGGATGTAGGACTTAGACTTATCCCTAAGGGAATAGCGTCCCACAACAATTGTTGAGAACCCAAAAGAAACCTGCATGAAATTTTTCTCAAAATAAGAAGGCAAAAGAACAACCTAAAAAGACCACTTGCTTCTTTTGCAAAAAGGTTGGACACATGAAGAAAGAGTGTTCTAAGTATGCCGCATGGCGTGAAAAGAAGGCTAATTTTCTCACTTTTATTTGTTTTGAAATTAATTAATTTATGTACCTAAGGATACTTAGTGGGTAGATTTTGGTGCTACTACCTACATTAGTATGTCCATGCAGGGTTGCCTGTGGAGCCGTCCACCAAGTGATGCTGAAAGATGCATCTATGTGGGTGATGGCAATAAAGTTGCAATAGAGGCTATAGGGACTTTTAGATTATTATTAAAGACCGGTTTTCATTTAGATTTGATTGAGACTTTTGTTGCACCGTCTATTAGACGGAATTTAATTTCTATTTCTATTTTGGACAAATCAGGTTATACTTGTTCATTTGGAAAAAATAAATTTAGCCTCTCATATGATTCAAATGTTGTTGGTTACGGTTCTTTGAATGATAATCTTTATATGCTTGATATTAAATGTCCTTATAACATAATAATGCAAATAGAGTCACATGGTACAAAACGAAAATGAAATGAGAATTCCGTCACTTTATGGCATAAGCGATTAGGACATATATCTAAACAAAGAATTCAGAGGCTTATGTCAGACGGTATTCTTAGATCTCTTTATTTGTCAGACTTTTAAGTCTGCATTCAGTGTATCAAGGGTAAGCAGACAAACAAGAAGAATTTCCATGTTAAAAGAGCTAAGGATGTCTTAGAACTAATTCATACCGATATATGTGGTCCTTTCCCTACAGGTTCTTGGAATGGACAAAGGTATTTTATTACGTTCATAGATGATTACTCGAGGTATGGATACTTGTATTTGATTCATGAGAAATCTCAATCTTTGGGCGTGTTCAAGTCATTCAAATCTGAAGTTGAACTTCAACTTGAAAACAAAAAAAAAGTTGTCAAATCCGACCGTGGTGGTGAATACTATGGTAGGTATGATGGATCAGGGGAACAACGTCCAGGACCCTTTACGTTTTTCCTCGATGAGTGTGGAATTGTTCCATAATACATAATTTTGGGAAAACCCAGCATGAATGGAGTTGCAGAACGACGAAACCGGACTTTTAAGGACATGGTAAGAAGTATGATTAGTCATTCTTCTCTTCCAGAGTCCTTTTGGGGAGAAGCATTAAAGACCGCAGTTTATATTCTTAATAGAGTAACTAGTAAAGTAGTAGCTAAGACCCCTTATGAGCTCTGTACTGAAAAAAAAACTAGCATTAGACACTTGCACATTTGGGGATTGTAAGACCCTAATTTTTGACCCCTAAGATTCCGTATATCAATCACATTTCATTTGCATCTCATACAACAAGCAAGATCACAATCTTTGTTTCTCCCGAGTATGTGTATATTTTCTCACTTGCTTTATTATTTGTTTATGTTCAATAACCTTTGAAATTCTGGTATCAGATATGTGATGTCAAGTGAGATGTCACAACATCAATATCTGTTATATGAACAAGACAATAAAAAGAACAGTACTTAAAAACGATAAGCAACACAAAGAATTGTTCACCCAGTTCGGTCTAACAACCTACGCCTGGGGGCTACCAAGCCAGGGAGGAAATTCACTATTAGTAGTATCAATTTGTATATTCTACAGTCAACACACCAATTGACAATCTACTCACTTAATCACTACCCAATGACACTTCTACCTAAGACACTCTTAGGTATGAGAACCCTCTCGCTCCCCCTCAATCACAACAGTGATGAAAACAGAAAATAACAAAGAAGAAGACACACCTTGATCTTGCTTAAAAGCTTTGATCAAGAACAAACACTCGTGCTTAAAAGCTTAGAGTGGACAACATACAACTCAGCTAAATCAGTCCAATCCAAACATCAAAATAGATGAATGAATGGCTCACAAAAATACAAGACGCACAAAGACACACACCCTAAAACTTGAACGTAGCTCGCACAATCCTTATTCTCCACCACTCCAAGTAGGGTTGATACGTCTTTAAATAGCATCAAACTTCATAGACTTGGGCAGAATAAAATCACAGATTTGATGTGCACTAAAAGAAGATTTTATCTTTAAATCTTTTCGCCCTAAAATAGTAATAGAATATACTTAATAGGAAATATAAAACGATTGCATCAGATAAACTCTCCTCCAAGAATCTCACCTGCAACCTCTCAAACATAACAATTAACACGCAGCCCTAAATCACATAACAGACTGAACAAATGTTCTGTCAAAAGATGTTAAGACATCAGTCTTGACATCCTGCACAAAAACTGCAATACCAAACAACACACCTCATGCAAAATGTTAGAAGCACATGTTAAGACATTAGACATGACATCTTGAACAAACACATTGTTTTACCAAAATTGCTGCCAATAATTGAACTAACAATCTCCCCCTTTGGCTAATTTTGGCTAAAATAATATCAGCACACATCAGAGATACCAGCAGCAGAAACACACCACTCTAACATTCTAAAAAAACCAAGAAAGCCAGTTGCCTGCACAACACTCAAAACCTAAAAACCACCATCAGAACAACCCAGTAACAACCATTATAGTAACAGCAATGCCAAATATTTACTCTCCCTCTTTTTAGCCATAATTGGCCAAACTAAGGAAGTAGTCACACAAGATCTCCCTTGTTAGATTAGACAAACACCAACAAGATAAACAAAGCCAAATATATCAAACTGAATCTGTCAACAAGAGCAGTACAAACATATCAAGTCACAAAGCAAGCACACACAGGTGCTATCAGAAATCCAGAATAGTACACAAAAGTGTCTAAAGAAAACAAAACAAAAAACAAAAATAAAACACCAACAGAGAAAACTCCAACCAGCAAAATCAATCCTCCTCAGAATCATCAGAAGCATCTTCATCACCCTCATTATCTGTTGCTGAACCACTCTCCTCAGAACCTAAAACAATACCAACTTCCTTGGCATCACCATCCTCACCATCTTCACCCTGTTCTAAAGACTTAATCAATCTTTCAAGTCTCATTTTCCTGGCAGTGCTGGTGTTGATAACAACATCTAGATCTTTACAAGCTAACTTCAACTCATTGATCAGATCATTTTTGGTGCATTTCTTGTTGACACCAGTGCCTGATGTTGAAATAATATCCGGGGCATGATTCAAACAGCTTAGGATGCAGAGACAATGCAGCCTCCCTCTTGCAAGCAATATCAGAGTTAGTTAATATTCCAAGATGTTGATTAAATATCATTCCACAAATAAGGGAAGGAAATGCTATAGGCATCTTGACAGCATTAGTTGTAGCATGCTTCACAATCTGATCAAAGATGTAATTTCCATAATCAAACTTGACCTTGTTGCCAACAGCAAAGATGAACCTTCCTAATCCCACAGCTATGGTAGTTTTGTGATTTGTAGGTACCCAATTTGCAGCCCCAATCCTATGCAAAATAACATATTTGACACTTAGTTGGCTAGCATGCAATTTACCTTTCAAGGGCCAACTAGTCACTTGATTAGCAGTGATCACCTTGCACACTTGGTCGTCAGTAACCTCCAGTTTACACTCCTCTTTATCACTCCTTCCCAATTACTTGTTGATGGCACTAGGAGAAAGATGAATACATTTGCCCCTAACATAAACCTTCATAAAATTCACACTTCTACCATCAGCAATATCAGCAGGAATGTTCAAAATGAATTCCTTAACCAGCACATCATAACACTTTGAAAAATCTGACACAGTCTTTAATAATCCTGCAACATGAATCAACTCCATGATTTCCTTGACCTCCAAGGCATCTTTACCAAGCTCTATCTCCAGAGCAATTCTTCTTATATAAACATACTTCCACTTACTCACATTGTCAACAGAATGGAATGAAATATTGTCTAAAGGGACATCAGGAACTTTTTTAACAATCTTCTTGCTAGCAACCTTCTTCTCAGGATTGATGTCCTGGACATCCTCCTCAACATCAAAGTTTGAGTCAGAGTCAGACCTGGCCTTCCTTTTCTTGGAGCTGGTAGCCACCTTGTTCCATGATTTTGTAGGACCAACCACAGACTTCTTCTTACCACTACCAACAGACCCTGTCATAGCAACAACCTTCTCTTTTCTTGTCTTCATCCTTTTTGCTATCCCAGGCACCACATTTGCAATTATCTCATTATCTGACAAATCATCCACATCCACCACATCAACTGGCTTCTTTCCTCTAGAACTAGAAGTACCTTTCTTAGCAGGTGATGTTCCAACATCAGGTTCAACATCAGCTCCAGCTTCAGTTCCTGCATCTTCAAGAACAGACATAGCCAACTTGTGAAGATTGTCTTCAGAAGTTTGCCTATCATCTTTCTTTCCCTCAGAGTGAGAAGCTGACATTTGAGCAAATGGCCTAGATATCCCAGCCACTGAAATACCCTTTTCCAGAACCTTTGTAACTATCCTGTCTAGACTCTTATCCGTAGAATACTCTTCTTCCTCACTTTGATTTTTATCATCTTGAGGGAGTGGAGTAGAATTCCCAGGAACAGATTTGTCTCCAAACAAAATTCCAGTGACAATCCTCCTAGCTTCACTATCATCATACCTCCTACAATCAGAAGGATCAGAAGGTTTACCTGTATTAGGACGTGTAGACCTCTTCGCCTGCAGCTTGCTTGGTCGAATCTTTTCAGAACCAGAGAGAGGAACCATGGATAGAGGCGCAACGTCCAGAGCATCATCAAGCGATGCCTCATCAGTAGAAACCCTAGATTTAGCATGCAAAGGATTTTTGGTAGCAAATTTCTTGGAGGGAGAAGGTTGTTGTTGAGACATTGTTACTTTCTTGCATCTGATTAACAAAAGATTGGAAGAGCTTCTTTTTCTGGAAGAGAAGATGAACAAACAATATGAAGCCAAATGGCGGTAGCGTGTGGCAGTGAAGATGTGAAATGATTGCCTATGCAAAGGGGGCTGCTTTTGTTGGAAAATTAAAAAGTAGTAAATTGAATTTCCACACCAAAATAAATCACTTTTCAAATTTTTGAATTTTAATGAACATTGTCCACACTCCATTAACGTCTGTTGGCCTTCATAATTACACATTTCCAATTCTTCTCTTAGAGTTCCACATTGACTTGCATCTACATCCTTAGAAAGTATATCAGCAACCTTCTTTTGTTTAGTGACATGTTCCAACTTAATGACCTTGTTTTCTTCAAGTTCTCTTCTGAGCAGATGATGAACATTAATGTGCTTAGTGTCCCTCAGGATGTCACAGCAAGATGTCATGACATCATGCTTGACATTATACTCAACCAAACTTTGTTTCACCTCTTTCAGATGTAGATGACCAAGTCTTTGATGGTCCAAATCCACATCATCATTTTTGGCAATAGTACCTATGGTGGAGTGACTGGACTCTTGAGGAACCCACAAGTAGTAGTTATATTTAGATCTAACTCCCCTCATAACAACTTCACTCTTTTTCTTTGTCACTAAACATTCAGATTTTGTATAGCTGACCTCGAAACCTTCATCACACAGTTGACTGATGCTAATTAAGTTAGCAGTCAACCCTTTAACAAGCAACACATTATCAAGACAAGGCCCAACTGAATAATTCAGCTTTCCAACCCCTTTGACCTCGCCTTTGGCTCCATCCCCAAAAATTACATCACTTGTGGAATAAGATTTGATATCCACCAACAGGTTCTTGACATCTGTCATATGTTTAGAACACCCACTGTCAAAGTACCAATCTTCCATAGCTGAGGCTCTAATAGACATGTGAGCTAATAAGCTTGTAACAACTTCCTTGGGAACCCACTGTTTTCCACTTGTTGGAGTATTCTGATTCGGTCCAAGATGAGGAACATGTTTAGAATATCCATGCAGTCTAAAGCAAAAAGGCTTTATGTGCCCAAATCTTCCATAGTAATGACATCTCCATCTTTGAATTTCTTCTCTGAAATGATTGAGATGTCTCGTCCATTGAGGTTGAGTCTATCTTCTGCTATGATGATGAGGCTGTCTTCTGCCATAATGATGAGGTTGTCTTCTGCCATACTGATGAGGCTGTCTTCTGCTATAATGATGAGACACAAAATGATTTGGCCCAGAAACATGCACATTCCCATGATGTTGCAACATTTGATGGGACATGTTCTGTTTGGGTCCAGAAGTATGAACTTTCTCATGTTGTTGAAATATCTGATGAGACAGGTTCTGTTTAGTACCAGAAGAACTAGCATCTGAAGAAGGTTTCTTCTCACCCTCAAATCCCAGCCCAGTCATGTCTCCAGCCAGTTTTCCAGTCTGAAGAATGTCATCCAAGCTATCAGTCCCCTTGTTTAGCATTCTGATAGATTTGACCATTTGATCAAGCTTGGAGTTTAGCATACTTACTTCATTCTCTAGATTAGTCTTTTCAGCCTTTAGTTGTACTATAACTTTCTTCTGCTTTTCCCCCTCTAGACACACTTGTTCACTTCTAATGCACAACTCTCTATATGATGCAGCTAGCTCCTCATATGTAATCTCTCCATCACTTGAATCATTATCAGACTCACATATTCCAGTCATAGCTCTGACATGCTTGGCTGATTCATCTTCACTTTCAGTGTCCTCATCAGACCACGTGACAGACAAACCCTTTTTCTGTTTAAGGTATGTGGGACATTCAGATCTGATGTGACCAAAACCTTCACAGCCATAGCATTGGATTCCTTTGTCATTATTAGGCATATCCTCTGTTTTGGTTTTCTTCATCTGATCAGCTGACCTGTTGATGTCAGATGTGTTGTTCTTGACATTAGATTAATAATTTATGTCCATTATTTTCATTACTTTACTAAACTGTCTTCCCAGCTTCACAATTGCATTGGATAGCTCCTCCTGAGTTTCAATATCACACTCTTTCTTTTCATTTTCAGAACTAGATATCAGTGCTATACTTTTGGCCTTATTTTCTGATATGTCATTCAACCCTAATTCAAATGTCTGAAGTGGACCAATCAACTCATCTACCCTCATCTGGCTGATGTCTTGAGCTTCCTCTATAGCAGTTACCTTCATATCAAATCTCTTGGGAAGAGATCTGAGAATTTTGCTCACCAGCTTCTCATCAGACATCCTCTCTCCTAGGACACTAGAAGCATTTGACAGTTCAAGTATGTTCATGTGAAAGTCGTGAATGGTTTCTTCATCTTTCATCCTTAAACTTTCAAACTTTGTGGTTAGAAGCTGAAGTCTTGACATCTTGACCTTGGAAGTTCCTTCATCAGTTGTTTTCAAGATATCCCAAGCCTCCTTAGCCACTTCACACGTGTTGACCAACCTGAAAATGTTTTTGTCAATACCATTAAATAAGGCATTCAAGGCCTTAGAATTCCCAAGAGCAAGTTCATCTTCTTCCTTGGTCCAATCTTCTTCAGGTTTAAGCTTTGACTGACCATCTTTTCCCACAATGACAGGATGTTTCCATTCTTTCAAAACAGCCTTCCAAGCTCTGCTATCTAAAGACTTCAAAAAGGCAACCATGCAAGGTTTCCAATAGTCATAATTTAATCCATCTAGAATAGGGGGTCTATTCACAAATCCACCACTCTCCTTGTCCATTGCACCAAAAAGCAACAACCCTAGATCTCACCCAGATACAGAGCAGGATGACCAGGCTCTGATACCAATTGAAATTCTGGTATCAGATATGTGATGTCAAGTGAGATGTCACAACATTAATATCTGTTATATGAACAAGACAATAAAAATAACAGTACTTAAAAACGATAAGCAACACAAAGAAATTTTTCACCCAGTTCGGTCTAACAACCTACGTCTGGGGGCTACCAAGCCAGGGAGGAAATTCACTATTAGTAGTATCAATTTGTAGATTCTACAGTCAACACACCAGTTGACAATCTACTCACTTAATCACTACCCAATGACACTTCTACCTAAGACACTCTTAGGTATGAGAACCCTCTCACTCCCCCTCAATCACAGCAGTGATGAAAAAAGAAAATAACAAAGAAGAAGACACGCCTTGATCTTGCTTAAAAGCTTTGATCAAGAACAAACACTCGTGCTTAAAAGCTTAGAGTGGACAACATACAACTCAACTAAATCAGTCCAATTCAAACATCAAAATAGATGAATGAATGGCTCACAAAAACACAAGACGCACAAAGACACACACCCTAAAACTTGAACGCAGCTCACACAATCCTTATTCTCCACCACTCCAAGTAGGGTTGATACGTCTTTAAATAGCAACAAACTTCATGGACTTGGGAAGAATAAAATCACAGTTTTGATGCACACTAAAAGCAGATTTTATCTTCAAATCTTTTCGCCCTAAAATAGTAACAGAATATACTTCATAGGAAATATAAAACGATTGCATCAGATAAAATCTCCTCCAAGAATCTCGCCTGCAACCTCTCAAACATAACAATTAACACGCAACCCTAAATCACATAACAAACTGAACATATGTTCTGTCAAAAGATGTTAAGACATCAGTCTTGACATCCTGCACAAAAACTGCAATACCAAACAACACACCTCATGCAGAATGTTAGAAGCACAGGTTAAGACATTAGACATGACATCTTGAACAAACACATTATTTTACCAAAATTGTTGCCAATAATAGACATTAGCTAAACCTTCATCCAAACATGTTTTCTTCATCAATTCTCATAGATCAAGGCTTTGGTGTTTGGATCTTGAAGTAATTTGAAGGAATTTTCATATTTGAAGTGGTAATTCATCTTTCACCATTGTTGAAGCTTCAATTTCATCTTCCACAATGTAGATCTTTGGAGATCTTTGTTACTTGAACTTTTGGATCTTGTAATTGTATTTAATTGCAAGTTTTTACTGATGTTTTACTTTAAAATTTGTGCACAATTGAATCCATGATCAATAGATGTTTGATGAAATGATTGATCAAGGATTTGCCTCTTAAAATGCTAATTTTCTGTTTTTTGAACAGGTGCAATTGAGTGCACCTTTTGCGCAATGGATTGCGCAATGTAAAATTTGTACTGATTTGTTGTTTTTGAACAGGTGCAATCGATTGCACAGAGGCAGAATTGTGTTTTTTGGCTTGTTTTGGGGTTGTTTTAGCTTTTCTTCCCTTTTCCTTTGTTCTTAGCCTTAGATTACATAATTTTGTGATTTAATTTGGCTTTCTCTTCATCTATTTCTTCTTTTATTTTGATCGATGAAAGTCTTATGGATCTTAGAATTTATTTGTTGAATTCTTGATCAAGACTAGATCGTTACTTATTTTCTTTTCGTGCGGTATTGCTTTCGGATGACGATTTATATATCGTTCATCTAGCATGCATTAGCACAAAGATCTATTGACCGACCTCATTGTAGGGTAATTACTCCATAAATTACTCGGCGATTGCTTAACATAGTGCAACATTTATCCCTCTTTATCCAATTCAGAATTTGAACTTTCGTGGTCCGGACCTTGATTGGTCGCGTCAACCCAATGTTGGTTAATCTTTTGTATTAGGTTGAAAATCTTTGAAGCTTGTTGTTGTAGAGGCTTTGATTCTACCAATCTTCTAACAAGTCTTCACTAACCTTGACCTAAGTACATTGTTTAATCATTATAGTTCAAGATGCGAAACGGAATAATCGGTGAAGGCTTATGGCACTAGAGCCTTGTGCTACTAATCACTAACTTCTAACTTCTTTATGTTTCCTTCTCGCTCCCTATCTCTCTTTTACTTTTATGCTCCATTATTATCATTTCATATCATGTTTATGCTTCCGCAATTTTTCCTTTGTCCGTTGGACACATGTTTATGCTTCCGCAATTTTTCCTTTGTCTGTTGGATACATGTTTATGCTTATGCCTTTTTCTCTTTGTCCATTTGGACCAAAAACATTAATAAAGGCCAAAACCTCTAAAAAAACTTGTGCTTCTAATCTTGGATTATGGTTACTATCCTTTGCAATGGACATGGAGTTTTGCACCTAGACCTTGGACTTCAATGTTATTCTTGGATCCTTGGACTTAGAACTAGGGTTTTTTTACCTTTGCTTTGGAATTATGGTTCAAAGACTTTGGACTTCAATTCTATTCTTGGATCCTTGGACTTAGAACTAGGACCATTTCCCTTTGCTTTGGAATTATGGTTCGAAGACTTTGAAGACTTGTGCTTTTGCTTGGTTTATGGTGAAGACAACTACATTTGTGGTTAGATCTTTCTTATCCTTAGCTTCTACTTTATGCTTTAGGATAGTCACTTCTTCTCCACCCATTCTTCAATTTTCAAAACTTTTTCCCTTTTTTCAAAACCTTCTTGATTTCAAACTATCACCTTTTTCATAATCAAACCTTGACTTTGTCAAGTGATTTTACTCTTTTCTTTTCATTTCTTAACAAATGCTAAACTACATAAGGATATTGACACCTTTTCAAAAGACTTTAAAAAACACCAAACTCACTTACTCTCATTTTGTTCCCTCGTGCACTTTTCCTTTAAAACTTTTTCATAAGTTTAGACATGATTCATTTCTTTAAGCGGAATTATTCGCTTGGAAATGACGACTTGTCTTTACATTTAAAATCAACCAAAACAAACAAATTTCATTCTTTGTACCACGAACTACGGGGTTTTGATCCTACATTGCACTCCGTGGGTACGTAGGCATGAGGCAACAAGTCTCTCCAAACACAAAAAATCTTAAAAATAATTTCTCTTCTCATCTCCCCAATCTCTTTTCAAACAAACATTTTCAGACCAAAAGCGTAGATATTTCAAAGGGTTCCTATAGAGTACTATAGATGTTTTGGGTACTAACACATTCCCATTGCGTAACCAACCCCCTTATCCAGTCTCTCTTCACTTGTTCTTGTTTTAGAGCTTGTGTAGGTTTTGTTCGCTCTTTTTCCTTTCCTTGTTGGATAAAATAAAAGTGCGGTGGCGACTCTTTCTTTTCGAGTTAAGTTAATCAATAACTTACACGCACGATTTTTCCGCTACAGGGATGTCCAGCTGAAGCGAGGCCTTATAAGCCTCATGAAGGTAAGTTGGATGCAAAGACAGTTAGCTGTTATTTTATTGGATACGCTGAACGCTCTTATGGGTACAAGTTTTACAATCCCATCACTAGAACAATTTTTGAACCGGGAAATGCAAGATTCCTTAAGGATGTAGAGTTTGGAAGGGAAGGAATCATAAAGAGTGTTGTCCTTGATGAAGAAACTGTTTCTCATAATGATCAAGTCTTTGTACCTATCTTTGTTCCAGAAATAGATCTTGAAATAAACAATGATGTTATCCCTAACATCCCTCAAGAACAAGACAATACTGAGTTTCTTCATCAAAGACCACCTATAGTTCAAACTCAACAACCTCAAGAGCCACCATTAAGAAGATCCACTAGAGAGAGGAAGAGTGCAATTTCATATGATTATTTTGTATTTCTTCAGGAACGTGAGGATGTCATTGGTTTGACTGAGGAAGATCCTATCAACTTTAGTCAAGCTATGCGGAGTCCAAACTCTCCTAAGTGGGTTAATGCCATGAAAGATGAGATGAAGTCGATGGCTGAAAATGATGTTTGGGATTTCGTTAAATTACAAACCAAAAGGGATTCAAAGGGTATCATTGAGAGATATAAAGCTCGTCTTGTCGCAAAAGGCTTTACTCAAAAGGAAGGAATTGATTAAAAATACTTTCTCTCCAGTTTCTTCGAAGGACTCTCTTAGGATCATGATGGCATTGGTAGCTCATTTTGATTTAGAGTTGCATCAGATGGATGTAAAGACTGCATTTCTAAATGGAAACATTGAAGAGACAATATATATGGTGCAAACAGAAAACTTTGTATCAGGAGACCCAAAGTCTATGGTTTGCAAACTCAAGAAATCCATTTATGGCCTTAAACAGTCTTCCCGTCAATGGTATTACAAATTTCATCAAGTAATATCCTCATTTGGTTTTGAGGTTAATCCGGTTGATAACTGTTTATACCAAAAGTTCAGTGGATGTAAATTCGTCTTCTTAGTACTATATGTAGATGATATCCTTTTGGCAAGCAACAATATAGGCTTATTACAAGAAACCAAGAGATTTCTCACAAATAAATTTGAGATGAAAGATCTTCGGGACACCTCCTTTGTCTTAGGAATTCAAATACTTAGAGACTGTTCTCAAGGTATTTTAGGATTATCACAAATGAGCTATATTGATACAGTTCTGGATAGATTCTCCATGAAATATAGTAAACCAGGAGACACACCCGTTGCTAAAGGAGACAAGTTTTATCTTAAACAGTGCCCACTACAGATCTTGAAAAGAAAGAGATGCATAAGGTTCCATATGCTTTCAGCAGTGGGAAGTCTTATGTATGCTCAAGTTTGCACTCGTCCCGACTTAGCATTCATTGTAGGAGTTCTTGGTAGATATCTAAGCAACCCTGGTATGCAGCACTGGATAGCAGTAAAGCGTGTAATGCGCTACCTGGAGAGAACAAAAGACTTCGTGCTCACGTATCGTAAGTCAGATAACTTGGAGATCATTGGGTATTCTGACTCAGATTTTGTCGGATGCTCGGATAGTAGAAGTTCCACATCTGGTTACATCTTTCTCTTGGCTGGAGGAGCCGTCTCCTGGAAGTCTTTCAAACAGACTTTAGTGGCTCCATCCACCATGGCAGCAGAGTTTGTGGCTTGCTTTGAGGTATCAAATCAGGCTATTTGGCTGCAAAACTTTGTCACAAGCCTACGCATTGTTGGGAGCATTAAAAGGCCCTTGATGGTTTATTGTGACAATAGTATGAATGTGCTCTACTCTAACAACAATATGAGTTCTACAAAATCAAAATTTATTGATATCAAGTATCTTGTTGGGAAAGAAAGAGTTCAGGAGAAACAAATTTTGATAGAACAGATAGGGACAGACTTAACGCTAGCTGATCCACTAACCAAAGGTTTAGAACCTAAGGCTTTTTTTTTGGGCATGTTGCTCATATGTGTCTTGGTTTTGAGATTGCCTTAGATTAATGGGAATTTTTCCTTAATTTACTATGTTCTATCCTTTGGTTTTATTTTGGTACAAACTTTATGTTTTGTTTAATTTTCTGCAGAAATTAAAACTTATGAGGTACTATTGTTATAACAATATCAAGTTTTTCTTTGTTATGTGCAAATATTGTAATTTTGAATTGCACCCAAGGAACTCCAGATTGATCTCACTAAAAACTCCAGCAGGACAAGTTGGAAATATGCATAATTCAGAGATCACATTGCTTGAAATTTCCATGCCACTCATCCATATCAATCTATGCCATCAAGTACGTTGATGTGGTGGTCGTCGGGGTTCCGTCATGTTATACGTTAGTGACGACAGCCGCGATGGTTAGGGATGGAAATGGGCAGGGTATGGGTAGGGTACTATAGTACCCGTCCCCATACCCGCAGTTGAAAAAAAATCCCCATACCCGCGCCCATACCCGCTTGGGTATCAAAATTGGCACCCGTCCCCGTACCCTATGGGTATATAAGTGCCTGTACCCGAACCCGTACCCGTTACCCGCATTTCTAATAAAAATAAATATATCAAGTGTAAAATATCATAATATTTTAAGTTTTTAAAAATATTAAATTTTTTTTTAAAATTTCTATTGTTGAATTATGAAATAAATGATCACTTATATTAAATAGGGTTTAATATGTTTGTGATCCTCCTAAATATCTCAAATTTCATTTTTAGTCCCTCAAAATAGTTCCTTCAAAGAATGGTCCTCCTAAAATTTTTTATCCACACTTTTTGTCCCTCTTGCAACTTAGCGACGAATTTCATAACTTAGCGACTGAGTTAGCGACAGTTTTAACAACGATTTATTACTTAGCGTCTGAATTAGTGACAGTTTTAGCGACGGTTTTAGTATTAGGGAGCAAAACTGTGGATAAAAATTTTTAGGAGGACCATTCTTTGAAGAAAATATTTGGAGGGACTAAAAACGAAATTTGAGATATTTAGGAGGACCACAAACATATTTAACCATATTAAATATGTAGTAGTTTAAAATTGATTTTTTTTATAAATATTATAAACACTTATTTTTATATAATAATATAAATTAAAATATATATAAATATATATTGTGCGGGTATGGTGCGGGCTGGGTACTAAGGTGCCCATCCCTGCTTATTTAAGAAAATTTTACCCCATACCCCTAAATTTATCCCCATACCCCTACTCATCAATTTTTTGGACGAAAATACCCTCATATAAATAGTATTTCTTTCAAAATTTTCATTTTTCTCTCTCATTTTGTCTTGTTACAAACGGTAGAAAACACTCAAACTTTGGCTTCCGGAGAACACACTGAGACTACTTCCGGATCACAAAAAATACACTTCCGGAGAACACACGTGAGCTACATCCGGAGAACAAAAAATTAACAACCGGATAACTCAAGTAAGTTATAGTTTCGGTTTGTATAGTTCCTTCACCGGATAACTTGATGCTCGGTTATCCGGTTTGTGTATTTCCTTCACCGGATAACTTGATGCTCAGTTATCCGGTTTGTTAATTTCTTCACCGGAAAACTAGATGATGAGTTTTCCAGTTTTGTTTTGATTTTTAATTTTGATTTTTAATTTTTTTTTTTTACAGTGGCTCGCCGTTTTAGAGGACGCGACGGATTTATCTATCGACGGTACGCGGATGGATCGGTAGTTCGCGCACTTGATATTCCAGCTGAAGATCGGACAGCGGATCCTCCACCTGTACCAGCAGCAGCTCACATTCCACCGCTTCCACCATTTCTGGGTGGACCGACTGATACATCACTTTTGGTGAGGTATCAGAACCATGTGGCTCGTTATTTGTGGGATGGGCAAGTATGTAAATCTAAGACCTTTCTATGTTGAATAAAATGTAATTTTAATTATTTATGTATTATGACATATTCTATGATTTATTTTGCAGGAGAAAGTTCCGAAGAAGGAGCTAAAGGTTGCTGCACATGGCAGCAAACTGATTGGATGGGCTCCATCACATCTCCCACGTGCGATTGAGGGATGGGTATCTAATTCTGGTTTATCCTCTCTGCAGAATACCAGTTTATCGAGGATAGATCAGAACCTATTATCTGCATTTGTGGAGAGGTGGCATCCCGAGACATCGTCATTCCATATGTCGTTTGGCGAGTTGACGATTACATTGGACGATGTTTCTTGCCTCCTTCATATACCTAATAGAGGGGAGTTATGTGACCCTACACAAGGGTTTACTGACTCAGATGCTATTACCCAGGCTATTAGTCTAATGGGTGCTACACTGGAGGAAGCAGCTGAGGAGATTCGTGCAAACATGGGTCCTTACTATAGGCTTGATTGGTTGAAGAAGTTATTTGTCCGTCTGCGAGTTGATAGCAGCTTTGATTGTGCGGCTAGGGCGTATATGTTGTTGCTACTAGGTTGCACTATTTGTATAGATAAGACCTTTACTCTTGTAGAGGCAAAGTATTTACCACTGTTTCAGGACTTGGAAACATGTGGTAGATACTCTTGGGGGGTTGCTGCTCTTGTTACATTGTATAGATATCTCGGAGATGCTTCATTCTATAGTTGCAGACAGCTTGGTGGATATGCCTCTCTACTACAGGTACAACTGCTTAATTTTAATTTCATTTAGATTTGTATTATATTATTTACAATACCTTTAATTGATGATATTCATGATGTGTCACGGTGTTGGATTCACGAGTATTTCCCAACTGTTGGGAAGAGAGGATTTTCGAAGATAGCTGGTGTTGGTACTCCACTTCCCAGAGTGATGAAGTGGCAATACAAGCAAGGGACGCAGAAGGTGGATGAGATTAGGGCAGCGCTTGATGGATTGACACCTACTGATGTCATTTGGCGCCAGTTCGAGGATGACAGACAGACCATACCATTTACTGATATTTGTTTGTACAGGGGTGGCCTGAAGTGGTATGGTACATCTGTGCTTTATTTACCTGACAGATGTTTACGCCAGTTTGGATACAGCCATTTCATCCCATCTCATCCACCTGATATTGATACACTTGATATACATTTCGAGTGGGTTTCTTACCATGCGAGCGTCTCGCAATTGCTACATCAGGTCGAGTTTGCAGATACTCCGTATGATATGGTGGCTGAATACATGGCTTGGTACTACACAGTTTCCCATCCTCTTTTGATACCACCCTAGGGGGAGGCCAGTGAGGTTCCAGTTCTAGAGTTTGATGATGGACCGGTAGATCTGAGGTTACGACATATTTCACATAAGCTGCATCGCTATCTCGCTCGTCACGATGCCGAGGAGGATGATGATGATTATGTTGAGATCTTTCGAGCACTACATCTGGCTCAGGGTGGACCGTTACCTCAGGGTAGATAGGTTGTTTATGTATTATTATTTAGACTCATGTATTATTCATACTTATTATTTATATTTATGTGATAGTATTCATAATTATATTATGATTGTTGATACATAAAAAATATAAAAAAATAATATGAAGTTAAACGCCACTCATAAAAATGTAAAAAATAATATGAAGTTAAACATCAATCATAAAAATGTAAAAAATAATATGTAGTTAAACGTCATTCAAAATAACGGAAAAAAATAATATGAAGTTAAACGTTGATCATAAATTAACATGTGTTGGGAGCACAGACGTAAGTTGCTGCCAGTGTTGTAAACGTCCAGCAAATCCAATTATTCATGATGTTGCATCTGATGTCCGATGTGTTCTCCAATCTGTTGTGACTGGTGGCAAGGGAAATCCCTCATTCATATTTACATGTTAAGAAAGTTAATAAGTAAGACGTAAATCGTATAGAATTAAGTAATATAAAAAACTAAATTATTTACCTGAACCCAATGATTTGAGTTTACAAAACCAATGCAGTAAATCGACACATTAGGCCTATGTGCAGTCGTCATAGGGAAGAAACTCAAACTAAGAGCGCTTAGTGAGACAAGAATGATGTTATACTGATTTGCTATCACATAACCCATTTCTGGTAGTGTCATTCACTTATCAAATGGATGAGAACCTAAAGATGATATCAACAAGGATTCTCTCACTTTTGAATAATTAGTTTCAAATAACTTCTCATATAGACTTTTTCTGGGACCTCTCATTTCATTATCCAAATCACGACGAACCATTGACCACCCTTCCTCACCATATCCATGCAAAGATGCAATAGCTCTAAACCCACAATTTCCATCATCCTTTACATCAACAATTTCATCAATAAATGGTCTTATATGTTCTGGAAATTGTACAATGTACCTGTGAGATGGTTTGTTCTTTGAGGTCTGGGATAACTGCGAACAAGGCTTCTTTGAAGATTTTTAGGAATTACCGTGTTCTTGATCAACATACTCATGATACGAAGGATCACGATAAACATCATACCCAATAGGTTTCTTCCCTTTTCTCTTCACTCCTCCTTTGGTCTTTATTTTTTCAGGTGGTGGTACCATCTTTGTTGTAGTGGGGTAAGCAATTTCACACACCCTGCTTTTTAGTGTTCTCTTTCCTGTAAGATCTAATGAATGAAACCTCTTCTACAGTGCTTCAATCGCATTTGTCATATCCACCTCTGCTCCATCCTCTGTATCTACCTCTTGTTCACCTTCCATACTCAGTTTCCTCCAATGGATATGAATAGCATCAATTAGTATTGGTTCACCACTCAATGTGTATCTCCCTAACTTACAGGCACAAGGTAACCCGTATACTGTTCTACAGAAACACCTGCACATCTGGGTGTTTGTACCCACCATGTCAACCCTATGCCACTCTTCAGCAATGTTCCGCAAAGCAGCTCTAGATACTTATCCACGCAAATTCGAATAATATGGACTAGTGTGTGCATGCTCAACCTCATAAAAACTCTTTTGAAATGAAGCTCTAATATTGCCCACTTGAACCTTGATGTTGCCATTCATAGCCTCCCAGCACTTGCACATATCACCTAAACTGTTCTCCAACATTTGTTTCAGCTTCCAATGCGCAGATTCGACTCTAACAAAAATAAAAGAAGTTCAGACAAAGTATCAGTAACATTACCATAAACAAACTATGGCTATAAAACAAACACGTTACCTGTTAGTAGTGATGTTGCCTAAATGCAACACTTTATTGATCCAAGCTTCAACAAATCTATGCCTATGAGGTGTCAACCATGTGTCTTTCACATAATCCAGAAAATGTCCATATTCTAAACATGCATGCTCAAGCAATTTCAACTTCTGATGGTATTCCACCTCATCACTAGCTTTTACAAGTTCATACCAAAGCTCATCTATCGATTTTCGCATGTCATTCACAACATACTCCTTGCACTTCACTTTCACATTCTTGTTTATGTGAAATCGGCACAGCAAATTAACGGTCGTAGGAAATACTGTTTGAATTGCTTTCATCAAAGCAAGATCTCTATCAGTTAAAATTACTTGTGGCTATAATCCTTGTTTAGTAAATAACTGTTTCAATTTATCTAGTACCCAGCACAAAGTCTCTGTTTGCTCAGATTTCATATAGGCAAATGCAACAGAAAATGTTAACTCAGTTGATGTCACACCAACTATTTCAAACAAAGGTTGCCTATACTTATTGGTTTTGTAAGTATTATCCATAATCAACACAATAGGAAACAGATTCAACAACTTCACAGAGTCTAGATGGGCCCAGAAGATATCTCTCACAACTTCTGACTCATCTTTTTTCCTACTCCAATAAACATAATCAGATTCCTCTATCAATTTAAACAACTGTTGTATTTCTGTTCTAGGGCCCCTGATGTTTTTTTGAATCTTACTCTTATGTTTATATATTTGGGTGATTCGAGTCACACTCTCCGGATCTTGTTCTTTCAATGACAACAATATGTGTCTTGGAGGAACATGACGTTTTGACAAATCAACTATATGTTGTTGGTCATCATCATTGAGCCGACTTACAAACGCATGGCCTTCAAATCTATCAGGTAAACCATGGTTGTGAACTCCACATTTTACATCAATTTTCCAACCAGAACCATCTTTTGAAGGTGTTGATCTTACTTTGAGAGGACAATTACATTTTTTGGTAGCACTTTGTGTTTCGCTATCCCCTTCTTTGTATTTTCTACCTCTATCACAACCAAATATAACCTTGTCACTTCTTCCTCTCTTGCCAGTATTGGTGTCCAAACGGGTTATAATAACAGTGACTCTATTCCTCAATCCAACCTCCTTAATCCACCTAGTCGCCTCTTCTCTTGTAGGAAATTTTTCTGTAGTAAAAAATATTTTTGTTGTATCTACACCTGTCTGGTCTTTGTCACATATCATCAAAGGAATGTCCATGTCTCCTAAACAAACTTAAATTAAAAAAAAATACGAACCGAATAACTATGGACCAAGTTATCCGGTTGAATAGTAACCAAAATCGGATAACTTGACAACAAGAAATCCGGTGAAGAAAAATATACAAACCGGATATCTTGGAGACAAATTATCCGGTTAACAAACATTGCCTCTAAAATACAAACCGGATAACTTATGGTTGTGTTATCCGGTTCACTATAAACAGTAACCGGATTTCTTGTAGTCAAGTTCTCCGGCTTAAAAAAAAACAATTCCGGAAATCCTTACCCTGGGTTCTCCAGTTCTCGTCGAATAATGACAAAAATTACTTTTGGACTTGTGTGACTGTACGGTAAAAAGTAAAAAAAAATTAAATAAAAAATAAAAGGACAAAATTGGAATTTTTAAAAATTTGTAAGGGTATGAAGATAAATGTAGGGGTATGGGGTAAAATTTTCTAAGAGTTGTTACGACCGAAAATGACTCGAGTCAAGTCAAACTCGCCTCAGTTCGGCTCGATTCGTTAAAAACTTGTTCAGCTCAAATATCGGTTCGAGTTCGACGCAAAATTCTTTTTAAACTCAAACTTGACTCGTTATAAATTCGCGAACAATTTGGTTCAACTCGTTGGATTCGTCTCATTAGGTTCAATTCATTTGCTTCATGGACTTTAAAATCATTTTTTAAAGTCTATTTTTTTTATATATTTAAAATTTTAAACTAATATTTTTTTAAAAAGAAATGATTCAAATAAGATAAAAGTCATCAGATTAGAATTTAACTTTATATCAAAAATTTATTAATTCAAAAACTACACAACTTTCAAAAGATACATTTGAAAGCCTAATTCAAAAACTATTTGATTAGAGTTTAAATTTGTCTCAAAGATCTATAACTTCATTTAAATATTTAGAAACCTTACAAATTTAATAAAATAGTACACACAAAAATTACTAAAAATTGATACATTTTCATCACAAAATGATTACACCACTTGCAATATTCATTACACATGCTATTTTAACTAATGACATAAAGACTCCAACAAGGATGACTATAAATGCACTTGTCAGCTTGACTGTCATAACTAATACGGAAAGAACAATATAGGGTTAAGATTTTGAGTAAATCTTTAAATATACTCTTAAAGATAATATAGCTTTTCTCATATATAATCGAGTTGACTCATGAACCTAACGAGTAGAACTATGTATAGTTCAATTTCAACTCATTTAGTTAGCAAATTTAAAATTTCGCTCATAATCAGCTCATTTGATTCATAAATTTAGCTTAACGATTTAATTGTCGAACCGAATTCTAAATTATTTTTGAGTTGGTTCGATTCATTGTCAGCCCTAAGAGCTGTAGATAACACTCACGCAATGATTTGTCTGAAAGTTGACTATGAAAATTTACATAAACACACTGACCATAATAATGGTCCTCATTCCATAAAACAAACATAAAAAACACCTTATAAATAATAAAAACAAGGATTTCGTTTAAAGATAAAGTTTAGTTTCACTTATGAAGTTCACACTGTCTTATTATGCTTAGTTATGAGGCTAGAATATTATTCGATGAGAATGTAATTTAGAGTTAGTATCAAAAATTGTATTATTCATAATTTAGATGCAGCAATATATACCACACCAGATACTACACCAGTTACAGAGTAACTGCCTCCTAAATACTCGATCCTCAATGCATATAATATGCTAACAACTTTGACTTCTAGACTTAGCAAAAACACACTAACTGGCAGCAAAACAAATGACTAAAAATACATGACTAACTCAACATGTCATATAGCCTAACTTAGGGAATTATAAACAAATATAAACCTAACAAATTCGAACCCTAAACTCAACATATTTAAGTTGAATTTAAACACCATCGGCGCCTACGGTCCTATCTGTTAGGAAATTATGAAAAAAAAAAAATCCATATTATCAGTCGTATTTCTTGGATGATCAACTTCGCCAGCAAAGTCTACATTAATGTATCTTTGTACTTTTATTTCTCCTTTGCTAAAGTACAGAAACTTCTATGTAGTGTCTCGAAGATACCGTAAAATCCATTTGACTGCTTCCCAATGAGCTTTTCCAAGATTTTCCATAAACATGCTTACAACTCCTAATGCATGGCCAATGTCTGTCTTACCCATTAATTATTTTTCTTCCTCTGTCTGAGGGGACTAGTCGTTGGATAGGCGAAAATAACTAGACAATGGTGTGCTAACCGGCTTAGCCTTTTACATGTTGAATCTTTGCAAAACACAGTTGATGTACTCGGCCTGAGAAAACTGCAAAATTCCTTTTTGCTTATCTTTCATGATTGCATTCCAAGAATCTTCTTTGTTAGACCCAAATCCTTCATGTCAAAATCCTTTGATAACTGCATCTTCAAGTTTCTGATTTCATCAATATATGGACCTGCTACTAACATATCATCGACATAGAGTAGCAAAATGATGTAACTGGACTATTATCTCTTGAAGAAACAACAATGGTTGGCATTGCACTTCTGGAAACCTTCCTTGTGCATTAAGCTTTCAAACTTCATATATGTTGAAATACAAATAGAGTCAGGGTTTTGTCATCGTTCCACAGAGATTGTTCGGAGATATCGCAGCTGTTGTACCCCAAATTTTGCCCTCGGATATTCTGATTTTTTTTCATATCATTTTACATTAGTCATTTTCGCATTTTTGTTAAACATCTGTTAATCATGCATTTTAGCCGATTTTTATCATTTCCATGCCATTTTCTTTTTGTTTTATTTTATTGTTATTTAGATAATTTTCTTGGATTGCTTAAATTAGTTTAATTTCAGTATAGTTTTTATTTTGGTCTAGTTCAAATTAGAAATTTCATCTTGGTTTACTCTTAATTTTAGTTTAAATATAATTTGATTAGTTCAATTTTTATTAACCTAGTTTGGTTTTAATTTTAATTTTAATTTTTATTCCAATTATAATTAGTTCAGTATTTAGACTTTATTTTATCTTCTTTATTTAAATTTTTGTTATTAATTTATAATTAATGCAAATTTTAATAGTTAATTAAAATTTTCTATTTTAGTATTTTCTATCTATTTTTTTTATTTTTTTTTAGTTAAAGATTTTTCATTTAATCCTAAGTTAATTCAAATTCATTTAGTTTCTTAATTTAGATAAGGTTTTATATTAATTTTGGTTTAGATATTTATTTTCTATTTATATATTTTATTTTAGCTTATAATTTAATCAATTGTCATAAGTCATGCTCTCTCTACTTTATCCTGCTACGCCCTGCACTTCATGAGTCCATCGATTTTGACCAAGACCTCACAATTGCTTCAACCACACACCAAAACCTTGTATCAAAATGGAATAACATTGATCTGCTAAGAGAAAGAAACTTGTGCGACCTGCCTTTCCTTCACACCAATTTTGCACAACAGACCTGCATCATAAACTTGGCATGACCAAGTACTTTGACCAAAGACAAGGACTTCTCACTACCACTAACCTATGCGGACCCCAACGGCTCTCTCCCTCTGCGTTTTTGTTTCTTGGACTTTTCCTCCCTCCTTATGACCCACTTCATATATCACTCTGCAGCGGACTCTTCTGTTGGAACTGAGTTCCAAGAAAGATGAATATTTGAGAGAAGAAGAAGGAGAGAAAAGAGATTAGGGTTTTGTGAAAAATTTGCAAAATTTTATTATGAAGATGTTGTGTCTAAAATACACAATACAACGCCCTTTATATAGGCTGTCAAAGCCCAGGCCCAAAACTAACATTTCGACACAACCTAGTCAATTCGACTGAACCCCTTATCAGTTATATTCGACTCTGTCGAATACAGCTGACCTACACATCATTACAACAATTCGACTGACTATACAACATTTCGACCAAAACCTATAAGCCCTTCGACTTCGACAACCTAACATGAATTACTTCTAACACACCACCTAATTCATGTTTTCAAGACTTCTCATCCCAATGCTCTTCTTTAACTCGTCGAATCTGATTTTCTTCAATGGTTTGGTAAGTATGTCAGCTAGTTGAACTTCAGTCCTGCAATATTCAAGATCCAGCTTCCCTCTGTTCACTTGATCCCTGAGAAAATGATACCTTCTTTCTATGTGCTTACTTCGACCATGACACATAGGATGATTGGCAAGATCAATAGCTGACTTGTTGTCTACAAACAATTTCATCTTCCCAGGTTCCTTGATCTTGAGTTCTTCGAGCAACATTTCTATCCATGCTGCCTGACATGCTGCATACGATGCAGCTACATACTCAGCTTCACATGATGACAAAGCTACAATGCTTTGTTTTCTCGAACTCCAAGAGATTAGAGCTCCTTCGATCATGGAAATATAGCCTGCAGTACTTTTCTTCTCATCTTGGTCTCCACTGAAATCTGAATCAGTATAACCATATACCTCAGCATCTTTCGACTTGGACTTATTTCGACATGGCATCAGCACACCATGATCAATCGTACCCTTAATGTATCTCAGTACTCTCTTTACTGCAATGAGATGACATTCTTGGGGTTTCTCCATAAATCGACTTAACAATCTGACACTTTGACAAATGTCTGGCCTTGTATTGCAAAGATACCTCAAGGATCCAATGATTTGTTTGTACAATGTCGAACTTACAAACTCATCATCAGTTACCTTTTTCAACTTTGCTCCTGTTTCCAATGGAGTTGTTGCAGCTTTACAGCCAGTCATCTTGAACCTCTTCAAGATATCTTGAGCATACTTCTTCTGGTGCAGGAACACACCTTCAGCTGTGTCTTTGAATTCCATCCCTAAGAAATATGACAAATTCCCTAGGTCGGACATTTCGAACTCTTGCATTAGCTTCGACTTAACTTTTCTTATCTCAGCTTCATTTGCACCTGTAATCAGCAAATCATCAACATACAGGCATAAGATGATTCGACTATCATTGTCGACATCATTTACATAAACTCCATGCTCAGACACACACTTCGTGAACCTTGCTTCGATTAGGAAACTATCTATTCTCTTGTTCCAAGCCCTTGGGGCTTGCTTCAATCCATAGAGAGCTTTCCTCAATCTGTACACCTTCGGCTCATGCCCTTTGACCTCAAATCCTGGTGGTTGACTGACATATACTTCTTCCTCCAAAGGTCCATTCAAAAATGCTGATTTTACATCCAACTGATGTATCTTCCATCCTCTATATGCTGCTGTCGAAACAACAATCCTGATTGTTTCCAACCTAGCCACTGGCGCATAGACTTCGTTGAAATCAACACCAGGTTTCTGCAGAAATCCTCTTGCCACTAGTCTTGCCTTATGCTTGGCAATTTCACCATTTGGCCTTCGTTTCAGCTTGTAAACCCACTTCACATCAATAGGCTTCTTGCTGGCTTTTTCGACAAGTTCCCAGGTATTGTTCTTTTCAATTACCCTGAGTTCCTCCTTCATGGCTTCACACCAATTCGAATCATTCATGGCTTCATCCAAGTTAATTGGTTCTGCTTCAGCCATCATCATCGCTTCTTCTGTTAAGTCACCATCTGCATCAATTGCATTATCTGGAAATCTCTCATATCCAGCTAACCTTGTCGACTTAGCTCTTGTTCTAGTCGATCTTCTTACATTCTGCTCGGGAGGTTCTTCATTTCGACTTGTCGTGGCCTCAGTTTGTTGATCTTCTTCAAACACTGTCGGAACTGTCTCTTCCAGTTGTCGACCAGTATCCTGTCGAACTGACCCATGACTCCACTCCCAATTTTGATTTTCATCTACCAGAACATCTCGACTGATCATAAATTTATCATCTTCTGGTGAATATAGTCTATATGCACCAGTCGAATGATAACCTATGAGCACCATAGTTTGACTTCGATCATCTAGTTTTGTTCTCAATTGCTCAGGAACATGCCTGAAACATATTGATCCAAAAACTCTAAAATGACTTACATTTGGCTTCTCACCTGTCCAAGCTTCATAAGGAGTCTTCTCGACTAACTTCTTCGTTGGACATCTATTCAGAATGTATACTGCTGTCGAAGCTGCTTCAGCCCAAAATCTCTTTGGCACCTCTTTAGCCTTCAACATACTTCTCGTCATATTCAATATACTTCTATTCTTCCTCTCAGCTATTCCATTGTGTTGAGGTGTATTGGGTGCAATAACCTCATGCTCTATACCTTCCTCTTCACAGAATCTAGCAAACTCTCGAGAGACATATTCGCCACCACCATCAATTCTCAGTTTCTTTAGCTTGCAGCCACTTTGCTTTTCGACAAGCAACTTAAACTTCTTGAACTTTGTGAATACTTCACTTTTACTTTCGATCACATAAATCCACATATATCTGGTGAATTTATCAATGAAAGTTAAGAAGTAACGCTTACCACCATTCGACCTAACTTCAAAAGGTCCACATACGTCAGAGTGAACAAGCTCCAACTTTCCTTTCGACTTGATTAGCAGATCATGTTTGAATGCTTTTCTAGCCTGCTTTGCTTTGCAGCATTCCTCACACACATGATTTGGTTCCTTCACCTAAGGTAAACCATACACCATCTTCTTCTGATTTAGCATACCCAAACTCCTGAAGTTTAGATGCCCATATCTATGATGCCATAGCCAATTCTTTTCTTCTTCTGTAGTTGACGCAAGACATTCCTGATTAATCATGTTAATCTAAACTTTAAACGTCTTGTTATCAGCCAATGGTGCTTTCAGTACCAACCTACCATCAGCATGATACACCTTCATTTGATTATTCTCCAGCTTCATATTATGTCCTTTGGCAAGTAATTGACCTATACTTATCAAGTTACTTGTCATAGACGGCACATACAACACATCAGTAATGTTGGCTTTTCTACCATCTCTTCTCATTACAAATATGTTTCCTTTTCCACCTGATGTGATCTGTCTACCATCTGCAAACTTTATCACCTTCTTAACTGATTCATCAAGCTTGTTGAACCAGTTCTTGTTACCAGTCATGTGGTTGCTGCAACCTGAATCAAGATACCACAAATTCGTTTCATCATCATTCGACTGAGTGTCTGCCATTAGTAGCACACCTTCAGAATCACTCTCTCCTGTCTGTGCATACTGCGCTTTGTCACTTTCTTTTGCTCGTGCTTCCTTCTTCTTTCGACAGTCTCGAGCATAATGACCAAAACTTTGGCAATTGTAACACTGCACGTCTTTCATGTCAACTTTCTTCCCAGAATACTTGTTGCCCATGCCTTTCTTTGTCGAATCATCATGATTCTTTGAACTCTTGCTTGATTTCTCATCACCAGCAAGATTCCTTCCCTGCTTCGCCTTCCCAAATTTCTTGGTGAATTTCGCTTGTAGTGCTTGGTCCGATACCTTTTCTCTTTCTGAATCTCTTTGCTTCAATCTCATCTCATGAGCTTCCAAAGAAGCCTGTAGCTCTTCAACCTTCATCTCAGCGAGGTTCTTGGACTCTTCAATTGACACTACAATGTAATCAAAATTTGCAGTCAGAGATCTTAGTACCTTCTCAATCTTCTGCAAATCTGTGATTGTTTCTCCACAAGACTTCATCTGGTTCGTCAGCATCACCAATCTTGAAAAGAATTCCGAAACTGATTCATCTTCCTTCATTTGAATCATCTCGTATTGCTTTCTCAAGGTTTGCAGCTTCACCCTCTTCAGTTTCTCATCACCTCCATACAAGTTCTTTAACTTGTCCCACGCTTCTTTTGCAGATTCTTCTTCAATAATTTTCTCAAACACATTCGGATCCACACACTGGTGAATCAAGAACAAATCTTTGCCATCTTTCTTCCTTTGATCCTTGTACGCAGCTTTCTGTTCATCAGTAGCATTTGCCCCCAATTTCGTTACGCCATCATTCACAATTTCAACCACATCTTGAAATCTGAAGATAACTCTCATCTGCGCCACCCACCGTTGGTAGTTTTCCCCTTTGAAAACCGGTAGATTCGCTGGGAATTGTGTGGACGTTGTTGCTCCGTTTGCCATTAGATTCTCTCTGAATCGCAACCGGGCTCGTTGATACCAATTGTTGGAACTGAGTTCCAAGAAAGATGAATATTTGAGAGAAGAAGAAGAAGAAGAAGAAGAAGGAGAGAAAAGAGATTAGGGTTTTGTGAAAACTTTGCAAATTTTTATTATGAAGCTGTTGTGTCTAAAATACACAATACAACGCCCTTTATATAGGCTGTCAAAGCCCAGGCCCAAAACTAACATTTCGACACAACCTAGTCAATTCGACTGAACCCCTTATCAGCTATATTCGACTCTGTCGAATACAGCTGACCTACACATCATTACAACAATTCGACTGACTATACAACATTTCGACCAAAACCTATAAGCCCTTCGACTTCGACAACCTAACATGAATTACTTCTAACATCTTCTTCACCACCTTTTAAAGACCTTCACTACACGCATGCTCCCTTATATCATTTCCATAACCACACATACCAACAGGATGTACTTTCAAAATGAAAAAAAAACAAACCATGCTATACACCACAAAATACACTCTGCAACTCTCCTTTCAATCTCAACCCAAACCACATCACATTATTTAAAATATCATCTTCTTCTTTCCACAATATCATCACCTCCTACCTACATACTCTATCTCGGTTGAAGATAAGAGAGATAAGCCATAACTTCACCTTCGTTGAATCTTGAACACACCCACCTCACCAACCTTGTTTGTTACACCGAAAAACACCTCATAACCTCCATTAAAAGCAAAACTCACCACCGCCAAACCGTTCCGACAACCACCATTTTCGCACCGTACAACAACTAGCGGCATAAAACCACTACGTAAGGAGCGAGGAAAAGGCTCGTGCAGCAGGAGAGAAGACGAGAAAGTGCAACGAAAAAAAAGAAAGAAGACGCGGCGCAAGAAGGCGAGGGAGAAACGAAACCGCCGACAACGTTCAATTCTCGGTAACAATTCAAAATAAGTTTTTCTACAGTACTGTTTGTTTGATTTTGATATTTATTCGATTTCGGTTCGTTTGTGTTATACCTATTCTAATTTTGCTCTGTGTTTAAGTGTTGCAATATTATGTAAATAGTCTTGTTTGTATGTGTTTTTAAATGGCTTGATGAATAGTGTTGTGTGTTAAAAGTAGAACATGTTTGTCTCATTAAAAATTTGAAATTAGATTTTCTATGCTTGCATTTGTATTGATGGTGTTTCGGTACTGTTACTTTCTGTCATAATATTTTGTATGCATATCATATCATATTGCTATAACCTTTTTTTTACTTTAGTTTGTTTTCTAAAATATATAAATTTTGGTTTATTTTTTAGTTATACACATTTTGTTCTTTTAAGACATACGTTTTAATTTTTTAAATTAGTTTATACATTTCATTTTTTTAAAAACAAAGTATTATAAGCATATTGTTTTAAAAAAAAAAGATATATACGTTTTGTTTTTTTTGCTTTATATACATTTCTTTTTTTAGTTTGAAATTTGGATATATTAGAGAAAAAACCAAAAATATATTTTTATTTTATTTAGTTTTAGATATTAAAAAAATGATGACAAAAAACATATGAGATGGTTGCTAATTCCATTTTTAATTTTTTTAGGTTAATTAGGTAGGAATATATTTTTAAAAAGGGATATGAAAAATATGTTAACTTTTAATTGATTTAAATATTTTTATTTAATATTGATTAATTAAATTATTAATTAATCTTATTAAATATTTATATTTAAATTAATTAATAATTCTTGTTTCCCGATTCTATTTGTAACTGATTTGCTTCACGAGGTTTTTTCGCGTATATATCTTTGTCTGCTGATTACCTTATGCTTTTCCGTGAATTTCAGTTAACTTTTCACTATCTGATTGCATGATGTTTTTTCGTGTACTGTGTCTGTGACTTATCTGTTTGCCTTAGTCCAAAGGAAAGGACCCTATAGTTGACTTCCATGTCATTTAGGATAGACTGTTCATTCCCTTATCTCACGCCGCCGCGCGATCGAGACTTGCCTTCACTTTTTTACCTAGCCTTAAGTTTGGAGTCGCCGCGCTCCACGTAGGTGTCTTGCTGTCAGACCCTACTTTCCCTTGGAACCTTGACCACAGTTAAAAGTTCTTCATCCCCGTTGAGGGGAACTACGATTGCTCTGATTTCTCAAGCTCACCTTGAGAATACGTAGGCATAGGATTGCGAGATCCTAGCGAGCTACCTTTTTCTTTTTCCATCTTTTTCCTTTACATCCGATGCCTTCTCGGATTCCACATTTTCTTTTTACACCCTTAGACCATACTTAGTGTACATACCCTTAGGTCTTTTACCTTAGCACTTCCCTTAACAAGCAAACAATAACATAACACAAGTATTACAAGAGGTTCCCGTAGAGTACTACGGATACTTAGGGTGCTAATACCTTCCCTTTGTATAACCAACCCCCCGAACCTTAGATCTCCCCCCTTTAGGTTTTTTAACGATCTTGAGCCTTTCCTTTGGATAAATCAAAGTCGGTTGTAAAAGAAAATGATGCAAGTTAATTAATAGCTTGTTATCCGATTTTCACCGCAACAGAAATGGCGACTCTGCTGGGGAATATCTAAAGTGATGAGACAACTGATTCAGGCATGATCGGCTGACACTTTAGAAAGAAAAGATAACACAAGTTCCTCAATGGAAGCAGAACCGGAAAGACGGTCTCCACTGGGGAATCAAAAGTCATCATCCATGAATGGAAATGGATGGAAAAGAGTCACGACATTCAGAAGAGCATTAAATGAAGTGGGGAAAAAACAGGGAAATACATGAGACATTCAAGCAAACATCAGAGGTATTCAGAAGAGCATTGAATAAACTCTGGAAAAATATCAGACAACGGAGACATTCAGAAGAGCATTGAATGAACTCTGGGACGCATATCAGAGATATTCGGAAAAGCATCGAATAAACTCCGCCACACATCCAGGAAATCATTGGATGGAGAATGGAAACAGACTAGAAAACATTCAGCAGTCGTTAACCAAAGTCAGAAATGAATTGAAGACATCTAGAAGAGCATTAGATGAAGACAAGAATTCTAAAGATACATACGAAACATTTAGAAGAGCATTAAATGTATGGGAAAGGGTTTTGAAAACATATCCGGAAGAGCATCAGATAAGCAACATTATATCTGGAAGAACATTAGATAAACAAGGTCATATTCGGAAGAGCATCAGATAGACACAAAGGGCTCCGGAAAAACATCAGGAGCGAAAGACTTGATCTGAAAGAAACATAAAAAAGAGAGACACATCAGGAAGAGCATCAGATGGGAAAGGCAATGTCATTCCGGAAAAGCATCAGAATAAACAAAGGGCTATATGGGAAAACATCAGATAAGTTCTGGAAGAACATCAGAACAAAAGACTCGATCTGAAAGAACATCAGAAAGAGAAAGGCACATTCGGAAGAGCATCAGATGGTAAAAGCAATGTCATTCCAGAAAAGCATCAGAATTAACAAAGTAAAATATTTGGAAAAACATCAGATAAGTTCTGGAAGAACATCAGAACAAAAGACTCAATCTGGAAAAACATCAGAAAGAGAGACACATCCGAAAAAGCATCAGATGGTAAAAGGCAATGTCATTCCGGAAAAGCATCAGAATCACAAAGGGCTATCTGGGAAAACATCAGATAAGTTCTGGAAGAACATCAGAACAAAAGACTCAATCTGAAAAAAAACATCAGAAAGAGACACACATCCGAAAAAGCATCAGATGATGAAAGCAATGTCATTCCAGAAAAGCATCAGAATAACAAAGTGATTATCTGGAAAAACATCAAATAAGTTCTGGAAGAACATCAGAACAAAGACTCAATCTGAAAAAACATCAGAAAGAGACACACATCCGGAAAAGCATAAGATGATTCAAAGAGAGAGTTCTGGGAAAACGTCAGAACAGAAGACTCGATCTGGTAAAACATCAGACGGTAAAAGAAATGAAATTCTGAAAAAACATCAGAAATACAAAGGACTATCTGGAAAAACATCAGAACATAGGACTCAATTTGGAAGAACATCATAAAGAGACAAATATATATGACATCCAAGAACGACATTGGACACAAAAGAGGAACAAGCATATCCTGAAAAACAATCGGATAAGAAAGGTCATATCTGGAAGAACGTCAGATAGACACGACAATATCTATTTGGTAGGGCCACGTGAGTCGGACATTGACCACAAGGAGGAAATCTTTAAACCCTTTTCCCAGTGAAGACCGTTTTTCGGTTCAACCTTCATTGCGGATCTTTTCTAGAATGTCATCTAGTCGCGTTTAGCCTTGATGATCAATCATTCTAGATACTTTGTTGAAGCCCATTTCTTGGTTCTATCTCCAACAAGGTTACTTCTAAAGCGCCAACCAGTCATACTTGAACCTGTTGTTCCATCACTTTAGAGGTTACTTCCAAAGAGCCAACCGGTCATTCTTGAACCTGTTGTTCCATCACTTTAGAGGTGTTTCTAGGATGTCATTTAGTCACGTTAGACTTGATGATCAATCATCCTAGATACTTTATTGGAGCCCAATTTGGGGTATGACAGCAGCCGTTCTACAGTTGTATACGTTTTAAAGTTCAAAGTAACAAGGGTTTTTAGTTGTTGTTAATCGGAACGTTTGCATTCAAATTTAAGTAATAGCGGTAAAGAGATATGTTTTAACGATTTATAAAAAGCATGTCAAGATTAGGGTTCGAAAAACCTATTTTGCACGGATATAATCGACAAAGCTAATGAACTCGTTTAGACGGTAAATGTAATCACATATCCTCCCAATATGTTTATCTCTAACACATATTGTGAGTTTTGCCATTTTGATCCTTTGATGATCTCTCACTCAAACTATCAAAATGACAACATTCAAGTTCAATATTTATGAACATCAACACTCATTACTATCTCTAGCCAATGTGCATTGATGGATGAACAACCTAGGTAAAGTGTAAGAGCACATTTCTCAATCATGAACCAACACAAAGAATAAACCATAGAAACAAAGTTTTCATCATACATTCATCATCCAAGAGTTCACAAGCTAGAGTCAATACATATACATGCAAAAGAAAGGTTTATATACCATCTAACCTTGACATAAAAGGAAAATTAGCTCTCCATTGTCATGGGAGCTAAACAAACAAGAAGATGAAGATGAATATCAAGCATCAATGACGATCTCTTGACGAATGATTCTTCCAATCTTCCTAAATAGGATGCTATTGTGTTTACAAAGTATTTGGCTCTAAAAATTATCAAAGATCCCAAGAAAAATATAGAAAAGTCTATTTAAAAGGGGGCAGAGGATCGCAGAGCACGCTAAGCGCGCTGCACCGCGCTGAGCGCGGCCTCATTTATTGCAAAACCGACCTAAAGCGCGCTTAGCGGGCTCAAGACCGCGCTAAGCGGGCTACTCTCTGTAACTAGCTCTAACACCGCGCTATGAGCGCGCTTAGCGGGCTCCAAGCATGCTCAAAAAATCATTTTCTTCACAAACTGCTTCAAGGGGGATTTCCTTGCTCCAAGCTACACATTTCCATGCAAAAACCTTCAATTAAAACACAAAAGTTAAATAGATAAGTTAAATAATGTAATTAACTATACTACGGTTATTAACAGAAAACAATGGGAAAAGGCATTGATTATCAAATAAAGATCACAAAAAGGTGCTAAAAACTAAACTAAATATTAACACAATTTAGCACCTAACAATATACTACTATCTTGAAGCTTATTTCATGCCATACAAGCTCTTCTTTAATCTGCACGCCATATTTTGTTTCCCTTCCTCTGAGAAACCTTCAGGTTGGTGCATATAGATCTCCTCATCTAAGTCTCCATGAAGAAGTGCAATTTTCACGCCTAATTGCTACAGGTATAGCTCTTTGTTGGCCACAATACTTAAAACAGACCTGGTAGTATTGAGCTTCACAACTAGAGCAAAGATATTAGTGTGGTCAACTCCTTCTTTGTGCTCAAATCCTTTTATAACTAGTCGAGCTTTGTATCGCTTAGAACCATCACGATCCTCTTTTACTCGATACACCCATTTGTTGTGAAATGTCTTCTTTCCACTAGGTAACTCAGCTAGTTCCCATGTCTGGTTGGAGATTAAATACTTCATCTCATCTTTCATTGCAAGTTCCTACTTACTAGCATCTATGGTCTAACATGCTTCTGTGTAACACCCTTTTTCTACCCAACAAACATCACGGATAATTCAACAATTTCATCAGAGTATAGTCCCAAAAAGGGCATCACATATCGTCACAAAACGTCAATTAACCACTTGTCCCGTAACACGGGTTTTACCATCATAATTTATTTAAACACCACGCAGCGGAAATCAAGTTTAAAAGAATATAATCCAAAACTATTCAAAATAAAACTCATAAAACATCATGTCAACAAAACAAAAGAATGTAATTCGTTCGACTCAAACGTCCCGACCCGATGTTACATATTAGAGCAAGACCCTCTAATCGACAGAGAAATCAAAATACTTCAAAAGCTAAATCTTCATGCTCTAAGGAAGCTAAGTCTGATCACCTGCACGTTACCCGCGTGGAGGCAACATTCAAACAGGCAGGGTGAGTAATCACGAATCAATATATATGATATAAGCAAAAGATAAACCACAAACACATAGACATCATCACGTCATTTCACAACGTCAAAATACATCAATTACGTCAATATAATGTAATGCCAATGCATCATCATAGAATCATGCATGTGGTACCAACTCGTTATAATTAATGGACACTAGGCCATCCCCCTCCAAAGATCTCCACCAATAGGATCGATTCTACACAAGAACCGGAGCATGTCATAAAACACCTCAATCCACACAATGGGATTAGAGCCGCCAAATGGACCGAAGTCCTAACTCTGCCATGAATGCATGATGTAAATCGTCATAATAAACATCATCATATAATCGTCATAATTACATCATCATTCATGAAATCATCATCAAACAAACATTATTATATAACACCAAGTCGCACTCATTAAACTCGTCATTTACACATCACAATTCATCATATTATGTTCATCACGTATAAATCCCCGATTTTATCTCGTTCATCATCATTATTAGTTTACTGGTGTCTTATTATCTCATCATAGCCCTACGTCTCAAAGAAACCACGTCACAAGCGAAATCGGGACAGAAATCGCAAAAAAGGAAAAGTCTGCCTACAGCCCTGCTCATACGCGTAATGTCCATCCTGTTACACGTATGGCTCATTTTTACGCCCCTGGCCTGCGTATCATACGCGTAGGGCCCATTGCCCAGGCCTTCAAAACGTGTATTTCCAGACCTACTAGGCGTGTTAACAGAGAGGGTTTCCCTTTCAAATTCCTCTTCAGAAACCCCATACGCGTAATGGCTAGCCCATACGCATAAGGCACCTTTTCCCAGAACCCATACGCGTACGCACCTCTTCATACGCGTATGCTTCTTCCCCTTCAGTTCCCATACGCGTATTTCCACCCCATACGTGTATTGACTCCATTCTCATATGCGTATACTACGCGTATTGGCAGAGGGTCGTGCTGGCCCTTGGTGACGGGGGCGTATGCTACACGTACGACCCTGGGAACGTCGCCTATTACGCGTAACGCCTCCCCTGTTACGCGTATCTCTACATTCATGACAGCATCAACAATCGTTCACACAGATTCAACATCAATCACAACAACATAGATCAGATTCGTAATAGAAATATACACATATAGAGTTACGAAAATCGTCACAGATTTGTCACAGATTCAGCACAAATTCATCAGAAAATGCAAACACACAAAGTGCACTACCTTAAATCCATATCAAACATATAAACCCGGATTACCCCCATACCTCGAATTTTCCAGCAAAAAGGTTCTTCGTTTGGGATTCTACAGTCGATTCCTCGTTCTATGCTCTAGTCTCTTCTTCCTTAGCTTTCTCTTCACTTCTTAGGGTTGCGCAAAGACTAATTACCCTAATTCCTTATTTTCTTTTGTTAAATATATCTTTTGGGCCTTAATTATGGTTTACCGTATTATCCTCAATTAATCTCCTCAATATTACCGTCTTACCCTTAATGGTCCTCCTAATTATTTTAATTAACAATAATAATAATAATCTAAATAATATTATAAATATTCAAATTATTCTACTATTATTATTAATAAAATAATCTAATAATTTCTACATCTAAGAGACCTCAATGTTCCCTCAACCCAAGGTTACCCCTACAGCACCACACAAAGTCATCAACTTCACATAATCCATCAAAATGCACCAAAACACCGAACAATCATAATAATTCAATTAAGTAAATATTATAATTATTTTGGGGTGTTACAACTCTCCCCCATTTAAAGAATTTCCCCCCTCGAAAATTACCTCAAGGAAATAGAGTCGGATACGACTCTCTCATATGATCTTCACGTTCCCAAGTCCAACTTTCGCCAGCTGGTCCACCCCACAACACCTTCACCAAAGTTATGTCTTTACCCCACAGTTGCTTCATCTTCTGACCATCAATCCGCACAGGTAATGATTCCATTGTCAGGTTATCCCTTACTTGTACATCATCCATTTGAATCACATGTGACGGATCCGAAATGTACTTCCTCAACTGAGACACATGGAACACGTCATGCAAATTCGCAAGTGACGGCGGTAAAGCAATCCTATAGGCTACCTGTCCTATCCTCTGCAAGATTTGATACGGACAAACAAAACGTGGAGTAGGCTTCCTAGACTTCAAAGCTCGACCCACGCCAGTCACTGGCGTTACCCTCAAAAACGCGTGATCTCCCTCTTAGAATTCAAGCGCTTTCCTCCTCTTATCATGGTAACTCTTCTGGGGACTCTACGAAGCCCTCATCCTTTCTTGGATCACCTTAATCTTCTCAGTTGTCTCTTGTACAATTTTAGGTCTGAGAACAGCATTATCGCTTGACTCATACCAATACAAAGGAGTCATACATCTTCTTTCATACAAAGCTTCATAGGGCGTCATTCCAATACTAGCGTGAAAACTATTATTGTACGTGAACTCAATTAACAGAAAACGGCTATCCCAAGATCCTTTGTGATCCAACACACAAGCCCTCAGCAAATCCTCCAAAGATTAGATAGTTTTTTCCGTCTGACCGTCCGTCTGCAGATGATATGCAGAACTCATCCTCAACTTAATACCCAAAGCATCTTGCAAACTCTTCCAGAATCTAGATGTAAATCTTGAGTCTCTATCCGACACAATACTCGAAGGTATCCCATGCAAGTTCACAATCTCCTCAATGTACATTTCAGCTAACTTCTGCATAGAATGATTAATCTTCATCGGCAAGAAATGAGTCGATTTAGTTAATCTATCCTCAATCACCCAAATCAAATAATTTCCCTTTGCTATCCTCGGCAACCCCGACACAAAGTCCATAAAAATGTTATCCTATTTCCATTCTGGAATATTCAATGGTTGCGTCATACCTAAAGGTTTTTGATGCTTAATCTTCGATTTCTGACAAGTCCAGCATGCATAAACAAACTCTGCAATATCCTTCTTCATACCTAGCCACCAAAACAACTTTTTCAAATCCTGATACATCTTCGTAGCACCGGGATGAATACTCAATCTACTTTGATGTCCTTCTTCAAGAATGCTCTTCTTAATTTCTGGAACATCTGGGACACACATCTTGTCTCTGAACATCATCCCACCCTTCTCACTAATCCGGAATTCACCTCTATTGCCTTGGTTGATCAAAGTCAACTAGTCAACCAACTTAAAGTCAGATTGTTGTCCTACTCTGATCTCTTCCAGAATACCACTAGTCAACTTCAACATTCCCAACCTCACACTGTCAAGGGTCTCTTCACATACCAAACTCAAATCTCAGAATTGTTCAAGTAACTCCAACTCTTTCACCATAAGCATCGACATATGCAATGACTTCCTGCTCAATGCATCAGTCACTACATTTGCTTTACCAGGATGGTAATTCAAATCAAAGTCATAATCATTCAACAATTCCAACCATCTTCTCTGCCTCATATTTAACTCTTTCTGATCAAACAGGTACTTCAAGCTCTTATGATCACTGAACACTTCGAACTTAGAGCCGAACATATAATGTCTCCAAATCTTCAACACAAATACCACAACTTCCAACTCTAGGTCATGGGTTGGGTAATTCACTTCATGAACCCTCAACTACCTAGAAGCATAAGCAACAACTTGACCATTCTGCATCAACACTCCTCCAAGACCCATCTTCGATGCATCACAATACACTACAAAAGATTCATTCGGGTTAGGCAAAATCAACACTGGAGCAGTCATCAACCTCCTTTTCAATTCCACAAAACTCTTTTCACAAGCTACATCCCACACAAAAGCTTGACCCTTTCGAGTTAACTGAGTCAAGGGTAATGCCAACTTAGAAAAACCTTCGATAAACTTGCGGTAATAACTCGCCAATCCCAAAAAACTTTGTATCTCGGTAGCAGACTCCGGAGTCTCCCACTGTAACACATCATAAATTTTAGAGGGATCAATAGCAATCCTGCCACTTGAAATCACATGGCCAAGAAAACTCACTTCCTTCAACCAAAACTCACACTTGGACAACTTTGCATACAACTTCTTCTCCTTCAATACTTGCAACACAGTTCTCAAATGCTCAATATGCTCTTCTTCAGATATAGAGTATATCAGAATATCATCAATGAAAACCACAACAAACTGGTTCAAATACTCATGAAACATCCAATTCATATACTCCATGAACACACCAGGTGCATTGGACACTCCAAACCGCATCACAGTGTATTCATACTGACCATACCTCGTCCTAATAGCTCTCTTCGGAATGTCATCAGGCTTAACACGAATCTGGTCATAACCCGACCTCAAATCAATCTTGCTAAACACACAAGCACCTACTAACTGATCCATCAAAATGTCAATTCTTGGGAGTGGATATTTATTCTTGATAGTCACTTTATTCAACTGCCAATAATCGACGCGCAACCTTATACTTTCGTCCTTCTTCTCCACTAACAGCACAGGAGCACCCCACGGAGAAACACTTGGTCGAACAAACATCTTCTCAAGCAATTCTTATAGTTGCTTCTTCAATTCACTTAACTCAGAAGCGGATATCCGGTAAGGACCCATTGACACTGGACTCGTACCTGGTATTAAGTCCACTGCAAACTTTACTTCACGTTCTGGAGGAAAATCACTTATGTCGTCTGGAAACACATATGGAAATTCACAGACAACAGGTAATTCGACACTCACAGCTTCACAATCAACCTGCAATGATGCAAACATTGCAAACACCAAGGCTTTGTCTTCCAGAAGTTCGTCTACTTGCTTAGCAGACAAGAACATCAACTCCCCACCATCACCAAACTCAGGAAACTCTATAGTCTTGTTATAACAATTGATATAAACATGGTTAAACTCTAACCAGTTCATTCCAAAGATTACATTGATTTGGTCCAAGGGTAAATACAACAAATCCATCACAAAACTCCTCCCAAAAATTGTTAAAGGACATCTTAAATACACAAAAGTGGTAGTAACAGAACCATTAGCTAGAGTTTCTATTACCATTCATATCAGACACTTTCAAACCCAATACATTAGCACATTCAAGCGATATAAACGAATGAGTAGCACCAGTATCAATAATAGCGACCAACTCAACATTATTAATAAAACAAGTACCTCGAATCAGAATGTCCTTCTTTGGCACCTCCGCACCACTCAAAGAAAACACTCTGCCACTGGTCTGAGCAGCAATGGCAGTCTTCTTCGGTTTCTGACATTGGATACTGATGTGACCTTTCTCACCACAGTTGAAATAGGTTAGACCATCATCTTTGCAATCAGCAGCTCTATGATCCTTCTTACCACATTCGTAGCACCTCAACACACTATTGGTGCAACCATCAGCACAGTGGCTTGCTCCTCACACCTGTAGCACTTCCCATAAGCGGGAGCTGCTCCCCCACTTATCTTCTTCCCATCTAAAGCCTTCTGTTTTCCCTTGTGAGCTGAAGTCGTATAAGGCTTCCCCCTGTACCGCCCTTTCTTCTCACTCAACAGCTTGTAGTGAGCAGATCGAGCTCGGCTATCATCATCGTAGATCCTACTCTTATCCACCAGCTCAGCAAACATGCGAATCTGTTGGTACCCAATACCCTGCTTGATTTCTGGTCTCATCCCATTCTCGAACTTGAGACACTTGGACATCTCAGCATCAACACGGTTGTAGTGAGGACAGAACTTCACCAATGCCTCGAACTTCGCAGCATACTCTGCCATAGTCTTGTCTCCTTGTTTCAGCTCAAGGAATTCCACCTCTCTTTTGCCACGAGCATCCTCTGGAAAATACTTTCCCATAAACTCGTATTTAAACACAACCCAGGTTATCACAGTGCCAACATCTACGAATCTCTGACGGGTGTTATCCCACCAATCCTCGGCCTCTTCTGACAGCATATGCGTTCCAAACTGAACTTGTTGCTGTAGCGAGCGATTTTGGACGTGGTTCTTAAGCACTGTCGCTCTTTGGGTTTTACTACAGCTCGATTTATATTTTATCCTATTGAATCTGATGAAGGAAGGGCAATAGACGTCTCCAACTAACGCTGCTTTTCAAATTGAGGTCAAACAGTCGAAACTGTTGGTTTATAGATGTGGTCAATGTGGGGGGGCCTCTCTCTGCTTATTTTGTTAAGAATGAAATGACGGGACTATTCACGGGGATTTTAGATAGGTACTGGATTTGATGCTTTTGATTAGTGTGCTCGCTAAGATTTTTCTTTCAATCTTATGCCTACGTATTCCCGTTTACCGAAACAGGGAAATCAGAGCGATCGTAGTTCCTCCTATTCTATGGGAGGAAATGGGTGTTTTGGTGTCATGTTTAAAGCCCAAGACTTGAAGCGAAAGGTGATCTATATCTTGTTCAAAGCCCAAGATATGAAGCTGAAGGGTGTTGTCTTTAGAGAGAATTTGTCATCTCTAAAGGGGTCTGCTTGTCACAACTGTTGGGTGACTGATTATAAAGGAGAATTACTTTAACCGGGATACGCGGATCCTAGCAATGCCATAATTTCCTTTATAGGGGGTTTTAACCTGAAGGAGAAGACTTTAACTCAGTGTAGAGTAATGCCATCTTTCCTTAGGAATTTCTCATGCTAAAAGAAGGATAGTGGCGTGGATGTAAATAATCCAGAGGCTTGCCGCTTACAGCGATTAGATGACAGGAGTTATTGATGTTTGTGTACTGTGAACGAGGCACAACTTTGATGCTAAGAGGTTGATTGACTCAACCGGGGTTTTCTTATATAAAGCCTAAGAGGAGGCTAGTGACCCAACAAGAGGGAGTTTTTATGTGTCTCATACAAAGCCCGAGAGAGAGGCTAAAAGGGGTTGACTCAACAAGGGAGTGTTTTTGTATGTGTCTTGTACGAAGCCCAAGATGGAGGCTAAAAGGGTTTGACTCAACAAGAGAGTCTTTTATACTCAACAAGAGAGTGTTTTGGTATCTCGTACGAAGCTCGAGATGGAGGCTAAAGGTTGACTCAACAAGAGAGTCTTTGTATCTCGTACGAAGCCCGAGATAGAGGCTGAAGGTTTGACTCAACAAGAGAGTCTTTTGTATCTCGTACAAAGCCCGAGATGGAGGCTGAAAGTGCTTGCTCCGCTGGGGAGAATCATTATACAAAGCCCAAGAGGAGGCTAAGGTAACTATTTCAATTGAGTGACAGGTCCAGTTGGTTGGTTAAGAGAAAATCAGTTCTTATATGAGTAATGCTGCACTCATGGATTTGATCTGAGGATCGGGGTTATTTCCTGTTCTTTAAAGAAATGGGAAATCCAAGGGGTATTGAGACTGTCCAAGTCTACTGGTGTTTTTCCTTACTTGAAAGGTGCTTGAGGGTGTCCTTAGGACTCAAGGGTTTTAGAATGTCCGAGTCTAGAGTTTTATCTTTTGTACTACGCTTTAAGAAACAGTAGTTGTGCGTTCACGGTAGAAATATCTAGACTCTTTGAAAGACTGTTCTATGAAGATGACTAATATCTGTTCCTATACCTCTAGGAGGTCGTCGGGACAATTTGTACGAAGCCCAAGAGGAGGCTGGAAACTTTTAAGAAGCCGATAGGTCCTTATACGAAGCCCAAGAGGAGGCTATTATTCCCGGAGGAATAGATCATTATATGAAGCCTAAGAGGAGGTTGTGAATACTTCTAAGAAGCCGACGGGTCCTTGTACTAAGCCCTAGAGGAGGCGGGGATGCTTTTAGGAAGCCTGCGGGTCCTTGTACTATGCCCAAGAGGAGGCCGATGCTTTTAAGAAGCATGTGGGTCCTCAAACCCCGAGAAGTTCAAGACAGGCTATTCACCGAGAATAAATTAAGCCAGGAAAGTTCGAGAATCTGGAAGAAACTCAAGAGATGCCATTCACGGAGAATACATTTATCTCTGGGGAGGTAGAGTTTCTTGATAATTCCTAAGGAGGACAACCGAAGAGAAGACTGTATCTGGTGCTTCTATTGGGGATCTAGTTTTGTCTATTTCTAAGAGTGACAGTCTGAGAAAGGGTTCAAAAAGAATCTGCCTTTCACATCTCCATATTATTTAACCCCAAGAGGAGGGAAGACTGTGTCTGGTAATCCTATGTGGATCTAGTTTTGACTGTAAGTTCAGAGTGATCAACAGGGCTTTACCTAGTGCTAGACGTAGTTGCCGAGGAAAACTTTAAATATCTATACTATTATTACACAGTTGATATGAGTTTATGAAAGAAGACTTACAGCGAGCAGCCCCACAATACAGTTATATGTATATGAAAGCGGATAAAGAAAGCATATAACCACTTACTCGGTTGTAGAGCTTCCATGCTGTTTGGTTAGTTGTTCAACAAAGAAAGATTGAAAACAACAGTATATTCAAAATCAAAGGAGAAAGTGCTTTGAAAAGAAATATTGGGGCTTACAGCTCAAGGAGAGGCCCAAGGTTTATTAGTGATCGCACTGTTGTTTTTGTACAGAGGGACTTATACAAGTGACTGAGGCCCAAAAAAGGTTTTCTGTACAAAGGGATGGGTCTTACACTCTCTCAAGAGGCCCAAAGAGTTTTAAGAAAAGAAATGGGTCTTACTACTCGAGGATAGGCCCAGATGGTTATTTGTTTGAAAGTGGCGATCGCGCCGAGATTTTCGAAAACGCGGTGGGACTTATACAATGTCTGAGGCCCAAAATTGTTTTGGTTAAAAGGGGGTTGGGTCTTACACTCTAATAGAGGCCCAAAAAGTTTTGAATGGGTCTTATAGCTCTAGGAGAGGCCCAGTTGATTTTTAAACGGGCGACGATCGCGCCATTTATTTAAAAATGTACAGAGGAACTTATACAGTGAATGAGGCCCAAAATTATTTTATGTACAAGGGGGTTGGGTCTTACACTCTAATAGAGGCCCAAGTGTTTGAAAATGATTTATGAGGTTTGAATTAATCAAAAACCCTAATTTGTTTTCAAATGGTATTTTAATTGAATAAAAAATTCAATTAAAAGGATCAAAATTGTTTCAACATGAGAAAACAAATTGTGATCTTGGATTAATGCTTCATAAATCAAGTTTTGTCCTACAAAATGATTAGAAATCATTAAAATCTACAAATTCAAGAGGGAAAAAGTATTTTAAATGTCAAAAACAATTAAAACATTAATTCTTTGCAAAAATATCAATTATATGAAATAAATAATATTTTTGGGATTTTTTGGCAAAATAAAATATTTTAACATTTTTGTGAATTATTAAAAAAAAAATCAACTCAAAATCATTAAAACTCAGAGAGAAATTAATTTTTGAATCAATTAAATAAAATAACAAAATTCAAATATTCAAATTTTGAAAAAAGGCGCCAAGAACACACGCGTGTTCTGGGTTTGGCTGATTTTTATTTTCTCTCCAATCTCACTGAATACTTGATTATATCATGCAATCCACATATCAATCTGCTCGTTTTAACCTCACGATCATGTTTGTGACAATTAATTGCATTTAAATTAAGCACAAAACAAGAAATCACGATAAATCCTCAAGAACCCTAAATTTTGCATGAAGGCTGGGATTTTTTATAAACGATTCAAACAAAACAAGTAATTAAGGGGAAACATTCCATGCATGATTATGAACATTTGGCAAAAGTATTGTGCGAGGAAATATGCATAGATTGAGAGATGATCAAGTTTAGGCTTACCTCTAGGTCATGACAGCAAGATCAAATTGATTTCTGAGTTGGAGGTGTTACAGATGAGTTGTGATGATCTGAACAGCTTCCCTACACCCTATGGAGTGTGTTTGAGTGCTTGGACTTGATTGGAAATGGCTGGATCACTTCATGGCATCTCAACTGCAACTTGGTTAAAACCTTGTGCAATTGGCTGGTGATTCTGAGAAATCAGTGTTACAGTCGTGTGTTTAGTGTTTAATCAGCTCACATATGATGTTTATGAGGTGTGTGAGTGATTGGTTTGAGTGGAATTTCCCTCTACTGAAAAATTCGATAGTGACTTGCTAAGAAAGGCATTTTTGAGAGGGAGAAGATGTTTTTGAGAAAGGCAAGTGTTGTAGGCCTTTGGTGTACTTAAATTGATCACAATTGAACTCTATTTATAGTAGAGTAAGTTTGTTTTGAAAGGAATAGTGAATGGCAACTGCTGAGTAGGGTTGGCCAATGTTGAGCAATGAGAATCCAAGTCTCCTCTAGCCATTGACTAGAGGTTAGGGCACAGGCTGCTGGTTCCCTTGGTCTTGGATAAGTCTTGACTGAATTCATTTGCAAATGGCTCAGTCCATGCCACCTTGATGCTTCCATTGAATGCTCCAATCCAAAATTGGAGTCTTGTCCCTATTTTAGGCAATTCTAGGTTTAGCATGCTATTTTTGGTTCCAAACACTTTGGAGGCTTGGCTCAGTGATTGTCCCCTTTAGATTCAATCCTCAGAGGTGTCCAAGTGGATAGAATTGTTTGGAATTGCACAATTTTGGTAAATCGAGGAAAAGTACAAAATATGTCTTGCCTTGACAGTTTTCAGCAAGGCAACTTGCCAACGTCATATCTCATGGCTCAAATTGAATTTGGTGATGTTCTTGGCCATTTTGGAAAGCCCTTATATGATACAACAACTGTTTGATCATATTTGGTTTTAATACTTTTTGGATCCAAGTGAAAAATGTCCCTACATTTGGAAAAAAGTGAAGACATATTCTGACTTAGTGAAAATTTCACTAAGTGTTGGAAAAAGTGACATTTTCACTTTTCAGCCACTTTGATCACTCCATAACTCAAAATCCTTAATGAATTGGACTTAGGTCTAGTTAAAGTTTTTATAGAGGGTAATGAGGGCTACAAATCCATCTTTGGATGAGGAAAAATGGCTTTGTGGTTTAGGAGTTATGCTCCTCCAAAGTTGGTACCTTAGCCACTTTATTTTTAACTTAGAAAATTTTCTAAGTTTTTATGGTTACCCCTTTTACAAGTTATCCAACTTTTCTTGATTTTTCTTGATGAATGATGATTCAAATCATACATTAACATCATTTTAGGGTAAAAAATCTATTTTGGTGAAAAATCTCAAAAAGTCAAAGTTGACTTTTGTGCACAGTTGACTTTTTATCAGATGAATTTCAAACTGTGCAATCCTTTAGGAAATCATGTCCTTGACCTAAATCAAACTTGATGGACATGTTCCATGGGTGTCATAGGGTATATTGATGCATGTCATAGGGCTTGGGAGCATGTCCTGGTCAAAGGTCAAAGTTACAGTTGACTTTTTCCGCAAGACCCTAACTGTGGTACTGATGAAATTGAGACTTGTTGTTCAAGCTTATTGGATCAATCCATTGTTACAAATGGATTAATTTAACATGTTAGAGACCCTCAAATCATGTCTTGAGGTCTTGGCTCATGATTTATCCCAAAAGTCAACTTAGGGGTGAATTAGGTCAAGAAACCATAATTCCTGATTTTTGATGAATGCATCCCCTGAGGCTAAATTGACTTGATACTTGGGTTTATGATATCCCTTGGAGCATCATAGGTTATGCCTTGAAGCATTGGCTCATTCCCAGAGGAAATTTTCCATCTGGAGGCCCCGGTCGACCAAACCCTAATTTGGTGACACTGGCGATCCTAAGGCTTGATCCACCTAGAAGAGAGCAGCTTTGTGCTTAATCCTTGAAGTGGGAGTCCTCTTGATCCCTTATAGATATTTGAGAGGTTAGACAAGTTGAAGATAATGTTATTTCTTGATTGATCATTTGTCTAAAGGCTCTGAGAGGGCTTGAAACCCTAAATTTGATTGCAGTGAATGCTCACCCATCTTTGGGGAGACTAATGATTCATCCATATTGTGATGATGATTTTCACAATGATGGGAAATCTTAGTGGTCAAAATTTGGGGTATGACAGTTGCTCATCAGTATACCCCATCACCCGGAAGATCTTCTCGATCGGTTCAGCCACTTGTGTGCACTTGCTGGATCATGAGTAACCAAAAAAGTCGGTGGATTGTTCCTCTGAAACTTCCCCAAAGCACGAAACTCATATGGAACTCCACCATTCGGATTGAGCAGAGTCACTACTTGAGCAACCGATTCCAATGCATCAGCAATAGCACGATCATTTCTTCCAGTCATCCTGCACACCACTAACAAGGTTAGAAGAAACAAAACATTGACAATGTACACACACTTGTCGACTGATAGGGGACTGACATCATGTAAAACCTGGCCAGACAGATGGACCTGCTCTGATACCACTAATGTAACACCCTATTTCTACCCAACAAACATCGCGGATAATACAACAATTTCATCATGGTATAGTCCCAAAAAGGGCATCACATATCGTCACAAAACATCAATTAACCACCTGTCCCGTAACACGGGTTTTACCATCATAATTTATTTAAACACCACGCAGCGGAAATCAAGTTTAAAAGAATATAATCCAAAACTCTTCAAAATAAAACTCATAAAACATCATGTCAACAAAACAAAAGAATGTAATTCGTTCAACTCAAACGTCCCGACCCGATGTTACATCTCAGAGCAAGACCCTTTAATCGACGGAGAAATCAAAATACTTCAAAAGCTAAATCTTCATGCGCTAAGGAAGCTAAGCCTGATTACCTGCATGTTACCCACGTGGAGGCAGCATTCAAACAGGCGGGGTGAGTAATCACGAATCAATATATATATATGATATAAGCAAAAGATAAAGCACAAAAACACAGACATCATCACGACATTTCACAACGTCAAAATACATCAATCACGTCAATATAATGCAATGCCAAAGCAACATCATAGACTCATGCATGTGGTACCAACTCGTCATAATTGATGGACACTGGGCTATCCCCCTCCAAATATCCCCACCAATAGAATCGATTCTACACAAGAACCAGAGCATGTCATAAAACACCTAAATCCACACAATGGGATTGAAGCCACCAAATGGACCGAAGTCCTAACTATGCCATGAATGCATGATGCAAATCGTCATAATAAACATCATCATATAATCGTCAAAATTGCATCATCATTCATGAAATCATCATCAAACAAACATCGTTATATAACACCAAGTCACACTCATCAAACTCGCCATTTACACATCACAATTCGTCATATTATGTTCATCACGTATAAATCTCCGATTTTATCCCGTTCATCATTATTACTAGTTTACTGGTGTCTTATTATCTCATCATAGCCCTGCGCCTTAAAGAAACCGCGTCACAAGCGAAATCGGGACAAAAATCGCAAAAACGGGAAAGTCAGCCTACAACCCTGCTCATACGCGTAATGTCCATCCTGTTATGCGTATGACTCATTTTTACGCCGCTGGCATGTGTACCATACGTGTAGGGCCCCTTGCCTAGGCCTTCAATATGCGTATTACCACGCCTACTACACTTATTAACAGAGAGGGTTTCCCTCTCAAATTCCTCTTCAGAAACCCCTTACGCGTAATTGCTAGCCCATACGCGTAAGGCACCTTTTACCAAAACCCATACGCGTACGCACATCCTCATACGCGTATGTTTCTTCCACTTCAGTTCACATACGTATATTGACTCCATTCTCATATGCGTATAGTACACGTATTGGCAGAGGGTCATGTTGGCCCTTGGTGACGGGGGCGATGCTACGCGTACGACCCTGGGAACGTCCCCTATTACACGTAACGCCTCCCCTGTTACGCGTATCACTAGAAAACACTCCAAAACTCAGATCTTGCATCTGAACGAAACCTCTTCATTCCAATATCTTCGATCCATCAAAACAGACTCAAACCAACTTTGATTTATCACAAATCTACGTTTTCATCCTACTCAATTATCTACATCAGTTTCTTCCCAATTATTAGTCTTAATTTAGTTAAACCCATTCAATTTTTAGATCTGGTTTATCCCTACATTCATCACAACATCAATAATCATTCACATAGATTCAACATCAATCAGAGCAACACATATCAGATTCGTAACAGAAATCATACATATACAGAGTTGCAAAAATCGTCACAGATCAGCACAAATTCATCATAAAACGCAAACACACAAAGTACACTACCTTAAACCCATATCAAACATATAAACCCAGATTACCCCTCATACCTCGAATTTTCCAGCAAAAAGGTTTTTCGTTTGGGGTTCTACGATTGATTCCTCGTTCTATGCTCTAGTCTCTTCTTCCTCAGCTTTCTCTTCATTTCTTAGGGTTGCACAAAGACTAATTACCCTACTTCCCTATTTTCTTTTGTTAAACCTATCTTTGGGCCTTAATCATGGTTTACCGTATTATCTTCAATTAATCTCCTCAATATTACCGTCTTACCCTAATGGTCCTCCTAATTATTTTAATTAACAATAATAATAATAATCTAAATAATATTATAAATATTCAAATTGTTCTACTATTATTATTAATAAAATAATCTAATAATTTCTACATCTAAGAGACCTTAATGTTCCCTCACCCCAAGGTTACCCCCACGACACCACACAAAGTCATCAACATCACATAATCCATCAAAATGCACCAAAACACTGAATAATCATAATAATTCAATTAAGTAAATATTATAATTATTTTGGGGTGTTACATTCTGCATAGTCTTCAGGATCACCTTCGTCAATTAGCAATAAGTAATCCATGTATCTTCTGTTGGGAACATGAGGTTGAGAATTCCTTCTCAATATAGGAGTTGGAGTACGAGTCTCTAATGCGTCATAAAGTTGCTCACTGCATTATTCAGTTGATTCCTCTAATTGAGGATTCTCAATTATTGTACTTTCTAGGATATCATCCACCTCTGCATAATCTGGGTCATTAAATTTTGTGTCATTGGTGGATGTGTTTTACCTGTCTTTGTACATAACTCTTTCATTAAAGATTACATCTCTACTACAAATCATATTTATGCTATCGTCATCCCATAGGAGGTAGCCAAACTCATCCTCACCATAGCCGATGAAAATGCACTTCTTTGATATTGGATCAAGCTTATTCCTTCCTTGATCACTTATATGCACACATGATACACACCCAAAAACTCTAAGATGTGGGAATTTTACCTCTTTTCTGCTCCATACCTCTTCTGGTATTCTATGCTCCAATGTTACCAATGGACCTCAATTAATTAAGTAAGCGGTTGTGTTGACTGCCTCTGCCCAAAACTACTTTGGTAAGCCTGATTGTACACACAAGCTTCTGGCTCTGTCAATCAATGATCGATTTATACATTCAACCACACCATAATGTTGAGGCATACTTCGCATGGTCCTCTCCACTTTGATTTCATTCTAATAGCATAACTTCGTAAATCTAGTGTCTTCATATTCCCCACCATTGTCGGTTCTGAACATTTTGATCTTTAATTCTGTCTGATTTTCCACCATGGCTTTCCACATCTTAAAAGCCTCAAATATTTTAGACTTGTGTTTCAGAAAATATACCTATACCTTTCTAGAGTGATCATCAATAAACCACACATAGTATTTCTTCCCACCAATAGATGAGACAATAGTTGGACCCCAAACATCAGAGTGAACAACCTCAAGTATTTCCTTCTTTGGGGTTTTCCCACTTGTCTGAAAGTTGGCTCGCTTGTGCTTTCCAAGTATACAATCTTTACAGATGTCAATTTCTATGGACCTAAGACCTGGTAGTTTTCCGTTTGAGTGCATGACTTTCATCCCTTTCTCACTTATATGACCTAATTTTTGGTGCCATAGATTAGGACTTTCATTTTCCGCAACTGCAATCAAGTGACATGCTCCTGCTGTCTTATAAAGCGTACTACTCTTTTTACCGCGAGCAACTGTCATTGCACCCTTTGAAATCTTACATTGATCACCATGGAAGACTGTTGTGTAGTGTTCACTAGCCAATTGGCCTACTGAGTTTAAGTTCTTTGTCAGGTCTGGAATATATCTTACATTTTTCAATTCCCATTCAGACCTTTTCAACTTAATCTTCACTACACATTTACCTTCAATCTCACATAATTGCTCATTACCGAGGTTTCCAGAGACATAATTCTTAAATAATTTTTTCTGGGAAGTGGCATGGAAGAATGATCCAGAGTCTAACATCCAAGATTCTAGCTTATTCTCCAAAGAACATATCAATGTGTCTTCTCCTCTTTAAGTGGAAGCAACAATTGCTTCATCATTAAACTCTTGATTCTTTGGTGGGATTCTACACTGATTTTTGTAATGCCCCTTCTTTCCACAATTCTAACATTCGATAGTCTTTGAATTATGGAAACTACAATTATTTCCGAATTTGAATCGTCGGTCCTTTGATTTACCATAACCATGTCCCTGGTTGAATTTCTTTCTCTTGCCTCTATATGTAATAATGAAGAGGATAATGATTCACCCAACTCTCTCCGCTGGATCTCTTCACTGAGAACTAGATCATGAACATCATCAAATTTCATATTTGTACTTCTTGATGAGCTACTCATTGTCGTTATAGTGGCACTCCAGCTATCTTGTAAGGAATACAAAAGTATCAATGCTCGTACTTCATCGTCAAATTTAATTCCAACTGAACTCAATTGGGTTGTTACAAATTGAGTTCATTGATATGTTGTTCAATTGAAGTGTCTTCTGTCATCTGAAGCGTAAATAAGTGTCTCATCAAATGAACTTTATTTGATGTTGAAGGCTTTTCATACATGCTGGAAAGAGCCTTCAAAAGACCAGATGTTTTCTTCTCATTCGCAATGTTAAAAGAAACATTTTGAGATAACGAAAATAAAAAAATGCTAAGTGCTTGCCTATCAAGAAGGTTCCACTCATCTTCCTTCGTCGATTTTGGCTTCTTTTCCATGAGAGGTTGAGGTAGCTTTTTCTAATATAGATAATCTTCAATCTGCATTTTCCAAAAGCTATATTCCACACCATCGAACTTTTCAATCTTCACTTTTCCTTCGTGTACAATCATCACTCCACTTAAATCTGACTTCCTCAGGATCTTCTCTAAAAATTTATTTGCTAGAAAAATTATAAAATTAACCAATTGGCTATGTTACGAGTTGTTAGGAAACTACACAAAATTTCCACATATTATCAAATTTGTGGAAGAACAAATTAACGGGGAAGCACACAAAATTAATGAAAATGAAATCTATAAATTGATTAACCTCTCCTCACTAGAAAAAATTCACAACCCAATTACACTAAAATATTTATTGAAATTTTGTTCTGATGTATTACAAATGAATGACATAAAGCTTTTATAACCAATAAAATAAGAAAGGTGAATGGTTATGATTTAACATCTCCTTAAAGTTCTCATAACCATTCTTATTTCTATCTACTATTTATTTATTTTTTGTTTCTGCTTCATACTGTCTTTATCTCTCTTTTATTTTGACCAACATTCTCATTCTTCATGACTCCAAGATGTGTTCTCAGTTGTTCAAGCACTTCAAGCCCCACAACCTTGGTCATAATGCCTATTATATGTACCTTGGTACCATAGTACTCGAGCTTTACAACTCCATCTCTGACCAAATCCCTAAGGAAATGGAAATGAACATCGATATGCTTGTTCCGTCCATGTAGCACGGGGTTTTTGGATAGTTTAATGGTAGAGTTGTTGTCACAAAACACAATGGTTGCTCCTAAAACACTCTCAGACCATCCCATATGCTCAATAATTTATTTTAGCCATATAAATTGTGCATCACATGAAGCAACTGCAACGAATTAAACTTTATTTGTTGATAAAGTCACAACCGATTGCTTCTTGAACGCCCATGAGATCACTTCTCTCGCCAAGAAGAACGCATAGCCGTCAGTACTCTTCCTATCATCCTTATCCCCAACAAAGTCATTATTAGCAGTGTATCCAATTAGGCGCTTCCCCTATCCCTTTCTATGGTACTTTATACCGAGATCTGCAATTCCCTTTATATATCTTATCACAAGTTTTGTAGTCACCATGTGTAGCTTTGTAGGTCTCTTCATACCAGCTTAGAAGGCACAACACAAACATGATGTCCGGTATGGTCGTAGTGAGGAATAAAAAAATGCTTATCAGCTGTTTGTATTGTGTTTCATCCACAAGCCCTTCATCTTCCTCAATACTTAGTTTTTTCCTGACACAATAGGATTTCTCACCGGATTTACTGTCCATCATTCCAAACTTCCCAGGAAGTTCATTTGTGTACTTCCTTTAACAGATAAAAACCCCTTGATCACTTTGGCTGATTTCTACAGCAAAAAAATACATCATTTGGCCTAAGTCAGTCATTTCAAACATAGACTACATCGATGCCTTAAATTCTTTCACGAGTTTCTCACTGCTACTTGTGAACATTATTGAAGATAATAGGTAAAAAGTTGTTATGTTTTATTCCTCAGTATCAGGCTGGTTTATATAATGGATATATAGTTATTACACTTGATTTTCTCCTTAATGGAGAATAAAGGAAAATAAAAGGAGTATTAAAGGAAATAATAAAACCGGAAATAAAAATATTTTCTAAACCCCCCCCCCCCCCCTCAAGTTGGTGCATATATATCTATCATGCACAACCTGTCTATCAAATGCTCAAAGGTAGGGTAAAAACTCGTAAAAATGGGTACGGGCATGGACTCAGGTAATTACCCACTAAAATAAGTGGGTCTAGGTGTGAGTATGGACACCTTAGTACCCAACCCGTCTCATACCCGCACAATATATATATTTATTTATTTTAATGTATCTTATTTTATACAAATTTATTTCTATCAATTTAAAAAAATACTTCAATGTTAAACAATTACGTATTTAATATATGTGTTTGTTTACGTATTTATTTATTTATATTAGAAATGCGGGTAACGGGTATGGGTACGGTTATTTACATATCTACAGGGCACAGGTACGGATGCTAAAGTTGGTGTCCAAGCGGGTATGGGCTCGTGTACATGGATTTTTTTTTTCATTTACGGTATGAGCTCCCAATTGTCATCCCTATTTCAGCATCTAACTTCTCTTTTATGAAGTGTCGATCAATCTTAATATGCTTGGTTATGTCATGTTGAATTGGATAATGAGCTATACTAATAGCTGATTTACTATCAGAGTACAATTTCAATGGAAACTCAATTTTCATCTTAAGTTCTTATAGGACTCTAAGGATCCATCATCCTTCACAAATACCTTGAGACATAGCTCTAACTCAGTCTATGAAGAAACAAAGGTACATTTAAGGACAAGCTGACCATACCTTGTTCACAAAGTTCTCCCACGATAGGAAAGTTGTTTCTCTGATTGTTTATGTTAATGATATTGTCCTTACTGGAGACAATATAGTGGAAATGGCAAGAGTAAAAGAGAAATTGGCAGTAGACTTTGAAATTAAGGACTTGGGATTCATGAGATATTTTCTATGTATACAAAGAGAAATATTTTTCTACGAACAGTAACAATAATAATACCAAGTTTATTACTAATGGTTTGTGTCCATGCTAACACGTCAGCTCAGGAGGAAAATATTTTTCATTTCCAACATATAAAGAATAAACTATCAAAGTCACAAATACCAAAGGCATATTAAATTGTGAACAAGTTAAAAAGAAAACATTCAAGTAAAACGTACATCTTCAGTGGTGAAAACTCCTAAAATTTATAGAGGAACCATCACGATCTATACCGCATAAGTAAAACATTCTTAACTACCATATTTCTTAAACCAAGCAAAACTTCGGTTTTTAAAAAAATACGGTATTTATTGATGTTTCCGGGACTTTTTCCGAAATTTCAGTATGCAACATAGGATTCCTCATAAATACCGATGTTTTTTTTTGGAAAAATCAGTATAAAACCCCTGAAATTCCAGTTTTTTTTGGTAATATTCGGTATAAATGCTCCGGATTTTTAAAATGTTTGGTAAAAATGGAACAACTTTCTAGAAAATACCGATTTTTTTTAAAAATCTGATAAAAACTCGTAATAGTTTTTAAAAAAAACCGATAAATTGCATAATTTGAACCTAATTCCAAAAATTTATGTATCAAATGTTTTGGTATAACTATAATTTTTTGGTTTTTTTACGACTTATCCAAAGTAAAAAAAAAATTGACTAAATGTAATTTTTGAAAAGGTAAATAATGACATGGTTATTTTTGTCAATATAAAAATACGGGGGTGTTAAGTTAAAGTGTGGGGGTGGCCGAATAAATTCTCACCCTATTGGTAACCCGACCCACATTCTTGAAAGAGCTCATTTGGAAGAAAAAATTACATAATTTCCTCTGAAAAATTAATGGGAAATGTTCATCCCACCCTAAGGGTGTGCCCTACACCTCTACACCTCTGTTATCATGAAAATACCCTTCATATGTTCGGTTATGCATCTCCAAACGCACCTTAAAACATACCAAACCTCGTATTTCAGATAAGAACCAAATTTTTTTTTCAAAAACTAATCCGGAGATGCATCTCTGTAATTTTCAGGGGATTTTCAGAGATGCATCTCCGAAATACCCCCTGAAGTCAATTAAAGGTTTATTCAGGGGATATTTTAGAGATGCATCTCCGAAAATCCCCCCTGAATGCTTCCAAAGCAGCAACATTGTCTCAACATAGACATTTTTTAGTCAAACTTATATTTTAGGTCATTTTATGCCATAAATTAAAAAACAGATACAATAATTGATTAAAACATGCTACACGTACATTAAAAAAGTCACACATTAATTAAATTAAAATCAAAATATACTGACAATACATAACTTGTTATGAAACCCCAAAAAAAAACAATACAACCAAACATAAAATACTGAGTATGTCTAACCATCGACTTCTCTATCTGTACTGCAAGACATTTTGTTCCTCGACAATAATGCCTTCTACGAGGACCAGCTAGGGACTGCCTTATCTCCCTATATCCATAATACGTTGATAAAGTGCTGACACGTCTTAGGTATTGTCATCCTTAGCCTTAAGTACCTCCTGATTAGATGACCTACGTGGTCTTCTAGGAGCGTCTGATGTCATGATAGAGTGTGACACCTTATATAATCATTTCATGTATTCATATGCATAAGCCCAATGTATAGGAGCTGACACCATGCGATACTCCTCTGGTACCAAATGACTCTCAAAATCCTCAAGTATCACATCAAGACCTCTGCAACACATGGTGGGAGGAGCAAACTCTTAGGGGTGTCTCAGAATAATCTATTAATAGCCAAACTGATGCATCACTCGCTCTGGCAGATGCAAATACATCAAACTTGACCACCATGTCAACCATCCAGAGTATAACGAGATGACATCCAGCTGATGCATCTAGTTGTGAACACCGTATGGACAGGAGGCAATGTCATCTGCTACACGACGATCAAAATACACTTGGAATGACTTAATTGCCTAGTTCCCCCCGAGAAGGGAAAAGGCGCAAGCATGTGGATAATCCTCAGTGTAGTCATGTACTGGATCAAACTTGGATATGGAAGGAAAATGGGAGAGGATCCATCCTTGAAAATGATTCAGATAAAATATTAGTAACATGTGTAACAAAAGAGTTTTGAAAATATTAGTAATAGTAAATTACTCTAAGCAGCGTGCAACTTCCTGTCATCTGCTTTGTCTTATAAAGACAACTCTCGCTCAACTTCGAGTACAGGTAGACCAAACACTCGCCCCCTAATTGTACTTGTGAATCACCCTCAAGTCAATGAAGTATTTAAGGTAGACCTCATCGACGTATGTTGCACTTTTGTCTATAAAAAATAGATGTGCCAACCAAGAACAAGAGGTAACACCTCAATGAGCATTGTTAGTGGTACTCAACTTCTATATCATCACCTTCAGCATTCTGAACCCACTGCAAGGGGTTTTTATAAAGTTCTTCCAAATATTTAAATCTAGAATTGAGCATCTCTTGTTTTAGCTACTTCATTTACGACATTAGCTGGGTCAACCCCCCAAATATCTAACAAAATCTCGTTGGCTTCCTCTCAACTGAGCCTTCCATGGTCAAGTAATTTTCCTCCAATAGGGAGATGTAGGAGGCGGGATATGTCATCCAAAGTGATGGTCATCTTGCAAATAGGAAGGTGAAAAGATGACGTCTAGGAATGTTATCTCTCTACCAATGTCGTGTGAATGCCATAGTTTATGGTCAAGTATAGAACAACACATAAACCAACAAGCTCAGAGTAACAAATAACATTATGGAACCAATCTTCTCGAGGATGTTCCAAATCCAATGTCTTCCTTTCGTGGTTTACGAATTCCAAACACAAATGCTCATGTAAAAAGAATATTCCACCATCAGTCGCGATTAAATTAGTTTAAAACAAATGTAATGCAAAAGTAAATAAATATGCATATCTTTCCCATACATGCCTAGCAGCATGGTCTCCATAGAGATGAAGTAAAGATATGTCAAATGGATCTCATGGATAACTCTCTACAGTGGCATTAACAGGGGGTTTCTCTTGGCCTTCAAGGGCTTTAAGTGCTTCATCAGTTGGAGACACATGGCTTCGCGAAGTAGATTCCTGAGAATGGCGTCTACGAGAAGTAGAATTGGATGGTTGAGAACCTCGACGTTGTGAACCATTAAACGAGTTATCATCGACTCGTGGCCCCGTGGTCTTGATCGCGACCCTTTCACGTTGTACAAATGCGGTTTGGGACACACTATCGAGCCTAATTATGTCAAGGTTATTTTCAACCATTTCATTTGCGTTAAAATAAGAAAGTCACATAAAAAATTCAAACAAAATGCAATCATGTACAAATCTGGAGTTACATCTTCGAAAATAGTCGAAACATAATCTAGAGATACATCTCCGGATGAAGTCGCGATATTCAACAATGCCAAAAATCTCATTGCTGCCCAGACTTCCCTTCAAATGGCAATGCATGTCCATATCAAATACCCATTTCGGTTGCACTACAATTTAATGCAGTTTAAACAATTTATGTTACTTAAAACATCATTCAAAACACAAAAAAAATGAAATGAGAAACTTGCCAAATCAAAGTTGTGGATGAAAAACTTGAATGAAGTGAATAACTTTGCAACAAATGAAGTAGAGTAGAGTAGTGAACTTGACAAAACTTCCTTAAATAGGAATTGAAAATGATTTACAGCAAAAGAGCTCAAATAGAGTTTTTGAATGGCTTTTTAAAAAATGAAGGAGAAAGAGAAAAAGTTCTGTAAGAGGTATATGAAATAAGAGCATTTAGATGTAAAATTTCTTAGATTTTAAATAAAAGTGTTTACGGTGATGAATATTCGAATTAACCTCGTATGCTCGTATACAAAAATGTCTGGAATAACCTCGTAGTTTGCGGAGATGGATTTTTGAATTAAATTAAATTTTGATAAAATAATTCACGGTAGTTGTGACTTTTAACACCCAAATTAATTCAGCATAGACAGGTTCTTGGGTTTTCCTCTTCCACCATCTCTTGCAATCGGATTATCCTAATTTCAATGCCCCTTTTGAATCAATCAATTTGCTTTACATAATGTGAATTTTCATTCGGTTATACTTGTGAAGCAAAACGGTTGTGGGTTGATTCGGTGTGAGATCGTGATTGTAATTGTGCGTTTTTGAAGGTGTTACTAACAGGGTTCAGAAGTCTTCCACCATTGTATGCAGTTAACAATAACGAGTAATTTTCTTCATTTTAATCACTTGCTCTGGCCTTTTTTTTTTCTTTTTGTTTGTTCACGCTCCTGCAATATCAAATGGTGAAGATGGTTTCTAACTATGAATTCATTATCTTAAATGTGTATTTTTGTTTTCATATTGGTTATTGAAATTGCCAGGGGATATATACGAGCATGCGGTCGTCCTTAGTGTAAAAATCGAGGATCAAGATGCATTTGAAAGGGATTTCTTCCAGTTGAAACCTTATTATACAGATGCCCGGTAACTGATTCCATTTCTTTATTTACAAGTACATAATATTAAGTTTCTAATATCGGATACCTAAATTTCGAAGTAATCTATGGGGATTTTTTGTATGTTGCAGTAATCGTCTTCCACAGTCTCCTCAGGAGTATCCAATACTAGGTCTCAATCTGCTGAGACTACTTGTGCAGAATAGGATAGCCGAATTTCATACTGAGTTGGAATTAGGGGTGTGTATGGTTCTAAAACCAAACCAAATTGAACCAAATATATGAATCAGTTTGGTTTTTAAAACCACTTTGACAAAATTGGTTTATTTTTTTAAAACCGATTTATATTTGGATCGGTTTGGTTAATAACCGGTTCGCACCAAAAAACCAGTTTTTGTTTGGACCAGTTTTAAAACCAAATTTCCCTCAAATTTGTTTAGACTAAAACTTTATTCTCAGTCCAACAACTTATTCTTAACTGTATCCAACCATTTTTGAAATTTATAACCATTTACTAGCAGTAAATTAGATAGTTCAACAAAATTGAATTGAATTAATTAGTAATAATTATGAAAAAAATGCTAAGGAACTGTAAAAAAAATTAATTTACAAAATACTCAATCTGTATCACATACATATAATTTTCTTTCATTTATACAAAAATCTCTTTTTTTTCACCTTTTCAAGAAAATGCTCTCTATGCTATTTTACACTTATCATTTTTCTGACTCCACCCATCATCACTTTAGTGGAAAAGATTTCCAAGAAGAAACATATTAGTTTAATAGTTAAATTAATTTAAGGTAAGAAGCATAAAAAACAACTCAGTAATCATATAATTCCAATCTAATAATAAGCATTTAAAATGTAATGTTAAATGTGAGATGAAAGACTAAATGCATCATTAAGAAATTATGAGAACACAAAGTTCTCTTAAAAAAAATAATTAATATTTATTTATTTATCTTATCATAAAAATCAATATATATATATATATATATAACTTTTATTTATTAAATATAAATTATCTTAATTGTCACTTATGAACATGAAACAGATACAAGACAAAGAGCACACTATGTTTGAAAAGTGGACTAACTATTTATGTATTGGTTTTAAAAAGTAGACACTGATTTTTAATGGTTGTTATAAAATGAATTTGAACTAATTTTTAAACCAAATAATATGGATTTTTAAAATTGGTGCACCATATTTTTAAATATAGTTCTTGTGAACCAGTTCTTTTGCACAGAATTACTTTCATCCGCCGCTCTAGAGAATCCATGTATTAAGTATGCTGTGGAGTTGGAGCAATCTTTTATGGAAGGGGCTTACAACCGTGTCTTGAGTGCTCGGCAGACTGTGCCGCATGAAACATATGTTTATTTCATGGATCTTTTGGCTAAGACAACCAGGTAAAGTTTGTTATCATTATTTCTTATAGGCTAGCATACTAGATGATTGAAGTCAACTGTTAAACCGGAACTCCATCTATATTTTGTTACTTAGTTGGACTTTTTATTATTTTATTATTTTTTATTTTTTATAAGCAAGGATTAACATTAATATGGGAACTAGGGAACTAAGGGTTCTCAAACCTTCTTACAAAAAGCGAAAACTAAACTCGGCAATGAAAATTACACTCCAATTGAAACTTAAGATAAATACAACAAAGGGAATTTGCTAAATTTATAGAAGTTACAATTGGTTTGAGTAATCTTCCCGATGAACGACCATCTCCAAACCAAAACTTTAATACTCCACACCATGTCCAAAACATTCCATTCGTCATTTCTAAAAGTGATAGCATTTCTCAACAACCAAATATATCAAATTGTTGCTAGCCAAACGCATCCCTCCTTCCCTCTCTTCATATTCATCCTTTTACCATATCTACTCCAAAGCAAATAATTCTCTTTCAAATTATTAGACTCAAAATCAATCATACCGATCCACTCCGCCACCTCCTTCCAAACCAACCTAGAGATGCTACAATTCAAAAATAAATTATCCACCGATTCAATGGAGTTGCAAAAAAACACAGTCAAGATTTCCGTTCCCGAAAATACACCCCCTCAAAGATAAACAATGCTTAGTAGGTATTCTTTTTAAGAAACATCTCCAAGCAAAACCTCTAACCTTCAAAGGAACATTCATTCTCCACACCAAATTAAAAGCATTATCAAATTTATAAACCGGACCAAAAGGTATTCTAAAAACACTAGAAATACCCCAAAAGTTACCAACCGAGAAACCATCACCAACGTTTGGCCGCCACAAAATCCTGTCCCGAGCAGGCGCTGCCAGGACCACCGTAAGGAGCAGATCCCGCGCTGCCAGCAGCTCCATGGAAGTAGCGGACCGCTCATCCTCCGTAGCGTTCACGTCATCAATAACTCCTAAGCTCCCCCACTTCCATATACCACCCTCCCAACCTCCCATGCAAGCAATAAACACATCCTTTAGTAAAGAAGCATTAAATAAAATAGAATATTTGTCTCTTAGACAAAAATCCCCAAGCCAAAAAGAATGCCAAAAAGATGTAGAAAAACCATTACCTAGTTCAAAAATACTATTTGACACAAAGATCTTCCGGATAAAAATTAACTAACCTCAATATGTCCAACCACCATTTAGAAGAAAATCTAACCTTTGGAAAATCACCATTAGGCCTCACCATTTGTAAAGAAATATCTCCGTAACGAGCCTTCAAAGCATCCAACCAAATAGAATTAGATTCCGATAAAATCCTCCACCTCCATTTATGAAGAAGAACAATATTGAAATCATCGATCGTACGAAGACCAAGCCCTCCTCAATCAATCGGAAACACACGTCACTCCAACTCACCCAATGAATGCATTTCTTCTCCACCGACCCTCCCCAAAGAAAATTACTTTGAAGCGAAGTTAGCTTGGACTTAGTCAGCCTGTTTTTGTATCGCTTTTTTTAAACTCCTTTCAAGTTCTTGCAATGCAAATTTGGCACAAGCACAACCATTATTATAATTTTGAATATCCATCACACCTTGGCTGTATTTTTTTTTTCCGCATATAGATATCATTTTGCTGATCCTTTTGTATTGTACTATAAAACATTCAGATATGAGATAGCAGGATGCAGTGAAAAGGCATATGACTATCTTTCAATTAATGACGCTAAGCAAATTTTGCTGTACTCCAAAGACCAGGAACTCTTGGAGTATATTAAAGAGGTGAGAATCGTCACTGCCCTTAGCATATCTAGTGCGAGCATGAGTGGGGAAGAGACATTAATCTTGCCTAAGCACTGTACATTGATGTTGTATAATCAAAGATATATGTACTTTTACTAGATGTGCCTAAATCTCGCTGCACAATAATCAGAAAGATATATGTTTCACGTTCCCATTCTAAAATTATTATCTACTGATTGCTGGAGCACCCTGAGTGGGAAATTAAGAACGGTTCCGTCTTCTTTCAAAAGGCAAAAGACACTGCACCTTGCAAGGAAATGCCATCTCTGCAACTCATCAACCAAACACTTGGTTATGCTAGGGAGTTAGAGAGGAGTGTCTGAAAGGAAATGCTTGCAAATGAGACTGTGTTTTCAGAAATTGCTATTACTGTCTTTTGAAGTTGTTTACTTCTGATTCACCGTGGAACTAAAAAATAATATCATCTATGTATTGTTTCTTGGTGTAACTTTTCCTTTCTTCTTTACTGTGCTAAAAATATTCTATACTTGCATTGACTTCTATATCCTAAGAAATAGATAATTATTGAGGATGTAGTTCAAATTTCAAATACATGATTTTAACTGTCACACACATGATTTTTAATACTGGAAAAGATAAACCACAACACCACAAAGCATGATTATTATTCTCAAAGACGGCCTCCTAAACATTAGCATGGAACAAAACCATCATCCACCAAACTAAAATTCTATAAACTTAATTTTGAGATTATAGTCCAATGCACAATTTTGAGATTATGAACAATGTTTCATCTTCAATTCTTGACCCTGACAACTTCAACATTTCCAGTTTATCTTAAACTTTCGAGTTTCTGTATAAGCAAGGTTTAAATGCCTTATCTTACAGCATATCTTAATAACCTCAACAATTCATTCTCTAGAGATACCCTTACAAGCATTTAACTCAAGAATTGGTTTAGAACAATGAGAAGTCATAACACTTGTCTGATACAAAGACCACAAAAATAAGACCAAAGCAGAAAACAGGAGACGTTTAAATGAAGGGCAGACCACACAACTCATAAACACCGCACTATCTTCAACCTCAAGCTAATAAAGACCTTACTCCACAACAATCATAGTAGCATAAAACTAGGATAACTTGTCACCATATCCATTGCACCCATGCTGCTGCCAATGAAGTCTTCAATAATATGATACAGGAATCTTATCTGTGTAATATAAGTTAAGGCAAATGAATGAAAAGCAATACAGTTTAATCAGGCATATAACACCAAACTGCTGGCATTAAATTGTACATTTTATAAAAATCTTACAATATTACTAAGGCAATTACACGTTAAAAAATAAAATAACTTAGAGAAGTAAATGTGAAAACAAAAAATATCTTGCATTTTAGAGTTTAAAATTCAACGAGCACTTACAAAAAATTCGCACAAAAGACATCCATAACGCGAAAAGAGTCTCCTCGTTTTGTCACTGAACATGTTGCAAGGTGAAGCAGATATCTTTCTCAATGATGGCCTTGAAAATATCATTTCGTCAACAACATTAGGAAGCAATTTACGACAATACATCAAATTGATCTCTCTGAGTTGCGTGCAGTTATTTACCACATGCTTGATTCCCTCCTCAGTAACATCATGACAAATTTCTAGTACGAGTTGCAAAAGTCCATTACAATTCCTTGAGATCACATAAAGTGTTTCATCGTCAACACTTGTATATGTTAAGTTCAACACCTTCAATTTAGGAACTTCAAAGTTCATTCCATGCAGCTTCAGTTGTAAACAGCCAGCTAAGTTCAAATGTCTAATCTTACAACATCTCCTTAAAACATGAAAAATACCTTCTTGAGATATGTTAGTGCAATAACTCAAATCAAACAACTGCAAATTGGGGAAAGTGGAAGCAAACATTTTGATGCTTTCATCTCTTAGCCAGGAACTATAGGCCAAATGGAGAGACTTTAATTGAGGGCTTACAACAAAATCCTCGAAAGAATTAGAATTCAGGACACCCTCTCTCCCAATCCCAATCCTTGTGTCATTCATTTTGATCTCACTAAGTGAAAGACAATTTTTTACAAGTGAAAGCAAAGATAACTCTGTGAGCATGCTACATTTACTAAGGTTTATAGACATTAAATCACCCATAAACATAGACAACTCCACAACATGTTGGTCATTCAAAAAATTAGCATTTGTAAGATCCAAATGTTGTATAGAGTGACACTTGGATAACAAACAAATGATTCCGGCATAACTATATCCGCGAGAGTATCGGAGGACAAGCTTTTTCAAAGGAAGACCTCTGGTTGCAATAGAGGAAAGCAAATCATCAGAGATACGCGAAAATGACAAATCAAGACAAGCTAAGTTCTTCAAACTCACAAGAGAGTTAATTAAGTGTGAACTAATGTTGTCGTTGCTTGGCATCCATCTAATTGATAGAGACTTCAATGTTGGTCTCTCACAGATGGCAGCAGCAATACCATGATGAGTAAAGAATGGACAGCGCAACAGGATAATTTCTTCAAGAAACTCGAAATTCTTACAAAAGTGTAAAAGCCATGCATCATTCATATATGTATTGATATGACCAGAGAGGTTAACTTTGCGCAGCTTAGGAAGCGGCATTGACATATCAGCATTTAGTCTAAAACTGATACGGCTACTGAGGTCAAGTTCTTGAAGGGTAGGAAAACAATGAGAGATAAGAACCAAATCGGCAACAGAGCGAGAAGCAATGTTGGAACAAATGAGAGAGGTTAGAGTTGTAATGTTTCGGGAGAAAGCTCTCAAGCCGCGTGCTGGAATGTTGGGTTGGTTGGAGAGATTAAGCGAAGTGAGTTTCAAAGGGAAACGAGAGATTTGAACGAGAAGGTTGTTGATGAGACCATAGTAACAGGAGAGGTCGAGGGAGATGAGATTGATGAATCTTGGAAAGAGGCGAGAGAGCAAACGGCAGGTTGGATTCCATATATTGAGAGAGAAGCGTAGACGGTTGGTAATGGAGAGAAATTGTTTGTTAACTACGGAAAGAGTTTTGAAATAGTACCGGTTTTCGTCGTCGTCTTCATTGAAGATGAATTTGAAAACATATTCCCAGCAATCATCATCTAAGTGTACTAAATCTAAATCTGTTGAAACAATTTGTTTTGAAGTTTGGAGAGAATTTCTCTTACGTTTCATGTTGCAGTGAAGCCGATGGTTTTACTTCTCTATCGACAGTCAAGGAAAATCCAGGTTTGAGGTTTAGGTTTCTGTGTGCGTTAGGAGTAGGTTAGATCTGAGGGATTATTAAACAGAAGAAAAAAAAGCTAACGTCCACTTGTGCGCGCTTTTTCTTTATGCTTTAACTATTAGGATATGCGTGTATTCACACTGTTACCGGTCTTGATTTATAATTGAGTGCATAAAAAATTGGAGAAAAAAAAGTAAAAGAAAATAATAGTGAATTTGAAAAAGCAAAGTTGAAAATATGTAACATAGGTTGAGTGTTATAGTTCCCAAAAGTGACATATAAAAAAGACTTACACTTTAAAAAGGAAAACGTGTGGCGTTGGTTGAGTATTGCACTTCCCAAAAGATAGTTAAGAAAAGGAACCGAAGAAAAAGAGGACGACGCAAGGATTTCCAATGGATGTTGCTGCAATTGCAAAGAAATAGGCCGAGTAAGTTCAAAACCTGTGCATGTTAAAGATTTATTGATTTGAATAGAATAATCCATTGATTTTTGTTTGTATGCATGCAGATCATATGCGAAGTGGCTGAGGGAGAAAGAAATGATCGATGAAAAGCTTTGAATGCTGGTAGCGGAGGCTTCTAGAAGCAAACAGGACCTCCCTAAACGGAAGGGAGTTGGGAACAAAGATGAAGTTGTAGATTTGACCATTGCGGACGATGGAGGCCATGGAAAACAAGGGGAAGGTCGACTTAATGTCATGGTTAGGTACGTATTATTATTTAGACGACATGCAAAGAATTTGTAAGGCAAATAGTAAAGGTAGAAACCATTGGATGTTGTTGTGAAACTTTAAATATATTGTGTTTTAAAGTCCTTGTAATGTTCACAGATTTAATGTAATGATGTTTGCTCAACCGACTTGCAGATCCATACTGAAGCCGGCGTTTGTGACACGTCCTGTGGATAAGACTGTCCCATCATGTGGAAGGTAAGGTTGTGTTAAACATATCGGTGAATTGCAATCGTTGTTTTGGTTACATATGTTTCATATTTATGTTGCAGTAGGTTTAACAACATGTTTGTGTTGTGTGAAAATTGTGTGTAGGCAGTGAGTATAATTTATTTAAAGTAATCTATAATATAGGAAGGGAGTACTAATGTTAGGATGTTGAGTGAATCCTGTTAGTTGTAGAATTTGGAAATAGTTTTATGTAGTTGTGTATTTGTGAGGTCTCTGTAAATTGTGTTGATGCTGTTGTGATATGTAATTTGTGTAGAAAGTGTTGTATGATATGGTGACAATGAAGTGAGTTTATATAAGTTGATGTTGTTTTACCATTTTAAGAATTTGAATAGTCATGAATGATGAATTAATTTGCATCATAAAGCAAGCTTGTGTTATTGTTTGTTAAAAATTTGCAGGCTGCTATATCATAAGTAATTTGTATCAAAAAATGTAACATTCATTAATTGTTGTTAAACATTTTGCATCCAAGTATGTTAAACATGATATTTTTTGTATGCTGTCTTAGGAATGTTCAGTTGTTATATTCAGAACAGGATTGATGATAGTTATGTAAGTTGGTATGTGTATAAATAAGTGTTTTCATGCATAATCAGGTTCGTAGGTTTGGGGGACGTTCAAGGAGGACCAAGTGCAGAGGGTGACATTACTAAGAAGATAGACGGTCAAGTTCATGGAATGAATGTGCAAGGAATGGGTCATTCAACCGACAAAGGTGTTGTTCAGGAAGAAGATGCATCCGAGGACGAAGAAGTTGAGGATGAATTTTCATAGGACAGGCACATAAGCTATGGTTACAAAGTAATGAAAAATGTTATGGTAAGTTTGAAGTCTAAACATAATTTTAAATATTGGGTTATAGGCGTCCAATATGGTAATCGCCATCACTATGTTTACAATGTTACAACACTTTCCAAGGGAAGTTACAAAGAATATCTTAGGACCGAACCAGAAGGAAATAAAGCTTGTTGATGCAGACACGTGGACGTTTTACCATGCGAATGTGCATTCTGCAAGGCGTAACCAAAAGGTTGTGAAAACGGAAAAGTTCATTGGCTGCGGGTGGTATCAGTTTGCAAAGCACAGAAAGCTTAGGAAGGGTGACATGTTTCTCTTTAACATAACTATTCCATCTCATGCCTTTATGTGGCCGTTGTGAACCGTTGAATGTAGGGCGTTAGGTGTTGCGATGATGAAAGTGTATTTTGTTAGTAGTTAATGATAATGTATGAACATGATATGGTGGCATGGTTTATTTTGGTTATATTTTGAAAATTTAGTGGTAGTTTGATGGTAAATTAATTAGTGGTTTTGTGTAGTTGTGTATAAGTATGTATGACTGAGTAGCTTATGTAAGAACAATGACATGTTCCAGTTGTTATGGTTATAATATTTTGGTAGTTAAAGAATGTTGTTATTTCATGTGTTTTTGTGTGTGGCTTTTAATGAGAGATGAGCAGGAATGTATAAAATAAGAACCTGCTAGTAAAAGTCAGAGAGCATGTAGGGAAATGAAAAAAGGATAATATAATTCCTTTATCCTAAGATAGAGATTGTTTTGCTAGTTACCCTCGAGATTCTGACATATAGTTGACCATGGCTGAAGAGATCATTTGGGATATAGAGGCATATCCAATCCAAGGATTGCCCTTAGGAATTGTTAATTGTCATGGCGTACGACACAATGGTTGGATATTGTCTCCTGTTTAGCTTGAAAGGCCAAGGTGATTGGGCCGGGGACATATCCATTCGTGGAATGTATATGACTTTTCCATGGCCTTTTCCACCCATAATTTCAGCCTCAAGAACGTGGTTATCCATTTTTGTAACAATTAGTCTTGTTCCGTTACACAAACATTCAACTTGATCGATGTTTCTCATAAGCATGATTGGTGTCTCTATCTTTAACTTAATGTGGTGGTTCGGCAAGCCAGACGTCCTTAGAGAGCTTAGAAATTCCGGAGTCAGGACTTCTATAATGCTATTATCGTGAATTTCAGATCGATCAACCGAGTTAGAGCTATAATAATCCTTGGTATCACCTATGAAATGTAAAGAAACAACCAACAAAAATATTCCCCAAAGCAATTGTTAATAATGCTGGAAAATGAATTAAATGAAGTAACAGGATGTAGAAAAGTGAATTTAAAACTACCTGGCATCATATTTAGAACATGATTATTAATTTTGTCAACCACCTCAATAGTTGGGCCTTTGCGCTTAACCTTCTTCGACGCGGAGATGGACTGGGCTCTGCCCGACGGTGGGCCAGTCCCAGGTCTAGTCCATAACAGTTTCTTTTTCAAAACTCATTTATAACCTATTGGTTTACAGCCAAGAGGCATGTCTACTAAGTGTCAGGTCTTGTTAGAATCTAGAGATTCTATCTCATTATTTATAGCTTCTTGCCATAAATCCGCATCTAGAGATGACAAGGCTTCTTGAAGATTTATTGGATTTTCGTCTATATTATAAGCCGCATAATCGGGCCCATAATCTTTAGCAACTTTTACTCTTTTACTTCGTCGGAGTTCTGTTTCTACATTGTCGTCGCTTTCTGTGCTTCTTATCACAAAGATGTAACTCGATTGAGTGCCCCTACTATTTCTCGATTTGAAGGGAAATTTGTCTTCATAGAATTCAGTATCATTTGATTCTATGATCACTTTTGCATTCAGGTCATAAAACTTATATGTCTTACTGTTTGTTGCATACCCAATAAATAAACATTCATATGCTCTACTAGAGAGTTTAACTCATTTCGGATCTGAAATTCTGATATAAGCTGGACAGCCTCAAGTTCTCAAATAAGACAAGTTTGGTTGTCTTTTCTTTAATATCTCATAAGGTGAGATCTTACTTTATGACTTGGGAACTTTATTCGGGACATAGCAAACAGTCAATAAAATTTCCCCCCACTAGTGAGGTGCAGCACCAGAATTCATCATAATTGCAACAACAAGTTCAGAAAGAGTTATATTCTTTCTTTCTGCTTTACCATTCATTCCAGGAGAATATGGAGTAGTTGTTTTATGTACAATTCCATGTTCAATATAAAAATCATTAAATAACCCAGAGTTGTATTCAGCCCCCTATCACTACGAAGTCTCTTAATCTTCTTACTAAGTTGATTCTTAATTTCAGTTGCATACATCTTAAACATGTCAAGTGCTTCACTTTTATTCTTCATTAGGTATACATAAGTGTAATCAGAACAATCATCAATAAAAGTGATAAAATATCGTTTACTATTTCTAGTTAAAGTTCCATCTAATTCACATATATCAGAGTGTGTAAGATCTAAGGGATCAGATTCTTTAATATTTGATTTATGAGAAGTCTTAGTAATTTTAGCTTGACTACAATATTCACATTTATTTGTATCATTGACATTTAATTTAGGGATTAGTCCTAAGTTGCTTGCATTAGAGATAACTCGCTTATTAACGTGACAGAGTCTAGCATGTCAAATATTAAAATCACATAAATATTAAACAGAATGAGACACTTTATTCAAATCAACATTCAACTTAAACATGCCATCAGTGGTGTACCCTTTCCCAACAAAAATACCATTCTTAGTGATGGTGTACAAATCTGCCTCAATAGACTGACTAAACCCTGCCTTATTCAAAAGAAAACCAGAAACAAGATTCTTCATAATTTCAGGAATGTTCATGATGTCCTTCAAGATTAAACTATTTCCTGAGGTGAAGTTCAACTCAATGTCTCCAATTCCAGCAACGTCAGTGATGTGAGCATCTCCCAACACTTTCTTATCTTCACCATTCGTGTATGTCTTGAACATAGCACGATCATAGCAGACATGACGATAGGCGCCAGTGTCTATCCACCAACCATCACTTCCACCAACCATGTTGGTTTCAGTGATCATAGCAATGAATTGCTCATCAGTCAAGTTAACATGTGCGTTAGAGCCAACAGGTTTAGGCCCGCTCTTACATTTCTTAGCCATATGACCCGGTCTTCCACAATTAAAGCAAGTGAAAACCGGAGTGTCATTTCTTTGAGTTGGTGGTTTCTGTCTAGCAATCGGAGCAGATACACCCCTTGAGGGATTCCCATTCTTAATTCGGTTAACAACAATGCAATTTTGATTCTTTAATGGTTTGCCCGTAGGCTTCAGAATCGCATTAAATCTCTTTTTGTTGTTAGAAACAACTAAGACTTCATCCTTATGATCTTGTCATCTAGATTCCTCTTCAATTCGGAGGCGAGTGATCAGACTCTCAATTGAACGCTCTTTTATTTTATGTCGAAGCACATTTTTGAAATCTTTCCAACCAGGGGGCAGTTTCTCAATTATCACAACAATCTAAAATTTTTCATCGAGGGGCATACCTTCAATTATGATTTCATGAGCAATCTTCTGAATTTTGTGGCTTTGAGCTTCCACATACTTTTCATCCATCATCTTATAATTCAGGTAGCGGCTAACAGTATATTTCTTTGCACCTACCTCTTCAGTATCATATTTCTTCTACAGAGCTTCCCATACCTGTTTAGCAGTGTTACAATTACTGTAGTAATCGACCAGATTATCTGCAAGGCTATTCAAAATGTGGTTTTTGCAAAGATAATCATTATATTTCCATATGGCAATCTCTTTCTGGAGTTGTAAATCATTTGCCTTAGTCTTAGCAGAAGAGTCTGATTTAGACGAGTTGAGAGTCCCGTCTGAATTTGTAGTTGTCTTACCATTAGTTTGTTCAGTTGATCCAGAAGGAGCAACAGGGATATCCTCAGTCAGAACATGGGCAACCTTGATCTAAGTTAATAAAAATTTCATCTTAGCTTGCCAACCTTTGAAGTGAGAACCCTCAAACTTAAATGGTTTGTCAAAGACAGCAGCGGCCGCAGTAGTATTGATAATTTCCTCAGTAGCCATGGCAGTTACAAAAAGAGTTTTAAAATTGTTGTATTTCGGTTTTGGAAAATTTTCTAAAAAGAAAATTATCGGGACAAATCGCGTACTAGGTAGTTTTTTTTAAGATGTTTCGTCGTACTGCCAAAATTATGCAATGCAATCACGTTTCGATGACGTCTCCAAGATAAAACATTCCGTTCAAAAAATACGATTATAACTTGCATTATAATAAATTGTTCGTAGATATACACCTCCAGATGGTGTTTTAAACCACTCGTATCTGAAAATAATTTCAGCCGTTGATGGTGCGATATACCACTCGAAAAATAAAGAAGGACATAAATAATTTTAGATGAAGGGAATAAAGAGGGAGAAAAGAGATTCTAAAAATTCATAAATCGGGCGTGTTATGCAATTCAACCGATGAATCATATTAATGGGCAGGAGATTCAACTGAGCGGAGAGAAAATATTGGGAGAGTGGAGAGAAAATAGTGGGAGGGAGTTATTCAGTCAAAACTAGGTTAAACCTAAATTTTAATAAATAACACATTATAATTATTAATTAATAATTAATTAATATTAATTATTTAACTTCCACGTAATCAATTAGAATTAACTTCCATTAATTAATATGAATGACCTTTTCAAATTCACATCAAGTTTTCCAACCTAATGTTTTGGTGAAAGCTAGCAATCCTTTTGCTGGAATGTTGAGTTTGTTTGAGAGATTGAGTGATGTGATTTTCAATGGAAAACGAGTGATTTGGATGAGAAAAACGTCGAGATCACAGTAGTACTAGTAGGAGGAGGAGGAGGATAGGTTGAGAGAGGAGATGTTGGAGAATCTACGGAAGAGGGTAGGGAAGAGTTAACATGTTGGATTATAGATAGTGAGAGATGATCGAAGATGATTTGTGATGGAGAGGAACTGTTCGAATACAAGTGATAGAGGCTTCAGATGACAATAGTGATGGCGGGTGCGTCGGTGTCGTGGTTGATAAGGAATTTGAAGATACATTCCCAACATTCATCAGGTAAATAAACATCTTCAGAAATCATAGTTACTGTTTTGCTTCTAGTTTGTACGGAGGAAGAAGAAAGCATTGTCATGGTTTTGGTTCTAGTTTGTATGGAGAAAGAAGAAGAAGAAATCAAATTACCCATTATTGATTTTGATTTCAGAGAGTTTCCTTTCCTCTTCGTATTGAAAACTTTGGTACCGCCGCATGTGATTGTAGTATGATGTTAGGTTAAATCCAAATATTTAGAAACTCTCAATAATGGATTTTGGATTTTTTGAATTTGGACTATGCTTAAATTGGATTTTTATTAGGATTTCTTAATGTACCATATACGTTTCTTAGTCACCATGCAAAAATTTAAATATTTTACCAATTTTTAGAGATGCATCTTCAGGCGCACCCCAATACACACATATCATTTGTTTTTAAGTTACACCTCAATTTTATGAATAAATTTATTCTGGAAATGCATTTCCAAAACCTAAAAAAACAGAACAATGCAATCACATATATGGTGGTTGTCATGATCCAACAAGGAAAAATGATATATCTTGATAAAAGTCATTCATTGAATGTTGACCAACAATTTCTGAAGTATTAGTAGTAGTAGTTGGAGCAAAACTTGAACCATTCTCTGAAATCAAAATCTATTTAGTTCAGCAACTGTAACAGCACCTGAAACGGAAAAGAAGAGAAGTAGCCAAAATACCCTCTGAGAAATCTGAGTTTCTTTGAAAAGAAGGAAGAACAAGAGTTTGATTGAACATGTTAGGAGATTGAGTAGGAGAAGGAATTGGACTTTCAGTAGAAAGTGCACATTGGTGTTGCTTCTTAATATCAAGGAGTTTCAAACCCATTAGCCTTCTACTTTGTAGCTCAAGATCTTCTTAATATGTGATTACATTTTTTTGTTTTTTTTTTAGGTTCCGGAAACTTTTCGGAGATGCATTTCCGGAAAATTTTCAGAGATGCATTTCCGGAATAAATTTATTCATAAAATTGGGTTGTGACTCAAAAATGAATGAGATGTGTGTATTGGGGGTGCGTCTGGAGATGCATCTCCAGAAACTGTGGGCATTTTAGAATTTTTGCATGGTGCCTAAGAAACATATATATGGTGCATTAAGAAATCCTTTTTTTTTAAGGGAGGGCTGAAGCCCAAAAGAAACAACAACTAAACAGAAATAACTTTTGGGGTCGAAACCCTTGATGCATCAAGCGATATTAAGGGCATAATTTCTATATACCACTCCTCATAAAGCCTTAGACCATGCTCATGATTAATGCTCAAGTTTGGCATTGTGTCAGCGCAACAATTAGCTTCGCGATACACGTGTGTAAATTGAATGTCTCAGTGTCCATTGATCAAGTTCTTTATCTCTTTAAAGATACCCCAACCTCCAGTTAGTCTTACGCAGTTGCTCTTAATAGCTTAAATTGTTGTCTTACTTCCCCAAGTCTGAAGTTTCTTGATAACCTGATAGCAAAATAAAATATTTCCTCACATAAAAGGAGTGTTTTTATAGAAAAGTATGTGAGTCTCCTCCTTACTACTTTCGGCCTTGATTGCCTACATAAATTATCCAACACATTTTGACACAAGTCAGCCTAAACTTGGAAGCTTTACCAAACAAGAGGAGGACGTCTGCAAACATTAAGTGCGAAATAAGTCCCTATGGATACAATACATATAAAAATACTTACTTTTGTTCTAACAACAAAAATGGCATTGTTGTCGGGGACTGGTGTTTAGATATTAAAAAGAAATGTGACAACTTTATGATTATAAGTATTCATATTCATATTTATGAATATGTTTTAGTATATTGTTACTAAGTTGTTTGGTTATATTGCTAAATCTAGTTTATGCAAGGAAAGATCCTTGAAGATCAATTACTATTTGATCCCAAAATCAGAAGAACAACTTGCAAAAACCACAACAAAACTATAAAAAGGAAGTAAATATCCAAGAGGAAATAACAACTGGAAGAAACTTTTATTTCTACAACATCTACCAAACCAAAAGCAAACATGGTTGACAATAACAATCAGGCTAACAATGCCAACAACAATGAAAATCAGGCCAACAACAATAATGAAGGTAGCATGCCATGCCACAATAGTCACAGAAGGAAGGCTCACATAGTCAAGCCTTCAAGAAACACCAGGCAAACAGAGATGAAAACCAAACTCCTTCAAACACTGGGATGATGAGTATTTCCATGAAAGGAAAAAACACTAAAAGATGACGATGGATGCGACATGATGATAGAGTATTTGTGAAATTTTGGCAAGGAATTCGGGAAAGAATTTAGAAAGTAATACGACACTAAGGTGTGTTCAAAATAGATTGAAGATATGAAGACAAAGGTTGGGAGTCTAGGGAAGAAGATGAAGTTTCTAGTAGTTATAATTATTTGTTATTGGTTGTATTTTGTTACATTTTAGGAGCATGTAATAATAGATCTTGATGTAATAGTGTAATCTGATTTAACAATGATAATTGATGTGTAATGTAACTTGTTTTTGAATGAATGAAATTTGTTGGCTTTGTTACAAAATATTGTGCAGACATTGTGTATTATGGTTGAAATCAGGGTTAGTTGTAGTTAGTATAATTTGTATGATATATAGAAGGTATATTTTTTAGCAGGTCTATCAGTTGTAGTTAGTATAATACAATTAATATAAGCATGTTTCAACTTAATAATTTAACATAAACATAAATTGGTAGTTAGTATAATATGTTTGTTATATAGAAGGTCTGTAAGCGTGTTATATAATTTGGTATTATTTGACATTAATCATAAATTGTCTGATATATAAGCTGACAGAATAAGCATAACTTGACTGATATATAAGCATAGTTTGTTTGATACATTAAGCATGGAAAGCTGTTTCAGAATGAGCACACATTGTGTAATACAAAATGCTACAAATTAAGCACACATTGTGCATTACAAATTATCAAACTAGTAAAGGAAACTATAAATACAAATCACTGGGACATTTTCCTAGAAATCTAATCCCATGATTTCATGTTGCTCAAACAAGTCCCTAACTTGGGGTCTTCTTTGGAATGAGCTTGTGAATCATCAATTATGTCATCAAGTTCCAATGGGGCATACATACTTGATCCTGGGCCAACATTGTTCCTTGACCTCTATAATGTCTTCAATCTATCACTAGTTCTCTCAGGTGCTTAACATTTTTTTACCAACCGGTTTCTTATTTGGATTTGTCTTCTCCACCTTTTGAGATATAGGAACAGGTGTTGGGTTATAAATTTGGGATTATTGTTCTTGAGAAGGTTGGTCATCAAAAGATGTCAACATATCTTTAATGGTTACATCTATTTCTGGGTTATCCACACCTTCATTAGCATTCGGAATAAACACACCTTCGTTAGCATCAACAACATTCATACCTTCATTATCATTGGAAACATCCACACCTTCATTAGCATTACCAGCATCCACACCTTGACTAGCATTTGTAGCATCCACACTCTCAGTAGCAACAGTTGGGGGTTTCCCCTTGGTTTTGGGTATTTTTCTATGCAAAATAGTAAGTCACAATCAGTTTGTAAGACATTGTTAGTAAAGAATAATGCAACATAGTAAGTTTATGATAAGTTATCTTTCTTTTCAATGCATTTAGGTCATGTTCATTGCTTTGGCATTTCCTTGAATTATGACCAAACTTATCACATTTGGTGCATCTATAAGCTACATCAGGCCTCCTCATCCTTGAACGAGACAATGAAAACAAACATTTAATCTCATTGATCTTTTAACTTGTTAGTCTATTTAACATTAGTTGAATTTCTTAATTACAGATGTTCAAATGAAGTAGGCTTTTAAATAGGCTAGCAGGTTAATCAGGCCTTCAAAAAGGTCAGGCTTAGGCCTAAAAATAAGCCTATGATAGGCTACAGGCCAGGCTTAGGCTTTGAATTTTTTAGCAGGCCAGGCTCAGGCTTGGCAAAGCCTAGCTCGGCCCAGCCTATTCCCACCCCTATTCATATGCTCTACTAGAGAGTTTAACTCATTTCGGATCCGAAATTTTGATATAAGTTGGACAACCTCAAGTTCTCAAATAAGACAAGTTTGGTTGTCTTTTCTTTAATATCTCATAAAGTGAGATCTTACTTTATGACTTGGGAACTTTATTCAGGACATAGCAAACAGTCAATAAAATTTCCTCCCACTAGTGAGGTGCAGCACCAGAATTCATCATAATTGCAACAACAAGTTCAGTAAGAGTTATATCCTTTCTTTCTGCTTTACCATTCATTCCAGGAGAATATAGAGTAGTTGTATTATGTACAATTCCATGTTCAATATAAAAATAATTAAATAACCCAGAGTTGTATTCAGTCCCCCAATCACTACGAAGTCTCTTAATCTTCTTACTAAGTTGATTCTTAATTTCAGTTACATACATCTTAAACATGTCAAGTGCTTCACTTTTATTCTTCATTAGGTATACATAAGTGTAATCAGAACAATCATCAATAAAAGTGATGAAATATCATTTACTATTTCTAGTTAAAGTTCCATCTAATTCACATATATCAGAGTGTGTAAGATCTAAGGGATCAGATTCTTTAATAATTAATTTATGCGAAGTCTTAGTAATTTTAGCTTGACTACAATATTCACATTTATTTGTATCATTGACATTTAATTTAGGGATTAGGCCTAAGTTGCTTGCATTAGAGATAACTCGCTTATTAGCGTGACATAGTCTAGCATCCCAAATATTAAAATCACATAAAGAGTAAACGGAAGGAGACATTTTATTCAAATCAACATTCAACTTAAACATGCCATCAGTGGCGTACCCTTTCCCAACAAAAATACCATTCTTAATGATGGTGTACAAATCTGCCCCAATAGACTGACTAAACCCTGCCTTATTCAAAAGAAAACCAGAAACAAGATTCTTCATAATTTCAGGAACGTGCATGACGTCCTTCAATATTAAAGTATTTCCTGAGGTGAAGTTCAACTCAATGTCTCCAATTCCAGCAACGTCAGTGATGTGAGCATCTCCCAACAACACTTTCTTATCTTCAGCATTCGTGTATGTCTTGAACATAGCACGATCATAGCAGACATGACGACAGGCGCCAGTGTCTATCCACCAACCATCACTTCCACCAACCATGTTAGTTTCAGTGATCATAGCAATGAATTGCTCATCAGTCAAGTTAACATGTGCGTTAGAGCCAACAGGTTTAGGCCCGCTCTTACATTTCTTAGCCATATGACCCGGTTTTCCACAATTAAAGCAAGTGAAAACTTGAGCGTTATTTCTTTGAGTTAGTGGTTGTTGCCTAGCAATCGGAGCATATGCGCCCCTTGAGGGATTCCCATTCTTAATTCGGTTAACAACAATGCAATTTTGATTCTTTAATGGTTTGCCCGTAGGCTTCAGAATCGCATTAAATCTCTTTTTGTTGTTAGAAACAACTAAGACTTCATCCTTCTGATCTTGTCTTCTAGATTCCTCTTCAATTCGGAGGCGAATGATCAGACTCTCTATTGAACACTCTTTTGTTTTATGTCGAAGCACATTTTTGAAATCTTTCCAACCAGGGGGCAGTTTCTCATCGAGGGGCATACCTTCAATTATGATTTCATGAGCAATCTTCTGAATTTCGTGGCTTTGAGCTTCCACATACTTTTCATCCACCATCTTATAATTCAGGTAGCGGCTGAGAGTATATTTCTTTGCACCTGCCTCTTCAGTATCATATTTCTTCTGCAGAGCTTCCCATACCTGTTTAGCAGTGTTACAATTACTGTAGTAATCGACCAGATCATCTGCAAGGCTATTCAAAATGTGGTTTTTGCAAATATAATCATTATATTTCCATATGGCAATCTCTTTCTAGAGTTGTAAATCATTTGCCTTAGTCTTAGCAGAAGAGTCTGATTTAGACGAGTTGAGAGTCCCATCTGAATTTGTAGTTGTCTTACCATTAGTTTGTTCAGTTGATCTAGAAGGCTCAACAGGGATATCCTCAGTCAGAACATAGGCAACCTTCTTCTAAGTTAATAAAAATTTCATCTTAGCTTGCCAACCTTTGAAGTGAGAACCCTCAAACTTAAATGGTTTGTCAGAGATAGCAGCGGCCGCAGTAGTATTGATAATTTCCTCAGTAGCCATGGCAGTTACAAAAAGAGTTTTAAAATTGTTGTATTTCGGTTTTGGAAAAATTTCTAAAAATAAAATTATCGGGACAAGTCACGTACTAGGTAGTTTTCTTTAAGATGTTTCGTCGTACTGCCAAAATTATGCAATGCAATCACGTTTCGATCACATCTCTAAGATAAAATAGCCTGTTCAAAAAATACGATTATAACTTGCATTATAATAAATCGTTCGTAGAGATACACCTTCAGATGGTGTTTTAAACCACTCGTATCTGAAAATAATTTCAGTCGTTGATGGTGCGATATACCACTCAAAAAATAAAGAAGGACATAAATAATTTTAGATGAAGAGAATAAAGAGGGAGAAAAGAGATTCTAAAAATTCATAAATCTGGCGTGTTATGCAACTGAACTAATGAACCTTATTAACGGGTAGGAGATTCAACTGAGTGGAGAAAAAATAGTGGGAGAGTGGAGAGAAAATAGTGGGAGGGAATTATTCAGTCAAAACTAGGTTAAAACTAAATTTTGATGAATGACACATTATAATTATTAATTAATAATTAATTAATATTAATTATTTAACTTCCACGAAATCAATTAGAATTAACTTCCATTAATTAATACAGATGACCTTTTCAAATTCACATCAAGTTTTCCAACATAATGTTTTTGGTGAAAGCTAGCAATCCCTTTGCTGGAATGTTGAGTTTGTTTGAGAGATTGAGTGATGTGATTTTCAATGGAAAACGAGAGATTTGGATGAGAAAAATGTCGAGATCACAGTAGTAGTAGTAGTAGTAGGAGGAGGAGGAGGATAGGTTGAGGGAGGAGATGTTGGAGAATCTACGGAAGATGGTAGGGAAGAGTTAACATGTTGGATTATAGATAGTGAGAGATGATCGAAGATGATTTGTGACGGAGAGAAACTATTCGAATACAAGTGAAAGAGGCTTCAGATGACAGTAGTGATGGTGGGTGTCGTCAGTGTCGTGGTTGATAAGGAATTTGAAGATACATTCCCAACATTCATCAAGTAAATAAACATCTTGAGAAATCATAGTTATTGTTTTGATTCTAGTTTGTACGAAGGAAAAGGAAAGCATTGTCATGGTTTTGGTTCTAGTTTGTATGGAGGAAGAAGAAGAAGAAATCAAATTACCCATTATTGATTTTGATTTCAGAGAGTTTCCTTTCCTCTTCGTATTGAAAACTTTGGTACCGCCGCATGTGATTGTAGTATGATGTTAGGTTAAATCCAAATTTTAAGAAACTCTCAACAATGGATTTTGGATTTTTTGAATTTGGATTATACTTAAATTGGATTTTTTTTATGATTTCTTAATGTACCATATACGTTTCTTAGTCACCATGCAAAAGTTTAAATATTTTACCAATTTTTAGAGATGCATCTTCGGGCGCACCCCAATATACACATTTCATTCGTTTTTGAGTTACACCTCAATTTTATGAATAAATTTATTATGGAAATGCATTTCCAAAGCCTAAAAAAACATAACAATGTAATCACATATATGGTGGTTGTCATGATCCAACAAGGAAAAATGATATATCTTGATAAAAGTCATTCATTGAATGTTGACCAACAATTTCTGAAGTATTAGTAGTAGTAGTTGGAGCAAAACTTGAACCATTCTCTGAAATCAAAATCTATTTAATTCAGCAACTGTAACAGCACCTGAAACGGAAAAGAAGAGAAGTAGACAAAATACCCTGAGAAATCTGAGTTTCTTTGAAAAGAAGGAAGAATAAGAGTTTGATTGAACATGTTAGGAGATTGAGTAGGAGAAGGAATTGGACTTTAAGTAGAAAGTGCACATTGGTGTTGCTTCTTAATATCAAGGAGTTTCAAACCCATTAGCCTTCTACTTTGTAGCTCAAGATCTTCTTAATATGTGATTGCATTTTTCTGTTTATTTTAGGTTCCAGAAACTTTTCGGAGATGCATTTCCGGAAAATTTTCAGAGATGCATTTCCGGAATAAATGTATTCATAAAATTGGGTTGTGACTCAAAAATGAATGAGATGTGTGTATTGGGGGTGTGTCTGGAGATGCATCTCCAGAAACTGTGAGCATTTTAGAATTTTTGCGTGGTGCCTAAGAAACATATATATGGTGCATTAAGAAATCCTCTTTTTTTTTTAAATGGAGGGCTGAAGCCCAAAAGAAACAACAACTAAACGGAAATAACTTTTGGGGTCGAAACCCTTGATGCATCAAGCGAGATTAAGGGCATAATTTCTATATACCACTCCTCATAAAGCCTTAGACCATGCTCATGATTAATGCTCAAGTTTGCCATTGTGTCAGCGCAACAATTAGCTTCACGATACACGTGTGTAAATTGAATGTCTCAGTGTCCATTGATCAAGTTCTTTATCTCTTTAACGATACCTCAACCTCCATTTAGTCTTAGGCAGTTGCTCTTAATAGCTTAAATTGTTGTCTTACTTCCCCAAGTCTGAAGTTTCTTGATAACTTGATAGCAAAATCAAATCTTTCCTCACATTAGAAAGAGTATTTTTATAGAAAAGTATGTGAGTCTCCTCCTTACTAAATTTCTGCCTTGATTGCCTACAGAAATTATCCAACACATTTTGACACAAGTCAGCCTAAACTTGGAAGCTTTACTGAACAAGAGGAGGACGTCTACAAACATTAAGTGCGAAATAAGTCCCTATGGATACAATACATATAAAAATACTTACTTTTGTTCTACCAACACAAATGGCATTGTTGTCGGGGACTGGTATTTAGATATTAAAAAGTAATGTGATAACTTTATGATTCTAAGTATTCATGTTCATATTTATGAATATGTTTTATTGTCTTGTTACTAAGTTTTTTGGTTATATTGTTAAATCTAGTTTATGCAAGGAAAGATCCATGAAGCTCAATTACTATTTGATCCCAAAATCAGAAGAACAACTTGCAAAAACCACAACAAAACTATAAAAAGGAAGCAAATATCCAAGAGGAAATAACAGCTGGAAGAAACTTTTATTTCTACAACATCTACCAAACCAAAAGCAAACATGGTTGACAATAACAATCAGCCTAACAATTCCAACAGCAATGAAAATCAGGACAGCAACAATAATGAAGGTAGCATGCCATGCCACAGTAGTCACAGAAGGAAGGCTCACATAGTCAAGCCTTCAAGAAATACCAGGCAAACAGAGATGAAAACCAAACTCCTTCAAACATTGGGATGATGATTATTTCCATGAAAGGAAAAAACACCAAAAGATGATGATGGATGCGACATGATGATAGAGTATTTGAGAAATTTTTGCATGGAATTCGAGAAAGAATTTAGAAAGTAATACGGCACTAAGATGTGTTCAAAAGAGATTGAAGATATGAAGACAAAGGTTGGGAGTCTAGGGAGGAAGATGAAGTTTCTAGTAGTTATAGTTATTTGTTATTGGTTGTATTTTGTTACATTTTAGGAGCATGCAATAATAGAGCTTGATGTAATAGTGTAATCTGATTTAACAACGATAATTGATGTGTAACGTAACTTGTTTTTGAATGAATGAATTTTGTTGGCTCTGTTACAAAATATTGTGAAGACATTGTGTATTATGGTTGAAATTAGGGTTGGTTGCAGTTAGAGCCGTCAATTTAAGGGGCCGAGGCCTAACTTTTGAGGCACCAAAAATATAGGGGGCCCAAAATTTTAAAAATAAATGAGCCCTAAAATATGTAGGCCCCCTAGAGTGAAGGCCCTTAAAATTCAAGAAAGGCCTCAAGGCCCCAATATTTTCAAATATTGATTTTTTTTTCAATTTTTTTTTTTGAAAAAATTTGATTTTTTAAAATAAAAAAAAATCGATTAATTTTTTATTTTGAAAGAAAATTGACTTTTTTATTTTTGAAAAAAATCGATTTTTTTTTTAATATTTGGAAAAAATTCAACTTTTTTTATATTTAAAAAAAATAAACTTTTTAATTTCTAAAGAAATCCTAATTTAGTTTAAAAGTTTAAGAATGTACTGTACTATCGTCATCGTATTTGAAAACATAGTCACAGTATTTGAACTTAAAAATATATTTAACTATCGTCACAGTATTTGAAAATATACTTAACTATCGTCGCGCGTTTATTAATTTTAAATTTAACGTCACGCGCGTGTCTAGGTTCGTTTGAATTTTTTTCTTTTTTGGCAAATAAATTTTGGTTTCTCTTTTATTTTTACTTTTTGTAAAAGAAAAGTTGGATTTTTTTTTTATAATACATGCAGAATTGTTTTCAAGATCTATTTTAATTCAAAGTTTTTTTTTTTGTCTCCAAGCCTGATTTTAGATATACAATTTGTTGTTAAATTTATTTATACATGGATCATCATAACTTTGAAATAAATTATCTTGTTTTCAATTCGATTTTAAACAAAACCAATTTAAAATTTCTCCAGTAAAATCATATATTCAAATAATTAAAAACTACTTTGTGTGAAAGTGATTTTTAAGTAAGTCTTTTTACTTTGAAAATTAAATTTAAGTTAAATTTATTTTTAATTTTTGATTTCGTGAAGAAATAGTTATGGTAAATTATTTCATAAGAAACGAAATCTTATGCTATGATGAATAAGTTACCTAGATAGTCGAGTTTAGATGTTTGGCAACTTAAATGATTTTTTAAATATTAAACATGTAAAATGTCATATTTAACTACATATATTCAAATCATGTAGACATAGTATGCTAAATAATTAAGAATAAGTAAATCTACCAAAATCTAATTGAAAAATCAAAAGAAAACAAAAAAACTGAATAATAATATTGAAACATAGTATGGACTGTTTCTTATTTTAATTTTTGAAAAAAAAATAATTATTTTATTTAAAAAAATCGACTTTTTTTGTTTTTGGAAAAAATCTTCAACTTTTTATTTTCCAAACAAATTAGATTTTGAGCCCCTCACTTAGGCCCCATATAACACAAAAATATGAGTGGGCTTAAAAATAAGGGCCCCCAAAAATATTTATTTAGTAGGGGGCCTAAAAATTAAGGGCCAAGTAGGGGGCCTAATTATTGGGGCTTGGTCAAATAGGGCTTTTTTGACAGCTCTAGTTGCAGTTAGTATAATTTGTATGATATATAGAAGGTATGTTATTTAGTAGGTCTATCAATTGTAGTTAGTATAATGCAATTAATATAAACATGTTTCAACTTAATAATTTAACATAAACATAATTTGGCAGTTAGTATAATATGTTTGTTATACATAAGGTATGTAAGTGTGTTATATAATTTGGTATAATTTGACATTAATCATAAATTGTATGATATATAAGCTGACAGAATAAGCATAACTTGACTGATATATAAGCATAGTTTGTTTGATACATTAAGCATGGCAAGCTGTTTCAGAATGAGCACACATTGTGCAATACAAAATGCTACAAATTAAGCACACATTGTGCATTACAAATTATCAAACTAGTAAAGGAAACTATAAATACAAATCACTAGGACATTTCCCATGTTGCTCAAACAAGTCCCTAACTCGAGGTCTTCTTTGGAATGAGCTTGTGAATCATCAATTATGTCATCAAGTTCCAATGGGGCATACATACTTGATCCTGGGCCAACATTGTTCCTTGACCTCTATAATGTCTTCAATCTATCACTAGTTCTCTCAGGTGCTTAACATTTTTTTACCAACCGGTTTCTTATTTGGATTTGTCTTCTCCACCTTTTGAGATATAGGAACAGGTGTTGGGTTATAAATTTGGGATTATTGTTCTTGAGAAGGTTGGTCATCAAAAGATGTCAACATATCTTTAATGGTTACATCTATTTCTGGGTTATCCACACCTTCATTAGCATTAGGAATAAACACACCTTCGTTAGCATCACCAACATTCATACCTTCATTATCATTGGAAACATCCACACCTTCATTAACATTACCAGCATCCACACCTTGACTAGCATTTGTAGCATCCACACTCTCAGTAGCAACAGTTGGGGTTTTCCCCTTGGTTTTGGGTGTTTTTCTATGCAAAATAGTAAGTCACAATCAGTTTGTAAGACATTGTTAGTAAAGAATACTGCAACATAGTAAGTTTATGATAAGTTATCTTTTTTTTCAATGCATTTGGGTCATGTTCATTGCTTTGGCATTTCTTTGAATTATGACCAAACTTATCACATTTGGTGCATCTATAAGCTACATTAGGCCTCCTCATCCTTGACTATGTTTCATCATGTTCTCTAAACCTTAATTTCTTAGGCCTACCTGAACCCTTCTTATACTTTGGTGGTGACATCTCTTCAATATCCACAGTTGGACATATCCACCGTTTTCGCCGGATATTTCGTGATTTCTATGGGAACTTCATCAGTTCACCATAAGATTCACCCTACAAATGCAGACGAAAGGAGAAAAAAGAAAGAAACTTACTTGAAATACGCTTTTTAGGGTTCCGGCACGGCGATCGTCGGAGGAGAACGGCGGAGAACGGTGGAAAGCGGCGGCGGAAAACGGAGAAGAAGAGAGGGAGAGTCTGGGAGGAAAAGAGAAAATGGTGCAAATGAAATGAGGTGAGGCCTATTTATAGGATCCTCACAGAATTTGAAGAGTTTTAGACTACTAGAGTACACTACCCTAGCCTAGTCACCCCTAGGCAATAATGACGTCTGACACATGGCATACATACGACCGTTCACTCCCCAACACGCGTCTCTCCATTTGCTTCGACACCCAAGTTCAAACTTCTCGCATCCCTGCCGAATCGACCATCCGCAAACTACCACGCTCGAGTCTGCTCGCTGATCTCTACCCAACGAACATTTGGCTCCCCGACGATACGGCCAACGGATCTCAAACAAGTTCCCCTCATCGCGGTCACGCGATCGATACTTCCCCGACATGCTTTTTGGTCCTTAAGTCATTACACCGGCACTCCGGAGCAACGACTTGGGGGGCTCCTATTCTGGACTGGGCCAGGGTCTGCCCCTCAGTCGAGAAGGCCCAACCCACGGGACATGAGATGGCCCAACAAGGACCTCTTTACAATACCATTGTCGGGCACATACGCGCCCAACAGCGTCGGGCACGTGCCACCCCTCAACATTGTCGGGCTCAGCAGAGTCCTTCGAGCAGAGGCATCAAGCCCCTCAGGGCTCGCTCTTCCCCGACACGCAAGACTCCTCCCTGCGAGGACACGTTCTCATGTAACCACCCACTCCCGATGGAATCGGTCTGCCCTAATTCCGAAGATCTAGGAACGGTTACCCTAGGGCGAAGACCACGTGTTGGTCTTCACTACGCCATGTAAGCCCTGGTAGTTACTTGGATTGGGCCTAGAAATCCAGCCCAATGCAAGTAATTCTGTTTTTATTTTTTGTTGTGTTTGCGCAACAGAATTGATGGTTGTCCTTAAAATTTTGAAAATTTTGTGTGTTAGCACAAGAAGTGAGAAGAGTACTTTGTTGACCCTAAACATTGATGGTGATGATAGAATTCTTGATTGTGTGCATAATAAAGGTATGGAATTGAGTTTGTAGAATCATAATGTGAATGTAAAATTTTTACTTTTTGAAAAATTGGTCAATGCAATGTCTTGTAAACTCTTGTTCGTTTTGAATCAATTAGGACATTACCACAAATGTGAGTTGCCTCCATTGTTCACAAATTCTTGAGGGATTCAAGTAGTTGTTGTTACTCAAATAGTTTATGTTTAATCTTGCTTGTTGTTTTGGAAGTGTGGAAACATAGAAATGATCAAGGCATTGTTTGTACACTTCGAGTATAACCACCATTCCAAAAACACTTCAAGTCACCTTGTGAGTGTGTGCGCATTAGAAACCTCTTTTGAGCCAAAAGCAAAAAATTTGTTATTTTTGAAGCATGAACCCGAACTTTAACCGCTTTGAAGAGCATTTTGATTTAAGTGTATAGTATTGTTGAAGTTGGGGAGATTGGTTCATTGTGAAAAGAGAACAAGGAATTGTGGATACAATGCATTCTCAAATGAATTCTAAAAGAGAATGAAAAAGAAAGAAAAGGAAAAATCAAAAGAAAAAAATTTATGGGAATCAAAGCAAGAAAAGAGAATGCATTGTGAGAATAAGAGTTGGAAGTTTGAGCAAGAATGGTTGTGTTTAAAAAGAAAAATGCTCTTCATGAAATTTACCCTTTCTTGATTCCATGGCCATGTACATATGTCTCTTGTTTTTAGCCCTGGCCAAGTTACAACCGATAAAAGTCCTTTTGTGATCTTTGTTTCCATAGTTTTCATGAGTAGTAAGATGATTGCATAAATTGTTTTGGATGTGGCACAATTACTTATGAGTGTGTTTTGTCCCGTGTAAATAATGCGTGTAAATATTTAGGTGATTCAATTCGAGCTTGAGGATACTTGACGATGCATTGTATAATTTTGTGATTAGGATTTGAGTCATATTCATGTTTTGATCCTATGAGTGCTTAGAAATACTTTGTGTGTGTATTTATCGAGTTTGAACCATTGATGTTTTCGGTTGATTTGGTGGTTTGGAAGCTTGCTTGTGGTTGTTGACATTTACTTTTGTTTGAGGGCAAACAACAAGGCAAGTTGAGGAGAGTTTGATATGTATCTGATTGTAAATGAATTTTAGATCAATTTTCTGCAATTTTAAGCTCTTTTCCAAATGCCTTAATGCGAAACAGCTTATTTTTAAGTGATTTTCGAATCAATGTCTATTTTTGGTCCCTTTGATGTTTTTGTTAGTTTTGCAGCATTTTTCGTAAAAGGGACGCGGCAAAAATCGGAAGAAAACACGATGAAACAAGCAAAGTCGCGTGTCTGCAACAAATAGTGCATTCGCCAGGCGAATGGGTGGCAGAAGAAAAGATTTGCCAGGCGAATGCCTGGCGAGTCAGCTGGCGAGTGAACGTCTCAATTCTAGTAGCTACTAGAAGTGCTTCGCTGGAAGATTCGCCAGGCGAAGGTGTGGCGAAAGGGATTCGCCTGGCGAAGCTGGAATTCTCCTGGTGAATGCAGGATTTTTTCCCAGATTTCTTTGTACTGTTCTGTCACGTGGGTTGTACTTAAAGGTTTCGCCAGGTGAATTTTGTAGCTCGCCTGGCGAATTTGTCTTGGCAGAAAGTGGTATTTAGGGTGTTTGTTAGATATTTTTGAGATGATCACTTTTTATTTCACTCTTTTGTACCCTAGAAACTTGTGTGAAGAAAAAAAAAACTCCATTGTTACTTATTTTCTTAGTTTCAAAGCTTTTATGCTTCAATCCTTGAATCTTTGAAGATTGATGCTCCAAAAGCTTTGCAACATAACTTGTCATCCAAGCTACCATGGAAATGAGTAGCTAAGCACCTTTTGTGTTAAGGTTAGATGTAGTTGATCTTGATCATATGTATTGCTTTTGATCTTTTGTATATGAACAAGGTTTATGATCAATATAGATGAAGTTATTTGTTCTTAATGGTGTATGTGTGGTTTGTATCACTCTAGACATAGATTTTACAAATCATGACCTAATATTTTCATCTTTTAAAAACCAAACTCTAGACATAGATTTGGGATTTGTTATTTGCTTTGTGTTGATCTTAACGATTATTGTTTCGATTGTTAGCGTGAGACATCATCTAACGGTCTAAACAACGATACTCACGAATTTGCTTTAGACATAAACTTATTTGAGAGGATACGCGATTGTATTGGTCGGAACTGAGTTCATATGCTTGATTAATCGGATATGTATGAAAAGGATTAACGAAACCTAATCTTGACATGCCTTTCTAAAACTTACAACATCTTTGCTCAAAAATTTACTCTTTGCTACAAATTTATGTTAAACAAAACCAAGAATCATTTGATACTCCTTAACTTAAAACGTTTCGACTATTGAACGCCAAGCATCAAAATATCGCACAATCCCTGCGGATACGATAAAACACCCCCCGAAATACTGTTTCAACACTGCCACATCAAGGAGGGTGGCACCCACGCCTGCCACATCTAGGTCACGATATATTTTTTAACTAGTTTTTTTTTTAATTTATTTTAACGGGCTGGCGGGCCAACCCCGCCCCGTTATGTCTTCCGCTCGCGGGGTTTTCCGCTTTGGCGGGGCGGGCGAAACGGGTGGGCAGGCCCAAAATCCCAACCCAGCCGCTATTTTTTGGCGGGTGGCGGACCAGTCCGGTGGGCCCCGACCCGTTTTGCCACCCCTACGTGAGAGACCTAAGTAGACGAAACCCACTAGACAAACTAAAAGTTAAATATGTTGGGTGGATTCACTCCCACGTGGTGGGTCCTTACCATTCATTTAAAAAATAAAATATATAGAAAGAAAGGAAAGAAAATGTTACCTTGAATGCATTTTTTATCTTTCTTATTTTGGGATTTTAAACTTTTGGTCCCATATTATAAAATTCAATTATTTTTTCCTTTAAATTTACTTGTTTTGAGATTTTTTTAGTTTTCTTTCAGTTTTGCATATGTGTTCTCCTCAAATATGGCGTGACACTTTGACTATCATGTCATGTTAGTAAGTATGATTTAAAAAAAAAAAAAATTTATTAAAAAAAGTATTTAAAACAATTTTTTGTTATATTTATCTATTTGTATAATTGAATTCTGAAAAATCAAAAACACCTTTCATTGTTCATATTTTTGGGTCCCAATTCATCTCTCCTCAATAACCCTAACCCCTTTTCACAACCAATTTACGTAAATTGAATAAATCCCCCAATATTTCGTTTAAATGTTTCGAAGCTCAATCATCGTCTTTTATTGTTGCATCTCAATCACCATTTTTTGAAGCTCATTCAACTTGTAAGAGTTTGTTTCTAGGTTTTAAAATTTATGTTCGTGAAAGTGATGAATGCTCAGTCTCAATGGGAGAGTAATGAAGAAGTCAAGTATTGTGTAAGGTATGTTTATTTATCCTTTTTGCAATTGTCAGTGGTCGACATGCTTCCTTCTCTTTATTCATATTCAATGGTCCACAATTGTGTGGATTAGCAAAACGAAAAAATATGGCAAAAAGAATATTGTTAGACAAAACTGGATGCAATAGTTTGTCAAAATAAGTTGTAATATTACATGCCTCATATATGCATTGTATTATGTCAAAACAGGTTGTGATATTACATGCCTTATATATGAATTGTGAATGATTATGTTCAAAACTGGATGTAATATAATAGGCCTTATGCAGGCCATTGTGAATGCCATATTACAAGCATTATGCAGACAATTGTGAATGCAATATTACAGGCTTTATGCAGGCCATTTTGAATGCCATATTACAAGAATTATGCAAGTTGTTGTTTGACATTTTCAGGGATGCATCCCTCAGATGATACATGGGTTTACCATGTGCTTCTATCAATAGTTATCAGGAACTGGTAAGGAACCAGTACACCAGTTTGTCGCCATCCGTTATAGGAATATGTCCATTACCAGTCTGTTTAATATACGCTAGGGTCCCTCAGAGTCACTGAGGGACCATCTCATCCGCTTCAACAAGGCCACCTTTAGTGTCGTCCCAACAAACTAAGAAATGTCCGTGGGGGCGTTCCAAAATATACTTAAAGCGGGACACTTTAACAAATCCCTCACCCAGAAGCCATTGTTGTCATTGGCAGTAGTGGTCACCAGAGTTAAGTATAACATAAAAGGCGAGGAAAGCAACACAAAAAAGAAGGTCTGCGACGTCAAAGAGCGCATTCTCAGCGTCGAGGTCTCACATCACCAGAGCAAGAGAAAATATACCTCATCCATAAATAACAAATTAGCGTGCAAAAGGGTAGGAAAGGCGACAAAGAGCTTCACGCCTTTAAACACTCTTCGTGAGTAGATTTGGTGTGAAGTACTTCATTTGCACAACATCTCTATGTCGCATACCCCCAAGGCGGATGTGATGGGTTATGAACCCGGAAGATGGTGCAAGTTACACAAGGTAAAAGGACATCACACTGAGGACTGCTATCAACTCAAGAAGGAAATTGAAAGACTGATACATAAGGGACACCTTAAGAAATATGTGAATGGCGATTCCTCCCATTCGTCAGGAAAATCTGGCTCGCATGGACGAGGCTATGCTGGGAATCCCAGGCCCAACAAATCTAAAGAGTTGCAGTAGGGAAAGGACATAAAATCAACATGTCACACGCTCAACACTATAGCAGGTGGATTTTCTAGAGGCGGGGAAACTAGTTATGCTAGAAAAAGATACGCTCGCCAGATTCTGAGTATTGAAGACCTTTCAGAAGTCAAGATTGAGGGAGAGTTCCAACCAATGGAAGCCATGATCGACTTCTTAGAGAAATATACAACTGGCATCCACCCTTACACGATGATCCCATGGTCATTACTGTAAAATGCAAAGACTGAGAGATTAAAAGAGCTCTCGTAGACCAAGGGAGCTCTGCCAACATATTGTACTAGGAGGCTTTCAAAAGACTTCGCCTTGACCTAGAGGACCTGAAGCTCTTTAGAGGACCACTATTTAGGTTCTCAAGAGAACATGTACAAATGAAGGGATATATCACCTTGAGGATCACCTTTAGAGAAAAATTTCAAGCTAAGGAAATAAAGGTTAAGTATCTGGTTATCGATGCCCCATCTTCATATAATATGATTATAGGGTAACTAACCTTTAACCGGTTGGGCGTCTCCTTGTCTACTCTATATTTGTGCATGAAGTACCTTCACAAAATGTACGCATAAAGCCACATGTTGATGAGTATATGCACTTAAAGCAGGAAGTCTAGAAATATAGGCTCAAGAATAAAGCCATCGAAGGACTTCCCCAATGGATAGGAAACCTCCTCCCTAACCTCTGAAGAGACGGAAGGCTGAAAATTCGGAAGATATACTCCTTGAAAAGATTAGCATATCCGCTGATTGTTTTCTTTAACATTGTTAGTTGTTTAATTTTTAAGCGCGAGTGTTATATCAATGTCAATTGTAATGAACAAATAACTTTATGGGGCACACTTTTTTCCCTTTTTTCTCTTACAATGGGAGAGGGTTTTTAATGAGGCACCTCCCTTTTTCTTATGTTAAAATCTGTAAGTTTGGGTATCCATTTCTCTGTAGGATACTTGAGAGTTCAAGAAAAGGTTTCAAAATGAGGCGATCAATTGCTTGACCCTTAAGTGGAGTCCTTGCCACCCAATGAGGCGATCAATCACTGGATCTTTAAGGATCCTTGCCGCCTAACGAGGCTAATAATTGCTGGATCTTTAAGTGGGATCCTTGCCACCCAATGAGGCGATTAGTTGTTGGATATTTAAGGATCCTTGCCTCCCAATGAGGCTATCAATTGTTGGATCCTTAAGTGGGGTCCTGACCGCCCAATAAGGCGATTAATTGTTGGATCTTTAAGGATCCTTTTTGCCCAATGAGACAATCAATTGCTGGATCCTTACCTGGGGTCCTTGCTGCCCAATAAGGTGATCAACCGCTAAACCTTTAAGTGGGATCCTTGTTGCCCAATGAGGCGATAATTTGCTGGATCCTTAAGTGGGGTGCTTGTCGTCCAATGAGGAGATCAACCACTAAAACCTTAAATAGGATCCTTGACGTCCAATGAGGCGATCAATCACTGGACCTTTAAATGGGATCTTTTACGCCCAACAAGGCGATCAATCGCTAGACTCTTAAGCAAGATCCTTGTCCCCCAATGAGGTAATCAATCTCTAGACCCTTCAGTGGAATCCTTGCCACCCAACAAGGTGATCAACCGCTTAACCCTTAAGCGGGATATTTTCCACCTAATGAGGCGATCAATAGCTGGATCCTTAAGTGGGGTCCTTGTCACCAAAGGAGGTGATTAAACGTTGGACCCTAAAATGGGATCCTTGTCACCCAACAAGGCGATCATTCGTTGAATACTTAAGTGGGATCTTTTTAGCCCAATGAGGCGATCATTCATTGGATCCTTAAGTGGGATACTTGTCGCCATATGAGGTGTTAATCTCTGGATCCTTAAGTGGGATCATTTCCGACCAACGAGGCGATCAATAGTTGAACCATTAATTGGGATCCTTGTCACCCAATGGGGTGATCATATTCGTTGGGTCCTTAAAGCGGTATCCTTGCAGCAAATAAGGACAATCATGACAACAAACACCCTTAGACAAAGGTTGAAAACAAGCAGGATGATAAAAGCAGTTAATATAAAAGGCGCCCCAAGGGATGCCGTTGTTCAAAACAATTACAAAATCCTTCGAAGGGGCATGAAAGTACAATAAAAAAACCCGAATAGGCAAAATAAATAAAACCAACAAAGGGTAGGAACAAGAATTATTATTTACCCACCAACTGCCCATCTCAAATCACCTGGAAAGGATCAATGGAGCTCAAGTCCATATCAGGATAAAAAAAAGGGCAATCTACTTTTTCACCTCCTTAAAATGATAGACAGAGGCATCTAAGACTTCATCCATAAGCAGGGAGACCCGCTCCTTCAAACATTTATGGGTGCCATGAGCCTTCCCAAGTGTTTGCTTCAAACCCCCCACTTCTGCAATCTGGACACCGACCCGAGTGGCCGCCCCCTCGACAAGCGCCTTCAAAGCATATAGTCTCTCCTTCAATTGCTTCATCACCACCCTCGCTTTCATGAGTGCACTTGTTTATATTAATCACCCTTGACTGGAGCCTCCCCCCCCCCCCCCCCCCCCCCCCCCCGAGGGTACAAGAATATTTCCTTCTTAGCCCTTTATCTACTAAAAAGAACCTCGTGAGTTGGGTCTCAAGCTGAGTAGATAGTTGGGTGGGGGATATATCAGAAAGCAATTGGTAATCACCAGGGAAGTTCTCAAGGAAGGAAAAGAAGCAATCAGTAAACTCCACTATATTAAAATATTAGGTATTCTATAAAGAGAGCTTACAATGGACCGAAGCACTCGCAATCCTCTTTGCGACTGGCCCACCTCATGGACTTTTGACAACCCAGAAGGATTCTCGTCCCTTCTAAGATGCTTGGTAGTGCAAACCTTGGATGTTCACAAAGTATCACCTTGCGCCACCTCCCTGGCGCCTACTATGTCTTGGGTGAAGGAATACATAACCCACTACTGAGCCGCCTACATATTCACCAAGCGCTCTATCTTCTCATCAAAAGGAACCCTAATCATCTCACCTACAGATAACAAACATTGTTAAAACACAACGGCAGACAGGTTTAGGTCATAAAATACTTTTCCATACCTAAATATTCCCTCACTCCATTGTTGTCTTCATGATCCTGATTGATTAGGATGCAAGAATCCAGGGGGCGGAAACACTCAAGAACCTCGATCACTTCTCAGTCGATGGGAGAAAGGACGTGTGGATCCATCCTCGCCGTGAGCTACAAATTTGAAAACCAATATGAAGAGAAAAAGGGTTCGTCTTTTGCCCCCACTACAATGGGAGAAGCGCCATTTTGACCCCTTATCCTCACAAACTTATCTTTCCAATCCTCATAAAGGTTAGCGAACGTTTTTAGTAGGAAGCCACTAGAGAAGGGATGCAACGCCACCCAACCATTAGTGGGAAGGAATTTTATCCTAAAGAAGTAGAGAAACACTCAGAGGGGGATACACCCAAACTATAACAAACTATCTAGAAAGCCCTAAGTATACCTCATACATTCAGAGTAAATTATGAGGAGGCGACATTAGCTGTACTTAAAAACTCTGGTTCAAAATAAGTAAAAGGAATTATAACCCTCAATTCATATATAACAGGAAGATGGTCCGCCATAGGTATCCCTGTTCACCCTGTCATCCTTTGAGCAAGCTTTCATGATTACATCCCTTTCTCGACCGGTGCTAGAAAACTTGAAGCCATGACGAAATTTATTATCATTTCTTAAGTAGAATACAGAGATATAATATCCTGAATATAGAAAGGTTTTGTTTTCTTCCCCATGATAAAAATAAAAACAAAGATTTGAGAGGGAAATGTCTAACCTAAAAATGATTATTTAAGAAAAAGAAATAGGAAAGAAAAGGTAAAAAAAAAAAAGGTTTTACGAAGTGATATAGAGAAGCCCAAAAATACATGACTTCATGTTAACCCAATTAGGGAACTGCCATAGGAAGTGGGAGAGTCTTCACACCTGGAAGACACGTGTAAGAAGTAAAACAAATTGGTCTTTCTGAGAAGCATCATCGTGAGGTGCATTAAATACCACCCCACACCTTTTTTACCTAAACACTCAAAGCGTTCAAATGTGATTGAAGTTTGGATGTCTTAGAGCATCACATATAAATATGCGTATTCTTTATCAAATCATTCGCTTTTTTCATAAATGACTTCTATTGAGGGACTCACTCCTATATGAGGGACTCGCCCCTAGCTGAGGGACTCGTCCAATGAGTATAGTAGTCCTCGTCTAGAGAAATTAGTAACAAGGTCAGAGGCACAGTTCAAGAGTTTTAAAACACTTTGCCCTTAAAAAATCCCCATTTTTTGAGGGACTATGTAGTGTTATATTTGTGGGTTCCCTAAACCAGGGCGCCCTCGCCCATAAGTCGCTTCGCTCGGGCAATGACCAGAAGATTAGAATTCATCGAATCCCATAACCTTCTGATGGTATTCTTATAGAGGTATGTACCAATTTTAGCCTTCTTTTAACCGATTTAGAAGGTGTTCTAAATGATTAAATCATTAACCGTAATTAATTCCTTATTTACTTTTAAAAAAAAACTTGCAACTTTGGAATTTCTTTTTGGCCTGATTAGAACTTTGTGCCAATTTTCTATATATACTTCCCCTTTAAGTCTCTGACCCCTTTTAATTTGGGTACACATTTAGTAATAAAAAAAATTAGTACTTTAAAACAATAATTTAGCACTTGTTAGAAGAATAATCAAAACTTTTTGAGTTCATTCTCTACCAAATGAGTTACCTCTTACCAAACAATAAGTAAGCTTTAAAGGACTTTTTCCCCTTTGTTCTTTCTGGAACCAAACTCAATTTTTTTTTCTCTTTTGGTGCTCTCTTAATCTTTTGATATGAGAGAAATTTATGGAATCTCTTTCTTAGTGATATTTCTTCCAAAAAAAATTATTCAAACATGAAATCATTTCTCCATAGGAAAGTTTTGGACATCTTTTCTTATTTGACAATTTGCTTTTGATAATACAAAGTATTCCTTTTTCACCTTTGCTAATTTATAAATTTATATTTCTTTTTTAATTTCACATTCATTGGGTTAATCTGCTTAAGGAAGCCCTCATTTGATTGATAAATTTGTAAACTAAGAGATTACCGAAGCCCCCCATCATCAATATTATGCAACATTAGAAATCCCTACATTGGATGAAGGTTTGGGAAAAAGTTTTCAAACATTGCTTCTCTAAAATTAATTTAACTCACCTTGGACTACAGGAGACCAATGTTTTTCAAGGAGAGATTTACAAACCTCTTGTCGTGGCGTGAAAAATACCACAAGCATGTCGAACGCTCGAAATATAAACAAAATAAAGTCACCATCGAACTTTAGTTATTCCCAAACAGGGAAAGGGAAAATATCAATAAAACCCACGAAAAACAAAAAAAGAAACGTTCGTCGCAACCAGATCGGGTTTGAGAGTCTGTTATGTAAGGGGAAGGTATTAGTACCCCTCACATTAATTATACTCAACAAGACCTATTTAGTTAGTAATGTGAAATGAGTGATATCGTTTGTGATCTTCTACTTATTGTGAGAGAAAAAGAGAGAAAAGAGAAATGGTTTTTAGGGTTTTTATTATTAATATGGTGCCTAGCAAGATTTCAAAATCTTGCTCCTACGTATCTCCCGGTGCGATGGAGAACTCAAGGCTGCGTAGTTCTTACTAGCAAAAACTATTTGTTGGTTGCTTTTAAAGAGTGATCCTTTAGACATATTGAGTGGTTAAACATTTTCATGTTGCCCGCTCTTGGAGGGGGAAGCCTTTGTTTGTTTCACGTCGATATGGATAAAGCATAATCGTTTTCGAAAAGGTTTTCGAAGTCGCGCAAGGGCGAAATGAAAGTTTGATTAGTTAAATTTATTTTACATGGGCTAGAAAATCGTTGGAGCAAGGTGTGCACCGAGCATTCATTTACCCAAGGATTCTTGAGAAATGTGCATTTCTCAATCCTTTGTTGTCCACTTTATAAAGATTGGGTCTTTGCGAAATATGAGTAAAAATTTGAGCATAGGCGTACACCAAGCCCACGTTTACATGGGATTCGCATGTATGTGCTTCCATTGTCCCTTTTTTCCAAGTTTAGTTAAAGGGTTTTTGATTTGAAAGACTAATAGTCGTTTGGAATCTGGTGTGCTCCGAGTGTTCAACTATTAAGGGGTCTGAAAAGATATGCATCTCTCGGTCCTCTGTCTTTCAAATTGTATTACAAAAAGGTTTTGCATCAACAACTTAATGTTGGATTAAGCCTTGCAAGTTGATTATGAAAAGAGTTTGAATGAGCAGAGGAGGTACTTGACATTGGATCAAGCACTTGTGTTAGATTCAATTTGAATTTGATTTGGGAAAAAGGCTTGACGTTGGATCAAGCTTATTTTTTGTTCTTTTTTTGAAAGTGCTTGGTTTTAATCTTGAGTTAATAATTAACTAACACAATAAGAACAAAATAAAGGAAAGCAGTAAAATTATTACATGTCACGGGAATGGGGGTACATTTTGTCAAATGGGGATATAATAAAGCGATTAAAATACAAGTCCATTAAACAAATGTAAGCAACAAGGAACTCATTGCAAAAGACCCAAGAGAAAGCCAAATGACCAGAAATAAACTGAAATTTAGAGTACTGAATTTAGATCAAAGCTAACTTAAGGTGGATTCATGTAGGAATGACTTTATAAGAAGCCGAGCAAAAATGATATTACAGAGTTGAATGTGCAACGGAAAAAGAAATCCAGCAACTCAATAAACTATATACGACAATTACAATGGTAAAATAAAGCGAACTTAAAGTAATGAATTTAGCTATAAGCCAACTTAAGGTGGATTCATGTAGGAATCACTCTATAAGAAACCAAGCAAAAAATCTATGCCTCCAAGCGATTTTCAGAAGTTAAATTGGATTTTAAACTCCAAAATTCCAACACAATGACCAATCCAGCAACTCGATAAACTATGTACGACAGTAAAATAAATCTAATTTAAAGTATTGAATTTAGCTATAAGCTAACTTAAGGTGGATTCATATAGGAATCACTCTATAAGAAACCGAACAAAAAATCTATCCGTCTAAGCGATTTTCAGAAACTCAATTGGATTTAAACTTTCGAAATCACAACACAATAGAACGATGGAACAATTAATCAAAGAAATTTTTTAACAATTAAAAATCAATTTATCAATTAAACTAATCAATTAATAAATTAAATCATCAATTATAATTACTAATTTAAATTAATCAAGAATAATGAAATAAATAAGTTAATGCAAATTAGTATGGGGAGGTGAAAAAAAATTATGGGCCTAAAGCCCAAAATAAGAAAAACCTAATTAAAACTAAAAAAGAAATAATTGTACAATAAATGAAAAGAATAAAAAAAACAAAAAAGAAAAACGAAAGAGGAGAGGGGCGCTGCCATTTGGAAAAGAAAGAGAGTTTTTTTTTCAAATTTAAAAGCCCCCATCCATATTTTGACATGTAGCATTGGAAAAGAAAAAAATTAAAACCACAAACTCTCCTCTTCTCATCTCTCTCGTGTACACAACATTGGCTTCAATAAGATCCAATACCTCTCATCTCTGTCCTATTTATCTTTACAAATTTCAACAAAACAAAACTGTTAGGGGAAGATTTCTACTAGGGAGCATTGAACATTGTGGGACTTCTTTTTCTAGAGCAACACCTTTGTGATAGACACACCACATACTCACCCAAAACCTTAAGGTGATAGCTGTATGGGTTCTCTCACTTATAAATGCTCAAGTCACCACATTCCTATCCAATGTGAGACTATTATCCACACTACTCACACTTGTTAATACTTAACACTCCCCCATAAGCGTGAGTCTATCCACAATGCTCCCCCTTAAGCAGAAGCTTCAACTGTGCAACTGCAGCTTTGTACCGCCATTGACACTCTTCAACGAAACACCTCCTAACCACCACCTGTGGGGAGTACTTTCGATACAAGTAAGTCAGTCATTTACTCGAACCAAAGGCCCATGATACCACTGTTATGGGAGATTTTCACTAGGGAGCATTGAACATTGTGGAACTTCTTTTCTATAGAGCAACACATTTGTGAGAGACACACCACATACTCACCCAAAACCTTAAGGTGATAGGTGTGTGGGTTCTCCCACTTATAAATGCTCAAGTCACCACATTCCTATCTAATGTGGGACTATTATCCACAATACTCACACTTGTTAATACTTAACACTCCCCCTCAAGTGTGAGTCTACCACAATGCTCCCCCTCAAGTGGAAACTTTTTCTTCCATATACACCTGTACCGTTGTTGACACTCTTCAACGAAACACCTCCTAACCTCCACATGTGGGGAGTATTTTCGATATAAGTAAGTCGGTCCTTTACTCGAACCAATGGCTCATGATACCACTATTATGAGAGATTTTCACTAGGGAGCATTGAACATTGTGGAACTTCTTTTCTCTAGAGCAAGACCTTTGTGAGAGACACACCACATACTCACCCAAAACCTTAAGGTGATAGGTGTGTGGGTTCTTCCACTTATAAATGCTAAAGTCACCACATTCCTATCCAATGTGGGGCTATTATCCATAATACTCACACTTGTTAATACTTAACAAAAACAATATTAAAGGTGATAAAGCAAGCTACCCCATTGAGAGATCGGAGTCGGAGCACGAGAGGTCGAAAGTTCTGTGATGGCGAGCTTTTAGCACGCGTGGTGATGGCGGAGTGATGAAGGTTACTGTTTGTTGCAACATCGGAAATAAAGGTTGAGTTTGGTTGTGTGTAGCAGTTGTGGTGGTTTGGTTGTAATATTGGTATTAGTGAATCATGGTGTTATGTTGTAGTATAGTGTAGAGGAAAAATCTGACGTGATGGTCAGAGTGTGCAGAGGCGGAGGTTTTAAGGTTGTGTTATTTGTGTTCGATTCTGGTGAGTTCGTGGGAACAATTTTGGTGTGGTGTTGAATACTAGAAGGTAGGTGGAGATGTGTTGTGTTAAGGTTGTTAGTGAGAGAGTTATGTTAAGTTTGTTGGAGAAGAGTTATTTGAATGCAAGGGTGGTCGGTTTGTTTATGTTGTAGTGAGGCGAGGTTGGATGAAGGAGGTGGAAGGGTAACAATTTTGAAGTGTATGTTGGGAGAGTGAGGAGGTGAGAGTCGAGGGAGAAGTTGATGGTGGGAAGAAGGGTGGAAGTGATTGCTAAGTAAAAGAAGAAAAATGTAGAATGTGTCTTCATCAAGAGGAAAGAGTGAAAATTTATTTTTTTAGAAGCAAATATGGTTGTTGTCATTTTTTGTAGTAGCAGAGAGAAAGGTGGTCATATAGGGAGTATTGGTGATGGGCCTGTGTGTCAAAGAGATAATGGGGAGTTTTGTGAGGGCGCATGGTCGTTTCTTAATGGAAGGAGTCTATGCAAGTGAGTTGACCTCCCCCCCACCCCACCCCCACAAAAAAACGTGTACAACACTGCCTCCTCCTTTAATTTCCTTTTTCTTTTTTAATTTAATTCATTTTCTTTCTAATTTTTTATTTTGAAAATGCATTTTAGTAATTAGATTGAAAACACGGTAAATAACATAAGCCCAAATAAAATACTCAAATAATTCTAATTAATCCTATTGAATATTGATATAAAAGAAAAAAGATAAACGAATTAAAAATAAACAAAAATTAGGCGTAAAAATGCTCAAAAAAAGAAAATGAATGCACCAAAATGATCAGCGCGAAATAAACCTTTAGAAAACATACAAGTTTTGATCAAATTTTAAAGTAAATAATGACCGGTTAAAAAGGCTCATGCTTATCAAAATGCGATTGAAAAAGTAGTCAAAAAAATAAAAACGAGCACGCCAGTTTAAACTACGTGAACCGTAGATTAATAATACTGACATTTGCAAGCTCGATTTTGAAATTTTTTGGTTGCTAATTCTACGTACATTTGAAAATTGATTCAATCGGGCTATCAGTAGATCCAAAAATTTATTTTGGTTGACATTTTAAGCACTATGCAGAACAAAATGCGTGCCATGATGAGTAGATGATGCAGTTGCCTTGTGAATGAATTGATTTATTGATTCAGGAATTGTGAATAGATAGTCATATGAAAAGTAATCAACTCTTGGACCCTTTGCTTCTAATTCTCAGTCATAATGACAATCAAAACCTTACAAAGATTCAGATGACAACAATACTCTTGACTATCATCCCTCCAGACCTATGAAGCTTAATGCAATGGAATGGATGATGCGCTGAGACTAAGAAATCAAGTATTTTGACTTCTTAATCACCATATGACTGAATGAATGTCATCAAGACCATATAAGATGCCAGAACTCCTTACTTTTCATTTAAACCCTGATGAATGCTTTTGACTAGTGGAATGCATGATAAAATGATCATGCTATGCTACTGTAGGTGAAAAAACTCAGGGTAAAATTTAGGGTATGACACTTCCTTTGGCTCAATTCTTAAAAACAAAATAAAGTTACATATTGGCTAAGGGAGTGTCTAGTTGTGACTCCTTTAGAGACATCCCCTATGACATTCTGGATTGAATGATCTTTTATGGTCATCCATTCCTTGGGAACTTCCTGGTGATCATGCTTGATTCTTTGTTTAGATTATCCTTTATTTGACTTTGGTATTTTTCTTGATCTTTCTCTTGGTCATTGTCTTCTAGATATGCTTTCTCCAAGATGAAGGTGAGAAAAATATACACAAGAAGGGGGGCGAATTATGTATGGGAAAGGTTACTTCTTTTTCATTAAACCTGTTTCACAGCCTAAGATGTCAAGCTCAGATTCAGATCAAAGTAAGAGGCTGAATCAGACCAGGTCTGACTTTAGAGTTTGTTACAGAGCGGAATGTAAGTGAATAAGTAAATAAAGAGACACACTATATATCATAGTTCCTCTCAACCCGAAGTAGTCCAGTCCCCTTGCAGCACAAGGGAATTTTTACTATAACCAAACAAATTACAATTGCATAAGCCAATTGCTCAAGACTTCCTGTTCAATCAAACCCTAAAATAGACTTCTTGCTTAAACCCATGGTTCAAGACTTCATGATCAGTCTAACCAGAAAGAGACTTCCTTGCTTAGAACCTCGGTTCAAGACTTCCTTCTCAATCTAACTAGAAAGATACTTCCTTTCTTAAACCCTCAGTTCAAGACTTCCTGCTCAATCTAACCATAAAGAGATTTCCTTGATTAAACCTTCGGTTCAATACTTCCTTCTCAATCTAACCAGAAAGAGACTTCCTTGCTTAAACCCTCAGTTCACGACTTCCTGCTCAAACACTCAGCTTGAGCCTTTTCTAGCTCAAACACTAAGTCTGCGACATTTGAAGATTCTAAACAGAAGTTTAGTATAGTAAATAAAAATGCACTTAATACTCTTATCAGTGATGCACACTTACAAAACAAATTCTGATGTCTTTAAGATTTCTAAGATAGAAAAATATAAGAACTATTAAGGCCCTATGTACAAGCTAACAAATATACAAATGTGTTCTTACTTGTATCAGATGCTTTTTGTGTTGTGTGGTTCTGTTGACAACTTATTCAAAGACTTCCATAGTATTTGAATCTTTAGCACTTTCATAGTTTTCAATAATAATCAACAAACCAATATTGGCCAGCTTGATCAACATCTTCTTTATATCATTGAACTTCCTTTTAAAGGACCAGGAATATATCCGTTGAAGGTAGCTTGTTTGAAGATATGAAGATCTAGTTCCAAGGCAAATTTAGAGCCATTACAAAATAGTTATTTAAATAATATTTTGTAGCCACTCTATTTGAAACGGTATAAAGTTTGGAACTAGGTAACCATGATTATGGATGAATAACTCATGCAACATGAAGATAAATCAACTTTCTTGAGCTATGCGCATTTAATGCAGAGTTGACAAGTCTGAACCTTCTGACAGAGTAGTTTGCTTTTGTGCAGAGTCTATAGATGTTAGGTGCTGATTAGACTTCATAAACTGAGGTTTGATCTTTAGTGTCTGAGGTGCCAGATTCTATCCAACCAGAATCTGATCACTTCTTTATGGAGCTTATTCTTTTGACAGACTTTAAACCTTGATATAACTTGACTTCAGAACCTACATACTTGAACAAATAATAGCAAACCCTATTGTTCTTTAAATACATTGTTATCATTGTACATTCCAAATATATTTGAAGCCGAGTTGTGTATTCGGCCAAGATTAAGTATGAAATAGACTATGATACCAAGAAGGGCGAGCAATATAGAGAGCTAGGTAAGTATCTTTTATAACCCAGACCGGTCACATAACACGACTCCCATAAGCCGAGCTCCTACGAAGTCGAGTACAGACCCCATCAACCCGGTACTTACGCCGGACATGAGCTCAACCGATATACCAATAATTGTAACGGTGGCGGCACATCAATGCAGGCGTTACCAGAGCTTCAAAGCCTACATTTATGAAGGGGAGTTACAGCAATGATGGCCATGTAACGTCAAAAGACCAAGAGACTTCTCTTAATGGCATATCTTAATGGAAGGCTATAAAAGGGGCTCCCACACGAGGGTTAAGCAAGACACTATCATCTTGAGACAATACACAACATAAGTATAGCTCTCAAATCCCCAAATATACCTCACAATATAGACAGTGTAGCTCTCCTTGTCCAGGACAAGGGGAATTATCACTTTTGGTGTATCTAACCATTTTTGGCTAGAACATTTGGCGCCCACCATGGGGCCTAGGTAAAACTCTTCCAGGCCACACCTTACACTAACAACATGTCCTCTGAAGGAGATCCTCTAGACATGGCTCAATTTCTAGCCATGATGGAGGCCATGCGTCAGTAGAAAGAGACGTTGCAAGACAGCATACAAGTTCTGCAACAACAAAGTCAGGCTGACGACGACCGTGAGGAGGAGGTTCTCGAGCCACAACCTCTTTCTCAAGAGATAGGGACGACTACGTCCCAAAAAACTTTAAAGTACCATCAAAAACCTCTTATGATGGGAAGACGCATCCCCGGGAGCATGTTGTCGCTCCCAGGATTTTCATCCAGGTACAAACGCAAGAGTGGCACGGAAAACAGAGTCGCCAGCCGTGTAAATTTATCCCAAGAGAGGGAAAGGGAACACCGCATAAACCTGAGGAAGAGGGAAAGGAATGGTCATCGCAACCATAGCTTGGGTTCGGGAGTCGGTTACGCGAGGGGAAGGTGCTAGCACCCCACGCGTCCATCGTACTCGATGGGATCCACACTTGTTGTCTAATCTAAGGGTGAGTTATCCTAAAATCTATGGCTATACTGACACGAGGTTGGGAAAGACTAAGACAGACTCGGTAGGACGTCGACGTCCTAGGCCTACGTACCCCCTTTGTACAATGGGGAATTCAGAGTCAACGTAGTTCGGACCAAGTTCTTTTTGTGTTTTTTATGAGCGACGTTAAGTTCGTGCCCGGTAGTTAGGGTCGATGCCTGTTTGCGACTCAGACGGAAAGTAACGTGCCCTTTTTGAAAATAGACTTTAGTTTGACAATCCCGAAGGACAAAAAGGTTTGAAGTTTATTTGTATTTTTTAGGACAGAAGTGACTTGAGTTAGTTCATAACTTGCATTGCACCAAAGTCTAGGGCACAGGGACGAAAACTTAACGAATCGTCCCAAGAAAGGACGCTCACTAAGCACTCTAGAAAGATGAGAGGAAGCCCCTCATTTCTCATTCCCCACGCTTAAGGCTCGTGCGCAATACACTTTATCCTTATTAAGTGTTTTCAAGAAGTTTTGAGATGAGAAGAGAGAAGACACAAAGGAAACTCTAAAGGGAAACTAAGAGTCCTAATGTTATCATGCATGGGTGACCTACGGTTAGTGAGGTTTGACGACAACCTAAGCCTAAAGAAAAGAAAATATGAGAGACAGAAAGAGTGAGAGTGGACATGGATGACTATCCACACCCTGACATACCTTATCTCAGCCCCTGCATAAAAGTTTAGTACAAACAGACATGAGGGACAATATTGCAAATGAAACTCAAATAAATCATAAACCAAAACCAAAGGAAACTCAACCAAGACAGGATGTGGATGACCTAAACATGGATTATGAAGTCAAAGAAGCAATCTCAAACAATGGCACGAGTGCCTTTTCAAACAAATAATCAGACATGGTCAGAGATGTGCACACAAGAAGATCTCAAATAAAAGCAATCAAAAAATTAGCAAAACATCTTCTAAAATCACCAAATTAATTATCAACATATCTCATCCAGAAGCAAACAACATGTCCAAAATTCATGCCAAGATTCCCAAGATAGGTCACCCAAACAATTATACAAGTTCAGAGGAGAAATATGGTTCAATGTGCTAAAGAAAAGGACTAAAATGCAATATGAAATGATTTTTAAAAATGAGAGAAAAATATTTTAAAGCAATTCAGTGTGTTGGTGAAAAAATTCAAAAGGAATGAGTTCAAAAGGTTTTGTGGATGATGAGAAATAAAATAAACAAGTCATGGTATGCATGTATGAAATAAATCCAAAAAGAAAATAAACAAATAATTATTTCAGATGCTAAAAATAAAATAAAATTGGTAAAATTTTATAAAATGCCAAATGTGGTTCATCAATTTTCTGGGAATTCTTTAATGCAATTATCTATTTTTAAAAATTGAAAATGAATTAATGCAAATTAAATAAAATGAAAATGAAGAAATAAGCATGGGGGTGTGTTCAGTAATACAAACACGTTGGAAAAGTTAATGGGCTAAAGGGTGGGGGTGCGAATAGAAGGCCCTGATCTTAAATCCAATCAGCAAAAATAAAATAAAAAAGAAGGGGCACACGTGGGCTCAGTCAACCCAGTTGACTGCATGCTTACCTTTGGATTGATCTCACGCGCCCTAATCAGTTTACCAAACCAGCATGTATTCATGATTAACGGCCATGATTAAATGCACACCATAATTAATGTAAATTCACGCACACGCAAACACTCAGAGTATATAGGATCCCACGTGAGCTGCACCTGACTTTTTTAATGTGCTGGCATTATATAGGCCACATGATTCATCCAATGCCCAGGATTAGTCAACATGATCAAAAGTCAAAGGAAATAAAAGGGTCAGATTGAGGGTGCATGGCAATGAGCATGGAACGTCAAACACATAATCAATAAAATAAAACAATTTTTTTAAAGACGTGGCAACGTCTGGAACGCACGATCATGCAGACGGACGGTGGAGATTATCTCTTCTACCTCCAAACCCTAACTCGTCGGAACTCACACCAGCCGCCGGAGCCCTAGCTCCGGCCGTCACCCACGGCCACCTGCAATTAAAAAAAACCCAGAAAACGCAAATGAGCATACCATTTTGTCCGAATTTTCATGAGGATTACAAATACACCATCAAAAATCACAAACCATCAACACACAATGAAAAACGCAGAGAATAAGCTAGGGTTCAAAAACTTTAAACACATGATACCATCAATCTACACGTCCAATCTCAAAAATAAACACATCAGAATGATCAGTGGGCATCACACGTCAATATGCATATTTAAAAATAGAATTCTATGATCATCAAAAATATCACTAACCTGAGATTGTGTAACGTGTACCCTTGCTGTTAGCTTCCAATGATGGATGATTTGTGTTCTATAGATCCCAAGGATGAGGACTGTGAAAGAATTTTTGGAAAAGCTCTTGTGGATTGAGAGATTCCAATGATTCAAGTTTTAGGGTTCAAACTTTTTTCCTCCTCCAAATCACGTGTAATCCTTCTAACCCTAGCATGAGTTAGCTTAAATAGACTAGGTTAATCCACTGATCAACATTTGGGCCTTGGTAATTCCCCACTTGATGAGTTTTAGGTGATTTTGGAAAATTACATAATGTGAAATACACCCTCCTCAATGCATGCATATCCAAACCCTTGATGATGGATCACTTATTGAATAATTGCTAATCACACCTAAATTTGGTTTGGGCCTTGAAACATTTTGATTCATGAATTCTGATGCCTCTTGCAATTTTGAATAATGGAAAATAAGTGAAGAATAAACCATGGATCCACTTGATTCAAAGGCCAAAAATAGTCCTTATGTATTGTACTTTGATGTTAGAATGTGCCTTGAAGCAATGGAATTAATTATAGGTCACTATGTCCCAAAATGCAAAAGTTGTGAAAATGGAACCCTAAAAACCACTTTGCCTTCTTTTGATCATAACTTGGGTTTCACAAATGATATGGAGACCCAATAGTACTTGTTGGAAAGAGGAGAAAAAGATCTTCAACTTTCATGTTTGAGGAAAATTCATTTGAAGCTTCTTTGATGATGAAAAGTCAGTTTGAATATAGTATAAGAACTTGCCCAAAAAGGAAACTTTCAAATTATAGGTCATTTCCATATTTAGTAACTTTTGTATCAACCCTTGATTCATGATAAATGGTATGAAACTTGACTCTTGAAGACCATATGAGGATGTGAGACCTTGAAAACCTTGAAGAGAACCTTAAAATTTCACAGTTGACTTCCCATCTCACTGTTGACTTTTCTACTGATTCTCCTGATTCCCAATCCATTGGCCAATTGAACTTCTCTTGAACCAAACTGATGGACAATCTTCCATTCCTAGATACTTAGGGACCCAAGGAATACCATGGAATCAAGTCTTGCCCAAAAAAATCAGAAATAAACTGACTTTATAGCAAACCCTAATTTTGGCACCCTCAGTCTAGGAGGAAATGACACAGTCTCCAAATCCAAATTCCTCTGAATATGATGTGTATCCTCTCCAACCAAGTTAAGATATGCCATTTGGTGATGATAAAAACCCAAGAAACTTGCCCATTGGAGCAATAAACCCAAGAATCTCAAAACCCTAGTTTCTGCACTGGTTAGGAGAGAGTGATCCACTTGAACTCTCTTGCTTGACCCTTTAAAGAACATCTTCTCCTCTTGAACTTGCCTCAGGCACCTTGACCCCATGCTAAGAACCAATGATATGCATACATGATAATGCAAAATGAAATGAAACATAAGCCAGTTGGTACTAAAGGTAGGAGAGCAAATTTTGGGGTGCTATAGCTGCCCCTATTCAATCAACTTGGTCCTGAAGGTATGATAGCGACGGCTCTCAGACATTCCAGGATACACGGGGATTGAATACCGAAAGAGCCCTAGAAATTTTCTAAAGGGGAGAATAACGAGATGGAGTGTGCTAAAAAATAAGGAATATGACCTCAACCATACCCTAAAAAATAAGACGAATACGACCTCAATCGCACCCACAAAGGAAATACGAATATGACCTCAATCGTATCCACAAAAACGAATACAACCTCAGTTGTACCCTCAAAGGGAGACTGACCTCAATCACTCCACCCACAAAGAAAATACGAATACGACCTCAATCGCACCCGCAAAACGAATACAACCTCAATTGTACCCTAAAAGGAAGACTGACCTCAATCACTCTACCCATAAAGAAAATACAAATACGACCTCAATCGCGCCCACAAAACGAATACAACCTCAATTGTACCCTCAAAGGAAGACTGACCTCAATCACTCTACCCACAAAGAAAATACGAATACGACCTCAATCGCGCCCGCAAAGGAAGACTGACCTCAATCACTCTACCCACCAAGAAAATATGAATACGACCTTAATCGCACCCACAAAACAAATACAACCTCAATTGTACCCTCAAAGGGAGACTGGACTCAACCACTCCACCCACAAAGAAAATATGAATGAGACCTCAATCGCACCCATAAAATCGAATACAACCTCAATTGCACCCGCAAAGGAAGACTGACCTCAATCACTTTACCCACCAAGAAAATATGAATACGACCTCAATCGCACCCACAAAACAAATACAACCTCAATTGTACCCTCAAAGGGAGACTGACCTCAACCACTCCACCCACAAAGAAAATATGAATGAGACCTCAATCGCACCCATAAAAACGAATACAACCTCAATTGTACCCGCAAAGGAAGACTGACCTCAATCACTCTACCCACAAAGAAAATATGAATACGACCTCAATCGCACTCATAAAAACGAATACAGCCTCAATTGCACCCGCAAAGGAAGACTGACCTCAATCACTCTACCCACAAAGAAAATATGAATACGACCTCAATCGCACCCATAAAAACGAATACAACCTCAATTGCACCCGCAAAGGAAGACTGACCTCAATCACTCTACCCACAAAGAAAATATGAATACGACCTCAATCGCATCCACAAAACAAATACAACCTCAATTGTATCCGCAAAGGATAACCAACATAAAGTGGACTTCGCTGGGGATAACGTGAAACAAAACTTCTGGTTTAAACCACCCCTACTGGGAAAAGGAGACTGGCAAACAAAATATGTCAGGCGAGAACTGACTACCAGGCGAGAACTGGATTTCACAAAAGAGAAAGGCCAAACAAGGGCAAACTTCTAACGGACTCAAGATCCACAGATAAGATGACTCCGCCGGGGAAATGAGAAATCTAAATAAAAGATTCTGCCAGGGTGCACAAGTATGAGGAACGCATCCCTCCAAAATCTCCTGAGTTATGCCATCTCTGCTGGGAAAGAGAACTGGCAAGGAAAGCATCAACCCTGGCTTATGCTTCGAATGCAAATGTTTAAATTTTGCCGTAATGCTCCACACAAAGTGGAAATGCTACGCGTTTTGAGGATGCAATGCCAATGCTTATGATATGCAAAAGGGGTCCCTCCAGCAAAATAAATGCATGGAGAGAAAAGACCAATTCAGCTGGGGATGACAAAAATAAATTGTCCTCTGAATCCAGGAACTCTGCTGAGAAGGGTCATACTGATCGACTTTTCGGATCAACAACTTCTACTGGGGATGAAATCCCAAAAGAACATCCATACCACCGGGGATTACACATGCCCTCTACTGAAGGTGACATAGAACCTGAGATTCCTCCTCTGTTGTGGGAGTTGAGAATGAATGCCAATAACGGAACCGAAAGTCTGTTACTGAGGATTGCCAATAACCAATTGGGCTCAGGACCTGCTGGGGGATACCAGCCCATAATACCATCCTGCTTGGGGATATTGCTGAACTTAACCTGCTGGTGGGGAGAATGACTTTACTTCCACCTTGCTGGGGATCAGAATATGACATTGTCGGCGAAAGCACGCTTCCTGACTGGATGGGGGAAGTGAAAACCCTGATTCTGTGGGGAGATAACGTCTTGATTCAGAGAAAATACTTTCCAGGTCTCCTGCTGGGGAAGGTCTGCTCTGCTGAGGGAAGTGCAATCTCAATGCTAGGGAAAGAAAACTGCTGGGGAAATACAATCCTATTGCCCTGCAAGTCAAATAACAACCAAAGAATATGCCACAACCTGACTATCACCGTTAATGCCTAAGTAATTTCTACTGCTTTTCGTTATGCTCCGCAAAGCTCGAAGTTTTATATGCAATGTTTATAAAAAATATCGGACGTTTTTTGCAAACAAAACAGTAAAAGTAAAACAAACAATGGAAAGCTCTTTGAGTGAAATGAATATTTTATTGAGAAAAGTGGCATGTAAATAGGCATTTACAATAGGAAGCAACTCCTAAAAAGAGGTAATTGCGCAAAAGCAAAAAGAAAATACACATGTCAGCAATGTGGGAACAGATATCCACCATGATTCGACTCAGCTATGACCCATATGTCTTGGTTATCCACAAATGTCTTGACCTTTGAAGAGACTAACTATACTGATTCCTTTCTTTCAGAATTTCCAGGTATTGAAAGCGCTCACAGATCGAACGCAGACCATAGCCTTTCGCTTTTAAATCCCTAACTTTTGCCTGGATCGCCCTTTTCGGGTTTTCAATCCATCGGGATACCCATTTTTGTCAAAGTTGCCTTTTCAGGTTTTTAACTTTGCGGGTTTACACGTTTCTTTTTACACTTTATCCCTGACTTTTGCCCGAACCTTTTCCTTTTTATGGTTTGCCGGGATGCCCCTTTTTTGCCTGGACTTTCTTTTTATGTCCAGCGGGTCTCTTTTATGCAAAGTATTTTTTGACTACGTCTGCGTTCACAGGGGATGTAAAATCTTCGCCATCCATAGTTGAAAGTAGTAAGGCTCCACCAGAAAAAACCTTTCTCACTACATATGGCCCCTCATATTTTGGAGTCCATTTGCCCCTGTGATCTGTCTGAGGAGGAAGGATCCTTTTCAAAACCAATTCACCTGTCTGAAAACTTCGAGGACGCACTTTCTGGTCAAAGGCGTGCTTCATCCTGCTCTGATACAACCGACCATGTGCGATGGCTGCCAATCTCTTTTCTTTAATAAGGTTTAACTGATCCAATCTGGAACGCACTCACTCAGCTTCATCAAGCTTCACATCTGCCAGAACTCTCAAAGACGGAATCTCGACCTCTAAGGGTAAAACTGCTTCCATACCATACACCAACGAGAAAGGGGTTGCCCCAGTTGACGTACGCACCGAAGTACGGTAACCATGCAGGGCGTAAGGTAGTATCTCATGCCCGTCTTTATACGTTACCACCATCTTCTGCACAATCTTCTTGATATTCTTATTTGCTTCCTAAACAGCACCATTCATCTTCGAACGATATGGAGAAGAATTGTGATGTTCGATCTTGAAACTCTGACATAATTCCTTCATCGTTTTATTGTTCAAATTCGAGCCGTTATCGGTAATGATTCTCTCCGGGACCCCATAACGACATATGATGTCCTTCTTTATAAACTGGGCTACCACTTGCTTGGTGACGTTGGCGTACGTGGCTGCTTCCACCCACTTTGTGAAATAGTCAATGGCAACCAAAATGAAACGATGCCCATTGGAAGCAGTGGGCTCAATCTTTCCAATCATATCTATGCCCCACATTGCAAAAGGCCAAGGAGATGACAACACATTTAGAGGCGTAGGCGGTACATGCATCTTATCTGCATAAATATGGCATTTATGGCACTTTCGGGCGTACTTGAAACAATCAGCCTCCATAGTCATCCAGTAATATCCTGCTCTCAACAACTTTCTAGCCATGGTGTGTCCAATGGAATGAGTACCAAAAGAGCCCTCGTGAACTTCCTCCATCAACAAACCTGCCCCGTGTTCATCAACACAACGTAGCAAGACCATATCGAAGTTCCTCTTATATAACACATTATCTTTATTCAGAAAGAAGTTTCCTGCCAACCTTCTCAGAGTCTTCTTATCCTTGGTGGAGGCATCTTCTGGATACTCCTGTCTCTTCAGAAAGACCTTAATATCATGATACCACGATTTGCCATCTGACACATCTTCAATTGCAAACACAAAAGCTGGTCTGTCCAGACGCATGATTCTAATCGAAGGTGTTTCATTCCAACGGTTCACCTTATACATGGATGCCAATGTCGCTAACGAATCAGCCATCTGATTCTCAACTCGGGGCACATGATGAAAATCCACCCTGTCAAAAAACGGTAACAACCTTCTGGCATTGTTGTTATAAGGCAGCAAATTCGCCTGACGAGTCTCCCATTCTCCTGTAATCTGATTAACTACCAACGCGGAATCACCATAGACATCGAGGTTCTTAATTCTAAAATCAATTACTTCTTCTAACCCCATGATGCATGCTTCATACTCCGCCTCGTTGTTGGTACACACGAATGCTAACCGGGCAGTGAAAGGTATATGAGAACCCTTCGGGGTTGTAATGATTGCCCCAATTTCATTACCATACGAGTTGACAGCCCCATCAAAAATCATCTTCCACTGAGACCCAATCTCAGGTCCTTCGTCTGGCAGCGGCTCTTCACAATCTTTCATTTTCAGAAACATAACATGCTCGTCTGGAAACTCAAACTTCATCGGCTGATAATCCTCGACCGGCTGTTCAGCAAGATATTCTGACAGAACACTTCCCTTAATGGCCTTCTGGGAAACATACTGAATATCGTACTCTGTCAAAGCCATCTGCCAACGGGCTATCCTTCCAGAAAGTGCCTGCTTCTCAAATACGTACTTAATCGGATCCATCTTCGAAATCAACAAGATTGTGTGGTTTAACATATACTGCCTCAGGCGCTTGGCTGCCCAAGCGAGCGTACAACATGTCTTTTCCAACATAGAGTATCTTGATTCGCAATCAGTGAACTTCTTACTCAGGTAGTAAATGGCGTGCTCTTTCCTACCTGTCTCGTCGTGTTGACCGAGCACACAACCTATCGAATTCTCAAGAACCGTAAGGTACATAATCAACGGTCTCCTGGACACCGGTGGCATAAGGACTGGAGGTTCCTGCAAATACGTCTTTATCCTTTCAAACGCCTCTCGACAATTTTCATTCCACCTGACCTCTTGATCCTTTCTTAACAACTTGAAAATTGGTTCACACGTGGCTGTCAGATGAGAGATGAACCTAGCAATGTAATTCAACCTCCCCAAGAAACCACGAACCTCTTTCTTTGTCCTTGGCTCAGGCATCTCTTGTATGGCCCTTATTTTTGCAGGATCAACCTTGATACCTCTTTCACTAACAATGAATCCCAGCAATTTACCAGACCTCACGCCGAAAGTGCACTTGTTCGGATTCAGTCTCAGTCTGAACTTCCTCAACCTTTCAAACAATTTCTGGAGGTTTACCAAGTGTTCTTCCTCCGTCTGTGACTTCGCAATCATGTCATCAACATAGACTTCAATTTCCTTGTGAATCATATCATGAAAGAGAGTCACCATTGCCCGCTGATAGGTTGCCCCAGCATTCTTCAATCCAAAGGGCATTACCTTGTAGCAAAATGTTCCCCACGGTGTTATGAACGTTGTTTTCTCCATGTCCTCTGGGGCCATTTTGATTTGGTTATACCCAGAGAAGCCATCCATGAAGGAAAACACAGAATATTGAGCAGTATTGTCTACTAACACGTCAATGTGGGGGAGCGGGAAATCATCCTTCGGGCTCGCCCTATTCAAATCTCGGTAATCCACACACATCTTGACCTTCCCATCCTTCTTAGGTACAGGTACGATATTGGCAACCCACGGAGGATAATTTATCACAGCGAGAAATCCGGCGTCCAACTGTTTCTGAACCTCTTCCTTGATCTTGACAGCCATATCTGGTTTCGTCCTTCTCAGTTTCTGCTTGATTGGAGTACAACCCTCTTTAAGCGGCAGTCTGTGTGAAACAATGTCAGTGTCAAGCCCGGGCATGTCTTGGTAAGACCAGGCGAAGATATCCACATACTCTCGAAGTAACTCAACCAATCTCCTCTTAACAGTGTCTTCCAAAGCAGCCCCAACCTTTACTTCTCGTTTAACATCCTCGGTTCCCAGATTAATAGCCTCAACTTCCTCCTGATAAGGTAGGATAACCCTTTCCTCTTGTTTCAGTAACCTGGCTATTTCTTCTGGTAAGTCACAGTCTTCATCAATCTCTTCTTCGGCTTGATAGATAAGATTGTCGAAGTCATATCGGGCCATAGCTAAGTCATGATGGGTGGAATCTGAACAAAGAAACCTGCATGATGGATGTTTTATGTTTATTATGAGTGCAACAAACAAGAAACACATTGCCATTTTGATGTGGGTTAACGCAAAAAGTAAGAATAGAAAGACAGGGATCACAATATTTGAATGAAAAAATGTCCTTTATTGATGATAAAAATAGCAAATAAAACATCCAAGCCCTACAAATAAATATCACTACGTCTTGGGCAGAACATAGGATTCAACATAATAGAAAACAAAAGTAAATTACTCCGGGCGCGTCACTTGGATGACTTTCTCAGAGGACCAGTTGCCTAAACTCTGACCAGGGGTGTAGGGACGGATCCACTCATCCATGTCACAGTCACTATCTCCTTCATCCTCAATAGCATTGACTCTGTCGAAGAAAACACCGGCACTGGTGAAACGGACTGGACCATAGAACTTGGGAGGCTCTTCAGAACGCCTAGGTGGCCTGTAACCCAGTCCATGAGTATCTTGCTTTCTTTGAACATCAATGACACTGCCCCACTTCTGAGAACCATCAGCTTCAACTATAGCGCGCGCCTCTTTGAAAGAGGACATTGGAACTTCTGGTTGTCTGATGACTTCAGGTTGGGCAACCACCTCAGGCTGACTGACTGCCTTTGGAGGTTCCTCGGGAATTTTCACAGCTTCAAAGGCTTGGCACAAAGTTTCCTGTACTTCACCATTTACCTCCACATACTTGAAGGTCGATAGGTGACTCACCATAATATCTTTTTCACCACAAACAGTCACAACGTGGCCATCCACCATATACTTCAACTTCTGGTGCAGCGTAGATGTTACTGCCCCAGCACCATGGATCCAAGGGCTACCCAACAAACAACTATAGGCAGGCTGAATATCCATTATGTAAAAGGTGGTGTTAAAAATCTCAGGACCCACCTTGATAGGCAGAACTAACTCTCCGAAAACCGACCTCTTGGAACCATCAAAAGCACGTACCACCAAGTCACTTGGTGTACAAATCAACCCACGAGTATCCAATTTCATCAAAGCCTTCTTCGGTAACACATTCAAAGATGACCCAGTATCAACTAACACATGCGACATTAAGGAACCACGACATTCTACTGAAATATGCAGAGCGTTGTTGTGATTCCTCCCAGTCGGAGTCAAATCTAAATCGATGAAACCCACATCATTACCAGCATTCACATGAGCCACAACCCCTTCTAACTGGTTGACAGATATTTCCTGCGGTACATAAGCCATGTTCAGAACCTTCAGTAATGCATTTCGGTGTGCCTCAGAGCACAACAGTAAGGATAGAATGGAAATCTTCGATGGAGTTTGGTGAAGTTGATCAACAATATTGTAATCACTTTTCCTAATCAACCTCATAAAATCTTCCACGTCTTCTGAGAAAGTATCCCCAACTGGATTTGTCATAGAATTGTTTGCTTCCTGTCTCTGTACAGACTCATCCATCATCTGTTTACCTTTGTCTTGTCTTGAACTGCCAGCTTGATCCTCGGACGGAATAAAGACTCTACCGCTCCTAGTGATAGCCCCTGCTTCAATAAGATTTTCAACCCCTATATTCACAGCTGATGTCTCTTCCAATTCCTGCTTCTTACCATTAACAAACACCTCGGCCCCATAGTTCCATGGGATGGCCTTGGTACTCTCATACGGGACTGGTCCAGGAACAGTGATAGTGACCGGTGCTGGTCTCGCCGGCGCTGATATAGTTATTGTCTTGAATGGAATTATTATCATGGCAACATCAATCTCTCTATCAGTAACATTACTCTTCTTACAACCTCTGTCAAACTGTAATATCCCTTCGCTGATCATTTTCTGAATACCTGCTTTCAATGAATCACAACCGCCTGGCTGTGACACACATCCTACACAACCTTCATCACAGCTGGGAAATACCCCTCCCCTCAATAGTCTTTCCTTCACCACACCCAAGGGAGTTTGGATTTCGTTCACATCTGAAATCAAACTCAAGTCTTCACAGTCTTTAATAATAGCATTGACCCTCGGCTCACCGTGATTCGACATCGGGTTCTGATTCACATTTGGAACATCATTGGAGAAATAGATGGCTTTGGAATCCACCAAATCTTGAACCTGATTCTTGAAAGCTTTACAGTTCTCAATATGATGTCCGGGTGCCCCAGAATGAAACTCACAGTGGGCGTTGGCGTCATAGCCGGGAGGTGGATTACCAGTGGGTGGAGCCAAGGTTCTCTTCTGAATTAACTGGAGCTTTAGCAAGTGCTGAAATAATTGAGAATAGGGAAGAGGTGGAGTGTCAAAATGCCTATCACGCCTAGGCAGAGGCTGCGATCGGCGAGGAGCCTGATTTTGTTGTTGAGACACTGCTGGCTACTGAGGTGCTGCTGGGATGGTTACAGAAGCCACCTGCTGATTGAAGTTCTGGCGAGGTCCTTCTCTACCGCGATATGATGACACAGAGTTTGTATCTCCCTCCCTCTTCTTGTAACCACTGGCATAAGGCTTCTTACTCCCTCCAGATGAGGACCCATCACCGCCTGATATTTTTCCCGCCTTAATTTTGCTTTCCACCATCTCTCCTACTAAGATCCAGTCAGCAAACTTTCCAGTCATACACAGTACCAGCTTTTCATAGTAATGACCCTGCAAGGTGGCCATAAACATAGTTATCATTTCACGTTCCAACATGGGAGGCTGAACCCTTGCTGCCAGTTCACGCCACCTCTGGGCGTACTCCTTGAAACTCTCGTTGTTCTTCTGTGACAAATTCTGCAGCTGTGTTCTGTTCGGAGCCATGTCAGTGTTATATTGATAGTGTCTAATAAATGCCCCTGCCAGATCTCTCCAACTACGCACATCCTTCCTCTCTAGTTGCATGTACCACTCCAGGGATGCCCCAGATAGGCTATCCTGGAAGCAATGCATCATCAGCTTCTCATTCTTCGCATGCGCAACCATTTTACTTGCGTATGCCCTCACGTGGGGTCCTTGGGTAAGACATACCATTATACTTCTCGAAAGTGGGAGTCTAAAATTTGTGCGGAATGACAACACCTGGAACCAACCCTAAATCCTCTAGATCCATACCCAAAGCATCCTGATTCACAACACCCCTTAGCTGTTCCTCAATCGACCGGAACCTCTGATCATTGTCAATCTGGGGACCAACATCCCCACATGGCACAAAAAATGTAACTTCTTGAAGATCATCATACTGACGGCCATGAATTGCGCCAGCACCGTTACCTCCTCCCACTACAGTGGGAACCACAACATCTCCTCCGCCCGGAGGAATCACAACAACAGCAACAGGAATACCTCCGCCCGGAGGGCCATTCTGAACATTATTACCAGTAACACCAGTATGAAGTCCTCCATGAAGGACACCCTCTTCATTAATTCTCGCAATCAGTGGCTGAACGAGAGTCCTCAACTGCTCTTGGCCTTGCGCAACCCCTTGCATCAAATCCATGAACTGGTTCATGCGAGTCAGCATCTCAGTCATCTCATTTTGTAGCTGATCCATGAGTCTCTTCTGATTTTGTCTGGTAGAATACCGATGAATGTGCTGATCTGCAATCCTGAGATTGGAACAAGATAAGAATACCGGAGATAAACACCTGTTATGCACAATGATTATGCAAAATGATTATGAAGATGCAAATGCAAATGAACATGTTTGAATATTCGCAGGGCGATCCACCCCTTGATTCCAGTTTAACAACAAGATAGAATGGAACTTCTGCTCATATATTAAGAAAACCAGAGGAAACCCAAATGTCGACAATCACAAATCCAAGATAACAAGTCTGAACACAATAATCATAGATCCCAACCAACAAGTCTGGCGGTGGTCCAAATAATGAAAGAAAATAGAAAACTACGACATATCATCAGAGTCCACAAGTGTCAATCCCCCCCATCCATTATGCTTTTTGCTCCAGTCTTGAATTTCTTTGAACAGCTTTTTGGTGTCGGGATGCTTCGGTCTCTGAATTAGCTCCTGAATGAGAACGTCTCTCCTATGCATGATCCCTTCCAAGTATCGGCAATGCAACTCTCAAGCATCTTCTCTAGAAACACCATCCATGCTAGGACCCTCATTTCTAGGTCTCTTCACTTCAGCTTGGACCTTCAGTTCCTCTATGGAGGCTATGGCTTCATTGAGTCGACCCTCGACTGCTTGTCTCTTGAATACCCCTGACAGGATCTCAGCGTCTTTTTTCTTGAGCGTCAACTTCAACTGATCAATCTGAGCTAGATAATCGTCTTCCTTTCGCTTATTCTCAGCCATTGCAGTTTCTCGGTGAGCATTGAACCTGTGAATTTTCAACAAAGCCTTGTCTAATTCCTCCTTCTTAGACTCGAGAACCTTACTAATACCATCCAAAGCTTGTTCCATCCTTTGTCTGGATGTGACCATGTCAGCTAGCTCTTTTTCTGCCTTAGCAAGAAGCTCTGTCTTCATCTTGGCGGTATGAACAGCTTCACCCCGCTCATGTTTTAACTGATAAATCTCTCTTTGTAACTCACTGTTTTCTTCTCGCAGCTTTTCCTTTTCAGCCCACAACTTGTTAAACTTCTCTATCTTAACTGTGGTAGGAGGCTCAATCAGTAAGGGGTAAGATGGTGGTTCTACCGGGAAGGGAAGAAGCTCCTCTTCTGCTCTCTTCTTAATCCATTCTTTATAGGAAGAGAAAACCCGGTTGTTACATTTCCCGAATGAAGTTTTTCCCCTCTTGGTCACCTGCTTCCAAGCATTCACAATCTTCCTTATCATCTCTTGATCCCCAGTACCATTGAAGAATAAGTACTCTCTGACATCTCGCTCTTCAGGTGGACCTTTCAAAGGATAACCAAACTGCCTGATAACAAGGGAAGGATTATAGTTAATTCCACCTTTTCTCCCTATCAAGGGTACATTAGGGAATTCTCTGCACTTGCAAATAATCTATATTCCTAGCAAGTCACGGTTGAACCAGACAATGTTGTCAGCAGTCAAGCCCATTAACCTCTTTGACCATTTCAGAGAATCTTTCGTATCAACGAAGGCGCCAGCTTCAGGGAGATGGCTCAGAAACCAAGTAGATAAGAGCGGTGGACAACAACTCACGGTTTTTCCTCGCCTATTTTCATTCTTGTAGTGGACTGAGTGATACACATCACCTAGCAGGGTAGGTATAGGATTCTTTGAAATAAAGATTCTGGCAGCATGCATATCCACCAGATCAGGAACATTGGGAAACAAGACAATCCCATAGATGCACATAGCCAGAATAGCTTGGAAAGCAGTCCAATTCTTCTCTTTAACATGTATGCAAGCTTGATCAAACAAGAACTTCAATAAGAAACCCTTAGCTCCTTGTTTTTCCTCAATATTACTGCTTAGAACGGATTCACCAATATGAAGAGCAATAGCCATTTCTTTTATCCCGGGGTGTTCTTCAGAAAAGAATACTATATCATGCCTGATGGGGATTCCCAAAATAAATGAGAACTCCTCCAACGTTGGGGCCAAGATGTAGTCTGGGAAAGCGAAGCAACGCAAAGACGGATCATAAAACTGAAGAAGTGTATGAATGGCATCCTTCTCATACTTGGAGATATTGTAGACAAACTTCAGAAGTCTCCCATACCCTCCACTGAACTCTGTACGAACTCCAGGATTAGCCATATTAATCAGCTTGTGAATCAACGTCAAGGTCGGATCTGGGAACGAATAGGCAACAGTCTTCTTTCTCTGGACATCCATGCCAAGGTAACCTCAAAAAATCGGAATCAAGAGTAAGATGCAAGCCCTGAAAAATGTCAAACATGTCAAAATGCAAGAAAAATGATATGCTCATGCAAACATGGGATCAAGGCAACACTGCTGGATGTGCTGTGCTGTTAATTGAATGAGAACCACAACCCAGAAAACCAGAATTCCAAAATACCGAACCACTGAGATAACCAGGAACCCAGATAATCAAACATTGATGAGAAATCCAGAAAAACCGGGTAGGTTGAAGGTTTCAGTTACCTGCAAACCTAGAAACACCAATCCCCTCTCACATGTGGGTACTAGGATGTTCAGTATCCCGGGCTCTCAGGTCGAGAAATGATGATACGTTCACCATTTCTGGTTTGGCATCATCATTAATCGAGGAGGCCTCAATTGATTCTCTAAAACAGAAGGTCCTCAGCTTCTGGCACTGAGGTCGAGAAACAATAGTATATTCATCCCTCGGGGTACAGTACTATCGTCAATCGAGGAGTGCCTCCACTGATTCTCTTCAAAAGATAGGGGCCATCCTATGCGAGTTCCAAAGCGGGCCCTCGGGTGCGAATGGGTTTGCCACAAAATGTGGTATGCCACTGTCACCACTAAAGAGGGATGTTTCCACTAAGGTCCTCGATGATCGGTCACCAGAGTCGACAGCTCTCTAGATCGACATCCTAACATGCGCAAGACACACACGTTAGAATGCGTCCCAAGATAGCCTCGTCTGGTTGTGAATTTCGTGAACACACAAACGTACCAAGCGGGCACGTAGGTCCCACTACTCTCCACTCTAATCCTAGGGTGTACTCAAGCCTGGGAATTGGGCTTATCTCTCAAAACAACCCAACCTGCAAAACAGAAACAGCCAGCACAACACAACAATATCCAGTATGACAGTAATAAAAATGAAATACAATGCAGTAAAAGCTGTAAAAATAAAATACAACAAATAAAGCAAAAATAAACAACAACACCCAAAGAAAACAAAGACAAGCAAGCGCTAGGATTGACTCGCTTAGGGATGGACCAGCATAGGTTAACCACTTTCCCCAGCAGAGATGCCAGCTGTCGCTCCCAGGATTTTCATCCAGGTACAAACGCGAGAGTGGCCCGGAAAACAGAGTCGCCAGCCGTGTAAATTTATCCCAAGAGAGGGAAAGGGAACACCGCATAAACCTGAGGAAGAGGGAAAGGAATGGTCATTGCAACCATAGCCTGGGTTCGGGAGTCGGTTACGCGAGGGGAAGGTGCCAGCACCCCACGCGTCCATCGTACTCGATGGGATCCATGCTTGTTGTCTAATCTAAGGGTGAGTTATCCTAAAATCTATGGTTGTACTGACATGAGGAAGGGAAAGACTAAGACAGACTCGGTAGGACGTCGACGTCCTAGGCCTACGTACCCCCTTTGTGCAATGGGGAATTCAGAGTCAACGTAGTTCGGACCAAGTTCTTTTTGTGTTTTTTATGAGCGACGTTAAGTTCGCACCCGACATTTAGGGTCGATGCCTGTTTGCGACTCAGACGGAAAGTAACGTGCCCTTTTTGAAAATAGCCTTTAGTTTGACAATCCCGAAGGACAAAAAGGTTTGAAGTTTGTTTGTATTTTTTAGGACAGAAGTGACTTGAGTTAGTTCATAACTTGCATTTCACCAAAGTCTAGGGCACAGGGACGAATACTTAACGAATCGTCCCAATACAGGACGCTCGCTAAGCACTCTAGAAAGATGAGAGGAAGCCCCTCATTTCTCATTCCCCACGCTTAAGGCTCGTGCGCAATACACTTTATCCTTATTAAGTGTTTTCAAGAAGTTTTGAGATGAGAAGAGAGAAGACACAAAGGAAACTCTAAAGGGAAACTAAGAGTCCTAATGTTATCATGCATGGGTGACCTACGGTTAGTGAGGTTTGACGACAATCTAAGCCTAAAGAAAAGAAAAGATGAGAGACAGAAAGAGTGAGAGTGGACATGGATGATTATCCACACCCTCACATAACTTACCTCAGCCCCTGCATAAAAGGTTAGTACAAACAAACATGAGGGACAATATTGCAAATGAAACTCAAATAAATCATAAACCAAAACCAAAGGAAACTCAACCAAGATAGGATGTGGATGACCTAAACATGGATTATGAAGTCAAAGAAGCAATCTCAAACAATGGCACAAGTGCCTTTTCAAACAAGTAATCAGACATGGTCAGAGATGTGCACACAAGAAGATCTCAAATAAAAGCCATCAAACAATTAGCAAAACATCTTCTAAAATCACCAAATTAATTATCAACATATCTTAACCAAAAACAAACAATATGTCCAAAATTCATGCCAAGATTCCCAAGATAGGTCACCCAAACAATTATGCAAGTTCAGAGGAGAAATATGGTTCAATGTGCTAAAGAAAAGGACTAAAATGCAATATGAAATGATTTTTAAAAATGAGATAAAAATATTTTAATGCAATTCAGTGTGTTGGTGAAAAAATGCAAAAGGAATGACTTTAAAAGGTTTTGTGGATAATGAGAAATAAAATAAACAAGTCATGGTATGCATGTATGAAATAAATCCAAAAAGAAAATAAACAAATAATTATTTCAGATGCTAAAAATAAAATAAAATTGGTAAAATTTTATAAAATGCCAAATGTGGTTAATGAATTTTCTGGGAATTCTTTAATGCAATTATCTATTTTTAAAAATTGAAAATGAATTAATGCAAATTAAATAAAATGAAAATGAAGAAATAAGCATGGGGGTGTGTTCAGTAACACAAACACGTTGGAAACGTTAATGGACTAAAGGGTGGGGGTGCGAATAGAAGGCCCAGATCTTAAATCCAATCAGCAAAAATAAAATAAAAAAGAAGGGGCACACGTGGGCTCAGTCAACCCAGTTGACTGCATGCTTACCTTTGGATTGATCTCCCGCACCCTAATCAGTAAACCAAACCAGCATGTATTCATGATTAACGGCCATGATTAAATGCACACCATAATTAATGTAGACTCACGTATACGCAAACACTCAGAGTACATAGGATCCCACGTGAGCTGCACTTGACTTTTTTAATGTGCTGGCATTATATAGGCCACATGATTCATCCAATGCCCAGGATTAGTCAACATGATCAAAAGTCAAAGGAAATAAAAGGGTCAGATTGAGGGTGCATGGCAATGAGCATGGAACTTCAAACACATAATCAATAAAATAAAATAATTTTTCTAAAGAAGTGGCAACGTCTGGAACGCACGATCATGCAGACGGACGGTGGAGATTATCTCTTCTACCTCCAAACCCTAACTCGCCGGAACTCACACCAGCCGCCGGAGCCCTAGCTCCGGCCGTCACCCACGGCCACCTGCAATTAAAAAAAAACCCAGAAAACGCAAACGAGCATACCATTTTGTCCAGATTTTCATGAGGATTACAAATACGCCATCAAAAATCACAAACCATCAACACACAATGAAAAACGCAGAGAATAAGCTAGGGTTCAAAAACTTTAAACACACAATACCATCAATCTACACGTCCAATCTAAAAAATAAACACATCAGAATGATCAGTGGGCATCACACGTCAATATGCATATTTAAAAATAGAATTCTATGGTCATAAAAAATATCACTAACCTGAGATTGTGTAACGTGTACCCTTACTGTTAGCTTCCAATGATGGATAATTTATGTTCTATAGATCCCAAGGATGAGGACTGTGAAAGAATTTTTGGAAAAGCTCTTGTGGATTGAGAGATTCCAATGATTCAAGTTTTAGGGTTCAAACTTTTTTCCTCCTCCAAATCACGTGTAATCCTTCTAACCCTAGCATGAGTTAGCTTAAATAGACTAGGTTAATCCACTGATCAGCATTTGGGCCTTGGTAATTCCCCACTTTATGAGTTTTGGGTGATTTTGGAAAATTACATAATGTGAAATACACCCTCCTCCATGCATGCATATCCAAACCCTTGATGATGGATCACTTATTGATCAATTGCTAATCACACCTAAATTTGGTTTGGGCCTTGAAACATTTTGATTCATGAATTCTGATGCCTCTTGCAATTTTGAATAATGGAAAATAAGTGAAGAATAAACCATGGATCCACTTGATTCAAAGGCCAAAAATAGTCCTTATGGATTGTACTTTGATGTTAGAATGTGCCTTGAAGCAATGGAATTAATTATAGGTCACTATGTCCCAAAATGCAAAAGTTGTGAAAATGGAACCCTAAAAACCACTTTGCCTTCTTTTGATCATAACTTGGGTTTCACAAATGATATGGAGACCCACTAGTACTTGTTGGAAAGAAGAGAAAAAGATATTCAACTTTCAGGTTTGAGGAAAATTCATTTGAAGCTTCTTTGATGATGAAAAGTCAGGTTGAATGTAGTATAAGAACTTGCCCAAAAAGGAAACTTTCAAATTATAGGTCATTTCCATATTTAGTAACTTTTGTATCAACCCTTGATTCTTGATAAATGGTATGAAACTTGACTCTTGAAGACCATATGAGGATGTGAGACCTTGAAAACCTTGAAGAGAACCTAAAAATTTCACAGTTGACTTCCCCTCTCACTGTTGACTTTTCTCCTGATTTTCCTGATTCCTAATCCATTGGCCAATTGAACTTCTCCTGAACCAAACCGATGGACAATCTTCCATTCCTAGATACTTAGGGACCCAAGGAATACCATGGAATCAAGTCTTGCCCAAAAAATCAGAAATAAACTGACTTTATAGCAAACCCTAATTTTGGTACCCTCAGTCTAGGAGGAAATAACACAGTCTCCAAATCCAAATTCCTCTGAATATGATGTGTATCCTCTCCAACCAAGATAAGATATGCCATTTGGTGATGATAAAAACCCAAGAAATTTGCCCATTGGAGCAATAAACCCAAGAATCTCAAAACCCTAGTTTCTGCATTGGTTAGGAGAGAGTGATCTACTTGAACTCTCTTGCTTGACCCTTTGAAGAACATCTTCTCCTCTTGAACTTGCCTCAGGCACCTTGACCCCATGCTAAGAACCAATGATATGCACACATGATAATGCAAAATGAAATGAAACATAAGCCAGTTAGTACTAAAGGTAGGAGAGCAAATTTTGGGGTGCTACACATGTTATTGCCATTAATAATCAGATGGCCATAGTCCCCCCCCTTCGGATTCACTGAAGTGCAAGCTCATGGTCGATACCTTTAAGGATGTAGCTCTAAGATGGTACATGAGCCTTCCTCGGCTCTCCATCGTAAGCTACTAAGACTTGACTAAGAAGTTAGTACAACACTTATCGGCAAACAAGCGCCGGAAGGTGTCCACGACCACAGTATTTAGTATTCGACATAAATAATCAGAATCACTACGTGAGTACTTGGCTCGATTCAATGAGGAAAACCTCAAAGTATCTCATCCAAACCAGGAACCATTTATGGGAGCTTTTCAACATGGACTACGAGTCGGACAATTCAATGAATCGTTAGCTCAGAAGCTGACTATCAGCATGGACGAGATCACTACTCAGGCTGAGTGTTACATCAAAGGAGAAGAAAGTAACCAAGAGAAAAGAGCCCGGGACAACAGTGAAAAGACAAAGAGCAAGGAATAGGCGTCTAACAGGAGAAAGGAGCATCCTCGGGTAGCTATGCGCAGGCGACATGCTCCCAGACCATACAGACAGTCATATGAGCCGGACAGAGACCTCACCCCATTGAATGCAAGCAGGGGAGATATCCTTAAAGAAGTTGGCCATATGAACCTGTTATCGGAGCCTCATCGTCCCAAAAGAGCCAACGCTATCATGGGACATCACACAGCCAACGCTATCATGGCCATATGAACCTGAGGCTTGGTGTAATTACCACTGTATACAGGGACATCACACAGAGAACTATCAACAGCTGAAAAAAAGAAATTGAAGTACTAAACCAGAGATGTCATCTCTTGGCATATGTGAAGGATTCTCGACCACAAAATAATAAGAGAAATCCCCGCCGAGATGACCCGGGACCAGAAAAGTCAGCCCAGAAGAAGAGTTCAGATGCAAAAAAGGGTCACGAGACAAAGACAGCTTGGCACACGCTAAACACCATCGCTGAAGGGTTTGCTGGTGGTGGAGAAACAAGCTCGGCCAGAAAGAGATATATTAGGGCAGTCATGCATATCGACCAAAGATCTCTAGAGAAATCGGAAGGCAGCTTAGAGGCTGTAACATTCTCAAAATAAAACGTCATAGGAGTCCTAGCTCATGAAAATGATCCTATGGTTATTAAAGTACAAATAAGAGACTGGAGCATGAAAAGGGTATTGATAGACCCCAGAAGCTCGGCCGACATACTGTATTGGGATGCTTTTAGAGAAATGAGGCTCGATATGACCGAGTTATTACCATTCAAAGGCAGTCTAGTAAGATTCTTGGGAGAACAGGTGCAGGTGCTCGGGCACCTAGCGTTGCCGACCACCTTTGGCAACACGGCTAATGCGAAGACCGTCTGAGTGAGGTACCTGATAGTCAACGTTGTTTCACCCTATAACATCATTATAGGCCGACCATCATTCAATGCCCTGGAAGCTTCGCTTTCAACTCTGTATTTGACCATGAAATTCCCATTCGGAGATGGTCGGGTTGGTATTGTCAAAGGCGGCGAGGGGCTGGCGAGAAAGTGTTATAAGGATAGCCTAAAGTTGAAAATAAAGGAACCCGCAGGAGAAGCAGATCCCAAGAATACCCTCAAAGTTCACCTGGTCGATATAGACCCACATGATGATTCAGTTGAAGACAACATAATGCCCAACGAAGAAACAAACAAGTCCAGATTGGGCACCTACCATCCCATGTTACACACATCGGAGTCAACTTGTTCCCCGAAGAGGAGAAAAAGATCGTTCAAACACTAAAAGACATTGTAGATCTTTTCGCCTGGAAACCTTCAGACATGCCAGGGATAAATCCCAATTTGATGTTCTATCACTTAGCAATCAATCCGGATATCAAGCCAGTTTCCCAAAAGAAAAGAAAGGGTGGCGATGAAAAGAGGAAAGCAATTGCAGAGGAAGTCGAGAAGCTGTTACATGTCGGGTTCATCAAGGAGATCAAGTATCTGACCAGGTTATCCAACGCGGTGATGGTAAAGAAGAAATCTGAGAAATGGCGAATGTGTGTGGACTTCACGGACCTCAACAAGGCGTGTCCTAAAGATTCGTATCCATTGCCAAACATTGACCGACTGATAGATGCTACGTCTGGGTTCCGTTTGCTCAACTTTATGGATGCATACTCCAGATACAATCAGATCCGGATGAATCCAATAGACGCACCAAAAACCGCATTCATGACACATCAGAGCATTTATTATTATGAGGTCATGCCCTTTGGACTCAAAAATGTTGGGGCTACTTACCAGTGGCTGATGGATAAGGTTTTCGCTACTCAGATAGGTCGGAATCTGGAGGTCTATGTAGATGACATGGTTATCAAGACAAGCACAAACTGGTCACATGTAAAGGATTTAATAGAAACCTTTGCATCCATAAGAAGCTACAACATGAGACTGAACCCAGACAAGTGTACCTTTGGAGTACAAGCCGGGAAGTTCCTCGGATTTATGCTCACCAACCAGGGAATCGAGGAGAACCCAGACAAATGTCAGGCTATAATAGATATGAGAAGTCCAACCACGAAAAAGGAGGTCCAACAACTGACCGGGAGACAAGCCGCTTTGTCACGATTTTTATCATGTGCAGGAGATAAATCAATATACTTCTTTTCAGCTATAAGGAAGTCGAAGGAGTTTGAATGGACATAGACATCTGAAGAAGCATTTCAAGAAGTAAAGTGTTTTTTGTCCTCTCCTCATATCCTAGTAAGGCCCAAAGAACACACACCTTTGGTCTTATACTTGTCGATCACGGATAAATCCCTTAGCTCGGTTTTAGTACAAGACGGAGAAGACGGAGAGCGGCCCATGTAATTTATCAACAAAGTTCTAAAAGGGGTAGAGCTAAGGTACCAGAAGATTGAGCAGTTGGCGCTGGCAGTAGTTATCACAGTCCGGAAGCTGAGACATTATTTCAAGGTCACCCCATCACAGTCAAGACAAATTACCCAATCAAATAAATACTGAAAAAGCCCGACTTAGTAGGACGGATGGTCAAGTGGGCAGTAGAGCTCTCTGAGTATAACCTCAACTTTGTGCCCAGAACCAGTATCAAGTCACAAACACTGGCCGATTTTGTGGTAGAATTAAGTGCACCATCTGGAGAAGAGATCTTAAACAGATGGATCTTCTATGTAGATGGATCTTCAAATCTCAAGGGAAGCAGAGCCGGAATAATACTGGAAGGTCCCAGAGATCTAACATTAGAATACTCTTTAGGTTTCAATTTTCAGGTTAGCAACAACCAAGCAGAGTATGAAGCTTTGATTTCTGAAATGAAATTGGCGAGAGAGGTCGGAGTAACACATTTATTAGTGAAGACCGACTCCCAGCTAGTGGTCGGACAAATGAAGAACGAGTACCAGACAAAGGATTCCACCCTGATAAAGTACCTTCAAAAAGCTTCAGGAATATCCAAAGCATTCTTAAAATTCGAAGTCGTCCACATCCCAAGAGAAGACAATGCCCGGGCAGACCTCCTAGTCCGATTAGCAAGCTCAAAGAATTCAGGAATGAATAAGACTGTGATCCAAGAAGTTCTCGAAGCACCCAACATTCAATCAGAGGAAGTATTAACAATAGAGGATGTCCAAGGATGGATGAGGCCCATCATCAGCTATCTGACCCAGGAAATATTACCTGAAGATGTCAGTGAAGCTCGGAAGATTAAAAGAATAACTTCCTAATACGTCATAGTCTCGGACACGCTGTACAAGATGGGTAGGTCAACACCTATCCTTAGATACGTGTCAGAGCCTGAGATTGAACTGGTAATTAAAGAGGTCCACGAGGGAGCCTGTGGTAGCCACTTCAGTGGGAAAGCACTATCCAGAAAAATCCTAAGAGTCGGGTACTACTGGCCGCATATGATGCGAGATTGCATCGAGTACGTTAGCAAGTGCGAAAAGTGCCAAGTATTCGCTCCAATTAAACACCTACCAACTGAGTCGCTTCATTTGATTTCATCTCCGTGGTCATTCCATCAGTGGGGAACAGACATCCTAGGACCATTCCCAGTTGCTTCAGGACAGCTCAACATCCTAATCATTGTAGTTGACTATTTCACAAAATGGGTGGAAGCCGAGTCTGTTGCTCGGATCTCTGCCGAGAGGGTTCGCAAATTTTATTGGAGGAATAAATGCTCCGCATACAAGGGTTGATTAAACTCCTATAAACGTGTTGACTTGCTCCGCATACACAGGTCGCCCACAAACGCTCCGCGTACAAGGGTTGATTAAACTCCTATAAACGTGTTGACTTGCTCTGCGTACATAGATCGCCCATAAACGCTCCGTGTATAAGGGTTGATTAAACTCCTATAAACATGTTGATTTGCTCCGCGTACATAAGTCGCCCAAAAACGCTCCGCGTACAAGGGTTGATTAAACTCCTATAAATGTGTTGACTTGCTCCGCGTATATAGGTCGCTCATAAACGCTCCGAATACAAGGGTTGATTAAACTTCTATAAACGCGTTGGCTTGCTCCGTGTACATAGGTCACCCATAATCGCTCTGTGTACAAGTGTTGATTAAACTCCTATAAATATGTTGACTTGCTCCGCGTACGTAGGCCGCCCATAAATGCTTTGCGTACACCGGTTGATTAAACTCCTATAAATGTGTTGACTTGCTCCGTGTACATAGGTCGCCCATAAATGCTCTGCGTACACGGGTTGATTATACTTCTATAAACGTGTTGACTTGCTCCGCCTACATAGGTCGCCCATAAACGCTCCGCGTACAAGGGTTAATTAAACTCCTATAAACGTGTTGAATTGCTCTGTGTACATAAGTCGCCCATAAATGCTTCGCGTACAAGGGTTGATTAAACTTCTATAAATGTGTTGAATTGCTCCACGTATATAGGTCGCCCATAAACGTGTTGACTTGTTCCGCATACACGGGTTGAACAAACACTTATAAGTGTGACTACTCGTTCTGTGCACACATGCCAGATAATCAATTACGAAAATGATGAAACATCTAAGCCTAAGCACACCAAAAGAAACTTGGGGCTCATGGGTATCAAAATCACACATGACCAACTGAAAAAGGCTTATAAAGAACTAGGAGTAAGTCTCTAACAAAAGGACACCCAAGTCAACATCTTATTCGGTACCTAAAACTATAAGAGTTCTGGGTGCTCTAAAGTGTCAAAGCTTTATAGCCCAGGGCTTTAATAAAAGATAGCCGAGAAACGAGCAATCCAAAAAGTCTTAGGAATCAAACTAAGCAAAGCAAAAAGGTAAAATAATGCCCGACACTTTATAATCGGACACCTTAAGTTATTTTAACTTAGTGTCTGAGGGGCTGGATATACGCACAGGATTATTTTGCAAAGGAATTAAAGTGATGGTAAACGAAAATAACATTAGCAAAAGGAAAGCCACAAAAGGTCCAAATTTTGTTCAATACAAAGCCCGAAGGTTGAAAAGATTACATCAAAAACGCATCCAGAGGGATGACTAACTAAAATAAGAAAACATCAAGATCATGTAGCAGCCGAAGTCTCATTGGCAACATCATTGTTGGCTGGGTTCACATTCCCGTCAGTACCATTGACTGGGCCTTGAGATCCCTCTGGGCTATCTTTCTCCAGCTCGCTAAGATCCACAAGGCAGCCATCCTGAACCACCTTGAAGTAATCCATCTCTGACAAATCCAAGTCAGGATGGAGACAGAGAACTTGATCTTTAGCTCTATCAAAAGCTTCATCACCAGCAGACAAAATGTCGACCTGAGCTTTCTTCAGAGATTTTCTGAGATCGTTATTGGATGATAAGAGCTCGGCATTGGAGGCCTCGGATAACTTCAATTGATCAGCAAGTTGGGATAAGGCTGACTTGTGATCCGACTCCAAAGTCTCTTTCTCCTTCCTTGCATTAGCCAAATCCTTCTCTAAGCTAGAAAGCTTCTCAGAGTGAGATTCTTGGGTACTCTTCAACTGAGCGATCTCATCCTTAAATTTTGACTCAATCTTTTCAGAGTCGTCAGATAATTCAAATAAACCACGGGCGAGGATGACACATCTCATCAGATAGGAACTAATGTTTTGGGTAATCTTTTATTGTCTAATGGATTTAAATTTATTAACATCATCGGTAGCATTGAGGTGATCACGCAGAAATTTGAGCCATCAAAGTCATTAGACCAAAACTTGAATTCCCTAGACGCAGAATTTCCCCTAGGGCCTCGCATGAGGGAGTTGATCTCTATTTTGGATTGATGGATATCTTCATTCATTAGAACCTTCAGCTTCTTCGAATAACCTTGAGAGATCTCATCTTGAACAGGAAGAACAAGAGGCTGGGACTCACCTTTACTCGGGGTGGCTTTAGTACTCGTCCCCCTGGATCGTTTTGGTGCTCGGACCTCTAACCCACTTAAATCGGATTTGGATGCAGACGCACCCCCAACCCCTCTCCGGGCTTCCGAGCTGGCTGCATCAATCTCTTTTGCTCGACTACAGTCAGACCAGCCATCTTGTCTGCAAGTAAGCAACATAAGGCTAGAATAAAATGAAGAGGAGAAATATTTAAAGCAATAGATGACGATTACCCAGAAAGGCAAGAAATCGGTCGTCATCTAAGGGCAATAATTCTTTGATCCTCATCATACAGAATGAGTCAAGAATGGCCAAGGATTGGAGTTCCAAGTCATTCAGTTTCTCATAGTTAAAACTAGTAACCGACAAGGGATCTTTGGTCCAGTAGTGAGGAAAACGCGAATGTCCATCTAAGGCGTATAACACTTGCGCACATCTCGGCCTACATCGGACCCTCATGAATCTATCTTTATAATTCTTAAAATTTGAGGTATAAGCCTGAAGGAAGCTTCGACTAGGAATTCCACTGATTTGAACCCAATTCCGGTTATCAACTCTTTTTACCTCGAAGAAAGAGAAGAACAAGCCTATGGTCGGAACAATGTTCAAAACCTCATAAACCCTCTCAAAAGCCTTTATAAATCCCCAACTGTTGGGATGAAGTTGGGAAGGTGCTATATTGACGGTCTTCAACACATCAACCTCGAAGTCGGAAAAAGGGATATAGATGTTGAAATCTTCCAAAATACTAGGATAGAAGTAGAAAAATTCTCCAGAAACATCTTTTGGCCGAAGTATACACACTCTTTCCTTTGGACCACATGGTTCCAAAATGACATCATCCTCAGAACTAGTAGAGGATATAATCCTCAGGGATCGGATTTTGGCAATATCCATGTCATCAGCAGTACTATTCTTATGGTTCATAACCTCATAATCAAAGGGAGCATCAATCTGTCATACCCCAAATTTTGACCACTAAGATTTCCCATCATTGTGAGAATCATCATCACAGTATGGAGGAACCATCATGCTTCATCAGTCTCCCCAAAGATGGGTGAGCATTCACTACAATCAAAATTAGGGTTTCAAGCCCTCTCTGAGTGCTTAGACAAAGGATCAGTCAAGGAATGACTTGATCTTTAACTTGTCTAACCTCTTAAACATACACAAAGGATAAAAAAGGACTCCCACTTCAAGGATTAAGCACAAGGTTGTTCCATTCTAAGTGGATCAAGCCTCAAGATCGCCAGTGTCACCAAATTAGGGTTTTGGTCGACCAGGGCCTCCAGATGGAAAATTTCATCTGGGCACAAGCCAATGATCCAAAACACAACCTAATATACTCCATGGAACCTCATAGACCCATTCATCAAGTCAATTTTGCCTTAGGGGATGCATTTATCAAAAATCAGGAATTAGGGTTTCTTGACCTAATTCACCCCTAAGTTGACTTTTGGGACAAACCATGAGCCAAGACCTCAAGAGAGGGTTTGAGGGTCTCTAATGAACTATATTGATCCATTTGGAACAATGGATTAATCCAAGAAGCCTGAGCAACAAGTCTCAATTTCATCTGCACCACAATTAGGGTTTTAAGATAAAAGTCAATTGTAACTTTGACTTTTGACCAAGACATGCTCCCAAGCCCTAATACATGATTCAATATGCCCTTTGATTTAGGTCAAGGACATGATTTCATGAAGAATTGCACAGTTTGGAATTCATCTGATAAAAAGTCAACTGTGCACAAAAGTCAAATTTGACTTTTTGAGATTTTTCACCAAAATGGATTTTTAACCCTAAAATGATGTTAATGTATGATTTGAATCATCATTCATCAAGAAAAATCAAGAAAAGTTGGATAACTTGTAAAAGGGGTAACCATAAAAACTTAGAAAATTTTCTAAGTTAAAAATAAAGTGACAAGGGTACCAACATTGGAGGATCATAACTCCTAAACCACAAAGCCATTTTCCTCATCCAAAGATGGATTTGTAGCCCTCATTACCCTCTACAAAAACTTCAACTAGACCTAAGTCCAATTCATTAAGGATTTTGAGTTATGGAGTGATCAAAGTGGCTGAAAAGTGAAAATATCACTTTTTCCAACACTTAGTGAAATTTTCACTAAGTCCAAATCTGTCTTCACTTTTTGCCAAATGTAGGGGGATTTTTCACTTGGATTCAAAAGAGATCAAAACCAAACATGTTCAAACAGTTGTTGTATCATGTAAGGGCTTTCCAAAATGGTCAAGAACATTACAAAATTCAACTTACACCATGAGATATGACATTGGCAAGTTGCCTTGCTGAAATCTGTCAAGGCAAGGCAGAATTGGCAATTTTGCTCGATTTGCCAAAATCAGGCAAATTCAAATGCTCCTATCCACTTGGACACATCTGAGGATTGAATCTTAAGGGGACAATCACTGAGCCAAGCCTCCAAAGTCCATGGAACAAGAAATAACATGTTGAACCTAGAATGGCCAAAATAGGGACAAGACTCCAAATTTGGATTGAAGCATTCAATGGAAGCATCAAGGTGGCATGGACTGAGCCATTCTCATCTGAAATCAGTTAAGACTTAGCCAAGACCAAGGGAACCATAACCCTGTGCCCTAACCTCTAGTCAATGGCTAGAGGAGACTTGCATTTCCATTGGCCAACATTGAACAAACACCTGATGCAGTTGCCATGCACTGTGGATCCCAAAACAAACTTGCTTTACTATAAATAGAGCTCAATTGTGTTCAGTTTGAGTACACCAAAGCCATCAAACAGATGCTTTCCTCAAAATCTCTTCTTTCACCTCAAACTTGCCTTCCAAAGCAAGTAATTCTGAGTTTTTGAGCTAGAGAGCAATTCCACCCAAACTAATCACACACACACCTCATATATATCATATGTAAGCTGTGCAAACCATCAAAAGTGACCTGTAATCACAACATCACAAAGTCACCTCTCAAAACCTTAAAATATCACTTTTTTGCATTTTTCAAGCCATGTCTTGATTCAGTCACTTTCCAAACCAGATAAAACCTCAAACACACTCCAAATATCATCCTTGAACTGTCCCAAATGGTTCCCACCATCTGGAACACGATTTGAGGGAGTTGCTATTTTGGTCACTTTTAACCCCTTTTGCAAGAAAGGGACAGTTTGTGTTTTTGCAGGTACCAGCTGATTCCAATCATCCTAAAAGCATCCAAGGGATCATTTGAGGTGGTTCAAAGCATAAAATCATATCTGGAGCAAGAGGGTTGGCAGATTGCAGAGAAACCTCCAAAATCTCAAAGAAGGGTAAGCCTCTCAACTTGCACTCACCAAAACATGTGTGCATTTGAAGTCCATTGATCATAAACATCTCATACATGTCATATATGTTGTGTTTGAGCTAATTCACCATGTAATCCATGCTTGTACCAAGTTGTAGCATAGAAAATGCATTTATAGGTCATTTTCAAAACCACTATCGGGTTTTGAGGAGGGAGTGTGATCTGAAAAAACTACCACCACCATTGGATTCCTTATGAAATTCTGGCCCAGATGCATATAAATTTTGTCTCAAACCATTAAGAATTGAGAAAGTTATGACCTTCACGTTTTTGAGCCAAAACTTGCCTTGGGCAAGCCAAAACCAAGACATGACTTGTGTATTTGTTGGTTTGTTTCAAACAATGGATGTATCACCACCCCAGTGGTAAGGCACGCGCCTTGTATGCTTGAGGTCGTGGGTTCAAACCCCACCCATGCCATTTTGTGATTTTTTCCACATTTTGCTATTTTCCAACTATTTTCATGTTTTGTTAATTGTTTGGAAAATTAATAACTCTTTCAGTTTTAATTATTTTTTATTGGTTCTTTTTGCAAAAAATCACAAAAATGTTGAAATATTTTATTCCACAAAAAAATTGAGTTTGTATTATTTATTTAATATAATTAGTATTTTTGTGAATAAATTCATTTTTATTTGTTTTTAAGAATTTTAAAATGAATATTCATCTTGAAAAATCAAGACCAAATGAGTTTTAATATCTCTTGTGATTTATACCTCATTTTTTAAACCCTAAACAAAAATCACAAGTGGTTTATTCAAACCTATTTGGTATTTTTCGTTGATTTTCTTTAAATATTTATTTTTAAAGAATAAAATTAGGGTTTCTTTGATTTTCACTCAAAACAAATCATTGTCAAACACTTTGGGCCTCTAATAGAGTGTAAGACCCAATCCTTTTTTTGACCAAATCATTTTTGGGCCTCAGTGTATTGTATAAGTCCCGATACCGTCAAAAACAAACGGCGCGATCGTCGCCTTTTCAAAATAACCCTTGGGCCTCCCCTTGAGCTATAAGACCCATTCAAAACTTTTGGGCCTCTAATAGAGTGTAAGACCCAACCCCCTTTTAACCAAAAACATTTTGGGCCTCACTTATTGTATAAGTCCCTCTGCGTTAAAAGAAAACCTCGGCGCGATCGCCATTTTAAACGAAAAATCATCTGGGCCTACCCTCGTGTTATAAGCCCCACTCTTTTTCTTTAAACTTTTTGGGCCTCTTGAGAGAGTGTAAGACCCATCTCTTTGTACAGAAAACATTTTGGGCCTCAGTCACTTGTATAAGTCCCTCTGTACAAATTCAAACAGTGCACTCACTGATAAAACCCTGGGCCTCTCCTTGAGCTGTAAGCCCCAAATCTTTCTTTTTCAAAGTACTTTCTCCTTTGATTTTGAATATACTATTGTTTTCAATCTCTCTTTGTTGAACAACTAACCAAACAGCATGGAAGCTCTACAACGTAAGTGGTTATCGCTTTCATTTACCGCTTTCATATACATATAGCTGTATTGTGGGGCTGTTTCATTGTAAGTCTTCTTTCATAAACTCATATCAAATGTGTAATAATAGTATAGATATTTCGAGTTTCCTCGGCAACTACGTCTAGAACTAAGTGACGCCGTTTCGTTTAGTCATAGAAATAGACAACTAGATCCCCCAATAGGATCACCAGATACAGTCTTCTCTCCGGCTGTCCTCATTAGGAATTGTCAAGAAACTCTATTCCCAGAGATGAATGTATTCTCCGTGAATAACATCTTTGAGTTTCTTCCAAATTCTCGAACTTTCCTGTCTTTGATCTATTCTCGGTGAATAGCATTGCCTTGAATTTCTCGGGGTTTGGGGACCCACGGGCTTCTTAAAAGCATCAGCCTCCTCTTGGGCATCGTACAAGGACCCACCGGCTTCCTAAAAGAAACCCCGCCTCCTCTTGGGCTTAGTACAAGGACCCTCCGGCTTCTTAGAAGTATTCACAGCCTCCTCGTAGGCTTCGTATAATGATCTCTTCCTCCGGGAATGATAGCCTCCTCTTGGGCATCGTACAAGGACCCGTCGGCTTCTTAAAAGTTTCCAGCCTCCTCTTGGACTTCGTACAAATTGTCCCGACGACCTCTAAGAGGTATAGGAACAGAACTTAGTCATTTGCATATAACAGTCCTTTCATAGAGTCTACTATTGTTTCTCAAAGCTTGGTACAAAAGATAAAACTCTAGACTTGGACAGTCTAACTTCCTTGAGTCTCAAAGACATTCTCAAGTGACCCCTTCGCTAAATAGGAAGGAAACCCGTAGACTTGGACAGAGTCAATACCCTTCGGATTTCCCGCTTCCTTAAAGGACAGGCATAACCTGGACCCTTGAATCAAATCCTTGAGTACATTGTTGCTCATATAAGAACTGGTTTTCTCTTTCAAAATCAGTATACTGGACCTGTCACTTAAATGAACAGTCGCCACAGCCTCCTCTTAGGCTTTGTATAATGATCCTTCTCCAGTGAAGTTAACCTCCTCTTGGGCTTTGTACAATGATCCTCCTCAGCGGAGTCAAACAACGTTTAGCCTCTCTCTCGGGCTTTGTACGAGACACATAAGAGACTTCCTCGTTGAGTCAATCACTCCTTTCGCCTCCATCTCGGGCTTTATACGAGATACAAAAAGGTTCTTATTGAGCCAAATAAATAACAGCCTCCATCTCGGGCTTCGTATGAGATACAAAAAACTCTCTTGTTGAGTCAAATAGCCTCCATCTCGGGCTTTATACGAGATACCAAAAGACTCCATCGTCAAGTCAAAACCTTTTAGCCTCTCTCTCGGGCTTTGTACGAGACACATAATAGCCTCCTCTTAGGCTTTGTATAAGAGAACCACTGGTTGATCCGATCAACCTTTTAGCATCAAATCTGTGCCTCATTCACAGTACACAAACATCAACAACTCCTTCCCCTTCATCTAATCGCTGTAAGAGACAAGCCTCTAGATCATCTACATCCATGCCACTGTCCCTCTTTTAGCATGAGAAATTCCTAAGGAAAGATGGCATTGCTCTACACTGAGTTAAAGTCTTCTCCTTCAGGTTAAAACCCCCTATAAAGGAAATTATGGCATTGCTAGGATCCGCGTATCCCGGTTAAAGTAATCCTCCTTTATAACCAGTCACCCAACAGTTGTGACATACAACCCCCTCTTTAGAGATGACAAATTCTCTCTAAAGTCAACACCCTTCTAGCTTCACATCTTGGGCTTTGAACAAGATACAAATAGACCTTTCAGCTTCACATCTTGGGCTTTGAACAAGATACAAATCACCTTTCGCTTCACGTCTTGGGCTTTGAACAAGACACCAAAACAACCATTTCCTCCCATAGAATAAGAGGAACTACGAACGCTCTGCTTTCCCTGTTTTGGATAAACGGGAATACGTAGGCATAAGATTGAAAGAGAAATCTTAGCGAGCACACTAAACAAAAACCCAAATCCCATATCTCCATCAATCAAAATAAGTAATTCAAAAACATCAGTCCTAACATCCTAATCCTTGTTCCCCGCCAGAAACCCTCTGTCTAGATAAAAAAGAAGAAGAAAACAGTATTGGCGAAAATACAAATAACCAGTACAAAGGCCCCCCACATTGATAGCATCCGTAACCTAACAGACCGCTGTTTAAACTCAGTATGCAAAGCAGGGTTAATTGGAGACATCTATTTCCCTTCCTTCATCAGCTTTATTAGGATAAAAAATGAATCGACCTGTAGTTTAAGCTCAAACCGCAGAGAGCGACCAGCGCTTAAGAACCGCGTCCAAAATCGCTCGCTACAGAAAAATGGCGCCCACCGTGGGGCCTATCTCTTCAGTTTCTTTCCTTTTTCCTCCTTTTCATCTCTTGTGTGATACCACAGATTGGGGCTTCCGCCGGGGAGCCCATTTTCTGTCAGGAACATAGGATTCATAGCTTTAAAGGTCTAGGATGATTAGGACAAATATATATACTGCTTTTCCTAATTGCTATATGTGTTTATTTTTTTGCTAATGGGAATGCGGGTGATGCCGTACGTGGAAAGATCGAGTATACACTTAAGATAAGTGATGGCGACGGGGTCGACCATCAACCTCAGTGGAGGCTGACCAATGCAACCCATTCTCTCACCTAGACAATGGGTCGATTGTTAAGTCTGAGAAGCTGAGGAGCCAAACCCTTTCGTAGTGCAGAAACTATCAGAAATAGTTGTTACGCGATACTACCCTCATTTGAGGCTGGTGATCTATTCTCGGTGAATGGCACTTACTCTAAGATTGCACTACAACTCGCTGGCGATCCGCTTGTTGTTTTGCTTTCCTGGGAGGAGCTGATGATAATGAGTACAGGTACAAAAATCACCCTAGTATAAACCTTTGGGGATGGGTAGAGCCTTGACTTCAAGACAACGACCCTTTGACCTCATGTTTTTTCTATGTTTTTGTGTGCTGCATTCATGCATTCATCTAAAAAACATTAAAACATTCAAAAAACTTCTCTTCTAGTCTCTCTGTTTTTTTCAAAAAAAATAAGACTGTAATTGCAAATATCAGAGAAAAGGATTGCACTAATGGATTTCGGTAGAAGGAGAACTCACCAGTATACCTTCAAGGTTCCAAAGCTAGAGGATTTGAGAAGGTTAGCGAGGATGATCACTAACCCAGAGGCTTTCAGAGCCAAGCACGGAGGTTTGCTACCACTGTTAAGAGTCCATGTGATTGAGGGAATCATGGATGCGCTCATTCAGTTTTATGATCCAGTTTATCACTGTTTCACATTCCCGGATTACCAGCTCGCACCAACGCTGGAGGAGTATTCTCACCTGATCGATCTACACATTACAGATCGAGCTCCATTTTCTGGACTGGAAGAAATTCCAAAGAATCAGACTATTGCAAGAGCAATTCATTTGGACGAGTCTGAGGTTAGGACTTACCTAACTACTAAGGGTGGCATCCAAGGTTTGCCAGCCCAGTTCTTGACAAAGAAAGCCCTGTATTTCGCCAGTATAGGAAACGTAACTGCTTTTGAAAGCATCTTTGTCTTGCTCACCTACGAGTTATTTTTGTTTCCTAACATCAATAACTTCGTTGATATTAACTCCATTAAGGTTTTTCTCATTGGAAACCCTGTGCCGACTTTGCTCGCAGATGCGTATCATTCTGTACACTTGGGAAATTTGTACAGCGGAGGGGAGATCACATGCTGTGTACCTCTGCTTTACAAATGGTTTATCTCTCACTTGCCCAAGTCTGCTGCTTTTTGGGATTGCAAGAGTGCCTTACGTTGGTCGCAGAAGATCATGTCTCTTACCAACTATGACATTGATTGGTGTAATAGGATTTACGAGGGAATTAGAATCATTGACCATTGTGGAAACTTCCCCAACGTACCCCTCATAGGAACTAAAGGAGGAATCAACTACCATCCGGTATTGGTTCGCCGTCAATTTGGATACCCGATGAGACACATCCCACTGGGTGTTCATCTGGAAGGTCTTTTCTTCAAGGAAGGGGAAAATGACAGAGCACTAAAGATGGAAATAGTGCACGCTTAGAAGCATGTTCATAAGAAAGGACGAGAGTCTCTAGGAAAACCGGACTGTGTCTCAGTGGAGCCTTATCTCCATTGGGTACAAACTAGAGCTCTCAAGCTAAAAATGCCTTATCCTCGTTACAGAATTCTTCCGCCGAGGGAATCTGTCATGTACTTCATGACGGAAACTGAAAAGCTTCAGGTTACTCTCAACAAAGTTCAAAAGGAGAGAAGGTCTTGGAAGAACAAGTACCGCACTCTCGACATAGAGTGCATCAAAATACAGCAATTACTGAAAGAGAAAGACGCTCTAATTGAGATTTTGGAGCAACATGTTGTGGATAATCAGGATGACCAAAGGAATTTGCTCGCTCCTTTCACCTGGCAAAGGAATGACAACCCGACAACGTCCCAAGGGCCCCGGTCAAAGAAAAGGAAGATACCAGAATTAGCACCCGATTTCTCTTCAGAGAGGACTCGGGACCTATTAGCTTAGGTTTTTGTTTCTGCACCTTGTAATCTACTGTATTTCCATTTCTGTAATCCTTTGAATTCAATAAAAAGGGGTTTCCCCACTGTTTGATATTTGCAATCTAATTGTCGAAGTTTATTTTGATTAAACCTTAAATAATTAATGTAATTATTGCATTCATCATTCTCACATCACGTATTCTTCTTACCTATGAATCTCACGTTTGTGTCTCGGTTCTAGAGTCAAACTGTCTCATTCGTATAATACTCGGGCCAATCGTCAGAAAAATATGGATGATCTTGAGGAAGAAAATAGAGAGTTGAAAGAAGAGATCGACGCTCTGAGAGAGGATATGAGAAAGCTTCATAACGAAATGCAAGCCATGGCAGAAGCTCAACTACAAAGAACTATGATCTTAGAGATCACCTCAACGCCCATAGTGGAGAAGTATGATCCTAGGTATCAGATGCCGAAAGATCGTCCTTGGGGCATGCCTGTTAACTATATCCCGAAAGGATATGTTCCGCCGATCACTGAAGATCAGGAAATCGCAACAAAAGTCGCTGGGCCTGAAGGTTACAAACTTCAGGAAAGCGAAGATGCCAGGGGCATACTGAAGACTCCTGAAGGTTACAAACTTCGGGAAACGGCAAGACTCACTGCCGTAGTCACGGTACCACCCCCTGTGGTGCACACTGTCCCGGAAGGACAGATTCCACCGACACCTTCAGGTAAGAAGGAAACTATGTTTGACAGAATGGAGGAATTCCAGGAGCAGTTCTTGGAAATGCAAAAGGAACTGTAAGCCATTCGCGGTCAGGATCTATTTGGAAAGGACGCCACAGATCTCTGCTTGGTCCCCAATGTGAAAGTTCCGCACAAATTTCAAGTGCCCGACTTTGAAAAGTACAAGGGTAACTCTTGCCCTCAGAGCCATCTGGTGATGTACGCTCGGCGGATGTCAGCCCAGACGGAGAATCAGTACCTACTGATTCACTACTTCCATGATAGTTTAACCGGTGCCGCACTCAAATGGTACATGGGTTTAAACCATGCCACGATCAGCACTTTCAGAGATCTTGGCACTGGCTTCGTCTAACAATACAAATACAATTTGGACATGGCACCCGACAGAGATCAACTCAGATCAATGTCGCAAAAGGACAAGGAAACCTTTAAGGAGTATGCTCAAAGGTGGCGTGAAATTGCCGCTCAAATTTGTCCACCTCTTGAGGAAAAAGAGATGACAAAGATCTTTTTAAATACCTTAAGCTCATTTTACTATGACCGAATGGTTGCCAGTGCGCCTAGTGATTTCACCGAAATGGTCGGCATGGGCGTACGTCTTGAGGAAGCCGTCCGAGAAGGACGTTTGGTAAAAGACCCTGGATCGACGAGCGGTACTAAAAAATACGGTAGTGCTCTCCCTAAGAAAAAAGAGCAAGATATTGGGAATATCTCTCTTGGAAAGTAAAGAGGACGTTATCAACCGGTAGCAGCTGTGACTCCTACTATCAACCCTGCATCTATTCCTACGTATCAACCTCAGGTTGCGCAGAGCCAACCTGACCAGCAAAGGACACAACAACCTCTTCAACAGGCTCATCCTCCATATAACAACAACCGTATAACACGGCCACCAGGATTTGATCCTATACCCGTGACGTATGCAGAACTGTTTCCATTACTACTGGCTAAGGGGCACATCCAGACTAAGTCTCCTCTTACAGTACCGGAAAATCCGCCTTTTTGGTTTAAGGTGGATCAAACATGCCTTTATCATCAAGGAGGTCCAGGGCATAACATAGAGACTTGCCTCAATTTCAAGTCCGACGTGCAAAAACTTGTTAGGAGCGAGGTTTTATCCTTCAAGGATACGAATCTGAATGTTCTCACGAACCCACTGCCTCAACATGAGAAGGCTGCAGTTAATTTGATAGAAGGAGAAACTAACGATGTCTATCAAATTCACGATGTGCTCTTGTTGAAAACCAATTTGGTCAAGATACATTGTAGACATAGTGGATATGGCCATGTGCCACCTCATAATTATCACCAGTGTGATATCTGCTCTAAAGACAACCAAGGATGTTCTGTGGTGCAAGCAGCTCTACAGGAACAGATGGATCTCGGATGGATCCAAGAGCACTGAGTTCGTGGAGTTAACATGGTCTACACGAATTCTAACGTCATTCAGAACCACGACATCCGTGCAATGAATGTCAACTTGGTGGCGATGCACTCAAGGCAAAGCCAACATCATAATCTTCCGCGACACGATTACAGTTCCTGTCTGATTTGCTCGGTAAACAAACAGGGATGCTCTTTCATACAGGAGGCCCTCCAGCGTCAGATGGATCTTGGATGGATCCAAGACTACCATGATAGGAACTCCTATCAAATCAACATGGTTCAGATCTTCGATATTCGCGTGATGAATACCAACCTGGTAGAGTTACATGCTGAGCAGGTCCGACTCAGATTCTTAATATCACATGACTATCAAAGCTGTAAAGCGGGTTGCGAAAATGATCGAGGTTGTACCCTTGTCCAGGAGGCACTTCATCACTTGTTAAATCACTGGTGGATGCCAATCTATATGGATGAAGATACTCAGCAGATTAGTATCAGTAATAGAAACCCCACTCGGCGTCAAAGTCAGGATGTTCGATCAGTGGAAGCTAACCTAGTAAGGTTACATTGTATTCAAAGTGGGCGTGGCCAGGTGCCACCACACAACTATGACAGTTGTAGCGTCTGTTCGAAAAGTAACCAAGGGTGTTACCTTGTGAGAGCAGCTCTTCAGGGTCAGGTCAATCGTGGAGAAATTCGTCCATATCCGGGTTCTGGACCCATCGACTGGATGCCGAACTACCTTGCCGAGCAAGTTGAGGATGTTGTCGCGATCTCTGGTCATCACCAGACCAGGGATGTTTTTGCCATTATCCCTCTACTTGATGAATCTAAAGTTCCCAACCGGGAACGGATCGTGATCACTTATGATGGTCAGAAAAATCAGAAGGTTCCCATAGTCATCTATCTACCGGGACCACTACCGTATGAATCAGCTAAGGCTATCCCTTACAAATACGGTGCAGCGACAGTTGAAAATGGAAAGGAAATTCCATTACCCTCCGTCGTGAACATTGCAGACATCAGTCGAGTAACACGGAGTGGTAGAATCTTCAACCGAGGGGTTGGGGAAGTTAACATAGAAAAGGAACTTCAGACAGAAGCTCCCGATCCACCAGTCGGTCAATCCAATGATCCCGACCTTTCGAAAAACAATGATGAGATGCTGAAGCTCATCCAAAGGAGTGAACACAACATTGTCGATCAACTGTTATAGACTCCTTCAAAGATCTCGGTGTTATCACTGTTACTCAGTTCAGAAGCGCATAGGGAGGCTCTACAGAAAGTCTTGGAGCAAGCCTTTGTGGAACAGGATGTAACAATCAGACAGTTCGATAGCATTATCTCTAACATCACTTCCTGCAACAACTTGGGATTTAGTGATGAGGAATTACCCGAAGAGGTCGCCGTCATAACATGGCACTCAATATCACAGTTAACTGCCAGGACGATGCTTTAGCCAGCGTACTGGTAGACACAGGGTCAGCCCTGAATGTTATGCCGAAGTCCACTTTGATGCAATTATCATTCAAGGGCCCTCCGATGAGAATCAGCGAGGTTGTCGTCAAAGCGTTCGACGGATCCAGAAAAATAGTTATCGGCGAAGTTGATCCATAACTATCTTTCCTCACACTTTCCAAGTCACTTTCCAGGTCATGGACATCCGGGCAACGTACAGTTGTTTATTAGGAAGACCTTGGATACACCAGGCTGGAGCAGTCACTTCGACCCTCCACCAAAAGCTAAAGTTCGTCAAGAACGATCAACTTGTCACAGTCTGCGGGGAACAAGCCTTGCTTGTAAGCAACTTGTCATCATCTATTGGCATAGAACCCGAGGAGGTTATTGGGACGCAGTTCCAAGCACTGTCGGTGAGCGAGAACAATCAGTTCAGAGGAGGAACTTCGATTTCCTCATACAAAGATGCTATCAAAGCGGTCGAGAGTACCGATACAACAGGATGGGGACAGCTTGTCATTCCTACTAGCAATACAACAAAGAAGGGTCTTGGTTTTTCTGCAACCTGTACCCAGACAGCTGCCATCGATGAAAGTCTTCATCCCCTTCAAAATTTCTTCCACAGTGGAGGTTTCCTTTACCCAGTGTCTCAAGCAGTACATGCTATCAATGAGGAAGATCCCTCTGACACGGATGAAGAATGGAAGTCCTACCTTAACAAGGATGGTTATATGTCTCAGGAAGAGGTGCCTATACCATTTTGCTATCCCGCACAGAGTCCGAGATTTATACCAAGGTCAGACGTCGAAATGATATATGGAGATTGTGATCCGGAAGGATGCCGTGCTCTGCCAAATTCATTAGAGGAGGACACTCTGATGAAAGACAACTTTGACCACGATTGCTATGACCCAATGGATGGTCTGCCAATGTGGCAACCTTACCCAGGAAACTTGGGGCAAGAAAGTCAGCCGAGTAATGAAACTCAACTGAGCATCATTGAACAGAATACCTGTGTCCCCACCATGTCATGGGATCAACACTCAGGTCATTCAGAAACTGCCCAACATGAAGATGAATTCGCAATGTTTTCCGGACTTGAATTCATCAACTATGCTTTTCCCGAGGTCAACGTCATCGAGAGAGATGACTCCTCCAGTTCCAAAGAAGTGTGGGACACCTTGGGACAACCGAGTGGAAAATACGACTATATGGTCAAGTACACTGCTCCCGAAAGCTCTCGTATCAGGCTCGAAGATATCCAGCCTACTGGATGGGGAGATACAGATGAGAACACAAATACTATGCAAAATGCGACAGAGGGATCCTCCTACGACAATTCTGCCTGGGAGACAGATTCCAATGATCCCACTCCACCAGAAATCAGCGTCATTTCTGAAGACAAATCAAGGAAGGTGCCAGACTTTGTGATTCACCGAGGAGTTCACCGCCAATGGGTTGCTGTCGAGGTTCCGAAGATCGTTCATCAATCAAAGTAATTGCCATCTTTAACCTTTCACCCTGCCCAGGTGAAACGGATGTTTTGATAGGGCTCGCTTCCTGTAAATTTTCCCTCTTCGCTTTGCCTGAAGCGACAGAGTTTTGTTTTATAGGGCTGTAGTTTCAAGGATCGACTTGTTCATAAATAAAATAACATCGTTCTGTAATTTCCGCATTAATTGTTGTTTTCTTTTCGCTTTTTTCAGAAAATGGTAATCCTAAAAAACAATTAAAAATAAAAACAAGCAGTAAAATAAAAACACTGCACACACTTGTATTTTCTCTATCTCTTCTAAACACGAATCATCACGTCAAGCAGATTGCTTGTTTTAAACCCAGTTGAAACATACGATCCGATGCCTTCTCCCAACTTTGAGTTCCCGGTATTCGCGGCTGAAGAAGAAAATGACAACGAAATTCCAGAAGAGATCTCCCGACTACTCAGACAAGAGGAAAGGTCCATTGAACCTCACAAAGAGCCGTTGGAAACGGTAAACTTGGGTTCAAAAAAAGAGAGAAAAGAAATCAGAATTGGGGCATTGCTCAGTCCAACCGCCAGAGAGGGTTTGATAAAGCTTCTCAAAGAATTTTCCGATGTATTCGCTTGGTCCTATCAGGATATGCCAGGGTTGGATACCAGCATCGTGGAACATCACTTACCGTTAAGATCGGAATGTCCGCCAGTAAAGCAAAGGTTGAGACGGACTCACCCGGACATGGCCATCAAAATCAAAGAGGAGGTGCAGAAACAGATTGACGCGGGTTTCCTCGCTACATCAGAATATCCTCAATGGTTAGCCAACATTGTACCCGTTCCCAAAAAGGACGGAAAGGTCAGAATGTGTGTCCACTACAGAGATCTAAACAAGGCTAGTCCAAAGGACGATTTTCCTTTACCACACATTGACATGCTGGTAGACAGTACATCAAAGTTCAAAGTATTCTCCTTCATGGATGGATTCTCGGGCTATAACCAGATCAAAATGGTGCCGAAAGACATGGAGAAAACTTCGTTCATTACCCCATGGGGCACCTTTTGCTACAAGGTAATGCCGTTCGGTTTGAAGAACGCTAGGGCAGCCTATCAAAGGGCCATGACTACTCTGTTTCATGACATGATACACAAAGAAATTGAGGTGTATGTCGATGATATGATTGCAAAATCTAAAACAGAGAGTGAGCACGTTGAACATCTGTCAAAATTGTTCGAACGTCTAAGAAAATTCAAGCTCCGCTTGAATCCCAAAAAGTGCACCTTCGGTGTCCGTTCAGGGAAACTATTAGGGTTCATCGTCAGCCAGAAAGGAATTGAGGTTGATCCTGACAAGGTCAAGGCCATTCAAGAAATGCCTTCTCCGAAAACTGAAAAGCAAGTCAGAGGATTCTTGGGACGTTTGAACTACATCTCCAGATTCATATTCCTTATGACCGCCACGTGTGCGCCGATTTTCAAATTACTGAAAAAGAACCAGGACTGCGTTTGGACAGAAGATTGCCAAACCGCATTCGACAGTATCAAGGAATATCTGTTGAATCCTCCGATTCTATCACCTCCAGTGGAAGGAAGACCACTGATCATTTACCTCACAGTTCTAGAGGACTCAATGGGATGTGTACTTGGCCAACAAGACGAAACTAAACGGAAAGAGTCTGCCATTTACTATCTAAGCAAGAAATTCACCGACTATGAAACTCGGTACACAATGCTTGAGAAAACTTGCTGTGCTTTGGCTTGGGCAGCTAAACGTCTTCGCCAATACATGATTTGTCATACTACTTGGTTGGTCTCCGAAATGGATCCAATCAAGTACGTCTTCGAAAAACCTGCTCTTACGGGAAGGATTGCCCGTTGGCAGATGTTATTATCAGAATATGACATAGAGTACCACGCTCGGAAAGCCGTTAAGGGAAGTATTTTAGCCGATCATTTGGCTCATCAATCGACTGACGATCAAGAATCAATCGGGTTTGACTTCCCAGACGAAGATGTCATGTATCTAAAAATGAAAGATTGCGATGAACCGTTACCCTGTGAAGGGCCAGAACTAGGTTCCCAATGGGGACTTATCTTTGACGGAGCAGTTAATCATTATGGAAATGGAATTGGGGCAATCATTGTTACCCCTCAGGGTACCCACATTCCTTTCACTGCCAGACTTACGTTCAAATGTACGAACAACGAGGCCGAATACGAAGCTTGTATTATGGGTCTCGAAGAAGCGATTGATTTAAGGATCAAAAACTTGGACGTATATGGTGACTCATCCTTGGTTATTAACCAGATAAAAGGAGATTGGAACACATACCAATCAGGATTGATTCCTTACAAAGACTATGCAAGAAGGTTGTTACCTTTCTTCAACAGAGTTGAGTTTCATCACATCCCTCGTGATGAGAATCACATGGCTGATGCATTAGCCACTATCTCTTCCATGATTAGTGTAGGTCAATGGAATGACATACCTAAGATCGACATCATGCGCCTTGAACGGCCTGCTTACATCTTTACGATTGAAGTAGTCATAGACGACAGACCTTGGTATCACGATATCAAATGTTTCCTTCAGAAACAAGAGTACCCACCTGGGGCATCCAGAAAAGACAGAAAAACCCTCAGAAGATTGGCTGGAAACTTCTTCCTGAGCGGTGACACTCTCTATAAGAGAAATTTTGACATGGTCTTGCTCCGATGCGTCGACAGACCAGAAGCAGGCATGCTTATGAAAGAAATTCACGAAGGATCCTTTGGCACTCATGCCAACGGACATACAATGGCGAGAAAAATTCTAAGAGCAGGGTACTACTGGTTGACCATGGAATCCGACTGCTACAAGTACATGAGGAGGTGTCACAAGTGTCAGATATACTCCGACAAAATTCATGTACCGTCATCACATCTCAAAGTTCTTTCTTCCCCATGGCCATTTTCCATATGGGGAATCGACATGATCGGCATGATTGAACCTAAGGCTTCAAATGGACATCGGTTCATCCTGGTAGCCATTGACTATTTCACCAAGTGGGTCGAAGCAGCGTCATTCGCTAATGTAACCCGGCAAGTGGTGGTCCAATTTATCAAAAATAATATCATCTGCCGTTATGGTGTTCCAAGCGAGATCATTACTGATAATGGATCTAACTTGAACAACAAGATGATGAAAGAGTTGTGTGCAGAGTTCAAAATCGAACATCATAACTCATCTCCCTACCGACCCAAGATGAACGGAATGGTAGAAGCGGCTAACAAGAACATCAAGAAGATCGTTCAAAAGATGGTTGTAACCTACAAAGACTGGCACGAGATGCTACCCTTTGCTCTTCACGGTTATCGCACATCTGTCCGCACTTCAACAGGGGCAACCCTTTTCTCTCTAGTGTATGGCATGGAAGCAGTGCTCCCCATAGAAGTAGAGATCCCGTCAATTCGAGTATTGATGGAAGCTAAGCTCACCGAAGCTGAATGGTGTCAAAGTCGACATGACGAACTGAATCTGATCGAAGAAAAGAGAATAACGACACTATGCCACGGTCAGTTATATCAACAGAGAATGATGAGGGCGTTTGACAAAAAGGTCCGACCTCGTGTTTTCAGAAAAGGAAACCTTGTGCTCAAAAAGATACAATCATTTCTCACTGATTCGCGAGGCAAGTGGACTCCGAATTATGATGGCCCTTATGTGGTCACGAAAGCTTTCTCAGGTGGCGCCTTGAGACTTGCAACCATGGACGGAGAGGAATTTGCCTACCCCACGAATGTTGATGTAGTCAAGAAATACTTTGCCTAAAAAAAAGAAAAAAAACGTCTCGGTGGATTGAAAACCCGAAAGGGCGGTCCAGGCAAAAGTTAGAGACATGAAAAAAATCACCCCGATGGATTGGAAACATCATAGTACAATCCAGGCAAAAGTTAGGGATAATGGCAAGTAACTATGTTCAACAGAGGCAAGTCTCTCAGTAGCAGCGGTTACATCACTTGTCAGAAAACTCCAGTCAAGGTCATCTTCGACAGAAGTTCAGGATGCCCCGAATTCAAAGTTGGTAGAAGGATAGTGGTCGTTATGTTTCAACGTAGCCCTTTTCCCTGTAAATTGCCATTTTCTAACTTTGTAAATACTCTTTGGAATCACGCGTTTGGCTGATCTCCATCTTATCAATAAAATTTGAGCCCTTGTGCTTTTGTTTGTAATTCTTATTTGTTTTAGCTTTACAGAACGACATTTTAACATGATCAACGATTCTTGAAATGAAAAAAAAATGAATTTACTTGTTAAAACTTTTTTCTGCTTTTAATAAAGACGACAATTTCTTTTGACTGTTGAACATCAGAAGAACATCGGTCGCTTCTCCAGAAGTAATCGAACCTCAAAGTGCAGAATCAAAGTACTTCTTCTAACCTAGTACGCCTGAATGAAGGGATCAACTGTGTCAGAGACCTTGTTTCGTCTGACACGCTTCGGTCGAGTTCTCATCTCCTAAGCCAGATCACTGGTATTCCCCGCAGGGACTATTTCTCCTAAGCAAGGTAGAATTGCTACTTTTGGACCAACGGTACTTCCTAGCCCCGCGATGGCCGAGTATCCAGTCGTGTTCACCTGTCAGTTTGTATGTCGCGTCAGTTTTGTCAGCATAAACATACACACATCATGCATTATTGATTTGTATTCACATTTCATATTGCATCACTATCACTCTAGTCGGTCTTGTCCCCTAGTGATAAAAGTTCTCTCAATCGAGTTGTCAGTTCTTGCCTCGTCAGGAAACGCTGCGTTTGAACAACCTCTCCTCCAGTTTTATTTCTGGAATGAAGTTGGCCCTTGACCACTTTGATAACTTGAACCTCTGAAAGACCAGAGAACCTTCAACAAACATCACTCTTCACCATTGAAGATGATATCCTTGCTTTCCCGATTTAAGGAAAATCCACAGAGAAAGCCTCGTGATCAGAAATTGGGCAGCATGCCAGTTCCGCTCCGAAAAGACCGCTGATGAAAAGGTCATCGGCACCTCAAAATTGGATCCCATCATATGGCATTTCTCCGGAAAGATCCCGAGAAAAGTATGATGTAAGCCCCCAAATGAAAATAGTCCCTCAAGAGACTTGCTTTCCCCAGTAGAATCGACAAATGGCATCTCCAATAGAGAAGTTTATGCAACTCTACAACTCAGACGACTGGGTTCTCCAGCAAGTCTGACATCAAAGCTTTTTCCATTAAATGGCATCTCCCCAGGAAAATTCTGCGAGAAGTTTGAAGGGAAATCCGCTACAAATAGCGTTCCTTGTCAATAAAGTTTATTGACAAAAGAAACTAAGACCAGTTCCTTGGTAGGAAACCAGGATCGAGGGGAAGTTTACATCAGAAACCGAGACTAGTTCCTTGGTAGGAAACCAGGATCGAGGGGAAGTTTACAAAAGAAACTTAGACCAGTTCCTTGGTAGGAAACCAGGATCGAGGGGAAGTTTAAATCAGAAATCGAGACCAGATCCTTGGTAGGAAACCAGGATTGAGGGGAAGTTTAAATCAGAAACTAAGACCAGTTCCTTGGTAGAAAACCAGGATCGAGGGGAGGTTTTATTTCAAAAGAAAACTGAGACCAGCTCCTTGGCTGAAGACCAGGATCGAGGGGAAGTTTACCTTTTCTAAGCATCATTGCTTAGCAAAAGAAGATAAATGTGCAAGCTGCCATTCGTAGCCATCAAAATTTCAGGTATTCCGATTTTTAATCCTCTTGCACCCCGAATGCCCGAATACCTTCGTCATTCACACCTTCGTGTCCAAGAAGATTAAATAGGGGCATCTGTCATACCCCAAATTTTGACCACTAAGATTTCCCATCATTGTGAGAATCATCATCACAGTATGGAGGAACCATCATGCTTCATCAGTCCCCCAAAGATGGGTGAGCATTCACTACAATCAAAATTAGGGTTTCAAGCCCTCTCTGAGTGCTTAGATAAAGGATCAGTCAAGGAATGACTTGATCTTCAACTTGTCTAACCTCTCAAACATATAAAAAGGATAAAAAAGGACTCCCACTTCAAGGATTAAACACAAGGCTGCTCCCTTCTAAGTGGATCATGCCTCAAGATCGCCAGTGTCACCAAATTAGGGTTTTGGTCGACCAGGGCCTCTAGATGGAAAATTTCATCTGGGCACAAGCCAATGATCCAAAACACAACCTAATATACTCCATGGAACCTCATGGACCCATTCATCAAGTCAATTTTGCCTTAGGGGATGCATTTATCAAAAATCAGGAATTAGGGTTTCTTGACCTAATTCACCCCTAAGTTGACTTTTGGGACAAACCACGAGCCAAGACCTCAAGAGAGGGTTTGAGGGTCTCTAATGAACTATATTTATCCATTTGGAACAATGGATTAATCCAAGAAGCCTGAGCAACAAGTCTCAATTTCATCTGCACCACAATTAGGGTTTTAAGGGAAAAGTCAACTGTAACTTTGACTTTTGACCAGGACATGCTCCCAAGCCCTAAGAAATGATTCAATATGCCCTATGACACCCATGGAACATGTCCATCAAGTTTGATTTAGGTCAAGGACATGATTTCATGGAGAATTGCACAGTTTGGAATTCATCTGATAAAAAGTCAACTGTGCACAAAAGTCAACTTTGACTTTTTGAGATTTTTCACCAAAATGGATTTTTAACCCTAAAATGATGTTAATGTATGATTTGAATCATCATTCATCAAGAAAAATCAAGAAAAGTTGGATAACTTGTAAAAGGGGTAACCATAAAAACTTAGAAAATTTTCTAAGTTAAAAATAAAGTGACAAGGGTACCAACATTGGAGGATCATAACTCCTAAACCACAAAGCCATTTTTCCTCATCCAAAGATGGATTTGAAGCCCTCATTACCCTCTACAAAAACTTCAACTAGACCTAAGTCCAATTCATTAAGGATTTTGAGTTATGGAGTGATCAAGGTGGCTGAAAAGTGAAAATATCACTTTTTCCAACACTTAGTGAAATTTTCACTAAGTCCAAATCTGTCTTCACTTTTTGCCAAATGTAGGGGGATTTTTCACTTGGATTCAAAAGAGATCAAAACCAAACATGTTCAAACAGTTTTTGTATCATGTAAGGGCTTTCCAAAATGGTCAAGAGCATTACCAAATTCAACTTACACCATGAGATATGACATTGGCAAGTTGCCTTGCTGAAATCTGTCAAGGCAAGGCAGAATTGGCAATTTTGCTCGATTTGCCAAAATCAGGCAAATTCAAATGCTCCTATCCACTTGGACACATCTGAGGATTGAATCTTAAGGGGACAATCACCGAGCCAAGCCTCCAAAGTACATGGAACAAGAAATAGCATGTTGAACCTAGAATGGCCAAAATAGGGACAAGACTCCAAATTTGGATTAAAGCATTCAATGGAAGCATCAAGGTGGCATGGACTGAGCCATTCTCATCTGAAATCAGTCAAGACTTATCCAAGACCAAGGGAACCATAACCCTGTGCCCTAACCTCTAGACTAGAGGAGACTTGCATTTCCATTGGCCAACATTGAACAAACACCTGCTGCAGTTGTCATGCACTGTGGATCCCAAAACAAACTTGCTTTACTATAAATAGAGCTCAATTGTGTTCAGTTTGAGTACACCAAAGCCATCAAACAAATGCTTTCCTCAAAATCTCTTCTTTCACCTCAAACTTGCCTTCCAAAGCAAGTAATTCTGAGTTTTTGAGCTAGAGAGCAATTCCACCCAAACTAATCACACACACACCTCATATATATCATATGTAAGCTGTGCAAACCATCAAAAGTGACCTGTAATCACAACATCACAAAGTCACCTCTCAAAACCTTAAAATATCACTTTTTTGCATTTTTCAAGCCATGTCTTGATTCAGTCACTTTCCAAACTAGATAAAACCTCAAACACACTCCAAATATCATCCTTGAACTGTCCCAAATGGTTCCCACCATCTGGAACACCATTTGAGGGAGTTGCTATTTTGGTCACTTTTAACCCCTTTTGCAAGAAAGGGACAGTTTGTGTTTTTGCAGGTACCAGCTGATTCCAATCATCCTAAAAGCATCCAAGGGATCATTTGAGGTGGTTCAAAGCATAAAATCATATCTGGAGCAAGAGGGTTGGCAGATTGCAGAGAAACCTCCAAAATCTCAAAGAAGGGTAAGCCTCTCAACTTGCACTTACCAAAACATGTGTGCATTTGAAGTCCATTGATCATAAACATGTCATATATGTTGTGTTTGAGCTAATTCACCATGTAATCCATGCTTGTACCAAGTTGTAGCATAGAAAATGCATTTATAGGTCATTTTCAAAACCACTATCGGGTTTTGAGGAGGGAGTGTGATATGAAAAAACTACCACCGCCATTGGATTCCTTATGAAATTATGGCCCAGATGCATATAAATTTTGTCTCAAACCATTAAGAATTGAGAAAGTTATGACCTTCACGTTTTTTAGCCAAAACTTGCCTTGGGCAAGCCAAAACCAAGACATGACTTGTGTATTTGTTGGTTTGTTTCAAACAATGGATGTATCACTACCTCAGTGGTAAGACGCGCGCCTTGTATGCTGGAGGTCGTGGGTTCAAACCCCACCCATGCCATTTTGTGATTTTTTCCACATTTTGCTATTTTTCCAACTATTTTCATGTTTTGTTAATTGTTTGGAAAATTAATAACTCTTTCAATTTTAATTATTTTTTATTGGTTCTTTTTGCAAAAAATCAAAAAAATGTTGAAATATTTTATTCCACAAAAAAATTGAGTTTGTATTATTTATTTAATATAATTAGTATTTTTGTGAATAAATTCATTTTTATTTATTTTTAAGCATTTTAAAATGAATATTCATCTTGAAAAATCAAGACCAAATGAGTTTTAATATCTCTTGTGATTTATACCTCATTTTTTAAACCCTAAACAAAAATCACAAGTGGTTTATTCAAACCTATTTGGTATTTTTCATTGATTTTCTTTAAATATTTATTTTTAAAGAATAAAATTAGGGTTTCTTTGATTTTCACTCAAAACAAATCATTGTCAAACACTTTGGGCCTCTAATAGAGTGTAAGACCCAATCCTTTTTTGACCAAATCATTTTTGGGCCTCAGTGTATTGTATAAGTCCCGATACCGTAAAAAACAAACAGTGCGATCGTCGCCTTTTCAAAATAACCCTTGGGCCTCTCCTTGAGCTATAAGACCCATTCAAAACTTTTGGGCCTCTAATAGAGTGTAAGACCCAACCCCCTTTTAACCAAAAAATTTTGGGCCTCACTTATTGTATAAGTCCCTCTGCGTTAAAAGAAAACCTCGGCGCGATCGCTATTTTAAACGAAAAATCATCTGGGCCTACCCTCGTGTTATAAGCCCCACTCTTTTTCTTTAAACTTTTTGGGCCTCTTGAGAGAGTGTAAGACCCATCTCTTTGTACAGAAAACATTTTGGGCCTCAGTCACTTGTATAAGTCCCTCTGTACAAATTCAAACAGTGCGCTCACTGATAAAACCCTGGGCCTCTCCTTGAGCTGTAAGCCCCAAATCTTTCTTTTTCAAAGTACTTTCTCCTTTGATTTTGAATATACTGTTGTTTTCAATCTCTCTTTGTTGAACAACTAACCAAACAGCATGGAAGCTCTACAACCGAGTAAGTGGTTATCGCTTTCATTTACCGCTTTCATATACATATAACTGTATTGTGGGGCTGTTTCACTGTAAGTCTTCTTTCATAAACTCATATCAGCTGTGTAATAATAGTATAGATATTTCGAGTTTCCCCAGCAACTGCGTCTAGAACTAAGTGACGCCGTTTCGTTTAGTCATAGAAATAGACAACTAGATCCCCCAATAGGATCACCAGATACAGCCTTCTCTTCGGCTGTCCTCATTAGGAATTGTCAAGAAACTCTATTCCCAGAGATGAATGTATTCTTCGTGAATAGCATCTTTGAGTTTCTTCCAAATTCTCGAACTTTCCTGACTTTGATCTTTTCTCGGTGAATAGCATTGCCTTGAATTTCTCGGGGTTTGGGGACCCACGGGCTTTTTAAAAGCATCGGCCTCCTCTTGGGCATCGTACAAGGACCCACCGGCTTCCTAAAAGCAACCCCGCCTCCTCTTGGGCTTAGTACAAGGACCCTTCAGCTTCTTAGAAGTATTCACAGCCTTCTCGTAGGCTTCGTATAATGATCTCTTCCTCCGGGAATGATAGCCTCCTCTTGGGCATCGTACAAGGACCCGTCGGCTTCTTAAAAGTTTCCAGCCTCCTCTTGGGCTTCGTACAAATTGTCCCGACGACCTCCTAGAGGTATAGGAACAGAACTTAGTCATTTGCATAGAACAGTCCTTTCATAGAGTCTACTACTGTTTCTCAAAGCTTGGTACAAAAGATGAAACTCTAGACTTGGACAGTCTAACTTCCTTGAGTCTCAAAGACATTCTCAAGTGACCCCTTCGCTAAATAGGAAGGAAACCCGTAGACTTGGACAGTCTCAATACCCTTCGGATTTCCCGCTTCCTTAAAGGACAGGCATAACCCAGACCCTTGAATCAAATCCTTGAGTACAGTGTTGCTCATATAAGAACTGGTTTTCTCTTTCAAAATCAGTATACTGGACCTGTCACTTAACTAAACAGTCGCCACAGCCTCCTCTTAGGCTTTGTATAATGATCCTTCTCCAGTGAAGTTAGCCTCCTCTTGGGCTTTGTACAATGATCCTCCTCAGCGGAGTCAAACAACGTTTAGCCTCTCTCTCGGGCTTTGTACGAGACACATAAGAGACTCCCTCGTTGAGTCAATCACCCGTTTCGCCTCCATTTCAGGCTTTATACGAGATACAAAAAGGTTCTTATTGAGCCAAATAAACAACAGCCTCCATCTCGGGCTTCGTACGAGATACAAAAAACTCTCTTGTTGAGTCAAATAGCCTCCATCTCGGGCTTTATACGAGATACCAAAAGACTCCATCGTCAAGTCAAAACCTTTTAGCCTCTCTCTCGGGCTTTGTACGAGACACATAATAGTCTCCTCTTAGGCTTTGTATAAGAAAACCACTGGTTGATCCAATCAACCTTTTAGCATCAAATCTGTGCCTCATTCACAGTACACAAACATCAACAACTCCTTCCCCTTCATCTAATCGCTGTAAGCGGCAAGCCTCTGGATCATCTACATCCATGCCACTGTCCCTCCTTTAGCATGAGAAATTCCTAAGGAAAGATGGCATTGCTCTACACTGAGTTAAAGTCTTCTCCTTCAGGTTAAAACCCCCTATAAAGGAAATTATGGCATTGCTAGGATCCGCGTATCCCGGTTAAAGTAATCCTCCTTTATAACCAGTCACCCAACAGTTGTGACATACAACCCCCTCTTTAGAGATGACAAATTCTCTCTAAAGTCAACACCCTTCTAGCTTCACATCTTGGGCTTTGAACAAGATATAAATAGACCTTTCAGCTTCACATCTTGGGCTTTGAACAAGATACAAATCACCTTTCGCTTCATCTCTTGGGCTTTGAACAAGACACCAAAACAACCATTTCCTCCCATAGAATAGGAGGAACTACGAACGCTCTGATTTCCCTGTTTTGGATAAACGGGAACCCAAATCCCATATCTTCATCAATCAAAAGCAATAATTCAAAAACATCAGTCCTAACATCCTAATCCTTGTTCCCCGCCAGAAACCCTCTGTCTAGATAAAAAAGAAGAAGAAAACAGTATTGGCGAAAATACAAATAACCAGTACAAAGGCCCCCCCACATTGATAGCATCCGTAACCTAACAAATCGCTGTTTAAACTCAGTATGCAAAGCAGGATTAATTGGAGACATCTATTTCCCTTCCTTCATCAGCTTTAATAGGATAAAAAATGAATCGACCTGTAGTTTAAGCTTAAACCACAGAGAGCGACCAGCGATTAAGAACCGCGTCCAAAATCGCTCGCTACACAATCTCCATTAGAATTTCTACAGAACCTGAAGAGTCAGAGTCAAAGTCACTTTTAGAAGTGAGAACATCATTATAAAATTTGTCCATGACTCACCTATGCTCTTCTACCCCTAAAGAACCCCCCATCTCTTGCATGTTTTCTTTCCATAATCTTTTCCTATCCTCGTCACTCTTATGGATGACCTTACCCCCATCATCACATTCCCTAAGGACTACCATTTCTGTTAAAGAAAAATAGAGGAAAATCAAGAGCGAAAGAAAAAATACCTGAAATGAAGAGAACACTTGAAGTTGAAACGAACTTGTTTAAAGGAGAATAAGAGCGTATGAGTAAAGGGAAGAGAAAAATGAATTTAATAGGATCCCAACGTTCAAAATAGCTAGAGAATAGCCACTAATGATGCATTAAAGTCATCATAACACTAGGGAAGATTAGTGGACACGACCGTTCAAAGTTTTTGTTTGACACATAAGGACCTAAGAAGAAAAGCAGACCTATAGCACGACATCATTCAAATATATCCGGGCTCATGTTACTGCCGAGTACTGAACCCTTGTAAATGGATATAGTACTCGGGGGCTTATGTACATGCCAAATATATTTGAAGCTGAGTTGTGTAGTCGGCTAAGATTAAGTATGAAGTAGACTACGATACCAAGAAGGGTCGAGCAATACAGAGAGCTAGGTAAGTATCTTCTATAACCTGGACCGGTCAGATAACCCGACTCCCATCAGTCGAGCTCCTACGAAGTCGAGTATAGACCCCATCAACCCGGCACTTATGCCAGACATGAGCTCAACCGGCATACCAACAATTGTAACAGTGGCAGAGCATCAATGCAGGTGTTACCAGAGCTTCAAAGCCTACATTCATGAAGGGGAGTTATAGCTATGATGGCCATGTAACGTCAGAAGGCCAAGAGACTTCTCTTAATGGCATATCTTAATGGAAGACTATAAAAAGGGCTCCCACATGAGGGTTAAGCAAGACACAATCATCTTGAGACAATACACAACACAAGTATAGCTCTCAAATCCCCAAATATCCCTCACAATATAGACAGCGTAGCTCTCCTTGTCCAGGACAAGGGAAATTAGCACTTTTGGTGTATCTAACCATTTTTGGCTAGAACAATCATCAAAACCTTTTAAGGACATAAACAAATCTTGTTTCAACAATCTCCCCATTTTTCATGATAACAAAAAATGTATTTAAGAACAATGGTTATTGATAATCTTAATAGAGTATGATATTGGGGTATGAGGTTTGTAAGCTCCACTTGAATCTGACAGTCCTTAGGTTGAGGTTTGTAAGCTCCACCTTAGTCCTTTTCTGTATTAATTTTATATTTTAATTTAAATAACAGATTCTAACATTAGGGTCTGATGTTTGTAAGCTCCCCCTGAGTTTGACATACATTAGGTTGAGGTTTGTAAGCTCCTCCTTTAGTCTGATAGTTCTTGAGTTATGGTTTGTAACTTCTCCCTAAGTCCTATCTATGTTAATGAAATCTCTCATTAAGCATATTGAGATAAAATTCATTCACAATTTAAATAAAAATAACTTAGAAACTGAGAGTTCAGGTTTTAGATGTATTAAAATACATCTACCTCTCCTTAAATACTCCATTCAATTTCTCCCCATTTTTTGTCATTATCAAAAATATTTTAAAAGGAAGTGAAAAACAAAAAAACTGAGAAAAACAAAATGAAATTTAAAACGGTTTGAATGCACATAATTTTGAAAGAGTTTGGAACACCTAAGAATTTGAAACTCAAGATCTAAAGAATTTGAAACACTGAAGAAATTAAAAACCAATTTAAAAGATTAAAAAAAAAATTTCAGAAGAAGATGACAATTTAAAACAATTTAAAGCCTTTTCAAGAATTTGAAAGAAAAGACAGTTAACCAAAGAAATTCTTTACTTCTTATTTAAATTCTGGTCAAGCAGATCATTAAGATGTCAGACAGAATGTCGTGACACTTGATCTCTGCTTCTCACACACGGATAATGAAGAAAAGAATCCAAACAGCAGAAAGATAACAACACACCAGAATTGTTAACCCAGTTCGGTGATCAACAACACCTACTTCTGGGGGCTACCAAGCCAGGAATGAAATCCACTAAGTAGAATTGGTTTTATGCTAAACTCCAACGTTTACAACTTGATACCTAGAAAACTACCCGTACTAGATTTCTACCTAAGACTATCCTAGGTATGAGACCCTTCTCAATTCCCTTTCAATCACAGCAGTGACTGAAAAATTACAACTCAATAAATTGTCCAACTCAGGTATTCACACAATACAAGAGAGGCTCACAAAAGTACAAACCTTAGTACTCAATAACAGTTGTATATCTTCAGTGACTATTCTAGGTTAAATCCATTCTATTTATATTACTAAATAGAATTGGATTTGGGCTTCAGAATGTCAACAATTCACCTCCACAGAATCTGCGACCTATTCTTCTCTATAATAGTTTCTTCAATCCTAAGTTTCCAAAAATGTCTCCATACTCGGAAAAAACATATTCCTTTTAGAATCAGAATCTCTGATTCCTCAATCTCATATGCCACCTAGGACCAAATCATATTCCAATCACACCTGGAAAACAGACACAGTTATTCCAAACTGTAATAGACAAAGATGTCGAATCAACATGATAGGACATCTTGTCTAACACCTTAACCTGCAGTTAGTTCATCATGTCAGAACATCTTGTCCAACATTTTTCTGCTAAGTTAGTTTTACCAAAACTGATGCCAACCTCAAAGGCTTGGACTCATCAATCTCCCCCTTTAGCAGATTTTGGCTAAAACTAACTTCAATTAACCTGCAGATAAAAATAATTAGAACAGGGGGACCATCATCAGAACAACAGCGGAACACAAAAATTTTGTCTCCCCCTCAACCAATACCTTCTTCTGCAAGCAGCACCAGCACTACACCCCCTCAATGGTTAGTAGCAGTCAGCAGTGGTTTGTGATGTTAGTATTACTCCCCCTTTTTAGCCATAATATGACAAAGGCAGAAAGACTAACTCAAAAACTAATTAACTAGTTTATAGTAATTAAAGTACACACCCAAACAAAAGTAAATTATCCTGGGCATTAAGCCCTTACAAAACCAAAAAAAAAACATAAAACAAGGAAAAACTTAAACTTGAGAGAATGCTTGACAACCCTCTCAACTCTGATGGGAATACATATTTAGATATTTGAATAGCATTCTCACATCCAATGGAATGTTATGCCTCTTCAGATAGGCAAACTCCAAGCTTGCCTCTCAAGACTTCAAATTGATTTGCGTCCAAAGCTTTATTAAAAATGTTAGCTAGTTGATTTTCTGTGGCAACATGCTCCAGGGTTATGATTTTGTCCTCCACAAGGTCTCGAATGAAGTGGTGCCTGATGTCAATGTGTTTAGTTTGGTTGTGCTGAATGGGATTCTTTGAAATATTTATTGCACTCAGGTTGTCACAGAAGAGTGTCATAATATCTTGCGTGACATTATATTTGGTCAACATTTGCTTCATCCACATCATTTGAGAACAGCTACTCCCTACTGCAATGTATTCAGCTTCAGCAGTAGACAAGGAGACACAATTTTTCTTTTTACTGAACCAGGAGATTAAATTGTTCCCTAGAAAAAAACATCCACCCTAGGTGCTTTTTCTATCGTCTGCATTTCCAGCCCAATCAGCATCACAATATCCTATTAATACAGAGCCAGAGTTGTGTGTATAGAGTAGTCCAAAGTCACATGTACCATTTACATACTTCAGAATTCTTTTGACATGATTAATATGGCTAACTTTGGGTTCAGCCTGATACCTTGCACAGACACCTACTGCAAATGTTATATCAGGTCTGCTAGCTGTAAGGTATAAAAGACTTTTAATCATGCTTCTATAGAGACTATGATCAACACTTACTCCTTTCCCGTCTTTAGATAATTTCAGGTGAGTAGGAGCAGGAGTCCTCTTGTGTTTTGGATTCTCCAAACCAAACTTTTTAACAATATTCTTGGCATATTTCCCTTAATAGAGAAATATAGAATCTTCTATTTGTTTGATTTGGAGACCAAGGAAGTAAGTTAATTCTCCAACTAGACTCATTTCAAACTCAGATTGCATTTGCTTAACAAAATGTTGAACCATCTCTTCTGACATTCCTCCAAAGACAATATCATCGACATAAATTTGTGCTATCATGAGTTTGCCTTCCCTTTCTCTGACAATGAGGGTTTTATCAATTCCTCCCTTTTTGTAGCCATTTGTGACAAGGAAGTCAGTTAGTCTTTCATACCAGGCCCTTGGAGCTTGTTTCAACCCATAAAAGGCTTTCTTCATCTTGTATACATGATCTGGAAATGTAGTATCAACAAAGCCTTTAGGTTGTTCCACATAGACTACTTCATTCAGGTATCCGTTCAAAAATGCACTCTTGACATCCATTTGAAAAAGCTTGAATTTCAGCAGACAGGCTATTCCAAGTAGCAGTCTCACAGACTCCAGTCTAGCTACAGGAGCAAAAGTTTCATCAAAATCCACTCCCTCTATCTGAGTGTACCCTTGTACAACAAGTCTGACCTTGTTTCTTATGACTACGCCGTGTTCATCAGACTTGTTCTTAAACACCCACTTTGTTCCAATCACATTTGATCCTGGGTACAAGATCCCAGACCTCATGCCTCTTGAATTTCCATAGCTCTTCTTGCATCACATTAATCCAGAATTCATCTGTCAAGGTCTCCTTGACATTCTTGGGTTCCATCTTTGACACAAAACAGGCACTTGCAACAACATCTCGTGATCTGGTCATCCTTCCTCCATTTGGGTCCCCTGTTATGAGTTTCTTGGGGCGATCTTTCTGAATTCTAATGGAGGGTCCTTGTCAACCCGCTCAGTCACAGTAGGTTCATGATTGTCATCGTTGGATACTGCAACACCTTCAGAGTTATCTTGGGGTGTTTCAACATCCTCTGTGACATCTTCCTCCCACATGGGAAAGAATGCTCCAATATCATTTGTAGCTTCGAATTCTTTAGGTGAGTCATTAACCACAACATTTATGGACTCCAGTACCACTTGAGTTATTAAATTGCAGACTCTGTATGCTCTGCTATTTGTAGAGCATCCTAGAAAGATTCCTTCTTCACCCTTGGGATCCATCTTCCTTCTCTGCTCACGGTCTGCAAGGATGTAGCATTTGCTTCTAAAGACATGAAAATACTTCACAGTTGGCTTTCTACCTTTCCATACAATGTGGCAGATGTTCCAGACTTGATGGTTACCCTGTTTAAGATGTAGCAAGCTGTGTTCATTGCTTCATCCCAAAAGTGATAATGAAGTTTTTTGGCATGAAGCATGACCCTTTCACATTCTTGAATAGTTCTATTCTTTCTCTCAACCACACCATTCTGTTGAGGAGTGATGGGTGAAGAGAACTCATGACTGATTCCTTCTGAGGAGAAGAACTCATTAAACTTATTGTTCTCAAACTCATTCCCATAATCGCTTCTGATTCTGACAATCCCACAATCCTTCTCTCTTTGAAATTTCTGACATAATCCTTTAAAAACTTCAAATACCTCTGACTTCTCTTTGATAAAATGCACCCAAGTGTACCTAGAGAAATCATCTACAACAACGTATGCATACCTTTTTCCACCAAGGCTTTCAACCTGCATAGGTCCCATTAAATCCATATGGAGAAGCTCTAAGTTTTTTGAGGTGGTCTGATGTTGAAGCCTTTTATGTGACATTCTAGTTTGTTAGCCAATTTGGCATTCCCCATATATCTTGCCTTCATTTATCTTCAGATTAGGAATACGTCTGACAGCCTCCTTGGATATGACTTCTTTCATTCCTTTCAAGTGCAAATGGCCAAGTTTCTGATGCCATATCTTCACTTCATCTTCCCTTGACACTAGGCACGTGGAAGGACACTTAGTTTCATGAGTAGCCCATAAGTAACAGTTATCCTTAGATATGGTACCTTTCATGATAAGTTCCTCTTTATTGTTTGTTACCAGACACTCAGATTCAGAAAAGTTAACCTTAAGCCCTTGGTCACACAATTGGCTAATGCTTATTAGATTTACTGTCAATCATTTGACATACAGGACCCTATCAAGATTGGGCTGACCATCATATTTTAACTTACCAACACCTTTTATCTCTCCTTTTGAACCATCTCCAAAGGTGACATGGCCAGTGGAATGAGGTTTGATATCAACCAAGAACTTCTTGACACCTGTCATATATCTGGAACAGCCACTATCAAAATACCAGTCTTCTTTAGCAGAGGCTCTCAAGGAGGTATGAGCTATGAAGGTGACAGTTTGATCTTTATGGATCCACTTCTTCTTCCCTTTAGGAACCTTCTTTCTTCTTCTGTATCATGTTGATGATTTATGATAACCATTCAACTTATAGCAGTGAGCCTTTATGTGACCGAACTTCCCACAGTAATAGCACTGCTTGTCCTGTTTTTCTCTTCATGGAGAGTTGTTCTGAGGCCTTTGATGATGTTGAGACATTCTTCTTGACATCACTTGGGCTAAGTTCCCTCCAGTCCTCTATCCTTTGATCTCAACTTGATCATTGTAGCCGAGACCTCTTCCACTTCCAGTATTTCTTCCTGATCAATTATGTACTTGGTCATGTTGTTAAGTTTGGAGTTTAACAACACCAATTCATCCTTTAGATCAGAGATCGTTTCCAAATGATTTAGTCTTTCATCACAAAGTTAGGAAATAAGATTCTGCTGATCTTGTCCTAATTGACACAGTTCAGCGCTTCGAGTGCATACCTCCTTATATGAGGCAGCAAGACCACCAGGGTTGAGATATCCAATATCTGATTCCTTTTCAGAATCATAAACTCTAATTAGCGCAGACACCTTTTTAGCAGACTCCATCACTCGAGGAGTCATCCTCAGACCACGAGGTGGATAGACTTTTTTTCTCCTTCTTATAGAAGGTGGGACATTCACCTCTTGTGTGTCCAAAACCCCCACACTTAAAGCATTGAATTCCCTTTCCACGGTTGGTTTTCTTATCATAGCTAGGTCTTCTTCCAAAGCTTCTTGATCTATATATGTCGAAAGTCCGAGCCTTGACATTGGTCTTGGACTTCTCATCCATTTTCTTCACCAGTTAGTGATACTGTTTTTCAAGAAACCCTACAGCTTTGGACAGGTCCTCATTGGAGTCACCCTCTTCTTGGTTGGTCACCAAGGTTAGACTTTTCTTCTTTTCATCCTTTTCGCTGATATCCATCTCAAAAGTTTGGAGTGATCCCATGAGCTCATCTACTTTCATAGTATTTATATCCTGAGCTTCCTCAATAGCTGTCACTTTCATATCAAATCTCTTGGGGAGAGACCTCAGGATTTTCTGAACCAACTTGGCATCAAGAATTTTCTCTCCCAGGTCACTTGATGTGTTGGCAATATCAACAATGTTCATATGAAAGTCTTGTATACTTTCATCCTCTTTTATCCTCAGGTTCTCAAACTTAGTGGTGAGAAACTGATGTCTTGAAGATTTTACTCTTGACATTCCTTCATGGGCAGTCTTCAAGATCTCCCATGCATCCTTTGCAACAGTGCAGTTCTTAATGAGCCTGAAGATGCTCTTGTCCACACCATTGAACAAGGCATTCAAGGATTTGGAATTACCTTGAGCAAGCTTATCATCTTCATCATCCCAATCTTCTTCAGGTTTCAGCTCATCAGTAGACTTACCATCTTTGTCTTTGGTCTTTGGTGGATCCCACCCTTTAACCACTGACTTCCAAGCTTTACCATCCATGGACTTGATGAATGCCACCATGCGTACTTTCCAATATTCATAATTGGAACCATCAAGTATGGGTGGTCGATTTAAAATTCCTCCTTCTTTATCCATCGTACCAGAAAGTATCGTCCCTGAATCTCACCCAGATACAGAGCAAGATGCCTGATCTGATACCAATTGAAATTCTAGTCAAGTAGATCACTAAGATGTCGGACAAAATGTCGTGACACTTGATCTCTGCTTCTCACACACGTATAATGAAGAACAGAATGTAAAAAACAAAAAGAAAACAACACACCAAAATTTTTAACCCAGTTCGGTGATCAACAACACCTACGTCTGGGAGCTACCAAGCCAGGAATGAAATCCACTAAGTAGAATTGGTTCTAAGCTAAATTCCAACGTTTACAACTTGATACCTAGAAAACTACCCGTACTAGATTTCTACCTAAGACTCTCCTAGGTATGAGACCCATCTTAATTCCCTTTCAATCACAGCAGTGACTGAAAAATTACAACTCAATAAATTGTTTAACTCAGGTATTCACACAATACAAGAGAGGCTCACAAAAGTCCAAACCCAAGTACTCAATAACAGTTGTATATCTTCAGTGACTATTCTAGGTTAAATCCATTCTATTTATATTACTAAACAGAACTGGATTTGGGCTTCAGAATCGCAACAATTCACCTCCACAGAATCTGCGACCTATTCTTCTCTAGAATAGTTTCTTCAATCCTAAGTTTCCAAAAATGTCTCCATACTCAGAAACAACATATTCCTTTTAGAATCAGAATCTCTGATTCCTCAATCTCAGATGCCACCTAGGACCAAATCATATTCCAATCACACCTGGAAAACAGACACAGTTATTCCAAACTGTAACAGACAAAGATGTCGAATCAACATGATAGGACATCTTGTCTAACACCTTAACCTGCAGTTAGTTCATCATGTCAGGACATCTTGTCCAACATCTTTCTGATACCAAAATTGATGCCAACCTCAAAGGCTTGGACTCATCATTGATCGTAAATCACTACCGTTTTAGTTTCCAAGAAGTAATTACGAACCAATATGGCATGCTTAATTATTTACTGGCTTTGAGAATTTCAAAGATCAAAAACTGAAACTCTCAAAGTGTTTGATCTTCCGAAACTTTTGTTATAAAAGCAAACAACTTCTTTAAACCAAATCAAAAATCCACATTCACTCAATATACGTCTGTTTTAAGATAAATACAACTTCTGAGCAATCTACTACTCCCATTATTTCAGACGCTCCTATAGTCTTTGAGGCAGCTTCTGATCAGGAGGTCAGACTCTCTAAGAAAATTCCTTCAACCTTTCTTCCTCAAGAACTGAAGCCATAGAAGAAGATTAGTAAGAAGAAGAAGAAGTCCAAGAGAAGAAGAAAAGATTAAGAGAAATGATTCATTTCGATTTAGATGATGAAGAAGAATTGGATTTAGATTGGGGAAACGTTTTCCACGCTTGGAAATCTAGGGATGATTAGGATTAATGTTATAAAAATATTTTTGTAATAATTCCTTTAATTCAATGAAGTTCTTTTTCCCTTTTTTTGAATTTTTGCATACCATCCTTTTAATCATAATTATTTCCATTAATCTAAACTGATTAAGAAGTTCAGAATAAAAATAAGAAAAAAGCGCTTTTAACTTGATATTTATTTTTCATTAAATTCATTTGATACATCCAATTTACCATAAAAATTGGTTTGGTTATACAATCAGAGGCTAAGAAAGAATACATAAAATTAAACTAAGAATCAAAACATATGAGTCTTAAGCAAAATAAAATTACAAAGAATAGTCAAAAGAAGAAGAGATACAAAAATGATTCAGCCTTGAAACAAAAGTACTCTTTTTGATATAATAACTTACACGATACATTTTTTTTTGAATAATATGTAATATATTTATCAAAAAACAGTTATTACAATATGCCGATCAAAGTGATCCAGGCTTCAACTCGACAAATAGGACTAAAATTAGAGAGTATAAGCTATCCTTTGACAATACTCAAGCATCTTGGTGTTCTTCTCCACCCTTTTAAGAACCATTGTTTGAATCTCCTCATCTTTAAGATTATGCCGACCATCCGGTTGGAACACTTTCTTATTACGAACAGTCCACACATGATATATTGTTTCTGCCATAATTATTTTCAGGAGTCTTGTCTTCTTGCCCTTGCCTTTTGCATAACTCGCAACCCATTTCAGTTCATCAGTCCAGCCATACGGATGATGCTGCACTGATAGATTTTGTAACTGGTTTTTCCATAGGAGATTCGTCTCTGCACATTCAAAAAGCAAATGCTGGATAGTTTCTGGGGCTCCGCAAAAAACGCATTCTTCATCAGTCACTATTCCATAGCTACTCACCTTATCCTTAGTTGTCAACCTGTTATGGCATGCCATCCAAAGTGTAAATATAGCTCTCGGCCTTGCTAGGTTGCCGTACAAAAGGAATCTTCAATCAACCTTTGGTTTTACATCCTTGATATCGTGATACATTGTTGTTATTTTGTATCTTCCCGTATCAATGAAATCCTGCCAGCAGTCCGCATTTTCCAACTTGTTTCTATGTTTGAAAATAGCTCGAATCATCCATGATGCAGTCGGACCCGGAACATATGTCTGCATGTCCTCCCGCTTCAGATAGTAATGATGGACCCATCTAACCCACAACACGTTCTTGTTTATCCAAATCTTCCACAATAACTTACCTAATGTGGCAATGTTCCACTCTTCTAGGGACACCATATTCATTCCTCCCGTTGCAACTTGGTCGCATACCCGTCTCCAAGAAATTGGTGCTTTTCTACTTTTAGTTTGCTTTCCCGTCCACAAGAAGGTTCTACACATGGATTCAATATAATAGAGCACCTTTTTAGGAAGAGGAAAAACCTGTAACCAATAGCTTCCAATGGCTAGAATCACACTCCTTAGAAGCTGCATCCTCCCTGCATAAGACAGCAAACATGTGCTCCAGTGTGTCATTCTTTTCATCATTTTCTCAATAAGCGGTTGGCAAGCCTGTATAGTGAGTTTTCTGCTGGTTAAAGGGACTCCCAAATATTTTACTGGGACGGCCCCTACTGTTAGACCCGTCTGGTTTAGGAGGTTCTCAGCTTCACCTGATGTAACCCCTGCTGCGAAGAGCTTGCTCTTTAACTGGCTGATGTACAGGCCCGTTGCATCCGAGAAACCTTGAATCGTTGACATTATGAGTTTGAGCGATGTGCTATCTCCTCGGGTGAATACTAATATATTATCTGCAAAAAACAAATTTATTATTTTCAATTTCTCATATTTGGGGTGATAATTAAAATCAGGGTTGTGCTGTAGGGTATGCAAAGATCTATGCAAATACTTCATGACAAGTACAAACAGCAGTGGGGATATGGGGTCCCCCTGCCTTAACCCTCTTCTCGCCTTCAGTAACTTTGTTGGGTTTCCATTGACAGAAAATTTATACGACACAGTACACACACATGCCATAACCAACTTAATAAATTTCATAGGGAAACCAAGCTCCACCAGAATTTGTTTTAAGGCTTGCCAATCAACCGTATCATACGCCTTTTGAATATCCAACTGTAACATACATCTAGGTGAAAGGTGTTTTCTCCCATATCCTCTAACCAGCTCCTGAGCAAGAATCACATTGTCTTGGATGTTTCTCCCTGGCACAAAGGCAGATTGGGATTCATCCACTACATTTCCAATAACTTTGGCTAGCCTGGAAGTTAAAATCTTTGATATCACCTTATAAATCGTGCTACAACATGCAATAGGTCTATTCTCCTTAATTGTTGATGCATTTGGACTCTTGGGGATGAGAGTAACAAGGGTACAATTCACTGCAGGGTACATTATACCAGTGTTGAAGAAATCCTTGATTTCTGCCTTCATATCCTCTTTCACTACATTCCAGGTCTCCTTAAAAAAGAAGGCATTATAGTCATCTATCCCAGGGGCCTTGTTATTCCCGATGCTACTGAGAGCCTCCCAAATTTCAACATCCTCAATATCTTGAATTAGCTGTTGAGCTGCATCTCTAGGCAATGTTTTCCCTTTTCTAATAGTTGCAATATCAATCCCTTTCATACAATGTTTTGCAGTTCCAACAAGCCCTCCATAAAAGTTTAAAATTTCATTTTCCACTTCCTGATGCCCATTTAGATCCTTGCCATCCAAGCTGCGCATTCTTGTAAGAGTATTCTGCTTGTTTCTTTCTTTTACCAAAGCATGGAAGTATGCACTGTTTTGGTCCCCTAGTTGAATCCAATTAGCTTTAGATCTTTGCTTCAGGATGTCCTCCTCCAATTGATTCAAGTGAATAAGTTGATCAGTTTTCTCCTTAATCAGTCTGATAGTCTGAGCATTGTTGTCATCATTTGTTAAGGTTGCTTGTGCTTTATGAAGATCCTCCCTGGTTGTATTTATCCTTTCCTACAGTCTGGTGAACTTTTTATTCAGGTGTTTCATTTTCGGTTGAAGATTCTTCAGTTTCTCCCATAATATATACATAGGTGATCCGTGGATTTCTGTTTTCCAAGCCTCTTCTACAACAGGTAAGAACTCCTGATCCTTTGCCACACAGTTAATAAATTTAAACAAGGACTTTCTTCTAGGCTGTGAGGGTTGGCAGCTGACCTTAACAGGAGTGTGATCTGAAATGTTAGGTTGAAGGTTTTCCACAATAGCATTTGGAAATGTCTGGTACCACTGTCCATTACCTACAGCTCTATCTATTCTTGATTGGATGAACCCTGTAGCATGCTTATTATTCCAAGTGAAATAAGGTCCCACAGTATTTGCCTCAAATAAACCAGTTGTGGCCATCATTTCCACCATATCCGTGTATTCTGTCTCAGTAACTTCTCTTCCTCCAATTCTATCTTGGCTGGTGCGAACATTATTAAAATCCCCAATAACCATCCATGGGCCCCTGATAATTTCCCCTATATCTTCAATGGCTTTCCAAAGAACTCTTCTTCTGTTAAGTTGGTTATCTACATACACAATAGTCAGTAGGTAATTGTAGTCTTGACCGGTCTCAATAATCTCCATATGTATAAATTGCTCATGAGTCTTTAGGACTCTCACAGAAACTTTAGTCGGATTCCAAAGCACCCATATCCTACCATTCACATGTTGCTCATAATTATCTATATATCTCCATCTTGTACCAAAAACTCTTCTAACTCTGTCTGCATTGCATTTCTTCACCCTAGTTTCCAACAATGCACATATAGGCACATTGAAACTTAAGAGATAGAAGCTGATCTCTCTGTGCCTAGCTGCCTTATTAATGCCCCTAACGTTCCAGCTAGCTAACATGGATCTACCAATATATCTCCACTTGGGCATTCTCTAATCTCAAGAGGAGTAAATTGATTTTCATACCTTGTATTCAAGCTCTGCATATTCTTTTCCATGGTCCTTCTACCTCTGTCACTTCTGTTTGGTGTTATCCACCCATTTTCATTGCTTTTGTGTTGTATCTCTTGTAGGTTTTCTTTTCCATTTTGAATGACTTGTTGCTCTTGTGTTGTGTCCCCTGTCTTCTGAATGGAGTTTTCTTGCAGCTGTTTGTTTTCAGGATTCTTGTTGATGGGTTTCCATATTTTCCTTCCCTTCTCTAGCCTTGGTACATTCTCACAATTATGCCCTATCTTCAGACATTTGTGACAATACGCAGGCCTCCATTCATATTCAATTGGTTGTTCAAAAAGTTTACCTGCAGGATCTCTAATCTTTACAGTCTGCTTCAAATCCTGAGTTACATCAACTTCTACCAATACCCTTGCATACGACACTCTTCATTTCTTAGCAGTGCATTCATCCGTTGTGACCGGTTTACCAATATCACTAGTGATTTTGGATATGCTCTTCTCACCCCACATGTGTAATGGCAGATTAGGCAATGTCACCCATAGCGACAACACTCTAAGTAAGTCCTCCTTCATTTCAAAGTCTGGGCACCACTTCCGCAGAAACATAGGTTTCCCTCGTATGAAATATGGCCCCTTAGTCATCACTTTATTTCGATCCTCTTCTGATTTGAATCGTACTATAAAGTACCCCTCCTCATTGTAGTAGAGTTGAGGCATAGTCACAAAGTTCCATGAATTCTCCATAAAACGTTTGACTGCATTCATTGAGAGATCGTCTCCTATTGCAAATAGGATCATCGCGCTTTGCCAGTATGCTATCTCGTCTTCAACATCCTCATCCTCAATAGAAATTTCAATTACTCCGTTGACAATGTTTGGTGCGATAAAATCCACTGTCATCCCTCTACTTAGTGTGCGATTACCTTTTAGTACTTCCACCCATGGTTTCACGATGGTTGCAGCTTAATTTGTGTCGTTCTCTTCCTGCTGTTCGCTTTCTCCTTGGTTACCATTCGTCTGATTGCTCTCCTTTTGTGATTCTTCTGCATCTGTGTTCGTTGTTTCCGTTTGTAAAATTGGTTGGCCTTTTGCATCCTCCGGGCCTTCAATTCCGTCCTCCGTCGTAGCTTGTGTGATGATTGTGCGTACAGATCCCTTCCGTTGCGCCGCCACCTGAGATTTTGGCCGGCCAACGTCCCTCTTTGCCATGGTCTTAACCCTAGCAGAGCGAAAGGGATTATTCACGACAACAAACACAACAAGTTATACAGTTCACAACAACAAACATATCCGAAGCATTGGATCTCAAGAGATACACATTATTACAAGAACTGGAAAAACAAAGATGCATGGGAAAGAAAAAAAAAAGAAAACTAAGGCAGGTTATAAAGACTGGGAAAGTTTGAGTAGAGGAAGACAGAGCTGGATTATCCTTACAAAACAACATAATCTTCACCAGCAACTCTTCATTCCAAGGTTAAATGAAATTTCATCCAGATTTACAACCGTACCTTGCAGAGAGAAGAGTTCACCCATAATTCATTCTGAATGAATGAAGAGCAACTTTCTCTCAAGGAGAGGTAGTGTTATCTTTAGGAGGTTGAAAATTACTTGAGGAAATTTGATTCGTACACCTGAGTGAAGGAGAAGAAGAAGATCATAGTCAAAGGCTCCCAATTCTTCAAAGAGCACTAGCCTTTCATTGATGCTCTCCAGTTGGTTTTTCACGCTAAGGTTTGAGCTGGAGGTCATCTCAAGTTAGGCCAAGAGCAAGAGATAGGAGCTTTTTAAAAACTAGGGCAAGGTTGCACAACTGTGTCAACCAGGTTTGAGAGATAAGATGTAAAACAAGAATGAAGAACTTAGACTGAGGGAGATCAGTTTAAATAGGGAATGAAAAGGCATAACCAAGAGAAAAAGAGATTTAAGACAATTAGATTTTGAAAAGACAATTCACATAAAATCTTTTGGAAAACTAGCAAGTAAGATAAAGACGTACAAAGAAAAAGTAAGAAATGACAAGAGAGAGAGAGGCCACAGAGAATCAATAGAGTAAAGCACCACTACTCTCCAGATTCTGCCCAGATAGCTTCATAACTAACATAGCAATCTTCAGACACGTAGATTTTTAGAGATCAGACGTCAAAAAAGATTTTTCATTTAAAGAGTTACAAGAACTCCTTATTCCTTTTCTGAGTCTCAGAGCCTGATGCTTTTCAGAAGCAATGTGTCATCAAAGACTGTTCAAGACTTTGATGAAGCTACTTCTGATCAGCATTAGTCTTTGATACTCCATAGTTAGAATCAAGCTATTTAACAAGATCATGAACCCTTTCTTATACAAGAATTAAGTCTTTAAATAACATTGGGTAAAACAAGCAAAACAACTCATTAATGAATTGACTTAAACAACAACACTTTCTGATCAAAACTTTTGAGGCCATAATGCTTGGTTTTGAATAAAGAATAAGAACAAGGGTATCAAAGAAGGACACAATATATTTTTTTATAAAGGTATACATGTTTTCCACTTGTTTTGAAAATTCTTAAGAATACATATTATTTAAGATAGTTATGCATCAATGAAATAGATGCATATACTAAAGTAAATAATATCTCATCCACAAAAGTTATCTAGATAAAATTAAGAAATTTAGACATACCTTAGTGTAGCTTATGAACAACTTTTGGTTCCAATAATATTATTACTGATGAGAATCAGTCTTAAAGCACTCTTTGTGTTGAACCTGGTCATTGTTCATCATAGTCTTGGAGTTTAGTAGTACCAGTAACCATAGTACACTTTTTCTATTTTTCTCCAGACTCTAACTTTCCTTCCTCTTTCAGATTTAGGATTTGGAACATATGCTTTCCGCTTGTCGTAGGTTGTAGTAATCCATTGTCAAGACATTAAGACAAATGCTCTATCTTTTCCTTTTAGAATATCTACAAACACAATTTCAGATGTTCGGTACTCACAATCTTATGGGTCCTATTGTGTTAGTTACTCTAGGCTTTTTCTTATTATGTACCCTTGCCTTATAGTAATATGTAGGCTCATTCCGAATTTTATTCTAAGAGAGATTCTGTCTTAGATAAGCTTTGACATTAGTTTCTGAACTTTTCAGAAACTTAGTTCCTGAAGTCTTAGGTACATGTTTTCTTATAGCCTTTGACTTGAAGGTCTTAGGTTTTAAATTCTTTGACCTTTTGACCTTTGGATCATAGTGTCTGGTTTCTTCAAAACCACAAGCTTTGAGATCTCTGGTTCTGACTTCTGCAGAACTTTTGACCTTGAGGTCTCTAGTTCCATTTTAATCAAAACTTTTGACTTCTCTGTTATCGAGTCTATTGGGTTTAGAACTTTGATACTTTCAGTTCACTAATACGGAAAACCCCTTTAACAACGATTGAAAAATACATATAATAACGCAGATCAAGACGTTGTTATGTAGAGTGTTATGGTAAATGCGCTACTTATAATCACGGCTCTGGGACCGTTGTTGTATTCTAGAAAGCGCGCGGTATATCACAACGGTTATGCTTAACAACCGTTGTGATACATAAGGTACTGGGTTCGAAACCCAACAACAGCAAATAAATTACATTAGATCACGGTTAATGTAGAAAACCGTCGTGGAAAGTACCCATAGTTTATTATATACCAATGCTTATTGCTTGGTTTACCATACACCTATTTAAATAAATACAACTATTAAAATTGGCAAAGAAATATATAATCTAAAAATTAAACTATTCTTGAAAACCAACTTAAACACACCAATGTTTTTCGAATTGAATCCGTCTTATTCTGCACATTTTATGTTCTTTAACACATATATAATTCAATGGTCTGATTCCTTCAATGCATCGATATCTTTTATTATAGTTTACCTCATCATCTTCGCTTATCAACGCAATTGTAAATATCGATGTATTGAAGCAAACAGACCATTGAACCATATATTATGTGTTAAAGAACATAAAATGTGCTGAATGAGACGAATGCGATTTGAAAAACATTGATTGATATAGGTTGGTTTTCAAATACATCTTAATTTTCAGAATATAAGTTTCTATGTCAATATAAATGATTGCATTTTCATTAAAAGGTTAGTGAAACAAACAATATACATAGTATATAATAAACTAAACTTGTCAACCTGTATAAGAAGTTAAAGAACAAAACATTGCTAAGTCACAAAATGCCTCTATATTGTGACTTAGCAATGTTTTGTTCTTGTTTTGATAACATTTGTCGACAACAACAACATACCACAAATCCATGCAACACAATAAAAAAAACATACATTATTTAAGCAACAAAACCCCAAGTGGGACTGTAACAAATCAAGATACATTGAGTCAATAACGCACCTCTTATTGAAAACAATCGTGGAACTATAACAAATTAACATATATCAAGTTCATCTAGTTTGTGATGCCATGAAGAAAAAATATAAGGTGGATGAAGTTTATACAATAACTTCATACATCTTATATTTTTCTTCATGACAACAAAAACCATATGAAACATCATCACAGTATACGCTTGCTACCACCATCATCACCATGTATCCACAAGGAAACACAACAAAAATCAAACTTAACCCTAAAACATCAATAACATTATGTTTTCCACAAGATCCTAAAACCAAACCCTAAAACAATAATCCTAAATTATAAACATCAACAGCATCCAGAAGAAGAGTAGAAAGAAGAGAGCAGGAACATATCATCTTCGTCGTCGTAGGAGTTTGCGTCAGACGTTGCTCCCGTCAGATATCCTTTAAGCTTCTTTTATCCATTCACTTGTAACAGTATTGGTTAAGATTCATGATATGAGAGGGTTGTGTTAGGGTTTTCTTTAGAGAGAAACAACTGTTATGAACTGGGCAACAGATAATTTCGTTTATATATTAAAAAATATCACTTTTCTTTACAGTTTAAAAATATAACCATAATTATATTTTATATTTTAAAATAATAGCAAACTATATCACGACGGTTCCCCATAATAACCGTAGTGATATCCCTTATTTAAAAATAAAAGGGAGCGCCTTAACGTTAAACGATTTTTTTTTACCACATCTGAGGTTCGAACCCATGAAAGATTGATTCTATCATACCAGTTATACTTACAACCGTTATTATACCCTATACATTTTTAATTAAAAAATATAATATAAAGTTAGCGCCTGAGTTTAGAGATATCACCACGGTTTTTGGAAGAACCGTGGTGACTTGGGCGTTGTTGTTTGTGCGTTTTGTAGTAGTGGCAGAAGACACAAAATAGTCGTTAAGCCCTTTATTAACATAGATTGAAAAAGATGGTTCTAAGGGTTTCTTCCATATCAAGGTTTTGGAATCAAAACAGTTTTCAAGAAAGCCCAAACCTTCTCATTTGCTCTTGCTTACTCCATAAATCATGGATGCAAGCTTAGTTCTATTAAGACCCATTGTCAAGAAATCTTAGAGAGCCATATCTTTCTCATTTAAATGTTCCTTGGAATCCTTTTTAGCTTGAGCAACTAGATTTCTTTCTAATTCTCAACAATTTCTTTAGAATATTTCAATTATTCTCAAAGAAAAATAAGTTGTTTCTTAACAACCTTCACGTGCCTTGCCTTATCTTGACAACGACTCAAGATATCATGAATAAAAGTAATAAGATCACAACGAGATAGGTTAGAATATACCTCATCTTCCTCATCAGATTCTGTCCAGAACCTGACTCAGATTCTAAATCAGAGAGTGTGTTAGCCATTAGTGTAAGGTTGGCTTCTTCAGCTTCTCTATCTAAATCTTCTTCATCATCAAGTTCATCCTATGTTGCCATGATACTTTTATTGAACTTGCTCTTGGAACTTTCCTTATGAAGGTTTCCCTTCTTGGATCTATCCTTTTATAGATCAAGAAAATCTTTTTTGAAGTGACCAGGCTTGTTGTAGTTGTAGCAGATCTTTTAGTTATTTTCCCTGTTTCTGGAACTGGAACCTTTGAATTTAGAACTTATAACAGAGAATCTCTTGTTCCTCTTGGCCACCTATTGAAACCTCTTAATGATGAAAGCCATTTCCTTATCATCATAGTCCCCATTAGAATCTTTTTCATCAGAAGCTTTTTTTGGTTTTCTGACATTTGAGGATCTGGAAGTTTTATCATCTGATCTTTCATCATTAGACCTCAAAGCAAGAGATCTAGGTCTTAACATAGGTTCATCACCATTCAGTTCCATTTCATGGCTCTGAAGGTTACTGGTCAAACTTTCAAGACCTAGAGTATTCAAGCCTTTAGCCTCCTGAATAGTTGTAACCTTGGGGTGTATCTTACAGGAAGACTCCTCAAGATTTTCTTAACAATAACAAAAATGGTATAGATTTTGTTTAAGACCTGACGGCTTGATACAAGAACTTTAAGCCTAGAGAACATGGTTTCAATGTCTTCATCATACTTCATCTTTAAAAGCTCATACGGTTGAACCAAAAGGTTGGCCTTAGCCTTCTTAACCTGTTGGTTGCCTTCAAAGGTAGTCTTAACAGTTGACTTATCAATGATCTTAATGTACTCTGAAAGTAGTAAAGCATCCACCAAAATGCCTCTCACTCTGTGGTGCTTTAAGTAGGATTTCTTTTGTGCTGGTGTAAGGGTTTTTCTATTTGTTACCATACCATTACCATTGACCTCAATGTCAATTCCATCTTCAAGAATGTCCTAGAGCTCACCATTAAGACCAGTGATGTGAGTGTACATCTTTCTTTTCTACCATTAAAACTAAGTGGAATCACCACTGAATTTAGGTGGTCTAAAGTAGTGATTCCTTTCAATAGTGTTATAATCATGATGAACACTACCGAAAGAAATTTCATCCATGACCTAACTTTCAAAAGTACCAGACATTTTGTCAAAGATATATTTTTCTCAGGATCTTCTGTACCATTGTTAAGTGTTTAACACATACTGTGCTCTGATACCAACTGAAGGTGATAAAAAAATACACTAGAAGAGGGGTTGAATTGTGTATGGGAAAGTTTACTTCTTTTTCTTTAAACATGCTTCAAAACCTAAGATGTCAAACTCAGATTCTGATCCAAGTAAGAGGCTAAATCAGATCAGAGTTTGACTTCAAAGTTTGCTGCTCAATGAAATGTAAGAGCAAAAGTAAATAAAGAGACACACAATATATCATGGCTCCTCTCAACCTGAGAGTAGTCCAGTCCCATTGTAGCACATTAATTTTTTTACTATCATTGAACAGATTACAATTGCTTAAGCCAACTGGTCCAGACTTTCTGCTCAATCAAACCCTAAAAGATACTTCTTGCTTAAACCCGCGGTTTAAGACTTCCTTCTCAATATAACCAGAAAGTTACTTTCTTGCTTAAACCATTGGTTTAAGACTTCCTGCTCAATCTAACCAAAAAGAGACTTCCTTTATTAAACCCTTGGTTCAAGACTTCCTGCTCAATCTAACTAGAAAGAGACTTCCTTGCTTAAACCCTCGGTTCAAGACTTCCTTCCTTGTTGAGACCTTTACAGATTCTATACAGCGGTTTAGTATAGTAAATACAAATGCACTTGATACTCTTGTCAATGGTTCACAATTGCAACACATATTCCGACGTCTTTAAGTTTCTAAGATAAACAAAGATAAGAAATCTTAAGACCCTATGTACAATCTAACAAATATACAAATGTGTTCTTGCTTGTATCAGATGCTTTTTGTGTTATGTGATTCTGTTGACAACCTATTTAAAGACTTCCATAGTATTTGAATCTTTAGAACTTTCAGAGTTTTCAATAATAATCAACAAATCAATATTGATCAGTTTGATCAACATCTTCTTCATATCCTTGAACTTCCTTTTAAAGGACCAGGAATATATTCGTTGAAGGTAGCTTATTTGTAGCCACTCTATTTGAAACGGTAACTATAACATTTGGAACTAGATATCCATGTGTATGGATGAACAACTCAGGCATCATGGAGATAAATCAACTTTCTTGAGCTATGCGCATTTAATGCAGAGTTGACAAGTCTGAACCTTCTGATAGAGTAGGTTGCTTTTGTGCAAAGCCTACATGGGTTAGGTGCTGACTAGACTTCAAAAGTTGAGGCTTGATCTTCAGAGTTTGAGGTGCTAGATTCTGTCCAACCAGAATCTGAGTCACTTCTTTGTGGAACTGAGTCTTTTGACAGACTTGAAATCTTGATATAATTCGACTTTAGAATCTGTACACTTGAACAACTATTAGCAAACCTATTGTTCTTTAAATACATTATTATTATCAAAACCTTTTAAGGGCATAAAAAAACTTGTTCCAACACTAGATACTTGCATAATCAGCCATATCTACCTCTACAACACATATGAGGTTAGTTCAACAAAGGTAACATTTATGAATTATTCTATAATCATGATGTTTTTGAAAATCATTTTAATATAGAAAAGTAAATTTATTTCTAGACCTTGCATATAGAGGACTTAGAAAATACTTTATCACCTTTGTCACACAACTTACTTAATACTAAGTAAATTGTGTTATAAGATATCAATATTTAAAAAAAAAAACTCAAAGGTAGGATTAGGGATCTTACTAATAGTCCCAGATCCAAAAAAATTACCTATACATAATAAGTAGTTTCTCCTATCATAGGAGTAAAATAAGAAAGCATATTCTTTTTAGTTAAATAATTTGAACAACCACTTTTTAATTTTGAGCTAATAAGCATATCTGCATCACAACTTGACTTTTTGACTTTTGATACCCAACTCTTTTTGGATCCTTTAATTTTAGCGAGATAAATATTTTCTATAGATTTTTCATTAGGATCATAATTACAGACATAAGATGAAGCAGACGTTTCTCATTTTTCTTCCATGGTATTCTTTATAAAAATGTGAAGGGATATAACCATATTTACTTTCATGACTTTTACTAATAATTGCATTTAAGAGATTTTCATGTTGAGGTTTTATCAGAATGACATGTTACTATATTTTTTAACATTATTCTTAGGCTCATAACTTAGATCAGCTTTATAAAAATATTCAAGTTTTCTCTTCCTTTAGTAAACTTATCAAATGTGTTTTGAATATCACATCAATTTTATTTTTAAAGTTATTGCATTAATCACACTTTGTAGGTTCATATAAAACTTCATGAGAAGAGAAAGGAATTTGAGCTAAAATGTTTTTTTTCTTTCTTTGAGATTTTCTATTTCTTCCTATAAGTTTTTATTTTCTATTTCAAGGAAAGAAAGAGTAATTTCAGAGATGGAGACAATGTTTTTTGGTTTACTTGATTCTTTGTTTAATTTCTTACATGAGCTAAATAAGTCCTTATAAGAGAAGTTTGAAGTTATCTCATCTTTTTCGTAATATTCTATGAGACAAATGTTTTTTCTTTCTTATCTGAGGATTTCACGTCTTTGTCATTTCAGGTGATATAGCCATTCTTAGATTTTTTTAGGTTTTTTGAATTTTATTTGATTCTGATTCTGATTTCTTCTCTGGTTATAATTCTGAGGGAAGTTTAGTTTTATGCGCCCTTTCTTTCTAAAGGTGAGAAAAACGTAAAAAGGGGGGTTGAATTATGTTGGCTTTTTCTTTCTTTTTAAACTCTTAAGTCATATTCTAAACACAAGGTTGTAGAATCTTATTTAGTTAGAAATATGCAGCGGGTATACAATGCAAGAAAGAAGAATAACACACAGAGTTATCCTGGTTCCTCTCACAACTCGAGAGTAATCTAGTTCTCGTGTACTTACAAGAGATTTTTACTATAATCTCACAGGATTACAATTTGCTCATGCACACAAGCAAGAGACTTCCTTTGCCCAAACACACGAGTATGAGGCTTCTTTGCTCTAGCACACAAGTTAGAGACTTCCTTTGCTCAAACACACAAGTATGAGACTTGCTTGCTCTAGCACACAAGCTAGAGACTTCCTTTTCTCAAACATGCAAGTAAGAGACTTCTTTGCTCTAGCACATAAGCTAGAGACTTCCTTTGCTCAAACACTTAGTAAGAGACTTATATCAGTGTACCAAGAAGATAAATGATTATTGGGTGAATACACATGATATACAACCAAAGGTGTATAAGTAATATAACGCAATAAGACTCTTTAAAGACTTAAGGATTTCTAAGAAGTTTAGCTTGTGTTAATACTTTGATAGAGTAACTTCTCTTTTGTTTTCGATTAATCTATATTAGTGTTTGTACATGTTATTTTATATTCAAGTATTTTAGCTCCTTAAATAGAGAAGAAAATAGTCATTGAAGATGCAACAATATAGTCCTTTGAGAAGCTTTCAAAAGAGTCGTTGGTATGTTCATAGATGAACAGTGACTTATCAGTGTCACCTTGATCCTTGCACTTCGAATGGCTCCGTTTCTGATCACCAGAAGCATACTTCTCCAAAGTCTGGTCTTCAGAGCTGATTCCCTCAGATTCTAATCTTTGGATGTTGACTTCTGTCATACCCCAAATTTTGACCAATAAGATTTCCCATCATTGTGCAAATCATCATATCAATATGGAGGAGCCTTTATGCCTCACCAGTCTCCCCAAAGATGGGTGAGCATTCACTACTATCAAATTTAGGGTTTCAAGCCCTCTCAAAGTTCTTAGACAAAAGATCAATCAAGGAATGACATGATCTTCAACTTGTCTAACCTCTCAAACATCCACAAAGGATCAAGAGGACTCCCACTTTAAGGATTAAGCACAAGGCTGCTCCCTTCTAGGTGGATTAAGCCTCAAGATCACCAGTGTCACCAAATTAGGGTTTGGTCGACCAGGGCCTCCAGATGGAAATTTTCCACTGGGCATGAGCCAGTGATTCAAATCATAACCTAATATGCTCCATGGAACACCATGAACCCAATCATCAAGTCAATTTTGCTTCAGGGGATGCATTCACTAAAAATAAGGAATTAGGGTTTCATGACCTAATTCCCCCCTAAGTTGACTTTTGGGACAAATCATGAGTCAAGACCTCAAGACATGATTTGAGGGACTCTAACACACCACATTGCTCCATTTTCAACAATGGATTGGTCCAAGAAGCTTGAGCAACAAGTTTCAATTTCATCTGAACCACAAATAGGGTTTCGCGGGAAAAGTCAACTGTAGCTTTTACTTTTGACCCAGGCATGCTCCCAAATCTTGGGACATGATTCAATACACCCTATAACACCTATGAAATTTATCCATCAAGTTTGATTTAGGTCAAGGACTTGACTTCATAGAGGATCGCACAGTTTGGAATTCATCTAACAAAAAGTCAACTGTGCACAAAAGTCAACTTTGACTTATTGAGATTTTTCACAAATATGGTTCTTTGACCCTAAAATGATGTCAATGTGTGATTTGAATCAACATTCATCAAGAAAAATCAAGAAAAGTGGGATAACTTGCAAAAGGGGTAACCATAAAAACTTAGAAATTTTTCTAAGTTATGGAATAAAGTGGCTAGGGTACCAACTTTGGAGGATCATAACTCCTAAACCACAAAGCCATTTTCCCCCATTCAAAGCTGGATTTGTAGCCCTCATGGCCCTCTACAAAAGCTTCAACTACACCTCATTATAATTCATCATGGATTTTGAGTTATGGAATGATCAAAATGGCTGAAAACATGAAATGTCATTTTTTCCAACACTTAGTGAAATTTTCACTAAGTCAGAATTTGCCTTCACTTTTTTCCAAATGTAGGGGTATTTTTCAGTTGGATCCAAAAAGTATCAAAACCAATTATGATCAAATAGCTGTTGTATCATATAAGGGCTTTCCAAAATGGCCAAGAACTCCATCAAATTCCACTTGAGCCATGAGATATGACAATGCCAATATGCCTTGCTGCAAACTGTCATGGCAAGGCAGATTTTGGAGTTTTGCTCGATTTGCCCAAATTTTGCAAAGGGCAAGCAACTCTATCCATTTGAACACCTCAAGGGGGGACCAAGGAGGAACCAACTCTGATCCCAAGCCTCCCAAGTCTTTGGAACCAAAAATAGCATGACAAACCTAGAATTGCTTAAAAGAGGGACAAGACTCCAATTTTGGATTGGAGAATTTAATGGATGCACCAAGGTGGCATGGATTGAGCCATTTACAACTGAATTCAGTCAAGACTTATCCAAGACCAAGGGAACCAGCAGCCTGTGCCCTAATCTCTAGTCAATGGCTAGAGGAGACTTGGATTCTCATTGCTCAACATTGGCCAAACCTATGCAGCAGTGTCATTCACTATTCCTTGCAAAACAAACTTGCTCTACTATAAATAGAGCTCAATTGTGTTCAGTTTGAGTACATCAAAGCCATCAAACAGATGCTTTCCTCAAAATCTCCTTCTTCACTCCAGTTTTTCCTTCTAAGGCAAGTCACTATCGGGTTTTGAGTTTGAGAGATATTCCAACCAAACCAATCACACACACACACACCTCATAAACATCATATAGAAGTGATCCAAACACTTAAACAACATCTGGAGCACTGATTTCTCAGAATCACCAGCCAGCTGCTCAAGGTTTTGACCAAGTTGCAGTTGGGATACCATCTTCAGTTCCAGATCATTTCCATTCATTCCAAGCATCCAGACACACTCCATAGCACCTAGGGAAGCTGTCCATATCCTTGGAACCAAGCTGCAACACCTTTAACACAAAACACGATCACCAACTACAAGAGGTAAGCATGAGCTCTTCTAACTCTATGATCCATGCATTTTTTGCTGCACAATAATTTGACCATATGTTTATAATCATGCATAGAGTGTTTTCCCTCAATCAATTGCTTTGTTTGAATCGTGTATGGAATTTCTGAACCTTCATGCAAATTTTAGGGTTCTTGAGGTTTCTCTTTGATTTCTTATTCCATGCTTAAAATAAAAGAAATTAAAGACCATAGACATGATCGTGAGGTGAAAACGAGCAAATTGATATGTAGATTGTATGATATAATCAAGTATTCAGTGAGATTGGATAGAAAACGCAAATCTGCAGAAACAGAGGGTGGCGCGTGTTCTTGCCCTTGTTCTTGGCGCCTTTTTTGAAAATTTGAATATTTGAATTTTGTGATTTTATTTAATTGATTCAAAAATTAATTTCTTTCTGAGTTTTAATGATTTTGAGTTGATTCTTTTTTTAATAATTCAAAAAAATGTTAAAATATTTTATTTTCCCAAAAAATCCCAAAAATATTATTTATTTCATATACTTGATATTTTTGTAAATAATTAATATTTTAATTGATTTTGACATTTAAAATATTTTCTCCCTCTTGATTTTTCAAATTTTAGTGATTTCCAATCATGTTGTGGATCAAAACCTGATTTTTGAAACATTAATCCAAGATCACAATTTGTTTTCCACATGTTTAAAAATTTTGGTCATTTTAATTGAATTTTTTATTCAATTAAAATACTTTTTGAAAACAAATTAGGGTTTTTGATTAATTCAACCCTCATCAAAATTTTTCAAACACTTTGGGCCTCTAATAGAGTGTAAGACCCAATCTCCTTTTAACTAAAACCATTTTGGGCCTCAGATATTGTATAAGTCCCTCTACGTTAAAAGAAAAATCTCGGCGCGATCGCCATTTTCCAAACAAATAATTATTTGGGCCTACCCTCGTGTTATAAGCCCCATTCCTTTCTTTAAAACTTTTTTGGGCCTCTATTAGAGTGTAAGACCCAACCCCCTTTGAAAACCAAAACATTTTGGGCCACAGTCATTGTATAAGACCCACTGCGTTTACAAAATCCTCGGCACGATCGCCATTTTCAAACAAAACCCTGGGCCTCTCCTTGAGCTATAAGACACATTCCTTAAACATTTTTTAGCCTCTCCTTGAGCTATAAGACACATTCCTTAAACATTTCTGGGCCTCTATTAGAGTGTAATACCCAAACCTTATTGAAAACCAAAATAATTTGGGCCTCGGTCATCGTATAAGACCCACTGTGCTTTCAAAAATCTTGGCGCGATTGCCAGTTTAAAACAAAAACCAAATGGGTCTCTCCTCGAGCTGTAAGCCCCATCACTTGTACAAAAATAAATCATTGGGCCTCTAATAGAGTGTAAGACCCAATCCCCTTTTAACCAAAACAATTTTTGGGCCTCAGATATTGTATAAGTCCCTCTGCGTTAAAAGAAAACCGCGGCGCGATTGCCATTTCAAAATAAAATAGTGGGCCACTCCTTGAGCTGTAAGCCCCACCACTTATAAAAATAAACCTTTGAGCCTCTTGAGAGAGTCTAAGAGCCATCCCTTTGTACAGAAAACCTTTTGGGCCTCAGTCACTTGTATAAGACCCTGTGCAATTTCAAAAACAACAGTGCAATCACTGATAAAACCTTGGGCCTCTCCTTGAGCTGTAAGCCCCAACATTTCTTTCTAAGCACTTTCTCCTTTAATTTTGAATATAATATTGTTATCAAAGCTTTCTTTGTTGAACAACTAACCAAACAACATGGAAGCTCTACAACCGAGTAAGTGTTTACCCGTTTTCTTTATCCGCTTTCATATATATATATATAACTGTATTGTGGGGCTGCTCACTGTAAGTCTTCTTTCACAAACTTTTATATACCTGTAAAATATCCACTGTGTAATACTAGTATAGTTATTTAGAGTTTTCCCCGGCAACTACGTCAAGCACTAGGTAAAGCCCTGTTGGTCACTCTTAAATACAAACAAAACTAGATCCCCATAGGATTACCAGACACAGTCTTCCCTCCTCTTGGGGTTAAACAATATGGAGACGTGAAAGGCAACATTCTCGGTGAACCCTTTCTCAGACTGTCACCCTTAGAAATTGTCAAAGAAACTCTAACTCCCCAGAGATGATCTTTTCCCCGTGAATGGCATCTCTTGAGTTTCTTCCAAATTCTCGGACTTTCCTGGCTTGATCTATTCCCTGTGAATAGCATGTATTGAACTTCTCGGGGTTTGGAGACCCACATGCTTCATAAAAGCATCCTTCCCTCCTCTTGGGCGTTGTACAAGGACCCTTCGGCTTCTTAAATGCTCTCATGCCTTCTCTTGGGCTTAGTACAAGGACCCAGAGACCTCTACAGGTATAGGAACAGAACCTAGTCATCAATTTGCTAGAGTTGTCTTTCTGAGTCAAGTATCATACCTGTTAATGGGTTGACCTTCATCCCTTAACATACCAGTCTTCTCTTGGGCAGTATACAAAGATCATTCACTATCTGAGAATCAATTTCTCAAGACACCAGTAGACTTGAACAGTCTCAATACCCTTTGGATTTCTCATTTCCTTAAAGAATAGGAAATAACCCTGATGCTCTGATCAGTACCAAAACACAACAATACCTTTAATCATTCCCTTCATAAGAACTAATTTTCTCTTTTATCCAACATACTGGACCTGTCACTGAACTGAAACAGTCGCCAACGGATAGCCTCCTCTTAGGCTTTGTATAATGATCCTTTCCTCAGGAAAGTTAGCCTCCTCTTGGGCTTTGTACAAATGATTCTCCCCAGCAGAGCTAACCTTTTATCCTCCATCTCGGGCTTTGTACGAGATACTAAAATACTCTCTTGTTGAGTATAAAAGACTCTCTTGTTGAGTCAATCTCCTTTTAGCCTCCATCTCGGGCTTCGTACGAGATACAAAACCACTCTCTTGTTCAGTATAAAAGACTCTCTTATTGAGTCAAACCCCTTTTAGCCTCCATCTTGGGCCTTGTACGAGATACAAAATTATTCTCTTGTTGAGTATAAAAGACTCTCTTGTTGAGTCAATCACCCTTTTAGCCTCCGTCTTGGGCTTCGTACAAGACACATATAAAAATTACTCTCTTGTTGAGTATAAAAGACTCTCTTGTTGAGTCAATCACCCTTTTAGCCTCCGTCTTGGGCTTCGTACAAGACACATATAAAACACTCTCTTGTTGAGTATAAAAGACTCTCTTGTTGAGTCAACCCTTTTAGCCTCTTTCTCGAGCTTCGTACGAGACACATAAAAGCACCCTCTCGTTGGGTCAATAGCCTCCTCTTAGGCTTTGTATAAAGAAAACCCCGGTTGAGTCAATCAACCTCCTAGCATCAAAGCTGTGCATTGTTCATATCATACAAACATCAACAACTCCTCTTTAGAGATGAAAAATTCTCCATAAAGTCAAAACCCTTTACCTTCACATCTTGGGCTTCGAACAAGATACAAATAGACCCTTCAGCTTCACATCTTGGACTTTGAACAAGATACAAACCATCTTTAGCTTCACGTCTTTGGGCTTTGAACAAGACACCAAAACAATCCCTTTCCTCCCATAGAATAGGAGGAACTACGATCGCTCTGATTTCCCTGTTTTGCCAAAACGGGAATACGTAGGCATAAGATTGTAAAACTCTTAGCGAGCACACTAATCAAAAAACCCAAAATCCCATACCTTCACACATCAATCGAAAAGCATCATTCATAACATCCTACCAATAGCATGATCCCATCATACTTAGCTAAATAAGCAGAGAGAGGCCCACAATCTAAACCGCATCTGTAAACCAACAGTCATCTGTTTAAACTCAATATGCAAGCAGGGTTAATTGGAGACATCTATTTCCCTTCCTTCATCAGCTTCAATAGGATAAAAAATGAATCGACCTATAGTACCCCAGAGCGGCAGTGCTTAAGAACCACGTCCAAAATCGCTCGCTCCAGTAAAAATGGTGCCCACCGTGGGGCCATGCAGGGCATTTTGTCCCTATTATCCCTTTGGATGAAACTCTAAATTCATGTCATAGAAATGACGACTCTGCTGGGGATTCATTGTCTGTATAGGATCATAAGACTAGAGGTCTAAGATGATTAAGACAAATATATATATACTGCTTTTCCTAAATGATATCTGTGTTTATTTTCCTGCTAATGGGAATGCGTGTGATGTCGCATGTGGAAAGATTGAGTATACACCTAAGATAGGTGATGGCAATGCGGGTAATCTTACTGGGAGTGAATTCCACTTAAGAGCCCCTGATCGACCATCAAACTCAGTGGAGACTCCCTTTGCAGATACATTGCCTATACGACTTTGGTTGTTGAAAGTAGTGTGGTCGACTGGGTTATCTGAGAAGCTGAGGTTTTTAGCAGACTTAAGCCATTTTGTAGTGCGGAAGCTATCGGAAATAGTTGTCACGCGATACTACCCTCATCTGAGTTCACTCTAGGATACATCAGCTCGCTGGCGATCCGCTTGCTGTTGTTATCCCAGAGTGGTCAATGATTTTGCGGACAGGTACAAAAAATCACCAGTATATACCTTTAGGGGGGGGGGGGGGGTAGAGCCTTGACTTCATGACACCGACCCTTTGACCCCATGTTTTTTCTATGTTTTTGTGTACTGCATTCATGCATTCATTTAAAAAACATTAAAATAAAAAATATTCTCTTCTAGTCTCTCTTTTTTAAATTAAATTGAGACAATGATTGCAAATGTCAGAGAAAGGAGATTGCGCTAATGGATTTTGGTAGAAGGAAAACTCATAAGTACACCTTCAAGGTTCCAAAGTTAGAGGATTTAAGAGGTTTGGCGAGAATGATCACCAACCACGAGGCTTTCAGAGCTAAGTATGGAGGACTGTTGTCTCTATTAAGGGTCCATGTAATCGAAGGAATCCTGTCCACGCTAATCCAGTTCTATGATCTAGTTTATCACTGTTTCACATTCCCAGATTATCAGCTTGCACCAACGCTGGAGGAGTACTCTCACCTGATTGATTTGCATATCACTAATCAGGCTCCTTTTTCTGGACTGGAAGAAATTCCAAAGGATTAAACCATTGCAAGAGCAATTTATTTGGACGAGTCAGAAATCTGGACTCACATGACCACTAAGGGTGGCATCCAAGGTTTGCCAGCCCAGTTCTTGACAAAGAAAGCCCTGTACTTTTCCAGTATAGGGAACGTGGCCGCTTTTGAGAGCATCTTTGTTTTGCTCACCTACGAGTTATTTTTGTTTCCCAACATCGATAACTTTTTATATATCAACGACATTAAGATTTTCCTTATTGGAAACCCCATGCCGACCTTAATCGCAGATGCGTATCATTCGATACACTTAAGGAATTTATACAGTGGAGGAATAATCACATGCTGTGTACCCTTGCTATACAAATGGTTCACTTCCCATTTGCCCAAGTCTGCTGCATTTTGGTATCAAAAGAATACTTTACGTTGGTCGCAGAGAGTCATGTCTCTTACCAACTCGGACATCGATTGGTACAATCGAATATACGACGGGATCAGAATCATTGACCGTTGTGGAAATTTCCCAAATGTGCCCCTTATAGGAACTAAGGGAGGAATTAACTATCATCTGGTGTTAGTCCGTCGTCAATTTGGATACCCGATGAGGCATGTCCCACGCAATGCTCATCTGGAAGGTCTTTTCTTCAAGGAAGGAGAAAATGACAGGGCACTAAAGACAGAAATAGTGCATGCCTGGAAACACGTTCATAGGAAAGGACGAGAGTCTCTAGGAAAACCAGATTGTGTCTCGGTGGAGCCTTATCTCCACTGGGTACAAACTAGAGCTCTCAAGCTGAGGATGCCTTACCCTCGTCAGGAAGTTCTTCCATTAAGGGACTCTGTCCTTTATTTCATGTTTGAGACGGAAAAACTTCAAGTTACCCTCAGCAAAGTTTAACAGGAGAAAAGGTCTTGGAGGAACAAGTATCGTATTCTCAATGTGGAATGTAAGAAAATACAGCAATTGTTAAGAGAAAAAGACGCTCTGATTGAGATTTTAGAGCAACATGCTGTAGAGAATCAGGATGACCAAAGGAGTTTGCTCACGCCTTTCACTTGGCAAAGGAATGACAACCCGACAACGGCCCAAGAGCCCCGGTCAAAGAAAAAGAAAGCAACAGAACCAGCACTTGAGCTCTCCTCAGAGAGGACTCCGGATCCATTAGTTTAGGTTTCCTTTTCCAGCACTTTGTAATCTACTGTATTTCCATTTCCGTAATCCTTTGAATTCAATAAAACGGGGTTTCCCCACTGTTTGATATTTGCAATCTAATTGTCGAAGTTTACTTTGAATAAACAAAAATAATTAATAATCATTGCATTCATCATTCTTATAAACGTATTCTTCTTACCTACGAATCTCACATTTGCGTCTCAATTCTCAGGCCAATCGTTAGAAAAAGATGGATGATCTCGAGGAAGAGAACAGAGAGTTTAGAGAAGAGATCGACACTCTGAAAGAGGATCTGAGAAAGCTTCATAACGACATGCAAGCTCTAGTAGAAGCTCAGATGCAACAACAAAGGATTGTGATATCGGAGATGACATCGACACCCATAGTGGAAAAGTCCGATCTTAGGTACAAAATGCCGAAAGATCGTCCCTGGGGCATGCCTATTAACTATATCCCGGAAGGATATGTTTCGTCGATCAATGAGGATCAGGGAACTGCAGCAGGAGCCGCTGGGCCTGAAGGTTACACACTTCGGGAAAGCGAAGATGCCAGTGGAATGACAACAACTCCTGAAGGTTACAAACTTTGGGAGGCACTGAGAGTCTCGGCCATAATGACTATACCACCACCCGTGGTACACACTGTCCCGGAAGGACAGATTCCACAGATACCTTCTGGTGGAAACGACATCATGTTCGACAGAATGAATAAGTTCCAGGAACAGTTCCTGGAAATGCAGAAAGAACTGCAAGCCCTTCGCGGTCAGGATTTATTTGTAAAAGACTCCGCAGACCTCTGCTTGGTCCCCAATGTGAAAGTTCCGCACAAGTTCCAAGTGCCCGACTTTGAAAAATACAAGGGTAACTCTTACCCTCAGAGTCACTTGGTGATGTATGCTCGGCGAATGTCAGCTCAGACAAAGAACCAGGAGCTACTGATTCACTACTTTTAGGATAGTTTAATCGGTGTTGCACTCAAATGGTATATGGGTTTAAACCGCGCCACGATCGGCACATTCAGAGATCTTGGCGCTGCCTTCATTCAGCAGTACAAATATAATCTGGACATGGCACCGGACAGAGATCATCTCAGATCGATGTCACAAAAGGACAAGGAAACCTTTAAAGAATATGCTCCGAGATGGCGTGAAATTGCCGCTCAGATTTCTCCACCTCTGGAGGAAAACGAGATGACAAAGATCTTCTTAAAGACCTTGAGCTTATTTTACTATGACATAAAGGTTTCCAGTGCGCCCAGTGACTTCACCGATATGGTGGGCATGGGAGTTCGTCTTGAGGAAGCGGTCCGGGAGGGACATTTAGTAAAAGACGCTGGATCATCAAGTAGTAAAAAATGATACGGTAGTGCTCTCCCTAAGAAAAAAGAGCAGGAGATTGGGAATATCTCTCTCGGAAAGCAAAGGCGACGTTATCAACCAGTAGCAGCTGTAACTCCTGCTATCAACCCTGCGCCTGTTCCTGCGTATCAACCTTAAGTTGTGCAGAGCCAACCTAATCAATAGCAACTTCAACAAAGGATACAACAACCTCTTCAGCAGGCTCGTCCTCCATATAACAACAACCGTACAACGCGACCTCTAGGGTTTGACCCTATACCTGTGTTGTACGCAGAGATATTTCCGTTACTACTGGTCAAGGGGCACGTCCAAACCAGGCCTCCTCTTACAGTACCGAAAAATCCTCCTTTCTGGTTCAAAGCGGATCAAACTTGCCCTTACCATCAAGGAGGACCCGGGCATAACATAGAAAACTGTCTCAGTTTCAAATCCGACGTATAAAAGCTTGTTAGGAGCGGAGTTTTATCTTTCAAAGATACGAATCCGAATGTTCTCACGAACCCGCTGCCTCAACACGTGAAAGCTACAGTCAATTTGATAGAGGGAGAGTCTAACAACATCTATCAAATTCAGGATGTACTCTTGTTAAGGGCCAACTTGGTCAAGATACATTGTTGACAGAGTGGATGTGGCCATGTGCCACATCATAATTATCACCAGTGTGATATCTGCTCTAAGGACAATCAGGGATGTTCTGTGGTGCAATCAGCTCTACAGGGACAATTGGATCTCAGATGGATCCAAGAGCATCGAGTTCGTGGAGTCAACATGACCTATACGAATTCCAACATCATTCAGAACCACGACATCCGTGCAATGAATGTCAACTTGGTGGCGATGCACTCAAGGCAAAGCCAGTATCATAATCTGCCACGGCACGATTATAATTCCTGTCTGACTTGCTCGGTAAACAAACAGGGATGCTCTTTTGTACAAGAGACCCTCCAGCGTCAGATGGATCTTGGGTGGATCCAGGACTACCATGATAGAAGTCCTTATCAGATCAACATGATTCAAATCTTTGATATAATGAATACCAGCTTGGTGGAGTTACACGCCAGGCAGGTCCAACTCGGTTTTCTCACTTCACATGATTATCTGAACTGTAAAGCATGTTATGAGAGTAACCAAGGGTGCGCTCTCGTTCAGAGAAATTTACAACACTTATTAAACCACTGGTGGCTTCCAATTTATCTGGATGAAGACACACAATAAATCAGTGTGCTTAATGGAAACCCTACTCGGCATAAAAGTCAGGATGTCCAATCAATGGAAACAAACCTGGTAAGGTTGCACTGCATTCAAAGCGGGCGTGGCCAGGTGCCACCCCACAACTACGAACGTTGTAGAGTCTGCTCGGAGAATAACCAAGGATGCTACCTCGTGCGAGCAACTCTCCAAGGTCAGTTGGATCACAAGGAGATTCACCCAAACCTAGCTTCAGGGTCCGTTGACTGGATGCCGGACTACTTCGCTGATCAGATCAGAGACGTGGTTGTAATCTCTGACCCTGAGAGGAACAAGGATGTTTGTGCCATCATCCCTCTACTGGACGAATCAAAGGTTCTTAGCCAGGAACTGACTGAAGTTACTTGTGACAGTCAGAAAAATCAGAAGGCTCCTGTAGATATCTATCTACCGAGGCCGTTACCGTATGAATCAGCTAAGGCGATCCCTTACAAATACGGTGCAACGATAATTGAAAATGGAAAGGAAATCCCAGTACCTTTCGTCGTGAATATTGCAGACATCAGTTGAGTAACACGGAGCGGTCGAATCTTCAACCGAGGAGTTGGAGAACCTAACAAAGAAAAGGAACTTCCGACAGAAGCTCCTGATCCACCAGTCGGTCAATCCAATAATCCTGACCTTTCGAAAAACAATGATGAGATGCTGAAGCTCATCCAAAGGGGTGAATACAACATTGTTGATCAACTGTTACAGACTCATTCAAAGATCTCAGTGCTATCACTTTTACTCAGTTCCGATGCCCACAGGGAGGCTCTACAGAAAGTCTTAGAGCAGACCTTCGTGGAACAGGATGTGTCAATATGACAGTTCGATAGCATCATCTCTAACATCACTTTCTGCAACAACTTAGGATTTAGTGATGAGGATTTGCCAGATGGCGCTCAATATCACAGTTAACAGCCAGGGCGATGCTTTAGCCAGCGTACTGGTAGACACAGGATCGGCCATCAACGTTATGCCGAAGTCCACTCTAATGCAACTATCATTCAAAGGATCCCCGATGAGGGGCAGTGAGGTCATCGTCAAAGCTTTTGACGGATCTCGGAAAGCAGTTATCGGCGAAGTCGACCTTCCCATAACTATCGATCCTCACACTTTCCTAATCACTTTCCAGGTCATGGACGTCCGGGCAGCGTACAACTGTTTATTAGGAAGACCTTGGATACACTAGGCTGGGGCAGTCACTTCAACGCTGCACCAAAAACTGAAGTTTGTCAAGAACGATCAACTCGTCACGGTCTGTGGAGAACAAGCCTTGCTCGTGAGTAACTTATCATCATCTACTTATGTAGAACCCGTGGAGGCTGTTGGGACTCAGTTCTAAGCACTTTCAGTGAGCAATAAAAATCAGTCAGAGAAAGGAACCTCGATTTCCTCATACAGAGATACTCTCGACGTGATAAAAAATAACAATACAAAAGGATGGGGACAGCTTGTTATTCCTACCGATAACAAAACAAAGAAGGGTCTTGGTTTTTCTCCGACTTGCACCTAGACAGCTGCTAACGATGAAAGTCTTCATCCCATTAAGGACTTCTTCCACAGTGGAGGTTTCCTTCACCCAGTGCCTCAAATAGTCCATACTATCAACGAGGAGGATTCCTCCGATATGGATGAGGAATGGAAGTCCTATCTTAACAAGGACGATTATATGTCTCAGGAAGAGGTGCCTACGCCATTTTGCTATCCCGCACAGAGTCCGAGATTTATACCCAGGTCAGATGTCAGAATGATATACGGAGATTGTGATCCGGAAGGATGCCGTGCTCCGCCAAAATCATTAGAGAAAGACACTCCGATGAAATACAACTTTGACCACGACTATTATGGCCCAATGGATGGCCTGCCTATCTGGAAGCTGTACCCAGGAGACTTGGGGCAAGAAAATCAGCCAAACAATGAAAATCAGCTGAGCATCATTGAACAGAATATCTGCGTCCCCACCATGTCATGGGATCATTACTCAGGTCATTCAGAAAGTATCCAGCACGACGATGAATTGGTAAAGCTTGCCGGACTAGAATTCATCAACTATGCATTTCCCGAGGTCAACGTCATCGAGAGAGATGACTCCTCCAGTTCCAAAGAAGTGTGGGACACCTTAGGACAACCGAGTGGTAAATATGACTATATAGTCAAGTACACCGCTCCTGAAAGCTCTCGTATCAGGCTCGAAGACGTCCAGCCAACTGGATGGGGAGATTTGCCTGAGAGCACAAATACTATACAAAATACAACTGAGGAATCTTCCTACGACAACTCTGCCTGGGAGACAGATTCCAACAATTCTGCTCCACCAGAAATCAGCGTTATTTCTGAAGACAAATCAAGGAAAGTACCAGACTTTGTGATTCACCAAGGAGTTCGCTGCCAATGGGTTGCTGTCGATGTTCCGAAGATTGTTCATAAGTCAAAGTAATTGCCATCTTTAACCTTTCACCCTGCCCAGGTGAAACGGATGTTTTGATAGGGCTCACTTTCTGTAAATTTCCCTCTTCGCTTCGCCCAAAGCGACAAAGTTTTGTTTTATAGGGCTGTAGTTTCAAGAATCGACTTGTTCATTAATAAAATAACGTCGTTCTGTAATTTCCGCATTAATTGTTGTTTTCTCTTTTCGCTTTTTCAGAAAATGGTAATCCTAAAAAACAACTCAATAATAAAAACAAGCAGTTTTTCAAAAAAATACACTGTACACACCTGTATTTTCTCTATCTCTTCTAAAAACAATCATCACGTCATGCAGATTGCGTGTTTTAAACCCCGTTGAAACATACGATCCAATGCCTTCTCCCGACTTTGAGTTCCCGATATTTGGGGTTGAAGAAGAAGTTGACAACGAAATTCCAGAAGAGATCTCCTGATTACTCCGACAGGAGGAAAGGTCCATTGAACCTCACAAAGAGCCATTGGAAATGGTCAACTTGGGTTCAGAAAAAGAGAGAAAAGAGATCAGGATTGGGGCACTGCTTAGTCCAACTGCCAAAGAGAGTTTGACAAAGCTTCTCAAAGAGTTTCCCGATGTATTCGCATGGTCCTACCTGGACATGCCAGGGTTGGATACCAGCATCGTGGAACATCATTTACCGTTAAGGTCAGAATGTGCGCCAGTAATATAGAGGTTGAGGCAGACTCACCCGGGCATGGCCATCAAAATCAAAGAGGAGGTACAGAAACAGATTGACGCGGGTTTCCTCGCTACGTCTGAATATCCTCAATGGTTAGCCAACATCGTACCAGTTCCAAAAAAGGATGGCAAGGTCCGAATGTGTGTAGATTACAGGGATCTAAATCAGGCTAGTCCAAAGGACAACTTTCCTTTACCACACATTGATATGCTGGTAGATAGTACAGCAAAGTTCAAAGTTTTCTCCTTCATGGATGGATTCTCGGGCTATAATCAGATTAAAATGGCGCCAAAAGACATGGAGAAAACTTCGTTCATTATCCAATGGGGTACCTTTTGTTACAAGGTAATGTCATTCGGTTTGAAGAACGTCGAGGCAACCTATCAAAGGGCCATGACTACTTTGTTTCATGACATGATACACAAGGAAATCGAGGTATATGTCGATGACATGATTGCCAAATCTAAGACAGAAGAGGAGCATATGACCCACCCGTCAAAACTATTCGAGCATTTGAGAAAGTACAAATGTCGCTTGAATCCCAACAAATGCACCTTCGGTGCCCGTTCAGGGAAACTTTTAGGGTTCATCGTCAACCAGAAAGGGATTGAGGTTGATCATGACAAGGTCAAGGCCATTCAAGAAATGCCTTCTCCGAAAACTGAAAAACAAGTCAGAGGATTCCTGGGACGTTTTAACTACATCTCCAGATTCATATTCCTCGTGACCGCGACCTGTGCTCAGATTTTCAAATTACTCAAAAAGAACCAGAACTGCGTTTGGACAGAAGATTGCCAAATCGCATCCGACAATATTAAGGAATATCTGTTGAATCCACTGATTCTATCACCTCCAGTGGAAGGAAGACCACTGATAATCGACCTAACAGTCTTGGAAGACTCGATGGGTTGTGTAATTGGCCAACAAGTCAAAACCAAACAGAAAGAGTCTGCCATTTACTATCTGAGCAAGAAATTCACCGACTGTGAGACTCGGTACACGATGCTTGAGAAATCTTGCTGCGCTTTGGCTTGGGCAGCCAAATGTCTTCGCCAGTACATGATTCGTCACATTACTTGGTTAATCTCATAAATGGATCCAATCAAGTATGTATTTGAAAATCCTGCTCTCACGGGAAGGATTGCCCGTTGGTAGATGTTGTTATCAGAATATGACATAGAGTACCATGCTTAAAAAGCCATTAAGGGGAGTATTTTAGCCGATCATTTGGCTCATCAATCGATTGACGATCAAGAGTCAATCGGGTTTGACTTCCCAGACGAAGATGTCATGTATTTGGAAATGAAAGATCGCGATGAACCGCTACCCAGTGAAGGGCCATAACCAGATTCCCAATGGGGACTAATCTTTGATGAAGCCGTCAACCATTACGAAAACGGAATTGGGGCAATCATCATAACACCTCAGGGTACCCACATTCCTTTCACCGCCAGACTTACGTTCAAGTGCACGAACAACGAGGCCGAACACGAAGCTTGTATCATGGGGTCTCGAAGAAGCGATCGACTTAAGGATCAAGAACTTGGACGTATATGGCGACTCAGCTCTGGTCGTCAATCAAATCAAAGGAGATTGGAACACATACCAATTAGGATTGATTCCTTACAAAGATTATGCAAGAAGGTTGTTACCCTTCTTCAATAGAATCGAGTTTCATCACCTCCCTCGTGATGAGAATCACATGGCTAATGCATTAGCCACTCTCTCTTATATGATTAGCGTAGGTCAATGGAATGACCTACCTAAGATCGACATAATAAGCCTTGAACGGCCCGCTTACATCTTCACGATTGAAGCAGTCATAGACGACAAACCTTGGTATCACGATATCAAATGCTTCCTTCAGAAATAAGAGTACCCACCTGGGGCACTAAGAAAAGGCCGAAAAACCCTCAGAAGACTGGCTGGCAGTTTCTTTTTGAGCGGTGATACTCTCTATAAGAGAAATTTTGACATGGTCTTGCTTCGATGCGTAGACAGACCAGAAGCAGACATGCTGATAAAAGAAATTCACGAAGGATCCTTTGGTACTCATGCCAACGGACACTCAATGGCGAGAAAAATTCTAAAAGCAGTGTACTATTGGTTGACCATGGAATCCGACTGCTACGAGTACATGAAGAAGTGTCACAAGTATCAGATATACTCCGACAAAATCCATGTACCACCAACACATCTCAAAGTTCTCTCCTCCCCGTGGCCTTTTTCCATATGGGGAGTCAACATGATTGGCATGATTGAACCTAAGGCTTCGAATGGACATCGGTTCATTCTGGTCGCCATTGACTATTTCACCAAGTGGGTCAAAGCAGCTTCATACGCTCATGTAACCCGACAAGTGGTGGTCCGATTTGTCAAAAACAATATCATTTGCCGATATAGTGTTCCAAGCCAGATCATTACTGATAATGGATCTAACTTGAACAATAAGATGATGAAGGAGTTATGCGCAGAGTTCAAGATTGAACACCATAACTCATCTCCCTACCGACCGAAGATGAACAGAGCGGTAGAAGCGGCTAATAAGAACATCAAGAAGATTGTTCAAAAAATGGTTGTAACCTACAAAGATTGGCACGAGATGTTACCCTTTGCTCTTAATGGTTATCGGACATCTGTCCGCACTTCAACAGGGGCAACCCCTTTCTCTCTAGTATATGGCATGGAGGCAGTGCTTCCCATAGAATTAGAGATCCCATCAATCCGGGTATTGATGGAAGCTAGGCTAACCGAGGCTGAATGGTGTTAAAGCAGACACGACGAACTAAATTTAATAGAAGAAAAGAGAATAAAGGCTCTATGCCATGGCCAGTTGTATCAGCAAAGAATGAAGAGGGCGTTTGACAAAAAGGTCCGACCTCGCGTCTTCAGAAAAGGAGACCTTGTGCTCAAAAAGATACAATCATTTCTCACTAATTCTCGGGGTAAATGCACTCCGAATTATGACGGCCCCTATGTGGTCAAGAAAGTCTTCTCAGGCGGCGCCTTGAGACTTGCAACCATGGAAGGAGAGGAATTTTCCTACCCCAAGAATGTTGATGTAGTCAAGAAATACTTCGCCTAAAAAAAACGTCTCGGTGGATTGAAAACCCGAAAGGGTGGTCCAAGCAAAAGTTAGAGACATGATCAAAAATCATCCCGGTGGATTGGAAACATCACAGTATAATCCACGCAAAAGTTAGGGATAATGGAAAGTAACTATATTCAACAAAGGGGCAAGTCCCTCAGCAGCAGTTACACCATCCATTAGAAAACTCCAGTCAAGGTCATCTTCGACAGAAGCTCAGGATGCCCAGAATTCAAGGTTGGTAGAAGGATAGTGGTCGTTATGTTTCAATGTATCCCTTTTCCCTTAAATTAGCATTTTTCAAACTTTGTAAATACTCTATGGAATCACGCGTTTGGCTGATCTCCATCCTATCAATAAAATTTGAAACGACATTTTAATATGATCAACGATTCTTGAAACGAAACAAAAATGAATTTACTTGTCAAACTTTTTCTGCTTTTAAAATAAAGATGGAAATTCTTTTGACTGTTAACATCAGAAGAATATCGCTCGCTTCTCCAGAAGTAATCGAGCTTCAAAGTGCAGAATCAAAGTACTCCTTCTGAGCCAATGCGCCTGAATGAAGGATCAGCTGTATCAGATACGGCTTTCCCGTCTGATACCCTCGGCATAGTTCTTACCTCCTAAGCCCGACCAACGGTGTTCCCCGTAGGGACTATTCCTCCTAAGCAATGCAGAATTGCTATCTTGTACCAGCGGTACTTCTTCGTCCCCAGCAGTGGCCGAGTATCCAGTCGTGTTCATCCATTAGTCTGTATGTCGTGTCAGTTTTGTCAGCATATACATACATACATCATGCATGATTGATTTACATTCATATTCATATTGCATCACTATCACTCTAGTCAGTCTTATCCCCTAGTGATAGAAGTCTTCTCAATCGAGTTGTTAGTTCTTTCCTCGTCAGGAAATGTTGCGTCTGAACCATCTCTCTCCTCCAGTTTATTTCTGGATTGGAGTGGACCCTTGACCACTTTGATAACTTGAACCTGTGAAAGATCAGAGAATCTTCCACAAATGTCACTCTTCGCCATTGGATATGATATCTTCGCTTTCCCGGATTAAGGAAAATCCCCAGAGAAAGCCTCTTAATCAGAGAGTCGGCAATGCAATCATTTTTCTCTGGAAAAATCCGCTGACGAAAAGGACATCAGCACCTCAAAATTAGATCACGTCATATGGCATTTCTCCGAGAAGATCTCTGAGAAAATTATGATATAATATCCCCAAGCTGGAAACAGTCTCACAAGAGACTCATTTTCCCCAGTAGAGTCAACAAATGGCGTCTCCAAACAAAAAAGTTTGTGTACCTCTACAACTCAGACGAATGTGTTCCCCAGCAAGTCTGACATCAAAACTTTTTCCACTCAAATGGCATCTCCCCAGGAAAATTCAGCGAGAATTTTGAAGGAAAGGCGCTACAAATAGCCTCCCTTGTCAAGAAAGTTTATTGACAAAAGAAACTTAGACCAGTTCCTTGGTAGGAAACCAGGATCGAGGGGAAGTTTATTTCAGAAACTTAGACCAGTTCCTTGGTAAGAAACCAGGATCGAGGGGAAGTTTATATCAGAAACTTAGACCAGTTCCTTGGTAGGAAACCAGGATCGAGGGGAAGTTTATATCATAAACTTAGACCAGTTCCTTAGTAGAAAACCAGGATCGAGGGGAAGTTTACAGCAGAAGCTAAGACCAGTTCCTCGGTAGAAGACCAAGATCGAGGGGAAGTTTACATTTTTCTAAGCATCATTGCTTAGCAAAATAAGAAGGATGCGCAAACTGCCATTCCTAACCACCATCAAAATTTCGGGTATTCCGATATTTAATCCTCTTACACCCCGAATGCCCGAATACCTTCGCCATTCACACCTTTGGGTCCAAGAAGATTAAATAGGGGCATCTGTCATACCCCAAATTTTGACCACTAAGATTTCCCATCATTGTACAAATCATCATCACAATATGGAGGAACCTTTATGCCTCATCAGTCTCCCCAAAGATGGGTGAGCATTCACTACTATCAAATTTAGGGTTTCAAGCCCTCTCAGAGTTCTTAGACAAAAGATCAATCAAGGAATGACATGATATTCAACTTGTCTAACCTCTCAAACATCCACAAAGGATCAAGAGGACTCCCACTTTAAGGATTAAGCACAAGGCTGCTCCCTTCTAGGTGGATTAAGCCTCAAGATCACCAGTGTCACCAAATTAGGGTTTGGTCGACCAGGGCCTCCAGATGGAAATTTTCCTCTGGGCATGAGCCAATGATTCAAAGCATAACCTAATATGCTCCATGGAACACCATGAACCCAATCATCAAGTCAATTTTGCTTCAGGGGATGCATTCACTAAAAATCAGGAATTAGGGTTTCTTGACCTAATTCACCCTTAAGTTGACTTTTGGGACAAATCATGAGCCAAGACCTCAAGACATGATTTGAGGGACTCTAACACACCACATTGATCCATTTGTAACAATGGATTGGTCCAAGAAGCTTGAGCAACAAGTTTCAATTTCATCTGAACCACAATTAGGGTTTCGCGGGAAAAGTCAACTGTAGCTTTGACTTTTGACCTAAGCATGCTCCCAAATCTTGAGACATGATTCAATACACCCTATAACACCTATGAAATCAATCCATCAAGTTTGATTTAGTTCAAGGACTTGATTTCATAGAGGATCGCACAGTTTAGAATTCATCTGACAAAAAGTCAACTGTGCACAAAAGTCAACTTTGACTTTTTGAGATTTTTCACAAATATGGTTCTTTGACCCTAAAATGATGTCAATGTGTGATTTAAATCAACATTCATCAAGAAAAATCAAGAAAAGTGGGATAAATTGCAAAAGGGGTAACCATAAAAACTTAGAAAATTTTCTAAGTTATGGATAAATGTGGCTAGGGTACCAACTTTGGAGGATCATAACTCCTAAACCACAAAGCCATTTTCCCCCATTCAAAGCTGGATTTGTAGCCCTCATGGCCCTCTACAAAAGCTTCAACTACACCTTATTCCAATTCATCATGGATTTTGAGTTATGGGATGATCAAAATGGCTGAAAACATGAAATGTCATTCTTTCCAACACAGTGAAATTTTCACTAAGTCAGAATCTGCCTTCACTTTTTTCCAAATGTAGGGGCATTTTTCACTTGGATCCAAAAAGTATCAAAACCAATTATGATCAAACAGTTGTTGTATCATATAAGGGCTTTCCAAAATGGCCAAGAACTCCATCAAATTCCACTTGAGCCATGAGATATGACAATGCCAATATGCCTTGCTGCAAACTGTCATGGCAAGGCAGATTTTGGAGTTTTGCTCGATTTGCCAAAATTTTACAAAGGGCAAGCAACTCTATCCATCTAAACACCTCAAGGGGGGACCAAGGAGGAACCAACTCTGATCCCAAGCCTCCCAAGTCTTTGGAACCAAAAATAGCATGCCAAACCTATAATTGCCTAAAAGAGGGACAAGACTCCAATTTTGGATTGGAGAATTTAATGGATGCACCAAGGTGGCATGGACTGAGCCATTTCCAACTGAATTTAGTCAAGACTTATCCAAGACCAAGGGAACCAGCAGCCTGTGCCCTAACCTCTAGTCAATGGCTAGAGGAGACTTGGATTCTCATTGCTCAACATTGGCCAAACCTATGCAGCAGTTGCCATTCACTATTCCTTGCAAAACAAACTTGCTCTACTATAAATATGGCTCAATTGTGTTCATTTTGAGTACATCAAAGCCATCAAACAGGTGCTTTCCTCAAAATCTCCTTCTTCACTCCAATTTTTCCTTCTAAGGCAAGTCACTATCGGGTTTTGAGTTTGAGAGTTATTCCAACCAAACCAATCACACACCACCTCATAAACATCATATAGAAGTGATCCAAACACTTAAACAACATCTAGAGCACTGATTTCTCAGAATCACCAGCCAGCTGCTCAAGGTTTTAACCAAGTTGCAGTTGGGATACCATCTTCAGTTCCAGATCATTTCCATTCATTCCAAGCATCCAGACACACTCCATAGCACCTAGAGAAGCTGTCCATATCCTTGGAACCAAGCTGCAACACCTCTAACACAAAACACGATCACCAGCTGCAAGAGGTAAGCATGAGCTCTTCTAACTATATGATCCATGCATTTTTTGCTGCATAATAATTTGGCCATATGTTCATAATCATGTATAGAGTGTTTTTCCTCAATCAATTGCTTTGTTTGAATCGTGTATGGAATTTATGAACCTTCATGCAAATTTTAGGGTTCTTGAGGTTTCTCTTTGATTTCTTATTCCATGCTTAAAATAAATGAAATTAAAGACCATAGACATGATCGTGAGGTGAAAACGAGCAAATTGATATGTAGATTGCATGATATAATCAAGTATTCAGTGAGATTGGATAGAAAACGCAAATCTACAGAAACAGAGGGTGGCGCGTGTTCATGGCGCCTTTTTTGAAAATTTGAATATTTGAATTTTGTGAGTTTATTTAATTGATTCAAAAATTAATTTATCTCTGAGTTTTAATGATTTTGAGTTGATTCTTTTTTAATAATTCACAAAAATGTTAAAATATTTTATTTTCCCAAAAAATCCCAAAAATATTATTTATTTCATATACTTGATATTTTGGTAAAGAATTAATATTTTAATTGATTTTGACATTTAAAATATTTTCTCCCTCTTGATTTTTCAAATTTTAGTGATTTCCAATCATGTTGTGGATCAAAACCTAATTTTTGAAACATTAATCCAAGATCACAATTTGTTTTCCACATGTTTAACAATTTTGGTCATTTTAATTGAATTTTTTATTCAATTAAAATACTTTTTGAAAACAAATTAGGGTTTTTGATTAATTCAACCCTCATCAAACTTTTTCAAACACTTTGGGCCTCTAATAGAGTGTAAGACCCAATCCCCTTTTAACTAAAACCATTTTGGGCCTCAAATATTGTATAAGTCCCTCTACGTTAAAAGAAAAATCTCAGCGCGATCGCCATTTTCCAAACAAATAATTATTTGGGCCTACCCTCGTGTTATAAGCCCCATTCCTTTCTTTAAAACTTTTTTGGGCCTCTATTAGAGTGTAAGACCCAACCCCCTTTGAAAACCAAAACATTTTGGGCCTCAGTCATTGTATAAGACCCACTGCGTTTTCAAAAACCTCGGCACGATCGCCGTTTTCAAACAAAACCCTGGGCCTCTCCTTGAGCTATAAGACGCATTCCTTAAACATTTTTGGGCCTCTATTAGAGTGTAATATCCAACTCTTTTTGAAAACCAAAATAATTTGGGCCTCGGTCATCGTATAAGACCCACTGTGCTTTCAAAAATATCGGTGCGATCGCCAGTTTAAAACAAAAACCAAATGGGCCTCTCCTCGAGCTGTAAGCCCCATCACTTGTACAAAAATAAATCATTGGGCCTCTAATAGAGTGTAAGACCCAATCCCCTTTAAACCAAAACAATTTTTGGGCCTCAGATATTGTATAAGTCCCTCTGCGTTAAAAGAAAACCGCGACGCGATTGCCATTTCAAAATAAAATAGTGGGCCACTCCTTGAGATGTAAGCCCCACCACTTATAAAAATAAACCTTTGAGCCTCTTGAGAGAGTGTAAGACCCATCCCTTTGTATAGAAAACCTTTTGGGCCTCAGTCACTTGTATAAGACCCTGTACAATTTCAAAAACAACAGTGCAATCACTGATAAAACCTTGGGCCTCTCCTTGAGCTGTAAACCCCAACATTTCTTTCAAAGCACTTTCTCCTTTGATTTTGAATATAATATTGTTATCAAAGCTTTCTTTGTTGAACAACTAACCAAACAACATTGAAGCTCTACAACCGAGTAAGTGTTTACCCGCTTTCTTTATCCGCTTTCATATACATATATATAACTGTATTGTGGGGCTGCTCACTGTATGTCTTCTTTCACAAACTTTTATATACCTGTCAAATATCCACTGTGTAATACTAGTATAGTTATTTAGAGTTTTCCCCGGCAACTACGTCTAGCACTAGGTAAAGCCCCATTGGTCTCTCTTAAATACAAACAAAACTAGATCCCCATAGGATTACCAGACACAGTCTTCCCTCCTCTTGGGGTTAAACAATATGGAGACATGAAAGGCAGCATTCTCGGTGAACCCTTTCTCAGACTGTTACCCTTAGAAATTGTCAAAGAAACTCTAACTCCCCAGAGATAATATTTTCTCCGTGAATGGCATCTCTTGAGTTTCTTCCAAATTCTCGGACTTTCCTGGCTTGATCTATTCTCTGTGAATAGCATGTCTTGAACTTCTCGGGGTTTGGAGACCCACAGGCTTCATAAAAGCATCCCCGCCTCCTCTTGGGCGTTGTACAAGGACCCTTCGGCTTCTTAAAAGCTCTCATGCCTTCTCTTGGGCTTAGTACAAGGACCCAGAGACCTCTACAGGTATAAGAACAAAACCTAGTCATCAATTTGCTAGAGTTGTCTTTCTGAGTCAAGTATCAGACCTGTTAATGGGTTGACCTTCATCCCTTAACATACCAACCTTCTCTTGGGCATTATACAAAGATCATTCACTATCTGAGAATCAATTTCTCAAGACACCAGTAGACTTGGACAGTCTCAATACCCTTTGGATTTCCCATTTCCTTAAAGAATAGGAAATAACCCTGATCCTATGGTCAGTACCAAAACACAACAATACCTTTAATCGTTCCCTTCATAAGAACTGATTTTCTCTTTTACCCAACATACTGGACCTGTCACTGAACTGAAACAGTCGCCAACGGATAGCCTTCTCTTAGGCTTTGTATAATAATCCTTTCCTCAGGAAAGTTAGCCTCCTCTTGGGCTTTGTACAAATGATTCTCCCCAGTGGAGCTAACCTTTTAGCCTCTATCTCGAGCTTTGTACGAGATACTAAAATACTCTCTTATTGAGTATAAAAGACTCTCTTGTTGAGTCAATCTCCTTTTAGCCTCCATCTCGGGCTTCGTACGAGATACAAAACCACTCTCTTGTTGAGTATAAAGGACTCTCTTGTTGAGTCAAACCCCTTTTAGCCTCCATCTCGAGCCTTGTACGAGATACAAAATTACTCTCTTATTGAGTATAAAAGACTCTCTTGTTGAGTCAATCACCCTTTTAGCCTCCGTCTTGGGCTTTGTAGAAGACACATATAAAAATTACTCTCTTGTTGAGTATAAAAGACTCTCTTGTTGAGTCAATCACCCTTTTAGCCTCCATCTTGGGCTTCGTACAAGACACATATAAACCACTCTCTTGTTTAGTATAAAAGACTCTCTTGTTGAGTCAACCCTTTTAGCCTCTCTCTCGAGCTTCGTACGAGACACATAAAAGAACCCTCTCCTTAGGTCAATAGCCTCCTCTTAGGCTTTGTATAAAGAAAACCCCGGTTGAGTCAATCAACCTCCTAGCATCAAAGCTGTGCCTTGTTCATTGCATACAAAGATCAACAACTCCTCTTTAGAGATGACAAATTCTCCCTAAAGTAAAAACCCTTTACCTTCACATCTTGGGCTTCGAACAAGATACAAATAGACCCTTCAGCTTCACATCTTGGGCTTTGAACAAGATACAAACCACCTTTAGCTTCACGTCTTGGGATTTGAACAAGACACCAAAACAATCCCTTTCCTCCCATAGAATAGGAGGAACTACGATCGTTCTGATTTCCCTGTTTTGTCAAAACGGGAATACGTAGACATAAGATTGTAAAAATCTTAGCGAGCACACTAATAAAAAAACCCAAAATCCCATACCTTCACACATCAATCGAAAAGCATCAGTCCTAACATCTTACCAATAGCATGATCCCATCATACTTAGCAAAATAAGCAGAGAGAGACCCACAATCTAAACTGCATCTGTAAACCAACAGTCATCTGTTTAAACTCAGTATGCAAGCAGGGTTAATTGGAGACATCTATTTCCCTTCCTTCATCAGCTTCAATAGGATAAAAAATGAATCGGCATGTAGTACTCCCGAGTGGCAGTGCTTAAGAACCACGTCCAAAATCGCTCGCTACAGTAAAAATGGCGCCCACCGTGGGCCCATGCAGGGCATTTTGTCCCTCTTATCCCTCTGGATGAAACTCTAAATTCATGTCACAGAAATGACGACTCTGCTGGGGAGTCATTGTCTGTATAGGATCATAAGACTAGAGGTCTAAGATGATTAAGACAAATATATATACTGCTTTTCCTAAATGATATCTGTGTTTATTTTTTGGCTAATGGGAATGCGTGTGATGCCGCATGTGGAAAGATTGAGTATACACCTAAGATAGGTGATGGCAATGCGGGTAATCTTACTATGAGGAATTCAGTCTTGTACCTATCCCCATTTTTTTTAAATAATAATATGCCTCTTCCTTTTCTTCTTGCGTCTAATACTTTTAATCACTCGCGTCTTTATCATTTGAGCCACCAAGGGGAATGAGTTTAAAGAATTTTTCTAACCATTCCAACCAATATTATGTTGAGAAAAAAAATTCCAAACAAAATAAATCATTAAAGGGGAAACAAAATATAATTTAATTTTATCCAGAAACATTGATTCCCAAAGGTAACACAATCATTTTTGTTTAGAGAAGAAACAAATATGACAGAAGCCACATTTCTTTGCTTAAACAAACATGAATGGTTAGATCCATCACTATAACTCAAGGATCGTAAGACCAAAAATTCTCGGAAGAATCCTTAATTAGGACCTTCTGAACTAGAAGATCATTTTACACACTAAACTAACTAGTTCAGAATTAGATTAGAGAGAATCATATATAAAGCTGAAGGAAAAGATACATTAGATAAAAAAACACAAGTTAATGACAATTTGGAGAAATACACAGTATTCAAAAAACACGTACATCATTAACCATTAGTTATTATCTAATAGTTTATAAACCAAGTCTCTAAAAACCTTTCAGATTCATGACACATAACTGGACAAATGTCAACCAAAATACTGCACTTATATGCTATTAGAGACAGTTAATCAAATTCTGAGTATCAGAGGTTGAGTTGCTCAGATGCTACTATTCATCAGAAGTTTGTTCAGAGTTTCTAACCACAGTAGCTTATGATCCTCCATTTAGAAGCAAGCATTAATCTTTAACAAAATGCATGTTCATATTATTTTTGAGAAAATCAAATATATCAATAGTAAAAGGCTTGGTAAATATATAATCCCATTGATGATATGTATCAATGAACTGTATATCTATCACACCCTTTTGAACAAATATTTAATGAAATGATGTTTTATTTCTATGTGCTCGGTCTAGAATGTTGAATAGGGTTCTTTGTCAAACAGAAAACAATAGTATTATCACAAAAGATTGAAATACTGCTTCCACTTATCTAATAGTCTTCCAACTGATATTCCATCCATAGTAGTTGTGTGCAACAACTTGCAACTGAGATGTATGATGCTTCTACTGTAGACAAAGCAATTGTAACATTTCTTTTACTAGCCTAAGATATTAGGTTTTAACCTATGAATTGATAGCTTCCACTAGTGGGGTTTCTCTCAATTTTATCCCCAACATAGTCAGCATCACAGAATCCAACTAGTGCATAATCTAGGGATTTCTTATAAAGAAACCCTATATTGGTTGTTCCCTTCAGATATCTAAAGATACTCTTAACAAGCCTTTCTTGGCCAAGAAGCAAGAGTTCCGGTGCGGGAGTAAGATTCTTATCCAACCTGTCTATTAGTGGAATCCCCAAAAATAAATATTAATCTCATGTAAATGAAGGGAAATTTTATGGCTTAAAGGAGCTTTTAAGCCACTCTTCTAATTCCTCTTGGGTTATTTCTGATCGGGTCTTGCCAGGGGTTGGTGCATTGATGCCGAGAATACGCTGTTTGAAAGGTAAATGTTAAGTGAGTCTCTCTAGGAACTGACTAAAATATTGCACACATACAGACATAAATAAAATATATGTTCTAAAAGTTGTTAAATAAAGAAGAGAGCCAATCATATCTCTGTACTGCTTCTGACAAACCTTGGTGCTGCTTTCCTCTTTGCTCATGTTGCAGGTTGGATGCATAGGAGTGCTCGTGATCTTGAAATCATCAAGCTTGAACTTCTTATGAAGCTATTTTGTGTATTTAGTTTGATGAACATAGACTCCCTCTTTGCATTGATTGATTGGAATTCCAAGGAAGAACTTCAACTTTCCCATCGTACTCATTTAAAATCAAGCATGCATTATCTTAGAAAATTCTTTGCAAATAAAAGCATTAGTTGATCCAAATATGATGTTATCAACATAAACTTGGACGATTATAATGCCATTCTTAAGTATCTTTCTTAAGAGTGTAGTGTCAACTTGCCCATTTTGAAATCCATTTTCTAATAGAAAATTACTCAGTCTCTCATACCAAGCTCTGGGAGCTTGTTTGAGTCCATAGAGTGATTTCTTTAATTTGAAAACATAATATGGGTGGACTGAGTCCTCACACCCAGATGCTATTTAACATGCACTTCTTCAGGAATGACACCATTTAAGAATGCACTCTTAACATCCATTTGGTATAAAATGCTGCCATGATTAATAACATAATAGAGAAGTAACTTGATTGCCTCTAACCTTGCAACTGGTGGGAAGGTTTTATAGAAATCTATACCTTATTGCTAACTGTAGTCTTGAGCTACAAGTCTAGCCATATTTCTTACCACTTCTCCTTGCTCGTTGAACTTGTTTCTGAATACCCAATTTATTCCGATGATGTTCTTCTGTGAAGGTTTGGGTACCATATTCTAGACATCATTCCTTTGAAACTGATTCAAATATTCTTATATAGCCATAATCCAACCATCATCTGAAAGTGCTTCATCAATAGAAGTAGGTTCAGTCATGAAGAGTAGTCATAGCATAGAATTCTCTTCTCTGAAGGCAAACCTTGTCTTTCTAAGGCTCTCTTGGATTGTGATGTATATGAGGAGCCATTTTATGATTATTTAGATTCTTTATTATTAGGATGAGCTTCAGAGGTAGAATCAACTTCTATATCATTAGCTTCTAATGTTCTGTTAACTTCTGAGCATCCAACTTCAGTTAGATTGATTTCTTATAAACTTTCATCTTCATGACCTCTAGTTTCTGAAGTGTCTTTAGATACACAAATTTTTGAAAATTTTTGAACTAGCTCTGACATTTTACTGTCAGCCTCTTTGTTATAAAATTTAATGTGTATTGACTCTTCAACCATATTGGTTTCAGAGTTATACACTCTGTATGCTTTAGAGAATTCAGAGTATCCTAAAAAAATACCCTTCTGAGATTTAGCATCAAATTTCTCCAGATAGGCTTTGTTGTTTAGAATGTAACAAGTACATCTAAACTGATGGAAATAATATATTCTTGGCTTTCTTCCACTGAATAACTCATATGATGTCTTGTGAAGAATTGGTCTTATAATGATTATATTCTGAACATAACATGTTGTGTTTATAGTTTTTACCCACAATTACTTAGGTAAGTTATTTTCATGGATCATGGTTTTAGCCATTTCTTGTAAGGATCTGTTCTTTCTCTCTACAACTCCATTTTTATGTGGAGTTCTAGGAGAAGATAACTCATGGAGAATTTCATGTTTTTCAAAAAAAAGTTCAAATGGCTCATTTTCAAATTCACCACCATGATCAATTATTACCTAAAATTTTAGATTCTTTTTTAGTTTGTACTTGTATGCAGAAGATGCTGAACCCATCATATGATTCATCCTTGGTTCTCAGAAATTTAACCCAATTGCATCTGCTATAGTCATCAACAATGACTAGACCATATTTCTTCTCATTGATAAATGTCATACGAACAAGACCAAATAAATCAATGTGAAGAAATTCTAAGGTTCTAGAGGTAGAGACAATGTTTTTAGTTTTAAACGAAGTTTTACTTATTTTCCCTACTTGGCATGCTCCACAAAAAGCATCTGAGTGATAATTGATATATGACAATCTTTTAACAAGTTTCCACTTGATAAGTTTAGAGACTAATCTACAATTAGCATGACCTTGCCTTTTGTGCCAGACCCACTTCTCATCACTCACTGATAGAAGGAAAAGTACCTTCTGATCAACCAATTCAGAAAAATTAATTTTATAAACATTACCCATTCTCTTACCTTTGAACACTATGGACTTGTTAGACTCATTCATGAATATGCAATTCTTCTTATTAAACATAACTTTATAACTAATGTCACAAAATTGACCAATTATTAATTAAAATAGAGGAGTTACCAATAATATCCCTACCAATTATCTTTCCTTTCTAGTTTCCTCCAAATCCCATAATTCCTCCCCCTTCTAGAGTTAGGGTTTAGAACATAAGCTTTTCTCCTGTCATATATCGTGAGTAGCCATTGTCCAGGTACCATGACAGTTGCTTTGCTTCTCCCTTGAAACATATATGCAGCAAAGACAATTTGAGATTTAGGTACCCATAATCTTATGGGTCCTTTATGGTTAGTTCTAATAAGTTTCCTTTTGTCTTATACCTTTACTTTCATATGATAAGGTTTAGGATTATTCACGACTTTTGATTTTAAGAGTTTTTTGTCTTGAATGAACCTTAACGTTAGGCTTTGATCCTTTCAGAACCTTAGCTCATGATATCTTAGGTTCAGGCTTCTTCAGAACCTTTGACTTTAGAGTCTTAGGTTCTGGTTTCTACATAACCCTTGACTCAACAACTTTAGGTTCTAAGTGAATCAAGACCTTTTCATTTTCAGAAGCGGGACAAAGTAAGAGTCAAGCCTTTTCTAAGCAGAGCTCGAAGAGGAATGATTTGTTGCTTTTCTCAAGGTTTCAAACCTTGGATTAAAATATTTTTTAGAATAGCCAAGACCTTCCCCTTTGCTTTTACTCACTCCATACATCATGGAAACAAGTTTAGTTCTATTGAAGCCATTTATGAGAAAATATTGAAGAGACATTTCACGCTCATCAAGAGGTTTGTCAGACACTTCCTTTACCAGAGTAGTACGATCTTTTTCTATAGCTTCATTTTTATTTTGAACAGATTTTAACTCGTATTTCAAAAGATCATATTACTTTTTCAATATTTTCATGTGTCTAGCTTTCTCTTGATATCTTCCCATGAGCTCTTGAAAAAAGGTAATTAAATTAGAACGAGATAGTTTAGAAAATACATCATCCTCTTCCTCAGACTCTTAGCTAGAAATGTAAGAGCCATCAATGCAAAGTTGGCTTGCTCTTCATTCTTTTCAGAGTTTTCCTCGTTGTCTAGTTTATCCCATGTTGCCATGATACTTTTCTTGAATCTGTTCTTGAAGCTATATTTTTGAAAGCTTCCCTTATTTGGCTTGTCATTTTGTATCTCAGGACATTCAACAATGAAGTGGTCAGGCTTTTTGCAGTTGAAGCATCCTTTATGATCATCCTTATTTTCTCTTGAGCCGGATCCTCTAAAGCCACAATTTCTGCCAGAGAATCTCTTATTCTTCCTAGACAGATGCTAAATTATTTTAATGATGAAGGTTATTACCTCATCATCTGAGTCATCTTCGCAATCTTCTGCGTGAGAAGTTTCTTCAGACTATCAGACTTGAGGAGCCTTTGCAATTTTAGCAACACATTTCAAAGCAAGCGGCTTTGAATTTCTGATAGGTTCATCTCCATTGAGCTCCATCTCATGATTCTGAACCTGAAGTCCAGATACAAGAACTTGAAACCTAGAGAACATGGTTTCAATGTCTTCATCCTCCTTCATTTTGAACAACTCATAATGTTGAACCTGAAGGTTATCCTTAGCTTCCTGAACTTGTTAATTCCCTTCATAAGTAGCACATAGGGAATTCAAAATTGTCTTAGCAGTAGATTTATCAATGATCATGATGTAATATGAATGAGGCAGAGCATTTACCAAGATACCTCTAACTCTATAATGTTTTCTATAGATCTTTTTCTATCAAACACCATTCCAACTCCATTAACTGGAACATCAATGCCATCTTCTAGAATATCCCACAACTCATCATTAAGGTCTATGATATGAGTATACATCTTGCCCTTCCACAATTCAAACTGAGTAGAGTCTCCAATGAAAGTTGGACGTCTAGATATATAGTTGTTCTTTTCTGGATTACTATAATCATGATATATAGCAGCATAAGGAGTAGGAGTACCACTCTTAGATTCAGACACACTAGACATAGATCAAAATGTTTAGTGTTAAATATAGACCGTACTTTGATGCCAACTGAAGGTGAGAAAGACACATGAAGGGGGGTTGAATTGTGTTGCTTTTTCTTTACTTTTAAACTCTTAAGTCAGATTCTAAACAAAAGGTTGTAGAATTTGATTTTGTTAAAAATAGGCAGCGAATATAAAATTCAAGAAAGAAGAATAACACATAGAGTTATCCTGCTTCGTCTCACAACTTGAGAGTAATCCATAATCCTTGTACTTATAAGATATTTTCACTAGAAATAAATGAGAACCTTCATTTGCTTTTGTGCTGATCATCTTGTTGATTTTGAAAATTTTAATTTTAATTTTTATGCCTCATAAATTCCTTAAATTTGTGAAACACGAGATTCATGTCTTTATCACTTTCACTTTTGGAGCAATACTTTTCTTCTTCTTGTCACCTTGTTCATCATCTTCTAGCCTATTCAGCTTCATCTCATATTCCTACAATTTACCAAATAAAGTGGCCAAATATATGGAATATAAATGCCCAGATTCAAAAATCGCATTGACTATCGGTTACCAACTATGATTTAAGCATCCTTGGACTTTTAAAACCAAATTCGAATCTTGAAATACTTTCCCCATAGTTCTAATGTAATTCACAATGTGATTGAATCATTATACAAATCATAAATGTTTTCTTCAGGTTTCATTATGAAAAGTTTGTACTCATTGGTTAATGTGTTCATCCTAGCCTTTTTTACCTTAGTTGTTCCATCATGGGTAACTTGAAGGGTGTACCACATTTCTTTTGAAGTCTCAAAGTGAGAAGCATGAAAAAAAACTCATCAAAACCAATAGTGCTTGTGATGATAGTTTTAGCTTTTAAACTGCGCTACACTTTTTCTATTTCTTATTTGGTCAAATCATTTATATCTTTCTTTACCATTAAACCATTAATTTGATGTGTGGGGACAAACAAACCATTTTTCATAGATTTCCAAATATCCTAATACATCCCTACTATGAAGATCAAGAACCTTCAAATAGAGCTTTTACACAAGTCAAGATCAAGAATCTACCAACTAGAGCTTTTACACAGGTCAAGCTTTAGAACCTACAAATAAGCTCTTACACAGGTTTAGCTTGTAACTGTAACACCCATATATATACATACATCAAAGCATATATTATACATGAATTCCACGATTGGGTACTGAAATACCAATAAGTCCCTAGTAAACCCATTATACATATACATGCCCAAAATACCTTAAACAAAAAACTATGGCATGATATATATACAAGATGTTCCAAAGATAAATACTAAGAACTAGATCGACAACGATCTCAAAACTCCACAACGGAAGCTAAGCCACCAACCAAAAACCCAAGATAGTAAGGAAAGTCAAACAACTTTATCCTTACCCTTCGCGGAACCTGTAGTACTTGTAGTATTCAACAATAGTGGGGTGAGATACATTAAATCTCAGTGAGTTCCCTATCTTATAGGTCCTCTCGGCTTTACAAGGTTCTAACACACCCAACTCAAGTCAAAAGGGAAGGGATGTAACACCCCCTTTCTATACCCCCAAATAATCACATAAATCATTTAGGCACATAAAAAAAAATTCGCCAGAGTACGATTAAAACATAGTATAAAAGAGGCATGTCACATCATACATTAAATTAAACCATACAACACCTGCTCAACACATGATATGCAACAGTGGGGTAACTTTCAACGTAGGAACTCTGTCCTTACACCCACATCTCAATATTTAGAATAAAAGCGGAAACATCTAAAATATTGAATAACAACCACATATATACATCAACATATATATACATCATCCAATATGAATCACAAACAACATCATGTTTATATACACAAATTCATCAGCAAGATACATATGCAAATGTATCACAAAAGAATAATATACATCCTAGCTACCCGGTGCTACATATCAGAGCCAACCGACCAAAAGAATGAAGACACGCTTCACAAAAAGACCTCCAGCATACCTACTCTGCAATGCCTCATAGAGCATTATAAAACAGCATAAGGGTGAGAAATATTATCATAATAACAATGCATGTAATTATGTACTACAACATAAACATATAACACATATTCTCACCACAACTCATCCTATATCACAATATAGATATATCATCAAGCATATTCATTATGCATACATTCACCATTATCGTCATTCCACATGAACACACACATACTTGTTTATTCAACAATGCATCATTATAAGATACAGTTTATATCATCTCCCATAAACATACATATATCAATGTTTATTCATCAATGCACAAATACAAAGATGATCAATGCAACTCATAGAGACCGACTCTCGACTCTATGCAGATGCATACGGTACCGACTCATCACCCGAGCTCAATTGAAGAACTCAAAGGAAATATCCTCCCTGCCGGGCCTACGATATTTCCCCATCGCTCATACCATCATGGCATCCGATGTTTCTGGATTGTTCACGCAGACACAATCCGATTGCTCAAACCCCACAAGGGCACACAATCATTCTGAAGATTCCCACGGAATCAAGTGTAACTCATCGCAACGATTACACCCGTTGACTACGCAATGTTCAGAGGATCCTCAAATGATCATTTGTGTAATCAATCACTCACACCCAACAGGAACGCGACATTACACCCGATTCTCCACGAATCGCGACACATGAATGCATGTCATGATGTTTCTCATACAAAATGACCATATACACTCATGTAATGCACACATATTTCACAATATACTCATGCATTCTTCTCATACAATCACGTACAATCTATATACATTCACATCAATGCCCTATTGTATGATTCACATTCAAACACCTAGTCAAAACGGTAAAAGTCTCTAACTATCACTATTCCCGACTTTTCGACATAATAAAATTGGCTAACAATTTCCAAATCATCATAATAAGAAAGTACAGCTCAATAGCTTTCCAACGACACCAAGAATGTAAAAATCGGATAATCGGAACAAAAGTTACGGACGAAAACGAAAACGACATTTTGAAAAATCCCATTTTGACATTCCTCCTGTCCATACGCGTATCACCCATGTCCATACGCGTATGGGCAGAACCCATTTCCTTCACAAATTTCACGTTTTAAAGCCCGTACGCGTACCACTATTCCCATACGCGTATCACCAGATGGCCGGGAAAAGACACATTCCATACGCGTATTGGCCCAAAAACAGGCCAATGATACGCGTAACGCCTGGCTCATACGCGTATGGACATGCCCCTTATGCGTATGGCCAGGGCAAACTCAGAAAATTCTGCAGAATTTAGCTCTGCGTTTTTCCACCCAAATCCACCAAATTTTCACCTAGAACTCAGAAAAACAACATTTTGATGTATAACAATACATATTAAACATGTATAGACAAACTAAAACACAATCAACACAAGTTTACACACATTTGGATCAATTTCTAATCAATTTCTCAAAAATGGGTTATACCCTAAAACTCCCAAATTCATCAACAACAACAACAATTCATACATAATCACATACATTGATAAGATAACAATGTTTCACACCCTTACCCGGATTCCAACTTGCTATGTGATTGATCTTGATGAATTTCTAAGTTTTTCCTCCTTTCCTCTTCTTTTCTCTTCCTCTTCTTTCTTTCTCTCCTTTTTCTTTCTACCTTTCTCTATTTCTCTCTTATTTCTCTCTATTTCTCTTTTCTTTCTATTTTCTTTCTTTCCTATTTCTTTTCTCTCATTTTCCACTAAATCAATTTAATTCATTTTTCTCACACAATTCTAATTCCACAAAATTTCTAACTTATAATTAATTGAGAAAAGTCTAAAATACCCTCCATTCTAATTTCCCCGAAAACTCTCGAAAACGGTAAAATAACATTTAACACACCAATTTAACAAATAAAATAATTTATCACCCAATTAAAATAAAAGACTCAAGAATAATGGAATAATCAAAAATCGGGGCGTTACAACTCTCCCCCACTTTAGAAATTCCCGTCCTCGAAAATAATACCTGATTCAAACAACTCCGGATACGACTCTCGCATCCCACTCTCTAGTTCCCAAGTCATATTGCCTTCCGCAGCGCCTCCCCACGCTACTTTCACAAGCGCAATATCCTTGCCTCTTAGTTTCTTAACTTCGCGGTCCAAAATCCTAACCGGTAAAGCTTCCACCGTAAGGTTATCTCTCACTTCAACCTCGTCCATAGGAATAACATGTGACGGATCCGGAACATATTTTCGAAGTTGCGAAACATGGAATACGTCATGCAAATTCGAAAGGTTCGGAGGCAACGCCACACGGTAAGCCACAACACCAACTCGTGAAGTAATCTGATACGGACCAATAAAACGAGATGTCAACTTCTTCGACTTCAAAGCACGACCCACACCCGTAACTGGTGTAACTCTCAAAAACACATGGTCGCCTTCTTGAAACTCAAGATCTTTCCTTCTCTTGTCATGATAGCTCTTTTGTCTACTTTGAGAAGCTTTCATCTTCTCCCGAATAAACTTCACTTTCTCCGTCGTTTTTTGTACCATTTCCGGCCCAACTATCGTCCTCTCGCCGGTTTCATGCCAACACAAAGGTGTTCGACATCTCCGACCATACAAAGCCTCAAATGGTGCCATACTTATACTCGAATGAAAACTGTTATTGTAAGTGAATTCAATCAACGCCAAATAACCATCCCAAGCACCACCTTGCTCGAGTACACAAGCACGCAATAAATCCTCCAACGATTGAATCGTCCTCTCGGTTTGACCGTCCGTTTGCGGATGGTAAGCCGAACTCAATCTTAGCTTAGAACCCAAAGCCTCTTGTAAACTCACCCAAAATCTCGATGTAAATCTCGGATCTCGATCCGATACAATACTCTTAGGAACTCCATGTAACTTCACAACCACAAGAACATAAATCTCGGCTAACTTCTCCAAAGGATAACTAATATCAATTGGAATAAAGTGAGCAGATTTAGTAAGCCTATCAACAATTACCCAAATAGCATTATGACCTCTTTGCGTATTCGGCAATCCCGTAACAAAATCCATCGATATACTATCCCATTTCCATTCCGGAATATCCAACGGTTGCATAAATCCACTCGGTTTTTGATGTTCCACCTTAGACTTTTGACAAGTTAAGCATGCATACACGAATTGAGCTACATCTCTCTTTAATCCGGACCACCAAAAGATCTTCTTCAAATCTTGACACATCTTATTCGCACCCGGATGAATACTTAAATTACTTCGGTGTCCTTCCTCTAGAATCATCTTTTTCAACTCCGCGTCGTCGGAAATACAAATACGACCACGGAATCTCAAAACTCCAAAGTTATCAACCTTGAAATCCTCATTCTCATTCAACATCAAATCAACGAATTTCAAGTCCAACTTTTGCTTTTCACTAACCGTTGCAAGAAAATCATTCGTAACATGTATCATACCAAGTCGCACACTTCTCGGCGTCATTTCACAAACCAAACTCAAATCTCTGAAATCCTCCAAAAGTTCCCATTCTTTCATCATCAATGCGGACATATGTAACAACCTCCGACTTAAGGCATCGGCCACCACGTTTGCCTTACCCGGATGGTAATTCAAACCAAAATCATAATCCTTCAAAAGTTCTAGCCACCTCCTTTGTCTCATGTTCAATTCTTTCTTATCAAATAAATATCTTAAGCTTTTGTGATCACTAAAAACTTCAAATCTTGCACCATAAAGGTAATGCCTCCATATTTTCAAAACAAACACCACGGCCGCTAACTCCAAGTCATGCGTAGGATAATTCTTTTCATGCACTCTCAATTGTCTAGAAGCATATGCCACAACTTTTCCATCTTGCATCAAAACACCACCTAAACCTGTCAATGAAGCATCACAATACACAACAAATGGTTCATCAGGATTAGGCAAAATCAAGATCGGAGTCGTTGTCAACCTTCTCTTTAGCTCATTGAAACTCTTTTCACAATGAATATCCCAAATGAAAGTCTTTCCTTTACAAGTCAATTGCGTTAAAGGAAGTGCCAACTTCGAAAATCCTTCAATAAACCTCCGATAATAACCCGCCAAGCCTAAAAAGCTTCGAATCTCCGTAACCGACCTAGGAGCCTCCCATTGCATCACCGCATCTATCTTGGATGGATCAACACTAATACCACTACCGGAAATAACATGTCCAAGGAAACTTACCTCCGATAACCAAAATTCACATTTTGACAACTTAGCATACAATTGTTTCTCTTTCAAAATTTGCAACACAATTCTCAAATGCTCTTCATGCTCCTCTTGAGACTTAGAGTAAATCAAAATATCGTCGATGAACACAACCACAAAACGATCCAACTGTTCATGAAAAATACGATTCATGTATTCCATAAACACACCCGGCGCGTTAGAAACCCCGAATGGCATCACGGAGTATTCGTAATGACCATACCGTGTCCTAAATGCCGTCTTTTCAATATCCTCTTCTTTCACACGAATCTGGTGGTATCCTGATCTCAAATCAATCTTGCTAAAAACATTCGCACCAACCAATTGGTCCATCAAATCATCGATCCTTGGAAGCGGATACTTGTTCTTAATTGTCACTTTGTTCAACTGTCGATAATCAATGCATAACCGCATACTCCCGTCCTTCTTCTTTACCAACAATACCGGAGCACCCCAAGGAGAAACACTTGGCCTTACAAATTTCTTGTCCAACAAGTCATTCAATTGTTTTTTCAATTCTACCAATTCCGATGCCGACATACGATACGGTGCCATCGAAATCGGTCTAGTACCCGGAACTAGATCAATAGAAAATTCAACTTCTCTTTCCGGCGGTACATCCGTAATATCTTCCGGAAACACTTCTGGAAATTCACACACCACTGGGAACACATCGACCTCAACTTGACTCTCCACCGACAATGATGCAAACAAACCAAACAATTGAGCTTCGTCCGCTAAAAGTTTCTTCAACTCTTTAGTGGATAGGAAACTCTCATCTTCATCATCTTCCAAAGAAGGAAACCTTACTAACTCGTGATAGCAATCTATATGAACTCGGTTAAATTGCAACCAGTTCATACCCAAGATCACATCCAATCCCACCAACGGCAAACATACTAAATCCATAACAAAGTCTTTACCATACATGGTTAAAGGACAACTCATACACACCAAAGATGTATTTACCGACCCTGAAGCAGGAGTCTCAATAACCATTTCAGCACCCATCAAAGTTAACGCAAGATTCAAACGCTTCGCGCACTCAGACGAAATAAACGAATGAGTCGCTCCCGTATCAATAACAGCAACTAAAGGTGTACTATTAATAAAGCATGTACCTTTAATCAAACGGTCTGCATTCGTAGTTTGAGTCCCCGCCAATGCAAACACCTTTCCGCCCGCTTGAGCTTGTTTCGGCTTAGTACACTTAGTACTAACGTGACCCACTTCTCCACAATTATAGCACTTCACCATATTCCTTCTACAATCTGTAGCAGCATGCCCAAGACCACCACAATTAGAACATTTCGCTACAGACTTCCCACATTCAAATGATTTATGACCTATTTCACCACATTTGTAACACCTAACAACACCAGAACCTCCTCCTCCAGATCTCCTATCAAAGCTTCCCCTATGCTTGCCCTTATCAACAGGTGTCACATAAGGTCCACTTCTAGCTTGTTGCTTCCCCTTCCTCTCATTCAAACTTTTGTAATGTGTAGAACGAGCCTTACTATCTTCTTCGAAGATTCTACAATATTCCGTCAAATCCGCAAACCTCCTTATCCTTTGATATCCCACAGCTTGCTTAATCTCAGGACGTAAACCATTCTCATATTTAATACACTTTGAGAACTCAGCAGTAATCGCAGTATAATGAGGATGGAATTGAACCAACTCCACAAATTTAGCAGTATAGTCCACCACAGACATACTACCTTGTTTCAGTTCAAGAAACTCCATCTCCTTCTTTCCCTTCACACTCTCAGGGTAATACTTCCTCAAGAATTCAGTACGAAATAAATTCCAAGTTACCTCTTCATCATCCACCTCAAGAACTTCACGCATATCGACCCACCAATCGTCGGCTTCTTCTTTCAGCATGTGAGATCCAAGCCTCACCTTATTCTCCTCTGCACAACCCATAACTCTGAAGATCCTTTCAATCTCTTTCAACCACAGTTGAGCTCCATTGGGATCAAATCTTCCTTTGAAGACCGGTGGTTGATTCTTCCTGAACTCGTCATTAGCATTCACGTTAGGTGTACCTTGCACCGCCCTAGCCATTGCTTCCAAAGCAGCAGCCATCGCATTGTCGTTTCTACCAGCCATATTCTGATCATTCCCAAAAATTACAACAAGGTTAAACAACAGTTCAACCAACACAACAACATGACAGCCGCAACTGACTCAACTCTGGCTCTGATACCACTTAATGTAACACCCCCTTTCTATACCCCCAAATAATCACATAAATCATTTAGGCACATAAAAAAAATCGCCAGAGTACGATTAAAACATAGTATAAAAGAGGCATGTCACATCATACATTAAATTAAACCATACAACACCTGCTCAACACATGATATGCAACAGTGGGGTAACTTTCAACGTAGGAACTCTGTCCTTACACCCACATCTCAATATTTAGAATAAAAGCGGAAACATCTAAAATATTGAATAACAACCACATATATACATCAACATATATATACATCATCCAGTATGAATCACAAGCAACATCATGTTTATATACACAAATTCATCAGCAAGATACATATGCAAATGTATCACAAAAGAATAATATACATCCTAGCTACCCGGTGCTACATATCAGAGCCAACCGACCAAAAGAATGAAGACACGCTTCACAAAAAGACCTCCAGCATACCTACTCTGCAATGCCTCATAGAGCATTATAAAACAGCAGAAGGGTGAGAAATATTATCATAATAACAATGCATGTAATTATGTACTACAACATAAACATATAACACATATTCTCACCACAACTCATCCTATATCACAATATAGATATATCATCAAGCATATTCATTATGCATACATTCACCATTATCGTCATTCCACATGAACACACACATACTTGTTCATTCAACAATGCATCATTATAAGATACAGTTTATATCATCTCCCATAAACATACATATATCAATGTTTGTTCATCAATGCACAAATACAAAGATGATCAATGCAACTCATAGAGACCGACTCTCGACTCTATGCAGATGCATGCGGTACCGACTCATCACCCGAGCTCAATTGAAGAACTCAATGGAAATATCCTCCCTGCCGGGCCTACGATATTTCCCCATCGCTCATACCATCATGGCATCCGATGTTTCTGGATTGTTCACACAGACACAATCTGATTGCTCAAACCCCACAAGGGCACACAATCATTCTGAAGATTCCCACGGAATCAAGTGTAACTCATCGCAACGATTACACCCATTGACTACGCAATGTTCAGAGGATCTTCAAATGATCATTTGTGTAATCAATCACTCACACCCAACAGGGACGCGATATTACACTCGATTCTCCACGAATCACGACACATGAATGCATGTCATGATGTTTCTCATACAAAATGACCACATACACTCATGCAATGCACACATATTTCACAATATATTCATGCATTCTTCTCATACAATCACGTACAATCTATATACATTCACATCAATGCCCTATTGTATGATTCACATTCAAACACCTAGTCAAAATGGTAAAAGTCTCTAAATATCACTATTCCCGACTTTTCGACATAATAAAATCGGCTAACAATTTCCAAATCCTCATAATAAGAAAGTACAGCTCAATAGCTTTCCAACGACACCAAGAATGTAAAAATCGGATAATCGGAACAAAAGTTACGGACGAAAACGAAAACAACATTTTGAAAAATCCCATTTTGACATTCCTCCTGTCCATACGCGTATCACCCATGTCCATACACGTATGGGCAGAACCCATTTCCTTCACAAATTTCACGTTTTAAAGCCCGTACGCGTACCACTATTCCCATACGCGTATCACCAGATGGCTGGGAAAAGACACATTCCATACGCGTATTGGCCCAAAAACAGGCCAATGATACGCGTAACGCCTGGCTCATACGCGTATGGACATGCCCCTTACGCGTATGGCCAGGGCAAACTCAGAAAATTCTGCAGAATTTGGCTCTGCGTTTTTCCACCCAAATCCACCAAATTTTCACCTAGAACTCAGAAAAACAACATTTTGATGTATAACAATACATATTAAACATGTATAGACAAACTAAAACACAATCAACACAAGTTTACACACATTTGGATCAATTTCTAATCAATTTCTCAAAAATGGGTTATACCCTAAAACTCCCAAATTCATCAACAACAACAACAATTCATACATAATCACATACATTGATAAGATAACAATGTTTCACACCCTTACCCGGATTCCAACTTGCTATGTGATTGATCTTGATGAATTTCTAAGTTTTTCCTCCTTTCCTCTTCTTTTCTCTTCCTCTTCTTTCTTTCTCTCCTTTTTCTTTCTATCTTTCTCTATTTCTCTCTTATTTCTCTCTATTTCTCTTTTCTTTCTATTTTCTTTCTTTCCTATTTCTTTTCTCTCATTTTCCACTAAATCAATTTAATTCATTTTTCTCACACAATTCTAATTCCACAAAATTTCTAACTTATAATTAATTGAGAAAAGTCTAAAATACCCTCCATTCTAATTTCCCCGAAAACTCTCGAAAACGGTAAAATAACATTTAACACACCAATTTAACAAATAAAATAATTTATCACCCAATTAAAATAAAAGACTCAAGAATAATGGAATAATCAAAATCGGGGCGTTACAAGGGAGGTGACCTTGAGTACTCACACACACTATATGGATCCATGTTCATGAGTCTTGTTAACTCACAATATCACAAATCGATAACCTTACCAAGGCATCCCTTTTTCCCGTCCGCTTCTACGTCTAGAAGTCGACCCGAGTCATGGATCCTTGTAGTTACTTGGCATACGAAATGGGTTCGGGATCACCGGCCTGTTAACCGTGATCCGTCACTTCTCATGGCCTGTTAACCATCGCAAGTCTCTTTACCCATAGGCTCCTTTCGTACTACACACAGGAATCAAACCTGCCATGTAATTGTGCATACGTTTCAGAGGAGCTCGAGACCCATGAAACTGCACTCAAGATAACCGGTTACGATTACGTGATCACATACACATAAATGTGATTGTATTCGACAATCACTAGGCCATATTTGCCTTAAGACCTATTTTGTCTTTTCTCAAACTAAACACAATTAACATGATCCATACTAGTGTAATTCTTTCCATACCATTCGGTAATTAACGCACGCCTCAGCCTCTTTTGTACGAGCGTCGTCATTATGTTATTCATCATTTTCCTAGCCGTTACTAGGTTCTAACATAATTCATGGTAAGGTTTCCTCACTCTACCTATTTCATATTTTAACATGCATACACTCTCATACATGCTTAACAACAAGAGAATAGGTAAACATAAGTCAATTATATAATGGATTCACATAATTTAACATATCACAAATTACACCAATTTCGGTCCCCTCCGATTTATTTAATCGGGCAACAAAACTAGTACTTTTCAATTCCATTAGATAGAATATTTTCATAGCTCTCTATCGGTACCAAGAACACTTCAATCGGATATACTAAACAAAAGTTATGGATTTTTGAAGAAAAGAAAATTATTGAAAAACTGCCAGATTCGCCTGGCGGTTAAGGATTTCACCTGGCGAATCCCCCTTCGCCAGTACTTTGTCGGGCGAAGCAGCGGCGAAACCTAATTTTAGAAAACACAAAAGTTCCAGTAGCCAAAACATGTTCTGTCTCCTAAGTTTCGCCTGGAGAATAAGAATTTCGCCTGGCGAATTCCTCCTCGCCAACACTTCGCCCGGTGAAGCAGCGGTGAAACCTAATTTGCCTGGCGCTTTAAAATTCGCCTGGCAAAACGTATCAGAAACATAATTCTTTTTTTGCGTTTCACATGATTCCCACCCCCAAAATCCAATTTTTCCCAAACCAAAACATCTTTAAACAACCAAAACAAGTATCAACAATGTCCATATGCATATTACGATTATACTACACAATTTATATCAATTTCCAGCCGTTAGATTCATGATTTTAGCAAGATTACTCATTTTCTCACAAAATCCAACCTAAGTCTAAACTCAAGAATTTCTACACCTAATGTCTCTATCTAGAACCCACCTTAGAATTGGATGATGATGAAGAAAATGAGATGAATTGTTGAAGAGTAGATGATGATTCCAAGCTTCTTCTTCTTCTAGGTTTCTTCTTCTTTTCTTTCTTTTCCTCTTCCTTCTCCTTTCTTTCTATATTTCTCATTAAATGAAAAGGAAAATGAAAAGAAAATGATACATAGAGAAATCATTAAGTTAGTAAAACTAACTTAAATGTCCAATAAGTCTCTACAACACCAAAACTTAAAACCTCAGAGTCAGAAAATATTAATTTGATCTGCTCTGAGCTCACCAGTTCACTCTAATTATTTTATCCAATAAATTCTCAGAGTAAACCGGAACCCAGTTGATCATACGAATATTATCCAGAGTAAAATAATTTACGGGGTATGACATCCTCCCCCCTTAAATAGAAATTTGCCCACGAATTTAAAACAAGTACCTGAAAAGATGTGGATAAACTTCTCGCATCTTGGATTCAAGTTCCCAATTTGCCCACGAATTTAAAACAAGTACCTGACCCCCTTCGTACACATTCATGTCTTCATCAACAAATTCACCACTGTGGTGGATTTTCAAGTTCAAATACTCAGCCATTTGAAACTATATCCTATGTCCTAAAATGAAGCGCAGAAAAGAACAATATTTTAGTTCAATCACTAGAAGCTACAAATCAGTTCAATCACTAAAACCTTAAAACGAACAAAATGGAAATTTTTTCACTTTAATCAGTAGAAACCATACCTAGTTGTCTTCAATATCAACTTGATGAGTAGAGATTGCTTTAAAACGCAGCTGAATCACCTTCAACATGCATCAATGGCAGTGCTAGGTTCCACCAAGGTTACTTCTTTCGCTCCTTCTAAAGAATGGATTCGTTTCAGTTTCCATTTCTTTTTTAGGCATTCCAATTCCTCAATGGCATCCACTCAGCATCCACATGGCATGACTAATCACACTTCAGCCCCATGTGTTCGCCAACTGTACAAACTCATTGACTTTGACTAACGTTGGTGACAGTAAGGACTAATGTGGTACCATTTAAAAACTTAAGGGATCAATTTGGAACTTTTTAAAATTGAAGGACCAAATTGGACCCAGAGGTAAACTTAAGGGACAAATTTGGATATTTTGCCAAAAGATATTTTTTTGTTTAAAAAAGGTTTTTTAATGAATGCATGAATGCAGCAAACAAAAACATTTGAAAACATGGGTTTATGGGTTCGTCGTCACGAGCATGGAGCCATGGATCTACCTATCCCCAAAGGTGTGTACTAATTGGTCAATTTTTGTACCTGTAGAATGGGTTCTAACAAAGGTTCCCAAAATCATTGACCCCTCTTAGGGATATTAACCAGCAAACCGATTAATTCAGTAGAGCTGTAATATCCTAAGATGAATCTCCTTTGAGTGTAGTATCGCGTATTAACTATTCCTGATAGTCACCACACTACCTAATGGTTTAATGGTTAAATGTCAACTAAATCCTCAGTGTCATGGGTACCGCACTGGGAAAACTATGCTTTCACGACGTGGTCGTTCAACATTAGCAAGTCCACACGGGTACGTCGAATAATTCGGTGGACTTCCAAGTTAACTTGTTCGGGAATCACTCCCTATAAGCCTTCCTGGAGACGCCACCACTTATATTAATGTTCTCTCAAACTTTCCACATGCGTTTTAATCGCATTCCCAGATAACGATAATTTAAACACTGGTATCAAGTAAGGTGACAGAATATGATATATATATATATATATATATATATATATATATATATATATATATATATATATCAGAAAACTGAGAAAGCAAGTAAATAAACAGAGAAATAAATGCAAAGCAAAACCTTGACCTCTTAGGAACTCTAATCCTGAACTCCCCAGCAGAGTCACCATTTTTCTATAGTGTGCGATTTTTGTTGGTAACGCGACCACCTTACCATAATGGTTGGATTGGGTGCTACTTTCTGATTTCTTATTTATCCTATGAAGCTGGAAAGGAAAGGGAAGATATCTAAAACTAACCTTGCATGCAAATGTTTTCTTTAACAAATGCTAAAAGATCGGGGATCGGGGTCTCGTTATACAAATGGAAGCTATTAACACCCAGTGTATCTATGGTAATCCATAGGAACTCTTTATTGCATGTTTCTTTGTTAACTTTAAATGTTTTCTTGTGTTTATCTGTTGTGGCTTAGGAAAGTTTCTCCTTTGGGAGAATTGAGAGAATGTTTTTGTGGTTTTTGGTTTTATGTTGTTTTTAGAAAGGTACTGGACTTAAAGTTTTTTATTTGTGTGCTCGCTAAGATTTTGCAATCTTATGCCTACGTATTCCCGTAAAAAGATCTGAGAAATCAGGGCAATCGTAGTTCCTCCTATTCTATGGGAGGAAAGATATTTGGTGTCTTGTTCAAAGCCCAAGAATGAAGCTAGCTGAGTATTTGTGTCTTGTTCAAAGCCCAAGATTGAAGCTAAAAGGGTGACTAAGAGAGAAAATTTGTCATCTCTAAAGGAGAATATCTCACCTATTCATCACAAAATGTTGGGTAATTGATTATAAGGGAAATTACTTTAAACTGGGATATGAGGAATCCAGTAATGCCATAATTTCCTTTATAAGGGTGACGTAATGAAGGAAGAAAGGTTTAACTCAGTATAGAGCAATGCCACTTTTTCCTTATGAATCTTTCATGCTAAGAGAGGGACATTGGCTTGGATGTTAGGGATCCAGAGGCTTGCCACTTACATCAGTTAGATGAAAGATAAGTTTTGACCAGGATAAAATAAATACTCCAACTTGGATTTTGAATCAACAAGTGTGCCACTTACAGCAATTATCTGGAAAAAGGTTTTGGTTGTCTGTTCTGATATGTGATGGATAGAGGAAATGTCTTCCTGCAGAGAGAACTCATGGTCTCATTTGAGGGGATGTTGATTTTTGTGTGCCTTGATCAAATCCCAAGGTTGAAGCTAAAAGAAACTGACTCTACTGAGGAGGTTTGTATATGTCTTATACAAAGCCCAAGGTTGAGGCTGAAGGAAAATGACTCCACTGGGGAATGTTTTATCTGTCTTGTACAAAGCCCAAGATTGAGGCTAACTAGGGAAAATTATTATATAAAGCCTAAAAGGAGGCTATCTCTTGCTGAGGATTTATTGAAATCTAGGAGCAGGTCCAAATTGTATTGGGAAATCCAAGGGTTTAACTCTTGTTGGGAATCAGAGAAGAGTGGAAGTATCATATGCCATGAACTGATTCTACTGAGGATTTGTTGATGGTAAATTGACCCTGGTTGGGGATTTTTTTTTAATGAAAGCTTAAACCTTGTTGGGGGTCAGGGAGGTTCAATGGTGAGTTTGAAAACCTTAGAGGTTTTCACTCTGCTGGAGATTAGTATATTGGTAAAATAATCAGGGCTCTTTCTGTGCTTTTAGGAAACTTGTGTGAGATCAGAGAGGAAATGAGACTTTCCAAGTCTGCTTGTATGAAGCCTAAGAGGAGGCTGAGACTGTCCAAGTATTTTAAGAAGTGGTATGCTCTAGTGTAGAGAGATCTTTGTATGATGCCCAAGAGGAGGTTGTTGGTTTAAGGGATGAAGGTCAACCCTTAGAATGGTCTGATGTTTTGGAATTCTTGACTCTCCTGAGGATTGAACTAGTAGAGATAACTAATGTCGCGGTGAGAATCAGATATCAAGCTATTGATTAACTTGAATCACAAAACATGAAATTCACCATCGAGCTTTGATTTATCCAAAGGAAAGGGTAAAGATCAAAAAACCCTAAGTGCGCTATGTAGGAACACAGCTCAGAGATCTAAGGTTCGGGGGTTGGTTATACCTAGGGAAGGTGTTAGCATCCTAAGTATCTGTAGTACTCTACAGGAACCTCTTGTTAGTACTTGTGTTATGCTAAAGTTTGCTTGCTAATGGAAAGTTCTAAGGTAAAGTGCTAAAGGTATATACACTAAGTATGCTCGCCAAGACATCGCATCTCGTGCCTACGTATCTTGACGGGAATGGAATCAGAGCATTCGTAGTTCCCCTCAATATGGGTAAACAAAGGTGTAAAAGAAAAGGTAGCTCGCTAAGGATTGACCTTGTGCTTACGTATTCTCAAAAGAAACTTTAAGAAATCAGAGTGTCCGTAGTTCAGAATCACGGATTGTTAGGGTTCTAAGAACCAAGGACAACAAAGACAAGTAAAGAACAAACAAGGGACATGCACAATGACAATGAAGTCAACATACAATCCCTTCTCTTGGATTAGATCAACAAGGATCAAAAGAAAGCAAAAGATACATGGAAGAACATTATGTAAATGGCAGGCATCGAAGACACAGACACAGTACACGGAAAAACATCATGTATGGCCAGACAGATAAGATAACATGGAATATGCATGAAAAAACATCACAGTGAAAACACATAGAAAGCACCCGACAAAGCATTGTGTAAAATAAACAGAAAGTGCACGGCAAAGCACCGTGATAAAATAACAGACATTCAAGGAAAAGCATCATGAGACACAGAGAGAAAATACAATCACGAAAAAACATCGTAGGAAAATACTAACAGTCACGGCAAAGCATCGTGAGACACAGAGAAAAAATACAATCACAGAAAAATATCGTGTAAATAACGAATATGATCATCAAAATAAGCTCAAAGTAAAGAAGCAAAATGAATCGTGGAATCGAATCGGGCAACAAAAAAATTATTAATTAATTTAAATATAAGTATTCAATAAGGTTAACTAATAATTAAATTAATCCATATTAAATAAAATATTTAAATTAATTAACCATTAGAAACATGTATTTTACATTTTTAAAATATTTTCAAATTAGCTAATGAAAACTAGAAAATTAAAATAATATTAAAAAGAAATTATTAAAATATACAAAACATGAAACAACATTAAACAAATTGATAGTAAAAAAAAAAAAATAGATGAATAAATTGTATTAGCACAACACATAGAACATACAAATCATGAGAAGGTAAGCACAGTAACTAAATTAAATATTGATATGAGAAACACAAAATAAACTAATAGATATAAAAAAATATGCACTACAAATTTTTTTACTAAATTAAAAACACAGAGCTGATACATAAAAAGAGAAAAAAGAAAACGACATATGAAAAGATACCACTTGCATCTTAATATCCCATGCGATGAAAGGAGATAGAAATGTGTTTGTCTTCTTTATTATTTTTCAATTTAAAACGAAGAGAGAGAGAGAGAGAGAGTGTGGGATTGTTATGTTCATGGGAAATTAAAGCTACATGTGTACTGTATGCGTGTGTATATGAGGAGTATGAAAATATGCAGTAAAAAAGTCCTTCTTTCATGAAACAAAGGTGGGGCATAGCAGGAAATGACTTGTTTTAATTAAAAAGTGGTATCTAAAAAGTGTAGGCTTGTGGTATTGCTTGTGGTTTTCCGTGTATGGAAAAAGATACTCCCTCGGTCTTAAAATAATAGTTTTTTTAGTTAAAAATTTTTGTCTCAAAATAAAAGTTATTTTACATTGTCAATGTAACAATTATTAATACTCCCTCTGTCCCATATTATAAGAGAAATTTACTTTTTAGATTCATTAAATAATTAATGTATCTGGTCTATATATAGATCAGATACATTAATTATTCAATGAATCTAAAAAATAAATTTCTCTTATAATATGGGACGGAGGGAGTATTTATCAACTTTACCCCTAATAATTATTATCTATACAACTTTTAAGACAGTACATTACATTACACCTTTATGACAACCAATGATAATTAAGGATAATTTTATAAAATTGTTATATTTAATTAATCAATCATTATTTTTCTTAATCTATGTGAAACAACCTTAAAAGTTTCATTTTGAGACTGAGGGAGTAAAAGGGGAAGCATGATTAGCGATGGTACGAATTATGCAGCAAGCTGGTGTCTTAGGCACCTTGTGTTGTTACCAAAAATTTGGTCAAAAAATCTACTGTAAAGAAAATCACATATTTGTTTAAAAGCTTAGTACACAAGTTTGCTAGAATAGAATAAAATAAACTAAAATAAAAACTAAATAACTTAAATTAAATTAAATTTAATTGAAAAATTATTTTAACTAAACTAAAAAAACTAATTAAGTTGAAATTAAAATATAAATTAAATTAGAATATAAACTAAACTAATTAGACAAACTAAATTAAAATTAACTTAATTAAAACCAAATTAAATAAAAAAATAAAGCTAAACTAAAATTAAAATTAAACTAAGTTAAAATGAACTATATTGAAAATAAACTAAGTTAAAAAAAACTATATACAAAAACTATATCAACTCTAAATAAATCTTAAGATAATAAAACAAGCTTCTAAAATGGAATGATAAAATTGACAAAAAGTGCATGATTAATGATCAATGAAATGTTTAATTAAAAATGCAAAAATAACTGACTTAGAATGATATGTAAAAGATCAGAATATCTGAGGGTAAAATTTGGGGTATGACAACTAATTTCTATCCTATGCCTTTAGGAGGCCTTTGGGTCCTTGTACTAAGCCCATTAGGAGGCTGGGGGAACTTTTAAGAAGCCCGTGGGTCCTTGTACTAAGCCCAAGAGGAGGCTGGGGATGCTTTTGGGAAGCCTGGGGGTCCAAGCCAAAGAAAAAATCAAGAAAGGTTTAACCGGAAATAAATTCTTTCTCTGTTAAACAGTTCTAAGGTTTGAAGAAAATTAAAAAGAGTTTCACCGGGAATTAATCCTCTCTGGGGAAATGAATTTCTTGTACACACATATATATTTCTAAGTTTTGACAGTCTTGAGAAAAGTTTCACTGGGAATAATACCTTTCTCTGTCCCATATTGTATAAGCCCAAGAGGAGGCAGACTGTATAGAGAATTTCCTATGAGGGAACTAGTTTTGACTAAGTTGAAAGTAACCTCTTGTTTGACCTAAGCATAAACCTAACTGCTGGAGAAACTCTAAGCAAGATATGCACATGTATATATACAGACAATTATATTGACACACACACACACACACACACACACACACACACATATATATATATATATATATATATATATATATATATATAAACAAATATGCATTGAAAAGGATGTGGGGACTTACCTTCTGAGAAGAAGCCCAAGTATATTGTGATCTGTAGTATTGACTACAATTGTATGCTTGATTAAGTTTTCAAGAAATTGAAGAAAGTTTTGAGGAAACTTTGAATTTGAATATGAATAAAAAAAACAAGTTGTTTTTTAAAAGAAAATAATGTTCGGGGCTTATACAATGACTAAGGCCCAGATGACTTATTTGTAAACATTGATCGCACTGCGATACCGACAGACGTTGTGGAACTTATTGTTGAAAAGTATTTCGGGGGGTGTTTTATCGTATCCACAGGGATTGTATATATATTGTCGCCGTTCTATAGTCGAAATCGTTTTAAACTTAGAGTAACAAAGATTTTGGTGATTTTGTAACGGATCGTTTGTATAAGAATTTAATCGCAATGGTAAAGAAATTGGATTTAAAGATTTGGTAAAAGCATGCCAAGATTAGGGTACGATAATCCGTTTTATACGTAGTTACTCGATAAAGGATGTGAACTTGTTAACGATGAATATAATCACATATCCTCTCAACAAGTTTATCTCTAACACTTGTTGTGGGATTTACCATATTGATCCTTAGATGATCTCTCGCTCCAACTACCAATATGATAACATTCAAGATCAATATTTATGAACATCAACTTTCAAAAATATCTCTAGCTTCATGATTGTTGATGGATGGAAACTTAGGTCAAGTTTTAGAACATATTTCTCAATCATGAACTAAAACAAAATATAAACCATACAAACAAAGTTTTTCACCTATATTTATCATCAACAAAGTTCACACACTACAATCAAGATCAATACATACAAAATGATGGATTACCTACCACTAATCTTGACACAAGATGTGTTTAGCTACACATATTCATGGTAGTTTGTTTCACAGGTTTCGGGAGAAGATGAAAAAGCATCTGCGTCGAATAATCGAGATCGGATACAAATCTAGTTTCTCAATGTGAAATATCTCTCTTAGATGAAGAAAAGTCAGAAAACTAGGTTATGGTGTGATAAAACGAGGTTAAAATCCAAGAAAATTACAAAAAGTGCTTTTATAGTACACTTGAAATCAGCCTAGTTCGCACTGCGAACTTTTCATTCGCCTAGCGAACTACGAAATTGGTACCTGAGGTGCCTCTGATAAGTTAAACTGCCTCTGAGTTTCTGCATAAGTTCGCAATGCGAACTTTTATTCGCAAAGCGAACTATTCGCCTACAAGTTCGCAAAGCGAACTTAGGCCCTTTTAGCCACTGCCTCATCCAAGGTGTCCTTCGCCAGGTCTTCGCTGGAGCGATGAATCAGCGAACATTCGCTGGGAAGTTTGCAAAGCGAACTTTAGTCCCTTTTCTTACTGCCCAAAGTCTGGGACTGTTCGCTGGAGCTTCGCCAGTTGTTCGCAAAGCGAACATTCGCTAGCAAGTTCGCAAAGCGAACTTACTGATGTTTCTTCCTTTCTTTGGCAACTTAGATCCTTTCTTTGTGTCTTACTTCTTTGATAAATTAGTGCTTTTCCTGCACAATAACACACATATTACAAGCACCAAAGATATTTTCACAATGTTTGAAGAATGACAACAATTCAAGAATAAAATCCACAATTAAACATAAAGGAGTTGAAAAATGTCAAATATCAATAAGAAATATAAGGCATTTTTGACATCTAACACTTATACTATAGCAGAGGCCCAAAAATGTTTTTGTACAAAGAGGGGTTGGGTCTTACACTCTAATAGAGGCCAAAAAGGTGTTTTTGAAAAAAGAACAATGGGGCTTATACTCAAGGAGAGGCCCAGATGATTTATTTGAAAAGGCGACGATCGCGCCGTGATTTTGAAAACCACAGAGGGACTTATACAATGACTGAGGCCCAAAATTATTTATGTACAAGAAGGAATGAGTCTTACACTCTAATAAAGGCCCAAAAGTTTATTTTTATACAAGAGATGAGACTTACAGCTCAAGGAGATGCCCAGATGAAAAACAACGATCACACCGTTATTTTGAAAATCGTATCGGGACTTATACAATGACTGAGGCCCAAAATGGTTTATTTACAAAGGGGTTGGGTCTTACACTCTAATATAGGCCCAAAGGTGTTTCAAATGAAGTTTGAAAAATCAAAATTAAGTGAAAACCCTAATTTGAATTCAAAAATGTAATTTTCAAAGGAAATTAAATAAAAAATGATATAAAATATCAAATATATTCAAAAACAAGTTGTCAACTTTGAAAAATGTTTTGAAAAATCATGTTTAATCACATGAAAACTTGGAATTCATTTGAATTTGAAAAACCAAGCTGGAAATTTCATTTAAAAATGTTTAAAAACAAATAAAATGAAATTATTTACAAAAATTCAAACTATATTAAATAAATAATATAAACTTAATTTTATTGCAGAATAAAATACTTTAACATTTTTGTGAATTTTTAAAAAAATAACCTGTAATACCCCGTATTTTTAATTACTCTGGATAATATTAGTTGTGATCAACTGAATCCCAGTGTACTCTGAGAAATTATTTGTAAAAATAATTAGAGTAACTGTTGAACTTAGAGTAAATCCAATTAATATTTTCTGACTCAGAGGTAATTAATTGTTGGAGCTTTAGAGACTTTTTGGACTTTTAGTAGTATTGCTAACTAATGATATTTTTTCTATATCATTCTTTTTTCCCCCTTTCCAAACATAAAAAGAAAAAGATAGTAAGAGTTAGAGAGAAGTTGGAGAAGGAAGAGAAAAAGGAGGAAGGAAGAAGAAGGAAACCTAGAAGGGGGAAAGACAAAGGTCATCATCCATTCTTCATCAAATTATCTCACAATCTTCATCATCATCTTCTAATCTAGGCGGGTTCTAAATAGAAACTTATTTGTAGAATTTCTTGAGGTTTTAGAGTTAGGTTAGATTTTGAGAAAAATGAGTATTTTTGCAAAATCAAAGAATCTAACGGTTGAATTGTGTTATAAATTGAGTAGTATGATCAATATATATATGGAAACATCTGTTGATAATTGTTATATAGTGTGTTTGTGTTATGATGAGGTTTGGTTGGGTTTTTCATCCATAAAAACAGAGTTTTTGGGTTTCTGCAACAGGGTTAACCGATTAACCATTTTGGTTAACCGATTAACCAGTGAGAAATATGTTGTTCTACGCTGAAATAAGACTGGTTAACCGATTAACCCTTCTGGTTAACCGATTAACGGAAATGTCTCAAAACCTCAATTTGCCACTGTAAGTTGGTTAACCTGTTAACCAAATGTGTTAACCGATTAACATTGTACCTTTTTGGAAAAATATTTTTTAAAAGTCATAACTTTTGACTCGGGTGTCCGTTTTACGCATTCTTTATATCGTTGTGAAGCTATGAATGTGTTCTATGCCATAGAAAGTGAAAATATTGATTATGAGCTGAATTTATTTCGATCATGTTGAAATATCGGGATTTCAGGAATTATGTAAAAATATAACTTTTGAAAATTTAAAAGCTTCAAGTGGTGAGCTAGTGAGGAAACCTAAGACCAATGGAACAACCTAGAATGTAACTAAGTCTTGATAGAGGTTTATAGGATAATGCTTATGCATCGGTACTAGAGGAGTATCCTTGATGAGTAGTTATGAGTGGAAGCTCGGGGATGGATCTTGTGATCTCCCCTGAGTCAAACGCGTGTTTCCCCTAATAAATATTAGTGACCCGTGTCGAGATCCTTTTGTGTGGGATGGTCGGGGAAAGTATTTATTAGTGTTATCCCTTAATAAATATTAGTGACCCGTGTCGAGATCCTTTGGTGTAGGATGGCCGGGGAAAGTATTTATTAAGTAAGTAACCGTGACCCGTGTCGAGATCCTCTTGTGTGGGATGGCCGGGGAAAGTTGCTTAGTGGGTGGTATTAGTGACCCGTGTCGATATCCTCTGGTGTGGGATGACCGGGGAAAGTACCATTGGTAGATAATTAGTGACCCGTGTCGAGATCCCCTTGTGCGGGATAGCCGGGGAAAGTTATCTACGTTGAGGATCCGTGACCCGTGTTTAATCTCCTTGCGCGGGATGGCCGGGGAAAGATTCCCCAACTAGTGGGCATTTTGTGTATTATGCGATGGTTTCTCTAGTTAGATACGTTTGAACTCAATGTCTAGTTCCTTCCCCCCGACTTGAGTTAGGTTTTGGTTAGAACCTTGTAAAGCCGAGAGAATCCATAAGATAGAGAACTCACTGAGATTTAATGTATCTCACCCCACTATTGTTGAATATTTCAGGTACTTCAGGTTCCGCGAAGGGTAAGGATAAGGCCGTGTGATTATCCTTACTAGTCTGATGGCTTTGCCTCCGTTGTGGAGTTTTTGAGATCGTTGTCGATCTAGTTCTTAGTATTTATCTTTGGAACATCTTGTATATATATTTATGCCATAGTTTTTTTTTTGTATTAGGCTTTTTGGGCATGTATATGTATAATGTGTTTACTAGGGACTTATTGGTATTTCAGTACCAAACATGGATTTAATGTATAATATATGCTTTGATGTATGTATATATATATATATATGGGTGTTACAGTTGGTATCAGAGCAGGTCGTATCCTCGACCTAGCCATGAAATAGAATAAGTATTTCTTTCCGTTTCATATGCGTAGTGTCGCCATCGGTCTTATGTGTTATATTTATGGTATTGAGCCCGATCAACTTAATTCTATCTGTATGATATTCAGGAACATGGCTGACGAGCGCAAAAACACTCGTGGTAGGCCCCGAACTACTCCAGCTGGGACGAATCCGCCGGGCGATGATGGGAATGCTCCTCTGTATCAGTTTATGCAACAGATGCAGCAGCAACAGAATCAGTTTATGCAGCAAATGGTTCAACAATTAAATGGAGGTCTGCATCCTCAGGTGGTTGTTCCGGAAGCGGTAGGTGGGACTTTCCGGAATTTCCTCCGCATGAATCCTTCAGAATTTCATGGCGGATCAGATCCTGTAAAGGCTCACAAATGGATTACGGGTATGGAAAGGATTTTCTTGGTAGTGCATTGTACCCAGGAGAATAAAGTGGTTTTTGCTTCGCATTCGTTGAAGGGTCCTGCCATGAGGTGGTGGGAGAGTGTGTCGGCTCTTATGACTATTCAGGGTGTGCCCAAGGTCTGGGAACAATTCAAGGTAACTTTCATGGAGAAATATTTTCCTAGCTCCTTGAGGACTCAGAAAGAATTTGAATTTCAATAGTTAAGACAGGGTAGTATGACTGTGGCCAGTTATGCTGAAAAGTTTGAGCACATGGCTGCTTATTCTAGGCAGGCTATGTATGCTTCGGATGAACGGTGGAAAGTGGACCAATTTCTGTTTGGATTAAAAGCTGAAATTTCTCATAGTGTCTCTCAGAGGGAGTTCACTACTTATGCAGAAGTTCTAAGACAATGCTATGTGGCGGAGCATAGTTTGAAGAAAGTACAAGCTGAAGGTGCTGCAAGTAGGGTGAATCAGGGCGATCGTGGAAGAGCGAGTCAACAATTTGGTCCTAGATCGCAAGCTTTCAAGGGAAAGCAAGTTGCTAGACCTAATGTTATTCCTTTGTGTAGGTTGTGCAACAAACGTCATTTCGGGAAGTGTGCAGATGGGAGTGTTAGGTGTTATCATTGTAATGAATTGGGACATATGGCTAGAATGTGTCCTCGGAATAGGAACCAAGTGCAAGGAAGGAATACGGAAGGGTTTATACCTTGGATGCAAGGAAGACAAAGAGTGACAACTCTTTAATTGCGGGTACGTGTTTCGTAAATGGACATCCTTGTTTTGTTTTTTTGATTGTGGGGCAACACATTCTTTTGTGTCAATACGGTGTATGAAGCGACTTGGGTTGCAAGTTATTCCCTTATCTCCTCCTATGGTGGTCACTACCGCCATGGATGAAATGGTGGAGACACTGTTGATGTGCGAAAATTGTGTTCTGGCTGTGAACGATAGAGTTTTTCAAATTGACCTTATCTGTTTACCGCTTAAGAAAGTTGATGTCATTTTGGGGATGGATTGGCTTTATGCTAATTCGGTGTTTATCGGGTGTAAGGAAAAGCTAATCATCATTCCATCTTCCGAGGCTACCCCGAAGGATGTGTTAACAACGATTTTAGAAGGTATGGTGGGAATGATAAATTTCTTGTTTGAGAAGGAGAAATCTGTTTTACTGGTTCTTACTAAGGTGGGGAATAGTGAGCAGCAAGTGCTGAGTATCCCAATAGTTTGTGAGTTTCCCGAAGTTTTTCCTGAGGACGTTACTTCTCTTCCTCCGGAGAGAGAAGTTGAGTTCTCTATTGACCTGGTACCAGGAACGGCTCCTATATCCGTTTCTCCTTATCGGATGGCACCGCTTGAATTGAGAGAATTAAAGGACCAATTAGAGGATTTGATGGCTAAGCACTTTGTTAGACCTAGTGTTTCACCGTGGGGAGCTCCAGTCTTGTTGGTAAAGAAGAAAGATGGTGGAATGCGTCTGTGTATTGATTATCGTAAGTTAAACAAGGTCACCATTAAGAACAAGTACCCCTTACCCAAGATAGACGACCTGTTAGATCAATTGAAGGGAGCCTGTGTGTTCTCGAAGATTGATTTACGGTCGGGTTATCATCAGATCCGAGTGAAGAGTTTCGATGTGCCTAAGACTGCATTTAAAACCCGTTACGGCCATTACGAATTCTTAGTGATGCCTTTCGGTGTGACTAATGCTCCAGTTGTTTTTATTGATTACATGAACCGTATATTTCAAGCGTACTTGGACCAATTTGTCATAATCTTTATTGACGACATTCTTATTTATTCTCGTACTCCACAAGAACACGGAGAACATATGAGAATTGTCTTATCGGTGTTGCAAGAGAAGCAACTTTTTGCTAAGTTAAGCAAGTGTGAGTTTTGGATGTCGGAAGTTAATTTTCTTGGACATGTTATATCTCAAGGTGGTGTGGCAGTAGATCCGTCGAAGGTAGAAGCAGTGATTAATTGGGAGAGACCGAGGAATGCTTCAGAAGTTAGAAGTTTATTGGGTTTGGCAGGTTACTATAGAAGGTTCATTAAAGGTTTTTCTCAATTGGCACTACCAATGACGAAACTTACTCAAAAAGATTGTGCTTATGAGTGGGATTCGGGTTGTGAGCAAAGCTTTATGAAATTGAAGGAAAGTTTGACGACTGCTCCTGTGTTAATTATTCCTGATCCTAACAACTCTTACGAAGTATTTTGTGATGCTTCTAAGAGGGGATTATGAGGTGTTCTGATGCAAGGCGGTCAAGTGGTAGCTTATTCTTCTCGACAATTGAAGGTTCATGAGAAGAATTATCCAACTCATGATTTGGAGCTAGCAGCGGGTGTGTTTGCACTGAAAGTGTGGCGTCATTATTTGTATGATGTACGTTTTGAAATGTTCAGTGGCCATAAGAGTTTGAAGTATTTATTTGATCAAAAGGAGTTGAATATGCGGAAAAGGAGGTGGATGGAGTACTTAAAGGATTATGACTTAGAATTAAAGTATCATCCAGGAAAAGCAAATAAAGTAGCGGATGCATTAAGTCAGAAAATGGTTCATAGTGCCGAATTGATGATTTTGGAGTGTGCTTTGTTGGAAAAGTTTAGAGACCTTAATCTTCAGTTTGTGTGGACTCCGAAGGGTGTAATTATGGGGAATTTGAATGTCAATTCTATTTTAAGAGATGAGATTCAACAAGAACAAGTTTTAGAGGAGAAGTTTCAAGAGTTTTTACTTCAACCGGCTTTTACCTGAGCAACAGATGGGATTGTCCTGTTTAATCAACGAATTTGTGTTCCGAATGATACAGTATTGAAAAGAATTTTTTTGGATAAAGCTCATAAAGGTACTTTTACGATACATCCTGGATCTTCGAAGATGTATCAGGACTTAAAGAAGGATTATTGGTGGTCCGGAATGAAAAAGGATATTGCAATGTATGTGTCAGAATGTACGGTGTGCCAACAGGTGAAGATTGAACACCAAAGACCGGGCGGTCTGTTACAACCTTTGGATATTCCAGTTTAGAAGTGGGATAGTATTTCTGTGGACTTTGTAGTAGGTTTACCCCGTACGCAAGGTGGGTATGATTCTATTTGGGTGATTGTGGATCGACTAACGAAATCTGCGCATTTCTTAGCCGTGAAGACTACTTTCAAGGCAAGTCATCTTGCAAGGTTGTTTATTGCTGAAATTATGAGATTGCATGGTGTTCCCTCTAGCATTGTGTCCGATAGAGATCCAAAGTTTACTTCGAGGTTTTGGAAGGTTTTTCAACAAGCTATGGGTACGAAGTTGCGTTTGAGCACGTCGAATCATCCTCAGACGGATGGTCAGACTGAGCGAACAATACAAACGATGGAAGATATGTTGAGGGCTTGTGTGCTAGAAAGTAGAGGAAATTGGAAGGAACTTTTGCCATTGATTAAGTTTTCTTATAACAATAGTTACCATGTGAGCATCGGTATGGCTCCTTACGAAGCATTGTATGGGAGAAAGTGTAGAACACCTTTATGTTGGGCGGACGTTGGTGAAGATAGAATTTTGGGACCGGAAATTATTCAAGAGACTACAGAAAAGATTCTAAATGATCCTGAGAAAGTTAAACAAGCACAAGATCGTCAAAAGAGTTATGCGAACAATCGAAGGAGACCTTTAGAATTTGAGGAAGGTGGCCACATGTTTTTGAAAGTTACCCCGAGATTGAGATTGAAATGACCCTTTAAGTAACGCAAGTTAAGTCCGAGATACGTGGGACCGTATCAGATCTTGGAAAGGATTGGTGAAGTCGCTTACAGATTAGCCTTACCACCCTCTCTGTCAGAAATGCACGATGTTTTTCATGTGTCTCAGCTACGGAAGTTTGTTCCTGACCCTCTTCAGCCAGTTCTACCTGACTCCGTTGAAATAGAAGCAGACTTAACATTTGAACCCCAACTGAGCCGTATTGTGGAAAGAGAAACGAAGGTATTAAGGAACAAGGACATTCCTCTTGTTATGGTGCAATGGGATGTGACGCATCCGGGTGATGCTACTTGAGAACTTGAATCGGAGATGCGAGATGCCTACCCTCATCTGTTCAGGTAATCTTTTAAATTCGAGCACGAATTCTATTTAAGGAGGGGAGGATGTAATACCCCGTATTTTTAATTACTCTGGATAATATTAGTTGTGATCAACTGAGTCCCAGTGTATTCTGAAAAATTATTTGTAAAAATAATTAGAGTAACTGTTGAACTTAGAGTAAATCCAATTAATATTTTCTGACTCAGAGGTAATTAATTTTTGGAGCTTTAGAGACTTTTTGGACTTTTAGTAGTATTGCTAACTAATGATATTTTTGCTATATCATTCTTTTTCCCCCTTTCCAAACATAAAAAGAAAAAGATAGTAAGAGTTAGAGAGAAGTTGGAGAAGGAAGAGAAAAAGAAGGAAGGAAGAAGAAGGAAACCTAGAAGGGGGAAAGACAAAGATCATCATCCATTCTTCATCAAATCATCTCACAATCTTCATCATCATCTTCTAATCCAGGTGGGTTCTAGATAGAAATTTATTTGTAGAATTTCTTGAGGTTTTAGAGTTAGGTTGGATTTTGAGAAAAATGAGTCTTTTTGCAAAATCAAAGAATCTAACGGTTGAATTGTGTTATAAATTGAGTAGTATGATCAATATATATGTGGAAAAATCTGTTGATAATTGTTATATAGTGTGTTTGTGTTATGATGAGGTTTGGTTGGGTTTTTCATCCATACAAATAGAGTTTTTGGGTTTCTGCAACAGGGTTAACCGATTAACCAGTGAGAAATCTGTTGTTCTACGCTGAAATAAGACCGGTTAACCGATTAACCATTCTGGTTAACCAGTTAACGGAAGTGTCTCAAAACCTCAATTTGCCACTGGAAGTTGGTTAACCGGTTGACCAAATGTGTTAACCGATTAACACTGTAACTTTTTGGAAAAATATTTTCTAAAAGTCATAACTTTTGACTCGGGTGTCCGTTTTACGCATTCTTTATATCGTTGTGAAGTTATGAATGTGTTCTATTCTATGGAAAGTGAAAATATTGATTATGAGCTGAATTTATTTCAATTATGTTAAAATATTGGGATTTCGGGAATTATGTAAAAATATAACTTTTGAAAATTTAAAAGCTTCAAGTGGTGAGCTAGTGAGGAAACCTAAGACCAATGGAACAACCTAGAATGTAACTAGGTCTTGATAGAGGTTTAGAGGATAATGCTTATGCATCAGTACTAGAGGAGTATCCTTGATGAGTAGTTTTGAGTGGAAGCTCGAGGATGGATCTTGTGATCTCCTCCGAGTCAAACGCGTGTTTCCCTTAATAAATATTAGTGACCCGTGTCGAGATCCTCTTGTGTGGGATGGTCGGGGAAAGTATTTATTAGTGTTATCCCTTAATAAATATTAGTGACCCGTGTCGAGATCCTTTGGTGTAGGATGGCCGGGGAAAGTATTTATTAAGTAAGTAACCGTGACCCGTGTCGAGATCCTCTTGTGTGGGATGGCCGGGGAAAGTTGCTTAGTGGGTGGTATTAGTGACCCGTGTCGATATCCTCTGGTGTGGGATGGCCGGGGAAAGTACCATTGGTAGATAATTAGTGACCGTGTCGAGATCCCCTTGTGTGGGATGGCCGGGGAAAGTTATCTACGTTGAGGATCCGTGACCCGTGTTTAATCTCCTTGCGTGGGATGGCCGGGGAAAGATTCCCCAACTAGTGGGCATTTTGTGTATTATGCGATAGTTTCTCTAGTTAGATACGTTTGAACTCAAGGTCTAGTTCCTTCCCCCGACTTGAGTTAGTTTTGGTTAGAACCTTGTAAAGCCGAGAGAATCCATAAGATAGAGAACTTACTGAGATTTGATGTATCTCACCCCACTATTGTTGAATATTTCAGGTACTTCAGGTTCCGCGAAGGGTAAGGATAAGGCCGTGTGATTATCCTTACTAGTCTGATGGCTTTGCCTCCGTTGTGGAGTTTTTGATATCGTTGTCGATCTAGTTCTTAGTATTTATCTTTGGAACATCTTGTATATATATTTATGCCATAGTTTTTTTTGTATTAGGCTTTTTGGGCATGTATATGTATAATGTGTTTATTAGGGACTTATTGGTATTTCAGTACCAAATGTGGATTTCATGTATAATATATGCTTTGATGTATGTATATATATATATATATATATATATATATATATATATATATATATATATATATATATATATATACATGGGCGTTACAGAACCAATAAAAAATGATAAAAATTGAGAGAGAAATTAATTTTTGAAATCAATTATGAAAATGACCTAGAAATTCAAAATTCAAAATATGGCGCCAACGGTCATCTTCTTCCTCACGACCTCCCTCCATAGCCCTTTTGTAAAACCTCATATATCTCTCTCAATACGTAATGGTTTTGACTTTTGTAAACACGAAAGTTATGTATTTTTAAACAAGGATTCCAATGATATAAATTAATTGCATTTATATTAAGTGTGGAGTGAGAAATCAAAAGATGAACTCAAGAACCCTAATTTCTGCAAGAACACTATGAAATCCTATACACGATAGCTACAAAGCAATTGATTGAGGGGAAACACTGTACATAAGTGCAGAAACATGTTTGTAACTTGAAAACACATTTATGATGCATGGATCATAGAGTTTGAGAGTGTCAAGCTTACCTCTGCAAGAGGAAATCGAATCCTCAGTTGTAGGTGTTACAGATGTTGTGTAATGATCTGGACAGCTTCCTTGGACCTGAAGTAGTGTGTTTAAAAGTTTGGAATGGATTGAAACAACCTGGAACTTGTTGTGGTACCCCAACTGCAAATAGGCCAAAAAGCTTGAGCAAATGGATGGTGACTTTGTGATTCAGGTGTTCCAGATGTGTTTTGAGGGTATGAATCACTTGTATATGATATATGTTAGGTGTTAGGATGGTTGGTTTTGATAGAATTGCTCTCTATTTGAAAATTCGATAGTGACTTGCTAAAGAAGCATTTTTTGGTTTTTGAAGAAAGATTTGGAGGAAAGTATGTATTGCTATGCTTTGGTGTACTTGAATTAATAAAAAAGAACCTCTATTTATAGTATAGTAACTTTGTTTCGAGAGCAAGAGTGATTGGAGGCTGGATCACTCTATTATCCATTGAACTTTGTCATGTAGCCAAAGTTTCCTCTAGCCATTGACTTGAGTCAATCTTGCAGGCTATGAGTCTTCTGTTGCAGGGATAAGGCTTGACTCCTTTAGTGATCAATGACTCAATCCATGCCACCTCAATGTATCTCTTGAATGCCTTGAAACAAAATTAAAGTTTTTGGATTTGCAACATTGAATTTCACATGCCAAGGGATATGATTTTTAACTTGGTGGCTTTGTGATCAGATCCCTCATCATTCAAGTTGATTTTGGACAAAAATGAAATGATGCAAGTGTCCAAAATTGGCTTAAGAAATCGTGGGAACCAAGTTATGTTTTCATGCCTTTGTGTGGGCAAGGTGAAAAATGCCATTTTTGGAGGCTTATAACTCCTTGCTCAAGTTGAACCATGGGAGGCTCTTGTACTTTTTGGAAAGCCCTAATAACATACTTTAACTTTGATGTCCAACTTTGGTCTTGAATCATCTTGTATCATAATGAAAAATGGCCTCAAAGTTGGTGAAAATGCAAAACAGATTCTGTCCAAAATTTCACTAAGTGTTGGAAATTAGCCATTTTCATATTTTTGTGATTTTGATCAATCCATGAGGATTTGGAATCTGTTGTAGTTGAAAATCTTGAATTATGTAATGAGAGCTTTCATTTGAGCTTTGGATGGAAGAAAAAGGTTACTTGGATCACAAGTTATGGTCTTGCAAAGTTGGGTATAAATCACTTTTTTTCATAACTTAGTAAAATTTCAAGTTTCTTATGGTTGCCCCTTTTGCAAGTAACCCCACTTTTCTTGATTTTTCTTGATGGATTATGATCCAAAACATAAGTTAACATTGTTTTTTACTTAGGGAAGCCTTGTTTGTCAAGAAATTCAAAAAGTCAAACTTGGTTTTTTGGTAAAATTGACTTTTTATCAAATGAATTTCAAACTTTGTGATCCTCTATGAAATCAATTCCTTGACCTAATTCAAAGCTAATGGATAGATTCCATAGGTGTTATAGAGTGTCTTGAATCATGTCCCAAGGTTTGGGATCATGTCTTGGTCAAAAGTCAAAGGTACAGTTGACTTTTCATCAGAAAACCCTAATTGGTCTAGATGAAATTGAATCTTTGTATCGCTTATGAACCAAGTTATTTGAATCAATCCAATATTGTAGATGGATAAATATGATGCATTGGAGGTCTTCAAAACACTTCTTGAGGTCTTGGCTCATGCATTGCTCCAAAAGTCAACTTTAGGGGTGAATTAGGCCAAGAAACCCTAATTCCTGATTTTTGATGAATGCATACCCTGAGGCTATTTTGAACTTATGATTGGATCCATGAGGTCCCTTTGAGCTTCTTGGATCATATTTTGAAGTATTGGCTCATGCCCAGATGAAAATTCCCCTCTAGAGGCCTTGGTCGACCAAAACCTAATTTGGTGACACTGATGATCTTGAGGCTTGATCCACTTGAAATGTTGCACTCTTGTGCTTGATTCTTGATATGGGAGACCTCTTGATCCTTCATGGATGTTTGAGAGACTTGAAAAGCTGAGGATCATGTCCCTTCTTGATTGATCCTTTGTCTGAGTACTCTGAGAGGGTCCAAAACCCTAATTCTTGGTTGAAGTGAATGCTCAACAATCTTTGAGAGGATTGATGAGGCATGAAGGTACATCCATATTGTGGTGATGATTTAAACAATGATGGGAAATCTTGTGGTCAAAATTTGGGGTATGACATGAGGCTGCCTTTTTTAACTTTGAAGTGGATGTTCTTCAATTTGTTCTATCTGGTCTGCACTTCCGGGGACGACTATTGCGACCTATGGCTCATTAGCTTTCATACGAATGAGCGCTGGTTCAACCACTTCACTAAAGACTAAGGTGAATTTCTAGGGAACTTCTTGCTAGTGAAGCCTCGCACGCTAGAGGCCCATCTCACTTTTTGCTACTCCCTTGCTAGGTTTTTTCACTTATGCAAGGGCTCATTTCAGAAGTATTGGTCTTCATCTCATTTCCATCGTGAAGTTATTTTTTACCATTATAAACCAGAGATACTTTCCATTGATGAAGCATCTATGAATGAAATCCTACATTCATTGTTCAAGGGGTTGGTTATGACGAAGGATTTGTGCTCGACGAGGTGCCTTCTTTTTGGATGAAGAAGAAATGGATTGACACTTGCTATTTTGAGTGCAGTCAACCGGGATGAGAGGAAAAAGAATTTTGGTGAGGATAGGGCCAGGTAGTTTTTTTTATGACTTGTGTGATTGCATTTTGAAAATAATATAGATAAGTTACAAATGTTCCATGATCTTGTTAATGCCCAAGGATTCAAGGTTATGGTGCCCCCTCCGACGATCATTGTTTTTGCTCTGGCCTTACTCCCATCTCGACTGCTGAGGATTATATTTCTACACTTGAGTTCAACCAGCTTGTCGATGCTATAGCCACTTTGGTTGTAGGGAAGGGGTGCCTCCGTCTCCAATTCTTACAAAGAGGGGCCAGGATGAAAACCAATCCATCCCTCCAAGGGAAGGTTCTCCTAAATGGACTCGTCTTTCTGGGGATGATGCTTCAGGGGAGATAACTATTTTCTTGCAGATGTCTGACATTTTCTCATCCTAGATTGCCCGTACTGTTGAGGAGGCTGATGCTACAATGTCAACGTCGGACATGTCCTTCGTCCAAAGTCTCTTTGAAGGGGAGAAGTTTGAGCTTGTTTATGTGGTCACCCATAACATATACCGATTTACCTATCTATTCTTCATCATCGCTATTGGAAGATGAAACATCCTGGCTCTTGGCAATCCTTCCAAGGAAAAGGGCACTTGGACGGGTAACTATGAAGCTATGAAGCAGAAGTCCCCTAATCTTTAGAAGGATTTGACTGAGTTACAGAAGAAGGTCGTGCTTTCTAACTCTTTGAAATATGAGGCAAAGATCCATGACTCATGTGTTACACTAGAAGTCCAGGTAATCAAGCTAGAGAGTGCTCAAAAGGAAGAGGAGAACTAGTGTCGGGATACCTCTGAGTATGCTTCTGAGATGACCCGTCATTTGGTGGAGGATCACAAAACTTTTTTTTAAGAGGCCGAGGCTCATGTCAAGGCTCTAAAGACTCTTGAAGACGAGGTCATCGATATGAAGGCTATACTTCAGAATTCCCACTAAATGCACTATGCAACCCGTGTTCAAGGCATGTAGCTGGGTTGTGGAACAAGAGAAGAGGGTCAGCCCCATTGCTGAGATTCATGTTGAAGAGTTGAATCCCTTCTAGGCTGCTTCTGAGGGGGCTTAAGATGGTGGTTTTGGTACCTCGCCGCGGATGCTTCAGCTTAACAATTTCTTTTACTTTGTACTATCTTTATGCTTGTAACATTTTCTAGGACATTGTACCTTGGATGTAACAATTAATATTTAATTATTTGTACCACAATGCATGATTTGTGTAATATTTAAATTTGAGTTTTGTACATGTCTCCATTATATTGTTGTTGCTCACTTGCAATTTTGGTTTTAGTAAGTTATTGTAATGCTAAGATTCAATCGGTATCCCTGTAATGAAAGGTTTGCGGACCACTGGGGTTTGGTGGTGTTCATCGGTGAGTCGCAAGTATGCCCATTAGCATCTCTGAAAGGTTGTCTGCTTAGTGTGCAGGGACCCAGCTTTCTTGGATTTAAGAGAGAAAGTGGTGTCTCGTTGTGAAGAGGAAATTGATGTGCTCATCGCACTTTCCTAACAATGGTCTTCATGATTTGCATCTTAGTGCATTGAAGGTTGTTAGCTACCATTTTTTGTTCATATATTGTTCGATATAATTATTTTTGTTTGCCTGCTGTATTTAGCATTCACTGTAGTAGCGTATTAATTTGTGTGTTGTACAGAGCATGTTGCTTGTGTTTCCCATAACGAGGCTCGTAATCGGTGAGACCGAAGAGATGCATGTGTCTTTTTGTACTATGTTTTGCGTCACTGAGGATCGTTCCTTGACCAATGATATGATCCTTGTCCCTGCCCCCAAGACTTGGCTCAGATTCAGGTGGATGTCTTCGTACTCCACCCTCTACGTTAATGGATTGGCTAAATCCAAAGGGGGTGCACCAATTATGGAAAAATGTGTTTAAATTGCATCAGATACGCAAAACTGTGTAATTTATATTGAGTACGTAGACGTGCATGTAATATGTATTAGGCGTTGGCTACGTAAAAAATGGTTTAAGCCATATCAGATACCCAGAAATACGTGTAATCTGTACCGAATACGTTGCTACAAAAATATTTGTTTAAGTCGTATTAGATACGCATAAATACGTGTAATCTTCATCGGGTACATAGACATGCGTGTAATATTTGTCACCTCTCCATTAGGGTCCTAAAGAGAGATAGACAAAAAAGTGTGCAATAGAATAAAATAGAAGACATGAATTTTCATTCATAATGAAGTCAATTTGTTACAGTGAGATAACAAAATGACTAGATAAGCAAACCTTCAACTATAACACCACTTTAACTTGGATATGGGATTACAGTCGGGTCTCTTAGGGTTAAGAACATGGTCGAACAATGGTGAAGTTCCTTGAGAGGCTCATCCCTCGACCTTCCCAAAAGGATCTCAATCTGCTCTCTTTATCCGGTAATCTTTTTAAGTACTAGTGATGTTGGACGAGTGATCAGAGATGATTTCCGACCATAGGTTCCTTTGGGGGAGACTCGTACTGACTTCAGCCTTGGTGGAAACTGTTGCACTTACTGGGTGCCCCGAGGTTGTAGTTTGTTCAGCGTTCTTATTCTCCGATCGTATCTATTGCCTATGAGGTATCTTGTAAGAATTTTCGTTGATGATGGAAACTATCTTGACCACCAGAAGGTACGTATCTACAATATATAGAACTTCCTTGTCCTTCGAAATCTTTATGTATTTGGATTTCCAATTTTGGCGCAATATCAACATGCTAGGAGGAATATGTGTTTTAGTTGATGGATCGATATCGAGTACATGAGCGTTGTGGATTTCTATTGTGACAATGAGATATGATAGAATAAAACATAAATATATGATACTCTACGTTGTAACACTATATAAAATGATTCATGATGGTAACTACTTTGATTGCTTACAATTTTGTGTTTGGAGTTTGGTTTACCCTATTATGATATAGATAACTTTGGTGCAATATGATCTTCATCGTAGTCTATCAAAGTCGGTCTGAGGTGAACTTTGTTCATCGTTCGAAGGTCTTTTAACTCTTGGAGAAGGTGCATCAGTCATAGGTCTACGTTAGAATTTGTTATGGTAGATATCATGTCAATGATGGATAATTGAATTGAGGTGTGATTAAGAGGTGGATCAGGAATCTTCGATACGATATTGGAAGTAACTACCTCCATTCTTCGGCAATTGTGTTACATATATGAATTTGGATCCAAGATGATCCATTCATGGAATTTTGCGAGAATCGGAATTGAAATGATGATTGATTAGATTGAATGCGGTGGATATCGCCTTCGATTCCGAATGATCTTGATTTGGTGATCGGAGAATGTTATGAACGAGTGAATTGAAGAGTGAACGTGAAAATCGTGGAAAACATAGGAATTAGAAGTCAATTACCACAGATGACAATATTGTTCAGTACTAGAATCAGAAAGTTGAAATAAGAGGTGCGAAATCCTAAACCAAAAGTGCTGATATCCGATGCGGCGACCTGAGGTGAATCTATAAGGTAAGCATTGCTACACTTAAATCAATTTAAAATTTAATATGATTATAGTAAAAATAGAAAATAAAAAAAAATGTATCTTGTTTTTAATGTAAAATATAATTTTTATATTTTAAGTCGAATAGACTAAATCTACCATATAAGAACATTGAATATTCTGGAAATACCCAATATGCCCTTCTTATTCCATAACGTGCCACGTGGATATCTCTACTAAGCTTTGGATTTTTCTTTGCTACATTGAACACAAAAGTGTATAGAAACAACCACTCAATTCTATCTATCAATATAATATAATATATGTTTTTTCTTTTCCAATGCATTTGGTAGACTTTCAAAGCAATTCAAACTTTAATCTTCTTTTTCAACTTGCAACCGGTGTTTTTTGGTTCTTTCATATCACAGACATCTTATCATGTTATTTCTTATTATTTTTTATGAACATCATCTTTATTACCTCTCCCATTCCACTGGTTTTTACCATTTCAAAAACCCTTGAACCGCATTACCTCCATTCTTCTGATTTCTTAACACCAGATCGATATTCATATCTCATTGCTTTCAAGATGGCAAGACCCTTTAAGAAGATCTCCGACCTCAACAATTTGGTTGAAGACGAATTTGAGGAAGACGAAGATGAGAAACTATGGGTATGATCGGTGTGTTCTATCAAATATATTCTTTTAGCTTTGAATAAGTAAGTTTTTCTACCAAATCGTTTTCGTAGAACAAGGGTTTGGATAAGTACGTTTTTCTATCAAATCATTTTCGTATTTTCAAGGATTTACAAAAAAATATCTAGATCTACTATTGATTGTTAGGGTTTTGACTGATTTTATTATTGTTGTAGGATTTTATGGGAAAAATATCCAGATCTACTATCGATTGTTAGGGTTTTGACTGGTTTTGTTGTTGTTGTATGATTTTGTGGGTTCAGTTTATGCTTTTTGATTTTATGGGTTCAGTGTTTTGATTTTATGGGTTCAGTGTTTTAATTTATCAATCATATATCATAATACCTAAAATGAAATGCATAATTGAACTTTCTAGATTTATTTCATATTCATATTTTCCTTTAAGCATTTTGTTATATTGACTTGCTCTATTCATTTCAGAGCTTATGATAAGGTTGCTATAAAATGCAATGGTAGATAAACAGTTACAAGTTTTGAGGCTAGTTGTTATGAAGGGGAGTTAGTTTCCCATGATAACGCAGTTTTGGCTTTATCAATTTAAATGTATTAAGTATTAAAAAACTCAAACTTTGCACTTTATTTAGATAGCAAGCAGAATCTTGATCTAAACTTGGGTATTGCCCCTCCTGCTAACTCTGATGTTCAAATGATGAACATGCACCCGAATGAAAGTGGTTTACAAGTTCAGCGAAGCTGGGATGACATGTCGGTTGATAAGAGTGTTATGGTAAGGTTTAAAGTGTTTTTCTTATCCCTCATGCAATTGCCCATTTCTCTGTCCGCTCTATCATTTGAATTCAAAACTTGCATACTTAATAACCTACCTTATATATTTAAATTCCCTTGAATAGTTTGAGGGCTCTGGGTCAAGATTAGTTAATACTCAGCCACCTTATGGCTTTTCCATACCATCTGAGTGGTGTATGCAGGATCACTTAAACTATTGTTGTTTTTTCTGTTTTCTATTGATGAAATTGAGTTTTGATTTTTGATACTAAATTTACATTTGTGTAGTTGGAGATTGTAGGAAAAACTGATATACTAGTTGCTGAAGGATCTCATGTCACATTAACTGTAAGTTTGTTACAACTTATCTCTATTTTTTATGTTCTTATGATGCAGTCGTTGCGTGTTATGATGCGGTATTTAGTGTGATTTACAATCATATCATTGCATTCACTGTGGTTGCATTTGACGTCAATTCTTAGCAATATTAAGGATTGTGATGTGACGACAGCGATTTGAAACTTTGATTATTTCGTTGACATTAATTGGTTTTACAATTTCCATAATGACTATTAGTGTTATCTTATACTGCGTTTTTCATATGTTTTTTCTTTTTAAAGTGTGGGAGTTTTTGAGATATGGTCTTATTATTTGCAGCCCAAAGATTTTTGGTTTACTACACCAAAGAAGAGAGTTATGGTCCTTAGTTTTCCATCAATGTTCAAATACCTCTGTTGTCTATCTCATGTTGAACTAAAATGTCTCGCTTTTCTCATTTAGTTGGTTAAACACAACTATGACAGAAATATGCTTCAATGAAAGAAGTATTAGGTATGTTTTATGAATTGTTGGATAGTAGAAGAAATATTAGAAGTGTGTTTACTGTTTAGAGTTAATGATCAATTTAGTGTCTGAAATTGTAGGGATAGTAGCAAAAAATATTAGAAGTGTGTTTACTACCTTAACAAAATGTTGGAGTTAAAGAAAAATTTGTTTTGTAAGTGCTTACTCCTTTTATGTGCCTTCAACCAATCCTTTACCATTCATTTGGTACTTTTGTGAGAGAAATTGTACAAAAAATAGAATTTTCTTTTATATATTTGTATGTTTTTGAATTCTGTGGTAGACAATAGCCTGACTAAGGGCAAAAAGTTATTGGGAGAATCGAACATATCAAAGGTATGATACCGCACAACAAAAAAAATATTCTTTAATAAATTGAAACAATTTGTTCCTTTCATTGAAGCATATTTTGTTGTCATTATGCAAAATATGCTTTGAACAGATTTTGACACTTGCAATGAGAACAAACAATGAACCAGATCAAGATGCATAATTTTAAACACAACACTTGCATTTTGTTGGTTAACACTTGCAGAACTTTGGTTTTACTTGATTCATTGGATGATATTTAGTTGCAACAGTCTGTTCTATGCACTGCTGCAAAATTTTGCTTGGCTCAACATTGGTTCACTTATATTTGGATTGTGTATATTGAAATGTTGAATTTTATGTGGTTTAAATGTAAGTATGTGATGGTTTATATTGAGTTGAATTTTTCGTGGTTTTCATGTGAATGTACTGCTGGTTTTAGCTTAGTCATGGCGCATTTTGGTGTGGATTGCACTGTATTTATGTTTGTTGCAACCTTGGTAAATGGTATTGAATGAATGCACTGTGATAGCTTAGTTTAATGCATAATTTTATTAAATTTTATAGGTATGGCATGAGAAATGGAAGCAAATCATAGTTTGAAGATTGGAAGAAACATAATATTTCAATCATGAAGATGAAAGTTAGCATGGTTTAAAACTTTAGGAACTTAGGACTTAGGAACCTTTTTTAGGAATTTTGATGTAATGACTTGATTTTGAGGCTTAAAGTGGTTATTTTGTTGAGTGTTCTTAGTTTCACGAATTATGTTTGTTTCTGTTTGTATTAGTACATGTAAACCTTGTATTCTTGGCATAGCTTATGCCATATTTGGTTATCAATTCAATTTATATTTCTTTTTAAAAAAAATTTAAGAGCTCAAAATCTAGCATATGTTTGGTTTCATAAAAATGTTTGGTATTTGTAGTGATTAGTCACATGATGCTATTATATGATATTCGGTGTGATTTTATATAAGGTAGTAAACACTATGCATAAATATATTAATAAATGTGATTATGACATAGAATTATGGCAAAATAGAAAATTTTTTATACTAAGACATATTTAATCACTTCTATTTGTTTATTATCACTAAATGCAAAATTGTGTCTTTAAGGTATCCTCGGTATCAACCAGTATATAATGACTATTATTATAACACACCATTACCCGTGCAAACACACTGATTTCCAGACCAAAATTTAGTGATATTTATGATATTAAATGATTGCATACTAGTATTATTATATTTTACAAATAACATGAAGTTACTTATCAAAATATTGAATATTAACGGAAACTGTAATACCCCGTAAAATTCTGAACGCTTTGGATAATATTATTATGATCAACTGAGTTCCGGTGTACTCTGAGCAATTATTGGAAAAAATAATTAGAGTAAACTGACGAACTCAGACTGATTAGATTAATATTATTTAACTCGGAATTTTATTAATTGGTGCAATTGAGATAATTTGGACAATTAGTAGTATTACCAATTAATGTTTTCTATATCTATTTTTTCCTTTTCCTTTATTTGAAAAAGTTAGTAACTTGGAGAGAGAATTGGAGGAGAAGGAAAAATGAAGGAAAAGGAGAGGAAATTTCTCAAGAGCTCTAAGACTTGAATCATCAACCCATCTTCATCTTTTCATCTCAGCTTCATCCTCCTCATCTTGTAATCCAGGTGGATTCTAGTTTGATGCTTTATAGTAGAGTTTTATTGAGTTTAGAGATAGTTTTGATGTTGTGAGAAATGAGAAATTTTGCACTAAAATCATGTTTTAATGTTCCCTATGATTGATACATGTTAAATATGTGTTGTTGTGTATCCAATTGGTATTTTTCTGGTATTTAGAAGTGAATTGGAAGGGAAAATGGAGCATTTTCATAGAACCCATTATGCAGGAAAAATTCTGGTTTTCACGCTGCCCATACGCATATCACCCAAGGTAATACGCGTATTGGTTAAGGCAATACGTGTATAGCCATGAAAAAATATGGGCAATACGCGTATGGGGTTCCATTTTCTCGGCCATCTGCCCATTTGCGTATTGGTACGCGTACGGTTTTGGGCGATACGCGTATGAGGTAGGGTAGTACGCGTATTGGAGTTTTAAATGGAATTTTTAAGGGAAAACAGCCTCTGCCCATACGCGTATCACTTTGGACAATACGCGTATGGATGAGCGACTGAGCAAGGCAATACGCGTATGGCACAAGGCAATACGCGTACGTCCAGTGAGAGTGCAGAATTGTGTTTTCGCGATACCATATCTTGTTATTTCCCATAACTCGTGTTTCGATTATCCGTTTTTAACATTCTTGATATCATTGGAAAGCTAACAAAATGTACTTTCTTATTAAAATTGTTTGAAGATTGTAGGCTGATTTAATTATGTCGGGATTTTTGGAATAATGTCGTTTTGTCGACTTTTATCGTTTAATGGTGGGTAATTGTTGTTGAATATGTATGCATGTTAAAATACGAAATAGGTAGAGTGAGGACTATTACCATAAATAATGTCGGAAAGTGTGAAATGACATAGTGACAACACTCGCGCATGAGAGGCCGAGGCGTGTGTCTAGTAATCATAAACAGTTTATCTTACGGTGTAGTTTCATGAGACTCGAGCACCTCCTCTGAAACGTATGCACAATTACTTGGCAGGTTTGATTCCCGCGTGTAGTACGAATGGAACCTATATGGTAAAGAGACTTGTGATGGTTAACAGACCATGAGAAGTGAGGGTTCACGGCTAACAGGCTGATGATCCCGAATCCATTTCGTACACCAAGTAACTACAAGTATCCATGACTCGGGTCGTCTACTAGACGTAGAAGCGGACGGGAAAAGGGGATGCCTTGGTACGATTATTGATTAGCGAGATTCTTGAGTTAACAGGCTCAGGACGTACTTTGGTACTAGTGTGAGTTAACAGGCTCACATGTGTGGATACATATATAGTGTGTGTACTCAAAGTCACTTCCCTCCCCTTTGACTTGAGTTAGGTTTATTAGTACCTTGTAAAGCCGAGAGGACTTTAAGATAGCGAACTCACTGAGATTTGATGTATCTCACCCCACTGTTGTTGTTTACATCACAGGTACTGCAGGTTCCGCAAAGGGTAAGGATAAGGCTGTGTGACTATCCTTACTTATCTGATGGCTTTGCTTCCGTTGTGGAGTTTTTTTTAGATCATTAGTGATCTAGTTCTTAGTTTTATCTTTTAAACATCCTGTATATATAACATGCCAGTAGTGGTATTAGTTTTTGGGGCATTGATATGTATACTGTGTTACTAGGAACTTATGCATTTCAGTACCAAACGTATTATTCATGTATGATATATGCTTTGATGTATGTATATATATATATATGGGCTTTATAGTTGGTATCAGAGCAGGTTGTATCCTCGACCTAGCCATGAAATAGTATGAGTACTTTCTTTCCGTTTCATATGCGGCGTGTCGCCATTGGTCTTGCGTGTTATATTTATGGTATTGAGTCTGATCAACTTAATCCTATCTGTATGAAATTCAGGAACATGGCCGACAGGCGCAGAAACAACTGTGGTAGACCAAGAACCACTCCAGCAGGGACTAATCTGCCAGGTGACGAGGGGAATGTCCCTTTATACTAATTTATGCAACAAATGCAGCAACAACAAAATCAGTTTGTGCAACAAATGGTTCAGCAGATGGCAGGTTGTCTACATCCTCCAGTGGTTGTTCCTGAAGTTGCAGGAGGAAACTTTAGGGATTTCATTCGTATGAATCCTCCGGAATTTCAGGGAGGGTTAGATCCATTAAAGGCTCATGAATGGATATCAGGTACGGAACGGATTTTCTTAATAGTTCAGTGCAGTGAGGAAAACAAGGTGGTCTTCGCTTCTCACCTGTTGAAGGGTCCTGCCATGAGGTGGTGGGAGAGCGCTTAAGCCTTAATGACAATTCAAGACAAGCCATGTATGCCCCTGATGAGAGGTGGAAGATTGATCAGTTTCTGTTTGGTTTAAGGGCTGAAATTTTACATAGCGTATCTCAGCGGGAATTCACTAACTATGCCGAATTGTTAAGGCAGTGTTATGTGGCGGAGCATAGTTTGAAGAAGGTACAAATAGAAGGAGATTTGAGTAGGATGAATCAAAGTGGAATCAAAGTGATCGAGGGAGACCGAATCAACAAGTTAGACCAAGGCAAGAATCATTCAAAGGGAAGCAAGTTCAGAGTTCTAAGACTAGTGTGCCTCCGGTATGCCGTACTTGTGGAAAGAATCATTATGGTAGGTGCAGTTTGGAGGGAATAAGGTGTTATCAGTGTAATAAGGTGGGCCATGTATCAAGGGATTGTCCTCAGGGTAGAAATCAGACACAAGGGAGGAATACCGGCCGAGTGTATACCTTGGATGCGAGGAAGGCAAAGAATGATAACTCCTTGATTGCGGGTACGGTTTCGTAAATGGACATCCTTGTTTTGTTTTATTTGATTGTGGGGCAACGCATTCTTTTGTGTCCACGCAATGTGTGAAGCGACTTGGGTTGCAAGTTATTCCTTTGTTTCCTCCTATGGTGGTTACTACTGCCATGGATGAGATTGATGAAACACCGTTGATGTGTGAAAATTGTGTATTATCGGTGAATGAACGAGTTTTCCAGATTGATCTTATTTGTTTTCCGCTTAAGAAAGTGGATGTTGTTCTGGGAATGGATTGGCTTTCTGCTAATTCGGTTTTTATCGGTTGTGAGGAGAAGTTAATTATTATCCTATCTACCGAGGTCACTCCAAAGGATGTGTTACTACTATTTTAGAAGGTATGGTTGGAATGATTAATTTCTTGTTTGAGGAGGAAAAGTCTGTTCTTTTGATTCTTACTAAGGAGGAGGGTGGTAACCTCCAAGTTTTAAGTATTCCGGTAGTTTGTGACTTTCCTGAAGTTTTCCCCGAGGATATCACTTCTCTTCCTCCGGAGCGGGAAGTGGAATTCTCTATTGACCTGATACCGGGAACGGCTCCAATATCCGTTTCTCCGTATCGGATGACACCACTTGAATTAAGAGAATTAAAGGATCAATTGGAAGAGTTGTTGGCTAAGCATTTTGTTCGACCCAGTGTTTCGCCCTGGGGAGCTCCAGTGTTATTAGTAAAGAAAAAGGATGGTGGAATGCGGTTGTGTATCGATTACCGTCAATTGAATAAGGTCACCATCAAGAACAAATACCCATTACCAAGGATAGACGACCTGTTAGACTAATTGAAAGGAGCCTGTGTGTTCTCGAAGATTGATTTACGGTCGGGTTATCATCAGATTCGTGTGAAGAGTTCAGATGTACCAAAGACCGCGTTTAGAACCCGTTATGATCATTATGAATTTTTGGTGATGCCTTTCGGTGTGACGAATGCTCCGACAGTTTTCATGGATTATATGAATCGGATATTCCAACCTTACTTGGACCAATTTGTGGTGATTTTCATTGATGACATTCTTATTTATTCTCGTGACCCTCAAGAGCACGGAGAACATCTAAGAATTATTTTATCCATCTTACAAGAGAAGTAACTTTTTGCTAAGTTAAGTAAGTGTGAGTTTTGGATGTCTAAGGTAAATTTTCTTGGTCATGTCATATCCCAGGGAGGTGTAGCGGTCGATCCATCAAAGGTTGAAGCAGTGATTAATTGGGAGAGACCGAAGAATGCTTCTGAAGTTAGAAGTTTCTTGGGATTGGCAGGGTACTACAGAAGGTTTATCAAGGGATTTTCGCAACTGGCTTTACCATTGACAAGACTTACTCGAAAGGATTATTCGTATGAGTGGGATTCGGCTTGTGAAAGAAATTTTAGGAGTTTGAAGGAGAGATTGACGACCCTCCTGTTTTGGTTATTCCTGACCTAGCAAGTCGTATGAGGTATATTGTGATGCATCGAGGAAGGGATTAGGCGGTGTGTTAATGCAAGATGGACGTGTAGTGGCTTATGCTTCACGACAGTTGAAAGTCCATGAAGAGAATTACCCAACGCATTATTTAGAATTGGCGGCAGTTGTATTCACTTTGAAAGTGTGGCGTCACTACTTGTATGGTGTACGTTTTGAGATGTTTAGCGACCACAAGAGCTTAAAGTACTTATTTGGTCAGAAAGAGTTGAACATGCATCAGAGGAGGTGGATGGAATATTTGAAGGATTATGAATTGGAGTTAAAATACCATCTGGGTAAAGCAAATAAGGTGGCGGATGCATTGAGTAGGAAGGTGTTGCATAATGCCTAGTTGATGATGTTAGAGTATACCTTAATGGAAAAGTTTAGAGATCTAAATCTTCAATTTAACTGGACTCCTAATTGTGTAATTATGGGGAATTTGAATGTCATTTCTACTCTTAGGTAAGAAATCCAACAAGAGCAAGGGTTAGACGAGAAGTTACAAGAAGTGTTATTGCAACCGGGTTTTGTACGAGCTACCGACGAAACTATTTTGTTTAACCAAAGGATTTGTGTTCCGGATAGCACAGAGTTGAAAAGGAGGATTCTTGAAGAAGCGCATATGGGTGCTTTTACTATACATCCGGGGTCTCTAAAGATGTATCAAGATTTAAAGAAGAACTATTGGTGGCCCGGGATGAAAAAGGATATTGCGGTGTATGTGTCGGAATGTGCGGTGTGCCAACAAGTGAAGATTGAGCACCAAAGGCCGGGTGGTTTGTTGCAACCTTTAGAAATTCCGATGTGGAAATGGGATAGTATTTCGATGGACTTCGCAGTGGGATTACCCCGTGCACAAGGTGGTTATGATTCGATTTGGGTAATTGTGGATCGGTTAACGAAATCCGCGCATTTCTTAGCTGTGAAGACTACCTACAAGGCGAGTCATCTCACAAGGTTGTTCATTTCAGAGATAGTGAGATTGCATGGTATTCCTACTAGTATCGTTTCAGATAGAGATCCCAAGTTTACTTCCAGATTTTGGAGAGCTTTTCAACAAGCCATGGGAACGAGCTTATGTTTGAGTACGTCGAATCATCCGCAAACGGACGGTCAGAAGGAACGGACAATACAAACTATGGAGGACATGTTGAGAGCTTGTGTACTTGAAAGTGGAGGAAATTGGATAGAACTTTTGTCGTTGATCGAATTCTCTTATAATAACAGTTATCATGCAAGTATTGGTATGGCACCTTATGATGCGTTATATGGTAGGAAGTGTAGAACGCCAATGTGTTGGGCGGAGGTTGGCGACGATAGAATCTTGGGACCCGAGATTATTCACGAGACCACGGAAAAGATTAGAATGATTCGTGGAAAAGTTAAACAAGCCAAAGATCGTCAGAAAAGCTATGCGGACAACCGTAGGAGACCGTTGGAGTTTGATGAGGGGGATCATGTATTTTTGAAGGTTACTCCGAGATTGAGATTGAAAGAACCATTTAAATCGCAGAAGTTAAGTCCAAGATACGTGGGACCGTATCAAATCTTAGGAAGAATTGGAGAAGTAGCTTACAGATTAGCCTTACCGCCTTCTCTGTCAGAGATGCACGACGTTTTTCATGTGTCTCAGCTTCGGAAATTTGTCCCAGATCCTCTTCAGCCAATTTTACCAGATACCATTGAGATAGAAGCTGATTTGACGTTCGAGCCTCAACCGAGTCGTATCACAGGAAGAGAAACTAAAGTGTTAAGGAATAAAGAAATTCCTCTTGTTAAGGTCCAGTGGGATGAGACGTATCCGGGCGATCTAACTTGGGAATTGGAATCGGAGATGTGGGAGGTCTATCCTCATCTTTTCAGGTAATTGTTTTAAATTCGTGGGCGAATTTCTATTTAAGGGGGGAGGATGTAATACCCCGTAAAATTCTGAACGCTTTGGATAATAGTATTATGATCAACTGGGTTCCGGTGTACTCTGAGCAATTATTGGATAAAATAATTAGAGTAAACTGACAAACTCGGACTGATTAGATTAATATTATTTAACTCTGAATTTTATTAATTGGTGCAATTGAGATAATTTGGACAATTAGTGTATTACCAATTAATGTTTTCTATATCTATTTTTTCCTTTTCCTTTATTTGAAAAAGTTAGTAACTTGGAGAGAGAATTGGAGGAGAAGGAAAAAGGAAGGAAAATGAGAGGAAATTTCTCAAGAGCTCTAAGACTTGAATCATCAACCCATCTTCATCTTTTCATCTCAGCTTCATCCTCCTCATCTTGTAATCCAGGTGGGTTCTAGTTAGATGCTTTAGAGTAGAGTTTTATTGAGTTTAGAGATAGTTTTGATGTTGTGAGAAATGAGAAATTTTGCACTAAAATCATGTTTTAATGTTCCCTATGATTGATACATGTTAAATATGTGTTGTTGTGTATCCAATTGGTATTTTTCTGGTGTTTAGAAGTGAATTGGAAGGGAAAATGGAGCATTTTCGCAAAACCCATTATGCAGGAAAAATTGTGGTTTTCACGCTGCCCATACGCGTATCACCCAAGGCAATACTCATATTGGTTAAGACAATACGCGTATGGCCATGAAGAAATGTGGGCAATACGCGTATAGGGTTCCATTTTCTCGGACATCTGCCCATTTGCGTATTGGTACGCGTACGGTTTTGGGCAATACGCGTATGAGGTAGGGTAGTACGCGTATTGGAGTTTTAAATGGAATTTTTAAGGGAAAACAGCCTCTGCCCATACGCGTATCACTTTGGGCAATACGCGTGTGGATGGGCGAGTGAGCAAGGCAATACGCGTATGGCACAAGGCAATACGCGTACGGCCAGTGAGAGTGCAGAATTGTGTTTTCGCGATACCATCTCTTGTTATTTCCCATAACTCGTGTTTTTATTATCCGTTTTTAACATTCTAGATATCGTTGGAAAGCTAACAAAATGTACTTTCTTATTAAAATGGTTTTAAGATTGTAGGCCGATTTAATTATGTCAGGATTTTTGGAATAGTGTCGTTTTGTCGACTTTTATCGTTTAATGGTGGGTAATTGTTGTTGAATATGTATGCATGTTAAAATACGAAATAGGTAGAGTGAGGACTATTACCGTAAATAATGTCGAAAAGTGTGAAATGAAATAGTGACAACGCTCGCGCATGAAAGGCCGAGGCGTGTGTGTAGTAATCATAAACAGTTTATCTTACGGTGTAGTTTCATGAGACTCGAGCACCTCCTCTAAAACGTATGCACAATTACTTGGCAGGTTTGATTCCTGCGTGTAGTACGAATGGAACCTATATGGTAAAGAGACTTGTGATGGTTAACAGGCCATGAGAAGTGACGGTTCACGGCTAACATGCCGATGATCCCGAATCCATTTCGTACGCCAAGTAACTACAAGGATCCATGACTCGGGTTGTCTTCTAGACGTAGAAGCGGACGGGAAAAGGGGATGCCTTGGTACGATTATTGATTAGCGAGATTCTTGAGTTAACAGGCTCAGGACGTACTTTGGTACTAGTGTGAGTTAACAGGCTCACGGGTGTGGATACATATATAGTGTGTGTACTCAAAGTCACTTCCCTCCCATTTGACTTGAGTTAGGTTTATTAGTACCTTGTAAAGCCGAGAGGACTTTAAGATAGCGAACTCACAGAGATTTGATGTATCTCACTTCACTGTTGTTGTTTACATCACAGGTACTGTAGGTTCCACAAAGGGTAAGGATAAGGCTGTGTGACTATCCTTACTTATCTGATGGCTTTGCTTCCATTGTGGAGTTTTTTTGAGATCATTAGTGATCTAGTTCTTAGTTTTATCTTTTGAACATCCTGTATATATAACATGCCAGTAGTGGTATTAGTTTTTGGGGGCATTGATATGTATACTGTGTTACTAGGAACTTGTGCATTTCAGTACCAAACGTATTATTCATGTATGATATATGCTTTGATGTATGTATATATATATATGGGCTTTACATAAACATAAAGTTACTTATCAAAATATAGAATATTATCGAGAATATGAACTTACTGATCAACATATTGAAAATTAACGGGAACATGAAGTTACTGATCAAATGCTATTATTATAAACGGGAACAACTTTACTATTTATTAAAATATTTTTATAAATGTTGCCAAATCAAAAATAATATTGTTTCCAACGGGAAAAACTTTACTATTTATTAAAAAAATTTATACACATTGTCAAAACAAAAATAATATTTTGATTCAAATTTTTTTTATACACGGGAACAACTATATTATTGATTCAAATATTTTTATAAATTATTGATTATAACATTTCTATACGGGACAACTTTATTTTTTTATACAGGGAAACAACTTTATTTTTTTTATACACGGGAACAAAATTAATATTTCTATATAGGACAAGTTGATATTGTTGATTATAATATTTTTATATGCATTAAAAAATAGTATTGTTATAAATGAGATCAACTGTACCACTGATCCAAATATTAAATAATAGAAATTTATCTACCATTGTATTCTTTCAATTTTTTTTTTAATTTTATAATATTTTTGTAAACAAGTCTGCATAACAGACCAGGACCCGTGCGAACGCACGAGTATCTACACCTGAATTCGTTCGAACGCACGAGTTATTTCATTTATTGTATAATTAAAGCAAATAAAAGTAAATATATTTAAAATTGTTGGGGGAAGTTTACTATGGAGCATTGATACATAGTGTAGGACTAGGCACCATTCCAATACTTCCCCTCAAGTGTGAGTCCACAATGTTCTCCCTTTTTTATACTTGTACCACCGTTGACACCTTTTTTTTTCAAGAGCATTTTGATACACCAAAGGCTCGTGATACCATTTGTTGGGGGAGTTTACTAGGGAGCATTGATACATAGTGTAGGACTAGGCACCTTTGTGAGAGACACACCACTTGTCCACCTAAAACTTTAAGGTGATAGGTGAGTGGGTTCTCCCACTATTAAATACTCAAGTCACCACATTCCTATCCAATGTGAGACTATTTCTCCACTTACTCACACTTGCTTATATTATTCCAATAAAAATAAGGTATGAATCCAAACACGGGAAAAATGTATTTTTTTTATATTACTAATATTTATTTATACAATTAAAATAATATTTATAAATAATATGTTATTATTTTATATTTTTAAAACTAAATCATTTCATAAATATTTTTATAAAAAATATCAAAACAAATTTAATATTTATATACCGGAAAATATACGGTTGATCCAAATATTTGTATATATGGAAAAATTATATTTATGCTCCAAATATAAATAAAACACATTCTTTTTTTTTAAAGAAATTTTTTTTTGGTAAAATAATTTTGTTTTGTTTTCTATTTTTATTTATTTTTTAAATAAATACGTGTCACCAACCGGTGCCCACGGGTATTTATTCTATCTTTTTTAATATAAATTATATTTTTTATATTTACTGGTTTTTATTAATTCTATTTTTTTCAAATTTTAAATTTAAACAAATGCACATCATCGACGGGTACCTGTGCGACCGCACAGATATTCATTACTATGAAATAGAAAAACATTAACTATTGATTTAAGTATTAATAATAAAAATTATCGATATTTTTTAAAATTATGTGAACAAATGTGCATAACACATCAGTATCCGTACGAATGCACATGTATCCAGACCAAAATTCGTGGGAACGCGCGGATTATTTCATTTTTTGTATAATTAAAGAAAATAAAAGTCAATATATTTAAATTCACGTATCAATCCAAACACGGGTAAAATGTATTTATTTGTGTTACTAATATTTATTTATACAATTAAAATAATATTTATAAATATTATTTCATTGTTTAATATTTATAAAACTAAGTGATTGCATAAATATTTTTATAAAAATATCAAAACAAAATTAATTTTTTCATATCGGAAAATATACGGTTGATTCAAATATTTGTATATATAGAAAAATTATATTTATGCTTTTAATATAAATAAAAATATGGTTTTTTTTTAAATAATTTTTTTGGGTAAAATAATTTTTTCTTCTTTTTTATTTTTTATTTTTTTTTAAAATACACGTCACCAACTAGTGTCCGCGGGTATTAATTTTATTTTTTTAATATAAATTATATTTTTTTATATTTACTGATTTTTATTAATGATGTTTATTTATTTATTTTAAACATAAACAAATATGCGTCATCGAAGGCACGGGTATCCCCTAGTTTAAGTTGATTTGAGACTTGCCCAAATAATTGCCATTTACATATTTTAAACATGTAACGAAAAAAAACATAGAAATACGATTTTTTTTACAGATATGCCACCTTTTGAAATAAAAAATACCAAAATGCCACACTGTGAAAAAAAAGTACCAAAATGCCACATTTTTAGTTTGGGTTCGTCCTTCCAATGGATGGCCCATTGAAGAGGGAATAATGCATGAAAGGGTTCGGCCCGACCCAATGAAGACTTTTTTTTATTTAAAATATTTAAAACTTAAAAAATAAATACTAAAAAATGTTAAATGTTTTAATAAATAATATAAATAATATAATAATATTAAAAATATATTAATTTTTTTAAATTAATATTTTAATAAAATAAAATATTTCTATTAGACAAGTATGTGAAAGCCCGGTCACTCATTGGACGAGCTCGTCCTTTCATTGGCAGAGTCGGGAATATTTTAATATTTTTAATTTTTTATATAAAGCATTGTTTTGGGTTCCTCTAGATCTCAGATCATCCACATCCATTGCTTTATTTCAGTTTCAAAAGTTTCACCAAAAATGGAGTATTTTTATGATCCAAATACCCCTCTCACCAAAAGAGATGCTTTAGTGATTTTTTCTCCTGGGAAGGCACCGTTGAAGATCCGACTGTGGAATACACTCAAGTTCGAGCACTTTCAGAGAAGCCTGACCAGATGGTTAGAAGGAGAAATTCCTGAAGGAGAAAAGATAAAAAAAAATGAAAGGCAACTTAAAGATGGAGATGGGAAGGCCTGGAAAAAAGTGAAAAGTGATTTAGATTGTGCTATAATGATGTGTGGAGAAGCAGACATTGTTCTTATGATTTTAATAGCCTTCTAGGATTGTTTAGATTTTAAATCGTTCTGATGTTTGTCGTCTTGTTTGTTTGGGTGCGATTTATGTATTTTGATATTTTTTATTGTTGAATGAAAGTTGTTTCGGGAAAGTGTTGGTTATGCTAATTGAAAAATGCAAGGTTTAATTGAAATCCCACAAAAGTAAAGTTACAATAATGGAAAGTTAAATAAAAAAACAAACAAGTTAATCTAGACGAGCCTATTTGACGGGCCTGCGACATTCGGACATTTTCTACGCATATGACCAATTTCTCGACAAATCCCACATCTTCTTTTTTCTTTCTCAGGATCGTCCATTTCGGTTCTAATTCTTGTACTATTTGGACGCCCTTTCTTATTCCCCGCATCGTCTCGTCATGGCAAAGAGTAAAACCGTCATAAGTTGGCTAATTCTCGTGGTGTGGAAGTCCAAGGAAGCTCTCTTTGTAGACTTTGAAAACAGTCAGAACCTTGAAAACATCTGGTATGTGTATGTTGTGGTCTTGTCGTATACTAGCATATGTTGCGATGACATGGGAGCAAGGTAAATGAAATGTTTGAAACCTCCCACAATCGCACGACCCTCTCCTGAGATCAACGCCAAAAGTACCTAATGGTCGGCCATCGTTTTGATTAATCCTTTTGGCAACCATAAAAAAAAATCTCTCGCGATCGAATTGGATGACATTATGGCTGCTAGATTTACGCGCTTCGTTGGCCATTCCCTTGTTACAGTTATCTGTGAAAATTTGACTGGATGCCAACATTTTGGTCCAATCATGTCCTCGTTTTCCAAACAGTGATCCCAGACGATAGAATGTAGACTTGACCAGTGCAGTAATAGGAAGGTTTCGGGTAGCCTTACGAATCGAGTTCATCGCTTCGGTCAGATTTGATGTCATGTGCCCCCATCGTTGTCCTCCGTCAAACGCCCTCGCCCACTTCTCTCTGTGAATATTGTCTATCCACTCCAAAGCTGTTTTTTTTTTCAAAACAATGAAATACATTAAAATATAATAAAATATTTATTTTTAACTTTAAAAAAAAGATACGTTCAATGGGTCGGCCAACCAATGACCTAATCCTTTCATGCACGATTTCCTCTTCAATGGGTCGTCCATTGAAAAAACGAATCCAAACTAAAAGTATGAAATTTTAATTTTTTTTTAAAATGTGACATTTTGATATTTTTCATTTAAAAAAGTGACATATCTGTAAAAAAAAAAAATTTAGAAATACACTCAAAGAAGATGCCATCACAAGAAGCCAAACAGAACAATAATAGCAACCCATAAGAGCCACTCGTTTTCGAGTACGAACAGTTTCACAATTATTCAATAATAATGCTAAATGTCACATGGGGAAAATAGCATCATCATAAATTGACAACTCGACAATAGACAGCAACAACAAAAGGAAAAAAAAAAGTACAATGTATTATTATAAATAAATATTTTCTTTTAGAAAAACCAGGTACGGTACGACGTTGTCTTCCTCACACAAAGATGCTTGAATTGGTGACATCACAAGCACAAGCACAACAATAACATAGTACTCCATCACTTAAACAATCTTATGCATCTGTTGTTGTTGCTGATTCTGATTCAGCATTACTTGATGAAGTTTCAAACGAGAGCATGCTCTTGCCACCTCATCCGCTAATGGAATCACAGGAAGAATGTCACAGTTGCATATCTCAATCATGAATCCATCTGGATCATGGAAAAATATCTGATCTACTTGAATTCCACCTTCCTCTACTGTTGCTCTTACGTAGTCGATTTCCATTTCTTTCAGCTTTTTTTCAACTGCTCCCATGCTCTCACACTGACAATTTACCATGTAAAGATTTAACATAACTAAGAATATATGTATAAGAAAATAATTAATAAAGTTTGAAATTTAAAAGAAGATCTTATAAAAAAATTATATTTAAATGAGTCTTATATTTGACAACAAATATAATATTATTGCATGCTATACACGAGTGTTTTGTCTTTTCTTTATACTCCTCTAATTACTATATATTTGGATTTTTCTTGCATGTGCTGTCACTTAAGGTTCAATGAATCTGGTCTATTTTATATATTACATATATATTTTAACTATTTAATTTAATTTAATTTTTTGTTTTAGTCTCTTAATTAAAAAAAAATATTACAAGTTAATTCTTTAATTTTACTTCTGTAATTTTATTTGATCACTTCCGTCCATTTCTGCTAAATAAAATATTAATTTTTAGTGATATGGCGTGACGGCAAAACAATTGTTATAAATCTAAATCCGTATATGTAGTTAAAAACAATTATTACATAGGCTGGGTCGATTAGTAGTGTTTTTTAGTTAAGAGAATAAAATAAAATATTAAATTAAATTGAGTGATTTGGTGACTAATTATACTTATATATATTAATTATTTAATAAATCTAAAAATTAAATTTTCTTTTATAAATAAAATTAGAGGGAGTATTATTTTATCAAGTTCCTTCATCTATTGAACCATCTCTTTTATTTTGTTTTATTTTTTCTTGTCCAAGTAGTATTTTCTTTCTCAATTTTTAAACCTGAACAACAATAATCAAGAAACAACAATGTAGTGTTTAATTAAAACCTTACCTGAAAAGATATATGATTATCCTTTGGATTTATTTCTTTCTTCTTTGGTAACTTCTCTGGATTCTCTTCTTCTAACAAATGAATACCAATCCCATAGCCAAATAGCCTGCAAATTAAATTACCACACACCAAAATATTCAATTGAAAAATATAATATAATTCTTATAAAAAAAATAAATAATAAATAATTTTTTTTATATAGATGTGAAATTACCATGCCCCATCAAAATCAAAAGATCCGGGCCTTCTAATTGGGAAGAAACCAAGGACATTTTGGTAAAAATCCATTGATTCTTCAACTGATCTGCATATGACTGAGATATGATTCACAGATGTCAAGTGCAAAGGGTTTCCAACACTTTCCTTCATTTTCTCAACAGACTTAATACCCAATTAAACAAAATAATAGAGATAAAGGTCTCAAAAAATAATTAAACAAAAACTTTAGATAAAATTAATGTGATTACAAAATATTGTTAAGGAAGAGAAGAAGAGATAGAAAAGCTTTAGAAAAATGTTTGGCTGTAAGATTGGTCACGGGAATAACAAATATGGTACTTGGTTTATATAGAGATAAGAAGCTCTCATTGTTTGCCACGTGTCCGTATATGTCATGTGTCACATGTATTGTGTATATGATATCGCACTTATATCTGATAATTCTACACAATTACCTAAAGAATTTAATTGGTAGGTATAATAATTTTACACTTTCAACTAATTACTCTCATGTATCCCGCTATATCATACTATAAATTTTAAATTATTAATATGATATGACTGATTGATAAATTCTTATTGAATGATAATGTAAAATTATTTTACACTGTCAGTGAATACCAATTAAACTCTTAACAAAATTGAATTAACGAAATAATTATAATGATTAGGATGAATTATACTATTGTTTTTTCTAACTTATCTTAATTAGTACTCTCTTGGGTCAAATTTATAGAAACAATTTACTTTTTTTAGATACATTAAAATTAATGAATTTGGTCCATAAATAGTCCATATACATTTTCTTTATGAAAATTTTACATCATACTCCTATTTTTATCTCTATACCCCCACATTTTATAAAAAATATCAATTTTGCCCTTATATATTTTGAAGTAATTTATTATTTTATTTTTTAAATATTTTTTTTGTGTATCGGAAATCTTTGCAAAAGAGTTTCGGTAGTCATTTTTTAACATTTTTTGTGTATCGGAAAACTTTGCAAAAGAGTTCTGGTAGTCAATTTTCGTATACCGGAAGACTTTACAAAAGAGTTATGGTAGTTATTTTTTAAACTTTTTTGTGTATCAGAAGACTTTCTAAAAGAGTTCCGATAATCAATTTTTGTGTACCGGAAGACTTTACAAAAGAGTTCCGGTAGTCATTTTTTGAAATATTTTTTTAAATTTTAGTTTGTGTAACGGAAGACTTTGCAAAAGAGTTCCGGTAGTCAATTTTTGTGTACCGGAAGACTTTACAAAAGAGTTTCGATAGTCATTTTTTAAACTTTTTTGTGTACCGGAAGACTTTGCAAAAGAGTTCCGGTAGTCAATTTTTGTGTACCGGAAGACTTTGCGAAAGAGTTACGGTAATCATTTTTTAGAATATTTTTTTAAATTTTATTTTGTGTACCGGAAGACTTTACAAAAGAGTTTCGATAATTAATTTTTGAGTACCGGAAAACTTTACAAAAGAGTTCCGGTAGTCATTTTTTAAAATATTTTTTAACTTTTATTTTGTGTATCAGAACTCTTTTGCAAAGTCTTCCGGTATACAAAATAAAATTTAAAAAATATTTAAAAAATAGAATAATAAATTAGTTAAAAATATATAAGGGTAAAATTGATATTTTTTATAAAATGTAAGGGTATAGGGATAAAAGTAGGGGTATGAAGTAAAATTTTCTTTCTATATTCTTTAATGTAACTAAAACTCCAAACAATCTCAAATGATGTGATCAATTGTGACTACAACATATTTTAAATCTAAATGGTTAGCTACCACTTCCATAGTATGAATGTTGCATTTGAGTGTTGTAAAATATCCATATATTTCTATTATACTAATAATTCTTTTAATAAGGTTTATTATTTATTTAATATTTTTTTTTGTATAAAATGATATTTTAATTATTTCTTTTATGAATAATTATCTTAATAAATAATAATATTATAATTTATCTTGATTTTTTGTACACTTACGATGTTATGGTAATTTTATATATTTATTTAATTTAATATTTAATATTAAGTGTTAATATTATTCTTTTTTAGTTTTTGAATAATTTTATAAATATAAATATTTTAATAGATAATATCTTAATTATAAGTAAATAATATATATATATATATATATATATATATATATATATATATATATATATATATATATATATATATATATATATATATATATATATATATATATATATATATATATATATATAAAATTTAATTGAATTAAATGTTAAAAATAACTGGGTGTAAGTTAAAATAAATGAGTCAAACTAATAAGTCAATTAACAAACAAATAAATTAACATTTAAAAAGAAAATAAATATATTTTTCATCAAACTGCTGCATGCTACATTGTCATCAATCAGCAATTCAAGGAATCATCAATTACAAGAAAATTTATGTTTCTGAATTAAATTAGTTGTTTGAAAAAAAACTTTCTCAAATTTATTCCAATTTTCTGTTGCAAAATTATCACATAATCGAAATATTTTTAAAATGAATTACTTTTTTAAATCTATGCAATTTAAATAGTCAAACAACATAACTAATTTCATAATACAATAATAGTAACCGAAAAGTTAAATAACAAAACTATCATATTTTTAACCCGGAAATTTTTTTTCAAGTGAAAAATTAAAAACCAGAGTCTAGTCTAATAAAACATTTCACTATATTAATAATGGGTATACAAAAGTCTTCCTAATAATAACAATTTTCACCGATAAACAATAAAAGTGGAAAATGTTGTAAAAACCAAACAAAGCATAGAGAAAAAAGAGGAACACGCTCACAACACAAGGACATAACGTAGAAACTCCAAAACCGAAAAAAAAAACACGATTGTTGTCAATAGACAACTAGAGAATAACACTGTGAATATTTGTTACAACACATAATATACCCTAAATTAACTCAGGCCCCCAATACACTCACACTCTCTAAAACAAATATTTAACTACATCTCACTACACTTTAATACAGAAAAGTATAAGAGAATAGAGAAAGTCACATACAAGCCTAAAGTGCTTTTGATTGATGCATCTTGAAACAGTGATGGAGTCAGAAAATTTATGTTGTGGGGGCAACATATTAATTTATGAATTGTAGCCTAATATATCTACAATGAATAGAATTTAAAAACATGAATATATATTATATTTATTTTATATGAAATTTATCTTAAAAACATATTTAATAAAATTTAATTTTTTTATATATTTAATCTTTTTAATTTTATTAGCAACAACAAAATTTATCTATTTACTTTTATATATAATATTTACTTTTATATATAAAAGTAATTGACTATGATATGAGTAGTTTTCTGTAATTTTTTATAATAACATCTTAGTATTAAAATAAAAACATATAAAGCATTTTTTTTTAAAAAGAATTTAGTAAAAAATGTTTTGAAATTAAATACAAAACAATTTAACTATATTTTAACCAAACACATTTTAAATTCAAAATTAAATTTTAAAATAAATAATTCACAAATAGAATCTAAACAATTATTCATATATTATATCGGCCAAATTACATCAAAGTTTCTTTAAGCTATTTAGGTAAGAAGTTGGTCCTTTAATTTTTTTTTAATAATTTGGTCTTCTCCTCACATTTAGAACATTTAAAAATTTGTGACTGGTGTATTTTTTGTTGCACTTTATGATTTTCATACCATTCAAAATAATTGCATCCATAATTATCACCATCACTCTTCTAAAAAAGAGTAAAGGTGCACACATTTGATAATTTAAAAGACCGAATTGTTAAACAAAAAAAACTTAAAATAACAAATTCATTACACATAATTTTGCCTATCATGTAATTTTACATATAGCTTCTAATAATAAATTCATACTAAAAATACTCTTTTAATTATTGTATAGATTAATATATTTAAAATAAATGTTTTTTTATCAATTGCTATATAAATATATAATGAAGTACAATTTTCTAAAAAAAAATATAGTGGGGGCATATGCCCCCTTACTACCACACGTGGCTCCGTCCCTGTCTTGGAATGAAGAACTTGAATCCTATATATAGCTTTGAACCCCCTCTTCCTTTATAAAACTAAGCGATGTGGGACTTCAAAGAACTTGTATCCTATATATAGCCTTGGACTCTCTCTTCATTAACAAAACTAAGCGACGTGGGACTTCTTCAATATGCATATTTTCAATCAACCCCAAAAATCTCCACCTTGATTGAAAATAATACATAAGCTTTCATTGTCTTCACCGATAATCATACTCTACCGTAAAGAGTATCAACATGTATATTTTCAACCAACCCCAATAATTTCCACCTTGATTGAAAATAATACATAAACTTTCATTGTCTTCATCGACAATCATACTCCACCATAAAAAGTATAGTCACTTGAAGTTACACCATTCCAAGAATTTTCACATTGTCTTCACCGACAATCATAGTTGTAAAATCTATCACACTCTCTCATGAAGAATATATTTCACTTGAAGATAAACCACTTCAAGAATTTCACTTTGTTATCACCGACAATCATATACTTTATCATGAAGAATAAATTTCACTTGAAGATAAACCACTCTAAGAATTTCACATTGTCTTCACCGACAATCATAGTTTTAAAAACTACCATACTCCACCTAAATAAGAGTGTACTTCACTTGAAGTTTAACCACTTCAAGAATTTTCACATGTTGAAAACCAGGTTGAAAACTTATGGTGCAACTTCCTTGTTGGTAGGAAGCTCTTCAACCACCGACACAATCTTGTACCTTGTGTAATCTTGATTGTATCAACACATCTTTGACTTGAAATTTCATCAAGTAAAAAAAATTCCATCAATTTTCTCTAGCCCGAAACTGCACAATAGAATTTGTGGCTGCGACTCAACAACTCTTTCACAACACTACCCTTTTTTTCCTGATGTGCAAGATTAGACAAAACTGCAACCACAAAGCATACTAAGAACACTTATCCCTGAATCAAACCAAAATCTCTGATACCAGTTGTTGGGAAAAAAACAAAGCATGGAGAAAAAAGAGGAACACACTCACAACACAAGGACATAACTTGGAAACTCCAAAACCGAAGAAAAAACCATGACCGTTCTCAATAGACAACCAGAGAATAACACTATGTGAATATTTGTTACAACACATAATATACCCTCAACTAACTCAGTCCCTCAGTACACTCACACCCTCCAAAACAAATATTTAACTTCATCTCACAACACTCAAATACAGGAGTATAAGAGAACAAAGAAAGCCAAATACAAGCTTAAAATAAAGAACTTGAATCCTATATATAGCCTTAGACTCCCTCTTCCTTCATAAAACTAAGCAATGTGGGACTTCAAAGAACTTATATCCTATATATAGCCTTGGACTCTCTCTTCATTCACAAAACTAAGCGATGTGGGACTTCTTCAACATGTATATTTTCAATCAATCCCAACAAAAAACACACTTCAAACAACTCCTCCATAAAATATGGGTATACCAAAACTACTCTAAGAAAAGGTAAAACTCCTCAACAGAAATATAAATAAGATTAACAAAGTGATAAGAATAACATACTGAATTTAAGGTTTCTTATACTCATCTATCACTTGTGCATTTTCCTTTTCTCTATTTCTTTTGTTATGTTGCTTTAGGGATTAAAAAAAATCCCTTTTAAATACATGTCAAATGGATTTGACCCAAAATAAAACAATTCACACAAAAAACTCTTTTTTTTTCCCTTATTTTTTTAAAATTAAATAGTGATTTCCACTTTAAGAGTGAACTCATCTTACAAATCTCCCCTTCATGACTTAAGTGGGAAGAAGTTATTCCACCATATCCGCATTCTTTCCGTAGTTAATCATATTTGTCACAAACAAAGTTTTTGTCATCATATCTGAACCATTCTCGTCAGAATGGATATTCTCAAGTAAAAATAACTTCGTCTCTAATGCATCCTGTATCCAATGATATCGCACCTCAATGTGCTTTGATATGGAATGAAACATTGAGTTCTTACTGAGATGAATTGCAATCTGACTCATAGAACAACACAAAGTTCTCTTGCTTGACACACAACTCTTGTAGGAATTTCTTCATCCATAAAATTTATTTAAACACTCCAGTTGCTGCAATATACTCAACCTCGATAGTATATAAAGCAACACATTTTTGTAACCATGATTTCCAAGACACCGCTCCCCTTGAAAAATTCATAATGTATCCAGAAGTATATTTTCTAGAGTCAATATCACCGACCATATCTGCATTTGTGTAGCCATTAAACATATGATCATTGATCCCAAATTATAAGCATACTCTAGAAGTACCTCTAAGATATATGAGAATCCACTTCAGTGTTTGCCAATGATCTTTACAACTATTAGAGAGAAACCAACTAACAACACCAACAACATGAGCAATATCTAGTCTTGTACAAACCATAGCATACCTCAAACTACCAACTACATATGCATAAGGAACATTCTTCATATCTTCTTTATATTCTTCACTTGTAGGACACTGTTCATAATTCAATTTGAAATGACTAGCAAGTGAAGTACTCACATATTTTTAATTGCTCATGTTAAACCTCTCTAACACCTTCTCAATATAATTATATTGAGACAACCATAATTTACCTTTCTTCTTGTCACTAGGAATTCTCATGCCAAGAATTTGTTGTGCAGGACCCAAGTCTTTCATTCCAAAGGAATTACTTAACTCTCTCTTTAAGCTTTGAATTTTTTTAGTGTCATAACCAACAATCAACATGTCATCAACATATAACAAGAGAATAATATAACCATCATTAAATAATTTCATCACAAACACATAATGATTAGCAGTGGTTTTACCATAACCATATCTTTTCATGAAAGAATCAAACTATTTTTTACCTTTGTCGCGGAGCTTTCTTGGGACCATACAAACTTTTCTTTAATATATAAACAATCTATTCTTTAACCTTGACTTTGAAGCCCTCAAGTTGCTCCATATAGATCCCTTCCTCCAAATCACCATGAAGAAAAACAGCCTTCACATCAAGTTGTTCAACCTATATATTCAAGCTAACTGCTAATCCCAACACAACTCGAATAAATGTCATCTTCACAACCAATCTTGTTATGTACCTTAGTTGAGATTTATTCTCTGAAGGCTTTATCCTATATACTCATTTATTCTTGAGTGATCTTTTACCCTTAGGTAATTTCACTAACTCAAATGTGTGATTCTCATGCAAGGAATTCATCTCTTCTTGCACAACGTTCAACCATTTTTCTTTAATAACATTTGAAATTGCCTCTTAGTAGTATTTTGGCTCTCCCCTATTAGTGATCATCACGTACTAATGTGAAGGATATTTCTGAGAAACTTGACGGTCTCTAGTAGATATTCTCAACTCAGGTTCAACCGATGGCTCAGATGGAACCTCTTTAACTTGCTCATTCTGATAAGGTTCTTGGTCATCAGTTACATTCTCATCATCTACCTATATATCTCATATATCAATAAAAATCTCCAATAGTTTGGTTTTCAAGAAATATAGCATCATGACTTATGAAAATTTTCTTATTAATTGGATCTCATAACCTATAACCAAATTCTTCATGACCATAACCTATGAAAATACGTTGTTTAGATATTTTATCAAGGTTGGATCCTTCATCTCTTAGTATGTGAACAAAAGCCCTGCAACCAAACATTCTCAAGTAACCATAAGAGAAACCATTCCATGTCTATACTTTATTTGGAACATCACCATCAAGTGAAACAAAAGGAGAAACATTAGTCAAATCTATCGAAGTTGTCAATATTTCACCCCAAAAGGCTTTTGATAACTTTGCATGAGAGAGCATACACATGATTCTGTCATTAATCGTACGATTTATTCTCTCTTCAACTCCTTTATGTTGTGGCATCTTTGGAACACTCTTCTCAAGCTTGATTCCATGCTCTTTACAATACTCTTCAAATAGACCTCTATATTCACCACCATTATCAGCTCTGACATATTTCATCTTCCTTCCCCATTCTCTTTCAACACCTGCATGAAAACATCAAGTTACTGGTCTTTAGATTTCAAAACAAAATCTCACACTTTTCTTGAATGGTCATTAATAAAATTAATAAAATATGATTAACCGCCTAAATATTTACCATCCATCATGTAAACACCAGTGTGAAATAAATCTAGAATATTTTTCCTCCTATGAGGATCATTCCTATTAAAGAAAACTCTATGTTGCTTACTAGAAAAAAACAATGAGTATATATTTGTAAAGGAGTACCTTTCATCTAAAGGAAGTTTTTCTTTAAAAGAGTCTTGAGTCATTTATCACTCATGTGACCAAGGTGTGTATGTCATAAATGACTAGATGCATATTCAATTGCATTCACTTCCTCCTTGCATAGCTTTATAGGCACCCTGTAAAGAGTTGTAGGACTTTTCTATTTTCAATCACTAGTGACCCTTTGGTGATATTACATATGTCACCACTATCAAAATAAGTGTGATATCCTTTAATATTCAAGGCTTTAACCAAAATTAATTTGAGATGAATATCAGGAACATGTATCACATTCTTCAATTTAATATTGCATCCAACATCAGTTTCAACCCAAACATCTCTCATTCCCACAATTTCACAAATTCCCTCATTTTCCCATTTTTACCGTTCCAAAATCACCAAAAGTATAAGATGAGAAGAAATAACGCCTAGGAGTAACATGGTATGAGACACCTGAATCAATAATCCAAGTCGAATCTTGACATACAAGGTTTGTGGAATTATCATCACAAACAATGTAGACATCACTGTCACGTGCAACTGTTGTTGTATCTTTATCGTTTTTCTTCTTATTACCTTCATCTATTTCCCTTGAATATTCTGTTTTAAGAAAACCCGCAATTCATTTTTATGTGTCCCACCTTGCCACAATTGTAGCATATAATTTTTTTTCTAGTTCTTGACTTGCCACGACTCTCAAATTTGTCATGCTTATGAAAATTTATGGTTTTGCTTCTCTTTTTTAACTCGGTAACTAGGGCTTCAGAGTGATTAGGAGTAACAATCAAACCACACTAATTTCTTCTAGCTTCTTCATTAAGCATGTTATCTTTAACCATTGACATTACTAATTTCTCATTCGAAACTGAATTAGTAAGTGTCATAACAAGAAATTCCTAGTTATCAGGCAATGAACTAATCAATAATAAGGCTTGCAATTCATCATCAAACTTAATATCACTACCTTCCAACTGATTCACACTATTCTAAAACACACTCATATGCTCTTCCATTGAATCACCATATTTGTATATCATGTTAACCAGGTTCCTGATCAAACATGCTCTATTTTGCACGTTTTTACGCTCATACAACTCTTTTAATTTATTCCGCATTTTCTGCGCATCAGTTTCAGCTTTAACATGTGGATATGCGCTCAAATCCAACCATTTTTTGATTATAGAAACAATCTTTGAATTCATCTTCTTCCATTATGCATCAAACTTATCATGTGGTTTACCTTTCCCCCCTCAATAGGATCATACAAATCATTGTTGTATAACATTTCTTCAATTCTTCTAGAGTGTATAATCAGTATAGTTGAGCTTAATCATATTGAACTCTTGATTTTTCTCCATTTAAAATGCCCAAAACAAGGAAACCATAGCTCTTTATACCACTCTGTTATGAAATTATCAAATAATCATAATATTTTTCAAGTGGAATACTTTCCCAAACTTGTGCAATTTAAACAGACAAGCAGCATAACCAATTCGAGAGCACAATAATAATAATAGAAAATTTAAATAACAAGAACACCAGATTTTTAACGTGGAAATCTTCCCTCAAGTGAGAGAATAAAAACCATGAAACCTAGTCCAATAAAACCTTCCACTATATCAATAATGGGTATACAAAATACTTTCTAGTAACGCTATAGAATAATAATCTTCACTGATAAACAATAAAGATGAAAAACACACTCCAAACAATTCCTCCATAAAATGTGGCTATACCAAAACAACTTTAAAAGAAGATAAAAATAATCAACATGAATATAAATAAGATTAACTAACTGATAGGAAAAATATACTCAATTTGTAGCTCAAATTAATAAGGGTTGCTATACCCATCTATCACTCATATCTTTACCTCTTCTCTATTTCTGTTGTTCTCTTAAACCCTTGTTTTAGTTTCTTATTTATTAATTTTCTTTAGGTATTAAAAATACCTTTTAAATACATGTCAAATGGGTTTAGCCCAACATAAAAAAATTCACACAAAAGACTCTTTTTTTTTAAATTCTTTTTTTTCCTCTAAATAAATGGTGGATTTTACTTTAAGAGTGATCCCATCCTACATTTTCAATATATTATTTATACCTATTAATTAGTTAAATTTTTTCATTTATTATATTTTCATCCATTCTTTTATATTTTTAATTATATTGTTTTCCGTTTGATTAACACCATTATGTTATTCGTATGTTCATCACTATAACTTCAATTTACACGAAACAAATTCCAAAACAACCTGGTGAATATAACCAATATTTTACTCAAATTTAGTTTATGTTTTAGGGTATGTTTCTTTTACCTAATTTTAAATTTTACATTTTTAGTGTATTTTAATGATCTATTTTTAAATTTTACTCATAAATTATCGAAAACAAAATGATTGAAGAACGAGGAGTCAAGGAGCGAAAATTATGCTTGTGAACTCGAATTAGCATGTGAAAGTATGATAAAGATAAGACCTTACTCATGGTGACCTTTAAATACAGTTTGGAAGTAAAACGTACAAGGTAAAAAAGTTCTTCCCCGTACAACTTAAAACTAGACATTGAATTGAGAGTCAACAAAATATCTTTATATTGTTTGAATGTTGTTAAACAAATTTATATTTCTTAAATCAAACTAAATATTAGGGATTACAATTCTTCTCATTAATAAATTGAAATAAGTATATAGTTTTGTGATGATTATGTGGTGGAAGATGTTTTAAAATAAGGAATAAATTAAAATATTTACGTTGATATGTATACATTGTCTTTTTATATGAATTAAAATATAAAATTTGAGTGTAACTGGTTTATTTTGTATTGTGCATATTAAATTGAAAAAAGAATATAAGATTGAACTATTATAAAATACATATTTATTTTTGAAGTTGTTGTTAGTAAAGCTGTTATAAGTCTGAAATAATGGAAAACTGAATTTCAAAGCAAATATATGATTTTATTCATGAATTGCGATGTGTTATTTTGTTTGTATAATGTGTTTTCCTAAGTGTTAGAATTGACAATGACATATGATCATTTGGATTGTATGATTGTCTAAGTGGAAGGATTTGCCTTAGTGGTGTGGTTGTATTTTATCATCATATCATAACATGTGCATTTTTATGTGGTGCCCTAGTGACTAATTATTTACTCCATTGGTATGAGACGAATTATGTGTGGTTACTTAGTGATAGACAAAAATATATGAATCATATAGTGTTAAGAACGTGTATATTTATATTTTGTTTCTTGATGCTTTGGTTTATGTTTTTGTGATACGTGTTGTGAATATATTTATACATTAGAGCTAGGGGTGTTCAAAATCGAACCAACCCAATAGAAAACCGCAAACCAAACCAAACCAAACCGAAACCGCAAAAAACCGCATTTGGTTTGGATTTGTTCGGGTCATCTTTTAACAAAACCGCACGGTTCGGTTTGGTTTGCGGTTTGTATTTTGCAAACCGAACTAAACCAAACCAAACCGCATTATGTTACAACCCAAACTTCACTTAACCCACATCTAACCCAAAACTTAAACCCATTATGCCCTAACCTTACAATTACAAAATATTTTCTCTTACTCACACTTAACTTTTTAGTTTTAATCTTCTCAAATCTCTCCTAATAGTATTGCGCATTCTTCTCATCTTCTGTGTCATGTACGTCTCACCTATTCTACACTAATCTCTCATCTCACATGTTTTTTCTTTTTCATTTTCTCATTTTTATGTTACTATTTTCCCTTCTAATTATATTTTTATCGGACATTCTTCTCTAATCTCACATCTCTTATGCTTTTTCTTTTTCATCTTCTCTAATCTCCCTTCTACTCTATTTTCTGTTTTATTATAATATTTTTGATATTGTTTTATGCTACTATTTTTTTTTCACTTTTGTTTAAATTGATTTTTGTATATTGAATGAGAACCTTTTGTCTAAATATGATGAGTTTTGTTGTTATTTGGCAATGTGTGAATGACTAAACACAAAGTTATGTTGTTCTCTATATATGTAAATATCACTCAATAAAAATCTTGTAAAAAACCGAACCAACCGAACCAATCCAAACCGCATTGGTTTGGTTTGGTTTGGTTTGCTTCGGATTTTTTTTAAAAGCCAACCGAACCAAACCAAACCGCATGCTTTTTTCTCTTGCGGTTCAGATGATTTTTAGCGTCAAAACCGCCCAAACAGCACCGCGAACACCCCTAATTAGAGCTACAATTTCTTTTGTTTAATATGTAATAAATTTTTATTTTGATGGTGTGAGCATACATTTTTTTGGGATAATGTGTTAATTTATTGACTTAAATGATATTGATTTATACTTTTGAGAATATATGTATTTCAAGGACAAAAACTTAATTATAAAAATATTGTTTATACATGTTGAGATTTGCTTTTATTTAATAAATAATAAATATTTATTTTGAGTCGTGTGTATATATGTTTTTTTAATTTGATTTTAATGTTTTATCCTCTAATTTTGAGAAAATTTGGCAATCTCTAATTTGTACATTTGTAACACCCAATATAACACACATCTAGAATAGTGTTATATAAAGAGTCAACTGGTATTGATACATACATAAGTGTCTAAACAAGATAGTACAATCATGTCCAAAAAAAGCATAATGGTACTAGAACATGGTACATGATATACATAATTTCCTAACAAAATACTAAAAACAACACAAAGGATAACAAAATAAAAATCAGCATCATCTGAATATTTAGGCGATCTTGCCCTTACCTTTCTCCTACCTCGAGCTACCTGAAATTCAACATAATTGGGGTGAAATACACTAACATGAGTTGGTTCCCCTATCTTATGGATCCACTCGACTCTACATGGTTACTATCTTCTTCGCATTCTACTAGCACTACACTCACGTGCTACCATATAAAACTAAGGATCGAAGCATAACAACTTCAAAAACAAATGAAAGGCAAATTCATACTTAACCTTGCCAGGTAAAAAATTAAAAGTTACGAATTTTGGCAAAGTTGAGCCGGATAGATGAACAACTAAATATGATGCCCTAAAGGAAGTTATTAAGGAGATTTCTGCCCCCTTTTCATATGACCATGTCCACCAAGACATTATCTAGCATTACCTGCCCATTGATTTATGGATCATGTCCACTAAGGTGATATCCAGAGGTTTCCTTCTGCCATAAATTTAGGTCTTACTCTCCTACATTTCAAACTACCAATTTGGCAAGACGTAAAAATCAAATTACCACTTAAGAGACTCACATGAACTCGGAATAATTACATCGAATTTTATCGAAAACGGAAGAATTATTACTTCCAAACTTTCTCATTTTCAGATTCCTAATTAATCTTAGGGTTTACTTACTTACAAAAAATTATTTATTAGGCAAGCATACACACACACACACACACACACACACACACACACACACACATACGCACACATCACCAAGGTCTTCACTTAACCTTATTGATTATGCTAGAGTCTTACTCTTTTATTTGTAGCCAATTGAACGACCGACTTCTTCGCGAGTACAAATACGTTTTTACAACCGTCTAAGGTTTCATATACCACACTTGACCTCGATACAAATATGTTCTTATAACCAACTAGGGTTTCATATACCGTATTCCACATTTGGTGAGTCTCCAAGTGTTTCTGCCAGATACCTTAAATGACACTTGCACACTATTATCATACGAGATAATACATCTCTACATTCCATCTAGGGTTTACTATAAGTTCATACCGTTTCATCATAACTCTTATTCTATTCACATTTAATTCACAAAAACATAACATTTTACAAGTTATAATTCATTCTAATTATCCTAGGAATACATTGTTTGCATAAGAGCATCCAACAATTGAAAGTATGAAGGAACATTTAAAGAAATCGATTGACTCATGGGAGTAATCGATTTCTTGTGCATTCTACCAAGTAAAAATTTAAATATTTAAGGGTCATAATCGGTTGTCACCAAGCAACAAATGATAGTAGGTACAAAACTCTAAAAAACCAATCAATTGTCCCTATACAACAATTGGTTGTTTGTGCATTCTGAAAAATGAAATTTGGAAAATTCAATAGTGTCATCGATTGTCTCCATGGAGTAATCGACTGCTTACTGAGAATTTTCAGGAAATTCATCCATCTTCAAGCATACAATCAATTTCCTCAAACAATCAATTGATTGTGCTCATGAAGTTCATAAAAACTTCCTTTTTTAAACCCAGAATTCCCAGTATTCTCATGCACACATACACTTCAAAGTTTCTCTAACACATGATGATTCATAACATACCGATAATCAAGACATGCAACATCTCAAGCAACATTCATTCATAATTTCTATGAAGTCATAAAACAAGAGGATTTCAACATGTCCTAATTAATTTCTCATCACATTCATTCATGAATTTAGGCTCATAACATGAATATATTACCACATGCAACACATTCACATAACAACAACAATCCACACATTCACAAGGATCAATTCCTATGCATTAGCAGTTCTAAAACAAACATACATATAACCAAACTTCATATCATGCAATTTATTAAAAAACCATTCTAATTTCCTAATTGCTAATCTAACTAGAACCCACTTCTAAGTGGAGATTCTAATCTTTGAAGCTTTGAAGGATGGAAAAGATGGTGATGATAAAGAAATATGACAACTAAAACTGCTTACAATTCCTCTTCTTCATGAATACTCATGCATTAGGAAATAAATGGCGAACAGATTCTCTCTTCTTCTTCCTCCAAAAGAAGTGCCTCCCTTCTCTCTCTCTCTCTCTCTCTCTCTCTCTCTCTCTCTCTCTCTCTCTCTCTCTCTCTCTCTCTCTCTCATGATCTGTAGAAGGAGGGAAAAATCAGGAAATGAAGAAAATTCACCCGATTTGGCCATATATAATGTACTTGCAAAAAGACCATCTTACCTTTGGCCCTTAATCATTATTTCTAATGTTGCCATTAGCTCTTGATTAATTTCATAATCTCTATATTAGAAGTCAAATTTTATTCTTTAATGGATAACGACATTCTTTAGAAATTAGGTTATTACAACATTTTCCGCAAAAGAATAGTATATTTGTATTTTTTCTGATTTTTAATTTCTTATTTAGTTTTGTTTTATATGGTTGAAGATTGTAGAAGTTAACCCATTACAAACCAAAATTTTAGATACAATGAATTTAAAAATAAGAAGTGTCCGTGATGTGATGTTATATGTGGTTACAGGAATAAAAATCAAGTTTTTTTTTAAATTAATAATTTAATTAAATGTAAAATAAGATAATTAAATTTGGTAAGTTATTTAAGTTTGACGTGGAATAGAAATGTGGAGTGGAGTTTTACTCTACTACAAAATGACATTAGTAAGTTTTATTTGCAACAAATATTATAATTTTAGATCTTTCAATTTTAAAAAAATATTTGGCGCATTTTTTTAAAAAGTAAATATAAATTTTAAAGTAATGTCTTGGATCAAAATCTTGGGTGTTACAATATGGTAATCTACCATTGTTTAAAAATTTAAACTCATGTTTTTCACAATGGTATTTAGTATTTATGTTATTAGTAGATTTTTTTAATAGTATCTTATAAGTTATGAAATTATTTTATTGATTTAGTGTTGAATATATGCTATGAATAAATATGTTAAAATTATATGGTATATGAGTGATATAAGAATTGAGATTTACAAACATGTTGTGGTATGAAATAATTGCATAAAATTTCTCATATAATTGTTAGTGTTATGAATAATTGGATGTTTGTCTCCCAATAATCTCATTCCTTATTTATAACAAATTATTTATTACATTGTGTATATGATGTCCTATAAATAGGATCAATTACATTGTAGAAAAACACACCAATGAAATAATATAGACAAATTATTCTCATCTTTCTCTCTTCTCTTAGAAAGTATTATTATTTATCCTGAAAGATAGCAAAACAATTTTTTTATATAGTTCCTGAAGAATTTATCAAACACCCCTAAAGGATAGCAAAACAAATTATTCATATAGTTCATGAAGAACTTATCAAGTATCCCTAAAGGATAACAAAAACAAATTATCATCAGAGTCATTAGATATATATTATAGTTATTATGACTATTAGCAAATGCATGAATCCTATTAATGATTTATAGTTTTTTGCGTGTGGTGCTTATATGCATTATAAAATCGATAAAATTAAATAATACTTTATTGGAATTTTAAAATTAGGGTTTATGAGAAATAATAATATGGTTAACTATTTAATAATTTTCTGTTTATAAATGTCAAAATTGCATTCATGTTTGATCACGTAATAATATGATAGTATATGTTACACTAAATGGATTAATTTAGTGAGATATTAATTTAGTATTGATGTATATATTTAGTATGAAGAACTATTTAAAAATTAAATAAATTTAGTATTGATGTATATATTTTATGGGTATTTAATAGAATCATAAAATATTTGTGAGATATTATAAATGATTATATATGGTATTTGGGTATTGATCATTATATCAGAATAATATGATGGTATTTAATGAAATTGATATTATGAGAATAAATATTTGTATGTAAATTATTTGTCACTTTTATTGAATTTATATGCAATGAATGAGTATACTTGTTGGTTTGATTGATGGAAAAAAAAAATTATATGACATTGTTTTTATTATGGATATGAACTTTCAAATTAATGGAAGGTTGGTGTTTACTTTATTTAATGAGTATTGTAAATATTAAAAAGGAAAATATGAAGTATAATATTATTTTGAGTTGATGGGTAATTGTATTAAACTAATACAATGATGATAATTGAATATGCTTTTAATAAAAAATAAACATATAAGTATATTTATTTATTATTTATATGATAAAAGTTGTCGTTTGAAAGTCATTTAGAGATTGGTGATTTTCTTGTCGATCCAGATGGAAAATTTAATCACCTTATTTGTCAAGAAATAGAATTTATAAAAATTTCTTTTTATTTATTATAATAAGTCTTTATGGATGTTTTGAATTTTTTTTCTCTTCTAACAATAATAAAGTGTGTTTATTGCTTGTTTGTTTACATAATTTATTATTTAAATAACTTATGTCTTTAAAGTACACTTATAACTCATCATTAAAATTATTATTTTTGTAATACATATTGACACTAACAACACTAATGAAGATTTATGCCTCGTTGATAGTGCAACTACTCACACAATTTTCAAGAATAAAAAAAATATTTCTCTTATTTAAAAACTGATGTCAATATTATACCTGACACCTCAAAAATAATTGAAGACTCCGGAAGAGCCAATATGTTGTTATGTGGAGGAAATGTATTACACATTGATAATGCATTATATTCCTTCAAGTCTCATAGAAATTTATTAAGTTTCAAATATATTTGTCAAAATGGATACCATATTAAATAAGAGAAGATGGAGGTATTGAATATCTTTATATTAAAAAACACAATTCGGACACAAAATGTGTAATAGAAATGCTATTAGCTTTTTCCTCTGGCTTGTACTACACTTATATCAGTATAATTGAAACACATGCCATTATAAATAAGAAGTTTACAAATAATGATAAATTTATAATTTGGCATGATCGATTGGGTCATTCAGGTTATATAATGATGCGAAAAATAATTGAAAATTCATATGATCCTCAATTAAAAAGTCAAGAAGTTATTCAATCAAATAAATTCTCATGCAGCTCTTGCTCACAAGGGAAGTTGATAATTCGCCCATCACCAACAAAAGTTGGATATGAGTCTATCAATTTTTTAGAGCGTATATATGGTGATATTTGTGGGTAATACATCCATTATGTGGACAACATTTCACGTGAATCTTTGTGTATATGTAAGATCTTTTTGAGCACGAGATCACCTTATTTGAATTCTTGAGGACACACCTTCTTGTCAAACACAATCTTGATCTGTTTCTGATACAGCTGCCCATGGCACAAAGCGGTTATACACTTCTCGTCAATGAGATTCAATTGGTCAAATCTATTTTGAACCCATTCAGCTTCCTCTAGCTAGGTCTCCATCAAAATTCGCATTGAGGGAATCTCCACCTCGATAGGGGGTACAAATTCCATCCCGTATACCAAAGAGAGTGGGGTTGCTCCTGTTGAAGTTCAGATAGATGTCTGGTGTCGATCTCAAAATATACGACCTCGTTAAGCACATCGCACGCTCGCGGGTGACTAACAGAGTCACCACCATTCTTTATTTATTCATAGGAAAAGGGAAAATAACGATAAAACCCTAAGGGAAAGAAAAAAGACACGATGATCATCACAACCAAATTTAGGGTTCGAGAGTCGATTATGCGAGGGGAAGGTATTAACATCCCTCACATCCGTTGTACTCAACGGGAACCTCCTAGAGTTCTAAGGTTGATTGTTTGTCAAGAGTATGTTTGTTTGTAGGTATTTGTTTTATTTTTATTCTTATTTATCAAGTTATATTTAAAAGAAGAGAAATTAACTATAAAAGAAAAGAGAAAAAATAAAGTTCTTAATTATTGACCTCGCCAAAGATTCAAAACCTCGTGCCAACATATTGTCATCGTGCAATGAGAAAATCAGAACTCCACGGTTCATTCTAGAAAAAGAGTGTGTGTTTGATTGATTTTACTTTGTGAAAAGTTTTTGAATAAAGTGCACAAGGGTACAAAATAGGTTTGATGAGTTGTGTTGTTTTTAAATTGATTTGATCTTAAGTAATTAATCAATGGAGTGAACACTAATCAATTGATCACTTAAAGGTATAGTGGATGTGTACCCACTTTATTATTTGCAAAAATATAATTAATTTGATTTACAAAATAAATTGATGATGGATACAAAATATAAATTATTTATACATTTGAAAAAAATAAAGAATCATTTTGTGATATATCGTAATTTAAATGTGGAGGACAAGCATTTTTATATAATTTACTTGAAATGAAAAAAAGAAATCAACTTAAAAAAAAGATTGTTTTTCATTTTCTAACTTTTATTAATAAAATAACTAAATTTAATGTCTTATATTAAATAAAAGAGGGCTAATAATTTTTATAATTATGAATATTTATACATTTGAAAAATAAAGTTTATTGTTGTGATTTATCCTATTTTTAGGAAAGAACATTTTTACATATACATTTTATTACTTACTAGAAATGAAAAAAAAAAAAAAGAGAGAGCGCTTAATTTTAAAAGAAGGGAGTTACTAAATAGATAACTAAAATAATTAGATGAATTATTTTAATTGAAGGAAAATCAAATGTTAATTATATGAGTTAATCCATAATTAAACCTAATTAAGAATTTTTTAAGTAATTAATTAATTAAAAGAATAAATAAAATAAAAGGAAAGAAAAAAATAATGAGTGCCACATTAGATAGGTTTTAATTGGTGTATAAATGTGTTAATTGTTTTGTATGAATATTATGGATTTTGAAATTTTAGTTGAGTATAAACAGGGGTGTGTGAAAAGGAGTGGAAGAAGAGTTCTTTGAATTTTTTACTAAATCTAAAAAAGAGTTTTGCACTAATTTTGTGAAAACAAACACAAACCCTATTTTTTTTGTATTAAAAACAAAATTTTATTTCTTTGTAGAATTTTTATTAATTAAAAACATAAGGTTTTAAAACAAATAAAAGAGTGACCCTAAAAATACAAAAACTGAAAAACAACAAGAAAAAGTCTATTATTCATAAATCCTAAAAAAAAATCACCATAACCAAAATCAAAATTCTAGAAGATTTAAACACATAATTGAACCAAACTCAAACAAGAATTAAATCTAACCTACATAAAAAATAATACACATAATCATGCTTAGATATGAAGGGGAAAAAGCGGTTTAAACCTGAAGTGTCGTGACCATAATAAGTTGATTCCTCCATTGATTGATGATGAAGACTTTAGGGTTTTAGTTGTTGTTGTTCTTTAGTGTAAAAAACAACACATTTTTAAGATACTGAATTTGTTAACAGTGGATGATGAAATTGGTGTAGAAAGTGAGGCTATTTATAGGTGAATATTAGGTCGAGACAATAAATGTGATTGGTGAATATGTGATTTAATTGGAACTTGGGAACCAAGTTTCTACAAATTAGTAAGTACCCATGGACTTGTATCTTGTGATTGATTTGATGATGAAAAAGATTGGTTTTGGAAAGATTCTTGTTTTTTTTGTGGGGTTTTTAGGCTATTTTGGGCAAAAAATCAAAGATTTAAAATAAAAAAAATAAAAATAAAAAATGCCTATAAATAAAAAACAAAACAAAAAATTAAATACTAAAAAATAAGTCAACATTTGACTTTTTAACCACTTTTCAATAAAAATAACAAAAATAAAAAATAAATGCAAAAAAAAAGTGCAATGGGATTTATTTATATAATTATTAGACTAACTAAAAACGAATAAAATTTAATTAATCAAAGTATAAAATAAGAAAATAATCAAAAATAAAAATTATTTTGTTTTATTTCGATTTAAGACTAGCAAAAATGCAAAAATTAAAAATCTTTATAAAATCTTTTTGTATCTTTTTTTTTTATTTTAAATAAAAATCAAATGAAATTACTCTCCTAAAGTAAAATATGAACAAGATCTTTCCAAATATTTTTTACTTTATGATTTTTTTTTGGCTATTTTTGAATAAAAAGTAAAAAAAAGTGAAAATTAATTATTTTTAAAAATGCATATTTTAGAAATACAAAAATAAAAAAAATAAAATAGAAATAAAGGTAAAAAAAAAAAAAAAGAGAAATATGCACTAAAATGGGAAAAGGTGGGTTTTGAACTTGGGACCTCAAGTTAAACACATTCACTAAACTACCACCTGAGCTATCTCTTTCATTCAAAATGAAAAACTCTTTAAAATTATACAAAGGAACTTGATCAAAATTTTGGGTATGACAACTGCCCCTATTTAATTACCTTCTACCCGAGAGTATGATTGACGACGAGTCATCATGTGATCGTGGTGGGAGATGATTAAATACTAGAATACCCAAAATTTTGTCCGCTAAAAGAGTTGTGCGAGTTGTCAGGCCTGTACGAAGTCCAGACTATATTGGGGATATAAGAAATTCAATCGTCATTGATATAAGAACCATTGTTAAATAAATCACCTGACATAGAAACAAATGATACAAACCGACAGTAGTGACAGTGGTATAAGAAATAACAGCAGTGTAAGAACCGAGGTAGTAATTGAAGGGAAATCGTGATTCAAAACGCAGCGGAAATAAAAAATTTCCCTTTAGCGATCCTTACGAAAGATCATGGTCAGTGATAGAATGGTTACCTTTTGTGGAGATAAAACCTTTGATTCTGAATCGAAGGAATGATCACGATCGATGTACGATGAACAACGCCTCTACTCAGTCCACACGAACAACTTCCTTCAGTCTCAGTGCTAGCTGCTACGATGGAAGGCTTTGAGTGAGAGATAGAGAGAAGGCAAATACGGCTAGGGTTTCACATCTGAATTTTCATCAAGTATTTATGCTTCTGCACAAGGGTTATATTTATAGAACCACTTGTGTGGGCTGCAAGCTAAAAAGCCCACTTAAGTGCACGCACGCCATATCTTATGATGTACCGTATATCACTTAAGCACGCGGTACCTTACCACAATCCGTATTCCACTTAAGTGCACTGTACCTCACGGTGTTACATATTTACTTAAGTACACTGTACCTTATGGTGCTTCTTATTTACTCTACCTCTTATCAAACTGTCCTTATGTGTGTGACCCTGTAGGATTTCGTGATGTTGGTAATTATATTAAATCATGAATTTAACATAATAAATAGTGAGCGGTATCTAGCAACACATCACTACTACCCAAGTCACGAAATTGTCATGTGATCTGACAAAACCTTTTGTGATAGTGCTTGTGTGTATAATTACCCTTTTGCCCTTATTTCTATATTAAACACAAGGCATATACCGTGTCATCCTTGTTCAGTTCAATATCATGCCCTTAGACATTTATCCTGTTATGCAGGATGGGCAAATTCCATCTAGGTCACTCATGTCCCTCAACATGCTTTATGAAGTACCCATCAACTGTCTTTATTGCCATCCAATTACGGACAATGTTTGATCAGTAATAAAGTACTTGACTCTACATCTAGGGTACATAGTGGTTTCAGGTCGAAGGGTGGTATACACCACTATCACCATGAGAGTAACTTATGACACTTTGCATAACATTCTATGTAGTACTCTCATAGTGGGTCAATCCAGTGTAAATATTACTCCTAATATTCATACCTTTGTTAAGACTTGATATCTCCTTATCCATGATCCATGAGATGTGATCATCAGTCTATCTACATAATAGTCTTAATGCTTTAAGGTTATCCCATTTCACATTAAAGCTCGACTACGGATACTTTAAGAATAATGTCCTTATGTTTAATGGAATCTCATGATTAAGTCACACTTAATATTTCATTAAACGAACTAGCTATTCTAGGGACTTTATCACTTTGGAAAAACAAACATAATAAAGAAATTCCTTTTATTATTAATAAATAATTCGATACAAGTACCAAAAGTATTGGCCTCTAGGGCTTATACCAACAGTAATAGGGGTATAAGAACCAAAAAGTAAAATGACAAACGGTATAAGAACTGTAAAATGAAATGACAAACAATGTAAGAACCGTAAAATGAAATGAAAAACAGTGTAAGAACCGAAGTGAAAGACGAAAATGTAAGAATTGGGAAATAAAAACGACAATGATTTAAAAGTCGAGAAATAAAATGAATAATAGTGTAAGAAACAGGAAATAAAAATGACAAACGATGTAAGAACCAGGAAATAAAAATGACAAACAATGTAAGAACCGAGAAATAAAAATGGGAAACGGTGTAAGAACCGAAAAATAAGAAGACGACGGCGTAAGAACCAGAAAAATAAAAAGACAAATGTGTAAGAACCAAAGTGAGTGACAATGGTATAAGAACCAAGTGGATGCATGACAACTGTGTAAGAACTGAAGTGAATGAATAATAACGGTGTGAGAACTGAAGTGAATGAATGACAACGGTGTAAGAACTGGAGTGAATGAATGACAACAGTGTAAGAACCGAAATGAATGAATGAAAATGGTGTAAAAACCGAAGTGAAGATGACAACAATGTAAAAACCAAAGTGAATACATGACATGGTGTAAGAACCGAGTGAATGAATTACAACGGTGTAAGAACCGAAGTGAATGCATGACAATGATGCAAGAACTGAAATGAGAATGACAACAATGTAAGAACCGAAGTGAGAATGACAACAGTGTAAGAACCAAAGTGAATGCATGACAACGGCGTAAGAACCAAAGTGAGAATGACAACAGTGTAAGAATTGAAGTGAATGCATGACAACGGTTTAAGAACTTAAGTGAATGAATGGAAATTGTGTAAGAACCAAAGTGAATGCATGATAATAATGTAAGAGCCTAACTGAATAATGGTGTAAGAACCAAAAATTAAAACAACGGTGTATCATGATACTTATATACTTATGGAGAGATATTTATTCGAACTTTGTGGGAACTCTAAAATCAACCTGTCACTACCATGGTACTCAATAAATAAAGGTATCATAGATATGACCAGAGGAAAGAGGATGGATGATACCAGAGAGTTTAGAGAATGAAATTATCATGGATGGTACCAGAGAATTTCATGGATGGTACCTGATATTGACAAAACAAAGAATATTATGAACGATGCTGGATATTTTCATGGATGATACCAAAGAGTTAGGAATGTCAAAAGGATATCACGGACGGTGTCCAGGAGTTGGGAATATAGAGAAATAGATAAAGAATATCATGGGCAGTGCTAGAGTCATAAGATATTATGGACGATGCCAAAGTAAACGAGATATCATGGGCGGTGCCAGAGCAAGAACTTCTGTTGGGGAGTTTTTTTGAGAAGAACGGAGTAAAAAGGAGATTGATTGAAGAACACGATGTCTCTAATGGGGAGGAATTATGTCACATAAGATGATTGTTTACTGGGGAATAGGCTTCCAGGAAAAGTTCTCTAAGGCGCGCGAGTGTCGGGTAAAGTCCTAAGAAATCTCTACAAGGATCTGGTTAGGGAATTGTATATCATTAGGGCATATCGGGGATAGTGTTTCCAAGTATTCTCTGCTTGGGGAATGAGTTCCAAGGATACTTGCTGGGGGGTTGTCCTTAAGACCGAGTTACTGAGATGTATAGCAAAAAAAGAGTTGGGGAGAAGCTTGGACGAAGATCTATTATCGGCTTAGCTGGGGATTAATCCAAACTCTTACCATGAGTCATGAGTCTTAACCTATGTTATGTATGCATGTTATGCTATGTTATGTATGCATGTTTGAGTTGTATGGTTAATGTTACATCTTTATGCATTTGCTATGCGTGGTATGCTGCATGAATGTGATACTTTGTAAGTTTTTCTGATTTTGGGTTTCAGGGTAGGTGCTAAGTGGGGAGGGTCTATTGTAAAGTTCCAAGCAAGGTTGGGATTTTTGTAAGGTTAAGCTTTTGAGATATGTTGAGCGAGATAGGGCTCTTGGCTTGTAAATGTTGGGCTTTTGAGGCACTGAGTGAGGTCGAGCTCTTTGATTGTGAATGTTGGGTGCCAAGCAGAATCATGATTTTTGGGTAAATGCTAACTGAGGCTGGGCTTTTTATAGGGTATTGAATGCCGAGGGCGGTTGGGATTTTGTGAGGTGCCAATTAGGATTGGGCTTTTGTGCAGTGCCAAGTAAGATTGGGCTTTTGTGCGGTGCCAAGTAAGATTGGGGTTTTTGTGAGGCACCAAGTAGGATTGGGCTTTTTGTGAGATACCAAGTAAGATTGACCTTTTGTGAGGTGCCAAGTAAGATTGGGCTTTTGTGGGGTGCCAAGTAGGATTGGGCTTTTTGTGACGTGCCAAGTAGGATTGGGCTTGTGTGAGGTGGCAAGTATGATTGGGCTTTAGTGGGGTGCCAAGTAGGATTGGGATTGAATGAGGTGCCAAGTAGGATTGGGCTTTTGTGGGGTGCCAAGTAGGATTGGGCTTTTATGTTACAAGGTTTTCTGATGTTGTGGGGAATATGCCAAATGAATGAGATGATATACAGAGTTTGATACCATAGTGAAGTGACAAGATTAATGCATGATGATGATTTATCTGTTGATCTGAATGTTTCAACGAGTTTCCCTGGGGTGGGTCGTGGGTGGTTATGAGTTAGAGATGTTGTTCGTGTAACAAGGCTATTTGTCAAAAGGTGTTAGAGTGGTTTGCTAGCATGATCTCCCGACACTCATGTTGAACTCAATGGTGGCTGATGTATGGCAGAGTTTGCTTGAGTAACTTGGAAGTGTGGACAGGACTTGCCCTTCCGTGGCCCTTCCTGCCCCAGTCAATTGGGTCTTTGAATAGATTTGTCATAATACGAGTTTTGAAGTAGTCTTGTCATAAGATGACTTTGAGATGGCTTGCCCCAATATTAGATTCTCAAAGTGTTATGCCCTTGATTAATCGATTCTTGGAACGGTTTACCACATATTGACCGATCTTTGAAGGATAGATATGTCGCGCTTTTAAGGTGGCTTACGATAGTATGGGCCTTGAAAAGATTCACCCTTAGTTGGCCGACTTTTGGAATGGCTTCTTTTGTTCGAACCTTGCAACAATCTGCCCTGGTATTTGACCGAGCTTTGTAAGGATTTCCCCCTGATCAACGATGTCTTCATGAGATTTTCCCCTATTGGTAGGACCTTTGGAGGAGTTGCTTGAGAAGGAATTTGGATCCCACCATGTTGTGATATGATCTTGATATGGACTGCTCCAGTATTTGAATCTTGGAAGTTTTGTCCCTGATAATAGGATCTTAAGATGATCAGCCCATGATTATAAGGATTTGCTTTTGATTGCTAGGATCCCTAGGTGATTTTCCCCTAGTCAAAAAGTGTCCTGAAGTGGTATGCCTCTGATCAGACCATTGTTGAAATTTCCTCAATGCTAAGTATTGATTTGCGAGTAAAATTGTTCCTTTTGAAAAGCAATTCTAACAAAATGCTCATGTAAGTTTTGAAATCGAAAATTGCTACACATATGGTGTGTAAAATGGATGATATTTGGCCATGAGGTTGGCATGAATGAAGATGTGAAAAATGTGATAAGAAAATGTGGTTAGTGTTGATTTATTAAATATTTGGAGTCAGTTTAACAATGATTTTGGTTAGTATGCTTTCATAGTGAACCTAGCTTCAATTAGGTCTTTTGAAGGTTGTAACGTGGCTTGGTTCACGGTTTATGGAAAAAGAGTATATAAGGATCAAAATTTGATTTAACCCATCTTAACTCGTTTGATGTTCTCTATTCCTAAATCCAATTAACTCAACGGATGCATTCAGTTGGCAACTTTGGTAGTCATGATGATGGAGGTAGATGCAATGGTTGAAACAATGATGAGATTCTTGAGATGGCAGTCACCTACTTCTGTTTACAAGTTTGTTTCCATTTTTATTTTTATTTTTTTGTTGCTTTTAATCCCTATTTTTTCATGGATCGGTTCTTTTGAATTTGCGGTCCATCAGGATGCCCTAATTTTTGCCTAAGTCAAATTTTTCAGTTTTTGTTTGACTTAGCGAGCTCTGTTTTTTGAACTATTCCTGTGAGATTTTGATTCAGCAAGGTGGTGACTGTCATGTTAATGGTGTAAGAGAGCAGCTACTGCGAGCTTTATCCTTTTACTGCTTCCTCGATGTTGGATGACGTGTGTGAGGAACAGGGTGTGCTTGAACCTCTTATTGAGGTTATTAGATAAAATGGTTCTCTTGAGTTAGAATGCATTGTCATATTAATTGAAACTACCATGCCTCTAGTTAATATTAAGGTTTTTTTAAGAAAGAACACTGACTTCAGGCTCGAGGTGGTTGACTACAGATTATCTCCTTATTTCTCCAATGTTTGGGAAGTGAAACAATGCCTTACATCGTCAGCCAGGTCTTACTAATAAAAGCATACATCAGCAAATTCAATTTTTTCATTTACATCATTCTCCTCTAAAGTTTGTTAACAGGCAAAAAAGTGAAATGAAAAAGCATTTGTTATTTATGTATATGGTAAGTGATAACATAAGAAATGAATACGAAAAGATTAATTCCAAAACATGCTGCTCACTTTATTCAAATTACTAGTCAAAAAGTATAAATTTTAAGTGAAAACAATACTTAACAAGAAAGAAATTACAACTGTAAAAAAGCCTAATGATCCTAAGGACGAGCTTCCTTGTTGACCCACTGACTTTAGGGGATGCTTCTTGATGTTCTTGCACTTATCAAGGTAAGGGATAGGCATTCACCAATGGGATTCCTCCTTCAAAAGTTAAGTGTTTGTTGTCAATAAGGTCTTGAACCTTGTATGTTAAGGCTTTATAATTTTCCAAAGTATGTCCTGGGGACCCAGCATGGAACTCACACCTTGCGTTCTCGTTGAAACCAGTGGGTATGGACCAGGAGGAAGACTGATCATTTTAAGCTCCACCAATGATCCTCTAATCAGATGGTGAAGTATATGACTATGAAGTAGAGGGAGTGGATCAAACATTCTTGGTGATGGCCTTATTTGTTGATTATAACGACTTTGATGGTAAGACATGTGGGGTCGTTGCTTCTGTTGATACTGTTAATGGTTCCGCAGAAGCGCCACCAATGGTTGTTGTATTTGAGGCATTGAGTAGACACGCTACTGGCATGGCGAATGGTTTCTTTATATTATCAATAGTACTTGCATGACCAAGTTTATTTGAGTCTTTAGCTAGTTGACCTCATCTTTCAACAATTCCTGGCCTATTTTGAGTTCCTCCATAACTTCTTGAGATATGCTTCGATTTTGTTTGTGAGCGTCACGAAATCAGCTAGCCGGATGACGGGCAGCGGTTCTGGTGAAGGGGGGAAATGTATGGATGTTGTTTCACGGTATGCAAATGTGTATATATGCAAATGTATGAAAATGCATGGGTATGCAAAAAGGTTTTTAGCTTTCTAGGTATGCTAAAAGTTTTTCTTTTATTTTTATTTTTTAGATGCAATGTATGTAGAACAAGATGTTATCAGAATAACCTAACAGATAGTTCCTACAAAAGATCCTAGGTTTTTCTACCCATTCCCCTCACATGGTAAGCTCTAGGAATTCATTTGGTTGTTTTTAGAACAAACCCAAGGTCATGGACCCTAGGTGAAATTTCATCATGATAGGGCATAACCCTCCCATGATAACATTTCAACAGGGTCTCCCTTAGGGAGCCTTCGCATAAACAAAGTCTCGCATTCGGGTTCTAGAAGGGGTCCCTAGAGTCATGGATCAAGCTCAAAGTTTCATCATGAAGAAGTGCTAGCCAACTCATGACAAACTTTTTAAAGAGATCTACTCTAGGCGGAGTCGTTGTTAAAGAACCTCATGGGATAAGGATCCACAGTGGGCAAAACATGAATATTACTTAACTTATGTTTTTCCTCGAGCTCCGGTATAGAGCTTTCTCTCAAACAAAAATAAAACCTATGAATTTTAATGATAAAAATATAAACAATAATAGGGAAATAAAAACAAGTAAATAAAATAATGCAAGAAATAAGTAAATGATAACAAGTCAAAGAAAAAAATAAGAATAAAGCAAATAAGCAAACAACCCTATAACTAAAGTAAAAGCTTGACTCTCTTTAAGAGAACTTCCTAGCAGAGTCGCCAACTGTCGCATCTAAAAAAATACAACCTCGCGAAGCGTATTGCACGCTTGTGGATGACTAACAGAGTCGCCACCGTTCTTTATTTATTCCTAGGGAAATGAAAAATAACGATACAACCCTAAGGGAAACAAAAGGGATAAGATGGTCATCACAACCAAATTTAAGGTTCGGGGGTCGGTTATGCGAGGGGAAGGTATTAGCATCACTCACATCCATTGTACTCAAACCTCCTAAAGTTCTAAGGTTGATTGTTTGCCAAAAGTATGTTTGTTTGTAGGTATTTGTTTTATTTTTATTTTAATTTATCAAGTCATATTTAAAATAAGAGAACTTAATTATAAAAGAAAAGAGAAAAAGGAAAGTTTTAAATTATTGAGCTCGCCAAGGATTCAAACCCTCGTGCCTATGTATTTTCACAGTGCAATGAGAAAATCAGAGCTTCGTAGTTCATTTTAGAAAAAAAAGTGTGTGTTTCATTGATTTTAGTTTGTGAAAATGTTTTGAATAAAGTGCACAAGGGCACAAAATAGGTTTGATGAGTTGTTTTGTTTTTAAGTTGATTTAGTCTTAAGTAATCAATCGATGCGGTAAGCCCTAGTCAATTAATCACTTAAAGGTAGAGTGGATGTGTACCCACTTTATTATTTGCAAAAATATATTTAATTTGATTTACAAAATAAATTGATGATGGATACAAAATATGAATTATTTATACACTTGAGAAAAATAAAGAATCATTATTGTGACTTATCCTAATTTAAATGTAGAGGACAAACATTTTGATATAATTTACTTGAAATGGCAAAAAGAAATTAACTTAAGAAAAGAGAATATTATTTATTTTCTAACTTTTATTAATAAAATACCTAAATTTAATGTCTTAAATTAAATAAAAGAGGGTTAATAATTTTTTTAATTAGGAATGCTTATGCATTTGAAAAATAAAGTTTATTGTCGTGATTTATCCTATTTTTAGGGAAGAACATTTTTACATATACATATAATTTACTTGAATTGAAAAAAAAAATGCTCAATTTTAAAAGAAGGGAGTCATTAAATAGATAACTAAATTAATTAGACAAATCATTTTAATTGAAGGGAAATCAAATGTTAATTATATGAATTAATCTATAATTAAACTTAATTAAGAGTTGTTAAAGTAATTAATTAATTAAAAGAATAAATAAAATAAAATGAAAAAAAATACAAAAATAAAACTCAAATAAGGAGTGCCTCATCAATTAGGTTTTAATTGGTGTATGAATGATTGTTAGTGGTTTTGTATGAATATTATGGAGTGTGGAATTGTTGTTGAGTTAGTAAAACAAGGGTGTATGAAAAGAAGTGGAAGAAAGGTTCTTTGACTTTTTGACTAAATCAAAAAAGAAGTTTTGCACTAACTTTGTAAAACCAAACATAAACTCTAAGATTTAATTAATTAAAAAAAAATTATTTCTTTGTAAAATTTTAATTAATTAAAAAAGTAAGGATTCAAAACAAACAAAAGAGTGAACTTAAAAGTATAAAAACTGAATACAACAAGCAAAAGTCTATTAATCATAAATCCTAAAAAAAAACAAATAAATCTCAATAACCAAAATCAAAATTCTAGAAGATTCAAACATATAATTGAACCAAACTCGAAGAATTATATCAAACCTACATAAAAATAATACATATACTCATGCTTAGATAGATGAAAAAATGGTACCAACTTGGAGTGTCGTGAGCACAATAAGCTACTTTTTCCCTTCTTTTCTCTCTCTTATTTCTGCTCTCCCTTTTTCTTCTTTGGTGCGTGATTTTTTTGCTCGGATTGATGATGGAGGTTTTAGGGTTTTAGTTGTTGTTGTTCTTAAGTGTAAAGAGCAACAACTTTTTAGGATAATGAATTTCTGAATAGTGGATAATAAAATTGGTGTAGAAAGTGAGGATATTTATAGGTGAAGATTAGGTCAAGACAATAAATGTGATTGGTGAATCTGTCATTTGATTAGAACTTGAGGACCAAATTTGTATAAATTAGAAAGTATTCGTGGACTTGTATCTTGTGATTGATTTGATGATGACAAAAATTGGTTTTGGGAAGATTCTTGTTTTAATTTGAATTTTTAGGCTATTTTGTACATAAAATCAAAGATTTCAAATAAAAAATAAAAATTTAAAAATACCTATAAATAAAAAACAAAAAATAATCTTTAAATAGTAAAAAATAAGGCAACATTTGATTTTTTGACCATTTTTCAATAAAAATAACAAAAATAATAATAATAAACACAAAAAAGGAGTGCAATGAGATTTATTTATACAAATATTAGGCTAACTAAAAATAAATAAAATTTAATTAAATCAAAGTATAAAATAAAATAAAATAATCAAAAATAAAAACAACTTTATTTTATTTTGGCTTATGACTATTTTTTATTAATCACATTGATTCTCTCCTAAAATAGCAAAAATGCAATAATTAAAAATCTTTCAAAATCTTTCTGTATCTTTTTTTATTTTAAATAAAAATCAAATGAACTTAAATTATTATCCTAAAAAAATGTGAACAAGATCTTTCCAAATATTTTTATTTATGAGTTCTGGCTATTTTTTGAATAAAAAGTGAAAATTATTTGTGCCAATCCTTATAGGTTTTCACCATCTTCTGCAAGATTTTTTTAATGTTTTTATTTGCTGCTTCTACAGTGTCATTCATCTTTGGTCGATACGATGATGAGTTATGGTATCTTGAAGCTCTAACATAACTCTTTGACCATCTTGTTGTTCAGGTTTGACCCATTATTAATTATGATATTTATAAATCGGGCGACCACTTGCTTCGTCACATTGGTGTAGCAAGCAAATTCTACCCATTTAGTAAAGTAATCGATGGCGACCAGGATGAAGTGATGTCCATTTTAAGTTTTTGGCTCTATGAGATCGATCATATCAATGTTCCATATTGAGAAATGCCAAGGAGATGTCAAGACATTCAACGGAGTAGGCGGCACATGCACTTTGTCAGCATAAATTTGGCATTTGTGGCATGTTTTGGCATAGCGAAAACAATCTGTTTCCATTGTCAACTAGTAATGACCAACCCTTAGAATCTTCTTTGCCATGGCATGCCCATTGGCATGGGTTCCAAAAGATCCTTCGTGGATTTCCTTGACCAATGTGTCTTCTTCGTGTCTATCCATGCATCTGAGAAGAATCATGCCATGATTTCTTTTATAGAGAACGTCATTACTCAAAAAGAATTTGGATTCTAAATTTTTCAAAGTTTTCTTATTCAAGGATGAAGCATTCGTTGGATATTCCTATTTTTGCAGATAACATTTGATGTCATGAAACCATGGTTTACCATTTGTTTTTACTTCAACTAATTAATAATACGTTGGCTCATCTTTACGGGTGATCGAAGCTTCATTATGGAATATTTCTTGGTACATTGATGATAAGTATCCAAAGTGTCTGCCACCTGGTTTTCCTCTCTTGGGATATGATGGAAAGTAATTTCATCAAAGTACTTCATCGATTCTACGACATGAGCGCGATATGGGATCAACTTCGGATGTGGATTTCACATTCTCCTTCCACTTGATAAATTACTAATACTGAATATCCATATACATCGAGGTTTTTTATTGTGAGGTCAATAGCGGTTTCGATACCCATGATACATGCCTCGTATTCTGCTACATTGTTTGTGCAATCAAAATATAACCTTGTAGCAAAAGGGATGTAATCACCCTTTGGGGAGATTATAACAGCTCCAATACCATGCCCCGAGGAATTCGAGGCGCCATCGAAAGTGAGCTTCCATCGAGTTCCTGGTTTGGGCCCTTCATCTTCGCCTATGATTTTCTCATAATTCAAATCTATAATATCTTTGTCTAGGAAATCAAACCTCATGGGTTAATAGTCTTCCACTGGTTGATGCACGAGATATTATGACAACACACTGCATTTTATAGCTTTTGTGTGACGTATTGGATGTCATATTCAGACAATAGCATCCGCAAATGGGTTATCTTCTAGTTAAGACAGGTTTCTCAAAGATGTACTTAATCGGATCCATTTTGGATATCAACCAAGTAGTATGAGTTAACATATGTTGTCTCAGATGTTTGGCGGCCCACGTAATGCACATCAAGTCTTTTCGAGCATCAAGTACTTGGTTTCACAATTAGTGAACTTTTAGCTCAGGTAGTAGACAACATGTTCTTATCTGCGAGTGTCATCGTGTAGCCCCAGCATAGAGCCGTCAAAATGGGCTAGCCCACATGGGCCGGCCCGCCAGGCTAGAAGAATCATAGGGCTTGGGCCTTAAAATTAGAGCCCATATTTTTCAGGGCCTTTTTAGCCCAGCCCTAAAAAGCCCGCTACCCATTAGGGCTAGCCCATATGGGCTGTGGGTAGCCCATTAGGCCCATATCACTATAAATTTTAAAAAATTATACTAATACTTATATTATCTTACTCCAAAATAACACATTGATTTTTCTCACTTCACTAATTTTTATATATATTCTATTCAAACTTTCTCTTTTAAATATTATACATTAATATAATCAACACTCTTTTCGCGTATTCTATTAGTTTCTCTTATGTTAAATATTTGAGTATTATTTTATACAATTTAGACATGTATTGTATTTTAAAACACATTATAGTATTGATAAAAGATAATATAGTACTTAAAATGTATTATGTTTAAAATAATATAATTTTTAATTTTATTTATAATAAATATTATGACATTTTTATTTTATTTTTTATTAAAAAAATCCCATTTAGGGTCGGGTAGCCCGAAGCTCATCTAGGGCCAGGCTCGGGTAGTAATTTTCGAGCCCATATTAGAAATGGGTTTTTTTGGCCCAGCCCTAAAAAGCCCAAGCCCATTAGGGTCGGGCCGTTTAGGACCGGGTAGCCCATTTTGACAGCTCTACCCCAGCAGACATACCAATGATCCTTCAAGCACTATTAGGTACATTATGAATGGCTTACCATGAAGAGGTGGAATCTGGATAGGAGGTTTTTGCAAATAGTGTCTGATATTCTCGTAGGCTTTTTGACAGTCAGTATTCCAATCAATTGCTTGACCTTTTCGAAGCAAATTAAAGATGGGCTCACATGTAGCCGTCATATGAGAGATGAACCTCAAGATATAATTAAATCTTCCCAGGAATCCTCTAACTTCTTTTTCAGTACATGGGGCGGGCATTTCATGTATAGCTCTGACTTTGTCTGGATCTACCTCAATTCCTCATTGCTTGACGATGAACCCAAGCAATTTCCTAGATTAAACAACAAATGTGAATTTATCAGGGTTTCATCGTAGCCTGGATTTCCTGAGGCGCTCATACAGCTTCTGCAAGTGGTCCATGTGGTCTTTTTTTATGAGATTTGGAAATCATGTCATCGATATATACTTCAATCTCTTTTTACATCATGTCATGGAAGAGGGTGACCATCGCTCTTTGATAGGTTTCCCATGTGTTATTTAGACCGAAGGGCATTACCTTATAGTAGAACATTTCCCATGGGGTGATGAACCTGGTGTTTTCCATATCCTCTGGAGCCATCTTGATCTGATTATAACCAGAGAATCCATCCATGAAGGAGAAAACAAAGAATTTAGTTGTGTTGTCTACCAATACATCAATATGTGGTAAATGGAAGTTGTCATTTAGACTAACCTTGTTTAAGTCCCTAAAATCAACACACATTCTGACTTTTCCATCCTTTTTGGGAACGGGCACAACATTGGTTGCCCATTGAGGGTACTTGGCCACTGCTAGGAATCCCACGTCAAACTGCCTTATGACCTCCTCTTGGATCTCCTTAGCTTTTTCTTAACAGGCAGGCATTCTGATTGAAGTGGTAGCTTATGCTCAATAATTTCTATGTCTAAACCGAGCATATCTTGATATGACCACGCAAACACATCGACATACTCTTGTAGGAGGTTGACCAGTTTTTCTCTGACGCTTACTTCAAGAGTGGTCTCAATCTTGACCTCCTTCCTTTCTTCCTCTATGCCTAGGTTGATTGTCTCCACTTGCTCTTGATGCGGCTGAATGGCTTTGGACTCGGCTCGAGTAGCCTTGACATTTCATCCAGGAGATCACAATCATCCTCATCCTCTTCTTCAACTTGGTAGATGGGGAGCTCAAAGTTATAAAGGGTCATAAGGTTATCAGATTCAGTGGATTCACTGATTATTTTGTATGTTTTTAAATGAACAAAATGTGTTTATTTATGATGATAATCATTTGAAAATAAAGGGGCCCCTACATATGATCCTTAAGCCTTGGGCAGAGCTAAAGGATTTTTGAAATTCTGGCAAGCAGATCACAGATGTCCTATTAGATATCGAGACATTGATCTCAGCTAAAAAGTGAACAGGGACAGAACATAAACGTTCAAAAACACTTCAGGTTAAAACAATGTCGTGACAGATGTTACAACATCAGTCAAGACATAAACTTCTGATCAAGAGAGCAGACTGAATTAAACAAAACAGAAAGATAAACAACACAAAGATATGATAACCCAGTTCGGTGAACAATAACACCTACATATGGGGCTACCAAGCCAGGAATGAATTCACTATTAGTAGTATTAATTTAGAGTTAAACTCCGCCGTTTACAACTTCTCACTTAATCCCTACCTAGTACAATTCTACCTAGAAATCACCATCTAGATAAGAGAAACCCATCTCAATTCCTAAATCACCTCAGTGATATCTAACAGTTATAACCTCCGGTAACTGCATCAATCTGTTCAATTGAAAGACACTCCTTCCAATAAAATATTCAGTCAAGACTTTTGACTAACAATAACTCTTGAATTTGCTTAATAGCTTCATCCAAGAACAATACATAATTCATTACCTACAGGTTTCTGAATCTGTAAAACTATGTCTACCACAATGTATCACACTGATACAGAGGGTGACTTACAATACAAGAAAGTACACGACTCTCAAAACCCTAAATCCTTATTTTCCATGTTTACAAAATCTTAATAAGAATTCTTATTCTACCTTAGGTCTTGGTCTTCCTTTTATAATCTCCAGCTGTCCATGGGCTTCGAAATATCTGTTTATTTATTCCTTGATCCATGTTCTGATTGCTCATTAAATCTTGGAACAAATCTGCAACAATTTGCCGTATCAGACCAAGATGTCGAGTCCACAAGCTAGGACATCTTATCTGACATGTCTTCTTCCAGCAGATTTCATCATGTTTAAAAATCTTGTTCAACATTATGTTTTACCAAAATTTAGTCAAATCTTTTAGAGCCTTCAATCTCCCCCTTTTGACAAATTTTGGCTAAAACACCTTTAGCACAATAAACCCAGGATGATACGGAGAGATGGAGTAAAAAGTCCTGAAGTCATTTCAGCCAGCCTGTGACGACTCCTAGAAACTTTCATTCTTCCTGTCCAGCTGTATAGATGGTTTACACAGCGTACACCACCTGTTGTATGCAGTGTATCTATTGTCCTGGTGTACATGAGAAAGCGGATGCACAAGACTCCCCCTCAATACCAGTCCCAATATACCATCCTTCATTATCCAAACCAGAGCTTAAAGGAGCAGACCCCAATTCTCGATAACTCAGAACACAAGACACAATTGTGTTCATAACTCAGATCACAAGACACAAGAGAAATACTTAGAAAAGAAATTGAGACTCAGACAGGATGTTAGAACATCCCATCCAACATCCTTGCAAAACAACTGCAAGCATGGACTCCACACCCAAAAGGATATCAGTTATGTATTGTAAGGACCAACACATAACTGAGATGAATACACACTCATTCTCCCTTTTTTTGGCCGAAAATTGGCAAAAGTAACCAACACAGTTCCAGACCCACATGGTACTTAGCCAAACCTGGACAAAAGCCATAAAGACACAACACAGCAAAAGAAACACAACCTGAGAACCAAGAAGCAGTGGCCCCCTTTAAATACCCAAGCAGTTTCTCTAGGAATTAACGGTCCATAGAAGTTACCGAAGAACAATTCACTGAAGAAATAAATTTAGGTAGGTAACTTCAACATAAATGAATGTGCACTGCCCAGCTAGGATTTGACTATTTCAACTTTAGGGTAAACCGTCCAAAGAATGCGTATGTACCAAGACACATGTTTAACACGCCTTCTCTTAGACACGCTCTCCATTGTCCAAAGAACACCGTCCAAATAAACCTACTTGGAAATAACCACAAGTCCTAAACAATGTCTTGAGATCTGGTCAGACTTTGTCTAGTCTCTCCTATAGCCTCTGAGGCATAGTCACAGATTCTTCAAATAATTCTTGCCTACTCCTTTCAACCAGGGGTTGACTAAGATGTTAGGACATCATGTCCAACATCTTTCAACAAGGATTCCCATGAACCTTAACTCATTCAGCAGAGAAAAATAAATTCTCCCAGAAAAGTAACCAATCTTTTTTCTCAGGTATCTCCTAAGAATTAAGAACAAATTTGAAATAAGTCAATAGCCTTAACAGATCAAACTCCCAAGCAAAGCTGACAAAGCCACAACATCAACACACCATGATGTCAAGACATCTTGCCGAACATCACAACCTCATATGAATCCTATGAACATCTTCATGCTCGTAAGTGAGTAAATACCAGGATCAAACTCCTTGTACCATAACCAACAAACTCTTGGATTGAAACCAAATAACACCATTGATCACTCTCCCCCTGAACATATCCACACCCTGTACAAATTCACCTTGAATGTTACAACCATAGACAACCTTGTTCTTTGAGAATGAATCCAATCAAATCTGGAATGCTCACATCCACGAAAGAGACATACATTTTCTCTTAGCTTCTTGGTTAGATAGAATGTCATCCACTCTTGGAAGACACCAGACCCCTTCTCCATATGAAGAGTGATACACCTTCAGCCTGATACAATCTTTCCTAGTGATACTTCCAGCAGAACCTACCACCAGAATCCACATAGTCTTGACAGTAGCTCTACACCATACTTAACAAGGAATAGAAACAGCTCTAAAACTAAAAGTCAACTTCAGTCAACCTCCAAGAATACCCAAAGCCAGGAATGATGTTCCAACATCATTTAGAACATCAGTCTCAATCAGAGAAGACATGACTTTGATTCTTGAACCACTAAACACTGAACTTACCATTCTCACACTTCCATTAGCAAGGAACACATGAGAATCACTACAGGTCACAACTGCAGTAGATCATAAACAATCACAGAAGGCAGAATACCACATAGAGAAATAAACTCTCACGACCCTCATGAAGCTTCAACCTAGAAGCACAAAGTTGAGACATCCTATTCTAAGCAGACTTCTCAGCAAGGTCTGCTTCTCCTCCGCCCTTCAGACTTCTATCCTTCAAAGTTCCACCTTGCACAATCCAACATAAGACACGATACATCAGTACTAGCAAGGGCTAATGTTTCAGTAGGAGATGACATCATAAGCCTAAAGCAACAGGCTTGAGCAGGAACTTCCTTGAGTCACACTAAAAAAACTTCCTCCATCAGAATACCTTCCACTATGTCCTTGATCATGAGGGAACATAGCTAAAACTTCCAGTACTAACATCCCCTTACCCCAGACAAAACTCTGGAACACTCATATCTAACATCTTAGATGAGACTTCAAGAAGAAGATATGAAAACACCAAGCAATCAGCAACTCCCTTAAACGTTTAGCTATTGCTTGATCCTAACAGGTTGAGATAGACTTTGGAAACAACCGTATAGTTGGAGAGCAACCACTCCCAAGGAGACCAGCCTATACAAGATGGTACAGCCTCAATGCACACAAAAGACTACAACATGAGCATCCTGATGTTCAGTCCAATGTCAAAACATTTGATCATTGACTTAACTAGCCAACTGATGAAACCACACTTGCCTGAAACAGACTTGAAGATCTAACCCTTAGACTTCCAGATAATATCCCACCTTGAGTGACCTTTCCACCATATCAGAACAAGAGTTCCATGTTCTCATAGACTTGATCATGAAATGAAGTTTGAGTAAACAACCTCCATCCTGAACATAAGAAAGAAAACCAACAACCAGTCCTCTAAACAAATACCCTGATGACAGCCTCCTTTAAACATACTTCTCCAAGGGAATCATCCACACAAGATTAGATTCCACGCCAGAACCAAACCAAATAGTCACAACTATTTTCATGATCATTCAGATTCAGCTTTAAAAGACCAGAAAAGTCTCCAAGATGTCAGGGCAAATGTCCTAGACATTTTCTTTTGACTTCCATATACACACACTCTAGTAGAAAAATCTTTGCAATCCTCCACCAGGAGTTTGAACACATAGCTCGATAGGAGATACAAGAACATAACTTCAACACCCCTATGCACTTAGATCAGAAATAAACTCATCTAACAAATGTTCATCAAGATGACCATGAGTTAATCTGGACTTCCACCAGCACACGTATCCATAACAAGTTTCTTGGATAGAGGCTCCCTGTACTACAAACCAAAAGACTCTTCAAGAACAGTCTGAAGAAGATTCTCAACCCCATTGATAAACACACATTTGTTTATCATTCAGAACATATCCTACATCCCTCCTTTGTCCGAAAAGTTCACTCCTTGGATCACCAAGATTCAGCACACACTCTTCTAGAAAGATGTTTCAACATCTGATTGAACATTGGTTCTGAGTTCTTGCAACCATCAAAAGCTACGTATTTTGGTGTGGCAATTTGAAATCGTCTTTCTTTGAAAACCAGACAATAGGATAATCAATTAAGTACTTGCTAAGGCCACAAGTAGCAATTGATCTTAAATCCCAATCCTGCATTCTTCAGACACCAAATGGCATTAGATTCCCTTTTTCTTCAAGAAGGCACCCCTTCTTACTCTAGCCATAAGGTATCCAGCACATCCTAGGAAGAAATATTCAAAGCATAAAACTTCATTAAAAGACCATCTTCATCATACCAGTAACATCCTTGGATAAACATAATCACTTCCCAAGTCAAAGATCCAATATCTTCACACTCATGAGACTGTTTTAACGTTGATCAGCAATTACTCCAGTTTCAACCTAGCTGAATGTCAGAACACTTGTGTTGTTCCTCCTAGATACTTCCTTCCAGGAGATCAGATAGGAGATCCTCAAGCAAAAACAAATTACTCTTGGCTTTCTTCCATGGTGTGACATTCTCATGCCACACTTCAAGTATCCTTGAAGCATCCATTTGACCATCTACTCTTCTGACTCTATTTAACAAACACATTCAAAAATACCTTTATGAGTGGACTTGAGAGACAACTAAAGTATCTTTGGCAACTTTAAACATGACATAAAGTGTTTATCAAATCCAATAGATCATGAATTGGATACATAAGACCTCAACTCAACATTTTTCCTCCTATGGTCCTTCATGTTACCTGATTAAAGAAATCCCTCAAGCAACATAGAAAGTTCCTTCAGAGGACTCCAGGTCACAATACTCCCTCCTGTCTATTACTCCCAGCTAGACATGGCAAGAACACCTAGAGAAAACGACCCATCTTCAACATGCACCAGGTAAGATGTCACAACATCTTATCAAGCACCATGCATAACAATAGCATCATTATCAGCAGCAACGGAGAATCTTCACAAAGTATCAGTCAACCATCAGTAGTTGTTTGTCTGGAACAAACTATCCTACAACACCAAAGAATGGTCTAATCGTACAACCTCTTTCCTTGTTCAAAGACTAGAAAGCATCTTTCCTAGAACTCATCCAGAAACAGACCAGGATGCCTGCTCTGATACCAATTGAAATTCTGGCAAGCAAATCACATATGTCCTATTAGATGTCGAGACAATGATCTCTGCTAAAAACTGAACAAGGACAGAACATAAACATTCAAAAACACTTCAGATTAAAACAATGTCGTGATAGATGTTACAACATCAGTCAAGACATAAACTTCTGATCAAGAGAGCAGACTGAATTAAACAAAATAGAAAGATAAACAACACAAAGATATGATGACCCAGTTTGGTGAACAACAACACCTACATCTGGGGGCTACCACACCAAGAATGAATTCCTTATTAGTAGTATTAATTTAGAGTTAAACTCCCCTATTTACAACTCCTCACTTAATCCCTACCCAGTACAATTCTACCTAGAAATCACCATCTAGATAAGAGAAACCCATCTCAATTCCTAAATCACCTCAGTGATATCTAACAGTTACAACCTCCAGTAACTGCATCAATTTGTTCAATTGAAAGACACCCCTTCCAATAAAATATTCAGTCATGACTCTTGACTAACAATAACTCTTAAATTTGCTTAATAACTTCATCCAAGAACAATACACAATTCATTACCTACTGGTTTCTGAATCTGTAAAACTATGTCTACCACAATGTATCACACTGATACAGAGGGTGACTTATAATACAAGAAAGTACACGACTCTCAAAACCCTAAACCCTTATTTTCTACTTTTACAAAAGTCTTAATAAGAATTCTTATTCTACCCTAGGTCTTGGTCTTCCTTTTATAATCTTCAGCTGTCCATGGGCTTCAAAATATCTGTTTATTTATTCCTTGATCCATGTTCTGATTGCTTCTTGAATCTTGGAACTTTTCTGCAACAACCTTCTATATCAGACCAAGATGTCGAGTCCACAAGCTAGGACATCTTATCTGACATGTCTTCTTCCAGCAAATTTCATCATGTTGGAACATCTTGTTCAACACTATGTTTTACCAAAATTTAGTCAAATCATTTAGAGCCTTCAATTTTGAAATGAAAACAAATTACTTTGACACGGGGAAAATCTCTGGTATCTCGATTGCTTCCTAATTGCTCAAAGTAGAACTACAATGGTACACCCTATTTGGCATATTTTCTTCCATTGTATCATATTTTCTCGGGTAATGTTCTTTGTAGGAACTCGAGCTTCTCTCCTTGCAGGACGCACATACACTAGACCACATCGATCCTTCTTCTCACTGTTGCTGATAAGTTAACCCCAACCTTCAGGGCCTTGATTTTCTATGGTTGACTTTGGACACTTCAAAGAGGCATAAGATGTGCTTGTTTCTCCTTGTGGTCCTTCTCCTCCACAAAGGTGGCATTGACTATCTCAAGATCTTAGAAAGAAGTTTCCAAAGCATCCTCGTCAGCCTCAAAATACTAGAAAGAGGACAAGTGACTGATCAACACATCTTCCTCGCCAAATACGATTATCAATTTATTATTGACAACAACCTTAATCTTTTAATGCATGGTGGACGTCACTGCCTTAATAGCATGTAACCATGGACTTCCCAACAAGCTGTTGTAAGCTGGATTAATATACATGACTTGGAAGGCTATATGGAATACATATGGACCGATTTGAATGGGTAACTCTACCTCCCTAATTACAGTTCATCTTGATCCGTCAAAAGCGTTGACCACTAAGGCACTGGGTTTCATGGCTGGCTCCTCAAAAGAGAGTTTTGGAAGGGTACTTTTGGGCATAACATTTAATAAGGACCCTGCATCCATTAGCATTTAGGCTCAAACATCATCCTGAAACTTCATCGATATATGTAAAGCACGATTATGATCTTGCCCTTCCTCCGGAAGCTCATCATTGTTGAAGCTTAAAGTATTGCATGTTGTGATATTTGCAACAACTCCATCAAATTGATCTACCGTTATACCTTAGGTCACGTGTGATTGAGCAAGTACTTTCAGTAATGCATCTCTATGGGCTTCAGAGTTCAGCAAAAAGGACAAGATACAAGTCTTGGACGGTGTTTGGTGAAGTTGATCAACTACCATGTAGTCGCTTTTCTTTAAAAGTTTAAAAAACTCAGTAGCTTCATCAATTTTAACCAAATTTAATCCTTACTAGGGGTTGCAATTATTGTTCCCTTAGTTGAGCCTTGGGGGGATTCATTAGTCCTTATTTTAGGGGCATAACCTTACATCAATTAATGATTTATTCTAATTGCCTTCTTTTAATTCATTTGCCACAACAGTTATATCATATCTCCAAGGCATAACCTTGGGGTTTTCAAATGGGAAAGGAGTTGACATGCATATGAAAGTTGGTGAGATATGGTTGGTTGATCGATCATCATTTACCCTTTGGTAAGCATGCCTCAATTTTTCAACACTGTTGATCTGCAAGAAACCTTGATCCATCAAACTTTATATGTTTCTTTGTATAACCTGGCATCTTTCTAGATAAACTGCACATTCTTTACAACTATCATGTTTTTCATTGAGAAGGCAAACTTACATTAGTCGATCATATAATGCTGCTAGCGGAGTTTTAACATTCTTAACATATCGAATCAATTGAGCGTCGAACCCTTCTTCTATGGTAGTGATAGCAGGTGTATCATGCACAGGTAAAGGATTATTCTTTATATTTGGTCCCACATCTCTGAAAGTCAAGACCTTGCTTCTAATTAGCTCTTGCACCTTGTTCTTCAATGCATAGCAACTCTCCAAGTCATGACCCAGGGCTCCCTCATGGAAAATGCAATGGGTGTTAGGATTGTACCATGCAGGAAAAGACTCTGGCAGAGGAGCGAGAGGCCTAGGAACCACCAAACCTTTCTGAATCAATGATAGATATAGCTCAATATAGGTCATGGGATTTGGATAAAATGGAGCTATATTTCTTTGATTACTATTTTGATTAGGAGCATTGTATTGACGGGGAGCTTGCACCCTAGGCTACTGATAAGCTGGTGCCACAGGTGCTTGTTGCTAAGCAGGTGCAGTCTTGACATGTTGGTAAACTGGTGTTTGTTGCTGATTGATGGCTAGTGTAACAACTGCTACATAGGGTTGCTCAAAATATTTTGCTTGATAGGTGGTTTGTTGGTAAACAAATTGTTATTTCCTCCCTTGACGGGATCTTCTTCTATCAGTGGACACAACATTTATTTCTGCCTTCTTCTTTTGTTGAAAGCCTCCAAAAAAATTCTTCACATCATTGGAAGATCCACCAGCATTGTTAATTTTACCATTCTTTAACCCTTATTCAATCCTTTCACCTATAGTGACAAGGACAGCAAAACCCGAGGATACGCTTCCCACCATCTTCTCATACAAAGCAGGTTGCGTCGTGTCTAAGAACATATCAGCCAATGCCTTTTCATCTAGTGGTGGTTCCACCTGAGAGGTTAGTTGTCTCCACCGTTGCGCATATTCTTTAAAATACACCTTGTCCTTTTGAGACATGCTTTGCAACTGGTGTCTATCTAGGGCCATGTCCTTATTGTACTTATAGTGCTTTACAAAAGCATTATACAATTATCAGAAGCTTTGGATACAAATTTTCTCGAGGCTCATATACCATTTTAGAGAGGCATCACTCAAACTGTCTTGAAAGCAATGGATCCTTAGTTTGTCGTTCTCTACATGGGATTTCATCTTTCTATAGTACATTATAAAATGGCTCTTAGGGAATGCGTAATCCATGTATTTCTCAAAGTATGGAGTCTTTAATTCTGAGGGAATTACCAGACCAGATACTAGGCATATATCCCTAACATCAACACCAAAGACATTGTGTCCTTCAATAGGCCTTAACATATTCTCTAGAGTCTAACAGTGCTATTTACTCCCTTAATCTCACCTTTCTCTTCCATATTGCCATATAGAAGTTCAACAACATGATAAGTAAGATGAGGATCATCAAAATGAGTCTGTGCGACAATGTGTATGATTGGTTGTGTTTCAACAACGAGTGGCATTGACATAACCTTTTGAGTGGAATGACTAACCCCTTAAGTGTTTGCAAAGGGTGGCAAATAGTTGGGAGGTAGACCAAACTCTGGACACATGACATTTACTCCTCTAGAAGGTTGAGGGTCCATAGTAACATCAAGTAATAGGCACCTGATAGGTTTTTAGAAACAAGCTTGACGAAAACAGAGTGATAACACACAATAAAGCCCGACTAGTTGCCCAAGGTTATAACCAAGAGGAGGTAATTGACTATGAGGATACTTATGCTCTGGTTGCTTGCATTGAGGCTATACGTTTTCTTCTAGATTATGCTTGCGCCAAAGAATTCAATTTATTTCAAATAGACGTGAAAAATGTGTTTCTAAATGGCTATATTAATGAGAAAGTGTCTGTAGCTCAACCTCCCGGTTTTGAAAGTCACGAGTATCTAAATCATGTTTACAAACTCAAAAGAGCTTTGTATGGTCTCAAACAAGCCCCTCGGGCTTTGTATGAGCGACTAAGTAAATTTTTAATATATCAAGGATACTCTAGGGGATAAGTAGATACTACACTTTTTATTAAGCGCCAAGGAAAGCATACTCTTCTAGTTCAAGTTTATATCGATGATATTATTTTTGGATCCACTAACATGCAACTTGTAAAGGAGTTTTCTAAGCTTATGCAGGGTGAGTTTGAGATGAGCCTTATGGGGGAGTTAAATTTCTTCCTTGGTCTTCAAATCAAACAACTCAATGAAGGTATATTTATGTGTTAAACCAAATATTGCAAAGACTTGCTAAAGAGATTTGGCATGGAAAATGCAAAATCCAATGACACTCTTTTGGCCACAAATGGAAACTTGGAAAAAAAATGAAAATGGTAAGGATGTAGATGTGAATAAATATAGAGGTATGAATTTTTCTCTTCTATATCTTACTGGATCTAGGTCGGATATTATGTCTAGCGTGTGTATTTGCGCTCATTATCAATCGGCTCATAAGGAATCTCACTTAAAGGCTGTAAAACACATTCTTAGGTATCTTCATGGTACTTCTAAGTATGGGATATAGTATTCTATGGGAAGCAATTATAATTTGGTTGGTTATACCAATTCCTATTTTACCGGTTATAAATCAGATAAGAAAAGTACTAGTGGGACTTACCACATGTTTTTAAATGCCTTAGTAAGTTGGCATTGCAAGAAACAAGTTTCTGTTGCTTTGTCAATCGTCGAGGCAGAATACGTAGCGGCTGGTAGTTGTTGTGCTCAAATTTTATGGCTTAAACAACAACTACTTGATTTTGATATAGAACTACAACATATTCCTATTACGTGCGACAACACTAGTGTTATTAATCTAACCAAAAAATCGGTGTTACATTCTCGCGCTAAGCATATTGATATTCGTCACCACTTCCTATGTGACCATGTTGAAAAAGGAGACGTTGTATTTGAGCATATTATAGAAAAAATAAACTTGCAGATATCTTTACAAAACCTCTTGCGACCGAACCCTTTTTTAACATTTGAAGGGAATTGGGGATACTTGATATCTCAAATCTTGCCTAAATCTGAATTATTGCATGCACTTTATATACTTTTGCTCTAACTTTCCTTGGAAGTTCTATTACTGAAGAGTGCATCCTTCATCAACTCAGAAGCGAGGTAATATTGTTCCACTTTCCGTTTCTTTTGTAATCTTTTATTGTAGCATGTTGCTTGTGTTCCAAATGATTGATATTCTTGATGTATGAAATAGTTCATGAATATTCACTTCCAAAAATTTCTAGTGATATATGTGAATTATATGCTTATAGTGATTTTGTGTTATTCCATATATATGCTTGAAATATACTCTTGGTGCACTTGACTTGTTATGTATTCTTACATGAAATATGGTTGAACATGTTATAATGTTGGTAAAAATCTTGTTGCGTGTCATTGTTATGATAACATCTCTGTTTTTGGCTTGAGTGGTGATAAATTAGTATAACGCTTTGTTAGAGGACATGCATGTGCATCATTTTGAGAGCACCAAAGGCACATGTCACGTAACCGTGTCACTTTTTTAGCAAACTCAAGAGTTTTTTATTATATTGTATTCATTGTTTTTTAATATTTTTGTTAGCAAATTGTTGAATTCATTGTTTTTTGATAAATTCATTTGGAAATTAAATTTTGATTACATTTTGAAATAGGGTTTGTTTATATAACCAGAATTCATTTGATAGTGATTGGTTTTAGATAAACTAAACAAAGCAAATTTCCAAACGATATCGATAGCATACAAAGTGTTCAATAATTTGCCTTATTGTGTTTTTGTGTGCTTTGATAATCGGGAATAAGCTATACGTGTAGCTTTAAATTAAATTATTTGTGAATTATTGTTGTTGAATAATTTGTGTTAATTATCATACATTTGTGTACCTTTATGCATATCTGGGCTTTTTGATAGAGGTTCGGTTAGACGATTCGATTCGTGTTGTTTCTGCTGTGCCATAAAACATTTGGAAACCATTTTTGCCAAAAAATTGATTTTTAATTTGTGATCTATTCACCCCCTTTAGATCGAAGCTTATCGTCTAACAATAGTATATATCAGCTAGAAGATAAGGCATATGGTTTCCTACGAGGATTACTTTAATGACCAAGTTTTCCATAAAGTTGTCGATGTTGGGGAATAGTGAAATCTCGTAGATTAAGAGGGATAGAACGAAACTGAATGCCTTCCAATTTTCAACCTTCTCTAATGCTATGGTTTGACTTTCCAGGAACTTCCTCGAGAAACTCTTCAAACTCCCTTTGGTTAAAAAGTTAGATATCGCGTCCTTGATATCGAGATCTGTAACACCCTAAACCCCCGCGACAAATTAATAACAAAAATATCATAGTAAAAGAACTACAACACGTTTAGGATGCTACTTTCAACTATTCAACTTTTCATGCATACGATAAATAACACATCAATACCGTAATTAAAACATAGTAATTAATCATTTCTATAGCAGCGAAAATTCAACCAAATTATAACATATGAATACTACATAACATCATCAAGTAATGGAGTCATAACACATAATAAAGTAAATGACTACAAGCGTTTCGACAACCCGGTGTTATAATCAGAGCAGACGCGACTCGATAACATAAAAGGGAAGACCTCGTCTTCGCTAACTATAACTCCGCACTACTCCTGCTTATCTGCACGTTACCCACATAGAGGTAACATTCAAACAGAAGGGGTGAGATTCTCAAATCAATATAAGAAATGCATAGTATAAGTATGAAAGCATAAAAACATTACACAATCTACCCTATCATCACAACATCAACCCAATTAGCATTTCTCACACAATCAGATAATCAACACACATGATGCAATGTAATAAGACCCACGACTCGACTCAATGCATGTGGTACCAATTCGATCCCTGTTTCGTGATCATAATTCTCGTCGGAATTTCCATAATAGTCGCTCACACCCCACATGGGCACACGACATCCATGATCGGTCACACCCCACATGGGCACACGATCACCCGTAATCGCTCACACCCCACATGGGCACACGATTACCTCAATAACAACAATGACATCGACACAATTCTATTTCAAAGAATCTGGATAAGACGCTTACACCCCACATGGGCACACGACTTAACACACAACTTATGCAACATGACATGCATACACGACAACATGCCACGACAATTACATGCATATGACCATCAACAAGTCAATACATCGTACTACAACTACACAATGTGCAGTCTATACCTACCACCACAACAATCTACAACGATAACACGCATACACATCAACGAATCCATCAACTCAACTTACAACACATAACAACATACACAAAATCCAAATTAATGCATCAAAGGGTTGGAATTCTGGCATTGAAATCAATTTTAACAAAAGGTATATGAAACCAGCTTTCCAATGCTTCGAACGTCGACTGAAACAGGCCTACGGACTAAAAGTTATGAATTGTTGAAGTTTTGGAAAAATCTTGTCCGCTACATAGCAAGACAGCACTGCCATGCCTCGCTACGAGTTCGCTCAGCGAACTCTCGTTCGCTAAAGGTTCGCCTAGCGAACTTTCCAGCGAACACCTCCTCCCTATACAAAAACCAGAGAGTCACATTTTTTCCTCTCTGTTCGCTACTCATTCGCCTAGCGAACTGGGCTTCGCCAGGAGTTCGCTTTGCGAACCTGGGGCAAACTTACCCACCACACATCCCAGAATTATCCTACTTTTCCTTTGTTTGCTGCCTCATTCGATTTTCGAATCTGGGACGAACATTCTCCCATCGAACTTTTGTTCGCATTACGAACATCACGATTCCGCAATTCTGCTGTAGCGATTTCAGCACTCATTTGTCCCAATTTTTTCCCAATTTTGTCCACCAACAGCCCAAAAAACACACATACAATCACAGCAATTCATACAAACATGCATAAACACCTATTCCTTAATTCAATCGATCAATTATACATTTTCCCTCTTATCAAACCCTCTGTCATACAAAAACCCAATCCCCAATTTGACACAAACAACACATAGGAACGATCCTAATGATTTTTCTACCCTCATACAAACAATATGCAACCTTTAAGAGATTAGAGAGCCCCACCCTTACCTTAGAGTTCTTGAATTCTTCCCTATAACAATGGATTCTACTTTCTCTGACCCTAGCTCTGCTCTTCCTCTTTCTTTTCAAAACACGTACTGAAAAACCTTTCTCTCTTCTAACCCCTTTTCTTATTATTATTATTATTATTATTATTATTATTATTATTATTATTTAAATATTATTATTATTATTTCACTAAGTATATAATAACAACAATATTCCTTAATAATAATTAAAATAATAATATTAGTCTGAATAACCATTCTCACCACAAGTTCTTATACAATTAGTCACACACCTCCAGATACTTATTTTCTATAATTCCAAGGGTACTACCCCATCCTACGGACAACCCAACCTCAACCAAAACACACCAATACACAACATCATTCAATTTAATTACGAAAAATAATTAAAATAAATCGGGGTGTTACAACTCTCCCCCACTTAGAATATTTTCGTCTTCGAAAATTTACCTCATGCGAACAATTCTGGATACGACTATCGCATCTTGCTCTCTAACTCCCAAGTCATATTTCCACCGGAAGCGCCTCCCCACACTACCTTCACGAGAGCGATCTCTTTACCCCTTAGTTGCTTTACCTCACGGTCTTCAATCCGTATTAGTAAGGCTTCAACCGTAAGGTTATCTCTTACTTCCACATTATCCATCGGAATCAAATGCGACAGATTCGAAACATACTTCCGAAGCTGTGACAGATGGAACACATCATGCAAATTTGACAAATTGCGTGGCAATGCCACTCTGTAGGCAACAGGTCCAACTCTTGCAGAAATCTGATACGGACCAATAAACCGAGGATTAAGCTTCCTCGACTTCAACGCACGACCAACACCGGTCACTGGAGTGACTTTCAAAAACACATGATCTCCTTCTTGGAACTCAAGATCTTTCCTCCTCTTATCATGGTAACTCTTCTGCCTACTCTGTGAATCTTTCATCTTTTCCCAAATCAGCTTCACCTTTTCGGTAGTTTGCTGAATAATCTCAGGTCCAAGTACTACACTCTTACCAGATTCATACCAACACAAAGGCGTCTGACACCTCCGACTATACAATGCTTCAAAAGGCGCCATTCCAACACTAGAATGATAACTGTTATTATAAGTGAACTCGATCAACGGTAAATGGCTATCCCAAGCACCTCCTTGTTCAAGCACACAAGCCCTCAACAAATCCTCCAAAGATTGTATAGTCCTCTCCATCTGCCCATCCGTCTGCAGATGTGTAAAGCCCACATATACATACATACATCAAAGCATATATCATACATGAATAATACGTTTGGTACTGAAATATATATGTACAAGTTCCTAGTTAACACATTGTATACATTAAATGCCCTAAATACAAAGTTCTAAAGTCTACGACACAACATATACAAAATGTCCAAAAAGGCACTAAGAACTAGATCAATACAATGATCTCAAAAAACGCCATAGCGAAAGCCATGCCATCTCAAAAGCTACGATCTGTATGGAAAAGTCAAACCACTTTGTCCTTACCCTTCGCCGAACCTGCAGAACCTGTGATGTAAATAACAACAGTGGGGTGAGATACATCAAATCTCAGTGAGTTCGCTATCTTATAGTCCTCTCGGCTTTACAAGGTTCTAATAAGCCTAACTTAAGTCAAAGGGAAGGGAAGTGACTTTGAGTACACACACGATATAAATACATTCACACTTGTGATCCTGTTAACTCACAATAATACCAAAGTAAGTTTTGAGCCTGTTACTCCAGAATCTCACAATTCAATAACCGTACCAAGGCATCCCCTATTCCCATCCGCTTCTACGTCTAGAAGACGACCCGAGTCATGGATCCTTGTATTTACTTGGCATACGAATTGGATTCGGGATCATCGGCCCGTACACCGTGATCCGTCACTTCACACGGCCCGTACACCGTCACAAGTCTCTTTACCCGTAGGCTCCAATCGTACTATACGCGGGAATCAAACCTGCCAAGTAATTGTGCATACGTTTCAGAGGAGGTTCTCGAGTCTCATGAAACTACACCGCAAGATAAACCGGTTATTGTTACTAGACACACGCCTCAGCCTCTTTTGCACGAGCGTTGTCACAATTTTATTCCACACTATTCGACAATTGTTCACGGTGATATTCCTCACTCTACCTATTTCATATTTTAACATGCATACATACTCAACATGCTTAACAATAGGAACATAGGCAATTATTCATCAATCACACAATTAAAGCACATAATTCCACATATCGCATATTACGCCGATTAACGGTTCCCTCCGATTTATTTAATCGGGCATCAAAACCAGTATTTCTCCCTTCTATTAAATAGAGGTTATTCACAGTTTCACATCGATATCAAGAATACGCAAAACAGATAAACGATGCAAAAGTTATTAAAGAAACAAAATTCCACACACAACCATATTCGCTAGGCGAACGTCCCAGCGAGCCTTCGCTCCAGTCTCCCCTAGGCGAAGCTCCTGGCGAAAGTACAAACAGAATAAAAACAGACATAAAGTTCGCTTCGCGAACACCCTAGCGAACACTCGCCTCTCCCTTCGCCTAGCGAACAACTCAGCGAAGTAAGGCAGAACCAAACAGAACTAAAAACACACAAAGTTCGCTAGGCGAACGTCCCTGGCGAACACTCGCTGACCTTCGCTGGCGGGTTCGCTAGGCGAACCCTCGAAAATCCGTTCGCTGGGACTCGCCCCAGGTTTGCTAGGCGAAGCCTGGAAAATCCCACTTCTCCACAGCGCTGTTCTTGAACCCAAAACCAAATATTTTCCAATCATAACACATCCAAACCTCCTAATAGTCATCAAAACATGGTATAATCATAACAGCAAGTATTTAACAACGATTATCTCGCATTTCATCCGTTAAATTCATGATGTTAGCATAATTACTCATTTTCTCACAATTCCAACCTAACTCTAAAACACATGGAATTCTACATCTAGAGCATCTATCTAGAACCCACCTTATACAAAGGATGATGATGAAGAAGATGAGTTGATTCGATGAAGATTGGATGATGGTTGAAGATTGAATATTCTTGAGCATTTTTCTCCTTTTCTCTCCCTTTCCTTCCTTTCCTTTTCTTCTCCAAGTTAACTATGTTTGGAAATGGGAGGAAAAGAAATGATATAGAAAATATCATCAATTAGCAACACTACTAATTGTCCAAAAAGTCTTTAAATTCCAAATATTAAAATATCTCAGAGTCAGATAATATAAATTGGATTTACTCTAAGTCCAACAGTTACCCTAATTATCTCTGCAGATAATTCACCAGAGTACACTGGGACTCAGTTGATCACAACTAATATTCTCCAGAATAAAATAATTTATGGGGTATTACATCCTCCCCCCCCTTAAATAGAAATTCGCCCACAAATTTAAAACAATTACCAGAAAAGATGAGGGTAGACCTCCCGCATCTCCGATTACAATTCCCAAGTTGCATCACCCGGATGCGTCTCATCCCACTGGACCTTAACAAGAGGAATCTCTTTATTCCTTAACACTTTAGTTTCTCTTCCGGTGATACGACTCAGTTGAGGCTCAAATGTCAAATCTGCTTCTATCTCAATTGTATCTGGTAAAATTGGCTGAAGAGGATCTGGGACAAATTTCCTAAGCTGAGATACATGAAAAACATCGTGCATCTCGGACAGAGAAGGCGGTAAGGCTAATCTGTAGGCTACTTCACCAATTCTTTCCAAAATCTGATACGGTCCCACGTATCTCGGACTTAACTTCCGCGATTCAAACGGTCCCTTTAACCGCAATCTCGGAGTGAATTTTAAAAACACGTGATCGCCTTCTTCAAATTCTAAAGGCCTTCTACGGTTATCCGCATAACTTTTCTGACAATCTTGGGCTTGTTTGATCTTATCCCAGATCATCTTAATTTTCTCCGTAGTCTCATGAATGATCTCGGGTCCCAACATTCTATCTTCCCCCACTTCTGCCCAACACAACAGTGTCCTACACTTCCTACCATACAACGCCTCGTAAGGTGTCATACCAATGCTTGCCTGATAACTATTATTATAAGAGAATTCAATCAACGGTAAGAGTTCTATCCAATTTCCTCCACTTTCAAGGACACAAGCTCTTAACATGTCTTCCATGGTTTGTATCGTCCATTCCGTCTGACCATCCTTTTGTGGATGATTCGACGTACTCAAACACAACTTCGTTCCCATCGCTTGTTGAAAAGATCTCCAAAATCTCGAAGTGAACTTCGGATCTCTATCCGAAACAATACTAGTAGGAATACCATGCAACCTCACTATCTCCGAAATGAACAACCTTACGAGATGACTTGCCTTATAAGTAGTCTTTACGGCCAAGAAACGAGCAGACTTCGTCAACCGATCCACAATCACCCAAATTGAATCATAACCACCTTGGGCACGGGGTAATCCCACGGCGAAATCCATCAAAATACTATCCCATTTCCACACCGGAATTTCTAAAGGTTGCAACAAGCCACCCGGTCTTTGGTGCTCAATCTTTACTTATTGGCACACCGAACATTCTGACACATACACCGCAATATCTCTTTTCATCCCGGACCACCAATAGTCTCTCTTTAGGTCTTGGTACATCTTTGAAGATCCCGGATGTATAGTAAAAGTACCCTTATGCACTTCATCTAAAATCCTCCTTTTTAACTCCGTGTTATCCGGAACATAAATCCTTTGGTTAAATACAATAACTCCGTCGGTAGCTCGCATAAAACCCGGTTGCGATAACACTCCTTGTAACTTCTCATCTAACCCTTGCTCTTGTTGGATTTCTTCCCTAAGAGTAGAATTGATATCCAAATTCCCCATAACCACACAATTAGGAGTCCAATTAAATTGAAGATTTAGATCTCAAAATTTCTCCAATAAAGTATACTCTAGCATCATCAACTCGGCATTATGCAACACCTTCCTACTCAATGCATCCGCCACTTTATTCGCTTTACCCGGGTGGTATCTTAGTTCCAAGTCATAATCTTTCAAATATTCCATCCACCTCCTTTGGCGCATGTTCAACTCTTTCTGATCAAAGAGGTACTGTAAGCTCTTGTGGTCACTAAACATCTCAAAGCGTACACCATATAAATAGTGACGCCACACCTTCAAGGTAAAAACAACTGCCGCCAATTCTAAATCATGCGTTGGATAATTCTCTTCATGGACTTTCAACTATCGTGAAGCATAAGCTAATACATGTCCATCTTGCATTAACACCCCTCCTAATCCCATCTTCGATGCATCACAATACACCTCATACGACTTGCTAGGATCAGGAATAACCAAAACAGGAGCGGTCGTCAATATCTCTTTCAAGCTCATAAAACTTTACTCACAAGCCGAATCCCATTCATAAGAACAATCCTTCCGAGTAAGTCTCGTCATCGGTAAAGCCAGTTGGGAAAAGCCTTTAATAAACCTTCTATAATAACCTGTTAGTCCCAAAAAGCTTCTAACTTCAGACACATTCTTCGGTCTCTCCCAATTTATCACTGCTTCAACTTTTGATGGATCAACCGCTACACCCCCTTGAGATATGACATGTCCAAGGAAATTCACCTCCGACATCCAAAATCCACACTTACTTAGCTTGGCAAAAAGTTGTCTCTCTTGCAAAATGGATAAAACGATTCTTAGGTGTTCTCCGTGCTCTTGAGGGTCACGAGAATAGATAAGAATGTCATCAATGAAAATCACCACAAATTGGTCCAAGTAAGGTTGAAATATCCGATTCATGTAATCCATGAAAACTGCCGGAGCATTCGTCACACCGAAAGGCATCACCAAAAATTCATAATGACCATAACAGGTTCTAAATGCAGTCTTTGGTACGTCTGAACTCTTCACCCGAATCTGATGATAACCCGACCGTAAATCAATCTTCGAGAACACACAGGCTCCTTTCAATTGATCTAACAAATCGTCTATCCTTGGCAATGGGTATTTGTTCTTGATGGTGACCTTATTCAACTGACGGTAATCAATACACAACCGCATTCCACCATCATTTTTCTTTACCAACAACACTGGAGCTCCCCAGGGTGAAACACTGGGTCGAACAAAATGCTTAGCCAACAACTCTTCCAATTGGTCCTTTAATTCTCTTAATTCAAGTGGTGCCATCCGATAAGGAGAAACGGATATTGGAGCCGTTCCCGGTATCAGGTCAATAGAGAATTCCACTTCCCGCTCCGGAGGAAGAGAAGTGATATCCTCGGGGAAAACTTCAGGAAAGTCACAAACTACTGGAATACTCGAAACTTGAAGGTTACTACTTTCCTCCTTAGTAAGAATCATAAGAACAAACTTTTCCTCCTCAAACAAGAAATTAATCATTCCAACCGTACCTTCTAAAATGGTGGTTAACACATCCTTCGGAGTAGCTTCAGTAGATGGAATAATAATTAGTTTTTCTTCACACCCGATAAATACCGAATTAGCTGAAAGCCAATCCATTCCCAGAACAACGTCCACTTTCTTAAGCGGCAAACAAATAAGATCAATCTGGAAGACTCTTTCATTCACCGACAATACACAACTTTCACATATCAACGGTGTTTCAACAATTTCATCCATGGCAGTAGTAACCACCATGGGTGGAGACAAAGGAACAGCTTGCAACCCAAGTCGCTTCACGCATTGCGTGGACACAAAAGAATGTGTTGCCCCACAATCACCCTTTGTCTTCCTTGCATCCAAGGTATACACTCGTCCAGTATTCTTTTCTTGCATCTGATTCCTCTTCTGAGGACAATCCATCGATAAATGACCCACCTTGTTACACTGATAACATCTTATTCCTTCCCAATTGCACCTCCCAAAATGATTCCTACCACAAGTACGGCATACCGGAGGCGCACTAGACTTAGAACTCTGAACTTGTTTCCCTTTGAAAGGTTGTTGTCTCGGTCTAAATTGTTGATTCGATCGCCCACGATCACTTTGATTCCCCTTACTTAATTCTCTTTCCGCTTGTACCTTCTTCAAACTATGCTCCGCCACGTAACACTGTCGTAACAATTCAGCATAGCTAGTAAATTCTCTATGAGACACAATATGTGAAATTTCAGCCCTTAAACCAAAAAGAAACTGATCGATCTTCCATCTTTCATCGGGAGCATACATGGCTTGTCTAGAATAAGCAGCCATAACCTCGAACTTTTTTGCATAAGAAGCCACTGTCAAGTTACCTTGCCTCAGCTGTTGAAATTCGAATTCCTTCTAAGACCTCAAGGAACTTGGAAAATACTTCTCCATGAAAATTATCTTAAACTGCTCCCACACTTTCGATACCTCTTGAATTGTCATTAATGCTGAAGCGCTTTCCCACCATCTTATGGCAGGACCTTTTAACAAGTGAGAAGCAAAAACAACCTTATTTTCTTCACTACACTGAACAATCAAGAAAATTCGTTCCATACCGGATATCCATTCATGCGCCTTTACTGGATCTAACCCTCCCAGAAACTCCGGAGGATTCATACGAATAAAATCCCTAAAGGTTCCCCCTGCAGCTTCAGGAACAACCACTGGAGGATGCACGCCACCAGCCATTTGGTGGACCATTTGTTGCACAAACTGATTCTGCTATTGCTGCATCTGTTGCATGAATTGATACAAAGGGGCATTCCCTTCGTCCTTGGGCAGATTTGTCCCTGCTGGAGTAGTTCTTGGTCTAACACGGTTGTTTATGCGCCGGTCAACCATGTTCCTAAATGTCATACAGATAGGATTAAGTTGATCAGGCTCAATACCATAAATATAACACGTAAGACCAATGGCGACACAACACATATGAAACGGAAAGAAACACTTATACTATTTCATGGCTAGGTCGAGGATACGACCTGCTTTGATACCAACTGTAAAGCCCATATATACATACATACATCAAAGCATATATCATACATGAATAATACGTTTGGTACTGAAATATATATGTACAAGTTCCTAGTTAACACATTGTATACATTAAATGCCCTAAATACAAAGTTCTAAAGTCTACGGCACAACATATACAAGATGTCCAAAAAGGCACTAAGAACTAGATCAATACAATGATCTCAAAAAACGCCATAGCGGAAGCCATGCCATCTCAAAAGCTACGATCCGTAAGGAAAATTCAAACCACTTTGTCCTTACCCTTCGCCGAACCTGCAGAACCTGTGATGTAAACAACAACAGTGGGGTGACATACATCAAATCTCAGTGAGTTCGCTATCTTATAGTCCTCTCGGCTTTACAAGGTTCTAATAAGCCTAACTCAAGTCAAAGGGAAGGGAAGTGACTTTGAGTACACACACGATATAAATACATTCACACTCGTGAGCCTGTTAACTCACAATAATACCAAAGTAAGTTCTGATCCTGTTACTCCAGAATCTCACAATTCAATAACCGTACCAAGGCATCCCCTATTCCCGTCCGCTTCTACGTCTACAAGATGACCCGAGTCTTGGATCCTTGTATTTACTTGGCATACGAATTGGATTCGGGATCATCGACCCGTACACCGTGATCCGTCACTTCACACGGCCCGTACACCGTCACAAGTCTCTTTACCCGTAGGCTCCAATCGTACTATACGCGGGAATCAAACCTGCCAAGTAATTATGCATACGTTTCAGAGGAGGTGCTCGAGTCTCATGAAACTACACCGCAAGATAAACCGGTTATTGTTACTAGACACACGCCTCGGCCTCTTTTGCACGAGCGTTGTCACAATGTTATTCCACACTATCCGACAATTGTTCACGGTGATATTCCTCACTCTACCTATTTCATATTTTAACATGCATATTGTGACACCCCCAATCTATACCCCCAAGCTATTAAAGCAGTAAAAGAAAATACAAAATTTCATCAGAGTATAATTAAACATGCACGGCATAGACCGAGGGGTCACATCAATTTGAAACAAACATACAACACCTGCTCATACAGATATGCAACAACTCAGGTAGTAATACACCCACGATCCAATTACAGAATAAAAGCGGAAAATCCGTAACTGAATATCAACATATATATATATATATATATATATCATGAAAGTTTGTCATACATCAAGACATACATGTACAAGCCCAAAAGATATATATACATATGCACATCAAACTACAAAAACGATCACACAGAAATACACAGGTAAAACATTCTCACCACAAATGCTCCACAATCAAATACAACACAACACAGTACAATTCTCAAGTATCAAATACCACTACCCATCAATCATACACAATACACCCATCATCAATACAATTGCACATATTCCATCTCATTAATCACATTCACAATTTCATGCATAATTAATCCATGATTTATGCAAATGTACAGAGACCGACACAACGACTCTATGCACATGCCATGTGGTACCGACTTCCAATATTTCTCATCACTAGTTCACTCAAGAACTCTGCTGGAATCATCGCTCGTTACTGAGGATCTCTCAAGTAACACCCCGTCAGGCCCACGATGTTCCCTGTCGCTTTAGGTCCTCTTGGTATAAGGCACACGACGTTTATGGATTGCTTTAGGTCCTCTCGGTATAAGGCGCACAATCCGATCGCTCACACCCCACATGGGCACACGATCGTCTATAACCATCGCTTTAGGTCCTCTTATTTTTAAGGCGCACGATATATCAAATTGCTTTAGGTCCTCTTATTTTTAAGGCGCATGATGTTATAGCAGATTCTCTCAGGAATCAATCCGTCACTCAGGATGTCACAACAATGCATATCATGATGCTTGGCATACAATGACTCATGACATTTAATATGCACACATATACACATCTATAATCATGCATATATCAACAATTACCATACATCGCGTTTTCTTGCCGTAAGGCCACCAACCATCATCACAATATGTATTTCATGCAATTTCACCACTCAACAGTACACAAGTCATACAATATCCACACCAACAGCATATTGCACATACACATCAAGTTCACACAATTAAACGACAAAAATTGACAACAAAACAACACATTTTCTAATTCCCGACATAATTTAATCGTCCAACAATCTCCAAAACCATCATCATAATAAAGTACGTTTTATAAGCTTTCTAACGCACCCAACCATGCCTCAAACCGAACCACAGATCAAAAGTTATGAATTTTCAAAAGTTAAGAATTTATTGAGAAACAGTCAGATTCGCCTGGCGACTTAAGAATTCTCCTGGCGGATCCCCATTCGCCAGCCCTTTGCCATGGATTTTGCCTGGCGAATCCCATTCGCCAGCACTTCGCCTGGCGAACTAGTGGCGAGTCAACAATTTAGAAAAACCCCAAGAATTACAGAAGCTACCCCCTTTCTGTAATTCTGAATTCGCCTGGCGACTTACGATTTCGCCTGGCGAATCACCCTTCGCTAGCACTTTGCCTAGCGAATGAGTGGCGAGACTTAATTCGCCTGGCGAATCCCAAATTCGCCTGGCGAATCACACCAGAACCAGAAATATGTTGTTACGGGTTACACGATCCAAAACCCCCAAAAACCTCATTTTTCCATTCCAAATCAATTCCAACAACAAAACAATTATCAGCAATGACTCATAAACACATGGTGATCATACGACGCAAATTATATCGATTTTCGACCGCGAAAACATCGATTCCTAATCATTTTATCATTTTCGACCTAGAACTCAAAAGCCATGGAAAGACAAGAAACATCCAAGCAAACACATACATAATCATACACAAAGATAGTATAATCGAGTTTCGCACCCTTACCCGATTTAATCGTGTTCTAGAAAGTCGGTTGATTGATTTCTAAGTTTTCCCAAATTCTCTCTTTTCTTCTCTTCTCCTTTTCTTTTCTTCTTCTCTTCTTTTTCTTTCTCTTACTATTTTTCTCTCTTTCTATTCTATTATATTCTAACTTAACAAAATAAATCAAAATGCCCAAATTACCCCTACACTCAAATATCTCGCAAATGTTCCCAAAACGCGATAAAACACATTCACGACGAAAAATAACATATTTTCACATAAAAGTCAGAAATAAAATAATAGAATAATAAAATACTCAAAACGACTCAATTAAATAAAACGACAAAACTGACAAAACTGACCGGGGCGTTACAACTCTCCCCCACTTAGAAATTTTCGTCCTCGAAAATCTTACCTGAGACGAACAACTCTGGATACGACTCCTGCATCCGACTCTCCAACTCCCAAGTCAAATTGCCCTCAGCAGCGCCTCCCCACGCCACCTTGACAAGTGCAATATCCTTGCCCTGCAACCTCTTCAACTCGCGATCTAAAATACTCACCGGCAAAGCCTCGACCGTAAGGTTCTCCCTTACCTCTACCTCATCCATCGGAATCACATGCGACGGATCCGAAATATACTTCCGAAGCTGTGAAACATGGAACACATCATGCAAATTCGACAAACTCGGCGGCAACGCCACCCTATAAGCCACAACACCCACTCTCACAGATATCTGGTAAGGACCAATAAACCGAGAAGTAAGCTTCTTCGATTTCAATGCACGACCAACACCCATTACTGGCGTAACCCTTAGAAATACATGATCGCCCTCTTGAAACTCAAGATCGTTCCGTCTCTGATCATGATAACTCTTTTGCCTACTCTGAGAAGCCTTCATTTTCTCACGAATAAGCTTCACCTTGTCTGTAGTCTGTTGTACCAACTCCGGTCCAACCACCGAACTCTCACCAGATTCATGCCAACACAACGGTGTTCGACATCTTCGTCCATACAATGCTTCAAACGGTGCCATTCCAATACTAGAATGGAAACTGTTATTATACGTGACTTCAATCAACGCAAGATAACTATCCCACACACCACCTTGTTCCAAAACACACGCTCGCAACAAATCTTCCAAAGACTGAATCGTTCTTTCCGACTGCCCATCCGTCTGCGGATGATAAGCCGAACTCAACCTCAATTTAGAACCCAATGCCTTCTGTAAACTTTCCCAAAATCTCGAGGTAAACCTTGGATCTCGATCCGAAACAATACTTAACGGAACCCCATGCAACTTCACAATCACACTGATACAAATCTCAGCTAGCCGTTCCAAGGAAAAAGTGATGTCAATCGGAATGAAATGAGTCGATTTAGTAAATCCGTCCACAACTACCCAAATAGCATTATGACCTCTCTGAGTATTTGGCAATCCCGTTACAAAATCCATAGAAATGCTATCCCATTTCCATTCTGAAATATCCAACGGTTGCAACAAACCACTCGGCCTCTGATGTTCCACTTTCGACTTCTGGCACGTCAAACAAGCATACACAAACTGAGCCACATCTCTTTTCAATCCAGACCACCAAAAAATATTTTTCAAATCTTGGTACATCTTGTTCGCTCCAGGATGTATACTCAAATTACCCCGGTGTCCTTCTTCCAGAATCATCGGTTTTAAATCCGAATCATCCGGAATACAAATTCTACCTCGGAACCTCAAAACACCATTAATATCCACTTGAAAATCACTGTAGCACCCCAAAATTTGCCCTACCTTTTTTGGCTTATGTTTCTTTTTCATCTGCATTTTCGTTAGGTCATAGCTCATAATCATATCATTGCATTGGTCTTCTGAGACATGGGATCGAAGGTTTTCTCGTTATTAGTGCTTCAGAGGTGATTCAGTTGGATCATAATGCAGAGGTGCGGGGTCAGAGTTCATTGGTGTGAGTCAGGGTTTGACTAAGTCACGGATCAAGACCTTTCATTATTGTCGGTGTGCATACCAAGGAGAATATCAGGTGGGGTTCAATGGATGGAGATTTTCATGTTAAAGGCCTCTGGATAGTCATAATACAAGAGATTGAGTTGTGGATTTATATTGTGGTCAAGGCACTGTTGTCTGCTCAGTTGCTTATCACTTGCTGGGGATTTATTGAGAATGCAAGTTGGTTTGAATTGGAAGTCTAATTGGTTATGTGGATTTCTGGGAATTTTATTCTTCATTATCAATCTCATTCAAATATCCATTATCCACTTCATTTTTTTAATACCCACATTTCTTATTCTCCATTTAGTTCAAAACCACTTTTCAATCCAAATCGTTTTCAACTTAGCCAATTTCATTGTTTTTATCCATTTCACATTTTCATCCACTTTTTCTAACCAATTTCAATATCCACTTTTTAATCTCAAAATCCACTTTTATTTTCTCAATCATTCCCATGTCCAATTTCATTATCCATATCATTTTTTTAATCCATCTTTTACTCCATTTAATCTCATTGACCCATATTAATATCCAAAATTTATTTTAAAATTCAATCCTTGTTGCCAAAAGTCAAAAAAATAATAATACAAGTCAATACCCATAGTTCAATTCACAAGTGAGAAACACCTTCAAGCCTTCACGTGCTAGCAAGCCAATTTAAGTGCAGTAAAAAAACGAAATAATATCCCTTCAGCTGCTATACATTACCACAAGCTGTGATTCAAGCTAGCTGCATCAAAGTACCAACATCACGTGCAAAAATCAACACACGGCCCATTGGACTTAATTGCCACATGAGAAGCTACTCCAACTTTTCATCATCTCCAAGCCGTATCTGCAAAAGCCATAAGGTACACATTCCAAGTCTTCACGCCATAAACAACAAGCCGTGACCCTCCAAGCTTTATGACCACGCACATCAGCTACTTCAAACAAGCCTCCAAGCCATCACGTAACATGAAACAAATACGTTTCCAAAACGCAGCCAAGTTGAAAAGCCATACGCAGCTACCATAAGCTGCAAATTTCTCAAAAACGCTGCACACACAGTCCAAAGCGCAGTGAATAAAACCGCGCAAACGGAAACAAACAATTCAAAAACCAAAAAAAATCCTAACCAACTTCATAACAGTTTTTTCCAACTAATTTCAACAGAAAATCAGAGAAAAAAAACCAACTGTCAATAACTACCATAGCAAATTCTAACAGAGTTGCTAACCAACCTCACCTCATAACAGAACCTAACTGAATCTCTAACAGAATTTCCTCTAGATCATTCCAAGCTTCTCTATAAAGCTTCATCATCATCTTCATTCTTGGGGGCCTCTTCTTCATTCTGCAAATTGTTGAATTCTCATTCTTCCACTCTTCACCTTCAATCCTCAAATTCTCTGCAAATTCATCTTCGTTCATCATCACCTTCTCCAATTCATAGTCTCGTAACAACTTCGCCGACCAATTCGCAAACCTGCAGAATCACCAGTTCTTCGACATCAACAACTCTGCAATCGAAAGTTCAGGACTCGACAACAACACTTATGGATTTAACGCTTTGCAGAAACGCATCGTGATAGCAGCAAGAAGAGCGGAAGAAGATTGAATAAGAAGGAGAAGTAAATCGAAATCAAGAACGAAAAGCACGCATACCTGAACTTGTGGATTGAAGCGCCATCGGAGCGACTCCGATAGGTACGTCTTGCTCCGATTCCTCATGTGTATCTTGCGGTTCGTATCTGTTGTTAATCTTCTTCCGATTCGAACCTGGATTCCTTGATAATAGATTAGATTTGTGTGTGTTTTGGCTCGGATTCGTCACGCATTGGAGATCTTTGAGAGCGAGATGAGTTTCTGTTGAGCGGTTTGCGAGTGTGGTGCGATGAGAGAGTGAGGTTGTGGCTCCGTTCGGTGAGGTGGTGATGGAGTCTCCGTGTTCCGATGATTTGATGACGATCGGCTTCGTGTTTGTTGCGTAATCGGACTAGCGAGAGTGACGAAGGAAACAACGGCGAGGCTGCGATGAAGGTGGACGGAGAGCGGAGAGCTATTGTGGTTGATTGAGTGAACGAGATGAAGATGGAGGCGCTGTTTTGCGAAGACGACGGAGATGATGAAGGAGGTTGAAGAAGGAGCCATGATGAGCATTGTTTGGTGTCGTTTTTGGTGAACGGAGAAGGAAGGTATGACGGAGGAAGTATCGCGCGTAGATGAAGGTGGGACGGCGAAGGAGAGCTTAAAGATGAGGGGTGAGTGAGGTTTGCGGCATGGAGAAGAAGAGGTTTAGAGATTTAGGTTAGCTGAGTTTTGTTTAGTCATTAGGTTGTTGTTGTGACTTTGGACCGGGTTGCACAAGGCCCACACTTTTTTTTTTCTTTTCACACCCAGGTTTTGCTCGGCACACCCCCTTGGTTGCTTAATCAACCTTGGGCCTTAAACTGGCAAGCCCAGCGCCCAATTTCCTTTTTCAACCTTCCAGTATACTGTTCGCCCCTCCCCCTGAGTTTTCTTGTTTTAGTTTTTGTTTTTTAGATGCTTAGTTTAATTAGGTTAGACTTTGTTAAAAATTGACTTAGGATAATTAGGATTAGTTAATATTTCCGAAATCACTAATTCTTGGTTAATTAGCCTTTAATATTTAGTTTTAACTTTAGAATTTGTTTAGTTAGAATTTGATTTTAATTAGGAATCAACTAGAATTAATTTTAGGACTAATTGTTCTTTAGATTTGATTTAGAATTACCTTGAACTAATCTTAGGATTTAATTTTAGAATTAGTTTTTAATCTTAGATTAATCTTTTCTTACTAGAATTTAATCTTGCTTAATTAGCATTTTAATTTTTTGTGGATATTCTTGATTGATTTTAAATCTTGATTTTGGTATTCATTTTGATTAATACTTGAGTTGTCTCTTTTACTTGTCTTTCTCTTTTATGAATAGCATGACATAATGCTATGTGTGTAGAATTTTCTTCATCCCTTTTTAAGATCAACTTAACTTCCATCTTGGAAGTAAGTTGCTTCTTATGTTCTTCTTCTCCTTTTTAGGATAGTGTTCTTATACCACACTTAACCTTAGGACCTCCAAGTATGCTAACACTAGGATTGAGTCTTAGTTCCCTTAGTTTTCACCTTTTATCCGCACTTGAGTCTTCTATCTTCTTATCTCAAAGAAAATTCAAAATATCTAATAAAGGTAGGCAATTATTGCATTTAGGCCTTTCATATAAAGAAAAGATTATAAAGGGGTCTTCTCTTATAATCTTAGAATGTGTAGCATATAGCCCATCTTGGGTCAATGTGTTAAACATTTGATCTTGTATGAGGGACTTAAATGCAATACTTGTTGAAGATACAAATAATAAAAAACACTTCTTCATTTCATAATCAACAAAAACACTTAATAAATACAAGTATGCTAGTGTGTTTGAACCTTGACAATTGGAACTAAGTGTGGGGGTCTTCTTCACCCTTAGTGTGCTTTCTTACTCATTCCATTTTGGAATGTGAGAATGTACACATTCCAATAACTAAGATTCAGATACACTATCATATGCAAACAAATGGAAAAACTCTTAAAAGACAAAAATAAACAATCACGTTTCCTTCGGGAATTCTTTTCTCACCTCATTCACTCTCAACGTACGAACGCGCTTCTACTCGTTCTCTTGCAAGATGGTAACGCACTCGGACCAGCGAGCCTGCAACACCTGAGCTAGAACGTTAGCCGTTCCCTAAAAAACACAAACAATCTTTCCCTTAGGTGAGGGGAACTACGTCGCTCTGATTCTCATGTTCCCGATGAGATACGTAGGCAGTGGGGTAGGGCCCATGCGAGCACTTCTTTTATTTTACCTACATTTGTTCTCTTTCTTTTTCCATTCCTTTTCCAGTTCTTTTTTCAATATCCGTTCCTTACACCCTTTGATTGAGACAAGCAAGCGTGGATCCCATCGGGTACGATGGACGCGAGGGGGTGCTAATACCTTCCTCTCGCGTAACCGACTCCCTTACCCACTTCTCTTGGTCGTAAGACCATGCTCTTTCCTTCCTCTCAGGTTTATGCAGTGTTTCCTTTCCCTCTCTTGGGATAAATACACATTGCTGGCGACTCTGTTTCGGTGCCACTTTCGCGTTTGTACTAGGATGAAAATCCCGGGAGCGACAGCTGGCGACTCTGCTGGGGACAGGTTGACCTATTGCTGGTCCATCCTAAGCGAGTCAATCCTAGCGTTTGTTTCCTTTTCTTTCATCGGGTGTTTACTGTTGTATTGTATTTGCTGTTTACTGTATTTTATTACTTGTACCATATTTACAGCATGTTAGCATTTACATTTCATATATTATATTGTGTTGCACTATTCTGTCTGTTTGGCGGGATGGGATTTCTGAGAGATGAGCTCAGTACACAGGCTCGAGTATACACTTAGATTTAGAGTGGAGAGTAGTGGGACCTACGTGCCATCTGTGTACGTGGGTAATCACGAAATTCACAGCTAGACGAGGCTATCTTGGGACGCATCATGGCGTACGCATCTTGTGTATTCCAGGATGCCGATCTAGAGAGCTGTCGACTCTAGTGACCGATCATGAGGACCTTAGTGGAAACATTTCTCTTTAGTGGTGACAGTGGCAGACCACATTCTGTGGCAAACCCATTCGCACCCGAGGGCCCACTTTGGAACTTGCATAGGATATCCCTTTTGGAAGAGAATCAGTGGAGGCACTCCTCGATTGGCGATAGTACTGTACCTTGAGGGATGAATGTACTATTGCTTCTCGACCTCAGTGCCAGAAGCTGAGGACCTTTCATTTTGGAGAATCAGTTAAGGCCTCCTCGATTGATGATGATGCCAAACCATAAATGGTGAACGTATCATCATTTCTCGACCTGAGAGCCCGGGATACTGAACATCCTAGTACCCACATGTGAGAGGGGCGGGTTGTTTACAGGTTTGCAGGTAACCTTGACCTTCTACATACCCGCTATTCTGGATTTCCTATCAGTGTGGACTTATCATCCTGGTATTCTGGTATTCTGATCATCTGGTATTCTGTTATTCCGATATTCTCTTCAGAACAGACTCATGAACCTATTCAGTCATCAGCACAGCACAGTGATTATGCAGAATTTATGGAAGCTTTGATCCCATGTCTTATTGCATTCTTTGCATTGCATTTGCATTTGCATCTTGCATCATCTTTGCATATCCTTTCTTCGGGCCAGACCAGTGAGCTCATCCATCCTTTATCTGAACTGCAGTTTGATTTCCCGACTTTCGTTTTGGACTTGAATCAATCTGGAAGAATCATGAACTCTGGGGAGCAGAATCAGTTTGTGACTAGGGCCGATGTCGAATTGATGAAAACTCAGTTGGATCAACTTATGGAGGCTATGGCCACCATGACAAGGGGAGAGGCCAACATTCAAAGAAATGAGAATGTCATTCCACCTCCGGTGAACAATGTTGCTCAAGCTCAGCCTGTGCAGGTCCCGGTTGAGAATCATGCTATACACGAGCGTACCATCTTCCGAGACGGACATTCTTCTTCTCTTAATGCCACAGATTATCAGAGTATTGCCTTCTCTATGCCAGATGTCTAGGGGGTAGTTTCAAAGATGAAGCCTAAGGATCCACGATCTGTTGATGATGAAAGATACCGTGTGTTGGACGAGAAAATTTCAGCCCTGGAGAGGCGTGATACTCTTGAGTTGAGTGCTTCAAGCATGTGCCTGGTACATGGCCTGGTAATGCCTCCAAAGTTTAAAATGCCAAAGTTTGAGCAGTACAAAGTAGATAGCTGTCCGAGGCTACATTTGGTGATGTTCTGCAGAGGAATGACTTCACATGTCGACAATGACAAGCTCATGATTCACTGCTTTCAGGACAGTCTGAGTGGGGCATCTTTGTATTGGTATATGCAGTTAGAAAGTGGTAGCATCCGATCATGGACAGACCTAGACAACGCCTTTGTGAAGCAGTACGATTATAATCTTGACATGGCTCCCAGCCGGATGCATTTGCAAGACTTGTCTCAGGCAGATAACGAATCATTTCGAGAGTATGCTCAGAGATGGAGAGAGTTAGCCGCTCGTGTTCAACCGCCACTTTTGGATAAAGAATTTGTTGATTTGTTCATGGATACCTTGCAAGGGCCGTACTTGGAAAAGATGATTGTCAATGGGGCAACAAAATTTTCTGACCTCGTGATGGTGGGAGAACGTATTGAGAGATTGCTCAATTGTGGAAAGCTCCAAGGCGTCTCGAACTTCCAAGCTAATGAAAATGAATCAGTTGTCAGTTCTCAGGAAGAGTTCGAGGAAGAAACTAGTTCCATGCAGGAATCTTCACCACCTCGTTCTCAGTGTTCAAACATATCAACTGTTCAGAGTCAACAATCTTATGGGTCTTCGTATCAAGGACAATATTCTTCTGCAAATTAGAGACCTCCTCAAAGTCAACGATCATGTCGCCGTCAGCAGCGTCAGCACGCCCGAGAAAGACCAAGGAAGCCAGGGAGGTATTTCACTCATTTGCCAATGTCATACAGTCAGATGCTGCCAGATTTGATTAGAGGTGGACTTATAGTGCCGAAGGAATTGAAGCCAGTGCCTTTTCCGTATCCACCAGGTTTTGATGTCAACGCCCGTTGTGACTACCATGCTGGGGCACAGGGGCATTCAACGGAAGACTGTAAGGTACTCAGGAGCAAGGTTCAGACTCTTCTTGACTCCCACATGTTCTCATTCACGCCTCAGGGTATTCAGATAAACATTTCTCCTTCATCCAGTCAGGTGGGTTCATCAGTCCAGGTTATAGAAGAAGTCACTGAGAGCAGTTGTGCAGATGAGTATCAGGCTGGTTTTGATGAGCAATTCTGAAGATGGCTAACTCATTTGCAAATCAAGCTTGGAAAGCCCAGTTCCTCGAAGCTGGCGACCATTTAGATCATGTCATTTCTTTGCATTTGTAGTTTCTTTTCTGTTAAAAAGTGCAAACTCATTTGTAAAACTCGTTGTTTTCGATTGATAATGATAATGAAATGAATATGCATGTTTTGATTAAATCCAGTCATGTTCACTCATACTTTTTATCGATATCATATGCTTGTTTAAGCAGGATCCTAGGGAGGATGATGACATTTAAAGACGCAGAACTTCCAATTGTATGCTTTGGAACAAAACCCTACTGATGATGTACAGGCATTGTTTCAAATTCCCAAACACCGGAGACATAAGGAAGATAATCCCTTGTAAACCCCGTTGAGCCTAGTAGTAGGAGTTTCTTTCTGAAAACGAAAAAACCCTCTATCTTAACCCGGGGCAGGGTAGGTGTCAGCTAATTTGACCGTGCGTTCAAATTTCAAAAGGAGCGTCCTATTCGAGGATCAATTACATCCATGGTTATCCCTCACCGACCGAAGAGTGAGACGGTCACAACCCTTTACAAGTCAAGACAAACCTGTGTCACACGATTAGTTCAAAAAAAAAAATAGAATCAAAGAAAAAAAGAAAAAAAAGAAAGCCCGCTAAGTCAAAACTTGAAAACAAGCGACTTAGGCAAAAGTTAGGGCAACCCGCTGGACTTCAAAATCGAAAAATTCAAAAGAATCAATCCAGGCAAAAATCAGGGAGATAAAAAACATGAAAAGCGAAAAACAAAAGGATTACAAAAGAAAAATCCTCGAGCAAAGAACAAGTCGTGTGACTACAGGCACCAAAGAGAAAATGGGTGACTGTCACTCCGAAAACCGTGTGGGTTCCTTCTATCCTCCTACCATTCATTAACCTTTTGAAAGGAGAGCGCTTGTGTCGAGTTAGCTGAACGTAGGACTGGAGAATATCAAGAAGATTGGGTGGGTTAAAACAAAATTTTGAGCCTGATATCCTTTCTTTCTTAAACCGCGAACCAGGCCACGTTACAACATGCGAAAGACCTAATTGAAGCAGGGCTGTTCCGAAAGCATACTTCGGTAAAGATCGCGTTGAGTTCTGTCTCCTAAAAGGATCTTCTTACCATTCATGTTGGTATCGATGTGACATTCTAATAAGTGATTCGTTCACCACATGTCATAACATTTTTCCAGTGAACACACTTGGATTTCAAAACTGTCATGTGCATTGCATCAAAATTATCTTTTCAAAACAAATTGTTTTACTTGCGAGTCAATACTTGACATCAGGAAAGTTTCTACAATGGAAATATTGATTAATCTAAGGTGCAAAGTGCCCGAGTACTCCGTTGAGCCGGGGCAAGTCATACCAAACGGGCGATCCATTCCAAGATTCAGTTAATCTGGGGCAATTATGTTGAGAATCTGGGGCAATCAAGTCGAGATTCGACAAATCTCTCGAAGGTCAGTCAGTCAGAGGTATTCCTTCACAGATCAGACCCTCAGGGGCATAAATCATTTCAAAGCTGGGGCAGGCCGCCTCAAGAGCACAAAAAGTTATTCTCTCCGGAGGACGGTTAATCAAAGTCATGGGGCAAGACATGCCGGATCTTGAGGACATGTTCATTTGCAGGTTATGCTGCATCGGGGCACCTCTTTTGGTCATCATATTGGCAGGTTCACGTTGATAGTTAACACATGACGTCCCCAGTAGAGTCTCTCTCCCTAGCAGAGATAGCTGGAGTTTTATCACTCAGCAGAGCATTATGAAGATTGTGAATTATTCTCCTCAGCAAGAGTTCATATAAGGGTATGGGGTTTGTGCTTCCCCAGTTTGCGGTAAACTTGTTTCCATCTCCCCCAACGGAGTAAAGATAGAAGGTAGATTCCCAACAGAGGAGTAAGTCTGATCTGGCCCCCTAGCAGAGCTGATATCATCAACCATTGTCCCCAAGCATATTTTGGGTGGTGGTTAGCTTTCCCCAGCAAGTTAAAAGTTTATTGTCATTGGCACTTTTTCTCCAACAGATTTCGGGGATGTTTCTCCAGCAGACGTTTGTTGTTCATACTTTCCTGCATAATGGAGGTTTCATCGGGATCTCGAGCAGTTATGACCTTGAAAGCGGTTCAGTTTATTATCCCCAGCGGAGTTAGCCTCGTCTCTTCAGCATTTATTTTGTTGGAGTGCCCCTGTTGCATATCATAAACATCATGGCATAATCATCATCGCATATCATTAGCATAGCATTGCATGAAGCCTTGTAAAACCAAACAGCAAATCCATGGCCCCAACCTTGCTTGGCATCCTTCCACAGTCCACTTTGCTGGTATATTTCAAAAAACCTGAAATCCTATCCTTATTGGCATTTCCTTCAAACCAAAAGTCCAATCCCTATTGGCACTTCATACAAAATCCAATCCCTATTGGTACCCAGAAAGATTTCGCCTTTGGAAAAACAATCACCATCAGGTTTCACCTGTCCTTGCCAGCAAAGTCCAATTGTACTTGGCACATCCTTTTTCCCGGTAGCCCGAGCATGCGTCGGCTTTTTGCATATAGTGATCATTGCATCCTCAAATCGCGTAGCATCTCCATTTGATGTGGAGCATTACGCCATAGAAAGAAAATTCAAACATATGCACGCGAAGCATAAGCCAGATTTGGTATCTTGTGCGAAAGCCTGAATCAATTTTCAATCAAGTCGGTGACATATACCCAGTAGACATTACAATCTACCCTTCTGCTTACCTTTCTTTTGGGTCGTAGATCATATGTCGATTTTACCCTCGACCAGTCATTGTCCATCAACCCCTTGATGACGACATTTTGGTCAGGTTTCCTTTCCATCAAACCCCTTTGATGATGTGTTTCTGCGTATGGTTTTCTTTCTGCCATCCCTATGGCAATGTGATCCCTAAGTCAGGTATTCTTTCTGTCATCTCTATGGCAATGTGTCTCCTTTGGTCGAGTCCTCTTCCCGTCAACCCTTTGACGATGTGTTCCGAGCTCAGGTTTCGTACCTTCCAATGTTTTCAGTTTCTTCCCGTCAACCCTTTGACGATGTGTTCCGAGCTCAGGTTTCGTACCTTCGAATGTTTTCAGTTTCTTCCCGTCAACCCTTTGACGACGTGTTCCGAGTTCAGGTTTCGTACCTTCAGATGTTTTCAGTTTCTTCCCGTCAACCCTTTGATGACGTGTTCCGAGCTCAAGTTTCGTACCTTCGGATGTTTTCAGTTTCTTCCCGTCAACACTTTGACGATGTGTTCCGAGCTCAGGTTTCGTACCTTCGGATGTTATCTTTTTAGATTTTATTTCCGTCATCCCCATGACGATGTGCCCCTACCATGGAGTTTTCTTTCTGTCATCCCTATGACAATGCGTTATCTTCGTTTACTTTCTGTCATCCCTATGACAATGTGCTTCGTTTGGTCGAGTCTTCTTTCTGTCATCCCCGTGACAACGTGTTTCCCTTGGTCGAGTTTTCTTTCTGTCATCCCCATGACAACGTGTTTCCCCTGGTCGAGATTTTCTTTCTGTCATCCCCATGACAATGTGTTGCTTACGGCCAGGTCTCCTTTCTGTCATCCCTATGACAATGTGTCTCCTTTGGTCGAGTTTCTTCCCGTCAACCCTTTGACGATGTGTTCCGAGCTCAGGTTTTGTACCTTCGGATGTTTTCGGTTTTCTTCCTGTCATCCCAATGACAATGTGTTTCCCTTGGTCGAGTGTTCTTCCTGTCATCCCTATGACAATGTGTTTCCCTTGGTCGAGTGTTCTTCCTGTCATCCCTATGACAATGTGTTTCCCTTGTTCAAGTCTGCTTTCTGTCATCCCTATGACAATGTGTTCCTTCCGTTGAGTCTTCGTGTTGTCATCCCTATGACGATGTGTCCTTTCAGTCGGGTTTCATTATTCTTTCCGTCAAACCCCTTTGACGATGTGGTTCTCTGGGTATGTTGTCTTTCCGTCAGATTCCTTTGCAAAGTGTGACTGGGCTCTAGTTTTATTGTTTCTCCTCGCAGTTAGCAAATTGTACGGTTCTTTTTGTATTCAATCACCTTGTACCTTGAATGTCTGAAAGTAGTTGCTATCGTCCTTTCAGGTCCAAGTTGATTGAATAGGGGCAGCTGTAGCACCCCAAAATTTGCCCTACCTTTTTTGGCTTATGTTTCTTTTTCATCTGCATTTTCGTTAGGTCATAGCTCATAATCATATCATTGCATTGGTCTTCTGAGACATGGGATCGAAGGTTTTCTCGTTATTAGTGCTTCAGAGGTGATTCAGTTGGATCATAATGCAGAGGCGCGGGGTCAGAGTTCATTGGTGTGAGTCAGGGTTTGACTAAGTCACGGATCAAGACCTTTCATTATTGTCGGTGTGCATACCAAGGAGAATATCATGTGGGGTTCAATGGATGGAGATTTTCATGTTAAAGGCCTCTGGATAGTCATAATACAAGAGATTGAGTTGTGGATTTATATTGTGGTCAAGGCACTGTTGTCTGCTCAGTTGCTTATCACTTGCTGGGGATTTATTGAGAATGCAAGTTGGTTTGAATTGGAAGTCTAATTGGTTATGTGGATTTCTGGGAATTTTATTCTTCATTATCAATCTCATTCAAATATCCATTATCCACTTCATTTTTTTAATACCCACATTTCTTATTCTCCATTTAGTTCAAAACCACTTTTCAATCCAAATCGTTTTCAACTTAGCCAATTTCATTGTTTTTATCCATTTCACATTTTCATCCACTTTTTCTAACCAATTTCAATATCCACTTTTTAATCTCAAAATCCACTTTTATTTTCTCAATCATTCCCATGTCCAATTTCATTATCCATATCATTTTTTTAATCCATCTTTTACTCCATTTAATCTCATTGACCCATATTAATATCCAAAATTTATTTTAAAATTCAATCCTTGTTGCCAAAAGTCAAAAAAATAATAATACAAGTCAATACCCATAGTTCAATTCACAAGTGAGAAACACCTTCAAGCCTTCACGTGCTAGCAAGCCAATTTAAGTGCAGTAAAAAACGAAATAATATCCCTTCAGCTGCTATACATTACCACAAGCTGTGATTCAAGCTAGCTGCATCAAAGTACCAACATCACGTGCAAAAATCAACACACGGCCCACTGGACTTAATTGCCACATGAGAAGCTACTCCAACTTTTCATCATCTCCAAGCCGTATCTGCAAAAGCCATAAGGTACACATTCCAAGTCTTCACGCTATAAACAACAAGTCGTGACCCTCCAAGCTTTATGACCACGCACATCAGCTGCTTCAAACAAGCCTCCAAGCCGTCACGTAACATGAAACAAATACGTTTCCAAAACGCAGCCAAGTTGAAAAGCCATACGCAGCTACCATAAGCTGCAAATTTCTCAAAAACGCTGCACACACAGTCCAAAGCGCAGTGAATAAAACCGCGCAAACGGAAACAAACAATTCAAAAACCAAAAAAAATCCTAACCAACTTCATAACAGTTTTTTCCAACTAATTTCAACAGAAAATCAGAGAAAAAAAACCAACTGTCAATAACTACCATAGCCAATTCTAACAGAGTTGCTAACCAACCTCACCTCATAACAGAACCTAACTGAATCTCTAACAGAATTTCCTCTAGATCATTCCAAGCTTCTCTATAAAGCTTCATCATCATCTTCATTCTTGGGGGCCTCTTCTTCATTCTGCAAATTGCTGAATTCTCATTCTTCCACTCTTCACCTTCAATCCTCAAATTCTCTGCAAATTCATCTTCGTTCATCATCACCTTTTCCAATTCATAGTCTCGTAACAACTTCGCCGACCAATTCGCAAACCTGCAGAATCACCAGTTCTTCGACATCAACAACTCTGCAATCGAAAGTTCAGGACTCGACAACAACACTTATGGATTTAACGCTTTGCAGAAACGCATCGTGATAGCAGCAAGAAGAGCGGAAGAAGATTGAATAAGAAGGAGAAGTAAATCGAAATCAAGAACGAAAAGCACGCATACCTGAACTTGTGGATTGAAGCGCCATCGGAGCGACTCCGATAGGTACGTCTTGCTCCGATTCCTCATGTGTATCTTGCGGTTCATATCTGTTGTTAATCTTCTTCCGATTCGAACCTGGATTCCTTGATAATAGATTAGATTTGTGTGTGTTTTGGCTCGGATTTGTCACGCATTGGAGATCTTTGAGAGCGAGATGAGTTTCTGTTGAGCGGTTTGCTAGTGTGGTGCGATGAGAGAGTGAGGTTGTGGCTCCGTTCGGTGAGGTGGCGATGGAGTCTCCGTGTTCCGATGATTTGATGACGATCGGCTTCGTGTTTGTTGCGTAATCGGACTAGCGAGAGTGACGAAGGAAACAACGGCGAGGCTGCGATGAAGGTGGACGGAGAGCGGAGAGCTATTGTGGTTGATTGAGTGAACGAGATGAAGATGGAGGCACTGCTTTGCGAAGACGACGGAGATGATGAAGGAGGTTGAAGAAGGAGCCATGATGAGCATTGTTTGGTGTCGTTTTTAGTGAACGGAGAAGGAAGGTATGACGGAGGAAGTATCGCGCGTAGATGAAGGTGGGACGGCGAAGGAGAGCTTGAAGATGAGGGGTGAGTGAGGTTTGCGGCATGGAGAAGAAGAGGTTTAGAGATTTAGGTTAGCTGAGTTTTGTTTAGTCATTAGGTTGTTGTTGTGACTTTGGACCGGGTTGCACAAGGCCCACACTTTTTTTTTCTTTTCACACCCAGGTTTTGCTCGGCACACCCCCTTGGTTGCTTAATCAACCTTGGGCCTTAAACTGGCAAGCCCAGCGCCCGATTTCCTTTTTCAACCTTCCAGTATACTGTTCGCCCCTCCCCCTGAGTTTTCTTGTTTTAATTTTTGTTTTTTAGATGCTTAGTTTAATTAGGTTAGACTTTGTTAAAAATTGACTTAGGATAATTAGGATTAGTTAATATTTCCGAAATCACTAATTCTTGGTTAATTAGCCTTTAATATTTAGTTTTAACTTTAGAATTTGTTTAGTTAGAATTTGATTTTAATTAGGAATCAACTAGAATTAATATTAGGACTAATTGTTCTTTAGATTTGATTTAGAATTACCTTGAACTAATCTTAGGATTTAATTTTAGAATTAGTTTTTAATATTAGATTAATCTTTTCTTACTAGAATTTAATCTTGCTTAATTAGCATTTTAATTTTTTGTGGATATTCTTGATTGATTTTAAATCTTGATTTTGGTATTCATTTTGATTAATACTTGAGTTGTCTCTTTTACTTGTCTTTCTCTTTTATGAATAGCATGACATAATGCTATGTGTGTAGAATTTTCTTCATCCCTTTTTAAGATCAACATAACTTCCATCTTGGAAGTAAGTTGCTTCTTATGTTCTTCTTCTCCTTTTTAGGATAGTGTTCTTATACCACACTTAACCTTAGGACCTCCAAGTATGCTAACACTAGGATTGAGTCTTAGTTCCCTTAGTTTTCACCTTTTATCCGCACTTGAGTCTTCTATCTTCTTATCTCAAAGAAAATTCAAAATATCTAATAAAGGTAGGCAATTATTGCATTTAGGCCTTTCATATAAAGAAAAGATTATAAAGGGGTCTTCTCTTATAATCTTAGAATGTGTAACATATAGCCCATCTTGGGTCAATGTGTTAAACATTTGATCTTGTATGAGGGACTTAAATGCAATACTTGTTGAAGATACAAATAATAAAAAACACTTCTTCATTTCATAATCAACAAAAACACTTAATAAATACAAGTATGCTAGTGTGTTTGAACCTTGACAATTGGAACTAAGTGTGGGGGTCTTCTTCACCCTTAGTGTGCTTTCTTACTCATTCCATTTTGGAATGTGAGAATGTACACATTCCAATAACTAAGATTCAGATACACTATCATATGCAAACAAATGGAAAAACACTTAAAAGACAAAAACAAACAATCACGTCTCCTTCGGGAATTCTTTTCTCACCTCATTCACTCTCAACGTACGAACGCGCTTCTACTCGTTCTCTTGCAAGATGGTAACGCACTCGGACCAGCGAGCTTGCAACACCCGAGCTAGAACGTTAGTCGTTCCCTAAAAAACACAAACAATCTTTCCCTTAGGTGAGGGGAACTACGTCGCTCTGATTCTCATGTTCCCGATGAGATACGTAGGCAGTGGGGTAGGGCCCATGCGAGCACTTCTTTTATTTTCCCTACATTTGTTCTCTTTCTTTTTCCATTCCTTTTCCAGTTCTTTTTTCAGTATCCGTTCCTTACACCCTTTGATTGAGACAAGCAAGCGTGGATCCCATCGGGTACGATGGACGCGAGGGGGTGCTAATACCTTCCTCTCGCGTAACCGACTCCCTTACCCACTTCTCTTGGTCGTAAGACCATGCTCTTTCCTTCCTCTCAGGTTTATGCAGTGTTTCCTTTCCCTCTCTTGGGATAAATACACATTGCTGGCGACTCTGTTTCGGTGCCACTTTCGCGTTTGTACTAGGATGAAAATCCCGGGAGCGACAATCACCACTCGCATTTTTTCCATCAACCAACATCAAATCCACCAATTTCACGTCCAACTTCTGCTTCTCACTTACTGTCATCAGAAAATCATTAGTAACCTTCAACAAACCCAGCCTTACACTATCCGACGACACTTCACATACCAAACTCAAATCTCTAAACGATTCCAAAAGTTCCCACTCCTTAACCATTAAAGCAGACATATGTAATGATTTCCGGCTCAATGCATCGGCTACCACATTAGCTTTACCAGGATGGTAATTCAAGCCAAAGTCGTAGTCCTTCAAAAATTCCAACCATCTTCGTTGCCTCATATTTAGCTCTTTCTGATCAAACAAATATTTCAAACTCTTGTGATCACTAAAGACTTCAAACCTCGCACCAAAAAGATAATGCCTCCAAATTTTCAACAAAAAAAACCACAGCCGCTAACTCCAAGTCATGTGTAGGGTAATTCTTCTCATGCACTCTCAACTGCCTCGAAGCATACGCCACAACCTTACCGTCTTGCATTAGCACACCACCTAGACCAATCAAAGACGCATCACAATACACCACAAACGGTTCAGTAGGATTCGGCAAAATCAAAATTGAAGCTGTCGTCAATCTTCTCTTCAGCTCATTAAAACTTTCCTCGCACCGAATATCCCAAATGAACGTTTTCCCTTTACAAGTCAACTGGGTCAAAGGAAGTGCTAGTTTAGAAAAACCTTCAATAAACCTTCGATAATAACCGGCCAAACCCAGAAAGCTTCGAATTTCAGTAACAGATCTCGGAGCCTCCCATTGTAGAACTGCTTCTACTTTAAATGGATCCACAGAAATACCATTACCTGAAATTACGTGTCCAAGAAAACTCACTTCCGACAACCAAAATTCACACTTAGACAATTTGGCAAAAAGCTTCTTTTCCTTCAAAACCTGCAAAACAATACGCAAATGTTCCGCGTGCTCCTCCCGAGACTTAGAATAAATCAATATGTCATCAATAAACACAACAACAAATCGATCCAAATGCTCGTGAAAAATACGATTCATGTACTCCATAAACACACCTGGCGCATTAGAAACCCCGAACGGCATCACAGAATATTCATAATGACCGTATCGTGTCCTAAAAGTCGTCTTCTGAATATCTTCCTCTTTCACCCTAATCTGATGATATCCCGACCTTAAGTCAATCTTACTGAACACACAAGCACCCACCAACTGATCCATCAAATCATCAATTCTCGGAAGAGGATACTTATTTTTAATCGTCACCTTATTCAATTGGCGATAATCAATACACAACCGCATACTTCCGTCTTTCTTTTTCACCAATAAAACTGGAGCACCCCAAGGAGAAACACTTGGCCTCACAAACCTCTTCTCCAACAACTCATTCAATTGCTTCTTCAACTCTACCAACTCAGATGCTGACATACGATAAGGTGCCATAGAAGCAGGTCTAGTACCAGGAACTAGATCTATCGAAAACGCCACCTCTCTCTCTGGCGGCAAGTCTGAAATATCCTCCGGAAACACTTCAGGAAAATCACACACCACCGGAAACACATCAAGCGACACTTGACTATCCACAGTCAACGACGCAAACAACCCAAACAATTGAGCTTCCTCCGCCAAAAGTCTCTTCAACTCTTTGGTAGATAAGAAACTCAAGTCTTCGTCTTCCTCAAGAGAAGGAAACCTTACCAGCTTATGATAACAATCAATATGAACCCGATTGAATTGCAACCAATTCATTCCCAGAACCACATCTAACCCTTCCAACGGCAAACACACTAAATCCATCTCAAAGTCTTTACCATAAATGGTCAAAGGACAACTCAAACAAACCAAACAAGTAGTTACTGACCCCATTGCTGAAGTATCAATAACCATCTCACCACCCATCAAAGACAACACAAGATTCAAACGCTTTGCGCACTCAGACGAAATAAATGAATGAGTCGCTCCAGTATTAATAATAGCAACTAAAGGCGTACTATTAATAAAACAAGTACCTCTGATCAGATGATCTGCACTTGAAGTCTGAGTCCCCGCCAATGCAAACACCTTCCCACTGGTTGGAGCTTGCTTCAGTTTCTGACACTTTGTGCTAATATGCCCAGGTTCACCACAGTTGAAACACTTCACCACATTCTTCCGTTTACAATCAGCTACGACATGTCCGACACCTCCACAATTAGAACACTTTCTCACATCTTTCCAGCACTCAAACTGACGATGCCCTAACTCACCACATTTAAAACATCTCGGAGAATTAGACATACCTCCTCCACCTGACCTTCGATCAAAAGTACCCATTTGCTTACCTTTATCAGCTGGTGTTACATACGGCCCACTACGAAACTGTTGCTTCCCTTTTTTGTCACTCACACTCTTGTAGTGAGTAGAACGAGCCTTACTATCCTCTTCATAAATCCTACAACATTCCACCAAATCAGAAAACCTTCTTATCCTTTGATAACCGATGGCTTGCTTAATCTCAGGACGCAATCCACTCTCATACTTTACACACTTAGAAAACTTTGCAGTCGCTTCAGCATAATGAGGATAAAACTGCACAAGCTCGACAAACTTAGCAGTATAATCAACAACAGACATACTACCTTGTTTCAGTTCCAAGAACTCAATTTCCTTCTTTCCTCTAACATCCTCGGGAAAATACTTCCTCAGAAACTCCTGGCTAAACAATTCCCAAGTAACTTCTTCGTCCCCAGCTTCCAACACCTGACGAGTACTAACCCACCAATCATCAGCTTCTTCCTGTAACATGTGAGTTCCCAGTCTCACCTTACTGTCCTCAGCACAATCCATAACTTGGAAAATCCTTTCAATCTCTTTCAACCAAATATGTGCACCATCAGGATCATGCCTCCCTCTGAAGACAGGCGGTTTGTTCTTCCTGAACTCATCATTACCCGCAGCGTTAGGTGCACCCTGCACATCATGAACCATAGCTTGCATCGCAGCAGCCAAAGCAGCATCATTCCTACCAGCCATATTCTGTTCATTTCCAATAACAGAAACTATGGTTAAACAAACAGCTCACTCCAAACGCCACACAGACCAGGACTGACACAACCAGACACGGACTGGCTCTGATACCACTTAATGTGACACCCCCAATCTATACCCCCAAGCTATTAAAGCAGTAAAAGAAAATACAAAATTTCATCAGAGTATAATTAAACATGCACGGCATAGGCCGAGGGGTCACATCAATTTGAAACAAACATACAACACCTGCTCATACAGATATGCAACAACTCAGGTAGTAATACACCCACGATCCAATTATAGAATAAAAGCGGAAAATCCGTAACTGAATATCAACATATATATATATATATATATATATATATATATATATATATATATATATATATATATATATATATATATATATATATCATGAAAGTTTGTCATACATCAAGACATACATGTACAAGCCCAAAAGATATATATACATATGCACATCAAACTACAAAAACGATCCCCCTGACTACCCGGTGCCACATATCAGAGCCGACCGACAAAAGAATGAAGACACAAAGCTTCACAAAAAGACCTCCAGCAACTCTAATCTGCAATGCCTCATAGAGCATTATAAAACAGCAGAAGGGTGAGAAAAACAATCATATTACAGTTGCATATAATTATATATTCACACAGAAATACACAGGTAAAACATTCTCACCACAAATGCTCCACAATCAAATACAACACAACACAGTACAATTCTCAAGTATCAAATACCACTACCCATCAATCATACACAATACACCCATCATCAATACAATTGCACATATTCCATCTCATCAATCACATTCACAATTCCATGCACAATTAATCCATGATTTATGCAAATGAACAGAGACCGACACAACGACTCTATGCACATGCCATGCGGTACCGACTTCCAATATTTCTCATTACTAGTTCACTCAGGAACTCTACTGGAATCATCGCTCGTTACTGAGGATCTCTCAAGTAACACCCCGTCGGGCCCACGATGTTCCCCGTCGCTTTAGGTCCTCTTGGTGTAAGGTGCACGACGTTTATGGATTGCTTTAGGTCCTCTCGGTATAAGGCGCACAATCCAATCGCTCACACCCCACATGGGCACACGATCGTCTATAACCATCGCTTTAGGTCCTCTTATTTTTAAGGCGCACGATATATCAAATCGCTTTAGGTCCTCTTATTTTTAAGGCACACGATGTTATAGCAGATTCTCTCAGGAATCAATCCGTCACTCAGGACATCACAACAATGCATATCATGATGCTTGGCATACAATGACTCATGACATTTAATATGCACACATATACATACCCTTAATCATGCATATATCAACAATTACCATACATCGCATTTTCTTGCCGTAAGGCCACCAACCATCATCACAATATGTATTTCATGCAATTTCACCACTCAACAGTACACAAGTCATACAATATCCACACCAACAGCATATTGCACATACACATCAAGTTCACACAGTTAAACGACAAAAATTGACAACAAAACAACACATTTTATAATTCTCGACATAATTTAATCGTCCAACAATCTCCAAAACCATCATCATAATAAAGTACATTTTATAAGATTTCTAACGCACCCAACCATGCCTCAAACCGAACCACAAATCAAAAGTTATGAATTTTCAAAAGTTAAGAATTTATTGAGAAACAGCCAGATTCGTCTGGCGACTTAAGAATTCGCCTGGCGGATCCCCATTCGCCAGCCCTTCGCCATGGATTTCGCCTGGCGAATCCCATTCGCTAGCACTTCGCCTGGCGAACTCGTGGCGAGTCACCAATTTAGAAAAACCCCAAGAGTTACAGAAGCTACCCCCTTTCTGTAATTCTGAATTCGCCTGGCGACTTACGATTTCGCCTGGCGAATCACCCTTCGCCAGCACTTTGCCTAGCGAATGAGTGGCGAGACTCAATTCGCCTGGCGAATCCCAAATTCGCCTGGCGAATCACACCAGAACTAGAAATATGCTGTTACGGGTTACACGATCCAAAACCCCCAAAAACCTCATTTTTCCATTCCAAATCAATTCCAACAACAAAACAATTATCAGCAATGACTCATAAACACATGGTGATCATACGACGCAAATTATATCAATTTCCGACCGCGAAAACGTCGATTCCTAATCATTTTATCATTTTCGACCTAGAACTCAAAAGCCATGGAAAGACAAGAAACATCCAACCAAACACATACATAATCATACACAAATATAATATAATCGAGTTTCGCACCCTTACCCGATTTAATCGTGTTCTAGAAAGTCGGTTGATTGATTTCCAAGTTTTCCTAAATTCTCTCTTTTCTTCTCTTCTCCTTTTCTTCTTCTCTTCTTTTTCTTTCTCTTACTATTTTTCTCTCTTTCTATTCTATTATATTCTAACTTAACAAAATAAATCAAAATGCCCAAATTACCCCTACACTCAAATATCTCGCAAATGTTCCCAAAACGCGATAAAATACAATCACGGCGAAAAATATCATATTTTCACATAAAAGTCAGAAATAAAATAATATAATAATAAAATACTCAAAACGACTCAATTAAATAAAATGACAAAACTGACAAAACTGACCGGGGCGTTACACATACATACTCAACATGCTTAACAATAGGAACATAGGCAATTATTCATCAATCACACAATTAAAGCACATAATTCCACATATCGCATATTACGCCGATTAACGGTTCCCTCCGATTTATTTAATCGGGCATCAAAACCAGTATTTCTCCCTTCTATTAAATAGAGGTTATTCACAGTTTCACATCGATATCAAGAATACGCAAAACGGATAAACGATGCAAAAGTTATGAAAGAAACAAAATTCCACACACAGCCATATTCGCTAGGCGAACGTCCCAGCGAGCCTTCGCTAGGCGAAGCTCCTGGCGAAAGCACAAATAGAATAAAAACAGACATAAAGTTCGCTTCGCGAACACTCTGGAGAACACTAGCCTCTCCATTCGCCTAGTGAACAACTCAGCGAAGCAAGGCAGAACCAAACAGAACTGAAAACACACAAAGTTCGCTAGGCGAACGTCCCTGGCGAACACTCGCTGACCTTCGCTGGCGGGTTCGCTAGGCAAACCCTCGAAAATCCATTCGCTGGGACTCGCCCCAGGTTCGCTAGGCGAAGCCTGGAAAATCCCACTTCTCCACAGCGCTGTTCTTGAACCCAAAACCAAATATTTTCCAATCATAACACATCCAAACCTCCTAATAGTCATCAAAACATGGTATAATCATAACAGCAAGTATTTAACAACGATTATCTCACATTTCATCCGTTAAATTCATGATGTTAGCATAATTACTCATTTTCTCACAATTCCAACCTAACTCTAAAACACATGGAATTCTACATCTAGAGCATCTATCTAGAACCCGCCTTATACAAAGGATGATGATGAAGAAGATGAATTGATTCAATGAAGATTGGATGATGGTTGAAGATTGAATGTTCTTGAGCTTTTTTCTCCTTTTCTCTCCCTTTCCTTCCTTTCCTTTTCTTCTCCAAGTTAACTATGTTTGGAAATGAGAGGAAAAGAAATGATATAGAAAATATCATCAATTAGCAACACTACTAATTGTCCAAAAAGTCTTTAAATTCCAAATATTAAAATATCTCAGAGTCAGATAATATAAATTGGATTTACTCTAAGTCCAACAGTTACCCTAATTATCTCTGCAGATAATTCATCAGAGTACACTGGGACTCAGTTGATCACAACTAATATTCTCCAGAATAAAATAATTTACGGGGTATTACAGGATGATTGGCCGAACTCAATCTTAGCTTCGATCCCAAAGCTTCTTGCAAACTCTCCCAAAATCTGGAAGTGAACCTTGGATCTCGGTATGACACAATACTCAATGGAACTCCATGCAAATTCACAATCACCTGAAATAACATGACCAAGAAAACTTACCTCTCTCAACCAGAATTCACACTTAGACAACTTAGCATAGAGCTTCTTCTCTTTCAACATTTGCAGCACAATCCGTAAATGCTCAGCTTGTTCCTCTTCTGACTTAGAATAGATTAGAATATCGTTAATAAAGACAACCACAAATTGGTCCAAGTAAGCATGAAATATACGATTCATATACTCCATGAATACGCCAGGTGCATCAGTAACTCCGAACGACATCACCACATACTCATAATGTCCATATCGGGTTCTGAAGGCCGTCTTCTGAATGTCTTCATCTCTTACCCGTATCTGATGATAACCCGACCTCAAGTCAATCTTGCTAAACACACGGGAACCCACTAATTGATCCATCAAGTCATCTATTCTTGGAAGTGGATACTTGTTCTTAATCGTTACTTTATTCAGTTGTCTGTAATCGATACACAAACTCATACTACCATCCTTTTTCTTTACTAACAACACTGGAGCTCCCCAAGGCGATACACTCGGTCTCAAAAATTTCTTTTCTAATAGTTCTTCCAGTTGCTTCTTCAGCTCTGATGATTCTGATGCCGACATCATGTATGGTGCCATAGAAATAGGTCTGGTACCAGGGACAAGGTCAATAACAAACTCTACTTCCCTCTCTGGTGGTACCTCGGCAATGTCATCTGGAAACACTTCAAGAAATTCACGCATCACTTGCAATTCTTTGATCACCGACTCACTCTCCACTGACAAGGATGCAAACAATGCAAGTACCTGAGCTTCTTCTTCTAAGAACTTTCTTAACTCTCTAGCAGACAGAAAACCATCTTCTTCCTCTTCCTCAGGAGCAAGAAATCGAACCGACTTATTGAAACAGCTAATATGAACATGATTGAACTCCAACCAATTCATACCCAAAATCACATCGAGACCTCCCAACGGTAAACAAATCAGATCCACACCAAAGTCCTTATCAAAGATTGATAGTGGACAATTCAAACAAACTAAAGAAGTGGTCACCGATCCCTTTGCAGGAGTTTCGACAACCATCTCTCCCTTCATAGGAGAAACAACAAGGCATATCCTTCTTACACAATCAGCAGCAATAAAAGAGTGAGTAGCACCAGTATCAATAATAGCAATCAAAGGCGTATTATTAATATAACATGTACCTATGATCAGTCTGTCGTCACTGGAAGTCTGAGTCCCTGTCAACGCGAACACTTTTCCCCTAGTCTAAACTTGCTTTGGTTTCTGACAACGAGTACTAATATGGCCCTGTTCTCCATAGTTGTAACTAGTCACCACATTAACTTTGCAGTCAGCAATCAGATGTCCTGCATGTCCACACTTGAAGCATTTCTTCACATCACTCGTGCACTCACTAACACGATGACCCAACTCACTACACCTGTAACACGTAAGAGGAGCAGGGGCACCTCCCCCACTTGACCTCTTTCCATCAGCATGCTTCTGTTTACCTTTCTCAGCTGGAGCTGCATAAGGCTTCCCACGGTTCATCAATTGCTTTCCTCTTCTCTCGGCCAACCCCTTATAGTGAGCCGATCGAGCCTTTCTATCTTCTTCAAATATCCTACAACAATCCACCAAGTCTGGAAACCTTCTGATCCGCTGATAACCAATTTCCTATTTGATATCAGACCTCAATCCGCTCTCAAACTTGACACACTTTGAGAAATCAGCAGTTACCGCACTATAGTGAGGATTAAACTTAGCCAGATCTGAGAATTTGGCAGCATACTCCGTAAGCGTCATGTTACCCTGCTTCAGTTCCAAAAACTCAATCTCTTTCTTCCCTCGGACGTCTTCAGGAAAATACTTCCTTAAGAACTCCCTACTAAACACAGCCCAAGTGATTTCCTCTCCTGTTGCTCCAAACAGTTGACGAGTGCTAACCCACCAATCATCAGCCTCCTCAGCCAGCATGTGAGTACCTAACTACACCTTCTGTGCTTCAGGACATTCCATAACCCGGAAGATTCTCTCGATTTCCTTGATCCAAGCTTGCGCTCCATCCGGATCATGTCTTCCCTTGAAGGTAGGCGGTATGTTCTTCCGAAATTCTTCATTCTCGTTAGCATGTCGTGGGTTCTGCACCGCTTGAGCAACAGCCCGCAAAGCAGCAGCAATCGCAGCATCGTTCCTTCCAGCCATTCTAAATCTGTTACACACCAACAACAAAACATAATGGTTAAGGAACCGATAACGACAACGACAACGACAACTTGTCACACGACAACGACTCGACTACTTGGCCGGACGGAACGACCTACTCTGATACCATTATGTAACACCCTAAACCCCCACGACAAATTAATAACAAAAATATCATAGTAAAAGAACTACAACACGTTTAGGATGCTACTTTCAACTATTCAACTTTTCATGCATACGATAAATAACACATCAATACCGTAATTAAAACATAGTAATTAATCATTTCTATAGCAGCGGAAATTCAACCAAATTATAACATGTGAATACTACATAACATCATCAACTAATGGAGTCATAACACATAACAAAGTAAATGACTACAAGCGTTCCGACAACCCAGTGTTACAATCAGAGCAGACGCGACTCTATAACATAAAAGGGAAGACCCCGTCTTCGCTAACTCCAACTCGGCACTACTCCTGCTTATTTGTATGTTACCCACATAGAGGTAACATTCAAACAGAAGGGGTGAGATTCTCAAATCAATATAAGAAATGCATAGTATAAGTATGAAAGCATAAAAACATTACACAATCTACCCTATCATCACAACATTAATCCAATTAGCATTTCTCACATAATCAGATAATCAACACATATGATGCAATGCAATGAGACCCACGACTCGACTTAATGCATGTGGTACCAATTCAATCCCTGTTTCGTGATTCTAATTCCCGTCGGAATTTCCATAATAGTCGCTCACACCCCACATGGGCACACGACATCCGTGATCGCTCACACCCCACATGGGCACACGATCACCCATAATCTCTCACACCCTACATGTGCACACAATTACCTCAACAACAACAACAACAACATCGACACGATTCTATTTCAAAGAATCCGGATAAGACGCTCACACCCCACATGGGCACACGGCTTATCACACAACTTTTGCAACATGACATGCATACACGACAATGCACAACAACAACATACCACGACAATTACATGCATATGACCATCAACACGTCAATACATCATACTACAACTACACAATGCGGAGTCTATACCTGCCACAACAGTAATCTACAATGATAACACGCATACACACCAACGAATCCATCAACTCAACTTACAACACATATCAGCATACACAAAATCCAAATTAACGCGACAAAGGGTTGGAATTCTGGAATTGAAATCAATTTTAACAAAAGGTATATGAAACCAGCTTTCCAACACTTCGAACGGCGACTGAAACGGACCTACGGACTAAAAGTTATGAACTGTTAAAGTTTTGGAAAAATCATGCCCGTTCCACAGCAAGACAGCACTGCCATGCCTCGCTACGAGTTCGCTCAGCGAACTCTCCTTCGCTAGAGGTTTGCCTAGCGAACTTGCCAGCGAATGCCTCCTCCCCATACAAAGACCAGAGAGTCACATTTTTTCCTCTCTGTTCGCTACTCATTCGCCCAGCGAACTGGGCTTCGCCAGGAGTTCGCTTTGCGAACCTGAGGCGAACTTCCCCGCCACACATCCCAGAATTATCCTACTTTTCCTTCGTTTGCTTCCTCATTCGCTTTGCGAATCTGGGGCAAACATTCGCATAGCGAACTTTTGTTCGCATTGCGAACATCACGATTCTGCAATTCTGCAGTAGCGATTTCAGCACTCATCTGTCCCAATTCTTCCCCGATTTTGCCCACCAACAACCCAGAATACACACATACAATCACAGAAATTCATACAAACATGCATAAACACCTATTCCTTAATTCAATCGATCAATTATACATTTTCCCTCTTACCAAACCCTCTGTCATACAAAAACCCAATCCCCAATTTGACACAAACAACACATAGGAACGATCCTAATGATGTTTCTACCCTCATACAAATAATATGCAACCCTTAAGAGATTAGAGAGCCCCACCCTTACCTTAGAGTTCTTGAATTCTTCCCTCTAACAATGGAGTCTCCTTTCTCTGACCCTAGCTCTGCTCTTCCTCTTTCTTTTCAAAACACGTACTGAAAAACCTTTCTCTCTTCTAACCCCTTTTCTATTTATACTTATTATTATTATTATTATTATTATTATTTAAATATTATTATTATTATTTCACTAAGTATATAATAACAACAATATTCCTTAATAATAATTATAATAATAATATTAGTCCGAATAACCATTCTCACCACAAGCTCCTATACAATTAGTCACACACCTCCAGATACTTATTTTCTCTAATTCCAAGGGTACTACCCCATCCTACGGACAACCCAACCTCAACCAAAACACACCAATACACAACATCATTCAATTTAATTACGAAAAATAATTAAAATAAATTGAGGTGTTACAAGATCCAATGCTAAAGTTATCCTTTTTGGAGTAAGAATCTCACCTATCTTAGCAAACAGATTGTACTCTTTCAATGTTCGGCCCAAACTCCTCTCAAATTATCCAATGGTCAGAGCCAATAGGAAATCAGAGAACGTGAAGCAACGGAGTGGCTGGTCATAAAATTGGGCTAAAGTAATAATAACCCCAGGCCCATCTTCTCAGTTAAGAGGTCTAAAATCTCCTCATAGTCACCTCTGAAATCGTTGTGCTTGATAGTAGTAAGTTTAGAGCTCAAAATCTCCAGGCTTTCTGTTTTATGATATTTGAGCTTGAATAGAAAAGTGTTCTTTCTTTCTGAACTCATTCTCAAATTCTTGTAGATAACTCAAACCCCTAAAATAAATGTTTGATATTAAGAGCTTTATCGTTTTTCTTTTTTTCTTATGCAGATGCAATGGAATGTAAATGGATACAATGAGATGCCATGCTTTTTGTTGAGGTAAAATGGTTTTAAAGGTACGAGGTATGGATGATGGACAATTCTGATTTCTTTTCATATAAGAATCTCACCAGGTCAGATCCAGGGTTGTAATAAAGGTTCATACGTACATGGATCCAACACGAAAATATTGTCTCCTATGGAAAATTACTTACCAGACAACAATATCCTCACGAGGATCTCTTCTAGGCGAGAATTTCATGCCAACCACACAAGATTTACATTTCACAACTAACACTACGCAACCATCAACTTTAAGGTTCTAGACACGGTTCCTAGAGTCATGGATTCGACATGAAAATATTGTCGTATACATCAAATTACTTACCAGACAACAGTACCTCCAAGGGAATCTATTATGAGCGAGGTTCTCGTTTTAACACCATGAGATATACATCTCATAGGCCAATACTACACAACCACCATTCATAGTAGGCCACGGATTTAATGTTCTAAAAAGGTTCTTAGAGTCATGGACCCTCATGAAAATAATGTCGCCTACTAAAAATTATTTGCCGAATAATAATATCCTCAAGAGGATCTACTCTAAATGAGGTTTTCATACTAACCCCCTGAGTTATACATCATGCATTCCAACACAATATAATCATGGCTTTATCTTATGTTTTCTCTCGAGACTCGGGTGTAGAGTCTTTCTCACAATGTGTTGAAGCAATCAAATTATCCTTACCAACAGTGCATGGTGTAATACCCCATATTATTTAAATGCTCAATTGGATATCAACTGAGATCAAATGAGCACCTCTGTGCTCTATCTTTGGTAAATTGGATTAATGGAATCCTCTAAGTGCTTTAAGTATTGACATTTGGGTTCAGTAGAGCAACTAATGAACTCTGAAGAGATCAATTATTTTATGGAAGAGACAGATTGGTATTTATTAGTACGAGAGAGTATTTTGAGGTAACTCAAATAATTGATCAATTGGTTTGAGATGACAAAATATCAATTGGAGATATTTTGCCCTGTTGGATTATATATTATTATAAGTTTATATATATATATATATATATTGTTAGAAAGAAAAAGAAAAGAAAGAGAAAGTGGAGAAAGGTGAAGAAGAAGTTCATGGATCATCAATTCATCATCTTCTTCAAACTCATCTCCGATTACCAGGTGGGTTATAGTTAGACACTCTAAGTTCTAGAAATAGATGATTTGAACTTAGGTTATAATTGAGTGAAAATGATTAATCGGATAAAACAATGAATTTAATGGATGAAATATGGTATAAACTGTGTAGAATACTTATTGTTATGATTGGAGTATGGTTTGGTTGTTTTAGTATGAATTGGAAGTGATTTGGGGTGGGGAAATGTTGTTTTTGGACCCATACTAGCGCTGCAGAATTTTTGGGTTCCGCATGGTTCACCTAGCGAACCTGGGGCGAAGCCTAGCGAACAGCTTTCGAGGGTTCGCCTAGCGAACCAGGCAGCGAAGGTCAACGAATGTTCGCCAACAACGTTCGCCTAGCGAACTTTGTATCTTTTCAGTTCTGTTTGGTTCTGCCTTGGTTCGCCCAGAGGTTCGCGAAGCAAAGGGCAAGGTGAAGGTTCGTCAAGGAGTTCGCCTAGCGAACTTTGTGTCTGTTCTGGTCTGATTGTTGTTTCGCCTGGAGCTTTTCCTAGCGAAGGCGGTAGCGAACGCTCGCTGGGAGGTTCGCCTAGCGAACATGACAGTTTATGCAGTTTTGTTTCCTACATAACTTTCGATCCGTAACTCGGATCGGGACGTTCTTGGTGTCATTAGAAAGCTATGACGTGGGATTAATTAATTAGTGGCATGTGAATGATAACAATGTTTTGTGTTATGTTGGAATCCACATCTTTTGGATCGTAAGTCCGATTGCGGCATAGTGATAGCCGTTACAAAGCTGTGAAAGTATCCTACGGGATGAAAGTGAAAAATGTCGATTTCGGTACCCGATTAAATGAATCGGAGGGAACCCGAAAGGGGTGTTTTATGTGATGTGTGATTATGTGTTTATGTGTAATATTTGTGTTATGCCATGTCTATCTAATTGTTGTTAAGTACGAATGAAAGAAATATGCATGTTAAAATGAATTAGGAAGAGTGAGGAAACTTTACCCCAAACCTAATGATATGATTCTAGGTTGTGACTAGAAATTGATAGAAACTCTGGATGGCGACGCTCGTGCATTCATTGACGAGTTCTGGCCTGGAGTAGATAACCTCGATGGCAAGTCTCGGGCACCTGATGTTGAGAGTGCATTCGTGACGAGATTGGCCTAGAGGAGAGTGAGACACTAGTATGGAACATGTGTGTGAACCTTTGTGTTCTTTGAGAAAAGGCGATTGTGGCTTTAAGGCATTGTGGCCTTGTGATTGTCAAATACAATCGCGTTTGTGTATGTGATCACCTAATCGTAACCGGTTATCTTGTGAGTGTGTTTCATGGGTCTCGAGCTCCTCTGAAACATGTGCACAACTACTTGGCAGGTTTGATTCCCGCGTGCAGTACGAATGGCGCTCAGGGAGCGTATGCTTGTGACGGTTAATGGCCCGTGTGAAGTGACGGTTCATAACGGTTAATAGCCCGTAGAACCCGAATCCATTCGTATGTGAAGTAGGTTACCAGGATCCATGACTCGGGTCGAATTCTAGACGTAGAAGCGGATGGGAAAAGGGGATACCTTGGTGTGGTTACCGATTAGTGATATTGTGAGTTGATGAACTCATGACATGTTTCCATATAGTGTGAGATTGTGAACTCAAGGTCATTTCCCTTCCCCTTGACTTGAGTTAGGATTGATAGAACCTTGTAAAGCCGAGAGGACCTATAAGATAGGGAACTCACTGAGATTTGATGTATCTCACCCCACTATAGTTGCTATATTTCAGGTACTTGCAGGTTTGATTTACAAGTGGAGCTATGTTTGGATGTTTCAAGAGAAGCTTAATAGAGCTTGTTCCGCTGTGTATTTGTTGTATACAATTGAGGATATTGTATATTGATCTTAGATTTTATATTTTTGGCTAATTTCCATATCTTGTACCATAGATTGTATTATGTTTTTAGAATGGTCAAGTATGTGAATTACGCCATTAGGCACTTATGATGGTGTCAGTACCAAATAAAATGCTTGTATTGTATTATTCTAGATATATATTATACAGGGCATTACACATGGAAACCATATATCAGATAGGATAACAACAAATATAACACATGAGACAAACATAAGTATATGATAGAGGAAATACAAACAAATAAAGAAAACACTTAGTACAAAACAATTAAACTAGGCTTGACTCACTTTAGGGAACCAGGTTCCCTAGTTGAGTCGCCAAATATCGCGGTGCGAAAAATGACAGCACTCGCACGCTCGAGATGATAACAGGGTCGCCACCGAAATTTATATATTCCAAAAGGGAAATGGAAAATATCTATAAAACCTTAAAAAAAGAAAAATAAAATGGTCTCTCAACCAAATTTGAGGTCGGGAGTCTTTTATGCGAGGGGAATGTATTAGCACCCCTCACATCCGTTGTACTTAACGGGAACCATCTAGTTAGTCTGGTGTCAAGTGTTAGATTAAAAATGTTTGCATTCCTTAAAAGTTTGAAAGAAAAATAAAAGGAATACAAGGTAAGTTTTTTATTAAGGTGCTTCACGAGACGTTGAATCTCGCTCCTATGTATCTCCAGGTGTGATGGAGAACTCAAGGCTATGTAGTTCTGGATAAAAAATGTTTGTTTGTTGGTCGATTTTAGCAAAAGTTATTTAGTCACAATCGAACGGAAAACATTTCTTACTACCCAAAACATTGGAGAAAGGGGACATTTACATTACAACAAAATAGATAGACATATCATACTTATGGGAAAACATCGCTAGCTTACTCACACATATAAGAACGAAGCATTGTTTTGCATCGTCTCGAGAAGAAACATATTTCGTTTATGAAAATGGTTTGAATTTTAAAGCCAAAAGGCAAAGGGTTTGAATGTGTTGGATTCTTTTTAGGCGGAATACAAGTATTCGGACATGCGAGCTATTACAACTTGTATCCAAATACTTGAGGATTATGATTGAATATTATGTCCAACTAATCCTTTTTTAATCCATTTTATTATGAAAAAGGTTTAAATTTTTCACGAAAAATTTTAAGCAGAAGATAAATACTCGAGCGAGCGAGCTATTATAACTTGTACCCAAGTATTCGGGAATAAGATTGGATATTACACCTAACTGGTTCATTTTAATCCATTTCAAAAAATGAGGCGCGCTCAAGGAATTTTTTTAGAGGAAGACAAATACTCGAGCGGAAAAGCTATTACAACTTATGCCTAAGTATTCAAGACTAGGATTGGATATTACATCCAACTAGTCCTTTTTAATCCATTATAATAAAATTGTTTAAAGTATTTAAGTTAGATGGCTTTGATTTTATTTCGAAAAAATAAACTTGCACTACGGGAAAAGAGGGAAAATAGGGCGCTTTTTTTGCCCTATAAAAGCGCTGTCTAAGCCTGCGCTGTCGTAGGTAAAGACAGCGCTTTTTTATTTATGAAAAAGCGCTCTCTAAAAGGGAACTTTAGACAGCGCTTTTAAAAGCGCTGTCTAAAGTATACGTTTAAAATTTAAAAAAAAATTTTATAAACTTTAGAGAGCGCTTTTTCCTTCAAAAGCGCTCTCTAAAGGTGCTTTAAGACAACGCTTTTGAAAGCGCTGTCTAATGTATACGGAAAATGATTTTTTTATATACCTTTGGAGAGCGGTTTTCCCTAAAAGCGCTCTCTAAAGGGGATTTTAGAGAGCGCTTTTTCCTTAAAAGTGCTCTCTAAAGTATACCTATAATTTTATTGATTTTTTCTACGTATAAAAAATCTCATTTTAGCCTTTTTTTTTATGCAGAAACCTGCATAGTTTCAAACCTGCATTTCTTATAGAATTTCTTGCAACAACAGAATTCTTATACATTTCAATAAATAGAATTCTTGCAACAACAGGATTCGTAACATTTCAATAAACACAGAATTTCCTTCTATTCACAAAACTAGAATTTACAACAGAATTCTTGCAACAGAATTTACAACAGAATTTCCTTCTATTCACAAAACTAGAATTTACAATAGAATTCTTCTCGCAACAGAATTTCCTTATATTCACAAAACTAAAATTTACATTCACAAAACTATACATTCAAAGAATTCTTCTTAGAAGAAAGAATTCGCACAATTCTTCCGTAATATAATTCAATTGTTTCCTTGTGTAACAAGAACACTCCATATCTTCGAAATACTACATAAAAAAACAAAATACGCATTATTTAGTTAAAAATAATAAATTATATGACATATCCGATAAATATTAAAATAAATCCTAAGTTATAAAACCATGCATACCCTAATAGGAATCTCCAATTGTCCCATTTGAAGGATTTCTCTCATGAACCTCAAAACGAAGTACCTGCAATCTATGCCATTACGCTGACGAGGGCACTACACATAGACAAACAAATAAGAAATAATATATAGATGTTTTGTGTTATTAAGTAGCATCACTAATAAGCAATATTGTGAAAATTAATATACCTCCACTTTGACCCATGTAATATTGGTTGATCTAGCCCGTGCTACTCGAGTCTCTCTTTGTGCACGGTATAGTAGTATAGCTCTATAAAAGAAAAACGTAAACTTAGTACAATGTCACAGAAATAATTAAATATACAAATACACACGAATATTTCGAACAATCTCACTTACGTGTCAACCACATCCTTCATATTCTGATATGTGGACCAATCAGTATCCAATGAATTAAGATAATAGACCACTTCTGTTATAGGATTAATGGCAACCAACAACCAGTGTCCACTGTAAAATATAACAAAAGTTTAGATGGATAATTTCTACGCAAAAGATACAAATTAAAGATTAGAATGAAATTATAATGAAAATCTTACCTGTTTCCAGTATTATACGGTAAAAGAAACAGACTTTCTGTGTTGCTGGCCATAAATCGCTCAAGTAAGTGGTCTCTTACTTCAATTGTATTCATACCAATTCTCGGTGCATTAACAAGGCTGCGAGAGAAGAAACGGAATTTGTTTGACAAATCCGTCCCCCGCATGAATTTTTTATACATGCACCTTAAATAAAAACATAATAAACATTAGACTATTATCATTGAAATGTGTAAATAAATTGTTCAACTAAATAAATAATAGATTGATTGGAGTACCAGATGTATGAATGCATAACACCGATGCCTAATTCAGTATGATTGAAAACCTGCTCCATGTTCTCTTTTCCGATTATCTCGGAATAAGGAAAACCAAAAACACCTTCGTCCATGTTGATTTGACGAATATCACCTTGCATCAAATCTGACATTGACAAAAGTGTTTCTAGACACGTCTGAAAGTGAGGTCTTTTTTCCTTCACGGTCCTTGTAGGAGCTTTTTTCTTGCCTGTCTGTTGTGAAGGTTGAGCAGGAACCTAACAATCATATAAGTTAGGTAAAGTAGAAAATCATGAATTCGGATAATAGAATAATACTTAAAAGCTACCTCTCTGTGTGATTCAACAGACTCATTTTGCAGCAAAACCCCTTTATTCTTTGCTGCGGGTTTTGTAGGAGTCTAACATTACCATGTAAAAAAAATGTAAGTAATGGTTCAGAATGATTTTCATAATCGTTCAGAATTGACATTTGAATACTAAGAGATTCATAATGGTTTTCAACATACCTCATCACCTATGGAAATGAGGTCTAACGGCCATGCAACAAATGAACCTATTGCATCCCGCAACAATGTAACCTCTGAAACCGAGTCTGGTATCGGTAGTAACGCATTCGTATCTAAAGCGATATCAACCGACACTTTCAGATAACCTTGTGGGAGCGGATGATGGTGAAGTAACGCTCCCACAAAGTTATGCACTTTTCCCTTGCCAACCATGCGATAAGTCGGAAACGACAAATACAGTTGGCAAGATGAAATGCCCTGAAGCAATAATAAATATGTAACTGTTAATATGTATAAAGGTCAAATAAAATAAATGTGTTAATTTAATTAAAATAAATATGTGTTAATTACCTCGGGAATTTTATTTGGAGAATTGATACTAGCTTTGTCACTAGCATGTTTCAAACCGGAACCGCGCCTTTCCGCCTCATATCTCTCTTTATCCTGCTGCAATGCTTGGACTTGCGCTTGTAGTGCCATCACAGTTTGCATGATTTCTTGGGTGGTGGGATTTTTTTTCTTTGATTGCTTATACAAGGATGATGGAGTCACACCAAATCCTTTACTTCTCACCCGACAGGGATACTCAGGAACATTTAGTACTCGACTAAGAATGCTCCTGCAATCATCCTCATCTGCGGGTATAGATTTAGATAGATTTTCCTGAAATTCATTGACATATCGAAAATTATTAGTGGGGATTAAAAATTAATTATAATTTAATAAAATTTCAATTAACTTTGAGACATAATGTTATACTTACACATTCTTCATAAACATGCTGAACATCTTCTGTAACAGCTCCACCCTTACCCACGCGAGCTTCCTTCCACAAAACATGGTCCGAAAGTGATGATTCTTCACTTTTAGACTCTTCTAACTACACATTTAGTTAAATAATAAGTTCATCAATTATAACACAATAATACAATTAATAAAATCATAGCATTAATATATACTTACCAATTTTTGTTGTAACCGTGCATATCCCAAACGCCCTTTTCTATATGGATACGCGGGTTTTGATGCTCTTTCGCGATTAATGGCACTCAATTTCTAGATAAAAAATTTTAAGTCATATCAAAACAAACTAATGAAACTAATATATAATACAATCAATAGACATGACAAGATAACATTACATTGAATTCTTCGATTTTTCGTTTGTCTACAAAAATGCCCCATTCTTCCGGCGTAATCACATCCGCATACAACGGTGGAAGTTCTGCTTCAACAAAATTTTTGTCTTCATCTCTAAGATATTTGTTTGATAATAAGGCTCTAAACCCTCTGTGTCTCTTTCCGGCCAATTGAAGACAATACTTTTTCCGACTTTCTTCAATATTAAAGGACCTCTACGAAAAAACATACACATATAAACATAAAGTGTGTTAGTATAAGTAAATTAAAGACTTAATCATCAACAAAAATCTAATAACATCAATCATATTTGGTAAGTACCTATATCTCAGTCCATATCTTTTCTTTACCGGCATCCAACGATTTACTCCTCCAATTATCACTAGTGATTGGAATGTGCTGACTGACAAGTGAACCAATGTATGAAGATAACATTGAACCGTTAGGCTCAACTAGTTGGTTCTGGTCACTTCAATGTACATCAAATCTCATCCCTTTATCTCTAGCACGGATGATTCTCTTCATAATGGTTTTTCCTCTTTTTATTTCATGTTCTACATTCGAAGCTTCATTCTGAGCTTCCTGTGTATCATGTGTCTCGTGGGTGTCTTCCTGGTTATTAGACATTTTACTTGTAAGAAAGAAAAAAACAAAAATTAAATGACAAATATAAACTCATAAAGCAAAAGAGTTTCTTTCCTAGCCCTTTTATCACACCTACTACCAAAAGTTTCTTTCCTCTTAACACTAGCTTGTAAACTCATAAAGCAAAAGATCCACAAAGACACCACAGTACAACCCAACACCCATGTCAACAAAAGCTTCCTCCATAACTCTCTCTTCACTCTATTTGACCCAATATACTGATAATACCGTTGATTGATTTTGTAACCATTCCCTGAAATCTTCTCCCACCATTTCAGCCACATCTTGGTATCCCTCACTCCACTGTTAATGAATACTTACAACTTACAAAGCCTAAGCAAGTTAAAGTGAAAATTGAAAAGGAAAAGAAAAATAATTAATAAACACTAAAACCAAGTAAATAAACAAACACCCTTATAAAAGAATGATAAGATTCTGAGTTTCTAATTCTAACAAGAAATTGATACTTGTTAGTAACAGGTACCAAAAGGAGAGGTCAATAGTAATCCTACACAAAATATTCGAATTTTATAATCATTCTACACAGAAACTCTAGCTTTCACTACAGGGTCATATTCTATTATATATACCAAACAAGAACAACAGAAGAAACACGTGACTTTTCAATGTTTGACTCTTCTTCTTCTAAACTACACACTGTAAAAAAGATAAACAGAATGAGTTCATGAAACTAAGATGAAAGAATAAATGTATATATATTATTTTATAACAAAACAATGATTGACATGAAATATTATATATATTATATTGTATCTTGAACATTTTTCTACGAAGGAAGTAATGCAAACTGATTATTGAGAACAAACAGAACATTTTTCGACAATATTATTATTATTTTTCTAACAATGACATTCAATAAGCTAGAGTTGTTAAATATTGCTCACAAATAAGAACGAATAACGACAATGGGAACTGAAGATTACCTGAACTGAAGAACAAAGGAGAGTTTCGAACGGGAACTGAATGCAAGAACGACGATAATGGCAACAGTGATGGTAACGACAACGACAACGGCAAAGAACGACGACAATAATGGCATGCAAGAATGACGGCAAGGGTTTAGAGAAACGGTCGAGAGAGAAAATGAATAGAAGTGTCTCTGAAAATGTTTAGAATTGTTTTATATTTTAATTAGTAAAGGACTTTAGAGGGCGCTTTTCCTTAGAAAGCTCTTTCTAAAGTGAAAATAATTAGAGACCTATAAGAGCGCTTTCTGAAAGCGCTTTCTAAGGTGGCCTTTAGACAGCGCTTTTTAAAAGCGCTCTCTAAAGTAATATCTATAGCAGCGCTTTTTGGAAAGCGCTTTCAAAGGTGGTCTAAGGTGGCAGTCTTTTACAGCGCTTTTGAAAAGCGCTTTCTAAAGCCTTACTTTTAAGGGGCATTTTTTTAGCGAATTTTTTTTATTCTTTTTAGCAGCGCTTTTGTATAAAAGCGCTGTCTTTTAGGTACTGTCTAAACATATTTTTGGCGTAGTGTTGATGTTGATCAAGCCTTTAATTTGCGTTGCAAAATGAGTTATGAAAATGGTTTGATTCAGTTTGAATTGTTTTTGAAATTATTTTATGAGTAAGAAGTTAATTGGATTTTGATTTAAAAAATGAGTTGAATTTAATTGAAAAAATAATTATTTACCTTACTAGTTTTAATTAACATATTTCAATAAATAAAATAAATCAAAGTAAAATAAACAAAAAATGCAAGTAGTAGTGAGAAAGTGGTGTTATTTATGGAATGAAGTAAAAGGTAGATTGAAATACATTTTGAATGAAATAAATTAAATGGATAAATGTGGAATAAATTTGGATTTATTTATGGAATGAAGTAAAAGGTAGATTAAAGGATAAAATGGCGCTTATAGAAATTAGGTTGATAGATTTTTAATTAATCATTAATCATCCATTTAAATGATCTAACAAAACAAAAGAAAAAAATATACACATACATTTTGTATACATAAGAATAATTATAAGTATTCACATCCATATATTTAAAATAAAAAAGATAAATAACTGATAAAAATACAACATAAAGGAAATTATAGTCATTTTTTACAAATAATACTTGAAATTAAAAAAATAGTAAAATAGTAAACCAAAAAAACAAATAAAAACAAATATGCTAAAAGAAAAGAGAAAATAGGCTAAGAAACCCCGCCAAGAGAGGGTGCCAACAACGAAAATGTAAGACAAGAAGCCTTTAAAACTAAATGGGCTGAACAAAAGAGCCCAATAGCCTTAAGGAGAGAGGCTTGGACCGGAGTCAACATGTTTGGTTCAACAGATGCCCCATGATCTGAAAGCAAAATCTGGTAAGTTGGATTTGAATACTCAGAGGGAGTCAAAGAAAATTCGAAGGTTGTGGATGCAAGTGAACAGTATGGTGCACATATGGGATAACATGTTGAATGGGCAGAGTCAACTGATCAGAGGACCATGACTTGCCACGTGTCAACATCATACAGAGGTTGGAAAGACCATAAATGGGGAACCTAGAGAGAGAGAGAGAGCTTATTTCTCCTTTCGTTTTCTTTCTCATCGCTCCAACTCTCTCTCTCTCTCTCTCTCTCTCTCTCTCTCTCTCTCTCAACCAACATAAAACACAACAAGAGGGTGTCCGATTGAGGATCTACGCCGGTGGTTCCTCAAGAACAACACAGCATCGCCGATAAACACCCTTAACCCTAACCTCCTACCCTAGGTAAAGGACCCCCTTAGTCCAAATCTAGCCTCAGAAACCTAAAAAAGCCAAAAACCCTAAATCGATTGAACTGAGAAGAAACCTTAACCCCTAAAAACAACTATATGTCCTAATCAACTATAATACAATGAAAATAACACAGGGAAGGGATTAAAAAGAATCATACTACAATAATCATGCAAGAAATAATGCAAGGGAAACAAAGGAAATACTAATCCGAATGTTCCCAGAGTGAAGATCCATAAGGTAAGTTCCTTTTTCCTTCTTTCTCGAAACTTCTTTCGCTTAATACTTCCTTCTTCTACTCCTTTCTTTGCTTCTGATTGTTGTTGTTATATGTGTTATGTATTTTTGTTATATGTTATTATGTCTAGCTTAGTTGCTCATAGCTTCTAATATGAAACTCTTTACAACTTAGGGGGAAATGAGCTTTAGGTAGGTTTGTAGGTTAGGGATTTATGAGAATTTATGCTTGATTTTTAGTGATTTTTTATGGATTAAAGAGGAAATTCTGCTGAATTTTTCTAGTTGAGGGTTGGGTGATGATGAGTGAGTTGAAGAGTAGTGTTTATAGGGAGGGGAAAATGAGAGTGAGGTGATAATTTTTTGAGGTGAAATACATGTGTGAGGGAGATATTTTTCCTCAAAAGTGTGACTTTTGTAATTGGAATGGGATAAGAGTGAAATAAAATGCAATTAGAAGGGATTGAAATAATCACTAATTATGTGGGATTTTGTGAGAGTGGAAAAGGAGATCGTGAGTGCTCATGTGCAGATTTGTGAATGAATTTCTCTTTCATTTCTCTTGTCAATGTTGTAACAAAGTTTTTTCCATGGTTAAATTATTTTCATTTGATTTCTTTTACTGTTTTAATAAAATAAAGTGATAGGCTTGACTCAACGAAATCGAACGGAAAAAAAACTCAATTTGGCACAAATTTGTTGACTTATGTTGCATAAACTTTTTTGTATTTTGCTATGTTGTATTGTTTGATGTCAACCAAATGTATGTTAAGAAACGGTGCATAATTGCTTTTGGGACTAAAATTACCTTTTGTATTCTAGGTCTTAATGATGAACATGGTTTGAAAGGAGGAATCCCAATGTAGTGGCTAGAAGCTTTTCCTGATGATAGATTAATAGAGCAAGGTTAGGCCTTGGGGAAGCTTGGAGATGTTGGCACGATTAGCATTAGGCCTTATTTTTGTAGGAAAATTTTACTTAGGTTCGTGTTTAGACAAAAAAAAAAGCTTCCAAATATAAAATAACAATGTAATTTGAATTGTGCAAATGTTAATTTTTTTTTAAACTTGGAATGAAAATGAGAAAGAGCTACTTGAATTCAGCATCTAAACTTTGAAATTTATTGTCATCACTTGAATGTGTGAATGAATTGAAGTTGAAATTATTTTAACATCAAGACAAAAAATGGATGAATGTTTTAAATTTAAAGTTTAATTGAATCCAAGTATAATGCAAAGTAGAGATGGTTCCAACATTCAATTGAGACCATGCCCTTTACTCAAATTCAAACCATACGTACATAAACTTTAAAAGAAATTGACCCTTTAAGATTTAAATTCCATAAAATATCATCTTCAAACAAGACATGACTCAACTTTTATACGGAAATTAAATGAGATTGAGAGTGACCGATGAGGATCAAAATGCATAGTATTTCATGACCAGATGAAATGGGTCATGATATGGTGATTCTAAATGACTTAGATGTCTTAAAGGAAAATTTTAGCGTATGACACCCATGAATCACTAATGCCCCCGAATAAAATATCCAACACATGTTTCATAACATAGTATCCGCACAAATATCCATTGAGTTGTTTCCGCATCTATAAATAATTTTCATATAGTTATTAATACACACAAAGTACAAGTAATACATTAGTAAAAATAAAAGAATGTCAAAAAGCACAAGTAATACTTACTTTTGGGAAAAAGAACCCTGGATTTTTATTTTTTTACATTACGAGACATAAAATTATTTCTCTCCATAGCTCTAAATGTTGGTAAAAATTAGACATGAATAAAAACTATTCAAAACTAAAGGTACTATTTGAGTATTACAAATAATACCACTTTCACACTCAAAACATCTTTTATCATTGAATCAATATCATAGTGTAACGAGCATAGCATAGTTACACTATTTTTCTTGGGATATATAATTATTAGTTGTCAATGCGAATTGCATAAACATCTAGAATAATTAATAATGTGTATAAAATTGATTTATAAAAGAAAACACAAATTCATATATACTTACGCATGGTAAGACGATCCTATGTAACATTGTTTTTTCTCTTGAATTAACTTATTTTTTATGTACGTCTGGACAATGTTTGGTTCCTATTGTTTAAATTGAATATTGAATGGGTCTAAGAAACAATACTTTGTTAAATCTCTTTCAGCACACATCTAATGCATCTACCTAAATGTTAACACAAAAGTCAAATCTTGATGTGAGTCTTGACATTAAAAGTATTTGAAAATAATGAATATATAAAATGAAATCACCATAAAATAATGCTTATATGTACCATAATTATAGTATGGTTATGTCCAGCTGTTGTACCTCGAAAAATGAGAACACGACCTCACAAAGCGCAATCGCACGTTCGCGTGATGGACTTAACAGAGTCACCACCGAACTTTATTTATTCCCAAAAAGGGAAAGAGAAAATATTGATAAACCCAAAGAACAACTTTGGTATTGGTCGTTGCAACCAAATCAGGATTCAGGAGTCGATTACGCAAGGGGAATATATTAGCACCCCTCTCATCCGTTGTACTTAACAAGAACCGTTTGGTTAGTTGTGCGTGTTAATGTTAGTTTAAAAATGTTAGGCTTCTCAAGTTTAAAAAGGAAAATAAAGGACATAAAGGTTTATTTTTTATTAGGGTGCCTGACAAGATTTCACAATCCCGCTTCTACGTATCTCCAGGTGCAATAGAGAATTTAAGGCTACGTAGTTCTGGGTAGAAAATGTTTGTTTGTTGGTCAATTTTAGCGAAAAATATCTTGTATTAATCGATGAAAAATATTGTTTTACCCAAAACATGTGAGGAACGGGTGTTTGTATCACATTCAATGGATTTACAAATCAGCATTCACGAGAACATGTCACTTATCTCAACTCAATGATTGTGGATGAAGCATTTATTTGCATCATCTTAAGACAAAATGTCTTTCATTTTTGGAAAGGTTTTGAAAGTTGTGCTAAGAGGAAAAAAGGTTTGAATGTGCTTGATGTATTTTTGGGTTTGAAAGACGAGTATTTATGACTTGCATGCTCTTACAACTTGGGTCTAATACTCGGGACTACGTCTGGACCTTTCACCCAAGTAATCTTTTTCTTTCAATTTTATTAAGAAAAGGGTTTGAATATTTACAAGTGTTTTGAATGGAAGATGAACGCTTATGGCTTGCAAGCTATTACAACTTGGGCCTAGTATTTGGGACTACATCTGGACCTTTCACCCAGATAGTCTTTTTCTTGCGATTTTATTAAGAAAATAATTTGAAGAGAAATTAAAAGTGATTAATGGAAAATGGTTAGAAATTATTTTGAAACTGATTAGAAGTGTTTGTGAAGTTAGTGTGAAATTGAAATGTTAGTAAGATATTAAGCATGATTATTTACATGTGAGAGTATGAACATGGATAGAGATACCCTAATTAATCAGCTAAGAAAAATGCAAACGATTAACATGTAATCAAACAATACATTTAGTAGTTAGCAAATAAATAATCAAAACTAGGATCAACTAATTAATCAAAAATATAATTAATTTATTTACTACTAAATTAAATTAATAAAATAAAGAGAAAAATAATAAATAAATAAAAATAGAACAAGAAAGGTGCATGCATATAATAGAGGTGCAAACATCATCATGACCTAGACCCAATCCAAACACATTTTCCCTAATACTACACCATACTAATAAGAATAGTAACAATAATAAACAAATAATAAAGGGAAATTATTAAAACTTGATTAAAATAAATATTAATAATAATAATAATAATAATAATAATAATAATAATAATAATAATAATAATAATAATAATAATAATAATAATGAAGAAATAAATAAATAAATAAATAAAACCCTAAAAAAATAGGAATTAGTGCCTCCCCTCCATTTTTCACATTTCAAATTTTCAACATAATCAATACCAATAGTGACACGTGGCATGCTTTAAGATAAAAAAAACTAAATACAACAAAAATGGAAATAGAAGGAATCCCTTTGTAACGCCCTGTATAATATTCATCTAGAATAATACCATACAAGTGTTTTATTTGGTACTGACACATCAAAAGTGCCTACTGACATAGTTCACATACTTGTCCATTTCTAAAACGTAAATACAACATATGGCACAAGGCATGGAAACTAGCCAAAAATAAAAATCTAAGAATTATATACAATATTCCTCATTGTACAAGAACAATACAATAAAACACAGTAGAAATAAGCTTAACTAAGCTTCTCTTGAAACATCCAAGCATCGTTCCACTTATAAACCAACCTGCAATCCGAACCTGAAATATAGCAACTATAGTGGGGTGAGATACATCAAATCTCAGTGAGTTCGCTATCTTATAGTCTTCTCGGCTTTACAAGGTTCTACTAAGCCTAACTCAAGTCAAAGGGAAGGGAAGTGACTTTGAGTACACACACGATATAAATACATTCACACTCGTGAGCCTGTTAACTCACAATAGTACCAAAGTAAGTTCTGAGCCTGTTACTCCAGAATCTCACAAATCAATAACCGTACCAAGGTATCCCCTATTCCCGTCTGCTTCTACGTCTAGAAGACGATTCGAGTCATGGATCCTTGTATCTACTTGGCATACGAATTGGATTCGGGATCATCGGCCCGTACACCGTGATCCGTCACTTCTCACGGCCCGTACACCGTCACAAGTCTCTTTACCCGTAGGCTCCAACCGTACTATACGCGGGAATCAAACCTGCCAAGTAGTTGTGCATACGTTTCAGAGGAGGTGCTCGAGTCTCATGAAACTACACCGCAAGGTAAACCGTTTATTATTACTAGACACACGCCTCGGCCTCTTTTGCATGAGCGTTGTCACCATGTTATTTACACACTTCCGATATCATTTTCGGTAATGTTCCTCACTCTACCTATTCATATTTTAACATGCATACATATTCCAACCTGTTTCACAATAATAACATAGGCATGTAATCATCAATCACACAATGGAACACCAAAAGTCAACATACCACAATTCATACCAATTTACGGTTCCCTCCGATTTATTTAATCGAGCAATAACTAGGTATTTCTCACTGCCATCAGCTAGAAAATGTTCCTAGCTTCACAACGATATAAAGAACGCTTAAATCGGACACCCGAGTAAAAAGTTATGAATTTTAGAAAATATTTTTCCAAAGGTTACAGTGTTAATCGGTTAACGCATATGGTTAACCGGTTAACCGGTTCAATTTTCACGTAAAACACCATTTTTCCATGGGTTAATCGGTTAATCCATACCGTTAACCGGTTAACCCTGTTGCAGAAGCTCAAAAACCCTATTTTTCTCATACTAAAACCATTGGAACTCATACCTAAACATGTTGGGACATCAAAACAATTATCAACAGATGATTCCACACATATATTGAGCATGCTACACAATTTATAACACATTTCAACCGTTAGATTTCATTGATTAACCGTTTAATCATTTTCTCACAATTTCTAACCTAAGTTCTAAACTTAGTTCTAGAACTTAAAGTGTCTAACTAGAACCCACCTGATAATCGAAGAGGAGTTTGAAGAAGATGATGATGATGATCCATGGCTTCTTCTTCTTCCTTGAACTCTTCCTCTCTTCCCTCTTCTCTTCTCTTCCTTTCTCTCTTTTTTCTGTTTTTCTTCTTCTCCCACTTTCTATTATTTTCCTTCTCAACAAATATATATATATATATATATATATATATATATATATATATATATATATATATATATATATATATATATATATAATACTATTATTATATAATATAATCCAATAGAGTAAAATATCTCCAATTGATATTTTATCGTTTCAACCCAATTGATCAATTATTAGAGTTACCAAAATTACTTTCTTGAATTAATAAATATTAATCCGTCTCTTTAATAAAATAATTGATCTCTTCAGAGTTCACTAGTTGCTCTATTGATCCCCAATGTCAATACTTAAAGTACTTAGAGGATTCCATAAATCCAATTAATCAAAGATAGAGCACATAGATACTCATCTGATCTCATATGATATCCAATTGAGCATTTAAATAATACGGGGTATTACACTCTCCCCCCCTTAAATTGAAATTCGCCCCCGAATTTCCTTCGCTCAACAACAACTGCGACTTATATTACTGTCTTCGATCCACACTTAACTTTTACTTCCGTTAAACTTTCTGACCTAATTCAATTCCAACTTAACTCCATAGACCAAAATCCTTATTTTCACGTCCTTAGTCATACTCTTATTCTAATATTGGGTTAACTTCCATCTTTACTTTTTCCCCTAGTTCATCTGTTGTTCCATGCTACAACACTTGGTCGCATTCTACCTTCGGAAAGAATGTACCATTTCCTACTCCTCTACTGAGTCACGACAAAAATCCTAACACCTTATCTTAGTTTAGAACAACCACCACTCATCACCTCTTTGCAATGTAAATCAGTGATCCCTTAACTTCATACAATTTCCAACAACTATCCTTCCCTAAACCCTTTAACGTCCAGAACCACTTCACCATTCGTCAAACGACTTCTTTACCAATTCCATCCGGTCAGATGTTGTACATGGTACTCATTAAATTCGGATATTTCATCCCTTTCGCATCACACCAAAAGATAATTCTCTTAGAACAAGATCCTCTTACTTCCATCCTTGCATTGTACATCTGGTATTGTTTGGACACCGACAGTTGCCAAGTAGACAGGAATGCCATTTCCATCTTTACAAGTAACAATCTTCCAAATCCCTACCATTCTGCCCAACTCTTTCATCTGTCATATTCCACTGCGTGATCAGTCTTAACAGTAGAACATTACGAATTCTTAAGAATAACCAAGTGGCTAACAGTCCGTAAAGAAACACACTTATCCACTGGGGTCCTTACTAACCAATCGGCACAAGAACTTACTAACGTCTTATAGTAGAACAATTTCTTTGCCAACACACAATATCTTAACCTCTGCCCAACACTTTCTAGACGATAAAGACGCAAGAGTTACACTGCTACAACCATGACATTCAGAACTCTAAATCCATTCTAAACTCAGAATAACATATCCAAAACAGTTTAACAACCTCCGGCTCTGGTTACCACATTCCAAATTGATTCTTCTTACGGTTTCCGACTCCCTCAAGGTTTGTTGTTGGTACGAGTTCTCAACTAATATTACATAACACCATCACGAAGCTTCAGTCAAATGCGAGTCACCACTTATCCAACTTAAACCATCCAAAACGTAATTGTGAGTTTCCATACTACTCGCCCATTCACGTACAACACTCCACTTACACACACACCTTCGAAGTCCATAAAACGTTTCTCAATTGAATCCACTTTTCTCATTCGTTCCATTTCATAAGCGATTCCAAGTCACATACTTAACTTCGGAACGTCAAATTCTTACTCGTACTTAGAAAGATAACTTTCAAATTCCTTCTCTGGGTCAAACACAATTGCACACAACTAGTACCACTCTCACGGAGTCCAAAATACCAACTGCTCATACCTTACTAATACCATAAATTAAATTACCGAAACGATCTTTACAAGATCTATACTTCGAGAATATTTTCCAACTTCGTCCTTAAGACTCTTATCAGCAGGGATAACAATATACTTAAGACTTTCTCCTACTCAACACAAATCACAAGATTACTTCCTCGAAGTCAAATTCCCTTGTCATCTAAACAGATGATCAACTATGCAACACCCTTTCAGAAGTCCCAATTTCAAAAGCACACTTTCGTCTTTCATTCACTTGCCATCCTGTTTTCCAATCACATGATACTCTCCCATCGGGGTAACAAAATGCAGATGATAATTTTCAAGGGATTTCACAATATACCCACACGTTACTCGATTAACCATCTGAGCTAATCAATTAACTCCTCAAAATTCAACATAAAACACCTTCCGAGCATGTGTTAATCGGTTAACACTGCTACAGAACAAAACCAGTTTCTTCTGAATTCAAAAGCATCCCTGCTCAAACCATCAATCCGTCTTGCTCAATCTTGGAATACCATTCTCAACCCGTGGCTCCTTAACTTATATAACCTTCACCAACCATGATCCACTCAAGGTAAAACAGAACAAAGTTAAAACGTGCAGATTACCCACTCCAACCAAGTGACAAGGTAAAATTTCAAATTCCGACGCAGTCACACGACAACACTTCAACGGGGTAGTTCGCTCTCTGCTTATACAACTACTCTAGATGGAAGCCGATAATGACGACATTATAGTGTTTCAACCACCACGCGGTACTACGAAAATGATGGACATCTCATGTCAAGCATACAACCTTGTTCTCTCACTTGAATTCCTTGGTGAGAAATAATACTACAACGTTCTTAGTCCAACAAAAGGTAGATTCCGAATAGTCCGATTATTCACAAATATAAAAATTCTCTATACTTGAAAATAGATCGGGGTAATGCACCCTCTTGGAGAACCTTTCCATTACTTCGTACGCACTAACCGGGATTTCTTACCCTTTACTATCCATTACACACCATACTTACACCAAATTATTTAACGGAAAATCCGTAACTGACAATTCTCATCAACTATTAATGAAACCCTTCCGGTATAAATGGTTCCATAATTTACACTTAGTCCGTAATAAGTCCTGAATTGCTTTTCATTGTTTTACCACAATCTTACTTCTTAAAATACAATATTCACTGCTCCAAACGGTACTTCCCTTCACACTTGTCTCAAGAATAAGAATCCATCACATACATTGTGACTACGGTGCTACTACTACGCTTGTTCTTAATACCAAGGTGTAACTTTCTCATTCCATGTCATACTAATACGGTTCTCATGAGTGAACCATCTGTACTTACACTTCCTTAATTATAGGTTCATCAATACCTTAATAACTCTATAGCACACTCGTCCAAAATACATTCTGTGATACTGTTTCCACACCACGTTTACCTTGCTCTCCGTGGTAATCCTCTTAGGTCCAATTATAAACCCATCTTACTAATAGTCCCTTAGATCTAAGATACTTACTCTGTTTCTTAATACAACTTCTTCCGGTCCGTAACACTACACTTTCTGTTACTTCATGAAGCTCATTCTTTCTCCGACACAAAACCTTATACGGTTCCTTAGGTAAGTTAACAAATTCTAAATTGATCTCTCACCGAAAACAAAAATCCTGATTTATCACCTTGGACTTAATCTCCACGCATAACTGAAGATACACAACTCATTTCTTACTCTTCTTTCGGCTCACACTTGTTTCACTTGAAGCATGTAGCCATATCCTGGTGTTCCTTCACACGCTTCTCTACTACTTTAAGTTCCCATAAAAGCCGAACGCCCTTAACTCTCAACTTTTAACTAGACGGAAGATATTGTTCCGAACACATTCCTTAACGTACTCCAGTCTATTCAAGAGACCATAGTGACCTTAGAAACTGAAGCACCAAGAACTACCTCACTTCCGGACCTTACGTCACGCGTTCCACAAAACCACTTTTCTTTTCCACGGAAAGAGATTACTGGAAATCCTTATCCATACTAGTAGTCAATCCATCTCTACTTGCGATTTTACATATTCCTTGATACCTTGACCAATCATGTGCTAGAGATCCTTAACTTTCAGACTCCATCCTTTCCAAAGGATTGCTTGAACAACATTTCACTCTTCGATTCCATGCTACCCAAGCACAACTTCTACCAAAACTTCAACAGAGTTGACCAAAACTCCACACTACTAACTCGTGGCTTGAGTCTTCCCTCACAGCACAAGTTCCAACAGCACTTCGGAGTCCTCGCGGTCGCTCAACCATGATTCTACCTATCACATACATAGTATTAGGTTGATCAGCCTCAACACTACATAGTATGATATTAAGTTTCATGATGGCAAGACACACTTAAGAGGCAGGAATATATTTACTTATGATGTTTCAAGGCTAGCTCGAGGATACGACCTGCTCTGATACCAACTGTAACGCCTTGTATAATATTCATCTAGAATAATACCATACAAGTGTTTTATTTGGTACTGACACATCAAAAGTGCCTACTGACATAGTTCACATACTTGTCCATTTCTAAAACGTAAATACAACATATGGCACATGGCATGGAAACTAGCCAAAAATAAAAATCTAAGAATAATATACAATATTCCTCATTGTACAAGAACAATACAATAAAACACAGCGGAAATAAGCTTAACTAAGCTTCTCTTGAAACATCCAAGCATCGTTCCACTTGTAAACCAACCTGCAATCCGAACCTGAAATATAGCAACTATAGTGGGGTGAGATACATCAAATCTCAGTGAGTTCGCTATCTTATAGTCCTCTCGGCTTTACAAGGTTCTACTAAGCCTAACTCAAGTCAAAGGGAAGGGAAGTGACTTTGAGTACACACACGATATAAATACATTCACACTCGTGAGCCTGTTAACTCACAATAGTACCAAAGTAAGTTCTGAGCCTGTTACTCCAGAATCTCACAAATCAATAACCGTACCAAGGTATCCCCTATTCTCATCCGCTTCTACGTCTAGAAGACAATTCGAGTCATGGATCCTTGTATCTACTTGGCATACGAATTGGATTCGGGATCATCGGCCCGTACACCGTGATCCGTCACTTCTCACGGCCCGTACACCGTCACAAGTCTCTTTACCCGTAGGCTCCAATCGTACTATACGCGGGAATCAAACCTGCTAAGTAGTTGTGCATACGTTTCAGAGGAGGTGCTCGAGTCTCATGAAACTACACCGCAAGGTAAACCGGTTATTATTACTAGACACGCGCCTCGGCCTCTTTTGCACGAGCGTTGTCACCATGTTATTTACACACTCCCGATATCATTTCCGGTAATGTTCCTCACTCTACCTATTCATATTTTAACATGCATACATATGCCAACCTGTTTCACAATAATAACATAGGCATGTAATCATCAATCACACAATGGAACACCAAAAGTTAACATACCATAATTCATACCAATTTACGGTTCCCTCCGATTTATTTAATCGGGCAATAATAAGGTATTTCTCACTGCCATCAGCTAGAAAATGTTCCTAGCTTCACAACGATATAAGGAACACTTAAATCAGACACCCGAGTAAAAAGTTATGAATTTTAGAAAATATTTTTCCAAAGGTTACAGTGTTAATCGGTTAACGTATATGGTTAACCAGTTAACCGGTTCAATTTTCACGTAAAACACCATTTTTCCATGGGTTAATCGGTTAACCCATACCGTTAACCAGTTAACCCTGTTGCAGAAGCTCAAAAACCCTATTTTTCTCATACTAAAACAATTGGAACTCATACCTAAACATGTTGGGACATCAAAACAATTATCAACAGATGATTCCACACATATATTGAGCATGCTACACAATTTATAACACATTTCAACCGTTAGATTTCATTGATTAACTGTTTAATCATTTTCTCACAATTTCTAACCTAAGTTCTAAACTTAGTTCTAGAACTTAAAGTGTCTAACTAGAACCCACCTGATAATCGAAGAGGAGTTTGAAGAAGATGATGATGATGATCCATGGCTTCTTCTTCTTCCTTGAACTCTTCCTCTCTTCCCTCTTCTCTTCTCTTCCTTTCTCTCTTTTTTCTGTTTTTCTTCTTCTCCCACTTTCTATTCTTTTCCTTCTCAACAAATATATATATATATATATATATATATATATATATATATATATATATATATATATATATATAATACTATTATTATATAATATAATCCAATAGAGTAAAATATCTCCAATTGATATTTTATCGTTTCAACCCAATTGATCAATTATTAGAGTTACCAAAATTACTTTCTTGAATTAATAAATATTAATCCGTCTCTTTAATAAAATAATTGATCTCTTCAGAGTTCACTAGTTGCTCTATTGATCCCCAATGTCAATACTTAAAGTACTTAGAGGATTCCATAAATCCAATTAATCAAAGATAGAGCACATAAATACTCATTTGATCTCATCTGATATCCAATTGAGCATTTAAATAATACGGGGTATTACACCCTTTAAACGTAGAAACTGAAAAACTCATTAAAACTCAATTGAAACCACAAACAAAAAAATCCAAGTCAGACTAGAATGCTCTCTTAAAAGGTAATGTTTCTTTCTCATTCTCTCTCTTGGCATCTCAAGAAAACCACGATAAAAACAACGAATAGAAAAGGGAAATACCAACGGCAGATGTGTGTAAGGGAAGGCGGAGGAAGTTGTTTGCGTTGTTGAGAAGAAGAACGACGGGTTGCAGTGGAACTGAGCGAAGGAAGGATGAGGTTGTGTCAAAACTATTTATTCACGTGAGAAGAAGGGTTGGTGGTTCTGTTTTCTAGTGAAGAGGTGTAATGGCCGTTGGTGGTTTTTTGAGTGGAAGGAAATGGTAATTATCACGCGGTAGAAGTTGTGTAGAGTGGCGATGGCTTGGAGCTTTGATGGTTAGGTGATGAGTATGGTGTTATTTGGTTATGGTATTACTGTTTAGTGATAGAGGGGGAAGGTTGATGTAAGTGGTGGTTGGTGGTGGTCTAAGTGAGGAATAAGGGTGGATGTATTTGTTGTAGATGATGGAGATGTGAGATATGCAGAAGGAGATAGTTTTATTGTTCTGTTTGAGTGGTTGATGAAGAGTAGAGTGAGATGTGATAGGTTAGTTGAACTATGTTATAGCGACTGTTGTTGTTGAACGAAATAGAGGGCGGGTGCTACCGACGAAAGAAAATAAGGTATCATGAAGGTTTAAGGTGTGAGCATGGGTTAGATTTGACGTAGTTTGGTGTTTAAGGAGGTTGAGGGAGTTGTGGTGGAGGTTGTTCTTAGTTGCGGTAACAGCGATTTTATGTTGCTCATAGTGGTGATTCATTTGGTGGTAGGGAGTAGTTGGTATGGTGAATTATTTTTTCGAATGGAAGTGATTTAGTGGAGGTGGTTAATGGTGTTTGTATTGGTTGTGCAAAGATGGTTATTTTAAGAAATTTGTTAGAAATGGAAAATGATATAAAGTAGGAAGAGAAAGTTATGTGCTTTGTTTGGAGGTTGTTTGTAGAAGATTGAAGAGTATGGAGGGGTTAGGTATGAGATGGGTAGTGGCATGCGTGAGGTTTTGTTCTTTTTTTTGTTCGAAGAAAATGGAGTAGCAGAGGGTGGTCTATAGAAAAAAAACAAGGAGGAAGGAGAAGAGTAGAGGTGGGTCATGGATAGGTAGGTAGAATGGAGAGAAATGTGAGGTTTGAGTGTGTAGAGACCACTGTAGAGAAATAATGAAATGAAGTTTCATTTAAAGTTTTCTCTTTTTTTTCTCTTGGTTCTCTTTGCTCAAAATAAGAGAGTACCCCACCCCATGAAGGGCGCCGCTGCCTGATGCATTTTTCTGTTGGTGTTATTGAGCATTCATGTATTTAAGGGAAAGTAATGAGCAAGTGGTCGTTGCTCCTTGTTGTGTGCGTCAATCTCATGAGCCATTGAAACAATTTATAGTGGAACATTTAGGGTTTCTTTAATTTTTTTAAGTCCAAAAAACAAAATTAATTAAACTAGTTAAGACTATAATAAAATAAAACACTAAAAAGTAATTAAAATAAAATTGAAATAAAAATACCATTAATCATATTTCATCATATTGAACATGTTGACAAAAACATAAAAATAAACGGACTCAAAATGAATAAAAGTCGGACGCAAAAGTGTTCGAAAAAATAAACTGAATGCACCAAAAAAATAGTTGAAAAAATAAAACGAGCACGCCCGGTTAAACTATGTGAATCGTAGATTAATAATATTGACGTTTGCAAGCTCGATTTTGAAAGTTGAGAATCAGATTGACCGGTCTGTCTGTAGATCCAAAAAATTATTCTGGTTGACATTTTGGGCATTATGCGAGATGAAATGCATGTTATGATGTGTAGATGATGCAAATGTATGATAAATGTATTTATTCGGCAATTCAGGGTCAAAATTGGGATATGACAGGTGCCCATATGTAATTATCTTCAACTAGAGAATATGAAGAAGGATACTCTTCATATGATCACGGTGAGAGATATTTAAATATTAAAATACCCGAATTTTGTCCCTGAATGTAGATGAAATGAGATGATATGTTATGAATGCAAAAAGGACTCTCTTTTTTGCTGGGGATACAATGTGAAACGAAACGAACCCTAGCATGATTTTTTTATGATGGATGATAAGCAGACCTATGGGTAATGATGGAGACATATGATAGCGGTGATCCACAGGAAAATTGCAAAGACGAATGGGTGAGAACTCATTGGGGATAACAAATTGCTGGAGAAAAGACACTGGAGAATATCAAAATGAGTTTTATCAATAAGTTCAGACATGACCTGATGACACTTTAGAGTATATCTCACAGTTCTGGATTTTTCTCACAAGAAATTCATCCAGTCAAAGATTTTGGAGATTCCTAACAGGGAATTTATCCAAGACAAAAATAAACGGGAGTCTTCTTACGAGAAGATCATCCACACAAAGCTTTGAAAATTCTTCTAAACAAATCCATCCAAACAACAAGATCGCGAGTCTTCTTACGAGAAGACTATTCACACAAAAATATTGGAATTTTCTTATGAGAAAATCATCCAATCTTCTAGGGAATTTCTTTCAATGAAAGAGTCAAAATTGACAACTTTCTAGGAAACATCGGGACAAACATAACACAATCTCTGAATGTGCCTGACAAAGCGGGACTTTATGCTAAAGAAAATCGAACTATGGTTCAAGGGCACCAGATAAAAATTGGACTTTTGAGGTCAAGGGATATAGGATTAACCAAAGGGACCTGGGTTAACGCAAAATGAACGCGAATTACACTTCATCTATGCATGATTTATGAATTTTACTTCTATGCATGATTTGTGAATGATCATGATATGCAAATACTGACATTCATGAAATGACATGAAATGAGTGCTTGCATGTTCTTTGAGAATAATCTTTTTAAGAAGTTCCACCGGGGAAGACTACTACCGAGGTTCCTTGGGGAAGACTCAAAATAAACTCACTAGGGAGTCTACTTCTAAGACTCGCTATGAGATACCTACTGCCGAGGTTTTGTTGAGAAAATACCTACTGCTAAGGTCTACTGGGAAATCTTCTACCGAGATTAACTAGGGAATCTACTGCTGAGATTTTGTTAGAGGAAATGTACCTACCGCCTAGGTTTGACTGGGAAATATTCTGTCGAGATCAAACAGGGAATCTACTGCCGATATTCACTTTGAGAGATATATACCTACTGTCAAGGTCTATTGGGAAATGTTCTGCCGAGATTAGCCAGGGAGTCTACTGTCGAGATTCTGTGGGGAAACACCTTCTGCCAAGGTCTACTTGGAAATCTTTTGCCAAAATCAGCCAAGGAATCTACTTTTGAGATTCAATCAAAAGAATACCTACTGTCGAGGTTTAATTGGGAAATCTTCTTCCAAGATCTACCAAGGAATCTTCTGCCGAGATTTTGCTGACAAGCATAAAACAGTTGACTATAGTAACAATGATTGTCTTCATATGTGGATGAGACATGGTTCATGTTATGCTTATGATTGAGTATGATTTAATGTGAATTTGATTGATTCATGTAATGTTATGGTTACTCAATGTAGTGCCCCACACTTGTGGGTATACCACGCATGAAATGTAACGATTGATCAATGCACGTATGCGTGGCAATAAGCATTGGACTTTGAGAGGTGCCAAGCAAGGTTTGTCTTTTATTGTAGATATTTGATTTTCAAGGTCATGCTATGGGGATATGCCAGATGAATGCGATATGTGTCTGTCATGATGCTAGAGCAAAGTTACATGATTACCGCATGACAACGATTTATCATCAAAACCTAAGAGATATGGGACAAACCAATTTTTTCCTAACATATCTCACTCCTAATTCTCTCTATATCTCTCTCTCTCTAAAAAAGTTTCTTTACTTTCTCTCACTTTAGTTTAGTTGTAGCGCTTTGGAGAGAGTCATTGTGTTTGTGAGGATTTTTATTATGGAAAAGGGTGTTATTGTAAATTCACCAAGGAGTGTTTTTATCTTCGTTGAATAATTTATCCTTAAGGGATTTTTTGTTTGAGTTCAAAGCTAAACCTTTAAAATCTTTATTTGATGATTTAATTCATAAATCATTTTTTTGGTTTGTAAGCTTGGACTGCTTAAAAGCTTACTTCGTTTCGAAATCAGCTCGGTTTAAAATCTCAACTTGGTTTGAGGTTATCTTGTTCAAAATCTTGGTTCGGTTCGTAAGCTAAACCCGGTTTAGAAGCTTAATTCATTTTGAGATTATCTCAGTTTAAAATCTCAGCTTGGTTTGTGGTAAGCTTGTTCAAAACCCCGATTTGGTTTGGAGGAAAGCATGTTTAAAACTTCGGTTTTGTTCGAGATAAGTCCATATAAAATCCGGTTTAGCTTGGAGAATAACCCATTCAAGTTCGTGTTTGGAAGGAATACTAGCCACTTCAGTCTGCTGTTTTGAAAGAAGACTAGCCGCTTCAGTCTGCTGTTTGGACGGAAGACTAACTGCTTCTCTCTGTTGTTTCTTGTTTGGTTGGAAGTTAACTTGAAACTTATTTTTTCTGATATAAAGGGGTTCGTAAGCTAAACCTACTAAAGAATCATAAGAATTATTTTATATGCTCAAGATAAAGTCTTGGGTAGAGGATTAAGTCATTTCATTTCGATCAAACCTTTATAATTTCCAGTGTCATCTTCTTACCCTTATCTCTTTATTTTTCACCTATTTATTTTCTGCTGCTATCTTTAAACATTTTGAGCAAAAATGTTCTTAAACTATGAAAAACATAACAATATGTTTTCAGACTATAGTTTACCTCTTATGTGTGGAGTCATATGTCTAACAACTTGGTGATGCAAGGGCTCAATCTGGACCTCTTTCAAATATTCGATTGGGGTAAGTCATTCACTTTCTGCCCTCAATCTTAGGTCCTAGCTTGATATATTGACATCATCCATTTAAGGGAGAGGGATGGAAGCCTGGGTGAGGGGTTCCCTCGTTACTTCAAGTCTACTTAGATAACAATATTTGGATATATCCTAATATCCTCTCAACGTACCCATGCGCCCACTAGGTAGTGGATATTTAAAAATTAAATGGATGGTGAACAGGGCCACCCCAAGTAGGATGAGAGCGGTTATCCCTTGAATGATGTTGTAGGGATTTTGGTGTCTATTACGAGATACTTTACCTATATGGTTTTGGCGCTCACCCCTAGATTGAATGTTGTTTCGAGGGCGATATAGCCTCTGAACAACACTTGTTCACCCGACAAACCGATCAGGGACCCTTGGAAAGGTCCAGTATTATGGGGATTAATTTAGGGCCTCTGGAAGGTGCTCTAGAACAGGATGTTTGTAGAACGGCCATGGTCAATTAACACTCGTTTCACATCCCAACTGACATACTTAACTGCGATAACCATGAGATCTTTGTTGTGGGGGAGAACATCGATCACATATTCTATCAAAAAAGTGATTTTAAGTTCCCTGCTCCTATCAAAGATACTGAGAGCCTTTGCGGGTGTGATGTTTGTTATTAACACCTGTTAGGTGTATCTTCCCCATGAGGAGCTAGATTTTCCTCCTCAGGTGAAACCTCCAGCAATGGTGTTGGTGATCTTCTAGGCACTTTGCTTAAACATCCTCGTGTGATGATGGTGGAAGGAAATGCGAGTAGGTGATATGAGTGTAGCCCAGGTCAGTTTTACCGGGGTTCCACAGTGGGCGCCAATTGTACTCGCTAAAATACAAATGATGGAAAACCCCTAGTAGATAAGGGTTGTTAAAGGCTTTGTGATTGTTAGCGCATTGAGAGCTAGATCACGTGATGTGAGTGTGTTTAAGTTAGGTTATCCCTTTAGCATTAGATACTCGTGTATTTATAGCCCCAGGGGTCTGAACTGAGTCTCCCTAAAATGTAACAACCATCATAAAAAAGGTGGTTGATTTCCTAAAATCCATGAGCTGTATTTAAGTCCCACGACTTTCTATGTAACGTCTATTGACCTGATAAACGCTCTACACATGATTGTGCAGTACGAACGGGGAAACTAGACGCTCAAGCGAAGTATCCAAGAAACGGACGCTCAAACCATAATAGGGGCGCTCGAACCCATGATAGGGCGATAATGTAAAGACCAATTATGTGTTGTTCACGCCGCCCCTATGTATCTCCAATTATACAACTACATAGTTAATCTTGTTTATATGTGAGCTCACTATGTTATTGTTATTATATATATATATATATATATATATATATATATATATATATATATATATATATATATATATATATATATATATATATATATATATATATTAATAATTAACATTAAATGTCAATACTATACTTTTATTTTAATAATTTTATAAATATGAGTATTTTAATAAATGAATTTTATTTATATGTGAATAAAATAAATTAGTGAATGTGTAAATAACTTAATTGTAGTAAATATTAGAAATAAAAGGGTGTGAGTTAGTAAATAAAGATTCCATTACAGTAACATACAAATAAATAAAAAAGGAAAAGAAATCTATTTTCATCAAACTGCTACATGCTATAGTGTCTCGATTCAGCAACTCAAGGAATCATGGACAATAAGTGTGGAGAAAAAGAAAAATTATATTTTAAAATCAAATCAGCTGTCGAAAAATAGTTCTCTATTATATTCCAATTTTTAGTATGTTATTTTTTCAATTAATTAGTTAAATTTTTACATATATTTTGTTTTTCATCCTTTCTTTTATCTTGTTAAATATATCATTTTTCCATTTAACATCTCTATTTAGTTCGTATCTTCATCACTATAACTTCGATTTACGCAAAACCAACGTCAAAATCATCTGATGAATATAACCAATTTTTTTTTCTAAATATTAGTTTTTGTTTTTGGGTAAGTTTCTTTTACCTAATTTTGAAATTATCATTTTTGGTGTATTTTAATATTCTATTTTAATTTTTATTCATAAATTATCGAAAACTAAACGATTGAAAAATGAGGAATTAATGTTAAGAATGTAATTCTTTGTGTCAAAGCATCATTTTGACAGAGTCTGTTGTTGTCAAAATGCTTTAAGCAGAAATTGTATAGATGTCGAAATGTTGAAGAAGTGTGTCTTCGACAGATTTTGACTTAGCTTTATTTGTTTGTTTTAGCTGAGTTAGTTAGGTTAATTGGAGATTGCTTGATGTGCAAGCATTCTCATCCTATAAATAAGGAGTTACCTTTTCATTGTAATATAGCAGTTTCATAGAGAAAAGATTGAATAAAATTCAGTTTGAAGGCAAAGAGAAACTCTGCAGAAATACTCTCCTTCTTCCTCTTTTTCTCTCAAACCCTAATTTCTCTTTTCTTCACCAATTCATCTTTTCCTTTCTTCTCAAATTTTTGTGCCGCGGAATCATCTTGTAAACAAGGTGTGGTCGATTCACTCAAGTGAATAGTGAAGAACAATAGGCTAAATCAATGGGAAGAATTAATTCTTGTTCATCAAGATTGATTCAGAATTCTTCAAGTTTTGGGTGTAATTCCAATAGTTAAGGGAGCAAAAATTATGCATGTGGACTCAAATTAGTATGAGAAAGCCTGATAAAGATAAGACATTGCTCGTGGTGACCTTTAAATGTTGTTTGGAAGTAAAACACATAAGGTAATGGTTGTTCTCTATCCTCGAAACTAGGCATTAAATGAAAAGTTGGCAAAATATTTGTATGATTCATCAATGAATTGAAGAAGAAAGATTATAAAACTCTTTTTATGATTCATCATTTCGTTGATCCAAATAATTTTGAAAAGGCCGTTGATGTAGGATAGGCGAAAAAAGCTTGGGAAATCTTGGAGAAATCGTTTGAAGGTGCTGAAAAGGTGAAAGCGGATATGTTACAAACCCATTAAAGAACGTATGAATTACTTCAGATGAAAGAAAGTGAAAGCATAATTGATTTCTTGACTAGGGTTACGAAACTAGTGAATCAAATCAAGATATGTTGAGAAGCATTGACATCAGGATCAGTTATCGCAAAGATCTTGAGGTCATTGGCTCCAAAGTTTAACCACATGATAGTAGCCATAAAAGAGTTGAAAGATTTGTTAACAATGACAAAGGAAGAGCTTCAAGGAAAGCTTGAATATCATGAACAAATAATGTTTATAATAGTTGTAGGCAAGTTGAAGAACGATGCAACTTTATAGGTGCAATCAACAAATAAAAATAAAATCAAAGTGAAGTGGTTCGATAACAAAGGTAGATGAGGCTACAACAATTTGATTGGTAGAGGAAACTATCAGAAGGAAATGCATCAAACTAGAGAAGACCCTCTACCAAAGTAACCACGGAGGTTGTGTTGCTGGTAGAGGAAGAAGTGGTGGAAGAAAACCTGACAAAAGTCACATTTAGTATTTCAATAGTCAGAGGTATGACCACTATTCTAGTGATTGTCTTGAAAAACAAAAGAATCAAGAAAATGATGCAAATTTTACAAGACATGAAGAAGAAGAGATGTTGTTGATGGTCACAACAATAGATGAAGAAAGATTCAAGGATCGATGGTACTTGGACTCAAGATACTCATCACACATGACTGGTAAGAAATATTGGGTTGTCAACATAAAACCCTCGACGAAGAACATGGTGAAATTTGCAAACGACAATACTCTAGCAGCTGAAGGTATTGATGATGATTGGATTATAAGGAAAGATAGCAAAAGGTCAGTAATTTCCAATGTATTGTATATACCAGGCATGAAAAGTAATTTGCTTAGTGTAATACCCTAATTTTTACCCCTAAGATCCCACATATCATTTGCATCTCATACCTTAAACAAGATCACAAGCTTTGGTTCTCTTGCCCTTCTTTGTAGGTTTATTCTTGAGCGAGATCACCAAGCACCCATGTTCTCTTGTTTGTTTGATGTTTGTATCTGTTTATGTTTACAAACCATTAATTAAAATCCAAAAAAAATGTTTGTTTTTCCTTTATTAACTTTTTCAGGAAGAGGTTGGGATCAAGAATATCAAATACCAGTCCCTCAGCTCAAATGGATTTCATCTGAACAAAGTCAAAGTTGATCTGCAAATAATTCAAAAATCATCTGATCAAGAGTTTCCAAGATTTAATTGATTATTATCCAAGAGACTCCAAGGTTCATGTGTTTATTTCCATGCCTTCTTTGACAAGTCAAAAGAATCGAGCCAGAGCCACAACAGCACATCAAAAGTCAAATTTTCACAATTTTCACTGTGATAATCGATTACCAGCATTAGGGTAATCGATTAACCAGTACGTTTTTTGTGAAAATACGCCAAATTCAAATTCTGCAGCATTTTGGCACCAATTTTCAAATATTGCATCATGAGAATATTCTAGATCACCTCATTTTAATTCTCCTACCTCATCATAATTAATTCTCACCATACACCCTCATGAATTACCACTTGATTTTGATTTTGCCTCCAAATTCAAATTCCAAGCCTAATTTTGGTTCCAAACCAAACTCCAATCCACCAAAATTTCCAAGCCTAAATCCTATAAATAGAGGCCTCATTTCATTCATTCCTCAAGCTTTTGATAGCCAAATTCACCTTGTCAAATTTCTTCTTGACTCTCTCAATTTTCTCCAACTACCAAATTCACCAAAGCTCTTTCTTCCATTGAAAGTTAGTAAGTTCATCATTAGAACTTACTAATCTTTGAGCTAAACCTTCATCCATTCACTTTCTCATCATTAATTTCTGTAGATCAAGGCTTTGGAGTGTGGTTCTTGGAGTTGATTTGAAGAATTTCATATTTGAAGTGGTAAACTCTTGATCCGCCATTGTTGTTCTTGATACATCCTTCACAATGTGATCTATTGTTGATTCTTGTTGCTTGATCCTTGCATCTTGCAAATTGTGTTTCGTTGGTGTTATTTGTTGTTGTTTTACTTGAATTTTCATGCATAATTGCATCCTTGATCATGTGGGGTTTGAAGAATTGATTGATCAAGGATTTTGCATTTTTCAAACTGATTTTATGCTATTTTAGCAGGTGTAATCGATTACTCTCCTGGTGGTAATCGATTAACACCCTGTTTTTGTGCCTGGATCTGCCTTTTTAACAGTGGTAATCGATTACCAGCATTAGGGTAATCGATTACCCAGTGTCCAGAGTGTGTTTTTAGCTTGTTTTTGTGACTGTTTTGGTTCTTTTCTCTTCCCCTTCGATTTCTTTTTTATTTTTGCTTTGGATTACACTTTTAAAGGTCCTATTCCTCTTCAAATTCATTGGACTTAGGGTATAGATGAAGTTGGATACACATTCACTAATTCAAATCTATCTTTAAAGTGAATTGTTCAATTCATTTTAGGTGCTTTGAGTTAATGATATGTTTAGTGCTTTAATCCACCAAGATGAGTGGATGAACTTAAAGATGGAATGGTATTGAATTTTTAATTCAATTTGGCTTTCCCCTCCCTTCTTCTTCTTTTTCTTTTGATCAATGAAAATCTTCGATATCATTGGAACTTATTTTAAGTTCTTGATGGAGATGAGATCGTTACCACTTTTCTTTTCGTGCAGTATTGCTTTCGGAGAGTGATCTACATATCACTTCTCTAGCATGTATTAGCACTAACATTGTTATTGACCGGCCTCAGATAGTCATGGTTTCTACATAAACCTGATTACGATTGCTTAACATAGCGCTAAATTGTCCCAAAATCGGAAAACCGTTGTGATTTGTAAGCGAATTATCAGTCTCTTATTCGTACATGGCGCAGTTTGAAATAGATTGGCTTTCTCTTGTTACCCGTGGGGGATAGTTGGCATACTCGTTGATTTTATCCGAGTTGGAGCCCTCCCCATGGTAATGTATGAGACCATGTTTTCATTCTCATGGATGTTTAGTCGAGCATTTCCGAAAACACAACCAAACTTGTTCTCTCATTTTGGATCACAATTGCTCTCTATTATTATATTAATTGAGCTATGTTTATGCTTCCTTCTCGTTCCCTATCTCTCTTTATTTTTTTATGCTTTATGTTATCATATCATATCATTCCACTTGTTTATGTTTCCGCCATTTTTCTTTTGTCCATTTGGACCATTTGTTTATGTTTATGATATTTTCCTTTTGTCCATTTGGACCCAAAAATATTAATAAAGGCTTAAACCCCTAAAAAACTTGTTCTCATAATGTTGGACTATGGTTACTATCATTTGCATTTGGACATGGAACTTTGGACTTAAAATTAGGATCCTAACCTATGCTTGGAATTTTGTGATGGAAAACCTTGGATTTTGGGTACTTGAAGTTCTCCTATGAAGACTTATTTTGATCAAGACCAAATCAAAAGGGAAGAATGCTTATGCTATGGAGCTTTCTTGTGTGGTTAGACCGTTCTTATCCTTAGTTTTTATCTTTATGCAATAGGATAGTCCCTTCTTCTCCACCCCCTTCTTTAATTTTCAAAATGTCATCTCTTTTTTTAAAAACCTTCTTGTTTTCAAACTTAAAACCGCTTTCATAAATAAAACCTTGACTTTTGTCAAGTGATTTTCAAACTTTGTTTTCTTTAATAAATTTCAATCAATGTTAATCGTACTTTTACCATTTCATAAAAGGCATAAAAAATACAAAAACTCATTCAAACTTTTTGTGCTTTTGTGCACTTTTTCTTTTAAACTTTTCAAAAAGATTAGAAGTGAGTCATTTTCTTTGTTGAGATGTAAAGCTCCTAGCGATGGTATTTTGTATAAAGTGTGGTCATTTTCCACTATGATGTTGAAGTGATTAGTCTTGTTGATTTTAATCCAAGCAAATCCTTCATCTTAATGTGATACAAATACCACTTTCGCATACCATTGGGTAATTAGTTGAGTATTCTCTCTTGAGAATGACAAGTTGTCTTTTCAAGATAAAATGAATCATAACTAATCATTTTTGTCATTTTTACCACAAACTACGAGGTTTTGATCATATATTGCACTTTGTGGGTACGCAGGCATAAGGCGATAAGTCTCTCCAAACACAAAAATCTTAAAAAATATTTCTCTTCTCACCTCCCTAATATCTTTTCAAACAAACCTTTTCAAACCAAAAAGCATAGATATTTCAAAGGGTTCCTATAGAGTATTATAGACGTTTTGGATGCCAATACCTTCCCTTTGCGTAACTAACCCCCTTACCCATTCTATGTTTGTTCTTGTTTAGAACTTGTTTAGGTTTTGTTCGCTCTTTTTTCTTTCCTTTTTTGGATAAAATAAAAGTGCGGTGGTGACTCTTACAATTTTGAGTTAAGTTAATCGATAACTTACACTCACAAATTTCCCTGCTACACTTAGCATAAGGCAGTTGGTCGAAAATAATTATAAAGTGTCAATTAAAGACAATATGATGAGGGTTCTCGACTCAGGTGGAAGGTTAATTTTGAAGGCTCGTATATCTTAAAATAGAACCTTCAAGTTTGAACTTAATATGATGGAACACAAGTGCCTTGTGTTTACCGTCGAAATTGGTAAACAAACGCTAGTCTTCCAAATTTATTAAATCTTTGGTTACTTACAGGATCGACTAGATTGATCATAGGACATGTGTTGTTATTTAGTTTTTAGGTTTTTTAATTATGAACATTTCAAAAATGTTCGTCAAAGTTGTTAAAGAAGTGTCACAATTCCTTAAAGAAATGCAAAAGTATAGATTGCAAAGTAAATGGCTTCAAATTAAATGACAATATCTTAAATGTCAAAACTGGCTTTAAAGTAAATTGCAACAAATGTAAATTACAAGAAGAATCTTAAATAATTTGGTAAAAAGTACAAAGTATGGTATTCATACGTACATTTTCACTCAGGAGCACTCGTTTCTCACGTACAGATACTTTGAGTAAATTTAGAGTTTTTGTACAAGTTTGAACACACCGAATCCTAACTGCTAAGACTCTAATTATACTAACTCGAAAATAACCACTATCTAACAGTCTTCTCGCCAACAGATGCCACGTCTTCAATTTGCATGCATTTCGTTGCTCCAAGCTCCCCACGTGTCTTGAAAAATGGATAAGGCCAAAAAACTGTTATCAGCCTTGTTTTGAATTGCACCCATCGAACGCTATTCCATGTAAGCTTTGTCGAACTCTAGTCTAGGCCAAAATATTTCTAATTCCTCAACTGTAACGTCCTTTATGCAAGAGTATCTTTGACTAAGTTCTCAATATTTTCCTGTCGAAAGCAACATATTCTTTTTCATAATAACTCTTCAAACTCCACTAGCTTATTTCAAATCTTCATGTGCGTCGAAATCCCAGCCAACAAATTGCCCCCCAAAAATGTAATTTTTGATTATAAAGAGAAAAATACATTATTTGAAGCTTTCTCGACGTTACTATATCTTTACTGCTATAACGTCGTGGCCATCATGACCATGCCGCTTCAGAAGTCTTATCGAGACGTGCATAAACTAAAAATGTAACCATCATACTCCTATTTCCTAGGAGGTATTGGGTTATGCCAATTGCAGTCGTCCCATCAATCCATAACCAGACAACACGTGTCCCACGATATTAACAAATGTTCAGAGTGGCTTAAATAAAACGTTTCTCTTACTCCATTATAAATACTTCATTCCACTTCTTTCTTCACTTTTTCACTCTCCTGAACTCTTTTCTTCTCTCTAAATCGTAAGAGCAATCCTTCATCTCCTTTTAAGAAAACTTCAAACAAAACTCATATTTTCTTCATTTCATCATCATCAATGGCATCCAAGATCAAGAATCCTAAAGATTCCAAGAAACAATCAGCTCTTCCTTATATTCACAGAATTCTAGGTCCTCAAGTTGTAGGAAATCAACAGTATTTACTAGAACCTCCCATTGAAGAAGAAAAGAGGTGCATTTATCAATCTCGGGTACTTATTCCTATTTCGGTTTTTGGAAAAATACATGCCATTGTTGTTCCATTACTGAATCTTAATACTAATTCTGTGAAACTTATAGAATATCTTCTAACCTATCATAGAACTAAACCCATAGCAAGTAGGAAAATATCTAAGGATATTACTGAAGATGTGAATACTGAACCAACTAAGGTAGGTGATACCCAGGAAACTTCCTTGACTGAGCCTGTAGAAAGATACATTAACTTAGACTATATGAGCAACGCTCTTAGATAATTTCGCTCTTGTCCCTTGTCGAACGACCCTGAGAATTACCTATCTTGACTGGCGAAGATAGAGAAAAAGAAAACTAAACTTTAAAAAGATATGGAAATTTTCGATATGATTCAACTGTCGAAAATTGGACCAGGTTACTACCAAACTATGTTGCTAACCTCCTTGTATTTCTGGGATAATACACACAACAATTTTCATTTCCTCTGTGGAATGCTAACCCCGACTCTTCTCGACGTCTCTATAACGTGTACTTTACTGAAGCTCAAAGCAATGACGAAATGTCTCAGTACAATGGCGCTACTCAACTCACTCATATTCCTTTCACACCATCTTACTTCTGTTCCCAAGAATATGACACTTGTAACGCCCTTCTAAACCCCGCAGAAAATAAATAAATAAATCAGAGTAAATATCATGCATTTCACAAAAGGGTGTCACACATATTTTTCAAAACACCGTACAACACCTGTCATGCTCATTAACACTTAAATAATTTCATACTTTTCAAAAACTATCACATTAGCATGTAGCAACGGATTCAAGTTAATCATAATTGACATAGAGAAAGTTTCACGCTCATCACATTCATAAACAATACTTAGACACAAAAGCTGATACTTCATACAATTCAAATATCATAAAAGCATAAAATAGAATACATAATGTATCTCTAAAACATAAACCGAAATGATCCCAGTGTTACATGATCAGTGCATGACTCGACCCAACATAAATAAAGAAACTAATCAACTACTTCAACGGCTACCTCGCGCTATGAGCAACTCTACTCCTCGGTACCTGAGCGATGTCGTACAAAACATCATTCCAACAGAAGGGTGAGAATTCACATCAATATTGAAATCATAAGATAATAATTAATTTAAATGCATACAAACATAATTATAATCATTCTCCCACTTCAAAGTTTCATCAACAAGTATTACTCGTAACCATACTATTCACAATTTCGCCAATTCAACAAGCTACATACATACACATACTTCCATATAACAAACATATATGCAATGTGACTCAATGCAACTCATGTCATGTGGTACTAACACTTGTTATTATTTTTTGGTTTTTACACTTAAACCGAGTCCGTCCCCTAGATCAATAACAAACAAAAGCCCGTTCCCTAAACTTTCAAACCCCACTCTAGGTTTGGGACATGTCACTAGCTCCCACGGAACTAGCAAGCATTGCCTTTTGACACAAATGATGCGTATGTAATCAACAATCATATGCAATTAAGACCATTCCCTAATTTTAATATCATGCATATCTCCAATAATTCGTCACACTTGAATTATCACACAATTGCACACACACAAACACATTTTCATAATCAAGGTACTCTTTAAACATCATCACGACAATTAGCAAATGATACGCAAGGATCGACTCGATCCAATCGCAACTCACAAAATAAAATTACCGATTAAATATGGGATAATTAATCAATCACTAATAATTGAATCCATATACAATAAAATATTTAAATAAACAATCCATATTTAAGTAATTAATCCATATTTAATAAATAACCATTATTTAATTAAATAATCAATATTAAATAAATAACTTGTAATTAAAATAAATAATCAATATTTAAATTAAATACTTAATATTTAAATACAATTCTATTCATAATTTAAGTATGTATTAATTACAGGAAATGAAAGAAGAACAATTGCCTTGCCATTATATGTGCCAATGCTACAACACCTATTCATGAAGAGTGGCGCGGTACCTCTAACAGAAAAGGATGACATCAAACAATTTTCTAATCTATTAATATAATGTGAAATTATTCCATGCCAATGATATATGTCTAGCGCATAACATGATCAGAAAGTGGTATAACTACTAGTTTCCTTGCCACTTAGTTGTCCTATTTTATATATATATATATATATATATATATATATATATATATATATGTGTGTGTGTGTGTGTGTTAGCTGCAGTATCTAAAAGAAGTGGGTAGGAAAATTTATTCATCTCCTAGTTATCCTAAATCATGCGCAACATTGTGAATAGGGTTTGGCACTAAATTAAACAATATTTTATTCTCCCACTCCCTATAATATTATGCGCAGCACAAGGAAGGGATTGGCACTAATTTACATTGCCACATGTGATCTATTTCCTTTTAACTAGGTGTTGCATAATTAAAAGAGAAGGTAAATACTACAATGCCAAATAATACTACATATGCTACTTATGGTCATGCGCATAAAAAAGACATAGGAGAAAAAGTAGCATCAAGTTTATTTAATTTTATGACTTACTATTCCTACTGATTAGCATTTATTATTCCCATCTTTTAGTGGCTAGTTGATTAATATATTATTTAATGTATATATATGGCTCACAAGTGGCATACATCATTCTCAAATCCATGCGCTGTAAAGGATGATGCTGGGGAAAGGTAACTCCTAGAGTTCATTGCCAAAAGTAATTCATGAAGTGCCACATTCCATACTAATGGAAATTAAATGCTGCGTGGCACTCACATTCAATGAATTTCTGCGCTGCAGGGAATTCAACACGCCTATATATTTTTCAATGTCACTATTCATGGCCAATGGGAATTAATTCTTGCTACAGGGTGACAGTAAGGCATCACTGCATTTATTCTTCATACGCTACAGTACCGGATCATAGCTACAGTATGAACACCTATAATCAATTTCATTTTCTAATTCCAATGGGTACTCTAAATATTAAATGGGTCTGTATACTATTACCAAAAATCAATTCCAAACACACAAAAATCAACATTTTTCAAAAATTAATATTAAACCTAATAATTTCAATCTCATAGAAAATTTTGGGGATTTTAATCTAAACCTATTTCTATCCATTAATTATCATCCAACAATCCCAATAGTGAGTAAAAATCCACCCTTACCTCAGTTTTTGGATGAATTTCTTGAGCTTGGTTTTGTGTTCCTCTTCTTCTCCACTCTTCCTTCCTCTACACTTCTCTTCTCTTGTTTCCACTATTCTTACTATCTTTCTATTCTCTTTAACCCTAACTTTGTCTTAAACAAATTGGGCCTAACTCAACCCATCTTACTTACTATTCACACACCACACTAAGCCCGCTAAAATCTAGCAATTCTATAAAATTCTATCAAATAGAATCAATTAGATAAATTACTTAATTTAAATAATCCAAATAAATCAAGTAACTAAATAAATCAATTATTTCAAATAAATCCAAACAAATCCATTATTTCAAATAATTCAATAAATCACTTATTTCAATTAAATCAATTAAATCACATAAATTAAATAAACCAATTAATTTATATAAACTCATTAATTCATATAAATCAAATAATTCATATAAATTCACTAAATCAAATCATTCATTTAAATCAATTAATTCAAATAATTTAAATAAATCACATAAACCAAATAATTCACAAAATCACTCAATTAATTTAAATAAATAATCACTAAAATTAGGGCGTTACAACCCTCCCCCACTTAAAAGATTTTCGCCCTCGAAAATCACCTCAAACAAATAACTCGGGATAAGACTCCCTCATCTGACTCTCGAGCTCCCAAGTCACGTTTCCACCGGCTGGTCCTCCCTAAGCGACCTTCACCAACGCAACCTCTTTACCTCGAAGTTGCTTCAACTCCCGATCCACAATCCGCATAGGTGATGTCTCCACAGTCAGGTTATCTCTCACCTGCATATCATCTAGTTGGACTACTTGAGACGAATCCGCAATGTATTTCCTCAACTGAGATACATGGAACACGTCATGAAGATTAGCAAGCGGCGGTGACAAAGCAATCCGATAGGCTATTTTTCCTATTCTCTGCAAGATCTGATAAGGACCAATGAATCGCAGTGTCAACTTACGCGACTTCAACGCCCTACCAACACCAGTCACAGGAGTAACTCGAAGAAACACATGATCTCCTTCTTGAAACTCAAGTGTTTTCCTCCTCTTGTCATGATAACTTTTCTGACGACTCTGAGAAATCTTCATCTTCTCCTGAATTATCTTAATCTTATTAGTAGTCTGTTGGACTATCTCGGGTCCAACTACAACACTCTCTCCCGACTCAACCAACACAATGGTGTCCTACACCGCCTACCATACAGTGCCTCAAATGGTGTTATTCTAATACTCGAATGAAAGTTGTTGTTGTAGGTGAAATCAATCAAAGGCAAGTAGTTATCCCAAGCTTCTCCCTTTTCCAACACCCAAGCTCTCAAAATATTCTCAAGTGACTGAATCGTCCTCTCAGTCTGTCCATCTGTCTGCGGATGATGAGCAGAACTCAAATACAACTTCGTACCCAAGGCACTTTGCAAACTCTCCCAAAATCTCGAAGTAAACCTTGGATCTCTATCTGACACAATGCTAGATGGATTAATATGCAAACTGACAATCCTCTCAATGTACAGCTTCGCTAACTTCTCCAACGGGTAATCCATTCGTATTGGAATAAAGTCAGCTTATTTCGTCAATCTGTCCACAATAACCCAAATAGCTTCAAAATTACTCGATGTTCTAGGTAAACCAGACACAAAATCCATAGATATGCTATCCTATTTCCACTCAGGAATTGATAACGGTTGCATCAAACCTGACGGTTTCTGATGCTCATTCTTCGACTTTTGACAAGTCAAACAAGAATACACAAACTCTGCAATATCCTTCTTCATACGAGGCCACCAAAACACTTTCCTCAAATCTTGATACATCTTAGTAGCACCGGGATGAATACTCAATCCACTACGATGCCCTTCCTCAAGAATACTCTTCTTTAGCTCAACAATATCTAGAACACAAACTCTATCACGACATCTCATGATACCATTCTCATCAATCTGAAAATCACCTCCTTGACCTTGATTGATCAAAGTCAACCGATCAACCAAACTCAAATCAGATTTCTGACCTTCTCGAATCTCATCAAGAATGCCACTAGTAAGCTTCAACATACCAAGCTTAACTCCATAAGAAGTCTTTTCACAAACCAAACTCAAATCACGGAATTGTTCAATCATTTCCAACTTTGTTACCATCATCATCGACATATGCAAAGATTTCCTACTCAGCGCATCAGCTACCACGTTTGCTTTACCCGGATGGTAATTCAAACCAAAATCATAATCTTTCAAAAGTTCCAACCATCTCCTTTGCCTCGCATTTAATTCTTTCTAATCAAAGAGATACTTCAAACTCTTATGATCCCTATACACCTCAAATCTCGTACCAAACAAATAATGCCTCCAAAGTTTCAACACAAACACAACATTGGCTAAATCTAATTCATGCATCGGATAATTCCTCTCATGCACTTTAAGTTGCCTTGAAGCATAAGCTACAACTTGCCAATGTTGCATCAACACACCTCCCAAACCCAACAAAGAAGCATCACAATACACAACAAATGGTTCTACCAGATTCGGCAAAATCAAAACAGAAACTGTCGTCAATCTTCTCTTAAGCTCTTGAAAACTTTCTTCGCACTTTGCGTACCAAACAAAAGATTGACCTTTCCTAGTCAACTGCGTCAACGTCAAAGATAACTTGGCAAATCCTTCAATGAATTTCCGATAATAACCTGCCAAGCCAAGAAAACTTCTAATCTCAAAAACTGATTTCAGAGTCTCCCATTACGACACCGCTTCAACCTTCGACGAATCAACTACAATACCTCTAATCGAAATCACATGGCCAAGGAAATTCATTTCCTTCAACCAAAACTCGCACTTAGAAAGTTTAGCATACAACTTCTTCTCTTTCAACACAGATAACATAATCTTCAAATGCTCACCATGATCTTCTCCACTCTTCGAATAGATCAAAATATCATCAATGAACACAACCACAAACTTGTCCAAATAAGGATGGAAAATCCTGTTCATATAATCTAGAAATACACCTGGTGCATTAGTCACACCAAATGGTATCACGTAATACTCATAATGTCCATACCTTGTTCTAAAAGCAGTCTTATGAATATCTTCAGCCTTCACACGAATCTGATGATACCCATATCTCAAATCTATCTTACTGAACACACTTGCACCAACCAACTGATCCATCAAATCATCAATCCTCGGAAGTGGATACTTATTCTTGATAGTCACCTTGTTCAATTGTCTATAGTCTACACAAAGCCTCATAGAACCTTCTTTCTTCTTAAACAACAAAACTGGTGCACCCCACGGTGACACACTCGGACGAATAAACCTCTTCTCAAGCAGATCTTCAAGTTGACTCTTCAACTCTTTCAATTCCGATGCAGACATACGATATGAAGCCATCGATACCGGACTAGTTCCAAGAACTAAGTCGATCGAAAACTCCACTTCACGTTTCAGCGGTAAATCACTTATCTCATCAGGAAAAACTTCCCGAAAATCACGAACAATTGGTAAAGCATCAATTGCTCCACTTTCACCAATGCTCAAAGTTGCCATTAACATAAACACCTTGGCACCATCTTGCACCGACTCATTCACTTGCTTAGCAGACATAACAAGTCTCCTTCATTCTCAGGTTCAAGAAAAATAACCGTTTTATTAAAACGGTTAATATAAACATGGTTAAATTCCAACCAATTCATCCCAAGAATAACATCAAGTTGATCTAAGTGAAGACACACTAAATCAACTCCAAAGTATTTACCAAAAATACTCAACGGACAATTCAAACACACATATGGGGTAGTTACTGAACCCATGACAAGAGTATCAATAACCATACCGCCACTCATAACAGACAACTCAAGATTCAATCTTTTAACACAATCTAAAGAAATAAAAGAATGTGTAGCTCTAGTATCAATTATAGCAACCAAAGGTATACCATTAATGAAGCACGTACCTCGGATCAATCGATCTTCACTAGTAGTCTCAGATCCTAATAGAGCAAACACTTTCCCTTTTGCTTGAGCCTTCTTGGGTTTGTCACACTTGGTACTAATGTACCCTTGCTCACCACAGTTGTAGCAAGTCACATTCGCATCGCTTCTGCACTCCAAAGCTTTGTGGCCTGGCTTGCCACACTTGAAACACTTTTGCTCAACACTTGTTCACTCAGGAGCATGATGTCCTTCAATACCACATCTATAACACTTCATCAGAGTGGAAGCTCCTCCCCCACTCGGCTTCTTGCCACTACCAACTTTCTGTTTCCCCTTATCAGCAGGAGTCACATACGGCTTCCCTATGAATTAACCTTTTCCTTTCTTATCATTCAAACTCTTGTAGTGTGCAGATCGAGCTCTACTATCTTCATCATAGATCCTGCTCTTGTTCACCAACTCAGAAAATTGTCTAATCTCCTAATAACCAATGGCTTTCTTGATTTTAGGCCTCAAACCATTCACAAATTTAAGACACTTGGATCTCTCAGCATTAGCAGTGTTGTAATGAGGACAAAACTTAATCAACTCCTCAAATCTTGCTGCATACATGGCCACAGTTGAGTTACCTTGCTTTAACTCTAGAAACTCAATTTCCTGCTTCCCACGCACATCTTCTGGAAAATACTTCTCCAGAAATGCGTCTTTGAAAACATCCCAAGTAACCTCAATCTCATCTTCTTCAAACCTCTGACGAGTGTTATCCCACCAGTCTTCAGCTTCCTCTTCAAGCATATGAGTGTCAAATTGCACCCTCTGCTCATCTGAACAGTTCATGACTCGAAATATCTTCTCAATCGCTTTCAGCCATACTTGTGCTTTGTCAGGTTCATGCGTTCCCTTGAATATTAGCGGATTGTTCCTTTGAAACTTCCCAAAAGCACGGAACTCATCATCAGCATTGTTTCCAGCATTCACGTTTCCTTGCTGATTCTGCCCAATCGCTCCAACCAACATCTCCAAAGCTGCAGCAATTGCTTCATCATTCCTACCTGCAACCATTGTTCTAAATTCCAACAACAAATCCTCGTTAGAACAAATAATACCGATAGTGCTACACACATATCAAGTACAAAAGAAAATAAACACACTAACAACTTGGTCAACTGACCGACCTTGCTCTGATACCACTAATGTAACACCCTTCTAAACCCCGCGGAAAATAAATAAATAAATCAGAGTAAATATCATGCATTTCACAAAAGGATGTCACACATATTTTTCAAAACATCATACAACACCTGTCATGCTCATTAACACTTAAATAATTTCATGCTTTTCAAAAAGTATCACATTAGCATGTAGCAGCGGAATCAAGTTAATCATAATTAACATAAAGAAAGTTTCATGCTCATCACATTCATAAACAATACTTAGGCATAAAATCCGATACTTCATACAATTCAAATATCATAAAAGCATAAAGTAGAGTACATAATGTATCTCTAAAACATAAACCGAAATGATCTCATTATTACTTGATCAGAGCATGACTCGACCCAACATAAATAAATAAACTAATCAGCTACTCCAGCGGCTACCTCGCGTTACGAGCAACTCTACTCCTCGGTACCTGATCTCATTGTTGGCACTAAATTAAACAATATTTTATTCCCCCACTCCCTATAATATTATGCGCAGCACAAGGAAGGGATTGTCACTAATTTATATTGCCACATGTGATCTATTTCTTTTTAACTAGGTGTTGCATAATTAAAAGTGGGGTGTTGGCACTAAATTAAACAATATTTTATTCCCCCACTCCCTATAATATTATGCGCAGCACAAGGAAGGGATTGTCACTAATTTATATTGCCACATGTGATCTATTTCTTTTTAACTAGGTGTTGCATAATTAAAAGTGAAGGTAAATACTACAAGGCCAATTAATACTACATATGCTACGTATTGTCATGCGCATAAAAAAGACATAGAAGAAAAAGTAGCATCAAGTTTATTTAATTTTATTCCTTCTGATTGGCATTTATTATTTCCATCTTTTAGTGGCTAGTTGATTAATATATTATTTAATGTATATATATGGCTCACAAGTGGCCTACATCATTCTCAAATCCATGCGCTGTAAAGGATGATGTTGGGGAAAGGTAACTCCTAGAGTTCATTGCCAAAAGTAATTCATGAAGTGCCACATTCCATACTAATGGAAATTAAATGTTGCATGGCACTCACATTCAATGAATTCCTGCGCTGCAGTGAATTCAACACGCCTATATATTTTTCAATGTCACTATTCATGGCCAATGGGAATTAATTCCCGCTACAGAGGCATCACTGCATATTTTCTTCATACGCTACAGTATCGGATCATAGCTACAGTATGAACACTTATAGTAAATTCTATTTTCCAATTCCAATGGGTACTCTAAATATAAAATGGGTCTCTATACTATTACCAAAAATCAATTCCAAACACACAAAAATCAACACTTTTCAGAAATTAATATAAACCAATAGTGACTAAAACCCACTAATTATCATCCAACAATCCCAATAGTGAGTAAAAACCCACCCTTACCTTAGTTTTAGATGAATTTCTTGAGGTTGGTCTTGTGTTCCTCTTCTTTTCCACTCTTCTTTCCTCTACACTTCTCTTCTCTTGTTTCCACTCTTCTTACTATCTTTCTAGTCTCTTTAACTCTAACTTTGTCTTCAACAAATTGGGCCTAACTCAACCCATCTCACTTACTATTCACACACCACACAAAAGACACCACCCAACACTCTTAGACCACTGATTCTGAAGAAGAAGAACATCAATCCATGGAATTCGAAGAAACCACAAACATCCAAAACAAAGAGGAAGTTGTTCAAGAAAAAACTGATGATTCTTTGCTAGAAATCAACTAAGGCGATAATGCCCTAGATGAGGAAGAATACCAGGAAGAAGGTAAACCCTTATTCGACTATGTGCCCAACCCTCAAGATGAAAAAGAAGAAGAAGAAGAAGAAGAAGAAAAAGAAGAAGAAAATAATGCAGGACCAAACGAAACACCCAAGACTAACCAAGCCTCTGAGACCGTCAAGGAATTTAAATCTCCTTCGACCGGAACAAATGTTGCTTTCTCCCAGGAAGAACTACACAATTTGAAGAAAAACAAACCAGCAGAATACTTGAAGGCAATTCTAAGTGCAAGGGGCAGTCCGACTGACAAATGCTCTAGCTCTTCGACTATCTCTGGTGGTTAGTCTACAAATGTGCCTATTGACGAACTTCTCAAAGAAATTAAGGAGAAAGCCTTTGACGTTGATCTGCTTAAAGTCTTAGAAGATAACTCTCCAGCCTGCTTTGGAATCAAAGACCTCTTGAAGCAAGTAGATATTTTGACTACCCTTCCATAAATTGTAGACGTAATCCAGGAACTTGGACTGCTCATCGACCATGTCACTACGGACCTCAACCGTCGAAGAGAAATTTCGTACAAAATTGATAATAAAATGAACACTCAAACGTTTGAATGGGACGCTGCCACTGAATCCACCAACAGGGTCGCAAAATTATAGAAAGGCTTCGAAAAAAATTAGGCAGAACTTGAGACTTGCGCTAGCAACATTACTGCTTGGGAGAAACAAATCAAAGAGTTGCAAGCCAAGATTCAAAAGGCAAAAGAGTGTCAAGAAGAAATTCAGAAGCTCGACTGCCAAGAGCTCGACAATGAGATTCAAGTAGGAGTACATCATGTCTAATGGGCTCAGGTTTTGGGAGCAGAAATTGACACCCTCAACTCTACCATGTCCGTCATTGACCGCTGCTTGCTACTTTCAAAGTCGAAATATGAATGCACGAAAGCCTGTCTTCCTTTCTAAGTATCTTGTTTGCTAACGATGGTGTTGTAATTTGTTCGAATTTATTTCAACTTTGGTTTTTTAAAATGATGACTTATCCATTTTGGCATTTGAATTTAAAGACCAATTTAGCTTTAATTTTATTTACGAATTATTTTGTTAGTATCTTGACTTCCTGAAGTGCAAGCCTATATCTTTTCAAATATTTACCATTTACTTTTAGGAGTCTTCGATCCTCAAATAACTCTTCGATCTCATATGCTTTATTAAAAAACACTTGAACGATTTGGAATGGACCTCCCATTATGGGGACCATTTACCCAATGTTATATCCTTTTTATCCATGGGTTGAATAACTTTCCACACTAAGTGTCCAGTCGAAAACAACTTGACTTTAACCTTTTTATTGTATGCTTTTTCTACCCTATTTTTCTCCCGCTTTAATAATTCTAAAGCATTCGATCTTTCTTCGTCCAAATCGACTAGTTCATCTAAGATCATGTTCCAATAAGCTTCAGATGGACTTTCATTCTGTCTTTGAATCCTAGTTGATTGAAGATAGATTTCGATTGGTAACACTGCATCGTGTCCAAAAGTCAGTCGAAAAGGTGTAGAATTTATTGCCTCTTTAGGGGATGTTCGACAAGCCCACAAAATTTGGTCCAATGTATTATGATAATTTCTTGGCTTTTTCCCCACATGCTTCTCCCTCTTTAATAATTCTAAAGCATTCCATCTTTCTTCATCCAAATTGACTAGTTCATCTAACATCATGTTCCAATAAGCTTCAGATGGAATTTCAGTCTGTCTTTGAATCCTATTTTATTGAAGATATATTTCGACTGGTAACATTGCATCGTGTCCATAAGTCAGTCGAAAAGGTGTAGAATTTATTGCCTCTTTAGGGATGTTCGACAAGCCCACAAAATTTGGTCCAATGTATTATGCCAATTTCTTGGCTTTTTCCCCACATGCTTCTTTACTAAACCAATTACAACTTTATTTGCTGCTTCGACTTGACCATTCACCTGGGCATAATAGAGCATAGATGTCAATAGCTGGATCCCTACTTCTTTCACAAAATTCTGGATCTTTTGACTAGTAAATACTGATCCCTGATCAGTTGTAATCATTTATGGAATCCCAAACTTATAGACTATACGCTTTTGAATGAACTCCATCACAGCTTCCTGATCAACATTCCCCAAAGGAATGACTTTGATCCACTTCGTAAAGTAATCGATTCCCACCAGGATATACCTATGACTTTTAGAAGACACTGGTCGAATTTCACCAACCAGATTCAACGCCCAACCTCTAAAAGGCCAAGGCTTCACAATGGAATGCAGTTCGCCTGCAGGAACGTGTTGTATACCTGCATGCATCTGGCACTCTTGGCACCCTTTGGCGAACTCAATGTAATCTTTCGGAATAGTGGGCCAATATATTCCTTGTCGAAACAAAATTCATTTCATTTTATGGCCTACTTTGTGAGCACCACATGCCCCATTATAGACATTCGCCAAAGCCAAATACGCCTCAGCCTCACTAAGGAATTTGAGCAAAATTCCTTCAGGCGTCTTTTTAAATAGTTCATTCCCCATAAGAGTATAACTTAGAGCTCTATACCTGACCATTCGCTCCGCAAACATTGTTGGATTCTTCAAGTAGTCCACAATAGGATTCCTCCAATGTGTATCTATCAGGTTGTCGATTACCAAGATTTCGAAGCTCTCATTATCTGTGTAACCCAACTTTGTTGCTTCCATACCCGTCGGAGACAATCTGGTCACCATTACATTCCCTCGAACTTCGATCACATCTTCCAATCTTTCTTTCGAAACTTTGTACCCCGAAGCAATTTAAGCCAAATCATTGGCTTTATGGTTCTTCAGTCGAGGAACGTGCCTAATACTTATTGTTTTGAACTTTCGTCATAGTCGATTTGTTATTACAAAGTACATTATTGAATTCTCCTTGACACATTTATACTCCTTTGTCATCTGCTTCACAACCAATTTGGAGTCACCAATGATTTTGACTCTAGGTGCCCCCAACTCCAACAAAATTTCAAGGCCAGCTATTAAAGCTTCATATTCCACTTCGTTATTTGAACAAGGCCCTTCGATTTTGTACTTGAATCTCATTGGGATTTTATTAGGAGAGATAACCAATATCCCAATACATGTTCCATCTTTGTTACTCAAACAATCGAAATATAATTTCCAAGGCTCAAGTTCGAGATAGTTTTGGGGACTTTCGACTACAGGGTGGTCGACTACAAAGTCTGCTACCACTTGTCCCTTCATGGCCTTTAAAGGCACATAAGTTAATGAGTACTCCGTTAAGGTGAGTGACCATTTTCCAATTCGACTATGAAGAATTGACTTAGAAAACATATGTTTAATGATATCATAATGGGACGAAACATAAACATCAACAGGTTTTATATAATATTTCAACTTTGTACATGAGAAATGAAGACAAAGACACAATTTTTCAATCATGTTATACCTAGTTTCTGCATCATTAAGAACTGAACTAAGATAGTAAATGGCTTTTTTGACCTCATTTTCATCTTCTTGAGCTAGCATGCTCTCTATGGTTACATCAGACGCGGAAATATACAATCTCATACTTCTACTCCTACACTGTAGCGACAGAATTTGAGGATGAACAAGATACTCCTTGATTTTGTCAAAAGCTTCTTGTTGTGTTTGCCCCCATTCGAAGTCTTCATTTTTCAGTCAAAGTAAAGGAGAAAAGGCTTGAGTCTTGCCGCTCAAATTCAAAATGAATCTCCTTAAGAAGTTAATCTTCCCTAGTAGCGACTGCAATTCCTTTTTTGTTGATGGTGCTTTCGCCTCCAAAATGGCCTTTGTCTTATTCTGATTTATTAAATTCCCTTCTTGTGAACCATAAAGCCTAAGAAATCTCCAGCCTGTAGACAAAATGCACATTTGAGTGGATTCATCTTCAGACCATGCTTCCTCATCCTTTCGAATGACTGTCGAAGATGGTATATATGACTTGTTCCTGATACAGACTTAACAACTATATCGTCAATATAAATCTGCATAAACATTTATGTAAAATCATGAAAAATCGAATTCATTGCTCGTTGGTAGGTTGCCCCAGCATTTTTCAAGACGAAAGGCATCACCACCCATTCGTAGGTGCCTAAGGCCCCAAGACATCGAAATGCTATTTTCGGCACATCTTCATTAACAATGAATATCTGAGTATTCGTCGAGCATACTAAGATACTCGTAGTCTGCAGCATAATCAACAAGCATCTCTACCAAAGACATTAGATACTCATCTTTCGGGGTCGCAACATTCAGATCCCTGAAGTCAATGTAAACCCTCAAAGTCGCAGTCTTTTTAATAACAGGGACTATGTTTACAATCCATTTGACATACCTAGTTGTACGAATGAACTTACATTTGAGAAGTCTTTCGACTTCTTGATTGATCTTCGACAAGATCTCCGGTGCAAATCATCGTGGAATTTGCTTGATTGGCTTCCTTCTAGGCTTGATGGGCAACTTAGTTTGACCAATTCCCTACTCAATCTCGACATCTCATCGTAGTCTTAAGCAAAGCAGTCCTTGTACCCCTTCAAAAGCTGGATCACTTTGACTTTGAGATCTGGGCCAAGGTTAGCACTTATGTACCTTGGCCTTTTTACTGTACCTTCTCCTAAGTCAATTTCTTCTAAAGGATCCTGCGCTAGCATTTTTATATTGGGTGCCAGCGGTTCCCTTTCGAATCTCAAAGGCTCTTCGTCATATATAGCATCGAGCCTCTGGTCTTGCACTTCTTGTTGATCATTATCAGGCGGCTCTAGTTCGAAGTCTATGTCAGGCCCCTCAAGGTGCACATCAGCTTCTTTGGCTTCGATAACCATATATCTAACTTCGTCCTCTAAGGCCGCTTTAAATCTGTTTTCAACTATATAAGCCGAAATCTTTTCCATTGTCTTGGATTCAAACATAATCACCAAATTCATCTCCCTAGCTAGTTGACTGGATGTATGATGTCCCTTCAAACTTGAGGTCTTCACCTACAATCTCTCTATCCCACTGAAACCCATAAGTTGGGTGTAGATGAGGGGAATAATATGTTACATCATTAGGGTCGAATGCGAAATATGTAGGTCCGCAAAGGGCAATATTTCCCAGATTCCTTTCAAAATTACGTCTATCCACGTGGTTTACTTCATCCATAAAATAACTCTGACCCGCTTCAATATTCTCCACTATGCCATCATTTCGCCATATAGTAATCCATTGATGCATCGAAGACGGCACTGCTCCACTGTCGTGTATCCACTCACGGCCCAACAATAAATTGTAATTAGCTCTCGATTCAACAACCATAAACATGGTTGGTCTGGTAATAGCTCCAACTGTCAACTCCATCTGGATCACTTCCAAAGTGCCTCCAATATTTCCTTCATAGTTTGAAAAGACCATGTTATGGGGCTTAAGGTCTGTGTCGAACTTTCCTACTTTCTGCAGCATAAAGTGTGGCATTAGATTCACTACCGCTACACCATCCACCAGGATCTTATTGATTGTCACATTTTCCATTCCACTTTTCCTCTAATGAAAAGAGGCTTCAGGTGACTTCTCATTGCTTTTTCCGACCTTTCGAAAAAATCATTTTGCTCCTCGACACATTTGTTATTAATGATGTAATAACACACTGGCCTATGCTTGGCCATTTCAACCTACATCACATCCTCAGGCTCTTCGACCTCTGTAATTTGGTCATACTTCCTAGGTAACACAGAAACCAAATTGCAGGTTATGTCCAAAGAAGGCTCAAAATTTGTGTCGATGTTGTAAGTTATCATATCATCATCAGCCGCTGGCAACTCTAACTTGTCCTTAAATTCCTCCTTTTTAGTGGGGAACAACGTCCTTCCCACAAGTCTTTTCTCTTCGCCTCTGTTTTTCTCTGGAGCTTGATTGGTACTTGACTCTGCCATTGCCTTTTCGTTGGCCTCCCTTTCCATTTTTCTCCTCCTTTGCTGCCTTCGCCATTGTGACCTCGACATGGGGTTCTTCCCGTTGTAGTTCTCAGATCTATAGGATTATTGCTTTGAAACTTGAAACTCCCTTCGATAAGCAATCGAAAAGCCTCGACCTACCTCAAAACTTTGCCACTTCTCATGGCTTATCTCTCTCTTTCACCAGGCCTTACCCATTTTCCCCTAGGTGCATCAGCAGTTAGTTGGAAGGTAGATGGCCGATTTGGCTGCAGAATTGGACCTCCTTGCTTCATCCTTCGAGGAACTCCCTTCTTGTCGAAGGTAAAGTTACTGCAATTTTCTCTCCAATTCCTTCTATGACTGGTAATTCGAACATTCTCGATGTTTTTAGCAGCTTTCTTGTTGAATACTGAACTACACCTAGGGAACAGCATGACCTCATACTTCTTCCTCTGGTAGCGGTGGAGGAATTCCACCAAGCTTTCATCACTCTTAGGGTAAGCCACCCCCATTTTCTCTTCACTTTGTTGACCACTCTCTTCGCTAGCTTCCCTTTCTTTGCTTATTTCGACCATGTTGACTTCCAGATTGGCGACATCAGTGATCTTCAACTTCTTGAACTTGACCCTAAGGCCTTTAGTAGCCTCAGCCATGTCATTCTTTTGCTTAAAACCCTCAGTAGTTTCAACCATCTTGGTATTTTTGTTATAGCTTTCAGATGCTTTGACCATGTTAATAATGGCCGACTCAGTATAGTGGGTGTCTGACACCTGGAGGGGGTCTGAGTCGATCTTTATCTAGGACTTCGTCTTGTCTCCAAATTTCAGCCTTCCATCATTTAAGGCATTCTGCACCAAATCTCTGAAAAGAAAACATTATGAGGTTTTGTGGCCTAGAAATTTATGATATTTACAAAAACCTCGTTTCTTTCATTGTTCTAACGAAGGTATTTTAGCGCCATGAGGCACTATCATCTGGCCATATTTGACTAACAATTTAAAGATTTCGTCACATTTAGTGACGTCGAAAGTGTATGTTCTCTTAGGGAATTTATCATTTTTTTCTGGTTCGACGGGATTTTTCCCATTTGAAGGTGTAAGAACCTGGCATGAATAGGGTGGCCCTCATTTTAATTCGGCCAAGTCAATTTCGCTTTTGTCGAAACCTAAAGGATCACTATACGTCTCTTGATCATCTTCATCTATGTCGACATACGCTACCCTTTCTATCCTATTATTCTTAGTTGCTCTGGCTTTCTCAGCCTTTAAACGCTCTAATTGTCAAACCCTATCAGCCAACTAGGTCATATCCCTCAAATACTGGGTGTCTAATTTCTTTCTGATGAAATAATCTAAACCACCAGCGACCATTTTGACGAATTCATGTTCAGGCACTTGTGTAAAACATTTTGCCTTTAGCAGGAGAAACCTATTGAGATAGTCGTCTATTGGCTCAGCAAATTTACGCTTAATACTAGCCAATTCTTTCAAACTCATCTTCGAATGCCACATGTTAAATTATTCATGGAACAATCTCTCTAAACGAGTCCAGACATGAATCAAACTCGCTGGGAGTGTAGTGAACCATGTGAATGCGTTTTTAGTTAGTGAACTAGGGAAGTAATTTATTTTTAAGTTTTCATTATTCGCAAGATCCCCCGCTTCAGTTAGATATTTCACCACATGTTCCATGAATAATTTATGTTCAACAACCATTTTTAAGTTTATTTTTAAGTTTTCTTTCTGATGAAATAATCTAAACCACCAGCGACCATTTTGACGAATTCATGTTCAGGCACTTGTGTAAAACATTTTACCTTTAGCAGGAGAAACCTATTGAGATAGTCGTCTATTGGCTCAGCAAATTTACGCTTAATACTAGCCAATTCTTTCAAACTCATCTTCGAATGCCACATGTTAAATTATTCATGGAACAATCTCTCTAAACGAGTCCAGTCATGAATCAAACTCGCTGGGAGTGTAGTGAACCATGTGAATGCGTTTTTAGTTAGTGAACTAGGGAAGTAATTTATTTTTAAGTTTTCATTATTCGCAAGATCCCCCGCTTCAGTTAGATATTTCACCACATGTTTGACAGTCAATTCACTAGTATCTCTTGAAAATTTTGTGAATTTTCGGACTTTTATTCCCCTAGGTAATTGAGTTTGAAAAATATAATCAGACAATGGGGAAGTATAATTTGGCCTATGGAGGCCAACATTCACCCCATTTCGTGCCATAATCCTTTCGACCATGGCAGCCAAATTGTTATCAACTGCCATACCATCATTTTGAACTTGATGTATGACTTCATCCGCGTCTTGATTCCTATTAACTATCACCACCCTTAGTTCCTGCTCCCTTGGAACTGGTTGTTCGATCCTAGGAGGTTCGAATCTAATTCCTTGATCAACCATATCGACACGGGGTGCATTTTGCTGGGCTTGTTTAATTGTAGGATCTTCTTCAAGGATTTCCCCCTGGTTTTCGACTACCAACTCCCTTCGGATCTGTCGAGGCGCTTGCAGGACTCCAAAGAAATCTGCAATTCGAGTCATCTGCGCTGCAAATTGCTGATTCTTTTGGGTGGTGTTTTGAATCAAAGGATTAAATATAGTGCCCATCTGTTGGACAAGCATATGGACCATATCATGGTTACTTTCGTCCATTTGCTGCCTCAAAACTCCTGCAGAATTCGTAGTAAAATTGGGCATCTGGGTAGAGAATCCCATCCCTAGAGGTGGGTTAATTCGACCCATATTATTAACAGCAGATCCATACCCTTGCACAGGCGAAAACGTGTTCACCACTAGGTCAGAGAATGCTGTGGTCATATTGTGTAAATCTGCCATCATCGAATTTTGCATGCCATATGGCTGTTCTCGACCACTTAAAGGCATTGTGAATCTAGGCACATAAGGCCTGAATACGCTAGTTCCCACTGAAGGGGGAATCACCGGTTGACCCTGCGCCCTCACAAGAGACAAAATTGGGCCACTGTAAGCACACAACGATATGGCCGTCGTACTTGTTGTGGATGGAATTACATCGGACACAAATCCGTGGTTGTAATTTCCTTCGTCGAAGAAGGGGTTGTACTCCATTATTATTTGGCGGATTCACCATCGTTACACGTCTCCTTCTTGGTATTGCTTCTTTATTAGTGGTTATTTTGCCACTTCTTAATATCATGCAATGAAGTTAAAGGAAACCATAAATGAAGAACTTCTAAATTTTTTTCACAAATTCTAACTAACAACACCGGTCCCACTGGGTGTGCCAATTTGTTTATCGTCGAAATTGGTAAACTACCGCAAGTCTTCCAAATTTATTAAATCTTTGGTTACTTACATGATCAACAATATTGATCCTAGGACATGTGTTGTTATTTAGTTTCTCGGTTTGTTAATTATGAACATTTCGACAATGTTCTTCAAAGTTGTTAAAGAAGTGTCACAATTCCTTAAAGAAATGCAGAAATATAGATTGTAAAGTAAATGGCTTCAAATTAAATGACAAGATCTTAAATGTCAAAACTGGCTTTAAAGTAAATTTCAGGAAATGTAAATGACAAGAAGAATCTTAAATAATCTGGTAAAAAGTACAAAGTATGGTATTCACACGTACATTTTCCCTCATGAACACTTGTTTCTCACACACAGATACTTTGAGTAAATTTAGAGTTTTTGTAAAAGTTTGAACACACCGAATCCTAACTGCTAAGACTATATTTATACTAACTCGAAAATAACCTCTATCTAACGGTCTTCTCCCCAACAGATGCCACATCTTCAATTTGCATGCATTTTGCTGCTTCAAGCTCCCCACGTGTCTTGAAAAACGGATAAGGCCAAAAACAGTTACCAGCCTTGTTTTGAATTGCACATGTCGAACGCTACTACATGTAAGCTTCGTCGAACTCCATGTAGCGTCTATTATGAAAGAGTATCTCCGACTAGGTTCTCATTATTTTCCTGTTGAAAGCAACATATTATTTTTCAAAATAACTCTTCAAATTCCACTAGCTTATTTCAAATCTTCATGTGCGTCGAAATCCCAGCCAACACCTTGCAACTGCATCTAGCATGGATGAATGAATATGGAACTATAGACTTAGCCATCTCAACTTTAAAGACATCAAAGATCAGAAAAAAAAAAAAGAAATATGGTTTCAAGGTTACCAGAAATCGACACTCGAAATAAAGTATGTGAGGAATGTGTGCAGGTAAAGCAGCACAAGAACAACTTCAGCAAGGATGCAGGAAGTAAGTCAAAGACATTCTTAAAATTATATACTCTGATGTATATGGTCATATCCAGGTGGATTCAATTGGAGGTAACATATACTTTGTGACATTCATAGATGATTTCAGTCGAAAATAGTATACTTACTTGATCAAGAAGAAACATTAAGTCATCGAGGTATTTGCCAAGTTTAAATCTATGGTCGAAAGACAAAATGGTCGAAAGCTCAAGATTCTAAGGACTGATGGTAGTGGAGAATATGTGTCGAAAGACTTTGACACACTATGTAAGAAAGAAAGGGTTGTGCATGAGGTGGTGCCACCTTATACTCCACAGCAGAATGAAGCTTCATAAAGGAAGAAGAGAACAATCATGATTATGGGTAGAAAAATGTTAAAAGGCAAGCATTTACACAAAGAATTATGAGGAGAAGTTGTGTCGACTGTAATATATATTGAACAGGTATCTGACGAAGAAGCTAGAAGGAGTCACGCTAGAAGAATGTTGGCCTGGTGTCAAGCCTACATTGAGTCATCTGAAGTTATTTTGATCTATAGCACATAGACATGTGCCAAATCAATTGATAAGAAAAATTGATGACAAGTTTAGTCAAATAACCCTAATAGGATATCATTTAACTAGTGGATACAAGTTGCTCGACCCAGTGAATAAACATGTAGTGATCAACAAGGACGTGAGCATAGATGAGCTTAAGGAATGGGATTGGACTGAAAATGTCAAAAAGGATTCATTGATAATCCTATGTGAAGAACCATTAAGTGAAGCCAAAAGAGAAGTTCGACAAGAAAAAGTCAAAGGTCAAGCAATCACAAGCAGACCCCCAAAGAACAAGAGACATGCCTGCTAGAATGTGTGATTACATCATATGATATAGTCGATGATGAAGGTGAGTTGGTACATTATGCTTTATATGCATATGTCAAACCAGTCAATACACTTGAGGCATTGAAGGATTCGAAGTGGATGAAAGTAATGAATGAGGAATTGAAGTCCATTGAAGTCAACAATAGTTGGTCACTTGTCGAATTTCCTTAAGGTAAGAAGGAAATCGAAGTGAAGTTGGTATACAAGGTGAATTTGAACCCAAAAGGAGAAGTAACTTGACACATGGCAAGACTTATGGCGAAAGGTTTTCTTCAGAAAGAAGGAATCAACTTCTATGAGGTTTTTGCACCTGTTGCTAGGATCGAAACAATTAGGTTGTTGTTGTTCTAGAAAACATGAACAACTGACATATGTGTCAGATGAATATGAAATGCATATTCTTGAATAGCCCCTTAGATGAAGAAGTTTATGTTGCACCACTAGTTGGGTTTGTGAAACAAGGCGAAGAAAGCAAGGTATACCGGGTGCATAAAGCCTTGTATGGACTTAAGCAAGCTCCAAGAGCTTGTAATAAGAAGATAGACAGCTTTCTAAGGGAGAATGGATTTGTGAAGTACACAATTGAGCATAGAGTATATGTAAGAAGAAGTAAGAGTGAGTTGCTTATACTATGTCTCTATATCGATGACTTGTTGATGACAGGTAGTTGTAATAAAGAGATCGAAGACTTCAAAGGTGATCTTAGCAAGGAATTCAAAATGTCTGATTCGGGAGACATTTCATGCTTCCTTGGCATCGAATTATACAAGAGTAGTAGAGGCTTGATGATGCATCAAAGAAGATATGCAAGCGAGATACTCAAGCAATTTGAGATGAAAGACTGCAATTTAACTTCAACACCTACTAAACTAAGATTGCAACTGTCGAAAAACTCAGAGTAAGAAGATATCGACCAAACACAGTACCAAAGACTCAGAGGAAGATGATGTCAATTAAACATAGGCCCGATCTAGCATACATTGTAGGTATGGTGAGTAGATTCATGCAGAAGCCAAATGTAGCACACCTACCAGCGGCGAAGAGGATATTAAGGTATCTAAAAGGAACTCTCTACTATGGCATTGTGTTTTCTACAATTGATGAAGGAAAATTATGCAAACTAATGGGTTACACTGACTCAAGTTGGTGTCGTGATGCTGAGGATAGAAAATTCACAGTTGGTTATGTGTTTATGCTAGGTGGTGCACCAGTTGCTTAGAACTCAAGAAAATAACTAGTAGTGACACTGTCGTCATGTGAAACGGAGTACATAACTACTTCTCTTTGTGCATGTCAAGCAACATGGATCGTCAATTTGGTCAAAGAAATTACACCGAAGAATCATGGAGCAATTACCATGAAGATCGATAATATGTATGTTATCAATATGGCGAAGAATCCGATAGCACATGGAAGAAGGAAACACATTGAAATGAGGTTCAATTATCTTTGAGAGGAAGTAGCTAATGGGAAGCTGAACTTGGAACACTGTAGAACTGAGAATCAGATTGCATATATCACGACGAAAGGTATGCAGGTCGAAGTGTTCAAAAGACTAAGAACAATGATGGATGTAGATAACTTAAACATAATGAATTAGGTGGTATGTTGAGAATATAATTCTTTGTGTCAAAACATCATTTCGACAAAGTTTTTTGTTGTCGAAATGTTCTGCGCATAAATTGTATAGATGTCGAAATGTCGAAGAAGTGTGTCTTCGACAGAATTTTGACTTAACTTTATTTGTTTGTCTTAGCTGAGTTAGTTAGGTTAATTGGAGATTTCTTGGTGTGTATGCAATCTCAGCCTATAAATAGGGAGGTACCCTATCATTTTAATAGAGCAGTTGCATAAAGAAAATATTGAATAAACGTTAGTTTGAAGACAGAGAGAAACTCTGCAAAAATACTCTCCTTCTTCCTCCTTTTCTCTCAAATCCTAATTTCTCTTTTCTTCCTCAATTCATCTTTTTCTTTCTTCTCAAATTTATGTGTAGCAGAATCATCCTGCAACCAAGGTGTGGTTGATTTACTCGAGTGAAGAGTGAAGAACAACAGGTCAAATCAATCGGAAGAATTGATTATTCTTCATCAAATTTAATTCAGAATTTTCCAAATTTTGGGTGTAATTCAAACAGTTAAGGGAGCAAAAATTATGCATGTGGATTCAAATTAGTATGAGAAGTCTAATAAAGATAAGACATTGCTCGTGATGACCTTTAAATGTTGTTTGGAAGTAAAACACATAAGATAATGGTTGTTCTCTATACTCGAAACTAAGCATTAAATGAAAATTTGGCAAAATATTTGTATGTTGTTTGAACTATATAAAAGAAAATTTTATTTTTTAAAATCAAATTACATATTAGGGATCCCAATTCTTTTCAATAATAAGTGAAAATAAATATATAATTTTGTGATGATTATGTGGTAAAAGATGTTTTGAAATAAGGAATAAATTAAAATATTTATTTCAATATGCATACATGTCTTTCTATATGAATTAAAATATAAAATTTGAGTGTAATTGCATTTATTTTTATTGTAGATATTACATTGAAAAAAGAAGGGTTAATACCCCTTTTGCCCCCTGCCATATGGGCGAAATCCCAAAAACAACCCTGTAAAAAAAACACAGATTCCCCCCTTGTCATTTGAAGATTCTACTGTTTTGACCCCTCTTGAAATCCAGTCAACAATTTCTATGACGTGGCAATTTTTTATTTTTTTATTTTTTTATTTTTAATTATGTGGCATTTTTTTATTATTTTTTATTTTTTAAATTTCATGTGGCATTTTTTTCGTATTATTTTTTATTTTTAATTTAATTCTATTTTTTTTAATTTTTATTTTAAAAATTATTTTAATAGGGCCAAGATCAAACACATATAAGCCCATTATCATCTCCACTCTTCTAGGCCCATGTATGCTTTCACTTGTACTTTAGTGAACCACTATTCTAATATAAACACTCATGTCATTTTTATCCCAAACGATGTGGGACTCTTGCTACTCACAAAACCTGCTACTCACAAAACTCAGACTTGCATCAACACTCCAACAACCTGCAAAATGAAAAGGACAATACATACACTCCAAAACAAACTTCTGCAGAAACCTTCAAACTCTAACCACCTCCATTTTAGAAACCCAACAACACCATCAACATAATCTTCCATTCATTACCCCTTGTGTAACCTTGCCCACAAATACTCTCCATATCCACCAATAAAAATATACAAATTCAAATCTCAAAAAGACCATCTTTAACACATAATTCATCCTATCTCACAAGGTTTTTCTTCCACCCTCAAACAATAACAACAACTCCATAATAACAAATCATTTGTATCAACTCTCCATCATCTCACCATTAAACTCCTTCACCTTTCAACACTACCAATAAACAAATTAATCCAACCATAGTACTACAAGCAGAAACTCAGCATAAATGAAAAAAAGAAACGAAACAGAATCAAAGGAGAAGAAGGAGAAGTGAGTCAAAAACAAAACGTGAAATAACCTACAGTTTCAGACTACCACAACAACCTCGCGACATTCACGCGACCTCCCCTATCCGCGGTATCGAAGCTGCGAGCGACCACCACCAGAACACAAACCTTTCCACCCTTCACTCGCACGCCGTCTACCACACACCACGAGGCACTCGGCAACACCATTTTGCCGCCTTACTTGCTCAACGAAAAGCGTACGCGACAAGGATCACTCAAACTCGAAGGTATTTGTTCTCACCATATTTTCTTTGACTCTTTCATATTCGTACTGCTGCGTTTTCAGGTGGGTGTTAGAGTGGAAGAGTTGCTGCCCTTTTTGCTATTCGTGATGTTTGTTTTGAGTTCTCTCTAATTCTATGGTATATCAGATTTCATTGTGTTAAAAGCAATTTATTTTGTAGTAATGTTTTAATCTCTATCCTTAGTGATTACTTATACATACACGAGGCTTTTGTTTCATCTCTATCCATTTTGCAGGTTGTTGGAGTGTTGATGCAAGTCTGAGTTTTGTGAGTAGCAGGTTTTGTGAGAAGCAAGAGTCCCACATCGTTTGGGATAAAAATGACATGAGTGTTTATATTAGAATAGTGGTTCACTAAAGTGCAAGTGAAAGCATACATGGGCCTAGAAGAGTGGAGATGATAATGGGCTTATATGTGTTTGATCTTGGCCCTATTAAAATAATTTTTAAAATAAAAATTAAAAAAAATAGAATTAAATTAAAAATAAAAAATAATACGAAAAAAATGCCACATGAAATTAAAAAAATAAAAAATAATAAAAACTGCCACATAATTAAAAAATAAAAAAACATTGCCACGTCATAGAAATTGTTGACTGGATTTCAAGAGGGGTCAAAACAGTAGAATCTTCAAATGACAAGGGGGGAATCTGTGTTTTTTTTTACAGGGTTGTTTTTGGGATTTCGCCCATATGGCAGGGGGCAAAAGGGGTATTAACCCAAAAAAGAATATAAGATTGTAATATTATAAAATACATATTTATCTTGGAGTTGTTGCTAGTATTATAAAAGTTGTTATAAGTCAAAGTGAATTGCATTTCAAATTTATGATTTATTCATGTATTGTGATGTGTTATTTTGAATGTATCATATGTTTTATAAAATGTTATAATTGATTTTAGTCACGTGCCATGTGCATGATGACGTGTGGTTATTTGAATTGATTGCTTTGTTAGGGGAAGATTTTTACTAGAGAGCATTGAACATTGTGAGATTTCTTTTTTAGAGCAACACCTTTGTGAGAGACACACCACATACTCACCCAAAATCTTAAGGTGATAGGTGTGTGGCTTCTCCCACTTATAAATGCTCAAGTCACCATATTCATATTCAATGTGGGACTATTATCCATAATATTCACACTTGTTAATACTTAACACTCCCCCTTAACTGTGAATCTATCCACAATGCTTTCACAATGCTCCCCCTTAAGCGGAAGCTTCAACTGTGCAACTGCACTTTTTGTTGTGTGTTTCTTACTCAACACCCTTGTACCGCCGTTGACGCTCTTCAACGGGACACTTCCTAACCACTACCCGTGGAGAGTACTTTCGATACAAGTAAGTCGATCCTTTACTCGAACCAAAGGCTCATGATACCACTGTTAGGGGAAGATTTCTACTAGGGAGCATTGAACATTGTGGGATTTCTTTTTCTAGAACAACACCTTTGTGAGAGACACACCACATACTCACCCAAAACCTTAAGGTGATAGGTGTGTGGGTTCTCCCACTTATAAATGCTCAAGTCACTACATTCCTATCCAATGTGGGACTATTATCCATAATACTCACACTTTTTAATACTTAACATGATAGAGGAGGCTACAACAATTCGACTGGTCAAAATCAGAATGAAGGAAACTGGTCGAATCAAAGAAAACCCTGGAACCAAGGCAACCAAAGAGGTGGTGCTGCAGGTAGATGAAGAGGTGGTGGCCGAAAGTCTGACAAAAGTCACATTCAGTGTTTCAATTGTCAACAGTATGGTCACTATTTTAGTGATTGTCCAAAAAAGAAGAAGAATCAAGAAACTGATGCAAAGATGGCGAAACATGAAGAAGAAGAGATGTTGCTGATGGTCACAACAAGAGACGAAGAGAGATTCCAGGACCAGTGGTACTTGAACTCAGGATGCTCATCACACATGACTGGAAGTAAAGATTGGTTTGTCAACATAAAGCCCTCATCGAAGAACACAATGAAGTTTGCAAATGACAACACGGTAGCAGCTGAAAGTGTTGGTGATGTTCTGATTATAAGGAAAGATGGCAAGAGGTCAACAATTTCCAATGTGTTGTACATACCAGGCATGAAGAGTAATTTGCTCAGTATAGGACAGCTTATTGAAAAGAACTACAAGGTAGTTGTCGAAGACAAGATGATGAGAGTCCTCGACGCATATGGTAGGTTGATCTTGAAGGCTCCAATGTCTCAGAATAGGACCTTCATGATTGAACTCAATGTGATGGAGCACAAGTGCCTAGCAACTGCAGCCAGCAGAGATGAGTGGTTATGGCATTTTTTACTAGGTCATCTCAACTTTAATGACATCAGAGAGCTAAAGAGAAGAAATATGGCTTCAGGATTACCTGAAATCGACATTCCAAGTGAAGTCTGTGAAGAGAGTGTGTTCAGTCGAAACAACACAAGAATAGCTTCAGGAAGGATGCAGGAAGGAAGTCGAAGGCAATTCTAGAAGTCATATACTCTGATGTATGTGGTCCAATCCAGGTGGATTCGATCACAGGCAACAGATATTTTGTCACGTTCATAGATGATTACAGTCAAAAGCTGTGGACTTACCTCATCAAGAAGAAAAGTGATGTGATCGAGTTATTTGCCAGATTCATATCTATGGTCGAAAGACAGAGTGGTCGAAAGCTGAAAATTTTGAGGACTGATGGTGGTGGAGAGTATGTGTCGAAAGAGTTCGATGCATTATGTGAAAAGGAAGGTATTGTGCATGAGGTGGTGCCACCCTATATTCCACAGCAAAATGAAAAATTGAGAAAGAAAGAAAGAAGGAGAAAAGAGAAATAGTAGCGTTGGAGAAGAAGATGAAAAATTGCAGAATTCTTTCTGCCCACAAACTGTGGAAACTTTCAATATTCACTTGCAACTGCAAACTGTGAATTATCAAACTTGATTATTACAATGATAAAGGTTCCTCCCTATTTATAGATTTAGGTTAACTTGCATCTCAAGCTAAAGCCTAAACTATAAAATCCTAAAAATATCTAATCTAATCTTTCTAAATCAAATCTGATCTATCTAAATCAAATCTAATCTTTCTAAAACAATGAATTACATATTTAACACACCACCTAATTCGTTGTGTCTAAACTGTCTACATTCATCATAGACCTTAGCTTCTTGAAAACATCGACCCGCACTCCCTTCGTCATGATATCTGCAATCTGACTCTCAGTTCTGCAGTGTTCCAAGTTCATCTTCCCTTTTACTACCAGCTCTCGAAGATAATGGAACCTCATTTCGATGTGTTTGCTTCGACCGTGTGCTATTGGATTCTTCGCCAAGTTGATAGCTGACATGTTGTCGATCTTCATGGTAATTGCTCCATGACCCTTCCCTGTAATCTCTTCGATCAGGTTCACCATCCATGTTACTTGACATGCACAAAGAGAAGCATCTATGTTCTCTGCTTCGCATGATGACAATGCCACTACTGGCTCCTTTCTCGAACTCCAAGCAACTGATGCACCACTTAACATAAACACATAGCCTGCTGTGGATTTTCTATCCTCAGCATCACTACACCAACTAGAGTCGGTGTATCCCACTAACTTGAATTATTTTCCTTCTCTGACTGCGCCTGCAAAGCCATATCACTCTTCGACTTTCCTGCAACTCTTTCAGCCATCTTTTGTTCATGAGACTCAAGCGTCCCTTGAAGCTCTTTCTTCGTCAATAATGACAAGTCTTTCGACTCTTCTATGGCTACTACCACGTGGACGAACTTTGGACCCAATGACCTCAAGATCTTTGCAACAACTGATCTTGATGTCAACACCTCTCCACATACCTTGATTTGATTCACCAGCTTTGTAACTCTGGTGAAGAAATCTGTTATTCTTTCATTGTCTTCCATCTGAAGCAACTCATAGGTTCTCTTGTGAGTTTGTAACCTCACCTCTTTCACCTTCTCTGCACCTCCAAACGACTTTTCAAGAATCTCCCACGCTTCCTTCGTTGACTCTACATCACTAACCTTTTCAAAGTTATCTGGATCGACACACTGATGGATTATAAAGAGAGCTTTATAATCTTTCTTCTTTAACTCTTTGTGTGCAACCTTTTCTTGATCCTCCGCGTTCTCTGCAAGCGGTGCTACTCCTTCCTTCACAAGATCCCAAAGATCTTGATAACAGAAAACCACCTTAATCTGCTTGCACCAATTTTCATAATTATCTTTCTTGAGAATCAGAAGGCTCGCCGGAAAGTGCCCGTTCGGATGATTTATCGCCATCACGATTTTCCTTCCTTGAATCGCAACCAGGCTCTGATACCACTGTTAGGAAATTCACCACAACCTATGGAGAATTCTTCTATTCAATCTTGATCTCAAGATTGTTAACAAACACACACAATGGCAACGAAAAGAAAAATTGAGAAAGAAAGACAGAAGGAGAAAAAAGAAATAGTAGCGTTGGAGAAGAAGATGAAAAACTGCAAAATTCTTTCTGCCCACAAACTGTGGAAACTTTCAATATTCACTTGCAACTTCAAACTGTGAATTATCAAACTTGATTATTACAATGATAAGAGTTCCTCCCTATTTATAGATTTATGTTAACTTGCATTTCAAGCTAAAGCCTAAACTATAAAAGCCCAAAAATATCTAATCTAATCTTTCTAAATCAAATCTGATCTATCTAAATATAATCTAATCTTTCTAAAACAATGAATTACATATTTAACATGCTTAAGTGAAAGGATTTGCCTTAACGGTGTGGTTGTATTTTATCATTATACCAGGACATGTATTTCTGTATGGTACTTTAATGTCAGATTATTTTTTCATTTGGTATGAGATGAATTGTGTGATACCCTAATGACGAGTTGTATTTTATCATCATACTAGGATATGTATTTCTGTATGGTACTTTAATGGCGGATTATATTTTCATTTAGTATGAGATGAATTATGTGATGCCCTAATGACGGGTTGAAATATCTTGATCATATATTGTAAAACGTACATATTTTTATTTTGTTTCTTGATGATTTGATTTATATGTTTGTGATAGGTGTTGTGAATATATTTATAAACATGAGATACTATTTTTTTTAGTGGATAAAATTTTTATTTTAATGGCATGAGCATACATTTTTTTTGATAATGTGTTAATTTATTGACCAAAAGTAATAGTTTTATTTTAATGGATAATACTTTATTAATAATAATTTTTAATATTTAGTACAATAATAAACTGAAAGTAATAAAATATTATATAATAAAATACTTAATTAATATATATTGAAAATAATAAAATATTATGTAATAAAATATATACTGAAATTAATATATATTGAAAATATTAAAATACATACTGAAATTAACTATGTAATATATATATATATATATATATATATATATATATATATATATATATATATATATATATATATATATATATATATATATATATATATATATATATATATAAGTGAAAAATAAATTATAAAAATCAAATTGATCTAATGACAGATGCTCCCTTATATATAGGCTCAATATCATGGATTTTTTTTTTTTTCAGATTCGCTCTATAAGGTGAAATGGATATTAACCAATTTATGAAATTGCATGATTATCCACGGGGATGGTCACTACTAGTGGATGTGTAGCGTTAAGAATCTCTTCCAATTTTTCATCTCGAAATCCTATAATAAATCTTTATTTCTTCAGTTTTCCTTCTTCTGCTGCTTCTCAACCAAAAGTATCTTCTCCAACTTATTGGATGATCCTCTAGCAATGAACCTTTGTAATTGATCCTGCTACTTTGGAACTTCGAAATACCCAAAATAGATTACATAATAACTTTCACATGATGACTTTTATCTACTAAAAAATTTGAGGATGAAAAAATTCTAAAAAATAATTAGATGAGATACGCTAAAAACGAAATCGTTTTTACTTGAATTGGTCCGTACACTCTTACATAAAGAAGAGACCATCACCACACAAATACAGCAATCCAAAAAAAGCCACTCTGTTTCGAGTACAAACAATTTCACAATTATTAAATAATAATTTAAAACATAATAAAAAACAACATCATAAATTGGACTTTTTTTATTGTAGTACCTTCTTTTTAATTATTATTATGTTCTTCATGTGCTCGCCAACTGAGATGGCGAGCACTTTCATCCACAATTTTCCTTCACATGTTCACCAACTGAGATGACATGCATCTATTGAGAATATGTTATCTTAGTTATTTTATTTCAAAATAGAATATTTTGGTATTTATGTTTCAAAAAGAGGGTAGTAAAGTAAAAAAGTCCATAAATTGACAACTAAGCAATAGACACACAGACAGCAACAAACAACAAAAGAAAAACATAGTACAATTTCATGACTCATCATCCATTCATCTCAATCTTTTTTTTCCTCAAACAAAGATCTTATAATTGGTCATATCACAATCACAACAATAATATAGTAATCAGTTAGACTCTTAAGCAATCTTATGTATCTGTTACTGTTGCTGATTTTGATTCAGCATTAGTGGTTGAGATTCAAACGAGAGCATGATCTTGCCACCTCACACACTAATGGAGTCACAATGAGGACTGTCACAATTGCATATCTTTCCACCTTCTTCTACTGTTGCTCTAACGTAGTAATTGATTTCCATTTTTTCAGCTTTTTTTCATCATGAAGCCTTATGATATATTTTTGTTGTTTAGATGTCATTATCAGACACTTTGAAAAAGTTTTGTGATTAAAGTCTTTTAACAGTTGTCATCAGCACCTTTATTAGGCAGTTGTCATCACAATCATTTATCAGTTGTCATCAAGATTAGATAATTGTCATGAACAAAATCATTTGATTGATAGTTAACCGTAGGGCTGGGCATCGGATCAGGCTGGTTTGGGTTCGAGTCCAAAACTCCAAACCGGCCAATCTATTGAGTGGGATATTTTAATTTGTTTTTGATTGGGTTGAAGTTTCGGATTTTCGGATTCGGTTGTATTCGGGTTCGAATTGTTAAGTTGGTTATTTTTGGATTTTCGGGTTCGAATTGTTAAGTCGGTTATTTTTGGATTTTACAAATGTGGATTCAATGAAAATTAATACATTTTTTTATTTGGACTAAGGATGGCCCAATTTTAAAAATGGTCAAAATACATTTTTAAGTCATTTTTTTATTAAGAAATGAACCATATATTGGACTTCCAAAACTTTATAATTTAAATTGTTAGAATACATTCAAAATTACTATTAGAACCCATATTTCCCTTAAAACTAAAACAAATTCAATAACATTAATACAACCAAATTGTTTAACTAAAATTAAAATTAATCCTTCCCCTACCCATAGTTTTAAAAACCAGACCGGACCGGCCGGTCGGACCGGTTGGACCGTGAACCGGCCAGGTAACCGGCCGGGTTCGCTTGCTGGATCGGCCATGTCTTCGAACCGGTGAGAACCGGAGCGAACCGGGAAAACCGGCGGTTTTCGCAAACCGGCGTTTCAACTGCTTATTTAAAAAAAAAAATATTTTTTTTTTAATTTTTTTTTTAATTTTTAAAAAATTTTTTTTTTTAAAATTTTTTTTACTCAAATACATAGGAACTTTTCTTCAAGAATAATAGTAATCACTCATTTAATTCAAGTGATACACAAATTAAGTTTTGTAATATCCACAAAACTATTTTTACTATTTTGTATTTATATTGATTAAAAAACCATCATACATATATTTGTATAGAAATTTAAGAACACAAATTAAGAAACAAAATATAATATAATTTTAGACTTAACTGATTTCCATTATATATATATATATATATATATAGACTTGGAAAATTTATTATTTAAAATAATGTTAATATTTGTATTGTTTTAATTATTAACATTAAAATTTATTTTTTATTAACATTAAAACTATGAATTTAAATTAGACTCTGTTTAATTTAGACTCTGTTAAAATTTATAATTAGACTCTTTTAAAATTTGAATTTAAATTATGAACCTGTGAATTTATGATATGATCTTTTCAAAAAATTTAAGTGCTAGTTATAGTTTTTAGAGACTGAATCATCCGGTTCGACCGGTTTTACCGGTTTTATACCTATTATAATGACAAATTTATTCAACCGAGTTATCCGGTTTGGTCATGCGGTTCGACCAATGACCCAGTGGTTCGACTGATAAACCAGTGAAGCAGTACCCTCACCGGTTTGATGACCGGTCCGGTTTTTAAAACACTGCAAGGACCATATAAAATCTAAATTTAAATTAATCCTTCCAACATAAATTACATGTAGTAACATTAACAAAGTCAAATAAATCTAATAACATCAACCAACACAATCAAAACACCATTGTGAAACCGGTAAGTAACATTGAAGAACCTTGAAGAACCTCTCATTGAAGAGCTTTCTACCACCATCATTTCATGTGAATGCAAAAGTAGTTTCAAAGAAAAATCACATGCAAATACAAATTTGTCTAGACACTAGAAAATGAATGTATGAACTTTTAGATGGACCTATTCAACCATAAATGATTTTTCAACTCACTTTTTCATTCAAAATCTATTACTTTATCCTAGAACTAAGCACATCGAAACAACAACCAGAATATTGATTTTCAAGGTAAAATAAAACCAATATGGTGATAACATAAGGAAACTGGCCTTTGTAATAATCATATTCATACACAATAAATCAACATCACATCAACAGGACCAAAAGAATGCACCTAAATTCTCTTATGCGGTTCCCAGTTTCCCAGTATTATAGTCATGTATAATAACTTAAATCCTAAATTAGTTCAAAACATATAAACACCATAATTACAAGGCTAGGAAATGTAAAACTTGTAACATCTATCAAATCTGATAATATAATTATGCAAGTGTTATGAGTAGCATACAAAATAACAAGGAAGCCAGGTAACACTACAAGAAAATTGGCAAATTGTGACAGTTAGTTTTGCCATGTTACGGCGGTTCAAACCGCCGTAAATTTCAAGTCGCGACGGTTTTCTTTCTGTCGCAAAAACATGTGTCGCCAGGCAATATTGCGACAACTGTCGCTGTAAGTTGCGACGGTTGTGAAACTGACGTAAATTTCAAAAAACGACGGTTCAAACCGTCGTAATTATATTTACTAATTATATATAATTTATGCTGGTTGGGACGGTTTCAACCGCCGTAATTTTATCAATAGTTTTTTTTATAATATTCCTTTTTATTTAAATTATTATCATCTCAATTTTTTATAATATTATTTTTATTTAAATTATTACTCTTTTTGGTAATATTTCTATAATTTATAATAACATAGTATGATAACATAATTTATGGTAATATTTATTTATTATTTAAATTTTTTATAATAATATGATAACATAATAAAATTTCAATCACAAACATCTAATATCAAATAACCACCATAATGTCATAGAGTAAAATAACTGAAAACATATAAAATCCCAATATTATAATAATAAGTATCATAATGCCAAAAAATACATAGGAAAGTTCAAAAATCTAATTAATTCATAGCAAATAACGTATGAAGCAGTGTTAGATCCCCACAGAGGTCTAGGGCACCATGTATCCCGTCGACACGAAAAAATTATACCAGTAAGAAAACCACTTGATGGCCTATACTCTTTAGGAACAAATCTTGTCGTCGCCATTCCCATAGGATTCAATGCATTAGGGATCCATTTCCACAACTTCTGAATACCTTTCGAACCAAGCGCTAGAAGAGCATCTTTGTTATTTGAATAATGAAGACGAACAACCTTGGTAAAAGATAAAACTTTATCATCAAGAAACTATTGGCATAAAAACTGAAATATATTAATCAAGCATCTCTTGCAAAAAAAAGGAAAGGTTGCATTGAATACCTTGTTATCCTGACCCATATTCTCCGGAATAGTAACGATTCGATACTGAACAATATGAACGATTAATCCGCTCTACAATAGATAAATAACAAAATGGATATCTTGTATGTTAAATTCATGCTAGTATATACATTCATGCTAGTGAAGATGGTAACTTATAGACAGATACTAACATTTATGTCGATTCGTTGTATACATTTATGCGTGATCAAATTACAAACTCGTGTTATCAATTTATGTTTTTCGCATCTGTTTACTTTGAACCAAAGTTTTTGTACTAACAAAAACTTTATTTACCCTTGATTAAACAGGTGTCGCAAGCGTGATGCCGAGAACGAAGGAAACATAAGCTTATCTCTGAAGCAGGGATTAACTTCAATCAATTTCTTGAGCTCAAACATCAGTATGACTCTAGACGAATTTGTATCGCCATACGATGCTAACTGTTCATTCTCCCTGCAACCAAATTTTAACATCTCTTCAATCAATCCATCGTCAATAATATCATAGAAAAAATTGAAATCAAACATTTACCTAATGTTGTGAAAGGTAATAAGATGTGATATCTCCTTGTACAAATCTTCATCAAGTGCTGAAAATATTTTCAAATCTTTCACCAAAATACGAACAGCCTGCATTTCCTGAACACAAATTAAGATCATTTAATCATCATAAAACAATACCACTTCATTAATTTTTTACATTTAGTTTAACATATATTACATTTACATTCTATCTGCCAAGTAAAATTATGTGTACTATATTTAATATTAACTATTGTCTAATAATAAAACCCTATAAATAAAAGTTAATTACATAGAACTTTGCTACGCCAAGAAATCATTATTCATTTCGCAAGAAATTTGCTCAGCGGTAACAAGCCATTCTCCCTCTTTTTAGCCAAAAGTTGGCAAAAGAGACCCATGCAAGCCCATACCCAGATTGTGCTTACCCAAAGGCGGACAAAACCCATTTTCTCTCAAGAATTTTTTTTTACAATTCAAGCATCACAAATCTCCTTAAATACAGAAAAAGCTATGTAGGTAGAGCCAATCCAAAAGACTAGTCAAAGAGTACAATAACAGCTGATTAAGTTAGTTTCAAAAGATTCTACCTTTTCTGACTTATCCTCGAAACTGCTTCTGAATAGTGTATTGATACCTAACCTGATTTTGCCAGATTTAAGGTCCCCACAGACATAATTACAATCCCTTTCTTAATCCAGAATAAGCAAACTTGATTACAGCAGACTTCTTTCATAGACCTTTTTCAACAGCAAACAAAGTCAATTTCTACCTGATAGCAACAGAAAATCCCAAGATACTTGTACCACTTCTAATTCAATCCATTGACATAATTAGATCAACCTGATAAGTTCACCCATAACTTATATAAGAAGACAATGTCACAACATCTCATCTGACATATCATCCTCATCTGAGGCAATCTATCACAAACTGTTTGAACCCACAAATAATCTTGATAAACAATCTGTACCACTGCAGCCATACATCCACAACCGAAGTCTAACTCCCCTGTCGTAGATAACCAGTGCTCCTTTGCCAGAAGAACAACCTAAATGAATGGAAAACATAAGACGCATCTTTATGTCTTCAAGAGCGCACCCTCAGTTCAACACACTTGCTGAACACATTCACCTACTGCTTGACCTTCAAGCAAACCATGTACCATACTAGTACAAAATCAGAGAGACGTTCCCCCCTATCTCTCTCAACATATGCTTTTTCATTAGGAACCACCCAAAACCACTACATGATATCCCATGACAACTTCATGATCATATAGTTTGTGAATACCCAGAACGCACCAGTGTACCACAACTAACAAACTCTTGGATTGAGATCAAAGCTCCATTGATCCCTCTCGTCTAGAAACCATCCATACACTGCACGAACTCCTTCTGAATTCCCATGTATGAATCTCCTTGTTCCCTGAGATACAACCCAATTAAATCAGAATGCTTCACATTCCTCAAAGAGACGCACAGTGTCTCTTAGTTTGCTAGCTCGCCCAAATATTCTCCGCACTTGAAGAACGTCAAACACATGCTCCAGAAATCTTCAGCCCATTTGCTCGACAAGCACCAACTGATTTACTTCTAGCATGCCTCATTCACATCAGACTTCCAAGACAGCCCTTTACCCATCATTCTCCCGTATGATAAGATAAATACCTCTCGGACATGATGTGAGTGTCAAGTTCTACACTCAGAACTTAGTATTCTACTCCAAGGTTAACTAACCCTAAAAACATGTTCTAACGTCAGTTAGGACATCCTTCACACATCATAGACACCATACACCATGGTTCTTGACATGCTCCACCACTGGACTTACTATCTGCATAGTAATCCAAATTGAAGATCTTTACGTAACATTGCGCCACCAGCTTGACCAAAGAGAACTTCAGAAACCCAGAGAGAAATAAACTCTCATCCATCAAAAGAAGGCAATCTTTCATCAACTGAGAACTTCTGCCACAAGCTCCAAAATGAACTAGATCCTCCTTATGTTTTCAACCAACTACCCTTCTGCACAAGAGTAATCAGTTCCAAGCATCCTGCTTGAATGCACACTATAAAACCAATCAAATGCCACCTTTTGATTGATATCACTCTTCTTCAGAACTCCCACAAGATACACTTATCCACCAATGAAATTAGATCTTCAAGTCACATGAACTACTTGTTCCATAGCAAGACATCTTGGATCCACCAAGCCTCTAGACATGTAACATCTTCCCATCCACAGCTCCCGTAAACTGCATGAGATGGACCTTTTTGAAGCATCCATAACTTTCATTCTCTTGTAGATCACCTTATCTTAAGCTGATGTGCCACATCACTAGCTGAGACTCTGATGTTAAACTAGATGTCAAAACATTTTGATACGACATCCAACTGCTGAATTCAGCTCCTCCTTCTGCCACTTAGAAGACCTCCTCCCTATTACAGAACAAGAGTTCCATGCTCTCATAGACTTGATTCAACAACCAAGTTTGAGTAGACAACCTCCATCCTGCTTTGAAACTCCAAAGACTTCACACCTGCCACGTATAAATCTTTAAAAGATAAATTAGTCCTAGACAACACCATAGCCATACCAAAGAATATCACTTTCCTTAGTAGAGCAGTTTGTAGAAAGTCAGAGATAACTGCCACTTAACTTTGACTTCCAAGAAGAGCAAGATCTCATGCTCCAACGTACCTAGATCAGAAATAAATTGATCCAAGTTGTGCCGTCACCAGCACTCCAACCCTCCTAGATCATAAATAAACTGATCCCAGAAGTAACCATCAAGATTATGATGTCTTCATCTTCATCTTCAACAGCACCAAAGTCCAGACCAGTTTCTTGCCAGGAAACTCTCCAGAGATCACATGCTTCTGTCACACCCGACTGAAGCAACTTCTTAGGTCACCACCTAAAATCAAAACAGATGCTAAAGCGTATGCAGTACCCCTCCCATGATTCTGCACAAACTCTGATGATGAGATGTTCCAACATCTTGTTGAACATCAATGATCTTGACTTTCAAGGATAATCAATTAAATACTTGTGAACTCCACAAATAGCAATTGATCTTAAATCCTTGTCAAATAACCCTTCTTCAGTGTTGTAGCTAAGCTACACCAGATCACTTCATGAACACTTATCAAGTATTCAATCTTTTGCAAGTATCTTCTTTGAAAAACAGTGTTGAGTAACCAAGGCTGCCACCCTTGACTCAAGTAACAAAGATTCTCTCTGAGCGAACCTTATTTACCTCAACAATTCTGAACGCTCCAATCAGATTAGATCCACCCTTAGGGTTAAGAGAGATGAATCCTTACTTGCTGGTTTGGATGGTGAAAATAAATCACATCCACTTTCTTCAGATTGTGTTTCAAAGAAACACCTTCTAGTCAGAAGAATAACTATAAGACTTCAGATGCACGACTAAGACGTCTTTATGAGTGGACTTGAGATAATTCTCAAGTATCTTTGACAACCTATCCGATCAATAATTTATCAAACTCCCAGACCAAGAACTTGATAAACTTAAACTCAACTCCTCTCCTCTCCAATTGACTTCAACTGAACCAAGAAACCAAGCTTCCAAGTACCAAGTCACCATACCAGATATCTAACAACAACTCCCTTCATTCCATCACTCCCAACTTTGGAATAAAAGAATGCAGATATCTTCATAAATAGAGGCCGACGATTGAGATCTTCCACCAACTGTCTTCAGTAACAACTCCAGAATCCCATAATTTTAGAGCTCTTCCATCAGAAACACATGCAGCGGAACCACCAAGGAACATATCCTGCTTAGCCTAATAAGATGTCAGAACATCTTATAAGACACCCCAACAAGAAAACTAGCCACTTCTCCTACAGTTGTTGTAGAACCTCCTCAGCAACATGAACAACCTTTGGGTTGTTACCTTTGATCCAGAACATCCATTTAATCCATTAATACCCTTGAGTATGTCTGAGTTGATTAATCTGATCTTCAAAACTCCTCCTTGTTTAAACGCCAGAAAGTATCTCCCAAAGATCTCATCCAGAACCAGATAGGATGCCTTCTCTGATACCAATTGAAATTCTGGCATATGCAGACAGCAGATGTCCTAACACATGTCAAGACATTGTGCTACATAATCATTTAAACACAGAGGCGCAACAGCAGACTGATACCTTGAATATCAAAACTGCATAATCACAGATGTCACAACATCTGATCCAACATGTTAATCAAGACTGAACTGAAAATAGAAGAATGATAAACAACACAGAATATGATGACCCAGTTTGGTGATCAACAACACCTACATCTGGGGGATACCAATCCAGGAAGAAGTAATCACTATCAGTAGTATAGTTTTATGTAAACAACCTCATGTTTACATAAAGCACCCACACTAACCTATCACTACCCAATGAAGACTTTATCATTAGAAGTCATATCTAAATTATAAGAGAACCCCCTCTCACTTCCTAAATCACAACCTGTGATTATCTAACAGTTACTACACCATAACTGTATCTACCCTATTGAAAGACACCCCTTCCAATACAAAGTTCAGTCAAGCATCCTTGACTAACAAGTTAACTTGGATTTGCTTCAAAGCTTCATCCAAGAACACTCACGATTCATTGCCTACAGGCTTTTGAATCTGTACAAGTTTCTATGTCTACCACACTGCATCAAACCGATACAGAGGGAGACTTACAAGAGAAACCTACGACTCTCAAAACCTAAACCCTACTTTACAAAATAGGATTCCTAGGTCTATGTCGTCCCTTATCTATTCTGCCTATGTATTGGTTTTCTTTTATAGTCTTCTGCTGAGTTGGGCTTCATATCTTTGATCCTTGATCCACTGCCAATCGCCTTGAATCTTCGAAGAGATTTAAAACCAAAACTTGCTGTAACAGTCATGATGTCGAATCTTCATGTTGTGACATTGTACTCGACATCTTTAGTCTGGGGCTGAAAACCTTCATATTGAAACATCTTTCACAACATTATGTTTTACCCAAAATTTAGTCAAACTCTTAGAGCTTTTACAGGCAAAGAACATAAATAATACAGATACAACAAATAAGTCTCTCTGAACCATGTATTGTTTAGGCAACAAGTAAGTGATAAATAAACAATAAGCTTAGGGGATATTTTCACTGACACGATTAAGGCTTATACAGTCACATTTTTCTATCTATGCTTCCTCCTATATTGCACGAATATTTTCTTAACTTAGGGGATGCCACAGTACAAATGCATGAAAATGAATACAACCATAAGTCATATAAATGAAGTATAAGAAAGAAGGTAACAAAAGTACAGGCCTAGTCTAAAAACTCAGTAACTGGCAAATGGAACATACTGCTGCAGTGAAAAAAGGATGTTATCAAGGAGCTCAGCAGGGTTTGAAAACATGTGAAACCCAAGCCCATCCATTAAAAGTCCATTCATGTTTCTTAATCTCTGCTCTAAATATTTAACAACAACATCATTTGATGTCGCATTATCTACCGTAATGGTAGAAACATTTCTCGGCCCCCACTCCTTCAATACATTCTCAACTTTTTCACCAACCGTTCTACCACGGTGATTTGGAATAACGGTAAAGCTAATAATCATTTTTTGGTAATTCCAATCCCTATCAATAAAATGGGCAGTGAGGGTCAAGTAGTTTAGATTTTGGACAAATGTCCACAAATCTGTTGTTATTGCCACCCTACTACAATCAGACTTAAAGAATGCCCTCAACCTCACTTTCTCATCAAGATATAATTGAAAATAGACCCTAGTTATGGTTCTCCTTGACAGTATAGAAAATTGGGGCTGCATTTGCTTACAAAAGTACTTGAACCCCTCTCCTTCAACCATAATAAAGGATTTCTCATCCAAAATGATAAAATAAGTCAACCCTTTTCTACAACCTACAAGGTCAAACCTAGAACTTGCTGGAACCAGCCCAACTCCCTAAGTTGTTGAAAATGTCAAAATTGTTTGGGTAGGGTCAGTTGATAGGTTCAACGGATACTTAGGGCATGTTTTCATATGACTCTTTAAGTTTGAAGTTCCATGTTTCTTAGAGTCACACATGTACATTTGATGGCAGTATTTACAGGCAACAATAGGGGGTTACTATTAGGAATAAGGTTAAAGTGGTCCCAAACATCATATCTCTTTCTATTACCATTAGCATTATGTATTCTTTTCTTAGGAATAGGCGAAAGATTTGTGGTTGGTTCAATAGGTGGCGTGGTTGTTGGTACATTAGGTGTTGTGCTTGTTGGTACATTAGGTGAGGTTGAAGAATGTTCATTGGTAATTGGAGTGTCTTGCTCCATATTTGAGCAAATAAGCAAAGCCAAAAATAAACAAAAATAAGCAACCAAACATAGACACAAATAAACAACCAACATAAATACTTAGAGTTTAAGCTTCATATATCATAATTCCTTGAACTCACTCACTACCACTCAATTTTTTTATAATTTAACAAACTGTTTCTTTAAGAAACCAAACAGATAAGCAACTAAACAGAAGCATGCTCAATATAAACTAAGAAACATGCTCAAAACGTACACATAATTTAAGTTACAATAATTTCCTAAACATGCTCAATACAGTTATTTTGCATACTTCAAGAAACATACAAAATCACACACCTAATCTTGTATAAAAATTTCCTAAACTTACAGTTATTTTGCATATTCCCAACTCATCGCATTTCTCCAACTCCTTCCATATCTTGAACTTCTTGCATACCTCTTAAAACTTTCAAGTTACATCATAACTAACCTGTCAAAAATTTGCATAAAAAAACGCATACACATTTGGGATTAGACCAGTCAATTTCTTATAATCTACAACAATTTCTTAAAAATAAGGCTTTAAATGAAACAAAAACACATACATATATTTCGTTTTCAGAACACTCAAACGATTTTCATAACTCAAAAAAATGTATGATCAAAATAATACATATAATTTATTGAAATATTTATGCCAATTCTATACTTAACAAGTAATATAGATCATGTTCTATTTACAAGTTTTTTCACCTGTTTTCAAATCCCACCGTATGTTAATGGTACACCCACCACACCAAATCTACTCCATTTGGATGAAGGGTGTTGAAGGGTAGGGAATGAGATGAAATGGTGGGAAAATGGAAGAAAAGGAAGTAGATTTTGTGATATGTGAACCATTTATATACGAGGTAATGCAATTATCTAAACGAAGGAAAAAGCATGACCATGGTAAAAAGACCTTGGAAGTGTTAACAAACATAAATGGTGGTACAGAGGGACCAAGATCCTCTGCAGTTAGAGAAAGACGCTGTCACACATTCAGTGTTTTGTAGGCCTCACGATTAAAATTAAATGGTGCAGATCTAATGTGACAAAAACAAATTAAAACTATGATAATAAATCCAATGGGTGAGATTACCCTGCAGTTCCTATTTGACTGTAGGGAATCCATTTCTGGTACAAAGAGAGGAGGGGGGAGAGAGAGAGAGAGAGAGAGAGAGAGAGAGAGCTAACCTGAAAGTTGGAGAGCGGCGGCTGAAGGTTGGAGTGAAGAGCGGCGGCTGAAGGTTGTTAGAGATGAGAGGCAGAGCGATTGAAGTAGAAAGGGTTTTCACTTCTCACAGAAACCCTAAATTTTAGACTGTGAGAAACGTGTGATGTGAATATGATAGTATACTATTAGTGGGAAATGAGAAAAACATAATGGAAAGTTTGCTTTAGACACATTTTAATTTTTAACAAATATTATTAATTATATATATATATATATATATATATATATATATATATATATAATAATTAAAGAATAATAATATTATAACCGGTCGGTTCCGGATTCCGACGGGTCCCAAATTACAAATCGATTTCGACCACCCATATCCATTAATACCCAATCAAACGGCCCAGAGATACCCGTAACCCGAGTTTAACCGATCTGTGTTGCAAAACATGTGCCGGTTCGGTCAGGTAACACCGCTTGGTCACCGATTGTCCACCCCTAGTTACCTGAACAACATATAAAAACACATATTTCTCATTTTTTAAGACGACAAGATATCTCTCAAGAAGGTGGTAAAACAGAAAAGACATATAAATTTTTTGGGAGTGATTATCTTTCTCTCACAAATAAAGACAATATACTCAGTTTTCCTTGAGATTATATTTCTTCCCCTTTAGCATTATCAAAAAGTAGGAAAAAACATACATCACATAGATCCCAATAATAGTTTCTATAAAAGGAATGAATTACCTAATAACAAGGTGGAAAAATAAGGCTTAAGGCTTGTATGACATCCTATTACTATATTGTTATGTTATTTTGGTGTGTATATTACTTTATAATTCATCTCCGAACAAATACACAATGCGTTTTATAAAAAAACTGTTCTGAAATACTTCAGAGATATATCTCCGAAAAGTTTCCGTAAATGCATCTTCGGACAAATTCAAATAGAAATGGGCTATGGGAGATATGTTGTGACCGTTTAAGGTTTAAATTGTTCCAGAGATATATCTCTGAAATATTATTAAGTCATGAGACGCATTCAGAGATATATCTCTGAAATCTGAGGGCATTTGTGGAAAACCACATGGTGGAAAAGAAACCCATGAGGTGGAATAAGAAATTCTCTAAATATTTTGTATGCTTTACGAGACTCTATGCAATATAATAAAATTATAAAGTTGACATTATGTCAAATTTAAATATACTATTATTTAAAATGTCTACTTTATATTTTTATAATCAATTTTCTAAGTTTTGTTGTTATTTTTTATTTATATTTTATTATGGTTGTTTTCTAGATAAATAGTAGATGGTATTGTTAATTTGTTATGTCAATTGGATCTATTCACAAATTTATGATTTTTTATCAATATATAAATCAAGAAAAAAATTATAAACAAAATTCTATGAGTTAGTGTTCGCTGGTAAATTTGACGAACAATCTCTGGTTTCCTAATTTATGAAAATTAGTTTACTAACAGGACCAACCACATAAATCCTAGGACAAAGTGCTTTTAAAAGTGTCTTTGAATTGAATAAGAAGGTATTCGTTTTGTATTTGCGTAAGGTTTCTTTTAATGGTTTTCGACTAAAAGAACAAAGGTATAATATGGCGAAAAGATAATTGAAGATAAGTTTAAATGAGAAATAAAGTAAATTGTCAAAGTAAAGGAAATGACTTGAATGTAAAGAAATGAAGAAAAATACTTGGAATTTTATTAAAGTGCATAAATGTAAACTGGTGTTTTCCATACATACATTTTCCAGAACACTCGTTTCTCTCACACGGTTACTTTGAGTAATTGTGGTAATTTGTACAAAGTTTGGAACACACTGATTCCTATCACAACTATCTTATTTATATACAAATAAAATAACTGCAAATAACAGTCACTTCCTAAAAATACGACACATGGCTTCTTGCATGTCTTTTCTCCATTAGATTTGCTCCACGCGTAATCTGCCAAAGGTAACGCCCTTTTACATTCAAATTTCAAACTTCATGTCGAAACAACACACCTCTCCAGCAGTGTCGAAATTTCGAAATCTTATATTTCAAATATTTTCTTCAATTTATACTTCCAGCTGCGAATAACAATAGTCTATCGAAAATACTAAAATCTCAAATCATTTAATGGCGTCGAAAAATACCCATATACAAATTGCCCCCCAATAAATGATTTTTCGATCAATCCAAGAGAAAAAGCATTTGTTGCCAATATTTATTTGACGCCTTTAATGACTCAGCAAGTCAACTTTTTCCATGATTTGACAATTCTGACCCTAAAACCATCATTACACTTTATCAAAACATCAACTCAGCCCACGTTTCTGACAACCAACAACATCATTGCCTAAACCCTAGCACGTCCTAGGTAATTCAACTGCCACCCGCCCCACTTTTTCCATAAGAAACTGGCATGTGGGCCACGATTAAAATCCTCCAAAACTTAAACGTTTCAGTTTTTTATCACTTATAAATACATCAAAAACCCTTTTCTTTTAACCTTTTAGAATTCCTTCTTCTTCAAAAGATTTCTTCCATTTCTTCATTTTCTCTCTGCAACTCTTTCTTCAATAATGACTACTTCCACAACTCCTTCTACAAGCAAGAACTCCAAAGGTTCCAAATCTTTACCACCTGCACACAGAATAGCTGGACCAAAAATTGTAGGCAACCAACAATACGTTCCTGAACCCCCAAATGAGAAAGAGAAAGAAAGCATTTATCTCTCCCAGGTACTCATCCCTTTTCTTATTTCTGGTTCATGTCATGCAATGCTAGGTCCATTACCAAACCCAAACGCAGATCCAGTAAGAATGAAGGAATTTTTTCCTACCTACCACCATTACAAACCCATAGCTGCTGGTGCAAAGCCTAAACCTGCCGAAACAAACCTTGTAGAAGAAACCCCTGATAACACAAATCAAGATTCGACTACTGATGAAGATCTTAACCTAACTTATTTAAATTACGCTAGAATCTTTAGGTCTTGCCCTTTGTCGAAAGACCCTTCTGATTATCTAGCTTGGTTAGCTAAAGTTGAAAAGGTTAAAGCACAATTCTGGAAAGAATTAGGAATTTTCGACTTAATCCAGTTGTCAAAATCTGGCCCAGGTTACTGCCCCAATATGCTCTTAGCCTCCCTTTATTTTTGGGATATCACCTATAACACTTTCCACCTTCCTTGTGGAATGATCACTCTCACTCTTTTCGACGTGGCTGCTATTACTGGTCTCAGCCTTTTAGGAATAGATTACAATCCTAACATCCTTTGTGACGATTCCATAGGGTTCGACACCAATAAAGCTACCTTCACTGCATACATTGCTAACTATCATGACAAGCAATCTGAAGAAGTCTCCGACCAAGAGCACATAGCCTTCTTAGCCCTATGGTTATCAAGATATGTCTTTTTCTCCAGATCTCTTCAGGTAGCCAAGCGTTACATTACCATAGCTAACCAACTTCATGCAGGAAGCAAATTATGTTTAAGCGAAATGATTTTAGCGAATCTTTATGAGTCTTTGAGCGAAAGTGTCACCTTTCTTAAGACTGTGAAGAACAAAGGCAATCTTCTCCTTTCTGGGCCATTTTGGCTCCTCCAATTGTGGCTCAATGCCACCTTCGAAGCTTTTCTCCCTATCAAGAACTTTGTAAATGAAGATAAAGTGAAAGACAGAGATGTCGAATGGCCCAGGCTGGTACAACTGACCCCTACTGACGAAGGAACCAGCCTTCAACAAGCTTTCACCAGTTATGTTATGATGTTTGCCAAACGTCACCACTTCAGTCCCAGCATGGCCCCTTTCGCCAACAGGACGATTGGTCCATAATGGTTCACCAGACAGTTACCCGTAGAAATGAAAAAAGATGAAGACGATTTCCTTAATGTTTGGGAGTCTTTCCTAACACCCAGGCTTTTAACTTCCAAACTTAACCCTGGAAAGTCGAAGATTACTTTGGTAGTTTACCAACCAAATCTTGTCTCTCGACAATTTGGATTGATACAACTAAAACCAAAGCCACTTTTTCCACGAAAAGGCTCCCTCATTTTTTACAACACCTTCCATAATGAAGAGAAAAGTGTAGCATTGTCAGCCAAGTATTCTGACTCGGTTGAAATTCAACCAGTGGTCTTTCGACCATCTTTTCTATGTACCCAAGAGTTTGACGAATGGTGGAAAAATTACTACACCAGCAAATTCTTCGACGTACCTTCCTTTAATATTCAGCTAACCAAAGCTTTTGACCTTGTGCAGGACAAGACTAAAAAAGGTATTTCAAGACACCTCAAAGAAGTGCAAGCATTTCAAAAATACTTTGAAACTATCTATAGACCTGATGAACTTAGTCGAACCATAAGCGAAGCAGCCGTCACTTTAAAACAAAAATTAACAGAAAAACTAGATAGTTTAAAATTGCCTTCATACGTTCGACCAGAACAACATTATGAACTGGCTTTCAATCTTTATCCCCCAAAGTTTCCTCCTCTACCTTCTGCTGAATTTGGTGTGGCATTAAGCCCTCCATTTCCAGATTGGTTCATTTGTGGGGATTCCATGAAATTGCTTCGACAACATTATAAAAAACGTGTTGAGCGAGTGGTTCCGACTAAGTACACATTGGACAATTTTAAAGGTCACCTTCATATTAACATAGAACACGTTCGCGTGGAAACTCCCATTCTTGAAGGTGTTAAATGGGAACGTTTTTTTCGACATTCTAAATTTACTTTCCACGTATCTTTTCTTACATTTATATCTAACTTTTCTCTCCTTTTCTTAGCTTTGAGAATTCCTGCCAAGAAAGCAGCTGTCGAAGGTGCCTTAGCAAGGATGGAAGAAGATCCTCAAAACACAACCACCAAAAAAGCTGTGGCGAAAGTACAACCTCCTCCTTCTGTATTAATCTTTCCTCCATTTTTCCAAAACTAATAAAGTTCTATTGTTATGTTCAGGTAAGTCGAAAGCCTCCTCCAACACCAAAAAGAAAAACACAAGAAACAAAAGTCCCTAATGAAGACTCTGGTGACGAATTCCCAGAACAGAATCAACCTTTGAAAAGAAAAAAGACTACAAAAACTCCTTCCCAAAGATCCTCCACTGCCAGAACCTCGAAGAAAACTCCTCCCAGCAGCCCAATTTTGGAATCTCAACCAAAACCTGCTGAAAGTGGAAACTCCAGCCTCAACACTATTATCCCTCAGGTATGTTCCAACTTTCAACTACTGGATTTTTTTATCCTGTATATTTCTTTTTCTATCTAATTTTAATTCATTTTACAGACTCAAGTCGACATTCATGGAAACCCCATGGTACAAGTGCTCCCAAAAACTAGCAGCGATCCAACCTACAATCCCATCAGTGCAACAAACACATCCCCAAAGGATTTGACCAAAGAGTCAGCAACAGAGGTCGAACAAACCCAGAAGACTCCCCAGCAAGAGAATCTTCATCCAGACAAAATTTAGGAAGAAACAAGTCCTAAGAATGATACCATGGAACGACAAACTAAAGCAGCATTTGAAACCATGTCCATGGATAACCCTTCTGGCGATAATTCTCCCCCTCATCCAAAACCAAATGAAGAAAACGAGGATAAATATGTTGAAACTGAAACTGAGGTCAAAAAAGAAACAGACGAAGAAGAAAAAGATAATGAAAAAGGAAATGACGAGACGAAGAAGCAAAGTGCTGAACCAGAACCAAAACAGAGCCCCCAACAACATCTTGACCAAACAAAAACCAGTTCGTTGGGGACTGGTTCAACCAACTTCTCTCATGAAGAACTTGAGAACATGAAAGTGCAAAAACCATTAGAATATCTAAGGGCCATGCTGAATGCTCGTCACACCTTCTATGACTCTTCTTACAGTAGTTTGACTACCTCTGGGACAATTTCTAGCGTCAAGTCCATAGATGCTATAATGGCTGAAATTAAGGAAAAAATTATGGATGTGGACTTGTTCAAAACTATGGAAGATGATCCATCCGCCCACTTCGACTTGAAAAAGATCCTGAAGCAAGTTAATGTTTTGGAAGCCCCTGCTGAAGTAAGCAACATTGTGGTGGACCTGACCACCATGATTGACCTGACAATAGCAGACTTCCATCGCCTCAGAGATTATTCACAGAAAATCACAAATAAATCTGAGACTCAACTTGCCAAATGGGATGCTGTTGCTGTATCTACCAACAAAGTCTCTGAATTAGAACAACTTTCTGAACAACACAAAAAAGAGACTGCTGCGTGCGACAATAAAATCCAAAAATAGGAGAAAAAGATAGCTTCACTTCAAAAGAAAATATCCCGAGAGAAGAAACGCAAAGAAGCACTACAGCAACCCAAATAAAACGAAATTGATCAAGAGTTGACAGTGGGTTTGCATCATGCTGACAGAGCCCAAAAACTAAGTCAAGAGATTGAAGAACTTTCGACAAACAAAGCCCTTTGTGAGTGTCAACTTCAAATCCAGAAGAACAAGTTCGACCAACTGAAGAAATCTTTTCCTAAATTGACGTTGTAATTTAGCCTTTTAAGGCCAATTTTATTTGTAATGACACATATGTCATTTGTTTGGCGAATTTCACCACTTTCTTGTTTATGCAAACTTATTCCATTGTTATTTTAATTTCCTGCACTATAGGCTTGTATTTCTTTAAATACTTCCCATTTATTTTAAATACTCTTTTATCTTTCTCTAACTCCTTAATTTCATACGCGCCATTTGAAAAAACTCTTAGAATCTGAAAAGGTCCTTCCACTTAGGGGACCATTTTCCCATTAACCTGTCTTTTTGATCCATGGGAAAAATTACTTTCCAAACTAAATCACCAATTAGGAAAGTCTTATATTTCACTTTCTTATTGTAAAACTTTTCGACTCTTTCTTTTTGTCTTTTCAATAAATCCAATGCATTTAATCTTTCTTCGTCCAAATCAACTAACTCGTCCATCATCATACTCCAATATGTATCTGATGGAATTTCATGATGCCTCTGAATTCGAATCGACCATAAATAAACCTCAACTGGTAAAACTGCATCATGTCCATATGTCAATCTAAATGGAGTAGTATTTGTTGCTTCTTTAGGGGACGTTTGACAAGCCCACAAAATTTGATCCAAAGTCTTATGTCAATTCTTAGGCTTTGTCCCCACGTGCTTTTTAATCAAACTTATTACAACCTTATTTGCTGCTTCGACTTGTCCATTTGCTTGAGCGTAATAAGGTGTCGAAGTGAGAAGCTTAAATCCTGTTTCCTTTGCAAATGTTTGCATATTCTTCCCAGTAAACACAGATCCTTGATCTGTTGTTATTGTCTCAGGTATCCCATATCTATAGATGATATGCTTTCGAATGAATTCTATGACTGCTTCTTGATCAACATTTACCAAAGGTATGGCTTTTATCCATTTTTTGAAATAATCTACTCCAACCAAAATGTACCTTTGGCCTTTCGAAGACGTTGGTCGAATTTCTCCAATTAAATCTAAAGCCCAACCCCTAAATGGCCAAGGCTTCACAATAGAATGTAACTCACTTGCATGAACGTGTGGTATTCCTGCATGTACCTGACATTCCTGGCAACCTTTTGCAAATTCGACACAGTCCTTCAACATTGTTGGCCAATACATTCCTTGTCGAAATAACAACCATTTCATTTTATGGCCTGCTTGATGCGCACCACATGCTCCACTGTGCACATTCGACAAAGCTATAAAAGCTTCATCTTCGCCCATACATTTTAACAAAACTCCCTCCGAAGTCTTTTTAAACAACTCATTTCCAAAAAGCACATAAGTTAACGCTCTGTACTTAACTTTTCTTTCGACTTTCTGATTTGGGTCTTGTAAATAATCCTTAATGGGCTTTCTCCAATCTTCAACCCTTGAATCGTCTATATTAAATATCTCAAAACTCTCTTCGTCACCATACCCTAACTTTATTGTCTCCAAATCTGATGGGGACAACTTAGTTGATACAACTCTTCCTCTTACTTCAATGGACTTTTCCAATTTTTCTTTCGACACTTTATAACCAAATACGAGTTGTGCCAAATCATTCGCCACTTGATTTTCCATTCGAGGAATATGTTTGATGGTTACATTGTCGAATTTCTTCAAGAGCCTGTTAGCTATTACGAAGTACATAATTAAATTTTCTTTAACACACTTGTACTCCTTGGTCACTTGCCTTATTACCAACTCAAAGCCTCCCATTATTTCGACTCTAGTTGCCCCCAATTCCAATAAAATTTCAAGTCCGATTATCAAAGCTTCATATTCTGCTTCATTGTTCAAACATAAGCCTTCGACTTTGTACTTGAATTTTGTTGGAATTCTATTAGGAGAAATAATCAATATCCCAATACCAGTTCCATTCCTATGGCTGGAACCGTCGAAGTATAGTTTCCATGGCTCTATTTCGACATATTCAACATAATCTTCATTTATGGCGTGGTCAGCTATAAAGTCAGCCCCACTTGTCCCTTAACAGCCTTTAAAGGCAAATATATTAAGGAATATTCAGTCAATGCCAAAGCCCATTTCCCAATTCGACTATGTAAAATTGATTTTGATAACATATGCTTTATTACGTCAAAATGAGAAGAAATATATACATTGACTGGCTTTATATAGTGTTTTAACTTCATACATGAAAAGTAAACACACAGACATAGCTTTTCTATTACACTATACCTAGTTTCGGCATCATTTAAGACTCTACTGAGGTAGTAGATGGCTCTTTTGACGCCATTTTCATCCTCTTGACATAACATACTTCCTAATGTCCTATCTGATGCTGCTATATACAACCTCATACTTTTACTTCTACAAGGAGACATTAAGATTGGGGGATGGGTCAAGTATTCCTTGATTCAGTCAAACGCAGCTTGTTGATCCTGCCCCTATGCAAAATCTTCCTTCTTCAGTCGAAGTAGAGGAGAAAAGGCTTGCGTTTTTCCACTAAGGTTGGAGATGAACCTTCTGAGAAAGTTGATCTTCCCCAGCAGAGACTGCAACTCCTTCTTTGTCGATGGCGCTTTCGCCTCCTTAATTGCTTTGGCTTTGTTTTCATTGATTTTGATCCCCTTCTTGTGGACCACAAAGCCAAGGAAATTTCCCTCCTGCACACCAAAAGCACATTTGAGAGGGTTCATTTTTAAACCAAACTTCCTCATCCTTTCAAAGGACTGTCGAAGATGGTCTACATGATTTTCGCCTGAAATAGACTTAATTACAATGTCATCTATATAGATTTGCATGAAAGTTTCAATAAAATCATGAAAAATAGAATTCATGGCTCGCTGATAAGTTGCCCCAGCATTTTTTAAACCAAAGGGCATTACCACCCATTCGTAGGTGCCTATGGCTCCAGGACAACGAAATGCTGTCTTCGGGACATCTTCTTCAGCAATAAAAATTTGATTATAGCCAGAGTATCCATCTAACATACTCAGATACTCATGGCCTGCAGCAGAATCTATAAGCATTTCTGCCACTGGCATAGGATATTCGTCCTTAGGGGTAGCTGAATTCAAATCTCGAAAGTCAATGCATACCCTTAATTTGCCATTTTTCTTTATTACAGGAACAATATTTGCAATCCATTCGACATACCTTGTTGTGCGGATGAACTTACATTTCAGAAGTCTTTCGACCTCCTCTTTGATCTTCGACAAAATCTCGGGTGCGAAGCGTCTGGGAGTTTGCTTTACATGTTTCTTTCCTGCTATTATAGGCAACTTTAATTCGACTAAACTCCTGTCCAACCCAGGCATTTCGTCGTAGTCCCACGCGAAACAATCTTTAAATTCTTTCAGCAGTTGGACTATTTCGACTTTTAACTGAGGGTCCATCTTGGCACTTATGTAGGTTGGCCTTTTTTCTGCCCCCAGTCCTAAATCGACTTCTTCCAATGGATCCTGCGCCACCATCTTCATGTCTGTCGACGCTGGATCCTTTTCAAACCCCAAGGGTTCGTCATTATAAATGGCGTCAAGCTTTTGGTGTTGTCATTCGCCAACTTCTGCGTTGAACAAATCCTCTTCAACGTCCCTTTAAGGACATTGTTTGTTGAAATCATTTCTATTGGATTCGACAACCATGTATTTTACTTCGGCTTCAAGAGCCGCCTTGAGTTTATTTTTGGCTATATAAGCCGTAATCTTTTCGAGCACTGATGACTCACTCATCGTCACCAAACTCACTTCCCCAGCCCGGTGGCTCTATATGTGCAGTCCCAAAGACATAGTTTGCCTCATCGACCACTTCCATATCCCACTGGAAACCATATATAGGGTGGAGATACAGCGAACAGAAAGCATTATCAGTTGCCTTCAGGTCGAAAGTTGTTGGACTGCAAAGAGCTATATAGGCCAAGTGTTTGTCAAAGTTGCATCGATCCACATGGTTTACCTCAGCCATGAAATAGCTTTGATCTGCCTCTATGTTTTCGACAATTCCATCAGCTCGCCAAATAGCTATACGTTGATGCATCGACGAGGGCACAACACCCATGCCATGGATCCATTCTCTACCCAGAAGTAAATTATAATTAGCCTTTGAGGCTATGACCATGAACATCGTTGGTCTAGTTATAGTCCCAAAAGTTAAATCCACTTGGATAACACCTAAAGTGGTTCCCACTTTGCCTTCATAGTTTGATAATACCATGTTGTGGGGTTTTGCATCAGACTCATCTTTCCCTATCCTCTTCAACATATAATGGGGCATTAAGTTAACTGCAGCCCCTCCATCAACCAGGATTTTGTTTACTCCCACATTCTCCACTTTCCCCTTTATGAATAGAGGCTTGAGGTGGCCACGCATGGAGTCATCTGGCCATTCGAAAAAGGCATTATGTTCCTCGACACAGCCGTTATTCATAATATAGTAACATACTGGCTTGTGCCCTATAACTTCACTCTCCATAACATCTTCCTCTTCTTCGACCTCCATGACTTGGTCGTATTCTTTTGGAAGGACAGAGACCACATTGCATACGATGTCGAGAGACGCGTCTGAATCAGACCTAAAATCGTCAGTCATTTCGTCATCCTCTCCCACTTTTTATTTAGATGGTACTAGTTCAATTGCATTGCAGGAATTGTTGATGTAAGACTCCTCTTTTCGATTCACCACTTGGACATTGCTACTTAACTCTGGTTTACTTCTTTTGACAACAACCTTCTCAGCAACCCCTTTCTCAGCAGCTTCCTTTTTCGTCCTTTTTTGTCTTTGGAATCGCCTTCATTGGGACTTTGACATGGGATTCTTGCTTTTATAATTCTCTGAGGGATAAGGCCTTGGTTTTGGCCTTTCGCCTTCTTTCTTGCCAGCCATTGAAGAACCCCTCTGAACTTCAAAATTTTTCCACTTTCTCTATCCCTGGGCCTCCCTGATTGGTTGAACCCACTTATCACTAGGAGCTTTGTTGGTGGGTTTGAAGGTATTTGGGTGCCTTCCTCCAAACTTTTGCTGGTTTTGATCATTTCGCCTTAGGTCGAACCTCTCCGTTCTAGCAGGTGGAACTGCCCCCCAGTTTCCTTTCCTTTTTGCTTTTTCCATTCCCTCCAGATTATCTGCTGCCTTCTTGTTGAAAACAGTGCTACAGCGGGGGCACAGTATAACCTCAGATTTTTTCTTCTGACACCTTTGAAGGAACTCAATCAGATTCTCTTCCTCTTTAGGATACGGCACTTTTTGATATTCCTCTCTATGGCGCTCTTTATCAATCTGCATTGGAGCTTTCTGGGATACCTCCACCATATTAACATTGGCTGTTTGCCCATCTTCAATACTTAACTTGTGCATCTTCAGAGTGAGCCCCACCTCAATTTCATGCTTCTTCTTCGCCAGGTCGAAATCTCCCTGGCCCTCTTTTTTATCTCCTTCTAGAGATGGCTTCTTAATGTCATGTTGACAACAGAAACCAACATATTTCTCTTTTGGATCCTCTATTATCCTTCGTAGAATCCCATAAACAGTTGGCTTCGCAGGACCATCAGTAGTCTTTGCGTTAACCTTAGAGATACCTTCGCCAACCTCAGCATTGGCTTGGTCGAAAGTAACGCCAAACTCCATGTTGTCTCCATTAAGGCCCTCAGTAGCCTTATTCTTGTCTTCAACAAAACCTTCTGTAGCTTCGTCATTCTTAATAAAGTTGAGACCCTCAGTGGCCTCCTTCTCTTTCTCGACGAAACTTTCAGTAGTTTCGCCATTCTTTGCATTGTTGAAACCCTCAGTGGTTTCATCCTTGTTCACGCTGTTGAGACCTTCAGTGGCCTCCTTGTTGATGCAATTCTTCAAGCTTCCTTCGCCAAGGTATTCAGTAACCTTGATCATCACTGGTTTATTGACAAAGTCTTTGGATATTTCCTCCACATCACTTTCATCTATAGGGATCTCAGCGATCTCTACCATGTTCACATTTGTGTCGAAACCTTCAGTGGCTTCTATCATTTCAAAGCTGCACTCAGAACCCTCTTCGACCTCCACCATGTTCACTGTGGATGGTTCAGCATAGTGGGCTTCGACCATCTGCATTGGATTTGAATCAATCTTCATCTGTGGCTTCGACTTGTCGCCGAACTTCAATCTTCCGTCACGAATGGTATTTTGCACCAGATTCCTGAAAAGGAAACATTGAGATGTTTTATGACCTAAAAAATTATGGTACTTACAAAAACCTCTCTTTTTCTATTGTTCTATAGGAGGCACTATCATTTGGCCATCTTTAACCAACAAGTCAAATATTTCGTCACACTTAGTGACGTCGAATGTATAAGTCCTTTTAGGAAACTTATCATTCTTTTCAGATTCGACTGGGTTTTTTCCATTCGACGGAGCTAATACTTTACAACAGTATGGCGGACCCTGTTTCAATTCTGCTAAATCAACTTCTTGTTCGTCGAAACTAAATGATTCTCTCTCGTCATCATCATCTTCTTGACATACCCCCACATAAGCCACTCTTTCTTTCTTATTTTTAGTTACTCTAGCTTTTTCGGCTTTTAAACGTTCGACTTGTCTCACCCTATCCGCCAATTGTGCCATGTCCCTCAGATATTGAGTGTCTAATTTCTTTCTAATTGAATAGTCAAGACCACCCGCTGCCATTTCGATTAATTCATGCTCAGGCACTTGCGTGAAACATCTCGCCTTAAGTAATATAAACCTATTTAAATAATCATCAATTGGATCAGAGAATTTTCTTTTAACACTAGCCAACTCCTTCAAACTTATTTTCGTTTGTCCCATGTAAAATTGTTCATGGAACAGCCTTTCTAACTGGACCCACGTATGAATCGAATTTGCAGGCAAAGACGTAAACCAAGTAAAAGCATTTTTTGTTAAAGAACTTGGGAAATATTTCATTTTTAAATTTTCATTGTGTGCAATTTCTCCTGCTTCGATCAAGTAACGGGCCACATGTTTGACATTAGATTCGCTAGTATCCCCTGAGAATTTGGTAAACTTGGGGACTTTCCATCTTGGGGGTAATTCTTGTTGCAAAATATACTCAGACAATGGGGATGTATAACTGGGCCTTTGCAGCCCCACATTCACACCATTTCTGGCCATAATCCTTTCGACCATGGCTGCTAAATTGTTTTCTGCTGGCATGTTGTTATGACGCAATTGTTGCACAACATCATCAACATCTTGGTCTCTATGGACTAACACCCTTCTAGGCTCTTGTTGGACAAGAATTTCGACATGAGGTTGTTCTACCACTACCTCTTGGTTTCTAGGGTTTACTTGAGGAACATTCGCTGGCCTCTGGTTTATTGTGGTTTCCTCTTCGATAACTACTCTGGGATTCTGAACTATTTGTTCCCTTGGTTGGGTTTAAGGAACACCAAAGAAGTCAGCAATGCGCGTCATTTGCGCTGCTAATAACTGGTTCGTTTGGGTGGTGTTTTGTATTAAAGGATTAAATACAGCCCCCATTTATTGCATTAGCATCTGCACCATATCATGGTTGCTTTCGTCCATTTGTTGCCTAATTACGTGTGCATAATTGTTAGTGATTGCAGGCATATAAGTTTGGTATCACGTTGACACAGGCTGACCCATTCTGCCTATGTGGTTCGTACCAGACCCTGATCCTTGTAGGGGCGAAGTAACATTAACCAAAGGAACAAAGTATAATGATGACGCATTGTGCAAACTTGCCATCACAGTTGTTGGCATTCCATAAGGTTGTTCTCTATTATGTGGAGGCATTGAAAAATTCATCGCAAATGGCCTATGAACACCCCCTAAAGGAGGAGGGGTTATATGAGGCATTTGGGGTCCAACTGTAGAGACACTAGGCGCGTTTTGGGATGCCGAAATCGCTGGTGTCGACCCCGTTGATGATGGTATCGCCTCTAATACAGAAACTGACGCTGCATTTTCTCCTGTCGAAGGAATAGGCGTTGGGTTGTTAACATTTTGATTATTAGGCGCGTTTTGATTCGCCATTCTTCTTATTCTTGTTCTTTTTGGTCTTTCTTCGTTGTTCACGGCTAACTTGCCACTCCTTAGAATCATACAACGAAATAAAAACTTTTTCTTCTAAGAATTTGCTATAAGAACAAAAGACAAACTAAACAAATGCACTAGGTCCCACCGGGCGTGCCAATTTGTTCGCTGGTAAATTTGACGAACAATCTCTGGTTTCCTAATTTATGAAAATTAGTTTACTAACAGGACCAACCACACAAATTCTAGGACAAAGTGCTTTTGAAAGTGTCTTTGAATTGAATAAGAAGGTATTCGTTTTGTATTTGCTTAAGGTTTCTTTTAATGGTTTTCGACTAAAAGAACAAAGGTATAATATGGCGAAAAGATAATTGAAGATAAGTTTAAATGAGAAATAAAGTAAATTTTCAAACTAAAGGAAATGACTTGAATGTAAAGAAATGAAGAAAAAAACTTTGAATTTTATTAAAGTGCATAAATGTAAACTGGTGTTTTCCATACATACATTTTCCAGAACACTCGTTTCTCTCACACGGTTACTTTGAGTAATTGTGGTAATTTGTACAAAGTTTGGAACACACTGATTCCTATCACAACTATCCTATTTATATACAAATAAAATAATTGCTAATAACAGTCACTTCCTAAAAATACAACACATGGCTTCTTGCATGTCTTTTCTCCATTAGATTTTCTCCACGCGTAATCTGCCAAAGGTAACGCCCTTTTACATTCAAATTTCAAACTTCATGTCGAAACAACACACCTCTCCAGCAGTGTCGAAATGTCGAAATCTTATATTTCAAATATCTTCTTCAATTTATACTTCCAGCTACGAATAACAATAGTTTGTCGAAAATACTAAAATCTCAAATCATTTAATGGTGTCGAAAAATACTCATATACAGCTAGATATGAGATCGACTCATATCCCTTATACCCATACCCGAATACAATTATGAGAATGAATATGGAAGCGTATCTGAGTCTGCCATTGAAAATAGCTGTGTTATAAAAATCGGTAAAGTCAAATGAATCCAGGACTGAATTGTGAATGAAATCACTTTCCTTAAAAGTAATCCAAGCACTCTCAGATATGTCTTAGAGTTGGAACGCAGGAATACCAAAGATAATTCAGCCTTATATCGAATTTCCGCAGGACCGACGAAAACTCAATTTGTAGCGAAGAGTGTTTGAAATTTGTTCAAGAGGATATTTGTTTTGTGATGTGATTTTATGAATTCCATAATGGAGTATTTATAGGCCATGTATGTGGTGTTTCACAAGGTTGTAACCCTTGACGAAACAACACCTTTTAACCAAAAGTTGCATTGATTCCAAGCATTGCCTATGTCTATTCCGCAACAACACTTCACGAAGTGTTGCTTCTCTTCGAATTCAAAAATTCAAACGCATGCATAGACCAAAATGAGAGAAATAATGATCCCGGCCGAAGGCCAGCCGTCACCTGTCGGAGTGCCATCGGTGCAGCCTCATAACACTGAAAGTAGCCTGATTGCTCTGATGCGTCATGCATAAGTGCTCAAATGCCACCTTCAAGCCGACACTAGTGCCTCTACTCCATGCCCACGGACCCGGTCCCCGATACAGAGCAACAACGACACCGGCGAGGGGGTGTATGGAGGAGACAAAAGGCATAATACTTGGGACCACCACACTTGTACATGTGACACTTTATCCTCTTTTGTCCTTTTATTGAGTTAATGCTCATAACTCTTTATAAAGGCTTTTAAAGTGAGTGAAACATTCTATGTGAGACTATTTCCCAATCATTTATTGGCATTTACTCACTTCCACTTTTCTTTTCATTTTGGAACACACCCATGAACATTTATTGTTAATAATTACAACAATCCCCCATTTGTTCTAATAATGACAAGAGAAATTCCAAAAAAGAGAAATAAAGAATGTTAATACAGTTAACTATCTTTCGATTTGAACTTAACCTTAGTAAGAATAACACAAAGTCTAATCGGAATGTTAGGTAGCAATTTGAACTGTTATTCCCTGTGATTATACCGGCGTTACCTTACACACACACTCTTTAACGGTTCTTCGCCTACATCTATCGCCTAACACTATTTATGGCCATGTGCTTTTCCTATTTTTGTGATTTTTTCATGAGAGAAACTTCAACTCTCACTTTGAGACGGCACCATCTCAAAATTCACACAGGTGAAGTTCATATTGTATCCTTTTCCATGGGACACATACCCTCAGTATTGAACTTCATTAAGAGTTTAAATAAAAACTCAACGCTTATTTTAAAGGTCAACATTATCACAAAATGTTCGACAAACATCCAAATCAATGACTTGTTGTTACCCATTGAATCTCGAGGTTAATGTTCTACTAACGTAAGATTGGGTTATCGCTGCTGTCGGAACTCTTACTCAAGGAGTTTCAACCCCATGCCTCTTGAGGTTGTTTTTAATAAGTCTCTGGCCAGTGGCTTAGTAAATGGATCAACCAAATTATAGCTCATTTGCATATAGGTGAGTGAAATTATTCCATCTTTAATCAGTTTTCTCACGAAAGTATGTCTAAGACCAATGTGCCTAGACTTTCCATTGTATACTTAACTGAATGCTCTTGCTAGGGTGGCTTGGCTATCACAATGTATCAACACTTTTAAAATATTTTCTTTAGCCAATAGGACTTCCAACAGAAGGTCTCTCAACCATTCTGCTTCTTGACCAGCAAAAGCAAGAGCCACAAACTCTGATTCCATGGTCGAAAGAGTAATGCATGTTTGTTTCTTGCTCTTCCAAGAAATCGCACCTCCAGCTAATCTAAATATCCACCCAGTTGTAGATTTATGATCTCCAACACTCGATATCCAACTCGCATCAGTATATCCTTCTAGTATAGTAGTAAGCCTGCCATAATGAAGACCAATATTTTTTTTCTTTAAAAGGTAACCGAAAATTCTGGTTATGGCCTTCCAATGTTCACCATTTGGAGTACTAGTAAATCTACTCATCTTACTAACTGCAAATGTTATGTCTGGTCTGGTGCATTGCATTAAATACTTTAGACATCTAATCACACTTGCATATTCCAATTGGGCTACATTCTTCCATTGTTCTTTTAAAGTTTGACACTAGGATCAAATAGAGTGTTTTCTTCTTTAAAATGCAGGTGTTTGAACTTGTCCAACATTTTCTCAATATAATGTGTTTGACTAATATCATAAACCTCACTATTTCATTTTACTTTAACCCCTAAAATGGTTTTAACAAGTCCAAGATCATTCATCTTGAAAGTGGAAGTGAGAAATTTCTTTGTTTCTAAAATTCCATTCATCTCATTGTTAATGATCAACATATCATCAACATATAGACACAAAAATATTACAATGTTTCCATGCACCTTTGTGTACAAACATTTGTCATAAGAATTTATAGTAAACTCATTTGAAAGTATGACATAGTCAAACTTTTGATGCCATTGTTTTGGTGTCTGTTTTAAACCATATAAGGATTTGACAAATTTGCATATTGTTTGTTCATTTCCAGGAAACATGTAACCTTCTATTTGTTCCATGTAGATTTCCTCATTGAGATATACATTTAAGAATGTTATTTTAACATCCATTTGATGAACTATAAGATTATTCAAAGAGGCTAAGGTGAACAATACTCTAATTGTTGTTGTTCTTGCCACTGGTGCATATGTGTCAAAGTAATTAACACCCTCATTTTTTTCTAAATCCTTTTCTTACTAATCTTGCCTTATATGTGTTTAATGTACCATCATTATGATACTTCTTTTTAAACACCCATTTGCATCCAAGGGGCCTTGAACCCTTTTGAAGGTCAACAAGTTCCCAAGTGTGGTTTGAAATAAACGAATCCATTTCATCTTGGATAGCATCTTTCCAAAAAAATAAGAGTCACTTGAAGCCACTGCTTCTTTATAAGTTTTCAGATCATCTTCTAATTGGAGAATAATAGGGATCTTATGAACATCATTCTTTCAATTTCCTTCAACTAGATAAACGGAAATGAGTTGAGAATTGATTTCATCTGGACCTAGAACTTTATCTTTTCGGGCTCTTTTGCTTACCCTAGGCTCAGGTTGTGTTTCAATAATCTGTGAGATACTTTCAGCCAGTACTTCACCAATTCGTGGAGAGTCTTCATCACGAGATTCTTCATTTGTGGGAATCTCATATTCCTTATCCTTCGTGATAAGGTTTTCAAAAAACTACACATCTCTGGATTCAACAATTACGTTAGATTCCATATTTAAAAGTATATGTTTTGTTTTTTGGATGCATATCCTATGAAAGCACATTTGATCCCTCAAGGACCTAATTTCGTTCTTTTAGGATCCATATTCTTGTAATATGCACACACCCCCACACTCTAAAATAATCAATATTTGGTGATCTACCTTTCCATATCTTATATGGAGAAATACCGATTAACTTTAAAGGAATCATATTCATTATATGACATGTGGATAATAATGCTTCAACCCACAAATTAAATGGCAATTCAGAATGCATTAACATAGCATTTATCATTTCTTGATATGTTCGATTTTTTCTCTCGGCTAGACGATTTTGTTATGGTGTATCAGGTGTCATACCCCAAATTTGTCCTACCTGTGTATTACTTTTCATCTGTACATCCATCCATTAACCGTTATTCAGAAAATTCAAGAAATATTTCGCTTCTGTTTGTTGTAGTGTTTGAGGGTCAGTTAGACAAAGTTTGTTTCAAGATCAAGGTCTGGGTGTGATTGATTCAAGTGTTTGTGTCTGAAGTTTCAGTCATTGGTTTTTTTGGTGCCAGTTCAGATTATCCGTGTGTGGATCAAGTTATCAAGGTGTGTGCAAGTACTGATTGTGTGGTTCAGGTTCTTTGTCATTGATCCAGGATTCGTCAGATTTGTAGTTCAATCAAGACCATGTTAAGAACGGATTCGAGATTGCAGTGTCATTAGTTGGAAGTTGATTCAAGGAGGATCTTCTTCGACTTAATTCAAGAATTGTGGTATGCAAGTTTCGTTTGTCAGAGGTTTTGAGTGTCGATCAAACAAAGGTGGAGGCACATTACCGTTATCCATATCCATTCCCGTAACCATTTTGTTATTTACCCATTTTTCAATCCAATTTTTCATTCGACTATCCATCGTCATGTCCATCCATTTTTAATCATTTTCCAAATCTATTTATTCATTTCTTTAAACCTAAATCTTTATCCAATTCGACTTATCCACAAAATCCATTTCTTTTTTATCCTTTAATATCCATTTCTAACCATTTTTAATTCCATATCCACTTTTTTGTCCATTATTCAATTCAAATACCCATGTTTAAAGTCCATTTAGTTCATCAAACAATTGTTCATTTTTATTACCATACTTCACAAAAGAATTCAATTCAAAAGTCCAAGTCCGCAACCCATTGAGCCCATTACATTCTTTTTTCCAAACCAATATAAAAAAAACAAAATATAATAATAATGAGGAACAAGTTGATACACACTTTAACCAAAAATCTCTTGAACCAGTTTACAAGTTATGAACCAATTCCACCTGAAAAAAGCCAAAACAACAAATAAGCTTTTCCTACGTCACTACAAGCCTTGCTAAACCATGGCCCACATGAACCAATACTCTACCAAACCTTTCCTGCATCAAATAAACAAAACCGTACACCCTGCAACCAGTACACAACAATAATCTCCAATATTTCACAAAAACAACCACACAGTACCTGCGGTCAACAACCCTTCACAATCAATTTTCAAAGGAAAAAAGTAAAACTTTCTGAACTACACACCGTACCATGCTACACCCCAAGACAAAACGAAGCCATAAGCCATGCGCAACCTGCTACCTCTTCTGCTGTCCAAACGTACCTCCCTGCAACGTGATACCAAGCTTTAGTAATAACCAACATAGGCACTGCGTCAGAAACGTACAACAGCGACAACACATACCCACAACATTGGAAAGGGACAACACGGAACAAAAAAAAAGTTTGGTTTCGAATTTAAAAGAGAAGAGATTACTACAAGAGGGGAGGAGGAGATACTCACTTGGGTCTGTAGAAAAAGACTCCGATTTTTTTCTCTCAACTTTCATTTTTCATGACCTTTCCTTAGATCCTACTCCCTCATAAAATAGACGAAAACCATCGCTTCAACAGACCTTTTTCTCACACACTACAACATTCAAAAATCCCCAAAAGAAAGAACTCTCATGAACAACACACAGTATAATACATTGGCCACAAACCTATTTTCGCCATCTGACCACAAACCTTTTTCTCAGTTTTTGTTTCGTTTTCAAATCCAACCACCATCGCCCCTTCAAAACCCTGTTTCCTCCACAAACCTGCTGCCTTCTCCATACTAAACCGACTCCAAACTCACACGCACGAGACAACCCTTGAAACCTCAAAAAAGATTGAAACAGAACGAGGAAGAAAGTAGAAGAAGGAAGTCGTCGGTGTTCCGTCATTCCTCTCGACTGAGCATCAACCTCCGCCATCTTTAGCAGCCTTCGGCAGATTCTACATCATCACAAGCTACAAGTTATGGCCCTCACCTTGTCATGTCCAATTGCTCTGTTACCTTCAGTTTTAGCAATGATGACGTATTTCGAGTTCGCCGCAACAACAACACGCCGCAACTTCATCTAACCTCACTCTCCTTCATCACTTGCACAGTCCCGGAAGTCATCTCTCAACCACATCCACTAAACCACAACCCACTCAACACAACAATCTCAACCAAATCGTACCCAAAAACACCTTCTTCATCATACTATTAACAAAAACCTCCATCAAATCATCAATTGCTGAAACCTTCGTTCAACTCATCACCACGCCACTACTCACGAACAGGACCTGGCTTGCGAATCGTAACATCAACCTCAGCCTTCTTCATTTCCGTTTCACACCCAACGAATCAAAACAGAAACCTTCACCGCCACCATCTCGCCAATTTTTTGACAACTCACCACCATTAACCCTCTGATCCAAATACCTCTTCAACCTTCAATTAAAAAAATACAACAACCACACTCAAACCAAATCGTAACCCAGAATCGGTGAGACGAAAGAGAAGAAAGAGACGAACCAGAGAAAAACGAAATCGAAATGAATCAACCTAACCAAATCGTGCAGGACCAAAGCGATCGAGACGGGAAAGGGAAAGACGAAAACCAGATTTGAAGAAGGAGATACGAGGGAGAAAGTTCATACGTCCATTTTGAAGTTTCAAGGGTGAGTCTTCTGATTTAAGCTTTTCTCTGCGTAAACTCTTGCTTGTTTAAGTGTGGTTATCCTTCTGTTTCGTTCTTGCCTCATTTTAATGGAGTTTTTTGGGTTTAGGTTTACGAAAAGGGGAGGTTCGATCTAGGTGATTCATTAGGTTTTTGTTGAAATTGAGAGTAGATTTGGATTCAGGGCGTGTTTTTAATGGGGGTTGGTGTTTGGATTAAGGCAAGATGAGTCGTACTCGCCGGAGAAGACGGTGGCGGCCGCTGCACGCCACCGCTCCTCCGGCCCCTTTTAGGTTTCCGGTGACTATTGTTTGCAGAGAAAGTTAGATGAGAGAGGGATATTGACGTTGAGAAAGAGTGAGTGAATGAATTGTTCGTTTTCATAGTGGCCTTATTTTGTCAATAATTTGGTTGTGGCAGACCCCCACCGGTGACAAGTGTCACCGGTTCTTAAGTGATTTCCATGGATCCCACGCATCCCCACCATATGGGTACTCACTGCCTAGCCGTTTGATCTAGGGTCTTCGTTGACCCAATGCTAGATCAGTGGTCCAGATCTGCTGGAGAGTCCACCATGGACTCCCATCCGCATGGGCTTCTAGCGTATTGGGCCTGAGGAATTTTAGAATCACATCCCCATTTTGCTTTCTATTTCTTGCCCACTCTATTGATTTTTAGATTTATTTTAATCCCTTTTAACATATTTAAAATCCAAAAACATTGTTATTAACTTATTTAAAAACAGAATAATAATAATTTTAGAAAAAAGCTAGAGATTTTGTTTGCTAATTAATTAATTTCATTAAAATTATTTATTTAATACTAACTAATTATTTTCATAATTAGTTTTATTAAATATTTGATTTTAACTTAATTAATTTTATTAGTCCAATTTCTTTAACCCTAAAAATTCAATACTTTTAATTCTTGCTAATAAATTAAATTGATGATTAATTTTATTAAACCACTTTATTTAATACTAATTAACTTTAATAGTTAATTTTATTAAATATTTTAGTTTAATTTGATTAATTATTTGATTTTTCCTTTTCTCTAAAAATTTAAAAAACATATTGATTTAGTTTAGAATTTCCCCTCCTTAGATTAACCTTAGGAATTTAGGATACTAATTATACTAACATGTTTGATTATATTTCTCTCCCATTTTATTTGTGATTTTTATGTGAGGTTTATCTTTTTTCATGTGGATTAATTTCATGCTCTAATTATATGTTTGTCTTTCATAATATGCTTGTCCAAACCCAAAAATCTTTTCACACTAATATCTTGACTTAATGTCAAGCCCTTTTAATACCTTGTAAGTCAATCGTTTTCACGATCGCAATCGACCTCACAATGCCTCCTCTTGGGCTTTATACAACGATACTTGTTGCACATTTCACTTTGGTTTGCATGCATTGTGTGATTGTCATACTTTGATCGTGGCTCGATTATTTCCACTTGAGTAATTGTACCCCTCTCCCGTAAAACTAAAATCAACTTTTTTTCACAAGAATAAACAAGATTGATCCAACGTCAAGCATTTTCCAAAACAAATTCAATTAATCAATTCATCCTCAAGCATTTACTTGATCCATATATCAAGTCCCACTACCCCTCTTGTAAGTCGAGCGCTTTTGCCTCGCAATCGACCTTACCTTGAACCATTATGACCACCTTTCCATTAGTCCTCAACCATTTCGCACGCACATTCAAACCTTGATCAACATCAAGCATTTTTTCGAATCAAATCAATACATTTAAACCACACTTAAATACTATTTCATAAAAGAAGAAAAGGGAGTAGAATGGAATCTTCGATTTTTCTCCTCAATTGATTGGGCCCGAGGAATCTTTCTTAAGTTCGAGCAATTGTCTTTTTTAAAAGATCCATAACGCGATTACATATCAAACCCCTTTTTACAATAAATCAAATCAAATCTTCTTTTCTTAAACACTTGGATGAAAAAGAGAGAGAGTCGGTTCTTCGACTAGCTTTCCCGATTACTTGGACCCGAGGAATCTTTCTTAAGTTCAAGTAATTGTCATCTATTTAACATACTCTAACCATATTAAAACTCTTTCATATTAAGGGCGAAAAAAAGAGAGAGCCGGTTCTTCGACTTGCTTTCCCGATTACTTGGGCCCGAGGAATCTTTCTTAAGTTCGAGTAATCGTCACCCAATCAAAATACGAACACATTAATCCAACTCCTCGCCGCCGTGCGATTAAAACTCTTTTCATAAAGAACATTGTTTAAGTCATTCTTTCGCGCATATGAACTCGTGCTTCAGCCTCCCCTAGCGAGCAGACAAGCCAACGTTTAGCAGTTAGAATGCAACCTAAACTCTCATTCGCCTAAAACACGTCCAAATCCAACTCTTTTTCTCAATCAAATCTTAACATACTTAATCCAAATCAAACAACTTTCACAAAAAGAACATTGTTTAATCCATTCTTCCGCGCATATGAACTAGTGCTACAGCCTCCCTCAACGAGTAGGCAAGCCAACGTTTAGCAGTTAGAATGCGAATTAAACTCTCGTTCGCCTAAAAAACACAAACCAAACAACCGTAGTCCCACGAAACACGAATGCTCTGACTTTCCATTGTACGAGGGAATACGTAGGCCCAAGGGTTCTAATCCTTGCCGAGCACACTAATAAAAAACCACCCCATTTTTTCCCCTTAGAAAGCAAATCCTTTAGAAGATAACTAACAAACCTAGCTAACTTTCTCACGAATCGAATCAAGAGGTTCCCGTTGAGTACAACGGACGTAGAGGGTGCTAATACCTTCCCTCTTGCGTAACCGACTCCCGAACCTGAATTTGGTTGCAACGACCATTTTCTTATCCCTTTCAAAGGTTTTATCGATATTTTCCTTTCCCTCTTTTGGGATAAATAAAGTTCGGTGGCGACTCTGTTTCGAACAGTTCTTTCCGTGTCCATCGCGAGGATCGTATTTTTCGAGGTACGACAGATGGCGACTCTGCTGGGGAATTGCATTGCCCTATGCTAGAGAGAGTCAAGCCTAACTTGACTCGGTTCGTGAGTGTTAGATCCACTTGTTTATTTATCTTCTCTTATTGTTTTATTGCTTGCTTGTTTGATTGTCTGTTATCTACTTGCTTGCTTATTTCTATTATATCCTATTATTATCTCTCATAACACTGTGGGGGTTCTCTGATCATTGGTGCTCTGTGAGATGGCTCTACACCCGAGTCGAGAAAAACCCTAGGATTAGGATGGTGGTTGTGTAGTGTAGACTTGCGTGGTCTCTTCCGCGTGAGTTGAAGTAAAAACCCCGCTTGGAGTATATTCCCTTGGAGATATTATTGTTGTGGTAAATCTTTGCCATGGCGGTAATATTTTTGAGGTGGGTCGTTGATCCCAAGGACCATTAACCCATTTACCCATGGTGGTTGGTAGTGTTAACTCTTTGTGAGTTGATGCGAATGCCCCAATCAAATGAGATCCCTCGAATGTATTACTTCCTGACAGTAATATTTTTGACCTCGATCTAGGATTCTGAGAACTTTATTTAGAACCCGTGTGTCGATGGTCGTGTAGTAGGCGCCTCCGAGGAATCTTTCTCATGGGGAAGAAATGAAGACCTCACCTAGACGAGATTGTTTCGAGAATATTATAGTCGGACAAATCTTTGTCGTGGCTATAATGTTTTCGAAATATATCTGTAACTCTAGGCACCTACCCGTTTAGAGCCTACCTATGGAGGGTCATGTAATCAGAGATATCTTGTGTCTAACTCCTTCCTCAGAATCAGATGTTGTTTTGATCCTGGAACCCTGCATTGCATACTCATGACATTAGCATATCATTTTCCAACAAACTCATCCGATCCTTTGTCCATAACCCGCAGCTGATTTCCCGACACACGTATTGGACTTGAGGTAGCTCTGGGAGAACCATGGAACACTTGAAGCAGAATCAAGTTGAGTGGAGAAAAGGCATGAATAACATGAAAGGCAAGATGAGGCAGATGTCAGAAGCTTTAACAACTATGGGGAGAAGAAAGAAAAAGCTTCAACAAGGCACAATATCTAGGAGTGTTACTCCCGCAGTTCCTTCTACTCCACAAGCTGTAGTGAATAATCCATTGTGTGTTGTTCCTCCTGGGTTTTGTCCCCGACCAATCCTTCCACAGCCTCAGAATCAGTGGTCAGCACCCATTATGTCCCAAGGGCATGATAATCTAAATCAGAGAGGCCATAAAAAGTCTAAGTTGCGCCCTATTCTTGACCCCATTCCTATACCATGTGGACAACTACTATCATACCTGATTCAGAGTTCAATGGTGGCACTCACTTCCCTTGGACCGGCTCGTAACCCTCCCCCACCTGGATATAATCATAATGCACAGTGTGAATACCATAAAGGAGCAAGGGGGCACTTTATTGAGGACTGTTGGTCATTCAAGAATAAAGTTCAAGAGCTTATTAACAAGAAACACCTAGTCTTTGAGGAAGACAACCCAGGGGTAGAGTGTGAGTACCACACTGGAACCATAGGGCATGCTGTCAAAGAATGTGAAAGCTTTCGAAACAAGTTGCAAAAATTGACAAGAAAAGAAGACCTTAGCATGAGTGGTCTAATCCAAAGATCTGGCAAAGAGAAAATACAAGAGTTTCTTGGACCACTCAGAATCTTGTACCACAAGGAAGAGGTCAAGCTTATGGAAGATGAGACATCTTTATTCTATGATAACAATGTTGAAAATATGGTATGGGATGTCACCACCTCAAGAGAGGAGCTGGAGAAAAAGTCCAAAAGGGTTGTATTTTGTGAAGAGGCTTTGAAAAAAGACTTTGGAAAGCATCCTGTTGGTTCTAATGACGATGATGACATCAACCTTTGGGTCCCAAAAAGGCAACCAACAATGCCTAGAGCACCATACCAAATACCTTGGGCTGCTCCCAATACAAGTCAATGAGCTCATGGCCGAGGAAATCAAAATCCAAGCCAGAATCAGATAAGGCCTCACAACAATTTGGAAAGGAGGAATGCTCATTTTGATCCAATTCCTATATCCTACACTCAGCTTCTGCCATATCTGATTCGAAATTCATTGGTGGAGCCCAAGTCTCTCAAGCCGGTGCCAGAACCATACCCTCCTGGGTATGATCCTAATGCGCATTGTGGCTATCACGCTGGATCAGTGGGGCATTCAACTGAAGATTGTGAAGCTTTCCAAGCCAAGGTACAACACTTGATTGACAAGAAGTGCATATCCTTTCAAGAAGGGAGTTTAGTTGTGCGTATCAGCATCTCGCCCAAATGAGTTTGAGGATTCCAAGAGGCATCTTCTCAAGCCAGTGGTTCAGATAGGAAGACTTCCTCAGATACTGGAAACCATTGGACATTTATCATTTCCATTTTTAATTTGGTTATGTTAAATGCTACTTGTTTTGAATATTGTTGTTTTGAATGGTAATATTAATGATGTGACCATGCATTTTCTGAATTAATCATGTCGCATTCGCTCATTTTTCTTCACTTATATATAAAAATATAAAATACAAAAAACAAAAACAACAAAATTCTTCCATATACTTCTTGTCCACTTTCTTTATCAAACTTTTGTTTAACAAATTTTGGAGGGAGGATGATGAAAACAAAATACCCATAATTGTTGCAGTATGCTTTCGGATGGAATCCTGCCAAGGATGTACAGGCATTGTTTCAAATCCCCAAACACTGGAGAGATAAGGAGTTAATCCCTAGTTAACCACTTCGAGCTAGAAGTAGTAGTTTCCTTCGGATAGTCAAACCCTTACACTCAACCAGGGGCAGGGTAGTGTTCAGTTAACCTGATTACGCACTCAGTTCACAAAAGCAAAATCCAAAAACATGATGGTTGTTCATCAATTACCCATGACTTGGCAGTCACAAGCCTTAATAAAAAAAATAATAAAAAAAATAATCAAAAGCCTGCTAAGTCGAACACCTCAAAAGGAGACTTAGGCAAAAATCAAGGCAATCCCGATGGACTCGAAAAGAGTCCATGCAAAAATTAGGGATCAAAAACAATTCCAAAAGAGGCTTTCGAATCCTCAACAAAAACAAAATAAGATTCACTGACATCCATCAAAACAAAATAAGGTGACTGCCATTTCGAGCAAACCTTGAATCGTCACTCTTACACCGTCAACCATTTTGAAAAACCAACATGTGCAGATTTAACTGAACGTAAGACTGGAGAACATCACAAAGAAGGGGTGGGTACAAAACGCACTTTGAGCCTTATATCCTTTGTTTCTATAACCGTGAACCAGACCATGTTATAACCCTTAATAGACCTAATTGAGGCGGGGTTTATTCTGAGAGCATACTACTAAAAGGTTGCGTATACTGACTCCTACAAGTTTACTAATCTTCTGAATTGATGTCATATTCTTGCTATATCTTTCACACCAGCTAAATCAGCACCACGTTTGGACTAATGGTCCATCCGTCACACACTATCACATCATTCTAATAATGACTGATTTTCAAAACTTGCATGAAAATTGCGTTAAAATTACCATTTGTGAACGAACAATTTTGACTGCAAGTCAGTGTTTGACATCAAGGAAATTCCAACAAGGAGCAATCAAAGAGAGCTAGATCATTCAACAAAGTTGATCTGAACTAACAACACCTCATAACCCTTTGGAACAGGGGCATTGACATCCAATGATTATGGAATCAGTCAGTTTAAAGCAAGTCCCCGAAACATTAGTTGATAATGGGGCAAATCATTTAAGAACAGGTTGATCAAGGTGAATTACCTCAAGACTCTACCAAACAGGGGCAGGCCACCCAGAGGTTCTTTTGATTAAGAGTAAACCCTTCCAATGTTCAATCAACGCAAGTTAATTCGCTCCAACGCTCATTCTGGGGCAAGCTACCTCAAGGGTACTTCGAAGCCAAATACTTCAAGAGTTATTCAATGAAGGAATAATCCTCTCATGACTTGGAATTCTGGGGCAAGCCATCTCGAGTTCATCTCATGGTACAACTGCTTCTAACTCCCTTTCAAGGACAAATCCTTTCATGACTTGGAATGCTGGGGCAAGCCATCTCGAGTTCACCTCATGGTATAACTGCTTCCAATTTCCTGTCAAGGAGAAATTCTTCATAGACCCAGACTGGGGCAAGATGAGCTACACAGGGGCAAATCTCTCCATTGCTTTCAATCTGCTCAAGCGAACACCATCAAGTGACCGTTGAGTTCAAGACGAGTGTCGGGGAATCATGCTATCACCCCACAAATAACCTTTTGCCTTCTTGCTGACAAGAAACTTTGCCGCAAAGGAACTTACCCATACCTTATCCTCTCCTGGGGCATCTTTGGAAACTTTCATATCATTGCATAAATCACTCATATGCATTGGTCATGTCGCTTCGCTCATTGCATAGACATGTGTCTCATTCCTCGAGCCTAACCTTCCAACAAATTTTGACATCTCAAAGCCTGGTATCGCAAGACTTGACACTAAAGTCCAACTTAGCTTGGCAATCCCAAAGTCCAACTTAGCTTGGCAATCAAAAAGTCCAATTCTTTATTGGCAAGTACCCAAAAGTCCAACTTAGCTTGGCAATCCCAAAGTCTAACTTAGCTTGGCAACCCAAAAGTCCAACTTAGTTTGGCAATCCAAAAGTCCAACTTAGTTTGGCAATCCAAGGCCCAATTCTCGTCTGGAAAATATTTTAAGGTCCAGTTCTCGTCTGGCAAAATATTTTAAGGTCCAGTTCTCGTCTGGCAAAACATTAAAAGGTCCAGTTCCCGTCTGGCAAAGCATTTTAAGGTCCAGTTCTCGTCTGGCAAGCATTTTAAAGTCCAGTTCTCGTCTGGAAAATTATTTTAAGGTCCAGTTCCCATCTGGCAAATCATTTTAAGGCCCAGTTCTCGTCTGGCAAATCATTTCAAGGTCCAGTTCTCGTCTGGTAAATCTTTTAAGGCCCAGTTCTCGTCTGGAAAGCATTTTAAAGTCTAGTTCTCGTCTGGCAAATTTTTTAAGGCCCAGTTCTCGTCTGGCGAATACCCTTTTAAAACCAGTTCTCGTCTGGTAACCTATCCTCCAATCCAGTTTTAGTCTGGAAGTTTGACCCAAAGTCCAATCCTTATTTGGCAACTACTCAAAAGTCCACACTCTTTGGCACCTTCAAAGTCCAGTCTTCATTGGTAACCATTAAAAATCCACCGTTGTTGGCATCCTCATAACACCTGAAAGTCTAATTTATTGGCAAACACCAAATAACCAAAGTCCAATTCCATTTGCCAATTACCAAATCCAATCCCTGGTGATACCCACGACAAGGAAACCTATCCCCAGTGCGCCCGATCATTTGCATCGTCATGTGCATAACATATCAAGCACTATCATATCTTGTGCATTCATACGTGCATTAGATTCTCTAGTAGTTGCATCTTAGTATGTGTTTCAGTGCATTTTGCAATGCATGGCATATCCATCCCCAACATATCATAACAGGATCCAGGATCAGTTCACAAGCATCTTGGCCAGTCCTCCATCAAAGTCGGCAGCATTCTTCTAAAAGAGGAGTTGATACCCCGCACGTGCTCAAGGAATTCTTTTCCCCATCAAGTCATTCATCAGCCATGCAGTTGATATTGTCAATCCCCAGCAGCTGTTGCTATTCTTACTCCCCAAGCAGAGGATATCCTAGAAAGTTTCTTGTGAGCTTTCCCTTGTAGAGCCAGCATATTTCCTCCGACAGGAATCTTGCTCAAATATTCCCCTAGCAAATTTACCGCGGAGATACTGCTTTGGTATCATCGGAGAACCTTAATGGATAAGGGACTGCTTCGACGACCCAGAGAATTGTCTGCCTTCAGAGATACTGCTTTGGTATCATCGAGGAACCTTAATGGATAAGGGACTGCTTCGACGACCCAGAGAATCGTCTGCCTTCAGAGATACTGCTTTGGTATCGTCGAGGAACCTTAATGGATAAGGGACTACTTCGACGGCCCAGAGAATCGTCTGCCTTCAGAGATACTGCTTTGGTATCATCGAGGAACCTTAACGGATAAGGTGTTGCTTCGACTACCCAAAGGATCTCAAGTTATTCTGTTCAGTTTGGATCCCGCTACTTCATTCTGTCAACTCTTACTCCATGGCACTTTACCTTTTGTCGGACAAATTTTGGGGTCTTTTTGTATCTAATTGACTTCTACCCTTAAAATAAACACTATGCAGTAGTTCATTCTCTCGGGTTTAAGACAATTAGATAGGGGCATCTGTCATACCCCAAATTTGTCCTACCTGTGTATTACTTTTCATCTGTACATCCATCCATTAACCGTTATTCAGAAAATTCAATAAATATTTCGCTTCTGTTTGTTGTAGTGTTTGAGGGTCAGTTAGACAAAGTTTGTTTCAAGATCAAGGCCTGGGTGTGATTGATTCAAGTGTTTGTGTCTGAAGTTTCAGTCATTGGTTTTTTTGGTGCCAGTTCAGATTATCCGTGTGTGGATCAAGTTATCAAGGTGTGTGCAAGTACTGATTGTGTGGTTCAGGTTCTTTGTCATTGATCCAGGATTCGTCAGATTTGTAGTTCAATCAAGACCATGTTAAGAACGGATTCGAGATTGCGGTGTCATTAATTGGAAGTTGATTCAAGGAGGATCTTCTTCGACTTAATTCAAGAATTGTGGTATGTAAGTTTCGTTTGCCAGAGGTTTTGAGTGTTGATCAAACAAAGGTGGAGGCACATTACTGTTATCCATATCCATTCCCGTAACCATTTTGTTATTTACCCATTTTTCAATCCAATTTTTCATTCGACTATCCATTGTCATGTCCATCCATTTTTAATCATTTTCCAAATCTATTTATTCATTTCTTTAAACCTAAATCTTTATCCAATTCGACTTATCCACAAAATCTTTTTCCAAAATCCATTTCTTTTTTATCCTTTAATATCCATTTCTAACCATTTTTAATTCCATATCCATTTTTTTTGTCCATTATTCAATTCAAATCCCCATGTTTAAAGTCCATTTAATTCATCAAACAATTGTTCATTTTTATTACCATACTTCACAAAAGAATTCAATTCAAAAGTCAAATTCCACAACCCATTGAGCCCATTACATTCTTTTTTCCAAACCAATACAACAAAAACAAAATATTATAATAATGAGGAACAAGTTGATACACACTTTAACCAAAAATCTCTTGAACCAGTTTACAAGTTATGAACCAATTCCACCTGAAAAAAGCCAAAACAACAAATAAGCTTTTCCTACGTCACTACAAGCCTTGCTAAACCATGGCCCACATGAACCAATACTCCACCAACCCTTTCCTGCATCAAACAAACAAAACCGTACACCCTGCAACCAGTACACAGCAACAATCTCCAATATTTCACAAAAAACAACCACACAGTACCTGCGGTCAACAACCCTTCACAATTAATTTTCAAAGGAAAAAATCAAAACTTTCTGAACTACACACCGTACCATGCTACACACCAAGATAAAACGAAGCCATAAGCCATACACGACCTGCTACCTCTTCTGCTGTCCAAACGTACCTCCCTACAACGTGATACCAAGCTTTAGTAATAACCAACATAGGCACTGCGTCAGAAACGTACAACAGCGACAACGCATATCAACAACAACACAGACCCACAACATTGGAAAGGGACAACATGGAACAAAAAAACAAGTTTGGTTTCGAATTTAAAAGAGAAGAGATTACTACAAGAGGGGGGGAGGAGATACTCACTTGGGTCTGTAGAAAAAGACTCAGATTTTTTTCTCTCAACTTTCATTTTTCATGACCTTTCCTCAGATCCTACTCCCTCATAAAATAGACGGAAACCATCGCTTCAACAGACCTTTTTCTAACACACTACAACATTCAAAAATCACCAAAAGAAAGACCTCTCATGAACAACACACAGTATAATACATTGCCCACAAACCTGTTTCCGCCATCTGGCCACAAACCTTTTTCTCAGTTTTTGTTTTGTTTTCAAATCCAACCACCATCGCCCCTTCAAAACCCTGTTTCCGCCACAAACCTGTCGCCTTCTCCATACTAAACCGCCTCCAAACTCACACGCACAAGACAACCCTTGAAACCTCAAAAAAGATTGAAACAGAGTGAGGAAGGAAGTAGAAGAAGGAAGTCGTCGGTGTTCCGTCATTCCTCTCGACTGAGCATCAACCTCTGCCATCTTCAGCAACCTTCAGCAGATTGTACATCATCACAAGCTACAAGTTATGGCCCTCACCTTGTCGTGTCCAATTGCTCTTTTACCTTCAGTTTTAGCAATGATGACATATTTCGAGTTCGCCGCAACAAAAACACCCCGCAACTTCATCTAACCTCACTCTCCTTCATCACTTGCACAGTCCCAGAAGTCATCTCTCAACCACATCCACTAAACCGCAACCCACTCAACACAGCAATCTCAACCAAATCGTACCAAAAAACACCTTCTTCATCATACTATTAACAAAAACCTCCATCAAATCATCAATTGTTGAAACCTTCGTTCAACTCATCACCACGCCACCACTCATGAACAGGACCTGGCTTGCGAATCGTAACATCAACCTCACCCTTCTTCATTTCCGTTTCACACCCAACGAATCAAAACAGAAACCTTCATCGCCACCATCTCACCAATTTTTTGACAATTCACCACCATTAACCCTCTGATCCAAATATCTCTTTAACCTTCAATTAAAAAAATACAACAACCACACTCAAACCAAATCTTAACCCAGAATCGATGAGATGAAAGAGAAGAAAGAGAAGAACCAGAGCAAAACGAAATCGAAACGAATCAACCTAAGCAAATCGTGCAGGAACAAAGCGATCGAGACGGGAAAGGGAAAGACGAAAACCAGATTTGAAGAAGAAGATATGAGGGAGAAAGTTCATACGTCCATTTTGAAGCTTGAAGGGTGAGTCTTCTGATTCAAGCTTTGCTCTGCGTAAACTCTTGCTTGTTTAAGTGTGGCTATCCTTCTGTTTCGTTCTTGCCTCGTTTTAATGGAGTTTTTTAGGTTTAGGTTTACGAAAAGGGGAGGTTCGATCTGGGTGATTCATTAGGTTTTTGTTGAAATTGAGAGTAGATTTGGATTCAGGGCGTGTTTTTAATGGGGGTTGGTGTTTGGATTAAGGCAAGATGAGTCGTACTCGCCGGAGAAGACGGTGGCGGCCGCCGCGCGCCGCCGCTCCTCCGGCCCCTTTTAGGTTTCCGGTGACTATTGTTTGCAGAGAAAGTTAGATGAGAGAGGGATATTGACGTTGAGAAAGAGTGAGTGAATGAATTGTTCTTTTTCATAGTGGCCTTATTTTGTCAATATTTTGGTTGTGGCAGACCCCCACCGGTGACAAGTGTCACCGGTTCTTAAGTGAATTCCATGGATCCCACGCATCCCCACCATATGGGTACTCACTGCCTGGCCATTTGATCTAGGGTCTTCGTTGACCCAATGCTAGATCAGTGGTCCAGATCTGCTGGAGAGTCCACCATGGACTCCCATCCGCATGGGCTTTTAGCGTACTGGGCCTGAGGAATTTTAGAATCACACCCCCATTTTGCTTTCTGTTTCTGACACACTCTATTGATTTTTTAGATTTATTTTAACATATTTAAAATCCAAAAACATTGTTATTAACTTATTTAAAAACAGAATAATAATAATTTTAGAAAAAAACTAGAGATTTTGTTTGCTAATTAATTAATTTTATTAAAATTATTTATTTAATACTAACTAATTATTTTCATAATTAGTTTTATTAAATATTTGATTTTAACTTAATTAATTCTATTAGTCCAATTTCTTTAACCCTAAAAATTCAATACTTTTAATTCTTGCTAATAAATTAAATTGATGATTAATTTTATTAAACCACTTTATTTAATACTAATTAACTTTAATAGTTAATTTTATTAAATATTTTAGTTTAATTTGATTAATTATTTGATTTTTACTTTTCTCTAAAAATCTAAAAAACATGTTGATTTAGTTTAGAATTTCCCCTCCTTAGATTAACCTTAGGAATTTAGGATACTAATTATACTAACATGTTTGATTATATTTCTCCCCCATTTTATTTGTAATTTTTATGTGAGGTTTATCTTTTTTCATGTGGATTAATTTCATGCTCTAATTATATGTTTGTCTTTCATAATATGCTTGTCCAAACCCAAAAATCTTTTCACACTAATATCTTGACTTAATGTCAAGCCCTTTTAATACCTTGTAAGTCAATCATTTTCACGATCGCAATCGACCTCACAATGCCTCCTCTTGGGCTTTATACAACGATACTTGTTGCACATTTCACTTTGGTTTGCATGCATTGTGTGATTGTCATACTTTGATCGTGGCTCGATTATTTCCACTTGAGTAATTGTACCCTCTCCCGTAAAACTAAAATCAACTTTTTTCATAAGAATAAACAAGATTGATCATACGTCAAGCATTTTCCAAAACAAATTCAATTAATCAATTCATCCTCAAGCATTTACTTGATCCATATATCAAGTCCCACTACCCCTCTTGTAAGTCGAGCGCTTTTGCCTCGCAATCGACCTTACCTTGAACCATTAGGACCACCTTTCCATTAGTCCTCAACCATTTTGCACGCACATTTAAACCTCGATCAACATCGAGCATTTTTTCGAATCAAATCAATACATTTAAACCACGCTTAAATACTATTTCATAAAAGAAGAAAAGGGAGTAGAATAGAATCTTCGATTTTTCTCCTCAATTGATTGGGCCCGAGGAATCTTTCTTAAGTTCGAGCAATTGTCTTCTTTAAAAGATCCATAACGCGGTTACATATCAAACCCCTTTTTTCAATAAATCAAATCAAATCTTTTTTTCTTAAACACTTGGATGAAAAAGAGAGAGAGTCGGTTCTTCGACTAGCTTTCCCGATTACTTGGACCCGAGGAATCTTTCTTAAGTTCAAGTAATTGTCATCTATTTAACATACTTTAACCATATTAAAACTCTTTCATATTAAGGGCGAAAAAGAGAGAGAGCCGGTTCTTCGACTCGTTTTCCCGATTACTTGGGCCCGAGGAATCTTTCTTAAGTTCGAGTAATCGTCACCCAATCAAAATACGAACACATTAATCCAACTCCTCGCTGCCGTGCGATTAAAACTCTTTTCATAAAGAACATTGTTTAAGTCATTCTTTCGCGCATATGAACACGTGCTTCAGCCTCCCCTAGCGAGCAGACAAGCCAACGTTTAGCAGTTAGAATGCAACCTAAACTCTCGTTCGCCTAAAACACGTCCAAATCCAACTCTTTTTCTCAATCAAATCTTAACATACTTAATCCAAATCAAACAACTTTCACAAAAAGAACATTGTTTAATCCATTCTTCTGCGCATATGAACTAGTGCTTCAGCCTCCCTCGACGAGTAGACAAGCAAACGTTTAGCAGTTAGAATGTGAATTAAACTCTCGTTCGCCTAAAAAACACAAACCAAACAACCGTAGTCCCACGAAACACGAATGCTCTGACTTTCCCATTGCACGGGGGAATACGTAGGCCCAAGGGTTCTAATCCTTGCCGAGCATACTAATAAAAAACCACCCCATTTTTCCCCTTAGAAAGCAAATCCTTTAGAAGATAACAAACAAACCTAGCTAACTTTCTCACGAATCGAATCATGAGGTTCCCGTTGAGTACAACGGACGTAGAGGGTGCTAATACCTTCCCTCTTGCGTAACCGACTCCCGAACCCGAATTTGGTTGCGACGACCATTTTCTTATCCCTTTCAAAGGTTTTATCGATATTTTCCTTTCCCTCTTTTGGGATAAATAAAGTTCGGTGGCGACTCTGTTTTGAAGAGTTCTTTCCGCGTCCATCGCGAGGATCGTATTTTTTGAGGTACGACATCAGGCGCAGAACATTCATGTATAATGCCATATTCTTCACAATATGCATCAATTTCTGTAGAAAAGTATTCACCGCCCCTATCACTTCTAAGTACTTTGATACTACTACCTAATTGATTTTCTGCTTCCGCATTATAGATTTTAAAGGAATTAAAAGCATCATCTTTATGATTTAAAAGTTATACTTGTGTGAACGTAGAGCAATCATCAATAAAGGTTATGAAATACTGATTTCCCCCATGGGTTAGCATGCCATTAAATTCACATAAATCTGAGTGCACAGGATCAAGCAAATTTTATTTTATTTCAACACTTTTGAAAGGTTTCTTGATCACCTTTGTTTAACACATATTTCACATTTTTGGAAATCATGAATATTGCATGAGATCAATCCGGATTTAACTAGTCTTTTCATAATACTAATACCAATATGTGCTAATCTAGAATGCCATAAAGAAATAGATTCAAGCATATAAGCAGAATTATAAATTTTATTAATAATATTATCAGTAGTACAAAGTTTGATCATTCCCTCAGTGGAATATCCTTTTCCTTCCTCGTCGAACATGAATTTAAACTCAAGTGATTTCCAGATTCTATTGCAGACTAAGTATTTGCATAAAGGTCGTGTAATACCCCGTATTTTTAATTACTTTGGATAATATTAGTTGTGATCTACTGAGTTCCAGTGTACTCTGAGAAATTATCTGCAAAGATAATTAGAATAACGGTTGAGCTCAGAGCAAATCTAATTAATATTATTTGTCTCTGAGGTATTTTAATATTTGGAACTTTAGAGACGTTTTGGGCAATTAGTAGTATGGAAATTGATGATATTATGCTATATCATTTCTTTTCCTTCATTTTCCTCATTAGAACAAAAGATAGAAAGAGATAGAAAGAAGTTGGAGAGAAAGAAGGAGAAAGGAAGGAAAAAGAGAAGTGGAAACCTAGAAGTGGAAAGATCAAGAACATCATCAAATCTTCATCAAATCATCTTCCAATCTTCACCATCTTCATCTATTCAAGGTGGGTTCTAGATAGAAACTTAAGTTCTAGAGTTAGAGATGATTTTAGCTTAAGTTAGGTTTTATGAGAAATTGCTTAAATTGGTAATCGATGAAATTTAACGGTTGAAATGTGTTACAAACTGAGTAGTATAAGTTATATGAGTGTAGAATCATCTATATTTGATTGTGGGATGTTTGGATATGTTTTGGTGTAGTTTTGAACCAAAGGGAACTCAGTTGTTACGTTGCAGAATTTATGCATTTTCCCAGATTCGCATTGCGAATCCCCTAGCGAAGGGGAATTCGAACACTCGCTGGCTATTCGCACGGTGAAGGTGGAGGCGAACATTCGCCAGAGGTTCGCACTGCGAACTTTAGCTTGTTTTGGTTCTGCCACTGTTCGCCAGACGTTCGCACAGTAAATGGGGCAGCGAACCAGTGTTGGCTGGGCATCCGATGGGAGCTTCGCACTACGAATGAGGAAGCGAGCACTCGCTGACTTCTTCGCATTGCGAACATGACAAATCCCCCAACTTATTTTCTTTCATAACTTTTGACTCGTTTATCCGATGTGCGTATTCTTGGTATCGTTGTAAAGCTATGAATATCCTCTAGCTAATGGAAGTGAGAAATATCTGTTTATTGCCCGATTAAATAAATCGGAGGGGACCATGAATTAGTGTGATTTGTGATATGTTGAATTATGTGTTTTCGTTATGCGATTGATGATTAATTGCCTATGCTCTTATTGTTGAACATGTTTGAATATGTATGCATGTTAAAATACGAAATAGGTAGAGTGAGGAACATAACCGTAAACAATTGTCGGAAAGTGTGGAATGACATAGTGACAACGCTAGTGCATGAGAGGCCGAGGCGAGTGTCTATTAATCATAACCAGTTTATCTTACGCTGTAGTTTCATGAGACTCGAGCTCCTCCTCTGAAACGTATGCATAATTACTTGGTAGGTTTGATTCCCTACGTGTAGTACGATTGGAGCCTATGCTATGGGTCGATACTTGTGATGGTTAACAGGCCATGAGAAGTGATGGTTCACGGTTAACAGGCCGATGATCCCGAATCCAATTCGTACGCCAAGTAACTACAAGGATCCATGACTCGGATCGTCGTCTAGACCTAGAAGCGGACGGGAACAGGGGATGCCTTGGTACGGTTATTGATTAGCGAGATTTCTTGAGTTAACAGGCTCAGGACTTACTTTTGTATTAGTGTGAGTTAACAGGCTCACGAGTGCAGATCCATATATGGTGTGTGTGTACTCAAAGTCACTTCCCTTCCCTTTTGACTTGAGTTAGGATGTTAGAACCTTGTAAAGCCGAGAGGACTATAAGATAGCGAACTCACTGAAATTTGATGTATCTCACCCTACGTTGTTGTTTACATCACAGGTACTACAGGTTCGGCAAAGGGTAAGGACAAAGTGGTTTGACTTTTCCTTACGGATCGTATCTTTTGTGTGGCAATGCTTCCGTTGTGGAGATTTTGAGATCATTAGTGATCTAGTTCTTAGTTTTATCTTTTTAACATCTTGTATATATAACATGCCATAATTATTGTATTAGTTTTTGGGCATTTATATGTATACTGTGTTACTAAGAACTTGTATATTTCAGTACCAAACGTATTATTCATGTATGATATATGCTTTGATGTATGTATTTATATATGGGCGTTACAGTTGGTATCAGAGCAGGTCGTATCCTCGACCTAGCCATGAAATAGTATGAGTATTTCTTTCTGTTTTATATGCATTGTGTCGCCATTGGTCTTAAGTGTTATATGTATAGTATTAAGCCTGATCAACTTAATCCTATCTATACGATGTTTAGGAACATGGCTGGTGGACGCAGAAGCAATCGTGGTAGACCCACAAAGCCTCCAGCTGGGACGAATCCGCCAGGCGGCGAGGAGAATGCTCCTTTGTATCAGTTTATGTAAGAGATGCAGCAGCAACAGAATCAATTCATGCAACAGATGATGCAACAGATGAATGAAGGTCTTCATCCTCAGGTGGTTGTTACAGATGTGGTAGGTGGAAGTTTTTGGGATTTCATCCGCCTGAATCCTCCAGAATTTCATGGTGGATTGGATCCTGTGAAAGCTCATGACTGGATTGCTGGCATGGAGAAAATCTTTCTGATAATTTACTGTAGTAAGGAGGACAAAGTAGTGTTTGCTTCTCACTCACTGAGAGGTCCTTCTAAGAGGTGGTGGGATATTGCTTCAGCTTTTATGACTATTCAGGGTGTGCCTAAAGTGTGGGAGCAATTCAAGGCTACTTTTATGGAAAAGTACCTTCCTAGTTCTTGGAGGATCCGAAGAGAGTTTGAATTCCAACAGTTGAGGCAAGGTAGTGTGGCAGTAACTGCTTATGTCGGGTCGCTAAGGCAAGGTTATGTGGTTGAGAACGATTTGAGGAGTGTTCAGACAGAAGGGGGTTCGCGTAGGTCTAATCAGAATGATTGTGGGAGGTTAAGCCAACAGTTTAGGCCTAGGCAATGAGCTTTCAAAGGGAAGCAAGTCCAGAATTCTAGGACTAGTGCGCCTCCTGTGTGTCGTACTTGTGGTAAGATGCATTCTGGTAGATGTCGCTATGAAGGAGTGGAGTGTTATCAATGTCAGAAGGTGGGCCATATGGTGAGAGATTTTTCTCAGAATAAGAATCAAGCACAAGGAAAGAGTACCGGTCGAGTGTATACTCTGGACGCAAAGAATGCAAAGGGCGATAACTTCTTGATTACAGGTACGTGGTTCGTAAACAGACATCCTTGCTTTGTTTTATTTGATTGTGGAGCTACAAACTCTTTTGTATCGATGCAATGTGTAAAGCGGCTTGGGTTGCAAGCGGTTCCATTGTCTCCACCCATGGTGGTTACTACTGCCATGGATGAGATTGTTGAAACGCCGTTAGTATATGAAAATTGTGTTTTATCGGTAAATGAAAGAGTTTTCCAGATTGATCTTAATTGTCTTCCGCTTAAGAAAGTGGATGTTGTTTTGGGAATGGATTGACTTTCTGCTAACTCGGTATTTATCGGTTGTGAGGAGAAACTAATTATTATTCCGTCTGGGGAGGCTACTCCGAAGGAGGAGTTGACTACTATTTTGGAAGGTACAGTAGGAATGATTAATTTATTGTTTGAGGAGGAAAAATCCGTTCTTTTGATTCTTACTAAGGAGGGGAGTAGTAACTTTCAAGTTTTGAGTATTCCGGTAGTTTGTGAGTTTCTTGAAGTTTTCCCAGAGGATATCACTTCTCATCCTCCGGGGAGGGAAGTGGAATTCTCTATTGACCTGATACCGGGAATGGCTCCAATATCCGTTTCTCCGTATCGGATGACACCACTCGAATTAAGAGAATTAAAGGATAAATTGGAAGAGTTGTTGGCTAAGCATTTTGTTTGACCTAGTGTTTCACCCTAGGGAGCTCCAGTGTTATTAGTATAGAAGAAGGATGGTGGAATGCGGTTGTGTATTGATTACCGTCAATTGAATAAGGTTACCATCAAGAATAAATACCCATTACCAAGGATAGAGGATTTATTAAATCAATTGAAAGGAGACTGTGTGTTCTCGAAGGTTGATTTACGGTCGGGTTATCATCAGATTCGGGTGAAGAGTTCAGATGTACCAAAGACCGCGTTTAAAACCCGTTATGATCATTATGAATTTTTGGTGTTGCCTTTCGGTGTGACGAATGCTCCGGCAGTTTTCATGGATTATATGAATCGGATATTTCAACCTTACTTGGACCAATTTGTGGTGATTTTCATTGATGACATTCTTAATTATTCTCGTACTCCACAAGAGCACGGAGAACATCTGAGAATTTTCTTATCAGTATTGAAAGAGAAGCAACTTTTCGCTGAGTTAAGTAAGTGTGAGTTTTGGAGGTCGGAAGTTAATTTTCTTGGTCATGTCATATCTCAGGGAGGTGTAGCGGTTGATCCATCAAAATTTGAAGCAGTGATTAATTGGGAGAGACCGAAGAATGCTTTTGAAGTTAGAAGTTTCTTGGGATTCGGCTTATGAAAGAAGTTTTATGAGTTTGAAGAAAAGATTGACGACCGCTCATGTTTTGGTCATTCCTGATCCTAGTAAGTCGTATGAGGTATACAGTGATGCATCGAAGAAGGGATTAGGAGATGTGTTAATGCAAGATGGACATGTATTAGCTTATGCTTCTCGACAGTTGAAAGTCCATGAAGAGGATTATCCAACGCATGATCTAGAATTGGCGACAATTGTGTTTACTTTGAAAGGGTGGCGTCATTATTTGTATGGTGTACATTTTGAGATGTTCAGTGACCACAAGAGCCTAAAGTACCTTTTCGATCAGAAGGAGTTGAACCTGCGTCAAAGGAGGTGGATGGAGTATTTGAGGGATTATGAGTTGGAACTAGAATACCATCCGGGTAAAGCGAATAAAGTGGCGGATGCACTGAGTAGGAAAGTGTTGCATAGTGCCGAATTGAGGATGTTAGACTATGCCTTAATAGAAAAGTTTAGAGATCTAAATCTTCAATTTTATTGGACTCCTAATTGTGTGGTTATGGGGAATTTGAATGTCACCTCTACTCTTAGAGAGGAAATCCGACAAGGACAAGGATTGGATGAGAAGTTACAAGAGATGTTGACTCAACCGGGTTTTGTGCGAGCTACCGATGGGATAATTTCATTTGACCAAAGAGTTTGTGTTCCGGATGATGCGGTATTGAAAAGAAGGATTTTGGAAGAAGCGCATAAGGGTGCTTTTACTATACATCCGGGTTCTTCAAAGATGTATCAAGATTAAAGAGGGACTATTGGTGGTCCGAGATGAAAAAGGATGTTGTGGTATATGTATCGGAATGTGTGATATGCCAACAAGTGAAAATAGAACACCAAAGACCGGGTGGCTTGTTGCAACCTTTAGAAATTCCGGTGTGGAAATGGGATAGTATTTTGATGGACTTCGCGGTGGGATTACCCTGTGCGCAAGGTGGTTATGATTCGATTTGGGTAATTGTAGATCGGTTGACGAAGTCTGCTCGTTTCTTGGTCGTAAAGACTACTTATAAGGCGAGTCATCTCGCAAAGTTGTTCATTTCGGAGATTGTGAGATTTCATGGTGTTCCTTCTAGTATTGTTTCGGATCGAGATCCAAAGTTTACTTAGAGATTTTGGAGAGCTTTTCAACAAGCCATGGGAAGGAAGTTGCGTTTGAGTATGTCGAATCCTCCGCAAACAGTTGGTCAAACGGAACGGACAATACAAACCATGGATGATATGTTAAGAGCTTGTGTATTGGAAAGTGATGGAAATTGGATAGAACTACTACCATTGATTGAGTTCTCTTATAACAAAAGTTATCATGTAAGTATTGGTATGGCACCTTATGAGGCGTTATATGGTAGGAAATGTAGAACGCCATTGTGTTTGGCAGAGGTTGGCGAAGATAGAATTTTGGGACCCGAGATTGTTCACGAGACTACGGAAAAGATTAGAATGATCCGTGCAAAAGTTAATCAAGCACATGATCGTCAGAAGAGCTATGCAGATAACCGTAGGAGACCTTTGGAATTTGATGAGGGTGATCAAGTATTTTTGAAAGGTTACTCTGAGATTGAGATTGAGATTGAAAGGACCACTTAAATCGCGGAAGTTAAGTCCGAGATACGTGGGGCCGTATCAAATTTTAGAAAGAATCGGTGAAGTAGCTTACAGATTAGCCTTACCGCCTTCTCTGTCAGAGATGCACGACGTTTTTCATGTATCTCAGCTTCGGAAGTTTTTTCAAAATCCTCTTCAGCCAATTCTACCTGATACCATTGAGATAGAAGCAGATTTAACGTTTGAGCCTCAACCGAGTTGGATCACAGGAAGAGAAACTAAGGTGTTAAGGAATAAAAAGATTCCTCTTGTTAAGGTCCAGTGGGATGAGATGCATCCGGGCGATGCAACTTGGGAATTGGAATCGGAGATGCGGGAGGTCTATCCTCATCTTTTCAGGTAGTTGTTGTAAATTCGAGGGCGAATTTCTATTTAAGGGGGGGAGGATGTAATACCCCATATTTTTAATTACTTTGGATAATATTAGTTGTGATCTACTGAGTTCCAGTGTACTCTGAGAAATTATCTGCAAAGATAATTAGAATAACGGTTGAGCTCAGAGCAAATCTAATTAATATTATCTGTCTCTGAGGTATTTTAATATTTGGAACTTTAGAGACTTTTCGGGCAATTAGTAGTATGGAAATTGATGATATTATGCTATATCATTTTTTTCCCTTCATTTTCCTCATTGGAACAAAAGATAGAAAGAGATAGAAAGAAGTTGGAGAGAAAGAAGAAGAAAGGAAGGAAAAAGAGAAGTGGAAACCTAGAAGTGGAAAGATCAAGAACATCATCAAATCTTCATCAAATCATCTTCCAATCTTCACCATATTCATCTATTCAAGGTGGGTTCTAGATAGAAACTTAAGTTCTAGAGTTAGAGTGATTTTAGCTTAAGTTAGGTTTTATGAGAAATTGCTTAAATTGGTAATCGATGAAATTTAATGGTTGAAATGTGTTACAAACTGAGTAGTATAAGTTATATGAGTGTAGAATCATCTATATTTGATTGTGGGATGTTTGGATATGTTTTGGTGTAGTTTTGAACCAAAGGGAACTCAGTTGTTACGCTGTAGAATTTCAGCATTTTCCCAGATTCGTATTACGAATCCCCTAGCGAATGGGAATTCGAACACTCGCTGGCTATTCGCACGACGAAGGTGGAGGCGAACATTCGCCAGAGGTTCGCACTGCGAACTTTAGCTTGTTTTGGTTCTGCCACTGTTCGCCAGACGTTCGCACAGCGAATGGGGTAGCGAACCAGTGTTGGCTAGGCATTCGCTGGGAGCTTCGCACTGTGAATGAGGAAGCGAGCACTCGCTGACTTCTTCGCATTGCGAACATAACAGATCCCCCAACTTATTTTCTTTCATAACTTTTGACTCCTTTATCCGATGTGCGTATTCTTGGTATCGTTGTAAAGCTATGAATATCCTCTAGCTAATGGAAGTGAGAAATATATGTTTATTGTCCGATTAAATAAATCAGAGGGAACCATGAATTAGTGTGATTTATGATATGTTGAATTATGTGTTTTTGTTATGCGATTGATGATTAATTGCCTATGCTCTTATTGTTGAACATGTTTGAATATGTATGCATATTAAAATACGAAATAGGTAGAGTGAGGAACATAACCGTAAACAATTGTCGGAAAGTGTGGAATGACATAGTGACAACGCTAGTGCATGAGAGGCCGAGGCGTGTGTCTATTAATCATAACCAGTTTATCTTATGGTGTAGTTTCATGAGACTCGAGCTCCTCCTCTGAAACGTATGCACAATTACTTGGTAGGTTTGATTCCCTACGTGTAGTACGATTGGAGCCTATGCTATGGGTTGAGACTTGTGATGGTTAACAGGCCATGAGAAGTGACGGTTCACGGTTAACAGACCGATGATCCCGAATCTAATTCGTATGCCAAGTAACTACAATGATCCATGACTCGGATCGTCTTCTTGACGTAGAAGCGGACAGGAACAGGGGATGCCTTGGTACGGTTATTGATTAGCGAGATTTCTTGAGTTAACAGGCTCAAGACTTACTTTTGTATTAGTGTGAGTTAACAGGCTCACGAGTGCGGATCCATATATGGTGTGTGTGTACTCAAAGTCATTTCTCTTCCCTTTTGACTTGAGTTAGGATGTTAGAACCTTGTAAAGCCGAGAGGACTATAAGATAGCGAACTCACTGAGATTTGATGCATCTCACCCCACGTTGTTATTTACATCACAGGTACTACAGGTTCGGCGAAGGGTAAGGACAAAGTGGTTTGACTTTTCCTTACGGATCGTATCTTTTGTGTGGCAAGGCTTCCATTGTGGAGATTTTGAGATCATTAGTGATCTAGTTCTTAGTTTTATCTTTTGAACATCTTGTATATATAACATGCCATAATTGTTGTATTAGTTTTTGGGCATTTATATGTATACTGTGTTACTAGGAACTTGTATATTTCAGTACCAAACATATTATTCATGTATGATATATGCTTTTATGTATGTAGTTATATATGAGCGTTACAGGTCGTAGAGACGATCATATAGCGTATTCAGGATATGTCCACGACATAGCAATTCGTCCTCTTTACGTTTCTTACGCTCCTTTTTGAGTTCATCAGAGTCATCCTCAGTTGGTTTAGGAATTGGTGGTAAGTCAGGATCTAAGACATAGTGAATCTTTATAGCAGCCAGTAGGAATGTCATCTTATCTTGCCATAGGGTGTAGTTCGTTCCATCAAAACGATCCAACTTTACAAGGTTCTGATTCGTAACCTTGATGCTTGAAACTGCAGCGTAGGAAGTCATTATTTGGATACTTTTAAGACTGTTAGAAAAATTGGTAAATTCAAATGGTCCAAGATTGAATCATGAACAAAATTACTTTCCTTTAAAGTATTTTAAGCACTCTCAAATATGTCTTAGAGTTAGAATGCAGGAATACCCAGGATAATTAGCATATCGAATTCGCGCAAGACCGATGAAAACTCGATTTGTAACGAAGAGTGTTTGGAATTTGTTCAAGAGGATATTCAATTTATGATGTGAATTTCTGAATTCCAGAATAGAGAATTTATAGGCCATGTATGTGTTGTTTCACAAGATTGCGACCCTTGATGAAACAACGCCTTTTAACCAAAAGTTGCATTGTTTCCGAGCATTGTTTATGTTCATTCGACAACAACACTTCCTGAAGTGTTGCTTCTCTTCGAATTCAAAATTCAAACACATGCATCGACCAAAACGAGAGCAATAATGAGCCCGGATGAAGGCCGCTAGTCGCTCTCCAGCGCCGCCTCATAATGCCGTAAATAGCCCGATTGCTCTGATGTGTCATGCCTAAGTGCTTAAGTGACGCCTACATGCCGCCACTAGCACCTCTACGCCTACGCCCTCGGACCCAGTCCCGGAGCCAGAGCCGGTGGCGACAATGGTGAGGGGGTGTATGAAGGAGACAAGTGGCATTATGCTTGGGACCACCACACTTGTTCATGTGGCACTTTATTCTCTTTTGTCCTTTTATTGAGTTAATGCTCATAACTCTTTATAAAGGCTTTTAAGGTGAGTGAAACTTTCTATGTGGGACTATTTCCTAATCATTTATTGGCATTTACTCACTTCCACTTTTCTTTTCATTTTGGAACACACCCATGGAGATTTATTGTTAATAAATTACAAGTTGTAGGTTAACGGGTGTGTGATCTTCAAATTGTAGAGTTTCTTATGGCTCCTTGAAACTCCTATGATGGGGGTGAAGAGATAATTTTCCAAATGAGTTGTTTTCATGTTGTCTACAAATGAGGACCATAACCCCTATAAATAAGGTTAGGGTTATTTCTTAGTATTTAATATCATAATTTGGCCTATCATCAAATTAGATATTGACTTATGGTATCTACACAATAATATCATATTTCATGACATTAATACTTTTAGCCACATACTTAATATTAATTAGACCGTAACCGTTTTGGCTAATGAAATAATGGCCCTAACATATGCAATATTACATTTGTGATCCAAAAATTCTAACAATCTCCCACTGGTCACATATGTAACTTTACACATGTATTAGACTTTATGAGCTCAAAATTTGTCATTATATTCTTTAAGCATATCCAAAGTATCTCGTCCATTAATCATATTAGTATACATAATCAAAGTGATTTTTGTTATATTAATCATAACTAAACCCTTCAATGATCACTAATAGTGACATAACTAAATGGCATAGATCCATCATGAAATGTGCAACATGAAAATCACTTGAATTTGGTTTATATATGTCAATTTTCAAATGGTCCCAGTTTTTCAAATGCCGCTTGATATTCAACAACTGATCCCACTTGCTTTAACTTAAACAATTCAGCTTGATGATTAGCATATGTGAATGGACCAAAACGTAATTATAACGCTTTAGTGAATGAGGTCCAATCAATTAATAGATTACTTTGATGCATCCATTTGAACCAACATAATGCTTCACCTTTCATATAAAATGACATCATAGCAAGTCTGTTTTCAGGGGATAGTTTATAAAATTCAAAGAATTTGTCAGCTTGAAATAACAATTCTAAGGGATTGGAACCATCGAACATGGGAAGTTTGAGTTTGGTGGTGCGAAAGGGTGGGAGGGGTGTGATTGGTTGAAGTAAGGTGAAGAGAAAAATTCGGGAATATAGGTTGGTGTTGATCGCAATGGGGCAGTGGTTAAGGTGGGTTGTTGAGAGTTGTTAGAAAGGGAATCCGAATGTAACAAAGGGGTATAGTGTTGCTGTAAGCTAGGGAAATTATGAGGAGAGTTTGTATTAGGGGGAATGGAACTAATATGGGTTGTAGGTATGGGAAGGGAGTGAGGAACATGAGTAATACCTGAAGATGAAGCTGCTGAGGTTGGAACATGAGTGGTTTGCCGTTGTTCATTTTGAGTAGCTAATTTGTTAAGCATACCCATGATGTTTTCATATCTAGAGTCTGAAATTTGTTTTTCATAGTCCATACGCGTCTGAATCAACTCCAGATTTGTAGTTATTTTGTCAAATCTCTCATCCATTTGCTGCTGTGTTTGAGTCATTGCATTATCAAGATGAACATGAGTTGTTTGGACAACTTCTTCAATAATATCTCTAGGGTTTGATGGTTTGCGAAGAGGGGTCATAAATCCAAAAGATGAAAGCACCATATTGATAAAAAGTTTTCCACAACTATTTTTCTAAGATCTAGGATTACCAAAAGAAAACACAAAACAAGGAAGAATAAGGTAAAAGAAAAATTCTCAAATGAATAGTCCTCCACTCCAATTCAAAAGTACAATAGTATCAAAAGCAAAGATTAAATGAGCCAGCCCACGAAAAAGAAAATAATAAAAATTACATAATAGTTAATAATTAATAGTTAATAATAAATAATTATTTTGTCACAAAGTTTTGCATCCACTTCGTTTGGTTTCTTTTACGGGTGTGCCTGTTATCAAAAATACATGAAGAGACCATCATAGCAAACCAAACACCAAGCATAGCAACCCAAAAAAGCCACTGTGTTTCGAGTAGAAACAACTTGACAATTATTTACTAATAATTACTACATAATACAATGCCATGACTCATCAAAGAAAGCAACATCATAAATTGACAACTACTAGAAAGCAACAAAAGAAAACCAAGTACAATTCCATCTCATCAAACATGCATGAATTGGTCACATCAAAATCACAACAATACTATAACAATCACTTAACAATCTTATGTATCTGTTGTTGCTGTTGCTGATTCTGATTCTGCATCAGTTGTTGAAGATTCAAACGAGAGCATGATCTTGCCACCTCACCAGCTAGTGGAATCACAGGAAGACTGTCACAATTGCATATCTCAATCATGAATCCATCTGGATCATGGAAAAATAACTGGTCTACTTGAATTCCACCTTCTTCTACTATTGCTCTAACATAATCGATTTCCATTTCTTTCAGCTTTTTTTCAACTGCTCCCATACTCTCACACTGAAAATTTACCAATTCAAAAACTGTTATTTTAACTATAATATTTTTAATTATTTATTATTTTAATTTAAATTTTTTTCTCCATAATAAATAATGAGTTTAATTGGTATACACTGACAGTGTAAAATAATTTTACACTGTCATCCAATAGAAAATCATCAATCTGCCATGTCATATCAGTAATTTAAAATTTACAGTATGATGTGGCGGGATACATGAGGGTGATTGGTTGACAGTGTAAAATTATTTTACACTGTCAGTGTATACCAATTAAATTCATAAATAATTAGAAATAATTTTGACAAAGCCACTTTTAAAAATAAAATTTAAAAAATTTAAATTTTTTAAAAAAAACACATAAAAAGAAAGAGAAAGAGTATTAGGTAATTGTCTTGACTTAATAATGCTATGACAGCTACTATAGCATGAATTATAGGATGTTAGGCAAAGCAAATTAATGATGTTATATTTCATTAATTAATAATTAATATAATAATGTATGCATGATTTATTTTTGAAAAAAATAAAATAATTTTAAAAATATACAATTAATTTAAAAAATTTAAAGTCATAATTTTTTTAGGAGAAAATGGATAGGGATGACAAACGGACATGTCCGTCCCGTTTAGGCCCGTCCTGCAAATGCCCGCAGAAAAATGAGAATGGGTGGGGCGGTCATAGTTGAAGATGCGGGCCTAAAACCTAGGCTCCCCTGCAAAAAAGTGAGAGCGGGGCAAAGAAAGCCCGCGTAAGCCTAAAAATACAAAATTGTATGTAAATGCTCATGCCTGCAAAAGCTCGCGACGAAAAAGAGACGGAGCAGGACGGACACATTAGAGGGTGATGGCCTAAATCCTTGGCTCACTCCGCACTAAAATACGGGTAAAACAGGCATGTCCAACGGGCCGGGTCCGTTTTACCACTCCTAAAAATGAGTGATGCATTGACAGTGTCAAACTATTTTACACTGTCAACCAATCACGACCATGAATCCCGCCAAGTCAGACTGTAATTTTTAAAAAATTTAAATGACATAACAAAATAATATGTTTTTATTGGATGACAGTGTAAAATTATTTTAAACTATCAGTGCATATCTATTAAACCCTTTTTTAAGTCTAAACATTATATTTATGTGAAAAAAATAAATACAATTTATTTTTCTTTCAATTTAAAAAAAATTATCACCCAAAAACAAAAGTAGATGATAAAGACCCTTAAAGATTGCATAAATGTTTTGTCTTTTCTTTATATCTAATTTTATTTTTGGATTTTTCTATGCGTCACTTTAGGCTCAAAGTATTTCTTTTATCAAGTTCCTTCATCAATTGAATCACGTCTTTTATTTTCATTTTTTTTCTGTAACATTTTCTTTCTCAATGTTTAAACATGAACAACAATAATCAACAAAAATAATATAAAAATTAATTAAAACCTTACCTGAAAAGATATATGATTATCCTTTGGATTAATTTCTTTTTTCTTTGGTAATTTCTCTGGGTTCTCTGCTTCTAACAAATGAATACCAATCCCAAACCCAAATAGCCTGCAAATTAAATTTCACCATACACAAAAATCAATTTTCATAAATAAAATCAACCAAAAAATTATTTTCTAGGATAAAAATATAAATAAAAAATTACCATGCTCCATCAAAATTAAAAGAACCAGGCCTTCTAATTGGGAAGAAACCAAGGACATTTTGGTAAAAATCCATTGATTCTTCAACTGATCTGCATATGAGGGAGATATGATTCACAGATTTCAAGTGCAAAGGGTTTCCAACACTTTCCTTCATTTTTTCTCAAGAAATTAACACCAATTGAACAAAATACTAGAGATCAAAGTATCAAAAAATTATTAAGATTAAAAATGAAAATTTTAGAGAAAATGAATGTGATTACAAAATATTGTTGAGGAAGACAAGAGGTAGAAAAATGAAACAAAAGATGTTTGGTTGGAAGATATGTCACGGAATTTACATAACATGGTACTTGGTTTATATAGAGATGGAGAAGCTACGAATGTTTGCCACGTGTCCGTATATGTCATACGTGTCGGATACGTATTTTGTACGTTATATGATAAAACACATGTTGGTGACTATGATTGTAATGTGGGGCCCTTGACACGTGAGATGATGTGTTTAGATATATACGGTTAAGGTAATTGTGATTAGGATGGATTTATATTGTTTTTCCTAACTTATTTTAGGTGGTATCTGTGTCTTCCAATTCAAGTTTTAAACTACTATATAATTTTAAAAAGAACTAATGGTCTTTCAAATTTCAAATAAATGTTGGAATTGATTTTGATAGAAGAAGATTTAATTGTTTTTTATTGATTTAAGATTTTTCTTCTTGACTCTTCAATCGAGTATTTCAACTACATTTTAGTTGGAATATAATTTCCTCGCACAATAATTTAAAAAAGAAAATAAAATTTGAAGTTATGAGAGAGAATATTGGTTATGGGGGAGAAAAGAAGAATGTATTGAATATCTCTTGATCTCTCTGATCTGAACTTCTGTACAGTATAAATACAAAGTGTTTTCCTATTTATAATGAGACTACTTGCACATCAAGCAATCTCAAACTAACTAACTAATTGACTTCGACAAATTGTATTCAACTATGTGGGATACACACAACTTAAACTACAAGTTTTATTCGCCTCTCTATCGAATACATGTAATTCGACTACTACAGATTGTATTCTACTTTATGTCGAATGCATGTAACTTCGACTCTGTCGAATCCTGCATTTACAAATATGCTTAGCACAAAAAATTACATATTTAACACATCATCTAATTCATTGTGTCTAAGTTATCTACATTCATCATAGTTTTCAATCTCTTGAACAATTCCACCCGAATAGTCTTTCTCATGATGTCTGCAATCAGATTCTCAGTTCTACAGAGTTCTAAGATCAGTTTTTCATTTATTACTTAATCTCTAAGATAATAGAATTTCATCTCAATGTGTTTGCTTCTTCCATGTGCTATTAAATTCTTGGTCAAATTTATAGCATACATGTTATCAATCTTTACGATCATTGCTCCATGATTCTTACCTATAACCTCCTCAATCATATTCATCATCCATGTTGCTTGACATGTACAAAAAGAGGCAGTTATGTACTCAGTCTCACATGATGATAGAGTTATAACTAGTTCCTTTTTTAAGCTCAAAACAACTAGTGCACCACCTAGCATAAACACATAACCAGCTGTGGGTTTTCTATCCTCAGCATCACCACACCAACTTGAGTCAGCGTATCCCACTAGTTTACATTCCTTTCCTTCATTTCTTGGAGAAAAAAAATGTCAAAATCTAGTGTTCATTTGAGGTATCTTAGTATCCTCTTGGTGGCTGCAAGATGAGATGCCTTAAGTTTTTGCATGAACTTACTCACCATGCCTACACTAAATGCTAGATCAGGCGTTGTGTGACAGTGTTATCTCATGATCTAATGATTCTTCTGTATTGTGTTGGATCAGCACCATCTTTATTTGAGTCCTTCATTAATTACAGTCTTGGTTCATATGGTGTCGAAGTTGCATTGTGATTCTCCATCTCAAATCTTTTGGGTACCTCACTTGCATGTCTTCTTTGATGCATTATTAAGCCTCAACTACTCTTTTAGATTTAAATATCAAGGAAATATGAGAAGTTATCCGGGTCATACATTTCAAATTCCTTGCTAAAGTCACATTTGAAATCTTCAATTTCCTTCTTGCAATTGCCTATTATCAATATGTCATCTACATAGAGGCAAAGTATGAGTATAGTTCACTTCTCCTTCTTCGAACATACAGACCGTGATCAATTGTGCACTTTATAAACTCCTTGTCCCTTAGAAAACCATCTATCTTCTTATTCCAAACTCTTGGAGCTTGTTTGAGTCCATACAGAGCTTTATGCAACTTGTATACTCTGATTTATTGGCCTTGTTTCAGAAAACCAACTGGTCGTGCTACATAAACTTTTTCATCTAAGGGGTCATTCAAAAATGTACATTTCACATCCATTTGACGCATATACCAGTTGTTTATGTTTGTTTAGTCAACAACCAACCTGGTGGTTTCTGTAACACCTTAAAATCCTAAACACATATTTTATAAAACATGCAGATAATTTACTCAAAAATAGGGTGTAACATTTTCTAAGCATAAACATATTTCTCAATTATTATATTATAGTCGTTTATTTATGCTCCATTAGGTTTTCCAATATCTGCTACTTTTACTCTATTTTTCCAAAATTTCCCTACAAGTGTGAACTTAAAAACTTCATCGCTACTAATAATGTCTTCCTCCACCGTTATTCCTTCTTCTTCATATTTTGATAAATTAAGGTCTTTCCAATGTTCTATAGAGGTAAACGAAAATGAACAAACAAAAATAAAAAGTAAAGTTACAAACCAAAGAACTTGGTTACCCGTAGGAATAGGGGAAAATCCAAAATGAGAATATAAACCCCAAATTGATATAGGAAAGTTCCAAAACTAGAGGGGATAGTATCAACACAATATGTAAAAACCGAAGACATGATGGAAATTTCCGAGACTAGCTGGGAACATGACCACCATAACAAATTCTAAAATTTATATCAAAAGACTAATGTGAATGATACACTAATGCTACATACACAACATACTAATATGATTAGATGCATATGCATATCCATCACAACAATATACCATTTAAAAATACTAAAACCTAAAGCATATTCATGACACCAATCAACAACCCAACAATTTTATTTGCAACTACACAAAGTCATAGTCACAAAATCTGAATAAAACATGAACAAGACACCATGAACAGTACACATCACAATGTCAATTCACACACAATTGATTCATGAAATTCAACAAAAGCCAACATAATTGATGTGTTAAAAAAAGAAACTAGTAACCCTAGTGAAGGAAATAAACATTAAAAAAGATGTAATACTACTATTACTAAGCACAGTGCGAGAGAGAAAGACCAAGAATTTACCATACTATGAAGAGGAAGAAGAGACCAAGAAATGAATGAAGAGGGTGAAGATTGGATGTTTCAAATGAATGAAGATGGTTAAGATGAAGATTATGTTATCGTTGTCGTCTAGTTCTCTAGAGCTTGTGTTATGAAGGAAATAAAGAACATATTATGTTTTAATTTTGCAGTAAATAATTTCACCACGATTTCCAACACCAACTGTAGTGAAATATGGAACATATAATAACGGTTGATTAAAACAACCATAGTTAATTGTTTTTCAATTTTTATTTAACAATATAAGTTAAGGGACACACATTTTTTTATAGAACAAATGAAAAAATGTTAATGTTGGCATTCAAAGTTTGTAACCCTTAATCTAACACCAAGATTTTTATTATGAACCACGATGAAAAATATTTTAACAAAATAAAAAAATAAAAATCAGGCGCATAAATATAAGATATTACTACAGTTGGTACAATGGTCGTAGTAACATGATGATACTGTTCTAGACTGGGCAGGCGCTTGGCCCCCAGCAGGGCAAGGCCCAATCTAGTCCTGCTCTTGGTCAGGCCCAATAGCTAGAAACTAGCCGTTGGGCATAAACTAGTCGTTGGGCATAAACTAGCCGTTAGGCAGAAACTCACCGTTAGGCATGTCTCCTCACTCGCTCGACAGTTCACACGACCAACTGTCTCCCCGGATCTCATAGAAACAGTTGAACCAATTCAAAGGGCCACGCTCCTGGCCCTCCACCTGGCAGTCTCCCATTGGTCGACCAGATATTTCGGCCACGTGGGAGACCTTGGCCCTGCGCTGGGGGTTTCCTCTACAAATACCCTCTCATGTGAGAAGGGCAGGTATTCAATATCCAATACTTGAAATCTCACTTGTGTACTTGCTTTCTCTCTTTTGACCAAACACTTACTTTGGCATCGGAGTATCTTGCAGGTATAACCCCCTTTTTTCTCTCCTACAAGCATCATCATCTGGCCTACACGAAGGCCAAGACGATCCAGTCTGATCACCACCGATCAGTGGCGCCGTCTGTGGGAAACTAGCGTCCCTGTCTTTTTGATTCAAGATCCCCTCTTCGACACATAAAAGACCAAAGCTCTCTCCAAACTCCTTTTGATCATCATGGCCTCCACCAAGAACGATGTTGTCTGTCAAGAACCTATTGTCGCCGTCAGAGTTGATAATCCCGACCATATCCTCGCTGGATCTGTTTATCCGGAGACTGACCAACGGGATGGGAAGATTGCGTCTCCTACCCCCGATGAAGTGAAACCTCTGGCACAAGATGCTGGTGGCGTTTTTGACCCAATTTCGGTACCTCAAAACGCTGACCCCGACACAGCTGCTCTTATTGCCTCCCTCAACAGGTCAAACCTCTTGATCTTCCAATAATGTGAAAAGATCAACGCCCTCAAGTACGTCCTCCAGAAGCGCCTGTCCTCGGAGAAAATTCACAGCCCTTCCCCGAATCCTCGGTCTCCCTCTCAGAAAAGGAGGCGAGACAGGGCGAGGAGCCTCTCCCCGGAAAGAAGACGGTCAAGGTCAGAAGAACCCGCATCCGACCTTGCAAGAAGGCGACGCCGGTGTCCTATGCGGAAGTCAAGACGTTCCCCTGCGTCGAAAAGATCCAGACCTTCAGAAAAGTATCATGTAGACATTCCCCAAGAAGCAGAAGTTGTGGTCGTCGCTACTCTCTTTCCCGCTCTCCAAGCGCAAGCAACGACGATGATGTCCATGGTCCTCTCTCCCAGGAGATCATGGACACCAGAATTCCTCGCGGTTTGGAGAAGCCCCCCTGCTCTGGAAACGTACGACGGAACCACCGACCCAAGCGAACACATAGAGAACATCGAAGCAATACTCTACTACCACAATGTGAGTGGGGCCATAAAGTACAGATTGTTCCCAATCACCCTCAGGAAAGAGGTTGTGGCCTGGTTCAAGCGTCTTCCCCGGGGGTCGGTCACATCTTGGAGAGATTTAAAGAGCCGGTTTGCCCGAAATTTTACGGCTTCCCGACGACATCCCAAGTCGGGGGCCACATTAGAAGCTATTATACAGGGCGGGGATGAACCCCTGCGAGCATATATTGAACGGTTCAACAAAGAGGCCGTTGAGGTCCGTACAATGCACCATATGAAAAAGTATCTCCTCGAGAAAGGTTTGAGACCGAACAGCGAGTTTCGCAAAGCTGTCGGGATCGAGACCCCTCGAACTTTGACTGAACTTCTCCGAAAAGCTTAAGCGTATATACAATACGAGGAGAAGAAAGCCACATACCGAGCCCGGGACTCAAGAGATCGAGAAAGTACCCGGGCACCAAAAAAAGATGAGCCGAAAACATCCCAGAAAGGGAGAGAGAGGCGACAAGACGATCGCCCTCGGGAAGGTAAAGGGCATGCTGGCTGATTCAAGGAGTATACCCTGCTCACTGCTCCCCGCGAGCACATTCTCTCTGAATGCATCAACACAGAGTTCTAGCAGGGAGGTGTCCGGTTCCCCAAACCAACGACGTCCAAAGGCAACGTGGACAAGAGTAAATATTGTCGTTTCCACTGCAGCCATGGCCATACGACCGAGGACTGCGTGCACCTTAAAGATGTTATTGAGATCCTCATCAAGGAGGGTCACTTGAAACAGTATATAAAGAAGGGCGAGTTTTGCCGACGAGAGGCTTCAGACGCGAAGAAGGAAGCAGAATCATCTTCGTCCAGTCCTCCCCGCAGGTCGCTATGTCCATTACTCGACCAGAGGACTTCGCCATCCCCGATTATCTTGAGGAACCTCCCCAGATATCCGCACACAGCACCTGGGAAGCATTCTCCACGGCCATGGTTATTTCGGGCGGAGGGTACAACGAGTTGACAGTGGGGTCTGTCAAGAGAAAGTTTGACCAGCTCACTGATTGCAGTCCTGACCGGCTATCCACACTTGAGAAAATCAAGGAACGCTCCCAACCGATCACTTTTTACTGTGAGGAGCTACCTGGGGGCTCTCCTAATTCACACATCCCCTTGCTCATTAGAGCAAGATTGGCAAACACTGGCGTCAGAAGAATCTTGGTCGACCAGGATAGCTCGGTGGACATAATGTACACCGGGCTGTTCCGTGCCCTCAAGCTGGAACAGAAGAACCTCTCACCATACGTGGGATCTGATTTGCAGGGGTTCAACAGAGCAACGGCCAGACCTTGGGGATACGTGGAGCTTTCAGTTACATTCGGAGAAGAGGAAGCATCCAGGTCAAACAAGACCCGTTTCCTGGTGATTGATTGCCCGTCGTTGTACCAATGTATCTTAGGAAGACCAGCCCTCACAGAGCTAATCGCTATCCCTTCAACCGTCCACCTCAAAATGAAGTATTACACGGAGAAGGGCCACGTTGCGACCTTGCACAGAGACATAGTGTAACACCCTTTTCTACCCCCAATAATGTTGCAGCAGAAACAACTCAAATATCAGAGTAAAGCATAAAAATTCCCTCAAAGGGTGCACATTTCACATTTAAATCAAAATAATACACTTGCCCTGTAAACAAAGGGATTTTTCCTCAAAATAACTCAAAAGCCTTCACATGGCAGCGGAACTCAAAATTCTCAATTAAAAGGTTTTCAACAAACATCATAATAATCAAAATAAAACCATATCGTCAAATGACAACGAAAATAAGGAAACAACATAGTTCGACTCAAAGGACCCCAACCCGATGTTACACTATCAGAGCAAGACCCTCTAAATCGACCAAAAGCAAATAAACTTCAAGTCCTCGAAAGCATCCACAGCTAAACCTGATCACCTATACGTTACCCACGTGGAGGCAACATTCAAACAGGCAGGGTGAGTAATCACAATTCATAATAATCATTATAAAACAAGATATACATAAAATGGCATTATCTTCATAAACGACATCATCAAGGTCATCATCAAGGAAAACATCAGGAAACACCATATCACAAATTCATCAATGCCACATAAGATGCAATGCATAACAAGACTCATGCATGTGGTACCAATCGTCACAAAGGATGGACACCAGGCCATCAACCCTCCAAAGATCCCTGTCAATAGGATCGATCCCACAATCGAAACCACGTCATAATTACCTCATATCCACACAATGGGAATGAAGCGTCGTCACAGAGTATGCATATGAATGTATGAAACACAAACATCAATAATTCATCATCATCATGTAAACATCATTGTGTGCATCATCATTCATAAATTCTTCATAAATTCATATCATCATATATTCATCGAAACATCACAAACCAGCACCTCAATATCATCAAGAACATCATGGTAAATCATCATAAATATCACAGTATCAAGTACAAGAACGACACAACAACAGAAATGGAATTTCACGAAACAGCAGTTGTTCGCTCCAGGATTCGCCTAGCGAACCTGTTCGCTGCGGCCTTCGCTTAGCGAAGCTGGCAGCGAACCCCACAGATCCCACACTCAACACCAGAAACCCCACCATCTGTCATGCTCGCTAGTTTGTTCGCTTAGCAAACCTACTTGCTGTTCCCTTCACCTAGCGAGGCTTCCAGTGAATCACTCCCTCTACTCCAGAATCACCTATGTACTCACACTCATAACATCGCGCATTCGCTGCGCTGCTCGCCTAGCGAACCTTGGCGAACATTTGCCTAGCGAAGCAATGGTTTGCCTAGCGAACCTGCGATTACAGCAAATCGCTGCTACGCATCAGTAGCTCCCAAACGTCCAAAGCACCTGCGATTACAGTCTCAATTGACCCAAAATCATCCCTACAACAATCTTAACATATCACAGAAATCAAAGGCCTAAAATCTACGTCTGTTAGGTCGATTCAGGACCCTACGGGAAACCTTAATTTCTCTTAAACCTTCAAAACTCTCAAGCTTCATATAACTCATAAATCCTTCACCACAGGGTTAAAACTACAGCAACGGGGAAGTCTGCCCCAAAGGTATATTTTACCGATTAAATTCGACTCTTATCAATCGTTCTCACAAAATACCCTCAAAGTCATCAGTTTACCTCAAAACTCATAAACCCTCAAAACCCCAAAATCCCCAACATCCACTTTAATCAATCGAATCCTATAATGAAAACAATGAAAGGCAATTACTCCCCATACCTTAGATTGTCGATCCAATGAGTTCTCTCTTGAGCCTTTGGAAACCTTCACGAAAATCCTCGCCTTCTCCCTTTTTCCTCAGAGCTCTGCACTTTCTCCTTATTTTCACGATCTCCACAAATGAATCCTAATTCTCCTCATTTCCTCATTTTTGGTTAATTTAACTCTTGGGCCTCAAAATTGGGCTTTCTCCATAATACCCTCACTAATACTCCTAAAATGCCCACTTTACCCTCAATTTCTCTAATATTATTTTAAATTAATAATAATACTAATATATTCATATTATATACTATTATTTAATTAAAATAACCAAAACTTCACCAAAAATACCGACATCGACACCAACCACCAAAAATCACAGAAAACCACGAATATAATATTTAAATGAACTAAATAAATATTCTTACGAAAATCGGGATGTTACAACTGTCCCCCACCTAAAGAATTTTCGCCCACGAAAATTACCTCAAGGAAATAGAGTCGGATACGACTCCCTCATCTGATCTTCACGTTCCCAAGTCTAACTTTCGCCAGCTGGTCCACCCCACAACACCTTCACCAAAGTTATGTCTTTACCTCGCAATTGCTTCATCTCTCGACCGTCGAAGCGCACAGGCAATGCTTCCACAGTCAGATTATCCCTCACTTGTACATCATCCATCTGAATCACATGCGACGGATCCAAAATGTACTTCCTCAATTGAGACACATGGAACACGTCATGCAAATTCGCAAGTGATGGCGGTAAAGCAATTCGATAGGCTATCTCTCCTATCCTCTGCGATATCTGGTATGGACCAACAAAACGTGGAGTAAGCTTCCTAGACTTCAAAGCTCGACCCACACCAGTCACTGGCGTCACTTTAAAAAACATGTGATCTCCCTCTTGGAATTCAAGTGCTTTCCTCCTCTTATCATGGTAACTCTTCTGACGACTCTGCGATGCTTCCATCCTTTCTTGGATCTTCTTAATCTTCTCAGTCGTCTCTTGCATAATTTCAGGTCCGAGTACAACACTCTCGCCCGACTCATACCAACACAAAGGAGTCCTACACCTTCTCCCATACAAAGCTTCGTAGGGCACCATTCCAATACTAGCATGAAAACTATTATTGTACGTGAACTCAATCAACGGTAAATGGCTATCCCATGATCCTCCATGATCCAACACACAAGCCCTCAGCAAATCTTCTAAAGATTGGATAGTCCTTTCTGTCTGACCGTCCGTCTGCGGATGATATGCAGAACTCATCCTCAACTTGGTACCCAACACATCTTACAAACTCTTCTAGAACCTCGATGTAAACCTCGGATCTCTATCCGACACGATACTCGAAAGTACCCCATGTAACTTCACAATCTCTTCAATGTACACCTCGGCTAGCTTCTGCATGGAATGATTAATCTTCATCAGTAAGAAATGAGCTGACTTAGTTAATCTATCCACGATCACCCAAATTGAATCATTTCTCTTAGCAGTCTTCGGCAATCCCACCGCAAAATCCATGGAAATACTATCTCATTTCCATTCTTGAATCCTCAACGGCTGCATCATACCTAAAGGCTTCTGATACTCAACTTTCGACTTCTGACAAGTCAAACACGCATACACAAACTCTGCAACGTCCTTCTTTATACCTGGCCACCAAAACAACTTTTTTCAAATCTTGGTACATCTTCGTAGCACCGGGATGAATACTCAACCTACTTCGATGTCCTTCTTCAAGAATGCTCTTCTTAATATCTGGAACATCTGGGACACACACCCTGTCTCTGAACATCATCACACCATTCTCGTCAACCCGGAAGTCACCTCCGTTACCATGGTTAATCAAGGTCAATTGGTCAACCAACTTTAAATCAGATTGTTGTCTCACTCTAATTTCTTCCAGAATACCACTAATAAACTTCAACATTCCCAATTTCACACTGTCAGGAGTCGCTTCACACATCAAACTCAAATCTCTGAATTGTTCAATTAGTTTCAACTCTTTCACCATAAGCATCGACATATGCAATGACTTTCTGCTCAACGCATCGGCCACTACATTTGCTTTGCCCGGATGATAACTCAAATTAAAATCAAAATCCTTCAACAGCTCTAACCACCTTCTCTGCCTCATATTTAATTCCTTCTGATTAAATAAGTACTTCAGACTCTTATGATCACTGAACACCTCAAATTTAGAGCCAAACAGATAATGTCTCCAAATTTTCAACACAAACACCACCGCGGCCAACTCCAAGTCATGTGTAGGATAATTCCTCTCATGAACTCGTAATTGTCTCGAAGCATAAGTAACAACTTGTCCATTTTGCATCAATACTCCACCAAGACCCATCTTCGACGCATCACAATACACCACAAAAGATTCACTGGATTAGGCAAAATCAACACTGGAGCAGTAGTCAATCTCTTCTTCAATTCCACAAAACTCTCTTCGCAAGCTACATCCCACACAAACGCTTGACCTTTTCGAGTCAACTGAGTCAAAGGTAATGCCAACTTAGAAAAACCTTCAATAAACTTGCGGTAATAACCCGTTAATCCCAGAAAACTTCGTATCTCAGTTGCAGACTTCAGAGTCTCCCACTGTAACACGACATCAATCTTAGAAGGATCAATAGTAACACCACCACTTAAAATCACATGGCCAAGGAAACTCACTTCCTTCAACCAAAACTCACACTTTGATAGCTTTGCATACAACTTTTTCTATTTCAACACTTGTAACACAATCCTCAAATGCTCAGCATACTCTTCTTCGGATCTAGAATATATCAAGATATCATCGATAAACACCACCACAAACTTATCCAAATACTCATGGAAAATCCTATTCATATATTCCATGAACACACCAGGTGCATTAGATACACCAAACGGCATAACAGTGTATTCATAGTGTCCATATCTAGTTCTGAAAGCCGTCCTCGGAATATCATCAGGCTTAACTCGAATCTGATGATAACCCGACCTCAAATCAATCTTGCTGAACACACAAGCACCTACTAGCTGATCCATCAAATCGTCGATTCTCGGTAGCGGATACTTATTCTTGATCGTCACTTTATTCAACTGCCGATAATCAACGCACAACCTCATACTTCCATCTTTCTTCTTCACTAACAACACATAAGCACCCCACGGAGAAACACTTGGTCCAACAAACCTCTTCTCAAGCAATTCTTCCAACTGTTTCTTCAATTCACTTAACTCAGAAGCTGACATCTGATAAGGAGCCATCCACACTGGACTCGTACCTGGTATTAAGTCCACTGCAAACTCCACTTCACACTCTGGAGGCAAATCACTGATGTCATCTGGAAACACATCTGGGAATTCACAGACAACAGGCAACTCCGCACTCGCAGCTTCACGATTAATTTGCAACGATGCAAACATTGCAAACACCAAAGCTTCGCCTTCTTGAAGTTCCTCTACTTGCTTAGTAGACAAGAACATCAACTTTCCACTATCATCAATCTCAGGAAACTCTACAGTCTTGTTATAACAATTGATATGAACACGGTTGAACTCCAACCAGTTCATTCCAAAGATCACGTCAATTTGATGCAAGGGTAGGCACACCAAATCCATCACAAAGCTCTTCTAAAAATCGTCACAGGACATCTCAAACACACAAGGGTAGTAGTAACAGAACCATTAGCTGGAGTTTCTATTACCATATTTCCCATTCATATCAGATAACTTCAAACCCAATCTATTAGCACATTCAAGCGAGATAAAAGAATTAGTAGCACCAGTATCAGTAATAGTAACCAACTCGATATTATTAATAAAATAAGTACCTCGAATCAGGTTGTCCTTCTCTGGCGCCTCTGCGCCACTCAAAGCAAACATTCTGCCACTGGTCTGGGCAGCAGTAGCAGTCTTCTTCGGCTTCTGACATTGAGTACTGATATGACCTTCCTCACCACAATTGAAATAGGTTGGACTTTCATCTTTGCAGTCAGTAGCTCTATGCCCCTTCTTACCACATCGATAGCACCTCAGTACATTATTGGTACACGCATCAGCACGGTGACCTTGCTCGCCACACTTATGACACTTTCCGGAAGCGGGAGCTGCTCCCCCACTTGAATTTTTCCCCTCTGAAGCCTTATGCTTCCCTTTGTCAGTTGAAGTTGTATAAGGCTTACCCCTATACTGCCCTTTCTTCTCACTCAACTGCTTATAGTGGGCAAATCGAGCTCGGTTGTCCTCGTCGTAGATTCTGCTCTTGTCCACCAACTCAGCATACCTGCGGATCCGCTGATACCCAATACCCTGCTTAATCTCTGGTCTCAGCCCATTCTCGAACTTGAGACATTTAGACATCTCCGCATCAGCACGATTGTAGTGCGGACAGAACTTCACTAGCTTCTCAAACTTCGCAGCATACTCTGCCACAGTCATGTCTCCTTGCTTTAGCTCAAGGAATTCCACTTCTCTCTTGCCACGAGCATCCTCTGGAAAATACTTCCCCGCAAACTCCTGCTTAAACACAGCCCAAGTTATCACAGTGCCAACATCCGTGAGTCTCTGACGGGTGTTATCCCACCAGTCCTCAGCTTCCTCTTCCAGCATATGCATTCCGAACTGAACCTGTTGCTCATCAAAACACCCCATCACTCGGAAAATCTTCTCGATCGCCTTCAACCACTTGTGTGCACTTGCTGGATCATGCGTACCCACAAAAGTCGATGGATTGTTCCTTTGAAACTTCCCCAATGCACGAAACTCATCAGGAGCTCCACCATTTGGATTCAGTTGCGCCACCACATTAGCAACCGATTCCAACACATCAGCAATCGCACGATCATTTCTTCCAGTCATCCTGCACACCACCAACAAGGTTAGAAGAACTAAAACATCGACAGTGTACACATACTCGGCGACTGACAGGGACAGACATCAACTAAAAACCTGGCCGGACGGGCCGACCTGCTCTGATACCACTAATGTAACACCCTTTTCTACCCCCAATAATTTTGCAGCAGAAACAACTCAAATATCAGAGTAAGGCATAAAAATTCCCTCAAAGGGTGCACATTTCACATTTAAATCAAAATAATACACTTGCCCTGTAAACAAAGGGATTTTTCCTCAAAATAACTCAAAAGCCTTCACATGGCAGCGGAACTCAAAATTCTCAATTAAAAGGTTTTCAACAAACAACATAATAATCAAAATAAAACCATATCGTCAAATGACAACGAAAATAAGGAAACAACATAGTTCAACTCAAAGGACCCTAACCCGATGTTACACTATCAGAGCAAGACCCTCTAAATCGACCAAAAGCAAATAAACTTCAAGTCCTCGAAAGCATCCACAACTAAACCTGATCACCTGCACGTTACCCACGTGGAGGCAACATTCAAACAGGCAGGGTAAGTAATCACAATTCATAATAATAATTATAAAACAAGATATACATAAAATGGCATTATCTTCATAAACGACATCATCAAGGTCATCATCAAGGAAAACATCAGGAAACACCATATCACAAATTCATCAATGCCACATAAGATGCAATGCATAACAAGACCCATGCATGTGGTACCAATCGTCACAAAGGATGGACACCAGGCCATCAACCCTCCAAAGATCCCCGTCAATAGGATCGATCCCACAATCGGAACTGGAGAACATCATAATTACCTCATATCCGCAGAATGGGAATGAAGCGTCGTCACAGAGTATGCATATGAATGTATGATACACAAACGTCAATAATTCATCATCATCATGTAAACATCATTATGTGCATCATCATTCATAAATTCTTCATAAATTCATATCATCATATATTCATCGAAACATCACAAACCAACACCTAAATATCATCAAGAACATCATGGTAAATCATCATAAATATCACAGCATCAAGTACCAGAATGACACAAGAACAGAAATGGAATTTCGCAAAACAGCAATTGTTCGCTCCAGGGTTCGTCTAGCGAACTTGTTCGCTGCGGCCTTCACCTAACGAAGCTGCCAGGGAACCCCACAGATCCCACACTCAACACCAGAAACCCCACTATCTGTCATGCTCGCTAGTTTGTTCGCTTAGCGAACCTACTCGTTGTTCCCTTCGCCTAGCGAGGCTTCCAGCGAATCACTCCCTCTACTCCAGAATCACCTCTGTACTCACACTCATAACATCGTGCATTTGCTGTGCTGCTCGCCTAGCGAGCCTTGGCGAACATTCACCTAGCGAAGCAATAGTTCGCCTAGCGAACCTGCGATTACAGCAAATCGCTGCTACGCATCAGTAGCTCCCAAACTTCCAAAGCACCTGCGATTACAGTCTCAATTGACCCAAAATCATCCCTACAATAATCTTAACATATCACAGAAATCAAAGGCCTAAAATCTACGTCTCTTAGGTCGATTCAGGACCCTACGGGAAACCTTAATTTCTCTTAAACCTTCAAAACTCTCAAGCTTCATATAACTCATAAATCCTTCACCAGAGGGTTAAAACTACAGCAACGGGGAAGTCTGCCCCAAAGGTCTATTTTACCGATTAAATTCGACTCTTATCAATCGTTCTCACAGAATGCCCTTGTCGTGGTGAGAATAGGATATCAAGCTATTAGTTAACTTGAATCACAAATTTTAAAGTTCACCACCGGTCTTTGATTTATCCAAAGGAAAGGGTAAAGAACGAAAACCCTAAGAGATCTAAGGTTCGGGGGTTGGTTACGTCTAGGGAAGGTATTAGCATCCTAAACGTCTGTAGTACTCTACAGGAACCTCTTGTTATTATTATGTTATCTATTGCTTGCTTGCTAAAGAGTTGTGCTAAGGTAAAGACCTAGGGTTAGTATTTCTAAGTATACTCGCCAAGACATCGCATCTTGTGCCTACGTATCCTGACGGGAGTGGAATCAAAGTATTTGTAGTTCCCCTCAAAGAGGGTGAGGAACTCTTGACTGTGATCAAGGTTCCAGGGGGAGGTAGCGTCTATGGCAAGACGCTACATAGAGTACGGTGACTCTAAAGTTAAAGTTAAGTTATAAGGGAAGTAAGTGTTCACGGAGGAACATACGGAAAGAGTGCGGTGACTCCAACCCTAAGGCTAGGATAAAGGAAAAAGGTATTTGCGGCGGAACACATGTAAAGAGTACGGAGACTCCAATCCTAAGGATAAAGGGAGGGACCTAAAGTTAGGCTAATATGTGACATGGCAGTCAACAACGGGACCTTTCCTTTGGAATTTGATTGAGAAAAGATTTTTTTTAGTTTTAAAAGAAAAATTCTCGACAAAAGATCGAGGTTTGAATTACGTGATGGCAATTGCAAAAGGCAACCGACATACGAGAGAAATAGCCACTTGACGTTGGATCAAGGGTTTTGAGAAAAAGTTAAGTCGAATCCTAGTCCCTGAGGTTGCTCTTAGTAAACTAAACTGTAACCAAAGTAAGAGAAAAAGTATTGGCATAAGGTTGATGGCGATGCTAAAAAGCAGTCGACTTACAAGTTGGGGTATGGCTTGATATGTGGATCAAGAATGCTTTGGGTTTGGTTGATTGCGATCATAGAAACAATCGACTTACAGGGTTTAAAAAAGGGCTCGATTATTGAATAGAGAATTGTTTGATATTTTTGAAAAAGGGTTTAATATAGCAGCAAGATATGAGCAAAATAAAGGAAAGCAACAAAATTATTTTACACATCATGGGAATTGGGATACATTTTGCCAGTGGGGATAAGAATGAGTGATAAACACATAATCTAAACAAGGAAGAATTCAACGGTAATAAAAATTAGCAAAAGTTTTAATCCAAACTTGATGACTATATTAATAATAAAAAAAAGTGATATCAATATTCAAATCTAAATTCGAACAAGATTAAGATCAAAATTGAAACAAAATTAACATCAAGAATTAAGAAAAAAATGAAATCAAAATTATTCGAGAATTAATAATAGAATATCGCTAACGCAAAAATGCGATCATCGCAATAGGGATTAAAAGTGATGTGAAAGGTGCGAAACTACCAAAAGAAATTTAAATAAATCTTAAACATACCAATGTTGGATAAAAAATTAGCACAGGTTGAAAAAGACAAATTGCTACCGCGTAAGCGGTCATCGCAAATTGGATCAATAAGCCGCTACATGATAAAAAATTAAATTAAGACACAGTTGCAAATCGAAACACGAATTGGTTGGTGAACAACAAACGGATTACCGCTAGACCAAACCACCGGACGTGTGCACAAAATCGAAACGCAATGATAATCAATTTAAAAGAGAAAAATAAAAATCGCAAATAAACCGATAACAAATAATCAACAGTTTACTACACTTAACGTGATCATCGCAACGTGAATCCAAATGGTGCGGATCTAAATTTATAAAATAGAAAATGCATAGAAAAAGTAAATTTAACGTGCTAAAAAAATAATTAATAATGTTACTAACACAAAAATTGCAATCATCGCAAACAGATCGAACCAAACATAAATGTCACGCATCAAGCACACAAATGTAAATAGCGTATCAACATAATTCAATCCGAAAGATCTATCTATATATATATATGAATAAAACAAAACGTGGAGAATATCCCTAATACATAGAAAAACAAAACGTGGTGGATTATATAAAAAACTTGTTATATTGTTTTAAAGTACTTGTGATATACAGTATTCAAGGAAAACTTGTTACCTACTGTTTTGAAGAAATATTAAAGAAACGTATTATATTCTTATAGAAAAGCAAACAATATCGACAGCTTACGAGGATAGAAAACAAACATAAATAAAGGATTAATGAACACCATGACCATGATGGAAGTTTTTTATGTAGCTAAATCCTCACCTTCTTTTCCGACGATCGCTGTAGTTTTCCTCTCTTCCGGTCCCCTTTTCATTTAGCAACACAACAATATATAGGGATTAAAATTAGCGTTAACTTTTAGTTGTCAATAATGTCCCTAATATTCAATTTGAGGTTCAAATTAAATAATATTAAAATTAAATAAAATTTAAACAACTTAATTAATTAAAATAATTTTAAGATAAAACAAAAATCCTATTTATGTATTCTAAATATTATTTAAATTAAAAATAATAATAAAAATAAAAATAAATATTTAAAATAAAATTAAAATGAAATGCTAATTACTATAATTATTTATTCTAAATAATATTAAAAAAACAAAATTTTAGGGTCAAAAATTACGGTATGACAGTCCTCAAAGTCATCAGTTTACCTCAAAACCCATAAACCCTCAAAACCCCAAAATCCCCAACATCCACTTTAATCAATCGAATTCTATAATGAAACAATGAAAGACAATTACTCCTCATACCTTAGATTGTCGATCCGATGAGTTCTCTCTTGAGTCTTTAGAAATCTTCACGAAAATCCTCGCCTTCTCCCTTTTTCCTCAGAGCTCTGCACTTTCTCCTTATTTTCACGATCTCCACAAATGAATCCTAATTCTCCTCAATTCTTCCTTTTTGGTTAATTTAACTCTTGAGCCTCAAAATTGGGCTTTCTCCATAATACACTCACTAATACTCCTAAAATGCCCATTTTACCCTCAATTCCTCTAATATTATTTTAAATTAATAATAATACTAATATATTCATATTATATACTATTATTTAATTAAAATAACCAAAACTTCACCAAAAATACCGACATCGACACCAACCACCAAAAATCACAGAAAACCACGAATATAATATTTAAATGAATTAAATAAATATTCTTACGAAAATCGGGATGTTACACATAGAGGCTGCCCGCAGATGCTTCGAAGCAGCGACCCGAGGGCAAAGCCAGATCAGTGCAGCACCCAAAACAGCTAAACGGGCAAGAGAGGAAGATCGTCCATGCGAAGAAGGTCAGCCGAAAGCCTGCCCTCCCAGTACATACTATCGACCTCGACAGCCGGATTTCAGAGGAAGGCAAGGAAAGTAGCAGTGAAGGTGCTTCAGCGGGGACGGCCAGCTCCTCCTCATCAGCCCTCATGCGCCTGGTTCTGGACGGGGAGTTTGAAGTCTTCACCTTCAAAAATCACCCCAACAAAGGGGTGAAGATTGGCACTGGACTTCCCGACGAGGTCAAGCAACAGATGAAGAAATGTTTGGAAGACAACGCCGACCTGTTCGCTTGGAGTGCCGCGGACATGCCCGGCCTGGACCCTGAGACCGCATGCCACCATTTTACCATCGACCCAGCTGCCCGTGCCGTCGCGCAGCGCGAACAGGCTGCTAAAAAACTTGTACAAGACCTCTTATAGGAAAAATTCATTTCGGAGGCCAGGTATACAACCTAGTTGTCCAATATTGTACTTGTCAAGAAACATAGTGGAAAATGGCGCATGTGTATTGATTATACTGATCTCAATCGTGCTTGCCCGAAAGACGCTTATCCCTTGTCGAGCATAGACAAGCTCGTAGATAATTCTGCAGGTTTCAAGCTCTTGTCCTTCATGGGCGCCTATTTGGGGTACAGTCAGATCCCCATGGCCGAGAAGGACAAGAATTACACTACGTTCATGACCTCATCGGGGAACTATTACTACAACGTAATGCCCTTTGGTCTGAAGAACGCTGGGGCCACGTACCAGCGTATGATGAACAAGGTCTTCTGGACAGAAATTGGAGACATGCTCGAAGTGTATATGGACGATATGATTGTAAAGTCCCAAGAGGAATCCGATCATACGGTCCACTTGCAAAAGGTTTTCAACCAGGCGAGAAAATGCAAGATGCGTTTCAACCCCGAAAAATGCACCTTCGGCGTTCGAGCAGGAAAATTCCTAGGTTTCTACCTCACTGAGAGGGGAATAGAGGCCAACCCTGACAAATGTCGGGCATTCGCTGAATTTCCCACGCCCAAATCGAAGAAATCCATACAATCCCTCAACGGGATGCTCGCTTCACTTTCTCGCTTCGTGGCCAAATCCGCCCAGCATGCTCTGCCCTTCTTTAAGCTCCTGCGAAAAGAAGACACTTTTGAGTGGACAGAGGAATGCGAGCAGGCTTTGCTACACCTCAAGCGAGCTCTATCTAAACCTCCGGTCCTGTCGCGACCAGAGAGTGGGGAAACGTTGTACCTATACCTCTCCGTCACCGCTGAAGTTGTTAGCGCTGCCCTCATACGTGAAACATCCGACGGGCAAAAACCCATATATTTCACAAGCAAAGCGCTACAGGGACCAGAGCTCAGGTACCAACAAATTGAGAAGATCGTACTCGCCCTCATCAACGTGGCAAAGAGACTGAGACATTACTTTCTAGCCCACACAATAGTGGGGCGGACAGACCAGCCCATAAGGCAGCTACTCAGCCGACCAGATATGGCCGGAAGAATGCTTAAGTGGTCGTTGGAGCTATCGGAATTTGAAATCCATTACGAGGGCAGAAAGGCCCTCAAGGCACAAGTTTTGGCAGATTTCGTAGCTGAGATGACACCTCCGGCTTCCACGCCCAGTGGGGCACACAAATGGACCGTCTTCGTGGACAGGGCGTCCAGCTCCACAGGCAGCGGCGTAGGTATCATCCTAGAAAATGAGGAAGGAATCCTGATTGAAGTATCTCTAGTCTTGTCTTTCCCAACATCGAACAACCAAGCCGAGTACGAGGCATTCCTCGCGGGTTTAAGGTTGGCCGAAGACCTGGGAGCCAAGGAGGTAAAGATCGTCACCGATTCGCAGCTCGTAGCATCCTAAGTACGAGGAGAATACCAAGCCAAAAATGATAACTTGGTCGAATACCCGACGTTGGTAAAAGAGAGGCTAACCAAGTTCGTCGTATGGGAAGTCCAGCACATCCCTCGCGAACGAAACGCCCGAGCAGACAGCACCAGAAAGAAGGGTGGCAATAAGTCAGTCATACAGGAAACACTTTCCCATCCAAGTATCGAGAAGCCATGGGGGATGCTCGTAGTCAACTCCATTGGAGACCATAGCTGTTGGATGACCCCAGTACACAGATACCTCACCATGGGAGAACTTCCCGAGGATAGCAAGGAGGCCAACTCGACAAAACGAAGGGCCTGTTCATACATCCTGGTTGACGGAAATCTCTATCGTCGAGGGTTTTTTATTCCTCTGTTGAAGTGCGTTGAGGAGGATAAGGTCCCCGAAATTCTACAGGAAATCCACGAGGGAATCAATTCACAACACCTGGGAGGGAAATCTTTGGCACGAAAGGCTTTACGAGCAGGATACTATTGGCCGACCATGCAGCAAGACTCCAAGGAGCATGTCCAAAGATGTGACTGGTGCCTGCGCCATGGAGACATGCACTTGGCGCCCCTTAACGAGTTGAAAACTCTATCCTCGCCTTGGCCCTTCGCCTGGTGGGGGATGGATATCCTCGGCCCCTTCACAATGGGATCCTACCAAAACAAAATTTTAATCGTGGTCGTCGATTACTTTACAAAATGGATCGAATCCAAAGCCCTCACCAAGACCACAGCCTTCAACATACTCCGTTTCTACAAGAGGAACGTCCTTGCAAGATTGGGTGTTCCTCAGGCACTTGTGACCGACAATGGAACTCAATTTATGGACAGGAAGTTCCAAGACTTCGTCGCCAAACTAGGAACGAAGCAACACTTCACTTCCGTCGAGCACCCCTAGACCAATGGGCAAGCAGAGGTCGTGAACAGGGTGATCCTCCGAGGTCTAAAGCGAAGGCCAGACGAAGCGAAGAAAAGATGGGTTGAGGAGCTACACAGCGTGCTCTGGGCCTATAGAACAACCCCACACTCCACCACCGGGAAACTCCTTTCCGACTAGCATACGGGACCGAGGCCATCATACCCGTAGAGATCAGGGAACCGTCCAGATGAACGGAAGCTCCTCTCGATGAAAACCTGAACGAAGAAGCTTTAAGGGAAGAGCTTGACCTGGTCGAGGAGATACGATCAGGGGTAGCTCTCCGCGAAGCTTCGTTGAAATAAAGGATAACTTTGCACCACGATGCCAAAGTCATAAAGCGTGACTTCCCCATTGGCAGCTTGGTCCTACGCAGAAACCAGAAGGACTCACGCGAGGGTAAGCTGGCCGCAAACTGAGAAGGACCCTACAGGGTCAAGTCCAAAACAGGCACTTGAGCATACTACATAGAAACTCTGGACAGAGAACCATTTGCTCGACCATGGAACGCTGAAAAGCTCAAACAATACTACAGTTAGGACCAACTACAAAGTTAGACTAACTGCCGACGAGATCGCCCCTAACGGGGAGGCAGCTCGGCCACAGGACCGTGCCCCGGTGTAAGCACGATCCATTTTACAACGCCGACCAGCTTCTGCTCATGGGACGAGTAGACTGTACGCACAACGATGATACCTCAATCGAGCTCCGCCGTTTCCAAACCAATAAGGCAGGACGCCTAGCTCACGATGGGAATCGTCCAAGCCTATGAGATTAGTACTTCAACCGAGATCTTAGTCTCATCACCAACGAAACTGCTTCGCCTCCTCGACAAGTCTCCCAAACTGTCGAGCATAATAAGAATAAGTCGAGCAAACGTCCACACTTAGTATTCAAACAATAAAAGCATACACAAATAAATGCGACAAGAATACTAAACAAATAATATTTATAACTTCGACCACGAGGCCGGAATAAGTCAGCAGTACATAGAAAGGGTTGTGTCCGACAAAACATTAGATATCAAAAGGCACGCAGGCCCACAAAATACAAATACAGACATCAAAAACAAAGCTAAACTGCCTCATCGGGAATCTCGGGGGGAAACACCTCGCCATTAACGACCACGTTAAGAAGACTCATTCCCTCGGTCAGCAGCTGGATGTCGGAGTTGAGGGCCTTCAACTGCTCTAAAGTAGCGTTGAAACCAAACTCAGCTGCCCCCAGGTTATCCTCACCGAGAAGACGGATCCTCTCGATCAGGTCCCTCCGCGTCTTAAGGGCTTTCTTGTCGTCAGTATCGTCCTGACCGACCGCCGATGATCCTTCCACCTCAGCTATCACCGCCTTCAAACGGTCATTCTCCTCGTTGACCTGGGTCACCTTCCCCTTCGTCTGGGTCACCTCCTTCTGAAGTAATATCTTGGCCTCTTGGTGGCCTTGCAGCTTCTTCAACTCATTGTATATCTTTGCGTTCTCTAGCTCTAAGTCGTTGACCCTGATCTTAGCTTTCTTGAGCTCGACAAGAGGAACCACCTCTGCGTCTCCAAGGGCCAGTGCAACTTCCAATATCTTGATCATGTTGGCCGCATCTTGGCAGAGAATCTTCCTCCACACCTGAGGATCGGTGGACAAGATAGTCGAAGCGTCGAGTTTCGGGACGATGATAGAACTCTCCCCATCGAACACCTTCCCCTGAAGAAAGCACGAGGGCAACACAAATTTCCCTCCAGAGAAACCATCAGAGCAGCCTGTCGGGGAAGAACCAATATCATCCCGCTTCCTCTTGTGGGATGTGTCCGGAGTCGGTGGTGTAGAGGTCGTTCCTGGAGTAGGACCAGCGTCGGCCACAAATTTTTCCAGTGTCGCTTGATGCTTGGCCGCACTAGCTTTCTGCATTGCGGGCACCTTTCTCTGGGTCTTGGCCGTTTGGGACCTCACCAGGCGCTCCCTCATGTCATCCATTTTCCCTGCAAGAATAAAGAAAGAAAGGTCAGCACAGTAAGACAAGGATTAACTAACGCGGGCACGAGAACAGATTATACCGAGGAGCTAGAATGCAACGTCGTCGTTCTCACACTCGAGAAGGGCTTTGGTGTTGATAAAACGAGCTGCCTAGGCAGGTTCCCCATCCTCCCCGAGCAACTCCTTGCCATCCCTGTCTACCACGGAAGCCGGATTAAAAGTCTCCACGTAGGCGTGTGAAACCCGATAGGACTCCTTGTCCCCCTCACTGAGCTGCTCGTGTTTAACAAGGAATTGGTCGGTCCTATATCTGAATTGGGCGAACACCCACTCCAAAGGGAACTTGGACACGGGCCTCTCAACTTGTCGGCCATCAACGGTCATGGTTTCGAGCGTAGATATGGACCTCTTAGCCGCTTCGGAGATAGGCTTCACGACCAAGAACCTGTCTTTGAAATGGCAAACAGACTCTGAATACGGCCAGAAGAGTCTGCTCTGCTGCTTGAAGGACACCCATCTTTGCTTTGAGCCCGTGGTGCTCCGCTGGAGTTGGAAGATGCAGAAGAAGAGATCCACAGTCGCCCCGACATTCAAGAAACGGCACACCATCTCGAAGGCGCGTATGAAGGCCAACGCGTTTGGATGAAGCTGGGCGGGGCACAGTTCCAAGTGGTGAAAGATGGCCTTCTAGAAGTCGATGAAGGGAAAACGGAACTTAGCCTCCACAAATACGAACTCGTACATAGGGAACCGCATCCCCGGGTAGATCGAGCAAATCCTGTTGTTCTCCGTCGGGCAGATAGCTCTCCACTGCACTGGCGCATCCTCGACTCGATCCTCCAGGTAGGGGAACTCCCGAATTTCTTCTTCAGTAAACGTCGACCTAGTCGACAGAGGTTCCTGGGCGATCCAGTCGAGGTCCCCTTTAGCCACTTGGACGTTGGCATAATCAACGGACTGCTCCCTCTCCTCGGTCGTAGCCACAGTGTCGGGCACAACCTCTTCGCGCGGATCAGCCATTTCACCTGAAAAACAGAGGAAGAAAAGTGAATTTGACAACCAAGATCAAATCCACCCTTCCACCACTAATTAAGTGAAAGGGTGAGGAAGAAGTCGGGAACAACCGCGAACCCACGCCGATCACAACTAGGTACGAGGACTCCACTATCCCTTACGACGGAGACGAATCTCCGCGACCTCACAAAGACGTAGGAGCTTACTCGACGAAGCGAGCTCGTCAAAGCCTAGGTTTCATGCCGAACAGGTCTAATGCCCGACTACAACCCTAAGACTAATCCTAACCAGAACCTAGGAGGATCTACACCAACATACGCAATAATCACGAACATCCATTCCATGTTCTACGTGTTCTTCATGTTCTTCATAAATTTTCCAGAGATTCATGTGATCAACGAAGAACACATGAATCTTCAACCAGAAATTTCATGTGCCGCCGGAAAATTCACGGGTATTTCCAGAAAATGAAGAACACCATGGGAATTCTAGAAAAAGATGAAGATCTTACTTGGTAAATCAAAGAAAAGAGATGAAGATCACAGACTAGGCTTTGAAGATCGACGGCGGCGGGAAACTCCGGCGAGAAGGCACAGTTGCAGAGCAAAAAGGTTTGGGGAGACAAATTTGAGTGAAGTGTTCAAATGAGAGATATCCACACCTTTTTATAAGTACTTCCTCGCTTGGGAAGCGCAAAGGCCATCATAGCCTAGGCATCTCTAGGCCTGCCAGGGGCTGAATGTCCACCACGTGTCAAAAAGGGAATCTTCATTTGGCATTCCCAAAGCTACACGTTATACCGCGGATACGCCTCCTCGACATAAAAAGGCCACTTTGGCGGGCATCCTTCCTACAGCCTGGTCGACATAAAACTCCCTTTTCGCAAGCACACTCCTTGTACGCTAAGGGCTGGTCGAGCAAGTTAAAACACTGACGCCTGCCACCTCGGTAGTTGTCAGGGGTGAGGGGCATGTCCCCGAACACTACCATCCAAAAGTAACTGTCCACATGGCAATCTCAAGTCATCACTCTTCATCAGAGCAAAGACTTGGGGGGCTCCTGTTCTGGACTGGGAAGGTGCTTGGCCCCCAGCAGGGCAAGGCCCAATTTAGTCCTGCTCTTGGTCAGGCCCAATAGCTAGAAACTAGCCGTTGGGGAGAAACTAGTCGTTGGGCAGAAACTAGCCGTTGGGCATGTCCCCTCACTCGCTCGACAGCTCACGCGACCAACTGTCTCCCCGGATCTCACGAAAACAGTTGAACCATGTCAAAGGGCTACGCGCCTGGCCCTCCACCTGGCAGTCTTCCATTGGTCGACCAGATATTTTGGCCACGTGGGAGACCTTGGCCCCGCGCTGGGGGTTTCCTCTACAAATACCCTCTCATCTGAGAGGGGAAAGTATTCAATATCCAATACTTGAAATCTCATTTGTGTACTTGCTTTCTCTCTTTTGACCAAACACTTACTTTGGCATCGGAGTACCTTGCAGGTACAACCCCCTTTTTCTCTCCTACAAGCATCATCATCTGCCCTACACGAAGGCCAAGACGATCCAGTCTGATCACCTCGATCAGTTACCAAAGGTATATTTCGTAGTAGTGATTTTTATTTTTTGTTGGGAAGTTAGCCATTTAAAAACTCAAATTCTTGTAAAAAGGGGTTTGTGGGCATATTCTTATAAAAGCTCTCAAGGTAGTGGAAACTCTCAAGGAAGAATTCTTCGGGAGAAGAGTAGGTCACTTCATTAAGACCAAACCTCTATAATTCTAGTGTTTTTTCTTTCCCCTTAACTTTTTAATTTTTAGTGGTTTATTTCTGCTCCATTTCATTTTCCAATATCTGCTACTTTTACTCAATTTTTCCAAAGATTCTTTATAAGTGTGCGCTTAAAAACTTCATCGCTACTAATAATGTCTTCCTCAATCGTTATTCCTTATTCTTCATCTTTTGATAAATTAAGCTCTTTCCAATGTTCTATAGAGGTAAACAAAAATGAACAAATAAAAAATAAAAAGTAAAGTTACAAACCAAAGAACTTGGTTACAGGTAGGAATAAGGGAAAATACAAAATGATAAGGGAAAAACCAAATTGATTTAGGAAAGTGCTAAAACTAGAGAGGGATTCAACACAATATGGAAAAATCCAAGACATGATGGAAATTTCTAAAACTAGTTGGGAACATGACCATAATTAAAACCCAGCAGAGCGAGGGTGGAAAGAAAATGGGCGTTGTTAGTTTGAGAAGCTATATACATTGAATACAATCTTTTTATTTAAGATTATAGTGATACATTGGACACTCTTTAATTTATTTTTAAATTTTGGCTAAAACACATTCTTTTTAATTAAGTTCATATGTAAATGACCCAATGATTGATTTAGTTTGTCGCTTAATCGATCACAAAATTATATAAACTCGTATTCTTGATCAGAAGCATTTAAAATTCATAAACTTAAAACGCAAGGCTATTTTTAATGACCAATTCAATTCAACCCTCAATCATTCAAAAAAGTATATAAACCATCAACAATATTCAAAACCCAGAACCAAAATGCAGAGCCACCTTTTAGTGACCGGGTTAGTTTGTCACTACATGGTAAAAAAATGATACAAGTCAATATCCTTCATCAGAAGCATTCAAACCCCATAAACCCAAGATGCATATTTGTAAAATAAAATAAAACATTTAGGATTCACTTTAGTCATAGCTCTTTGTCTTCGACCAACCCCGATATGCTTTCTAACATGGGTCAAATCAACAACGTAGAAAATGGGGATAACTTTTTGTTTCAATTCTCTGTGTCATTTAATAATAACATCTGTTTAATCTAAACACCATATTGACTGGGGATAATTTTGTGAGAAAACAACTATAAAAATGCTTGAATGTTGAATTGTTTATGCAAACTACAATGAAATAAATTATCCTTTCTAAAGACTTTGATAATCCTTGAAGAGACAATAATTCTTCTTATTGATTAATAAATGAATTTTAAGAACTAATATGATAAGGTAACCACACATACATTTCTTACTTAGTCACTTTATACATAAAGAACTTGGGTCTTGGGGGTAAACAAGGCATGTTATACTTGAAATGTATTGTTGGACATATAACTCCACACACAAGAGGGGAGTGAATTGTGGGGGGTTGAAAAACAATAGTTTAACACATTATTGTTTTCATTTTTAAGTTTGAAAACATTTTCAATAAAACCGTTTGAATAGTAGTACCGGAAAATATATATGCGGAAAATAAAGAGATAATGGTAAAGAGATAACACTAAAAACTATAAAGGTTCGGTCTAAATGAAGTGACCTGATCCTCTTCCCAAGAATTGATCTTGAGAGTATCCAATAATACTTATAAGCTTTTAGTAGGTTGAGCTTACGAACCCCGTTATACCAGGAAAGTGAAGTCTTATGTTAACTTCCAACCAAACAAAGAAGAGCATACTGAAGCGGTTAGTCTTTCTTCCAAACACAAACTTGAAGTTTTTAGTCGTCATGCTAAACCGAGATTTTATACAAATTTTTCTCAAAACAATGAAGAGTTTGAAATTGGCTTTCCTCCGAACCGAATTGAGATTTTACACCAGACTTATCTCAAACGAAATGGATGTTTTACAAATGCTGACTACGAACTGAATTGAGATTTTACACCAGGCACATCTCGAACCAAATTAAGCTTTTACACGAGTTGAACTCGAAACAAACCAGAGACTTAATACTAAATCCATAAACCAAGATTTTAATGGTTTTAACTTTGAACCCAAACAAACACTCCCTTAAGAGAAATTATTCAACCAAGAAAAAATATCTCTTGTTGAATTTACAATATTACCCTTTTCTAGAACAAAAGCCTCACTTAAACACAAAGACTTTCTCGAAACTCTATGGCTAAATTAAATTAAGAGAAGGTATAAAAGTGTTTAGAGAGAGAGAGAGAGAGAGAGAGAGAGAGAGAGAGAGAGAACATGTTTCTAGATGTGAAAATTTGAATGGAGAGGCCTCTATTTATAGGTTATAGGTTGGCACAATTTCCTTGGGCCAATTTAATGTCACAATTGATTGGATCCTCATTTTGGAAGGTTTTGAAATATTGTTGTTTCCCTTCATTAAGACCCTATAACAATTGTTTATGGACACCATTTGCACTTATCGAATCGATTGAGTATATGTTCAAATCGATTGGATAGTTCAAAAATATGTCCAAACCATTCTGAAATTTCTTGATTCAACCTCCAAAACATTTTTAGGTTGTTTTCTTTAAGAAATAGAGGATTTAAAAAATATTTGTGTGTGTGATTTAGCCATATGACTACGAAAACGCCCTTATGTTTTTACAAGACACTGATCACTGAAATGCGGTTGGGTTGGCTTTCTCACTTCCTCTCTTTTATACTTTGAATATTCAAGACTTTTCTGAATAAACTAATCATATGCAAACTTGCTTGAATCTTGTTGGAGATGAGGCTTGAGATATCTTCAAGTTTAATCTCATCATCAGAGGATAGATATCATCAAACAACCCTAGTTCATCTTCTTGATTCAAAGGAAAGGCTTTGAACAAAACTATCTTGTGTATCTTTAGTCGCTTAACATATTTTCTTGGATTTATGCTCGTATCTTTACAAGTTATCTTAGTGAAACCAAGTTTCCATTGTAACACCCTTTTCTACCCCACAATTATCGCAGCGGATTAAACATAAAATTATTAAATAAATCAACATCACCTCAAAGAGTGCACATTTCTCAATAAAATCAAATCAACAAAATTTGCTCTGTAAACAACGGGTTTTCCTCAAAATAACTCAAAAATGCCTCAAAGGGCAGCAGATCCACCATAACACAAAATCCCACCAAAGGGTTTTTGAAACGAAACCATAATCATCAAAATAACAGCCAAATAAAACTCAACGTGGTTTGACTCAACGACCCAACCCGATGTTACACTATCAGAGCAAGACCCTCTACATCGACCAAAGCAAATAATACTTCAAAAGTTCCTCGAAGCATCCACGGCTAATCCTGATCACCTGCACGTTACCCACGTAGAGGCAACATTCAAACAGGCAGGGTGAGTAATACAATTCATTATAATCAATATAAAATAGAATATGCATAAAAATGGCGTCATCATCATATACATCATCATCAGAGTCATCACAGGCAAACATCAAAGCACGACATCATAAATCACAACTATATGCCACATAAATGCAATGCACAACAAGACTCGTGCATGTGGTACCAATCGTCACAATCGATGGACACTTAGGCCATCACCCTCCAAAGATCCCCTTCATTAGGATCGGTTCCACACAAGAGTCGGAGCACATCATAAACCACCTCACATCCACACAATGGGATGAAAACCACAATAGACCGAAGTCTAACATCATCATCACTAGATCGGAGTCCTAACATCATCATCAAAATATGCTATGAATGCATGATGCACAACGTCACAATCATCATCATCAATAAAGTCATCACGTGCATCATCATTCATCAAATCTCATATTCGTCATATCGTCGTTTATTCATCAAAACATCATGCCTCATCATCTTATCATCATCAACATAGCTCATGCTAATTCACATCAGTATTTAATCATCAAACATCAGGTATAAACAACTCATAATCATCAATACACTCGTGGTAATTCATATCATCACTTAAATCATCAAACATCATATATAACAGCTCATAATCATCAATATACATCACGGCAATTCATATCATCAACTAATCATCAAACATCACGAAAGCATCATCATATGATCATCAATAACATCAGGGAAATTCATCAGAAAAGTCACAGCATCAAAACATCAAAATAGCTCAAGAAACATAAAATAATTCGCGAACAGCAGACATTCGCTACAACGTTCGCCTTGCGAACATGTTCGCTAGGACGTTCGCTTTGCAAACTCCAGTGAACCCCAATATCCCACACAAAACCAGAGAGTTCCCCCTTCTGCCTCTCTTCGCTACCTCTATTCGCTTGGCGAAGCCCTTCGCTGGGATGTTTGCTTCGCGAGCCCCAAAAGTCACCTCCCAGAGTTCATCTCAGTATCATCACACAATCATCGCGCATTCGCTGCGCTGCTCACTTTGCGAGTCTGTGCGAGTGTTCGCCTTGCGAAGTAATGGTTCGCTTTGCGAACCCGCGATTTCAGGAATCGCTGCTACTCATCAGTAGCATCCCAGCCCCAAAAACCTTTACGATTCCAACCTCAATTCACCCCAAAACACTTCCAAAACAGTCCTGAAACATCAAGGCAATCAAAGGCATAAAACTTACGACTATTAGGTCGGTTAATTTCACTATTCTAACTCGAAATCACCTAAACCTTCACAAACTCTCAAGGTTCCCATAAACCCCATAAATCCCTTTCCCATACAAGATCCCACATATCATCAAAAAGGTTTAGCCTCGAAGGCTTATTTTTACCCGAATCAATTCAACCCTTAACAATCCATCATCGATCCTAAAAAACACCCCTAAATCATCAATAACTCATAAACCCTTCAAAAACCCCAAAAACCTCAAAATCCACTTTAAACACATCACTTCCTATATTGAAAACAATGAAAGGTAATACTCCCCATACCTTAGATTGTCGATTCATAGCTTTCTCTATTGAGTCTTTGGAAACCTTCTCGAATCCTCGCCTTTCCCTTTTGCCTCAGAGCTCTCGCCTTCTTTCCTTCTTTTCACGGTCTAACACAAAAATGAATCCTAATCTTCTCAATTCCTCCTTTTTGGTTAAAGTCAACCTTTGGGCCTCTAAATGGGCTTTTCCCATAATACCCTCACTAATCCTCCTCAAAAGTCCATCTTACCCTTAATTCCTCTAATATTATTTAAATTAATAATAATACTAATACATTCATATTATATACTATTATTTAGATAAATAACTAAAACTCCACCAAAATGCCAACGTCAACACAAACCACCAAAATTCACCGTAATTCACAAATATTATATTTAATAAGTTAAATAAATATTCTAATAAATTTGGGGTGTTACAGCCATCATCAAAAGCAAACCATGAAAGTCATTGGCTTTGTCACTTCTTCGATGGCCTGCAAGACATGGTTCCACATTCTCCTTCTTTTTTATGATGAAAATGCATCTCTCAGGTAGGTGGTAAAAGAAAAGATAGGTGAAAAAATTTTGAGTGGTTAAACTCCCCTTCAATTAAGTAGATAGTATACTCTACTCCCTCGAGAGTATACTTCTCTCCCTTTGTCATAATAAAAAAGGCGGGTAAAAAATGCATTATGGGAATTTAAATATGCATATGTATTCATATAGGTATTTAGAAAAGGGAATAGCAAACACACTTCATTAAATCAAATTACACTAAATTGAAGTACATAAAGCGGTAAATTTTAGGAATTTAAGTAAATTAAAAGACAAAAAAGCAAACACATCAATAAAACTAAGACACATAAGTAAACCTATTCTTTGCCATGAGTATCATCATTCTTTGAGATGATTTTCTTGATCTCTACGGTATCTTTGACCAGACCTTGTATGGCTAGACTACTTTGCTGACAGATCTCCATGATGTTTTTTACTGCTGAGTTGTTAGATTCTTCTAATTCATTTTCTTCATCGGTCGAGTTGTGCCTTAATTCTCTATTTTGAATTCAAATATTCATATTTTTTAGTGGGGATTAATTGATATTATTGGTCGATGACTCTATTGTTACCCCTATAGTGTTGATGTTAAATACACCCAAGAGTTTGGTGATTAATCCTCCATATGGGAGTCCAGCAATCTGAGTTTCTTTAGAGTGTATTATATAAATAAATATGACTTCTACCTAATTAGTTTGACACTTTTTTGTTATAAGACAAAGCAGGACGACATCATTCTTTATGACAAAATCCAGATTTATGTTCCTTGGAAGGAGGATTCATGTGAGAAGGTAGTGAATAACGCGAACTCTTGGTTTCGGGCAACTTGTCTTGATAGGAAATTTACTTTTCTCCATATGATTAATAACGAGGGAGCTTATGGCAATATAGAGCTTGAAATATTTGAATTTTAGTGGTGCTACGTAGGTGTAGATGACTCCTTGAATGGGCAAATTAAACATTCTTCCAAATTGATCTTTATGGATATCTATTTTGACTTCTTTAATTGTTAATCTCAAGGGTTCCAACAATTGTTAGGTTTAAATAGAATTATTTAACAAGATTTGGAAAAACTCGATTAGATACCTTGGTAAATAATTCTCTTAGTGCTACTTGGCGTATTTTGATATATGGTTTGTAGCTCCTAGTGAAGCTTTCCTCCATGAAAGAAGGTTGAATCACTTTTCAGTTGATCGTCATCTTTCTTTTTTGAGTTCTTTCCAGTATTCCCGTTGAAAATAATTTTCTTGTTGAGTTATCTCCATGATGGTGGCTTTTTGATGAGGTCATGATGATACTTATGAACAAAGATAAAAAAAGACTCACACAAAAAGGTAAGCACAAAGAAGAAAATATGAGATGTAAGAAAATGAGAAAGGGTAACCTATTTATAGCGGAGCCTCAAAAGATTTTGAGCATGTAAACCTTGCATAAAATCAATGGAGATTTTGAATAATAAAATTCAGAACCAAATATTTCTAAAAATATTCTCATCATATATTCATCATCAACTTATCAGTTGTTTATGCTTGTTAGGCCAACAACCAACCTGGTTGTTTCTATAAAACCTTAAAACCCCAAACACTTATTTTATAAAACTTGCAGATAATTTCCTCAAAAATAGGGTGTAACATTTTCTAAGCATAAACATCTTTCTCAATTATTATATTATAGTCGTTTATTTCTACTCCATTTCGTTTTCCAATATCTGCTACTTTTACTCTATTTTTCCAAAGCTTCCCTACAAGTGTGCGCTTAAAAACTTCATCGCTACTAATAATGTCTTCCTCCATCGTTATTCATTCTTCTTCATGTTTTTATAAATTAAGCTCTTTCCAATGTTCTATAAAGGTAAACGAAAATGAACAAACAAAAATAAAAAGTAAAGTTACAAACCAAAGAACTTGGTTACCCGTAGGAATAGGGGAAAATCCAACATGAGAATGTAAGGCCCGAATTGATATAAGAAAATGCCAAAACTAGAGGGGAGAGTATCAACACAATATGAAAAAATCGAAGACATGATGGAAATTTCTAAGACTAACTGGGAACATGACCACCATTAAAACCTAGCAGAGTGGGGGTGGTAAGAAAATGGACGTCATTAGTTTGAGAAGCTATATACGTTGAATACAATCTTTTTATTTAAGATGATAGTGATACATTGGACACTCTTTAATTTATTTTTAACATTTGGCTAAAACACTTTCTTTTTAATTAAGTTCATATGTAAATAACGTAGTGATTAATTTAGTTTGTCGCTGAATCGATCACAAAATTATATAAACTCGTATTCTTCATCAGAACCATTCAAAATTTATAAACTTAAAATGTAAGGCTATGTTTAATGACCAATTTAATTAAACCTTAAATCATTCAATATATATATATATATATATATATATATATATATATATATATATATATATATATATATATATATATATAAACAATTAGCAATAATTAAAACCCGGAACCAAAATGCACAGCCACCTTTTAGTGACCGAGTTAGTTTGTCACTACATCGGCAAAAAAAAAACATACAAGTCAATAATCTTCATCAAAAGTATTCAAACCCTAGAAACTCAATATGCATATTTGTAAAAGAAAACATTTGTGATTCACTTTAGTCATAGCTCTCCATCTTCGACCAACCCCGATATGCTTTCTAACATCGAATAAATCAACAACGTAGAAAATTGGGGTAACTTTTTGTTTCAATTCTTTGTGGCATTTAACAATAACATCTGCTTAATCTAAACATCATATTGATTGGAGATAGTTTTGTGAGAAAACAACTATAGAAATACTTGAATATTTAATTGTTTATGAAAACTACAACGAATTATCCTTTCTAAAGACTTTGATCATCCTTGAATAGACAATAATTCTTTTTAGTGATATGTTGATAGGTTGATGCTAGTAGAATCTATGAGTACAAAAAAAATTTAAGTGGAAGAAAATAGTTTTTTTCAACAAATCAAGCAATTTCGTGAAACTTTTATCCAACCACCATTTTTTGCCTTCAGATTAAACAATCTTAACGACACAGACAATCATGTAAAACTTTTTCACCCCGTATATAATGGTGCATCCTTGTCACTACATAAAGCATCATAAATATCAGCTTTCATAAAAGATGATTCTCCAATATCATGGATTATATCTTCTAGTCGATCATCCATATCTTCATCAATTTCATGCATTTGTGACGCCACATTTTGATTTTTATCCACTTTTTAATGACACGTCCATGTTGTATAATTTTGACATATCCCATCACAACATATGTGATGTAATATTTCTTCCTTTGGCCGTTTTTTAATATTCCTGCAATTAATACAAGGACAATAAAAGAGACTATTATTGTTGGGAAGATTGTGTTCCGCAAATTCAAGGAATTCAATAACTTTTTTCTCATACACCAGACCTAATCTACCCGTTTTCATCCAACTACGATCCATAACAAATTCTAAAATTTATATCAAAAGACTAATGTGAATGGAACACTAATCCTACGTACACAACATACTAATATGTTATATACATATGCATATCCATCACAACAATATACCATTTAAAAACACCAAAACCTAAAGCATATTCATGACATCAATCAACAACCCAACAATTTTATTTGCAACTACACAAAGTCATAGTCACAAAATTTGAATAAAACATGAACAGGGTAACATAAACAGTACACTTCACAATGTCAATGCACAAACGTTTGATTCATGAAATTCAACAAAAGCCAACATCATTGATGTGTTAAAAAAAGAAACTAGTAACCCTAGTGAAGGACATAAACATTCAAAAATATGTACTACTAATACTAACCATAGTGCGAGAGAGAGAGAGAGAGAGAGAGAGAGAGAGAGAGACCGAGAAATGTATCGTACTTTGAAAAGGAGGAAGAGACCAAGAAATGTTTTTTGTTCCAAGAAATGAATGAAGAGTGTGAAGATTGGATGTTTCAAATGAATGAAGATGGTTAAGATGATAACGGGAAAATACAGGTAGGAATAGGGGAAAATACAAAATGATAAGGGAAAAACCAAATTGATTTAGGAAAGTGCTAAAACTAGAGGGGAGAATCAACATAATATAGAAAAATTCAAGACATGATATAAATTTCCAAGACTAGCTAGGAACATGACCACCATTAATACCAAGCAAAACGAGGGTGGGAAGAAAAGGGAGGTCGTTAGTTTGAGAAGCTATATGCGTTGAATAAAATATTTTATTTAAGATTATCGTGATACATTGGATACTCTTTAATTTATTTTTAACATTTGGCTAAAACACATTCTTTTTAATTAAGTTCTATGTAAATGACCCAGTGATTGATTTAGTTTGTCGCTTAATCGATCACAAAATTATATAAACTCGTATTCTTGATCAGGAGCATTTAAAATTCATAAGCTTAAAATGCAAGGCAATTTTTAATGACCAATTAAATTCAATCCTAAATCATTCAAAAAAGCATAGAAGCCATAAACAATATTCAAAACCCGGAACCAAAATGCAGAGCCACCATTTAGTGACCGAGTTAGTTTGTCACTATATGGTATAAAAATGATACAAGCCAATATCCTTCATCAGAAGCATTCAAACCCATAAACCCGCATATTTGTAAAATAAAACAAAACATTTAGGATTCACTTTAGTCATAGCTCTTTGTCTTCGACCAACCACGATGTGTTTTCTAACATGGAACAAATCAACAACGTAGAAAATTGGGATAACTTTTTGTTTCAATTTTCTGTGTCATTTAATAATAACATCTACTCAATCTAAACACCATATTGACTGGGGATAATTTTGTGAGAAAACAACTATAAAAATACTTGAATATTGAATTGTTTATGCAAACTACAATGAAATGAATTATCCTTTCTAAAGACTTTGACCATCCTTGAAGAGACAATAATTCTTAGTGATTAATAAATGAATTTTAAGAACTAATATGATAAAGTAACCACACATACATTTCTTACTTAATCACTTTATACATAAAGAACTAGGGTCATGGGGGTAAACAAAGCATGTTATACTTGAAATGTATTGTTGGACATATAACTCCCCACACAAGAGGGGAGTGAAATTGGGGGGATTTGAAAAACAATAGTTTAACACATTATTGTTTTCATTTTCAAGTTTGAAAACATTTTTGATAAAAACGTTTGAATAATAGTAGTGAAAAATATATATGTGGAAAATAAAGATATAAGGGTAAATAGATAACATTAAAAACTATAAAGGTTCGGTCTAAATGACCTAATCATCTTCCCAAGAATTGATCTTGAGAGTATCCAATAATGCTTATAAGCTTTTATTAGGTTGAGTTTATGAACCCCTTTATACAAGGAAAGTGAAGTTTTAGGTTAACTTCCAACCAAACAAAGAAGATCATACTGAAGCGGTTAGTCTTCCTTCCAAACACAAACTTGAAATTTTTAGTTCTCATGCTAAACCGAGATTTTATACAAACTTATCACAAACTAATGAAGAGTTTGAAATTGGATTTCCTTTGAACCGAATTGAGATTTTACACCAGACTTATCTCGAACGAAATGGATGTTTTACAAATGTTGACTACGAACTAAATTGAGATTTTACATAAGGCATATCTCGAACCAAATTTTTTACATGGGCTGAACTCGAAACAAACCAGAGACTTAATACTAAATCCATTAACCAAGCTTTTAACGGTTTTAACTTTAAACCTAAACAAACACTCCTTTAATAAAAGTATTCAACCAAGAAAAAATGCCTCTTAGTGAATTTACAATATTACCCTTTTTCTAGAACAAAAGTCTCACTTAAATACAAAGACTTTCTCAAAGCTCCATGGCTAAATTAAAATAAGAGAAAGTAGAAAAATGATTTGAGAAAGAGAGAGAGAGAGAGAGAGAGAGAGAGAGAGAGAGAGAGAGAGAGAGAGAGAGGAAGAGAGAGAGAGAGAGAGAGAGAGAGAGAGAGAGAGAATTTAAATTCAAATCCTACTGTATACTTGAAAGTATACTCCTTGCAAAGCATCCCTGCAAAAACATACAAAGGTTTCACCTTTGGTACCAAATTTTCTTGGATCCTTGTGCATTAGCGATTCTAGAAGGTCTAGGGTTGCTATATTTAGACCTTTTCAAGTTATCAAAACAAAATGGCTATAAATTTCCAAATCTATTAGAATGAGAGCATTTGTAGATAGGTCAATTATTTTCTTCCTATTTACTTTTTTATTATGTGCTTTATCGGCTTTAGACCCTAATCCAGCTTTATTTAAGGAAGGCCTTTGACTTGATTTTATAAAGTCAAGGTTTTCTTTCCCTTTGTAAATTTACTTAGGGTTTCATACAAATCTGTCACTTCATTTTTCATCTAGACACGAGTCTCACGTGTTACATTTGAGTTTCTAATATAAGATATTTTGAACTTAAATGCTTCATTATTCTTTTCCATAAATTCAAGATAACCCCTAAGATCTAAGTTATGCTTTTTGATATACTGCTTGAAAGATAACTTTGTTACCTCATGGTCATCTTCCTCGTGAGATACTTTCAAGCAAAGTTCATCTTCGTCGTTTGAAGAAGGTTCTTAGAGGGTACTTTCTAAGTTTAATTCTTCTTCATTCGTGGATGCTTTGTTCTATCTTATTATCTAGAAGATTCTACTAGATTATGCTTCTTCTTCATATCCTCTCACAGATGAAGTTACTTCATTTAATGTTGAATTCTCTGAAAATCGCTCAACTACTCAGAGTGTTCTTTTGAAGGAAACCATGGGATTTGTTTTATAGTAGTTTTATGAAGTTGTTGATAATTATTCAAGCTTTGAGCTTATACCTTCATATTTAAGAAATTGAACTACTTAGTTCAACTTTTCTACAATTTCATCTTTCTTTGATTTCTCCTTAAATTCACGAACACTCCCATCTTTTGATTTAAGGATTTGATTAAATTTATGATTCCAATTCTTAATTCTTAGATATCTATTAGTAAAAATAATTCCATTATAATTTCTAACATTTCTAAATTTGGAGAAACATTTATGAATGAAGCATTCATGTTCTTTGCCTCGTGTGTTCATTTCCTCTTGTTTGATACTCAGATAGACTTCATATATCATTTCAAGAGTATCCCACATTTCTTAAAAGATTTTCAATTAAATACATAAAGGAGATGACTGTCACCTAAAGAAATAACTATAAAATTCTTAGTTTTGAAATTAATTTCGAACTTTATCTTTTCCTCTATGGTCCAAAGAAAATTGGGTTTATCTACTAGTTCTCCATTTATGTGGTGAGTAGTATAAACAGATTGTTGATTACTGTTTCCCACAATTCTAAATCAGTTAGCTTTCCATAGTTCAAAACTAGCACCAATAAATGGTGGAGGTGAGTTTAGAAAATATCTCTAGTGGGGAAAAGTGTTGAAAGTCATCTTTCTCCTGAGACGATTAGTCTTTGAATAGGAGTTAGGCTTTGATGCCACTTGTTAGACATATGACTCCACACACAAGATGGGGGGTGAATTGTAGGGGTTTGAAAAATGATAGTTTAAAATATTATTGTTATCATTTTCTAAGTTTAAAAAGATTTTGAAAAAAATGTTTGAATAATAGCAGCAGAAAATATATATGCAAAAAATAAAAGGATAATGGTAAAGAGATGACAATAGAAATTATTGAGGTTCGTTCTAAATGAAGTAACATAATTCTCTTCCCAAAACTTGATCTTAAGAGTATCTAATAATGCTTATAAGCTTTTAGTAGGTTGAGCTTATGAACTGCCTTATACAAGGAAAGTGAAGGTTCATATTAACTTACAACCAAACAAAGAACAACAGACTGAAGCGATTAGTCTTCATTTCAAACACAAACTTGAAGCGATTAGTCTTCATTCCAAAAAAAACTTAAAGTTATTAGTCCCTGATAAAAAAATGAGATTTTATATAGACTTATCTTGAACTAATGCAGAGTTTTGAACTGGCTATCCTCTGAACCGAATTGGGGTTTTACAAAGGCTGACCATAAACCGAATTGAGATTTTACACCAGGCTTATCTCGAACCAAACTGGGGTTTTACATATGCTAACCACAAACCTAATTGAGAATTTACACCAGACTTATCTCGAACCAAATTGAGCTTTTACACAGGCTGAACTCAAATCGAACTGGAGACTTAATACTAAATCCCAAAACTAAGATTTTTAACGGGTTTAGCTTTGAACCTAAATAAACAATTCCTTAAGAGAAATTATTAAACCAAGAGAAAAATACCTCTTAGTGAGTTTACAATATTACCCATTTTCTAAAACAAAAATCTCATTTAAACACAAAGACTTTCTCGAAGCGTTATGGCTAAATTAAAATAAGAGAAAGTTGAAAAATATTTTTAAAGAGAGATAATGAGGAGTGAGATAGAAAGTTCACATTTCTGGATGTGAAAATGTGAATGGATGTGTTTCTATTTATAGTCTAGAAAAAAGGAAAAGATCAATGGGTCAATTTAATGTCCCAATTGATCGCGTCCTCATGCCAATCAATTGGAAGCACCAAATAATCTATTACAATGGCTTATTTAGGAAGGTTTTGAAAGATATCTCTTGCCCTTCATTAAGACCTCACAATCGTTTATGGACATCGTTTGAACTGACCCAATATATTGGGTATATGTTCCAATCTATTGGACAATTCAAAAATCTATCCAAATCATTCTGACAGTTCATAACTTAACTGACACAACTACAAAACATTTTAAGGAAACCATGATGGTCATTAGCTTTGATCACTTCTTTAATGACCTGTAAAACACGGTTTCACGTGTATTGGTGCTATAATGAGGCTTACACATAAGCTCCTTATTTAATTACTACATATTTTCACCTTGTTGACAAACCCCATAAGGTTTAGGTATGGCCTCACCTGACACGACACCACACGTTGTATGTAAACATTAGATGAATTTATAAAATTAATCATTGTCCAGCATATTTTCATACTCAGATTTTAACCCTTGTTATTACTCTATAGCGCGCGCACACACACACACACACACACTCACGCAGGCACGCACGCGCGCGCGCACACACACACATGCACACGCACGCATACACACACACAAACACGCGCGCACACATACACACACACACACCCCCACACACACCCACCCACCCACCAACGCGCACACGCACACACACACACACACACACACACACACACACACATACACTTGTTTCTTATCATATATCATTCATTATTTTAGTACGTTTAAAATGATTTATCAAAGTTTTTTAATATAATCCTCGCTAGATAACTAATATTCTTATCACTTGCTATTAGTTTGAATTTCTATACCTACACACAAAAAATAAAGGATTTGCACCTTAAATGTTTGTTTCTGAAAATGTAGAATCTTGAACAAATTAGAATGTGTCATTCTTGTCAAAGTCGTACTTACTTCTTTGCCTACATATAGTATGTGAATGTATTAGTTTCCTCAATATGTTTGTGAGAAATAATAAAGCTGTGGAGAATTTTATTTGGCTTAGTATAAAGGATTAATCTCTGCATAGGGTATGTGAAAAAAGATTATTAAGCTTAAAATGATAGGTGCATATGGTATGTGAAAATAGATTATTAAGCTTAAAATGTTAGGTGGTTTAGGGATTTGTCTGACCCATTCGCAAAATATTGTTTTGTTATAAGACCATGTTTGAGCTTAATGTAATCACACAATAAATTGTATCTCAATTTTGGAAGATAAAAAAAAGGGATAAATATACTCCACCCCTGCCAAAGTAGCGAGATTTGCTTTTGCCCCCTTGAAGTTTTTTTTTTTATTCCCCCCTCAACAAATCAAGATTCTATTTCCCCTCACCCCTCATGCTGACTGTTCCATGGAATCTTCCTATGTGGCGTCTAATTCATGGTTGACTTTGAAATTATTAATGCCATGTCATGTACATATATTAATTTTGAATTCTATTTTTTAAAATTGTTATTTTAAAATTAATTTTAATTGGGCTAGATTTATTTCAAGTTATTATTGGGCCTTGCTTTCTTTGGTCCATTTTCATTTCAAATTGGTTTGTGTGTGTTTGATATATAAACACTACTAGTATTTTCAAAACATTTGATGTGGGACATATATTACACCCAAACCTCATGAACTTCATATGCTTTCCATCTTCTCTGTAATGTCATCCTCATTGTAACTCGTAAAACCACCCTCATTCTCACTGCCATGCAATATTGCCGCTACAACAACTCCCATGCTTCACTTTCCAACTCATAAACGATCGTTGCCACCCCTTCATATATCTCACCATTATTTAACTTCCTTCCATTTTTGATAACAACTTCATGGTTGAATTTACAAAATGTCCTTTAACCTTTGTCGTAATTTTTCTGTGTCACATTGAGTTTCCTTTACCTTTAATCAATAACAAACACCAAAATCAGAAAGTTTGGCATTGGCTGCTATTCATCATGATAGAGAGATCTGGGGAAAAGATTGTCACGAGTTTAATCCAATGAGATTTAGAAAATCTCGAAAGCATTTAGCAGCGTTTTAAGTAGATGTTTGACTTTAATTCCAACAAAAACTAACAAGAAAACTTGAGTATGCTAAGTAGAAGAATACATCATATAGCAGATTTTATGGGAAGGAGACAACTCAATAAAAAGAATTTTGTATTCATTTATTGGAATTGAAAGTGCAGATTTTGTGTTTCCTTCTCAAAAGTAGTTTTATTGTTATTGATTTGTTTTCTTACTGTTATGATAAGTAAAGTTGCTAATGTTTCTATCTTGGTATTTAATGTTTCAGGTTCATGAAAATGCTTATCTTAGTGACCTCCACCACTGCTTTTCTCTACCATCAAACTCTTCTGGTAAGTCTACAGAAGTGATTGCCTTGTAATTGTGTTAATCTCCTAATCCTGCAGTTTCTTGCAGTTTCTTGCTGTGGCTTAGCTAGCAGTTGAACTTCATATCTCACTTTTTGACAGACACGGCGAATCATGTAATTCAGTTTGCAAATCAAGAGGATGGTGTGACTGTAAAGGAATTGTTTTGTGTTTGTTGGATTGGTTCAGGAAGAGGTAGAAGTGGTGCTTTGAGAATGGGTGATGATGGAGTTTGTTCTTCAGACATGTTGGGATGGAGAAAACAATGATGGAGTTTGTCCCACATCGGATAGTTTTGCAATGAATTTAGTGTATATATTACTTACATGTACATTAGAATATGTAAATGAAATATTACATGTGCCAAAAAGAGTGGTATTGAAAATTGTCTTGTGTCTATTGGTCTTAGCTCAATTTAAATAATTTTTAAAATAACAATTTGAAAAAAATTATTATTTGATAAATTTAAAATAATAATTCAAAACTAATATTAATACAAATAATTTAAGAAAACGTAAAAAAAAAAAAAATTTAAAAAGAAAAAAACTAAAAATTAATAACTAAGGAAATATATATATATATATATATATATATATATATATATATATAATTTATATGGATTAAATGACATGGCATAAATAATTCCAATTCAACCATAAATTTCATGCCACATAGGAAGATTCCATGGAATAGTCAGCATGAGGGGAGTGGGAAAATGGAATCTTGATTTGTTAAGGGGGATTAAAAAAAAATTCAAGGAAGCAAAAACAAATCTCGCTACTTTGGCAGAGAAGTGGAATATATTTATCCCTAAAAAAAATCTTGAAAAAAAATAAGCTACGATATGTCCCTAGATAAAAAAAAAAATCTCACCTACATGAAAAATCATTATTAAAACTCATGATGCGTTTAAAGATGGTTTCAATTTTAGGATGTGTTTTGGAGATACCATTTTTGGTTTTAACCATGGTTATAAAGCATATTCTTTTTTAGAATATCCAATATGTCACTCCTCAACTTATAGGATTGAGATCAATTCTCCTAAAAGAAAATTCTCGTGCTATACTTTTTCATGCATTAATCATATAAAAAGCTCTTGTGATAGTACATGAACAACCTTTATTAAAAGACAGTTTTTTTTTTCTCTCTCATGTAAAAAAAGAATACACACGTTATAATTATATTTTCTTCTTTAAATTTGTCACCTTTATAGATAGATCGAGAAATGAAGCAAAAGGGTGATAATTCCTTAGTGGTTCTGTTAAGTGTCTATGCGGTGAACAGTAGGATGGTTCAACAAGGCCAGCCCTAGGGCCTATTTTTTTTTTCTTCATATTTATATAGTTCAATTTGAAATTTTTAAAAAAATAAGATTTTAAATTATTTTTATATCAATTAAATAAATAGCATTTATATTTATTAAGAATTAATAATAATAACAGTCTAAATGAGTATTATATAATTGTTTGATTTAAAACTAATATTATTTTAAATTTTCAAAAGTTTTGTGTAGGTTTATGATGGTTTAACTGCAGAAAATTAATATATTAAATTTTGTTATTTTATTATTATTTAATCATAATCCATATTTTTTAGATAGTAATTCGCTTGTAATTTTAAATTCTCTTACATAAAAAAATATTTGATTTAAATTTTTTTTTTAAACTTTGGTAATGTTTTTTCAATTAAGATTATTTTAAATGATAAGAAATGCGTTTAGATGTGTTAATTTTATTATTAATTAAAAATATATATTTTTTAATATTAACATTCTAAATAATTTAAAATTAAAATGGATTAATTAAAAATAAAAATATTTTTATTATATTAAAATTTTAATTTAAAATTTCGTCTCAAATCTCAAAATGAGTTGAGCTGACCTGTCATGATTATGTTAAGTGTCTATGCAGTGAATACTAGGAAAAAAAGCAAAAGCAAGTTGTTATATATGAATGGTAAATAGTAGTGCTAAATGTAATCACACTAGCTGATACCTAACATTTCAAACTTTAGGTATGGCGTATACAGTAGACAAGCACAAAAACAACTTGCTTCACTTTCTTTTCCTTTTGTCTAAAAAAATGTTTTTTTTTATGCGCAATGTAAGTAGATAGAATATAGGGTTAAATATACAAATCCCCTGTAATATTACCGAGTTTTGCTTTTAGCTTTTGGTAAAGTTTTTTTTTTAAAATCCCCTTGTAATTTTCAGATTCTCTCAGATACCCCCTTGATTGCCACATTGCAGCAAAGATTCTCTTCTTTTGCCTACGTGACAGTCCAATTGGAATTTAATTTAATTTTTAATTAAATTTTGACAAGCCACGTGAATTTTCTTTATTATTTTATTTTATTTTTTTATTTTTTTTTACTTTTTTATATATTATATTTTTTATTAATTTTTTTACATTTTTTAAAATTATTTTTATTAATATTTTTTTCTAAAATTATTTTTAATTCTATTTTAAACAAATTGTTATTTTAAAAATTATTTTAATTAGGTCACAAACAAACACATACAAGCCCATTATAAGTCCACTCTTTATGCCCCATATATTATTTCATTTGTTATATGATTGACAAGTAACATATATAAACACTTTCATTTAGTAAATAGTTTTCGATGTGGGACTTTCACAACAACCATAACAACAACTTCACTCACAAACAAACCACCACCACCACAAACAGTACCGCAACTCCATCATCATATCATCTTCTTCACTCTCTTCATCCCTCTAACCACAAACACCAACATTCTATAACCATTTTCGAACCACCCTTGTTGCCATCATCTTCAACATTTTATACACAGTGACATTTTTCCTCATGAAGCCACACGTATTCTTCCACACTCACGTTGTGAAACACACTCACACTACCAGATACTCATCACCCCTAACTTCCACCATTAACTCAAACTGCCTTAAACTAGCACAACATGCCCTTCTTCTCATTTTTTATTTCCTCTCCCCATGTTCATACACAAACAACTCCATCCCATTTTCAAATAGCTTATAGAAACAACTCAACTCAAAAACTCCTTCATCGTCACCTTCATATCTATACAAGGCAAGTGCTTAGCAACTGACACAACCCATATCCAATACATGATACAAGTCAAAGTTAAGTCCCCAGATGCGGCCTTCCAAGGCCTTCCAAAGCATAATACCAGACTTTAGAGGACAATCATGAGAATTGATACCTCGACACCAAGTCGGGAAGCTATTGCAACTTCACTTGAAACTAACATGGCCACCTGACAAAACATTTAAGCAAGCAGATAAAGTTTTGTCAGAACATCCAGACAACAATTAGACTTCTACTTAGTATAGACTAGGGTCGTCAGTCAATATTGTCAAACTTTCCACAAATATAATATAACCAGACTGCAACTGTTTTTCTAATTGGACTTCAGGCTGTTTACTTGACCTCCACTGCTGGACGTTGCAACTCCATATGTTGGTTTTGTGGTGGTGCAAGAAGGTTTGGTTTCTTTTTGTTAGAGATTCATGGGTTATTTAAGTGTTGTTATTACTTTGTATTCTTTCTAAAAAATGCATGAGCTGGGAATGTAATGCTATAGTGATGAAGATGGATAGGTGATGGTAGTATAAACATGAGATTATATGGTCTTATCCTTAAGAGTGAGAATGAGAACAAATGCAAGTGATGCAGCAGGGTTGTCATTGCCAATGGTATGAGGTGTGGCACTTGTGATGTCCCACATCGACCAATTATAAAGAAAATAAAGTGTTTATATAGCTCTTTTCCAAACTAAAATTCAAAACTTGAATGGTGATTTAAATTGGAAGTGATATTGGGCTTTATTCAAAATAGTTCAATGTAAATAATTTTTAAGAAGAAATTTGAAATAAAAATATACATTAAAATGAAAATTAAAAAAAGTATAATTAAGCCAATAATGTATAATTAAAAAAGTAAAATTCTTTAAAATAAATCCACATGGAATTTTAAAATATATATATAAAATAAAAAATGCCACGTGGAAAAAAATTGAAATATTCAGTGAATCTTCAATGCCACATGGCTTCTGGGGGATTTTCTGAGGGAATCTAACTAAGATGAGGAGGGAGTTTTTAAAAAAAAACTTTACCAGGGACTAAAATGAGAACTCGCTAACATTACAAGGGGGTTGTGTATTTAACCCTAGAATATATATAGTAAGTTAATTTTAAGATGTATTATATATTACTCTATAGTTGAAATTTCTATCATAAACTCAAAAATCAACAGAATAAGAAATTAAAAAATAAACTATAAACAAATTTTTATAAAATATTATTTATAATATAAAATTAAAATTTAATATAACTTAAATAAAAAGTAAATAAAAATATAAATCGGATAGATATGAAAATGTTTCGTTTCGTAGAATATAAATCATAATTAATCACACGCTATATATAAATTAGGGATGTTCAAAAAATTTATGAACCGAATTGAACTGCCGAACTGAACCGAACTGAAGTTAAAATAATCGAACCGTTGTGTTTGGTTAGTGAATCAAACCATATTACACGAAACAGTTCTAAAACCGTACCGAACGGAAACCGAACTGAATCGAAACTATAACCGAACTGAACCAAAACTGAAAATTAAAAATACTAAAAACAAGTTTTAATTTTTATTATTTTAAAATTTTGAAAAATAATTTAATGGTTCAGTTCTTTAATAAACGGTTCGGTTTGGAAAAATTGTTTAGGGGTGTTCGCGGGCCGGTTTGGTTCGGTTTTGAGTGAATCCGATATCCAAACCGATCAAAAATATATTGATTGATTTGGATTGGATTTTCACATTTTTTTTATAAAATCCAAACCGAACCAAACCGAGAAATAACGGGTTGGTTTGGGTTAGATTAATCGGATACAATAGAAAAAAATATGCGAAAAATATTTTTTAAATTTTCTAATTTACATCAACTAATTTTCTATAATAATATAATTTTTTATTAATTTTTCGTGTTTTCATATAGATTGTGAATGTCACAAATGATGTTTCATTTTTTTCCTTCTTAAAGTTGAATATTTTATAATAGTTTCCCTTATAATAATATATATTATATGAGTTAATGGGTTGGTTCGGGTAGATGGGCTCGCGGGTAGAATTTTGAAAACCCGTTGCCCAAACCAATTAACATCGGTTTCATTGGTTTGGTTCGGTTAATGCCCGAACAAAAAAATACTCGACCCAAACACCATGGTTTGGTTTGGATTCCGATTTGGTTCGGATTTGCCCGAACCAATGAACACCCCTAAAATTGTCTTCTGACGGTTCGGTACGGTTCATAATTTTTAAACGGTATACTAAACCAATAACTTTGGTTCATTTCGGTTTTAAGTAAATTGAAACGGTTCGATTCAGTTTAAATAAATTTTTATTATAGTTTGATTCGGTTCAATACGGTTTTCTGTATGAACTCTATCATGAACAACCCTAATATAAACCATGGTCTTCAATATACATGACAAGTTGCATATGCCTTAGACATTATATTTAAAGAGTGTCTAAGATATTAAAATTTAAAATTTAAAATGAATCACAAGATACCAAGATAACAAGTGCTCATTATCATTCTTTTCTTTCTAAACATTTCAGGATTATCTTTATTACATTTGAGAAACTTTTTTGCTTATAGGATTCATATATTTCTATAATTTTTTATAAATCAAATATACATGTTTATAAGTGTTTATTTTGTTTTCTCATTAAAGTGTGTATATTTTAGACTAAATATTAGTTTAATCTCTTAACTTTTAAAAAGATCATTTTAATCTCTTAATTATACAAATTGAATCATATTAATCCTTTTCATCCATTTTGTTAGTCAAAGTTAATTCATAAGACTACGTGGCACTGACGTGGAATGCTATATGGTTGAATCTCATTTTGTGATTGATTTAGTGTCGAAAATATTTGTCACTACATTTTATTCAGAGTTTTTATTAAAGTTCTTCATCTTCGTCCCTAATTTTAGAATTGAGCATCAAAACTAGATAACAAGACAAATTAAACATTATGCTATCATCAAAGAAGAAGATCATTGAAGAACATAAGACGTATATAAAAAGATTGTAATGTGTTGTCTTTTATTCATATGATAAAGAGTATATATTGTCGTGCCTCGAAAAATACAGAGTCGTCACCGAACTTTATTTATTCTAAAAAAAAGAGAAAATATCGATAAAACCCTAACAGTAAAAAGAAAATGGTCGTCGCAATCAGATTCGGATTCGGGAGTCAATTATGTAAGGGGAAGGTGTTAGCACCCCTCACAACCGTTGTACTCAACGGGAGTCATTTTGATTGTTTTGCGTGGATGCGTGTTATTATCTAAAGGTTACTTGCCATCGGTTTTAATTAATGAGAAAAAAAATAAGTTTTTAATTAAAGTGCTCGCCAAGATTTCGAAATCTTGTGCCTACGTATTCTTATGATGCAATGGGAAGTTTAGGCGTTGCTTGTTTACTCGCGCGTGAGAGGTTTAAGCGTGTTTTTATTGCGGTAAAACATAAATAACATGTCCTTATGAAAGCTCTTGAATTCCCTAAGGCGGAAAAATTGAATTTGATTGGTTGTGATTGATTTTAGTCTGAAGACGAATATTCAGACTGAGAGCTCTACAACAGTGTCTAGAGAGAATTTACATCCTCCTCATTTTTCTTCCTTTAATTATAAAAATAGCCTTAATTAAATTGCACTAAAGTCTATGAATGGAGGTGAATACTTTGAACAACTAGGTCATTTGTCTCGTATCCAAAGATATTTAGAATAAGGATAGGAATACACCCTTTTATTCCTTCTCCATTTCTTAAGCCTCATGGCAAACAACTTTAGTTTATTTGCAAAAGGAGACTTTAGTCTTGTTGTGACGTAAGGAAAAGAATGAATATTGTCAAGGATTAGATGAAATACCAAGATAATTGCAAGTTCATTTTTATAACACCAAAAGGGTATTAAAAACATGTAATTAGTCCTTAGATCCAAAGTTTAGCAAACCAACCAAAAGGATTAATCAAGACTAAATTTCTAAGGAATCGTGCTTAATCAATTAACTAATTAATTAACCATGAATAAAATCCAAGTAACACGCAACCATATTTTTAATTCATGCAATAGTCAAGTTATGGATTAGAAAATAAGTGATAACCAAAGTTAAAGTCATAAGAAATTAATCCTTAAGTTTGTCAATTCATGAATCAAGGAAAATAATATAGATTAAAAATCACGAATGAAAGAAAATAATCAAGATTAAAAGTCATGATCAAGACTAATCTTAATTACTCTTCTAAATGAAATTATAACCAAGATTATTTTTTAATTTTTCTGTGTGTAGTGCAGAATTTTTCGGTGCGGAATTTATACGGTTAAGTGCAGAATTTTCTAATTTAGTGCAGAATATTTTCGCGTGTAGTGCAGAATTTTTCCGGTTCAGTGCAGAATTTTCCCCGTTTCAATTCAGTCCTAATTTTGCGTTGTTTCGGTTTCAACATAATTACAAGTTATAATTACATGCGATCTGTAACACCCATATATAAAACTCATACATCAAAGCATAAATATTATATATAGATCCAAGTATTTGGTACTGAAATACTATAAGTTCCTAGTTAACACATTATATACATTAAATATCCTAAATACAAAGTTCTAAAGTCTACGGCATAACATATACAAGATGTCCCAAAATGCACTAAGAACTAGATCAATACAATGATCTCAAAATAAAACGCCATAGTGGAAGCCGTGCCATCTCAAAAGCTACGATCTGTAAGGAAAAGTCAAACTACTTTGTCCTTACCCTTCGCCGAACCTGCAGTACATGTGATGTAAACAACAACAGTGGGATGAGATACATCAAATCTCAGTGAGTTCGCTATCTTATAGTCCTCTCGGCTTTACAAGGTTCTAACATCCTAACTCAAGTCAAAAGGGAAGGGAAGTGACTTTGAGTACACACACGTCGTAAATGGATCCACACTCGTGAGCCTGTAAACTCACGCCAATACAAAAGTGAGTCATGAGCCTGTTAACTCAAAAACTCCCGCTAATCAATAACCGTACCAAGGCATCCCCTTTTCCCGTCCGCTTCTACGTCTAGAAGACGATCCGAGTCATGGATCCTTGTAGTTACTTGGCATACGAATTGGATTCGGGATCATCGGCCTGTTAACCGTGAACCGTCACTTCTAATGGCCTGTTAACCATCACAAGTCTCTTTACCGTATAGGCTCCAATCGTACTACACGCGGGAATCAAACCTGCCAAGTGATTGTGCATACGTTTCAGAGGAGGTTCTCGAGTCTCATGAAAGTACACAATAAGATAAACTGGTTATGATTACTAGACACACGCCTCGGCCTCTCATGCACGAGCGTTGTCACTATGTCATTTCCATACTATCCGACAATTGTTTATGGTAATATTCCTCACTCTACCTATTTCATATTTTAACATGCATACATATTCAAACATGTTTAACAATAAGAACATAGGCAAATAGTTATTAATCACATAATGGAAACACATAATTCAATATATCACCAATTATACCAATCCATGGTTCCCTCCGATTTATTTAATCGGGCAATAACCTGATATTTCTCACTACCATTAGCTAGAGGATGTTCATAGCTTCACAACGATACCAAGAACACTCACAACAGATAAACGAGGTAAAAGTTATGAAAGAAACAAATTGGGGGATCTGTCATGTTCGCAATGCGAAGAAGTCAGCGAGTGCTCGCTACTCATTCGCAGTGCGAACCTCCCAGCGAATGCTTAGCCAACACTGGTTCGCTGCCCCATTTGCAGTGCGAATGTCTGGCGAGCAGTGGCAGAATCAAAACAAGCTAAAGTTCGCAGTGCGAACCACTGGCGAGTGTCTGGCGAACATTCGCCTTCGCCTTTGCCGTGCGAACATCCAGCGAGTGCACGATTTCCCCTTCACTAGGGGATTTGCAATGCGAATCTGGGAAAATGCATAAATTCTGCAGCGTCACAGCTGAGTTCCCATGGGTCCAAAACTTCACCAAAACATATCCAAACATCCAATAATCAAACACAGATGATTCTACACCCATATAGTTTATACTACTCAGTTTTTAACACATTTCAACCGTTAAATTTCATCGATTACCAATTTAAGCAATTTTTCATAAACCTAACTTAAGCTAAAATCATTGCTAACTCTAAAACTTAAGTTTCTATCTAGAACCTACCTTGAATAGATGAAGATGGTGAAGATTGGAAGATGATTTGATGAAGATTTGATGATGTTCTTGATGATCTTGCTCTTGGACTTTTTCCTCTTTTCCTCTTCCCTTCCTTCTCTTTTCTTTCTCTCCAAAACCCTTTCTATCTTTTTCTTTGGAAAATGAAAGGAAAGAAATGATATAGGGAAAATATCATCAATTAGCAATACTACTAATTGCCCAAAAAGTCTCTAAAGTTCAAATACTTAAATATCTCGGAGTCAGATAATATTAATTGGATTTACTCTAAGTTCAACAGTTACTCTAATTATCTCTACAAATAATTTCTCAGAGCACACTGGGACTCAGTTGATCACAACCAATATTATCCCGAGTGAAATAATTTACGGGGTATTACATCCTCCCCCCCCCCCCTTAAATAGAAATTCGCCCACGAATTAAAAACAATTACCTGAAAAGATGAGGATAGACCTCCCGCATCTCCGATTCCAATTCCCAAGTTGCATCGCCCGGATGCGTCTCATCCCACTGGACCTTAACAAGGAGAATCTCTTTATTCCTTAACACCTTCGTTTCTCTTCCCATAATACGACTCAGTTGGGGTTCAAAAGTTAAGTCTGCTTCTATCTCAATTGTATCTGGTAAAATTGGCTGAAGAGGATCTGGGACAAATTTCCGAAGCTGAGATACATGAAAAACGTCGTGCATCTCTGACAGAGAAGGCGGTAAGGCTAATCTGTAAGCTACTTCACCAATTCTTTCCAAAATTTGATACGGTCCCACGTATCTCGGACTTAACTTCCGCGATTTAAATGGTCCTTTCAACCTCAATCTCGGAGTAACTTTCAAAAACACATGATCGCCTTCTTCAAATTCTAAAGCTCTTCTTCGGTTATCCGCATAACTCTTCTGACGATCCTGCGCTTGCTTAACTTTTCCACGGATCATCCTAATCTTCTCCGTAGTTTCATGAATGATCTCGGGTCTCAACATCCTATCATCACCAACTTCTGCCCAACACAAAGGTGTCCTACACTTCCTCCCATATAATGCCTCATAAGGTGTCATACTAATACTTGCATGATAACTATTATTATAAGAGAACTCGATCAACGGCAAAAGTTCTATCCAATTTTCTCCACTTCCAAATACACAAGCTCTCAACATGTCTTCCATGGTTTGTATTGTCCGTTCCGTCTGACCATCCATTTGCGGATGATTCGACGTACTCAAACACAACTTCGTGCCCATCGCTTGTTGAAAAGCTCTCCAAAATCTCGAAGTAAATTTTGGATCTCTATTTGAAACGATACTAGTAGGAATACCATGCAATCTCACTATCTTCGAAATGAACAACCTTGCGAGATAAATCGCCTTGTAGGTAGTCTTCACAACTAAGAAATGCGCGGATTTCGTTAACCGATCCACGATTACCCAAATCAAATCATAACCACCTTGCGCACGGGGTAATCCTACCGCGAAGTCCATCGAAATACTCTCCCATTTCCACACCGAAATTTCTAAAGGTTGCAGCAAGCCACCCGGTCTTTGATGTTCTATCTTCACTTGTTGGCACATTGCACATTCCGACACATACACCGCAATATCATTTTTCATCCCGGACCACCAATAGTCCCTCTTTAAATCTTGATACATCTTTGAAGATCCCGGATGTATAGTAAAAGCACCCTTATGCGCTTCTTCCAAAATCCTCCTTTTCAACTCCGTGTTATCCGGAACATAAATCCTTCGGTTAAATACAATAACTCCGTCGGTAGCTCGCACAAAACCCGGTTGCAATAACACTTCTTGTAACTTATCATCTAACCCTTGCTCTTTTTGGATTTCTTCCTGAAGAGTAGAAGTGATATTCAAATTTCCCATAATCACACCATTAGGGATCCAAACAAAATGAAGATTGAGATCTCGAAATTTTTCCAATAAAGTATACTCTAACATCATCAAGTCGGCACTATGCAACACTTTCCTGCTTAAAGCATCTGCCACCTTATTCGCTTTACCCGGATGGTACTTTAGTTCTAAATCATAATCTTTCAAATATTCCATCCACCTCCTTTGACGCATGTTCAACTCCTTCTGATAAAAGAGGTACTTTAAGCTCTTGTGGTCACTAAACATCTCAAAACGTACACCATACAGATAGTGACGCCACACCTTCAAGGTAAAAACAATGGCCGCCAATTCTAAATCATGCGTTGGATAATTCTCTTCATGGACTTTTAACTGTCGTGAAGCATAAGCCACTACATGTCCATCTTGCATTAGCACACCTCCTAATCCCATCTTCGATGCATCGCAATATACCTCATACGACTTGCTAGGATCAGGAATAACCAAAACAGGAGCGGTCGTCAATCTTTCCTTCAAACTCATAAAACTTTGCTCACAAGCCGAATCTCATTCATACGAATAACCCTTCCGAGTGAGTCTCGTCATCGTTAAAGCCAGTTGAGAAAAGCCTTTAATAAACCTTCTATAATAACCTGCTAGTCCCAAGAAGCTTCTAACTTCAGACACATTCTTCGGTCTCTCCCAATTTATCACTGCTTCAACTTTCGATGGATCAACCGCGACACCTCCCTGAGATATGACATGCCCAAGAAAATTAACCTCCGACATCCAAAACTCACACTTACTTAACTTAGCAAAAAGTTGCCTCTCTTGTAAGATGGATAAAACGATTCTTAGGTGTTCTCCATGCTCTTGAGGGTCACGAGAATAGATAAGAATATCATCAATGAAAATCACCACAAATTGGTCTAAATAAGGTTGAAATATCCAATTCATATAATCCATGAAAACTGCCGGAGCATTCGTCACACCGAAAGGCATCACCAAAAATTCATAATGACCATAACGGGTTCTAAACGCAGTCTTTGGTACATCTGAACTCTTCACCTGAATCTGATGATAACCCGACCGTAAATAAATCTTCGAGAACACACAGGCTCCTTTCAATTGATCTAACAAATCGTCTATCCTTGGTAATGGGTATTTGTTCTTGATGGTGACCTTATTCAACTGATGGTAATCAATACACAATCGCATTCCACCATCCTTTTTCTTTACTAACAACACAGGAGCTCCCCAGGGCGAAACACTTGGTCTAACAAAATGCTTAGCCAACAATTCTTCCAATTGATCCTTTAATTCTCTTAATTCCAGTGGTGCCTTCCGATACGGAGAAACGGATATTGGAGTCGTTTCCGGTATCAGGTCAATAGAGAATTCCACCTCCCGCTCCGGGGGAAGAGAAGTGATATCCTCGGGGAAAACTTCAGGAAAGTCACAAACTACCGGAATACTCAAAACTTGACGGTTACTACTCTCCTCCTTAGTAAGAATCAAAAGAACGGATTTTTCCTCCTCAAACAAAAAATTAATCATTCCAACCGTACCTTTTAAAATAGTAGTTAACACATCATTCGGAGTAGCCTCATTAGACGGAATAATAATTAACTTCTCCTCACAACCGATAAAAACCAAATTAGCAGAAAGACAATCCATCCCCAGAACAACATCCACTTTCTTAAGCGGTAAGCAAATCAGATAAATCTGGAAAACTCTTCCATCCACAGATAAAACACAATTTTCACACATTAAAGGTGTTTCCACCATCTCATCCATGGCAGTAGTAACCACCATGGGTGGGGACAACGGAACCGCTTGCAACCCAAGCCGCTTTACACATTGCATCGATACAAAAGAGTGTGTAGCTCCACAATCAAATAAAACAAAGCAAGGATTTCCATTCACAAAACACGTACCAGCAATCAATGAGTTATCACCCTTTGTTTTCCTTGCATCTAAGGTATACACTCGCTCGATATTCTTCTCTTGCATCTGATTCCTCTTCTGAGGACAATCCCTCGATACATGGCCCACCTTATTACACTGATAACACCTTATTCCTTCCCAACTGCACCTACCATAATGATTCTTTCCACAATTCCGGCATACCGGAGGCGCACTAGTCCTAGAACTCTGAACTTGCTTCCCTTTAAAAGATTGTTGTCTCGGTCTAAATTATTGATTCGATCTCCCACGATCACTTTGATTCACCCTACTTAACTCTCCTTCTACTTGCACCTTCTTTAAGCTATGCTCCATCACATAACACTGTCGTAACAATTCAGCATAGCTAGTAAATTCTCTCTGAGACACACTATGTGAAATTTCGGCCCTCAAACCAAAAAGAAACTGATCAATCTTCCACCTCTCATCAGGAGCATACATAGCCTGTCTAGAATAAGCAGCAATAACCTCGAACTTTTCTGCATAAGAAGCCACAGTCAAGTTGCCTTGTCTCAATTGTTGAAACTCAAATTCCTTCTGAGACCTTAAGGAACTTGGGAAATACTTCTCCATAAAATTTATCTTAAACTGCTCCCATACTTTCGGTACCTCTTGAATTGTCATTAAGGCTGAAGCGCTTTCCCACCATCTCATGGCAGGACCCTTCAACAAGTGAGAAGCGAATACCACCTTGTTTTCCTCACTGCACTGAACTATCAAGAAAGTCCGCTCCATACCGGATATCCATTCATGAGCCTTTACTGGATCTAACCCTCCCTGAAACTCCGGAGGATTCATACGAATGAAATCCCTAAAAGTTCCCCCTGCAGCTTCAGGAACAACCACTGGAGAATGCACACCACCAGTCATTTGCTGTACCATTTGTTGCACAAACTGATTCTGCTGTTGCTGCATCTGTTGCATAAATTGATACAAATGGGCATTCCCTTCATCCCCTGGCGGATTTGTCCCTGCTGGAGTAGTTCTCGGTCTACCACGATTGTTTCTGCGCCCGTCGGCCATGTTCCTAAATGTCATACAGATAGGATTAAGTTGATCAGGCTCAATACCATAAATATAACACGTAAGACCAATGGCGACACAACGCATATGAAACGGAAAGAAACACTTATACTATTTCATGGCTAGGTCGAGGATACGACCTGCTCTGATACCAACTGTAACACCCATATATAAAACTCATACATCAAAGCATAAATATTATATATAGATTCAAGTATTTGGTACTGAAATACTATAAGTTCCTAGTTAACACATTATATACATTAAATGCCCTAAATACAAAGTTCTAAAGTCTACGGCATAACATATACAAGATGTCCCAAAATGCACTAAGAACTAGACCAATACAATGATCTCAAAATAAAACGCCATAGCGGAAGCCATGCCATCTCAAAAGCTATGATCCGTAAGGAAAAATCAAACTACTTTGTCCTTACCCTTCGCCGAACCTGCAGTACCTGTGATGTAAACAACAACAGTGGGATAAGATACATCAAATCTCAGTGAGTTCGCTATCTTAGAGTCCTCTCGGCTTTACAAGGTTCTAACATCCTAACTCAAGTCAAAAGGGAAGGGAAGTGACTTTGAGTACACACACGCCGTAAATGGATCCACACTCGTGAGCTTGTTAACTCACGCCAATACAAAAGTGAGTCATGAGCCTGTTAACTCAAAAACTCTCGCTAATCAATAACCGTACCAAGGCATCCCCTTTTCCCGTCCGCTTCTACGTCTAGAAGGCGATCTGAGTCATGGATCCTTGTAGTTACTTGGCATACGAATTGGATTCGGGATCATCGGCCTGTTAACCAAGAACTGTCACTTCTCATGGCCTGTTAACCATCACAAGTCTCTTTACCATATAGGCTACAATCGTACTACACGCGGGAATTAAACCTGCCAAGTAATTGTGCATACGTTTCAGAGGAGGTGCTCGAGTCTCATGAAACTACACAGTAAGATAAACTGGTTATGATTACTAGACACACGCCTCGGCCTCTCATGCACGAGCGTTGCCACTATGTCATTTCCACACTATCCGATAATTATTTACGGTAATATTCCTCACTCTACCTATTTCATATTTTAACATGCATACATATTCAAACATGTTTAACAATAAGAACATAGGCAAATAGTTATTAATCACATAATGGAAACACATAATTCAATATACCACCAATTATACCAATCCACGGTTCCCTCCAATTTATTTAATCGGGCAATAACCTGATATTTTTCACTACCATTAGCTAGAGGATGTTCATAGCTTCACAACGATACCAAGAACACTCACAACGGATAAACGAGGTAAAAGTTATGAAAGAAACAAATTGGGGGATCTGTCATGTTCGCAATGCGAAGAAGTCAGCGAGTGCTCGCTACTCATTCGCAGTGCGAACCCCCCAGCGAATGCCTAGCCAACACTGGTTCGCTGCCCCATTCGCAGTGCAAATGTCTGGCGAACAGTGGCAGAACCAAAACAAGCTAAAGTTTGCAGTGCGAACCACTGGCGAGTGTCTGGCGAACATTCGCCTTCGCCTTCGCCGTGCGAACATCCAGCGAGTGCGCGATTTCCCCTTCGCTGGGGGATTCGCAGTGCGAATATGGGAAAATGCAGAAATTCTGCAGCGTCACAACTGAGTTCCCATGGGTCCAAAACTTCACCAAAACATATCCAAACATCCAATAATCAAACACAGATGATTCTACACCCATATAGTTTATACTACTCAGTTTTTAACACATTTCAACCGTTAAATTTCATCGATTACCAATTTAAGCAATTTTTCATAAACCTAACTTAAGCTAAAATCATTTCTAACTCTAAAACTTAAGTTTCTATCTAGAACCCACCATGAATAGATGAAGATGGTGAAGATTGGAAGATGATTTGATGAAGATTTGATGATGCTCTTGATGATCTTTCTCTTGGACTTTTTCCACTTTTCCTCTTCCTTTCCTTCTCCTTTCTTTCTCTCCAAAACCCTTTCTATCTTTTTCTTTGGAAAATGAAAGGAAAGAAATGATATAGGGAAAATATCATCAATTAGCAATACTACTAATTGCCCAAAAAGTCTCTAAAGTTCAAATACTTAAATATCTCGGAGTCAGATAATATTAATTGGATTTACTCTAAGTTCAACAGTTACTCTAATTATCTCTGCAAATAATTTCTCAGAGCACACTGGGACTCAGTTGATCACAACCAATATTATCCCGAGTGAAATAATTTACGGGGTATTACACGATCCGAGGCTAGTTTTGATGCAAACTTTTATTCAAACACAACAGATAGCAAGCATACAACTCTATAATGATAAATAAGATGAGAATTTGCCGAAGGAATTGAAGAAAAATATAGATTTTGTCATTGCACGCAAGGTGTTCGATAGAATGTTTCAACCAATTCGGAAGCGGTAATGTAAAATACGGAAAAGGGAGGTGAAATATCTTATCGACAGAGCGGAGGTTTGCCCTGATTAGTGATGAGAATCACCGGCGAATTTACCGACGAGAAATCCAGAAAACTTCAAAGTAAGCTCCTTTAATCCAATTAATTTTCAAGCTCTTGATGAACATAGGATTGTGGATGATAATGATTATTCTTGAATGGAAAGCCTTGGTGAATTATTGTTGAATATTGATGATGTTTGAAACTTTGTTGAATTAAATTTTTAGATGATTAATAACTTGATGAATTTTTGGTTGATGAATATAGGATAGAAAGGTTGAATCCTTGATGAATGTTAATCCAATCCATTGAGTTCTTGATAGAAGTAATGCTAAATTTTATGAATGGTGATGGAAACGTTGCATTTTGGATGAGTTTAGAATGAAGATGGTTATGGGAAAATGGTAGGAGTTTATGCTCAATTGAATGGAGTTTCAAGTGATGAAACTCCATCAACTTGGTTTATGAGCTTTAGGTGATGGTGAGGAATTTTGACATAATAACTTTACTATGAATTCATGGTTGAAGAATGATGAAAATAATAGGTTTTTATAGTTTTTCAAAGAGAGTGAGTGATGATGGATGGAATGATTCTAGCCCTAGGATAATGATCCTAGGGAGAATCTTATCAAGGGTTGAGAATGCTCCTCAAAATGATAGTTAACATTTGTGTTAGTTTGGAAGTTAGTAGTTGGTTAAGTTTTGATTTGGCCTAGGTAATGTAGAGGTAATGAAGTAAATGAGGGTTTTGTGAGGAATGGGGTAGTTAGAGGTAGAAGTGTTGAAATTTTGAAGAAGTATCAAGTTAGGATGTAAGGCAAAAGGTCATTAGTGATAATGCATATAATTGCTGATTTTTTCATATCATATAATTGTTTTGAAATGCATTTAAGAAAGCATAATTTCACTTAACAAAAATGCATAATTTTCTTTTTGTTTCTTGAGTTTTTCATGACTTTTCCATGATTTTTTGATGATTTAAATTCATGATATGGTAGCTTAACTTGATCCTCCTTTTTCCTTGTAGCAAAGTGATCATTGTAGAGGAAGAATAAGCTAAGGACAACAATGAATACATGAAGAAAATCCATGGAAAAGGAACCTTGAAGGATAGAAGAATTTTTTAAATGCTACAAGTAACATAATAATGAACTCTTGGGTTTTCCAATTAATAATGATAACCTTTTGGTTAAATCTTTGTATAGTAGGTCTAGGAAAATTTTGGAGTCAAAATCGAGTCAATGATCAACAGTTTACCAAAAGTCAACTATACCAAAATTTTGCGGTTTTTTCTTGTAATTGATCCATTTCCTTGTAATGAGGCTTGTGATGCTTGTAATGTATTCCAATTACTCATGAATGAAGATATTCTCTTTCTTTCCAAAAAGTCATCAAAAGTCAAAGTATGGTCAAAGTAAAAATAATAAGGAGATAGTCAACAAAGATTAATGTTCATAACAATTCAAAGTCAATAACATCCAATCAATGACGAAAAGTCAATAATAATTAAAGGTCAATACTAATGATAAAGTCAACAATTATGATAAAAGTCAATACGTGGAAAAAGTCAACAGTAATGGTAAAAGTCAACATTGGCCAGAGCATGGCTAACAATATTGAAATGATCCATCAAAGTCAATCAATAGTCAATTATAAGTCACAAACCAACAAAATATAAAGAATAACGGAGAACCTTTGAACCATTAAGTAAAATGAAATGAATGATGTATTCTATGATGAAATGGAATACATGTCATGCTGATGAAGATGAAACAAAGGAACCTTTGACTTAAAATGTCACATATAATGCAGATGCAATGAATGTGAATGATCCCTAAATGAATGATCAAGAGAAGCATGCTTGGAAATGAACAAAGCTATAAGCCAGATGAAAAATAAAAGGGTAGGGCAAGTTTTGGGGTATGATAGATGCCGCTATTTAATCATCTTAAACCTAAAGGTATGAATAGCAATGACTTTCAAGCATTTGAGGTAGAAGATGATTAAATAAAATGACCAAAAAAATTTCCCTTCGAAGAGAAGAGATATATAGAAGTGTTTATGTTATATTTTGTATTGCCTCTGCTAATGAGCTTTGGCAGGTATTGGTAGTTGAGATATTTCCGCAGGGTTCCATAAAGGTAAGAGGATTGATTGTGTACACTACTACGAAAAACCCATTTAGTAACGGTTGGGAATGACATATAATGACGCGGGCAAAGGCGTTGTTATGTAGATTGTTGTTGTAAGTTCGCCGTTTCTACAACGGTCTGAAAACCGTTGTTGTATTCTGGAAGCGCGCGATATATTGCAACGGTTAGGTATTTCAACCGTTGTAATATATATTAACTATCACAACGGTTATCAGTATGAACCGTTGTCATATATGTTAACTATCACAACGGTTATTTGTCTCAACCGTTGTGGAATGTACCCTTAGTTTATTAAATACAAATGTATATTGCTTGTTTTACCATCCACCTAATTAAAGAAATACAACCATTAAAATTGGTAAAGAACTATATAATCTGAAAATTAAACTGTTCTTGAAAACCAACTTAAACACACCACTGTTTTCCGAATTGCATTCATTTCATTCCGCACATTTTGTGTTCCTTAACATAAAATTTATGGTTCTATGGTCGGTTTCCTTCAATCCATCGATATCTTTTATTATAGTTTACCTCATCATCACCAAAAATCACCACGATTTTATCATCATAACAATGATCATGATCTTAACAACCACGGCGATTAGTGACGACGATGAGGTAAACTATAATAAAAGATATCGATGAATTGAAGCAAACGGACCATTGGACCATAAATTTTATGTTAAGGAACATTAAATATGCTGAATGAAATGGATGCAATTCAGAAAACATTGACATGATAAAGGTTGGTTTTCAAATACATCTTAATTTTCAGATTATAATGTTCTATAGCAATTTAACTGATTGCATTTTCAATAAAAGGATAGTGAAACAAATGATATACATAGTATATAATAAACTAAATTTCATATACAATATCAGAATGAATTCATATATATGTACCTTATCAGAACGAATTCATATATAGGTACCACCATCATCATCACCATGTGAAACAAATCCTAAGAAGTGGGAAGCAATGATGAAAATTAGTTAGTATTAAATTTAACTATATACAATATACATAGTATATATATAATAAACTAATGTTCTATATCAATTTAACTGATTGCATTTTCAATAAAAGGATAGTGAAACAAACAATGTACATAGTATATAATAAACTAAATTTCATATACAATATAAGAATGAATTCATATATATGTACCTTATCAGAATGAATTCATATATATATATATATATATATATATATATATATATATATATATATATATATATATATATATATATATATATATATATATATATATATGTACCACCATTATCATCACCATGTGAAACAAACCCTAAGAAGTGGGAAGCAATGAAGAAAATTAGTTAGTATTCAAAACAAAACAACCAAAAGTTGAAACAAAACCCTAAGAAGTGGGACTGTACCATTACAATGAAGTTCACCTTGCTTGTGAAGCATTGAAGTCGAATCTGTACAAAAAGAGAACAATCAACAAAAACAACATGAAGCAAACGAGATAATGGGAACTATTTAACAAAAAGATTGAAGTAGAAGACTACCTTATTTTCCATAAACAATATGTACATTACGCTTACTACCGCCAGCATCATCACCATGTTCATCTAGTTTTAGATTCTGCAAGAAGAACTACAAGGAGGAAGAAGCTTAAATCAAAAGCTTCATACTTCTTGTATTTCTTCTCGCAGATTCTAAAAAAAGATGAAGTTTGGGTGCTAGGGTTTCGCTGTGAAGGAAACGACGCGACTGTCAAAAAGGGAAAGTTAATTCTCTTATATAGGTAAATTTTTCACAACGATTTTCTTAAATAACCGTTATGATAGATTATATATTAATTTAATAATATCACAACGGTTAGTTATAATAACCGTAGCGATACCCCTTATACGTGGTACAAGGTTTCACGCCAGGCAACAACATTTTCCTAAAATTACGCCTGGATTATAAGTGATATCGCTACGGTCATTACTTATAACCGTCGTGATATTATTAACCGTTGCACTTCCCAACATATGAACGGTTTACAAGAAAATATTGTTCCAGAATATGAACGGTTTACAAGTTATCATCATTACAAGCATTAAACTATCAGTCTTTTCACCTTCAACCTCATCTATAAATAGACAATTTTACATATCTAAATAATATACTCTTCGTAACAATGAGTTCAACAAATGAGAATCCTAGAAACCTCAATGAGGAACGTCAGGCGCCAATCCAGGAGGTCGTCCAACCAGCAACTGCCAACTTCAGGGATGCCTTAAGGGTAAGAAAGGATAAGAAGAAGAAGAAGAAGAAGAAGAAGCTGAAGAAGAAGAAGATAAAGAAGAAAATGAGGCTTGTATATTATGATTCCGATGAGGGGAGTGAGGAGAGATGTCTAGATTATGAAGATGCATTTTATGCTATGGGCTCTGACAATGATCTTGATATGTAATATGTTTATCAATGTACTCTCAATGGAATATTAAAATAAAATTATCTCTATATATGTTCATCTCTTACAGTTTTATTTTTAAAGTTATATATATATATATACTCTATTGCACTTAAAAATACTAAAGAATACATTGCTGGGAATATACATCATACATTACATGGCGTTAGACATGTTTAAAAAATTAATACATGTTTAAAATCTAAAAACATGACAAAAAATACATTGTTGTGAATCAAAGCGTGATACATGTAGTACAACGGTCTTCTAATACAAGCGTGTTAAAATGTAAAAATATGGAAAAAAATATATAGTAGCTGGGAATCGAAGCTTGTTACACAGGTTTTATTACAATGGTTATGTAATACAACCGTCGTTAAATATGGTGTTATAAATTTTTAATCCTGTTACAACGGTGGGATACGAAACCGTGGTAAACCTGGCGTCGTTAAATGGGGTTTTCGTAGTAGTGGTACTTGCAAAAAGCAAGTAAAAAAAGGGTATAGAGGTAATTTTAAAAGTTCAAAGTTTTCTCGTGCTAGAGGCAAGGACGTCTAACAAAAGGAAAGTGAGATTTCGCTAGGGAATAACAGGATTTTCTGCTACAAAAGGTAGAGGAGATATTGTGGGGATTAAAAGAAAAGATTCATCATCAACACTATGGCTAGGAAATTAAATTGTATGACGTCAGCACGGTGATTGGGAACAATAATGATCAACATCAGTATGGTGATTCGGATGACAACTAATTAACTCGGCATTTGGAAACAAAATATGATCAACGTCAGTATTGTGACTGGGATCACAACTGATCATCATCAAATTTGTGGTTAGAGACTAAATATAATCAACATTAGTACTACGATTGGGATAACAATTGATCATCATCAACTCTGTGGTTGGAGACAAAAAATGATCAACATCAGTACTGCGATTGGGATAACAAGTGATCAGCATCAACTTTGTGGTTGCAGATAAAATATGATCAACATCAGTATTGCGACTGGGATCACAACTAATCATCATCAACTTTGTGGTTAGAGACTAAATATGATCAACATTAGTACTGCGACTGGGATAACAATTAATCATCATCAACTCTGTGGTTGGAGACAAAAAATGATCAACATTAGTACTACGATTAGGATAATAACTGACCATCATCAACTTTGTGGTTGCAGATAAAATATGATCAACATCAGTACTGCGACTTAGATAACAACTGATCATTATTAACTATGCGGTTAGAGGCAAAACAAAGATGACATCAGCATGAGGGATGGAAAGTAAACCAGTCAAACATCAGCACGACGACTGAAAATCAAACGAATATCATCAACACGGTGGCTGGAAAGTAAACTAGTCAAACTTATAGGTTATGGACACAAATTTTGGAAATAGATGAGGATTTCTTTTAGATAATGAAGGATGGTGATGCATATGATTTTACTGCATATGCTTGTGCAACTCAAGTTGATGGATATATATTTGTGGAACATGATGTTGATGACATAAAACTGAAAGTAAGGGTTCCTAATTGTGTTAATGGGGTGACAGATGTGGAAGGATTAAATGATGAGGTGGTTGAAAGGTTAAATGATAGTGAGGATGATAGAGCTACTACTCTTGTAAATGGATTTGATGTAGTTGATGTAACTGTACCTATAAATCAAGGGGAGATATTTGCAGGATTACTAGGTAGGCCCAACAAGAAAACTGAAGATGATGAATATTATAGTGATGAATTGGACAGCTCAGATCCAGGTGAATCTGGTGATGAAGAAGGGTCCAAGTTTGAAAGGTTTAGGAAAGAGCAACTTAATAAGGACTACAAATTTGAGTGGGGTATATAATTTAATTCTCTTGTTGACTTTAGAGAGGCAATTCATGAGTTGCCGGTGTTAAATGGTAGGGAAATTAGATTTGTAAATAATGAGAGTTATATGGTAAGGGTAGAATGCAAGGTTAAATGTGGTTTTTTAGTCTTATTCTCTAAAGTAGGCCACAAGCATACATATGCTATTAAAACATTAGTGGATACCCACACCTCTACTAGGGATTTGAATAATAGATATGCAAGCTCAAAGTGGGTGGCCAAGGATGTAGTCAAGAGAATGCAAACATATAAAATAGTGAGAATATGTGATATAATGCAAGATATTAGACAAAATTTCTCTATAGGTATCAGTGTTGCTAGAGCATAAAGGGAAAAGTTGATAGCAAAGAAAATTATTGAAGGGGTGCTGACAAGCAATATGCAAATTTATGAAGATTAATGTTAAACAACCATTTCCATCGGTACAACCAAGGTTTTGGCTCATTTTACTTTTGTTTTGATGGTTGTAAAAAGGGTTTCATAAATGGATGTAGACTATTTATTGGAGTTGAAGGATGTCATCTGAAGACCAAATATGGTGGACAACTTCTAATTGTTATGGGTAGGGATCCCAATGATCAATACTTACCATTGGCATTTGGTGTTGTTGAAACTGAAATAAAGGAGAGTTGGAGATGGTTTCTACAATTATTGATGGAAGATATTGGAGAAGAAAGAAGATATGTATTCATCTTGAATCAACATAAGGTATGGTATTCATTTCATCACCTATACCTGTTGGTAAACTCATTTATATGTTATGTATATGTTGGTAAATTGAGTTCATCATGTTGTGTCTATGTTGGTAAAGTGATGCATATGTTGTGTCTATGTAGGTAAAGTGATGCATATGTTGTGTCTATGTTGGTAAATTGATGTCTATGTTGCTAAACTTATGTCTGTGTTGCTAAACTAATGCTAATGTGATGCATATATTTTGAATATGTTTCAGGGATTAATGGTTGTTTTTGAAGAAATGTTTGACAGGATTGAGCATAGATTGTGCCTTAGAAACTTGTATGAAAATTTTAAGAAAAGGTTTGGTGGTGGAACCCTTATAAGGGATTTGATGATGGGAGCTGCTAAGGCCACTTACTATCAAGGTTGGATCCAAAAGATGAAAATAAAGAAAGTAGATGCCAAGGCTTGGACTTGGTTAATGGCAGTTCCTATCAAATGTTGGTGTAAGCATGCATTTAGTTTTTACCCTAAATGTGATATTTTAATGAATAATACATCAGAGTCATTTAATGCCACTATTTTAGTTTCTAAGGACAAGCCTATTTTAACCATGTGTGAGTGGATTAGAATGTACCTTATGAATAGGTTAGCAACATCTGCCACCAAACTTGATAAGTGGCAACATATAGTTATGCCAATAGCTAGGAAAAGGTTAGATAATGAGGTGTTCAATAGTGGTCAATGGCGGACAACTTGGTCTATTGCTGAACAATTCCAGGTTACATATACTTTCAACACATAAGAATTCATTGTTGACATTGCCAAAAGATCTTGTAGCTGTAACTTCTGGGAATTGGTTGGAATTCCATGTAGGTATGTTGTTGTTGCATTGATTTATAGAAAACAAAACCCTGATGATTTTGTTGAAGACTGTTATACAAGAGAGAAGTATACATTTTGTTATGGATTTTCTGTGAGTCCTATCAATGGGCAAGATATATGGTTAGAGGTCTAAACTGATGAATTACTACCTCGTGTATACAAAAATGGATCTGAAAGACCAAAGAAGGTTAGGATAAGGGAATGTGGTGATGATGGTGCTAGGAGGAGAAGACCTGGTGTAGCTTATAAGTGCACCAAATGTGAAAAGTTTGGGCATAATGCTTTATCATGCAAGAGCCTTACACAAGACCCTAATGCTATGAAAAGAAAGGTAACATAAATTTTATTTGTATGCTTTGCATTGTGCAGTTTTGAATGTAACAGAAATTTTATTTGTATGCATTGTGTTATTTTGAATGCAGAGGAAACCAAAATTAGAACAAGCTAGAGCTGAGCCAAAGTAGAAGAATGTGCAACCTGATGTTCATGTTGATGTGCAGCTTGATGTCCATGGTGATGTGCAGCCTGATGCAAGTTAAGCTGATAACAAGGTTGATGCAGATAAAAATGTTGTTATAGATGACAATGTTGCTGCAAGTCAAGCAAACTCATGAGTGGTTGACACAAGTCAGATCGGTTTAAGTCAAGTACAAGCAAAACAAAAGAAGGGAAAAAAAACTTGTAATGAAGATGAGAAAAAAGCAAAGTGAAAGAATTAAGTTGAGATGCTTTCAAAAGTCAATCATAGGTCAGGGTTCATCTAGTGACCAACCAATCACAGTAACAAAACATAATGAAGGAACAAGTACACAGGGAGAAAGTGCTCATGGACATGATTCAAATCTTGCAGTGCTAACTAGATCATTGAAGTCTTGGAAGAAAAAATAATAACAACTGATGAACTTTATGTCTGCATTAAGTTACTGTAATACCCCGTATTATCTAAATGCTCAATTGGATATCAGATGGGATCAGATGAGTGTCTATGTGTTCTATCTATGATCAATTGGAATAATGGAATTCTCTAAGTGTTTTACGTATGGTCAATTGGGATTAATAGAGCAACTGGTGAACTCTAAAGAGATCATATTTTAACTCGAGAAAGGATTTTAAGGTAACTCTAATAATTGATCAATTGGTTTGAGACAACAAAATATCAATTGGAGATGTTTTACCCTATTGGATTATATTGTTTTCATTGTCCGATTAAATAAATCGGAGGGAACCTAAGGGTGATATAACTTGTGATTGAATCATTATATGTGATTCTATTGTACAATTGTAATATGCTTTGTATAACTTATGATTGAATTATTATATGTAATTCTAAAATGTGCAATTGTAATATGCTTTGCCTAAAATTGATGTTAAGCTTGATTGAGAGTAAATACATGTTAAAAATATGGAATAGGTAGAGTGAGGAAACCTTACCATGAATCTACATTAGAACCTAGTAATGAGCTAGGAAATTTGATGAATAACTTAATGATGACGCTCGTGCAGAAGAGCCCGAGGCGTGCGTCCAGTACCGAATGGTATGAAAAAGAATAACACACTAGTATGGATCATGTGTAACTGTGTTATGTGTTGAGAAAATGCATAAGAGGCCTAAAGGCGAATGTGGCCTTGTGATTGTCGAATACAATCACGTTGTATATATGATCACGTAATCATAACCATTTCCCTTAAGATGCAATTTCATGAGTCTCGAGATCCTCTGAAACGTATGCATAATTACTTGGCAGGTTTCATTCCCGCGTGTAGTACGAATGGAGCCTATATGGTAAAGAGACTTGCAATGGTTAACAGACCATGAGAAGTGACGGTTCACGGTTAACATGCCGATGATCCCGAATCCATTTTGTATGCCAAGTAACTACAAGGATCCATGACTCAGGTCGACTTCTAGACGTAGAAGCAGACGGGAAAAGGGGATGCCTTGGTAAGGTTATCGATTAGTGAGATTCTTGAGTTAACAGGCTCATGACATATTCCATTCATGAGGATTCTTAAGTTAACAGGCTCAGGACATATTCCATTCTTGAGGATTCTTGAGTTAACAGACCCATGACATGTTTCCATATAGTGTGAGATTGAAAACTCAAGGTCATTTCCCTTCCCCTTGACTTGAGTTAGGATTTGGCTAGAATCCTGTAAAGCTTAGAGAATCCATAAGATAGGGAACTCACTGAGATTAATATCTCACTCCACTATTATTGCTATATTTCAGGTGTGGTTTGCAGGTTTGATTTACAAGTGAAGCTATGCTTGGATGTTTCAAGAGAAGCTTGGCTTTAGTATTCCGCTGTGTATTTGTTGTATACAATTGAGGATATTGTATATTGATCTTAGATTTTATATTTTTGGCTAATTTCCATGTCTTGTACCATATATTGTATTTGTGTTTAGCAATGGTAAAGTATGTGAGTTATGCCAATAGGAACTTGTGATGGTGTCAGTACCAAATAAAATGCTTGTATAGTATTATTCTAGGTATATATTATACAGGGCATTACATTTGGCATCAGAGCAGTTCGTGTCCTTGACCTATCCTTGAAACATCATAAGTAAATTTATTCCTGCCTCTTAAGCGTGTCTTGTCAGCATGAATCTTAATATCATACTATGTAGTGTTGGGCCTGATCAACCTAATATTATGTATGTGATAGGTAGAATCATGGTTGAGCGACCATGAGGACTCCGAAGTGTTGTCGGAACTTGTGCTGTGAGGGTAGGCTCAAGCCAAGAGTTAGTAGTGATGAGTTTTGGTCAGCTCAGTTGAGGTCTTAGTAGAAGATGTGCTTTGTGTGGCAAGGAATTGAAGAGTATTGTGTTGATTAAGCAATCCTTTGGAATGGATGAAGTCTGAGAATTGAGGATCTCTATCGGACGATTGGTTAATGTATTGAGGAATATGTAAAATCACTAGTAGAGCTGGATTGACCACTGATATAGATAAGAATTTCAAGTAATCTCATTCCGTGACATAGAAAGGTTGTTTTGTGGAACGTGTGACGTAAGGCCCGGAAGTGAGGTAACTATTGGTGCTTCAGTTCTAAGGTCGCTATAGTATCTTGAATGGGCGAGAGTACCTTAAGGAATGTGTTCGGAACAATGTCTTCTAACTTGTTAAAAGTTGAGAGTTAAGGACGTTCGGCTTTTATGGGAACCTAAAGTAGTAGAGGAGTGTGTGAAGGAACACGAGAATGTGTTTACATGCTTCAAGTGAAACAAGTGTACATTGGACGTAGAGTACAAGATAAATTGTGTATCTTCAGTTATGAAGGGGGATCAAGTTCAAGATAATACTTCAGGTCTTCTATTTTTAGTAAGAGACCAATTTGGAATTTGGAATTTGTTAAGTTACCCAAGGAACAGTATAATGTATTGTGTTGGAAAGAATGAACTTTATTTAGTAACGGAAAGCATAGAAATACGGACCGGAAAAAGTTTGTATTAAGAAAAAGAGTAAGTACCTTGGATTTAAGGGAATCTTAGTATAATGGTTTTATATTTGGACCTAAGAGGATTACAATGGAGAGCGAAAGTAAACGCGATGTAAAAAAAATAGTACCAACTGTATATTATGAGGAAATGACAACGGAATGTATTTTGGACGAATGTGCAATAGAGCTATTGGGTAGTTGTTGAGGCTTAAATTAAGGAAGTGTTATCAAGGATGGTTCACCCATGAGAACCCTAGTAGTATGATGTTAAATGGGAAAGTCACACCTTGGTATGAAGAACAAGCGTAGTGGTAGCATCGTGGTCACAATTGTACATGATGGATTTTTGTTCTTGGGACAAGGGTGATGAGACGTGCTTTGTGGAACAGTGAGTGTTGTATCCTAAGAAGTAAGATTACGGTAAAACATCGAGAAGCAAAAATAGGAGTTATTACGGACTAAGTATAAATCATGGAATGGTTTATACCAAAAGGGTTTTGTAAATAGTTAATGAAATTGTCGGTTGCAGATCTTCCATTAAGTAATTTGGTGTAAGTGGGATGTTCTATGGATAGTGAAGGGTAAGAAATCCCGATTAATGTGTACGAAGTGATGGAAAGGTTCTTCAAAAGGATGCATTGCCCTGATTTATTTTCAAGTATAGAGAAACTTTTGTAATTGTGAATAATCGAAATATTTGGAATCTACCTTTTGTTGAACCAAGGACGTAGTTGTTTTAGTTCTCACCAAGAAATTTAAGTGAGGGAACAAGGTTGTGTGCTGACATGTTACGTCCATCGCTTTTGTGGTATCGCATAATGGTTGTGTGTTGGGTTTTGCTTATGGACGAATCAAGCATGAGTTGTGGCTAAAACCCTAGAATGCCGTCATTATTAGCTTCCCGCTAGTGTAGTGGTTTGAGCGGAAGATGAACTATCCCACTGAAGTTTTGTAGTGTGACCGCGTCAGAATTTGGAATTTTGTCTTGTCACTTGGTTGGAGTGTGTCGTCTGAATGTTTTGACATGGTAGGTTTTACCTTGAGTTGATCATGGTTGGTGAATGTTATACAAGTTAAAAAGCCACGAGTTGAGAATGATAATGTGGGTTAGAGCAAGTCGGATTGATGGTTTTGAATAGGGATGGTTTTTGAATTAGAAGAAATTGGTTTTCAGCTTCTACAGCAGTGTTAACCGATTAACGCTATGTGGTTAACCGATTAACACGTGCAAGGATGGTATTTTGCGCTGAACTTTGAGAAGTTAACCTATTAACCTCAGACGGGTAATCGATTAACATGTGTGTAAATTGTAAAAAAAATCCCTTAGGAACCATCATATGTGTTTTGTTGCCATATGTTCTTCCAATTGATAAGTGTTCGGAGAACGGAAAACGGGATTGAAAGTAAATGAAAGAAGGATTTGTGTTTCGATGTTGGAACTTCTGAAAGGTGTTGCGTAGTCGACCATTGGTTCAGACGACAAGGGAGTTGACTTTGGGGAAGTAATCTTGTGAATTGTCTTGAGTGTGAGAAAGTTATAAGTGTATTACTATTGAGAGCCTTACGGACGAAGTTAGAGAATTCTCACGAAATATTGGTCTTACAAGGAATATTTCAGTGTGTATTTATGGTGTTAGTAAGGTATGAACGGTTGGTCAGAGTTAGTATTTGTTATCTTCCGTGAGTTCATGGCATCGGACTTACACCGTGAAAGTAGTACCAGTTGTGTGCAGTTGTGTTCTAACCAGAGGAGGGATTCGAAATTTATCCTTCCAAGTACGAGTAAGAACTGGACGTTCCGAAGTTAAGCATATAATTTGGATCGTTTATGGAACAAAACGATTAAGAAAAGTGGATTCAATTGAGAAACATGCCATGGCCTTCGAAAGTGGGGGTGTATGTGGAGCGTTGTATGTGAATTGGTGAGTAGTGTGGAAACTCACAGTTGTGCCTTGAATGGGTTAAGTTTTATAAGTGGTGACTCGTACATGATTGAAATTTCGTGATGGTGTTACATTTGATTGATTGAGATCTCGAATCAACAAGAAACCTTGAGTGAGTCGAAAAACTGTAAGAAAAATTATTATGGGAGGTGGTAACTAGAAACGAAAGTTGTTAAACTACTTTAGATGAATTGCTTCGAGTTAGACCGGATTTGGGGTTGTATATGTTATGGTTGTAGCAGTGTAACTCCTGTGACTTTATCGTCTGGAGAGTGTTAGACGGATGTTATAATATTGTGTGTCGATGAGGAAATTGTTCTACCTTAGGACGTCAGTAAGTTTCGTGTACCGTTGGTTAGTAGGGACCCTAGTGGACAAGTGTGTTTCTCCACCGACTGTTAGTTACCTAGTAGTGCTTGAGAATTCATGGCATTCCACTGATGGATTTTGGATTGCGCAGTGGGAGGTTTCAGATGGAAGAGTTCAGTCAGAATAATGGGAATTTGGAAAAAATTGTTACTCATAAGTATGGAAATGAGAAGATCTTGTTCTAAGTGTGTTACCTTTTGGTGTGATACGAGAGAGATGGAATATCAGACTTAATGAGTACCATGTACAACATCAGACCAGATGGAACTGGTAAAAGAAGTCGTTTGATTAATTATGAAGTGGTTTTGGACATTGAAAGATTTATGAAAAGATAAATCGTCGTTGATTGCGTGAAGTTAAGGAATCACCGAATTACCTCATGAGGATTTGATGAGTGTTTGTTATCCTGAACCAAGGTAAAGTGATACAGTCTTGTTGTGACTCGGTAGAGGAATGTAGAATGGTACATTCTTTCCAAAGGTAGAACACGACCAAGTCTTTTGTATGGAACAACAAAGGAATTGTGGAAGAGCAAGTTAAAAGTTAACCCAATATTGGAATAAGAGTATGACTAAGGAACCGAAGTTTGATAATTCTTGAAATTAAGGATTTTGGTTTGTGAAGTCAAGTTGGAATTGGAATACGTCAGAATTTGAATAAAAGTAAAGTTGAGTGTGGAACTAAGACATTGATACAAGTTATGGTTATTATTGAGCGAAGGAAATTCGGGGGCGAATTTCAACTTAATGGGGGGAGTGTAATACCCTGTATTATCTAAATGCTCAATTGGATATCAAATATGATCAGATGAGTGTGTATGTGCTCTATCTATGATCAATTGGAATAATGGAATTCTCTAAGTGTTTTAAGTATGGTCAATTGGGATCAATAGAGCAACTGGTGAACTCTGAAGAGATCAATAATTTTAACTCGAGAAAGAATTTTAAGGTAACTCTAATAATTGATCAATTGGTTTGAGACGACAAAATATCAATTGGAGATGTTTTACCCTATTGGATTATATTATATAATAAGTTATATATATATATATATATATATATATATATATATATATATATATATATATATATATATATATATATATATATATATATATATTTGTTAGAAAAGAAAGAGAAAAGAAAAGATAGTAAGAAGAAGAGAAAGGAGAAAAAAAGGAAAGAAGAGAAAGAAGAGGAGAAAACCTTGGAAGAAGAAGAGGAAGCTTGGATTTATCATCTTCATCATTAAATCATCTCATCTTCATCAACCTCCTCTTCAATGCTAAGGTGGGTTCTAGTTGGACACTTTAAGTTCTAGAAATATATGTTTAGAACTTAGGTTAGATTTGAGAGAAAATGATTAAACGGATAACTCAATGAAATCTAACGGATGAAATGCGTAGTATAGTCGGGTTATGTATGGATTGAACCTATCATACTTGTTTTGATGTCCCAATATTTTTAGGTACGAGTTATATTGGTTTAGAATGAAGAAAAACATGATTTTTGGGTTCTGTTACGACAGTAACCGGTTACCCTATTGAGAGTAACCGGTTACCCTTTAAAAAATGACGTTTCTGTGCTGTTTTTGATCAAGTAACCGGTTACCCATTATAGAGTAACCGGTTACCACTGTTGTGTGAAAATTCAGAATTTAAAAAGGGCGTAATTTTGAACCGTAAGTCCGTTTTGGTCCCCGTTCGAAGCGTTAGGAAGCTATTTAAATGCTTTATTTGATAGTGAAGTAAAAACATAGGTTTATACCATGGATTGATAAAATAAAATTGGAAATGAACCAAGTAACTGGTTACTCATTCTGAGGTAATCGGTTACCATATTGAGATTTTGGTTCTGTTTTGAGAAATGAACCTGAGTAACCGGTTACTCATTCTGAGGTAATCGGTTACCACTGTGTTGATTTTGAAAATGTTTAGAAATTGATATCTTTTGGATTATAAGTCCGATCGAGGCATAGTAATAGCCGTTGGGAAGCTGTGAAAATATCCTACGGGATAAGAGTGAGAAATATTGTTTTCATTGTCCAATTAAATAAATTGGAGGGAACCTAAGGGTGATATAACTTGTGATTGAATCATTATATGTGATTCTATTATACAATTATAATATGCTTTGTATAACTTATGATTGAATTATTATATGTAATTCTAAAATGTGCAATTGTAATATGCTTTGCCTAAAATTGATGATAAGCCTGATTGAGAGTAAATACATGTTAAAAATATGGAATAGGTAGAGTGAGGAAACCTTACCATGAAACTACATTGGAACCTAGTAATGAGCTAGGAAATTTGATGAATAACTTAATGACGACGCTCGTGCAGAAGAGGCCGAGGCGTGCGTCCAGTACTGAATGGTATGAAAAAGAATAACAGACTAGTATGGATCATGTGTAACTGTGTTATGTATTGAGAAAAGGCATAAGAGGCCTAAAGGCGAATGTGGCCTTGTGATTGTCGAATACAATCATGTTGTGTATATGATCACGTAATCGTAACCGTTTCCCTTGAGATGCAGTTTCATGAGTAAACGTATGCATAATTACTTGGCAGGTTTGATTCCCGCGTGTAGTACGAATGAAGCCTATATGGTAAAGAGACTTGCGATGGTTAACAGGCCATGAGAAGTGACGGTTCACAATTAACAGACCAGTGATCCCAAATCCATTTCGTATGCCAAGTAACTACAAGGATCCATGACTCGGGTCGAATTCTAGACGTAGAAGCGGACGGGAAAAAGGGGTGCCTTGGTAACGTTATCTATTAGTGAGATTCTTGAGTTAACAGGCTCATGACATATTCCATTCATGAGGATTCTTGAGTTAACAGGCTCAGGACATATTCCATTCATGAGGATTCTTGAGTTAACAGGCTCAGGACATATTCCATTCGTGAGGATTCTTGAGTTAACAGACTTATGACATGTTTCCATATAGTGTGAGATTGAGAACTCAAGGTCATTTCCCTTCCCCTTGACTTGAGTTAGGATTTGGCTAGAACCCTGTAGAGCCGAGAGAATCCATAAGATAGGGAACTCACTAAGATTAATATCTCACCCCACTATTGTTGCTATATTTCAGGTGTGGTTTGCTGGTTTGATTTATAAGTGGAGCTATGCTTGAATGTTTAAAGAGAAGCTTGGCTTTAGTATTCCGCTGTGTATTTGTTGTATATAATTGAGGATATTGTATATTGACCTTAGATTTTATATTTTTGGCTAATTTTCATGTCTTGTACCATAGATTGTATTTGTGTTTAGCAATGGTAAAGTATGTGAATTATGCCAATAGGCACTTGTGATGGTGTCAGTACCAAATAAAATGCTTGTATAGTATTATTCTAGGTATATATTATACAGGGCATTACAGTTACTAGTAGTATGTTTACGTTATGCTTGTACTGATGCACATTATATACCATTTTGTTATCTTTGTAATGATGCACTCCATGTGCCATTTTTTCTATGACTTATGCACTCTATGTGCTAATTTTTAATGATGTTCCATTGCATTATTATTCAGTTTTGCATACTACAAAATCATACTAGAATTTTAAGCAAACTACAATATCAGACCACAATTTTAACCAATACTAGATTTTTCATTATATAAAATGTCAATTGATATATACACTCATACATTACAATAAATTAACAAATATTGATAAACTAATACTCCCTCCGGTACTTTTTATAAGGAACACTTCACCTTTTTAGATTCATTAAATAATTAATGTATTTGTCTGCATTATAGACCAGATACATTAATTATTTAATGAATCTAAAAAGGTGAAATGTTCCTTATAAAAAGGACCGGAGGTAGTACAACATATGGCACACAAGATTACATTAACTTAACAAATATTGAGAACACAATCCATGACACAACAAGTGCAATCATCAACCAATGGTTTTTATTCTTCTCCATTACAAGCTTTTTCTTCATCTTTTCAAGCTTCTTTGAACTTAATTCTACACCAAACTCCTTGCCAATTTCAGTCCCAACTTCCTTGCTAATGTCCTTCGCATATTCCCTCAAATACATCATTGTCATTTCACATTCACAACATTTTTTGGGAATCATTTAAGTCTTTTGAACCAGACCAACCTCATCGCTCCACATGAAAAACTCATAGCTTGCCTCACTTTACAATTAGGTTCATAACAAATGTGAGAGTTAAAAGTAAGCAGAAAAATGAAAAGAAACATGAACAAAGACTTACCCCTGAATTTTCTAACTATATGGCAGAAAATTTCTATGTGTTTAGTTCTCTCATGGAAGACAAACTTTGCTGCTATGTAGAATGTTGATTTGTCATCACAATAGATCACAATTTGAGAAAGTTGTTCTATGTGAAAATCTTTTAGCAAATACATGATCCATTGTCCTTCACACATTGCTTGGGCCAAAGCTCAATAGTCAGCTTCAAAAGATGACCTAGATACCAGTGATTTCTTCTTGATCTTCTAGCTAATTAATGATTTCCCAAAGAAGAAACAAAATCATGTTGTAGATTTCCTTATGCCAGGGCATGCTCCCCAATCTGAGTCAGAAAAACCTGAGTTTTAATCCAGTTGATGAGCTAAATGGGAGACCACTACCCAAGCTTCCTTTGAGGTATCTTAGAACATGAATTCATGCAAGCATATGCTCATCTGTTGGTGAGCTAAGAAATTGACTGAGTCTACTTACATCATAATAAATCTCTGGTCTTGAGTGAGTTAGATTTAAGAGTCTCCCAATAAATCTTCTATATGTAGTGAGATTAGATAAAGATGTACCACCTTTTTTGTGCAACTATAAGTGAGGTTGCATAGGAGTGTTACAAGGTTTTGCTCCACTAAATCTTGTGTCTTTCAAGAGGTTAAGAACATACTTTTTTTGGCACAAAGTAATTCCTTCTTTTTGCTTGCTTACTTCAAAACCAATAAATTATTTAAGTTCTCCTAGATCCTTGATGTTAAATTTGTCATTTAAAAGGCTCTTAATACGAGTAATCTCATCAATATCAATCCCTCTAATACCAAATCATCTACATATACAAGGATCACTATGAAGGCTGCACCATTGGATTTAGTGTACAATGAGTAATCAACTTTTGATTGAACATAACTTGACTGCAGCAAAGTTTCAATTAGTTTGGTATTCCACTGCCTGCTAGCCTATTTGAGACCATATAGGGGCCTTTATAGTTTGCACACCATGTTAGGATGAGGTAAAACAAGAGTATGGTGAGCTTTCATATATACTTCTTCATTGAGGTCACCATGCAAGAAATTTGTGTTGACACCGAGTTGAAACAAAGGCCAGTTTTGAGCAGCTGTAATGGCCATGAAAATTATAATGGTTGTCATTTTGATAACTAGACTGAAGGTATCAAGGTAGTATAGGCCTTAGGTTTGAGTAAATACCTTAGCTACCAAATGTGCCTCATATCTTTCTATAGAGCCATTGGCATGTAACATGAGTTTAAATACCCATCTACATCCAATAGCCTTTTTATGGTTAGGTAAAAGAGACAAGTTCCAATGTGTTGGTCTTCATCAGAGCAGATAATTTAATTTGAATTGCTTTACTCCAGTTCTCATTAGAGATGGATTCCTCGTCAGTATTGGGTTCAGATATGGAAGTCATATTGAAAAGGTATTGAGCGTGTGTGTTAGGTAAGTTATGATAAGATATAATGATGAGAGAGGGTACTTACTTAAAGAAGAAGAAGTTGGAAGTTTATCTGATTTAGAAAAATGAACTACATTCTCAATCAAATTGCAATGATAATCCTGTAGAAATATAGGAGGGTGAGTGGCTCGAGAAGTTCTCCTAGGTTGAAATGAATTATCAGGTAATGCAGTTGATGGAATTTTGGCAGATGGATGATTTATATTAGTATTATGAGGGTTAGGAGAAGGTGAAGTGTTTGTAGTAGATGCGGTATCGGGTGTATGAACATGGGATATATCATGATTTGATATGATATTATTATGAGGAATCTGATAGTTGAGATCTGATGTGACATTATTGGGAGGATCATGAATGAAAGAAAAAAAAAACATGTGAATATGAAGGATTAAGAGATGAATAATGTGAATCAGATGATGCATATTTTGAATGTTTGTAACAAAAAATGGATTAAAAAACAAACATCTCTAGATAAGAAAATTTCTTTTGATTATAAGCCAAACAAGATGTGACCCTTAACACCTATTTGTAAACCTAGATACATGCATTTCTTGGATCTAGAGTCTAATTTCTTTCTATTTGCTTGTAATGTTAATGCAAAATAAAGAGATCCGAAAACTTTAAGAATATGAATGTCAGGTAGGCATTGATGTAAAACATGAAAGCGTGACTTGTTTTTCAAGAAAGGCGTAGGAAGTATATTTATTATTTGAACGGTATGGCTAACTGCATAAGACCAGAAATCTTAGGTAAATGAAATTGAAATAAAAGAGTCATAGTGATCTCAAGGATATGTTGATGTTTCTCTCAACTATGCCATTTTGTTGAAGGGTGCCAACACATGAAGGGTGATGTATAATTCCAGATATTCTATAGAAATCCTCAAGGAAGAATTCATTACCATTATCTGACCTGATGCATTTGATGTTTCTATTGAATTATGTATGAACTAAAGAGACAAAAGCTTTAATAAGAATAGATGTTTATGATTTACATTTCATAAGGAAAATCCATGTAAATTTGCTTTTATCATGTACAACTGTAAGGAAGTATTTATGACCATGGATGGAAGGAATGGGCAAGGGACACCATATGTCCATATGAACTAAGTCAAAAAGCTCAACTGACTTATGATTGCTATGAAGAAAAGGCAATCTCTTTTGCTCGGCATAGAAGCAAACATCACAGGGTGAATTATTTGGTACAGTTTGGACAAAAGGAAAATATTTTTGCATTTCTATTAATTTTTCATGTGAAGGGTGGCCAAGTATTAAGTGCCAAATGTTACAATGATTGTCATGTGTAATAATATGCTGATTGACAGAATTATTACAAGTATTGTGCTTGAAAAAGAAAGAATTGACAAATGCACCAATAGGACTAGGTAGCGTGTGAGTGATTTCAACTTGTGGTTGATTGATAATGTAAATTCAACCTCTTAAATCAATTGCACCAATCATCTTCTTGGAGTAAGATTTATGTATTACACAAGTGAAATGATAAAAAATGAGTTGACATTCAAGGCTTTGAGTTAATTTTGGAACTAATATAAGGTTAAATGAAAAATGAGGCAAGTATAAAACATTAGTTAACATAAAATTTGAATCAAATAGAATGGTTCCTGCAAATTGAGTTGTGACTAAAGAGCCATTAGGAGTTTAACTATTATGGGAGATACTCTTTTCAAACAAGTAAAAAAAATTAGAGAAGCAAACATGGTCAGTGGCACCAGTATCAAGGCTAAAATCTTCAGGTTTGACATGATGAGGTAGAGTGCAGATAATACCTGTATTAGATTTTGGTTGAGTGATAAGATGATTTACACTATGAGAGATTGATAATGATAATTGATGAAGTAAAGACAACAAAGCTTTGAGGATTGATCCTGATTCTGATCCTCAGGAGGCTCTGGTTAAAATTCATCATCATGAGTGTTATCGTATGAAACATTTTTTATATGACTTTATTGTTGTTGCCAATGGGGAGGGTAGTCATGCTTCTTGAAATATGTATCGATGGTATGATTGGTCATGCCACAATACGTGCATATTCTTGTACCTCTACCTCGACCATTGAAGGATCTACCTCCTCTAGGATTCTTCCCACAAAAATGAGTATTACCTATGGCTTGATATTGACCATTCGTAAAAGATAAAACTTTTTATTCGTCTAGGGGAGCAACAATCTGTCTTTCTCGTTGAACAAGTAAAGCATAAACTTTGTAAATATTCGAGAGAGGATCGATTAACATAATCTGGGATCTAACTGCAGAATATTGATTATTCAATCCTTTTAGGAATTTGATAACTTGATCAAAATCCTTGTAAATTCAAATTTTATCAATTGTTATGCAAGATATCACACATTCACGTGCAGGAATAGGACGAAAGTTATCTAATTCTTGCCACATCATTTTTAGTTATGTGTAGTATGATGAAATGGAAGAATCACTTTATTTGAGAGTACGAATTTATTCTTGAATATATGAGATTCTAAACACATCACCATGATAGAATCGATCTTATAGCTCTTTTCATATGCTTGATGTGATTTCCACCCACAAAATGCTATGAGAAATCTCATAATCAACAGAGTTGTTTAACTACGACATGATCACCGTGTTGCATCGATCCCATGCAATAGAATCACTATCTTCATCTTGTGGTCTTGGTAAAGTGTTATTGATAAAGTGCAGTTTGTTGTTGGATTGCAAAGCCATGGTCATGGACCTCGACCAAGAGCGATAATTTCATGCATTCAATAATGGAGTAACTAATACCAGTGCAAGATTTTTGTTGGGATGCATGAAATAGGGCTTGCGAGTATCATTTTGATATCCTTTGTTGAGATTTGAAGCATGAGCGTGACTATTATGGGTGCTCGAAGGGCTTTCAACTGACATTGTTGAAGTAGAAAAAGAAAAAGAAACTAAGAAATGAATTATGATCAATGGAAAAAGATGAAAAACATATTGAGATTTGTGAAAGGGATGCAATTATGCAGCGACAATGGTGATGATAAAGCCACAGGTTAATGATACCATGTGAAAGTTAAAATAAAACACCATTGAACAATATTTAGCAACTAGCACTGCATTGACTGAAAGAAGAATTACATAAAATCTACCATATGATGCTAAGTTAATCACTACATTAACTAACTTCTAACAACTTCTTACATACCTAATAAAAGTAGTTATATTAGTTACAACATGGCTCAACATGATAGTTTCATCCATAGTGAAGTTAACTTGTAGGCCAAGTAACTTCACTAATCTCTACTATTTTCTTGTGTTCAATAGGGACGAGTATGGGTACTTTTTTAAAATGCGGGTATGGGGATGGGTAATATAGTACCTTACCTATTGCCATACCTTAATTATCTGAATAGATAATGAATTAAAAGACAAAATAATAAAAATAAAATACCAACTAATATAAAATTCCAAATTAATTTATTATGTAATTTATTCATTTAATTGTAATTTTTCACTTTAACATTACCACCAAGTTCAGCTAAACCATGTCCTCAAGGTTCTGAAATAACTTTTAGATTGATTTTTTTTCTTCTAAAAAGTGAATTGAATTGGTTGAATTAGTTGAAAGAAATTGTTTTTTTAAGAAGATTGTGCTTGGCTAAAATGGAAGGGAGGTGGCACATATTTAATGAAGAAGTCATAGCATAAAGTGCTAGTGAAATCAGCATAATAAGGACATTATGAGAACGAAGAACACGTTGATTAGTTGTACACTTTTGTCTCCCAACTCATTGATCAAAGCAACTGGTGGACGTGGTAAGAGATGTGTGGAAATATATATCAAGTATATTTGTAGCCATGTGTCAACCTATGATTGGAAAATGCAATCTCTCACGGATTGTGCTCTTTTTGTTACTCTTGAAGAAATAAAATCCCATACATCTTCCATTAGTCTCCTTTAAAAAAAAATCGAATAATTAAAGATCTAGATCCACTTGACAAACAAAAAATAATTATGTATTCCTCAGAGAAAAATATATTTATTGCTTTTCCTTTTATATCTCTTTCATAAAAGCTATAAAAGTGAAATTGAAGCAGAGAAACAAGGTGACAATGTTGTTGTGATGAAGAATAAGATTGAGCAGAAACAGTATTTGTGGTTGTCAAAAAATGACACGTCTATAAATTTTCATTTTGAAGGGGTTGTGCATTATTGATTTAAGGGTGGTGTACAGTGGAGCGAGAGATAATGAGTTATCTCAACGAGGATCAAAGATGACAATGTAAAAACCAAGTAAATCAAAGGTGGAGAAGGGATGTTGTTTAGTCGTTTCTCCTATGACAATGGAGAACCCTATATTTTTCTACGTAGGTGATTCCGGTGTTGGAAAAACTAAAGGCTCTGGTAGTTGTGAATTTACGGTGGTCTTATGTGTTTTAGTTGCAGAAGTACCACACGACCCTTAAGAAGCAAGAATTATAAATGGAGTCAACGATTTAGATGGGGAAGCAATTATGTGATTTAAGTTTGATGGAAACAAGTTTTCTACTATCGTTACAGGTTGGTGGTTGATTTCTGGTGACCACCATGAAATATTATTTATCACTTTAGAATTGGAGGTTTATTCTTATGTGACAAATTTCGGTGGGCTAGAGTATTTATGAAGAAAAAGGCGCTTGTGAAATTTCTGATAATTCAGAGGAGCGTGGATCATTACTTAGGCCATAAAATGTTATGTGTGCAATTGGATATGAGAGAAAAATGCATGTGTTGACTTAACTATGGTTTCTCTACTAGTGGAACTTAAGACTGTAGATTTTACTGTGGAAAAGGCAACCCCCAAAGTTGCTTCAAGTAAAGTGGTCAAACATGAAAAAGTGTGTTTTGAAAATAAAAATGCTTTCATATCATTTTCCTTTGACACTTTTGATTTCCTAAGATCAAAGACAGTGAATCATTTACAAAGAGTCCAAAGACTCATGCATAATAATGTTGTGCCTCCTATATCAATGGATGTAATGTTTGTGAGAATTATTTATACCACAAAAAAAAGTTGTTATTGACTATTTGTCTTATATTTCTATAAATTTTTTAATCAAATTTATTTAATTGTGTGTTTGTGTGTGTGAGTGTATGCGAGCGTGTGTGTGTGTGTGTGTGCGCGCGCTTGTGTGCGTGTGTGCGTGTGTGTGTGTGTGTGTGTATGTGTGTGTGCGTGTGTGTGTGTGCGCGTGTGTGTCAATATTATTTATCTTGTTCATAAATATGTGTGTGTGTGTGTGTGTGTGTGCGTGTGCGTGTGTGCGTGTATGTGCGTGTGTGTCAATATTATTTATCTTATTCATGAATATATCAATAGGCTTAGTAAAAGGCAATGACAGTCGTACAAGTTAGTCAAGTTATGCTTTTAAGAAGTTGCATAATAAATTTAAGTGAGAATAACAAGGGTAATGTTAATATGTGACATAATGGCACAAGTTAGGAGTTAAAAAAAGAATCTTTTTATTGAAAATTGTGCATTGATTTTATTAGAAGTTCATAATTTATTTTTTTTCATTGTGCTCTTAGTACATGAGTTAGCTTTACCCGAATAAGAAAACATGCAAAAAAAATTACCCCCTACAAAATTGCATAATAAAACAAATATCATAAAGATATCATTTATTATTTACTTCTATAACATAATTTTAAAATATATATCTATTTCATTTCATTACCATATATATATATATATATATATATATATATATATATATATAATAGTAAAACTTATTAACCTTACATATTTAAGAACTTAACATAAAGATATAATTAATTATTGAGTAATGTTAACGTATGTCGTAAAGCACAAGTTAATAGCTAAATATAAAAACTTTGAGATACATTTTTAGTGAACCTCATTAATATTTATTCTGTTCTTGAATATATCAATATAATAGAAATCAAAGGTGACCCCATGTTAGGATTTAAACTAAGAACTTTAACAAAACTATAAAAATAAAAAGAAAAAAAACTCTAATACTCAAAAAAATAATAAGACAATAAAAACAAGATAATAGAATAATAGAATTTCATTTGATTTCCTGATATCTTTAAATGTGTCAAAGACACCACACACACGCACGCACACATACACACAATCCAAACAATTAAAGTTAAAGACCAACTAAAATTTTAAATTAATTTAATATCTAATTTATTTAGTTTATTATTGTTCTGGACTGAACCAATGGCTAGGCATGGCTCAATCCACTTCTGCTCCCGGAACGACCCAATTGCCTAAGTCCAATCCACTAAGGGGCAAAAGTTGTCTTTCTGCCCCTCAATCAGGCAAGGATTACATCACTCCTCCCTGGTACTGCTGCCTGTTCCGCACAGCTTCATCGGTCCCCGAACAACTAAGGGCATGTGCCCGAAACTATGCCTTTGCCCGACATAACGGCTAGTTTTGGCCACCCTGCCCGACATAACGGCTAGTTTTAAGCAGTTACCTATTCTTCGGGAAAACAGTTATTTCGCCCTGAAAATAGGACCGTTGGCCATGCGCTGGGGGCACTATATAAACCCTCTCACTTGAGAGGGTCAGGTATCCATTATTCACCCAAAGAACACTCTTTGTACTTGCCCCTTTTCTCTGACCTTTACTTACTTGAGCGTCAGAGTGCCTTGCAGGTCACCCCCCTCCTCCTCACTTCCAGCATCGTAGAGGAAGCTTCTGGCCCACTTCAAGGTTCTGATCAACCGGTAAGATCAGTGGCACCGTCTGTGGGAACTCAGTTCTCCCCGTCTTAACATCCACCTCAGATACTAAGACCAAAATAGTTTCATCCAAGATCATCATCATGGACTCTCAAGATCACGTCAAAGGAGCTCTTCAGTCAACTGTCCTCCTCGTCAACAAGACTGACGTTGACGGTCCCTCAACCCTCCTCGGAGACCCCTGTTTTCTGAGAGACGGGGCCAGAGCCTCTTCTTCCCTCATTCCTGCTGACCACGACAACGATCAGCCCTTGCTGGCCATCCAGCCCATTCCTGCTCCACCCAACGCTGACCCGGTCGTGGTGACCCTTCTTGAAGTGATCAACAAAACCAACCTCCTGATCCTTCAGCAAAACAAAAGGATCGGGGCATTGGAGGAATTTTCCCGTCCAAGATCCCCCCTCCGAGGAAAAGCCATCGACGATCCAAGAGCCCGCAACCCCGGCGAGAAGTCGACCGAAGGCTGCGCCAAGAACCTGAATCTCATGCTCGAAAACGCGACCATGTTTCCCCACAAAATCAGAACTCTCCCGGTCACAAGAGAACCCGAAGGGACAAACAATCACCCCCGGTTAGGACAAAAGGTTGGGCCCGTACACCTTCTCCCCGAAGAAGCCGCCGCCACGATCGGGTCGTCTGGTCCCCATCACTAACCAGTTCAAGCAGCGATGATGATCCTCACGGCCTATTGTCCCAAGAAATCTTGGCAACACGCCTCCCCAAGGGCTTGGAGAAGCCCTCGGCATTGGGCACATACGCCGAACAACCAACCCCGACGAGCACATCAAAAACATCGATGCGATGTTGGATTACCGTGGCATCCGGGGCGCCATCAAGTGCCGTCTGTTTCCGACCACGCTCTGAAAGGGAGCAGTGACTTGGTACAAACAGCTGTCCAAAGAGTCTATCACTTCGTGGAAGCAGTTAGGCATAATGTTTTCCAGGCATTTCACGGCGTCGCGCTGCCACCCCAAGACTGAAGCCTCTCTTCGGGCCATCATCCAAGGGAAGGATGAACCTCTCCGGGCATACATCGAGAGGTTTAACAAAGAAGTGGGGCAAGTCCCCACCACCAACGATATGAAAAAATTTATGCTCGAACAGGGACTCCGCCCGCACTCAGAGTTTTCCAAAGCTGTCGGCCTCGCACCTTCGAGGATCCTGGACGCCTTCCTCCTCAAGGCGCAGTCGTACATTCAGTACGAGGAAAAGGAAGCGGCCAACTCCGCTCGAGCCTCCCGCCACCAGGAGAATGCCCGGACCTCCAAAGGCGAAGAGCCCTCAACATCTTGTCGAGGAGAAAGGAAGCGCGAAGACCATCCTCAGGACTCCCGGGATAGCAAGGGACCTTCCGGACGATTTCACGACTACACCCCTCTAACCGTCTCCAGGGAAAAGATATTGTCCGAATGCGTGAATTTGGAATTCAAACAAGCAGGGGTCCACTTCCCCAAACAAATACCGGCCAAACCCAACACCGACAAATCAAAATACTGTCGTTTCCATAAGAGTCACAGCCACACCACCAAAGATTGCATCCATTTGAAGGATGTTATCGAAATACTGATCAGGGATGGCCACCTGAAATAGTTCACGAAAAAGAAAGATGCTCCTCGGCAAGACGCCCAGGAGTCCAAGAAGGTAGAGGAAGAGGTGCGTTCCTCGGAAAAGGCCAACATCCAAGTCGTCATGTCTGTGTCGTGACCAGAGAACTTCTACGTCCCAGATGAGCTCAGCGCTTCTGCCTAAGTTGCAGCCCACAGTCCGTGGGAGACGTTCCCTTTCGCCATGGTTATTTCGGGGGGGAGGCTTTAATAAAGTCACGGTGGGCTCCTTGAAAAGGAAATTCGAGCACCTGATCAGCACAAGCTCCAGCAAGATGACCACACTAGATCAAGCCCAGAAGGGCTCTATCCCCATTTCCTTCTACCGGGAAGAGCTCCTCAGAGGATCTCCAAACTCGAGCATTCTCATGCTCGTCAGAGCTCGGATGGCGAACTTCGATGTTCGCAGAATTCTCGTCGACCAAGGCAGCTCGGTCGACATCATGTACTCCCAGCTATTTTCAACGATCCAGCTGGAGGAGTCGTACCTCACCCCCTATGTGGGTTCTGACTTGCAAGGATTCAATGGGTCGGTGACCAAACCGTGGGGATACGTAGAACTGATCGTAACTTTTGGGTCAGCGGAGACGGCCAGATTCGTTAAGGTACAGTTTCTGGTAATCGATTGCCCGTCTCTGTATCAGTGCATCTTCGGAAGACCAACCTTGGTCGAGTTGGTAGTTGTGCCTTCAACCGTCCATCTCAAGATGAAGTACTACACTTCAAAGGGGATGGTCTCCACCCTCTACGACGACATCGAAGCCGCACGACAATGCTTCGAAGCAGCCACGAAGGGACTCAACGCCATTGCGTCCAAGCCGAAGGTATCTAACAAGCCAGCCTTGCCCAGCAGTTTCGAGGAAGCCAAACCACTGCCTCAGGTCGATGCCATCGACCTCGACAGCCGCTTCCCCGAAGAGGACCAGAAGGAAGACCAAGCAGCCTCGAGCACCTCGTCTACCCCGACCAGCAGCAGCTCCCATCCAACGCGTCCCATCCCGGATGGAGACTTAGAGCTCGTCATGTTCGGCGATAACCCCCAGTGGGGAGTAAAAATTGGAGCGGATCTCCCTGACATTGCAAGGAAGCAACTCAAAGCCTGCCTCCGTGAGAACGCTGATCTGTTCGCCTGGAGCTCCGCCGAGATGCCCGGCTTGGACCCGTCTGTCGCCTGCCATCAACTCACGATTGACCTAGCCGTCAAAGCAGTAGCACAACATAGGAGAAAGCAGTCTCTGGAGAAAACGAGGGCTGCATAAAAAGTTGTAAAGGACCTCCTCGAGGCCAAATTTATCTCGGAAGCCAAGTACACCACTTGGCTGTCCAACGTTGTACTTGTGAAAAAATCTAATGGAAAATGGCGAATGTGTATTGACTATACCGATCTTAACAAGGCATGCCTGAAGGATGCCTACCCTCTATAATATTGATAAACTTGTTGATAACTCTGCCGGTTTTAAACTATTATCATTCATGGACGCCTATTCGGGATATAATCAAATACCAATGGCGATGAGCGATAAAAAAATACACGGCCTTCATGACTGAATCAGGCAACTATTACTACAACGTAATGCCCTTCGGCCTGAAGAACGCCGGAGCGACCTATCAGAGGATGATGAACAAGGTTTTTTTAGGAGAGATAGGCGACATGCTCGAAGTCTATATGGACGATATGATCATAAAATCCCACGAGGAAACCGATCACACTGCCCATTTAAGAAAGGTCTTCTAATAGGCCAGGAAATACCAGATGCGTTTCAACCCGGAGAAGTGCACGTTCGGTGTCCGGGCAGGCAAATTCCTCAGTTTCTACCTAATAGGACGAGGAATCGAAGCCAACCCCAATAACTGTCGGGCATTCTCTGAATTTCCAACGCCCAAATCAAAGAAATCCATCCAGTCCCTTAACGGGATGCTCGCATCTTTATCCCGTTTCGTGGCCAAATCTGCCCAGCACGCCTTACCCTTCTTCAAACTCCTCCGCAAGGAGGCAGCGTTTGAATGGACGGAAGAATGCGACCAGGCTCTCCTCCATCTGAAACGGGCACTGTAACACCACATTTTAATTATTTAATCGTCGTGTGTTAATTTGTATTGTTTTGGCCTTGGTAAGGGTGAGTGAAGGGTAGTGCCTTATTTAATTAGTGGGGATTAGAGACCTTAGCTTAATAATAATGATATAATAGTGAAAATAATAATAGTAATATGGTTAATAATGTTATTATTGTTATTATTCTTATTATTATTATTATTATTATTATTATTAGGACTATTATTATTTTTTTTTATTAATTAAATAAAATCTGATTAATTAGAATTAGGGGGAGTTTAGTGAAACAAAAATCAGTTTTCACGTAAAAAGAGAAAAGGTTAGAGAAGGAAGAACAAGGGAAGAACAGGGTGCTAGGGCTAGAATCTCCATCAATTTTCGCAGGATTTAATCAAGAATTCGAGGTAAGGGGGAGAACGGGTTTAATATTGGTGGTATAATCATGAGGGGGTAGTGGGGAGTCTTTAACCCTGTAGGAATTCGTCTAAATGTATGTTGTATTATGATTATGTGATGCATATGTGAATCTATGATGAAGATTGTGTGAATTAAATCATTGCGATTCTGATTGTTTGATATTTTGGTGTTGCTGATACTGTATGAATATGAATGTTGCAGGTCTGAGTTTTAGTGTAGGTTGAGTGATCGAAATTAGATCCAAGAACCATAAATTTTGACTAGTAATATTAGGTAAAAAGAAGTAAGATGAAGAATAGGACCTAAAACTGATGTAGAAACGGGTTTAGGACTGAATTGGAGTGAAAAAGTGAGGATCCCGTAGCAAAACCCAGACTGGTGTGGGAAAACTGAGTTTGCATAATAGATCTGGCCATACGCGTATCAGTGAAGGCAATACGCGTACGGTTATGGTCATTACGCGTATGGGAGGGCCAAAAGGAGGATTGGCACGGCCCTCTGCCCATACGCGTAACGGTACGCGTATGGAGGCTTGGGCATTACGCGTAAGGGAGTGGCATTACACGTAATGAGATCTGAAGTGAAATTTTGATGGAAAGACAGGTCTCTATCCATACGCGTATCAAGTAGGTCAATACGCGCATGGATGGGCGAGTGAGCTGGGCAATACGCGTATGGCCCAGGGCAATACGCGTATGGCCAGTGAGTGTGCAGAATTTTTCCGTTTCGCGATTCCTTTCCCGTTTTCGCGTCCGAAGTTGTTTCTTTTGGTTTGAGAGGTTGGGGATAGATGTCAGACCTTGAGAAATGTAGGATTGGTGATAAAAATAATTAAATTAATAATTTTGGTGAATTAATTAGTAATTAGCTAATTAACGTCGTGTGAAGCGTTTTCTGTGGTCTTTCTAAATTGATTGTGATCAGGAGGATCGTGAGATTGTATGATTATGATTATACATGGACTATGTGCATATTGATGTCATGCATTCATGGTGTGTCGATGGTGATGGATCATTGCTCAGGAGGAGTGTATGTGATTCATCCGAACTTCAATGTGGAGTGTGGTGGGATAAATCATTGCCAAGTAGAGGTGTATGTGATTTATCCGGGTTCGATTGAATGAACCATGGTGATGTTGGTACCACATGCATTGTGTCATTTGTTGAGTCACATTGCATTGTTATTACATGTCAATTTAATTATATTTGAAAATGACACGTATGTCATGATTATGTGACTGTGTGATTGATTGTGAGTGACTACCCTTATTGTGTATTATTCACCACTTATTATTGAATGTAGTTCTCACCCCTTTGTTGTTGTTGTGTCTGTGCTTCTTCGGAAGTACAGATAATCCAGGTACTTGAGTTGCTTGGAGTGCGTGTTGACTGTTCGAGTTGTAGGAGTCGCTCTGATACGTAACACGGGAATTTTGGGGATTTTATTAATTGTTATTTTGTAATGAATTTTGTTACGTATCTCTTTTAAATTCAATGTTTTTGAGAACCACGAGTTTAATGTGGAGTTTTGGAGTATGTTGGCAAGTGTGCCGTGAATTTATGAAATGATTATTTTCCGCTGCTTTGTTCATTTAATGAAAAGGAGTTTTTATGTTAATTGTATTGGTGTATCATCCTACTTGTAAAGTTTGAAACTCTGATTTTATTTGTAATATTCACATATTTTACAAAATGGGAAAGTGGGGTGTTACAGGCACTCTCGGAGCCGTCAGTCCTCTCTCGCCCAGACAACGGTGAGACTTTGTATTTGTATCTTGCCATAGCCACTGAGGCAGTGAGCACCGCTCTTATCCGCGAAACTCCTGACGGGAAAAACCCCATATATTTCACGAGCAAAGCATTGCAGGGAGCAGAGCTGAGATACCAACAGATAGAAAAAGTGGCACTGGCCCTCATCAACGCAGCTAGAAGACTGAGACACTACTTCCAGGCCCACACGATCATGGTCCGGACAGATCAATCCGTGAAGCAGTTGTTAGGACGACAAGACATGGCCGGTAGAATGCTCAAATGGTCGCTAGAATTGTCTAAATTTGACATCCAGTATGAAAGCAGAAAAGCCCTCAAAGCCCAGGCTTTGGATGACTTCGTCACAGAAATGACGTTCACAGATTCCCCAGACTGCGGGGCGCGTAAATGGACCATTTTCATAGATGGGGCATCCAACTCGGCTGGAAGCAGGGCAGGCATCATACTGGAGAACGACAAAGGAATCATCGTTGAAGTATCGCTTACCCTATCATTCCCCACCTCTAACAACCAGGCTGAGTATGAAGCCTTCCTCGCCGGCTTACGCCTAGCCGAAGATCTCGGCGCAGAAGAAGTTATCATCTGCATAGATTCATAACTCGTGGCCCTCCAAGTTCGAGGAGAGTATCAAGCCAAAAACGACAACCTGTCCGAATACTTAGCCCTGGTCAAGGAGAAAATGACGAAGTTCGCAGCGGTAGAGGTAAAGGACGTTCCCCGCGAACACAACGTCTGGGCAGACGTTTTGTCTAAACTGGCAAGCACGAAGAAGAAAGGCGGAAACAAGTCCGTCATAGAGGAGGTACTTCCTCGACCCAGTATCGAGAAAACTTCCCCGACCCTTCACGTACAAATGATCGGCGACAGCAACTGCTGGATGACCCCCGTTTACAACTACCTCGCTAGGGACGAACTTCCGTCCGACCCCAAAAAAGCCAGCGTAGTTAGGAGAAGAGCCTGCTCCTACGTCTTGGTCAAAGATAAACTCTACAGGTGAGGGTTCTCCTTCCCGCTACTCAAGTGTGTCGAGAAAGAGATGGTCGCCTACATCTTGCGCGAAATTCACGAAGGAATCAACGCCCAACACCTCGGAGGAAGGTCCCTCGCTCAGAAGGCCCTTCGAGCAGGATACTACTGGCCAACCATGTAGCAAGGTGCTAAGGAACACGTGAAGAAATGCGATATATGCCAACGGCACTGGGACATGCACCTCGCTCCACCTAACGAGCTCAAGGCTATGTCCTCCCTGTGGCCATTCGCCTGGTGGAGCCTGGACATCCTGGGGCCATTCATGGTAGGATCAAACTAGAACAAGTACCTAATAGTAGGCGTGGATTACTTCACAAAATGGATAGAAACGGAGGCTCTAGCCAAGATAACTGCCCTTAACATACTGTATTTCTACAAACGAAACATCCTTGCACATTTTGGCATCCCCCAGGCGATAGTCACGGACAATAGGACATAGTTCATGGACAGGAAGTTCCAAGACTTCGTTGCCCAGCTGGGCACGAAGCAACACTTCGCATCCGTCGAACATCCCCAGATAAACGGGTAAGCTGAAGCGACGAACCGAGTCATCCTTCGAGGCCTCAAACAAAGGTTGTACGAAATGAAGAAAGCTTGGGTCGAGAAGTTGCACAACGTCTTATGGGCATACCGCACAACTCCACACTCTTCAACCGGGGAAACACCATTTCGCCTGGCCTACGAGACCGAAGCTGTAATTCCCATTGAAGTCCACGTACCCCCCCAGGCGGACAGAATTGCCCCTGGACGAGGAAATGAACGACGAAGCTCTAAGGGAGGAACTCGACCTCATCGAAGAAGTCCGGTCAGGGGCATCCCTCCGCGAAGCCTCGTTAAAGTAAAAATTTGCCATCCGGCACAACGCTAAAGTCATACGACGAGAGTTCGACGTGGGCAACCTCGTCCTACGAAGAAACCATAAAGACTCTGGCGAAGGCAAACTAGCCGCTAACTGGGAAGGACCTTATCGTGTCCGGGCGAAAACGGAGAATGGGGCCTATTACATAGAACATCTCAATGGGGAGGAACCTGGTCGACCATGGAACACTGAAAAGCTAAAGAAATACTATAGCTAAGGCCTTAACTGTCAGTTTGATTCGTCAAAACTACCGACCACTATGCACGCCTAGGTACAAGCGCCGCATGTTAGTAAAGCAGAACCCCGCTCAGGAACGAGCCAGGTCCCTGCACGACAGCGGTCCCTCAATCTAGCACCGCCGTCGTTAAAGTACCACGATAGGCAGAACACCCAGCTCACGATGGGAGGTTCACGCCGTGAACTCAAGCCTCAAACGCGACCTGAGCTCCGCTCTCTCACCCGGACATTCCATGGCAGTTCGACCAGTACCCCTCACTGCTGAACACATCTACAACGAGCAATTCCCTGAAACTTAAAACTAATCAAAGTGATCCCTATTACTGGCACACATGCATATTAAGCGAAAGTACAACACTTAGCATAAATCAAAATAGATAAAACCATGTGTCGCTCCCGGGATTTTCATCCAAGTACAAACGCGAAAGTGGCACCGAAATAGAGTCGCCAGCAATGTGTATTTATCCCATGAGAGGGAAAGTAAACACCGCATAAACCTAAAGGAAGGAAAGAACATGGTCTTGCGACCAAGAGAACTGGATTCAGGAGTCGGTTATGCACAGGGAAGGTATCAGCACCCCCATGCGTCCATCGTACCCGATGGGATCCATGCTTGCTGCTTCAATAAAAGGGTGTAAGAAAAGGATACTCGAAAAGAAAAGAAACGAGAACGCAAAAGAACGAAGAAACAAATGTAGGGAAAATAAAAGGAGTGCTCAAATGGGCCCTACCCCACTGCCTACGTATCTCATCGGGAACATGAGAATCAGAGCGACGTAGTTCCCCTCAACGAGGGTCACTTTGTTTGTGTTTTTTAGTGGAAACGTCAGAGTGCGCGTCCCAGCAGTTTAGGTGTTGCGGCTTGCTGTATGGAGACTTAGGCGTTACCTGTTTGCGGTAGAACGGACATGACGAGTCCTTAAGACTGGAATGAAAAACATGAGAAAGGAATTGTTTATTTGTTTGAAGTATTTTAAAAGTTTTTTCATTTATTTGCATATGATAGTGCATCTAAATCTTAGTCATTGGAATGTATACATTCTCACATTCCAAGATGGAATGAGTAAGAAAGTACACTAAGGATGAAGAAGACCCTCACACTTAGTTCCAATTATTAAGGTTCAAACACACTAGCATACTTGTGTTTATTAAGTGTTTTTGTTGATTATGAAATAAAGAAGTGTTTTTCTTTATTTGTATCTTCAACAAGTATTGCATCTAAGTCCCTCATACAAGATCAAATGTTTAACACATTGACCCAAGATGGGCTATATGCTACACATTCTAAGATCATAAGAGAAGACCCCTTATAATCTTTTCTTTATATGAAAGGCCTAAATGCAATAAGTGCCTACCTTTATTAGATATTTTGAATTTTCTTTGAGATGAGAAGATGAAAGACTCAAGTGGGCGAGAAAGGTAAAATCTATGTGAGATAAGACTCAATCCTAATTGATTAGTTAAGGGAGTGATCCTAATGGTTTGTGAGGTTGCAAAACCTAAAGTCTAAAGAAGGAATGAGTTAAACAATTCACTTCTAAAGTAGAAGATGAATTGTAACTCAAAAGGGAAAGTAATGAGTTAATCAAATAAAGCACATAAGTACTTACAAAACACAATAATGAATTGTAAAAGATGAAAGGAGAGAGGTTTGAATGTGGATTCCTTATCCACACTCAATTTCAACTTACCAAAGCCCCTACATGGTTAGTAAACATGGAAACATGTATAAGAAGTAAAAATTACTTAATACACACTAAAGTTCAAAAGAATACGATGAAGAATCAAATCTTAATATCACAACTAGAATGTGAATCATATTGACAACAAGTGATCATCATCATACAAGTTCAAATGAAAAAGCAACAATCATCATCCATAGCATTTAAACATGTTACCATAAGAAAAGATAGATGAAAGATGAAAAGAAATGAAAGGAACATGCATAAATGGAACATGTAATCCAAAAATCAGAATTGAAAATAAATGAAAAATGGTTTAAAAACATCTCAAAGTATTCATGAATCAACATTCAAGACATTCAAGAAGTAATAGAAGAAGAAGTGAAGTGAAAGATCAAAAGAAAAGTGCAAACAATACATGTTAAGGATGCACAAAGTTCAAGTTGAAATGAACATGTAAATATGACCTATAATGTGTACCAAAGACCTATAATATCACATGAATGGCTCATAAAATATGAAAATGCTCATACAAATATGCACAAAAGAATTCATGCAAACATGCACTAAAGTTAGAATGATATGACATGTATTATGCTTCAAATTTAATGCATCAAACAAAAATCAAATGGACTCATGGTATTTGAATGCCTAAGTCAGAAGTAAATAATACATCAAGATAGCATGTCAAAATTCAAAGCAAAATGACTTTAAACAATGCATTAGGTCAAGTTGAAACATCATGCAAAGTGGTGCAAAGACAAGCATCAAAACATGTCATAAAATGACCTAAAAAATAAAAAAAAAATCATCTAACATGCTTCAATGTATTAGTGAATCAATACAAAAAGAATCAAGTCAAAACAGTTTGTAATGAGCAAGAACAAAATTCTAGAAATTCATGTATCATATTTGGAATGCATACAAATGGCAATTCAAAGAAAAATATGAAAAAGTGGTAAAAATGTAATAAAATCATGAAATAAAAATATCAAAATTTTACTAAATGTCTTGATAATATTCATGAATTTTTCCAGAATTTTATGATGTTATTTTGTAATTTTAAAAATTAAAAATGAAACATGTATGAAATGAAGAAAATAAAAAGAAAATGAAATAAGAGAGGGGTGTAACAATAGTCATTCTTTAGTTCAAAAGACACGGGCCTTTAATAAAGGGGGTGCTAAAAACAATTAACATACGGTCCATTAAGCCCAGAAAATTGCATGTGATAGTGTGTATCTTAGCTAACATACGGATTCAATCTCATCCATACGATCACGCATGATCTCCACATCAACGGATTAGGACGCAAACTCACCCAACCTAACATATACACTCCCACACGCGAACAAGCTGAAGAGTCCCAAGGCTTCATCACGTGTGAATCATTTGTTCATTAACGTGTTGCTCTTTTGTGATTGGCCAGCCGCAAAGCAACATGGATGAACCAATCACCACTCGCCATTCCTTCTCTCTCTCTTTCTAATCATCATTCATCATCACTTAATCATTGCAAATGTTATTATTTAATTATTTCAGCCTAAGAACACCGCCAATGAGGTGCTGCCACATCGCCACTTCCACCATAACTCATGCAAAGTGAAAATACTCACACAACAACACGAAAAATGCAGATTTTCTTTCAATTTTCTACCTCACATAACTCCCTCATTTCTTAATGAAAATTAACAAAATAAAATACCAAACTGAAGCCCAAACTTCATAGATCATGAATATGCTAATTAAATCACCAAAAGATCATTCTAACATCAAGAAAAATGGCACGAAAGGGACACATTCAACATGAATTTCACAAAAATCACAAAATCACATAAATTCCAAATTGAACAAACAGAGGTGTGCCATCATTTCAGGACTTCCAGATGCAATGCATGAGTACTAATTTCACATTATAAATTTCTAAAATTATGATGAACTAAAGGAAAAGTGTCAAGATCTCTAACCTTGTGAGATGCACTTTTTTGTTTTTGAAATCCGAAAACTTCCTGCAAGATCTTCAAATCAGCACTTTGAGCCAAATAAAGGCGAAAACCAGATCCAATACTTGCTTGGAGTAGAAATTTGAAGTGATGAGTGAAACTTGAGATTTTTCAATGGTGGATTCAAGCGAATCTAATGCATACAGTAGAAAGAGGAGGTTATGGAGATGATTCTGCTTCAAAGATCTTCGAAAATGATGAAGAAACGAAAGAGAAATCTGGATCTGAATTCTTGAGAGTGAAAGAGAAATTTGAGATTTCTTGAGAAATTATGGTGAAAAGTGTGACAAATGTGTGAGATTAGAGATAAAATTGAGAGAATGATTGAGAATGAGTTCTGAGAAATGTAGAAAAATGAGAGAGAGAGAGGGAGAGTTGAAATTGTGTGTAAATTTATTTATATAGTTAGGGTTTAGTGTGATTAACCATGGTAAACTGAGTGGGTTAAGTGAGTTAGAGTTGGGTTAATTGAGTGGACTCTAACTAACTGAGTCATGACATTTAGAGGTGAGTTGGGTAGGTTTGCTATGGTGTGGGTGAATTTATGAAGTGTATGGTGGGGTTTAAAATGGATGCCGGTGATGTAAGGAAATTTTTAGTTTAATGAAATAGAAAGTGGACTGGTGTATAGTATGTATATGAGTATTTGAATTAGAAACAACAACAATGTTATTTTTCTGGTTTTATAGCAGCATAAAATCAATTAAAACAAGGAAGTTTGGTGATGAATTTCTCTCACTTTAATGAATGGAAATGTGTAATTTTTGTGGCAAATGAAAGAGTAGATATAGGAGAATAACTTTGAGGTTGAAATTGAATTTAATAGAGGCTTGTAGAATGGTGTAAAATGACTCCAAACATCATGGTTCAGAACTGGTGCATGGGCTTGGCAGGTTGGTAGGTTGGCATGGCAATCTGACTTGGAAAATTCAGCATGGAAGCGTCAACTTGGGACCATCATAACCCCATCATAACTTGCTCAAATGGAATAATGTCCAACATCAAAGTTGAAGAGGACATTGAGATGAACAATTTTGATGTTCAACATTTTTTCGTTTGGAGCTTCCATCATTGAGAAAAGTGGCTGGAAATATGGCATATGGGCCTGCACTTGCCTTGCCATGACTTGGTTTTTGACCTTGTTTTGTCAAACTTTAATGGATCATAACTCCCTCAATTTTGGTCCAATGGAAGAGTTATTTATATGGATTTGGACCTTGAAACAAGATATTTTGTTGTGGCGTGGTGGATTTTTGATTTGATGTCTCAATTTTGAATGGCCTTGGTTCAAAGTTTGGTGCAAAATGGCCAAAACTTTCCTTATTTAGAAACCCTACTTCTTCCAAAAATGGCAACTTTTCAAATCTTGATTTTTCATGATCCTTTTGGAGTTTCTTGATCAAACTTTGTACATTGGTCACATATAACATGAATTTCATGAATTTGGCCTCAAAAAGTCAAGAGTTGACTTTTTCCTCTGATTATTTGACTTAGCCCCAATTTTCCTGATTTTTGATCTTTCTTCCAATTGAACCACTTCTAAAACCAATTGAGAGGCAATTTTCCACACACATACACTTAAGGACATGTATAATACCATGACATCAAGTTTTGTCCAAAAAATCAGAGATGAACTGATTTAATTGGAAACCCTAGTTTTGATACCCACCTACTAAGGGGAAAAATGTGCAGTCTTCAATTTCAAATTCCTCAAAGTATGTTGTGTGTCCTCTTAAAGGATGATGAGATATGCCACTTGAGGGTGATTTTGAACCAATGAACTATCTCTTTTGAGGGTTTTCCTTCAGTTTTTTTGGACCTATTGCATAGTGAAGGATGTAGTGCTTCAATCTCCTATTGAATCTCACCTTTTTTAGGTTTTGGATGATCAATTGAGATAGTATGAGACATGAAAGACCTCTTGGCTTGCCCTGAGGTAACTTGTTTGACCTTTTGTGCCTTGAATGATTCCTTGATTGTCCATCTTTCTCCTGATCACATGCCTTGATGGTAAGAGGGATGTTATGCTTCATTTTTCTATGTTAAAGGTGCAATGCACGGCTAATGAGATGGATATGATATGATATATGATAATGCTATGCTATGATGACAAAAGAGAGAGCAAATTTTGGGGTATTACAGCTGCCCCTATTCAAACGCTGTAGACCTGAATGTCTGAAAGAGATTGCTTTCAGACTTTCAAGGTATATAGTGATTGACTACCAAATATAGCCAAAAATTTGCTCTGGATGACGAAGAACAAAAGGGATATAAACCCAACGAGACCGCTGGATTGAATCTTCAATGAAATGTTGTCGGAGAGATCTGTCTTTTGAACGACGCCAGACGACTACTGGCTTGCCATACTATGGATGGACTTTCAACAATGTCTTTTTGAACGACGCCAGACGACTACTGGCTTGCCACTCTATGGATGGACTTTCAACAATGTCTTTTTGAATGACGCCAGACGACTACTGGCTTGCCACACTATGATGGACTTTCAACAATGTCTTTTTGAATGACGCCAGACGACTACTGGCTTGTCACTCAACTGGTGGACTTTAGCTGCTCTGCCACTCTAAACAATGGACTTTTACCAATTCGTGTTGGATTTCTGCCAATATGTCGTTGGACTTCAATGATTACCAAACCGGCTTTGGAACCTCAAACTTGCCATCCTCAGATGGACTTTTGCAGCTTTGCCAAACTAACATTGGACTTCGATGCTTACCAAACCGGCTTTGGAAGTTTTGCCAAACCAACGTTGGACTTTGCCGAGAATATAGTTGTTTATCACCATCCCACCTGCTAGAACAATATAAACTACCATTTGTATGATCATTCCACCTGCTGGAAAAACCATCTGCAATACCATCCCACCTGTTGGAATAATATGAACGATTGTATATAGTGATCACCCCACCTGCTGGAACAACCAACTGTAATACTATCCCACCTGCTGGAATAATATGAACAAACTATATGTATGATCATCCCACCTGCTGGAACAACCATCTGCAATACTATCCCACCTGCTGGAATAATATGAACACTGTCTGTATGATCATCCCACCTGCTGGAATAATCATCTGCAATTCTATCCCACCTGCTGGAATAATATGAACAACGGTCTGTATGCCAAAAATAAATTGGACTTTGAGTTGTAAATGAGCAATGCTGAGAATTACACCACCGGCTGGGTAATATCATATGCTGACACTTTGCTGAAGAAGAGATTCCCTCGATCTATTTAGACCTTGCTGGGGAAATTACTGTCACAATGTCTAACTCTGTGGGGAGAGAAAACAATTCACCAGGGAATTATTCTTTGACAAATTTCACATGCTGAAATCTGCGGGAAATATACCTTGTTGACACTACCACTTGTTGGTAAATCCTGCTGAGAATAAACTCCACAGGGGATGTTACTGCGAGAAGCTTCGTCTCTTAAGAGGATTTTGTAGAAAACCAAGCGTTTTCAAACTCTTAAATGAACACCCTGTCTTCAACTTCCGAACATTCGCTCTTGCACTACCCTTCACATCGTCTGCGAGGTACCAGAAGATTTGCACTCGTTATGGACATGGAGTGCTCATTGCATTAATAACCGTTATCAACACAGAAGAATTCAATCTTCGACAACCGTTGTCGCCACAAAATCTGGTGGGAAATCTTGAATGAAAGAATCGACTTAATAAGATACAACAGTATCAAGTCATAGCAAATATATGTTGATTATGCTGAGAGATAACCTTCGTACTGCTTGGATCGATCGCACTCATTACCTGCAATAGAAAAAAAATGCACCTGCCCCAGGATATTGCGTGGTTTCTTGAGTCCACCATCCAAGGTTGTCCAACAAGCAAAGTAATTTTAATTGTCTTTTTTGTGCATGTTTTTACAAGGCCATGATATTTTCAAAGCAATGTTTTATTATCAAAAATCAGACATTTTTGCAAACAAAACAGTAAAATGAAAATAAGCTTGTGACTGAATATTCAATTTTATTGATGAAATGCCAAAATTGGCGAATTTACAATCGGAAGCAAACCCCTGAAAGAGTTGATTGCCATAAAATTGAGAAAAGAAATCTATCCTAATGATAATGCGGAAATTGGATTCCGACTGATTTCTGATTCTGTTATAGCCAGTATGTATTCCAACTCTCTTGATTATCTTTGCCTTCGGAAGCTCTTGGTCAGAACAATTCCTCCTTCGGAAACTTTGCTAGTTTGCTGAAGAGTAGAGAACGTACAGATTAATTCAGACTGCAGTCATTCGCTTAAATCCCTCTTTTGCGTGGATCACCTTTTCAGGTTTTCAATCCACCGGGATACCCATTTTTGCCTAAGTTGCCCTTTCGGGTTTTCAACTTACCGGGTGTACAATTTTTTTTACTTATATCCCTAATTTTTGCCCGAACCTTTATTCTGTTTTTGGTTCGCCAAGATGCCCTTTTTTGCCTGGATTTTTTTTATCCAGCGGGTGTATTTATACGAAGTATTTTTTAACTGCATCTGAATTAACAGGGGATGAAAAGTCTTCACCATCCATGGTTGTCAGCAATAAGGCTCCACCTGAGAAAACCTTTTTAACCACGAATGGACCTTTATAATTAGGAGTCCATTTGCCCCTGTGATCTGTACTCGGAGGAAGTATTCTCTTGATTACCACATCTCCGACCTTGTAAACTTGAGGTCGAACCTTTTGATTGAATGCCCTCTTCATTCTGCGCTAGTATAGCTGGCCATGAATACTGCTGCTAGTCGCTTCTCCTCAATAAGGCTCAGCTGATCAAATCTGGCTCGTACCCATTCAGCTTCATCTAGCTTAACGTCCATCAATACTCGGAGAGAGGGAATCTCAACTTCGACCGGTAGAACTGCCTCCATACCATATACAAGTGAGTATGGTGTTGCCCCAGTGGACGTGCGGACTGATGTTCGATACCCATGCAAAGCAAATGGTAACATCTCATGCCAATCTTTGTACGTGACAACCATCTTCTGCACAATCTTCTTGATATTTTTGTTGGCCGCTTCGACCGCGCCATTCATCTTTGGGCGGTACGGAGAAGAATTGTGATGTTTGATTTTGAAGTCCCGGCATAGCTCATCCATCATCTTATTATTCAAATTAGAACCATTATCAGTAATGATTCTCTCGGGCACTCCATAGCGACAAATGATATCTCGTTTCAAGAAACGAGCTACCACTTGCTTAGTGACATTGGCATAAGATGTTGCTTCAACCCATTTAGTGAAGTAATTAATGGCGACCAAGATGAAACGATGGACGTTTGAAGCAGTAGGCTCAATTTTCCCAATCATATCAATGCCCCACATTGCAAAGGGCCACGAAGAGGACATGACACTCAACGGATTTGGAGGAACGTGTATTTTGTCTGCATAGATCTGGCATTTATGACACTTGTGGGCATACTCGCAGTAATCCGACTCCATTGTTAACCAATAATACCCCAATCTCAACAGTTTCTTAGCCATCGCATGTCCTCCGGCATGGGTACCGAAAAAGCCTTCGTGCACTTCAATCATCAACTGGTCTGCTTCGTGTCTGTCCACGCATCTGAGCAGAACCATGTCAAAATTTCTTTTATACAGCACGCCATCTTTGTTCAAGAAGAAACTACCGGCTAGCCTTCTTAATGTCTTCTTGTTTTTGGAAGATGCCCCAGGCAGGTATTCTAGACTTTCCAAGAAGCATTTAATGTCATAGTACCAAGGCTTGTCGTTAGACACTGCATCAACCTCAAACACAAAAGCAGGTCTATCAAGACGGGATACATCAATCCTGGGTACAAAGTTCCAACCATGCACTTTGATCATCGAAGATATAATGGCCAAGGCATCTGCAAACTTATTTTCATCTCTGGGAACATGGTATAACTTGACAGTTGTAAAGAATGTCAGTAATCTCCTCGTATAATCTCTATACGGAATCAAATTCTGCTGATGTGTGTGCTTAGTTCCCTTTACTTGATTGATTACCAGTGCTGAATCACCAAAGATATCGAGGGTCTTGATTCGTAAATCAATAGCCTCCTCAATCCCTAGTATGCAAGGTTCGTATTCTGCTTCATTGTTGGTACACCCGAAAGTTACTCGGGCAGTGAAGGGCATGTCAACGCCTTCCGGCGTAATGAGAACTGCACCAACTCCGCACCCATTCATATTAACTGCCCCGTCAAACATCAAACTCCATTTGGATTCAGGGTCAGACCCCTCCTCCAGAAGTGGTTCCTCGCAGTCTTTCGCTTTGAGAAACATGATGTCCTCATCAGGGAAATCAAACTTCATGGGCTGGTAATCATCAAGAGGTTGTTGTGCAAGATAATCTGACAGTATACTTCCTTTGATAGCTTTTTGCGAAGTATATTGAATATCGTACTCTGTCAGTACCATCTGCCACCTTGCAACTCTGCCTGTAAGTGCTGGTTTCTCAAAAATATACTTAACCGGATCCATTTTTGAGATCAACAGGGTTGTATGTGTGAGCATATATTGTCTCAATCGCTTTGCGGCCTATGCGAGTACGCAGTATGTCTTCTCAAGCATTGAATAACGTGATTCATAATCTGTAAACTTCTTGCTCAGGTAGTAGATAGCATGTTCTTTCCTACCTGTCTCGTCGTGTTGACCGAGAACACAACCCATAGATCCTTCGAGCACTGTCAAGTACATAATCAGTGGTCTCCCTTGAACTGAAGGTATCAGAATCGGAGGTTCCTGCAAATATCTTTTTATTTTATCGAATGCATTTTGACAATCATCATTCCACCTGACCGTTTGATCTTTTCTTAGCATTTTGAATATCGGTTCGCAAGTGGCAGTTAGGTGAGATATGAACCTTGAAATGTAGTTCAATCTCCCTAGAAAGCCGCGAACTTCTTTCTCAGTTCTCGGTACAGGAATATCTTGTATAGCTTTCACTTTAGCAGGATCAACCTCTATTCCTTTTTCACTGACCATGAAACCAAGCAATTTTCCGGACCGCACGCCGAAAGTACACTTGTTAGGATTCAGTCTCAACCTGAATTTCCTCAACCTCTCAAACAACTTCTTCAAGTTGATCAGATGTTCCTCTTCTGTCTTTGATTTAGCAATCATGTCATCCACATAGCACTCGATCTCTTTATGAATTAGATCGTGGAATAATGTCACCATTGCTCTTTGATAAGTTACCCCTGCGTTCTTTAACCCAAAAGGCATTACTTTGTAACAGAAGGTACCCCACGGGGTAATGAATGTCGTCTTCTCCATGTCTTCAGGCGCCATCTTTATCTGATTGTACCCGGAGAATCCATCCATAAATGAGAACACTGAAAACTGAGCAGTATTGTCAACCAGCACATCAATATGAGGGAGTGGAAAGTCATCTTTAGGGCTCGCCCTATTGAGATCTCTGTAATCCACGCACATTCTGACCTTGCCATCTTTCTTCGGCACCGGTACTATGTTGGCCACCCAGGGAGGATAATTGGTTACTGCCAGAAAACCTGCATCCAACTGTTTCTGTACTTCTTCCTTGATCTTCAAAGCCTTTTCTGGTTTTGTTCTGCACAGATTTTGCTTGACCGGTGGACAATCCTCTTTCAATGGTAGTCTATGCACAACTATGTCTGTATCTAAACCTGGCATATCTTGATATGACCAAGCAAAGATGTCAACGTATTCACGTAGCATGACTATCAGCTCTTGCTTTACATTAGCCCGCAGACTTGCACCGATCTTGATATCTTTCTTGCTTTCTTCTAAACCAATATTGATAACCTCAAGATCTTCCTGATGAGGCTGAATGGTCTTTTCTTCCTGTTTCAACAATCTAGCCAACTCTTCCGGGAGTTCATAGTCTTCATCACTTTCCTCCTCAGCTTGATAGATCGGATTGTCGAAATCATACGTGGGCATAACAGAATCATTTTCAGAGGAATTCACAAAATCAAGTCTGCATGATTGGATTGATGCTTTATTTTAGATTATTTTTGCTTGAAAACAAAAGAAAAGAAAGTGCATTATCATTTTTAATTTTCTTTGTGCAAAAATAAAAAAACAAAGAAGGAATAAAGGAACACAAATTTGTAAACAAAAACGTCCGTTTTATTGATATTTGAACATTATATGAGAAAATATGGTGGCCCTATAAATAGATCCTCACACCTTGGGCAGAGTGTGGGATTTTATGTATTATGAAAGACAAGAATTATTACTCTGAATGGTGTACAACATGAATGAATTCTTCACTAGACCAGTTTTGCAATGCCTCGCCCGGAGCCAGTGAATACACCCATCTGTCCAGATAATCTGAGCTTTTAGCATCATCTTCTATTGTTGAGCAGGACTGATTAGGGTTGATAATTCCTCCACTGTTGAAATTGATTGGCCCACGGAATCGGGGAACTGGCGTCTGGCCCAGTTGGTATCCAATGCCGAACTTATCTTCTTTCACAAACACGTCGATAGCTTTACCCCAACCTTGGGCATTTCCGCTTTCAACCACTTCTCTGGCCTGCTTGTAGGACGCAATTGATGCACTCGGCCCAACTGGCACATTTGACACCACTGATGTTGAAGTAGATTCAATTTCCATCCATCTGACACCACTGATATTCAGGGCTTCAAAAGACTGGCACAGGGTTTCATGAATTTCTCCATCCATTTCCACATATTTGAAAATGGATAGATGACTCACAAATATATCTTCCTCACCGCAAACGGTAACCACTTGACCGTCGAACACGTATTTGAGCTTCTGATGCAGTGTGGAGGTAACTGCGCCTGCTGCGTGAATCCATGGTCGGCCTAACAAACAGCTGTAAGCAGGCTGAATGTCCATAACGTGAAAAATTATCTTGAATATTTGTGGACCAACCTGTATTGGTAATTCTACCTCTCCAAACACCGATCTTTGGGATCCATCGAAAGCTCTCACAATCAAATCGCTGGGTCTAAGAATCAATCCATCTACTTCAATCTTCATCAGGGCCTTTTTGGGCAACACATTCAAGGAAGAACCTGTGTCGACCAGCACATGCGACAAAATAGCTCATTTGCATTCAAGTGTGATGTGCAACGCTTTGTTGTGATTACGTCCATCTGGAGTCAAATCCTTATTCGTAAACCCCAACCCGTGGCTCACATTGACATTAGAAATTACTCCCTCCAACTGATTCACCGTAATCTCTTGGGGAACATAGGCCATATTTAAAACCTTCAACAAAGCAGCCCGGTGTGCATCTAAACTCATTAACAGGGATAATATTGAGATTTTAGAGGGTGTCTGATTGAGCTGATCAATGATCTTATAATCGTTCTTTTTGATAATCCTCATAAATTACTCAACATCACTATCAAAATTGATTTTAGGGTCCTCTTCCTAAACAGGCACCTTGTTACCAACAACCTGTTTTCCTTTTGTTCTTGCAGCAGCTTCAGCTTCTTTATCACTCCTTAGAGTCTGGGGAGCAAACAGTCGACCACTTCTGGTGAAACCACTCGGTCCACTGACATTCTCAACACTGGTACCAACAGCAGCCTCTGCTTTCTATTGACTTCCTCCTTGATGAGTGTTAGTGCCATATTGCCATGGAACTGCCCTATTAGACACATAAGAAGCAGATTCAGGAACTATAATCGTAACTGGTCTCGGCCTCTCGGGCACGATGATAGCAACAGGAGCTTCAACAGGCACCTGTATTTCAACTGGATTATAATAAATGGTAACGGCTGAAACATCTTTTTCCTTCTCCACCTTATCAAACTGAAGGCTTCCTTCGTCCATAAGATCCTGCAGTCCAACTTTCAACTTATTGCAGCCATTAATTTGTCTTGAACAATCCTCACAATCAGAGCCACATCCAGGAAATACCTTTCCTTTTAACAAACGCTCTTTTACAATCAACAGCGGAGTCTTTACCAAATTAACATCGGTAATCAGATTCAATTTCTCGCCATCAGAAATAGCATTCATGCCTGCATCTCCATGATGAGGCATTGGATTATCACAAACATTCGGCGGCTTAGAGAAATTAATAGCTTTTGCGTCAATCAAATCCTGAACCTTATGTTGAAAGGCCCAGCACTTTTCTATCGAGTGACCCGGCGCACCAGAATGAAATTCACATCGAACATTAGCATCATAATTTTGAGGTAATTTTCCAGTATCTGCCGGCCTCATAGTCCGAAGTTCAACCAACTTCTCTTTGAGCAATTGTGGTAATAAAGCAGCATATGACATAGGCAAGGGATCAAACTTACGGTCCCTTTGTCTATTAGTCTGGAATCAGGGTCTAGCTTGCTGATCTGGAGCTTGCTGTCCTGCTGGAACCGGAATGGTTACAGCATCCACCTGATGATAGGATTGAATCCTGCCTCTGCCCTTTCCTCTATGCACAGCACGGGACTCCCCTTCTCTTTTCCTTGGTCCATTAGCAAAGGGTTTCCTCGAACTCGAAGCACCAGTCCCACTGACGTCTTGAATCTTACCCAACTTTAGCAGACTCTCTATGCGTTCCCCAGCAATAACGATGTCGGCAAACCCTGTTGAAGGACACGCAGCCAATCTATCCAAATACGGCCCTTGGAGTGTGCTCATGAACATATCAGCCATCTCACGATCAGCCAAAGGTGGTTGAACTCGAGCGGCCAATTCTCTCCATCTCTGTGCGTACTACTTAAAGCCCTCCTTATGATCCTGAGTTATACTCTTCAGCTGAGTACAATTGGGCGCCATGTCCAAATTATATTGATACTGTTTCAAAAATGCAGCGCACAAATCTTTCCAGCTTTTTATATGAACCCTGTCCAGCTTAATGTACCATTCCAGGGAGGCGCCTGACAGGCTGTCCTGGAAAAAATACATCCAGAGCTTTTGGTCTTCAGTATAAGCAGCAATCTTGCGATTGTAAGCTTGCAAATGTGATTTGGGACAGGTACCGCCATTGTACTTATCCAATGTAGGGAGCTTGAACTTGGGAGGGATTCTCACACCTTGCACGAGACCCATGTCCTCTACGTCAATTCCCAGATGATTTTGGCTCTCAATAGCCTTGAGTCTTTCATCTAACCCTTCGTACTTTCGGTCTTCATTGTAGAAACCCATGTCGTTGTTGAATGCGGTAAACTGATCATCTTGACCATCCTCTAAACCATTATTATCAAATCCCAGATGTACCCCACCAGTGGGGATGTTGCCAACAGGAGGAGTGCGCACATTACGATTTGGGATTTCAGTCTCCAGCCTCTGAATAGTGACTCTCATAACATCTTGACCAACCCTCATGGTTTCCTGACCGGCCCTCAGCTCCTGCTGACCTTGAGCAATCCCCTGTATAAGGTTCATGAACGGCTCCATTCTCCCCCTCAAATCAGCTAATGCAGTCTGAACTTGTTCCATGACCCTGGCTTGATTGCGTCGGGTAGAGTATCGGTGAACTGGGGTATCAGCTATCGTGCCTGTAAACCAAATAAAGGTTAGCAGGCGCCTGCAAAAAGAACACCTGTAATGCAAAAAATGATATGCTATGCAAATGCAAATGCACAGTTATGTTTGTCATTTCAAGATACTTTTCATATCCTGATTCCAATGGTCACCACGAATTCCTGACGACCAAAAATCATGATTATTGAGTTTTGCCTTGAAGAGATATTCATATACGCCAATCACAACTATCTGATGACCAGAAATAGTGATTTTGTAGTGTGCCAGTGTGCAGATATCTTATCACGTCACATGTATCTAAAGACCAGAAATTGTGAACAGAAATAGCTCATTTCATACAAATTCCCAAAAGTTTTCAAGCACATTTGTCATAGTTTCAGCAACAGAATAAGAAACAAGCAGTCAAATGGATCCATCAACAATTCTGATGGTAACCATTGCAAATTACAAAGAAATGACAAAAATCATTAATCTGATAGCTCTACGTCCTTCAGCTTCTGGCTGGAATACTTAATCTCTTCGAACAGGATGCGGGTACGCTGATGATGTGGCTTCTTAATCAGCTCTTTAATTACGACGCCCCTTTTTTCCAATGCATCAGCTAATGAACCCATGTGCATCAGCAAGGCTTCATCTTCACCGGCTCCTTTGCGCCTCTTAATTCCAACTTAAATTTTAACCAGCTTCAGATCTGCCGTGACATCTTCAAGCTCTTTGTTGGCAATTTTCAGCTTATCTTCAGCATTCCTTACCTGTTCTTGACTTTTTCCAAGGTCTTCTCGATACCTTCTTCTTTCTACATGTGCTTTCTTCAGCTCTTCATCTTTATCTTTTAACTGGGTCATCAGTTCAGAGTTTTTAATTCTGACCTCATCCCAAGCTTGACGCAGTTTAGCTAATGAATCCCTGCTTCGGGCTAACGCCTGCTTTGTAGTCTTGTGTGCCTGACTAGTATCATCTGCTCCCAAAGTAAGTTTCTAGAAGTACCGAGCTCTATCATCAAAATCTTCTTCTTTGTCTGCCAAGATTTTCTCCGCTTTCAATGCTCTCTTCTCCAATTCTTTGTTGTCGGCCAAAGCTTTCTGAAGACATCTGCTCATTCCAGAGTTCTCTATCTGCAACTCTCTAACCATTTTCTTCCATTTCTCGCACTCTTCAGCCGGTACCATGGAGTGTTGATTTGGACATAAGAGAATCTCTCTTGAAAAGGGTAGCAACAGCTCTTTGACCTTCATCTCAATCCAAGCATCGTAGTCAGGGTATGATCTACAGTCTCCTTTGCCAAAAATCAACTTTCCCTCTCTTTGCCTAAATTTCCAGGCATTTATTACTTCTGGCACTCTTTCATTCTTGGTTCCCACGAAAAACAGAGAAGCACTAATCTCTTCATCAGCAGGAGGATTTCTCGAAGCATAACCAAATTGTCTAACAACCAACACCGGGTTGTAATTAATCCCACCTCTTCTTCCAAGTAGAGGCACATTCGGAAAACTTCCACATTTAACAGTAAGCTCTATTGTAAGTAATTTGGGATCAAACCAAATGATGTTATTGGCAGTCAAACCTATCAATCTCTTGGACCATTTCATTGTCTCAGTAGTTTCTACGAAAGCACCAGTTCGGGGTAAATGTTTGAAGAGCCAATGACATAACAATTGGGTACAACAACTAACCAGACTTCCTCTTCCCTTCTCATTTTTTTAGTGTACTGAGTAATAAAAATCCCCTAGCAGGGTAGGAATCGAATTCTTCGAAACGAACACTTTCATCGCCTGCATATCAACAAAGTCAGGTTGACCGGGGAAAAGCACCAAACCATATATACAAAGAGCTAACACAGCATTGTAAGTAGTCCAGTTTTTAGCCTTGGAAGCTTCCTGAGCTTGTTGGAAAAGAACTCCAAATGAAATCCTTCGTCTTCTTTAAGTTTACTCAGGCCACTTTTCACAACAGACAGGTCCAGATGTAGAACAGCAGCAATTACTTTGGGGGTAAGAGCATCTTCAGAAAAATACGGTATAGAAGACGTGACTGGAATTCCCAAAATAAATGAGAATTCCTCCAAAGTGGGCATCAAAATGTAGTCAGGGAACAGGAAACATCTCATTGATGGTTCATAGAACTGTAAGAAAGTGTGCAACCCATCCTTCTCATACTTTGTGAATGCACATACCATTTTAATCAGCTCTCCATATTCCTTCTGAAAAGTGCTGAGAACACCAGAACCAGCCATGCCTATCATCTTGTTCAATGAATCCAGCTTAGGATCAGGGAATTTATATGACACATTATTCTTCCTTTTAGCCTCAACTTCTTGGAAACTCATGATTGGAATCAAACAATATGGTAGGTACCTGAAAATGACAAACATAACTTGTTATGATATGAGTATGCAAATGTAAAAGGCATGTGATCAAGTATCCAGGTGTCCGTGTCTGTGTTGAGCTATGTGCACTGTGTCTCTGTACTGAATCTGGCAATATATCTGAGATGAATACTCAAACCACTTTCATAGGATACACTGTCTGTAACAATCATAAGAATCACAAGTAAGGTATGTAGGAGGCTGGGTTACCTGCAAACCTGTAAACATCCCACCCATACTCACGTGTGGTTCCTAGAAAACAAGGCTTGTCAGCTTCGGAGGTTTGAGAAGCGATAGCACATTCAGCCCGTAGGATACAATGCTATGCCAATCAAAGAGGTCGTCCACTGACTCACCTTAGAAAATAAAGGTCATCCTATGCAAGTTCCAAAGTGGGCCCTCGGGTGCGAGTGGGTTTGCCACAGAATGTGGTCTGCCACTGTCACCACTAAAGAGAGATGTTTCCACTAAGGTCCTCATGATCGGTCACTAGAGTCGACAGCTCTCTAGATCGACATCCTGGAATACGCAAGATGCGTACGCCATGATGGGTCCCAAGATAGCCTCGTCTAGCTGTGAATTTCGTGATTACCCAACGTACACAGATGGTACGTAGGTCCCACTACTCTCCACTCTAAATCTAAGTGTGCACTCAAGCCTTGGTAATGGGCTCATCTCTCAAAAATCCCATCCCGGCAAACAGACAGAACAGTACAACACAGTATAATATATGAAATGTAAATGCTAACATGCTGTAAATATGGTACAAGTAATAAAATACAGTAAACAACAAATACAAGATACCAGTAAACACCCAATGAAAGAAAAGCAAACAAGCGCTAGGATTGACTTGCTTGGGATGGACCAGCAATAGGTCAACCTGTCCCGAGCAGAGTCGCCAGCTGTCGCTCCCGGGATTTTCATCCAAGTACAAACGCGAAAGTGGCACCGAAACAGAGTCGCCAGCAATGTGTATTTATCCCATGAGAGGGAAAGGAAACACCGCATAAACCTGAAGGAAGGAAAGAACATGGTCTTGTGACCAAGAGAACTGGATTCGGGAGTCGGTTACGCGCAGGGAAGGTATCAGCACCCCCACGCGTCCATCGTACCCGATGGGATCCACGCTTGCTGCTTCAATCAAAGGGTGTAAGAAAAGGATACTGGAAAAAAAAAGAAACGAGAACGGAAAAGAACGAAGAAACAAATGTAGGGAAAATAAAAGGAGTGCTCGAATAGGCCCTACCCCACTGCCTACGTATCTCATCGGGAACATGAGAATCAGAGCAACGTAGTTCCCCTCAACGAGGGTCGCTTTGTTTGTGTTTTTTAGTGGAAACGTCAGAGTGCGCGTCCCAGCAGTTTAGGTGTTGCGGCTCGCTGTATGGAGACTTAGGCGTTACCTGTTTGTGGTAGAACGGACATGACGAGTCCTTAAGACTAGAATGAAAAACAAGAGAAAGGAATTGTTTATTTGTTTGAAGTATTTTAAAAGTTTTTTCATTTGTTTGCATATGATAGTGTATCTAAATCTTAGTCATTGGAATGTATACATTCTCACATTCCAAGATGGAATGAGTAAGAAAGTACACTAAGGGTGAAGAAGACCCTCACACTTAGTTCCAATTATTAAGGTTCAAACACACTAGCATACTTGTGTTTATTAAGTGTTTTTGTTGATTATGAAATGAAGAAGTGTTTTTCTTTATTTGTATCTTCAACAAGTATTGCATCTAAGTCCCTCATACAAGATCAAATGTTTAACACATTGACCCAAGATGGGCTATATGCTACACATTCTAAGATCATAAGAGAAGACCCCTTATAATCTTTTCTTTATATGAAAGGCCTAAATGCAATAAGTGCCTACCTTTATTAGATATTTTGAATTTTCTTTGAGATGAGAAGATGAAAGACTCAAGTGGGCGAGAAAGGTAAAATCTATGTGAGATAAGACTCAATCCTAATTGATTAGTTAAGGGAGTGATCCTAATGGTTTGTGAGGTTGCAAAACCTAAAGTCTAAAGAAGGAATAAGTTAAACAATTCACTTCTAAAGTAGAAGATGAATTGTAACTCAAAAGGGAAAGTAATGAGTTAATCAAAGAAAGCACATAAGTACTTACAAAACACAATATTGAATTGTAAAAGATGAAAGGAGAGAGGTTTGAATGTGGATTCCTTATCCACACTCAATTTCAACTTACCAAAGCTCCTACATGGTTAGTAAACATGGAAACATGTATAAGAAGTAAAAAGTACCACACTAAAGTTCAAAAGAATACGATGAAGAATCAAATCTTAATATCACAACCAGAATGTGAATCATATTGACAACAAGTGATCATCATCATACAAGTTCAAATGAAAAAGCAACAATCATCATCCATAGCATTTAAACATGTTACCATAAGAAAGGATAAATGAAAGATGAAAAGAAATGAAAGGAACATGCATAAATGGAACATGTAATCCAAAAATCAGAATTGAAACTAAATGAAAAATGGTTTAAAAACATCTCAAAGTATTCATAAATCAACATTCAAGACATTCAAGAATTAATAGAAGAAGAAGTGAAGTGAAAGTTCAAAAGAAAAGTGCAAACAATACATGTTAAGGATGCACAAAGTTCAAGTTGAAATAAACATGTAAAGATGACCTATAATGTGTACCAAAGACCTATAATATCACATGAATGGCTCATACAAATATGCACAAAAGAATTCATGCAAACATGCACTAAAGTTAGAATGATATGACATGTATTATGCTTCAAATGTAATGCATCAAACAAAAATCAAATGGACTTATGAAAATTATGCAATCATGGTATTTGAATGCCTAAGTCAGAAGTAAATAATACATCAAGATAGCATGTCAAAATTCAAAGCAAAATGACTTCAAACAATGCATTAGGTCAAGTTGAAACATCATGCAAAGTGGTGCAAAGACAAGCATCAAAACATGTCATAAAATGACCTAAAAAATCAAACAAAAATCATCTAACATGCTTCAATGTATTAGTGAATCAATACAATAATAAAGTCAAAACAGTTTGTAATGAGCAAGAACAAAATTCTACAAATTCATGTATCATATTTGGAATGCATACAAATGGCAATTCAAAGAAAAATATGAAACAGTGGTAAAAATGTAATAAAATCATGAAATAAAAATATCAAAATTTTCCTAAATGTCTTGATAATATTCATGAATTTTTCCAGAATTTTTTGATGTTATTTTGTAATTTTAAAAATTAAAAATGAAACGTGTATGAAATGAAGAAAATAAAAAGAAAATGAAATAAGAGAGGGGTGTAACAATAGTCATTCTTTAGTTCAAAAGACATGGGCCTTTAATAAAGGGGGGTGCTAAAAACAATTAACATACGGTCCATTAAGCCCAGAAAATCGCATGTGATAGTGTGTATCTTAGCTAACATACGGATTCAATCTCATCCATACGATCACGCATGATCTCCACATCAACGGATTAGGACGCAAGCTCACCCAACCTAACATATACACTCCCACACGCGAACAAGCTGAAGAGTCCCAAGGCTTCATCACGTGTGAATCATTTGTTCATTAACGCGTTGCTTTTTTGTGATTGGCCAGCCGCAAAGCAACATGGATGGACCAATCACCACTCGCCATTCCTTCTCTCTCTCTTTCTAATCATCATTCATCATCACTTAATCATTGCAAATGTTATTATTTAATTATTTTAGCCTAAGAACACCGCCAATGAGGTGCTGCCACATCGCCACTTCCACCATAACTCATGCAAAGTGAAAATACTCACACAACAACACGAAAAATGCAGATTTTCTTTCAATTTTCTACCTCACATAACTCCCTAATTTCTTAATGAAAATTAACAAAATAAAATACCAAACTAAAGCCCAAACTTCATAGATCATGAATATGCTAATTAAATCACCAAAAGATCATTCTAACATCAAGAAAAATGGCACGAAAGGGACACATTCAACATGAATTTCACAGAAATCACAAAATCACATAAATTCCAAATTGAACAAACAGAGGTGTGCCATCATTTCAGGACTTCCAGATGCAATGCATGAGTACTAATTTCACATTATAAATTTCTAAAATTATGATGAACTAAAGGAAAAGTGTCAAGATCTCTAACCTCGTGAGGTGCACTTTTTTGTTTTAGAAATCCGAAAACTTCTTGCAAGATCTTCAAATCAGCACTTTGAGCCAAATAAAGGCGAAAACCAGATTCAATACTTGCTTGGAGTAGAAATTGGAAGTGATGAGTGAAACTTGAGATTTTTCGATGGTGGATTCAAGCGAATCTAATGCATACAGTAGAAAGAGGAGGTTATGGAGATGATTCTGCTTCAAAGATCTTCGAAAATGATGAAGAAACGAAAGAGAAATCTGGATCTGAATTCTTGAGAGTGAAAGAGAAATTTGAGATTTCTTGAGAAATTGTGGTGAAAAGTGTGACAAATGTGTGAGATTAGAGATAAAATTGAGAGAATGATTGAGAATGAGTTCTGAGAAATGTAGAAAAATGAGAGAGAGAGAGAGAGAGAGAGAGAGTTGAAATTGTGTGTAAATTTGTTTATATAGTTAGGGTTTAGTGTGATTAACCATGGTAAACTGAGTGGGTTAAGTGAGTTAGAGTTGGGTTAATTGAGTGGACTCTAACTAACTGAGTCATGACAGTTAGAGGTGAGTTTGGTAGGTTTGCTATGGTGTGGATGAATTTATGAAGTGTATGGTGGGGTTTAAAATGGATGGCGGTGATGTAAGGAAATTTTTAGTTTAATGAAATAGAAAGTGGACTGGTGTGTAGTATGTATATGAGTATTTGAATTAGCAACAACAACAATGTTATTTTTCTGGTTTTATAGCAGCATAAAATCAATTAAAACAAGGAAGTTTGGTGATGAATTTCTCTCACTTTAATGAATGGAAATGTGTAATTTTTGTGGCAAATGAAAGAGTAGATATAGGAGAATAACTTTGAGGTTGAAATTGAATTGAATAGAGGCTTGTAGAATGGTGTAAAATGACTCCAAACATCATGGTTCAGAACTGGTGCATGGGCTTGGCAGGTTGGTAGGTTGGCATGGCAATCTGACTTGGAAAATTCAGAATGAACGCGTCAACTTAGGACCATCATAACCCCATCATAACTTGCTCAAATGGAAAAATTTACAACATCAAAGTTGAAGAGGACATTGAGATGAACAATTTTGATGTTCAACATTTTTTCGTTTAGAGCTTCCATCATTGAGAAAAGTGGCTGGAAATTTGGCGCACCAAGTGTTCGACAAAATTATGGCGCATGGGCCTGCACTTGCCTTACCATGACTTGGTTTTTGACCTTGTTTTGTCAAACTTTAATGGATCATAACTCCCTCAATTTTGGTCCAATGGAAGAGTTCTTTATATGGATTTGGAGCTTGAAACAATATCTTTTGTTGTGGCCTGGTGGATTTTTTATTTGATGTCTCAATTTTGAATGGCCTTGGTTCAAAGTTTGGTGCAAAATGGCCAAAACTTTCCTTATTTAGAAACCCTACTTCTTCCAAAAATGACAACTTTTCAAATCTTGATTTTTCATTATCCTTTTGGAGTTTCTTGATCAAACTTTGTACATTGGTCACATATAACATGAATTTCATGAATTTGGCCTCAAAAAGTCAAGAGTTGACTTTTTCCTCTGATTATTTGACTTAGCCCCAATTTTCCTGATTTTTTATCTTTCTTCCAAGTGAACCACTTCTAAAACCAATTGAGAGGCAATTTTCCACACACATACACTTAAGGACATGTAGAATACCATGACATCAAGTTTTGTCCAAAAAATCAGAGATGACCTAATTTAATTGGAAACCCTAGTTTTGATACCCACCTACTAAGGGGAAAAATGTGCAGTCTTCAATTTCAAATTCCTCAGAGTATGTTGTGTGTCCTCTTAAAGGATGATGAGATATGCCACTTGAGGGTGATTTGGAACCAATGAACTATCTCTTTTGAGGGTTTTCCTTCAGTTTTTTTGGACCTTTTGCATAGTGAAGGATGTAGTGCTTCAATCTCCTATTGAATCTCACCTTTTTGAGGTTTTGGATGATCAATTGAGATAGTATGAGACATGAAAGACCTCTTGGCTTGCGCTGAGGCAACTTGTTTGACCTTTTGTGCCTTGAATGATTCCTTAATTGTCCATCTTTCTCCTGATCACATGCCTTGATGGTAAGAGGGATGTTATGCTTCATTTTTCTATGTTAAAGGTGCAATGCACGGCTAATGAGATGGATATGATATGATATATGATAATGCTATGCTATGATGACAAAAGAGAGAGTAAATTTTGGGGTATTACACCATGCAAATCACAAAACCGGCCACAAGGACCGGACGCATAAATAATTAAAGTAATAAGTGGTCACGAGGACCACGATTGTGCTTGTTACATTAACAGGGGGCCACACCCCTGTACAAAACATAAGTTACATCAAAAGATATACGACACGCAGGCCAGACAAATTACAACAAGGATAAAAACACCATCTCTCCTTCATCTGCTCAGGCTGCTCGAGGTTGGGCTCCGGCCCCCGGGTCTCCCCGTTCAAAACTTCAGCATGCTCGTCACCACCAAGGAGAGAGTTTGGACTGACTATCCTGCCATCCTCAACATAAGCCAGGAAGTGGATACCCTCGGTGGAGATCTCAACCCCGGGGTTGGCCTCCCGCAGTTGGGCCACAACATTCTTAAAAGATTCGTCCCCAATGACAATATTGTCATCCTCGGCCTTCAACATACGAGCAACCAGCTCGGCCCTCGTCTTCATTTCCCGGACATCCTCAAGTTCATCTTCGGCCGGAGCAGTTGCTAGCCTCAACTGCTCGATCAACTCCTCGGCTGCCTTCTTCTTCGCTGCCAGCGTAGCATTCTCATCCCACAACCTGGTAGCCTCCTCGTCTGCCTTCTTCTGGGCATCACCAGAGCTCTTAGCTTCCTCTTTGGCCTTCTTCGCCGCCTCTTCCAAAGATGAGATGGTAGCCCGGGCATCCCTGAGCTCAGACTCAGACAAAGAATCCCCTTCAGCATAGATGGCCGCCATTTCCAGGACTCTGACCAGGGCGGAGGCATTCAGCGCCACCAGCGCCCTCTTGCTCGGGCAATCCATTCCCTCCAGCTGGAGAGACTCTGCCCGCAGCACGACCAAGGATGTCCCCTCGAAGAATCTTCTGTCAAGAATACATGGAGGAAGTTTAAACTTCCCTTTTTCTGGCGCCCGGGTGAGATCTACCCCTTCAGTGGCCCTGGACCGCTTGAACCTTAAGGCCAGAGGCAAGGGAGATCCCTGAGCAGGAGTAGGCGAAGAGGTCCCTGCAGCCGATTGGGGAGGAGTAGGAGCACGCTGGGCAAATCGAGTCTTGGGAGCAGCCGCCCCGGGCTTGTTCCTCGCTATAGCATTCTTTCATGAGCAGAAGGCATCTCACCTGCAAAAACAAAACAAATATGTTAGACGACCGAGGAAAAATATGTCGGGCAAGTCAAGTAACTAAGACTACCGAGCAATTTGTAAGCATCCGCAGGAGTCTTGCACTCCAAAAGCGCCTTGGTGTTACTAAAACGATACTCAACTCGCTGGCTACCGTCCTCCTCAAAAATCGGGGACCCCTTCTTCGTCCAGCATTCAGCAAGCCGAAAAGAGTTAACATACTTCACCAGTTTCTCATAGCCAACCGCATCCTGCCCGTCCAGCATGTGCAGCTGAGCAACATACTCGTTGGGCTCCTAAGAAAAGTGGCCGGCACTCCAGTGGAAGGGAAACTTGAATTCTCTATCCTCGATCAGCTTCCCGTTTTTGTTGCGCATGTCGTTACCATCCTCATCAACGGACATCGCCCAGACATATATACTGTCCTGGGCCCTCTCTAACACATGCTCTATGATGTAGAACCTTTCTTTAAACGTCCAGATTGACTCCGAAAAGGGCTTGAACAACTTACGGGGCTGCTTCAACGACACCCAGCCATATCTCTTCCCCGTCAACTGCCACTGGAGATGGAAGATGGTGAAAAACAGAGGAAGAGTAGCTCATATCTGCAAGAATTCGCACGTTAACTCAAAGGCACGGATGAACGCCAGCGAATTGGGATGCAACTGTGACGGGGCCAGATCCAGATGCACGAAAACTGACTGCTGAAAATCGGTGAAGGGCAGCCTCAACCCCAGTTATTTAAAAGCGTATTCGTACATAGCGAACCGCTCCCAAAAATTTGTACAAATCCGCTCATCCTCAGAGGGGAAATGCACATTCCATTCCCCCTCCAGTCCAACGACCGTGAAGACGTCCCCAAGGTAGGTCGCAAAAGTAGATACGTGCTCGGCAGGCTCAGCCGACCACTCCTCAGTAGAATCCCCATCGACCTCCTCCCCGACTTCGTTGGGGATAGTGGAAGCGTCTGTACTGCTGCTCTCCGAGGAGCTCTCCGAGGACGAGTCTATTACGATCTCCTCGTCAGGCCTTGTCACCATGTCGATCACCTGAAAAGCAGAGAAAAAAGTGAATTCGACAAAGAATCAAATCCACCCTTCCACCGCTGGTCAAGTGAAAGGGCGCGTAAAGGGCCAAGGACTAAGCCCTAACATCAAATGAAAGCTCAAGAGTCTCACACGAGGAGAAGCTCGGGACAAACCACTCCCGAAACGAGGAACTTCCTCGAGTCGCTTCCCAGCTTCCGTTTGAAGTCCCACCGGAAACTGCAAACGTTCACCGGAAACTTCATTGAAGCACCAGAAACTGAGTAACTGCGACGGTTACGCATGCGTCATCATTGCGACGACGTCGGAAACCGCCCTACTCGCAAGATATCTAAGGGGCTCCAGCAGCCTCATTGGCAGCAGAAGATGGCTTAGCCACTGTCCACCACCAACATCCACCAGCACTACGTCATCTAAGCCTAAACCTAGCCACATGCAATGTAAGAACAACCGTGAAAAAGACAAAAGGACACTAGATCAGAGAACTTACGTGGTTGAAAAGTTAGAAAATGGTTGCTCGAAGCTGGTGGCGGCGGTTGAAGCAGTGGACGACGGCGGCGGGCAAAGCTCTGAGGAAGACTAAGAAGAAGAGAGAGAAGCAAAAGGTCCAAATGGCCTAAGTCCTTCTCCTTTTATACTACTGAGGAGCACGTGCAGAGGCACGCCCTCGTAGGTCATAATGGCTGTAGACTAGCCATCATTGCCTAGTTACTGCAGCATAGGGCTCAAGGCACATGTGGCGCCCCAACGTTTCAATTCTTCCTAACCGTTAGTCTCCCCGTACGATGGGCAAGCCAGGCACGGACACAGATCTCACGAACACCAGGAGTCACGGGCACCACAAGACAACTCCCTCTGTCACCAAACGAATACTCCATTACAGTTCTCTGGAACAAAGGGCTATCCTTAAGTCATCACTCCCATGCTTGGGAGCAACGACTTGGGGGGCTCCTGTTCTGGACTGGACCAATGGATAGGCATGGCCCAATCCACTTCTGCTCCCGGAACGGTCCAATTGCATAAGTCCAATCCACGAAGGAGCAAAAGTTGCCTTTCTGCCCCTCAACCGGGCAAGGATTACATCACTCCTCCTCGGTATTGCTGCTTGTTCCGCACGGCTTCATCGGTCCCCGAACAGCTAAGGGCATGTGCCCGAAACTATGCCTTTGCCTGACATAACGGCTAGTTTTGGCCACCCTGCCCGACATAACGGCTAGTTTTGGTCAGTTACCTATTCTTTGGGAAAATGGTTATTTCGCCCCAAAAATAGGATCGTTGGCCATGCGCTGGGGGCATTATATAAACCCTCTCACTTTAGAGGGTCAGATATCCATTATTCACCCTAAGAACACTCTTTGTACTTGCCCTTTTTCTCTGACCTTTACTTACTTGAGCGTCAGAGTGCCTTGCAGGTACACCCCCTCCTCCTCACTTCCAACATCATAGACGAAGCTTCTGGCCCACTTCAAGGTTCTGATCAATCGGTAAGATCAATTATAATTGGACACTCTAACATTGCCATCATGTTAAATTAAACCAAGTTCTTAAGGTTCTGAAATAACTTTTAAATTGAATTTTTCTTAATGTTCTGAAATAACTTTTAAATTGAATTTTTTTCTTATAAAAAGTGAATTGAATTGGTTGAACTAGTTAAAAGAAATTGTTTTTTTTAAGAAAATCCTTGGTTATAATAGAAGGGAAGTGGTGCACATTTAATAAAGAAATCATAGCTTTAAGTGCGAGTGAATACATAAGAAAAAAAGGAAATTATGAGAATGAAGGACACATTGATTAGTTGCGTACATTTGTCCCTGACTCATTGATCAAAGCAACTAGAGGACGTGTGGAAATATATATCAAGTATGTTTGTAGCCACGTGTCAACCTATGACTGGAAGATGCAATCTCTCACGAATTAATCTCTTTTTGTTGTATAGTTGAGATTTTTTCTAATTCGGCGGTTGAAGAGTTTTGGTACTCTTGAAGAATTAAAATCCCATATAGCTTCCGTTAGTACCTTTTCCAATTATTTTAGTTTTTTGGAAATCTGAAGATCTAGATCCACTTAATAAATGAAACAAAATATGTATATCTCAATGAAGCATATAATTATTGCTTATCCTTTTTCCTCTCTTCCATAAAGGTTATAAAAGTGAAATTGACGCAGAGAAACACTGTGACAATGTTGTTGCGATGAAGAATAAAATGAAGAATATATTTAGTGCATATATATATATATATATATATATATATATATATATATATATATATATATATATATATATATATATATATATATATATATATATATATATATATATATATATATATAATCAATAGTAAAAATCATTAACCTTATATTTTTAAGAAATTAACATAAAGATATACTTAATTATTGAGTAATGTTAACTGATGCCCTGAGGCACAAGTTAATAGCTAAACATAGAAACTTTGAGATAAATTATGAGTGCACTTAATTAACATTTATTGTGCTAAAGAATGTATCAATATAATAGAAATCAAAGGTGGCCCCATGTTAGGATTTAAACCAAAAATTTTAACAAAATTAAGAAGAAAAAAAACTCTAATACTCAAAATATTAATAAGACAATAAAAACAAGATAATAGAATAAAAGAATTTCATTTGATTTCTTGATATCTTTAAACGCGTCAAAGACACTACATACATATATAATACTCCTAATGTATAATGTATTAAAAGTCCAAACAATTAAAATTAAAGACCAACTAATATAAAATTCTAAACTAATTTAATATCTCATTTATTTATTTAATTATAATTTTTCACTCTAATATTGCCATAATGTAAGTTAAACCATGTCCTCAAGATTCTGAAATAACTTTTAAATTGAATTTTTTTTCTTCTAAAGAGTGAATTGAATTGGTTGAATTAGTTAAAAGAAATTGTTTTTTTTTAAAGATCTTGCTTGGATAAAATGGAAGGGAGGTGGTGCACATTTAATAAAGAAATCATAGCTTCAAGTGCTAGTGAAATCATAAGAATAAGGACATTATGAGAATGAAAGAATCATCGATTAGTTGTACACATTTGTCCCCTAACTCATTTATCAAAGCAACATGAGGACGTGTGAAAATATATATCAAGTATATTTATAGCCACGTGTAGACCTACAATTAGAAGATGCAATCTCTCACGAATTAGGCTCTTTTTGTTGTATATTAGAGATTTTTTCTAATTCAATGTTTGATAAGAGTTTTGTTACTCTTGAAGAATTAAAATCCCAGACAGTTTCTGTTTTACACTTCCAATTATTTTATTTTTTTTGGAAAACTGAAGATCTAGATTCAATTGACAAATGAAAAAATTTATGTATTCCTCAATGAAGCATATGTTTACTGCTTATGCTTTTTTTCTCTCTTCCATAAAGGATATAAAAGTGAAATTGACGCAAAGAAACAAGGTGACAATGTTGTTGCGATGAAGAATAAAATCAAGCAGAAACGGTGTTTGTGGTTGTCAAAAAATGACGCTTCTATATATTCTCATTTTGAAGGGGTTGTGCATTATTGATGTAAGGGTGGTGCACATTTGAGCGAGAGATAATGAGTAAATCTCCATCGGGATTGAAGATGACAATGTAAAAATCAAGTAAATCAAAGGTGTTGGAAGGTATGTTGTTGAGTTGTTTCTCATATGACAATGGAGAACCCAATCTTTTTTTACATAGGTGATTTCGGTGTTGGAAAAACTAAAAGCTCTGGTAGTTGTGAATTTATTATGGTCTTATGTGTTTTAGTTGCAGAAGCACCACACAACCCTTAAGAAGTACAATTTGTAAATCGAGTCAACCATTTAGATGGGGAAGCAATTGTGTGATTGATGTTTGATGGACACAAGTTTTCTACTATCGTTACAGGTTGGTGGTTGATTTCTGGTGACCACCATGTGTTATTATTTGTCACTTTAGAATCCATAGCTTTAGGTTTAGGTGACATATTTCAGCAGGCCAGAGTATTTATGATGAAAGAGTCTCTTGTGACCTTTTTGATTAATTCAGGAGAGCGGCGATTATTACTTAGGCCATAAAATGTTATGGTGTGCAATTTGATATGAGGGAAACCTGCATGTGTCGACTTGACTTGAGTTTCTCTACTATTGGAACCTGCATGTGTGTATGTGTGTGCGCGCGCGTGTGTTAATAGAATTTATATTGTTCATGAATATATCAATATGATTAGTATAAGGCAATGATAGCCGTACAAGTTTTTCATGTTACGATTTTATAAAATTGCATAATGCATTTAATTGAAAATAATAAGGGTAATGCTAATATGTGCCATAGTGGCATAAGTTAGGAGTTTAATTTTTTTTTTTAATTGTACTTTAATTTTATTAAAAGTTCATAATTTATTTTTCTTATTGTTCTCTAAGGACATGAGTTAGCTTTACCCTAAAAATAATGCATGCAAGAAATCACCTTGAAGAAGTTAGACCTCCTACAAAATTGCATAATCAAGAAAATGTCATAAAGATGTCATTTATTATTTACTTTTATTACAGAATTTTAAAATATATATTTAGTGCATATAATCACACACACACACACACACACACACACACACACATATATATATATATATATATATATATATATAATCAATAGTAAAAATCATTAACCTTATATTTTTAAGAAATTAACATAAAGATATAATTAATTATTGAGTAATGTTAACCTATGCCCTAAGGCACAAGTTAATAGCTAAATATAGAAACTTTGAGATATATTTTTAATGCACTTGATTAACATTTATTGTTTTAAAGAATGTATCAATATAATAGAAATCAAAGGTGACCTCATGTTAGGATTTAAACAAATAATTTTAACAAAATTAAGAAGAAAAAAAACTCTAATACTCAAAAAATTAATAAGACCATAAAAACAAGATAATAGAATAAAAGAATTTACTTTGATTTCTTGATATCTTTAAATGCGTCAAAGACACTACATACATATATTGTACTCCTAATGGATAATGAATTAAAAGTCCAAACAATTAAAATTAAAGAGCAACTAATATAAAATTCTAAATTAATTTAATATCTCATTTATTTATTTAATTATAATTCTTCACTCTAACATTGCCACCACGTTAAGTTAAACCATATCCTCAAGATTCTGAAATAACTTTTAAATTGATTTTTTTTCTTCTAAAAAGTGAATTGAATTGGTTGAACTAGTTAAAAGAAATTGTTTTTTTAAAAAGATCTTGCCTGGCTAAAATGGAAGGGAGGTGGTGCACATTTAATAAATAAATCATAGCTTCAAGTGCTAGTGAAATCATAAGAATAAGGACATTATGAAAATGAAAGAATCATCGATTAGTTGTACACATTTGTCCCCTGACTCATTTATCAAAGCAACTGGAGGACGTGTGAAAATATATATCAAGTATATTTATAGCCACGTGTAGACCTACAATTAGAAGATGTAATCCCTCACGAATTAGGCTCTTTTTGTTGTATAGTAGAGATTTTTTCTAATTCAATGTTTGATAAGAGTTCTGTTACTCTTGGAGAATTAAAATCCCAGACAGTTTATGTATTCCTCAATGAAGCATATGTTTACTGCTTATGCTTTTTTTCTCTCTTCCATAAAGGATATAAAAGTGAAATTGATGCAAAGAAACAAGGTGACAATGTTGTTGCGATGAAGAAAAAATCAAGCAGAAATGGTGTTTGTGGTTGTCAAAAAATGACGCGTCTATAAATTCTTATTTTGAAGGGGTTGTGCATTATTGATGTAAGGGTGGTGCACATTTGAGCGAGAGATAATGAGTAAATCTCCATCGGGATTGAAGATGACAATGTAAAAATCAAGTAAATCAAAGGTGTTGGAAGGTATGTTATTGAGTTGTTTCTCATATGACAATGCAGAACCCAATCTTTTTTTACATAGGTGATTTCGGTGTTGGAAAAACTAAAAGCTCTGGTAGTTGTGAATTTATTATGGTCTTATGTGTTTTAGTTGCAGAAGCACCACACAACCCTTAAGAAGTACAATTTGTAAATCGAGTCAACCATTTAGATGGGGAAGCAATTGTGTGATTGATGTTTGATGGACACAAGTTTTCTACTATCGTTACAGGTTGGTGGTTGATTTCTGGTGACCACCATGTGTTATTATTTGTCACTTTAGAATCCATAGCTTTAGGTTTAGGTGACATATTTCAGCAGGCCAGAGTATTTATGATGAAAGAGTCTCTTGTGACCTTTTTGATTAATTCAGGAGAGCGGCGATTATTACTTAGGCCATAAAATGTTATGGTGTGCAATTTGATATGAGGGAAACCTGCATGTGTCGACTTGACTTGAGTTTCTCTACTATTGGAACCTGCATGTGTGTATGTGTGTGCGCGCGCGTGTGTTAATAGAATTTATATTGTTCATGAATATATCAATATGATTAGTATAAGGCAATGATAGCCGTACAAGTTTTTCATGTTACGATTTTATAAAATTGCATAATGCATTTAATTGAAAATAATAAGGGTAATGCTAATATGTGCCATAGTGGCATAAGTTAGGAGTTTAATTTTTTTTTTTAATTGTACTTTAATTTTATTAAAAGTTCATAATTTATTTTTCTTATTGTTCTCTAAGGACATGAGTTAGCTTTACCCTAAAAATAATGCATGCAAGAAATCACCTTGAAGAAGTTAGACCTCCTACAAAATTGCATAATCAAGAAAATGTCATAAAGATGTCATTTATTATTTACTTTTATTACAGAATTTTAAAATATATATTTAGTGCATATAATCACACACACACACACACACACACACACACACACATATATATATATATATATATATATATATATATATATATATATATATATATATATATATATATATATATATATAATCAATAGTAAAAATCATTAACCTTATATTTTTAAGAAATTAACATAAAGATATAATTAATTATTGAGTAATGTTAACCTATGCCCTAAGGCACAAGTTAATAGCTAAATATAGAAACTTTGAGATATATTTTTAATGCACTTGATTAACATTTATTGTTTTAAAGAATGTATCAATATAATAGAAATCAAAGGTGACCTCATGTTAGGATTTAAACAAATAATTTTAACAAAATTAAGAAGAAAAAAAACTCTAATACTCAAAAAATTAATAAGACCATAAAAACAAGATAATAGAATAAAAGAATTTACTTTGATTTCTTGATATCTTTAAATGCGTCAAAGACACTACATACATATATTGTACTCCTAATGGATAATGAATTAAAAGTCCAAACAATTAAAATTAAAGAGCAACTAATATAAAATTCTAAATTAATTTAATATCTCATTTATTTATTTAATTATAATTCTTCACTCTAACATTGCCACCACGTTAAGTTAAACCATATCCTCAAGATTCTGAAATAACTTTTAAATTGATTTTTTTTCTTCTAAAAAGTGAATTGAATTGGTTGAACTAGTTAAAAGAAATTGTTTTTTTAAAAAGATCTTGCCTGGCTAAAATGGAAGGGAGGTGGTGCACATTTAATAAATAAATCATAGCTTCAAGTGCTAGTGAAATCATAAGAATAAGGACATTATGAAAATGAAAGAATCATCGATTAGTTGTACACATTTGTCCCCTGACTCATTTATCAAAGCAACTGGAGGACGTGTGAAAATATATATCAAGTATATTTATAGCCACGTGTAGACCTACAATTAGAAGATGTAATCCCTCACGAATTAGGCTCTTTTTGTTGTATAGTAGAGATTTTTTCTAATTCAATGTTTGATAAGAGTTCTGTTACTCTTGGAGAATTAAAATCCCAGACAGTTTATGTATTCCTCAATGAAGCATATGTTTACTGCTTATGCTTTTTTTCTCTCTTCCATAAAGGATATAAAAGTGAAATTGATGCAAAGAAACAAGGTGACAATGTTGTTGCGATGAAGAAAAAATCAAGCAGAAATGGTGTTTGTGGTTGTCAAAAAATGACGCGTCTATAAATTCTTATTTTGAAGGGGTTGTGCATTATTGATGTAAGGGTGGTGCACATTTGAGCGAGAGATAATGAGTAAATCTCCATCGGGATTGAAGATGACAATGTAAAAATCAAGTAAATCAAAGGTGTTGGAAGGTATGTTATTGAGTTGTTTCTCATATGACAATGCAGAACCCAATCTTTTTTTACATAGGTGATTTCGGTGTTGGAAAAACTAAAGGCTCTGGTAGTTGTGAATTTATTATGGTCTTGTGTGTTTTAGTTGCGGAAGCGTCATACAACCTATACAACCCTTAAGAAGCATGATTTGTAAATCGAGTCAACCATTTAGATGGGGAAGCAATTGTGTGAATGATGTTTGATGGACACAAGTTTTCTACTATCGTTACAAGTTAGTGGTTGATTTATGGTGACCATAATGAGTTATTATTTGTCACTTTAGAATATGTAGCTTTAGGTTTAGGTGACATATTTCAGCAGGCCAGAGTATCTATGATGAAAGAGGCGCTTATAAGCTTTTTGATTAAACATGAGTTTCTCTACTAGTGGAACTGAGGACTATAGATTTTACTATTGAAAGGGCAACCTCACAAACTGCTTCAAGTAAAATGGTCAAACATGAAAAAACGTGTTTTAAAAATAAACATGACTTCATATAAGTTTCCTTTGACACTTCTTATTACCTAACACCAAAGACATTGAACCATTTATTGATATTCCAAAGATTCACGTGTAATAATGTTGTGTCTCCTAGATCAATGGATGTAATGTTTGTGAGAAATATTTTTGTCATCCAAAAAAAGAAGTTTTTATTAACTGTTTGTCTTATATTTCTATAAATTTTTTATTTAATTTTATTTAAGTATGTGTGTGTGTATGCATGTGTGTACGCGCGCCCGCGTGTGTTTATATAATTTATATTGTTCATGAATATATCAATACGCTTAGTAAAAGGCAATGACAGCCGAAAAAGTTTTTCATGTTACGATTTTATGAAATTGCATAATGTATTTAAGTGAAAATAACAAGTGCAATGCTAATATGTGCCATAATGGCACAATTAGGAGTTTAATATAGTTTTTTTTTTTGAAAATTATGCATTAACTTTATTAAAAGTTCTTAATTTATTTTTTTATTGTGCTCTTAGGACATGAGTTAGCTTTACTCTAAAAATAATGCATGCAAGAAATCACCTTGAAGAAGATATGCCTCCTACAAAATTGCTTAATCAAAAAAATGTCATAAAGATATCATTTATTATTTACTTTTATTACAAAATTTTAAAATATATATTTAGTGCATATAATTACCATATATATTTATATATATATATATATATATATATATATATATATATATATATATATATATATTCAATAGTAAAACCCATTAACCTTATAATTTTAAGAAATTAACATAAAGATATAATTTATTATTGAGTAATGTTAACTTATGCCCTAAGGCACAAGTTAATAGCTAAACATAGAAGCTTTGAGATATATTTTTAGTGCACTTAATTAACATTTATTGTGTTAAAGATTGTATCAATATAATAGAAATAAAAAATGACCCATGTTAGGATTTAAACCATGAATTTTAACAAAATTAAGAAGAAAAAAATCTGTAATACTCAAAAAATAAATAAGACAATAAAAAATAGATAATAGAATAAAAGAATTTCATTTGATTTCTTGATATCTTTAAACGCGCCAAAGACACTACATACATATATAATACTACTAATGGATAATGAATTAAAAGTCCAATCAATTAAAATTAAAGACCAGCTAATATTAAATTCTAAATTAATATAATATCTCATTTATTTATTTAATTATAATTTTTCACTCTAACATTGCCACCATGTTAAGTTAAACCATGTCCTCAAGATTCTGAAATAATTTTAAGTTGAATTTTTTCTTCTAAAAAGTGAATTGAATTGGTTGAAATAATTAAAAGAAATTGCTTTTTTAAAAAGATCTTGCTTGACTAAAATGGAAGGGAGGTGGTGCACATTTAATAAAGAAATCATAGCTTCAAGTGCTAGTGAAATCATAAGAATAAGGACATTATGAGAATGAAATAAGCATCGATTAGTTGTACACATTCATCCCCTGACTCATTTATCAAAGCAACTGGAGGACGTGTGAAAATATATATCAAGTAAATTTATAGCCACGTGTCGACCTACAATTGGAAGATGCAATCTCTCACGAATTAGGCTCTTTTGGTTGTATAGTTGAGATTTTTTCTAATTCAATGGTTGATAAGAGTTTTGTTACTCTTGAAGAATTAAAATCCCATACAGTTTCTGTTAGTACACTTTCCAATTATTTTATTTTTTTGGAAAACTGAATATCTATATTCACTTGACAAACGAAAAAAATTATGTATTACTCAATGAAACATATATTTACTGCTTATCCTTTTTCCTCTCTTCCATAAAGGATATAAAAGTTAAATTTACGTAGAGAAGCAAGGTGACAATGTTGTTGCGATAAAGAATAAAATCAAGCGAAAACGGTGTTTGTGGTTGTCAAAAAATGACACATCTGTAAATTCTCATTTTAAAGGGGTTATGCATTATTGATGTAAGGGTGGTGCACATTTGAGCAAGAGATGATGAGTAAATCTCCATTAGGATCGAAGATGACAATGTAAAAACCAAGTAAATCAAAGGTGGAGAAGGGATGTTGTTGAGTTGTTTCTCATATGACAATGGAGAACCCAATCTTCTTTTACGTAGGTTATTCCGGTGTTGGAGAAACTAAAGGCTCTGGTTGTTATGAATTTATTATGGTCTTGTGTGTTTTAGTTGCAGAAGCCCCACACAACCCTTAAGAAGAACGATTTGTAAATGGAGTCAATGATTTAGATGAGGAAGCAATTGTCTGATTTAAGTTTGACGGAAACAAGTTTTCTACTATCGTTATAGGTAGGTGGTTAATTTCCGGTGACCACCATGAGTTATTATTTGTCACTTTAGAATATGTAGCTTTAGGTTTAGATGACATATTTCAGCGGGTCAAAGTATCTATGATGAAAGAGGCGTTTGTGAGTTTTTTTATTAATTCAGAGGAGCGGGGATCATTACTTAGGCCATAAAATGTTATGGTGTAAAATTTGATATAAGGGAAACCTGCATGTGTCGACTTGAATTGGGTTTCTCTACTAGTGGGACTTAGGACAGTGTATTTTACTATTGAAAGGGCAACTTTCAAAGCTGCTTCAAGTAAAATGGTCAAACATGAAAAAACGTGTTTTATAAATAAACACGATTTTATATAATTTTCCCTTGACACTTCTGATTTCCTAACACTAGAGACATTGAACCATTTATTGATATTCCAAAGACTCACGTGTAATAATGTTGTGTCTCCTAGATCAATGGATGTAATGTTTGTGAGAATTAATTTGCCATCTAAAAAAAGAAGTTTTTATTGACTGTTTGTTTTATATTTCTATAAATTTTTTATTTAATTTTATTAATTATGTGTGTGTGTGTGTCTCTGCGCCCGCGCGTGTGTCAATATAATTTATATTGTTCATGAATATATCAACATGCTTAGTAAAAGGCAACGACAGCCGTACAAGTTTTTCATGTTACAATTTTATGAAATTGCATAATTCATTTAAGTAAAAATAACAAGGTAATGCTAATATGTGCCATAATGGCACAAGTTAGGAGTTTAATAATTTTTTTTTAAAATTGTGCATTAATTTTATTAAAAGTTCATAATTTTTTTTTATTGTGCTCTTAGGACATGAGTTAGCTTTACCCTAAAAATAATGCATGCAAGAAAGAAATCACCTTGAAGAAGTTAGACCTCCTACAAAATTGCATAATCAAGAAAATGTCATAAAGATATCAATTTTTTTTTTAATATAACCTAATTTTTCAACTAATTTACCAAAAAAACCAACTTTTCAAAAAATTTACCAAAATGGCGTAGTTTGGGAATGAGGTATAAGGGAGGCGCCATATGGAATGACGCCTAAGTTAGAGGCAAAATGCCAAACCATATGGCGCCTCAAGCAATGGTGGGAATTTCCTGAGGAGTAGCCATATGAAATGGTGCCTCAGGTCATTTATGTTTTTTTTTTAATGTTAAATTTATATTTAAATTTTTTTGTAATATATAAAAAATTATATTATTTAATATGTTATGTTGTGCCTATAAATAAGGGCTCGCCTTCACTTGTTTTTGCACAACAATTGTCACCCAAACCCTAATTTCCTCCCTTCCCTCACCAATATCCCAAACTCTCCCTTACTCAACACGATGTCTTCATCCTCAAATAGTCGGTCGTCGTCGTCATCAACAACGGAGGAGGAAAAGTGGCCAGACTTTCCACTGATGAAACGAAATGCCATCAATGAAATGAAATTTGTTCTTATTATAAATAGACAAGATTACATAAGTAATTATGCCGATGTGCTAGGACCTAATACATTTGGACACTTAGTGCGATTGTGGCCTGGCTGACGGCACAAACTACACAGCCTTACCATTTTTTCACCTGTATCCATCTCCGTTTGAATCTGACTGCTGATAGGGAGACCCTTTTTATTTCTTCGCATCAAGTCGTTATGCCACACAATTTCACCTTCGTATGTAGGCCAGTAGTCCTCCTTTGCGACCACTTGAAAGCTTTTACGGTACATATTACATAGAGTACTGACTTGGTGAAGAACATGGAGATAGTTGGTTGGGTCCAGTCGGACCTTGGAACAGGCTGCTATGACATGGGAGCAAGGCATACGAAATGCCTGAAACTTTCCACAGTCACACCAACTCCTATCTAGTTCCACTCGATAAGATCCCCTAGGCAGTCCTTCGTTGTGATCAATAGACTCTGCAATACTGAAGTGTCCTGCAAAACGGTCGAAGGCCGTAACGACGTGTGTGTTAGCCTTTGCAGCCTCGTCCTTCATAAATGTCATGGAATAGTCACTAAACAGCTGCCTAGATTATATGACCGAAACCCACTTAGTACGTCTGGTATCAAAGAGCACAGCGAGCCTAAAATAAGTTGACCTCATAAGAGCGGTTATCGGCATGTTCCGGATGCCTTTGAATACTGAGTTCATATACTCAACGAGGTTTGTTGTCATATGGCCCCATCGCCGCCCATTGTCATATCCCTTGTCCACTTCTCCCGTGGTATGTTAAAAAAAAATTAAAGATATCATTTAGTATTTACTTTTATTACAGAATTTTAAAATATATATTTAGTGCATATAATTACCATATATATATATATATATATATATATATATATATATATATATATATATATATATATATATATATATATATATATATATTATGATAATGTTATTTTTATGTGAGAACATGAGAATGAATTTGACTCGTTAGATTTTAAAAAAATGGTGGAGATGATGTGTGGTTTTTGTTTTTCTCTCTCTTCCGTTATTAAAATAAATGATGGAGGAAAGAAGAAAAAAACAAACACATAATCTCCACTATTTATTTTAAAATCTATTGGTTCAGATTCATTTTCATGTTCTTACATAAAAATGACATTCTCATATGATGCGTTCCATATATATATATATATATATATATATATATATATATATATATATATATATATATATATTAAAACTCATTAACCTTATATTTTTAGGAAACTATAACATAAAGATATAATTAATTATTGAGTAATGTTAACTTATGCACTAAGGCACGTGTTAATAGCTAAACATAGAAACTTTGAGATATATTTTTAGTTCACTTGATTAACATTTATTGTGTCAGAGAATGTATCAATATAATAGAAATCAAAGGTTACCCCATGTTATACATATATAATACTCCTAATGGATAATGAATTAAAAGTCCAAACAATTAAAATTAAAGACCAACTAATATCAAACTCTAAATTAATTTAATACCTCGTTTATTTATTTAATTATAATTTTTCACTCTAACATTGCCACCACGTTAAGTTAAACCATGTCCTCAAGATTCTGAAATAACTTTTAAGTTGAATTTTTTCTTCTATAAAGTGAATTGAATTGGTCGAAATAGTTAAAAGAAATTTCTTTTTTAAAAAGCTCTTGCTTGGCTAAAATGGACGGGAGGTGGTGCACATTTAATAAAGAAATCATAGCGTAAAGTGCTAGTGAAATCATAAGAATAAGGACATTATGAGAATGAAAGAAGCATCGAATAGTTGTACACATTTGTCCCCTGACTCATTTATCAAAGCAACCGGAGGATGTGTAAAAATATATATCAAGTATATTTATAGCCATGTGTCGACCTACAATTGGAAGATGCAATCTCTCACTAAAATTTGCTTCAAGTAAAGTGGTCAAACATGAGAAAACGTGTTTTGAGAATTAATATGCTTTCATATCATTTTCCTATGACACTTTTGATTTCCTAACACTAGAGGTGGTAAATCGTTTACGAAAAGTCCAAATACTCATGCATAATAATGTTATGTTTCTTATATCAATAGATATAATTTTTCTGGGAATTATTTTTGTCATCCCAAAAAAAAGGAGCTATTATTAATTGTTTGCCTTATATTTCTATAAAATTTTATTTTAGTTTATTAGATCTATTCATTACCTTATGATTTCTTTCGATATAGAAACCTATAACAAAACTCTAAACTAAACCCATACCATAATTCAATCAGAGAATGAAAGCGGAAGCCTACCTGAGTTTGCCATTGAAATCGTTAAAGGTTTGCGGGTATGTGATCTTATGATTCGTAGAGTTCCTTAGGGTTCCCTGAATCTCTCTTGATGGGGATGAAAAGAGAATCATGATAAATCATGTATTTTGATTCGCTCTATAAATAGGGACCATAACCCATATAAATAACCCTAGAGTTATTTCTTAGTTTTCAATATTCTAATTTCACTACAACAAATAACACTTTTTTTATGACGAAACTAACACCTCGAACAATGAAAAAAATGAGGGTATAGGCACTGGGAGCGACATGTTTCATTTTTTAAAATAAACAACCGTTTACCTCGGATTTTAAGAAAAACGAGGGAATGAAGCTACAAGGGAGCTTGCTTCGACACTCAGTTATTGCATTTTATGTTTTTTTTTCCAGTTGTTTAGTTAGTATTTCTCACTTGGCGCCTTTCCAAGTTCCATTTTTATCATTGTTATTTTTATTTTTTATTAGTATTTACCTCGGCTACATAGTCCAACTGAGAGGTAATATATTCTTCATTAATCAATTTCATAATACTATTTTCAAAATCTTATTTTAATTTTTTATTTGAAATGTTTAAACCCCTCAGTTATACAAAAAACCGATGTTATATATCTTTTAAATAAATTCCCAAAATATGGCGCTATTGTGTTTTTTATATTTTATATTTTTAATTAATAGTGTCACGTTGAATTTTATATAAAGCCGTCGTGACACATATATTGCATGAAATACTTCAAACTACAATCTAGCTAGTTTCTAACTTTTTATTTACATATCAACCCTCAAACGTCATTTCGTCACTCTCATTTCGTAAAAAAACCTAGGCGATTTTCAAGCTGATATTCATCAAAACTCATTTTCCAACCGATATTCATTAAACGTCATTTTCGTAACATGTTTTTTCTTCACTAAAACGAGTTATATATCACTTTGTTTTTCACTGATCATTTTGTTTAGGGTTTTACGTTAGTTTGTCTTTTGATCATTTTGTTCTACGATTTTCCATTTGTTTTTATTGAAACGTTAGTCAGTATAGTTTCTCTTGATCATTTTAAGGTTTATTTAGATAGTCATTTCGTCAACAAATATCATTTTTCAACAGGTTTGTTCTTCACTGAAACGAGTTATATATTACTAAAACGAGTTATATACCACCGAAATGAGTTTATATAATTTTTTTCACTATTTGTCTCTTGATCATTTTGTTTCTACGTATTTGTCTCTTGATAGTCATGATTGATTCGACAAGCACCTCACATATAACATCTGCTGCAACATCTGTTAATACAAATCGTAGAAGAAAAGCTAGAGGTGCCACGATGTATACCAAGGTGAAAAAAGCCCACGAAACCAGTGTTCCCTACCCAGTTACAGTTGATGCTGCAGCCGGCAGGGCTTATGGTGAACACGCCGATAATTTTATAGGTTACATTGCATTATAAGATAAAAGTAAAGTAAGCATTTTGATAGATAGTTGGCATAATGTTGAAGAGGACTTAAAAGACGCCATATGGGAAAATGTTCAGGTATTTTATGATTTGTTTGCAAGTATATATGATCATTTATTTTTTTGTTTAATACTAATAACATCTCTATTTTGTACACACAGAAAGTGTTCATTGTTAGTCCAGATGGTAATAATGTGAAAAAGAAGATGCTTACATATTGTGGTGAGCATTTGAGGGGCTTTAAGACACGACTCACCCATGATTATATTAAACATGGAAAAGATAAAGAAAATTCTCCATACGATGTGTATTCATACATTGATCAAGATGTTTGGGAGAAATTTATAGAGTCTCACACCACTCCTGCCTTCTTAGGAAAGAGCCAAAGAGGAAAGGAAAACCGAGCTAGAAATATCTATCTCCATAGATTGTCTCGTGGAGGATATCAAAAACTTAAAAAGAAGATGATGAAAGAAAAAAGAAAACAAAGAGAGGAAGAGTTGGGAGATTCTATAAGTCTTTATCACACCCCATCTCCACCATCATGCCACGAGAAATGAAAGAGGGCACGTCAAAGAAAAGACAGTTGTCGCATCTGCGAAAAATCAACCGGCAGAAAAGAACAGAAGAGTCGCCACTGAACGTTATTTATCCCGACGCATGGAAAGGAAACAATCGAAGAAAACCTCAACGAAGGGAAAGGAATGGTCATCGCAACCATAGCCTGGGTTCGGGAGTCGGTTACGCGAGAGGAAGGTATTAGCACCCCCTCGCGTCCATCGTACTCTATGGGATCCACGCTTGTTATCTATGTCTAAAGGGTGTGTCAAAAGTCTAAGTCTTAGGCTAAACAGTAACGGGAAAGGGGGAAACAAAAACAAACTCGCAAGGATTATCGCAATCCTATGCCTACGTATCTTCGTGGACGAATGAAGAATCAGAGTCAACGTAGTTTAACGGACTACGGATTTGTGGGGGAAGGTTGCTCGCCAAGACATCGTCGTCTCGTGCCTACGTATCCTCATTCTAACTAGAGAGAGGAAATCAGAGCAATCGTAGTTCGACTTACTACGGGAAATGAAAGGAAGGGTGCTCCTACTACCTGTTAGAATCGATAGAAAAGAAAGGAGAAACAAAGAGGTTGATAAATAAGGTTGTGCTCGCAAAGATCTCGCACGATCTCCTGCCTACGTATCTCCATTAACCAATGAAGAATCAGAGCGACGTAGTTACCCTCACTAAGGGTGACCCCTGCTTTGTTTGTGTTTTTTAACTGGGCAATGCTAATGTTCTAGCTTAGGTGTTACGACTCGCTGAATCGAGGCTCGTGTTACCGGCTTGCAGTAGAACAAGGAGAAGCACGCCCTTACGTCGAGTGAGAGTTTGAGATGAGAAGAGAAAGACGTTTGTCTGTTTATTGTCTTTTAGAAGAAGTGTTTTGGTTGTTTTGTTTGCGATATGCAAAGTGTTAAAGTCTATGACATAGTGAACACTTTGCGTAACGAGTCACACGCCTCGCGCGACAAAGCATACTATGTACTTAAGGCTCATGGCACACAAAGCACATCTTTAGTCATTAAGTGTTTTAGCTTTTCTTTGAGAGAGAGAAGAGATGACTCAAGGTTTGAAAAGAAAATCTAATGGGGGACTCAATCCTAGTTTTAGCATGCATCATTGATCCTATGATTGAATTATGAGGAAGAAAGGGAAGATCTCTACCTAAGTTAGCATACATGGATTGGTAACCTAACGTCTATCCTACTTTAAACCCAATCCAGAATTAGATTCAATCTAGGAGACCTATGGGGAACATGCGAAACAAGTAGACATTATGTAACTCAATCCATAAACAAAAGGAACTGCAAGTAAATGAAAGAGTAAGCAGTGTCAATCAATAATAACATCAAACAATCAAGGTAAGAAAAAGGGGGAGCTTTAGCCAAGGGGTCATATCAACCGAGGCAAACAAGCTAGCTGAAGGGAAGACACAAGAGTCTCAACCAATAATATTGAAAATCATGGTGAGCGGAGCATAAAGGGGATGTGAGTGAGATCACATAAGCGTCAGCATCGGCCTGATGCGAGCTAGAGACTAATCGTGGGGGTTTGATTGCTAAACCCTCATTCCACTTGACCGACTCGATAGGAGTAAGCTGTGTTCAAAGCATCAACACGTAGTGTGAGCTAGTGAACGACTCAACGGAAAGTGCGGGGACTGATTGCTAGTCCCTCCTTCGCTTGTCTTCTTTTGAGGACTTATCATGGGGATAGGGAAAGGGATGCTTCATAGAGGTCTTTAGCACCAATATAAACACACACATACAGAGCCTCCTTTGAGGACTTTCTAGAAAAATGTCCGCAAAAAAAAAAGGGCAGGACCCCAATCCTACTTCTCATGTTATCTGAAAAGGAGAAAGTGAGTAGAAGGGATGAAGAGTACTTTCGGATAGCAGCGTAAGCAAAGCAACGTAAGCACTTGAAAGGCTCGAGCCTATTAACACCAATGAACAAAAATGTTAGAAGTGGACTTAATTCACAAATGAAAGTGGAATGAACCAATCACACGTCAATTGAAAGCCTCCATGAGATGCCTTGCACAAGTCAACAAACACATTAGTAATAACAAGCAATTGCAATAAACCACAAACAACAGCAACAACAGCGCTCCAGCACCTGTACAGCTATAAAATCCAACCACAAGCTCAAACAGCTTTCAACAGTACCTGTTTTCAGACATGAATAGGTGTAATAAACTCTGGACAGAATTGCAACATTCAACAGCTCACCTTGTGCACAGCAGCTATGTATGTAGCAGCACCTCCTACCTTTAAACAACTTAGCAAATCAAGTGTAAATCACTACAAAGACAACTCAAAAATTAGTCAAATTAATCAACAAAATAACCATGGTTAGCAAACAAAATTCAAATGGGAATTATCAACAAGAATCAAGTGAAAATGATACCAAAACGTGAGCAACAATTAGTCAAAACTAACATTTAAGAACCATTAACAAAGTTAACAAATGAAACTACTAAGAAGATTAATCAATGTTAGCATTAAAATCTAAGTTTAGTCAATGTTAGAACAAAGTCAAATCAAACTATGTCAAAATCGATTAGTTCAAAATTAGTTTCTAATTCTAAAGAACAATTAGTGAACAATCAAGCCAAAAATTAATTAATGAATGATTAAGCCAAGAACAATGATTGAGCAATTAAGCAAAAAATTAGTACCATTAGGCAAAAAACCGATTGGTGCAATTAAACTAAAAGCAATTAGTGCGATTAAGCAAAAACAATTAGTGTAAGCCATTTTCAAAAATCAATTATAAAAAAACAATATCAAAATCTGATCTAATTAGTCTAAAATCTTAACCAATGTTAAACTACAATTAGTCAACTACTAAACAACATTACAAGTCAATGTTAATCCAAGTTAAAATGTCAATCAAAGTCAAGATTATATTTCTAATTCGAAACACATTCTAACTGTGAATTAATTCTAAAAAACCTAGTTCTAATTAAGTCTAAAATTGATTACTTAATGTTTATCGTTAATTTCCTAAAATCTCTAATTCTAATTCTAAAATCAACTAGAATTAATCTAGTTAAAAAACAATTAATCTACAACTCGATTAACAAAGCAATTAAGCCCAAAAATTCAATTAGTGAATGGTTAAGCTAAAAAAACAATTAAGCCATTAAGCCAAAAAAAGCAATTAAGCAAAAGACAATTAGCCAAAACCATTACCTAAATCTAATCCTAATACTAAAGTCTAATTCAATTAGAATTAAATTTTAATTAGAGAAACTTAGTAACTAATCTAAGCAAAAACACCAATTAATCGCAACATCAAAAGTTAAATGAAATCTAACTCTAATTATCCGAATCAGGCTAATGAACAAGAACCCAAGGTCTAAAATACTTAAAAGGCAAGTTCATTAAGAGAACAAACCTTAACAATGGGGGGTGCGAAAAGTTTATTTGACGGTATGAATCCAAGTTCCATGGGGCATTGGGCTTATGCCAATTCACAGCAATGAGAGTTTGATTCAGATTCTATTAAAACCCTAGAGAAGTAGCTTCAAATTCTTATCATCTTCTCCCTCTATCCGCTTCGTCGTTTTATCCTTTCCACCATCCTCACAATGCTCTTCCTCATATCCATTCTACAAGCCGCACCCCAAATCACGTCGTCGCCGGCGATTCTTCTTCTCACAATCTCGTCCGTTTCAACTCAACCTCTCCTCTTCCTTCTTGTTTATACGTCATCTTCCCCAAATTCATCTCGATGTCCCCTTAATTTCACAAATCAGAGCTACAAACATCAAGAACCTAAAACCTAAAATCGGAGCTTTGTCGGAGAATTGTGCTTTCTCAGGTAGCCTCACTGCAATCTCATTCTTCTTCCTTTACTTTGCTCTTCTTCTTCCACTCTTTTTGTGCTGTATGATGTGTCGCGATTTACGGCTTCTCGCGCGATTTAAATCGAATTCTGAATTGACTGTTGAATCGTCTTATTGCTACGAATGACTCTGAGATTGATCCTTGAATTTGCGGTTGTTGCAGGTTCGGAATTTTGGACGAAGATTGTTTGTGTAGAGAGATGAACTTGATGAGAATCGAGGTCACAAGAGTTGCAGAAGGTGATCCGCGAGATAATCGCAGTGGAGAAGATGTTGATGAAGTTTTTTGGAATTCTGGTGATTGATGATGAAAGCTTGATAGATATGTTGCGCCCAGGGAAGATGAATTTGAAGGTTATTGAAGATGATGGAGGCGGCTGAAGCTTATTGCTGGAGAATCGAAATGATCAAGAAGAGTGGAGAAAAATGGAAGTTTGTTATGGTGTCTGCTCTGTAACTTCCGTTCCACTGCTATGAATCATCTTCCGTTAGGAGTTAGGATCTTCTGTTAGAGGTTATGGTTAGTGGTAGTTTTTCTGGTGAGAATTTGGTTAGTTATGTTAGGGAATAGGTTAGTAGGATAGAAGTAGTTAGGAAAAGTTAGTTTTCTGTTGGTGGTTTCTAATTGACAGTTAGGAAAACTGTTATGGAAATTCGGTTAGTAGAAACTGCTAGAAAAAATCGGTTAGGGAAAAGTTAGGAAAATTGTGTTAGAGATTGTAGTTAGGTTTTTTCAGTTGGAAGTTATGGTTTGTAACTGTTATTGAATTTTTTGGATGAAATGAAACTTCTAACCGTTATTATTTTTCTGCTGCTATCTGTATTTATTTTTCTCTGTCATGAACTTCCTTTAGGCTGCTATCCTTTTGTGACACTGCTATACATCATTCCCTTGTTTTGCAATGGTTTCACTGCTATCCTTTTGTGACACTGCTATACATCATTCCCAGATACATTAATTATTCAATGTATCTAAAAAGTAATTTTTGCTTATAATATGGGACGGAGTAGTAGTCTTGTATCAGGCTCAACGTAATCTGCTTTCTCGAGACCAGCAATGCTAGTATTCACAATATGTCCTGATCCCAAATCAACATTAGTATGTTCGCCAATGCGTTCACCCCACACATTATTTGACCCCATCCTGTTTAAGAAATTTCTTAGAACAATCATGGACTCAGCATCAAAAAGCTTCTCAGATATTCCAATAATTCCCTTTGGTTTAACTTTATGTGCAGCCTTTGCTACCACAGCTAACTAACCAAGACGATGAATGTTGTTGTAAATGCTCCACAACTCTTCAACAGTGGAGAAATTATAGATGGGCCGCATTGAACTACCTCAAGTGGCTTGTTTGGGTTTTGAATTGGACTAAAAATATAGATAAAAATGGACATGGATTTTGAATGAGCAGATGGATTTTGACAAATGGTTTAGAATATGGATTTTGGATATGTTTTGAAAAATGAGATTTGGACTAGAAATTGGTTAAAAATGGACCAAAGGAAGTGGCTGTAAAATTTAAAAAAGGATCTAAATGGGTTTAGACAAATGAGTTTGGAATGGATTTAAACTCTAAACAAAACGGACATGACCACAAACTTGGATGAAACGGAATGGTTTGTGAAACGTGAAAATAGGTGACCTTGATGACTTGGGCTCAAAACAATCCACATGACCATTTCTTACAACACTGATGAATCCAAATCCAAATTTTCTTCTTCAAGAACCATATCTTCAATGCAACTTTCTAACCTATTCCCAATTTTCATGGCAATCAGCAAATATCATCAATGATCCTCAACCGACAAGAAGAATTCTGAACTGAGAAGGAGTCCAAACCCTAAACCACACCAATGAAATCCTGACCCGATGCTTCTGATGAATCCCCTGAATAGAAAAATCTTGGAACTTGATGAACCTCTGAATAAAAAGATTACAACGAACAGAATTCAAACTCTTGCTTCACCTTGACCTAAAATAGGAACCGGCTGAATCGTCCATGAATTGGGCAACCACTGATAGCAAGAAAATATCCTTTGATCTCACATCTTAGAAGCTCATGCAACTGTATGATTAATGCAGTTATGACCTAATGAAGATGCAGATGAATGTGAAGCATAAGCCACTGTTATAAGGCAATAAATAAAAGGGCAAATTTTGGGGTATTACAACAGCGAGTTCTCATCAGATGCTACGCGTTAAGTGGCTCAAAGGATTGTAAGTAGATACTTTTTTAACAATATTTATTTTAGTTAAATCAATTTGTTAAAGATGAAATTTCATTTGTGTTGTAGGATGATTTGGTTGAACAAACTGAAGCCGACCTCTTCACTTCACAAGATCGTCATGACATCTTGGTAGAAGCGATTGAAACCAAGAAGCATCCTGGGCGTGTCCGTGGTCTTGGAAGAGGCGTTGGCTTCAAGGAAATTTTGGACCATCTAAATCATCTAGAGAGAAAATCCATAATAGAGATATTGAAGAGATTGTTGTTGTTGATTTGGAGAAGGAAATGGAGAAGTAGGATAATAAGTTGGAGGAGAAGAGGAAAAGGTGGAGGGAGGAGCATGATAGGAAGCTGGAAGAGGATAAAAATAAGTTTGAGGAGGAGAACAGGAGGTGGAGGAAGGAGCAGGATAGGAAGTTGGAGAAGGAGAGAAAGAGAGAGGTTATTGCAGACGGTGCGGGATAGTGTCTACAATGAGCAGGAGGAGCGAGAGAGGATGGCTGAGGAGAAGGTGTCTGAGAAGTGTACTCGCAACGTGCTTGAGGTATAAGGTGTATGTTGTTGTTATTATTGTTTGTGTATTTTAATTTTGGATTGTAGTTATGTTATTTTTATGGTGCTTAAATTGAATTTTTTTGGTCTATTAAGCTACACAAATTCAAATCAGTTTAAAATTCGAGAGAAAGAAGTTCAAAAAGTTATGAGTGGTATAAGCGCGAAAGAAAGTTTTTCTGCTAACCAGGGTAGTATTGATCCTACACCGTTAAAAGTAGATAACATTGAGAGATTAGAAATGATCATTGACAGTATTCCAGACCCATGCATGGGTATTACATTAAGTCATGATCCAACTCAGTTACTCGTACTTTCTAGGATTTCTATCAATGATTTTTTGTCGGGAAATGTGTACCTAGACAATTTCGTATTACAAATTTGGTCCTCGTAAGTGTAGTTTTTATGTTGATATCTATTTATATTCATACATTCTTCTACTTTAACATAAACATTTGTTCTTGTAGGTACATCCATGAGTTATCTGTTGAAAGGAAACTTCAAAACAAGTATTATCTCGGGTTGCACACATAGTCTGTAGGGGGCCTATTTAGACATTATTGTTATCTTTATATATTATTTGTATATTATTTGTATATTACATGTAACATTACTCAAACATCTTCGTGATAACTTTTTATTAGATAATATTTTTTATCTCCCATTGATGCAACACCAACATAAATTAGCATTTGACAATGAATTACATAACTTAAACATAACTTTAAAAAACGATAATAAATAAGAAAACCTAGACACTACCAGATGATTCTGAATGTTTCATCATCTTAATTATGTTGTGGGGAGACCTTGAAATCTCAGCATCTAACTCGATTAACCCCTTTGTTAACCTACAACAAAATGATCTCCATATATCCTTCACATCTTCATCGGTCTTTAACTCAATAAGGTTGTATTTCACCATTCCGCCAGTAGTAATCCAATCTCCAAGAAACTCGATCTTTCTCACCTTTCTGTTTTCGGTATCAAACAACAATTCATTCAACTTGGACATCAAGGCGACGAAAGATGTGGTGTCATCCGGAAGCTGGAACTCTACGGGAGGTGAAGCTCCGTTGAATTACACTTATGCTTTAATCAAAAATTGAGAAAGAGACATTTTTTGAGATGTTTTTATCAAACAACAGGTGATACCCTCTATTTACACAACTTTGCATTTACTCTGGATTACACAAAACTGTCGGTGCAATCACAACCATCTAAAACTGTCGGCAAAATCCTGAGCGTTTAAAATTTCAAACAAATAACACTACCGAAAATTTAAAATACACTACTAAAAATTTAGTTTGTACCAAAAATTTTTATTTGTCTACCGGAAATTTTACACAAAAATTTGATTCAATTTTTTGTCAGGGATAGAAAATATCATATATATATATATATATTGGGGATGTATCTAGTGAGAAAGGATAGTTTTATGTGAGAGTGAGAGGGATGAATACTATCCATTGGATACAAATTAATGGGTGAGATTAAAATAATATAAAGTTTGATGTTCTCTAAAGTATGTTACTCACGTGACATTTATTAAATCAAATATTTTAATTATTATCACAAAAATATCCACTTGCATTGCTAATGTTGAAAACCCTTTTTCTGAAGTATTACCCCCGTCTTCTTCTTTAAAGGAAAATATTAGCACCACTATCATTAATTTCAAATATCCAGAATTTCATAACACTATTGCCATTAATTTCTCTTTTTCAATCTATTCGATTGAAAATCATTCTTTAAAATTCTAAAAGTATAACTTTAAAGTTATAATGATTGATAAAAAAAAACTTTAAAGTTATAATGTATAAACTCATATCAAATACCTAATTAGAGATTAGCAATTGAACTTTGATATTACAATAGTTATAATTCTTATGAACCTTAAAAAATATGGCATAGTTTATTAAAAGATCAAACATAAAGCTATCAAACTACAAGTGTAACAATGGATGGTCTCTAGCAGTTTCTCACCCCATGGATTGTGAAGGTTTAGAGCAGAAAAGAAAGTGTTTTTAACAAACCCTAAATTGTAGGCAATGAAGAAGGATGAGAGAAGGAAAAATATGCACGTGACCCGTTTAAAATTAGCTTTTAATCTGAGCCATCAAATTTGATCCAAGGGCTTGTATGCATTTTTCTCACTCTCACATAAAACTACACTTTCTCACTAGATACATCCCATATATATATATATATATATATATATATATATATATATAAGGGGTTTAAGGGTAGTGCACTGTCAGTGTAAAAAATTATTACACATACATCCAATTAAAATATTTTAAAGTGCCAAATCATTTAAATAATTTAAAATATACAGGCTGACTTGGCGGGATACATGATTATCATTGATTGATAGTGTAAAAGTAATTTACACTGTCAGTGCACCATCCCTTTTCTCATATGGGAGTGGCAAAGCCATTAAATTCTCATAACCAAGATCTGCCTAATGGGCCTGAGTAGGCCCAGGAAAAGCCATAAGCAAGGCCCAATCGATACTATATTTTCCCTACACCACATTAGAAAAACAACAGAAAAGAAACATTGATTTGGGGAACATTTCACAGATTAGGGTTTCTGTTTTCACTTCTCTCCGTTGTCTTCTCTCACAGTCCCACACACAAACACATCAATGGAAGCAATCACAGAAGGAGTGAACACCATCAACATCTCCGATTCTATTAAGAAGAATCGTATTCAGGTCTCCAACACCAAAAAACCCCTCTTTTTCTACGTAAATCTCGCCAAGGTAACCTAATTAACGATTTGTTTTTTTCGTTTTTGATATTAAATTTTAAAACTTTCGAGCTTCTTCAGTTCCCTGTTTCTTTTAATTGATGCGGGTTTTGGTTAATTTTTTATTGATTTTGTTTTTGTTTGTTTTTGTTTTGCAGAGGTATATGCAACAGCATAATGAGGTTGAGCTTTCAGCATTAGGAATGGGTATCAAATCTTGAAACTAAATCCCTTTGCATTGCTTTTTGAATTTTTTTGTTTTTAATTGGTTTGAGTTTTATGTTATTTGTTACACATATCACTATATTTAGAATTGTTCATGAATGTTTGTTCTGCTAGGGTTAGTTGTATCATATGTGAAGAGAAATTGTTATTAGACGATAAGGGGATTTGGTTAGGACTCAAAGTAAAGGGATTTGTTTGATTCTGTATGGTAGATTTGTTTACAGTGTTAGTGTTGAAGTCAGAATGTAACCGTTGTGGCTTATGGAGCTGCCATTGGTAGTCATCCTTTTAAAACTACATCTATTGGTCGTCAAAACATCGTCCGAGCCATTCAACCATGGCTGCCTTTTAACAAGACTGGTTTGAATAGGATTTAATGTAACTTGTTGGTATATTCTGTTTTTGTTTGTATTGGAATTCAGAGCATTTGTGAACTAAGACAGTAAGCAATAGAATTTGTCTTCGAATCTTGACATTCGTAAGAGTTTTTCCATTGGTTATGACCCGAGTATGTATTTCACTTTAGAAGCAAGTTGGAAACTACTATAAACTGCGCAAGTTGGAAACTAATAAAAATTGGGCTTTAGTAACTTCCATGTTTATATATTGAATCTTTTCTTGGTTATGTTTTCCAAATTTCTGATTCATTTTTTTACATTATTGTTACAGCTATTGCCACAGTGGTTACTGTTGCGGAAATCTTGAAAAACAACGGGCTTGCTGTTGAAAAGAGTGAGATACTATTTCTTCTTTTTCTAATTGTTTCCCTTTCGCCTTTCTATCTCTGTTACTTAAATCATATGACTGAACACTAAAATTTGATTTGCCAAATCTTTATGCAGAAATCATGACTTCAACAGTCGACATTAAAGATGATTCCAGAGGTAGACCTGTCCAAAAGGCCAAGGTAAGGGTTGTAATATGTTTTTGTCAAAAATCCTCGAGCTTGTGACTTTGAATTCTGCTTTATGGTTTTCTTTTTAAACCTCATTTGTTATTATAAATTGTGTTTTTAGATCGAAATATTGCTTGGGAAGACTGCAAACTTCGACGAGTTGATGGCTGCTGCCGCGGCAGCTGCCGAAAATGGTGAACATGGAGATAATGAAGAGCAAACTGCATGAAGTTCATCCATATCATCTGTCTTGGGTTAAGTTGTGTCCTCTTGAATGAATTATTTGATTGTTGTTAGTAGATAGCGGACGAACTTATAATTTGTTATAAACTCTCACTTGCAATGTTGAGCCACCTGATTCCTTCATTTCTTTTCCGTATAAATAGAAGCTTTTTATATTTATGTTTACACTCTTGTTGCGTTCAGTTCCATGGTTTAGAAAACAAGCTTTTATACAGTTCCATGGTTTAGAAAACACTTCATTTTTTTGTGCATCACTTAAAAAATTAACATTATAATCAATTACAAGCATAAAAGAACAAATTGGTATTAAAGAAATATAAATGACAAAAAAAGCTTGAATGATCTGAGGATGTATTTGATGTTTTAATAAGTTTAGAGACGTGAATGACAAAATTTGACCGTTTCTGTTTTAAAACTCAAACTAATGATCGAGTTAGCCAAGACATAGAATCACTGGTCTGAGGATTAGACAGTTTTAGAAAACATGTTTTAAAACTCAAACCTATGATCAAGTTACTCGAGGCATAATCGTCAGTTTTAGAACGTGTTTTAAAATTCAAACCAATGATCAAGTCACTCAAGACATAAAATCATGATTAGACAGTTTTAGAACATGTTTCAAAACTCAAACCAATGTTCGAATTACTCAAAGCATAAAATCACTTGTCTGAACGCATGACTCTTGATATGTTCTACAAACTTTTTTAATAAACAATCATATATTTTAAAGAAAATATAAATCTAAAACAATTGGCAATCTTTAAAGTTCAAACAAATAATTTAAACAACAATTTTGCGTAAAGTTTCAAATTACAAAACAAGGTTGTTAAAGTTATGATTTACAACCTAAATTATATGGATCCACGTTTCTAGGCCTGTATTTTGTGTTAAATTGCATGTAATTTTTTTTAATGTAAAATTGTATTCTAGGACGATTTTAAACGGTTTAAATCGCTTTGAAATCGGTGAAATTGTGTAAAATTGTTGAATTTTACTCTTTGGCCCAATTTTACCTTCTTTTTTGTCAAATTTAAAAATGCTCATTTTATATTTTTGCCGGTGAAAACTTCTCCTACGATTTTTTATTTTCTTCACATATCAATGTTGAAGTTACTGCATGTTGTGAAATTGTTTGTTCAAGCAATCCTCCAACTCCACCTTCAAATTACTTTGTCTTTGATTCTAATTTTGAAGAACCTTTATCATCTAGAGATGAATTTGATCAAGTTGAAGATGATGTTGTAAAAGAATTGAACTTTCAATTAAATTGAAGATGAAGACGAACACACTTGTTTTTTTAAACTTAAGAAACTCTTGTTTTTGGATAAATTTTTAGATGTTACTTGATGATTTGGTGAGTAATTTATGTAGTATGATACAAGTTTATGAATTATGTTAATTTATGAAGTATGATACAAGTTTATGAATTTTGTTCCTTGAATATTAATGTTTTGTTTTATAATTATGTTAAAATTTTAAATAATTGATACATTTAATATATATATATATATATATATATATTGTTTTGGACTGGACTAATGGCTAGAATTAGCCCAATCCGCCTCTGCTCCAGAGCGGCCCACATTGCCTAAGTCCAATCCACAGAGGGGCAAAAGTGACCTTTCTGCCCCTCCAACCGGGCAAGGAATGCAACGTTCCTCCCCAGCGTTGATGCCCGTTACGCACGACTTTCTCGCTGGCCGAACAGCAAAGGACAGGTGCCCGGAACTGCGTTTATGCCCGACATAACGGCTAGTTTCGGGCACCCTGCCCGGCATAACGGCTAGTTTGGGCAGTTACCTATTCTTTGGGGAAAACGGTTATTTCGCCCCGAAAATAGGACCGTTGGCCACGCGCTGGGAGCTCTATATAAACCCTCTCGCTTGAGAGGGTCAGGTATCCAATATTCACCCTAAGAATTCATACTTTGTACTTGCCCCTTTTCTCTGACCCTTTCTCACTTGAGCGTCGAAGTGCCTTGCAGGTACACCCCCCTCCTCTCCATACGACCAGCATCTCTGACGCACTTGGCGGCCTGATTCTACAGGATCTGATCCAGCCTTCACGATCAGTGGCGCCGTCTGTGGGAAAAGTTGTTCTCCCCATCTTTCTTTAACCGAAGATCAAAACAATTCTCAAACATCATCACGATCATGGCCTCCCAAGATCGCTCCAAGGATGCTCTCCAATCAACCATCCTCCCCGTCAACAAATCTGACGTTGACGGCCAATCATCTCTCCTCCGAGATGCCCGTTTCCTTAGGGATGGAGCCACTGCTTCTCCTTCCCCTGCCCCTGCTGATCGCAACAACGGTCAACCATCTCTCGACCTCCAGTCCGTTCCTGTTTCGCCCAACGCCGACCCGGCCGTGGCAGCCCTCCTAGAGGCACTCAACAAAACTAACACCCTGATCCTGCAGCAAAACGAGAGGATCGGAGCACTGGAAGAGTCTCGCCGTCCAAGTCCCCTCCTACGCGGAGGAACCAGCGACGATCAAAAAGCCCGCAGCCACGGAGAGAAATCGACCAAAGACTGCGCCAAAAGCACGATCCTCGCGTAGCCCGAAAGGCGACCAGATCTCCCCGCGTGACCAGCACGCTTATGACCACAAAAGGACTCGAAGGAACGAGGAATCTTCAATCAAGTCTAAAGGACGAGCACGCTCACCTTCTCCTCGAAGGAACTGTTCACCTTCTCCTCGAAGGAACCGCTCACCTTCTTCTCGAAGGAACCGCTCACCTTCTCCACGAAGGAACCGCCGACGCGAGCTTCCCGTCCGGTCACCATCATACACCAGTTCTAGTGACGACTACGAGCCTCGCGGCCCGTTATTCCAGGAGATGTTGGCCACCCGTCTCCCAAAAGGCTTGGAGAAACCCCCGTCACTTGGTACATACGACGGGACCACTGACCCCGACGAGCACATCGAGAACATCGATGCGCTGCTAGACTACCGCGGCGTACGGGGCGCCATCAAATACAGACAGTTCCCGCCCACGCTTCGGAAGGGAGCAATGACATGGTATAAACAATTGCCCGAGGAATCCATCACATCGTGGAAACAACTGGGCAGGATGTTCTCGTGGCACTTCACAGCATCTCGCCGTCATCCCAAAACTGAGGCCTCCCTGGAAGCCATAATCCAGGGGAAAGACAAACCTCTCCGCGGATATATCGAGAGGTTCAACAAGGAAGCTGTGCAGGTCCCGACGACAGATAAGATGAAGAAGTTCCTGCTCGAACAAGGGGTCCGCCCGAACTCCGAGTTCGCTAAAGCCATTGGCCTCGCGCCACCGAGGAACTTAGACGCCCTCCTCCTCAAAGCCCAATCTCACATTCAGTACGAGGAGAAGATTACGGCCAACAACGTCTGAGCGTCTCGCCGCCAGGAGAACACCCGGGCCTCCAAAGGAGAAGAAGCCTCGACGTCTCGTCGGGGTAAACGAAGGCACGAGGACCGTCCCCGCGACTCCCGTGACAGTAAGGGGCCCTCCGGGCGTTTCCATGATTACACTCCCCTGACCGTTTCCAGGGAGAAGATTTTGACTGAATGTGCCAATTCGGAGTTCAAACAAGCCGGGGACCGCTTCCCCAAACAGCTGCCGAACAGACCAAACGTCGACAAGTCAAAATACTGCCGCTTCCACAAAATTCACGGCCATATTACGAAGGACTGCATCCATCTGAAGGATGCCATTGAAATACTGATCAGGGACGGCCACCTGAAGCAGTTCGCGAAGAAGAAGGACACTCCTCGGCAGGACGCCCAGGAGTCCAAGAAAGTCGAGGAGGAGGTACCCTCCTCGGAAGACGCCAACATACAGGTCGCTATGTCCGTATCGCGACCTGAGGACTTCAACGTCCCTGACGGGCTCAGCGCCCCAGCATATTTCGCGGCCCACAGCCCGTGGGAGACCTTTCCCTCCGCCATGGTCATCTCTGGCGGGAGTTTCAACAAAGTTACTGTGGGATTTGTGAAACAGAAGTTCGAACACCTGATCAACACCAGCTCGAACAAAGTGACCACGCTTGATCAGGCCCCGAAGGGTTCCGTCCCCATCTCCTTCTACAGGGAGGAACTCCTCGGCGGCTCCCTGAACTCAAGCATTCTGTTGCTCGTCAGAGCCCAAATGGCAAACTTCGACGTTCGCCGAATCCTAGTCGACCAGGGCAGCTCGGTCGACATCATGTACTCCCAGCTGTTCTCAATGCTTCAGCTGGACGAATCGCACCTTACCCCCTACGTAGGGTTCGATTTACAGGGATTCAACGGGTCTGTGACCAAGCTGTGGGGTTACGTTGAGCTGATCGTGACCTTCGGAGCAACTGAAACGGCCAGATCCATCAAGGTTCAATTTCTGGTAATCGACTGCCCGTCACTTTACCAATGCATTTTCGGAAGGCCAACTCTAGCCGAGTTGGTAGCAGTGCCATCGACCGTCCACCTGAAGATAAAGTATTACACTTCGAAAGGAATGGTCGCCACCCTCCACGGTGATATAGAAGCTGCCCGACGGTGTTTTGAAGCAGCTACAAAGGGGCTCAACACCATTGCGCCCAAGCCTAAAGCGTCGAGCAAGCCAGTTCTGCCAAGCAGCTCTGAGGAGGCCAAGCCTCTGCCCCAGGTCGACTCTATCGACCTCGACAGTCGCTTCCCCGAGGACCAACAGGAGGAACGAGCAGCTTCAGCCAGCCCGTCCACGTCATCCAACAGCAACTCCCATCCGATGCAGCCAATCTCGGATGGCAATTTCAAGATAGTTCTGTTCGGCGAAGACCCCCAACGGGGAGTGAAGATCGGAGCTGACCTGCCTGACATCGCGAGGAAGCAGCTCAAAGTATGCCTCAGGGAGAATGCCGACCTCTTCGCGTGGAGCGCCGCGGAAATGCCCGGCTTGGATCCGTCCACCGCCTGTTACCAGCTGACAATTGACCCGACCATTAAGGCCCTTAGCACAACGTAGAAGGAAGCAGTCTCCGGAGAAAACGGAGGCTGCTGAAAAAGCTGTAAAGGATCTCCTCGAGGCCAAATTTATTTCGGAAGCCAAGTACACCACTTGGCTGTCCAACGTTGTATTGGTTAAAAAATCTAATGGAAAATGGCGCATGTGCATTGATTATACTGATCTCAATAAGCCATGCCCGAAGGATGCCTACCCCCTCCCCAATATTGATAAACTTGTTGATAATTCTGCTGGTTTTAAACTTTTATCGTTCATGGACGCCTACTCGGGCTACAATCAAATCCCAATGGCAATGTCCGACAAAAAATATACGGCCTTCATGACCGAATCGGGCAACTATTACTACAATGTAATGCCCTTCGGCCTGAAGAACGTCGGAGCAACGTACCAACGAATGATGAACAAAGTGTTCCGGGGAGAAATAGGCGACATGCTCGAAGTCTACATGGACGACATGATCGTAAAATCCCACGAGGAAACCGATCACACCGCCCATCTACGAAAAGTCTTCGAACAGGCCAGGAAATACAAAATGCGTTTTAATCCTGAGAAGTGCACGTTCGACATCCGAGCAGGCAAATTCCTCGGCTTCTACTTAACAGAGCGAGGAATCGAGGCCAACCCCGACAAATGTCGGCCATTCTCCGAGTTTCCTACGCCCAAATCCAGAAAATCCATCCAGTCCCTCAACGGGATGCTCACGTCACTATCTCGTTTCGTGGCCAAATCCGCCCAGCACGCCCTGCCATTCTTCAAACTCCTCTGCAAAGAGGCAGCGTTCGAATGGACCGAGGAGTGCGACAGAGCCCTTCTCCATTTGAAACGAGCACTCTCAGAGCCACCTGTCATATCTCGCCCGGACAACGGCGAAACGCTATACTTATATCTGGCCGTTGCGACCGAAGCAGTGAGTGTCGCTCTCATCCGCGAGATGCCTGACGGGTAGAAACCCATTTATTTCACTAACAAAGCGTTGCAAGGACCAGAGTTAAGATACCAGCAGATAGAAAAGGTGGCACTGGCCCTCATCAACGCAGCCAGAAGATTAAGATACCAGAAAAGAAACATTGATTTGGGGAACATTTCACAGATTAGGGTTTCTGTTTTCACTTCTCTCCGTTGTCTTCTCTCACAGTCCTACTCACGCACACATCAATGGAAGCAATCACAGAAGGAGTGAACACCATCAACATCTCCGATTTTATTAAGAAGAATCGTATTCAGGTCTCCAACACCAAAAAACCTCTCTTTTTCTACGTAAATCTCGCCAAGGTAACCTAATTAACGATTTGTTTTTTTCGTTTTTTATATTGAATTTTAAAACTTTCGAGCTTCTTCAGTTCCGTGTTGCTTTTAATTGATGCGGGTTTTGTTAAATTTTTGTTGATTTTGTTTTTGTTTTTGTTTTGCAGAGGTATATGCAACAGCATAATGAGGTTGAGCTTTCAGCATTAGGAATGGGTATCAAATCTTGAAACTAAATCTCTTGTATTAATGTTTGACCATTGTTTTTTGAATTTTTTGTTTTTAATTGGTTTGAGTTTTATGTTATTTGTTACCCATATCACTCTATATTTAGAATTGTTCATGAATGTTGTGTTCTGCTAGGGTTAGTTGTATCATATGTGAAGTGAAATTGTTATTGGAGGATAACGGGATTTGATTAGGACTCAAAGTAAAGGGATTTGTTTGACTGTGTATGGTAGATTTGTTTACAGTGTTGTCGAAGTCGAAGTTGGCCGCGCCATTCAACCATGGCTGCCGTTTAATAACACTGGTTTGAATAGGATTTTAAGTAACTTGTTGGGTATATTCTGTTTTTGTCCGTATTGGACTAGAACAGTAAGCAATAGAATCTGTTCAAATTTTGACATTTGCAAGAGTTTTTCCATTGGTTATGACCCGACTATGTATTTCACTTTAGAAGCAAGTTGGAAACTAATATAAACTGGGCCTTAGTATCTTCCTTGTATATATATTGAATCTTTTCTTGGTTATGTTTTCCAAATTTCTGATTCATTTTTTTACATTATTGTTACAGCTATTGCCACAGTGGTTACTGTTGCGGAAATCTTGAAAAACAACGGGCTTGCTGTTGAGAAGAGTGAGATACTATTTCTTCTTTTTCAAATTGTTTCCCTTTCCCCTTTCTCTTTCTGTTACTCAAATCAAATGACCGAACACTGAAATTTGATTCGCTGAATCTGTATGCAGAAATCATGACTTCAACAGTTGACATTAAAGATGATTCCAGAGGTAGACCTGTCCAAAAGGCCAAGGTAAGAGTTGTATTACATTATCTTAAATCCTCAAGCCCGTGACTTTGGATTCTGCTTTATGTTGGTTTTTTAGGCCTCATTTGTAATGATAAATTGTGTTTTTAGATTGAAATATTGCTCGGGAAGACTGCTAACTTCGACGAGTTGATGGCTGCTGCCGCGGCAGCTGCCGAAAATGGTGAACATGGAGATAATGAAGAGCAAACTGCATGAAGTTCATCCATATCATCTGTCTTGGGTTAAGTTGTGTCCTCTTGAATGAATTATTTGATTGTTGTTAGTAGATAGCGGACGAACTTATAATTTGTTATAAACTCTCACTTGCAATGTTGAGCTACCTGATTCCTTCATTTCTTTTCCTTATAAATAGAAGCTTTTTTTATATTTATGTTTACGCTCTTGTTGCGTTCAGTTCCATGGTTTAGAAAACAAGCTTTTTATACAGTTCCATGGTTTAGAAAACACTTCATTTTTTTGTGCATCACTTAAAAAATTAACATTATAATCAATTACAAGCATAAAAGAACAAATTGGTATTAAAGAAATATAAATGACAAAAAAAGCTTGAATGATCTGAGGATGTATTTGATGTTTTAATAAGTTTAGAGACGTGAATGACAAAATTTGACCGTTTCTGTTTTAAAACTCAAACTAATGATCGAGTTAGCCAAGACATAGAATCACTGGTCTGAGGTTTAGACAGTTTTAGAAAACATGTTTTAAAACTCAAACTTATGATCAAGTTACTCAAGGCATAATCGTCAGTTTTAGAACGTGTTTTAAAATTCAAACCAATGATCAAGTTACTCAAGACATAAAATCATGATTAGACAGTTTTAGAACATGTTTCAAAACTCAAACCAATGTTCAAATTACTCAAAGCATAAAATCACTTGTCTGAACGCATGACTCTTGATATGTTCTACAAACTTTTTTAATAAACAATCATATATTTTTAAGAAAATATAAATCTAAAACAATTGGCAATCTTTAAAGTTCAAACAAATAATTTAAACAACAATTTTGAGTAAAGTTTCAAATTCCAAAACAAGGTTGTTAAAGTTATGATTTAAAACCTAATTTATATGGATATCACATTTCTAGGCCAGTATTTTGTGTTAAATTGCATGCAATTTTTTTTAATGTAAAATTGTATTCTAGGATGATTTTAAACGATTTAAATCGCTTTGAAATCGGTGAATTTGTGTAAACTTGTTGAATTTTACTCTTTGGCCCAATTTTACCTTCTTTTTTGTCAATTTTAAAAATGCTCATTTTATATTTTTGCCGGTGAAAACTTCACCTACGGTTTTTTATTTTCTTCACATATCAATGTTGAAGTTACTGCAGGTTGTGAAATTGCTTGTTCAAGCAATCCTCCAACTCCACCTTCAAATTATTTTGTCTTTGATTCTAATAGTGAAGAACCTTTATCATCTAAAGATGAATTTGATCAAGTTGAAGATGATGTTGTAAAAGAATTGGAATTTCAATTAAGTTGAAGATGAAGACGAACACACTTGTTTTTTTAAACTTAAGAAACTCTTGTTTTTGGATTATTTTTTAGATATTACTTGATGATTTGGTGAGTAATTTATGTAGTATGATACAAGTTTATGAATTATGTTAATTTATGTAGTATGATACAAGTTTATGAATTTTGTTCCTTGAATATTAATGTTTTGTTTTATAATTATGTTAAAATTTTAAATAATTGATACATTTAATATATATATATATATATATATATATATATATATATATATATATTCTGGACTGGGCCGGGGTCCGCTCCTCAATCGAGCAGACCCACACGTCCTGGGATGGCGCAACAAAGGCCTCTTAGCACGACCAATATCGAGCACATACCCACCTCGGCGGTGTTCGGGCGCACACGGCATAAAGCATCGGGCAGAGGCGCTAAGCCTCTCCGGGCTCGCTCCTCCTCGACACTCAGGTGTTTCCCCCTCGAGGACCCATCTCCTTCTGCATATGAGAGTCCTCCCCGCGAGGACACGTCTCTCCCCGATACGCAAGACTCCTCCCCGCGAGGACACTTTCTCATGTAACCACCCACTCCCGATGGAATCGGTCTGCCCTAATTCTGGAGATCTAGGAACGGTTACCCCAGGGCGAAGACCACGTGCTGGTCTTCACTACGCCACGTAAGCCCTGACAGTTACTTGGATTGGGCTTGACAATCCAGCCCAGTGCAAGTGACCGTTGGCCCCGCGCTGGGGGCTCTCTATAAATACTCTCTCACTTGAGAGGGTCAGGTTACACAATCTCATACACTCTAACCTCTTTTTGTACTTGCTTTTACTTGTGACCCTTGCCTTACTTGAGCGTCGGAGTACCTTGCAGGTACACCCCCCGGCCGTTTTTCAACCTCACCGGAGCTAAAGTCCATACGACGTTGCTGGCCACTGAATAACTGTCTGATCCAGGTACGATCAATATATATATATAATTTTAATATGAGATAAACTCTGCGATTTTATGGTTTAATTTTACTTGGGCAAATTGAGTTAAGATAAAAACTTTAGTCTGACAACCTTGTTCCAAATTGTTCTTGCTAAACCGAGGCGAAAGACTCTTGTAGCAATATGTAAGGGCAATGACTCAAAAATATATGGTTAATGGGGTGACAGGGTTTTGCTTGGTTTGTGTTGTTACTATAATTCTGAGTGCTTGGGGGGTTAGAAATGATCCAATTTGAGTCCATGATTAGCACTGTATTTGTATATGTTTGGAGGCTTATCTTACGTCCCATGATTACAAAATATTATTTATAACACCTCATCATAATGAACGAGGACGTGGATGCAAATTGTTATTGGTCGCGTCTTCCTCATAATTAATAAGGACGTGGAAACGGATTCTATTGGTTGCACCCTTCTTATAATGCTTAACAACAATGATGGAGAAAATCGAATTTCCTTTCTTGTTAAGAAGGTCATGTCAGATTTTTATCAAGGTTTTGGCTATAGGGGTTTGGTGCCCAGGTCATAGTCCTTTCAGGGAGTGGCGGCTAAATAATTTTTCTTGTGTTGGGGTGGTCGTTGATAAGATTAATAATGCTCTAGCATGATGGGCCCTTGATATCGGGGGAGAGACCATGTTTATACGAGGCAGGATTCATGACTTTTTTTTGTTTATATCAATTCACATCCCCTCAAGTATAAGGTCTGAATGAAATGATTCAAAGCATTACTCTTGTTAACTAGCCCTTCTAACATGAACCCTTTAAGGACAAATGTTTAAGAACATTGTTTTGGTTTACTAGAATCCAAACATGAGGCATGTAAGGACAAAATGCTTAAGAACATTGAACCAGGATAACCTTATTAGTTCAAGAAGAGTAACTCACACTGCCATCATTCCACAAAGATAATTATTATTCATATTAAGGGGAAAAATTGGTTTCCCTTATCCATATGATCTAGCAATGCATGTAGGAAAAAGAACGATCCATTGGCAACTGCTTTCCCCAAAGGGCTAATCTTATATATACCGTGGTCACATGTTTAAGAGATCAATCACTTTTTACAGGCTAAGTATTCTAAAGCCTTTTTTCCGTCCATACGCAAGCAAGATTTACAGCATTGCATTTATCATAAGTACAATTTGTGGATGTATGTGCTTGTATGTATAACGTTTGCATTAGTCAATTAACCAATATTAGTTTGCTGATGACAACATTATAAGGTGAATTCTTCATTTGAAGTGATGAGTAAGTTATTGTGCTTGGGAGATAAGATGTCAAAGCTAATCTCTTAAGAATAACACCTAATGTCAAGCAACATTTGGTAGAATCCATGAAGGTTTTCAGCCAAGCAATCTCTATAATGCTGGTGTCTATCAATAAGCCTTATCACGCCTCATTAGATAGAAGAAGTCAAGTCCCGAATGAAGTTTTGAATCATTGATGTATCAAGAAAAAGATATTAAATCTTCAAAGTTTGTGAAAGAGAGAAAGTGTGAATGCTCTCCTGGTCCGTGTCTGAGTTATCAAAGTCTTGTAAAAGATAGTAGAGTAATTTTTAAATTATCAAGGTAATGCACACATTCACCTTAAAAATGTTTTTAAAATTTCTATTTGATAAAACACCTTAAAACTTTTATAGGGACCATCAAAGTGCTTGTGGAATTGATAAAGGTTTTTCTTAAACATTTAGGAAACTTATATACATTGCCTACTCGATTAAGGCCCTTACACAATTGATTAGAGCAAAGCATAAATCTCCTTAACCGATGAAGAACACTCCTAATCTATTAGGACACTATATGTTGTAGGCTTTCCTTTTGGGGAGTTAAGGTTTCTATTTTATGAAGCACATAATCAATCATACCTAATGAATAATCGATTATAAGCCTTAAAAAGCTCATGGATAGTTTTCCTTTTTGATCCAGACTTCTCACCTATAAATATAAGACTCTTCTCACTATCTACTTCATTCCTTCTCATTTATTTAATTTCATTTATTTTCCTTGGGGCTTTAAGAGTGAAAAATATTAGTGAGAATTTTCTTGTGTATTATGGTGATTGGGGTAACTTGTTTAACATAATTGGTGTCCAATGTGGGGCATTGGTAAAACTGACATAGAACACACTCTCACTTAACATCTGACTGCCTCAATCACCCCTTAGCAATAGTGAAAGAGGCACTAGTAGTAGCGACAATGATAATGAAGCCATAATAGAGATGCAAGCCGCTATGAAGGAATTGCATCGCTACAACGTAGCCATGTAGGACAAAGTCTTGCTTCTTCAACAACAACGTCAAGAAGAAAATCCACCAGAGAGAGATGATATCCTTAATCCCTCACCCCATATTTGATAAAATATGGTGTACTTTGGTTCTAGAAAATTCAAGCCTTCGTCCTTAATAGGCTTCAACAAAAAGAGTGACTCACGAGAACACATCTTTGCCATTAAAATTCAGATGTCAGTAATCACTATCACGTATTCCTTTAAATGAAAACTCTTATTCAGTATTTTCAAGGAGGGGAAAATTTGAGGTGGTACATGAACCTCCCCATACTTTTGTTTTCTCGTTATCAATGTCTCTCGAGAAAGCTAATCCATCAATTTTCGGTGAGTAAAAACCTATAGATCTTCGTGACCACCTTATTCAACATACATCAGGGACATTCAGAGTCCTTGAGATTATATCTCACCCGTTTCAATGAATTGAAAATCAAGGTGGTACACCCAAGTCAGAAAATGTTTTTGAGAGCATTTCAAAATGACTTAAAGGCGTGACATTTCAATGAGTCTTTCACCCAAAAATCCACCACTTCCATGGATGAAATTGTGGCACGAGCTGAGTGTTATATCAAAGAGGAAGAAAGAAACATAGAAAAGAAAGCCAAAGATGTCAAAAAGTGCATTACCAGTGGTTCTGATACTTCACAACAATAACACAGAAGTCATCACACTTTGACCAAACATGTATAAATCTTGATGCCATATATGTCTAATCATATCTCTTTAAATTTTTTTATTTAATTTACTATTTAATTTTTTTCGTTGCTTTTCTCTATGATTTTGTGGTTACTAACACAAATTGTTTTTTAAGTAATACATTTTTTAAATTAATCACGAATTTTAAATAGCATAATTCACTCCCTCTTGTGCTTGGAGTCACTTATCCAATAAGAACTAGTGGGTTATCTAATCAATCTGCATCTCTATATTTTTTTGTTGTTGTAAAATATTTTTTTTATCATTCGTAGACTCTTCTATGAAAATATCACTTTGGACAACTATCTTGTCAAGAGTCAATTCCTAACTTGCCTTATTTTATGGAGCGACAAGCTGATGTGGTTGACCTCCTTGATAACTTTCTTAACTCTCTTGACCTTCTTGATAACCCCCTTGATGTTGTTGACTTCTTTTATAACCCCTTTGATGTTGATGTCATCTTTGATAACCCTCTAGGTATTATCTTTGAGGGCCACCTTGTTCGTCTCTCCAAGATAAATTTGAATGATTCATCCATAATAAGGTGTAAGTATTTGAATAAAGGTTGTTCTTTTGACAACTTCCCTGGTTGTTAAGAGTATATGCATACACTCAACAAGTATATCGTGAGATAAATGGGCTTCACAATGCATTTGAAGTGAGGTCATACACACAACTCACAACATATGTTGTTCATTTAGAGAACTTGATAAATTTGAGTTTTGCCCAAGTTGAGTGCATTCATTCTTCTTTCTACCTCGGACCTATTCTTCAAACTATTTTTTTTTGTTTATCGTATGGTTATCCCATGAATTCATATCAAATATGAATTCTTTACCAATAGATAACATGAATACAACTCCAAGTGCTCATTTGCAGCAATAACTTTGATAACCTTTATAATCTGATTTGCAGTTTTGAAGTTTTGAAGAACTACCAACTGTTGTATCAAGTATTTCTTTTGTTTTAAGCTTTAGGCTATTGGAAAATATATACATCTGATATATGATGTCTAAGTTGTGAGTTCGGAAAACATCTAAAATCTTTTTTAATCTCTTGTAGATCTCACCCAATGACTCCTTTTCTTTGTATCCAAAAGTAGATATTTTGTATCACTTTCAAACATATAAAGATGTAGAAAAATATTCTTCTTGAAAATGTTTCCTCCATGCCTTTTCATGTAGTGAGGTGTAACACCCCAAATTCCCATGACGATTTAAGCATAATTTATCAGAGTAAGAAAATAAAACACATGAATTTAGGATGCTACATCAAACTACTCAACTTAACATGCATGCTATAACAATGTCATAATATAAAATTATATCAGCCTAATACATTAACATTCATACACAGCGGAATAATCAACTCAAATTGAAACATGTTTTGTCATACATAATGTCTCCAATTAGACCAGTAACAACATAAAATAGAATTAAAAGACTCTAGCGTTCCGATACCCCCGGTGTTACAAACTCAGAGCAGACGCGACTCGATAACTCACGCCAGAAGACCTCGTCTTCACCACTCCACTTGACGACTACTCTTGCGTATCTGTACGTTACCCACGTGGAGGTAACATTCAAACAAAAGGGGTGAGATTCTCAATCAATCAAAAGAATAAGATGATATAAGATGCAAGTATAAATCTTCAAGTAATTCACCCATATCATGACATTCAACAACAATTCCACACTTAACGCTACCACAAATATGTATTCGAAAACACACTGCAACACCACCATCAAGAAAATGCAATGAGGCACCTACTAGACTCAATGCATGTGGTACCATTTCGATCCCTGTTTCATGATCACAATCCCCGTCGGGACGTCGATTAATCGCTCACACCCCACATGGGCACACGACAATCGTGATTGCTCACACCCCACATGGGCACATAATCACCTCAACAACAACAACAACATTGATCCCATTAAGGAATCCAGATAACGCTCACACCCCACATGGGCACACGTCATCCCTTAACTCAGGCATATGTTTATGCACCTTCAACGACAACATGCAACAACGACTAATGTGAATACATGACATACCATTGTTACATCACATCATTAATCAACAATCAACACGTATTTTATCGAACATCCTTCATTGTGTCATACGACCACTACACACCTATGCATCATTTAGTCATGCATTTCATGTTATCACATCAATATCAACAAAACAAGCATATAATACTCCAATACATGCTCACAACATCACAGCAACAATGTAGCATTCACATAATATAAATTATACAATTTTCCACTAATTTTCAACTAATAAAAATATTATTTTTTAGTCCCAGGTCGCGCTAAGCGCGCCCCACCCGCGCTAAGCGCGCTACCCACTGCCTCGAGGAGGCGAGATCCTTCTAGACCGCGCTAAGCGCGCTAGACCGTGCTAAGCGGGCTCTGCGATTTTTGCAAAAAAAACCTGCGATAACAGCATCTTCTCACTTGCGATTTTCTGCTCTAAATCTGATTTTTAACACCAATTTCACACAGATTATGCATCTATAGTCTACACCTAACTATGGCAATCCAAACAAACAAATCAAACAATACCAATTCATCCATTCCAATCACATTTCCATGAATTCTACCAAAACCCTCATTCAACCCACAAGCATCATTCTTATGGATTCAACCTAACGATTCTACCCACATACATATATCATCAAACCTTTAAGAGATAAAGAATTCCCACCCTTACCTTAGGATTCTTGAAATCTTCCCTTAACAATGGAGCCCTTCTTCTCTGCCCTAGTTTCTTCTCACCCTTTCTCCCTTCAGCTCTTCAACTTTCTCTTCTTTTCACGTATCCGAGAATAACTTACATTCTTCACTCTTTACATACCCCTAAATATGATTCGCCTCTTTTACCCTTACTTATTCCTACGAATTTACCTCCTTACCCTTCCATTTTCTTTATTATCCAAATATTATTTTCTAATATTATTATTACTATTATCTAAATATTATTATTATTATTATTAGTTCACCAATTCAATAATAACAACAATATTCTCCGATAATTTAAATAATAGTATAAATCAACTAACCCTTTCCTCCGACACCTTATCCTTCATAATTCTAAGGGCACTACCCCACCCTAAGGGTAACCCAAACTTGACCAAAAATACCCAACATATACTTCATACAACAATATTCAATTTAATCATGAAAAATAATTAAATTAAATCGGGGCGTTACAACTCTCCCCCACTTAGAATATTTTCGTCCTCGAAAATTTACCTCATGCGAACAACTCCGGATACGACTCTCGCATCCCGCTTTCCAACTCCCACGTCATATTTCCACTTACGGCGCCTCCCCACACTACCTTCACAAGGGCGATCTCTTTGCCCCTTAGTTGCTTTACCTCACGGTCTTCAATTCGTACCGGTAAGGCTTCAACCGTAAGGTTATCTCTTACTTCCACATTATCCATCAGAATCACATGCGACGGATCCGGAATATACTTCCGAAGCTGCGACACATGGAGCACATCATACAAATTCGACAAATTGGGTGGCAACGCCACTCTGTAGGCAACAGGTCCAACCCTTGTAGATATCTGATACGGGCCAATAAACCGAGGAGTAAGCTTCCTCAACTTCAATGCATGGCCAACACCGGTCACTGGAGTGACTCTCAAAAATACATGGTCTCCTTCTTGAAATTCGAGATCCTTCCTCCTCTTATCATGGTAACTCTTCTGCTTACTCTGCGAAGCTTTCATCTTTTCCCTGATCAACTTCACCGTTTCGGTAGTTTGCTGAACAATCTCAGGTCCAAGCACTACACTCTCACCAGATTCGTGCCAACACAGAGGCGTTCGACACCTAAGACCATACAACGCTTCAAAAGGTGCCATTCCAATACTGGAGTGATAATTATTGTTATAAGTGAACTCGATCAGTGACAAATGACTATCCCAAGTACCTCCTTGTTCTAGTACACAAGCCCTCAATAGATCTTCCAATGACTGGATAGTTCTTTCCGTCTGACCATTCGTCTGCGGATAATAAGCCGAACTCAATCTCAATTTCGAACCCAAGGCTTCCTGCAAACTCTCCCAAAATCTAGAGGTGAACCTCGGATCTTTATCCGACACAATACTCAAAGGAATTCCATGCAACTTTACAATTACACGGATATAAATCTCTGCCAACTTCTGTAAGGAAAAACTGATATTAATCGGAATAAAATGCGCCGACTTCGTCAGTCTATCCACTCTCACCCAAATCGCATCATGTCCTCTCGGCGTATTAGGCAACCCTGTCACAAAATCCATAGAAATAATGTCCCATTTCCACTCTGGAATATCCAACGGTTGCATCAAACCAGCAGGTTTCTGATGTTCTACTTTCGACTTCTGACAAGTCAGACAAGCATACACAAACTGCGCCACATCACGTTTCAGCCCAGGCCACCAGAATATTCTCTTCAAGTCTTGATACATTTTTGTAGCTCCTGGATGAATACTCAAGCTACTCCTGTGGCTCTCCTCAAGAATCATTCTTTTCAACTCAGTATCATCTGGAATACAAATCCTATCACAGAATCTCAATACACCTTGTTCATCCACTCAGAAATCACTGCTTCCCGCACGTTCATTCCCAACCATTAAGTCTACTAATTTTACATCCAACTTCTGACCCTCTCTGATGTTGTTAAGAAAATCATTGTTAACCTTTAGCATACCCAACATTACACTATGTAGAGTCTGTACACAAACCAAACTCATATCTCTAAACTGTTCAATCAATTCCAACTCTTTAACCATCATAGCCGACATATGCAAAGTTTTCCGACTTAGAGCATCCGCCACGACATTAGCTTTACCGGGATGATAGTTCAAGCCAAAATCATAATCCTTCAAGAATTCTAACCAACGTCTCTGTCTCATATTCAGTTCTTTCTGATCAAACAGATATCTCAAGCTCTTATGATCACTATACACTTCAAATCTGGAACATAGAGATAATGCCTCCAAATCTTCAAGACAAAAACCACTGTGGCTAACTCCAAATCATGAGTCAGATAATTCCTCTCATGCACCCTCAACTATCGTGAAGCATATGCCACAACCTTACCATCTTGCATTAGCACACCACCCAAACCCAAAAAAGAAGCATCGCAATACACTACAAACAGTTCGTTTGGTTCAGGTAGAACCAACACTGGAGATGTGGTCAACCTCTTCTTCAGTTCAATGAAACTCTTTTCACAATGAACATCCCACACAAATGCCTTACTTTTGCACGTCAACTGAGTCAACAGAAGTGCCAACTTCGAAAATCCTTCAATAAATCTTCGGTAATAACCAGCCAAACCCAAGAAACTTCTAATCTCGGTTGTAACGCCCCGATTTGGGTAATCGTATTTATTTATTTCATTTATGTGATTTTTGTGAATTGTGTAAATTAAATGAGTTTTACCTGACAATTGGATCATTTCTCTGATAGATAAAATAATTGCAATTGATAATGTTTTCTTATTAACTTGTAGTTCCTGATATATTTTGCATCGCTGTTTATGTTTTATCGCATTTGGAGAGCGTTTGGGAGATATTTGAGCAAAGGGGATTAGAGAGAGAGCAACTAGAGATCAATTATTTTATTAAAGAGACGGATTAATAATTATTAGTTCAAGAGAGTATTTAAGTTAACTCTAATAATTGATCAATTGGGTTGAGATGACAAATATCAATTAGAGATGTTTTACCCTATCTAATTATATTATATAATATTGGATTATATATATATATTTGTTAGTAAGAGGGAAGAGAAAAGAAGAGGAAGAAGAGAAGGAAAAGAGAGAAGAGGGGAAAGAGGAAAATTGAAGAAATCTCTGTTTCAATCGCGATTAACCGGGTAAGGGTGAGAAGTTCCGATTATATTTCGATTGTATATGTCTATGTATGTGTTTGTTTAGTTTGATTTTGGTTGAAAATGTTAGGATTTTAACATTTGATAGAAATGGTAAATTGAGTGGAAATCGATGTTTTCACGGTTGAAACTTGGTATAAATTGCGTAGTATAGTCGGGTGAGGTTAGGAATTAGTTGGGAATGTTTACTTGTATGTTTTCATATGTTGGTTGAATTTGATGGAAAATTACAACAGTTAATATATTGAGATTTTGAGATTTAGATACAACACTTTTGTGTTGGAAATCATGATTTAAGGGTCCTAATTGTTGATACATGATGGATATAGGTTGCTATGTATTTAATTTGGATTATAGTGATGTTTAGATGAGATTTTGAGGAGAATTGAGTGAAACCCGTAGCAGTACTATGCAGAAAATTCTGGGTGTTCGCTGCCCATACGCGTAATGGGCAAGGCAATACGCGTAATGAGCAAGCAATACGCGTAATGTAACACCCTTTTCTACCCCCAATAATGTTGCAGCTGGAACAACTCAAAATATCAGAGTAAAGCATCAAAATCACCTCAAAGGGTGCACATTTCTCATTTAAATCAAATTAATACACTTGCCCTATAAACAAATGGTTTTTCCTCAAAATAAATCAAAAGCTTTCACATGGAAGCGGAGCTTAAAATTCTCAATTAAAAGGTTTTCAACAAACATCGTAATAGTCAAAATAAAACCACATCATCAAATGACAACAAAATAAGGAAACAACATAGTTCGACTCAAAGGACCCCAACCCGATGTTACACTATCAGAGCAAGACCCTCTAAATCGACCAAAAGCAAATAAACTTAAAGGTCTTTGAAGGCATCCACAGCTAAACCTGATCACCTGCACGTTACCCACGTGGAGGCAACATTCAAACAGGCAGGGTGAGTAAAATAATTCATTATAATCAATATAAAATAAGATATGCATAAAAATGGCGTCATCATCATATACAACATCATCAAGGTCATCATAAAGGAAAACATCAGGAATCACTATATCATAAAATCAAATAAATGCTAATCAAATGCAATGCACAACAAGACTCATGCATGTGGTACCAATCGTCATAATCGATGGACACTAGGCCTTCACCCCTCCAAAGATTCTCGTCAATAGGATCGATTCCATATAGGAACCGGAGCACGTCATAATTACCTCATATCCGCACAATGGGAATGAAGTATCGTCACAGAGTATGCATATGAATGCATGATACACAACGTCAATAATAATCATCATCAAAACATCATTATGTGCATCATCATTCATCAAAACATCATGTTCGTCATGTCGTCATTTATTCATCAAAACATCATGCGTCATCATCTTATCATCATACATCATATATAAACAACTCATGATCATCAATATATGTCATAGTAATTCATATCGTCAAGTAATCATCATACATCAAATATACACAGTTCATAATCATCAATATTCTCATGAAATTCATATCATCAATTACTCGTCAAAACATCACGTCATAATCATCATTAACATCACTAACATCATGGTAAAACATCACAGCACCAAAAACATCAGAACATCACAGAAATCATAACAAAACTTTGCGAACAGTAGGGTTCGCTACTGAGTTCACTGTGCGAACTCGTTCGCTGGGAGGTTCGCCTTGCGAACTTCAGCGAATCCCTCAACTCCCACACAAAACCAGAAAGTTTCCCCTTCTGCCTCTATTCGCTTTGCGAAGCCCTTCGCTGGGACATTCGCTTTGCGATCATCACAGTTACTTCCCAACATTCATTAGAATCCCCACACTGCCATCGCGCATTCGCTGTGTTGTTCGCTTTGCGAACTTTGGCGAACATTCGCCTTGGAAAGCTTTCACTCGCTTTGCGAACCTGCGATTGCAGGAAATTGCTGCTACGCATTCAGTAGCATTCCAGCCCCAAAACCTTTGCGAGTCAACCTCAGATTTCCCCAAAAACATCCCAGAACAATCTCAAAACATCATGGCTCATCGAAGGTCTAAAACCTACGACATTTAGGTCGATTCAAACATATCCTAAACCTTAATTCACCTAAACCTTCAAAATTCTCAAGCTTCCCATAAACCCCATAAATCCCTTTTTATACAAGATCCCAAATATCATCAAAAGGTTTAGCCTCGAAGGCATATTTTTACCCAAACTAATTCAACCCTTAATAATCCATCATAGATTCATCAGAAATACCCCTAAATCATCGACAACTCATAAACCCTTCAAAAACCCCAAAAACCTCAAAATCCACTTTTAACACATCACTTCCTATATTGAAAACAATGAAAGGCAATACTCCCCATACCTTAGATTGTCGAATCTGAGCTTTCTTTATCGATCATGCGGAAACCTTCACAAATCCTAGTTGTTTCCCTTCTTTCTTCAGAGCTCTACACTTTCTCCTTATTTTCACGATCGAACCAAATGAATCATATTCCTCCCAATTCCTTTTTGTTAAACCCTTGGGCTTTCAAAAATGGGCTTTCTCCATATTACCCTCACTAATCCTCCTCAAAAGTTCAATTTTCCCTTAATTCCTCTAATATTATTTAAAATAATAATAATACTAATATATTCATATTATATACTATTATTTAATTAAAATAATCAAACTCCACCAAAAATACCGACATCGACACAAACCACCATATTCACCGAAAATTCACCAATATTATATTTAAATAAAATAAATATTCTAATAAATTTGGGGTGTTACAACTCTCCCCCGCTTAAAGAATTTTCGCCCTCGAAAATTACCTCAAAGAAATAGATTCCGATACGACTCCCTCATCTGATCTTCACATTCCCAAGTCCAAATTTCGCCAGTTAATCCACTATACAATACCTCCACCCAAGTTATGTCTTTATCCTGCAGTTGCCTCATCTCTCGACCGTCAATCCACACCAGCAAAGCATCCACTTCAGATTATCCCTCACTTGTACATCATCCATCTAAATCACATGCGACGGATCCGGAATGTACTTCCTCAACTGAGACACATGGAACACGTCATGCAATTTTACAAGTGACGACAGTAAAGCAATTCGATAGGCAACCTCTCCTATCCTCTGTGAGATTTGGTATGGACCAACAAAACGTGGAGTGAGCTTCCTAGACTTCAAAGCTCGACCCACACCAGTCACGAGCGTCACCCTAAAAAAACACGTGATCTCCATCTTGGAATTCAAGTGTCTTCCTCCCCTTATCAAGGTAGCTCTTCTGGCGACTCTGCGAAGCTCTCATCCTTTCTTGGATCATCTTAATCTTCTCAGTCGTCTCTTGCACAATCTCAGGTCCGAGTACAACACTCTCGCCCAACTCATACAAACACAAAGGAGTCATACACTTTCTCCCATACAAAGCTTCATAGGGCGCCATTCCAATACTAGCATGAAAACTATTATTGTACGTGAACTCAATCAACGGTAAATGGCCCTCCCAAGATCCTCCGTGATCCAACACACAAGCCCTCAGAAAATCCTTTAAGGATTGGATAGTCCTTTCTATCAGACCGTCCGTCTGCGGATGATAGGCAGAACTCATCCTCAACTTAGTACCCAAAGCATCTTGCAAACTCTTTCAGAACCTTGATGTAAATCTCGGATCTCTATCCGACACAATACTCAAAGGTATCCCATGCAACTTCACAATCTCCTCAATGTACATCTCAGCCAACCTCTGCATAGAATGATTAATCTTCATTGGCAAGAAATGAGCCGATTTAGTTAATCTATCCATAATCACCCAAATTGAATCACTCCCCTTTCTCAGTCTTTGGCAATCCCGACACAAAATCCACGGACATACTATCTCATTTCCATTCTGAAATACCCAACGGTTGCATCATACCTAAGGCTCTTGATGCTAAAACTTCGACTTCTGACAAGTCAAACACGCATACACAAACTCCGCAATATTCTTCTTCATACCCGGCCACCAAAACAACTTCTTCAAATCCTGGTACATCTTCGCAGTACCGGGATGAATACTCAACCTACTTCGACGTCCTTCTTCTAGGATACTCTTCTTGATTTCTGGAACCTCTGGAACACACACTCTATCTCGAAACCGCATCACACCTTCCTCATCAATCCGAAAGTCACCTCCGTTATCTTAGTTAATCAAAGTTAATTGGTCAACCAACTTTAATTCTGATTGCTGTCCCACTCTGATTTCTTCCAGAATACCACTCGTCAGCTTCAACATTCCCAATTTCACACTGTCAGGAGTCTTCTCACAAACCAAACTCAAATCTCGGAATTTCTCAATTAATTCCAATTCTTTCACCATAAGCATCGACTTATGCAATGACTTTTTGCTCAAAGCCACTACATTCGCTTTGCCAGGGTGGTAGCTCAAATCAAAATCAAAATCCTCCAACGGCTCTAACCACCTTCTCTGTCTCAAATTCAATTCTTTCTGATCAAATAAGTATTTCAAACTCTTATGATCGCTGAACACTTCAAAGTTAGAGCCAAACAGATAATGTCTCCAAATCTTCAACACAAACACCACAGCGGCCAATTCTAAGTCATGTGTAGGATAATTCCTCTCATGAACTCGCAATTGTCTCGAAGCATAGGCAACAACTTGTCCATCCTGTATCAATACTCCACCAAGACCCATCTTTGACGAATCACAGTACACCACAACAGATTCACTCGGATTAGTCAAAATCAACATCGGAGCGGTCATCAACCTCTTCTTCAATTCCACACAACTCTCTTCCCAAGTTACGTTCCACACCAACGCTTGACCCCTTTCGAGTCAACTAAGTCAAAGGTAATGCCAACTTAGAAAACTTCAATAAACTTGCGGTAATGACCCGCCAATCCCAGAAACTTCGTATCTTAGTAGCAGACTTCGGAGTCTCCCACTGTAATACAACATCAATCTTAGAGGGATCAACAACAATCCCACCACTTGAAATCACATGGCCAAGGAAAGTCACTTCCTTCAACCAAAACTCACACTTGGACAACTTTGCATACAACTTCTTCTCTTTCAGTACTTGCAACACAGTTCTCAAATGCTCGACATATTCTTCTTTATATCTAGACTATATCAAGATATCATCGATAAACACCACCACAAACTTATCCAAATACTCGTGAAAGATCCGATTCCTATACTCCCTGAACACTAGGTGCATTAGACACACCAAACGGCATCACAGTATACTCATAGTCACCATACCTCGTTCTGAAAGCCGCCTTCGGAATATCGTCAGGCTTAACACGAATCTGATGATAACTAGACCTCAAATCAATCTTGCTAAACACACAAGCATCTACAAGCTGATCCATAAAATCATCAATCCTTGGAAGTGGATACTTGTTCCTGATCGTCACTCTACTCAACCGTCTATAATCCATACACAATCTCATAATACCATCTTTCTCCTTCATCGACATCACAGAGGCACCTCACAGGGAAACACTCGGTCGAACAACTTCCTCTCCAGCGGTTCTTCTAGCTATTTCTTCAATTCACTTATTCAGAAACATACATTCCATATGCAATCACCAACATTCTAGCTTGCATCGAGTACCAGGTCGATAGCAAGTTCCACTCCACACTACCGTGGTACATCACTGATATCTCATGGGAACACCTCCAATTAGTCACACACCATAGGTAAATCACACATAACTGCCTTCTCTCATGCCTTCAAATAATCCAACATCATAACACCTTTCCATCATCTTCCACAGACTCGCCCACTTGCTTAACAGAACAAACCGCCCTTCACCTTCGTCGAAATTAGATTCAGGTGAACGTCAGGAATTACACACCACCGGCATATCACTAGCCATCACACTGTTCTTTATCCTTCAAAAAGCAGACATCAACAATACTTGATCATTCTCCTCGGGATATTCCACTTGACCAACAGGCACGAAACTCTAATTCGCCTCATCTTTGAATCTAATAGTCTGCATCGACTCATCAAAATAATCCGCAAGCACTCGGCTTAACCCCAATAATTCACTACACACACTACTCAAGCTCGCAAGAGATTAAGAGTGATCAGTTCCTGAATTTGTCAATTATTAACAAGAGATTAAGGGTGATCAGTTCCTCAATTTGTCAATAACAGCCGATATCATGAGGCGGTATAAACTATCTCCACCAACTATTGCATCGTCCAACACCACACTTAGCCAACGCTCCACACTCGAAGCACCTTGGAGAAGCACCATCTCCTCCCCCACTTGTTTCATTCCCAACCTGCAATTGGAAAAACAAAACAAGCATCGACAGTGTTTTTACACACATGTCACACACTAGGGAAACAAACAACATTAGACAACCTGGCCGGACGGACCGACCTGCTCTGATACCACTAATGTAACACCATTTTCTACCCCCAATAATGTTGCAGCAGAAACAACTCAAAATATCAGAGTAAAGCATCAAAATCACCTCAAAGGGTGCATATTTCTCATTTAAATCAAATTAATACACCTGCCCTATAAACAAAGGGTTTTTCCTCAAAATAAATCAAAAGCCTTCACATGGCTGTGGAACTCAAAATTCTCAATTAAAAGGTTTTAAACAAACATCGTAATACTCAAAATAAAACCACATCATCAAATGACAACAAAATAAGGAAACAACATAGTTCGACTCAAAGGACCCCAACCCGATGTTACACTATCAGAGCAAGACCCTCTAAATCGACCAAAAACAAAATAAACTTCAAGGTCTTTGAAGGCATCCACAGCTAAACCTGATCACCTACACGTTACCCACGTGGAGGCAATATTCAAACAGGCAGGTGAGTAAAATAATTCATTATAATCAATATAAAATAAGATATGCATAAAAATGGCATCATCATCATATACAACATCATCAAGGTCATCATAAAGGAAAACATCAGGAATCACTATATCATAAAATCAAATCAATGCTAATCAAATGCAATGCATAACAAGACTCATGCATGTGGTACCAATCGTCATAATCGATGGACACTAGGCCATCACCCCTCCAAAGATCCCCGTCAATAGGATCGATTCCGTATAGGAACCGGAGCACGTCATAATTACCTCATATTCGCACAATGGGAATAAAGTATCGTCACAGAGTATGCATATGAATGCATGATACACAGTCAATAATCATCATCATCACAACAATATTATGTGCATCATCATTCATCAAAACATCATGTTCGTCATGTCGTTATTTATTCATCAAAACATCATGCGTCATCATCTTATCATCATACATAATACATAAACAACTCATGATCATCAATATACGTGATAGTAATTCATATCGTCAAGTAATCATCATACATCAAATATACACAGTTCATAATCATCAATATTATCATGAAATTCATATCATCAATTACTCGTCAAAACATCACGAAATCATCACGTCATAATCATCATTAACATCACTAACATCATGGTAAAACATCAGAAACATCACAGCACCGAAAACATCAGAACATCACAGAAATCATAACAAAACTTTGTGAACAGCAGGGTTTGCTACTGAGTTCGCTGTGCGAACTCGTTCGCTGGGAGGTTCACCTTGCGAACTCCAGTGAATCCCTCAACTCCCACACAAAACTAGAAAATTTCCCCTTCTGCCTCTCCTTGCTGCCTCTATTCGCTTTGCGAAGGGCTTCGCTGGGACATTTGCTTTGCGAGCATCACAGTTACTTCCCAGCATTCATTAGAATCCCCACACTGTCATCACGCATTCGCTGCGTCGTTCGCTTTGCGAACATTCGCCTTGCGAAGCTTTCACTCGCTTTGCGAACCTGCGATTGCAGGAAATCGCTGCTACGCATTCAGTAGCATTCCAGCCCCAAAACCCTTGCGAGTTCAACCTCAGATTTCCCCAAAAACATCCCATAACAATCTCAAAACATCATGGCTCATCGAAGGTCTAAAACCTATGACATTTAGGTCAATTCATACATATCCTAAACCTTACTTCACCTAAACCTTCAAAATTCTCAAGCTTCCCATAAACCCCATAAATCCCTTTTTATACAAGATCCCACATATCATCAAAAGGTTTAGTCTCGAAGGCATATTTTTACCCAAACTAATTCAACCCTTAATAATCCATCATAGATTCATCAGAAATACCCCTAAATCATCGAAAACTCATAAACCCTTCAAAAACCCCAAAAACCTCAAAATCCACTTTTAACACATCACTTCCTATATTGAAAACAATGAAAGGTAATACTCCTCATACCTTAGATTGTCGAATCTGAGCTTTCTTTATCGATCCTGCGGAAACCTTCACGAATCCTCGTTGTTTCCCTTCTTTCCTCAGAGCTCTACACGTTCTCCTTATTTTCACGATCGAACCAAATGAATCATATTCCTCCCAATTCCTTTTTGTTAAACCCTCAGGCTTCCAAAAATGGGCTTTCTTCATATTACCCTCACTAATCCTCCTCAAAAGTCCAATTTACCCTTAATTCCTCTAATATTATTTAAAATAATAATAATACTAATATATTCATATTATATACTATTATTTAATTAAAATAATCAAACTCCACCAAAATACCGACATCGACACAAACCACCATATTCACCGAAAATTCACCAATATTATATTTAAATAAAATAAATATTCTAATAAATTTGGGGTGTTACACGTAATGGGCAAGACATTACGCGTATGACAAGGGCGATACGAGGGCGTTACGCATATGGAACCCATTTTTCCACGGCCCTCTGTTGAAACACGTAATGGTACGCGTAAGGTGCAAGGCATTACGCGTAAGGAAGTAAGTACTACGCGTAATGGAATTAATATGGAATCAAGATGGAATTTTTTAGAGAATCAGCTTCTGCCCGTACGCGTAACCCTCTGAGCAATACGCGTATGGCAAGCGGTAGAGGTGGGCAATACGCGTATGGGTGTTGGCAATACGCGTATGACCAGCGAGAGGGGAGAATTTTTCCGTTTCACGATTTCTTTCCCGATTTCGCGTCCAATGCGGTTTCTTTCTTGTCTGAGAGGTTGGGATAGGTGCCAGAACTTGTTGAATTTAGGAATGGTAGTAAAAATCATTTAAAATGGAATTGGATAGATTAATTAGATAATTAACTAATTAAGGCCTCGTGAGGTATTTTCCTTAATTGTGTGTATTATGATGAATTAATTTGACAGTTGTAGTAATACTAGTGTGTATTACGGTGAGTATGTATCTCACGTGTGATCAGGAAGATCGTGTAAATGTATAACTGATTGTTATACATGTATTTTGTGCATAGTTCTTGTTATGTATGTGTTATGTTGAATTGATTGGACACGTGTGGTAATACTATTGTGTATTACGGTGAGTATGTATCTCACGTGTGATCAAGGGGATCGTGAAGAGGTATAGTTGTTATTATACTTATGTTTTGTGCATCATTTGTGTCGTGTATTTCATGATGTGTCTGGTGGAGACAGCTAGGTGGGAATCCATGATGGGTGCCTAGTATTGTCCGAACTCCAATGTGGAGTTGTATGGAGACAAATCATTGCTCAGTGGGAGTGTATGTGATTTGTCCAGACTCCAATGTGGAGTTGTATGGAGATAAATCATTGACCAGTGGGAGTGTATGTGATTTATCCGAATTCTTTTATGAATCAGGTTCAATTGAATGAACCATGTTGTGTGGTACCACTTGCATTGTATTGTGTCATTGAGTTATATTGCATAATTATGTTTGGTTGTTCTGGATCATCGTGAGCCCGGTGGGGAGTATAACGATGTATCCATGTTTTCTGCGGGAATTGGTGGGTTCTTGAAGAACCACTTTTGATGTGTCATTTATATGTTATATCTGTGAATATGAATATATGTGATGTGTTGGTGTGCTTATATATATATATATATATATATATATATATATATATATATATATATATATATATATATATGTCATAACTTGTGTATATGAATATATGATATCTTTGTATGTTATATGTGTTAGTATGTGGTGTGTGGGTGAGTTGAATAATATATGTGAATTATATGTTTACATATTATTATGCAATCTTGATTTAGTTGTTATTTCTCACCCTTCTGCTAGAATATGCTTTTATGGCATAGTGCAGATTAGCCGCTGTAGAGGCGTGGAGGCGAGTGGAAGAGTTAGATCTTCATTTTGTTTAGATCTTTGGTGTCTGCTCTGATATGTAACACGGGAGTCGGGGGAAACGCTTTTGTTATTTATGTATATATATGTGACTATATATATATATATATATATATATATATATTGGATAACTTGTACGTATATTTTGATGTTATGAAACAACTTATTTTGTAAAACGAGTCAATTATGGATCGTTCTGCTTTATTCCATAATTGAACTTTCCTTTTGTTGGAAAAAGTTTCCTGTTATTATTTATTCCAATTTATGTTATGTATCAAAGTTATAAGCAGGTGGATTATGTTTTTCTCAAATGTGGCATCCTTATTTCTGTCGAAATTTTTTTTATTCACTCTAATTTAATTATGTATTATTTATCCGCTAGATGGGAATTGGGGTGTTACATCGGTCACCGACTTCGGAGTCTCCCATTGTAGAACAACGTCTACCTTAGATGGATCTACAACAATATCGTTACCTGAAATAACATGACCAAGAAAACTCACCTCTTTCAACCAGAACTCACACTTCGACAACTTAGCATACAATCTCTTCTCTTTCAGCACTTGCAATACAACCCGTAGATGTTCAGCATGCTCCTCTTCTGACTTAGAATAAATCAGAATGTCATCAATAAACACAACTACGAACTGGTCCAAATAGTTATGGAAAATCCGATTCATATGTTCCATGAATACACCAGGTGCATTAGTAACTCCAAATGGCATCACAACATACTCGTAATGTCCATATCGAGTCCTAAACGCCGTCTTCTGAATGTATTCGTCCTTCACTCGTATCTGATGATACCCCGATCTCAAATCAATCTTACTAAACACACGAGCGCCCACTAACTGATCCATCAAATCGTCTATTCTTGGAAGCGGGTACTTGTTCTTAATCGTCACTTTATTCAGCTATCTGTAGTCAATAAACAACCTCATACTACCGTCCTTTTTCTTCACCAGTGACACTGGAGCTCCCCAAGGTGACACACCTGACCTCACAAACTTCTTTGCTAACAATTCTTCCAACTGTTTCTTCAGTTCTGCTAATTCTGACGCCGACATCCGATATGGAGCCATGGAAATAGGTCTAGTACCAGGTACAAGATCAATGCCAAACTCCACTTCTCTCTCTAGCGGTATATCAGCAACATCATCTGGAAATACTTCTGGAAATTCTCGTACCACTTGCAACTCATTAATCACAGACTCGTTCTCCACCGACAAAGATGCAAACAATGCTAACACTTGAGCTTCTTTGTCTAAGAGCTCCTTCAATTCCCTAGCAGATAAATAACCATCTTCCTTCTCTTCTTCCGGAGCAAGGAAACACATCGTCTTGTTGTAATAATTGATATGAACATGATTGAATTCTAACCAGTTCATTCCCAAAATCACATCAAGACCATCTAACGGTAAACAAACAAGATCGACACCAAAGTCCTTACCGTAAATTGACAAAGGACATCGCAAACAAACTAGGGAAGTAGTCACTGGTCCCTTCGCAGGAGTTTCGATAACCACTTCTCCCTTCATAGAAGAAACAACAAGGCCTAATCTTTTCACACAATCGGCAGCAATAAAATAATGTGTGACACCAGTATCAATCATAGCAATCAAAGGTGTATCATTAATGTAACAAATACCTCTGATCAGTCCATCATCAGTGGAAGTCTGAGTTTCTGTCAAAGCGAACCCCTTCCCTCCAGTCGAAGCTTTCTTTGGCTTTTGGCAATGAGTACTAATATGACTGTAACACCCATATATAAAACTCATACATCAAAGCATAAACATTATATATAGATCCAAGTGTTTGGTACTGAAACACATAAGCTCTTAGTTAACACATTGTATACAAATAAATGCCCTAAAGTACAAAGTACAAAACCTAAGGCATATTATACACAAGATGTTCAAATGATAAAAACTAAGAACTAGATCAACAATGATCCCAAAATATACTTCGCTATGGAAACTAGCCATCAACAAGCAAGGAAAAGATCACACGACCTTATCCTTACCCTTCTCAGAACCTGAAGCACCTGAAATACATCAACAACGTGGGGTGAGATACATCAAATCTCAGTGAGTTCCCTATCTTATGGATTCTCTCGGATTAACAAGGTTCTAACAATCCTAACTCAAGTCTGGGGGAAAAGGGAAAAGGACCATTGAGTTCATGCTTTATAATTCTCACACTATATGGAAACATGGCATGAGTTCATTAACTCACAACATCACTAATCGATAACCATACCAAGACATCTCATATTCCCGTCCGCTTCTACGTCTAGAAGGCGACCCGAGTCATAGATCCTTGTAGTTACTTTGCATACGAATTAGATTTGGGATCATCGGCCTGTTAACTGTGAACCGTCACTTCTCATGGCCTATTAACCATCACAAGTCTCTACCCATAACATATGTTCCAATCGTACTACACGTAGGGAATCAAACCTACCAAGTAATTGTGTACCCGTTTCAGAGGAGCTCGAGACCCATGAAACTACACTCAAAATATTCCGGTTACGATTACATGATCACATACAACAATTACGATTGTATTCGACAATCACAAGACTACACCGCCTTAAGGTCTCTCTTGCCTTTTCACAACCACAAAGGTTAACCACATGTTCCATACTAGTGTTCACTCTCAACTAGGCCAATACTCGGCAATGGTGTATCTTTCAACAACACGTGCTCGACATCGCCATCTAGAGTTGTCTACAATTTCTAGTTCCTTACTAGATTCTCCTATAGTTCAAGTTGAGGTTTTCTCACTCTTCCTATATTGTTTTCATATTTGTATGCATTTTCACTTACAATCATGTTAAACAATAATAGGATAGGCAAGACATGTCATAATTGCATAGTAGAATAATATATAACAATTAAAAGATAAATATATCACTTTTGGAACTTTCTCGATTATTTAATCGGTCGGTAAAATCTACATATTTCATCTCCATTGCATAGAATATTTCCTCGGCTTTACATCGATATAAAGAATGATCGAATCCGATAAATGAGTCGAAAGTTATGAATTTTCTCGTTTAAGGAATAAAATTCCAAGTCCCAGGTCGCGCTAAGCGCGCCCCTTCCCGCGCTAAGCGCGAATTCTTCGGTTTGGAGGGGTTGCAGGAATTCAACACCGCGCTGAGCGGGCTCCTGCGCGCTAAGCGCGCTCTGCGAAACTCAGAAAAAAAACCTGCTATAACAGTTCAAAACCAACCCTCTCAATCCCTCAACATCAGTCTCAAACAACCAAACAGAGGTATATAACATGTTTTACCATGGTTTCATCATCAAGCTTTCATAAAACCTCATTCTCATCAAGAACACATATTTTCCATAAACCCTAAGATTTTCAATTTATTCAAAGTATACCAAAACATCAAAGCAAACATCAATACATGTTTCTACAAGCATATTGATAATTCCTTTCAATTTATATCGAATTCTAACCGTTAAAACATCGATTTCCATAAATTCGACCTAAACCAAACAATTTCAAAACTTCTAAAAATTGGTACTAACTAGAACCCACCTTGGATAGATGATGAAAATGGTGAGAATAAGATGATTGGGCAAGGATTGGATGAATGGATGATGATTTGCTCTTGAAGTTCTTCAAATTTCCTCTTCTCCACTTTTCTCTCCTTCCTTTCCTTTCTTTCCTTCTTTCTTCTTTCTCTCTTTCTTACTAAATTTTTCTTTTGTTTGGAAAATGGGAGGAAAAGAATTATGTAGTAAACTTAGTATTAGAAATAATACTACTAAATGTCCAAAAAGTCTCTTAAATCCAAATTAATAAAATACCTTAGAGTCAGATAATATTAATTGGATTTATTCTAAGTTCCACAATTACTCTAATTATTTTGTCAAATAATTTCTCAGAGTACACTGGGCTCAGTCGATCACAATATAATATTATCCGGAGTAATAAAATACGGGGTATTACAATGACCCTGCTCTCCACAATTGTAGCAAGTCACCATATTAACCTTGCAATCAGCAATCAAATGTCCGGATTGTCCACACTTGAAACACTTCTTCACGTCACTCGTGCATTCACTAATACGATGACCCAACTCACCACATCGGTAGCACTTCAGAGGAACAGGGGCATCTCCCCCACTTGACTTCTTGCCATCAACATACCTCTGCTTACCTTTATCAGCAGGAGCTGCATACGGCTTCCCGTGATGCATCTGTTGTTTCCCTTTCCTCTCGGCCAACCCCTTAAAGTGAGCCGATCGAGCTTTACTATCCTCCTCAAAGATCCTACAGCAATCCACTAAATCTGGAAACCTCCTGATTCACTGATACCCAATTGCCTGTTTGATCTCAGGCCTCAAACTATTCTCGAACTTGATACACTTCGAGAACTCAGCAGTCGCCTCACTGTAGTGCAGATAAAACTTGGCCAGATCTGAGAACTTGGCAGCATAATCCGTAACCGACATACTACCCTGCTTCAATTCCAGAAATTCGATCTCTTTCTTCCCCCGAACATCTTCAGGAAAGTACTTCCTCAAGAATTCCCTACTGAGCACAGCCCAAGTGATCTTTTCCCCGGTCGCCTCCAACAATTGACGAGTGCTAACCCACCAGTCATCGGCTTCTCCAGCTAACATGTGAGTACCCAATCGTACCTTCCGTGCCTCAAGACACTCCATAACCCGGAAGATTCTCTCAATCTCCTTGAGCCAAGCCTGCGCTCCATCTGGATCATATCTTCGCTTGAAAGTAGGCGGTTTGTTCTTCCGAAACTCATCATTCTCGTTAGCACGCGGCAGATTCTGCACGGCTTGAGCCATAGCTTGCATAGCAGCAGCAAGTGCAGCGTCGCTCCTTCCAGCCATTCAAAACTGTTACGCATCAACAACAGAAACAATGGTTAAGGAATCTACACCGATAGTAATCGACTGTCACACACAACAACGACAACGACCCAACGACTCGACGACTTGGCCGGACGGACTAATCTGCTCTGATACCACTTTGTAACACACCAAATTCCCACGACGATTTAAGCATAATTTATTAGAGTAAGAAAATAAAACACATGAATTTAGGATGCTGCATCAACTACTCAACTTAACATTGTCATAATATAAAATCATATCAGCCTAGTACATTAACATTCATACACAGCGGAATAATCAACTCAAATTAAAACATGTTTTGTCATACATAATGTCTCCAATTAGATCAGTAACAACATAAAATAGAATTAAAAGACTCTAGCGTTCTGACACCCCCGTTGTTACAAACTCAGAGCAGACGTGACTCGATAACTCACGCCAGAAGACCTCGTCTTCACCACTCCACTTGACGACTACTCCTGCGTATCTGCACGTTACCCACGTGGAGGTAACATTCAAACAGAAGGGGGTGGGATTCTCAATCAATCAAAAGAATAAGATGATATAATATGCAAGTATAAATCATCAAGTAATACACCCATATTATGACATTCAGCAACAATTCCACACTTAATGCTACCACAGATATGTATTCGAAAACACACTGCAACACCACCATCAAGAAAATGCAATGAGACACCTACTAGACTCAATGCATGTGGTATCATTTCGATCCCTGTTTCATGATCATAATCCCCGTCGGGACGTCGATTAATCGCTCACACCCCACATGGGCACACGACAATCGTGATTGCTCACACCCCACATGGGCACACAATCACCTCAACAACAACAACAATATTGATCCCATTAAGGAATCCGGATAACGCTCACACCCCACATGGGCACACGCCATCCCTTAACTCATGCATATGTTTATGCACCTTCAATGACAACATGCAACAACGACTAATGTGAATACATGACATACCATTGTTACATCACATCATCAATCAATAATCAACACGTATTTTATCAAACATCCTTCATTGTGTCATACGACCACTACACACCTATGCATCATTTAGTCATGCATTTCATGTTATCATATCAATATCAACAAAACAAGCATATAATCCTCCAATACATGCTCACAACATCACAACAACAAGGCCGCATTCACATAATATAAATTATAGAATTTTCCACTAATTTTTAACTAATAAAAATATTATTTTTCAGTCCCAGGTCGCGCTAAGCGCGCCCCACCCGCGCTAAGCGCTCTACCCACTGCCTCGAGGAGGCGAGATCCTTCCAGACCGCGCTAAGCGGACTCTGCGATTTTTGCAGAAAAACCCTGCGATAACAGCATCTTCTCACCTGCGATTTTCTGCTCTAAATCTGATTTTTAACATCAATTTCACACAGATTATGCATCTATAGTCTACACCTAACTATGGCAATCCAAACAAATAAATCAAACAATACCAATTCATCCATTCCAATCACATTTCCACAAATTCTACCAAAACCCTCATTCAACCCACAAACATCATTCTTATGGATTCAACCTAACAATTCCACCCACATACATATATCATCAAACCCTTAAGAGATAAAGAATTCCCACCCTTACCTTAGGATTCTTGAAATCTTCCCTTAACAATGGAGCCCTTCTTCTCTCCCCTAGCTTCTTCTCACCCTTTCTCCCTTCAGCTCTTCAACTTTCTCTTCTTTTCACGTATCCGAGAATAACTTACATTCTCCACTCTTTACATACCCCTAAATATGATTCGCCTCTTTTACCCTTACTTATTCCTACGAATTTACCTCCTTACCCTTCCATTTTCCTTATTATCCAAATATTATTTTCAAATATTATTATTACTATTATCTAAATATTATTATTATTATTATTATTATTATTAGTTCACAAATTCAATAATAACAACAATATTCTCTGATAATTTAAATAATAGTATAAATCAACTAACCCTTTCCTTCGACACCTTATCCTTCATAATTCTAAGGGCACTACCCCACCCTAAGGGTAACCCAAACTTGACCAAAAATACCTAACACACACTTCATACAACAATATTCAATTTAATCACGAAAAATAATTAAATTAAATCGGGGCGCTACATGAGGCGTTGTAGTGTCAATTGCTCATACCACTATTCTGAATCATTTGTTAGAGTAAAAGAAAAAAGATATTAGTCGCGTACCTTCTTTATTATGTCCTTCTACTTCAATAGTGGTGCACAGAGTGAGGAAGTGCTTCAAGTGCTTGTTATCACCTTCATTTAGCCTTCTTGTAAAATGTGTCTACTTTATTTCACAGAGTAATGATGCGTTGAAATCGAACTTTGTCACAACTCTAAGTTGGTTCACAATGGCCAATATTTACCATTCAGTGTACGACCATCATTGCCCATAGTAATCTTTCTTATGGTGGAGGGACTATTTCTTCCTCTTAATGTCCTTTCATTTTGTTGTATGACTGAAATTCCTCTTTTTCTTTCTTTTTGTACTTGACTTTTTTTTTCCAGCTCCCTCTTTCTTTTATTGTTTCCTTAATCGAGTCTCCTTTAGATTTACACGAGCAAACTTTTTTAATTTATGCTTGAGAAGTTCAATTAGAGATTTTCATTGCATACTAAATTAAACAACTTGAGGTCTTTTTTCAAAGTTATTGCACAATGCTTCCACCTCTTTATTGGTTAAGGGAAATGATGATTCATTCAATACACAACTGAAATGGTCATAAAAACTTTCAACATTGATATGACTATAACGTTGGTCATCAAACGTTTTAACATTAAACATTCATAACATATTCCCTTGCAAAGTACAAGTTACCTACTTTGAATGTTTTCATATCATTAGTTAACTTCAATCAAAGTTTGAGATTTCCATGAGCATACTTTTTAATGAAATCTAAAAGCTAAAATGTTGTGATCACGTGTTTTGCAAATTAAACATATCAATATATCGACAATAACCAACTTGATGAAAATTTTTACATAGCTATGAATCTAAAAAATTTATGTTTTCTTCTTAATTTTTTGAAACCTCTTTACAATGTCCTCTTTAGTTTTAACTAAAAATTTGTAATGAACATACCAAGTTTATCTTAACTATCAACAATATTCAATATAGTTACAAATGGTTTAGTAAATTTCAATATATCAAACATATTTACTCTCAAATTCAAAGTCTAAGACTTGATCCACGTATTATTTTGTCTTTGCTTCTTTGGCATTATGGAAATGGCCAATTCTTTACATGTTATCACGATTCTTGAGCATTAATATCGGCGGTTTTTCACCATTCCTACACTATTCCCAAAGCAACAAGTTCATTTGTATGGATATTTAAAAAATGTAGATGAATTGTTTAAATAACTGAAAAGTGTAATATAATATAAAAAATTTAGTATGATTCATTTAAAGAACCAAAATGAGTTCTTTGGATGTGGATGCTTTCATTGTGTCTTTACGAACTAAAATATTTTACAAAATAATGAAATTAGTGGCGCATGATGAAATATTTCTCTTTCACATAGGGGTGTTTTAGGCGCGGGTCGATCCACGAATCTGCTGACACATACCGAATCAACCTATAAATTACTCGAACCCATTCATTTACGGGTATACCTAATCCACCCCATAACAACCCTTATAATTTTGGTTCGAGTATCAGTTTGAGTTTTTCAACGCACGGACCCGTTGACCCAATCCATTGATGTGACTTTAATAATTTCTTCTTCTTCTTCTTCTTATTATTATTATTGTTATTATTTTAAAGAAAATATAAAATTAATATCTTACTAATAACCATAATGTTTCCATTTTTTAATTCTCCACCAATAATACTACTAGACCAATAAATTTACGTAACTCCAAGATTAAATAATATTTATTATTTTCTTTTGTTGAATTTCCAACTTATGTATTTCATGGAAATAACACGTTTTGTTAAATTTTATACTATTACCAAGTGTTATGTCATGTTATTGAATTTTATTAGATATTATATGATGTGTTTCATCAAATTTGAGTGTTATAAATGAATATGATTGTATTGAATTGTGTTACAATTTTTTTAAACCGACAAAAAAATTATAAAAAAATATTTTTTATTTGAAACACAACCTGTGAACCCAACCCAACCCAACTCAACCCATAAATGAACGAGTCAGTTCAAATCGATTTTGATAATAAAATTGTAGATTAGACGAAAAACCAAACCCATTAAAATTTGAACGGGTTGGACTAGGGGTGAGTAAGGGACGAGTCGGGAAGGGCTATGACTAACCCTAACTCTGTCCTAAGTTTTGATCGGGCTATTTTAATAACTTTAACCCGTACTTAAACCCGAAAAAAACTCGATACTATATAAGTTAGTTTAGAGCGGGTTAATATAAGACGATATCGGGTTGATCCGAAATATATGAAAAAAAATTTAGGGACTTAAGAAATTTATTATAGTATTTTAAATTTTTTATTTAAATAAAAAATATGAATAAAATCATTAACATGAATGAAAAAATAATTAAAACATCTAAAGTCAATTAAAAAAAAAACATGATGTAATTTTATATATGTCATTACCTTTAAATTTTCGATGTAAAATAAAAAACATGATATAAGAGAATTTGAGAAGTGTAAAAGTTGAAAAGTAGGAAGATAATTATGAGTTGGGAAGTAGAAAAGTGTATTGAAAATTTTGAATAATGTAAATATACTAATAAATTAAATAAATAAATAATACCACATGTGAATATTAGAACGGTTTGGGTAATCCGAGGGTCAACCCAAACCCAATCCAACTCGATATCAGATTTATTTTTAAACAGTCTTTTTTATTTTATTTTTTGCATTAGACAGAAAAAAGACTAACCCGAAACTATTAAATTAAGACGGATCTCTAGATTGGGTTAAGTTCTACGCACCCCTAAGTTGGATAATGGTTTTGGCCAAACTCCTACTTCCACATTCCACATGTACTATCACAACAAATACAAAACAGAATAGTGGTTACAAACATATTAGGTAATATTATAATCATGTAACACAATCTCCCTCTGATTTTTCTATGTATTGCAACACAAACCAAAAAAAAACTTTGGAAATTCATTTTTCGATAACCTTCTAATTACATCACCGTTCTTTGAAATCAAATGGTCGTTTTCTCTGTAAAACCCTTATTCACCATCTTTGTCGTTTCACTCACTCTCCTTGTCGTTTTCACATTGCTATCGCCTCGTTACCCTTTCTCTCCCAAAATCGGATTTTTGGAGAACCCTCACTGTATGCTTCACAATTTCAATTTCCCTTTTTGTTTCTAGGTTTAATATGCCAAAAAGATTCGAACTTTGCAGCTTGGTATTTTCAATCTGAATTGTTAGTATCTCATACACTAACAATTTTCTGTTTTTATTATTTGTTTTTCCTTGTGACTGATCTATGATTTGTTGGGGTTGCAGAGAGGATGTAGATATATGAAGTGTTAGGAGATTCATGGAATGAAAACCTTACAAATGGTGGCTACAATGACATCAACTTGGTACTTTTTTGCTTAACCAAATCATAGTTTTGGTTCTATTGTTAACTTTTATTTTTGGAGGTTAAAAGTTAGTTATTTTTTATTAACTTTTGTGATTACTTGATTTATTCTTACTTAGTATAGTTATAATTGCTTGTTGGGATTGAACTTTTAGAAATTATTTGGAACAATTCTACTTGTTTTTGAATGATTGGAACCTTGAGTGTATATATGCTTAGTTTTACTTTGGTCGTTGAAGCATTAACACATACACCGAAGTGATACATCGACAATGGTAGTAGTTTGAGAAAATATAAGTGATTTGATGTAGTAAATGCGAGAAAATAGAAGTAATTGGATGTAACCATATGTATCTGTGTCGAACACTTATACCTGTGGGACAATGGATACACCTTCGATATGGACTATGAAGTATCGATGCTACATAGACATTGATATTGGAACTTAGCAGTTAGTGCAACTGAGGAGTTTTAAACTATGAGGCACGGACACTAGTAACACGACCCAGACACACCGACACCGGTAATAATTTAAAAAATGAATAAGTTAAACATAATCACAAGTGTCGGTGTCGGTTTCGGACACAGACACACCTTTTTACAAAGGTGTCGGGTCGGTACTACATAGGTTTTCTGAATCAACCTTAATTGGCTTTCATTGCAGGCGTTGCTTTTGTGTCTTCTTTATTCTTTAAATGCTGCAGCTCTACCGTTAGAAACCAATGGATATATTAGGATGGATTGCTACGGGGGCCTCAACTAAATGTGAAGAGATGTGAGTGGTTGAAGACAATCCTTGAATATCAACTTCGGACCCTATGTTGATGCTCAATACTCTTTTGCTTGTTTCGTGAAATTGATATAAAATCTCCCGTAATTGCACTCCTATGACGGTGTGGGAATCACTCGGCTGTCAAATACAATGCTTGTCCTACCAAAGTTTAAGGTGGCTTCATATTGGAATGAAACAAGGCAAGATATCTTTCCATTTCCGTGGAATTGGTTTTATTTGCAATCTGTTATTGTAAATAATGGTTATTGATAGGTTTTATTGCAGTGGTTTTGCAGATGTATTGATGTAGACTACTTCATTTCACACATGGATGGCTTTGTCAAAGTCGTCAAAACGTTACCACCGGGAGATTGCAACTAAAAAACCTGCTCAAGTGGATTGTCGGAACAGGTATGATTATGTATCTCATTTCTGTCTTACTATTATCGACAACTTGGACATTTTTTGTTCTAAGACCATAAATTAACTTCTATTAAAAGAAAACAATCATCTAAGATTCCGTTTATTCAAACAATTTCATGACGAATGAGATTTTGCTCATAAACTATATCCCCAACTTGGTCCTTGAATTAAGAGAAATTCAAAAAAGTCCCTAAAACTATAAATTATCGGTCATTTTAGTTTTTAGCCATAACTCTATGCAGTGTTGTCAAATAGCAGCGCTATATTACTATAGTATAACGAAATTCGAACAAATTGCCACTGTTCCATGATACCCTATTTAATGCAATTGTTATCAAATAGCGGCTAATCTTCGGTGTAGCTGAATTTGAACAAACCACTACTTTCTGTGATTGACAACACTACCTCTGAGTACCATAGAGTTTTAGCTAACTCCTATAAGGACTGATTTGATATTTATAATTAACCTTTAAGGGACTAATTTGAAATAATTGCTAATAGAGGGCAATGCTCGGACAAAAATGATAGACGATTTTGATTTCCAAAGACTTTTTTTTTTGTTTTGACATTATTCCCCTAACTAATGGGCCAGAGTACGGCCCAAGGAAAAGCCATGGGCAAGGCCCGATTGTTATGACATTTTTCCTACAACACTTTAGAAAACAACAGAAAAAGAACATTGATTTGGGGAGCATTTCATCGATTAGGTTTTCGTTTTCAATTGTCTCCGTTGTCTTGTCTCACAGTCACACACATCAATGGAAGTAATCACAGAAGGAGCGAACAACATCAACATCTCTGATCCTATTAACAAGAATCGTATTCACGTCTCCAACTCCAAAAAGCCCATCTTCTTCTTCGTTAATCTGGCCAAGGTAATCTAATAAACGATTTATATTTTTTTCGTTTTCATATTAATTTTAAATCTCTCAAGCTTCTTCAGTTATGTATTGTTTTTAGTTGATGCGGACACATTAGGTTTTATTGAATAGTTGTTGATTTTCTTTTGCTTTGTTTTGCAGAGGTATATGCAGCAGTATGATGAGGTTGAGCTTTCAGCACTAGGATCGGGTATCAAATCTTGAAACTGAATCTCATTCATTAATGTTTGGCCATTTTTTGATTTAGATTTTTATTCTTTTTGATTGGTTAGGGTTTTGAGCTATTTATTGCTTTTATCACTTTAACTATGCGAGATTAAGAATTTTGACAAACTAAAGATTAGCGTACACAAAAACTACATTGATTTGTAGATGTTTCTCTCGGAAGCACAATGTTACACAAACTACTTAATCTTGTAGACAGCCTCGGTGTATGTTTTGACTCTTAAAGGCCTCCTCAGGCTGAATTGCTGTTTATTGATGAGCTATATCGTACTAAATGATGTCAATTGCAGTAAATAGTGTTCTGTTTGAATTCCGCTATGCTACAATAGCGATTTGTTCGAAATCTGCTACGGTATAGCTTCAATTTGACGAATTGTTTTTCAGGTCTTTAAAGAGTTGTTTAGGTTAGTTTGGCTACTTCTCTGACTCTTTCTGCCCTGAACATGGGCAGAGAAAGCTAGACGTGCTTCAGTTTGCTGCGGTCTAGCACGTTTCTTAAAATGAATTGTGTATTATGCTAGTGTCAACGGAATCATATGTTAAGAAAAATTGACACTTGAGGATAAAGGGATTTAAATAGGACTTGAAAGTAAATAGATTTGTTGTTTGATTTTGCACGCTAGATTTGAATACAGTGTTGTTAACGACGGAAAGCCAAAATTTTGCAATATAAACACGCCATTCTGGCTTACGCCCTTCACAACTTGCCATTTGTGGGGGTATTAACTGATTACACATTTCCCTTAAGAAGCTGTCATAAGTTGGAAATTAATTTAAATTGGGCTTTAGTATCGTCCCGATTTATATATTGAATCTTTTCTTGGTCGCCATTTCTTATCTCTGATTTTTCATTTTTTTTACATTATTGTTGTTGTTACAGCTATTGCCTCAGTAGTTTCTGTTGCAGAGATTTTGAAACAGAGCGGACTTGCTGTGGAAAAAAGTGAGTATTATCTACTATGTCTTCTTTGGCCAATTGTCTCCCTTTCACGTTTCTCTTTCTGCCGGCACTCGAATAATCGAACAATTAAATTTGATTTGCTGAATCTTTATGCAGAAATCAAAACATCAACAGTTATCCTAAATGATAATTCCAGAGCTAGACCAATGCAAAAGGCCAGGGTAAGGGTGATCATATATTTTTGTCTCCGATCTTCAAGGATCCTGCTTTATGACTTTCTTATTAAGCCTCATTTTTTGTTTTTTTAGATTGAAATAGTACTCGAGAAGACTGCAAACTTCGACGAGTTGATGGCTGCTGCCGCGGCAGCTGCTGCTGAAAAGGGTGAAAAGGCGGCAGCTGAAAAAGGTGAAAAGGCAGATAAGGAAAAGGGCAAAAAGGCAGCAGCAGCAGCTGAAAATGCAGATAAGGAAAAGGGCGAAAAGGCAGCAGCAGCAGCTGAAAATGCAGATAAGGAAAAGGGCGAAAAGGCAGCAGCAGCTGAAAATGTTGAAAATGCTGATAAGGAAAAGGGTGAAAAGGCAGCAGCAGCTGAAAATGTTGAAAATGCTGATAAGGAAAAGGGTGAAAAGGCAGCAGCAGCTGAAAATGCAGATAAGGAAAATGGTGAAAAGGCAGCAGCTGACAATGGTGAAAAGGGAGATAAGGAAAATGGTGAAAAGGCAGCAGCTGAAAATGATGAAAAGGGTGATAAAGAAGAGCACACACTGCATGAAGTTCAACCCATATCACCTGTTTCGGGTTAAGTTATGGCCTCTTGAATGATTGTTTGATTGTTGTTAGTAGATAGCAGACATAAATATAATGTGTTAGACTGATATGTTACCAATAAGTTACAAGGCTAAGCGCATGTCATCGCGCTAAATCCTCATGCGTAAATTTTACGAGTTTTGAGGTAGCAGATAATAGCTATGGTATGAATATATGATATTCAACCTGTCTGTGACATTGTTTCACAACTTATATGTTGAACTAAAATCTAAACATTATGATCTTAATGTATCGATCGCCGATATCTTAAATGTGTTATGATGTGTGATTGCGTGATCCTAGCTACTGCAATCTAATATATAAATACATGTGATTCTATAAATCTTAGGCTTTGTTTGGATTGGTCAAATGTAGGGGTATGAAATAAAATAAAATAGGTCTTGATAACGAGTATTCTAAGAGCATTTTTTAGGCTCTATTTAAATTGGCGGTATTAATGAAATAAAATGGTAAATAATTGAATTCAATTGTTTGAATTTAAAAAATAATTGGCTTCATTATTTGAATATGAGATTGGCCTCGCTCCCTCTACTATTGGATGATTCTTTTGCGCACATGACTCAAGTATGAGCTGGTTCAAATGTACCCAATGTCATTTCTGTTATAAAGTCTGTGAACAATTGGACCTTCACTTTCCTATGCTTGAAAGAGAGATCAAACTCAGACATTTCAATGGACCACTTGGTCAGGCGTCCTGTCAGATCTTGCCCTTGGAGTACCTGCTTTAGGGGTAGATCAGTGCGTCCAATGATAATATTGTGCTAAGAAATAACGTCTCATATTCCTGGATGCAGTCACTAATTAATGCTAACACTACTTTCTCATTATTTTGATAACTAGTTTTAGGTTTAGTAATGCCTTAGATGAAAAATAAATCAGACTAGTATTATCTAAATCGGTTTCTTGGATAAGGAAGACACCAACAACTTCAGTAGATACAACCAAATAAAGGAACAAAAACTCCTTAACAATCGGTCTTGATAAAATTAGTGGGGTTGATAAGACCTTTTTGAGGGATATGAGCGTTTGTCTGCATTCTAGAGTCTATTTCTTTTTCAACAACTTGAAAAAGTTGGGTCCACCTCGAGATGAATCTGTTTAAGGAATGCGAATCATGTTTAATTTATTTACCTCATTCTTTATTATCGATGATCCCATCTTGATCACACTTATTTGTGTTCGCTTATATGCCTATCTCTGTCAAATAAAAACCTATGAACTTTCCAGTTCTAACTTCGAAGGTACACATTTCTGCATTGTGCCTCATATTGTATTGTTAAACTAATTGGAATACGTTTGTTAGGTGTTTGTTGTGTAATCCTTTTTCACTGTACATGACGATCATATCATCCATGTAAAGTTCTAGATTTTCACATATCTCTTCTTTGAATATTTTGCTCATCACTTCTTAGTATGTCCCTTATGTGTTCTTCAGGCCAAACGGCATGACATTACATCAATAGTTATCTCACCCAGTCATGAAGGCCATCTTGTCCATATATGCCTTGAACATGGGTATCTCGTTATACACTGAGTACGCGTCCATGAATGAAAATAATTTGTAGCCAACAGAGGTGTCCACTAAGTTGTCGATGCTTGGGAATGGATATGAATATTTTGGGCAGGCTCGGTTGTCGGTCTAGTCAACACACATTCTCCACTTCCCAAACGATTTATTGACTAATAAAATAGTGGATAAGCATTCACTGAACATCACTTCAGAAATAAAGTTGACATTAGGTAGGCCCTGAAATGTGCTTATGGTCGCTTTGGCATTTTCAGATGATTGTCGTCTTTTTTATTGACATTGTTCCTTGTGATTGGCTGCATTAGATAAAACAACATGGGTAGTACAAGATGTATTTTTGGTGAAAATGCAACATGTGGGACAAGACGTTCCAGCATGTGTGCAACATTTGTCCCCAGTCTAGAAGACTTATTCTGGGCGAAATTCTTCTTGAATCAAATAAGATTTATTGTTATATCTTTTAGCAATATGTTATTTAGTAAGATTTGCTAAAAAGATTCTATAAGATCAAGGCCATATAAATGAAGATGTAAATTAAATGAAGATCAAATCAAATCAAATCTTTTTGTGGATGTTTTTAAAGCAATCTACATTAAAACTAATTCTATATCAAATCTAATGCCCACCGGAGAAAAGACCAAAAGATGGTTTGCTATTTAAAGAGACTCATTCCTACCTTTGAAGACACACAAATATGTAAGATCTAGTGTGCTAGGGTTTTGTACTATGAGATTTATATTCTTGTTATTGGTTGTAAACCACTAAAGAAGCCTAAATTGAATATTCAAGGCATAGAGGTTGATTGTTAGTTTAGTTGTAATTCAACATCTTTAAACTGTAATCTTTTGAAAGCATTGATCACTAGGGTAGTGATTGAAATAAAGGAGAGCGATTATCATATTTAGGGGGAGTACTAAATAGAAAGACACATGTAGTATTAGGAAATAGGCATTGAATAAGGTTTGTTCATTTAAGACTAATTATACTAATACTATTGAGAGTGAATTTCCTTTCTTGGATTGGAAGCCCCCTAAATGTAGGTGATGTTGCACTGGACTGGGTTAACAATTTTCTTGTGTTCTTTATTGCTTTTTGCTTTTGATTCCTTAGTATTTGTCAATCTGGTTTAAACTATTGTACAAGTTGTCTTAGACATCTTGTCAAACATCTGTCCCCCTGGAACATAATTTCAATTGGTATCAGAGCAGACACTTTGTTCTGTTTGGGTGAGCTCCAGGAAAAGTATTTTCTATTCAAATGGATAATACTAAGGAAGGAGGGTCAGTCAATAGACCACATGTCTTGGATGGTACCAACCATGATTATTGGAAGGCTAACATTATTGCTTTTCTTAAGTCCATGGACAATAAAACATGGAAGGCTATAGTAAAAGGTTGGAAATATCCTGTGACTACCTCTGAAGCTGGAACATCAATATTAAATCCATAAGATGAGTGGACTAATGCTGAAGACGATTAAGCTCTTGGAAACTCCAAAGCTCTAAATGTTATTATTAATGGTGTAGACAAAAACATGTTTAGATTAATCAACACATGTAATGAAGCCAAAACGGCATGAGAGTTTTTCAAAATTGCACATGAAGGAACCTCCAAAGTATGTATGTCAAGGTTGCAGCTCCTCACAACAAAGTTTGAAAATATAAGAATGAAGGAAGATGAATCCATCTCTGACTTCAACATTAAGCTGCATGATATTGCTAACACTTATTTTTATTTAGAAGAGACGATGTATGAAAAAAACTGTCCAGAAAGATATTAATATCCCTACCTAAAAGGTTTGATATGAAGGTTACAACTTGAAGAAGCCCAAGAAATTAGCACCATCGAAGTGGATGAACTCATTGGATCTTTATAAACCTTTGAGATGACAATAAATGATATATTTGAAAAGAAAAACAAGAGTATTGCTTATGTATCCAACACTGAAGAGAATGAAGATCAATGTGACACTGAAGAAAGTCTATCAGATGCTATAGCTCTTGTTGGTAGAAATTTTAACAAATCCTTGAAGAAATTGGACAAAAGACGGAGGACAAATGTTAAAGACAAAGTGCCAGACAACTTCAAGAACATTGGTCCTCAACGCAAGAGAAAATATGAAGATAAACCTGTCAAAGGAAAAGGGATTCAATGTCATTAATGTGAAGGTTTTGGTCACATTAAAGCTGAATGTCCTACCTTTTTAAAGAAATAGAAAAAGGGAATGTTAATCACCTAGTCAGATTCAGATGATGAGAGTGAAGAAGAAATGTCTAACAAGGTGATGGTTTTCATTGGAAAATATGAATATGGTAATGAGTCAAGTGATAAAGAAATCATTGATGAAAAGTTAGTTGAAACATACAAACTTTTGTACAATTAGTGGAAGGAAGCATGCATGGTAGTAGAGAAACAAAAGAAAACTACAAATGTTTTACTTCTGGAAAAGGAGAAACTTAGCTCAATCATTGCATGTCTAGAAGAGGAAGTCACCTTGTTAAAGTCCAAACTTGATAATATGACAAAGTTTGTACGTATGTTGAACAATGGTTCTAAGGCTCTTGATAAAATCTTGGAAGTTGGAAAGATGTCGAATGACGTGAAGGGAATAAGATTTAAATACAACTCAATGAGCAAAGAATCAAAATTTCCAACTAAGAATTTGCCCCCCTTAGAAGAAAATTTAGGTTCTGATGTTGGATCACGTGTCTTAATATTCTGCTCAACATGTGTACCCTCAGTACATAAGAAACAATAACTCATCATAGAGATGTCACTATTGTAGAAGATATGGTTATATAAAGCCCTATTGCTATAGACTGTATGGATATCCTCAGCCCTATAGTCAACCAAGGTTTAGCATAAATAAAGGCAAGAAAACTCTAGTAAGGAAAGTCTGGAAACCCAAAGTATCAACCACTTGTCTCATATCTCACACATCTCTTAGAGTTTCCTCAAGATAAGATTGATACATTGATAATGGAAGTACCGGGCACATGACTGGAGAAAATAACTATCAAGAAGAGTTAAGATCATACTCCAATAGTTATGTTACCTTTATTGATGGACCAAGTGGTAAAATCAAGGGTATAGGAAAATTAGTTTATCCAGGTCTCCCTAACCTTGATGATGTGCTACAGATAAAAGGATTAACTAAAAACTTTATCAGTATAAATCAACTATGTGATCAAGGTATGAATGTGAGCTTCAACAAATCAGAATGCATTGTTTCCACTAAATATCAAGATCTGTTAATGAAAGGATCAAGATCCAAAGACATATGTTATTTACGGGTATCTTAAACCAAAACTCCTCCCCTAACATGTTTGATATCCAAGGTAAATGATACCAAGCTATGGAACCAAAAAATTGGTCATCTGAACCTCAAGATTATGAAGAGGATTATATCTGAAAATGATATCAAGGGATTGTTAAAGCTTGTTAGTTCTTGTATTGGCTGGAATTTTGGTAAAACAATGGTGTTGTTAATGATGTCATATGTCTGATGTCTTAACATGAGTTCTTAACATTGAATTAATGTTAAGTTCAGAAGGGTTGCAGTTTTGTATGAGTTTAGAAGGGAGCTGATGTTAAACCTGATGTCTTGACATCAGTTGACAGAACATCAGAACATCAGTCTGATGTGTTTTGTTAGGGCTACATTTGTTTAAGTATGTTTTGAGAAGATCTGGTGGAGAGATTGCAGGCGAATATCATGGGACAAATATATTCTGTTGCAATCTTATATTGAGCAGATTTTGTTACTATTTTCATGCAAAAAGATATGGAGAATAATTAGATTTAATTGAAGATTTAATAGAAGATTTAATTGAAGATTTGATTGAAGATCTATTTAATAGCAAGATCTATTTAGTAGCAGAATCTTTTGCAGATTTGTAGCGGTTGATTTGTTGTGATTTGAAGGCCCAAATCCAGTTGGGAAATAGGTTATAAATAGAAGCATTGTAACCTAGTTTTAGGAAGCCAACCATCATGTAAACTATAAGGGTTGTGTTGGTTGATGAACCACCCGGTTTTGTGGGATGGTCATCATGTTTATCTCTAATCCTGTAGGTAAGAGATGTATTGTTCTTAGAGGAAGCTGTTAAGCAACTCTAAGCATTGTTCTTAGTCATGAGGGTCATGTCTAGGTATTGTTATAGGAGTGTGTCTTCTATTTTTATGTGTTGTTGGAAATCAAGCTGTTGATGCAGTAACTGAGATGTTGACTGCTAGACATCATTGCGATGATTGGGAGTGAGATGGAGTCTCTTACCTAGGGAGAACTTAGGTAGAAGGGTCATTGGGTAGGGATTAAGTGAGTAGATTGTCAACTGGTATTGTTGAGTCTGTTATTTAATACTGCTAATAGTGGACTTCCTTCCTGGCTTGGTATGCCCCCAGATGTAGGTTGTTAGACCAAATTGGGTGAACAAATTCTGTGTGCACTTTTCTTTTCAGCAACGTATTTAACTGTCTATAATTGCCTTGTTGTTTATGTCAGACCAGATGTCTCGACATCATGTAGGACATCTGGGATCTGTTATACCAGAATTTTAATTGGTATCAGAGCAGGCATCCTGCCTGTTTCTGGATGAGATCTAGGGAAGATACTTTCTGGTTCATGAGCAAGGAAGATAGTTTTGCTGAGTTATGGACTTGGTCAGTTCATATAGTTGTTTGTTTGATCCCTTGAAGTGAAGGATGGACTATTCATGACAGGGTATGTATTGGACCTGTCTGTTGTTATCAGGTGTGTAGCTTTGGTGGAGAACTGCTGTTGTGAGTTTGATTTATTTTCAAACCTTTTTGTTGGCACTTGGATTATGGTGATAGTGTGCAAGGATTATTGAGCAGTGCCTGAAGGGTGTTGAGAAGTTGTTGTGTGTTCTGCTGCATGGTGTCTGATGTAACCCTGGTTGTTTCTTGTGTCTCTGATGGTGAGACTTTAGGAAGGTATTTTCTTGGAAAGACTTTAGATTTTGGTCTCCTCAGCAGAAGAAGAATATATTTCAAATCAGGTATTGAAGACAATCTGTCCAGAACATTGATGATGAAAGAAGAGCGTGGAGCCAAAGCAAAAGAGTATCACTGTCAAATCTTTCATGCGGGAGTGAAGATCTTGATAAGTTATCTCTTAAGCATATTTATGGTGACCTAATTAGGAGATCTTCCTGGTTATGGTGTCCAATGTAGTTCTAGTATATCTGAAGATGAATTCTCTTGTGAAGATACATGTTTCTGATTTTCAAAATCATGAACTGGAGGAAGTTTCATCAAGAAAGAAGCTGAGCTTGATATGTCAATCCTAATGTCTCGACATCGTGCTACACATCAGCAGTTTATGGTAAATGCTGAGTCAAAGTCCTATTAGATTATAGCTGTTTTGAAGGATCACTGAAGCTGTGAAGTTGAACAATTTTTGAGATGTTGTTCATAATGTCATAGCATCTCAGCTGTGCTGGTTAAAGAAAAGGTAGTAATCTTGATAGCAGAAGAGAAGGAGATAATCCTTGTTTAAGCTAAAATGTATGAGGACAATTTTATAGGGAAAATGCATCCAAGAGTTTGTGTGCAGTAGCAGTGTAAATTAGCCTGTGGTCAATTGGTGTATGCATGAGCTCTTTCAATTTTGTGGCTTGATGGATTGGAAGTGGCAGATTGTCTATGGTATGTTATCACTCTTAAGTTAGACGAGAGGTCTGAACCTTGTGCTTATAAGAAGAAGCTTCTGGAAGAGTGTGTTATGCAAGTTACTGCAGTTTTGTTGGTCTGATCTTGGAAGTTGATTAGATGTTGATATGTTCTCGTGTGTTCGCTGCAAGAGATATGTGTGGATTACTATGGTTGTAGTCTCCAAATCCTAGTAGATGTTTAATGTGATTTAGACTGACGTCGGAACTGATGTTAAAACATCACTTCAGTTCTTTGCTCAGGGTGGAGTGAAAGATTAAGACACTGACCTAACTTGGAAGGCTTTTGTGGTATGAATGGTTGTCATGAAGAAGATTCAGAAGATGCTAGAATCTGAAGAAGGGTTAAACCACAAGGATTTAAGATTAATTGCTATTTGTGATATTCACAAGTATTTAATTGATTATCCTTGAAAGACAAGATTAAGGATGTTCTATCAATTGTTTTAACATCTTTTCATCAGAGGTTTGGAGAATCATGGAAGGGGTTTCTACATTCGCTCACAAGTCGCCTAGGTGTTGACCTGGGATTATTGCGTAGCATCTGTTCCTAGAAAGTATTGTGAATGACTTGTCCAGATGGTGGTGCTGTTGAATATGAAGACGGAAGACTATGAAGACATCATAATCTTGTTGGTTACAACTTGGATCCGTTTATTTCTGATCTAAGTGGTTTGGAGCATGGTGTTTGCTCTGGTTGTGAAGGTCGAGGATAAGTGGCAGTTATCTCTGGCTTTCTACTGACTGCTCTACTAAGGGAAGTGACTTTCTTTAGTATTGCTATGGGGTAGTCTTGGACTACTTATTTTCTGAAGATTCAGATGTGGTAGATTTGAAGTCTTTGGAGTTTCTAAGCAGGATGGAGGTTGTCTACTCAAACTTGATTGTTGAATCAAGTCTATGAGAGCATGGAAATCTGTTTCTGCAAAGGGAGGAGGTTCTTCTGAGTGGCAGAAGGTAGAGCTGAATTCAACAGTTGGGTGACATAATGTTCTGACATCTAGCTTAACATCAGAAGTCTCAACTGGTGATGTGGCACATCAGCTTTTGATAGGGTGATCTACAGGAATGAACAATAGGATGCTTCAAAAAGATCGTCCTCATGGCAGTTTGCAGGAGCTGCAGGAAGGAGAAGATGTTACATGACCATGACTTAGGGAGTCTAAGTGTGTTTGCTATTGAGCAACTGGAACTTGTGACTTGAAGATCTGGTTTCCTTGGTGGATCAGGATATCTTTGTGAGAGTTCTGACAAATGTGAAAAAGATCAAACTGTGGCATTTGGTTTATCTTAGAAGTGAATTCGAAGAATCAAGATAATCAGAGTGTGGCAGCTGGTTATTATTGAGGATTGTCTTGGAACAAGTTACTCTTGGGCAGAAGGGTGATGAGTTGAAGACTCAAGGAGATTATTTTTCTTGAAGGTGGATGAGAGTTTATTTCTCTGGTTCTTTGGATTACTATGCTAGAGTACGTCCAGTTGGTGGAGCATATCAAGAATCATGGTGTTGATGTTTTGGTGTGTGGAAGATGTTCTAACTTGTGATATGACATTATCTGGGATGATTACCTACATTGTATATAAAGAGAATCTACCTAATCATACGGGAGAATGATGAAGTAGAAGGCCTGCTTTGGAAGGAGAATATAGAGAAGACTGAAGTAGATCAGGTATTGATTGCTTGAAAGTCTGAATGTGGATATTCATCAATTGATCTAAATGTCAAAGATAGATAATTGGGCGTGTATCGCTAAAGGCAGAAGAAAAGCCTGTGAAGGGGACACAACCCTATTGTCAAGTCATGCTAGAGAGTAGTTGATCAGCCTGGCAAGATGTGGAGTTTTGGAGCATGTGAAGATAACAAACCAAGAGGGAATCATGTGAGTATACTAATTTGCAGTCTGAACTCTTTGCTTCAGAGAGAGTGTGCGTGTGGAGTTGGATGCTCAAGCATTTTTGTCAGAAGAGATGTTTCTGACTATGTGAATTAGAATGTGGATATTCTGGTCTTATTTTTAGTAGTTTGTTCTGGCAAAGCATGACTACTAATTTTGAAGACTTCACTAGTATCAACAACTACTGGTGGATGTAATGGTAGAGGGATTGTGATATGATCTGATCAGAACATTTTTTTAGAGAGTTGTTCCTTCTTCTGCTACAAGTATCTCTTGAAGAGATTAGATCTCAGTAAAGCAGAGAAATTGTGGAGTCTGTGAGCAGTGTCAAACAAGTCAGGATACTTGGTTGTGTTCTCCAAAAGTGAAAGTACAATATGTGAATGTGCTCAGCAAGTGTGCTCAAATGTTCATCTCCATCTAGAGCATTAGTTAACCATGACAGGGGGAGTACTTGTCTATGGATTCTGTAGCAAAGGTGCATATATTGTGAAGCTTGCATGCTGATCAAGCTTGTGAGATTGGTTGCCTCTTATGAGGAGATAATGTCAGATAACATGTTATGACATTAGGCTGTTGGATGACATGTTGGTGTGGACATGAATGGTTCTAGCCATGTGAAGCTAATTGTTTATATCCTGTGCGCACATGTTTCTGAGGAGAAGTTTGAAGACAATTTTATGCAGTTTTGGAAAAACTTTGTGAGGGTCTTTGTTGATGGGAGATGTCACACTTGTCTTGATGTGTGTTATTAATTCTAAGTAAGAGGAGTTTACTTAGAGTTCAGTGGAAGGCATTGTGAGTGTGCTTCAGAACTTGTGGATGATTGTGTGAAGCATTCCTGACTGGATGGATGAAGACTGTGTCTGGATTTTCCAAATGCTATGATGTACTGGTTAAGGAGCATCAGTTGTGAAATATAAGGGGAGAACTTCTGTCTGTACTAGTGTGGTACTTGGATTATTTGAGGATTAAGCATTTTGTGAATGCGTTCAGCAGGTGTGTTGAACAGAGGGTGCGCTTTTGAAGACATGAAGATGAGTCTTATGTTTTCCATTCATTTAAGGTGTTCTTCTTGCAAAGGAGCACTGGTTATCTTCGATAGGGAGAGTTGATCTTTTGTTGAAGAAGTTGTTTATCCAGATTGTAATGTCAGACAAGATGTCGTGACATTGTGTTACTGGTGAAGTTCATGGTGTACTTGACAATTTAGACCTGGTTCTATAGATTTGTGTGTCAATGGATTGAATCAGAAGTATACATTTACACCAATGTTTGTCAATTTTGGGCCAAAAAGGGGGAGAGAATGTACAGTAGTAGCTGCTTAGTCTGGATTTTGTTCTGAGTATGTTGGTTGGCAGATTCAGAGTTTGCCCAATTGTGGCTAAAAAGGGGGATAGTTAGCCTAGCTGTTGCCTAGTTGTCTGTTGTGGTTCTAGGCTTGAGGGGGAGTGTGTAGTTTGTACAGCTGTTTTGCTGGTTGCAGTTTTGAGGGGGAGTTGTTGCTGCTAGTTATGTGTTGATGTTAGTTTGTATGGTGTTTTTTCGCGGCTGGTATCTCTGGTGTAGGCTGAGATTGTTTTAGCCAAAATTAGCCAAAAGGGGAGATTGTTAGTTCTTGTATTGGCTGGAATTTTGGTAAAACAATGGTGTTGTTAATGATGTCATATGTCTGATGTCTTAACATGAGTTCTTAACATTGAGTTGATGTTAAGTTCAGAAGGGTTGCAGTTTTGTATGAGTTCAGAAGGGAGCTGATGTTAAACCTGATGTCTTGACATCAGTTGACAGAACATCAGAACATCAGTCTGATGTGTTTTGTTAGGGTTGCATTTGTTTAAGTGTGTTTTGAGAAGATCTGGTGGAGAGATTGCAGGCGAATATCATGGGACAAATATATTCTGTTGCAATCTTATATTGAGCAGATTTTGTTACTATTTTCATGCAAAAAGATATGGAGAATAATTAGATTTAATTGAAGATTTGATAGAAGATCTATTTAGTAGAAAGATCTATTTAGTAGCAGAATCTTTTGCAGATTTGTAGCGGCTGATTTGTTGTGATTTGAAGGCCCAAATCCAGTTGGGAAATAGGTTATAAATAGAAGCATTGTAACCTAGTTTTAGGAAGCCAACCATCATGTAAATTATAAGGGCTGTGTTGGTTGATGAACCACCCGATTTTGTGGGATGGTCATCATGTTTATCTCTAAGCCTGTAGGTAAGAGATGTATTGTTCTTAGAGGAAGCTGTTAAGCAACTCTAAGCATTGTTCTTAGTCATGAGGGTCATATCTAGGTATTGTTATAGGAGTGTGTCTTCTATTTTTATGTGTTATTGGAAATCAAGTTGTTGATGCAGTAACTGAGATGTTGACTGCTAGACATCATTGCGATGATTGGAAGTGAGATGGAGTCTCTTACCTAGGGAGAACTTAGGTAGAAGGGTCATTGGGTAGGGATTAAGTGAGTAGATTGTCAACTGGTATTGTTGAGTTTGTTATTTAATACTGGTAATAGTGAACTTCCTTCCTGGCTTGGTATGCCCCCAGATGTAGGTTGCTAGACCGAATTGGGTGAACAAATTCTGTGTGCACTTTTCTTTTCAGCAACGTATTTAACTGTCTATAATTGCCTTGTTGTTTATGTCAGACCAGATGTCTCAACATCATGTAGGACATCTGGGATCTGTTATACCAGAATTTCAAAGCTCAAGATTGTAGAAGGAAAAATCTGTGGAGAGTGTCAAATAGGCAAGAAGACCAAGATGTTCCACAAGAAGCTCCAATATCTTACCTACTCAAAAGTTCTAAAGTTACTTCAGATTGATCTGATGGGATCTAGGCAAGTAGAAAGGCCAGGTGAAAAAAGATATGTCTTTGTATGTGTGGATGATTTTTCAAGATACACTTAGATCAAATTTATTGAATAAAAATCTGACATGTGTGTTGTGCTCAAGATGGTGAAACATTGTGTTCCAAAGTTGCAGTCTGAATTTAAGATGAGTCTTGTAGGAATTTTCACCTATTATCTTAGCCTACAAGTAAAACATCTAAGAGACATTTTCTCTAAAGCCTTACACACTATTCAGGTTGAAAATCAAAGTGTTGTTATTGGTATTTGAATGTGTGAAATCTTGGAAAATAGATACAAGGGAAGCGTGCTAGAATAAAATGAATCTCTCTCTCTCTCTCTCTCTCTCTCTCTCTCTCTCTCTCCCTCCCTCCCTCCCTCTCTCTCTCTCTCTCTCTCTCTCTCTCTCTCTCTCTCTCTCTCTCTCTTTCATGATCATTGCATCACCTAAAATAAGGGGAATCTCTTCCAATTAATTTTTTTCCATAACTACTCCTCCCTCACACGCAAAAATAACTTGCCTCTCACACACACACACATACACACACACACACACACACACACACACTCTCTCTCTCTCTCTCTCTTATTCTAGCACACCCGTTCACCTCTATTTCTCTCAAAAAATTTAAAAAATGAGCCAAAAAGCTAATGAAGCTAAATCGTCTGAACCCAAGCCTGTTAAAATTCATATGGAGTCAAAATGCTAGGAGTAAAGGTTAGGAAAATGTCTCCAACGAAGAAAACTAGGGTTTTTGGATTAAACAACAATGTTGATGAACCTGATGTAATTTTTAACCCTATACCAATGCAAATGGTTGTTCATGTTGATATTTCAACAAATAAATCAAACAGTACTGCCAACAAGAAGAAGAAGTCATATGAAAAGGTTAGTTACTCTAAAAAGTAACCATCTGTGTATATTCATAATCATGTTGAATCTATGAATGGTACTATGGAAGCTGATTCCAACCCCATTGAGAAAATCATTGACCAGGATGAATCCACTGTTGAGGAACCACATGTTGAATCACATGTTGAACCACATGTTGAACCAAATGTTGAAATATCTATTACAACATCTGGTAAACCATAGGCAAATCCTCCTACTAAACCCAATGATAAACAAACTATTGATGATCCTATTTTTTATTCATATATGGATAATATATTGAATGAAAACCACAAGTCCAATGAAGATTTAAGAGATGGGGATCCTCAAAATGAAGATCCTAATGTTAAAGGTAAAAGGAATAAATAAGCTGAGGAGGATGATGATATTCCCATTACCAATATCATTAAGAGGATTATTGAAGGTGTTACTAAGTCTCAAGAGAAAGCTGTAGAAAAAGAAGGGGTGAATATTGATGAAGAAACTGAGACTGATAAAGAACCAGCAGTGAATGTAATGAGAAGTATTGTTAGATATGTAGCTAAAATACTTAAAGACAAAAGAAGAAGCAAAAAAATGTTACTCCTAAGTCTTCCAATAAGATTACTGAGAAGGAAAAGCAAAAGTATCCTAAAGAAAGCCCATGAAAAAGAGGAAAGTTGAGGTAATGGTTACTGAGAAGAAGTCCCTAAAAAGAAAACTTGTGCAAATAAGTGACACTGAGATAGATAATGAACCAGATGTCCTAGACATTGGGACCTCTTTTAGGAGAAATATTGGAGGAAAAAGAATTATTGTTTATATTCTAGCTGCTCCTTTGGATAATGTATCATTCCACTCATAAGAAAGTGTGCAGAAGTGGAAGTATGCGTTTCAGAGAAGAATTGCTCATGAAAGAGAGTTTATGAAATAAGCTCTTGATTGTCAAGAAATTATGGATTTGATGAAGGATGCTAGACAGGATGAAGACTACATTAGACATTGGTCCTTGTTATGAGAAATTGGTCAATGAGTTCATTGTCAACATATCCAATGAATTCAAGGTTGAAGGAAGCAAATAATTTAGGAAGGTGTACGTGAGAGGTTGTTGTGTCAAATTCTCTCTTGAAAGCATAAATAAGTATTTAGACAAAAACAAGTTTGCATATTCTGAATATGTACCCTCTGTTGACAAGATAACTAAAGAAATAACTGATGGGCAAGTCAAGCAATGGACAAATAAAGGTTTAATCCCTTATTAAAAGAGATGCATTAATTTATATAAATAAAAAGAAAGAAAGGGTTGTATTTTATTTGAAAAATAAAATAAATACATCGAGGAACCAGAATCTACAATGCACACACCTAGTTTGTTGTTATGTGATTCTTTGATTTTAATTGTCTAACCTTTTCCAAATTATGGCAAAAAGGGAGAGTAATGGTTTGTATGCATGCATGTATGCATGTGTAGAAAGATGTGAGCTGATGTGAACTAATTGATCTCTTAAGCAGCTATTGCTGATGTTCTAGTGTTTTGATGTGGAGTTCTACTTTGTTCTCCGTGTTAATAATGTATGCTCATATGCTAGAGCATCTAGCCTGGCATATGGCTTTCAAGTATGTGAGCATGTTTGTGTGTGAGCTTGTGTGTAAGTCTCTCACTACTAATGTTTGCTGCTGCTGGTGTATGTGCTCTGATATGTGTATGTGTGTATTCTCGTGAATGAGATTTGTTTTTGATGTACTCATTCACATCTTGTAAGAATTATAAAAGTTGTTTTAGCCAAAAATTTCCAAAGGGTGAGATTGTCGTTCCTTGTGATTGAATGCATTCGATAAAACAAAATGAGTAGTACAAGATGTATTTTTGGTGAAGATGCAATATGTGAGACATGATGTTCTAACACGTGTGCAACATCTATCCCTAGTCTTGAAGACAAATTTAGTGAGTTATTTTGGGAAAAATTCTACTTGAATCAAATAAGATTTGTTGCTGTATCTTTTAGCAATATGTTATTTAGTGTGATTTGCTAAAAATATTTTATAAGATCAAGGCCATTTAAATGAAGATTGAAATTAAATGAAGATGAAATCAAATCAAATCTTTTTGTGGATGTTTTTAAAGCAAATCAAATCTACATTAGAACTAATTATGTATCAAATCTAATTCCCATTGGAGAAAAGCCCAGAAGATAGTTTGCTATTTAAAGAAAGGTATTCCTACCTTGAAGACACACAAGTATTGAAGATCTAGTGTGCTAGGATTTTGTAATTTGAGTCTTTGTATTCTTGTTGTTGGTTATAAACCTCTAAAGAAGCCTAAACTGAATATTCAAGGCATATGGGTTAGTTTCTAGTTGAGTTGTGATTCAACATCTTTAAACTGTAATCTTTTGAAATCATTGATCACTAAGGTATTGATTGAAATAAAGTGATATGAGTTCTTATATTTAGATGGAGTCCTAAATAGAAAGACACATGTAGTATTAAGAAGTAAGCATTGAACAAGTTTTATACTATTGAGAGTGAATTTCCTTTCTTGGGTTGGAAGCCCCTAAGATGTTAGTGATGTTGCACTAAATTGGGTTAACAATTCTCTTGTGTTCTTTATTTCTTTCTACTTTTGAAAACATTGATCACTAGGGTATTGATTGAAATAAAGTGATAGGGGTTTTTATATTTAAAGGGAGTCCTAAATAGAAAGACACGTGTAGTATTAAGAAGTAAGCATTGAATAAGGTTTATATTATTGAGAGTGGATTTCCTTTCTTGGGTTGTCCCAAACATCTTGTCCAACATCTGCCCCCTTAGAACATAATTTCAGTTGGGCTACATAAGGGCAGATGAGTCGATATTCAATTGGTGATAAGCCACACCATTGTCTATGTAGAACATCTAGTTGGGAGAAACTGCGAAGAAGTCAACATTAGCTTTGAGGCATTAAATGAGCCATCTCTTAATCCTATATGGAAGATTGGCTCCTATAGGGATTAATCTCGTTGGGTTATCATCAAGTTATACTACCTTGAAGTTACCATTTGGAACTATCCTCAAGGCTTTCACTTTGACACTTTGCGGATAACTGAGCTCATCTTCTTGTAGGGTTTCTTCTTCTTGTCGTTGAGGTCAATCATGATGATGGTAGTTTTGCGAGTTTTATTCTTTTTCTTCTCAAGGGAAACATCTTTCACTAATGAGTTCTTTAATATGGTTTCATGTACTAGGTGAGCTCGCATAGAACATTCGAAATAACAATTTGTTTGCCAAAATTGTTATGATGCTTCATCTTCAAATGGACTGGACTGACCACTGCGTGTAGTGCTGCGAGAAATGGTATCCATAGGACATCATTGTATATGTTATCATAGGGGATCACGATGAAGCAAGTATTCACAGTCCTCTCATACTTTACCTCTCTAACATAAACCAATAATTCCACGGTCCTGCACGAGCGAGTAGAAGAGTCTTTCAACGCGATAATATTTTTGCTTTCATATAAAGTGAGGTCCTTCTCACGAAATCCTAATCTTTTGAAGATGCTGATATACATAACATTACACAAACTCTCATCGTCAATAAGGATCCCTAACATTAAGTGATTGGAAATGATAGTAGTTATGACTTGCAAAAGTGTCACATTAGGAGCTCTATCCACCTTTCATAGTCTCAGAACCATAAAATTCTTTCTTCCTGACTCCTAGTTATCACAAATGATCTTGAATAGTTTTGCGGTGGACGTTTTCAATCTCCTATTCCTTGCCAAATGATGCACGGATAATCGATCAAATTACAAGGTGATGATATAATCTTGGATTTGATAGATCTGTGGTAACTTCAATAGCTGAATTGGACATTATCGTCTTTTTTAAAGTGAGATCGCAATTCATGACTTTGGAATCAGAAGAATCTGATTGTAGAAATTTGTTAGAATTAGATGTCAATTCCGACATACGGTACCATTGTTTCGTCCATGAACCAAGAATAGGTGGAGATTGAATGAAATAAAGTTCCGATGCGGTGGAGCAAGCCTTTAGTACAACGAAGTAGGGCTAGACCTACAAATTATCACTCCAACGCCAAATTAGTGAATGAGTGAGAAAATAGTATGAAAGTGTGAATGAGAGAATATAATTGAAACGTTGTGTGTTATGCTTTATATAACATGAACGGTTAAAACTATCTCCACATGAACTATCGCCTTGTACGAGGGCCCCTCCATTTATAATTGATGGTGGCGATTGTTTGAAGGCAGCGAATGAGTGTGGACCATACAGATGCTGGTACTCTGAGTCCTCATGTCCTAGTACATATGTTCTTAGACTAATCCTTATCATAATTAGACTTTGGGCCCGTTTGTTTTAGTTTTTTAAAATGATTTTTGTAGTGTTACATATTTTTGTTAAAATAAATTATAACGAATTATTTATTAAAAGTTGCAAATGGAAATTTAGTTTGAATAGTTGTTCTAAAAATGCTATTTTAGGTATTTCATTATCTTATTGAAACTTTATTGGGTATCAAAATTTCAAAAAAATCACTTTATTTTAAAGCTATTTCAAATGACTTTTCATAATAATCATTTTTGAAATACAATTTTTTTTTAAAATCGCGATTTTAACTATGTTTTAATCTTCAATAATGTATTTTTATGTTATAAGATGTCAAAGTTAATATTTTAATTTCTAAAAAACGAATTTGAATTTTTTAATATTTTAAAAAACATTTTCATAAAAATTATTTTTAAAAATAATATAATAATCTATTTTTTTAAAGTTAAAACTAACCTACCCTTTATTATTTTTGAGCTTATAACCGACCCAAAACAATTCCATTTCATCCCTTCCCTTTTTTTCTCTTCTAACTTAGTGAAATGAAAAACCTAATCAATTCTATCTAAAAATATACAAACAAAACAATAAAATGAAATCTTGTATGTTTCTTCATTCCACACTATTCCATTCTAGTTAATTTTTGTTATGCTCCATATCTACCTTAAGACACACTTGCAATCACCCAAAATCCTATTCACATAAAATAGTTATTCCTAAAAATAGGCACTAACATTTTAAAAATGCAATTTTGATTTTGATGATTAACAAAATTGTCTTTTCCCTATAAAGAGATTCATTAAGATACCATGACAATTCAACAAAAACATTAAAATCTAACTAGAAAAAAAGATGCATTAATTTATAAAAAAAGAAAAAAAAAAAGGGTTGCATTTTATTTGAAAAATAAAATAAATACATTGAGGAACAAGAATCTACAATTTCTTTCATTCCTCTTTCCATGTTCATAGCTATCACAGAAAGATCAAATTTTCATCACAAATTCTCTGAAATCAAATGGTCGTTTTCTCAGTAAAACCCTTATTCGCCATCGTTGTCGTTTCACTCACTCTCCTTGTCGTTTTCACATTGATCTCGCCTCGTTACCCTTTCTCCCAATATCAGATTTCTGGAGAACCCTCACTGTATGCTTCACAATTTCAATTTCCCTTTTTGTTTCTAGGTTTAATATGTCAAAAAGATTCGAACTTTGCAACTGGGTATTTTCAATATGAATATTATAGTATCTTATATAGTAACAATTTATTTATTTATTTATTTATGTTGTTTGTTCTTGTGACTGATCTGTGAATTGGTGAGGCTGCAGAGGGGAAGTAGATATATGGAGTGTTCGGAGACTCATGGAATGGAGACCTTGCAAATGGTGGCTACAAGGACATCAACCAGGTATTTTTTTTGCTTGATCAAATCATATTTGGTTCTATTATTAGCTTTAAGCTTTGGAGATTAAAAATTTGTTTTTTATTTATTTAGGATGCTGTAATTGTTTGTAGTGATTAGACTTTTGGAAAATTACTTGGAATAGCTCTACCTGTGTTTAAATGGTTGGAATTTATGGCATATGCTTAGCTTTACATTGATCTATGAAGTACTGTGATAAACACAAACATTGGATAAGAGAGTGATACGTTGACACCAAGAATAATTTGAGAAAATAGAAGTATTTGAATGTGATCACATGTGTCGGTGTTGAACACTAAACTGTGCGCGACACCGGAAATCAGTGTAATCAAGATCGAGTGCTGGATCGTAAGATTGTAAGATCTTACATTTTAAGGATGCCTGAGAGTGCTAAGATCAGAGAAAGATCGTTTTTCGTTGCCGGCGGGGTCAAGATCATGCTTTTTGAAGCAAGATCGTAAAAAAAATATATTGTGTTGGGGCTTTTTTTTGTGCCTGTATTGTAATTTTTCGTGTTTTTGTTTATGTGTGTATATATATGTATGGAATTACTATTTTTCCCTTCGGTAGGATCTTACTTGCTGTGCTAACGATCTGAGTTTTACGATCTTTCACAAGTCGACTAATCCTACTTAAGATCTCGTGCTTGACTATATTGCTGGAAGTCAACTAAGGAAGTTAATTTTGCAAATACAATTTAATGGATTGGGTCAAGTTGGTTGGTTGGTTGGTTGAGATGTGGGATAAGGGTTGATAGTTGGATTTTTTATTTTCTGAATCAACCTTAATTGGCTTTCATTGCAGACATTGCTTTCGTTTTTTTTATTCTTGAAATGGTGCAGCTCTACCATTGGAAACCAATGGATATATCAGAGTGGATTGCTACGGAGGCCTCAATCAGATGCGAAGAGATGTGAGTGCTTTGAAGAAAGCTCTTGAATTTCAACTCTAGACCTGTAGATGATGTTCAATACTCTTTTGTTTGTTTCTTGAATTTGAGATAAACTCTGTCGTGATTGCAGTTCTGTGACGGTGTTGGAATTGCTCGACTGTTAAATGCAACGCTTGTTCTGCCAAAGTTTGAAGTGGCTTCATATTGGAATGAAACAAGGTAACTTTTCTTTCTATTTCTGTGTCGGAGCTTTGGCTTTTCGCCCTGCCATCCACAATCGATAACATTGCATTTGATCCGCGTTGTTCTCTAAGTTACAATGATTCATTTATCGTAATCTTGTTGAAAGGACTTCTATGTTCTATTACAGTGGTTTCGCGGATGTATATGATCTAGATTACTTCATTCAAGAGATGAATGGCTTTGTCAAAGTTGCCAAAACGTTACCACCGGAGATTGCAACAAAAGAGCCTGTTCAAGTTGACTGTAGCAAAAGAAAAGGCCAATTCGATTACGTTGAAAGCGTTCTCCCGTCTTTATTAAAACACAAATACATTTCAATCACACCAGCTATGTCCCAAAGAAGGGACAGATATCCTTTATATGCAAAAGCTGCACTGTGTCAAGCTTGTTACAAGGCCTTACGTCTCGCCAGACCCTTGGAAATGAAAGCCTCTAAGCTCCTAGACGCAATACCTAAACCCTTTTTGTCACTCCATCTTCGTTTTGAGCCCGACATGGTTGCGTATAGCCAGTGCCAATACCCCGGTCTTTCACCTTCTTCCATCAAAGCCGTAGAAGCAGCAGTAGCACTAGTTGAGAGAAAACCATGGACTGGAGAATCAGCCCGAGTTTGGAGACAACGCGGGAAATGTCCCCTCACACCTAACGAGACAGCTTTAATACTTCAATCTCTCTCTATTCCGTCAACAACGAATATATACCTGGCAGCCGGAGACGGTCTGATGGAAATCGAAGGGTTAACCAATATTTACACAAACATATTCACCAAGTCTAGCCTTCTCAACGAAGAAGACTTCACAAACATGCATGGCAATACAAAAGCTGCTTTGGATTATCATATATCTATCAATAGTGATTCATACATAGCTACATATTTTGGGAACATGGACAAGATGGTTGCAGCAATGAGAGCTTTCAAAGGATTATACAAAACTCTATTTTTGAGTAGAAGGGGATTCGCGGAATTAACCTCACAAGGTCTGAGGGAAAAAGAGTTGATGCAAGCCCTATGGAAGGTTCATAGGGACGAGTTTGTCGCGGGAAGAGGCTCCGCTCTTCCCGAGTGTTTTTGCGAATTCAAGTTGTGATTTTGTATCTTGGTTCATCATTTTTTTAAAACTTTATTTCTTACTTATTAACTTGTTAATTTAATTTTTCTTCGCCTTAAGTTTTTGTGGAAATTGTTATATCGATGTAATGTGTTTTTTCTTAAATTTTATCTCTAATGAACGGAAATTGAACAATTTCTTCAAAGGTTGAAATCAGGAATCTCAACTATGGATTAGTAAACCAGTAGTTGATATTGTATTTACATACATGTATGTTTTTCAATTGAGGGACACTATTGATCTCAAACTATTTGACACGCTCAATAACTAACTTAAAATATTAATAGCTTTATGGATGTGTTTAGAGCAATACAATACCGTTATAGGGTCAATATGAGATAGCATTTTAATTTTGGTGCATTTTTTTTATAAACAACATATCTATGTGAAAGACACATCACATATTTATTCAAAATAGGGTCAATATGAGATAGCATTTTAATTTTGGTGCATTTTTTTTATAAACAACATATCTATGTGAAAGACACATCACATATTTATTCAAAACGTTAAGGTGATAGATATGCGGGTTCTCCTATTTATAAATGCTAATCTCCACATTTCTAATCAATATGAATTTTTTTTTACACTACTTATACTTGTAATTACTTATTATTGTAATTCTTTTTCAATACTTGTAATTTCTTAAAATTTTGTTACTTTGCAATTAAAATTTTAATTAAGTTTTTATTACAGTTTTAAATTTTGTTACTACTAATATTTGTATGCCAGAAGAACCCTCAGCTGATTTTCCTTTTTACACAGAACTAGAAAGAACATTACACGTTCGACTTAGACATGCTTGGCAAGCAAGACTGACCGATCAAAAATTTGTCAACTCTAACCACTCAGATAGAGAATTAGACAGAGAAGTAGAAGAACCGGTTATGGCTGACAATCTAGAAGAAAGACTTTTTGGGGACTACGAAAGATAAAATGCCCCGGGCAGTCGTTTAACTATAGCTAACCAGCCGATGAATGTTTTGAATTTTCAGTTGCACCCAACCACTATCCGTCAAATCAAGAAGAAACCTTTCACGGGAAAAATTAATGAAGATGCAAATCAACATCTGCAAAGGTTTCTTACTATGAGTACTACTTTGAAGATAGACGGGCATGATGAATAAGCTAAAAAGTTGAGAATGTTTCTGTTTACTCTAGTTGAAGATGCCGAAGAATGGTTTTATTCATTGCATGTCGGAAGTATCACCACTTGGGAACAAACGAAAACAACTTTTCTTAATGAGTATTTTCCTGCTTTAGTTTTTCTCAGAAAAAGATATGACATCATGAACTTTAAGCTGAATGAGGGCGAATCACTGGGTGATTCATACAAGAGATTCAATAGGTTACTCGCTGCTTGTCCTACTCATAACTTATATCAGACTGAACAGATGCAGATGTTTGATAATGACTTTAATTTGAAGATTAAACAACTGATTGATACATCTGCTGGTGAATCATCCAACTTTACAATAGTCACTGATATCAAGAAGATAATAGAAGCCATAGCTGCTAATGCACACTTAGAGTTGTATGATATGTGTATAAGCAAGCCTGAAGGAGTGATAGATTTAAAACTTTCTACTTAGAGTATACAAATGGAAGACCAAGTTTTTGTTGAAGTTGAAACAAGTCTAAAAACAATGAATATATGTACTCAACACGTGGCTAAAATTCAACTGGTTCAAGTAGTTAGTTGTGAAATTTGTGGTGGTCCTCATTTTGCTATGTACTCTGTTGCAATTGCGCAACAAATTCAAGAAGTGAATAATCTGAACCCATACTCTAATACTTACAATCCGGGATGAAAGAATCGTCCAAACTTTTCCTGAAAAGACCAGCAAGGGAGTGTGCAAAAACAGGGTCTCGTTCATTATCAAAATCAACAACAGTACCAACCTCAACAAAACTACCAGAATCAGTTTCAGCAACAATATCAACAACAAGCTCCTAAGAATGCAGATTGGTAAATAGCCATTGAAAATATGGCCGCTCAAAACTCCCAGTTCCAAGAAGAAACAAGAAACAACTAAAGGAACACCATAACTTCCATTAAGAATCTTGAAGTTCAAATGGGTCAGATAGCATAACAAACAATTGGTTCTTAAGCATAAGGTTCCCTTCCTAGTGCAACAATGACAAATCCAAGAGAGCATAATAATGTGAGTGTTGTAATAAAAAGAAGTGGTAAGACAATTGAGAGCGCTGAAGATGAATATGTTGAAGAAGACCATCTCTTAGAGGTAGGTCTAAAAATAAAGGATCATCATAAAATCCCTAAAGAAGTAGTTACCCCAAAAGTGGTTGAAAAGGAAATACAAAAAGAGCCAAAACTTGTCATCAGACTCCCATACCCTCTGAGGAAAAAGAAGAAGGACCAACATGAAAAGAATTTTGAGAAGTTTTTAGAGATGTTCAAGAAGCTTGAAATAAAAATCCCTTTTCCCGAGGCACTGGAGAAAATGTCTATCTATGCCAAGTTCATGAAATATATCATCTCCAAGAAGCACACAACAGACACTGAACCTATACTTTTGACTGAAACATGCAATGCTATTTTGCAAGGTATGAAGATTCCTGTGAAAAAGAAAGATACGGGCTCTGTCACAATTCCATGCACAATCGGAGATAGAAAATTCAAGAAGGTACTTATAGATCTGGGAGCTAGCGTGAGTCTTATGCCTTTATCCATCTATATAAAGTTAGGCATTAGTACAATTCAAGATACCAGAATGAAACTTCAGTTTACAGATCACTCAGTGAAAAGACCATACTACATAGTAGAAGGTGTTCTGGTAAAAATAGACAAATTTGTGTTTCCTGTTGATTTCGTGATTCTTGAAATGCCTGAAGATGAAGAGATTCCACTTATCTTAGGAAGAGCATTTATAGAGACCGGACGATGCATGATCGACATGGATGAAGGAACCATGACTCTAAAGGTTTATGATGAAGAATTGAAGACTGATATCTGAAATAATATGAGGCACAAAGATGATGTGGAACCAATAATACAATTGAAAATGCCTAAGTTACTATTGGAAAGAGTCCTTAGCCTATCTACTTAGGAAATAGAAAAGAATGAGGATGAAAAAGAAAAAGAAGTTCTCGCTATGATGGAGGCACAACCTCAGTGGCCAAGATCTAAACCACACCAGTGGGAGGATTTAAAAGCACCACAAGAAGCAGAAAAAGGTACAGAGTTAAAGCAATTACTCGAGATTCTTAAATATGTGTTCTTGGACAAGGTAAAGCATTGCTTAACTATCATAAGTTAAGGTTTACAAGAAAAAGAAAAAGAGCATTGGAGACTTGAAACAAATCAACCTAATAATATGCATGCACAAAATACTGATGGAAGATGATCACAAACTAATGGTTCAACCCCAAAGAAGATGGAATCCAACAATGAAAGAAGTAGTGAGAAAGGAAGTGGTGAAACTGTTAGATGCAGGTTTGATTTATCTTATATATGGAAGTTCATGGGTGAGTCTCGTGCATGTGGTGCCAAAGAAAGGAGGAACAACAGTGATATTGAACAAGAAAGATGAATTAATTCCCACTCAAACAATAATTGGATAGAGAGTGTGCATTGATTACAGAAGGCTCAACACTGTAACAAGGAAATATCCTTTTCCTCTCCCTTTCATTGATCAGATGTTGGAGAGGCTTACCGGCCATGAGTACTATTGTTTTCTGGATGGATACTTGGGGTATAACCAGATTGTTGTAGCCCCGGAGGATCAAGAGAAAACAACATTCGCATGCCCTTATGGTATCTTTGCCTATAGAAGAATGACATTTAGGTTGTACAACACCCCTGCTACTTTTCAGAGATGTACGACATCCACATTCTCCGAAAAGCTTGGAAAACATGTGGAAGTGTTTATGGATTATTTTTCTATTTTTGGTTCTTCTTTCGATAACTATTTAACTAACTTGTCTCTTGTCTTAGAAATGTTCCAACAAACAAACCTGATTCTAAATTGGGAGAAGTGCCATTGTATGGTACAAGTAGGTATGGTGCTAGGTCACAAAAGTTTCCACAAGGGAATAAAAGTTGTCAAAGCAAAAATAGAGGTGATTGCTAATCTTCCACCTCCTGTGAATGAGAAAGGAATAAGAAGTTTCTTAGGACACGCAGGTTTCTATCATAGACTCATAAGAGATTTTTCAAAAATTGCTAAACCTTTGACTAATTTGCTTTGGAAAGACAAGTTGTTCACTTTTGACAAAGAGTGTATGGTTGCATTTGAGACATTAAAGAGTAAGTTGGTATCTGCACCTATTGTGATTGCCCCAAATTGGTTTTTCCCTTTTAAGATCATGTGTGATGCAAGTGACATTGCAGTAGGGGCCATGTTAGGACAAAGAAGAGAGAAGTTTTTGCAAGTGATATATTATGTTAGTCATGTTTTGAATCCTGCTCAGATGAATTATGCAACTATCGAAAAGTAGTTGATGGTTGTTGCTTATGTTTTTGACAAGTTCAGGCCATACTTACTAGGCTCTAAAATAATTACGTATATTGACCATGCTACTTTGAAGTATTTGTTTACTAAACAGGAATTGAATCCAAGACTCTTGAGATGGATATTGTTGCTTCAAGTGTTTGATCTTGAGATCCGAGATAAAAAGGGATATGAGAACACTATTGCTGATCACTTGTCCTCAATGTCCCCGATTGAAGAAACAAAAGATAAAGATCCCATACAGGAAGAATTTACTGATGAACGTATTTAGCAATTATTGGTGTTCCCTGGTTTGCATACTATGCAAACTATTTGGTAGGTGGTGTGGTCCATGATGATTTTGATTATAACAGAAAGAAAAAGTTTTTGCAAGATTGCAATTTGTATCTATGAGATGATTCATTCCTTTACAAAAGGGGGCTAGACGGATTAATCAGAAGGTGTGTCCCAGAAGGAGAGCAAAATAACATCCTCAAGGCATGCCATAACTCAAAATATGGAGGGAATTTTAGTGGAGATAGGACATCAGCCAAAGATTTCCATTCAGGGTTATATAGGCCCACTTTGTTCAAAGATGCCCACTTCATAGTGCAAAAATATGACAAATTCCAGAGGACAGGTAACATTTCAAAGAGGAACTAGATGCCCAAAATGCTATGTTGGAGGTAGAACGATTTGTTGTTTGGGGTATAGACTTCATGGGAGCATTTCCACCATTTATTTTGGTAAAACCAACATTTTGGTGGCAGTGGAGTATGTGTCTAAGTGGGTAGAAGTTGTAGAATTACCCATAAATGATGCTAAGGTGGTAGTGAAGTTTCTGGGAACAAATATCTTCGCAAGGTTTAGAGTTCTAAGGGCACTCATAAGTGATGAAGGTACACATTTCCTAAATCGCCTTATGGAAAACTTTCTTAGGAAATACAATGTGAAGCACAAGATTGCCACCCCATACCACCCGTAGACTAGTGGGAAGGTGAAAGTATCTAAAATGCAAATTAAGCAAAATCTAGAAAAGACTGTGAATGCCTCCAGAGAAGATTAGGCAACAAAGTTGGATGATGCATTCTAGCGTACATAACTAAGTTCAAAACACCCATAGGTATGTCCCCTTATCAGTTAGTTTATGGAAAAGCTTGTTGAAGACTTCTCGACAAGTGTACTGATAATGTCAGGGTAATAAAAAGTTCGAACACACAAGGATTGTGTTCGAACAAAACAAGATTTGTACAATTTAAATGTAAACAGTAAATAAGGAGGGGGGTTTGCAAGTTTCACTGCGAAAAGTAATTAAACGAGTAAACAATATCACAAAAGCGGCCAGGTTGTGTTTTAGAATCCCCTACTCCTCTATTGTTGATGTTTGATGCCCTGTAAGAATTATCTAACCACTATAACCCCACAACGAATTAACAAAACCTTCACAACCTATCCCTTAGGAAATAATTCACTAACCACTACTCGGAGCTTTCTATCCCTAGTTCGCCAGCGTAAGCAGGGTCAGGCGATGTATATACCGTTAATTCTTTAATCCATTACTCGGGGTTTCCTATCCTTATTCGACCAACGTAAGTAGAACAGTTGCCTTAGGTCCAACACATATGTTAAGGGTCAGTAATCCCTATGTGTCCAAAATCAGATTAACAGAGTATCTCAAATAAAAAGCATTAAGATTAAGCAACAAGTAAATAGAATTATAGATCAATAGGTTCATACAACGGCTAAGTCAACATAGAATCCAACAATATAGAAATATGTTTATCATAACACAACCTAACCTAAGAGAATTTAGTTACACATTATTGAGAAAATAATGCCACAATCGATAGATGAAAATAACATAAGAAGCCCCTTGAAGATATGGCCTCTAATGGCTTCAAATGCTCTAAACATCTCCTTTTGTGCTCTCAAAATCGTGCACTAGTCTCCCAAATTCGTAAGCCTTGTCAAATAGCTAAAAATCCCCTTAAAAAGCACTCAGAACGCGTCAGAAAAAGGTCCAGAAAACACCTATCGCGTGCATTATATAAGCATCGTGCGTAATGTAATTCCTCTTCCTTTGTCTCACATGTGATAACGCACAATGGTGTGCGTGATTATTCTAGTAGCTGCGTATTTTTCACCCTTTTTGCCAGAATTTCCACTAAGTCTCATTATTCCATACTTTACTATTTTCACTCATTCTTGGGTCTTTCTTCATCATTTTGACTCCTCATTCGATTGTTTTCTCCCGATTCTTCGACTAATTAGATACAATGGAGATATGTCATCACTTGTCATTTACCTTTAGAACTTGAACACAAAGCATTGTGGGTCTCAAAATTCCTGAATTATGATCTCTCAAAGGTGGGTGAATCCAGAATTCTTTAGCTCTATGAGTTAGAAGAATTTAGGAACCAAGCTTACAAGAATTCCAGGATATACAAAGAATAAACGAAAAATTGCATGATCGAAAGATTCATAAAAATAAATTTTAGGAAGGACAATTGGTTCTCTTATTTAATTCCAGGTTGAAGTTGTTCCTTGGAAAGTTGAAGTCTAGATGGTTTGGCCCATTCACTGTCAACAAGGTATTCCCACATGGGGCAGTTGAGTTGAAGAATCATAACAATGGAGACACCTTCAAGGTCAATGGGAAGAGATTCAAACCGTATCACCCAGGAGAAGAGCGTGGCCTGGTGGAAGAGGTGCAACTAATAGCAACATAGACTGATCATGGGTCGAGATATGGATGTTAAAAAACACTTCTTGGGAGGCAACCAAAGGGAGGTAACATTAGTTTTAATTTTTATTTGTGTAGTTTAAGTTTTCGTCTTTCATTTTGCATGAGTCGTGCGCCAAAAAGCCGAGCAAAAGTGGAAAAATCTCAAAGGGCAGGGCATAACAATAAAAAAAGAAAAATAAAAAAATGTGTTTGCCTACCTATAGGCGTATGACCCATCCCATACGCGTATGGGAATGATAAAAATTCCAATTTTGCAACGCCTCTGCTCATACGCGTATGGAGGCCCCATACGCGTATGAGGAATTTTAAAAGTTAAGTTGAATACCAAAAGTTAGGCCATACGTGCATGGCCGGTGATACGTGTATGCAACAGTCACTTGGCATCATAGGTGTATGATACATGATCTATTTTTTTCAACTAAATTTAGCCTCTGCCCATGCGCGTATGGTATGTATGATACGCGTATGGCCTTTTCAGATCATGTATCATACGCGTATGGCGCGTATAGGGCACTATATATACTTATCTGACATTTTTTTTTGTCATTTTTCACCCTGACTCATGTTGCATGTTTCTCTGACACATTTTCTCTGAGTTTTCATCCTTTTCAATTTTTTTCTCTGATACACTATAGATCTTCTCATCATCAGCATGCATGGACACTTCTTTTTCTCCATATTTTGATTTCGTGAGATTTGTATCTGCTGAGCACCAAGAGAGATATTTCAGTCTGTAGTACAGAAAAAATTATTGAGGTGAGAGCTTTCAACCTGCACCCAAATGAGCACCTTGACATTCATAGTACTCTGAAGAAGCATAAGTTGACATATTAAGATCCATCCAGTGGCTAAGGAGCTAGTGTTGGAATTCTATGATAATGCTTACAGACCCTTCACTGAGGACACTACTGCAGAGATTGATAGTCAGCATCTACTCCTATCCCGAGGAAGATTGCAGTGGTTGACCTGGATGCGGTCCCGAAGGCGTGGACCTACTTTTTGCACCACACTCTGGATACGAACTAGAGTGGCTCTGAGCTCATCACCGAGAGCTCTGGCACTGTATCAACTACTAACCCTATAGCCGGTGTGTCGCGGCCGACAAAATCATTCGAGTCACCATCATATTTTTTCTAAGGGAAATAAATGATAAACCTAAGATCCTAATCCTAAGGGCAGAGATTCCTAAGGTTCGGGAGTCGGTTAAGTGAGGGGAAGGTGTTAGGCACCCCTCACTTCCATTGTACTCAATGGGATCCTCCTTAAGTTCTAGGGTATGTTTGTTTGTTGTCTTTCTACTTATTTACAAAAGAAACCTAAGTTTTTTATTAATTATACTCGCTAGGGTTTACAACCATATGCCTACGTACCTTCAATTTTGAAGGATCAGAGTAACCGTAGTTCACCTCCCTTATTCCTACCCCATAATCCTAATCCTAAACCCAATCCACTATTATACTCTTGGATAAAGAGTTCTATCCCTTGATCCATTATTTATACTCCTAGATAAGGAGTTTTATCCCTTATCCATTATTTATACTCTCGGATGGAGAGTTCTATCCCTTATCCATTATTTATACTCTCGGACGGAGAGTTCTATCCCTAATCCATTTATTTATACTCTCGGATATCAAGAGTTTTATCCCTAATCCATTTATTTATACTCTCGGATATCAAGAGTTCTATCCCTTATCCCTTATTTATACTCTCGGAGGAAGAGTTCTATCCCTTATCCATTATTTATACTCTCGGACGGAGAGTTCTATCCCTAATCCATTTATTTATACTCTCGGATATCAAGAGTTTTATCCCTAATCCATTTATTTATACTCTCGGATATCAAGAGTTCTATCCCTAATCCATTTATTTATACTCTCGGATATCAAGAGTTCTATCCCTAATCCATTTATTTATACTCTCGGATATCAAGAGTTCTATCTCTTATCCCATCCTTTATTTAGGCTCTCAGACCAAAAGCATTATCCCAAATTTAAATCCCTAGAAACACCCATTTATGTCCCTTATTTAAGGAAGAACAAAAATCCTTGAATTCCATAAAATTCAACAAAACCCCAAAATACCCTCTATGCTAAAATATAGCAAAAAAGATTTCCCCAAATTATCTCAAAAAATGATTCTTAAAACCAATATGAACCCTCAATTAAACTAAAATTATTTTTTGCCCCCAAAACCCAAATTTCCAAATAAAACCACATCAATTCTCATTTCCTTCAAAAAAACCCAAATATATTGAATATGTGAAACATGAATTTCAACCCAACCCCAAAAATTCCTTAATAAAGGTCTCCAAGTTAGATCCCCATTTAAAAAGTAAATTGTTTTCAATACATCAACCTTGCTAACAACCCAATTAACCAATTAAGTTAAAAAAAACCCCTAAAAATCCTAACTAAACAATTAAATTAAGTGATTAATTTAATTGATAAAAAATCTAATAAAACCCTAATTAACCAATTAAATTAAGTAATTAATTTAATGGAAAAAAACTAATAAAACCACAATTAAACAATTAAATTAAGTAATTAATTTAATTGATAAAAAAATCTAATAAAACCCTAATTGACCAATTAAATTAAGCAATTAATTTAATGGATAAAAAAACTAATAAAACCTCAATTAACCAATTAAATTAAGTAATTAATTTAATTGATAAAAAAATATAATAAAACCCTAATTTTACCTCAAGAAGTGTTCCCACCATCTCAAAATTATCCTAAAAATCAACTTAATTAACCCTAACTATCTTAATTTATCCTAACTAAATATATAAAAAAATTTACCTTTATATTTTATTTGATCCTAATTGTTATAATTAGATAATTATCCTAATTAATCACTAAAATTACCCTAATTAAAACCCTAAGGTTGTAAAATATTAAGTACTTATGGTTTTTGGGATTTGTTAAATTAAATCATCTAAGGAATCTGTTTTTGATAGAACCATAATTAATATCTTAAATGGGGCTAAATTGAATAAAACTTATTTTGTGTTTTTTTTTTTTTTTTTTTGTATTTTTTATAATTGAAAGAAATAAAACATAGTTTTGATGTTTTTATTATAATTATTGTTTTTAAACTATCTCTCTTTTTTAAATATATATATTTTCTCGTAATATGTATATTTTTTCTATTTCTAAAACAAAAGGCTAAAAAAACTTGGGCCTAAGTTAACTAGTGGATTAAAATGTCTTAAAAAGTTGGTCTTCTAAATACAAAATAATTAAAAACGATGAATAACCAGTAAAATTAAATAATAATAATAATATGATATTTAAAATTACAAAAAAGCAATTAAAAGAGAACCTGATGTACTGCACATACTGCTTTCTCTTTTTCTATAAGTTAGAAACAAACTTTTTCTTTACTTGAGAAGAAAATGCCCTGAGGCTTAATTTCCATCGTCGACGGCACAGTGGAGGTTGGTGTCTCGAGATAGAACACACCAGTTACATAAAGGTTTCTGCTATGTGTTTATCACCTCTTTTAATTACCTTAAATCCCAGCTTTTGAAACATGTAGCCATTAGCATACTCATTAATAATCATATTAAATTGATATTAAGGATTTTAATAATTTTGATTACAATCCGGGAACTTAAGTCACAGTAACACAATATGTTCTTTATAGCAAACTACACAAAAAACATGAACCAAAAAAAGAATGAGACAAGAATATGAGTTACCAAATCCAAACCAAGGAAGAATAATGAGCCCTCAACACCTGGATCTCGGCGACGAAGGCGGCAGAGTTTGAAGCACATCAAAGTGACGAAGCCTGCGACTCCAAAACAACCACGACATGCGCCCAAGCATGGATTCATAATAACAGAGGTGGTGGATTGGCGGTTGACTTCATCGTAAAATATTTATTTGTGTTTTTTTTTACTGTACGAGTGTTTTTATTTGTGTTTATTTGAGTTACCAAATTAATTTAATCCTAATAAAAAATTAATAAACCAATAATCTAATTCTCAACCTAATCTAATAATGAGAATAAAAACTAATTAACAGTAAATTTCAATTTATTAAGTTTTATGATAAAAATTCTAATCCTCCAATTAAAATAATCTTAAACTAGACCAAATTAATTTTAATTCCTACTTCAATTTCGTTCTATTTAAAAACAAAAGTGATGCTTCTATTAAAATCCTATATGTTATCCTAAATATAAAAGTAACAATTAGATTAAACAATGAAACTTAATTGGTAAAAATGTTAGAAAATTATTCACATTTATAATGAAAATTAGATAAGAATTAATTAGCAATCAAAATTGTTTAACGACAAAAGAAAAAATCTAATATAAATGATTTCTAACTATAAAAATATTTTATGATTTTTTACTGAAACAATTAATTATTATTTAATATATATTAATTAAAACGAAATTTAATAATAAATATATAAAAAAATGCAATTTTCGACTTTTCGAGTATTAAAAACAAAGTTAAAAAGCAATATACAGGATTTGAACCCACAATCTCACATCTAACAATTACGGACGTTTACCAACTAGGCTAACTTGACACTTTTAATATTTATTTCCATTTTAAAGTACGGATAAATATAAAGCAAGTGGTCAAAATTTAGGGTACGACAGTTGTCCCTATTTAATTATCTTCAATCCGATAGTATGAGTGGCGACAGTCCTCATGTAATCATGGTGAAAGATAATTAAATACAGGAGGACCCATAAATTTTGTCCACGAAGAGGAAGTATGGAAATACGAGAGGCTTTCTGGGAATTTAGTAAGGATTTATCAACCATTGACGTTCTGTTGATATCCAAACCAACCTTTGGTGGAACCCTTGTGAAACCATGAATAGAACCCTCGTGAAAGCCTAGATAGAACCCTGGTTGATTAATCTCACCATGCCTAGGATTTCCATGACCATAGAAATCTGGTAGGACTTTGAAGATCCTCTGATCGTTGTTTGGTGAACCCTGGTAAAACCCCTAATGAAGCTATTAACAAAAATCCTTAGTAATATCTAGATAAAACCCATGTGACAACTTGTGGTGGAACCCCTGATAAAAATAAATAAATAAAAACTGACAAAAATGAGATGCTACACTTTCAACTTAAAAACGACTTCATATTATCGCATGTTAATCAGATACATAACACTTTAACTCGGATGAACCGATAACAACAAAATTAGTCTTTAAAATAAAATAACTTTTATTAACTAAATAGCGGAATCATACTTTTCAACTCAAATGACATAACATCTTTTGTTCATCTGAAAACAACTGCAACATAACAAGTATTCAATGACATCAACTTATAATTCAACAACTGAAATATAACAACTACAAAACAACGATCGTTCACCCCCCCGAGTGTTACGTATCAGAGCAAGACCCTCTTGACTTGCAATAAAGCAACATAAGGACTCCAAAAACTATTCCGAACTGCCACTGCTATTCTTGAGTACCTGCCCATTTCCCATGGTAGGGGAAATATCAGCAGAAGGGGTGAGATATCTAACAATATAATAAGATGTATGATAAATAATATATTAGAATTTAGATCATACAAAATTACCACTTTACAGCTTATAACAACAATTAGCACAACCAGTCATCAGCATAATATCACAACAAAGTCATCAACTTAATATCACGGCAATTTAACCGACTTAATATAACAACTTTCAAACCACAAATATAACAACAAAACCCTTAACAGGTTATAACAACATTTTCATAGCTTTCAGACAATACCTGTCACAACAAGTCAACAACATAATAACAACGAATATATCATCACAACACTGGAATATGCAGCTTAGAATGTGACTCATACAATGCACATGCATGTGGTACCATTGGAGCAGAACTCCCAACTTAAAAACGGAGTAGAACTCCCAACTTAGGAATTGCCAAGTAATAAAGGCATCAAACAAGGCATAAACCTTCAACTTTCAACTTTTTGCCATTCCAGGCCAACTTAATAATTTTGCCAATCCAGGCCAACTTGGTATGATATGCTATGCATGGGACAACAACTACAACATCAACTTATTCAACAACAACACAACAACAACACAACTGCAACTTAACAACAATTTCAACTTTGGCCACCGGCCTATAACTTAATATTTGCCAATTAATAGAGGCAAGTCAACAACAACAAATATCCTGCAACTTTGCATCATCAACAACAACAATATATCATCATCAATAATTAACAGCAACTAATCAACAACAAAACAACATTGACCGTAGGCCCCACAATTCAACACCACCTGCAAATTCATATTTTTCAGCAAGGTACACAACCCAACGAATCAACCAAAAATAAGCTACAAATAAATCGCATAATTATTCGGACAGTCTTCAACTAAAACTGATTACTTAATTATCGGCTAAATTCTAATTCTACTCCGAGCTACTATTCTTATTAGTCCTCTGTTAAATTAATACTGCCTTACAAACAAAAACATATAATTCAGTCACCACTGTTTTATACCCATATTACTAGTTCTGTTATTCACTTAATAACTATTGGCACTGGTCACTGTATCATTCATCTACCATTTATAATTCTCTGCTACCAATAATAATACTACTAATTATCTGCTAAATTAATTAAATTAATCAAAAGGGAGACTACTGTAATTAATGAAGCCAATTCTGCGACTTATTAAATTCATCTCTGCCAAACAGTTATATATACCATCCCTCTCAACTAACTTTAAATGGAACAGACCAAGTGAAGCCATAGCAAACAGAAATAAACAGAAACAGAAACAGAAACAATTACACAGCAGGCCCGTGTGACGCTCGTCACAACTTCCTGGCCCTCGTCACAATGCGTGACGGTCGTAACACACGAGTGACGGTCGTCACTCGCACACGACCTGCGTGACGCTCGTCGCGCTCTCCATCACGGTCGTCATATCCCCAATTCCCAATTTCCTTCGTTTCAGTGCATTTCATTCTAGTTCTCCTTAATTCGTTCCGATTCCAAACAATTCCACACATTCACCCATTACAGTGCAACATAAACGCAATAACATTTCACCTTAAGGCATCATAGACTAATTTGCCTACAACAAATTCATCAACAGCAAACGTATTTCAATATCCACGACAGCCTATTACAATACAGACAAAGGTAATTCTACAAACCCAACCCCCACATATCATTCATCAAATACCCCACTATAGAGTCAGAACCCCACCCTTACCTTGGATTGAAGGTCTCTCTACTCTCCGATTGGATTCTCCCTCTAATAGCTTCTACGTATTCCCTCTCAAACCCTTGTCCCTCTTTCTCTTCTCCATAACTGCTATTTCCACGTTCTTGTTCTCTTACTGCTACTTTCTTTTCCTTCTCATAATTCTCCATACCTAATAATAAAACACTAATGTTTTATTAACTTATTGGGCCTCATTTCTACACCCCCACTATTACTACTTCACTCACCATCTAAAAAGTCCAATAATATAATCTAGTATTATTTCTAATACTATAATTACCACTTAAGTCAGCTTGATTAATTAATTAACAACAACACAACTTAAATCAACATTTTATAATTAATTCAACTAAAACCGACATAGCAACTCAACACCACATTTTCGACAACCAACACAAATCACACAAATAATACGGAGATATTTAATTAAATAATTAATTAAATAACCGGGCGTTACAACTCTCCCCCACTTAGAATATTTTCGTCCTCGAAAATCTATTCGTTACTACCACTTTTAACGCAAATTCCGCATCCAACTCTCTGATCCTCAAGTCGCGTTTGGCAACACTTCGATCCCTACTTTTCCGACATAACTACAACTCAACATGATTTCAATCCAATACACACATGCTAATCATTCAACATCTTCGCGACATAATCGTCAATAACTTATCAACCACTCGATAATATCTTGACATATCAATATCTAAATAGCCACATCCATACACACTTATACCTGGATATACATAGTCACATTACCATCTTATCAACATTCTCAACACTACAACACATCCACAATCTCATTCTCATATAAGCGTATGTCACTCATCAACAAAATGTCAACAACTTATTCATATCGTCGTATCACTCTTATAGTGACATCAACCTAGCCAACATAATCAACTTCGTCATACCATGCAGTATTACTCACCCTTATATCAACAATCTACCCAGTCAAACATGTAGATAAAGACTTATCATTCCCTTAGGCTTCTGATATTTAGTCCCTCACTCCTAACGAGTCGTACACGCATAACAAATGTGCCACATCACGCTTCAGCTGCGCAACTCTGATCATCTATCTTAAGTCACCGTCCTTATTAAAATTTCCGTCAACTATATGGTTTACAAGTTCAATCTAGTTTCGGACTTTCTTTAACATCCGCCATAAAATCGTCATTCACTTGATATTCTCAATCTTTCACTTTGCGACGTTAGCTCGCATAAAAACCCGCTACTCCAAATTGTTCAATACGTCTCAACTCTTTCCTAGCCACTCCTCTATTAATCCACACCAACTGGTGAGCGACTATCCCCATGATATAACATCAATCAATTTACACACTATTAAGATAGCAAGACAAGTCTATACCATCCAACACGATCTCGTCTACTATCAACAAGAGATTAAGGGTGATCAGTTCCTCAATTTGTCAATAGATAGCCGACAACCATAATGGAGTATAAACCCTCGTTACCAAACTATAATAGTGTTCCTTTAGAACTTGTACACAAGTCACCTAAAGCACCATAATCCAATAATTTTCAATGAGGTTTACAAATACTCCCACAATTTCCCTCTCATTCGATCTTGTCGATGAGACACCAACGCCCAACACATTACACGGTCCACGTTACACTCACTTAGCCTCACAGGAAGGTTAAGTATTTTCTGACTCAAGAATTACTACTATACCAGTACATTACACGTCGTCTCGTTCCAATTGAAATCTCAACAATGCCGTTCCACACCGCTTTGGTGATAAAACCTCTCCAATTCTTCTTTTACACATGCCACTACCTTGGCATCATAAACACGACTCTAATTCCTCTTAAAAGCATCTTCCTTTAAAAGGACATCTTCATTCTAATCATTGTTAATCATCATAAGCTGCATTTATATGCGCTTCGCCAATACTTTCACATCCTTTTTAATGTCGAACATCTCATTTCTCCACTTATTTGCCAACAACACATTACGCTTGACCTTGTCTCAAACAACTGCGATAACAACCATTTATGCTCAAAAGCCTCTAGTTTCGTAACCGACTTTAGAGTCCCTCTATATATGAATGCATCTACCGTATTTGAAAACACTTTCATAGGATAGAATATATTTTTATCTCCTCATAGGTTCAAACGGAACATCAATCTGATACTCGGAACACAAGATATGAATTTCCAAGGTTATCCGAAAATACGAACACCGACGTCATGCAACGACATACTTATACACGCCTTACGATAACATCAGAACATAATTTCTTCGTACCAGTACCAACACTTATCATTCTTGAAATCGTACTCATCTCCTTGCATTTCTGACTCTGTCTCGCGATCCAAAACATTCCAACAACTTTAACAACTTTTACAATAACTCACAAGGATCCCACGACACGGTCTACAGCAATCTGTTGCGCCGTCACCATTCAAACGTCGACTTCCTACGCAAAGGCTACTCAAACCGACAACTTCACTGTCCGCCAGCAGCGATGAAACATCGCAACTTTCTAAATTCCATCTCCTAGAAATTATCCTTGCTACTTAACAATCACCTTCAGAAACATCAGGGATTTACACTATACTCGTATATCAATAACCGTTACATTGCTCCTCATCCTTCGAGAGGTAAACATCAACAACGTCTAATCATCTTTTCTCAAGGCGCTCCAACTTGATTAACAACAAAATCTTGAATCCATGTCTCCTCCGGATTCGGGAAACAACATACTTCAACAATACTTGCACTGTCGCCATCAGCAGCATACCGAGCCAACATCTTACAACCGAAACACATCCGAGAAGCAAATCTTCTTCCCCACTTATCTTCAAACCTACTCCTGCATACCATCGATTAGGAAAACAAACAAGTACCGACAGTGTTCCATACACTTGTCGCGTACTAAGGGATAAACAACACTAGGAAACTTGGCCGGACAGACCGACCTGCTCTGATACCACTAATGTAACACCCCATTTCTACCCGGCGGATAATTATAAAATCAGAGTTTCAAAATTTCAACATACAAATGAGATGCTACACTTTCAACTTAAAAACGACTTCATATTATCGCATGTTAATCAGATACATAACACTTTAACTCGGATGAACCGATAACAACAAAATTAGTCTTTAAAATAAAACAACTTTTATTAACTAAATAGCGGAATCATACTTTTCAACACAAATGACATAACATCTTTTGTTCATCTGAAAACAACTGCAACATAACAAGTATTCAATGACATCAACTTATAATTCAACAACTGAAATATAACAACTATAAAACAACGATCGTTCATCCCCCCGAGTGTTATGTATCAGAGCAAGACCCTCTTGACTTGCAATAAAGCAACATAAGGACTCCAAAAACTATTCCGAACTGCCACTGCTATTCTTGAGTACCTGCCCATTTCCCATGGTAGGGGAAATATCAGCAGAATGGGTGAAATATCTAACAATATAATAATATGTATGATATATAATATATTAGAATTTAGATCATACAAAATTACCACTTTACAGCTTATAACAACAATTAGCACAACCAGTCATCAGCATAATATCACAACAAAGTCATCAACTTAATATCACGGCAATTTAACCGATTTAATATAACAACTTTCAAACCACAAATATAACAACAAAACCCTTAACAGGTTATAACAACATTTTCATAGCTTTCAGACAATACCTGTCATCTGTTTAAATGACAGGTTATATCATCTGCATTTTGTTACCCCGATTGGAGAGTATCATGTGATTGGAAAACGGGATGGCAAGTGAATGAAAGACGGAATTGTGTTTTTGAAATTGGGACTTCTAAAAGGGTGTTGCATAGTTGATCACCTGTTTAAATGACAGGGGAATTTGACTTCGAGGAAGTAATCTGGTGAATTGTGTTGGGTAGGAGAAAGTCTTAAGTATAGTGTTATCCCTACTGATGAGAGTCTTAAGGACGAAGTTGGAAAATATTCTCGAAGGGTAGATCTTGTAAAGATCGTTTCGGTAATTTAATTATGATGTTATTAAGAGATGAGCAGTTGACCAAGAGTTTAGTAATTGTTATCTTCCGTGAGTTCATGGTATTGGATTTAGACTCTGTAAGAGTGGTACCAGTAGTGTGTAGTTGTGTTTTACCACGAGGGTGGAAATTTGAAAATTTTCTTTCCAAGTACGAGTAAGAAATTGATGTTCCTAAGTTAAGCATATTACTTGGACTCGTTTATGGAACAGAACAACTGAGGAACGTAGATTCAATTGGGAAATGTGGCATGGACTTAGAGGGTGTGTGTACGGGTAGAGTGTTGTAAGTAGATTGGTAAGTGGTATGGAAACTCACAATTACGTTCTGGATGATTAAAGTTTTGATAATTGGTGATTCGTATATGTTTGAGGTTCCGTGATGGTGTTACCTTGTCAGTAGTGGAGATTGGTGACGACAGAGGCCTTGAGTAAGTCGGAAACCGTAAGAAGAATCGATTTGGAATATGGTAACTATACCCGGAGGTTGTTAAGTTATTTTGAGATGTATTTATTCGAGTTAGAAGGAATTTGGAGTTATATTTGTCATGGTTGTAGCAGTGTAACTCTTGTGTCTTTATCGTCTGGGGAGTGTTGGACCGATGTTGAGGTATTGTGTGTTGGCGAGGAAATTGTTTTACCATAGGACGCCAATAAGTTTCTTGTACCACGGGTTATTAAGGGACCTCAGTGGAAAGATGTGTTCACTGCAGACTGTTAGCTACTTGGTAATGCTTAAGAATTCGTAAGGTTCTACTGTTAAGACTGATTACGCAGTGGAATATAACAGATGAAAGAGTTGGTTAGAATGGTAGGGATTTGGAAGATTGTTGCTTGTAAGGATGGAAATGACATTCATGTCTACTTGGCAACTGTCGGTGTCCAAACAATACCAGATGTACAATGCAAGGAGGGAAGTAAGAAGATCTTGTTCTAAGAGAATTATCTTTCGGTGTGATACGAAAGGGATGAAATATTGGATTTAATGAGTACCATGTACAGCATCTGACCAGATGGAACTGGTAAAGAAGTCGTTTGACGAATGGTGAAATGGTTCTGGACGTTGAAGGATTTATGGAAGGATAGTTATTGGGAATTGTATGAAGTTAAGGGATCACTGATTTACATTGCAAAGAGGTGATGAGTGGTGGTTCTTCTAAACCAAGATAAGGTGTTATGATTTTGGTTATAACTCAGTAGAGGAATGTAGAATGGTACATTCTTTCCGTAGTAAGACGCGACCAAGTGTTTTATTTTGAAACAACAGTTGAATTATGGAAAAGCAAGTTAGAAGTTACCCAATATTGCAATAAGAGTATGACAAAGGACGTGAAGTTTTGATAATTTGTGGAAAACAAGGATTTTGGTTTGTGAAGTCGAGTTGGAATCAGACTATGTCGGGAACTTTAACGGAAGTAAAGTTAAGTGTGGAACTAAGACAGTGATGCAAGTTGTGGTTGTTGTCGAGTAGAGGAAATTCGGGGGCGAATTTCAATTTAAGAGGGGGAGAGTGTAATACCCCGTATTATTTTAAATGCTCAATTGGATACCAGATGAGATCAGATGAGCATCTATGTACTCTATCTTTGGATTATTGGAATCCTCTAAGTACTTTAAGTATTGTCAATTGGGACCAATAGAGCAACTAATGAACTCTGAAGAGATCAATTATTTATTAGTTCAAGAAAGTATTTTATGGTAACTTTAATAATTGATCACTTGGTTGAAACGACAAAATAGCAATTGGATATATTTTGCTCTATTGGATTATATTATATAATATTGGTTTATATATATATATATATATATATATATATATATATATATATATATATATTTGGAAAGAAAAGAAAAAGATAGAAAACAAGAAGAAAAGAGAATGAAGAGAAGGAAGAGAGAAAGAAGAAGAGAAAGAGAGAAAAGCTTAAGGAGAAGCTCATGGATCATCATCATCTTCTTCAAACTCCTCTTCGATTATCAGGTGGGTTCTAGTTAGACACTCTAAGTCTAGAAATATAAGTTTTGGACTTAGGTTAGATTTGAGAGAAAATGAAATCTAACGGATAAAATGTGAAATAAATCGAGTTAAATGATCGGGTTTAGTTGTTCTTATGTTTTGGTATGAATTGGAAGTGTTAGGGATGAGTTTTTGGGGACTAAGGACCTGCTGATACGTTCTGAGTTTTCTGGGTTTCGCGCGGTTCGCCTAGCGAACCTGGGGCGAGTCCCAGCGAACAAACTTTCGAGGGTTCGCGGCAGCGAAGGTTCGCCAACTGCGTTCGCCTAGCGAACTTTATGACTTTTCAGTTCTGGTTGGTTCTGCCTTGCTTCGCTGAGTTGTTCGCGAAGCGAAGGGCGAGGCGAATGTTCGCTAGGGAGTTCGCGAAGCGGACTTTATGTCTGTTTTGTTCTGTTTGTTCATTCGCCAGGAGCTTTGCCTAGCGAACGTGACAGTTGGTGCAGTTTTGTTTCCTTCATAACTTTTGATCCGTAACTCGGATCGGGACGTTCTTGGCGTCATTAGAAAGTTATGACGATATGTGGGATTATTTATTTAAGTGGAAAATGATGGAAACAATGTTATGTGATATGTGTGAATCCATATCTTTTGGATCGTAATCCGATCGAGGCATATTTATAGCCAATGTAAAGCGGTGGAAATATCCTACGGGATAAAAGTGGAATGTATTGTTTTAGTACCCGATTAAATGAATCGGAGGGAACCCAAAAGGGGTGTTTTATGTGTTATGTTATTATATGCGTTACTTGTAATAATTGTGATTTTACCATGGCTATCAAATTGTGTATTGGGAATGAAAGAATATGCATGTTTAAAATATGAATTAGGTAGAGTGAGGAACCTTTACCCCAAAACAAAATGATATGATTCTAGGTTGTAATTAGAATTGTAATAGAACCTCTGTATGACAACGCTCGTGCAGAAGAGGCCGAGACGTGTGTCCAATACCGATGGTATAGAATTGAGTGAAACACTAGTATGGAACATGTGGAATTGTTATGTTTTATTTTGAGAAAAGCCATAAGAGGCCTTAAGGCGAATGTGGCCTTGTGATTGTCGAATACAATCACGTTGTGTGAATGATCACGTAATCGTAACCATTTATCTTGCGGTGTAGTTTCATGAGACTCGAGCACCTCCACTGAAACGTATGCACAATTACTTGGCAGGTTTGATTCCCGTGTTTAGTACGAATGGAGCCTACGGGTAAAGAGACTTGTGACGGTGTACGGGCCGTGTGAAGTGACGGATCACGGTGTACGAGCCGATGATCCCGAATCCATTTTGTATGTCAAGTAACTACAAGGATCCATGACTCGGGTCGACTTCTAGACGTAGAAGCGGACGGGAAAATGGGATGCCTTGGTATGGTTATCGATTCGTAAGGAAATCTTGAGTTAACAGGCTCAGGACGTATTTCCTTCCGTGTGATTATTATGAGTTCTTGAACTCATGACATGTTTCCATATAGTGTGAGTTTGTGAGGTTGTGCACTCAAGGTCATTTTCTCTTCCCCTTGACTTGAGTTAGGATTGATAGAACCTTGTAAAGCCGAGAGAATCTATAAGATAGGGAACTCACTGAGATTTGATGTATCTCACCCCACTATAGTTGCTTTATTTCAGGTGCAGGTTTGGTTACAAGTGGAGCGATGCAAGGATGTTTCAAGAGAAGCTTAGTTAAGCTTATTCCGCTGTGGATTCTTTTGTTGTATGCAATTGAGGATATTGTATATCATTCTTAGTTTTATTATTTTGGCTAGTTTCCATGACTTGTGCCATGTAGTATATTTATGTTTTAGAAATGGACAAGTATGTGAACTATGCTATTAGGCGCTTTTGATGTGTCAGTACCAAATAAAATGCTTGTATTGTATTATTCTAGATACATATTATGCAGGGTGTTACAGTGTGCTATTGCATCCAACGTGTCGAGAGGCATTGGTAGGTGGTTGGGTGTAGATTTGAAGCTTGATTCCGATTGTATTTCGTAATTCCTAGATTTTGGATTTTCTTTGAGGAGGCGGGTTGGTAACAAAGTTGGCTATGTTATTTGGGCAACCTTTGTATGGATTGGTAGGAATGATTTTACTTTTAGAGGTAAAGTTTTTCTGGTATAGGACTCCATTAGTTCGATTAAATTCATTCCGTGGAGATGGTTGGGGCGGTATCTAGGCATTCTAATTATTATGTTTTCTATGATTGGTTTGTTAATCCCGTGAACTAATTGAAGAGGATGCAATTGTTCTTTGTCTTGTAAGGGTTCGAGTGCCCATTATACTTGTTTTGTTATTTCATTGCCTTAAAAAAAATTATAATTCGATTGGTAAAAAAAATGTCTTAAGTCTTATTCTTTTATTAAATTTCCTTATATTTTAACATATAAATCAATTAAAAATTTTAATAAAATTTGTATATTAATTACAAATAAAATTCATATGTAATAATTACTCAAAATTCATTTATAAATCTTCCATATTACTTTTAAAACTCAATTTATTTTTAAATGGGTTTAGATACTAGAGTAACTTTAAAGAATATTTTATAATAAAAATCTATAAAAAAAAAAGTAAAAAATATTCTAAAAAGAAAATTAATAGTTGATATTTTTGTTGAATTTTTATAATTTCAATATAATAATATTAATATATTAAAGAGAATAATTGTTATGCAGTATCAGTGTAAAATATTTTACACGCTCAGTCTATCACAAGTACATCACAACCATTCACAAATAATGTTTTATATATGTTTAAAAAAAAAGTCAAATATCTATAAAAATTTAACAACTATGATTCATGATAATATAAAACTACTTTAGTAATTTAAATTAAATTCTATATTAAATATGTACTTTCTAACACGTGGACTATATTCTGGTTAATCCTAATCTTGTAATCTTAAATGCACATTTAAGTCAAAGCTAATGTCTTTTTTCAAGTAATTTGGCTGAGGTGTTAATTTATTAAAAAAAATTAAATTCAAAGTAAACCTTTACAAAATAAACAGTATTGTTATAATATCTTCTTATAAGTTTTTTTCTCAAAATTACATGAAAATAATTGTTATACTATAAAAGAAAATTCTATTTTCAACTTTAAAAAATACAAATTTCAAATTTTAACATAATAACAGATATTTTAACCTACTTCTATGCACACCATATCCACTTTAGGCAATAGTAACTTTCTAAAAAATTTCAAAAAAAAATTTAGTCAAAGATATATAACAACCATTGAATATAATAGAAAAAAAAAAGCTAATTTACGAAATGAATTCATTAATTTCCCTTTTAAATAAATAGCAATTTTAAAGTAGTGGTAACCCTAATTCTCTACTCCATCAGCGCCCACACACAGAGAAGAATATTCACTTTGCACCGGTAACAATGGCGGCATCATCATCATCGAAATTCAATGTTCCAAAAATAACAAGAAGAACAAAAATGGCGGCACAACCAGCAGCTGCAGCCAAATCCAATGCACCAAAAAGAAGAAAAATGGCAGCACCAGCGACAGCAGCAAAAAACCCTAAGAAACGAAGAATAACAAAAACGACGGCAACATGTTCATGTTTACCGGATGAATTATGGGAGTACATCTTCAAATCTCTCATCAACGACCACCTCATTATCAATTCTCTCTCCGTCGTCTCCAAACAGTTTCTCTCTATCACCAACCGTCTCCGATTCTCCCTCACAATCACCGATGAAACCGTCCCTTACCTTCCTCGACTCTTCCGCCGCTTCCCTAACCTCACATCCCTCGACCTCGCCCGCTTATCCCAAGCGCGTGACCTCGGCGCCATTCTTACACAAATCTCCACCTTCTCCTTTGATCTACGTGCATTATCATGCAACAGCATCGCTGCAAATGGATTACTAGCTTTGTCCAAAACTATGAAAAACTTGAGCTCTTTCTCATTTACTCCTCTCTTTCCCTTTGTTCGAAGAATGGGTGAAATCAAGAAGAATGACATTTTATTCATAGTTGGTTGTTTCCCTTTATTGGAAAATCTCATTCTCACTTATTATTATCCCACTGTTTCTAGTGATCAATTCCTCAAGTTTAGGTTAGTTCGATCACAAGCAAAAATTGATGGACGTTTTTTATGGAAATATACACTTTTATAGTTATACTTGAATTATAATTTGATTCTATGAACTTTCTCTTATCTATTTATTTATTTTCTTCTGTTTTTTGGGGACAACTTCGTTACCCATCACAAAAAGTTAGGTAGTATACTTTCAACCAATCCACTAATGCCATATCATTTTATTATACTTAATTATTTATTTAATGATTTAAATTTTGTAGATTTCTAATGCAATGTAGCCTAATTTACTCTATGGGTAATTCTACCCAATTTTTTGAAGTGGGTAGATAAGAATTCACCCTGTTTTTTTTTAGTAATTTTGTTATGGTTTCTTCATCAATATTCAATTCGGCTAGACAAGCATAATACCATTTATTATCCATGCACAATCATTAAATTTGATGTGAAACAACATGAACATGTTGGATGCATATTTTATTTGGACTTCATCTGAATGCATTTGCGGTTAAATGACTTTAAATTGTGATTAGGTCGCGGCGGCGGGTGTTGCAATTGTGGTTATTGCAATGCGTATTGCCATTATTACAACTGTTGCAGCGGCTTGAATGTTGCAGCGGCTTGAATTTTAATGAAGTGTTTTGAAAAACACTTAGACTTTGTTTGGAATTTAGGTGAAAAGAATTTTGAAGGATTTATTTTTATTCTAAAACTAAATTTCCCTAATTTAAAAAACTCAAAAATTGTATTGAATGAGAGGTTTGTGTTGAAGTGTGAGTTGTATAAATCTTATATTATTTGGAAAAGTGGAGGTTGAGCAATACACCTATTAGTTAAGGTTTGTTTGAGAGTTGATTTTTGGAGCAATACTCAATGGTTGCATGTTTGTGTATGTGCGTGTGTTATATGCTTTTTACTAGGCAACTCTAGAGTTGTGCATGTCTTTGTTGTAGTGCAAATAGCAACTGCAATAATATTGTATCTCATTTTTCACTCAACAGCCTGAGATTACTTATATTACCTAATAGCTGATGTCTCGCATTATTAAATATACCAACATTAAGTTCCAACAAAGGTATATAGACATGGATTACCAATTATCAGTATTTTGTGGATATTAAAGCTAACTCTATGTCTAGGCATTAGCATCTAATAGATGGAGACTTTGATCTAGTGAAGACCATCAACTTTCATATGTCAAGTCGTACTATAAAAACATATTTTAGGTAGCTAATTCAAGATAAGCATTCAGAATGATGAATCTTCAATATTAAAGCATAAGTAGAATTACATGAAACGCCATGATCGAATGAAACATGAATATAAAATGATTACATATATCCCCAACAAAGAGATTTCAAGCTACGCCTGCTCATATTAGATGTACAGGTAATCTCAAGAATACAAATTCGGAGAGCCATTTGCAAGTATCACTGTGAGCAGTGCTTCCCCCTTTAATCCATTTCTCTCATTCTCCTGTTGAGACCCATGTGAACCTACTCCTTTTTTGTACTCTTTTAAATCCACCGAAACTCCCTGAGAACGGAAGTTGAACCTTTTATTTATAGGCTAGAGAAAGGAAGGTTCTCTAGGCGCACTTCGCATATTCGCCTAGCACGCCTACTTTCTTCTAGGTTAAGAAATGTTAGCTCAACCTCAACTAGCCCTATCCAAACTAGCTCGCTAGGCCCACCACTCATCTTCTCTTAGTGCATAAACCATTCATTCACCATGAAGTTACTTATCCAGGAAGTCTTCTCTCGCATGTGCTCGTCCATGGATATGGCCTAGTGAGCTTTGCTTGTGGAAAGTTAGTCTTGCCAAGGTCTTTATGTGTTGCTTGGTGTTTTTTCTACTTTTTTTTATAAATATGCCATTATAAAGTCCAAACGGATGTTTTATCACTTTTCATAGATAAATCAGAGGTTTTTGTATGATTGCTTATAAAATAAGTCAATAAGTGCCTACGTATGTTATATAATTCTGGCATTATCAACTCTCCCCAAGTTATCTTTTTGTTTATCCTCAAACAAAATCCACTCAGATGGTTCAGAAGTTTTTTAATGATAAGGTTAGATGGCTAGGTCAAAGATGGTTTGAAAAGTATTTGAATGAATGATATTCTTTATAATGCAAGTTCATGATCAACATCATAAATATCCACAAACTATAACATGAATATAAACTAATTGCTTGTCTAAAGTGAGATTTCAAAACATGTCTAGATGAACAGTAAAGTGTTTGTCAAGATCATGGTTTCATTGAGTATCTCTCAATATTTAGTGTTTCCCTCATAATTGGACGATGCATGAACTATAAAAACATTTTTCAATTCATCTAAGTAATATCACAAGATAAATCATCATTCATGGATCACTAAGATCTTTCTTTTGGTTGTAATGTGACTGAACTTACAAAAAATATTGATTTTTATTTGGATTCAAAAGTCTAAAGATAAGAGAGAAAAATTTATAATTTCACAAGTATATGTTTTAAATCATATATTGCATTCCATACCTTGTATAAAAGATTTGATTTTCCTCAAGTAACAGACAAGGAGTTGTCTTGTAACGATTTATCGCATAGCCCCATGTTGCAGCAAAGTGCGATAGACACACTATATGGCTCGCCCAGCGAGCTGTCTGTTACACCACATATACCTATTTTTCTTGTTCAATTTTATTATCGTGTACACAATATATTTCAAGGCTTGATGATTATTTTTTATGATGAATGAATGTAGAAGATGAATCTTGAATGTAGAATATTGATGAATAAGCTTGAATTGATGAACTTTGGATGATGAGTGTTGATGAATCTTGATGAACTTTAGATGATGACTTTTGATGATAATGTAGAAATTGTTGATGAATGGTTTATTGAAATTGGATTGTGGCTAAGTTCTACCATTTTGAACTTCAATATGAGGTTATAAATGATGATGAAGATGAACTTTGGTGAGGGTGACGGAGGAAATGAATTGAAAGAGAATTTGAGAGGAAAAAATGGCCGAAAAATAATGGTTAATTGTGGATTTTCTAAGTTATGTTAGTTAAATTAGCTAGGTCAAAAGTGTGAGAAATGGCATGTTTATATAGACTTTGTAAATGAGTAATCACTATTGAATTGTGATCCAAGTAAGAGGTTTATCAATGGTTAGAAATTAATATAATCCTTAGTTGCGGATCACTAATTTCAACCCTTGGATTAATTTTTAATAATGGTTAGGATTAAAGGAAAATTTGATTGAAAATGGAAGTTGGAATTTGTGTGTGTTTGGTAGTTTTGTGTTAATTTGGAAGTTATGGTAGTTAAGGGTTAATTGGGTAATTGAATGATTGTGAGGAATGAGGTAGTTAGAGCCCAATGGTGTTTGAGTTTAGCAAAAGTACTAAGTTGGGTAAGGCAATTTGTCGTTAGTAATTAACTTGAATTTGAATGTTTTTGCCTTGATTTTTATACCACTTTTGGCTTGCTTTTTTAGTGAATCATCTCATGATTTTAAGTGCTTTTGAGAGGTGATTTTGTGTTGAAAATAATCACTTTTTGAATGGTGTAAACTCATGGATTAAATTCTGAATTTTTGGGCATGAATCAATTTTGGAAAGTGAAGAACAATCCATGTAGGTGAAGCTTGATGGAAGATAAAATTTGTTTGAAAATTAGCACTTAACATAACCATGACACAAGTCATTTGTGATGAATGATGATAAATCCTTTGATCAAATGTTTGTAGAATAGGTCTAGGAAAACTTATGAGTCAAAACCAAACAGTCAACAGTTGGCCAAAAAGTCAACTATGTCCAAAAGATGTAAGTTTTTACCCATTTTCCTTATAATTCATTCTTTCGATTTGTATCTCAAGAAATATGTATTGTACCATGAATTTTCAATAAATGAATGAAATCTTCCTTTTATTCCAACTTTGCCATTTTTCTTTGAATCCAAACAATCATCTAAATTAAGTAACAATCATTCCAATTTCCCAACTAACCATGAAAATAGATGATTTGCACCACAAGTAATATGGGAAATAAACCCAAATAATTACAACATAATATCCTCCTCGAAGATCCACTTAAACCAAATACTCCATTATTGTTGAACCTTTAGCCTAAATTTGTTGCAATATGTGAATGTCGATGAATGACCTAAATGTATGATCAAATAGACAAATGCATGCAAATGAACAAAACCATAATCCAAAAGAATTGAATGTGGAGGTAGGGAAAATTTTAAGGTATGAAAAAACAAATCAAATATTTTTTGAGGTTGTTGAAAATCAAATAAAACTGAATCCTTTACAAATCTCGACGCGATCATATATTGTTCCCATTGGAGAAAAACCCAGAAGATTGCATTGCTATTTAAGGAGACTCAAACCTAAATTTTAAAGAGTGTGCAAGTATTAAAGATTCGTGTGTTAGGGTTTATATTTTGAGTCTTTATTTGTGTTGTTGTTTGTGCACCACTCTAACACCTACATTTATATCTAAAGGCATGGAGTTTGGTTTGTTAGTTGAGTTGTAATTCAACATTCATTATTTTGATTATTGTAGTGATCACTTGGGATTAGTGATTGAAAATGATAGGAGTTCTCATATTTAGGGGGAGTCCTAAACTGAAATACACTGGTACAATTAATAAGAGGGGCATTGAGCATGGGGTTGTTCATCTAAGAAACTTTGAACAAATTATATTGAAAAGTGGATTTTCTTTCTTGGGTTGGAAGGCCCCCGGACATAGGTGTTGTTTGCTCTGAATTGGATTAATAAATCTTTATGTTCTTTTATCGCATCTGGTTTAAGATATTGAACATATTGGCTTAAGCATCTGGTCTAACATTTGTTCCCTTAAAAATAGAATTTCAATTGGCATTAGAGCAAGCACCCTTTTATGTTTGGGTGAGCTCCGGGAAATATATTTTCTATTTAAATGGACATCACAAAGGATGGAGGGTCTGTCAATAGACCACCTGTTTTAGATGGCGCCAACTATGATTATTGGAAAGCCAAGATGGTTGCTTTTCTCAAATCCATGGACAACAAAACATGGAAAGTTATTATAAAAGGTTGGAAACATCTTGTGATTACCTCTCAATATGGAACATCAACCTTAAAGCCTAAAGTTGAATGGACAAATGCTGAAGATGATGAATCTCTTGAAAATTCCAAGGCATTGAATGTTATTTTCAATGGTTTTGAAAAGAACAAGTTTAGATTGATCAACACATGTTCTGAAGCCAAATAAGCATGGAAGATTCTCAAAATTGTTCATGATGGCACATCCATGGTTAGAATGTTAAGGTTGCAGCTCCTCACTACTACGTTTGAGAATCTGAGAATGAATGAAGATGGATCTATTTTTTACTTCAACATCATACTGTGTGACATTGCCAACACCTCTTTTGCATTAGGAGAAAAGATGTCTAAAGAAAAGCTGGCTAGAACGATCCTAAGATATCTTTCTAAGAAGTTTGATATGAAGGTCGCAGCTATTGAATAAGCCCAAGACCTAAGCAACATCAAAGTAGATGAACTCGCTGGTTCTTTACAAACCTTTGGGATGGTTTTAAATGAAAGGTCTGAAAAGAAGAACAAAATTATAGCTTTTAAATCCAACACTGAAGAGGATGAAGACTGTTCTGGACTGAGCAGGCGTTGTGCCCCCAGAAGGGCAAGGCCCAATCTAATCCAGCCATTGGACAGGCCCAATAGCCAAGAGCTAGCCGTTGGGCAGGAATTAGTCGTTGGGCAGAAACTAGTCGTTGGGCATGTCCCCTTCACTCGCTAAGCAGTTCACGCGACCAACTGTCTCCCGGGATCTCACGGAGACAGTTAGACCAGGTCAAAGGGCCACGCGTTTTGCCCTCCACTTGGCAATCCCTCATTGGCCGACTAGGCGCTTTGATCACATAGGAAACCCTGGCCCCGCGCTGGGGATCTCCCCTATAAATACCCCCTCACTTGAGAGGGGCAGGTATTTAATATCCATTACTTGAAATCTTTCTTGTGTACTTGTTTTCTCCTTTTTCACCAAACGCTTACTTTGGCATCGGAGTACCTTGCAGGTACCACCCCCCTCTTCTCTCCTACAAGCATCATCACTTGTCATACACGAAGGCCACAACGATCCAGTCTGATTATCTCCGATCAGTGGCGTCGTCTGTGGGAACCCTAGCTTCCCCATCTTTTGATTCAAGATCCCTCTTTTTCACCTAAAAGACCAAAGCTCTCTCCAAAACTCCTTCCGATCATCATGGCATCCACCAAGAATGATGAGGTCCGCCAAGAAGCGGCTATCGCCGTTATAGCTAATAACGCCGACCATATCCCTGTCGGATCTGCTTTCCCAGAAATTGACCAACGGGACAGGAAGACTGCGTCCCCGACCCCCACTGAAATAAAACCTCAGGCAGAAGCTGCTGACCATGTTTTCGAGCCTATTCTGGTTCCGCAAAACGCTGACCCCATCACGGATGCTCTTATAGCCTCCCTCAATAGATCAAACCTCTTGATCTTCCAGTAAGGCGAAAAGATCAACTCTCTCGAGAACGTCCTCCAGGAGCGTCCGTCCTCGGAGAAGCCTCGCAGCCCGTCTCCACATCCTCGGTCTCCCCCTCAGAAATGGAGGCGTGACAGGTCCAGAAGCCTCTCCCCGGAAAGAAGAAGATCAAGGTCTGCGGAGCCCGCGTCCGATCTCACACGAAGACGACACCGGTCTCCTCTGCGGAATTCAAGGTGTTCCCCAGTGTCAAAGAAGTCCAGGCCCACAGGAATGTACGAGCACCACCGGTCGCGTAGGAACTCTCCACGACGGAGCAGAAGTCGTGATCGCAACTATTCTCTTTCCCGTTCTCCGAGCACAAGCAGTGAAGACGACGTACACGGCCCCCTCTCACAAGAGATCATGGACACCAGAATTCCTTGTGGGTTGGAGAAGCCCCCTGCTCTAGCAACCTATGATGTGACCACTTACCCCAGCGAACACATAGAGAACATAGAAGCAATGCTTCATTACCACAACGTGACTGGGGCAATAAAGTGCAGATTGTTCCCGATCACACTAAGAAAGAGGGCAATGGCTTGGTTCAAGCGCCTTCCTCGAGGGTCGATCACATCATGGAGAGATTTGAAGAGCCGGTTTGCCCGGCACTTTACGGCTTCTCGACGACATCCCAAGTCGAAGGCCACCTTGGAAGCTATTATACAAGGCAGGGATGAATCCCTGCGGGCATATATTAAACGGTTCAATGAAGAAGCCGTGGAGGTCCGTACAACGGACCATATGAAGAAATATCTTCTCGAGAAAGGCTTGAGATCAAAGAGCGAGTTTCGCAAAGCCGTGGGCATCGAGACTCCTCGCATGTTAACAGAGCTCCTCTAGAAAGCTGAAGCGTGAATACAGTACGAGAAGAAGGAGGCCGCATACCATGCCCGGGACGCAAGAGATCGCGAAGGCGCCCGGGCACCAAAAAAAGATAAGTCGGAGACGTCTCGGCAAGGAAAAGAAAGGCGGCGAGACAATCGTCCCCAAGAAAGTAAAGGGCCTGCTGGCCGGTTCACAGAATATACCCTGCTTACGGCTCCCCGTGAACGCATTCTCTCCGAATGCATCAATACTGAATTCAAGCAGGGGGCATCAGATTCCCCAAATCGACGACGTCCAAAGGCAACGTCGGCAAGAGCAAGTATTGTCGCTTCCACCGCAGCCACGGCCGCACAACCGAGGATTGCGTGCACCTTAAAGACACAATTGAGATCCTCATCAAAGAGGGTCATTTGAAGCAATACGTAAAGAAAGGCGAGTCCTCCCGACGAGAGGCCTCAGATTCAAAGAAGGAGGCAGAATCGTCTCAATCCAGTCCTCCCCTGTAGGTCGCAATGTCCATTACGCGACCAGAGGACTTCGTCATTCCAGATTACCTCGAGGAGCCTTCCTGGATGTCTGTCCATAGCACTTGGGAAGCATTCCCTGCAGACATGGTTATCTCATGCGGGGGGTACAATGAGCTGACAATAGGATCTGTTAAGAGGAAGTTCGAGCAGCTTATAGATTGCAGTTCGGACCGGTTGTCTATGCTTGAGAGAATCAAGGGGCACTCCCAACCGGTCACGTTCTACCGCGAGGAGCTGCCCGGGGACTCTCTAAATTCTCACATTTCTCTACTCATCAGGGCCAAATTAGCAAACACCGATGTCAGAAAGATCCTGGTCGACCAAGGCAGTTCGGTGGACATTATGTACACTGGCCTGTTCCACGCCCTTAAGCTAGACCAGAAGAACCTCTCACTATATATGGGATCTGATTTGCAGGGGTTCAACGGAGCCACGGCCAGACCTTGGGGATACGTGGAGCTGTCGGTCACATTCGGGGAAGAAGAGACATCCAGGTCAATCAGGACCCAGCTTTTGATGATCGATTGCCCGTCGCTATATCAATGCATTTTGGGGATACCAGCCCTCGCAGAACTGGTTGTTGTTCCTTCAACCGTCCACCTCAAGTTGAGGTATTATACCAAGAAGGGTCACGTCGCAACTTTACATGGGGACATAGAAGCTTCCCGCAGATGCTTCGAGGCAGCGACCAGGGGACAGAACCAGATTGGAGCAGCACCTAAAGCAGCCATACGGGAAAGGGATGAAGATCGTCCAACCGAAAATGGCCAACCAGACAAGAAGCTTGCACTCCCCGTGCATACTATCGACCTTGACAGCCGAATTTCAGAGGATGGCAAGGAAGATAACGGTGAGGGTGCGCCAACGGGGACGACCAACTCCCCCACATCAGCCCTCATGCGACCAGTTCCAAACGGAGAATTCGAAGTCATCACCTTCAGCAACAACCCCAACAGAGGGGTGAAGATATGTGTTGGACTACGCGACGAGGTCAAGCTACAGCTGAAGAAGTGCCTGGACGACAACGCTGACTTGTTTGCCTGGAGCGCAGCAGACATGCCCGGTTTGGACCCTGAGACCGCGTGCCACCACTTGACCATTGATCCAGCTGCCCGTGCCGTCGCGCAACGAAGAAGAAAACAATCCGACGAGAAGGTACAGGCTGCCGAAAAACTTGTACAAGACCTCTTAGAGGCAAAATTCATTTCGGAGGCCAGGTATACAACCTGGCTGTCCAACATTGTACTTGTGAAAAAAACATAGTGGAAAATGACGCATGTGCATTGACTACACCGATCTCAACCGGGCTTGCCCGAAAGATGCTTATCCTTTACCGAGCATAGATAAACTCGTAGATAACTCCGCAAGTTTCAAACTCTTGTCCTTCATGGACGCCTATTCGGGATACAATCAAATCCCTATGGCCGAAGAGGACAAGAGGTATACCGCATCCATGACCTCCTCGGGGAACTATTACTACAACGTAATGCCCTTCGGTCTGAAAAATGTTGGGGCCACGTACCAGCGCATGATGAACAAAGTCTTCTGATCAGAAATCGGGGACATGCTCGAAGTTTACGTGGACGATATGATCGTAAAGTCCCAAGAGGAATACGATCATATGACTCACCTATAAAAGGTTTTCGACCAGGCCAGGAAATGTAAAATGCGCTTTAACCTAGAAAAATGTACTTTTGGTGTACGGGCAGGGAAGTTCCTCGGATTCTATCTCACCGAAAGGGGAATAGAAGCAAACCCAGACAAGTGCCGAGCATTCGCAGAGTTCCCCACGCCCAGGTCAAAGAAGTCCATATAATCCCTAAACGGGATGCTCGCCTCCCTTTCTCGTTTCGTGGCCAAATCCACTCAGCACGCCCTGCCCTTCTTTAAACTCCTCAGGAAAGAAACCAGTTTCGAATGGACAGAAGAATGCGAGCAAGCCCTGGCCCACCTTAAGCGGGCTCTGTCCGAGCCACCTAGACTTTCTTGACCAGAATGCGGGGAAACTCTATACTTATACCTCTCTGTCGCCAGCGAAGCCACTAATGCTGCTCTCATCCGCGAAACAACGGACGGGAAGAAGCCCATCTATTTCACCAGCAAGGCCTTACAAGGGCCAGAAGTCAGGTACACGCAGATAGAGAAAGTCGCCCTTGCTCTCATCACCGCCGCGAGGAGGCTTAGACACTACTTTCTGGCCCACACCGTAGTTGTCCGGACGGACCAGCCCATCAGGCAGTTGCTATGCCGACCAGATATGGCTGGCAGGATGCTTAAATGGTCCCTGGAGTTATCAGAATTCGACATTCATTACGAGGGCAGAAAGGCCCTCAAGGCACAAGTTTTGGCCGACTTCGTGGCAGAAATGACGCTGCTACCGTCCCCGCCATGTGGAGCACATAAATGGACCGTTTACGTAGATGGGGCATCCAGCCCCTCAGGTAGCGGAGCAGGTATCATCCTCGAAAATGAGGAAGGAATACTAATCGAAGTATCTCTGGTCCTGTCCTTCCTTACATCCAACAACCAAGCCGAATATGAAGCCTTCCTCGCGGGACTACGGCTGGCCAAGGACGTGGGCGCCAAGGAGGTAAAAATCTACACTGATTCCCAGCTCGTAGCGTCACAAGTACGGGGAGAATTTCAAGCAAAGAACGACCAGCTGGCCGAATACCTGGCGCTGGTAAAGGAAAGAATTACAAAGTTCGATGCATGGGAAGTCCAGCACATCCCTCGCGAACGAAATTCGCCAGCAGACATCTTGTCCAAACTGGCTAGCACCAGAAAGAAAGGCGGAAATAAGTCTGTCATACAAGAGATACTCGCCCGACCTAGCATCGAGAAACCATCTGAGCTGCTTGACGTCAACATCATCAGGGACACCCATTGATGGATGACTCCCGTATACAACTACCTCACCAAAGGGGAGCTGCCCGAGGACAGTAAAGAAGCTAGCATAACTAAACGACGAGCCTGTTCATATGTACTGGTTGAAGACAAACTCTACCGAAGAGGATTCTTCATCCCCCTCTTGAAATGCGTCGAGGAGAGTAAGGTCCCCGAAATTCTACAAGAAATCCATGAGGGCATCAACGCGCAACACTTGGGGGGAAGATCCTTGGCACGAAAAGCCTTGTGAGCAGGATATTACTGGCCAACCATGCAACACGACGCCAAGGAGCACGTCCAAAAATGTGACCGGTGTCAGCGTCACGGGGACATGCACTTGGCACCCCCCAATGAATTGAAGACTCTATCCTCGCCATGGCCCTTCGCCTGGTGGGGGATGGACATACTCGGCCCCTTTACAATGGGGTCTTATCAAAACAAATTTCTAATCGTGGTCGTCGACTACTTTATGAAGTGGATCGAAGCCGAAGCCCTCGCCAAGATCACAGCCTTCAACATACTTCGTTTCTACAAAAGAAATGTCCTCGCACGCTTTTGGGTGCCCCAGGCCCTCGTGACCGATAATGGAACTCAGTTCATAGACAGAAAGTTCCAAGACTTCGTCACAATATTAGGCATGAAGCAGCACTTTACTTCCATCGAGCATCCCCAGACCAACAGGCAAGCAGAGGCTGCGAACAAGGTGATCCTTCGTGGTCTAAAGCGAAGGCTGGGCGAATCCAAGAAGAGATAGGTCGAGGAGCTATATAGCGCGCTCTGGGCCTACAGGACAACACCGCAGTCCACCACCGGGGAAACCCCTTTCCGACTAGCCTACGGAACCGAGGCGGTGATACCGGTAGGGGTGTTTAAATCCAAACCAATCCAAATAAAAACCGCAAACCGATCCAAAAAAACCAAAAACCGCAAAAAACCGAAAATTATTGGATGTGTTTGGATGTCATTTTATAAAAACCGATCGGTTCGGATCGGATTTCGGATTGATTTTTCAAAACTGATCCAAACCAAACCGAACCGCATGTATATATTTTTATACTTATTGATTTTTTATTAGTATAATACCTTGTACTAATTTATTATTAGTTGATACTTTTTTTATAAAATACTATTTATTAGTTTGATTTAATCTATTAATTTTTATTATTTCATTTGTTTCAATCATAACTGATCATTATCATTTTGTAATATTAACTTTTAATAAAGTATATGTTATATATTATATAAAATTTATTATTTATTAGTGTTTTTACAATATTAATAAAATTATAATTTGTAATTTGGATATCCAAAAAACCGATCTAAATCAAACCGCAAGAAATTGGATCGGGTCGAATTTTTTTAACTAATCATCCAAAACCGAACCAAACCGCAAGGAAATATATCTTTGGATCGGATGACATTTTTCTACAAGACCGATTCAAACCAAACCGCGAACACCCCTAGATACCGGTAGAAATTAGAGAACCTTCCAGACGAACGGAAGCTCCCCTCGACGAGGAGATGAACGACGAAGCCTTAAGAGAAGAGCTCGATCTGGTCGAAGAAATACGATCAGGAGCAGCTCTCCGCGAGGCCTCGCTGAAACAACAAATAACCTTGCGCCACGACGCTAAGGTCATAAAGCACGACTTCCCCATTGGCAGCTTGGTCCTGCGCAGAAACCAGAAAGATTCGCGCGAAGGAAAGCTGGCCGCAAACTGGGAAGGACCCTACAGGGTCAAGTCCAAAACGGACACATGAGCATACTACTTAGAAACTCTGGACAGAGAACCATTTTCTCGACCATGGAATGCTAAAAAGCTCAAACAATACTACAATCAAGCCCAACCACAAGGTCGGACTAACTGCCGACGAGATCACCCCGAACGGGGAGACGGCGCGGCCACAGGATCGTGCCCTGGTGAAGCACGATCCATTCTACAACGCCGGCCAGCTTCTGCTCATGGGACGAGCAGATCCTGCGCACAACGGGGATACCTCAATCGAACCCCGCCGTTGCCACACCAATCAGGTAGGACACCCAGCTCGCGATGGGAACAGTCCAAGCCTATGAGTTTAGTACCTCAACCGAGGTCCTAGTCTCATCGCTGGCAAAAACACCTTGCCCTCCTCGACGAGTTTCCCAGCCTGTCGAGCACAACAAAAACAAGTCGAGCAAACGTCCATTCAAACATGCATACATAAATAAATGCGACAAGAAATTTCCAAACATAACGTTAATAATATCGGCTACAAGGCCGGAATAAGTCAGGGTTACATCAAAAGGGCACGCAGGCCCACAAAACACATGTACATTAAAAAAATATCCTAGTCAAACTAAAAGACCTCACTGACACCCTCCGGGGGGACCACCTTGCCATTGACGACCACGTTGAGTAGACCCATTCCCTCGGTCAGCAGCTGGACGTCAGAATTGAGGGCCTTCACCTGCTCCAAAGCAACATTGAAGCCAAACTCAGCTGCCCCCAGGTTGTCCTCCTCGAGGACACGGATCCTCTCAATCAGGTATTTCCTCGTCTTCAAGGCCTTCTCGTCGTCGGTCTCGTCCTCACCCGCTGCCGACGACCCCTTCAGCTCTGTTATCCTCGCCTTCAAGCGGGCGTTCTCATCATTGAATTTCGTCACCTCCTCCTTTATTTGGGTCACCTCCTTTTGGAGCAGTATCTTGGCCTCCTGGTGACCTTGCAGCTTCTTCAGCTCATTATATATCTCCACGTTCTCGCACTCCAAGTCATTGATCCTAGTCTTTGCCTCCCTAAGGTCGGAGCGATGAGCCACATTTGCATCTCCAAGGGCCAGCGCCGCTTCCAATATCCTGATCATTTCAACTGCATCCTGGCAGAGGAGCTTCCTCTGCGCCTGTGGATCGGCGGACAGAATCGCTGAGGCATCGAGATCTGGGATGACGACGGAGTTATCCTTGTCGAACATCTTCCCCTGATAGCATGCGGGCAGCACAAACTTCACTCCAGGAGAACCACCCGAGCATCCCGCAGGAGAGGCTCCAATATCATCCCGCTTCCTCTTGTGGGGTGAGTCAGGAGTCGGTGGTATGGAATTCATCCCCGGCGTAGGGCTAGCACCGGACACAAACTTCTCCATCGTCACTTGCTGCTTGGTCGCTCAACCTTTGGGCATCGATGGCACCTTTTTCTGGACTTTGGTTGCCTGCGACCTCATTAAACGCTCCCTCATGTCGGCCATTTTCTCTGCGAACACAAAAAGACAAGTTAGCAGATAGAATAAGCTTAACAAATACGGGCACAAGAGCTAGTTATACCAAGAAGCTGGAATGCCACGTCGTTTTCACACTCGAGGAGGGCCTTAGTGTTAATATAACGGCCTGCTCTTGCGGGCACCCCATCGTCCCCGAGCAGCTCTTTACCATCTCTGTCTACCACGAAGGCCGGGGTGAAGCTCTCCACATACGCATGGAACACAAGGTAGAACTCCTTGTCCCCCTCGCAGAGTTGGTCGTGTTATACCAAGAACTGGTCGGTCATGTATCTGAAGTGGGCGAACACCCACTCCAAGGGAAACTTAGATACGGGTTTTACAACTTGTCGACTATCAATGGTCACCGTCTCTAGCATAGATATAGACCTTTTGGCCGCTTCGGAGACAGGCTTCACAACCAGGAACATGTCCTTGAAGTGTCGAACAGACTCTGAGTACGGCCAGAAGAGCCTGCTCTGCTGTTTAAAGGACACACAGCTTTGCTTCGAGCCCGTAGTGCTCCTCTGGAGTTGGAAGATGCAGAAGAATAGATCCACGGTCGCCCCGACATGTAAGTAGCGACACACTAGCTCGAAAGCACATATGAACGCCAGCGCATTTGGGTGGAGCTGAGCGGGGCACAACTCCAAGTGACGAAAAAGGGCCTCCTGGAAGTCGGTGAAAGGCAGCCGAAACCTTGCCTCCACGAAGGCAAACTCATACATGGGAACCGTATCCCCGGGTAAATCGAGCAGATCCTGTAATTTTCGGTCGGACAGATGGCCCTCCATTGCATGGGCGCATCCTCAACCCGATCTTCCAGATAGAGGAACTCCCGAACCTCCTCCTCAGTAAACGTCGATTTGGTCGACAGGGGCTCGTGGGCTATCCATTTTAGGTCCCCCCCCCCCCTCACAACCTGGACGTTAGCATATTTGACGGCCTGCTCCGCCTCCTCTTGCGCGGCTTAGGCGTCAGACATGACTTCTTCACGAGGATTAGCCATTTTCACCTGAAAAGCAGAGGAAGAAAAGTGAATTCGAAGAATAAGTTCAAATCCATCCTTCCACCACTAGTCAAGTGGAAGGGCGAGGAAGAAGTCGAGGACAACCTCGAGCCCACTTTGACCGCGACTTAACACGATGACACTGTCCCCCTACGACGGGGACGAGTTTCCGCGACTTAACAAAATGACTTGAGCTCTCACAAAGCAAGCTCGTCGCGCAAAGCCAGAGCTTCGCGTCGAGTAGGCCTAGTGCCCGACTACAAACCTAAAACTAATCCTAACCAGAACCTAGGAGAATCTACACCAAAACACACGACATTCATCCCATGTTCTTCATGTTCTTCATGAAATTTCCAGAAATTCATGTGTTTATCGAAGAACACGTGAATCTCCAACCGGAAAACTCATAAGTCGCCGAAAAATTCATGAAAACGAAGAACACCATTAAAAATACATAAAAGATGAACAACTTACTTGGGAACGAAGGGTTGGAGATGAAGGTATGAACGGAGACGATGAAGATCAGCGGCGGCGAAGAGGAACTCCGGCAAGGGGACAAATTGCAGAGCAAAAGAGGGGAAAGAAGAAATTTGTAAGAAGTGTACAAATGAACTCCCTCTCCCTCCTTATATAGGCATTTGCTCGTGGGGAAACGCAAAGGCCATCATTGCCTAGACGGCTCTAGGTCTGACAGGGGTTGCATGTCCACCACGTGTCAAAAGGAATCTTCGTTTGGCATTCCCAAGGGTTAACGTTATATGCACCCAGTCTCTTGCTATTCCGCGAGCACATCTCCTCGTCGACACACGCGTCTCGTGCCTTCACAAAAGCCTGCCCGACATAAAAACGCCACTCCGGCGGACATCTTTATAAAAGCCTGCTCGACATAAAAATGTCCCTTTTACAAGATGCTCCCCGAGCACCAACATCTGGTCGAGAATATCAAAACATCATCGTCGACCATCATTGTATTGGTAAAGGCGAAGAGCTTGTCCCCAAACGCTAATCAAAGGTGACTTCAAATAGCTACCTTAAGTCCTCCCTCTTCACCAGAGCAAGGACATGGGGGCTCCTATTCTGGACTGGGCAGGCGCTGTGCCCACAGAAGGGCAAGGCCCAATCCAATCCAGCCATTGGACAGGCCCAATAGCCAAGAGCTAGTCGTTGGGCAGGAACTAGTCGTTGGGCAGAAACTAGTCGTTGGGCATGTCCTCTTCACTCGCTAAGCAGTTCACGCGACCAACTGTCTCCCCGGATCTCACGGAGACAGTTAGACCAGGTCAAAGGGCCACGCGCTTTGCCCTCCACTTGGCAATCCCTCGTTGGCCGACCAGGCGCTTTGATCGCATAGGAAACCCTGGCCCCACGCTGGAGATCTCCCTTAAAAATACCCCCTCACTTGAGAGGGGCGGGTATTCAATATCCATTACTTGAAATCTTTCTTGTGTACTCCCTCCGTCCCATATTATAAGAGAAATTTACTTTTTAGATTCATTGAATAATTAATGTATCTGGTCTATATATAAACCAGATACATTAATTATTTAATGAATCTAAAAAGTGAATTTCTCTTATAATATGGGACAGAGGGAGTACTTGCTTTCTCCTTTTTTACCAAACGCTTACTTTGGCATCGGAGTACCTTGCAGGTACCACCCCCATCTTCTCTCCTACAAGCATCATCACTTGTCCTACGCGAAGGCCACAACGATCCAGTCTGATCATCTCCGATCAAAGACCAAGGTGAAGAAAGTCTATCAGAGGTTATAGTCCTTGTTGGGGGAAGTTTAATAAATCTTTAAGAAGGTTTGGCAGAAATTTGAGGACAAATGTCCCAGACAAAGTGTCAGACATGAGTCCCCTGAGAGTAAGAGCAAAGATGAACACAAACCTAACAGAGGCAAAGGAGCACAATGTTATGAATGTGAAGAGTTTCGTCACATTAAAGCTGAATGTTCTACCTTTCTAAAAAACAGAAAAATGCAATGTCAATCACTTGGTCTGAATCTGATGATATGAGTGAAGAAGAGACGACTAACAAAGTGATGGTTTTCATTAAAAAAATATGATTTTGGTAGTGAATATAATGATGAAGATATCTCAGTGGAAAAACTAGTTGAAACATACAGACTTTTGCTCAGTGAGTAGAAGGAAGATTGTTTGAGAAAAGAGAAACAAAAGAAGATTATAAGGGCTCTACTTCTGAAAAAAGAGAAGTTTGGCTCAATCATTGTAGGTCTGGAAGAGGAAGTCGTGTTGTTAAAGTCCAAACTTGACAATATAACAAAATTTGTATATATGTTGAACAATGGTTCTGATATGTTAGATGAGTTCTTGTAATTTGGGGAGAAGTTTAGAAATATGAAGCTATAGGGTTTGACTATAGTTCTAGGAACAAAAAGATCAAAATTCCACTAAAAAATTTGTTTCTCTTGAAAAAAATTGAGTTCATGATGAAGGACCACATGTCCCAACATCCTGAATAACATGTGAGTTGAAAAGATAAAAGTTAAAAACTCTTTTTTTATCTTACCAAAGAGACTATTATACCACCCCACATATATGACCTTGTCATTTTAAACATCTTAAGTTCTTCACATATACTTGAAGGAAGTTTAGCAACAAATATTATTTATTCTCCATATTTATCATGAAAAAAAAAAGTTATCTAATTAAAAGATCAATTTTAAAGGAGTCAAAAAAAAATATCTTGTGACTATTTATTCTACTTAACCACCAACGTCAAGCACAGCAATCACACGTTAAACGGTAGAGATGAACTCATACGTGAAATAGATGAGATGAATGTTTAAATAAATATTGCACTTATGAAAACTCATAAAAACAAGTTAACTATTATGAACAAAGATGGAAGACAATAAAAATAAGAGGTAAATTAAGAAAACATACTAGAGAATGGGAGGGTGATCTGTTAACACCAAAAGCTTAGATTTGATGAAGAAGAAAAGCTTAGAAAGTGTTTCTACAACAGTGGAGATTTTAGATAGAGTCGGCGAAAACTGTAGAGTCACTTGCATCCAAAAGTTGCAACTGGTTTGAAATGGAAAATGTTTCATCCAACTATCGTAAATGGTCTGTGTTTTACGTCCATACCCCACTAAAATAAAAAGACACATTCATTAAACAATGATGAACAAGTAAATACTGCAGTTATGAAAACTCAAATAAAAACATGTAAACAATGAACATAGAAGAAAGATGTGTAAAAGCAAGATGTAAATTGAGAAAACATACTAGAGAATAGAAGGGTGAATACGTTAATGCCAATGTGATTGGATAAAGAAGAAACATCATCGTGAAAGAAAACCTTAGAAAGTGTTTCTACAAGATTGAAAATGGATACAATCTAATCCCAAAACTCATTGAGGATTAAAGTCATTTTAATTTAAACTTCTAGGGAGCTTGAACACAACAGTGTGTCACTACTGAAAGTTGATAAAATACAAATGAACTACATTGTAATTGTGTCTAAATAATAAAAACACAAGTGGAACAGCATACAACATATTGAACAATGATACAATCTAATCCCAAAACTTAGGGAGCCATTCAAATTCCCTTTACTTCCTTACAATTGAAAGAATATCTTTCATTAAATTAAATATTCATCGTCAAAATATTCAAATTGATGACAAGCTAACTAATCCATCCGTGGCTAGTAGGCAGGCAATATATCCTTCGCATTTATGACTCCAAATCGTCCCAAAACTTCATCAATTAGGCACTGCAGTAAACAAAAAGGTGTTAGATTTATGACCAAGATAAAACCCGTAATAAAGCATCACACTTTTGAAAATATTAATGAAGTCAATCTTTTCTGCTTCAGTTTTATGTCTAAAAGTGTAAAGTACTGTATGCTAACATCATACTTACAGTTCTGATCAATTATTATCTATGTAGCACCAACACCTCTAAAAAACGGTGTGGACTCTTGTAATTAATTACCTTTAATTTATTCAATTTTTCAAATTACTACTGGTGTTCCCGTGTCGGTGTTGGTGTCGTGTTTGGAGTGTCTGTGCTTCATATTATACGTCAACATCACATTTGCAGTTCTAATAAACTTTATTATATGCCAAACATCACATTTAGGAAAATATTAATCAACTCAATCTTTTTCTGCTTCAGTTTCATGTCAAAAAGTATTGTACTCCAAAATCATACTTGCAGTTCTAATCAATTATTATACGCTAACATCATACTTCCAGTTCTGTTAAACTTTGTGCGTCCACTATAATAATTTAGGTCATTATAGCAAAGGGAAAAATTGTCTTACTGTATGTGGAGGTGTCAATTTGTTCAGGAAGCTCCTTTATATCAACCTCAAACCTAGATTGCACCTGAAATCATCATAGTTTAGACTTTAGATATTTGTTAATCAAAGCATTGTTGGTCAAAAAGGCCCCTTTCCTCTCCATTTTCTCATTTGAAGTGAAAACATTAAACCTTATAATGCCATGAAGGTGGACTTCACTAACCTGATTAAGAACTTCAGAATCACCAGCAGAAGACACAAATGTAATTGCAAGCCCCTTGGTGCCAAATCTACCAGCTCTTCCCACCTAGCAATTCACATGTTGATAAAGCATATAAAGATAGAAGGAACAGATATTATCTATAAGCAGGTAAGCATTCCACAAGCATAAACCCAAAACAATGTTTACATTTACAATCTTAAAAAATTCATTTGATCAAAGCACTTACCCTGTGAAGATAGGTATCAGCAGAATCAGGCATGTCATAGTTGATGACTATATTAACACGTTCTATATCAATCCCCCTTCCTACTAAATCTGTTGCCACAAGAATCCTTTGCTTCCCCTCTTTGAAGCCCTTGTATCGCTTCAATCTAAAACACAGAAATGTTAGCTAGTAATGAAAAAATATTAAGACTGCAATTACTGAAACTTCAAAAGAGAGTTTACAGAATTTTATTTCGTTTCAAAGACACAACTAACATAGACTCTCTCAATTTTACACAAAATACAATAAAAATTAACATAAGATGTTTTAATAATAAATAAAATGTAAGCTAGTTGTACAATAAGAGGAAATAAATCTATGCTAATTTAAGAATTAACAGAAGATCATGAACAAAACAAGTCCAACCGAAATCAGAGGAAGTATATATGTAGATTCAGTATTCACCAAGAAATAAAATGGAATGCGGAATCTGGTTATTTAGCACAAAATATGGCTTACAGTAGATTAAATAACCAGTAAAAAGCCATATTATAGCTTGAAGTAACAAGGAACAAATTGTACCAAGAAGGAAATGTTTTCTTTCTGCAATACTGTTCTGTTGTGGAGTAGACAACTAGATTGATGGATCATACCTTTGAAGGACAAAAAGACTTAAATTTAGAAGAAGAATATTTCTATCCATTATCTTGAAGTAACAAGGAAACAAATTGTATAAAGTTTAACACAAAAATATGGCGTACGATTGATTGATTAAATAACCAACCACCAGCAGTTTGCATCTCCCCAAAAATTTTAAGGTGCATCAGCTTGAAGTAACAAGGAACAAATTGTATCAAAAAGATGGCAGTGTTTCTTTCTGCAATACAGTTCAGTTGCGAAGTGAGTAGACAACTAGATTGATGAATCATACCTTTGGAATGACATAAAAGACCTTAATTTGGATGAATAATATCCTACCATTATAACTCCTTACAATGTGAACTGAGCAACCAAATTGGGTAGAAATCTAAATTTTACGAAGGAAGATGAAAAACTTGACAACTACTAGCAGTTTAAATTTTTGAACCATCTGTAAGGGTAATGAAATATGGAATTTTTGTAGGAGTTAAGTTTCAGAAAAGGGAAGTATCAGCAACAATATTATCTGAAACCCATAGTGTCAAACCTTCAGCCCCTAAACTTGTGACATTTTGTGATTTTCACTGATGTTAGCGGATAAAAGCCATAAAAATCTGAATGTTATCTTTAAAAAGTCACAGAAAAATTGATTGACAGTGATGAATACTACAGGGATTGGATATGCATGGACTGACCGGAAAACATACAAACGGTGGCCAACAGTTGTACAGACATGGCAGGAGTAACCCGGACGGTGGCTGATACTGTAGAAACAGCCAAATAAGACTGGAAACTAAAAGTTATTGCAACAGAGCATAAAAGAGGAAAAGGGAGAGCAAAATCTAGCTTGCTCTAATACCAACTTGAGAACTTGGTAATATTAATAAACTATAATAGAGATTTCTGAATGATTTAATGAGTAACACTCAGCAAAAGAGCAAATATTTATATAGTACATGGTAGGTACAATTAACAAGAAGAGGAATTATAACTAGCATTAACTTTTAAAGTTCAAAGAATCTAAGAATGCAATGAAGCCTATGATGATATTATGAATTCTAATTGAAATTGGAAAGTGGAACATTGATTATATTCTATTTCCGGTATGGATAAGATTTCAATCTAGAGTCCTATAATAGTAGTTTTCTTAACGGGGATTGCTGAAAGTGGATGCCACCAATATAAAAAAACATAATATTTATTTCATATACTATAATAGGTACGTCCGCTTTCAAAACTACCCAAGAGATTATCTTGCATCATAGGATCCAAGAATAGTGAATACTTTGGTTTTAACCCCATATTTATCAATGCCCAAAAATGGTAACACAAGCAACTCCGTCCCGTTTAACAAGCGTCCACGGAAAATAAAGCATACTCAAGAATGAAAAAGAAGAAAAAAAAACACTGGAAGAACATAGCAAGATGTCTTGCTAACATTCTGAAAAATCATGATTAGTAACAGAAATATGCTTTAATTGACTGATGAGCATGAAAAACATCTTAGAATGTCACAATGTTAGCAAATCCTAAATCAGCTTAAAGAATTAAGAATACACAAGACTAAGCACATGCCGTCAATTTCAAAAGACCTAATAAATACCTTTCTTCCTGTGACATTCCAGAATGTATGCATATTGATGGGAAGTTACACTCGACAAGCAACTTGTTCAATTCTGCGGCTCTGCTAACACTTTTGACAAAAATAACAACTTGGTTGAAGTCAAGAGCATCAAGAAGGTCATTCAGCTTACGATTCTTCTCTGGCTCTTGTAATTTAATGTAGTGCTGAAAAAGGTGACAAATGAGTAAAAATTAGTATACGAGAAGATATTACCAAAATCAAGGAATAAACAAAGTCCACAAACACACCTGAACAAGACCATGAAGAGTCAATTTGGCCTCATCATCGACATAAATTTCCATGGGCTGGAGGTAAAAGATTATGAATGAGAAGATAAACATCCATTAAAAAAATCAGTTATTTTGATGTATAAAACAGAATTTATGCAAATTAATACAAAATAGGATAGAGTAAAAATAAAACAGAAATATGACCATAAAACCAACAAAATTATTTAAAACAAAAGAATTGATGGCATTAGACTAAAAGCGCAATAATTTGAAATGAAAATAATAGCAGTGTGAACAATAAGAGGAACAATGAAACCACCCTCCCATATACAGTCCATAAATCGCCACATAAATAGAATATTACATCTTGCATAAACTTCTTGCAAACAGGTCGAATCTCTTTGCTGAGTGTAGCTGAAAACATCATAACTTGTTTATCATGAGGAGTCAGTTTGAAAATCTCTTGCACGTCTCTTCTCATGTCTGCAAAGGTCAAATGGCAGATATTTAAGAAACAAAACAAAAAGCAGAATAAGATTAGAAATTGCATTAGCAAATTCAGCAAAACAGTCAAATTAAAAGGAAAAGGAGGAAGAAATAGACCTAGTGATTCCAGCATCTTGTCACACTCATCAAGTATAAAATGCCTCACATTCTTCAAACCAAGGTCTTTATCTCTAGTCAGGGCAAGAATCCTCCCAGGTGTTCCAACAACAATGTGGGGACACTCGTTCTTGAGCAATTCTTTGTGAACCTTGATGTTGACACCACCATAGAAAACAGCAACTTTTATATCTGAAAGATATGTACTGAACCTCTCCACTTCGTGGCAAATCTACACAAATCCAAAAACACAAATGAAGCACTTTCTAAGTATGAACATGTACACATATATGTTTGTGATAGTGTGTGTCGGAAACACCAGTAGTTCTCTTGCAAAACGTTCTAGATATATTACATCCAAACTAATGATGACATACCTGATAAGCAAGTTCTCTTGTATGGCAAAGAACAAGTGCAGCAACCTGACCAGGTACAGGGTCGATTTGCTGAAGTGTTGATAGAACAAAAACAGCAGTCTTTCCCATGCCAGATTTTGCTTGGCAGATGACATCCATTCCCAAAATTGCTTGAGGGATGCATTCGTGTTGCACTAATGAAGAAGCAAAGAAAATTGTAGTGGACGAATCCTCAGTAAGTATATATGATCTGCCAGATCCTTTTAATGTAAAGGTTTACCAACCAATTTTTGAGATGTATTCATAATATGCTAGTAGTGATTACCTGATTAATTCAAAGAAATAAGATTAGAGGATAGTGAATAATAATAATAGTAATAATAATAATAATAATAATAATAATGAAACAAAAACAAGATACATAGAACTAACAAGTGAAAATGTGAAATTCATATTCACTGGAATGGAATAGCAATAAGTTAGAGGAATTGAGATAAAAGGACTAAATCATACAATGATCATTAAGTCACTCCCAAAAAGAAAAAGAGACAGCCTAAAGAAATCACTGAAAATCTTGTTCAAGGAACTTGACTATTAGAGACTAAAGAACCTTTGTTCAAGAAACTTGACTATTAGAGACTAAAGAATAGGGAGCTAGGGAACTAAAGATTGTATGAGAATTTATACACAGATGAGAGGGGAAAAGAGTTGGTGAATTGTGTGTTGAACTGTCGTAAGAGTTAAGAAAGAGAATTCCCTTGGCAGAGTTATTACTAATAGACTGTGTTATGTGGTTCTTTTCTGTTCTTGTGTCAGATGTTCCTTTAACCACATTGATTAGCAAGATTCAATCATTGACATTGTGTAAAATATATTGAGAATGGTAACAGAAAGTAGAAAACATTGGCATCAATACAAAGAAAAATAATATTTAATAAAAGCCCAAAACATGAGAAGTCCATAGAATTCATTTGACTCTTTGCCTATACCGAGTGGTGTAATGACAGCATATAGTAAAACTTGCCTTCTGAAGGATGCTCAAATCCCGAATCTACAATGGCTCGAAGAAGCTCTGGTTTCAACAGGAAGTCTCGAAATCCCGAACTATGGATCCCAACGTAGCCCCTGCACCACAAAAGAAAATAAATACACAGTGAGGAAGAGAGACTCAAAGTGGCTTTCGAACGTTAATATTGTTTGATAAAGAAGATTACGCCAATCTAACAGGATAGTGGAGATCGCTAGGCCAAAGATTATAAATACAAGATACATATGCTATAATATATAATATATGTAATTTTGATCCACAGAAAAAAAAAACAGAGACCAAATAAGTTTGACGCTCAAAATTGGAGCACAGCTTGCAGGAAATCACGAGAGTTAAACAGAAAAGAAGCTGATGGGAACTAGGTACACATGACAGAAATGAAAGTGGTAACAGACTTGAAGCTCGTTCAACCAAAGGTGGAAATTTTGTACTGCCATAGGCCACTGGTTCACACTATAAATAATTGTATGTCACAATTCAGAAATAAGATTTGTTTTTACTGCGTACCATACATTATCTCATTGTACCATGCTTAAACCATATTTAATTATGAAGTGCATAATAGACATTAGTTCTCCAGCCAAAACCAGTATAATAATTACTTCAAAATTAAATAACAAAATAAAGAAAATAGTTAAATCACCATAGGAACCAAATTTGTTGTAGTTAAAAAAACATATAGTCATTGCAATTCACAAACCACAGCCAACAGATAAAGACCGAATTTACTTAAGTCAGATCTTCATCCAATAACTCAAATTGAAGCAAAATCTTTACTGAATTCACTACTAAATTTTTAGTACATCAAATACAGGTCTTTCATCATATTCATAATTCATCTACACTTCTTTAAACAGAACCAGTTAAATTCAATTTAAGTAAAATAAGAACTATTATATCACACAAAAAAAAAAACAATACCAAATTATTACATACCAGCATATATACAAAAAATAATTAGATTACATAAGAGAGAAAAGAAACTAACTTCTTGACGGTTTCGGTAGTTGGTTTAGCAGCATCAAGAGCCTTTTCATCCTCCTCTTCATAGTCGATGAGCTCTTCCTCGTAAACCTCAGTTTCTTTCAATTCACCCATTTTCTTTGTTTTCTGCAAATTAGGGTTAGGGTTAGGGTTTTCAGTTTCAATGAGTGAAAATTGAAGAGAGTGTAGAATTTATTGAATACATAGAGAGAGATAGAGAAAGAGAAAGTAGAAGCTAACCTTTGAAGGCGCGAAGAACTAGCGGCTTCTTCTTCTCGGAAATGAAAACCCTAGATCTGATTTCTGGGTTTTAGGAAATGAAATGGAGCAGCAAAGTTTGGAGCTGTGGCGGAAACAAATAGTGTGTGCGGTTTGTTTGATGGACTGAAATGCCCTTTTAATTTAACTTGACGTAAGCATGCACGACATTCTTATAATTGCTCACAAGAGTGGTTTTCTTTTTTTAAGAAAATCTTGGAATATTCTTTTCTTTGTTTTTTGGGTTTTTTTTTTTTTTGAAAAAGCCAAATTTATTAAAATGCACAAGATGTGCTAAACAGAAGTACAATAAATTACACCAGTAACCAAAATACTAAAAGAAACAGAAACACCAATAACCACCCGCCCTAGATAATATCACAAGCTAGCAATCTAAGAGGCCTCAAAACTAAATCTACCAGCTAATGAAAGCATAACAGGACACCAGCCACCGAACCATGGATCAAAGAACATGACTTTTCTAGACATAATACCTACATTCCACTTCTAGGTATGTCAAGTATCTCATCCCAACCACTAGTCCAATCTAATTGTGTTCAGGAATCACCACAGAACATTTCTATGGCCAGGTCTCAATGATAGCAGCAGACCACCAAATGTATCAGACTCCAGTTGACGCCTGCGACCTACGCACCCCTGCCTCAAGGAACTCTCTACACTTGTCGCACCAAATCCTCTGAGAAACACCACGATTTTAAATGTGCCTACATTGGACCTATACTGATACCTCGATGCAGAGACCCTCTAACCATCTTTCCTGCAAAACGCCCTCCAAAGACTCTCCAGACAAGCAAGCAATAGATTTCCAAGGAACCAACAGAGCTTGCTTCCTTGCTATATAATTCTCCCCACTCCGCAATGCTTCTGTCAATGAGGGACAGTGACATAAAGGCAGAATGCATCAACTCCTGCCAGATAAGGGAAACACCGTGAACCAGCCAAAGACCACTTTTATCTCTATTGACTCCTTCATTTGAGTAATAGGATTGAGAACGGTTAGTTGTGGCCCGCAAATCCGGTAGAAAGTAAGGATGCAGTTCTGACATGCCACCCGCTAACTGTATATTTATGAAAACAAATATACTATGCTCCACTGAACGCGACACTTGAATGGATTTCAATCAAGTCAGGTAAACCAGTTGAACCACTTTCTATTCCTAATCAGACAGCAGAAGAAACCCGAGACAGAAAACTTCTCCTAAACATCAAATATCATGAGCAAGAAAACTAATCCAAGCAGCAGCCAGACAAGTTCTGGTCCAATTCTGTGATTACTTGGGCTGAAACAAAAGCCAGACAGCCAAACAAGGGCCAGCCAAACAAATTCTGAACAGATCACCTGATCCAATTCTGTGAGTACTTTAGATGAAACACAGATGATTCCAACAACCACAAACTTCGGCTCCTGAGTAATGAACTAAGCCAAACAAAGCCAACATGATCAACCAACACATATTGACGGGGCGACGCCACTGCAGTCAGACCGGCAAAGCCACCACGGAACACCTGATCCATGAAAAGATGAAGTCTGCGCACAAATCAAAACTGAATTCCTAAGCAGGCAATTGGATTTGAGCACCACAATCATATATCGTCTTGAATCAGATTAGCTTTAAATTTAAGCCAGCTCCAGGAAGTGATTTTTGCCACTTCCGTAATCTGCTCGATGTGTATTTCTTTATTTCTGAAGATCCAGTTGTTTCTGCTCTTCCAAATATTCCACAACCCGGCGCACCATATGATCCGAAGCTGTGATACTCGATTGTTCTCACTGCCCAAGAGATTTTAGAACTGCTCTAAATGTTGCCAACCGCCGTTTTGGAAAGCTGCTTTCACTCCCAGCCACCTGCAAATGTTATACCACAGACCTGCAAATAAAGGGCATTCAAAAAATAAATGTTGCTCCTTCTCCTCTGACCCGCACTCACCGCTGCAGCTATTCTGATTAACTGAAATAATTTCTCTTTTTATTAAGTTGTCCTTAGTCGGAAGCCGGTTTTGGAGAATTCTCCAAATCAGGCAAGAGACTTTTATCGGTATCGCATTACTCCACACTTTCAACCATTTGAATGGAGATACGTCGTGGATTGATTCCGATATGTTCTTGTAGGCCTCTTTTACAGAGTAGCAACTCCCTCCTGATTGACTCCCTAAATCTAACTGCATTATCTCCTGCCACCAACTTGAAGAATTTTTATAACTCATCCTACCATCTCCTACATTCACTCTGTATCTATTCACCAGAGCTATATACCACAGGCCATTTCTCTCATTTTGAATTTTCCACTTCCATGTCCCAAGTAATGCTATGTTAAATACTCTAAGATTCTTAATTCCTAGTCCCCCCTTATCAGTAGGCCTACTTACCATATCCCATTTTACCCAGTTGATTTTTCTCTCACCCTCACACCCACCCCAAAGGAATTGTTTAAATAGGCTTTCGATTTTATTGCAAATACCTACTGGCACCTTAAAAAAGGATAAATAGTAGACCAGAAGAGCCGACAAGACAGATTTTATCGCTACCACTCGAGCTTCTATTGACAACGATTTATTCTTCCACTTCGATAATCTTCTTCTAATTGCTTCCAAAACAGGCTGCCACATAGCTTTCCTTTTAGCGTTATCACCAATCAGAATACCAAGGTACGTGAAAGGTACAGTGCCTATTTTGTAGTTTAATAAACCAGCCGCTTCTTCTAACCACTTATGGCATACTTTCACTCCGATTAGACTGCTCTTGTGAAAATTCACCTTAAGTCCTGACATGATCTCAAACAACATAAGCGTCGACTTGATCGAGTTGATATTTTCCCAACTTTTCCCACCAATGACTAAAGTGTCGTTCGTGTACTGTAAATACGAAAACACTTCTTCTCCTCCGTTAAATCTGAAGCCTTTAAATCTACCCGCTTCTTTCGCCTTGTTCAACAGAATGTTAAATCCTCCTGCTGCAATGAGAAAGAGAAAGGGAGACAACGGGTCCCCTTGTCTGAGACCGCGCTCCATTTTTATCTCATTTGTGGGGCTGCCATTAACCATAATTGAAATAGTTGTTGTTCTTATACATTCTATAATCCATTTCCTCCAAGTTTCGTAGAATCCCATCTTCATCATTAAAAAGTCAATGAATTTCCAATCAACTGAATCATAGGCCTTTTCGAAGTCCACTTTAAATAATATCACTTCTTTCTTATTTTTCCGAGCCTCATCTACTATCTCGTTGGCCACCAGAATTCCATCAACTATTTGTCTTCCTATAATGAAAGTGGATTGCATTTCCGCTATGACTTTGCCTATCACTCCCTTTAATCTATTCGCCAGCACCTTCGACAGAACTTTGTATATACACCCAACTAACGATATCGGCCTGAAGTCAGTAATTTTTGCAGGGTTGGATTTTTTTCGAATTAACACTGTGAAGGAGCAATTTGCTCCTCTGACAATCTTTCCGAATTTGTGAAATTCAGTCAAAGTTCTCATAAAATCCTCCTTGATTATTCCCCGAAAATCTTTGACGAATCCGAGATTTATTATGTCCGGTCCTGGACTTTTTTCACTATCGCATTCTCACACGGTTGCTCTCACTTCCTCTACCGAGAACTCCTTAATTAGTTTTCCATTGTCATCATCATTCAACTGTTTGAAATTTAGAAGAGCTGGAACAGGTCTTACACCGTCTGCCGCGAATTGTTTTTGGAAATGGTCCTCCACCAATTTTTTTATCTCTGAGACTCCTGTCACCTGTCTACCTTCATGTTCAAGACTTAGAATTTCATTTCCCCTGCTTCTTTTGTTAATAAGACCATGAAAAAATTTCGTGTTAGCATCTCCTTCTTTTATCCACCGCACTATAGATTTTTGCCATTGAATGCTGCAGTGCAACCTTGATAGCTTGTGAATCTCAGCAATTGCCTTCCTTTTCGCATTAATTTCGTCTTCCGATAAAGTGATTTCTTCTCCTCTTTTATTTAATATTTAGTATTTAAGAACTTTTATTTAGTATATAATTTAGTATAACTAATTTGAACGTAGCATTTAAATACAGTAGATTTTAAATACAATAACATTTAAATTAAGCATTTAAACGTTCTAATTAATAAATTAAATTATTAACATTATTACTAAATTAAATTATTAACGTTGTCATTACTATACCTTTTATAATTTATTATAACTATTTAAATAATATTTACAGTAAATAATTAGTATAAATTAAATTATTAACATTATTAATAAATTAAATTATTATGTTTTAATATATATGTTTTAATATATACGTTTTAAATTATTATGTTATTAATAAATTATTAATAAATTAAATTACAATAATATTTACGTTTTAATATAAATTAAATTAAACTAAATTAAAAATTATTAATACAAATTAATAAAATGAAATTATTAATAACATTTATAGAATAATATAAAATTAGTAAAGTAATATTAATATAACATTAGTAAACTAAATAAAACTTGTTTTAATAAACCATTTTGAAAAGTTAATAATTAGTAAAATTACTAAACTAAATAAACAAAAATAAAACTAAAACTAAACTAAAATTAAAACTAAAAATTAAATATACTGTAGCATTAACAAAACTAAATTAAATAAAAATTATTCAAAATAAATACTATATTAAACTAATTAAAACTTATTAAAAATAAATACTAAATTAAAAATTTACTGTAGCAAATAATTATGTTAGAAATAAAATTATATTAAACTATTAATAGTTAATTATCAAATTAAATTGTAGCAATTACTATATGTTTAGCTAATAATATGATATATACAGTTAAGTGCGAAATAATAACAGCACATGAGAGATAGCCTAGTGGAGAAGCTTTGTTCTTGCATTGTAAAGGTTGTGGGTTCAACACTCAACTCAAACAAAATTTTTTAGTGTTTATTTGTTTAATAACATAAACCAAAAATAAATAAAAAACAAAATGCCAACGTGGCAATAAAAATAATTCAAAAATAAATATAAAATGTCACCTCGTCATTCACATAAAAAAATTTTTTTTTTAAAAACTGCCACATCAACGTTTTTTGGTGACTGAATGTGTTGAAGGTCAAAATGGAGAGAATTTTCAAATGTTAGGGGACTTCTTGCAAGTTTTTTTTTACAGGGGGTTTTTCAGAAAGCGTCTATATGGCAGGGGGCAAAATGACTATTAACTCTTGTTTTTTTTAACTTTCGAAAATCTCATTGTAAGTACTACTAGTACGGTGTTAGATTTTTTTTTTACTAAAGTACATTTTTAGATCATTTATGAAGTTTTAGAGATATTTTTTCTAAATAGAAGTATATGATTAAAGTAAAAATATTAAAATACTTTTAGATTTCAGAGATACATTTTTAGAGGCACCTAATACACATACAACTTAGGTCATTCTTAGTGACACCTTATTAGTTTGTTGTTTTTTAACTCAGAGATGCATCTTCGGAACCTATTCGTAGATGTATCTCTGAATCATATGTGCAACAGAAACAGAGGCATAAACCAGAACTTTGTATTTTGATAAAATAAAATTATCATTGATAACATAAAATAAGCATTAGATTAGTGATTTCAACATAAAATGAAACACTATATTTCAATATTCAGGTGGACGCTTCAACATCTTCACAATATTTTCGACTGATCTTGAAATTGCCGCTTCCAACTTGAGCGGAACTTTTGTTTCGAAACGGAAAAAATATGTTCCATGTAGCCCTTACATTTGCATTCGTCTTACGCTCAAAGTTGTTGAACTTAATATTCCTTACATTGTCAATCGACGGTGAACGGTACTCGAGCTTTACAATTTTTCGATTGTCTTCGTAAGGTAGGAGATTATGGACTTCGTATTTCAGATCTGCAAAAAAGTGTACTCGTTGAGCTTAAACTTTTGTCTGGGTGTCGCAATGGAGAAGGAGACATTTGTGACATACCAAATGATGTTGATTTGTCACATTTGAGACATTTTCTATTTGTGTGAAATAAAAAAATAATAAGAGCACCGTAATTTATAGAAGTTGTAGACAAATGTGGACCTCAAAAATTTTGTCTTGCTGACTCTAGAAATATATCTCTAGTTCGACACCCTATTATCTTGTTCCAGAGATACATCTCCATAATCTATTTTGAACCAGGCAGAAAACAGAACCTAATTGATGACTTTGTTTGGCAAATGAACAAATGTTTTAGCAAAGATAAAAAATATATTAAAATATTAAGAAATTGTATATATTACACTTAATTAATATTGAGACACAATTACATATATTGATTTGTCCGACTAAACAGAAAATTAAAATGAATCGAAAGATGTATCTTCGGCATGAGGCAAATTCAATGTCGTGTCATGTCTGCAAATTCAATGTCATGTCTGCAGCGCATTCCTTCGGCATGAGGCGACACACAATTAGATGGTCGGCTAATTTTTCGCACAAGTCATTGTTATATAAACCACATGTGACATTAAATCTCTGTTTCTTATTTGCCTACATATAACCCCGCAACTTAAAGGGACACTCGCATTTTCTTGAACTAGTGTCATCTCGTTTAAAATTCCATAGAGGATGTATATGTCTCTCACTTCTTTCGCATGGCATTGTCACAAAAGCACATTTTCTATCCAAACCAATATCAAACCTTCCGACTACCACACTAAATCCTAGTTTGGAGGCCTTCGTACGAAGCCATTAAAGCATATGATCACGAAATTCAAATTCTTGCTCATTTTTAAATTGGTTGCCAACATCTTCTACATTCACAATAACACATTTGGCATCGGGATACACAACATGTTTGGGGAAAACATCAGGATGCACCATATCTAATGAAAACAATTACAACAAAACACTCAGAGCTGAAAAAATGAACACAGACAGATACCAGAAATGCATTTTCGAATGAGTTCATACTCGTTCTAGAGATGTATCTCCGAAATAAATGCATCTTTTTCATACTGAAAACAAGATTAATGTGAGCAATGAGGCTGAAATAAATGATATTTATCTAGAATTCCAACTTCTTTTGCTCCATGTGACGCGATGAAACATAAGATTGAAGGTTTTGAGTGAAAGTGTGGATTAAGAATGGAATGGTTTTTGGTAAGGGTTTGAGTGGAAAACAAGTATGGTTGTGTGATCATGCAGTTCAGTGTTTTATCAAATTATTCCTGAGATGCATCTCCAGAAAAATCATACATGCAGAAGGTCACAGACATTTTAAAATCCCGCCCCAATTCTTCGAAGATACATCTCTGTGAGGCCAAGGTTCCTTAGTCCTTATTTTAATGATGTCAAAACTAGTATTATCTCATACTTGTACTTTGGACGGTATCATCGCGTCTTAGATTGCATTCATTCTTTAATATGTATATAATAATCCACATATGTGTGTCTATACATATAGGATCATCCCATATATGAAATTTGTGCATTTGATCATGTTGGATACCTTAGGTCAACTTAAAAAGGGCTTTAGGTTATCTCAAATACTCACAAAAAGGTGTTTGTAGCATTCTGGTGTCTATGCGTCGACTCACAGATGTGTGGAGGTCGACACGTGATGTTGATTAAAAAAATTATTGCTCTCGGGTGTGTAAGTAGGATTATACCTAAGAGGGAGGGTGAATTAGGTTCCTTAATTAATTTTCCGGTTTTTTTTTATGAACTTGAGTTTTACTTTCCTAAAGTTTCTAAGTGATGAAATGCGGTAAAATGTGGAAAGTAAAGAACACCGAGAAGTATACTGGTTCTCCTCACAGCCCGAGAGTAGTCTAGTCCCCTTTCAACATGAAAGAGATTTCACTAAAATGTTAGATCTTAGACAAGACTACCTAGTCTTTCTATACTAGACTCTAACACACCACCAAGAACAATCCTCTTGGATTTTACAAGTTTAAAGTCCAACCAAGAATAAATCTCTTACAATGGACCTCTTGTATCCACAATCCGGATAACAAGGATTACAACACACCCTATAAGAGAAACAATCCTTCTCCTTATAGTCAGCACCTAAATTCAACCAAAACTTGGAACTTAGGATTTTACAATAGTTCTGAATTTTTGAGTAAGTAGTTGAAACTTTGATTCTTCAATATATCAATCACAAGATTGATCTTCTCTTTCAACAATAATAATTCACAAATAATAAAGTGCTTAGATTGCTCAAGAATTTTCTGGTTTGAATGATATGAAAGTATGCAGAAAAGTTCTTGAATGAAGGTTTAAAAACTTGATATGTGAATATGTGAGAATTTGAAAGTTTGATTGAAAGAGGTGAAAATAAGATTTGAAGTTTCATGTATTTATATGCACATAACACCCTTAGGAAACATGGTAAAGACTGTAAAAATATCATGAACAAATGCCAATGCACAATGAAAAGGTTCCATGAAGAGAGGCATGAAGAGGTGTTATGAAACATAGGGATTTTTCAATTCTGTTCAGGTGCAAATCGATTGCACATGGCTTAACGTATAAAAATTTCAAAAAACAACAGCATGTAATCGATTGCAGCTATATAAAAATCGATTGCACAGTGAAAAAGTGTGAAAAATTCAGCAAACAACAGGTGCAAATCGATTTGCATAAGTGAAAATGCATATTCTAAACAAGTCATGATCATTAAAGAAGTATGCAATGATGTTTGTTTGATTGAGCATCTAAGACTTTAGTATTTGATTAGAATTGTCATTATACCTTCATGAAATGTGAATTTCTTGAATACTAAGTCTTGAACATAATGCTTTTATCTTGAATATAATCTTTGCATTCTTGTCACTTTTTGCTACTTTAGAGATTTGTCTTCATCAAAACAATTGTTAACCATAGAGAAGCTTGACTTCACATTCTCCCATTTTTTGATGATGACAAACAATTTCCTTTGATGCTTTGTAATTTCCGGAAAAATTTCTCCCCCTAAGATGCATAACTGGGGACGCCCTTAAGATGTGAAGCTTAGAAATATTTTGATTTGATCATCTTGAAGGAGCCTTTGAATAATTTGTACCTTTTTAAAATCTTAAAAACAAGGAAATATACAAACATTCAAGCATAACACCTTTCTCCCCCTTTGACATTATCAAAAAGAAGGGAAAGATGGGTGAAAGATAATACTTTTTAAAAAATAAAAGAGTAAAAATGAAACAAGTTGTAAACCATACAAGCATGACTTGAAAACATCAAAGTTATGGAATAATGAAACACGCATACAAATGGGACATAAACAAGACAAGAAAGATGTGGTACTAAGTACCTTACATAACATTGAATAATTTCAACATAAACTCCAAAATGAAAGACAACATTACTAGAAACACCATAACTTTAAATCTAATAGACATAAAACTAAAAAAACATATTAAGTTTGATCCATATCATTGTTGGTGTTGAGGTTGAAGAAGTTATGACCTTGATATGGAGAATGATGTTGGATAGGTGTAACTAACGGAATGGGGGCAGCCGGGTTGTTAGAATCATAAGGAGGAATATGGAGATGTGAGTAAAGATATGAAAATTATTGGTTAATGTCGGTTTGGACCTTTGATTTGGTTGGTGGTATTCTCATGGTTTTGAGCAATTTGATTGTTCGCGGAAGTCCAATGCTCATGGATGGTTGAGTTGAGATTAGCAAATTGAGTTGTCATATAGTCAAAAAGAGCTTGGTTAGATGGATCATCCACACCAAATGAAGGAGGAACATCTTCATCACTTTCATGATTTTGCCCATTTGCTTCATTTTCTTCATCTTCATCACCAATATAAGAGATAGTTTAAGACTCCGAATCAGAATGCACACCCATCTGATTGTCCACATTCCTTATTGTGATCTTATGAGTATTTGTATCCATTAAAAAACAATCAAAACCATCAAACTCAACCTTGAAATGTTGCAAAATACGAGTTATGAACCAAGCATATAGTAAAGCTTTCGACTTTTGAGTATGAGGCAACATGTGATTTAAAATTAACCGAGCCCAATTAACTTGGATGTTATTCTTGATGGCAAATAAAACTTGCATCTCCACATCCGTAACGGTACAATGGTTACTGCTCCTTGGAAACAAAACATATGCAAAAAAATAGTGAAGCAAGCGATTATTAATGTAAAAAATTCCAGCCGACCATAATCCTCGAGATGGTTCAACCCCGCCTAGAGATCTTACTCGATGCTCATAAAATTCTGTTTCGGTCATCCTACCAATACTGTAGTAAAATTCTTTCTTCTTATAGTCATTCTAATCTTCATCCTCCGAATCATATAAGAGACTACCGGTAGAAGGATATCTAAAATTTTTCCAAGAAGTTTTGAGTTCAAAACAATTTTCTTGCCTAAAACAGAGGTAGCAAATTTTCCATTTTCTATAGCCATGTTACAGTAGAACATCCTAACCAGGTCTGGATAATAAGGTCCAGAGGAAGCTATGACTGAGCCTAATTTCAAGGATTCTAGAGTATCTTGAAAATTAAAACATCTTTTAGGAAAAGTAGAGAGATCACCATATTTTGGAGCTTGGACAATCTTCCTTTGAAAGAAATTCTCATACCTCTCAATTTGCTCATTTGTGAGGTCTTTGTAAAGAGGAGGAGTATTGGAGGATGAGGAAGCCTTTCCCTTTCCTTTTTCTGCAGCAGTGGCCTTCCTTTTCAATCTTGAAGCCATGGTTGAAAGTGGATGAATGATGAAGAGGATGAACTAAAAAGATGAAGTTTTTGATATTTTTGTGAGAGGGATTACAGGAAAACGAAAATAGCTATGTGAGGAGTGATAAATTCTGATTTTAAAAGTTGGAATAGAGAGTTTTTTGTTGGAGTTTAGTGAGAATAGTTAAGGTGAGTGGTTATGAGAATTGACTAGGGTAATAAAGATGAATAAATTTTGGTCAAAAAAGGAATCGCATAGGTTAGGTTAGGGAGAATCAAAATTGAAAAGCTGGTATAAAAAGTGATTGGAATTGATGGATAATGAATGCCATTTGAATAGATCAAACCCAAAAAAAATAGAATTAAAAAAATAGTTTTTTACCAAGCTTCAGGTGCAAATCGATTTGCACTAGTGTGCAATCGATTGCACAAAACCAAAAACACGTAACAACACAACACACACAGACTGCAATCGATTGGACAAGGTCAAAATAAAAAAATTGAAAAACTTACAGTGAGCAATCGATTGGAGTGATTGTGCAATCGATTGCTTTTAGTGAAAATTGCCAAAAAACATGAAAAATTGTATCAAACTAAATTTCCAACATATTTTAACACATATAACATAAAATAAACATATATAAGAAGGGAGTAGAAGTAGAGATGTCATAAAATAAATTCCATAAATTGAATAAGATAAAGACATTTGTGCACCTTTGATGTTTGATGAAACATAACATATGATGAACGTTCTATGTGTCTTTTTCGTCCAGAATTCCAAGTTCCCTTCGAATCTTGAAAAATGATTCCTTTGCAAGCGGCTTTGTGAAAATATCCGCGAGTTGATTTTGAGTATCGATAAAAGTTATCTCAATGTCTCCTTTTAGCACGTGATCCCTTAGAAAATGATGTCTAATATCAATATGCTTGGTCCTTGAATGCATAATTGGATTTTTTGATATATTGATTGCACTCGTGTTGTCACATTTGAGAGATATGCATCCTAGATTCACACTATAGTCATGAAGTTGTTGCTTCAACCAAAGTATTTGTGAACAACAGCTACCGGCGGCGATATACTCTGCTTCTGTAGTGCTAGGAGCCACACTTGCTTGCTTTTTGCATGACCAAGAGACTAAGGCATTTCCAAAAACGTGACAAGTTCCGCTTGTGCTTTTTCTGTCCATCTTACATCCTGCATAATCTGCATCAAAAAAACCAACAAGACTACATATACTACCTTTAGGGTACCATAGGCCGACATTGGATGTTCCTTTAAGATACTTCATTATCCTCTTCATGGCTGTGAGATGATATTCCTTTGGACAAGCTTGAAATCGTGCACATAAACACACACTAAACATAATATCAAGTCGACTAGAGGTTAGATATAATAAAGAGCCGATCATACCTCGATATTTAGTGATATCAATATGAATTTCTGATTCGTCATGATCAAGATATGTGTCGGATCCCATTGGAGTTGTTATCTCTTTGCAAGTATCCATGTCGAATCTTTTAAGAAGTTCTTTGCAATATTTGGATTGATTGATAAATATCCCATTCTTTGTTTGTTTGATATGCAATCCAAGAAAGTAGTTCAACTTTCCCATCATGGACATTTCAAATTCTCCTTGCATGATTTTTGAGAATTCTTCACATAAGGACTCATTTGTAGATCCAAAAATAATGTCATCTACATAAATTTGCACTAAGATAGTATGATGGTTAGTTCTTTTAATAAACAAAGTAGTATCAACTTTACCTTTTTCGAAACCGTGTTCGCAAAGAAAATTACTTAACCTATCATACCAAGCTCTTGGTGCTTGCTTCAATCCAGACAAGGCCTTTTTGAGTTTGTAAACATGATTAGGATGTTTGGAATCTTCAAAACCTGGAGGTTGATTTACATAAACTTATTCAAGTATGTATCCATTTAGAAATGCGATTTTAACGTCCATCTGATACAACTGAAAATTCAAAGAACAAACATATGCTAACAATAATCTAATTGCTTCTAGTCTAGCAACCGGTGCAAATGTTTCCTCAAAATCTATACCTTCTTCTTGATTATAGCCTTGTGCTACTAATCTTGCTTTGTTCCTTATAATGATACCATTTTCATCTAGCTTATTTTTTAATATCCATTTAGTGCCAATAATATGCTTACCTTTTGGTCTTGGAACTAAATCCCATACCTCATTTCTTTCGAACTGATTTAATTCTTCTTGCATGGCTAGAATCCATTGATCTTCATCTAAGGCATCTTGGACTTTAGATGGTTCTATTTGAGAAATAAATGCCATATTGAGACAAGCATCTTTAAGATTTAACCGAATAGATACTCCTTGAGATATGTCTCCAATAATCTTGTCAATAGGGTGATCTCTATGTGTCCTCCATTCTTTTGGTAGATCGACGACTATAGACTCTTCTTGGACAGATTCTCGATGAATTACTTGATTCTCATTGTTGACTTTGGAGGAGTCTTCTTGAGAAGCTTCTATGGAATCATCATCATCATCACACATAACATTATCCTCCTTGGAGGGGTTAGATTCATCAAACTTCACATGCATAGATTCTTCAATAGTTAAAGTTCTTTTATTATAAATTCTATATGCCTTACTAGAAAGTGATAGTCAAGAAATATACCTTCGTCCGATTTTTCATCGAACTTACCGAGATTGTCTTTGTCATTGTTAAGGACAAAGCATTTGCATCCAAATATGTGAAAATAAGTAATGTTTGGTTTCCTCCCTTTGAAAAGTTCATAAGGGGTGAATTAGGTTCCTTAATTAAATTTTCGGTTTTTTTTATGAACTTGAGTTTTACTTTCCTAAAGTTTCTAAGTGATGAAATGCGGTAAAATGCGGAAAGTAAAGAACACTGAGAAGTATACTGGTTCCCCTCACAACCCGAGAGTAGTCCAGTCCCCTTTCAATATGAAAGAGATTTCACTAAAATGTTAGATCTTAGACAAGACTACCTAGTCTTTCTATACTAGACACTAACACACCACAAGAACAATCCTCTTGGATTTTACAAGTTTAAAGTCCAACCATGAATAAATCTCTTACAATGGACCCCTTGTATCCACAATCCGGATAACAAGGATTACAACACACCCTATAAGAGAAACAATCCTTCTCCTTATAGCCAGCACCTAAACTCAACCAAAACTTGGAACTTAGGATTTTACAATAGTTTTGAATTTTTGAGTAAGTAGTTGAAACTTTGATTCTTCAATATATCAATCACAAGATTGATCTTCTCTTACAACAACAATAATTCACAAATAATAAAGTGTTTAGATTGCTCAAGAATTTTCTGGTTTGAATGATATGAAAGTATGCAGAAAAGTTCTTGAATGAAGGTTTAAAAACTTGATATGTGAATATGTGAGAATTTGAAAGTTTGATTGAAAGAGGAGAAAATAAGATTTGAAATTTCATGTATTTATGTGCACATAACACCCTTAGGAAACATGGTAAAGACTGTAAAAATATCATGAACAAATGCCAATGCATAATGAAAAGGTTACATGAAGAGAGGCATGAAGAGGTGTTATGAAACATAGAGATTTTTCAATTATGTTCAGGTGCAAATCGATTGCACCTATGTGCAAATCGTTTGCACGTGGCTTAACGTATAAAAATTTCAAAAAACAACAGCATGCAATCGATTGCACCTATATGCAAATTGATTGCATAGTGAAAAAGTGTGAAAAATTCAGCAAACAACAGGTGCAAATCGATTGTACCCTTGTGCAAATCGATTTGCATCAGTGAAAATGCATATTCTAAACAAGTCATGATCATTAAAGAAGTATGCAATGATGTTTGTTTGATTAAGCATCTAAGACTTTAGTATTTGATTAGAATTGTCATTATACCTTCATGAAATGTGAATTTCTTGAATACTAAGTCTTGAATATAATGCTCTTATCTTGAGTATCATCTTTGCATTCTTGTCACTTTTTGCTACTTTAGAGATTTGTCTTCATCAAAACAATTGTTAACCATAGAGAAGCTTGACTTCACAGGGGGTCCTTGCGTCGACCCGCATGTGTGTGGCGGTCGACGCATACTGTAAGAAAAATAATTCTTTGTTTTGAGGTGCCCTTGTGTCGACGCATGGCCTGGTTCAGGTCGACGCATCGCTTGAAGTTTTGTGCAGATTTTCATTCAAGTGTGTTCAGGTCGACCCACAGAGGGCTTTGGTCGACCTCTCGCTCACTTAAACTCATTTTTCTGATTCTTTGTGTTTCAAAAAGTTGTTATTTCAGTTATGTGGTCTTTGTCTCATATATATTCATACGTTTCATCATTGTACATGAATAGAACAAGAGAAGTGAAAATATACACTGATTTTTCACATCATCTTCATTCTCACACTTGCATTCTTCAACAATTACACGTAATCATTTTTGTTGATCTTTTGCATTGTCGAGGTAATAACGTCTAAACGTAGGATTTGTGTATCTAGATTGGGTTGAGAATTCAGTGGGTTTTTCTTAAATAAAACCATTGGGGTTTTGTCCTCCAAGATCTTGAGAATTTGGGGGTTTTTGCACAAATCTTTACTTCACATATTCAGCCGAGTGAAAGGTTTAAAGAACGGTGGGTTCGTTCAAACAAGTAGCAGTAACCAGAGGATTGCGTCAAAAGATTTAGGGTCGAACGTCTTGCGATCGAAATCAGCCGAATGAAAGGTTTGAAGAAGAATGGGTTTGTTTAAACAAGTAGCGGTAACCAGAGGTTTTTCCGAAGTGTTTGATGCACTTAATTCGACTTGAATCAATGGAAAAGAAATGGATAGTATCATCTTCAACAATTAGGCTTTAGTGTGTGGTGACTATAACTTCTCTTGTACAAACTTTGCAACTTGATAGTACATATCTCAATTCTAGTTTTAGAATTTGGGGCAGACGTACCCGAAGCGAGGACGAAAGGGGAACTGCCTAAACAAATCTGGTGTCGTTCTCTTTTTCTCTATCCCTTTAATTTGTGTTGTTCACATTTGTATGATATCAACTGTTTGATAAATTTCCACTGTTGTGTAGTGTTGAAATTCTGTTTTGAAAACTCATTAAAATCACTTGGATTGTAATTGTGAAAAATTATACACTATCATTTCATAGGAAATTCAACTTTGGGTGTTGTGCACACCAAGTGTTCGACGTATTGATCGCACACAAACTGTTTGTGAAATTGCCAATTTAATTTTACATCTTATAATTCATTGGAAATCGGTTAAGATAAAGTGATCATTATTTTTATTGATTAATTAGCAACGTATTGATTCGTTTTCTCATTGAGCTTAATTCCATTCGGTTTCGCATATCCGATCTTACCAATAACGGTTCGTTTAGACGATTTAAATCCACAGCCGCTTCCGCACATTTTTTAAAACATTTTTAAGCGCCGACTCTTGTTAAAAATTAGTGATATATTCAATCCCCCTTCTAGATCATTGTCATCGTCTAACAATCTCTGAAATATCCACTCAGCAACTCAACTGGCAATATATTTGTTGAAAAGACCCGGAGATGCATCTTCAAAATATATTTTTTTGTATTAATCTAGGGCAACACTCATTTGGTGCACCATAACGATGGTGCATGGTGCATCCAAAGATGCGTTTCCAGAATCTGAGAGGCAATTTCGATTTTTCATAGGGTGTTTTCCCACACCATATGGTGACATAAAAAATTCCTTTAAAATTTAACTCATTCATTTTTCACTCGTTTAAATAAAATTGTTACAAAAATGGCTTAATTGCAATTTTGGTCCCTCGATTTTCTTTTCTTTTTGTTTTGGTCCCCCTATTTTGAAATCTGTAATTTTGATCCTTTACTTTAATTTTTTATTTATTTTTGGTCCCCCTATTTTAAAATTTGAAAATTTGGTCCCCTTATTTTCATTTTTGTTTGACTTTTTGTCCCCTATTTTAAGTTTTATTTTGGATTTTAGTCCTCTTTCCAATTCCGAATTTTAAAATAGGGGAACTAAAAGTAAAAAAGAATGAAAAAAGGGGACCAAAATTCCGGATTTTAAAATAGGGGGACCAGAAGTAAAACAAAAAAGGCAAAAATATTGTCTAGGTCCTTTAAGTTATTTTAAAATATCAAGTTAGTCATTTAAGTTTTTTTTGTAACGCTTTGGTCCTTTATGTTAAGTAACGTTTGCATCGTTGACCTTTTTTAAAAATCTCCTACAATAAATTGCAAACTCATATACCATTTGAACTGGATTTTCTCACTGATCACAAATATGCAATCAAATTTATCAAACAAGTTACAGTTCATGAGAATCAGGGAAAATATAGACAAATACATAATGAAAAATCGTCGATCCGACCAAAATACACAATCAAACGCAAAACTAATTACATATTCGTGATGAGCGCGAAAAACCATTTCAAATGGTATATGAGTTTTCAATTTATTGTAACGGAGATTTTTAAAAAGGTCAGCGACGCAAATGTTACTTAACATAAAGGATCAAAGCATTACAAAAAAAACTTAAAGGACTAACTTGATATTTTAAAATAACTTAAAGGACTAAAACAATATTTTTTCCTAAAAAAATGAAAATAGGGGGATTAAAATTCTGAATTTTAAAATAGCGGGACCAAAATTAAAAAAAATTGAAAATAGGAGGACCAAAATTGCAATTAAGCCTTCTTTTCTAGAATGATCTTAATATGAAAAGTGTTTTTGTTTTGCGTATTGGGTTTTTTTTTTCAACCCATGGCTCATTTGTTTTTTTTTTAATTCTATCTTTATGAATAGAAAAACCATATTCTGCTATTAATGCAATGCTAATATGTTTTCCATAAAATATGATAAATATTTTTAAACCTCCAGCATCTTTTGAAAGTGATGAAACAATGAGCTATGGAGATTCAACATCTTTACTTTAGAGTCAAGTTATTTAATTCTCTTCCTCTTAATAGTATATGTGAGAAATTAGATAATGCAAGAGGTAGAAGAGATGTCAAGTGTTTTTGAGTATTTTTGACTTGATTTTTTCAACGTTTTCATAGGATCCCATATACACTTGCTTGGAGATTCAAAAATATGAATTGTATGGAATGGTTGAATTAGTTGAAAAGAACCGCCATTTAGAAGCAACCACGTATCTTAATCAGCTGCAAGAAGGGGTTTTAATCGACGTTTTATCCCATGTTCATAGCAAATTGTCACTGTATGTGTGCAGTCACGTGTTACGCAATAGATACATTGATTTTGGAGTGATTTTTGTTCTTGTTTTGTGATTGATCTAAATATGAAAAATGTTTTTGTTCAATGTATTGGGTTCTTTTTAAGCCGTGCTAATCATTTTTCCATAAAATAGGAAAAATTTATTTAAACCTTCAACATATTTTGAAAGTAATGAAATAATAAGCCAAGGAGATTCAACACCTTTACTCAAATGCGACCTAAACATCTTTCCCTAAAATCGACCAACACGCAAACATTTGCTACCCAGAACTACGAATCTTTGAATTCCTCATCGCAATATATGAGACGTAGAAGCGAGATTCAACATCTTGTCAAGCACCATAATAAAAAATCCAAAAATATATTTTTCTTTCCCTATATAGCTTTGGATTCCTCATCGCACCTGAGGATACGTAGGAGCAAGACCCACAATCTTTTTAAGCACCCTAATAAAAAAAATCCATTTTAATCTCCAGATAAGAAAATTAATAAATAAGAAAGAATTCAAACATTTTAAAGCTAACACATAACACAAAACAAACTAGATGGTTTCCGTTGAGTACAACGGATGTTAGTGGTGCAAATAACATCACATCGCATAACTGACTCTCGAACCGGATTGTGGTTGCGACGATTATTTTATTTTTCTATTAGGGTTTTATTAATATTTTCCATTTCCTATATGGAATAAATAAACTTCGGCGGTAACTCTATTATATTTCAAGCGTTCGTTAAGCTGACATTGTATGTGTGTAGTCATGTAACCCACAACAAATACATTAATTTTGAAGTGATTTTTGTTTTTGTTTTGAGATTGATCTTAATATGAAAATTGGTTATACACTACAAGAAAAATGACATTTTACGACACTTAGGTTGCGACGGTTTATTGAAAACCGTCGTTATATATACATTACGGCGGTTACTACGGCGGTTTTTTGAAACCGCCCTTAAAATTTGAAAAAAAAATTACATATTGCGACGGTTTTTGGAAACCGCCCTTAAAATTTGGAAAAAATAATTACATATTACGACGGTTTTTGAAAACCGCCCTTAATATTTGGAAAAAATAATACATATTACGACAGTTCTGTTTCAACCGCCGTAATTTGGGTTTTGCGACAGGTGTTAACCGTCGTTATATAATATATAGCGATGCTCTTTGGGCTGCGACGGTTGAGCCCAACCGCCTTCATTTCTGGCCCACTTTGAAATCTGCGACGGAGAATAAACCGCCTCCATTGAAAAATTAAAGGAATCGCGCCTTCTTTAGAAAAATTCAAGAAAAGTAGCAAACATTTATTCTTCCCTTCTTCAGAACATTGCTGCTGCCGAAACGCCATTTGCATCAACCCTATTTTCACAAAAACCTTATTTTAACAGGTCAGTTCTCTTGATTCTCTTGTGTGTGTTTCACAAAATCCCTATTTTCTGTTATTCTTCTTCTTCTGTTAACACATTTCAAACCCTAAGTTCAAATAGTTGTCTTTTTTGAGTTTTTTTTTCTGTTATGAATGGATTGTGATAGATATATTATAGAGTGGAGTTTGTTTCGATTGTTGTGATAAAGATTGCAATGGAACAGCGGAAAATCGGGAAATTTTTCTCGGGTACTGTTAGGGCAAATCAGTTAGTGTTAGGTCAGTTGTTAGAGCTCGATTTTCCTGAGCAAAGTTAGTTAGGGTTAACTAACTGTGTTAATTTGAATTGGAGAGAAAAACTGTTAGGTTAGTTCACTGAGAATAACAATTTCAAATCTATGGCAGCACAACACTTACATAGCAAAAAGGAATTGCTCAACAAATCTATGGCAAAACAGTTTAAGGAATTATTGCTCCACTGATCACATTGCACTTTGATTCTCTTTAATTCAGCTTCTTTTTCCGTATTCGCCGCTTGTGCTGCTTCGAGCATCTTAGTCACTCTTGCCGCTTTATTATTGCTCCTATCTGCCTCCTTGATCACTATCTTAAGTTTTGCAAATGCGTCGCGTTCTGCAGCCTTGGTCGCCCCTATTTCGGCTGCAACTTCATCATTCATCATACCAACATGTGAGAATGTGAACCTCTTGTTGATTTCCATCTTCAGAATTTCATTCTCTTCTGATATACTCTGCAATGTTGTCTCTTTATCCATCATTTCGCCCTTCATTACTGCCACACATTCGTCTAACCTTTTAACTTCCTCCTTAAGTTCGCGTTCTTTCTTCGTTGACAACGAAACAATTTTTTTAAGTTTCAGATTCAATTTCTCATTCTCATATACAATACCTTGCAACTCATTTTCTTTATCCAACAATTTCTCCTTCAACTCCTCAATTTCAGCTTTCTTTCTTTCTAGTTCTGATTCCTTCTGACTCGATTCAGATTTTATCCGTTCGATGAACTCGTAGGATAGATAAGTCAATATTATTCTCTGTCTTTATGTATTTGTCACGGTAAAATATATATGTACATGTATCATTTGGTATGAGTACAAGTAATGCATGGGTTTGGTTTGCAGTCTGAATATTTGGAGATATTGGAGATGAGTGCCTCTGCCTGGACTAATTAACAAGGTGTCTAAGAGACATGAATTATCATGTTTGGCTGGCTGGGCTGTATATTCAGTTGCTATGCTTAATTTGGTGATCTAAACTTAGAGTTGAACATTTTTGAATCATTCCTTCTGATTCTTCTATGCAAGCTTGTGCTTAGATTTTCAGACTTTCTCATTCATTCCGGGGATAATAGTTTTCTACTTACGAGCTAGTGTCGAAGTTTTTGATTTCTTAAGGTAATGAAGCTTTTGTGCGTGTCTACGCGAGGAACCTGATTTCAGTGATTGGAAGAACTTAACTTTGTTTGGATAGGTTTTCTATAATCTTCTGTTATGGTGTTTTTATGTGTGATTTATAATGATTATGATACATACTCCTAAAAGGATATCCTCTCTGTTTCAGTGTCTTCTGTATTAGGATGAAATCAAAAATATCATTACATGATCGCCCACTGAGTTGTGGATAGAAACTTGTTCCAATAAATCCTCATATTTTGTAGGCTATATACTCTCTATAGATACCTTTTCTCATATCGTAGTTGCCATTAATTTCAATCTTTATTTGATTTTGATACTCAACATCTACTTTTGTCAGATCCTTAGTCTTTTGTGTATGGGTGTTACATAGGAGATAACCTGTATAATGTCTTGTTTTCTTTGGAACCTGTGGCAGTTCGAGTTTCACGTTCTTTTTCTTTATAGCTGCAGTTGGAGGTTCACATTCTTTCTGTTCATAGTTACAGTCAGAGGTTCACATTCTTTCTGTTTATAGCTTTGGGAAATAACATTCAATATATTAGTTATATATAATGTATTTATTTTGGTATTTGAGATAAATTTCAAGAACCACCAAACATTAGTGAATCCTCTATTTGCATGCTGCAGTTTAATTAAAACAGAAGCACAACACTAGTGAATCCTGTCACCGATTGTAGAACTTGGTATCCCTATAACTGTAACTCACATTCTGTTATAACTTCAATAGAGTTGTCCCTCTCACATAATCCAGTACATACTTATGGACCTTGACATTATCTTCCAAAGAGAGTATTCCAATGTCACTGCACAATGATTCTAATTGACCTAAACCATTTATTTCCTGATTGCACAATGTGTACATCCTATTTGCTCCACATTTTGCATTTTGTTGTGAGAAGGTACATGAGCTGGCTCAATGTCCTTTCTTGGATTTAATTTTATAGAAACAACAACTTCATTTGTCCTCATAAACAACATATTTTTTTCAAGATTTTCAACACAAGCAGACTTGATTCAAAACATGCCTTTCTTACCTTTGTGGAACGAGTTTCAAGGTCATGTTAATTGTTTTTGGCGGTAGGTGAGGTGAGGATTAAATTGGTGTTTATGCTGAAGGGTTGGAGAAGAGAGTGAAAGAATGATTGTGCAGGTTGGTTCGAGTAGTGGGTGACTGTGGAAAGGTACCGTTTGTGGCAGCTGGTCTTGGTGTGCTTTTTAATTACATGCAGTTGCAGTATTGTATATTTTCTCTTTTGTGAATTCCGAAAGTTTGATAACAATAGGTGGTGTTTAGCTGTATGAAACCTTGGCAGGATTTGCAGCGGGTTGAGTGGTGGCAAAGGTCATGGCCATGTAGTGTGTAAGATTGAGTCATGTTAAATTATGGTGGCTATGTTACTTTATTGATTTGTCATGGTGTGGTAGCAAAATGTAAAATGTGGAGCAAATAGGATGTGCACATGGCTTTAGTGGGCCTTAAAGCTTTGGCCTCTTGGCCACTTAAAAAGAATTAGATTGCACAATGATTCCAATGTCACTGCACATCGATATTATTTCCTGATGCTTCTTTAACACCATTTGTATCGGCCAGCTACCATATTGCTACCCTTCCTACTTTCTTTCTTTCTTTCTCATTTAATTTTTGTTATGGATTTTGTAGTGACATTGCAAGAAGTGGTCTTCATATCCTACTTGGAGGTGTTTGTGCTTTAACGGTGCTGATTTTTTTCCGCTTCGTAAGTACTTCATCTACCTTCCTTTTGGCTTATTTGTTTTACTTTTTTAAAGATATTTGGTTCAAATTGTTTTTGTTTGGCTGGATTAAAACTTGACCATGCTTTTTTTGAAGAAATGGATAAGTCATGGATTACAAAGCCACAATCATCGATCGCGTATCAACAAGGGATAAAAGAATTTATTGATTTTGCATTTAAAGATGCAAAAGAAAATGACGTAGTAATATGCCCTTGTAAATGTTGCGGTTTTAGAAAATCAAAGAGTAGGAGTGAAATGTTCGACCACTTAATGTGGTCACCATTTCCGAAGGGATACACTATGTGGATTCATCATGGAGAGTCTTTTGACTTACCTAATACTATCTCCCTTAGTACTACTCTAAATATGGTTGAAGATGCTATCATTGTCGAAGATCGTATTCAAAACATGATCGACGATGCATTTGGAGTTGTAGGAATCATGCTAATGAAATACCATCTGCATCAAATTTAGAGATTGACTAAGAAGATTATGTGATGCCAAATGCAACTCAGGAAAGAAACGAAGCCAAAGAGTACTATGAATTGGCTAGAGAAGGAGAACAACCTTTATATGAAAGGTGTAGACAATATTCAAGACTAACTTTTTTGGTAAAGTTGTACCATATAAAGTGTTTATGTGGATTGAGTGAGAAGGCAATGACAATGATTCTAGAGTTAATAAAATATGCATTTGAATATGAAAACATTCCAAGTTCATTTTATGAAGCCAAGAAATCAATCACAAAACTTGGTTTAAATTATGTAAAGATACCTGCATGTCCAAACGGTTGTATGCTTTATTGGGGAGAAGATGAAGAGAGGGAGTCTTACAAAACTTGCAACACTTCAAAGTGGAAAATAGATGAAGAGGTCCGTGTAAACAAGAAAATGAAGAAAATTCCTGCCAAGGTTCTTCGTTATTTTCCATTAAAACCTCGATTACAGAGATTATTTTTGTCATCAAAGACGGCCGAGGATATGAGGTGGCATGCAACAAATACTAACAATGATGGAATGTTGAGGCATCCTATAGATTCAGAAGCTTGGAAGAAATTTGACCCGACACATACTTGGTTTTCATCAGATCCGCGAAATGTGCGTCTTGCATTGACTAGTGATGGTTTTAATCCTTTTGGTGTGATAAGTGCAAACAATAGTATTTGGCCAGTTGTTCTCATTCCATATAACACTCCTCCATGGGTTTGCATGAAGCAGACATCGTTTATAATGTCAATGATAATTCCCGGTAAAGAAGCACCAGGAAATAATATCGATGTCTACTTACAACCCTTAGTCAAAGAGCTAAAGGATTTATGGACAAATGGTGTGGATACATACAATTCTTTCAAGAAAGAGATGTTCAAGTTACATGCGAATCTGATGTGGACGATTAGTGACTTTCCAGGTTTGGGTGCACTTTATGGGTGGAACACATACACATGACTTGCTTGTCCATCGTGTAACTTTCAAACTACATCTATCCGTCTCACAGCCAGTCGTTGGGTCATCGTCGTTTCCTTGATCGTAGACACAAGTTTAGATTGAACAAGATTCGGTTTAACGGTGAACAAGAAATGCGGAGTCCACCGAGAACATTATCTGGACATGAAGTTTTTGAGCAGGTTAAAGATGTTGAAGTCATATTTGGTAAAAAGCCAGTGAAAGAAAAATCGGTAAAAAAAACACGTAAGGGACAACCTATAGAAGGTGCTAGTACACAACGTGTTCCTACACAAGGTCATCCTCAACAATGGAAAAAGAAAAGCATATTTTTTGAACTTCCATACTGGAAGGATAATCTTTTGCGCCATAATCTTGATCCGATGCATATTGAGAAAAATGTGTGTGATAATGTCATATTTACTTTACTAAATGATAGGAAAAAGAGTAAAGAACATTTTAAAGCTAGAGAAGACCTTCAAAATATGGGCATAAGACCTGATCTTTGGCCTGATGAAAATGGTAGAATTTCTCCGTCGGCCTTTAGTCTAACGGGTAAAGATAAAAGAATTTTTTTATCAATTTTAAAGAATATTAGGGTGCTTGATGGTTATCCTTCCAATGTGGTATAACTAATAATATCAATAATGTTTCAAAACTAATTAATTGTATTGATTGTTGACTGATATTCACTGATGCATTTTATTTAGTCTGTGAAGGGTCGTCTGAGGTTTGTACAACTTGGAGAGCTTGAAGTAAACAAGAAGCGCCTACGTTCAACGACAACTCAAAAATCATCAATAGCCTCTCTGCCAATCCAAACTACAATAACACCTCCGCCAATTGAAACTACAATAACCCCTCCGCCAATCCAAACTACAATAATCCCTCCGCCAATCCAAACTATAATTGAAGATGTTGTGGTAGAAGATGAGGATGGAGATGTTGTGATAGAAGATGAGACCGAAAATGTTGTGGTAGGAGACGAGGCTGAAGATGTTGTGGTAGGAGACGAGGCTGAAAATGTTGTGGTAGGAGACGAGGCTGAAGATGTTGTGGTAGAAGATGGGACTAAAGATGTTGTTCGAGTGGCTAGTTCTGAGTATTGGGATGTAAATGTTATTAGTAAGTAATTTAAGGTTAAAGTATCTGTAAGTAATTTAATTTTTTACATAGTTGAGTTATGACATTAATTTGTTTACTTTTTTATGTGATAGATGATGAGGGTTATGTTTCAAACACACGTTTATGTGTGAAAGATTTGGTTGCAAAATCAGAGTCTGATGGAACATGGATAATACTTGAATGGGACAAGACTCATCGTGCAGTAGGATCGGCGGCTGGTTTGTTAGCAGGGTATTTGGGTGTACTTATTAGAATGTTTAAAGACTTTCCCATAATGTTCGAGAGTTGGAGGGATATTCCAATGGATAAAAAAACGTTATTTTATGATTCAAAGATAAAGGTATCATTAATAAACAATTACATATTTTGTAAATTAATTTTATCGTGCCTATCATTTGTTTTATTAACCAATTTTTATTCTTATGGTTAGCTCCATTTTAAGGTTGATGATGGGCGTGACAAAGATTGCATACATGGTTATGCTGCAAAGAAATGAAGGATGGTCGTTGTCAATTGTTTCAAAAATTGTATAGATGGGATCTCACTTTGGAGGAAAATCTTCAAAATGATCCAAAATACAAAGGCATTGAGGAAAAAGATTGGGTTGTTTTTGTTCAATATAGGCGGAAAGAAAAAACACAGGTAATATTAGTGTTTTACTTGGATTTAAGTCAATCAATACTATTAAGTTATCTCACCCTAAAATACTCTTTCTTTGTTTTAAAATTTGCACTTGCCAACGTAGAGAATAGCAAAACAAAATGCCCAAAATAGAGAAAAATTGAAGATTTCGCGTATACTTGGATCTAAGTCGCTTGCAAGGAAGCAACATGAGTTGGTATGTCTAAATCTATATATTGTTGATTTTATGCTTGATAGTACAAATAATTAATATTCGTTCTTATTTGTAGGAATCGAGAGATGGGCGATCATACAGTAGAGGAGAAATGTATGCAATTTCGCATAAAAAGTCTGACGGGTCTTTTGTCAATAAACATCCACAGAACAATAATGTAAGTACAAGTTAATTTTTTTAAAATATTTGTTAGTCTCCTTAAGATTTGAGAAAAAATTAAACCTTTTGGCATCTCTTAGAGGTGGGGAGAACCTATCTGAAAATTAATTAATATTCATGTCTGTGTCTGCATGTAAGTACTAGTTATAATATTTATAGCACTGATACTTTTGTGTTTGCATGTCTGTGTCTGTGTTAATACTTCGTAGGTTATAACTTATGATTCAATTGATGTGTAACATAATAGTACTACAACTACATGGTAGAATATAATAAAAATAAAAAAGCAGTAAATAAAAGGAAAAGACATAGGAGAGTAAAAAGAAATAAAAAAAGAAAAAAGAACAGTTGACTAGTTGCTTTACTGTACACAGTAGTATACACACACATAGTAGTATTGATTGATGCGTGTTATGTTATGTTAAGTTGTCTTGATAATCTCATAGCCTGTACCTCCAACTCATTACTTCATTTTTTTATTCTTTCTTTTTTCTTTCTTTTCTTTATCCTCTAACATAACCCAACAACAACCACCATCAAACGAACCTTCTATCTTTATTTCTTCTTGTTCTTCTTTTGACGGTTACTCCTTTCATACAAACAACAACTAACCCATTCATCCTCCCTTCAAATGATAAAATAGCAATTGTATTACTTATGATACAATTGATGTGTAACATAATACTTACCAGCAGTGTCCCATAATCCAAGATTAACTGTGCTACCATCAACCACAACATTTGCACTGAAGTTATCAAAAACTGTAGGAACATAATCCTTAAAAAATCAGTGATGTCCATTTTCTTCTCACAAAGTATGTGTAAGTTTTGATGAGAAAGTAATATATTTGTAAAAGTTAATACTACTGCCTTATTTGTCCCAAAAAAAACAAGAACTAATCTAAAATATTAACTCCCAACCCAACTCCTATTCAACTGCTTTGTCTATAGAATAAAAACACATTTTTACTGCCTAAATCTTGCTTTATTTCCATCCCAACAAACCCTACTGTATAATCAATTCTAACAAAAAAAATTTGCTTAAAACATTATCTTGAGAAAACATTGAACGCGGTCAGAGTCTAATAATCACCAAAGTAAACATACTAACAATGGGTATGTGCATCTCTAACATTACAGTAAACAATACGATTGCCATTGTATGTTTAGTATGAAATATCAGTTGTAACGAATAAATCCAGGACTGGAGTTTGATAAAAATAAAAATAAAAATAAAAACAATCATATGACTGGAACTCAGCCAAATGAATATAAAGGTACTTTTTAGTAGGCATCACTTAAAACAGGTACTTTCTAGAAATTTGTAATGTGCCAGTGCCAAGGATATGGTGAATTTAAGGGGCACTTAAAAGCAAAGTTTGTAACTTGTAAGGAAATTTGGAATAGGCTGATTTAAAAAAAGAGTATGATTAAGAAAAAGGCGCGTGTAAAATGGGCCAAAGAGGGAGATCTAAACACTAGGTATTTTCACTTCATTCTTAAGGCCAAAGCTAGAAGGAATAATATAGTTTGCATAAGGTCTGGTAACACGTTGATAAAAAAGGTTGGCTTGGTCAAGGATCCGATAGAGGCTTCTTTGAGGCAAAATTCAAGAAAATCATTGGGATTGGTCTACATTTAAATATGGATAGCTTGCCTAAATTATCAGCTTGGTTTGGAAAGGAATTGCAGAAATCTCAAAAGATTTGGTTGGGTCTCATTTATTGAGTTGGTTTGTTCAGGTTGTTCCACACTGTTCCAAGGTGTTGGGGTGTGTATGTTGGATAACTACGTGCTGGGTGATTTGGTTGACTCGTAACTAGATTATTTTCAGTGACGTTATTGGAGACTATTGTCGCTCCCGGGATTTTCATCCAAGTACAAACGCGAAAGTGGCGCGGAAACAGAGTCGCCAGCAATGGGTATTTATCCCAAGAGAGGGAAAGGAAACACTGCGTAAACCCGAGGGAAGGAAAGAGAATGGTCTCACGACCAAGAGAGATGGGTTCGGGAGTCGGTTACGCGAGGTGAAGGTATTAGCACCCCTACGCGTCCATCGTACTCGATGGGATCCACGCTTGTTGTCTCGATCAAAGGGTGTAGGAAACTGGAAATCAACTGCTAACTGGAGAACTGGAAATGAAAGGTAGAAAGGAGAAAGAAGTGACTCGATAGGACATTGTCGTTGTCCTAGGCCTACGTATTCCCTCAGTGCAATGGGAAAGTCAGAGTCAACGTAGTTCGACGGACTACGGGGAAAGTTGCTCGTCGAGATATCACATCTCGTGCCTACGTATCCTTAATCAGACGAGAAAGAAGAATCAGAGCAAATGTAGTTCGGCTAAACAAAGGATGCTTTGTTTGTGTTTTTTAATGGAAAAGTCAGAGTGCGCATTCCAGCAGTTAGGTGTTGCAGCTCGCTGTAGGGATACTTAGGCATTACCTGTTTGCGATAGAACGGACATGACGAGTCCTTAAGAATGGAGTGAAGGATATGAGAAGAGAATTGTTTATTTTGTTTTTGTATTTTGAAAAGAAGTGTTTTGATTATTTTGTGTTTACAACGCATATTGTATTTAAGTCTTTCACGTAGGATCGAATGTCTCGCATATCGACCCAAGACGGGACGTATGCTAAACATTCTAAGAAAGCGAGAGAAGACCCCTCACTATCTTATTCTCACATGAAAGGCTCAAATGCAATATATGTTATGCCTTTATTAAGTGTTTTTGCTTTTGTTTTGAGATGAGGAGAAGAGAGACTCAAAGGTTAAGAAAGGTAAAAGTCTAAAGGGAGACTAATAATCCTAAGAGTTATCATGCTTGGATGTTCCTAATGGTTTAATGTGGTTTAGAAACCTAAGTCTAAAAGGAAAGAGAAGAAGGGTGGGTTCTAACTTACTTCAAAGATTGAAGTTAAGTTAAGAACTCAAAGGGATGAAAGAAGTCGTACAAAGAAAGCATTGAAACGCTTTGCACAAACACAAAAGAGAAAGCATTAAAAAGATGAGGGAAGAAAGTATGTGTGGAAGCATATCCACACACTCAACTTACCATTAGCCTCTACAAGCAAAGGTTAGTTAAACAATTGAATAAGAAAGCATAAGTAAAATAAGGAGGACAATTAAGCATCAAACTACTTATGAAATGAACTTATGAATCAAACAAAGCCTAAACCTAAAAGGAAAGGACTCTAAGTGTTCAAGGACTTCTAAAGCCAGTTGCTATGTCTAAAGGTATTCACCTAAGGCTAAGGTACCTAATGAGATCAAACTATGTCAAGAAAGGTGCAAAAGATTCACACAAGTTCAAGTTGTGAATTAAAGATGAAGTATGAATGTGTATGGCATACAAACATGAATGAATGCATGAAGAAATGTCAAAGTCAGGAGTGAATGGCATATTATAATGCATATGGAAGTCAATGAATGAACATACAAGGCATGAATGAAAGGAATCAAGAAGAAAAGACAAGATGAAAGATGTTCCAACGATGTTCAAGTTCACGTAAAATGGCATACTTGTAATGCAAGTTATGAATGAAGGATGAAACATGAACATGAATAAGAATGGGTGCAAGTCAGTACTGTATGATATGCTTGATCATATAAGAATGCATGAATGATGTCACAAAGATGCACACAAAACAAGTTAAGACACATAAAAGAAGATGCACACAATTAGGTCAAATTTAGTTCACATAAGCAACAAACATTTATGAACCAAAATAAAATGACAAATGACCTATAATCTAACATGGATGGCCTATAATATCTAATAAATGACCTATAAAATGATCACACAAGTCCTAATGCAATGGCACAAGTGCCTCCTAATCAAACAAGATTGAAAAGTTAAGAGAACATTCACAAATGTGACCTATAATAATCAAGCAATGCAAAAATAGAAGAAGGTTTGAAAAAAAACATGAAATTGAATCACAAAGTACCTATGTCTGAACTTAATCATGTATCAAAAGCTCACACTAAGATTCACAAAGAAAATGGTTCAAATGAGGGTTCAAAGTCACATTGAAACAAGTCAAAAGAATGCACAAAGATGAGTATCAAAAGGCATGATAAAATGGCTTTAAAAATATGAGAAAAATGTTTTTAGATGCTTCATGATATTGTTCAAGCATGGGAAAAATATTGGATGCAAAAATGTTTTGGAACTATGCAAAACAATTGGATAAAGATCAAGTATCAAGAAGGAATCAAATTGAAAAAGAAATAAAAGGAAATTCACAAAATATGATCAAATGTTCAAAAAATCAGAAATAAAAATAATACAAAATTATTTTAATATCTAAACAGGGTTCCTGAATTTTTATGGAATTTTTAAATGCATCTAGGTATTTTTAAAAGAATAAAATGAAACAAGTATAAAAAGAAAATAAAATGTAAAGAAAATAGTCAGGGGGTGTGGCGAAAGTAACATGATAGTTTAAAAATGATTGTTCTCAAAATATGGGTGTGCAAATAGCAATTAGAGTCCAGGTCCAAAGGCGCGTGTGTGCATGGAATTATGGTGGAGTTCAGTCAAAAGTTTGACTCAATCTGAGCCTTAGGATCCAGTCAAGGTGAGATAATCATGAAAGTAAGCAAAATGAACGCATCACAAAGCAAGCATATGATAACAACCATGCACGCACACACATGCAAGCGGTCAGAGAGAAAAGTAAGGCACGCGTGAGGCACATGTCTCGTTTATATATTAGCAGCATCCTAACCGTTCATGCACAAAGATCCAATGGCCACGTTTTAAAATTCCTCAACCCTAACTTGAAAATCTCACCGGCCGGAGAGAATGACCTCCGGTCATCTTCTCCGGCCATCTCCGGCGACCTACAACACTCACATGTTTCCAGAAACTTACAAAATACACATCAAAATGAAGCTGAGCTCACGTAGAACACAAATCCACAATTGGTTTTCACAAATCACAAATGTACAAAGAGAAATGAGCACCAACAGTTTGCCCTAGAATTTGAATCTAAGCTTCTAACAAGCTCTATCAATTAGCCAGATCAATCACAACTTCTAGTAAGCTCTATAAACAACAATAACAAGCTAAAACACAAGAAAACGAAGCAAAATCAGTTGAGGAATTTCAAACCTGGAACTGCGAAAAACTTGGATCAACAAGAAAACCAGAGGTGTAGGCTTGTTCTTGAGCTTCCAAGGAGCAAAATAAATGCTCTAGTGCTTGAGGTCTTGAAGAAAACATATGGAAATTCGAATTGGAAAAGTTGCTACACTTGAGGAATTGATCTTGTTCTTGCTTGTCCTTGATCAATGAGGAACAATTGATGATGATGATGATGAAATATGGATGAACTCGTGCAAAGAGAGAGAGAATTCAGAGAGAAGTTTCAGAGAGTGATTTGTGAAATGTGAGAAAATGATGAAGCTTCTTTCAATTCTGTTAGAGTGAAGCTTATATATGTGTGGTTAACTTCTAACTAGTGTGGTTGATGATTAGAACCCAAGTTAGAGTGAGTTAGTTAACTGAGTTGTGAGTTAACTAACTGAGTTAGGTTGTTATGCCACGAGTTGGGAGGTTTGGCTAGAGTGTGGAGGAGCTCATGAGATGGTATGATGAGGATGATGAAGGATGGTGATAATGATATCAGTGTAGCAGCAAGACTTGTTGGACAAGCTTCTTATTTTCCTCTTTGGCGTATGGAGCAACATGTATGGCATAATGTGTAAGATGGTGTGTGTTCAAATAAGGAAAAGAGTAAATGGTGTGAAGATACATGCGTGCAAATAAGCTGCAACATCAACAACAATGCCCTAACATCTTATTTTGGCAGCATGACATCAATGAAAATGTGAAAGTTTGTAGATGAAATTCTCTCAATGTAGTGCATGAAAATGAATGTTTTTGGTGGCTATGGAAAGAGGATACAAGATAGAACATGTTTGGTGTTGAAATAAAAATGAGTGGAAACTTGGAAGATGATCAAAGATGACTTAGAAATCAAGTGGACAAAACTGCATCATGGGCGAGGCAAGTTGGGACATGCATGGCAACATGGCCTATGGAAATTTCAGAGTGAGACCACCATGTTTGAGCTCTCATATGACCTCCATAACTTGTTCAAATGAGAAAATGCCCAACATCAAAGTTAAAGAGGACATGGAGATGAACAACTTTGATGTTCAACAATTTTTCATTTGAAGCCTTCTTGATGGAGAAAACTAGCTTGTCATTTGGCACACCAAGTGTTTGATGAAATTATGGCCTGGAGGCCTGAATCTGCCTTGCCATGACTTGAGATTTGCCTTGATTTTGTCAAACTTTGATTGATCATAACTCCCTCAATTTTGATCCAATGGAAGAGTTCTTTATATGGATTTGAAGCTTAAGATGTGATCTTTGATTGGCTCAATTTAGGCATGAAGTTTGAAGCTTTTATCTTGAAGAAAGAATGCCTTGAATATTAGTGCAAAATGGTCCAAACTTGCCATTTTTGGAAACCCTAAGTTTCTAAATTTGGCAACTTTGTACAATTTTTTATTTTTGATGAATCTCTTGACATTTCTTGATCAAATCTTGTCTAATGAACATATGTGACTTGAATTTCATGAATTTGACCCAAAAAAGTCAGGAGTTGACTTTTTCCTTTGCACAGTTGACTTTTCCCCAATTTCTTGATTCTCAAGCAACTGATCAATTGAACCTCTTCTGAAATAAACCAATAGGCAATCTTCCATCCTTATATACTTGATATCATGTAGAAATCATTGAGATCAAGTTTGAACCAAAATTTCATCAGGAGACTGCCTAAATCACAAACCCTAATTTGGACTGTTTTTGCAGGAGATGATGAACTGTCTAACTTCTTGGTGAATTCTCTTCTTTCAATGACTTGTGGGATTAATTGAGATCATATTAGACATAAGAGACTCTTGAGGCTTGCTTGAAGACCTTAGGCTCTTGTTCTCTGGCTTTGGATGATCAATATTTTGAAATCAACTGATCACATGCCCTTTGCAACTTGTATGAGATATGTGGTGAAATGAGATGTAAATGCAATGCAATGAAACATAAGCTAGGCAATAACAAGAGGGCAAATTTTGGGGTGTTACAGCTGCCCCTATTCAATCATCTGTTAACCTGAGAAGGATGAAGTAATGGATATTCAGACGATCAAGGTGAATTGTGATTGAATACCAATACAACCAGAAAATTTGCACGCTGAATGGAGAAGAAAAGGGATATAAACCCTTCTGGAAGTATCAGCAAATAACTGCATGGATTGATACGACGTGTATCGAAATAGGGCTATGGACGATTATCAAGGACCATACGGACGAGTATGGAAAGAAAACACGGACGGGTGTTAAAAGGACACAGACGGGTGTTGAAAGGTATATACAGACGAGTATTGAAATAAGAGTTCAAACACGGACGAGTGCTGAAAGGACACGGAAGAGTGTCAAAGGTCAATACGGACTAGTATTGAAATAAGAGTTCAAACATGGAAGAGTGCTGAAAGGACACGGACGAGTGTCAAAGGTCAATATGGACGAGTATTGAAATAAGAGTTCAAACACGGACGAGTGTTGAAAGGACACAGACGAGTGTCATAGGTCAACGATGCGGACGGGCACCGAACAATCATCAAAGGAACACGACGAGTGACCAAGTCGACGATACGGACGAGCATCGGACGATGATTAATAAGAAACACACACAAGTGTTCGGGTCAATGATACGGACGAGCATCGTACAATCATCAAAGGAACACGACGAGTGACCAACTCGACGATACGGACGAGTATCAGACGATGATTAATAAGAAACACACATAATTGTTCAGGTCAACGATACGGACGAGCATCGGACAATCATCAAAGGTACACGACGAGTGACCAAGTCGACGATACAGACGAATATCAGACGATGGTTAATAAGATACGGACGAGTATCTCAAAGGTCAATACGAACGAGTATTGGCTAAAAAGTTCAAACACGAACGGGTGCTGAAAGGGGTAAATACGAACGGGTATTGAAAAATGAAAGTTTGTAAAGTGACCTCACTGGGGATTAAGATGCTAAAAAGAACATGGACGAGTGTCTAAGAGGTCAATACTGACGGGTATTGAGAATAAGGGGTTCGAGCACGGACGAGCGTTAAAAGGACACAGACGAATGTCCAAGGTCAATACGGACGGGTATTGAATTAACATTGTACGATCAAGTGTTGTAGTAAGCTTTGCTGGGGTTGCATGACAATGTTTTGTCTGGGAATTACTCTGGCTTGCAGGTAAACGGTTGAACCTGGCTTATGTTTCGTATGCGTATGTTTGAGTTTTGTCGTAATGCTCCATATCAATGGAATGCTACGCTTTAGAAAATGCTATGCAAAAATATATGCAAATGCAAAAGAGACTCCGAACGAGGAATCCAACTCCACGGGGAAAAGATCATTGTTCGCTCCTTCAATTACTCTGTGGGGATTAACCCTTCTGCCAGAGATAACGCTTGCAATAAATTACTAAAAATAAATTGGCTTGCAGATGCGCTGAAGTGTAATGATTCTGTTGAGGAAGTTTCCCCTTTAATGACTCTGCCCTAAAGAGAGTATTCTGCTCCTGGAACTTCGCTGGGGATGAGAACTTTCTGAATGACGTTTTGCCGAGGAAAAAAAGTCATTAAAAATTCTGCTTGGGGATCTATCAAACCCAAGATCCTTTGCTAGAGATGATCAGCCTTCTGACACAGCTGGGGAATCAGCCACTATTATCGACGCAGAAAAGCTTGTAGCTGTTGGAAGTTCTGAATGGGAGAATCGACTTAATAGGATATAACGATACCCAGTGGAAATTAATTTGTCGATATCGAATCATCGTGAGCGACCGTCGGCTGACTGATGGACTCGATCAGTAAAATTTGTGACAAAGGGTGACATGTGAACCCTTTCCTGAACATGATTGCCCCGATATTCTGCATAGGGATAAGTAATTACTCATTTGGAAGACACAGTCCATGCTCTCGTGTTCTTGACACCGCTTCAATCTTGCTTTTGAGCCTAATATGAGACTGCTACCTACAAGCAAAAGATATGCACATATGCCCCGTGCTGGATATGACTTATGCAACTGAGAAAATCCAACTCTGAACCATCACTTGTTGGGGAGAGTACCCAACAATGCTTTGTGCTGAAGATGACCTCATGTAAGGCTTCTGAATGTAAACCTGCAACAAAAGAAATGCACACATATGTCCCGGAGACTGCATGGTTTGAATCCACCGTCCGGGGTTAATCAACATTCAAAGCAATTTTAAATGTTTTCCCTGCGCATGTTATTATAAAGCCTCAATGTTTTCAACAATGCAATGCTTTTTATCAAAAATTCGAACGTTTTTTGCAAACAAAACAGTAAAATGAAAACAAATACGAAGCTTTTTGACTGAATAACCAACTTTATTGATTGAAATGCCCAGAATAGGCAAGTACATCAGGAAGAAATCCCTGGAAAGAGGTGATCGCCAAAAATTGAGAAAAAGAAACTATCCTAATGGCAACGTGAAAACAGAGTTTCACTGAGTTTCAATTCTGCTATGACCAGTATGTCTTCAAGACTTTCTGATTATCTTCACTTTCTAAAGAGGATGATTGGCCTGATTCCTATCCTTTGGAGATTGTCAGCTTGAGTGAAACGATGAGGCAGTACAGATGATTCAGATCGCAGTCTTCGCTTAATCCCTCTTTTGCGTGGAACGCCCTTTTCGAGTTTTCAATCCACCAAGATACCCTTTCTTGCCTGAGTTGTCCTTGCGGATTTTCAACTCACCGGGTGTACAATTTTTTATTTATCCCTAATTTTTGCCCGAACCTATTTATTCTGTTTTTATGGTTCGCCGAGATGCCCTTTTTTGCCTAGACTTTTTCTCTTTTGTTTTTTTCCCAGCGGGTCTATTTATGCGAAGTATTTTTTGACTGTGTCTGAGTTGACAGGGGATGTAAAATCTTCACCATCCATGGTTGTAAGCATTAAGGCTCCGCCAAAGAAAACCTTTTTAACCACAAATGGACCTGCATAGTTCGGTGTCCATTTTCCCCTGTGATCTGTGTTTGGAGGATGGATCCTTTTAAGTACCAATTCACCAACTTGATACTCCCGAGGTCGCACTTTTTGATTAAATGCCCGCTTCATCCTTCTCTGATACAATTGACCATGGCGAATAGCTGTTAGTCTCTTTTCCTCAACTAAGCTCAGCTCATTGAATCGGGTACGAACGCATTCTGCCTCATCCAGTTTGACATCCATCATAACCCTCACCGAGGGAATCTCAACTTCAACTGGTAGGACTACCTCCATACCATACACAAGTGAGAATGGTGTTGCCCCAGTAGATGTCCTTACTGATGTTCGGTACCCATGCAAGGCAAACGGTAGCATCTCATGCCAATCTCTGTAGGTCACCACCATCTTTTGCATAATCTTCTTGATATTCTTGTTGGCCGCTACAACAGCGCCATTCATCTTTGGACGGTACGGTAAATAATTGTGATGCTCAATTTTGAAGTCCCGACATAATTCTGCCATCATTTTGTTGTTGAGATTAGAACCATTATCAGTAATGATTCTTTCGGGCACTCCGTAGCGACAGATGATATCTCTTTTCAGAAATCTGGCTACCACCTGCTTGGTGACATTAGCATAAGACGCTGCTTCCACCCATTTGGTAAAGTAATCAATAGCGACCAAGATGAAGCGATGGCCGTTGGAAGCAGTCGGCTCAATCTTTCCAATCATATCAATGCCCCACATTGCAAAGGGCCAAGGAGAAGACATGACATTCACCGGATTCGGAGGTACATGCACTTTATCCGCATAAATCTGACATTTGTGGCATTTGCAGGCGTATAAATAATAGTCTGCATCCATAGTCATCCAGTAATACCCCGATCTCAACAATTTCTTTGCCATTGCATGTCCTCCGGCATGGGTACCGAAAGAGCCTTCGTGCACTTCATGCATCAACATGTTTGCTTCGTGTCTATCCACGCATCTGAGCAAAACCATGTCAAAATTTCATTTGTACAGCACATCCTCATTCAAGAAGAAACTACCAGCTAACCTCCTCAGAGTCTTTTTATCGTTGTTGGACGCTCCAGTCAGATACTCTTGACTCTTCAAGAAGCATTTGATATCATAAAACCACAGCTTGTCATCAGACACTGCGTCAACAGCAAACACATGTGCATGCCTGTCAAGACGAGACACCTCAATTTTGGGCACATGGTTCCACCAATTCACTTGAATCATGGAAGATAATGTCGCTAAAGCGTCAGCCATCTGATTTCCATCTCGAGGTATATGGTATAATTTCACTGTCGTAAAGAAAGTCAACAACCTCCTCGCATAGTCCTTGTAAGGAATCAAGTTTGGTTGATGGGTATGCCAATCTCCATTGATCTGATTGATCACTAGAGCAGAGTCCCCAAATATTTCAAGAGTCTTGATCCTTAAATCAATGGCTTCTTCAATGCCCATAATGCAAGCTTCATATTCTGCTTCATTGTTGGTGACATCAAAAGTTAATCTGGCAGTGAAAGGTATATGAGACCCTTTCGGAGTGATAAGAACTGCCCCAATGCCACTTCCATTCATATTAACGGCCCCATCAAACATCAACTTCCATTTGGATTCAGGGTCTGGCCCCTCCTCCGGGAGTGGTTCCTCGCAATCTTTAGCTTTGAGAAACATGATGTTCTCATCAGGGAAATCAAATTTCATGGGTTGATAGTCATCAATTGGTTGCTGCGCAAGATAATCTGACAAAATACTTCCCTTGATGGCTTTCTGAGAAGTATACTGGATATCATATTCGGTCAGCACCATCTGCCAACGTGCGACCCGTCTGGTCAATGCTAGTTTCTCAAATATGTACTTGACAGGATCCATCTTTGAAATTAACAAGGTTGTATGAGTGAGCATATATTGCCTCAATCGCTTAGCAGCCCATGGAAGTGCACAGCATGTCCTCTCAAGCATTGAGTATCGTGATTCGTAATCATTGAATTTTTTGCTCAAGTAGTAGATGGCATGCTCCTTTTTACCTGTTTCGTCATGTTGTCCGAGAACACAACCCATGGATCCTTCAAGCACAGTCAAATACATGATCAATGGTCCCCCTGGAACTGGAGGCATGAGAATTAGAGGTTCCCGCAAATATTCTTTTATTTTCTCGAAAGCCCTTTGGCAATCGTCGTTCCACCTGACCGCTTGCTCTTTTCTTAACAGCTTAAATATTGGTCCACAAGTGGCTGTGAGGTGAGATATGAACCGTGCAATATAGTTCAATCTACCCAGGAAACCACGTACTTCTTTTTCTATTCTTGGTACAAGCATTTCTTGTATCGCTTTTATTTTGGCGGGATCAACCTCCATTCCTTTTTCACTTACGATGAAACCCAGCAATTTACCGGACCGCACTCCGAAAGTGCACTTGTTCGGATTCAGCCTTAGTCGAAACTTTCTCAACCTCTTAAACAGTTTCTGCAGATTAACCAGATGCTCTTCTTCTGTTCGAGACTTGGCAATCATATCATCTACATAACACTCGATCTTTTTATGAATCATGTCATGGAATAGTGTTACCATAGCTCGCTGATACGTTGCCCCAACGTTCTTCAACCCAAAAGGCATCACCTTGTAACAGAAGGTACCCCACGGGGTAATGAACGTTGTCTTCTCCATGTCTTCCGGCACCATCTTGATTTGATTAAACCCGGAGAAGCCATCCATGAAGGAGAATACCGAGAACTGAGCGGTGTTGTCAACCAGTACATCAATATGAGGTAAAGGAAAGTCATCTTTCGGACTTGCTCTGTTTAAATCCCAGTAATTCACGCACATTCTGACTTTACCATCTTTCTTCGGCACAGGAACAATATTTGCAACCCATGGTGGGTAATTGGTGACTGCCAGAAATCCCGCATCTAACTGTTTTTGTACCTCCTCTTTGATTTTGAGAGCCATTTCTGGTTTAGTTCTCCGAAGCTTCTGTTTGACAGGAGGACAGCCTTCTTTCAACGGCAACTTGTGCACAACAATGTCTGTATCTAATCCCGACATATCTTGATATGACCAAGCAAAGATGTCGACATATTCTTGCAGCATACTGATCAGCTCTTTCTTTACCTCGGCTTGCAGACTGGCTCCAATCTTAATTTCTTTCCCTGCGTCCTCGGAACCAATGTTGATAACCTCAATTGTCTCTTGGTGGGGTTGAATGACCCTTTCCTCATGCTTCAACAATCTAGCCAATTCTTCGGGAAGTTCACAGTCCTCTTCATCCCCCTCTTCGACCTGATAGATTGGATTATCAAAGTCATACTTGGCCATAGCAGAATCGTTATCAATGAAATCCGGGTGATTAAGTCTGCATGATTGAGGGTCATGCTTTATTTTAGAATGAGACTTTTTGAAAAGGAAACAAAAATAAACATTGCCATTTTATTATTTTTCTGCAAAAATAAAAATGAAAGACAAGGAACACAAATTTGCATGTAAAACGTCCTTTGTTAATGATAAAATACCTTTCAAATGCAGTTATGAGGCCCTACAAATGGATCTACACGCCTTGGGCAGAGCGCGAGATTTTAACATGCAATGGAAAAAACAAAGATAATTACTCTGTTTGAAGAGTAACTTGAACAATTTCTTCAACAGACCAATTACAAAGCTCTTGACCCGGTACACACGGGCGCACCCAATTGTCGAGATCACAATCACTGTCGATGCCATCTTCACTTGCAGCACACATCTGATTTGGATTAATGATTCCCCCGCTATAAAAAGTAATCGGCCCCTTGCGCTCTGTTGCAGCAGCTTGATACGGATTATAGCCTACACCGAACTTATCTTCCTTTGCAGAGACTTCAATCATTTGCCCCAGCCTTGGGCATTACCTGCTTTGACTACTTCCACTGCCTATTTGTAAGAAGCAATAGAAGTGCCCACCTGTTCTTTGCTCTGAGAAGATACTACCTTTGAAGACGAATCACCAACATTGACTGCCTCAAATGCTTGACACAGCATCTCATGGATCTCTTCATCTATTTCCACGTACTTAAAGGTAGACAGTTGACTGACGAAGATGTCTTCCTCTCCACATACAGTCACCACTTGACCATCAACCACATATTTCAACTTTTGGTGCAACGTAGATGTCACTGCCCCAGCGGCATGAATCCACGGTCTGCCTAACAAGCAACTATATGCGGGTTGAATGTCCATCACGTAGAACACGCACTTAAATACTTGAGGACCAATCTTTACTGGGAGCTCTACCTCTCCGAATACAGAATGTTTCGAACCATCAAAAGCCCTCACTACCAAATCACTTGGTCTTAGAATAATCCTGTCAGCGTCTAACTTCATTAAGGCCTTCTTTGGTAACACGTTCAGGGAAGACCCCGTGTCTACCAACACATGAGATAGTACTGCCCCCTTACACTCCAGGGTGATGTGTAATGCCCTGTTGTGATTGCGACCCTCAGTAGTCAAATCATAATCTGTAAAACCTAGCCCATGGCTAGCATTGACATTCAAAACAACAGACCCCAATTGATTCACAGTGATCTCTTGAGGTACATAGGCCATATTCAAGACCTTCAAAAGTGCCTCTCGATGAGCTGCAGAACACATAAGTAACGACAAGATAGAAATCTTTGATGGCATTTGGTTCAACTGATCAACCACTTTATAATCATTCTTTTTGATAAGTCTCATGAACTCCTCGACTTCTTTCTCAAAAGTACCTTTCTGCACAGATTTAGGAACAACAACCTCTTCCGTAGCCACCTGCTTACCCTTGGCTTTGGCTGCTGCCTCAGCTTCAGCATTAGCTCTCAGAGTCTGTGGAGTAAACAAGCGTCCACTTCTAGTGAAACCACAAAGACCTCCAACATTATCAATACTGGAACTACCCCCAGCTGGAGTTTCCACTTCTTGTTTTTCTCCCTGGTAGTAAACATTTGCACCGTAGTGCCATGGAATAGCCCGCTCGCTAGTATAAGGAACTGGTCCTGGTACCGTAATAGTAATAGGACTCACTACATCAGGCACAATGATAGCAGCAGGCGATGGCACTTAAATTTCAGCTGGCGTAAAATAAATGGTAACAACTGACACATCATCATCCTTTTTGTCCCCCTGATCGAACTGTAGACAACCCTCATCAATCAAATTTTGAATGCCGACCTTCAGTTTATCACAACCATTACTCTGATTCTCGTAATCAACACAACATTCTTCACAACCAGGGAACACTTGCCCCTTTAACAACCGAGCCTTCACAAAACTCAAAGGAGTCCTCACCCTGTTCACATCAGTTACCAAATTCAAAACCTTCCCATCTTCAATGGCGTTGACCTTTGGCACATTATGATTTGGCATGGGATTCTGAAGCACATTCGATGGAGGTGAGAAATTAATTGCCTTGGCATCAATCAAATCCTGTACCTTATGCTGAAATGTCCGACACTTTTCAATAGAATGACCTGGAGCCCCAGAATGAAACTCACAGCGGGCATTAGCATCATAACCCTTTGGTAATACAGCAGGAACCGAGCCCATCGTACGAAGCTCCACCAGATTAAGCTTCAACAATTAAGGTAACAAAGCTGCGTAAGTCAAAGGCAGAGGGTCCATATGCCTGTCAGTTTGTCTCTGCTGATATGATCTCCATGGCTGTTGATTATTCTGTGGCTGAACATTCTGTTGTTGTGGCTGTGATTGAACTTGTGGACTAGGAATAGTCACAGCAACAACCTGATTATAAGAATCTTGATAGCCTCTACCTCTTCCTCTGTTCTTATAAACAGCACTGGCCTCCCCATCTCTCTTTCTGGTAGCTCCAGCAAATGGCTTCCTCACTCCTGAAGAACTAGCACCACTGGCATCTTGTATTTTTTTCGAGCTTCAACAAACTTTCAATCCTTTCCCCAGCGATTACAATGTCCGCAAACCCAGTTGAAGGACAGGCAGCTAACCTATCAAGATAAGCTCCCTAAATAGTACCCATAAACATGTCGGCCATCTCTCGGTCCTGCAGTGGAGGTTGAACCATGGCAGCCAACTGGCTCCATCTTTGAGCATATTCTTTAAAACTCTCCTTCGTATTTTGAGCCATACTCTGCAACTGAGTACGGTTTGGAGCCATATCCATGTTGTATTGATACTGCTTGACGAAAGTATGAGCTAACTCCTTCCAGTTCCTTACAGAAGTCCTGCTCAACTTCATATACCATTCTTGAGATGCCCCAATAAGGCTGTCTTGGAAATAGTACATCCACGATTTCTCATCATCAGTATGAGCGGTTATCCTCCCCACATAGGATTGAAGATGAGTTTTAGGACAAGTAGTGCCATTGTACTTGTCAAATGTTGGTGGCTTGAACTTATGTGGGATTCTTACTCCAGGTACCAATCCCAAGTCGGAAACATCAAAACCAAGAGTGTTTTGGGATTCAATGGACCTAATTTCTTCAGTGAGCTAGTCGAATCTACAAGTATTCTCATCTTCAGCATCTAACAGAGTGAACTACTTATCTTGGTTGTCTTCCACAACATGACGAACCCCAGTATTTCTAGGAGGGTCACCACCTGCATTAACGCCAGTCTGATTACCAGTATCTCTATTATTACCGTTGCCATTCTGCACCTCTACTTCTGGCCGCTCGACCATTGCCCTGAGTCTTTCCTGATTTTGGGCCATACCAGTCATTAATGTCATGAACTGGTCCATCCTGTTCCTCAGCTCAGCCAATTCAGTTTGCATCTGATCCATGATCTTAGCTTGGTTTCTGCGAGTTGCGTACCGGTGGACGTGGTTATCAGCTATAGTTCCTGAAACCAAATAAAGGTTAAAGGACCTGCAACGAGTACCTGTCATGCAAAAATGATATGCAATGTAATGCAAATGCCATGTTTATCATTTCTGAGGTGCCTTACACCCTGATTCCAATCTTAACCACAGAAATCTGAAGATCAGAAATCGTGATATGAAGAGACGTGCCAGGATTATGTGCTTGTGTACAGATAACTGCTAAAGGAATATTTCTGAATAAACTGCTCGTTTTAATTAAAAAGAAACCAGACATACGCACAATGTTCAACAATGAGTTCAAACATCATACATCAAAATAGTGGATTCATCAACAAGCCTGATGATATCCATCAACAAAAACTACATTAAGAGAATGAGAGAAAAAACTGTCAATCTGACAACTCCAACTCCTTCAACTTTTCACTTGAATACTTGACTTCCTCGAAGAGTATGCGAGTGCGCTGGTAATTTGGTCTTTCAATTAACTCCTTGATCAGAACATCTCTTTTCGTGAGAGCTTCAGTCAGCAAACCCATATGCATCATGAGAGCTTCATCATCACAGACCCCTTTATGCCTTTTCACGCCGGCTTGCATTTTAAGTTTCCCCATATCTATCATAACCTCTTCAAGCTCCTTCTTGGAAGTCTTTAGCTCCTCTCTGGCGCTTTCCAATTGCTCTTGACTTTTGCCAAGGTTCTCCCGATACTTCCTCTGTTGTTCATGTGCCTTTTTAAGCTCGTCATCCTTAATCTTTAGCTGTTTCTGCAACTCCGCGTTTTCGATTCTAACCTCATCCCAGGCTTGCTGAAACTTGGCTAGCGTGTCTTTAGTCTGGGCTAAGGTCTGTTTGGTCTTCTTATGAGCTTGAGTGGAAGCATCGGCACCCTTACTGATTTTCTGGAAATGTTGAGCTCTTTCGGCGAAATCCTTTTCTCTTGCAGCTAAGATTTTTCCGGCGTCTTGGGCTTTATGCTCCAACTCTTTGTTGGCATGTAGAGCGTTTTGAAGAAGACTACTCAAATCGGAATTCTCCACCCGAAGCTCCTTCATCAACTTCTGCAGCTTGTCAAATTCCTCGATGGCTACCATGGTAGGCTGCTCTGGCATTACGGGATATAGAGAGGGTTCCCTTGAAAAAGGCAAGAGCAATTCGTTTACCTTTATTTCAATCCATCTTTCATAATCAGAGTAAGATCTGCAATCCATTTTTCCAAAAACTATTTTTCCTGTTTTACGCAGGTGCCCCCAAGCATTCACAGCTTCTCTTGGCATTTCCCCATCTTCGGTCCCTGTAAAGAACAAAGATTTCTCAATATCCCGATCTGTGGGAGGATACCTGGAAGCATATCCAAACTGTCTAATGGCCAGGATCGGGTTATAATTGATTCCCCCTTTCCTGCCAATTAGAGGCACATTGGGAAAATTCCCACAACTGGTGATAATCTCTATTCCCAGCAACTGTCGATCAAACCAGATAATGTTATTAGCAGTTAATCCCATTATTCGCTTGGACCATTTTAAAGAATCTTTCGTGTCTACAAAAGCACCTGTCTGAGGTAAATGCTTCAAAAACCAATGAGATAAAAGTGGAGTGCAACAGTTGACAGATCCTCCCCTTCTTTTTTCATTCTTGAAGTACACAGAGTAGTAAAAATCTCCTAACAAAGTAGGAACCAGATTTTTGAGAACAAACACTCTTATAGCCTGCATATCCACAAACTCCTGTTGATTAGGGAAAAGAACAATGCCATATATGCACAAAGCCAAAATGGAATTGTAAACTACCCAATTCTTTGCGCCAACAGCCTCTTGAGCTTGATCGGCAAGAAATTCTAGGTGAAAACCTTTGACCCCATTTTTGCTTGCCACATTTCTCTTTAGAACTGAATCTTTCACCTGTACCGCATCTGCCATCTCCTCTATGCTAGGGTGACTACCAAAAAAGAATGGTAATGCTGATTTGACCGGAATTCCCAAAATAAATGAGAATTCTTCCAACGTAGGCATCAAAATATAATCAGGAAAGAGAAAGCATCTCAACGAAGGCTCATAAAACTGTAGCAAAGTGTGAAGAGCATCATGTTCATACTGTGTGATTTTGCGGACCATCTCCACCAATTTCCCATATCTCTTCTGGAAGTTGATAAGAATACCCGGGTCAGCCATAACTACCACCTTATACAGTAAATCCAAAATAGGTTCTGGGAACTTGTAGGCAACGTTATTCTTTCTCTTGGCAACTGTCTATGTCGAGCCCATTGATTGGAATCAGAAGTGTAATAAGCACCTGTAAATGACAAACATGAATGTTATGACATGATAATGCAATACAAAAGGGCATGGTATCAACGTGCTCTGTGTCTGTGCTGGACTGTGTGCACGATGTCTGTACAAATCAAGGAATATTAATGTAGATAGAAACCAAATGACTGTAATAGGTTACACCATCTGTCTGTGAAAATACCAGAGTATCAGGGTATGTGGGAGGCATGGTCACCTGCAAACCTATAAACACCCACCCATACTCACATGTGGGTACTAAAACAGCTGTTCCTCAGTTTCAGATTCTCTATTTTGAGAAGCAATAATACATTCATCCCTCGGGGTACAGTACTATCGCCAAACAAAGAGAACGTCCACTGATTCCCCAAAAATAAAGGTCGTCCTATGCAAGTTCCAAAGTGGGCCCTCGGGTGCGAATGGGTTTGTCAGAGAATGTGGTCTGCCACTGTCACCACTAAAGAGGGATGTTTCTACTAAGGTCCTCAATGATCGGTCACCAGAGTCGACAGCTTTCTAGGTTAACACCCCGAAATGCACAAGACGCGCAAATCAGAACATCTCCCAAGAAAACCTCGTTCGGTTATGGATTTCGTATAAACCATACATAACAAGATGCTATGTAGGCCACACTACTTTCCACTCTAATCCTATGTATGTACTCAAGCCTGTGTAATGGGCTTATCTCTCAGAATACCCATCCCGCCAAACAGAAAACCAACACAGCACAATCTAGTATAATATTGAAATATGATGCAGTAAATACGGTAAATATAGTAATGTACAGTAAAGCAGTAATACGGTAAACATCAATACAATAAAAACATCAAAATACAGCACAACAGTAAACACCCAACGAAAGAAAAATAGACAAGCGCTAGGATTGACTCGCTTAGGGAACCAGAGATTCTAGCTCCGATCCCCAGCAGAGTCGCCAGCTGTCGCTCCCGGGATTTTCATCCAAGTACAAACGCGAAAGTGGCGTGGAAACAGAGTCGCCAGCAATGTGTATTTATCCCAAGAGAGGGAAAGGAAACACTGCGTAAACCCGAGGGAAGGAAAGAGCATGGTCTCACGACCAAGAGAAATGGGTTCGGGAGTCGGTTACGCGAGGAGAAGGTATTAGCACCCCCGCGTGTCCATCGTACTCGATGGGATCCACGCTTGTTGTCTCGATCAAAGGGTGTAGGAAACTGGAAATCAACTGCTAACTGGAGAACTGGAAATGAAAGGTAGAAAGGAGAAGGGAGAGGAGAAAGAAGTGACTCGATAGGACATTGTCGTTGTCCTAGGCCTACGTATTCCCTCAGTGTAATGGGAAAGTCAGAGTCAACGTAGTTCGACTGACTACGTGGAAAGTTGCTCGTCGAGATATCGCATCTCGTGCCTACGTATCCTCAATCAAACGAGAAAGAAGAATCAGAGCAAACGTAGTTCGGCTCAACAAAGGATGCTTTGTTTGTGTTTTTTAATGGAAAAGTCAGAGTGCGCATTCCTGCAGTTAGGTGTTGCAGCTCGCTGTAGGGAGACTTAGGCATTACCTGTTTGCGATAGAACGTACATGATGAGTCCTTAAGAATGGAGTGAAGGAGACGAGAAGAGAATTGTTTGTTTTTTTTTGTATTTTGAAAAGAAGTGTTTTGATTATTTTGTGTTTACAACGCATATTGTATTTAAGTCTTTCACGTAGGATCGAATGTCTCGCATATCGACCCAAGACGGGACATATGCTAAACATTCTAAGAAAGTGAGAGAAGACCCCTCACTATCTTATTCTCACATGAAAGGCTCAAATGCAATATATGTTATGCCTTTATTAAGTGTTTTTGCTTTTGTTTTGAGATGAGGAGAAGAGAGACTCAAAGGTTAAGAAAGGTAAAAGTCTAAAGGGAGACTAATAATCCTAAGAGTTATCATGCTTGGATGTTCCTAATGGTTTAATGTGGTTTAGAAACCTAAGTCTAAAAGGAAAGAGAAGAAGGGTGGGTTCTAACTTACTTCAAAGATTGAAGTTAAGTTAAGAACTCAAAGGGATGAAAGAAGTCGTACAAAGAAAGCATTGAAATGCTTTGCACAAACACAAAAGAGAAAGCATTAAAAAGATGAGGGAAGAAAGTATGTGTGGAAGCATATCCACACACTCAACTTACCATTAGCCTCTACAAGCAAAGGTTAGTTAAATAATTGAATAAGAAAGCATAAGTAAAAGAAGGAGGACAATTAAGCATCAAACTACTTATGAAATGAACTTATGAATCAAACAAAGCCTAAACCTAAAAGGAAAGGACTCTAAGTGTTCAAGGACTTCTAAAGCCATTAGCTATGTCTAAAGGTATTCACCTAAAGCTAAGGTACCTAATGAGATCAAACTATGTCAAGAAAGGTGCCAAAGATTCACACAAGTTCAAGTTGTGAATTAAAGATGAAGTATGAATGTGTATGGCATACAAACATGAATGAATGCATAAATAAATGTCAAAGTCAGGAGTGAATGGCATATTATAATGCATATGAAAGTCAATGAATGAACATACAAGGCATGAATGAAAGGAATCAAGAAGAAAAGACAAGATGAAAGATGTTCCAACGATGTTCAAGTTCACGTAAAATGGCATACTTGTAATGCAAGTTATGAATGAAGGATGAAACATGAACATGAATAAGAATGGATGCAAGTCAGTACTGTATGATATGATTGATCATATAAGAATGCATGAATGATGTCACAAAGATGCACACAAAACAAGTTAAGACACATAAAAGAAGATGCACACAATTAGGTGAAATTTAGTTCACATAAGCAACAAACATTTATGAACCAAAATAAAATGACAAATGACCTATAATATAACATGGATGACCTATAATATCTAAGAAATGACCTATAAAATGATCACACAAGTCCTAATGCAATGGCACAAGTGCCTCCTAATCAAACAAGATTGAAAAGTTAAGAGAACATTCACAAATGTGACCTATAATAATCAAGCAATGAAAAAATAGAAGAAGGTTTGAAAAAAAACATGAAATTGAATAAAAAAGTACCTATGTCAGAACCTAATCATGTATCAAAAGGTCACACTAATATTCACAAAGAAAATGGTTCAAATGAGGGTTCAAAGTCACATTGAAACAAGTCAAAAGAATGCACAAAGATGAGTATCAAAAGGCATGATAAAATGACTTTAAAAATATGAGAAAAATGTTTTTAGATGCTTCAGGATATTGTTCAAGCATGGTAAAAAGATTGGATGCAAAAATGTTTTGGAGCTATGCAAAACAATTGGATAAAGATCAAGTATCAAGAAGGAATCAAATTGAAAAAGAAATAAAAGGAAATTCACAAAATATGATCAAATGTTTACAAAATCAGAAATAAAAATAATAAAAAAATATTTTAATGTCTAAATAGGGTTCCTGAATTTTTATGGAATTTTTAAATGCATCTAGGTATTTTTAAAAGAATAAAATGAAACAAGTATAAAAAGAAAATAAAATGTAAAAAAAATAGTCAGGGGGTGTGGCGAAAGTAACATGATAGTTTAAAAATGATTGGGCTCAAAATATGGGTGTGCAGATAGCAATTAGAGTCTAGGTCCAAAGGCGCGTGTGTGCATGGAATTATGGTGGAGTTCAGTCAAAAGTTTGACTCAATTTGAGCCTTAGGATCCAGTCAAGGTGAGATAATCATGAAAGTAAGCAAAATGAACGCATCACAAAGCAAACATATGATAACAACCATGCACGCACACACATGCAAGCGGTCAGAGAGAAAAGTAAGGCACGCGTGAGGCACATGTCTCATTTATGTATTGGCAGCATCCTAACCGTTCATGCACAAAGATCCAATGGCCACGTTTTAAAGTTCCTCAACCCTAACCTGCAAATCTCACCAGCCGGAGAGAATGACCTCCGGTTATCTTCTCCGGCCATCTATGGCGACCTGCAACACTCACATGTTTCCAGAAACTTACAAAATGCACATCAAAATGAAGCTGAGCTCACGTAGAACACAAATCCATAATTGGTTTTCACAAATCACAAATGTACAGAGAGAAACGAGCACCAACAATTTGCCCTAGAATTTGAATCTAAGCTTCTAACAAGCTCTATCAACTATCCAGATCAATCACAACTTCTAGTAAGCTCTATAAACAACAATAACAAGGTAAAACACAAGAAAACGAAGCAAAATCAGTTGAGGAATTTCAAACTTGGAACTGCGAAAAACTTGGATCAACAAGAAAACCAGAGGTGTAGGCTTGTTCTTGAGCTTCCAAGGAGCAAAATAAATGCTCTAATGCTTGAGATCTTGAAGAAAACAGATGGAAATTCGAATTGGAAAAGTTGCTACACTTGAGGAATTGATCTTGTTCTTGCTTGTCCTTGAGCAACGAGGAACAATTGACGATGATGATGAAATATGGATGAACTCGTGCAAAGAGAGAGAGAATTCAGAGAAAAGTTTCAGAGAGTGATTTGTGAAATGTGAGAAAATGATGAAGCTTCTTTCAATTCTGTTAGAGTGAAGCTTATATATGTGTGGTTAGCTTCTAACTAGTGTGATTGATGGTTAGAACCCAAGTTAGAGTGAGTTAGTTAACCGAGTTGTGAGTTAATTAACTGAGTTAGGTTGTTATGCCACGAGTTGGGAGGTTTAGCTAGAGTGTGGAGGAGCTCATGAGATGGTATGATGAGGATGATGAAGGAGGGTGATAATGATATCAGTGCAGCAGCAAGACTTGTTGGAAAAGCTTCTTATTTTCCTCTTTGGCGTATGGAGCAACATGTATGGCATAATGTGTAAGATGGTGTGTGTTCAAATGAGGAAAAGAGTGAATGGTGTGAAGATACATGCGTGCAAACAAGCTGCAACATCAACAATAATGCCCTAACATCTTATTTTGGCAGCATGACATCAATGAAAATGTGAAAGTTTGTAGATGAAATTCTCTTAATGTAGTGCATGAAAATGAATGTTTTTGGTGGCTATGGAAAAAGGATACAAGATATAACATGTTTGGTGTTGAAATCAAAATGAGTGAAAGCTTGGAAGATGATCAAAGATGACTTAGAAATCAAGTGGACAAAACTGCATCATGGGCGAGGCAAGTTGGGACATGCATGGCAACATGGCCTATGGAAATTTCAGAGTGAGACTACCATGTTTGAGCTCTCATATGACCTCCATAACTTGTTCAAATGAGAAAATGTCCAACATCAAAGTTAAATAGGACATGGAGATGAACAACTTTGATGTTCAATAATTTTTCATTTGAAGCCTTCTTGATGGAGAAAACTAGCTTGTTATTTGGCACACCAATTGTTTGATGAAATTATGGCCTGGAGGCCTGAATCTGCCTTGCCATGACTTGAGATTTGCCTTGATTTTGTCAAACTTTGATTGATCATAACTCCCTCAATTTTGATCCAATGAAAGAGTTATTTATATGGATTTGAAGCTTAAGATGTGATCTTTGATTGGCTCAATTTAGGCATGAAGTTTGAAGCTTTTATCTTGAAGAAAGAATGCCTTGAAGATGAGTGCAAAATGGTCAAAACTTACCATTTTTGGAAACCCTAAGTTTCTAAATTTGGCAACTTTGTACAATTTTTGATTTTTGATGAATCTCTTGACATTTCTTGATCAAATCTTGTCCAATGAACATATGTGACTTGAATTTCATGAATTTGATCCAAAAAAGTCAGGAGTTGTTTTTTTCCTTTGCACAATTGACTTTTTCCCCAATTTCTTGATTCTCAAGCAACTGATCAATTGAACCTCTTCTGAAATGAACCAATAGGCAATCTTCCATCCTTAGATACTTGATATCATGTAGAAATCATTGAGATCAAGTTTGAACCAAAATTTCATCAGGAGACTGACTGAATCACAAACCTAATTTGGACTGTTTTTGTCAAGAGATGATGAACTGTCCAACTTCTTGGTGAATTTTCTTCTTTCAATGACTTGTGGGATCAATTGAGATCATATGAGACATAAGAGACTCTTGAGGCTTGCTTGAAGACCTTAGGCTCTTGTTCTCTGGCTTTGGATGATCAATATTTTGAAATCAACTGATCACATGCCCTTTGCAACTTGTATGAGATATGAGGTGAAATGAGATGTAAATGCAATGCAATGAAACATAAGCTAGGCAATAACAAGAGGGCAAATTTTGGGATGTTACAACTATGAATATATTACGATGTGGGCTAACCAATTATCTTGGTGGTGATTGGTGTTTTAGTCGAAGGATTCGAGTAGGTCTAGTTTTTACGAATGGTATAAGACGCCAAAAATGTTCCTAGTAGCTTAGCAGGGTGATATTTGGATAAAGTGTTTCTTACTGGTTTTGATTCTTTTGTAAATAGGCTTGTGTACCCTTTGTACACCTTATGAATCCACTTTACTTATTAAAAAAAATGTATATCAATAAAAAAATTCAAATAGATCAAGCCAAGTATCTCATTAATCACCAATTCACCCTCTCGAATAATAGAAATGAGACAAAGATTTAAATATTTTCTATTTGAGCATTATTGGATTGGAACTACTTGCAAATTATCCCAATCACAACGTTAGTCAATTATGTACTAAGAAACACATCTGTCAATGTATTTTGTCAAAGAAAACAACTTGTCAATATGTATGTAATCCTTTATCCTTTTTCGAACTCAACATATGAATCACCCTTCTTACATATTCAATAATTTATAAACTACCCAATTATATTTCTAGTCTTTAACAGCTAGTTACTACTCCCTCCGTCTCATAAAAAGTGTCTCATTTGTATTTTTTCTTTGTTTCAAAATAATTGTCCATTTACATTACCAATGTTGTAATTATTATTATTTTTCCACTACTATACCCCTATTCATTAAATTTCACTTTATTCAACTACTTTATCAACTACATTTAATAGGGGTATTTTAGTAAATGACATTAACTTTTTCACTACAACCAACACATCTAATCATTTTCTTAAGAACCGCGCATTGCTCAAATAGGACACTTTTTATGAGACGGAGGGAGTACTAACTATAGATAGTAGAAACTTCTAGTCTTTAACAGCAACTAAGATATCAAACCATTATATTTCCCTATAAATATAGTCCAAGTCTCCTCTTTTCTTCTCATCCATAGTTCAACATCTGAACACACAAAACATCATTGTTTATTTCTTAACTATGGCTTTCAACAAATTTCCTTTTTCTTAATTTTCATTGAAGGTTTGAGATAACACAAATTTTATGATGTCTTCATTCAGCGTAACAAGAAAATTCTAAATAACAGGCTTAGCAGCTGTAGTAGATTAAAATAAGTACGTGTTTGTAGGTGACATGTTGATGTATCACAAACTGAGTTTCACATTGAAATATTAGCTTTAATTCTCATTACGTCAATCTATAAACTCGTGAAATTAAAATAATGTGATTTCTAAAATATTTATATTCATGAGAGGTACATGTGGAGGCTTGCTGTTGGATACCAATAATGATGAACATGAGATATCAGGTTTAGGCTCTGCCTAGATAAACAATTTAATTAAACACTTATAGTATAAGTGTTTATCATATATGTATATGTTTTCTTGTAAGTCTTAAACCGTTTTCATAAGTTATCATGGAGAGTTTATGGAAATGTCATAAGTTGTTTTTATAAACTTTTTAAGAAGTGTGTGAGAGTGAGAGAGACAAAATAGATTTTTAAGAACTCCAAAACCTGTAAGATATTAAGAACTGTTTACATTGCCCTGCCTGCAATTAGAGGTTTAGGAGGGGATAAAGATCTAATCTCAGGTGCAGAAATATAATGTGCTGTCACTTTGTTTAGTTACTGTTACTTTGACTTTTTATATATATAGGGCTCTGTTAGAAATGTAATGTGTTGTCATACAATGTGCTGTCATACACTATGTTTTGAAAATAGATTTTGGATGAATTTTAATTGTGTAGGAAAAATTACAAGCTGCAATTAAGGATTTCATGTCTGAAAATGAGGCATTTTAGAAAGTATTTGGAAAAGAACATCCTGGATATGTTCGTTCTATGGGACTTGGAGTTACACCATCTCAAATTAATAGATCTACGAGATCGTCGTCTTCTTTTGAAGAAAATGAAAAAATAAAGAAAATGCAAGAAGAAATTGATGCGCTTAAAGAACAAAATTCAAAAATTGATGACTTGATGAATGCAATCACATTCTTAAAGGAAAGAGACAATGCTAGGAAAGAAGAAATTGAATTCTTAATGCAAATGCAAAATTCTAGTGGAAGACAGGTATGATTTTCATGAAATATATTATTAACGTTAAAATACATAAGTTTAAAATTGATAGTTCATTATAGTGGAAGACGTTCTTCTAAGTTTAATTTGGAGTCACCTATTGATGGTAGACGTTCTTCTGAGTCTAGCTACCAATTTGCAGATAATGGATCATCAAGAAGGACAAATTAGACTTTGATATGTTTTTCTATGTACTTTTTTTAGCGACCTGGTGATAGGATACGTTCTTATGAACTTTTTTTAATGTATTTTTGGCATTATGATGCTTATTATTATAAGTTTAGGATTTTATGATCATGGATATATTAGATGTTTTATGGATATTACATGATTATATAATATGACATGATTATTGTTATGGATATTACATGTTTATGATTGGATTTAATTTTACCATTTAAAATGTAATATAGAAAATCATATAAAAAAGTAATGAAGTATTAAAAAAAATACCATAAATAAAAATATTTATTTGGAAATAATTTAAAGAAAGTAAATAATATTGAAAAATATAATATTATATTTAAAAATATTTAAATAGATAATAATTAAAATAAAAAATATAAATAAAATAATATTATAAACAGTTATGACGGTTGGAAACCGTCGTAATCAACAATAAAACCAATAATCAATATGAAATTTACGACAGTTATAACCGTCGTAATCAACAATAAAAACAAAAAATAAAAGGAAAATAACGACTGTTAGAACCGTCGCTATCAGTGACATAATCCTCTATCCCACTGAAAATTACGACGATTGTAACCGTCGCAAGTAACCATTACAACAATAATCAATAATCAATTTAAGACGGTTGGAAACCATCACAATATTAAAGTTACGTCAGTTACATACCCGTCGTAAAAATTATGACGGTTTTCATAACCGTCGCAAATTTCCCTTTCGACCCACATTTCTGCGACAGTTCTAAAACCGTCGTAAACTGTAAAATGAACCGTCGCAATTTTCCAAATTTCGCGCATTGGGTATTTTCAAGACATGTCTTATTGGTTTCTTTAAAAAGTTTCTAACTTTTTGAATAGATTAACCTTATTCTGCTATCAATTTAATGTTAATAAATTTCTATAAAATATGATAAAATTGTTCAAACCTTCAACCTCTTTTGAAAGTGATTAAACAATGAGCCATGGAGATTCATCACCTTTACTTGAGAGCCAAGTTTTTTAATTCTCTTCCTTTTAAATAATGTAAAAGGTTAAAAATATATCAAGTGTTTTTTAGTACTTTTAACTTAACTTTTTGAATGTTTTCATAGGATACCATGAATACTTCGCCTTAGAGATTAATAAATATGAATCATATGGAAGGGTGGAAATCAGTTGAAAATGACAACTCTTTAGAAGCAACCACATATCTTAATTAGTTGTCTGAAAGGGTTTTATTGGATGTTTTGTCCTATGTTCTTAGCAAACTGACATTGTATGTCTGTAATCATGTGTTACACAATAGATACCTTGATTTTGAAATGATTTTTATTCTTGTTTTTAGAATGATCTTAATATGAAAAGTGTTTATATTTTGCGTATTTGGCTTTTTCAAGTCATGACTCATTAGTTTCATTAAAAAAATTCTAAATTTTTTAATAGACATACCATATTCTGCTATCAATGTAATGCTAACCACTTTTCCATAAAATATGATAAAATTGTTTAAATATTAAACATCTTTTGAAAGTGATGAAATAATGAGCCATGGAGATTCAACTCCTTTTCTTGAAAGCCAAATTATTTTAATTCTCTTCCTCTTTATAGTATATGTGAGAAATTAAATAAATTAAGAGGTAAGAGAGATGTCAAGTGTTTTTGAGCATTTTTTAATTAACTTTTTGAATATTTTCATATGATACCATGAATACTCCTGGTTAGAGATTCATAAATATGAATTGTATGAAATGGTGGACATCAAGTGAAAAGGACAACCCTCTAGCAGTAATCGCTTATCTTAATCAGTTGTTCGAAGGTTTTTTTTTTAGATGTATTATCTCATGTTCGTAGCAAACCGACATTGTATGTGTGTGGTCACGTGTTACACAACATATACATTGATTTAGAGTGATTTTTGTTCTTGTTTTTAGTATGATCTTAATATGAAAAATATTCTTGTTCTGCGTATTAAGTTTTTTAAAGCCATGACTCATTGGTTTTTTTATAAAATTTATATCTTTTGGAACAATAAAATCTTATTCTTTTATCAATGCAATGTTAATCGATATTCCATAAAATGGGAAAAAATTTAAACCTTTAACATCTTTTTAAAGTGATGAAACAATGAGCCATGGAGATTTAACAACTTTACTTTAATGCCAAGTTATTTTAATTCTCTTCATCTTATTAGTATATGTGATAAATTAAATAATGTCAGAGGTAAAAGAAATGTTAGGTGTTTTTTTAGTATTTTTACTTAACTTTTTCTAGGTTTTCATAGGATACCATGAATACTTCTTCTTAGAGATTCATAAATATGAATCTGTTATAGACTGGGCAGACGCTTGGACCACAGTAGGGCAAGGCCCAATCTAGTCCAACTCTTGGCTAGGCCTAATAACTGGATTCAGTCAATCTAGCCGTTGGGCACGTTCTAGCCGTTGGGCACAATATGACCGTTGGGGACGTCCACCTCACGCGCTTGACAGTTCACGCGACCAACTGTCTCCCCGGATCTCACGAAAATAGTTGGACCAGGTCAAAGGGTCACGCGCCTGACCCTCTACCTGGCTGTCTCCCATTGGTCGACCAGATATTTTGGTCATATGGGAGACCTTGGCCCCGCGCTGGGGGTTACTTCTATAAATACCCTCTCTTGAGAGGGTCAGGTTTGATCACTATTCAATATCCTAATTCAAACTATACGCTTTGTACTCGCTCTCTCTAGCCCAAACTTACTTTGTCATCGGAGTACCTTACAGGTACACCCCCCTCATCTCCTACATCCATCATTGCTGCCCTACACGGAAGGCCACGAAGATCCATTCTGATCAGTCCAGATCAGTGGCGCCGTCTGTGGGAAACACTACTTCCCTGTCTTTTTGAATCAAGATACCTCATCTTTTCACCTAAAAGACCAAGGTTTACACTCCAAAGTTCCCTTGATCATCATGGCTTCCAACAGAAACGATGATGGCCATCAAGATCCTACTGTCGTCGTTACCTTGGACAACATCGACCATATTAACCCCGGAGTTGCGTTCCAGGAGACAGACCATCGGGATGGAAATGCCGTATGTCCTTCCCCCGACGATGTGAAACCACGCGCACAAGCTGCCGATCATGTTTTTGAGCCTATACATGTCCCTCAAAGCGCTGACCCCAGCACTGCTACCCTCATTGCCTCTCTCAACAAGTCCAACTTCCTGATCTTCCAACAGGGTGAGAAGATAAACATGCTCGAGCACGTCCTCTAGGAGCAACTTCCCTCGCAGAAGCCTTGTAGTCCCTCTCCACGCCCACAGTCTCCTCCTCAAAAATGTCACCGAGATAGATCCAGGAGCATTTCTTTCGTCAGGGGATGATCAAGATCGGAAGAACCTGAGTCACAAGTCATCTTCTCCGTGGAGATCTAAACGTTATCCCGCTCCGAAGAGGACCAGGCCCTTGGAAAAGCATCATGAGCACCGTCGGTCTCACAGACATTCTCCTCAATGCAGCAGAAGTCGTGAAAAATACTACTCCCTATGTCGGTCGTCGAGCACGAACAGTGATGACGATGTCCATGGACCCTTATCTCAGGAGATCATGGACACCCATATTCCTCGCGGGCTGGAGAAGTCTCCTCCTCTGGCAACTTATGACTGGACCACCGACCCAGGGGAGCATATAGAAAATATCAAAGCCATGCTCCACTACCACAACTTGAGCGGAGCCATTATATGCAGGTTGTTCCCCATCACCCTCAGGAAGGGGGCGATGACCTGGTTTAAGCGGTTTCCCCGAGGTTTAGTCACTTCGTGGAGGGACCTGAAGAACCAATTCGCCTGACACTTCATTGCTTCCAAACGCCATCCCAAGTCGGAAGCTACTCTCAAAGCCATTATACAGGGCAAAGATGAGCCCCTACGCGTATACATTGAGCGGTTCAAAAAGGAGGTTGTAGAGGTCTAAACAATGGACCATATGAAGAAATACCTCCTCGAGAATGGGATGAGACCAAAGAGCGAATTCCGCAAAGTAGTAGGCATAGATACCCCTTGCACCTTGGCCGAATTACTCCGTAACGCTCAAGCGTATATACAATACGAGGAGAAAGAAGTCGCGTACAAGGCCCGGGACTCAAGGGATCAAGAGAGCTCCCAGGCAGCAAAAAATACGAATCATAGGCCCCTAAGCGTAACTGGGAGAGACGACGAAAGGATCGTCCTCGCTAGGGCAAGGGACCTGTTGGTAGCTTCATAGAATACACTCTACTAACAGCTTCCCGCGAGCGCATTCTCTTCGAATGCATCAACGCGAAGTTCAGGCAGGGGGTGTCCGGTTCCCCAAGCCAACAACGTCAAAGGGCAACACGAACAAGAGTAAACACTGCCGCTTCCACCGCAGTCACGATCACGTGACCGAAGACTGCGTTCATCTTAAAGACGCTATTGAGATCCTCATCAAGGAGGGTCACCAGAAATAATATACAAAAAAGGGTGAATCTTCCCGACGAGAGGCCTCAGACTCTAATAAGGAAACAAAATCTTTACCACCCAATCCTCCCCCGCAAGTCGCCATGTCTATCTTGCGGCCAGAGGACTTCATCATCCCAGATTACTTTGAGGATCCTCCCCAGCTATCTGCGCACAACACCTAGGAAACCTTCCCCATGACAATGGTTATCTCATGTGATGGATACAACGAGCTTACTGTAGGGTCGGTCAAAAGTAAATTCGACCAACTCATCGACTGCAGTCCCGACTGGTTATCCATGCTCGAGAAAGTTCGGGGGCGTTCTCAGCCCATCACATTCTACCGTGAGGAGATGCTAGGGGTTCCCCAAACTCACATATTCCTCTGCTCATTAGGGTAAGATTGGCTAGCACTGATGTCCGACGGATCCTGGTCGACTAAGGCAGTTTGGTGGACATCATGTACACCTGTTTGTTCCGCGCCTTGAAGTTGGACCAGAAGAATTTGTCACCATACGTAGGATCCAACCTGCAAGGATTAAACAGAGCTACCTCCAGACCTTGGGGGTACATGGAACTTCCAGTCACGTTCGGGGAGGAGGAGGCATCCAAGTCGATCAAAACTCAATTTTTGGTAATTGACTGTCCATCGCTGTACCAATGCATCTTGGGGAGACCAACCTTTGCAGAGCTGATCGCTGTCCTTTCTATTGTTCATCTCAAGATGAAGTATTACACAGAGAAGAGCCACGTCGCAACTTTGCACGGAGATATACAGGTTGTGATGAGGTGCTTCGAAGCAGCAACCAGAGAACAAATCCCGATTGGCGCAACCCCTAAGATCGCCAAACGGGCAAGGGCAGAAGATCTTCCCAGCGAGGAAAGCCAGCCTAACAAAAATCCAGCTCTCCCAGAGTACACAATCGACCTCGACAGCCAGCTTTTTTAAGAAGCCAATGAAGATAGCAGTGAAGGCACTTCAGCAGGGTCAGACAGCTCCTCTGCATCAACCATCATGCATCCAATTCCAGATGGGGAATTCGAAGTGGTCACCTTCGGAGACAACCCGAACAAAGGAGTAAAGATAGGCACAGAGCTGCCTGATGAGGTAAAGCAACAGTTGAAGACATGCTTGGAGGAAAATGCATACTTTTTTGCATGGAGCACCGGGGACATGCCCGACCTTGACTCTGAGACCGCCTGCCATCAACTCACCATCGACCCAGCTGCTCGAGCGGTCGCGCAGCGCAGGCGCAAGCAATCTGATGAAAAGGCACAGGCTGCCGAAAAACTTGTACAAAACCTCTTAGAGGCAAAATTTATCTCGGAAGCCAGGTATACAACCTGGCTATCCAATATTGTACTTGTCAAGAAATATAATGGAAAATGGCGCACGTGCATTGATTATACTGATCTCAACCAGGCTTATCCGAAGGATGTTTATCCTCTGCCCAACATAGATAAGCTCGTAGACAATTCTGCAGGTTTCAAACTCTTGTCCTTCATGGACGCCTACTCGGGATACAATCAAATTTCCATGGCCAAAAAGGACAAGAAATATATCGCGTTCATGACCTCGTTGGGGAACTATTACTACAACGTAATGCCCTTCGGCCTGAAAAACGTTGGGGCCACGTACTAGCGTATGATGAACAAGGTTTTCCGATCAGAAATCAGAGACATGCTTGAAGTATACATGGGCAATATGATCATAAAGTCCCAAGAGGAATCTGATCACGCGGTCCTCTTGCAAAAGGTCTTCGACCAAGCGAGAAAATGAAAAATGCATTTTAACCTAGAAAAATGCACCTTCAGCGTGCGGGCAGGAAAATTTCTCGGCTTCTACCTCACCTAGAGGGGGATAGAGGCCAACCCTGACAAATGTCGGGCATTCGCTGAATTTCCCACGCCAAGGTCGAAGAAATTTATACAATTCCTCAACGGGATGCTCACTTCACTTTCGCGCTTCGTGGCCAAATCTGCCCAACACGATCTGCCCTTCTTCAAGCTTCTGCGAAAAGAAGCCACATTCGAGTGGACAGAGGAATGCGAACAAGCTCTGCTCCACCTCAAGCGAGCCTTATCTGAACCCTCCATTCTGTCACGACTAGAAATCGGGGAGACGTTGTACCTGTACCTCTCCATCACCAGTGAAGCTATTAGTGCCGCTCTCATTCGTGAAACACCCGACGGGCAAAAACCAATATACTTCACGAGCAAGGCTTTGCAAGGACCAGAACTCAGGTTTCAGCAAATCGAGAAGGCCGCCCTTGCCCTCATCAATGCGGCAAGGAGATTAAGGCATTACTTTCTGGCCCACGTGATAGTGGTACGAACAGACCAGCCCATAAGACAGCTACTTGGCCGACCAGACATGGCCGCTAGAATGGTCCTTGGAGATGTCAGAATTTTACATCCACTATAAGGGAAGGAAGGCCCTCGAGGCACAAGTCCTGGCCGATTTTGTGGCTGAGATGACGCCTCTAACATCCCCGTCTAGCAGGGCGCACAAATGGACCATCTTCGTCGACGGAGCATCCAGCTCCACGGGCAGTGGCGCCGGTATCATCCTTGAAAATGAAGAAGGAATCCTGATTAAAGTATCTCTATTCCTGTCCTTCCCCACATCAAACAATCAAGCCGAGTACGAGGCATTCCTCCCGGGCTTACAAATGGCCGAAGACCTGGGCGCCAAGGAAGTGAAGATCTTCATAGTTTCCCAGCTCATAGCGTCCCAAGTACAAGGAAAGTACCAGGCCAAAACGATAATCTGGTCGACTACCTGACTCTAGTGAAAGAGAGAATAACTAAGTTCGACGCATGGGAAGTCTAACACATCCCCCACGAACGAAACATTTGAGCAGATGTCCTATCAAAACTAGCTAGCTCCAGAAAGAAGGGTGGCAATAAAACTGTCATATAAGAGATACTCTCCCACCCAAGTATTGAAAAGTCGTCAGGGTTGCTTGATGTTAACGCTATCAGCGACAATAACTGCTGGATGACGTCGGTATACAATTACCTCACCACAGGGGTGTTACCCGAGGACAGCAAGGAGGCCAGCGTGACGAAACGAAGAGCTTGCTCATACGTACTAGTCGAAGGCAAACTCTATCGACGGGGATTCTCCATCCCACTCCTAAAATGCATTAAGGAAAACAAGGTCCCCGAAGTTCTCCAGGAAATTTATGACGGTATCAACGCGCAACATTTAGGAGGGAGATCCTTGGCGCGGAAGGCCCTGCGAGCAGGATACTATTGGCCGACCATGCAGCACGACGCTAAGGAGCACGTCAAGAAGTGTGATAGATGCCAGCGCCACGGGGACATGCACTTGGCACCCCCTAACGAGTTGAAGACTTTATCCTTGCCTTGGCCCTTCGCCTGGTGGGGGATGGATATCCTCGGCCCCTTCACAATGGGGTCCTACCAAAACAAATTTGTGATCGTGGTCGTCGATTACTTTACAAAATGGATCGAAGACGAAGCCCTTGTCAAGATCACAACCTTCAACATACTTTGTTTCTACAAAAGAAATGTCCTCGCACTTTTTGGGGTGCCCCAGGCCCTTGTGACTGACAACGGAACCCAATTCATGGACAAAAAGTTCCAAGACTTCGTCGCCAAACTAGGCACGAAGCAACACTTTACTTCCGTCGAGCATCCCCAGACTAATGGGCAAGCAGAGGCCCCAAACAGGGTGATTCTTCGAGGTCTAAAACGAAGGCTAGGCGAAGCCAAAAAGAGATGGGTCGAGGAGCTACACAGTGTACTCTGGGCCTATAGAACAACCCCTCATACTACCACCAGGGAGACTCCCTTCCGATTAGCATACGGAACCGAGGCCATGATACCAGTGGAGATCAGGGAACCATCAGGACGAACGAAAGCTCTTCTCGACGAAAAGATGAACGAAGAGGCTCTGAGAGAAGAGCTCGACCTGTTTGAAGAGATCCGATCAGGAGCAGCTCTCCGGGAAGCTTCGCTGAAATAAAAAATAACCTTGCGCCATGATGCCGAAGTCATAAAGCGCGACTTCCCAGTCGGTAGCCTGGTCCTACGCAGAAATAAAAAAGATTCACGTGAGGGAAAGCTGGCTGTAAACTGGGAAGGACCATACATGGTCAAATAAAAAACAGGCACTGGAGCCTACTACCTAGAAACGCTGGACGGGGAATAATTTGCTCGACCATGGAATGCTAAAAAGCTCAAACAATATTACACTTAGGACTAGCCACCAGTCTAGACTAACTGCCGACGAGATCACCCCCGCAGTGGGGAGACTACTCGGCCACAGGAGTGTGCCCCAGTGCAAGCACAATCCTTAACTTTACACCGCAGGCCAGTTTCTGCTCATGGGACGATCAGATTCTGTGCTCAACGGAGATACCTCAATCGAGCTCCGCCGTTGTCGCACCAACAGGGCGAGACACCCAGCTCGCGATGGGAATAGTCCAAGCCCATTGGATCAGGACCTCGACCAAGATCCTAGTCCCACTACTAGCGAAAACGCATCGCCTCCTCGACCAGTTCCCCAAACCATCGGGCGTAACAATAACGAGTCGAGCAAAACGTCCAGACTTATTCAAATGTTAAAGCATACATAAATAAAATTCAACATATATAATATCAAACACAAAGATATTTATATAATATGGCCACCAGGCCAGAATTGTTAATATTACAAAATGGGCCATACCCATCAATCGATTACAAATCAAAATGGCGCGCAGGCCAACAAAATACAAGTTACAAAAAAATTACACTGCATCACTGGGAATCTCTGGAGGAACTTGTAACACCCTTTTCTACCCCACAAATAAACACGACAAAATACACAAATTATCAGAGTAAAATCACCTCAGAAGGGTGCATATTTCTCAATAAACTCAAATAAAACATTTGCTCCGTAAACAACGGGTTTTCCTCAAAATACTCAAAATGCCATCAAATAGCAGTGGAACCACCATAACCACAATAATCCAAAATAAAAAAGGTTTTAAAACGAAAACCATAATAATCAAATAACAACAAAATAACAACTTGTCGCTCCCAGGATTTTTATCCAAGTACAAACGCGAGAGTGGCGCGGAAAAACAGAGTCGTCAGCCGTGTAAATTTATCCCAAGAGAGGGAAAGGGAACACCGCATAAACCTGAGGAAGAGGGAAAGGAATGGTCATCACAACCATAGCCTGGGTTCGGGAGTCGGTTACGCGAGGGGAAGGTACTAGCACCCCATGCATCCATCGTACTCGATGGGATCCACGCTTGTTGTCTATTCTAAGGGTGAGTTATCCTATCATCTATGGCTGTACTAAGACGGGAGAGGGGAAAACAAAGACAGACTCGGTAGGACGTCGACGTCCTAGGCCTACGTACCCCCCTTGTGCAATGGGGAATTCAGAGTCAACGTAGTTCGGACCAAGTTCTTTTTGTGTTTTTTATGAGCGACGTTAAGTTCGCGTCCGGCAGTTAAGGTCGATGCCTGTTTGCGTCTCAGACGGAAAGTAGCGTGCCCATTTTGAAAATAGCCTTTAAGTTTGGAAATCCCGAAGGACAAAAAAGTTTGAAGTTGGTTTGTGTTTTTTAGGACAAAAGTGGCTTAAGTTAGTTCTTAAGTTGCATTGCACCAAAGTCTAGGGCACAGGGGCGAATACTTAACGCATCGTCCCAAGACAGGACGCTCGCTAAGCACTCTAGAAAGATGAGAGGAAGCCCCTCATTTCTCATTCCCCACGCTTAAGGCTCATGCGCAATACAATTTATCCTTATTAAGTGTTTTAAAGAAATTTGAGATGAGAAAAGAGAAGACACAAGGGTAACTCTAAGGGGGACTATGAGCCCTAAAGTTATCATGCATGGGCGACCTACGGTTAGTGAGGTTTGACGACAACCTAAATCCTAAAGGAAGAAGATGAGAGAAGGAAAGAATAAGGGTGACCATGGATACTTATCCATACCCTTGAAGAACTTACCTTAGTCCCTGCATAAAAGGTTAGTACGAAACGGACATAAATAATGTCAAGGCAAGTGAAAATCAAACAATAGTGATAATAATACAAACCTGAATTCAGAAATCAAAGAAACATCCCCAAAGCAAATGGCACAAGTGCCTCTTCAAACAGATAATCAGATGTGGTCAGAAATAGGCATACAAGAAGATCTCAAGTGAAAGCCAATCAAATAATTAGAAAAATAACTCCTAAAATTCCCAAATTAAACATCAATATTATTCAACCAGAGATAAACCAAATATCAAAAATCCCTGTAAAAAATCAAGATATTAGTCATTTAAACAATTAGGCAAAGTTCAGGTGGGAAGTAGGGGTCAATGTGCAAAAAGAGGACCAAAATGCAATATGAAATAATAATTAAAAATGATTTAAAAATATTTTGATGCATTTTAGAATGTTATTGAATGAATGCAAAAGGAACAGATCAAAAATATTTTACGGATGCAGAGAAATAAAATAAACAAAATTAGGTATGCATTATATGGATAATTCAAAAAGAAAATTGACTAAATAATAAATTTAGATGATGAAAATAAAAATAAAAATAAAAAATAAAATTTGTAAAAATTTTATAAAATGATAAATATGATGCATGAATTTTTTAGTAATTTTTAATGCAATTATGTAATTTTAATAATTAAAATATGAAATATAATAATTGAAATAAAATAAAAATGAAATAAAAGTTTGGGGGGTGCATTTAGCAAGAAAATGAGCTGGAATTGGGAAATGGGCTGAAGGTAGGGGGTGCGAATAGCAGCCCAACCCATCAGCCAAAAAAATAAAATAAAAGGAGCAATGGTCTTCAGTCAACGAATTGACTGAACATGGGCCTTGGGATTGATCAAACGTCCTGCAGTTAGTCAACAAAACAAAAGGGTATTTCAGATCAACGGTTAATTATTGAGGGCGCACCACCATTATCATGTTCGTACACACACGCAAGTGGTCAGCCCACCCTACGCCCCTCATGTGCCAGGCACATGCCCTTTTTTAATTGCTGGCACAATAATGATCGCGTGATTCATCCAATGATCCATAGCTAGTCAAACCATTTAAAAAGTAAACAAAACAAAATAACTGATTGGATGGTACATGGTAATGGCGTGGGGTAATAAACACAGGATTATTAAACTAAAATCAGAAAACAAAACAAAACAAAAAACACGTGGCACGATTTAGACCGTGCGATCAACAAAATGGACGGCTGAGGAGTCGTCTTCAACCTCCAGCCAGCTTCCTTCGCCGGACCACCGCCAGCTGCCGGAACCCTAATTCCGGCCACCACCTGCAACTAAGAACCACCTAGAACATGCAAAACCATATACTACCTTGACCAGATTTTCGCCAGGAGTTCAAATATGTGATCCAAAATTTCAAATAACCAACATATAATGAAAAACGAAGAGAAATACATTAGGGCATAAAACTTTAAATCATCATTACAAGCAAACCACATGTCCAAACACAACAAAAATTACATTAGGATGATCAGCAGACATAACACGTCAATATGCATGCTTAAAAGGAGAGTTTTATGATGGTCAAAAAACCTACCAACCTGAGATGGTGCAACTCTACTCCTTGCTTTTGGCTGCGAATGGTGGTTGGTTTCTACTCTGTGGATCACCAGGATTCTGTTGGTGAAAGAATTTCTCCAAAACTCCTTGTGAATTGAGAGATCCAATGAATTCAAGAATTAGGGTTGCACTTTATTTTCTCCAAAATATCACGTGTCTAACCCTAACCAGTGCATGGATAGGTTTAAATAGGCTAGGGTTTTCTTCTGATAATGAATTGGGCTTGGGCAATTCTTGGTTTAATGATCTTTTGAATAATTTTGGAAAATTGCATTATGTTAAGTACACCTCCTCCATGCATGGATATTTGAAAGTTTCATGATAGATCACTTGCATTTGAATTGCTAATTACACCCATATTGGAATTGGGCCTTGAGATGATTTGATTTATGAGTTTTTAATAATTTGGCATTTTGGCATAATGGAAAATAAGTGAATAATAACCCATGAAACCACTTGATTAGAAAGCAAAAAATGCTCCTTAGGGATTGTTCTTGAATGGTGGAACATGTCTTGAAGCAATGGAATTAATCATAGGTCCATATGTCCCAAAATCTAAAAGTTGTAAAAATGAAACCCTAAAAACCACTTTGCCTTCTTTTGACCATAAGTTGAGTTTCACAAATGATATGGAGACCCACTAGTACTTGTTGGAAAGAGGAGAAAAAGATCTTCAACTTTCATGTTGGAGAAAAATTCATTTGAAGCTTCCTTGATGATGAAAAGTCAAGTTGAATGCAGTGCAGGAACTTGCCCAAAAAGGAAACTTCAAATTATAGGTCATTTCCATTTTTAGTAACTTTTGCACCAACTCCTGATTTTTGGTATGGCATGAAACTTGACTTTTGAGGACCATATGAGGATGTGAGACCTTGAAAACCCTGGAGAGAACCTCAAAATTTCACAGTTGACTTCTCCTCTCACTGTTGACTTTTACCCAATTCACCTGATTCTCAATCTTCTGATCAATTAAAATCCTCTTGGACCAAACTAATGGACAACCTCTCATCCCTAGATACTTAGAGACCCAAGGAATACCATGGAATCAAGTCTTGCCCAAAAAATCAGAAATAAACTGACTTTATGGCAAACCCTAGTTTTGGTACCCTCAGTCTAGGAGGAAATAGCACAGTCTCCAAATCCAAATTCCTCAGAATATGATGTGTATCCTCTCCAACAAAGATAAGATATGCCATTTGGTGATGATGAAAACCCAAGGAGCTTGCCCATTGGAGCAATAAACCCAAGAATCTCAAAACCCTAATCTATGCACTGGTTAGGAGAGGATGATCCACCTGAGCTCTCTTGGACAATACCAGGACTCTTGCTTGACCCTCTCAAGCACTACCTCAGGCACCTTGACCCCATGCTAAGAACCAATGATATGCACACATGATAATGCAAAATGCAATGCAACATAAGCCATTTAGTAATAAAGTAAGGAGGGCAAATTTTGGGGTGCAACACAACTCAACATGGTTCGACTCAACGACCGAACACGAAGTTACAATATCAGAGCAAGACCCTCTACATCGACCAAAAGCAAATAAACTCCAAAAGTCCTCGAAGGCATCCACAGCTAAGCCTGATCACCTGTACGTTACCCACGTGGAGGCAACATTCAAACAGGCAGGGTGAGTAATCACAATTCATTATAATCAATATAAAAATAGGATATGCATAAAATGGCATCATCATCATATACAACATCTTCAGGGTTATCCCAAGGAAAACATCAAAATCACAACATCATAAAATATATCAATTCCAAATAAATGAAATGCACAATAAGACTCATGCATGTGGTACCAATTGTCACAGTCGATGGACACTAGGCCATCACCCTCCAAAGATCCCCATCATTAGGATCGATTCTACACAAGAACCAGAGCACGTCAAATTTACCTCACATCCGCACAATGGGATTGAAGCCACCTTAGACCGAAGTCTAAAATGCTATGAATGCATGATACACAACCTCATTATTATCATCTTCAATAAAAGTCATTACGTGCATCATCATTCATCAAAATCTCATGTTAATCATATCATCATTTACTCATCAAAACATCATAAATAATCATCTCATAATCATAAATATACACATGGTAATTCATCATAAAAATCACAACTCAAAACATCTAGACAACACAAGAATCATAAAACAATTTAGCGAAACAGCAGACATTCGCTAGAATGTTCACTTTGCGAACTGATTCGCTGGGGTGTTCGCTTTGCGAGCTGCCAGCGAATCCCAGACTCCCATACAAAAACCAGAGAGATCCCACCCTGTCTCACTCGCTACTTCTATTCGCCTAGTGAAGTCATTCGCTGGGAAGTTCGCTTTGCCAACTTTAAATCACAATTAAATTTCATCTCAGTACTATCAAACAAAATCATCGCGCATTCGCTGCGCTACTCGCTTTGTGAATCTGGGGCGAGTATTCGCTTTGCGAAGGAATCATTCGCTTTACGAAGTCGCGATTTCAGGAAATCGCTGCTACGCATCAATAGCATAACAGACTCAAAAACTCTTACGATTCCAGCCTTCTTTACCCCAAAACATCCCAGAAACGTCCCTAAGGCATTATGGCAACAAAGGCACAAAACCTACGACTATTAGGTCGATTTGTCACACCATCCTAAACCTCAAAATCACATAAACCTTCACCAAATCAAATACCTTCATGACTCCATAAATCCCTTTTTTCTTATAAGATCCAAAATAACATCAACAGAAATCAGCCTCGAAGGCCTACTTTTATCCGATTCAATTCAACCCTTAATAATCAATCCACAAAATGCCCTAAAATCATCAGTTTACTCATAAAACCCATAAACCCTCATAAACCTCAAAATCCACTTTAAATACATCGAATCCTTATATTGAAAACAATGAAAGTCAATACTCCTCATACCTTAGATTGTCGATTCCAAGCCTTTCTCCCTTGAGTTCTTGGAAACCTTCTCGAATCCTAAGCTTTTCCCTCTTTCCTCAGAGCTCTGGCCTTTTCCTCCTTTTCACGGTCTAACAAAATGAATCCTATTTCTCTTAAATTCCTTTTTGTTAAACATAACATTTGGGCTTCTAAAATGGGCTTTCTCAATATTACCCTCACTAACTCCTCCTTAAAAGTTCAATTTACCCTTAATTCTTCTAATATTATTTAAATAAATAATAATACAATATATTCAATATTATATACTATTATTCAAATAAATAATCAAAACTCCACAAAACACCAACATCAACATAAACCACCAAAATTCTAAAAAATGCACGAATATTATATTTAAATAAATATTCTTACGAAATTTGGGGTGTTACAATTGTCCCCTACTTAAAGAATTTTGGCCCTCGAAAATTACCTCAAGGAAATAGAGTCGGATACGACTCCCTCATCTGATCTTCACGTTCCCAAGTCTAACTTTCGCCGGCTGGTCCACCCCACAACACCTTCACCAAAGCTATGTCTTTACCCCGCAGTTGCTTCATCTCTTGACCATCAATCCGCACAGGTAACGCTTCCACTGTCAGGTTACCCCTTACTTGTACATCATCCATCTGAATCACATGCGACAGATCCAGAATGTACTTCCTCAACTGAGACACATGGAACACGTCATGCAAATTTGCAAGTGACGGCAGTAAAGCAATCCGATAGGTTACTTCTCCTATCCTCAGCAAGATTTAATATGGACCAACAAAACATGGAGTGAGCTTCCTAGACTTCAAAGCTCGACCCACACCAGTCACTGGCGTCACCCTAAAAAACACGTGATCTCCCTCTTGGAATTCAAGTGTCTTCCTTCTCTTATCATGGTAACTCTTCTGGCAACTCTGCGACGCTCTCATCCTTTCTTGGATCATCTTAATCTTCTCGGTCGTCTCTTGCATAATCTCAGGTCCGAGTACAACACTCTCGCCCGACTCATACCAACACAAAGGAGTCATACACCTTCTCCCATACAAAGCTTCATAGGGCGCCATTCCAATACTAGCATGAAAACTATTATTGTACGTGAACTCAATCAACGGTAAATGGCTATCCCAAGATCCTCCGTGATCCAACACACAAGCCCTCAGGAAATCCTCTAAAGATTGGATAGTCCTTTCTATCTGACCGTCCGTCTGCGGATGATAGGCAGAACTCATTCTCAACTTAGTACCCAAAGCATCTTGCAAACTCTTCCAGAACCTAGATGTAAATCTCAGATCTCTATCTGACACAATACTCGAAGGTATTCCATGCAACTTCACAATCTCCTCAATGTACATCTCGACTAACTTCTGCATAGAATGATTAATCTTCATCGGCAAGAAATGAGCCGATTTAGTTAATCTATCCATGATCACCCAAATAAAATTGTTTCCCTTAGCAGTTCTCGATAATCCTGACACAAAATCCATGGAAATGCTATCCCATTTCCATTCTGGAATATTTAACGGCTGCATCATACCTAAAGGCTTCTGATGCTCAATCTTTGACTTCTGACAAGTCAAACATGCATAGACAAACTCCGTAATATCCTTCTTCATACCCGGCCACCAAAATAACTTTTTCAAATCCTGGTACATCTTCGTAGCACCGGGATGAATACTCAACCTACTTCGCTGTCCTTCTTCTAAAATACTCTTCTTGATTTCTGGAATATCTAGAACACATACCCTATCTCGAAACCTCATTACACCATCCTCATCAATTCGGAATTCTCCTCCATTATCTTGGTTAATCAAAGTCAACTGGTCAACCAACTTTAAATCAGATTGCTGTCCCACTCTAATTTCTTCCAAAATACCACTAGTCAACTTCAACATTTCCAACTTCACACTGTCAGAGGTATTCTCACATACCAAACTCAAATCTCTGAATTTCTCAATTAATTCCAACTCTTTCACCATAAGCATCGGCATATGCAATGACTTTCTGCTCAATGCATCGACCACTACATTTGCTTTGCCCGGATGATAACTCAAATCAAAATCGAAATCCTTCAACAGCTCTAACCACCTCCTCTGCCTCATATTCAATTCTTTCTGATCAAATAAGTACTTCAGACTTTTATGATCACTGAACACTTTAAACTTAGAGCCAAACAGATAATGTCTCCAAATCTTCAATACAAACACCACCGCGGCCAATTCCAAGTCATGGGTAGGATAATTCCTCTCATGGACTCGCAATTGCCTCGAAGCATAGGCAACAACTTGTCCATTCTGCATCAATACTCCACCAAGACCCATCTTCGACGCATCATAATACACCACAAAAGATTCGCTTAGATTAGGCAAAATCAACACTGGAGCGGTCGTCAACCTCTTCTTCAATTCCACAAAACTCTCTTCACAAGCTACATCCCATACAAAAGCTTGACCCTTTCGAGTCAACTGAGTCAAAGGTAATGCCAACTTAGAAAAGCCTTCGATAAACTTGCGGTAATAACCTGTCAATCCCAGAAAACTTTGTATCTCGGTAGCAGACTTCAGAGTCTCCCACTGTAACACAACATCAATTTTAGAGGGATCAACAGCAATCCTGCCACTTGAAATAACATGGCCAAGAAAACTCACTTCCTTCAACCTAAACTCACACTTGGACTGCTTTGCATACAACTTCTCCTCTTTCAATACTTGTAACACAGTTCTCAAATGCTCAGCATGTTCTTCTTCAGATCTAGAATATATCAAGATATCATCGATAAACACCACTACAAACTTATCCAAATACTCATGAAAAATCCGATTCATGTACTCTATGTACACATCAGGTGCATTGGATACACTAAATGGCATCACAGTATATTCATAGTGACCATACCTCGTCCTGAAAGCCGTCTTCGGAATATCATCAGGCTTAACACGAATCTGATGATAACCAGACCTCAAATCAGTCTTACTGAACACACAAGCGCCTACCAACTGATCCATCAAATCGTCAATTCTCAGAAGCGGATACTTATTCTTGATAGTCACCTTATTCAACTGCTGATAATCAACACACAACCTCATGCTACCATCTTTCTTCTTTACTAGCAACACAAGGGCACCCCACGGAGAAACACTCGGTCGAACAAACTTCTTCTCAAGAAATTCTTCCAGTTGTTTCTTCAATTCACTTAACTCAGAAGCTGACATCCGATAAGGAGCCATAGACACTAGACTCGTACCTGGTATTAAGTCCACTACAAACTCTACTTCACACTCTGGAGGCAAATCACTGATGTCATCTGGAAACATGTAACACCCTAAATAATCCCCCTTGTAATATAAATAAAATCGGAGTAAAATAAAATATCAAACATTTTAGGATGCTACTTTCATCAAACACCTGCTCATATACTTGATATGCATCACATCATTTTAAAAATTATTTTAACAACAACGATAATGATAAAAGATCTCTAACTTCATTTTCTTTTTATTAAAACAGCGGAAACATCAACACATATTCATTACAACGTAAGCATAGTATTTCAATTAAATAAATAACTAAAATTAAGAGATATCTAAAATATCAAGCAAAACATAGCCTAAGAAAACATAACATTCCATGACCCCAGTGTTACATATCAGAGCAGACACCGACACAAAGGCATAAACGAAAGACTCCATCTTCCACTCACATCCGATCTCCCACTGCGAATTATCTGCACGTTACCCACGTGGAGGCAACATTCAAACAGAAGGGGTGAGATTCTCAAATCAACAAAAGAAACAGACGATATAAATATGAAAGCATAAATCATCAAGTAATCCACCCTTCAACACAACTTTCATTAATTTCAACACAAACAGATAACCACACATTTCATAATGTAACACAGCTTTTATATAATGCAATGAGACACCAACTTGACTCAATGCATGTGATACCAAAATCGACCCCTGTTCCATGGTCACAATTCCCGTTGAAACTCTCGACCCCTGTTTCATGGTCAAGTATGGCCCCTATTTCATTATCACACCAATGACCCCTATTTCATGGTCACGTACGACCCCTATTTCATGATCGTACCAACAACTGTGATTGCTTACACCCCATCTGGGCACACAATCACGCCAACAACAACGATTCCATCAAGGAATTTGGATAGATGATAACACCCCATCTGGGCACGCCATCCCATAACTATGCACATGCCATGCACCATCAATGACAACATGCAACAACGACTCATGCACGCACATAGCATATTCATCATCATGCCAATACCACTCGACAATCAACACGCATTTATCGAAACATGCATATAACTCATCAAAACATACCTATCACATAACATGCCATAACAACTCAAAGTCATCATCATACTACCACATAAGTAACGGCTAGTGCATTTACAAGTTACGTCACAACAACTCAACAACAACCTCATTCAACTTCATAAACAACAACTATTGCATTTATCAGTTAAGTCACAACACATCATACCATAACTAGTCAACAATATCATCACACAATATTATAAGCAACAACGATTACAATCACATGGTATGCTACAATAACTTCTCAACAACCTCACGCAACATCATAAGCAACAATCACAACACACATTCCTACGACTAACTCCCACATTTCACATTTCAACACATCGGAACCTACACGAAAACTCATATGGTGCGTCGAATAGTTGGAAATCTATCATTGAAAATAATTTTAACATAAAGTACATAAAGTCATCTTTCCAACGATTCGAACGGCGACCCAAACGGACTTACGAGTAAAAAGTTATGAATTTTCGAAGTTTTTAAAATAAGCTGCCCGAGGGGACCGCGCTAAGTGCCAAAAACCGGGCTAAGCCCGCTCTACGATTCAGCCAAAAGTGCCTGCGATGACAGCACTTCTCCCACTGCGATTTCACACCCTTAAATTGCATTTTTAACCCCAATAACCCCAGTTTAAGTCATTAAAACCCATTTATACCACATATACATTATTCACAACAATCTCAACAATTCGAATACAACAATTTCGTCAATTCCAAACATTTTAGTTATAGATTCTTCCCCAAAACCCCAATTAATCCACAAACAACAATCCATGGCATCTACCTAATGATTCCTACCCACATACCTACATCATCTAACCCTTGAGTGATTAAAGAAATCCCACCCCTACCTTGTATTGATGAGCTTCCCTCTTCCTCAATGGGTTCCTCTCCTTCTTCTTGCCCTAGCCTCTTCTCCCTTTTGCCTTCACTTTCACGTATGATTAAAACTCCCTTCTCATTCTCTAATTTTTCTTTATAAAGTCCCTCATTATGGATTACCTCTTTTACCCTTACTTACTCTTCTACAATTACGAGCTTGCCCCTCAATTATCTACACACCTTATTTTCTATTTATCCCATTACATTATTAGTAATATTTTTGGATCCAACTAAATACTAATAATAATAATTCTCATCAATTATATCATTTCACTAATGTCCATTTTACACTATGGTTAAGCAAATATTAATTAAATAAGCCTAACTAATTTTAGTCTCCACACTACCTACTTCTACGCTTTCGGTCATACACCCCTACGACCCTCAAGACTCAATCTTAAGGCCGCTATTCTTCACTACGGGTACATAAAACATAACAAATACACAACAACATACAATCAACTACAACAACTCATTATTATATTCATAAATAATAATTAAATAAAAACGGGCGTTACAACTCTCCCCCACTTAGAATATTTTCGTCCTCGAAAATTCACCTGATGCGAACTACCCCGGATAAGTCCTCGTATCCGACTAATCAATTCCCATGCCATGAAAGGCAACACCGCGGTTAACACAAGACAACAAACTACCTTATTAATGACAATAACAACAAGATGCAATGCTCACGCGGTGCACTCGACGACCAACTCAAGACACAAAGAATACCCAAGTTAAGAACACACAGGTTCACTATAAACCAGAACACAACATGATCGTTACCATCACCATAGGCAACACTCCCCTAATTCCCCATCATAGGAATTAGCTACTCGCACTCGAACTATCACCATAGGTAACGAGGCAACAACAAGGATAAAAACACAAAAGTACATAACACAACCTCAAGGTAACCAAATTACCAACATCGTTGTTACACACGTACGAACAAACTGCACTACACCACGCTTTCGTTGCACACTCGAATTACTCGCAACTATCAAATCTATCAAGTTCACATCCAACTTCCGACCATCAAAGCAGACATAAGAAACATATTTCGACTTAATTCATCAGGAATTCCGGCCAAACAGGTATTCTACACTCTTGTGATTACTAAATACTTCAGACCTAGATTCATAAAAATAATACCTTCGGATACCCAACACAATTACAACCTCAGCCAATTCCAAATCTTGAATAGGATAGATACTTTCATGAATCTCCAACTATCGTAAAACATAAGCTACAACTTCACCATCTTATATTATCACACTGTCTAAACTCATCTTAAACACATAACAGCATCCCAATACCATAACCGCATAAGGATACATATTTCCAATCAATTTCGACAAGAAAAATCACCTTTTCCACTCCCAGACCGCGCTAAGCGGGATCCGACTCGCGCTAAGCACGCTCGCTTCTTCCTCGAGAGGTCGAGAGTCTTCCAGACCGCGCTGGGCGCGCTCAACGGAGCTAAGCGCCCTTCGCGATTCCTGCTACAAAACTCCGTGATAATAACCGACTAAGTCCAAGAATATTATACTCCCCTTAATCCACTGCATAGCTTCCTCATTGTAGAACTACATCTACTTGGATGGATCCACAACAATACCCTCCTCTGAATTAACACAATCAAGTAAACTCATCTCTACTAACCAAAAATCACACTTTGATAATTTAACATATAACTCCACTTCTTTCAATACTTGTAACTCAATTCTCAATTACTCTACACGTTCTTCTTCCGATTTTTATAATAGATCCGAGCATCCATAATGAACACCAGTTCTAACTTATCCAAATAAGTATGGAAGATACGATCCATACTCCCTACACACACTTTAAGGCGTACTAGTCACTACTATCCTCTACCAAACATCCTTGGTTGAATCATGGTCTCGCATTTCCATTTACTCCCTCACTGGATCATCTTTCCAATGCTTCAAGTCTCATGTCTATCGGATTCTCGATTCATCTCAAATAAAAACTCAAGCTACCTCGGACACAACTGTGAGTTTCCATACTACTCACCGATCCACACGCAACCTCATGCTGTCATCCTTTTCTTTACTAATAATAATAAGGCTCTCCACGGAGATACCCTTGGCATATCTTTAGTCGGCACATTGTTCTTTGCTTCTGATAAGTAACTATCAACATCCTCTGATCAACATACAAAAGTCTCGAATCCACCTCATCTTCAGATATAGGAATCTGCATCGACTAATCAAACAATCCACAAGCACTTAGCTTGACTTCAAACAATTCAATGTACACACTATACCAGCTGGCAAGACACGTCTATCCCATCCAACATGATTCCGTCTACTATCAACAAGAGATTAAGGGTGATCAGTTCCTCAATTTGTCAATATGTAGTCGGCAACCATAACGGTGGCATAAATCGTCATTATCCAACTACAATAGCGTCCTTTCTTTAATTTCACAATCTCGATGATCCGTATAGTTTCATATTTGGTCTCATCCTAATCACAATCTTAACAGTACCATCTCATCATCGGGTTGGTGATAGAACTTTCCAAAATCTTCTTGACACATGTTGACACCATATCATCAATGACACACAATCCACGTTACTATTTAACCTTCTCCATTCCTCAAAAATCTCTCCACTCTAATCATTCTCAACTGGCATATGCCGCATCTCCATGTGTTTCTCTGAGGTCTTCACCTCCGTCCTGTTACTAAACATCTTATACCTGACCTCATCTTACCCACTTTCAGCAAGACTCACTCAACTTCAAACGCAATTATCTCCTTCAATACAGACCTTCTTGATACAAAATTATATGCCAAAATGAAGGGAATTTTCTGTAGATCCCAGAAATTTAAGAACCGCTTAAATCCGAGTTACGAGTAAAAAGTTATCACCTGTTTAGTGTAGGCTGTTCCTTAAGTGCGAAAATGAAGATTGGTAATGGTGAACATGAGTTCCACCTCTTTCTCTTACTTCTAAGATTCTCCAACTATCCTCACTTTTCACCCAAATCTGAAGGTAATCCGACTTCAATTCCATTATACCGAAAAGACACTAGCCCACCAGTTGGTCCATCAAATCATCAATCCCGTTGAAATGAATATTTATTCTCACTCATTACCTTACACAATTGTCAATAATCCACACACAATCTCGTACTACCTTCTTTCTCCTTAACTAATAACACCGGAGCTACACTTGTCTCAACAACACACTACACCACTCATCTAAATAATTGGTAAACACATGGTTTAACTCCACCAACTCGTCCCAAAAATGACATCATCTTGTTCCAACTAAAGATAACTGTGCACCTCCTAAGGAAACACGTCAGGATACTCCACACATCACCGACCTATCTCTAGCCACAACATCGCCTTTCCCCTCACAAGGAAGCGAACAACGAAAACACCTTACCGTCTTCCCTTAAGGATCACACCATTCTCAAACAGTTGGACAATCCAACACCGCACTCCCTCATGCGACAACATGATATCCAATCCCTCAACCACTAGAATATCCAAGAGAAGCAGATACTTCTCCCCCACTTGTTTTATTCCCAACCTGCAAATGGAAAACAAAACAAGCACCGGCAGTGTTTTCACACACATGTCGCATACTAGGGAACAACATAATTAGACAACCTGGCCGGACGGACCGACCTGCTCGGATACCACTTTGTAACACCCTAAATAATCCCCCGTGTAATATAAATAAAATCGGAGTAAAATAAAATATCAAACATTTTAGGATGCTACTTTCATCAAACACCTACTCATATACTTGATATGCAGCACAATATTTTAAAATTATTTTAACAACAACGATAATGATAAAAGATCTCTAACTTCATTTTCTTTTTATTAAAACAGCGGAAACATCAACACATATTCATTACAACGTAAGCATAATATTTCAATTAAATAAATAACTAAAATTAAGAGATATCTAAAATCTCAAGCAAAACATAGCCTAAGAAAACATAACGTTCCATGACCCCAGTGTTACATATCAGAGCAGACACCGACACAAAGGCATAAACGGAAGACTCCATCTTCCACTCACATCCGATCTCCCACTGCGGATTATCTGCATGTTACCCACGTGGAGGCAACATTCAAACAGAAGGGGTGAGATTCTCAAATCAACAAAAGAAACAGATGATATAAATATGAAAGCATAAATCATCAAGTAATTCACCCTTCAACACAACTTTCATTAATTTCAACACAAACAGATAATCACACATTTCATAATGCAACACAACTTTTATATAATGCAATGAGACACCAACTTGACTCAATGCATGTGGTACAAAAATCAACCCCTGTTCCATGGTCACAATTCCCGTCGAAACTCTCGAACCCTGTTTCATGGTCAAGTATGACCCCTATTTCATGATCACACCAACGACCCCTATTTCATGGTCACATACGACCCCTATTTCATGATCGCACCAACAACTGTGATTGCTTACACCCCATCTGGGCACACAATCATGCCAACAACAACGATTCCATCAAGGAATTCAGATAGACGATAATACCCCACCTGGGCACGCCATCCCATAACTATGTACATGCCATGCACCATCAATGACAACATGCAACAACGACTCATGCACGCACATAGTATATTCATCATCACGCCAATACCACTCGACAATCAACACACATTTATCGAAACATGCATATAACTCATCAAAACATACCTATCACATAACATACCGTAATAACTCAACGTCATCATCATACTACCACATAAGTAACATTTACGTCACAACAACATCATGCAACTTCAAAAACAATAACTATTGCATTTATCAGTTAAGTCACCACACATCATACCATAACTAGTCAACAATATCATCACACAATATTATAAGCAACAACGATTACAATCACATGGTATGCTACAACAACTTCTCAACAACCTCACGCAACATCATAAGCAACAATCACAACACACATTCCTATGACTAACTCCCACATTTCACATTTCAACACATCGGAACCTACGCGAAAACTTATATGGCGCGTCAAATAGTTGGAAATCTATCATTGAAAATAATTTTAACATAAAGTAAATAAAGTCAGTTTTCCAACGATTAGAACGGCGACCCAAACAGACTTACGAGTCAAAAGTTATGAATTTTCAAAGTTTTTAAAATAAGCTGCCCGAGAGGACCGCGCTAAGCGTCAAAAACCGGGCTAAGCCCGCTCTGCGATTCAGCCAAAAGTGCCTGCGATGACAGCACTTCTCCCACTACGATTTAACACCCTTAAATTGTATTTTTAACCCAAATAACCCCAGTTTAAGTCATTAAAACCCATTTATACCACATATACATTATTCACAACAATCTCAACAATTCGAATACAACAATTTGGTCAATTCCAAACATTTTAGTTATAGATTCTTCCCAAAACCCCCAATTAATCCACAAACAACAATCCTTGGCATCAACCTAATGATTCCTACCCACATACCTACATCATCTAACCCTTGAGTGATTAAAGAAATCCCACCCCTACCTTGTATTGATGAGCTTCCCTCTTCCTCAATGGGTTCCTCTACTTCTTCTTGCCCTAGCCTCTTCTCCCTTTTGCTTTCACTTTCACGTATGATTAAAACTCCCTTCTCATTCTCTAAATTTTCTTTATAAAGTCCCTCATTATGGATTACCTCTTTTACCCTCACTTACTCTTCTACAATTATGAGCTTGCCCCTCAATTATCTACGCACCTTATTTTCTATTTATCCCATTACATTATTAGTAATATTTTTGGATCTAACTAAATACTAATAATAATAATTCTCGTCAATTATATCATTCTACTAATGTCCATTTTACACTATGGTTAAGCAAATATTAATTAAATAAGCCTAACTAATTTTAGTCTCCACACTACCAACTTCTATGCTTTCGGTCATACACCCCTACGACCCTCAAGACTCAATCTTAAGGCCACTACTCTTCACCACGGGTACATAAAACATAACAAATACACAACAACATATAATCAACTACAATAACTCATTATTATATTCACAAATAATAATTAAATAAAAACGGGCGTTACAAAACACATCGGGGAAATCACATACAACAGGTAAGTCGACATTCACAGCTTCACGATCAATTTGCAATGATGCAAACATTGCAAACACCAGGGCTTCATCTTCCAAAAGTTCGTCTACTTGCTTAGCAGACAAGAACATCGACTCCTCACTATCACCAAGCTCAGGAAATTTCACAGTCTTATTATAACAGTTGATGTGAACACGGTTGAACTCCAAACAGTTCATTCCAAAGATTACATTGATCTGGTGCAAGGGTAAGCACACCAAATCCATCACAAAAATCTTCCCAAAAATCGTCAGAGGACATCTCAAACACATAAAGGTAGTAGTAATAGAACCACTAGTTGAAGTTTATATTACCATATTACCATTCATATCGGACAACTTCAAACCCAATCTATTAGCATATTCAAGCGAGATAAAAGAATGAGCAGCACCAGTATCAATAATAGAAATTAACTCGATATTATTAATAAAACAAGTACCTCGAATCAGGTTGTCCTTCTCTGACACTTCTGCACCACTCAAAGCAAACACACGGCCACTGTCTGAGCGGCAATAGCGGTCTTCTTCGGCTTTTGACATTGAGTATTGATATGACCTTTCTCACCATAATTGAAATAGGTTGGACCATTATGTTTGCAATCAGTAGCTTTATGACCCTTCTTACCACATTTGTAGCACCTCACCACACTAAATTTGTCAGTGGAGAGGGGGCCGGTGATTAATGAATTGCGAGTAGTGCGTGAATTTCCTGAAGTGTTTCTGGATGATATTACTGTTGTACCGCCAGAGAGAGAAGTGGAGTTTACTATTGATCTTGTCCCTGGTACCAGACCAATTTCTATGACACCATAAAGGATGTCGACATCATAATTGACAGAGCTGAAGAAGTAACTGGAAGAGTTGTTAGAAAAGAAATTTGTGAGACCAAGTGTATCGCCTTGGGGAGCTTCGGTGTTGTTGGTGAAGAAAAAGGATGGAAGTATGAGGTTGTGTATCAATTACAGACAGCTGAATAAAGTGACGATTAAGAACAAGTATCCGCTTCAGAGAATAGATGACTTGATGGATCAATTAGTCGGTGCCCGTGTGTTTAGCAAGATTGACTTAAGGTCGGGTTATCATCAGATACGGGTAAAGGACGAAGATGTTCAGAAGACGGCCTTCAGAACCCGATATGGACATTATAAGTATGTGGTGATGCCCTTCGGAGTTACTAATGCACCTGGTGTATTCATGAAATATATGAATCATATTTTTCATGCTTACTTGGATCAATTTGTGGTTATCTTTATTGACGATATTCTAATCTATTCTAAGTCAGAAGAGGAACACGCTGGACAATTGCGGATCGTGCTGCAAGTGTTGAAAGAGAAGAAGCTCTATGCTAAGTTGTCTAAGTGCGAATTCTGGTTGAGAGAGGTAAGTTTTCTTGGGCATGTTATTTTAGGTGATGGTATTGCTGTGGATCCATCCAAGGTAGATGCAGTCCTGTAGTGGGAGGCTCTGAAGTCAGTAACTGAGATTAGAAGCTTTTTGGGCTTGGCTGGTTATTACCGAAGGTTTATTGAAGGGTTTTCAAAGTTGGCACTTCCGTTGACTCAGTTGACGTGCAAGGGTAACGTGTTTGTATGGGATGTTCATTGTCAGAAGAGTTTCATCGAGCTAAAGAAGAGATTGGCTACAACTCCAGTTTTGACTCTACCCGAACCAAATGAGCCATTTGTGGTGTATTGTGATGCTTCCTTGATGGGTTTAAGAGGTGTGTTGATGCAGGATGGTAAGGTTGTGGCTTATGCTTCGCGACAATTAAGGGTCCATGAGAGGAATTATCCAACTCATGACTTGGAATTAGATGCAGTGGTATTCCTATTGAAAATTTGGAGGCACTATCTTTATGGTTCCAGATTTGAAGTGTATAGTGATCATAAGAGCTTGAGGTATCTGTTTGACCAGAAGGAGTTGAATATGAGACAAAGAAGATGGTTGGAGTTCTTAAAGGACTATGATTTTGGCTTTAACTATCATCCTGGTAAAGCTAATGTCGTGGCTGACGCTTTGAGTCGGAAGACGTTGCATATGTCTGCTATGATGGTTAAAGAGTTAGAATTGATTGAACAGTTTAGAGATATGAGTTTGGTTTGCGAGCAGACACCGCATAGTGTGATGTTGGGTATGCTGAAGATCAACATTGAATTTCTTAATAGCATCAGAGAAGGTCAGAAGTTAGATGTGAAACTGGTGGATTTGACGATTGGAAATGACCAGGCGGAAGGTAATGAATTCAGAGTAGATGAATAAGACGTGTTGAGATTCCGTGACAGGATTTACATTCCTGACGATTCTGAGTTGAAAATGATGATTCTAGAAGAGAGTCACAGGAGTAGTTTAAGTATCCATCCAGAAGCTATGAAGATGTATCAAGACTTGAAGAAGATATTTTGGTGGCATGGATTGAAACGTGATGTGGCTAAGTTTGTATATGCTTGTTTAACTTGTCAGAAGTCGAAGGTGGAACATCAGAAACCTGCTGGTTTGATGCAACCGTTAGATATCCCAGAGTGGAAGTGGGACAACATTTCTATGGATTTTGTGACCGGGTTGTCTAATACGCCGAGAGGACATGATTCCATTTGGGTAGTGGTGGATAGATTGACGAAGTCGGCACATTTTATTCTGATTAATATCAGTTTTCCTTTGCAGAAGCTGGCAGAGATCTATATTCGGGTGATTATGAAGTTGAATGGAGTTCCGTTGAGTATTGTGTCGGACCGAGATCCAAGGTTCACTTCTAGGTTTTGGGAGAGTTTGCAAGAAGCTTTGGGATCGAAATTGAGATTGAGTTCGGCTTATCATCTGCAGATGGATGGCCAGACAGAGAGGACTATACAATCTTTGGAGGATTTGTTGAGGGCTTGTGTGCTTGAACAAGGAGGTTCTTGGGATAGCCATTTGCCATTGATTGAGTTCACTTATAATAACAGTTATCATTCCAGTATTGGAATGGCGCTTTTTGAAGCATTGTATGGTCGAAGTTGTCGGACACCTTTGTGTTGGCATGAATCTGGTGAGAGGGTAGTACTTGGACCTGAAATTGTTCAGCAGACTACCGAAAAGGTGAAGCTGATTCGGGAGAAGATGAAAGCTTCGCAGAGTAGGCAGAAGAGTTACCATGATAAGAGGAAGAAAGATCTTGAGTTCCAAGAAGGAGACCATGTGTTTTTGAGAGTCACTCCGGTGACCGATGTTGGACGTGCGTTGAAGTCGAGGAAGCTTACTCCTCGATTTATTGGTCCATATCAGATTTCTGCAAGAGTTGGACCTGTTGCCTACAGAGTGGCGTTGCCACCCCATTTGTCGAACTTGCATGATGTATTCCATGTTTCGCAGCTTCGGAAGTATGTTTCGGATCCGTCGCATGTGATTCCGATGGATGAGGTGGAGGTGAGAGATAATCTTACAGTTGAGGCCTTACCAGAGCATATTGAAGATCGCGAGGTAAAGAAGTTGAGAGGCAAAGAGATCGCTCTCGTGAAGGTAGTGTGGGGAGGTGCTGCCGATGGGAACATGACTTGGGAGTTAGAGAGCAGGATGCGAGAGTCGTATCCAGAGTTGTTCGCATCAGGTAAATTTTTCGAGGACGAAAATATTCTAAGTGGGGGAGAGTTGTAACGCCCCATTTTATTTTAATCATTATTCGTAATTATAATTGCACGTCGATATGTATAATGGTGTGAATATGCATGTTTCGTGGTGTTTGGAATACCCTTAGTGGTGGGTAGTGGCCTTAAGAATAAGACTTTAAAGTAGTAAGGGGTGTGTGACCAAAAACATAGAATTGGTGGTGTGGGGAGTAAAATCAATTATAATAGTAGGTAAATATTAATTTAATTAATATCTGATGAAAATTATTATTATTATTATTATTATTTCATTAGTTAGATTAAGTGAAAATAATAATAATATAATAAGAGAATAGAGAAGGGAGAAGTCATTCTACGTGAAAACAAGAGGAAGAAGCAAGAGGGAAGTCTAGGGCTCAAGAGAGAAGAAGGAAATCTTGCAAGAACTCTAAGGTAAGGGTGGGGTTCTTTAATCACTTAAGGGATGAATGATATATGTATGGGGGTAGATAAATCGTTAGGTTCATATCCATGTATTCTCTAATTGTTTGATGGTTCCGGTGAGAAGTTGAGGTTGCATGTCGGTAATAATAATGCGTATATTGCGTGAATTGATTGTTGGAATTATGGTTTTTGGTGTTATAAGAAGTTCTAATGGATGTGTATTGTTGCTTACTAATTTAGTAATTCAAATTATGTAATAAATGATGTTTGGGATGTCGGGATGGGTTAAATAAGTGATTTTTCGTGACAGAGCAGCAGAAAATCAATTCTGCAGGTAGAGTAACCGGTTATTGGATTTGGAGTAACCGATTACCTAGTGTAAAATTGGGGGATTTTAACTCTGTTTCAGCAGAGTAACCAGTTACCAGTTTTGAAGTAACCAGTTACCCTGTACAAAATCTGCATAACAGGAGCGTGAGAGGCCGAAGTAACTGGTTACCTTGTTTGCAGTAACCGGTTACCACTGGACATAACAGATTTTCTAAAATTTCAAAAATTCATATCTTTTGGCTCGTAAGTCTATTTCGGTCGATGTTCGAATCGTTGGAAAGCTGATTTTATGTACTTTTTAAAAAAATTATTTTCAATGATAGAATTCCAACTATTTGACGCGCTATATGTGTTTCCGTGGATGTTTCTACATGTAGAACCGTGAAATATGTAACTCGGCCGTACAAATGCGTGTTGTTGTTGTGGATGACAATGTTTGCATGTGTTGGTAGGTATATACTGCATGTTGGATAGTTGTGGTGTAATTTATTGGTTGTATGCTAGTTATGTTCATTATGTCATTGTTGTATGTTGTTGTCGCGTGCATATCATGTTGCATGAGTTGTGAGATAAGACATGTGCCCGTGTGGGGTGTGAGCGCCTATCCGGATTCCTTGTAATGGAATCGTGTTGTTGCTGTTGTTGAGGTGATCGTGTACCCATGTGGGATGTGAGCGATCACGACTGTCGTGTGCCTATGTGGGGTGTGAGCGACTTAAATGGAAATTCCGACGGGAATTGGGATCATGAAAAAGGGATCGTATTGGTACCACATGCATTGAGTCGAGTTATAGGTCTCATTGCATTGTATAATGACTGTGTTGCATTATGGATTGTGTGATTGTCTGTGTGTAATGAAGGGTGAATTATATGATGATTTTATGCCTTTATATTTATATCATCTATTTCTTTTGTTGATTTGAGAATCTCACCCCTTCTGTTTGAATGTTACCTCTACGTGGGTAACGTGCAGATAAGCAGGATTAATGCGGAGTTGAAGTTAGTGAAGACAGAGTCTTCTCTTTTATTTCGTTGAGTCGGCGTCTGCTCTGATTGTAACACTTTGTTTTTGGAACGCTTGTCGTTGTTTATTTTAGTATTTGATGTCGCTTTATTTACTTAATGATGATTATGTGGTACTAAAGATGTTATGTTTCAGTTGATTTTCCGCTGCCATATGAAAAGATTGATTTTGCATAGTTTTATTAATGTTATCTCTGTGTTACCTATGATATGAATGAGTAGGTGTTTGTTGAATGTAGCATCCTAACTGATTGTATGCTTTATTTTACTCTGATATTTTGTTATTAATTGTCTCAGGGGTTTAGGGTGTTACACTAATCTAGGGTTGTACTCCAAGCTTGGGTTTTAGCTTCACACATAATAATATCCCAACCAATGTATGAGTACAATATGTAATAAACATAAATAAACATATATATAATAATTATAAAATAATCATAAAGTCTATAATAATCATAAAAAATATATATATAGAAAAAACAGTAAACAAACAAGACAAACAAACAAGAACCCTAAAACCCAATGTTAGGATGAACTCTCTTTTTAGGGAAGTATAAGAATTCCCAAAATTACAGAGTCACCATCATCCTTTATTCGTCATAAGGGATAGGAAAATAATGATAAAACCTAAATCCTAAGGGAGAGACGCTAAGGTTCGGGAGTCGGTTAAGTGAGCGGAAGGTGTTAGGCACCCCTCACCTCCATTGTACTCAATGTGATCCTCCTTAAGTTCCAGGGTATGTTTGCTTACTAATTGAATGCTTGACTGTTTATATTTATTTACAAAATCCTTATTATTAAAATAGACGAAATGATTTGAGTAAGAGAGAAACCCTAAATTTTTTATTATTATTGTACTTGCTAGGGTTTACAACCCTATGCTTACGTACCCTCAAATTTGAAGGATCGGAGTATTCGTAGTTCACCTCCCCTGTCCCTTATTTGGTTGGTGTTTTTTATCCCTTACCCCTTTATGTTTAAGTTATAATTATCCCTTATCCCTTATCCTTAATCTCTTATCCCTAATCTCTTATCCCTAATCTTTTATTTATACACTTAGATTCTTTAGAGTTTTATTCCAAAGCTTCTATCCCAATTCCCTCCTTGAAAAAAGTGAGTTAGAGGTTTTTATCCCTTTATCCCTTATCCCTTATCCCCAATCCTATGTTTATACTCTTGGATCACAAGAGTTTTATCCCATATTCTTTATTCCTTGTCCTAAACTTTATACACTTTGAATCTAAGAGTTTTATCCCATTTTCTATCCCTTACTCTAAATTTTATACTCTTTGGATCTAACAGTTTTATCCCATTTTTATCCCTTATCCTAATATTTTATCCCTAATATTTATCCCTAAGATTATCCGAAAAAAATAATTAAGTTCTATAATTAATCCTATATATATATTTTACTTCCTCATATTATTAGTATTATTCCAATTTAAAATTGATCCTTAATTTTAATAGGTATTCATTCCAAATTTAGTCCCTAATAATAATTGTAATCATTTATAAAAAAAAAGCCCATATTTTATCCCTTAATTTTTATCCCTTATTCCAAAATAAAAATTCCCTTAAATATTCATAATATAATATGAAAAATAAATCCCAAAAGAAACATTTTAATCCAATTATTTTAAAAATAAATTAAATAAATAATTATAACAATAATTTTCCCAAAATAAATAAACCCCCATTTTAAAAACCCATGTAAAAAATTAAAACCCAATATAACAATCTAAAAATATTATAAACCTCTATTTGAAGAATTATAAATTATCATCACCCATATTTTTTTAAATCCAAAAAATTGTAAAGAATATTATAAACCCATATTTTATACAAAAAGTAAATAAACCCATCTTTGTGAAAAGTACGTAAAACTCATGTTTATAAATAAAGCCATTAGTGAACCCAAAAATATAACCCCATTTATAAAATAAGCCCCAAATTTAATTATAGAAAATAAATTTATTATTATAGACTCCCCTTTAATAAAATAAATCCACATTTATAAAAATAAATTAAATAAAAGCCCAAGTTGTCAATCCAATAAACAAACCATTATAAACACCAAAGTTAAGAATAAAACCAAATTTTATTAATTATGAATTATAAACCCCAAAATTTATAAATTAACAATCCCCTAAATTAATCCAAAATATTTTAATTAAACATTTTATTTCTGATTCTTAATTATTATTAGTTTTTTCCTTTCTTTTTTTTTTGAAATATATATTTTTAAAGCTTAATGCTAACAATATTCCAGTGACAACAATACATTCCACAACAATATTCCAACGATAATAATATATTTCACGACAACATTCCAATGATAATAAGGTAAATATCTATGAGGAAGAATCAATAATTTTTGTGACACTAACCTGGACTGTCGTGACTCACTTAAGCTGCTTCCTCCCTTCTTTTCTTTTCGTTTCTTGCGTTCTCCTTTTCCTTCTTTGATATTTCTTGAACTCCTTTGCGTTCTTCTTTCGATTTTTCTGTATTCCCTGCGTTCTTCCTTTTACTCTTTCGATCTTTCCCTATCGCGTTCTTCCTTCAATATTTCTCTATTCCTCGCGTTCTTCCTTTTTCCCTTTCGATCTTTCTTGATCAGCTGATGATGTAGGCTAAGGTTTATTTGTTGTTGTTCTTCAAAGTGAAGAACAATAACTTTGAGGTAAGAATATGTAAATTGTGGGTGAGAAAATATGAGAAAAAAGAGGTTCTATTTATAGGGTAGAATTAGGTCAAAAAATTGAATGTGATTGTCTAATTTATGAAGGATGCAATCTGACCTGATTTTCTCTATTTCTTAAGGCCCAAGCCAATGAATCTGGATGGATTCATGGCTTGGTGAATTCAAATTAATTTAAATAGTAATGAAAAGTCTAATAATGATGATGAAAAAATATTTGATTTTTTTTTTATTTTTATGATTTTTTGAGATTTTTTTCATAAAATAATGATTTTATTGAAAAAAAATCATGTTTTTAAAAATCCATTAAATAAAAATACGAAAATTAAAAATTAAATTATAAAAAAAATACTATTTTTGTGATTCTTTTTATGAAAAAATAGAATATAAAAAGTTAGTAGTGAAAAAACAAATAGAACATTAAAAGTGAGGAAGGTGAGATTCGAGCTCACAACCTCTCCGTCTTGTAACTCTTTATACTCCCCTTGCTACCAAGGGTACCATTTTATTTATTCAAAATAAAACAACATTAGCGAGTATTTACTAAACATTTTAATAATAATTTCATGATAATACTAATATTAATAATAATATTAATATTAACATTAATCCTCTAATAACCCCACTATGACCCTAGTATAATTCGATTAAAAATTAATATGACCCTAATTAATCCCTATATATTAAAATAAAAATTATAGTAATCTAACCCTATTTAACTGATAACGCTATCATACTTTATTCTACCCAAACAATCCCTTTACTACTTACTATTATTATCTTTTATAAAGAAAACAAAAAAGCAAAAAAAGAAATAGAAAGGTGGTCAAAATTTGGGGTACGACACAACTGATTTCCCATATCTAAGAACAAGGAGAAACACTACCAGAAGAAAGAGTAATCTGGCTCTGCTAGTCATTATTGCTTCTGAAGAAGTATATGAATCCTGGAATAAAAATCAAGTATTGAAGAGAAAGAAATTATGCCAAAATTGATATAATAAGGAGTCTGTTATTTAAGGTGATATCTTAAGTGACTCCATTACTCCTTGATTGAGGGTCATCATGGAATTTGTACTAAAGGACAATTCTATGAGAAACCTTTAATTCTTCTTTGTGTTCTGCCAACAATTACATGATAGTGCTTTAACTTGTTTTATTCCATTCTCTGATAGCTAACACCATCTGGTTCTTTGCTTATCAAAGATTTCAAAGTCAAAAGATTTAATCCAAGACAATAAAATCAATGATTCACTAGAACAATATCTTGTTCATATCACGACTCATCCTAGACTAATACTCTAGAATGAATCATGGTACTGCTAACAGAATGTGGCATAAGGCAAAGAAAATCCTATATGAACCAACATGTATGGATTCTAGAAATATAAGTATCATTATTTAAAATGTATTTGCTGCAGATATCGAAGAAAAGAGTAAAGGCATCTTCCATTTTGCTTATCAAAGGTTGTTTGCAACATTTGATGGAAGAAGAGCCTACAACCCAGACTCAAGTGCTAGAGGTACTGAGTTTGGTGAAAAAATGGAGTCAATGGTTTAACAGCCATTGAATCAGAATCCCCTCAAAGTAGTATTCAGATTCTATGGTCAAATCCGAATACTCATACGAGTCTGACCGAGTAAATAACAATAAAAAGGTATGTTTGTTCTTTTTTAGCTTATTACTTGAACCAATGAAATATTTGTGTATATGTAAATACAAAGTCTCTGTTAGATTTCTAGAGAAGTTCTTTTTGATCAAAGAATCTTCAAAAATCTTTAAGAAGAAACTATGTTGTATTTATCTATTCTGAATATATCATTACCTAGATGATGGTCATATTTATGGAAACAATTTCTCACTTTTTATGATGAGACTGTTGTTTGTTAGCTGTCAAAGAAACTAATTCAATATTATTTAATCACTCATGACTCTTGTTTCAAGAGAAACTGTTTGGTTCTGAATGGAATATTGAAGACTGGTGACTGACAGAAGATGTCTCTCTCTAAGTCTAAATCTACTAGACTCTGATGGATGATGGCTTCTGAATATTCTCAGACTCTGAGATTCAGAAAAGGATTATTTACTTTTGATAAAGCAATTTAAGTAGAAGTTTTTTTTTTCAAAAGCTTTTATATTACTTAAATATTCATAAAGGTGAAAATCATCTAGTGGATTCTGGAAATCAGCTCGATAAGAACCTTTGGGTAATGGTGTTTTTCTCTATCCCCTGTCTTGTGAAACATCATTTTGTGTCCTTTTTATGACACGATTCTTATTCCTTTAGAATCTTGTTCAGATCTTTTCTTTTCTTTATTTTCTTTGGTTATGTACTGATTAAACCAAACCAGAGATGAATTATCTAGTCAATTCTCCTTTGAATCAACTAGTTGTCATCAATGAAAAGTTTGTGGATTTTGATGAGTTGCTTAAGCTAGGTTTTAACTTCTGGAAGACTCTGTCTGAACAAAGTTGGAACGGATACTTTGAGATACTCTATGGTTTCACTTATCCAAGTCTTGTAAAAGAGTTTTGGATCAATGCTTCCATTGTTGAGCTAAATTCTGAGTGTGCTATTCTTTCTAAAGTGATTGGTGTTTCTATAACAGTAGCCTATAAATTGATTGCTAATGTGATCAATTGTGAGGATATTGGAGAAATCCCATGAACTCTTGTTTGGGAACACTACCTTTCTACTTGGCGTATCTTTGTAGATTCATCTAACACTTCTCTGGTCTCAAATATTTATCCTGATGCAATTGGTTGGAATCAGATTCTGAACTCAAATCTGCTTCCTAAGGATGAGGATCTAGACCTAGTGGACTCTTTTAAAAAGAATTTGCTACTACTTCTCAATTCAAACTTGCAGATTGATCTTCCTAAAGTTATGTTTGACTATTTGAAGAGGACTCTTTCTTCCTTTCAAAAGGGAAAGACTTTCTTCATTCCTTATGGACGAGTTCTTTTAGAACTACTGGTTCAGCAGGGAGTTATCATAAGTTCAAAGGTTGATTCTTTTAAATTTTGGAGACACAAGTTTGAAGCTATTTATGAAAGTTTCTGATGTAGACTTCTGCAAATTTATGTCTTGTAATTATTAAGACTTTTTGTATTGAGCAATCGTATTGTTAATCCAAGTTTGTTCATGCTTTTGTGCATCTTAACTGTTATAAGTATTTACTTATATTGTTAAAGAGGATGAAACAAATAGGATTAAAAACTCTAAAAATGCAACATTCTCATTAAGTGGAAGTGATTACAAATTATTAAGAGTTTCTAGGCATTTGGATTTGCCCTAAGGTATTCTCTAGGATCATCTGACATATCTAGATTGTCTAAATAATCTTGCCATTCTTCCTTTGCAAACTCTACAGCTTCCTTTTTCAGTTGATTTCTGCGTTTTGACCTGGAAGTTCTTCTTCTTCTGTGTGTCTCAATGAAGGTTGCTGAAGAAGTATGTGCTTCTGAAGCTATCTGCTTGCTTGTAGATCCTTCAATTGCTGCATCACTCTTGTTTGCTTGAGTTGCTACATTAAGCATGGCTATCTTTCTGAAATATCTCTTTGGAACCCAAATTTGCTTTTGCTTATACATTTTTGTATTCAGAAGATTAAGTGATTATGAAAGTGAGTCTACTCAGGGGATTTTATAGAGTCTTTACATTCATTACCTTTGAGTATTCATTATTTTTTATTGATAAAGTCAAATCAAATTTATATACTGACTCTTGGAAATGATGTCTAGTATTCTGACGTATTAAGATTCTTTTAACAACTTATAGATAATATTGTTAACATGTTAAGTGTTGCTTGTGGCCATCTCATTACTTCCTTAATGTTTTTATCAGAAAATCTAATGGGTAAATGAAGTGTTTCTAAGAATGCATAATATATACTGGTCAAAATAACTTTTTATTAATTAAGCATAAAGGATTACAAAAACATAAGGAACTGGATTGAACCTAGAATAAATATCTATCTAAGTCATCCATTGCCTTATAAGAGAAGTTATTGCCATAATCGATATCTAGCTCATCTTCATCTATGTCCTTCTCTTCTGCTTCTGGGATAACATGACAGTAAAATATCTTGTTGAGCCTTTTCCTCCTTGTTTTCTTCATGAACTTCTTCCTTGGTTTCATAACAGCTACCGATGGACCTGCTTCTGTAGGTCTTTGAGGTACTGGTGATGAAGCCTCGTCTGAAGTGTTCAGAGTAGAAGGCACATGACCAATAGCAGAATCTTCTGAAGCTGCTGGCTTCTGAAGGTTCTGGATATTCAGGCTTGTAGAGTTCTCTATGACTTATGTCACAACAGAGATTTTGTTGCTCTCAGCCGATGACTCCATAACGTATTGGTAGATGTTGATGAAAATGAACTAGGTTTTGGTTGCTTTTATAATAGCTTATGGGTAACCTAAACGAATGAATAAAATCCTTTGCTTGATTCTTGAAGTTGTTACGACTAATAAATTGATCTTGTAATGATGGTCTGTTATGCATTTATGGATGTAATTCTTTTCTTTTTTCTCTTTTTATTCTTTTTGATGTGACAAAAGGGGGAGAAAACATAGTAAGTATTTGATTAGAAACTGAACCTATTCAGTTTGTACATAATGGTCATTTATAATTTTTGTACATAACAGTTATTTAATTTTTGTACATATTGGTTATCTTGCCTGGGCGACACATTTTAACTTGTACATATAACTAAGGAGGAGCCAGCAAACCTCAACCTTAGACTATCAGACCCAAAAGGAGCTTAAAAACCTTGTATTCTAGTGTTGCCAAAGGAAGTTAAAATTCTATGTATAGTTTTATTAAATATAGATCTAAGGGAGAGCTTGGAAACCTTAACTTTGGACCATTTGACTCAGGGGGAGCTTACAAACCTCAGACTCTGATGTTACTAAGAAAACTAAATACCTTTTATTGAAGTTAGTACTTAAGGTGGGCTTACAGAACTCAACTTTGGACTATTAGACTCAGGGGGAGCTTACAAACCTCATACTCTGATGTTGCAAAGAAAATTATAATTGCCCAACATTGTCCTTTAAATACTTATGTTTATCATCATAAGAAATGGGGATATTGTTAGAACAAGATTTGTTCATGACATATATTCCTTGGGTTTTGATGATAACAAAGTATTAAAATAACAATAGTTATATTTGATGTATGTTTCTTGTATGCAGGTTCTAATACTTATATATATATATATATATATATATATATATATATATATATATATATATATATATATATATATATATATATATATATTCAGAATCTGATATACAAAGGCACATTTGAGAGAAGCTGAATTGCTAGCTTCTGGTGGTGCGGGATCTCAACATCAGAAGAAGCAACATTATTGTCTCTACACTTGGTGAATACAAATTGGCTTCTGGTGATCATTCAGAGTTAGTGATAAAGCTAAGGCTATATGTACTACAGAAAGCAAGCTGCACTGTCAAATCAGTTTGTCAGCTAGAGTCTTAGTTCACAAAGCTCAAGAAAAGTTGGCATGCTTTACGGATATCTACATTCAACTGCTTTATAGTACCAGATCTCTTTAAAGACTCAATGGTTAAAAACGATATACAATGGATCAAGATCTTTTGGTGTATCTATCTTTAACGTCTATTGTACTATGGAGAAAGCAAAGACAATTGATCAAGTTATCTATCCAATGGCTAGTCATCTGCAAATGCTATATAAGTAGGTGAAGGTTCAAACTGAATCTTTAATAAGGATCAACCTGATGAAGGAGTAACAAGATCAGCAATTATCAACACAATTAGTTATGCAGAATTTCTGTTGTAGGTTGTAATAGTAAAAGCCTTCAGATTTCTTACACATTGAATATCTTATAATTCTTAAGAGCTTTAGGTCTTTGTTATGGTGATTTCCCTGTACCTCTGATATTTTTGTATCAAGTACACCTTGTTCTCTATTCTGCTGAACATGTTGTTTAGCAGTTTAGATCAAAGTCTCTTGCTAAGATGTTTGAGCCATGTAAGTCTCATGCTATGTGCTAGAGCAATAAAAGTCTTAATCAAGTGGATTGATTGAGCAAATCCAAGTCTTTCGCTAATATGCTTGTGTCACGTAAGTCTCCTGCTATGTGCTAGAGCATTGAAAAAATTAATCAAATGGATTGATTAAGTAGAAGTCTTGGGATCATGGAACCTGAGCAGGAAGTCTCAGATCAAGGGTCTGAGCAGAAGTCTTGAGCATGAGGGGCTTAAGCAGGAAGTCTTGAACTTGAGGGGTTTAAGCAGGAAGTCTTTGGTCAGAGTGGCTTGAGCAGGAAGTCTCAGGCCTGAGAGACCTGAGCAGAAAAGTCTTAGGTTGAGGGTCTAAGCAAGGAATTCTTAGGTCTGTTGGACCTGAGCAAGAAAGTCTTGAGCCTTAGGGGTTTAAACAAGAAGTCTCAGACTTAGGGTTTGAGCATTGTAAGAGTCTTATGCAGAGGGGATTGGACTACTTTCAGTTGAGAGGAACCAATATAAATCTTTGTGTCTTTTGCTATTATTTATTTGCTTTTGTTAATATTCCGCTGCTAAGTATAATCAGAATGTGAACACCAGTTTAGATTCTGAACTCTAATCAGACACAAATTAAGAAAACAAAAAACACAATTCACCCCCCTTCTTGTGTACTTTTTCTCACCTTCATGTTCTTGTTCTACGTATTAGGTTTTTTCAAGCTATGACTCATTAATATCTTAAAATATTTATAACTTTTTGAACATAAAAAACCCAAATCTACTATAAATGCAATGTTAATCAATTTTTCATAAAATAGGATGAAATTGTTTAAACCTTCAACATCTTTTGAAAGTGACGAAATAATGAGTCATGGAGATTTAACACCTTAACTTGAGATCCGAGTTATTTAATTATGTTCATCTTAATAGTACATGTGAGAAATTTAATCAATGTTAAATGTAAAATGGATGTCAACTGCTTTTGAGTATTTTTACTTAACTTTTTGAATGTTTTCATAGGATACCATGAATACTCCGACTTGGAAATTCATAAATATGGCTCATATGTAATGGTGGAAATTAGTTGAAAATGACAACACTTTAGAAGTACCCACATATTTTAATTAGTTGTCTGAAGGGATTTTATTGGATATTTTATCCCATATTCATTGCAATGCGACAGTGTATGTGTGTAGTCAAGTGTTACGAAACAGATATATCAATTTTGGAGTGATTTTTGTTCTTGTTTTGAGATTGATCTTAATAAGAAAAATGTTTTTGTTCAACGTATTGGGTTTTTACAATCCATGAGCATCAGTTTTTCATAAAATAGGATAAAATTGTTTAGACCTTTAACATATTTTGAAAGTGATGAAACAATGAGCCAATGAGATTCAACATCGTTACTTGAGAGCCAAGTTATTTAATTCTCTTCCTCTTAATATCATATGTTATAAATAAAATAATGTGAGCGCTAAGAGAGATGTTAAATGTTTTTGAGTAATTTTTACTTAGCTTTTTCAAGATTTTCATATGATACCTTGAATACTCCTGCTCGGAGATTCATAAATATGAATCGTAAGGAATCAGTGGAAAAGTATAACCCTATAGAAGAAACCACATATCTTAATAAAATGTATGAAAGGGTTTTATTAGGTGTTTTATCCCATGTTCATAGCAAGCCGACATTGTATGTGTGCAGTCACATGTTACACAACATATACATTGATTTTGGATTGATTTTTGTTCTTGTTTTGAGATTAATCTAAATATAAAAATATTTTTGTTAATGTATTGTGTTTTCTCAAGCTAAGCTAATCAGTTTTCCATAAAATATGATAAATATATTTATACCTTTAATATTTTTTGAAAGTGATGAAACAATGAGCCATGAGATTCAACACCTTTACTTGAGATCTAAGTTATTTTAATTCCCTCACTCTCTATAGTATATGCGATAAATAAAATAATGTAAGAGGTAAAATAGATTTCAAGTGTTTTTAAGTATTTTTTACTTAACTTTTTCAAAGTTTTCATAGGATACCATGATACTCTTGCTAGGAGATTCAAAAATATGAATCGTATGAAAAGGTGGAAATCAGTTGAAAATGTCATCCCTTTAGAAGCACCATATATCTTACTCAGTTGCATGAAGTGGTTTTAATTTATGTTTTATCCCATGTTCATATCAAACCGTCATTATATGCGTGCAGACACGTTTTACATAATAGATACATTGATTTTGGAGTGATTTTTGTTTGTGTTTTGAGATTGATCTTAATATGAAAAATGCTTTTGTTCAACGTATTGAGATTTTTCATGCCATGCTTATAAGTTTTCTATAAAATAGGATAAAATTGTTTAAACCTTTAACATCTTTTGAAAGTGATGAAACAAGGAGCCATGGAGATTCAACACCTTTACTTGAGAGCCAAGTTATTTAATTATCTTCTTCTTAATAGTATATGTGAGAAATTAAATAGTTTAAGAGGTAAAAGAGATACCACGAATATTTCTGTTTGGAGATTCATAAATATGAATCGTATGGAATTGTGGACATCAGTTGAAAAGTACAATCCTTTAGAAGAAATCACATATCTTAATCAGCTGTCTGAAGGGGTTTTATTGAATGTTTTATCCCATGGTTATATCAAGCCGACATTGTATGTGTACAATCACATAATACACAACATATACATTAATTTTGGAATGATTTTTGTTCGTGTTTTGAGATTTATCTTAGTATGAAAATTGGTTATGTTTCACGCATTAGATTTTACAAACCACGATTCTTTGATTTCTTTAAAAAAATTCTAACTTTTTGAACAGAAAAACCATATCATGCTATCAATGCAACATTACTCCGTTTTTCATAAAATAGGATAAAGTTGTTTAAGTCTTCAAAATCTTTTGAAAGTGATAAACCAATGAGCCATGGAAAATCAACACCTTTACTTTAGAGCCAAGTTTTTTAATTCTCTTCCTCTTAATAGTATATGTGAGAAATTAAATAATGTAAAAGGTAAAAGAGATGTAAAGTTTTTTTGAGTTTTTTAAACTTAACATTTTGAATGTTTTCATAGGATACCATGAATACTCCTGCTTAGAGATTCATAAATATGAATCATATGGAATGATGAAAACCAGTTGAAAATGACAACCCTTTAGAAACAACCACATATCTTAATCAGTTGTCCGAAAGGGTTTTATTGGGTGTTTTTTCCCATGTTCATAACAAATTGACATTATATGTGTGCAATCATGTGTTACACATTAGATACATTGATTTTGGAGTGATATTTTTGTTTTGTTTTGTGATTGATCTTAATATGAATTAGTTCTATGTATGAATTTTTCAAACCATAACTCATTGGCATCTTTAAACAATTTCAAACTTTTTGAATATAAAAACCCCATTTTGCTATCAATTCAATGTTAATCAATTTTTTATAAAATAGGATGAAATTGTTTAAACCTTCAACATCTTTTAAAAGTTATGAAACAATAAGCTATGGAGTTGAAACACCTTTACTTCAGAGCCATTTTTTTTAATAATTTTGCTCATCTTGATAGTATATGTTAGAAATTTAATTAATATTAAAAGTAAAAGATAAGTATTTTTGAGTATTTTTTACTTAACTTTTTGAATGTTTTCATAAGATACCCTGAATACTCATGCTTGGAGATTAAAAAATATGAATCGTATGGAGTGATGGAAATCAGTTGAAAAGGACAACCCTTTAGAAACAACCGCATATCTTAATTAGTTGTCCTAAGAGGTTTTATTGGATATTTTACCCAATGTTCATAGCAAACTGACAATGTATATGTGCAGTCACATGTTACGCAACAAATACATTGATTTTGGAATGGTTTTTTTTCTTATTTTGAAATTGATCTTAATATGAAAAATGATTTAGTTCAATTTATTGGGTTTTTTCAAGTCATGTTAATCAATTTTCCTTAAATTAGAAAAAATTGTTTAAACCTTAAACATCTTTTGAAAGTAATTAAACAATGAGACATGGAGATTCAACACCTTTTCTTAAGAGCCAAGTTGTTTAATAATATTCCTCTTAATAGTATATGTGTGAAATTAAATAATGTAAGAGGTAAAAGAGTTGTAAAGTGTTTTTGAGTATTTTTTGACTTAATTTTTTTAATGTTTTCATAGGATACCATGAACACTCATGGTTGGAGATTCATGAATCGTATGGAATGGTGGAAATCAGTTAAAACTGACAACCTTTTAAAAGCAACCACGTATCTTATACCATGTTCATAGCAAGCCAACATTGTAGGTGTAAAGTCACCTAATACACAACATATACATTTATTTTGGAGGGTTTTTTTTTTAGATTGATCTTAGTATGAAAATTGGTTATGTTCCTCGCATTGGGATTTTTCAATCCATGACTCATTGGGTTCTTTAAAAAAATTCTAACTTTTTGAATATAAAAACCATATTCTGCTATCAATGATATGTTAATCAGTTTTCAATAAAATATGATGAAATTGTTTAAATCTTCAACATATTTTAATTGTGATGAAACAATGAGCCATGGAGATTCAACACTTTACTTGAGAGTCAAGTTATTAAATTTTGTTCTTCTTAATAATATATGTGAGAAATTTAACTAATGTTAAAGGTAAAAGAGATGTGAAGTGTTTTTGATTATTTTTTATTTAACATTTTTGAATATTTTCATAGGATACAGTGAAAAGTTATGCTTAGAGATTTGTAAATATGAATGGTATGGAATGGTGGAAATCAGTTGAATATGACAACCCTTTATAAGCAACCACATACTTTAATCAATTGTCTGGAGGGGTTTTATTGATATTTTATCTCATGTTCATAGCAAACCAACATTGTATTTGTGCACTCACATGTTACGCAACATATACATTGATTTTGTAGTGATTTTTGTTCTTGTTTTGAGATTGATCTTAATATGAAAATTGTTTTTGTTCAACGTATTGGGTTTTTTCAAGCCATGCCAATCAATTTTCAATAAAATAGGAAAAAATTGTTTAAACCTTCAGCATCTTTTGAAAGTGATGAAATAATGAGCCATGGAGGTTCAACACCTTTACTTGAGAGCCAAATTATTTAATTCTCTTCCTCTTAATAGTATATGTGAGAAATTAAATATTGTAAAAGGTAAAAGAGATGTCAAGAATTTTTTAGTATTGTTACTTAACTTTTTGAATGTTTTCATAGGATACCATGAATACTCCTGTTTGGAGATTCATAAATATGAATCGTATGGAATGGTGGAAATCAGTTGAAAAAGACAATCCTTTAAAAGCAACCACGTATCTTAATCAGTTGCACAAAGGGGATTTAATGGATGTTTTATCCCATGTTCATATCAAACCATCATTGTATGTGTGAATTCACGTGTTACGCAATAGATACATTTATTTCAGAGTGATTTTTGTTATTGTTTTTAGATTGATCTTAATATGAAAAATGTTTTTAATCAACGTATTGGGTTTTTTTTTCATGCCATGCTAATAAATTTTCTATAAAATAGGATAATATTATTTAAACCTTCAACACCTTTACTTGAGAGCCAATTTTTTTAATTATCTTCCTCTTAATAGTATATGTGAGAAATTAAATCATTTAAGTGATAAAAGAGATGTCAAGTGATTTTGAGTATTTTTTACTTAACTTTTTAAAGGTTTTCAAGGATTCCCTGTTCTTCCTTGGATTCGATGTTTGCTTACTTGCCTCATGAATACTTCTGCTTGGAGATTCATACATATGAAAACCCTGTAGAAGCAACCACATATCTTAATCAGCTGTTAGAAGAGGTTTTATTAGATGTTTTATCCAATGTTCATAGCAAACTGACATTGTGTGTGTGCATTCACATGTTACGCAACAAATACAATAATTTTGGTGTGATTTTTGTTCTTTTTTTGAGATTAATCTTAATATGAAATTTTTTTATGTTCTTCGTATTGGATTTTTTCACGTCATGGCTCATTGGTATCTTTAAAAAACTTCTAAAATTTTTAACATAAAAACCCTATTCTGCTATCAATGCAATGTTAATCAGTTTTCCATAAAATTGGATGAAATTATTTAAACCTTTAACATCTTTTGAAAGTGGTGAAACAATGAGCCATGGAGATTCAACACCTTAACTTGAGAGCCAAGTTATTTAATATTTTCCCTTTTAATAGTATATGTGAGAGAAATTTAATTAATGTAAAAGGTAAAAGAGATGTGAAGTATTTTTGTGTATTTTTTTACTTAACTTTTTGAATGTTTTCATATAATACCATGAATACTCCTCCTTGAAGATTCATAAATATGAATCATATGGAGTGGTGGAACTCAGTTGAAAAGGACAAACCTTTAGAAGCAACCACATATCTTAATCAGTTACTCGAAGGGGTTTTCTTGGATGCTTTTTCCCATGTTCATAGCAAACCGGAATAATATGATTTTGAAGTGGTTTTAGTTCTTGTTTTGATATTGATCTTAAAATGAAAAACGTTTATGTTCTACGTATTGGTTTTTTTAAGTCATAGCTCATTGGATCTTAATATAAAAATCATTTTCTGATATCAATGTAATGCTAATCAATATTTATAAAATATGATAAAACATTTTAAATCTTCAACCTCTTTTGAAAGTGATAAAACAATGAGCCGTGGAGATTTAAAACCTTTACTTGAATGCAAAATTATTTTAAATTTCTTCCTCTTAATATTATATGTGATAAATTAAATAATGTAAAAGGTAAAAGAGATGTCAAGCATTTTTGAGAATTTTTACTTAAGTTTTTGAATGTTTTCATAGGATACCATAAATACTCTTGCTTGGAGATTCATAAATATGAATCATATGGAATGGTGAAAATAAATACAAAAGAACAAACCTTTAGAAGAATTAACATATCTTACTCAGTTGTCAGAAGAGGTTTTATTGGACGTTTTATCCCATGTTAATAGCAAACCGACATTGTATGTGTGCAGTCACGTATTTTGGAGTGAATTTTTTTGTTGTTTTTAGATTGATCTTAATATGAAATTTTTTTGTGTTTTGCGTATTGGGTTTTTTCAAGCCATGAGCTCATTGGTTTCTTCAAAAAAATTCTAACTTTTTGAATAGAAAAACCCTAATCTGTTATCAATGTAATTCTAATAAGATTTCCATAAAATATGAGAACATTGTTTAAATCTTCAACATCTTTTGAAAATGAGGAAAAAAATGAGCCACATAGATTCAAAACTTTAATTGAGTGCCAAGTTATTTTAAATCTCTTTCTCTTAATAGTATATTTGAGAAATTAATTATGAAGGCCCATGTGTTGTTAAGAGAGTCTTCTAGGGTGGTGCATTAATTCTTACAACTATGGATAGTGAAGAGTTCACTCGTCATGTGAATGCCGATGCAGTCAAGAAGTACTTCACCTAAAAAAGATTAAAAGAACAGCTCGCTAAGTTGAAAAACCCGGAAGGACGGCTTAGGCAAAAATTAGCGTCTCGGTGGGCTGAAAACCCGAAAGGGTGGTCCAACCAAAAATTAGAGACAAAAACAGAAATAATCAACCCGGTAGATTAAAACCCAAGAGAGAGAGAGAGAGAAATCTAGGCAAACGTTAGGGATTATGGCAAGTAACTGCATTTCGGCCAGTCTTGATCGTTTGAAGCAACATTGCCTGTCAGCGATTCTCTTTCAACCGTTCTCGACGGAAATTTTAAGCACAGCGGAATTCAAAATTGTTAGAGAGAATAGAGGTCATTGTATTTCAATGTAACTCTTTCTATTTATTTACCATTTTTCAAACTTTGTAATGATCCATGGAGTTACGCCATTTGCGGACTACCATTCTATTAATAAAATTAGGGTCTTTGTCCCTTTATTTGCAATTCTTACTTTATTTCTGTTTGGAAAATTTCATTTATTATTGATGATGATTTTTGAAACAAAATGTGAATAATTGATTTAAATTTTGAAAATCATAAAAGCATTTTCCTTTGATTTATGAATACAAAAAGGAATATCAACGGTTACTCCAAGAATGGTAAAATTGCGAAGCACAAAGATTAGTGTTTTCCTGATCAGGGTTCGTTCTTACTCCCCAGTAGAGTTTGCTGATATTTCCTCAGCAGAGTTTGTTCTTATGGATATAACCAGGTTTCCCCTTTTAGTTGTTGACAAGATAATGGTTTCCCTCTAAGATTTGTTATGATGTGTTGGACTCATAAGATCCAGTATTTCTCAGTTGAATACCAATTTAAGTTTTGCTCCAGACGAATATTGTTCGGTTTTTCCCCAGCTAGGTCTCGATCCAGATCTTCTCCAGCTGATTATGTTATGATCAAGTAGTTAAGCAGTTTTGAGGTCCGCTTCTTCTTGATATGTAACTCTAAGATTCATCTTTTGCAGTTCCCCAACAGAAGTTATATGAGGAATCCCCGCTCAGAGTTTTACCCTCTAGATGTGTTGTTGTTGCTTTGGATGTCCCCAAGCGGAGAACAATGTTATTTCCCTTTAAGAAGTATTGATATAGTAGTCACCTGTTGGGTTTTCTCTCATCTATGTTGAGTATTGATCTAAAATCCCCCGCAGCTTGACCTTTTACTGTGATGTTAACTTCTTATTTTTGTCAACAAATCCAGGATGCTTTGCTCAGAATTGGTTAATCCCCAGAGATTTTCCTTACTATCTCCAGCAGATTTATCTTTTCCCAGTGGATTTTTTATGTAATTGTTTATATGGTTATAATTCCTAGCGGATTCATTATTTTTCCGCAGCAGATCTCTTCATTCCTTAGGGCAAAGTTCATGTGAATTTTTCTTATCCCCAGGAAGAGTGAGAAAGATTTTGGTTGTTATGATTCCCCAACAACTTTCCTTCAATCCTCAGAGCAGAGTTCATTTTGTTATCCTCTTTGTGGATCATCGATGTTAGAAGATTCATATTTGGGTTTCTCCCTAAGGAGTATCTTCCTTTCTCCAGCAAGATTTGAGCCTTGTAGTAGGATTTATTTTCCTTTGATGGCTTTTGTTTATCTCTTGCAGGATTTCTTCAGCTAAATCACTAGTAGAGTTTCTAATTATATCTCCATCTTGTTGAGATCAGCCGAGTATTAAGCAGTGTTGTGATGTTTATTCATCCTCTATTCATCATTATCTCTGTTTTGTCAGCATATTCATACTCATATTCATTGCATGCACATTCATTTGTTGTGCATAACATATTATTGTTGCATTGTGCATTTTGCATTTGTTTTGGTGTAATACCCCATATTATTTAAATGCTCAATTGGATATCAGATGAGATCAGATGAGTATCTATGTGCTCTATCTTTGATTGATTGGATTTATGGAATCCTCTAAGTGTTTTAAGTATGGTCAATTTGGATCAATAGAGCAACTAATGAACTCTAAAGAGATCAATTATTTTATGAAAGAAACATATTAATTATTTTAACTCGAGAAAGGATTTTAAGGTAACTATAATAATCGATCAATTGGTTGAGATGACAAAATATCAATTGGAGATATTTTACCCTGTTGGATTTATAATATATAATAAGGATATATATATATATATATATATATATATATATATATATATATATATGTGTGTGTGTGTGTGTGTGTGTGTGGTAAGAGAAAGAAAAAGAAAGAGGAAGAAGAAGAAAAACAGAGAAAGAGAGAAGGAAGAAAAGAGAAGAGGAAAATGGAAAAGAAGAAGCTTGGATCCTCAGCATTGTTCATCATCTTCTTCAACCTCTTCTTCGATTATCAGGTGGGTTCTAGTTAGACACTCTAAGTTCTAGAAATATAAGTTTAGAACTTAGGTTAGATTTGAGAGAAAATGATTAAACGGATTAAATGCGACATAAACTACGTAGAATACTTGTTGTTATGTTTTGAACATGTTTTGGTTGATATAGTATGAATTGGAAGTGTTTGGGTGGAAGAAATGAGGGATTTTGGCCCCAAATGACCTATATTGATGCTGCTGAGAATTTCTGAGTTCACAAGTTCGCCTAGCGAACCCAAGGCGAAGGGAAGGCGAATGTTCGCCTAGAAGTTAGCATTGCGAACTTTATGCCCTTTTTCTTCTGCCATGGTTCGCTGGGGGTTCGTATTGCGAACATGAAAGCGAACGTGACAGATTTCCCATTTTGTTTCCTTCATAACTTTTGATCCGTAACTCGGATTGAGGCATGGTCGGATGCGTTAGAAAGCTATTTCAATGCTATTTATGATAGTGAAGTAGAAACGTATGTTTATGCCATGGTTTGATAAGATAAATATGGAAAATTAGTGTATGGTGAATATGGTAGTCCTCGTTTTCCACCAAAATTCATGAATCGGGAATCCGATTGACACGAGTCCAAATCCTTTGGAAAGAGAGTCCAATGTGCTATTAATGGTGATGTGAGACCATGATTTAACCAAGGATGCTTGGTAGAGGATAGTAGTGGCTTGTATGCCTTAAAAATGTGTGTGAACTACTATGTGGATTATGTTTGACTTGTTATGTTATCTTGTGTGTTTTATAATTGATGTTGTAATATACTTGTCTAATATTGTTGTTGAACATAATTGAGAAAATGACATGCTTAAAATGAATTAGGAAGAGTGAGAAAACATACCCCAAACAAATGTTATGATCCTAGAGATGTAACTAGGTCTTGGTAAAGGTTTGAATGACAATGCTTAGACATCGATACTAGAAGAGTGTCTTTGTTTAGTAATTATTGGTGGAGGATCGTAGTCCTCCGGTTTGTTGTTATCCCTTAATAAATACTGTGACCCGTGTTTAATATCTTTAAGCGGGATGGCCGGGGAAAGTATCATTTGTAGATACCGTGACCCGTGTTTAATTTTTTTGAGCGGGATGGCCGGGGAAAGTATCATTTGTAGATATCGTGACCCGTGTTTAATCTCTTTAAGCGGGATGGCCGGGGAAAGTATCATTTGTAGATACCGTGACCCGTGTTTAATCTCTTTGAGCGAGATGGTCGTGGAAAGTATCATTTGTAGGTACCGTGACCCGTGTTTAATCTCTTTGAGCGGGATGGCCAGGGAAAGTACCATTTGTAAGTAATCGTGACCCGTGTTTAATCTCCTTGTGCGGGATGGCCGGGGAGAAGTTACTTAGTGGTTGGTACCGTGACTCGTGTTTAATCTCTTTGAACGGGATGGGCAGGGAAAGTATCAATTGTAGATAACCGTGACCCGTGTTTAATATCTTTGAGCGGGATGGTCGGGGAAAGTTATCTACGTTAAGGATCTGTGACCCGTGTTTAATCCCTTTGAACGAGATGGTCGGGGAGAAGATTCCTTAACTAGTTTTGTCGTTTTGTGTGTTGTGCGATTGTTTCTCTAGTCTTAAATGTTTGAGCTTAAGGTCTAGTTTCCTTCCCCCGACTTGAGTTAGGATAAGATAGAACCCTGTGAAGCCGAGAGAATCCATAAGATAGGGAACTCACTGAGATTTGATGTATCTCACCCCACTATTGTTGATTATTTTCAAGAGGTATTTGCAGGTATGATTTACAAGTGGAGCTATGCTTGGATGTTTCAAGAGAAGCTTAGTTGAGCTTATTTCCGCTGTGTATTTGTTGTATACAATTGAGGATATTGTATATTGATCTTAGATTTTTGTTTTGGCTAGTTTCCACATCTTGTACCATAGATGGTGTTTATGTTTTTAGAAATGGTCAATTGTGTGAATTATGCTATTAGGCACTTATGATGGTGTCAGTACCAAATAAAATGTGTGTATTGTATTATTCTAGATATATATTATACATGGTGTTACAGTTGGTGCTTCTTTGCTCTCTGGTGTTGTTATCCCCACAGAGCGTGTGTGTCTTCTCTCCATTAGAGTGTCGACCCGTAAGAATAAAATGCCTATTTTTGTTAATTTCCCACCGAGTTTATGCCTCGTGGAAGATATTTGTTTTAGCCTTCCTCCCCAGTTCATTTGTCTGGATGGAATTAATCCCCAGTTGAGATATTTCCTCACCGGGTAGAGTCTTGTTTGATTGTTTCTCTCTGGTTTATTCCTAGATTGAACTTTGGTCCTTTTCTCTGACAACAGAAGCTTATTACCTTTTGGTTTGATTGCATTGTCGTAGCTATCACTTGGTTGATAGTTGGTAATCTTTCCATTCAATTTGGTTACCTTGTCGTATTAGCTATCACTTGGTTGATAGTTGGTAATCTCTCCCTTTTGAGTTTATTACCTTTGTCGAACTGCCCTTAGCTGGTAGTAGGTAATATTTCTCGTATCCTTTTGGTTGATTACCTTGTCGTAGCTATCACTTGGTTGATAGTTGGTAATCCATCTTCTTTTGAGCTTATTACCTTTGTTGTACTGCCCATTAGCTGGTAGTAGGTAATATGACTTGGTTGATTACCTTGTCATAGCTATCACTTGGTTGATAGTTGGTAATACCTCTTCTTTTTAGCTTATTACCTTTGTCGTACTGCCCATTAGCTGGTAGTAGGTAATATGGCTTGGTTTATTACCTTTGTCGTACTACCCTTATTTGGTAGTAAGTAATATTTCTCGTATCCTTTTGGTTGATTGCCTTGTCATAATTGCCACTTTGTTGGTAGTTGGTAATCTTTCCTTTTGATCATGTTATTACTAGACGTCTGGTAGTATATGATCCTTTCCCCAGCAGAGATTTTTTTTACCTCCCTTGTTGGGATGGGATATCCCTTTTTTATATCTGATGTTGGTAATTTTCCCTTAGTGGAATCTTACTCTTTAGTTTTCCCCTGCGGAGTCTGTTCTCTTTTCTTTTGCTCCCCATTATTTGTTTGTCTCTTGTGGCATATGCTCCCCACAGAGGTCTTGAGTCTGCATACCATCTGCATAATCATATCATTTTGTGGTCTCTTAGGGCCAAAAATTGGGTTAATTGTTATATTTAAGTCTCTTTTATCTCGTCGAGGCAAAGATGTCCATCTTCGTATCTCCGAATAGAAGAAACTTAAACAGGGGCAGCTGTAATACCCTAATTTTTACCCCTAAGATCCCACATATCATTTGCATCTCATACCACAAACAAGATCACGAGCTTTGGTTCTCTCGCCTTCCTTTGTAGGTTTGTTTTTTAGGGAGATCACCAAGCACCCCTGTTTTCTTGTTTGTTTAATATTTGTTTATGTTTATGTTTACTAACCATTAATTGAAATCCAAAAATATATTTGTTTTTCCTTTACTAACTTTTTCAGGAAGAAATTTGGATCAAGAATATCAAATACCAGTTCCTCAGCTCCAATGAAATTCATCTGAATAAAGTCAAAGTTGATCTACAAACAATTCAAAATCATTTGATCAAGAGTTTCCCAAGATTTAATTGACTATTATTCAAGAGACTCCAAGGTTCATGTGTTTATTTCCATGTCTTATTTGACAAGCAAAAAAAATCGAGCCAGAGCCAAGACAGCACAACAAAAAGCCTTTTTTCTCATTTTTTCACTATGTTAATCGATTAACCAAATGCATGTACAAAATGGTTAATCGATTAACCAGTGCGTTTTTTTTGGCTAAAAACATAATTTTCAAATTCTGCAGCATTTGACACCAAATTTCACTTGTTTCATCATGAGAATATTCTAGATCACCTCATTTTAATTCCCCTACATAATCATAATTAATTCCCACCATACACCTTCATTAATCGCCACTTGATCTTGATTTTGCCTCCAAATACAAATTCCAAGCCTAATTTTGGCTCCAAACCAACCTCCAAACCACTAAAATTCCCAAGCCTAAATTCTATAAATAGAGGTCTCATTTAATTCATTCTACAAGCTTTTGATAGCCAAATTCACTTTGTCAAAATTATTCCTCATTCCCATTTTTCTTCATCTACCCAAATTCACCAAAGCTTTTTCTTCCATTAAAAGTTAGTAAGCTTTTCATTGAAGCTTACTAATCTTTGAGCTAAACCTCCATCAAAACACTTCTTCAACATCAAATTTTGTAGATCAAATCTTGGAGTGTGGTTCTTGAAGTTGATTTGAAGCATTTTTAAATTTGGAAGTGGTAAACTCTTGTTCCACCATTATTGTGCTTGATTCATCTTCCACAATGTGATCTCTTGTTGATTCTTGTTGCTTGATCTTTGGATCTTGCAAATTGTGTTTCATTGGTGTTATTTGCTGTTGTTTTACTTGAATTTTCGTGCTCAATTATATTCATGATCATGAGGTATTTGAAGAAATGATTGAATCATGAATGTTGATGTTTTTTCAAATTTTTTTGCTGTCCTGCCAGGGTTAATCGATTAACCAATTTGTACATGCAAATGATTAATCGATTAACCAGTACCAGAATTGTGTTTTTGGCTTGTTTTGGGACTGTTTTGAGTTTTTTCCTTTCTTCTTCCATTTCTTTTGGTTTTGCCTTGAATTGTGGTGTTTGTTGATCAAATTTCTCTTTAAATTCCATGGACTTTGGGTGTTAGATGAGGTTGGATAAACCTTCATTGATTCAAATCTATCTTTAAATGGATCATTAGATTCATTTTAGATGCTTTGAATTAGTGATAGGTTTAGTACCTTAATCCACCAAGAAGAGTGATGGAACTTAAATATGGAATGATTCAAATATTGTAATTCAATTTGGCTTCCCTTCCCCTCTTCTTCTTTTTCTTTTGATCAATGAAAATCTTCAATATCATTGAAACTTATTTTAAGTTCTTGATGAAGATGAGATCGGTACCTCTTTTCTTTTCGTGCGGTATTGCTTTCGGAGAGTGATCTATATATCACTCCTCTAGCATACATTAACACTAACATTGTTATTGATCGGCCTCAGATAGTCGTGGCTTCTATATAAGTTCGATTACAATTGCTTAACAAAGCGCTAAATTGGACCCGAGATCGGAAAACCGTTGTGTTTTATAAGTGAATTATCAGTCTCCTACTTTTCCATGTCGTAGTTTGAAATATATTGCATTTATCTTGTTACTCGTGGGGGTTAGTTGTCATACTCGTTGATTTTATCCGAGTTGGAGCCCTCCCCATGGTAATGTATGAGACCATGTTTTCATTCTCATGGATGACTAGTTGAGTATTTCCGAAAACACAACAAAACTTGTCCTCTCATTTTGGATCACTATTGCTCTATATTGTATATTAATTTGTTTATGTTTATGCTTCCTTCTTGCTCCCTATTTCTCTTTATTTTTTTATGCTTTATGTTATCATATCATATCATATTATTTGTTTATGTTTCCGCCATTTTCCCTTTGTCCACTTGGACCATTTGTTTATGTTTATGCTCTTTTTCTTTTGTCCATTTGGACCAAAAACATTAATAAAGGTTTAAACTCCTAAAAAACTTGTTCTATTAGTTGTGGACTATAATTACTATCCTTTGCATTGGACATGGAACTTTGGACTTAGAACTAGGATCTTAACCTATGCTTGAAAGTTTGTGATGGTAAACTTTGGATTTTTGGGTACTTGGAGTTCTTTTTTTGAAGACCTACCTTGATCAAGGCCTTATCTAAAGGAAATAGCGCTTATGTTATGGAGCTTACTTGTGTGGTTAGACCGTTCTTGTCCTTAGCTTTTATCTTTTTTGCTTTAGGATTGTCACTTCTTCTCCACCCCTTCTTCAATTTTCAAAATCTTTTCCCTTTTTCAAAACCTTCTTGTTTTCAAAACTTAAACATCTTTCACAAAAAACCTTGACTTTTGTTAAGTGATTTTCAAACTTTGTTTTCTTTAATAAATGTCAATCAATTTTAATCATACTTTGACTAATTTCAAAAAAACATAAAAAATACAAAAACTCATTCAAACCTTTTGTGCTTTTGTGCACTTTTTCATTTAAAACTTTTCAAAAAGTTTAGACATGAGTCATTTTCATAGTTGAGATGTAATTCTCCTATTCCCCATAGTATTTAAGATGTTAACATTTTCCACTTGGATGTTGAGTGATATACTTGTTGGTTTGTATCCAAGCAAAAATCCTCCATCTTAAGGTGATACAAATGTTGTTTTCTTATACTTGTGGGTGACTAGTCGTAGTTTTCTCCTTAAAATTATGACTTGTCTTTACATTTAAAATCAACCATAACAAACAAATTTTGTTATTTGTACCATGAACTACGAGGTTTTGATCCTATATTGCACTTTGTGGGTACGTAGGCATGAGGCGTTAAGTCTCTTCAAACACATAAATCTAAAAAATATTTATCTTCTCATCTCCCCAATCTCTCTTCAAACAAAAAAGGGTAGATATTTCAAAGGGTTCCTATAGAGTACTATAGACGTTTTGGTGCTAACATCTTCCCTTAGCGTAACCAACCCCCTTACCCAGTATTTGTTCTTTTGTTCTTGTTTTAGAACTTGTTTAGGTTTTGTTCGCTCTTTTTACTTTCCTTTTGAATAAAATAAAAGTGCGGTGGCGACTCTTGAATTTTTTAGTTAAGTTAATTAACAGCTTACACTCACAATTTTCCCGCTACAGAATGCATTAAGCATCCCGTGGTTGACCATAATATAACCGGTCATGCACAAGTCTTTCATCTCAGATAGGGACAAAGCTGCCTGAAACCACTCCTCATTCGGCTAAGGCAAACTAGTAATTTTCCGCTCGCGGTTAATAATCTTAAGTAGATCACGGTCATACAGAACAATAAATCAATGTCAGAAACTTGTAAATTAAAATAAACGTAAATTAAAAAGAATGAATTCAACTAATGCTACCTCTCCGTCCCAGATATGTCTGCCAGTATGATCTAGGTACAGAGAAAATAGTGACAACTCTGCAGGGTCTCCTCCAAATGGATATGGCTCAACATCCTTAGTAGCCTCACCATCCAGAGGTGGATGGCTCAACAACATCAGTAGGAGGAGCTGACACTGGCTCAAAAACATCATGCGTTGGAGGTGGCACTGGTGCCTCAAGTATCACAGGTGACTCGGGTACCTTTAGCGCTTGAATTAATGAAATCTGGCGCCTGCAGGAGGATGAAGAGAGTGATGCTTTGGTAGGTGAAACACGTCTCCTACAGGAAGAATAAGGTGGAGAAGCATGAGGAGAAGTATAAGCCCCAGAAGTAGATGTCCATGCATGGCCAGATTGAACATAAGCTTCTGACACCTGACTTTCTCCCGCCACACTGATGCATGTTGTGCAATCCTTCCGTGTCTTAGTCTATCGTGTCTATCAGCCATTATGCATGTAAGTTAAAGTAAATCAGACAATTAGTGCAAGCAAGCAACACTACAAACAAGAAAAAAAAAGACTGCTACTTTACGAAGATGCATCTCCGGATAATATCAAATTAAACGTTGAAAAATTTCGGAGATGCATCTCCGGGTAATATGAAACCAAACGTTGAAAAATTCCAGAAATGTATCTCCAAATTTTTCCGCTTTTCAGTTCATCAATTGAGGCAATACAGAAATGCAACCTCAAAATAAACGGTTTGATCGTGATTTTCAACAAACAAACGTGTCTTACAACATGTATAATCTAACATTTTTGCATTTCCTACTCATTTGATATCTAAATCATCATTTTCTACTCATTTACAAACAAAAACTAAAAAAAAAAACTTGTCAAAACATCAAAAACTTACAATTTTTCACTTTGCTTCAGTGATGGATGATGTTTCTGATGTTGATTGAAGATCCTTTGAACATGGTTGTTTGATTTTGGACTTTGTGATGGAATTTTTTTTAGAGAATTTGAAGAGAGTTGAGCATTTTAATAAATGAGGAAGAAAAAGATTCTGACACGATTTAAACTCTAATACATTCTGAAGATGCATCTTTGAAATAAGTTTCAACGTGCATCTTCGAGATATTTTAATGTTAACTCAGAATTTGATGCGTCCGGAGATGTATTTCTGAAATCTATAAGCATTTAAGTATTTTTATGTGGTACCTAAGTAACATGTGGGATATATTAAGAAATTTCCTTATAAAGGATTCATAGGATCTTATTGTATTTCAATAAGATGAATTATAATTTTTATTGAACCATTTCTTAAAATAAAGAACAGGATTAGAGAATTGGCACAAGGTTATTCCAACTAGCTTCAAAAATAAAATTCTTGATTGTTGAGTGTAATAAGTGGTGAAGCTTTGCATGAATGTTTAGAGTGTGAATCAAAGGTTCTTCACACAAAGGGGGACACAAGAAATTTATGTTGTTTCCTTTACCAAGAAGCCAAGTAGTATTGATATCTAACTTCATATATCATATATACAATGGTTATACCACACCAAAGCTATGTTAATTACAAAAGCTCTTTTCTTATAAATAGATTAAAAACTCTTCTCTTTACTAACTAGATAGCACATCCTTCGATTATCATACAAAAGTACCTCGGCATGAGGAATGATTACCATTCTCATTGGCATTGAGCTTGTTCAACCCTGGCGAATATCATATGGGAGTAATCAGGTTTCAGTTTCTGCATCGGCTACAATCGTATTCTGTTTGATTATAAGCTAATTCCTGAGCAGACCTTAAATCTAATATGGATTCCTTTGCATCCGCCGTGTACAAAAACTTCTTAGTCGCTACAGACAGCTGCACAAAAAACACGCGCAGAACGCTTAGGTTAATTTAATCACTTTAAATGAATGCTCAGTTTACATTTTAACTAAGCAGTTTCAAATACTGATACATAACATCATTATGCAGCAGTATCCTATCAAAACAAATGACACCATATGATACACAATATCAATCAAATGATGCATAGACATTGAAAGTCATGATGCCTTTGGCGCACTAAAGTCAGGCAATCTGAGTCCACATAAATTGCACTCAGACATATAAAGATGCATCATGCATTAGTAAAATAAAACATAGCTAGTAAATTTATTAGAGTATAAAGTAGAAAACGGGATGTACCGAAAATTAAAAAATGGACCGAATCTCTTAGAGATGTGCAGTTATTCTTCCACCGCTTAGCGGGTCTTCACTTTTACTTTTTTGGGAGGCTGCACTTCGATTTGAAGCCACTGTGCAAAGGTAAGATAATGACTGCAGCCATGAAACCAACATGGGTTTGCGGACAACATCATCGGAATCAGCCACTTGTGAATACAACTCATTCAAAGCTATGTTCTGTGCATCTTGTGGTAACTTGGTAATCAACTGTGCTAATAGTTGCATCAAGTTGGGTAAGACCTGAATAGTAGAAAAGCTTGCATGATTGTGATTCAAAAACAATATTTAATCTATATAACCCTGACATTTCGGTTGAAGGCTTGCTCGACACATATACGATATCAAAACACGTGGTTACATTCAATCACTTCTACTTTCTTAAATTATTGTTGGCATCCACATGTCAATGTCGTGCCTGGTATTCGTGTTTGTGCCAATGTCTAATGCATATGGAGTAGACGTAAAAGCAAGTCCTTACTTGAATATCAACAAGGAAAACTAGACGTAAAAGCAAGTCCAATAACTTCTTGCTCGGTTCTGGCTCTCCTTGCCACTGCTTCCACGCATCAGCCTCATGAATGAAGACTTCAGAACAAAGCTGATTCGCTTTTTCAACAAGACTATGAATGCAATAAAAAGTAGCAGGGCTTCCAGCAGGAAGATGTTGGACCATTCCTACAACTCCGGATGCCATTCCCTCAAAAGGAGTAATGCCAGGATATCCCTATATTCATATTGCGATATTATATAAAAACGTATTGAAAATTATCAGTCTCACATATTAAAGACCAAGGTCTTTGGCATAAATAATTACCGATAAGGATACTTGTATGTAATGGAAAACGAGCTTCTCCTTCAAGGAGACTCCATCGTTTTTTTCAGATTCCTTCCCCATAGACATGAATGCAGTGAAGACAGAATGAGAAGCTCGAGCTACTTTTCCATTTGGATGTTCCATATATCTAGTTTTTAAAAATAAGGAAGCACGGTTTTTGCCGATGATAATGTGATGTGACCACGGACTCCCAAAAATTTATTTAATGAATGACTGGATTAGTTTATCAAGTGCTCAAAATCGATGGTACACAAAATACTACAGATATATATTTTGACCGAAAGTCAGCAGCGAAACTAATTTATGGAAAAACCAAGCAAAACTAAATATGTACTTGGTTGATATAGGATACAAGAACATAGTTGGAGCTACCATGTCTCCGAATACCAGGGCAGGCAAACACTCGATCAAAGTTGGAATGACCCGTAGGTAAAACAAAATACGAGCTGTTTGCACTTCATCCTTGGACCATAAGTATTTGGTTTTCTGGTCTAGAAGCAAGGTAGTTAAAATCACGATTTTACGCAAAATCGGGAAGGGGAAGTAAAATAATAACTCATGGAATTATAACACTAATAGTAAGACTATACAAAATTCTAAAAGTCATATTTATGCATAGCTCACAATTAAGATAATTAAAACCTTAAATCACACTTCAAATACTTATATAAATTTAAATTCATTCATAAGCATAATCACATAAACATTTGAAAGATCGTAAGATTATACAATTTAATGATAGCAAGGGGATTCTACCTGATTCCACCAAACTAGGGTTACGGATATACTTATAATCGTAGAGGGCAGGCATAATTGCAAAAGCGTGTGATTTTACGATTCAAATCGGGATTTTAACTACCATATCTAGAGGAATAGAGAATCTTATAAAATGGAAAACCAAAAAAAAAAGGCAATTCAAATAAAAATGCAATTAAATAAATCATACCTGGCCCATTTGTCAACTCACCATACGAGGGTATGGAATTCACAAAAAACATATAAGCACGCTCGTTCTTGTTAACACTTGCAATTACCTTGCGAATTGTTTCCATGTACTCTGGCAAGCGTACATGGCGAAAATATTCCACGCAAGAAAACGATACTAGTATCTTCAACGAGACTTCAGTTTGTATTTCTTGATCAAATTTGGAGCTCAATTTGTGCTTTGTTACAGCTAGCGCAAAGACTACAACCATAAGGAAAGCAGATTCCGCGATTTTTTCGAAATCCTTAAGCAACTCATCGTAATTGCCTTTAAGATGCATAGCCACTTTCCTGTGTCCATAGTAAATATTGCGACAATACTCCCATATAAGATTCTCAACTATATTCTTATTTTCTTCGTCTGCTAAAACATATTGATTGCAGAAAACTCCTGTAACAGCTCCTGCCTCCTTAAAGAGGATATTATCTAGATGTTCTTTGATCTCATTAACCTTTAGTTCACCAGAACTCGGCGAGAATTCAAACACGGATTCATAAAAACGAGGCAATGGAAGTACCTCAGTTAACAACGACAAACCAAGGCAAACAAACAACGAGGAATGGCCAGAAAACGAAACTGTTCGAGTCAATCCTATCGAAACACACTGAAGCAAAAGTCTATCTTGAAGATCACTCCCTGAGTTACTAAATCCTAATGTCCTAGAAACCAAATCACTTACTAAACCCTCCACCCGAATAGTCGCAGAAGTCCTCATTCTAGCAACAACATCCAATTTAACACCAGTCGAAGAAGCATACCTATCACTAACTCTCAAAACTCCAATCCCCGACATAAAAACAGAAAAAGATGCATACTTTCCCTTAAAACTCCCAAAAATTTCTCTTGCAAAAACATCTGCTTTATCCAAAAACCCGAAACTAATCAAATTCGACGCAACCCAATCAATCAAATAAAGAACCATGAGTCCATGAGCAACACTACCTCGAGGCCCATCATTACCTTCCCCCCAAATTCCAAACAAACATTCCAATATTCTTACAAAATGAACACTCACAGAAGATGATGACAAAGCATACCCAATCCCAGCAAGAACATTCGGCACAAATTCATCGTACAAACAAACCAACCTACATTTATCCACCAATAATTTACAAAAAATATCCAAGCACAGATTTTTAGTATTCTCAGATAAAGCATGCACAAAAGAAAAAGCACCCAAAAGTAAAATAGCTTCAGAGAAGAAAACATGATCAAATTGAGAAGATAAAAACAGCTTCGAAATAACAACTACTACCGAATCAATGATATCAAAACTAGGTTTAGTGGGTTTTGTGGATTTTCTTATCCAAATATAAAGAAGACGAAAGCAAAGAGGGAGGGAATCACGGGGAAGAGAGAAATTCGAAGAAGTGAGAATGGAAAGGAGGAGTTTTGCTTGTGGATCAGCGACATGGAGGGAGGTTTGGGAATTGACTAGGGTTTGGAGATGTTGGTGATGGTGTTGATTGAATGAGGAAAATTGAAGGGCGTTTCGGAGTTCAGACCAAGCTTGGATTATGGATTTTGCGGAGGTGGTGGTGGATTTGGAGGTGGATTTGTTGGAGGTGAGGTTTTGAAGGAATTTGTCTAAGAACAGAGTGTCTGGATTTCTTGACATCTTCTTCAGTGTTGTTAATGGCGAAATCGCGGTGCAGAGTGAAGTTCTGTTGTGTTGTGAAGCAATACTGTTCAAATTTCAAGAATTTTTTTGGTAAAGAATTTTTAGGCATAATTCATCTTTTTTGTGTATTAATTTAATTTATTGTTTAGCTTTGACCCCTCAATTAAAAAAACGCTATATTATGATCCCTTAAAACGGTTCTTTTAGTCAAATTAATATAGTTCATTAAATTTTGAAAAAAACATTAAATTGTATATGTGTGCCAGACTATTTGGCAGTGTGTTCTCTTATCAGACTTTTGTTTTGTGTATTATCAATTTATTATAAAATAGATGAAACAAGAAAAAAATAGTGATGCACTGAGAGTGTAAAAATATTTTACACTATCAACAAATGACGACCATGCATCCTGCCAAGTCATACTGAAAATTTTAAACTAATTATATGATATGGTAGAATGATATATTCTCATTGGCTGACAGTGTAAAATATTTTTATACTACCAGTGCATAAAAATTAAGCCCATGAAACAATGAGCATAAGTTACATTATTTGTTATTATTATTATTATTATTATTTTCAATTTATGTTTCTCTCTTTCTCAAATTCCTTCTCCAAAACCCTAACAACCACCTTCTTCTCTCTTATTCTTAATCGTCACCTCTTTCTTCACTCTTCTTATTCTGCCAAGGTAATTTCTTGCTTCGGTCGTCTTTCTTCCCTCTTCTTATTCTTCCATTTTCATATTATTTCTTCTTTGTAATGAATTCCACCTTCTTTCATTTTTTTTGTTGTTTAACAGTGTTTTGTGACACCACCGTCATGCCGAAGTTGAAGATTCGTGTTATTTTCTTCAAGGGTTAGTCTTCTTCTTTTTCATTATGCCTAATATGTGGTAAAAAATCTAAAAGCCCTAATTTTTTTTAACCCTAACTCTGTTCCTCCCCAAACAGAAAATTGTATTATTTGTGAGATAAATTAAATTCTATTTTTTTTCATATTCATACTGGTTGGCTTTATTTTTGTTTTTTTTCTGTTGTGAGATAGATTAAAATATTCTTGAAGATGTAGAGGCAGTTATTAGATTGCATTTAGTGACAAAGTATCCCTTAGGATTGCGTCGCGACCAGGGATTTTCTAACCGGATGTGGAAGCTTCAAAGCAAAGATCAAAGGGGATTTAGCAGGAATTCCACAACGTTGTTTTGATCCTGTTTTGGCCGCCTCAGCGTCTGTGATTAGCTTGCAAAACATTGTTTCAAAGGGCAAGTAGAAGTTCGTAGGTGCTCAGCAGAGGTTGACTTCTATGGTAAAGAACATCCAACAATTCTTCCAACAATAAATGATGAGAGAATATACCAACTAGGCAAACAAGTCTCGAGCATGATGGTTGGAGAAGAGAACATTAAACCAGCACAAACCTCAACAGAGAGTGAAGATTTTGCATTTTTCTTGATTCAATTTCTGTAAATTAATTAATGATTTTTATGTTTTTTCTGAGTTAATTATGTAAATTAATTAATTTGATTTTTATGTTTTTCCTAAGTTAATTATATAAATTAATTAATTTGAGTTAATCTTGATTCCATTTATGTTTTTCTGAGTTAGTTATTGATCTTACCGGTTGATCAGAACCTTGAAGTGGGCCAGAAGCTTCGTCTACGTTGCTAGAAGTGAGGAGGAGGGGGTGTATCTGCAATGCACTCCGACGCTCAAGTAAGTAAAGGTCAGAGAAAAGGGGCAAGTACAAAGAGTGTTCTTAGGGTGAATAATGGATACCTGAACCTCTCAAGTGAGAGGGTTTATATAGTGCCCTCAGCGCATGGCTAATTGGTCCCTATTATTCGAGCGCGGATCACAGATCCCCCAAAAATAGGTAACTGCCAGAACTAGCCGTTGGAATGGGCAGGTCTGCTCGGAACTAGCCGTTGTGCTGAGCAGGGGAGTGTTTCCGAGCAGGTGCATTTCGGCCAGGTTCTGGATGACTGTTCGTGTATGATGGGCAAAGTTGAGATAGAGGGCAGAGATGGGCAGCTGTCCTTGGAGGTCAGCCGGGTATCTCTCCTCGGCGAGAGGGGCAAGTCTGCTCGGAACTAGCCTGTTGCTTTGAGCAGGGGAGTGTTTCCGAGCAGGTGCATTCCTGCTTGGTCCTGGATGGTTGTCCCATGTATGATGGGCAGAGATGGAATGAAGGGTAGGGCTGGCCTTCTGTCCTTGGAGATCAGTTGGTCAACCTTCCTCAGCATAGGGGTAGGAGGAAAATGGCTATCCTTTGTCCTTAACTGGCTGGATCGAGACTGTTGGGTCGTTCCGGGCAGCTGCCTCGACGGAGGGGCAGGAGATGATTCCGGGCAGGAGCATTACGACCATCCCTGGATGTCTGCCCTGTGCGTGAGGGGCAGGAATGTGATGGATGGGTAGAGATGGCCGGCTGGCCATCTCTCCTCGGTGGAGGGGCAGAGGGGAAACCGGTTCCCTCTGTCCTCAATTGGATGGATATAGGCTATTGGGCCATTCTAGAAGTTGAAGTGGATTGGGCCATGCCCAGTCATTGGGCCAGTCCGGAACAGGAGCCCCCCAAGTCGTTTTTCCTGAGCATAGAAGTGACGACTTAAGTGTAGCTCGCAATCCTGGGGAGAAGTGTGCACGGTCGGCGCATGCTCGAGGAGATGGCGATATTCCATGGTGTCCGTATGGGGACGTGCGCGAGGAACGGAAGCGTTGCCTCGTCAGCTGGAGACATTTTTACTCGCCTATTATTGCTAAGTTTTACACGATGCTCGTCGTGAATGCTAGTTTGTATGAGCAGTTTTGTATGGATTATTCGTAGTGTTTTGGGGTTTGCTCGGTAGTTATTTTATTTATTCGACCAGTTTGGGGAACTGGTTCGAAGAGACCTAGGTTGTTTCCGGGCATGAGAACGGTGCTCAGGTCACGATTGTGGCCCGACCTCCGCGGTGTGAACGTCCCATCGCGAGCTAGGTGTTCTGCCAATCATGGTACGATGACGATGTCGGACTCGGTCGAGTATCCGACGTGTGACAGGGTCTTCTCGTTCGAGAGTAGAGGCATGCCTTGTTAAACTTTTAGGTATGCAATGCTTGTACCTAGGCATGCATTTATGGTCGGTACGTTGCATTTCGTCGCTTCGACGGGCACGCCGGCTGTAGTGGCCTTAGCCGTAATATGTCGAGCAAGTTGTTCCCCATCGAGGTGTTCTAGGTAGTGGGCCATATTTTTCATTTTTGCTCGGACGAGATAGGGACCCTTCCAACTTGCGGCGAGTTTACCTTCACGAGAATTTGTGACTTCTCCTCAGGACGAGACTGCCGACTTTGATGTTTTGTCGTATAAATTTTGGATGCCCATGCGTGACGAGCAGAGATGAGACAGAGGGCAGAGATGGGCGGCTTCCCCTGGAGGTCAACCGGAGGGGCAGACCTGCTCGGAACTAGCTCGTTGCTTTAGGCGAAGGGGTGTTTCCGAGCAGGTGCATTCCTGCTTGGTCCTCAATTTCCAGGAACTAGTCGTTGTAATGCGTAGAACTGCTCGAAACTATTCGTTTTCTCTGGGCATGGGGTGAGTCCGAGCAGATGCATTCCTGCCAGTTTCTGGATGATTGTCCCGGGTATGATGGGCAGAGATGGAATGAAGGGCAGAGCTGGCCTACTGTTCGATTCCAGGCAGAAGCATTTTAATCGTTCCTGGGTGGTTGCCCATGCATGACGGGCAGAAATGTGAAGGAGGGCAGCTGTGGTCCTGCTGATCTTGGGTGTCAGCTAACCAGCCTTCCTCGGTTAAGGTGTTCGCGGAGAACATATGTCTGCTTGGCTTGTGTGTTCGCGTGGAACAGTTCGTTTATGCACTCCGCTTTTCGGGGAGGCTGGTGAGGTCATCTCTGCTTTGTTTGGGTCATTGCCGAGGAGGATAACCTCGAATTCTCCATGTGGAATGGGGAGCAGGGGACCGGAAGGTTCTGCGCTGCCAGTTGGTGTCGAGGAGATGGGCATCTCGATCTGCCCTTCGGTTCTTGGCCACTGGATGGGCATCCATGAAGGGCAGCAAAAATCGGCAGAATTATTAACTATTTTTATTTATGTCAGGGAGGAGATATGCGTCTTTCGGGCAAGGCCGATCAGCATAGTCCACACACATTATTTATTTTTCATTATGTTTTTTCATAAGTACAATATTTAGACAACCATGTAGTGTGTTTGGCTTCCGAAATACAATTTTCCTCTAGGAGGTCTTTGGTAAAACAGTTGCCCGGGTCTATAGAGTCGACGCGGGGCAATGTTTTTTACTCTTCGGAGTTATAGGGCAAGGCTGGCCTGCCGGATGTCCTCGGTTGTATGGTGATGGTGCTCAGCCCTTTTGAGGCTTCTACAAAGCACCTCCTCGTGGCTATTATGTCCTCATGTAGGGTGTTCCTCGGGCAGTGTTTGCAGCCTCCTTCTCCTCGTATTGGATATATGTTTGCGCTTTGAGGAAGAGGGCATCCAGCGTCACTGGGACCTCGATGCCAATTGCCTTGGCAAAATCACTGCGGGGGAGGAGCCCTCGTTCGAGCAGGTATTTTTTCATGTCGTCAGTCGTGGAGACTTGGACGGCTTCTTTGTTGAATCTCTCTATGTATGCCTGTAGAGATTCGTCCTTCTGTTGGATGATGACCTCGATTGAGGCTTCAGTCTTTGGGTGGCAGCGGGATGCCGTGAAGTGTCTGGAGAACGTCCTCTCCAACTGTCCCCATGATGTTATGGACTCGTCGGGCAGACTTTTATACCAGGCCACCGCTCCCTTCCTGAGGGTGGTCGGGAATAGTCTGCACTTTATGGCTCCTCGGACGCTGCGATAGTCGAGGAGGACGTCAATGTTCTCGATATGTTCATCTGGATTGGTAGTACCGTCATAAGTGCCAAGAGGGGGGAGGTTTCTCCAACCCCTTGGGCAGGCGTGTATCCATGATCTCCTGAGATAACGGGCCGCGAGGCTCTTCATCGTCATTGTAGCTAGTTGACCTCGAACGGGAACGGATGTCCCTTGCATGTCGGGGATAGTGATTTCGACGGGGAGAAGGAGTTCTCGATCGTCCCTTAGTTTTGCGCGGTGGTGAACGTCGATTCTTTGTCGGTGAATCTCTCCTAGTCCTCTTGGCCATCGGAGAGAGCTGGTCTTCCTGAGGAGGAATTCGATTGCATTTCTTGATGGCCAGGGATTCGGGCTTCTCTAGTTCTTGGGCGTTCCTCCTTCGTCGAGGAGAAAGGCTTCGAGACCTCCTCTGCCCGCGCCTCGGGGGAGGAGATCTTAAGGGGTGGAATTCTTCTGTTGTCCTAATCCTTGCACTCTGGTGGAGGATTTGGAAGTTCTTGTTAATAGCTTCGATCGGTGATGCCATGGCCGGATCGGCGTTGGGCGGAATAAGAATAGGTTGGGGACCCTCCTGTGCTCTTCTGGGGATCAGTCTGGACTCATTGTGCTCTGGGCGTTGGTCCTCCATCTCGTGGCGATCTAGAGAGGGGGAAGTAGTGACTCTGTCCCTTTGAACGGGGACGTCGTCCTCAAGGGAAGGAATGGCTCCTTCGCGGTCAGTCTTGCTGATTGGTGAGATGACCGTGTTGTAAGCATCATGGACGTTGTTGTGGCTGGCCATGATCGGAATCTTGAATGTCTGCTTTGATCTTTGGTTTCCAGGGAAATAAAAATGGGGAGAGCAGGTTTCCCACAGACGGTGCCACTGATCTTACCGGTTGATCAGAACCTTGAAGTGGGCCAGAAGCTTCGTCTACGATGCTGGAAGTGAGGAGGAGGGGGTGTACCTGCAAGGCGCTCCGACGCTCAAGTAAGTAACGGACAGAGAAAAGGGGCAAGTACAAAGAGTGTTCTTAGGGTGAATAATGGATACCTGACCCTCTCAAGTGAGAGGGTTTATATAGTGCCCCCAACGCATGGTCAATTGGTCCCTATTATTTGGGTGCGGATCGCGGATCCCCCAAAAATAGCCAACTTCCAGAACTAGCCGTTGGAATTGGCAGGTCTGCCCGGAACTAACCGTTGTGCTGAGCAGGGGAGTGTTTATGAGCAGGTGCATTCCGGCCAGGTTCTGGATGACTGTCCGTGTATGACGGGCAGAGTTGAGATAGAGGGCAGAGATGGGCAGCTATCCCTGGAGGTCAGCCAGACATCTCTCCTCGGAGAGAGGGGCAGGTATGCTCGGAACTAGCCTGTTGCTTTGGGCAGGGGAGTGTTTCCATGCTTGGTCCTGGATGGTTGTCCCAAGTATGATGGGCAGATATAGAATGGAGGGCAGGGCTGGCCTTCTGTCCTTGGAGATCAGTTGGTCAGCCTTCCTCAGCATAGGGGCAAAAGGAAAATTGCTTTCCTTTGTCCTTAACTGGATGGATCGAGACTGTTGGGTCATTCCGGGCAGCTGCCTCGGCGGAGGGGCAGGAGATGATTCTGGGCAGGAGCATTACGACCATCCCTCGATGTCTGCCCTGTGTGTAAGGGGCAGGAATGTGATGGATGGGCAGAGATGGTCGACTGACCATCTCTCCTCGGTGGAGGGGCAAAGGGAAAACTGGTTCCCTCTGTCCTCAATTGGATGGATATAGGCTATTGGGCCATTCTAGAAGTAGAAGTGGATTGGGTCATGCCCAGTCATTGGGCCAGTCCGGAACAAGAGCCCCCCAAGTCGTTGTTCCTGAGCATAGAAGTAGATTGGGTGGATCTAGGCTATTGGACCGTTCTGGATGCAGAAGTGGATTGGGTCATGCCTAGTCATTGGGCCAGTCCGGAACAGTTATTGTTCATATATTTTTTTATGTTAATTAATTAATAAACTTTATGTTTGGTTTTTAGTTTTTTTAGTTTAAAGTTTTTTTTTTGAATTTGTATTATTTATTATTATTTTTGCTGACTCATTGCATGGTTGGCACGCCACCCTGACATTTACTAACGGTCTAACACCTGAAGTAACGGAATGGATCAAATATATTAACAGAAGTAATATTACAGGACCAAATCGAATCAATTTTTTATTGAGGGACTATATCGCAACTCATAAATAACTTACAGGACTTGGGGACTAATTATGTCAATTTTTTATTATGGACTGAGTGAGTAATAATTTAAAAATAAAATATTCCAATTTAAAATTTGATTAATCGATTTTGATCTAACAAGACAAATGTGATAATTCCCCGTGATTCTAGAGAGATGTTAACGGGCTTATATACTTATCGTGATAAAAAAACCATTTTAGGTTAGACTCATCTTCGACTGATTCAAAATGAACTTATAACAAGGTTTGGAAGTCCGTATTGTTCATGTGTATCACGAAGAAAATTATTGTGAAGATGTTCTTGTAAAATTAGGAGTCTATCATATAATATGTGTAAGGTTTTACAATAATTGTTCTCAATAGTGTACGTAGTTATGTAGCAGATATGATTGCCGATTCCTCATCGAGGATTGTTTATTTGTAGTTGTTTTTTTTTTTTGTTTCGCCCTCCATAATCCTAAAAAAAAATCCCCCTTACGTATATGATTTTGTGGAGATGACCAATTTAGATTTTTTCTGGTTCTTTCCCAAACTCTTTCAGTTGGTTTTCATCTCAGTTGGTGTAGATATTTTTCTGGTTCTTTCTTCCCCGGATTTTCATTTCGATGTTTCATCTTGGAGTTTTTCAAGCAGAAAAGCTCAGGTATGGAGAAATGGTTCTCATCTCAGTTGTTATAGGTACTTTTCTGGTTCTTTCTTCCCTGGAATTTTCAAATCGGTGTTTCCTCTTAGAGTTTTTCAAGTAGCAAAGCTCAGTTATGAATAAATGGAGAAATATCTCTTTTACGAAAGAAGAAGAAGAAGAAGAACAAGAATAAGAATAAGAACAAGAACAAGAACAAGAACAAGAAGGCGGTGCTATGGCAGTAAGAGGGGAAGTTAGTGGCGAGAAAGTATTTCAACACACCCTGTTTGGTAAGCTTTGGACTGAATAATTTCAATGTGTGAGCGTTCACCAGTACCATTGTTAGAGCATGGAAACTAAAAAACCCAACTAAAACATAAGAGCTTAGCAAAAATCTCTTTCTCTTCAGGTTCACCATAAAAAGGGACATGGAAGCAGTTCTAAGAAATGGGCCTTGGAGTTTTGATTAAAATTTAATAGTTTTATAACGGGTTTCAGGGGAAGAGAAATCGTTAGGGGTGGATATGCACTATGACGTTTTCTGGGTAAGAGTTTATGACCTTCCTCTTATGCTATGATCTGAAACTATGGAAAAAGATAGGAGACATTTCGGAGCCCTTTGAAGAAATGGACTTGCAAGAAGCTCATTGAATGGGCGGTTTTTTAGAATTAAGGTTACTTTGGACCTTAAAAACCCTTTGAAAAGGGGGATAATGGTGCATTTTAAGGAAATGAGCCTTTTTGTCTACTTCAAGTATTATCGGCTCCCCACCTTCTGTTTTGTGTGTGAAAGAATAGGGCATCAATTTAAGGACCGTGAGGTGCTAGGAGAGGGCTATGAAGACTTGGATGAACATGACCTGTTATATGGCTTATGGATCAGGGTCTCACCATTACCAAAGTTTTTCAATGAAAAAAAGAAAAAATACTCGAGTTCTGGAACATGCAGTAAAAGCTTGTTCAATGTTTCTTCTAGCCACAGCAGATGCGACACTAAAGGTAAAGAGACATATGGAAATGTCGAGGTAGATTAGGGAAGCGACAACCAGATAACGTTTCTAGATAACCAGGCTTTCAAGGAGCTAGAATTAAAATATAAGGTAAATGATTTGGAGGTTGAAATGATAATCGAGTCATTATGAAAGGTAGTCATAACCAGTACTCCTCTATGATGGTCCTCAAAGGCAAAATGTGGAAGCATCAAAAGAAAGAAATGGAGCAGATGGAAGGGAGAAGAAAGGCAGATTAAAACCAAGTTAAGCTTCTAGAATTTGAACGAGGAAAAAGGCAGTTGATTGATGTGGTGATAACAAAAGGCTATGATTAATCATCGTTTTACTATGTATTATCATTATTTTAGAAGTAGATTTGATGTTATATCAGTGCTTGCATATCGAATTTATATGATTTTATAGACTTTATCTATGGTATGATGATTTCAATGTTTAAGAATGTTTCATGCATCATATAATCTTTTGGGAAAAGATTAATGTGTTTTGTAGGTTGGAGGAAGTCAAATAAATGGCTAGAAAAGGAACACGGCGAATTGTCAGAAGGGTTCACAAAGTCTATGCTTCAACAAGTTTTACATCATGATGTACGTGTAGCATTTTGATCATATCTAAAGCACGGTAACTCGGATTAACATGATATTGGTGGAAAATGAAAGATAATATCAATTGCTACAACTCTTATGAAGTCACCAGAGGCTAATTCGACATTTCCCCCTCTAGCCAGACGCGTCTCAGGCGCATATAGAAGTTGCAAAAATTTATTTTCTGTATATACGCGTATGGCAGTATGGAACGTGTCCCCAGACGCGTATGTGTTAGGTGTGAATATGGAAGTAGAAAAATGGTCTAGATGGGGCTGAATAGACCCTTATAAAAAATCAATCGCTTTTTTAAAAGGTATCAGAGATTTTTCAAAGGATGCGTGCGGAAGGTTTGAAACAAAGATATGAAATTTATACTTTTTGAAACTTGATCACATTAACACTAAATCGATTCACAAACACCACAGATGGTTTGATGATGATACACAAAGGTATTCAATTGATTCAGTTGTATAATCCACGTGATGTGTTTATACAATGATTCAATATCAATGAATTTTAACCTCAATTGTTTCTCAGAATTTTAATCACCAATTCAGCTTTATAAGGTGCCCAATTCTAACAAAACCTAAGCTTACATAATAATCTCTACCAATTGAATAAATGATAAACTACGCTAAAATTGAAATATCTAAGCATGCAAATACTATGAAAATTAAATGCAAGAGTATGTGAGAGAGATGACACCGAGATTTATAGTCCTTCGGCCTTCGTCCTCGGTTTTCCTATGTGCACTCTTCAATGGTTTCCCATTGGAACCTGCATTGTTCCTTTTTATTTGAAAAATATTTGCAAGAGTTCATACAATCACCAATCCACAATAATACTGAGAAATATAAATTTTTTTAGGCATAATTAGTCACTGGGTCCCTTAACTTCGAGCGAAGTTTCGCTTTGGTCCCCAAACTAAAAAACGTTACATAATGATCCGTTTAACTTAAGTTCCGTTAAACCATTCGGTCCCTTACTTTAGTTTGTGTCAAAAAACGTTATATTTGTGTGAGCTTGCATGCCAAGTAAGCAAATTTTTAATTCCACATCAGCACATGGTTATATTATGTTACATAGGGTTCCATTTGCAGCTTTATTCTTCTTCCATTTGCAGCTTCGTTCGTCTTCCATATTTCCAACTTCTTCCATCTTCTTCTTCATATCAGGGTTAAATCATTTTCTTCCATCTTCCTTCTACCATCTTCAATTTTTGTCTCCAAATTAGGGAATTAGGGTTCAATGTCAAAGATTGCAAGCAATGCCTCAACTTCAAACAACCAAAGTTATGGTATATATGGATCTGTGATTCGTAGAAACAAGAGAATGATATGAACAGTGAATGAGTGAACAGTGTCAACAAAGGGAGAAAAAATTTGGGGTTGTAGAAATTACATAAATCACATTGAAAAGGGTTGTAATTTCTTCAAGATAGGAGACATTCATGGGTCCTTTGAAGAAATGGATTTGCAAGAAGCTCATTGGAATGGGCGGCTTTTTAGAATTAAGGTTACTTTGGACCTTAAACAACCTTTGAAAACGGGGACAATGGTGCATTTTAAGGAAATGAGTCTTTGTTTCTACTTCAAGTATTAATGGCTCCCCACCTTTTATTTTGTGTGTGAAAGAATAGGGCATCAACTTATGGACCGTGAGGTGCTAGAAGAACTACGTGAAGAGGGTTATGAATACTTGGATGAACATGACCTGTTATATAGCTTGATAACATGAAAACATATCGCATATTCCAACCCGATTCACATGCTATTTAGTGTCTTTTTATTATATTTTTGTACTATTATGTCATGTTTTGTTTACATTTCAGAAACTTATTGAATATAGAGTGTCCATGCGAGAAAACCTAAAAAAGAGCAAGAAAATGAAGTTTTTAGCATAATTTGTTGGTTTCTGGTGTATGTTGTTCGCCATACACCCTCATCACGTCATAAGTGAATTAAGCCCATGGCGTTCGCCATGGACTCATGGCGTTCGCCATGATTGCGCAGATTCAGCACATCGTGGATAACAACCTAGACTCATTCTTCTCCACTTCCCTACATTCTCTCAACAGTTTCTACACGTTTTGGAAACAGTTTTGCAGCATTGGATCACTATATAAGAGTAGTTTTTCTTAGTTTTGAGCATCCAAGTTTGTGCGCGGAAGCTCTGTCAATTTAGTTTTAGGCAAATATTGTACTTTCGAAGTGATAATCTCTTACATTGAGAGGTTATCACACCATTAGTTTTAGGCTTTATATTGTACTCTTGGAGTGCAATCCCGTCGGCATATTTGAAGTTATTTTGTTTCTGTTCATTGCACTAGAAGCATTTCAATTTTAATTCAAGTTTCACAGGTTTTTATATCATTGCTATTAATTTCCGTGTATCATATTTTAGTTTATTTACTATGATGTCCTTAATTTTAATTGTTATGAATTTTATGTTTAAGTATCGAAAAATGTCCGACTAAATTTCTTTGAGTCCGGTATGTGAGGAACGTTGTTCCGACGGGACTCAGTAATAAAATTGGCTTTAACTTTTCATAAATTTTCTTCTGGTTTTTATTTTCAATCTTAATTCAAATTGTTTTGCACGAGAGTGAAAACAAATAAAGGTTCAAGCCGATAGCGCGAGAGTGTAAGGATTGAACCGGATAGTGAAAACTGGGCATTGATCATAAATACAGCGAGAATGCTTTAGGTATCAATTAGGACTTATTTAGTATTCAAAAAATTCTTTTTGATCGAAATGGGCGAGTGAGCGCAAAATTTCATGGTCAGAGAGTGTAGCTTTAATCAATAGCGCGAGAGTGTGAGATGGAGTTTTTAAACTGATATTTTCTATTGAAAGCAATTTAACCGTTAACTTACGCCAATGAATTATAGAGTCCCTAAGGTGCACGAAATCCACATTCTGGTCTCTCTTATCTGATATATTTCTTAAATCTTATTTTAGTTTTAATTTTAGTTTTAATTTCCCCTAATCCAAATATTCATTAGCCTTAGCATTACATAATATCAATAGATAACAATAAATTGATTATTACTCCCTGTGGGTTCGATATCTTTTAAAATTATGCGATAGAATGTATACTTACAATTAGATAATCTGATACACTCATAAATCCATTGACCAAGTTTTTGGCACCGTTGTCGGGACTAATTTAGTCAATATTGTGATTCTATTGTTGCACAGTATAGACTAAGGCAATAAATTTTCCCTTAATTCGTCGATTGCATGCCAAGCACTCACTCACAAGGCGAAGAGTTATAGCAACTGATTGATGAATTCGAGCATTTTATTAACCTAAGATGCTGAATCAAATAATTCCGAATAAAATATAATTTTCCTGATCCAGATATCCCAGAACCACAACCACAACCAATTATGGCTGAAAATCAAAATCGTCCTCTTAAGGAGTATGCTGCTCCATCACAGTATGAGCCACACAACAGCATTGTAGCCTCTACCATCGATCAAAATGATTTCGAGTTGAAACCTTCATTGTTACAAGCCGTACAATAAAACAAGTTCTCTGGTAGCCCTACGGACGATCCGAATCTTCATTTATTAGTATTTGTGCAGTATGCAGACACAGTGAAAGCAAATGGTGTTAATCCCGAAGCCATAAGACTACGTCTTTTTCCTTTTTCTTTAAGAGACAGGGCTAGACTTAGCGCCAGTCTTTACCATCAAACTCTATCACTATGTGGGATGAGTCAAAGAAAATCTTCTTAGCAATATACTTTCAATCTAGCAAGACTGTTATGCTAAGAGCCCAAATCAACGTATTTAGGTAGAAACACAATGAATCTCTTTTCGAAGCTTAGGAGAGATACAAGGATATGTTGAGGCTTTTCCCAAATCATGGACTTGACCATGGCAGATCATCCATACTTTCTACAATGGTTTGATGTACAACACCAAATTAAACATAAACGTTGCAGCTGGCGGCGCTCTAATGGACAAACCTTATTAAGACGCCTATCAACTCATTGAAAACATGGCACAAAACCACTTCCAAAGGGAGGTGAGCGAACTCCTACAGAGAAACCACCATTGAAGTGTGGAACGTACGTAGTTAATGGCATTGACCACGTCAATGCTAAAGTAGATGCACTTACTCAAAATATTGAGAGTTTGATTGTAACTCAAGCAACTACCCTGGCTGTTGTGACACCTAGCTGCGAGCTATGTGGAACCCCTGGGCACAACACCCCTGAATGTCATTTGTTGGTAGGAATTCCAATCGACCAAGTAAATTATGCCCAAGGAAACCCGTACTCAAACACTTATAACCCTGGCAGGAGAAACCATCCTAATTTTTCCTATAAGAGCAAAAATGTTTTGTTTGCTCCAACAAAACAAGGAGGTTGCCAACCAACACCTTCACATGAGTGAACTGATGAAACAATTATTGAGTAAGTTTGACGCAATGGTTATCCACGACAAAATGTTAGAAACCCAAATTTTTCAAGTGGCCCAACAACAAGCAGCAACAGGAGCCCCAGCTGGAGTATTTCCTGGCTAACTACAACCTAGCCCAAAAGGTCATGTTAATGCTATCACACTGCAAAGTGGGACAGAATTAGATGAGCCAGTAGATCCTAGAATCCAAAATCCACCCATGTACCAAAATTCTGGAAAAGAAGCTGAAAAGGTAACAAACAATGACCAACCAGAAAAATAAACTGACAATGGACAGGAAGACAAGGACAAAGAGGCAGTAGAGAAAGAAAACCATGTGTGCCTCCACCACCATATAAACCACTCATTCCTTATCCTCAAGGACTTGCTAAGTCTAAAAATGAAGGACAATTTAAAAAATTTGTAGAGCTTCTGAAACAGCTGAACATTGCAATACCATTCACAAAAGCCATTACTCAAATGCATTCATATGCTAAGTTCCTTAAGGAGATCCTATCTAATAAGAAAAAGCTTGAGGATAATGAAACAGTGACGCTCACTGCTGAGTGTAGCGTTATAATTCAATACAACATGCCTCCAAAGTTAAAAGATCCATGCAGTTTTTCTATACCATGTGTAATAGGAAAGTTCGTCAAAGACAAAGCACTTTGTGACTTAGGAGCCAGTGTTAGTTTAATTCCTCTTTCCATATTTGCAAAACTCAAATTAGGATAAGCAATACCAACGAGAATGTCTCTCCAACTAGCCGATCGTTCTGTTAAATTTCCCGTAGGTATGCTAGAGAACGTTCTCGTCCGAATAGGTCAATTCTACATTCCCACCGACTTTATAATTATGAACATAAAGGAGGATTCCAACATTCCAATCATTTTAGGATTACCCTTTTTGGACACTGCTGGCGCCATCATAGATGTGAAGAAAGGAAAGCTAACCTTTGAGGTTGGTGAAGAAAAAGTTGAATTTATTTTAGCACAATTCCTAAAGGCACCAGCTATAGATGATTTTTGTTGTTCCTCAGACATCGTTGACGAATGCATAAGAGAAATGGAGATGGAACCACCTAAGTATACTGAAGTACTAAAGATTCCAACGCCTCCTATATTTGAAGATGATGAATGGCGAGAGCCATATGTGGATGACAGTCTAAGTGAATGTCTTGCGCTTACTCCAGATCCTATGCATTGCCCAAAGAAACCTTCTATAGAACTTAAAACACTACCCAAAAATCTCAGGTATGAATTCCTAGATGAAAAGCTTGAACACCCAGTAATAGTAAACGCGGACTTGAGACACATAGAAACTGAGAAGTTATTACATGTCTTAAGGAAATATCCAACTACTCTAGGCTATAACATCTCAGACTTAAAAGGAATTAGTCCCTCTCTGTGCATGCATCACATTATGCTAGAGGAGGACTCCAAAACCTCAAGAGAACACCAGAGGGGAATTAACCCCATAATGAGTGACATAGTCAAGAGAGAGGTGCAAAAGCTATTAGAAGCATGAATTATATACCTAATATCCGATAGTAATTGGGTCAGCCCAGTACACGTCATACCCAAGAAATGAGGTGTTACAGTTGTCAAAAATGAGAAGGGAAAACCTGTAGCGAAACGTATTGAAACTGGATGGAGGATGTGCATTGACTATAGAAAACTAAATAAAGTCACTCGCAAAGATCATTTTCCCTTACCTTTTATCAACTAGATGCTCGAGCGATTGGCCAAACATTTTACTTCTATTATTTAGATGATTATTCAGGATTCTTTCAAATTCCTATTCATCCTGATGACCAAGAAAAAACAACCTTCACATGTCCTTATGGCACATACGCCTACCGACGAATGCCATTCAGACCATGTAACGCTCCTGCAACATTTCAAATATGCATGATGGCTATCTTCGCAGACTTTCTAGATGACATCATGAAAGTATTTATGGGTGATTTTTCAGTTTGCAGGCAGAGTTTTGAAGGGTGTATAGCTAACTTAGAAATGGTACTTGAAATATGTGTAAAAGTTAATCTCGTACTCAATTGGGAAAAATGCCATTTCATGGTTCGACAAGGAATAATACTTGGACACATAGTGTCCGACAAAGGAATTGAAGTAGATAAAGCTAAGATAGAAGTTATAGAAAACCTTCAACCTCCGAAAATCGTTAGAGAAATATGCAGTTTCTTAGGTCACGCCGGTTTTTACTGACGATTCATTAATGACTTCTCTAAAATATCCAAACCACTAACTAGCCTATTAATGAAAGAGGCTGAATTCATCTTAGATGAGAAATGCTTAGAGGCGTTGCAACTATTAAAACATGCTCTGATTTCCGCACCTATTATGCAACCACCTAATCGGAGCGGACCATTTGAGATAATGTATGACGTTGGTGACTATACCGTAGGCATAGTTTTAGGAGAACGAAAAGACAAGAAGCTTCATGTGATTTATTATGCAAGCAGAACATTAGATGAAGCTCAAATGAACTACGCCACAATAGAAAAGGAACTCCTAACTGTCGTGTTCGCATTAGATAAATTCCGTTCTTACTTGGTAGGAGCTAAAATAATTGTCTATACTGACCACGCTGTTATTAGGTACCTATTAAGTAAAAAAGACGCCAAACCGAGATTCTTGAGATGGATCTTGCTATTACAAGAATTCGATTTAGAAATCAAAGATGAAAAAGCACTAAAAATGTTGTAGCCGATCACCTCTCTAGACTTGAGAATATAAAATCTGAACAAGTGCCCATCAACGATGACTTCCCCTATGACTAACTTGTAGCCCAATTAGAAAATAACTTAACTGACGCAATTGAATGTTCTCAAATTAATCATAACATAGAAAATAAATAAGTTATGGAAGCAGTCTTTACTAAACCCGTAGTGCATTGGTATGCTGACTTTGTCAACTACCTAGCCGCCAGAGTGATTCCAAACAAATTAACTTACCAATAGAAGAAAAAGTTTTTCCATGATTTAAAACATTAGTATTGGGATGAGGCCCTTCTTTTCAAGAGAGGCGCCGATGGTATCTTTCACTTATGGTTTCCTTCGAATAATTTGTTTTATAAGCAAAGAGAATATATTAAAATAAGCACAAGGGGTGCTCAACCCGTACAAGAGAATTACAATAACCGACAAACGATAAAAGAAACACAACAAAACCACTAACCGGCTAAATAGAATGACAGATTATATTTGCAAAAAACCAGTCCCTAGTCAAAAGTTTAATGACCCTCAACATGTCCATCTCTTCCAATCTCCCTTCTTAAAAAATAATAACATTTCTAGATGTCCATAAAACTCCACAAGTTGCTAGCCACAAACAACAATGTAAATTAACTTTGAACTTGTTTGAGTATAAAATCTTGAAATGTAAATACCAGAATCCCAAGGAACTCTGCTCCCCACAAAACTCTAGACCAAGCCATCCACTAAGACCCTCCCAAACCAAATTCCCCACATCGCAATAATAAAGGAGATGGAATAAAGTTTCGTCGGCATTAAAACAAAAAGGACAAATAGAATTACAATGACTTATACCTCTTCTCAATAAATTCTGCTTTGTAGGCAACTTGTCCAACAAAGATCTCTAACCGAAAAATTGTATATTTTGCTCGGCGCCTTCGATTTCCGAATGTCCGACAACCCTTTTAGAATCAAAGCACCTGTCACAATCACATTCGAATTGTTCGCTGCTAAGAGTAAATAACAACTTGCTCTCGAGAAACCTTTGGAATCAAAATTCAAAAAAATGAATCCTCTCCCATATGTTTCGGTTGCACATTAACTATCAGCCATTGGAGTTTTGCAAATTGCCCCGACACCAGATCTGAGGCAGAACTCACATCGATCAGAAAAATCCACTCCAAATTCACCCCTCTCCAGGCACCCATAACTGCAATTGTAAGTGGGCCTGTTGCGCACCTGGTGTTCAGGTCTGGATAGATAGCAGCAGGATGTGACACGCCGAGCCATGAGTGCTTCCAAAAGTCAACATGATTGACATCTCCAACTTTCTCACGAATTGCCTTGTTGAACCAAGTTATTTTCGGATCAAATACCTTACTAATACCACTTATGTCTCTCCACCACAATGATTGTTTCCTCATTATTGCCTTCGAAACACAAAACTCAGAGAGAATGTTGAAATTCAAGTTACCATACGTTTCCTTTAACAACTCGGACCACAAATTATTTTTCTCATTCAATATCCTCCATAATAATTTACTAAGAAGAGCAACGTTAAATCTCCCGACATGTTTTACCCCAAGTCCACCTTCCTTTTTAGAATTACAAATATCGTCCCACCGAATCCAACAAACCTTCTTTACTTCCTTGACCCCTCCCCATAAAAATCTCTGCTAAATAGATATTAAATCTTGCACCACACCCTTTGGAGCCCTGAAGAAAGAGAGAAAATAAACTGGAATGTTAGTCAAAATCGCATTCAGCATTGTAACTCTTCCGACCAGAGAAAGTGATTTAGTATGCCAATCTGAAAGTATCCGCCTCATCTTAAGTGATCTTCCTACTATGATTAGCTCCAACCAGAGAACCCAAAAACACAAACGATATGTTTCCAACTTTGCACACAAGGAAAGTGTGGTAGCAACCTATAAAAATTCTGCAGAGATATTCATACCGTATACCCAAATTTTGTTCAAATTAAGGCTTAAATCGGACACCAATTGAAAACCTCTAACGATAGCTTTCAAACTCCAAAGATTTGCCCACTTTCTGTCGCATAATACCATTGTATTGTCTGCAAACTGCAGCAACTCAAAGTGAACCGTCCCACCCACCTTGACACCACTAAATTGCCCCATATTGGCTGCATTCCACATCAGTCCTGTTAAGCCTTCAACAATAATTATAAAAAGAAAGGGAAAGAGTAGATCACCTTGACGAATCCCTCTACGAACCATGAAATCCTCCGAAGGACTACCATTAACAAGGATCGACAAAGAGCTGTTGAAAATGAAACAATTCATCCAAAGCAAACATTTTGGACCAAATCCCATATGCCTTAAGATGTTTCTCAAGTAGTCCCACAATAGGCAATCGTAAGCCTTCGCAAAATCTACATTCATGATTAAACAATCCTCCTTACTCCCACTTGCCAAATCCAGCACCTAATTCATAACAAGGATTCCATCTAGCATTTGCCTCCCTGCCAAGAACACCGTTTGAGTTTTCGAAATAAAATAGTTCATAACCTTTTTGAGTCTATTAGCCAAGATCTTGGACAATATCCTATAAAGACTACCAATTAAGCATATTGGTCTAAAATCATCGATCTCTTGAGGGTAATCGCCTTTTGGCACAAAAGCAAGAAACTGAGCCGTAATTGCCTTAGGAACCCTACCACATTCATGGAACTCATTAGCAAATATGAAAAGGTAAACTTTAAGGAACTCCCAACAAACCTTAAAGAATCCCATATTGAACTCGTCCTGACCCAGACTTTCTCTATCACCACTCCAAACAACTTCTTTAATCTCTTCCAAGGAAAACGGATCTATAAGCGACACGTTATCTGCCAAAGATAATTGTCTAAACCGCACACCATCCAACTTTGAACGAATGTAATCTGTGTCATCAAACCTACTCTCAAAATGCCTTTTGAATTTCGATTTCACTTCGTGCACCTTTTCAATTCTACCCCTAGCAATATTTAGACCCGCAATGTTATTCCTCCTTAGTCTTATTCTCAAAGAATTGTGAAAAAACTTTGTATTGCGATCGCCGTCTTTGATCCATAAACATCTAGACTTTTGTCTTATAATACTCTCTATATTGTGCAAGGATTTCCACACCTTCTTGGTAGCCTCCCCCCTTTGCCTAGCAAGATCACAACCCACCGAATTTTCCTCCCTCTCTTCCCCCAAGGTGGCTAAATTGTCTAACAAATTAAGGTCCTTAATTGCACAATCCACCTCCAAGTTGATAAAACTAAAAACTTCCTAATTCCACTTCCTTAAAACACCTCTCAACAACCTCAACTTTTCCTTCAAAATAAACGTAGATTTTCCCTCAACATTAGTAGACTCCCAAAACTCTTTGATCAACGAAACCAAATCGTCACTCTCAAACCAACAATTGAAGAATTTGAAAGATTTGGGCCCCAATTTACCTTACACTCTTTGATCCAAATAAGAGCATGATCCAAAATATCCCTAGGTCCAACATGCTGGCAGTTAACATTCCACAATGTAATCAACTCTTCAGATAAAAGAAACCTATCCAAACTACTCAACAATTTGCCATCCAAGTTGAACCAAGTAAACTTATTACATGTCGTGACCACATCTCCCAAATCCATTGACTGAATGAAATCATTGAATTCGTTCATCTCCCTCAAATTCATCGCATTCGAATATAACCATATAAACAATATTTAATTTTCATTTAATTGTTATGAAGTTTTTCTTTGGTTTAGTTTCTTTCATCTCAATTTCAAAATGTTTTTGTAGTTTAGCTACATGGAAGAGTTGAAGTTGTTATTATTTATAAAAAAAAATATTTTATTCTTTAGACAAATGTTCGAATCGTAGTTAAAGTGGGGTTTTGTTATCGTCTCCACAGGGATAGTAGATATTTTGATGCTTGCCGTTCAACAATTTAATGTTTCCAGAAAAAGGGTTTTCAAAGTTTTGTTCATAAAATTGTCACGTTTTTAGTAGCAAAGCTTATAAATTCTAAAGAGTTTTATTAACAAAGTATATCAAAAGTAGTTTTCATCTACCCTAACTTATACGTATTCTTTCAATCTTGCATGTGAAGTCGGATCCGATTAATATCGTCACACATTCTCTCAACACCATCTATCTCTAGAGCAGCGTCGTGAGAAATACCGTATTCATGGCTACACAACTTCTCCACATAAAAATCAATATAGTAAGCTTTAAGTTCAACACAAAGTAACTATCGACCATAGACCAATCTCTCCAATCTATAAACCAGTATATGAATATTTTAGGTCAAGTTTCACAAAATCTATGTCTAGAGTTTTACAAAACAAGAGTGGATCATTAAGAACAAAAATATTCATCATATATTAATCATCACTTGTTCACATACAAGATCAATCAAAAGAACTACATACAAGCTAATGGTAGACTACCTCTACCTTTGATACAAGGGAAATTAGTTGCCCATAACCATGGTAGCTTTCTTTACAAGTTTTGGAAGAAGATGATGAGCATCAACGTTGAAGAATTGAACTCGGATGCGAATCCAACTTCTATTTGCAAAATATCACCTTTTGGTGAAGAAATGTTGAGAAATGAAGTTTTAGTGTGAAAATGGGTTCTGATCCCAAAAAAAAAGTGAAAAGTACTTATATAGTACTTTTGGAATCTGTCATGTTCGCACTACGAGCCATTTCTTCGCCCAGCGAACTCACTTTTAGGTACCTGAAGTGCCTCTGAACAGTTAAACCGCCCCTGAGAAATATCTGAAGTTCATTGTGCAAAGCAATTCTTCGCCCTACGAATTACATCGCTACAAGTTCGCACATCGAATTTATGGTCCTTTAGCTACTGACTCTAGTCTGGGATGGTTCGCTGGTCCTTCACTGAGACCTCGCCATAACGAACATTCGCTACCAGTTCGCCCAACGAACTTAGTGCCATTTCCTTAATGACTCTATTTTGAGAGGGTTCGCTAGGGCTTCGCCATGAGTCCGACCAGCGAACATTCGCTGCTACTCCTCGCTGGCTGTTCGCACAGTGAACATGCTGAATCTCTTCTTTTCCTTTGGATTCCTTGTCCAATTACTTGTGTCTTACACTTTGATGATTTTATGCCTAATTTCTGCACAATAACACATAAATCAAAGCAACCAAAGGTATTTTCAACAATATTGAAGCATAGTATGATATCATGGAGTAAATCCAACAAAACATAACAAAAGAGTTGAAAAATGCCAAGAATTAAGGATCAATTTAAGTCAAGTTTGACATTCAACAAACTCTCCCCAACTAGATATTTGCTTGTCCTCAAGTAAAGTATGTCTCTCATTGAAAACAAAAGGATTTGCTCGAGCATTTAATTCAACCAAGAATGGATTTATGGCTCAAATAAACAAACAAATGCACACAAGCAATGTTCACAACTTCCTAGAATCAAACAATGCAAAAGAATTTAGTTCTTAAACAAATATCATGTAATGCTTAAAATAACAACTAAGTTCTCATGCTTGACTCACTCTAACACACCTCTTAGAATAAGAATTAAAGAAATTAATGTGTTTGCAATCGCGGGGCAATTTCACTCACCTGACAAACAATGTAAATACAATCCAATTTATACATTCATCTAATCAATCATCAAAGAATTAATGGAAGCAAGAAGATCACAAAGGTCTTTAAAGGTTGTAGCTTGGTTAGGTTTACAACAAAGGGACATTTATAAGGCCGGGATTCAAAGTTGCCAATGCAAAAGAAACATTCACAATACAAGGTTATGTACATATTACAACTTCATCCAACCCTTTATTTTCTTCATTGGTCACCCTTCCAACACCCTTTATGCACATTATTCATTTTTTTCATTCAAACAAACATGTTTTTTCTTTTTCTTTTTCACAATTCATATGCACAATTTTCTTTTCAATGCTTGTTTGAAAATTTTCAAAATTTTAGAGTAACCTATAACTTTCTTTTCGCTCTCCCAACTTGGTTTTTAACCAAACCTTAAGTGAATGTTCCTTGCTTTTTATGACAAGGAAGACAATTTAGAACATTGTTCAAAGGTTGAAGATTTTTTTTTAGAATCCTACACAATTCAATGATGAACTCTCTTTCAAATTATGTACAAATACCAAGTTCATCACTAAACTAGGATCTAAACTATTAAGCTCAAAGGGGGTTAACAAATTCTCACTACTCATGGGTAGTGATCAGAGAGGACCAGAAGGAGATCGTCGTGGCCTTCGTGTAGGGCAGGAGTTGATGCTCGTAGGAGAGGAGAAAGGGGGGGCGTACCTGCAAGGTACTCCGATGCCAAAGTGAGAGTTTGGACAAGAGGAGAAAAGCAAGTACAAAGTAAGAATGTAAGAGATTAGATACCTGACCCTCTCAAGTGAGAGGGTATTTATAATATACCCCAAGCGCGGGGCCAAGATCTCTCCTCGCGAGTAGGATGGCTGCTCGGTGAATGAGAGACTGCCAAGTGGAGGACACAACGCGTGGTCCTCTGACTTGGTCCAACTATCCCCGCAAGATCCGGGGAGGTAGTTGGTCGCGTGAACTGACAAGCGAGTGGGGGGGATGTGCCCAACGACTATATTGTGCACAACGGCTATATTGTGCCTATTGGGCCTGTTCGCCAACTATAATGGATTGGGCCTGATCCTTAAGGGCAAGAAGCCCTACCCGATCCAGAAAAGGAGCCCCCCAAGTCGTTGCTCTGCTGGAGAGTAATGACTTAAGACAGCTGTGACTACGACCGTACTGTCGGGGACGTGTTTGCTCGCGTGGAGTGTCCCATTCTTGTCCCGACCAGATGTGGTCGTTAGATGATTACGCTGAGCGTCGGCCAAGATTCGTTACGTGCTCGCAGAAATTGGCGTTTTTTGCCGAGCAGCCCTGCAACTAATGCGTTCATTTTTGACGAGGAGATTTGCCCGTGTGGGAGCCAAGGACTTGGTGTATTTTCTGTAATAAGCCAGGCGAAGAGTTTTTGTGACACGTGGTGAGCATGCATGGCTTTTGTCAGTCCTAGGGCCGCGTAGGCTATGATGACCTTCACGATCCCCCACGATCAAATGGTTATAAAAGGTGGAGGAAGGTTTTATTTTCACATTCTCACAAGTTCTCACTCCTTGCTCTTATTTGCTCTGCAACTAGTCCTCCCGTCGGAGTTCCTCTTCGCCACCGTAGATCCTCCTCTTCTCTGTCAACTTCTTCTTCTTCCTGTAAGTTTGTTCTTCCTTTTCCGTATTTTTTATGAACCTTCGAGTTTTCTGGGTGTTGTTCATGGATTCTCCGGTGGGTTCATGAATTTTCCGGTTGAACTTCATGTGTTCTTTGATGAACATATGAGTTTCTGGAAAATCCATGAAGAACATGAAGATTTCTAGGATAATTGTAGAGAATGTTTTGATGTAGATGTTTGTAGATTCTGGTTAGGCGTATAGTTTAGGTTTGTAGCCGGGCACTAGGCCTGTTCGGTTCCTTGTCGTGATTTTGGGACGCGACGAGCCTGTGTCCTCGTTTTGATCCTTGCTATATTAAGTCGCGGGGACTTACCCCGCTGGTCGTTAGACAGATGAGTTAGAACAGGCTCGAGGTTATCCTCGGCTTCATCCTCGCCCTTTCACTTGATTAGTGGTGAAAGGGTGAATTTGATCTTAGATGTCGAATTCACTTATCTTCCTCTGCTTTTCAGGTGAAAATGGCTGATCCTCGGGATGAAGTTGTGCCCGACCTTCAAGAGACACAAGAGGAGTCGGATGTGCCCGCCGATTATTCCAACATCAAAGTCGCAGAGGGGGACCTGGACTGGATAGCACACGAACCTCTGTCGTTCCGATCGACTTTCACCGAAGAGGAGATTCGAGAGTTCTCTCTGTTGGAGAACCGGGTAGGGGAAGCTCCTCGGCAATGGAAAGTATTTCATCCTGGGGAGAATGATAGAATTTGCTCTGGGTATCCGGGATTGCGTTTCCCAATGTACGGGTTTGCTTTTACGGAGGCCAAGATGCGTCTCCCGTTTACTGATTTTCAAGTGGCTCTCTTCACCCATTTGGCGTTGTGCCCGTGGCAGCTTCACCCTAATGCTCTGACCTTCATCTGGGCATTTGAATTAGTCTGCCTCCATCTCAATGTCGGGGTGACCGTGGATCTCTTCTTTTGTCTCTTCCAACTTCAAAGGAGTACCACGGGGACGAAACAAAGTTGGGTTTCGTTCAAACAGCAGAGCAGGCTATTCTGGCCGTACTCTGACTCGATTCGCCACTTCAAAGATAGGTTTCTGATCGTGAAGCCTATTTTCGAGGAGGAAAAGATCTATCTCGACTATCAAAAAGGTGACGGTTGATGGTCGGGAGGTGGATGGAGTTGTATCTATGTTTCCTATGGAATGGGTTTACTCCCATTTTAAGTGTAGGACCAACCAATTCTTGGTGAAACACGAACAACTCTGTGAGGCCGACAAGGAGTCGTACAGGATCCTCCATGCTTATGTGGAGAGTTTTTCCCCCAAGCAGCTAGATATATTAACATCAAAGCTCTCCTCGAATGCGATAATGATGATGATGCGATCCAATTACTTGGTATGGTCCGCTGTTTGTTTTTATTTGTTCGAATTTCTGAGTTCTGACTTGTTTTGTGTGTTTGCAGGTATGATGGCAGACATGAGGGAACGCCTGATGAGATCTCAAGCGGTGAAAGTTCACAAGAAGTCGACCGCAGGTGCCAAGGTCGGGGTGCCTAAGCAGACTGTTCTGGAAAATTTTGCAGCTGGTCCTACCCCTGTCCCGGAGAGAGCCTCGACGCCGCTGACCCCGGATACCACCCATAAGAGGAAGAGAGATATCGCAGGGACTTCTACGGCCGCTGGCCCGGGAGGTTCTGGCGCCGACCAGTATGTTTTGCCCCCGTGTTATTCGCGTAGAAATATGTTTAATGAAGGGAACTCAATTGTCGTTCAGGATTTTGAAGTCGAGGCCATTGTGATCGCTAATCCTCAGGCGAGGAGGAAATAACTCTGCCAGGATGTTGCGGGCATGTTTAGGGTGCTCGAAGCGGCTCTTGCCCTAGGGGACGATAAGGCGGCTTCCCGTGTTAACCTTTGCACGGCCAAGGCGAGAATTGCCGAGTTGGAAGTTGATAACAATAAGCTGTACAATGATCTGAAGCAATTCGAAGGTCAAGAGGAGGCCAAAGTATTGCTTCAGCAGGAAGTTACCCAGTTGAAGTTGCAGATGACCGCGGTCGACGAGGAGAAGGCACGTTTGCAGGCCAGAATAGCTGAACTGGAGGGTTTGTCAGCGACCGTCGAGGGTGAGAATGATGATGAGAAATCCCTGAGGACCAGAGCTGAGCTGATCGGAAGGATTCGGATCCTTGGCGAGGATAACTTGAAGGCGGCTAAGTTCGGTTTCAATGCTGCTTCAGAGCAGATGAAAGCCCTTAACTCGGACGTGCAACTTCTGACCGACGGAATGGGTCTGTTCAACAGGGTTATTAATGGTCAGGTTGTTCCTCCCGAGGATGGAAGCGAAGTTTAGGACTTGGTTGTTTTTTAACATGTTTTGTGGGCCTGCGTGCCCTTACCATTTTATATGGGTGATGCCCCTTTTGTACTTATAACATTACCCGGTTATGATCGGTGTTTAATATACTTGGATTTTGTGTAAAAATGTTTTATCTTGGACGTTTGCTCTGTTTATTCATATGTGTGTGCTCGGCGAGTTGTGAAACCTACCGAGGAGGGCAAAGTGGTTTTGCCCATGATGAGACTAGGACTTCGTTTGAGGTACTAATCTCATAGGCTTGGACTATTCCCATCGCGAGCTGGATGTCCTGCCTGAATGGTGCGGCAACGACGGAGCTCGGTCGAGGTATCCCCGTTGTGCACAGGATTTGCTCGTACAATGAGAAGAAGTTGGCCGGCATTGTAATGCGTGTCATGCTTCACCAGGGCATGATATGATGGCCGCGCAAATCTCCCCATTTTGGGTGATTACGTCGGCAATTTGTATAGCCTTGTGGTTAAGGACTTAGCTGTAGTACTGCTTGAGTTTTTCAGCATTCCATGGTCGAGCAAGTGGTTTTTCGTCCAATGTTTCCAAGTAATATGCTCCTGTGCCAGTTTTGGACTTGACCCTATAAGGTCCTTCCCAGTTTACTGCCAGTTTCCCTTCGCGCGAATCCTTCTGGTTTCTATGCAGGACCAGACTGCCCACGGGGAAGTCACGTTTTATGACCCTGGCGTCATGTCGCAACGTTATCTGTTGTTTTAATGTGGCCTCGCGGAGCGCAGCTCATGATCTTATTTCTTCGACCAGGTCGAGCTCCTCGCATAGAGCCTCGTAGTTCATTTCTTCGTCGAGGGGAGCTTCTATCCTTCTGGAGGGTTCCCTTATCTCCACCGGTATTACCGCCTCTGTTCTATACGCTAGTCGGAAGGGAGTTTCCCCGGTGGTGGAGTGTGGTGTTGTTCTATACGCCCAAAGGACGTTGTGGAGCTCCTCGACCCATCTTTTCTTGGCCTCGCCTAGCCTTCGTTTTAGCCCGCGGAGGATCACCCTGTTCGTGGCCTCCGCTTGCCCGTTAGTCTGGGGGTGCTCGACGGAGGTGAAATGTTGTTTTGTCCCTAGTTTAGCGATGAAATCTTGGAAGTTTTTGTCCGTGAATTGGATTCCGTTGTCGGTCACAAGGGCCTGAGGTACCCCAAATCTTGCGAGGACGTTCCTTTTGTAGAAACGCAGTATGTTGAAGGCTGTGATCTTGGCGAGCGCTTCTGCTTCAATCCATTTTGTAAAATAATCGACGGCCATGATTAGGAATTTGTTTTGATAAGATCCCATTGTAAAGGGGCCTAGAATGTCCATCCCCCACCAGGCGAAGGGCCACGGCGAGGAGAGAGTCTTCAACTCGTTGGGGGGTGCTAAGTGCATGTCCCCGTGGCGTTGGCAATGGTCGCACTTTTGTACGTGCTCTTTGGCGTCGTGTTGCATGGTTGGCCAGTAATATCCTGCTTGCAAAGCTTTCCGGGCCAAGGATCTTCCCCCTAAGTGTTGTGCGTTGATGCCCTCGTGAATCTCTTGTAAGATTTCGGGGACCTGGGCCTCGTCGACACATTTCAACAGGGGGATGGAAAATCCTCGTCGATACAATTTGTCCTCGACCAGTACGTACGAATAGGCTCGTCGTTTAGTTACGCTGGCCTCCTTACTGTCCTCGGGGAGTTCCCCCTTGGTGAGATAATTGTACACAGGGGTCATCCAACAAAGGGGATCTCCGATGACGTTAACATCTAGCAGGTCGGGTTTTACAATGCTCAGGCGGGCCAACATTTCTTGTATGATGGATTTGTTCCCACCTTTTTTCCTGGTGCTGGCTAGTTTAGAGAGGATGTCTGCTCGGGTGTTTTGCTCGCGCGAGACGTGCTGGACTTCCCATGCTTCAAACTCCGCTATTTTTTCTTTCACCATTGCCAAATATTCAGCTAGTTGGTCGTTCTTTTCTTGGAATTCTCCCCGTACTTGGGACGCTACGAGCTAGGAATCAGTGTAAATTTTTATTTCTTTCGCGCCAACGTCTTTGGCCAATCGTAATCCTGTGAGGAAGGCTTCATACTCGGCTTGATTGTTGGATGTTTTGAAGGACAGAACCAGGGATACTTCGATCTGGGTCCCTTCCTCGTTCTCAAGGATAATTCCTGCTCCGCTGCCTGAGGGGCTTGATGCGCCATCCACGTAAATGATCCACTTCCGCGTCCCTCCTGGAGGGGATAGTTCCGAAGTCATTTCTGCTACGAAGTCGGCCAGGACCTGTGCCTTGAGGGCTTTCCTCCCCTCGTAGTGAATGTCGAACTCAGACAATTCAAGGGACCATTTTAGCATCCTGCCCGCCATATCTGGTCGGCTTAACAGCTGCCTAATAGGCTGGTCGGTTCTGACGACGATAGTGTGCGCCAGGAAGTAATATCTGAGTCTCCTCGCGGCAACTATGAGAGCAAGGGCCACTCGTTCTATTTGTGTGTACCTGACTTCGGGTCCCTGCAGGGCTTTGCTGGTGAAATAGATGGGTTTCTGCCCGTCAGTCGTCTCGCGAATAAGTGCTGCACTTACTGCTTCGTCGGTATTTATCTGGGTTTGCTTCTATTCCTCTTTCAGTGAGGTAAAACCCGAGGAATTTCCCTGCTCGTACACCAAAGGTGCATTTTTCTGGATTGAAACGCATTTTACACTTTCGAGCTTGGTCGAACACCCTTTGTAAGTGGGTGGTATAGTCGGATTCCTCTTGGGATTTCACGATCATATCATCCATATATACTTCGAGCATGTCCCCGATTTCTGATCGGAAGACTTTATTCATCATGCGCTGGTATGTGGCCCGACATTCTTTAGTCTAAAGGGCATTACGTTGTAGTAATAGTTCCCCGAGGAGGTCATAAACGCCATATACCTCTTGTCCTCGTCTGCCATTGGGATTTGGTTATATCCCGAATAAGCGTCCATGAAGGACAAGAGCTTGAAACCTGCGGAATTATCTACGAGTTTATCTATGCTCGGTAGCGGATAAGCGTCTTTCGGGCAAGCCCGATCGAGATCAGTGTAATCAATGCACATGCGCCATTTTCCATTACTTTTCTTTACAAGTACAATGTTTAAGAGCCAGGTCGTATACCTGGCCTCGGAAATAAATTTTGCCTCTAAGAGGTCTTGTACTAGTTTCTCGGCAGCTTGTGCCTTTTCCTAAGATTGCTTTCCTCTTCGTTGGGCAATGACGCGAGCAACTGGATCGATTGTCAAGTGGTGACATGCAGTTTCTGGATCAAGGTCGGGCATATCCGCCACACTCCAGGCGAACAGATCGACGTTGTCGTCAAGACATTTCTTCAGCTCATTCTTGAACTCTTCGGGGAGACCATCACCTATCTTCACTCCCCTGTTGGGGTTATTGCTGAAGGTGATGATCTCGAATTCCCCATCTGGGGCTGGTCACAAAAGTGCAGAAGCTGGGGAGCTTGTTGCTTCTGACTATTTGTCTTCGTCACGATCCTCTTTACCCTTTTCAGGAAGCCTGCTGTCGAGGTCGATGATATGCACGGGAAGCGTGGCCTTTTTGTCTGGCTGGCCACCTTCAGCTGGAACCTCATCCTCTCTTGGGCGATTTGCTGATTTTGCTATCGTCGCGATCTGGTTCTGCCCTTTTGTTGCAGCCTCAAAGCATCTGCGACCAGCCTCGATGTCGCCATGCAGAGTTGCGACGTGCCTCTTCTCAGTATAGTACTTGAGTTTGAGGTGGACCGTAAAGGGGACAACAATGAGTTCTGCAAGAGCTGGCCTGCCGAGGATGCACTGATAAAGTGACGGACAATCAATGACTAAGAACTGCGTTTTGATTGTCCGAGATGCCTCTTCCTCGCCAAAAGTGACTGGTATCTCCACGTAACCCCAATGTCGGGTTGTTGCCCCGTTGAATCCTTGGAGGTCCGATCCCACGTATGGTGAGAGGTTTGACTTATTCAGTTTCAATGCGCGGAACAGGTTGGTATACATGATGTCCACGGAACTGCCCTGGTCGACCGGGATTCTCCGAACATCGGTAGAGGACAATTTGGCCCTGATCAGCAGAGGGATATGGGAATTTGGGGATCCCCCGGGCAGTTCTTCTCGGTAAAACGTGATCGACTGCGAACGTCCTTTACTTTTTCCGATCGCGGACAACTGATCGGGGCTACTGTCTATCAGCTGCTCAAACTTTCACTTGATGGACCCTATTGTAAGCTCATGGTACCCACCACATGAGATGACCATAGCCGTAGGAAAGGCTTCCCAGGTGTTGTGTATGAATACCTGGGAAGTCGTGTCGAGGTGGTCAGGAACGAAGAAGTCCTCTGGTCGGCTGATGGCCATTGCGACCTGCGGGGGAGGACTGAATTGGGCTGATTCTGCCTCTTTCTTCGAATCGGATGTGTCTCGTCAGGAGGACTCTCCCTTCTTCACGTACTGCTTTAGGTGACCCTCTTTGATGAGGATCTCTATTGCGTCCTTAAGATGCATGCAATCTTTTGTCACGTGGTCGTGACTACGGTGGAAACGACAGTATTTGCTTTTGTCGACGTTCCCTTTGGATGTGGTTGGTTTAGGGAACCTGACACCCCCTTGTTTAAATTCTGTGTTGATGCATTCAGAGAGAACGCGCTCGCGCGAGGTCGTGAGCATGGTGTACTCCGTAAACTGGCCAGCTGGTCCTTTGCTTTCGCGAGGACGCTCGTCGCGCCTTTTCTCTTTCCCTTGTCGGGATGATTCTGGCTCGTCTCTTTTTGATGCCCGGGGTGCTTCGCGATCTCTTATGTCCCGGGCATGGAATGCAGCTTCTTTTTCCTCGTAACGGATATAGTCCTCAGCTTTGCGAAGGAGTTCCGTCAGTGTCCTGGGAGCTTCGATCCCCACTGCCTTACGGAAATCGCTTTTGGGTCGGAGTCCCTTTTCGAGGAGGTACTTTTTCATGTGATCCGTTGTTCGGACTTCCACCGCTTCTTTGTTAAATCTTTCAATGTATGCCCGCAGGGATTCATCCCTGCCTTGTATAATGGCCTCCAGTGTAGCCTCCGACTTAGGATGTCGTTGGGAAGCTGTGAAATGGCGGGCAAACTGGCTCTTCAACTCTCTCCATGAAGAGATGGATCCGCGAGGAAGTCGTTTAAACCATGTCATCGCTCCCTTTCTCAAGGTGATGGGGAACATTTTGCATCTGATAGCCCCGGAGACACCGTGATATTGGAGCATAGCTTCTATATTTTCGATATGCTTGCGGGGATCAGACGTCCCGTCATAGGTTGTCAACATGGGTGGTTTCTCCAATCCGTGGGGGATTCGAGTGTCCAGGATGTCTCTTGTGAACGAGCCGTGAACATCATCGTCACTGTTGGAACTAGGAGAGAGCGAAAGGGAATGGCTGTGACTGCGGCTTCGACTTCGGCGAGGAGAACGTCCGCGGGTGTGTCGGTGCTCATACTTATCTGAGTGTCGAGACCATTTGGATACCGGGGAGTGCCTGGATCTCCGTGGGGGAGACTGATGGCGTCGTCGTGCTAGATTGGGTGTAGGGTTCCTCGATCTTGAATGTTTCCTCTCTGGGGAGAGGCTGTCGCGTCTTCGCTTTAAGGGAGTTCGTGGATGCGGGGAAAGACTCATCAGTTTTTCTGAAGCAAGGCGTTCCTGAATGATATGCTCGAGAGTATTGATGTTCTCCCCCTGCTGGAGGATTAAGAGGTCTGAGTTGTTAAGAGATGCGATGAGCACTGCGGTGCTCGGATCAATATCCTGGGGAACCGGGATGGGCTCGAAGGTGAGCTCCACAGCTGGTGCCCGTGGCTTTGGTTAGTCGGGTTTCGGGGAAGCAGGCCTTCCGTCTCTTCGGTCACTTTCCTGCGGGATATGCCCGACGAAAACATGGTCGTTTTTGTTGGCCGCAGAGGCCACAAAGTCTTGGTGGACATCATTCTTGATGAAAGCCATTCTTCATGAAAGCCATGTTGATCTGAGATTTGAAAGAATGAAGCTTTGGTCTTTGTTGTACAAGAGAGAATATTGGTTAACGACGGGGAAGCTGGGATTTCCCACAGACGGCGCCACTGATCGGAGAGGACCAGAAGGAGATCATCACAGCCTTCGTGTAGGGTAGGAGTTGATGCTCGTAGGAGAGGAGAAAGGGGGGCGTACCTGCAAGGTACTCCGATGCCAAAGTGAGAGTTTGGACAAGAGGAGAAAAGCAAGTACAAAGTAAGAATGTAAGAGATTAGATACCTGACCCTCTCAAGTGAGAGGGTATTTATAATATATCCCCAGTGCGGGGCCAAGATCTCTCCTCGCAAGTAGGATGCCTGCTCGGCGAATGAGAGACTGCCAAGTGGAGGACACAACGCGCGGTCCTCTGACTTGGTCCAACTATCCCCGCAAGATCCGGGGAGGTAGTTGGTCGCGTGAACTGACAAATGAGTGGGGGGACGCGTCCAACGGCTATATTGTGCCCAACGGCTATATTGGGCCTATTGGGCCTGTTTGCCAACTATAATGGATTGGGCCTGATCCTTAAGGGCAGGAAGCCCTGCCCGATCCAGAACAGGTAGGTTACTTTTGGATATGGTTGTGATCATTATCAACAAATGCCTTGATCATATCTAATGCTTCCACAAAATTAAAATAATCACAAGATTAAGCATGAATCAAATGTATTCAACAAGATTTATCAGTCATCCTATGCATTTAGTAAACAATGGAGGTTTCTCATAAATTTGTGGCTATTGGAACCTAAGTGATACAAGCATTCAAACAAAGTTGCAAAATGAAATAAAATTACATTTGCACAAAGAAAAAAATTCTTAAACATTCTAGCATCCTAGAAAGAGGTAACCATGTACCTTGCCAGCATTTACATGATCAAATACTATCATCACCATCCAAACTTGGGAGAATCTTTATTGGATACTTTTAGCAAATTGCAACCAATATAGAAGTTCTCACATTTAATCACCACAAAAGGGAAACATTAAATTCAAAACTAACTACCAATAATAAACAAAACTACTAGAGTTGAACATTCCTAACTAAAGAATTCAACTCTTAAACAACATAATAAAAGAAAATGAAAGTAAAGAAAATGAAAGTTGAACATTTGTGAACTGAAGAATTCAACTGAAAATAACATTAAAATGTTATGGTGTAAAAACACCAACAAAAGTACTAGTACCCAAAAGTGGTACATACAAACAACATCATCCAAAATAATCCACCAAGTGGATATTGTACATCAAAAGAAAATACAATAAACATAAAACAAATCTAGCGATGATCTAAGCTAACAAAAAATTTCACTTTGTAGAACAAAAGGAAGTAGCTTAAGACCATGCTCAAAATATCCAACAACAAAAACTAGTCCTCATCGGACTCGGTCTCCTCCTCCAAATCAACCTTATCTATAGATCCAGAGTCATCATCATCAGAACCAGCCTCCTCATCATCTCCAGCCTCCTCAGCGTCATCTGCCTCACCAGGATCATCACCAGCTACACCTGCACCCTCTCCAAAGTCTGGCCTGGCATCAGGCCAAACAACATGAGCTAGGAACCGCTCCCTAGTCATCATCGGACGCTCTATAGAAGGCTTTGTATACTGTAGCTGTAACACTTGCATAGAGTCATGAATATCAATCACGGCGCGCTGAGTTGCCGTCATCCACACCTAATTATAGTTACAGATCTCCCTCTAGAACGGGTCAAAGCCCTAGAAGCCCGTTGTCATACCCCAAAATTTACCCCTAGATTCATGGATCATTTGCATATCATTATAGGTCAATTGTTCATGCATAGATAATCAATTATCAAGACATTGTTTTGTTTGTTCGTCTATAAGTTAGGGTTATGCATCAAGAAGTTCAAGCAAATGATCAAATCAAGGATTTGTGCGATTCTCAGCTTCCCAAGCTCTCAACTCATTCAACATGATCAAGAGATTCCCCTTCATCAATAATCAAGTGCAAGTTCCCATCAATTCAAGTTCATCAAGCCTCGATTCCTCAAGTGCACCAAATTAAGGTTTTGACCAAAGACAGTTTGATGTTGACTTTTCATCTGAGCATGATCTCATACCTCAAAACATGATCCAAGGGTTTCAAATGCGACTTTCTGATCCATTCATGTGATCCGATTAGCTCAAAAAGTGTGATTCATTGATAATCGAAGAATTTGATTCAATCGCCACAAAGTCAAAAAAAAATGCTCAAAGTCAAAGTCTGACTTCAGACATTTCTTTTTTGGTCAGCCATGGATTTTGTAAAGTCAATAATCAAGAAATATACAAGATAGTTGAATTTAATCAAGATTGAATAGAGAAAATCACACAAAAGGATAAAAAAATAATACAGTGGCAAAATTGTAATAATGGTACATGTGTGAGGATTAAGGAAGGAATATATCATACTTGGACATCAAGTAATGACAAAGCTGTAAATATCAAATGGAATTTTTGTAATAACAAAAAGTAGTTGAGGATCAGCGTGAGGATCAACGTCACTCAATGGCAAAATGGTAATATTTGTGCATGCTTGGAGATCAAGGAAGGAATATACCATACGTGGGCACCAAGCAATGGAAAAGTTGTAATTATCAAAAAGCAGTTGAGGATCAGCGTGAGGATCAACATCACTCAATGGCAAAATGGTAATATTTGTACATGCTTGGGGATCAAGGAAGGAATATACAATACGTGGGCACCAAGCAATGACACAGTTGTAATTATCAAAAAGCAGTTGAGGATCAGCGTGAGGACCAGCATCGCTTAATGGCAATTTTGTAAATAGTGATCTTCTCATTTACACTACTAATGGCAGTTTTGTAATTACTTGTGGCAAACTTGTAATTAGAAGCGGATACTCAGGGCAGCCTTGGTATTCAAAGGTGAAGAGGAACAAAAACTCTATATATAGCCCTTTTGTTTTCTTCATTAGGGGGGCATTCATTCAAGATTAATTCAAGAAATATTCAAGGGAAATGATCATGAAATTCTTCCAAACATCATATTCTCACTAAAATCCATTATCGCATAAAAGTCAAAACTTTGAATCTCTCGATTTTTCTACTTCCTTTACATCAAATATAACTCCTCTAATACCTTGAAACCAAGCGTTCCAACACACTCCTGGGGATCTAGAGAAGTTATATGCATCATCACATCTCATCCAGAAATACTCTAGAAGGTGCATTGGACATACTCCAATAGGTAAACTTTCTTGATTTTATTTTGTGATGTTTATCCACTTTGTTTAACATCATGTTTGAATGTCACCCTTGTTTATGTTTATGATATCATATTTAAATATCATCCTTGTTCATCTCACCCATATTCACTCATCTTATTCATGTTTACTTTGGCTTTGTCAATTTATCTCCTTAAGTGATGTTAGCTTGTTGGCCTTCATCCTTCTTTGATAATCTTTTGATTCCAATTCCAAAGGAAAGGATTCCCAGTTGACTGCCATGTCATGTTTAGGTTAGCTTAGCCTAGCTTACTCCTTCCTTCCCTTTTATCCTAGCCTTAGGATTAGAGTCGCCGCACTCTATGCAAGTGTTTTGCCATGGACATTTACACCTCCTTTTATCCTAGCCTTAGGATTAGAGTCGCCGCACTCTATGTAAGCGCCCTGCCGTAGACACTTACCTCACATTTTATCCTAGCCTTAGGATTAGAGTCGCCGCACTCTATGTAAGTGTTCTGCCATGGACACTTACCTTCCTTTTTATCCTAGCCTTAGGATTAGAGTCGCCGCACTTTATATATGTGTTTTTCCATAGACACTGACCTTCCCTTTGGAACCTTGACCACAGTTAAGAATTCCTTACCCCTAGCCAGGTGAACTACGGAGGCTCTGATTCCTCATTCCTAATCAGGATACGTAGGCACAAGATGCGATATCTTATCGAGCCCACTAACAACTAACACTTACATTCCTTGTTCAACTTAGACTTAGAGATTTTCTTAACTCTTTGTGAGTACCATAATTATGAGTACTCGTTTCCCTTTGGAACCTTGATCAATATCAAGAGTTCCTCAACCCTAGTTAGATGCACTACGAATGCTCTGATTCCATCCTAGTCAGGATACGTAGGCACGAAATACGATGCCTTGGCGATCATACTTAGTAAATAAACCCCTAGGTTTTTCCCTTAGCACATTTTCCTTAGCAAGCAAACAATAACATAACACAAATACTAACAAGAGGTTCCTGTAGAGTACTACAGATACTTAGGATGCCAACACCTTCCTTAGGTATAACCAACCCCCCGAACCTTAGATCTCTTGGCTTTGTTGTTACATAGCGTAATTAGGGTTTTCTTCGATCTTTACCCTTTCCTTTGGATAAATCAAAGCTCGGTGGTGAATTTCAAAGATGTGTGATTCAAGTTAATTAATAGCTTGATATCCAATTCTCACCGAAACAAAAATGACGACTTCACTGGGGAACTAGCTTCCCAAGAGGGTTAAGCCCACCTTGTTGGTATTTGTGTTTGTTATATGTTTACTTGCTTGAATATCTGTATATTTGTAAATATCTATATATATATATCTGTTTGTGCTTGGGTTTTCTGTATGCAGGGTGGTTACTTTGAGTGGTGAGGATAAGTCTTATACCCAGACTTGAGAGTACACTTATGATAGGATGGTGGTATATTCAAGAAGGCTTATAAGGAGTTGATTCTCGACCAAGTTGACTTGAGAAACCACCGTTCAATGGAGGCCCTCTTAGGAGTAGTTTTGTTAAACGAATATTCATGAAAACATTACTACTTTCAACCTAGGATCCCGTGACACTGATGACCTTTAGTCACCTTTTCACCCTACTTTGGTCTTATTAGGACGTAGTGCGAAGACTATGAGGGAGTAGTCCCGAAGTAGTTGATAGGCAACACTACACTCAGATGAGACTCTCTTGAGAATATTATCGACTGTCGAGTGATTTGGGAAATTGATAATATCCGAAAGATGGGTTGTTGACTCTGGGAACTTGTAAGAACCCTGTTCTGGAGATCATGAACCCATAGTACATACCTTTTGGATGGGTAGACCATGGCTCCATGCTCGTGATCTTCAAACCTAGGCCCTCGATTGTTTGCTTGTCAGCATGTTTGTGAATACATGTATATGTGTGTTTGTTCATACATTCATCCATACATTCATGCATTCATGAATAACCCTTTGGTTTCAAGGGATTCAGTTGTTTATTCCTTTTCAAAATCAGTAGAGATCATGAATTTTAAAGCGAAACTTTTCAAAATGTTTGCAACTTGCTTTTTAGTTCCTCGAAACCATTTGGCTTGCACTTGCATTGCATGTTGTCACATTTGCATCTCCCTTGCATTTCTTAGCCTTGAGTCTCTTCTTCTTCTTCCTATTACTCCAATAGAAGGATACCTAGCACACATTCTGGACAAATGACAATGATGAATTAGCTATTGAAAGGTCAGGAAGCCCTGAAGGAGGAGATCAGAGTCGTCAAAGGTCAGATGAACTGGGTCTTGGAAACTCCGCAAATCTTGATGAAAAAGGAGGGGCGCTCTGCATCCATTCCTACAACCGAGGAAGTCATCACTCCACATCCATCCAGTGTTACCCCAAGTTTAGGGAAAACCTATGTAGAAACTCTTCATTTACCAGCATTTGGTTATCCTTCAAGATGTCATCATCAGCCTTTAAATGCCAAGTTGGCATATCAACATCCTTTGGTTATTCCTCTTCAAGGTCGTCGAAATCAGAACAAGAGGCAGAAACAGAACAACAGGCAGAATCAGAACAAAAGGAACAAAGCTCACGATGAACAGATTCATGTGCCGCTTAGTAAGGTCTACCCGCTACTAATCCAGAATTCATTGATAACTCCATTCACATATGTGCCAACGCCATATACGTGGTATAATCCTAATACAAATGCAACATATGAATTCCATAAAGGGGCTGGAGGACACGATTTGGATACTTGTTCTGCATTAGAAGCCTTAATACAAAAATTGATCCACAACAAGAGTTTAATCTTTGAAGAAGACCGTCCAGAGGTTGAATGCAGATACTGTACTGAGACGATGAGGCATCTCATCAAGGAATGCAAGAGTTTCAAGCTCAAGCTACAAAATGTGATAGAATCACTAGCGCCCCAAGGAGGAAGGTCAGATGTCGATATCTTGATTTCTGAGCCAGATGAAAATAAGGGCAAATGACCTATGAGACCTCTTAAGGTTTTATACCAAAAGGAACAAGTCACATGTGTGAGTGGATCAAAAGCAAGATCTTGAGCGTCAAAGAAGTGACCCCTTTTCTGGACATGGAAAGTGAAGTTTGTTGAATTTAATTCCCTAAAGCTGACAATCTTTTCATTGTTTTAGCATTTCCTGTTGTATTTTCTTTGCATGTTAAATTTGTATTTGCTTGTAAGCTATTGTTTTTTTCAAATTGGAAAGATTAATGAAATGTTTATGCATCTTTTGATTAAGTCCATTCGTATTCACTCCTTCTCTTTCCTTTCACTGTAAAAATAAATAAATAAATAAATAAAGAGAAGAACCTTTTCCATCCACTTATCAAACTGTTGTTTAAGCAAAGATTGGGGAGGGTGATGAAAACAAAATACTCATAATTGTTGTTGGTATGCTTTCAAATCAAAACTTTGCTGACGATGTAAGGCATTGTTTCAATTCCCAAACACTGTAGATATAAGGGAGATAGACCCTCGCTAACCCCTTTGAGCCTTGAAGTAGGACTTTTCTTGTCCAAATAATAAAAACCCTTAATTTTGAACCCAGGGCAGGGTAGTGGATTCAGTTAATTTGACTATGCGTTCAATCTTCAAAAGGTCCGTTCATGTGTACACTCTCCGTAGAGGATCAACCATGTGTTATCCTTTAAATATCCCAAAAGGGACGAAGAAATTGAAGAAAGCCAGAAAATTTATTGAATCCTCATTCACCAATAATGTGGCAGTCACAACCTGTTAGGCAAAAATTAGGACATCCCGGTGGACCAAAAGCTTCAAAGAAGCGGTTCAGGCAAAAGTTAGGGATTCAAACAAAAGACAAGAAGAGGTCTCAAAACCTCAGCAAAGACAAGAAGAGGTCTCAAAACCTTAGTAAAGACAAGAAGAGGTCTTAAAAACCTCAACAAAGACAAGAAGAGGTCTCGAAACCTCAGCAAAGACAAGAAGAGGTCATCAAATCCTCAACAAAACAACGACGAATTAGGGTTACTGTCATTTCAAGGAAATCTTAAATCCTCATCGTTACTATCACACTATCAAAGTCTTTTGGGATATGAATGTGTGTTTCGAATTAACTGAGCGTAGGATTGGAAGTTCATCACGAAGAAGAGGTGGGTACAAATAAACTTTGAGCCTTTATCATTTGTTTCATAAACCGTGAACCAGACCACATTACAACCCTCAAAAGACCTAACTGAAGCAAGGTTATTTTGAAAGCATACTCAAGCAATGTTGGATAACCTGGCTCCTAATGATCTTTGCTAATGGTTTGTGTTGATCACTTTATCTATCATTCTGAAAATGGCTAGATCTATTTCATTTTGATCATTTAATCATTCCACTATGTGTTTTATCAATAAACTTTGATTTTAAAAGCTTGCATGAATGAAATTGCCAATTTTTAATGAACAATATTGTTTGCAAGAAAATCCAATATCAAAAGGAATCCCAACAAATGCAGCCAGCTAGGGAATTTGACTTGGTAAAGGAAGCTCAGCCTGGGGCGGCCAATTTGGAGGATTTGTTAATCAACCTTTCCAGGAGTTGTTGAATCAGGGGCATAACTCTTCAAAGTTTAGAATATTGGGGCAAGCCGTCTTGAGTTCGTCTTATGGCAAGTTGTTTTCCAACTCCTTTCAAGGCAAGGACTCCAAAGACCCTCCAACAGGGGAAATCAAACTGAGATTCAGTAAATCTCTCGAAGACCAGTTACTCAGAGGCAATCAGGTCGAGATTAGACAAATTTCTCGAAGGTCGGTTAGTCTCAAACAACTCCTTTCAGGGAAAGGACTCCAAAGACCCTCTAACAGGGGCAATCAAACCGAGATTCGATAAATCTCTCGAAGACCAGTTAAATAGAGGCAATCAGGTCGAGATTAGACAAATTTCTAGAAGGTCAGTTAGTCTCAGACAACTTCTTTCAAGATAAGGACTTTAAAGACCCACCAACAGGGACAAGTCTGTTTCTCAGTTGTTACTCCCACAGTCCGAGGACTTTATTGTGTTAATATAGTTAGTCTGGGGCAACTCCTTCACAGATCAACTAGCTAGCAGAGGCAAGTTTGTTTCCCAGTTGTTACTCCCACAGTTTGAAGGACAAGTTCGAGGGCTTCGTTATGTAAATGCAGTTAAACTGGGGCAATTACGTCGAGATTTGTGAATCCCTCCAAAGAGTTTGAAGATTTGAAGCATCTTGTATGCCATTTCTTCTGTAAAATCCTCTTGACGACTTTTTCTCACAAACCATGTAATCTGGGGCAGATGAGATTTGAAGATGATCACCATGCAATTAGAGTGCAAAACTACATTGTTCTTATGCCATCTTCCCAATAAGTTGTTACTTCAGTTGATCTTGGCAATTTCCCATGGATATTTCTCTTCTAACAAGGAAATCGGGCTCATGATGGCAATCCCTCAAGTGAAGTCATGACATTATAGCCCGAGTGGAATACTCTTTTCCCCCAGAGAAGTTTGAAACCTTGGAGTAGAGCTGTTGTTTCTACATGTTCATCCCTAGTGATGTTCCTATCTGGTGGAGTTGGTTGGGTATTCTTGTTGAAATATTTATTTTATCTCCCGTTTGCTTCTCCTTGTCTGTTTTGTCAGCATAATCACAAACATGGCATACATGCATTCATACCTATGCATCGTATCTGAGCATTTTTGCTGCCATTCTGGTGTTTACCTGTTTCGTTCACTTTGGCGTTTATCCCCCAAGTGACTGGGTTTGTCTATTCTTTCCAATAGGGTCGTCAGTCTTTAGGCATAAAGTGCCCATCCTTTCTAAATTCCCCACAGAGTTTGATTCTCGTGGATGATGGTTGCTTCATTTATCTTTTTCATATTTGGATAAGATAAATCCCCATTTAAGTTCATTCCTCAATGGGTAGAGTCTTGTTTGACCGTTTCTTTCTAGCTCGTTCCTAGATTAAATTTTGGTCCCTGGCAAATGTTGCTTTTGAACTTGATTAGGTCGCCGAGCCTAGTTTGAGCGTGCATTTATTTTGCACTATGTCTCGCAGGAAGAATCTTTTACAGATCCTCATTGAAGACATAATCTATTCTCCAGTAGGGTTGTTATAACATCTCCTTGGAATTTATACCCAGACAACAAGTGCCAATCCCCTTGAGAAGTTTGTTTCTACAGTGATAAATGGCAGTCTCTCCTGAGAAGCTTATCCGTCTTTGGTGTTTTCCCCAACCTTTTGTATACAACAAGTGGCAGTCTCCTTGAGAAGCTTGTGTTGCTATTATTACCTCTACAATGATAAGTGGCAGTCTCTCCTGAGAAGCTTATCCCTTTTTGGTGTTTCCTTCAAATTTGGCAGTAACAAGTGGCAATCTCTTTGAGAAGCTTGTTTTAGCGATAAGTGGCAGTCTCTTCCGACAAGCTTATCCGTTTTTGGTGTTATTTAACCTGTTGTAATTACAATTGGTATTTCCCCTGGAAATCTGTCGGAAGGAGTTTGTGAATACCTTACAAATGGTTTCTCTTTATTTGAGTTACCCTCATTACAAGGATTTTTTTTGCAATTGATGGTTCCTCAGCAAGTTCTCTTTCCAGTTTGCTTCTATCAAATGGAATCTCTTTGAGGAAGTTGATGAAGACTCTATTTGGTTTTCCCTTTATTTGATAAAGTTTGCACATAAAGTAGTCAGTCTACATCTCTTTTGTGAGATCCCCAGTAAGCTTGCCTAGGCTTCATACTTCTCCAAGTGAAATGGATGCGTGTTTCCCAATGAATTTCGGGACACCTTTTTACCCCGGTGATGTCTTGTGACTCTTTTACTCCCCAACGAATTGGAGGTGCTTATCTATTTCCCATTGGATACCATCTTTCGGTTCTACCTTCAATGAGGATGTTTTGTTTTGGTTTAATCCTAAGGCTTTGAGAGTTGTGTCATGTCTTTTATCCTAGAGTGTCAGCTGGTCATTGTTTGAACTTGTTGATCCACTACTCTGGATATTTCTCAGTGGAGACCGTCTTTCCGGTTCTACCTCCAGTGAGGATCTTTTCTTCTAAAGTGCCAACCGGTCATGGCTTAAACCTGTTGTTCCATCACTTTAGATATCTTGTTTTATTTTCTTCCTTAGTGGAGATCGTCTTTCCGGTTCTACTTTCATTGAGGATCCCTTCTTTCTAGAATGTCATCCAGTCATACTTGAACTTGATGATCAATCATTCTAGATACCTCCATTGGAGCCCATCTTTTGGTTCTACTTCCAGTGAGGTTGCTTTATCTTTTGTCCTAGAGTGTCATACAATCATTATTTGAACTTGTTGATCCACTACTCTGGATATTTCCCCAGTGGAGACCGTCTTTCCGGTTCTACCTTCATTGAGGATCTTTTTGTTCTAGAATGTCATCATATCATACTTGAACCTGATGATCAATCATTCTAGATACCTGTATTGGAGCCCATCTTTTGGTTCTACTTCCAATGAGGTTGCTTTATTTAGTTCAGAGTGTCAGCCAATCATTGTTTGAACTTGTTGATCCACTACTCTGGATATTTCCCATTGGAGACCGTCTTTCCGGTTCAACCTCCAGTGAGCATCTTTTCTTTTAAAGTGCCAATTGGTCATGCTTGAACCTGTAGTTCAATCACTTTAGATGTCTTGTTTAATTTCCCCAGTGGAGACCATCTCTTGGTTCTACCTCCAGTGAGGATCTTTTCTTTCTAGAATGTCATCATGTCATACTTGAACCTGATGATCAATCATTCTAGATACCTGTATTAGAGCCCATCTTTTGGTTCTACTTCCAATGAGGTTGCTTTATCTTTTGTCCTAGAGTGTCATCCAGTCATTGTTTGAACTTGTTGATCCACTACTCTGGATATTTCCCCAGTGGAGACCGTCTTTCCGATTTTACCTTAATTGAGGATCTTTTTGTTCTAGAATGTCATCATGTCATAATTGAACCTGATGATCAATAATTCTAGATACCTTTATTGGAGCCCATCTTTTGGTTCTACTTCCAATGAGGTTGCTTTATTTAGTTCAGAGTGTCAGCCAGTCATTGTTTGAACTTGTTGATCCACTACTCTGGATATTTCCCAATGGAGACCATTTCTTGGTTTTACCTCCAGTGAGGATCCCTTCCTTCTAAAAGTGTCAGTCGGTCATGCTTTAACTTGTTGATTAATCACTTTAGATGTCTTGTTTTATTTCCCCAGTGGGGTCTGTCTTTTCGGTTCTACCTTCATTGAGGATCTTTTTGTTCTAGAATGTCATCATGTCATACTTGAACCTGATGATCAATCATTCTAGATACCTGTATTAGAGCCCATCTTTTGGTTCTACTTCCAATGAGGTTGCTTTATTTAGTTCAGAATGTCAGCCAGTCATTGTTTGAACTTGTTGATCCACTACTCTGGATATTTCCCATTGGAGACCATCTTTCCGGTTCAACCTCCAGTGATGATCTTTTCTTCTAAAGTGCCAATCGGTCATGCTTGAACCTGTTAGATGTCTTGTTTAATTTCCCCAGTGGAGACCATCTCTTGGTTCTACCTCTAGTGAGGATCCCTTCCTTCTAAAAGTGTCATCCAGTCATACTTGAACTTGATGATCAATCATTCTAGATACCTCCATTGGAGCCCATCTTTTGGTTCTAGTTCCAATGAGGTTACTTTATCTTTTGTCGTAGAGTGTCAGCCAGTCATTGCTTGAACTTGTTGATCCATTACTCTGAATATATCCCAGTGGAGACCGTCTTTCTGGTTCTACCTTCATTGAGGATCTTTTCATTCTAGAATGTCATCCAGTCATACTTGAACTTGATGATCAATCATTATAGATACCTCCATTGAAGCCCATCTTTTGGTTCTACTTCCAATGAGGTTGCTTTATCTTTTTTCGTAGAGTGTCAGCCAATCATTGTTTGAACTTGTTGATCCACTACTCTTGATATTTCCTAGTGGAGACCGTCTTTCCGGTTCTACCTTCATTGAGGATCTTTTCTTTCTAGATTGTCATCTAGTCATTGCTTGAACTTGATGATCATTCATTCTAGATACCTCCATTGGAGTGCATATTTTAGTTCTACTTCCAATGAGGATGTTACTTTTACCTTTTCTTTGGTCCAATCCTAAAGCTTTGAGGATTGTGTCATATTCCTGCCTATTCTTTTCAGAGTATCAGCCAATCATTGCTTGAGCTTATTCAACAACTACTCTAGATATTCCCCAGTGGAGACCATCTCTTGGTTATACCTCCAATGAGGATCCCTTCCTTCTAAAGTGTCACACGGTCATGCTCAGACCTGTTGCTCAATCACTTTAGATTTCCCCAGTTTATTTCAGCTTCCTTAGTGTTGTTGTCATCCCCAGTGAGTCGTTACTCATTGTGTTGACTCTATTCCTGTTTGCTTTTGTTTTTGTCTACAATTTTCATTTATCATCCCATCATTAACATCATGATAGAGTTCATGGCATGTCAACATTCACATAGTTTCTCTTGTCCTTAGCATAAGCATTGCATCTTAGGGTAAAATTTTTGGTTTGTTATATTTAAATACCTTTCACCTTGATTTCATGAGGATGGTCATCACTCATGTCATCCAGTAAAGTTATTTAAATAGGGGCAACTGTCATACCCTAAATTTTACCCATAGATTCATGGATCATTTGCATATCATTATAGGTCAATCATTCATGCATGGCTAACTAATTATCAAGACATTGTTTTGTTTGTTTGTCTGTAAGTTAGGGTTGTGTATCAAGACGTTCAAACAAATGATCAAATCAAGGATTTGTGTGATTCTCAGCTTCCCAAGCTCTCAACTCATTCAACATGATCAAGAGATTCCCCCTCATCAATAATTAAGTGCAAGTTCCTCTCAGTTCAAGTTCATCAAGCCTCGATTCCTCAAGTGCACCAAATTAAGGTTTTGACCAAAGACAGCTTGATGTTGACTTTTCATCTGAGCATGATCTCATACCTTAAAACATGATCCAAGGGTTTCAAATGCGACTTTCTGATCCATTCATGTGATCCGATTAGCTCAAAAAGTGTTATTCATTGATAGTAAAAAAATTTGATTCAATCGCCACAAAGTAAAAAAAATGCTCAAAGTCAAAGTCTAACTTCAGACATTTCTTTTTTGGTCAGCCATGGATTTTGTCAAGTCAATAATCAAGAAATATATAAGATAGTTGAATTTAATCAAGATTGAATCAAGAAAATCACACAAAAGGATAAAAAAAATAATACAATGGCAAAATTGTAATAATGGTACACATGTGAGGATCAAGGAAGGAATATATCATACTTGGACATCAAGTAATGGCAAAGCTGTAAATATCAAATGACATTTTTGTAATAACAAAAAGTAGTTGAGGATCAGCGTCATTCAATGGTAAAATGGTAATATTTGTGCATGCTTGGGGATCAAGGAAGGAATATACCATACATGGGCACCAAGCAATGACAAAGTTGTAATTATCAAAAAGCAGTTGAGGGTCAGCGTGAGGATCAACATCACTCAATGGCAAAATGGTAATATTTATACATGCTTAGGGATCAAGGAAGGAATATACCATACGTGGGCACCAAGCAATCGCAAAGTTGTAATTATCAAAAAGCAGTTGAGGATCAGTGTGAAGATCAGCATAAGGATCAGCATCGCTTAATGGCAATTTTGCAAATAGTGATCTTCTCATTTACACTACTAATGGCAGTTTTGTAATTACTGGTGGCGAACTTGTAATGAGAAGCTGATACTCAGGGCAGCCTTGGTACTCAAATGTGAAGAGGATCAAAAAATCTATATATAGCCCTTTTGTTTTCTTCATTAGGGGGGCATTCATTAAAGATTAATTCAAGAAAGATTCAAGGGAAATGGTCATGAAATTCTTCCAAACATCATATTCTCACTAAAATCCATTGTCGCATAAAAGTCGAAACTTTGAATCTCCCGATTTTTCTACTTCCTTTACATCAAATATAACTCCTCCAATACCTTGAAACCAAGCGTTCCAACACACTCCTGGGGATCTAGAGAAGCTGTATGCATCATCACATCTCATCCGGAAATACTCTAGAAGGTGCATTGGACATACTCCAATAGGTAAACTTTCTTGATTTTATTTGTGATGTTTATCCACTTTGTTTGACATCATGTTTGAATGTCACCCTAGTTTATGTTTATGATATCATATTTGAATATCATCCTTGTTCATCTCACCCATATTCACTCATCTTATTCATGTTTACTTTGGCTTTGTCAATTTATCTCCTTAAGTGATGTTAGCTTGTTGGCCTTCATCCTTCTTTAATAATCTTTTGATTCCAATTCCAAAGGAAAGGATTCCCAATTGACTGCCATGTCATGTTTAGGATAGCTTAGCCTAGCTTACTCCTTCCTTCCCATTTATCCTAGCCTTAGGATTAGAGTCGCCGCACTCTATGTAAGCACCCCGCCGTAGACACTTACCTCCCATTTTATCCTAGCCTTAGGATTAGAGTCGCCACACTCTATGTAAGTTTTCTGCCATAGATACTTACCTTCCCTTTTATCCTAGCCTTAGGATTAGAGTTACCGCACTCTATGTATGTGTTTTGCCATAGAGAATGACCTTCCCTTTGGAACCTTGACCATAGTCAAGAATTCCTCACCCCTAGCCAGGTGAACTACCGAGGCTTTGATTCCTCATTCCTAATCAGAATACGTAGGCACAAGATGCGATATCTTGTCGAGCCTACTAATAACTAACACTTACATTCCCTGTTCAACTTAGACTTAGAGATTTTCTTAACTCTTTGTCAGTACCATAATTATGAGTAATCATTTCCCTTTGAACCATGATCATTATCATGAGTTCCTCAACCCTAGTTAGGTGAACTATGAATGCTCTGATTCCATCCTAGTCAGGATACGTAGACACGAAATGCGATGTCTTGGCGAGCATACTTAGTAAATAAACCCCTAGGTCTTTCCCTTAGCATATTTTCCTTAGCAAGCAAATAATAACATAAAACAAATATTAACAAGAGGTTCCTGTAGAGTACTACAGATACTTAGGATGCTAACACCTTCCCTAGGTATAACCAACCCCCGAACCTTAGATCTCTTAGCTTTGTTGTTACACAGTGCAATTAGGGTTTTCTTCGATCTTTACCCTTTCCTTTGGATAAATCAAAGCTCGGTGGTGAATTTCAAAGATGTGTGATTCAAGTTAATTAATAGCTTGATATCCAATTCTCACCGCAACACCTGCAACTCCAGAACCGGAAGCCTCACCAACTCCTGAACCTGTACCAGCACTAGAAGTCTGTCCTCCTCTCATGCCCTTCGACCTGCAAAACTTATCCACATAATTGTCATCAATAGCAGTCGGGATCGTCACCTGATGACGGAAGGGTAACTTCAACCTCGAATGCAGGCACAAAACCATGATTAGACATGGGAAGACCAAGGGGCAATTAACTACCTTGGAATCTGTCACGTTCTTACTGCGAACCATTTCTTCGCCTAGCGAACTCACTTTTAGACACCTGAGAAATATCTAAAGTTCGCTGTGCGAGTAATTTGTCGCCATGCGAACTACCTCGCTATAAGTTTGCACAACGAACTTATGGTCCTTTAGCTACTGACTCTAGTCTAAGATGGTTCGCTAGTCCTTCGCTGAGACCTCGCCACAACAAACATTCGCTACCAATTCGTCCAGCAAACTTATTGCCCTTTCCTTACTGACTCTATTTTGAGAGGGTTCGCTGGGGCTTCGCCATGAGTTCGCCAACGAACAGTCGTTGCTACTCCTCGTTGGCTGTTCGCACAACAAACATGCTGAATCTCTTCTTTTCCTTTGGCTTCCTTGTCAAATTACTTGTGTCTTACAATTTGATGTTTTTATGGCTAATTTCTGCACAATAACACACAAATCAAAGCAACCAAAGATATTTTCAACAATACTGAAGAATAACATAATATCATAGAGTAAATTCAACAAAACATAACAAAAGAGTTGAAAAATGCCAAGAATTAAGGATATTTTAAAACAAGTTTGACATTCAATAACAAACTATTTCTAACCATCAATATTCTTATACTATAATTAGTGCTTATTGATAATATTTATTTTTCATTTTAATTGTTATAAAGTTTTGTTATTTATTTCTTTCTAATTGTGACCAATAATAATCTATGACTCTATGTTGTTATTTAACCATTAATGACTTATTAAGAAAATTAAAATTCCATTTCTCACTATTTATGTTTATTCATTAATTCAAATTCTAACTCTAAAAATATTGAAACTCCATTTTAAATATTAATGACATTATATACCAATCAAAATTTTAACTTTGCAGTTAGTATTATATTAAAAAAATCAAATTGAATCTTAATTTCTCACTATTTACTAATTATCTATCAATCCAAATCTTAAACCTATAATCGATAACTATTAGAAATTTTAAAATTATATTTCTTATTCATTTTTTTATAATAATTATCTACCGTTCCAATTTCTAATTCAACAATTAATGTAATCTTAAAAATTTTGAAACTCTTTTTTACATTATATTTTAGTACAATTATTATTGAATTGTAAATGAAAATCATTCAATTATTCTTTTGAATAAAAATAAATTAAACTAAATTATAAATTGACCCATAAAATTATTGTTTTAGATATTAATCATTCATTAAAATCATTAAATTTTTAAAATACAAACTAATTCATAAAATTTAATATAATTCCTACATTATTTATAATTACATCAATCTTTTTTTATTATTTCTTAAAATTCAACATATTCTAAAATATTCTAATAAATTCATATATAGTAATTATTAAAATAATTTACTAGAAAATAATCCTATAAACATAACCAATTGATCCTCTTTATTACTTTGAAAATTCTAACTATTTCTTAAATATGTGCTTATAAAACTACATATAATAATTATTCAAATATAATCATTTAAAAAATATTCAACAAACAAAACAATACTCAATGATAAAGTTTAAAATTTCATACACAATGATATTAATATATTATAAACTAACCGCGTAACGGGCGGGTTATATTCTAGTTATAGATAAAAATAATCGTTTATTGAGAGAAACTAGAGATTAAAATTGTAGATAAACTAAAACCTAATATATATATATATATATATATATATATATATATATATATATATATATATATATATATATATATATATACCTTAAAAGTTAAGAATGAGGCTCTGACGCGAAGTTATAAGAATTTCTTCCTGATGTGCACATGAGGAAACATTCCGGATTTGCACATCCGGAACAAATCAATGTTTTTAAAAAAATTGATACGTCCGGCTGTGCACATCTGAAATCAAGGGATAAAAACGAAATTTCGCGCGGTGCCTAAAAAACTTATATGGTGTATTAAAAAATCCTCTTATCTTTTACCATTGTTTACTGTTTGTATGTTTATGGTTGATTATTACATTTCTTTTATAAATAAAAAACGATAGATCTTATATGGAATGGTACATTGAAACTGTACCTAATATTGAAATATCGAGGTAGTACTTACGTTAAATTGATATCTATCTCTACCGCTATCATATGAAAATAAATATATAAAAAAAATAACAAAATTCTACGTATTCAGAAGCGTATCCACAAAAAATAAATAAATAATTCTAACAAAAATTTATAAAATCATACTTTAACTTATAATTTTTACAAAGACAAAATTACAAATTCTTCCATATAATTGTAATTTTAAGAAAAAAATTGTAAACCCCACTTAAAATATAAATGGATATTCATGAGGACGAATATTATGATATCTGTATCCGTTCCATTGAATAAGTATGATATCTATATTTGCCCCATATTCATGCGGATATCTATTAAGTGGGTAATCCGCGGGTTTTACGATATCTACGGATATGTACAGATATCCATGGATAATAATTTTTTTATGAAAATTATTTTAAAAAAATATATTTTTAACTTCTTTTAAAGACACAAAAAGTTATTATCATATAACATCGATATAATTCGCTCTTAATTTAAGAATAAAATTGCATCGCATTAATTTTCTTCTTATTTACCAAAACATAATTAAATCCAAACATAATATCTATACATTTCACTTTTAATTAAACAAATAAAAGATATTGTGATTGTGAGTTATGATGGAAGAGCGGATGATAGAGAAGTAGAAAGGGAGACACTGGTTTGACAGAGGAACGACGACACTAGTTGGTTGGACTATGAAATTGTTGAAGTGAGATATGAAGTAATGAAGAGTTTAAATATGAAATGGCTAATCGAATTTGAATGAAATGTGAAAAGTTTTCTTCAAAGAAAATTTCAAAAAAAAAGAAAGAAATATAGACTAATTTTTTTAGAAGATGAAAAGATCAGGTATAATAAATTAATAATATTTAAATAATTTTTATAATTTATTAACGGATATGAATATCCGCGGACACATATATTATTAAACTCGTATCCATATCCATTAACAAACGAGTATTTAAATATCCATTTATTTTATCCGTGGATATCCACTAAACTATCTATCTCATTTCCGTGACAGATTTTATACGCGGATATCCGTGGGTACGAATTTTTTTGCCATCTCTAAATCCTACCAATTACAAATTTTGAACGGAAAAATTGCAAACATCGCTCAATTGTAATTTTTGGACGGAAAAATTGCAAATCATATCTCAATTGCAATTTTTGGATGGAAAAATTGCAAACCCTGTCTCAATTATAATTTTTGGACGGAAAAATTGCAAAGTCTCTCAACAAACTATTTTTGAACGAAAAATTAGAAAATTCTCTCAACAAAATATTTTTGAACGAAAAAATAGAAAATACTTTCTAAACACACAACTACCAAAATCCCCAAAATACTCAAAAGACTACATTTTATTATTGTATGAAAAACTAATACTAACTATCTCTATTTATATTAATAATCAAATTCTATTTTTTTCTACTAATCTATGTGGGAATTGGATAAATATACTATTTAACCCAACACTATTTCGTTTTCTCTTTGTATCTCTGTAAAAAAGAAAGCTTTGTGCATCTATAAAAAACAAATATGAAACAAGGTATTTTTGCCCCACCACCGTCACCATAAGCTTACGACTTCGTCGACGTTGACACAATAAAAATGAAGGCGGATGTTGTGTAATAGTGACTCAATGGTAATTTTATTTGTATATTTTACTTTTATAATTTTATTGGTGTTATTGCAGAAAAATTTCCATAATTTAATGTTGTTTATTTGTTGAAATTGAAATTAGCAGTAACAAGCGTGTTCTTGTTTGTAACTTATAATTGAAATTGAAATTAGAAAAAATGTGTTTGTTAGAAGTTGAAGTTGAAATTATGTTGTGATCACAAACGATATCTTTCAACAAATAAAGATTAAGAAACATAGTTCTTAGGTGAACAATGAAAACGGTTAGAACAAAGAGAGAAAGAAAAAAGGATAAAGAAGAAAGAAGAAGAAGGATTAAGGCAAATTGTTTACTATTCACTTTCTCATAAGGGTTTACAAATGAATATCACAATTGGCGTCACTCAACAGCCTGAGTGATCTAGCCTATTTATAGACTAACTAGCTAACTTACATTACAAGCCAACTAAAACAATTGGATCCTTAACACAAGGCCCAATTCGACATAATAAGTCAACATTATATTTCGACATTACATACTAGAACTAGCTTCGACTACAGTATGTAACCCTCGACATCAGCATGTGACCCAGCTTCGACTTCATGCTTGTCTCTTGTTGAAACACATGAAAGTTATTCCTCGGCTGAGCTAGAGTTCGACCCAACATTTCACAAATATCCACCTTGGATCGAACTCTACAAACAACAGGAAATAAACTAGATTTCATCATGCAACTTTATCATCTGCATACAGTGGAAAAACTTGCAACTTGGCAACTTCTTGGTGATCATATCAGCAACATTGTCATCAGTCGAAACCTTCAGCATCTGGACTTTACCACGCTCGATTATCTCTCTGACGAAGTGCAGTTTCACATCGATGTGCTTTGTTCGCTCACGATAGGCTGAGTTCTTTGACATGTGTATTGCACTTTGACTATTACATTTAATAGTGATACTTCGACCTTGAAGTTTTAGCTCATTTGCAAAACCTTCAAGCCACAATGCTTCTTTCACAGCTTCAGTGAGGGCAATATATTCTGCTTCAGTGGTTGATAAGGCAACAACCTTCTAAAGCGTTGATAAGTGCTAAAATGTCGTGTTTTGAGTAGTAGTTTTGCGACACTTATCGATTCATTTGTATTTAATTCTTTGAATAAAACCCCACTTTGTTTGTAAAAGTGTATATTTAGTGTTGTTCTGGACTGGATCAATGGCTAGGCATGACCCAATTCGCTTTTGTTCCCAGAACGACCCAATTGCCTAAGTCCGATCCACAAAGGGGCAAAAGTTACCTTTCTGCCCCCCAACCGGGCAAGGAGTACATCGTTCCTCCCCGGTACTGCTGCTCGTTCCGCACGACTTAATCTGTCCCCGAACAGCTAAGGGCATGTGCCCGAAACCACGCCTTTGCCCGACATAACGACTAGTTTGGGCAGTTACCTATTCTTCGGGAAAACGGTTATTTCGCCCCGAAAATAGGACCGTTGGTCACGCGCTGGGGGCACTATTTAAACCCTCTCACTTGAGAGGGCAAGATATCCAAAAAATCATCCTAAGAACTCATACTTTGTACTTGCCCCTTTTCTCTGACCCTTTCTTACTTGAGCGTCGGAGTGCCTTGCAGGTACACCCCCTCTTCCTCTTCATACGCCCAGCATCTCAGACGTACTTGGTGGGCCACATCACAGGATATGATCAAGCCTTCACGATCAAGTGTATACTAGTATTTTCGTGTAAATATCATTGATTTTAATTATTTTTTTAATCATTTTTGTAGGTATTCAAGCATTGATATTTAGTCATTGTTAGATAGAGCATTGAATAATCTTTCTAACGCTTCTGACCGAGCTTTAAACGGAGTTACGGTTCAAAAGTTATGAAGAAAACAATATACTGTAATTTTTCTACTGTCATCTCTCGCCCCGAGCTCGCTGGGCGAGCCAGAAATTCCAGAAGCTGGATAAAAGACCTCCTTAATTCGCCGGGCGAATTTTCCTGGGCAGAAACACATTAAAAGGGCTAAAAACACATTTTTTTAGGTTATGTTTTGGGGTATTTGTTCTCAATTCATCAAACCTTCATTTTTTATAGTTTAGAGCTTAGAAAAGCATCAATGGAGGCTGCAACTCGACGATTAGGGGTGGATGATTCTTGGATTGTGATTGAGACCGCGAGAGATTTTGATTCCTCTTCTCTCTTCCCTTTGTAGTTTCCATTTGTTGTGAGTTTGTATGTAAGTTTACCTTAATTATATCTATATTTATTGCTCATGGTGTTGTATAAAACTCATTTTACAAATTAATGTTGTTGATTTCTTTCTTTATTTGGGTTTGAGTTGTTGCAGACATGGACAGGTTAAATCCGAATTTAGGATGAACATCTATTAGGTTCTAAATTCTAGAGATAGATTTAGGCTTAATATTTACTTGGGTATCAGAACTTAATGCTTCTGTGTTGTATGTGTTGCGCTGAGAGATCGCCGACGAGAGTAATACGGTCGTTGTCTCACTCTGTGTTAAAGATAACCATTGTGTGAGAGATACATGATAATGTTGACGAGTGATTTAGGTTTCATACAACTGGGTAGTAAGTTTAAGTATTTGATAGGGTAAATGAAATGCAAACCCGAGAGTTCTCTACTCTCCAAAGAATGAATTCTTTTTCCGTTCATAAGTTTTATTTCCCGCATTTAATTTAAACCCATTTTAAACCCAAACTCAATAGCATTTAAATTGTCGAACGACGGTTCAATAACACTAATCTCTGTGGACACGATAATTTCCCGGATAAATACTTCCAAAAACTTTTGTTGCTTGCCGTTTTACCGCACCAACAAGTGTTGCTTTCCAAGTGATTATTGTGTCGAACATAGTGAACACATATCCAGAAATATATTTTCTGGAATCCATACAACCAGCATAATCACAGTCGACAAACCCTTCGATTTCGACTTTGCTATCATCACCACAGGCTCCACCATAAACCAGGACTCTTTTCAGAGACCCATTTATGTACCTGAGAATCCACTTCAAAGCTTGCCAGTGCGCCTTTCCAGGATTGGCCATATACTTGCTTACACGACTCACACCATACCCTATGTTTGGCCTCATACAGACCATAACATACATCAAAGAACCCACTACACTAGCATATGGAATACTACTCATATAGATTATTTCAGCTTCAGTACTCAGACTTTGAGTAGTACTAAGCTTAAATTGAGGAATAGTTGGAGTTGCAACTGGCTTTGAATTCGACATACGAAACTTGTCGAGAAGCTTCCGTAGGTATGTCTCTTGAGATAAGCACAACTTTGACTGCTTTCTATCTCTCCGGATGTCAATCCCAAGTATCCTGGTGGCAGCTCCCAGATCTTTCATTTCGAACTCCTTACCGAGTCCAGCCTTCACCTCCATCACATCCTCGACACTGTTGCTATATATGAGGATATCATCCACATAAAGCAACAAAATAACAAGTGAGTTTCCAGGTCGAAATCTAAAGTAAACACAGTGGTCGAACTGACTCCTAGTGAAACCAATGTGTGCCATGAACTTGTCGAATCTCCTGTTCCACTATCAAGGAGATTGCTTCAGGCTATACAAAGACCTATTTAGCTTGCACGCGTAATATTTCTTATCCTTTTCTGCACACCCTTCAGGTTGACGTATCAGGATCGTTTTGTCTAGGTCACCATACATAAATGTTGTCTTCACATCCATTTGCTCAAGTTCCAAGTCTAACTTCGCCACCATGGCCAATAACATTCTAATGGATCTATGCTTTACAACAAGTGATAACACATCATTGAAGTCGACACCTTCCTTCTGAGTGAACCCCCTAGCAACCAGCCTTGCCTTAAAGCGCTTTGACATCACTCATTCGATTCCTTCCTTGACCTTGAAAATCTACTTACAACTAGGGGTGGGAATAGGCTAGGCCGAGCTAGGCTTTGCCAAGCCCGAGCCTGGCCTGCTAAAAAATTCAAAGCCTAAGCCTGGCCTGTAGCCTATCATAGGCTTATTTTTAGGCCTAAGCCTGGCCTTTTCAAAGGCCTGATTGACCTACTAGCCTATTTAAAGCCTACTTCATTTGAACATGTGTAAATAAGAAATTCAACTAATGTTAAATATACTAACAAGTTAAAAGATCAATGAGATTAAATGTTTATTTTCATTGTCTCGTTCAAGTTCTCTTATTAGCATAAAGTTGGTGATACTATTTGTTGAAAGATAACTTATGAGAAAAACTTATAACAACAACTTATGACATTGTTTATAATGTTTTTTCAACTTATTTTCATAACTTCTTCAAGATAACTAAGTTTTATTTTTTTATTTTAATTCAAAGTACAAAATAAAATATAATAATAATAAATTTATTGATTTTTTCTTAAATAGGCCAACCTGATAGGCTTAAAAGGCTTTTCTTACGGCCTGTGGCCTAGCCTCTTTAGCTAAATAGGCTTATAAAATAGCCTAGGCCTTTTCTATTTAAGAAAAAGCCTGGCCTGGCCTGAGCCTATGTAGGCTAGGTCGTAGGCCCCTGTTAGTTGGCCTGGCCTATTCCCACCCTTACTTACAACTGACTAACCTTGCTCCTGCAGGTTTCTCAATCAGCTTCCAAGTGTTATTATCATGAAGAGATTTCATCTCGTCATCCATGGCTTTTTGCCATTTAGTCTGATTTCGACTCATCATAGCTTCCTTGTAATCTCTAGGTTCTTCCTTAAGTACCTCACTTGCAGAGATTAAGGCAAAAGCTATAAGATCTGCATAACCAAGTCTCTGAGGTGGCTTGATGACTCTTCTCGACCTATCTCTTACCAGTAGGTAGTCATCGACAGTTTCCTCAGTCTCTTCAGAATCTTGCTCTTCTTCTTCGACTTTATCTGGGTTATGCACTTCAGCATTACTATGCTCCACCTCAACAATAATCTCTACCTGTTCCAGCTCCTCTTCAGAGATTTCTGCACTTCGACTAGCATCACCAGTTTTCTTGAACACCATCTCAACTTCATTGAAAACTACATCATGACTTGTGATACATCTTTTGCGACCTAGTTCTAGGCACTACAACCTATAACCTTTGACTCCTTCAGGATATCTAAGGAACATGCATCTCATAGCTCTAGGTTCGACCTTGTCTTGCCTAATGTGAGCATGGCCTAAACAACCAAATACTCTCAGTTTGTCGAGATCTGGGGGTTGGCCCGACCAAACTTCTTCAGGAGTCTTCATTCCCAAGGCAGTCGAGGGACATCTATTTATCAAATAAGCTATTGTCGAAACAGCCTCTGCCCAAAACACCTTCTTCAATCCAACACTAACCAACATGCATATAACCCTTTCAAGGATTGTTCGATTGAATCTCTCAGCTAAGCCATTTTGTTGAGGAGTACCTGCTACAGTCTTATGCCTTGCAATCCCAGACTCGACACAGTAAATGTCGAAAGCTTCATTGCAGAACTCAAGGCCATTGTCGGTTCTCAACCTCTTATCCTTTTTGCCAGTTTGAGTTTCGACCAGAACCTTCCAACTTTTAAAATTCTCAAACGTTTCATCCTTAGTCTTATGAATGAATACCTATAATTTTCTGGAATATTCATCAACTATGGATAGAAAATACCTTGCACCTGCATGTGAATGATTGCTTGCAGGTCCCCAAAGATCAGTATGGATGTAATCAAGGGATTCGTGTATTCTTTGTTTACCTTTGTTAAACTTCACCCTACAGGATTTTCCAAATACACAAGGTTCACAAAACTCCAACTTCTCGACTTTGTCACCACCTAACTGGTTCTGTTTCCCCAATTCGACCAGGCCTCTTTCGCTGACATGAACCAATCTCATGTGCCATAATTATGTCTTCGACACAGGTTTCGTGGATGCAACATTTGTTAAACCACTTACAACCTCAGCCTCAAGGGTATACAAGCCTTATTTCTTCACGCCTCTCAAGACTTCCTTCGACCATTTCATGATTTTCAGGATACCTTTCTCTCCTTTGAAGACATACCCTTTCTTGTCGAATTCACCAAGAGAAATTAAATTTCTCTTAAGGTCAGGTGCATACCTAACCCCAGTCAATAGCCTTATTGACTCATCATGGAGCTTGAATCTCAGATCCAATACCTACAATCTTGGAAGCTTTATTGTTTCCCAGTAGCACTGATCCACCATCTTGATCACATAATTCTTCAAACACATTCTTGTTTGAAGTCATATGCCAAGTACATCCAGAATCCATATTGCAAGAGTTGCTTCTCGACACCACAAGGACATCATATGATTCATAATCATCTTGTACAATTGTTACATTGCCATTGTCCTTACCTCCATGATTATTCAGGCGCTCAGGACACATCTTTCTTGTGTGACCCTCCTTCTTACAGTGATAACACTTAATCCTAGAAATATCACCACCATAAGTTTTACCTTTCTTCTTCTCAAACCTAACATCTTTCTTTGAGGATTTCGCCTTCACGGACAACCCTTCACCAACTGATGATGATGGTTTCTGCTCATTTCTTTCGTTCAAATCCTTTGAATACAAGGCTGCTTGAACTTCTTCAAAGGTCAAGGACTCTCTTCCATACAAGAGGGTTTCTTTGAAGTTAGCATGTGACTTAGGTAAAGAACATAACAATAACAATGCTTGATCTTCATCATTGATGGTAACATCAATATTTCAAGATCAAGAATCAGCTTATTGAACACATCCAGCTGCTCCGTCAACACTTTATCTTCATTCATCTTGAATGAATACAAAGCTTGCTTCAAGTACAAACGATTCACCAAGGATTTTGTCATATACAATCATTCGAGTTTCAGCCAAACACCAGCTGTCGTCGTCTCCTTCGAACCCTGCTTGAGAACCTTATCACCAAGACTCAGAACAATTACACTGTGGGCTTTCTCGATGATCGTTGTCTTTTCCTTCTCCGTTAATGTAGGATCCATGGTTTCTCCTCCCTTTAACGCTTATAGCAAACCCTGTTGAACAAGAAGGGCTCACATCTGCAAACGCCATAAACCGAAGTCATTAACTCCGGTGAACTTATCAATTTCAAACTTTGTTGACGACATCTTCTCCACGCTCACCGCACCAGTTTGTTGTGATCACAAACGATGCCATTCAACAAATAAAGATTGAGAAACAGAGTTCTTGGGTGAACAATGAAAACGGTTAGAACAAAGAGAGAAAGAAGAAAGGGTAAAGAAGAAAGAAGAAGAAGGATTAAGGCAAATTGTTTACTATTAACTTTCCATAAGGGCTTACAAATGCTTATAAATGAATATCATAATTTGCCTATCAACAACCTGAGTGATATAGCCTATTTATAGACTAACTAGCTAACTTACATTACAAGTTAACTAAAACAATTGGATCCTTAACACAAAGCCCAATTAATATAATAAGTCAACATTATATTTTGACATTACATACTAGAACTAGCTACGATTACAATATGTAACCCTTCGACATCAGCATGTGATCCAGCTTCGACTTCATGCTTGTCTCCTGTCAAAACACATGAAAGCTCTTCGACTGAGTTCGACCCAACATCTCACAAATTACTTATATACTTTATGTATATTTTGATTTTTGAATTGATAGTAGTGGTGAAGTGATTCAAAAGGAAAATATGTTTACTGTGTGGCTGTAATGACAGATAACTCTATATAACAGTATTCAAGAAAAGTGCCAAAATGGATGGATAGGGAAACAAATTGCAGTACGATTCACATAAATTTCTTAATAGAAAAGGAATACAGTGAGTAAATAGAATGAGAAAATGTCCACTCCCACATATGGTGAATAAGAGAGAGAGGGAGAGAGAAGAGAGAGAGAAAGATCTCATAAAATTCACACCCACACACTTAGAGCTACCCACTACTAATATGCTCTCATTCACTAACAAACTGGGTCCACATTGGATGCTTCTTTTTGATTCTATTGATGCGCCTTATTTCCTTATCATTTGCCACGTCATCATCCAATTCCTCATTCACATCATTTTTATCAATTGGGCACTTCTCACCCATAACATTACCCTCCCCTTCAAGAGCAATCTTGTCCTCAAGATTGAGGTTCGGGTAACTCTGTAGCATTTCTTCTCTATTTTCCCAAGTTGCTTCCTGACTTGACATATCTTTCCATTTCACCAACACTTGGTCCACCACTTGTACTCCTTTACGAATGCTTCGAGTACTCAACACAGCTTCTGGTTGAATCATTGGTCCTTCTTCCACTGTAGTTAATGGCAATGGAAAATATGGTACAACAGTGAGGCCTTTGAACAATTTCAATTGAGATACATGAAATACAGGATGTATACGAGCTGTCTCGGGCAATTGGAGCTTATAAGCTACAGCACCAATTTTGTCAATGATATTAAATGGACCAAAATACCGCATCCCTAACTTATTGTTCTTTCGCAAAGCTACCGAGGATTGTCTATATGGTTGCAACTTGACTAAAACTTGATCACCAATCTCTAAAGAAACATTGCTTCTTTTCTTATCAGCATTGACTTTCATCACCTGTTGAGCTCTCCTCAAATTCTCTTTCAACTCAAGTAGAATTTTGTCCCTTTCAATTAACTGTTGTTGCAGTTCTACAGGATCAGCAGTGTTAACAGTGTAATGAATTAGCATAGGAGGATCTCTCCCATATAAAGCTTTGAATGGAGACATTCCTAAGCTTGAATGCCACGCAGTATTATACCACAGTTCCGCCCAAGAGAGAGCTTTGGACCACGCCTTTGGATTCTTGAAAGAAAAACACCTCAAATACATTTCTAAACACTTATTGACAGCTTCGGATTGGCCATCCGTTTGAGGATGATACGCGGAGCTCATCGCTAATGTTGTGCCCTGTAATTGGAATAAATGCTGCCAAAATTGACTAGTGAATACTGTTAGTTCCTGGATTGGCTGGAATTTTGGTAAAACAAAGTATATTCAATGTTGATGTCAATGTCAAGGTGCTGATGTTGCAACATTGAAGTCTTAACACTGGGCTGTGTTAAGTAATTAATTGCTGAAGTTGGATGTCTGATGTCACACAGGTGATGTTGTAACATCAGATCTGCAGAATTAACAACAGCAGGTTGTGATGTTGTTAGGGTTGCGTATTAGCTGGAATTGTGGAGAGTAAGCTGTCTCATTGGATGCGAATATCTTGGGATAGATATTTGCTGCTGCATAGGAGATCTGTTGCAGATTTGTAGGAGATTTAAAAGGTTGAAGATTTAAAAAGATTTTAGGAGAAAATCTGTTTTAAATATTCAGTTTTAAATAACAAATCTGGGAGATATTGTAGCAAGTCCAAGACCAATTCAAGGAGCTATATAAAGTGCACAAGACCAAAGGAAAAAAGTACAAAAATACAGAGAGAAGATCAAGAGCATAGGCTGAGTGTCTTGAGTATTTTGTACGAGTTGTATTTACACTATTCTAGGGTTTGAATAGGTGTTGAATTTTTGTCCTCTCTAGAAGCTGTGAAGCAATAGAGAGTGTTTGCTTGATCAAAGCTGTGAAGTAAGATCAAGGGTACTCAAAGTGGGTTCTTTGAGTGTTTGTAAGGGATTGAGTGGTGTTCTCATACCTAAGTGGTTTCTTAGGTAGGAAGTCATTAGTAGAGTATAAGTTTAGGAGATTGTCAACGGGTTGTTGAGTCTGTAAATTATATCTACAAGTAGTGAATTCCATCCCTGGCTTGGTAGCCCCCAGAGTAGGTTGGTTGTAACCGAACTGGGTCAACAATTCTTGGTGTTATTTTACTGTTATTGCTGTCCATTGTGCAGAGTGTGTTGTTGTGACATCACACCTTAACATCACACGTCTGATACCAGAATTTCAATTGGTATCAGAGCAGGCATCCTGTCTGTCTCTGGGTGAGATCTAGGGAAGTTACTTTCTGGTGTATAGATGGACAAAGAAGTTGGAGGATTCGTCAACAGACCCCCTATTTTGGATGGATCCAATTATGACTATTGGAAGCCAAGGATGACCACCTTCTTAAAATCCTTGGACAGCAGGGCTTGGAAGGTTGTTATTAAAGAGTGGAAAGCACTTGTTGTGTGTGAAAAAGATGATGCTGGCAAAGACAAAGAAGGAACCTCAAAGCCTAAGCCTGAAGAAGAATGGACCAAGGAAGAAGATGAGTTTGCCCTTGGAAATTCCAAAGCTTTAAATGCAATTTTCAATGGAGTGGATAAGAATATCTTCAGGTTAATCAATACCTGTGAAGTTACTAAGGAAGCGTGGGATATTTTGCAGGCTACACATGAAGGAACATCTAGAGTTAAGATGTCAAGACTTCAGATTTTAACATCAAAATTTGAAAGCCTGAAGATGAAGGACGATGAGACTATTCATGACTTCCACATGAATGTTCTGGAGCTGGCTAATGCTTCCAGTGCTCTTGGTGAAAAGATGTCAGATGAAAAGCTTGTAAGGAAGATTCTTAGGTCACTTCCTAAGAGGTACAAGATGAAGGTGAATGCTATTGAAGAATCACAAGACATCAGCAAGATGAGAGTTGATGAGCTCATTGGATCTCTTCAAACTTTTGAGCTTGGTTTGAATGAAGAAGAACCAGAAAAGAAGCTAAAGAGTATAGCCTTGGTGTCAAATGATGAAGAAGAAAAAGGAAAGAGTTCTGAATCCCATGCCATAGTTATGTTAGGAAGACAGTTCAACAAAGTGTTCAAGAGAATGAATAATAACTCCAGGCCTAATGTCAAGAACATATCTTCTGACACCAGCAAGTCAAAAGAGAAGAATGAAGAGAAAACTGCCCAATATAAATGAGTTCAGTGCTTTGAGTGTGAAGGGTATGGACATGTCAAGAAAGAATGTCCCACATTATTGAAGAAGCAGAAGAAGGGCATGTCTGTTTCCTGGTCTGACTCTAATAGTAAAAGTGAAGGTGAGTCAGCAAAGCATGTTAGAGCCTTAACATAAGCTATTTCTGATGATGATTCTAGTGATGGAGAAATAACCTATGAGGAGTTAGCATCTACCTATCAAGAGCTGTGTTTAAAAAGTGCTGAGATTTGTCAAGAAAACAAGTGCCACAAGCAACAGATTGCTCAGCTAGAGAATGAAAAAGCTGACCTAGAAAATGAAGTTAGAGCTCACCTTGATCAAATGACCAAGTCAGTTAGGATGCTGAGCTATGGAACAGACACACTTGACAAGATCCTTCAGACAGAAAAAGTTGCTGGAGACAAAGCTGGGATAGGTTATGTGGCTGAGGATAAGGGAACTTCAGAAGAAAGCACTTCAGGTTCAAAGAAGGGAGTGTCACAAATTTTGTCTCAACATCAGCCAAAGAAGCAGGATCCTACACCTAAGAAAGCTGATGTTTCACAACCTAAGAAGATTGAGAAGAAGACTGGTCCTAATCAGAAGAGAAAGCAGCCACAAGGAGCTAGTCAGTATATGCCCCCGCAATACCACGAGAGCATGCAAGCTGCTCAGTTCAAACAGCACATGTCTCATCAGGTGTCTCAACATCAGGACAACTGGTATGGTTATAGATATGGATACACCAATGTTGTTCCTTATATCTATGGAAGAAGAAAGCCACTCCATCATGGGAGACAATCAAGGAAACAACATTCTCAGCCGTCCTATGGGAGAAGATACCAGCATAATAGATGGCAGGGCAGTTATGGTAGGAGGATACCACATTATGGATGACATCATAAGCAATCTCATCATGGCAGAAGATTCAGAGATGAAAGGGTGAGATGCTATTATTGTGGAAGGTTTGGACATATGCAGTACTCTTGCTACAAGCTGCATGGATACCCTCAACCTCAAAACAGATGGAGAGAGCACAGGCCCAAAGTTGTTAAATAATGGGTACCTAAGGAGAAGGTGAAGTGCTTATTGGCTCACATGGCTGACAAAGAGTTTAAAGAAGGAACATGGTATTTTGACAGTGGGTGTTCCAAACACATGTCTGTATGTAGATACATGTTTGTTGAAGTCAGTCATTGTCCCTCTCATGAGGTTATGTTTGGCAATGGAGAAAAAGGTGTTGTTGCAGGAGTTGGAAAAGTGGAAGGTGATGATAGACCTGAACTTGATAATGTTCTTTTTGTCAATGGTCTAAATGCAAATTTGATCAGCATAAGCCAATTGTGTGATGAAGGGTACAAAGTTAACTACACCAAAGATGAGTGTGTGGTTTCTGATGAGCATAATCAGGTTGTTATGAAGGGAGTAAGATCCAAAGATAATTGCTATCAGTGGATACCTCAAGTGGACAGCTTATCTAGTGATGCTGTAACATCAGATGGTGACATCAAGTGTGAAAGTATGGTGAAAAGTCAATCTGGGTTAATGACTTATGGTGCTGTTACTCCTAAGTTGGATGATGTGTTAAAAGCCAACTTGAGTAGTCAGTTATGTGAGCAAGATGAAGGAGTCAATAATGCTGATGGAAGGATCAAAAGCTGTGACCTTAAGAAGTGTTGGGAGCTGAATACTTGCAAGGCCAAGAAAGATGACAACCTGACTAATGACTCCTATAGTTCAGAAGAAAAATTTCACAAGTTGACAATCCTTAGGTTGGAAGATGCAGATGCTAGAGCTGATGTTAAAACATCTCAAGTCAAGAAAGGTACTTCTAGCCTTAAAATAAAGAAGAGTGATGATGAACTAATTGCAAAAGTGGTTCCTGGGGTTGCTAAACGACTGAAATCAAGGAAGAGAAAAGCTATTGAGTCACCTCCAAAGATAAGAACTGATAAGCAGAAGATCTATGTGGATGGTACTACAAAATCCAGGAGTAAAGTGTTCATCTCTTCCAGAAATAGGAAGATCAGAGATAAGTCTGATGATAATGTCCAGGATATCTCTCAAATAAAGGAAGCCGTTGTTGTTAGAACTTCTGAGAAAATTCAAAAGGCCATACTAGATAACATTCCTGTGCTTTTCATAAAATGGTGGAAGTATGTTCTGGAAAAAGAATTTGGTATATATACTCTGGATATGGTTGAGTTTGTTAGGATATGGGTCAGAGAGGGTGTGGGAACTTATGGTATTCAGGTGTGTATGAATAACTTGCTCTGACTGTGTCTTATTGGGAGCTTCTTGAAGGACTTCTTTGTGCAGTGAGTCCTTTGAATGGTGATGAGAAACGGATGTCCCAAAAGATGTTATAACATCATGTTGGCTGGTGGTTATATCCGGAAGATGGTTAAGATTGGACATGTGGAGTTGGATGCTCTAGCATTTTTGGTCAGAAGAGGTGGAGATTATGGTCATGTGTTTAGTAGCTTGTTATGGCAAAGCATGACTACTGTCTTTGAAGACTTCACCAGTTTCAACAACTACTGGTGGATGTAAGGATGGAGGAATTGTGATCTCTTGAAGAGACTGGATCTCGGTAAAGCTTATAAGTAAACTGAGAATTTGTGGAGTTTGTGACACAGTGTTGAGTGGAGCATATGTAATACCCTGGTGTCAAGAGTGTCAAAAGTATCCTTGGTGAATGATGTCTTTGTTCTGGATCTGAAGCTTAGTGCGTACATTATATCTAAGGAGCATCTACATAGTCATACGGGAGAATGATGAAGTAGAAGGTTTGCCTTGGATGGTAAAGATGAATTATATGATAGCCTCTGGAGAAAGGGACAGTGGCACCAAAATGCATCTACTCAGAAAATGTGCTCAAATGTTCATCTCCATCTAGAGCATTTGTTAATCATGACAGGGGGAGTACTTGTCTATGGATATTGCAGCAAAGGTGCATTTATTGTGAAGATTGCACGCTGATCAAGCTTGTGGAGATTGGTTGCCTCTTATGAGGATATAATGTCAGATTGCATATTATGACATTAGGCTGTTGATTGGTGTTTTGGTGTGGCCTTGAATGGTTTTAGTCATATGAAGCAAATTGTTTGAATCTTGTGCGCACATGCTTCTGAGGAGATGTCTGAAGACAAGCTTGAATCATGGCCTTGAATAGATTGTACACTTGTCTTGGTGTGTGTTATTCTTAGAGTTCAGTGGAAGGAATTGTGTGTGTGCTTCAGATCTTGTGGATGATTGTGTGAAGCCTTCTTGACTGGATGGATGAAGACTATGACTAATGGTAGAGGAGCTGACAGAAGATGTACATGTTGAGGTTTGTCCAATTGTGGCTAAAAAGGGGGAGAGGTAGCCAAGAGTTAGTCAAGCTAGTCAAGCTGCAATGTCAGTTTTGAAGGAGTGCTGCTAGTGTGGTGCTGAAGTACAGATATTGAGGGGGAGAAGTTGTTGAACAGCTGTATGTTGGTTCTTGCCTCGAGGGGGAGATTTACCCCATGCTGCTGGGTTGTGTTGAACAGTTGTTTGAAGAAGGCGTTGAAGATAATATGTGCAGCTGTTTTGAAGCATATTGATATATGCTGAAGTTTTTATGTGAGAAGCAGAGTTTTGTGAATTGAAGATGTTACTGATGCTGCTGCTTGGAGTTTCAAGATTATTGATTTTTGAAGATTATTCCGCTGCTGAAGTCTCTGAAGGTGCAGAGATTGTTTTAGCCAAAATTAGCCAAAGGGGGAGATTGTTAGTTCCTGGATTGGCTGGAATTTTGGTAAAATAAAGTATATTCAATGTTGATGTCAATGTCAAGGTGCTGATGTTGCAACATTGAAGTCTTAACACTGGGCTGTGTTAAGTAATTAATTGCTGAAGTTGAATGTCTGATGTCACACAGGTGATGTTGTAACATCAGATCTACAGAATTAACAACAGCAGGTTGTGATGTTGTTAGGGTTGCGTATTAGCTGGAATTGTGGAGAGCAAGCTGTCTCATTGGATGCGAATATCTTGGGATAGATATTTGCTGCTGCATAGGAGATCTGTTGCAGATTTGTAGGAGATTTAAAAGGTTGAAGATTTAAAAAGATTTTAGGAGAAAATCTGTTTTAAATATTCAGTTTTAAATAACAAATCTGGGAAATATTGTAGCAAGTCCAAGACCAATTCAAGGAGCTATATAAAGCGCACAAGACCAAAGGAAAAAAGTACAGAAATACAGAGAGAAGATCAAGAGCATAGGCTGAGTATCTTGAGTATTTTGTACGAGTTGTATTTACACTATTCTAGGGTTTGAATAGGTGTTGAATTTCTGTCCTCTCTAGAAGCTGTGAAGCAATAGAGAGTGTTTGCTTGATCAAAGCTGTGAAGTAAGATCAAGGGTACTCAAAGTGGGTTCTTTGAGTGTTTGTAAGGGATTGAGTGGTGTTCTCATACCTAAGTGGTTTCTTAGGTAGGAAGTCATTAGTAGAGTATAAGTTTAGGAGATTTTCAACGGGTTGTTGAGTCTGTAAATTATATCTACAAGTAGTGAATTCCATCCCTGGCTTGGTAGCCCCCAGAGTAGGTTGGTTGTAACCGAACCGGGTCAACAATTCTTGGTGTTATTTTACTGTTATTGCTGTCCATTGTGCAGAGTGTGTTGTTGTGACATCACACCTTAACATCACAAGTCTGATACCAGAATTTCAAATACTTTATCTCTGTCAGACACTATTGACTTAGGTATTCCATGTAATTTAACCACATTATGCATAAATGTCTCGGTAACCGACTTACTAGAATAATCCGATTTCAAGGGTATGAAATGAGCATACTTACTTAGTCTGTCAACTACTACCATAATAACAGTAAAACCAGAAGAAGGAGGTAAGCCAATAATAAAATCCATTGCGATATCTTCCCAAACTTGCTCCAGAATCGGCAATGGTTGCAACAACCCAGCATAAGGCTTATTGACAGACTTAGCTTGTTGACAGATGATACAAGCTGCAATGAATTTCTGCACATGTTGTCTCATATTAGGCCAATAAAACTGAGATGCAACTCTTGCAAGAGTTCTGGTCACTCCTGCGTGTCCCCCTATAGGTGTGTCATGATATTCCGTGAGAATTTTGTGAATCAAACTGCTCTCAACCGGGACTACCAATATGTGTTTCCAATACAATAAACCATCCTTCACAGCCTAATTACCATTGTTCACATTATTGTCAAGGCATTGTTGAACAATTAATTGCAAATGCTCATCTTCACCAATTGCTTTCTTTAATTCCTTGAAAAACTCATATTGCGGTGATGATAATGACAAGGACATCATTCTGGATAATGCATCCGCCGCTTGATTATCCTTTCCTGGCTTGTATTCGATTTGGAAATCAAAGCCAATGAATTTATGAAGCCAAGCTTGCTGCTCCAGGGTTTGAAGAGATTGATCTAACAGACTTTTCAAGCTCTTTTGGTCTGTTCGCAGGATGAATTTGTGACCAAGTAGATAATGCCGGAACTTAGCTAATGCCGATGTGATTGCATAAAACTCTCGCGTATACGCCGATTGTAGCTGCATTCTCGGAGTCATCTTCTTAGAAAAGAAAGTTATGGGATGCCCTCCTTGACTTAGCACTGCTCCCACTCCTGTACCAGAAGCATCTGTCTCAAGGATAAACACTTGCAAAAAATCTGGTAACACTAAGACAGGAGCTGAAGTGATTGCTCTTTTTAACTGCTCAAAAGCTTTTTGCGTATTTTCATCCCACATAAAAGCATCTTTCTTCAAAAGATTAGTGAGAGGGCCAGCTATGGTCGCATAAGACTTAATAAATCTTCTATAATATCCGGTGAGCCCAAGGAATCCTCGTAGTTGTTTCAAGTTTGTTGTTATAAGCCAATCTAACACCGCTTAAACCTTTGTTCTATCCATTGATACCCCTGCACCAGAAACAATGTGACCAAGATACTCTACTTCAGTTAAGCCAAATGAACATTTGGAGAGTTTTGCATATAACACATTTTGACTTAAGATTTGAAACACAGTTTCTACATGTTGCAAATGTGAATGCCATGAAGGGCTATAAATTAGGATGTCATCAAAGAAAACAAGAACACACTTCCTTAACAATGGTTGGAAAAGCTGATTCATAAGTCTTTGGAATGTAGTTGCGGCGTTGGTAAGCCCGAACGGCATCACCAACCACTCATAATGGCCTTGATGCGTTCGAAAAGCCGTTTTCTGTCTGTCCTCTTGCCTGAGAAGTATCTGATGATAACCAGAACGAAGGTCCAGCTTAGAAAAATATTTTTCTCCATGTAATTCATCAAGTAATTCATCCACAGTAGGCATGGAAAAACTGTCCTTGATAGTTATAGCATTCAAAACCCTATAATCTGTACAACATTTCCAAGTGCCATCTTTCTTCTTCACTAGAATAATTGGGGATGAAAATGGACTAAGACTTGGTTGGATTATACCTTCTTCAAGCATGTCCTGCACCATCTTTTCAATTTGTTGTTTCTGGCTATGTGGGTATCTATAGGGTCTCACCTTCACAGGTTGTGCTCCCTCTTTCAATAATATCTCATGACTCAATTCTCTCGTAGGAGGTAGTCCTTTAGGTATTTGAAATATCTCTCTGTATGTATGCAACAGTATACTCATTTCAGGACCAGGATCCCCGGGTCTTCCATTCCAATTATCCTCTACAACAGCAGGATCAATCTTTTGGATAGTAAACAACTCACTAATTACATTCATTTGGTTTAATCTCTTGAAAAGATTCAGCTGCGCAACAACCGGTTTGTTATCAATTTCACCTTGCAATGTGACAAACTTTCCATCTAGGTAAAATTTTAACATAGATGTAGCATAGTCAGCTACATGAGGTCCCAATGAAGCTAACCATGGGGCGCCTAAGATGACATCCGCCCTTGCTACAGGCAAGAGATAAGCAGGCACCGTAATCTCAATGCCATGTATCTTCAGAGACAGTTTCTTGACCACACCTTCAGTCTGCATGTTCTGTCCATTTCCAACCAGAACCTTGCACCCTTTAGTTGGTTCCACATCTAAATTTAGGCACTTAACAATACGTGGTTGAATAAAACTATCTGAACTTCCTCCATCAAGCAGAATCGAAACACAGATAGGACCAATATAGCCCTTAAATCGGATAACACCCATTCCTGTAGCTCCATGGAACGCATTAAAAGATAAGTGATGCTCTGTCACCTCTTCAGACTCGGTTGTACTATTTATGTCTGCCGAGGTAGGTGAATTGAGATTTTCAGGATCATCATTCAGCTCCAATAACATCAAATGCTTGTTTGGGCACTTATGTGAAAAAGAGAATTTGTCATCGCAAAAGTAACACAAGCCTTTCTCCCTTCTCAATTGCATCTCTGCGGGAGAAATCCTTTTGATTGCAGGGTTCTTTTGGAATTGGCTCATAGGTTTAGTAGGTGGTGTGGGAAGTAATGGTGGGTTGGGTGCTTTTTCGGTAGTTTGTGTTTGGTCATTTCTGGTTGGATTGAAGTGAGTTCTATTTTGGGAATAAACTGATTTCTGTGGAGCAGACACAGATTTCTGAGCAGTCAATTTTTCCTCAAATAACTTGGCAAGAGACACAACTTTCACAATTGAAATAGGACAATGCAACATAACATCTCTACGAATTTCCTCTTTCAATCCACTAACAAAACAATCAATTAATGCATCATTACTTAATCCATAAACACGATTGGACAACGTAGTGAATCCAAGGTAATAATCATTAACAGATTTTGTTTGTTGCATTTTAAACAAGGATGCTTTGGGGCAATCATAAATTGAGGGGCCAAAAGCAAGTTCCAGAGCTCTTGTGAACTCATTCCATGATTGAAATGGTTGAGATCTCGTAACCATTTGGAACCACGGAACAACTTCGTGTTCGAGGTGAACAGAAGCTATAGTCAATCTCTCTGGATCTGGAGTGTGATAATAACCAAAAAATTGTTCAGCCTTAAAAATCCAATCAAGAACATTCTTACCATTAAACCTTGGAAACTCCAGCTTGATGTTACGAACATGAAAAGGGGGTGGTGTATAAGCATCCCCCGACGATGTTGAGTTCTGGTTTCCATGGGTGACGACTAGAGCTTGCATTTGCTTCAGCATCATCTCCATCGATGTGGACAGCTCTGTAAATCGTGACTCCGATGCCTGCTGCATCGTCTCCATTCGCTCAAAACAAGCAGCATTGACCCTTTCGTTCTGCTCCAGAACTTCACCTTGACGTCATACCTCTGTTGCAAGCTCTTTCATTCTGGTGTTGTCGGCCATGGATGGAATGAAAGCACCAGTGTAATGACAGATAACTCTATATAACAGTATTCAAGAAAAGTGCCAAAATGGATGGATAGGGAAACAAATTGCAGTACGATTCACATAAATTGTGAGACAATCCTTTACTTTGGTTTTGTTTTTGTATGATTGCAAATTGCGCGTATGATTTGTTGTGCTTCATTCTACATGTGAATATGTGTGATTTTCATCTTAAAATGATTGTTAGAAACACTTTTTATAAGGTTTGAATCAATACATAACCTTTGGCATCGATCCATACGTGTCTGGTATCGATCCCTGCTTTATTGGAAATCAAAAGAATTAAATTTGTTCAGTAGGCATCGATCCATACGTGTCTGGTATCGATCCCTGATTTAATGGAAATTCTGTTTTTCAGTTCACCTTCAGTAGGGATCGATTCATAGATTTTGGGATCAATCCCTAACAGTTAAAAATTGTCAGGAATCGATCCATACGATGTTGGGATCGATCCCAAAGTCTGTTTTTCTGCATAATTTTAATTCTAACAGTTCTATCTTGTTTAGTATAAATACAAAGTGGCAGGTATTGGCTTAACAAGAATTCACAAGTGAAAATTGCAAAATACACAAGTCATAGAGGTCTTTGTAGCAGCAATTGATTGAGCATTCAGAAACCTGAAAGATACTTCGTCTTCATCATCTTCTCAATCTCTTCAATTCAAGAACAATTACACACAATCATTCTTGTTCTTCGGATTGAAGGATCAACGAGATAACGTTCAGTGGTACGATCAACGATCTAGCTGTGGAGTCAGTGGAACGATCAAGGATCTAGCTGGGTTGAAGAGTGAAGGGGGTTTCGAGGAAAAACCTACTGGTTTGTCCTTCAAGAACGGGACTGTTCTTGCGGGTTTGTTAGTCACGATTGCAGAACGGATTCAGCCGCAGCGTAGGGTTTAGAAACGGGGTTGTTTCGCAAACAGGTCGTGGAACCGGTGAATCGTTTGCAAGTCTTGCGGGGAATTCTTGATCCAGCTCTGATCAAGTCGAGGTTCTATACGAGAAGAAGAAGTTCTAGGGATTTAGAATTCTGTCTTGGTATTGTAACCTTTGTAAGAACGAATTCAACAACTATTGATAAGAAAAGGTCTCAATTTCTTTTGAAATTGAGAGGGAGACGTACCCACACGCGAGGACGACAGTGGGGAACTTCCTTAACAAATCTCTGTGTATCGTATTCTATCTCTATCTCCCTTTACGTTTTCGTTAACTGTTTTGTGATACAAATTGGCGCAGTACGTTTTACGTGTCGTGATACAATAGTGGCAAGAAAACCTTTTATTGAAACATCACTATTGTTTATCATAGAACACATACACGCCAAGTGTTTGACAAAACGGTTTGTTGTGATTTACTCATTGGAATCAGAATTTGTGATAAGTGCATTTAGTGCGAGAAAATTCTGTGTTAACGTTTTCTATCAATCAATTCAAATCCAGCATCATACTTGCGTGTCTGGTCTTTTTGGTAGCGGTTCAGAATAGACGGAAGTCGATTCGGGACCAAAACTTTCCGCTATATTTCAAAAACTCTGTTAAGGTTTTTAAAACCGTATTTTACAAGCGGTGATCTATTCACCCCCCCCCCCCTCTCGATCACTAGCCACACCGTCTAACAAGTGGTATCAGAGCGCCGGTTCGCTGGTGCTCTGTGGCTGCCTGTAACGATATGGATTCTGAACCAAAGGGGGCGTACAATAGAGCTCCCGTCTTTAACGGAGAAAACTACGGCTACTGGAAAGACTGCATGCGAGTTCATATAAATTCTGTGGATAGGCTAGTATGGACAGCCATTGAGAATGGTCCCTTTCAAATAACCATGACCAATGAGGCTGGCGCCATAGTACCTAAACCAGAAGCTGATTGGACTGAGAAAGATGAGAAAAAGTGGTCGAGTGATTGGAAAGCTCGAAATATACTAATTTCAGCACTTGGTGTTGATGAGTATTATCGAGTATCCCATTGCACGACTGCTAAGGAGATGTGGGACGCTTTAGAAATCGCCCATGAGGGTACTACTGAAGTGAAACAGTCCCGCATTAACACACTTAATCAAGAGTTTGAGCTCTTTCGCATGAAAAATGGAGAATCTATCTCCGACATGCAAAAGAGGTTTACTCATCTTACAAATCGATTAAATGCACTTGGAAAACCTGTTTCCAATGAGGTAGCTACTAACAAAATTCTGAGATGTCTTAGCAGGGAATGGCAACCTAAAGTGACAGCTATCAAGGAAGCCAACGACTTGACGACTCTTACGATTACAACACTTTTTGGAAAGCTGGAAGAACATCAGCAAGCTCTAGAAAGTCTTGAAAAGTATGAGAACAAAAGTAAGAAGGAGAAAGAGAAGAAGAAAGACAAAGAGGGTGAGAAGAAGCCAATTGCTCTTGTGGCCTCTAGCACTAAGTCCTCAAGAAAAGAGCAAAGTGACAATGATTCAAGTAGTGACAAAGATTCGGATGATGAAGAAATGGGACTTTTTGTAAGGAGATACAATAGATTCATTCGAAGGAATGGATACAAGCATTCCGACAAAAACCTCATGAAGTTTAGAAGACAATCTAGTGAGTCAAAACAGGAAGAGAACAAGAAGCATAAAGGTAGAGGATCTTGTTTCAATTGTGGCAAATCTGGACATTACAAAACAGAATGTCCTATGAAGAAAAAGGATAAAGGGAAGGATTCACCTAAACGGTACAGCAAACAAAGGAGAGCTTATATAGCATGGGAAAGCGATAGCGATTCATCAAGCTCACAAAGTTCAAGTGATAGTGATGAAACCGCAAACCTATGTCTTATGGCTCACATCAAAGACCATGCCTACTACAAGAAGAAACAAGAAGAAAAGAAGGTAAAACAAGCCTACTATAATAATGTCTCCTCTATGTCTTTTTCTGAACTGAAAATCGCTTTTGAAAAACTGCATAACGAAGCTGTAGATGCTTTCAAAAGATTATCTTCCGATAAACAAATTTTTTCATTCTTGGAAGGTAAAGTATACAAAGCTGAAAAAGATTTAGAAAGCTTGAAGGCTAGTATTGCAGAAAATTCAAAAGATATTGATGTTAACGGATGTAGTAAAGTTAGGTATTGTGAAGCTTGTCATATTTGGCAACGAGAGGTTAATACTCTTAAAGTCAAATTGGAAAAAGCTTTACAACCCAAGGTGACTTACGCCGTTGATACTAGATTGTTTAAGAAGTCATTGAATCCTCCATATGCAAAATACTCTTTTACTCCAAAGGATTCAATGAACAAAACTAAACAATTGCATCATCATGGTTTATGTCATTATTGTTGTCGTGCTGGCCACACCATTGAGAAATGCAAGTTTAGGAGGTTTCTTGTTCCTAAAGGCATCTATCAATGGAAGCCAAAAGGCAACCATGTTACCACTTACCCCTTTGGACCCAATGAAAATTGGGTACCAACCACTCTCTTTTGATATTGTAGGAAGAGTGCCTTGCATCCGAAGATAGGAGATGGTTCCTAGATAGCGGCTGCTCAAGGCACATGACCGGTGACATATCGCTTTTTATAGACTTCAGAGCAAAGAAAAAGGGATATGTTACTTATGGAGACAATAACAAAGGAGCTATACTTGGCAAAGGTAGTATAGGTAACCCCTCTACCACTACCATTTCTGATGTCAATCTTGTAGAGGGACTTAAACACAATTTGTTAAGCATAAGTCAATTGTGTGACAAGGGTTACAAAGTTTCTTTTACAAAAACTTGTTGCATAATTGAACATGATGAAAATAATGTTGTGTTTAAGGGTGTTAGAGTAAACAATATCTATATGCTTGATCTTTGTGATGTATCTTTAACAAGCACTAAATGTCTAGTTACCTTGAATGATGATTCTTGGCTTTGGCATAGACGTTTAGCGCATGTTAATTTCGATTTGCTTAACAAGGTTGTATCTAAGGATCTAGTAGTCGGTCTTCCAAAAATAAAGTTTTCAAAAGACCACCTATGTGATGCATGCCAAATGGGAAAGCAAACAAGGGTCTCTTTTAAATCCAAAAATGTAATTTCAACTTCACGACCTCTTGAGCTTCTCCATATGGATCTCTTTGGTCCGTCTAGGACAAAGAGCTTAGGTGGAAACTATTATGGTTTTGTAATTGTTGATGACTACTCTAGATTTACTTGGACTATATTCCTTCATAGCAAAGATGAAACTTTTTCTGCTTTTAAGAATTTTGCAAAACTGTCCCAAAATAAAATGAATTCTAAAATAGTTACAATTCGAAGCGATCATGGAGGAGAATTTCAAAACTATCTCTTTGATAAGTACTGTGATAAGTATGGTATTGAGCATAACTTTTCAGCTCCTCGAACTCCACAACAGAATGGCGTTGTGGAGCGCAAAAATCGCGTTTTAGAAGAGCTGGCAAGAACAATGCTAAATGAGGGTGGATTGCCAAAATATTTTTGGGCTGATGCTGTTAGCACAGCCTGTTATGTTCTAAACAGGATTCTAATTCGCCCTATGTTAAATAAAACCCCTTATGAGCTTTTAAAAGGAAGAAAGCCAAACTTATCACATCTTCACGTATTCGGTTGTAAGTGTTTTGTTTTGAATAATGGTAAGGAAAAACTTGGGAAGTTTGATGCAAAAGCGGATGAAGGTATTTTTCTTGGTTATTCACAATCAAGTAAAGCATATAGAGTGTATAATAAGCGTTTACTTACTGTTGAAGAATCTGTCCATGTTTCCTTTGATGAGTCTTATCCGAAAAATGTCGGCAAAGGTATTTCTTTTGATGACGCAGGTGTATCTACAGAAGACATACTCAAGGAAGCTGTTGCGGAAACTGATCAATCCAAGACAGCTCCCATTGAGAAGGAGGAAGATACTAGTCATGAAAAAGATAAGGAAGAAAGGACAGCTGATGTGAATGACCTTCCACCAGCTTGGAAGTCTTCAAAAGACCATCCCATTGACAACATCTTGGGAGACATTTCAAAGGGAGTCATGACTCGTTCTAAGATAAGTAATTTTTGTTCTCACTTCGCCTTTGTTTCACAAGTGGAACCTAAAAATGCCAAAGAAGCCTTGATTGATGAATTTTGGCTAATGGCCATGCAAGAAGAGCTTAATCAATTTAAAAGAAATGACGTTTGGGAACTTGTCCCGCGTCCGCGAGAACATCATATCATAGGTACTAAGTGGGTTTTTAGGAATAAGCTTGATGAAAGTGGAGTGATAACTCGGAACAAGGCACGTTTAGTAGCACAAGGCTATAACCAAGAGGAGGGCATAGACTATGAGGAAACTTATGCTCCAGTTGCTCGCCTTGAGGCTATACGTCTCTTGCTCGCTTATGCGTGTTCTAGAGATTTTAAGCTTTACCAAATGGACGTAAAGAGTGCGTTTCTAAATGGTGTCCTAAATGAAGAGGTATACGTCTCACAACCTCCTGGTTTTGAGAATGCTGAATATCCAGATTATGTTTACAAATTAAAACGAGCTTTGTACGGTCTTAAGCAAGCCCCCCGGGTTTGGTATGAAAGACTTAGCAAATTTCTACTTGATCATGGATATTAAAGAGGTAAAGTGGATACCACCCTCTTCATTAAGCACAAAGGAAAACACATTCTTTTAGTTCAAGTTTATGTAGACGATATAATTTTTGGTTCAACTAACATACACTTGGTCGAAGAGTTTTCAAAAGTTATGCAGGGTGAATTTGAAATGAGCCTTATGGGGGAGCTTAATTTCTTCCTCGATCTCCAAATAAAGCAGCTTGATGAGGGAACGGCTGTGAGTCAAACAAAATACTGCAGAGAGCTGCTCAAGCGCTTTGGAATGAACGACTCAAAATCAATAGACACACCTATGCCTACCAACGGATATCTAGATAAAGATGAACACGGTAAGAGTGTAGATGTCAAACAGTATAGAGGTATGATTGGGTCTCTCTTGTATCTTACTGCGTCTAGACCTGACATCATGTTTAGTGTCTGCATGTGTGCACGATATCAATCGAATCCTAAAGAGTCACACTTGAAAGCTGTCAAGCGCATATTTAGATATCTTCATGGAACATCTAAGTATGGGCTCTGGTATTCAAAAGGAAGCGATTGTAACTTAGTAGGTTACTCCGATTCTGATTTTGCTGGCTGCAAATCAGATAGGAAAAGTACTAGTGGTACATGTCACTTATTTTCAAACTCTCTGGTCAGTTGGCATAGCAAGAAACAGGTGTCTGTCGCATTGTCAACTGCTGAGGCTGAGTACGTTGCAGCCGGTAGCTGTTGCGCTCAGATCTTGTGGCTGAAGCAACAACTACAAGATTTCGATATTCAACTCAAACGCATTCCAATAAAGTGTGACAACACCAGTGCTATAAATCTTACTAAGAATCCTGTTTTACACTCACGCACTAAACACATAGAGATTAGGCATCACTTTCTTCGCGACCATGTTGAGAAAGAGGACGTTGTGTTTGAGCATGTTGATACTAAGAATCAACTCGCTGATATTTTCACTAAACCACTAGCAACGGAACCTTTCTTTAACATTCGTCGTGAATTAGGGATTCTTGATCTTTCTTCATTACTATCTTAAGCTTGTTAGATTCTATTTTTGCCTCACCTTGGTTGATAAGTTGTGTTTTAGAAGTTATGAGCTTATACTTCACAAAGGTACATCAACAAAGGTAATATCAATCCTCTTTACTACTCTTTGGATCTATGTGTTTGTGTATGTTAGAACAAATTCTCTATGTTCGTTTATGTAAACTCTTTTGCATTTATTGTTTGAATATTAATATCTGGATTGAGAACTATTCTTAAGCATCATTTTCATAACATGATTCATAGGCATTGCATTCTGCATAAAAAAAAAAAAAAAAAAAAAAGGTCATAAAAGTCTGTTTTGCATTCGCATGTATCGATACCACGACCTAGGGATCGATCTCTATCACTTTAACTCAATTTTTTTTAATTTCGCTTCAGTATGGATCGATCCATACGCTTTTGGTATCGATCCCTACAGCTTTTAAAAATCAAATTCATCGTGGTTTGGATCGATTCCAAAACCCATGCATCGATCCCTACTGTTCTTGTTCATTAACCGTCCTTTTTAACTTCTCATGGTTCGACACATCATCATTTTTTTTGCTAGCATTCATCCTAGCATCCCCATACCTCTCATAACCTCTCTTCCTCCACACGGCTAACCCTAATTTCTCTCTAACCCTCTCTTCTCCAAAACCCCAAATTCATTTCAATCTCCTTCCAATCCACAACAATGCCTCCAAGAATGAATCCGGTCAGAGCAACTCGAAGAGAAAAAGGAAAACAACAGGTTGGAACCTCTACTCAACCACCAGAAATTCCTCCAAAGGCTTTGGATCTCCTTCATCCTGCCTTTGTTGATGAGTTTGAGAAAGACTTCCAGACAAGGTTAGTCATGAAACCTCATGTTTTTGATAAGCATGATGCCATCCCTTTGCACTTAGGTGATGTGGTAGAACTGTTGAATGCACAACAATTGGGTTCCTTTTTAACTATAAGAAATGAGTACCATGAGGACTTTATACGTGCATTTTATGTTGGATTGCAAACTAGTAAAGGATATAGTTTTAAGTGTTCCATTGGTGTTAGCACATACACATTCGAGGCTGCTGACTGGCTCAAAGTATTTGAAATCCCACTTCCGCCGCTTGATTTCGAGATATGGAATGATTCTAAGTTTGATACTGAGTTTAATTTCCTGGAATTTACTCAATCTATCTCTAAAGTAGAACGACCAATAGCTGAGGATGAACGTCTGACAACGGGTATGATCAAACGAGTACCAGGGATACTTCATTGGATTGTATCACATGTCTTGCGTCCAGCAACTGGTGGTCATTCCCGGCTGGACAGACCAAGCACTCATCTCATGTACATTCTGCTAAAGAAGGTTAAGTTGAATTGGCCCAATTACTTTGTCAAGCGTCTATTCTCCGTGCGAAACAGTTCCAAAAATGTTGCTCTCGGATATGCCTCTCAGATTATGAGGATTATAAAATTCTGGAACATCACTGTGCCTTTGGTTCCTCTTGTATCTCCCACACCTGCCCAAGAGTTTGATTCTTCCACCTTGTCGCACATGGGATACTGGTGGGATAAGGAGCGTGAATGCTTCTATATCTATATAAGCAAAACAAGGACAAGGATTTACAACTTTGATGAGCCGGCTGACAGATTTTCTATTGTTGAAGATCAAGATGATGAAGAAATGCAGGATGTAGATGAACCAGAAGTGCCTGAAGCTGCTGCCAATACCGGTTGGGGTGAGTGGGTGCCACAAAGGTGGTCTCCATCCCACTATGAACCTGCTCCACCACCTCCTCCTCACTTCTCTGCTGCTACCTCCACTTCTGTAAATGTCACAACCATGCTCCAGCAAATGCAGCTAGAAAATAGACAAAATCATGAGGAAGCAAGAGCTTGGCATGTTCAACAAGCTGAGTGGCATAACGAACATCGGGAGTGGCATGATGACCACACAAGGATGTATCAGAATCAGCACTCTTGGCACACTGACTTGATTAAGTGGCATCAAGTCTTTTATAATGAAATGACAGGTTTTATGGACGATTGTCGTGCAGATCCGGGTATTATGGACAGGTTTCGAAGCACTGAAGTTCAGGACCGATTCAGACAGTACTCTTTCATGGGACACAATCCTGATGAAATGCCTCCTCCTCCGCCTCCACCTAGCTTCAGAGATCCAAATCAAGATGACGAGGAGTCTTGTGGAGGCCACTTTCCCCATTAGCATTTCATTTCATGTTGCTTGAATTGTTGTTTCATTTTTCGAATATTCTGACTATATTTGTTTGGCTTATGTAATTTTCATTACTTTCCTAGTATTTCATTGCTTATTTCCGTTTGCTTGTTTATGGTTTCCTTGCCCTTTATTGGTCATTCTTTGTGAGTGATTTTATTCTTCTAAGCTTTCTTTCTTTGTGATTGTTAGCTTTGTTATCAATTTATGCTGCGGTTTGCTACTTTGTTCTTCTCTTTGTTGTTTCTTTCCTCTTTTTGATGTTGACAAAGGGGGAGAAGTATAGAAGATGTTGACATGACAGAATGGTATGCACAAACTCAGGGGGAGTATCACACATCAATTTGCCATCATCAAAAAGGGGGAGTTTGTGAGACAATCCTTTACTTTGGTTTTGTTTTTGTATGATTGCAAATTGCGCGTATGATTTGTTGTGCTTCATTCTACATGTGAATATGTGTGATTTTCATCTTAAAATGATTGTTAGAAACACTTTTTATAAGGTTTGAATCAATACATAACCTTTGGCATCGATCCATACGTGTCTGGTATCGATCCCTGCTTTATTGGAAATCAAAAGAATTAAATTTGTTCAGTAGGCATCGATCCATACGTGTCTGGTATCGATCCCTGATTTAATGGAAATTCTGTTTTTCAGTTCACCTTCAGTAGGGATCGATTCATAGATTTTGGGATCAATCCCTAACAGTTAAAAATTGTCAGGAATCGATCCATACGATGTTGGGATCGATCCCAAAGTCTGTTTTTCTGCATAATTTTAATTCTAACAGTTCTGTCTTGTTTAGTATAAATACAAAGTGGCAGGTATTGGCTTAACAAGAATTCACAAGTGAAAATTGCAAAATACACAAGTCATAGAGGTCTTTGTAGCAGCAATTGATTGAGCATTCAGAAACCTGAAAGATACTTCGTCTTCATCATCTTCTCAATCTCTTCAATTCAAGAACAATTACACACAATCATTCTTGTTCTTCGGATTGAAGGATCAACGAGATAACGTTCAGTGGTACGATCAATGATCTAGCTGTGGAGTCAGTGGAACGATCAAGGATCTAGCTGGGTTGAAGAGTGAAGGGGGTTTCGAGGAAAAACCTACTGGTTTGTCCTTCAAGAACGGGACTGTTCTTGCGGGTTTGTTAGTCACGATTGCAGAACGGATTCAGCCGCAGCGTAGGGTTTGGAAACGGGGTTGTTTCGCAAACAGGTCGTGGAACCGGTGAATCGTTTGCAAGTCTTGCGGGGAATTCTTGATCCAGCTCTGATCAAGTCGAGGTTCTATACGAGAAGAAGAAGTTCTAGGGATTTAGAATTCTGTCTTGGTATTGTAACCTTTGTAAGAACGAATTCAACAACTATTGATAAGAAAAGGTCTCAATTTCTTTTGAAATTGAGAGGGAGACGTACCCACACGCGAGGACGACAGTGGGGAACTTCCTTAACAAATCTCTGTGTATCGTATTCTATCTCTATCTCCCTTTACGTTTTCGTTAACTGTTTTGTGATACAAATTGGCGCAGTACGTTTTACGTGTCGTGATACAATAGTGGCAAGAAAACCTTTTATTGAAACATCACTATTGTTTATCATAGAACACATACACGCCAAGTGTTTGACAAAACGGTTTGTTGTGATTTACTCATTGGAATCAGAATTTGTGATAAGTGCATTTAGTGCGAGAAAATTCTGTGTTATCGTTTTCTATCAATCAATTCAAATCCAGCATCATACTTGCGTGTCTGGTCTTTTTGGTAGCGGTTCAGAATAGACGGAAGTCGATTCGGGACCAAAACTTTCCGCTATATTTCAAAAACTCTGTTAAGGTTTTTAAAACCGTATTTTACAAGCGGTGATCTATTCACCCCCCCCCCCTCTCGATCACTAGCCACACCGTCTAACATAAATTTCTTAATAGAAAAGGAATACAGTGAGTAAATAGAATGAGAAAATGTCCACTCCCACATATGGTGAATAAGAGAGAGAGAGAGAGAAGAGAGAGAGAAAGATCTCATACAAATTCACACCCACACACTTAGAGCTACCCACTACTAATATGCTTTCATTCACTAACAAACTGGGTCCACATTGGATGCTTCTTTTTGATTCTATTGCTGCGTCTTATTTCCTTATCATTTGCCACGTCATCATCCAATTCCTCATTCACATCATTTTTATCAATTGGGCACTTCTCACCCATAACAGTGGCTGGGTTTAATCCTTTCTTCAAGTCTCCAATTTGAATTATGTATGTGTCAATTTGGGCAATTAACAATCTCTCCAATTTGGTTTTGTGTTGGTGATATAAATAACTATTTCAATAAGTCTTCTATAAGAATTGTCACCACCTTTTTTTTTTTATCAAATTGTCATCACCTTTTAAAAGCTTAAGAATTGTCATCTCCTTAGGTTCCTATTTGAAAATGTATTAGTCTTTTACTATTGTTTACTGTTTGTATGTTTATGGTTAATTATTACATTTCTTTTATAAATAAAAAAAAAAACGATAGATCTTATATGGAATGGTACATTGAAACTGTACCTGATATTGAAATATCGACCTAGTACTTACATTAAATTGCTATCTATCTCTACCTCTATCATATGGAAAACAGCTCACAGTCTAGAAGCTACATTATTTATGCATGCACACTAGTCCTCACTTGAAGTGAGTTTAATTTTCCATGTTATACTGTTAATGATATAAAAGCCAGAACCTACTGATCTCTACCACATATTTAATATTTTGACAAAATCTACCACATGGAGTTTGTTACTACAAAATTCATTAATTTCAAATTTAAGGATGGGAAGTTTCAATTCACCATTTATAGAATACAGATGAGTTCCTTTTCCTTTGCCAATAGATCGAGATTCATCACATAGTTAATGCATTTATTAAGAGGGTAATTTTTAATTACTCTTTAGGTGATCAATATCAAGGTTTACTAAATCAAGGAAAACGGTAGTTCACATAGTATATAGTGAAATAATGAAAATGAATGAAGTATTAATTTTGGTAATGAATTGAGTGTTAGAGACTACAATATATAGGGAAAGATAGGATAGTCCCACTCTAACTTATTGTGAGTTTTCAAGTAGAGGATTTAACGGTAACGGTAACGGTAAACTAACAAACAATGCAAATATGAAATCGTTACATCATTGTACAAGTATAGCTAATGTTGAGATTTATTCTTTATTTCATGATGAAATAGCCTCCCATAAATTGATAATTATAGATGTCTTTTTTTTTTTTTATAGCAAACACATTCCATTAAATACCAGAAACAGAAACAGAGGTACAGGAAACAAGATCAAGACTTAGTATATGGCCAGTCCAAGTTCTAGATCCTATAGACTTGCCAATACCAACCATATTGTAGGCTTCAACATTACACAACCTACTAATAAACATAATCACAACATTGGTACATCTACTCATTAACTGTCTACAATCACAAACAATAGGAAAACGATCAGCAATATAATTCACATCGTTAATGCAATCAACAACAGACAAAACATTCGACTGAACTACGAAATCTTTGAGACCCAAATCAATCGCCAATTGTAAAGCCCATCGGATAGCCAATAATTCGGCGTTAGCTGGGTCAACCACACTAACCAGTCTCTTAGAGGCAGCCAGGAAAATATTTGAAGTGGGGTCTCTAATGACACACCCAAAAGCAACAATTCCACCTTCAAAAAAACCTGCATTAGTCTGGAGAACCCAACCAATATGATTATTCACCTTCCTGCCACTGACTTGTTCTCTCCCAGTACTGCTACTGACTTGAAACCTACTCCCATAACCTTCATTGAAAACTTCCCAAATTTCCAACGACACCCTACGCGGATCCGCCTTGGAATTTTTGTAAATAACACCATTACGAACTTGCCACAATTTCCACAGGAAGATAGCGATCAGTTGACCAAACTGCTTGTCATTCTTGGAGAAAATATCACAGAGCCAATCAAGAATACTCCCAACTTCAGGGGTGCGAATTCCCAATGGAGTCGAAAAAAGAGTCTGCTTGGCAAACTCGCAACGAAGAAAGAGATGGGAAGGAGTTCCAGCTTCAACATTGCATAAAGGACATAAGTCATCAGTAATCATACCTTTCTTCTGCAAATTGTCTTTGGTCGGTAGAATGTTCTTAGAGAGGCGCCATACTAGGTTCTTCACTCTAGGACTGGCGTTAAGTTTCCACAATGATTTCTAAAATTTCACAGAGTTGTTGACTGAAGGTCCATGAAGCTTTTTCCTCCTCTGATCCTCTAGAAGGTGGTAAGCTGATCTGACCGAAAAATTTCCATCCTTTTCATGGTGCCATAGGAGCTTATCTTCAGGAAGGTTGGAGGAAAGAGGGATACTCCTGATATAAATGATATCCTGTTCCTCAAAGTTCTCCTTCAGAACGTCCAAGTCCCAACAGGCAAGGTCTTGATCAATGAGTTTGTCAACCTTAGTGTCAGGAGTGAGAGTGCGAGCCGTTGTGGATGGTTGGAAGCCAGAGATAGAAGGAATCCAATTATCTGATCCTATGCAGATCTTTGAACCATTTCCAACACGCCAACATGAACCTTGAAGCACAAATTCCTTCGAGCTCAGGATGCTACGCCACACGTGACTAGGCCTGTAACCACTTGAAGCTTTTGTAATTAGACACCTTGGATAATATCAACCTTTAAAGAACCTCTCAAAAAGGGACCCATCTTCCTGCATTAATCTCCAAAATTGCTTGCCCAACAAACTGATATTAAAGTCTTGGATACCTTGAAATCCTATTCCTCCATCCCATTTGGAATGAGCCAACCTCTCCCAACTTATCCAGTGGATTTTCTTTTCTCCTTCCTTTGAGCCCCACCAGAATTTTGCAAGTAGAGCTTCAATTTCCTTGCAGCAGCTGTCTGGAATGCGATAACAACTCATGATGTACGTTGGAATGGCTTGGGCCACGCTTTGATCAAAACCTCCTTGCTTGCTCTTGACAGAAAAGATTCTTTCTAGCCCTTGACCTTCTTCCAAACTCTATCCACCACCAGTTTAAATACTTCTTTCTTTGACCTCCCAAAGACGACCGACAGACCAAGATATTTCGAGTGGTTATTAACAGAGCGAAAGCCAAGTTTGTCTTTGATTCTATCCTTCACCACCTGCAAAACATTATTGCTAAACGAAACCTCAGACTTATCAATATTCACAACCTGACCAGAAACTCTTTGATATGCATTAATAACACTAAGAACACGCTCAGCTTCTTCCTCCGTAGCTCTAGCAAAAAAGAGGCTGTCATCTGCAATAAATAAATGAGAGATAGTCGAGGACTTCCTTGCCACTTGAATGCCATGTATCCTTTTCCTAGTCACCTCTTGTTTAAGCATCCCAGATAGAACATCTGCACAAATAATAAACAAATATGGTGAGAGTGGGTCTCCTTGACGGAGACCCCGTTCAGGGGAAAAACGTCTACTAGGTTGGTCATTGATCAAGACTTGCTAGGTGATAGTAGAAATTCACTTATGAATTAAAGACACCATTGACGGAGGAAAATCCAATCTTTTTAAAGTTTCCGCCACGAAGCTCCACTCTAGTCTGTCGTAAGCTTTAGACATATCAAGTTTCAATGCCATAGTACCCTTTCTTCCCTTTTTCTTATGCTTCATCCAGTGGAAGCATTCCATAGCAATGAGGGCTTTATCGGTAATAAGTCTTCCACGAATAAAGGCACTCTGTTTTTCACTGATGATATCAGGTAGAATTTTCTTGACTCTATTGGCAATTGCTTTGGTAATGGCCTTCATAATCATGTTGCAAAGACTAATTGGTCTAAAGTCCAAAGGAGTCATAGGGTGTTTCTTCTTGGGAATGAGAGTAATGAAAGTATTGTTGATTGCAGTAGGGTCCCCATTATTGTTCAGAATATCAAGAATAAAGTGTAACACATCCTCACCAACAGTTGGCCAGAACTTTTGATAAAATAAAGCACGAAGCCCGTCCGGTCCAGGGGACTTCGTAGGATGCATCTGAAGAATAGCTCCATGAACCTCCTCACGAGAAAACTGCCAGGAGCATAACTGCTTGTGAGAATCAGAGAGTCTTCCGGAAATAACACTACAAATCTCATGCTGATTTTTTGGGAGTGAAGAAGCAAAGATGTTCTTGAAATAACTCGTAAGAATCTTCTCACAGTTTTGGTGTCCTCTCCTCCACATACCAGTCTCATCCTTTAGCCTCTTGATCATATTATTCCTCCTATGTTAATCTGCTTTCTGCTGAAAGAATTTGGGGTTCCTATCCCTGTCAATAAGCCACAAAGCATGGATTCTTTTCCTCCAAAGAGTCTCCTCAATCTCCAGAAAGGAATCCCTTTGCCTCTCAGTAGCCTTGTACTGTTGAATCTTAGCCTAGTCCCCAGACTATTTATTATCCTCTTTTAGAATCTCTTGGAGCCTCAAGATTTCCTTTCTAACCTTAGTTGTACGCAGTTCCTTAAAACAGTGCTGAAGCTCTTGCATAAACCTTATCTTTTGATGAATAGAGTTTGAATCCCCATTCCACAACTGTCTAATAAGATCTCCACACCTCTCTTGCTTTGACCACACCTCTTCAAAGCGAAAAAGATAGTGTCGCCTATCATCTGATTCATCTTTCTGGATAAGAATACGCAACGCGACATGGTCGGAGCTGAATCTTTCCAAGTGAACCACTTTGGTTAACGGAAACCATTGCTTGAATTCAAAGGTAGCTAACAATTTGTCAAGCCTACACTGTATCTTTTCCTCACCTTGTCTACCATTTGACCATGTAAAGGGATACTCTTCAAAGCTTACTTCCTTTAGCCCACATTTGGACCGTCCTTCTTCATTTTAATGATTAAAATTTGATTAAGTATTAATATGATTTTTATCAAATTTATACTTTGAATAAATTATTAATATGATTTTAAGCAAATTTATATTTTGAAGATTCAATCCAAAATAAAAATCAAATTAATCTATATTTTGAATTTACCAAAAAAATTTAAAAAAAATTTCTAATTTTTTTTTCTAAATTTTTTTATAAATTTTTTTTCTTTCTAAAAATTAAATAATTTTTTTTCCAATATATATATATATATATATATATATATATATATATATATATATATATATATATATATATATATATATATATATATAAGAATTTCTTTAATTATGGAAAATATTTTTTCCCAAAAATAAACTTTTTTTAAAAAAAAAGTATATATTTTTAAAATTTATTTTATTTTTGAAAAAAAGTATTTTTTCTGAAAAATAAATAAATTATTTTCCTGAAAAAATGATTAAATTTTTTTCTTTAAATTAAAAAAATGATTTATTATTTTTAGAAAAAATATCTTTTCCTAAAAATAAAAAAAAAAATCCAAAATTCAGAAAATACACTTTTTTTTAGTTTTGAATTTATTTTATGACAAAAATAATTTTTTTAAAAATAAAAATATGATTTTTTTAAAAAAGTTGTTTTACAAATATTTAATCTAAAGTAAATATAAAACTGATTATGAATATAACTGATTAATAATTAGTTTATAACCTTTTAAAAAAAATAAAATCCTATTATAGCAATGGCTTTTTATAACAGATTATAAGATATAATTTATATATGGTTATGGAATGGTTATAAAAATTGCATCCTTATTTAATTGTTTCATGAAACACTTGGTTATAATAGAAGATGAGAAGCACTTTAAAATATTAAACTTGAAAATATTTACGTAAAGAGTCAGTGCAATTAACAAACAACAATATCAAGGACTCTACAGGTTTGGTATGTCAGACAATACAAGCTGTTGCTTTTGTGCAAAGGAGGAATCGGTGAGACATTTATTCTTTGAATGTGAAACAATGAAAGTAGTTTGGAAAGAGGTCTTATATTGGATACAAATATCTCATACTCCAGGGGACTGGACAGAAGAAAGCACTTGGTTAATTCAACATACTAAAGGAAAAGGAGCTAAGGCGGGCATCATCAAAATGGCAATATCGGAAACTATCTATGAACTCTGGAAGATTAGAAATAAAAAGGCGTTTGGTGACAAGGTTGATACTACAGGTATAGGAAAAAAGATTATAGATACATTGGTGTATAGAGGATGGAATAAGAAGAATCTCAGGAATTATATAGCGATTTTAATGACTGAGGGGGGGTAATTTCTCTTTGCATTAGGATGAACCATACTAGTCATATGTTTGTCTTTTTAGTAGCTGGATCCATAATTGGGATCGCTTGTACTCCATGAATATTTTTTTGAATCAATAAAGTATTTTATTTTTAAAAAAAATAAAAATATATCAAGGACTCTATACTCAACCTTAAAAGATAACTCTAAGAAATCAAATATTTATTAAGAAAAATTGACATGTGATGGATCTTATTGAATCTTCACAACTTGTTTAGTCAACATTAGAAAATTCTAGAAAATATAGAGGAGAATCTTTGGGAAAGAAAGGACCTCTACCTATGCAATTTTTGAGATATTTTAGGACTTTAGTAGCAACATGGTAATGAGTGATAGTAAGACTAGTGAGGAACTAACTCAATTGTTGAGTTATATATGTGATGCTAGACATGGTTGATGCTAGACAATTATCGAGGAAATGTAGTTCTTTGTTTATGCGTTTTGCAATTTTACTACTAAAAATTTCGCGTTTAGTAATTGAATTAGAGACCAATTTTAGTTAATTAAAAAAATTAAAATAAAATCAAAATTTTTGTCGCATTCAAGAATTAGGACCTCTACCTATGCAGTTTTTGAGATATTTTAGGACTTTAGGAGCAACATGGTAATGAGTGATAGTAGGACTAGTGAGGATCTAACTCAATTGTTGAGTTACATATGTGATGCTAGACATGGTTGATGCTAGACAATTATCGAGGAAATGTAGTTCTTTGTTTATGCGTTTTGCAATTTTACTATTAAAAATTTCGTGTTTAGTAACTGAATTAGATACCGATTTTAGTTAATTAAAGAAATTAAAATAAAATCAAAATTTTTGTCACATTCAAGAATCAAACCAATGTTTAATTTGGAAGGAAAATGTATGGTGGATGTCCTTTAATTTGCGGATGACACCTTGTTGGTGGGAGAAGGGTCTTGGAGACATATTTGGGCGATTAAGATGGTTTTGAGAGCTTTTGAGCTTGTTTCCGGTCTTGGCATTAATTATCATAAAAGTAAATTGACCGGCATCAATACCAATCCTCATTTTTTAGAGGCGGCTAGCTTTGTTCTTTCTTGCAAAGTGGAGGATAGTAAGTTCATCTTCCTTGGTATTCCCATTGGCTCCAATCCTAGGAAGCTTTTTACTTGGAGTCCTCTTTTGTTGAAGATGAAAAATCGGTTGGCGGGATGGAAAAATCGCTTCCTTAACCTTGGTGGTAAGATCACTCTCCTTAAGTCTATTCTTTGCTCTTTAACAATTTTCACTATGTCTTTCTACAAAATACCAACGAAAATTGTGAAAGAATTTACCAAGATTCAAAGTAATTTTTTATGGGGTGGTTTGGAGGAGAAGAGGAAGATTCATTGGGTAAGTTGGAAGGATGTTTGCTTACCCTATGAGAAAGGAGGGTTAGCGATAAAAAACTTGGCGGAATTTAATTTAGCCCTTCTTCATAAATGGAGGTGGAGGATTTTTCAAAATCATAATGTCTTATAGCATAAAGTGTTGAGCGCTCGGTACGGAGATATTTGTTCCAAGGCGTTATGCGGAGATTGTTCTTTAAAAGATTCTTCTTTTTGGTGGAAGGATTTAATTTTGATAAGAAATAAGTCAATTAAGGATCCTTTCATCAATTGTAGTACTTTCAAGGTTGGAAAATGTTTTACCACTCCATTTTGGGAAGCAAAATGGATGGAAAATTCTGTATTAAGGAGTTGTTTCCGAATTTATACGATGCTTCTTATTTGAAGAAAGTCTCTATTGCGGGAATGGGGGGGGGGGGGGGGGGTGGAGTAGTGGAACTTGGATTTGGGGAGATTTTGGCATTCCAATGGAGGTTTATAATGATGTTTCTATTTAAGTGGAGGTTGCTTCTTTGAAGTCTTTTCTTCATAATCATGGCTTAATGGAGGATGGAATCGATAACATTCTTTGGGATCTTGAACCCGGAGCCACTTTCTCGGTTAGTTCTTGTTATTATTTTTTGGCTAATTTTCCCATTCCTTTCGGTCCTTTGAATAGGTGCGACGAGGATCTTTGTTTGATTTAGAAATTGTCGGTTCCCTTTAAAATCAAGGCTTTTAGTTGGAGACTTTTTGTGAATAGACTTCCAACCAAAGACTTATTGGCTCATAGAGGTATTAACTTTTCGTTGGATTCTTTAAAGTGTACTTTTTGTGGGATAGAGTTAGAAAATAGGAATCATTCCTTTTTTTCTTGTTTGGTGGTTAAGAAGATTTGGAAGGAGGTAGCCATTTGGATTGGTAAATCGGACGAGATGGAGGAAGAGTGTTTATCGAGTTTTATGGATTGTCACTCGTTTTGCCGTGTAAAAAATGTTAAAGATGGCAATTTGGGTTTGGTTTTGCTAGCTACTTCTTGGAGCATTTGGTTAGGAAGGAATGACATTTGTTTTAGGTCGGAAGTTTGGAATTTAAACAATACGGTGTGGGGTATAAAATATTTAGTTTGGAAGTGGTCTTTTTGCGGTGAAATTACCCATTCCAATTTTAGTTTTTACGAGTTTAGTAAAGATCCTTTACTTTTTCTCTCGTAATTCATTTGGTTTGTAATTTCATCTTTTGTCGGGTTTTTCCCGTTTTTGGTGTAAACAGGTTGGAGAACCCTTAGTTCTCCCGTTAATGTTATCTTGCTTACACAAAAAAAAAAAAAGAATCAAACCAATGCCCTTATGTTTGAGAAGTTTGAGCATGACCACTAAGCTATTTCGTTTTAAATATACATTTACGTTTAAAATTGTATATATTATAAACGAAATAAAAAATTTAAATATAATTTAAAAAATTTATTAAACTAATTATCATTAAAATTACATTTTTAAAATTAATAAATTTGTATGGACAAATTATTTATATAAATATATCTTTTATTTCTTAAAATGATAAAAACAATATGAAACTTTCACTAAAAAATAAAAATTTAAAAGGAATTAAAATATTTTTTAAAAAGAAAAAAATTGGAGGACGTAACTTAATAAAGAAAATAATTATTAGTGACCGAAATTTAAGTCGCTACAACTTTTTATAAATTAATTTTTTATAGAAACGTTTGTTTGAGACTGAAAATTACGGTCACAAAATTCCAGTCACTAATTCGGTGGCTAATTTTATTTAGTGACCGATTTAGTGACCTTTAAAATTTTATTAACATGATCTCCAATTTCGGTAGCTAATTTGGTGGCTATAGTGATCGAAAATTTTTAGTCACTAATTCGATCACTAAAAGCGAATTTTCTAGTAGTGTCCTTTGGTAGCATTTAAAGCATAATACTCAAGGTCAACTTAATCGTTGCTTTAAAATGGTACAATCTCCCTCCTTACCTTATCACGAGTTAAATGATAATCATATGCCTCCGCTTCGAATTAAGTCTTCTTCACCATAGTTTCTAAAAGTTTCACCTTTATGTCTTTACTCTTCTATCCTTTATGGGAATCTCTAGGTTCCATTGTTGACCAAGTGACTCAAAACACAAGGGGGGAGAGGGGGTTGAATTGTGTTGTTTCCAATTATAAAAATTTGGTTTATAGAAAATATTCAAGTTAATTTTATTAATTAAAAAGAGTTTGAGCAGCGAAATAGAAGAAAGAAAGAAAAAAGAGAAGATGAAGAGAAAAATAAAGCGTAAATAAAATAAAGTAGTGAAAAATCAAGAGATAAAGGAAATAGATCATGCACTAGATATTTATACTAGTTCAGCCTAACCACATGACATACTTCTGTCTCTAAGAGTTTTCTCTTGAGATTTTCACTAAAGATGTGAGCTTTTCACTAGTTGTATCCATAAACCAAACAAGAAATTTTAGCAGGCTAATCCCACAAAGAAAACAAGAGATTTTAGCAGGCTTATCTCCAAACCAAATAAGAGATTTTGACAGGATAATCTCTAAACCAAATGAAATTTTTTGACATGCTAATCCCAAACTAAACGGAGCTCTTAACATGTTGAGTTCACAAACTAAACAGATATTTTGATCGGTTGATCTCTAGAACCACACATAGATTCTCATTGGTTAATCTTAAGAACCAACTATAAACTTTCATTGGTTAATCTCAAGAACCAAACAACAAATTCCTTTAATGAGATATTACAGAAGAGACAGTGTCCTCTTGAGTAAATTAAAATAATAGCACTTCACCAGAACAATAGGATCTCACATATTTTTTTCACTCTTAAAGAATTAAGGAAACTTCGCAAAGAAATAGAAAAACTGAAGTAGATCGAGAATAGAAAATGAGAAAGAATAGTTATATAATTTATTTATTTTGTAAAAATAAAATGAGGAGAAACCCTATATTTGTAGGAGAAAAAATGGCTCAAAATGGAAAGAGATTCATGGGATTTTTAATGACTCAATCAATAAACCCTAGGGTCTAATCAATTAAGAGCTTAAAAAAGCGACAACTCTAATTCCAAATTGAAAACCATACAACAATTATTTTACTTAATCCATTAACAATATTTTTTATTTCATTAAGGAGTCATTTTCGTTGCACTAATTGATAGGACTATATCATTAATCGATTAGGAAATGTCAAATGCTTCACAAATGATTAGGGATACTTCTTGGTCTATTCCACATAATATTTAATAATTTTCCATAGGGTTTAAGGAAATTTTAGAAAAAGAAAGAGGTTAAAAATCACTTTCAAGTGTGTGTGAGTTACCTTAGTAATTCGAGAGTTACTTTTATACCTTTACATTTAACTGATCACTCAGACATTGGATCAAACGAGCTTTCACATTTTCTCCTTTTCACATATTTGATGTTTCATGATCCCTTTCTTGATTCATCATTAATTCAACACTCCATCCGAGACTTGACTGTTCTAACTTATGAATATTGATATAACTTCTTTGATGGATGCCATCATAAGGGATTACTGGACCAGAGATCATCAAGGATTTCATCAAATGATGTTTTACATCTTAATCTTACAAAGAACATCTTACTAATAGAACATATTTATCATTACTTCTTCTTGACATATGAAGACTTCACATCAGGCCATTTGACGCATTATGTGTCATTGTCAAAACCATCACGAGCATCTAACATTTGCAGATAGTTGTATCTGCAAACTCATAGATCCGCTTCTCTTAGGGAGGTGGAAAAAACATAAATACAATGGTAAAAGATTGATGTGGTTAAACCCCCTCACAAATATAGCAAGTATACCCTAATCCTCAAGAGATTATACTTCTCTCTCTTTGGCATTATAAAAAAGCTGGGGAAATAAAAAGATATATAAATTTAGGGAAACATATTCAAACACATATATTTCAAATGACTGAGAAAAACATTTATTCATAGAAGAGAAACAGTTACAAAAGGAAAAAGGCATGAAGCAAACAATAAAACAAGCAATTAAAAAAATAATGCAAGCAAGGACTACTCAATGTCCTCATCATCATCACTAAACAACCAGTACATAATTGCACCTTGGTTTTAGTGAGCTTCCATGCTAGGTAGTCAATCTTATTATTTGTCTATTTATGCTATTTGATGATGGTGTGGAGGAGAGCTTTAGTAAGACTAGTATAATGGATTTCATAATCAAAGTACTTCAGATTTGTGGGGTCTTCTTGCTCAGGCGCTTGCTTTTGAGCTTGTTGACTTTGGGATGCTTCTCTTGATTTGAGTGACTTCTTTGTCACCAGTTCATCGATGATGGTCATCCACACCTTCCCCAATGAATATCTTCTTATCCATGTTCAATTTCAAATGGGTTCGTCCTCTTCAAGGTTGAATCTACGTGCTCGAAGATTTTGGTGATCAGATCACCATATGGCACCACGAAACCCCCTTTCTTCGACTATCCATCATGTGAAATATCACCCCACTTGCCTAGTTGGTTTCATCTTTATTTGAAATAAGACAAGTTAAAACCATATCGGTTTTGGATACTAGCCCAAGATTAATTTTCCTTGAGATGATGATATGTGTTGTTGCATAGTGAATGAGTTGAATATCTTAGCACATATAGCCCTTAGTGAAGGGAGAAGGAATACCATTATTTGGATTTGATAGGAAGGAGAGAGAGAGAGAGAGAGAGAGAGATAGAGAGAGAGAGAGAGAGAGAGAGAGAGAGAGAGAGAGAACAATTTTAACATAATTAAATCATTCACCTGCCTCTATGTTATCAGGCTTGTACAATGAGTCGGTGTAGGGAAAACCACAAATTTTAGTGAATTATTCCAGAGTTAAGGAGATCATATGCTTTAATACCTCAGAAGTGACGATCCCATCTTTGTAGTTGAAGTTGGAGTATAAAAATTTACTAGAGTGGGAAACATCTCTCCTAAGATATTGTTGATGAAGTTCTTCAATCCTGCCTGGACGAAGACAACAGTAAACTAACAATTTTCAAAACCCCCAAATTCTAAGAAGTATGTTAGGATGAGTTTCTTTGAAGAAAAATCTCTATTTAACTATGTACTTGCTAAATAAAACACATATGCATAACAACCTTTGACTGGTAAGGATTGCCATAGGATTTAGTATCTCTGTGTTATTAGAGCATGCTCTTGAGGGTGAGAATCTCTGATTTAGGGTTTTTTCTATGAATGTGAGATTAATCCCAAGGTTGAGAGCCTATTGATTTGGATTTGGGGACTCCTAAGAAGTAGTAATCGTCTCGCCTTGACAATGAAACTCACTGACCACCTACTTTTTCAAGGAATCGTGGGCAAAACTACTTCCATACGTGGTTATGGACTGCATACATGTCACCATCTACACTTTCTCATCAGTGCAAGCCATTTAGAGAGTGGGAATCGTGTCTAGGCAACATACCATTATGAGGGCTCCTAATAAGAAATTGTCCATGTGTCACCGCATGCGTGTCTTTTACAAATATATCACTACACAATCCCTCAAGCACGAGGACTTGTAAAGGGAAAATTGATTAAGCTTATCTTCTACGTGATTTTGAACCTTTACTACCTTCCAAGTGAGTCCCGTGAATAGAGGTGAGCCCCTTATTTTAGGGTGAGTCTCTCAGTTAGGGGTGGGTCCCTCCGTTAAGGGTGACTCCCTCAAGATTTGGTGCATCGTGAAGGGGACTCTGGATACACCTCCAGGTGTCACATGGCTGTTATGCTATTAGTCAATAAGTTTTAGAGACATCAAAACATTATTCAGTTTAAAATTCTGTTCTCAGAAGGACAAATGTTAGATCAGATGTCTAGGACAATTTGAACAACTGGTTTATGACAAATAATAGATTTTGGGGACAGATGTCAGACATGATGTCTGGGACATTGTATGCTAGAATAAAAACCAATTTTAAATACCAAGAGAAAACAATTTGGCTTATACAAAATGGTGAAGAATAAAAGTAATAAAGAACACAAAAGATTGCTAACCCACTTCGATGAAACCACACTTACTTTGAGGGACACTCTAGCCATGAAAGGAAATTCACTACTTCGAATTAGTACAGTTAGTCTTCTATGAACAACCCCCCCCCCCCCCCCCCCCATGTTGTTCAACACCTCTTCTAATTCTAGTGGCTTTCTATTTAGGACTCTCCCTTAAATATGAGAACCCCTCTCACTTTCTTCAACCACTAACCCCTAGTGATCAACCTCAATAACAACTCTACTAATTGTTGAATTTACAACTCACTAATACAAACCAACAACTATGCCAAGTTATTGGAACATAGAGTGGTGTACACAAATATTCAACACTAATTATTATGATGGCATTAGCATGGAATACAAGAAACACTTTGTTCTCGGGCTTATAGAATTAGTGTATTGGAACAAAGCTTTACAACTCAACTATGAAACCAACCTCTATACCTTAAGATATGAATGGAGGCGCTAGAATTGTAAACAATAATAACTCAAACAAAGACTTAAAAATAGAAACCCTAACACAAAGAGTCTTCAAAACATGCACACCTCAAAATCTAGGTTTGAGTCAACTTAAATAACAATGCTTCTTCTGGGCTTTTTCCAATGGACATTTGATTTAATTTCGTCCAAAAAAAAATCAGATATTGTTGGATATGATTTTCCCATGAAAATATCCAATATAAGATATGATTTGATTTTAATTCAAATTCATATTTAAATCTACATTTAAATTGATTTGATCTTCAACAGCTGTCAAACAAATCACACAAACACATTGCTAAAAAAACAACAGCAAATCTAATTGAATCTTAACCGAAATTTCACTCCAAAAATGCAACAACACTGGCTTGTTAAGTCAGGGACAGATGTTGCACACATGTTGGAGCATCGTGTTCAATATGTGTCTCTTCTTCACAACAATTACAATAACATATGTCCGTTGACAGAGACCAGATGTTGCATTACACCCTTTTTCACCACTACTATAATAACATCTATTTGTTGACAGAAACCAGATATTGTAGCACACATGTTGGAACATCATGTTCCACATGTTACACCAGATCATCCAAAAGAACTCTCTTCAAATAAACATTCTTTGTAGAGTAAATCTTGGACCAAGTATTCATTCAAGGTACATCATATCAAATCTTCTTTGATTGAAACAAATCTGAATCTTTTCCAACAAAGTTTGGATTAACAACACAAACTTCTTCCTAAAAGTAAACCTCATCATCTTCTGAAGAAGTCAATACCACAACTCTTATGAATGACATCTGAAGATAGTCAGAACCCAAAACTTATGCCGAGATGATACATACCCATATGTTGAACCTCTTTCTTAACTAGTTCTGTCAAGCACTTTAGCTACCCCTTGGAACATCTTGCTTAACTGGTTCTGTCAATCATTTTAGATGATAACTCTTAACTAGTTTTGTTAGGCACTTTAGCTAAATAACTCTTCCTAGCAACAAACTCGGATGTTGGAACACATGCTGGAACATCTTGTTCCACAAGTTTCCTAATATTCATTTTGTACATATGTTTTTTACCTAATGCATCCAAACAAAAGGAACTACATCTGTTATGGAAACTTAATATTTTAATGGGAAAAGTGTGTTTGGCATTTAATGTTGTTCGTGATGGTTTTCTAAGGGAAACTCGGTCTAGCATTTCGCTTACGTGTGTCCCTTACATGTGAAACTTTTTCCACTTTTTGAAACTGTTACACCTCTAGGCAAGTACTTTGTTTTTTAAAAAAACTTTTCCCTCCCCCTCTTTCTTGGAATTTCCATTGTTTAACAAAGGAGTTTCATAGGTGCGGGAGATCTTTTATGATCTTTAAACTCAGATAGGAGAGGAAAAAGTCATGAGGTGCCTTAAGCTTCTAGGGGCCTAAACACTACAATTCTCATATCAAACGACTCGTAGAGAAGGAAGATCGATGATGGTTTGTCATTCCCTCAAAAGGGGAAGTTTCTCAAGTTACCTTTAGACCTTGAGGTAGTACACTTAATAGAGATTCAAAAATCATAAAACTCTGATTGATTCTCTAGTAAGTGATTTATTGATTTCCTAGTCAATATGTTTTCTTACTAACCTTCGGGTGAGCTTTTAGGTGTTTATAGAGAAAATGGTGTCAAAAAAACTAGATCGCAATCCTAATATAATGACTAAGGATTCTAAAAAGTTATCCAAATCTTACCTACCAATTGATTTCAAAGCTGGATGCTACCTTCCATGGAGAGAAATAAGATCATAGATCCTAGTTTTTTACTCATTTCCCTGAACTATTCCTATACAACTCTATAAGGTAACTTATTCCTTTAACATGGGATCTACGTGCTTTAAGTATTTTTTTTTACCTTTTTTATTATGACAACGGGGAGAAGTATACTCTCAAGGAAGTATAGTATACTCTCTACTGAACCAAATAGAAGTTTAATCACTCAAAATATACTTGTTTGTTTCTTTTACCACTGTTGAATGCCAAACATGCTTTAATTTGACCCATTATATTTGGAATTTTTCAACTCATTTGTTATGTTTCAATGGATTTTATCCATGTTTCAATGATATTCTTAAAATTATGTTGCAAATACCTTTAGTTGCTTTGATTTGTGTGTTATTGAGCAGGATTTAGGCATAAACTATGAAAGAGTAAGACAAGTAAATTATCAAGGAAGCCAAAGAAAATGTGAAGATTCAGCATGTTCACTGGGCGAACAACAGCGAGCAGCTAGCGAATATTCATCGGGGGAGGTTACACAGAAGCCCCAGGGAACCATCCCAGATTAGAGGAAATAAGAAAAGGGCCATAAGTTTGTTGTGCGAACTTGTAGCGAAGAAGCTCGCTGGGCGAAGAAGTGTTCGCTAGGCGAGCTTAGATATTTCCTCAGGGGCAGGTTAACTGTTCAGAGGCACTTCAGGTGCCATAAAGTGGTCCTCGCTGGGCGAAGAATGCGTTTGCTGGGCGAACTTGATAGATTTTAGTTGTACTATATAAGTGCTTTTCACACTTTTTTGGGATCATAACCCCATTTTCACATAGAAACCAATATTTTCAGCATTTCTTCACCAAAGAGTGATATTTTGCAAATAGAAGCTGGATTCACATCCAAGAACGATTCTTCGACGTGGATGCTCATTCATCTTCTATCATTACTTGTAAAGTAAGCTACTATGGTTATGGGTAGCTAGTTTCCTTTGTATCAAAGGTAGAGGTAATCTATCTTAGCTTTATGTATTTCTTTTGATTGGCCTTGTATGTGAACAAGTGATGATTAATATATGATGAATATTTTTGTTCTTAATGATCCATTCTTGTTTTGTAAAACTCTAGACATAGATTTTATGAAACTTGACCTAAAATATTCATCTATCAATTCATAGATTTGAGAGATCGGTCTGTGGTCAATATTTGCTTTGTGTTGAACTTAAAGCTTATTATATTGGTTGTTATATGGAGAGATCGTGTAGTGATGAATACAGTATTTCTCATGACACCGCTCTAGACATAGACGGTATTGAGAGAATATGAGATGATATTAATCGGATCCGACTTCACATGCAAGATTAAGAGAATATGTATTAGTTAGGGTAGATGAAAACTACTTTTGATATACTTTGTTAATCAAACAACTTTAGAATTTAAAGCTTTGCTACCTAATCGTGACAATTTATGAAACAAACTTTGAAAACCCTTTTTTGAAACGGTAAACTATTGAACGGAAAGCATTCCATATCAGAACAATCCCCATGGAGACGATAACAAAACCCCCTATATTATGATTCGAACAACCACCTCCCCTGAGATATGCGCTGTCATCATAAAAAAAGGGGAGAATTTGGATTTATGTACTTGCAGGTATAAATTCGACAATCCCACAAAATATCCTCTCTTATGTTTTGATGATGATAACGATGATTAGAGTTGATGGAAATAACTTTCAACCTTGATGATGGTAATCTAACCAGAGAAGAATATCATGCCTCATCAACAACTTTGGAGACTCAATATTAAAGTGATTATATGATTAGAAGCAATCTAGCAAAGAATCTTGAAGCATCAGATAAAATGTGAAAGCTTGCCCTGTCATGTCTGTCTATGGGAATGAATGGACCAAGTTTTGTAATAGTAAGGAAGTAACTTATAAGTACTAAGGTAACACACACACACACACACACACACACACACACAGAGTATCTTTCCAAATGTTTTATCTTGAAGATTGGTAAGTTGTGCCAATCGATTGGAAAAACATTTATGCCAGCCAATGGATTATGCCAATGAATTGGAGAATGGCTAATCGATTAGCAAAGCAATTAGGACAACACCTTAATGACCTACAAAAAATTTATATCAAATATTTCCATGTTGGAAAAAGTAATTGATTATAATTGACTCAGCCAATGGATCATGCCAATCAATAGGGCCAAAAGATTGTGCCAATTGATTCTATGGATCATGTCCTTTTTTGGTGATTCCAACTCCTATATAAAGGAGGCCCGCCTCCACTTATTAACACACCACATTCTAATGTCTTATATTTTATTTAGAATTTATCTCTCTAATTTCTTTCTCTCCCACCCTCTAGAAAATATCTTTTTCACTTGATATTGCCTTAGTGCTTGTAAGTGAAGCTTTGCTTGTGAGGAAGTTTTTTTTTGTAAGTGGTCATGCTGGTCGTTTAAGTTCTTAAGAGTGAGATACTCTTGAGATATTGAGTTTTTTTCATGAGATAAACTTATCATAAAATCCCAGTGGTTGGTTTGTTAAGCTTTGTCGAAAAAAGCTTTATCTTGGTTATTGAGATAAGCCATAAATCTCTAAATGGTTCGTTAGTTTACCCTGGGGTAAAAGCTATCATTGATTGGGGACAAGTATGTAAAATTATAAAGATCAGATTGTATTATGGTTCATGAGCATAAACTTAAAACAAAGTTTATAATTAAAATCTTAGGAAGACCTCTTGGGGACAGTACTAGGCCAACGTTCGTCCAAACCTGGATAAATTTCTAGTGCAATATCTCTAACCCTTACTCTTTATTTTCAGTTATTTACCAATTATTTTATTTTTGCTTCAATTTACTCTTAAATAATCTACTAACAAGATCTTAACCAAGAAAAGTATAAAAGTAATAGCGAATTTCAAACACCACAGTTCACCCCCTATTGTGCTTGAGATCACTTGTTCAACAATCCCTACTGCCAGTGGTTGGGTAACTCTACACTATTTTCCTAGTAAGGTTTGTTATAGGCCTATATGAAGGCTTATTAGGATTGGAAAGATAGATTTGTGAGAGTTAGAGAGCGAGACGATGCTTCTACGGTGACCACAAAGGTGACATGAACCTCTCACTTTCCTCTATCATGGACAAAGAACCCTCACCTTATCAAACAAATAGAATCCAACAACCTTCTTCCCTTTAAGCAAGAGGTGATTTAGGTGTTGAGTTGCTTCCGAATTATTATCTTTCATACTTTAATCACCCTAGACCAAGGATATGACAGGTGGATATATGAGTACCTATGTAAGATTTGTGGTCTGAGGGGAATCTTCTTACTTAATTTGTCCCCCTCATTGATTTACACATTTTGTATCTTTGTTTTTTAGGGAAGATGTATAGAATCTCATTTGGTGAAAGGAGTGAGTAGTTGGTTCGGATGTAAGATGAAAATCAACCAACAACCGTCTCTCAAATCGTCATGGCGGCTTGTTTGTGGTTGGAAAAAATAGGTAGGGTGAAGTATGCCTTGAGGATGATGCTCTCCCTTTAAAAAAATAAAAGAAAAGAGAAATTTCCCTCGAGGCCTTTGGAAAGCAGCCACATAGTCGCTGAGGGAGGATGAGTAGAATGAGAGCTTGTTCTAACGACGAAGAACCCTTAACCATCACTGTGGAGCGACCTAACTTTCAATGTTATTGAGTTCACTGGGCGTTGTCTCTCTTTTCTATAGAATTTCCCCCAAAGATTATTAGGAACTCCCCAAAAGTCTCCTTTTGAATTAACACGACTTTCAGAAATTCAAATGCTGATATGCCTCTTAGTGGAGAGATACCAGTGGGAGAAGCACCTTCAAGTTAATGGTGAGTTAAAATTTCAACTTGTTTTTGTCACAGGGTGTGTCCAAGAACGTCGGAGGACCATGATAGTCTTGGTGAAGGATCCAAATGATTTGAAAGACCTCCTCAAAAAAGGCGGCTCTTGAAGCACGGGCCTTCGCTGAAGAGGGGAAACATTTTAAGGGATCCCATGAAAAATCCCTTAACTCCATAAAATATATTGAGGAAGAGGTATCATTGCTCAAGGATGAAAGAATGGTTGCTTCAGTCCTATACTTTTGAGAGGACGAAGAAATAGGTACCCATCTCCTATCTTAACCTAGACCTAAGCTGAATGAGTATGTTCAAAGTGGTTCAAGAGGGTCATCTAATGGATGACGAGTAAGTCCCTTGGCAGACCGTATTCACTTTGGATCCCTTTTTGTAACATGTCTTTCCTATCGATTATCTTGAATATTATGTGTATAACATTATCTTGAATATTATTCCCTACAAGATTTTTCTTTCTTATAATATGTTTTGAGTTTCCACAAGGGCGATAAGAATCTCGACCGCGGGGTTCACCATGCTTAGATGCCCCGAGGGGCGGCAATGGTTCCTATATGAGGACTTTGCATGTGTAATTTTCTCAAAGAGCGACAAGGATTTTTGCGTGAGGATCTATTACATTTAACCGCCTTGAGGGGTGACAAAGACTCCCTCTAAGAACCCACAATGTTTTATTGCCTTAAGGGGTGGCAAGGATTATTGTGTGAGGATCCAACACATTTAATTTCCTCGAGGGGTAGAAAAGATTCCTTATAAGAATCCAACATGTTTTATCACCTCAAGGTACGACAAGGATTCATGTGCGAGGATCCAACATATATTATTCGCCTTGAAGGCCAGCTTTGTATAGATTTATTTCCTCTAGTTTCCTACAAAAAAAGGAGATGGTAATGCAAATAATTCATAATAACAACATGAGGAGCCTCATTAAAAATCTTTTCTCCCACACGAGGTGCAAGGGAAAATAATGCTTCCCCAAAAAGATAACATGTCCTTACAAACGCCAAAGGTAGAATAATCACCTAAAACCAAAATAAAAACAAACAAAATAAACAATAATAAAATGCCTTCATGATATTTCAATCATTGCCTCTTTCTCCTATCTTCTCGCTCCCATAGGGAAGAGTCTCTTCATCTTTTGGAGCCGCTTCTCCTGACTTGATTCTCATACTCACCCTTGCGATGTTCACACCTAGGTTCTGAATCTCTTTAGCTTTAGGCTTTCCACATATCATTTCTTGGAAACTTATTGGTCTCGTTGGATGACTCCAACTTGCTCGTCAGAAAGCGAGCATTTCATGCACATATATAAGATGAACAAGGCAACACCTAAGTGATTAAAGGATAATCATCCTATGATCATATTATAGGAAGATGGGTCGACCTGCCCTAAAGCTAATCATCAGTGTTACGTAACCATTTTCTTGTACTTTATCCCCAGAGAACTCGATCAGTGACCCTTGTGAAGTTGCATTGCATGTCTCTGATACCTAATGGGTTATTATTTTGATGGCTTATATTTTAAGCTTTTGGTTTTGTTTATTATTTAGTCTCCTCATCAATTATACATCCTAATACTGTTCTTTAAATATGTGTTTAATCATGCATAAATCAAAGTGTATAGTTTAAGTTTAAGCAATATGCTTTGAGTCAATCTATTGATTTTTGGGATCAAGAAGTATGTGTGAAAATGGTTCAAGTCATGACTATGGTAAAATCTAAAAAACCTTTAGAAAATATGAAAAATTGAGGTTCTGTTAGTGTGAATCAAATCACATTTTTCATATGATTAGAATTAGACCTCCAGAGAGCTAAAGGAATCATTTCACGTTTTCATGACTCGAGTCACATACTTCATTACTCAAATCACAACAGTGTGACTCGAATCACAAGATTGCTTAAACACTGAAATGAAAGATTTTCATTTTGGTTCTAGAATACTGACCCGAATCACTATATTCACAACTCAAATCATGTTACTCGAATCAAACATTGTGTGAATCTAATTACACATATGGGTTTTCATATGTTATTACTTCTTTATTAAAATCACATAGTTCTCTTACTCAAATCATACCTCTTGTATATGAATCGAATCATATACCATTTTTACTCATTTTTGTGTTAGATCTCCAACACATATAAATACCATTTTCTCTCAAAACCTTCATAACTTTAGAAAATATACACTTCCGATATTAATTTTAAAACTTACAAATCACTTGTTCTCTCATTTTCAAAAAAGTTTTGAATCTTTCTTGAGTGCTTACAAACAATTTCTCTCATCTTCTACCTCATTCTAGTTCCATTTTCACATGTATCTAGATCTCATCTTTGGAGATTTGTGATTGTTAAGGAGATTTTGTTATTGGATTTAACATTTCTTTGAAGATTTGTTTAAGATATCAGAGGTTCGCAAGGTGTGCAGTGTTGTTGCTAGTTTTGACAATTCTAATGGAAAAGAATGAGGTTATTTTCTCCAAATTCACTTTGGTAGTGTTATGTGGATGCCTACATACAAGGTGTGATTTCTTACCAATATTTGCACACACCAACGCTCAATATACCAGTAGGATTAAGGAAATATTGATGCAGAATAAAGACTTTGGAGCAGGATTGTTAGGGCTGGAAGATTTAAGGCGATTTCGCATAAAGATATTACAATATTTTAGTTTGGATATTATGTATAAATCAAGGGATCCAAATATAAGATTTTCATATTTTGAATGTTATTTAGATATTATGATTGTACTAAAACTTGTGTAATTTGTCACAAATAATATTGGAAAATCAAAATATTTTTTATGGGAAACCTTCGGAGAGTGGATTAAGCTTAACGAGGATGATAGTTGAACCACTATAAATCTCAGTCTATTTCTCTCTCTCTCTCTCTCTCTCTCTCTCTCTCTCTCTCTCTCGTGTTCGTTGTTTGGTTTGAAGACTAACTGCTCTAATTCGTGTTTGTTGTTTGGTTTGAAGACTAATCGTTCTAAATTGTGTTCATAATTTGGTTTAGAGACTAACCTCTCTAAGCTTTGCTCTCAGTTTTGTTAGAATTTAGCGTGAAAACTTAATTTCTTTGTATAAGGAGGTTTATAGGCAAATCCTTCTAAAAGCTCTCAATTCTATCGAATATTCACAAGAATAATTCTTAGGGATAAGAGTACTTCATCTTAGGTTGAACCTGTATAATTCTCTGATGTTCTTCTCTTCCCTTATCTCTTTTATTTCCAGTTATTTTATTTTTGTTACTTAGTTATTAATTTATTTTATAAAATGTTGTTAAAATTTGATTTCACAAATGATTTTGTTTTAAACTAAAGTTTTTCAAACCTCCACTTTTCATCCCCCCTTTTGAGTATGCAGTCACATGTCCAACAAACTCTTCATATGATGCATCAAATTTTCATTTAATGGAATGAGCTTTTGATATGTTGATCTCTCGATAAAGCTTATACAAAAGTTTCCTTAGATGATGTTTCTTCTGGGGATCTTTCATTTACAAATGATACTTTTGGTGCTTCTTTGTACAGTTATTTTGACGAAGACGAGGAAGAATATGATGAAGTTTCTTTGGATTTGTTTGAATTACTTTACACATCTTTAAGAATTTGAATTAGTTCTCTAAACTTCTCGATGATATCCTTTTTATTTGTTCTTCCCTAAAATTCATCCATTTTTTTTCTATTCTCGAAGTCAAGCAATGAATCAAATTTCTAATACTAGTTCTTGAATCTCAAATATTTGTTAGAAGAAAATTTTGTGAGATTAAATTCAATATTTGAGAACCAACCTTTACTAGTACTTGGTATCTCATTTTCTTGGCCATGTGTGTTTAACCTTTCTATCTCAGTTGGAACTTCGTGGATTTCCTTAAGGGTGTTCCACTCTTTTTTTGGCTGTGCTACAATTACAAACATGAAAGAACTCTCTAGGGTTGAATGCACTGGTCATAAATTACTTGGCTTTAAACTCAAGTAATACTTTTCTCTATTCGTCTTTGGTCCATAGGTATTTAGGTTTATATACTACTTCATTATTTGTAAAATGAATAGGGGCAAAAAGACTATTTAAAAATGAAATTTCATAAATCACAATCAATATAATAAAAAATATTGTAATTCTTTCTTTCCATAGATCAAACATTTCACCATCTAACATTGGAGATGTATTTATGAAAATTACCTTGTTAAAATTAGAAGAAGTGTTTAGAGTTAGTTTCATAACTCCTGAGACAACTAGTTCTATAGCAAGAGTTAGACTTTGCTACCACTTGTTGACCAAGTGACTCCAAACACAGGGATGGGGGGGAGGGGGAGTTGAATTGTGTTACTTGAATTTTTTTGTCAAATTTATTAAAAAATTGTTTTTATAGAAAATATTTAAGTTAGATTTATTAATTAAAAAAAAGTTTAAACAGTGGAATATAAGAAAGAAAGAAGATGAGATGAAGAGAAAGAAATAAAGCATAAATAAATTATAGCAATGTAAAAATAAAGAGATAAGGGAAAGAGAGCATGCATCAGAGATTTATATAGGTTCGGTCTAACCACTTGACCTACTCGTATCCCCAAGTGTTTCTTATTGAGATATCCCCTAAATATTTGAGCTTTTTAAAGGTTGTGCCCACGATCCTTCGTACAATCAAATGGAGATTTTAACTAGCTAATCCCACAAACCAAATAAGAAATTTAAGTAGGATAATATCCAAACCAAACTAGAAACTTTGAATGGATAATCTCCAAACCAAGCGAGATATTTTAACAGGATAATCTTCAAACTAAATAGAGTTTTTAACATGTTGAGCTCACAAACCAAATAGAGATTTTGACCGGCTGATATTAAGAACCAAACATATATAATCACTAGTTAATCTCAAGAACCAAACATAAATTTTCACTGGTTAATCTCAAGAACTAAACAATAAATTTCTTTAATGATATTGCATAAGAGACATTGTCCTCTTGAGTTAATTATAACTATAGCACTACACAAGAACAACATGATCTCACATATATTTTTCACTCTGAAAGCACTAAGGTAATTTCATAAAGAAATAGAAAAATATGAATTATAGTAGAGTATAAAGTGAGAAAGAATAGCTACAGATTCGATTTCTAATGTAAAAATAAAATGAAGAGAAGCCCTATATTTATAGAAGGAAAAAAAGTCGCAAATGGAAATAGATCAATGGGCTTTTTAATGACTCAGTCGATTAACTGTAAGGTCTAATCATGTAGTGTTATATTTGTAAAAGATCTAGCGATGGTGGGAGTTATGCACCCCCTAGGAAGGGCGACGATCATGTGTCAGCCTCAATGAGGTATCGTCTCGTCCTAAGTACCTTCCTCTCCCCCATATATATGAAAATATAGGAAAAGGAGTTCATTGGACAGAGAGAATTCAGGGTCAGTAGCTGGTGCACGTCTCCCTACAAAATAGGGATTCAAGGGTCCACCATTGGCTGAGAGGGTAAAACTTATTCCCTAGTAACCCTAGGCTGAAGACCTCTATAAATACTCCTCCCCTAACAAGAGAGACGTGGATCATAACTTACACATAACACTAAAAGAAACACGCTAACAAACAGAGCCTCTCACCTCACGTGAGCAGGACCTCTCTAACCACCGTACAAGGCTTCTCGCCGCTGCGGGCAAGTCATTACCACTCTAAATTTTGATAAACCTACTAAGACCTCTGAGTATCCTATTCCTTTATAGGGATACCATGCACACATGTAAATTTTGACCAGTATAAATCAATTAAGAGCTTAAAAAAGACGATAATCCTAATCCAAAAATGGAAACCATACAACGATTATGTGACTTAATCGATTAAGAATATATTTAATAGATTAAGGAATCATTTTCATTGCTATAATCGATTGGACTATGTCCTTAATTTATTAGGTACTATTAATTGCTCCCCAAATGATTAGGAATATTTCTTGGTCAATTACACATAAGCTTTGATAGTTTTCCTGAGGGTTTAAGGTGTTTTTAAAAGAGAGAGGTTAAAAATCATCTTCAAGTGTATGTGCGTGATAGTTACCTTAGTAATTTGAGAATTACTCTTATAACTTTACATTTAATTGATCACTCAGACATATGACTAAACGAGCTTTCACAGCTCCTCTGTTTCACGTATATGAAGTATCAAGATCCCCTGCTTGATTCATCATTGATTAAAAACTCCATATAGAACTTGACTCTTCTAACTTATGAGGCTTGGTATAACTTATTTGATAGATGCCAACATCAATGTTTACTGGACTATGGATCACCAGGGAGTTCATCAAACATTGTTTGACCTTAGGTGTTGTATTTATTTAATTTGGATTTAAATCTCAATCGCTCAAAGAACATATTTTTAATAGAACATCTTGATCATTATTTATTCTTGATAGATGAAGACATCACATCATGTCGTTTTACATATAGTGTTGTCATCATCAAAACTATCATGGACATCTAGCATTTGCATATAATTGTACCAACAAACATATAGATCCACATACATTCCCAAAATCTCATAACACTTCATACCTCTTAGATAACCAATGAAGTCACAATCCATAACTTTACCATCAAGTTGAATTAGCTTGATTAGAGCAATATGCAAAGCTTTAGCGACCTTCATTGAGACAAGTTTTCAGGTTTCCTACTACAAACTAACATAGGTGTTTGGAAGCTCATTCCTGTAAATGATTACCTACCGACAAGATAAACGAATTTGGCACCAATCTTACCCCAGAAACACAATAAAAACTCAACGGTAACATGCATTTTCTCTCTTTTCTTATGCAAACTCAATAAAGTGATATGTAACAACCTACAAACATCCATCATACCTTGACATCAAATCCCATAGCTAGTTATTGTAATGAAATTTCTCACAAGTTAATGATGAATGAACAAAAACATTTGTACTTTATATAATATATATGTCACATAATTTATACAATTTAGCTATGCTCACTTCACCATGCAAAATCTTCTACAACTCATGCAATAGCCTAGATCATAAAAAATTCTTATGGATAACAAATGTTGCCTAAGATCTGAAATATACCTCGTGTTACAAAGAATAAACTCACGATCATCGAACATTTTAAGTCTGACTTTACCAATACCATAAATCTTGCGAGCCTTATTATCACATAAGAGAACTATTCAATCTTAATCCAGCTTCAAAGTCTCAAAGTATTTTCTTTCTTGGACACATGTGATAAGAGCAAATTGAGTTCATAACCCAACTTTCTTCCATCTCCAAACTCGACACTACTATAATGAAAGTAAGTCCAAATAGCTAATATATATATATATATATATGATCCATAAATTTTTTGTAGCGGGGGCAAGAAAATAATTTATAATGTATTCTTAAAAAAATGTTTTAATTTTTTATATAATATATATAATTTTACAAAAAAAAAACTTTTATATTAGGGTGTTTTTTCATTTTAAAATATGATTAATTTATATTATAATTAGTACTAATTTATTCTAATGGATTGTTTTTATATCTTTCTACATTTATTAGTTTTAATAATTTGACTTATAAAAAATGAATAAACTATTTTATCATGGGGAAAATTGGAAATTATAACAATTTTTTTATGCAAAATAGATTTTTGGTGGGGGCTTGAGCCCATATATATATATATATATATGGAACATATCATATAAGAATGTCATTTTTATGAGAGAACATGAGAATAAATTTGAATCATTAGATTTTAAAATAAATGGTGGAGATTATGTGTGATTTTTTTCTCTCTCCTCCATTATTAAAATAAACGATTGAGGAGAGAGAAAAAAATGACACATAATTTCCACTATTTATTTTAAAATTTAATGGTTCAGATTCATTCTTATGTTCTCACATGAAAATGACATTTTCATATGATACGTTCCATATATATATATATATATATATATATATATATATATATATATATATATATATATATATATAATTTAATTTAATGTTCCGTTTTAGTCCTTTAACTAAAAAATGTTACAAGTTTGTCCCTTAACTTCACCTTTATTACCTATTTGGTCATTTCCGTCAATTTTTGACAAAAAAACGTTAAGTTCTAGTGAGTGGTGTGATAGTAAGATCGTTTGTGCAAATCTGAGTCAGCATATGTAGTTAAAAACTGATACACTATTTAAACTACGAGGTTCCCTCAAAAACAAAACTACCAGAATTTAAACACTATATCTGTTTTTAACTACATATGTGACTCAAATTTATACCAATGACCTTACTGTAAATGATTAAAAAAATAGAAAATAGAAAATTATTTAACAAAGATATTTAACCACAGTGTTACTTATCAACTGTTGTAAAATTTGAAAATTGCATGACAGTTTTAATTTCTAACCGTGATTAAAAGTGATATTTTTTAGTATATAAGCGAAAGTATCTATCGTTCAGTACATAATAGTCATTTCTCTTAAATAAAACCCTAATATATTTCACTATTTCCTCTCATAAGATAACTCTAAACTTACTTCAACCTTCAGATACGTCTTCAGATTCGTCTTCACTAATCGCTAACTTGAGGTTCGTTCATTACACTTATGCTTCGATTTCGGTTACTTGTCTTGTTAAAAATGAGTTCTAATTTTTTTTCGTGAATGTTCTCATTTTTTCAGATTCATCATCACCACCTTAATAAATCGTATACTTTCGCTATGTTACATATGGTTTGTGTATTTATAAAGAAAAATACAAAAAGTATGAAGCCATTGTGTTAACTTCATTCACCTTGTACTTTTTTTTTCATAACTTCATGAACTAGATGAAATATGAAAGTGTCTCAGCAAATCCTTCCCATAAAGTTTCATTCACTGTATACTTTTTTTTCATTCTTTTCCATAAAGTTTTCATCAAATTCTTCCATTAAAATGTCTCAGCAGTCCGACTGTAGCCATGGAAGCAGGTCGTTAAATCGTTCAAGGTACATATGCAAGTGTGGTCTCAACGCCTCGTTGATGACGGCATGGACCGACTCGAATCCATACCTCCGTTTCTATGGTTGTGGGATGTATAAGATTCAAGGATACAAACAATGCTCTCACTTTGCTTGATTGGATAACGAGATGAATCCTAGAGCAAAACAAACAATTTCTTCACTAGTAAAAAACTTGAATGAGGAGAAGGAAATGGTTAACACCTACAAAGCCAAGGAGGACGAATTGATGTTGAAGGTGAAGATTCTGAAGAAACAATTGAAGAATACCTGGATTCTTTTATTTTTTAGTGTTCATTGCATTTGTTGTAATGACGAATTAGGTTATAGTTGATTAGGTTTGTATGTTTACTGATGGTGTAAAGGTTGATGTATTGGTTACATAAGATTCATGTGATGATGTTATGGTGTATCATCAATATAATACAATTAATATTATTATAACTTTATCACAAATATGTGTTGTATTTTCTGTTGTGATATGGTGAACAATAATATAGGTTAAAAATTTGTATAAATTATAAAGCAGAATATAATTGTAAATTCTGCAGAAAATTTAACAATGATTATTTATCATAACCGTTAATATAACTCGCGCGCTGTCCAGAAAAAAATTAAAAACAAAATTGCGCAGTTGGGAATCGAATCTAGGACCATCACTTTATCACAACGGTTTTTTGGATAAACTGTTGTGATAGGACGCGCGCTTTCCAGTTTATTACAACAATTATTGGGCCGTAATTGTAAGTATCATATATACAACCACACTCTACATAACAACGTCTGGTCCTGCGTGGTTATATATCTTTCCGAACCGTTGTTAAATGTCTTTTCCGTAGTAGTGATATATATATATATATATATATATATATATATATATATATATATATATATATATATATATATATATATATATATATATGACATATCTAGTGAGAATGAGTAAATTATATGAGAATTTTAGAATGAATAAGAACCATTGAATTTAAAAAGGAAATGTTAAGATTAAATCGTGATTTTCACTAAATCATATGTCATTAAGAGGAAAGATAAATCATTAATCAAATTTTTTAAATATTTTTTAATCTCAATATTTACTCTTTAAATCTAATATGGATTTATAGGGAATAAATAATAATAATAATAATAATTTTATTTAATTAATTTGAAAGATAGATGATTTTATAGTAATTAATTAATTAATTAATTTTTATTTATTAATAAGTGAAATGATTTGGCAGGAAATTATAATGAAAAAAGTTATAGGATTTTTTAGTTGAAGACTCGTGCGTTCGCACAGGAAAATTGATTGATTTTTTAGTTCATTTGATAAATATTAAATAAAATATAAAATACAATATTATATATAGCTAATATTAAAAAGTAATATTAATATATAGTGTCTTATGATGATGTTATGTTACCATATTATAACAAAATAGTTAATCAATAAACATTTAAAAAATATATATATTATTGTAAATTAATAGTATACTCAATTGTCTTCCTAGAGTCAAACTACCCACCCTTCTTGAGAGTTTATCTCAAAATATTGAGATCATACTCAAACCAGACTCTTTTGTTCCATAGGATAGGATAAAGGATATTTGATGCCTCTTTTAATTCAATCATTTTTTAGTGCAATAGCTCTATTTAGAATTCTTCAGCTTATAGCTTGAATAATAGTCTGATATTTAATGCAAGCTTCAAAATATTTAATTGTTTTTCATTTTAGTACAAACAAAATAATAATGTATTTAATATGTCATAAATCGAGTAGACAATTCATATTATTATTTTTTTAATAAAACTTGCTATACTTATGACAAAAAATACTATTTTTATCATTTCTAAAATAAAATATTTTTGTTATAATTTTTTTTGTAAGAAAATATAAAACAATGTGTAACCTTATTTAATTTAAAATTATAGCATAATTAATGTATTCTAACAATTAACTAATATTCAACCCAAAGTAAAATATAGGCAAAAATTGTAATGCCCTGTACAATATATGTCTAGAATAATACCATACAAGTATTTTATTTGGTACTGACACATCAAAAGTGCCTAATGGCATAGTTCACATACTTGTCCATTTCTAAAACATAAATACAACACATGGCACAAGTCATGAAAACTAGCCAAAAATAAAATCTAAGAATAATATACAATATCCTCAATTGTATACAACAAAAGATTACACAGCGGAAATAAGTTCAACTAAACTTCTCTTGAAATATCCAAGCATCGCTCCACTCGTAAATTAAACCTGCAAACCGTACCTGAAATATAACAACTATAGTGGGGTGAGATACATCAAATCTCATTAAGTTCTCTAATCTTATAGGTCCTCTCGGCTTTACAAGGTTCTATCAATCCTAATTCAAGTCAAGGGGAAGGGAAATGACTTGGGTTCACAATCTCACAATCTCACACTATATGGAAACACGTTATTGAGCCCGTTACTCAAAAGTTTATTCACTTATCGATAACCTTGTCAAGGCATCCCCTTTCTCCCGACCTCTTCTACGTCTAGAAGTAGGAACGAGTCATGGACCCTCGTAGATTTCTTGGCATACGAAATGGATTCGGGATCATCGGCCCATACACCGTGATCTGTCACTTCACACGGCCTGTACACCGTCACAAGTCTCTTTACCCGTAGGCTTCATTCGTACTATAACATTGGGAATCAAACCTACCAAGAAATCTTGCATCATTCCAGAGGAGCTTGTTACTCAATAGACAACACATAATAGAATAATGGTTACGATTTCGTGATTTCGCATACAACCATAATTGTATTCAACATTTCTAGGCCACATTAGCCTTTATCAATTTAAACATAATAAGTACACGTGTTCCATACTAGTGTTCACTCTCTCCTAGACCAATACTCGTCATGGATGCACCGTTATACATCAAGTTCCCGAGCATCGCCATTTAGGTTATCTACTCTAGGCCAGAACTCGTTCAGGATGCATCTTTCTACATCGAATGCACGAGCGTCGCCATACAAAGTTTCTATAAATTCCTAGCCATTACTAGGTTCCACTATCAAGTTGTTATGGGGTAAAGTTTCCTCACTCTTCCTAATTCATTTTAAGCATGCATATATCTTTCATTCACAATTCATAATTAGATAGACATGATATAATCACAAATATTACAAGTAACACATATAATAACATAACCCATAAAACACCCCTTTCGGGTTCCCTACGATTCATTTAATTGGGTGCCAAAATCAATACTTCTCACTCTTATCCCGTAGGATAATTCCACAGCTTTACATCGGCTATAAATATGCCTCGATCGGATTTACGATCCAAAAGATGTCAATTCCAACATTTCGCAAAACATTACTTTCCTTCATTTTCCACTAAATGAAATATCCCACAGCATACCCAAGATTTTCAGATAGAGGGTCGTCATAGCTTTCTAATGACACCAAGAACGTCCTCATCCGAGTTACGGATCAAAAGTTATGAAGGAAACAAAACGGAAAAGCTGTCAGGTTCGCTTTGCGAGGGTACCAGCGAATGTTGGCTTCCCCATTCGCAGTGCGAAGTTCCCAGCGAACCAAGGCAGAACTAAAATGGGGTAAAGTTCGCATTGCGAACCTCTGGCGAACGTTCGCCCTCACCCTCGCCGTGCGAATAGCCAGCGAATGCTCAATTTCCCCTTCGCTAGGGGATTCACAGCGTGAACCTACGGAAATGCAGAAATTCTGCAACGTGCAGCTGAGTTCCCTTGGGTTCAAAGCCAATCCAAAACATACCCAAACATCCAACAATCAAATACAGATGATTATACACTCATATAGCTTATACTGCTCAGTTTGTAACACATTTCAACCGTTAAATTTCATCGATCAGCGATTTAAGCAATTTCTCATAAACCCTAACTTAAGCTAAAATCATCTCTAACTCTAGAACTTAAGTTTCTATCTAGAACCCACCTGATAATCGAAGAGGATGTTGAAGAAGATGATGATGATCCATGGCTTCTTCTTCTTCCTTGAACTTTTCCCCTTCTTTCTCTTCCTTTCCTCTTCTTCTCCTTTACTATCTTTTTTTTTCTTTTCTTTTCTTAACAATTATATATATATAAACCAATATTATATAATATAATCCAATAGAATAAAATATCTCCAATTGATATTTTGTCATCTCAACCAATTGATCAATTATTAGAGTTATCATAAAAGTCACTCTTGAACTAATAATAGATTGATCTCTTCAGAGTTCATTAGTTGCTCTATTGATCCCAAATGTCGATACTTAAAGTACTTAGAGGATTCCCCAAATCCAATTAATCAAAGATAGAGCACATAAATGCTCATCTGATATACAATTGAGCATTTAAATAATACGGGGTATTACAAAAATGGTATTAGCTTTAAATCAAGACCAAATACATGAATAATATTATTCTTTCCTTAAATATAATATAAAGAAATATAAAAAATCACTCAAATGGAAGATGTGTAGCACAAAGGTGAACAACCATCATTTATGGAATCTAAAGGCTTGAATTTTTTCTTGGAAACACACTTAAATCACAAACTTTTACGTTTTAGAAGTAAATAAAATGGTAGAACATAAGTAACCCTAATAAGAAGGGTCTCAAGGCCTTAAATGCGGATCTACAATTTGGATAAGATTAAATTACGTTAAATTACCAGAGTTTATAAAATGGCACCTTTTATGACTTGTGGATTCAGTTTTCAAGTGAGGTTGACAACACCGTATAAGGTAGAGGAAAGTCTAAATACCAATTACTATGGTGTCAAAAGAATAAATAAGGCTTTCCTTCCCCTGCAATAATTAACATCTACAAAAGAAAGATAGTGATTTTCTCCTTTCTCAGGTGTGAGTTAAGGTATAAAACTGAAATGCAGCTGCAGGTAAGCTTCATTAACCATCAACTTGAGAATTGAACTTGAAATGTGTGGAGGGCTGCATAAACACAATTCATTGATATATACAATGATCATTTTTTCACAAATAGGACTCTCCTTTGCTGCTCCACTTCACAATTAGGACTTTTTGTCATAATTCCAAACAAAGCATTCCATGAATGACAGCCGACAAATTTATCTGCAAAAAATAACTATATAATCTAAAAATGCAAAATGATGTTATTCATATATCATATTATAATGATGTTATTCATATCTATCTGCATCATCTCGAAGTTGCAATCTAATTACAAGTCCCGTGAGAGAGGAACCGTGACAAAACCTTTCATCCAACCGTGACAACAAGAAAGCAAAGGCTTTGTAATTTACATAAAGCAGAAAATAACATCACATTTTATCAAATTAATTGAAATTGAAACATAATTTACTTAAAAATTGTGTAACATTGTACCAAATGAAAAACATATACAAAGAGGGGGAGAGAGAGAGAGAGAGAGAGAGAGAGAGAGAGAGAGAGAGAGAGAGAGAGAGAGAAAATAACTAAAGGCACTTGATAACATTTGATACATATACGTTATGCTCCAACAAATCATATAAGTGTAATCTGTTTAAAAATATATGTGGCTTAAATAACCTTTTTTTATAGGAGAAAAATAATATATTCAACTATTTATGAATGTTTTGGCAACTAATGTTTGAAATAATCAAGTGAGGCACACAACAACCATATACAAATACAGAGGCAAAAAAAAAGCCAAGAATATCACTCACTGGATGAGCTGGATATGTAAGAAACAACAATTGTTATATCCTCAAAATTACTGCCATAAAATCGGTATCCAGCTTCGAGAGTAGTAGTTGAAAACAGGGAGTGCGTCTTTTGAGCAGTTTCTTGTGGTTATAATCCAACCCTAGTTAAACTTACAACCACACCAACAATATCATTATTGTACAAGTTGTTAAATAAGCCATATGTTCCAACAGCAATGATATCTCCTGGAGCAACCACTACTAAAAAAATCGTTTTTAGTCACCGAATTAGTGACTGCAAATTTTTGGTCACTACAACCACCGAATTAGCTACCAAAATTTGACATATAATTAATAAAATTTTAGATGTCGCTAAATCGGTCACAAAATTAAATTAGTGACCGAATTCGCGACAACATTTTTGTGACCATATATTCGGTCTCAAAAAAACATTTATATTAATTTTTAAAATTTTAGAGACCGAAAATTCGGTCACTAATAATTTTTTATTTTCCTTCGTATTTTTTAATTTCTTTATTAACTTTTTAATGATAATTAATCACATACTTGAAATTAATTCATATAATGTTAAGTAATATAAATTTTCTATTTATGCCACATATAAAATTAATTTTATTATTATTACATAAATTAATATTAATATATACGACTAGTGTAAGAGATTTATTTAAAATATCCTTTTAAACTTCTCATTATTTGTATTATATACTGTTTGCATCAAGAAATGTTCAATTTCAACATTTTTATCCTAGTGGCTAGCAACGTGACACAAACCTCAACATAACCGGTTTCGATCCTGGTATTTATCAAATTTTTGTATTTTATTAGAATGTTAATATTATATATATAAATGTCAACCAAATAATTACTAGTAAAGCTTTATGTCCAAGCGGTTCAGATCATATGTAGAGACTCTTAAAGATCACCAGTTCGAGTCCGGCTCCTTGAAATTTAGTTTTATATTTAGCACTTTTAATCAAATAAAAACAGTCACAAAATCGGTCTCTAATTTTCGGTCACTAAATATGTCGCTAAAGAGTAGCGACTAGCACTTTACCGACCCAAAAACGTTGGTCACTTTATTGGTCGCTAAACATAATAGTGACCGATTTTTAAGCTTTTTCAGTGTCTAATTCGGTCTCTAAGAGCGAAATTTTTAGTAGTGAACAAGTATTGTAAAAACCTGCACACATCATATTGATAAACTTATTTTAAAGAAAAGAACACAATGATCTTGAATCTCTATTATTAGAATTGTGTTTTTAATGAGTAAACTTTACCTCACCAAAGCTGGGTAAATCGCCTGTATTACCCCTCTCAAATTGATATGTGAAGTTGAAGTCGTGTTGTTGAACCAGAGACTTGAAAATGATGTTTCCACCTCAAACCACAATGAATCCATGGTCGCTCAAGTCGTGTTATTGAATCACTGATCACTATCAATTGCATAAAAAATAAATCGTTTAATATTTTGACTCATATGTAATCCATAAGGAAAAATATCAAAAGAAGGTTTTTTTACTACCTCACCATAAGTCTCAAGTATATTGATGCTTGGTTGATGTATGGTGCAAACCATGGTCCTATCAGTGACAATAACATTCTCCATTGCATGCATAACTAAACTAATAGTAGTTCAGGCATTCAAACCTGATATGGGTTCATACATAAAAACTATTGAAGGATTGGATACAAGCTATACTGTCATGGTTAGTCTTTTATATTGCTTAGTAGATAAGTCACTTTGACAAGTGATACCAACTAAGTTATGCTTTATACCATCAATTTTAATTGTTTCAATGACATATTCAACAAATTTATACTGAATAGATACACATAGAATGTTACAAAATGTATCTTTTATATGACCATAAAGTAGCTTACAATAACAATCATGAAAATGTGTGGCTAGAATAAATGTTGCAAATATAAGGCAACAGTGAAGTCAATTCTTGAGTTTTTTTGGGAAAGTTACGAAAAATACCGTTAACATTTGATCATGTCAAATACTTCCAAGAAACTTTCCATCATGGCAGAATACTACAAAACCAAAGAATATGATAAGTCAAAGTTACTGGAAGCTACAAACGAATAAAAAACTGGTAACATACAAAACGGTATGGTAGTGTTTGAGCATACAATAATGAGGCTAAACACAATAAATATCCTAAACAAATGTCAAATAAACTGCAAAAAAATTCAATATAAAATTACAAAACCAATGTTTAAAAATTGAGGTTTTGAACAATAGGTTCAACCCTGGACTAAAACAACGACATAAAATTTTGAGAAAAAGGTATAACTATGTTACGAAGACGCTCAACAAGATATTCAGAGTGCTCAACGATTGGCTGAATGATTTTGTTTGGTAACATTTAAACCAAGCTAAACATAAAAACATAGTGCACATAAAAAGAAACAAACATGAGGTAATAGTAAGGATTTACTGGCCTCACTCACAAATAGAATCAATGTTGTTAGAGATATGCTATTGATTAAAGCTTCCCTTACTAATGAAAAGTTGAAACCACCCCCTACTTCAGTTGTCCCTGTTTCAATCATGTGTGTGGTTGTTAAATATTTTAACTGTTATAATTTTTTTAAAAAGAAAACATTGAAAAGAGAAACACAATCATCAATAATATTGTACCTATTTTTGCTTCTTCTTTGCTTGAAATCGAAACCACATCCGCAACCCACATGGAGATCTCCATCTTTTTCTTCGCCTGAAATTGAAACCACAACCCATAAACAGATTAACATCTTCTGAACTCAAAATTGAAACCCACAAACAAATACCCATGTTCTTCTTTTTCGCGTGAACTCAAAATCACAACCCGAAACTGAAATCGCTTTGCCCTCTTAATTTGTGAACTCAGATATCGTTCTTCTTCACTTTGACATTTGTATCGCTTGATCTCGTTAGCGTAACACTCGTATCTCCACCATATCACTCATAAGCATTTGTTCTTCTTCTTTCTTCCCCACCCTCTGTGTTCGTATGTTTTGGGTGAGAGATTATGTTATCAAAAGTTTTTAGTGAGTAATGAAAAGAAAAATCTTTGTCTCTTTCTTCCTCGGTAAATGTGTTTGTGTCAATTTGAAAAAAAGTCCCTCCAAAACATGAAGAGGTTGAATAATGAGAGAAGGGAAACATGCCACGTGGCATAGTTATATGAAATGTGAGTAAAATTGAATTAAATATGTTAATTACTATTTAAGGCATTAGATAGTGTATTTTTTATATATAGTTCAGGATCAAATGACACCAAGGTGTCAAACTTAGTAACATGACACCTCTGATAACTCTTCACCCTATATTCGTATAATAAAATCCACCATTGTATTGAAATCTTTTATCATATAGATCATGTCTATAAAATTTAATATCAATCGGAAATCATTTGACATGTCAACAAGATACATAAAATCGAACGTCTTACAAAACTTCATGAAAGTCATTAATTTTTATCATTCTCTTTAACATATCAAATGATTTTTGATTGATGTGAAATTTTATACGCGTGATCTATATGATAATAGCTTTCAATCCAACAGTGGATTTTGTTATACAGACATAGGGTGAAGAGTTATCAGAGGTGTCATATTACTAAGTTTGACACCTTGGTGTCATTTGATCCCAACCTATATATATATATATATATATATATATATATATATATATATATATATATATATATATAACATATCATATGAGAATACCGTTTTTATGTGAGGAGAATGAATCTCAATTATTAGATTTTAAAATAAATGGTGGAGATTATGTGTCAGTTTTTTTCTCTTTCCTCCATCATTTATTTTAATAATGGAGGAGCGAGAAAATAAAAAACCACACATAATCTCCACCATTTATTTTAAAATCTAATGATTCAGATTCATTATCATGTTCTCGCATAAAAATGACATTCTCATAAGATATATATATATATATATATATATATATATATATATATATAGTGTTATTTGTGTATAATATTATAAAATCTTTAGAATATTTAGTTTGTTTAATGGTATATTAAGTGTAATTTAATTAGGAGGTCTTATTAGACATAAGGATATTATTGTTAAATATTTGTAGTCAAAATTTAATGTCACATATGACAATAGTGATGTATATAGACTATCATGTGAGTATATTGATTATTGTATCTCACTAATCATGGATATGAGATATCAAGTATTTACATAAACATAAATATTATGAGTAATATTTAGAGTGGATTAACCCACCATGGGAATATTACATAGTGTGTTATGTAAGTACTATAAGTTATTCTCATTGTGATAGTTGTGTATTCCATGCTTCATCTTGAAATTATTATGGACCCTTGACGTGGAGTAGAGTACTTTATTGAAGATAAAATATTGTACGTAACAAGTTGACCATTAAGACGGTTGATAGGTACTCTGCAAGTCATATTGAGGAAACTAAGTGATTTAGACAAAATTTGCCCCTCCTACATATATGAGAGTAATATCTATTGGCCCCTTGATCGACTATGACGGTAAAATGCATGGTCAAGCTCAAAATAAGTTAATAGGAGATATTTAATTTATTTGTTGTTATGTAGTATACTCAGGTATTAATAAATATAATATTAGGCAATATAAGAGAGAGAGACATTCTATGTCTTGTGTTTAATATAGATGTAAGAGCAGAAGAGTAATTATACACATAATAATTATCATAAAAAAGTTAGGTGAGATTAAAGAATATTTTCGTCACTTGAGTAGTAGTGATGTGTTACTAAATATCTCTCACTATTTATAATATTAAATATGCGATTTAATATTATTACCAACGTTACGAAAACTTACAGTGTCACACAGATACAATACTGACAATTGACGAATAATTTAATTAATAAAGATTTAATTTAATTAGATGTTAATTGTATTATTTTATACATTAACATAACTATTAACTATTTTATTAAATATGATTTAATTAAATAAGTGAGAATCCATAATTGATTAAATTAAATATGATTTCATTTAATGAATATTTTATTTTATTGAATTAAAAGTGTTTAATTAAATATAAATAATTTCGAGCTTATTTTGGAGTTGAAGTAGGAAACCGAGTGAAACACTAACTCAGAGACATGCTTAGAATCATAGCAATTGCAGTTTATGCTTTTATTTATGTGTAATGATTTATTTCATTTTACAACGGGACACCTTCTTTCATATTTTATTTTTAAATAAAAAATAAATCATTTTCACCTCAGTTGTGATTTCCAACCATGGTGAAATAATCTTATATATATATATATATATATATATATATATATATATATATATATATATTAGTTTCTAGGTCTTTTTAGTTTCACATGTCTAAAACAACACACCTAGAATCTTAACGATGTTTATCATCTCCATTAATAACGAGGGCTCTAAACACATATCATCCTCAATTTATTCAGTATCATATCATAACTCCATATCCATATTTTCTCTAACTCGTAAAAAATAAGGAAATACGAACAAGATATGTGTTTAGAGCTCTCATTTGATACTTACAAGAAGAAAATACCAAAACCATTTATTTGACTTCTTCTCCACATATCTAGTATGTGAAACATCACTACTCACGTTACATTAATGTTGTTGTTGTTGTTGTTGCTTAGACTGAGATTGAATGTTATATGTTGTTGTTTTTTTTATAGATAAATACGTAATAGGTTTATTGTTGATGTTGTAGTTTTGTTGAGATTGAGATTGATTTTTAGTTGTTGTTTAATGTTATTATTGTTGTTAAGGCCGATATTGAATGTTATATGTTGTTGTTTTTTTTTTAGATAAGTACATAATTGGTTTATTGTTGATTTTGTTGTAGTTTTGTTTAGATTGGGTTACTGTTTTTTAGTTGTTGTTCTACTTATCAGAGTTTTGAAAGTTATATGTTGTTGTTTAGCTATTGTTTTTGTGATTCTTTATGCAACTTTCATCTTATTCCTGTAACATGTTAAAAGGACATTAGAGTGACAGAAAATACAATTGAATTTATTATATATAATGTCGATTATTCGTTTTACTAGCCCCTCTTTGAACATATATCCTTTTAAATTGATTTAGAAAATAACAATATGAAAAATTAAGTTATATTTGAATAAATAACTTACAATATTCAATGTTTTTGAGCATTTTGTTAAACAATAACTTGTATACCCAATTTGATCAAACTATTTACTCTGGATGAGAGATAATCTCTTTGTTTCACTATACTTCCAAAAGTTATTATAAAAGATTACAAATGAGTTACAAGAAAATAGTCATTCAAGTCCAAAATATTTATAAGTGTTTCACGATCTCCTTAGATACATCCAAATGTTATCCAAATTCCAAAAACTCTAAGACTCCAACCTTGTCTCTCTAAGTTTATTGAGAATTTTTAGCCCTTCTCTCTAATGGATCCAAAAAAAAATATTCATTAAATGTTAAAATAAAAAATTGTAAATATATTATAATATCCTTTATATTAATTTAGAGGATCTTAGAGTATTTGAAGTATCTTAAATTATATCTAAATTAACATAAAATATATTTATAATATTAAAAAATTAATAAATAGATCCGTGAACCGAAACGACCAAACACGATATCTGCAAACCTTCTAAACTGAGTTCGAACTGTTGTCGAACCCGAGTCGTCTCTCGCCGTCAAAAATATATTATTTGTCTAGAGTATTTCATATCATGACGAATTTGGAAATGCCTGACAATTATAAGTACTACCTCTGTCCCAAATTATAAGTCACTTTGCAAAAAGTATTTGTCCTAAATTATAAGTCACTTTACAATCCCAATACAACATTAATGATATTTTTCCTAATATACCCTTAACTATTTATTTCTCTTTCTTCTTTTGATTCTATTAATTTCTTTTTCCTATGTAATTAATAAAGGACAATAGTGTAAAGTCATACATAATTTCTCTTTTTCATACAACAATGATTACTTTTTTTAAACTGTGTAAAATGCTCAGAACGTCTTATACTTTGGGACGGAGAGAGTAGTTCATATATTTAAAAAATTTAGAAAAATATTCAATAAGATTTAATTTGAACTCTAAATTGATATTTCGAGTTCATTTGTTAGAAAATAAATTTTATGATCAGGAAATTATGCCATTTAAAGTGGGAAAGGAAAAGAATTTTCAATCATTGTGAAATGCTTGTTTTAATCATAGATTTATTATTAAATTTGTACGGCTCTGATCAATTACCAGTTACGTACAGATAACTTGTTAAATTTTTATTCAAAAAGTAATTATGGACCCCACACGTTTTATCATATTAAATTGATTTATTTATTTTTAAAATGCAAAAATAAATTCTTTAATATTTTACTAAAAATATTAAATAATACTTTTCTCTCCATTTTTTATTAATATAATTCAAAGTTGAATATGAAACAAAACCAATCAAGAGAAAGTAGGGGTGGACAATCGGTCGGTTACAGTCGGTTTCGGACTCAAAATTTAAATTTGACGTAAACCACGGTTTCATTTTTATGGTCCAATTTCGACCGATAAAATTTCGATTTTCGTCGGATTCGGTTAAGTCAGTTTGGCGGTTAAGTCGGTTTAATATTTATTAAAAAAAATTTATAAAAATGATTTTTTTTTAATTTTTGTATAAAAAATATTAAATTTTTAGAATAAAACTATTTTTTAAATAAAAATTATTATTACGAAATAATATTTTTAATATTATTTGACATTTATTTTGATCATTATCATACTTTAACTAATAAACTAAATAATATACAAAATTTTATATTACATATCTTGTATTTTTGAGAGTATACAATGCAATCATCAATTTATAAAAATGATAGTATCCTGAAACATTATAAATCTCATTTTTATAGTGAGTCATTCATATAGTAATAAAAATAAATAAAAAATGTATTAATTAAGTTCGGTCGGTTTCGGTTTTCGTCAGATCCAAAATTAACATCCGAGTCCGACCGAAGCAACCCTATAATATCCAAATTAAGCAACCGAATCAACCCGACACCCGACCCGACCCATTTGCACAAAAAAGGCAACGGGTCAGTCGGTTTCAATCGGTCGGTTCAAATTTGTCCACCCCTACGAGAAAGGTGAAGAAACACAAAACTGATGGGTCATTCATTATAAAGGGAAAATATTTATATTGGATCAAATAATCACCTAAAGGTCAGATACTCACCCGAATAAGTGAGAGACACCACATGTTTACCCAAAATCTTAAGCGGATAGACTTTCGACACAAGGAGCCGATCCCTTGCTCGAACCAAGCTCTGATACCACTGATGTGTAATCATGAGGGGGAAACATTCATATTGGTTCAAACACTCACCTAAAGGTCAAAGACTCACCCAAACAAGTAAAAGAGACACTACATATTCACTCAAAACCTTAAAGTGATAAATGTATGAGTACTCTTACTTATAAAATGCTTAACTTCCACATTTCTAATAATATAAAACTAAGAACTCACATTTGTTTCTCTACCTAACTCACACTTGCTTCCCAACAAAAATAACATAACCAAAATTCAAATAATATAAAAATTCGTTCATCTTTGTATATTCAAAAGTTCAAAATTTTCATCTTTTTATCTTTGTAATTTTCATTTTTATATGTTTTTCATGATCTTCCCCCATTTTTTCTTTAAAAATATTCAGATCTAAACAATCAACCCTGCGAAAAACCAAATAAAAAAAATCATTTGTGCTAGTATTGAAACTTTTATCTTAAATTAAAGTTATTCATCACTGATTATAAAAAAAAAAAGTTGTTCATCACTTACAACCCAAGTGTTTTGCGACCGCATTATATTGACTTAAATTAAGTTAACAAATCACATTAATGTGAAACTTTTTGCTTAGATTAAAGTTGTTCACCACTCTCACTCCTAGCATTAATACATTTCGTTTTCATAATTTTTTAAACAATTTGTTAACGCATGAAGTTCCAAAGTCTAACAAAGTTTAAAAATCTTCAATTTCTTATTTTTTTTCGACAATACTTTAATAGAAAAATTACCCAACAATCTTTTAAACACGTAAAACTTAATCGTTGCTTCGTTTAAAAGCAATTACTCAACTGATTTTCTTTCTAAAAATTTTACTTGAACATTTTTCCAATAAATTTTTTGGTAAAATTCCATCAATATGGATTAACAAAGAAAAGTTTAAAAAATCAAAATGACACATTTTTCCAAAAGTAATTTAATGACCAAAAAGATAATTTAACTAGAATGAAATATGTACCATAACAATATTTATGTAGTTTTCACTTGCACTATTACACACAATATATATTGAAGAAACATTCGAAAAAAGCATAGGCACATGACAACCCTCATTCTTAAAGGAAATCAATGCAACACTCTCCTTTATCCTATTTTGGACAAACAAACAAATAAAACTAAATGAAAAGGACTAATTGATATGGACTTTTACATGGGCCACTCCAAAAACTTCATGAATGAACCCCACGTGGAAATAAATATGAATAAAGACTCAAATCCATCTACTTCATCATCTATAAAAAAAAATTAAAAATACAAATTTGTCCTCAAAAATCTCAAACGTCGATCAAATTAGTCTCTTTTAAATTATTTTAATCGTTGTTTTGACCAAATTGACCGACGTTTAAAATTTTTTAAGAACTAAATTGATAATATATTTTATTTATCACTACTAAATATATAACAATACTTAATAAATACACAAATAAATAAACACTTTCGTTTATTCAATGATTTAGAAGTTCTTCTATCATTTGAAGTGCAATTCTTTGTTCTTCATCTAATCGATTATTTTCATTATTTTTTTCTTCTCCGTCTTTTTCTTTTTCTTCAGGGTTTTCGACTTTCTCAGAATCATCATTAACAACAATAGACGGTAATATTTCCGAATTAGAATTAAGTACTATTTCTCCTTCTTCTTGTTCTTGTTCTTTCTCTTTCCTTTCCAATTCAACCATCATGATCCAACTCGAGTCGGAGCGAGGGCCGGCTCGTTTTTGCCACACTCCAAAGTGTGAATTCTCAGTGTCAAGCCTTAGACAAGTAAGTGAAGGTGAAGGTGATTTGCAACATTTTCTAAGCTTTGCACTTAGAATTGCAGAGAGTGATGTATTAGTAGAAGTAGTAGTGGAACTTGAAGAAGAAGATGCAAATGATTTTTGGTTATTATTGTTGTTGTTATTTGGTGTTGGATTGTTATCAGAAACTGGAAAATTTGTTTTTGCATTTCTTCCACTCATTAAAATTGCTGCCTCATCATAAGCTCTTGCTGCTTCTTCAGCTGTTTCAAATGTTCCTAGCCATACTCTCCTTTTCCTTTATCAAAAAAAAATTGCAAATTTGACTTTCATTAATTCAATTCACATTCTCATGTGGCCTAATTAATAAACATTAAATCTCTAAAATCTCATTAATAAATTCAATGCATAGTTTTATTTGGCCTAACAAGCAATAATTGATACATTTCATCATAATTCAATGCATATTTTTATTTGGCCTAACAAGCATTAATTCTCTAAGATCTCATTAATTAAATCAACATTTTCATTTGACCTAATATGAAATAATTTCATAAAAATTTCTCTAATTGATTCAATGCACATAGATCACAAACATTTCAAGATCAATGGAATCAACAAATAGTGCATAAATTTAGATTTATATATGGTGATAAAAAAAATGTAAAATCAATGAATTTTTATTCTCTAATGTCAAGGAAAAACGCAATTATGCAGTCGAGTAATTCACATAGTTGGAAAATCCAACACTGTAAATTAACCGTCTGCATGATTCATATTGTCTCGACATTGTAGAATATAAATTCAACAAAGAAGGTAAATCGAGTTCTTATAATGAGATGAGTTTAAAGAGAATGTACAATAAAGGATGACGAATCTCCGAAACCCAAGAGCCCCAATGGCGTTGCCTAACACCTCTAAATTTCTTTGATTTCACCATGTTATATTGAAGGTGAGAGAGATAGAAAGAGAGAGTAGAAATTGTTGCAATAGAATAAAGAAATGATGCCAATTTATATAGCATGGAGTGATGATAGTGAAGAGATTTAAGGCAAGTTCTAAAGAAGGGTATACACGTGATTTTTGGTTTGGTAGGATTTTCACACAGTATACAAGGGTAAACTACTATGACTGATATTTTGTTACTCTTTATCTAGTATTGATGTTGATATCCTTTGAAAATGCCTTTAACGGTCATCATTTATACTAGAATGGAAAAGATGTTAGGTAAAAGAATAGAAGGGAAAAAAATGATTTTTAACTTCAAAAGTTAAAATGTAGCTATTTCAATTTTACTAATAAGGAAAGGGTCTTTTTCTTGTGGAAAGTTGTGAGTCTAGTCTTGTGTAATTCTATAGGAATGTGATCAAATTTCTATAAAACCCCTGCCAATCTTGAACTATGCTCGGATAGTAACTCGTAGGCTTCAGAATAAAAAATGATACTAGCTTCGTCTTAAATTATAAGATGTTTTTGACATTTCATACAAATTAAAAAACTTAATAATTACTTTGTGGGATAGACAAATTAGAAACGATTTTATGGTAATACCTCTTATAATTACATAAGAGAGAAAAATTAAAAGAGTTAAATGAATAAATAATAATAAATACTTGAGGATATATTGGAGAAAGTGTTATAAATAGTGTATTAGAAATGTAAAACAACTTATAATTTGAGACAATTTATTTTTGACAAAATGACTTCAATTTAGAAAAGAGAGAATATATGAGAAGGCTAATTGAGATTTTGAAATGGTGGACTAATTTTTGTTTATGATAGAGAAATTGATCTACAAAATTAGTATTATATTATGATTTAAAAAATAACAGTACGTATTAGTTTCGGCTCCGTTTACCGTGACAGACCTCAATAGGCCTCTCACGTGAGAGACCTCATTAGCGACAGATTTTTACCGTCACTAAATGTTACTATTCATTTAGCGATGGATTTTTTCCATAACTAAAAATGAATAGTACTACCTTCGTCCTTAAATATAAGATCCCGTTGAGAAAATTACGGGAATTAAGAAAGTTGGTTAGAGTATTAAATTTATTGACTATTTTGTATAATTTTACAAGTTTATCCTTAGGAGAGAGAAATAGTTAATGTGCATGTAACTGTATTTATTACAGAGTGCAAAAAAAGATGTAATATAATTAGGGGTATGTGTGGAAAAAAGTAATTAATACACTTTGAAAGTTGAAGAGGGTCTTATAAAAAGGGACAAGAAAAAAACTCAACAGGGTCTTATAATTAGGGACGGAGGTAGTAATATTTAGCGATGATAAAAATCCGTCAATAGATGTTACTATTCATTTAGCGACGAATTTTTACCGTCACAAAAAATGAATAGTAATATTTAGTGACGGTAAAAAATTCATCGCTAAAATGAATAGTAACATTTAACGATGAAAAAAATTCATCACTAAATAAATAGTATCATTTAGTAACATTTAGGAGTTTTTTTTTTTTTTTTTGAGAGAATGTATTTTGTGGATAAGTAATTTGTATAAGTTGGCGGCTGTCCTTTTGTAATGCCGTAGTTGCAAATATTTTGAAGTGACGGTCACAAAAATCGAGGTGGTAGCCATTAGAAGAAAACTTTCAATGTTTCTTTATACTATGTGCCATACTTGTAAACCTACAATCTATAATTCTCATGAAAAAATATTAAAAAATCATACCATTATGTAATTTTTGTATGTATAATAACATATTACATGATGTTTGAGATGTTGATTTTAAACAATATTATGTAATTTTTGTATGTATACCATTTAGTAAATTTTAAATTGCAGTTTTTAAATACTATTTTGATCTATTTTAAATTTGTGGCACTAGATTTAAGAAATGTTGATTTTGGACATGATAACCATTATAGTTTATTTTAGGGAGGTGTATGACTGGTTGTATATAAATTTTTTAAAATTTTGATTTGCAGACAATTTGACTCTATTTCTATCAACTTAAAACAGTTGCCCTTTAATCGAAGTTAAGAGGACTATGCGAACTTCGAGTTCCTACAAACGATATTAGCACATCGTTCAAGAAATAGAGATATGTGATGAAGTCACTATTACAAATAATATATTTCGTGACAAAATTTTCATTCCATTCTACTAAAAATTAAGGTAAAATGTCAAGGCACACTATGTTTTATTTTATATTTTTAAAAATAAATAACATATATTTCCTCGGTTTCTAAATATAATCGAGAGAAAAATAATTCAAGATATACTTCGAATCTCACTTTATATTTTTATTTCATTTAAAAGTAATGTCTTTCTGTTTATTTTATTTTTTATTGTTTAAATAATAATCTATTCTTTCGATTATATATATATATATATATATATATATATATATATATACACTACTACGAAAAACTCATTTAACAACGGTTGGGAATGACATATAATGACGCGGGCGAGGGCGTTGTTATGTAGATTGTTGTTGTATATATGATACTTACAACGACGACCTTGTGTTGCGTTGTAATAATGAGGAAAGCGTGCTAACTATCACAACGGTTTTACATTACACCGTTGTAATAAATATAATTGTCCTCGGTTCGATTCCCAGCAGCACAGTTTTAATATTTATTTTTTGCTGGACAACGCGCCAGATATTATAACGGTTAGGAAATATAACCGTCGCTAAAGTTTCAGCAAAATTAACAAATATCATCCTGCTTTTATAATTAATCCCATTATTTTACCTGTATTATTGTTCTCCATATCTCAGCACAGCAGAAAAATACAATTCACATTTTGTGATACAGTTTTCATAATAATATTAATCGTGTCATATTCATAATATCACATATACCAGATTACAGTTTATCAGAACAAACATACAGTTTACACACATTACATAACTTCACATAACCTACATAAATAAAATATCACATATACCATATTACAGTTTACACACATTACATAACTTCACATAATTGTAACTTGGTGTATTGGTATCTTGTCTCCTGGCCTGGTGTCTGGACTCAAAATACCTATGCTTTCAAATAATTATACTTGTTAGTAAAAATACTTCTAAACTATAACATACAATTAATATATTATGAATAAATAATAAATTACGTACTTGTTAATTTTTCCATATGCCTTCTTCATGATCGAGTCATATAGCATGCACGACATCTCCATCAACTTCATCATATGAGGTAGGAACTTGTGTTGTGTAAGAAGGTGTGGACGGAATATCAAGACTTTCATCACTAAGAGGAATGTATTTTCCTTGGAGAACGATTGACCATTTCCCCGATTTGTCCGATGGATCGGAAACATAGAAAATTTATTTTGCTTGAGAAGCCATGATGAATGGTTCTGTATTAAAAGATGCCTTGCCAAGGTCGACCCGGGTGAATCCTAAGTCATCAATGTCTACACCATTACTATTATTGGGAACCCACTTGCATTTAAATAAAGCCACTTTGAAAATAACATAATCAATCTCCCAAATCTCATCAATGACACCATAAAACGCGGTAGTTGCCAATACCGGATTCTATCTTTCGAACTAGAGAAATACATCGATTCGGCTTCAACCATAACCCCACTATTTTGCATTGTACTACGATCATCTTTTGATTTTGTATAAAAGGTATAATGACCAATGTTGTATGCACTCCAGGTAATGACACAAAATTTTGGCCTGTACGACAACCATCTAAGTATCTCGGATGCACTAGGATCATTAGATACACTTTTATTAAACCAATCCATGAATCTATTGTTATGCTCTATCAACAACAACTTGTCATTCATTCGGGGATATTTTTTCTTCATAAGTCTTTTGTGAGTATCTATGAAAGGTTGAACCTCATCTATATTATTCCGAGCCATTGACCTAACATTTAGACCTTGAATACCTCTTCCGTCTGTGTCAGCATGACGAGACTTTGGAATTCCTATAGAATCTGCATCCGACAAATAGTTTGTACAAAACTCAACAGCTTCTTCTGTGATGTACCTTTCAACAATCGAAGCTTCCGGTCGGTGATGATTCTTCGTATATCCTTTAAAGATCTTCATATATCGCTCTATTGGATACATCCACCTTAAATAAACTGGACCACAAATTCTGATTTCTCTTACGAGATGAACAAGTAAGTGAACCATAATGTCAAAAAATGATGGCGGAAAATACATCTCCAACTGACACAAGATTATGGCAGCCTCATCTTCTAATTCATCCAATTTTTTGAAATCAAGAACTTTATTACATATGACATTGAAGAATAAACACAATCTCGTTATAGTTACTCTCACATTTTTTGGAAGGATCCCAAGGATAGCCACTAGTAGAAGTTGTTGCATCAATACATGACAATCATGAGATTTTAAACCAATTAACTTGAGATCTTTAATTGATACAAGTTTCTTGATGTTTGATGAGTAACCTTGCGGAACTTTAATACCTTGCAAACACTCGCAGAACATCTTCTTTTCCTTTTTAGATAGAGTGTGACATGCTGGAGGCAGATAAGTTCTTTTTCCTTTCTCTATTGGAGCCAACTGTTTTCGTATACCCATCTTCTCCATATCAAGACGGGAAGTCTTACTATCTTTAGTCTTGCCCGGAATGTTTAGAAGTGTGCCAATCAAACTATCACACACATTTTTCTCCACGTGCATCACATCAAGACAATGTCTAACATCAAGACTTGACCAATATGGAAGATCAAAGAAGATGGACCTCTTTTTCCATATATTTTTCGCAACTGCCCCTTTTTCTTTTCCTCTCTTCCCACCTTTTTCTTTTTCTCTCTTCCCACCTTTTTCTTTTTCTATCTTCCCAAGGACAACATTAATGTATTCCTGCCGTTGATAAACTTCATCACCGGTTAAAGGTTTAGGAGCCTCACCAAACTCTTGCTCTCCATTAAAAGCCTTTTGCAATCTACGATAAGGATGACCCGATTTTAGAAATTTTCGATGCCCAAGGTAAACGGTATTTTTTCCAAACTCAAGTTGGTGATAACAAGTATCATCTTCACATATAGGACACACTTTATGTCCTTTGACGCTGTATCCCGCCAAGTTACTGTAAGCCGGAAAGTCGTTAATTGTGCAAAATAACATTGCACGTATATTAAACTTTTCCCCAGAATACGCATCATCAACTTCAACGCCTTCATCCCACAAGAGTCGTAAATCATCAATTAATGGACTAAGATAAACATCTATGTCGTTACCAGGTTGTCGTGGTCCAGAAATCATCATACTTAACAGTATATACTTGCGCTTCATGCACAACCAGGGAGATAGGTTGTAAATAGTGAGAAGAACAGGCCACGAGGTATGATTAGTGCTCATATTACCAAAGGGGTTCATTTCATCGGTGGCAAGCCCAAGCCTAAGATTTCTTGGCTCGACTCCAAAATTCGAAAACAACGAATCAATTTTCTTCCATTGCAAAGAATCAGCTACATGGCGAATGTTTCCATCACGAATCCTTTCATCTGCATGCCATCTAAGATTCTTTGCGTCATTCGAATTAGCAAAACGTCTCTTTAATCGTGAAAGTATTGGCAAGTACCATAACACTTTAGCAGAAGGATGCTTCCTACTAATATTGTCATAGTGATCATTGTCATCACCATTGCTAGCCTTCTGCTTGTAACGCGACACACCACATTTCAGACATTGAAACAAGTCTTCATACTCTTTCCGAAATAATATGCAATCATTAGGGCAAGCATGTATCTTGATATACTCCAGACCCAGTGGACACAATATCTTCTTGGCCTCATAGCAACGATCCGACAATTTGTTATCTTCTGGTAACATTTGCTGTAGGAATTCAAGTAATTCCGTGAAACTTTTATCCGACCATCCATTTTTTGCCTTCAGATTAAACAACTTTAACACCGCCGACAATCGTGTGAACTCTTTGCATCCCTTATATAAAGGGGTGTCTTTATCACTATATAAATTATCATAAATATGAGCATTCATAAAAGAAGATTCCCCAATATCACGGAACATATCCTCTAGGTGATCTTCCATATATTCATCTTCCTCCACTCTTTGACTTTGTGACGCCCGACTTTCCTTATTATCCACCTCACCATGCCACGCCCATATTATATAATTTTGACATATACCATCACAACAAAGGTGATTGTGTATTTCTTTCTTTGTACCCTTTTTTATATTAGCGCAAACAACACAAGGACAATAAAAGATACCATCATTGCCGGGAAGATGTTTATCAGCGTATTCAAGGAATTCACAAACTCTGTTCTCATAAACCGGATCTAATTTATTGGCTTTCATCCAACTACGATCCATTACAACTTCTGAAATTTATACATGTATAATAATGTGAATGACACACCAAAATCTAATCCAAAAACTCAAGCATATGCATATACAATATGAACAAAGAAAAAATCAATGAAGATGTACTCTAATACTAAACGTAAAGCATATGAAACATCTCATTCTGACTTGAGCATATACAATATGAACAAAGAAAGAAGGAATGAAGATGTTGAAGAGAACCTTACTTCGAAGCTGAAGAAGCAAATGAATGATGAAGACGGTCAATATTTGAGCATAAACCAAGAAAAAAGGAATGAAGATGTTGAAGAGTACCTTATTTGAGCTCCAAATGAATGGATACGAAGAGGGTAAAGGTTAGGGCGTCTTTGGCTCACTTGTTCGATTAGGGCGTCTTATGAAAGAAATACATAATAAGTTTTGTTTTAATTTATCAGTAAACCTTTTAATCTCGGTGGAGAAACAAACCGTAGTGGAATCTTAAGTGAAATGTACTCTATTACTACTGTTGCTCATCTTAACCGTTGTAAAATAATTTACAATTTATTTTATAAATAATGGACTTAATTGACACACGCTAAATGTACTCTAAAAAATGGAAAAAATGTAGTTGCAGGGAATCGAAGCTTGATACATTTCATTTATTACTACAGTTGCTCATCTTAACCGTTGTAAAATAATTTACAATTTATTTTATAAATAATGAACTTAGTTGACACACGCTAAATGTACTCTAAAAATTGGAAAAAATGTAGTTGCAGGGAATCGAAGCTTGATACATTTCATTTATTACTACGGTTGCTCATCTTAACCGTTGTAAAATAATTTACAATTTATTTTATAAATAATGGACTTAATTGACACACGCTAAATGTACTCTAAAAATTGGAAAAAATATAGTTGCAGGGAATCGAAGCTTGATACATTTTATTTATTACTACGGTGGTTTCATTCAACCGTCATTAAATGACTCAGCTTTTAAATGGGCGCGAAATTTTTAACCTATTACAACGGCATAAAAGGATGCGTTGTAAGCCTGGCGTTGTTGTTTTAGCCTTTTGTAGTAGTGATATATATATATATATATATATATATATATAGGGAACGTATCATATGAGAATGCCATTTTTATGTGAAAACATGAGAATGAATCTGAACCATTAGATTTTAAAATAAATGGTGGAGATTATGTGTCAGTTTTTTTTTTCTCTCCTCCATCATTTATTTTAATATGGTGGAGAGAGAAAAACAAAAATTACACATAATCTTCACCATTTATTTTAAAATCTAATGATTCAGAATCATTCTCATGTTCTTACATAAAAATTGCATTCTCATAGGATATGAACCCTATATATATATATATATATATATATATATATATATATATATATATATATATATATATATATATATATATATATATTGTGGAATTGCTTATAAATTTTTTTGGAATTGACAATGCATATTGAATTTTGGTTAGTGATATATTGTTCAAAAGAATTATACATTTAAAATTTTAAGTGAAAAAATATTTAGTGACTTTATTTTATGATTGAACTCTAAATAATTAAATTACATATGTAATCGAATAGGAATTTTTTATCTAAATAATTCATTTTTTTAAAAATTTATTTTCAAAATAACTTAGATTTTAAAAAAAATTCTAAAGTACCTCACTTTCAAACAATTTTTTTTTGGAACGATGTGGTATTGTCAGGTGAATTAGCGACAATACTTCATTTTTTAATGGAGGCACCAATTGGATTGGCGAGTGCACATGGTGTTGCCAACGCGATTGGCGCTAGTGTACAAATTGGCAAAGGAGGCGCAAATTGGCCTGACATCAGTGTATATTGTGATTTTTTTTAGTATAAGTAGTAAACATTAATATTTAATTTAAAATATTTTTACAACACTATCGATGACGATTGGGTTGGTCATACCGGCCACCGATTCCACACCCCCTAGCTACTTTAACTCGTTGCACTTGTTTTTTATTCACTTTAGGTGTTCGAGGAGTTGAGATCTCAAAAACATCATCAGAATCCCTAAGAAGTTCTTGCATTTCTAAGAAGAATTATGTATGGACGACACACTGCCATAACTTAGTTCACGACCCATGCTTGAGTAGTTAGGATGTGTAAATGGGGTTATTGGTGTGTGGTCTGGATGATTAAATGAGGACATTGGTGTGAATGATTCATTGGATAAATGTTGAAATGGTTGTTATGGTGTTTGATAGCCATATGGTTGTTGTGATGTTTGGATGTTTTGGCTATGGTATGATATTTGAGAGTTTTGGATATGGTATGAGGAAAGGTTGTTGTTATATGTTCTTTGGGTGTTTGGTCTATGGTAGGATGATGTGTTAGGGGCATATGCATTTTGGATGCCTTGAGTATAGTCATTTTGTTTTCGATTGTATGGAGGAAGCTCTTGGTATTGTGGTTAGGTGTCTGACATGTTTTGATTGTGGGTTTGAGTGGTTATGGGTCGGTAATTTTGTTGGATAAGGAGTTGTGAGTAACAGGTCTGGTAATTTTATAGGGGGTTAGACGTTGAAGCTTCTTGTGTGTAAGTGGTTTGTCGTGGGTCGTATAGATACTTATCTTCAGAGACAAACCTAGTTGCAATCGATCTGTACAGAGCCATATAAGTATTAGTTGGTCTAGGTGGGGTTGGCATCATAGTGTCATGTAAGACACGGTCACGACGGTTCCTCCATTTACAAAACTCAGATTTAGCGAAGTTCTTCCAATTATCAAATTTTCATTGTTCATTAATTTTTCGTTGGTGCCATTGTCTGAGGCACGTCAGGGGATCCAGGATGTTTTAAAGCATTCTGAACTGTAGTTTCACATGATCACTATGGTGCATCTCAACGGTGGTGAACCTGATGATCGGCGTGCATGCAGTCCAAAAGGCTACATCTTTTTCTCTGACTTCATGTTGATGTTCCAAGTTTAGATATGGACACCAAATGAATTGTAGAAGAAAAATAGATTAAATTATAAAATGGGTGATATTAAAAATAAATTGATTCGTTTAGTGGCAATACATCTTCTGGTGTAAGGTGATCCAAGAGATTGCGATATTGAATGATACAATGTCTATGACATATGTTGTAAGTCATACCACGAGCTGACCATCTAAACCAAAAAAGTTCAAATGAATTATTTAGAGATAATAACCGGTAAAGTAAGTAAATGAAAATAATGTTATTAGCTTACTTTTGTGCGTACGAGAATGTGAAGTCGTTGTGGTTGATGGGCGCTAGGGACGACAATCTAGACCAACCCCATGCTTGGAGTAAAACGGCGCATCCAGAAAATATAGACACGTCTTTCTTTGCGTTTGTACATAAAGAGTTATACAAATAAGACAGACAAGTGGAACCTCAACTATATGTTCCTATTTTATGTAGGTGTCTTAATAAGGGTAAATACGTAACATGCATACTAGAACCACTACCTTCGGGAAATAATAATGAACCAATTAAAAGCATAATATAAAACCTAGTTTTTATTATTTTCCTTTCTTTGGTAGAATTTTCATCAAATGTTAAACTGTTGTAATATGTCTTAAGGTGCAAAAGTAAGATACCTTGGCCTCTCGGGTTATCATCCAACAAGTCGGTACCCAAAAGATCCTCACAAATTGAATATACAAAGTTGATTTTTCCATTGACCGCCTTAGGATTTGAGACGATGAAGATGTTGAAAATATGTTTGTTAGTCACGAACATTCTGGTTTCAACTATATTGAGTTGTATACTTTACTCCAACAAACTCTTCCATCTCAATAATCTTAGATAATTGTTCAATCTGAACCTACATCTGTATATTCAAATGAAGTTGAAGACGCAGATTCAGATGAAGTTAAAGATGTAGAAGTATATAAATCTGAAGTAGAAGTTTATGTTGTTGATGATGAAGAAGAAGAAAGTGAGAGACAATTCAATTTTTTGTTGAACACTGACACCGAAGATGATGATCATCAAGCACCGTTGTCTCCAAGTCATGTATATTGTCCCCCTCAACATATGAAAAACTTGAACTTGAATGACGATGAGCCATCCTCTAATATTTTTTACAAATCATATATGCAGTCAAAGGGTGAGTTAAAAGTGGGAGACCGTTTCCGCACTAAAGAAGTCGGTGTGTGAGCTATCAAAAATTTTTACATGGAAAAATCTGTTGATTATGCCATAGATCGTATTGATGTGAGAAGGTATGTCATTCTTTTTCATAATGTGTTTTACATGTTTTGACTGGCACCGTCTTACAGGAAGAGGAGTGATTCATGGGAGATAAGTTCTATACAACCACCTCATACTTGCACCGCCACTAATATTTCACAGGATCACCGTAAATTAACCTCTAAATTGATATATCAAGACATTTTGCCTCTTGTTAGCAAGGACCCTTCAGTGAAGGTGATTATAATAATCTCTCATATCTTTACACGATATAATTATACTCCATTGTATATGAAAGCGTGGATTGCAAAAACATAGGTTGTTGAACGAGTATATAGAAATTAGGAGGATTCGTGCAAATAACTTCCAAAATATTTGGTGGCACTTAAGACGTATGCTCTGGGAACTGTTACCATTTTAGAGACACTGCCAGCATATATGCCGGACAGAACTTGTCTCAGTGGAAATAGAATATTCCAACGAATCTTTTGGGAGTTTCAACTATGCATCAAAGGTTTTGCATTCTGCAAACCTATTCTTCAAATTGATGGAACATGGCTTTACGGGAAATACAAGGGCACATTAATTGTGGTAGTGGCACATGATGGCAACAGTAACATCTTTTTGGTTGCCTTCGCTCTGGTTGAAGGTGAGACTCTTGGTGGTTGGAGTTTCTTTCTCAAGAATCTCAAAGCACACGTTGTTGCAGACATCATATCCCTAACATCATCGTCATCTCTAACTCGCACCCACATATGCTTCGTAGCATTATTGTCATCTGCAATTGAGATGTATGAAACAACCCTCTCGATACTTCTAATTATTTCTCCATCATTAATCTCTCAGTCTAACCAACTTTTTAAACTCCTTTCAAGATGCTCGAAACTTTGGTTGTTCCAAAAAAGCATTTGCATCGGAGGTTTCGTTGCGGAATAACATACATGCCCATATCTTTTAACAATCATGATAGAGTCACTACTACAAAACGCGCATACAACAACGCTAGGTTTACAATGACTTGCCTATACACCGTTATAATAGATGTGAGCATTTTTTTAATGACGGTTAATATTCCAACCGTGGTGAAATGTGAGGCCTTTCACCACGGATATTTAAAAAACCGTCATTATAGGTAGCGCCTGGTCATGAGTTCAATTCCCAGCACCAACATTTATGGTTTTTTACATATGCCCACAACCTTTCACCACGGGTATTTGCAAAACCCTCATTATAGCATATAGTTTAATTTTAGGTCTTGCTCTTCAAAAAATCGGTTTTAGGAAAAATTGTCTCCTTTTTTAGATCTGTTTCGTGCATCTGAAGCAGAAAAATCATGCAGTCATTAGTCCTTTACTCTGGAAGAGTTACGGGACTTTACCCTCAAAACCTCAAATTCATCTTTTTTCTATTTTTAATGAATTTTTTACTGTTTTCATAGTCTCAAAAATTCTAAAAAAATTCTCAAAATTCTTATTTTACCTAATTAGATTAAATTTCGTGTTTTTAGATTTTTCTGGATTTATTTTAATCATGTTACTTCTTTCTTATTTTTCAAAATGCTAACAGACCTTTAACCACGGGTATTTAAACCAACCGTCATTATAGGTGGCGATTTTACTTATTTTTTCAAAATGCTTACAGACCTTTCACCACGAGTAATTTAAACTAACCGTCATTATAGGTAGCGTCTTGTCATGGGTTCAAGTCCCAACACCAGCATTTTTCAAGTCTCATTACCAATATTATAGGTGGCGTGCATATTGAGTTTATTCACTATCCTTAAACAAATCTTGGCCGTCCATTTAGTGATTATCAACGGTCAAGACACTACTATTAGTGATCCGCGTGAAACCTAAAACTTAGACATCTTCTACCTCCAAACATCATCTTTCATTTACGATACTCTATTTCTCCACTAAACCAAATTTCAGAACAAATTTTAGAACTCGAGTTAGCAATGTTAGTTGTTGGTGTTCTTTTTTAATTATTTTTGTTCTTTGTTGTTATTTTTTATTATTGTTGTTCTTTTTTATTAATGTTGTTCTTTTTGTTATTTTTGTTATTATTATTGTTATTATTATTGTTGTTATTGTTGTTGTTGTTGTTGTTGTTCTTCTTCTTCTTCTTCTTCTTCTTCTTCTTCTTCTTTTTGTTATTGTTGTTGTTGTTGTTGTTGTTGTTGTTATTGATGTTGTTGTTGTTGTTGTTGTTGTTATTGTTAAAGTTGTTGTTGTTGTTATTGTTGTTCTTGTTGTTCTTCCTGTTGTTCTTGTTCTTACTGTTGTTCTTGTTCTAATACTGCAATTTTTTTTATTTTATTAAAAGACATACAACAACGGGTATTTAAAATAACCGTTGTGAAATGGTGCACGCTTTCTGGAATACAACAACGGTCCCAGGACCGTCATTGTACGTACCGCATATACAACAACACTCTACATAGCAACGTCTTCGCCCGCGTCATTATATGTCATTTCCAACCGTTGTTAAATGGGTTTTTCGTAGTAGTGAGTTAGTAAAGAAAATGAAAGAAGAATTTGAAATGAAGGCACCTTCATTTATACTAAATTTTTTTACAATATACACCGATGTCAGGCTAATTAGCGTCTTCTTTGCTAATTTGTACATTGACGTCAATTGGTTGACAACACCATGTGCATTCGTCAATCTAATTGGTGCCTCCATTAAAAAATGAAGTCATATCGTCAATTCGACTGGCAACATCACTTCGTCCCTTTTTTTTTTTTTTGAAAATGAGATACTTTAGAAATTCTTTTTAAACTTAAATTATTTTAAAAATAAATTTAAAAAAGTGAATTATTTAGATAAAAATATTCATACAATAACTAACCAAAAAAAGAAATACTATATACACATAATGTTTGATATGTTATACACTTAGCGCTCTATAGAGACATTATATGTGGGCATTGTCTCCACAATTTAAAATTTATGAATATATTTCTATACGGTGCCTCCATATATAGACTTTAAATTTATGAATATACTCACTCCGTCCCAAATTATAAGACGTTTTGGGTTTTTCACACAAATTAAAAAATTTAATTATTACTTTATGGAAAAGACAAATTATGTATAACTTTACAGTAATGCCCCTCATAATTATATAGGAGAGAGAAATTAAAAGAGTTGAAAGAATAAATAATAATAAATATTTAAGGGTATATTGGAGAAGATGTCATTTATATTACATTGGGAATGTAAGGTGACTTATAATTTGGGACAAATTTTTTTGACAAAGTGACTTATAATTTGGGACGGAGGGAGTAATTTCTATACGGTGCCTCCATATATAGACTTTTATAAAAAATATAAAATAATTATAATAATTTCCTTCCAAAACACTACGCCTAAAAGGACATACAAAGATACATCACTGACCCAATTATAAATCTTTGATTAAAAACAGCATATTTTCCTATATATATATATATATATATATATATATCATGTTCTCTTTTATCAATTGAGACAAATTTCAACAATGTTTTTAACTAATTTTTTTATTTCTATTAAGTACCCTTCAATTTTGGAGATGCTATAAATATTTGAGTTATCAACATCAATTCAAAAAGTGAAATAGAATTAGCCTTTGAGTTTTACATCTCTAACACTTAATGAATTACTCTCTCCGTCTCATAAAAAGTGTCTCATTTGTATTTTTTTTTATCTCAAAATAATTGTCCATTTACATTACCAATGTTGTAATTATTATTATTTTTCCATTACTATACCCCTATTTATTAAATTTCACTTTATTCAACTACTTTATCAACTACATTTAATAGGGGTATTTTAGTAAATGACATTAACTTTTTCACTACAACCAACACATCTAATCATTTTCTTAAGAACCGCGCATTGCTCAAATATGACACTTTTTATGAGACGGAGGGAGTATAATTAAAGACAAATTTCATATTTTCTAATAGCACCCCTAAATAAAATATACATTTTTATGCGCATTGGATATTGGGAATAATAATCTATTAAGGCTTGATAAAATAATATAACATAAAATATCATGTAGTTTTAAAATTCAATGAATTTTATATGTTTGATCTATTATATAATAATAAAAATAATAATAATAATATTGAATTACACTGGAATGGAAGGCAAACAAGGCAAACCGTCAACAAATTTTGTCACTACCTCTTTTTGAATGAACATATCAATCATCTTACAAACTATGTTCATAGTATTAGGAGACACAATATTTCTATCCATAAGTCTTTCGACTATTTGTAAAAGATTCATTCTCTTTAATGCAAGGAAGTCAAAAATGTCAAACGCAAATAGTATAAAACCATGTTGATTATTAGAACATGTCTTCTAATATTTGACATTTTTTACTTAAACTGACTTTGAGGACTGTGTGTCTTATGGTAAAACCTCGAATCCTCGAACCCACGAATGGGGAAACCCTATTTAAATCCATAAATGCATGTTTCCTTCTTACCCAATTGTACCCCGAAATATTTATTGGACTAAGTGTCGATCTTATCTTTTGTGGAAAGATAGAGACAATAACATTTGCCTTTTTATTTGCATATACTTATGTCTTCATATATATATATATATATCCCCAACAAAGTCATGCTGATATTGGAAGACTGGAAGCTGCCTATAGTGAATTATGTGTCCTTCAAATGTATCTAAGAATTCCTTAAAAAAAAACATGGAAAACTTCTTCATATGAAAATAAGGAAATCATAAGAAAATGTCTAAAGATAGTACGATACTCTACTAGTGACATATGTTGGCCTAGTTCATCAATGTAAATAATGGGAATAGCTAGGAGAAAATTCTGAGCATGTGCTTCTTGCAAACACCTAAAATTTGCTTTTTGTCTTATGTTTATGTGAAACGTTACTTCCATGACCTGAACATTTTTACTAAAAAGTGTATTTGTTGAAACATGTTAGGCTTTGTGGGACACTGCCATTGCTAGTAAAACTGCTAAGGATAATATATTTGCTAAATTACAGTATATGACAACCACTTATGTTGTAGGGCTGTCAAAGGTTCTTAGGCTTGTTGTGATGTTAAAGCTAGCTCACACAAAGAGATGAGAAGCTTTGTATCTAGTATTTTGCATAATTATTTGGATTTCTTAAAATTTTAGGTATTGATAGAAATCCACGGGCCTAGATCTTAGGCTTCTATGAAGTAATAACTTCTTCTAGGAGAGTGGGGAGTATGCATTAAACTTCCTTATTACTCATGAGAATGTGATCTTCCATTTTGACTCCTTTTCCCATACCATGGTGGAACGGAACACGTTACTTTCATATTCCCACAAACGAGCGTGTAATTCAAGAAACGAGTTATACAACCAAGAAATGGGAGCCCATCCCAATAAATGGGTGGTCAAGAGGCTGGTGCAGGCAATATGTTTAGTCAACTCACCTTAGTGGAGCTTCTTCGCCGCCTCTTATGGGTCATTTATAAATATATCAATAAACAATCTCTCAAGCACGACTTTAAAAAGTTGAAATGATTTAGTTTGTTTTCCCCATTCTTAGCTGGACAAGTCTCTCAAGTATGACCCCATCTAATCAACTTGCAAATATTTTTACAAAACCTCTTCCTAAAGAAACTTCCTTTTTCTATGTTTTTTATTTATCTCTCGCCTTTTTTATCGCGACAAATGGGGAGAAGTATACTCTCAAAGAAAGTAAAGTATACTTTCTATTCATGTGTGGAGAATTTTAACCACTCCAATTATATATATATATATATATATATATATATATATATATATGTTTCATTTTACCACCTTATGATATATGTTGTCATCATCAAGAGGATAGTTTGCCTTATCTGTTGTTGGTTTATTTGGTGGTTGAGAAATCAAGTTATATTCAAAGATGCAATGGCTGTTTCGAAGGAAGTTTTGTTTAGCGTGATACATTTCTCTTGGTGGTGATTGGACTTTTCCAACCCGGAACGTCAAAAATGTAATTACTACAAGTGGTGTAAAAGTCCAATGGATTTTTTTGAAATAGTTAGGACTTATAATGTTGGGGGATTACAATAGGTCATTCCAATTGTAAATTGTGGGGTTATCTATTTGTATGGATTGTTGCCTTTGGGTCTTTGGCCCTTTATATATAAAATTGAGTGATTATAAAAAAAAAATCATCAAGAGGATTGGAAAATGTGGATCTATGTTCTTTTAAGTATGAAGTTACTTCCTGAAGTTTTGACGACAACAACACCCAAGAATGTTGAAGTCAGTGGTAATGACTTTCTAACTTTATGATGATGGTCACCAAAGCATCTAAAGTCTCATATAGTAGGAGACTCAATATTCCTCCATTAAAGTGCTTGTACGATCCTTGTATCTAGCAAAGGATCTTGAAAGCCTCATAATTGTGAAAAAGAGGAAGTGTGAAAGTTCATCTGGTCGTGTTAGTCTGAGTGACCGGAGTTTTGTGAAAGTATGGAAGTAATTCCTGAGATACTAAGTTAACTCACACATACACACTTAAAACATCTTTCAAATCTCTAAAAAATATGTTCCAGGCCGAGCCAAGTGATTAGGAAACAACCAACTTCTTTTTAAAAACATGTTGAACTATCCAATGGATTAGGACCTAAGTCAATTGATTGGAAAAACTGTTTTGAACTGCTTTGAACTACCCAATCTATTGGCACCTTAAGCTAATCAATTGGAATAATCCTAATTGATTGTACAATCAATTATGACAGTGTATTAATGACTAGAAACAACTCTCTTTCAAAACTTTCTGAAATGGGCCAGAACATTTGATTGTTTCACTCATCTAGTTGAATGGATTTAGGATCCAATCAATTGGGCCATTAAAAATGTCCATTGATCTTTTCCTTTTTTAGATTTTCATTCTTCTATATAAAGGAGAGCATGGCCCTCTTCATTTCACACAATTTTCCGAAACTCTCTTTTCTTTAAAATTTATCTCTCTATTTTATCTCTCTCTCAAGAAATATTTTTCTTTCACTTAAGTTTCCTTGGTGCTTTTGAGTTAAAAAAATACGTGTGAGGAAGAAATTGTATTGGTCGTCTTGTTGTTATAATTCTTAAGAGTGTGATACTCTTGCGAAATTGAGTTTGGTTCATGACATAAACAAGTCATAAAATCTCTATTTTTGGTTCTAGAACTTTGTTGGAAAGGTTATGTTTGGTTATTGAGATAAGCCCTAATAATCTCTAAATGAGTTCGTTAGCTCAGCTTGGATAAAAACTTTTTGTTTGGTTAGGGATAAGCCTTTGTAAAATCTCAAGATTAGATTATATCAAGGTTCGTGTACATAACCTGTAAAAGCACAAAGTTTATAGTCAAAATCTCAAGAAGAACTCTTGGGGGATAGAAGTAAGCCAATGTTCGGCCGAACCTGGATAAATCACTGATAAAAATTTTCTAAACCCTTATATTTTAATTTCTGCAATTTTTTAAACTATTTTTAATTTTTCGGTACTCAATTTACTCTAATTCTAAAGATTACTAACATAATTAATTTCTTAAATAATACAAACCTAAAATTAATCGCGAATTTTAAACACAACTGCCCACCCCCTCTTGTGCTTGAAGTCACATGTCCAATAGTCTCCCCCTTAAAGGAAATTTAATCTTAATAGACAGAAGTATAATTGGTCTTATCTGAACTCATAACACATTCAATGTCGCTTTCTTAAGTTTTGATCAGGGCTCCCCTTGAATCTCATACACCTATGATTTTCACTTAAGCACTTTTCCAAGTGTTTATCTGGTTACAAAGATAAAAGATAAAACTCTAATACAACTCAATACTCTATTTGGCTGACTTATACTTTATGCCAAAAATAAAGTGTACAAAATACAAATACACAGACTCAACTAAAACTCTCATATATAATACATATTTTCTCTTAAGGTCTAAGTATTCACAAAAGATATTGCCTCCTTAAATATTAACAAAATTCCAGTTAGAAATTCCAGTAGGGTTTGGAGTTAAAAGTGATTGAACCTAAAAAAAGAGCATGAGATCAATCTTCAATAATGTTGATTGCAAATCTTGATTGATCAAATATAGAATAAGTATGAATCTCTTGATTATAACAAATTTAATCTTGATGAATTCGATTCATATCAAATATTTCTTTATACCAAAAAAGTGCATGATCAATTAAATCTTCATTATGATGATTGAGATCCTCGATTAACAAAAATCTTGAATAAATCAGAACACCAAATGAAATCTTGCTAAAAACAAATTTAGGATAAATTTTTTCCAAATCCAAAAACCACAACATCTTTAACTGACCTTTGCAACTCTTTATCAAACCAAACATCAGCCTCTTCCATATGAATTAGTTGACACGTTCTTAGAACAAAAAATATTTGACAATACCTATGCATGATCTAAGTAAAATAAGCTCATTATGTGGATCCCTTAACTGTGGGAGAAGAAACATTAATTTAACAACCCTAGAAGATCATTTTAGGACATCCTTGGATAAAATAGCTATCTCGACTAAAGGCATTTCTAAGAAACCTCATATCCAACATGAGGCTCCTAATGTTCAAAGGGAATAATCCCCTTATGAATTCTACTATCATTACATGAGGGGCAAAAGATCTTAGTCTTGTGAATATTCAATTCGAGGTGCAATTTGAGACTTGTCTTCCGAATGGTGTCAACGACTTTAGCCACCTTCTTTGAACCCCCTATGATAGTCTCATCATCAATATAACAAGCATAAAGAAGGAACTAGCAATAAAGAAGGAACTAGCAATTGTCTGTGATCTTATGAATAAGAGGGTGTAACATAAGAGCAAAAAGGAGTGACCTTAACCATTCTTATTGCACTCTAGTGGATAGCATAATATGTACATCCCCAATGTACAACCTTGTTATATAACCGTAAAAAAAAACTCGACCCACAAATCACCTCGCGCAATAGAACCAATGACTCTACCATGTTGGGGCATTCGAAAAAATTTCTATGAGTACATTGCCAAAGAACCATATCTATATAATAAGACTTCTTAATTTGATAGTTAGATTCATTCTATTTATCTTATAGAAAGAATTATTAAATATATAATTAAATTGAATTTTATATCTCTTATCAACGGACCTAGACTATATAATAAGTATATAGAGAATATATTAATTTATTCGAGAAGTAAATTACATTTTTTTAAACAGATAAAATTATTTAATTATAAGTGTTAACAACTTATATACGTTAAACATTACGGAAAAATACTATATATATATATATATATATATATATATATATATATATATATATATATATATATATATATATATATATATATATATATATATGCTTAAATAATGATTTAGTTCCTGTAAGTTGGCGAGTTTTTGGTTTTGGTCCCTGAATCTTTTTTTTTCGGTCCAAGTCTCTATATGTTCAATTCCTTTTGGTAATAGTCTCTCACGTCAATGGGACGTTAAAAAAATGCCTAGTTGGCAAACGGTGCTGAGTTGGAATATTGTTTAATGATTTCTTTATTTAATTGTGTAACACACGTGGAAATGGTAATTCAGCTTTAAATTAAGAGGGACCAAAACCAAAAATTTTAGAAGTTGTCTTCTTCCATCTTCTACACTTGTATCAGTTCTGTTCTTCTTCTACCCACTTCCTTCAACATCCATGGCGTCCCTTTCTTCTGTGAATTCTCATCATGGCCAAGCACCGGTGTGTGGTTGCAATAGAAGAATGAAAATGTTTATGTCAAATTCAATGGAAAACCCTAAAAGACGATTTTGGAAGTGTCAAAATTCAGGATTAATGTCCGGTTCCAACTTGTTTATTTGGAACGATGAGCTTGAAAGAAATCCAGCTAGTGATGTTAGATGTTTTGGTGGTTGCAACTGCTCTGAAGCATTGAAGGATATTGTGGTCATGGTCAAGGCGATTGAAGATGGTAAAAAAACGAAGATGAAGAACAAGCTGGAGAAGGAGAAGAGAAAAGTGACTATGTTGAAGATTGTTTTGGTTGTTTCATGGGGGATTTTTTACGGTTATCTGAAATGGTGAATTTTTAATTTAGTCCTTGTAACATTAATGTATTTTGGAGTTAGTCCCTGTACCATATTTTGAATGAAAAACATGTTGTTTTGTTCATAAAACTTTATGCGATTATATTGTTCAGTATAAGTATTCAATTAAGTTTATAAGTGCCTTTTCAGTATTACTTAAACCATAACTTTATATTTAAAGGCATAACAAAAGTACGTGTCTTAAGTCATTACAAAATACTTAAAGTCTTAACAAAATACCATCTTAAGCCTATACATACTTAAAGTCATAATAAAATACATTCTTAAGTCATAATACATAAAGGCTTTAACATCAAGTTGTAAGCCAAAGCAGTACAACATAATTCAAAACAGGTGCTTGTCTAATACTTCCATGGTTGGTCTTTGCTACTTCCCTCTCCCTTAAGCCTTTTGCATTGTCTTACACTTGTTCTGTCACTTCTCCTCAGTTCCAACTTTGTTCTGTCACTTCTCCTCAGTTCCAACTTCTTTGACACCTTCTGTCTGGGTTGTTTGGCCTACAAAGTCACATTAAAAAACACACTCAATCAGAGAAATATCAGCATACCAAACAACATAGACAACAACTAAGTTTTACACTCAACTGGTTTAGGATGTTTAGTAACAGGTTGTTTTGGTGGAGTTGATGACAGAGGTGGGACCATACCAACTTCAACACTTGACTGTGAGCCACCACCTTCTTTGACAGGTGCAGACAAAATGTAATTTGGCTGAGACCCACCAAGTCCTTGTGAAGCCTGTGCAGGCTGTTCATTAGAAACCTCAATAGTTGGTTGCTTATTAATAGGAACGTGGGGAATATTTGGAATTTCTGTTGTGATGTCATTGATGTTGGGTTGGGTTTGTGTTGATTCAAAAGCTGCACATAGATCAGCTGCAAGCATCTCAAATTCTGGATCCACATCACATTGTATTCCCTGTTGTTGTTTAGTTGGTTGCTCATTCTCAGTATTACTTGGTTCCTATTGTTGTTCAGTTGATTGATCATTCTCAGTATTACTTGGTTCTTGTTGTTGTTCAGTTGATTGCTCATTCCCAGGCTGTGATGCTTGTGTAGCAGTTTTCTAAGGTTTTTTCTGCAGATACAAAGTCTCAATCAATATCAATGACAAAATAACAAAATTTGTAAACATAACTGATTTTAAATGATACCTTTCTTTTCTGAGCTTCAGGGCATGGCACCTAAACCAAACAACTCCTGGAATTATGTCCATGCACTCCACATTTGGTACAACAATAAGTAGTTTGTACCCTCCCTTTGTTGGGATCCTCATCAGGTTCTCTTCTCTTTAACTTCTTTGGCCTACCAGACCCTCTCTTGTAAGATGGAGGCAACATTTCCTCAGTGTCAACTTCAGGCCACATGTCTTGGCCATTAATTGGGCTAATGTTGTAGTCATAGCATGTCACATAGGTCTCCTTAGAATAGCAATCATCTACATAGTCTTCTGGTTTAAGATTCCTATATCCTAGGGCAGCAACCGCATGTCTACATGGTATGCCTACCAACTCCCAAAAGTTACAAGTGCAAGTTTTCTTAGATGTGTCAACAATCAACATATGTTTGCTATGAATATGTTCTACCTGCCAAATACTATCACCAGACCAATTAGGTATCCAGTTGCTAGCATGTTGAACTTCATTATCTAGCCTAATTCTAGGTCTTGGCATAATCCTATGTTCCCACCTATCAGCTTTCTCTCTTAATGTAGAATTTCTATTCATCAGATAGTTCCTTATCCATTCACACATTGTCAATATTGGTTTATCCCTAGCCACAAGTATTGTGCTATTGAAAGCCTCAGATACATTATTCATAAAAACATCACATTTGGGATAGAATGAAAAAGCATGCTTACACCATGACTTTGTTGGGATCTTGGCCAACCATTCCCAAGCCTTAGGATTAAAAGCCTTCAGCTCTTTCATCTTTGCCTCCCATGCTTGTATATATGTTGACTTTGTTGCGGATATCAAGTCTCTGATTTTGGTCCCACCACCAAACTTCTTTTTGAATTTGGCATATAAATGTCTCAGACATAACCTATGCTCTACCCTCTCAAACATCTTCTCAAATACTGGTATCAACCCCTTGAAAACAAAATAAACAATAAAATCAGGGACCAAATCAAAAATGAATCTAATAAAACAGGGATGAATTTAAAAAGTCAAACATTGCATAAGGATGTAAAGCTAAAAAAAAAACATAGATGTGACAAGTACCTTTTGTTGGTCTAAAATGAATACCCATCTTTTATCTTGCCCAGTGTCCTCCAAAAGCAAGGTCAAGAACCACCTCCATGACTCCTTAGTCTCAGTCTCACATACACCAAAGGCCAATGGATAGTATTGGTCATTAGGATCCATTCCAACAGCAACAAGCAAAGTTCCTCCATATTTTGTCTTTAGATGACAACCATCAAAACCAATGAATGGTCTACAAGCAGTGGTGAATCCCTTTTTGATTCCATCAAAGCAGAAGTAAAAACTACCAAATCTTGGTTGAATAGTGGGTGCAATTTTGGTGACATTAATTTTGCAAGTATTACCTGCATTCACCCTCCTCAATTCAGCTGAATACCTCCATAAAAGTGTATACTGCTTTGTGGCATTACCTTCAACCAAAGCCTTTGTTATTTGTTTAGCCTTCCATGCCCTGTTCATACTAATATCTACAGAATATGATGTCCTAATCTCAGACACAATCTCACGAAGCTTGGGACCATCAGAAGAAGCCATCCTAGCCGCCACAGTTTTGGCAATCCACTTTGAGTTAGCAGTTGTATTATTCAAAACTCTTCCACACGTGTGAGTACCAATCCATTTCTTCATTCTATATGTGTGTTTATTCCCCACTTTACTAACCAGAGCCAAAAAACCACATTTACCCTTGCACACCACTCTCACTCTAACCTTGTCGTTTTTCACATACTTTATCTCTTTACCATTTAAGACTGACCATTCAGTTATTGCTTCCTTGAATTCATGCAAAGAAACAAATTCCAACCCAACTTTGAACCTTGGATATGATGATCCTTTCTCTTTATCTGGTGCATCTGGATCACTACTCCCAAGATCAACACTTAAGTAATTAGTTTCAATCCCTTCATTACCAACTCTATTTCCACTAGATGAACCCCCAGCTGCATCAACAACTCTTATCTTTGTTGGAGTCTTCCTATGTTTCCTTGCTACCTGCTTAACCCTTCTAGGAGTTTTTTCTACCACATCAAACCCATCATCCAAACCAAGGGCCCTTTCATCCTCACTATCCGCAAATGACAAACCAATGTAATCAATATCATCACTATCAGAACTATCACTTTCATGACCATCATCAATACCTGTCTCAGCTTGAACATTAATTACATTTTCCTCACGAACTGTGTCAGCATCTACATTATCAGAAACACCATGATCCATACCAGTCTCAGCTTTAGCATTAGTTACATTTTCCTCACCAACTGCATCACCTTCAACATTACTTACATTTGCCTCACCAACTGTGTTAGCTTCAACATTATCAGCATCATCCTCAATAACATTGTTAGTTTCCACATCATTAACAGTCGTTGCATGCTTACCCGTAATTCTGTGCTCAATAAAAATGTCTACACTAACACCAGTTTCAAGATAGTGTTCATAAATCTTACCAGCATCAACATCACTAACTACCCTTGCATGCTTACCCGATACAATGTTATACCACCATGGCCAAAAATCATTGATTTCAAGTTTGCAAACATCATTAACAATACCGGTTGCTTCAAAGAAGCTCCACTTATCTGGGTCAATGTCTACTTCAACTTTATCCCCACCTAGGTAGTACACGACACCATCCCTAACAAACTTTCCCCCATAATGTAAGTTCACAGTAAACGACATACCTGAAAGATTCTGTCTTAGAAGTTCAAATGCAGTCGGACAACCACCGTTGAGCTTACCTGAACGGTCAATGAATGGAAGAGACAAATTTGGAAATGAAATATATATATATATATATATATATATATATATATATATATATATATATATATATTGAACCAAAATTTATATCCTTCTAACTCAAACCAGCTAACTTACTCTTTCCATCCAATATAAAGAATAATATTTGGTGATTATTGTTCACTGGACTATTTCACTATTTTAGTGTTATTCAACCGTTAATATATATATATATATATATTAGTTGTAAAAAGTTCAAAGAGCACAAATAGAGAAGTTTTTACTTGTAAAAGTTATTGTACAAATTTACAAATATTCTTAGTTTCTGTCTTTTTATACCCACCATGTCTGTAGCAGAACAGTGGTCCAGTTACATAAAACTATAGCATGTTATATCTCAAGGTTAGTATTCTCAAAATGAGTAAGTACCTAACTAAGTATAAAGCACTGTGTGACAATTTTTCATGGTAATAGAAAAATCTAACAGCTCATTTGATGCAATGGATCACAGCAAAGTACAAATTCCATTGCCTACTGGTAGCTTTATTTATAGCTAGCGGGGTATAGAAATAGAACAACCTCTAATCTAACGTGCATGGTTCCTCAAATCTACCATTGTATGCTCAATGCCTTTATTACAGGTTGGGATCACGTTACACATTTGCACATTTTGCACATGTGTCAAGTACTTTATTTCAACTCTCCAATTTTAACATTTTTTTTGTGCGTATGTGTAGAAAATCATTTATATTAGAGGGTCCGAATGTTCATGTGGATTGGGAAAGACATCATGACACATTTTGTTCTAGGTTCTAAATGTGTTTGGAATTTATTATAAAAATAAAGTGTAATACAATTTTAAAATTCACTGAAAGGGTTTTTTCTTTTTCTCTTCTTGGGGATTCACCATGGAAAATGGGTGGTCGACGGTCAAACGCAAACAGAAACAGAGAAGCAAGTGGGATGATTCGGGTAGAGGCAAAAATAAGAGGTCAGAAGGATCAACATCTTTCTACATTACGGAGTTTCCGGAGAAGATGAGAGCTAAAGACTTATACAAGGTGTTTTTGGATTATGGTGATGTAGATGAAGTTTTTATCCCTCGGAAAAGGGATAGAATGGGAAGACGTTACGGTTTCGTTAGGTTTTTCGGGGTGGAGGACTCTAGAAGATTGAGCCTCAAGTTAGATAGTATTTTTATAGAAGGCAGAAAAATCTTTGCTAATGTGCCGAGGTTTGAGAAGATGAACAAGGGTGGAAGGGAGAAGGAAGTGCCTTCATCTTACTCCAATAAGCATGCAGGGGAGCGCGCGGAGAAGAAAAGGGAGCCAGGGAAGTCTGTTCCTCCGGTGTATGGTGCTTTTAATGGTTTCAAACCGAATACCTCTTTCGCAGAAGCGGTCAGAAGGAAGGAAGAAGAAGGTGTATTAAGATTTAACGTCAAGAAAGAAGTGATTGAGAGGTTTTCTAAGGCTTTTGTGGGAAGGGTGGCCTCCCCAGGAATGTCATATAATATTCAAAAACACTTTCATTCTGAAGGATACTTTGGTGTGAAAGTGACACCTCTTGGCTCAAACCTTGTTCTGTTGGAGGAAAACGAGGAAGGGGAGATTGAAGAGTTGATAGCTAGTGCTAAATCTTGGCTGGAACAATGGTTTGTGGAGGTCCGAAGATGGAAAAAAGAAGATGTAGACCCAGAGAGAGTAACGTGGGTAAGGGTTTTTGGAGTACCGTGTTATGCTTGGTCAGTAGAGTTCTTTGAGTTTCTGTCATCCAAAGTTGGTCGTTACATATGTGGCGAAGAAGATTATCTTAATTTCACCAAAATGGATGCAGCTAATATTATGATTAGAACGTCTTGTGGGAACAACATTGATGAAGTTTTTAAGGTTTCTATCAATGGTGTGGTGCATCGTGTTAGGATGGTTGAAGTCATGAAGAGTATTGGGTACAGTATGGCACCGACAAAGGCGGATGATTTAATACAATCGGAGTCGGAGGAGTCTGAAGACTTCACTGTCAACGGTCATGAAAGGTGGTGGAGTTCGGGGGAGGAGGAAGCTAGGTATGAGTAAGAAGGTCTATGTACCTCTAGCGATTCAGAGAATGGTAGGCCTAGAGAGGTAATAGGTTGCCAAAATGTCTCTTTTGTTTCCTTAGGAAAGCCTCTATCTGTGTCAGAACAGGGGCCAAATGAGTTCGCAGCAGCTTTTGAGGAGCCAGGTGGGCAGGTAGAGGATCAGGAGAAGGGGGACACGTCGCTATCAGTTATTAATGAAGGAGTTTGTCTTGGGAAGTCAAAAGTAAGAGGGGGTAGCAAAGGCCCTAGCGCTTCGGAGGAAAGATTGGGCCAAAGGGAGTTATCCTTTGATGGGTTGGTTAAGGCCCATTATATTGCAAAGGCCCGTGATATTTCAATGGAAGAAGGGGTTAGTAGGGATTCAGAAGACTTAAGGGTAGAAGAGGAATTGTACATTGTCCTAGAGACGAATCCGCCTTGTCAGGGGAGGGGGTGTCAACTGGAGTTGTTCTTGATTCAGGTATTAGGGCAGATTTACGCAACTCAGTGTTTTCGTTAGAAAATGAAGGGGTTCGTGAAGGGGTCAGGGGAAGCAGTGCCAAGAGTCCCAGGAGGGTGATCGAAGAAGAAAGGGTAGAAGCCTCGCTTGAAGGTCGATGTCACTCGGTGTTCGACTCTGATGTGTTAAGAGGAAATAAAAGGTTTTGGAGAGAGTTGGAAAGTAGGGTATCATCGAAAGTAAAGGAGATGATTGATTCATTGGGTATTCTAGAGGATGGGATATGAGGAGATTTGCAGGGTGAAGTTTTGAGGTTGGAGAAAAGGGATGAGGCTGGCAAATATAAGAGGGTGTCTAAATCAAATGGGAATTTATGAATATTTTGACTTTAAATTTGAGAGGGAGCGAAAGTTTAGTGAAGAGGAAGAGGGTTGCGCGTGTTATTCAAGGTAAAGGCTTTGATGTGTGCTTTTTCCAGGAAACGAAACAGGAGAGATTTGATGATTCTCTTGCCTCCTCTCTTTGGGGCAGTGTAGAGGTAGAGTGGACGGCTGCTAGTTCCTATGGTATGTCAGGAGGGATGGTTATAATGTGGAAAAAAGACTTGTTTGTTCCTATATGCAGTTTTAAGGGGGATGGTTACGTAGGGATTAATGCGTCTTGGAAAGGGAGAGACCTGTTTTTCGTCAATGTTTATTCTGGTTGTACTCTAGCTAAGAAGAGGCTCTTATGGTCTAGCTTGTTAGGGGCTAAAGGGAAGTTTAATATAGGTGATTGGGTGATTGGAGGGGACTTCAACTCTGTAGTTCATAAGGAGGAAATGAGGGGTCAGGGGATTGATAGCAAGAGAAGAGAGATGGAAGAATTCAGATGTTTTATAAGAAATGCGGAGGTTGTAGATGTCCCAAGTGTAGATGGAATCTTCACCTGGTTCAATAGAGCAGGGAATGCAATGAGTAGGATCGATAGAATCCTTGTTTCTGAGTCACTTGTCGAAGACTGGAGGATTAGAGGACAAGTGATTGGCAAGAGGGACTTATCTGATCATTGTCCGGTATGGTTATTAGCCAAAGATGTGGATTGGGGACCTAAGCCTTTTAGGTTTAACAACAGTTGGATTAAACATCCTGACTTCTTTTTGTTTGTGAAAAACTGTTGGGAGAAGGAGAAATTTTCGGGGAGGGGAGACTATATTTTGAAAATGAAGCTTTTAAGGTTGAAAGAGAGTTTGAAAAGTTAGAGTAGGGATGTTTTCGGGTGGGTTGATGTTAAGATAGAGGAAGTGGTTAAAGATCTAAATGACCTTGATGCAGAAGTCTCTAGGCTAGGTTACACTTGCGTAGAAGAGATGGCTGCTAAAAGGTGTAAAGCTAAGGAGGAAGTTTGGAGGATTCTTAACAGTAAAGAGGAGATGTTTAGGATGAAGGCGAGAGATGAGTGGCTTAAGGAGGGAGATAGAAACTCGGAATATTTTCATCAGATGATTAGGAGAAGGAGGAGAAGGAATGGTATTTGGTGGGTTAATTCGGATAGGGGCAAAATTGAGGATGTAGCAGGAATCAAGCATGAAGTGAGGTCATTTTTTGCTGAAAGTTTTAGAGAATCGAGCAGTAAGAAACCGAGGATGGACGTTAGTAATCTGAAGTGTCTTAAGGAAGAAGATAAGATCGGATTGGAGAAAGATTTCACTATAGAGGAGGTTAAGGAGGCGGTGTGGGGGTGTAATGGGGAGAAAAGTCCAGGCCCCGACGGCTTTACGTTTGCTTTTTTCCAAGTTTGCTGGGAGATAATAAAGGAGGATGTTTTCAGGTTTGTGACGGACTTTCAAAATAGGCCATCTCTTACAAAGGTTGCTACGACATCCTTTATTGCCCTAGTTGCTAAGCTTAAAAATCCTCAATCTTTGAAGGATTATAGACCAATCTGTTTGGTCAGTTGTTATCAAAAAATTCTTTCAAAACTGTTGGCTGGTAGGATTAGAAAGGTTGTGAATCCCTTGGTGTCACCGGAGCAATCGGCCTTTATCCCAGGGAGATGTATTTTCGACGGAGTTTTAAGGGCGAATGAAATAATAGATCATGCTAAGGGAAACATTAAGAGTTGTTTGTTGATGAAGATCGATTTCGAGAAGGCATATGACTGTGTCTCTTGGTCTTTCCTTATTGACCTTCTTCGTTCTATGAATTTTGGAGAGAAATGGATCAGTTGGATCGAGGCTTTGGTTTGCAAGGGTTCTTTGTCAGTGTTGGTTAATGGTAGTGCTACGAGGGATTTTGCAGTAGAGAAGGGATTGAGGCAAGGGGATCCGTTGTCTCCGTTTTTATTTTTATTGGTTATGGAAGTCCTCACGAGGTTGGTCAAGAAGGCTAAAGAGGTTGGTATGTACGAGGGTTATCAGGTAAACACAGACTTGAGGGTGAGCATAACTCAATTTGCTGATGATACGTTGATCGTGGGTAAGGCAAACTGGAATAATTTGTGGTGCATAAAAGCCATGCTTAGAGGTTTTGAACTTGTAACAGGTTTAAAGGTTAATTTCTTTAAGAGCAAGATTGGTGGAGTTAATGTTGGTTCCGAGTTTTTGGAGTCTTCTTCTACTTTCCTTCACTGTGACAAGCTTGAGCTGCCTTGGTCCTTTCTTGGAGTTCCGTTAGGAGTTAGTCCTAGACTGAAGAGTACTTGGAGAGATTTATTAGTCAAGGTGGAAAGACGTTTAACATATTGGAAGGGGAGATTGTTGTCGTATGGGGGCAGGTTAGTGCTTATCAATTCAGTTATTAATGCTTTACCTCTATACCTATTTTCATTTTACAAGGCTCTTAAGGGTGTTCTGAAGGAGTTACAAAGTATACAAAGGAGATTCCTGTGGAGTGGGAGTACAAACGGAAAGAGTATTAATTGGGTTGATTGGGATTCCATATGCAACACTAAAGAGAGGGGTGGCTTGGGGATCAAATATTTGGACTGTTTTAATATAGCCCTTCTCTTGAAGTGGCAGTGGAGATCGTTGAACATAGAGGGAAGCATCTAGCATGATATTCTTAAGAGCAAGTATGGTTTGAGTTATAACCTTGATTTGATAAGCTATGAAGGGGGGCATGGGGGAAGAATGAGTCAACCTAGTGGAGAGATTTGAAGGAGGCAGGATATGACAGAAATACTAAGAGAAGCTGTGTTGGTTACAATATTAGGTGTAGGTTAGGAGAAGGGAGTGGAATTTCCTTATGGAACAACTATTGGTTGTTAGATTCTCCTCTCAAGGAGGTGCTCATGAACCTATTCCAATTTGCAAAGGATGCTAGTTGTGCTGTAGTTGAGTTAGGAGATTGGTGTGGAGAGGTTTGGAACTGGAAGTTGAGGTTTAGTCCCTTTCCTCTTGATTCTGTTATGGAGAAAGAAAAAGAGGATTTGTTGGAACTGTTGGAGCAGGTTCATCCAGTTAAGGGTCAGAAAGATGTCTTTGAATGACAGTTGAGTTTTTCTTTTAGTGATCAAGGAATGACAGGTTTTTCGGTTAAGAGCTGCTACTCTTTTCTGAGAAATGTTAGGCAGACTCTATATTTGGAGGCTGCGATTTCGGAAGCTCTGAGAAAGGTTTGGAATCCGAGGATCCCTTCGAAGGTTCAGTTTATGTTGTGGAGGCTTCTTCGCCAAAGGCTTGCTTCTAAGGTTCAGTTAGCAAGGAGGAAAGTCTTACAGTCGGGATATGATATATTGAGTTCCGAATGCAGGTTATACGAGGAGTTGATAGACCATGTCTTCTGTAGTTGTAGTTTCGCTTATGAGGTTTGGAAGGGGATAAATTTATGGACTGGATTTGATAGCCATGCTAATCTGAGTATAACAGTCTCCCTTAATAACTTTGAAGCCTTCATTAAGGAAAAAACTGGTAACATTAAGGGAATGCTAGTGTGGTACGCTATAGTTTGGGTTCTTTGGAATCGGCTTAATAGAGCTGAGTTTGAGAATAACAAAATTTCAGTTATGGATTCTATCAATGCTGTGAAGTTTTTCAGTTGGAAGTGGATGGTCCTTGATAAGTCTTTAAAAAGTTCAACTTTTTACGAGTGGTTTAACGCTCCTTTAATGTGTCTGTACTAATCGTTGTATGTAAGGGTTGTGGCACCCCTTGTGCTGCTTATCAATTCAATATTGCTTGCAGACATTTTTTTTTTAAATTCACTCACTCTTATTGACGGGTTTGATTTCAATTTCTACTACGTCATTATTAAACTGAATTTTTAAAAGGTGAAATATTATATAAAAATAATAAAGTAGTTGTGGATAAAAATGCATAACCGTCAGAGAAAATATAACAACAAAAAAAAATCGTAGCTAGCGAGCAACCACTTGAAAGAAAGTTCTAGAAAGAGCGTCTTATCGCCATAGCACCACCTATCATAAAACATGGTTATAACTCAGACGACCAGACCCATCAACAGGAGATTACAGAAACCTCTAGCAAAAACCAAAGCCACACTACACCTCTTGGAGCAGGTTCGATTTCTTGATCAGTTGTCAGTTTAAATATCGAATAGGGTTCTGAAATCAATTAAAGAATGAGTTTGAGTTTAAAGAAGACTTGCTTAGAACCAATTCTAAGCTAAAAAAATACTCTTCCCTTTCAACTCTTTCACATTTGTTGACGAATCAGAAAACAACTTATCATTACGAACCAACCAAATGATCCACATCACAACATGCCAAATGATAGCAAAACCTCTCCCACTCTTGAACTTAAAACCTAAAGACATAAAAAACTCACAAAAAATCCTAGGCTCCCCAAGAATGACCATCTCAAAATCCAACCACTTAAAGATCCTATTCCACACATGAGAAACTAAGCTACATGTTATAAGTAGATGAGAGGCGGACTCTAGACTATCCCCACATAGAACATAGGAAATACCATTCAGATCAAGAATAATCCTGTGCTTGAATGGATTCTTTCTAGAGGGGAACATGTCCAACAAGAGTTACCAAGAGAAAAACACAACCTTAGAAACAACCCAACTATCCCATATAAAAGGAAGTACTGAGATATTCATCACAAGATTGACCTCAGATAGGGGACTGGGCTTTACTTGAACTGAGTAGACACACACCACAGAAAAAATATCATCCACATTATGCTTCCTAACCCACATATCTGACTACTCACTAAATTGGAATTGGAAGAGGACAAAAAAAAACTCAGAGACAGAGGGATTTTAATGAACGAAGAACAATTTCATCCACCTAAGATCTCAATCGATCATCCCATCTTCCTACTTCCCTAACTCACTCAACTTATCATCTTGAGATTAGAGATAGAAATTTTTTTAGCAAAGCTTACATTCAAAGGTATGCCCACAATCCAATGATCCTCTCAAAAGAGGTGAGGAGGTCAGACCTAACCCTTTTAACCACACACTTAAACCAATTTAGAGGATCATCCTTTTTGACCCAATGAGGGAGATTCCTTTCCACCACGAGGATACCGATTGGAGGCCTAAATCCATACCCCCACATAGGGAGGCGACCATTGAAGCACCATATTTGGTGGCAAGGATATTAAATAAAAGTCTAGAAGCACCCTATAAGATCTTTCATTTTCATTTGGCTAAGAGAGCTACATTAACCAGCTAAAGATCTCAGAAACCCAATCCCAAATTCTTCTTAAATTTACTGACATCAAACTATTTAACTTGGGAAATTTTGGCCTCACCTTTCACACAAATTCAAAGGAACCTTCTTTTGATCTTGACTATCTTTTTTCAAACAATGAGGGACATATTTAAGTAAGAAAGAAAGAAAACATGTAGAGCATTTAGAACAGAGTTAAGAATAATAATTCTTCCCATGGGCTAACATACTTATGATTTCAAGAAAGAAGTATATTATGCATAAGATTAACTAAAGGTTTCTAAGAAGATTCTTATTTCTTATTGGCAACCCTAGATATCTAAATTAAAGGGATTCAATTTTATAATATAGAAAACTCTCGACAATCTTTTTTTTTTTTTAATAATCAATAGCATTAATGGCTAATCTAGCCAAAAAAACCTGAACCTGCAGAATACAGGGATCAATGAAAATACAAAGGCACTGCATTATCAGACTTTATGCAGAGGCCCAAATTCTGTTACAGTTCAAATCCAAAATATAAATCTCCTACAACATATCCATAGGCATCTTGTACCAAGCATATAAATCTCCCCTCCTTTTGTTGTTGTTGTTCAAAATATTCCAATTCCAAGAAGTGTTGATTACAGAGTGAAATATTTCTTTTGGTTCCACAAATGCATCGTTGAACAAAATTTTATTCCTATATCTCCAAATGTTCCAGCATCCCACCAACCATATATATGATAAGATCTTGCCTTTCCCTTGAATTCTAGCCCAGTGTACTAATGAGTCAGTACAATTATATACACAAGGCAATTTTGTGTCCAACCAAGTTTCTATCTCTCTCCAAACTATGGCAGTTTTCTTGCAAGTTAAGAAAACATGAGTTGTGTCTTCAATGACTTGAAAGCAAAACATGCAAGTCTGCTGATGAGGGTCTGTTAATATGCCACGATCTGCTAAATTTTTCCTGGTTGGCAGCCTATTAAGTAGTAATTTTTAACCAAAGATCTTCACTTTGAGAGGAGCTCTAATCTTCCATAGATAATCCAAAGCTTGTCCAAGATTATGGCTCACTTCTTCCTCCTCCTCTCTATGAATCATGCCCAAGTAACAAGCGTTTACACTAAATTTATTAGCATGACCTCTTGGCCAAACAACTATGTCTTCTTATTGTCCATTAAGATTCAATTCTTCCATTAGACATAATAATTCTGCTCCTTGTCCACCTTCTGTTTCATTCTGAATCACATTCTTACCTAACAGATCCCACTTCCATTCATTTTCTACCTAATCTCCACAATCCTTGATCAAAATATTTTGATCAGCAGTAGCAGTGTACAGGTCAGAAAATTGTAGCTTAAGAGTTTTTCCTCCAACCCATCTAGATTGCCAGAATAAAGTCTTGTCTCTTTTTCCTACCTTCCATGATAACAAATTATAAATGCCTTTATCATTAGATGAACTTACAAGCCATCTTATGTCTTTCCACCACCTTGATTCTAACCTTGAATTGTTGTTGATATGTAATATACTAAGTTGCTGAGGATCTCCACCATATTTAGCCTTGATGACTCCACTCTAAACTGCATCTTTCTCATATTCCAATCTCCAAATCCATTTTGCAACTAAGGTTCGGTTGAACAAAGTCACATCTTTGATTCCTAACCCACCTTGGTTTCTTGGTTTGCACACCTTTGACCACTTCACCCAAGAGATACATCTTTTGTTCCAGTATCCAACCCAAAGAAATCTTCTTTGGATTGCCTTTATCTCCTTTAGAATTCTTGTTGGAGCCATAAAGAAAGATAGGAAATGCACAGGCAGGTTAGTGATAACAGAATTTATTAGTGTTACCCTTCCTCCAATGGAAAGAAGTCTTCCTCTCCAAAGTGACAATCTAGCTTTAATTGTATCTAAGACTATTTTCCAAAATGGTAATGTCTTGTGTCTCCCTCCAACAGTCAATCCTAAGAATTTGAAAGGGAAATTCCCAATTTTGCAAGCCAAAAAGTCTGAAGCTGCTTCCAACATATTGCTCTCTATTCCACTCCAAACAAGTTACTTTTGATGTAGTTTACCTTCAGACCAGAGATTATTTCAAAACCTCTCAATATTGTCTTGATAGTCCACATATTAGTCCAGTCATCATCACAAAATATCACTGTATCATCTACAAATTGAAGGAGGCTGACAGTTGTTTCCTCATCTAATTTTATACCACTGAAAAGGTTGATGTTTATAGCCTTCCTCACCATCATTGCCAGACTTTCTGTTAATAGGACAAAAATAAAAGGAGATAAAGGATCTCCTTGTTTGAGTCCTCTAAGAATTTTGAAATCCTTGGAGGACTTCCATTCATAAAAATAGAAGCATAACTATTGCAAATTAAACCTCTGATCCACTCTATCCAAATCTGACTAAAGTTCATGGCTTCCAAGATTTATATCATAAAACTCCAATTTACACAATCATAAGCTTGTGTAAAATCTACTTTATACATATATCCTCTTTTCTTCCTCTTCATCATGTAATCATAGACTTCATTTGCCACCAATACTCCATCCAGTAGTTGTCTACCAGGCACAAATGCAGTTTGAGAATATGATACTAGATTTCCAATGACCCTGCTCAGCCTCTTTGCCAGAATTTTTGAAATGATCTCATGAATGCAACCAATTAGTGCAATTGGTCTATATTCATTTAATGATTGAGGGTTGTCTTTCGTAGGTATGAGAACAAAGAAAGATGAGCAAAATGCCTTTGGAAGCAATGCCTTCTTCTGAAATTTTATGATGCAGTTGACAATGTCTCCTCCTAAAATCTCCCAAGTTTTCTGTATGAATTTTAAGTTGAGCCCATTTGGTCCAAGGCTTTTATTGCCATCACAAGAGTAAATTGCTTCTTGGATCTCTTCAATAGAAAAAGGTTCTGATAACATCCTACTATCCTCATCATTTAGTTTCTCTAAATCATTTAGTTCCAGATAAAATCCTCCCCTCCTCTTCTCCTTGTATTTGTCTTCATAGTGATCATGAATATGTTGTTTTATTGATTCCACCTTCTCTTGTTCATCCATTCCTAAGTTCAAGGCTGAAATGTTGTTCACTCTCTTTCTTGCATTTATAACTGAATGAAAGAATTTTGAGTTATTGTCTCCCTCCACAATCAACTTTGTCCTAGCTTTTTGAGATAACAAGCTTTCTTTAAAATGCATCTTCTTCCACATGCCTTCTAATGATTCACTTCTCTCCTTCAGGATTCTGTCAGGTAACTCAGAATCCCATTCAGCCATCTCATCTTCTAAAGAATTAAGTTTCTCCATGTCTTCCTCTACTTTGAGATTCAAAATCCCAAAAACATGAATGTTCCACCACTTCAATTTTGTTTTGAGAAGCTTCAATTTTTGAAACAGAATATTAAAGGCATCTCCTTTTGGTTGGCAAGAATCCTAAACATCTTTGACAAAGTTTAAAAAATCAGGGTGATCCAACCAAGTATTGATGATTTTGAATGGCTTGGGACCCCAATTCCTATCGTTTAAGACCAAAGAGACAAGTCTATGATCAGAAACATCCCTTTTTTCCACTTTCTGATGAGTTGCTTTCCAAATTCTGCATAATTCATCTGATACTAGAATTCTGTCTAATCTGCTCTTACATGATCCATTTGAATTAAACCAAGTGAATCTGTTTCCCACAACAGGTAAGTCAATTAACTCCATGGCTTTAATAAAAGTTATAAATTCCTCCATCTCTACAGGTTTGATTGACCACTTGCCCTTCCTTTCTTCTTTATTCTTTATAGCATTGAAATCCCCTCTAATGATCCACTCCCCATTAGAGAACTTAGATTTCAATCTGATTAATTCCTCCCATAATCTCCTTTTCTCATGTAGTATACAGGAAGAATATATATTCACTATATTTAATACCTTATGATTACATATTCCATGTACTCCTAAAAAACCAGGACCAGAAAAATTGAATATAGCAGTGAAAGATGTTATGTTCCATAATGAAATCATACCTCCTGATTGTCCTTTTGAGTCTGATGCCGACCAATCTAAATCTCCTCTTCCCCAAATGCTCTTAACAAAATTATCATCCATATGTTGAACTTTTGTTTCTTGTAGCATACAAAATTCCATCTTCTCCTTCTCTATCAGCTGTTTAACTCTTTTTTTTTAATAATAGAGTTACACCCTCGTATGTTTAAGCTAAACATATTCATGGAATTGTTAAGAATGCCTCCCTCAGGACCTGGTATCTAATTCTCTCCCTTCTTTCTAAATTTCTGATGGTGCTTTCTAGAACCTCATCATCTTCTTCCCCTTTTATTCCCATATCCTTCATTAAGGCCCAAACCTTCTTGGGGACATCCTCATGGTTCCTCTTGATCCTCTCATTTCCTGTGACCACATCATTATCTGAAATCGAACCACAACAAAGAATAGACCCCCTGAGTATTTTGGACTACTCTCTTCTGTTCCAGATGAGAAATTGGGAGCCTCAATAGTATCACTTGATGTAATGACTGGCTTTCTTAAGATAGATGAGTGTAATAGGGCTGAATAGTAAGATGGTGCATAAGGTATTTGCATATTCTCATAAATTTCAGACAAAGGCTTCTTTTTTCTGCTAATCTTTGCACCAGATGACCCAAATGTATCTGAAATGTAAGGTACAATAGAGTTGGGCCCTTCCCATTCTTTGTTTACATCAGAGCCACATTTTAGGCCCAAGTCCATGTTGTTGCTAATTGAGTTATAGTTCAAATTCTCCCGCCCACATCTTCTTTCTGTGCTCATATGTTCCACTTCTATATTAGTCTTCCCCTTATCACCTCTAAATCCCTTATCATGTCTCATCTGCCTTTCTTTTGGTTCTCCAACATTAAATTTCTCCTGTCCTTTTTTTGACTTCTCGATCTGATGACTTTCTCCACGACTTCAAAAAGTTCCATTTTGAGAAAACTTTTGCTCTTCTTGACCATTTTCCAAGGTGACAGGGTCATGATGCCTATGTACCTGCTTTTCCAAGCTATCAACCTTATTACTCCTACCTAATTCTGACGCCTTTCTGACAACTTCTTCTTCCTCTTGAGTATGGTTTTGTCTGTTAATTTCTTCATCATCTTCTCCCCTTCCTTCTCATCTAATGGATGCATCATCGTATTCATCCTCATCTTCTTCCGATTCTTCCTCTGTATCCTCCACAAAAGACTCCTCTGAATCTATCTCGTCTTCCTTTTTATCTTGTAGTCTGATTCTCTTTGGACCATGATTGTCTTCAAACATCTTGATATAGAATAGCCTACCATTGATATGAATGTTGATCACCTCGTTCAAGTTGCTTGTATATTTTGTTTTAATCAGGATTCTTGCAACATCAAGCTTTGAGTGAGATTCTGTTTCCTCATCACAACATACAAATTCTCTTACTCTGCTTGTTATGTATTTGAAGAAATCATTTCTCCAAGCATGGCATGGTACCCCAAAGCATTTGACCCATGTGAGACGTTCTTTGTCAACTTCTGTCGGCGACCATACTCTGATATCTTCGAACCAAGTTTTTAGCCACTCTTCCTCTTCCTTAAGCAAAGTTTTCACCGCATTCTCTTCAATGTCTTCGATTAAGCACATTTTCGCTCCCATTGGTGTAATCTTAACGTGAAAGAATCCTTCTCTGTTGAATATTTCCTGAATGTTATAGGAATTTCCAGGTGTTTTTATGTCTCCCACAAATGCTTCCTCAAATCTCTTGATTTCTTTCTCCTCTATGTTGAAACTTAAACCATTCCAATCTGGTTTCATCTCCATTTTTCATCTTTTCTTCTTCCTTGAACATTGTTTTGATCATTTTCTGGGATTCTTCCTCTCCCCTTAACAATATCAACATAAGAGTTGTTCTTCCCAATCTTCTTCCAAGATGTCATTGCATTGTATGTTCTTGTTATCCTCTGCTCTGTTTGTCCTCTAGTCTTGTTTTCTTTGTTGACAAATCTTTCTCTGTTGAACCTTGGCTTGTTGACAAATAATTTCCTCCCATTAATCTGAATGTTGTCCAACGAGATAGCCAATGTTCTCTCATCTTCAACTCTTCTGAATCTTACAAATCCATATCGTTTTCCTCTTCTGTCTCTCTTAGCCGGGATAAACACTTCAACTAAGATACCATAATCCATAAATACTCTAGCCATGACCTTAGCCTTATAGTTTTCAAGGTATTCAGTGAAAAAGAAAGAGGTGATTATCTCCTTATCCCCTAAGTGTTTTCCTCTGTTTTCTGTCCAAATCGATACCCTGAAATTTTCTTGTCGCTTGTTCCTTCTTCTCACTACCTCCCATTCCATGTTAGCACACAAACAGAATGCAACCTAAGTCGAATTAAGAAGCAAGCGCAGACCAATATTGTCAAGGCCCCTTGCCCTAAGGCAAGAAGTTTAAGCCGAAAACAATACCAGAACACACCAGAATCTATCCAAGCCTTAGTTTTTCAGATGAAATGTTTTCTTGTTGATGGTGTTTTCAGGATGAAGAATAGTTGATTTCATGAGTTTTTTTTTGTGATTTGTTTTTATTGGATAAACTTTTGTAACTTTTCATCATCATCATTATCATCCTTCTTCTTCTTCTCCTATTATCAAGTGTGTTGAATTCTTTAGTGGTTGGTGTTATAAGTGATTAAAGGTTCCACTCTCCATAATCTCTAAGAATGAGAAGTCAACATTAATCTTAATCAAACTACTTTTGTGAAAATTAACCCTTAAAACTCCTTAAGATAACTTTAATGATCCACAATTTTTTCATTAAAGGACCTAATTTGATTCACAATTTTAGACTTAAATAAAAACAATTAAGAAATAATAACACATTGAACTTAACATTATTATACCGTTTTATTTTTATAAAAAAATTTAATGATGTGTTTGGATTAATTAATTAAATTTTTTAATATAATTTAGAATTCTAATCAATTTAAATAATTTAATTGAAATTCCTTAATTATATATATATTTTTTTGAATAGAGTGTTAAAATAATTAATTGTTGATTTTTGGAGAAATTGCTATAAATTTTTAACAGATTGGGTTAAATTAAAATTACAAAATTGTCATATTTTAGAAGATTACAAAATTTTTAAAAGATTAAAAAATTAATTCAACAAAAACTAAATATATCATCTATTTTTCTTAAAAGTGTCATATTTTAGATATTTGAAACTTAAAAAAAAAAAAAGTATTTACATAATATTCGCTATGAAATATCATTACATATTATTCGAGCAATAAAAATTATTAATAGAGGAGAAAAGAAATTCTTTTGAGGAAAAATTTTACCATCCATTTAAATTATATTCAATTCGAATGATTAACTCTCCGTTGTATGTAAAAAATATCTATATTTTTTATTAAAAAAATGATAAATCATTTGTGGCTACGACCAAAATAGTTATTGGTTATGCACTATTATTTAAATAATTAAATTTTACATTGTTAGAAATTTCATACATAATATTGTAATTTAGATTATGGGTCAAATTTACATTTGGGTAAAAGGCAAAAGCAAGGGAGCGTTATTCTTTTTGACATCATGCGCGTCATATATATATATATATATATATATATATATATATATATATATATATATATGGTTCATATCATATGAGAATCTAATTTTTATATAAGAATATGATAATGAATATGAATTATTAGATTTTCAAATAAATTGTGGAGATTATGTATGATATTTGTTTTTTTTTTCTCTTCCATTATTAAAATAAATTAACGAGGAGAGAGAAAAAAACTGACTCATAATCTCCACCATTTATTTTAAAATCTAATGGTTCTGATTCATTCTCATGTTCTCACATAAAAATAACATTTTCATATGATACGTTCCCTATTTATATATATATATATATATATATATATATATATATATATATATATATATATATATATATATATATGGACAGCCATTGTTGGATACTATCCAATATCAACAGTTTTACTTTCCATGAATTTAGTGACTGAATATTACATTCACGTTCTATATCAACCACCTAGACACATACCTTGTCATTTTACTTATTAAACATATACAAAAGTAAATGAAGAGTTAACAATTGATTGTTTATGGTCATTGCTTGGTTGGACAATCTTGCCAAACACTTTGCCTTGTCTAAATTTTGATGGATGACTTAGACAGGTATCTTCCACTATTACTACCCACTTTATGTTAACAATCTCATCTCAAGTGAAAAAAAAGAATCTTATAAATTACACCATTTTTGACCCCTTTGTTTTTGTAACTTTGGAGAAATAACATGGTAGTTCTAATATAGAACATGGATTAAAAAAATGTCCCATTCAATTTCTAACATTATGTTTGAGTTATCATTGTGTGTTGGCTATGCCATCAATCCTTTCCTCTATGAGTGCCTTGCCAATCAAGATGAGAATGACTTGAGTTTTGGTAGATTAGTACAGCAATGTTTCTGGAAATGCCAATACTTTTATATGAAACCATATTAAGCATGTCGAGCAAATTTAATGTTGGTATTCTTAATTGTAAAGGAAGTTCTAATACCTATTACACCATATTTACTTAACTATATGAAAAATGTTTACACTCATAGGTATTCTAATTTGTAAGTTGAAAAATGGTATCCAATCATATAAAAGTTAGATAAAATTTAAGGCCGTAAAGTGCATGATGAGACGAATTAAATAGAGAAATGATAATATGACACCAAATCATACACTTTATACCGTACTTTCTACCATAAATATATACACATTAATTTTTTAATATTTTTTTATCTGATTTTGGTATTTGTGCAAGACTGATACCATTCTATACATACGGTGTAATTACATACGGTGTAGCAAGAGGGTGTCATCATAGCATGGCTCAATTAAATATAGTCAAAGTAAGTGGAGCGAAAGTTTCTTAGCTACAAGAAGGATAATTTAGTCATTTATATGTTAAGAGTTATGATGGAAGTTCGTCATTACATTTTTTTTTATATATTTTTGTTTGTAATCGTTTATGTTTTACAGATTTTAATAAAAAATTTGAAAAATTGTGAAAAAGACAAATTTGTGTCAAAATCATTCTAACCGTACAAATTTTGTGGTATTTTTCGATGAAAATTATAATGATGAGAGAAGAGGGACTTGCACACAAGAATTGGAAGAAATGAAAAAAAACAACAATAGTAGCCAAATCGTGCGACACATGATAGGCAACGCAATGCGTTATGGAACTCAAAAACAATAATGAGCTATAGGAAATACCGTGGTGATCCAGATAGGCAAAGCAACACGTTTTTACAATCACAAGACTGACATGTCATCAACATCGCAAATTTGTGGCACACCATTAGGGTAGAACGATACGAATTGGCAAAAACATTTTTTTCTATAAATTGAAAAACACATTCAGTTGTTAGGATTCTGAATTTTATGAGAGAAAAGACACATTCTAAATCATTGGAGTTGGGAAAAGGTAAGGAATCATTAAAGGTTTCATCCCTCGTCGCTGTAAGGTGTAATTTTTTTCTTTTCATTGAATTTACCATGAATCCCTTAAACATGAGTGACTAGTTCTCTTAGATTAAGACCACTTAGATGTATTTTCCCTAAATGTGTGAACCATGTGATTCATTTAGATCCACTATTTATAATGATAAACTTCTTATAGTTATTCAGCAATATTATTCATTTAGCATTTTTGATGTTTACGGATTTAGAGAAATTGATTTAGATCTTATTTGAGAACTAGCCATAGATAACCCGATGGAAATGAAATATTATTCGAAGGATGTTTATAATCACTATATATAGGGTATACTCATACGTGACATATGTGTTTTAGTGTCAATCAAATAGTCATCGGTTACGACTTCACCTAAGACATTGGAGGATTGTAATCATACTAAGTGAATTGGATTACTAGACATAATGCATAACTATTTATATAAAACACGTGGTTTAAGAGTAGTCATTATAGGTTCATACATGGTTAACCACGTGAAAAAAAAAACTAAGAATTCAAAGAAGGCTTAATCGTTTCTCTCATTAGTATTTTTAATTGTTCATTTAGTTTAAGCAAATTTTACAATATTTACAATATCAATCCAATTACACTACGTGTACTCCTCATTTACATTATGTCATTTGTTATCTAATAATTGTTAGGGTTGGTTGAAAATATAAATATTGAAGAAGTGTATATATATATATATATATATATATATATATATATATATATATATATATATATATATATATATATATATATATATGTGTGTGTATGTGTGTGTGTGTGTGTGTATATATATATATACACACACACACAACACACACACACACACACAACACACACACACACACACACACACGCACACACACACACACACACATATATATATATATATAATACAAGTTCTTTGAAGTCCCACATTGCTTAGTTTTGTGAAGGAAGAAAGAGTCCAAGGGTATATATATAGGATTCAAGTTCTTCATTCAAAGATGCACTAGTCAAAAGCACTTTAAGTTTGTAATTTGACTTTCTTTGTTACAAGAGTATTAGTTAAATATTTTTTTTGGAGGGTGTAGGTGTACTGGGGGCCTGGGTTAGTTGAGGGTATACTATGTGTTGTAACAATTTTTACATAGTGTTATTCTCTGGTTGTCTATTGACAATGGTCGCGGTTTTTTCTCGGGTTTTGGAGTTTCAACGTTAATCTCTTGTGTTGTTATTGTGTTCCTCTTTTTTCTCCATGTTTTTTTCCCAACAATTAGTATCAGGTCTTTTGGTTCGATCAAGGGATAAACATTCTTAGTATGCTTTGTGGTTGCAGTTTTGTCTGGTTTTCCACATCAGAAAAGAAGGGTAATGTTTTGAAAAAATTTTTTAGCTACAGTCACAAATTCTGTTGCGCAATTTGGACTAGAGAAAATTTGATGGAAGAATTTTTTTGACTTGTGAAAAGTTCAAGATAAATATTTTTTGCCACAATCAAGATTACACAAGGTGCAAGATTGTATTGGGGGTTAAGAGCTTCATGCAAACAAGGAAGTTACACCATAATGTTTCAACCTGGTTTTCGACATGTGAAAATTGAACTGGTTTAGCTTCAAGTGATTATCAATGAAGACAATGAAAGTTTATGTATTATTTCCAATAAAGGTGAAGATTGTTGTGGTTGGTTGAAAATATACATGGTGATACTCTTTATGATGGAGTATAATTGTCGGTGAAGACAATGAAAGCTTATGTATTATTTTCAATCAAGGTAGAGATTGTTGGGGTTGGTTGAAAATATACATGTTGAAGAAGTCCCACATCGCTTAGTTTTGTGAATGAAGAGAGAGTCCAGGGCTATATATGATACAAGTTCTTTGAAGTCCCACATCGCTTAGTTTTGTAAAGGAAGAGAGAGCCCAAGGCTATATATAGGATTCAAGTTCTTCATTCCAAGATGTACCATTGAAAAGCACTTTAAGCTTGTATTTGACTTTCTTTGTTCTCTTATACTCTTGTATTAGAATGGTTTGAGATGTAGTTAAATAGGGTGTGGGTGTACTGGGAGTCTGGGTTAGTATAGGGTATATTATGTGTTGTAACAATTTTCAGATAGTGTTATTCTCTAGTTGTCTATTGACAATGGTCGTGGTTTTTTCTCCGGTTTCAGAGTTTCCACGTTAATCTCTTGTGTTGTTATTGTGTTCCTCTTTTTTTCTCTATATTTGTTTTTCCCAACAATCGGTATCAGAGCTTTTGGTTCGATCCGGGAATAAATGTTCTCTTAGTATGCTTTGTGGTTGCAGTTTTGTTTGGTCTTCCACATCAGAAAAGAATGGAAGTGTTGTGAAAAAGTTTTGAGTTGCAGCCATAAATTCTGTTGTGCAGTTTGGACTAGAGAAAATTAATGGAAGAATTTTTTTTTACTTGTGGAAAGTTTAAGTCAAAGATGTGTTGGTGCAATCAAGATTACACAAGGTGCAAGATTATGTCGGTGGTTAAGAACTTCCTGCCAACAAGGAAGTTGCACCATAATGTTTCAACCTAGTTTTCGACATGTGAAAATTGAAGTGGTTTAGCTTCAAGTGACTATACTCTTTATGATGGAGTATGATTGTCGATGAAGACAATGAAAGATTATGTATTATTTCCAATCAAGGTGGAGATTGTTAGGGTTGGTTGAAAATATACATGTTGATACTTTTTAGATGGAGTATTATTGTCGGTGAAGACAATGAAAGCTTATGTATTATTTTCAATCAAGGTGGAGATTGTTAGAGTTGGTTGAAAATATACATGTTAAAGAAGTCCCACATCGCTTAGTTTTATGAATAAAGAGAGAGTCCAATGCTATATATATGATACAAGTTCTTTGAAATCCCGCATCACTTAGTTTTTTTGAAGGAAGAGAGAGTTCAATGCTATATATAGGATTCAAGTTCTTCATTCCAAGATGCACTAGTCAAAAGCACTTTAAGCTTGTATTTGACTTTCTTTGTTCTCTTATACTCTTGTATTAGAGTGTTGTGAGATGTAGTTAAATATTTGTTTTGGAGGGTGTGGTTGTACTACGGGTCTTGGTTAGTTGAGGGTATATTATGTGTTATAAGAATTTTCACATAATGTTATTCTCTGGTTGTCTATTTACAATGGTCATGGTTTTTTCTCCAGTTTTGGAGTTTCTACGTTAATCTCTTGTCTTGTTATTGTGTTACTCTTTTTTCTCTATGTTTGTTTTTCCCAACAACCGGTATCAGAGTTTTTGGTTGGATAAGGGGATAAGTGTTCTTATTATGCTCTGTGGTTGTAGTTTTGTCTAGTCTTCCACATCAGAAAAGAAGGGTAGTGTTGTGAAATAGTCTGCAGTCGCAAATTCTGTTGTGCAGTTTTTACTAGAGAAAATTGATGGAAGAATTTTTTTACTTGTGGAAAGTTCAAGTCAAAGATGTGTTGCTACAATCAAAATTACACAAGGTGCAAGATTATGTCGATGGTTAAGAGCTTCCTGCCAACAAGGAATTTGCACTATAATGTTTCAACCTGGTTTTCGACATGTGAACATTCTTGAAGTGGTTTACCTTCAAGTGACTATACTTTTTATGGCGGAGTATGATTGTCTATGAAGACAATGAAAGTTTGTGTATTATTTCCAATCAAGGTGGAGATTGTTGGGGTTGGTTGAAAATATACATGTTGATACTCTTTATGATGAAGTATGATTGTTGGTGAAGATAATGAAAGCTTATGTATTATTTTCAATTAAGGCGGAGATTGTTGGGGTTGGTGTAAAATATACATGTTGAAGAAGTTCCACATTGCTTAGTTTTGTGAATGAAGAGAGATTCCAAGGTTATAATGATACAAGTTCTTTGGAGTCCCATATCTCTTAGTTTTATAAAGGAAAAGAGAGTCCAAGGCTATATATAAGATTCAAGTTCTTCATTCCAAGATGCACCAGTAAAAAACACTTTATGCTTGTATTTGACTTTGTTTATTCTATTATACTCTTGTATTAGAGTGTTGTGAGATGTAGTTAAATATTTGTTTTAGGGGGTGTGGGTGTACTTGGGGTCTGGGTTAGTTGAGATTATACTATGTGTTGTAACAATTTTCATATAGTGTTATTCCCTGGTTGTCTATTGACATTGGTCGTGGTTTTTTCTCCGTTTTTGGAGTTTACATGTTAATCTCTTGTGTTGTTATTGTGTTCCTCTTTTTTCTGTGTTTGTTTTTCCAACAACAAATGTTGGGTGCAAGTGTGAGTGGTTAAAGTCCCACATTTCCTATGAATAGGTGGAATGTTGGATTTATAAGAGATATGTCCCATTTACCTGACACTTAAATGTTTTGGGTTTTGATGTGGTCTCTCCCTCTCTTGTGGTCCTGGAGCATTAGTCCCATTGGTACTCCCGACTCTCCCGAACTTCCCAACAGTGGTATCAGAGCGTGGTTCGGCTTTGTGAGGGAGCGGGAGATGGATCCGGTGTTGGATCCTGTTATAGGATGTGGGTGACTCACACTTGTGGGGGAGAATGTTTAGTGTAACTGTGAGTGGTTAAAGTCTCACATTGTTTATTAATGGGTGGAATGTCCGATTTATAAGAGAGATAACCCATTTAACTAACACCTTAAGGTTTTAGGTTGGGATTTGGCGTCTCACTCTCTTGTGATACTGGAGCATTAGTCCCATTGGTGCTCTTTACTCTCCCGGACTCCCCAACAATAACTAGTATAATTTATGTAGTTTTTTAGGAGTTAAAACAATCCATATGTAGATGATTTAAACTTACTTACTTTTTGTGACTTTTGTTTTCATAAATTATACTACACTTGCATTTTTACATCACCAAAATGACACTTTTGTCAAATATATTTGATTATTTCAATAAGGAAATATTATTCGATTAGACTTGATATTGTTTACATTCGATTTATATTAGTTTATTTAATTTCATTTTTCATTTTTTTTAATATTTTAATTTATCTTGTACGGTTGAAAGTATTTGCTTTGTTTAGTTTATACACATTGTAGGTTCAAAGGATTTGAAAATTGATCTAGAAATAGAAAGGATTGCCAAAGCAATCTAAAAAGGTGCTCATTTGAAGGGCATGCACCGATAGATCCTTATGAGCAACATGTTTGTTTTGAAACCCAACAAGTATTACCGAATTCCAAAAGAGGATAAGATTTTTAGAACTAACACTTACAAGTAGAGCAAAGGATTGGATAGAGACTTTACCAAGTTGAGTGATAAATATTTGGGTGCAGCTACAGAGGTTATTTTTATATAAATTATATTCAATACGCAAATTTTTGGATAAGATGGCTGACATCATTGGTTTTAAACAAGGAGATACTAAATCTCCTCATGATGCATGGGAAAGGTATAATATTATGATAAAAAAATTGCCATCACATAACCTTGATAATTTGGCAGATGTATAATACTTTACACAAGACCATCATTAGATACCCTAGTTGGATGTACTATAAGAATGAAATTTTGTTCTACATAGGACAGATGTGGGACACAATATCTTAGACAATGTGTGCCAAAGAAAACAATTTATAACAGATTATCATAGACTAGGGAATCTAAAGCAGAAAGCAATAAAGAACACAAGAGAATTGTTAACCCAGTTCAGTGAAACGTCACCTACGTTTGGTGGGGGCGCTTCCAACCCAAGAAAGTAAATCCACTCTCAATAGTATTATTACAATTAGTCTTAGATGAACAAACCTTGTTCAATGTCTACTTCCTAATACTACCTATGTCTTTCTATTTAAGTCTCTCCCTAAATACAGGAGCCCCTTTCACTTTCTCTCAATCATTACCATTGTGATTTATGCTTTCAATAGAATAAAGATGTTGAATTACAACTCAACTAACAATCAACCTTTATGCCTTGAATATTTAGTTTAGGCGTCTTTAGGGGTTTACAATAAACAACAAGAATACAAAGACTCAAAGAATAACCCCTGACATACTAGATCTTCAATACTTGTGCATGTTCTCTTTGTTAGGAATGAGTCTTCTCATATATCAAACCATATGATAGGCTTGGGAAATTGAATTAAAAGAAAATATATTAGATTTGATGCATATTTGATTTGCTTATTCATTAATATCCATTAAGAGATTTTATCTCATTCAATTTGATTTGGTCTTGGACAATCTTTCTAACCATTCTTCTTTAATATCAAATTGCTAAAAGATACAAAACATAACTGACAAATATTCTTGGAATCAACCAAAAACACGCTCAGGTTTACTCACTGAATTTGTCTCCCAAACTGAGGACAAATTGTGCACACATGCTGGAACATCTTGTCCCACATGTGGCCTCTTCACACAATCATCTTGTTTTGCCCATGTTGTTTGACCTAAAGTAGCCAACCAAAGGAATAATAATCTCCCCATTTGGAAACTTTTGGGTAAAACAGCTTATAACCTTTCTACAAGATGTACAGGAATAAATCAACAATAATTCTCATTCAGGATAATACATACAGACATACATGTCAGAGTATACAAGAGCAACACATACACATCAGCAGAAGTAGCACACATATAAGATAATATGCAATGTGATTTCTACACCTCAAGAGGTGAAGTCAAACACCAAACATACCAAACATGAGCTCACCATTACTCTCCCTTTTTCCATGATTTGGAAAAGGTTTGACAAAGAAAACAAGAGCAACAATCATAATCCGGGAACAAAACTGAGTACCAAATCTGGAATAGCATAACTAATACAGGTTTTCTAACCAAATGCTGAAGCGAACATTTAGTGCAGTAAGAGCAATTTGTGTGCCAAAATGTCATAAATCATGTTTAAGACATCTTGCACAAGAAGTTTCTTACAACCAAATCATTCTGACAAGCAACATTAGCAAAAACTTGGACTAAACAAATCTTGAAACAAAACTGAAGTGCATGAGAATCCAATCAGTGTAGAACTCACATCAAGATGTCATACAACATGTGGTTAACATCTTTCCTACAGAAAATAGACAATTACTTGGAACAACAAAACTCATTCTGAGCACTATGAACAACGCCTGGGCCAGAATGGCATACAACATGTCAAGACATCTTTCTCAACAAGTTGCCTACAAAAATAAGTCAATCAAAGGAACAACAGAGAACAAAGTCTTATGCGAAGATAAAAGAGTTGATGGAGAATATTCACAAAACAAATTGAAATTCTGGTACCAGACGTGTGATGTTAAGGTGCGATGTCACAACAACACACTCTGCAATGGATAGCAATAACAGAAGCGAAATAACACAAGGAATTATTCACCCAGTTCGGTCTAACTACCTACATCTGGGGGCTACCAAGCCAGGGATGAATTTCACTAGTAGATATAATTTACAGACTCAACACACCAGTTGACAATCTCCTAAACTTATACTCTACTAGTGACTTTCTACCTAAGAAACCACTTAGATATGAGAACACTACTCAATCCCCTAAAACACTCAAAGAACACCCTCTTTGAGTTTCCTTGATCTTGCTTCCTAGCTTCGATCAAACACCTACTCTCTATTGCTTCACAGCTTCTAGAGAGGACATAAAATACAACACCTATTCAAACCCTAGAATAGTGTAAATACAAGAACTCTAAACAAACTCTAGACACTAAGCCTCCAGCTCTTGATCTTCAATCTGTTTTCTGTACCTTCTTCCTTGGTCTTGTGCGCTTTATATAGCTCCTTGAATTTGGATTGGATTTGTCACAATATTTGATCAAATTTGTTAATTAAAAACTGAATCTTTTAAAACAGATTTTATCCCCAAAATCTTTTTAAATCTTCCACCTTTTAATTCTCCAACAAACCTGCAATCAAATCTCCCATGTAACAGAAAATATCTAGCCCAAGATATTCTCATCCAACGAGTCAACACTCTCCACAATTCCAGCTAATACGCGACCCTAATAACAACAAGCCCATGCTGTCATTAGCTTCAGTTCTGCAGGTCTGATGTTACAACATCACCTATGTGACATCAGACATCCACTTCAGCAACTAGCAACCTTAACACAGCCCAGTGTTAAGTGCAATGTTATGACATCAAGCCCATGACATCAAACATAGTTAACCTTCACAACTTAGTACAGCCCAGTACTAAGACTCAATGCTGCAACATCAACACCATGACATCAGCATTGAACACCTTGTTGTTTTACCAAAATTCCAGCCAATCCAGGAACTTACAATCTCCCCCTTTGGCTAATTTTGGCTAAAACAATCTCTGCATCTTCAGAGACTTCAGCAGCGGAATATCTTCAATATTTTGAAACTTTAACTTGCAGCAGTTTGACAATCTTCATATAGTCTTCATTACTTGATCTGCTGCAGCACCATCTTCATTATTAACAACAGCCAATTGGTGCTCCCCCTCAAAAAACATGAACCAGCATCATAGCTGTTCAGTAGCTCATAATGTGCAGCACATCTCCCCCTTGATGTCTATTTTGTTGCACTCTGCACTCTTCAAATATCTTCATTAGCAGCTCTATCTATACTGCCAACACTCCCCCTCAACAGCTGCATCAACACTTTTCAACTAAACACCTTGTTCTTTTTGCAGCATCAACATCTTCTCTTTATGGCATTTATTAACTCTCCCCCTTTTTAGCCATAATTTGACAAACCTCAACAAGTACAGCCTATGACACCCTGTACAAAACCATACTTCTTCTGTCAGCAATATCCACATATTGAAAATCCAGACATATTCTTCATCCATCCAGTTATGAAGGCTTCACACAGTCATCCACAAGATCTGAAGCACACAATGCCTGCCACTGAACTCTAAGTCAACTCCTTACACTTAGAATGACACACACCAAGACAAGTGTACAATCTATTCACGGCCATGATTCAATCTTGTCTTCAGACATCTCCTCAGAAGCATGTGCGCACAAGATTCACACAATTTGATTCATATGACTAGAACCATTTAAGGCAAACCATCTACTTCATCATTCTCCCGTATGACTATATAGATGCTCCTTAGCTATAATGTAAGCACTAAGCTTCAGATCCAGAACAAGGACATCCTTCACCAAGGATACTCTTGACACTCTTGACACCAGGGTATTACATATGCTCCACTACTGGATTTACTATCAGCAAAATAATCCAATCTCAACACTGTGTCACAAACTCCACAAATCCTCAGCTTACTTATAAGCTTTACTGAGATCCAGTCTCTTCAAGAGATCACAATTCCTCTATCCTTACATCCCTCAGTAGATGTTGAAACTGGTGAAGTCTTCAAATACAGTAGTCATGCTAAACTTCACATTCTAAACCACATAATCAGAAACACTTCTTCCACATGTCCAATCTTAATCATCTTCCAGATATAACCACCAGCAAACATGATGTTATAACATCTTTTGGGACATCAGCTTCTCATCACCATTCAAAGGACTCATTGCACAAAGAAGTCCTTCAAGAAGCTCCCAATAAGACACAGTCAGAGCAACTTATTCATACACACTTGAATACCATAAGTTCCCACACCCTCTCTGAACCATATCTTAGCCAATTCAACCATATCCAGAATGTCTTTGTCAAATTCTTTCTCCAGATCATACTTCCACCATTTTATGAAAAGCACATGAATGTTATCTAGTATGGCCTTTTGAATTTTCTCAGAAGTTCTAACAACAACGGCTTCCTTCATTTGAGAGATATCCTGGACACTATCATCAGACTTATCTCTGATCTTCCTATTTCTGGAAGAGATGAACACTTTACTCCTGGATTTTGTAGTACCATCCACATAGATCTTCTGCTTATCAGTTCTCATATTTGGAGGTGACTCAATAGCTTTCCTCTTCCTTGATTTCAGTCGTTTAGCAACCCCAGAAACCACTTTTGCAATTAGTTCATCATCACTCTTCTTTATTTTAAGGTTAGAAGTACCTTTCTTGACTTGAGATGTTTTAACATCAGCTCTAACATCCGCATCTTCCAACCTAAGGATTGTCAACTTGTGAAATTTTTCTTCTGAACTATAGGAGTCATTAGTCAGGTTGTCATCTTTCTTGGCCTTGCAAGTATTCAGCTCCCAACACTTCGTAAGGTCACAGCTTTTGATCCTTCCATCAGCATTGTTGACTTCTTCATCTTGCTCACATAACTGACTACTCAATTTGGCTTTTAACGCATCATCCAACTCACACGTTATTAACCCATATTGACTTTTCACCATACTTTCACACTTGATGTCACCATTTGATGTTACAACATCAACTTTAACATCACTAGATAAGCTGTCCACTTGAGGTATCCACTGATAGCAATTATCTTTGGATCTTACTCCCTTCATCACTACCTCATTCTGCTCATCAGCTACCACACATTCATCTTTGGTGTAGCTTACCTTGTAACCTTCATCACAAAGTTGACTTATGCTAATTAAATTAGCACTCAATCCTTGAACAAGGAGCACATTATCAAGAGTAAGACCATCATGATTCTTCACTCTTCCAACTCCTTCTACTACTCCTTTTTCACCATTGCCAAAAATAACATCGTTTGTATGGCAAGGATTGAACTCTACCAAATGCTTCTTGGATCCAGTCATGTGCTTTGAACATCCACTGTCAAAGTACCATGTATCCATAGCAAAATGTTCATCTGATGTGTGAGCCAATAGACACTTCACCTTCTCCTTAGGTACCCATTGTTTAACAACTTTGGGCCTGTACTCTCTCCATCTGTTTTAAGGCTGAGGGTATCCATGCAGCTTGTAGCAAGAGTACTGCATATGTCCAAACCTTCCACAATAAAAGCATCTCACCCTTTCATCTCTGAATCTTCTGCCATGATGAGATTGCTTAGGCTACCATCCATAATGTGGTCTCCTCCTACCATAACTGGTCTGCCTTCTATTATGCTGGTATCTTCTTCCATAAGGAGGCTGAGAATGTTGTTTCCTGGATTTCTCCCATGATGGTGTGGCTTTCTTCTTCCATAGTAATGAGGCACAACATTATTATATCCATACCAGTTACCCTGATGTTGAGACATCTGATGGAACATGTTCTGTTTGAACCTTGCAGCCTTCATGCTCTTGTGGTATTGTGGGGGCATACACTTACTAGCTCCTTGTGGCTGCTTTCTCTTCTGATTAGGACCGGTCTTCTTCTCAATCTTCTTAGGTTGTGAAACATCAGCTTTCTTGGGTGTAGGATCCTGCTTCTTTGGCTGATGTTGAGACAAAGGTTGTGATACTTCCTTCTTTAAACCTGAAGTACTTGCTTCTGAGGTTCCTTTGTCTCCAGTCACATAACCTATCCCAGCTTTGTCACCCGCAAATTTTTCTGCCTGTAGAATCTTGTCAAGATTGGCTGTCCCACTGTTCAACATTCTAACAGATTTCGTCATATGATCAAGATGAGCTTTGACACATAAGACTTCTTTCTCCAATTCAGCTTTGTCATTCTCAAGCTGATCAATCAGTCTCTTCTGTTGATCCCTCTCCTGACATAGTTCAACACTCTTTATACACAGCTCTTTGTAGGTTGAAGCTAGCTCATCATAAGTGACTTCTCCATCACTGTCATCATCAGATTCAATAATTTCTGTCAAAGCTGTAACATGCTTTGCTGACTCACTTTCACTTTCGCTGTCAGAGTCAGACCAGGAAATTGTCAAGCCCTTATTCTGCCTTTTCAAGAATGTGGGACACTCTTTCTTGACATGTCCATACCCTTCACATTCAAAGCACTGAACTCCTTTATCTTGGGCAGTCTTCTCTTCATCTTTCTCTTTTGTCTTGCTGATGTCAGAGGAGATATTCTTGACATTAGGCCTGTAGTTATAGTTCATCTTCTTGAACACTTTATTGAACTGTCTTCCTAACATAACTATGGCCTGAGGCAGATCCTCCTGGGACTCAGAACTCCTTCTCTTTTCTTCTTGATCATTTGACACCAGGGCTATGCTCTTTGGCTTCTTCTCTGGTTCTTCCTCGATCAAACCAAGTTCAAAAGTTTGAAGAGACCCAATGAGCTCATCAACTCTCATCTTGCTAATGTCTTGAGATTCTTCAATGGCAGTCACCTTCATCTTATACTTCTTAGGAAGGGACCTGAGGATCTTTCTAACCAGCTTTTCTTCTGTCATCTTCTCACCAAAAGCACTGGATGCATTTGACAGCTCAAGAACACTCATGTGGAAGTCATGAATAGTCTCATCTTCCTTCATCTTCAAGCTTTCAAACTTAGATGTTAGAAGCTGAAGTCTAGACATCTTAACTCTAGATGTACCTTCATGAGTAGCCTTCAAAATATCCCAAGCAGCCTTGGCCGTTTCACATGAGTTGATTAACCTGAATATGTTCTTGTCAACTCCATTGAAGATAGCATTTAGGGCCTTTGAATTTCCAAGGGCAAGCTCATCTTCTTCCTTGGTCCATTCTTCTTCAGCCTTTAGCTTAGAGGTGCCTTCTTTATCTTTGTCAGCATCATCTTTTTCAAACACCACAGGAGCTTTCCATTCTTTAATGACAGCCTTCCAAGCTTTGCTGTCCAATGACTTTAAGAAAGTAGTCATTCTAGGCTTCCAATACTCATAGTTTGAGCCATCCAATATAGGGGGTCTGTTGACAAATCCTCCAACCTCTTTGTCCATCTTCACACCAGAAAGTATCTTCCCCAGATCTCACCCAGAGCCAGACAGGATGCCTGCTCTGATACCAATTGAAATTCTGGTACCAGACGTGTGATGTTAAGGTGCGATGTCACAACAACACACTCTGCAATGGACAACAATAACAGAAGCGAAATAACACAAGGAATTGTTCACCCAGTTCGGTCTAACTACCTACGTCTGGGGGCTACCAAGCCAGGGATGAATTTCACTACTTGTAGATATAATTTACAGACTCAACACACCAGTTGACAATCTCCTAAACTTATACTCTACTAGTGACTTTCTACCTAAGAAACCACTTAGATATGAGAACACTACTCAATCCCCTAAAACACTCAAAGAACACCCTCTTTGAGTTTCCTTAATCTTGCTTCCTAGCTTCGATCAAACACTTACTCTCTATTGCTTCACAGCTTCTAGAGAGGACAGAAAATACAACACCTATTCAAACCCTAGAATAGTGTAAATACAAGAACTCTAAACAAACTCTAGACACTAAGCCTCCAGCTCTTGATCTTCAATCTGTTTTCTGTACCTTCTTCCTTGGTCTTGTGCGCTTTATATAGCTCCTTGAATTTGGATTGGATTTGTCACAATATTTGATCAGATTTGTTAATTAAAAACTGAATCTTTTAAAACAGATTTTATCCCCAAAATCTTTTTAAATCTTCCACCTTTTAATTCTCCAACAAACCTGCAATCAAATCTCCCATGTAACAGAAAATATCTAGCCCAAGATATTCTCATCCAACGAGTCAACACTCTCCACAATTCCAGCTAATACGCGACCCTAATAACAACAAGCCCATGCTGTCATTAGCTTCAGTTCTGCAGGTCTGATGTTACAACATCACCTATGTGACATCAGACATCCACTTCAGCAACTAGCAACCTTAACACAGCCCAGTGTTAAGTGCAATGTTATGACATCAAGCCCATGACATCAAACATAGTTAACCTTCACAACTTAGTACAGCCCAGTACTAAGACTCAATGCTGCAACATCAACACCATGACATCAGCATTGAACACCTTGTTGTTTTACCAAAATTCCAGTCAATCCAGGAACTTACACAAATACCATGAAATTAAGGACATATGTGTTAGGTCTTAAGATTTCTTATCTTTGTATATCTTAGAAATCTTAAGAGTTAAGAACCTTTGTGGTTGTTATACAACTACTATACTTCTGATTGTGTATCAAAGTATAGTTATTATCTTTTCTACTAAACTGTTTGTTTAAAGTAGAGGAAGTCTCTTGCAAGGTTGCTTGAACAATGAAGTCTCTTTCCTGCGTGCTTGGCCAGTGAAGTCTCTTTCTAGTGTGATTGAGCAGAAATCTCTTGCTAGGTTGCTTGAGCAGATGTCTTTTTTTGGATTGATTGAGCAGTGAAGTCTCTTTCTGGTTTGATTGAGCAAAGTTTTAATCATCTTGATTATAGTGAAAAGCTCTTGTTGAGGTAAGGGGACTGAACTACTCTCAGTTTATGAGAGGAACCAGCATAAACTCTGTGTGTTGATTTACTCTTTAATCTAAACTTTAATATTTCACTGCTACTCTTATTTTGTGTTCAGAATCTGAACTTGTTCAAATTTTGAAGCTGAGTTTGTTCAAAAGCAAAAAGTAATCGGTATACACAATTCAACCCCCATTCTTGTGTATTTTTCTCACCTCCAGCTTCATGCACAGTGCTTTCTCTCAGGCGTGCATTGTGTAGACTTTCATTAAGGAGGACAAATATTTCCTTTATCACTTGTGAATTATATTCCCGAACAATGTTGTACATGTAGTTCAACAAATCATTAGTGTCTTGTATTATGATATTAGCTTGAAACAGTTGGAAACCACGTAATGTTTCACGTCAGGAGACCGACGGAGGTACCAGAGGTCTGAATGGAGGTACTGGAGTAGATAATGCAATATGAGGAGGTTATAGTAGATCAGGATGCAACAAAGTGTCTACTACCACTTGATCTGCAATACCTTGAGGAAGATGAGGCAATTGAGTTCTCACCGCTTGAGAGGCAGTAGCAGCGGCAGTTGCTTCATGTGAGGTAGTGAAACATGTAGCTTTAGATTGAGCCATTGGTAAAAGGTTTGGAAGTAACGAATCTAAATAATCATAAAATCAAGGTTGATCCGTTATTTAAATAGATTGAACGTGGTGGATTTAGTGTTTGATTTTGATAACTCTGATCTAATAGATTGAGGAGGTTTCGAGTCAATGAATCGAAGAGAGGATGTGTTATAATGGAAAATGCGAGAATTAGGAGTTGATTTCCACTGAAGGTGCCATTTTTCTGTCATGGAACCAGAATCGATCAAAGAATCGGCGATTGTGGTGAACCATTGTGGTTCTGAGCTTTAGCTGCAGATGATAGGCTAACGTGCAAGGTTAACACTTCAATACTCAAGTCAGTATCCGTAGGAGAAGAGTAAATGAATTTTGAATTTGAAATTGTGTACATGGAGTTGGCGTGTGTGCTCTTTATATAGTGTAGCAGTTATAACATGCCACTATCTTTAAGGCGTGAAATATGAGTCGTTGGATGTATCTTGGCCAGGGATCACCTGTACTCTTCTATAGGGTAGTTTTCATATGCTACGAGTCATCCAAAAGAATTATGACTCCCTTTGGGTGGTCGGCCGATGGGCGTTTTGGTCGGCATGGAACAAATAATAATAATAATAATAATAATAATAATAATAATAATAATAATAGTAATAATAATAATAATAATAATGATAATGATAATAATAATAATGATAATAATATTAATAATAATAATAATAATAATAATAATAATAATAATAATAATAATAATAATAGAATAAATGTAACAAAATAATTAAAATTAAAATATTAATGTAACATTAAAAAGTTCTAATTTTAAGATTATTTGGTTTACTAACGTGACTTTTTTTCCTTTCTTTTTTTTTTTATAAAAAATTGTCCTTATGTATCACCCTCTATATAAGGGGAAATACTTATATAGTCACAGACTTAAATAAAATTTATTTCGACAAACACTCATTAAATATATATTATTTAATTAATTCCAAAAGATATGAATTTTTCTCACGTTTCTTCTGAAGGCTTGAGGTTTCTTTTTCATGTTTTAGGAATTCTTTGAAATTACAAAACATGAATTCATTACTTTTACTTTGTGACTCTTTATATTATGGTTGCATATCTTCAATGCTTGTGGCTTTTAGTGTGATCTTATCCTTCTTTTTCTTGTCGTCCTCTTAGTTATTGGCAAGTCTTTTTAGTTTCATCTCGTGTTCCTGCAATTTTCCAAAAAGAGTGTGTTTGTCCATAGGCGTTAACTCCTTAGATTCACTAATTTCAATGACATTGGGTTGCCAACTACGATTTAGGCATCTAATAATTTTTACAACTAGTTCCTCATTTGAAAATGTTTTTCCCAGAGTTCTCATATGGCTCACGATATGGGTAAATCATGTTTGCATTTGATTAATTATCTCTTCAGATTTTATTCTAAAGAGTTCATACTCATGGATTAATGTGTCAAACCTTGCTCTATTTACCTAAGTAGTTCTTTCATGTGTAATTTGGAGGATGTCACACATTTCTTTTGCAGACTCGCGGTGAGAAACTCACAAAAACTCATCAAGACCGAGGGTGGTAGTGATGGCATTTTTCTCCTTCAAATTGTGTTGCATATTTTCTTTATCATTTTTGGTCCAATCATTTTCAGATTTGTTTTCAACAACAGCATTTAACTTTGTGTGTAGGAACAAATGGGCCTTCATTCACAGCCTACCAAATACCATGATACATCCCTTCTATGAAAAAAATTCATTTTCTCTTTCCACGTACTATATCCTTCTCCATTAAAGAGTGGGGTTTGTTTAGTGAATACCTTGAATTCATTTTTCCTCCTAAGACGATTAGTCCTTAGCAGGAGTTAGGCTTTGATGCCACTTGTTGGACAAGTGACTTCAAGCACAAGAGGGGGTGAATTGTGGTATTTAAAACTCGTGATTAATTTTAAAACTTTCTCGATTAAGATCATATTAGTAACTTTAGGTGAGTAATTTACAGCAGAAATAAAATACTAAAAGTAAGTTACAGAAAATAAAAGTATAGGGTTAGAGAAATTGCACCTGAGATTTATACAGGTTCCGCCGAACGTTGGCCTAGTCATGTCCCCAAAAGGTCTTCTTGAGGGTTTGACTATAAACTTTTGAACTTTTGAAGGTTATGCCCACGAACCTTTAATACCATGCGATCTTAAGTTTTTGTAGGCTTAACCCCAACCAATTGGAGCTTTTACCCCAGGTTAAGCTAACAAATTATTTAAAGATATTTGACTTATCTCAATAACCAAAAATAAAGCTTTTTCGGCAAAGCTTAAAAACTAATTACAAAAATTTTATGACAGACTTATCTCAAGAACCAAACTCAATCTCTTAAGAGTATCACACTCTTAAGAATATAAACGACCGGAACAACCACTTACAAAGATTCCTTCCTCACAAGCAAAGTTTCATTTACTATAACTAAGGCAAACTAAAGTGAAAAGAAATATTGTAAAGAGAGCGAATGAAATTAGAGAGATAAATTCCAAAGAAATAGTACAATGTTGGAAAATGGGGTGGTTTGAAGTGGAGGTGAGCCTCCTTTATATAGGAGTTGGAAAAACTAAAACGGAAATAATCCATGCGCTGAATTAATTATCTAATTGATTAACATAACGTTCTAATCGATTAGACAACACATTTTTAATCGATTAGCAGGCCCAAATAGGAAATATTGGATATATAGTCGTTGTAAGTTATTAAGGTGATATCCCAACCGCTTGGTTAATCGATTAGCCACTTTTTAATCGGTTAGCATAACTTTCTAATCAACTATCTAACCGAAACAGTTTTTCAATCGATTGGTTAGTTCAAAAAATCTTTGGAAATGGATTAGACAACTTCCTAATCACATGGCTTGGACTAGAAAACAATTTTTAAGATAAAAACATTTTGAAAAGGGTTTTTAATTGTGTGAGAGTTGTCTTAATACTTTAAACTTACTTCCTTACTTTTGCAAAACTCGGGTCACTCAGACATATAGACAGACACGACTTGGCGAGCTTTGACACTTCCTCTCTTTTCTTACTCTAAGGCTCCCAATACTTTTGGCAAATGCATCGATAATATAAGAACTTTAATCTTGAGTCCCTTTCCGTTGCTGAGGCATGGGATGTTTGTCTGGTTAAGTCACCATCATCAGAGGGTTGAAAGTTATTTCCATGGTCTTCATCACAACTATTGACGTTTTCATCATCAAAACTTCATAAAGGATATTTTGTAGGATTGTCAACATTATAACTTCAAACACATAGATCCACAATAAATCCACTTCTCCCCGGACATTGCAAAGTATAATGTATGACCTTCATTGGAGGATCATTTCTATCCTAAGAGGCAATACGAATGTTGGGTCTTCATTGAAGGATCATTTCCGCTCTAAGAGGCAATACAAATGTTGGACCTTCATTGAAATATCATTGTTCCTCTAAGAGAAAATATGAATGTTGGACCTTCATTGAAGGAACCTTGTCTCCCTAAAAGGTAATATGAATTTTGGACTTTCATTGAGGATCCTTGTTTCCCTAAGAGGAAATACGAATAATGGACCTTCATTAAAGGACCCTTGCCTTCATAAGAGGCAATACAATTGTCAGACCTTCATTGAATGGTCCTTGTTGTCCTACGAGGCAATACGAATGTTGGACCTTCATTGAAGAATCCTTTCCTCCCACAAGGAAATTGTATGTTGGACCTTCATTGAAGGATACTTGCCTCTTTACAAGGCAATATGAATGTTGTACATTCATTAAAGGATCCTTGCCACCCAAGAGGCAATTGTATGTTGGACATTCATTGAAGGATCCTTGACGTATTATTAGGTAATTTACTATGGGAATCCTTACAAAAGCATACTCAAATTACCCAAAAGAAATGCTTGAGGGACTCGCCCCATGCAAGGCTAACCAATTAGGGAAATCTACTCAGTCAATACGAAATAAAATAATATGCCTCAAAATTTATTAAAATTATAAAGAAAATAAATCTTAATGAAATAAGGGAAATCACCACTAGGTCCTAACATTTTCATTAATAAAGCCTTGAAGGGCGATGTTATAGACCCCCTATAACGGGGAGAAAAAACAAATAGTATAAAAGCAAAGGCATAAAAGTTGAACTAACTTGCCTTTACAAAGTCTCTTATGAGGGACTCGACTCAAAAGTCTCACCTGAGAAACTCGACTCAAAAGACTCGTTTGAGGGACTTTAGTAAAGTCTTTGTTTAGGGACTGGACTCATGGGTCTCGCATGAGTGAATTGAGTCTAAATTCTCTCCCCGTGATCTTCTTAGAGGATTCCCCCCTACAATCGTCCTAAGCACAAAAACTTAAAGGCAAAAAATACCTCAATTAAATCACTTCATAATTTGCAAGACCTCGTTCTTGAGGTACTGTGTGTTGTTATAGTTTTACTAGGCCTTAAGAAGAAGGGTCAATGATTATATGATACAAGTTAACATCCCAAAACTGGACGAGTGACCAACATATTATGATTGGCCACCCAAAATGAAGCGTGAGACCTCCTAAAAAAGGGCTTCAGATGGCCTAAAGAAAGTTTAAGCTGCCTTGTTAGGATTAGGCTAAAATGTTGGATCCAATCCATGTTCCACTCTCGATTTAGTGGGAAAAACACGTGGCACTTACATTGACCCAAAAGACGGTCAGAGTGAGGTGGAAAAATCGTCCTCTATATTAGTAAAGGAACCGTTTCTCATTGAGGAATTGTGGAGGTAGAGGAAGTGGGCTTAACTTCCTCTTTTGTCCAGCTCACAAATTCTCTTATTAATACATCATACTTAGAGCTGAGGGAGAAGATCCAATTGTCCCACAAACACACATACAAAACTTTTCACCACTTTGCATGATTTAGACCTAAATATTACCAAATTATCCTACACACTACAATCAGCCCTACAAATACAGAGCGGCCCTCATTGTACTTTTTAGCAAGTAATATTCCCAAAAATCAGTTTTATCCCTATGCTAATCAATTAGAGAGCGTGTCTAATCAATTAGAAAGAAAAAAATTTCCTCTCTAATCAATTAAGAAGAAAACTCTCCGCCTAATCGATTAGACTTCAAACCTGACTGTTTTCTTTCCAAAATAACTCGGTGTTATTGATTAGCATAGTAGGATAATCGAATGAAGAGTGACTATGGCTTATTTTTCATTCCTTTTTTGCCAAATTTTCTCTCATATATAAAGAGGACTTGTGTTCACGTTTGAACAACACATGAAATTTGATATTCTACTCTTCTCTCTTTCTTACTCTCTTTTGATACTCTTTTATACACTTTTTATTATTTTAGTGATGAGAGAATGAAAGATTAAAGTAAGAGTTTTGTAGTTGTTGTTTGAATGAGATCATTTTGTAATTGTAAATCAAGAGTCTCATTCTCTTGTAACAATGTAGTTTATATAAAAGGTGTAAGTTGAACTTGAGTAAAAGTTTGGTGTAAAAAAATTGTGGAATGATCATGTGATTAAAGCTCAAGTTGATAGTGAAGCTATCAAGAGAAAACTCTTGAGAACTAGAGTAGACCGTGTGGTTCAAGGTCAAACTAGTATACATAGTGGTGTGTAACATTTCAACTCACTTAGTTATAGAGTATTTCAAGTTATAAGTCTTTTTGCAATATTAATATATACAAAAAAAAATCTATCTATCATATATATGAGTATTTATTACTTTCTTTGTCTAGTTATTTTAATTTATCTTTTTCATGTTGCTAATGAATATTTGTTTTGAAATATCTTATAATTTTATCATTTCTATACATAATTAATTGTATTTTTTATTATGTAAAATTGACAAAGTAACTTATAATTAAAAAAAAAATTAATACTAATAGTTATTATGAATGTATTGTTGTGTATCATGAATTTGAAAATAATAATAATAATAATAATAATGTTCATCTATGGAACCATAATTGATTGGAGAATCGATGATCACGGTGAGCCAAAGCGGTCATGGGCTTCACTAACGGAGGAGGAGGGGTTGACCTATAAGGTAAGCATTCCAACGCTAAAGTTAATATGTATAGAAGAATAGTGAATGAATTTTGAATGTGAAATTGTGTACCTAGAATTGGCATGTGTGCTCTTTATATAATGGAGCAGTTATAACAACATGTTATCTTTAAGACGTAAAATTTGGAGAACCGTTGGAGTTATCATGGTCAGGTATCACTTGTACTCTTCTATAAGGTAGTTTCCATATGCTACAAACCATACAAAATAATTATGGCTCCTTTTAGGTGGTCGACCGATGAGCGTTCTGGTCGGCCCGAAACAATTGTCATCACGACGGCTGCGGAGGATTTGCCAAGAATGCAATTGTAAACACTTTTGCAAGGGACCACAAGTAACTTGGAGCTTATGATTTAGATGTCCCTTCCCTCTCCTGCAAATATTATCAACTCAATATACCCCCACTAATAGGTCGTCATGTCGTTTAACGCCTACAAATCTGACCCCTCGTACGACCACAAACTTTGCCTCTCGAGGCCCATCTTCTCATACATTTTAGAGTACATTATGTCGCATGAGCCACCACTATTGATTAGAATTCAGGAAACATCAAAATTCCCAATCGTAGTAATTATGACTAAAGGGAATATTTCATTTGGGGTTCACCCATTTTTCTCGTAATCCCAGAACCCGAGCATTGGAATGTCAAGGATTTTGATTGACGTGCATCCATTCTTCTTGTGGACAACTATCATTTCAATAATTTTTCACTTCATCATCCCCTTGGACGAGATATTTTCCTGGGGGGCTCCTCTGGTGAAAGCAGAAATGTATTGACATTTCCTCTTGCTAGCTCACTTATCCTCGTCATTGGTCACGACATCCACAACTTGTGTAGGGGGCTTGCTCTTAGATGACTATCTCTCTCTCTCTCTCTCTCTCTCTAACATTTACATATTTTGACAATCATTTTTTTTATCAATCCCTCGAAGAGAGAATGTGTTATTATTGAAAATCCTGGAATTAGAAGTTGATTTCCATAGACGGTGTTATTTTTGTGTTATGGAACCAGAATTGATCGGAGAATCAGTGATCGTGGTGAACCACAATGGTTATGAGCTTCATTTGCAAAGGAGGATGTACGGGTTAGCACTCCAACATTCAATTCACTATATGTATGAGAAGAGTAAATGAATTTTGATTTTGAAATTATGTAAGTGGTATTTGGATAGAACTCTTGTGTCGATAAGGGTAGTTTCATGGTTCGATAAGAGTTGTGCATGCTGGATTCGAAGTCTGTTCAAGCATGCTGTTGAAATATGTTAGCTTTGTGTTTAAGTTATCATGTCAAATTGTGCCTTGCTTGTAAGCTCAATTGTTAAGTTAGCTTAGTAGTCTATAAATAGACTAGTTGACTCAGGTTTTTGAGAGAGGTTAATTATTGGTATTCACTTGTAATCTTTGAACTCTTACTGAGTAAGTGAATAGTAAAACAGTTTTAACCAATTCTTCTTATTATTATTCCTTCTTCTCTATCTTTTGTAAAACTTAATAGGGTTTCTTGTGTTTGTTCAAGAAACTCAATCTTTTCTTATATTTTGGTTTGTTCTTGACGACATCAATTCACAACAAACTGATGTCGTGAGCATGGAGGAGAAGATCTCGTCAACAAAGAATGAGATTGAGAAATTCACTGGTGTTAATGATTTCGGTTTGTGGCGCTTGAAGATGCAAGCCCTTCTTGTTCAACAGGGTTTATTAGAAGCGTAGAAAGGATCAGAGAAGATGGATGTTACCCTATCGGAGAAGGAGAATATAACGATGGTCGAAAAATCCCATAATGTCATTGTATTGAGACTTGGTGATAAGGTTCTCCGACAGGTTTCAAAGGAAAAAATTGCAGCTGGTGTGTGGACGAAAGTTGAAGATTTGTACATGATAAAATTGTTGGTTAATCGTCTCTAACTGAAGCAAGCTTTGTATTCATTCAAGATGAGTGAAGACAAAGTCTTGGATGAGCAGCTGGATATGTTCAACAAGTTGGTTCTTGATCTTGAAAATATCGAGGTCAAGATTGATGATGAAGATCAAGCGTTGTTGTTGTTGTGCTCTTTACCTAAGTCTAATTCTCACTTCAAAGAAACTCTCTTGTATGGAAGAGAGTCATTGACCTTTGAAGATTTTCAATCTGCCTTGTACTCTAAGGATTTGAACGAACGAAAGGAGCACAAGCCATCTTCTGTTGGTGAAGGTTTGTCCGTTAAGGGGAAATTCTTGAAGAAAGATGGTAGGTTTGAGAAGAAGAAGGGTAAAATTCTACAAAATTCTTATGGTGGTAATGCTCCTACTATTAAGTGTTATCATTGTAAGAAGGAGGGTAATGTAAGAAAAGTATGCCCTGGTCGACTAAACAATCATGGTGGAAAGGATAATTGTAATGTAGCCATTGTGCAAGATGTTATGAATCATCCAATGTCCTGGTGGTTTCAAGCAACTCTAGCAATGAGTGGATTATGGATTCTGGGTGTACTTAGCACATGACTCCAAACAAAGATATGTTTGAGGAATTATGTGATCAAGATGGTGGATCAGTGTTGTTGGGAAACAACAAAGCTTGCAAAATTACAGGCATTGGCTCTGTGAGATTCAAGCTCCACGATGAGTCAATAAGGTTATTGATTGATGTTAGGTATGTACCTGATCTTAAGAGGAATTTGATTTCTCTTGGTGAATTCGACAAGAAATGATATGTTTTCAAAGGAGAGCAAAGCATCCTACGGGTAATGAAGGGGTCGAAGGAAGTCTTGAGAGGCATGAAGCAACAAGGCTTGTATATCCTTGAGGTTGAGGTTGTAAGTGGTTCAGCAGATGTTGCATCCACAAAACCTGTGTTAAAGACTGAGCTATGGCATAAGAGACTTGGCCATGTCAGTGAAAGCGGCCTAGTCGAATTGTTGAAACAAAATATGCTGGGTGGTGATAAGATCGAAAACTAGAGTTTTGTGAACCTTGTGTATCTAGTAAATCATGTAGAATGAAGTTTAACAAAGGTAAACAAAAACCACATGGATCCCTTGATTACATTCATGTTGATCTTTGGGGACCTGAAAGGAATCCTTCACACTCAAGTGCAAAGTATTTTCTATCCATAGTTGATGATTACTCCAGAAAGTTATGGGTATTCATCCAGAAGACTAAGGATGAAACTTTTGAAAATTTCAAAAGTTGGAAGACTCTGGTCGAAAACCAAACTGGCAGGAAGGTCAAGAGGTTGAGGACCGACAATGGTCTTGAATTTTGCATTGAGGCTTTCGATAACTATTGTGTTGCATCTGGTATTGCAAAACACAAAACTATTGCAGGGACTCCCCAACAAAATGGTTTGGCCGAAAGGTTTTATCGAACCATTCTAAAATGGGTGAGGTGCATGTTGGTAATTGCAGGATTGAAGAAGGTGTTTTGGGCAGAAGTTGTTGTAACTGCATCATATTTGATAAATATGTGTCCCTCGACATCCATGGGAATGAAGACACTTGAAGAAGTTTGGTTGAGACATCCACCTAGTCTCAACAAACTTAGAGTATTTGGTTGTTTGGCCTATGCTCATATTAGGCAAGACAAGGTTGAACCTAGAGCTCTGAAATGTATGTTCCTTGGATACCCTGAAGAAGTCAAAGCTTATAGGCTGTGGTGCCTAGAGCCAAGTCACAAGAGGTGTATCACAAGTCGAGATGTAGTTTTGGATGAAGTTGAGATGAATTTCAAGAAAACTAATGACATTGGTTGAAGTTTGAAAAATCTCTGAAGAATAGCTGGAACAAGAAGAGATTCCTATTGAGGTGGAGCATAATGATGCTGAATTGTATGACTCAGATGATGTCGAAGAAGATGCAGAAACTGTTGTCGAAGCTGTGGAGACTAATAATGACTACCTGCTGCCAAGAGACATGTCGAGAAGAGTCATCAAGCCACCTCAGAGACTTGGTTATGTAGATCTTATAGCTTATGCCTTAATCTCTACATGTGAGGTTCTGAACGAAAAGCCTATAAACTATAAGGAAGTTATGGGGAGTCGAGACAATACTGAATGGATGAAATCCATGGATGATGAGATGAAATCTCTTCATGATAATAACACTTGGGAGCTAATCGAGAAACCTGTAGGGGCCATGTTAGTCAGCTATAAGTGGATCTTCAAGGTTAAGGAATGAATCGAATAAGTGATGTCGAAGCGTTTTAAGGTGAGGTTAGTTGTTAGGGGGTTCACTCATAAAGAAGGTATTGACTTCAATGATGTGTTCTCACCTGTTGTAAAGCATAGATCCATTAGAATATTGTTAACCATGGTGGCAAAGTTTGACCTAGAACTTGAACAGATGGATGTGAAGACAGCCTTCCTGTATAGTGATCTAGATGAAACGATCCTAATGAGGCAATTTGAAGGGTATGCAGAAAAAGGAAAGGAATATCATGAGTGAAAGAATCTCCTCGATAATGGAATAGGAGATTCGACAAGTTCATGGCACACATTAGTTTCACTAGGAGTCAGTTCGACCACTGTGTTTACTTCAAATTTCGACCAAGAAATTCACTTGGTATTTTGTTAAGTTAGTTTGTAGTCTAAATTAGCTTAGTAGTTTATAAATAGACTAGTTCTCTCAGGTTGTTGAGAGAGGTTGATTATTGGTATTCACTTGTAATCTTTGAACCCTTATTAAGTAAGTGAATAGTAAAACAATTTTAACTAATTCTTACTCTTCTTCTTCCTTCTTCTATATCTTTTGTAAAACCTAATAGGGTTTTTTGTGTTTGTTCAAGAAACTCAATCTTTTCTCATATTTTGGTTTGTTCTTGACGACATCAATTCACAACAGTGTACATGGAATTGGTGTGTGCGCCCTTTTTATAGTGTAGCAGTTATAACAACACACTATCTTTAAGGCATAAAATTTGAGTCGTTGGATTTATCCTAGCCAGGGATCACCTGTACTCTTTCATAGGGTAATTTCCATATGCTACGAGTCATCCGAAAGAATTATGACTCACTTTGGATGGTCGACAGATGAGCGTTTTGGCCGGCTTAGAACAATAATAATAATAATAATGATAATAATAATAATAATAATAATAATAATAATACTAATAATAATAATAATAATAATAATACTAATAGAATTAATAATAGAGTAAATTAACAAAATAATAAAAATAAAAATATTAATGTTACATTAAAAAATTCTTATTTTAAATTATTTGGTTTACTAATGTGTCTTCTTTTCCCTTTTTTTTAGTTGTACTTATATGTCACATTATATAAAGAGAAATACTTATATAGTCACAAACTTGAATAAAATTTATTTCGACATACACATAAAATACATACTATTTAATTAATTCAAACATATATATTATATATATTTTTTTATTTTTTTATTAAAGTGTACGGAGCTAAATGAGTGTTATGTAAGCTTGTTACCATGCAAGTTCACCTTCAATATAAGATAGAGGGACTCTTTTTATTGTCCCTCTTTATAAAAAGAGGTGTATCTTTAAGCATAGTGGTTCGTTTCAAGATATGATGCATAAATCTGGTCCATACGCATATTTGGGAAATTGGGCCATTGTTATAGTTTATCTGGGCTTATTTTCTGTCACAGGTAGGGCCAGTATACCCATACTCCTCCGGAACATACTCCTACCCCCTCAAATACCAGAATTTATAAAAATATCCTTAACTTGAACAAATTTAAATGCTTAATTTTAGAAGCAATTATCAATTTAAAAATTATTGGTATCAAAATTCATACAGAATTTTTAATTTATAGAAATTTTAAAGGAATATCTCTTTAATAATTTATTTTGTCTATCGTCAAAATTTTTTTTAAATCGTAAAAATGAATAAACAAATACTGAAACTGTTCTAAAATAAGTGATATATATATATATATATATATATATATATATATATGATCGTGAAGGCTGATCAGATCCTGTGATAGGGTAAGAAGAACGTCTGCGATGCTGGGTGTGAGATGAGGAGGAGGGGGTGTACTTGCAAGACACTCCGACGCTTAAGTAAGAAAAGGTCAGAGAAAAGGGCAAGTACAAAAGTATGAGTTCTTAGGATGATTTTTGGATATCTGACCCTCTCAAATGAGAGGGTTTATATAATGCCCCCAGCGCGTGGCCAACGGTCCCTATTTTCGGGGCGGAATAACCGTTTTCTGAAGAATAGGTAACTGCCAAAAACTAGTCGTTATGACGGACAAATGTGCCCGAAACTAACCGTTGCCACGGGCAAAGGCGGAGTTCCGGGCATAGGCGTCCTAGTTGTTCCTGGGCGAAGGAGTCGTGCGTAACGGGCAGAAATACCGTGGAGGGGCAGATGACCTTGGGATCACATCTGTCCATATGTGTCCGGTAGAAGGGCAGAAAAGGTAACTGCTGCCCTTCCTCAATTGGACTTAGGCAATTGGGTCATTTTGGAGCAGAAGTGGATTGGGTCATGCCTAGCCATTGGTCTAGTCCGGAACAGGAGCCCCCCAAGTCGTTGCTCCCTAGCATGGGAGTGATGACTTAAGGATAGCTCGCGGCCCCCGGGGAACTCTGAAGAGGTTGTTGTTTGTCGACAAGACGGGATTGTCCTCGGTTGCCCGGGGGTAGAATGCCTGCGGGATACATATCGTTGGTCGGGCTGCTCGACATGCGGGGAGACCAACAGTTGAGGTATTCTGAAGAGACGTGACGCCACGTGTGCCTCGAGCCTTGTGCAACATTAACTACACAATGATGGCTAGGCTAGGGTCATGATGACAACCCTAGCCGCGCGTGTTCGTGCACGTGCTTTCAGACTGTATATAAAGGAGGGAGAGCTGTTCATTTGCGTTTTCGCTTTTCTCTCCTTCTTCATTCTTCTCAGAGAATTCTGTCTGTCACCGTCGTCAACCATCGTGCCAGCCGCCGTGTGCAGCTCTGAGCAACTTCTTCGGTTCTCCAAACTCTCTTCGACCACATAAGTCACCTGATTTCCTCTTTATTTCCAGCTTTTTCATTTTTGTTCAGTTAGAATGCATGCAGTTAGGTAGACTTAGGTGGGACTGTTGCGTTTTCCCGGCGTCTGTTAGTGGTAGACGGTGGCTTGGCTATCTTCTGCTGCTGATGTGTTCGTCGGAGCTTCCCAGAGGTCCTAGAATTAGGCCGCCTCTGGTGCTATCGCGACGATGGCGCAGGTATAACTGATGAGGCTACCCAATTTTCTGATGCTCTGATGAATTTTCTGATGAACATATGAATTTCTCGGTGGAGCTTCAAACGGAAACTGGGTAGTAGGTTGGGGAGGCTCCTCGTAGCGAATGAGGGGTTGCCCCTGGACACCTCCTCGTTTGAGACTTTTGTGCTCTCTGAATCAAGGCTTAGGTCGGGGACGCCGTTCTCGGCCCTTCGCGCGCCCTTTCACTTGACCAGTGGTGGAATAGTGGATTTGATTTCGCAGTCGAATTCACTTTTGTCCTCTGCTTTTCAGGTGATCGAGATGGCGTCAGAGCCCGAAAGAGAGATTCTCATAGACTCTTCCGAGGAGAGCTCCTCGGAGAGTAGCGACATGGAAATTTCAAATGCCCCCAACGAAGTCGGGGAGGATCTTGAACATGATTCCGCGGAGGAATGGATGGTGGCGGAGCCTGCCGAGCATGCATCTACCTTCGCGTCTTACACAGGGGATGTCTTTATGGACGTAGGACCAGAGCGGGAGTGGAAGGTGCACTTCCCTGCTCAAGATGATCGAATATGCATGGATTACGGGGAGAGATTCTCCATGTATGAGTATGCTTTCAAGGAAATAGGGCTGAGGCTGCCCTTTACTGACTTTCAGCAATCTATCTTTGTCCATCTGGATTTAGCCCCGTCGCAAATGCATCCGAATTCGTTGGCGTTCATCCGCGCCTTCGAGCTGACTTGCAAGTTATTGAAGATAGGAGCTACGAAGCCTTTGTTCTTCACTATCTTTCACCTCCAAAGGCAGGTCTCGGGGAGGAGGTACGTCTGGGTCTCGCTGAAGCAACCAAGAAAGTTGTTCAAAACCTTCTCGGAAATCGATCCGGACCTTCAAATAGAGATTCTATGTGATCGAGCCTATGTCCGAGGCGGCCCAAGACACTACGTATGCCTGGGCGATGTCGACGGACGAGGATGGCCGAGATATGTACGATGAGAATGGGAAAATGTTGGCGGACAGGGTGTTCAAGTTTCCATTTTATTGGAGTGAGAGCCACTTCACTCAGGGAACTGGCCATTATCTTGCCCAGCCATATATGTTGGATGAGCAGGACGTGGCCGGTTACGAGACGCTGGTCAAGTATGTTAACTCTTTTAGGCCCACGGAGTGCTGGACGAAGAAGGGGAACCCTATCTTTGAGGATGATGGCGGACAGAGGATGGAGTATCGTTATATAAATACGAAGGCGCTGCTGGAGTGCAAGACTCCTGCGGATGCCTTTAAGCTACTTGGTAGTTTTAGTCCTCTTTTATCTTGTCTGAATCGTGACTTCTTCGGTGACTAATATGTTTGTTATGCCTTTTGCAAGTGAGATGCCTTCTGCCTACGAGAGGATGGTGAAGAACGCCATGGCGAGGGGCAAGCCTGGCACGGCCGCCCCGAAGTCTCGGTTTACACAGCGTGCTCCTCCTCCACAACCTGCTGCAGGGACCTCCTCACCTGTACCTTCCCAGGGATCCCCGCTGCCTTTGGCTTCGAGGTTCAAGCGGATCAGAGTCAGTGAGACGGTGGACCTCAGCCGGGCGCCTGAGAAGGGAAAGTTCGAACTTCCCCCTTGCATCCTTGACCGAAATTTTTTTGAGGGAACATCCCTACTAGTACCTCGGGCAGAGTCTCTTCAGTTGGAGGGCATGGATCGCCCGAGCAGAGGGCACTGCTGGCGCAGTATGCCTCTGCGCTAGTCAGGGTCTCGGAGATGGCGGTGATATATACTGAGGGAGATTCTTCCTCTGAGTCCGAACTTAAGAAGGCCCAGGCGACCATAGCATCCCTGGAGGAGGCGATGAAGAAGGCCAAAGAGGAGGCCAAGACTGCCAATGAAGCGAAGGGGAAATCAGATAAGGAGGCTGTCAGGCTGAGAGGGGAGAACGACACGGTGGTTGCGGAGAAGAAGGCTGCTGAGGAGCTGGTAGAGCAGGTGCAGGCTGCGGCGGCCCCGACTGAAGATGAGCCCGATGATGTAAAAGGGTTGAAGACGAGAGCCGATCTTGTTGCTCGTCTTATACGGGTAGAGGAAGACGCCATTGCCATCAGGGAAGAGTCGTTCAAAAACGGCGTGGCCCAACTCCGACTGGTGAACCCGAAGGTCCAGATATCTACGGAGGGTGCCAACTTATTGGGCCATGTTAAGAATGGTAAAATAGTTAATCTGGACTTCTTCAATATTGGCGACCAACACACCCAGCTTTTGAACGAGGAGAACCAGCAGCCCAAGTCTAACACCGAGCAACCTGAGCAAATGCAGGAATGAAGTTACCGTTCTTTGTTTTTTTGTAATGTATCTGGCCTGCGTGTCATGTTTTGATGTAATTTAATGATGTTTGGGGGCGTGGCCCCCATTGGTTTGTAATATGCACACTTGTGGTCCTTGCGGCCATTTAAATTAAATGTATGTTTCCGGCCATCGTGGTCGGCTTTGTATGTTATATGTTTGCGCATGGCTTTCTTTGGTTTGATTTTCACTAAGTGTTGTATTTCTGCTCGATACACTTGTGTGCCCGTAACAGGGATCACTTTGATTCGCTTAATGTTTCAGGGAATTGCTTGATTCAGATGTGTTCGATGATGAGGGGGACCGTACGAACGGACAGGGTAGTGTTCGGGCGAGAAAGCGGAGCTCAGGTCGCGTTTGAGGCCTGAGTTCGCGGCGTGAACCTCCCATCGTGAGCTGGGTGTTCTGCCTGTCGTGGTACTTTGACGACGGCGGGCTCGATTGAGGAACAGCTGTCGGGCAGGGACCTGGCTCGTTCCTGAGTGAGGTCCTGCCTGGTCTGGCATGCAACGCTTGTACCTAGGCGTGCATCGTGGTCGGGATTATCATGTTCGTCGTTTTAACAAAGTAAACCGTCAGTGAGGGCCTTAGCTATAGTATTGATTTAGCTTTTTGGTGTTCCATGGTCGAGCAAGTTCTTCCCCGTTGAGATGTTCTAGGTAATAGGCCTCATTCTCCATTTTTACTCGGACGCGATAGAGTCCTTCCCAGTTAGCTGCGAGTTTGCCTTCCCGAGAGTCTTTGTGGTTCCTTCTCAGGACAAGGCTGCCCACTATGAACTCTCATCGTATTACTTTGGCGTTATGCCGGATGGTAATTTTTTGTTTCAATGAGGCTTCGCGGAGAGCTGTCCCTGACCAGACTTCTTCGACGAGGTCGAGTTCCTCTCTTAGTACCTCGTCGTTCATTTCCTCATCCAAGGGTGACTCGGTTTGCCTGGATGGTACATGTACTTTAATGGGGATTACGGTTTCGGTCCCGTAGGCCAGGAGAAAAGGGGTTAATACGGTTGAAGAGTGTGGAGTCGTGCGGTATGTCCAGAGTACGCTGTGCAGCTCCTCAACCCAAGCTTTATTCATTTCATTAAGCCTCCGTTTGAGGCCTCGAAGGATTACTCGATTTGCTGCTTTGGCTTGCCCGTTAGTCTGGGGATGTTCGAAGGATGCGAAGTGTTGTTTCGTACCCAACTGGGCGAAAAAATCCTGAAACTTCCTGTCCGTGAGTTGTGTCTCATTGTCCGTGACTATCGCTTGGGGGATGCCAAAGCGTGCGAGGATGTTTCATTTGTAGAAACAAAGTATGTTGAAGGCAGTTATTTTGGCTAGAGCTTCCGCTTCCATCCACTTTGTGAAGTAGTCAACGCCTACTATTAAGTATTTGTTCTGGTTTGATCCTACTACGAATGGCCCCAGGATGTCCAGGCCCCGCCAAGCAAACGGCCATGGGGAGGATATAGCTTTGAGCTCGTTAGACGGAGCCAGGTGCATGTCTCTGTGTCGTTGGCATTTATCGCACTTCTTCACGTGCTCCTTAGCATCCTGCTGCATAGTGGGCCAGTAGTAACCTGCTCGGAGAGCCTTCCGGGCAAGGGATCTCCCCCCGAGATGTTGGGCGTGGATTCCCTCGTGGATCTCGCGCAGGATGTGAGCGACCATCTCCTCCTCGACGCACCTGAGCAATGGAATGGAGAACCATCGCCTATAAAGTTTATCCTCGACCAGGACGTAGGAACAGGCTCTGCGCCTAACTGTGCTGGCCTCTTTGGGATCAGATGAAAGTTCGTCCCTAGCGAGGTAATTGTAAACGGGGGTCATCCAACAGTTGTTGTCGTCGATTACCTGTACGTCAAGGGTCGAAGATGCTTTCTCGATACTGGGTCGAGGAAGTACCTCCTGGATGACGAACTTATTCCTGCCCTTCTTCTTCGTGCTTGCTAGTTTGGAAAATACGTCTGCTCCGACGTTGTGTTCGCGGGGAACATGCTTCACCTCTACTGCAGCAAATTTCTTCATATTTTCTTTGACCAAGGCTAAGTATTCTGGAAGGTTGTCGTTTTTGGCTTGGTACTCTCCTCGAACCTGGAGCGCCACGAGTTGTGAATCCGTGCATATGATGACTTCTTCTGCCCCAAGATTCTCGGCCAGGCGTAAACCGGCGTGGAAGGTTTTGTACTCAGTCTGGTCATTAGATGTGGGGAAGGATAAGGTGAGTGATACCTCTACGATGATTCCCTCGTCGTTTTCCAATATGATGCCTGCCGAGCTGGACGCTCCGTCTACGAAAATGGTCCACTTGCGTGCCCCGCAGGTAGGGGAATCTGCGAACGTCATTTCTACTACGAAGTTAGCCAAAACCTGGGCTTTGAAGACTTTTTGCTTTCGTACTGAATGTCGAATTTGGACAGCTCTAATGACCATTTGAGCATTCTGCCGGTCATGTCTGGTCGCCCCAGCAGCTGCTTTACGGGTTGATCTGTCTGGACCATGATTATGTGGGCCAGGAAGTAGTGTCTCAATCTTTTGGAGGCGTTGATGAGGGCCAACTCTACCTTCTCTATCTGCTGGTATCTCAACTCTGGTCCCTGCAATGCCTTGCTGGTGAAATATATGGGCTTTTTCCCTTCCGGTGTCTCACGGATAAGGGCGGCAATTACGGCCTCGGTTGCCGCGACGAGGTATAGGTACAGCGTTTCGCCGCTGTCTGGCCGAGAGAGGACCGGTGGCTCGGACAGTGCTCGTTTTAGATGGAGGAGAGCCTGGTCGCATTCCTCCATCCATTCAAACGCCGCCTTCTTGCAGAGGAGTTTGAAGAAGGGCAGGGCATGCTGGGCGGACTTGGCCACGAAACGAGAGAAAGACGCGAGCATCCCGTTGAGGGACTGGATGGATTTCTTTGAGTTGGACGTTCGAAATTCGAAGAATGCCCGACACTTGTCGGGGTTGGCCTCGATTCCTCGCTCTGTCTGATAGAAATCGAGGAACTTGCCCGCTCGAATTCCGAACGTGCACTTTTCTGGGTTGAAACGCATCCGGTATTTCCTGGCCTGTTCGAAGACTTTTCTTAAATGGGCTGTGTGATCGATTTCCTCATGGGATTTTACGATCATATCGTAACACCCTTTTCTACCCAACAAACATCAAGCTATAAAAACACTAATTTATCAGAGTAAAAGTCCCACAAGGGCGTCACATTTCGTCAAAAGACATCATAATTAAATCAAATACTTCACAGCAGAAAACTTCACAAAAACTTCATTATAATTTATAACTCAAGGTTTTTAAATAAACTCAACACATCATAATATCATCAAATACAAGAACACTACGGTTCGACTCAACTCCCCGACTCGACGTTACATATCAGAGCAAGACCCTCTACTCGACCAAAATAACCAAAAGTAATTCAAGTAAGCTCTTCACGCACCAAAAGCTAACCCTGATCATCTGCACGTTACCCACGTGGAGGCAACATTCAAAACGGTAGGGTGAGTAATCACGAATCAATATATAAGATATAAATGAAAGGTAAAGTAGTAACACAAAACATCATCAAGTCATCAACACATCAAATGCATCAATGCAATTCAACCTTATAGACTCATGCAAGTGGTACCAATTCGTCATAATTGATGGACACTGGGCCATCACCCTCCAAAGATCCCCACCAATATGATCGATTCTACACAAGAACCAGAGCACGTCACAAAACACTTCAATCCGCACAATGGGATTGAAGCCACACTGGACCGAAGTCCTAAATGCTATGAATGCATGATGCAAACGTCATAATCGTCATCGTCACAAAATCGTCAATTGCATCATCATTCATCAACTATCATCATCATAAATCATCATCATCATAATTCAAATCAAGCATCATAATTCGTCATAAGTCATCATGGTCACATGTTATTAGCACACATCACAAATCATCCATGTTATCACATCATTCATGGATCAACATCAATCCTCATAACACAACATCACTTCACGTTCATCACAATTCATCATACTATAATCATCATGCATCAGGACACAACATAAATTCACACTCGTCATTATCCATCACTAAATCTCACAATTCATCATATTATACTCGTCACATAAAAATCCCTGATTTTAATCCCATTCACCTTTATTACTAGTTTAATCATGTTTTATTATCTCATCATAGCCCTGTCTCAATGAAACCGCGTCACAAGTGAAATCGGGAAAAAAATTGCAAAAACGGGAAAACCTGCCCATATCACTGCCCATACGTGTAAGAACCACCCTGTTACGCGTATGGTTCATTTTTCACGCCACCCCTTACGCGTACTGTACCCTCAAATACGCGTATCAATAGAGAGGGTTTTCCTCTCAATTCTTCTTCAGATCTCCCCTTACGCGTAATGGCTAGCCCATACGCGTAAGACATTTTTCCCAATCCCATACGGGTAAGCATCTCCTCTTACGCATATTCCCCTTTTTCCCAGTCTCCAATACGCGTAATACCTCTCCTTACGCGTATTGCCCAGGATCCCATACGCGTACACTATGCGTACCAGCAGAGGGTCGTGCCAGCCCTTGGGGACGGGTGCGTACGCTACGCGTATCACCCTGGGAAGTCCCCTCATTACGTGCAACACTTCCCCCATTATGCGTATCACCAGAATCTACTCCAAAACTCAGATCTCGCATCTGAACGCAATCTTCCACATTCCAGCACCTTCGATCTACCAAAATCAGACCCAAGCTGGCTTCGATTCATCACAAATCTATGTTTTTCATCCTACTTCATCATCTACATCAATTCCTCCTAATTATTAAGTCTGAAATTAGATAATATCAAGTTCGATTTTCAGATCTGGTTACCCCTAAGTTCGTCACAGCATCAACAATCAGTCACATAAAATTCACAGCAATTACAGTAATTCACACAGAGTTTATCACGAAAATTGTACACATAATATTACGATTTTTCATCACAGATCGTCACAGATTAGCATCAAATCATCAGACACGAAAACACACAATTACCTCTGCCTTAAACCCATATCAAATATATTATCCCGGATTCCCCCCATACCTCGAATTTCCTGCAGAGATTCTTTGTTTTCTGGGGTTCTACGGTATATTCCTCGTTCTAGCCTCTTTTCCTCAGCTCTCTAATCACTTCTTAGGGTTGCAAAATACTGATTCTCATAATCCTTATTTCTCTTTTGTAAACCTATGTTTTGGGCCTTAATCATAGTTTACCGTATTATCCTCAAATAATCCACTCAGTATTTCCGTCTTACCCTTAATGGTCTCCTAATTATTTTAATTAACAATAATAATAATAATCTAAATAATATTCTAATTATTCAAATTATTCCAATATTATTATTAATAAAATAATCTAATTAACTTACTAACTCTAAGGTTCCAAAGTTCCCTTAACCCAAGGCTACCCCACAGCACCACATAAATTCATCAACGTCACAAAATCATCACAAAGCACCAAAACACCGAATAATCATAATAATTTAATAAATAAATATTATAATTATTTTGGGGAGTTACACATATCGTCTATATAGACTTCGAGCATGTCGCCTATTTCTCCCCTGAAGACCTTGTTCATCATCCTCTGGTAGGTTGCTGTAGCGCGATTTTTGTGGTTTCGAATCACTATCGCTTCGGTACTACAGTTCGATTCATTTTTTTTATCCTGAGAAGCTTATTAAGGAAGGGAAATAGATGTCTCCAATTAAATCTGCTTGCATACTGAGTTTAAACAGATGACTGTTGGTTTATAGATGCTATCAAAATAGGGGGTCTGTCTTAGGTTTATTTCGCTTGAGAATAGGATGTCTTGAGGCTTTTGATAAGGTGCTGGATTTGGTTTTTTTTCTTTGATTGAGGTATGACGGTACTGGACCTAGGTTTTTTTATAAGTATGCTCGCTAAGATTTTGCAATCTTATGCCTACGTATTCCCGTTTAACGAAACAGGGAAATCAGAGCAATCGTAGTTCCTTATATTCTATGGGAGAAAAAAGGTGGTTTGGTGTCTTGTTCAAAGCCCAAGATTGAAGCTAAAGTTTATTAGAGAGAATTTGTCATCTCTAAAGAGGGATTGTTGATTTTTGGGTGCCTTGATCAAAGCGCAAGGTTGACGCTAAAAGGTTAATTGACCCGGCTGGGGGAATTTTTTTATACAAAGCCTAAGAGGAGGCTGAAAGTTTGGCTTTTCCAGGGAAAATGTTCTATCTGTCTTGTACAAAGCCCAAGATTGAGGCTAAAAGGGTTTGACTCAACAAGAGAGCCTTTTATACTCAACAAGAGAGTGATTTAGTGTCTTGTACGAAGCCCAAGATGGAGGCTAAAAGGGGATGGATTCAACAAGAGAGTATGAAAGTTGATTGACTCAACGAGAGAGTCTTTTATACTCAACAAAAGAGTGTTTTACACTCAACAAGAGAGTGTTTTACTGTCTCGTACGAAGCCCGAGATTGAGGCTAAAAGGAGATTGACTCAACAAGAGAGTCTTGAAAAATGAGTGACTCAACAAGAGAGTCTGAAAAGGTTAGCTCTACTGGGGAGAATCATTTGTACAAAGCCCAAGAGGAGACTAATTTTTTTGAGGAAAGGATCATTATACAAAGCCTAAGAGGAGGCTATCTTGCTGCCGAGGATTTATTGAGATCCTTAGGCAGGTCCGAGTGGGAGAACCCTCATGAGAGAGGCTGGGTTTCTGCTGGAGATTGGTCCAGAATAATTAGGGTTTCTTCCTATGTTTAGAAGGAACTTGAGAATGTATTTGAGACTCAAGGGGGTTTTAGACTGTCCAAGTCTACTGGTGTTGAAGAGTTTTATCTTTTGTAGGATGCCCAAAAGAGGGCAAGGGCCTTAAGGGATGAGAATCAACCCTAAAATGGCCAGAGGTTTGACACTGGAAAGACTGTTCTAGCAAAGGATGACTAAGTTATGTCTTATACCTTTAATATGTCATTAGGGTCCTTGTATTAAGCCCAAGAGAAGGCATGGGAACTTCTAAGAAGCCGACGGGTCCTTGTACAAAGCCCAAGAGAAGGCAGGGATGCTTTTAGGAAGCCTGTGGGTCCCCAAACCAAGAGAAGTTCAAGAAATGCAATTCATAGAGAAGAGATCATTCTAGGAAAGTTTGAGGGTTTGGAAGAAACTCAAGAGATGCCATTCATGGAGAAAAGATCAACTCTGGGGAGTAGATCTTCTTTGACAATTTCTAAGGGTGAAAGTCTGAGAAAAGGTTCACCGAGAATACTGCCTTTCTCTTTGTTCCATATTGTTTAACCCCAAGAGAAGGTAAGACTGTATCTGGAATCCTACGGGGGATCTAGTTTTGTTTGTATTTAAGAGTGACCAACATGGTTTTACCTAGTTCTAGACGTAGTTGTCGGGGAAAACTCTAAATAACTATACTAGTATATATACAGTTGATATATGACGAGTATTTAAAAGAGTATGAAAGAAGACTAACCATGTCCGACATCCCACAATACAGTTATGTATATGAAAGCATTTAAAAGAATGAAAGAAGACTAACCATGTGCAGCTTCCCACAATACAGTTATATATATGAAAGCATATAAAAGAAAGCGGATGAACACTTACCTGTTGTAGAGCTTCCATGTTGTTTTGTTAGTTGTTCAACAAAGAAATTAAAGAAAGTTTTGATAGCAACTATACATTTGGGTTCAAAATCAAAGGAGAAAGTATTTTGAACAGAGATCGGGGCTTACAGCTCAAGGAGAGGCCGAAAGAGTTTGAAAATGAATAAAGATGGGTCTTATAGCTCAAGGAAAAACCCAGATGATTTTTGTTAAAAAAGGCGACGATTGCGCCATATTTTGAAAATGTACAGAGGGACTTATACAATGTGTGAGGCCCACAATGGTTTATTTACACGGGGATTGGGTCTTATACTCTATTAGAGGCCCAAAAGTGTTTTTGTACAAATGATGGGGCTTACAACTCAAGGAAAGGCCCAAGATTTTGTTTGAAAACTGCGATCGCGCCGAGGTTTTTGAAAACACAGTGGGTCTTATACAATGACTGAGGCCCAAAAGTTTTGGTTTCAAAGAGGGATTGGGTCTTACACTCTATTAGAGGCCCAAAGATTTATTTTTGTATAAGTGATGGGGCATACAACTCAGGGAGAGGCCCAGTTGATTTTGTTACAAAGGCGACGATCGCGCCGAACTTTTGAAAATATACAGAGGGACTTATACAATGTGTGAGGCCCAAAAATTATTTATTTACAAAGGGGTTGGGTCTTACACTCTATTAGAGGCCCAAAAGTTTTTGTATAAGTGATGGTGAAAATCAAAGAAACCCTAATTTCATCATTCTTTAAAGTAATTTTCAAAGAAAATTAATTAAAATGATAAAAACACCAAATAAGTTTGAATAAACAACTTGTGATTTTTGGTTAAGATTTGAAAAATGATGTTTTAATCACAAGATGAATTAAAACTCATTTGGTTTTGATTTTCAAGATAAAAATCCACTTTTAAAAGTGTTTAAAACAATTAAAAATAAATTTATTCACAAAAATATCAACTATATTAAATAATTAATATAAATCTTTTTTTTTTGTGGAATAAAATATTTTAACATTTTTATGATTTTTTGCAAAAAGAACCAATAAAAAATAATTAAAATTCAGAGAGTTATTAATTTCCCAAATTATTTAAGAGTAACATGAAAAATAATAAAAAGTGAAAAAAGTGATAAAAAGAGGATCTGGGGCGAGGGGGATTCGAACCCCAGACCTCTTGTGTGCAGCGCGCACCGTCTATCACTGGGGTGGTGATACATCCGTGTATCAAAACCACCCCATGGATATATGAGGGTTGCCTTGTTTTTGGCCTGGCCAAGGTAAGGCAAGGCAAGATTTTGGCCAAAAACGTGAAGCTTGTAACTTTCTCATTTCTCCATGGATTGGGACAAAATTTCGGTCTATCCTGCCTAGAATTTCACAAGGAATCCAATGGTGGTGGTGGTTTTTTCAGATGAGGCTCCTATTGTTAGATGTCAAACATGTTATATATTTGTATGAATTACTTGGCATTTTTTATTTCTTTCCATGTGTAATGTGTTGATTTTAGTGATGAATGGTGTTGTTGTGCATACATTGGAATATACTTGTGGTGCTTGTAATTTGTGTGCTAGTGTGCAGGAATAGGCATGAAAGGATCAAGATTGTGAGACACAAAGAATGGATACAAGTTGCCATAGAAGGAAGAAAGCAACAGCAGGATTCGCTAGGCGAGTGCTGGCGAAGTCATCAGCGAAGGTTCGCCTATCGAACGTTGGCGAGTGTGCTAGCGAGGGGTGGCAGAAAGTTGCAAAAAGTTACAGTAGGAAAAGTGGGTAAATTCGCTGTGGCGAGGAAGCCAGCGAAGGCTCGCTGCTTTGCTCGCTGGGCGAAGGTGCCAGCGAAGGGTGGCAGAAACTTTCTTATTTGAAAACACCCAAACTTCGCTGTAGCGAAGGCTCGCGTCGCGAATGATTTGGTTCGCCTAGCGAACCCACGATAACTCTTGTGGGCGGTTTAAGTATGAGGCACTTAAAGTGCCATGTTTTAGTTCATTCGCTAGGCGAAGGTTGCTGAGATTTTGTGGGTATAAATAGATTTTCACTTTATTTGTAAATGATCTTTTGCTCATTTTCACCAAAAATCATAGTTTTCAGTATTTTGATCATCTAAGAGTGGATTTTCACTTTGAGAAGCTGAAGTCACATCCATTCTCTATTATTCGACGTGGATGTTCATTCATCTCCTCTCTTTACTTGTTATCCAAGCTACCATGAGAATGGGTAGCTAAACACTCAATGTTGAGGTTAGATGTAGTTGATCCTGATTTTATGTATTGCTTTTGATCTATTGTATATGAACAAAGTCTTTGATCAATATAGATGAAGTTGTTTTCTCTTAATGCTTTATGTGTGATCTGTATTGCTCTAGACATAGATTCTACAAATCATGACCTAACAATTTCATCTCTTAAAAACCAAACTCTAAACATAGATTTGGGATTTGCTATTCGCATTGTGTTGATCTTAACGATTGTTTTTTAGATTGTTAGCGTGAGACATCATCTGACGGTCTAAACAATGATACTCACGACTTCTCTTTAGACATAAACTTAGTCGGGAGGATACGCGGTTGTATTGGTCAAAAACTGAGTTCATATGCTTGATTAATCGTTTATACGTGAAAAGGATTAGTGAAACCTACCCTTGACATGCTGTTATAAAAACTTTTACAAACTCTTTGTCACCAATTACTCTTTGCTACCAATTAATGTTAACAACAATTGAGAACCTTTTTGAAACCATTGAACTTAAAACATCGCAACTATTGAACGGCAAGCATCAAATATCGGGCAATCCCTGTGGAGACGATTAAAAACACCCCCACTATTACTCTATTAACAAAATGGCGCTGTTGTCGGGGATTGCTTAGTGATATTGCAAGCATTGCGATAGTTGTGCTATTTTAAGCTTGTTACCCTTTTTCTTGAACTTGTTAATTTGTTTGGTTTAGTGTGCAGACTTGGTTTATGCGAGGGAAGCTACCTGCAGATCAACTTCTTTTCGATCCTAAGATTGAGAGAACCGCGCGTAGAATCAACAGCCGTACTAGACGAAGGAGGCAGCTAGCAAAACAAAAGCGAGAACAAGAGGAAAGTACTTCTACACCACCACCACTTCCACAGATACTTCCAGTTATGGAGGCAGATCCACCACCACCACCACCACCTGCTTCTAGACCTTGCACAAACAGTCCGAGACACAATGCCCAGTTCGCTCGCCATGCACATAATGGTCGTCATGCTGAAATGAAGACCGGTATTCTCCAGCTGTTATATCAAAGTCCATTTACGGGTATGGATCATGAAGATCCTTTCACCCATTTGACAAAAATTTATGAAATAGCGGGAGCGACTAGTGCACCTGAGGCAGAAGAGGAGTCTCTGTTCAAGAGACTATTCCCGCATTCCCTCATTGGGAAGGCTAAGGAATGCTACCTTAACCAGTCAACGACCATAATGACGGACTGGAATGCACTGGAAGAGAAATTTTTGGAGAGATTTTTCCCACACACTCGGTTTATGGAGGCAAAGACCGCCATCGCGGTGTTCACACAAGGAGCCAATGAATCTCTCAATGAAGCATGGGAGAGGTTCAAATCAATGTTAAGAAAGTGCAAGGGCCATGGTTTTGATGAATTGTCACAAATTCATATATTTCGAAATGGACTTCAACTTGTACACAAAACCTTGTTGGATGCCACCGCTGGGGGATCCTTGTTAAGCAAAACCGCAGCAGAAGTCACAGCTATTATTGATAAGATGGCCTTGAACGACCATCAAGGTAGTCATAACCGTGGACCTTCTCAGCGGACTCCTGGAGTTCTTGAATTGGGAACAAGCGATGTTATACTTGCTCAGAACAAATTATTATCCCAACAGGTTGAGTTGTTGACGAAACAAATGTCTAAACTTCCTCAACAATTCAAAGAAATTCATGACTCATTGAGTAAAAATGTACAAGTCTTGGTTTGTGAACTTTGTAGAGGCGACCATCCGACCGGTTATTGTCCTCCAGTTGTGGAGGAGGTAAACTATGCTGGAAATCAAGGATACCAACCCCGACCTCCGTATCAACAAGGCAACCAAGGTTACCAACAACGGGCTAACCAAGGTTATCAACAACCATGGAGACCGCAAGAAGTCGGACCATCAAACCGTCAACAATACCAAAATTACACTCAACCTCCGCAAGCTCCCGTTGGAAATACGAAAATGGAAGACACTCTCACGCAATTTATGCAAATGTCAATTTCCAATCAAAAGAATACTGATGCGGCCATAAGGAATCTTGAAACACAAGTCGGGCAATTATCAAAACAATTGGCCGACCAACAAAAAGGGCACTTTATGGAAAATACGCTTCCGAATCCTAAAGATTGTAAAGCAATTCTAACAAGAAGTGGAAGAGAGATTGACATGGGTATAGGTAAAAGAGTAGTGGAGGAGGAGGTTGTAGTTGAAAAAGAAAAAGATAGTGATGAGATTGAAGTAGAAAAAAATGTTGAGGGTGTTTTAGTTGAAAATGAGAAGGAAAAAAGTGAGAATGAGAAAAAAAGAGAGATAGAAGAAAAAGTGAAGAGAACTAGGAAGGGAAAAGAATCGATGAACAATATTCCGATCCAACATTTGCCATATCCTCATGCTCCTACAAAGAAAGATAGTGCAAGGCACTACTCTCGGTTTATGGATATTTTCAAACAATTACAAATAAATATCCCATTTTCCGAGGCTTTGGAGCAAATGCCTAAATATGCGAAATTTATGAAGGATATCCTCACGAAAAAGAAGAGGTATACGGATCAAGAGACCATTATGGTAGATGCTAGCTGTAGCGCCATCATTCAACGTACTCTCCCGAGGAAAGAATGTGATCCGGGACGAGTCACCTTGCCGGTTACTATAGGAAATATCTATGTGGGCAACATATTGATTGATTTGGGCTCTAGTATCAATTTGATACCTTTGTAGATTGTGAAACGGTTAGGACACATGGAATTGAGGTCCACTCAAATGACGTTGCAACTCGCAGATAAATCCACTACCCGTCCTCATGGTGTAGCGGAAGATGTGTTGGTCAAAGTGGACAAATTTCTGTTTCCAATAGACTTTGTGGTCATTGAAATGGAGGAGGATGAGGATGCTCCTTTGATTCTTGGAAGGCCTTTCATGAAAACTGCCCGAATGGCAATTGACATGGACGATGGTCTCATGAAAGTGAGAGTCCAAGATGAAAAGGTGTGTTTCAATCTCTATGATGCCATGAAGCAATAGAAGGATACAGGTGATTGTTTCCGAATTGATGCAACGGAGGATGCGAGTATTGAAGTTACAAAGCAAATTCATGTCATTACCCCTTTACAAAGAGCTTTGGATGATTCCTTGGAAGTATTCTCAGTTGAAGAAGAGCAAGCTCTTAAGGAGTGTTTGTTGGAGCTTGATGCTTTGGAAGAATTGCAACCTTGGGAGTATGAAGAGGAAATTCTAAAAAAAGTGGTTAATGATGAAAAATCCAAGCTTGAACTGAAAGTGTTGCCTTCTACCTTGAAGTATGCTTTTCTCGATGAAGGTGGTAATAAACCGGTGATCATAAGCAGTATTTTATCTGAAAACGAGGAGAGCCGCTTAATTCAAGTATTGAAAAAAAATCAGGATGCAATGGGATGGACATTGTCCGATCTCAAAGGCATAAGCCCTTCGTATTGCATGCACCGAATATTTATGGAGGAAGATTTTAAACCGGTTGCTCAACCTCAACGCCGGTTAAATCCTATTATGAAAGAAGTGGTTAGAAAGGAAGTGGTAAAAATGTTAGATGCCGGAATGATTTATCCCATTTCTGACAGCCCATGGGTTAGTCTGGTGCATGTGGTACCGAAAAAAGGCGGATTAACGGTGGTCCGAAACGAGAAAAATGAGCTTATTCCAACAAAAACCGTGACCGGGTGGAGAATGTGCATAGATTACCGTAGGCTAAACAAAGCTACGAGGAAAGATCATTTCCCTCTCCCGTTTATGGATCAAATTCTCGAAAGGCTTTCCGGGCAACAATTCTACTATTTTTTGGATGGTTATTCGGGTTACAACCAAATTATTGTGAACCCGGAGGATCATGAAAAAACCGCTTTTACATGTCCGTTTGGAATCTTCGCTTATAGGAGGATGCCGTTTGGATTATGTAATGCACCGTCGACTTTTCAACGGTGTATGCAAGCTATATTCTCGGATTTGATCGAAAAGATAATTGAGGTCTTTATGGATGATTTCTCGGTTTTTGGATAATCGTTTGATATTTGTTTGAAAATTTTGGATACGGTGTTGGAACGGTGTGTGGAAACCAATTTGGTGCTAAATTGGGAAAAATGCAACTTTATGGTGAACGAAGGAATTGTGCTCGGTCACAAAGTTTCTTCAAAGGGCCTTGAAGTGGATAAAGCCAAAGTGGACGTTATTGAGAAATTGCCACCACCTCTGAATGTCAAAGGCATAAGGAGCTTTCTCGGGCATGCAGGATTCTACCGGCGGTTCATTAAGGACTTCGCAAAGGTAGCAAAGCCATTGAGCAACTTGCTCATCCAAGGTAAGATTTTTGACTTTGACGAGTCTTGTATGTTCGCGTTTAATTTTTTAAAACAAAGTTTAACAACCTCACCGATAATCATTGCACCTAACTGGAAATTGGATTTTGAATTAATGTGCGATGCAAGTGATTATGCGGTTGGGGCTGTTTTGGGTCAGAGGAAAATGAAAGATTTTCACGCGATACATTATGCGAGCAAAGTTTTAAACGAGGCTCAAATTAACTATGCAACAACTGAGAAAGAGTTGCTTGCCATAGTGTATGCGTTGGAGAAATTTCGTTCCTATTTAATTGGTTCGCGAGTCATCGTTTACACGGACCACACGGCTATAAGGTATCTGCCCACCAAGCCTGATTCTAAGCAGAGGCTTATTCGTTGGATCCTTTTGTTATAGGAATTTGATCTAGAAATTCGTGACAAAAAAGGATCCGAGAATTTGGTGGCGGATCACTTATCCCGCCTGGTAAACGTTGACGTGACCAAGAAAGAATGTGAAGTCAAAGAGGAGTTCCCTGATGAAAAATTATTTAGGGTGCAGGTTAGACCGTGGTTCGCCGACATGGCTAACCACAAAGCCGCCGGATTGATACCGGACGGTCTAACGCACCATCAAAAAAGGAAATTTTTGTCGGATGCCAAGTCCTTTGTATGGGATGAACCTCATTTGTTTAAACTTGGTGTCGACAACCTCTTAAGAAGATGTGTGTCGGTAGAGGAAGCCACGAACATTCTGTGGCATTGTTATAACTCTCCGTATGGAGGATATTTTAATGGGTTAAGAACGGCCACTAAAGTTCTTCAATCGGGCTTTTATTGGCCGTCGTTATTCAAATATGCGCATGTGCATGCCCTAAGTTGTGACAAATGCCAGAGAAGTGGAGGAATTTCACGGCGTCACGAAATGCCTTTGCAAAATATGTTAGAAATTGAAGTTTTTGATTGTTGGGGGATCGACTTTGTCGGTCTATTCCCATCTTCATTTTCTAATGAATACATTTTGGTCGCTGTGGATTATGTTTCTAAATGGGTTGAGGTGATAGATTGTGCTAAAGCCGATGGAAAAACCGTAGTGAAATTTTTGAAAAGAAACATTTTTGCACGTTTTGGTACTCCGAGAGTGTTAATAAGTGACGGAGGATCTCACTTCTGTAAGACTCAGCTTGACAAAGCTCTGGAGCAATATGGTGTGAAGCACAAGGTTGCCACACCATATCATCCTCAAGCTAACGGTCAAGCGGAGGTGTCAAATCGTGAAATAAAACGTATTTTGGAAAAAACTGTTTCAGCCTCAAGGAAAGATTGGGCAAACAAACTTGATGATGCTTTGTGGGCTTATCGGACGACTTTTAAGGTTCTGATTGGTCTCACGCCTTTTAAAATTGTCTATGGTAAGAATTGCCATTTGCCGGTGGAGTTGGAACATAAGGCGTTTTGGGCCTTAAAATTTTTAAACTTTGATCCAACTCTTAGCGGTGATAAAAGAAAAATGCAATTACACGAATTGGATGAATTACGCCTCCAGGCGTATGATTCCAATAAACTGTATAAAGAGTGTGTAAAGTCTTACCATGACAGAAAAATTGTGATCAAACAGTTTGAAGTGGGACGGCTGGTCCTGCTCTTCAATTATCGGTTAAAATTGTTTCCAGGAAAGCTGAGGTCTAAATGGTCGGGTGCGTTTCGGATTCGAGAAATCAAGCCTTATGGAGCAATTGTAATTAAAGACACAACAACAAACGAGAATTGGACTGTTAACGACCAAAGATTGAAAGTGTATCTTGGAGGAGATTTCGAGCGGAATCCCGCCATTGTTCCTTTCCGCGATCCTTGAGATTGCGGTGGACCGTCGAGCTTAGCCGACGTTAAACAAGCGCTTGTTGGGAGGCACCCCAACGTTGTAAGTATTCCTGCCTTGTTACTGTTTTATTTGTGTATGGTTATAATTTTAAAGCCTTAAAAGATGTGGTGAATTTTTGAAAACTTTTGAAAAATTATGTCTTGTTCGCTGGCGTTCGCCTAGCGAGCCTGGGGCGAGCATTCGCTGGCCCTTCGCGTAGCGAACCCAGCGAGACAGTCAAAACTAGTTTACCACATCAGTAAAAATAGATTATGGGTGGGCCAACCAAGTGGGCCCAAGACCCAATTTGAATAAGTATTGTGAGGGGGAAACCCTAGTCCCTTTGACACCATTTCCATTTCCACCGTTTTTGTGTTTTCCTCTCCTCTCCTCTCAATAGCTTGGCAACATATCTCTCTCCAATTTACATTCTCCCTAATCCCTTCAGTAACTTGCGAAATTCAGGTTTGCTCACTCTTTCATGGTTTATTTCATTGTTCATTGTTTATTTTTGTGGTAGATCAATTAGGGTTTGAAAAATTTTAGAACCTCTGTTCATATTGCTTGTGTGTTGCATGTATAAACTACCAAGGCATTATAAATAGGTTGATTATTGAAAAATAAGATTGTTGTTGGACTGGTTTTTGATATTGTTTTTCTGCATTTTCGCGGGTTCGCTGCTGTGTTCGCTCCGCGAGCCTGCGCGAGCATTCGCCAGCATTCGATTCGCGAACCTGGGGCGAATGTTCGCCAGACTTCGCCTAGCGAACCTGGAGCGAACAAATGGAAATTTAAAAAAAAAAATTATGGAATGTAAGTCTCTGGCTGGTTTGTTTTGGATCACTAATGCGTTGGGTTGTCGTTGTTTTGTTTTATTGTTTGTTATGTGCAGATGGCACCAAAAATGGCAATTCACGCGGCTAAGAAAAGAAAAGCTTCAACTTCCAGACAGGTACCTATTCGTTTTGATGAGGACAGATTTAGGGGAGCAAAGCAGGCTGCCCGCTACAAAACCTTAGAGAGAAAGCATATCTTGGCTGAGAAGAGATTCCTACTTAGTGACCGTGGAAGCTACCGAACAATTGATGCACTTTTTGTGCAGAAAAAGTGGGATCGTTTGATGACCCCTCTGGATGGGTATAATGCTGAAATTGTTCGGGAGTTTTATGCGAATGCCTTACCTGATGATGGAGAGAGATTTAGCTGGACCTCATTTGTAAGAGGGGCTGTTGTGAGATTTGACCGGAGGACGATTAACACTGTTTTGGGAGATCCTTTTCCTTTGACTGGTAGTGAGTTGGATGCGTATCATCGGGACCTGCATCTTCACCGAGACATTCCAAAGATGACCCGAGATTTACTTCTTCCAGGTAAGGAGGTTGAGCGTAATTCGTCCGGGGTTGAAATTAGATTCCGTAGGGTGGACATGCAGCCTTTGGTTCAACTCATTTTGCTGTTTGTGCTTACCACCATCTCTCCCAGGTCACATCATAGCACTGTTCCTATTCCTTTAGCTCATCTTATTCATAGCATTCAGATAAATGTTCAGATTGACGTGGCCCGCATTATTGCAGATGAGATCAAGGCAATCGTTTTAAGTGGTTTGGGAGGTACTGCGGCGCGCAAAAATGCCCTGCTTGCTTTTCCATGTCTCATTATGTCCTTGTGTGCTTATGCTGGAGTTGATATCCCAGCACACAGGCAGGTCACGATTCCGTCGGCAATTGATGATAAATATGTGGATAAGTTTTGTAAGGCTAGAGGGGCTGGTGGAGAGTCTTCAGGAGCTGGTGTTGAAGCTGCCGCTAGGGCTGGTGGAGGTTCTGAGTCGGCGTCGCCGACCTTTTATCCGTTTCAGCAGGAGATTTGTCAATATAATTGGGATTGGATGGCTGTTTCACAGCGTGCCATGACTGACCTTCATGATTCTATGCAGGTTCTCCAATTGCAGATCCGCGACCCGTCTACTGAGCACACGATGATGTCTAGGGAGCACTTCCTAGCACATGCAGGTTGGCCTGAGGGCAGGCCAATTTTCGGAGGGGGTGAAGATGATGTTGAGGATGAGGAGGCTGGCGAGGAGACTTTTGGTGATGATGATGAGGAGGAAGCTACTGGTTCTGCTGGCGGTGATGAGGATATTGAGGTGTCCGATGAGGACTGATTTTTTTGGATCATAGACTTTTACACTTCCTTTGGTCACCAAAGTGAAGTTTTCTTGTATTCATTTTTTTCCAGCTTTTACTAGTGTATTGTATCCACATGGTGGAATATTTTGAATATTGTTGAACTTGTACCCTTGAGGTACTTTTTGGATTATGAAGGTGTTTCTACACCAAGCACTTTATTATTATTAGTAATGTTAGTTTTGTTTGCAGTAAAATTTTCTGTTTTGCTTTTACTAATAATTTTTTGGTTTTGGTTTTTAATTATTGTATTAAGTGTTGAGTTCTTCAGTTTATGAATTCTCAACACTTAAATGTTTTTTTTTGTTAAGTGTTATTAAGAGTTGAATTCTTCAGTTTACGAATGTTCAACTCTTAAACTGTTAATATGTTTTTATTTTAATGTTCCTTCTTTTATTGATGGAACTTTGGAAGTTAGGTTGGAGACTCTTTATTTAAAAGGAAGATTCCTCCAAGATGTGAGGGCTATGATGGTACCTTAAGCATTGTGTTGCGACAAGGTACATCGTTACCTAGTTCGAGAATTTTGTATGTTTTAGAACTTTGTGTCTTGGTGCGATTGAAAATGTTGTTTCATGTTACAACTTTCTTTGAATGCATGTGTCATTTTAGGATCAAAAACCACTACAGTGAGTAGCCTCCAAGTGTTACTATATGCTAAGGATTGTTGATGAATGTTGTTTTTACTTTTAATTCATGCCTTATCTTGTGACCATGTGATTTTGTGGAAGTATTAGAAGTGATCAAGGCACTTGTTGAAAGTGAGCACAACCATGTCCATATAGTAATACACCCGTGAGGAGTGAGAATTTGGTAGCCCCTTTGAGCCTAAACAGTTTAGGACTCAGTTTAGTGATGAACTTGTTTTATGTACATAATTTGCAAGTTTGGTTCATCATTGAATTTGGTGAGTTTCTAACAATTTCTTCTTGTACCTTTGAAAATTGTATACTTTGATTTCCTTGCCTTAAAAAGCAAGGAACATTCACTTTAGGTTGAGTCGAAAATGAGTTGGAGAGAATAAAGAGAAGATGGGTGCATTACTCAAAATTTTGAAAAAATTCAAGCAAGCATGTAAAGAAAAGAGTGTGAATATGTTGTACAAATGAGAAAATGCTTGCTTGAATGAAAAAAATAGATTCAATAATTGTGCACGGTAGTTTGTGAAGGTGTGATGAAAAATTGGTGAAATGAAGGTGAGATGTGTGAATATGTTGTTTAGTGAATGTTCTTTTGCATCGGCAATTTCGTTTCAATGGGCATTAGAAATGTCCCTTTTTGTTTACCCGACCAAGCTACAACCTTGAAGTCCTTAGTGATCTTTTACTTCCATGATTTCTTTTGTGATCATTGAGATATGGTATGAATTTCTTAGTATTTGCATCATTGGTCATTTGAGTGTAATTGTCCCGTGCTTGTATGCACGTTTTCCTTCAATCCTTTTTCGAAGAGGAGTGTTAGTATGGCATGTGCATGATGAGTTAGTTGTCTCTTGAAACATTGTTGAAAATTGTTTAAGAGACAAGTTCTTCTACATTGTAGGTTCTTGAATTGTGTAATTATTGCTTTGTTGTGATCGTTGTTTAGTTGAGCCGTTTATCGCGTCTTGGTTTAATTGAATGCTCGAGCAAATCCTCTTGAGAGGCATACTTTGCTTGAGGACAAACAAAGAGTTAGTTGGGGAGAGTTTGTTAGATGTCAAACATGTTATATATTTGTATGAATTACTTGGCATTTTTCATTTCTTTCCATGTGTAATGTGTTGATTTTAGTGATGAATGGTGTTGTTGTGCATACATTGGAATATACTTGTGGTGCTTGTAATTTGTGTGCTAGTGTGCAGGAATAGGCATGAAAGGATCAAGATTGTGAGACACAAAGAATGGATACAAGTTGCCATAGAAGGAAGAAAGCAACAGCAGGATTCGCTAGGCGAGTGTTGGGGAAGTCATCAGCGAAGGTTCGCCTAGCGAACGTTGGCGGGTGTGCTGGCGAGGGGTGGCAGAAAGTTGCAAAAAGTTACAGTAGGAAAAGTGGGTAAATTCGCTGTGGCGAGGAAGCCAGCAAAGGCTCGCTGCTTTGCTCACTAGGCGAAGGTGCCAGCGAAGGGTGGCAGAAACTTTCTTATTTGAAAACACCCAAACTTCGCTGGAGCGAAGGTTGTAGCGAAGGCTCGCGTCGCGAATGATTTGGTTCGCCTAGCGAACCCACGATAATTCTTGTGGGCGGTTTAAGTATGAGGCACTTAAAGTGCCATGTTTTAGTTCATTCGCTAGGCGAATGATTCCTTCGCTAGGCGAAGGTTGCTGAGATTTTGTGGGTATAAATAAATTTTCACTTTATTTGTAAAAGATCTTTTGCTCATTTTCACCAAAAATCATAGTTTTCAGTATTTTGATCATCTAAGAGTGGATTTTCACTTTGAGAAGCTGAAGCACATCCATTCTCGATTATTCGACGTGGATGTTCATTCATCTCCTCTCTTTACTTGTTATCCAAGCTACCATGAGAATGGGTAGCTAAACACTCAATGTTGAGATTAGATGTAGTTGATCCTGATTTTATGTATTGCTTTTGATCTATTGTATATGAACAAAGTCTTTGATCAATATAGATGAAGTTGTTTTCTCTTAATGCTTTATGCGTGATTTGTATTACTCTAGACATAGATTCTACAAATCATGACCTAACAATTTCATCTCTTAAAAACCAAACTCTAGGCATAGATTTGGGATTTGCTATTCGCATTGTGTTGATCTTAACGATTGTTGTTTAGATTGTTAGCGTGAGACATAATCTGACGGTCTAAACAACGATACTCACGACTTCGCTTTAGACATAAACTTAGTCGGGAGGATACGCAGTTGTATTGGTCAGAAACCGAGTTCATATGCTTAATTAATCGTTTATACGTGAAAAGGATTAGTGAAACCTACCCTTGACATGCTGTTATAAAAACTTTTACAAACTCTTTGTCACCAATTACTCTTTGCTACCAATTAATGTTAACAACAATTGAGAACCCTTTTGAAACCATTGAACTTAAAACATCGCAACTATTGAACGGCAGGCATCAAATATCGGGCAATCCCTGTGGAGACGATTAAAAACACCCCCACTATTACTCTATTAACACCTATTGAAAAACCCGATAGTGGTTTTGAAATAGGCCATGATTTGCATTTTCTATGCTACCTCTTGTTACAGACATGAATTACATGATGAATTGGTTCAAACACAACATATATAACATGTATAAGATGTGCATGATCAGTGGACTTCAAAGCAATGCATATTTCAAAGAGTTCAAGTTGTGATGCTTACCTCTTTAGGAGCTTTTTGGGCAATATGTCAAGTGCTTTGTTCCAGAAACAATTTGATGCTTTGGACACCCTCAAAAGACCCTTTAGGAGCTTTTAGAATGGCTGGAATCAACTGGAATCCTCAGGAACAAGTTTGAGCTCTTTCTTGCAAAAGGGGTAAAATGACCAATATGACAACTCTCTCAAATGGTGTTCCAGATGAGGGGAACTATTTGGGACAGTTCAAGGATGATATTTGGAGTATGTTTGAGGTTTTATCTGGTTTTGAAAGTGACTAAATCAAGACATGGCTTGAAAAATGCAAAAAAGTCCAATTTTGAGGTTTTGAGAGGGGACTTTGTGATTTTGGTGTTACAGGTCACTTGTGAGAGTTTGGACTGTTTAGATATGACATATGGGATGTGTTTGGATCATGAGCTATGATGGAAATGCTCTCTAACTCAAAAACTCAGAGTTACCTTGCTAAAGAAGGTATTTTTGCCTAGAGAAAGGGATTTTGAGGAAAGCAAGTTTTGTAGTGCTTTGGTGTACTCAAACTGAGCACAAATGAGAAAATCATCATTGTGAAAATCATCATCACAATATGGATGAACCATCATGCTTCATCAGTCTCCCCAAAGATGGGCGTGCATCCAATACAATCAAAATTAGGGTTTCAAGCCCTCTCTAAGTGCTTGGACAAAGGATCAATCAAGAAATGACATGATCTTCAACTTGTCTAATCTCTCAAACATCCACAATGGATCAAAAAGGACTCTCACTTCAAGGATTAAGCACAAGGTTGCTCCCTTCTAGGTGGATCAAGTCTCAAGATCGACAGTGTCACCAAATTAGGGTTTTGGTCGACCAGGGTCTCCAGATGGAAATTTTCATCTGGGCACAAGGCAATGATCCAAAACATAACATAATATGCTTCATGGAACCTCATGAACCCATGCATCAAGTCAATTTTGCCTCAGGGGATGCATTCATAAAAAATCAGGAATTAGGGTTTCTTGACCTAATTCACCCCTAAGTTGATTTTTGGGACAAACCATGAGCCAAGACCTCAAGAGATGATTTGAGGGTCTCTAATACACCATATTGATCCATTTGGAACAATGGATTGATCCAAGAAGCTTGAGCAACAAGTCTCATTTTCATCTGCACCACAATTAGGGTTTTAAGGGAAAAGTCAACTGTAACTTTGACTTTTGACCAAAACATGCTCCCAAACCCTAATACATGATTGAATATACCCTATGACACCCATGGAACATGTCCATCAAGTTTGATTTAGGTCAAGGACATGATTTCCTGAAGAATTGCACAGTTTGGAATTCATCTGATAAAAAGTCAACTGTGCACAAAAGTCAACTTTGACTTTTTGAGATTTTTCACCAAAATGGATTTTTAACCCTAAAATGATGTTAATGTATGATTTGAATCATCATTCATCAAGAAAAATCAAGAAAAGTGAGATAACTTGTAAAAGGGGTAACCATAAAACTTAGAAATTTTTCTAAGTTAAAAATAAAGTGGCAAAGGTACCAACTTTGGAGGACCATAACTCCTAAACCACAAGGCCATTTTTTCTCATCCAAAGATGGATTTGTAGCCCTCATTATCACCTACAAAAACTTCAACTACAAGTCATTCCAATTCATTAAGGATTTTGAGTTATGGAGTGATCAAAGTGGCTGAAAAGTGAAAAAGTCACTTTTTCCAACACTTAGTGAAATTTTCACTAAGTCAGAATTTGCCTTCACTTTTTGCCAAATGTAGGGGGATTTTTCACTTGGAATCAAAAGAGATCAAAACCAAACTTGTTCAAACAGTTGTTGTATCATGTAAGAGCTTTCCAAAATGGCCAAGAACATTGCCAAATTCAACCTACATCATGAGATACAACATTGTCAAGTTACCTTGCTGAAATCTGTCAAAGCAAGGCAGAATTTGCATTTTGGCTCGATTTGCCAAAATCAGCCAATTTCAATAGTTCCTATCCACTTGGACACCTCAGAGGATTGAATCCAAAGGGGACAATCACTGAGCCAAGCCTCCAAGGTCCAAGGAACAAGGAATAGCATGTTGAACCTAGAGTTGCCAAAATAGGGACAAGACTTCAAATTTGGAATGAGGCATTCAATGGAACCATCAAGGTGGCATGGACTGAGCCATTCTCATCTGAAATCAGTCAAGACTTATCCAAGACCAAGGGGACTAAAGCTCTGTGCCCTAACCTCTAGTCAATGGCTAGAGGAGACTTGGATTCTCATTGGACAACATTGGCCAAACCTACTTACCAGCTGCCATGCACTATTCCTTGCAAAACAAACTTGCTCTACTATAAATAGAGCTCAATTGTGGTCAGTTTAAGTACACCAAAGCCATCTAACAGATGCTTTCCTCAAAATCTCTTTCTCTTGGCAAAAATGCCTTTCTTAGCAAGGTAGCTATCGGGTTTTGAGTTTGAGAGCAATTCTGCACAAACCAATCACTCACACACCTCACATACATCACATATGAGCTGATCAAACACTCACATAACTTCTGAAACATCAATTTCATGAAATCACCAGCTGGTTGCTCAAATTTTCAAACAAGGTGCAGCTGAGATGCCATAAACTGATCCAGTCCATTTCAATTCAATCCAAGTGTTCAAACACACTCCATATGGTGTAGGGAAGCTGTCCAGATCATCACAACTTGTCTGTAACACCTCCAACTCAAAATAACATCTGCTCTTGCTGTCACGACTTGGAGGTAAGCACATACTTGGTCATCTCTCAATCTATGCATATTTCCTCGCACAATAATTTGGCCATATGTTCATAATCATGCATGGAATGTTTTCCCTCAATTAATTGCATTGTTTGAATCGTGTATCAAAAATCCTAGCCTTCATGCAGAAATTAGGGTTCTTGAGGTTTCTTCGTGATTTCTTGTTGTATGTTTAATTTAAATGAAATTAAAGTACATAGACATGATCGTGAGGTTGAGACGAGCATAATGATATGTGGATTGCATGATATGATTACGTATTCATGGAGATTGGATAGAAAACGCAAATCTGAGAAACCAAGAACACGCGCGTGTTCTTCAGCTTGTTCTTGGCGCCTTTTTTTCAAATTCAAATATTTGAATTTTGTGATTTTGTTTAATTGATTCAAAAATTAATTTCTCTCTGAGTTTTAATGATTTTGAGTTGATTCTTTTTTTAATAATTCACAAAAATGTTAAAATATTTTATTTTATCAAAAAATCCCAAAAATATTATTTATTTCATATAATTGATATTTTTGCAAAGAATTAATATTTTGATTGTTTTTGGCATTTTAAATATTTTTTCTACATTGATTTTGCAACTTTTAATGCTTTCTAATTATTTTGTAGGTCAATACTTAGTTTTTGAAGCATTAATCCAAGATCACAATTTGTTTTCCATGTGTTAAACAATTTTTGATCATTTTAACTGAATTTTTATTCAATTAAATACATTTTGAAAACAAATTAGAGTTTTGGATTAATTCAACCCTCATTAATCATTTTCAAAACACTTTGGGCCTCTATTAGAGTGTAAGACCCAATCCTTTTTTTTTACCAAATCATTTTTGGGCCTCACTTATTGTATAAGTCCCGATACCGTCAAAAAACAAACGGCGCGATCGTCGCCTTTTCAAAAATCATCTGGGCCTACCCTCGAGTAGTAAGACCCATTTATTTTTCTTCAAAACTTTTTGGGCCTCTTGAGAGAGTGTAAGACCCATCCCCCCTTGTACAAAAACTTTTTGGGCCTCACTCATTGTATAAGTCCCTATGTACAAGTAAACGGCGCGATCGTCGCCCGTTTAAAAATAAAAATCATCTGGGCCTCTCCTTGAGCTATAAGACCCATTCAAAACACTTTGGGCCTCTAATAGAGTGTAAGACCCAATCCCCCTTTTAACCAAAAACATTTTGGGCCTCACTTATTGTATAAGTCCCTCTGCGTTAAAAGAAAACCTCGGCGCCATCGCCATTTTTAAACGAAAAATCATTTGGGCCTACCCTCGTGTTATAAGCCCCACTCCTTTTCTTTAAACCTTTTTGGGCCTCTTGAGAGAGTGTAAGACCCATCCCTTTGTACAGAAAACCTTTTTGGGCCCCAGTCACTCGTATAAGTCCCTCTGTACAAAGTCAAACAGGGTGCTCACTGATAAAACCCTGGGCCTCTCCTTGAGCTGTAAGCCCCGGATCTCTCTTTTTCAAAGCACTTTCTCCTTTGATTTTGAATATACTGTTGTCTTTAATCTTTCTTTGTTGAACAACTAACCAAACAGCATGGAAGCACTACAACCGAGTAAGTGGTTATCGCTTTCATTTACTGCTTTCATATTATAAACTGTATTGTGGGGCTGCTCACTGTAAGTCTCCTTTCATAAACTCATATCTACTGTGTAATAATAGTATAGATATTTCGATTTTCCCCGGCAACTACGTCTAGAACTAGGTGACGCCGTTTCACTTATTCGTAGAAATAGACGCCTAGATCCCCAATAGGAGCACCAAATACAGTCTTCTCTTCGGCTGTCCTCCTTAGGAATCGTCAAGAAGCTCTACTCCCCAAGATGAATGTATTCTCTGTGAATGGCATCTTTGAGTTTCTTCCCAATTCTCGACCTTTCCTGACTTGATCTATTCCTTGTGGATAGCTTGCCTTGAATGTCTCGGGGTTTGGGTACCCACTACGGTCATAATCTTGGACCTTAACTAAGGAACCCTCTTTAAAAGTTAAAAGTCGCTGGATAGTAAACCTCGCACGTTTACCAGTGGTTTTTATCTTTAAAAGAGTTATCTCTCCTAATGGAAAGGAGATGATAGACCCACGGGCTTCTTAAAAGCATCGGCCTCCTCTTGGGCATTATTCAAGGACACTACGGCTTCTTAGAAGTATTCACAGCCTCCTCTTAGGCTTCGTATAATGATCTCTTCCTTCGAGAATGATAGCCTCCTCTTGGGCTTCGTACAATGACCCGTCGGCTTCTTAAAAGTTTCCAGCCTACTCTTGGGCTTCGTACAAATTGTCCCGACGACCTCCTAGAGGTATAGGAACAGAACCTAGTCATCCTCATAGAACAGTCCTTTCATAGAGTCTACTACTGTTTCTCAAAGCATAGTACAAAAGATAAAACTCTAGACACAGACAGTCTAACTTCCTTGAGTCTCAAAGACATTCTCAAGTGACCCTTTCGTTAAATAGGAAGGAAACCCGCAGACTCGGATAGTCTCGATACCCTTTGGATTTCCCGTTTCCTCAAAGAGAAGGAAATATCCCTGATCCTCAAATTAAATCCCTGTGTACAGTGTTACTCATATAAGAACTGATTTTCTCTTTTAAATCAGTATATTGGATCTGTCACTCAACTGAAACAGTTACAATAGCTTCCATCTCGGGCTTCGTACGAGATACCAAAATTCTCCCCAGTGGAGTCAAAACAACCTTTTCGCCTCTCTCTCGGGCTTTGTACGAGATACAAAAACACTCTCTTACTGAGTATAAAAGATTCTCCGACTGAGTCAACTCTTTGCTAGCCTCCTCTTAGGCTTTGTATAACGATATGCCCCACTGGGTCAAAAACTTTTAGCCTCTCTCTCGGGCTTTGTACGAGACACAAAATAGCCTCCTCTTAGGCTTTGTATAATGATTTTCCTAGCGGAAATTAGCCTCCTCTTAGGCTTTGTATAAGAAAACCACTGGTTGATCCAATCAACCTTTTAGCATCGAAGCTGTGCCTCGTTCACAGTACACAAACATCAACAACTTCTTTCCCTTCATCTAATCGCTGTAAGCGGCAAGCCTCTGGATCATCTACATCCATGCCACTGTCCCTCTTTTAGCATGAGAAATTCCTAAGGAAAGATGGCATTGCTCTACACTGAGTTAAAGTCTTCTCCTTCAGGTTAAAACCCTTTCTTCGGAAATTATGGCATTGCTCGGATCCGCGTATCCCAGTTAAAGTAATTCTCCTTCTCCCCTCTTTAGAAATGACAAATTCTCTCTAAAGTCGAGGCCTTTCAGCTTCACGTCTTGGGCTTTGAACAAGACACAAATAGACCTTTCAGCTTCACATCTTGGGCTTTGAACAAGATACAAACTACCTTTCGCTTCACGTCTTGGGCTTTGAACAAGACACCAAAAACCAATTTCCTCCCATAGAATAGGAGGAACTACGAACGCTCTGATTTCCCTGTTTCGGTAAACGGGAATACGTAGGCATAAGATCGAAAGAAAAGATCTTAGCGAGCACAATCAACAAAAAAACCAAATCCCATATCTCCATCAATCAAAAGCAGTAATTCAAAAAGCATCAGTCCTAACATCCTAATCCTTGTTCCCCGCCAGAAACCTTCTGCCCAGGTAAAAAAGAAAGAAACAGTATTGGCGAAAATACAAATAACCAGTACAAAGGCCCCCCACATTGATAGCATCCGTAACCTAACAGACCGTTGTTTAAACTCAGTATGCAAGCAGGGTTAATTGGAGACATCTATTTCCCTTCCTTATTCAGCTCACAATAGGATAAAAAATGAATCGACCTGTAGTTTAAAGCTCAAACCGCAGAGAGCGACCAGCGCTTAAGAACCGCGTCCAAAATCGCTCGCTACAGGTTCCTCCTTGGTCTCCCCCAGAGGTGTTCAAATGGATAAACTTGTTTGTCATTTGCAAAATTTGATCAAATCGAGCAAAATGCTCAAATCTGCCTTGTTATGACAGTTGCAGCAAGGCATATTGCCATTGTCACAACGCTTAGCTCAGATGGAATTTGATAGAGTTCTTGGCCATTTTGGAAAGCTCTCATGTGATACAACACATGTGTGATCATAGTTTGTCTTGAAACTTTTTGGATTCAAGTGAAAAATCCCCCTACATTTGGGAAAAAAGCAAGACAAATTCTGACTTAGTGAAAATTTCACTAAGTGTTGGAAAAAGTGAGATTTCATGTTTTCAGCCATTTTGATCACTCCATAACTTAAAATTCATGAGGAATTGGAATGAGGTGTAGTTGACACTTTTAAAGTATGCCATGAGAGCTACTAATCCATCTTTGGTTCAGCCAAAATGGTTGCTTGGATCTCAAGTTATGATCCTTGGAAGTTGGTACCCTAGCCACTTTGTTCCATAACTTAGAAAAATTCTAAGTTTTTATGGTTACCCCCTTTTTCAAGTTATCCCACTTTCTTTGATTTTCCTTGATGAATGATGATTACAATCACACATTAACATCATTTTAGGGTCACGAACCATAATTATGAAAAATCTCAAAAAGTCAAAGTTGACTTTTGTGCACAGTTGACTTTTTTACCAAATGAATTCCAAACTGTGCAATCCTCTATGAAATAAAGTCCTTGACCTAAATCAAACTTGATGGATATGTTCCATAGGTGTTATAGGGTGTATTGAATCATGTCCCAAGGTTTGGGAGCATGCCTTGGTCAAAAGTCAAAGGCACAATTGACTTTTTCCCCAAAACCCTAATTGTGGTCCTGATGAAATTGAAGCTTGTGGATCAAGCTTCTTGAATCAATCCATTGTTGCAAATGGATCAATGTAGTGTATGAGAGACCCTCAAATCATGTCTTAAGGTCTTGGCTCATGCTTTGTCCCAAAAGTCAACTTAGGGGTGAATTAGGTCAAGAAACCCTAATTCCTGATTTCTGATAAATGCAACCCCTAAGGTTAAATTCACTTGATGATTGGGTCCATGAGGTCCCTTGGAGTATCTTAGGTTGTGCTTTGAAGTATTGGCTCATGCCCAGATGACAATTTTCATCTGGAGGCATTGGTCGACCAAAACCCTAATTTGGTGACACTGGCGATCTTGAGGCCTGATCCACTCAGAATGTTGTAACCTTGTGCTTGATTCTTAATGTGGGAGTCCTCTTGATCTTTTGTGGATGTTTGAGAGGTTAGGCAAGGTGAAGATCATGTTATTTCCTGATTGATCCCTTGTCTAAGGCTCTGAGAGGGCTTGAAACCCTAATCTTTGTTTGTAGTGCATGCTCAATAACCTTTGAGGAGATTGACTGAGGCATGTTGGTTCATCCACATTGTAGTGCTGATTTGCACAATGATGGGAAATATTAGTGGTCAAAATTTGGGGTATGACAGATGCCCCTATTTAATTTTCTTGGACCCGAAGGTGTGAATGGCGAAGGTATTCGGGCATTCGGGGTGCAAGAGGATTAAATATCGGAATACCCAAAATTTTGATGGTGGTTATGAATGGCAGTTTGCTCATCCACCTTCTTTCGCTAAGCAATGATGCTTAGAAAAGGGTGAAATTTCCCCTCGATCCTGGTCTTCAACCAAGGAACTGGTCTCAGTTTTCTTTTGAAATAAACTTCCCCTCGATCCTGGTTTCCTACCAAGGAACTGGTCTCAGTTTTCTTTTATAAACTTCCCCTCGATCTTGGTTTCCTACCAAGGAACTGGTCTCAGTTTCTGATATAAACTTCCCCTTGATCCTGGTTTCCTACCAAGGATCTGGTCTTAGTTTTTGATATAAACTTCCCCTCGATCTTAGTTTCCTACCAAGGAACTGGTCTTAGTTTCTTTTGTCAATAAACTTTCTTGACAAGGGACGCTATTCGTAGCGGTTTTCCTCAAACTTCTCGCCGAATTTTCCTGGGGAGATGCCATTTGACGAAAAAAGGTTTTGATGTCAGACTTGTTGGGAAACCCATTCGTCCGAGCTGTAGAGGTGTATAAACTTCTCTGTTGGAGATGCCATTTGTCGACTCTATCGGGGGAAAACGAGTCTCTTAAGAGACTATTTCCTGCTTGGGGATATTACATCATACTTTTCTTCGAGATCTTCTCGGAGAAATGCCATACAATGTCTCCCAATTTTGAGGTGTTGATAACTTCAGTGACATTGATTTTTTGGAGAGAAGAACCACCGTGTTCCTGAGAGTCTTTAGTTACGAGGCTCTCTCTGGGGATTTTTCTTAATCCGGGAAAGCGAAGATATCATCTTCAATGGCGAAGAGTGACATTTGTCGAAGGTTTTCTGGTCTTTCAGAGGTTCAAGTTATCAAAGTGGTCGAGGACCGTCTCCACCCCCGAAATAAACTGGAAGAGAAATTGTTCAGACGCAACATTTCCTGACGAGAGAAAAACTGACAACTCGATTGAGAGGACTTTTATCACTTGGGAACAAGACCGACTAGAGTGATAGTGATGCAATATGAATATGAATGCAAATCAATAATGCATGATGTATGTATGTTTATGCTGACAAAACTGACGCAACATACAGATTAATGGATGAACACAACTGGATACTCGGCCACTGCAGGGGATGTAAAGTATCATTTGGTTCAAAATAGCAATTCTACCTTGCCTAGGAGAGATAGTCCTAGTGAGGAACTACGTTGGTCGGGCTTAGGAGATAAGAACTCTGTCGGGGGTGCCGGACGAAATATTCGCATCCGACACAGTTGATCCTTTGTTCAGGCGTACTGGTTAAGAAGGAGTACTTTGATTCTGCACTTTGAAGCTCGATTACTTCTGGAGAAGCGATCGATGTTCTTTCGATGTTCAACAGTCAAAAGAAATTGCCATCTTTATTTTAAAAGCAGAAAAATTTTAACAAGTAAATTCGTTTTTGTTTTATTTCAAGAATCGTCAATCATGTTAAAACGTTTTTCTGTAAAGCTAAAACAAATAAGAATTACAAACAAAAGCACAAGGGCTCAAATTTTATTGATAGGATGGAAATCAGCCAAACGCGTGATTCCATAGAGTATTTACAAAGTTAGAAAATGGTAATTTAAGGGAAAAGGGCTACATTGAAACATGATGACCGCTATCCTTCTACCAACTTTGAATTCTGGACATCCTGAGCTTCCGTCGAAGATGACCTTGACCGGATTTTTTCTGATGGATGGCATGACTGCTACTGGGGGATTTGCCCTTGTTGGACATAATTACTTGCCATTATCCCTAACTTTTTCCTAGACTGTACTTTGAGATTTCCAATCCACCGGGATGATTTTTGCTTATGTCTCTAATTTTTTCCTGGACCGCCCTTACGGGTTTTCAATCCACCGAGACGTTTTTTTTTGTTTTTTTAGTTATTTAGGCGAAGTATTTCTTGACTACATCAACATTTGTGGGGTAGGAAAATTCCTCTCCTTCCATGGTTGCAAGTCTCAAGGCGCCGCCTGAGAAAGCTTTCTTGACCACATAAGGGCCGTCATAATTCGGAGTCCACTTGCCCCGAGAATCAGTGAGAAATGATTGTATCTTCTTGACCACGAGATCTCCCTTCCTGAAGACGCGAGGTCGGGCCTTTTTGTCAAATGCCTTTTTCATTCTTTGTTGATACAACTGACCATGGCATAGAGCTGTTATTCATTTTTCTTCTATTAGATTCAGTTCGTCGTGCCGACTTTGACATCATTCAGCCTCTGTTAGCTTAGCTTCCATCAATATCCTGATTGATCGGATCTCTACTTCTATGGGAAACACTGCCTCTATGCCATATACTAGAGAAAAAAGGGTTGCCCCTGTTGAAGTGCATACGGATGTTTGATAACCGTGAAGAGCAAAGGGTAGCATCTCGTGCCAGTCTTTGTAGGTTACGACCATCTTCTGAACAATCTTCTTGATGTTCTTGTTAGCCGCTTCGACCGCTCCGTTCATCTTAGGTCGGTAGGGAGATGAGTTATGGTGTTCGATTTTGAACTCAGCGCACAACTCTTTCATCATCTTGTTATTCAAATTAGATCCATTGTCAGTAATGATTTGGCTAAGAACACCATAACGGCATATGATATTGTTTTTGATAAATCGGACCACCACTTGTCGGGTTACATTGGCGTATAATGCTGCTTCGACCCACTTGGTGAAGTAATCAATGGCTACCAGGATAAACTGATGTCCGTTTGATGCCTTGGGTTCGATCATACCAATCATGTCGATTCCCCATATGGAAAAAGGCCACGGGGAAGAAAGAACTTTGAGATGTGTTGGCGGTACATGGATTTTGTCTGAGTATATCTGACACTTGTGACATTTCCTCATGTACTTGTAGCAGTCAGATTCCATGGTCAACCAGTAGTACACTGCTCTTAGAATTTTTCTCGCCATTGTGTGTCCGTTGGCATGAGTGCCAAAGGATCCTTTGTGAATTTATTTTATCAGCATGTTTGCTTCTGGTCTGTCTATGCATCGGAGCAAGACCATGTCAAAGTTTCTCTTATAGAGTGTATCACCTCTCAGGAAGAAGTTGCCTGCCAACCTTCTGAGGGTCTTTTTGTCTTTCCTGGATGCCCCAGGTGGGTACTCTTGTTTCTGAAGGAAGCATTTGATATCGTGATACCAAGGTCTGTCATTTATGACTGCTTCGATCGTGAAGATGTAGACGGGCTTCTCAAGGTGCATTATGTCAATATTAGGTAGGTCGTTCCATTGACCTATACTAATCATGGAAGAGAGAGTGGCTAATGCATCAGCCATGTGATTCTCTTCACGAGGGATGTGATGAAACTCGATTCTGTAGAAGAAAGGTAACAACCTTCTTGCGTAGTCTTTGTAAGGAATCAGTCCTGATTTGTATGTGTTCCAATCTCCTTTGATCTGATTGGTAACTAGGGTTGAGTCGCCATATACATCCAAGTTTTTTATCCTTAAGTCGATCACTTCTTCGAGACCCATGATACAAGCTTCGTATTCGGCCTCGTTGTTTGTGCACTTGAATGTCAATCTAGAAGTGAAAGGAATGTAGGTACCCTGAGGTGTTATGATGATTTTCCCAATTCCATTTCCATAATGATTAACAGCTCTGTCAAAGATTAGTCCCCATTGGGGACCTGGTTCTGGCCCTTCACTGGGTAGCGGTTCATCGCAATCTTTCATTTTTAAATACATGACATCTTTGTCTGGGAAATCAAACCCGATTGATTCCTGATCGTCAAACGTTTGATCAGCCAAATGATCGGCTAAAACACTTCATTTAACGACTTTCTGAGTGTGGTATTCGATGTCGTATTCTGATAACAACATCTGCCAACGGGCAATCCTTCCCGTGAGAGCAGGTTTTTCAAAGACGTACTTGATTAGATCCATTTCTGACATTAACCAAGTAGTGTGACGAATCATGTACTGGCGAAGACGTTTGGCTGCCCAAGCTAGAGCACATCAAGTTTTCTCAAGCATAGTGTACCGAGTCTCGCAGTCAGTGAATTTCTTGCTCAGATAGTAGATGGCGGACTCTTTTCTTTTTGTTTCATCATGTTGACCAAGTACACAATCCATGGAGTCTTCCAAGACTGTTAAGTATATGATCAGTGGCCTTCCTTCCACTGAAGGTGACATAATCGATGGGTTCAACAGGTATTCCTTAATACTGTCGAAGGCAGTTTGGTAGTCTTCTGTCCAAATGTAGTCCTGATTCTTTTTGAGTAATTTGAAAATCGACGCACAGGTCGCGGTCATGAGGAATATAAATTGGGAAATATAGTTCAAACGTCCCAGGAATCCCCTGACTTATTTTTCAGTCTTTGGAGAAGGCATTTCTTGAATGGCCTTGACCTTGTCAGGATCAACCTCAATTCCTTTCTGGCTGACGATGAACCCTAAAAGTTTCCCTGAACGGACACCAAATGTGCACTTATTGGGATTCAAGCGGAGTTTGTACTTTCTCAACTGCTCGAATAGCTTTGACAGGTGGGTCACATGCTCATCTTTTGTTATGGATTTGGCAATCATATCATCGACATATACCTCGATTTCCTTGTGTATCATGTCATGAAACAGAGTAGTCATGGCCCTTTGATAGGTTGCCCCGACGTTCTTCAGACCGAACGGTATTACCTTGTAACAAAAGGTACCACATGGGGTAATGAACGAAGTTTTCTCCATGTCTTTTAGCGCCATTTTGATTTGATTATAGCCCGAGAATCCATCCATGAAGGAGAATACTTTGAACTTTGTTGTACTGTCTACCAGCATGTCAATGTGTGGTAAAGGAAAGTCATCCTTTGGACTGGCCTTGTTTAGATCCCTGTAGTCTACACACATTCTGACCTTTCCGTCCTTTTTTGGAACTGGTACTATGTTGGCTAACCATTGAGGATATTCTGATGTGGCGAGGAAACCCGCGTCAATCTGTTTCTGTACTTCCTCTTTGATTTTGATGGCCATGTCTGGGTGAGTTCTTCTCAACCTCTGTTTTACTAGCGGACATTCTGATCTTAACGGTAAATGATGTTCCACGATGCTGGTATCCAACCCTAGTATGTCCTGATAGGACCAAGCGAATACACCGGGAAACTCTTTGTGAAGCTTTATCAAACTTTCTTTGACAGTTGGACTGAGCAGTGCCCCAATCTTGATTTCCTTTCTCTCTTCTTCTGAACCCAAGTTTACCGTTTCCAATGGCTCTTTGTGAGGTTCAATGGACCTTTCCTCTTGTCTGAGTAATCGGGAGATCTCTTCTGGAATTTTGTCATCTTCTTCTTCAACCCTAAATACCGGGAATTCAAAGTTGGGAGAAGGCATTGGATCGTATGTTTCAACGGGGTTTAAAACAAGCAATCTGCATGACGTGATGATTTGTTTTTTAGAAGAGATAGAGGGAATGCAAGAGTGTGTGCAGTGTATTTTCTTTGGAAAACTGCTTGTTTTTATTATTTGAGCTGTTTTTTAGGATTACCATTTTCTGAAAAAGCGAAAAGAGAAAACAACAATAAATGCAGAAATTACAGAACGACGTTATTTATTTATGATCTTGTCGATTCTTGAAACTATAGCCCTATAAAACAAAACTCAGTCGCTTTGGGCGAAGCGAAGAGAGAAATTTACAGAAAGTGAGCCCTATCAAAACAGTCGTTTCACCTAGGTAGGGTGAAAGGTTAAGATAAAGACGACAATTACTTAGACTTATGAATGACTTTCGGAACATCGACAACAACCCATTGGCGGCGAACTCCTCGGTGAATCACAAAGTATGGCACCTTCTTTCTTGGTTTGTCTTCAGAAATAACGCTGATTTCTGGCGGAGGAGGATCGTTGGAATCTGTTTCCCAAGCAGAGTTGTCGTAGACGAACTCTTCTGTTGTATCTTGCACAATGTTTGTACTCTCAGGTAAACCTCCCCATCCAGTTGGCTGGATGTCTTCGAGCCCGATACGAGAGCTTTCGGGAGCGACTTACTTGACCAAGTAGTCGTATTTACCACTCGGTTGTCCTAAGGTGTCCCACACTTCTTTGGAACTGGAGGAGTCATCTATTTCAATGACGTTGACCTCGGGAAAAGTGTAGTTGATGAATTCTAGTCCTGCAAGCTTTGCAAACTCATCGTCGTGCTGGATATTTTTCGAATGCCCTGAGTGTTGATCTCATGATTTGGTGGGGACGCAGGTATTCTTTTCGATGATGCTCAGCTGATATGCATCGTTGGGCTGATTCTCTTGCCTCAAGTCTCCTGGGTACGGCTGCCAGATAGGCAGGCCATCCATTGGGCCATAATAGTCGTGGTCAAAGTTGTCTTTCATCAGAGTGTCTTCCTCTAATGAGTTTGGTGGAGCACGACATCCTTCTGGATCATAATCTCCGTATATCATCTTGACATCTGACCTCGGTATAAATCTCGGACTCTGTGCGGGGTAGTAAAATGGCGTAGGCACCTCTTCCTGAGACATATAACCGTCCTCGTTAAGATAGGACTTCCTTTCTTCATTTGTGTTGGAAGAGTCACCCTCGTTGATGGTATGGACTTCTTGAGACATCGGGTGAAGGAAACCTCCACTGTGGAAGAAGGTATGAATGGGATGAAGACTTTCATCGCTAGTAGCAGTCGGGGTACAGGTTACGGAAAAACCAAGACCCTTCTTTGTTTTGTTATCAGTAGGAATGACAAGCTGTCCCCATCCCTTTGTATTGTTATTTTTTATTACTTCGAGAGCATCTTTGTATGAGGAAATCGATGTTCCTTTTTCTAATTGAATCTCATTGCTCACTGAAAGTGCTTGGAACTGAGTTCCAACAACCTCTTCTGGTTCTACACAAGTAGACGATGATAAGTTGCTCACGATCAAGGCTTGCTCTCCGCAGACTGTGACGAGTTAGTCATTCTTGACGAACTTCAGCTTCTGGTGCAGCGTCGAAGTGACTGCCCCAGCCTGGTGTATCCAAGGTCTTCCTAATAAACAGCTGTATACTATTCGGACGTCCATGACCTGGAAAGTGACTAGGAAAGTGTGAGGACTGATAGTTATGGGAAGGTCGACTTCACCGATAATTGTTTTCCGGGATCCGTCAAATGCTTTTTTTGATAACCTCACTGCCCCTCATCGGGGACCCTTTGAATGATAGTCTCATTAAAGTGGACTTCGGCATAACATTCAGAGCCGATCATGTGTCTACCAGTACGGTGGCTAAAGCATCGTCCTGGCAATTGACTGTAATATTGAGCGCCATGTTGTGACTTTTTCCTTCTTTTGAAAATTCCTCGTCATAAACCCCAAATTGTTGCAGGAAGTGAAGTTAGAGATGATGCTGTCGAATTGTCTTATTGTTACATCCTGTTCCACAAAGGCTTGCTCTAAGACTTTCTGTAGAGCTTCCATGTGAGATTCAGAACTGAGTAATAGAGATAACACTGAGATTTTTGAAGGAGTTTGCAATAGTTGATCAACAATATTGTACTCACTCTTTTGGATGAGCCTCAGCATCTCATCGCTGTTCTGTGAAAGGTCGGGACCATTGGACTGACCGATTGGTTGCACTGGACCTTCTGTTTGAAGTTCCTTTTCTTTGTTGGGTTCTTTATATATGCAAATAAATTAAAAGAAGACGATATAATTGGAAGATCTAGGTGAATATTCAGATATATGCAAATAAATTAATGCACAGGGTGTTACACTTGGGTTTTTCAGATACTAGAAGGTCAACAAGAAATGTTAATAAAAAGACATTTACTGTGAGGAACCATTAATGAATTATCTTTAAGAGAATTAATGTTAAGGCGTCGACAGACCAATGAGGGGGGATCGACCGAGTCGTCGACCTAGGGAGATATGGTTTGGAGGACTCTCAAGCATAAATCCCCAAGGCCTTGATCGCTGGGAAACATGTCCAGAATCTCGAAAAGGGCACTCGATAGAAGCCTTTATTCCATTAAGAGGACCAGTCGACTAAACAACCTAAGATAAAAAGCTGCGTAAATTTGCAAGTCTTGAGTCCTTGATAGGCAGCATCGACAACATGTTGGAGAAATTACCATCGAGGGTTCGTGAAGAAGTGGGAAGCAGTTACAACTCAACGTGGGTTTTAAATAGAGAGTGCCTTGGAGGACACGTAAGCACACTAGTGGGAACTTGAAGATTGACATGGAGCAAATGCAGTAGTCCCTTAGTGGTCATAACTGCCATCGATGGTTACTTTGTCAATAGAATAAATAGCAGGCTCAGACATGGGATTAAAGGTCACAAAATTTCATACATACTCTCCATACCACTGGGGTACCCGAGTCAAAGAGCGAAACAATTGAGCGAGAAACATGTATGCATCTGCTTCTAGTCTTTTTCATTAATATTTATGATTCCTTAAAATGAACATGCATTTTTACCTTTACTTTGTTTAATGTCATTTATTGCATTTTAAATTTTCCTTTATCACAACCTGGCTTCATTTAAAGTCTTTTTCTATGCCATTTGTAATACCCCAAAATTTGCTCTCCCTTTTTGGCATCATAGTTTAGCATTATCATATATCATATCCTATCCATCTCATTAGCATTGCATTGCATATTTCACATAGAAAAATGAAGCATATCATCCTTCTTACCATCAAGGCATGTGATCAGGTAAAAGGTGGATAATCAAGGAATCATTCAAAGCACAAAAGGTCAAACAAGTTGCCTCAAGGCCAGCCAAGAGGTCTTTCATGTCTCATACTATCTCAATTGATCATCCAAAACCTCAAGAAAGTGAGATTCAACAGGAGATTTGAGTACTACATCTTTCACTATGCAAGAGGTCCTAAAAATGAAGGAAAAACCCTCAAAAGAGATAGGTCATTGGTTCAAAATCACCCTCAAGTGGCATATTTCATCATCCTTTAAGAGGATACACATCATACTCTGAGGAATTTGAAATTGAAGACTGCACATTTTTCTCCTAGGAGGAGGGTACCAAAAACTAGGGTTTCCAATTAAATTAGGGCATCTCTGATTTTTTGGACAAAACTTGATGTCATGGTATTCTCCATGTCCTTAAGTGTATGTGTATGGAAAATTGCCTATCAATTGGTTTTAGAAGTGGTTCAATTGGAAGAAAGATAAAAAATCAGGAAATTTGGGACTAAGTCAAATAATCAGAGGAAAAAGTCAACTCTTGACTTTTTGAGCCCAAAATCATGAAATTCATGTTATATGTGACCAATGTACAAAATTTGATCAATAAACTCCAAATGAATCATGAAAAATCAAGAATGTGGAAAGTTGCCATTTTTGGAAGAAATAGGGTTTCCAAAAATAGTAATTTTAGACCATTTTGCATCAGAGTTTGAACCAAGGCCATTCAAAATTGGAGCATCAAATGAAAATTCCACTCGGCCACAACAAAAGATCTTGTTTCAAGCTTCAAATCCATGTGTGGAACATCTCTATTGGATAAAAATTGAGTGAGATATGATTGATCAAAGTTTGAGCAAAGTAGGTTCAAAACCAGGTCATGACCAAGGATTCACAGGCCTATGCGCAGTCATTTTCTCAAACACCTGGTGTGCCAAATGTCAAGCTCAATTTCTCCAAGAAGAAAGCTCCAAATGAAAAACTTTTCAACACCAAAGTTGTTCCTTGCAATTCCCTCTTCAATGTTGATGTTGGACAAATTTTGGTTTGATCAAGTTATGAGATAGTTTTAAGGGTTCAAAGTCATGGTGATTATGCTGAAAACCCAGGCGCCATGTTGCCTTGCCAACCAACCAGTTGCCACGCCATACACCAGTCTTGTTTTTTAAAGTTCCAAGTCACTTTTGAGTGTGTTCCAAGTTTCAATTCAATTCACTTTTCACACAAAACTTGTAGGATTACACTTCTTCTTTCCAATGATCCCAAAACCTCATCAAATTATGCACTAGTTAGAGATAATTTCACTTGCAAACCACCCTATATTGATACTGATGCATTGACAGCTTGGTGCATGATTTTGGTTCACACACACAACAAACACTTCCTCACCTCAGTTTTCCTCTTTTAACCAAGCACACATCATCTACACTATGCACATTAGCACGTGCCTTGCATGAAAATGGAAAGGGCAAACTTGTTGAGCAAGTTTGATACAAAGCCGTGCCATCTCACTTTCTCATTACCTTCACCATAGCTTACTATAAACCAGCACCACCATACCATTGCTCTCCCTAACTAACTTGACTCAGTTAGTTAGGGATGACTCACTTAACTCAACTGTGACTCATTTAACTCACTCACTAAACCATGGTTAGAGCTCACTATAAAACCAAATCACACTCTCTCATTTCATTTTCAGCTTCATTTTTCACATCAACTTCAGAAACACTCTCTTCTTCTCTCTCAATTTCACAATTGCAACTGCCTCTCGAGCTCCACCTTGTTCATTCCACTTCAACACTCTCTCTGGTTCTCTCAAGTTCTCCACAGTGCTACTTGTTGGAAGCTTGGTTTCAATTTCTTCTCCATTGAATCATTATCAACCACTTCAGTTAAGCCTTTATTTAGCCAAGTGAAGCTCAAGGAAGAAGCATTTTCCTCTGGTATTCTTGTGTATTCAAAGCCTCGTTAATTTCAGGTTTGAACTCTTGAACTTGGATTGCACGATTTCTGTTCATTTTCACTTGTTTCTTATTAATATAAGCTTGATAAAAGCTCTGCTTACTCCGGCTAGTTGATTGGCCTTCTAAAGGCGTAGTTGCAAAACTTAGGGCACAAATTCATCTCCTCTCTTCTTGCTATGTGTGCATGTTTTGTTGTTTTTATGAGCATATTCTTGATCTACATGAGCTCAGCTTTAATTTGGTATGCGATTTGTGTGTTTTGGTGAACATGTGAGTTTGCAGGTGGTGGCTGTTGGCCGGAGAAGATGACCGGAGGTCATCTCCAGCCGGTGACTATTATTGCTAGGGTTTGTGTGGGTTTTAATCATGTCCGTTGATTTTGCATCATCGTGTGGTCTAAAGCATGCCAGCACATTAAAATACATGTGTTTCTCACGTGCCAATTTTATGAACTCAATTAAACTTTGTGTGGTGCAGTGTATGGTATGTTATGTGTTCCCTCGCGTGTGTGTGTTGATGATGTATACTTTGACTGTTTGTTTGACTTGACTTAATCTGACAGCTGTAATTGATTTGACCTTGTGTTGACTGAGTGTACATGCTTGTTATCATGTTCTGCGCGTAATTGGACTTAAGCTGAATTTCTATTCGCACCTTGTATTTCCAAGGCCCAAACATGTTAAACTGGATATTTGCTATGCTTGCACCCCCATTCCTTATTCCATTTCATTTTATTTTTCCATTTTTGTGCACGTTTTCTTTTTAATTTTTAAAATTACCAAACAACATTATAAAATTCTACAAAAATTTATGAACATCATTAAGACATTTAGAAATTTTTTGATGTTTTCATTTCTTGATTTTATGATGTTTTTGCCCCTGCTTCATAATTTTCCTTGAATTTTCCTTTGTATGCATGCCTAATGTGACACATGGTTTTGTTTAATTTTGTTCTTGATCATTAAAAATTGTTTTGATTTGCTTCTTTTTGAATTGATTCAGTACTGCATTGAAGTATGTCATATGATTTTTATTTTATTTTTTAGGTCATGTTATGACATGTTTGGATGTCCATCTTTGTAATACTTGGCATGTGTATCCAATTGGACTTAAGTGCATTGTGTGAAGGCATTTTGCCTTGAATTTTTACATGCTACTTTGATGTATGATTCACTTATGATTTGTGTATCTCAAAACCATGCTTGCATAATTTTCATAAATCAATTTTATTTTTGTTTGATGCATTACATTTGAAGTATAATAACATGTCATATCATTCTAGTTTTTGTGCATGTTTACATGAGTTCTTTTGTACATATTTGTATGATCATTTGCATATTGTATGAGCTATTCTTGTGAAATTATAGATCATAGGTACACATTATAGATCATCTTTGCATATTCATTTACCTTTGAACTTTGTGCATCCTTAGCATGTATTGGTATGCATCCTTTCTTTTGAGCTTCCATTTTAATTCTTCTTCTTATACTACTTCTTGAATGTCTTGATAATTGATTCATGAATACTTTGAGATGTTATAAACCCTTTTCCATTTGGTTTCAATTCTAACTTTAGGTTTACATGTTCCATTTATGCATGTTTCTTCTCTTTCTTTCCATCTTTCATCTATCCTTTTCCATGATAACATGTTGAATGTTAATGGATGGTGATTGTTGTTCCTTCATTTGAATTGATAGGATGATATTCTCTTGTTTTCAATATGATGTACATTCTGATTGTGACATTAGGATTTGATTTTTCATCTCTTTCTTTTGAGTTTTATGGTGCATTAAGTGTTTTATTACTTCTTATGCATGTTTACATGTTTACTAACCATGTAGGGGCATTGGTAAGTTGAAATTAAGTGTGGATAAGGAATCCACATTCAAACTTCTCTCCTTTTATCTTTTACAATTCAATCTTGTGTTTTGGTAAGCACTTATGTGCTTTCTCTGATTAACTCACTACTTTCCCTTTTGAGTTACAATTCATCTTCTACTTTAGAAGTGAATTGTTTAGCTCAGTTCTTCTTTAGACTTTAGGCTTTGAAACCTCACAAACCATTAGGATCACTCCCTTAACTAATCAATTAGGATTGAGTCTTAGATCACATAGATTTTACCTTTCTCCTCCTTTGAGTCTTTCATCTTCTCATCTCAAAGAAAAATGCAAAATACTTAATAAAGGTAGGCATTTATTGCATTTAGGCCTTTCATATAAAGAAAAGATTATAAGGGGTCTTCTCTTATAATCTTAGAATGTGTAGCATATAACCCATCTTGGGTCAATGTGTTAAACATTTGATCTTGTATGAGGGACTTAAATGCAATACTTGTTGAAGGTATCAATAAATAAAAAACACTTCTTCATTTCATAATCAACAAAAACACTTAATAAACACAAATATGCTAGTGTGTTTGAACCTTGACAATTGGAACTAAGTGTGGGGGTCTTCTTCACCCTTAGTGTGCTTTCTTACTCATTCCATCTTGGAATGTGAGAATGTACACATTCCAATGACTAAGATTTAGATACACTATCATATGCAAACAAATGAAAAAAAACTTCTAAAAGACAAAAACAAACAATAACGTCTTTCCTTCGGGATTTCTCTCCTCATCTTACTCACTCATTCCTTAAGGATGCGTCATTTCCGTTCTACCGCAAACAGGTAACGCCTAAGTCTCCCTACAGCGAGCTACAACACCGAACTGCTAGGACGCGAACATTGACGTATTCCACTAAAAAACACAAGCAATCCATCCCTAGTTAGGGGAACTACGTCGCTCTGATTCTCATGTTCCCGATGAGATATGTAGGCAGTGGGGTAGGGCCCATGCTCTTTCCTTCTCTTCAGGTTTATGCGGTGTTTCCTTTCCCTCTCTTGGGATAAATACACATTGCTGGCGACTCTGTTTTGTGCCACTTTCGCGTTTGTACTAGGATGAAAATCCCGGGAGCGACAACTGGCGACTCTGCTGGGGACAGGTTGACCTATTGCTGGTCCATCCTAAGCGAGTCAATCCTATCGCTTGTTTGCTTTTCTTTCGTTGGGTGTTTACTGTTGTATTGTATTTGCTGTTTACTGCATTTTATTACTTGTACCATATTTACAACATGTTAGCATTTATATTTCATGTATTATACTGTGTTGCACTATTCTGTCTGTTTGGCGGGATGGGATTTCTGAGAGATGAGCTCAGTACACAGGCTCGAGTATACACTTAGATTTAGAGTGGAGAGTAGTGGGACCTACGTGCCATCTGTGTACGTGGGTAATCACGAAATTCACAGCTAGACGAGGCTATCTTGGGACCCATCATGGCGTATGCATCTTGCGTATTCCAGGATGTCGATCTAGAGAGCTGTTAACTCTAGTGACCGATCTTGAGGACCTTAGTGGAAACATCTCTCTTTAGCGGTGATAGTGGCAGACCACATTCTGTGGCAAACCCACTCGCGCCCGAGGGCCCACTTTGGTACTTGCATAGGATGACCTTTATTTTCTAAGGTGAGTTAGTGGACGACCTCTTTGATTGGCATAGCATTGTATCCTACGGGCTGAATGTGCTATCGCTTCTCAAACCTCCGAAGCTGACAAGCCTTATTTTTTAGGAACCACATGTGAGTATGGGTGGGATGTTTACAGGTTTGCAGGTAACCCAGCCTCCTACATACCTTACTTATGATTCTATGATTGTTACAGATAGTGTATCATATGACAGTGGTTTGAGTATTCATCTCAGACATTTTGCCAGATTCAGTACAGAGACACAGTGCACACAGTTCAACACAGACACAGACACCCTGGATACCTGATCACATGCCTTTTGCATTTGCATAATCATATCATAACAGGTTATGTTTGTCATTTTCAGGTACCTACCATATTGTCTGATTCCAATCATGAGTTCCCAAGAAGTTGAGGTTAAAAGGAAGAATAATGTGTCATACAAATTCCCTGATCCTAAGCTGGATTTATTGAACAAGATGATAGGCATGGCTGGTTCTGATGTTCTCAGCACTTTTCAGAAGGAATATGGAGAGCTGATTAAGATGGTCTGTGCATTCACAAAGTATGAGAAGGATGGGTTGCACACTTTCTTACAGTTCTATGAGCCATCAATGAGATGTTTCCTATTCCCTGACTACATTCTGATGCCCACTCTGGAGGAATTCTCATTTATTTTGGGAATTCCAGTCACGTCTTCTATACCGTATTTTTCTGAAGGTGCTCTTACCCCCAAAGTAATTGCTGCGGTTCTACATTTGGACCTCTTTGTTGTGAAAAGTGGCCTGAGCAGACTCAAAGAAGATGAAGGATTTCATTTGGAGTTTCTTTTTCAACAAGCTCGGGAAGCTGCCAAGGCTAAAAATTGGACTACTTACAACGCTGTGTTAGCTCTTTGTATCTATGGTTTGGTGTTTTTCCCCGGTCAGCCTGATTTTGTTGATATGCAGGCGTTGAAAGTTTTTGTTTTGAAGAATCCGATTCCTACCCTGCTAGGGGATTTTTATCACTCAGTACATTACAAAAATGAGAAGGGAAGAGGAAGCTTGGTTAGTTGTTGTACCCAATTGTTATGCCATTGGCTCTTCAAGCATTTACCTCGGACTGGTGCGTTTGTAGAAACTGCTGAGACAATGAAGTGGTCCAAGAGACTGATAGGTTTGACTGCCAATAACATCATTTGGTTTGATCCCAAATTACTGACGATAGAGCTTATTGTCAAATGTGGAAGTTTTCCGAATGTGCCTCTACTTGGAAGAAGAGGTGGGATTAATTATAACCCGGTATTGGCAGTTAGATAATTTGGTTATGCTTCGAGACATCCTCCTGCTGATGAAGAGATTAACGCTTCTCTGTTTTTCGTGGGAACCAAGAATGAAAGAGTGCCGGAAGTAATAAATGCTTGGAAATTTAGGCAGAGAGAGGGAAATTTGACTTTTCGCAAAGGAGACTGTAGATCGTACCCTGACTATGATGCTTGGATTGAGATGAAGGTCAAAAAGCTGTTGCTACCCTTTTCCAGAGAGGTTCTTTTATGTCCCGATCAACATTCCATGGTATCGGTTGAAGAGTGCGAGAAATGGAAGAAAATGGTTAGAGAGCTGCAGATAGAGAACTCTGGAATGAGCAGATGTCTTCAGAAAGCTCTAGCTGACAACAAAGAGTTGGAAAAAAGAGCATTGAAAGCGGAGAAAACCTTGGCAGACAAAGAAGAAGATTTTGATGACAGAGCTCGATACTTCCAGAAGCTTACCTTGGGAGCAGATGATACTAGTCAGGCTCATAAGGCTACAAAGCAGGCGCTAGCCCGAAGCAAGGATTCGTTAGCTAAACTTCATCAAGCATGGGATGAAGTTAGAATTGAGAACTCTGAATTGCTGACCCAGTTAAAAGATAAAAATGAAGAGCTGAAGAAAGCACATGAAGCAAGAAGAAAGCATCGAGAAGACCTTGACAAAAGCCAAGAACAGATAAGGAACGCTGAAGATAAGCTGAAAACTGCCAACAAAGAGCTTGAAGAGGTCACGGCAGATCTGAAGCTGGTTAAAATTCAAGCTGGAATTAAGAGGCGCAAAGGAGCCAATGAAGATGAAGCATTGCTGATGCACGTGGGGGTCATTAGAGGATGCATTGGAAAAAAGGGACGTAGTAATCAAAGAGCTGATTGAGAAGCCGCATCATCAGCGTACCCGCATCCTGTTTGAAGAGATTAAGTACTCCAGCCAGAAGCTGAAAGATGTAGAGCTATCAGATTAAGGATTTTGCCATTTCTTTGTAATTTGCAATGGTTACCATCAGAATTGTTGATGGATCTATTTGACTGCTTGTTTCTTATTTTGTTGCTGAAACTACGACAAACGTGCTTGAAATTTTTTGGGAATTTGTATGAAATGAGCTATTTCTATTCACAATTTATGGTCTTCAGATATGTGTGATGTAATAAGATATCTGCACACTGGCACACTACAAAATCACTATTTCTGGTCATCAGATATTTGTGGTTGGCGTATATGAATTTCTCTTCATGGCAAAACTCAATAATCACGATTTCTGGTCGTCAGGAATTCGTGGTTACGATTGGAATCAGGATATGAAAAGTATCTTGAAATGACAAACATAACTTTGCATTTGCATTTGCATATCATTTTTGTATTGCAGGTTTTCCTTTTGCAGGCGCCTGCTAACCTTTATTTGGTTTTCAGGCACGATAGCTGATACCCCAGTTCACCGATATTCTACCCGACGCAATCAAGCAAGAGTCATGGAGCAAGTTCAGACTGAATTAGCTGATTTGAGGGGAAGGATGGAACAGTTCATGAACCTTATGCAGGGGATTGCTCAAGGTCAGCAGGAGCTGAGGACTGGTCAGGAAAACATGATGATTGGACAAGAAGCTATGAGAACCACTATCCAGAGGCTGGAAACTGAAATCCCAAATCACACTGTGCGCACTCCTCCTAGTGGCACAATCCCTGTTGGTGGGGTACATCTGGGATTTGATAACAATGAGGATGGTCAAGATGACCAGTTCACTGCATTCAACAATGACATGGGGTTCTACAATGACGACCGGAAGTATGAAGGGCTGGATGAAAGACTCAAGGCTATTGAGAGCCAAAATCCTCTGGGAATTGATGTAGAAGACATGGGTCTCGTGCAGGGTGTACGAATCCCTCCCAAGTTCAAGCTTCCTGCTTTGGATAAGTACAACGGTAGTACCTGTTCCAAAACACATTTGCAAGCTTACAATCACAAGGTTACCGCTTATACTGATGACCAGAAGCTCTGGATGTATTTTTTCCAGGATAACCTGTCAGGCGCCTCCCTGGAATGGTACGTTAAGCTGGACAGGGTTCATATCTAGAGCTGGAAAGATTTGTGCGCTGCGTTTTTGAAGCAGTATCAATATAATTTGGATATGGCACCTAATCGTACTCAGCTGCAGAGTATGACTCAGGATCCTAAGGAGGGCTTTAAGCAATACGCACAAAGATGGAGAGAATTGGCTGCACGAGTTTAACCACCTTTGGGTGATCGTGAGATGGCTGATATGTTCATGAGCACACTCCAAGGGTCGTATTTGGATAGATTGGCTGCGTGTCCTTCCACAGGGTTTGCTGACATTGTTGTTGCTGGGGAGCGTATAGAGAGTCTGCCGAAGTTGGGTAAGATTCAAGACGTCAGTGGGACTGGTGCTTCGGGTTCAAGGAAACCCTTTGCTAATGGATCGAGGAAAAGAGAAGGAGAGTCCAGTGCTGTGCATAGAGAAGGAGGCAGAGGAAGGAATCAATCCTATCATCAGGTGGATGCTGTAACCATTCCGGTTCCAGCTGGACAGCAAGCTCCAGATCAGTAAGGTAGACCCCGATTCCAGAATAACAGACCAAGGGACCGTAAGTTTGATCCTTTGCCTCTGTCATATGCTGCTTTGTTACCACAACTGCTCAAAGAGAAGTTGGTTGAACTACGGACTATGAGGCCGCTAGACACCGGGAAATTGCCTCCAGGTTATGATGCCAACGCTCGATGTGAATTTCATTCTGGCGCGCAAGGTCACTCGATAGAGAAGTGTTAGGCTTTTCACCATAAGGTTCAAGACCTGATTGACGCAAAAGCTATTAATTTCTCTAAGCCGCCGAATGTTCGTGATAATCCAATGCCCCATCATGGAGGTGCAAGCATGAATGCTATTTCTGATGGTGAGAAACTGAATCTGATTACTGATGTGAATTTGGTAAAGACTCCGCTGTTGATTGTAAAAGAGCGTTTGTTAAAAGGAAAAGTGTTTCCTGGATCTGGCTCTGATTGTGAAGATTGTTCAAGACAGATTAATGGCTGCAGTAAGTTGAAAGTTGGATTGCAGGATCTTATGGACGAAGGAAGACTTCAGTTTGATAAGATAGAGAAGGAGAAAGATGTTTCTGCCGTTACCATTTACTATAATCCAGTTGAGATACAGGTGCCTATTGAGGAGCCTGTTGCTATCATCGTGCCCGAGAGGCCGAGACCAGTTACGATTATAGTTCCTGAATCGGCTGCTTATGTGTCTAATAGGGCAGTTCCATGCCAATATGGAACTGATACTCATCAAGGAGGAAGTCAACAGAATGCAGAGGCTGCTGTTGGTACTAGTATTGAGAATGTCAGTGGACCAAGTGGTTTCACCAGAAGTGGTCGGTTGTTTGCTCCTCATACTCTAAGGAGTGATAAAGAAGCTGAAGCCGCTGCAAGGGCGAAAGGAAAACAGGTTGTTGATGACAAGGTGTCTGCTTAGGAAGAAGACCCTAAAATCAATTTTGATAGTGATGTTGAGGAATTTATGAGGATTATCAAAAAAAGTGATTACAAGATCATTGACCAGCTTAATCAGACACCCTCTAAAATCTCAATATTATCCCTGTTAATGAGTTCAGATGCACACCGGGCTGCTTTGTTGAAGGTTCTGAATATGGCATACGTTCCCCAAGAGATTACAGTGAATCAGTTGGAGGGAGTAATTTCTAATGTGAATGTGAGCCACGGGTTGGGGTTTACGAATAGGGATTTGACTCCAGATGGACGTAATCACAACAAGGCGTTGCACATCACACTTGAATGCAAAGGAGCTGTTTTGTCGCATGTGCTGGTTGACACAGGTTCTTCATTGAATGTGTTACCCAAAAAGGCCCTGATGAAGATTGAAGTAGATGGATTGATTCTTAGACCCAGTGATCTGATTGTGAGAGCTTTTGATGGATCCCAAAGATCAGTGTTTGGAGAGGTAGAACTACCAATACAGGTTGGTCCACAGATATTCAAGACGATCTTTCATGTTATGGACATTCAGCCTGCTTATAGCTGTTTGTTGGGCCGACCGTGGATTCACGCAGCAGGCGCAATTACCTCCACGCTTCATCAGAAGCTCAAGTACGTGTTCGAGGGTCAGGTGGTTACTGTTTGCGGTGAGGAAGATATATTTGTGAGTCATCTATCCACTTTCAAATACGTGGAAATGGATGGAGAAATTCATGAAACCCTGTGCCAGTCTTTCGAAGCCCTGAATATCAATAACTTACCAGGATCTACTTCAGCAGCAGTGGTGTCGAATGTGCCAGATGGGCTGAGTGCATCAATTGCGTCATACAAGCAGGCCAGAGAAGTGGTCGAAAGCTGAAATGCCCAAGGTTGGGGTAAGGCTATTGACGTGTTCGTGAAAGAAGATAAGTTTGGCATTGGATACCAACCGGGCCGGACGCCGGCTCCCCGATTCCGTGGGCCAATCAGCTTCAACAGTGGAGGAATTATCAACCCCAATCAGTCCTGCTCAGCAATAGAAGATGGCGCTGAAAGCTCAGATTATCTGGACAGATGGGTATATGCACTGGCTCCGGGCGAGGCATTGCAAAACTGGTCTAGTGAAGAAATCGTTCATGTTGTACACCATTCAGAGTAATAATTCTTGTCTTTCATAATGCATAAAATCCCACACTCTGCCCAAGGTGTGAGGATCCATTTGTAGGGCCACCATATTTTCTCATATAATGTTCAAATATCAATAAAAGAACGTTTTTGTTTACAAATTTGTGTTCCTTTATTCTTTCTTTATTTTTATTTTTGCACAAAGAAAATTAAAAATGATAATGCACTTTCTCTTCTTTTGTTTTTAACCAAAAAATAATCTAAAATAAAGCATAAATCCAATCATGCAAACTTGATTCTGTGAATTCCTCTGAAAATGATTCTGTTATGCCCACGTATGATTTCGACAATCCGATCTATCAAGCTGAGGAGAAAAGTGATGAAGACTATGAACTCCCAGAAGAATTGGCTAGGTTGTTGAAACAGGAAGAAAAGACCATTCAGCCTCATCAGGAAGTTCTCGAGGTTATCAATATTGGGTCAGAGGAAAGCAAGAAAGAGATCAAGATCGGTGCAAGTCTGCGGGCTGATGTAAAGCAAGAGCTGATAGTCATGCTACGTGAATACGTTGACATCTTTGCTTGGTCATATCAAGATATGCCAGGTTTAGATACGGACATAGTTGTGCATAGACTACCATTGAAAGAGGACTGTCCACCGGTCAAGCAAAAGCTGCGCAGAATGAAACCAGAAATGGTTTTGAAGATCAAGGAAGAGGTACAGAAATAGTTGGATGCAGGTTTTCTGGCAGTAACCAACTATCCTCCTTGGGTGGCCAACATAGTACCGGTGCCGAAGAAAGATGGCAAAGTTAGAATGTGCGTGGATTACAGAGATCTCAACAGGGCGAGCCCTAAATATGACTTTCCACTTCCTCATATTGATGTGCCGGTTGACAATACTGCTTAGTTTTCAGTGTTCTCATTTATGGATGGATTCTCCGGGTACAATCAGATAAAGATGGCGCCTGAAGACATGGAGAAGACGACATTCATTACCCCTTGGGGTACCTTCTGTTACAAAGTAATGCCTTTTGGGTTGAAGAACGCAGGGGCAACATATCAAAGAGCAATGGTGACGTTATTCCACGATCTAATTCATAAAGAGATCGAGTGCTATGTGGATGACATGATTGCTAAATCAAAGACAGAAGAGGAACATCTGATCAACTTGAAGAAGCTGTTTGAGAGGTTGAGGAAATTCAGGTTGAAACTGAATCCTAACAAATGTACTTTCGGCGTGCGGTCCGGAAAATTGCTTGGTTTCATTGTCAGTGAAAAAGGAATAGAGGTGGATCCTGCTAAAGGGAAAGCTATACAAGATATGCCTGTACCGCGAACTGAGAAAGAAGTTCGCGGCTTTCTGGGGAGATTGAACTACATTTCAAGGTTCATATCTCACCTAACTGCCACTTGCGAACCGATAGTCAAAATGCTAAGAAAAGATCAAACGGTCAGGTGGAATGATGATTGTCAAAATGCATTCGATAAAATAAAAAGATATTTGCGGGAACCTCCGATTCTGATACCTCCAGTTCAAGGGAGACCACTGATTATGTACTTGACAGTGCTCGAAGGATCCATGGGTTGTGTTCTCGGTCAACATGACGAGACAGGTAGGAAAGAACATGTTATCTACTACCTGAGCAAGAAGTTTATAGATTGTGAATCGCGTTATTCAATGCTTGAAAAGACATGTTGTGCACTCGCATGGGCCGCCAAGCGATTGAGACAATACATGCTCACACATACAACCCTGTTGATCTCAAAATTGGATCCGGTCAAGTATATTTTTGAGAAACCAGCGCTCACAGGCAGAGTTGCAAGGTGGCAGATGGTACTGACAGAGTACGACATTCAATTTACTTCGCAAAAAGCAATCAAAGGAAGTATACTGTCAGATTATCTGGCGCAACAGCCTCTTGATGATTACCAGCCCATGAGATTTGATTTCCCTGATGAGGACATCATGTTTCTCAAAGCGAAAGACTGCGAGGAACCACTTCTGGAGGAGGGGCCTGACCCTGAATCCAAATGGAGTTTGATGTTTGATGGGGCAGTTAATATGAATGGGTGCGGAGTTGGTGCAGTTCTCATTACGCCAGAAGGTGTTCACATGCCCTTCACTGCCCGAGTAACTTTCGGGTGTACCAACAATGAAGCAGAGTACGAAGCTTGCATACTAGGGATTGAGGAAGCTATTGAATTACGAATCAAGACCCTCAATATCTTTGGTGATTCAGCACTGGTAATCAATCAAGTAAAGGGAACTTGGCACACATATCAGCAGAATTTGATTTCGTATAGAGATTATACGAGGAGATTGCTAACATTCTTTACAACTGTCAAGTTGTACCATGTTCCCCGAGATGAAAATAAGTTTGCAGACGCCTTGGCCACTATATCTTCGATGATCAAAGTGCATGGTTGGAACTTTGTACCCAGGATTGATGTATCTCGTCTTGATAGGCCTGCTTTTGTGTTTGAGGTTGATGCAGTGTCTGATGATAAGCCTTGGTACCATGACATCAAATGCTTCTTGAAAAATCAAGAATACCCGCCTGGGGTATCTTCCAATAACAAGAAGACATTAAGAAGGCTAGCCGGTAGTTTCTTCTTGAATAAAGATGGCGTGCTGTATAAGAGAAATTTTGACACGGTTCTGCTCAGATGTGTGGATAGACACGAGGCAGGCCTGTTGATGATTGAAGTGCACGAAGGCTCTTTCAGTACCCATGCTGGAGGACATGCGATGGCTAAGAAATTGTTGAGATTGGGGTATTATTGGCTGACCATGGAGTCAGATTGCTGCAAGTATGCTCGCAAGTGTCACAAATGCCAGATCTATGCAGATAAAGTACACGTTCCTCCCAATCCGTTGAGTATCATGTCTTCTCCGTGGCCATTTGCGATGTGGGGCATTGATATGATCGGAAAAATTGAGCCTACTGCTTCAAACGGTCATCGTTTCATCTTGGTTGCCATTGATTACTTCACTAAATGGGTTGAAGCAGCGTCTTATGCCAATGTCACTAAGCAAGTGGTGGCTCCTTTCTTGAAGCGAGATATCATTTGTCGATATGGAGTTCCCGAAAGAATCATTACTAATAATGGTTCTAATTTAAATAATAAGATGATGGCTGAACTATGCCGGGACTTCAAAATCGAGCATCACAATTCTTCTCCGTACCGCCCGAAGATGAATGGCGCGGTCGAAGCGACCAACAAAAATATCAAGAAGATTGTGCAGAAGATGGTTGTCATATACAAAGATTGGCATGAGATGTTACCATTGGCTTTGCATGGGTATCGAACATCAGTCCGCACGTCCACTGGGGCAACACCATACTCACTTGTATACGGTATGGAGGCAGTTCTACCGGTAAAAGTTGAGATTCCCTCTCTCCGAGTATTGATGGACGTTAATCTAGATGAAACTGAATGGGTACGAGCCAGATTTGACCAGCTGAGCCTTATTGAGGAGAAGCGACTAGCAGCAGTATGCCATGGCCAGCTATACCAGCGCAGAATGAAGAGGGCATTCGATTAAAAGGTTCGACCTCAACTATACAAGGTCAGAGATGTGGTAATCAAGAGAATACTTCCTCCGAGTACAGATCACAGGGGCAAATGGACTCCTAACTATGAAGGTCCGTTCCTGGTAAAAAAGGTTTTCTCAGGTGGAGCCTTGTTGCTGACAACCATGGATGGTGAAGACTTTTCATCCCCTGTTAATTTAGACGCAGTTAAAAAATACTTCATATAAAGAGACCCGCTGGATAAAAGAAAAAAAAGGAATCCAGGCAAAAAAGGGCATCCCGGCGAACCAAAAACAGAATAAAGGTTCGGGCAAAAATTAGGGATATAATAAAAAAATTGTACACCCGGTAAGTTGAAAACCCGAAAGGGCAACTTAGGCAAAAAAAAGGGTATCCCGGTGGATTGAAAACCTGAAAAGGCTGTCCACGCAAAAGAGGGATTAAAGCGAATGACTGCAGTCTGAATTAATCTGTACGTTCTCTACTCTTCAGCAAAATAGCCAAGTTTTCAGAAGGAGGAATTGTTCTGACCACGAACTTCCAAAGGCGAAGATAATCAAGAGAGTTGGAATATACACTGGCTATAACAGAATCAGAAATCAGTTGGAATCCATTTTCCGCATTATCATTAGGGTAGATTTCTTTTCTCAATTTTATGGCAATCGCCTCTTTCAGGGGTTTGCTTCTGATTGTAAAGTCGCTGATTTTGGCATTTCATCAATAAAATTGAATATTCAGTCACGAGCTTTTATTTTCATTTTACTGTTTTGTTTACAAAAACGTCTGATTTTTTGATAATAAAACATTACTTTGAAAATATCTTGGCCTTGCAAAAACATGCACAAAGACAATTAAAATTACTTTGCTTGTTGGACAACCTTGGATGGTGGACTCAAAAGACCACGCAATATCCTGGGGCATGTGCATATTCTTTTTCTGTTGCAGGTAATGAGTAGGATCGACCCAACCAGCACGAAAGTTATCTCTCAGCACAATCGACAGATATTTGCTTTGAGTTGATACTGTTGTACCTTATTAAGTCGATTCTTCCATTCAAGAGTTCCCACCGAGCTTCGTGATGGCAACGGCGGTCGAAGATGGATTTCTTCTGTGTTGATAACGGTTATTAATGCAGTGAACGCTCCAGGTCAATAACAAGTGCCAACCCTCCGGTACCTTGCAGACGATGTGAAGGGTAGTTCAAGGCAGAGTGTGTGTATAAGAGTTTGAAAACGCTTGGTTTTCAATGAAATCCTCTTAAGAGACGAAACTTTTAGTACTAACATCCCTTGTGGAGTTTACTCTTGGCAGGATGTACCAGCAAGTGGTAGTATCATATCTCCCGCAGGTTTCAGCAGATGAAATTTGTCAAAGATTAATCCCCAGCGGAGTTATTGACCATCCCATGCATGGGGCATGTTATCTCCCCAGCAGAAGATATTCCTAATCTATAATCCCCAGTAGAGTTTGAAGACGTTTGGTTTTCGGTAAAATCCTCTCAAAGGGCATTCCCTAGCACGAGACGCTTTAAAGCAATTTTCTCCAGCAGAGTGTGTTGTAAACTCATTATCCCCAGCGGAGTCGTCAAAGGGAAAGTTCGCCCAACATGGGGCATTGTGACATTTATCCTAAGCTCGACGGTCTTCTTCCTCAGCAGATTACCGTGGAATTGCTTTGGGTTTCCCTAACAGATCTCTAGGGACTCTTTCTCAGCATGTTGCAACAGATTATCTTTCAACCAAGATTTGCACATCCCCGGCAGAGCATCCCTGATCCCCAGCAAGATCGTATCTCTGGTAATGGTACCCCCACAGAGTTCAGCATTGAATCTTGTCCGCTAAACTCCCCAGCCGAGTCGCAGTAATTTCCCCAGCAAGGTTTAAAGAGATCGACAGAATCTCTTCTTCAGCAAGGTGTCAACATATGATATTACCCAGCAAGTGGTGTAATTCTCAGCAATGCTCATTTACAATCCAAAGTCCAATTTATTTTTGGCATGCGTGCAGTTTGTTCATGTTATTCCAGCAGGTGGAGTGATCATTTGGCAATTTTGAGCTTCCAACGACGGTTTGGTAAGCACCAAAGTCCAACGACAGTTTGGCAAAGCTTCCAACGACAGTTTGGTAAGCACCAAAGTCCAACGACAGTTTGGCAAAGCTTTCAACGACAGCTTGGTAAGCACCAGAGTCCAACGACAGTTTGGCAAAGTTGCAAAAAGTCCATCTGAAGATGGCAAGTTTGAGATTCCCACGCCGGTTTGGTAATCCTTGAAGTCCAACGACAGATTGGCAGAAATCCAGCACAAATTGGTGAAAGTCCAACGACGGTTTGGCAGAAGTCCAACGACAGATTGGCAGAAATCCAGCACGAATTGGTGAAAGTCCAACGACAGTTTGGCAGAAAGTCCAACGATAGATTGGTAGAGCAGCTCAAGTCCATCGACAGTATGGCAAGCCAGTAGTCACCTGGCGTCGTTCAAAAAGACATTGTTGAAAGTCCATCGACGGTATGGCAAGCCAGTAGTCGCCTGGCGTCGGTCAAAAAGACATTGTTAAAAGTCCATCGACAGTATGGCAAGCCAGTAGTCGTCTGGCGTCGTTCAAAAAGACATTGTTTAAAGTCCATCGACAGTATGGCAAGCCAGTAGTCGTTTGGCGTCGTTCAAAAAGACATTGTTGAAAGTCCATCGACGGTATGGCAAGCCAGTAGTCATCTGGCGTCGTTCAAAAGACAAATCTCTCCGACAACGTTTCATTGAAGATTCAATCCAGCAGTTTCGTTGGGTTTATATCCTTTTTGTTCTTCATCATCCGGAGCAAATTTTGGTTATACTTGGTATTCAATCGCTATACACCGTGAAAGTCTGAAAGCAATCGCTTTCAGGCATTCAGGTCTACAGCGTTTGAATAGGGGCAGCTGTAATACCCCAAAATTTGCTCTCCCTTTTTGGCATCATAGTTTAGCATTATCATATATCATATCCTATCCATCTCATTAGCATTGCATTGCATATTTCACATAGAAAAATGAAGCATAACATCCTTCTTACCATCAAGGCATGTGATCAGGTAAAAGGTGGATAATCAAGGAATCATTCAAAGCACAAAAGGTCAAACAAGTTGCCTCAAGGCCAGCCAAGAGGTCTTTCATGTCTCATACTATCTCAATTGATCATCCAAAACCTCAAGAAAGTGAGATTCAACAGGAGATTTGAGTACTACATCTATCACTATGCAAGAGGTCCTAAAAATGAAGGAAAAACCCTCAAAAGAGATAGGTCATTGGTTCAAAATCACCCTCAAGTGGCATATTTCATCATCCTTTAAGAGGATACACATCATACTCTGAGGAATTTGAAATTGAAGACTGCACATTTTTCTCCTAGGAGGAGGGTACCAAAACTAGGGTTTCCAATTAAATCAGGGCATCTCTGATTTTTTGGACAAAACTTGATGTCATGGTATTCTCCATGTCCTTAAGTATATGTGTATGGAAAATTGCCTATCAATTGGTTTTAGAAGTGGTTCAATTGGAAGAAAGATAAAAAATCAGGAAATTTAGGACTAAGTCAAATAATCAGAGGAAAAAGTCAACTCTTGACTTTTTGAGCCCAAAATCATGAAATTCATGTTATATGTGACCAATGTACAAAATTTGATCAATAAACTCCAAAGGAATCATGAAAAATCAAGAATGTGGAAAGTTGCCATTTTTGGAAGAAATAGGGTTTCCAAAAATAGTAATTTTAGACCATTTTGCATCAGAGTTTGAACCAAGGCCATTCAAAATTGGAGCATCAAATGAAAATTCCACTCGGCCACAACAAAAGATCTTGTTTCAAGCTTCAAATCCATGTGTGGAACATCTCTATTGGATAAAAATTGAGTGAGATATGATTGATCAAAGTTTGAGCAAAGTAGGTTCAAAATCAGGTCATGACCAAGGATTCACAGGCCTATGCGCAGTCATTTTCTCAAACACCTGGTGTGCCAAATGTCAAGCTTAATTTCTCCAAGAAGAAAGCTCCAAATGAAAAACTTTTCAACACCAAAGTTGTTCCTTGCAATTCCCTCTTCAATGTTGATGTTGGACAAATTTTGGTTTGATCAAGTTATGAGATAGTTTTAAGGGTTCAAAGTCATGGTGATTATGCTGAAAACCCAGGCGCCATGTTGCCTTGCCAACTAACCAGTTGCCACGCCATACACCAGTCTTGTTTTTTAAAGTTCCAAGTCACTTTTGAGTGTGTTCCAAGTTTCAATTCAATTCACTTTTCACACAAAACTTGTAGGATTACACTTCTTCTTTCCAATGATCCCAAAACCTCATCAAATTATGCACTAGTTAGAGATAATTTCACTTGCAAACCACCCTATGTTGATACTGATGCATTGACAGCTTGGTGCATGATTTTGGTTCACACACACAACAAACACTTCCTCACCTCAGTTTTCCTCTTTTAACCAAGCACACATCATCTACACTATGCACATTAGCACGTGCCTTGCATGAAAATGGAAAGGGCAAACTTGTTGAGCAAGTTTGATACAAAGTCGTGCCATCTCACTTTCTCATTACCTTCACCATAGCTTACTATAAACCAGCACCACCATACCATTGCTCTCCCTAACTAACTTGACTCAGTTAGTTAGGGATGACTCACTTAACTCAACTGTGACTCATTTAACTCACTCACTAAACCATGGTTAGAGCTCACTATAAAACTAAATCACACTCTCTAATTTCATTTTCAGCTTCATTTTTCACATCAACTTCAAAAACACTCTCTTCTTCTCTCTCAATTTCACAATTGCAACTGCCTCTCGAGCTCCACCTTGTTCATTCCACTTCAACACTCTCTCTGGTTCTCTCAAGTTCTCCACAGTGCTACTTATTGGAAGGTTGGTTTCAATTTCTTCTCCATTGAATCATCATCAACCACTTCAGTTAAGCCTTTATTTGGCCAAGTGAAGCTCAAGGAAGAAGCATTTTCCTCTGGTATTCTTGTGTATTCAAAGCCTCATCAATTTCAGGTTTGAACTCTTGAACTTGGATTGCACGATTTCTGTTCATTTTCACTTGTTTCTTGCTTATATAAGCTTGATAGAAGCTCTGCTTACTCCGGCTAGTTGATAGGCCTTCTAAAGGCGTAGTTGCAAAACTTAGGGCACAAATTCATCTCCTCTGTTCTTGCTATGTGTGCATGTTTTGTTGTTTTTATGAGCATATTCTTGATCTACATGAGCTCAGCTTCAATTTGGTATGCGATTTGTGTGTTTTGGTGAACATGTGAGTTTGCAGGTGGTGGCTGTTGGCCGGAGAAGATGACCGGAGGTCATCTCCGGCCGGTGACTGTTATTGCTAGGGTTTGTGTGGGTTTTAATCATGTCCGTTGATTTTGCATCATTGTGTGGTCTAAAGCATGCCAGCACATTAAAATACATGTGTTTCTCACGTACCAATTTTCTGAACTCAATTAAACTTTGTGTGGTGTAGTGTATGGTATGTTATGTGTTCCCTCGCGCGTGTGTGTTGATGGTGTATACTTTGACTGTTTGTTTGACTTGACTTAATCTGACGGCTGTAATTGATTTGACCTTGTGTTGACTGAGTGTACAAGCTTGTTATCATGTTCTGCGCGTAATTGGACTTAAGCTGAATTGCTATTCGCACCTTGTATTTCCAAGGCCCAAACATGTTAAACTGGATATTTGCTATGCTTGCACCCCCATTCCTTATTCCATTTCATTTTATTTTTCCATTTTTGTGCACGTTTGCTTTTTAATTTTTAAAATTACCAAAAACATTATAAAATTCTACAAAAATTCATGAACATCATTAAGACATTTAGAAAATTTTTGATGTTTTCATTTCTTGATTTTATGATGTTTTTGCCCCTGCTTCATAATTTTCCTTGAATTTTCCTTTGTATGCATGCCTAATGTGACACATGGTTTTGTTTAATTTTGTTCTTGATCATTAAAAATTGTTTTGATTTGCTTCTTTTTGCATTGATTCAGTACTGCATTTAAGTATGTCATATGATTTTTATTTGATTTTTTAGGTCATGTTATGACATGTTTGGATGTCCATCTTTGTAATACTTGGCATGTGTATCCAATTGGACTTAAGTGCATTGTGTGAAGGCATTTTGCCTTGAATTTTTACATGCTACTTTGATGTATGATTCACTTCTGATTTGTGTATCTCAAAACCATGCTTGCATAATTTTCATAAATCCATTTTATTTTTGTTTGATGCATTACATTTGAAGTATAATAACATGTCATATTATTCTAGTTTTTGTGCATGTTTACATGAGTTCTTTTGTGCATATTTGTATGATCATTTGCATATTGTATGAGCTATTCTTGTGACATTATAGATCATAGGTACACATTATAGATCATCTTTTCATATTCATTTACCTTTGAACTTTGTGCATCCTTAGCATGTATTGGTATGCATCCTTTCTTTTGAGCTTCCATTTTAATTCTTCTTCTTATACTACTTCTTGAATGTCTTGATAATTGATTCATGAATACTTTGAGATGTTTATAAACCCTTTTCCATTTGGTTTCAATTCTGACTTTAGGTTTACATGTTCCATTTATGCATGTTTCTTCTCTTTCTTTCCATCTTTCATCTATCCTTTTTCATGATAACATGTTGAATGTTAATGGATGGTGATTGTTGTTCCTTCATTTGAATTGATAGGATGATATTCTCTTGTTTTCAATATGATGTACATTCTGATTGTGACATTAGGATTTGATTTTTCATCTCTTTCTTTTGAGTTTTATGGTGCATTAAGTGTTTTATTACTTCTTATGCATGTTTACATGTTTACTAACCATGTAGGGGCATTGGTAAGTTGAAATTGAGTGTGGATAAGGAATCCACATTCAAACTTCTCTCCTTTTATCTTTTACAATTCAATTTTGTGTTTTGGTAAGCACTTATGTGCTTTCTCTGATTAACTCACTACTTTCCCTTTTGAGTTACAATTCATCTTCTACTTTAGAAGTGAATTGTTTAGCTCAGTTCTTCTTTAGACTTTAGGCTTTGAAACCTCACAAACCATTAGGATCACTCCCTTAACTAATCAATTAGGATTGAGTCTTAGATCACATAGATTTTACCTTTCTCCTCCTTTGAGTCTTTCATCTTCTCATCTCAAAGAAAAATGCAAAATACTTAATAAAGGTAGGCATTTATTGCATTTAGGCCTTTCATATAAAGAAAAGATTATAAGGGGTCTTCTCTTATAATCTTAGAATGTGTAGCATATAACCCATCTTGGGTCAATGTGTTAAACATTTGATCTTGTATGAGGGACTTAAATGCAATACTTGTTGAAGGTATCAATAAATAAAAAACACTTCTTCATTTCATAATCAACAAAAACACTTAATAAACACAAATATGCTAGTGTGTTTGAACCTTGACAATTGGAACTAAGTGTGGGGGTCTTCTTCACTCTTAGTGTTCTTTCTTACTCATTCCATCTTGGAATGTGAGAATGTACACATTCCAATGACTAAGATTTAGATACACTATCATATGCAAACAAATGAAAAAAAACTTCTAAAAGACAAAAACAAACAATAACGTCTTTCCTTCAGGATTTCTCTCCTCATCTTACTCACTCATTCCTTAAGGATGCGTCATTTCTGTTCTACCGCAAACAGGTAACGCCTAAGTCTCCCTACAGCGAGTTGCAACACCGAACTGCTAGGACGCGAACATTGACGTATTCCACTAAAAAACACAAGCAATCCATCCCTAGTTAGGGGAACTACGTCGCTCTGATTCTCATGTTCCCGATGAGATACGTAGGCAGTGGGGTAGGGCCCATGCGAGCACTTCTTTTATTTTCCCTACATTTGTTTCTCGTTCCTTTTCCATTCTTTCTCCTTTCTTTCTTTCAGTTTCTTTTCCAGTATCCTTTTCTTACACCCTTTGATTGAGACAAGCAAGCGTGGATCCCATCGGGTACGATGGACGTGTGGGGGTGCTAATACCTTCCTCATGCGTAACCGACTCCCGAACCCAGTTCTCTTGGTCGCAAGACCATGCTCTTTCCTTCTCTTCAGGTTTATGCAGTGTTTCCTTTCCCTCTCTTGGGATAAATACACATTACTGGCGACTCTGTTTTGTGCCACTTTCGCGTTTGTACTAGGATGAAAATCCCGGGAGCGACACCATTATCGTTCACGCGACGACTACATTAATTTCACACGTACTTGTGTTCACACGTGTTTTTTGCACAAATTGCTTTGGATATTTTTTGGGTCAATCTCACAAACTTTAAAACTCATGATTGTTTACCAAAAACGCCGGTAAACCCGAGGTTGGGGTATTCTGACAACTCCGAACGAAGTTGTTAACCTTGACATTGTACAAGAATTTTATGTGAATGTTAAACCTACTGAAGATTCACCTTCTACAAGACTTTTTTTGGGTTTGGGGAAGAATAGTTCCATTGGACTAGGATTCCATCCATGTCTACATTGAAGATAATTATGTGGGAGACCCTGATTGGCTGGACCAATTCATAAGACAATGATCAAAGGGAAATTGGAATTATGATAGAATTGCAACTAACATTTACGAAGCAAGAAAAAACTATGAATTAGGACAAGATGGACATCATGTCCGTTTCAAAAGATCTGGCCTGGTAATCCAAGCTCAGATTTTGGATGATTTTCCTCATCAACAATATTATACTTGTAAGTCACACATCATCTGCTCCTCTGAAGACCACATAGTTAATTTGGTATTTAGTGAAAGTAAAACAAGTGAATATAGCACGAATGATAGTTAGATGCCAAACTTGCTTTAAATTGATCATTTATTATTGGCATTATTCAACTCTTTTGTGTTATTTTATTGAATTTACTCCATGAAAGCATGATATTCTTCAATTGTATGGAAATACCTTTGGTTGCTTTGATTTGTGTGTTATTGTGCTGAAATTAGGCATGAAAGTATCAAAGTGTGAGACACAAGCAATTGGATAAGGAAGCCAAAGGAAGATAAGAATATTAGCATGTTTGTTGTGTGAACAGCCAGCGAATGTTCGCTTTGCAAACATTTGGTGAAGTACCAACGAAGGCTCTCGAATTGGAGACAGTAGCTAAAGGGAAGTAAGTTCGTTGGGCGAACAAACCATTGAATGTTCGTAATGGCAAAGCATCAGCGAAGAGCCAGCGAACCATCCCAGACTTGAGGCAGTAGCTAAAGGACCATAAGTTCGTTGTGCGAACTTATAGGCGAGGTAGTTTGCAGTGCGAAGAAATGGTCACACAACAAAATTTAGATATTTCTCAGGGGCGGTTTAACTGTTCATAGGCACTTCAGGTGCCTAAATAGGGGTTCGCTGGGCGAAGAATCAGTTTGCAGTGCGAACATGACAGATTCTAAAGTACTATATAAGTATTTTTCACTATTTTTTGGGGGGATCATAACCCACTTTTGCACACCACAACTTGATTTTCTAAGATTTCTTCACCAAAGGGTGATATTTTACAAATAGAAGCTGGATTTGCATTCGAGTTTGATTCTTCGACGTGGATGCTCATTCATCTCCTCTCGGAACTTGTAAAGCAAGCTACAATGGTTATGGGTAGCTAATCACTTTTGTGTCAAGATTAGAGGTAGTTAACTTTGATTGTATGTATTTCTTTTTATCTTTTGTATGTGAACAAGGTTGATGATCAATATATGAAGAAGTTGTTTGCTTTTAATGTTGTATTTATGGTTTGAATCACTCTAGACATAGATTTTCCAAATCTTGATCTAATGTCTTCATCTATTAACAAACAAACTCTAGACATAGATTTGGGAGTTAATATTTGCTTTGTATCATGCTTAATATTTATTGTTTTGATTGTTGGTTTGAGACATCATCTAACGATTTAAACAATAATACCCACGAAATCGCTTTAGATATAAACGGATTCGCGAGGATACGTAATTGTATTGATCGAAACTAGGTTTACATGCTTGATTAATCGGATATATATGAAAGGGGTTAAAGAAATCTAATCTTGGCATGCTTTTCTTAAAACAAAACATCTTTGCCCTAATTTACTCTTTGCTACAAAACATGTGTAATTAAAAAAGAACTCTTTTAAAACCCTTTACTTAGAACGTTAAACTATTGAACTACAAGCATCTAGATATCTGAACAATCCCTGCGGATACGATAAAACACCCACCTAAAATACTTTTCAACAATGATCTCTAAAAAATATTGGGAGATCGTGGTATCTTCAAAGAAGCAAACACATGTTCTCCTATAACTAATAATGAGATTGTGTAAACATTATGAAGTAGACATGCATGATCATTCATATATATAAAAAATTAAGTTCGATAAAACTTTCATCGCCATATAATCTATGAGTTATAGAGAAAGAGGGGAACCAACACCACCATCATCACCACCATATCCAATATCTCTTATAACACTAACACAATCGCAACTAGAGGTAATCAACTTTGATGGCATGGATCCTACCATGAGAGCTTGTCTTTCATGTGGATGGGATATATCAAAGGCATAACAACGAGGTATGTTATCTCTTAACATTTCCATTCATATGTTACAATTAGAGATGCAGGACATGCAAACTCCATTTGAGTCGGTACCCACTTTAGAGGAATTCATCAGCTATTTACAGTGGCCTACCAATATGTCGTTCATTTACTAGTTGGGAAGTGGTGATATTAATGGAAATGAAGCTGAAGGATAAGTACATGTAGATAATGATAAGGAGGATGAGAATAATGAGGAAGCCACACAAGGAGAGGATGAAGAAACCGCCAGCGAGGAAAACTGATCGACACGACATCAACAACCTCAGTGTGAAGTTTTTATTGCTTTCTTAGTTTAAGTGTTTAACTTTAATTACTCTTTGAATAATTTTCAATTGTTTTTGTTTATTATGAACTTATAGTAGACTTATTTATATTATCCATGCACATTGGAATTGGGTGTGTCGGTCATGTTGTACAAAGTACATGAGCACACCTTATTTTCTAACACATTTTAAATATTGTGATGCATTTGGTACTGTTTGGCCCCTAATCTGAATATGTATGAAACAAAAAAATACATGGAAAATGACATGTTCTGCTACTTTCACAGAGGTCGCACTAAGTGTTACGCATCACAGATGTGCCAAATACAGTTTGATATAGAGGAAGGCTAAGTGCCACCTAGTGCGCCTAACGCTGCTTAGTCATACATGTGGGCTAAGAGAGGAAATTGGGGTTGGGCGAGGACATCTTTTCAACACTCGATTATTTTGTTTCTTGAGGATATGCAAATATTTTCTCTTTTCAACACTCGATTATTTTGTTTCTTGAGGATAGGCAAATATTTTCCGTAGGGGTGGAATGCAAAGATGATCCAAACTAACCTATTCCTGTTTGTTTTAAATTATTTTCATGATTAAGTGTTAATGTTTCTGAAAATGTTTGAAAATGTAAAAAAAAGTTCTCTGAGAGAAAGTTTGTCTGCAAATGATTCAGATAATGATCTGAAAAGTAAACAATACATGGAAACACCAAGAATAGATTGACTTCAAAAGGCTAGAGATCGAAAGGCATGAAAAAGGTTTTGTTCTATTTAAATGCTTCATTCATAATTGATGTCTATATATCTATGAAAAATCACATGATTTTGAATTCTTTGCTTTATACAAAGTTCCATTTTTGCTATGGTTGAGAGAAAACACGTTGACATAAGTCAGGAATCATAAAGCCTACCCAAGTAAGAAGTGTTCAACATCATGATTTACTAAATATCGAGAGCAGGAATGCATAATAACTAAGTATACTTTGCATTAGTATTCCTAATTACTTGATATGTTTGAAAGTTATGGAAAGGATAAAGGCATTGTTTGTATTGACTGGAAAATCTACTTGACCTAAAAAAGCCTACCATGTGAAGGTGAGAATCCTTGGACAAACCCCTTTGAGTCGTACAATGAAAAAGTATTTTGTTCTTTTTAAGTTACAACCCTTAGCTGAATTTAAAAAAAAATGTTCACTGCCTTATCTTAAGGATATGAGAGTAAGCAACAAGCAAGGATATTGTAAAATCAAAAGTTGAGGAGAAAAATGAAAAAGGAAAGGTTACAAAGAAAAAATCAAGTAGTGCTGGTGTGTAATACCCCGTATTTGATAAACGCTCTGGATAATATTAGTTGAGACCAGTTGAGATCCAATGTGCTCTAAGTATTTATCTAATAAGATAATTAGAGCAACTGATGAACTCAGAGCTGATCAGATTAATATTATCTAACTCTAAGGTTTTGTTTATTGGTGCATTTGAGCTAATTTGGACATTTAGTAGTGTTGCTAATTTTGAGTATTTTCTCTATATCAATTCTTTTCTCTCATTTTCCAAAGTTAGAGACATTTGGAGGAAAAGAAAGTAGAGAGAAGGAAGAGGAAAGGAAGGGAAAAGAAGAGAAAATTTCCCAATAGCTCAAGAACAAGAATCATCATCTCATCTTCATCAATTCATCTCTTCTTCATCATCATCAGCTTCTAATCCAGGTGGGTTCTAGTTAGAACTTTTGTTTTAAGAGTTTTGGAAGTGTTAGAGTTAGGTTAGAATTTGTGAGAAAATGAATAATTTTGCTAAATAGAAGAATCTAAGGTTGAAATGCGATATAAAATGGATAGTATGATCAATACATGTGTGGAAACATCTGTCAGTACTTGTTTATGTGTTTGGTTATGTTTTGGATGAGATTTTTGGGCCAAGGGACCTACTGTTACGTTGCTGAGAATTCTGGGTTTTTCAGGGCTCGCCTAGTGAACCCCTGGCGAAGGGCCTATCGAATGACTCTCGAGGGTTCGCCTAGCGAACCCCAAAGCGAAGGGAAGACGAATGTTTGCCTAGTGTTCGCGAAGCGAACTTTGTACCCTTTTGGCTCTGACTTGGTTCGCTAGAGGTTCGCGAGACGAAGGCGAAAGCGAAGGTTCACTGGGGGATTCGCCTAGCGAGCATGACAGATTTATTTCGTTCTTGTTTCCTTTGTAACTTTTGAACCGTGTCTCCGATTTGAGAGTTCTTTATATCGATATGAAGCTATGGAAGTGTTCTATGCTATGGAAAGTGAAAATATTGATTATGACCTGAATTATTTCAATTATGTTAAAATATCGGGATTTTCGTGATTTATGTAAAACAGAATTTTTGAAAATCTAAAAGCTTCAAGATGTGAATTTGTGAGGAAACCTTAGTACACTAGAATGACTTAGAGATTTGTGCGGCAATGCTTACTTCGATACTTGAAGTGTATCTTGGTTAAGTAGTTGTTAGTGGAGGACCGTATTTCCTCCGATTTGTGGTTTGTTCCTTAATAAATACCGTGACCCGTGTTTAATCTCCTTGTGCGGGATGGCCGGGGAGAAGTATTTATTAAGTAAGTAACCGTGACCCGTGTTGTAGTGCTCCTTGTGTGGGCTGGCCGGGGAGAAGTACCATTTGTAGATAACCGTGACCCGTGTTGTAGTGCTCAGTGTGTGGGCTGGCCGGAGAGAAGTTATCTACGTTAAGGATTCGTGACCTGTGTTGTAGTGCCTTGTATAGGCTGGCCGGGGAGAAGATTCCTTAACTAGTTGTCGTTGTGAATTGTACGATTGGTTCTCTAGTGGGAGATTTTGTGAACTCGAAGTCCTTTCCTTTCCCTTGGACTTGAGTTAGGTTTTGGTTAGAACCTTGTAGAGCCGAGAGAAACCATAAGATAGAGAACTCACTGAGATTTGATGTATCTCGCCCCACTATTGTTGAATATTTCAAGTACTTCCGGTTCCACGAAGGGTAAGGATAAGGCCGTGTGATTACCCTTACTTGTCTGATGGCGTAGCTTTCGTTGTGGAGTTTTTGAGATCGTTGTCGATCTAGTTCTTAGTATTTATCTTTGGAACATCTTTTATATATATTTATGCCATAGTTTTTTGTATTAGGCTTTTTGGGGCATGTATATGTATAATGTGCTTACTAGGGACTTATTGGTATTTCGGTACCAAACGTGGTTTTCATGTATAATATATGCTTTGATGTATGTATTTATATATGGACATTACAGTTAGTATCAGAGCAGGTCGTATCCTCGACCTAGCCATGAAATAGTATAAGTTTTTTTCCGTTTCACATGCGTTGTAGTGTTATATTTATGGTATTGAGCCTGATCAACTTAATCCTATCTGTATGACCTTTAGGAACATGGTTGACGGGCGCAGAAGCAACCGTGGTAGGCCCCGAACTACTCCAGCTGGGACAAATCCGCCAGGTGGCAATGAGAATGCTCCTTTGTATCAGTTTATGCAACAGATGCAGCAGCAACATAATCAGTTTATGCAGCAAATGGTACAACAAATGAATGGAGGTCTGCATCCTCAAGTGGTTGTTCCAGAAGCTGTAGGTGTTACTTCTCGGAATTTCTTCCGCATGAATCCTCTGGAATTTCATGGCGGATTAGATCCTGTAAAGGCTCACGAATGGATTTCGGGTATGGAAAGAATCTTTTTGATAGTGCACTGCAGTGAAGAGAATAAGGTGGTTTTTTCTTCGCATTCGTTGAAGGGTCCTGCCATGAGATGGTGGGAGAGTGCTAAGGTCTGGGAACAATTCAAGGCAATTTTCATGGAGAAGCATTTTCCTAGTTTCTTGAGGACTCAGAAAGAGTTTGAATTTCAACAGTTAAGACATGGTAGTATGACTGTGGCCAGTTATGCTGAAAAGTTTGAGGGTATGGCTACTTATTCTAGGCAGGCTATGTATGCTCCGGATGAACTGTGGAAAATAGATCAATTTCTTTTTGGAGTAAAAGCTGAAATTTCTCATAGTGTATCTCAGAGGGAGTTTACTACTTATGCAGAAGTTCTAAGGCAATGCTATATGGTTGAGCATAGTTTGAAGAAAGTGCAAGCTGAAGGTGTTGCAAGTAGGGTAAATCAAGGTGATCGTGGGAGACCAAGTCAGCAGTTCGGGCCTAGATCACAAGCTTTCAAAGGGAAGCAGGTGCAGGTTTCTAGACACAACGTTACTCCTTTATGTAGGGTGTGCAACAAACGTCATTTTGGGAAGTGTGTCGATGGGATTTTTAGGTGTTATAATTGTAATGGATTGGGTTATGTGGCTAGAGATTGTACTCAGAATAGAAACCAAGTGCAAGGAAGAAATACCGGACGAGTTTATACTTTGGATGCAAGGAAGACGAAAAGTGACAACTCTTTGATTGCGGGTACGTGTTTCATAAATGGGCATCCTTGTTTTGTTTTATTTGATTGTGGAGCAACACATTCTTTTGTGTCAATGCGATGTGTGAAGCGACTTGGGTTGCAAGCTATTCCTTTGTCTCCTCCTATGGTGGTCACTACCGCCATGGATGAAATGGTTGAGACACCGTTGATGTGCAAAAACTGTGTTTTGTCTGTGAATGGTAGAGTTTTTTAAATTGACCTTATCTGTTTACTGCTTAAGAAAGTTGATGTCGTTTTGGGGATGGATTGACTTTCTGCTAATTCGGTGTTTATTGGGTGTGAGGAAAAGCTAATCATCATTCCATCTTCCGAGGCTACCCCGAAGGATGTGTTAACAACTATTTTAGAAGGTACGGTGGGAATGATAAATTTCTTGTTTGAGAAAGAAAAATCTGTTTTACTAGTTCTTACTAAGGAGGGGAGTAGTGCCCAGCAAGTGCTGAGTATTCCTATAGTCTGTGAGTTTCCCAAAGTTTTTCCTGAGGACGTTACTTCTCTTCCTCCGGAGAGAGAAGTTGAGTTCTCTATTGACCTGGTACCGGGAATGGCTCCTATATCCGTTTCTCCTTATCGGATGGCACCGCTTGAATTAAGAGAATTAAAGGACCAATTGGAGGACTTGATGGCTAAGCATTTTGTTAGGCCTAGCGTTTCACCATGGGGAGCTCCAGTTTTGTTGGTAAAGAAGAAAGATGGTGGAATGCGGTTGTGTATTGATTATCGCAAGTTGAACAAAGTCACCATTAAGAACAAGTACCCCTTACCCAGGATAGACGACCTGTTGGATCAATTGAAAGGAGAATGTGTGTTCTCGAAGATTAATTTGTGGTTGGGGTATCATAAGATCCGAGTGAAGAGTTCTGATGTGCCTAAGACTGCGTTTAGAACCCATTACGGCCATTACGAATTCCTAGGGATGCCTTTCGGTGTGACTAATGCTCCAGCTGTTTTTATGGATTACATGAACCGTATATTTCAAGCTTACTTGGACCAATTTGTCGTAATCTTTATTGACGACATTCTTATTTATTCTCGTACTCCACAAGAGCATGAAGAACATCTGAGAATTGTTTAATCGGTATTGCAGGAGAAGAAACTTTTTGCTAAGTTAAGCAAGTGTGAGTTTTGGATGTCGGAAGTTAATTTTCGTGGTCATGTTATATCTCAAGGTGGTGTGGCAGTGGATCCGTCGAAGGTAGAAGCAGTGATTAATTGGGAGAGACCAAGGAATGCTTCGGAAGTTTGAAGTTTCTTGGGATTGGCAGGTTACTATAGAAGGTTCATCAAAGGTTTTTCTCAATTGGCCCTACCAATGACAAAAATTACTCGAAAAGATTGTGCTTATGAGTGGGATTCGGGTTGTGAACAAAGCTTTATGAAATTGAAGGAAAGTTTGACGATGGCTCCTGTGTTAATTATTCCTGATCCTAACAACTCTTACGGAGTATTTTACGATGCTTTTAAGATGGGATTATGAGGTGTTCTGATGCAAGGCGGTCAAGTGGTAGCATATGCTTCTCGACAATTGAAAGTTCATGAGAAGAATTATCCAACTCATGATTTTGCACTGAAAGTGTGGCGCCATTATCTGTATGGTGTACGTTTTGAAATGTTCAGTGACCATAAAAGTTTGAAGTATTTATTTGACCAAAAGGAGTTGAATATGCGGCAAAGAAGGTGGATGGAGTACTTAAAGGATTGTGACTTAGAATTAAAGTACCATCCAGTAAAAGCTAATAAAGTAGCAGATGCATTGGGTCGGAAAATGGTTCATGGTGCCGAATTGATGATATTGGAGTATGCGTTGTTGGAAAAGTTTAGAGATCTTAATCTCCAGTTTGTGTGGACTCCGAATGGTGTAATTATGGGAAATTTGAATATCAATTCTATTCTAAGAGATGAGATTTAACAAGAACAAGTTTTAGAAGGGAAGTTTCAAGAGATGTTACTTCAGTCGGGTTTTACACGAGCGGCAGATGGGATTGTCCTATTTAATCAAAGGATTTGTGTTTTGAATGACGCGGTACTAAAAAGAAAGATTTTAAATGAAGCTCATAAAGGTACTTTTATGATACATCATGGTTCTTCGAAGATGTATCAAGACTTAAAGAAGGATTATTGGTGGTCCGGAATTAAAAAGGATATTGCAGTGTATGTGTCAGAATGTGCAGTGTACCAACAGGTGAAAATTAAACACAAAAGACCAGGCGGTTTATTGTAACCTTTAGAAATTCCAGTTTGGAAGTGGGATATTATTTATATGGACTTTGCAGTATGTTTACCCCATACACAAGGTGGTTATGATTCTATTTGGGTGATTGTGGATCGACTAACGAAATCTGCGCATTTCTTAGCCGTGAAGACCACTTACAAGGCAAGTCATCTTGCAAGGCTGTTTATTTCTGAAATTGTGAGATTGCATGGTGTTCCCTCTAACATTGTATCCAATAGAGATCCAAAGTTTACTTCAAGATTTTGGAAGGTTTTTCAACAAGCTATGGGTACGAGGTTACGTTTGAGCACGTCGAATCATCCTCGGACAGATGGTCAGACTGAGCGAACAATACAAATGATGGAGGATATGTTAAGAGCTAGTGTGCTAGAAAGTAGGGGAAATTGGAAATAACTTCTACCGTTGATCGAGTTTTCTTATAACAATAGTTACCATGCAAGTATCGGTATGGCCCCTTATGAAGCATTGTATGGGAGAAAGTGTAGAACACCTTTGTGTTGGGCGGAAGTTGGTGAAGATAGAATTTTGGGACCCGAAATTATTCAAGAGACTACGGAAAAGATTCAGATGATCCGCGAGAAAGTTAAACAAGCACAAGATCGTTAAAAGAGTTATGCGGACAATCGTAGGAGACCTTTAGAATTTGAGGAAGGTGACCATGTGTTTCTGAAAGTTACTCCGAGATTGAGATTAAAAGGACCATTTAAGTCACGCAAGTTAAGTCCGAGATACGTGGGACCGTATCAGATCTTAGAAAGGATTGGTGAAGCCACTTACAGATTAACCTTACCACCCTCTCTGTCAGAGATGCATGACATCTTTCATATATCTCAGCTCCGAAAGTTTATTCCTGACCCTCTTCAGCCAGTTTTACCGGAATCAGTGAAAATAGAAGCAGACTTGACTTTTGAACCTCAACCTAGTCGTATTGTGGGAAGAGAAACAAAGGTATTAAGGAATAAAGGCATTCCTCTTGTTAAGGTGCAATGGGATATGACGCATCCGGGTGATGCTACTTGGGAACTAGAATCGGAAATGCGGGATGCTTACCCTCATCTGTTCAGGTAATCTTTTAAATTCGAGGACGAATTTCTATTTAAGGAGGGGAGGATGTAATACCCCGTATTTGATAAACGCTATGGATAATATTAGTTGAGACCAGTTGAGATCCAGTGTGCTCTAAGTATTTATCTAATAAGATAATTAGAGCAACTGATGAACTCAGAGCTGATCAGATTAATATTATCTAACTCTAAGGTTTTGTTTATTGGTGCATTTGAGCTAATTTGGACATTTAGTAGTGTTGCTAATTTTGAGTATTTTCTCTATATCAATTATTTTCTCTCATTTTCCAAAGTTAGAGACATTTGGAGGAAAAGAAAGTAGAGAAAAGGAAGAGGAAAGGAAGGGAAACGAAGAGAAAATTTCCCAAGAGCTCAAGAACAAGAATCATCATCTCATCTTCATCAATTCATCTCCTCTTCTTCATCATCAGCTTCTAATCCAGGTGGGTTCTAGTTAGAACTTTTGTTTTAGGAGTTTTGGAAGTGTTAGAGTTAGGTTAGAATTTGTGAGAAAATGAACAATTTTGCTAAATCGAAGAATCTAACGGTTGAAATGCGATATAAACTGGATAGTATGATCAATACATGTGTGGAAACATCTTTTAATACTTTTTTGTGTGTTTGGTTATGTTTTGGATGAGATTTTTGGGCCAAGGGACCTACTGTTACGTTGCTGAGAATTCTGGGTTTTTCAGGGCTCGCCTAGCAAACCCCTGGCGAAGGGCCTAACGAATGATTCTCGAGGGTTCGCCTAGCGAACCCCAAAGCGAAGGGAAGGCGAATAATTGCCTGGTGTTCGCGAAGCGAACTTTGTGCCCTTTTGGCTCTGACTTGGTTCACTAGAGGTTCGCGAGGCGAAGGCGAAAGCGAAGGTTCGTTGGGGGATTCGCCTAGCGAGCATGACAGATTTTTTCCGTTCTTGTTTCCTTTGTAACTTTTGAACCGTGTTTCTGATTTGAGAGTTCTTTATATCGATGTGAAGCTATGGAAGTGTTCTATGCTATGGAAAGTGAAAATATTTATTATGAGCCGAATTATTTCGATTATGTTAAAATATCGGGATTTTCGTGATTTATGTAAAACGAAACTTTTGAAAATCTAAAAGCTTCAAGATGTGAATTTGTGAGGAAACCTTAGTACTCTAGAATGACTTAGAGATTTGTGCGGCAATACTTACTTCGATACTTGAAGCGTATCTTGGTTAAGTAGTTGTTAGTGGAGGACCGTATTGCCTCCGGTTTGTGGTTTGTTCTTTAATAAATACTGTGACCCATGTTTAATCTCCTTGTGCGGGAAGGTGTTGACAGGTGATTTTGACCAAAGGTGAAAAACAAGAAGGAATACAATGGCATGTCGACGCCAAGGGTTTCAAGGTGTCGATCTGACACAAGCCAGAGAGATGCGTCGGAGAGGTGGTGACAAGCCACGACGTCGGAGGGAAGTGAGGCGAAGGACAAGTCTCAAATTCAAAGATAAGTGTATGGGCGGGAAAATTTTGAAAGCTCCAAGAATATGGAAAGTTGAAAAGAGAGTGGGGTGCCACATGTCAGCTCCAAAGGACGTCTGAGAAGACAAACAGTTACTTTCTAGGCCTATATAAAGCATTGTATTTTCCATTTTTAGAGGTCGCATTTTTTCACATTGTAAAGGGAAAACACTCAAAGTACCAAGCTTAGAGAGAAACGAGTTCAATCCCGCAAAAATGTACAATTGCGTCCAACTTTACTTAATGCAATTTACTTTCAAAATTTAAGTTATTGCCCTTTTTTTCTTTCTGTTTTGCCTTTCCTTCCTTTTAATTTTTTGCTTTGTTCCAAACTTGGTTGATCATTAAAACTTTACAACTTTTACCAAAAAAGCAAAGAAACCGAAAGACAACACAGACGTACGCTTCCGATTCCTTGTTCTGGGATTTGTGTGGCCGATCCCGCGAATAAACCTGCGACGGAAGGCACTCAGTTGTTCGCACCGGCGAACAAATTGGCACACTCGGTGGGACACATGTGAATTGAGTGTATGTTTTTGCGTAGTGGTAAGATGGTAATACCACGTTCGAACGACGAGCCGTCTTTGACTGAAACTACGGTCGTGACACAAACAACTGATGTTGGTTCTGGTACCGTGTTAGCGGTGTCGACTACCCCTAGTGGACCAATCACGACGTCACGTCGACAGGACCCGAAGCCAACAATGGCAGGGACTATGGGGCAGTATATGCCTAGTATCACCATGCCTATACCTCGACCCTATGGGATGCCGACAGAGTTCATGTCGAGTTTACACTCTACCAGCCCTTTGTTTGGGGAAAGCCCGTCCCCAGTGTTTTCACCTTATCAGGGGGCAGGACCTCTGTCAAACCTGATGGTCTGATCCCCTGGTTTTTTCTCTCAACCCATACCAACATTTACCTCTAGTTCCGTCGCGGTCATGAGGCAACAGATGGATGAGAGTAATCATGAGATGGTTCATATGTTGACTCAACAGATGGGTACAATATTGAGGCCAATGATACAAGAGTCAACGCAGAGTTACCAATAACTGGCAACTCAAATGACACGTATAGGTGACTTTCTAGGCGCCCCTAGGGCTCAGTGTCAACAGACCCCACCGCCTCGACCAGAGACGCTCATTCGTCAGGATGAGGTCTTCGACGAAACTATTGAACAACCCCGTGAGTTCGAAGAGATTCCTAGGAGGGTCCAAAGGCCTCCCGTGATCGTACATAGGAACCAAGATCCGGACTTTGTTGTACAACAGGTTCGACAGGACGCCCTGGCTGGGGAACACAACTTAGAAGTCGTGGTCGAACGTATCATGGTTCGTAATGGGGCAAACCCAGGCCTTCGACGGCCAACGTACACGTCCCCATTACCAGATTTTGTGTTACAAACAGAGTTACCCAGGGGTTGGAAGGTGCCAAAGTTCACCAAGTTCGCTGGTGAGACTGAGGAGTCCACTGTCGAGCACGTCGCTAGGTATCAGACCGAAGCAGGCGACATAGCAAACAATGATGACTTAAAAATGAAATATTTCCCAAGTTCCCTCACAAAAAATGCGTTTACGTGGTTTACCACGTTACCCCCTCAGTCCATCCATACGTGGGTACAATTTTATAAGTCTGAAAGAGTTGGCAAGCGTCAAACGCAAGGCCACAGAGTCAGTAGACCAGTACTTGAACAGGTTTAGACTTTTGAAAGCACGGTGCTTTACTCAAGTCCCTGAGCACGAATTAGTCTAAATGGCCGCTAGTGGTCTAGATTATTTGATCAGAAAGAAATTAGACACGCAATACCTTAGAGATATGGCGCAGCTGGATGACCGGTTTTGCCAGGTCGAAAGATTAAAAGCTGAGATAACCCCGTCTAACAGATATCGTAAAAAAGAAAAAGTGTCTTATGTGGCGGCTGACGAATATTCGTCCGATGATGAAGAATTTGTCGATGAAAGCGAGATCCACGTGGCTGAACTTAAGCCAGGGCCTCCCTACACATGCAAATTGTTGAAACCATCAAACGGGAAAAACCCCGCCGAAACTGGAAAAAGGGATAAATACGTCGCTAAAACTTATACTTTTGATGTTTCTAAATGTGATGAAATATTTGATTTACTGGTTAAAGATGGTCAAATAGTTATTCCTCCTGGATTAAAAGACCCCCCTCTAGAACAAAAGAAAAAGAGGGGGTTTTGTAAATTTCATAATTTCCTTGGTCATAAAACAGCTCAATGTGTTCTTTTCAGGGATTTGGTGCAGAAGGCTTTGAAGGAGGGTCGACTCCAATTTGGCGAGAAGCCTAAAATGTAGGTTGACATCGACCCTTTGAAGGTCGAAGAAGCTTTGTACTCAGAGGTGTACGAATGTATGATGGTTGAGGCTACTGAAGGTCCTGACAAACAACCAATGGCTGAGGTGGTGGAGTGCATGATGGTCGAAACTACTGAAGGTTCCGACAAGAAAGCTGAGGACAAACTCGAAGCAGTGTATCCCCAGGCTGGCGAAAGTTTGGAAGATTTCCAGGAGAAGTGTAGGATAAGTGGGTCGAAGGCCGCATTATGTCCTAGGTACAACGTCGTGTTCGACGAGAAAGCTGCTGAGAGGTATGAGGCAAGCAAGAGAGAAGTGCTGTCAGAAAATAAGCCACCTGTCCCAAGGTTTGTGTTCGACAAAGGTGGGGCTCCTCGTCAAAACGAGGAATACAGAAAGCTGTTCCACGAGGCACGACCCAAAACTTTTGTGCCTCCGTCAGACACCCCTCAAGAAAGATGGATGGCACCAGTCAGCCAGAAAGGGAGTAAAAGACCAAAATGAAAGGCTCTGGATTTGGAGAAAGAGGCAAATGTCGCCGACAAAAGAGTCGAACCAACAGGATATAGGGTGTCCCCTAATTACAAGGGAAAAAACCCCATGACTAGGACCCAGTGGAGGTGCTATCACCGCAATAAGAAGGCTGAGAGAGAAACTGCAACTTCACAAGTGAAGCCTGTCGCAACGTCTGGACAAAAGCGCCAACACCCAAAAGGAAAATGGGTAGAAAAAGACAGAGTGGTGATAAACCAGACAATGGCTGTAACCATAGGCACATCGGGAGAGAAATGGGTGGTGTCGACCCAGAGCTCACAATGTACTTCGCTGGTACAAAGCCAAAAAGAACCAGAGTATACTCCTCAGTCGGATGAAGAGGAGCCAAAATATTTTCCTCAGTCGAATGACGAGTATAATCCATCACCTGAGGGAGATTTTGACGAGGACATGTATGACGATACCAACGACGACACCTATGGCGAAGATTTCATGCTGAATTGTGGCATTGTGTCGATCCTACCAGCTGAGTATGACATGGTGTCTGAGATCTCTGAGGCAGAGGAAGATTTCGTTCCTAGTGAAAATGCGGATGACAAGCCGCTATGTTATTATGTGATGAATGGTGTGGTCGAAGAGCAAACAACTATGTTTGAACGTCCTAACCCTGGGATGATGTACCACTTGAAGTTGTTATTCATAAAGGCGAAAGTTGACGGAGTGGCTGTCAACAAGGTGTTTGTAGATGGTGGAGCAACTATGAATCTGATGCCTCACAATCTATTTAAGAAAATTGGAAAAACGGAGGCTGATCTCCGACAGCATAACATGGTTTTGTCCAACTATAAAGGCAAGACCAGTAACATCCTGGGGGTTGTCCAAGTGGACTTGGCAGTAGGTACGACCAACAGGCTGACACTCTTCATGGTCATCAAGTTAAAAGCAAATTTTAATCTGCTGCTGGGACAGGAGTGAATCCATGGAATTAGGGCAGTGCCATCGACAATGCACCAAAGATTGACCATTTGGAGAAGGGACGGCATCGTCGAAAACATTGAGGCAGATCAAAGTTACTACAAAGTCAACGAAGCCAAGGGTAACAAGAAGTGTTTTGACCAACACTTAGCAAATGTGGCTCCTTGTGATGACGGGTCAGATTCCCGCACCTCTGTCGACACGGGTCGCGTCCTTAACCTAGACCCCGACTATGGGTTCATATGGGATGCTGCCGACGAAGCCATGTAGCCAATGGAAATTCCACCAACGGGGTGGCCCACTGTTGGTGAAAATGACTGCTGAGTTAGAAAGCATGACTCGAATTTCGGCCTATTTGGCTGAAAATAGAAGGATGTCGGCACTTGAAGAAGACAAATCTCCACAAACAGGTAAGGGAGCAGACTGTGATACACAAACAAGTGGCCAACAAGGCCAAGAAGAAGCTTTAGAAAGCCGGAGGCTTGATTGTATTTATGACGATGAGCCTTTAGGGTTTGAGAAAGACCCAAATCATGAGCTACAGAAAATGCAAGCGCAGGACCCGCTTGAGGAGGTTGAATTAGGGGATGGGGCAACCAAAAGACCCACATATGTGAGTGCCAGAGTAGGGCCAGAAATGAAGTCCAAGCTGGTTAAAGTGTTAAAAGAGTACAAGGATTGCTTTGCATGGTATTATGGCGAAATGCTTGTCTTGAGTCGGAGCATAGTGGAGCATCGACTTCCAATCCAGCCAGGTAAGAGGCCAGTAAAGCAACAACCTCGACGCTTTGCCCCAGAAGTCACGTAGAAGATCAAGCAGGAAATTGAAAGACTGCTCAAAAGTCAGTTCATCAGAACTGCAAGGTATGTCAAATGGATAGCAAACATAGTACCCGTTATTAAGAAAAATGGAACCCTTCAAGTTTGCATCGACTTTAGGGATTTGAACAACGCTACCCCTAAAGACGAATATTCGATGCCTGTGGCAGAGATGCTGGTCGACTCAGCCGCAGGATTCGAATATTTAAGCATGCTCGACGGCTACTCCGGTTACAATCAAATTCTCATAGCCGAAGAGGATGTCCCCAAAACTGAGTTTCGATGCCCTGGAGCTTTGGGGACATACGAATGGGTTGTGATGCTTTTTGGGCTGAAAAATGCTGGGGCAACCTATCAAAGGGCTATGAATGCTATATTCCATGACTTTATTGAGAATTTTATGTAGGTATACATTGATGACATAGTTATAAAATCGTCATCAGAGGATGGTCATCTCGACCACCTTCGACGCTCGTTTGAGAGAATGAGAAAATATGGATTAAAAATGAATCCACTAAAATGTGCTTTTGGTGTTCATGTAGGGGACTTTCTGGGATTCATAGTCCACAAGAGAGGCATCGAGATCAACTAGAACAAAACGAAGGCGATCTTGGATCTCAAGCCTCCGACGACAAAGAAACGGCTGCAGTCTTTGTTGGGGAAGATAAATTTCTTGAGGAGGTTCATCTCGAACCTAAGTGGCAAGACGAAAGTATTTTCACCACTGCTCAAGACCAAGAAGGAAAGTGAGTTCCGTTGGGGACAGGAGCAGCAGGAGGCTTTCGACGCGATTAAGGAATACCTTACAAAGCCTCTGATCCTATTACCACCTAGTATAAATAAAAGCATGAAGTTGTACATTGTTGCGTCGGATACGACCATAGGCAGTATGTTAGCACAAGAGGATGGTAGTGATGTCGAAAGACCCATTTATTACCTTAGTAGGATATTGATAGATGCTGAAACTAGGTATACTATGATTGAAAAGCTGTGCCTATGCTTGTACTTCTCATGTATGAAATTAAAGCAATATATTAAACCAGTTGATGTTTATGTTTCGTCGCACTTTGATGTTATTAAGCATATATTGTCCAAACATATTTTCCATAGTCGAATTGGGAAATGGGCACTAGCATTGACTGAGTTCTTCATGACATACGTCCCTTTGAGGGAGATGAAGGGTCAAATAGTGGCAGACTTTATTGTCGACCACGCGTTATTCGAAACATCGATATACAGTGTCGACATCGCTCCGTGGAGATTATACTTTGATGGGTCAAGCCATAAAAACGGGGCAGGTGTGGGGATCTTGATAATATCCCCACAAGGTATTCCAACCACATTTAAATGCAAAGTTGATGGCAAATGCTCAAATAATGAGGCCGAGTACGAGGCCTTAATCACCGGTCTCAAAATACTCAAGGAGTTGGGAGCCAAAGAGGTCGAGATAAGAGGCGACTCAGAATTGGTGATTAAACAAATCACAAGGGAGTACAAGTGCGTGAAAGAGCATCTTTTGGGCTACTTCTCGTTGGCGAAATGTTTGTTAGAGCATTTCGAAGTTGTCAATATTTCGCATGTGCCAAGGGTAGAAAACCATAAAGCTAATGAATTAGCACAAATTGCCTCTGGTTATAAAGTGTCGGAAGGTAAGCTGCTAGATTTCATCGAAACTAGGGCGAAGATGGTGTCGAACTTACATTCACCATCAAGTTGGTCGGTGTCCCAGGATTCGAAGAGTTTGGTCGAAGGTCTAGGAAGTTATGAGGTTTTTGTTAACAATATGTCACCAACGGATTGGCGAAGGCCAATCATGGAGTATTTGGAGAATCCATCAGGCATTGCTGATAGAAAGACTAAGTACAGAGCAATGAGTTATGTCCTTATGGGCAATGAGTTATTGAAGAAAACTCCAGAGGGAATATTGCTCAAATGCTTAGGAGATACTGATGCCTATTTGGCAATTTCTGAGGTTCATAGTGGGACTTGTGGAGCTCACCAAGTTGGCCACAAAATGAAATGGCTTTTGTTTCGACAAGGTGTCTACTGGCCCAGCATGCTCAAGGATTGCATAGATTTCACGAAGGGATTCCGGGAGTGCCAGAGGCACGCAAATATTCAGCATATACTAGCCAGCGAGCTGCATGCTATAGTCAAGCCATGGCCATTTCGAGGTTGGGCTTTGGATGTAATAGGAGAGATTCGGCCAGCCTCGTCGAAGCAGCAAAGGTTCATCCTCGTGGGAATAGACTATTTCACGAAGTGGATAGAGGATGTGCCGTTAGTGAAGGTGGATCAAGAGACCGTGATAGATTTCATCCAAGATCATATCTTGTATAGATTCAGGATACCTGAGACAATCACGACAGATCAAAGCTCTGTGTTTGTGGGTCAGAAAATGTAAGAGTTTGCGGTAGAAACAGGTTTTAAGTTGGTTACGTCGACGCCATACTATGCGCATGCTAATGGTCAGGTCGAAGCAGCTAACAAGGTAATAATTGGGCTAATCAAGAAGCACGTTGCGAAAAAGCCAAAGAACTGGCATAAGACATTAAGCCAATTTTTGTGGGCCGGTCGGACATCACCTAAGGAGTCAACCAATTCGACTCCGTTCCGTTTAACCTTCGGGCATGACGTCGTGCTACCAGCAGAAGTATGCCTGCAATCAGTTAGAGTAGAGCGACAATACGAGATTCCATCAAAACAGTATTGGGAAATTATCTAGACGAACTCGTGGACTTAGACGAGGAAAGGATGGTAGCTTTAAATGTCTTGTTGCGTCAGAAGGCACGAGTCGCCAGGGCGTACAACAAAAGGGTCCAAGAGAAAACCTTCGCTGTCAATGACTATGTTTAGAAAGCAGTGTTTCCCGTGGATCGACGAGATCAGACGATGGGAAAATGGTCACCTAACTGGGAGGGACCATTTCAGGTGACTCGAGTGTTTAGTAACAATGCGTATGAAGTGCAAGAGTTGGGAATGGACCAACGAATCTTAAGAGTAAATAGGAAATATTTAAAGAAATATAGACCTATGCTACAAGAGATTCACATCAAAATATAATTCTCATTGATTAAAGGCCAAAATAGGCTAAAGGGCCAAAGATGGCTTACAAAATGTTGTTTTACATCAGTTCGACATACAAGCTAAGGAAACTCAGGAAATCTAGACTTAAAGTCTTCAAAGAGGGTCTTCTCATGAACAATCTTGCTCTCGAGGAGAACCTTTCGTCTCTACATGCATCTAATAACATCTTTGATCTCATAGCCGCTTCGACGTGAGTAATTCCTTGAGCTACCTCATGGTCGACAGCCTCTTGAGAGGGCAGAGGCTCAGCTGAGTCTAAGGAGGCTTTTTGTTGTTCGACCTCCGCAATATTTTTTGTCAGCTCTATTATTTGAGCTTGATATTCAGATATCCGCTAGTCGAGAGCCCGACGTTTGTCGGAGCGCTCCTGTTTTTTGGTTTCGAAGTCTCCAAGCTTTTGTTCACAAACTGAGCTAAGGTACCACTTACGTTTCATATCATTATGTCGGTACCGAATTTGAGCGTCGACCTGATGATTCATAGAAAGATCTTTTACCAATTGAGTGAAGAAGGCTTCAAACTCGATCAAGTACGTGGCCATGGGGGCAGGAAGCTGGAATTTGAAAAGTTCATCCAAAAGCTTAAAGACATCGTTGGCTATGGCAGCTTCTTCGGCGACGGCCGCCAGGAACTGTTCTTCGAATAGATAAGACCGCAACTGTTGAAGTTTGAGGTTGAAGGAGGCATCTACTTCAGGAGTTGAGATGGTTGTTGAACTGGTAGGCTGGACCTCTTCAGTCTCTTTGCAAAGTTTGTGTAGCGCCTTTAGAGTCGCTGCTGGATCTGTTTTCTTAGCTGCCAAGAGTTCCTCTGGAGTAGGGGTTTTGTCGACAGTAGGTGAGTTTCTCCCTGTGCCATGTTCAGGAGCATGAAAGTTCTCTCTGACTTCAGTAGTGGTGACGACAGGCAAATGATGGATGTTCCTCCCAAGAGTTGCACCATCAGGCTCAAGGTTGTCAGTTTGGGAAGGAGGCGTCTTCGCCACCAAGTTTTCCTCTGACACGGGTATCTGGAATTCATCAATTTTCTGAGGACTCGGCGTGATGGTGATGCCAACAGTAGTGGCGTCGGCGGCCAGTTCAGTGTCGCCAATATCAACAGTGGTCGAAGTAACAACATTTTCCTACAAAGCAAAATGCGAGTGAGACTTTCTACCTAAAAGTCATCTAGGGTACTAAAACGGAGAAGGGAAAGTACCTGCGCAGGCTGAAGAGGTGTTGTCTTAGGAGGGACGACAATAGGGATTGGCTTAAATATGTCTTCAAGATTTCTGGGGACCACCGGGGCCATTGCTGGAGTGCCGGTTCTTGAAGGTGTCCTCCGTGTCCACGCTTTTTTCTTCCTCACCAAAGGTGTGGATGGAGGGGATGCCGCTGTGGTGAAAACCCGAGAGTGAGTGCTCTCATTCGACTCAGTTCTTTCAGGAGAAGGGGCTTTCTCAGAAACCTGTGCAGAAATACCGTCAGAGAAAAGACAGAAGAAGCAGGATAAGAAAATAAAATATACCTATGAAGTAGTGGTCCTGGATTTTTTAGCCGGCCTAGTCGAGGTCGACGCAGCAGCTGTTTCCCGTTTGCGTCCCTGAAAACAGCTGAAGCAGTTTAGTTTGAATCCATGGACGAAACAAAAGTTAAAATCTAGAAACTACCTTTGTGGAAGTGTCTTCTGCGGGGTCGACATCTGCAACAGAGGCCGCGGTCGACGATTTAGGAGCTACACCAGCCATATAAGCAAAAGCATCGACCATATTCTCCAAGAAAAGATTTGGAGTAAAGATTTGAGCCTGATACTCCAACCACCAGGCGTCGAATTCTTGAGTGGTAAAAAATGAAGGATGGAATACAAATACCGGCAATTCAAGATGTTGAGTGGCTCTAACGAACCTCATGCAGGATCTATGAACCTCGTGGGCCAAGCGTCGGCCAGATTGTACTATATCATCAGGATGTTTTACCAGCGACTTCGGCAACATTTGGCTCAGGCCAAATTGTCGGGCTACCATGTTTGGCTGATAGTTCATAAAACCATAGCCAGTGTTGTCCGGGTCGATCCGAAAGGATATCAAGGTAGGAGTGAGAAACGCTCGCCATATAGCATTCGACTGAGCAGCAACTTTGGGGGAAACCCCAGGAAATGGATTTCTAAACCATTCAGGGCCAAACTTACGCTCCACAAATGGCGCCATGTCGGGGACAAAAGAGGTGGTCTCGACAAACATAGTAAGATACCTCATAAGGAGGGATTGCTTCAGAGCTTCTTGGGTAGTCATCAGAGCAAGGCACATTCCTTCGATAGAGTGTTCTCTGTTCAGACGTTCCATTCTCGCGGAAGCTGGATATCGTAACTTGTGTTCTAAAGTGGCGTTAAGTTAATGTTGCAACAGCCACATAGGCCCTGAGATATTTAGAGCTTTGGTGGTCTCGTGGAGGAGTTTTAGCCTCATGGCCGACAAGCCAAGGGAATGGTAGAGAGAGGCTAGCAGAAGCTTAGCCAAAGATATCTGTCGACCTTCATGGATCTGAATGGCCAGACTAATAAAACTTTTGGCTATTTGTAAGGAGCCAGGACAAAACATGTAGTACGACAACCATAAAGTCAGGAAAGCAATGTGCTCCTCATCAGAGACTTCGATGGAGTGCTTGTCATGATGATCTTCAATATAGTTCTGAAAGCTGGCACGGTCGAAGTCGAAAGCATGGTCGGTTTCCAGGGTTGGGTCGAACGTCTCACCTTGTGGCGAAAGGCCAGTAATGGCCGCCACATCGAACAGTGTTGGTGTGAACATGCCATAGGGGAGGTGGAATATGTTGGTCGACCCCTCCCAGAAGTACATTGACGCAAGCAGTAAACAAGGGTTGACCCTGTGAGCAGTTCTGGAGAGTTGGATGGCGTCGAAGATGCCATATTCCTTCCATTGCTTGTTGTGCTTACTTTTGACTCTGTCGAGCCAGGCAATGTAATCTTTGTTTCCTGGGGTAGGCATGGATCGAAAAACTCGAGACTTAGGCGCCATAAACTTGAGATCTAAAGTACCGCTTTTCTCGAAAGTAGGTGGAATTGTTTGGTCGAAGCAAGGAAAGAACTTATGGAGTTCTTGTGGATTAGGTTTGTTGTCCGGAAGGGGGTCATGGAGACCACAAAGTTTGTTTTCCACTGCGAAAGGGATAACCATCTGGTGGCGCCAGTTGGCTACCACCGTTCGTCAGCGGATGAAGGTTGAGGAAGAGGACGAAGTGTTTTCGCTTCAGAGAGCACATACGCAACTGGATTGTTACCAGTGGTTTGAGGAATGGAAGTGGTAGCAATGTTTGACGAAGCCATTAGGTAGAAAGAAATGCAAAGGTGTTCTGAGGCAATGAACGCTTTAGGAAGAAGAGACCAGAGTGTGATTCTTAGAGCAAATAGCAGGTTTTGAAGAAGAAGTTGTGAAAAATGATGAAACGGTTTGGAGGAAGGCTATTTATAAGTCACACACGAGAGATGAATATCACCAAGGCTTTTCAACTTCTAAGAAGTAAGTGGGAGTTGGTTTCGAGGCCCATAACTCAGACGAGACTAGCCATCATGGCATTTTTCTTGGAAATCATGGTATGGGATTGCCATCATCATGTCAGACGGCGCTTGACATGTGTTTTAGGAGACAAGGTGTTGGCGAATGTTTCGAAGGAGATCCGTCAAAATCCCGTGCGCAAACCAAAAAGCCAGATTTCTCAGTCGACGCAGTACTCAGTCGAAACTGGCCTTTTGGGGGGGGGGGGGTAACTTGTTGACAGGTGATTTCGACCAAAGGTGAAAAATAAGAAGGAATGCAATGGCACGTCGACGCCAAGGGTTTCAAGGTGTCGATCCGACATAAGCCAGAGAGATGCGTCGGAGAGGTGGCGACAAGCCACGGCGTCGGAGAGAAGTGAGGCGAAGGACAAGTCTCAAATTCAAAGATAAGTGTATGGGCGGGAAAAGTTTGAAAGCTCCAAGAATATGGAAAGTTGAAAAGAGAGTGGGGTGCCACGTGTCAGCTCCAAAGGACGTCTGGGCAGACAAACAATTACTTTCTAGGCATATATAAAGCATTATATTTTCCATTTTTAGGGGTCGCATTTTTTCACATTGTAAATGGAAAACACTCAAAGTACCAAGCTTAGAGAGAAACGAGTTCAATCCCGCGAAATGTACAATTGCGTCCAACTTTACTTAATGCAATGTACTTTCAGAATTTAAGTTATTGCCCTTTTTTGCTTTCTGTTTTGCCTTTCCTTCCTTTTAATTTTTCGCTTTGTTCCAAACTTGGTTGATCATTAAAACTTTACAACTTTTACCAAAAGAGCAAAGAAACCGAAAGACAACACAGACGTACGCTTCCAATTCCTTGTTCTGGGATTTGTGTGGCCGATCCTGCGAGTAAACCTGCGACGGAAGGCCAGCGGTTGTTCGCGCCGGCGAACAGATGGCCGGGGAGAAGTATTTATTAAGTAGGTATCCCTTGATAAATACCGTGACCCGTGTTGAAGAGCCCCTTGTGCGGGATGGCCGGGGAGAAGTATTTATTAAGTAAGTAACTGTGACCCGTGTTGTAGTGCTCCTTGTGTGGGCTGGCCGGGGAGAAGTTACTTAGTGGATGGTACTGTGACCCGTGTAGTAGTGCTCCTTGTGTGGGCTGGCCGGGGAGAAGTACCATTTGTAGATAACCGTGACCCGTGTTGTAGTGCTCCGTGTGTGGGCTGGCCGGGGAGAAGTTATCTACATTAAGGATTCGTGACCCGTGTTGTAGTGCCTTGTATAGGCTGGCCGAGGAGAAGATCCTTAACTAGTTGTCGTTGTGAATTGTACGATTGGTTCTCTAGTGGGAGATTTTGTGAACTCGAAGTCCTTTCCTTTCCCTTGGACTCGAGTTAGGTTTTGGTTAGAACCTTGTAGAGCCGAGAGAATCCATAAGATAGAGAACTCACTGAGATTTGATGTATCTCACCCCACTATTGTTGAATATTTCAGGTACTTCAGGTTCCGCGAAGGGTAAGGATAAGACCGTGTGATTACCCTTACTTGTCTGATGGCGTAGCCTCCGTTGTGGAGTTTTTGAGATCGTTGTTGATCTAGTTCTTAGTATTTATCTTTGGAACATCTTGTATATATATTTATGCCATAGTTTTTTTGTATTAGGCTTTTTGGGCATGTATATGTATAATGTGTTTACTAGGAACTTATTGGTATTTCAGTACCAAACGTGGTTTTCATGTATAATATATGCTTTGATGTATGTATTTATATATGGGCATTACATGGTGCATGGAAAAGAAAAAAATGCTTTGACAAAAACCAAAGTCAAAAATAAAAAAGCCATGCATATCAAAAGACAAAAAGTACCAAAACGAAAAAGGTTGTAAGAAAGTAGAAAATTAAGAAGGAGAAATGTGTAAAAAATAAAAATCTTATGCTCTCTTATCTTTAGGCTCTTGTATCCAAATAAAAACTATTTTTTTTGTAAGCTCAACCACGTTACAACCTAAAGAAAGACCTTAGTGATCCATGACTAATGATATATCTTGTAATAAATACTGAGGCAAAAATACAAAGTATTATTATAGTATATGTATGGTCTGATTTTTTTTAAGGAAACACTAATCATTGAGAGATACTTAATGAGATCATGATCATGATGAATGATCAAGTGTTGACTTTGACCTGTTTTAAAAATCTTACTTTGGTTAAGCAAAATATTCATATGTATGCTATGGTTCAAGGATAATCATGATATTGATTATGAACATGTGTTTGTAAAAAGAACAACATGCCATAAATAAAATTTCAAAAAATCAAGACCTCAAGTCAATCAACATGTTGAAAGAAACATGCAACATTTTTTGAATCATCTGATAAATTTGTTTAAGGACAAACAAAAGGGTAAGTTGGAGAGAGTTGATAAGTGTCATATTTACGTTCAAAATGGCGTCACTTATCGGATTATTTCACAAGAAATCATTACAAAACCCATTGATTTATCTATAAAAAGTTAAGAAACACATGTTAGGCTCTTCTTGCATGCATTTATTAAAAATAAGTGAAAAGAGCTAGAGAAACACATATCAGCACGAAGAAAACAGGCAAAAGCAAAACCCTGAAGAAGCAAGGCTCGCTAGAACCCATCTATAGATGTGTTAGGCGCATAGTAGGGCTAGGTGGTAGCACATCATGCAAGTACTTCATGGTGAAGAAAGGGATATCGCTTTAGTCGAATGGGTGGTGCACTAGGCGAGCAAAGGTGACCAAAGACAGATGGAACACAAAAAATCATTGCTTATTGGAGAAGGGAGAAAATTAGAGTTATTAGAGTAGGGTAGGTGTGTTAGGTGCAAGAACGTGCACCCATCGAAAGCCTCATAATTTTTCCTTTAGATAGAAGTTTTCAGTTCAGTGCAAAGGGAGTTTCAATGGATCTGAGGAGTACGAAATTGGAGTAGGTTCACTCTGGTCTACAATAGGAGGTTAAGAAAGGAAGTCATAATACATAAAATAAACTCTTGTTAAAATTTAATTAAAAAAGAGCGCACAAAAAATTCTATAGTGCAATTGAAGAATCCGATATGAATAAAAAATCTGGTAGTGTGTTCTAAAAATCAAGTATGTATTGTGGGTGAAAAAACTTATCGATTTTTTTTAAAAATATGGTAGTTCATATCGGGTAGGCCTAAAAAAACGAAGTCAACACTACCAGATTTTTGATAAATCTGTATGTTTTGTAATTTTTTGAATTTTTGAAAAGTTTGATAGTTTAATTTGGTTAAGCGAAAAAACAATGAAATTAACACTTCTGGATTTTTCGAAAAATTCGGTAAAAACTCACAGATTTTTTGAAAAATCCAGAAAAAAAGTCAGATTTTTTGAGATCTGATAGCATATTTGAAAAATCCGATAAAAACTTAGAGGTTATTTTGAAAAATCCAATAAAAACTCATAGTTTAAAAAAAAATCCGATAAAAAGTCATAGTTTTTTTTTAAATTCGATAAATACTCATAAAATTTTGAAAAATCTGATAGTATATTTGAAAAATCTGACAAAAACTCGTTGATTTTTGAAAAATCTGGTAGTACATTTGAAAATTCTGATAGTTCAAATCCGTAAAAAAGCTATGACTTTACATCGTTTTTTTAAATCCAATAAAAACTCATATATTTTTGACATATCTGATAAAAAAATCTCTTGAGATTCTCTAAAAATCCGATAAAACTCATAGATCCCTCAAAATTCTAATAAAAACTCATGAAATTACTCAATAATCCAATAAAAAACTCAAAAATTTTCAAAAATCCCGAAACACAGTATTTTTTAAAAATGTTAAAAACCACAAAGGGTTTTATAGTAAAAACACTGCTATTGGGAGTGTCAGATTTAAGTGTGGGGATGACAGATAAAAGTCTCGACCTACCATGTATTTGGCAATACCAAAAATTTAATTTGTAATATTTAGTTTTTCAGCCCATATTAATAAAAAAATGTTTGATATCTATTATTTTGTAGCTTGTAATTTTTTCCTTTTTTACTAATTTATAACTTCTTTTTTTAAAAGTTAGTTAAAATAGCTTTTGAGTTTGTAACTTTTAACTTATATTTTTTAGTTCACTCTTATCTCTATTATTTTAACTAAAATTTATTTTTATTCTTTATAATTTATTATGATTTAAAATAAAATAAATATGTTTTAAATGCACGAATAGAAAAAAAAATAAATTTTGTATGTAAAAAAATTATGAATCTCTTATTATAAATTTTCTCCATTATTTTTCTCCGTCGTTTTCATTACATGTTCCACCATTCTCTTCCTCTGCCATGATTCCAACCGTGCTCTCTATTTCTACTAACTCTTACTCTATCATAAATTGTCTACGAATTTTCATATACGTGTTGAATACATTTTTATATTATGTTTAGTTTTACATATATATTTAAAATTGTTTACATGTGTCTATTTTTATGTTATTTTACATTTATCGGCTAATAGAACAATTACTTTACCAAAGAACTCAATTAACTTATTTATTATCAGTCATTAGTTATTAGCTACATGTCATTAGTTATAAGTTATCAATTATCAGTCATCAACTATAAAATACCACCTAACGTATCAGCTCTCAGTTTATTTTACCAATCAGAGCCCTAGTCTAAGAAAGTGTGTACTAAGACATTGAGGACTCAAGGTACTTGCAACCATGAGACCAACATCTGTACCTTGCCCTTTGATGATTGTCCACGGTCAGCTATAATCGGACGGTCCTCCGTGTAAGGCTCCAGATCACACGGGAGCAGTTTTAACCATCCATACTATATAAGGCTCCATATCACACGTGAGCAGTTTTAACCATCCATACTATATAAGACACAACACATGTTATTTTAGGTATTCTCTCATTAAACACTCAAGCTATTTTCTTCTTCATTCACTGACTTAAGTGTTGAAGTGTTAATCTTACAAATCACCTCGCTCTGATCTGCCTTATCAAAAACTCACCCTACCACATTAAAATTCAATTCTAATCGATCTCCGCCAGTTTTCAGTTCCATTAACTTGTTGGGATCAACATGAGGGAGCATTTTTACTTTGCAACTTTTCTTTAAGAGCAACACACGTTTGTGAGAGACATACCACATACTCGCCTAAAACCTTAAGATGATAAGTGTGTGGGTTTTCCCACTTATAATTACTCAAGTCTCCACATTTCTAACCAATGTGAGACTTTCTCACACTACTCATACTTGTTATTCTCAACACCCCAAGTATGAATCTATCCACAATGCTCCCCCTAAAACATAAGCTCTTTTTTTATCACATACACTTGTACTGCCGTTGACACTCTTCAACGAAACACTCTATCCACGACCACGTGGGAATATTTTCAATACAAGTGGATCGGTCCCTTCACTCGAACCAAAGGTTCATGATATCACTATTGGAGTCAATTCAAAGGGTCAACATGAGATAACATTTTTACTTTGGAACTTTTCTTTAAGAGCAAGACACCTTTGTGAAAGACAAAACATACTCACCCAAAATTTTAAGGTGATTTATACGTGGGTTCTCCCACTTATAAATGTTCAAATCTCTACCTTTTTAACTTCCATATAATACTCATCCTTATTATTCTCAACATAAATATCCTTGCATTTAAGTTATAAATTCATTGCATAGTTGTCATGGAAAAATAATAATTGATTAGATTTTATTTTACTAATTTTTTTAATTAATCACAAAGATAAAATAAAAAAATCATTAAAAAAAAAGGAAGCAGTCAAAAGTGAAATTAGGAGATAATTGTGCTTTGGACAAAGAGAGATTAGATTGAAAATTTTGCAATTTTTTTTCTTTCCTTTTTTCTTCCTTTGTTTAAAAACAGAGTCTCGCTCACGTCTATGCTTCATTCTCACTGCTCTTTTCTCGGATCTATCGCTCACCCTTTCATTTTTTTCTTCTTCCTCTTCACATTCCCTTCAAAAGTTAGTATTTTTCATTCTCTCTCTCACATTTTTTTGTAATGATCTTACCTCTTTTCATCTAACCTGTGATCTGATTTATCTGTTTCATTGCTTAAAGTTTTAATCTTTGTTAGTTGTTTACTCTGATTCTGTTCATTGTTGAATCATATACTGTTTAAAGTTTTTATTTTTTTGGTTTATGTGATCTGATTAAAAATGGGATTGATTGAATTTTGATTTGTAGGTGAAAAATGGCACAAATTCATCTTCATGGCACTCTTCATGCTACCATCTATGAGGTTGATAGGCTTAAGGCTGGTGGCGGTGGTGCAAATTTTTTGAACACGGTATTGTTTTTTTTTTTTGGTCTATTTGGATCTGGGGATATAATTGTTGATTTTGAGTTTTGACTATTTTTTTTTCAATTTAATTTGAATTTGAAGTGAATGTGTTTTTCATTTGTTTTGCAAATGATTGAATTAAAAAGAATCTTTTGATGGTGATGATGAATTGATGATTGATTTGATTCCTCAAAAGTGAAGTGGACCCTGCTTGTTTTGGAGGATCTATGGTCTGTTTGGATACTGTATATAAAAAGTTCTGTTGGTTTTTTTTCTGTGATTCTGTGATGATACTTTAATTTCTAATCCGATCTTAATTTTGTATATACATCATTTTTCTTATACTGCCAATCGAAGTTTTAAATAAAGATCGCGGTCGGTCGTGGTCGCGGAAAGACTTACGCGGTTTGAGTTTGTATAAGTGTTGTGTCACTGAATGCGGTTGTTGCGGTGTGAATTAATCACAACATTTATATTTTATGTGATTTGTATTTTCATAGTCTTACTCTGAAAACCGTGTGGTAACGACATTTTGTGGTCCTAACGGTGTTTTGTGGTTGTAACGATATTTTGTCACGGTCGTAACAGATTTTTCATGTGTGATCTTTTCTTTGCATAAAAATAGTGAATAACGGTATTGGTACCTTCTGATACCGTTTTGTCGCAGCCGTTTTTGAGGTAACAGACTGTTTTCTAAAATCTTGCTGCCAATCATTTGCAAACCTTTGTGTGAAGAATATTATATGGAAATGACAATGTTAATCTATATTAGTGTTGTCAAATATCGGTCATGGCAGATAGTGGGGGACCGCCATGGCCAATTTGTGAAGGATGGTGGCTCGAAATTTGGACTTTTGGCTTTTCGCCATGGCCCTCCATCTGCAATTGATAACACTGATCTATATTATTCATTGTTGTCCTGAGTCATGATTTCTTGAACCAAATCTTAATTAACATGTTGAAATTTGTTTGCATGACTTGATTCATTGTTTTCTGTTGAAATCTCTGTAGCACCGACATCTTTGAAAAACGGTGTGTCCGTGTTAGTGAGTCTTCCCTGACACGAAACCAACTCTTGTAAATACATTCAATTTATTCTTTTTTCAAATTATTACCGGTGTCAATGTGTGTCCGATGTTCTGTGTCTGTGCTTCATAGGTTAAAATTACGTTTTGTTCAATCTACTGATCTTTTACGAATGATCAATAACTTTATTTTGTGCATCCTTTATAACTCAGAAGCTATGTTTTAGTAAAAAATGAAGTGTGCTTGAACCTTAGTTATGGTATATAAGCTGCTAATGTTAATTATTCGTGCAAATTCACATACACACATTGCACCGTCTGAAAAGAGAATATTTGGTTTCTTTAGTTTTACACTCTTATTTTCGGTATTCATTATTAATGACTGCGTTTTATGCGTGTACACTTCTACAGATCAGGCAAAACATTGAGGAGACTGTTGGTATTGGAAAGGGGGTTACTAAACTCTATGCTACTATTGATTTGGAGAAGGCGAGAGTTGGAAGGACTAGAATTATCGAAAACGAACATACTAATCCTAAATGGTACGAGTCTTTTCACATTTACTGTGCTCATTTGGCTTCCAATATCATTTTCACTGTGAAAGATGATAATCCTATTGGAGCGACCTTAATTGGAAGAGCGTATGTGCCTGTCGAGGAGGTACTGGGTGGCGAGGAAATAGATAGGTGGGTGGAAATTTTGGATAAGGAAAAAAATCCGATACACGAGGGTTCAAAGATTCATGTGAAGCTGCAATATTTTGATGTCACGAAAGACCGTAGCTGGGCTCGAGGCATTCATAGTACTAAATTTCCTGGAGTTCCTTATACTTTCTTCTCGCAGAGGCAAGGATGTAAGGTATCTCTTTACCAAGATGCTCATGTGCCGGATAATTTCGTCCCTAAAATATCACTCTCGGGCGGTAAAAATTATGAACCTCATAGATGTTGGGAGGATATTTTTGATGCAATCACTAATGCGAAGCACTTTATATATATTACTGGTTGGTCTGTTTATACTGAAATTTCGTTGGTGAGGGATTCTAGGAGACCAAAGGCTGGGGGAGACGTAACACTTGGTGAGCTTCTCAAGAAAAAATCGAGTGAAGGTGTTCGGATTTTGATGCTTGTTTGGGATGATAGAACATCGGTTAATGTGTTGAAAAAGGATGGATTGATGGCTACTCATGATGAAGAAACCGCAAAGTTTTTCGAAGGCACTGATGTCCATTGTGTCTTATGCCCCCGCAATCCTGATGATGGTGGTAGCATTGTTCAGGATTTACAGATTTCCACCATGTTTACTCATCATCAGAAGATTGTGGTGGTCGACAGTGAACTACCTGGTGGAGGGTCGGATAAGCGAAGAGTTGTTAGTTTTGTCGGAGGTATTGACCTTTGTGATGGAAGATATGATACTGCATTCCACTCGCTTTTCAGAACCCTTGACACGGCACACCATGATGATTTTCATCAACCTAACTTTCCCGGTGCTGCAATCACAAAAGGCGGTCCAAGGGAACCATGGCATGACATTCACTCTCGGCTTGAAGGACCGATTGCTTGGGATGTTTTGTTTAACTTTGAGCAGCGATGGAGGAAGCAAGGTGGGAAGGATTTGCTTGTCTCTCTAAGAGAGCTTGAAGATTCTATTATCCCTCCATCCGCGGTAACATTTCCTGATGATCAAGAGACATGGAATGTTCAGTTGTTTAGGTCTATTGACGGTGGAGCAGCTTTCGGGTTCCCAGAGACTCCTGAAGATGCTGCAAGAGCTGGGCTTGTTAGTGGTAAGGATAATATCATCGATCGTAGCATTCAAGATGCTTATATTAATGCTATTCGACGCGCAAAGAACTTTATCTATATCGAAAATCAGTATTTCCTTGGAAGCTCTTTTGCTTGGAGTGCCGAGGATATTAAGCCTGAAGAAATTGGTGCTTTGCATGTAATCCCAAAGGAACTTTCACTTAAGATTATGAGTAAGATTGAATCCGAGGAAAAGTTCACAGTTTACGTCGTCGTCCCAATGTGGCCAGAAGGTGTTCCGGAAAGTGCGTCGGTTCAAGCAATATTGGATTGGCAGAGGAGGACAATGGAGATGATGTATAAGGATATCGTTCAGGCACTTAGGGCTAAGGGAATCGAGGAAGATCCTCGGAAATATTTGACGTTCTTCTGCCTTGGTAACCGGGAAGTGAAGAAACAAGGAGAGTATGAGCCTTCTGAACAACCAGAACCCGATTCAGATTATGAGAGAGCCCAACAGGCCCGCCGTTTCATGATCTATGTTCATACCAAGATGATGATCGGTAAGTTCGAAAATTACTCTCATAAATTGATTTTTTTTTTTTTTTTTTTATCATTACATTCATTATTCTGTGTACTTTTTTTTTCTTTGCAGTCGATGACGAATACATAATCGTTGGATCGGCCAACATCAACCAAAGATCAATGGACGGTTCGAGGGACTCTGAGATAGCAATGGGAGCTTATCAGCCCCACCATTTGGCTAAAAGACAACCGGCGCGTGGTCAGGTCCACGGTTTCCGCATGTCATTATGGTACGAGCACCTCGGCATGCTTCACGAGTCATTCCTCCATCCAGAAAGCGAAGAATGTATCACTAAGGTGAACCAGATTGCTGACAAATATTGGGATCTTTACTCCAACGATTCGCTCGAGCACGACCTTCCTGGCCACTTGCTTCGCTATCCGATTGGAGTTTCAAGTGAAGGAGATGTCACAGAGCTGCCAGGATGCGAATTCTTCCCCGACACCAAGGCTCGGATTCTCGGAGCCAAAGCTGATTACCTCCCTCCTATCCTCACTACTTAGTTTGAGTTTTACAGTTTTACTCACAATACTGTGACTGTGACTGCTTACTTACATCCTAATCTTTGTTTTCTTTACTATATGTGTCGTTTTTTTATCGGTATGAATCGAACTCGGTATACCGCGGTTTACTATTTGTGGTTGAAGAGTAATAATTTTTATACAATGTTGAGAATAATAATAATCTTAATGTAATATGTGAACATGTTTTGGGGAGATGATTTTTGCTTTCAATTCAAATACAGAATTTTGTGATATGATGTTAACTGCTACGACTTTAGCTAATCTCTAATCAGAGTTTCTCTTTAATACTTTTGATCAACATCACATGGATGATACGGATAAATGTGGCCGGTGACAGCCCTTTGTGGATGACAAAATTTTGGGTGAAATATATCTGGAGTTCAGGATTACAACTTTTTTCATCTACATTTTAGTAACAATGAATACAATATGAAATTTTGATCTGATTCTAACTGAATTCTCTATTGAGAGAGATATATCTGAATTATTATATTTATCTTTTGGCATTCCTCAGACAAAAATCAATTAATCGACTACATTCTCAGTACTATTTCTTTGGAAAAATATTTTAGTTTTTTTATTCTTAGAGATAGAGCTTAAAGATTTGATTTCAACTTCATTATGAAAAAAATGCAAACACAAATGGCTTCCTGGAAAACAAAGCTTTTCAACTAGCCTACTAGATTAACGTAGGGGTATGTATGGTTGGTTATTTTTAGAAATCAAACCATAACCATTTTCAAATCATTTAAATGGTTTGGATTTATAATCAAAGTCACATTTTAATCAAAATCGGTTATAAAACCAGTTATACATTTGGTTATGGTTATATAACCGGATTTTAAAAAAAATCCAGTTTTAAAAAAAATATTCAATTTTTTTTTTTTAAATTAAAAAATTTGGATTTTGAATAATAACCGGATTATAACCGAATCCAAAAAAATTAAACCGGTTAATAACCATTTAATTATATCCGGATTATATGAATGGATAACCAAAACCATTAAACACTAAATCGGTTAATAACCATTCAATTATATTCGGATATTTAAAACAGATTTAAATATGGTTAGAGATTTGGGCATCACAACCGAATATTTTGCACACTCCTAGATTAGCCCTTGTTACATTGGTTCTCATCTCTATCCACTCTTATTACATGCAAACCACTTGGATCCCTTAAAATAGATGTGATATTATTGATTGTAAGACTCATTACTTTATTTGGAAGGGTACTAAGACCACAAGTATTAATTTGATTAGGTAAAAAAAATCACACGTCCAATGAAGTTTGGTAGCCTGAGGGTTCGATCAACTAGATATGCTAACACAACCTTCTTTGGCAAACTTGCATGGGATCTGTTTAAAATACTGATAAACTTTAGGTACGTCTCCTATCTCAAAAGTACTTATCTAATGCTTGTTTACTCTTTCTTTCTACTACTGCAGGTTTCTCCACTTGAAATAAAGCCTATAATGTGCTAAAAGATGGGTTTGACTAGATATTCTGGTCTGGCTCCTCTTCTTTTTGGAATAGTCATTGGACTCCTTTTGGTCTCCTGACTTCTCTTGTTAAGTATGTTTACATCCATGACATTGATATATTAGATAAATATTTTTACTCTACCGTATCACTCCATATCCATCACTTGTATATTAAGCTTCTACTATGGGTGTTCACGGTGTGGTTTGAGCGGTTTTGACGCTAAAAATCATTCGAACTGCAAGAGAAAAAACATGCAGTTTGGTTTAGTTCAATTGCCTTTTAGAAATAAAACCAAACTAAACCAATGCGGTTTGAGTTAGTTCGGTTGATTTAGTTTTTTACAGAATTTTTATTGAGTCATACATACACCTATAAAGAACAACATAACTTTGTGTTTAGTCATTCATACATTACCAAATAACAATAAAACTCATCATATTTATGCAAAAGCCTCTTATTCAATATACAAAAATAAGATTAGACAAAAGTGGAATAAAAACCTAAAATAGTAGCATAAAACAATATAAAAAATATTATAATAAAAAAGAAAAAACGGAAGAGAAGAGAGATTAGAGAATATGAAAAAGAAAGAATATAAGAGATGCGAGATTAGAGAAGACATGTGCAATAAAAACGTGATTGGAAAAGAAAATAATAGCATAAAAATGAGAAGATGAAAAATAAAGAACATAAGAGATGAGAGATTAGAGTAGAAGAGGTGAGATGTACATGACAAAGAAGATGAGAAGAATGCGCGATATTACTATGAGAGATTTGAGAAGGTTGAAACTAAACGCTAAGTGTGAGTAAGAGAATATTTATAAGGTTAAGACATAATAGGTTTAAGTTTTGAGTTGGATGTGAGATAAGTAAAGTTTGAGTTGTAACGTAATGCGGTTTGGTTTGCTTTAGTTTGGTTTGCAAAATACAAAATGCAAACCAAACCAAACCACACGGTTTTGTTAAAAAAATGGCGCAAACACATCTGAATCAAATGAGTTTTTTTGCGGTTTCAGTTTAGTTTGGTTTGGTTTGCGATTTTCTATTGGGTTGGTTCGGTTTTGAACACCCATATCTCCCACATAATATCATCACTGAGATCATGAATAAAAGTCTTAGTTTCAATCGCAATACAAAGATGACTTCATTTGGTATGATCACATAAGTGAAACTTAAAATACTAAGAGTGACTACACTTGAATCCTCGACGAAAGAAATGAGATTTACATGATCCTAATTCAGAACATCAATTGTGGAACTAGATTTAGAAACTCTGCCTTCAAGAAATGATCAAGTTCATATTTTGGCTTGTTTGTCACAACTCTATTCTTACTCTCTACTTCACCATCGCAACATGGTAGCGCCAACTAAGTGTTCTTTATGTGGTCTATTAAAGGATTCATTCCTTCATTGTATTCGTAACTGATCGTACCTGGATCAGACAGTTACAGGTGGCCAACGACGTCCGTTGAGCTTTGGCTCCGGTGAGATTGAAGTACGGCGGGGGGGGGGGGGGGGGGGTGTACCTGCAAGGTACTCCGACGCTCAAGTTAGGGAGTGCACAGAGTAACAGCAAATACAAAGAGTGAAAAAAGTGACTTAACCTGATCCTCTCAAGTGAGAGGGTATTTATAGAGAGCCCCCAGCGCGGGGCCAACGGTTACTTGCGTTGGGCTGGATTGTCAGGCCCAATCCAAGTAACTGCCAGGGCTTACGTGGCGTAGTGAAGACCAACACGTGGTCTTCGCCCTGGGGTAACCGTTCCTAGATTTCCGGGATTAGGGCAGACCGAATCCTGCGGAAGTGGAAGGTTACTTGGAACGTGTCCACGTGGTACGGACCGTTAGACACTCCTCGCGGGGGAGGAGTCTTCTGTGTCGAGGACCAACAAGCCGTACGACGGACATGTCCTCGCGGGGAGGGACCATGTCTGCCGAGGAGTGGTATGTGGCATTCTCGCGGGGAGAAGCTGGTATGTCGAGGAGGTACCTCTCCGCCGGGATGCGAGGTCCTCCTGTCCTGTTGACCTAGATGCCCGACACTGCAAAGTGCTCGGGGGGAACGTTGGTCTGCTTGCAGCAGTCAAGGGCCCCGCGGAGGGGTCTTAGTGGGCCTCCCCATGCTATATGGGTTGGGCCTGCTCGACTGTTGGGCAGCCTCAGCCCAGTCCAGAACAGGAGCCCCCCAAGTCGTTGCTCTGAGGTGGCAGAGTGATGACTTAAGGGTTATTATATGTCGAGGATACGCTAAGAGAGGAACCGAGGAGGTCGATATCCTATGCGAAATTCATTCGACCGGATGAGTGTCGGGCGTCGGACAGATGTGTCCGGTCGTATGGTCGGGGAGATGAAGGGCTTCGGATTCAAAGCGCTGGGGAAACCCGAAACGACACGCGTGGGGAGACGGGTGGCTGCATGCGTGCCACGTGTTGCCTGCCATCATTACCTAGGGGGCTAGGGCGGCTGGCTAGGGTAGCGCACTCGAGTGCCCTACGCCCCTCGGGTCTCGCGAGAATCGCTTATAAAAGCCGCTCCCCTCGCTCATTCTTCACTTTTCCGCTTCTCTCTCAAGAATCTTTCTCCCTCTCTCTCTAACCTCTTCCGTCGTAGCTCGCCGTCGTCATTCGCCGGGCACTCTCTGCCGGACGCATTTCCTCCACTAGGACCGCCGTTCGCCGCCGTACCAGAGCCGGAAACCTCCGTGCCGGAACCCTACACCGCCGCTTACCAGGTATTTGCTTCAAACCGGACCTTTATTTTGCGTTTTTCTTCGATTTTAACTAGTGTAGGACGTTTCCTTGGTGAATTGATGACATTCCCATGAGAAGCGAAGGGATTCCCGGCGATTACGGCGGGAATCTTTAGTTGTGGAGAGGGAGAGTGCGAAGATTCTTGCTCGCTATTGATGAATACCTCGGGGATCAGGGACAAACACGTCGGGGATCCGTTGAATGTCTCGGGGTCCTTGATGATCAGTGTATTTGTTAGTGCCGCGGGGACACGGGGCAGAACCTTCCGGGGAGACGATGAGTTCCCCGGTGGGCAAGTTGATCCTTGGTCGATCTCGTCGGAGAATTGAGAAAGCCTTGCCCCTTCTTCGCCCGTTCGCTTGAACAGCGGTGGAGGGGTGAATTTGATACGACCAATCGAATTCACCGTTTCCTTCTGCTTTTCAGGTAAATGGACGATTTGGCTGCAGAGGTGGCCGCAGGATATTTCGAGGAAAACGACGACGACCAGCCTGACTCCCCCATGGCTCACATGGCCTTTGCGCAGGAGAGGCTGCTTGAGGACTGGGTCTGTAGCGAAGCCCTTGAGATGTCGTCCATCTTCGTGTACCCAGATGTGGGCGATGCTTTTTGCACCGTCGAGCACAGACTAATCGGAAGTGGTCAATCCTGGAAGGTGTTTCGTCCCGAGGAGCATCACCGGATATGCTCCCCTTACCGGGGAATGCGGGTCCCCTTGTACGAGTTTATGTTCGAGAAGGCGGGGTGGAGGCTGCCTTTCACGGATTTTCAGGAGGGGATCTTTGACTGGTTGAAGTTGGCCCCTTCGCAGATTCATCCGAACTCGCTGGCCTTCATCCGGGCTTTCGAGCTCGTATGCAAATATTTGGAGATTGTGCCAACCGTTCGCCTTTTCTTCCGCATATTCCACCTCCAACGGTCGTCGGTAGGAGGTCGACACGGCTGGGTGTCCTTCAAGCAGAGCAAGGCGTTGTTCCACACTTACTTGGATTCCATCCGGGATTTCAAGTTCCGCTATTTCTATGTGAAGCCGGTCACCCTCGAGGCGATATATTCATTATACCGGAAAGTCACCCGCGAGGTCGACGGCCGTTCCGAGGAGGTGCTGGTGCCGAAGTTTCCTCTGTACTGGACGGAGGAACACTTTAAGAAGGGAGTTGACAAGTATAAAACAAAACCTGTTCAGATGGAGGCCTACGAGCGGGAAGCCTACGATAAAATCGTAGCTTTCGTCGACAGCTTTTCAGAGGCTCGACATGAGACGCTAGACGGCCAGCCTATAATAGGTGCAGATGGGCAGGTGAAGAAAGAACGTCGCCTGATAAACACCCGCGTTCTGCTCGAGACCTTCTCCGACGAGGAGGCCATCGAATTGTTAGGTGGTGAAACGCCCTGGTTTTATTTCTTCCTCGTATCTGTGTTTCTTTCTTTACTAACGCTTTCTTTTGCAGGAACAATGGCCGGAGCCGAGGAGAGGTTGAAGAAACTGAAAGCGAAGAGGGCCCGGGAAGCGCAGGCCCGGGAAGAAGCGTCGCGCTCCAAAGATCAGGAAGTTGCCCCCTCTGGGGCCCCGCACGAGGGTGTTTCCACGGCCGCTGCCCCCGAAGGATCCACTCTGTCCCAGCCTGCTGCCTCTGTATCGGGGACCGCGGGTGACCGCACAACTCCTGCGGGAAGCCAATCCCCGGCTACCCAAGGGACTCCGAAGAGGCAGCGCGTTGCGGAGGTCGTCGACCTGGGTGGTGAAGATAGTCCCCCGGTTCCTTCCAGCTTTGACCTTCCCCCCTGCCATCAAAAACCTCACTTCTTCTCCGAGGTCACTTATCCTCGCTCCCTTCCCTCCGAGATCCAAACCGTGCTGGGGACCGCACCTGAAGTGAGGAGGAAGATGCTTTTTGAGGACCTGTCAGCCGTCATGCGTATCTACTCGACTGCCCTCATTCTAAATGACGAGACCCGCCCTGCTGCTGAACTGGCCCGCCTGCAGGAGGCACTGGATACCTTGGGCGCTGAGATGCTCGACATGCGCAAGGAGCTAAAAGAGTGCCGAGATCTGAACAAAGAGCAAGGCAAGCAGCAGCAATTGGTCGAGGCCAAGCTTAAGGAAGCCGAGGAGACAAAGAAGAGCCACCTTGCCCGAATCGCTGAGCTGGAGTTGGAGGAGAAGCGGCTTAAGGTAAGAATTGCCGAGCTGGAAGATGTGGTGCGGCCAACCGAAGGGGAGACTGAGGAGGACAAACTCCTGACCACTCGTGCGGCGTTTGTGGCGCAGCTCCGGAAGCTTGAGCAGGATCTCCGAGTGTCCGAGGATGATTCTATCAAAACCGCGGGTATAGGTTTCCGCAGTGCCGTGGCGCAGCTTCGGGTTCTCAACCCCGACCTTGTCATCGAAGGGATCGACCCCGACGCTGAGGTGGTGGATGGCCAGATCGTGTATCCTCTGCAGGAGAACGACATTCATGCGCACGAGGAGCCCGACGGGACCACAGCTGAGTAGGTTTTTATCTTTGTTTTGGTCGGCCTGCGAGCCGTTTTGTTTCGCCCGGCTTGTGGGCTTAGCTGATGTACTTTTGGCACAATGGTTATTTTCGCCCGGCTTGTGGGCTCATATTTGTAACTTTTTGGACCAAGTGTTTTGCCCGCTATTCGTACTTTATAATATCTGTTAATTTTCCTTGTGTGTGATGTGGTGTTTGGTATACTTTATTGTTTTATACTTTATTTTTGCCCAAGTAATAAGGCTTCGGGATTTGCTCGACCTTGATCGTCCCTGACCGCGTGGAGAGCTGGTCGGGCGGTCGGAGGAGTACTCCGACCTTCAACGAGGCTAAGAGCTCGGTCGAGGTCCTAGTCTCATGGCATGAACTTCCCATCGCGAGCTGGGTGTTATGCCCGGTTGGCACGACGACGGTGGGCCTCGATCGAGATATCCCCTCCGGATCAAATGTCCTCGCGCACACACAACGCGGTCTCTGATCATCGTGTTCTTATAGGGGTGTCGCGCTTGTACCCCAGCGCGTCCCCGTATCGCGGTGCTAGTCATCCGCGGGCAGTGTTTAACTGTAATATTGTTTTAGCTTTTCAGCGTTCCATGGTCGAGCAAGTTCTTCCCCGTGCAGATTTTCGAGGAAATAGGCTCTTGTCCCCGTCTTCGCGCGGACGCGGTACGGGCCCTCCCAGTTCGCGGCGAGTTTGCCTTCTCGCGAGTCTTTCTGGTTCCTTCGTAGGACGAGGGTGCCCACCTGAAAATCACGTTTAATGACACTGTCATTATAACGCAGTGTTATTTTTTGTTTAAGTGACGCCTCTCGGAGAGAAGCGCCCGAGCGTGTTTCCTCCACGAAGTCGAGTTCTTCCCTCAAGGCTTCGTCGTTCGTGTTCCCTTCGAGGGGGGCTTCCGTCCTCCTCGAGGGTTCTCTGATCTCCACGGGGATCACTGCCTCCGTTCCATAAGTCAAACGGAAGGGGGTCTCCCCGGTCGTGGAGTGTGGGGTTGTTCGGTAGGCCCAGAGAACGCTGTGTAGCTCTTCGAACCACCGTTGTTTGGCGTCGCCCAGTCTCCGCCTTAATCCTCGAAGGATCACTCTGTTAGCGGCCTCAGCCTGCCCGTTCGTTTGAGGGTGCTCGACCGACGTGAAGTGCTGCTTCGTGCCTAGTTTTGTGACGAAGTCTTGGAAGTTCCTGTCGGTGAACTGGGTTCCGTTGTCTGTGACGATGGCTTGAGGCACTCCAAACCGGACGAGGATATTTCTTTTGTAGAAACGAAGTATGTTGAAAGCGGTGATTTTGGCCAATGCTTCTGCTTCAATCCACTTTGTGAAGTAATCTACCCCGACGATGAGGTATTTGTTTTGATACGACCCCTGGACGAAAGGCCCGAGGATATCCATCCCCCACCATGCGAACGGCCACGGGGAGGATAGCGTCGTGAGCTCGCTAGGGGGAGCGAGGTGCATGTCCCCGTGCCGCTGGCATTTATCGCACTTCTTGACGTGCTCCTTGGCGTCTTGTTGCATGGTCGGCCAGTAATATCCTGCCCGGAGTGCTTTCCGAGCTAGCGATCGTCCGCCTAGGTGCTGCGCATTGATTCCCTCGTGGATCTCCTGGAGTATGCCGGGGACCTTGGTATCTTCGATACATCTGAGGAGGGGAATAGAGAATCCTCGCCGGTATAGCTTATCCTCGACTATAGTGTACGAGCATGCCCGTCTCTTGACCATTCTAGCTTCTTTGGGGTCTTCGGGCAGTTTGCCCGTCGTGAGGTATTCGTATACCGGGGTCATCCAGCAGCCGCTGTCCCCGATGGCGTTGATATTCGAAACCATACCAGGTTTATCGACGCTCGGGTGGGAAAGGACCTCTTGTATGACGGACTTGTTTCCGCCTTTCTTTTTCGTGCTTGCTAATTTTGACAGGACGTCCGCCCGGGCATTATGCTCCCGGGGAATGTGAGTCACTTCTGCCGAGGTGAACTTCTTCATCTTCTCTTTTACCAAGGCCAAGTATTCTATGAGACTGTCATTCTTGGCCTGGTACTCTCCTCGGACTTGCGAGGCTACGAGCTGGGAATCGGTGAATAGCTTGACCTCCTTGGCGCCAATGTCCTCAGCCAGCCTGAGTCCCACAAGGAAGGCCTCGTATTCGGCTTGGTTATTCGAAGTCGGGAAAGCCAGTTCGAGGGACACCTCGATGAGGATGCCTTCCTCGTTTTCGAGTATGATTCCCGCTCCGCTTCCTTTCGGGCTGGATGCTCCGTCGACATATATTGTCCATTTCTGCGACCCGTTGGCTGAGGGTTCTGGGACGGTCATCTCTGCTACGAAGTCGGCCAGCACTTGTGCCTTCAAGGCTTTCCTCCCTTTGTATTGGATGTCGAATTCGGCCAGCTCGAGCGACCACCTGAGCATCCTCCCCGCCATATCTGGTCGTCCGAGGAGTTGCCTGATCGGCTGGTTGGTCCTCACGACGACGGTATGGGCAAGGAAGTAGTGGCGGAGTCTTCTGGCCGCGGTGATGAGGCCCAGTGTGACTTTCTCGATCTGTTGATACCTGAGCTCGGGGCCTTGGAGAGCTTTGCTCGTGAAGTAAACTGGCTTCTGTCCGTCTGGTGTTTCCCGAATGAGGACGGCGCTGACCGCTTCGCTCGTGATCGCAAGATACAAGAAGAGTGTTTCCCCGTTCTCGGGTCGCGAGAGGACCGGGGGTTGTGATAAGACTTGCTTCAAATGTGCGAGCGCTTGTTCGCATTCCCCGCTCCACTCAAACTCTGCTTTTTGCCGGAGGAGTTTAAAAAAGGGGAGTGCGTACTGTGCGGATTTGGCGACGAACCGGGAAAGGGCGGTGAGCATTCCGTTTAATGATTGTATTGACTTCTTCGAGCCCGGAGTAGGGAGCTCGGAAAAGGCTCTGCACTTGTCGGGGTTTGCCTTGATTCCTCGTTCCGTGAGGTAAAATCCGAGGAACTTTCCTGCCCGGACACCGAAGGTGCATTTGTCGGGATTAAACATCATACGACATCTTCTCGCCGTATCGAACACCTTTTTGAGGTGCGCGGCGTGGTTGACTTCTTCTGCGGACTTGACGATCATGTCGTCCATGTAGACTTCGAGCATGTCTCCTATTTCAGTTCGAAAGACCTTGTTCATCATCCGCTGGTAGGTCGCACCGGCATTCTTCAGACCGAAAGGCATTACATTGTAGTAGTAGTTGCCCGACGCGGTCATGAAAGCCGTGTGTTGCTTGTCGACCTTGTCCATGGGAATTTGGTTGTATCCTGAATAGGCATCCATGAAAGATAGTAGTTTGTAACCTGCAGAATTGTCGACCAGTTGGTCGATGTTAGGCAAGGGGTAACAGTCTTTCGGGCAAGCCCGGTTAAGATCAGTATAATCAACGCACATTCTCCATTTTCCATTATTTTTCTTAACAAGTACAACGTTGGACAGCCATGTCGTGTTTTTGGCTTCCGAAATAAAATTTGCCTCTAGGAGGTCTTTTACAGCTTTCTCAGCAGCCTCCGCTTTCTCGGGAGACTGCATGCGCCTACGCTGTGCTACGGCCCTAGCGGCCGGATCTACTGCGAGCTGATGGCAAGCCACCTCGGGGTCGAGGCCAGGCATCTCGGATGCGCTCCACGCGAAGAGGTCAGCGTTCTCTCTCAGACATGCTTTAAGCTGCTCTTTTGCTAGGTCGGGGATCCTGGTGCCGATCTTCACGTTGCGATCCGGACTGCCTCCGACGGCCACAAGCTCGAACTCTCCATCTGGGATGGGGCGTATTGGGTGGAGAGGTTGCCCGTTGTTTTCCGCCCGGTGGTCGTGGTCTTTGACTCTGTCTTCATTGGGCTCGCCGGAGAACCTGCTGTCGAGGTCGACCGCGTTGACGCGCGGGAGAGGTATCTGTCCGACGTCCTGGGGTGGTTTGGCCACGGCCTTAGGTTTGGGACCAATGGAACTTAGGCCCTTGACGGCGGCATCGAAGCATCTCCTAGCCACGTCGATGTCCCCGTGCATCGTCACTACCCGTCCTCTCCTCGTGTAGTACTTCATTTTGAGATGGACCGTTGACGGGACCGCCGTGAGTTCAGCAAGGGTGGTCCTTCCGAGGATGCAGTTGTAGAGGGATGGGCATTCCACCACCAGGAAACGGATCTTCACCTGTCGGGCCGTGTCTTCGGCCCCGAACGTAACCATCAGCTCCACGTAACCCCATGGTCTGGTGGTGGATCCATTGAACCCCTGTAGGTCTGACCCGACGTATGGGGTCAAATGCCTCTCGTCCAGCTGAAGGGTTCCGAACAGATGAGAATACATGATGTCGACCGAGCTCCCCTGGTCGACTAGGATTCTTCGGACGTCAAAGTTCGCCATTTGGGCCCTAACCAGGAGGGGAATAGTGGCGTTTGGTGCTCCCCCGGGGAGTTCTTCGAGGTAGAAGGTGATGGGATTGGAGTTTCCGCGCACTTTCTCGAGGGTGGTCGCCTTTGACGATGTCGCGGATTCCAGTTCGTCAAACTTTCGTTTGATCGACCCAACCGATATTTTCCCGGGGTCTCCTCCGGAGATAACCATTGCTTTGGGGAAGCCTTCCCAGGTACTACGGGCCGTGACGGGGCCTTCGTCGGGGAAGGTCGATGATCGGGGGGACGAAGAAGTCCTCGGGCCGAGTGACGCTGAGGGCGACTTGAAGCTGGCTGTCAGCGGGAGGGGGTGTTGTCTCCTCGACGTTCTGTGATTCCTTTGAGCTGGTACGAGGAGGATCATTCTGCTGGGCATATTTCTTCAAGTGCCCTTCTTTGATGAGAATCTCAATGGCATCCTTGAGGTGGATGCAATCCTCGGTGACATGCCCGTGGCTTCTGTGGAACCTGCAGTACTTAGATTTGTCAACGTTTGGTTTGGGAGCCGCGGGCTTCGGGAAGCGAACTCCTCCTTTCACAAACTCGGAATTCTGGCAGTCTGAGAGGATCCGAGACCGGGGAGTGTTGAGCGGCGTGTACTCCGTGAATCGGCCAGCTGGCCCGCGCTGTTCCCGGGGATCTCGATTGCGATTTTCCTTCCTCTTTTCTCCTCCCCGTCGGGGAGAAGCGTCATCGTCTTTGTGGCCGCGGGGGCCTTCTCTGCGTCTTGTCTCAAGAGCGATCTGGGCTGCTTCCGTCTCTTCGAGCTCGATGTACTTCTGGGCTCGAGCGAGAAGGTCTTCGAGACGCCTGGGTCTTCGGAGGCCAATGAATTTGGCAAAGTCCGACCCGGCGCGTAGTCCGTGAATAATTAAGTATTTCTTCATGTCGTCGGTCGTGTGGACCTCGACGGCTTCCTTGTTAAACCTTTCAATGTAATTTCGGAGGGATTCGTTCCTCCCTTGGAAGATTTTCTCTAGGGCAGCCTCTGTCTTGGGGTGTCGACGAGATGCGGTGAAGTGTTTGGTGAAGCGTTGTTTCAGCTGCTTCCACGACGTGATCGAACCAGGTTCTAGGCCCTTGTACCACGTCATGGCTCCCTTCCGTAAGGTAGTGGGGAACAGCCGACACCTGATGGCTCCCCTGACGTTTCGAAAGTCGAGCATCGCTTCGAAATTCTCCACGTGATCGTCAGGGTCGGTCAGCCCGTCATAGGTCCCCAAGTGTGGAGGTTTCTCCATGCCTGGAGGGATTGGGGCGTCCATGATTTCCCACGACAAGGGGGTCCTTTGGTCCTCGTCGTCGCTATCAGCCGGGGATCTCGAAGGTGATCGATGGTGCCGTGGAGGAGAGTTCCTCGACCGGTTCTTTGGTCTCTCTTCGGTCTGCTTGGACTTCTTGGAGGTGGCGGAGGCCCTGGGTTCCTTCCGGGGCGGGGAACGAGGGCGTTTCTGGGTGATTGCCGGTTGGGGGCGCTCGAGACGCGGTCGACGACCATGGCGTACGGGCGACGGTGTCCGAGAATCTTCGGAAGGGGTCCTTCGCAGGGAAGGAGAGAGGCGAGGTGACTGGGGGCGACGATGTCTTCGCGGGGAAGATCGTCGTGCACGTCCATGCTCCAAGGCTTCAATCCTGGTGTTCTGCTGCGCGATCAGCTGATTGGTCTGGTTGATCAACGCAAATAGGGCCACGGTACTTGGGTCCGCGTTGGGCGGCGGAGCCACTGGCTGGAGAGGGGTTTGCTGGTCGTCCGTGCGGACGACGTTGATAGTCGCATCCTGTGAGTCCGGGGAGGCGGTCCGTCCGTCCCTTATGTCGCCTTCGTCGCCGTGGAGGATGACGGCGTCCTCACGGTGGTTCCCGTTCTCCAGCTGCGTGAGCACGGTGTCCAGAGCCTGGTTGACGGTCGGATTGGCCATGTTGGTGATGAATAGAGGAAGCTTTGGTTTATCGAGGAGAAAACGGGGAAGCTTATAAACTTCCCACAGACGGCGCCACTGATCGTACCTGGATCAGACAGTTACAGGTGGCCAACGACGTCCGTTGAGCTCCGGCTCCGGTGAGGTTGAAGTACGGCGGGGGGGGGGGGGGGGGGGTGTACCTGCAAGGTACTTCGACGCTCAAGTTAGGGAGTGCACAGAGTAACAGCAAATACAAAGAGTGAAAAAAGTGACTTAACCTGACCCTCTCAAGTGAGAGGGTATTTATAGAGAGCCCCCAGCGCGGGGGCCAACGGTTACTTGCGTTGGGCTGGATTGTCAGGCCCAATCCAAGTAACTGCCAGGGCTTACGTGGCGTAGTGAAGACCAACACGTGGTATTCGCCCTGGGGTAACTGTTTCTAGATTTCCGGGATTAGGGCATACCGAATCCTGCGGAAGTGGGAGGTTACTTGGAACGTGTCCACGTGGTACGGACCGTTAGACACTCCTCGCGGGGGAGGAGTCTTCTGTGTCGAGGACCAACAAGCCGTACGACGGACATGTCCTCGCGGGGAGGGACCATGTCTGCCGAGGAGTGGTATGTGGCATTCTCGCGGGGAGAAGCTGGTATGTCGAGGAGGTACCTCTCCGCCGGGATGTGAGGTCCTCCTGTCCTGTTGACCTAGATGCCCGACACTGCAAAGTGCTCGGGGGGAACGTTGGTCTGCTTGCAGCAGTCAAGGGCCCTGCGGAGGGGTCTTAGTGGGCCTCCCCATGCTATATGGGTTGGGCCTGCTCGACTGTTGGGCAGCCTCGGCCCAGTCCAGAACAGTAACTATAGGGATTCGAGAATCCCTTTGGCTGTGCATTGGATTTAATCATCCATATTTTTTCTTGACTTAGGGTGCAAATGTTTTTTGGATAAAAAACAAGTGTCATGGTATCCATCATATACTCTTTAATGCAAGAGTATGGTGGGCCTGAAGAAACCATAACTTAACATGCATATCTCATAAAACCATTTCCAAGTATCGACTCTCTAGCTGCCTACTCCATGGTGGACTCTTTTCATATTTGCATCACTAAACCTCAAACAGGAAACACATACAATCATTTCACCAAGTAGAACTCCCCCAACTACACTATTATTAATGTAGATGGAAGTTGTAATAATACGCCAACTCCTATTGAATTTGGTGGTACCTTTCGCACCTTATCTAGGACAGGGTAATGCAGTTTCTCTATATTTATTCTGAACTCTTCACATATTCTCCAAGTAAAACTCTGGGGCATTCACAAAGGTCTCTATCTAGGCAAAGGTATAATTATTATTGACACAGACTCATCCCTTAGTATCAGCCTCATTGATACGCTACTGAATAAGTATCACAAACATGCAACATTAATCCAATATATTAAAGATATCTTGATTAAAAACATTGTGTTTCGAGTTATTTACATCCCTCCTGAAGGCAATTCAAGTGATTATTTTATAATAAAATTCGATGTGTCTGTTAATGTGAATCCCCTAATTCATAACTCTCCTCTGAAATTGAATAGCATTAGAATACGGTAGAAACTTTATTTTTAAGAGTATAGTAAGTTTTTTCTTTTGGTTTTTTATTTGTAAAAAAAGCATTATGTTAATTTGTAAAGAAAATTACATATATGCATAATTGTGATTCAAACATAAAAAGAAAATATTTTCTTGTCGAGAAAGCATTGGGAAAGTGGTATTTTAGATCTGAATTTAACATTAAATATTAGGCAAAAAGTCAAGTTGTTTTACTTTATTTATTTATTGAATTGTTGTGGAAGATCCATTCTTAGAACATGATGGTATCCTATGAGGAGAATATTCAAATACAGAATATTGTTATCTTTCTCTGTCTAAAAACAACAGCATCGTGCTCAAAATCAGAATCCAGATGAGAATAATTATATGAATATGGAACACTATTATTGAATATAAATTTCACCACCTATAAGTGATGTATTAAAATATTAGCATAAAGTTTCATAATAATTATCCAAGGAGGGTTTGATCAAATTTGTTGGGCTCATACTAGCTTGTAAACTAGTATAAATTTTGATAATTATCAATCACCCTATACATTTACATTTGTCAAAATAACTATTAAAAACGTGTTTTCTATATTAAAAGAAATTACATTTTATGGACGGATTGAACATTAAATTTTATTTTGGCAACAAATAGTTTATTCCATCCCTTAACTTAATTTCAAATAATAATTTAATTATTTATTTATTTGATACTTTAAGTTAAATGCTAACTTGATTATTATTTTTTACATAACAAATAAATTCAAAATCTATTAAAAGAAGAAAAATAAGAAACATCCTCTTTGAAAACAATATAAAACAGTAGTTATGAATTGCAATAAATAATAAATTATTATAATTAATTTAACAATCAATCATATAAGATATGTTTTATCAAATTGAATTTTTTTTATAAAATTAAAAAAAATTAGGGTTAAATATATTTGTGATCCTCATAAATATTCAAATTTCGTTTTTAATTCCCCAAAATATTTCCTTTAAAGAATGGTCCTCTTAAATTTTTTTATCCACACTTTTGATCCCTCCTGCAATTTAGCGACGGTTTTTACAACTTAGCGACAAAATTAACGACTATTTTAGCGACGATTTATTATTTAGCGACAATTTTGGTATCAGAGACCAAAAGTGGGGATGAAAATTTTAGAATGACCATTCTTTAAAGGAAATATTTTGAGAGATTAAAAACGAAATTTGAGATATTTAAGAGGACCATAAACATATTTAACTCAAAAAGTTATACTCAAATAAGCATGTGTCTTTCAACTAAAACAAACGTTAAAACAACATTTAAAATTTATCACGAGTTCTAAGCCGATTCTCTAGATGTGTAAACAGATCCACTATATAATTGAGTTATCAAAACAGGTTACATGGCCCTAAACGGGTCAGTCTTGACAGACTTCGAATATACTATACAAGTCTGGCCTAAAACAAGTTAAGGGAAATCTAACCTTAAGTAATGTTGTGAAGCAATATCGTAAAAAAACAAAACAAAATTATGAGATAAAGATTGAGTTTCTTGAACAAACACAAGAAACCTTATTAGTTTATACGAAAGAGAGAGGAGAAGGAAGAAGAAGAATAAGAATTGGTTAAAATTGTTTTACTATTCACTTTATCAATAAGGGTTGAAAGATTATAAGTGAATAATAACAATAAACCTTTTTCGACAATCTGAGAGAACTAGTCTATTTATAGACTACTAAACTAACTTAAGATACATGCTCACTTAAAAATTAGACTTACAAGCAAGACCCAATTCAACATGCTAACTTATACACAAAGCTAACATATTTCAACAACATGCTTGAACAGACTTCAACTACAACATGCACAACTTTTGTCGAACCATGAAGCTACCTTTGTCGACACTAGAGTTCAATCCAAATACCACAAATATCCACCTTGGAATAAACTCTACGATAACAAGGTAATAAACTAGCTTTCATCATGCAGCTTTATCAACTCTATCTAGTGGAAAAACTTGCTACTTACAATGTCTTAGTGATCATATCAGCAGCATTGTTATCAGTCAAAACCTTTAGCACTTGGACTTTTCCACGCTCGATTTTCTCTCTGACGAAGTGCATCCCCACATCGATGTGCTTGGTTCGCTCATGATATGTTGAATTCTTCGACAAGTGTATTTCACTTTGACTATCACATCTAACAGTGATCACTACTACAAAATGCGTAAACAACAACGCCATGGTCACCACGCTTATTCCCTACACTGTTGTGACATCTCTAAACTAAGGCGCTATCATAATATTATTGTTTTTTGATTAAAAAGTATTTGTATATAACAACGGTTAAGGAGCCAACCATTGTGATAACCTCAAGCTTTCATGGGTTCGAACCTCAGGGCCCTCATATATGTTATTCCTTTAATGTTAAGTGGCGCCTTTTCTTTTTTAATTATTTTTAAATAAAAAAACTTAAAAGTTTATGATGATGGTTCAAGAGTTCCACCGTTGTTAAGTTGTGCCTTTTTATTTTTATTTATTTTTAAATAAAAACTTAAAAGTTTAAGACGACGGTTGAAGAGGAAACCGTTGTTAAGTCGCGCTTATTCATTTTTAATTATTTTTAAATAAAAACCTTTAAAGTTTATGACTACGATTGATGTTTACAACCGTTGTGATATATTTTGTTTTTTATTTAAAAATTTTAATTGTTAATACTCTGGCACTTTTTTTATGAAATTTCACCATGAAAGTAAAATATCACTACGGTTGCATGTATTGGCCGTTGTGGTAGCGTGATAATATTATACACTCCTAGTTAGCTTGTCTCTTCAGTATCCTTTTTTTCATTGCAAATAAAAACTAGACGAAACAATACACGATTTCAACCCAAACCCTAACATTCAATACTGTGAAATATTACACGATTTCATCCAAAACACCATCGTTCCTACTTCACTGTGTATTTGCCATTGTCGTCATCACCGTCAACCAAGTTGACAAGAGCATCACGATCAACCAAGTTGTTACCGTCGAGAAGGAAAACAACAACAACACCTTCGTCACCACAAGGAAGGAAGACAACACCATCACCAACACCAACATCATTTACTTAGTCATCATGTTTAGGGTATGTAAAATATTTTTCCCCGTGCATCTACAGTAAACTTCATTTGCCATTGTTGTGGTTGTTGTTGTTTTATTTTGTGGTTGATGTTTATGTTCTTGTTGTTTATGTTGTTGTTGTTGTTTTTGAACTTAGATGTCGACCTTGTTGAGTTCTTCATCAGAAACCAGCGAAGAAACTCAAACAAATGAGATGTCAGACAATGATACTCAAACAACTGAAATTCAAACGAAAAGATCACAAAGAGGTGTCACAATGATGCCTCAATTCACATCTTTCCGGAACTCATCAGGTGAAAAAATTCCTATCCAGTTTGATTCGTTGTACAGAGTAGTGGATTGTCAACACTACTCTACTTTTAAGAGTTATGTTTCATTCCTTGCACGTAGCAAGGTCAGTATATTGATTGATGATTGGAAACAAGTTGATAATAAGGTCAAAGAAAGAATATGGACTGATGTTAAGGTATTACATACTATAATTTTCATATTTCGCCGATATCAATATCTTTAATTTCTAATACATACTTATATATTGATTTAAATGTAGTTGAATTTTGAGTTTACCGATGACTCAAATTTGAAAAAAAAATGGATATCATATGTTGGTACTCGTTGGAGGGGATTTAAGGCACATCTCACGGCTGACTACATTAGGAGGCCAAAGAGCGGTCTTGCTCATCCATGGATTCGATATAGTTTTATATCGAAGAATCAATGGAAAAGGTTTGCAAAGATACGTCGTTATGAGGAATTTAATGTTAGTACTATTCTCATGTAACCGATAATGTTATGCTAATGAGTTATAGATACTAATCATATATTTTTTTCGCTATGTTCATAACAGGTTAAAAGCAAAGTCGGAATAATCAATAAGGCCAAGAACATGTACCCCCATAGATTGTCTCGTGGGGGTTATAGGAATCTTGAGAAAAAAATTATGCTTGAAAGACAATCAGAAACAGAAGATGATCTCATCTGTAACACCCTTTTCTACCCCACAGATAATCACGACAAAATATATAATTTATCAGAGTAAACATCAGAACCACCTCAAAGGGTGCACATTTCTCAAAACTTAAAATATCACATTTGCTCCATAAACAACGGGTTTTCATCAAAATAACTAAAAAAGCCTTCATATGGCAGCGGAACTCAATAATTCGAAATAAAATTGTTTTCAATAAAAGCCATCCAAATAGGCAGCAGATCCACCATAACCACAAACACTCAAAAAGATTTTTAAAATAAAACCATATCATAAAATAACAACAAAATAATGAAATTAACATGGTTCGACTCGACGATCCAACCCGATATTACACTATCAGAGCAAGACCCTCTACATCGACCAAAAGCAAATAAACTTCAAAAGTCCTCGAAGGCATCCACAGCTAAGCTTGATCACCTGCACGTTACCCACGTGGAGGCAACATTCAAACAGGCAGGGTGAGTAATCACAATTCGTTATAATCAATATAAAAACAAGATATATATAAAATGGCGTCATCATCATATACAACATCTTCAGGGTCATCACAAGGAAAACATCACAATTCATAAAATACATCAATGCAATGCACAACAAGACTCATGCATGTGGTACCAATCGTCATAATCGATGGACACTGTGCCATCAACCCTCCACAAGGGAGCACGTCATAAAATACCTCAATCCGCACAATGGGATTGAAGCCACCAAAAATAACGGGCCGAAGCCCCATCATCATAATATGCCATGAATGCAAAGATGTAATTCCTCATCATATCATCATAATCGTCATTTTGCATCAGCATTCATGTAAATATCCATCATACTCTTCATACAACATCTATACATCAGTCATATATTCTATCAACATATAATCGTCATCACATAGCAATCATAAACATCATATCATAGCATCACAACTTCATTTCAGCACTAATTCAACAACGACATCTATCATACGTATATCATCACAATTAACCTCAATTCCTCATAGTTTATAAAATGGAAAAATACTTCATACTGCTCTTTTGGTTTCACTAAAATGTTGTTCATCGCGTTAGCTTTCCAACGCTTCGAACGGGACCTCAATCGGACTTACGGATCAAAAGTTATGATCAAAACCATATCTGGACCCAAAGCTGCCTGGTTGTGACGGAACTGCATGGCGACCGCCGTAAGCCTTATGGCGCTCGCCGTTTACCTACAGAATGCAGATTTTGTATTTTTCATCATTGGAGGCCTTCCGGACCTCCGATTTTGATTCCGTAAAAAGTCTCGATTTCGTAATTCAAAATCCTACGAGTGTATAACATTTATAACAGCATATGACACTTATTTTAGGGATACAACCATCACATTATCAACAATTTCTACATCTCATTCCATCAATTCTCCCCTATTCATACCTACAACAATCCTAAGGCATCATGGAAATCAAAGGCATAAAACCTACGTCTATTAGGTCGATTCAAGACACTACGGGAAACCTCAAATCACCTAAACCTTCACAAACTCTCAAGCTTCTCATAAACCCCATAAATCCATTTCCCCACAAGGCCGAAACAACATCAAAAGGGAAACTCAGCCCCAAGGTCTATTTTATCCGATTCAATTCAACCCTTAATAATCGATTCACAAAATACCCCCAACAACATCAATTTATCACCAAAACCCATAAACCTTCATAAACCTCAAAATCCACTTTCAATACATCGAATCCCTATATTGAAAACAATGAAAGGCAATACACCCCATACCTTAGATCGTCGATTTGAAGCTTTCTTTCTTAAGTCTTTGGAAACCTTCTCGAATTCCTCGCCTTTTCCCTTTTTCCTCAGAGCTTTCACCTTCTTTCCTTTTTTTCACGGTCAAAACAAAACGGAATCCTATTCTCAAATTCCCTTTTTATTCAACCTAACTCTTGGGCCTCAAAATTGGGCTTTCTCCATAATACCCTCACTAAACCTCCTCAAAAGTCCATCTTACCCTTAATTTCTCTAATATTATTTAAATTAATAATAATACTAATATAGTTCATATTATATACTATTATTTAAAATAAATAACTAAAACTCCACAAAATTGCCGACATCAACACAAACCACCAAAATTCACAGAAATTCACGAATATTATATTTAAATAAATTAAATAAATATTCTTACAGATTCGGGGTGTTACAACTCTCCCTCACTTAAAGAATTTTTGCCCTCGAAAATTACCTCAAGGAAATAAAGTCGGATACGACTCCCTCATCTGATCTTCACGTTCCCAAGTCCAACTTTCGCCAGTTGGTCCACCCCACAACACCTTCACTAAAGCTATGTCTTTACCCCGTAGTTGCTTCATCTCCCGACCATCAATCCGCACATGTAAAGCTTCCACTGTCAGGTTATCTCTCACTTGTACATCATTCATCTGAATCACACGCGACAGACCCGGAATGTACTTCCTCAACTGAGACACATGGAACACGTCATGCAAATTCGCAAGTGACGGCGGTAAAGCAATCCGATAGGCTACCTCTCCTATCCTCTGCAAGATCTGATATGGACCAACAAAACATGGAGTGAGCTTCCTAGACTTCAAAGCTCGACCCACACCAGTCACTGGCGTCACTCTCAAAAACATGCGATCTCCCTCTTGGAATTCAAGTGCTTTCCTCCTCTTATCATGGTAACTCTTTTGACGACTCTGCGAAGCTTTCATCCTCTCTTGGATCATCTTAATCTTCTCAGTCGTCTCTTGCACAATTTCAGGTCCGAGTACAACACTCTTGCCCGATTCATACCAACACAAAGGAGTCCTACACCTTCTTCCATACAAAGCTTCATAGGGCGCCATTCTAATACTAGCATGAAAACTATTATTATACGTGAACTCAATCAACGGTAAATGGCTATCCCACGATCCTCCGTGATCCAACACACAAGCCCTCAACAAATCCTCTAAAGATTGGATAATCCTTTCTGTCTGACCGTTCATCAGCGGATGATAGGAAGAACTCATCCTCAACTTGGTACCCAAAGCATCTTGTAGACTCTTCTAGAACCTCGATGTAAACCTCAGATCTCTATCAGACACAATACTCGAAGGTATCCCTTGCAACTTCACAATCTCTTCAACATACATCTCAGCTAACTTCTGCATAGAATGATTAATCTTCATCGGCAAGAAATGAGCCGATTTAGTTAATCTATCCACGATCACCCAAATTGAATCATTTCCCTTAGCAGTTCTCGGTAACCCCGGCACAAAATCCATGGAAATGCTATCCCATTTCCACCCTGGAATATTCAATGGTTGCATCATACCTAAAGGCTTCTGATGCTCAATCTTCGACTTCTGGCAAGTCAAATACGCATAGACAAACTCTGCAACATCCTTCTTCATACCCGGCCACCAAAACAACTTCTTCAAATCCTGGTACATCTTCGTATCACTGGGATGAATACTCAACCTACTTCGATGCCCTTCCTCAAGAATGCTCTTCTTAATATCAGGAACATCTGGGATACACACTCTATCTCGAAACCTCATCACACAATTCTCACCAATCCAGAATTCACCTCCGTTACCTTGGTTAATCAATGTCAACTGGTCAACCAACTTTAAATCAGATTGCTGTCTCACTCTGATTTCTTCCAAAATACCACTAGTCAACTTCAGCATTCCCAACTTCACACTGTTAGAGGCCTTTTCACATACCAAACTCAAATCTCAGAATTGCTCAATTAACTCCAACTCTTTCACCATAAACATCGACATATGCAATGACTTTCTGCTCAAGACATCAGCTACTACATTTGCTTTGCCCGGATGATAGCTCAAATCAAAATCGAAATCCTTCAACAACTCTAACCACCTTCTCTGCCTCATATTCAATTCTTTCTGATCAAATAAGTACTTCAGACTTTTATGATCACTGAACACCTCAAATTTAGAGCCAAACAAATAATGTCTCCAAATCTTCAACACAAACACCACAACGACCAACTCCAAGTCATGTGTAGGATAATTCCTCTCATGAACCCGTAATTGTCTCGAAGCATAGGCAACAACTTGTCTATTCTGCATCAATACTCCACCAAGACCCATCTTCGATGCATCACAATACACAACAAAAGATTCGCTTGGATTAGGCAAAATCAACACTGGAGCGGTCGTCAACCTCTTATTTAATTCCACAAAACTCTCTTCGCAAGCTACATCCCACACAAACGCTTGACCCTTTCGAGTCAACTGAGTCAAAGGTAATGCCAACTTATAAAAGCCTTCAATAAACTTGCGGTAATAGCCTGCTAATCCCAGAAAACTTCGTATCTCGGTAGCAGACTTCGAAGTCTCCCACTGTAACATAACATCAATTTTAGAGGGATCAACAGCAATCCCGCCACTTGAAATCACATGGCCAAGAAAGCTCACTTCCTTCAACCAGAACTCACACTTAGACAGCTTTGCATACAACTTCTTCTCCTTCAACACTTGCAGCACAGTCCTCAAATGCTCAGCATGTTCTTCTTCAGATCTAGAATATATCAAGATATCATCGATAAACACCACCACAACTTATCCAAATAATCATGAAAAATCCGATTCATGTACTCCATGAACACCATACCTTGTCCCGAAAGCTGTCTTCGGAATATCATCAGGCTTAACATGAATCTGATGATAACCAGGCTTAAAATCAATCTTGCTAAAACACAAGCGCCAGCTAATTGATCCGTCAAATTATCAATCTTCGGAAGTGGATATTTATCCTTGGTCGTCACTTTATTCAATCGTCTATAATTCACACACAATCTCACAACATATTTTCTTCTTCACCGACACACATGAGCACCCCACAGAGAAACACTTAGTCGAACAAACTTCACCCCAAACAACTCTTCCAACTGTTTCTTCAATCCTCCCAACTCAGATGAAAACATCCGGTAAAGAGCCATTAACACCGGACTCATACCTAGTATTAAATCTTCCACAACCTCTACCTCACGCTCTAGAGGCCAATCACTTACGTCATCAGGAAACACTTCCAAAATTTCACAAACCAAAGGAAAAACACCCACTTCTCCACCTTCACTAATACTTAAAGTTGCCCTTAACATAAACATCGCAGCACCATTCTGTATCGACTCATCAAAACCATTTCTAAGCACTTGGCTTACAATTCACTGCGCACACCACTTAAGCTCGCAAGAAACGTCTATCCCATCCAACATGATCCCGTCTATTATCAACAAGAGATTAAGGGTGATCAGTTCCTTAATTTGTCAATAACAACCGACTATCATGAGGCGGTACAAACTATCTTTACCAAACTATTGTAGCGTCCAACACCACTCTTAGCCATCGCTCCATACTTGAAGCATCTTGGAGAAGCACCATCTTCTCCCCCACTTGTTTCATTCCCAACCTGCAAATGGAAAAAAAAACAAGCATCGACAGTGTTTTCACACACATGTCGCATACTAGGGAATAGACAACATTAGACAACCTGGCCGGACGGACCGACCTGCTTTGATACCACTAATGTAACACCCTTTTCTACCCCACAGATAATCATGATAAAATATACAATTTATCAGAGTAAACATCAGAACCACCTCAAAGGGTGCACATTTCTCAAAACTCAACATAACACATTTGCTCCGTAAACAACGCGTTTTCATAAAAAAAACTCAAAAAGCCTTCATATGGCAGCGGAACTCAATAATTCGAAATAAAAAGGTTTTCAATAAAAGCCATCCAAATAGGCAGCAGATCCACCGTAACCACAAACACTAAAAAAGGTTTTTAAAATAAAAACCATATCATCAAATAACAACAAAATAATGAAATCAACATGGTTCAACTCGACGACCCAACCCGATGTTACACTATCAGAGCAAGACCCTCTACATCGACCAAAAGCAAATAAACTTCAAAAGTCCTCGAAGGCATCCACAACTAAGCCTGATCACCTACATGTTACCCACGTGGAGGCAACATTCAAACAGGCAGGGTGAGTAATCACAATTCATTATAATCAATATAAAAACAAGTTATACATAAAATGGCGTCATCATCATATACAACATCTTCAGGGTCATCACAAGGCAAACATCACAATTCATAAAATACATCAATGCAATGCATAACAAGACTCATGCATGTGGTACCAATCGTCATAATCAATGGACACTGGGCCATCTACCCTCCACAAGGGAACACGTCATAAAATACCCCAATCCGCACAATGGGATTGAAACCACCAAAAATAACAGACCGAAGCCCCATCATCATAATATGCCATGAATGCAAAGATGTAACACCTCATCATATCATCATCATAATCGTCATTTTACATTCACATTCATGTAAATATCCATCATACTCTTCATACAACATCTATACATCAGTCATATATTCTATCAACATATAATCGTCATCACATAGCAATCATAAACATCATATCATAGCAACACAACTTCATTTCAGCACTAATTCAACAACGATATCTATCATATGTATATAATCACAATTAACCTAAATTCCTCATAGTTTAGACAATGGAAAAATACTCTATACTGCTCTTTTGGTTTCACTAAAATTTAGTTCACCGCGTTAGCTTTCCAACGCTTCGAACGAGACCTCAATCAGACTTACGGATCAAAAGTTATGATCAAAACCGTATCTGGACCCAAAGCTGCCTGGCTGTGACGGAACTGCATGGCGACCGCCGTAAGCCTTATGGCGCTCGCCGTTTACCTACAGAATGCAGATTTTGCATTTTTCATCATTGGAGGCCTTCCGGACCTCCGATTTCGATTCTGTAAAAAGTCTCAGTTTCGCAATTCAAAATCCTACGACTATATAACATTTATAACAGCATATGGCACTTATTTTAGGGATACAACCATCATATTATCAACAATTTCTATATCTCATTCCATCAATTCTCCCCTACAACAATCCTAAGGCATCATGGAAATCAAAGGCATAAAACCTACGACTATTAGGTCGATTCAAGACACTACGGGAAACCTCAAATCACCTAAACCTTCACAAACTCTCAAGCTTCTCATAAACCTCATAAATCCCTTTCCTTACAAGGTCGAAACAACATCAAAAGGGAAACTCAACCCCAAGGTCTATTTTATCCGATTCAATTCAACCGTTAATATTCGATTGACAAAATACCCCCAACATCGTCAATTTATCACCAAAACCTATAAACCCTCATAAACCTTAAAATCGACTTTCAATACATCGAATCCCTATATTGAAAACAATGAAAGGCAATACTCCCCATACCTTAGATCGTCGATTCGAAGCTTTCTTTCTTGAGTCTTTGGAAACCTTCTCGAATTCCTCGCCATTTCCCTTTTCCTCAGAGCTCTCACCTTCTTTCCTTCTTTTCACGGTCAAAACAAAACTGAATCCTATTCTCAAATTCCCTTTTTATTCAACCTAACTCTTGGCCCTCAAAATTGGGCTTTCTCCATAATACCCTCACTAAACCTCCTCAAAAGTCCATCTTACCCTTAATTTCTCTAATATTATTTAAATTAATAATAATACTAATATATTTCATATTATATACTATTATTTAAAATAAATAACTAAAACTCCACAAAATTGCCGACATCAACACAAACCACCAAAATTCACAGAAATTCACGAATATTATATTTAAATAAATTAAGTAAGTATTCTTACAGATTTGGGGTGTTACAACATCCCATCTCCACCTTCAAGACATGAGAAATGGAAGAGGGCTCGATTAAGACCAGCTAGAGAGTACACCTCTGAGGCTTCAAGAGTAGTTGTCGAAAAATTGTAAGTATGATTTGTGGTGCTTATGTTATTTTTTATTTAAATGCGTTGGTAACAATATATGTAAGTTTCTCATGTTGTGTAGGATAAGTTGGTTGAGGCAGCCCGTGAAGGCACATTTGTTCCGCACGCACGACATGGCATATTAGTAGAAGCTATTGGATTAGATGAGCATGGTGGGCGTGTCCGTGCTGTTGGAGAAGGTGTCGGCTTGAGGTCATTCTTTGGGTCTCAAAGAAAAAGTACCGAAAGCCCAGAAATTATTGAACAAAGACAAAAAATTGAAAATTTTGAGAAGCAATTAGAAGAACAATGGAGAATGTTAGAAGAGGAGAAGGAAAAAAGGGAGAAAGATATGGAATGGTCCAAGAGTTATATTCGATATGTACTTTACTTGAGATGTTAGTGTTTTATTGGAAATGTATGATATATATTGTGCTTATTTTTGTTTTATGTTTTAATTGAATATTATGATGTAGAGATTAAGTGAAAACTTGGAACAACGGACAAATGAAGATCACCGTAATGTTGATGGTGATGATGATGATCGAACTCCTAATAGAAGTGTTGTACGTCATGCTTCTACAAAAAGAAGTAATTGTTCAGCCCATCCCCCCCTGCGGGTAACCACAATGATATAATGGACCCTAATCCAAATGAAATCACAATGTTATACTTGAAAGTTGCAGTGATAAATGAAACGCAACCTCTCCCGCTAGAACATTGTCCATGTTTGGATTTATTCTATTATAATCCTGAAGATGTAAGGGATTTTCTTGGTGGGTATAAGTGGCTGGACATCGGGATATTGCAAGTTTGGTGCACGTAAGTATATCTAGTTGAATATACATGTCATTATAGAAAATTGTCATTTATAGAACATCACCCCTAATTTATTCATTTTCTTTAACCATTTAGGTACATTCACCGTCTTTGTATAGAGTTGAATAAATCGAGTACTTACGGAATCTTGGATCCACTTTTTATTCGTTGGGCTTTTAATGAACCAAAAGATATCCGAGAGTACTTGAGAACACAGTTAAATGAGGGAGGAAAAGAATGTTACTTAGCACCATTCCTCTGCACGTAAGTATTTTTGGAATTGATGTTTATGTATTATATATTTAGTTTTGTTTTAGCAAATACCATTAACCTATATATGCTCTTGTTTATTCAGTGGTCATTGGCAATTGATCATCATATCATTTAGGACAAATACGATAACTTTTCTAGGTGCCTTGCATGATCCACTGGAAAACAAAATGAAAGATATGATTAATTCGTAAGTGTATGCTTACTTCATTTTCTTTGACATTGTAATTAGTTTATCATGTAATATGTTTAATTCAAATTCAATGTACATTGTTGTGGAGTAAGTGAATATGATGAACAATGTTAAAAGAAAGCCCAGATGGATCTGTCCTAAAGTAAGTGGCACAATTATATTTCTTTCATTTACATTCATGTGTAGTTGTATTCATGTGATTTTTGCTTAAATTTGTAGACAAGGAAACAACCCGGGAATTACGAGTGTGGTTATTATGTCAAGAAACTGCTAAACATTGTCCTTGTCGGCATTGTTGATTCATAGGATAAGGTATACATGTCATAAAATGTTTACATATATTAATATTTAAGTCGACTATTGAATTATTATCATACATGTTATTGCCTCTTTCTTATGTAGATGTTTAACGACGAAACCCCATTCCCCGTTGAGGACTTCGTAGATCTTCGTAAACGTTGGGCATATATCCATAATGTTCTTAAGGGTCCTGCTGATTGATGATGTCAATGACACTTTTCTGTAGAGATGATGTGAATAACACTTTTCTGTAGAGATGATGTGAATAACACTTTTCTGTATTGATGACATGAATATAGTGTTTAGTGTAAATATGATTATAATAGTTACAATACATACAGAATGTATACCTTATCTGTTAGCTGTATTTTATGGTTATAATAGTTACAATACTTACAAATGAACAATGTTAGCTTATCTGTTATGGTTAAAATGGTTACACGTTAAAAAATGGGATGAATTTGAATTGTTGAGAAATGCATATTTAAAACATAGGAAGTACTTCATGCTCTTTATATGCATGTATACCTTATGTGTTATGGTTAAAATGGTTACAGGTTCAATAATGGGATGAATTTGAATTGCTGAGAAATGCATATTTAAAACATAGGAAGTTTTGACTGCGGTTATAAAACCTAGACGTGGTTGTATATTTGTGTCTGCAGAATATATAACGACGAGTATAAAATATAACAGTCATAATATCTCACGCGCTGCATAGAAAAAAATAAATATCAAAACGGCGCAATTGGGAATCGAACCAAGGAGCATTATATTTATCACAACGGTTCGTTTTAATAACCGTAGTGATAGATCGCGTTGTTTCCAGGTTATTACAACGGTTAATGGCCCGTGATTATAAGTATCAATTTACAATGACACTCTACATAACAACGCCTGCGCTATCGTCATTATATACCTTTCCCAACCGTTGTTAATTGGTATTTACGTAGTAGTGGATAACTCGACCTTGAAGTTTCAACTCCATAGCAAAACCTTCAAGCCACAATACTTCATTGACAACTTCAGTAAGGGCAATATACTCTACATCAGTGGTTGATAAGGCAACAACCTTCTTTAGGTATGTCTCTTAAGATAAGTATAATCTTGACTGCTTTCTATTTCTCCAGATGTAAATACCAAGAATTCTGGAGGCAACTCCTAAATCCTTCATGTCGAACTCCTTATCGAGTTCAGCCTTTACTTTCATAATATTCAAGTACTATATTATTTAAAAAAAATAATCTAACATGTTTTTAAATACAATACAAATTAAAAATTTATTGTGAAATTGGATGCATTGGAAACAAAGTATAAACAGTTTCTTTATGATCAAGAAACACACAAGGATTAGGGTTAACTGGAAAAGCAAGAAGAACAACAAGGATTGATTATAAATGATATTCTTTACTCTCTCTTTAAATCAGATTACAAGTACTCAAGAATAACAAATAACCCTCTCACCCTAATTACGTTTTTTCACACATAAGATGAGAAACTAGTATGCTATTTATAATAAACCTAACATACTAAACTAATGGGCTTTTTAACAGTTACCCATTACAAGATAACTTAGGGTACAAGCTAACTTAATCAATTGGACATAACAAACAGGCCCAATTCGACAGCTACATACTAGAACACATTTCAACTACAACAAGTAGGTCTTTGAAAACAACATGTGATCAGACTTCGACGGCATGCTAAACCTCTTTCGAAAATACTATAGTTCAATCCAATATCTCACAAATTTCTACCTTGGAACAAACTCTATAACATCAAGAAACAAACTAGCTTTTTTCATGCAGCTTTATCAACTGCATACAGTGGAAAAAAATTGCAACTAGGCAACGTCTTAGTGATCATATCAACAATATTATAATCTGTCGAAACCTTCAGCACTTGGACTTCTCCATGCTCGATTACTCCTATGATGAAATGAAACCTCACATTGATGTGCTTGGTTCGCTCATGATAGGCTGAATTCTTTGACAGGTGTATTGCACTTTGACTATCACATTTAACAGTGATATCTCGACCTTGAAGTTTCAGCTCCTTTGCAAAACCTTCAAGCCACAATGCTTCCTTCATAACTTCAGTTAGGGCGATATATTCCGCTTTAGTGGTTGATAAGGCAACAACCTTCTGAAGTGTTGCTTTCCAACTGATTGTTGTGCTAAACATAGTGAACACATATCCAGAAATAGATTTTCTCGAATCCATACAACCTACATAATCGGAGTCGACATATCCTTCGATTGCTGCTTTACTATTTTTAACCAAGGCAACACCATAAATTAGGACTCTGTTCAAAGACCCATTTATGTACCTTAGAATCTACTTCAATGCTTTCCAGTGAGCCTTTCTAGGATTCACCATGTACCTCCTTACAAGACTTACTGCATATGTTATGTTGGGTCTAGTACAAACCATAACATACATCAAAGAACCCACTATATTAGCATATGGAATGCCATTCATATGAGCTCTTTTGACATCAGTACTGGGACACTGATCTATACTTAGCTTGAATTGAGGGTTTGTCGGAGTCACAATAGGCTTTGAATTCGACATACCAAACTTTTTGAGAATCTTCCGTAGGTATGCCTCTTGAGATAAGCATAATTTCGACTGCTTTCTATCTCTTCGGATGTCAATCCCAAGAATCCTGGACGCAGCTCCCAGATCCTTCATGTCGAACTCCTTAATAAGTTCAGCCTTCACCCTCATTACATCTTCGACTTTGTTGCTTGCTATTAGAATATTATCCACATAAAGTAACAAAATAACAAATGAATTACCAGGTCGAAATCTGAAGTAAACACAATGGTCGAACTGACTTCTAATGAAACTTATGTGTGCCATGAACTTGTCGAATATCCTATTTCATGGTCGAAGAGATTGTTTCACTCCATATAAAGCTCTTCATCTAGCACACATAATCTTTTTCCCCCTTTCGACATACCCATTAGGTTGCCTCATTAGGATTGTTTCATCTAGATCACCATACAAGAATGAAGTCTTCACATCCATCTGTTCCAGTTCAAGGTCGAACTGTGCCACTGTGGGAAGCAACAATCGAATGGACCTGTGCTTCACAATAGAAGAGAATACATCATTGAAGTCGACACCTTCTTTCTGAGTGAAACCCCTAGCGACCAATCTTGCCTTGTATCTCTTCGACGCCACTCCTTTGATTCCTTCCTTAACTTTGAAAATCCACTTACAACCTACTAACCTGACTCCAGCAGGTTTCTTGATCAGTTCCCAAGTGTTGTTATCATGAAGAAATTTCATCTCATTATCCATGGCCTTCAGCCATTCAGTCTTATTTCGACTCCTCATAACTTCCTTATAGTCTCTAGGTTCTTCGTCTAGAACCTCACTTACAAAGGTTAACACATAAGCTATAAGATCTGCATACCCAAGTCTCTGAGGTGGCTTGATGACTCTCCTCGACCTATCTCTTGGCAGTAGGTAGTCATCGACAATTTCCTCAACTTCATCTAGGATATGTAATTCAGCATCAACATGTTCCACCTCAACAAGAATCTCTCCCTAATCCAGCTCTTCGTCAACATCATCAGTTTTCTTGAAGGCCATATCAGCTTCATTGAAAACTACATCTCGATTGGTGATACACCTCCTATGACCTGGCTCTAGGAACCATGGCCTATAAGCTTTGACTCCTTCAGGGTATCTCATGAACATGCATTTCAGAGCTCTAAGTTCGACCTTGTCTTGCCTAATGTGAGCATAGGCAACGTAACCAAATACTCCCAATTTGTCGAGATCTGGTGGATGTCCTGACCAAACTTCTTCAGGTGTCTTCATATCTAACGCAGCCAAAGGACATTTGTTTATCAGATATGTCGCTGTCGAAACACCCTTAACCCAAAACACCTTCTTTAACCCAACACTAGTCAACATGCATCTAACTCTTTCCAAAATAGTTCAATTAAACCTTTTCGCCAAACCATTTTGTTGTGGAGTAACTGCAGTAGTTTTGTGCCTTGCAATACCTGAGGCAACACAAAAACTGTCGAACGCCTTATTGCAAATTCAAGGCCATTGTCGGTTCGCAACCTCTTGACCTTTCTACCAGTCTGATTTTTGACCAGAGTCTTCCAACCTTTGAAATTCTCAAAAGTTTCATCCTTAGTTTTCTGGATGAATACTCATAACTTTCTGGAATAATAATCAACTATGGATAGAAAATACCTTACTCCTGAATATAATGGACACCTTGCAGGCCCCCAAAGAACAACATGGATGTAATCAAGGGATCCATGAGTTCTTTGTTTGCCTTTGTTGAACTTCACTCTGCAAGTTTTTCCAAGTACATTGGGTTCACAAAATTTCATCTTTTCGACTTTGTCTCCACCAAGCAGGTTTTTTTCCCCAATTCGACCAGACCCCTTTCACTGACATGGCCTAATCTCATGTACCAAATTTCTATCTTTGACAAAGGTTTCGTGGATGCAACATTTTTCGAACCACTTACAACTTCAGCCTCAAAGGTATACAAGCCTTGTTTCTTCAAGCCTCTCAAAACTTCCTTCGACCCCTTCATGACTCTCAGGATAATTTTCTCTCCTTGAAAAGCATATCCTTTCTTGTCGAATTCACCAAGAGAAATCAAATTTCTCTTTAAATCAGGTACATACCAGACTTTAGTCAATAGCCTTATTGACTCATCATGGAGCTTGAATCTCACATATCCAATACCTGTAATTTTGCAAGCTTTGTTGTTTCCCAGCAGCACTGATCCACCATCTTGATCACACAATTCCTCAAACACGTATTTGTTTGGAGTCATGTGCCAAGTGCAACCTGAATCCATAATCCATTCCTTTCTTGACTCTCTACTTGAAACCACCAAGACATCAGATGATATGAAGTCATCTTGAACAATGGTTGCGTTTCCATTATCCTTAACTTCGTGATCTTTCAGGCGTTCATGTCACACCTTTCTTGTGTGACCCTCCTTATTACAGTGATAGCATCGAATACCAGATTCCTCGCCACTATAAGACTTCTGCTGACTTTTACCATTCTTCTTGTCGAACTTACCTTCCTTTTGTAAGAATTTTCCCCTAACGGCCAAACCTTCCCTGACCATCGAAGGTTTATGCTATTTTCGTTTCTTCAAATCCTTAGAATACAAGGCTGATTGAACTTCATCAAAGCTCAGGGACTCCCTTCCATACATGAGAGTTTCTTTGAAGTGAGCATGTGTTCTGGGCAAAGAGCACAACAACAATAATGTTTGATCTTCATCATCGATCTTCACATCAATATTTTCAAGATCAAGAATCAGCTTGTTGAACATATCCAACTGCTCAGCCAACACTTTGTCTTCACTCATCTTTAATGAATACAAAGCTTGCTTCAGGTAGAGTCGATTCACCAGAGATTTTGTCATGTATAAACTTTCAAGTTTCAACCATAACCCCGATGTCCTAGTCTCCTTTGATACCCGTTGGAGAACCTTATCACCAAGGCTCAACAATATTGCGCCGTGGGATTTCTCTACCATGGGCGTCTTTTCAGTTGATGTTAATGCAACGTTCATGGTTGCCTCTCCCTTCAACGCTTCCAAACACCCATGCTGAACCAGTAGGGCTTTCATCTTCAAGCACCACAGAACGAAATCGTTCACTCCGGTGACATTTTCAATCTCATACTTTGTTGAAGGCATCTTCCTCCACGCTCACCGCACCAATTTGTTGTGAAATTGGATGCCTTGGAAACAAAGTATAAATTGTTTCTTTATGATCAAGAAACACACAAGGGTTAGGGTTAACGGGAAAAACAAGAAGAACGACAAGGATTAGTTATAACTGCTATTCTTTACTTTCTCTTTAAATCATATTACAATTACTCAAGAATAACAAATAACCCTCTCACCCTAATTAGGTTTTTCCACACTTAAGATGAGAGACTAGTATGCTATTTATAATAAACCTAACATACTAAACTAATGGGCATTTTAACAATTACCCATTACAAGCTAACTTAAACAATTGGACATAACAAATAGGCCCAATTTGAAAACTACATACTAGAACATATTTCGACTACAGCATATAGGTCTTCGACAACAGCATGTGATCAGACTTCAACGACATGCTAAACCTCTGCCGACAATACTAGAGTTCGATCAAATATCTCACAAAATTGTTCAAAATAATACATTAATCTTCGACATAACACAAATTATAGAACACCAAAATGTTTTAAATGAAACGTGAAATAATTAAATATTTTCTTGATCATATAATATATATAATGTATAGTAACATATACAAATTAACTATAATATAAGAGATAAAATATAGTGAAGTGTGACAACTCAGGTTGTGGTTTTTTAGTGAATGGAAAATATTCACATTAGAAAATACACGAATGATTAGTATTGAATCAGTTTCAAGCAAAAAAAAGTCATAATTCTTTTTGTTAGCACATTCGATAGCAAACATGATTCCATGCAATTCAACTTGAAAGATGGTGCAAACTCCAATATTAGTTGAGAAAACTCTCAAGAATATTCCTAATGTATCCCTAAATATGCCATCACAAATTGATATTCTAGGATTTTCTCTTGAACTTCCATCTATGTTGTAGCTAATTTAATTATGACTAGGAAAGCACAAATTAAATTGTATGATTTTAGGTGTGGGAAGAAGTCTATATTTGATGTCAAAGCATTTAATAATTTTAAACTCGTGAATTGAAGAGTACATGTGCCTCTTGAAAGAAGTAGATGTCATATAGACCAATTGTTTAACATGAATAATGTATCTATCAAAGTCATTTTTTTCTAGTTTAAAACCTGATATCATTTCTTGTGTGACAAGTTTTCCAAAGAATTATTATGATGAAAGTCATGATCAAATTTTGAATTATGAGAGCTCAAACTTCTACCAGCAAGTTTGAATAAGCTTTCGTAACTAGTTCTACCAATGCTCATGCCAAAAAAACCGCTCCATCCAATGATAGAAAAGTAAAGTGTACCTGCATCTAAGAAATAAGCGGCATGCAGTTTCCATATCAAGATTGTAGAAAGAGCACTTTGAAACTATATGCATTCTATTTTGAATCAGGTTATCTTCTGTTGTAATAACATCATGCATTACTTTCCAAGTCACTAATGACTTAGCATATGGTATGTAAGGATGCACAATGAGTTTTGTCCAAGAAGACTCAATGTGATCTCTCCATATAAATCTGTATGCGTCTTTAAAAGATAGATCACCATATGCAGATCATGTCCACATGAGTTTATTAGCAAAAGTATTATAAAATGACAAGTTAATATTCAAAATTTCTTCAAGAATTTGAGGAGTTAAACTGTATAAGTTGTGTGGAATATTCTAATTGATGTCTTTGATAATTAAATTAACCTTAACAGATTGCATAAATTGAGTATCCACTGCCAATACTAGGTTTAAGTTTTTAATTTAGTATCTCAACTAATTGTCACTCCATAAATCAATGTTCTTCCCATTACCAACATGACATCTACTATGTTCCTCTAGAAAGGAAAATGGAATGGTTAATGTTAAGTCATATTGAAGAATAAATATGATACATGATTGGTTTTTTGTGCTTGAGGTATGTATAAATCAGCATATAATACCATTGATTATTGGTAGTCGATAACTTCCAATAAAGAAATAAACAACCATATTTGTTTATTATCTTAATACCTCTTAGACCAAGATCTTCTTTAGACAAAGGTGAGAAAGTAACCTTCCAAGATGTAGTAATCAATTTTCTATTGTCTACGCTACCCGTGCACATAAAATTTCTAATGCAAATACTCATAAAAGAAATAAGGTTGCCCTTCCAAGTAGCTAGTTTGGCCAATACTTCATCTGTTATGATCTGAAGATGATTAGTTCTAGGTTTGCCTTTAAATATATGAACTTCAAGATAGTTAAATAATGTCTTTCCCACAATGAATCTAAGAATATTTGTGACGTGCCTCAACCTATATCCAGAAGTACCTTCTCCAAAAGGCTTATATTTAGTTTAGTTGATGTAGACCAATATTCTGACCATATTCTTGAAGGAGATGGTTAGTAATTTGAAAATTTTCCTGGTAGCTTTTCAAAATATTATAAGGTCATCTGCACAAAAAGTGTGGTTAGGAATGATTGTCTCACTAAATGATAAGCACATAAACTTAACATGATCAACTGACATAGATAACTTCCTACTAAGTTTCTCTTCAACAATGCAGAAGAGCAAAGAAGACAAAAGACCTCCTTGCATCACTCATCTAGAGCAAGAAAAATCTTGCAGCTTTCATATTTATCATGATAAAAACTAAATCAAACTAGAACTTTAATAAGATATTGCCAATATAAAATATCAAAGGCTTTTCTGATGTTTATATTCAAAGCCTTACTACCTCTAAAGGATTTATTGTCCAAAATATTAATGGCTTCTAAAGTAACCTTAATGCATTCATAAGTAGGTATGTCCCTAATGAAACCTCTTTGGTGTTCTGAAACAATTTTAGGAGCTAAGATGGTAAACCTGTCTACAATAATCTTACTGATGATTTTGAATTGAAAATTTGCAAGTGCGAGAGGTCCACACTGCTCTATAGAATATGCTCCATGTTGTTTAGGTATCAAACTCACATTGATTGTATTGATATTAGGAAGGATCCAACCTTGTTCAAAGAATTAATTCACTAAATTTAGTACATCGGTCCTTACTATATGCCAATAGGCTTGGAAAATGAATCCACTAAAGTCATCAAGGCCTACAACAGAATTACCATCCATATTCTACATTACATTCTTAATTTCCTCTAGCTGAGGCATTCTAGTGAGATATTCATTATTTGTATGAGTTATAAGTTGTGGGATATTTCTCTCCACTAGATTAGAATAGTTTTAATTGTTTTGTGAGCTACACAAATTTGTGTAGAAGTTAATAGCATGATTATATAATTCAATGCATGCCTATAAATAAATATCGTCATGCCTTGGTATAGTGGTTTTATTACTAGAATATCTCAATTTGAGTGTGTTGTGAAAAAAATTTGTATTTCTATATCCATCCTTAAACCACGTATTCCTTATCTTGTTCCTCCAAAACTGATCTTGCATAAGCAATGCCTTATCTAACAGAAGTTGACCATTTTTCCTCAAATCCAAGATTATCATTGTAACCTACATCATTAATCAAAATTTGCATCCTATTAACTTCATCAGTAGCTTGAGTGTCTTTATGATGAATTTTGTCAAATATCTCTTTGTTCCATTTCTTAACAATAGGTTTAAGAGATCTCAACTTAGTAGATGAAACAAACATAGGACAACCAACCACACTAGTATTCTAATTATCAATAATTAGTTGTCTCTATCTATCATTTAGATTCCAAAACTTCATAAGTTTGAATGGCCTGGCCGAATCAAATATACCATTGTCACAATGGAGAAGAATAGGATAATGGTCTGAGTGATTCTTGATCAAAATGGAGCAATTAACTATGTTCAAATTATTTAGCCAATTATGTTTAGAAATGGCTCTATCAAGCTTAACAGAAGAGTAAGCACCACCTTTCCTCCCATTGATTCAAGTGTAATAGTCATCATAATGTCAAGATGCACAAGCTCATTTTGATTTTTCTAACTAAGAAACTCATCAGTGGAAGTTTTTTTGGAGGGAATCTACAAAAATTTTCATGGGAACCAATTACTGCATTGAAATCACCTAGCATGCACCAAGGACTAGGATTGGCTTGTTGAAGATTGGTAACTTCATTCCATAATTGTCTTAGAATTACATGAGAGTTACTTGCATATACAACTGCAATGAATAATTTGGTTTAATTCACTTCTATATAAAAAGTTACATGTTATTCAAATAAACTACACATAGTTAAAACTTAATGCAAATCTCAACGGGGAAATGAGCATAATAAATCATTGGTTGAACAATAAAAAATAGGTCAGGCTTTTGTTGATCACGAAAATTTTAATAGCCCACCTAGTATCAAGGTTTTCTACTCATTTAGCATTCCAATAAATTGATTTCATTGAGTGGTGTTATGTATACCTAACATGGCTATATTGTTAGTTTCCATTCTAGAATAAATAAGTTTATGCCATCTCCTACCCTTTTTCTTGACCACAGTAAATTCTCCCTAATGTGGCTTATCAAAGATTATCTTCATCACCCCAAAAATTATTATTCTTTATCAAATTATAACTATCACATGGATCTCTTACCAAATTCTAACCACTATTTTCCATAACCACAAGATGAGGATCATGTTGCTCCCCTCTATCATCAGGTATCTTTTTCTCAATCACCAAGTTCTCATTCAAATCATTAGCAGTCTCTCCTACTATTTTTCTTCACTAAAATAGCTTGTTTCTTATAAATGCTCCTAATTAGCATTAACCTCATTCTATAGCTAAATGGCCAGAATAAAGTTATCCTTTTCTATGCCATTCTAAAAAAGTATGATTTCCTACCTTATTCAAATCTATAGAGTTGTCATTCACTATGTCATTTACTATGAAATTTATATATTCATCATTTTCTATGTCTTTCACACTGCCATTAACTAGTATAACATGTTTGGACTTTTTATGCGTGTATCTTATAGATTCTTTAACCAGTATCATGTCAATATTCTTGCCTTTCAACTTCAAACATTTGTCAATACTATGGCCAACACACTCACACACACACACACACACACACACACACACACAAACACAAACACACACACACACACACACACACACACACACAATGATATAAAAAGGGATAACTCTGATATTCCAATTCAAAAAAGAATGCATAACCCTCTTGTTCCACCAAAATACATGGAGAGTATCTCACATGTTAAGGTCTATCTGCACACATGCAAAATGCACCAGATCTATTTTTATTGTAAGCTCGTCAGTTTATAAAGGATTTCTAATACTAGAAGTAAATGCAAATAAAGTAGTTGATCCCTAATAATTTAATGGCAAACCATGCATCCTCGCCCATACTTGAGCATGTGTAATCTTCAAATTTCCATATCTAAAATATGGTGTCCATGCAAACAAATGCAGGAGCGAGGGCTTAACATTCCATGTCCCTACACTCCAAATTTTGTTGTGTTACTCCCTTGATTTGAATGAAAAATTAAAATAGCCACATCCCAAAGGATTCAAATCCCAATTAGTAATTGGATTCCATAATTTCATGTGTTTGCCGCGTAACTTTAATGCCTTCAATAACACATTACCTTTACTAGTAATCAATATCCCATGTAAATTATTCTTCCAGCATTTGAGTCCTGTTTTTTAAACTTCTTCGGGTATCTTGATCGAGAGACTGTTACCTTTGAGGTAAGGCTTAGTAAAATTAGAAACAAGTATGTCACGCACATTTTAAAGAGCACGTGTAAAGGTTGCCTTTTGTGCTTGGGGTTGGGATAGAGACATAGGAGTCATTTGAGGAATAAGATTCGATCATGGAAGGTCTCAATGCCGATGGTCTGCGTTGGAGGATCCCAAGTTGATTAGGTTTTCTTTTAAATCCTAGCAGAGCATCCCCCAAAAAACCGATGTCGTGCAAATACAATATGTCCTTCCTCATAACTTGTTTCAACAATCTGAACAGTGAAAGTGTAGAAGTGTGTCATATGAACTTTGCATGAAGGAATATGAATTTTGATATTTAAAAAATTATAACATTTAATAAAATATTTTTCAGTTTTATTTTAGTAATTATAAATTATTCATTTTCTTTTGTCATACTGTTTCTCTTTAGTGTTTAATTATTTATCCATATTTTATTAGCAAAGACATATCCAAGAATTTTTACCTTTGAATATCATATGACTTATATAAGATCATAAAGATAAAAATATAAAAATATAATAAAATATCTCCTTCCCCTTTAGAACCAAACATATTTTTAAGGGTTAATAGTCATTTTGCCCCCGACCATATAGGGGCTTTCCGAAAAACCCCCTGTAAAAAAAACTTGCAAGAATTCCTCTAACATTTGAAGATTCTCTCAAGTTTGACCTTCAACACATCCAGTTACCAAAAAACGCTGATGTGACAGTTTTTTTCTTTAATTTTTTTTTTCTTATGTGAATGACGAGGTGGTATTTTATATTTATTTTTGAATTATTTTTATTGTCACCTTGACAATTTGTTTTTTATTTATTTTTGGTTTATGTTATTAAACAAATAAACACTCAAAATTTTTGTTTGACGTGGGTGTTGAACCCACAACTTTTGTAATGCAAAAACAAAGCTTCTCCACTAGGCTACCTCTCATGTGCTGTTAATATTTCACACTTAAATGTATATATCATATTATTAGATAAACATATAGTAATTGCTATAATTTAATTTGATAATTAACTATTAATAGTTTAATATAATTTTATTTCTAACATAATTATTTGCTACAGAAAATATTTAATTTACTATTTATTTTTAATAATTTTTAATTAGTTTAATTTAATATTTATTTCTAATAATTTTTATTTAGTTTAGTTTTGTTAATGCTACAATATATTTAATTTTTAGTTTTAATTTTAGTTTAGTTTTAGTTTTATTTTTGTTTATTTAGTTTAGTAATTTTAGTAATTATTAACTTTTCAAAATAGTTTATTAAAACAAGTTTTATTTAGTTTACTAATTTTATATTAATATTAGTTTACTAATTTTATATTATTCTATAAATGTTATTAATAATTCCAGTTTATTAATTTATATTAATAATTTTTAATTTAGTTTAATTTAATTTATATTAAAACGTAAATATTATTGTAATTTAATTTATTAATTTAATTTATTAATAACTTATTAATAACATAATAATTTAAAACGTGTATATATTAAAACATATATATTAAAACATAATAATTTAATTTATTAATAATGTTAATAATTTAATTTATTAATTTATACTAATTATTTACTGTAAATATTATTTAAATAGTTATAATAAATTATAAAAGCTATAGTAATAACAGCGTTAATAATTTAATTTAGTAATAATGTTAATAATTTAATTTATTAATTAGAACGTTTAAATGCTTAATTAAATGTTAATGTACTTAAAATCTACTGTATTTAAATGCTACATTCAAATTAGTTATACTAAATTATATACTAAATAGGCCAGGTGGGGTAAAGGGTAACTAATGGTCATCAGTATCCCTGGCACCAAGGTTGAAAGTGGCAACGCATTCACGATTGCTCGTTCAGCATATACCACCCCCAAGTGGGCCTCAACTGAGTGTGGAACCTCAAGTCAACTCCTTTGGGATTTCTCCCTCGAAGTCTCCTTGACTATGTCCACGATCCTATCATATGTGTACGCTCAAGTCCGGGTTAGGACTTATCCTCACCACTCAAGGTAGCAACCCTGCACACAGAAAAACCCAAGCACAAGCAGATATATATACAAATATGAATATGTACAGATATACAAACAAGCAAACATGTAAGATAACACAAATACAAACAAGGTGGGCTTAACCCTCTTAGGGGACGTCCCCAGTGAAGTCGCCATTTCTGTTGCGGTGAGAATCGAATATCAAGCTATTGAATTAACTTGAATCACAAAACATAAAATTCACCACCGAGCTTTGATTTATCCAAAGGAAAGGGTAAAGAACGAAAACCCTAAAAAGAGAATCTAGGTTCGGGGGTTGGTTATACAAAGGGAAGGTATTAGCACCCTAAGTATCTGTAGTACTCTATAGGAACCTCTTGTTAGTATTTCTGTTATATTAAAGTTTGCTTGCTAAGGGAAATGTGCTAAGGTAAAGACCTAGGGGTATGTACACTAAGTATGCTCGCCAAGACATCGCATCTCGTGCCTACGTATCCTGACGAGAATGGAATCAGAGCATTTGTAGTTCCCCTCACAATGGGGGTGAAGAACTCTTGATTGTGGTCAAGGTTCAAAGGGAAAGTAGGGTCTGACGGCAAGACACCTACGTGGAGTGCGGCGACTCCAAACCTAAGGCTAGGTAAAACGGGAAGGTAAGTCTCGATCGCGCGGCGGCGTGAGATAAGGGAATGATGGACAAGGCTATCCTAAATATGACATGATAGTCAACTGGAATGACCATTTCCTTTGGAATGAAGTATAAGGAACAGGCAAACAAAGGGGACAAGGAGGAAAACCTCAGACATCCGAAATAAAATAAATAGCAATATATGTAAAGCAAATGCATCAAAGATTAAATAGACATTAATATTAGGAATTAATGAAATGAAAATGTCAAGATAAATTTAGAATCATATAAAATAAATAAAAATCTAAATAAATAAGATGTAGCTAAAGCTAAAGTTTAATTAAAAGCTAATTAACTAAATCCTAATAAAAACTAGTTAACTAATTCTAAATTCTCTAAATGAACTACTTAATTAAAACTACAACTTAATTAACAAACTTATTAACTAAATATCTTAATTGATTTTTTACTACAAAATAACTAAAAATAATTAATCATAAAGGCTAATCCTAGAAAATTATTCTTAACATAAATTACTAATCTTAAAAATAAAATATTAACATTAATAATCCTAAAAACTATTCATGTCAAAATAAAGAAACCAAAAATGATAATAAAAGGAAGAGATGGGCCAATGAAAGTAAACTGCGGCAGCCCAGATTTGTCTTTGAGTCCTGATTATGAGGGTTAGGGCGAATGTGTTTTATGGGTTGGGTCAACCCGACCCGGTTCGGTTATGGCATTAGAATAAGTTGAAAAACCTAAAAATGCCTAAAACGGCTGATAAGATACGAATTCAGAAGAGTCATCCACTACCTCAAAAGGAAAAACTGTGGTTCTCCCTCTACTTTAACCTCTTAGTTTCGATGCTCGAATCTCTCTGTTTTCTCCTTTCCGTTTTCTTCTGCGACAATACTCTTCTTCTTGTTTCACTCGGCGCAGCGGCTTCAAGGATTCATGGGCTGAAGAGGGTTTTGCGAAGGTTGATGAGGGGAAAGAGATTGTTGCTATTCGAGTTTGAGGTTTGGTGGTTCGTCGGTGGTTCGTGGTGGTGAGGTTCTCGTTTGGTCTGTATTGTAGTGGTTATGGTGTGTTCGGTAATGGTTGTTTTGTTGAAGGTGAAGAGGAGGGTCGGGTATGGTGTTTGTGAAAAAATGAAGGTGTTGTGTGGAGGAAGATGAATATGAGCGAGGTTGTGACGATCCAGCGGCGGTTGTGGGAATTCAAGGTTAAGGGTGAAAGGTGATGTTACGGGTATGGTCGGACGGTTTTTGTGAAGAATGAGGTTGAAGCAAGGTGAGTTCCTTTTTATTTTCTTCCCCATTCGCTGAAGTTTTTCTCCTCTCCTTAAATCAACCTCAGACCTTGCTTTTTTTCAAAAATTCTGAATTTGCTTGTTGAATGGTTGCTTTCACTGATGCAGAGGTGTTGTGGAATTGTCGCTGTTGAGTGTTTGGAGCCATGTCGCAGAGGTTTGAACGATGCAAGTCTGGAGGAGGTTTTTTTTTTTACTTGTAGCAGAATTTTTGGAATTGTCTTGGTTCATCAGTACTGGGAGGTAGCGGGTTTTATGATAGCAGTGGCAAGCATGGCCTTGTTTCGGAAACTTGCGCAGGCCTTGAGGAGACGGTCAAAGTTTGGTTTTGTTGCGTTTTGACATATTGTGTGCAGTGTAGGGTAGTATGTTACATGTACAACTTGCAGAAGAACCTCATGTACGGATTGTGACTTGGAAAACCTCCATCTCTTATTACATCTTTTGGCTATCTTGTAACGGGCTTTATTGTCTTGGATTGAAATGTAATGGATTTGTGACAATTAATTTAAATAGAATAAAATTAAAAAAAAAACTAATTAAATTGAAATTAAAATATAAACTAAACTGGAATATTAACTAAACTAATTAAACAAACTAAATTAAAATTAACTTAATTAAAACAAAACTAAATTAGAAATTAAAGCTAAACTAAAGTTAAGATTAAACTAAATCAATTCTAAATAAATCTTAAGATAATGAAAACAAATTTCTAAAATAGAATAATAAAATTGACTAAAAATGCATGATCAATGACTAATGAAATGTTTAACATAGAAACGCAAAAATGGCTGACTTACAATGATATGCAAACGATCAGAATCTGAGGGTAAAATTTGGGGTACTACACCAAGGTAATATAGTAGTATTATTACCTCAATTTAAAATAATAACCGAGGGGAAAACATTGTTATTTTTTTTTTTTAATATTTTGGTTTGAACTTGTATTACAGAACTATATTTTGGCCATTTCTAAAATAGATACATTATTACAGAATAATATTTTGACCATTTCTAAAACAAATACTTTGTACCTTTTGCCCATTTCTCAAACACAATCATTGTACCAAAAATATTCATTATTTACACTATTTACAAAGCCAAAATGACACATGTACACCTTATAATTTTACAACAAACTAAAACTAAAACAAATGATTAACCAACAAAAGCAATAACCAAAATGCAAAGTCTTGTAGGTCGTCCAAAAGTTCTCTTATGTGATTTGTCACCGGTCATTAAGCACCTATAATTTGAACCACATTTGAAACCAATAAAGATCAACAACAATAACAACATTAATTCTTTAGTAAAAAGAATATAAAAAGATAAATGAGTAAATATATATTACTCAGTGATATAAAACATTTACTTACTACTTTTCTCATATCCTCTCTTAATGATCACGACGAATAACATGCACATCATCATCATAATCATTTTCTTCTGATGAGAGGCGTACATGTGTTAAAAAAGGCGGGGTATCAAAATTAAAATATTGATTTTCATCATTATCAGGAATATATTTTCCTTGAATAACAATTGACCATATTGTGTTAGAAGGATCAGTGACATAAAAAAATTATTTTGCTTGAGATGTCATGATGAATGGTTTGTTCATATAAGTCGCCTTTCGAAGATCAACCGTGTGAATCCTAATTCATCAGTTTCTACAACGGCGTTACTGTCAATCCACTTTTACTTAGACAAAGTGTGACATGCAGGGGAAAATATATTCTATTTCCTATATCTTTTGGGGTTAATTCGTGTCGTATAGCCATCACAACCATATATATCTTCACGGGATTTCTTAGTATCTTTTGTATTTCCTGTAATATTTAAAAGTGTGCCAATCAAACTATCACATACATTTTTATCCACATGTATGAGATTAAAAAAATGTATTACATCGTGCTAGACCAATAATGAAAGATCAAAGAACACTGACCTCTTTTTCCAAATATTTTTCTCTACGAGCCCTTTTCGTTTCTTTCCAAAGATAACATTAATGTGTTGCTGTCTTTTATAAATGTCCTTCCCAGTTAAGGGCTTTGGAGCGATACCAAACTCCTGTTTTTTATTAAAAGTCTCCCACAATCTACGATATGGATGATTAGATCTTAAAAATTTTGACACCCAAGGTAAACAGTCTTTTTTCCATTTTTTAATTGGTGGAAGCATGTATCATCTTCACATATTGGACACGCTTTATTTCCCTTAACGTTGTATCCAAAAAAATTAATGTATGCTGGAATTCATTGATTATGCAAAACAACATGGCATGTAGCTTAAATTTATCACATGTATATGCATCATAAACATCAACGTCTTCCTTCCACAAAGTTCTTAAATCTTCAATCAATGGCGTTAAATAAAGATCTATATCGTTCACTGGTTGTTTTGGACGCAAAATCATCATTGATAACTTCATATATTTGCGTTTTATGGACAACCATGAAGATAGGCAGTAAATAACGAGAAGAACAAGCCATGAAGTATAGTTAGTACTTAAATTACCAAACAAGCTCATTTCATCGGTGGCAAGTCCAAGTCTTAGGTTCCTTGGCTCAAGGGCAAAATTTGGAAACAACAAACTAATTTTCTTCCATTGGAATGAATCAGCTACATGGCAAATTTTTCTGTCACATAATCTTTCATCTGCATGCCATCTAATATTCTTTGCGTCATTTACATTAGTAAATAGTAGGCAAAATATCCTTTTTGGTCCCGTATCTTAACCTCGAGGTTTATTTTGGCCCCTTAACTTTAAAAAGGTCCATATTGGTCCCTTAACTCTTCAAAGCGTTCCATATTAGTCCTTTTTGTCCTATTAGCAACGGAAAAATTCAAAAATTAGTCGCTAATTAGACAAAAAGGACTAATTTGGAATATTTTGAAGAGTTAAGGGACTAATATGGACATTTTTAAAGTTAAGAGACCAAAGTGAACCCTGATGTTAAGATACAGGACCAAAAAGGGTATTAAGCCAAAATAGTCTCTTGAACATTTGACTTATTGGAAGAAACACATTTTCTAGTTACATCGTCATCATCTTCAACACAATTATCCTTTTTCTTATAGCTTGAGTTACACACCTCGGGGACCCCTTCAAGTTTTCATAATCTTTCCTATATAATATTTAATCATTACTACTTGCATGTATTTTGACATAGTCTATCCCATTGGACAGAACATCTTCTTGGCCTCATAACTACGGGTCGACGTGTTACCTTCTGCAAGCATTTCTTGCAACAATTCAAACAATTCAGTTAAACTTTTATTCGTTCAACCACCTATTGTCTTAAGATTAAATAGTCTTAACACAACTTACAATCTTTTGAATATTTTGCATCTTGGATATAATGACTCTTCCATGTCACTTTTTAAAGTAACTTTCACATGGGCTTCCTTAAAAGTATATACTCTAATATCGTGAATCATATCTTCTAGAGTAACATTCATAAATTCATCATCTTCAACTCTGTGTGACGTAAGTCTTTTTTCGTCACTTCACCATGCCATATCCATTTTGTGTAATTTTGAATAATTCCATCACAACCACAATGATTGAATATATCATCCCTTGAATGTTTTTTTGTGTATTTCAGAAAATTTTACAAGGACACCAAAAAATCTCATCATCGTTAGGATGATTTTTTTCCAGCAAATTCAAGAAATTGTATCACTACATTCTCATACTCTTTACTTGATCTATTGGCTCTCATCCAACTACGATCCATAATAATATACAGCTTATGAAGGTAAAATAAAAATGAACATTTCAAAATAATACAACAATAACAATAAACAATAACTACTATAAATACCTGAAAAACAACACTACATTATACCCAAAGTCTCAAAAACTATGGCAATAACAATAACAGTAAACCACAACAACTACAAATACCTGAAAAACAACACTACATTATACCCTAAGTCTCAAAAAACATGAAAATAACAATAACGATAACAACAACAACATCATCAACAAAAACAAAAATAACAACGACGGCGACAACAACAACAACAACAACAACAACAACAACATTGAGGTTCAAGCTTCCTTCCTCCTTGGAGAAGATGGTGTTTCAGTTTGTTAGGTTGAGACAATGGGGTTCTAGTCGAAGAAAAGTGCTAGGGCGTAAAAAGTGAATGAAACTTAACATTCTAATGAGTAAGTAAAATATTATTTAGAGTTTACATCTCAGTTTAAAAAAAAAACTAAGAGAACAAAATCGAGGGAAAAACTACATTCAATTTATTTAAATAAAATATTAATCTTTTAATCTCGGTTTTCTAAAAATTTGAGGCATAAAACGATTTATAAAATAATGACGAAATTTTGGTTCTAAATAAAGCATAAATTTGCAAGAGTTGTGAATGGAAGCTCAAACTTTGAGCTACATAAACTGTCAATTTTCTACAAAATCGAGGGACAAACTTAAACTTAAAAATGACGTGTTTAAGGTCATTTGACCTCAGATTTTCATTGGCTGAGGTGGAAGCTTTATCATGAAATGTATTATTTGTAGTAGTGAATGTGACCAAGTGTTTCTCATTGACTACATTTATGTAAAATACAATTTAAATAAATTCATGATAATTTATTTTCATATCATTTACTTAATTGCACAAATAAATTTTACTAATTAAATTATAAAAAATTAACAATGATACACAAGTGTAAGAAATATCGTATTTTAAAAATAAAATGACCAAAATTTTAGATGTAAAAAATGAAGGAATCAAAATTATAAGAAAACAAGATTATGCATAATTATTTTACAATACTATTTAAGAGTGTGAGTAATATTAATTTTTAAGAAAAATACTAACAAATATTTTACAATTATTTAAGGATTTTTTGACGCGTATAATAAAATAAAGATAAGATATGATAAAAAATATGAATAAGAATATTATATGATATTGATATTACAAACTTATCCTAACACGTGTTTGATGCACACATAATAAAAAAATTGAATAAGGATATAATGTGATAGTGACATGATAGACTTATCCTGTCATGTGTTTGGTGCCACATGATATTATTATTTTATGATTTTGTGTGCTTGATATAAATTTAATATCTACAAGATAAAATATATATTATATTTAAATTACAAAAATAATTTTTGTAAAAAAAAATCTATATTTTATTAAAATTATTTTAATATTTTAAATTTAGTAAAAATATAAAATATAATAAGTTTTTTTTAAATAATTAAATAAATTTCAATAACTTTAAGATAAATATATATATATATATATATATATTGCACCAGCTTTCTTTCTTATCGGTTACTGTTCTATCATTTCGATCATCTCATTTTATGATTTCAACATATAACTATAATTCAAATACAGACTAAATACTTTCTTTCGTTTTTGATCTCAGCTAATGGAAGTAGAGTGACTATTACTCCTGACTATTCAAAGTAGTCATTCTTGGAAAATAATGTACGACATTATCTGCGTTCATGTCCTCATATTTGTGATGCTATCTTTCTTTTATTGCTTGGTAGCTTTTCTAAATCTTCTGGATAGTAACCGTGTCATTCATAGCCATCGAAGAAATAACCCTCTACCCTCGGTCCATCTTGCTTCTGCTTTATGGAAACTAGGGTTTAAGTTAAGACTTTAAGAAATCAAGACATGACGGAAGTAGGATTCGAACTTGCAATCTTCAGGTCATGACCTGACGAGTTAGCCAACTACTCTACCCCGCTTATTCCCTTTCTCTTTCTTTTCTTTCACTATTTCCACCTAGGTCCCCGACTTTGGTTGCTTTGGTGGGATAAAACCAACATTGAATAAGTAAGCGGCGATCTAATGACCCCCTATCGTAGGTTGGATCTATGAAACTTACCATATTTATTAGAAAGGACTTCTTCATTTTAACTTGGTGACTAAGGTTAGCAGCTAAATTATTCGCGACCCCATAACATAAGAGAAAGTTGTTGAGTTCATAAGCCCCCCTTAGAGAGAGGGGCGACTTTGTAGTAATAGTGAATGAGCAAGTAGAGGGCATTACTAAAAAGGTAGTGAGACTGACCGCAATTGCAAGCAGTTTGTATATATATATATATATATATATATATATATATATTGATCGTACATGGATCAGACAGTTGATAGTGGCCAACGGCGTCTGGAACGGCAGCTCCGGTGATGGTGAGAGACAGACGGGGGGGGGGGGGGGAGGGGGGGTGTACCTGCAAGGTACTCCGACGCTCAAGTGAGAGAGTGTATAGAGTAACAGCAAATACAGAAAGTGTAGAGTGGCAAGAAGAATGTGTCTAACCTGACCCTCTCAAATAAGAGGGTATTAATAGAGAGCCCCCAGTGCGGGGCCAACGGTTACCTGCAGTGGGCTGGATCAACTAGGCCCACTCCAAGCAACTGCTAGGGCTTATGTGTAGTAGTGAAGACCAGCACGTGGTCTTCGCCCTAGAGTAACTGCTCCTAGATTTCCGGAAGTAGGGCAGACCGAATCCTTCGGACGTGGGAGGTTACTTGGAACGTGTCCACGTGGTATGGACCGTTGGGTACTCCTCGCGGGGAGGAGCCTTCTGTGTCGAGGAGATATGAATCCTGTAGAATGGACATGGCCTCACGGGGAGGAATCATGTCCGTCGAGGAGTGATGTGTAGCATTCTTGTGGGGAGAAGCTGATCTGTCAGGGAGGTACATCTCAGGAGGGTGTGATGTCCTCCTTTCCTATTGTCCCAAGTACCCGACACTGCCAAAGTGCCCGGCGAAACTGTGGCTTGCATATGGCAGTCACGTGTCTTGCAGAAGGGCCTTATTGGGCCTCCCCAGGCTGTATGGGTTGGGCATGCTCGCCTGTTGGACAGCCTCGGCCCAGTCCAGAACAGGAGCCCCCCAAGTCGTTGCTCTGAGATGTCAGAGTAATGACTTAAGGGTTATTGGCATGTCGAGGATACGCCAAGAGAGGAACCGAGGGGGCCATTCTCGTGCTCGAAGTTCCTACAGTTGCACACAAGTTGGGCATCAGACAGTTGTGTCTGGTCGTAACGCCGGGGAGATGAGGGGTTTCAGATTCGAAACGTTGGGGAAAATCGAAAGGACACGCGTGGGAGGATGAACGGCTGCATGTGTGCCACGTGTCGTCTGTCATCATTGTCTAGGGGGCTAGGGCGGCTAGCTAGGGTAGCGCACTCAAGTGCCCTATGTCCCTCGAGTTCCGTGAAAACCACTATAAAAACTCCTCCCCTTGTTCATTTTCCCACTTTTTTCGTTTCTCTCTCAATAATCTCTCTCATTCTCTCTCTATCTTCTACAGTAGCCGTTCGCCGCCGTGAACTGCCAGAACTCCGCACCGGAAACCTAAATCGTCGCCTATAAGGTATTTGTTCAAAAACTGACCTTTTTCTTGCGTTTACTCTTGATTTTAACTAGTGTATAGCACTTCCTTGGTGAACTGATGAAGTTCCCATGAGAAGTGAAAGGGTTCCTGGCGAATACGGCGGGAATCTTTTGTTGTTGAGAGAGGAAGTGTTAAGAACTTCTCTCGCTTTTGTTGAATGTCTCGGGGACAAGGGATGAATATCTCGGGGACGCGATGAATGTCCCGGGGTCCCCAATGGTTACTTTTTTCGTTAGCATTATGGGAAAAAGGGGCATAATTTTCTGGGGAGGCGATGAGTTTCCCGGTGACCATGTTGTTCCTCGGCCGGCTATGTCGGGGAAACGAGAAAGCCTTGCCCCTTCCTCGCCCGTTCGCTTGAACAGCGGTGGAGGGGTGAATTTGATATGACCCATCGAATTCACCGTTTCCTTCTGCTTTTCAGGTAAATGGACGGTTTGGCTGCGAAGGTGGCCGTAGGATCCTTTGAAGAAGACGACTACCCAGAATCTTCTATGGCTCATATGGCTTTTGCACAAGAGCGCCCGCTCGAGGAGTGGGTCTGCGACGAAGCCCTTGAGATGTCGTCCATCTTTGTCTACAGAGACGTGGAAGATGCGTTATGTACCGTCGAGCATCGGCTAATTGGGTCTGATAAATCATGGAAGGTTCTCCGCCCTGAAGAGCATCACCGAATATGCTCGCCTTACCGAGGAATGCGTATCCTGTTATACGAGTTCATGTTCGAAGAAGCGGGGTGGAGGCTACCCTTCACGGATTTCCAAGAGGGGGTCTTCGCCTGGTTGAAGCTGGTACCCTCGCAAATTCACCCGAACTCGCTGGCCTTTATCCGGGCTTTTGAGCTTGTTTGTAAACACCTGAAAATCGGGGCGACAGTGTCCCTCTTCTTTCGAATATTCCATCTTCAAAGGTCGACGGTCGGTGGACGACACGACTGGGTGTCCTTTAAGCAAAACAAAGCTCTGTTCCACACGTATTTGGATTCCATCCGGGATTTCAAGTACCGTTACTATTTTGTGAAGCCGGTCACCCTTGGGGCTGTCAACTCGCTGTACCGGAGAGTTACCCGTGAAGTAGACAGTCGCTCCAAGGAAGTTTTGGAGCCAAAGTCCCCCCTGTACTGGATGGAGGAACACTTCAAAAAAGGGGTGGATAAATACAAGGTGAAACACAATAAGTTGGACGCCGATGACCGGGCAGCTTATGATAAGATCGTCGCGTTCGTCGAAAGCTTCAATGAAGCTCAGTACGAAACACTGGATGGCGAGCCTATAACGGGAGCAGACGGGCAGGTAATGAAGCAACGTCGCTTGATCAATACCCGTGTTCTGCTCGAGACCTTCTCCGATGAAGAAGCAGATGAGCTGTTAGGCGGTGAAAACATCCTCGACCTAAGCCTTCCTTACGTCTGTATACCTTGCCTTACTAATGTTTTCTTTCTTTTTGCAGGGAAAATGGCCAGAGCTGAGGAGAGGCTCAAGAAGTTGAAGGCGAAGAGGGCTCGGGAAGAACAGGCTCGGGGAGAGCCATCTCATTCAAAGGGTCAAGGTGTTGCTCCTTCTGGGGCCATGCCCAAGGGTGTTTCCTCTGCTGCGATGCCCGAAGGTTCCAGCCAATCCCAGCTTGCTTTGACTGCGTCGGGGACTTCAGGTAGGCGCACACCTCCTGCTGGGAGCCAGTCCTCGGGTAATCAAGGGACGCCGAAATGGCTACGGGTTTCGAATGCGGAGTTTGTCGACCTGGCCCATGAAGAAAGTCCCCCACCTCCTCCAAGCTTCGAACTCCCACCATGTCATCTCAAGCCCCGCTTCTTCTCTGAAGTCATTTATCCTGGCGTCCCTCCCTCTGAAATCCAAGTTGTGTTGGGGACCGCTGTGGAAGTGAGGAGGAGAACGATCTTTGAGGACATGTCTGCCGTTATGCGGCTCTGTTCGACTGCTATTATCCTGAACGATGAAACCCGCCCCGCTGCTGAACTTTCTCGACTGCAAGAAAGGCTCGAGACCTTGGAGGCTAAACTGCTAGACCTGCGCAAAGAGTTGAAGGAATGCAGGGACCTGAATAAAGAACAGAGCGAGCAGCAGCAACAGGCAGAGACAAAGCTAAAGGAAGCTGAGGAAGCGGAGAAGGGTCATCTTGCCCGGATCACCGAGCTGGAGGCAGAGGAGAAGCGGCTCAAGGAGAGGGTCGCAGAGCTGGAGGATGTTGTTCGGCCAGCTGAAGGTGAAACTGAAGAGGATAAGCTCCTAACCTCTCGGGCAGCTCTGGTGGCCAAACTCAGGAGAGTCGAGCAGGATCTCCGGCTAGCCGAGGATGATACTCTTGAGGCCGCGGACATAGGGTTCCGAAATGCAGTGGCGCAACTTCGGATCCTAAATCCCAGCCTCGTGACCGATGGGGCTGATGCTAACTGCGAGGTGGTCGATGGCCGGATAGTGCTGCCCGGGCAAGAAGGAAATGCCAACGAAGGAGGTGGGCCAGACGCTGCTGAAACTGCTGCCGAGACTGCTGCTGTGTAGGAGTATAGTTTACTTGGCCTGCGTGTCATTTTGTTGTTTTTGCCCGGCTTATGGGCCAGGGGCTTATTGATGTAATATTCGTACAATGGGTTTTGCCCGGTTCTAATACTTCACTTTGCCTCTTTATTTATTTTGCTTGTGTGTGATACTTTATACATTACTTATTTTTGCCTAAGTAGTTGAGGTCGCTGGCGCCTTGGGAGTTTGCTCGACTCTGATGATCCTCGACTGTGAAGAGAGCTAGTCGAGTGGTCGGGGGTTGTACTCCGACCTTCAACGAGGCTAAGAAGTTGGTCGAGGTCTTAGCTTCGTAGCGTGAACTTCCCATCGCGAGCTGGGTGTTTTGCGTATGTGGTATGTCAACGACGGAGCTCGGTTGAGGCCTCCTCGTAGGGCAAAAAAGTCTCACGCACACACTTCGTGGTTTTTGGCCGTCGTGTGTTATATAGAGGTGTCGCGCATGTACCATTGCATGCCCCCGTGGTCGCGACGTCGTACTGTCCCGGGCAGTGTCTAACTGTAATATTGTTTGAGCTTCTCAGCATTCCATGGTCGAGCAAGTTGTTCACCGTGGAGGTTTTCGAGGTAATAGGCACCCGTCCCCGTCTTTGCACTGACGCGGTATGGGCCCTCCCAGTTTGCAGCCAGCTTTCCTTCGCGTGAATCTTTCTGATTTCTCCGTAGGACAAGACTGCCTACTTGGAAGTCTCGCTTGATAACTTTGTCATTATAACGTAAAGTTATCTTTTGTTTTAAAGAGGCTTCTTGGAGGGAAGCGCCGGTCCTTATCTCTTCGACGAGGTCGAGCTCCTCTCGCAGGGCTTCGTTGTTTGTTTCTTCATCGAGGGGAGCTTCTGTCCTCCTCGAGGATTCCCTGATCTCCACGGGGATAACTGCCTCGGTTCCGTACGTTAGGCGAAACGGGGTCTCCCCGGTCATGGAGTGTGGGGTTGTTCGATACGCCCAGAGGACGCTGTGCAACTCCTCGACCCACTGTTGTTTGGCCTCGCCGAGTCATCGCTTCAGTCCCCGGAGTATCACTTTGTTCGCTGCTTCGGCCTGCCCGTTGGTTTGAGGGTGTTCGACCGACGTGAAGTGCTGTTTTGTGCCCAGTTTGGCGACGAAGTCTTGGAAGTTCCTGTCGGTGAACTGTGTCCCGTTGTCGGTGACAATGGCTTGGGACACACCGAATCGGGCGAGGATGTTTCTCTTGTAGAAACGGAGTATGTTGAAGGCAGTGATTTTGGCCAGCGCCTCTGCCTCAATCCACTTCGTGAAGTAATCTACCCCGACGATGAGGTACTTGTTTTGGTACGACCCTATGACAAAAGGTCCGAGGATATCCATTCCCCACCACGCAAACGGCCATGGGGATGACAATGACTTAAGCTCGTTTAGAGGAGCGAGGTGCATGTCCCCGTGTCTTTGACAATGGTCACATTTCTTGACGTGTTCCTTTGCATCATGTTGCATAGTGGGCCAATAATACCCCGCTCTGAGTGCTTTTCGGGCTAGGGACCTTCCGCCGAGGTACTGGGCGTTGATCCCTTCATGGATTTCTTGGAGGATCCCCGAAACTTTGCTTTCTTCGACACACCGGAGTAAGGGAATGGAGAATCCTCGACGGTATAGCTTACCTTCAACGATGGTGTACGCACATGCCCGCCTCTTGACTATCCCTGCTTCTTTAGGATCGTCGGGCAGTTTGCTCGTCATCAAGTATTCGTAAACTGGGGTCATCCAACAGTTTACGTCCCCGATGGCGTTGACCTCTGTGGTCAGTGTGGGTTTGTTTATGCTCGGCTGGGAGAGTATCTCCTGGATAACTGATTTGTTCCCTCCTTTCTTCTTAGTGCTCACAAGCTTGGAGACCACGTCTGCTCGAGTGTTGTGCTCGCGCGGGATGTGAGCCACCTCCGCGGAGACAAATTTCTTCAACTTTTCTTGTACCAAGGTTAGGTACTCGATGAGACTATCGTTTTTGGCCTGAAATTCTCCCCGAACTTGTGATGCCACGAGCTGGGAGTCTGTAAAGATTTTGACTTCATTTGCGCCAAGGTCTTCTGCAAGTCGAAGTCCCGCGAGGAAGGCCTCGTATTCGGCTTGGTTATTCGATGTCTTGAAGGACAGTTCGAGGGAAACCTCTATCAGGATACCCTGCTCATTTTTGAGGATAATGCCCGCTCCGCTACCTTTTGCACTGGAGGCTCCGTCGACGTAAATCGTCCATTTCTGGGAGCCATTGGTCGAGGATTCAGGGACGGTCATTTCCGCTACAAAGTCGGCCAGTACCTGAGCTTTCAAGGCTTTTCTTCCTTCGTATCGAAGGTCGAACTCGGATAGCTCGAGAGACCACCAGAGCATTCTCCCCGCCATATCTGGCCAACTGAGGAGCTGTCTGATAGGCTGCTCCGTCCTTACCACGATTGTGTGGGCCAGGAAGTAATGACGTAATCTTCTGGCTGCAGATACGAGGGCCAAGGCGACCTTTTCAATCTGTTGGTATCTGAGCTCGGGACCCTGAAGAGCTCTGCTCGTGAAATAAATCGGTTTCTGTCCGTCGGGGGTCTCCCGTATGAGGACAGCACTCACCGCTTCGCCGGTGACGGCCAGGTACAAGAAAAGTGTTTCCCCGTTATCTGGACGGGACAAGACCCGGGGTTGTGACAAGACTTGTTTTAGATGGAGGAGGGCTTGTTCGCATTCTTCTCTCCATTCAAAAGTCGCCTTCTGTCGGAGAAGCTTGAAAAAAGGGAGTGCGTACTGAGCAGATTTGGCGACAAAATGGGAGAGAGCTGTCAGCATTCCGTTAAGTGACTGGATCGACTTCTTCGAGTTCGGGGTAGGGATTTCGGAGAATGCCCTACATTTGTCAGGGTTCGCCTCGATTCCCCTCTCCGTGAGGTAGAAGCTGAGGAACTTCCCTGCGCGAACACCGAAGGTGCATTTGTCGGGGTTGAACCTCATGCGACATTTCCTCGCCGTGTCGAACACTTTCTTGAGATGAGCAGCATGGTCGACTTCTTCTGCAGATTTGACGATCATGTCGTCCATATAGACCTCGAGCACGTCGCCGATATCTGCCCGGAAGACCTTGTTCATCATCCGTTGGTAGGTGGCGCCAGTATTTTTCAAGCCGAAGGGCATTACGTTATAGTAGTAATTGCCCGACTCGGTCATGAAAGTGGTATGCTGCTTGTCGGCCTCGTCCATGGGGATTTGGTTGTACCCCGAGTAGGCATCCATGAAGGATAGTAATTTGAATCCTGCAGAGTTATCGACCAGCTGGTCGATGTTAGGTAAGGGATAAGAGTCTTTCGGGCATGCCCGGTTAAGATCCGTGTAGTCAACGCACATCCTCCATTTTCCATTATTTTTCTTAACGAGTACAACATTTGAGAGACAAGTCGTGTACTTGGCCTCGGAAATAAAGTTTGCCTCTAGGAGGTCTTTTACAGCTTTTTCAGCAGCCTCCATTTTTCCGGAGACTGCCTACGCCTACGTTGAGCTACAGCCCTAGCGGCCGGATCTATAGTCAGCTGATGACAAGCTACTTCAGGGTCCAGTCCGGGCATCTCTGCAGCACTCCAGGCGAACAAATATGCATTTTCTCGAAGGCATGCCTTCAGTTGCCTCTTCGCCAGGTTGGGGAGTCCATAGCCAATCTTCACGCTTCGATCTGGGCTGTCGCCGAGAGGAACCAACTCGAAATCTCCGTCTGGGACGGGGCGCGTTGGGTGGAGAGGCTGCCCATTGATTTCAACTGGGAGGTCCTCGCCCGCAGCTTCTTCCTGCTCCCCGGGAAACCTGCTGTCAAGGTCGACCGCGCTGACCGGCGGGAGTGGAACCTGCACGACGTCTGGAGATGCCCCAGCCTGAGTATTGGGTTTGACGCTGCCGACGACACTCAGACCTTTGATTGCTGCGTCGAAACATCTTCTGGCCGCCTTGATGTCCCCATGGAGAGTGACCACACGTCCACGCTTCGTGTAGTACTTCATCTTTAGGTGGACCGTTGATGGTATGGCCGTCAGTTCCGCCAACGTGGTCCTCCCCATGATGCAGTTGTAGAGGGACGGGCAGTCCACCACCAAGAAACGCGTCTTCACCTGTCGGGAAGTTTTCTCAAACCCGAAGGTGACCATCAACTCCACGAAGCCCCATGATCTGGTGGTCGCGCCATTGAAGCCTTGTAGGTCTGACCCTACGTACGGGGACAAGTGTCTCTTGGTAAGCTAGAGGGTCTCGAAGAGGTGGACGTACATGATATCCACCGAGCTCCCCTGGTCAACCAAAATTCTGTGGACATCAAAATTGGCCATCTGTTCCCGGATTAGGAGGGGGATGTTGGCGTTAGGTGCCCCACCGGGAAGTTCCTCGAGGTAGAAGGTAATCGGAGTTGATCTTCCATTAACCCTCTTGAGGGTAGGGGCTCGAGGAGTTGTTGCTTTCAGTTCGTCGAATTTCCTCTTTCTTGACCCTACGGTCAAACGGTCAGGGGCTCCGCCAAATATGACCAGGGCTTGGGGGAAAGACTCCCAGGTACTGCGGGCACTTATTGGCTCTTCTGCTGGGAAGTTCTTCCACATGTTTCGGACAGCTTCAGGGTTGTCGAGTTCTCCCAAAAAGCCAAAGTCTTCAGGTCGCGTGATGCTCAACGCGACTTGCAGCAATCCGTTGTTGGGAGAAGGAGTTGACTCCTCGACATTCTGGGCCTCCTGGACGCTGGGGCGGGGGGCCTCTTACTGCTTGGCGTACTTCTTCAGGTACCCCTCTTTAATCAGCATTTTGATTGCGTCCTTAAGGTGGACGCAATCTTCAGTAACGTGCCCGTGACTGCGATGGAACCGGCAGTATTTGGACTTGTCAGCATTTGGTTTGGGAACCGTTGGTTTCGGGAAGCAGATTCCCCCTTTGATGAACTCCGAATTGGGACAGTCGCTAAAAATGCGCGTGCAGGACGTGTTTAGCGGTGTGTAGTCTTTGAAAAGGCCAGACGGTCCCCGTGATTCGCGGGGCTCTTTGGTCCGAGCTTCTTTTTTTCTTTCCCCACCTCGCCTAGGTGGAGGGGAGTCTTCTCTTCTCCTGTCTCCACCTCGCCTGGGTGGAGTGGAATCTTCTTCCTTGTTGCCGCGGGGGCCTTCTCTGCGCCTTGAATCAAGGGTAATTTATGTGGCTTCAGCTTCCTTGAACTCAATATGCGACTGAGCCCTCTCGAGGAGGCCTTCAAAGCTGCGGGGACGGTGTAGTCCGACGAATTCTACGAACTTGAATCCTAGTCGCAAACCCTTGATGATGAGATACATTTTGATGTGATCGGTCACGTGGATTTCGACCGCTTCTTTGTTGAACCTCTCGATGTAGCTCCGGAGAGGTTCATCTTTCCCCTGAAAGATGGCTTCCAGGGAGGCTATCGTCTTCGTATGTCGACGAGAAGCCGTAAAATGTTTTCTGAAGCGCTCCCTCAGGACCTTCCACGACGTGATTGATTCAGATGCTAGGTTTTTGTACCAAGCCATGGCCCCTTTCCGAAGAGTCGTAGGGAATAATCAATATCTGATAGTGCCGGAGACATTCCTGAAATCGAGCAGAGCTTCAAAACTCTCGACATGGTCATCAGGATCAGATGTCCCGTCATATGTCCCCAAGGATGGGGGCCTCTCCAGGTCCTTAGGAATAGGGGCGTCCATGATGTGCCTGGCCAGAGGGGTCCGGTAATCGTCATCCTCGCTGGCTCCCGGAGACAGAGAGGGGGAGTGTTGTCCATGAACATAGTGACGCCTCGGGGAGTGGTCCTTTGGGCGGCCTCGGGGATCCTCGGCGTCCGGCCTGCTCCTTTTATTTTTCGAGGAGCGAATTGGCCCCTTTAGTGGCGGGGAGCGGTGGCGTTTCTGAGGATGTTCCGGCTGAGTACACTCTAAGCGTGGCCTGCGACCCCTCTGAACTGGGGAGGGGCTGCGAGATGCCTCTGGGGACTGCGAATGTCTTGGAAATGGCGGTGGTCGGTGCCTTCGCGGGGAAGTCCGACCACGACCTTTCTCCAGCACCTCGATCCGGATGTTCTGGTTGAAGATCATCTGGTTGGTCTGATTGACCAAAGCAAACAAGGCAGCAGTGCTCGAGTCCGCATTTGGCGGCGGATCCACGGGCTGGAAAACGGGCTGGAGGACTGTTTCATGTCCATCTTGGTGAGCTGTCTCGTACTCCACTTCCTCGAAAAATGGTGAGGCGGTGAGTCCGTCTTTGATGTCGTTCTCCATGACAGGTTGGGCAGCGTTATTGTCGACGTGGTTACCAGTATTGAGCTGCACGATAACGTTGTCTAGAGCTTGATTCGCCGACGAGTTGGCCATGATGGTTGTTGAATGGAGAAAGCTTTGGTTTATCGAGCAGAAAAATGGGGAAGCTTATAAGTCCCCACAGACGACGCCACTGATTGTACCTGGATCAGACCGTTGATAGTGGCCAACGGCGTCTGGAACGACAGCTCCGGTGATGGTGAGAGACGGCGGGGGGGGGGGGGGGGGGGGGGTGTACCTGCAAGGTACTCCGACTCTCAAGTGAGAGAGTGTAGAGAGTAACAGCAAATACAGAAAGTGTAGAGTGGCAAGAAGAATGTGTCTAACCTGACCCTCTCAAATGAGAGGGTATTTATAGAGAGCCCCCAGCGCGGGGCCAACGGTTACCTGCAGTGGGCTGGATCAACTAGGCCCACTCCAAGCAACTGTTAGGGCTTACGTGTAGTAATGAAGACCAGCACGTGGTCTTCGCCCTAGAGTAACTGCTCCTAGATTTCCGGAAGTAGGGCAGACCGAATCCTTCGGACGTGGGAGGTTACTTGGAACGTGTCCACGTGGTATGGACCATTGGGTACTCCTCGTGGGGAGGAGCCTTCTGTGTCAAGGAGACATGAATCCCGTAGAATGGACATGGCCTCGCGGGGAGGAATCATGTCCGTCGAGGAGTGATGTGTAGCATTCTTGCGGGGAGAAGCTGATCTGTCGGGGAGGTACATCTCAGTAGGGTGTGATGTCCTCCTTTCCTATTGTCCCAAGTGCCCGACACTGCCAAAGTGCCCGACGAAACTGTGGCTTGCATGTGGCAGTCACGTGTCTTGCAGAAGGGCCTTATTGGGCCTCCCCAGGCTGTATGGGTTGGGCCTGCTCGCCTGTTGGACAGCCTCGGCCCAGTCCAGAACATATATATATATATATATATATATATATAATGTAAACGAAAAAAAAATCTAAAAATCATGTCATTAAAATAATACTTATCATAACATATTTCTACCATTAAGAATTCATAAAAAAACCTTATGTGCATACAATTCTACCTAAACAGTCTCATAATCTTATTTTCCAATAGTAAAACCATATTTTTGACAATTTATTTTAAATATCAAATATCATTCTATTTGAGTAAACAAACATTTACTAAAATACTAGAATGTATATATTAAGAATATAATTTTTATTATAGTTTTTTATCTACCAATTGATTCGATTTAACTAAAGAATATGAATAGGTACAAAAATAGGTCAGAAAGTTTTATCCAACCTCAACTAGGATCACTCCTACTTTACTGAATAAAATTTGAAATTTTTTGGGACTAATATGTAAGAAAGTTAGTCTACTTTTCGTTGGTACATGAATTAACACATTATAATTCTAAGCAAGGAGTTATCTTCAATCTAGTACGTTATGGCCTATATAAATTTAGGTTTTGTTCCTCAACTTGCAATCTAAACACTTCACACTATACCTAGCCAATTTAAATCGTTACAGAGTCTAACTCACAAATTATGTCTTCTTTCTAATTGTTCATGTTTCACTTTAAATGATTTTTGTGGCATGATTTATGAGAAAATCAATGACATGGGATTCGAATTACGAGTTGCATAATTATATTATCTTCTTTAATCTTATTCACATATTCAGTTGACTTTAGTCCTATATTTCTCAATCCAACACACAATCAACACAATTTGAAATATAAAATTACTCTTCATTCATCACTACAACTTTAAATTACTAAACATGTTCAAACAATTACAAGTATACAAATATAACATGCAACAATATAAATTCTTAAGAATATTATGCATGCAACATGTTCTAATCTACTTAAACTAAAATCGACAAATTCTTATTGCATAAACCCTTACTCTAATGTATGAGGAATGGAGGAAGGAGAATACGCTTTGATTTTCACATGGACACCACAAAAAAAGCATCTTAGCCTCATTTTGTAGCGTCGACCGGGAAACCGACCTAAAAACGTCAATTTTACGTTAACAGAAATGAACACTAACTTATTTATTCAATTAAAATTTATTGTTTAATCTCTTTATTAATAGCGTCAAGAAAATCTAACACTACTACATTCCTAAGCCAAACAATGTTTTTTTATTTATTTAAAAAAATTTATAAAAACATTAACGTCTCATAAGATTGATGATGGATTATTTGAGCCTTGTTTTTCTTATTTCTTTCAATTATCTAGCTTTTTGTAATTTATTCATCCTTTTATTTATTCTTTATATCTTTATATTTTCGTCTTTATTTCTCTTCTCCTTTTCTTTTCTTTTTTCCCCCTTCTATTATCTCTTTTTTAAAGGTGTGAGACAAGATTTAAGGATAGTCTTTTACATTATTGTTCTTAGTAAGTTCTAATAATTTCTCTTGTATCATATTAATGTTAGTGTGTGAGGCACTTTTAGTGAGGAGAGAATAAGAAAATAAGGATTTGTATTATTGAATTGTGTAAATAATGATACAAGCTAGGTCTATTTATATACAGCCCTAATTGGGCTTGGGCTAACACAACTTAGATTATATCTAAATATTAAATCTAATCAAATCTAATCATATCAAACCAAATCTAATATAATATTTCAACATACCCCCCATAATCCAAGTTGTTGAATCTATGCTAATCATAGTCGATCTGAACTATTCCTAATTTCTTTCTCAAATTCAGGAATCTGTCGATCTTTAATCCTTTAGTGAAAATGTCGGCCAACTGTGCTTCACTTGAGCAATGCCTAACTTCAAGTTCACCTCGATTTACCTTTTCCCTTAAGAAGTGATATCTAGCTTCGATATGCTTACTTCTTCCATGTAGAACTGGATTCTTCGCCATATTTATAGCTGACTTGTTGTCGATTTGCAACACAAGAGGTTTCTTCACTTCGACCTCCATTTCTTCAAGTACTGATCTGATCCAAATTGGTTGACATGCAGCATATGATCCAGCTATATATTCAGCTTCACACGATGACAATGCCACCACAGGTTGCTTCTTCGAACACCATGAGATTGGGGCACCAAATACTTGAAAAAAATAGCCAGTTGTACTTCTTCGATCTTCCTTATCTCCACACCAATCAACATCTGAAAAACAATTAACTATTGCTCCTTTGCCTTCAGAATCACGCCGAAATAGAATTCCAAAATCTGTTGTTCCTTTTAAGTATCTCAGAATTCTTCTTGAAGCTTTCATGTGTGACACTCTTGGTTCACCCATGAATCTGCTCACTAATCCGACTGTGAAACCTATATCAGATTGACTATTGCATACATATCTCAGAGATCTAACTATTTGTTTAAACAAAGTTACATCAACTTTGTCTTCCTCTCCATGATTCTCCAACTTCAAGTTTGTTCGACAGGTGAGGATGCATGATTTGAATCATCCATTATGAATCTCTTAAGTATCTCTTTGACATACTTCCTTTGATGTAGCACCATACCTTGCTTCGACATATGAAATTTCATGCCTAGGAAATATGACAACTTTTCCAGATCCGACGTCTCAAATTCCTTCTTCATCAGCTCTTTGAACTTCGACAAGTTCTTCAGGCTATTTCCAATTACTAACAAGTCATCGACATATAAACAGATGATTGTTATATCTTGTGCTACAACCTGAACATAGACACCATACTCAAACTTGCATTTGACAAATCCCAATTCGACTAAGTATGAGTCGATCTTCTTGTTCCATGCCCTTGGTGCCTGCTTGAGACTAGGGGTGGAAAAACGGGTCGTGGCCCGCCGGGCCTGCCCGCGCACCCGCCAAAAAATGGCGGGTTGGGTTGGGATTTTGGGACCGCTTCCCACCAAAGCCCATCCCGCTAAAACCTGCCGCCCGCCAAAGCCCGCCCCGCCAAAACCCGCCGCCCGCCAAAGCCCGTCGCACTTATTCGTTCAGCTTGTCCCACCTTAAATCCGCCATTTTTTTAGTTAATTCTAGTCATTCCAATTCTTGATGATTTTATTTTATACATTTATTTGAGAATATATGCAATATTTTTTGAAGTAAAGTTTGTTAAAAAGATGCTTTATAAAAATTGTTCTAAAAAATAAGTGAAAAATTTAATTAAAATGTAAAATAAAGCCTATTAATCTATTAAAAAAATGAAAATAAAAAATAAAAAAAGTAGGCGGGCAAGCCCGCTGCCCGCCAACTCGCCACCTTGGTGGGGTGAGCTAGACTTTCATGCCCATTTCCACTTGGCGGGCTTGCCCGCCCCGCCTTTTTTTTGGCGGGCTTAAGGCGGGGTGGGGCGGACGGCCCGTTTTTCCACCCCTACTTGAGACCATAGAGCGCTTTGTGCAACTTATATACTTTACTCGCTTCCTTCTGAATCACAAACCTAGGAGGTTATGTGACATAGACCTCTTCGTTTAATGGACTATTTAGAAAAGCTGGCTTCATATCTAAGTGAAATGTCGACCAACCTTGGTTACATGCCAATGCTACCACTAGTCAAACAGTCTTAAGTCTTGCTACTGGAGCAAATACTTCAGAGTAGTCAAGTCCTTCTCTTTGAAGAAACCCTCGAGCTACTAATCTTGCTTTATGTATTGCTATCGACCCATCAACATTGTGTTTCAACTTGAACACCCACTTTACTTTGATAGCTTTTGTATGTGCTGGCAATTCGACTAACTCCCATGTGTTGTTTCTTTCGATTGCATATAACTCTTCGACCATAGCTAACTTCCACTGTTGAATTTTTAAAGCTTCGTTATGGTTGATTGGTTCAGCACGTGCAAGTAAAGCAAAATGAACTAATTCTTCATCAGGTGTGACTTCATCATCACCAGTCACTTCATAATCATGAAGTCTTGTTGGAGGAACTCTATTTCGCTGAGGTCTTTGACTTGTTTCAGCCACAACCTCTGTGTCGGGAATGTCAGCAACTGCTTCTACTTCGACTTCGACTGGATTCTCAGTAATTCCTTCATTTTTGACTTCAGCAATTTCTTCGTCGAAATCAGAGCTCATCAATGACTTGTTAATTGAATTACTAGAATTCCAATCCCGGGCAGAATTTTCATCAATCACAATATCTCGGCTCAACACAATTTTCTTATTAATTGGATTGAATAGCCTGTATGCACCAGTCTTATGATATCCTACCAGAATCATAGGTTCACTCTTGTCATCAAGCTTCCTTCTTCTTGCATCAGGAACATGCTTGTAACACATAGAGCCAAACACCTTCAGATGACTCACTAATAGTCGTTTTCCACTCCACACTTCTTCAGGAACCTTGTTCTTTAGCTTCTTGGTAGGGCACCTGTTCAGAATATAAACAGCTGTCGAAACAGCTTCACCCCATAAAGATTTTGGCAAATTCTTCTGCTTGAGCATACATCTTGCCATATCCAATATGGTTCTGTTTCTTCTTTCAGCAATTCCATTATGTTGAGGAGTATAAGGAGCAGTTACCTCATGATCAACACCATGTTCTGCACAGAATTTTTCAAACATCTTCGAAGTGTATTCACCATCTCCATCGGTTCGCAGAACTTTGATCCTCTTCTCACTCTGGTTTTCGACAAGCATCTTGAATCTCTTAAAGATTTCAAATACTTCATCATTTCCCTTGATCACATAGATCCACAACTTTCGACTAAACTCATCGACAAACGAAATAAAATATCTGTTTCCACCAATGGTATGTTCTTCGAACGGACCACATACATCTGAATGTACAACTTCGAGTATGCAGGATGATCTCATTGGCATAGTCGAAACGAAAGAATTTCTGGATTGCTTTCCTACTAAACAACCTTCACAGAGTTTATCAGGCATCTCAAGACTTGGAATACCAGATACCATATCTTGAGTAATCAGCTGATTGAGTGATCGAAAGTTCAAATGTCCAAACCTCAAATGCCACAGCCAACTATCCTTGTGGTCGACAACAATTTTTAGACATTGTACTTCAGTCGAACTGATCATGGTCTAAAACGTCCCGTTCTTCGACAACGGAGATTTCAAGACCAATTGTTTTGGGTGTCGAACAATTTCAAAACTCCATCTTTCATGACAACTGAGAAGCCTTTTTCGACCAGTTGTCTAACACTTAACAGGTTGCACTTCATTCTAGGTACATAGAACACATCTCTGATCATAGCTTTCGCCCTATTACTCAGTTGAAAAACTATGTTGCCAGTACCTTCTGCTTGCAACGAACTGTTATCAACAAGTTTTATCTTGCTCTTCTTCGACTCATCAAAATCTGCCAACCACTCCTTTCGACCAGTCATGTGATTTGCGCAGCCTGAGTCGAGGAACCAGATCTTGGATTCGACATGGTTATCTGCTACTGCAGCCATAACCACCATACCACTTTTAGAATCATCTGAATCTTGGCGTGCAAGGTTCGCTCCTTCGTCCTTGCCTTTTTCCGATCCATTGTCTTTCTTGTACCAACAATGTTTGGCCAAATGACCCATCTTTTCACATTTATAACACCGTATACCTTTCTTATCTTCTTTGTCCTTTCGATAGTTTCCTCCTCCTCTTTTCGAGGATTTAGAAGCTCTATCTTCGACCTGATTTTTGTGAGGATTCGACCAAGACTTCTTTCCTTGAGTCTTGTCGACTTTGCCTTTGAATTTGTTGGAACTACCATTCTTTTTCCAAGACTGAGCCTGCAGTGCTTGTATCGAATCCTGAACTCCCTTTCTTTCGACAATCCTCATCTCATGCGCCTCTAACGAACCAACCAAATCTTCCACTTTTAGGGTTTCAAGATTGTTGGATTCTTGAATAGCTATGATAACGTGATCAAAGTGAGAGGTCAACGTTCTCATTACCTTCTCAACTATCATCTTATCAGTTATGGTTTCTCCACAACCCTTCATGAGATGGACGAGTTTCTGAACCTTCGACACATATTCTGCAACTTTTTCGTCTTCTCCCATCGACAACAACTCATATTGTCGACGCAAGGTTTGCAACTTGACAACCTTGACTTTCTCACCTCCTTCATAATACTTCACCAGAATATCCCATGCCTCTTTCGTCGTTTTAGCATGAGAGATTCTGTCGAAGTTAACAACATCGACCGCCGTCTGAATGCAATAAGCAGCCTTGCAATCTTTCTTCTTGACTTCATTGTGGGCTTTTTTCTGTTCTTCGATTGCATTTTCAGCTAACACAGAAACGCCGCCAATAACCACTTCTAGGGTATCATGGAAGCCAAATAAGGATTGCATATGTTTTTTTCCATCGGATCCAATTCTTGCCGTCAAGCATTGGAAGGGAATTCGGAATGCCCTTATCACCTGTCATCTTTGCGGCGGTTGATTCACTTGCCCTGGAAACACGATATCTGACGTGAAATTCTTGAAAACTCGATCAAGAACAACAACCAGAAGCTCTGGATACCAATTTGTTAGTGCGCGAGACACTTATAGTGAGGAGAGAATAGAGAGAGAATAAGGAAATAAGGATTTGTATTATTGAATTGTGTAAATAATGATACAAGCTAGGTCTATTTATATACAATCCTAATTGGGCTTGGGCTGACACAACTTGGATTATATCTAAATATTAAATCTAATCATATCAAATCAAATATAATATAATATTTCAACAATTTAAATAAACATTTGAGTTATCTAGTTAGTTGAGTTTGATTGCTAAGTCCTCTTGATTTCATTTCATCAAGTTACCCCTAATGAATGATTTTTGATTTCCTTTTACATCTCCTTTCTTGATGATAGAGCCAGCCTCATGTCATGGGAACTCATTGTAGTTATTTGAAAACCATAAAATAGAGCCCCTAGCAAGCTCAACCACATTAAAAACAAACTACTTAAATTCCATTAAAATACTATTAATGACCTAATTTACCAACGAAGAATTCATCAATTCGAAATTTAAATACATAAATGTAGTTATAATAGGGTTGCATTAACCAAGACTAGGGGTGGGAATAAGCCAGGCCAGCTAACAGGGGCATACGGCCTAGCCTAGATAGGCTCAGGCCAGACCAGGCTTTTCTTAAATAGAAAAGGCATAGGATTTTTTATAAGCCTATTTAGCTAATGAGGCTAGGCCACAGGCCGTAAGAAAAGCCTTTTAAGCCTATCAGGCTGGCCTATTTAAGAAAAAATCAATAAATTTATTCTTATTATATTCTATTTTGTACTTTGAATTAAAATACGAAAATAAAACTTAGTTATCTTGAAAAACTTATGAAAATAAATTGAAAAAACATTATAAACAATGCCATAAGTTGTTGTCATAAGTTTTTCTCATAAGTTATCTTCAACTAATAGTATAACCAAACTTATGCTAATAAGAAAACTTGAACGAGACAATGAAAATAGACATTTAATCTCATTGATCTTTTAACTTGTTAGTCTATTTAACATTAGTTGAATTTCTTATTTACAGATGTTCAAATGAAGTAGGCTTTTAAATAGGCTAGTAGGTTAATCAGGCCTTCGAAAATGCCAGGCTTAGGCCTAAAAATAATCCTATGATAGGCTACAGGCCAGACTTAGGCTTTGAATTTTTTAGCAAGCTAGGCTCAGGCTTGGCAAAGCCTACCTCGGGTTAATTTTTTTGAGAAAAAGGGAGTTATGGGTACTACTCAAATCCTACCCATTAGCATTCCTAAGAATTTTTTGAGCTGTCATGGATTCTGTGGTTGAGGGCTTCCCTTTACAAAAGGTTTTTGAATAGCAGAGAAACAAGGAATCAAGTTCTGGAACATTCAGTAAAAGCCTCTTCAATGTGTCCTTGAGCCAAAACAGGTGGTGAAACTAAAGAGATGGAAGAAAAGGGAGAGACATGAGTTATACGGATAATAGAGGCAACGAGGGCGCCTGAAGACATTCAGAAAGTGGGCGGTACAAATTCAATTTGCAACAAACTGAATATTGAAAGATTGGCAGAGTCCCTAGGTGCTGTGGCTATCACCAGCAAACCATTGTTAGACAAGTCCCTAGTAACTCAAGGAAAGCACAAAGGTAAGAAATAGAGCAGGCATAAATTTGGCAAGAGGGTGAGCAAGGAAAAATTGAAGAGTATTGAGTTTGAGAAAGGAAAGAGACATCTTGTTGACATTATGGTTTTGGAAGGGTCATTGGCGGAACTAGGGAGTTATGGAAAGAAAATGAAACAAGAGGAAGAAAAGGAGAAAATAGCCTTTTAGAATGTAGAGGTGGTGTTGGAAGACCAACACCACCTAATCCAATGAAAATTGTAAGTTGGAACTGCATGAGTTTGGGGAGTCCCCATGCATTTCGAGCCTTGCTGAGGTTCATACTTCTAGATAATCCCACCCTGATCTTTTTGATGGAAACTCGTCTTAAAGAACAAGAGATGCAAAGTATAAATTTCAAGAGTCGTTCTTCATAGTGGAGTGTAGTGGTCAAGGGAAAGAAAGAGCAAGAGGTATTGTCCTGGTGTGGAAGGAAAATTTAAAGCTCTCAGTAACATCCTTCTTCATCAATCATATCAATGGATCTACTATAAATGAAGAAGAAAAACTTCCATAGTTCTTTTTCAGGAGTCTATGGACACCCTGAGGAGTAGAACAAAAGGAGAACGTGGTAATTAGTCCAACAACTTTAGCAGGAGTATGGAGCCAAATGGCTTTGCTTCGGTGATTTCAATGACATTTTAGCTGATAGTGAAAAACAATGACAGAAGTCAAGGTCTAGTAGTCAACTTCTTTAGGCTAGGTTGTTTGTGGAGATCTGTGTTTTGCAGGATCTTTGGTTTGAAGTTTATACCTCATGTGGTCTAACAGGAGAAAGGAAGCTAATAATATCCAATTCCGCCTATATAGAGCTTTCGCAACCTCTGATGGGATCTCGAGATTTCATCCTATAAAGGTGATACACCTTCATTGTTACAGGTCAGATCATCACTGATATCAGATACACCCAACAATTAATCGAACATGAATACAAACACACATACGCCCAACCCCCAACCAATTCATGTCACATACCTAAACACAAAACCAAGAGCATGACCCATACCACCAACAATCATATACCGCCACCACATCTTACTATAGCCCCGATGAGACATATGATTCCACCTCATCCCACCATAGCACCCAACCAATGTACACCCAAACATCACACCACCAAAGCACCTAAACATCACATCGCAAAAGCACCCAACCAAGACATGCCTTTCAAACACCACTAGAACCATTGTTTCGATTACAAAACGATTCAATGTCCAATTCAAACAACTAACCCACCCACACATAACCTAACCAACACGACCCAAATACGACAACATGGACACCGAACTCGTTTACTGCAGCGCCGACTATTGGGGAAATATGATTGAATTTTTTTTAGATATGCTAGGACCCTCGCACCAACCACCTTTGCCTCAGGCGAATACTAGAAGACCCCAAACACATCAGGGAAATCGTGGGAGACCTCGAAGGCAAGTAAATGCGTCGGGTGTGGAACCAGTAGGCGTTACGATGGAGCAGATCATTAAATTTCTATCCAATCGTTGTGTAATTTTATTTCATGGAATAATATATTTTATGAAACATGTTATTTATAATAATTTTTTCATCAAAATAATTATAAAAAACGAAACAATACAGGAGCCACGAACAATGGCGCATGCACCTAAAAGTTGAATGCATGCGCCACACCCATTGACTACTCCTAAGGACATACACATAGGCTATGATGCCTTAGACCAAAACATGAATGCATGTGCCACAGACAATAGCAACTCCTCTTGAGGAAGATTTTTTTTTTGAAATATGGTTAATTTCGTAATTTTTTAAAAATGTGATTATTTTGATTTTTTTTTTTTAAATATGGTTATTTTCAAAAGAAAAATCTATAAATGTCTATTAAGACATAGTAAAATTATGTTTTTTGTTCTCTTATGTTCTTGCTCACTAACAATGTTTTTTTTATATTGCTCTTCTTTGTTGAAGTTTTATTTTACTCTATAATTCAAATTCTTTAATTAATTGTTAAATATGAATGTTTTTTTTAATTTTATATATATTTTTATTTTAAATATTATTACTTTGCATATTGATTTTTAGTTTTTTTTTACAATAACACTCATCCCATTCCACTATTTATTATACGACTATAATATTTTAGTGGTTCGATATTACATAATTCTATCTAAAATCGATAAAACAGTTTATTAAAATATTTAAAGAAAACGAAGGAATTGAGTAATCACCAAACAAACAATGTTTAAAAAAAATTTAGAACTTGTTTCTTTTAAGTATTTCTATATTTATTTTTCTAAAATAACATTTAAAAAATAATACATTTTAATTGTATTTTATAACTAAAAATAAAAAAAATACTTTTTTTGTAAGGAAAATTAATAGATGTAGATACAAGAGAAATGGAATAACACAAACTATAACCAAATGACAACGTTAGGAGGCACAAGTGCCTAGAACTAATAAAATACAAGAACTATCAAGTTAGTAGAGAAAAAACCCAACCCAACAAGCCAAAAAAAATATCATAAATAAAATACCATTATATGATGCCTCATCTAACAAAAAAAATGGCTAGAGCTCAGACTACCAACCCCACCATCAACAGACCAAGCAATCCAAGCAACACTAAAACCACTAAGCTCCACTGGAACAAGTCAAAACTCTTGATCCACTAAAGGTTTAGACATGTGATAGTATTTTGAAGCCAGTTGGAAAACAGGATAAGCTTAGCAATGACCATGTAAGAAACCATTTTCAAGTAACAAAAATCCTATACCCGACATTGGAAGCTAAATTATAAGTAACAAAAAGATGAGAGGCGGACTCAAGCTAATCCTCGCACAAACTATGAGTGGTATCCTCAAGGTTGACAATGACCTTTCACTTGAACCAATTCTCTCTATAGGGGGGCCTATCCTACAAAATATGTTAGGAGAAAATCAAAACCTTGGGGGGAGCCCAATTAGTTTAAATGAGAGGAATGGTCGAATTCTCCCTAGCTAAAGATGATTGAGGGAGGGGAACGAGGTCTGATTGGGCGAGAAATGCAGACGCCACAGGGAAAATACCATCTTTAGATTGAATCCAAACTCACTTATCACTCTCCTCATTTAGCTGAAACTTTTGGAGGACCAAAAATAATTCATAGACGATAAGTTCCTCATGGACGAAGAAAGTTCTTCTCCATCTAAGATACTAGGAAATCTTACCTCACTCACAAAACCATCTTGAATCTTGGATATGGTGAAAAGTCTATGAAACTTTATTTTTAGGGGTATATTTTTAACCAATGGTCCTTCTAAAAGAGAGTCAGAAGGTTGGAACCAACTTTTTTGACCAGCCCTCTCTCAAACCAATTTAGGGGTCCTCCTTTATGGAACTAAGAAGGGCCATTCCTCTCCACCAAGAGGAAACAGAGCAAAGTCCCAATAGCCTACCCCTACACATGGAAGATATAGAAGAAGCCTCATATCGGACATATATGATATCAAACCAAAGATTAAAGGTACCTAATAGTAGCTTCCATCTCAATTTGGATAAAAGGGATAAGTTAACAAGTTGGAGACCTCTCACACCAAACCCCCATTCTTATTAGGTTTGCAAACATCATACTAGCTCATCATGGGTATCTTAGATTCCCCTTTCACAACTCCCAAGGAAGATCCTCTGAATCCTAAGTCATTTTTCCAAACTTTGACAGACATCTTAAGAAAGTAAAGATAGAAAATAAGAAGAGCATTAAGGAGAAAATTAAGAAAAACAACTCTACCGCTAAGCTAACATATCTATGATTCCATGAATCAAGTCTCTTTCGCATCAAATTAACAAGAAGTTCCTAGGTAGCTTGTGATTTAAGGTTGGCTCCTACTGGAAAACCTAGGTACTTAAACGGAAGAGAGTCAAGCTTACAATGAAAAAAATCCCCAGGTAACTCTAAAAGGGAAGGATACATATTGATTCCAATTAGGCCATTCTTATGAAAATCAACTATGAGCTTAGAAGCATTCTCAAATCCTCTCAAAATATCTTTGACAGTCCAAAAATTCAGGACTGAGGGATCAATCACGATTTAGATATCATTAGCATATTGAAGATGAGAGATCTCCAAGTTAGATGAATCTACTTTAAACTTGAAAAAGAGATTGAGATCAAAATCCCCCTAATCTCCTTGCTTCAATATACTTTGAATCTTAATCTCATTAGTTGGGGATCCATTTAACAACACAGTTAAGTTATCAGAAAACACATAGACTCTAATCCAGGATCTCAATTTATCGTTAAAGGCAAATCCAATCAACATATAATCCAAAAAAATCTAACTCACAGAATCATAAGTTTTCTCAAAATCAATCTTCAAGATGAGACAACCCTTCCTAGTACATCTAGCGAAATCGATAACCTCGTTAACTACAACCACTTCATCCACCAATAACCTTCCATTCAGAAAAGCCGAATGATTAAGTGAAATCAACTTATCCATTACATACCCCAATCCATTATCCAAAACTTTGGCTATAAACTTATAAAGAGAGCTAACACGAGAAATATGCCTAATGTCTCTCAAATAAGACGGGTTCTTGATCTCAGGGATGCGAGTCAAAGTAGGAGGTAGAGCTATGGGGTAACGATGCAAAGCGGTGAAAATCAGAAAACAAAACTCAAACTTTTATTTCCATCACATAGATACACTACCTTATAAATCCCCTCAGTGATTAAGGGAGATGTCAAAGACTTATTAACATCCTCCAAAAGGACACCTCGACTAGTTTAGGGTGATCAACATTCGGTTCTTTAAACCGCTTAGAGAAATAAATAAATACCTCTTGCCAAATCTCAAAAACCCATTCAATACAATCATTACCCATCTTAAGGTCCAAAATCGAATTTCTTTTACTCATACTCTTAATAGAAACATGAAGAGAAAAAAAAATTTTCCATCTCTTTCTTTGAACCACTCAGCCTTCACTCTTTTGGATAACTAAGAGTCCTTCAACATAAGTAAGGCCCTGTCATACCCTAAATTTTGACCACAAGATTTCCCATCATTATGCAAATCATCACCATAATATGGGTACACAAATATACCTCATCAGTCATCTCAAAGATTGTTGAGCATTTACCTCAATCAAGAATTAGGGTTTTGGACCCTCTCAGAACACTCAGACAAAAGATTAATCAAGAATTGACATGATCTTCAACTTGTCACGCCTTTCAAACATCCATGAAGGATCAAGAGGTCTCCAACATCAAGAATCAAGCATAAGAATGCAACATTTCAAGCTGATCAAGCCTCAAGATCACCAGTGTCACCAAATTAGGGTTTTGGTCAACCAAGGCCTCTAGAGGGAAATTTTCATCTGGGAATGAGACAATACTTCAAAACATGATCCAATAAGCTCAAAGGGACCTCATGGATCCATTCATAAGTTCAAAATAGCCTCAGAGGATGCATTCATCAAAAATCAGGAATTAGGGTTTCTTGACCTAATTCACCCCTAAGTTGACTTTTGGAGCAAGACATGAACCAAGACCTCAAGAAATGTTTTGAAGACCTCAAATATCTTATATTTATCCTTTTACAAGATTAAGTTAACACAAAAAACTTGGTTCACAAGCAATGCAAGGATTCAAATTCATCTGGACCACAAACTAGGGTTTCTGAGAAAAAGTCAACCATACCTTTGACTTTTGACCAAGACATGATCTTAAACCTTGGGAAATAATTCAAGACACTCTAAAACACCTATGGAATCCATCCATTGGGTTTGAATTAGACCAAGAACTTGATTTCATAAAGGATCACAAAGTTTGAAATTCATCTGATAAAAAGTCAACTATGCCCAAAACCAAGTTTGACTTTTGAGATTTTTTTGACAAACATGACTTCTTCAAGTAAAAAACAATGTTAATTTATGGTTTGAATCATCATCCATCAAGAAAAATCAAGAAAAGTGAGGTTACTTGCAAAAGGGGCAACCTTAAGAAACTTAAAATTTCACTAAGTTATGGAAAAAAGTGATTTTTACTCAACTTTGCAAGACCATAACTTGTGATCCAAGCAACCTTTTTCTTCCATCCAAAGCTCAAATGAAAGCTCTCATTACATACTACAAGATTGTCAACTACACCATATTACAAATCTTCATGGATTTTGAGTTATGGATTGATCAAAATAAAAAAAAAGTACGAAATGGACATTTTTCCAACACTTAGAAAAATTTGAGACAGAATCTGTCTCATGTTTTGTCCAACTTTGGAGGCATTTTCCATCATGATCCAAGATGAGTCAAGACCAAAGTTAAACATCAAAGTTGAAGTATGATATATGAGCTTTCCAAAGAGTACAAGAACATCATCAAACTCCATTTGAGCAAAGAGATATGGATTGACCAACATGCCTTGCTGCAAACTATTTTGCAAAATCAGTTTGGTCATTACTTGCCATACATGATTTTCTTGTCAAGTGCAATGATCAATGCCACTCACATTCATTGCATAACAGAAGAAATCATGGCAAACCTGCAAATTTGAGTCAAAGGGTCAAGAAACCCTTCAACTTGGTGTAATAGCTTTTGTCACATTATGCCTTGAATTCAAAGCCATTTATGTGCAATAGTGCACATTCAACAAAAGGACATTCCTCAGTCAAGATTCTCACATAAATAATTGTTGAACCCTAATTTTTGACCCCTAAGATTCCACATATCATTCACATTTTCATTTGCATCTTTACCACAAACAAGATCACACATTGGTTCCCTCGTCCCTCTCATCTTTGGGTTTATGCCTTGCAGGGTTTACTAGCCATCTGTGTGTTTCTTATTCACTTTATTGCTTTATTTGTTTATATTTTACTAACCTTAACCAAAATCCAAAAATATTTTTTGTTTTCTTTCACTAACATTTTCAGGGGAAGAACAGGTAAAAAATGCCAAAATAACAGTTCCACAGCTCGAATGAATTCTATCTGAGAAAAGTCAAAGTTGATCCGCAATCATGTCAAATTTATCTGGTCAAGGATTCCCCCAAGGTTCATGTGTTTATTTCCATGCCTTCTTTGACAAGCAAAAGAATCGAGCCGGAACCACAACAATGCATTCAAAAGAAGTATTTTTCAAAATTTGCACTAAGTAACCGGTTATCATATAGTCTGTAACCGGTTACCCTCGTGGAAATTTGAAAAAACTCAGCAAATTCAAATTCAGCAATTTTGCACCAATCTCAGCCCTTGATCACATTTGGAATATTCTAGACCATCTCATTTTAATTTCCCTACATCACTTTGATCATTTCCTACCATACACCTTCACTAATCACCACTCTTTTATGAATTTCCCTCCAAATTCAAATTCCAAGCCTAATTTTCATTTCCAAACCAAATTCCAATCCACCAAATTTTCTATGCCTAAATTCTATAAATAGAGGCTTCATTTCATTCATTTCACAAGCTTTTGATAGCCAAATTCACCTTGCTAAAATTTCTCTTGAAACTTTTGATAGCCAACAAACCTCTTGCAAATTCTCTTCCCAACCACAAATTTCACTAAAGCTCACTTTTCTTCTTTTGAAAGTTAACAAGAATTCACATTGAATCTTGTTCAACTTTGAGCTAAACCTTCATCCAAACTTGTTTTCTTCATCAATTCTCATAGATCAAGGCTTTGGTCTTTGGATCTTGAAGTAATTTGAAGGAATTTTCAGATTTGTAGTGGTAATTCATCTTTCACCATTGTTGAAGCTTCATCTTCATCTTCCATAATGTAGATCTTTGGTGATCCTTGTTACTTGATCCATTGGATCTTGTAATTGTGTTTAATTGCTGGTTTTTTCTGTTGTTTTACGTTAATTTTCGTGCAATTTTAGTTCCATGATCATAAGGTGTTTGTAAAAAAGTTTTGAAAGTGGATCATGCTGAATTTTGCACAATTTATTGCATTCTAGTGCAGAGTAACCGGTTAGCAGATATGCAGTAACCGGTTACTCTGTGTTAATTTTGAAAAAACTGCACTTATTTTGAACTAAGTAACCGGTTAGCAGATATGCAGTAACCGGTTACTTCGAAACAAAATGCACATTTTGGCTTGTTTTTGGGACTGTTTTGGTTCCTTTTCGATTTTCTTCCATTTCCTTTTGTTCTTAGCCTTAGATCACATAAATGTGTGGTTTAATTTGGCTTTATCTTCATTTATTTCTCTTTTCTTTTGATCGATGAAAGTCTTATGGATCTTAGAATTCCTTTGTTGAATTTTTGATCAAGACGAGATCGTCACCTATTTTCTTTTCGTGCGGCATTGCTTTCGGATGACGATCTACATATCGTTCATCTAGCATGCATTAGCACAAAGAGCTATTGACCGGCCTCATTGTAGGGTAATTACTCCGTAAGTTACTTGGCGATTGCTTAACATAGCGCAACATATGTCCATTTATCGGAATCAATAAAAAAATATTGATTATTTGTCTTTTGGTTCAACACTTATGAGACTTGTTGTTAGGAGGCTTTGGACTTATCAATCCTCTAATGATTTCTCATTAATCTTGACCTAAGTGCAATTATTCAATTATTATTGATCACTTACCCTAACAACTAACAACTAATCACTAACTTCTAACTTTTACTTTTATGTTTCCTTTTTGCTCCCTATCTCTCTTTTACTTTTATGATCCATTATTATCATTTCATATCATGTTTATGTTTCCGCAATTTTTCCTTTGTCCGTTGGACACATGTTTTTGCTTCCGCAATTTTTCCTTTGTCCGTTGGACACATGTTTATGCTTATGCCTTTTTCTCTTTGTCCACTTGGACCAAAAACATTAATAAAGGCCAAAACCTCTAAAAAACTTGTGCTTCTAATCTTGGAGTATGGTTACTAACCTTTGCAATGGACATGGAGTTTTGTACCTAGACCTTGGACTTCAATGCTATTCTTGGATCCTTGGACTTAGAACTAGGGCGTTTTCCCTTTGGTTTGGAATTATGGTTCGAAGACCTTGGACTTCAATGCTATTCTTGGATCCTTGGACTTAGAACTAGGACCTTCTCCCTTTGCTTTGGAATTATGGTTTGAAGACTTTGAAGACTTGTGTTTTTGCTTGGTTTATGGTGAAGACAACTACATTTGTGGTTAGATCTTTCTTATGCTTAGCTTTTACTTTATGCTTTAGGATAGTCACTTCTTCTCCTCCCCATTCTTCAATTTTCAAAACTTTCTCCCTTTTTCAAAACATTCTTGATTTCAAAGCATCATCTCTTTCATAATCAAACCTTGACTTTGTCAAGTGACTTTACTTTTTCCTTTTCATTTCTTAACAAATGCTAAACTACATAAGCATATTGACACCTTTTTCAAAAGACTTTAAAAAACACCAAACTTATTCAAACTCCTTTTGTGCCCTCGTGCACTTTCTTTCTTAAAACTTTTTCATAAGTTTAGACATGAGTCATTTCTTTAAGCAGAATTATTCGCTTGGAAATGACGACTTGTCTTTACATTTTAAAGTCAATCAAAACAAACAAATTTCATTCTTTGTAATACGAACTACGAGGTTTTGATCCTACATTGCACTTCGTAGGTACGTGGGCATGAGGCGACAAGTCTCTCCAAACACAAAAATCTTAAAAACAATTTCTCTTCTCATCTCCTCAATCTTTTTCAAGCAAACCATTTTCAGACCAAAAGCGTAAATATTTCAAAGGGTTCCTATAGAGTACTATAGACGTTTTGGGTGCTAACACCTTCTCATTGCGTAACCAACCCCCTTATCCAGTCTTTGTTCACTTGTTCTTGTTGTAGAGCTTGTGTAGGTTTTGTTCGCCCTTTTTCCTTTCCTTTTTTGGATAAAATAAAAGTGCGTCGGCGACTCTTGCTTTTCAAGTTAAGTTAATCAATAGCTTACACTCATAATTTTGCAGCTACAAAAAAAGTGGCTACTCTGCTGGGGAAATCCTCCCTTGAGGGGTTTATCCTACTTTGATTTATTTACTGCTTTTTGTCTGATTTGCTTGTTACTTGTTTATTCTGTTTGGGAGTTCCTCTGTGTGTGAGATAGGTCTTATACCCAGACCAGAGTGTACTCTGAGATAGGAGGATAGTATAGTCAAGGGAGCTTTGAGAGAGTCGAATCCCGAAAAAGTAGAACTTGAGAATCTATCCACTCGGTGGTTGCATCTTTGGAATTACTGATGCCGATCGAGCGATCGTTGAAGGCCTTACTTTTTCCATAGAAGTTATAACACTGAGGACCGTAGTAACCCTTAACCCATATTAGCCTTTTTAGGATCGTGGCACGGAAGCTATGAGGATGCAAATCTGACGTAGCTGTTACGCGATGCCACACTCAGGTTAGATTCTCTTGAGGATAACTACCAACCTCCAAGCAAATCGGTGCGCTGGTGTGCTGATAGAGGATTGTGGACCCTGGGCACTCTGTTAGAACCGCTGTTTTTTGCAGGTACAATGAAGATAAACCTTAGCTTACACCTTTTGTGGGATTGGTTCTTAACCTTGACTCCATGCTCGTGACTTGAACTGTTGAACCCGTGTGCATTGAGTGATCTTGTTTGTGGTTGTTGCATCCATGCACTCTTGCATCCATGAGCATACATATGCATTCTTCCCAGTTGCCTCAAAAACTCATTTCAACTATCTCTTTCTCCAGTTATCTGTTCACCGTCAAGTTGTTTCCTCAACACAACTACGGAACTAGAGCTGCCGTTCGATTGAGAATGGAAAACCAAGAATAACACAACGCCAAAGTCAGAATGGAAATTAATGAGTTGAAGGCCGGGATGACCAAACTTACAGAAATGATGCAAGTTCTGATTGCTAGAGGTGAACCACCTCAGAGGACTGTGATCTCTGAAATCTTACCTGCTGCTGTTGACCCTCCAATGACTCAACAACCAGCTTCTACTTGGCCAGAATTTGGGTTACCTCTGAATTACTCACCACCCTTTGTAACTACTCTTATGATTGTCCCGTCTGTACTGCCAGTATCTTCAGCTCCACTGTTCACTGAACTTCAGCCTGTTGTGCATTCTGTTGCTCAAGCTATTCATGAGAATCCTCCTTTCGTGTACCATGCTGCTGGTCCAAAATCTGAAAGTCAGGGACAACCTGGATACATTGAAGAAGTCAGAGAGCAATAGCAAACTCTAGACAAAAGGATAAGAGCCGTGGAAGGAAGCAATGTCTTTAGTGCTGCCGCAATGGACATGTGCTTGGTTCCAGATTTGGTTATCCCTGCAAAATTTAAAACTCTTGATTTTGAGAAATACAAGGGGCACACCTGTCCCAGAAGCCATTTGGTGATGTACTGCCACAAGATGGCTGCTGTAATACCCCGTATTATCTAAATGCTCAATTGGATGTCAGATGAGTATCTATGTGCTCTATCTTTGGTAAATTGGATTAATGGAATCCTCTAAGTACTTTAAGTATTATTAATTGGGATCATTAAAGCAACTAATGAGCTCTGAGGAGACTAATTATTTATTGAAAGAGACAAATTGATATTTATTAGTACGAGAGAGTATTTATGGTAACCCTAATAATTGATCAATTGGGTTGAGACGACAAAATATCAATTGGAGATATTTTACCCTGTTGGATTATATTATATAATAATAGTATTATATATGAAAAACGGGAGAGTGTTGTGTAAATGATTAGCATGTGTGTAAATTGTGAAATCCCTTAGGAACCATCATCTGTGTTTTATTACCTTATGTTGCTCCGATTGGAGAGTGTTGTGTAAATGAAAAATGGGATTGCAAGTAAATGAAAGACGAAATTGTGTTTTGAAATTGGAACTTTTAGGAAGGTAATCTTGTGAATTGTGTTGAGTGTGAGAAAGTTGTAAGTGTATTACTACTATTACCGTTGCGAGTCTTAAGGAAGAAGTTGGAAAATACTCACGAAGTATTGATCTCACAAGGAATGCTTCGATATTTTAATTATGGAGTTAGTAAGGTATGAACGGTTGGTCTGAGTTAGTAATTGTTATCTTCCACGAGTTCATGATATTGGATTTAGGCTCTACGAAAGTAGTATCGGGTGTGTACAGTTGTACCGCCACAGACTGTCTTCTTGACTTCGCACTGCGAAGGATTTATTTGCAAAGCGAACACTCGCTAGGAGTTCACAAAGCGAACCAACTGATATCATTCCTCTGTTCTTTGGCAGCTTGTACCATTTCTTGTGTCTTTTCTCTGCGCAATAATCAGAAGTGAGAACTTGAAAGTTATCTTTCCAAGTACGAGTAAGAATTAGACGTTCCGAAGTTAAGTATGTAACTTGGAATCGTTTATGAAATGGAACGAATGAGAAAAGTGGACTCGATGGAGAAACGTGGCATAGCCTTCAAAAGTATGGGTGTATGTGGAGTGTTGTTTGTGAATTGGTGAGTGGTATGGAAACTCACAATTTCGCTTTGAATGGTTTAAGTTTTGATAAATGGTGATTCGTATATGTGGAAGTTCTGTGTCGGTGTTACGTCATTTTGGGTTGAGATCTCGAATTAATAAGAAACATTGAGGGAGTCAGAAACTGTAAGAAGAATTAATATGGAATGTAGTAACTAGAAACGAAAGTTGTTAAGTTATTTTGGATGTATTATTTTGAGTTAGAATGAATTTCGGAGCTGTGTATGTTATGGTAGTAGCAGTGTAACTCCTGTACTTTTATCGTCTGAAGGGTATTGGACAGATGTTATGATATTGTGTGTTGGCGAGGAAATTGTTCTATCATATGACGTCAGTAAGTTTCTTGTATCATTAGTTAGAAAGAGCCCCAGTGGATAAGTGTGTTTCTCTGTGGACTGTTGGCTACTTGGTAGTGATTGAGAATCTGTGGTGTTCCACTGTTAGAATTTGAGTTACGCAGTGGAAGGTGACAGACGAAAGAGTTAAGTCAGAATAATAAGAAGTTAGAAGGATTATGAAGTGGTTGTGAACATTAAAGGATTTATGAAATGATAAGTCGTTGGTGATTACAGGAAGTTAAGAAATCACTGATTACATCGCGAAGATGGGTTGAGTGTTATTGTCCTAATTTGAGATAAGATGTTATGGTTTGGTTTGTAACTCGGAAGAAGATTATGGAATGGTACATTATTTTCGAACGTAGAATGCGACCAAGTGTTGTAGTATGAAACAACAGATGAATTATGGGAATAACAAAGTTCAAAGTTAAGCCAATATTGGAATAAGAGTATAACTAAAGACGCGAAGTTTGATAAATTGTGAAAATACATATTTTTGGTCTATGAAGTCAAGTTGGAATTGATTACATCAGAAAGTTTGACGGAAGTAAAGTTGAGTGTGGAATTAAGACAATGATGCAAGTTATGGTCATTGTCGAGTAGAGGAAATTTGGGGAAGAATTTCAATTTAAGGGGGGGAGAGTGTAATACCCCGTATTATCTAAACGCTCAATTGGATGTCAGATGAGTATCTATGTGCTCTATCTTTGGTAAATTGGATTAATGGAATCCTCTAAGTACTTTAAGTATTATTAATTGGGATCATTAGAGCAACTAATGAGCTCTGAGGAGACCAATTATTTATTGAAAGACAGATTGATATTTATTAGTACGAGAGAGTATTTATGGTAACTCTAATAATTGATCAATTGGGTTGAGACGACAAAATATCAATTGGAGATATTTTACCCTGTTGGATTATATTATATAATAATAGTATTATATATATATGTTAGAAAGAAAAGATAGTAAGAGGAAAGAAGAGAAGGAAGAAGGGAAAAGAGAAAGAGAAGTTGGATCATCATCATCAATTCACCATCTTCGTCAAACTCCTCTTCAATTATCAGGTGGGTTCTAGTTAGATACTCTAAGTTCTAGAAGTATAAGGTTAGAACTTAGGTTAGTTTTGAGAGAAAATGATTAAACGGATCCATCAATGAAATCTAACGGATGAAATTCGATATAAACTGCGTAGAATACTTGTTGTTATGTTTGGAACATGTTTTGGTTGATATATTATGGATTGGAAGTGTTTGGGTGGAAGAAATGATGAATTTTGGTCCCATATGACCTATATTGACGTTGCTGTGAATTTCTGGGTTCGCAGGTACGCATTGCGAACCCCAGCGAAGGGGAAAGCGAAGGTTCGCCCAGAAGTTCGCATTGCGAACTTTATGCTGTTTTTTCTCTGCCACGGTTCGCTGGGGGTTCGCATTGCGAATAGGAAAGCGAACGTGACATATTTTCCATTTTGTTTCCTTCATAACTTTTGATCCGTAACTCGGATTGAGGCACGATCGGATGCGTTGGAAAGCTATTTCAATGCTCTTTATGATAGTGAAATAGAAACATATATTTATGCCTTGGATTGATAAGAAAATATGGAAAAGTAATGTGTGTGTGAAAAGTGTGGTTTATGTTTCCACCAAAATTCATGAATCGGGAAGCCGATTGTTATGGGACTTGAAGCCTTGGAACGAGAATAAAATATGCTATTAAATGGTATGAGAGACCATGATTTAACCAAGGATGCTTGGTAGAGGATAGTAGTGGCTTGTATGCCCTAAAATGTGTGTGAACTACTATGTGGAAACAATGTTATGTGGATTATGTTGACATGTTATGCTATTATATGTGTTTACTTGTAATATTTGTGATTATACCATGTCTATCTAATTGTAAATTGTGAATGAAAGAAATATGCATGTTTAAAATATGAAGTAAAAAGAGTGAGGAAACTTTACCCCAAAATAAATGGCAAAGTTTAAGATATTGGAACCTAGTAATGGCTAGGAAAATTGATAGAAACTCTGTATGGCGACGCTCGTGCATTCGATGTAGAAAGGTGCATCCTTGACGAGTTATGGCCTAGAATAGATAACCTAGATGGCAATGCTCGGGCACTTGATGTATAACGGTGCATCCGTGATGAGTATTGGTCTAGGAGAGAGTGAACACTAGTATGGAACACGTGTGTTTATTATGTTAAATTGATAAAGGCTAATGTGGCCTAGAAATGTTGAATACAATTATGGTTGTATGTGAAATCACGAAATCGTAACCATTATTCTATTATGTGCCATTTCATGAGTAACGAGCTCCTCTGTAATGAATGCACGATTTCTTGGTAGGTTTGATTCCCAATGTTATAGTATGAATGGAGCCTACGGGTAAAGAGACTTGTGACGGTGTACGGGCCGTGTGAAGTGACGATTTAAGGTGATAATATGTCCCTTATTTCCGAATCCATTTCGTATGCCAAGAAATCTACGAGGGTCCATGACTCGTTCCTACTTCTAGACGTAGAAGAGGTCGGGAGAAAGGGGATGCCTTGACAGGTTATCGATTAGTGATACTTTTGAGTAACGGGCTCAATAACGTGTTTTCCATATAGTGTGAGATTATGAGATTGTGAGATTATGAACTCAAGGTCATTCTCCCTTCCCCTTGACTTGAGTTAGGATTGATAGAACCCTGTAAAGCCGAGAGAATCCATAAGATAGGTAACTCACTGAGATTTGATGTATCTCACCCCACTATTGTTGATTATTTTCAGGTATTGAGTACAAGTTTGATTTACAAGTGGGGCTATGCTTGGATGTTTCAAGAGAACTTAGTTTTATTATTTTCCGTTATGTATTTGTTGTATACAATTGAGGATATTGTATATTATTCTTAGATTTTATATTTTTGGCTAGTTTCCATGACTTGTGCCATATGTTGTATTTATGTTGTAGAAATGGACAAGTATGTGAATTATGCCAATAGGCACTTATGATGGTGTCAGTACTGTCGCTCCCAGGATTTTCATCCAGGTACAAACGCGAGAGTGGCGCGGAAAACAGAGTCGTCAGCCGTGTAAATTTATCCCAGGAGAGGGAAAGGGAACACCGCATAAACTTGAGGAAGAGGGAAAGGAATGGTCATCGCAACCATAACCTGGGTTCGGGAGTCGGTTACGCGAGGGGAAGGTGCTAGCACCCCACGCGTCCATCGTACTCGATGGGATCCACGATTGTTGTCTAATCTAAGGGTGAGTTGTCCTATCATCTATGGCTGTACTGACACGAGGAAGGGGAAAACAAAAACAGACTCGGTAGGACATCGACATCCTAGACCTACGTACCCCATTTGTGCAATGGGGAATTCAGAGTCAACGTAGTTCGGACCAAGTTCTTTTTGTGTTTTTTATGAGCGACGCTAAGTTCGCGTCCGGTAGTTAGGGTCGATGCCTGTTTGCGACTCAGACGGAAAGTAACGTGCCCTTTATGAAAATAGCCTTTAGTTTGACAATCCTGAAGGACAAAAAGGTTTGCAGTTTATTTGTATTTTTTAGGACAGAAGTGACTTGAGTTAGTTCATAACTTGCATTGCACCAAAGTCTAGGGCACAGGGACGAATACTTAATGAATCGTCCCAAGACAGGACGCTCGCTAGGCACTCTAGAAAGATGAGAGGAAACCCCTCATTTCTCATTCCCCACGCTTAAGGCTCATGCGCAATACACTTTATCCTTATTAAGTGTTTTAGAGATGTTATGAGATGAGAAGAGGGACTCAAAAGAAAAGAAAACACTAAGGGGAAATCTATCCTAATGTTATCATGCAAAAGTGGCCCTAAGGTTGAGTTTGAAAGGGGAACATCTAGCTAAGTTAGCATGCATGGTTTGAATCCTAATGTCTATCCAACTCCAAGCTTAATCAAGGATTAAGTTGGACTAGGAAACCCTAAGGGAACACGCAAAAGTGAATCCAAGACTTAAACAAGTCTTGAGATCCAAAAGGGAAGAAAAGAAGTGAGGGAGATGAAGAAGAAGATGACACAAGAGATAAGAAACAAGGTAGGGCAGCAAGCACTTCATGTCATAGTAAGCTCAAATCATCAAAGAAGGAACATCATCCGTCATACTCAAAACATGTGCCAAGACTAGGCAAAACATTCACTTATGTCATTCATGCAAGCAACAAAAGATCATGTGAGGCAAGAAGTGAGGAAATGTCATTTAATGGAAACCATATCAAGAGGATTAGAACCTCACACATGTCATTCAAAGAAAATAAGAGTCACCAAACATTTATGAGATCTTATGAGAAGGCATCTCAAAGAAACTAGTTCAAAACATCCAAAGAGTTGTGTCAAAACATTGTCAACTTGGAAAATCCACCATAAACAGAAAAATGATTAAATGAAAATGATTCCAAAGCCACAAATAAACCAAGTCAGTATATGATCACAACATATAATCATTCCAAGCTTCACTTAAACACAAAGGGTCAAAAAGATCCAAACTAGGTCACGTACCCAAAACATTCCATTCAAAGTTTGAGTCACATGTAAATATCAACCAAAAATAGAAGCATGCCTTATAAAAATCTGAATAAATTCTGAAAATCACTTCATATCCATCAAGAATGTATGTGAAAAAGGTCTCACCAAGAACCACAAAATTGCATCACCAAATGGATCCAAACATCACACGTATCAAGCTAACGAAGCAATAATCGAGGAGCGAAGAGAACCACATGGAAAATAATCAAAAATTGATCACCAAGACAGAAACATGACATTCAAACATTCATAATTTAAGTTTAAATACATGGCAAAAAAATCGGCTCAAGAAGGCATGGCAAAGTCATCAAACACAAGCATTAACCACAAGGGTAAACATGGAATACACCTTGGAAAAGAAAATCAGAATTAATTATCAAAACAAATGAAAAATTAAAATAAAATTCAAAAATAATTAAATAAGACATTAAAATACATTCATGATTTTTTTTTGGAATTTTCGAATAATCATTAGTATTTTTAATTATTAAAACAAAAATGAAAAAAAAAAGAAAATAAAAAGTAATAGAAACAGAGGGTGTATAGTAGTTAGTGTGGAATGACACATATGTAAATCATAAAATAAAAACAAAAATTAAAAGATGTGGCATCATATGGACCGTGGGATCAAACAATTGGACGGTCAAGATTTCGTCTCCTACCTCCAAACCCTAAACTCGTCGGAGACTGAACCAGACGCCGGAACTAGGGTTCTGGTCGTCTTCTCCGTTCACCTGCAACCAAAAAGTCACCAAAACACGCAAGCGAATATATGTTCTTGACCAGAATTTCACCAGGATCAATAATATCACATTAAAAATAGCAAATAATCAACACACGAAGAGAATCGAACGGAACAAGTTATGGTTGCAAAACTTAAAACTCATCATACAACCAAACTATGCGTCCAAACTCCAAACCAAATACATCAGAATCATCAGTGAATGTCACACATCATTATGCACATCAAAAAAAGGAGTTTTAAGTGCATGCAAAATTGCACTAACCTGAGATCAAGCAGTCCGTACCCTTGCTTTTAGCTTCCAACGATGGGTGGTTTGTGCTCTATGGATTCCAAGGATGAAGACTGTGAAAGAATTTCGCCCAAAGCCTTTGTGGATTGTGAGATTCGAATGAGAGAAGGATTAGGGTTCAAACTTTTGTTCTCCTCAAAATCACGTGTGTTCTCCAATGAGTGTATGAGCTTTTGGTTTTTTGATCTTGTGAGAGTTGAGAGAAAAATTTGAGAGAGTTTTTGGTGTTTGTGAGAATGAGTGAAGTCATGGGAAATGAGAGAGAGTTTTGAATATATATAGTGGAGTCTAAAATGAAGGGCAAAAGGTAGAATTTTGGCTTAAGTGAAAATAACACCGTCTTCGGCGAGAAATTTCGACTCTGAGCCTTGCACAACATCGTCCGCCTCTGAATCACGGTTGCAACGCAAAAGGAACGGACGTCATACGATCAAAATCGAGTGCGATCGATATGTTTAAGCTGCAAGACGTCACTGAATAATTTGTTTTTTCAGCTTATTTGGTGTCCGCTACTCGAAAACGTGACGAGGTCAACCTCTTCGGAGCATAATCTCGACTCGACTTTGTCAGAAAAGTTGTAGATCTATGAGTCAGTGACCTCGTGTAAAAAGATGAGCGCGATCGGACCAAAAACGACCGAGATATACATTTTCCCGTGAAACAACTTTTAGCCTTTTTCTTCGGTTCAGCACTTCCGTTTTGCGAAATAAACCAAAACGATGATCTTCGGAGCATCGTTCGAATTCGAGCTTGTCTTGGAACTTGAAGATGATAAAATTTATGAACCAATGCTTCGAGAACGGACGCAATCCGATGAAAATTGACCGAGTTATGAATTTTACAAAATCTGACAGACAGTGCACTGCATCAAAGAACCCCACTGGTAATTCACATTTTCAGGGTCCTTCCGCTCAGACCTGACCCAAACTGAATTCACAGCACGAAGATAACATCTAAACGGAATTTTAGGCACTGGAACGGCATCAATCCGATAAACGAGCTGAGAGTTATGAATTTTTTAGTGTCCGAAATACACCGGTTCAGCACTATTTTTCACTGTTTTTTGCACTGTATCGACTCTGAAAACTCGCGTGTTCAGAGATCTTCCTCAAAGAATCAGCCCTCGGTCCAAACACAAAAGTTACAGATAATTTCAATATGGAACTTTTTGGCATAGGAATAGCTCAGAAATGATGATCCAATTAGAAGTTAAGCCCTTTTGAATACCGCTGACACAATTATCCAGCGAAACCGAAATTCCAGAAACAAATAATTCCCACCACTTTCCTTGATGAATTGACTTCCGAGCCGAACATAAAAGTTGTAGAGAATACCAAGACGGTTCTAACTATTGAATATCAAGCCAAAACGAGTTCCAGAGCAAGAGTTATGAATTTTTTAAATTTGACAGACAGTGCACTGCATTTCTGCTCAAACTGTTCTGAATCGGCTGAAAACTTCAACTTCCTCTGAGATTATTGACATGAAAAATTATGTTTGATAAGAGCTTTGCTGACCCATTAATTACGTAACCCAGAGAAATACTTTGCGCATATGTCGAGTGACGAAATAAACGTCTGTTGCAACCTGACGATGTTTGAACAGAGAACCTTGATCCCATAACCACAAAGCCAAATGATATGCATGTATGTACCCGATGACCTAGCTAAAATGCAAATGAAGCATAAGCCAGTTAGTACTAAAGTAAGGAGGGCAAATTTTGGGGTGCAACAAGTACCAAATAAAAACACTTGCATGATATTATTCTAGATAAATATTATACAGAGCGTTACAATTGCTCATGTAAAAAATGACAAACTGCTCATTCACTGTTTCCAAGACAGCTTGAGTGGGGCTTCAATTAAATGGTATATGGGACTTGAGAAGAACCGTATCCAAAGCTGGAAAGACTTGGCTGATGCTTTCTTAAAGCAATATAAGTACAATCTGGACATGGCACCTGATCGCCTTCAATTGCAGAATATGTCTCAGAAAGAAAAAGAATCCTTTAAAGAGTACGCTCAGCGCTGGAGAGAGCAAGCTGCTCAGGTGGAGCCACCTTTGGCAGAAAAGGAATTGACTAGATTGTTCATGGACACTCTTCAGCCACTCTTTTGGGAAAAGATGATAGGCAGTGTATCATCTGGTTTTACTGACATAGTCACTATTGGAGAAAGACTAGAAGAAGGTATCAAGAAAGGAAAGATTACCAATGCTGAAGCCTTTAACGGTGCTAAAAATTATGCTGGGAATTTTCAAAAGAAGAAGTATGGCGATACCCATGTGTAGCACCCCAAAATTTGCTCTCCTTACTTTATTACTAACTGGCTTATGTTTCATTTCATTTTTGCATTATCATGTGTGCATATCATTAGTTCTTAGCATGGGGTCAAGGTGCCTGAGAGGAGAAGATGTTCTTTAAGCAAGAGTCCTTATATTGTCCAAGAGAGCTCAAGTGGATCACTCTCTCCTAACCAGTGCAGAAATTAGGGTTTTGAGATTCTTGGGTTTATTGCTCCAATGGGCAAGCTTCTTGGGTTTTTATCATCACCAAATGGCATATCTTATCTTTTTTGGAGAAGATACACATCATATTCAGAGGAATTTGGATTTGGAGACTGTGTTATTTCCTCCTAGACTGAGGGTACCAAGATTAGGGTTTGCTATAAGGTCAGTTTATTTCTGATTTTTTGGGCAAGGCTTGATTCCATGGTATTCCTTGGGTCCCTAAGTATCTAGGAGTGGAATATTGTCCATCAGTTTGGTTCATGAGAGGTTCAATTGGCCAATGGATTGGGAATCAGGTGTATTGGGTAAAAGTCAACAGTGAGAGGGGAAGTCAACTGTGGAATTTTGAGGTTCTCTTCAAGGCTTTCAAGGTCTCACATCCTCATATGTTCTTCAAGAGTCAAATTTCATATCATTTATCAAGAATCAAGGGTTGGTACAAAAGTTACTAAATATGGAAATGACCTATAGTTTGAAAGTTTCCTTTTTGGGTAAGTTCTTACACTACATTCAACTTGACTTTTTATCATCAAGAAAGCTTCAAATGAATTTTACTCAAACATGAAAGTTGGAGATCTTTTTCTCCCCTTTCCAACAAGTACTAGTGGGTCTCCATATCATTTGTGAAACTCAAGTTATGATCAAAAGAAGGCAAAGTGGTTTTTAGGGTTCCATTTTCACAACTTTTGCATTTTGGGACATATGGACCTATAATTGATTCCATTGCTTCAAGACATATTCTAACATCAAAGAAAAATCCCTAAGGAGCATTGTTGGCCTTTAAATCAAGTGGATCCATGGTTTATTCATTACTTATTTTTCATTGTCCAAAATTGCCAAATTATTGAAATCTCATGACCCAAGACATCTTAAGGCCCAAATTCAATTCAGGTGTAATTAGCAATTGGTAATTAAGTGATCCATCATAGAATGTTTGGATATCCATGCATGGAGGAGGGTGTATTTCACATTATTCAAATTTCACAAATCATCCAAAACTCATTAAGTGGGGAATTACCAAGGCCCAATTGCTGATCAGTGGTTTAACCTAGCCTATTTAAGATTACTCATGCTAGGGTTAGAGGACATAACACGTGATTTCAAGGAGAACCAAAGTTTGAACCCTAAAAGCTTCTATCATTCGTATCTCTCAACCAAGAGGAGCTTTTCCAAAAATTCTTCCACAATCTTCTTTCTGGGGATCCACAGGGCACAAACCAACCATCCTTTGAAGCTAACAGTGAAGATACATGTTGCACCATCTCAGATCTTGAATACATGTTGGGTTGGTTGATTGATTAGGGCGCGTGAGATTAATCCAAAGGTAAGCATGCAGTCAACTGGGTTGACTGAGCCCATGTGTGCCCCTTTTTGTTTTATTTTATTTTTCTGATGGACTTAATGCTTGGGCTTGCTATTCACACACGCCTTTTTCAGCCCATTATCACTTTCAACGTGAATTATTTACTGAATACACCCCCACTCATTTTCTTTCTATTTTATTTTATTTAATTGTATGCATTTCATTTTAATTTTTTAAAAATAATTAATTGCATTAAAAAATTCCCAAATAATTCATGAACCATATTTATAATTTTATAATATTTTCCCAAATTTTATTTTTCATTTTTATTTTATTTTTAGTGGCTGAAATAATTATTTGCTTATTTTCTTTTTGAATTATTCATATCATGCATACCTAAACTTGTAGAATTTTGTTCTCATAGCATACAAAACCTTTTGCACTCATTCTTTTTTGCATTTTTTCATCAATACATTGAATTGCATTAAAATATTTTCTTGTCATTTTTTAAATCATTTCATATTGCATTTTAGTCCTTTCCTTTTGCATGTTGAGTCATGTTTCTCATCTGACTTTACATAATTGTTTGAGTGACTTATATTTTGAATTTTTGCAGGAGTTTTTGATATGTTGTTTGTTTCTGGTTGACCAATGTTGATAATTAATTTGGCAATTTTATAAGATGTTTTACTAATTATGTGACTTCTCTTTATGTGAGATCTTCCTGTATGCATATCTCTGATCATGTCTGGTTGCCTGTTTGAAAAGGCACTTGTGCCATTATTTTGGGATTGTGTATTTGACTTCATAAACCATGTTTGAGTTGTTATAGGTCACTTGACTGCCATTATATGTCATTGCTTGGGTTTCATTAGCCTTATTATTACTTATGCCTGTTTTGTACTAACCTTTTATGCAGAGGCTGAGGTAAGTTATTTGAGGGTGTGGATAGTTATCCATGTCCACTCTCACCCTTTCTGTCTCTCATCTTTTAATTTTCTTTAGGCTTAGTTTGTCGTCAAACCTCACTAACCGTAGGTCACCCATGCATGATAACATTAGGACTCTTAGTTTCCCTTTAGAGTTTCCTTTGTGTCTTCTCTCTTCTCATCTCAAAACTTCTTGAAAACACTTAATAAGGATAAAGTGTATTGTGCACGAGCCTTAAGTGTGGGGAATGAGAAATTAAGGGATTCCTCTCATCTTTCTAGAGTGCTTAGCGAGCGTCCTGTCTTGGGACGATTCGTTAAGTATTCGTCCCTGTGCCCTAGACTTTGGTGCAATGCAAGTTATGAACTAACTCAAGTCACTTCTGTCTTAAAAAATACAAACAAACTTCAAACCTTTTTGTCCTTTGGGATTGTCAAACTAAAGGCTATTTTCAGAAAGGGCACGTTACTTTCCGTCTGAGTCGCAAACAGGCATCGACCCTAACTGCCGGACGCGAACTTAGCGTCGCTCATAAAAAAAACACAAAAAGAACTTGGTCCAAACTACGTTGACTCTGAATTCCCCATTGCACAAAGGGGGTACGTAGGCCTAGGACGTCGACGTCTTACCGAGTATGTCTAAGTTTCCCCCTCCCCCATCTTAGTACAGCCATAGATGATAGGATAATTCACCCTTAGATAGACAACAAGCGTGGATCCCATCGAGTACGATGGACGCGTGGGGTGCTAGCACCTTCCCCTCGCGTAACCGACTCCCGAACCCAGGTTATGGTTGCGATGACCATTCCTTTCCCTCTTCCTCAGGTTTGTGCGGTGTTCCCTTTCCCTCTCTTGGGATAAATTTACACGGCTGGCGACTCTGTTTTCCGCGCCACTCTCGCGTTTGTACCTAGATGAAAATCCTGGGAGCGACAGCTGGCGACTCTGCTGGGGAGTCTGGTTGACCTATGCTGGTCCATCCCTAAGCGAGTCAATCCTAGCGCTTGCTTGTCTTTGTTCTCTTTGGGTGTTTTTGTTTTTTGTTTTGCTTTATTTATTGTATTTTATTTTTACAGCTTTTACTGCATTGCATTTCATTTTTATTACTGTCATACTGGATACTGCTGTGTTGTGCTGGCTGTTTCTGTTTTGCAGGTTGGGTTGTTCTGAGAGATAAGCCCAATACCCAGGCTTGAGTACACCCTAGGACTAGAGTGGAGAGTAGTGGGACCTACGTGTCCGCTTGGTACGTTTGTGTGTTCACGAAATTCACAACCAGACGAGGCTATCTTGGGACGCATTCTAACGTGTGTGTCTTGTGCATGTTAGGATGTCGATCTAGAGAGCTATCGATTCTGGTGACCGATCATCGAGGACCTTAGTGGAAGCATCCCTCTTTAGTGGTGACAGTGGCAGACCACATTCTGTGGCAAACCCATTCGCACCCGAGGGCCCACTTTGGAACTCGCATAGGATGACCCCTATCTTTTGAAGAGAATCAGTGGAGGCACTCCTCGATTGACGATAGTATTGTACCCCGAGGGATGAATGTACTATTATTTCTCGACCTCAGTGCCAGAAGCTGAGGACCTTCCGTTTTGGAGAATTGGTTGAGGCCTCCTCGATTAATGATGATGCCAAACCAGAAATGGTGAACGTATCATCATTTTTCGACCTGAGAGCCCGGGATACTGAACATCCTAGTACCCACACGTGAGAGGGGATGGGTGTTTGCAGGTTTGCAGGTAACCGAAACCTTCAACCTACCCAATTTTTTTCTGGATTTCTCATCAACGTTTGATTATCCGGGTTCCTGGTTATCTCAGTGGTTCGGTATTTTGGAATTCTGGTTTTCTGGGTTGTGGTTCTCGTTCAGTCAACAGCACAGCACATCCAGCAGTGTTGCCTTGATCCCATGTTTGCATGAGCATATCATTTTTCTTGCATTCTGACATGTTTGACATTTTTCAGGGCTCGCATCCTACTCTTGATTCTGGTTTTCTGAGGTTACCTTGGCATGGATATCCCGAGAAAGAAGACTGTTGCCTATTCGTTCCCAGACCTGACCTTGACATTGATTCACAAGCTGATTAGTATGGCTGGTCCTGGAGTTCGTACAGAGTTCAGTGGAGGGTATGAGAGACTTTTGAAGTTTGTCTACAATATCTCCAAGTATGAGAAGGATGCCATCCATACACTTCTTCAGTTTTACGATCAGTCTTTGCGTTGCTTCACTTTCCCAGACTACATCTTGGCCCCAACGTTGGAGGAGTTCTCATTTATTTTGGGAATCCCCATCAGGCATAACATAGTATTCTTTTCTCAAGAACACCCCGGGATAAAAGAAATGGCTATTGCTCTTCATATTGGTGAATCCGTTCTGAGCAGTAATATTGAGGAAAAACAAGGAGCTAAGGGTTTCCTATTGAAGTTCTTGTTTGATCAAGCTTGCATACATGTTAAAGAGTAGAATTGGACTGCTTTCCAAGCTATTCTGGCTATGTGCATCTATGGGATTGTCCTGTTTCCCAATGTTCCTGATCTGGTGGATATGCATGCTGTCAGAATCTTTATTTCAAAGAATCTTATACCTACCTTGCTAGGTGATGTGTATCACTCAGTCCACTACAAGAATGAAAATAGGCGGGGAAAAACTGTGAGTTGTTGTCCACCGCTCTTATCTACTTGGTTTCTGAGTCATCTCCCCGAAGCTGGCGCCTTCGTTGATATGAAAGATTCTCTGAAGTGGTCAAAGAGGTTAATGGGCTTGACTGCTGACAACATTGTCTGGTTCAACCGTGACTTGCTAGGAATAAAGATTATTTACAAGTGCAGAGAATTCCCTAATGTACCCTTGATAGGGAGAAGAGGTGGAATTAACTATAATCCTTCCCTTGTTATTAGGCAGTTTGGTTATCCTTTGAAAGGTCCACCTGAAGAGCGAGATGTCAGAGAGTCCTTATTCTTCAATGGTACTGAGGATCAAGAGATGATAAGGAGGATTGTGAACGCTTGGAAGCAGGTGACCAAGAGGGGAAAAACTTTATTCGGGAAATGTAACAACCGGGCTTTCCCTTCCTATAAAGAGTGGATTAAGAAGAAAGCAGAAGAGGAGCTTCTTCCCTTCCCGGTAGAACCACCATCTTACCCCTTGCTGATTGAGCCTCCTACCATAGTTGAGATAGAGAAGTTTAACAAGTTGTGGGTTGAAAAGGAAAAGCTGCGAGAAGAAAATAGTGAGCTACTAAGGGAGATTTATCAGTTGAAACATGAGCGGGGTGAAGTTGTTCATATCGCCAAGTTGAAGACAGAACTTCTCGCTAAGGCAGAAAAGGAGCTAGCTGACTTGGTCGCATCCAGACAAAGGATGAAGCAAGCTCTAGACGGTATCAGTAAGGTTCTCGAGTTTAAGAAGGAAGAGTTAGACAAGGCTTTGTTAAAAATTCACAGGTTCAATGCTCACCGAGAAACTGCAATGGCTGAGAATAAGAGAAAGGAAGACGATTACCTGGATCAGATTGATCAATTGAAGTCGCAGCTCAAGAAGAAAGACGCTGAGATCTTATCAGGGGTATTCCAGAGACAAACAGTCGAGGGTCGACTCAATGAAGCCATAGCCTCCATAGAGGAACTGAAGATCCAAGCTGAAGTGAAGAGATCTAGAAATGAGGGACCTAGCATAGATAGTGTTTCTGGAGAAGACGCTTGGGAGTTACATTGCCGATACTTGGAAGGGATCATGCATAGGAAAGACGTTCTCATTCAAGAGCTAAATCAGAGACCGAAGCATCCTGACACCAGAAAGCTGTTCAAGGAAATTCAAGACTGGAGCAAAAAGCATAATGGATGGGGGGATTGACACTTGTAAACTTTGATGACATGCCATAGTTTTCTATTCTCTTTCATTATTTGGACCACCGCCAGGCTTGTTGGTTGGGATCTATGATTATTGTGTTCAGACTTGTTATCTTGGATTTGTGATTGTTGACATTTGGTTTTCCTCTGGTTTTCTTAATATATGAGCAGAAGTTTCATTCTACCTTGTTGTTAAACCGGAATCAAGGGGGTGGATCGCCCTGCGAATATTCAAACATGTTCATTTGCATTTGCATATTCATAATCATTTTGCATAATCATTCTACATAGTAGGTGTTTATCTCTGGTGTTCTTACTTTGTTCTCCTCCGCAGTCAGGATTGATCAGCCAGTTCATCATTTTTCTACTCAGTCTGTGATAACTAGGGGATAGCCATGGAACAACTCCGTGCAGAGATGCTTGAAATGAAGGTTCAGATGAGGCAATTTGGGGAAGACATGTTAGTCATGTCCCAGGAGCAGAAGATGCTGAAGGAGGAGGTCAATCAGATGAAGACTCAGATGGGTTTGGTCATGGAAATTTTGAATATAGTGTTAAAGAAGGAAAACAATCATGTGCTCACTTCCGCAACAGAAGTCCTTAATCCTCCCATTTCTGTGGGATTTGCTCTAGATCATGAATTTCCTCGTGAATCCCCTCCACAACCTTTTGCTGCAGAAGCTCCACGTCAGCAACCTTTGTTTGTGCCTCAGCCAAATGTGGAAAGGAAAGTGCAAGCGCAGGTGGGGTGCCCAAATCAGCATCGACAGCAGAATTATCAGCAGCAGGGGCAACCGAGACCAAGAAGACCCAAGAGGATATTTGATCCTATTCCTATCCCTTATAGTCAGTTGTTTGCTCGTCTGCTCAAGAACTCTCTGATTCAAACGAAGAGTACCACGCCGGTACCGTACCCTATTCCTCTGGATTATGACATCACTGCTAGGTGCGAGTTCCACTCGGGAACGTTTGGGCACACAATTGAAGAGTGTAATGTATTCAAGCACAAGGTGCAAGACCTGGTAGACTCAGAGATCATTGTATTCACTGAAAGTGATATGTACATCAACGGAAGCCTCCTTTCTCAAATGAACACTCAGTCTGCAAGTACGTCCAGACAGAATTAAGCTTTCTCAGCAATGGCAATCTTCAGCTTCTTTACTGCATTTTCATTTGTAGTTTTTCATTTCTTGTTAAAGCATCGTATGCATGTAAGACTTGTTTGTTTTTTTCGTGATGATATTAATGCAATGAGTATGTTTTTCTTGAAGTAATCCATTCGTGTTCACTCTTAAATGTTTATATGCACTGCAATACCAATTTCCTTGTTTAGAACTCTTGAGGAAGGATGACGAAATAAGAGCGCAGATTTCTAATGGTACGCTTTAGGATAGAACCCTGTTGAGGATGTACAGGCATTGTTTCCAATCCCTAAACACGGGAGATATAAGGGAGATAGACCCTCGTTAACCCCTTTGAGCCTTGAAGTAGGAGTTTCCTTCGTACGAAAAAACCCTCACACTTATCCCAGGGGCAGGGTAGGCGTCAGTTAGTTTGACCGAGCGTTCAAATTTCAAGGAAAGTGTGCATCCGAGGAACCATTACCTTCTATCCCACCGTCAAGAGGTCAAGAGATGTGAAACCGCAACGGTTATCCATCAATAATCAAGGAGTGAGGCAGTCACAACCCTTCAAGCAAGTAAGACAATCAGTGTCACACGCTTTGTTCAAAGAGGGGAATAAAAAAGGAAAGCCCGCTAAGTCGAAACTTGAAAACAAGCGACTTAGGCAAAAGTTAGGGCATCCCGCTGGACTTAAAAATCGAAAAGCTCAAAAGAGTCAGTCCAGGCAAAAATTAGGGATCAAAAAGCAAAATAAAGAAGAAGCGAAAAGCATTACAAAAGAAAATCCTCGATAAGAACAAATTCGTGTGATTACAGACACAAAAGGGGTGACTGTCATTCCACAACTCCCTTAGGTGCCAAACCATTAGTGGCATAGGTTCCTTAAAGATCATAAACCTTTTGAGAGATGAGCGTTTGGGTCAGATTAACTGAACATAGGACTGGAGGACATCACGAAGAGTGGGTGGGCACCGATAAATTTTGAGCCATAAATCCTTTTTCTGAAACCGTGAACCAGACCACGTTACAACCCTTAAAAGTCCTAATTGAAACAGGGTTTATTCCGAGAGCGTACTTCAACAGGATAGCGTTCCTGACTCCTACGAGTTGTGCTAATAAGGTTTATTGGTATTGCATGTGCGCATTGTTTTGCCATTCAAAAATCAAGGTCGCACCCCAACTGGTGATTCGTTCACAAGGCTTGGCGACGCATTTTTCAATAAAGCTTCAAGGTTAACATGAGTGTTGCATTAGAATTGTCATTCTCATAATAAACATTTTCTGCTTGCATATGTTTGATATCCAAGAAGCTTACACGATGAACGACAGTCGAGAAGCTCGATCACGCCAAGTTGGGATGCTTGAAAATTCTGAAGGACAATCATATCAAAGGGCATGCTGCCAAGAGACTCAGTGTAGAAGGGGCTCTCTCCAGTAAGTCGTGTTAAGATGTAGCCAATCTGGGGCAGTCACGTCGAGAAATCTCTCCGAAATTCAGTTACTCTGGGGCACTCATTCTAAGATCAGGGGCAAAGTCACGTCAAAGCTCATATTGGGGCAGGCCACCTCTAGAGCGTGGGAGGTTGTCCACTTCTGAAAATGGTTAATTGAAAACACCTCCTCAAGGTTCAAGATACTAAAACAGAGTATTTTCAAGTCATTACCAATCCTTTTGAGGCAAGTCACTTCATAGATTATGTCGTCTGGGGAAGTTATGTCGAGACCTGATAAATCTCTCCAAGAGTTTGAAGACCCTGGGGCAGTGCGAACGCCCGATCTTCTATAAAATCCTCTTGAGATGATTTCTTCCATTAGACCTGGTGGTCTGGGGCAAGTGAAAAGTTCAAAGAGCCGCTTATGACCATAAAGACAAGTCAGGTTGCATGATTGTACTTCCCCAGCAGTTGGCTCTCCCCAGCATTGAGATTGCTCCTTCCCTAGCAGGGCAAACTTTCCTCAGCAGAGCAGACCTTCCCCAGCAGTAGACCTAGAAAATATTTTCTCTGAATCAATACGTTATCTCCCCACAGAATCAGGGTTTTCACTTCCCCCATCCAGTCAGGAAGCGTGCTTTCGCCGACAATGTCATATTCTAGTCCCCAGCAAGGTGGGAGTAAAGTCATTCTCCCCACCAGCAGGTTAAGTTCAGCAGTATCCCTAAGCAGGATGGTATTATGGATTGTTTTCCCCAAGCAGGATGGTATTATGGGCTGGCATCCCCCAGCAGGTTCTGAGCCCAATTGGATATTAGCAATCTTCAGTGACAGACTTCCGGTTCCGTTATTGGCGTTCATTCTCAACTCCCCCAGCAGAGGAGAAATCTCAGGTTCTGGATGTTACCTTCAGTGAAAGACAGGTGTGGCCCCCGGTAGTTCTTTCGGGATTTCATCCCCAGCAGAAGTTGTTGATCCAAAGAGTCGATCAGTATGACCCTTCTCAGCAGAGTTCCTGGATTCAGAGGACAATTTATTTTTGTCATCCCCAGCTGAATTTGTCTTTTCTCTCCAGCATTTATTTTGTTGGAGGGACCCCTTTTGCATATCATAAGCATTGGCATTGCATCCTCAAAACGCGTAGCATTTCCATTTCGTATGGAGCATTACGCCATAATTCAAACATTTACATTCGAAGCATAAGCCAGGTTTGATACTTTCTTTGCCAGTTCTCTTTCTCAGCAGAGATGGCATAACTCAGGAGATTTTGGAGGGATGCGTTCCTCATACTTATGCTCCCCGACAGAGTCTTTTATTTAGACTTCTCCTTTCCCCAGCGGAGTCATCTTATCTGCGGATCGTGAGTCCGTTGGAAGTTTGCCTTTGTTCGTCCTTTCTCTTTTATGGAATCCAGTTCTCGCCTGATAGTCAGTTCTCGCTTGACATATTTTGTGTGCCAGTTTCCCTTTATCAGCAGGGATGGCATTTATGTTGCTAGTTCTCTTTATCAGCAGAGATAGCAATCTTTTGAAGATTTTCTTTCGTCAGTTCCCTTTATCAGCAGGGATGGCATTTGTTTTGCTAGATCTCTTTATCAGCAGAGATAGCAATCTTTTGAAGATTTTCTTTCGTCAGTTCCCTTTATCAGTAGGGATGGCATTTGTTTTGCTAGTTCTCTTTATCAGTAGAGATAGAAATATTTTGAAGATGTTCTTCGTCAGTTCCCTTTATCAGCAGGGATGACATTTATGTTGCTAGTTCTCTTTATCAGCAGAGATAACAATCTTTTGAAGATTTTCTTTCGTCAGTTCCCTTTATCAGCAGGAATGGCATTTGTTTTGCTAGTTCTCTTTATCAGCAGAGATAGCAATCTTTTGAAGATTTTCTTTCGTCAGTTCCCTTTATCAGCAGGGATGACATTTGTTTTGCTAGTTCTCTTTATCAGCAGAGATAGCAATCTTTTGAAGATGTTCTTCTCCAGTTCCCTTTATCAGCAGGGATGGCATTTGTTTTGCTAGTTCTCTTTATCAGCAGAGATAGCAATCTTTTGAAGATTTTCCTTCGTCAGTTCCCTTTATCAGCAGGGATGGCATTTGTTTTGCTAGTTCTCTTTATGAGCAGAGATAGCAATCTTTTGAATAGTTTCTTTCGTCAGTTCCCTTTATCAGCAGGGATGGCATTTGTTTTGCTAGTCCTCTTTATCAGCGGAGATAGCAATTTTTTGAAGATTTTCCTTCGTCAGTTCCCTTTATCAGCAGGGATGGCATTTGTTTTGCTAGTTCTCTATATCAGCAGAGATAGCAATCTTTTGAATAGTTTCTTTCGTCAGTTCCCTTTATCAGCAAGGATGTCATTTGTTTTGCTAGTCCTCTTTATTAGCGGAGATAACAATCTTTTGAAGATTTTCTTTCGTCAGTTCCCTTTGTCAGCAGGGATGGCATATTTCGAGATTCCCTTGTTAGTTCTCTTTATCAGCAGAGATGACATAACCTGGGAGAGTTGTTTCACTTTATACCCAGCATAGCTAGCACTCGTCCGTGTTGTGATAGTACAGCATTTAGGGCTGATTCTCCAGTGGAGTCGTCCCTCCTTTGAGGATTGCAAATTTCCGGGTTCTTTGGTATTCAATCTCCGTGCATCCCGATTGTCTAAAAACCTTCGCTATCATACCCTCGGGACCAAGTTGATTGAATAGGGGCAGCTGTAGCACCCCAAAATTTGCTCTCCTTACTTTATTACTAACTGGCTTATGTTTCATTTCATTTTTGCATTATCATGTGTGCGTATCATTAGTTCTTAGCATGGGGTTAAGGTGCCTGAGAGGAGAAGATGTTCTTTAAGCAAGTGTCCTTATATTGTCCAAGAGAGCTCAAGTGGATCACTCTCTCCTAACCAGTGCAGAAATTAGGGTTTTGAGATTCTTGGGTTTATTGCTCCAATGGGCAAGCTTCTTGGGTTTTTATCATCACCAAATGGCATATCTTATCTTTGTTGGAGAAGATACACATCATATTCAGGGGAATTTGGATTTGGAGACTGTGTTATTTCCTCCTAGACTGAGGGTACCAAGATTAGGGTTTGCTATAAGGTCAGTTTATTTCTGATTTTTTGGGCAAGGCTTGATTCCATGGTATTCCTTGGGTCCCTAAGTATCTAGGAGTGGAAGATTGTCCATCAGTTTGGTTCATGAGAGGTTCAATTGGCCAATGGATTGGGAATTAGGTGTATTGGGTAAAAGTCAACAGTGAGAGGGGAAGTCAACTGTGGAATTTTGAGGTTCTCTTTAAGGCTTTCAAGGTCTCACATCCTCATATGTTCTTCAAGAGTCAAATTTCATACCATTTATCAAGAATCAAGGGTTGGTACAAAAGTTACTAAATATTGAAATGACCTATAATTTGAAAGTTTCCTTTTTGGGCAAGTTCTTACACTACATTCAACTTGACTTTTCATCATCAAGAAAGCTTCAAATAAATTTTCCTCAAACATAAAAGTTGAAGATCTTTTTCTCCCCTTTCCAACAAGTACTAGTGGGTCTCCATATCATTTGTGAAACTCAAGTTATGATCAAAAGAAGGCAAAGTGGTTTTTAGGGTTCCATTTTCACAACTTTTGCATTTTGGGACATATGGACCTACAATTGATTCCATTGCTTCAAGACATATTCCAACATCAAAGAACAATCCCTAAGGAGCATTGTTGGCCTTTAAATCAAGTAGATCCATGGTTTATTCATTACTTATTTTCCATTGTGCAAAATTGCCAAATTATTGAAATCTCATGAACCAAGACATCTTAAGGCCCAAATTCAATTCAGGTGTAATTAGCAATTGGAAATTAAGTGATCCATCATAGAATGTTTAGATATCCATGCATGGAGGAGGGTGTATTTCACATTATTCAAATTTCACAAATCATCCAAAACTCATTAAGTGGGGAATTACCAAGGCCCAATTGCTGATCAGTGGTTTAACCTAGCCTATTTAAGATTACTCATGCTAGGGTTAGAGGACATAACACGTGATTTCAAGGAGAACCAAAGTTTCAACCCTAAAAGCTTCTATCATTCGTATCTCTCAACCAAGAGGAGTTTTTCCAAAAATTCTTCCACAATCTTCTTTCTGGGGATCCACAGGGAACAAACCAACCATCCTTTGAAGCTAACAGTGAAGATACATGTTGCACCATCTCAGATCTTGAATACATGTTGGGTTGGTTGACTGATTAGGGCGCGTGAGATTAATCCAAAGGTAAGCATGCAGTCAACTGGGTTGACTGAGCCCACGTGTGCCCCTTTTTGTTTTATTTTATTTTTCTGATGGACTTAATGCTTGGGCTTGCTATTCACACACGCCTTTTTCAGCCCATTATCACTTTCAACGTGAACTATTTACTGAATACACCCCCACTCATTTTCTTTCGATTTTATTTTATTTAATTGTATGCATTTCATTTTAATTTTTTAAAAATAATTAATTGCATTAAAAAATTCCCAAAAAATTCATGAACCATATTTATAATTTTATAAAATTTTCCCAAATTTTATTTTTCATTTTTATTTTATTTTTAGTGGCTGAAATAATTATTTGTTTATTTTCTTTTTGAATTATTCATATCATGCATACCTAAACTTGTAGAATTTTGTTCTCATAGCATACAAAACCTTTTGCACTCATTCTTTTTGCATTTTTTCATCAATACATTGAATTGCGTTAAAATATTTTTCTGTCATTTTTTAAATCATTTCATATTGCATTTTAGTCCTTTCCTTTTGCATGTTGAGTCATGTTTCTCGTCTGACTTTGCATAATTGTTTGAGTGACTTATATTTTGAATTTTTGCAGGAGTTTTTGATATGTTGTTTGTTTCTGGTTGAGCAATGTTGATAATTAATTTGGAAATTTTATAAGATGTTTTACTAATTATGTGACTGCTCTTTATGTGAGATCTTCCTGTATGCATATCTCTGATCATGTCTAGTTGCCTGTTTGAAAAGGCACTTGTGCCATTGTTTTGGGATTGTGTATTTGACTCCATAAACCATGTTTGAGTTGTTATAGGTCACTTGACTGCCATTATATGTCATTGCTTGGGTTTCATTAGCCTTATTATTACTTATGCCTGTTTTGTACTAACCTTTTATGCAGAGGCTGAGGTAAGTTATTTGAGGGTGTGGATAGTTATCCATGTCCACTCTCACCCTTTCTGTCTCTCATCTTTTTCTTTTCTTTAGGCTTAGGTTGTCGTCAAACCTCACTAACCGTAGGTCACCCATGCATGATAACATTAGGACTCTTAGTTTCCCTTTAGAGTTTCCTTTGTGTCTTCTCTCTTCTCATCTCAAAACTTCTTGAAAACACTTAATAAGGATAAAGTGTATTGCGCACGAGCCTTAAGCGTGGGGAATGAGAAATGAGGGGCTTCCTCTCATCTTTCTAGACTGCTTAGCGAGCGTCCTGTCTTGGGACAATTCGTTAAGTATTCGTCCCTATGCCCTAGACTTTGGTGCAATGCAAGTTATGAACTAACTCAAGTCACTTCTGTCTTAAAAAATACAAACAAACTTCAAACCTTTTTGTCCTTCGGGATTGTCAAACTAAAGGCTATTTTCAGAAAGGGCACGTTACTTTCCGTCTGAGTCGCAAACAGGCATCGACCCTAACTGCCGGACGCGAACTTAGCGTCACTCATAAAAAAAACACAAAAAGAACTTGGTCCGAACTACATTGACTCTGAATTCCTCATTGCACAAAGGGGGTACGTAGGCCTAGGACGTCGACGTCCTACCGAGTCTGTCTTAGTTTCCCCCCTCCCTCGTCTTAGTACAGCCATAGATGATAGGATAATTCACCCTTAGATAGACAACAAGCGTGGATCCCATCGAGTACGATGGACGCGTGGGGTGCTAGCACCTTCCCCTCGCATAACCGACTCCCGAACCTAGGTTATGGTTGCGATGACCATTCCTTTCCCTCTTCCTCAGGTTTGTGCGGTGTTCCCTTTCTCTCTCTTGGGATAAATTTACACGGCTGGCGACTCTGTTTTCCGCGCCACTCTCGCGTTTGTACCTGGATGAAAATCCTGGGAGCGACACCATGTTGTTTCAGTTGAAGGGAAACCTCGTCGCAGGCAACAACAATATGTAGCTGCAGTCGCTCCTGTTGTCAATATTCAACCAGTTCAAGCTCCTCATCAGGCTGTTAGACAAAATCAGAATTGCAATATGGTTAAATTTGATCCTATCCCGATGTCCTACATTGAGTTGTATCCATGCCTTGTAAAGAAAGGTTTGATTATAATGAGGGATCTACCTCCTCCTCCAAATCCTCTCCCAGCTGGCTATAGGGCTAGTCTTCACTGTGAGTTCCATCGAGGTGGGGCAGGCCATAACTTGGAAGGTTGCTATGCATTGAAAGCTAGAGTACAAGAATTGGTGAACTCAAAGATTCTGACTTTTCTTGATGATAATCCCAATATTGTCAACAATCCTTTGCCAGAGCATGCCAAGTGAAGTTTGAGTCAGTTCAGATGGAGCATCTCCTAAAGCCAGTGTTTCAGACAGGACAGCTCATCCTTGTTGTTGATTAGTCACTAGGCCTTGTTTCTTTCTGTTTGCATTTTTCTTTGATTGTATTGACTGTTTGCTTTCGAACTTTATTTGTACTTTCATGGTAATTTCAGTGAAATGAGCAATGTAATGTTTTGATTCAAATTCATTTATATCTACTGTGTGCATCTTTACGCTTTCTTTTTCACAAAACAAAAATATATCTCCTGTTCACTTTCTTTATCAAACTTCTCTTTATGCAAAGATTGGAGGGAGGATGATGAAAATAAAATACCTGAAATTGTTGGATTGTATGCTTTCAATTGAGACTTAGCTGATGATGTACATACATTGTTTCAACTCCCAAACACTGGAGAAATAAGGAAGTTAATCCCTTGTTAACCCCTGGGAGCCTAGAAGGTGGAGTTTCTTTCTGTACGAAAAAAACCGGCAATTTTAACCTAGGGATGGGTAGTTCTCAGTTAATTTGACTTTGCATTTAAACACAAGAGAATCATTCAAGACTCCTTCCAATAAAGGTTGCAATCAAAAGTTTTCCTTCGCACACATCAAAGAAGTGTTGAAGATGTCTTTCAAATCAAAAGCCAATGATGGTTCACCGTAATCATTAAGCCAGGCAGTCACTATCTTTCAAAAAAAAAAGAGAATGAAAATAAAAATCAAAAGAAAAGCCAGCTAAGTCAAAACCTATGAGGGAGACTTAGGCAAAAATTGGGGCATCCCGCTGACTGTAAGCTCAAATGACACAATTCAGGTAAAAGTTAGGGATAACAAAAGAAAAATCAAGAGGTTACCAAAATCCTCTAAGACAAAACGAGTTGACTGAGGTCCTCATAAAAAACAACACAATTTTCTAAGAAAGAGTGATTGCCACCTCAAAAATCTCTTGAGCCATCATCACTACATGTGTTGCAATTCCAAAATCTTCTGGAACCTGAATGCATAGTTTGAATTAACTGAGCATAGGAGTGGAGATCATCAAGAAGAATGGGTTGGGTACAAATTAACTTTGAGCCTATATCCTTTGTTTTGAAAACCGTGAACCAGACCACACTACAACCTTCAAAAGACTTAATTGAAGCCAGGTTTCTTTTGAAAGCATACTACAGCAAGGTTGCGTAAATTGACTCCTAAGTTTATTGCCAATCATTTGCTTTAATGTCTTACCTTTGCTTTCTCTTTCTCTTTAAATGTTTAAACCACCGAGTTTTGACAAGTGATTCATTTTGCTTTACATCAATAATATCATTCCAAAAATGAGTTTTGATTTCAAAATGGCATGAGCTTTGGATTAAAATTACCATGAATGAATGATTTTATTTGCAGGCAAACTTTCCTCAGTAAGAAAATTTCAAACAGTTAAGAAACTTGGTCAGTGATCCTATCAGGGGCACATTACTTCCAGAACCTGTTCAAGATTTGTTTCTCAGTGCAAATTATTCTCAGAATTAGTTAACCAGAAGATCTCTTTCAAGACCCATACTGAGTTTAGCTTTCTCAACAGTTATTTCAAGAATTGAAGCCATGACCAATTCATCCCCTACAATAGTCAACCTGAAGCCATGATCAGTTTATCCTCAGCATTCATTTCAGCATTGAAGCCATGATCAGTTCACCTTTCCCCTGCAGCAGTCAAACTGAAGCTATGATCAGTTTATCCTCATCAGTCAATCAATCTGGGGAAGTCTTCTTCAAGAATCCTCAAGATGTCTTTCCTCAAAAGACCATCAGCCTGATACAATTCATAAGAGTGACGGAGATGTGTTCAACATCTTATCTCTAAGCAAAGTGGGCAGTGTTCCCTGTGTTGAGGAATCAGAGTTCCCTTTCTTCCCTCACAAAAGAGTCTATCTCAGTTGTCTCTATCATATGCATTGCATACATAAATCATTCATATACCATACATAGAAATATTTTCATAGCTCGAAGTATGCTTCGCGCTCATATGCATTTCCTGAGGTCCTGTTGCTTTCAACATCTTACCTTGTGATCAAAGTCCAACTTACTTGGCACCTACCAAAACTTTTACCTGCCTTGTCATTCAGTGCCATTCCTGAATGTTGTTGTTTACATATCTTGTTTCTTTTCCAGTGTCATTCCTGGATGTTGTCGTTTCTCTGTGCATCTTATCCTGTTGCTAGATGTTTGTTTTCTTTCATTCCAGTGATATTCCTGGATCTTTTTTTTTCCTCTCACTCCAGTGCCATTCCTGGATGTCTGTCTCTTTTGATCTCCAGTGCTATTCCTGGATACCTTGCTCCTCTTGTTTCTCCCAGTGCTATTCCTGAAGTTTTTTCTCTCTTCTGTAATCCCCAGCATATTTGCTTGGATATCTTTCAGTGACATTCCTGAAAGTTTTATCTGTTCATTTAGTGTCATTCCTGAATGAGTTTTCTCCTTTGCATTCAGTGCCATTCCTGGATGTCTTTCTCACTATCATTCAATGCCATTCTTGAATATAGTGATTTACCTTTATCTTTCAGTGCCTTTCCTGAAAGTCCCTACTCTTTTTATCCAATGCCATTCTTGGATACTTCTAATATATTTTCCAGAACTTTTCTCACTTCATCTAATGCCATTCTTGGATGTTCAGATTCTTTTGTCCAATTGTAGCGAGCGATTTTGGACGCGGTTCTTAAGCGCTGGTCACTCTCTGCGGTTTGAGCTTTGACTACAGGTCGATTCATTTTTTATCCTATTGTGAGCTGAATAAGGAAGGGAAATAGATGTCTCCAATTAACCCTGCTTTGCATACTGAGTTTAAACAGTGGTCTGTTAGGTTACGAATGCTATCAATGTGGGGGCCCTTTGTACTGGTTATTTGTATTTTTGCCAATACGGTTTTCTTTCTTTCTAGGACTTTCTAGCGGGGAACAAGGATTAGGATGTTAGGACTGATGCTTTTTGATAGATACATGAGAGTATGGGATTTTGGGTTTTTGTTTAGTGTGCTCGGTAAGATTTTTCATTCAATCTTATGCCTACGTATTCCCGTTTACCGAAACAGGGAAATCAGAGCTTTCGTAGTTCCTCCTAGGAAATGGGTGTTTTGGTGTCTTGTTCAAAGCCCAAGACGTGAAGTGAAAGGTGATTGGTATCTTGATCAAAGCCCAAGATGTGAAGCTAAAAAGTCTATTTGTGTCTTGTTCAAAGCCCAAGACGTGAAGCTGAAAGACCTCGACTTTAGAGAGAATTTGTCATCTCTAAAGAAGGGTTTGTCTGTCCCAACTGTTGGGTGACTGGTTATAAAGGAGAATTACTTTAACCGGGATACGCGGATCCTAGCAATGCCATAATTTCCTTTAAAGGGGATTTTAACCTGAAGGAGAAGACTTTAACTCAGTGTAGAGCAATGTTATCTTTCCTTAGGAATTTCTCATGCTAAAAGAGGGACAGTGGCGTGGATGTAAATAATCCAGAGGCTTGCCGCTTACAGCGATTAGATGAAGGGAAAGGAGTTGTTGATGTTTGTGTACTGTGAACGAGGCACAGCTTTGATGCTAAAAGGTTGATTGGATCAACCAGTGGTTTTCTTATACAAAGCCTAAGAGGAGGCTATTGGCCCAACAAGAGGGAGTTTTTATGTGTCTCGTACGAAGCCCGAGAGAGAGGCTAAAAGGGTTGACTCCACAGGAGAATCTTTTATACTCAACAAGAGAGTGTTTTTGTATCTCGTACGAAGCCCGAGATGGAGGCTAAAAGTTTGATTGGCTCAACAAAAGAGCCTTTTTTGTATCTCGTACGAAGCCCGAGATGGAGGCTAAAAAATGTTTGACTCAACAAGAGAGTCTTTGTATCTCGTACAAAGCCCGAGATGGAGGCTATAAGGGTGATTGACTCAACGAGGGAGTCTCTTATGTGTCTCGTACAAAACCCGAGAGAGAGAGAGGCTAAATGTTGTTTGACTCCGCTGGGGAGAATTTTGGTATCTCGTACGAAGCCCGAGATAGAGGCTAAACGTTTGCTTCGCTGAGAAGAATCATTGAACAAAGCCCAAGAGGAGGCTATGGTAACTGTTTTAATTAAGTGACAGGTCCAGTATACTGATTTTAAAGAGAAAATCAGTTCTTATATGAGTAACACTGTACTCAGGGATTTGATTTGAGGATCAGGGATATTTCCTTCTCTTTGAGGAAGCGGGGAATCCGAAGGGTATTGAGACTGTCCGAGTCTGCGGGTTTCCTTCCTATTTAACGAAGGGGTCACTTGAGAATGTCTTTGAGACTCAAGGAAGTTAGACTGTCCGTGTCTAGAGTTTTATCTTTTGTACTATGCTTTGAGAAACAGTAGTAGACTCTACGACAGGACTGTTCTATGGAGATGATTAAGTTCTGTTCCTATACCTCTAGGAGGTCGTCGGGATAATTTGTACGAAGCCCAAGAGGAGGCTGGAAACTTTTAAGAAGCCGACGGGTCCTTGTACTAAGCCCAAGAGGAGGCTATCATTCCCGGAGGAAGAGATCATTATACGAAGCCTAAGAGGAGGCTGTGAATACTTCTAAGAAGCCGTAGGGTCCTTGTACTAAGCCCAAGAGGAGGCGGGGTTGCTTTTAAGAAGCCCGTGGGTCCTTGTATAATGCCCAAGAGGAGGCTGATGCTTTTAGGAAGCCCGTTGGTCCCCAAACCCCGAGAAATTCAAGGCAAGCTATTCACAAGGAATAGGTCAAGTCAGGAAAGTTCGAGAATTTGGAAGAAACTCAAAGATGTCATTCACGGAGAAGACATTCATCTTGGGGAGTAGAGTTTCTTGACAATTCCTAATGAGGACAGCCGAAGAGAAGACTGTATCTGGTGATCCTATTGGGGATCTAGTTGTCTATTTCTACGAATAAATGAAACGGCGTCACCTAGTTCTAGACGTAGTTGCCGGGGAAACTCTAAATATCTATACTATTATTACACAGTTGATATGAGTTTATGAAAGAAGACTTACAGCGAAACAGCCCCACAATACAGTTATATATATATATATATATATATATATATATATATATATATATATATATATATATATATATATATATATATATATGAGTTTGTGAAAGGAGACTTACAGTGAAACAACCCCACAATACAGTTATGTACATATGAAAGCGGTAAATGAAAGCGGGTAAACACTTACTCGGTTGTAGAGCTTCCATGCTGTTTGGTTAGTTGTTCAACAAAGAAAGATTGAAAACAACAGTATATTCAAAATCAAAGGATAAAGTGCTTTGAAAAAGAAAGATTTGGGGCTTACAGCTCAAGGAGAGGCCCAGGGTTTTATCAGTGAGCGCACTGTTGAATTTGTACAGAGGGACTTATACAAGTGACTAAGGCCCAAGAAAGGTTTTTTTGTACAAAGGGATGGGTCTTACACTCTATTAGAGTCCCAAGTGAGTTTTAAGAAAAGAAATGGGTCTTACTACTCGAGGGTAGGCCCAATGGTCTTTTGAAAAGGGCGACGGTCGCGCCGAGGTTTTGGAAACACCGTGGGACTTATACAAGTGACTGAGGCCCAAAATTTTGGTATTTACAAAGGGATTGGTTCTTACACTCTTTTAGAGGCCCAAAGAGTTTAAAGAAAAGAAATGGGGCTTACAACACGAGGGGAGGCCCATAGTCTTTATTTTCAAGATGAATATTCACTTTTAAAATGCTTAAAAACAATTAAAAATGAATTTATTCACAAAAATACCAACTATATTAAATAAATAATATAAATTTTATTTTTTTGTAGAATAAAATATTTTACTATTTTTGTGATTTTTTAGAAAAAGAACCAATCAAAAATAATCAAAATTGAAGGAGTTATTAATTTTCAAAATCATTAAAAAAACAATATGAAAAATGAGAAAATATAAAAAAAGAGGGGTTGGGTCTTACACTCTATTAGAGGCCCAAAGTGTATTTTTGCACAAAATATGGGGCTTACAACTCAGGGAGAGACCCAAAATATTTTCAGTTTGAAAATGGCGATCGCGCCGAGATTTTTAACGTATCGGGACTTATACAATAGCTAAGGCCCAAAATTGTTTCGTTAAAAAAGGGTCGGGTCTTACACTCTAATAGAGGCCCAAATGTTAAAAAATGAAAAGAAATGAGACTTACAGCTCAAAGAGAAGCCCAGTTGATTTTTGTTTGAAAATGGCGATCGCGCCGAAGTTTTCTTTTAACGCAGAGGGACTTATACAATAAGTGAGGCCCAAAATTGTTTTGGTTAAAAGGGGATTGGGTCTTACACTCTAATAGAGGCTCAAAGTGTTTGAAAAAAGATTTGTTAGAGTGAAAATCAAAGAAAACCCCAATTTCATTTTTTAGGCATTTTTTCAAGAAAAATTAAGTAAAAAATGATAAAAATATCAAATAAAATCATTAAATAATGATTAAAGTTTATGAAAAAAAATATTTTATAAACATAAATATTTAAAATCATTTTGGTTTTAAAAATCAAGAAGAAAAAAATCATTTTAAAAGCATTTAAAACAATATAAAACACTATTTTTAAATATATTAAAAATAATACTTTTTATTTTATTTTTTGTGGATTAAAATATTATGGGGTATGAATTGGAAAATGATGATTTTTTGCTATGTGAAAAAAATTGGTTGAGTTTTGAAAATAAAAAGTAAGAAAAAGAGGAAAGATATTAAAATATCATCTCCGACATTTCTTTTGGGGTAAAAACGAGTACCGAAACTTTAATTTTCAACACGTTTTTATCAAATTTCAAACTCTCATAACTCTTTCAATTTTTATCGGAATTGAGATCCAGAAGAGCCTATCCTGATCGATTTTTCGCAAGGAATCCGATGGTATTACTCACGCACACGGAAAATCGACGTACAAAACGCAGAAAAAACTGCTATCGTTTTGAAAACATCGTTCCGCGTCGAATTTCCAACACGCGTAACTCTCTCGATTTTTAACCGAATCAAGATCCGCAAAAGCCTATCCTGACCAATTTTTCGCAAGGAATCCAATGGTATTACTCACGCGCACGGAAAATCAACACACAAAACGGAGAAATTAAAAAACTAAAACTGCTATCTATTAAAAACATCGTTCCGCGTCAAATTTCCAACACGCGTAACTCTCTCGATTTTTAACCGAATCAAGATCCGCAAGAGCCTATCCTGACCGATTTTTTGCAAGGAATCCAATGGTATCACACACGCATGCCGAAACTCAACGTACAAAATGCAGTGATAAAAAAAACAGAGCTGCTACGTTATAAAACATCGTTCCGCGTCGAATTTCCAACACGCGTAACTCTCTCGCTTTTTAACCGAATCAAGATCCGCAAGAGCCTATCTTGACCAATTTTTCGCAAGGAATCCAATGGTATTACTCACGCACACAGAAAATTAACACACAAAACGCAGAAATAAAAAACCAAAACTGCACGTGTTTTCGACGTCGTTTCGCGTAAAATTTCCAACGCGCGTAACTCTCTCAATTTTCATCGGAATTGAAATCCGTAAAAACCTATATTGACCGATTTTTCGCAAGGAATCCAATGGCATTATTCACGCACTCCGAAACTCACTGTACAGAACACACAAAGCGAAAAAACCAGAACCGCTATCGTTAATTCGACGTCGTTTCGCGTAAAATTTCCAACGCGCGTAACTCTCTCAATTTTCATCGGAATTGAAATCCGTAAAAACCTATCTTGACCGATTTTTCGCAAGGAATCCAATGGTGTTACTCATGCAAACTAAAACTTAATGTATAGAACACACCAATGAAAAAAAAATAGAACTGGACATGATTTGAAACAACCAAAATTCCACATAAAAACATGGAAAAATGCAAACAGTGGGAGGATCACAACATACACATTAAGGACTACATTTTTACCTCAAGAATTGTTCAATATGATGCATGTATGTGGACAACAAAGGAAAGAATGATTCAAAGAATTCAAGTTGTGAATTTTACCTCTTTTTTGGAGATTTTGGGCAACCTTCCAAGTGCTTTGTTCCAGAAATGATTTGATGCTTTGGACAACCTCAAATGACCTCTTAGAAGCTTTTAGGATGGTTGAAATCGGCTGAAAACCTCTGGAGCAAGTTTGTGCACTTTCTCGCGAAATGGTCAAAAACGGCCAAAATGCCAACTCTCTCAAATGGTGTTCCAGATGTGTGGCACCATTTGGGATAGTTCAAGGATGATATTTAGAGTGTGTTTGAGGTTTTATCTGGTTTGGAAAGTGACTGAATCAAGACATGGCTTGAAAAATGCAAAAAAAGTGTCATTTTGAGGTTTTGAGAGGTGACTTTGTGATGTTGTGATTACAGGTCACTTTTGATGGTTTGCACATCTTACATATGATATATATGAGGTGTGTGTGTGATTAGTTTGAGTGGAATTGCTCTCTAGCTCAAAAACTCAGAATTTCCTTACTAAAGAAGGCATTTTGGAGTGAATGAGAGAATTTGAGGAAAGCATTTGTTTGATAGCTTTGGTGTACTCAAACTGAGCACAAATGAGCTCTATTTATAGTAGAGCAAGTTTTTTTTGGGATCCACAGTGAATGGTGGCTGCAGCAGAGATTTGGCCAATGTTGGCCAATGAAAATGCAAGTTTCCTCTAGCCATTGACTAGAGGTTAGGGCTCAGAGCTTTGGTTCCCTAGTTGTTGGATAAGTCTTGACTGATTTCAGATGAGAATGGCTCAGTCCATGCCACCTCTAAGCATCCATTAAATGCTCCAAACCAAAATTGGAGTTTTGTCCCTCTTTTAGGGATTTCTAGGCTTTGGCATGCTTTTCTTTGTTCCTTGGACTTGGGAGGTTCATGGATCAGATCATCCCACTTGGATTTGATCCTTAGATGTGTCCAAACTGATGACAAGGCTTAAAAATTTGTGTGGCACACAAAATGTGCAAATCTGCCCCTGAAAAATTCAGCTTCAGCAAGCCCTTTTGTAAGATCCATAACTCCCTGCTCGAGTATGCTACATGGACGTTCAAGGACTTTTCGGAAAGCTTAGATGACGTACTTCAACTTTGATGTTTGGCCCTAGACCTGGTTCAACTTGGATCATGGAGAAAAACAGCCTTGAAGTTGGGACATTGTGCTGAAATTACAAGGCAGATTTTGGCTAAGTGCTGAAAAATGTCAATTTTAAGTTTTTAGCCATTTTGATCCAAGCATAACTCAAAATCCATGATGAATTGGGATGAAGTGTAGTTGACACTTTTGTAGAGGGCCATGAGGGCTACAAATCAAGCTTTGGATGGGGGAAAATGGCTTTGTGGTTTAGGAGTTATGATCCTCCAAAGTTTGTACCCTTGCCACTTTTTTTCATAACTTAGAAAAATTTCTAAGTTTTTATGGTTACCCCTTTTACAAGTTATCCCACTTTCTTTGATTTTTCTTGATGAATGATGATTCCAATCACACATTAACATCATTTTAGGGTTAAAAAACCATTTTTATGAAAAATCTCAAAAAGTCAAAGTTTGACTTTTGTGCACAGTTGACTTTTTATCAGATGAATTCCAAATTGTGCGATCCTTTAGGAAATCATGTCCTTGACCTAAATCAAAATTGATGGGCATGTTCCATGGGTGTTATAGGGTGTATTTAATCGTGTCCCACGGCTTGGGAGCATGTCCTGGTCAAAAGTCAAACCTATAGTTGACTTTTCTAGCGAAACCCTAACTGTGGTTTAGATGAAATTGAAACTTGTTGCTCAAGCTTCTTGGGTCAATCCATTGTTGCAAATGGATCAACGTGATATTTTGGAGACCCTCAAATCATGTCTTGAGGTCTTGGCTCATGATTTGTCCCAAAAGTCAACTTAGGGGTGAATTAGGTCAAGAAACCCTAATTCCTGATTTTTGATGTATCCATCCCCTGAGGCTAAATTGACTTGATGATGGGGTTTATGATGTTCCATGGAGCATTTTAGGTTATGCTTTGAAGCATTGGCTCATGCCCAGAGGAAAATTTCCATCTGGAGGCCCTAGTCGACCAAACCCTAATTTGGTGACACTGACGATCCTGAGGCTTGATCCACCTAGAAGGGAGCAGCCTTGTGCTTAATCCTTAAAGTGGGAGTCCTCTTGATCCATTGTGGATATTTGAGAGGCTAGACAAGTTGAAGATCATGTCATTACTTGATTGATCCTTTGTCTAAGAGCTCTGCGAGGGCTTGAAACCCTAAATCCTGTTTGTAGTGAATGCTCACCCACCCTTGGGGAGACTAATGAGGTACAAAGGTACATCCATATTGTGCTGATGATTTGCACAATGATGGGAAATCTTAGTGGTCAAAATTTGGGGTATGACACCAATGTCATTCTTAGACACCTTTTCCCTAGCCAAATCCAATGTTATTCTTGGATATCTCTGATGTTTAACCTTGCCATCCAATGCCATTCTTGGATGTCCCTAGTGAAGTTTTTCAAATGGAATTTTGTATATATACAATGCTATTCTTGGATGTTTCTGATATTTGTTGTTGCCTCATTCAATGCCATTTTTGAATGTTGTAGCGTCGTTATCCAATGCCATTATTGGATATCTTATCCCCAATAGAGTGTCTTTCACCTCCATCCAATGCTATTCTTGGATGACGCTGTTGCTTTTACCAGAAACTTTCTTGTTGATGTCCAATGCCATTCTTGGACATATTTTGACATACCTTTTGTCTCGTTCGTAGTTTCCATCCAATGCCATTCTTGGATGTCACTACTCGTCTTCCAGGGTCTTGTCCCTCTTTTTCCAACTATTGATGGATACTTCTTGTCACCTTGACAGATCTCTAGAAATAGCTTGTGTTCCCCGGTGTGTCCTTTCGCGTCATCTTTTTCAATGTACCGTAAATCTCTTGTTTCAAGTTTCCCCGCAGTCTATTTCATCCTTTGCATTCATATCATCTTGTGGCATCTCAGGGCTAAAAATTTGGTTTTCTGTATTTAAGTATCTTCAATCTTGTCGAGATGAAGTTTTCAACCTTCATATCTCCTGATAGAAGAAACTTAAATAGGGGCAGCTGTTGAACCCTAATTTTTGACCCCTAAGATTCCACATATCATTCAGATTTTCATTTGCATCTTTACCACAAACAAGATCACACATTGGTTCCCTCGTCCCTCTCATCTTTGGGTTTATGCCTTGCAGGGTTTACTAATCATCTGTGTGTTTCTTATTCACTTTATTGCTTTATTTGTTTATATTTTACTAACCTTAACCAAAATCCAAAAATATTTTTTGTTTTCTTTCACTAACATTTTCAGGGGAAGAACATGTCAAAAATGCCAAAATAACAGTCCCATATCTCAAATGAATTTTATCTGAGAAAAGTCAAAGTTGATCCGCAATCATGTCAAATTTATCTGGTCAAGGAATCCCCCAAGTTTTAATTCATTATTATTCAAGAGACTCCAAGGTTCATGTGTTTATTTCCATGCCTTCTTTGACAAGCAAAAGAATCGAGTCAGAACCACAGCAGTGCATTCAAAAGAAGTATTTTTCAAAATTTGCACTAAGTAACTGGTTATCATATGTCTATAACCGGTTACCCTCGTGGAAATTTGAAAAAATTCAGCAAATTCAAATTCAGCAATTTTACACCAATCTCAGCCCTTGATCACATTTGGAATATTCTAGACCATCTCATTTTAATTCCCCTACATCACTTTGATCATTTCCTACCATACACCTTCACTAATCACCACTCTTTTATGAATTTCCCTCCAAATTCAAATTCCAAGCCTAATTTTCATTTCCAAACCAAATTCCAATCCACCAAATTTTCCAAGCCTAAATTCTATAAATAGAGGCTTCATTTCATTCATTTCACAAGCTTTTGATAGCCAAATTCACCTTGCTAATATTTCTCTTGAAGCTTTTGATAGCCAACAAACCTCTTGCAAATTCTCTTCCCAACCACAAATTTCACTAAAGTTCACTTTTCTTCTTTAGAAAGTTAACCAGAATTCACATTGAATCTTGTTCAACTTTGAGCTAAACCTTCATCCAAACTTGTTTTCTTCATCAATTCTCATAGATCAAGGCTTTGGTGTTTGGATCTTGAAGCAATTTGAAGGAATTTTCAGATTTGAAGTGGTAATTCATCTTTCACCATTGTTGAAGCTTCATCTTCATATTCCATAATGTAGATCTTTGGTGATCCTTGTTACTTGATCCATTTGATCCCTTGATCACATTTGGAATATTCTAGACCATCTCATTTTAATTCCCCTACATCACTTTGATCATTTCCTACCATACACCTTCACTAATCACCACTCTTTTATGAATTTCCCTCCAAATTCAAATTCTAAGCCTAATTTTCATTTCCAAACCAAATTCCAATCCACCAAATTTTCCAAGCTTAAATTCTATAAATAGAGGCTTCATTTCATTCATTTCACAAGCTTTTGATAGCCAAATTCACCTTACTAAAATTTCTCTTGAAGCTTTTGATAGCCAACAAACCTCTTGCAAATTCTCTTCCCAACCACAAATTTCACTAAAGCTCACTTTTCTTCTTTTGAAAGTTAACAAGAATTCACATTGAATCTTGTTAAACTTTGAGCTAAACCTTCATCCAAACTTGTTTTCTTCATCAATTCTCATAGATCAAGGCTTTGGTGTTTGGATCTTGAAGCAATTTGAAGGAATTTTTAGATTTGAAGTGGTAATTCATCTTTCATCATTGTTGAAACTTCATCTTCATCTTCCATAATGTAGATCTTTGGTGATCTTTGTTACTTGATCCATTGGATCTTGTAATTGTGTTTAATTGTTGGTTTTTACTGTTGTTTTACGTTAATTTTCGTTCAATTTCAGTTCCCTGATCATAAGGTGTTTGTAAAAAAGTTTTGAAAATGGATCATGCTGAATTTTGCACAATTTTCTGCATTCTGGTGCAGAGTAACCGGTTAGCAGATATGTAGTAATCGGTTACTCTGTGTTAATTTTGAAAAAACTGCGCTTATTTTGAACTAAGTAACCGGTTACTTCGAAACAGAATGCACATTTTGGCTTGTTTTTGGGACTGTTTTGGTTCATTTTCCATTTTCTTCCCTTTCCTTTTGTTCTTAGCCTTAGATCACATAATTGTGTGGTTTAATTTGGCTTTCTCTTCATCTATTTCTCTTTTCTTTTGATCGATGAAATTCTTATGGATCTTAGAATTCCTTTGTTGAATTTTTTATCAAGACGAGATCGTCACCTATTTTCTTTTTGTTCGGTATTGCTTTCGGATGACGATCTACATATCGTTCATCTATCATACATTAGCACAAAGAGCTATTGACCGGCCACATTGTAGGGTAATTACACCGTAAATTACTCGGTGATTGCTTAACATAGCGCAACATATGTCCCTTTATCGAAAATAATAAAAAATTATTGATTATTTGTCTTTTGGTTCAACACTTATGAGACTTGTTGTTAGGAGGCTTTGGTCTTATCAATCCTCTAATAAGTTCTCATTAATATTGACCTAAGTACAATTATTCAATTATTATTTATCACTTACCCTAACAACTAACAACTAACAACTAATCACTAACTTCTAACTTTTACTTTTATGCTTCCTTCTTGCTCCCTATCTCTCTTTTACTTTTATGCTCCATTATTATCATTTCATATCATGTTTATGTTTCCGCAATTTTTCCTTTCTCCGTTGGACACATGTTTATGCTTCCGCAATTTTTCCTTTATCCGTTGGACACATGTTTATGCTTATGCCTTTTTCTCTTTGTCCACTTGGACCAAAAACATTAATAAAGGCAAAAACCTCTAAAAAACTTGTGCTTCTAATCTTGGACTATGGTTACTATCCTTTGCAATGGACATGGAGTTTTGCACCTAGACCTTGGACTTCAATGTTATTCTTGGATCCTTGGACTTAGAACTATGGCTTTTTCCCTTTGCTTTGGAATTATGGTTCGAAGACCTTGGACTTCAATGCTATTCTTGGATCCTTGGACTTAGAACTAGGACCTTCTCCCTTTGCTTTAGAATTATGGTTCGAAGACTTTGAAGACTTGTGTTTTTGCTTGGTTTATGGTGAAGGCAACTACATTTGTGGTTAGATCTTTCTTATCCTTATCCTTTACTTTATGCTTTAGGATAGTCACTTCTTCTCCTCCCCATTCTTCAATTTTCAAAACTTTCTCCCTTTTTCAAAACATTCTTGATTTCAAACCATCACCTCTTTCATAATCAAACCTTGACTTTATCAAGTGACTTTACTCTTTCCTTTTCATTTCTTAACAAATGCTAAACTACATAAGCATATTGACACCTTTTTCAAAAGACTTTAATAAACACCAGACTCCTTTTGTGCCCTCGTGCACTTTCTTTCTTAAAACTTTTTCATAATTTTAGACATGATTCATTTCTTTAAGCGGAATTATTCGCTTGGAAATGACGACTTGTCTTTACATTTTAAAGTCAATCAAAACAAACAAATTTCATTCTTTGTAATACGAACTATGAGGTTTTGATCCTACATTGCACTTCGTGGGTACGTGGGCATGAGGTGACAAGTCTCTCCAAACACAAAAATCTTAAAAACAATTTCTCTTCTCATCTCCTCAATCTTTTTCAAGCAAACCATTTTCAGACCAAAATCTTAAATATTTAAAAGGGTTCTTATAGAGTACTATAGACGTTTTGGGTGCTAACACCTTCCCATTGCGTAACTAACCCCCTTATCCAGTCTTTGTTCACTTGTTCTTGTTGTAGAGCTTGTGTAGGTTTTGTTCGCCCCTTTTCCTTTCCTTTTTTGGATAAAATAAAAGTGCGGTGGCGAATCTTGCTTTTCGAGTTAAGTTAATCAATAGCTTACACTCACGATTTTGCCGCTACAACAATAATAAAAATGACTGAGGAATATGGAATTGGTCAATTGGTAGCTAAGCTATTTGGACACATTGGTGTACCTTGAATTAGGGGTAATGATACCATTCCAAAACCATTGAACCAAGATCTTATCTTCCAATCTGAAGCTGTTCATCCAAGACAAACTTCCTCTACTCTAAATAGAGGTCATTTGTGGCTGATTAACACACACCAAAACATTGCAATCCATGTTTTCCTTCACTTCACTCTCCAAAACCAGAATTTGCTTCTTTTTCAAGTAACATGCGAATTTTTCAATCAGAAGCAATTCTATCAAAACTAATGGTGTAGACACCTCATATATATCATATAGAAGCTATCCAAACACTTCTCCATCATCTGTAACATCAGAATCACTAACCTCCAAATCACACTTGAGCTAAGTTGCAGTTAAGATACCACAAAGAATTCCAGGGGTCTTCAATCCCTTCCAAGCTTCTACACACCTTACATAAGGTCCATTGAAGCTATCCAGATCATCACACAACATCTGTAACACCTCTACATCAAAATTCGAATTCCCCTTGCACAAGTAAGCCTGACACTCTCAAACTCTATACTACATGCATCATAAATTTGTTTTCAAGTTACCAACATGTTTCTGGTAGTTCATAGAGTAATAACCCTCAATCAATTGCATGATTTCATTCGTGTATAGAATTTCACTATGGTTTTCGCAAAAACTAGGGTTTTTGTGTTCATCACGATTATCTCACTCCACACTTAAAATAAATGAAATTAAATACCACCATCGTGTTCCTTGATCAAAAGCGAGCAAGATTGATATTTGAATCATTCCATTTCAGCACGTATTTAGTGAGATAGAGAGGGTTTTGCAAATCTGGAAAACCAGAGAACGCGCGAGCAAGAACATGTGTTCTTGGCGCCTTTTTCAAAATTTGAATTTTTGAATTTTAGTTATTTTTTTTAATTGATTTCAAAAATTAATTTCTCTCTCAATTTTAATCATTTTTTATTGATTCTTTTTTTTTAAATTCACAAAAATGTTAAAATATTTTATTCCACAAAAAAATAAAAAGAATGTTATTTATTTAATATATTTTGAATTTTTATAAAGAATTTCTCTTTAATTGTTTTAAAACATTTTTAATGCAATCTTTCTCTTGATTTTTCAAAACAAATGAATCTCAAGCTTTCATGTGAATAAAAATTGATTTTTAAAAAGATTTTTCAAAGTTCACAACATATTTTTAAATATATTTGATATTTTATATCATTTTTATTTAATTTTCTTTGAAAAATTGTATTTTATTAAAATTAGGGTTTTTTTCCTTTGATTTTAATTTTTCAAATTTCATTTGAAACACTTTTGGGCCTCTAATAGAGTGTAAGACTCAACCCTTTATAAATAAATAATTCCTGGGCATCTGCTCTAGTATAAGTCCCGGTGCGATTTTCAAAACAACGGCGCATTCGTTATTTTTCATCTGGGCCTCTCTTTGAGTATAAGCCCCATTTTTTCTTTACAAATAATTTTGGGACTCTAATAGAGTGTAAGACCCAAACCCCTTTTATACATAAATAATTTTGGGCCTCTGTTGTAGTATAAGTCCCACAACGTCTTTCGGTATCACAGTGCGATCACTATTTTCAAAACAAATCATATGGGCATCTCCTTGAGTATAAGCCCCAAACTTTTGTACATAAACTTTGTTTTAAACAAAAAACAACTTCCATGGGCCTCTCCTTGAGTTGTAAGCCTTATACCTCTGTTTTCAAATTCATTTATCTATTTTAAACTGGTACTAAGAGGAGCATTATTCCCGGTGAAAATGCTCTTAGACCACTTAGGCCTCTCTTTGGGTTAAAAGTCCCAAACTTTCTCTTCTTTTAAACAACTTTCTTATAATTCAAATTCAAATTCAAAGTTTTCTCAAAAATTTCTTTAATTTCTTAAAATCCTAATCATACAGTTGTGGTCAATACAATCAATCACAATACACTTGGGCCTCTTTTCAGAGTGTAAGACCCAACATTTTTTATGCATACTTGTTTATATACCTATTAATTCATTCATCTGTATATACTTGTGCATATCTGTCTAGAGTTTCCCAGCAGTTAGGTCTACACTTAGGTCAAACCAAAGGTTACTTCTAACTTAGTCAAAACTAGTTCCCTCATAGGAAACTTCCCTCAATACAGTCAGCCTCCTCTTGGGCTTTATTCAATATGGAACAAAGAAAGGCATTATTCCCGGTGAAACTTTTCTCAAGACTGTCAAAACTTAGAAATATATATATACAAGAAGTTCATTTCCCCAAAGAGGATTAATTCCCGGTGAAACCTCTTTAAAATTTCTTCAAACCTTAGAACTATTCAACAAAGAAATGACTTATTCCCGGTGAAACCTTTCTTGAATTTTTCTTAGGCTTGGACCCACAGGCTTCCTAGAAGCATCCCCAGCCTCCTCTTGGGCTTAGTACAAGGACCAACAAGCTTCTTAGAAGTTCCCCAGCCTCCTCTTGGGCTTAGTACAAGGACTCAAAGGCTTCCTAAAAGCATTTAATTTTCTTTGCGTCATTTACATTAGTAAATAGTCGGCAAAATAGCCGTTTTGGTCCTGTATCTTAATCTAGGGGTTCATTTTGGTCCCTTAACTTTAAGAAGGCCCATATTGGTCCCTTAACTCTTCAAAACGTTCCATATTAGTCCTTTTTGTCCTGTTAGCGACGGAAAAATTCAAAAATCAGTCACTAATTAGACAAAAATAACTAATTTGGAACGTTTTGAAGAGTTAAGGGACCAATATGGACCTTTTTAAAGTTAAGGAACCAAAATGAACCTCGAGGTTAAGATACGGGACCCAAAAGGGTATTAAGCCAAAATCGTCTCTTGAACATTTGACTTATTCGAAGAAACATCTTTTCTAGTTACACCGTCATCATCTTCAACACAATTATCCTTTTTTTTGTAGCGTGAGTCACACACCTCGTGGACTCCTTCAAGTTTTTCCACTTTTTCCTATATAATATTTAATCATTACTACTTGCATGTATTTTGACATAGTATAACCCATTGGATAGAACATCTTCTTGGCCTCATAACTATTGTTCGACAGCGTGTTACGTTCTGGAAGCATTTCTTGCAACAATTCAAATAATTCAGTTAAACTTTTATTCGTCCAACCACCTATTGCCTTAAGATTAAATAGTCTTAACACTACTGACAATCTTTTAAATTTTTTGCATCTTGGATATAACGAATCTTCCATGTCACTTTTTAAAGTAACTTTCACATGGGCTTTCTTAAAAGTATATACTCCAATATCATGAATCATATCTTCTAAAGTAACATTCATAAATTCATCATCTTCAACTCTGTGTGACGTAAGTCTTTTTTTCGCCACTTCACCATGCCATATCCATTTTGTGTAATTTTGAATAGTTTCATCGCAACCACAATGATTGAATATATCATCCCTTAGATGTTTTTTTGTGTATTTCGCCAAATTTTACAAGGACACAAAAAAATCTCATCATCGTTAGGATGGTTTTTTTTTCCAGCGAATTCAAGAAATTGTATCACTACATTTTCATACTTTTTGCTAAATCTATTGGCTCTCATCCAACTATGATCCATAATAATATACAGCTTCTGAAGGTAAAATAAAAATGAACATTTCAAAATAATACAACAATAACAATAAACAATAGCTACTATAAATACCTGAAAAGCAACACTACATTATACCCAAAGTCTCAAAAACCATGACAATAACAATAACAGTAAACCACAACAACTACAAATACCTGGAAAACAACACTATATTATACTCTAAGTCTCAAAAAACATGAAAATAACAATAACAACAACAACAACATCAACAACAGAAACAACAATAACAATAATAACGACGACAACAACAACAATAGCAACAACAACAACATTGAGGTCCAATCTTCCTTCCTCCATGGAGAAGATGGTGTTTCAGTTTGTTAGGTTGAGACAATGGGGTTCCAGTCGAAGAAAAGTGTTAGGACATAAAAAGTGAATGAAACTTAACATTCTAATGAGTAAGTAAAATATTATTTAGAGTTTACATCTCAGTTAAAAAAAAAACTAAGAGAACAAAATCGAGGGAAAAACTACATTCAATTTATTTAAATAAAATATTAATCTTTTAATGTCGCTTTTCTAAAAATTTGAGGCATAAGACGATTTATTAAATAATGACAAAATTTTGGTTCTAAATAAAGCATAAATTTGCAAGAGCTGTGAATGGAAGCTCAAACCCTAAGCTACATAAACTGCCAATTTTTTACAAAATCGAGGGACAAACTTAAACTTAAAAATGACGTGTTTAAGGTCATTTGACCTCAGATTTTCATTGCCTGAGGTGGAAGTTTTGTCATGAAATGTATTATTTGTAGTAGTGAATGTGACAAAGTGTTTCTCATTGACTACATTTATGTAAAATACAATTTAAATAAATTCATGATAATTTATTTTCATATCATTTACTTAATTGCACAAATAAATTTTACTAATTAAATTATAAAAAAATTATAATAATACACAAGTGAAAGAAATATCGTATTTTAAAAATAAAATGACCAAAATTTTAGATGTAAAAAATGAAGAAATTAAAATTATAAGAAAACAAGATTATGCGTAATTATTTTACAATACTATTTAATTTAAATAGTGTGAGTAATAATTAATTTTTAATAAAAATACTAACAAATATTATACAATTATTTAAGGGTTTTTTGATGCGTATAATAAAATAGAGACAAGATATGATAGAAAAATTGAATAAAAATATTATATGATATTGATATTACAAACTTATCCTAACATGTGTTTGGTGCACACATAATAAAAAATTGAATAAGGATATAATGTGATAGTGACATGAAATACTTATCGTGTCATGTGTTTGGTGCCACATGATAAGAAACATAATAATATTATTTTATTATTTTGTGTGCTTGATATAAATTTACTATCTACAAAATAAAATATATATTATATTTAAATTACAAAAATAATTTTTGTAAAAAAATAATCTATATTTTATTAAAATTATTTTAATATTTTTAATTGAGTAAAAATACAAAATCTAATAAGTTTTTTTAAAATAATTAAATAAATTTCTATAACTATAAGAAATATATATATATATATATATATATATATATATATATATATATATATATATATATATATATATATATATATATATATATATATTGCACTAACTTTCTTTCTTATCGGTTATTGTTCTATCGTTTCGATCATCTCATTTTATTGTTTTACCATGTGACTATAATTCAAATACAGACTAAATACTTTCTTTCGTGCTTTGATCTCAGCTAATGGATGTAGAGTGGCTATTGCTCCTGACCATTCAAAGTAGTCATTCTTGGAAAATAATGATTGGCATTCTCTGCGTTCATGTCCTCATATTTGTGATGTTATCTTTCTTTTATTGCTTGGCAGCTTTTCTAAATCTTCTGGATAGTAACCACGTCATTAATAGTCATCGAGGAAATAACCCTCTTCCCTCGGCCCATCTTGCTTCTGTTTTATGGAAACTAGGGTTTAAGTTCAGACTTTAAAAAATCAAGACATAGCGGAAGTAGGATTCGAACCTGCAATCTTCAGATCATGACCTAACGAGTTAACCAACTACTCTACCCCGCTTATTCCCATTCTCTTTCTTTTCTTTCACTATTTCCACCTAGGTCTCTGACTTTGGTTGCTTTGGCGGGATAAAACCAACATTGAATAAGTAAGCGGCGGTCTAATGACCCTCTAACCTAGGTTGGATCTATGAAGCTTACCCTATTTATTAAAAAGGACTTCTTCATTTCAACTTGGTGACTAAGGTTGGCAGCTAAATTATTCGCGACCCCATAACATAAGAGAAAGTTGTAGAGTTCATAAGTCCCCCTTAGAGAGAGGGGAGACTTTGTAGTAATAGTGAATGAGCAAGTAAAGGGCGTTACTATAAAGGTAGTGAGACTGACCGCAATTGCGAGTAGTTTATATATATATATATATATATATATATATATATATATATATATATATATATATATATATATATATATATATATATATATATATATATATATATAATATGGAAATGAAAAAAACTAAAAATCATGTCATAAAAATAATACTTATCATAACATATTTCTACCATTAAGAATTCATAAAAAAAAAAGGGTTTAATATGTTTAAGGTCCCTATAAATATCTCAACTTTGAGGTTTGGTCCCTCAAAATATTTCCTTCAAACATTGATCCTCCTAAAGTGGTAGCATGTAGTAGCATGTGGTAGCATGTAATATTAATACTGCTGATAAATAATGTTGGATCAGCTTTCGGAACACGACTTCAGCATTATATCTACATTATGCATCAATTTCTTATTTTGGTGTCATGTATTACTTGCCAAAGATTGAAATCCTTACTGACAGTTAGTTCCACTAAAAAATGTATACTGTTAGAAATATTTGGTTTTTGAATTTGGCTCAAATGTTTGTTGATCAGTTAATTGTGGTGAATTGGCTTTGTTTGCTGCAAGTAACTAGGCAAGTCATGGCATATCAAAGTGGTGGTTTGGAAAGCACTAAAGCTTCATAAAGACAAAGTTGTGACTAGCTAGGACTTAGATATAGGAGTTGACTTTGGTCAAAAGTATTATTTGGTATCTAATTTTGTAATTGGATGTTATCTGGATCTTTTGTGATGAAAAAGCTTTCGAAATGAGATGAATACGTGTATCTTAATCTTCAATAAACCTTGAATGCTTGAATTTTATGTGTTTTTAATCCCTTGAATGAATGTCCTACCATAAAACAAACAAAAATCAATGATGATTGCTAAGTAAGAATTCAAATGAAAATGTTGATATTATAATGGTGTATTTAAATTAGATAGAGATTCGCTAGGATCTAGCTAGGAAGTAGCTGCAAATTAGCTACCATTTTTGAGTTTAAATATGATATTAATATATAAAAAATTAAAACTGAAACAATTGACACGTGACATACATGTCAGCATTTTTTGCCACGTTGACATTGCCACATGTAAGCCACGTCATCAAAAAATTTCCACATGACATGTCACATAAGCCACCGTTAGTGGAAACTAACGGAAGAGACTAAAGTTAGGAACGAAAAACTTTCAGAGGATCATTGTTTGAAGGAAAATTTTGGAGGGACCAAACTTAAAAGTTGAAATATTTGTAGGGACCTTATACATATTTAACCCAAAAAAATGCATACAATTCTACCTAAACAATTTCATAATCTTATTTTTCCAATAGTAAAACCATATTTTTGACAATTTAATTTAAGTATCAAATATCATTCTATTTGAGTAAACTAACATTTACTAAAATATTAGAATGTATATATTAAGAATATAATTTTTATTATAGTTTTTAATCTACCAATTGATTCAATTTAACTAAAGAATATGATTAGGTACAAAAATAGGTTAGAAAGTTTTATCCAACATGCAACTAGGATCACTCCTACTTTACTTAATAAAATTTAAAATTTTATAGCTCTAATATGTAAGAAAGTTAGTCTACTTTTCATTGGTACATGAATTAGCACATTATAATTCTAAGTAAGGAGTTATATTCAATTTACTACATTATGGTTTACATAAATTTAAGTTGTGTTCCTTAACTTGAAATCAAAACACCTCACAATACCTTGCCAATTTAAATCATTACAGAGTCTAACTCATGACAAATTATCTCTTCTTTCTAATTGTTCATGTTTCACTTTAAATGATCTTTGTGGCATGATTTATGAGAAAATCATTGACATGAGTTTCAAATTACGAGTTGCATAATTATATTATCTTATCTAATTTTATTCACATATCCAGTTGCCTCTAGTCCTACATTTCTCAATCCAGCACACAATGTCATTTGGAGTCCCCCTTTGAATGGGTGGATTAAAGTTAATGTGGATGGAGCGTCAGGCGGAGTTCCGCTTAAAGTTGCTTGTGGGGGGATTTTTAAATATCACTTGGGGAATCGTGTAGGCAGCTTTGCTTGTAACTTAGGTTCAATTAACGCTCTTTTTGCGGAGATTATGGGAGCTATTTTGGCCATTGAGCTTGCTTATGCTCAAGGTTGGACTAATCTTTGGTTAGAGTTGGACTCTTTTTTGGTTGTGTCGGTGTTCAGTAAACCATCTGTTGTGCCTTGGAAAATCAAGAATAGATGGGACAACTGTACGGGTAATCTAGATAATTGTAATTTTTTGGCTTCTCGTGTTTACAGGGAAGGTAACCACTGTGCTGATAAATTGGCTAACATAAGTTTAGATATCTCTAATTTTACTTGGTGGAATGATATACATCGGGATATAGAACCGGATTTTATTAGAAACCGGTTAGGATTACCTAATTTTAGGATTAGACAGGTTTAAGGTTTTGGCCTTCTGTCCCCCTCATTTTTGTACCTATTCTCTTTTTATTTATTGGAATTTTTAGGGCTTTTGACCGTTTTATAAAAAAAAACACAATTTAGAATATAAGTTTACCCTTCATTCAACACTACAACTTTAAATTATGTTCAAGCAATTGCAATTATACAAGTATAACATGCAACAGTATAGATTGTTAAGAATACTATGCATGCAACATGTTCTAGCCTACTTAAACCAAAATCGACAAATCCTTATTGCATAAACCCTTACTCCAATGTAAGAGGAATGGAGGAAGGAGAATCCGCTTTGATTTTCACATGGACACTACAAGAAAAATGCATTTAAATTTTATTTTGTAGTGTCGGGCTTGACTCTATTGCTAAAAACGTCGGTTTTATGTTAATAGAAGTAGACGCTAATTTATTTATTTAATTAATATTTATTTTTTAATCTCTTTATTAATAGCGTCGACAAAACTGATACTAGTGCATTCCTAAGCCTTTTTTTTTTATTTATTAGGAAAATTTATAAGATGATGGATTATTTGAGTCTTGTTTTTCTTATTTCTTTCACTTATCTAGGTTTTTATAATTTATTCATGTTTCCTTTTTTTTTTATATCTTTATCTTTTCTTCTTCTTTCTTCTTTATTTCTCTTCTCCTCCTTTTCTTCTCTTTTTTCTTTTATTGTCTCGTTTTTAAATGCGTGAGACAAGCCTTAAGGATAGTCATTTATACTATTGTTCTTAGTAAGTTCTAATAATTTGTATCATATTCTAAATAAACATTTGAGTTATCTAACTAGTTGAGTTTGATTGCTTAGTTTACTTTCTATTTCCTCATACACCTCTCCTAATTTAATCTTACTTTTAATTATTTTATATAATTATTCATATTTCTTCATACACCTCTCCTAATTTAATCTTACTTTTAATTATTTTATATAATTATTTTTTCTAAATTATTTTAAGAAAGAAATTGTTGGATGTTACAGTCCTCTTGGTTTCATTTCATCATGTTACCCCTAATGAATGATTTTTTATTTCCTTTTATATCTCCTTTCTTGATGATAGAGCCGATCTCATGTTATGGGAACTCATTGTAGTTATCTGCTCAACTTTTCGACCTTAATTGTATATGTTAGTTCCACAAGATATTTATTTTAAATTCATCAAACTTCAACTGCCACTTAGGTGTCACGGCCTTTTTCATCTTGTTCTCACAATTTTTTTAAAAAGTAAAAGAAGATATAAATATATAAGGAGAGGTAAAGAGGCCCAAAATATAAAGGAATTTCGAATTTGAGGCATAAGGAATATTAAAATTCAAAAGCAAAAAATTAAAGGCTTAAATGCACTTTTGGTCCTTCTAGTTTGGGGAAATTAAACAATTGATCACCCTATTACAAAACCTGTGAATTTGATCCCTTATGTTAGATCCACTTTGGATTTACTTGATCCCCTATACAATTTTGATGATGTGTCATGTTTTTTAATGAGGTGACAGTCATATATTTTTTCCATGTCACCAAATGTTTCACATGTCATCAAATATTTTCCATGTCATGTTTTTTAATTACATATAAATTGGAATATAAACTATGAATATAAATTATAAATTATGGATACTATATTAAAATTACATCAGATTAAAGTTTCTATCAAATCCTTTTGAGTTGTTTTTCGTCTTCTTCTTCCCCCGGTCACTGTTCGTCTTCTTCTCTCTCGGTTTCTTCAAGTTTTTATTTTCCATCAAATCCTTCCATTAAAATGTCTCATCAGTCCGCTTGTAGCCGTGGAAACAGGTTCTCAAGTCGTTCAAGATACGTATGCAAGTGTGGTCTCAATGCTCCATTGATGACGACATGGACGGATTCGAACCCAGGCCGCTGTTTCTATGGTTGTGGGATGTATAAGATTCAAGGATACAAAAAATGCTCTCACTTTGCTTGGTTGGACGAGGAAATGGATCCTATGGCAAAATAGATAATTTCTTCACTAGTAAAGAACTTGAATGAGGAGAAGGAGATGGTTAACACCTGCAAAGTTAAGGAGGACGAATTGAAGTTGAAGGTGAAGATCCTGAAGAAACAGTTGAAGATTACCTAGATTTTTTTATTTGTAATGTTCATTGCATTTGTTGTAACAACAATGACAAAAGAGGTTATAGTTTATTAGATTTGTATGTTGACTGATAGTGTAATGGTTGATGTATTGGTTACCTTGGATTCATGTGATGATGTTATGGTGTATTAGTAAAGTTATTTGTAATTTGACATAACATTGATGTGATGGTTGAAAGTTAATGTTATGGTATTCATGTTATTGTGTTAATGGTTGAAAGTTAATGTTAATGTTATAAAATTGCTTATACTTTGATAGTGGAATAATGGACCTGGAATGGCCTAACAATGGCTTATAAGTTGATAGTGGAATAATGGACCTGTAAGGACCTAACAATGACTTATAATTTGAAAGTGGAATAATGGACCTGTAATGTTATGATATTCATGTTTTTGTGTTAATGATTGAAAGTTCATGTTATTGTGTTAATGACTTATAATTTGATAGTAGAATAATGGACCTATAATTTGAAAGTTAATGGACCTGTAATGAACTAACAATGGACCTGTAATTTGACAGAACAAAAACCATTGCCTTGTAGTTTGACATGTGACCTGTAATTTGACAGAACAATTACAATGCCTTGCAATTTGATAGTGTACTTAAAAATTGGCTTATAATTACACAGTGGAACTATAAGTTGATAAACAATTACCACACTTATAATTTTCTTGACAGTATAGCCATTTGATACATACACCAGATCTGCTACATACACCAGAATTTCCATAAACATTCATATATATATATATATATATATATATATATATATATATATATATATATATATATATATATATATATATATATATATATATAGCTTGACAGTAACATTGAATATATATATATATATATATATATATATATATATATATATATATATATATATATATATAGCTTGACAGTAACATTGAATACCATAAACATACTTTAAATTTTCCATAACATTGTTTGACAGTAACACTGAATACCAGAATTTGCCTTATACATTGCTTGACAATAACATTGTTTAGACAAAATACCAACCAAAATAACACTCAAGACATAAATTGAGTCAAAAAGAAACCTATACTACATTACAACAATTTAAACCATAGAGGACACTACTCTTGAGTTGGTTGAGGAGCTTTTGAACTTTGACCAATTTCTGTTTGTTTTTCTTTAGAGGTTGCCTTCACTTTCTTGGCATTCACTATCTTGGGCTTATTTTGTTTATTGCCACCCTTTGGAAGAGCCCTTTCTGCAGCCCTTTTTCCCTTGCAGCTCCTCTTGTTATGGCCCATATCACCACATTTTGTACATGTGACAGTTGAAAACTTCCTTGGCAGAATGTGAGGATTTCTAGATTCATCATTTGTTTTGTTTCTCAGTTTTTTTTGGCCTTCCAATAGCTCTTCTCATAACAGGTGGTGCCACTTTAGTCACGTCAGCTACAAGCCACAATTGTGGTCCATTGGTTTGAAACATAATGTGGGAGTAAGTTTCAATAAATGTTGATTTCCTATAGAATCCAACGACAACAGTCAAAAAATCATACAATAATATTCAACATAAGAAGTAAATTGCTATAATTCTTACATAAGTCTAACCTATAACATGTAGCAACATAATCCTCAAGCTTTTTTTTGATGTTCCATAAGCATGCAATCACATGGGAGCAAGGTATACCATTCAATTCCCACTTCCTACATGAGCAAGTCTCCTTCTTCAAATCAACACAATAAGCATCAATGCCATTGTTGACACCAAATATGGATAAGTCATCATCACCATGCCATGTAGGACTCCACCCTTGTGCTTGCTTCTTATTCTTCTCAAGTACCAACTGAATTTTAGGGCATATGGATCCTATGTAGCCCTGTAGCGATTCCTTCTGACTTGCAATCCTCTTGGTGATATAATGTTTGATGCCTTCCATTAAGGTGATAATAGGCTTCTCCCTACGCTCCAGAATTGCCCTATTGAATGCTTTACACCTGTTGTTGACCTGTAAATCACACTTTGAATAAGTGATAAAGTGTGATCTGCTCCATTGGCTAGCATGGATTTCCATCATATCCTTCCATCATATCATTCCATGCACAAGATATTCACAATCAGCCTCAAGGTTAACATCTACACTCTTAAACCCTGTACATTGTACATCATCTTCCCCATTATCCTCAATGTTAGCATTGACTTCACTATCATCAATAATCTCCGGTATCCCTACATTATGCTCCACATACACATCTATTACATCATATATTACAACATCTTTTGAAAAATGTAGAACATCGTTATCATTGTTCAAGGGTCTAAGACCACGAGAGAAGCTATATGCAGGGTTACAATACCACATACACTTAATATTTACGTAACCCTCACTCTTAATCATATCCTCAAATTCCATGTACGACATATAATCGACATCCTAACTCCAATTCATCTCAGTAACTACCTCATTTACATACCACTTAACAGGTGTCTCAACTAACTTCCCCCTATGATGTATTCTCAATGTAATCTTATTAGTGTTCGCTGGCTTGAGAAAATAATTTACAAACTAGAATCAAACAAGGATAAACAATACATTAAGTAAACATATGGGACCACAAGGACGACAACATCAATACATTACCTAAACATATGAGACCACAAGCACGACAACAACAATACATGAAGTAAACAAAACTTAAACTGACACCTCTGAAATAAGGGACCACAACAATACATTAACCTCGTTACCAGCGATACGTACCTTACACAGTATTTGACTGCTTCGTTTCTCTCCTTTTGACTTGCTGACTTCGTCATCTTCGTCAAACCAAACACCTTTAAAAGATTGAAGAATTTCGTGTTGGACTATGATTGTGATTGAGGGATTGCAAAATTTCGCTACCTACAATGAACGGTTTCAATGGGGATTAGGGCTTTATTCTTCCAGAACAGCGAGGGTGTGTGTGAATTGAGAAAAAATGGTTGACCTAAATACATATAATCTATTTCCCTCAATTTTTAATTTTTTTTATGTAATTTAAATAATTCATTTTAAATGTTTCTGAATTAAATTATCTAGTTGGAAATAAAATATTACAACTTGATGACATGGATTCCATTACTACATGTCACCTCATTAAAAACATGACACAAACAGGTTTTGTAAATCCAAAGTGAATCTAACTTAAGAGATCAAATTTGTAAGTTTTGTAATAGGGAGATCAATTATTTAATTTACCCAAACTAAAAGGATCAGAAGTGTTTTTTTTTTTAAAATAAACAAACAAAAACTCCGAGCAAACTACAATTCCACCCGCTAAAACATCACAACTACAAAGAACAACAGCAAAACAAATAAACTCATCAATAATCTGAGACTAGATCTAACTCAAAAGGAACAACAGAAGCACCATCAAAGCCACAATAAGAACCAGCAAAAATACTACCAAAGGAGATACATGTCATGATTAAAACTCCACCGAATTTAACTAAAAAAAACAATTGAAATCCATAAAATAAAGCACCTAGCAAACTCAACCACATTACATAACAACAAACTACTTAAATTTCATCAAAATACTATTAATGACCTAATTTACAAGCTATGAATTCAACAATTCGAAACTTAAATAACTCACGTAAATATAGTTATCAATAGGGTTGCATTAATCAAGACTGAAGTTGATGTTGTAGTAAAACACTCCTTATTCCACTCCCTCCACTTATAATTGACTAATGATTTAAAAATGTACTAATCTTTACTACTCCTATATATAAATAAAATTTTAAATAATATTGAAAAATGTAATCTTAACTCATCTACATTATTAAAATTCAAACTATTCAATTATTGTTTTAGGTATACATTAATTTCACTCATAAAATTGCTATGAGTTGAACAAAGTCAAGCAACTATTTACAACCACAAAAATACATTAGATTTTTTTCCACAAGGACTACTCTTCCATAACTCCCAACCATTTGTCGATCAATTTGAACTTCAAATATTGTTTCCAACACACCCTCCTTAAACAAATCGAAAAAAGAAAAATAAAATAAAAAAGAAAACAGAGCAATTCCATACTCCCCTGTTTTTCTAACTTCTAACTTGTAAAAGGGATGATGATGATGATAATCATCAGTGACAAGACCCCATTCTATGAACACGATCTCTTAAAATTCCATTGTACAAAGCAATTCTATTCGCTGGCATTCCACGTTCTTCACGAATTTCATTTCTGCATTTTTTTGTCGATACTCTGTTTTTCTTCTTCCCCTGTTTTTCTATAATTTCCTCATTACTTTCACTTTCTTCTTCCTTCACCATCACATTTTCCGAAAACTTAACCTTTTTCTTCTTCCTTCTTTTTTCCCTCTTCTTTTCCTCTATAAAATAAATTTAAAAAATACAATAAAGTAAGAATTATAATTTATATTAAATAATTTCATGTGAAAAACAGAGTATTTTTTTATGAATGAATCAAATTATAAATTACCTGAGTATAAGCAAGATCGTAGAATCAGTTTATCCTTGGAATTTGAGTTTTCATGAATTTGAAATGATGGTTTTTGCTTACAGAAAGTAAGGTAAAGAACGGTGGTTGAAAGAACCATGGCTGTTGTTAAAACAAGACCCTGTGAAATCGAAGACATACTGTCGTTTGGAAAAACAGAGTAATGAAAACAGAGGAAGAAGAAACACAAACAACAACGTTGTTGTCTTGTGTTGGGAGAAGTAGAAAAAAAAGAGGACTTGTGTTGTTGACTGTTGAGATGATGAAAGAGGCTTTTATAAGTATTGAATAGAGAGAAAGTGAGAAAGTGATTTTCATGAAGCTTCACACGTTACACTAGTTGGAAAAAGAAATTTTATTAATAAAAAATAAAATAAATTTTTTTAAAGAAAAAAATAAATTAATTAATATTAATGGAAAACCATGTGCAAAGTTATTTTATTAACAGTGTAGAATAATAAAATGGATTTAGTTGTTATGCATTGATAATATAAAAATATTTTACACTGTCATCCAATAGAAATATATCATTCTGCTATATTATACAGTAAATTTAAAATTTACAGTATGACTTAACGAGATACATAGTCGTCATTGAGTAACAGTGTAAAAAAATTTTACACAATTATATTTTTTCCTAATAAAATTAATGTCTTGCAAATATCATGTATCTTTTCCTATCATGCATATGAATATGAATGGTGAAATTAGTTTTTTAATTAATTGGTCGTAAGTTTGAATATCAAAATTAAAAAAAAAAATTGGAATGTTTGTTGTTTGGATAAAATTTTAAAATTTTTATTATTATGTTAATAAAAATTATAAAGAAATATAATTGATGAAAATATCAATTAACTAATTTATCTTCATCTAATTCAACCCATCTAGATAAAAATAATAATATTGATTTATGGGTAAGTTAGTTGTTGGGATGGTATAAGGAAAGGTGTGAGCAAACTACATTTGAATATTTCTTGGTTGGTTTAAAGGAAGTTTCTTAGAAATGAATGTTGGGAAAGTAGGACAAATTCATAGTACGACAACAAGAGGATGAATGCTAAAAGATAAGTTTATTATATTTTTTTAGAAACAAATTAATCTAATATTTTTAATGGTTAATTTTTATGTATTTCCACTGTAAAGTTTAATATTGTGGATCAGTACCAATCAATTTTATATATAAATTATCTCTTACATTTTTTTAAAAATATAATTATAGTAATTTTTTTTATTTTCATGTATAAAATATATTATTTCGTTATAAATAATAAAATTTCACTAGTTGTAAAAATATAAAAGTTGATTTATGAGAATGAGTCAAAGGTCAAAGCATGTATAATCTTTCTTTCTAGAAGGAGAAAATAGTGAGAAAATGGGACTTTGGTGGGACTGATACTTGGATTGTTGCGTGTCACTCAATGTAAAACTGATGAAACTAAAACTTTATATCATTTTCATCAATTTTATTTTGAAATATTTTTTATTTATTAATAAAACAAAGTATAATATTTTTTAGTTGTCATATTAAAAATAATAATATTAATTAATTTAAAAACATAAAAGAAAAGTATTTCAAATTAATTGAATAATTTGGTCATTTAAGTTATACATTTTTAACAAATTAGTCATTTAAGTTTTTCTTTTTGCAATAAGTTAATCATTTGAACCTATAAATATTTACATCAATAATTTTTTAAGCCCATTTATTAAAAAATTAATTGTTTTTTTATTTACACTATATAGAAAGAATAACGTGTTTAACTACAAATCTTAATCACTATGACTACTAGATTATATGTCTTTAAACTTTTTTTTTTTTACCTTCATTTATTTTTAAAAAAAAAATCAACGTTTAGGTTTTTTTTTTCTTTAACTTATAAGATTTTGTTAGATCTCAAACATTTTAGATATGTGACATTATATTAATGTTGCAATTGTGATGCAATAGTTGGTACGTAGAGATTCAAGAATTTAGTGGAAATTCAAAAGCTCAATAAAAATTTGTTTCTTTTTAGATTTGCGTCAAGGCAGGATATGGAATATGTCATTCGTAATGGACCTTGGAATTTTGATAGAAATATTTTGATGTTGAGACGAGTTTCTGGAGAAGAACAACCTTCTGAGTTAGACATGCATTTTAGATTGTTCTGGATTCAGATCTATGAGTTACATCTCATCCTTCGATCGGAGGTGATGGCAAGGAAAATAGGAAACATTCTTGGAACATTTGAAGAAATGGATTCTAAGGACATCCATCAAAATGGGCAATTCCTTTGAATAAGGTCACTGTGGATTTGAAGCAACCATTGAAAAAGGGGACAATAGTTTGTTTTAAGGAGAAAAGTCATATGGTATTTTTCAAATATGAAAGACTCCCTACCTTTTGTTTTTCCTGTGGGAGATTAGGGCACCAGGTCAAGGATTGTGAATCAATGGGAGATCTGGGTGAGGAAGGTTATGAAGATGTTGATGAACAGGAGTTGTCATAGAGATTGTGGTTGAGGGCTTCCCCTTTACCAAAGGTTTTTGAATAGTAGAGAAACAAGGAATCAAGTTCTGGAACATGCAGTAAAAGCATATTCAATGTGTCCTCGAGCCAAAGTAGGTGTGAAACTAAAGAGATGAAAGAAAAGGGAGAGACATAAGTTATGTGGGTAATAGAGGCAACAAGGGCGTCTGAATACATTCATAAAGTTGGCGCTGCAAATTCAATCGCAACGACCTAGAGATTGAAACAGAGGCAGAGTTGTTAGGTGCGGTGGCCATCACCAGCAAACTATCGCTATACAAGTCCCTAGTAACTCTAGAAAAGCATAAAGGTAAGAAATGGAGCAGACAGAAATTTGAAAAGAGGATGAGCAAGGACAAATTTAAGAGTATTGAGTTTGAGAAAGGAAAGAGACATCTTGTTGACGTTATGGTTTTGGAAGGGTCATCGGCGGAACTGGTGAGTTATGGAAAGAAAATGAAACAAGAGGAAGAAAAGAAGGAAGCAACCTGTCAGAATGTACAGGTGGTGTTGGAAGACCAACACCGCCTAATCCAATGAAAATTGTAAGTTCAAACTGTAGGGGTTTTGGGAGTCCCCGTGCATTTCGAGCCTTATTGAAGCTCATACGTCTGGAAAATCCCACCCTGATCTTTAGGATGGAAACTCGTCTTAAAGAATAACATATGCAAAGTATAAAGTTCAAGAGTCGTTTGGATCAAAGTTTCGTAGTTGAGTGTAGCAGTCAAGGGAAAGAAAGAGCAAGAGGTATCGTCCTGGTGTGGAAGGAAAATTTAAAGCTTTCAGTAACATCCTTCTATATCAATCATATTAATGGATCCGATATAGATGAAGAAAAAGAACATCCATAGTTCTTTTCAGGAGTCTATGGACACCCTGAGGAGCAAAACAAAAGGAGGGTGTGGTAATTAGTCCAACAACTTCAGGAGGAGTGTGGAGCCAAATGGTTTTGCTTCAGTGATTTCAACGACATTTTAGCTGACAGTAAAAAACAATGAGGGAACTTAAGGTTAAGTAGTCAACTTCTTTGGGGTAGGTCGTCTATGGAGATCTGTGGTTTGGAGGATCTTGGGTTTGAAGGTTATCTCTTCACGTGGTCTAACAGGAGAAAGGAAACTAATAATATCCAATTCCTCCTAGATAGAGCCTTCACAACCTCTGATGGGATCTCGAGATTTCATCCTATAAAGGTGATCCACCTTCCTCGTTACGGGTCAGATCATACTGCTTTAAGAATAGACTTGGAGATTTGAAGATGCATGGGCCAGAGACGAAAGGTGTGAAGGAATGGTGAAACAAACCTGAAATTCTAATGCTCTAACGAGTTATAGTAAGTTGGGTCTATGTCGGGGATGGGTGAGGCTTTTAAGGATTACAGGAGTAGAACTGTGAGAACAAAGATAAAGCGCATAAAAGAATTTCTGAAAGATGATGTGAGATGGTCTCCAAGCGAAGAGGACATTAAATCATACAAATCTCTAGAGAACCAAAGAAGCAATCTGCTAAGAATTAAAGAAGTAATGTGGAGGCAACAAAGTAAAGCAGTTTGGTTAAAAGAAGGAAATTGAAATACAAAGTTTTTCCACGAAAAAGCTGGCCAGAGAAGAAAGGACTTGGTGGAGAGGGAATGAGAATTGTGAGAGAATTATTCATTCTTATTTTTCGAATCTGTTTTCATCTTCCTATCCAACAAATATTCAAACAACTTGTAAGGCGGTTAAAGGGAAGCTTAGTGATGAGCACAAAGTCTAGTGTGAAGGTATGTTCTCTGAACAAGATGTAAAGGAAGCCCTTTTCCAGATGCACCCATTAAAGGCTCTAGGCCCGGATGGGATTTCTACCTTTTTCTTTCAAAAATATTGGCGTATTGTAGACAAGGAAGTCAATAAAATGGTGTTGGAGATCCTTAACAACCATTAGGAGCCAACTGAGTTAAATCAAACTTTTATTGTTCTAATCCCATAGTGCAAGAACTTCATGTCCCCAAAGGAGTTTCACCTTATTAGCTTATGCAATGTGGTAATGAAGTATGGGGAAACCGATTTTTCTGGATATCATTTATGTTGAACAACGTGCATTTGTTAGGGGAAGACTCATCACTGACAATGCTTTAATTTCCATGGAAGGCTTCCATTGGATAAAAAAAGAAAAAAGAAACAAGAAAAAAAAAAGGCGTTATGGCCCTTAAGCTAGATATGTCAAAAACATATGATAGAGGAAAGTGGGGGGTTTGTGGTAGGAGTTTTTGAAGCTATAGGATTCCCGGAGATAATGGTGAAGCTAATCAATAAGCGTATCTCATTCATGTCCTACCAAGCCCTCCTCAATGCCTTGTCAAAATTTTTTTCCCAAGATTTGGACGATAATGATTTGTGTCTGACCCAAGGTATTTGATCGACCCATGTCAACGAGCTTCGTCATCATACGCCCACCAACCAACCCTCGCCCAACAATCAACCCCACAACATTACCAAACCCAACATATTGTTAACCCACCTAAACCCAACAACTAACCCCACAACATCACCATACCAGATACATCCAACAATCAATCGAACATAATTACGAACCCACATACACCTAAACCTGCAACCAATTTATGTCACACACACCCAAACACAAAACCAAGAGCATGGCCCATACCACCAATAACAATATACCGCCACCACATCTTACTATAGCCCAGATGAGGCATATGATTCCACCTCATCCCACCATAGCACCCAACCAATGTACACCCAAACATCACACCACCAAAGCACCCAAACATCACATCGCAAAAGCACCCAACCAATAAATGTCTTTCAAACACCACATGAACCATTGCTTCGATTCCAAGACGATTCAATGTCCAAATTCAACCAACCAACCCGCCCACACTTAACCCAATCAACACAACCCAACTAAGACAACATAGGCACGAAAATCGATTACAACAGCGCCGACTACTGGGGAAATATGATTGATAATTTGTTAGATATTCCAAGACCCTCGCACCAACCATCTTTGTCTCAGTAAAATACTAGGAGACCCCAAACACCTCATGGAAATCGTGGGTGATTCGAAAGCAAGCGAATGTGTCTGGGTGTGAAACCGGTGGGCGTTACGATCGAGCGGGTCATTAAATTTCTATCCAATCGTTGTGTAATTTTATTTCATGGAATGATATTTTTTATGAAACATTTTATTTATAATTATTTTGTTGTTAAAATAATTATAAATAAAAAATAAAACAACACAGGAGCCACATACAATGACGGATGCACCTAAAAGTTGAATGCATGCGCGACACCCATTGACTACTCCTAAGGGCATGCACCATATGATATGGCGCCTTAGGCCAAAACATGAATGCATGCGCCACAGACAATGGCGCATCCTCTTGAGGGTAATTTTTTTTGTTTGAAATATGGTTAGTTTGGTATTTTTTTTTGGTTGAAAATGTGGTTATTTTAATTTTTTTCAAAAAACTTGGTTATTTAAAAAAAAAAACTATAAATTCCTATTTAGACATTTAGTAAAATTATGTTTTTCATTCTCTTATGTTCTTACTCACTAACAAAGTTTTTTTTTTTATATTTTTCTTCTCTGTTAAAGTTTTATTTTATTCTATAATTTAAATTATTTAATTATTAAGTATGAATATTTTTTTATTTATATATATTTTTTATTTTTAAATATTATTTATTTTGCACATTGATTTTTAGTTTTTTTTACAATAACACTCATCTCATTCCACTATCTATGTAACAACTATAATATTTTAGTGGATCGATACTACTATTTGCAGTGAAAATTCGCAAAACAAATGCAAGTTTATATTAATATTTAAGGGATCAAAGTCGAAAATATCCCAAACATATTTGCGTGTCGTTTTTGATCGAAAATAGGGGTGTTCGTCGAAGTCAACGCAAACTTCTGGAACAACGTTGTGAAAAAGAAATGTGAGTGAAATGCAAGGCAAATGCGAACAAAATGCAAGGTAAGACGAAGTAAAGTGCTTGCGTAGAAAGATAAAGTGCAGTAAGATAAAGGGCTGAAAGTTAAAAGACTTTTAAAGTAAAGTGCAGAAAAGTAAAGTTTGCTGAAAAGATAAGGCAGTCGAAAATAGAGTGCGAGAAACGTAAAGGCAGTCGAACGTAAAAAAGGGTTGAAATGCATAAAAACAGGACGTTTTAAGATAAAAATGCTGGAATGTATTAAATTGGTGGAACACATACATATATTTTCCTCACTCATTTCTCACAGCGCAGGTACTTTGAGTGTAGCAGAAATGTGTACAATTTGCGGACCCATTACAAAATAAACCTAAGTTACTATATATACAAGTCTAAAATAATTGTACAAGACAAAAAAACTATCCCCATGATGACACGTCTTCAGATCATGTAGCAATTTTTTCCCTTGACGTGCCCACGTTCTGAGTAATCGTCGACGCATATGCAATAGTTCCTGCCTCGCTCCTTCTTTTATATCTTTCAACTACTCTGTTGGCGCCAAGAGCTAATAATCCTCGTCGAAACCTCCGTCGTCGAATATATATTAAAGTAACATGCTTCGACGTGTTGCCCACCATTGTAGTGAACTCTACACCTAGCCAATATGACCTGGTATTCCATTTCACTAAGTGCTACCGTAGCATGGTGCTTAATTCACTTAGTCCCTATGCTTTTCATTAAGCTTTTTGACAACACCACTTTCAACCAGCATCACTATAGGTGATCCCCGACCTTGAGTCATATTAATCATGTTTACTCTATTTTTGTCTTCTACGTGGCACATTTATGGCTAGCCTCGTGAATACTTACCATTCATAATTAAGTCGAAAAAATCCAGTGTAACAACTACAAAATTATATCTAAAATAAATAAAATAATTTATTAAAATATTGAAAGAAAATGGAGGAATTGAGTAATCACCAAACGAATAATGTTTAAAAATTTTAGAACTTGTTTCTTTTAAGTGTTCCTATATTTATTTTTCTAAAATAACTTCAAAAATAAAAAAAATAATGCATTTTAATTGTATTTTATAAATAAAAATTAAAAAAAATATTTTTTTTTAAAGGAAAAATAATATATGTAGATAAAAGAGAAAGGGAATAATCCAAACTATAACCAAATGACAAAGTTAGGAGGCACAAATACCTAAAACTAACACAAAAACAAAAGGCAAAAAGCAAAATATAATACAACCCAACAAGCAAAAAAAAAATCATAAATGAAAGACCATTATATGATTCCTCATCCAACAAAAAAAAACTGGCTAGAGCTGAGACTAGCAGCCCCACCATCAACAGACCATGGAATTCCAAGCAACACTAGAACCACTAAGCTCCACTGGAACAAGTTAAAAATCTTGATCCACTAAAGGTTTAGACACATGATAGTATTTTGAAGCCAGTTGGAAAAAGAGGATAAGCTTAGTGGTGATTGGCTAAGAAACCATTTCCAAGTAACAAAAATATTATACCCGACATTGGAAGCTAAATTACAAGTAACAAAAATATGAGAGACGGACTCAAGCTAATCCCCACACAAACTACAAGTGGTATCCTCAAGGTTAACAATGACCTTTCACTTGAACAACTTCTCTTTGTAGGGGGCCTATCTTACAAAATCTGTTAGGAGAAAATCAAAACCTTAGAGGGGGCCTAATTAGTCCAAATGAGAGGAATGGTTGAATTCTCCCTGGTTAAAGAGGATTGAGGGAGGGGAGCGAGGTATGATTGGGCAAGAAATGGAGACGCCACAAGAAAAATACCATCTTAAAAATGAATCCAAACTCACCTATCACCCTCATCACTGAGATGAAACTCTTGGAGGAACGAAAATAATTCATAGACGATAAGTTCCTCATAGACAAAGAAAGTTCTTCACCATCTAAGATACTAGGAAATCCTACTTCACTCACAAAACCATCTTGAATCTGGGATATGGTGAAAAGTCTATGAAACTTGATTCTTAGGGGTATATTCCTTAACCAATGGTCCTTCTAAAAGAATGTCAGAAGGTCGGACCTAATTTTTTTTACTAGCCCTCTCTCAAACCAATTCACGGGGTCCTCCTTTTCGGAACCAAGAAGGGACATTCCTCTCCATCAAGAGGAAACATAGCAAATTTCTAATAGTCTATCCCCATACATGGAAGATATAGAAGAAGCTCCCACTACTACGAAAAACCCATTTAACAACGGTTGGAAATGACATATAATGACGCGGGCGAAGGCGTTGTTATGTAGAGTGTTGTTGTATATGCGGTACGTACAATGACGGTCCTAAGACCGTTGTTGTAAATTGGAAAACGCGCTATCTATTATGACGGTTATTTTAAATAATCGTTGTTGTATGTCTTTTAATAAAATAAAAAAAAAATTCAGCATTAGAACAAGAACAACAGCAAGAACAAGAACAACAACAAGAACAACAAGAACATCAAGAATAACAATAAGAATAACAACAACAACAACATCAATAACAACAACATCAATAACAACAACAACAACAACAACAACAATAACAACAATAACAAAAAGAAGAAGAACAAGAACAAGAACAAGAACAAGAACAAGAACAAGAACAAGAACAAGAACAAGAATACGAACAAGAACAAGAACAAGAACAACAAGAACAACAACAATAATAATAACAATAATAACAACAAGAACAACATTAATAAAAAAGAACAACAAGAACAACAATAATAAAAAAGAACAACAAAGAACAACAATAATTAAAAAAGAACACCAACAACTAACATTGCTACCTCGAGTTCTGAAATTTGGTTTAGTGGAGAAATAGAGTATCGTAAATGAAAGATGATGTTTGGAGGTAGAAGATGTCTAAGGTTTAGGTTTCACGCGAATCACTAATAGTAGTATCCTGGCCGTTGATAATCACTAAATGGACGACCACGATTTGTTTAAGGATAGTGGATAAACACAATATGCACGCCACCTATAATGTTGGTAATGAGAATTGAAAAAATAAGTAAAAAAACCAAAAATGTTGGTGCTAGGACTTGAACCCATGACAAGACGCTACCTATAATGACAGTTGGTTTAAATTACCCTGGTGAAAGGTCTGTAAGCATTTTGAAAAAATAAGTAAAAAATGCTACCTATAATGACGGTTGGTTTAAATACCCGTGGTTAAAGGTCTGTCAACATTTTGAAAAAATAGGAAAGAAGTAACATGATTAAAATAAATTCAAAAAAATCTAAAAACACGAAATTTAATCTAATTAGGTAAAAAAAGAATTTTGAGAATTGTTTTGGAATTTTTTGAGACTGTGAAAACAGTAAAAAAATTCATTAGAAATAGAAAAAAGATGACCGCATGATTTTTCTGCTTCAGATGCACGAAACAGATCTAAAAAAGGAGACGATTTTCCCTAAAACTGATTTTTTGAAGAGCAAGACCTAAAACTAAACTATATGCTATAATGACGGTTTTGCAAATACCCATGGTGAAAGGTTGTGGGCATTTTGAAAAAATATGTAAAAAAAAACATAAATGTTGGTGCTGGGAATTGAACCCATGACCAGGCATACCTATAATGACGGTTTTTTAAATAACCGTGGTGAAAGGCCTCACATTTCACCACGGTTGGAATATTAACCGTCATTAAAAGCCTTTTAATGAGATTAAAAAAATGCGCGCATCTATTACAACGGTGTATAGGCAAGCCGTTGTAAGCCTAGCGTTGTTGTATACGCGTTTTGTAGTAGTGTCCATATCAGACATATATGATATTAAACCAAAGATTAAAGGTACCTTATAATATCTTCCATCTCAATTTGGATAAAAGGGATAAGTTAACAAGCCGAAAACCTCTCACACCAAACCCCTATTCTTATTATATTTGCAAACAACATACCAGCTCACTCAGGGTATCTTAATTCCCCTTTCATTACTCCCAAGGAACATCCTCTGAATCCTAACTCATTTTTTCCAGACTTTAACATACATCTTAAGGAAGGAAAGATAGAAAATAGGAAGAGCATTAAGGAGAAAATTAAGAAAAACAACTATACAGCTAAGCTAAAGTATCCATGATTTCAGGAATCGAGTCTCTTTCACATTAAATTAACAAGAAGTTCCCAAGTAGCTTGTGATTTAGGGTTGGTTCCTACTAGCAAACCTAGGTACTTAAACAAAAGAGAGTCAAGCTTACAATGAAGAAAATCCCCAGGTAACTCTAAAAGGGAAGGGTCCATATTAATTCCAATTAGGCCACTCTTATGAAAATCGACTCTAAGCTTAGAAGCATGCTCAAATCCTCTCAAAATATCTTTGACAGTCCAAAAATTCTCAATTGACGAATCAAACTCGAATTAGATATCATCAGCATATTGAAGATGAGAGATCTCAAAGTTAGAGGAATCTACTTTAAACCTGAAAAAGAGATTGAGCTCAAAATCCCCCTAATTTCCTTGCTTCAGTATACTTTGAATTTTAATCTCATTAGTTGGGGATCCATTGAACAACACAGTCAAGTTACCAGAAAACACATAGGCTCTAATCCGGGATTTCTATTTTTCGTTAAAGCCAAATCCAATCAACATATAATCCAAAAATCTCTAACTCACAAAATCACAAGTTTTCTCAAAATCAATCTTAAAGACGAAACAAGCCTTTCTAGTACATCTATCGAAATTGATAACCTCGTTAACTACAACCACTTAATCCACCAACAACCTTCCATTTAGAAAATTTGAATGACTAAGGGAAATAAACTTATCCATTACACACCCTAATCCATTATCCAATACTTTGGCTATAAACTTATAAAGAGAGCTAACAAGATAAATATTCCTAATGTCTCCCAAATAATACGGGTTCTTGATCTCAGGGATATGAGTCAAATATTAGGAGGTAGAGCTATGAGGTAGCGATGCAAAGCGGTGAAACTCAGAAAACAAGGCTCAGACTCTTATTTCCATCACACGGACACGACCTCATCAATCTACTCAATGATTAAGGGAGATGTCAAAGACTGATTAACATCCTCCGAAAGGATATCCCGACTAGTCTAGGGTGATCAACATTAGGTTCTTTAAACCGCTCATAGAAATAAATAAACACCTCTTGCCAAATCTCAGATACCTATTCAATATAATCATTACCCACCTTAAGGTCGAAAATCGAATTTCTTCTACTCATACTTTTAATAGAAACATGAAAAAAACTCTGAATTGCCATCTCTTTCGTCGAGCCAATTAGCCTGCACTCTTTTGGATAACTGAGAGTTATTCACCCTAAGTAAGGCCCAAAAGTCAAAAAATGATTCTAGACTTAATAACCTTTTCCCCAGAACCCTGTAATCGGCCAGCAAATCCAGACTCCCAACTGCATTTCTGAGGCTCTCAATTTTGTAATCTAAATTAACAAACATGTGCTTATTCCAACCTTTAAGACACACTTTTAAGAATCTAAGTTTTCTCATAAGTACAAAGGTCTCCCAAACCTGATTTAGAAAAGATAACCAAAAATTAAGAACCAACTCAAGAAAAGACAGATGGTTCAACCAGTGATTGTTAAACCGAAACAACTTATGATCCTAAAGTTGATTGTCATATTTCTATATGACAGGACAATGATCAGAAAGATCTCTTAGTAGTGTCCAATGTCGTTTCCTCCCAAAATCCCACAGATCTTTAAAAATTAAAATGCGATCAAGCCTACTAACAACTCTACTGTTAAGTTTGGAACCATATGAATTTTCTACACATGAGGAAAAGATCCAACAAATCTATCTAAAAAATAATAGAGGAGAAATCAACACACTCAAAACTATTAGAGAAATTAAAAGAGGTAACACTACCTCTCATTTCATTCCGCTAAGAAACAGAGATGGAATACCCTAAAACAAACTAAACACTTAGAGTAAACAGACTATTTATTTTCTTGTTTTTAACACACATTACATATAAATTAAGATTTGTAACTTTAAAAACCACAACCAATTTTCATTGAAAATTAAAGGAGAATATGAACTTAAATATGGATTTAAACATATTACAAAAATGTAGATTCTTTTAAGAAGATCTATAAGTTGAGTTATAAATGTGACTTGTATTAAGAAATAAGTGTGATATCTAAATCTCATATTATTTAAAAAAGTAGAGGTTGATCACTTTATAAGTGAGATGACTTATATATCTATTATTTTAAAATTTTGAATGAATATGAAATGTCTTTATTATTAATTTGGATGAGTTTTTGACCTTTAGATAAATGTTTGACTAAATGTGAATACTTTTTTCTATGAGAACCCATCAATGTACTACATAAATTTTAAATTTCAAAAGAAATTACTACTAATATGAAATTAATTATTTTTACTAATATAAAATTACCACAACCAACTAAAAAACATTTAATTGTAAACTAAATAAAAAACTTAGTTGCACCAAAAACACACAGTCATTATCATAAACTATTGTTATGCCCACATCTCACACGTGGGTGGTGGCCATGAATTCAAAAGTTAACTATAATACTATTATCCTTAAATACAAAACAAAGATTAAGATTAACTACTTCTAGTTTTGGAGATTTTGATAATTTATCTTTATCTTTCTCTTAACTAAATATCATCTTATCTAATTAAGTAATTTCCTAATTATTCTAAAAAAATAAAACGACGATGCCTCTATGAATAAATATAACTAATACAAAGTTCATAACATGTTTGCGTGTGGAGTCTCATAATGTTCGGCACTATTTTCGTTTTTTTTTGTTGTATTTTAAACACAAACAATACAACATACTAGTATTATAAACCTGCGTGAAGTGTTGGTGTTACGTGAACATTGGTATAGCATAGGGTTATCCTATGTTTTATGGAGAGGAGTGTACCGCGTGAATGTGGACTCATTATCACGTAGAGAATACGGAATTATTATACTCCAGAAATTTCATGCATCGTCGAAATTTCGACACACGTTCAGTTATAGTTTTCATATTGTTTTGTTAGATTTAATTTAGGTTGATGTAGTAATCTTCGTCTAATCAATATTTTTGATGTTTGAAAAATTGAATAAATTTGTATTTTGATATCTAAATGGGCTATATCTTTTTTTATTTTTTATATAAGTAATGTGTATTCAAGAGGTAAGGGTTTACCAGCTTGTTTACAAAGATGACAGAACAAACAGCAAAAAAAAACTCCCCACCATAAAACTTAACCCTACTATGGCACACTTATTTCAAAAAATCTTTTGGAGCTTTGAATCAATCATAAAAGTTACACCTACAGGAGTTAGTCGACCAAAACCCCCAACCACCACCAAGACAATTGGATATAGCCCTCATAGTAATGTTAGCAGGGTCACCGATTGCATCGTTGAATATAATCGGTTGTGAGTCGACCAAATAACCCAACACGTGGTTATCCAAGTTACGCACACCAACTCCTTGGAACAATAATGTCCAGCCTGTATAAACCAGCTCAACAAATGTGGACCAACAGTATCTTCAGTGACGTATGCAATTCCCATCCAACTCGTAATCTCCTTCCAAACAATACGGATATGAGGGCAAGAACAGAAAATATGGTCATTATCCTCCACTACATTAAAACAAAAGACGCACACAATATCGTGAGGGTTAGAGATTACATTCCTGGCTAGAAGATTGGCTCTTGTAGGCAACATATTTAATGCCAGCCTCCAAGCGAAACATTTAGCTTTCAACAGTAACCTAGTTTTCCAAACCAAATCTAACACAGCCTTGAGTGAAATTTCTAGCTCAGAATTATCTTCCACTCCACTTAGAGCAACATAACATGATTTGACAGAAAAAGAAAGTAAGTGACACGGTCTCCAAAAAAATGCGTCCTCCACCCCTAGCAATGGTTTAACCTCCTGAAGTAGATCCTCCAACTCCCTAAGTTCCTCCAACTCAGTACCAGATAAACCCTACTCTAAAACCTGCAGATCCCATGACCAAACATCCTAGCCAAGCCCCCATATCCTTAACAGCAGCACCTTTCAGAACCGAGACACCAAAAACATTCAAAAATAGGCTTTTTAAAGGCTCTTTCCCTATCTAACTCGAATGCCAAAACGAGATGTTACTACCAGAACCAAGCTTACAGGATACCAGTCTCTCAAAACAACCTACTTCGGATGAAACACACACCTTCATAATATCTCTCCACCAAAGTGAACCGCATCTGCCATCCCTAGTCTCCCTCCTGACCATAATAGCCTCAGCCAGCCCACCATACCTAAACTCAAGAACACCTCGCCAGACTGATGAATTCACATTCAGGAATTTACAAGGACACTTCATTAAAAGAGCCTTATTAAACGTTACTAGATCCATAATGCCCAGACCTCCATGACTTTTTGACTTACAAACCTCCTTCCAACCCACCTAACTTATGATTCTCTTTTCAGAAGAGGCACCCCAAAGAAAATCATGTTGTAGCGTAATTAACAGCTTAGCAACTTTTGAGGGAAGTTTAAAGAATGATAAATAGTGAATAGGCAGGTTTGAAAGGACAAATTTAATGAGAGTAAGTCTTCCCCCAAACGACAACAGCCTACCACGCCACGTTGACAGCTTAGATTCAACACAATCCAAAACCGACTTCCAAAAATCCAATCTCCTATGATTACCGCCCACATGAATACCTAAGAATTTGAATGGCAATACTCCATACTTGCAAGAAAGAAAGTGATTTGCAACAGACATGAAAGTGGTATCCAAGCCAACACCATACAGGAAACTTTTCCAGAAATTGATTTTCAAACCAGATAACATTTTAAAACCTCACAATACAGCTTTGATACCCCAAAGATCAGACCACTCACCTCCACGGATGAGTAGAGTGTCATCAGCATATTGTACTATAGAAGCGGTATCACCTTCGCTTATTAGAAAACCTTTAAAGACTCCCACTTGATTTGCATTTCTCACCAACAGGGCAAGACATTCTGCCACCAACGCAAACAAGAAAGGTGATAAGGGGTCGCCTTTCCTCAATCCCCTTGATGCCTATAAGTCCCTAGTCGTGCTGCCATTCACCAGTCGAAAGGAAGCATTTTTCACCAACAGGGCAGACATTCCGCCACCAACGCAAACAAGAAAGGTGACAAGGGGTCGCCTTTCCTCAATCCCCTTGATGCCTAAAAGTCCATAGTCGTGCTGCCGTTCACCAATGTCAAAAGGAAGCATTTCAAGACACCACCCCTGATTCATTTTATCCATTTTTGACAAAAATTCATACCAACAAAGACCTCTTCTAAGAATCATTAGTCAACACTGTCATAGGCTTGCGCGAAATCAACTTTGAAGACCAAACAAGCCTTCCTATTCGTCTTAGCCAAATCCATAATCTCATTAGTGAGTAACACCCCATCAAATAATTGCCTACCCGGGATGAATGCAATTTGTGCACAGGATACCAATTTCCCAACGGCCTTACTCAATCTTGAAGCCATTATTTTGGATATCAGCTTACATATACTCCTAACTAGGCTGATAGGTCTAACTTCAGTTAGATCCTAAGGATTGTTTACTTTTGGAATCATGGCTATGAAACACGACAGCAATGCCTTAGGAAGGGACACATACTAATGAAAATGACAGATTACATTTTTCACCTCGACCCCAACAATATCCCAACAACGTTTTAGAAAATCCAAGTTAAAACCGCCCGGACCCGGACTCTTATTCCCAGAGCAAGTCGAGAGAGAATCCCAAATTTCAGCATATGAGAAAGGTTCAGATAACATATCGTTATCATCATGTGTCAGTTTTGGAAGACTAGCCATATTCAAGTGTATACCAATGCATTTGACCTTCTTAAACTTTGCCTCAAAAAACTCCTTGATCGAGTTCTTGACCAACCCAACATCCTCTACCAAAATGTTGCCAGACCTTATGCAAGATATGTTGTTTCTTCTCAATCTAGTTTTAAGAATGGAATGGAAGTACCTGGTATTTAAATCTCCCTCTTTGGCCCATTTCACCCGCGCCTTTTATTTTATTATACTCTCTTTGAGTGTCAGCCTGTTCCATATTTCCTTTTGTGCACTGTCTCTTTCCCCAAGAACCTCCTCTGAAACACCCTCCACTCCTATATCCATGTCACCCTTTATTTCATTAAGAGTATCGACCCCTTTCTCAATATTCAAATCCAACCATCCGTATACATTCCTATTCCACCACCTGAGCTTTTCTCTTAACACTTTGAACTTAGTCACTAGAATGTGAGACAGACTACCTCTGACTCGAACACAATTCCAAGATTCTCTAACAAAAATCAGGAAGTTAGGATGTTCATACCAACTATTAAATACCTTAAAGGGTTTTGGACCCCAATTTGCCACATTTAATTTCAACCAGATTGACCTATGGTCAGTGATATCTCTATCCCCCACTTGTTGTGCCACGACCCCCCACTTGGAGGTTAGTTCATCAAAAAGTAAAATTCTATCTAACCTGCTCTTGTATCTTCCATTCGCCTTAAACCATGTGGATTTATTCCCAACCACCGGTACATCGATAAGCTCCATAGCTTCAATAAAACTATGGAAATCCTCTATTTCAGTGAGATTGTATCTTCCTGTACCCTTCCTTTCTTCTTTGGTTTTGATAGTATTAAAGTCTCCAGCAACCAGCTACTCACCTTGTGGAAATTTTCTTTTAAGCTCTATCAACTCCTTCCAAAGCTCCCACTTTTCAGCTAAAGCACACGGAGAATACACATTATTGAAATAGCAGTTTAACCCCTTCCAACTACCAAAAACCCTATATAACCAGTTCCTCTAAAACTAAAATAAGAATTGATAAAATCTTTCCTCCACACTGAAATAACTCCTCCATATTGACCTATGGCACCCAACGCTGACCATTCCATTTCCCTAGACCCCCATAAACTCTGTACCACCTCAGTTGTAATTGAATTGAACATCGTTTCCTGAAAAAATCATAGCTCCACGTTTCCATCAGAAAATATTTGACGCAATCTTCTTCTTTTGATCGAGGAACCGCACCCACGCACATTATATGAGACGAAATTCATGGCACCCGAATTTCAATCCCCACATTGTCCTCAAACTTTCTTCTGTCCATATCTTCTAAACTCCTAATGATACTTTCAAAAGCTTCATCATCTTCCTCTCCCTCAACACCCAACGCCTTGATCGATTGCCAAATCTTACCTGGAACATTTTCAATCGATTTTCTGATTCTCGAGTTGCCTTAATTAAAATCATTGTCACTGAGCGAATCACATCATAGAATTGAGCCTCTAGAATAACGCGAAGAAGAGTCTCTAACTAGCGATGCATTAGTGCAGATCCCAAGACCAAGAGCAATATCACCCTCTATATACTTGGTAAAAAGAGGATGGTGTAATAACGCGGCAAAATACGAAGGGGAGAATGGGATTTTTATGCTCTCATAGATCTCACTAACCCGTTTAGATTTCTTTGGAAAAGGCTTAAGCAGTGGACATAATTGTCTAGGCCCAGAAAGGGAGATTGGGTCAGATAGGTCCTGATTAAGGCCCAATAAAGTAGAGAAACCATTGGGCAGCCCAAGCAATACATTTGCATAGTCAGCTTCCCCTACTAACTCTAAATTTCTCTTCAAAAGCACAATTTTGTTCGTTTTCTCAACGAGTCTTGTTACTCCAACCGTGCTACCAGAAACTTTTTCTTTTTTAATAACACCAGACTGTCCCTCTTCAATATCAATGTCCCTTCATACACGACTCTCAACCTGCTCCCTACCTACTATGTTTACTTTGCCAGAAAAGACCTTTTGAGGCACCACATCTGTCTTCTCCTGATTTTCTGAGATTACGTCTTCATCATTACCATCTTCCTCTGGTGTACAGACCTTAGACTCCTCCTCCTCTGAACTCTCCTAACCTCCATCTTCGTCGTCGGAATCGACATCTCCGACTCCTTAACCTCACACATTTTCTTTCTAACCATAATTCTTTTTGGCCCATGAAAGTATTCCACAAATTTTAAACGATAGATACTTCCATTTATCTCCACATTAAATACTTCGTTCAAATTGATTAAAAATTTGGTCTTGATCAAGAAACGCGTTACGTCGAAATTTGTTTGTCTTTCAGTCTCATCATCACCGCAAATGAATTCCCCTACACGACTTGAAACAAACTTAAAGAACCTATCACTCCATGTGTGGCAGGGAAGCCCAAAGAACTTAATCCATGTTAACTTTTCCCCATCTATATCACTAGTCGTCCATGGATGAATATCATTAAACCACTTCCGCACCCAACTTTCATTTTCCTCAATCATTCCTTTGATTTCCCCCAGTTCCTTTTCTTCCAACAAACACAGGTTCACCCCCATTGGAGATGCTTTGATACTAAAATATCCTCCACTGTTTAAAGCCTCCTGAATTGTGTATGTGGAACCCGATTTACTGACCACCCCAACAAAGGATTTTTCAAATCTTTCCAACTCAGATGTCGGGACATTGAACTGGAGGTGGGCGAAACGCGGTTTTTCTTCCAACTTGCGCCTCCACTCTTTACCCTGATTTTGGTTCTTGGAACCAACCTCTTGTAAACCCAAAGCCTGTGCATAGGATCGTTCCGGATTCCTTATGATCCCATAATTTTTAGAAGGATTTCCATGATTACCCAGAGTGTTCTCCTCCGATGTTTTCATTGCCTTCTGACCATTAGCATACTCTTTCCCACATTGAAACCTAGGAATGTTAGCGAAAATATTTTTTCCTTGTATTTGATTACTATCTAACTTTGCCGCCAATAATCTATCATCCACCACCTTTCTAAACCTCACAAATCCATATGTTCTTCCTCTTCTATCTCTCTTTGCTGGCATGAATACCTCATTCACCAGACCATATTCCTTAAATACTTCCACCATATCTTTCGCTATGAATGTTTATGGGAATTTTGTGAAGAAAAATGATGACACGCGCTCTCCCTGCTGGATACCTTTTCCCCAACTTGAAAACCACACAGAAGCTTTATTACTATCAGAGTATTTCCTCATATTCCTTACTTCCACCCAGTTACTATCCCCCATCTTGAAGCTTTCATGCATATAATGATATAAGTAATGAATCAGCTCAGAGACAACAATGTCCCAACACATGTTGCTAAGGTCCCTATACCTAAGTATATGAATTTAAACCAAAGACAGCAAGTGTTCTACATTAGATTCTGAGACGAATTATCTTGTTAACTATTTATTTTTCTAAACCACCACTAGTAGAAAGGTTATCCCCGAGAAATATCCTTTTTTATCTTTACTTTCTTTCATTTTGATGATGTTTAGCATTTACCTTAATATCTATAATTCTTATAAATATGTCAAATCTCTTATAATTTTTGTTACTATTTATGCATATAAAAAATTACCATTCAAAGGAAATTTATATTTTAAATTCTAAATACAATATAATATATAAAAAAGACAAAAATAATTTATAAAAAATACCAATATAATAACATTAAAAAAAAACATCCAAGCATTAAAAAAGAAACAATACAATGAAAGAAAGATAAGAAATCCCAAATAGAACTCAAAACAACCAACAGAAAAACCTTCCACCCCCACGGAATAAAGGTTAGATCTCAACTCATATGAATTACCAATGACCAAAAATAAAGTCATTCAAAAGAAACACCAAGAACACTCCACCACTAGAATTAGGTCAACAATTCTAAAATCTCTATTGGTTCAAACAAAAGATAGGATTCTTTATTCAAGCAGGGAAAGTACAAGACTTTGTCACAAACCTACTAAGATACAATTTCATAAGAAAAAGTTATATAATCTAAATCCCAATGATAAAAGAATTCCAAATCATAACAAGTCCACCCTAACTCTCAATTAAGAGATAAAAAACTCAAAAAGATATCTAAGGTTTTTAGGAAGAACCACTAACCACCCAACCACTTAAAAAACATATACCATAAACCTACAAGTCAAAAAAGATGAGAAATTGATTCTACCATCCCAACACACATGAAAAGAATGATGGAAAATTAAGACACAATAAGAGGCCAATACGCAACAGATATAATCGAACAAATAAAGACACAAAAGAACATCAATATTTTAACGTGGAAAACCTCTCAGTATGAGAGTAAAAACCACAATGAGTTCAGACCAAAGAAATAAATCCACTATAATCAATTAAGGGTACAAGAGAGTCTTAAAGTGATTCACAAACTAGTGCTAACAACCACAAATCACAAAGCAAACTAGCTTACAAATAATAATAAAAAACTGAAGAAAAAAAATTACCCAAATTTGCTGCTTCAGTGTGAAGCATGTATCTCTCAGCTTAGACTTTGTTGGTCATAAGTTAGACACAACTTTTACGAACCTGCCCTCTAAATTTGAGCTTGATTTGACAGTTAACGAATTCGAGATCGTTGATTTAGTGAGACTCATTGTAGAAAACCGAGAATAGGTTTCTCTTCACTTTTCTCTCTTTTGAATCCTTATTTTCTCTCTATCTCTCTCCACCTTAAATTGATCATCTCCACTTAAATAAGTGAGACAAATGGACTAAGTGTAACCCGAAGTTGACTTTCTAGAGTCAATGTCTCCAGGCATATCAGAGTCAGAGTACCCCACTAGAGTAGACTTATCTCTTCCAAAACAAAGCCTCAAATAAGTAGTACCGCGAAGATACCTTAAAATCCATTTTACAGCATTCCAATGCTCTCTACCTAGATTTGACAAAAACTACCCACAACAGACGCATAAGGAACATGTTTCATATCAAATGCTTCATCTTCACTTAAAGGAGTTTAATCAGAACTCAGCTTGAAATGAGTAGCAAGAGGAATGTTTACCGCCTTCGAATTTTCCATTTTGAATCTTTGTTGTACTCTTTCGATATAATGTTCTTGTGACATCCAAAGTTGCTTCTCTTTTCTTTCACGCATGATTCTAATGCTTGGAATTTGTTTAGTTGCTCGCATGTCTTTCATGGAAAATGACTCTTCCAATTTCTTCTTTAACATATTAATGTTAAAAATACTTTTCCCTATAATAAGCATATCATCAACATATAACAACAGGATAATGAAGTCACCGTTAGAAAATTTTCTAACAAAGACGCAATGATCTAAAGTAGTCTTCTGGTATCCTTGATCACACATAATGGACTCAAACTTCTTGTACCACTGCCTTGGAGCTTGCTTCAACCCATATAAACTCTTTCTTAATCTACACACATGATCTTCATTGCCTTTAAATTGAAAATCATCAGGTTGTTTCATATAGATCTCTTCCTCCAAATCACTATGAAGGAAGGCCTTGACATAAACTAGGTTGCAATAAAAGGCCTTAACATAATCAGGGTTGTACTTCCTATTCATGAAAATGAATGTTGACAGATTGTTATCAGCGAATGGTTTCAAAAATGCTATTTTGAACTCAACTTCATTAGTACTATTAACAAAATACTCAGGGTCTACAGGTTTAATGAGAAACTTATCTAAGTACTTTTGGAGACTATCCTCAGGCAATAAGTGAGCAACATTACCAGAAAGTATAACCAAAGAAGATGAACCTAGAGCAGATGAATACTTGGCCTTCTTACTCAAAACTTTATCTGTGGATGGCTTACTCCCTTGAACTTTCGTCTTTGATATTTTTGGAATGGGGGATGGTGGCTCATAATCAATAATTGGTTGCTTGTTCTTTTGCTTGTCAAGAATCCCTCGGTAGCCATACTCATAATACATGATAATGATGATTTATTGGTGATGATGAGTGATTATGTTTGATAAGATGATAAATCATGATGATGATGAGAAATTGATGAATGAAAGTGGTTTAAAAAAAATGCTCTAGTTAGGGTTTTAGATTATAAAAGGGAATATGATGAAATGAAGTTTGAAAAGATGAAAAGTGAATAAACAAGTGAGTTCGGCGTGACCTTTCAAATTTGATTTAGATCAAGTTGAAAATTTGATCCAGATCAAGTTGGACAATATTGAAACCCGCCAAAAATATTTCGAATCTTGGGATTAGTGTAAAGTGTTTGATTCAAATCAAAATGAAATGTATCAAGTCCCGAGAAAATGATTTGAATCATGAGTTTAGTTAAAACTCGTTGATTTGAATCAAAATTCCAAAATTTTGAAAAATTTGAAAGAAAATGAGACTTTCATAGAATACCAAAAACCCTTAAAATTCTTTTTAATCCTTATGAAGGAAAATAGAATTTTATGTTATGAATGAATGAGAAATTGTTGAGCCTTTTATGACGCAAAGGCTCAAATAACCTTTAATGCAAATTCATTTTATAGTAAATGCAATTTTTTTTAATGCACAAAATTAATGATGATGCATGAATGTATGAAAGATGCAGATGGATGCAATGAACAGACGACATAAATGATAAATCGATCCATTGAATGATTTAGAAATTAAGAGATGAATGCACAAACACAACACATACACAAGCATATAAATCAAAACACACATAGGAAGGAGAATAAATACTCTAGTGCATACACAAAAGAAATAAAGAAGGGTTGGAACGATCATACCAATTTAGACGATCTAAACTAAACTTGTTGATTACGATACTGTCATACCCCAAATTTTGACCACTAAGATTTCCATCATTGTGTAAATCACCATCACAATATGGATGAACCATCATGCCTCATCAGTCTCCCCAAAGATGGGTGAGCATTCACCACAAACAAGGATTAGGGTTTCAAGCCCTCCCAGAGCACTTAGACAAAGGATCAATCAAGGAATGACATGATCTTCAACTTGCCTAAACTCTCCAACACCTATATAGGATCAAGAGGACTCCCACATCAAGAATCAAGCACAAGGTTGCAACATTCCAAGTGGATTAAGCCTCAAGATCGCCAGTGTCACCAAATTAGGATTTTGGTCGACCAGGGCCTCCAGATGGAAATTTTCATCTAGGCATGAGCCAATGCTTTAAAGCATAACCCAAGATACTTCAAGGGACCTCAGGGACCTAATCATCAAGTAAATTTAACCTTAGGGGACGCATTTACCCAAAAATCAGGAATTAGGGTTTCTTGACCTAATTCACCCCTAAGTTGACTTCTGGGACAAAACATGAGCCAAGACCTCAAGACATGATTTGAGGGTCTCCAATACACCATATTGATCCATTTGCAACAATGGATTGATCCAAGAAGCTTGATTCATAAGTTTCAATTTCATTTGAACCACAATTAGGGTTTTTAGGGAAAAGTCAATTGTACCTTTGACTTTTTGACCAAGACATGCTCCCAAACCTTGGGACATGATTAAATACACCTTATATCATCTATGGAATCCATCTATTAAGTTTGATTTAGGTCAAGGACTTGATTTCATAGAGGATCACACAGTTTAGATTTCATTTGTTGAAAAAGTCAACTGTACAAAAAGTCAAAGTTTGACTTTTTGATTTTTTTGGTCAACCAAGGTTCCTTAACCCTAAAATGATGTTAATGTGTGATTGGAATCATCATTCATCAAGAAAAACCAAAGAAAGTGAGATAACTTGTAAAAGGGGTAACCATAAAAAACTTAGAATTTTTTTAAGTTATGAAACAAAGTGGTTAGGGTACCAACTTCCATGGATCATAACTTGAGATCCAAGTAACCATTTTGGATGGTCCAAAGATGGATTTGTAGCTCTCATGGCATACTTTAAAAGTGTCAACTACATCTCATTCCAATTCTTCATGGATTTTTAGTTATGGAGTGATCAAAATGGCTGAAAACATGAAAATCACATTTTTCCAACACAGTGAAATTTTCACTAAGTCAAAATCTGCCTTACTTTTTCCAAAATGTAGGGACATTTTTCACCTTGATCCAAGTCAAACCAGGTCTTGGGTTGGACATCAAAGTTGAAGTATGCCATGAGAGATTTCTAACAAGTACTAGATCATCTCCAAATTCCATTTGAGCAAGGAGATACAATCCTTGAAACATGGCCTCATGAACTGATTTTTCCAAGACATATTTGGCAGATTTTATGCATTTTGCTCGATTTGTTCAAATATGACAAATCCAAGCCTTGTCATCATTTTGGACACATCTGAGGATCAAATCCAAGGGGGGTGATCTGATCTCCAAGCCTCAAAAGTCCATGAATCTACAAATAGCATGTCAAACCTAAAAAGGCTAAAGATGCTTCAAGACTCCAATTTTTTTTTCAAGCATTCAATGGATGCACCTAGGTGGCATGAACTGAGCCTATTCCAACTGAATTCAGTCCAAGTTTATCTCTGAACCAAAGCTACAAAGCCTGTGCTCTAACCTCTAGTCAATGGCTAGAGGAGACTTAAGATTCCAAAGTGATCCAATTGGCCAACAGCCTGCTGTAGTTGCCACATATTATTGCTTGCAAAACAAACTTTCTCTACTATAAATAGAGCTCATTTATGCTCAATTTAAGTACAGCAAAGCACTACAACACTTGCTTTCCTCAAAATCCCTTTCTCTAGGCCAAAATGCCTTCTTTTGCAAGGTAACTCTGAGTTTTTGAGTTAGAGAGCGTTTGCATCACACCTCATGATCCAAACACATCCAATATGTCATATCTAAGCTGTCCAAACTCTCACATGTGACCTGTAACACCAAAATCACAAAGTCCCCTCTCAAAACCTCAAAATTGGACTTTTTTGCATTTTTCAAGCCATGTCTTGATTCAGTCACTTTCAAAACCAGATAAAACCTCAAACACACTCCAAATATCATCCTTGAACTGTCCCAAATGGTTCCCCACATCTGGAACACCATTTGAGAGAGTTGCCAACTTGTTCCTGAGGATTCCAGTTGGTTCCAACCATTCTAAAAGCTTCTAAGGGATCAATTGAGAGTGTCTAAAGCATCAAATTACTTCTGGCACAAGAAACTTGGCAGATAGCCCAAAAAGCTCTTAAAAAGGTAAGCATCACAACTTGAACTCTTTGAAATATGCATTGCTTTGAAGTCCACTGACCATACACATCTCATACATGTTATATATGTTGTGTTTGAACTAATTCATCATATAATTCATGCCTGTAACAAGAGGTAGCATAGAAAATGCAATTATAGGCCTATTTCAAGAACACTATCGGGTTTTGAAATAGGAGCCTCATCTGAAAAAACCACCACCACCATTGGATTCCTTGTGAAATTTTAGGCAGGATAGACCTAAATTTTGTCTCAATCCATGGAGAAATGAGAAAGTTACAAGTTTCACGTTTTTGGCCAAAACCTTGCCTTGCCTTGCCTTGGCCAGGCCAAAAACAAGGCATGTCTCATGTATTCATGGGGTGGTTTTGATACACGGATGTATCACCACCCCAGTGGTAGAGGGTGCACGCTGCACACAAGAGGTCTGGGGTTCGAATCCCCCTCGCCCCAGAACCTCTTTTTTACCACTTTTTCCATTTTTTTTAATATTTGTTATATTATTTTAAATGATTTGGAAAATTAATTTCTCCTTCAATTTTAATGATTTTTGATTGGTTCTTTTTGTAAAAAATCACAAAAATGTTAAAATATTTTATTCCACAAAAAATCAGATTTATATTAATTATTTAATGTAGTTGGTATTTTTGTAAATAAATTCATTTTTAATTGTTTTAAACACTTTTAAAAGTGGATTTTTATCTTGAAAATCAAAACCAAATGAGTTTTAATTCATCTTGGGATTAAAACATTGAAATTCTGGTATCAGATGTGTGATGTTAAGTGTGATGTCACAACAACACAATCTGCTATATGAACAAGATAATAACAACAGTAAATTAACACAATGAATTGTTCACCCAGTTCGGTCTAACTACCTACGTCTGGGGGCTACCAAGCCAGGGAGGAAATTCACTATAAGTAGTATTAAATTACAGACTCAACAATTCCAGTTGACATCTACTAATCTTAATCACTACCCAATGACACTTCTACCTAAGAAACACTCAGGTATGAGAAACCACTCACTCCCTAATTCACCACAGTGATACAATCCACTGATTACAAACTAATCACCCAACTTGATTCTGCTTAATAGCTTTGATCAAGAACAATCAATAACTCAAAAATAGTAACACCAATTCACACACGAATGGTTTACAAAACACACACGAAGACACAAATGACACTCAGTCTTTAGCTCTCTTTCTTCGTTCTTTTACCAACAAGGGTTGAGGCTGCTTTTATAGAATTCTGACTTGGGCTTGGAACTCTTCCAAATATCTGATTTGATTTGTTTTAACACCAGAATTTAAAACAGATTTGATCTACAAATCTTTTTAAATCTTTTCAAATCAGCCCTAATGTTAGTTACATGATCTGCTCCATGATCTGCTCCATGATCTGCAAAATTATCTGATTGAAAATATTTTCTCCAAGAAATTCGCATCCAATCTCTCTAACAGATCTCCTCAAAACACACTAACACGCGCAACCCTAAAACATCACAATCTGATGTTCTGATGTTCTGATATACTGATGTCAAGACGTCAATTATAACATCAGCATATAAAACTTCAACCCTGCAACAGCTAATGTTATGAACCAATGTTATGACATCAGACATATGACATCAACATTGTTCAACTTTGTTTTACCAAAATTAAAGAGGTACTCCAAGAAGGGGAGAAGCAGAAGAAGATTATTGTACAGCTTGAGACTGAGAAAGCTGAACTTAAGAATGAAGTTTTGTTGTTAAAATCCCAGATTGATCAAATGTCAAAATCCATCAGAATGTTAAATAGTGGAACTGACACTCTGGATAAAATACTTGAAGCTGGAAAAGGGGCAAGTGATAAGACTGGTCTAGGATATGAGGGAGAAAAGAAGATATCTGCAGAAGATAGTTCTTCTGGGGTTAAACAAAACATTCCTCATCAGTATGAAAAAGGACATGGCTCTGGAATTAAGAAGGGTGTCCTTCACCTTGGGCCACAAAATAATGGAAAGGGCTATGGTCCTGCACCTAAGAACTTTTTGTCTCAACCTCAAGGAAAGCCTCAGGTTTCTGGAGCTAGACAGTATATGCCTCCCCAATACCATAGGAGTATGCAGGCTTATAATTTCAAACATAACATGTTCCATCCGATGTCTCAACATCAAGGGAAAATGTATGGGTTTGGACCTAATAATGTTGTGCCTCATGGTTATGGCAGAAGAAGGCCACATCATCATGGTAAAAGACAGCCTAAGCACTACAGAAGATAGCCTAATTATGAGAGAAGACAACATCAATATTTTGACAGATGGCAGCCTCAGCATTACGACAGAAATCATCATTAAAGTGGGAGACATTTCAATCACTTCAGAGAAGAGATTCAAAGAGTAAGATGTTACTATTGTGGAAGATTTGGCTATATACAATCTTCTTGCTTTAAACTGCATGGTTATCCCAAGCCTGTTCCTCAACCTAGACAGAAGCAGGACAGGCCTCAGACTGTTAACCAATGGATTCCTAAAGCTGCTGTCACATGTCTATTGGCTCACTCATCTGTTAAAACCCCAGCTATGGATGGTTGGTATTTTGACAGTGGTTGCTCAATGCATATGACTGGTTTCAAGAATCAGTTGGTGAATATCAGGACTTACTCCAAAAACGATGTAACTTTTGGTAATGGAGAAAAAGGGGAAATTAAAGGAATTGGAAAATTGAATTGTGAGGCTGGACCTAATCTTGAAAGTGTACTTCTGGTCAAAGGATTGACTGCTAATTTGATTAGTATCAGTCAGTTATGTGATGAAGGATTCAAGGTTAGCTACACTAAAGATGAATGCTTAGTGATTAATGAGAAGAGTGAAGTCGTTATGAGGGGAGTTAGATCCATAGATAACTGTTATTTATTGGTTCCTCAAGAGTCCAGCTTATCATGTAATGTCAAGGATGATGTTATGACATCAGACATATGACATCAACATTTTTCAACTTTGTTTTAACAAAATTCCAGCCAATACTAGAACTAACAATTTCCCCCTTTGGCTAATTTTGGCTAAAACAATCTCTGCCATCATCAGAGGTACCTGCAGCGGAAAAAATTCATACCAGCAGCAATCACAAAACAAACTGCACAATGATAAACTCCCCCTCAAAACAAGAACCAGCATACCAGCTATTCAAACTGCACACTCCCTCTCAAGCCTAGAGGCACAAAGATTAACTCTCCCCCTTTTTAGCCACAATTGGCCAACATCTACATCAAACACAAAGATCTGACATCCATTAAGACATGGTCAAAATCAAGCTTCCCAAGGAACACAATATCCAAAAACTTTGACTGGTCAGGCGATACAACCAATGGATTCTTATAGAGCTATAAAATCCAAGCCTTCTTCCTTCTAACAGCACCAGACACCAAACAAGTATGAGTCAGTCTAACAAAGATGCAGGGAAGAAACACATGCAGGAGGTCAAGAAACCAGATCCACTGAAGAATAAGAACAAAACAATGACAGTAGCTGGGACTTCTTCAGGAGCAACAAGAACAAGAAAAACATCAGAGACAATGATGACAAACATCAAAAAACCTCCAGTGCAACATCATGCTTCTGATGATGAATGGGATGAAGATTGGGAAACTTTTCTTGATGCAGGGGGTTGGGATAATCTATAGACCCTTTATATGTTGCTTTTGATGTACTAAAATCCAATCTTGTATGTTTTCAGCAGTTGAATAAAATGTAGTTTCCTTCAAACAAATGCAAAATCAAAACTGCACAAATACTCCCTCCAGCACACCTAATCTTCATAAATGCAAATTCCCAGTTTGCTTCTTAAACTTTCAAATTGATTTGCATATAAGGCTTTAGTAAAAATGTCAGCTAATTGTTTATCTATAGCAACATGTTCCAAAGCAACTACTTTATCTTCAACCAAATCTCTTATAAAATGATGCCTTATATCAATATGCTTAGTTCTGCTATGTTGAATAGGATTCTTAGAGATATTGATAGCACTCAGATTATCACAGTACAATGTCATGACATCTTGCTTGACATTGTATTCTGTTAACATCTGCTTCATCCAAACAAGTTGAGAATAACTATTCCCTGCTGCTATGTACTCAACTTCAGTAGTAGAGAGAGACACACAGTTCTGCTTTTTACTAAACCATGATATCAGATTATTCCCTAAGAAGAAGCAACCTCCTGAAGTACTTTTTCTATCATCAGCACTCCCTGCCCAATCAGCATCACAAAAACCACATAACTCAGTACCTGATCCATGACTGTAAAGCATTCCATAGTCACTAGTCCCATTCACATATTTTAGAATCCTCTTCACTTGATTCAAGTGACTAACTTTAGGCTCAGATTGATATCTGGCATACACTCCAACAGCAAAAGAAATATCAGGTCTGCTAGCTGTGAGATACAATAGACTTCCAATCATGCTTCTGTATAAACTTTGATCCACACTAACACCATGTTCATCCTTGGACAACTTTAAATGAGTAGGAGCAGGTGTCCTCTTGTGATTAGCATTCTCTAGACCAAACTTCTTCACTATGTTCTTTGCATACTTGCTCTGAGAAATGAATATGGATTCCTCCATTTGTCTAACTTGTTGACCAAGAAAATAGTTGAGTTCTCCAACAAGACTCATTTCAAACTCAGACTGCATCTGTTCCACAAAATGTTTCACCATTGCATCTGACATCCCACCAAATACTATGTCATCAACATATATTTGAGCTATCATCAGTTTTCCTCCTTCCTCTTTAACAAACAAAGTCTTGTCAATCCCTCCTTTTCTGTAGCCATTCACAGCCAGGAATTCAGTAAGCCTTTCATACCAAGCTCTTGGTGCTTGCTTCAAACCATAGAGAGCTTTCCTTAGTTTGTAAACATGGTCAGGAAATGTTGGATCAATAAATCCTTTTGGTTGATCGATATACACCTCTTCATTTAAGTAACCATTCAAGAAGGCACTCTTAACATCCATCTGAAAAAGCTTGAATTTGAAATTACAAGCCACCCCTAAGAGTAATCTGATAGATTCCAGTCTTGCCACAGGAGCAAAGGTTTCATCATAATTAATTCCTTCAACCTGAGTGTATCCCTGAGCAACTAATCTGGCCTTGTTTCTGGTGACCACTCCTTGTTCATCAGATTTATTCTTGTAAATCCACTTGGTGCCAATCACATTAACTCCATCAGGTCTTGGTACAAGATCCCACACTTCATTCCTTTTGAATTGTTCCAGCTCTTCATGCATGGCATTAATCCAAAACTCATCAGTCAAGGCTTCTTTGACATTCTTGGGCTCAATTTTAGAAACAAAATAAGAATTTGACACAACCTCTCTTGATCTAGTGCTAACCCCTGATTTAGGATCACCTATGATAAGCTCCCTTGGATGGTCTTTTAGCACTCTAATAGATGGTTCTTTATTAGATTGTTCAGGTTCAGGCTCAGCATCAACATGACTGGGAGACCCACTTCTGTCTTCAGTTTCTTCTGTGACTTCTTCAACTGATGTTTCAACATCATCCAGGACATCAGCATCTTCCTGCTTATCAATGTCATCAATCACCACATTTATAGACTCCATCATGACTTTTGTTCTGGAGTTGAAAACCCTGTAAGCTCTGCTATTTGTAGAGTATCCTAGAAAGATTCCCTCATCACTTTTAGGATCCAATTTTCTCCTCTGTTCATGATCTGACAAAATGTAACATTTACTTCCAAAAACATGAAAGTACTTCACATTTGGCTTTCTTCCTTTCCACAGTTCATACAGAGTAGCTGAATTGCCCCTTCTCAAAGTAACTCTGTTGTGAATATAGCAAGCAGTGTTCATGGCTTCATCCCAGAAATGGTAAGGAAGCTTTTTGGCATGAATCATTGCTCTAGCAGATTCTTGGAGAGTTCTGTTCTTCCTTTCAACAACTCCATTTTGCTGAGGAGTAATAGGAGAGGAAAACTCATGACTGATTCCTTCAGCAGAGCAGTAATCAGTAAACTTGCTATTTTCAAATTCCCTCCCATGATCACTCCTTATTCTGATGACATTGCTCTCTTTCTCTCTTTGGAGTCTTTGACATAAATCTTTAAATACATCAAACACCTCTGTTTTGTCTTTGATGAAGCTTACCCAGGTGTACCTAGAATAGTCATCTACAACAACATAAGCATACTTCTTCCCACCTAGACTTTCTACCTGCATAGGTCTCATCAAGTCCATAAGAAGAAGTTCCAAAACTTTGGAGGTGGTGTTATGTTGAAGCTTCTGATGTGACATCTTGGTCTGCTTCCCTATTTGACAGTCTCCACACACTCTTCCTTCTTCAATATTGAGTTTAGGAATTCCTCTGACAGCTTCTGAAGATATTATTCTCTTCATTCCCTTTAGATGAAGATGTCCCAACTTTTGATGCCAAATTTTGACTTCATCATCTCTAGCAAACACACATGTTGAGGTACTTGAGTCTTGTTGCACCCATAGATAACAGTTGTCCTTAGACCTAACACCCTTCATGATGACTTCCCCTTTCTCATTTGTGACATTGCACTCAGATTTTGTAAAGTCTACTTTGAATCCTTGATCACAAAGTTGACTAATACTGATCAAATTTGTTGTCAACCCTTTGACAAGTAGAACATCATCCAGTCTAGGAGCACCAACACAATTCAGCTTTCTCATCCCCTTGATTTCTCCTTTGACACCATCACCAAAGGTTACATGACCTGAAGACTGGAGCTTAACATCTACCAACAAATTCTTAACTCCTGTCATGTGTCTTGAACACCCACTATCAAAGTACCAGTCTTCCTTGGTAGATACCCTGAGAGAAGTGTGAGCTATTAAGCTGGTAACTTTACCTTTTGGAACCCACTGCTTCTTAGAATTGAAGGCCTGATTACCTATGGGAAACTTCTATGTGGGAGTATACTGATGTGCCTTCTGAGGATACCCATGTAGCTTATAACAGTAGGCCTTTATGTGTCCAAAACGCCCACAGTGCTGACATCTCCAGTGCCTGAATGTCTTCCTAGAAGGAATCCTGTCAAGATGTTTAAACATCTGTTTTAACATCACTGGTTTGGAACTGGTAATCACATCATCAGAAGCTGCAACATTGTTGAATCCCAACCCACTTTTGTCTCCAGCAATTTTCCCAATACTAAGAATGTTGTCTAGAGCATCAGTACCATTGTTCAACATTCTGACAATTTTGGTCATAGAATCCAATTTAGAGTTAAGCATACTGACTTCATTTTCAAGTTCAGTCTTTTCAGCCTCTAACTGCACTATGGTTTTCTTCAGCTTCTCTCCTTCAAGACACACTTGTTCACTTCTCATGCACAGTTCTTTATACGAGGCATCAAGCTCTTCATAAGTAACCTCATCATCACACGAATCATCATCTGACTCACAAACCCCAATCATAGCTCTAACAAGCTTAGCTGATTCTTCTTCAGATTCACTCTCACTATCAGACCAGGAAGCAAATAACCCCTTTTTCTGCTTTTTGAGATAAGTAGGACATTCCTTCTTGACATGACCATACCCTTCACACTCATAGCATTGGACTCCCTTGTCATTATTGGACTTTTCTTCATCTCTAGTTTTCTTCCCCTGATCTCCTGATCTGTTGGTGTCAGATGTGATGTTCTTGACATTAGGATTATAACTCCTATTTATCCTCTTCATAACCTTATTAAACTATCTTCCCAGCAAAACAATGGCATGGGACAACTCCTCCTGAGACTCAACACCCTTCTCTTTCTTAGAATCTTCAGAACTAGATACCAAAGCTATACTTTTGGTTTTCTTTTCAGGTTCCTCTTCCATTCCTAATTCAAAGGTTTGAAGAGAACCTATCAACTCATCAACCCTCATCTTACTAATGTCTTGGGCTTCTTCTATAGCTATCACCTTCATTTTATATCTCTTGGGAAGAGATCTAAGAATTTTCCTCACCAGCTTCTCTTCAGTCATCCTTTCTCCTAGGGCACTAGAAGCATTTGACAACTCAAGGATGTTCATGGGGGAATCATGGATAGTCTCATCATCCTTCATCTTCAGATTTTCAAACTTTGTTGTCAAAAGTTGAAGTCTTGACATCTTGACTTTGGAGGTTCCTTCATGAGTAGTCTTCAAGATATCCCATGCTTCCTTAGCTACTTCACAAGTGTTGACCAACCTGAAGATGTTCTTATCAACACCATTGAATATGGCATTCAAGGCTTTAGAATTCCCAAGGGCAAGCTCATCTTCTTCCTTGGTCCATTCTTCTTCAGGTTTCAGTTTTGAGCTACCCTCTACTTCCTTTCCATTCTCATCCTTTTCCACAATAACAGGATGTTTCCATTCTTTCACAATAGCCTTCCAGGATCTACTGTCTAATGACTTCAAGAATGTAACCATACGAGGTTTCCAATAGTCATAATTTGAACCATCTAGAATAGGGGGTCTATTCACAAATCCACCAGTCTCCTTGTCCATTGCACTAGAAAGTATCAGCCCTAGATCTCACCCAGATGCAGAGCAGGATGCCTGCTCTGATACCAATTGAAATTCTGGTATCAGATGTGTGATGTTAAGTGTGATGTCACAACAACACAATCTGCTATATGAACAAGGTAATAACAACAGTAAATTAACACAATGAATTTTTCACCCAGTTCGGTCTAACTACCTACGTCTGGGGGCTACCAAGCCAGGGAGGAAATTCACTATAAGTAGTATTAAATTATAGACTCAACAATCCCAGTTGATATCTACTAATCTTAATCACTACCCAATGACACTTCTACCTAAGAAACCACTTAGGTATGAGAAACCACTCACTCCCTAATTCACCACAGTGATACAATCCACTGATTACAAACTAATCACCCAACTTGATTCTGCTTAACAGCTTTGATCAAGAACAATCAACAACTCAAAAATAGTAACACCAATTCACACACGAATGGTTTACAAAACACACACGAAGACACAAATGACACTCAGTCTTTAGCTCCCTTTCTTCGTTCTTTTACCAACAAGGGTTGAGGCTGCTTTTATAGAATTCTGACTTGGGCTTGGACCTCTTCCAAATATCTGATTTGATTTGTTTTAACACCAGAATTTAAAACAAATTTGATCTATAAATCTTTTTAAATATTTTCAAATCAGCCCCAATGTTAGTTACATGATCTGCTCCATGATCTACTCCATGATCTGCAAAATTATCTGATTGAAAATATCTTCTCCAATAAATTCGCATCCAATCTCTCTAACAGATCTCCTCAAAACATACTAACACGCGCAACCCTAAAACACCACAATCTGATGTTCTGATGTTCTGATATACTGATGTCAAGACATTAATTATAACATCAGCATATAAAACTTCAACCCTGCAACAGCTAATGTTATGAACGAATGTTATGACATCAGACATATGACATCAACATTGTTCAACTTTGTTTTACTAAAATTCCAGCCAATATTAAAACTAGCAAACATCATTTTTCAAATCTCAACCAAAAATCACAAGTTGTTTATTCAAGCTTATTTGGTATTTTATCATTATATTTTGATTTTCTTTAAGAATTTACTTTTAAAAATGATGAAATTAGGGTTTCTTTGATTTTCACCCTCACAAATATTTTTCAAACACTCGTGGGCCTCTAATAGAGTGTAAGACCTAATCCCCTTTAACCAAAACCATTTTGGGCCTCAGATATTGTATAAGTCCCGACACGATAAAAAATCTCGGCGCGATCGCCAGTTTAAAATAACTCCTTGGACCTCTCCTTGAGTTGTAAGCCCCGTCACTTATACAAAAACACTTTTGGGCCTCTAATAGAGTGTAAGACCCATTCCTTGTAAATAAGATACCTTGTTGGGCCTCAGACATTGTATAAGACCCACTGTGTTTTCAAAAACCTCGGCGCGATCACCGTTTTCAAACAAACCATCTGGGCCTACCCTCGTGTTGTAAGTCCCATCTTTCTTTTCCAAAATAATCTTTGGGCCTCTCCTTGAGTTGTAAGACCCATACCTTTGTACAAAAAACCTCTTTGGGCCTCAGTCGTTGTATAAGTCCCGATACGATATTCAAAACAACGGTGCGATCACTGTTAAACCTTGGGCCTCTCTTTGAGTATAAGCCCCAACAATCTTTTCAAAACAAATCCCCTGATGATTTAGATTCAATATACAGTTGTTATAAAAGCTTTCTTTAATTTCTTTGAACAACTAACAATACATCATGGAAGCTTGCTCGCCTGTAAGTTTTTATCCGCTTTCATTTACTCGCTTTAATATATATAACTGTATTGTGGGAAGCTGCGCATGGTTAGTCTTATTTCATCCTTTTAAATACAAGTCAAATATATATAACTGTATTGTGGGAAGCTGCGCATGGTTAGTCTTCTTTCATACTCCTTTAAATACTTGTCATGTATCCACTGTATATATATATACTAGTATAGTTATTTAGAGTTTTCCCCAGCAACTAGGTCTAGAACTAGGTAAAGCCATGTTGGTCACTTTTAAATACAATCAAAACTAGACCCCCATAGGATTTCCAGATACAGTATTCCCTTCTCTTGGGGTTAAACAATATGGAACAAAGAGAAAGGCAGTATTCTCGGTGAACCTTTTCTCAGACTGTCACCCCTAGAAATTGTCAAAGAAACTCTACTCCTCGGAGTTGATCTATTCTCTGTGAATAGCATCTCCTGAGTTTCTTCAAATCACAGAACTTTCACTAAGTGATCTATTCTCTGTGAATAGCATTTCTTGAACTTTTCTTGGTTTGGGACCCACAGGCTTCCTAAAAGCATCCTCGCCTCCTCTTGGGCTTTGTACAAGGACCTGTCGGCTTCTTAAAAGTTCTCATGCCTTCTCTTGGGCTTCATACAAGGACCCTCGCGACCACTTAGAGGTATAAGATAGAACTTAGTCATCCGTAGTTAGAGTTGTCTTTCTAAAAGGAGTCACAAAAAGCCCTCAGGCCAATTTTAGGGTTGATACTCATCCCTTAAACGAGTCAGCCTCCTCTTGGGCATTGTATAAAGATAGACCACATTAATAGACTTGGACAGTATAAATCCCCTTGAGTTTCAAAGACATTCTCAAGTTCCCTACAAACATAGGGAGAAACCCCGGATTCTGGATTAATCTCCAGCAGAGCTAAAACTTGTGGGTTCTAAAATCCAGTCTCTCTCCTAAAATACCAAGCCAAGGTTAGTTTATCATCATCATAACATTATCTCAAATCAGAACCTCAAGGTCTCTGATCTATCAACTCTTCTGTATTCCCCTACAAGAGTTGATTCCCCACTTGTACCTGCCTCGGGATCTCAATAATTCCCAGCAGAAGATAGCCTCCTCTTGGGCTTTGTATAATAATCCTTTCCTCAGGAAAGATAGCCTCCTCTTAGGCTTTGTATAAGGATCCTTCCTCAGCATAGTCAGCCTCCTCTTGGGCTTTGTACAATGATTCTCCCCAGCGGAGCTAACCTTTTCAGACTCTCTTGTTGAGTCAATCACCTTTTCGGACTCTCTTGTTGAGTCAACCACTTTTCAGACCCTCTTGTTGAGTCAACTACTTTTCAGACTCTCTTGTTGAGTCGGTTACTTTTCAGACTCTCTTGTTGAGTCAACCACTCTCATAGACTCTCTTGTTGAGTCCGTCATCTTTTTGTACTCTCTTGTTGAGTCAACGCTTTTTAGCCTCAATCTCGGGCTTTGTACGAGACAAATAAGGAGCACTCTCTTGTTGAGTCAAACCCTTTTCGCCTCAATCTTGGGCTTTATACAAGACAAATATATTCCCCAACGGAGTCAATTCCTCTCATCCTACTTTTAGGCTTTGAGAAATAATATCCTCAGTCAAGTCAATCTCTTTTTAGCCTCAATCTTGGGCTGTGTACAAGACAGATAGAACACTTTCCCCAAAATAGTCAAACTGACAGCCTCCTCTTAGGCTTCATATAAGGATATCCCCAAAGAGTCAGTCTCTTTTAGCCTCCGTCTTGGGCTATGTACAAGACACCCATATATCCACTCTCTTGTTGAGTCGGTCTCATACAGCCACCTCTTAGGCTTTGTATAAGGACTTCCCCAGTGGAGTCAATCAACCTCTTAGCTTCAACATTGGGCTTTGATCAAGGCACACAAAAATCAACAATACCTCTTTAGAGATGACAAGTTCTCTCTCAGTCATACCTTTTAGCTTTAATCTTGGGCTTTGAACAAGACACAAATAAACCCTTTTAGCCTCTGTCTCGGGCTTTGAACAAGACACCAAAACATCTTTTTCCTCCCTTAGAATATGAGGAACTACGATTACTCTGATTTCCCTGTTTTAATTAAACAGGAATACATAGGCATAAGATTACGAAATCTTAGCGAGCATACTAATCAAAAACTCTAGGTCCAATACCTTCGTACATCAATCAAAACTTAGGTCCAACACCTTACCAAAAACATCTATAAAAAACTCACTCTCCCTGTTACATTTCCCAAGAAACTTTCCCAAACCCATTAACAGATAAACACCATCAAGTACAAAGCAAAACCTACAGCTAATATCCTGTGGATAACCACATATAGGATGGGTAATTGACAACTACCCATTGTATAATCTGACCCCGGACCCCCCCCAATATCTTTAAGCGTTTGTCCTGTTAGACATTCGCGTGCAAGGTTAATTTTAGATACCTTCCCTTTCCCTTCCAGCTTCACGGGATAAATAAAAAATCATAAAGTAGCACCCCCTCCTACCATTGCGGTGAGGAAAACCCAACGATAAGGTGGTCGCGTCACCGACAAAAATACTCGCTACAGATACCAAATGGAAATAAACAGAAATGATAACACAAGCTTTAAACACAAATAGTCAAATACGAATTGGATAAAACTCCTCTTGTAGGTCTAAAGAATATTGTCAGACTCTTCTTCATAAGGCTTCAAATGAACATTGAAACGACAATACTATGATCATTAATGATTGGCACAACTTATCAATTTTGAATCACTGATTCAACTGTTGAACGATTGATAAGAACTTCAATTACATTCCTTGAATCTTTTGTAGTTGATTGAAACTTCAGAAAATCATTGCCAATAATCATGAAACTACTTTCATCTTCTTTTTCCAATGACCTTGGAAGAATAGGTCACTAGAAGATGCTTTTCCTTTCATTTCCTTTTCTCATAATACTTTTCAGCAAGTTGTAGTGTGAATGTATGAACTTCAAATTAGGATCAATTTGGAAATAACCTTTAAGAAATAGTGTCATAAACAAACTGCACATATCTCTGAAAAATTGTTGGTTCAATCCTGGATGAATTAACACTTAGAGAACATCTTAAGTATAATTAATGCCTTGGAGAAAATTTTAGTAAGGTTTTACTTTGAATTAATCAATATAATGCGTTGCAATGAATAATCAAACACAAGTAACACAATGTAATTTCATTGGGATTCATTGAATTGCATCAGCTTCCATAACGTTTAAGAAAACTCGTATAGGATCGAAGGAACTATATCCTAAACTTTTGGAGTCGCTAGAACTTGATCAAAAGTTGAGCTTTGATACCAAGTGTTAGGTGAGAATATGGAAGCAACAATGTGTTGAAAAAGGGAAAGAGGGGGGGGGGGGGGGGGGGGGCAAGGGAGTGAATAAACCTAAAATCCTTTTAGAAAATTTGAAAAACTCTTTAGGTCCAATATAACAAAATCAAATATTTTTGAAAAGCGCGGAATCAAAACACAAAACAAGAGCTTGGAAGCATCTCAATGGATTAATGCCATATGAAATGATACATGAGGTTAACATGAGATTGATTACTTCTAGTTCAAATTATTTACATGACAACCAAAGACGCTTTAGAACGAAGCGATTTAAAAACACATTACTTAGATGTTCTTAGAAATGCATAATTTACTTCATGATGATTCCTTAAGATTGATACACCACAACCTAAGCTTATACATTAAATCACTATAAGCATGGTCTAACCTATATGGTATATAATCAATGCAATCTTGCAAATATGCAACACCAAATGCATACGGATGAATGAATGTTTGTAAAGTAAAAGGAGAAGGAAAAGAGAAGATACACATAAATATATAGTGCTTCGACATATTAATTTTAATATATCGATGTTCGTGAATCAAAACTCAAACATTTTTAAATTTTTCTGCTAACATCTTCTTCGAAGAATATCTTGTTAGCTGTTTTTTAGGGAAAGTCAAGAAAACCAGAAGCTCTTAAAGATTTTCACATCATAACTTAAGTTATAAGTTTCTACAGAAATGGTTTACTCTCTGATTCTGAAATTTTAACCTCACTGTTTGAGAAAGACTTCCAACCAGACATAACCAGGCATCAAGATCTAAGGGATTGTGAATTCCATGTTAATCAGATTTGATTCAACCAAGTTTTAAGATTTTAACCAGGATCTAAAGCTCTTTCAAAAAGTTTTCAAATCATGCTTCTGAAGCGAAATTCATCAGAATGTTGACATTGACAACCACTATTATGGATAAGTTCAAGCAACTTCTGAAGACAAACCAAATTTTGATACAAGATCATTTTGGTTCTGCAAAAAGGTTAATCAGGAAAGTGATCTTTCATTTTGATTTTATCTTTTTAGGACTATACATCTCAGGTGGAGCTTTGTGCTTCTTTCTGACGTGTCCTTCTGTGATTACCCTGTATAAATCGTTCATCAAAATACATGGTTTTGTCATCATAAAAAGGGGGAGATTGTTAGAACAAGATTTGGTTCTGCATCTATACCTTTAAGTTTTGATGATAACAACGTAGTATTTGTGTGAGAACAATTTTGGTACCCTAACGGTTTATTATTGTGTATCTTTAATAGATAATTTTGATTCTGAGATTATGACGTGCAACGTCATCAGTTTCTGAACATTGTGTTCTGAAATTCGCTTCTGTGCTTATTCATTCCGGAGAAGTTTTTGGAAAGACACTATGTTGTTGCTATAATGTTCTCTCTTCTTCTGTTTCTGGATGTGACTCTGATCATCAAGCTTCTGAAGAATGGCAAGCTTCTGATGTTTTGTTACATAGCTGAAGACTCTGAAGATCTCAAGCCAAACGTCGATGATGTCAAGGTTTTGACTAAAGATTTTGAAGATTCTGATTTCAGATGTGTGTTCCTTTTTTTCACGTTTCATCAACTTTTCAACAGAAGCTAATGAATTTGAAGATAATATCAAAGAGGATACATGATCAAATAGTACATGGTACAAAACAAAATATTCCTTCCACTAACCTGAAAATATGGGCGAATGACTGTACTATTCTTCACACCTGTCACTAATCCGTTAGTGGGTAGCTGCATTTTTTGTATTCCAGATTTTCCCTCCAACGGTTCTTTTTTCATGCTATAAAAAGAGGACTTGGAGACTTGAAGAAAAAAGTAGCAATTTACAAGGCTGTTTCTATGTGAAAAGCTCTCAATTTTGTGCATACTTTTCTTTAAGTTTTTGTATTTCATTTGTGTAAAATTTGCTTATGTAGAAGCAACTTGTAACACAAAAATATTTGTTCAAACTTATTTGTTTGTAATTCCTCAAAGAGACTAAGTTATGGTTGGATCCTTGAGAAGACAAAGAAAGTTGTTCTTTGTGATTTTTTAATCAGTTTGATTATATGGGATTAAGTCCTTGTGTATAAGGCAAAATCACCTTGGCGGGTGGACTGGAGTAGCTTTGATTTCAAGCAAACTAGGATAAAAATCCTTGTATCTTTCCCTCTTTGATCTTTTGATTGTGTTGAGATTTTGAGTTGGTAAAAAGCTTTTGTTTTTAAATCCCAATTCACACCCCCTTTCTGGTGTTTTTTGCACCTTCAATGGACCGTTGATACTTGATTCAGCCAAAGTCTTCCTTTAAGTATAATAGAAACTGTCAACTTGTTAGATAACCCCTAAATACCAAATTGCACTTAAGAAACGATACCTACACCTGTTACAATAAAAAAACAGCTACACACAAAAACATTAGATACCTTAATGTACCACTAGTCTCCCTTACACTCAATTTTTAGAAGAGGGTCTGTAAACAAGGAAAAAGACTAAGGACGAATATGGTGAACAATGCCAGATAATCTCAACAACAACTGACATTATGAGCGGTTAGTCAAGTAATTTAATTTTGATGAATGAAGAACACACACACACACACAAGGTTCAAAAAAGTTTCTATAGGAGTCGGTATTTGTTATTGATTGTTATTAATAGCTTGATCAAATTGTCAACAAGATTGATCAACTCATTCTCAACTTCACACAAGAACAACGACCAAATTGCACAAAATAAGATGCAACCAAAAAAAGGATAAAGAATTGACATGGTTTCAATATCAAAGGTTGGTGTTTTAAGAAGAAGAGAAAAGAATGGTGTAAAGATGAACACGCTAAGATGAGAAGACAAAATTCACAACTTTTTGTCACTATGAATCACCATAGGTTTCCCACAATTGTTACTTTCACCAAAAGAAACAATCATTTAAATAAGTGATGGAAATTTGGATTTATTGTGGTTTGATTTGAATCATGAAGGAAATTTGATTTGAATAAATCTGGACAATATGAAAAAGAGACAATTTTTAAAGCAAATGATTCGAATCATTAATTGCACTTGTTTCGAATCAAATGAGGTTATCATTCGAATCATGTTCAATTTTTGATCTGAATCAATTAATCCAGAATGTAATTCCAATTTTCAATATGTGAGTAATTCGGATCAAATATAACACATGATTTGAATCAAATACCAAATCATCAAAATTCAAATGTTTTAACTTGTGATTCAAGCTACTCATGTGGAAATGACAAAATAGTAGCTTTCATAGGCTCAAAAAAGAATAGCTAACAAGGATCAAATGAATATCATTATGAAATGTAAACAGTTCTTAGTCCTACAATTAAGTATCCAAAACAATTAAAAATTAAAGGAAAGAATATTACAACCACGCAGTTGAATTCAAATAACATATAGATTACAAATAAATTATGAAATAATAATCAAATTGTAAAACATCAAAACTCAATAGATACTTAAAGCACGTAAACAATACCAAATGATACTATGTGCTTTCAATTTGTGGGGAGTAACACAAGTGTATAACACCTACATGGCCACACAAGCACACAAATCGATAACACATATGTGTAACATCAAGTGCATAACGTCTACATGGCTACATAAGCACATCAATCAATAACCTACGTGTGTAATAACAAGTTATTTAAGCCTACACGACTACACAAGCACACCTGTGGTGAGTAACCCAAGTGTATAATGCCTACATGGCTACACAAGCGCACCAATCGATAACGCAGATGTGTAACAGTAAACGGGTATACGCCTCGTCAGACCCCCACAAGCACACCATTTACTAGCTCCGCTGTGTAATAACAAGTGATTTTACGCCTCGTCAGGCTCCATAAGCACATTGATCAATAGCTCAGGGTGTATCTTAAAGTGATTTACCACCTAGTAGTTCAGGCTCACTCCGTTATTCAAGCATACCCAAGGATACCATATCCAAACATTAAACCAGAACGAACTAACAACGGGGAAAGAAGTCGAAAGACACAGAAGTCTCCACTATGTTACAATAACTTATGTTAGCTTTACAATACAAAAGACGACATCCCGTTCTGAGTTACGGAAACAAAACCTTACTAAGGTAAAGATAATATAAAATTCCAACTTCAGAGGCTCGCTTAGTGAGCCCAACGAGGTCCAATCGAGGACGTCTAAAATTGAAACCAGTTCTCAAAAGCAGCTTCTCTCCTGGCGAAGGACACCGAGAGAATTCTCGTTAGGCTAAGGTTTTGCTCTCCTAGAGAGCGAACATAGAAACTGCAAAAGAGCTCGTTTAAAGGCTTGCTTAGCACCACAACCTCTCATTGAGCGTGAGCAGAAAAAGCAAAAAAAATGTGACTGTTAAGCATGAAACTAGTTTTAAATATCACATGCATCCATCATATTAATAGAATAAATACGAATTTAACATGAAATTGAAGTTTTATAGCACATCTAATCTCATAAGCACCAACTGACATGATTTCAGGAAATTTCCACAACCCGCCCAAAAACATTTAAAAATTTCTAAATTCTAAAAGGTTGGATGGAGAATTGGTTCAAAATCAAGGTTGGATGATGAAGGAATCAGAGGGTTAGACTAGTTCTTGAAGCATGCAACGGAGGAAGAAGCAGTTTGTTGGCTTAGTTTTCACTTTCCCTGATTTCACGTGTTCTCCTTGCTTCCGTTTCTCCAAATTATGATTTTAGAAAGAAGAAATGGGATGGAAATGAGGAATGAGGAATAAGTCATCATAGCAACAATCTTTTTAAGGGTGAAAGTACCAATATGCCATTTCCTACTTAATTAGGTAATTACTAGTGAAAATCCCAATTAATAGGATAATTGTACCACCATTGTCCTAATTAATCACACTAAAAATTTATTAGTGTGTCAATTAGTAAATTATTATACTGAGGCATTACATTAACCCCCCTTAAATAAAATTCGCCCTCAAATTCAGAAGTTACCAGAAAATATGAGGATAAAGTTCTAGCTTTTTCGTTCGAGCTCTCATGTAGCTTCGTCGAGATGCGATTCCTCCCAAAGAACTTTCACAAGAGGCACCTACTTTATTCTCAAGGAGGAATACTTTAGTATGCGACTGGGTTTCGGTTGGAAAGAGGGATCTGATTCTACTTCGACCATATTTGGAAGAATGGGATGAAAAGAATCTGACACAAACTTTCAAAGTTGTAACACGTGTAATACATCATGTATCTTGGATAATGAGGGTGGTAACGCTAACTAATAACCTATCTCACATACCCGAATCACAATATAATAAGGTCTCACATACCTCCGACTAAGTTTGCATGTCTTGAACGGTCCTCTTGACTTTATCATTGGGGTAATCTTTAAAAATACATTATATCTTTCTTGGAATTCCAAAGGTCTTCTCTGTTGATCCGTATAGCTCTTTTGGAGGTCTTGTTCTTTCCTAATCTTCTCTCAAATCATCTTGATCTTCTCGGTGTTTTCCTGGATTATCTCAGATACGAGAATTCCTTTCTCCCTTACTTCAGCCTAACATAATGACGAATGAAACTTTCTCCTATACAATGCCTCGTATAGGGCCATTTTAATACTGGCACGGTGACTGTTGTTATAGGAAAATTATATCAGTGGTAAGTGGTCCTTCCAACTTCCCCCACTCTCTAAGATACATGCCCTCAACATATCCTCAATGGTTTGGATTATTATTTTGGTTTGTCTGTCAGATTAAGGATGATTATCAGTACTCAGATTCAAACTTGTTCCCATCTCCTTATGAAACGCCCTCCAAAATTTCAAAGTAAACTTTAGGTCTCTGTCTCATACAATACTATATGGTACACCGTACAATCATACAATCTCCGCTATAAACAATCTTACGAGATTAATAGCCTTGTATGAAGTCTTGAAGGGTGAGAAATGGACCAACTTGGTTAACCTATCAACAATTTCCCATATAGAGTCATGTCCATCAAAATTACGGGGTAATCCAACGATAAAATCCACAAAGATATTGTCCCACTTCCACACGGGTATCTCTAATGGTTTTAACATACCTCATGGTCTCTGATGCTCTATCTTCACCTGTTGGAAAATAACACACAGTGCCACATACTTCGTAACGTATCTCTTCATATCGGGCCACCTGAATTTTTTCTTCGAGTCATGATACAACTTTGAAAAACCAGGATGAATGGAGAAATTACTCTTATGGGCTTCATCTAAGATCAATCTCTTCAACTCCACATCATTGGGTACACACTTCCTATACTTGAAAATCAGAATTCTGTCAGATGCTCGGAAGAAGTCAGGAAGATCTTCATTGGCTGGAAACTCTGCATCAGACCACTGGGTTTGCCGAATCCTTTCTTGTAAATAATTCTCAATACTTAGGTTACTAATCAACACACCCGTTTGAGTCCACTCAAATTATAGATCAAGGTTCCAGAATTCCTTCATTAAATCATACTCTAGCACCATTAGCTCAACGAGGTGAATCTGTTTTATATTCAAGGCATCTACCACCTTGTTAGCCTTCCCAAAAGTCATAATCATTAAAATATTCCATCCATCTCCTCTGACACATATTTAGTTCCTTTTGTTTAAAGAGATCATTAAGGCTCTTATGATCAGCGAACATCTCAAAGTGAGCTCCGTACAAGTATTGTCGTCACACTTTAAGTCCGAAGACAATATCAGCGAGTTCAAGGTCATGGGTAGAATAGTTTTCCTTATTAGGTCTCAATTCATAGGCCACAAAATGTCCGTCTTTCATCAATACACCACCCAATACACCACTAGTACTGGAGCAGTAGTCAACTTCTTCAATATTCGGAAACTTTGTTCACACTCAGAATCCCAACTGAAAGGGACTTCCTTCCTGTAAGTCTCGTCAACGATAACGCAAATTTAATAAAAAAAAATCCCATAATGAAACTCTGATAGTAGCCTGCCAAACCTAAGAAAATTCACACTTTGGCATTTCCCAATTAACCACCGCCTTCACCTTTGATGGATCCATGGCTACGCCTCTTCTGAATATGACATGACCAAGGAACTTCACTTCGGACATCCAAAACTCACACTTATTAAACTTTGTGAACAAGTTCTTCTCCCGAAGGATAGATAACACAATCCTCTAGTGTTTCACATGCTCTTCAGGAGTCTAGGAGTAAATCTAGATGTCATCTATAAATATCACCACGAACTGGTCCATGTATGGTTGGAATTCTAGGCTCAAGTAATCCATGAAGACAACGGGAGCATTGGTTACTCCAAACTGCATAACCAAAAATTCCTAGTGGTCATACTGTGTCCTGAAGGTAATCTTGGGTGTATCTGAACCCTTTACCCAAATCTAATGATATCCCGACCTTAGATCAATCTTTGAGAACACGTAGACTCCTTTTAACTGATCCAGGAGGTCATCAACTTGTTGTTAGGGGTATTGTTTCTTAATGGTGACTCTGTTCAACTGGTGACAATCAATGCATAAACGCATGCCAGCGTCTTTCTTCTTAATCAACAATACTAGAGCTCCCCATGGAGAAACAATTGGCCAAATGAAATGCTTTGCCAGCAGCTCTTCTAACTGGCTCTTCAACTCCCTTAACTCCACTAGAGACATTCAATATGGAGTGATAGAAACTGGAGCGGTTTCTAGAACAAGATCAATAAAGAATTCCATTTTCCTTTCAAGTGGGAGGGAAATGACATCCTTGGGAAAGACTTTGGGAAATTCACACACAACTGGAATTTCCGACACACTTGTCCTATCTCTTGAATTTATGGTGAGAATCAAAAGGAAATACTTCTCTCGTGTTAAAACGCAATTTACTATATTACCGTACCTTCAATCAGTTTACCAATAAAGTAAAATTGGGTAGTCTCTTCGGCAGGAATGAATATAGCCTTTTCCTTGCAATCGATGTATAGTGAATGTGTAGATAACAAATCCATTCTCACAATTAAGTTGATCTTTTTGAGTGGTAGGTAAATAAGATCAATTAGGAATTCATGGCGACTAAAAGAAATGAAACAATTCCTACAGACCCACTAAGCTTCTACAGTGTATTCTGTAGCAGAGGTATTAACCATTGGGTTAAGAAGAAGAATATCTTCAAACCCAAGTCGGTGCGCACACTTGGTAGATATAAAAGAATGAGTAACTCCACTCTCCACTAACACAAATAAATGTTGATTGTTCATGTCACACGTACCAGCAACATGGTTAGTATTACCCTTGGCCTTTTAGCATCAAAAATGTAAACTGGCCCGCAACTTTTCCTGGAGCACTCTGAGCTGGACAATCCCTCACCATGTGACCTAGAGCATCACACTTGTAACACCTCAACTGGATTGGCCTGCAACTCCCAAAATATCTTCCTTTACACTTATCACACTGAGGTGCCTAGACTGGCTAATTACCAGAAGATTACCTCCTCTTTGATGGAGAGTTTCAAGGTTTCAATTTACTGACCCGACCTCCCTTTCTCCTTGTATCCTGGCCTATTTTTCTATCCATTATCTTGGATCTTGCTTAAGTTGTTCTCAGTTACATAGCATTGCCTCAAACATTCACAATAAGTAGTGAACTCCCTCCAAGACATGTTATGTGCAATGTTCTTCCTTAGCCCGAAAAAGAATTGGTATATTGTAGACTACTTGTCTGGAATTGGCAGCCATGTCTTCAAATTTCTCGACATACTCTGATACGGACATGTTTCCTTGCTTGAATTGTTGGAACTCGTATTCCTTCAAGGCATGCATACTGTTAGGATATTACTTCTCTAAGAAAAATCATTTTAAAGTGTTGCCAATCCTTTGGGATCATATGAGATGTCAAATAGATCGATGCAGTATCCCTCCATCTACCAGCCGGTTTTTTTATCATTTGAGCAGCAAATATTACTTTCTCTTCTTTACTACAACATGTGGCTTGGAACACCTTTTCCATGCCAGATAACCAATCATAAATCGCCACTGGGTCGAGGCCATATAGGAATTCTGGTGGTTTCATTCGGAAGAATGCACGGAAGTTCGAAGTAGGAGGGAATGGATGGTTCCCTTGTATACCATGCATCATTTGTATTATTAACTAATTATGTTGATGCATTTATTGTCGTATCTGAGGCCACGGTACTTCCGCATTTCCACTTTCAGACCTCTGTGTTCATCACCCATTTTCATGTTTTTCCTACACACAGAATTAAGTTGATCAAGCTTAATGCCATAAGTAAGACATAAGGAATCATGCCAACAATTACACATATGAGGCAGAATCGAAATGACTTATGGTGTTCCATGGCTAGGCCGAGAATTAAATAGGCTATGATACCAACTGTAACACGCCATACATACATGTCTAGAATAATATGCTAAGGTGTCATAAATGGTACATAGAACTCATACATACGTAGCATGTTCGGAATAAGTGTTAGTACAACTCACAAAAGTCAAATACATCATGTCCAAAAATACATCAACCAAAGGTACTAATACATAATATCCAACATGACAAGCCACATAACTCAAAACCCTATGGAAGATATGCCACAAAACATCTCCAAGCCGACTAATACATCTTACTCTTGCCTTTATCCTTCCTCGAGCAACCTAAAAATAATCTACAATATTGGGGTGATATTACTAAATCTCACCGAGTCCTCATATCTTATGGGTCATTTCGGCCCTACAAGGTATATCATCACATTCGGATCACACCACCGACCAGTGGTTTCCATACTTATCAATTCCAAGAACATACAAGTAATACTTGACAGAAGATTATAAGACCCTTGACTACTAATTCCATAACATCAAACCATTTCGAAGTTAGCATTGAACAACACATACATACTCGTACTCGAGTACTGAGTGAATTATGGAGTAGTATACACCTTCATACCTAGGCCACACAAGCACCCCATTGGTGAGTAAACCAAGTGCATATCGCTAAGAGACTACACAAGCATACCACTTTCGATGAATTAGGTGTGTTACACTAAGTGATTTACGCCTACTTGGCTACACAAGCACACCTGTGGTGAGTAACCCAAGTGTATAACACCTACATGGCTACACAAGCATATCAATTGATAACACAAATGTGTAACAGCAAGTGAACAACATCTACATGGCTAAACAAGCACACTAATCAATAGTTCAGGTGTGTAACATGAGTGATTTACACCTACGTGGTGACACAGGCACACCTGTAGCGAGTAACCTTAGTGTATAACGCCTACATGGCTAGACAAGCACATTGATTGATAACGCAATTGTGTAACAACAAATGGGTATACGCCTAATCAGACCCCCACAAACACACCACTCATTAGCTTAGGTATGTAACAACAAGTGAGTATACGCTTTGTCAGCCCCCATAAACACACCGATCAATAGCTCAGGGGGCATCTTCAAGATAATCACCACAAAGTAGTTTAGGCATATATCCAGTCCCTAAGAGGGGGTGAATTAGGTGCTTTGATCCATTTTTGGTTTATTGAAATTTTGCTTTTAAATTTCTGGTTTGGTGATGATTTAGAAAGTAGTAAATTGCGGAAAAGTAAAGAACACGACGATGTATCCTGGTTCCCCTCATAATCTGAGAGTACTCCATTCCCCTTACCACATGTAAGAGATTTTAATATTGTTAGATCTTATGGACAAGACAATTCTAGTCTTCCTATACAAGACTCTAACACAATCCCCAAGAACAATCCTCTTGTGATTTACAACACACTTATTTCCAACAATCCTAGACAATAAGTAAAGGCCTCTACACGAAGATACAATTTACCTTCCTATAGATCCCTCCTAGTACCAAACAATCCTTGATACTTGGGAATTTCTAACAATTACAATAGATATAAATAAATGAAGTTTGTAGAATGGTTAAGACTTATTCAAAAGAATAAAGTTTTCTTCTCTTTCAAATATGAAGATTCAATAACATATACTTTCTAAATGCTCAATGATGCTTTTGGAATGATGTGAAAGTTTTCTCAAAAACCATTGAAATATGAAAGTTCTATTGAAAATAATGTAGAGAGATTTTGTGAAAATTTTGAAAGAGATTATTGAAAAACGAAAATTTGAATTGAATTTTTAATGATGAAACAACCATTCATAAATCATGGCAATGATTAGAGAAATATTGTAAGGGATGCCATGAAAAGATATGATGAAAAAGGTGCATTCAAACAAAGTATTTTTCAGAAAACATACAGGTGTAATCGATTGCATCATGATGACAACCGGTTGCACCAAGTGTAACGTGTAAAAGTTTGAAAAAATTTCCTGTGACAATTGATTGTCATAAGTGAAAATTTGAAAAATGGCTAATGCAAATGATTCAAAACCATGTGTCACCTATAAATATGATCAAAACGTTAGATGATCTTTGAAAAATGTTTTAACAAGGTTTTAAATCAAAAATAACTTTTTAATACATGATCAAACAACTTTGAGTAAATGATGCAAATTTTGGCGGTTTTAAAGTACTATTACGGCGGTTTGAAATGCGACAATTTACCAAAAAATTGAATGGTTAAATTAAAAATCATTTAAAAAGATGCATGAAAGTTTTAACATAAATATGCATGATTTTTATGAGCAATTAAGATACATGTACTTGAATTGTAATGCATATTCAACCATCTTGGTTCTTCCATTAATTTTCTAAAACTTTTTGATAATTTGAACTTTATTGCTCTATTCTTCAAGTTTTGACTTCTTTTTTTGTTGATGTGTTTATCTTCATCAAAACTATAACCAAGGAAAAGAAGAAATCTTCTTCACAAGGCCTACTTTGTTATTCAAGCATACCAAACAATACCATATCTGAACATTCAGCCGGAATAAATGGACAATGGGTAAAGAAGTGGGAAAACACTAAAGTCTCCACTATGTTACAACGCCTTATGTTATCTTTACAATGTAAAAGACAACATCTTGTTCTGAGTTACGGAACCAAAACTACATTGAAGTAAAGAAAATATAAAGTTTCAACTTCAAAGACTCACTTAGCGAGCCCCAACGAGGTTCAAGCGAGACTGTCTAGAATTGAAACCACTTCTCAAAAATAGTTTTCTTATTCAGCGAGGGACATTGAGCGAATTCTAGTTGGCCGAAGCTTCTGCTCACCTAGCGAGCGAACCCCAAAACTGTAATGGAGCCTGTTTGAAGGCTTGCTTAGAGCCACAACCTCTCGTTGAGCGAGAATAGCAGTATAAAACATGACACTCAAACACAAACGAGTATAAAATATCTTATGCATCCATCATATTAATGTTAGCAACACAAATTTAACATGCAATTGAAGTTTTATAGCACATTTAGGCACATAGGCACACAACTGACATGATTTCAGAAAATTTCCACAACCCTCCCAAAAACATGCAAAAATACCTAAATTCTAAACCCCAAGTCCTAAATAAGGATTCACCTTGATTGATGGAGAATTGGTTCAGAATCAAGTTGGATGATGAAGGAATCATAGGTCTGGACTAGTTCTTGAAGCATGCAATGGAGGAAGAACTTGATTGTTGGCTTGTTTTTCACTTTCCTTGATTTCATGTATTCTCCTTGCTTCCTGATCGTGAAGGCTAAATCAGAACCTGTTGAAGTGGGCCACCAAGTACGTCTGAGGTGATGGGCGTATGGAGAGGAGGAGGGAGGTATACCTGCAAGGCACTCCGACGCTCAAGTAAGAAAGGGTCAGAGAAAAGGGACAAGTACAAAGTATTAGTTCGTAGGGTTAATTTTTTATACTTGACCCTCTCAAGCGAGAGGGTTTATATAGTGCCCCCAGCGCGTGGCTAACGGTCCTATTTTTGGGGCGAAATAACCGTTTTCCCGAAGAATAGGTAACTGCCCAAACTAGTCGTTATGTCGGGCAGGGTGCCCAAAACTAGTCGTTATGTCGGGCATAGGCATAGTTCCGGGCACATGCCCTTAGCTATTTGGGGAGTGAAGAAGTCGTGCGGAACGGGCATCTGTTCTGGGGAGGAGTGAATCATTCCTTGCCCGGTTGGAGGGGCAGAAAGGTAAATTTTGCCCTTTGTGGATTGGACTTAGGCAATTGGGCCGTTCTGGGAGCAGAAGTGGATTGGGTCGTGCCTGGCCATCGGTCCAGTCCAGAACAGGAGCCCCCCAAGTCGTTGCTTCCGAGCATGGGAGTGATGACTTAAGGACAGCTCGTGGCTCCGGGGAGCTAGCGTGAAGTCGTCGTTTGGTGACGGAGAAAGTTGTCTCATGGTGCCCGTGGCCCTTGGTGTTCGTGAGGTCCTTGGCCGTTGTTGGAGCTAGAATAGCAGTAAGAAAAAATATGTAAGTAACCCAATTTATCGTTCTCCACAGGGATCAATGCGAGGGAAGAATGCCATTCAACGGTTTCTACATTTCTAAGCTCATGGATCAAAAGTTTTGGTTTAAGACGGAACAAAAAGCAAATGCAGAAAACGTAAAGACGGAAAATATAAAATAAAGACTGAATTACAAACGGAGCCTTGTTGGAATTGGATCTCATCAATTGATAACATATGCATTCTTCTAATCAAGTAAGCACAAATCAACCATTCGCCTAATATCCTCATGTATCACTCACAACAGAGGTTATGTCTAACGCAACATCGAGAGAACGACCGTATTGTCTCATTGGTGATGTCTCACGCAACTCAACAACACAGAGAAGTAAGAACTGATACTCATGCAAGTGTTAAGCCTAAATCTATGTCTAGAGTTCAGTCCTAACATATATTACTATAACATCCATATCAGATAAATGATTTCTTCGTATTTAAGCAAGATCAAAATACGTACACACGCTTAACCCTTTTTACATGTATTCAACTAATTTGCCCAATGAATGTGAATATCCTTCTTCATCACTATTATCACGCATCCTCGCGATACCGTATCGATCCTACTCATGCTACTTAATCAACACAATACAACAAAAGATAAAATGAATATCAACTCACAAAACCATGTCAAAAGCTTGTTCGTTGATAGATGAAAATCTAAGATAAAAGATTTGTAAAGGTTTTGTCAAGACCACAAATAATCAACCAAAGACAACAACAATAGAAAATCAGAATTCAATTCATAAACATACATTAGATGAAATACATAAGGTATCAAAAGATTACATCCCTCACCAACAAGAAAGCAAAGATCCTACCTTTTCTCCCTTGGAAAATGAAGAAATATAACTTCTGATCTTTTTCTTATATGTTTCTCTATCCAAAATTACAACATTCTAACCTAAAAAGTGTGAAAATCCTATTTATACAATTCAGGATTTCGCAGGTTCGCACTGCGAACCATTCATTCGCACAACGAATGGTGAAAAATTGCACTTCAGGTGCCTCAAACAGTTAAACCGCCACAGACTTTTCTCGTGACTTTGCACTGCAAAGGATTTGTTCGCAAAGCGAACACTCGCTTTCCCGTTCGCAAAGCGAACTTTAGCTCCTTTTGCCCCTGTCCAAATCTGGGCTCATTCGCTGGTTCACTCGCCAGAGTTCGCAAAGCGAACATTCTTTGGCCTTCGCAAGCATTCGCAAAGCGAATCCTCTGTTATTTTCCTCTTTTCTTTGGTAGCTTGCACAATTTCTTAGTGTCTTCCAACTTTGATAATTTAGTGCATTGCCCTGCACAATAGCACACATATTACAAGCACCAAAGGTATATTCTAAAGGTTAGAAGAACAACAACAATCATGGATAAAAACCATGAAAACAAGAGAAAAGAGTAGAAAAAGTGCAAAGAAATATATGTCATTTTTAGGTCAAATCCACACCTAACAACTCTCCCCAACTAGATTTTTGCTTGTCCTCAAGCAAAGTATGCCCCTCATGAAAACAATAGGATTTGCTCAAGCATAAGAATCTACCAAAACAAGATAAATGCGGACAAGCACGAAAATACGCAAAAGCAACATTCACCACTCAATAGAATCGAACAATGACAAAGAATTAAGTTCTAAAAACAATTATCACAATTGGTTCAAAGAACAACTAAGTTTTCATACTTGAATCACTCTAACACTCCTCTTCAAAATAAGAATGAAGAAATTGACGTGTTTGCAACCGCGGGGAAATTTCACTCACCCGACAAACAATGCAAATAATAATCAATTCATACAACATCTAACAATAAAAAATGAAAACATGGAAGCAAAAAGATCACTACGGGCTTTCAAGGTTGCAGCTTGGTCGGGTTCACAACAAAGGGACATTTCTAAAGGCCATTGAATCGAAATTGCCGATAAATGGTATTTACACATTACAACTTCATTCACCATTCTCATTCCTTTACCACAAACCTTCTCAAACTTCCTTATGCACAATTATTTCACTCTATTTTTCTCATCAAACAAGCATTCTTTTTCTTATGTTTTTCACATTCATATTTACACTTTTTCATTTCATGCTTGTTTGAAATTTTTCAAAAGTTGAAAGCAACCTACCATCTTCTTTTTTATTCTCCCCCAACTTGAATTCAACCAAACCTCAAGTGAATGCTCCTTACTTTTTAAGGCAAGGAAATCAAATTAAAACAAAGTTCAAAGGTTCAAGAAGAAATTTTTAGAAACTCACAAAATTCAATGATGAACCACACTTTCACAATATGTACATAAACAAGTTCATCACTAAAATGAGATCTAAACTGTTTAGACTCACAGGGGTTAACAAATACTCACTACTCACGGGTAAGATACTTTTGGATACGATTGTGCTCAATATAAACAAATGCCTTGATAATTTCTAATGCTTCCATAAAATCACAATAATCAGAAGATAAAGCATGAATCAAACGAATTAAACAAAGTCATCAGTCATCCAAGCATATAGTAAACAATGGAGGTTTCCTCACAATTTGTGGCTTTTGGATCTAAGTGAAACAAGCATTCAAACAAGTTGCAAAATGAAACAAAAATACACATTTGAACAAAGCACAAAATTCTTAAATCATTCTAACATTCTATGAAGTAGTACAATTTACCATGCATACTTTCAACGCTCAACATCCATCCAGACTCGGTCGAAGCTTCATTGAATACTTTTATACAAATAGCAACCAATCTAGGAGTTCTCATCATTCCTGCTTCACACTAGAGAAAAACATAAAAGAAGGCAAATAGATCTAATATAAACAAATGTACAAAGCTTTAAAATATAGAAACTATGCGATGCAATTCAATATCTAAACACCGATCCCCGACAACGGCGCCGTTTTGTTGGAGCTAGAATACCAGCAAGCAAAAATATATAAGTAACCCAATTTATCGTTCTCCACAGGGATCAGTGCGAGGGAAAGAATGTCATTCAACGGTTTCTAGATTTTTAAGCTCATGGATCAAAAGTTTTGGTTTAAGACGGAACCAAAAGCAAATGCGGAAAACGTAAAGACGGAAAATATAAAATAAAGACTGAATTATAAACGGAGCCTTGATGGAATTGGATCTCATCAATTGATAACACATGCATTCTTCTAATCAAGTACACACAAATCAACCATTCACCTAATATCCTCACGTATCACTCACAACAGAGGTTATGTCTAGCGCAACGTCGAGAGAACGACCGTATTGTCTCATTGGTGATGTCTCACGCAACTCAATAACACAGAGAAGTAAGAACTGATACTCACGCAAGTGTTAAGCCTAAATCTATGTCTAGAGTTCAGTCCTAACAGATATTACTATAACATCCATATCAGATAAATGATTTCTTCGTATTTAAGCAAGATCAAAATACGTGCACACGCTTAACCCTTTTTACATGTATTCAACTAATTTGCCCAATGAATGTGAATATCCTTCTTCATCACTATAATCACGCATCCTCGTGATACCGTATCGATTCTACTCATGCTACCCATGCTACTTAATCAACACAATACAACAAAAGATAAAATGAATATCAACTCACAAAACCATGTCAAAAGCTTGTTCATTGATAGATGAAAATCTAAGATCAAAGATTTGTAAAGGTTTTGTCAAGACCACAAATAATCAACCAAAGACAACAACAATAGAAAATCAGAATTCAATTCACAAACATACATTAGATGAAATACATAAGGTATCAAAAGATTACATCCCTCACCAACAAGAAAGCAAAGATCCTACCTTTTCTCCCTTGGAAAATGAAGAAATATAACTTCTGATCTTTTTCTTATATGTTTCTCTATCCAAAATTACAACATTCTAACCTAAAAAGTGTGAAAATCCTATTTATACAATTTAGGATTTCGCAGGTTCGCACTGCGAACCATTCACTCGCACAGCAAATGGTGAAAAATGGCACTTCAGGTGCCTCAAACAGTTAAATCGCCACAGACTTTTCTCGTGACTTTGCACTGCGAAGGATTTGTTCGCAAAGCAAACACTCATTTTCCTGTTCGCAAAGCAAACTTTAGCTCCTTTTGCCCCTGTCCAAATCTGAGCTCATTCGCTGGTTCACTCGCCAGAGTTCGCAAAGCGAACATTCGCTGGCCTTCGCAAGCATTCGTAAAGCGAATCCTCTGTTATTTTCCTCTTTTCTTTGGCAGCTTGCACCATTTCTTAGTGTCTTCCAACTTTGATCATTTAGTGCATTGCCCTGCACAATAGCACACATATTACAAGCACCAAAGTTATATTCTAAAGGTTAGAAGAACAACAACAATCATGGATAAAAACCATGAAAACATGAGAAAAGAGTAGAAAAAGTGCAAAGAAAGATATGTCATTTTTAGGTCAAATCTGCACCTAACAGTTGTGACTGGACTATCCGTTGTACGGGGAGACTAACGGTCAAGAGGAATAGAAACGTTAAGGCGCCACGTGTGCCTCGAGCCTTGTGTAGCAGTTACTAGGCAATGATGGCTATTTAATAGCCATCATGACCTACGAGGGCGTGCCTCCACACGTGCCCCTCAGTATAAAAGGAGAAGACTCGGTTTATTCTGAACTTTTCGCTTCTCTTTTCTCTTCGTCTTCCTCAGAGCATCTGTCAGTCACCGCCGTTTGCTGTTCCGACCGTCGTACCCAGTTCCGAGAAACTATTTTCCATTATTTTAATCAAGTAAGTTTGCTGATTTCGTGCTCATTTACCCTTTTTTATGGTTATTTGTATATTGCATACGGTTAGGTTTAGGTTTAGAAGATGAGTTGCTCCATTTCCGGCGGTTGTTGGTGGTGGACGGTGGTTAGGCCATTTACCGCCGCCGACGAGACCGTCGGGCTAGTAGGATATCTCTTGAATAGGGCGGTTTCCAGCGTCGTCGCGATGATGATATATGTGTCACCGCCGCGATTGCTCAGATTCCAGTGAAATGATGAAGTTTCTGGTTGAGCGTTTGCAGTTTCCAGTGAGGCTTTGCAGTTTTCGGTGAAGCTTCAAACAAAAACTGGGAAGTTGCTCGAGGAGGCTCCTCGTACGGGAGTGGTTTGTCCCGTCCATCTCCTCGTGGGAGACTCTTGAAATTTTCGTTTGATGTTAGGGCTTAGGCCGGGGACGTCGTCCTCAGCCCTTTGCGCGCCCTTTCACTTGACTAGCGGTGGAAGGGTGGATTTGGTTCTTCGTCGAAACCACTTTTTCCTCTGCTTTTCAGGTGATTGACATGGTGACAGGGCCAGATGGGGAGATTATAATAGATTTATTCGAGGAGGAAGCGAGCTCCTTGGAAAGCAGCAGTTCAGAATCCTCGAGTGTCCCTAGCGCCGCTGGGGAGGAGGAGGAAATAGAAGAGGATACTGTTGAAGGCTCCACAGAGGAGTGGATGGTGGCTGAGCCAGCCGAGCATGTATCCACCTTCGTGACGTATCTGGTGGATGTCTTCACGGTCGTCGGGCCGGAGGGGGAGTGGAAGGTGCACTTTCCCTCCGAGGACGATATGGTCTGCACAAATTTCGGGGAGCGTTTCGCTATGTACGAGTACGCTTTCAAGGAACTGGGACTGAGGTTTCCATTCACTGATTTCCAGCAGTCAGTGTTCGTGCATCTGGATTTGGCCCCGACACAGCTGCATCTGAACTCGCTGGCCTTCATCTGGGCATTTGAGCTAACATGCGAGTACTTGAGGATAGGGGCTACTCTCTGCTTATTTTTCACTGTATTTCATCTTCAACGGCAACTGACGGGGAGGAGGTACGGTTGGGTTTCATTGAAACAGCCTCGCAAGCTGTTCAAGCCCTTTTCAGAATCGACACGGACGTTCAAGGAGAGGTTTTACATTATAGAGCCCGTATCGGAAGCTGCCCAGGACAACACGTATGCCTGGTCGATAGAAGTTGATGAGGAGGGTAACGACGTGCGCGACGAGGCTGGGAGGTTCATCGGGGAGAGAGTATTCAAGTTCCCTTTTCACTGAGGACCTGGCCATTTTACCAAGGAGCCCAACGAGTACGTTCTCCAGCCGCATAATCTGGATGGGCAGGATGCCGCTGCTTACGACACGCTGGTGAAGTATGTCAACTCCTTCCGGCTCGCTGAATGCTGGACGAAGAAGGGTGACCCCATCTTCAAGGAGGATGGAAGCCAGAGGGTGGAGTGTCGTTTCATCAAGACCAAGGCGCTTTTGGAGTGCAAGACTCCCGCGGAAGCTTATAAATTGCTTGGTAGTCTTAGTTTTATTAATTATCCGACTTATGTTTCGTTCCTCGTCTAACATGTTCGTACTTTGTTTGTGCAGGTGAGATGCCTCTTGCTCACGAAAAGATGGTTAAGAACGCTCTCGCGAGGAACAAGTCCGGGGCGGCTGCTCCCAAGACCCGATTCTCCCAGCGTGCTCCCACTCCTCCTCAGACTACTGCGGGGACCTTTTCTCCCACTCCTGCCCCCAGGGATCTCCCTTGCCTCTGGCCTCACGGTCCAAGCGATTTAGGGCTACCGAAGGGGTGGATCTCACCCGGGCGCCGAAAAAAGGGAAGTTCGAACTTCCTTCATGCATTCTTGACAGACGGTTTTTCGAGGGAACGTCGTTGGTCGTGCCGCGGGCAGAGTCTCTCTGGCTGGAGGGCATGGACCGTCTGAAGGGGACTCTGCCACTGAGTCTGAATTGAGGGATGCCCGGGCTACCATAGCATCTCTGGAAGAGACGGAAAGAAAAGCCAAGGAGGAGGCCGCGAGCGTTGAGGATGCCGGAAGAAGGCGGACGAGGAGGTGGCCAAGCTAAAGGGGAAGAATTCTACACTGGCTACAGAGAAGAAGGCAGCTGAGGAGCTGGTCGAGCAGATGAGGGCGGCCAATGCTTCGGACGAAGATGAACCCAAGGACGTGAGGGAGCTAAAGACAAGGTCTGAGCTGGTTGCCCGTATGTTGGCGGCCGAGGATGACAATATCGTCATTACGGACGAATCCTTCAGGAATGTCGTGCCTCAACTGCGGGTGGTGAACCCCGGACTTGACATTTCCACCGAGGGTACCCACTATCTGGCGCACATTGAAGACGGCCGAATAATTAGACCGGACTCCCTCTTCGAAGAGCACACCGATGATCAGCCCGTGGAAAGCCAGGAGCCCCAGCCTAACGCCGAGCAGACTGACCAGATGGATGAGTGAAGGTTTTTGTTGTTGTTGTAATTTGTCCGCCCTGCGTGCCGTGTAATTTATTGTAACTTATTTTGAATGGGGGGGACATGGCCCCCAGTTTATGTAATCAAGCACAATTGTGGTCCTTGAGGCCACCTACTACTTTAATTATGTGCCCGGTCCTCGTGGCCGGTTTTGTGACTTGCATGGCTTTATTTGCTTTAAATTTCGCTAAGTGTTGTACTTATGCTCGTTTGTGCATGTATGCCAGGAATAGGGATTACTTTGTTTTGCTTTAAGTTTTTGGGGGATTGCTTGTTGTAGATGAGTTCGTCAGTGAGGGGTACTGGACGAATGGCCGGGGAATATCCGGGCGAGGATACGGACCTCAGGTCGCGTTTGAGGCCTGAGTTCGCGGCGTGAACCTCCCATCGCTAGCTGGGTGTTCTGCCTATCCTGGTACTTTGACAATGGCGGTGCTCGATTGAGGGACCGCTGTCGAGCAGAGACTCGGCTCGTTCCTGAGCGGGTTTCTGCTTCACTGGCATGCGAAGCTTGTACCTAGGCGTGCATCGTGGTCGGTAGGTGATGCTCGTCATCGTGACAGATCGAACCGATAGTTAAAGCCTTAGCTGTAGTATTGTTTCAGCTTTTCGGCGTTCCATGGTTGAGCAAGCTCTTCCCCATTGAGACGTTCTAGGTAATAGGCCCCATTCTCCATTTTTGTCCGGACACGATAAGGTCCTTCCCAGTTGGCGGCTAGTTTGCCTTCGCGAGAGTCTTTATGGTTTCTCCTTAGGACGAGGCTGCCCATGTCAAACTCTCGTCGTATGACTTTGGCGTTGTGCCTGATGGCAATTTTTTGTTTTAATGAGGCTTCGCGGAGGGTGGCCCCTGCACGGATTTCCTCGACGAGATCCAGTTCCTCCATTAGTGTTTGTCGTTCATATCCTTGTCTAGGGGCGATTCTGTCCGCCTGGAGGGTACGTGAACTTCGATGGGGATCACAGCTTCGGTCCCGTAAGCCAGAAGAAAGGGGGTCTCCCCGGTCGATGAGTGTGGAGTTGTGCGGTATGCCCATAAGACGTTGTGCAGCTCCTCGACCCAAGCCTTCTTTGTTTCGTCCAGGCTCCGTTTGAGGCCTCGAAGGATGACCCGGTTTGCCACCTCAGCTTGCCCGTTTGTTTGAGGATGTTCGACGGATGCAAAGTGTTGCTTCGTGCCTAGCTGGGCGATGAAGTCTTGGAGCTTCCTGTCCGTGAACTGTGTCCCATTGTCTGTGACTATCGCCTGGGGGATGCCAAAATGCGCGAGGATGTTTCGTTTGTAGAAATGCAGTATGTTAAGGGCAGTTATCTTGGCTAGAGCCTCTGCTTCTATCCATTTTGTGAAGTAGTCCACTCCTACTATTAAGTATTTGTTCTGGTTTGATCCTACCACGAATGGTCCCAGGATGTCCAAGCCCCACCAGGCGAATGGCCACGGGGAACATATAGATTTAAGCTCGTTAGGTGGAGCTAGGTGCATGTCCCCGTGCCATTGGCATTTATCACATTTCTTCACGTTCTCTTTAGCGTCATGTTGCATGGTTGACCAGTAATATCCTGCTCGGAGGGCCTTTCGGGCAAGGGACCTTCCTCCGAGATGTTGGGCGTTGATTCCTTCGTGGATTTTGCGCAAGATATGGGCGACCATTTCTTCCTCGACACACTTGAGCAGTGCGATAGAGAATCCTCGTCGGTAGAGTTTATTTTCGACCAGGACGTAGGAGCAGACTCTTCGCCTGACTACGCTGACTTCTTTAGGGTCGGACGGGAGTTCGTCTCTGGTGAGGTAGTTGTAAACGAGGGTCATCTAGCAATTTCTGTCGCCGATCACTTGTACGTCGAGCAACGGGGAAGCTTTCTCAATGATGGGTCGAGGAAGTACTTCTTATATGAAGGACTTGTTTCTGCCTTTCTTCTTCGTGCTGGCTAGTTTGGACAAAACGTCTGCCGAAACATTGTCTTCGCGGGGAACATGCTTTACCTCTACCGCTGTGAACTTCGTCATCTTCTTCTTGACCAGGGCTAAGTATTCGGTCAGGTTGTAGTTCTTGGCTTGATATTCTCCTCGGACTTGAAGGGCCACGAGTTGTGAATATGTGCAAATAACCACTTCTTCAGCGCCAAGGTCTTCGGCCAAGCGTAACCCGGTGAGGAAGGCTTCGTACTCAGCTGGGTTGTGAGAGGTGGGGAAGGACAGGGTGAGTGATACTTCAACGATGATTCCCTCGTCGCTTTCCAGCATGATGCCCGCTCCACTTCCTGCCGAACTGGAGGCCCCGTCCACGAAAATGGACCATTTGCGTGCTCCGCGAGCAGGGAGGTCTACGAACGTCATTTCTGCAACGAAGTCGGCCAGAGCCTGGGCCTTGAGGGCTTTCCTGCTCTCATACTAGATGTCGAATTTGGACAGGTCGAGTGATTATTTGAGCATTCTACCGGCCATGTCTGGTCGTCCCAGTAGCTGCTTCACGGGTTGATCTGTCCGAACCACAATCGTGTGGGCTAGAAAGTAGTGTCTCAGTCTTCTAGCTGCGTTGATGAGGGCCAGCGCCACTTTTTCTATTTGCTGGTATCTCAACTTTGGCCCCTGTAGTGCTTTGCTCGTAAAATATATGGGCTTCTGCCCGTCAGGCGTCTCGCGGATAAGAGCGGCGCTTACCGCCTCGGTTGCTATGGCGAGATACAGGTACAGCGTTTCGCCGTGGTCCGGGCGAGAGAGAACAGGTGGTTCTGAGAGTGCTCGTTTTAGGTGGAGAAGAGCCTTGTCACATTCCTCGGTCCATTCGAATGCTGCCTCCTTGCGGAGGAGTTTGAAGAATGGTAAGACGTGTTGGGCAGACTTGGCCACGAAACAGGACAATGACGCGAGCATCCCGTTGAGGGACTGGATAGATTTCTTTGACTTGGACGTCGGAAACTCAGAGAATACTCAGCACTTATCGGGGTTGGCTTCGATTCCTCGTTCCGTTAAGTAGAAGCCGAGGAACTTGCCGGCCCGGACACCGAACGTGCACTTCTCCGGGTTAAAACACATTTTGTACTTTCTGGCCTGTTCGAAGACCTTCCTTAGATGGGCAGTGTGATCGGTTTCCTCGTGGGATTTTACGATCATGTCTTCCATATAGACTTCGATCATATCGCCTATCTCTCCCCGAAAGACCCTGTTCATCATTCTTTGATAGGTCGCGCCGATGTTCTTCAGGCTGAAGGGCATTACGTTGTAGTAATAGTTGCCCGATTCGGTCATGAAGGCCGTGTATTTTTTATCGCTCATTGCCATTGGAATTTGATTATAGCCCGAATAGGCGTCTATGAATGATAAAAGTTTAAAACCGGCAGAATTAGCAACAAGTTTATCAATATTGGGGAGGGGGTAGGCATCTTTCGGCATGCCTTATTAAGATTGATGTAGTCAATGCACATTCGCCATTTGCCATTATATTTTTTCACAAGTACAACGTTGGACAACCAAGTGGTGTACTTGGCCTCCGAGATGAATTTGGCCTCGAGGAAGTCCTTTACAGCTTTTTCTACAGCCTCCGTTTTCTCCGGAGACTGCTTTCTCCTATGTTGTGCTACTACTTTGACGGCCGGGTCAATCTTGAGTTGATGGCAGGCGACGGACGGGTCCAAACCGGGCATCTCGGCGGTGCTCCAGGCGAAGAGATTGGAATTCTCACGGAGGCAAGCCTTGAGTTGCTTCCTCGCGATGTCGGGGAGGTCCGCTATAATCTTCACTCCCCGCTGGGGGTCATCGCCAAACAAAACAAGCTCAAAGTTGCCATCCGGGAATAGGCGCATCGGATGGGAGCTGCTGCTGGATAGGGTAGACGAGCTGGTTGAAGCTGCTTGGTCCTCCTGCTGATCTTCTTCGGGGAAGCGGTTGTCGAGGTCAATGGAGTCAACCTGAGGCAGAGGCTTGGCTTTCTCGGAACTGCTGAGTAGGGCTGGCTTGCTCGATACCTTGGGCTTGGAGGTGATGGCATTGAGTCCCTTCGTGGCTGCTTCGAAACATCGTCGTGCGGCTTCAATGTCACCGTGGAGGGTGGCAAACATCCCCTTTGAGGTGTAATACTTCATCTTGAGGTGGACGGTTGAAGGCACAACTACCAACTCGGCCAATGTTGGTCTTCCGAAGATACACTGGTACAATGACGGGAAATCTATCACCAGAAACTGTACTTTGATGGACCTGGCCATCTCTGCCGATCCAAAGGTTACGATCAGTTCGATGTACCCCCAAGGTTTGGTCACTGATCCATTGAATCCTTACAAATTAGACCCCATATAGGGGGTGAGGTGTGATTCGTCCAGCTGAAGTGTCGAAAACAGCTGGGAGTACATAATGTCGACCGAGCTACCTTGGTCGACGAGGATTATGCGAACGTCAAAGTTCGTCATTCGAGCTCTGACGAGTAAAGGTATGCTCGAGTTTGGAGATCCTCCGAGGAGCTCTTCCCGGTAGAAGGAGATAAGGACGGAGCCCTTCTGGGCTTGGTCGAGCGTGGCTATCTTGCTGGAGCTCGTGCTGATTAGGTGCTCGAATTTCCTTTTCACGGAGCCCACCGTGACTTTATTGAATCCCCCGCCTGAGATGACCATGGCGGAGGGGAATGTTTCCCACGGGCTGTGGGCCGCGAAGTAGGTAGGAGCGCTGAGCTCATCTGGGACGTAGAAGTCCTCTGGTCACGATACGGACATGGCGACCTGGATGTTGGCCTCTTCCGAGGAAGGCACCTCTTCCTCTACCTTTTTGGACTCCTGGGCATCTTGCCGGGGGGTGTCTTTCTTTCTCGTGAACTGTTTCAGGTGGCCATCCCTGATCAATATCTTGATAGCATCCTTCAATTGGATGTAGTCTTCAGTTGTGTGACCGTGACTCTTATGGAAACGGCAGTACTTCGATTTGTCGACGTTGGGTTTGGTCGGTATTTGCTTGGGGAAGCGGACCCCTGCTTGCTTGAATTCCGAATTTGCGCATTTGGATAGTATCTTCTCCCTGGAGACGGTCTGGGGGTATAGTCGTGGAATCGTCCGGAGGGTCCTTTCCTGCTGCAGGAGTCCCGTGGACGATCTTCGCGCTTCCTTTCTCCTCGACGGGATGTTGAGGCTTCTTCGCCTCTAGAGGCCCGAGCGTTCTCTTGGTGGCGGGAAGCTCGGACGGAGTTGGCCGCTTCCTTCTCCTCGTACTGGATGTGTGACTGTGCCTTGAGGAGGAGGGCATCCAGATACCTCGGAGGTGCGAGGCCGACGGCTTTAGAGAATTCTGAGCCTGGGCGGAGCCCTTGCTCGAGCAGAATTTTTTTCATCTCGTCCGTTGTAGGGACTGTACCGCTTCTTTGTTGAACCTCTCGATGTATGCCCGGAGAGGTTCGTCCTTTCCTTGGATTATGGCCCCAAGGGAGGCTTCAGTCTTGGGGTGACGCCGTGACGCAGTGAAGTTTTGGGAGAACATCCTCCCCAGTTGCTTCCACGACGTAATAGATTCTTCGGGCAACTGCTTGTACCACGTCATTGCCCCTTTTCGGAGCGAGGTTGGAAATAGCCGGCACTTTATGGCGCCCCGGATGCCACGGTAATCCAACAACGCATCGATGTTTTCGATGTGCTCGTCAGGGTCGGTCGTGCCATCATACGTGCCCAGTGCTGGGGGCTTCTCCAGGCCCTTGGGGAGGCGTGTTGCCAGGATCTCTTGGGATAATGGGTCGTGACGCTCATCTTCGCTGCTGGAACTGGTTGGTGACGGGGACCGGATGACTCACTCGTGTCGACGACTTCTTCGGGGGGAAGGTGAACGGGCTCGGCCCTTTGACCTGACCGGAGGTGACTGCTTGTCTCTTCGGGACCTCTTGTGGCCGAGAGAGTACTGGTTCCACGGGGAAACCTGGCCGCGTTTTCGAATAGCACGAGACTCTGGTTCTTGGCGTAGCCGTAGGGCGACTTCTTGCCGAGGTTGCGGGCTCTTGGACCGTCGAAGGTTCTTCCTCGGAGGTGGGGATCCTGGACGGGCGGATTCCTCCAAAGCCTCGATCCTTTCGTCCTGCTGAAGGATCAGGAGGTTGGTCTTGTTGAGTGCCTCCAGAAGGGCCACCACGGCCGGGTCGACGTTGGGTGGAGCAGGAACGGGTTGGATGGCCAGGGAGGGCTGGTCGTCTTCGCGATCAGCAGGAGCAGGGGAAGGAGTGGTTACGGCCCCGTCTCTCAGAAAATGGAGATCTTCGACGAGAGAAGATGGACCATCAACGTCAGTCTTGTTGACGGGGAGGACAACGGATTAGAGAGCACCTTTGGCTTGATCTTGAGAGGCCATGATGATGATCTTGAAAATTTGCTTTGATCTTTGGTTTCTGGGGAAAGAAAGAAGGTGAGAACAAGATTTCCCACAGACGGAGCCACTGACCGTGAAGGCTGGATCAGATCCTGTTGAAGTGGGCCACCAAGTTCGTCTGAGGTGCTGGGCGTATGGAGAGGATGAGGGGGGTATACCTGCAAGGCACCCCGACGCTCAAGTAAGAAAGGGTCAGAGAAAAGGGACAAGTACAAAGTATTAGTTCGTAGGGTGAATTTTTGATATCTGGCCCTCTTAAGCGAGAGGGTTTATATAGTGCCCCCAGCGCGTGGCCAACGGTCCTATTTTCGGGGCGAAATAACCGTTTTCTTGAAGAATAGGTAACTGCCCAAACTAGCCGTTATGTCGAGCAGGGTCCCCAAACTAGCCGTTATGTCGGTCATAGGCATAGTTCCGGGCACATGCCCTTAGCTGTTCGGGGAGTGAAGAAGCCGTGCGGAATGGGCATCTCTTCCGGGGATGAGTGATTCATTTCTTGCTCGGTTGGAGGGGCAGAAAGGTAACTTTTTCCCTTTGTGGATTAGACTTAGGCAATTTGGCCGTTCTGGGAGCAGAAGTGGATTGGGCCGTGCCTGGCCATCCGTCCAGTCCAAAACACTTCCCTTTCTCCAAATTTTAATCTTGGAAAGAAGAAATGGGATGGGAATGAGGAATGAGGAATAAGTCAGCATATCAATAATTTATTTAAGGGTGAAAGTACCAATACGCCATTTCCCACTTAATTAGGTAACTACTAGTAAATCCCAATTCATAGGGTAATTGTAACACCATTATCCTAATTAATCACACTAATTATTTATCAGTGTGTCAATTAGTCAATGATTATACTGATGCATTATAGAATCCATCCATGCTTTGTGTTGCTTGAAGAAAATTCTTTGCTTTCTTATCATCATTGGTCCACGAATTTTTGACTTTTTTTGTACCAACAACATCGATGACACTTGTAGGAACGAATGAACCATTTTCTACAGTATCCTATACTCATTCTCCATGAGCTTCAAGGTGTACTTGCATACAAATTTTTCAAAAATCAAGATATTCACCATCAAACAAGGGAGGCTTATTATTGTTACCACCGTTTCTAAAAAACAGATTTGTGGAAGCCATTTTTGGATCATTAGGAACAAGTTACCCATAACCTGCTCTAATGTCAAATGTAAGTAGGAAGTGTAATCTAAGATAGGGGTGTATTAGATTTAATAGTATTTTCTCATTTTTTTGACACCGATTTGTGTTTCCTTATTTTTCTTTGTACTTTTGAAGACTTTAAAAGTTAAATGCAGAAAAATAAATACTGAAAGTAAAGTACACCAAGATATATCTCGGTTCCCCTTTCCAAACAAGGGTACTTCAGTCCCCTCACACCTCGTGAGAGATTTTACAATGTTAGAAACGTTACAGTCGATCCACTTGATTCTCTTAACTTTCTAACACAATCACAAATGCACACCACTTTTTGGCTTTACAATACACAAGAGAAAGTACACCACTTTCACTTGAATACATTACAATGACCACTTATGCTTTGTGATCCTAAGCATAATTAGAATAAATATTTGTATGAAGTTGTTGCATTTGTATTAAACTCTATACAAAGAATGGTCTTCTATTCCAATGATCAATTCAAATAAATATAACATAGTTTGCTCAGAAAATTTTCTCAAATATGTTGTGAAAGTTATACAAAAAAAGTTTTAATTAAAACAAATTGGAATTGATAGAAATTTTTTAATGAAAGAGGTGAATTTGAATATGAAAATTATGATTTAAATAGATGATGAAGCACCTCTTGAAATTATGGAAATGTTTAATGAAAATTATCACGAATTATATAGCAATGATTTTGAAAAGGTTTGATGAATCATTGCATTGAAGAGGTATCATAAAAGCTTCAGATATTTCAAAAAGCGCCAGGTGCAACCGATTGCATAATTTCTTCAACCAGTTGCATATTTGAAAATTTTGTTGAAAATGCATGTCTAGAAAAAGAATGCAATCAGTTGCATCAAGTGTAAAAAGTTTAACCTGAGGCAAACTACAATCGGTTGCATTATTTATGAAACTGGTTGCTTCTATCCAAAACTAGATTTTTTCACTTCTAAACTTCATGGAATGAGATGTTATGCAAGGTAAAAGTTTAGGAAACTTTATAAAACATGATATGAGGTTTCTTTGAGCATCAAAACATATATTCAAGTGAGTTAAAAGTTGAATACCTTGATCGTGATCAACTCATGAACTTTTGAGCATGAACAATCCTTGAACATATTTCCTTTTGATAATCACTCTGTCTTCATCAAAATTAAGATTCCTAAAGCTTGTCTTCACAAAGAGATCTATATCCTAGAACGAAAGGAATATAGGCAGACGGAACCAACAAATGGATTTACTTCAAAATTACAACGGCACTCAAGTGCAATCTATCACCCTAAATGGAAGCGCTATGCCCTACACTCTGGACCTATGGCCACTTCTAAATACAATTCTAGAAAATGTTTTAGGGACAAGACCAACATTTAATGAGTTTATTTCTGAGGTCATCTTCTCCCACTCACTAGTCTTTTCCACTTCTACATACTAAGAGCACATCAAGAAGACCACAACTAATAACTTCCAGGCAAAATCAAGTTTTCATTACTTCGCAATGGAAAGACCTTTAAGGAAACTATTATGGGCTGAACATAGGCCCAAAAGACAGAAAAGAACCCAATCATATGAAGATCCCAATCAAAGACGCATTTACTGGATTATTAAATATCAAGTACGCCCTTGATTAGAAAGCTAGTAAACAATATGCCTTTACCGTTCAATTTTTTTTAAGTAAGCCATGATATTAAAACAAGCACAAGGGGTGCTTGAACCTATGATACAAAAGATCAGGATAGTTACATCCTCTTGATACAATCAATAGGGGCAACGAACCAATCGTAGAAGTTACAAATAGGGAATTTTTGATGCCCTCCCCACCATCTCCAAGAAAAGAAGATGATAGAATTAATGATATCATCAACTGTCAACAAAATGTTTCTAAAAATACGACTATATCTACTATGCCAAATAAACCAAACCGTAAAGACCCAAATCGAACTACCCACCGTGTTTCCAAATTTCTTGGTCGATTGCACTGCACAGTGAGTAAAACAATCTATACAATTACTTCCAGCCAAGAACTCAACACCAATCCATTTAGCCACACCTTTCCAAATATTACCTGCATAAATACACTCCAAGAAAAGGTGGTTAACTGATTCAGCCTCCGAATTGCACAGACAACACAAAACCGAGTCCCCGCCGAGATCGATATTCCTCCTCAATAGTTGTTCTTTGGTAGCTAATTTGTCCCTCAATAATCTCCACGCGAACACCTGAATGTTGGACGGTAAGTAAGACTCCCAAAGGAGTTTCAGACCAGTTTGCAGGTTTACATCCACCTCATTTACGTTGCCAGCATACTGCAGTAAATCATAACATGAAGAGACAGAGAAAGACAGAGAATCATCGAAACACCAGCTGAACATATCACTACAGTCACTGTAAGGCCTGAATTGAGCAAGAAAATCCAACATCTCTTCCATCTCAGACTGCATAATTGGTTCTGTAACGTACTGACTTAACTCCACGCTCCAAATCCACGTAGAATCTCTCCAACTACCAAAATCTTCAATTGCACCTTTAGGATTCCAGCAAAAATTAAAAAGATTGGGGAATAGCACCTTCAGAGGCTGATTCTTTGTCCAATTAACAAATCAAAATGATATATCTTTGCCGTTACCTAAGTTGCTGGCCAGATTCTCCACGAAAAGATCCGACGAAGAGACGTGGTCAAAAGAAACGGTCAGGAGATCTCTCCACCAAATAGAATCTGAAGACTTTCCTTTTTCCCCGTCGTAACTTGAAATGGCTAAGCCAAGACTATTATTCGCGTATCTATGCTCCAATGTATCCCTCCAAGACGCTTTCTTCTCTGTCAAGCATCTCCATTTCCACTTGATGAGGAAAAACTTATTAAACAATTCGAGATCTTTAACTCCGAGGCCCCCCTTGTCTTTCGGCGTAAAAACCCTTTTCCAAATAACCCAATGGATTCTCTTATCCAAAGAAATTCCTCCCCACAAAAAATTACTCTGAATCCTTTGAATCGTTTTGATTACCGCTTTTGGTGCCTTATAGAACGACAACGAGTATATAGGTAAAGCATTTAGAGCCGAATTAATCAATACAACTCTACCACCCACAAATAAATGTTTTCCTTTCCATCCTGCTAATTTCCTTCTTATATGCTCAATAACCTCCACCCACATAGATTCCTTCCTTGGGATGTCTCCTATCTTAACACCTAAGAACTTCATTGGAAAATTCAGAATTTCACAGTGTAAGAAAACCGAAACAGCCCCCAGAAAGGCAAGCCTAAGATTGATCACATACATTCTCACAATAGCTCATATTATCACTTTTCTCACATATCACTTGATTTAGACATTGAAGTGCTAATATTACATGTTCTCCCCTCTTAGCCGCACTAAAAAGCACTTGATGCCGCTCAAATCAACTTCACATATTCATAGCCATCATTTCTTATTCTTATACGAAACAACTTTTTTTTATTGTGTCTCGCATATTTATGTAAATTAAATTTTATTAGTTTAATAATCATATACTAACAAAATATTTTTGTATTTGATTTATTTAGCTCATCTCATACTTATGATTATACAATTCATACAATTGTTTCCCATGAATCAATAACATACATGTATTTTTGAGAAACATTTACGTGATTATGATCGGACAATAATTTCATTTTTGTGTTTGTATAGTATTTGTAAATTGTATATATGATCATACAATTTCCATTTTATACATATAATTTATATGTATTTAACAACTTATACAATTCATTTTATATGAATTGATCATACAATTTGCTTAAGACACAACAAAATTATATTGTCACAATGTAGTTATATCTTGCCACAATGTAGTTTTATTGAAGTAGAAATCTAAATACATTTTTAAATTTTTTTATTTCGTAGTCATTTCTCAACTTTAAAAAATACAATAAGATTTAAAAAAAAAAATTCTCTTCTTATTTTTAATAAGTATGGAAGAAAAACAAATTTTTCCATCAACATAAAATAAAAACAGTCTTTTATTTCTAAACTTTGAATTAAAAAAACTGGTAATTCTCTGCTACCATTATTTGTAGTTAATGTTAAACTTTTATTTCTCTGATATGTCAAGTGTATTCTATTTCTATTCTTACCAATACAGTAAAAAAAATGGTTTTTAAATATGATAAATAATATATATTATACATATTTCGTTCGAGATATTTTACAAATACATTAGGTTTAAATTTTAAAGTTAAATTTTACACTTAGATTAATACATCGTAGACATCATAAATCTAAACATTCAAGTTTCTTATTTATTTATTTTTAAAATAACGAACCAATATTTCCTTTCATAGTCTGCCTTTTCAATCTTATACTTTAGTAAAATACAAATTCATATAAAAGCAAGGTGAGTTAAGTTTTTTATTTTGAAATTGTCCATGTTTATTCTTATATTGGTCAATTATTCATTTTAATGCACATGCTATTAAACATCAAAAGTTAATAGGATTTTTATCAAATTCTTTTTTATTTTTAAATATAATATAACTTTTTTAATTTACAACAAATCTATCTCGGTAAAAAAATTAAGAAATAGAAAAAATTGAATACCTTCTTTAAAATACTTTTGCAATGTATTTTACTACAAATATTTGAATTATTTTCATTTTGAAAATTGAGAAGAATACTTGATTTTACATTTATATTGTTAGAATATTCTATCATTCACAATTAAGCCAAAATTTTACCAATTAGGATGAGTTAAATTTTCACATCCACAAACTCTATATATTGAGGTATGGTTCAATTTTCAAACAATTTAAAGTATAAGAGAGAAAATATTATAGGAGACAAACGGAGTAAAAATATGAAAAAATCAAATAGAATGTTTATGTACTTTTTAGAAAAAAACAATTAATTTCAACAAAATTTCAATAATTTTAAGTAAATGTGTAATGTTTAATTATCTAAACAGGTTCCAACGTTAATTACCTAAAAAAGTTCCAACAAACTGATTTATTTAAGATTTTAGTTTTCTACACTACTATAAAATGTATATACAATAACGCCATGATTATCACGGTATCACGAAGGATCGTGATGACATCTTTTACTTAACACGCGAAAATTTTCATTTATTTATTTATTAAAATTTTGATATAATATAATCATGGATGAAAGATACAACTGTAGTTATATAATCACTCTTTTATGAGTTCGAATCTCAGCACCTTCAAATGTTTTATTTCTTTAACATTTAGTCGCGCCTTTGTGTTTTTATTTATTTTTAATTTCAAAATAAATTTGATACCACCACAGTTGAGTAACCTAATCGTTATGACTTGTTTTAAATATTTTAAATTGTAATGAATTGACGCTTATATTGTTTTATTTCTTTAACATTTAGTCGCGCCTTTTTATTTTTATTTATTTTTTATTTTTAAATAAATGTGACACCATCACGGTTGCGTAGATGAACCGTTGTGACATATTTTTAATTTTGTTTTAAATATTTTAAATTCTAATATATTGACGCTTCTTTATGAAATTTAATTAAGCAAGTAATATATCACCACGGTTTCAGTTGTTGACTGTGGTGGTATCTGTTAGTGCGTGAGACACTTTTAGTGAGGAGAGAATAGAGAGAGAATAATGAAATAAGGATTTGTATTATTGAATTGTACAAATAATGATACAAACTAGGGTATTTATATACAACCCTAATTGGGCTTGCGCTAACACAACTTGGATTATATTTAAATATTAAATCTAATCAAATCTAATCTAATATTTCAACACACCCCCATAATCCAAGTTGTCGAGCCTACGCTAGTCATAGTCGATCTGAATTATTCCTAATTTCTTTCTCAAATTCAGGAATCTATCGATCTTCAATCCTTTGGTGAAAATGTCGGTCAACTGTGCTTCACTTGAGCAATGTCTAACTTCAAGTTCACCTCGATTTACCTTTTCCCTCAAGAAGTGAAATTTGGCTTCGATATGCTTACTCCTTCCATGCAGAACTGGATTCTTCGCCAGATTTATGGCTGACTTGTTGTCGATTTGCAACACAAGAGGCTCCTTCACTTCGACCTCCATTTCTTCAAGTACTGATCTGATCCAAATTGCTTGACATGCAGCATATGATCCTGCTATATATTCTGCTTCACACGATGACAATGCCACCACAGGTTGCTTCTTCGAAAGAAATAGCCAGTTGTACTTCTTCGATCTTCCTGATCTCCACACCAATTGGCATCTGAAAAGCAATTAACTATTGCTCATTTGCCTTCAGAATCTCGTCGAAATAGAATTTCAAAATCTGTTGTTCCTTTTAAGTATCTCAGAATTCTTCTTGCAGCTTTTATGTGTGACACTCTTGGTTTACCCATGAATCTGCTCACTAATCTGACAGCAAAACCTATATCAGGTCGACTGTTACACACATATCTCGGAGATCCAACTATTTGTTTGAACAAAGTTACATCAACTTTGTCTTCCTCTCCATGTTTCTCCAACTTCAAGTTTGGTTCGACAGGTGAGGATGCCGAATTCGAATCATCCATTATGAATCTCTTGATTATCTCTTTGATATACTTCCTTTGATGTAGCACCATACCTTGCTTCAGCATTTGAAATTCCATGCTTATGAAATAAGACAATTTTCCCAGATCCGACATTTCAAATTCCTTCATCACCAGCTCTTGAACATCGTCAAATTCTCCAAGCTATTTCTAGTTACCAACAAGTCATCGACATATAAGCAGATGATTGTTATATCTTGTGCTACAACCTGGACATAGACACCATACACTACAAGAAAATTGGCAAATTGTGACGGTTAATTTTGGCAGATTACGACGGTTTCAGCACTGTCGCAGAAACGTGCGTCGCGAGGCCATATTGCGACGGTTGTGAAAACTGTCGTACAAACCATCGTTATTTTCACGACGGGTAGCTAACTGACGTAATCTCCATATTGTGACAGTTTTCAACCGTCTTAACTTGCTTAATGATTTTTGTTTTTGCGAAGGTATATTGTGGCGGTTTGAACCGCCGCAAGTTGCAAATATTTGTAAAAAAAATTAAGGTATATTGTGGCGGTTTGAACCGCCGCAAGTTGCAAATATTTTTTTAAAAACAATCTGCACTCAATTTTTTTGTATTATTATAAAAAAAAAACAAAATAAAAAATAAATATGATACAGAAATATTTGCCAAAACATTTCAAAACTAGTATTAACTATTCCATTGTGGAATAGTTAATACTATTGCACTAAAACATGAAGAATTCCATTACAAACTTCAAGAGTTCCAATGCTTGAATAAAAGGCATGGACTCAATATCACCTGCAACCAGATCAGGGGACATTGTTATTGTTATGAATTATATTAAAGAATGGAAACAATCTAGTTCTAACCATGAAGAAGAGTGTAGAATGTTTACAAGAGTGTATGTATGTATGTACTTATGGTTCCACCCAATTCTATGACACATACATTAGTTAGACCTTCTTTTCCATCCCCTGGTATGTGGGCCACTCTTTCTATCCAATCTTGAATATCATCAGTTATATGAGGGACAACCTAAAGAAGAAAACAACACCATAGTATCAAAACCAAACATCATCAGGATCTTAGTTAATCATAACAAACTTGATAAACATTAAACAAATTAGAGGAGCAACAAAAAAACAAGAATACATAATTGAAAAAATTGTTGAATTATTGGTTTACCTAAGAAAAGAATAATGAGTAATATAGTGACCATCCAATCAGGAAACACAACATTGAAGACCACTTCAATACTAATACCAAGCATGAGCATAGGTTGAATGAGAAATGGCAAATCATAGTCAATTATTGGCATATTTAAGGTAGGATGTCTTAGTCTAAGGTTGTAGTAAACGGTTGACAAAGCTGCACCCATTATCATACCTGAAACAAACACAACATACCATAAACTACATACTCCAGCATCAAACACTACAGAGATACAGATATATCAGACTTTGACACATTGACACTGTTAATTTCAAAAATAATAAATAAATAACTGATAATAATTATTTTTTGGTTTTCAACATAGTATGATTAATCCAGTTCGAGAATCAGTTATAACATCAAGTGGTTTCAATCCATCTAAATCGTAGTTACGAAAGATCGAATTGTAGTTCTAAATTCAACATCAATCACCACTAAACTAACTATTAGTAAAATTGATAGTACCAATGTGGGATAATATATTAACAGCTAAAAAGTGTACGTAATCTGGAGTACCAATGTTTGTTAAGACTTAAAAGGTTATCTTTTATCATTGTAGCTCAGAAACTCATCAATAACACTTGCTAACTATGCTGATAGTTTCTTTGCCAGCATTTTCTTTCTCTAATCCTGTGTGTTATATATGAAGATCTTAAATCCTAACTAAACTATTCATTTATATATAATATACAAAGAACCAATGTGATAGTCATCTAGCTAGCATCAAGTATAAAATAAAGATGTCATATAGATGGATCTATGGAAAAAGTTCAATCAATACATGGAATACAAAGAAAACTAAGCTCTTAGATACATACAGTTTGTTGAGCATCCTTAATTCCCTCAATAGAAAATTGAACTTTCGAGGTTGATTGTCTGATGGTACAACATGTCACGTTGACCTTCATACTTGGTCAAAAGCATAATGTATTGGTTTATGAAAACAACGATGGGGGAGCACTATCACAGCTCTATTCCCACTATTCGTGGTTGCAACAATAAACTGTGATGCAGTGCCGAGTTCTGTAGCAGTCAGGGCCCACACCACACCATGACAGTGCTAATGGTAGCCCTTTGTAGGATAAAAATAACCAATGATGTACAATTGGGTAAGTAGAAGCATACTATATCCGCTTAGTATATTATCTTTATGATGTACATAATTGTATTATAACAGGAAGAATAGAAAAACAAACTCCTTGAAATTGACTTAGGAAGCAGCATAATGTATAGGGCAGAACATTTGTACAAACATCAGAAGAGACAACCATAAACTTTAGATAAATAAACAGTTGTGAAAGATCTGAAATTAAATATATAAGCAGAGGGAAGCAAGCAAGTTGCAGATAATGCATGTAAGAACAAGTCTTAAGTCATCATTACCATTTTATCAGTGTTGTAGCGAGCAGCATAACCAACGCCAGACTTCCGATGCTGACCAGTCCAAAATACCTCCCCACCCAATGATAAATGATTGGTGACACTCTACAAAACAAAAGTCAATGTTTTCAGTAATAAAATGGATTTATTCGCATGTCAATAAATTGTACCACACCGTGCAACATATTGAATCGGTAGATATGTTTCAGATTAGGGGATAAAATAGTAAAGCTTGTAAACTATTTAGAATAATGATAATCCAAAATAGACCTAATGTAAAGATGATCCAATCATCCAATTAAAACAACAACACAAGCAATTATACATCAACCCATGAGAACGGGTAAAAATTGCCCATAACAAACTGAATGTATCTCAAAACCTAAGCTGATGGCGTGATGCACAAGTCCATACATTTATATTAGTACACATAAATACATAAATTGAACTTACTAAGCGCTTCATACAAAGAAGAAACTAAAAATTCTCTCACTCAACAATGACATTGACCGATTGACCATCACATGACTTAAATATGACCCAAACTACTAAAGTTAAAAGTATTAAAAAAATCAATTATATATCTGAAGAGCATGCATTATTTCCATTTCTTGAAAATTTGCCAGCTTCCATATATCTATATATACCACTGTTTAAGTAGAAATGTCTACCTTAAAATAACTGTAGAATTAGTTTTCACATAGAATCCCATTACTGCACTGTTCGTTATAAATTATAACCCTTCTTTTATTCAAAAATTAAACTGTAGATTAAGGAAGTAGAGTAGGCCATTTGTGATTGGTTAATCATACTCAGAAGTAGATAGGATTGCTAAACAGTACAATGTCAATCAGTTCAAATAAAACCAGATAGCTGTATGCAAGTAATATACTGTAATAACAGTAAAAAAAACTAAACTATGATATCCCTCAGTTTCCTAATACAAACAAATTAAGTAATCTAAATGACTTTCCTACCTAAATCTCATAAAACAGGAACTTAAAGAAGAAAAAAAAGAGCAACACATTGGATGCAGATCCCCTACCTGAATATAACTTGCTCCTAGCAAAGATACATTTCCTAGTTGAATCTGGGTCCTATAATCCTTTCCCTGATAAATATAAAAAAGAATTATTAATTAAGGAAACTACTTGAGAACAATTTGCATGCATAGTCAGAGAAAGTTCCACTAAGAAACTACCAAGACAATATATGCCAATAGAAACATAATAGTTAATGGAAAGAATAAGTTGTAAGTTATCATTTCAAACATGAAACTTGACACAAGAAAACATGCTCTCGTCATAATACTTAATAATAAAATCTAAAAGATACCATGCTAACTAATCAGGGAAGTAGAAACAACAGAAAATCATAAGCTACATTGCTTTAAACTGAAACAAGCACACACACACCTAAGCATTGGCTTTTACAGTGAGATTCTCAGTCAAGTCATACTTGACTCTAGCAGTTACCCTGCCATCAGTCAAAGCTCTCCCCAAAACAACGATATAATATTCACTTCATGTATAATGTATTGAGTTAAGAAAAAACTGTAGGTGTCTTCCGTCATTTAGGAGGGCATGTGTAGGTGTCTTCCGTCATTTAGGAGGGCATGTGTAGGTGCCTTCCCTGTTAGAAGTTCTAAGAGCAACACAGTTTGGGGTAGAGGATGGGCCAACAAACTGTGCAAGCCCAAAATTAGAGACTTTTGCTTCATATGATTTGGTTAAGAGGATATTAGATGACTTTATGTTTCCATGGGAAACATTACGCCCTTGTGAGTGAAGGAACTTAATGCCTTGGGCTGCTCCTAGTGCAATGCTTGACCTCATTTCCTTTTAACAACACCTTGTATGCAAAATAAGAAACATACTTTAATATCTAGGTTTTCTTTCAGCAGTTGCAAAATCAAAATTCCATGACAGTGGTGTGTTCAACAAAAGTCATAAAATTCAGATTAACAACATGCAGTACCTTGTGCACGCCCCGAAATCCCCAACCTCTTCTAGGATCAACACCTTGCAGCTGTAACTCAGGTCTACCACCCAGAAAATCATCAAACTCATCATCTAATTCTTCCTTGTTTGCTAAAGGCTGATGATCAACATCAGTTTCAGATATCAAAGTTGAGTACCACATCGTCGCGCTTCTCGGCACAACATCTGACGAATTCAGAAACAGCAAACATTTTATCTCAAACATATGAAATAGAGTAAAATATAATAAGTCCTAACAAGTGTTTGACAAAATGCTCCAGTGAAACCTAGAAATGAATGTGTTGTAATTATGAGGAATTCATAGCAGAAATAGTGAGAAATTGAAGTTATGGTTTATAAGTTATATGCAGAAATAGAAAACATATTTTGCATTACAAGGCTTCGACACCTACACATTCCCTCATATAAAAACACCTTGTACACACAAGTTCTATTCACCACACAAATACATATTTTGCATTACAATCTAGGTGTTCATTTGGTATCATTAGAAACATATTCATCTCAAAACCAACACTACGAAGCTCGTTGTGACCTTTTAACAAACACCTTGTATGCAAAATCAAAGCATGTATCAAAAGAATAACTAAAACCCATCAAAACAACAAGAAATACTATTAAGAGAAACAAGTTAAGCAGAACAATCAGATGCACGTGAAAAATAAGTACTCCATATGCAATACCCTTGATTTTCGGTTTAACCAAAGCCTAAAAATGAATTTTTTTACCAACAAAACACAAACAATAACATAGTTCATAACAGAGACCAGAGAAGTGACAATAGGAATCACATATTAGGGATTTAGAAAGAACCTGAAGATACCAAGGCGCAATGGTGGTGGTTTCTTTGACGGCGGCGAAAACTAAGAGGGCTACCAAGCTGCAGTGGTGATGGTTACATAAAAGCAATGAAGCCCTTTTCTCCAAGGTGTGGGTTAACGAGAGATTAGAATAACAGAAGAATCAGCGAGTTTCCACGACATTTACAAAGTGTAAAAATTCAAAGCAAGGTTAGAACTTTACCTCAATATAATTGTTCAATTGATTTCCGTTGCTTCAACTTCTTTCTGTCGTTCGTAATCTGCGTCGGTAATTCGCAAATCGATATTGAGATGTCTTGTTGGAGGTTGAGTTTTGGGAGAATGGTAAGAAGGTAGTTCCTCCGCCGTTGTCGACGAAGGCCATGGCGCAACCGAATTAACGCCATACCAAAGCTAAATGCGGCGATGCATGGGTTTGTCGCGAGGAAGTAATGGCGGATGGGCATGGCGAAGTGTAAAAATTCAAAGCAAGGTTAGAACAGTCTCCAAGGTGATGTGTTAGGGCTCTTGTTCAAACAGCTTTGTTGTAAAAAAAAAAGTTACAGTCGTTTCACTTTTTGGCGCAATAATTTTGTAAATATTTGTTTCAGGTGTCGTCACTTAGCATTGTTATAATTTAACATGTTTTTTTGGGCGACGACGGTTTTACAACCGTTGCAAACTATTATTTAGGGCGGTTAGGAACAAAATCGTCGTAAAATTTATGAGTATTTTAAAAAATAAGCGACAGTTGGGCAAAACCGTCGCGACACCCGTCGTAATTTATGAATAGGGATGGTTCTCATGGAACCGTCGCGACTTATGTGTTGCAAAATCCATTTTTTCTTGTAGTGATACTCAGACTTGCATTTGGCAAATCCCAATTCTACTAAGTATGAGTCGATCTTCTTGTTCCATGCCCTAGGTGCCTGCTTAAGGCCATCGAGCGCTTTGTACAACTTATATACTTTACTCGGTTCCTTCTGAATCACAAACCCAGGAGGTTGTGTGACATAGACCTATTCGTCTAACGGACCATTCAGAAATGCTGACTTCACATCTAAGTGAAATGTCGACCAACCTTGGTTACATGCCAATGCTACCACTAGTCGAACAATCTCCAATCTTGCTACTGGAGCAAATACTTCAGAGTAGTCAAGTCCTTCTCTTTGAAGAAACCCTCGAGCTACTAATCTTGCTTTACGTCTTGCTATCGACCCATCAACATTGTGTTTCAACTTGAACACCCACTTTACTTCGATAGATTTTGTATGTGCTGGCAATTCGACTAACTCCCACGTGTTGTTTCTTTTGATTGCCTGTAACTCTTCGACCATAGCTAACTTACACTGTTGAATTTTTAAAGCTTCGTTATGGTTGATTGGTTCAGTACCTGCAAGTAAAGCAAAATAAACTAATTCTCCATTTGGTGTGACTTCATCATCACCAGTCACTTCATAATCATGAAGTCTTGTTTGAGGAACTCTATTTCGCCGAGGTATTTGGCTTGTTTCAACCACAACCTCTGTGTCGGGAATGTCAGCAACTGCTTCTACTTCGACTTCAACTGGATTCTCAGTAATTCTTTCAACTTCGACTTCATCAGTTTCTTCGTCGAAATCAGAGCTCATCAATGGCTTGTTAATCGAATTACTAGAATTCCAATCCCAGACAGAATTTTCATCAATCACAATATCTCGACTCAACACAATCTTCTCATTAATTGGATTGAATAACCTGTATGCACCAGTCTTATGATATCCTACCAGAATCATAGGTTCGCTCTTGTCATCAAGTTTCCTTCTTCTTGCATCAGGAACATGCTTGTAACACATAGAGCCAAACACCTTCAGATGACTCACTGATGGTCGTTTGCCACTCCACACTTCTTTAGGAACCTTGTTCTTCAATTTCTTGGCTGGGAACCTGTTCAGGATATAAACTGCAGTCGAAACAGCTTCACCCCATAATGATTTTGGAAAATTCTTCTGCTTGAGCATACATCTCGCCATATCCAATATGGTTCTGTTTCTTCTTTCATCAATTTCATTATGTTGAGGAGTATAAGGAGTAGTTACCTCATGATCAACACCATGTTCTGCACATAATTTTTTTAAACATCTTTGAAGTGTATTCGCCTCCTCCATCGATTCGCAGAACTTTGATCCTCTTCTCACTCTGGTTTTCGACAAGCATCTTGAATCTCTTAAAGATTTCAAATACTTCATCCTTTCTCTTGATCACATAGATCCACAGCTTTCGACCAAACTCATCGACAAACTAAACAAAATATCTGCTTCCACCAATGATATGTTCTTCGAACGGACCACATACATCTGAATGTACTTTGAGTATGTAGGATGATCTCATTGGCATAGTTGAACCGAAAGAATTTCTGGATTCCTTTTCGACTAAACAACCTTCACAGAGTTTGTCAGGAATCACAAGACTTGGAATACCAGATACCATATCTTGAGTAATCAGCTGATTGAGTGATCGAAAGTTTAAATGTCCAAACCTCAAATGCCACAACCAACTATCTTTGGGGTCGACAACAGTTTTTAGACACTGTACTTCAGTCGAAGTGATCATGGTCTTAAACGTCTTGTTCTTTGACAACGGAGATTTCAAGACCAAATTGTTCTGGGTGTTGAACAATTTCAAAACTCCATCTTTCATGACAACTGAGAAGCCTTTTTCGACCAGTTGTCCAACACTTAACAGGTTGCACTTCATTCTAGGTACATAGAACACATCTCTTATCATAGCTTTCGCTCCATTACTCAGTTGAAAAGCTATGTTGCCAGTACCTTCTGCTTGCAATGAACTGCTATCAGCATGTTTTACCTTGCTCTTCTTCAACTCGTCAAAACCTACCAACCACTCTTTTCGACTAGTCATAAAATTTGAGCAGCCTTAGTCGAGTAACCAGATCTTGGATTTGAGGATTCAGAAGCTCTATCTTCGACCTGATTCTTGTGAGGGTTCGACCAAGACTTATTTCCTCGAGTCTTGTCGACTTTGCCTTTAGATTTGTTGGAACCACCATTCCTTTTCCATGACTGAGCCTGCAGTGCTTGTATCGAATCCTGGACCCCCTTCCTTTCGATAATCCTCATCTTATACGCCTCCAACGAACCAACCAAATCTTCCACTTTTAGGGTTTCAATATTGTTGGATTCTTGAATAGCTATGATAACATGATCAAAGTGAGAGGTCGACATTCTCATTACCTTCTCAACTATCATCTTATCAGTTATGGTTTCGCCATAACCCTTCATGAAATGGACGAGTTTCTGAACTTTCGACACATATTCTGCAACTTTTTCATCTTCTCCCATCGACAATAACTCATATTGTCAATGCAAGGTTTGCAACTTGACAACCTTGACTTTCTCACCTCCTTCATAATACTTCACTAGAATATCCCATGCCTCCTTCGCCGTTTCAACATGAGAGATTCTGTCGAAGTTAGCAACATCGACCGTCGTTTGAATGCAATAAGCATCCTTGCAATCTTTCTTCTTGACTTCATTGTGGGCTTTTTTCTCTTCTCCGGTTGCATTTTTAGCCAACACAAGAACACCGTCGGTAACCACTTCTAGGGTATCATGGAAGCCAAATACAAATTGCATCTATTTTTTTCCATCGGATCCAATTATTGGCGTCAAGCATTAGAAGGGAATTCAGAATGCTCTTATCACCAGTTATCTTCACATCGATTGATTCACTTGCCCTGGAAACACTATCTCTGACGTGAAGTTCTTGAAAACTCGATCAAGAACAATAATTGGAAGCTCTGGATACCAATTTGTTAGTGTGTGAGGCACTTTTAGTGAGGAGAGAATATAGAGAGAATAAGGAAATAAGGATTTGTATTATTGAATTGTACAAATAATGATACAAACTAGGACTATTTATATACAACCCTAATTGGGCTTGGGCTAACACAACTTGAAGTATATTTAAATATTAAATCTAATCAAATCTAATCAAATCTAATCTAATATTTCAACAGTATCATTCATTCATTTTTATCAAAGCTAAATAGTTTGTCTCTTCAGTAGTCATTCTTTGCTGAGAAACGACACAATACAAAACACCATTTCAACCCTAACGTTCAGTACTGAGAAACGAAACACCATATCAACCCTAACATTCATCGTTCATCATCATCGTTCATCGTTTTTTCATCATTTGTTCAACGGTTCATCTTTTTCATCGGTTCATCGTTTTCCATTTGTTGTTTATTTCAACCCATAGCCATCGGTTCATTTTGAACCCTAACACCAACGCCAACACTAACATCATCATCATCGTCAAGGAGGAATACAACAACAACACTATATGTTTCAACCCAAATGTTCACCTTAACTTAGTCATCACGTTTATGGTACGTAAAACTTTTTTCCCATGCATCTACACTAAACTTCAGTTTCCATTGTTGTTGATGTTGTTGTTCTTGTTATTTTTCTGGTTGTTGTTGAATGTTTGTGATAAAACTTGATTGACTTTTTGTTGTGGTTATGGTTGTTGTTGTTGAATGTGTATGTGATAATAGATGAAAGAGTTTGTTGTGGTTGTTGAAGTTGTTGTTTTTTTTAAAATAGATGTCGTCTTCGTCGTATTCTTCATCTAGTGGCGAGGAAACTATGACAAGTGATACTCAAAACAATAAGAAAATATCACAAAGAGGTGCCACAATGCTTATCAAAGTAACAAAAGTCCACAAATCTGGTAATCAATTGCCTATCGCATTTGATTCCTATAGTCGAGTAGTTTATCGTGAATACTCTTCACTTTTTAAGAGTTATGTTGCGTTCCTTGGACATAGCAAAGTTAGTATATTGATAGATGATTGGAAACAAAAGCCAAAGGCTGTCAAAAATAGCATATGGACAGACGTCAAGGTATTAATATTAATTTTCATCATTTCGCTATGACTTTCTATAATTTCTAATACATTCTTATTAATTTAAATGTGGTTGACTTTTGAGATTTCGGATGGTGATAAGCACTTAAAAAAAAGTGGTTAAGTTATGTTGGTACGTGTTGGAGGTGTTTTATTTGAAATGTATGATATATTGTGTTTTATCTGAAAAGTTAGAAAAGATAGAAATGTGTTTATTATGTATTGTGTTCAAAACGAATATTATGTTGCAGAGAATAAGTGGATCCTTCCAACAACGTACGGATGAAAATGATGATAATGTAGATGATCAAGTTCCCCAAACAAATGTTGTACATGGTGCTAGCACCAAAGGAAGTAATTATTCATCCGCCCCCGCTCAAGAGGTCAATGAGATATTGGATCCTTCTGCAAATGAAATCACCACGTTATAGCTGTTGGTTGTGGAAAGCGATGACCTGATTCCTCTTCAGCTAGAGAATTGTACAACGGTAGAAATCTTCTATTCTCCTCCTAGTGACATACGAGATTTTCTATCAGGATATAAATGGCTGGACATATGGATATTGCAAGTTTGGTGCACGTAAGTATATAATTGAATATGCATGTCATTATATATAGTACATTATCGTTTTTGTATTTCCTCACTTATTTTATGAATTTTGTTTAACCATTTAGGTACATTCACCGTGTTTGTATAGAGTTAGATAAATTGAATATTTATGGCATCTTGGATTTGTTTAGTATTCGATGGACAAATAATGATCCAAAATGGATTGGCTCTTACATTTCACTACGTTAAATTGAATATTTATGGTATCTTGGATCCGTTTATCTATTATAGTTAGTTTTGTTTTAGAAAATACTAATTATATATATGCTTGTGTTTATTCAGTGATCATTGGCAATTGATCATCATATCGCTTAGGACGAATACGATAACGATATTGTGTTCCTTACATAATCCACTCAAACCTAAAATGAAGCAAATTATTAATGGGTAAGTTTATGTTTATATGAAACTTTTTAGAATTATTTTCTTTGACTTTGTAATTGGTTTAACGCGTAATATGTTTAAATAATTTTCAATGTACAGTGTTGTGCATCGACACAATATATTGAATAATAGTAGAAAAAAGCCAACATTTCTCTTGCCTCATGTAAGTGACCATATTACTTGTGACATTTATTTATTTATATTGTTACATGCATGTGTGGTGATTATAACATTCATGAAATTAATGTTTATTTTTGTAGACGAGAAACAACCAAAGGGATACGAGTGTGGTTATTATGTAATGAAACACATGTTAAATACAGTCTTCGCCGGTATTGTTGATATCTCGCGTGCTTTCAGGTTTTCTACAACGGTCATAGGACCGTGATTGTAAGTAGCGCATATACAACCACACGCTACGTAACAACAGCCGGTCCTGCATGATAATATATCTTTTGAAATTGTTGTTATATATGTTTTCCGTAGTAGTGTTATGTTATGTATCGATCAATTTTGTTAAGAGATTTTAACATATATTTTATGCAAGCATGATCTCCAAAGATTGAGTATTTATAAAACTAGTAAAATATTCGTGTTTATTAATTTCGTATACACGTTTGTTTACACACTCTAAAAAAGTTCGATAAATTTTCATTTTTTAATATTTGGATCAATAATTTCAATTTTCCAATTTCATACCATTTCTACGTTCAGATAAACAAAATTTATCAAAATTTTATTATTTTTTACTGACTACAAATATTAAAATTAGTTATAGTTTCCATGATATAGGGTGAATCGATGAATTTATTCATCTTTCTCAAAAATATTTAATATATAATAGAACATAATGAATGAAATTTACGCAAATGAATAGGATAATTAAAATATAAAAAATATTTAATGTTGTATTAAACAAATAATTATTTTAGTATTTTACTAATAAGATAATTATTTTATAGTAAAAATACAATTTAAAAATATATACTCACGCTCATAATTATTTTATAAAATGGTCGATAATTTGTATTTTTTAATATTTAGATCAGTGATTTTATTTTTCCCATATGCTATAATTTCTATAATAGGAGAAAACAAAATTTATCAAAAATTTTTTTAGCAATGACTACGGGTAGCAAAACAGGACGTCGGCTCTGCCCTCCCCGCCCCGCCTTTAGACTTTCAAAAAAAGAGCAGGGCGAACAAATTTGCCAAGATAAATTGGGATTTAAAAAATATCCCGCCTCGCCAAGGTGACGGTTTGGCGGGCGGGGGGCGTGCCTGTCTTTTTTTTCTTCTTTCATTTATGCTTCATTTTTGTAATAGATTAAAATGTTTTTTACATGTCAATTAGAAAGCAACAAACCAACAATTAGAAAGCATAAAATGACAACTAAAAATCTAAAATCATCAAGAAATTTTACCTAAAATAGAATCATCAACAAAAGTTCCAAAATTATAGTTCAAGTATTAATCTTCAAGCAATAAAAAAAATTGAGTGCTTGATAACTAAGTTGGCAGGCAGGTGGACCAACCAGACCCTTTTTTGGCGAACATAAGGCGAGACAGGCTGAACGGTTAGCGAGCACAAAATCTCAACCCAATCCGCTATTTTACGGCGAGTGCGCGGGACGGCTCAGCGAGCCCCGTCTCATTTTGCCACCCCGACCTATGACTCATTACAAATATCAAAATTTATTATAATTTTCATAGTTAGCTAACAAAAATTCAAACAAATATCAATTTTTGAAATTTCAAATATTAATATTTGAGCAATGATTTAAAATCAAACCGCTCCGGTCGGTCGGACTGGTTGAACAGTGAATCAGAAGATAGAACGCTTCAGTAAGATAATCAGATCATAGTTGTAATTTACTCGGTGAAAACTGGTGTGGCCTGTCCGGCTCACTGGTTAGACAAGTGAATTGGTGGGTTTCTTAAATTGGCAGATTGAACTTTTTATGTTTATTTTTTTAACTTAATTATAATTTTGACTCCTATTTTTATTTTTCTTAAGTTTTGGTGCCAATATTTTAAAATATGATTTTATTAATATTTATAATTATGTTAATTATTTATAAAAATTAAATAATGTTAAAATATTGTATTTGAGTCATTATAGAGTTAATAGTTTGACTGGGTCGATGATCCAAAAGTGTTTTCATCCAGCAATTCAATAGCTTGACCAAGTCGATGACTGATCCCAGTTTTAAAAAATTGTATTTGAGTCATTATAGAGTGAATTGATATATTTATTTATCTTTCTCGTAAATATTTAATACATAATTAAACATATTGAATAAAATTTACCCAAACGAATAGGCGTGCACCCCTATTATGTCCGCTCCGCCCCATTTTTTATAGCCATATTTGTTCACATACTTTATGAAATAGTAGATAAATTTTCATTTTTCAATAGTTTTATTTTTCTAATTTCATATAATTTTCACAACATAAAAAAAATAAAACTTATTAAATATATAAAATACATAAATTATTGAAACAAATAAGATATTTCTCGTATTTGAATCAATCATACATTTTTTCGTTTATAGTGTAAATATATTTATCTAACTTTTAAAAAGAACGTACTATTTATCATATTGGATCAATTGCTCACTTTTCTCGTTAATTCTTCTGAACACAAAATATCTATTTAAATTTAAAATATATAAAATTTAATTTAAAATTCTTTTTATTTTGGAGATCTAATCAATTCTATTTTTTTAAATTTAAAATCAAGCACATTTTATACACTTTTAAAATTATTTCTTGATTCTTTTAGAATATAAACTAAAGACACACTTGACAAATGTTTAGTGTATTTTATAAAATATTAAAAAATAATAGTAATAAATAGAGCATAATTAAATCTAATTAAAATCAATATACAATATAATTAAGTATACTTAAATAATAGAATTAAAATCAATTATGCAAAACAATTAAGTATAATCATATTTAAATAAATTGATCACACACTATAAGAAACATTGCATCCTGCCACGTGAATTACTGAAGTGAAAAACATGTGGCAAAAAATAGGCATTTGCGACGTGTTTATCATGGCACTAACGTTTTTAATATTAAAATAATAAGTTTAGGGTTAACACATGGATTATGAGACTTTTATTTTAAAAAAAAAAGTTGTGATGTGAAAATCACATTGCAACATTTAAATTTAAATAAAAAAAATTAAAAGGGTCATGGCGTACAGAAGAGGGAAGGGTGAAAATTTCAAAAATTTGGTTTAAGAGGGAAAAATAATTTGACGGTGAAGTGATGGGTTATAAGTTGGACTGACAAAAACTTATGACCGTTGCAAAGTTGTGACGTGTTTTTTACTTCACAAAGTTGCGACGTGTTTTTCACTTTGCTAATTTGAATTTTGAAATTTGAACGTTGGGCATTGCGACCTGAATATCACGTGGCAAGGTTGCGACGTGAAATTCACGTCGCTAGGTGGATTATATTAATTACACGCATTCTCGTTCCCAAACACTTTAATATTTTCTCATTCTCAAACTTTTCTCTTCCTTCTCTTTCTCTTTCTCTTCTCTTTCTCTTCTCTTCTCTTCTCTGTCTCTAACGTTTCATCTCTTCTTCTTCTTCATCCATTCTTCTAACCCTCATCTCCAAAGCTCATCCAAAGGTATTTCTTCTATTTTATTTCTTCAAATTTTTTTAATAATTTCGTTTAATACATACTATATTCTGACCTAAATTTATATTCTATTTTTTTGGCAAAATGTTAAAGTGGTTAGAAGATTGAAGGAGATATTTGAATAAGAAAATTGAAGAAAATATTAGAACAAGAAGATTTAAGGAGATTGAAGAAGAGGTATTTTTGTCATTTTTTTAAAATTTCATATATTATTGGGTTGTTGTTGTTTAAATATTATGTTGTTATTTGTAAAATATGTGTATATAATATTTATTTAAAACGAAAATATATTATTCAGCTTATTAATTATTCCATTTAATATTTTAATTATTCAATTTTATTTATTATTTATTCAATTTAATATATTAATATATTATTAATTTTATTAATTATATAAATTTATTATTCAACGTAATATTGATATGGTTTTTTATTTTTAAAAAAATAATTACGTTGTGAAGTGAAATTCACGTTGTAACGTTGTGAAATGAAGTTCACGTGGCAAGGTTGTGATGTGAATTTCACGTGACAACTTACTTACATGTTTTCTACCCTCTCTGCTATTACTGAGCCATGGTGGACAAAAGGTGTAGAATGTTGTGAAGTGAAATTCACATGGCAAAGTTGCGACGTGAAATTCACATGGCAAAAAAGTTGTCACACGTCCTCCTGCCACATGAATGATCACGTCACAAAAAGTGTGTTGTGAAGTGATTTTCAAAGTTGTGACGTGAAAATCATGTGGCAAGAGACAATTTTTTTATAGTGACAAACTTAATCATAATCAGTTTAAATTTCGAAAAAGTTAAGTAAATGTTTATCACAAACAATTGTTTTATATTTAAATTAATAACACATTTCTATTTAACCAACTCATTCCATATTATTTTATCTACCAATAGTTTTTTTTTTTGTTAAATGAATTTGGTGTTGAAAACCAGTTTTGAAACATTTCAGTTGTGGTAACTGGTTACCGAATATGTGGTAATCGGTTACATGCTTTGAAAAATACGTTGTTAGCTAGTGATATAGGATGTATCTGGTTACCATAAATATGATAACCGATTACACTGGGAGATTTTTCAGTTTCAGCTTTTTTTTAAGTGGTTTTGTATTTTTCTCGATCTTTGTACTTGTTGTATAAATAGCCTTCGGTGCTCCCAATTGGGGTTAATGCCAATTTTAATTCTCACTATCAATTACTCCCTCTCACTACTTTTCTCTCTTAACTTCTCACTTCATCTTCTCCAAATTAACTCAATTCTCCATAGATTCACCATTGTAGTTTTGTATATTCTAACATTTGGCATCAAGAGCACTAGTCCGATCAATTAATTCGTTACAACAATGTGTTGTACCCCAAATTTTACTCTCATTTCCTGCTAATTGATGTTTGATTTATTTTTCTCTGCACTTCAATTTAATATGCATTTTTCTTTATTGTTATTTTATTTAATATTTATTTTAATGTTTTATTTGTTTCTTTTATTTTCATTTAATGTTTATTTTAAATATTCTATTTGTTTTATTTTAATTTCAATATGGCTTATTTCATTTTTATTTATAGTTAAATTGTCCTATTTTTATTAATTTAAATTAATCACAATTTAACTTTTGCATTAGTTTAATTATTTAGATTAATTGTTAATTTGGTTTATTATTTTTAATTTATTTAATTAACATTTTAATTAATAGTTATTATTATTTAGCATGTTATATTTAATTTAAAAGAGAAGAGTTTTCATATCCATTTCTCTTAACCCATTTCTATTTTACATATTTCCATTTCTTGTCATTATTATCACATATTTCTATTTTAATATCCATTACATAAAAATCAAAAAATCCAATTCATAAAACCAAACAAAATGCTAGTTGTCCACAAGGACCCCACGCTGCATTCCATCATGCCATCCAGGACAAATTCCCTGCTGCTCCCTGATACACTTTGCTTCAAAACTTGCTACACCATATGCCCGTACTACAACCTACTAGCTGCTACAGTACTCTTCACACAACTCATGACACTTTCCAGCCTGCTCACAACGCTCCCTCTGTAGCCTGAAAGTGAAAATGCAACAACGGTCAAAAATTCAAATGAATTGAAGAACAAATTCTATTTTTGAAAAGTTAAATAGCAGAGAAGAGGAGAGAGGAGGGGTGGGGGGATTGAACACAAAAAGCTCTGCTGCAAAAAAAATCCTCTCCATAAAAACCACCATCATCCACAAAAACACCCTTCAGCAACCTTAAACCACCGCTCACTCCTCTTTCTCTTCCATGTGATACCCTGCTCCAAACAAAATCCACTGTTAAACCACCACAAGTGTTCTTTGACCACCGAGTCCTGTTTTCCAGACATCACCCATTCAAACTCAGCTCCAACAAAACTCTACTTCAAACTTCCATGGTAGCTTGGTAACACAACAAATTGTTTCTACCTCCGACGTGAAACCGTCTCGTTACAACGACCTTCCACATACCTTTTACTATCACCATCCTAACGAACAACCAATAACCACTAACATCACACTCATTTGACTCACACTACTACAACCATCTTCATCTTCACTCAACAAAACTAACCTCAGCTCATATTTTTTCTCCCTCACGCCGCAGCTCTCGGAAACGCAGCACCACCACCCCCAACTTCTTCCTTCGTACTCAGCTTCACCATCATCCCTCAGCGCACTTCATACGACATCAACACACTGAGAAAAAGATTCACAAACACACATAGCAGTTTAAAACAGAATATCATCATAAATTTATACCTCAGTTTGGAGACCAGAGAGAAAAGGAGCTTACCGGAGATCAATATCCATTGCCAAAAAAGCAACGTCGCCGGAAGCAATTCTTATCAGGTAGTCATCATTCACGTCGCTCAAAATTTACACACCTCCATGATTGCTTTGATCGGCCGACATAAAACCCTGTGTTAATTGCTTTATTCGCCCTGTTTAGGTCACAATTGATAAATCTGTCGCTTAGGTTTTGACGCGGTTTTCACCGATGGGAGGATTTAGGATTAGAACTAGGAAGATATGTAGGGTAGCATTGGGAATCTTGGCGATTTAGGGTACTTCCGCCGGTCGCCGTGAGCACCGAGGCACCATGGTTGGAAACGAGAGAGGAAGGAGAAATCTGAGAGGTCGAGCATTTGAGAGAGAGTGATAACCGTGAAGGGAGAAAGCTGCAGTCGCGCGAGAACGGCGCAGTGAGGTTTCGCTTTGAGTTGAGGGAGATGACCCTGTTTTGCGTCTGAGTGTTTGTGGGATGAGACTCTGAATTATGAATAATCCTTTTGTATCACCTAGGTTTAGTCAATCCATCGTGCTATTTACCCGACCCGTGTGGATTGTGGAACCACCTGGTTTCATTTCTTGGGCCTAATCATTCAATCCATGGCCCGTGGAGTTTTCTTAGTTTTAGGACTTTAGATAATTAGTTTAGTTAAAGAAATTAGTTAATTAGATTTAGATATTTTTAGTTGATAGTTTCAAGTTTTAGTTTTAATTAAAATTAATTAGTTTATTAAATAATTAACTTTAGAATTAGCTACTTAATTTCTTTTAAAATTAGTTTCGGATTTAGTTTGATTATTAGTTAATTAGCTTTAATTAGATTTTAATCCATTTTATCTTTAATTAGATTTTATTTAATTAGATTTTATTAGATTCTTAATTTTATATTTTCATTACAGTCAATTTTGAGATTCATTTCCAATTTAATTTTTATTTACTGTACACATTGTTGTTTATTATACACTTTACCCGAGGTTTTTCCTCCTTGTCTCTCTGTGCCTTACACATTCCAAAGGAAGGTGAACTAATGTTGACTCTTAAAGTCATAGCCCCCATCTTACCTTAGTAGCCTCATAAGAGCTTGCCCTCATTTCTTGGCCTCATGAGAGCCATGGAATTATAACTAGCCTTAGGAGAGAGTTCTTACACTCTTGGTGATATTCATCCTAATGAATACTCACTTTCCCTATTGACTAAAACTTCAACATATGACCATTATAACTTAGATTTAGAGAGTTCTTGAACTCTAGAATGAGCTTGTACTCATTCTCCCCTGTGAACTTTGACCATAGTCAAAAGTTCATTACATAGTAGAACTACGCATACTCTGATTCTATTCCCGAGGATACGTAGGCGCAAAGTGCGTTGCTTTGTCGAGTATACTTAGATATTAACCCCTAGGGTTTCAACCTTTAGTGTAGTTTCTTTAGCAAGCAAACATAATATAGCATAACCATTAGCAAGAGGCTCCCGTAGAGTGCTACGGACGTTTAGGGTGCTAATACATTCCCTAGGCGTAACCAACCCCCGAACCTTAGATCTCCCCCCTTTAGGTTTTTCTAACGATCTTGAACCTTTCCTTTGGATAAATCAAAGTCGGTTGTAAAAGAAAATGATGCAAGTTAATTAATAGCTTGTTATTCGATTTTCACCGCAACAGAAACGGCGACTTCACTGGGGATAAGGCAAAGTTTTTGAGGGTTAAGCCCGCCTTATTTTTGTTTGTTTTATTTATGCTTATATCTGCATGTTTATCTGTATATATGTTTTGCCTGCTTATCTTTTGTTGGCTTGGTTCTTGAGTGGTGAGATAAATCCTAACCCGGATTTTGAGTGCACTTATGATAGGACGATGGTATATTCAAGGAGGCTTTGAAGGAGTCGATTCCTGAAAAAGTTAACTTGAGAAACCATCACTCAGCTTAGGCCCTCTTGAGAGTTTAGTCATGTTGAACGATCCTTTTCGTGAAAGCGTGTTACTCTTAATGTATGTGCCATTGAGGCTGAGAACCGTAGTTTCCAAACCCCACTTAAGCCTTTTATATGTAGTGCGGGGACTATGAAGGAGTCTATTTCCGAATTAGTCGCTACACGATACTACACTCAGACGAGATTCTCTTGAGAATTTTATTGATTACCAAGTTATCTGGGAAATCGATAGACTCGGGGAACTCTTTAGAACCTTGTTCGGCAGGTGAAAACCATAGTACATGCTAATGGGAGGGTGAACCTTGACTCCATGCTCTTAACCCAAACCTTTGTGTGTGTTTGTTGCATCCATATAGCATAAGCATATGCATATCAGTTTCATGGAACTCAGACCTCTTTTTGTGAAATATCACAGAAATATCATGGACGAATCAAGAAGGAAAACAATAAAATACACTTTCAAGAGTCCTAAGCTAGATGACCTAAGGAGATTGGGAGATTTGCTAACAGACCCCGAAGGATTCAAAGACAGATATGGGAATTTGTGGATATTATTGAAGAAAAGTTTCGATGAAGGACTCCTTTCAACTCTGCTTCAGTTCTATGACCCAAAGTATCATTGTTTCACCTTTCTCGACTATCAGCTCTTGCCTACTCTTGAAGAATATTCTCAGATAGTTGGTTTACCCGTCAAGGATGATTCTCTGTTTCCTATCTTCAACAAAGACCCAAAAGAGGAAGAGATAGCTAAAGAGACTCACTTGGAATTGGTTGACACCAAAAACAACTTAATTTCCAAGGGAGGAATTTTTGGGTTGACTGCTAAGTTCTTGTTTGGAAAAGCCCATTACTTTGCTAAGCACTCCAACAAGGATGCCTTTGAAGCTATTTTTGCTCTACTCATCTATGGACTTTTCCTGTTCCCAAACATCGACAACTTCGTAGATCTAAACGCAATCAAGATCTTCCTGAAGAAAAACCCTGTACCTACCTTACTTGCTGAAGCCTATCACTCAGTCCATACGAGAAATGCCCATGGTAACGGACAAATCACTTGCTGTGTCCTCGTGCTATATAGATGGTTTGTTTCACACTTACCGAAGAAAGGTGCATTTTGGGATCCTAAGAAAGGATGGTGGTCTAAGAAGATTATGGCCCTTTCTCATACAGACATTGACTGGTACAATCGAGTGTATGACAAAATCTCAATAACAGACAGTTGTGGCCAATATAACAACGTGCCTCTTCTTGGCATCAATGGTGGAATCAGTTACAATCCGGTGTTGGCACGCCGTCAGTTGGGATACCCTCTGAAGGATAAACCCCTAAGCATTCATGTAGAGGGAATTTATTTTGAACAGTATGATAAGAATGAAGAACAAAGGGATCTGATCTTGAAAGCCTGGGGTAGCAAGTGTAAAAGAGGAAGTAGCTCCTTGGGGAAACCCAATTGTGTTTCTTTGGAGCCATATCTTCAGTGGGTTCGCAAGAGAGCCATTGAATTGAAGATGCCATACAAGAGGGAGGAACCAATTCCCATAAAAGAAGAGCCTATTCTGTACTTCATGTCGAAAGAAGAGGAATTAGAGATATCATTGAAACAGACCCAGTGATCAGAGGAAGCATGGAGACTCAAGTATCAGGTGGTTGTTGAGGATAATTTTGAACTTCGAAAACAATTGCGAGCCAAGGATGAAGAACTAACCTCCTACAAGAAAAGGAAGGTCCAAGAAGGCCCAAGTTCTTCTATTGTTCAGCCTACAGCTTGGAAGACGATCGTCGACAACCTTGTCGCAGAAAGAGATCAGATGGAGGAAGAAAACAAAAGGCTCAAGCTACAACTCTTAGGAGAATCTCCTTAGGACTGTCTAGGCTTTTATTCAGCTTCTTTGTTTATGGACTCTCAAAGTGTATTAATTGTTGTAATCTGTTCTCTATTTAATGAAAATGAGGTCTTTTGATATTTCACGATGTGTTGCAAAAATGTCTGAATTCCATAAAACTTTGCATTGCATATCATTTTGCATCTTTGCATGTACATGTGCATTCTTCTTCGTCTTATTGTCGTCTCGTTCTCTTCAGAACCCGTCACCTTGATTTTCCAAACGCCAATACCCAAGTCCAAACTCGACAAAGGATGTCTGGACAATACTGTGAAATGGACAGAGTCAACCATGAATTGAGAGAACTCCGAGGAGGAATGGACCAGTTTCTGGAAACTATGAAGGTCACGCTAGCAACGATGAAGGAAATTTGGGGCTACCAGGAGGAAATGAGAGAGGAGGTCAGAATCCTCAAGTTCCAGATGAATTGGGTTCTGGAAACTCTGTTGAAAAAGGAGAATCACATTCATCCCGTCAGACCAGCTTTCAAGAGCGCTCGTTTGCCACGTCAGCGTAGACGACAAAGATCAAGGGAATCAGAGAGGAATTTCACTCCGTTGCCAATGGCGTACATTCAGCTTTTGCCAGTTTTGATCAGAAGTGGATTGATAATGCCAAAGGATTTAGAGCCAGTGATCCCTCCATACCCACTAGGTTTTGATGCCAACGCCCGATGCGACTACCACGCTGGGGCACCGGGGCATTCAACTGAGGATTGTAAGGTACTCAGAAGCCAGGTTCAGACGCTGCTTGATTCTGAGAAGTTATCATTTACACCACAAGGCATTCAAATCAACCATCCTTTGCCATCTCCTAAGGATCTCTGGTGTCCAGAATTTGTTTTTGGAGAAGCCTCATGCCAGCGGAACGTTGGTCCTGTTCCTGCATCCAAACGTAATCTTCGTCAAGTGTTTACGAAGAGGGGTTTTCAGTCTCCGACGTGTGTTTCTCCTCAAGATAAAAAGAAGTGTGCAGCCAAAAGAGGAAAATTTAACCACCAGCCTATCCCGATGCCGTTAAGCAAACTTTTCCCACTGTTGATGCAAAACAAGCTGGTAACTCCACGACTTCTCACACCTTTCCAGGGACCTTGGTATGATCCCAACCTAACCTGTGAATTCCATAAGGGAGCTGAAGGGCATGATTTGGACAATTGCCGAGCTTTAGAATATTTTGTGCAAGAGCTGATCCATGACAAGGACTTAATCTTCGAAGAAGACCGCCCAAAGACTGAATGCAAATTTTGCACTGGGACCATCGGGCATCCCATTGAAGAATGCAAGGAATTCGAAGAAACTGATGAGCCTGCTAAAGAAACTTAAACCTCAGGAAGATACTTCAGATGCTGGTACCTCAACTTCTGAAGCAAAAGGTAAAGGACCTGCAAGGCCTCTCAAAGTTCGATACCACAAGGAACAAGTGATTGGTGGTGAAGACTTTTTTCCGTTCGGACCCGGAAACTGAAATCTTTGGTTGGCTGTGTTTTGTATTTCATTTGTATTTCCTTTAATTGTATTGATATTTGCATATGAGCTTTGTTGTACCTTTAAATTGGCAACATTTATGAAATAATCCATTCGTTTCACTCATTTACTTTTATTTTCATAAAAGCAAAAATATATATCTTTTTCACCCCTTTTTCAAACTTTTGTTAAAGCAAAGATGAGGAAGGATGATGAAAACCTCGTGTTCATAATTGTTGTGGTATGCTGCCAATTTAACCCTGCCAATGATATAAGGCATTGTTTCAATTCCTAAACACAGGAGAAATAAGGAAGATAATCCCCCGTTAACCCTTTTGAGCCTAGAAGTAGGAGTTTTCTTTCCTTACACAAAAAACCTTAAATCTCAACCTTGGGGGCAGGGTAGTTCTCAGTTTACTCGGTCATGCATTCAAACATGAGCACTTCATATAAGGCGCCAGTCAGCTTTTAAATCAAGTAACTTCCTACTTTTGGAGATTTGAACGTATATCTTGAGTTAACTGAGTGTAGGATTGGAATTCATCCTTTGTTTCATAAAACCGTGAACCAGGCCACGATACAACCCTTAAAAGACCTAATTGAGGTAAGGTTGTTTTGAAAAGCATACTACAGCAAGGTTGAGTAACCTGACTCCTAATAATCTTTGTTACTCGCGTGTGTTGGTCACTTCCTTAATGACTAGACCCACCTTTGTTTTTGACTATTTAATCATTTCACTGTGCGTTTTTTATCAAAGCTTTGTTTTCAAACTTTGCATTAAATTTTGCCAATTTTAATGAACAACACTTGTTTGCAATACCATTCAATATCAAAGAATCACAACAAACGCGGTCAGTCAAGGAATTGAACTTGATAAAGGAAATTTGACTCAGTCAGGGGCAACCAAGTGTGAGGTTTGCTAATCTATTATCCCAAGAGTTGACAAATCAGAGGCAGAATTCTATAAATTCAGAATATTGGGGCAAATATTCTTGAGATCATCTTATGACAAGTTTTGACTTCAGTAACCCATCAGCAGGGGCAAATCCGTTCCCCAGTAATTTCTACTACAGTTTGAGTATCTCGAGTATAACTGAACAGAAACAGCTACGTCAAGATTCAAGTTGGAAGATATTGAAGCATCCGGTATTTCAATCCTTCTGTAAAATTCTTTTGATTATTCAAGTTGGAAGATATTGAAGTATCCAGTATTTCAATCCTTCCGTAAAATTCTTTTGATTATTCAAGTTGGAAGATATTGAAGCATCTGGTATTTCAATCCTTCTGTAAAATTCTTTTGATTATTCAAGTTGGAAGATATTGAAGCATCTGGTATTTCAATCCTTCCGTAAAATTCTTTTGATTATTCAAGTTGGAAGATATTGAAGCATCTGGTATTTCAATCCTTCCGTAAAATTCTTTTGATTATACAAGTTGGAAGATATTGAAGTATCGGGTATTTCAATCCTTCTGTAAAATTCTTTTTATTATTCATCCCCTAATCTGGGGCAATTATGCCGAGATCTCTCCAAGAGTTTGAAGATATTGAAACACCCTGTATGCCAATTCTTTTATAAAATCCTCTTGTTATCGTATAGACCGTCTAGCCTGGGGCAGATAAGATTTGAAGATGGTAGTTATGCCAGTGGAATTCATAATTACTTTGTTAGCTCCCCATCGAATTACTACATCAGCTGATTTTGACAAATTCCTAATGGATTTATTTCCCCAATCAAGAAGAAGAACTTTCCCAATATATCCAAAACATTTGTCCAAGCTAGGCTTATGCTTTGGTTTTCACCTTTGAGTACCAGACCCCAGCTCTTTATGCAGGAGTCCCCAGAGAAGTCAGCTGTTAGACGACAAAATTCTTAGTCACTAGAGTTGTTATTGGTCTTTGAATACAATAACTTCGTCATTTTCATCTGATTCTTGGAAGCGAAAAAGTTTTAAGAAAACACAAAGATGAACTAAGTTTTACTCTAGTATCAAGATATTTTATGGAATCAAGTTGGTACAGGAAGAGTTAGTAGTACTGTATCTTTGGCTTGGATTTGCCACCTCCAGTGAAAAGAAGATTGCCCTGGTTACCCTTGATGTTTGGGTTTCAGGGTGTTGGCTTGTGTTATCCTTTCTTCTTTCCTGTTTTGTGTTGTTCGCGTCGTTTCTAGCTTATAGCTAAGCATATGCATCATACCCTAGCATCTTCGCATCTTTGTGCTATGTTTTGCTTGTGATCTTTTGTTTGTATCTGTCATTATTTCCCCAGTGAAGTAAAGACATTCCCGGTTTGCTTTGTGTCGTGCTTGTTCGGTCTTAACCTTTGCGCGCCAGATTTGAATCTTTAAACCTTTTGCTGTTCCCCAAGAAGTTTAACATTAAAGATTTTTTAAAATTGTTCTTGTTTGAATCGTGTCAAACTTGAACTTGGACTTTGTTTGAATCGTGTCAAGCATTGTCTGCTCTTTTTAAAACTGTTCTTGTTCGAATCGTGTCGAACTTGAACTTGGACTTTGTTTGAATCGTGTCAAGCATTGTCTGCTCGTTTTAAAACTGTTCTTGTTTGAATCGTGTCAAACTTGAACTTGTTCTTGTTTGAATCGTGTCAAACCAGAACAGAGTCTTTGTTCGTATCGTGTCGGACACTGCCTCTTATTTTAAAACTGTTCTCGTTTGAATCGTGTCAAACTTGAACTTGGACTTTGTTTGAATCGTGTCAAGCATTGTCTTGTGTTTTAAAACTTGTTCTTGTTTGAATCGTGTCAAACTTGAACTTGGACCTTGTTTGAATCGTGTCAAGCATTGTCTGCTTGTTTTAAAACTGTTGTTGTTTGAATCGTGTCAAACTTGAACTTGTTCTTGTTTGAATCGTGTTAAACCTGAACAGAGTCTTTGTTCGAATCGTGTCGGACACTGCCTCTTATTTTAAAACTGTTCTCGTTTTAATCGTGTCAAACTTGAACTTGGACTTTGTTTGAATCGTGTCAAGCACTGTCTTCTTATTTTAAAATCGTTCTTGTTCGAATCGTGTCGGACATTGAACCCTTACCTTGGATTTTTGAAAACTTGCTTTAAGCTAAGCTTCTTGGAACAAATTTCTTTAACCTTATAAAACTCCTAGTTGGTGCGCAGGGTTTGTCTCTGTCTTCCTGGCTTTTCTTGAAGATCCCATTTTGAACTCTTCAGTATAAGATCCCCAGGAAGTCTTTGCTTGGTTGTCTGTCCTTTTGACTGATCCCTAGTGATCAGGTTCTTCTTTCTGGTTTCATGCCCAGGAAGAATGTGAGTTTGTTTTGTCCCCAGTAGTCTATCTCCCCAGATCTTTCCCCAGTGAAGTTTGTCTGTGGTCTCTTCCCCAGTGTTTCTTTGGAGTCTCCCCGGTGGGTCTCTTTTGTTGGTTAACTTGTATCCCTAGTGAGGTGTTTCTCATGGATACTAACCTTCGTCCTTCCCCAGTGAAGCTCTTTGGTCCTTTTGCTTCCTGTTTACCCCTTGGTGTCTCGTTGTGTCTGCATTTTCTTGCATCTTCTTGGCATCATGTTTGCTGCTTTGCATATGTGTGCATCTGAGGGTAAACTTTTCGGTTATCTGTATTTAAATATCTTTCACTGTTGATTACATAAGGATCTTCATCTCTCATGTTATCAGGTAAAGATGTTTAAATAGGGGCAACTGTTGCACCCCAAATTTTACCCTCATTTCCTGCTAATTGATGTTTGATTTATTTTTCTCTGCAGTTCAATTTAATATGCATTTTTATTTATTGTTATTTTATTTAATATTTATTTTAATGTTTTATTTGTTTCTTTTATTTTCATTTAATGTTTATTTTAAATATTCTATTTGTTTTATTTTAATTTCAATATGGCTTATTTCATTTTTATTTATAGTTAAATTGTCCTATTTTTATTAATTTAAATTAATCACAATTTAACTTTTGCATTAGTTTAATTATTTAGATTAATTGTTAATTTGGTTTATTATTTTTAATTTATTTAATTAACATTTTAATTAATAGTTATTATTATTTAGCATGTTATATTTAATTTAAAAGAGAAGAGTTTTCATATCCATTTCTCTTAACCCATTTCTATTTTACATATTTCCATTTCTTGTCATTATTATCACATATTTCTATTTTAATATCCATTACATAAAAATCAAAAAATCTAATTCATAAAACCAAACAAAATGTTAGTTGTCCACAAGGACCCCACGCTGCATTCCATCATGCCATCCAGGACAAATTGCCTGCTGCTCCCTGATACACTTTGCTTCAAAACTTGATACACCATATGCCCGTACTACAACCTACTAGCTGTTGCAGTACTCTTCACACAGCTCATGACACTTTCCAGCCTGCTCACAACGCTCCCTCTGTAGCCTAAAACTGACAATGCAACAACGGTCAAAAATTCAAATGAGTTGAAGAACAAATTCTATTTTTGAGGAGAAGTTAAATAGCAGAGAAGAGGAGAAATGAGGGGTGGGGGGATTGAACACAAAAAGCTCTGCTGCAAAAAAAATCCTCTCCATAAAAACCACCATCATCCACAAAAACACCCTTCAGCAACCTTAAACCACCGCTCACTCCTCTTTCTCTTCCATGTGATACCCTGCTCCAAACAAAACCCACTGTTAAACCAGCACAAGTGTTCTTTGACCATCGAGTCCTGTTTTCCAGACATCACCCACTCAAACTCAGCTCCAACAAAACTCTACTTCAAACTTCCATGGTAGCTTGTTAACACAACAAATTGTTTCTACCTCTGACGTGAAACCGTCTCGTTACAACGACCTTCCACATACCTTTTACTATCACCATCCTAACGAACAACCAATAACCACTAACATCACACTCATTTGACTCACACTACTATAACCATCTTCATCTTCACTCAACAAAACTAACCTCAGCTCATATTTTTTCTCCCTCACGCCGCAGCTCTCGGAAACGCAGCACCACCACCCCCAACTTCTTCCTTCATACTCATCTTCACCATCATCCCTCAACGCACTTCATACGACATCAACACACTGAGAAAAAGATTCACAAACACACATAGCAGTTTAAAACAGAATATCATCATAAATTCATACCTCAGTTTGGACATCAGAGAGAAAAGGAGCTTACCGGAGATCAATATCCATTGCCAAAAAAGCAACGTCGCTGGAAGCAATTCTTATCAGGTAGTCATCATTCACGTCGCTCAAAATTTACACACCTCCATGATTGCTTTGATCGGCCGACATAAAGCCCTGTGTTAATTGCTTTATTCGCCCTGTTTGGGTCACAATTAATAAATCTGTCGCTTAGGTTTTGACGCGGTTTTCACCGATGGGAGGATTTAGGATTAGAACTAGGAAGATATGTAGGGTAGCGTTGGGAACCTTGGCGTTTTAGGGTACTTCCGCCGGTCGCCGTGAGCACCGAGGCACCATGGTTGGAAACGATATAGGAAGGAGAAATCTGAGAGGTCGAGCGTTTGAGAGAGAGTGATAACCGTGAAAGGAGAAAGCTGCAGTCGCGCGAGAACGACGCAGTGAGGTTTCGCTTTGAGTTGAGGGAGATAACCCTGTTTCGCGTCTGAGTGTTTGTGGGATGAGACTCTGAATTGTGAATAATCCTTTTGTATCACCTAGGTTTAGTCAACCCAGCGTGCTATTTACCCGACCCCTGTGGATTGTGGAACCACCTGGTTCCATTTCTTGGGCCTAATCATTCAATCCATGGCCCCTGGAGTTTTCTTAGTTTTAGGACTTTAGATAATTAGTTTAGTTAAAGAAATTAGTTAATTAGATTTAGATATTTTTAGTTGATAGTTTCAAGTTTTAGTTTTAATTAAAATTAATTAGTTTTAAATTAATTAGTTTATTAAATAATTAACTTTAGAATTAGCTACTTAATTTCTTTTAAAATTAGTTTAGGATTTAGTTTGATTATTAGTTAATTAGCTTTAATTAGATTTTAATCCATTTTATCTTTAATTATATTTTATTTAATTAGATTTTATTAGATTCTTAATTTTATATTTTCATTACAGTCAATTTTGAGATTCATTTCCAATTTAATTTTTATTTACTGTACACATTGTTGTTTATTATACACTTGACCCGAGGTTTTTCCTCTTTGTCTCTCTGTGCCTTACACATTCCAAAGAAAGGTGAACTAATGTTGACTCTTAAAGTCATAGCCCCCATCTTACCTTAGTAGCCTCATAAGAGCTTGCCCTCATTTCTTGGCCTCATGAGAGCCATGGAATTATAACTAGCCTTAGGAGAGAGTTCTTACACTCTTGGTGATATTCATCCTAATGAATACTCACTTTCCCTATTGACTAAAACTTCAACATAGGACCATTATAACTTAGATTTAGAGAGTTCTTGAACTCTAGAATGAGCTTGTACTCATTCTCCCCTGTGAACTTTGACCATAGTCAAAAGTTCATTACATAGTAGAACTACGCATACTTTGATTCTATTCCCGAGGATACGTAGGCGCAAAGTGCGATGCTTTGTCGAGTATACTTAGATACTAACCCCTAGGGTTTCAACCTTTAGTGTAGTTTCTTTAGCAAGCAAACATAATATAGCATAACCATTAGCAAGAGGCTCCCGTAGAGTGCTACGGACGTTTAGGTGCTAATACCTTCCCTAGGCATAACCAACCCCCGAACCTTAGATCTCCCCCTTTAGGTTTTTCTAATGATCTTGAACCTTTCCTTTGGATAAATCAAAGTCGGTTGTAAAAGAAAATGATGCAAGTTAATTAATAGCTTGTTATCCGATCTTCACCGCAACACAATGAATACCGTTTCCAACGATAGAATCCTCAACAACCTTCCGATTCTTAATTTGAAGAACTGTGACAAGTGGTCCAAGCAAATGAAAGTTTTGTTTAGGCATCAAGAAGTTCTTGAGGTGATCAACAATGGAGTCTCACCACTTTGGGTAGAAGCTACAGATGCTCTGAAAGCTACATTCAAGGAAGAAAAGAAGAAGGATTACAAGGCACTCTTCTTGATTCATTCTTGTGTTGATGGTGACAACTTCAAGAAAGTTTGCGATTGTGAGTCGGCAAAGCAAGCTTGGGAAATCTTAGAAAAAACCTATGTAGGGGTTGTTAAATCAAAGGTGGTGAATGTCATACCCCAAATTTTGACCACTTAGATTCCCCATCATTGTGAAAATCATCATCACAATATGGATGAACCATCATGCTTCATCAGTCTCCCCAAAGATGGGTGAGCATCCAATACAATCAAAATTAGGGTTTCAAGCCCTCTCTGAGCTTTAGACAAAGGCTCAATCAAGAAATGACATGATTTTCAACTTGTCTAATCTCTTAAACATCCACAATGGATCAAAAAGGACTCTCACTTCAAGGATTAAGCACAAGGATGCTCCCTTCTAGGTGGATCAAGTCTCAAGATCGACAGTGTCACCAAATTAGGGTTTTGGTCGACCAGGGCCTCCAGATGGAAATTTTCATCTGGGCACAAGGCATTGATCCAAAACATGACCTAATATACTTCATGGAACCTCATGAACCCATGCATCAAGTCAATTTTGCCTCAGGGGATGCATTCATAAAAAATCAGGAATTAGGGTTTCTTGACCTAATTCACCCCTAAGTTGACTTTTGGGACAAACCATGAGCCAAGACCTCAAGAGAGGATTTGAGGATCTCTAATATACCATATTGATCCATTTGGAACAATGGATTAATCCAAGAAGTTTGAGCAACAAGTCTCAATTCCATCTGCACCACAATTAGGGTTTTAAGGGAAAAGTCAACTGTAACTTTGACTTTTGACCAGGACATGCTCCCAAACCCTAATACATGATTGAATATACCCTATGACACCCATGGAACATGTCCATCAAGTTTGATTTAGGTCAAGGACATGATTTCCTGAAAAATTGCACAGTTTGGAATTCATCTGATAAAAAGTCAACTGTGCACAAAAGTCAACTTTGACTTTTTGAGATTTTTCACCAAAATGGATTTTTAACCCAAAAATGATGTTAATGTATGATTTGAATCATCATTCATCAAGAAAAATCAATAAAAGTGAGATAACTTGTAAAAGAGGTAACCATCTAAGTTAAAAATAAAGTGGCAAGGGTACCAACTTTGAAGGACCATAACTCCTAAACCACAAGGCCATTTTTTCTCATCCAAAGATGGATTTGTAGCCCTCATTATCACCTACAAAAACTTCAACTACAAGTCATTCCAATTCATTAAGGATTTTGAGTTATGGAGTGATCAAAGTGGCTGAAAAGTGAAAAAGTCACTTTTTCCAACACTTAGTGAAATTTTCACTAAGTCAGATTTTGCCTCACCTTTTGCCAAATGTAGGGGGATTTTTCACTTGGAATAAAAAGAGATCAAAACCAAACTTGTTCAAACAGTTGTTGTATCATGTAAGAGCTTTCCAAAATGGCCAAGAACATTGCCAAATTCAACCTACGCCATGAGATACAACATTGCCAAGTTGCCTTGCTGAAATCTGTCAAGGCAAGGCAGAATTTGCAACTTTGGTCGATTTGCCAAAATCAGCCAAATTCAATTGCTCCTATCCACTTGGACACCTCAGAGGATTGAATCTAAAGGGGATAATCACTGAGTCAAGCCTTCAAAGTCCATGGAACAAGAAATAGCATGTTGAACCTAGAATGGCCAAAATAGGGACAAGACTTCAAATTTGGAATGAGGCATTCAATGGAACCATCAAGGTGGCATGGACTAAGCCATTCTCATCTGAAATCAGTCAAGACTTATCCAAGACCAAGGGAACCAAAGCTCTGTGCCCTAACCTCTAGTCAATGGCTAGAGGAGACTTGGATTTTCATTGGACAACATTGGCCAAACCTACTTACCAGCTGCCATTCACTATTCCTTGCAAAACAAACTTGCTCTACTATAAATAGAGCTCAATTGTGGTCAGTTTGAGTACACCAAAGCCATCAAACATATGCTTTCCTCAAAATCTCTTCTTTCACTCCAATTTTGCCTTCTAAGGCAAGTCACTATCGGGTTTTGAGTTTGAGAGCAATTCCAATCAAACCAATCACTCACACACCTCACATACATCACATATGAGCTGATCAAACACTTAGATTACTTCTGAAACATCAATTTCACAAAATCACCAGCTGGTTGCTCAAGGTTTTAACCAAAGTACAGCTGAGGTACCACAAAATGATCCAACCAATTTCAATCAAGTCCAACCATCCAAACACAATCCATAGGGTGTAAGGAAGCTGTTCAGATCATCACCACTCATCTGTAACACCTCCAAATCAAAAATCACTTTGAACTTGCTGTCACGGCTTGGAGGTAAGCACATGCTTGGTCATCTCTCAATCTATGCATATTTCCTCGCACAATAATTTGGCCATATGTTCATAATCATGCATGGAATGTTTTCCCTCAATTAATTGCATTGTTTGAATCATGTATCAAAAATCCTAGCCTTCATGCAGAAATTAGGGTTCTTGAGGTCTCTTCGTGATTTCTTGTTGTATGTTTAATTTAAATGAAATTAAAGTACATAGACATGATCGTGAGGTTGAGACGAGCATAATGATATGTGGATTGCATGATATGATTACGTATTCATGGAGATTGGATAGAAAATGCAAATCTGAGAAACCAAGAACACGCGCGTGTTCTTCAGCTTGTTCTTGGCGCCATTTTTAGAAATTCAAATATTTGAATTTTGTGATTTTATTTAATTGATTCAAAAATTAATTTCTCTCTGAGTTTTAATGATTTTGAGTTGATTCCTTTTTTAATAATTCACAAAAATGTTAAAATATTTTATTTTATCAAAAAATCCCAAAAATATTATTTATTTCATATAATTGATATTTTTGCAAAGAATTAATATTTTGATTGTTTTTGGCATTTTAAATATTTTTTCTACATTGATTTTGCAACTTTTAATGCTTTCTAATTATTTTGTAGGTCAATACTTAATTTTTGAAGCATTAATCCAAGATCACAATTTGTTTTCCATGTGTTAAACAATTTTTGATCATTTTTATTGAATTTTTATTCAATTAAATACATTTTGAAAACAAATTAGGGTTTTGGATTAATTCAACACTCATAAATCATTTTCAAAACTCTTTGGGCCTCTTGAGAGAGTGTAAGACCCATCCCCCCTTGTACAAAAACTTTTTTGGGCCTCACTCATTGTATAAGTCCCTCTGTACAAGTAAACGGCGCGATCGTCGCCCGTTTAAAAATAAAAATCATCTGGGCCTCTCCTTGAGCTATAAGACCCATTCAAAACACTTTGGGCCTCTATTAGAGTGTAAGACCCAATCCCCCTTTTAACCAAAACATTTTGGGCCTCACTTATTATATAAGTCCCTCTGCGTTAAAAGAAAACCTCGGCGCGATCGCCATTTTTAAACGAAAAATCATTTGGGCCTACCCTCGTGTTATAAGCCCCACTCTTTTTTCTTTAAACCTTTTTGGGCCTCTTGAGAGAGTGTAAGACCCATCCCTTTGTACAGAAAACCATTTTTGGGCCCCAGTCACTTGTATAAGTCCCGTTGTACGAAGTCAAACAGTGCGCTCACTGATAAAACCCTGGGCCTCTCCTTGAGCTGTAAGCCCCAAACCTTTATTTTTCAAAGCACTTTCTCCTTTAATTTTGAATATACTGTTGTTTTCAATCTTTCTTTGTTGAACAACTAACCAAACAGCATGGAAGCACTACAACCGAGTAAGTGGTTATCGCTTTCGTTTACTGCTTTCATATTATAAACTGTATTGTGGGGCTGCTCACTGTAAGTCTCCTTTCATAAACTCATATCTACTGCGTAATAATAGTATAGATATTTTGAGTTTCCCCGGCTACTAAGTCTAGAACTAGGTGACGCCGTTTCATTTATTCATAGAAATAGACGCCTAGATCCCCAATAGGAGCACCAGATACAGTTTTCTCTTCGGCTGTCCTCCTTAGGAATCGTCAAGAAGCTCTACTCCCCAAGATGAATGTATTCTCCGTGAATGGCATCTTTGAGTTTCTTCCAAATTCTCGAACTTTCCTGACTTGATCTATTCCTCGTGGATAGCTTGCCTTGAATGTCTCGGGGTTTGGGTACCCACTACGGTCATAATCTTGGACCTTAACTAAGGAACCCTCTTTAAAAGCTAGAAGTCGCTGGATAGTAAACCTCGCACGTTTACCAGTGGTTTTTATCTTTAAAAGAGTTATCTCTCATAATGGAAAGGAGATGATAGACCCACGGGCTTCTTAAAAGCATCGGCCTCCTCTTGGGAATTATTCAAGGGCACTACGGCTTCTTAGAAGTATTCACAGCCTCCTCTTAGGCTTCGTATAATGATCTCTTCCTCCGGGAATGATATCCTCCTCTTGGGCTTCGTACAAGGACCCGTCGGCTTCTTAAAAATTTCCAGCCTCCTCTTGGGCTTCGTACAAATTGTCCCGACGACCTCCTAGAGGTATAGGAACAGAACCTAGTCATCCTCATAGAACAGTCCTTTCGTAGAGTCTACTACTGTTTCTCAAAGCATAGTACCAAAGATAAAACTCTAGACTTGGACAGTCTAACTTCCTTGAGTCTCAAAGACATTCTCAAGTGACCCCTTCGTTAAATAGGAAGGAAACCCGCAGACTCGGACAGTCTCAAAACCCCTATGGATTTCCCATTTCCTTAAAGAACAGGAAATAACCCTGATCCTCTCATCAAGCGCCAAAGCATAGCCTTACTTTTAATCAGTCTCTTTATAAGAACTTATTTTCTCTTTTAACCAACATACTGGACCTGTCACTCAACTGAAACAGCCAACCTTTCGCCTCTATCTCGGGCTTTGTACGAGATACAAAACATTCTCTTGTTGAGTATAAAAGACTCTCTTGTTGAGTCAACCTCCTTTAGCCTCTCTCCCGGGCTTTGTATGAGACACACAAAGACTCTCTTGTTGAGTCAAACCTTTCGCCTCTATCTCGGGCTTCATACGAGATACAAAAACACTCTCTTGTTGAGTATAAAAGATTCTCCTATTGAGTCAACCCTTTTAGCCTCTCTCTCGGGCTTTGTACGAGACACAAAATAGCCTCCTCTTAGGCTTTGTATAAGAAAACCACTAGTTGATCCAATCAACCTTTTAGCATCAAAGCTGTGCCTCGTTCACAGCATACATTAACAACTCCTTCCCCTTGGTCTAATCGCTGTAAGCGGCAAGCCTCTGGATCATCTACATCCATGCCACTGTCCCTCTTTTAGCATGAGAGATTCCTAAGGAAAGATGGCATTGCTTTACACTGAGTTAAAGTCTTCTCCTTCAGGTTAAAACCCTTTCTTCGAAAATTATGGCATTGCTCGGATCCGCGTATCCCAGTTAAAGTAATTCTCCTTCTCCCCTCTTTAGAGATGACAAATTCTATCTAAAGTCGAGGTCCTTTCGCTTCACGTCTTGGGCTTTGAACAAGACACAAATAGACCTTTCAGCTTCACATCTTGGGCTTTGAACAAGATATAAACCACCTTTCGCTTCACGTCTTGGGCTTTGAACAAGACACCAAAACACCCATTTCCTCCCATAGAATAGGAGGAACTACGAACGCTCTGATTTCCCTGTTTCGGTAAACGGGAATACGTAGGCATAAGATCGAAAGAAAAGATCTTAGCGAGCGCAATCAACAAAAAACCCAAATCCCATATCTCCGTCAATCAAAAGCAGTAATTCAAAAGCATCAGTCCTAACATCCTAATCCTTGTTCCCCACCAGAAACCTTCTGTCTAGATAAAAAGAAAGAAAACCGTATTGGCGAAAATACAAATAACCAGTACAAAGGCCCCCCACATTGATAGCATTTGTAACCTAACAGACCGCTGTTTAAACTCAGTATGCAAAGCAGGGTTAATTGGAGACATCTATTTCCCTTCCTTATTCAGCTCACAATAGGATAAAAAATGAATCGACGTGTAGTCAAAGCTCAAACCGCAGAGAGCGACCAGCGCTTAAGAACCGCGTCCAAAATCGCTCGCTACAGAAAAGTGGCGCCCACCGTGGGGCCGTTTCTTTCTTTCTTACAATTTAAACCTTGGGTAAGTCATTTTCATGGCGGTGGCCGCCAACAGAAAAGTGGCGCCCACCGTGGGGCCTTTCAAAGTTAGATCTAGGCACGGTCTTCCTTCTCTTCACTTGTGTGAATACCACAGATTGGGGCTTCCGCCGGGGAACTCATTTCTGTCAGGAACTTAGGAATCATAGCTTTATAAGTCTAGGATGATTAGGACAAATATATATACTGCTTTTCCTAATTGCTATACGTGTTTATTTTTCTGCTAATGGGAATGCGTGTGATGCCGCATGTGGTGAGAATGAGTATACACTTAAGATAAGTGATGGCGACGAGGTCGACCATCAACCTCAGTGGAAGCTGACCAATCCAACCCATTCACTCTTCTAGCCAATGGGCCGGTTGTTAAGTCTGAGAAACTGAGGAGCCAAACCCTTTCGTAGTGCGGAAACTATCGGAAATAGTTGTTACGCGATACTACCCTCATTTGAGGCTGGTGATCTATTCTCGGTGAATGACACTTACTCTAAGATTGCTTTACAACTCGCTGGCGATCCGCTTGTTGTCTTGCTTTCCTGGGAGGAGCTGATGATAATGAGTACAGGTACAAAAATCACCCTAGTATAAACCTTTGGGGATGGGTAGAGCCTTGACTTCATGACAACGACCCTTTGACCCCATGTTTTTTCTATGTTTTTGTGTGCTGCATTCATGCATCCATTTAATAAAATAAAAAAAACTTCTCTTCTAGTCTCTCTGTTTTTCAAATTAAACTAAGACTGTGATTGCAAATATCAGAGAAAAAGATTGCATTAATGGATTTCGGTAGAAGGAGAACTCGCCAGTATACCTTCAAGGTTCCAAAGCTAGCGGATTTGAGAAAGTTAGCGAGGATGATCGTTAACCCAGAGGCTTTCAGAGCCAAGCACGGTGGTTTGCTACCACTGTTAAGAGTCCATGTGATTAAGGGGATCATGGATACGCTCATTCAATTCTACGATCTGGTTTATCACTGTTTCACGTTCCCGGATTACCAGCTATCACCAACGCTAGAGGAGTATTCTCATCTGACTGATTTACATATCACTGATCGAGCTCCATTTTCTGGACTGGAAGAAATTCCAAAGAATCAGACTATTGCAATAGTAATTCATTTGGACGAGTCTAAGGTCAGGACTCACATGACCACTAAGGGTGGCATCCAAGGTTTGCCAGCCCAGTTCTTGATAAAAAAAGCTCTATACTTTGCTAGTATAGGGAACGAGACTGCTTTTGAAAGCATCTTTGTCTTGCTCACCTACGGGTTATTTTTGTTTCCCAACATCAATAACTTCGTCGATATCAACGCTATTAAGGTTTTTCTCATTGGAAACCCTGTGCCAACTTTGCTCGCAGATGCGTATCATTCTGTACACTTGGGAAATTTGTACAGTGGATGAGAGATCACATGCTGTGTACCTTTGCTTTACAAATGGTTTATCTCTCACTTGCCCAAGTCTGCTGCTTTTTAGGATTGCAAGAGTGTCTTACGTTGGTCGCAGAAGATCATGTCTCTTACCAACTCTGATATAGATTGGTGTAATAGGATTTATGAGGGAATTAGAATCATTGACCGTTGTGGAAACTTCCCCAGCGTACCCCTCATAGGAACTAAAGGAGGAATCAACTATCATCCAATATTGGTTCTTCGTCAATTTGGATACCCGATGAGACACATCCCACTGGGTGTTCATCTGGAAGGTCTTTTCTTCAAAGAAGGAGAAAATGACAGAGCACTAAAGATGGAAATAGTGCAAGCTTGGAAACATGTTCATAAGAAAGGACGAGAGTCTCTGGGAAAACCGGACTGTGTCTCGGTGGAGCCTTATCTCCATTGGGTACAAACTAGAGCTCTCAAGCTAAAGATGCCTTATCCTCGTTACGGAATTCTTCCACCAAGGGAAACTGTCATGTACTTCATGACGGAAACTGAAAAGCTTCAGGTTACTCTCAACAAGGTTCAAAAGGAAAGAAGGTCTTGGAAGAACAAGTACCGCACCCTCGACGTAGAGTGTATCCAAATACAGCAATTACTAAAAGAGAAAGATGCTCTGATTGAAATTTTGGAGCAGCATGCTGTAGAGAATCAAGATGACCAAAGGAATTTGCTCGCTCCTTTCACCTGGAAAAGGAATGACAACCCGACAACGGCCCAAGCGCCCCGGTCAAAGAAGAGGACTCAGGACCCATTAGTTTAGGTTTCTGTTTCTGCACTTTGTAATCTACTGTATTTCCATTTCTGTAATCCTTTGGAATTCAATAAAAAGGGGTTTCCCCACTATTTGATATTTGCAATCTAATTTTCGAAGTTTATTTTGATTAAATAAAAAAAAACAACAACAATTAATATAATCATTGCATTCACCATTCTCACATCGCGTATTCTTCTTCCCTACGAATCTCACGTTTGTGTCTCGATTCTAGAGTCAAACTGTCTCATTCGTACAATACTCGGGCCAATCGTCAGAAAAAGATGGATGATCTTGAGGAAGAAAACAGAGAGTTGAAAGAAGAGATTGACGCTCTGAGAGAGGATATGAGAAAGCTTCGTAACGACATGCAAGCCATGGCAGAAGCTCAGCTACAAAGAACTGTGATCTCAGAGATCACCTCAACGCCCATCATAGAAAAGTATGATCCTAGGTATCAGATGCCGAAAGATCGTCCTTGGGGCATGCCTGTTAACTATATCCCGGAAGGATATGTTCCGCCGATCACTGAAGATCAGGGAATCGCAACAGAAGCCGCTGGGTCTGAAGGTTACAAACTTCGGGAAAGCGAAGATGCCAGGGGCATACTGAAGACTCCTGAAGGTTACAAACTTCGGGAGGCGCCAAGACTTACTGCCGTAGTCACGGTACCACCCCCTGTGGTGCACACTGTCCCAGAAGGACAGATTCCACAGACACCTTCTGGTAAGAAGGAAACTATGTTTGACAGAATGGAGGAATTCCAGAAACAGTTCCTGGAAATGCAGAAGGAACTGCAAGCCATTCGCGGTCAGGATCTATTTGGAAAGGACGCCGCAGACCTCTGCTTGGTCCCAAATGTGAAAGTCCCGCACAAGTTCCAAGTGCCCGACTTTGAAAAATACAAGGGTAACTCTTGCCCTCAGAGCCATCTGGTGATGTACGCTCGGCGGATGTCAGCTCAGACAGAGAATCAGGACCAACTGATTCACTACTTTTAGGATAGTTTAACCGGTGCCGCACTCAAATGGTACATGGGTTTAAACCGTACTACGATCAGTACATTCAGAGATCTTGGTACTGCCTTCGTCCAACAATACAAATACAATTTGGACATGGCACCCGACAGAGATCAACTCAGATCAATGTCACAAAAGGACAAGGAAACCTTTAAGGAGTATGCTCAAAGGTGGCATGAAATTGCCGCTCAAATTTGTCTACCTCTTGAGGAAAAAGAGATGACAAAGATCTTCTTAAAGACCTTAAGCTCATTTTACTATGACCGAATGGTTGCCAGTGCGCCCAGTGATTTCACCGAAATGGTCGGCATGGGCATACGTCTTGAGGAAGCCGTCCGAGAAGGACGTTTGGTAAAAGACACTGGATCAACGAGCGGTACTAAAAAATATGGTAGTGCTCTCCCTAAGAAAAAAGAGCAAGATATTGGGAATATCTCTCTCGGAAAGCAAAGGCGACGTTATCAACCAGTAGCAGCTGTAACTCCTGCTATCGGCCCTACGCCTATTCCTACGTATCAACCTCAGGTTGCGCAGAACCAACCTGACCAGCAAAGGACACAACAGCCTCTTCAGCAGGCTCTTCCTCCATATAACAACAACCGTACAACACGGCCACCAGGATTTGATCCTATACCTGTAACGTATGCAGAGCTGTTTCCGTTACTGCTGGCTAAGGGGCACATTCAGACTAAGTTCCCTCTTACAGTTCCAGAAAATCCACCTTTTTGGTTTAAGGTGGACCAGACATGCCCTTATCATCAAGGAGGTCCAGGGCATAACATAGAGAATTATCTTAATTTCAAATCCGACGTGCAAAAGCTTGTTAGGAGCGGGCTCTTATCTTTCAAAGATATGAATCCCAATGTTCTCACGAACCCGCTGCCTCAACATGAGAAGGCTGCAGTCAATTTGATAGAAGGAGAGACTAACGATGTCTATCAAATTCATGATGTACTCTTGTTAAAGACCAATCTGGTCAAGATGCATTGTAGACAGAGTGGATATGGCCATGTGCCACCTCATAACTATCACCAGTGTGATATCTGCTCTAAAGACAACCAAGGATGTTCTGTAGTGCAAGCAGCTCTACAGGAACAAATGGATCTTGGATGGGTCCAAGAGCACCGAGTTCGTGGAGTTAACATGGTTTACACGAATTCCAACGTCATTCAGAACCACGACATCCGTACGATGAATGACAACTTGGTGGCGATGCACTCAAGGCAAAGCCAGTATCATAATCTGCCGCGGCACGATTACAGTTCTTGTCTGACTTGCTCGGTAAACAAACAGGGATGCTCTTTCATACAAGAGGCCCTCCAGCGTCAGATGGATCTTAGATGGATCCAAGACTACCATGATAGGAACTCCTATCAAATCAACATGGTTCAGATCTTCGATATCCGCATAATGAATACCAACCTGGTAGAGTTACATGCTGAGCAGGTCCGACTCGGATTCTTAATATCACATGACTATCAAAGCTGTAAAGCGGGTTGCGAAAACGATCGAGGTTGTACCCTTGTCCATGAGGCACTTCAGCACTTGTTAAATCACTGGTGGATGCCAATCTATATGGACGAAGATACTCAGCAGATTAGTATCAATCACAGGAATCTTACTCGTCGTCAAAGTCAGGATGTCCGATCAATGGAAGATAACTTAGTGAGGTTACATTGCATTCAAAGTGGGCGTAGCCAGGTGCCACCGCACAACTATGACAGTTGTAGCGTCTGTTCGGAAAGTAACCAAGGGTGTTACCTTGTGAGAGCAGCTCTTCAGGGTCAGATCGATCATGGAGGAATTCATCCATATCCAGGTTCAGGACCCATCATTTGGTCGCCGAACTACCTTGCCGAGCAAGTTGAGGATGTTGTCACGATCTCTGGTCATCACAGGACCAGGGATGTTTTTGCCATCATCCCTCTACTTGACGAATCTAGAGTTCCCAACCGGGAACGGATCAAGGTTACTTATGATGGTCAGAAAGATCAGAAGGTTCCCATAGTCATCTATCTACCGGGGCCACTACCGTATGAATCAGCTAAGGCAATCCCTTACAAATACGGTGCAACAATAATCGAGAATGGAAAGGAAATTCCATTACCCTCCGTTGTGAACATTACAGACATCAGTCGTGTAACACGGAGCGGTCGAATCTTCAACCGAGGGGTTGGAGAATCCAACAAGGAAAAGGAACTTCAGGCAGAAATTCCTGATCCACCAGTCGGTCAATCTAGTAATCCCGACTTTTCAAAAGACAAAGATGAGATGCTAAAGCTCATCCAAAGGAGTGAATACAACATTGTTGATCAACTGTTACAGACTCCTTCAAAGATCTCAGTATTATCACTGTTACTCAGTTCAGAAGCACACAGAGAGGCTCTACAGAAAGTCTTGGAGCAAGCCTTTGTGGAACAGGATGTAACAATCAGACAGTTCGATAGTATTGTCTCTAACATCACTTCCTGCAATAATTTGGGATTTAGTGATGAGGAATTACCTGAAGAGGGTCGCCGTCATAACATGGCCCTCAATATCACAGTTAACTGCCAGGGCGATGCTTTAGCAAACGTACTGGTAGACACAGGGTCAGCCCTGAATGTTATGTCAAAGTCCACCTTGATGCAATTATCATTCAAGGGCCCTCCGATGAGAGTCAGCGAGGTCGTCGTCAAAGCATTCGACGGATCCAGAAAAACGGTTATCGGCGAAGTTGATCTTCCCATAACTATTGGTCCTCACACTTTCCAAATCACTTTCCAGGTCATGGACATCCGGGCAACGTACAGTTGTTTATTAGGAAGACCTTGGATACATCAGGCTGGAGCGGTTACTTCAACCCTCCACCAAAAGCTAAAGTTCGTCAAGAACGATCAACTTGTCATGGTTTGTGGGGAACAAGCCTTGCTTGTAAGCAACTTATCATCATCTACTTGTGTGGAACTCGAGGAGGTTATTAGAACTCAGTTCCAAGCACTATCGATGAGCAAGGACAATCAGTTCAAACAAGGAACTTCAATTTCTTCATACAAAGATGCTATCAAAATGGTCGAGAGTACCGATACAAAAGGATGGGGACGGCTTGTCATTCCTATTGACAATAAAACAAAGAAGGGTCTTGGTTTTTCTGCAACCTGTACCCAGACAACTGCTAGCGATGAAAGTCTTCATCCCCTTCAAAACTTCTTCCACAGTGGAGGTTTTCTTCACCCAGTGTCTCAGACAGTTCATGCTATCAATGAGGAAGATCCCTCTGACACATATGTAGAATGGAAGTCCTATCTTAACCAGGACGGCTATATGTCTCAGGAAGAGGTGCCTATGCCTTTTTGCTTTCCTACAGAAAGTCCGAGATTTATACCCAGGTCAGATGTTGAAATGATCTACGGAGATTATGATCCGGAAGGATGTCGTGCTCCGCCAAATTCATTAGAGGAGGACACTCCAATGAAAGACAACTTTGACCACAATTACTATGGCCCGATGGATGGTCTGCCAATGTGGCAGCCTTACCCAGGAAACTTGGGGCAAGAGAGTCAGCCGAACAATGAAAATCAGCTGACCATCATTGAACAGAATACCTGTGTCCCCACCATGTCATGGGATCAACACTCAGGTCATTCGGAAATTACTCAACATGACGATGAATTCGCAACGTTTGCAGGATTAGAATTCATCAACTATGCTTTTCCCGAGGTCAACATCATCGAGAGGGATGACTTCTCCAGTTCCAAAGAAGTTTGGGACACTCTGGGAGAACCAAGTGGAAAATACGACTATATGGACAAGTACACCGCTCCCGAAAGCTCTCGTATCAGGCTTGAAGATATCCAGCCTACTGGATGGGGAGATGCAGCTGAGAGCACCAATACTCTGCAAAATGCAATAGAGGAATCCTCCTACGACAATTCTGCCTGGGAGATAGATTCCAATGATCCTGCTCCACCAGAAATCAGCGTCATTTTTGAAGATAAATCAAGGAAGGTGCCACACTTTGTGATTCACCGAGGAGTTCGCCGCCAATGGGTTGTTGTCGATGTTCCGAGGGTCGTTCGTCAGTCAAAGTAATTGCCATCTTTAAGCCTTTCACCCTGCCCAGGTGAAACGAATATTTTGATAGGGCTCGTTTTCTGTAAATTTCCCTCTTCGCTTTGCCCAAAGCGACAGAGTTTTGTTTTATAGGGCTGTAGTTTCAAGAATCGACTTGTTCATTAATAAAATAACGTCGTTCTGTAATTTCTGCATTAATTGCTGTTTTCTCTTTTTGCTTTTTCTCAGAAAATGGTAATCCTAAAAAACATTCAAAAATAAAAACAAGCAGTAAAATAAATACACTGCACACACTTGCATTTCTCTCTATCTTTTCTAAACACGAATCATCATGTCATGCAGATTGCTTGTTTTAAACCCCGTTGAAACATACGATTCGATGCCTTCTTCCGACTTTGAGTTCCCGGTATTCGAGGCTGAAAAAGAAGTTGACAACGAAATTCCAGAAGAGATCTCCCGACTACTCAGACAAGAGGAAAAGTCCATTGAACCTCACAAAGAGCCGTTGGAAACGGTGAACTTGGGTTCAGAAAAAGAGAGAAAAGAAATCAGGATTGGAGCACTGCTCAGTCCAACTGCCAGAGAAGATCTGATAAAGCTTCTCAAAGAATTCCCCGATGTGTTCGCTTGGTCCTATCAGGATATGCCGGGGTTGGATACCAGCATCGTGGAACATCACTTACCGCTAAGATCGGAATGTCCGCCAGTAAAGCAAAGGTTGAGACGCACTCACCCGGACATGGCCATCAAAATCAAAGAGGAGGTGCAAAAACAGATTGACGCGGGTTTCCTTGCTACATCTGAATATCCTCAATGGTTAGCCAACATCGTACCCGTTCCCAAAAAGGACGGAAAGGTCAGAATGTGTGTTGATTACAGAGATCTAAACAAGGCAAGTCCAAAGGACGACTTTCCTTTACCACACATTGACATGCTGGTAGACAGCACAGCAAAGTTCAAAGTTTTCTCCTTCATGGATGGATTCTCGGGCTATAACCAGATCAAAATGGCGCCGAAAGACATGGAGAAAACTTCGTTCATTACCCCATGGGGTACCTTTTGTTACAAGGTAATGTCGTTCGGTTTGAAGAATGTCGGGGCAACCTATCAAAGGGCCATGACTACTCTGTTTCATGACATGATACATAAGGAAATCGAGGTATATGTCTATGATTTGATTGTAAAATCAAGAACAGAGGATGAGCACGTTGAACATCTTTCAAAATTGTTCGAACATCTAAGAAAATTCAAGCTCCGCTTGAATCCCAACAAGTGCACCTTCGGTGTCCGTTCAGGGAAACTACTAGGGTTCATCATCAGCCAGAAAGGAATTAAAGTTGATCCTGACAAGGTCAAGGCCATTCAAGAAATGCCTTCTCCGAAAACTGAAAAATAAGTCAGAGGATTCCTGGGACGTTTGAACTACATCTCCAGATTCATATTCCTTATGACCGCCACGTGTGCACCGATTTTCAAGTTACTCAAAAAGAACCAGGATTGCGTTTGGTCAGAAGATTGCCAAACCGCCTTCGACAGTATCAAGGAATATCTGTTGAATCCTCTGATTCTATCACCACCAGTGGAAGGAAGACCACTGATCATTTACCTCACAGTCCTAGAGGACTCAATGGGATGTGTACTTGGCCAACAAGACGAAACCAAAAGGAAAGAGTCTGCCATTTACTATCTAAGCAAGAAATTCACCGACTGCGAAACTCGGTACACGATGCTTGAGAAAACTTGTTGCGCTTTGGCTTGGGCAGCCAAACGTCTTCGCCTGTACATGATTCGTCATACTACTTGGTTGGTCTCCGAAATGGATCCAATCAAGTACGTTTTCGAAAAACCTGCTCTCACGGGAAGGATTGCCCGTTGGCAGATGTTACTATCAGAATATGACATAGAGTACCATGCTTAGAAAGCCGTTAAAGGAAGTATTTTAGCCGATCATTTGGCTCATCAACCGATTGACGATCAAGAACCAATCGGGTTTGACTTCCCAGACGAAGATGTCATGTATCTAAAGATGAAAGACTGCGATGAACCGCTACCCAGTGAAGGGCCAGAACCAGGTTCCTAGTGGGGACTTATCTTTGACGGAGCAGTCAATCATTATGGAAACGGAATTGGGGCAATCATTGTTACCCCTCAGGGTTCCCACATTCCTTTCACCACTTGACTTACGTTCAAATGTACGAACAACGAGGACGAATACGAAGCTTGTATTATGGGTCTCGAAGAAGCGATTGATTTAAGGATAAAAAATTTGGACGTATACGGCGACTCAGCCCTGGTTATTAACCAGATAAAAGGAGATTGGAACACACACCAATCAGGATTGATTCCTTACAAAGACTATGCAAGGAGGTTGTTACCCTTCTTCAACAGAGTCGACTTTCATCACATCCCTCATAATGAGAATCACATGGCTGATGCATTAGCCACTCTCTCTTCCATGATTAGTGTAGGTCGATGGAATGACATACCTAAGATCGACATCATGCGCCTTAAATGGCCCGCTTACATCTTCGCGATTGAAGCAGTCATAGACGACAGACCTTGGTATCACGATATCAAATGCTTCCTTCAGAAACAAGAGTACCCATCTGGGGCACTCAGAAAAGACAAGAAAACCCTCAGAAGATTGGCTGGAAACTTCTTCCTGAGCGGTGACACTCTTTATAAGAGAAATTTTGACATGGTCTTGCTCCGATGCATCGACAGACCAGAAGCAGACATGCTCATGAAAGAAATTCACGAAGGATCCTTTGGCACTCATGCCAATGGACACACAATGGCGAGAAAAATTCTAAGAGCAGGGTACTATTAGTTGACAATGGAATCTGACTGCTACAAGTACATGAGGAGGTGTCACAAGTGTCAGATATACTCCGACAAAATTCATGTACCGCCATCACATCTCAAAGTTCTTTCTTCCCCGTGGCCTTTTTCCATATGGGGAATCGACATGATTGGTATGATTGAGCCCAAGGCTTCAAACGGACATCGGTTCATCCTTGTAGCCATTGATTATTTCACCAAGTGGGTCGAAGCAACGTCATACGCCAATGTAACCCGACAAGTGGTGGTCCGATTTATCAAAAACAATATCATCTGCCGTTATGGTGTTCTAAGTGAGATCATTACTGATAATGGATCTAACTTGAACAATAAGATGATGAAAGAGTTGTGTGCAGAGTTCAAGATCGAACACCATAACTCATCTCCCTACCGACCCAAGATGAACGGAGCGGTAGAAGCGGCTAACAAGAACATCAAGAGGATTGTTCAGAAGATGGTTGTAACCTATAAAGATTGGCACGAAATGCTACCCTTTGCTCTTCAGGGTTATCGAACATCTGTCCACACTTCAACAGGGGCAACCCCTTTCTCTCTAGTATATGGCATGGAGGCAGTTCTCCCCATAGAAGTAGAGATCCCATCAATCCGGGTATTGATGGAAGCTAAGCTCACCGAGGCTGAATGGTGTCAAAATCGACACGACGAACTGAACCTGATCGAAGAGAAGCGAATCACGGCACTATGCCACGGTCAGTTGTATCAACAGAGAATGAAGAGGGCGTTCGACAAAAAGGTCCGACCTCGTGTCTTCAGGAAAGGAGACCTTGTTCTCAAGAAGATACAATCATTTCTCACTGATTCTCGGGGCAAATGGACCCCGAATTATGATGGCCCCTATGTGGTCACAAAAGCTTTCTCAGGCGGCGCCTTGAGACTTGCAACCATGGACGGAGAGGAATTTGCCTACCCCACGAATGTTGATGTAGTCAAGAAATACTTCGCCTAAAACTAAAAAAAAAACGTCTCGGTGGATTGAAAACCCGAAAGGGCGGTCCAGGCAAAAGTTAGAGACATGAAAAAAAATCATCCCAATGGATTGGAAATCTCATAGTACAATCCAGGCAAAAGTTAGGGATAATGGCAAGTAACTATGTTCAACAGAGGCAAGTCCCTCAGCAGTAGTTGCATCATCTATCGGAGGAAATCTCCAGTCAAAGGTCATCTTCGACGGAAGCTCAGGATGTCCCGAACTCAAAGTTGGTAGAAGGATAGTGGTCGTTATGTTTCAACGTAGCCCTTTTCCCTGTAAATTACCATTTTCTAACTTTGTATATACTCTTTGGAATCACGCGTTTGGCTGATCTCCATCTTATCAATAAAATTTGAGCCCTTGTGCTTTTGTTTGTAATTCTTTACTTGTTTTAGCTTTACAGAACGACGTTATTTAAACTTAATCAACGATTCTTAAAACGAAACAAAAACGAATTTACTTGTTAAACTTTTTCTGCTTTTAAATTAAAGATGGCATTTCTTTTGACTGTTGAACATCAGAAGAACATCGATCGCTTCTCCCGAAGTAAGCGGACTTCAAAGTGCAGAATCAAAGTACTCCTTCTAAGCCAGTATGCCTGAATGAAGGATCAGCAATGTCAGAGACAATGTTTCGTCTGACATCTGCGGGCGAGTTCTCATCTCCTAAGCCCGATCAACATAGCTCCCAACGGGACTATCTCTCCTAAGCAAGGTGGAATTTCTATTTTGAATCAACGGTACTTCTTCGCCCCGCGATGGCCGAGTATCCAATTGTGTTCATCCATTAGTCTGTATGTCGCGTATGTTTTGTCAGCATATACATACATACATCATGCATTTTTTATTTGCATTCACATTTCGTATTGCATCACTATCACTCTAGTCGGTCTTGTCCCCTAGTGGTAGAAGTCCTCTCAATCGAGTTGTCAGTTCTTGCCTCGTCAGGAAATACTGTGTCTGAACAACCTTGCTTCCGATTTAATTCTGGAAAGAAGTTGGTCCTTGACCACTTTGATAACTTGAACCTCTGAAAAGCCAGAGAAAAATTTCAATAAACATCACTCTTCGCCATTGAAGATGATATCCTTGCTTTCCCGGATTAAGGAAAATCCACAGAGAAAGCCCCGTGATCAGAGATTCGGCAGCACACCAGTTTTGCTCCGAAAAACCACTGATGAGAAGGTCATTGGCACCTCAAAATTGGATCCCATCATATGGCGTTTCTCCGGGAAGATCCTGAGAAAAGTATGATGAAAGATCCCAAATGAAAACAGTCTCTCAAGAAACTCGCTTTCCCCAGTAGAAACAAATGGCGTCTCCAACGGAGAAGTTTGTACAACTCTACAACTCAGACGACTGGGGTCCCCAGCAAGTCTGACAACAAAACATTTTCTACTCAAATGGCGTCTCCCCAGGAAAATTCGGCGAGAAGTTTGAAGGAAAACCGCTACACATAGCGTCCCTTGTCAATAAAGTTTATTGACAAAAGAAACTAAGACCAGTTCCTTGGTAGGAAACCAGGATCGAGGGGAAGTTGACAAAAGAAACTAAGACCAGTTCCTTGGTAGGAAACCAAGAACGAGGGGAAGTTCAAAAGAAACCAAGACCAGGTCCTTGGTAGGAAACCAGGATCGAGGGGAAGTTTATTTCAAAAGAGACTGAGACCAGTTCCTTGGTAGGAAACCAGGATCGAGGGGAAGTTTACCTTTTCTAAGCATCATTGCTTAGCTAAAGAAGATGAATGCGTAAGCTACCATTCATAACCACCATCAAAATTTCGGGTATGCCGATATTTAATCCTCTTGCACCCCGAATGCCCGAATCCCTTCGTCATTCACACCTTCGGGTCCAAGAAGATTAAATAGGGGCATATGTCATACCCCAAATTTTGACCACTTAGATTCCCCATCATTGTAAAAATCATCATCACAATATGGATGAACCATCATGCTTCATCAGTCTCCCCAAAGATGGGTGAGCATCCAATACAATCAAAATTAGGGTTTCAAGTCCTCTCTGAGCTTTAGACAAAGGCTCAATCAAGAAATGACATGATTTTCAACTTGTCTAATCTCTTAAACATCCACAATGGATCAAAAAGGACTCCCACTTCAAGGATTAAGCACAAGGCTGCTCCCTTCTAGGTGGATCAAGTCTCAAGATCGACAGTGTCACCAAATTAGGGTTTTGGTCGACCAGGGCCTCCAGATGGAAATTTTCATCTGGGCACAAGGCATTGATCCAAAACATGACCTAATATACTTCATGGAACCTCATGAACCCATGCATCAAGTCAATTTTGCCTCAGGGGATGCATTCATCAAAAATCAGGAATTAGGGTTTCTTGACCTAATTCACCCCTAAGTTGACTTTTGGGACAAACCATGAGCCAAGACCTCAAGAGAGGATTTGAGGGTCTCTAATATACCATATTGATCCATTTGGAACAATGGATTAATCCAAGAAGTTTGAGCAACAAGTCTCAATTCCATCTGCACCACAATTAGGGTTTTAAGGGAAAAGTCAACGGTAACTTTGACTTTTGACCAGGACATGCTCCCAAACCCTAATACATGATTGAATATACCCTATGACACCCATGGAACATGTCCATCAAGTTTGATTTAGGTCAAGGACATGATTTCCTGAAGAATTGCACAGTTTGGAATTCATCTGATAAAAAGTCAACTGTGCACAAAAGTCAACTTTGACTTTTTGAGATTTTTCACCAAAATGGATTTTTAACCCTAAAATGATGTTAATGTATGATTTGAATCATCATTCATCAAGAAAAATCAAGAAAAGTGAGATAACTTGTAAAAGGGGTAACCATAAAACTTAGAAATTTTTCTAAGTTAAAAATAAAGTGGCAAGGGTACCAACTTTGAAGGACCATAACTCCTAAACCACAAGGCCATTTTTTCTCATCCAAAGATGGATTTGTAGCCCTCATTATCACCTACAAAAACTTCAACTACAAGTCATTCCAATTCATTAAGGATTTTGAGTTATGGAGTGATCAAAGTGGCTGAAAAGTGAAAAAGTCACTTTTTCCAACACTTAGTGAAATTTTCACTAAGTCAGATTTTGCCTCACCTTTTGCCAAATGTAGGGGGATTTTTCACTTGGAATCAAAAGAGATCAAAACCAAACTTGTTCAAACAGTTGTTGTATCATGTAAAAGCTTTCCAAAATGGCCAAGAACATTGCCAAATTCAACCTACACCATGAGATACAACATTGCCAAGTTGCCTTGCTGAAATCTGTCAAGGTAAGGCAGAATTTGTAACTTTGGTCGATTTGCCAAAATCAGCCAAATTCAATTGCTCATATCCACTTGGACACCTCAGAGGATTGAATCTAAAGGGGACAATCACTGAGCCAAGCCTCCAAAGTCCATGGAACAAGAAATAGCATGTTGAACCTAGAATGGCCAAAATAGGGACAAGACTTCAAATTTGGAATGAGGCATTCAATGGAACCATCAAGGTGGCATGGACTGAGCCATTCTCATCTGAAATCACTCAAGACTTATCCAAGACCAAGGGAACCAAAGCTCTGTGCCCTAACCTCTAGTCAATGGCTAGAGGAGACTTGGATTTTCATTGGACAACATTGGCCAAACCAACTTACCAGCTGCCATTCACTATTCCTTGCAAAACAAACTTGCTCTACTATAAATAGAGCTCAATTGTGGTCAGTTTGAGTACACCAAAGCCATCAAACAGATGCTTTCCTCAAAATCTCTTCTTTCACTCCAATTTTGCCTTCTAAGGCAAGTCACTATCGGGTTTTGAGTTTGAGAGCAATTCCAATCAAACCAATCACTCACACACCTCACATACATCACATATGAGCTGATCAAACACTTAGATTACTTCTGAAACATCAATTTCACAAAATCACCAACTGGTTGCTCAAGGTTTTAACCAAAGTACAGCCGAGGTACCACAAAATGATCCAACCAATTTCAATCAAGTCCAACCATCCAAACACAATCCATAGGGTGTAGGGAAGCTGTTCAGATCATCACCACTCATCTGTAACACCTCCAAATCAAAAATCACTTTGAACTTGCTGTCACGGCTTGGAGGTAAGCACATGCTTGGTCATCTCTCAATCTATGCATATTTCCTCGCACAATAATTTGGCCATATGTTCATAATCATGCATGGAATGTTTTCCCTCAATTAATTGCATTGTTTGAATCGTGTATCAAAAATCCTAGCCTTCATGCAGAAATTAGGGTTCTTGAGGTCTCTTCGTGATTTCTTGTTGTATGTTTAATTTAAATGAAATTAAAGTACATAGACATGATCGTGAGGTTGAGACGAGCATAATGATATGTGGATTGCATGATATGATTACGTATTCATGGAGATTGGATAGAAAATGAAAATCTGAGAAACCAAGAACACGCGCGTGTTCTTCAGCTTGTTCTTGGCGCCATTTTTAGAAATTCAAATATTTGAATTTTGTGATTTTATTTAATTGATTCAAAAACTAATTTCTCTCTGAGTTTTAATGATTTTGAGTTGATTCCTTTTTTAATAATTCACAAAAATGTTAAAATATTTTATTTTATCAAAAAATCCCAAAAATATTATTTATTTCATATAATTGATATTTTTGCAAAGAATTAATATTTTGATTGTTTTTGGCATTTTAAATATTTTTTCTACATTGATTTTGCAACTTTTAATTCTTTCGAATTATTTTGTAGGTCAATACTTAATTTTTGAAGCATTAATCCAAGATCACAATTTGTTTTCCATGTGTTAAACAATTTTTGATCATTTTAATTGAATTTTTATTCAATTAAATACATTTTGAAAACAAATTAGGGTTTTGGATTAATTCAACCCTCATAAATCATTTTCAAAACTCTTTGGGCCTCTTGAGAGAGTGTAAGACCCATCCCCCCTTGTACAAAAACTTTTTTGGGCCTCACTCATTGTATAAGTCCCTCTGTACAAGTAAGCGGCGCGATCGTCGCCCGTTTAAAAATAAAAATCATCTGGGCCTCTCCTTGAGCTATAAGACCCATTAAAAACACTTTGGGCCTCTATTAGAGTGTAAGACCCAATTCCCCTTTTAACCAAAACATTTTGGGCCTCACTTATTGTATAAGTCCCTCTGCGTTAAAAGAAAACCTCGGCGCGATCGCCATTTTTAAACGAAAAATCATTTGGGCCTACCCTCGTGTTATAAGCCCCACTCTTTTTTCTTTAAACCTTTTTGGGCCTCTTGAGAGAGTGTAAGACCCATCCCTTTGTACAGAAAACCATTTTTGGGCCCCAGTCACTTGTATAAGTCCCGCTGTACGAAGTCAAACAGTGCGCTCACTGATAAAACCCTGGGCCTCTCCTTGAGCTGTAAGCCCCAAACCTTTCTTTTTCAAAGCACTTTCTCCTTTGATTTTGAATATACTATTGTTTTCAATCTTTCTTTGTTGAACAACTAACCAAACAGCATGGAAGCACTACAACCGAGTAAGTGGTTATCGCTTTGGTTTACTACTTTCATATTATAAACTGTATTGTGAGGATGCTCACTGTAAGTCTCCTTTCATAAACTCATATCTACTGCGTAATAATAGTATAGATATTTCGAGTTTCCCCGGATACTACGTCTAGAACTAGGTGACGCCGTTTCATTTATTCATAGAAATAGACGCCTAGATCCCCAATAGGAGCACCAGATACAGTCTTCTCTTCGGCTGTCCTCCTTAGGAATCGTCAAGAAGCTCTACTCCCCAAGATGAATGTATTCTCCGTGAATGGCATCTTTGAGTTTCTTCCAAATTCTCGAACTTTCATGACTTGATCTATTCCTCGTGGATAGCTTGCCTTGAATGTCTCGGGGTTTGGGTACCCACTATGGTCATAATCTTGGACCTTAACTAAGGAACCCTCTTTAAAAGCTAGAAGTCGCTGGATAGTAAACCTCGCACGTTTACCAGTGGTTTTTATCTTTAAAAGAGTTATCTCTCCTAATGGAAAGGAGATGATAGACCCACGGGCTTCTTAAAAGCATCGGCCTCCTCTTGGGCATTATTCAAGGGCACTACGGCTTCTTAGAAGTATTCACAGCCTCCTCTTAGGCTTCGTATAATGATCTCTTCCTCCGGGAATGGTAGCCTCCTCTTGGGCTTCGTACAAGGACCCGTCGGCTTCTTAAAAGTTTCCAGCCTCCTCTTGGGCTTCGTACAAATTGTCCCGACGACCTCCTAGAGGTATAGGAACAGAACCTAGTCATCCTCATAGAACAGTCCTTTCGTAGAGTCTACTACTGTTTCTCAAAGCATAGTACCAAAGATAAAACTCTAGACTTGGACAGTCTAACTTCCTTGAGTCTCAAAGACATTCTCAAGTGACCCCTTCGTTAAATAGGAAGGAAACCCGCAGACTCGGACAGTCTTAAAACCCCTATGGATTTCCCATTTCCTTAAAGAACAGGAAATAACCCTGATCCTCTCATCAAGCGCCAAAGCATAGCCTTACTTTTAATCAGTCTCTTTATAAGAACGGATTTTCTCTTTTAACCAACGTACTGGACCTGTCACTCAACTGAAACAGCCAACCTTTCGCCTCTATCTCTTGCTTTATACGAGATACAAAACATTCTCTTGTTGAGTATAAAAGACTCTCTTATTGAGTCAACCTCCTTTAGCCTCTCTCTCGGGCTTTGTATGAGACACACAAAGACTCTCTTGTTGAGTCAAACCTTTCGCCTCTATCTCAGGCTTCATACGAGATACAAAAACACTCTCTTGTTGAGTATAAAAGATTTTCCTGTTGAGTCAACCCTTTTAGCCTCTCTCTCGGGCTTTGTACAAGACACAAAATAGCCTCCTCTTAGGCTTTGTATAAGAAAACCACTGGTTGATCCAATCAACCTTTTAGCATCAAAGTTGTGCCTCGTTCACAGCATACATTAACAACTCCTTCCCCTTCGTCTAATCGCTGTAAGCGGCAAGCCTCTGGATCATCTACATCCATGCCACTGTCCCTCTTTTAGCATGAGAAATTCCTAAGGAAAGATGGCATTGCTCTACACTGAGTTAAAGTCTTCTCCATCAGGTTAAAACCCTTTCTTCGGAAATTATGGCATTGCTCGGATCCGCGTATCCCAGTTAAAGTAATTCTCCTTCTCCCCTCTTTAGAGATGACAAATTCTATCTAAAGTCGAGGTACTTTCGCTTCACGTCTTGGGCTTTGAACAAGACACAAATAGACCTTTCAGCTTCACATCTTGGGTTTTGAACAAGATATAAACCACCTTTCGCTTCACGTCTTGGGCTTTGAACAAGGCACCAAAACACCCATTTCCTCCCATAGAATAGGAGGAACTACGAACGCTCTGATTTCCCTGTTTCGGTAAACGGGAATACGTAGGCATAAGATCGAAAGAAAAGATCTTAGCGAGCGCAATCAACAAAAAACCCAAATCCCATATCTCCGTCAATCAAAAGCAGTAATTCAAAAGCATCAGTCCTAACATCCTAATCCTTGTTCCCCACCAGAAACCTTCTGTCTAGATAAAAAGAAAGAAAACTGTATTGGCGAAAATACAAATAACCAGTACAAAGGCCCCCCACATTGATAGCATTCGTAACCTAACAGGCCGCTGTTTAAACTCAGTATGCAAAGCAGGGTTAATTGGAGACATCTATTTCCCTTCCTTATTCAGCTCACAATAAGATAAAAAATGAATTGACCTGTAGTCAAAGCTCAAACCGCAGAGAGCGACCAGCGCTTAAGAACCGCGTCCAAAATCGCTCGCTACAGTGAGGTTACAAACTCACAAGAGGAAATTCAAGTTAACGCAAATGAAAGAGAAGGAAATGATAAATGATTACGTGACGCGTATTACACGTCTGGTGAATCAAATTAAGGCGTGTGGAGAAACCGTTTTGGAGCAGAATGTTGTGTCGAAGATCTTTTGTTCTTTAATGTCAAGATTCGACAACATTGTAATGGCTATTGAAGAGTCGGAGGATCCTGCGACGTTGAGCAAATATGAGCTTCAAAGTTCTCTTGAGGCTCATGAGCAAAGGATGGACGAAATTGGAAATGATAAAGCTAAAGCGAAGATTACTTTATAAGCGCGGCTCAACAAGAAGAGTAAAAGATCGAAAGGAAAATGGGCTTCGAGAGGGAAGCAAAATTTTCAGAATTCGGGTGGAAGAGATCCACAAAATTCGAAAGTTTCGATGGGAGAAAGAGGTGAGAGCAGCTCCAAAGATAGTGGTCAAGGAAACAACTTCAAGAAGAATGACAAGAGTAAGGTGAAGTGTTACAATTGTCATAGATTTGGTCATTTCACAAGAGATTGTAACGCAAAACCAGGGGAAAATCAAGGGGATGAAACTAAAGTTGCGAGGCAAGAGGTGGACAATGAAAACAAGCTTTAGTTATGATCACGGAGGAGAATTATGGCACTAAAGAGTTACTGGGCAGCAGCCAGAGCAGCTGCAAGTTGCGGGACAGCAGCTGCAGTAGTTCGAAAAATACTGCAGAAACGCATCCGGAGCAAAACGTTATGGTAACAGTTTAAGAGGAAGCCCAAGGAAGTGATGAGTGGAAATTGGATTCTGGTTGTTCAACCCATATGACGGGTAGAAAGGATTGGTTTGTCAAAATCAATCAAGCCGCGAAGAATAAGGTGAAATTCGTGGATGATACCACTCTAGCGGCCGACGGGGTAGGTGATGTTTTGATCATGAGAAGGGACGGTGTTCATTCCTTGATCAAAGATGTATTGTACATTCCAGGAATTAAATGTAATCTCTTAAGCATTGGCCAATTGCTTGAAAATAATTACATGATTCGCATGGAAAACAAGATTTTGCGCGTTTTTGACCAAAACGAGGTTTTAGTCCTTAAAGCTCCCATGGCTGCCAATAGAACTTTCAAGATAGAGTTGAGAGTGATGGAGCATAGGTGTTTAGCTACAGTGGCAAGTCGAGAAGAGTGGTTAGGAACTACCATTTTGGGCATCTCAATTTTCACGATCTCAAAGCATTGCAACAAAATAGTATGGTTACTGGGCTGCCACACATTAATATTCCAGCTGAGTTGTATGAAGAATGTGTGAAAGGAAAGCAACACAAAGGGATTTTTAGCAAGGATGCGGGTCATAGGACCAAAGCTCACCTTGAGGTGGTGTATTCCGATGTATGTGGGTCGATGCAGGTTGACACGTTGGGTGGCAATAGGTATTTTGCCACATTTATCAATTATTTTAGTAGAAAGCTATGGACTTACCTTATCAAGAGGAAGTATGAGGTGTTTGATGTGTTCAAGAAGTTTAAGTCCATGGTGGAGAGGCAATACGGTCAAAAACTCAAAGTGCTCAAAACGGACGGTGGAGGTGAATACGTCTTAAACGAATTTAGGAAGTTTTATGACCAAGAGGGTATAGTGCATGAGGTTGTACCACCCTATACACCACAACAAAATGGTGTTGCCGAGATGAAAAATCGATCGATTATGAACATGGTTTGTAGAATCTTAAGTGGAAAAAACTTTTCGAAGGAGCTATGGGGAGAAGCCGTCTCTACAGCCTCTTAGTTGTTGAATAGGTTCCCTACTAAGAAGCTTGAGAAGCTGACACCGGAAGAGGTATGGTATGGATTCAAACCGAATCTAAGCCATTTGAGAGTTTTCAGTTTGGTGGCATATTGACATGTGTAGGGTCAACTTAGAAAGAAGTTGGACAACAAGAGTGAGGAGATGATATTAGTTAGATATCATTCTACTAGAGGATACAAGATGTTTGATGCGCAAAATCGGAAGATTATGATAAGTCGAGATGTGATTTTTGATGAAATAAGTGGTGCATGTCCTAGGGTAACTGGTTACATGCAGCCAGTGCATTCTGATGTAATCACTTACATGCAGAAAAACATGCCTTCCACTTATATAGGACAGGGTGTAACCGGTTACATCCAACTAGTTCATTTTGGTGTAACTGGTTACATGCATAACAAACAGACTTTCAGCAACTTTGTTTTTGATGATCCAGTCAGTTCCGAAACAGCCGTTGAGCCACTGATTGAGGTCCGAAATGAAGAAAATGCTAGACGATCAACAAGGAAAAGGATGTTACCTCAAAGACTCCAAGAATTTGAGAGATTCCGAGACAACGAAATCAATGATGATGGTGATTTTGTTCACTTTGCGCTTATGGACGAATCCGAACCGGTGAACACGGAGGAGACTCTAAGCGATCCAAAGTGGATTTGTGCAATGAAGGAGAAGCTGGAATCTATTGAAAAAAATGGTACTCGGGAGTTAGTTGATTTACCGCTTGGAAAGAAGCCGATTGGTGTGCGATGGGTCTATAAAGTGAAGGCAAATCCCAAAGGCGAGGTGATCAAGCATAAGGCTCGATTGGTAGCATAAGGCACGTGAAGGTATAGACTTTGAGGAGGTGTTTGCATCTGTGGCTAGGCTAGAAACCATCCGATTAGTTGTTGGCATTGCGAATAACAACGATTGAGAAATATATCAAATAGACGTCAAATCTGCGTTTTTGAACGATCCACTTGACGAAGAGGTTTATGTTGAGCAGCCCCCCGGATTTGTAGTAAAGAATCAAGAGATGAAGTTCTACAAATTGAATAAAGCATTATATGGTTTGAAACAAGCTCCAAGATCTTGGAACAAACGTATTGATGGCTTTTTGATTGATATTGGTTTTAAGCGGTGTGTGTCAGAACATAGAATATATGTGAAGACGGATGTGAATGATGGTGTGATCATTCTTTGCTTGTATGTTGATGATCTATTGATTATCGGCAGCTGTGAGAAGAGTATCTATAAGTTCAAGAGTGAACTTATGGATGAATTTGAGATGACAGACCTTGGTATTATGACATATTTCCTTGGCACAGAGTTCCACAAGTCAAAAAAAGAAGTGTTCATGCATCAAAGGAGATATGCTCTTGAGATCTTGAAGAGGTGTGAAATGGAGCATTGTAATGCAGCCATTACACCATGTGAAGCAAGGTTGCAGTTGTCCAAGAGTGAGGATGAGCAAGATGTGGATCCAACGCAATATAGGAGATTGATTGGATCATTGCGGTATTTGTGCAATACGTGACCGGACTTGACATTTAGTGTCAGCATTGCTAGTATAGATTCATGGAGAAACCAAATGTGTCTCACTTGGAAGAGGTCAAGAGGATCCTTAGATATGTTAAAGGAACTCTTGGTTGCGGAATTTTTTTTCCCGCATCGGATACAGGCCAAAAATGTAATTTACTTGGTTTCACCTATTCCAATTGGTGTGGTGATAAGGATGATAGAAAGTCAACGGCGGGATACAACTTTATGTTTGGTAGGACACCAATCTCTTGGTGTTCTAAAAAAGAACCAATGGTAACACTCTTGTCTTGTGAGGCCGAGTATATTGCGACATCGTTATGTGCGTGTCAAGGTACGTGGCTCATGAATCTATTGAAGGAGTTGGGTAGAAATCAGGGTGAGGCTACTACACTTATTGTTGACAATGTTTCTGCAATAAATCTTGTGAAGAATCTGATTGCACATGGAAGGAGCAAGCATATGGAGATGCGATTCCATTATTTGAAGGAGCTAGTGAGTGAAGGCAAGCTAAGAATGAGATATTGTCAAAGCGAAGACCAAGTTGCGGATTTGTTGACTAAGGGAGTAACAAATGAGTTGTTCAAAAGGTTGAAGAAGAGCTTGAGCATGCAGGACTTGGAACAACTGAAATGAGGTGGTGTGTTGAAAATCAGTTTTGAAGCATTTCAGTTGTGGTAACCGGTTATCGGATATGTGGTAACCGGTAACATGCTTTGAAAAATATGTTGTTAGCTACTGGAATGAGGTGTAACTGATTACCCCAAATATGGTAACCGGTTACACTAAGAGATTTTTTCAGTTTCAGCTTATTTTTTAAGTTGTTTTGTATTTTTTCCAATCTTTGTACTTATTATATAAATAGCCTTATGTGCTCCCAATTGAGATTAGTGCCAATTTTAATTCTCACTCTTGATTACTCTCTCTTACTACTTTTTTCTCTTAATTTCTTATTTCATCTTCTCCAAATTAACTTAATTCTCTATTAATTTACCATTGAAGTATTGAAGTTTTGTATGTTGTAACATTTAATTCTATTTGCCGCATGTGAATCTTATATAATGATATTTCAAAGATCTTCATGAACAATTTTTTGATCCACTCTGTGTGGTATCCTTTTAATTTTTTGTTTGCTTTGTTATGCACCAGTACAAAAAAACTTATGATGCCACTACTTCGAATGATTTCGCTTCCGTTATATAATATACTCTCGGTCCGATCTCATATATAAATAATTTTATAAATTTATAAAGAGTTTATTCTTTAAAAAAAATATTTAAATATATTTAAGTTTTACATTCTTTTTAATTTTATCTTTACTTTTTATCTAAAAAATCATTAAAAATATAAAAATATGAAGGAAAAAAGTAGAAGTATATTTAAAATAATGACATTTAATATAATAATTATAGATGATATTAACTAAGACCATTATATTGTAATAATCATTGATGTTTTCAGATTATCGCAAAAAACTCTATTTTCAATTTTATAACTACTATCGTTTTTTTAATTATATTGTAAACGTAGATTTTTAATAAATTTAAGTTTTTTTATGTGCTATATTAACGTTAACGATACTATTACTAGAAATTGCAAATATTTATTTTAGTTATTATTTTAATTGTAATTGTGACCATAAGAGTTGGATTAATTATTTCAAATATTTGTACGGGGAGATAAACGTTGAACAAAATTACAAGGATAGAATAAATTATTTCATAGAAAAAGGTGTTGTGAAAAACGATACCGAAATAATACAGTATATTTGTTTTCTTGAACACCAAGAAATCCACAAGGTAGAAAAGAAGAAAAAAAACTTGAACAAACAAACGAAACCCTATTAGGGTTCACAAAGGACGAGAAAAGAGGAAGAAGAATAGAGAATTAGTTAAATCTGTTTTACTATTCACATTCTCAATAGGATTCAAAGATTAAAAGTGAATACCAATAATTAACCTCTCTCAACCTAATAAGTTTTTGTCACACCTTAGGAAGAGAGACTAGTATGCTATTTATAATAAACCTAACATACTAAACTAATGAGATTTTTAACAATTACCCATTACAAGCTAACTTAGGATACAAGCAAACTTAAACAACTGGATCTTTAACACAAGGCTCAATCTGATAGCTACACACTAGAACACACTTCGACTACAGCATGTAGGTCTTCGACAACAACATGCGAGCGGACTTCGACGGCATGCTAAAACTAGAGTTCAATCCAAATATATCACAAATCTTCACCTTGGATCTAACTCTATATCCTCAAGAAATAAACTAGCTTTCTTCATGGAGCTTTATCAACTGCATACAGTGGAAAAACTTGTAATTGGACAATATCTTGGTGATCATATCAGCAGCATTATGATCTGTCGAAACCTTCAGCACTATGACTTCTCCATGCTCGATTACCCCTCTGACGAAATGCAGCATCACATCAATGTGTTTGGTTCGCTCATGATAGGATGAATTCTTCGACATGTGTATTGCACTTTGACTATCAAATTTAACAGTGATAACTGGACCTTGAAGTTTCAGCTCCTTTGCAAAACCTTCAAGCCACAATGCTTCCTTCATAGCTTCAGTTAGGGCGATATATTCCGCTTCAGTGGTTGATAAGACAACAACCTTCTGAAGTGTTGTTTTCCAACTGATTGTTGTACCAAACATAGTGAACACATATCCAGAAATAGATTTTCTGGAATCCATACAACCTGCATAATCAGAGTCGACATAGTCTTCGATTGCTGCTTTACTATCTTCACCCAAGGCTCCACCATAAATTAGGACTCTATTCAGAGACCCATTTATGTACCTTAAAATCCACTTCAATGGTTGCCAGTGAGCCTTTCCAGGATTCGCCATGTACCTGCTTACAAGACTTACTGCATATGCTATGTCAGGTCTAGCACATACCATAACATATATCAAAGAACCCACTATATTAGCATATGGAATTCTATCCATATAAGCTCTTTCGACATCAGTACTAGGACACTGGTCTATACTCAATTTGAATTAAGGGTTTGTCGGAGCCACAACAGGCTTTAAATTCAACATACCATACTTTTCGAGAATCTTCTGTAGGTATGCCTCTTGAGATAAGCATGATTTCGACTGATTTCTATCTCTTCAGATGTCAATCCCAAGAATCCTGAACGCAGCTCCCAGATCCTTCATGTCGAACTCCTTATTGAGTTCAACCTTAACCCTCATTACATCTTCGACATTGTTGCTTGCTATTAGAATATCATCCACATAAAGCAACAAAATAACAAATGAATTACCAATTCGAAATCTAAAATAAACACAGTGGTCGAACTGACTTCTAATGAAACTTATGTGTGCCATGAACTTGTCGAATCTCCTATTCCATTGTCGAGGAGATTGTTTTAGTCCATATAAAGATCTCTTCAGTTTGCACACATAATCTTCCTTCTCCTTTTTGACATACCCTTCAGTTTGCCTCATCAGGATTGTTTAATCCAGATCACCATACAAGAACACAATCTTCACATCCATCTGTTCTAGTTCAAGGTCGAACTGTGCCACCATGGCAAGTAAAATTCAAATGGAATTGTGCTTCACAACAGGAGAGAACACATCACTAAAGTCAACACTTTCTTTCTGAGTGAACCCCCTAGCGACCAATCTTGCCTTGTATCTCTTCGACGCCACTCCTTCGATTCCTTCCTTAACTTTGAAAATCCATTTACAGCTGACTAACCTAGCTCCAGCAGGTTTCATGATCAGTTCCTATGTGTTGTTATCATGAAGAGATTTCATCTCATCATCCATGGCCTTCAGCCATTTAGTCTTCTTTCGACTCATCATAACTTCTTTATAGTCTATAGGTTCTTCGTCGAGAACCTCACTTGCAAAGATTAAGGCATAAGTTATAAGATCTGCATACCCAAGTCTCTGAGGCGGCTTGATGACTCTCCTCGACCCGTCTCTTGCTAGCAGGTAGTCATTATCAGTCTCCTCATCTTCGACAGCATCTTCTGCTTCTTCTTCGACTTCATTTGGGATACACAATTCAACATTAACATGCTCCACCTCAACGGGAATCTCTACCTGTTCTAGCTCTTCGTCAGCATCCTCAGTTTTCTTGAAAGCTGTCTCAGCTTCATTGAAAACTACATCTCGACTGGTGATACACCTCCTATGTCCTGGCTCTAGGCACCATAGCCTATAAGCTTTGACTCCTTCAGGGTATCCCATGAACATGCATTTCAAAGATCTAGGTTCGACCTTGTCTTGCCTAATGTGAGCATAGGCCACACAGCCAAATACTCTCAGTCTGTCGAGACTAGATGGATGTCCCGACCAGACATCTTTAGGTGTCTTCATATCTAATGCAGTCGAAGGACATCTGTTTATCAAATAAGCTGCTTTCAAAACAGCCTCCGCCCAAAACACCTTCTTCAATCCAGCACTAACCAACATGTATCTAACCCTTTCAAGGATTGTTCAATTGAATCTCTCAGCTAGGCCATTTTGTTGAGGAGTACCTGCTACAGTCTTATGCCTTGCAATCCCAGAATCAACACAGTAACTATCGAACGCTTCATTGCAGAACTCAAGGCTATTGTCGGTTTTCAACCTCTTAACCTTTCTGCCAGTTTTAGTTTCGACCAAAACCTTCCAACTTTTGAAATTCTCAAAAATATCATCCTTCGTCTTCTGAATGAATACCCATAACTTTATGGAATAGTCATCAACAATGGATAGAAAATACCTTGCACCTGAGTGTGAAGGATTCCTTGCAGGCCCCCAAAGATCAGCATGAATGTAAGCCAGGGATCCATGTGTTCTTTGCTTGCCTTTGTTAAACTTCGCCCTACCGGATTTACCAAATACGCAAGATTCACAAAACTCCAACTTTTCAACTTTGTCACCACCTAGTAGGTTCTGCTTCTCTAATTTGACCAGGCCTCTTTCACTGACATGGCCCAATCTCATGTGCCATAATTATGTCTTCGACATAGGTTTCGTGGATGCAATATTTGTTGAACCACTTACAACCTTAGCCTCAAGGGTATACAAGCCTTGTTTCTTCACGCCTCTCAAGACTTCCTTCGAACCCTTCATGACTCTTAGGATATTTTTCTCTCCTTGGAAAATATATCCCTTCCTGTCGAATTCACCAAGAGAAATTAAATTTCTCTTCAAATCAGGTACATACCTGACTTCAGTCAATAACATTATTGACTCATCATGGAGCTTGAATCTCACAGATCCAATACCTGTAATTTTGTAGGATTTGTTGTTTCCCAGCAGCACCGATCCACCATCTTGATCACATAGCTCCTCGAACAATTCTCTTTTTGGAGTCATGTGCTAAGTGCAACCTGAATCCATAATCCACTCTTTTCTTTAGTCGCCGCTTGAAACTACAAGGACATCATATGAGTCGAAGTCATCTTGAACAATGGTTGCGTTGCCATTATCCTTACCTCCATGATCTTTTAGGCGTTCAGGGCACACCTTTCTTGTGTGACCCTCCTTCTTACAGTGATAACATGGAATACCAGATGTTTCGCCATTATAAGACTTCTGCTGACTTTTACCTTTCTTTTTGTCGAACTTACCATCATTTCACAAGAATTTCCCCTTAACAGCCAAACCTTCACCAACCGTCGAAGGTTTATGCTCCTTTCGTTCGTTCAGGTCCTTAGAATACAAGGCTGATTGAACTTCTTCAAAGCTCAGGGACTCCCTTCCATTCAAGAGAGTTTCTTTGAAGTGAGCATGTGTTATGGGCAAAGCACACAACTACAACAGTGCTTGATCTTCATCATCGATCTTCACATCAATATTTTCAAGATCATGAATCAGCTTGTTGAACATATCCAACTGCTCAGCCAAAACTTTGTCTTCACTCATCTTGAATGAATATAAAGCTTGCTTCAGGTAGAGTTGATTCACCAGAGATTTGGTCATGTACAAACTTTCAAGTTTCAACCATAACCCCGATGACGTAGTCTCCTTTGATACCTGTCGAAGAACCTTAACACCAAGGCTCAACAATATTGCGTTGTGGGCTTTCTCTATCATGGTCATCTTCTCTTTTACCGTTAACGCATCATCCATGGCTGCCTCTCCCTTCAACGCTTCCAAACAACCCTGCTGAACCAGTAGGGCTTTCATCTTCAAGCGCCACAGACCGAAATCGTTCACTCCAGTGAACTTTTCAATCTTATACTTTGTTGAAGCCATCTTCTCCACGCTCATCGCACCAATTTGTTATGAAAAATGATACCGGAATAACAAAGTATATTTGGTTTCTTGAACACCAAGAAATCCACAAGGATAGAAAAGAAGAAAAAAACTTGAACAAACAAACGAAACCCTATTAGGGTTCACAAAGGAAGAGAAAAGAGGAAGAAGAATAGAGAATTGGTTAAATCAGTTTTACTATTCACTTTCTCAATAGGGTTCAAAGATTACAAGTGAATACCAACAATTAACCTCTCTCAACCTAATAAGGTTTTGTCACACCTTAGGAAGAGAGACTAGTATGCTATTTATAATAAACCTAACATACTAAACTAATGGGCTTTTTAACAATTACCCATTACAAGCTAACTTAGGGTACAAGCTAACTTAAACAATTGGATCCTTAACACAAGGCCCAATCCGACAGCTACACACTAGAACACACTTCGACTACAGCATGTAGGTCTTCGACAACAGCATGTGAGCGGACTTCGACGACATGCTAAAATTAGAGTTCGATCCAATATTTCACAAAAGGGTATGGTTGATGCTTTCTTAAAGCTTAAATAATTTTTCCATTAAAAATTTTTGTAAGTTGACGTGTTTTTTATTTTTGTTCCTGGACTTTTATTTTTTTTAAAATAGTTCCTAAATGTTAGAATCAAGTTATTTTTAACTCTTAAAGTTAAAATATGCAGGAAAAATCGCAAAACACTTGCAGATTTTTCTGCGAATTTTAACTTTAGAGACTAATTAAACCAACGTGATTTTAATATAAATTATATTTTTTATATTTATTAATCTTATTTTTCATTTTCTCAAATTTTAAATATAAATAAATGCGTGTCATCAATTAGTATCCGTGCGAAGGCACATATATCACACTAGTTTTTTAGAAAAAAATCGGCCCTTATTTTAACATCACATGATAATGGAACAAATATTTTCAAACAACGTTATTTTGAATAAATGTATTATTTACATATAAATGTATTATCCCAAAAATAAGTGAGGCAATTTTTTAGGCTATGTCAAATTTTGAAAATATTAGGCTACACCTACAAAAAATTATCAGACAAACAACAACCAAATTTACATAATATTCCCTCTTTTCTACCTAAATAAATAATATTCTCTCCCCTTTAAATTCATATTAGATAAAATTTACCAATCTTGTAAGTAGGACATGTGGAATACTATTCAAAAAGAGACTGAGTTTCTCAGGAGATTGATGATTTATCCAGTCAAGTGATGTCTTGTACATAACATCAAATATCTGAGAAAGTAGGGGTGGACAAAATATATCGATCCAACCGGAAAATCAAAAAAACTAAAAACATTGTTACTATTTTGGGTGGGCCGGTTTGGATATCGGACGACTGAGTTGTAAAAAATTGATTTCAAGTGAGTATGTTCGAACGAGTTCAGTTTGTATAATTATAATTATCGATATCCGAATTCGTCTGGATTTGAATCAATTAAAAAAATTTACTAGTACAAATAGATAATGATGTAGTATATGACATTAGTACAAATAGGTCATGTTTACAGCTATACTCCTATTAGTTTACAGTTGTACTCTTATTACTGTGATTGACCCAACAAATCACTAATTGATTTTCACTCTCTCACATTTCATCCCTAGTTGCTTCTACATATTCTCTTTTATTTACTCTCTCTCTCTCTCTCTCTCTCTCTCTCTCTCTTCATTTTTTATTTTATTTTGAAGCCCTCATCTTCGATTTTTTTACACAAATGCCACAGTCTGAAAATAAAAGTACCAAACTGCCACAACTTAAAAATATACCAGAATGCCACACTTTCTCTTATGAGTCGTCCTTCCATTGGACGAACCACTACTGCAAATTTCGTTCATGAGTGGGTTCGCCCAATGGTTGGCCGAACCATTGAGGAGGCATTTTTTAATTTTTTGTTTGTTTTAAAATATAATTATATATATTTTATCATATTTTAATATATTTAATTATTTTTTAACGATTAAAAACTATTTTGATGTTTTAAAATATTAATGAATAAATATTTTAATTAATTTTATATTATAATTTACTTAATTAATTAATATAATTTGTTTATTAAATAAAATCATAAATATAAGCAATTTTATTAATATTATTGAGTGAAAAAGATACATCATTTTTGTCTACGTAAATGACCGTCAGTTCCACACATTTTACTCTTGCGTTTTCCCCCGCCTAAGTCTTCGGGTTGTCGTCTTGTAGGCGATGGAGTAGAGTCGGAAGACAACTCTTCATCTTCAGCTACACCCTCATCTTCACATACATTTTCAGGATTATGTGATGTATCGACGATATCCACATCAGTAATAGAAAAATCTGGCCATTCCATGAGCTGATCATCAGTTAGGAGATAGTTAGAGACTGACTGAGATGGTTGGTTGAAGGTGGTTAGAGGGCTTTGTTGGATGAGAGGGTAATAAACATCGTCAGTGCGGTAGGTATAAGTTCCTTGAGAGAGTTAAGGGTTAAATGTTTGTTGTTGTTGTGATTGGAGGTAAGAGGAATTAAAGTTGCGTCGAGAAATTGGAGTGAATTGGAAAGATGGTTGAAGTGTTGTTTGTTGCTGGTATTATTGGTGGTAGTAGAAGTTAGCTTGAGGGGTTAGGGTGTATGGTTTTGGTTGTTGAGAGGAGGTGGCAAAGAATGTGTGCTGTTGTGTGGTATGAGTAGGTTGATATATTGGTTGGGGTTGTATGGGTTGGGGTGGTGGTATGTGTTTTGGGGGAATGAAGATGTCTGAGATTGAAATTGTGAAGGGTTCATCTGGGGGATTTCTTTATGCATGGACGGCGAGGCTCTTTGTTGTGATGAAGAAGATAGATATTGACGGGGGTCATCCAGGAACTAGCCTTGAGAAGCATGCATAAATGGAATGGATAAAAACCATTGCATATATGCAGCACTATGAACATAGCTACCATTAACCATGTTACCTTTTAAGGTCAATTTTTTTTTCTGTTTCTCCACTCGTTGTTCTCTTCTTTATTTAGATTGCACCAATGGTCTCCCCATGTATTGGACATTTCAGTTTCATGGTGTTCGCGTAGACATCTAGGATGAGAAGGGATTTCTTGTTCAAATCCAAACTGCAATTTGACCATATCAGCTTAATGCATTTCAACAATATGAAAACTGATGATTAAAGTGATCGCGCTCCAAATCTAGCTATCTTCAAGGACGTATTCTGGGTAGTTCGGGTAGGGCCTCTAAATAAACTGTTACAGAAAATATAATAGTTAAAGTATAAACACAGATTTTAGCATCTATTTATCGATTGTAGTGGTAACAAACTTACATTGTTAGCCCTCAATCTATCTAGTGTGAATCTATATCCTCAGAGGTGGTGACGAGGATTTTTTTGGTAGGCCATGCCTCGTTGAACAAATATTACAATTTTAAAAGAAAGAAATGTAATAAACGGATGGTCATAAACATATATTCGTACAAAAGAAAAGAGAGTCTAAATAATATCTACCTTGTTACGTAAGGATGACATGACTCGAGGGAACTCTCCGGAGCAATTAATGGTATATGCCAATATGTCCAAACACTGAGTAGGAGAACGCATCCTCCAATACTTTTTACCCCTACCCTACATGCTTTACACATATAGCTATATAATGTAGCTAAGCAAGCAGAACCCTAACTATATCTATTGCATTTATCTAAATCTCCAACTAGGGGTATCCAAGAAGAATGTAAAAAATTATGGCTCTTGTCTGGCATCAATACTTTAGCTATAAGTAGTAATATATAAATTTTCGCATGGAGAAGGTTCTCCTCATCGGATGGCGATTCTTTTTGTTTTAATTGTGTTAATATAGTTTGTAGCCAAACAATTTTAACACAAGCTTTATGCTTATCGAATGTCGAAGGTTCGATACCTAAATGTTCCAAATATACATCACTGCCTACTTGAGTAGGACCATTTGTAGCGCGGTTTTTGTGACCGCCCGCATCCGCCTGCGGATGGGATTGGGTGCTACTTTCTGATTTCTTATTTATCCTATGAAGCTGGAAAGGAAAGGGAAGTTATCTCAAACTAACCTTGCACGCAAATGTTTTCTTTAACAAATGCTAAGAGATTGGGGAGTTCGGGGTCAGGTTATACAATGGGGAGTTGTCAATTACCCATCCTATACATGGTTATCCATGGGTTGATAGCAATTTTCTACTGTTCTACTATTTTCTACTTGATGGTGTTTGTCTGTAAGAGGGAAAGTTGAGAGATATTGAAAAGGTATTTTTCGGGTTTTTTGATGTTTTTGGTAAGGTACTGGACCTAAGTTTTTTTTATTTAGTGTGCTCGCTAAGATTTTTCTTTCAATCTTATGCCTACGTATTCCCGTTTACCGAAACAAGGAAATCAGAGCGTTCGTAGTTCCTCCTATTCTATGGGAGGAAATGGGTGTTTTGGTGTCTTGTTCAAAGCCCAAGACGTGAAGCGAAAGGTGGTTTATATCTTGTTCAAAGCCCAAGATGTGAAGCTGAAAGGTCTATTTGTGTCTTGTTCAAAGCCCAAGACGTGAAGCGAAAGGACCTCGACTTTAGAGAGAATTTGTCATCTCTAAAGAGAGGAGAAGGAGAATTACTTTAACTGGGATACGCGGATCCGAGCAATGCCATAATTTCCGAAGAAAGGGTTTTAACCTGAAGGAGAAGACTTTAACTCAGTGTAGAGCAATGCCATCTTTCCTTAGGAATTTCTCATGCTAAAAGAGGGACAGTGGCATGGATGTAGATGATCCAGAGGCCTGCCGCTTACAGCGATTAGACGAAGGGTAAGGAGTTGTTAATGTATGCTGTGAACGAGGCACAGCTTTGATGCTAAAAGGTTGATTGGATCAACCAGTGGTTTTCTTATACAAAGCCTAAGAGGATGCTATTTTGTGTCTCGTACAAAGCCCGAGAGAGAGGCTAAAAGGGTTAACTCAACAGGAGAATCTTTTATACTCAACAAGAGAGTGTTTTTGTATCTCGTATGAAGCCCGAGATAGAGGCGAAAGGTTTGACTCAACAAGAGAGTCTTTGTGTGTCTCATACAAAGCCCGAGAGAGAGGCTAAAGGAGGTTGACTCAACAAGAGAGTCTTTTATACTCAACAAGAGAATGTTTTGTATCTCGTACAAAGCCCGAGATAGAGGCGAAAGGTTGGCTGTTTCAGTTGAGTGACAGGTCCAGTATGTTGGTTAAAAGAGAAAATCAGTTCTTATAAAGAGACTGATTAAAAGTAAGGTTATGCTTTGGCGCTTGATCAGAGGATCAGGGTTATTTCCTGTTCTTTAAGGAAATGGGAAATCCATAGGGGTTTTGAGACTGTCCGAGTCTGCGGGTTTCCTTCCTATTTAACGAAGGGGACACTTGAGAATGTCTTTGAGACTCAAGGAAGTTAGACTGTCCAAATCTAGAGTTTTATCTTTGGTACTATGCTTTGGGAAACAGTAGTAGACTCTACGAAAGGACTGTTCTATGAGGATGACTAGGTTCTGTTCCTATACCTCTAGGAGGTCGTCGGGACAATTTGTACGAAGCCCAAGAGGAGGCTGGAAACTTTTAAGAAGCCGACGGGTCCATATACGAAGCCCAAGAGGAGGCTATCATTCCCGGAGGAAGAGATCATTATACGAAGCCTAAGAGGAGGCTGTGAATACTTCTAAGAAGCCGTAGGGTCCTTGTACGAAGCCCAAGAGGAGGCTATCATTCCCAGAGTAAGAGATCATTATACGAAGCCTAAGAGGAGGCTGTGAATACTTCTAAGAAGCCGTAGGGTCCTTGTACGAAGCCCAAGAGGAGGCTGGGTTGCTTTTAGGAAGCCTGTGGGTCCTTGAACAATGCCCAAGAGGAGGCCGATGCTTTTAAGAAGCCCGTGGGTCTATCATCTCCTTTCCATTAGGAGAGATAACTCTTTTAAAGAAAAAAACCACTGGTAAACGTGCGAGGTTTACTATCCAGCGATTTTTAGCTTTTAAAGAGGGTTCCTTAGTTAAGGTCCAAGATTATGACCGTAGTGGGTACCCAAACCCCGAGACATTCAGGGCAAGCTATCCACAAGGAATAGATCAAGTCAGGAAAGTTCGAGAATTTGGAAGAAACTCAAAGATGCCATTCACGGAGAATACATTCATCTTGGGGAGTAGAGCTTCTTGACGATTCCTAAGGAGGACAGCCGAAGAGAAGACTGTATCTGGTGCTCCTATTGGGGATCTAGGCGTCTATTTCTACGAATAAACGAAACGGTTTTACCTAGTGCTAGACGTAGTTGCCGGGGAAACTCGAAATATCTATACTATTATTACACAGTAGATATGAGTTTATGAAAGGAGACTTACAGCGAAACAGCCCCACAATACAGTTATATGTATATGAAAGCGGTAAATGAAAGCAATAACCACTTACTCGGTTGTAGAGCTTCCATGCTGTTTGGTTAGTTGTTCAACAAAGAAAGATTGAAAACAACAGTATATTCAAAATCAAAGGAGAAAGTATTTTGAAAAGAGGTCGGGGCTTACAGCTCAAGGAGAGGCCCAAGTTTTTATCAGTGATTGCACTGTGGTTTTGAGTTTGTACAGGGACTTATACAAGTGACTGAGGCCCAAAAGGTTTTCTGTACAAAGGGATGGGTCTTACACTCTCTCAAGAGGCCCATAAAATCAGAGTCAATTATACATGGAAGAACGTCATGTGAAATAAAACATACACGGAAGAACATCGTGTTGATAAATAACAGGTATACGTGGCAAAACATCACGTAATAAATAAACAGAGATACAAACATTCACGGCAGAGCATCGTGGTACCTAACAGATATAATATACACGGAAAAACATCCGGAGATTAAAAGCATATACACGGCAAAACATCGTGTGTGAAACTGAATACATGGAAAAAACATCATGTGATAAAATATACACGGCAAAACATCGTGTTATCATGGCAATTGAATATACACGGAAAAGCATTGTGTGAATAAAACATGGATAATGAGTTCGAAAACTTACCTATTGGAGCAAGGTTCAATGCCTCTTCTCAAGCTTCCAGAAGCGAGATAATGATCCTCAACGTATCATATAAGAACTCCTGCGTCAGGTAAAAGACAAAGCAGAGAAAACCAGAGATCATAGAGAAATTCCCTAAGTCTTATCAAGTGGTTAGAATCGAATTTGAACATTTAATTAATTATTTACAAAAGTTTTACTGGAAAATAATCCTAAGAATAAATTACCAAATAATTGAATAAAACAATTTAAATGATTCATTACAAATTAATTAAATCAAATTTAATAACTTAGAAATTATTAACATTTTTTAGAATATTTAATCAAGATTAACTAAACTAAAAAAATAAAGTTGTATTAAAAGGAAAAAATGGGACAAAAGAAGAATTATCAATTAATTTAAATATTAATATTTAATAAGATTAATTAATAATTTAATTAATCAAAATTAAATAAAAATATCTAAATTAATTAATAATTAAACAATATTTTTACATTTCTAAATAAAACTAGAAATAAGAAAAATTAAATAATGAAAGAGAGAAATATGTGGGAGAGAGTTGAGAAAACAATGTAAGAGATTGTTTTGGTGTGATTTGGAATGAGAAATGGAGTGGTATTTATAGGAAAAAAATTCTTGGAGAACAAGATACCAAGCTTAAAAATTAAGCTAACTTAGTTTAAGCTAGCTTAAATTTTAAGCTAACTTAAATAATTTTTTAAACTAGCTTAATTTTTAAGCTAACTTAAATATCTATATACTAGAATAATATTTAAAACAAAATTGTATTAAAAACAAAAGTTTTTTTAGAACAAAATATATAAAAAACAAAAATTCATAAAAAAACAAAATATATATAAAAAAACAAAATATATGAATTTTAAAAATAATATATATATATATATATATATATATATATATATATATATATATATATATATATATATATATATATATATATATATATATATATATATATATATATATATATATATATATATATATATATATACATATAAAAAATATGAAAAATATATAAAAAATATATAGAAAATAAAAAAGACAAAAAAAAAAAAAAAAAAAAAATATATATATATATATATATATATATATATATATATATATATAAAATACGGAAATTTATATATATATATATATATTATTATTATATTATTATTTTTTTATTATTTTTATTTTCATTTTTATTTTATATATGTAAAAATAAAATAAAAATGAGAAATCGATTAAATCGTGCGAAAGATAGATGAACAATGAACATTTGTAAATTTAGTTGAAAAACACGTCCGTTCATTGATTTTTCGCATAATTAACCAAAAAAGACAAAAATTTCAACATATATATTTCGACTGAAAATTCAAACAATATGCATTACAGAAAAAGATGATATGATATGCAGATGACACGAAGTGAAAACATAATCGGGTTTTGACAATCGGGTGGTCAAAATTTGGGGTATGACAGATGCCCCTATTTAATCTTCTTAGACCTGAAGGTATGAATAGCAAAGAGTTTTAGACCTTCGAGGTATAAGAGGATTAAATATCAGAGTACCTAGAATTTTGACTGTAAACGCAAATGAAATGATATGTGATGAATGAAAGACTCTTGAACACTGTGGGGAATGATGTCACAGGAGACAGACCAACAGATTTTTCTTGGGATATAAGATATTGTGGAAATTTGCCGATGCGACAAAGGGGATTCAATAGTATTTGGAAAGAGAGGGATAAACCCTGGAACAGAGATTCAACCATCTGGAAAAGCATCAGATGCGAAAGAAGTGTCATACTCTAGAAAATATATCAGAAACATCTAGAAAAACATTAGATGTGGAATGAGACCAGATCTGAGTATATGCCAGAGACTTCTGAGAAAGCAGTTTAATTTCATTATGGAATATACGGGAACATCCAGAAATCAAAGGTAACTTTACTGGGAAAAAGGTTATAGTCATCAGAGATTTTCAGACATGTATTAAAAAACTCTGGAAAAGAACAGTAACAACCGTAAGAGACATTCAGAAGAGCATTGAATGAAGTCTGAAAAATAAATCAGGCACATCCAGAAAAACATTGGATGAATGAGAAACAAACTCGAAGGCATCCAGAAAAGCATTGGACCGAGTTATCGGCCAAAATTGAAGATATATTAATGACATCCAAAAAAGCGTTGAATGTATTAAAAATAACTTTGAGTGTAAATCCGAAACATTTAGAAAAGCGTTAAATGTACAGAGAATATATATATATTTTTTTTTAGAAGACTGGCTGAACGATGAACATATCTGGAAAAGCATCAGATAAGTCATCCAAACAAAAGTTACATCTGGAAAAACATCAGATGAGGAAAAGTCATATCCGGGAGAGCATCAGATAGACATGTAAAGAGTTTCTGGAAGAGCATCCGAATAAAGGAGACACATCCGGAAGAACGTCGGATGAAGACAAAGAAAGTTCTGGAAAAGCATCAGAACAGGCAGACATATCCGGAAGAACATCGGATAGTAACAAAGAAAGTTCTGGAAAAACATCAGAACGGGTTTTGGAAAAAACTTCAAAACCAAAAGATACATCCGGAAGAACATCGGGTAAACACAGAGAAATGTTCTGGAAAAGCATCAGAACAGATAGATATATCCGGAAGAACATCGGATATAAACACAGAGAAACATTCTGGAAAAGCATCAGAACAGGTTTTGGAAAAACTTCAAAACCAAAAGATACATCCGGAAGAACATCGGGTAGACACAGAGTTATATCTGGAAGAACATCAGATAAGACATAAAAGTATAGGTGCCAGATAAGTTGGACTTTGTAGAAAGGTAAGATGTTGATAATAACACGATCACTGATGAATGCAAATGAGGATTAAAACACTCTTGAATGCATAGTATATGAAAAAGTTATGATGTATGATTAAATGTATGTAATGCAAATGAAAATGCTGACAACAAGTTTAGACTCTTTGAGAGGGTGGAAATCAACAAGTTTATACTCTTTTGGGGAGTGGAAATCAACAAGTTTATACTCTTTTGGGGAGTGGAAATCAATAAGTTTATACTCTTTTGGGGAGTGGAAATCAACAAGTTTATACTCTTTGAGAGAGTGGAAGACAAGACTGATTCCTCAACACGGAGATCATTGTCATTGCTTAGGGACTGAAAATGCTATATACTAGGAAGGCTTGCCCCAGTAATGAATCTTGAAAGTTTTTCTGAATAAACCAACTCTGAGAAGGTCTTGCACTGAACAAACCTTGAACTGATTAACAGGCTCTGGAAAGAACTTGCCCCTGATAGGATCACTGACCAAGTTTCTAAACTGTTTTGAAAATTCCTTGAGAGGAAAGCTAGTTTGCAATAAAAAATGTTTATTTAAACATGACAAATTTAATGCAAAGCTCATGTAAAAATTTTGAAAACAGAATCATTGTTTTGAAAAAAATACAGTAATATGGATTACTGATTAAAAACACGGTGGTTTAAAATATTTTGAATGAAAGGTAAAACAGAGGTATAATACCAAAACAAATGATTTGCAAAAAATGATTTTGGAGTCAATTTACGCCACCTTGCTGTAGTATACTTTCAAAATAACCTTGCTTCAATTAGGTCTTTTGAGGGTTATAACGTGGCCTGGTTCACAGTTTATGAAAGAAAGATAAAGGCTCAAAGTTTATTTGGTGCCCACCCCCTTCGTGATGTTCTCCAATCCTATGCTCAGTTAAACTTAAATTGTGCATTCAGGTTCCAAAAGGTTTCGGAATTGTACTGATGATAGTGATGACGATGGTCCAGAAGTCTTGAGACGACATCTACTACTTCTTTTCAACATTTAGTTGTTTTTCATCCTTGTGGATTTTTTTTGAAAATCGAGGATTTAAGGACCTCTTTTCTGTATTATCCCTAACTTTTGCCTGAACTATTTCTTTTGAAATTTATAGTCAGCGGGATGCCCTAGTTTTTGCCTAACTTTTTTTTATTTGACTTAGCGGGCTTTTTTTTTTTTTTTTTTAATTTCTTCTTAGAAAGAAAGTGATTGCTTGATTTGATGACTACGACGGACCATCACTGGTTTTTGATTTGAAAGACGTTTTCAGCATCTACTTGTTGTATGTAAACTTTCTGAACTTGAATACACAACCTAAATTAAACTGAGAACTACCCTGCCCCGGGTTAAAATTGCGGGTTTTTTTGTAAAGAAAGAAACTCCTACTTCAAGGCTCAAAGGGGTTAACGAGGGATTATCTTCCTTATATCTCCAGTGTTTGGGAATTGAAAAAAAATGCCTTACATCCTCAGCAAAGTTTTTTATTCGAAAGCATACCGACAGCAATTATGGGTATTATGTTTTTGTCATCCTCCCACAAATATTTGCATAGTCAAAAATTTGAAAAAGAGGTGTTTTTTTTTTTTAAGTTTTTGTTTTTTTGGAAAGAGAAAGTATAAAGATGCAAATGAACAGATGATTTAAATCAAAATACTGTACATGCTCATTTCATTAAAACTGACATTTAAATATAAACAAGTTTGAAAGCAACTATGATACAAACAAGGAAAATGCAAAATAGACAGAAACAAGGTCCGTGACTAATCAAACACAAGGATGAGTTGTCTTGTCTTTGGGAAGTAACTGAGCTGAAGTTGATTAAAGTTTCAGTTCTGTATCGGTGATGAGGAATCAGTTTGATGACTTACAGATGACTGAAAGATAGAAGGTTGGAATGAATTGACGATGACCCGGACATATGTATGACTTATGCAAATGATATGCAATTATTGAAAGACAGATAGAAAATGCTAAACAACCTAGACCTCTTAGGAATTCTAATCCTAGTAAATGTCCCCAGCAGAGTCACCATTTTACTGTAGCGCGGTTTTTGTGACCGCCCGCATCCGCCTGCGGATGGGATTGGGTGCTACTTTCTGATTTCTTATTTATCCTATGAAGCTGGAAAGGAAAGGGAAGTTATCTCAAACTAACCTTGAACGCAAATGTTTTCTTTAACAAATGCTAAGAGATTGGGGAGTTCGGGGTCAGGTTATACAATGGGGAGTTGTCAATTACCCATCCTATACATGGTTATCCATGGGTTGATAGCAATTTTCTAATGTTCTACTATTTTCTACTTGATGGTGTTTGTCTATAAGAGGGAAAGTTGAGAGATATTGAAAAGGTATTTTTCGGGTTTTTTGATGTTTTTGGTAAGGTACTGGACCTAAGGTTTTTTTTTATTTAGTGTGCTCGCTAAGATTTTTCTTTCAATCTTATGCCTACGTATTCCCGTTTACCGAAACAGGGAAATCAGAGCGTTCGTAGTTCCTCCTATTCTATGGGAGGAAATGGGTGTTTTGGTGTCTTGTTCAAAGCCCAAGACGTGAAGCGAAAGGTGGTTTATATCTTGTTCAAAGCCCAAGATGTGAAGTTGAAAGGTCTATTTGTGTCTTGTTCAAAGCCCAAAACGTGAAGCGAAAGGACCTCGACTTTAGAGAGAATTTGTCATCTCTAAAGAGGGGAGAAGGAGAATTACTTTAACTGGGATACGCGGATCCGGGCAATGCCATAATTTCCGAAGAAAGGGTTTTAACCTGAAGGAGAAGACTTTAACTCAGTGTAGAGCAATGCCATCTTTCCTTAGGAATTTCTCATGCTAAAAGAGGGACAGTGGCATGGATGTAGATGATCCAGAGGCTTGCCGCTTACAGCGATTAGACGAAGGGGAAGGAGTTGTTAATGTATGCTGTGAACGAGGCACAACTTTGATGCTAAAAGGTTGATTGGATCAACCAGTGGTTTTCTTATACAAAGCCTAAGAGGAGGTTATTTTGTGTCTCGTACAAAGCCCGAGAGAGAGGCTAAAAGGGTTGACTCAACAGGAGAATCTTTTATACTCAACAAGAGAGTGTTTTTGTATCTCGTATGAAGCCCGAGATAGAGGCGAAAGGTTTGACTCAACAAGAGAGTCTTTGTGTGTCTCATACAAAGCCCGAGAGAGAGGCTAAAGGAGGTTGACTCAACAAGAGAGTCTTTTATACTCAACAAGAGAATGTTTTGTATCTCGTACAAAGCCCGAGATAGAGGCGAAAGGTTGGCTGTTTCAGTTGAGTGACAGGTCCAGTATGTTGGTTAAAAGAGAAAATCAGTTCTTATAAAGAGACTGATTAAAAGTAAGGCTATGCTTTGGCGCTTGATCAGAGGATCAGGGTTATTTCCTGTTCTTTAAGGAAATGGGAAATCCATAGGGGTTTTGAGACTGTCCGAGTCTGCGGGTTTCCTTCCTATTTAACGAAGGGGTCACTTGAGAATGTCTTTGAGACTCAAGGAAGTTAGACTGTCCAAATCTAGAGTTTTATCTTTGGTACTATGCTTTGAGAAATAGTAGTAGACTCTACGAAAGGACTGTTCTATGAGGATGACTAGGTTCTGTTCCTATACCTCTAGGAGGTCGTCGGGACAATTTGTACGAAGCCCAAGAGGAGGCTGGAAACTTTTAAGAAGCCGACGGGTCCTTGTACGAAGCCCAAGAGGAGGCTATCATTCCCATAGGAAGAGATCATTATACGAAGCCTAAGAGGAGGCTGTGAATACTTCTAAGAAGCCGTAGGGTCCTTGTACGAAGCCCAAGAGGAGGCTGGGTTGCTTTTAGGAAGCCTGTGGGTCCTTGAACAATGCCCAAGAGGAGGCCGATGCTTTTAAGAAGCCTGTGGGTCTATCATCTCCTTTCCATTAGGAGAGATAACTCTTTTAAAGATAAAAACCACTGGTAAACGTGCGAGGTTTACTATCCAGCGATTTTTAGCTTTTAAAGAGGGTTCCTTAGTTAAGGTCCAAGATTATGACCGTAGTGGGTACCCAAACCCCGAGACATTCAAGGCAAGCTATCCACAAGGAATAGATCAAGTCAGGAAAGTTCGAGAATTTGGAAGAAACTCAAAGATGCCATTCACGGAGAATACATTCATCTTGGGGAGTAGAGCTTCTTGACGATTCCTAAGGAGGACAGCCGAAGAGAAGACTGTATCTGGTGCTCCTATTGGGGATCTAGGCGTCTATTTCTACGAATAAACGAAACGGTTTTACCTAGTGCTAGACGTAGTTGCCGGGGAAACTCGAAATATCTATACTATTATTACACAGTAGATATGAGTTTATGAAAGGAGACTTACAGCGAAACAGCCCCACAATACAGTGATATGTATATGAAAGCGGTAAATGAAAGCAATAACCACTTACTCGGTTGTAGAGCTTCCATGCTGTTTGGTTAGTTGTTCAACAAAGAAAGATTGAAAACAACAGTATATTCAAAATCAAAGGAGAAAGTATTTTGAAAAGAGGTTGGGGCTTACAGCCCAAGGAGAGGCCCAAGTTTTTATCAGTGATTGCACTGTGGTTTTGAGTTTGTACAGGGACTTATACAAGTGACTGAGGCCCAAAAGGTTTTCTGTACAAAGGGATGGGTCTTACACTCTCTCAAGAGGCCCATAAAATCAGAGTCAATTATACATGGAAGAACGTCATGTGAAATAAAACATACACGGAAGAACATCGTGTTGATAAATAACAGGTATACGTGGCAAAACATCACGTAATAAATAAACAGAGATACAAACATTCACGGCAGAGCATCGTGGTACCTAACAGATATAATATACACGGAAAAACATTCGGAGATTAAAAGCATATACACGGCAAAACATCGTGTGTGAAACTGAATACATGGAAAAAACATCATGTGATAAAATATACACGGCAAAACATCGTGTTATCATGGCAATTGAATATACACGGAAAAGCATCGTGTGAATAAAACATGGATAATGAGTTCGAAAACTTACCTATTGGAGCAAGGTTCAATGCCTCTTCTCAAGCTTCCAGAAGCGAGATAATGATCCTCAACGTATCATATAAGAACTCCTGCGTCAGGTAAAAGACAAAGCAGAGAAAACCAGAGATCATAGAGAAATTCCCTAAGTCTTATCAAGTGGTTAGAATCGAATTTGAACATTTAATTAATTATTTACAAAAGTTTTACTTGAAAATAATCCTAAGAATAAATGACCAAATAATTGAATAAAACAATTTAAATGATTCATTACAAATTAATTAAATCAAATTTAATAACTTAGAAATTATTAACATTTTTTAGAATATTTAATCAAGATTAACTAAACTAAAAAAATAAAGTTGTATTAAAAGGAAAAAATGGGACAAAAGAAGAATTATCAATTAATTTAAATATTAATATTTAATAAGATTAATTAATAATTTAATTAATCAAAATTAAATAAAAATATCTAAATTAATTAATAATTAAACAATATTTTTACATTTCTAAATAAAACTAGAAATAAGAAAAATTAAATAATGAAAGAGAGAAATATGTGGGAGAGAGTTGAGAAAACAATGTAAGAGATTGTTTTGGTGTGATTTGGAATGAGAAATGGAGTGGTATTTATAGGAAAAAAATTCTTGGAGAACAAGATACCAAGCTTAAAAATTAAGCTAACTTAGTTTAAGCTAGCTTAAATTTTAAGCTAACTTAAATAATTTTTTAAACTAGCTTAATTTTTAAGCTAACTTAAATATCTATATACTAGAATAATATTTAAAACAAAATTGTATTAAAAACAAAAGTTTTTTTAGAACAAAATATATAAAAAACAAAAATTCATAAAAAAACAAAATATATATAAAAAAACAAAATATATGAATTTTAAAAATAATATAAATATATATTTATATATATATATATATATATATATATATATATATTTTTTTTTTTCGATATATATATATAAAATATATATATACATATAAAAAATATGAAAAATATATAAAAAATATATAGAAAATAAAAAAGACAAAAAAAAAAAAAATATATATATATATATATATATATATATATATATATATATATATATATATATATAAAATACGGAAATTTATATATATATATTATTATTATATTATTATTTTTTTATTTTTTTTATTTTCATTTTTATTTTATATATGTAAAAATAAAATAAAAATGAGAAATCGATTAAATCGTGCGAAAGATAGATGAACAATGAACATTTGTAAATTTAGTTGAAAAACACGTCCGTTCATTGATTTTTCGCATAATTAACCAAAAAAGACAAAAATTTCAACATATATATTTCGACTGAAAATTCAAACAATATGCATGACAGAAAAAGATGATATGATATGCAGATGACACGAAGTGAAAACACAATCGGGTGGTAAAAATTTGGGGTATGACACCATTCACAGCCTTACCGTTTACACGGATACCAAATAACATACTTACATCCTCCAACGTTATGGTACATTCACATGTTGGAAGATGAAAAGTATGTGTTTTTGGTCTCCATCTTTCCACCATAGCAAGTACGAGCTTCGAATCAACATTGATAGTGCTTATTTCTGCAACTTTTGCAAAACCTGCTCGTTCCAAATACGGTTTGATTGCCTCACTTGGTGCATCGATAACATAAGAATGAAGTCTAAATCTTTCGTTGTCGGGCTATTTCAAATATTGTAAAAATCAATACATTCGGTTATTAAAAAATAAACACAATGCAATGATGTAATAATAAAAATAAAAAACTTACATATACAACAACATTGGTCGGTGCTCCCCGGTGATTTTCTCCCATCCACAACATTGCCATTTGGAATAATTTGAACTGATGAAGTAGTGAAGTGTTAAGTATTGAATTAATGTGTTGAGTTTGTAATGCATATGAATAAAAAGTTATGGTATTTATAAATAAAAATTCTAAGTTAAAATATGTTGAGCCATGCAATTATCCATAGGAAAAAGAGTTGAGCCATGCAATACTATTTATTTGCATCCCCATAGATAACACACTACTAAGTAGATGTATTACTAGTATTGTAGCAAAGGATTCTGTCCAGAAAAGAAAACACACTGCACTCTCTACAGCTCGGACAATGGAAGGACGTGCCTTCCCATGCGCTTCATGGGTTTGTCATTTGGTTCGAAGACCCCAAACGGTTTCGTCTGCATGTTCATCCTTTGATTGGACGACCCCACATGAATGCTTCATGGGTTCGTCATTTGGTTGGATGAACCAACACTATTCCGTAGTACTATATATTCTTTCATATCTTATAGACTATCATCCAACTTACACTCTCTGCTTACTATATTTTCTATTCACATAATTATCATATCAATGACAGAGAGAAATACATTGGGGACCATGCACTATAATGGTTCCGTTTTCACCGATCAAAATGTCGATTTCTCGTTCAACGGTACAAATACGGTGATGTTCAAACTTCATTGTAGTTCTGATATTCTTCATCTAAAAGAACTCATCGAAAAAAGTGCAACACTCAGTTCAGGAAATTATTTACCGTCAACCATTATTTAATGGGGTAGATGGTGGTGTGTTATACGTAATGAAGCAGATAGATACAGACAAATCAGTCAAATCAATGTTTCAGTGTCATTACACAATGCCTCATTTGAAAATGATTGAGTTATATGTTCGCCTTGATGACGAAGCATATCCAACGCAATCATCATATTCGCATCAATACGGAGTGATCCAAGCAACTGATGAAGAAATTACACAAAATAATGAACATTTTATATGAAACGAGGAGGTTGCTTAATACACTGACGATGAACTACATGATGTTTGCTTTGAAGATCTTTTCGGTGATAGAGATGAAGAGGATGTTCTCCCCGTGAATTCCCAAGTAATAAATGCTCAACTCATTAATCTATACAATCTACCAGTACACATGTCAAACATATGTCTAGAGTCTTCTCAACCCATCTATATTTTTGAAAACGACACACCAAACCATATTGGTGAGAACTTAGAAGTAGGGATGGTGTTTGAAAATAAGGAAGCGTGTGTTCTATTTTTTCAACATTGGCATATTAGTAACAATCTTCATTATGGAGTATATAAATATGATTTAGTAAGGTATATAATAAAATGTAAGAACCCATAGTGTAAATTCACATGTAGAGCTGCATTGCATAAAAAGAGCACATTATGGGAGATCGCTACTATAAGCGGATCCCACACTTGTACAACGACTTTTATGTCACAGGATCATAGAAAATTAGATTCGGGAATTATTAGCCACAACATCAGGAAACTTGTTAACTGTGACGGTTCACTAAAACTTAAAGTGATACAAGCCCATATAGCGGAAAAATACGGTTATAGAATCTCATATCGGAAAGCTTGGATTGCAAACATTAAAGCCATAGAATCACTTTACGGGAATTGGGAGACATCTTACAATAAATTATCACAGTGGTTGTTGGTCATGAAGACATATCTTCTTGGAACTGTTATACAGTTGGAAACATTGCCAATTATCACAAACGACGGAACTCAATTGGGCGACCAACGGAAATTTCACCGACTTTTTTGGGCGTTCGAACCGTGTATACGTGGTTTTACTTATTGTAAACCTATTGTGCAAATTGATGAAACATGGTTATACAACAAGTACAAAGGGACTTTGTTGATGGCTGTGGCACAAGATGGAAATGGTAACATTTTTCCGATAGTATTCGCATTGGTTGAAGGTGAGGCAAATGATGGTTGGAGTCTCTTTCTCAGGAATTTGAGAATGAATGTGACCCCAAACCAATCTGTGTCTCATATCCAACCGACATCCATCAATCAAGAGTGCTTATGATGATCCTGAAAATAGATGGCAGTATCCTCTATTTTCACATGTTTACTGTATCAGACACATTGCGCAAAACTTCATGCGTGAGTTTAGAGACAAAGAACTACGGAAAACAGTTGTCAACATGGGTATGCCTACATCTTCACATGTTTATGTTTCAAAAAATATTTATTGACTAATTGATTTTCATATGTTTTACTGAACATTTTTACATAACATTTTTACTACAGGATATGCATTGACGGAGGCAACATTTAACTACTACCGGGGCGAAATACGAAGAACAAATAGAGCAACTTTGGAGTGGAAAGACAATATTCCCAGAGAGAATTGGGCGAGGGAGTTTGACGGAGGACAACAGTGGGGGCACATGACAATAAATCTGGCCAAAGCGACGAACTCGGTACTTAAGGCTACCCGAAACCTTCCTATTACTACAATGGTCAAGTCTACGTTCTATCGTCTGGGATCGCTGTTTGGGAAACGAGGACATGATTGGACAAAAATGTTGGCTTCTGGTCAAACTTTCACGGATAACTGTAATAAGGGAATGGCCAACGAAGCAAGTAAATCTAGCAGCCATAATGTCATCCAATTCGACCGCGAGAGATTCTATTTTATGGTTACTGAAAGGATTAATCAAAAAGATGGCCGACCATTAGGTACTTTTAGCGTTGATCTCAAGAGAGGGTGGTGCGATTGTGGTAGGTTTCAAGAATTTCATTTACCTTACTCCCATGTAATCGCAACATGTGCTAGTATACGGCAGGACCACAACATGCATATACCAGATGTTTTCAAGGTTCTGACGGTATTCAAGTCTACAAGGAAAGCTTCCTTGGACTTCTACACCACGAAAATTGGCCAACATATGAAGGATTTACACTTTTCCATGACGAGACAATGTGAAGGAATAAGAAAGGGCGTCCAAATAGTACAAGAATTAGAACCGAAATGGACGATCTTGAGAAAGAAAAGAGAAGATGTGGGATTTGTCGAGAAATTGGCCATATGCATAGAAAATGTCCAAATGTGGCAGGCCTGTAAAATCGGTCTGTCTAGATTAATTTGTTTGTTTTTTTTAATTTAACTTTCAATTAATATAACTTTACTTTTGTGGGATTTCAATTAATTGGGTGCCCTTTCAATTAATATAACTTTCATTTGCCTGATACAACTTTCATTCAACATTCGACAATATAAAAAAACATAAACCGCACCCAAACAAACAGGACGATAAACATCAAAATGATTTAAAATCTAAACAATCCTAGGAGACTATTACAACCATAAGGACAATATCTGCTTGGTTATACATCATCGTAACACAATCATAATCGTTTTTTTTTTTACATTTTTCCAGGCCTTCTCATCTCCATCTTTAACAAGCCTTTCAATTCTTTTAATCTTTTCTCCTTCAGGAATTTCTCCTTCTAACCATCTGGTCATGCTTCTCTAAAAGTGCTCGAACGTCACTGTGTTCCACAGTCGGATCTTCATCGGTGGCTTTACTGGAGAAAAAACCACTAAAGCATCTCTTTTGGTGAAAGGAGTATTTGGATAAGTAAAATACTCCATTTTTTATGAAAATTTTGAGACTCAAATGAAGAAATAGATGTAGATGATCTGAGATCTAGAGGTACCCAAACAATGCTATATATAGATAAATTAAAAATAATAAAATATTCCTTACTCAGCCAATGAAAGGACGAGTTCAGCCAATGCGTGGCCGAGCTTCTCCACGCAATTATTGGTGTGCATTTGATAATAATAAATTATATTTTAAAATAGCAAAATGATATTAATTTATATTTATTATAAATATATTTTTATTACTTAACAAATAGAAAAATTTTATTTTATTATAATATTATTTGAAAAAAAAATAATTATTATATTTTTAATGTTATTATATTATTTAAATTATTTTTTAAAATATTAATTAAATTATAATATGTATTATTTAAGTTTTATATATTTTAAATCAAATAAAAAATAAATAAAAAAGTCCTCTTCAATGGTTCGGCCAACCATTGGCCGAGCCCATTCATGAACGGAATTTGCATCAATAGTTCGTTCAATGGAAAGACGACCCCTAAGAGAAAGTGTGGTATTCTGGTACCTTTTTTTTTTTAAGTTTTGGCAGTTTGGTACTTTTATTTTCAGACTGTGACATTTGTGTAAAAAAATCCTTATTTTCTTTCACAATCATCATCTTACTACTCTCGTCTTCTTTCACAATGATTTTTATTTGTTCCAATTAAAAATAGTTATTTTATTTTACTGGATTGTGGTTGTTTCATTGTTTTTTTTTCATATGAATGGTTATTCTGGGCCCGTTTGAATGAATTTTAGTTTTTAGTTTTTAAAAACTATTTTGTAAATCAATTTTAAAAAAGAGTTTTGAAGAAAAAAATAAATAAAAAATATGTTTGGTAATCTAATTTTTGAAAATTGTTTTAAAGTTAATAATATTACAAATTTGCCATTAATGAAAAATCTACAATTTTTCCTTATTTTTTTTACTCTTTCTAATTTCTAAAACTAAAAACTAAAACCAAAAACCTCCAAAACCTATTTTGGTTTTTTAGTTTTTAAAATTCTCAAATAGAAAATAGTTTTCAAAAATAGTTTTGTAAAACTAAACTACCAAACAAGTTTTATAATTTTTAAATTTTAAAAACTAAAAAACAGTTTTAAAAATAGTTGTTGATGTTAATTTAATAGTTTTTCTATTGATTGTTTTAGTTTCGTTTGAATTTTTTCTTCTCTGAAGAGTTCAAAATCAAGATGATTCTAAACCGTTTAAAACCACCCAATAAAACTGAAACCCGATCAAACCATAATCCTACTTAACCGAAAATCAAATTGGAAGGAAATTGTTTTTATTCTTCCACCCGTGGTTTTCTTTGAATGAGAAGTTTATGATCCGAAACCGATCTCATCCAACCGATGTTCAGCCTTATGAGAAAGTGACATCAGATAAAAAGAATTTAGCAATAAGTATTAAATTTCACAGGGAGAAAATAAGAAAATAGAATCGAGATTATTGATAAACAACATTATGATAAAATGTAGAATATAATTTTTTTTTCAAACGTCAATGTACCAAAAACATAGAAACAGATTCAACATTGTTAGCTAAACAATAGATGCAGGAACATATAAACACTTGAGTCCTGTAGTATGAATGAAGATGAAAGCATTAAAAATTAAAATATCTAATACCATAACAAGTTAATCTTTTAACTTGATTGAAAAAAGGCATAATAATATCAACATTCATGTATGAGAAAAAACTACATAAACTTGCATTGTAAAGAATTCAAACATTGCGAAGTAATAAAGGTGTTCATACAACAATTCTATTTGAAGTTGCACTTTTTCCTTTCTGAGGATCAATAACTTTTGTTGTTCAAACTCATCATATGGTGTTCCCTGTCACAAATTATGTGGCATAAATTTGGCAAATTACACATTCAAAGCATTGAATAGTAATCCAGCTAATAATAATAAGGACTTCACATCACGTTGTTAAAATTAACAAGGAAGAAAGACAAAATAAAGAATTTCAAACTCACATCAACTATCTTAGCTACAATTAACTCCCTCAACAATTTCACCCAAAAAAATTGAGAAGCTCTCACATAAGTATATTTAAAATACCAATGTTTGAACTATATTAAAAATACCAAAACAATGTATCATAAAATTATTATTCTCACCTCAAATTTCTCACCTCAAAATTTCCCGTCACATTGAAGAAATGATCAAGTAGGTTGTTGTAACAAACAATACCAATTAACAAATAAATATTTGAGAAACAGAGTTTCTTGATGAACAATGAAACAGTTAGGTTAACAAAGAGAGAGAAGAAAGAAGGAGAATAGGATTGGGCAAATTGTTTTTCTATTCACTTGCTTAATTAGGATACAAATGATTACAAGTGAATAACAACAATTAGCTTCTCTCAACAACCTGAGAGAACTAGCCTATTTATAGGCTACTAAGCTAACTTAAACAACAAGCTAACCTAAACAATTGAATCCAAGAAACAAGGTCCAATTCGACATTACATGCTAGAACTAGGGGTGGCAAATGGGCATGCCCGCCCCGTTTAAGGCCGCCCCGCAAATGCCCGCAAAAAAATGGGACGGGGTGATCATAGTTGAGGATGCGAGCCTAAAACCTAGGCCCACCCCGCAAAAAAGTGAGGGCGGGCGGGGTGGGCCTAGGTTTTAGGCTCGCTTACATCGATGTGTTTGGTTTGATCATGATAGGTTGAATTCTTCGACATGTGTATTGCACTTTGACTATCACATTTAACTGTGATAACTCGACCTTGAAGTTTCAGCTCCTTTACAAAACCTTCAAGCCACATTGCTTCTTTCACAGCTTCAGTGAGGGTAATATACTCTGCTTCAGTGGTTGATAAGGAAACAACCTTCTGAAGTGTCTCTTTCTAACTGATTGTTGTGTTGAACATAGTGAACACATATCCAGAAATAGATTTTCTGAAATCCATACAACCTGCATAATCATAGTTGACATATCCTTCGATTTCGACTTTGCTATCATCACCACAGGCTCCACTATAAATAAAGACTTTATTTAGAGACCCGTTTATGCACCTAAGAATCCACTTCAAAGCTTGCCAGCGCACATTTCCAGGGTTGACCATATACCTACTTACAAGGCTCACTCTATACGCTATGTCTGACCTCATACAGACCATAGCATACATCAAGAACCTACTATACTAGCATTCGAAATGCTACTCATATAGATTTTTTCAGTTTTAGTACTCGGACTTTGAGCAGTACTAAGCTTAAACTGAGGATTTGTCAGAGTCACAACCGGCTTTGAATTTGACATACCAAACTTGTCGAGAATCTTCCGTAGGTATGTCTCTTGAGATAAGCATAATTTTGACTGCTTTCTATCTCTCTGGATGTCAATCCTAAGAATCCTGGTGGCAGGTCCCAGATCCTTCATGTTGAACTCCTTACTGAGTTCATCCTTCACCTCCATTACATCCTTGACACTGTTGCTAGCTATGAGGATACCATCCACATAAAGCAACAAAATAACAAGTGAGTTTCCAGGTCGAAATCTGAAGTAAATACAGTGATTGAATTGGCTCCTAATGAAACCAATATGTGCCATGAATTTGTCGAATCTTCTGTTCCACTATCGAGGAGATTATTTCAGGCCATACAAAGACCTATTCAGCTTGCACAAATAATCTTCCTTATCCTTTTTTGCATACCCTTAAGGTTGCCACATCGGGATCGTTTCATCTAGATCACCATACAGGAAGATTGTCTTCAGATACATTTGTTCAAGTTCTAGGTCGAACTTCACCACCATGGCTAACAACATTCTAATGGATCTATGCTTTACAACAGGTGAGAACACATCATTGAAGTCGACACCTTCTTTCTGAATGAACCCCTAGCAACCAACCTTACCTTAAAGTGCTTCGACATCACTCCTTCTATTCCTTCCTTGACCTTGAAAATCCACTTACAACTGACTAACCTGGCTCCTGTAGGTTTCTCAATCAACTCCCAAGTTTTATTATCATGAAGAGATTTCATCTCGTTATCCATGGCTTTTCGCCATTCAGTCTTATTTTGACTCTTCATAACTTCCTTGTAGTCTCTAGGTTCTTCCTCATGTACCTCAGTTGCAGAGATTAAGGCAAAAGATATAAGATTTGCATAACCAAGTCTCTGAGGTGGCTTGATGACTCTTCTCGACCTATCTCTTGCTAGTAGGAAGTCATCGACAGTTTCCTCAGTCCCTTCAGCATCTTGCTCTTCTTCTTCAACTTCATATGGGTTATGCACTTCAGTATCACTATGCTCCACCTCAACAGGAATATCTACCTGTTCCAGCTCCTCTTCAGAAATTTCTGTACTTCGACCACCATCACCAGTTTTCTTGAACGCCGTCTTGACTTCATTGAAAACTACATCACGACTTATGATACATCTTCTGTGGCCTAGTTCTAGGCACCACAACATATAGCCTTTGACTCCCTCAGGATATCCAAGGAACATGCATCTCAGAGCTCTAGGTTCGACTTTGTGTTCCCTAATGTGAGCATAGGCTAAACACCCAAATACTCCCAGTTTGTCGAGATCTGGTGGTTGACCCGACCAAACTTCTTCAAGTGTCTTCATTCCCAAGGCAGTCGAGGGACATCAATTTATCATATAAGCTGCTGTCGAAATAGCCTCCGCCCAAAACACCTTCTTCAATCCAGAACTAACCAACACGCATCTAACCCTTTCAAAGATTGTTCGATTGAATCTCTCAGCTAAGCCATTTTGTTGAGGAGTAACTGCTACAGTCTTATGTCTTGCAATCCCAGACTCGACACATTAGTTGTCGAAAGCTTCATTACAAAATTCAAGGCCATTATCAGTTCTCAACCTCTTAACCTTTCTGCCAGTTTGAGTTTCGACCAAAACCTTCCAACTTTTGAAATTCTTACAAGTTTTATCCTTAGTCTTCTGAACGAATACCCATAACTTTCTGGAATAGTCATCAACTATGGATAGAAAAGAAAATACCTTGCACCTGAATGTGAAGGATTCCTTGCAGGCCCCAAAAGACCAGGATGAATATAATCTAGGGATCCATGTGTTCTTTGTTTACCTTTGTTAAACTTCACCCTACAGGATTTGCCAAATACACAAGGTTCACAAAACTCCAACTTCTCGACTTTGTCACCACCTACCAGGTTCTGTTTCCCCAGTTCAACCAGGCCTCTTTCGCTGACATGGCCCAATCTCATATGCCATAATTCAGCCTTCGACATCAGTTTCGTGGATGCAAAACCTGCTGAACCACTTACAACCTCAGCATCAAGGATATACAATCCTTGTTGCTTCACGTCTCTCAAGACTTCCTTCGACCCCTTCATGACTTTCAGGATACCTTACTCTCCTTTGAAGACATATCATTTCTTGTCGAATTCACCAAGAGAAATCAAATTCCTCTTAAGATCAGGTACATACCTAACACCAGTCAATAGTCTTATTGACTCATCAGGGAGCTTGAATCTCACAGATCTAATACCTGCAATCTTACGAGCTTTATTGTTTCCCAACAACACTGATCCACCATCTTGATCACATAATTCTTCAAACACACTCTTGTTTGGAGTCATATGCCAAGTACATCCTGAATCCATAATCCACTTTTTTCAAGATTTGTTGCTCGAAACCACAAGGACATCAGATGATTCATAATCATCTTGCACAATAGCTGCATTTCCATTGTCCTTACCTCCATGATTATTCATGCGCTCAGGACATACCTTTCTTGTGTGACCCTCCTTCTTACAATTATAACACCTAATACCAGAAATATCACCACCATAATACTTCTGCTGAGTTTTACCTTTCTTCTTCTCAAACCCACCATCTCTTTTCAAGAATTTCCCTTTAACTAACAACCCTTCGCCAACTAATGATGATTTTTGCTCCTTTATTTCGTTCAAATCCTTAAAGTACAAGGCTGATTGAACTTCTTCAAAGGTCATGGACTATCTTCCATACAAGAGGGTTTCTTTGAAGTAAGCATACGACTTAGGTAGAGAACACAACACTAACAACACTTGATCTTCGTCACTTATGGTAACATCAATATTTTCAAGATCAAGAATTAGCTTGTTGAACGTATCCAACTGCTCTGTCAACGCTTTATCTTCATTCACATGGAATGAATACAAAGCTTGCTTCAAGTACAAACGATTCACCAAGGATTTTTTTCATATAAAATCCTTCGAGTTTCATCCAAAGACCACTTGTCATTGTCTCCTTCGAAACTTGCCTGAGAACCTTATCACCAAGACTCAGAACAATGGCATTGTGGGCTTTCTCAATCATCATTTTCTTATCCTTCTCCGTCAATGCAGTACCCATGACTTCTTCTCCCTTTAACGCTTCTAGCAAACCTGGTTGAATAAGAAGCTTAATATCCTCACGTATCACTCACAACAGAGGTTATGTCTAACACAAAGTCGAGAGGCCAACTATATTGTCTCATCAGTGATGTCTCACGCAACAAAACCAACACAGAGCATTAGGAGCTGATACTCACCCAAGTGTTAAGCCTAAATCTATGTCTAGATTTCAGGACAAAACATATATTACTATAACATCCATATCAAATAAATGATTGCTCCATATTAAACCAAGATCAGAATACATACACACGCTTAACCCTTTTTACATGTATTCAACTAATTTGCCCAATGAATGTGAATATCCTTCTTCATCACTATTATCACGCATCCTCGCGATACCGTATCGATCCTACTCATGCTACCCATGCTACTTAATCAACACAATACAACAAAATATAAAATGAATATCAACTCACAAAACCATGTCAAAAGCTTGCTCATTGATAGAAGAAAATCTAAGATCAAAGATTTGTAAAGGTTTTGTCAAGACCACAAATAATCATTCAAAGACAACAACAATTGAAAATCAGAATTCATTCACAAACTTACATTAGATGAAATACATAAGGTATCAAAAGATTACATCCTTCTCCAACAAGAAATCAAAGATCCTACCTTTTCTCCCTTGGAAATGAGAAGATATAAGCTCTGATCTTTTATTTACAAGTTTCTCTATCCAAAATCAAAACATAATAACCTAAAAAGTGTGAAAATCCTATTTATACAATTTAGGAATTTGCTCCATTCGCCTAGCTTAAGTGTCTCAGAAAGCTTAAACCGTCCTTGACTGTCCTCGCGGGTTCGATAGGCGGACATTTCATTCGCTAAGCGAGCCACTCTCCAAAACCTTCGCCCAAGCGAATTTTGGTTCATTTTTCCACTGCCCCAGCCAAGAGTCCTTCGCCAGGACCTTCGCCACCGTTCGCTAGGCGAACGTTTGCTGGAGAGTTCCCCAGGATTCGCCAAGCGAACCCTGCGGTTGTTTTCCTCCTTCTTTGACAGCTTGCCTCAACTACTTGTGTCTTACACTTTTGATCATTTAGTGCCTTTTCCTGCATAATAGCACACATATTAGAAGCACCAAAGGTATATTCTCAATGTTTAGAAGAACAACAATAATCATTAGCAAAACTAATGAAAACATGAGAAAAGAGAAGAAAAAGTGTAAAGAAAGATATGTCATTTTTAGGTCAAATCTGCACCTAACAGAAGGGCTCACATCTTCAAGCGCCATAAACAAAAATCATTAACTCCGGTGAACTTCTCAATTTCAAACTTTGTTGACGGCATCTTCGTCCATGCTCAGCGCACCAGTTTGTTGAAACAAAGGATACCAATTAACAAATAAATCTTTGACAAACAGAGTTTCTTGATGAACAATGAAACAGTTAGGTTAACAAAGAGAGAGAGAGAGAGAGAGAGAGAGAGAGAGAGAGAGAGAGAGAGAGAGAGAGAGAAGAAAGAAGGAGAATAGGATTGGACAAACTGTTTTTTCTATTCACTTACTCAATTAGGGTACAAATGATTACAAGTGAATAACAACAATTGGCCTCTCTCAACAACCTGAGAGAACTATCCTATTTCTAGGCTACTAAGCTAAATTAAACAACAAGCTAACCTAAACAATTGGATCTAAGAAACAAGGCCCAATTCGATGTTACATACTAGAACTAACTTCGACTACAGCATGTAACACTTCGACGTCAGCATGTGAACTAGCTTTGACTTCATGCTTGTCTCCTGTCGAAACATGAAAACTTTCCCTGCTGACAGCATCCCAGTCCACATCACTAGAGTTCGATCCAATATCTCACACAGGTTTTGTTTGCCTTCACGCACTTGACAATGGACAATTAACTTCGGAATTGAATTCCGTAGACAAACGCATACCATATTGAGACAAGAAAAAACTATTGTTCCTATTTATAGACATTTACATATAGAGTGGGTGAGTCTCTATAAGCTTTTTTTAATGGCAAAAAATATTATATAAAAGAATACAAGAAACCCCAACAACAACAGTCCACAAAGCACAATAGGTGCCAAGAAAAAGAAAATAAGATACAGGACAAAAAGCAAGAAAGAACAAAATAAGGAGATAAATCAGAAGCACCACCAAAACTACTGAAGAGCCACCACGGTACTCGCAAGTTAGAACTCAACCCAATCAGATCCACCATCAAAAATTCAGATCCTAGAAAAAAGAACTGAAGGTCCCCTGCCACACCCTAAAAAGGACAAACCCTCGCTCTGTTATAGGTGTAGATAAAGTATAGGATTTTGAAGACAATTTGTGTAGGTGCAAGAGTTCTCCCCCGCCTTATGTAACACCCCGGTCAGTTTTGTCAGTTTTGTCTTTTTAATTAATTGAGTCGTTTTGAGTATTTTATTATTATATTCTTTTATTTCCGACTTTAATGTGAAAGTATGTTATTTTTCGTCGTGAATATATTTTATTGCGTTTTGGGAACATTTGCGAGATATTTGAGTGTAGGGGTAATTTGGGCATTTTGATTTATTTTGTTAAGTTAGAATATAATAGAAAGAAAAAGAGAGAAAATAGTAAGAGGAAGAAAAAGAAGATAAGAAGAAAAGAAAAGGAGAAGAGAAGAAAAGAGAGAATTTGAGAAAACTTGGAAATCAATCAACCGACTTTCTAGAACACGATTAAATTGGGTAAGAGTGCGAAACTCGATTATACTATGTTTGTGTATGATTATGTATGTGTTTGCTTGGATGTTTCTTGTCTTTCCATAGCTTTGAGTTCTAGGTTGGAAATGAGAATTTTGTTAGAAATCGATGGTTTCGCGGTTGAAAATCGGTGTAAACGTAGTAGAATACTTGTTATCATGATTAGAATAGGTTCTTATTGTCATTTGTTGGTTTGGAACTGTTTGGTTTGAGAGAATATCATTTTTGGGTGATTTGGTGCGCTGCTGGGTTTTGCTGAAGTCGCAGGTTCGCACTGCGAATGTCCAGCGAATGGGTGGCGAGCATTCGCATAAAGTTCGCACTGCGAACGTTGTAGTATTTTTCATTCTGCCACTGTTCGCTAGAGGGTTCGCACTGCGAATGGGGTAGCGAGCATTCGCTGGATGGTTCGCACTGCGAACGGTGGGAATTTTCTGGGCTATTTTTGCTTCGGCCTTGGTTCGCTGGGACATTCGCACTGCGAATGAAGTAGCGAAGGACTCGCTAGGAGGTTCGCACTGCGAATGTAGCAGTTTTTCCCAATTTGTTTTCTTTGTAACTTTTGATCTATGTTTCGGTTTGAGGTGTGGTTTGATGCGTTAGAAAGCTTATAAAATGTACTTTCTTATGATGATGGTTTTGAGATTGTTGGCCGATTAAATTATGTCGGAAATTAGAAAATGTGTTGTTTTTGTTGTCGGCTTTTGCCGTTTAATTGTGTGAACTTGATGTGTACGTGCAATATGTTGTTGGTGTGGATATTGTATGACTTGCGTACTGTTGAGTGATGAAATTGCATGAAATACATATTGTGATGATGGTTGGTGGTCTTACGGCAAGAAAATGCGATGTATGGTAATTGTTGATATATGCATGATTATGGATGTGTATATGTGTGCATATTAACTGTCATGAGTCATTGTATGTCAAGCATCATGATATGCATTGTTGTGACGTCCTGAGTGACGGATTGATTCTAGAGGGAATCTGCTATAACATCGTGCACCTTAAAAATAAGAGGACCTAAAGCGATTTGATATATCGTGCGCCTTAAAAATAAGAGGACCTAAAGCGATGGTTATAGACGATCGTGTGCCCATGTGGGGTGTGAGCGATCGGATTGTGCGCCTTATACCGAGAGGACCTAAAGCAATCCATAAACGTCGTGCGCCTTATACCAAGAGGACCTAAAGCGACGGGGAACATCGTAGGCCCGACGGGGTGTTACTTGAGTGATCCTCAGTAATGAGCGATGATTCCAGCAGAGTTCCTGAGTGAACTAGTGATGAGAAATATTGGAAGTCGGTACCGCATGGCATGTGCATAGAGTCGTTGTGTCGGTCTCTGTGTATTTGCATAAATCATGGATTAATTGTGCATAGAATTGTGAATGTGATTGATGAGATGGAATATGTGAAATTGTATTGATGATGAGTGTATTGTGTATGATTGAGGTGTATGGGTATTTGATACTTGAGAATTGTACTGTGTTGTGTTGTATTTGATTGTGGTGCATTTGTGGTGAGAATGTTTTACCTGTGTATTTCTGTGTTAATTTATAATTACATGCAACTGTAATATGATTGTTTTTCTCACCCTTCTGCTGTTTTATAATGCTCTATGAGGCATTGCAGATTAGAGTTGCTGGAGGTCTTTTTGTGAAGCTTTCCGTCTTCATTAATTTGTCGGTCGGCTCTGATATGTGACCCCGGGTAGTTAGGGTGGCCGTTTGTGATTATTTTGTATTATGTATATGTATCTTTTGGATTGTACATGTAGGATGTTGTATATGACAAACAAACTTTCATGAGATATATATATATGTTGATATTCAGTTACGGATTTTCCGCTTATATTCTGTTTCTGAATTGTGGGTATAATACTACCTGAATGGTTGCATATCTGTATGAGCAGGTGTTGTATGTTTGTTTCAAATTGTTGTGGCGTCTCCGGTCTATGCCGTGCATGTCTTAAATATACTCTGATGAAATTTTGAATTTTTATTTATCGCTCTAATAGCTTTGGGGTATAAATTAGAGGTGTCACAATAAGTGGTATCAGAGCTAGTTCGTGTCAGTCTGTGTCAGTTTATGTCAGTCCTTGCCGGTCTTGGTGTTTGGAGTGAGCTGTTTGCTTAACCATAGTTTCTGTTATTTGAAATGAACAGAATATGGCTGGTAGGAACGATGCTGCTTTGGCTGCTGCGATGCAAGCTATGGCTCGTGCTGTGCAGGGTGCACCTAATGCTGCTGGTAATGATGAGTTCAGGAAGAACAGACCACCTGTCTTCAAAGGAAGATATGATCCTGATGGTGCACAGATTTGGTTGAAAGAGATTGAAAGGATTTTCCGAGTTATGGACTGTGCTGAGGACAGTAAAGTGAGACTGGGAACTCACATGTTACAGGAAGAAGCTGATGACTGGTGGGTTAGTACTCGTCAGGTGTTGGAAGCTGGGGATGAAGAAGTTACTTGGGAATTGTTTAGCCAGGAGTTTCTGAGGAAGTATTTTCCCGAGGATGTTAGAGGAAAGAAGGAGATTGAGTTCTTGGAACTGAAACAAGGTAGTATGTCTGTTGTTGATTATACTACTAAGTTTGTGGAACTTGTGCAGTTTTATCCTTATTATGCTGAAGCGACTGCAGAGTTTTCTAAGTGTGTGAAGTATGAGAGCGGATTGCGTCCTGAGATTAAGCAGGAAATCGGTTATCAAAGGATAAGAAGGTTTTCTGATTTGGTGGAATGTTGTAGGATTTATGAAGAGTATAGTAAGGCTCCTTCTACTTACTACAAGAGTGTGAGTGACAGGAAAGGGAAGCAACTGTTTCGTAGTGGTCCGTATGTAACACCAGCGGATAAGGGTAAGCAAAGGGGTACTTTTGATCGAAGGTCAGGTGGAGGAGGTATGTCTAATTCTCCGAGATGTTTTAAGTGTGGTGAGTTAGGGCATCGTCAGTTTGAGTGCAGGAAAGATGTGAGAAAGTGTTCTAACTGTGGAGGTGTCGGACATGTCGTAGCTGATTGTAAACGGAAGAATGTGGTGAAGTGTTTCAACTGTGGTGAACCTGGACATATTAGTACAAAGTGTCAGAAACCGAAGCAAGCTCCAACTAGTTGGAAGGTATTTTCATTGGCAGGGACTCAGACTTCAAGTACAGATCGTCTGATCCGAGGTACTTGTTTTATTAATAGTACGCCTTTAGTTGCTATTATTGATACTGGAGCGACTCATTCGTTTATTTCGTCTGAGTGCGCTAAGTGTTTGAATCTTGTGTTGTCTTTGATGGATGGTGAGATGGTTATTGATACTCCAGCAATGGGGTCAGTAACTACTTCTTTGGTTTGTTCGAGTTGTCCTTTGACCATTTATGGTAAAGACTTTGAAATGGATTTAGTGTGTTTACCGTTGGAAGGTTTGGATGTGGTTTTGGGAATGAATTGGTTGCAATTCAATTGGGTTCATATTGATTGCTATCATAAGTTGGTAAGGTTTCCTTCTCTTGAGGAAGACGAAGACTCGAGTTTCTTATCTACCAAAGAGTTGAAGAGACTTTTGGCGGAGGAAGCTCAGTTGTTTAGGTTGGTTGCGTCGTTGACTGTGGATAGTCAAGTTTCACTTGATGTGTTTCCGATTGTGTGTGATTTTCCTGAAGTGTTTCCTGAGGATATTTCAGACTTGCCGCCAGAGAGAGAGGTGGAGTTTTCTATAGATCTAGTTCCTGGTACTAGACCTGTTTCTATGGAACCTTATCATATGTCGGCGTCTGAGTTGGTTGAGTTAAAGAAGCAATTGAATGAATTGTTGGAGAAGAGGTTTGTGAGGCCAAGTGTTTCTCCTTGGGGTGCTCCAGTTTTATTGGTGAAAAAGAAAGACGGAAGTATGCGGTTATGTATTGATTATCGCCAGTTGAATAAGGTGAAGATTAAGAATAAGTATCCTCTTCCGAGAATTGATGATCTGATGGATCAGTTGGTTGGTGCTTGTGTGTTCAGTAAGATTGACTTAAGGTCGGGGTATCATCAGATTAGGGTGAAAGAGGAAGATATTCAGAAGACGGCTTTTAGGACACGTTACGGTCATTATGAATATTCTGTGATGCCGTTCGGGGTTTCTAATGCTCCAGGTGTGTTTATGGAGTACATGAATCGTATTTTTCACGAGCATTTGGATCGATTTATTGTTGTGTTTATTGATGACATATTGATTTATTCTAAGTCTCGGGAGGAGCACGCGGAGCATTTGCATATTGTTTTGCAGGATTTGAAGGAAAAGAAGCTTTTTGCCAAATTGTATAAGTGTGAATTTTGGTTGTCGGAAGTGAGTTTTCTTGGACACGTAATTTCAGGTAATGGTATTTCTGTGGATCCATCTAAAGTAGAAGCAGTTCTACAATGGGAGGCTCCGAGATCTGTTACTAAAATTCGAAGCTTTTTGGGTTTGGACGGTTATTATCGAAGGTTTATTGAAGGTTTTTCTAAACTAGCAATTCCTTTGACCCAGTTGACTTGTAAAGGGCAAGCGTTCATTTGGGATATTCGGTGTGAGGAAAGTTTAATGAGCTGAAGAGAAGATTGACGACAGCTCCGATTTTGATTTTGCCGAATCCTAATGAACCATTTGTGGTGTATTGTGATGCGTCTTTGATTGGTCTAGGTGGTGTTCTGATGCAAGATGGTAAGGTCGTGGCATATGCTTCGAGGCAGTTGAGAGTGCATGAGAAGAATTACCCTACGCATGACTTGCAGTTAGCGGCTGTGGTTTTTGTGTTGAAAATTTGGAGGCATTATCTTTTTGGTGCGAGGTTTGAAGTCTTTAGTGATCACAAGAGTTTGAAATATCTGTTTGATCAGAAGGAATTGAATATGAGGCAACGAAGATGGTTGGAATTTCTAAAGGACTACGACTTTGGCTTGAATTACCATCCTGGTAAAGCTAATGTGGTAGCCGATGCATTGAGCCGTAAATCTTTGCATATGTCCGCTTTAATGGTTAAGGAGTGGGAGCTTTTGGAATCGTTTAGAGATTTGAGTTTGGTTTGTGAAGTGTCGTCGGATAGTGTGAGGCTGGGTATGTTGAAGGCTACGAATGATTTTCTGATGACGGTAAGCGAGAAGCAGAAGTTGGACGTGAAATTAGTGGAATTGATGTTGGGTGATGGAAAAGAGGCGAGTAGTGATTTTCAAGTGGATGTTAATGGTGTGTTGAGGTTCCGTGGGCGAATTTGTATTCCAGATGATTCGGAGTTGAAACGGATGATTTTGGAAGAAGGACACCGGAGTAATTTGAGTATACATCCGGGAGCGAACAAGATGTACCAAGATTTGAAGAAGATTTTCTGGTGGTCTGGATTGAAAAGAAATATGGCTCAGTTTGTGTATGCTTGTTTGACGTGCCAGAAGTCGAAAGTGGTACATCAGAGATCGAGTGGTTTGTTGCAACCGTTGGATATTCCGGAATGGAAATGGGATAGCATTTCCATGGATTTTGTAACGGGGTTACCGAATACTCAGCGAGGGCATAATGCTATTTGGGTGGTTGTTGATAGGGTGACTAAATCAGCTCATTTCATTCTGATTGACATCAGTTTTTCTTTGGAATGGTTAGCTGAGATTTATATCAGTGTGATTGTGAAGTTGCATGGAGTTCCGTTAAGTATTGTTTCGGATCGAGATCCGAGGTTTACCTCGAGATTTTGGGAAAGTTTACATAAGGCATTGGGTTCTAAATTGAGGTTGAGTTCGGCTTATCATCCGCAGACGGATGGGCAGACGGAGATAACGATTCACTCTTTGGAAGATTTGTTGCGAGCGTGTGTTCTGGAACAAGGTGGTGCGTGGGATAGTTATCTTGCGTTGATTGAATTCACGTATAATAACAGTTTTCATTCGAGTATTGGAATGACACCGTTTGAAGCATTATATGGACGAAGATGTCGAACACCATTGTGTTGGCACGAATCTGGTGAGAGAACGGTGGTTGGACCAGAGATGGTGCAACAGACTACGGAAAAAGTAAAGTTCATTCGTGAGAAAATGAAGGCTTCTCAGAGTAGACAAAAGAGTTATCATGATCGGAGACGGAAGGATCTTGAGTTTCAAGAGGGCGATCATGTATTTCTAAGGGCTACGCTGGTAACGGGTGTTGGTCGTGCATTGAAATCGAAGAAGCTTACTTCTCGATTTATTGGTCCTTACCAGATATCTGCGATAGTGGGTGCGGTGGCTTATAGGGTGGCGTTGCCGCCGAGTTTGTCGAATTTGCATGATGTTTTCCATGTTTCACAACTTCGGATAATTCCTCTCATGCACTTTAAGTTGCCTTGAAGCATAAGCTATAACTTGCCGATTTTGCATCAACACGCCTCCCAAACCCATCAAAGAAGCATCACAATACACAACAAATTATTCTGAAGGATTCGGTAAAACCAAAACAGGAGTTGTAGTCAATCTTCTCTTAAGTTCTTGAAAACTTTCCTCACACTTTGCATCCCAAACAAAATCTTGACCCTTCCTAGTCAATAGCGTCAACGACAAAGATAACTTAGAAAATCCTTCAATAAATTTCTGATAATAACCTGCCAAACCAAGAAAACTTCTAATCTCAAAAACAGATTTCGGAGCTTCCCATTGTGATATCACTTCAACCTTCGACGGATCAACCGCAATACCTCTACTCGAAATCACATGTCCAAGAAAACTAACTTCCTTCAACCAAAACTCGCACTTAAAAAGTTTAGCATACAACTGCTTCTCCTTCAACACAGATAGCACAATCATCAGATGCTCAGCATGTTCTTCTTCACTCTTCGAATAAATCAAAATATCATCAATGAACACAACCACAAATTTATCCAAATAAGGATGGAAAATACTATTCATGTACTCCATAAATACACCTGGTGCATTAGTCACACAAAATAACATCACAGAATACTCATAATGTCCATACCTTATTCTAAAAGCAATCTTCTGAATATCCTCAGCCTTCACACGAATCTGACGATACCTAGATCTCAAATCTATCTTACTGAACACACTTGCACCAACCAACTGATCCATCAAATCATCAATCCTCAGAAGTGGATACTTATTTTTGATAGTCACCTTGTTCAATTGTCTATAGTCCATACAAAGTCTCATAGAACCTTCTTTCTTCTTAACTAACAACACTGGTGCACCCCACGGTGACACACTTGGACAAATAAACCTCTTCTCCAGCAAATCTTCAAGTTGACTCTTCAACTCTTTCAACTCTAATGCGAACATACGATATGGAGCCATCGATACCAGACTAGTTCCAGGAACTAAGTCGATCGAAAACTCCACCTCACATTCCGGCGGTAAATCACTTATCTCATCAGGAAAGACTTCCGGAAAATCACGAACAATTGTTAAAGCATCAACTGCTCCACTTTCACTAATACTCAAAGTTGTCATCAACATAAACTTCTCAGCACCATCATGCACCGACTCATCAAAATAATCTGTAAGTACTTGGCTTAACTCCAAACAATTCACTGCACACACCATCTAAGCTCGTAAGACACGTCTATTCCATCCAACACGACCCCGTCTACTATCAACAAGAGATTAAGGGTGATCAATTCCTCAATTTGTCAATAGACAGCTGACAATCATGATGGGGCATAAACCATCTTTACCAAACTATAATAGCGTTCCTTGCAATCAGCAGCACACCAAACCAACATTCCACAACTAAAACATCTCAGAGAAGCAAAAACTTCTCCCCCACTTGTTTCAATCTCACTCCCGCAAACAAAGGTTAGAAAAACAAACGAGTACTGACAGTGTTTTCACACACATGTCGCATACTAGGAGACAAACAACATTAGACAACCTGACCAGATGGACCGACCTGCTCTGATACCACTAATGTAACACCCTTCTAATCCCCGCGGAAAACATATAATAAATCAGAATAAATAATCATGCTATTCACTTAAGGGTGTCACACATAATCATAAAACATCATACAACACCTGTCATGCTCATTAACACTTAAGTTATTTCATGCCTTTCAAAAACTTCGCTTAGCATGTAGCAGCAGATCCAAATTAATCATAATTGACATAAAGAGAGTTTCATGCTTATCACATTAATAAACAATACTTGGGCATAAAAGCCAAACTTCATACAATTTAAATAAGCATAAAAGCATAAAGTAGAGTACATAGTGTATCTCTAAAACATAAAACAACGATCCCAGTGTTACATGATCAGAGCACGACTCGACCCAACATAAATAAATAAAGCCACTAAACAGTTGCATCAGCGGCTACCTCGCTCTACGAGCAAGTCTACTTCTCGGTACCTGAGCGATGTCCTATAAAACATCATTCCAACAGAAGGGTGAGAATTCACATCAATATTGAAATTATAAGATAATGATTTTTGTGAAACATATAAACACAAATAATAAATAATCTCACACTTCAATATTCATCAACAAGTATCACTCAAGTATCCACACAATTCATATCAAATTCCAATACTCAACAAGTCACAATCACACACATACTTCCATATAACAATCATATATGCCATGCGACTCGATGCAAACTCAATGCAACTCATGCCATGTGGTACCAACACTTGTTATTTTTTTTTTCGGTTTTTACATTAAACCGGGTCCGTTCTCTAGACCAATAACACACAAAGCCCGTTCTCTAAGCTTTCAAACCCCTCTCTAGGTTTGGGACAAGTCACTAGCTCCCACGGAACTAGCAAACATTGCCTCTTGACACAAATGATGCGTATGCAATCAACAACCATATGCAATTAAGACCATTCTCTAATCTTAATATCATGCATATCTCCAATAATTCATCACACTTGAATTATCACACAATCGCACACACAATTACATCTCATAATCAAAGTATTCATACTTTAGATTTAGTCACCACAATCAACCAATAATACTTTAGATTTAGTCACCACAATCATCCAATAATACACATGGACTAACTAAATCCAATCACAACTCATAAACATAATTTACCGATTAGATATGGACTAATAGTCAATTACTAATAATTGAACCCAATGTCCAAATAAATAATCAATTTAATATTCAATAAATATATACTATTTTAATAACTACTAATATTTCAATAATTAGTCAATATTTCAAAATAACTAATTAATATTGAATAAAAGAAATAATGTTTTAATTAAACTTTTAATATATTAATTGAATAGTTCATAATTAAATTAATTAATTCATTTGCCTTGATATAAGTATTGCAGTAGAGAAAGAAAACCCTCCTACTAATAAACCACCCCTTGCGCAGTAATTTAGGAGAAAGGGGGTGGTTGCTATTCCACTTCATGTAATATAGTATCATTCCATTTATATATATAATTAAATTTTGGCTACAGGGCATTTAAGCATTTACCACTCCCATAAATTAAAGAGGCACTTAAGAAATACTTGGGTAATTAAATGTACCTCACCTAGCTTCCTAGTTCATTTTCTTTTTGTACAGACTATCAACAAGGGGGAGGCGCATGAATAGTGAGATGGTGGAGCCACTTATAAGACTTCTACCGAGGTTAATTTTCACCGCATGATAGTATGGTAAAGTCTAAATGCTCTCTTAAATAATTAATAATGTATGACTTCATCTTCTCACCATCAGCATTATTCTTTAATGCCACATTCCACTCTCTCCAATTAACAATTATCACTATATTATGCTGCAATTACTTATTAATCTACACTAGTATGAATTCCTGAATCCAGCGCAATAAATGGAAAGAAAGAAACAAAATAATAAAACAGAACATTATGCTACAGGTCCTGCACTACAGTAGGAGAAATGAACATTTCCATTTTCAGATTTTACAGCTTCAATAAGTACCCTAAATCTCTAATGGGTCTCTAATCTATTACCAAAATTAATTTTCAAACATCAAAAATCAATAATTTTCAGAAATAATCATTAACCTAATTAATTCTATTTCATAGAAAAATTTTGGAGATTTTATTTTAACACTAATTCTACCCAATAATCAACACCAAAATAACTCCAATATTGAATAAAATCTCACCCTTACCTTGAATTTCTTGATGACTTTGGGTCCCTCTCCCCTTCTACTTTTCCTCTTTTCTCTTCTCGTCCTCTACACTTTTCCTCTTCTAATTTTTCTGATTTTTACTCTCTCTTTCTAACTCTTACTAACTCTCTTACTAAAACCCTACTATTCATTCAATAAAATGGGCTTAACTCAACCATTATTAATTTTACTGTTAACACCTCCCTCAAAGCCCACTAATTCTAGTAACCATAAATTATCTTAAATAGAATAAGTTAAATAGTTTACCAAATATTAACAATCTAATTAAAATAAATAATTAGATAAATTTCACAATTCAATTTATTTTCAAATAATAAATTAAATCACATATTTCAATTTAATCATTAAATCAATTAATTCACAGAAATTAAATAAATCAATTAATTTATATAAACTCAATAAATTATATAAATCAAATAATTCATATAAATTCACTAAATCAAGTAATTCATTTAAATCAAATATTTCAAATAAATTAGATAAATCATATAAATCAATATTTCATGAAATCACTTAATAATTAATATAAATAATTCATTACTAAAATCGGGGTGTTACATTCCGGATCCGTCGCATGTGATTCCGATGGATGAGGTTTGAGGTAAGGGAGAACCTTACGGTTGAGGCTTTGCTGGTGAGTATTTTGGATCGCGAGTTGAAGAGGTTGCGGAGCAAGGATATTGCACTTGTGAAAGTGGCGTGGGGAGGCGCTGCTGAGGGCAATTTGACTTGGGAGTTGGAGAGTCGGATGCGAGAGTCGTATCCAGAGTTGTTCGTCTCAGGTAAGATTTTCGAGGACGAAAATTTCTAAGTGGGGGAGAGTTGTAACGCCCCGGTCAGTTTTGTCTTTTTAATTAATTGAGTCATTTTGAGTATTTTATTATTATATTATTTTATTTCTGACTTTTATGTGAAAGTATGTTATTTTTCGTCGTGAATATATTTTATTGCGTTTTGGGAACATTTGCGAGATATTTGAGTATAGGGGTAATTTGGGCATTTTGATTTATTTGGTTAAGTTAGAATATAATAGAAAGAAAAAGAGAGAAAATAGTAAGAGGAAGAAAAAGAAGAGAAGAAGAAAAGAAAAGGAGAAGAGAAGAAAAGAGAGAATTTGAGAAAACTTGGAAATCAATCAACCGACTTTCTAGAACACGATTAAATCGGGTAAGGGTGCGAAACTCGATTATACTATGTTTGTGTATGATTATGTATGTGTTTGCTTGGATGTTTCTTGTCTTTCCATAGCTTTGAGTTCTAGGTTGGAAATGAGAATTTTGTTAGAAATCGATGGTTTCGCGGTTGAAAATCGGTGTAAACGTAGTAGAATACTTGTTATCATGATTAGAATAGGTTTTGATTGTCATATGTTGGTTTGGAACTGTTTGGTTTGAGAGAATATCATTTTTGGGTGATTTGGTGCGCTGTTGGGTTTTGCTGAAGTCGCAGGTTCGCACTGCGAATGTCCAACGAATGGGTGGCGAGCGTTCGCATAAAGTTCGCACTGCGAACGTTGTAGTATTTTTCATTCTGCCACTGTTCGCTAGAGGGTTCGCACTGCGAATGGGGTAGCGAGCATTCGCTGGATGGTTCGCACTGCGAACAGTGGGAATTTTCTGGGCTATTTTTGCTTCGGCCTTGGTTCGCTGGGACATTCGCACTGCGAATGAAGTAGCGAAGGACTCGCTAGGAGGTTCGCACTGCGAATGTAGCAGTTTTTCCCAATTTGTTTTCTTTGTAACTTTTGATCTATGTTTCGGTTTGAGGTGTGGTTTGATGCGTTAGAAAGCTTATAAAATGTACTTTCTTATGATGATGGTTTTGAGATTGTTGGTCGATTAAATTATGTCGGGAATTAGAAAATGTGTTGTTTTTGTTGTCGACTTTTGCCGTTTAATTGTGTGAACTTGATGTGTACGTGCAATATGTTGTTGGTGTGGATATTGTATGACTTGCGTACTGTTGAGTGATGAAATTGCATGAAATACATATTGTGATGATGGTTGGTGGTCTTACGGCAAGAAAATGCGATGTATGGTAATTGTTGATATATGCATGATTATGGATGTGTATATGTGTGCATATTAACTGTCATGAGTCATTGTATGTCAAGCATCATGATATGCATTGTTGTGACGTCCTGAGTGACGGATTGATTCTAGAGGGAATCTGCTATAACATCGTGCGCCTTAAAAATAAGAGGACCTAAAGCGATTTGATATATCGTGCGCCTTAAAAATAAGAGGACCTAAAGCGATGGTTATAGACGATCGTGTGCCCATGTGGGGTGTGAGCGATCGGATTGTGCGCCTTATACCGAGAGGACCTAAAGCAATCCATAAACGTCGTGCGCCTTATACCAAGAGGACCTAAAGCGACGGGGAACAACATAGGCCCGACGGGGTGTTACTTGAGTGATCCTCAGTAACGAGCGATGATTCCAGCAGAGTTTCTGAGTGAACTAGTGATGAGAAATATTGGAAGTCGGTACCGCATGGCATGTGCATAGAGTCATTGTGTCGGTCTCTGTGCATTTGCATAAATCATGGATTAATTGTGCATAGAATTGTGAATGAGATTGATGAGATGGAATATGTGAAATTGTATTGATGATGAGTGTATTGTGTATGATTGAGGTGTATGGGTATTTGATACTTGAGAATTGTACTATGTTGTGTTGTATTTGATTGTGGTGCATTTGTGGTGAGAATGTTTTACCTGTGTATTTCTGTGTTAATATATAATTATATGCAACTGTAATATGATTGTTTTTCTCACCCTTCTGCTGTTTTATAATGCTCTATGAGGCATTGCAGATTAGAGTTGCTGGAGGTCTTTTGTGAAGCTTTGCGTCTTCATTATTTTGTCGGTCGGCTCTGATATGTGACCCCGGGTAGTTAGGGTGGCCGTTTGTGATTATTTTGTATTATGTATATGTATCTTTTGGATTGTACATGTAGGATGTTGTATATGACAAACAAACTTTCACGAGATATATATATATATATATATATATATGTTGATATTCAGTTACGGATTTTCCGCTTATATTCTGTTTCTGAATTGTGGGTATAATACTACCTGAATGGTTGCATATCTGTATGAGCAGGTGTTGTATGTTTGTTTCAAATTGTTGTGGCGTCTCCGGTCTATGTCGTGCATGTCTTAAATATACTCTGATGAAATTTTGAATTTTTATTTATTGCTCTAATAGCTTTGGGGTATAGATTGAGGGTGTCACACCTTACCCACAAACCATTTTCAGGCCAAACAAGTGCTCTGATCCTCCACTTCTTTCACTGTTATTGCGAATCCATTAAAGATTACATTATTACAATATTTCCAAATAGACCAAATGATTGCATGTCAAATCATAAGGTAGTCGCCTCTTGACTTAACTCTATCTTCCTAAGAATTAAAAAACTAGAAAAAACCCCTAAGATCCTGGTGGAAACCCACAAAAACGAAAAATAAGCCTACTAATATATGATAACACCCATCTCCTAAATAGATTAACTCTATAGGGAAATCTATTCAACAAAGCTTTCCAGAAAAAAAAAGATATTAAAAGGGGACAATTGCACCAAATAATGAAAAGAATGTGACTCTCAAGTTGAACAAGGGCCAAAAAAGGATGATAGACTCCCCCTCTGGACATAATAGGCATAGGCCACTAGAAAAGCGTTATCTATAGAGTGCTTCCAAATCCACCTATCTTTGTCCAAGGTAAGGATAACCTCTCTAAGCAACACTCTGAGCTCCTCAAGAATAAACAACTCTCTCAGAAAGAAGGCTCTCCTCCATTTAAGATCTCAAGTCAGGATCCCACTAACCACAATTCCTATCTCACCTACTAGACTTTTTTTTCTGGAGAGAAACAAAAAATATCAGGAAACCTTTCCTTAATGGTAGATATCCCTAACCAAGGATCCTCCCAAAAGGAAGTGTGGTAACTTAAACCCACATTCCTGAATATACCTTATGAAATCCAATATAATTTACAACTCTCTTTATCCCCAAGAAGAGATATATCTTTCCACAAAGACGAAGTAGAACAAAAACCCATATCCCTACTTCCTTAAGGGGAAGAGATAGAGATACCACCATATGTAGCTACTAGGACATCTCTCCAGAACCTTGAATCCCCTACAAGTAATCTCCATCTCCACTTTTCCAAGAGATCCAAGTTAACTAACCGGGGATCCCTCACGCCTAAGCCCTCTCTACTCTTAGGCTTACCACACCATCCCAATTCACCCAGAGGATCTTGATTTTGTTATTCACACCTCCAAAAAAAATCTTTGTAAATAAGTTATCTTCTTCCAAATCATAACAGGCATCTTCAAGAAGACAAGTAGAAAATAGGAATAACATTAAGTACTAAATTAAGGAGAACAACTCTACCCCTTAGGCTATCATATCGATGCTTCCACGAATTGAGTCTTTTTTCCAACAAAATGAACAAAGGTTTCCAAGTTGACACAAGTCGAGGATTATCCCCAACAGGCATACCAAGATACTTAAAAGGATGAGATGTTATCTCGCAATGGAGAAACTCCCCAACAGAAGTAAGGAAAGCATGATCAACATTAACATCAATCAAACTACTCTTGAAGAAGTTAACATGAAAACTAGAAGTCCCCTCAAAACCTCTAAGAATAGCCTTAAGGCACCACAGATAGTCAATAGATGGTTCGGCCACCAAAAGTGTGTCATGAGCATACTGCAAGTGAGATACAACCAAACATGAGTTACCAATTTTAAACCCAGAATAAAGACCTAGCTCCTCAACCCTCACAACCAAACCACTGAGCCCCTCTAACACCAGGAGAAAGAGGAAAGGAGTTAGAGGATCTCCTTATTATAAGCCTCTTTGAATGCTAATTTCTTGGGTGGTGCATCCATTCACCAACATCACAAGATTACCACAAAAAACACAAGCTTTCATCCAAGATCGCTATTTCTCACTAAACTCGAATCTGATCTACATGTAATCCAGGAATTTCCAGCTAACTGAATCATAAACTTTCTCAAAATCCAACTTAAAAATAAGGAAAGGAGATTTAGATATCTTAGTCAAGTCTACCACCTCAAGAATTGCCACTACTCCGTCCACCAACATTCTCCCTTTAAGTAAATTCGATTGGCTAGGAGAGATAAACTTCTCCATCACCTCCCTTAGTCTAAGGTGTAGACTAAACAAACATTCAAGGTTACTTTTGAGTCAACCACATGGAAACCAACAAATTTAAGAATTTAAATTGTAAGATATCATGCACATTAACATCAGGAATGCATATGTATATTAAAAAGTAAATGATTTGTGAGTCATTTTGGAAGCTCAAATTGCAAATTCCATATAGAATATAGATGTATTTATGATTTGAATAAACTCATTACACAAAACATTACAAATTACAAAGTAAAATATGTCATGATACTCATAGTTCAAGCACCCAATAGCTTCAGCGTATGAAAATTTTCATTATATTCTTCATAGGTGTGGTTGTAGTGTAACACATCAACACTTCCCACCTATATTCGAAGGATATTACAATAACATCAAAATATTATTTTAATGCAGAAATACCTATATGATTGGAGCTTCTTATTATGTTTTCAAAACACCACAAAAATAGGTTAAGTTACATTAAAAACATGCTTCATAAGTGCTAAGTTTACACAAAAAATTTGGAAACTTCAAACAGAGCAAGGGAAATTTGAAACCATTATATGTTTTAACCATTTTTTATTAAAGAGAAGCCGAAGCGGAAAAAAAACAGCTTCAATATATGAGTATAAAAATACTAACACTTATTTTAAATGATATTTTTTGAGACAAGAATAAGTCTATTTTAAATCTCATGTATTAAAGATAAGTGTTATGTAATTAGATAAGTCTATTTTAAATCTCATGTATTCCGACTATATACATCAGATAGATTTTATTAAGCTTTGCATGGTTAAGCCGAACCATAACACTTATTATTTTATTTATCATAGCTTGGAAATATCAAATTAAATATTGTATACATTTTAAATATTGAATAAATTAATTTAAATTAAGAAAAGTTTGAAGTTTTTCATGGTGTCTGTGGCAATGTGTTCAACTTTTGAGTTTGTCTTTTTAAAAATAATTTAAAATTTAATTTTTATTTTTATTTTATTACTAAAGTAAATTATGAGAGAGAGCATATCCACTACAAGAAAAATGTGATCCATTAGTGTGATATAACCACATGAAATTCACGTCACAAAAAGGTCGTTGCCACATGAAAAACATGTCGTATTAGTTATAAAATAATTAACAATTAAAATTCTGCTGATGTAATTTAAAATGTGTGAAAACTTTTTAGTGACGTGAAAAATATGTGGCTAATCAAAATTTATAATAATTAAAAACTGAAATGCAGCTTTTCACATGGGGTGGGAGAAGTTAAAATTTCCAAAAATTTTGTTATGATGTTTATTTCACGTCGCTAAAAGGTTTCAAAAACTAAAAAATTTAAGTGGAAAATGTTACTGGTTGATTTAATTGTGATGTAGAGATCCTAACACACTTTAATATATGATGCACTTCGAGCACACTGACGTGTCCGTCGAATAAAGACTGCAAGTATACAGCTGTTCGCGTAGTTTTAAAAAGGTTGTCGATTCCACTGGAAAGGGATAATCAAACTAATGCAATCTATTGTTGCAGTGCAAAGCTAAGGCTAAAGATTAACGGATTTGAGACGGGAAGAAAGAATTACTAATTTCTAAAGGTTTTTTAAAATATCAATAAAAACGAGTCCGGAATATGGATTTCGCGTACCTAAGGGACTTGTAGAAATCAGGTGCTAATAACGACTGAACTTACTTCCATAGAAAGTACTAACTTAAAGACTCCGTCTCACACTCCCGGGCTATCGACAAGAACCACACCTTTCAACCACAGGATTTTGCTCTCGCTCGCCCGTTTCAATTAAAAAACGTATTTTGAAAGTTAATGAAATTCTAAAAGATGCCTAAAGCGCTCTCGCTGTTTTTAGGATCGATGCCTAATTTTCATTATCAGTTCATCCTTCACACTCTCGCGCTATCGGTCCGAACTTAGTATATTCCTCACTCTCGTGTCGAAATAATAAAACATGAAGATTTAAAAACAAAGATCAAAACTAACATACAATCAATAATTTCGCACCTAAATTTTCTATGGAGTCTCGTCGGTAACGATGGTCCTCATACGCCGCACTCAATTAATTTAGCAAGACATGATATTTTTCGTAGAAAACATGTTAACGGTAATCGGAATTAAAACTAACATTGTAGACAAAATTAAAGTAAATTCAAATGCAAAAATAAAAATAAGAAATAAACCTGTAGAGTAATAATACGAAACTTGAAAGGAAAAATACAATAAAAAGTGCGACAATTCCTTGATGTGATTAATTGCCGCTTTAAAACTAAATTTATGCCTAAGAATCTAAACGAAATTTTAGCAGAGCTTCCGCGCGATTTTGGGGTCTTTGGAAAGTGACAAATGAGTCCTATATATAGAGAAAATACTGATCCCAACTGCTCTGGTCGTGGCCTTTGAGTGGAGGGAAAGAAGGAGGAAAGATAACTACTCAAAACAGTTGCAGAATTTGAAATCTGCAACTGCGCTGCCATGGCGAACGCCATGGCCTTCCTTCATTAAATTACGTGGCATGCTGATATATGGCAAACGCCATATAGCCACGGCGAACGCCATATCAGCAAAAGGGCATAATTTCTTCTTTTATGCTGCATTTTCCTATTCTTCGACTCTTTTTTCGTTTCGCTCCCGATTCCGCAACAGATGAAGCTATCAACTGCAAAACACAACAAAATAGAGTAAAATACAAATAAGACTCGATAAAAACAGACGAATAATATGCGCAATGAGTTTAAAAATATGATACGATTTCTCGTTATCAAATTCTCCCACGCTAAGACTTTTGCTTGTCCTCAAGCAAACTCCCAACACATATGAAAACAGTAGATGCAATATCCGAAACATTAGCACGACATGACTCTAAAACGGTACACAACTATTAGGCTAATGCTAAAAGGATAGGTACTAGACTTTGATAACAAGGGTACCGTAATGTCACATATCCGCAATTGCAGACAAAAACTCCCCCCAATGCGATACTAATCCAAATCATACCATTATAACTCGACCTACATTCCTTATTTCTTTTTCCCTCTTTTTCATTCTCGCGCGATCACTTTAAGCCCGTTATCCCCGCACTCGCATGGTAAGTGAACCTGTTAGTGTTTATGCTCTCAGTATTCAACTTTTTCCTCTTTTTCTTTTCTTTTCTTTTCGAATTTCAGAAATCCGATCTGTTGGGCTAAATGGCCGGTGAGGGCCACCTAACTTAGAGGGAACCGAATATTTTCATTCGCTTTTCTATAAAATAGCTTAATTCAGATTATTATTATTTTTTCGAGATCACCACATATTTGCACCGGTTCATTACTTAGCGTGTGCCTTAGGATGGTGCTGACCGCAAAAATAAACTACTCAAGAGACTACTACATAAACTCGGAAATCAAGGTCTCGGCATAATGGTTATTTAGATCGGTGTCGCATACTTAGGGAGTCTAGGGTGCTAGGACGGTACCGACGATGTCATACCCCAAATTTTGACCCTAGATTCTATCATAATTCTAGGAGCATCAAGCATTGCATTGCTAATCCTAACCTTGTTCAAGTTTGTTCTTGTTTGATTCCATCTGAATTAGGGTTTTGTCTCAAGAAAATCAAGAGGATCTTTATTTGATCAGTCAATAATTTGGATTGATCATCAACCAATCAAGTGTGCATACACTCAAGATACCTCTCTTCATTAAAAATCAATTGCAAATTGGTCATATTACAAGTTCATTGAGGCTCAACTTCATCTGGTCACAAATTAGGATTTTGTCTGGAAAAGTCAAATGTGCCTTTGACTTTTGATCAAAGCATGATCCCAAACCTTGGGACATGGTTCAAGACACCCAAATACATCCTTGGAGTCCATCCATGATGTTTGAAAGATTCAATAATTCCAGATCATTGAAGATCACACAGTTGAATTTATCTGTTACATAAGCTTTATCTGACAAAGTCAACCCTTTAACTTTTGGGTTTTGTGGTCAAAATTGAGGTCATCAAGCTAAAATTCATCAATACATGTTTGATCAATGAGTTTGGGCATGAAAAATCAAGATTTGAATGGTTTCTTGCAAAAGGGGCAAAATTGAGGAACTTGGTTTTTTTCCAAGTATAGGAAAAAACCATAGTTTTTGTGCCAACTTTGAAGAATCATAACTTTCAATCTACATATCCAATTGTTGTGTTCCAAATATCAAATTGAAGCCCTCACAACATACTACAACTTTGTCACTCTGAGTCCATCTCCAAAAAGTGCTTGGATTTTGAGTTATTGAGCCATCAAGTTTGGAAAAATCTTCTAACACTTAGAAAAATTTCCAAAACAGTTTTTGTTCATTGAAAGTACCAATCTTTGGAGACAGTTTTCACCATGATCCCTTGGGATTCAAGAAATTCATCAAACATTAAAGTTGTAGAGCATTTTTTGGGCTTTCCAAAAAGTACAAGAACTCCTCCATAGCATGTGTGAGCTGATAGAATCGAAGGGATGAAGTTAGGGTTCCAAACTTGATTTCTAAGTCATTTTCACAAAACATTCTTTTGAAAAACCTTCTACAAACCACAAATCCCTTGATTAAGGGTCTCAAATATTGCAAATCTCTCTTTAGTTAGAGTTTTACACAAACATTTTTTGCATTACACACTAATTTGAATCATTGTCCAAGAGATATACCACTTTTGGCCATTTTTGCATAAAGTAACTTTGCTACTTTGATAAAGCAAGCTTTAATGCATCAAATCAACCTTGAGCCATGCTGATGTTGGTGATCACACTACCCCATAGTATTAGTAAGAAAATATTCTCAATAACCCTATGATACTACTTGAACCAAGTCCATATTTTTGTAAAAACTTACCATTCATTCTCAACCAAGCCAAAACCTTCAAACCTAACTATTCTGACCAGAGCTTTTCTCCACTCTTTTCCTATAAATAGAGGTGCTCTCTATGCTTCTAAACAACAACAAAAAACCTTACAAACTCTTTCTCAAAGTCTCTATATTCTCTCACCCACCCGATTTTGCAAGAATACTCCATTTTTGCCAAATCTCAAGTCAAATACTTTTCACTCGTGCACTTTGCAAATAAACTCCATAAATCACTTCCATACATTTATTATAACTTGTTCCAACCATTGAATAACTTCTGTAACACCCATATCACCATCCACCATTCCATTTGCTCATCTTGCAAAAACCTTCAAGTAAGATATTCCAAGAAGTTTATGGGTGCTCTTTTTACACAAGCATCATCCAAAGTATTCAAGAAGGCATATAGGGTTCCTATTTCTCTTATGGAACTTCATTGAAGATGCCTTAGACTTTCTCCAAGAGGTAAGCATCTCACTCTTTAAAACTCTTAAGTATGCATCATTTATGAATGGTTTGTGAAGCAAAAATGTAAATAATAATGTGCTTAGTGTGTGATTGCTACTGTTTGCACTTTAACATGTTTATATCTGATGTTTTTGTTGTTTGAAAACTAAGGTTCAGTTCTTGTTTTTGACTTGGTGTGACTTGAACAATGAGTTTTAGCTTGTGAGAATGATACCATTGAATTCCTGAAATTTTTCTAAGCAATTTGCTTTTTTATATCTTTTGATTTCGTTGAAAAATGGAGAAGTTATGGTTGATGGAAGTTTGGTAGAAACTCTGGTTCAGTTCTGGTGTGAAGGAACTTTTTTTTTGTCAATTTCTGCACTGATCTTCCACCAGTGGAAGTTTCCTTCAAATCTGTCTGAAGGAACTTTTTTGTCAATTTTTGCACTGATCTTCCACCAATGGAAGTTACCTTCAAATTTGTCTGAAGGAATTCTTTTGTCAATTTTTGCACTGATCTTCCACCAGTGGAAGTTACTTTAAAATTTGTTTGAAGGAATTTCTGGTCAATATTTGTATCATTTATCATCTTCATCATTTATGCTTAGATATCATGTATGAATGTATGTGCCTTGTTACTTTGATACCATGTGTGAGTGTCATTGATTATGTTTATGATACCATGTTTGAGTGTCATCTTTATGCTTAGATATCATGTATGAATGTCTTTGAATTGTTACTTTGATACCATGTTTGAGTGTCATTATCAAGTTTAGATATCATGTGTGAATATCTTTATCTTTATGCTTAGATATCATGTATGAATATCTTGGTCTTGTTGTTTTGATGCCATGTTTTAGTGTCTATCTTTCACACCATGTTTGAGTGTTGTTAACATCTTTGATTGGTGCCATGTTTGGGTGTATATCTTTCACACCATGTTTGAGTGTTGTTTATATCTTATTTACACACCATGTTTGAGTGTTGTTATAATCTTTGATTGATGCCATGTCTGGTACCTTCACGACTTTACTTCCTTGCCTGAGATTTTTCTCTGTATTCCACTGATGTTGTTGCTTATTTCCTAACGTTCCAAAGGAAATGATCCCCTTTAGTTGACTACTATGTCATACTTAGGAAAACTTTAGGTCCCTCCCTTTATCATAGCCTTAGGATTGATGTCGCCGTACTCCATGTAAGTGTCATGGTGATGAACACTTACTTTCCTTGTTTTAACCTAGTCTTAGGTTTAGAGTCGCCGTACTCCATGTGAGTATCATGGTCATGAACACTTACTTCCCCATTGGAACCTTGAACACAGTCAAGAGTTCCTCACCCCTAGTTAGGTGAACTACGGAGGCTTTGATTCCTCATTCCTAGTCAGCATACGTAGGCACAAGACGCGATATCTTGTCGAGCCCACTAACAACTAACAACTAACTCCCTTATCCCTCGCCGCCGCGCGATCGAGACTAGTTTACCTCACCCTTTATCCTAGCCTTAGGTTTGGAGTCGCCGCACTCCATGTAAATGTCATGGTGATGAACACTTACTTTCCCTTTTATCTAGCCTTAGGTTTGGAGTCACCACACTCCATGTGAGTGCCATGGTTATGAACACTTACTTCCCCTCTAGAACCTTGACCATAGCCAGGAGTTCCTGACCCCTAGTTAGGTGAACTACGAATGCTCTGATTCCATCCTAGTTAGGATACGTAGGTACGAGATGCGATGTCTTGGAGAGCTTACTTAGTGTATAAACCCCTAGGTTTTTACCTTAGCACATTTTCCTTAGCATGCAAACAATAATATAACATAAATACTAACAAGAGGTTCCTATAGAGTACTACAGATACTTAGGATGCTAACATCTTCCCTAGGTATAACCAACCTCTGAACCTTAGATCTATAGCTTTGTTGTTACATAGCGTACTTAGGGTTTTCTTTCAATCTTTACCATTTCCTTTGGATAAATCAAAGCTCGGTGGTGAGCTTCATGATTTGTGATTCAAGTTAATTAATAGCGTGAAATCCGATTCTCACCGTAACAGAAATGACTACTTCACTGGGGAATATCCTCCTAAGAGGGTTAAGCCTATCTTGTTTGCATTTGTATTATTCTATATGTTTGCCCTCTTGTATATCTGTATATTTGTAAATATCTATATATATATATCTATTTGTGCTTGGGTTTTCTGTATGCATGGTGGTTACCTTGAGTGGTGAGATAAGTACTAACCCGGACTTGAGCGTACACCTGTGATAGGATAGTGGTATATTCGATAGTTAGCTGTTGGGAGTAGTCCTAACATGTCTAGCATACGATAACCACGCTCAGTGGATGCCTCTTTGGGATTACTAGTGTCTGATGCGAGTAGTCGTATTGGCATCACTTTTTTTGACCTGGGAGTCCGTGAAGCTGAGGACCTTTAGTTACCCTTTACCTCTTCGAGCCTTTTTAGGACGTAGTACAGTGATCATCCAAGTGTAGACCTGTGGTGGTTGTCATGCGATACTATACTCAGACGAGTTTATCTTGAGAATATTATTGGTCCACATAAGTAGTCGTGTAAGCCGATAATATCCGAAATATTTATCAATGACTCTGGGAACTGTTTAGAATCTTGTTCTGCAGATCATACCCTTAGTACACACCTTTTGGGATGGGTAGACCCTGACTCCACGCTCGTGATCTTCAAACCTAGGCCTTTGTTTGTTTGTCAACATATATGTGAAAATGTGTATACGTGTGTTTTGTGCATTGCATACATTCATACATTCACGCATTCATGAATAACCCTTTGGTTTCAAGGAATTCAGATGTTCTTTCATTTGCAAAAATCAATAGAGATCATGGATTTTAAGGTGAAACTTTTCAGTTTTTCAAAATATTTGTAACTTGCTTTTGAGTTCTTTGAAACCATTTGGCTTGCATTTGCATTGCATGCGCATGTCGTCACATTTGCATCCCGCTTGCATTTCTCAGCCTTGAGTCTCATCTTCTTCTTCCTTTATCTCTGGAAGGATACCTAGAGCGCATTCTGGACAAACGAAAATGATGAATGAGTTTGAAAGGCCATGAAGCCTTGAAGGAGGAGATCAGAATTCTCAAAGGTCAGATGAACGGGGTCTTGCAGACTTTGCAGAACTTGGTGAAGAATGAGTGGCACTCTTATCATATTGCATCCAGTAAAGTTATCACTTCATCATCTCCTGTGGTTCTTCCAACTCAAGGACCTCCTCAGTATCAACAGTCAAACTGCCGTCAACCACGTCAACATGCCCGACAAAGTCCGAGGAAGCCAGAAAGGCATTTCACTCCGTTGCCAATGTCATATAGTCAGATATTTCCATATTTGATCGAGGATGGATTGATAGCACAAAAGGAGATAGATCCAGTGATCCCTCCATACCCACCAGGCTTTGACGTCAATGCCCGATGTGGCTACCATGCTGGGGCATAGGTGCACTCAATTGAAGACTGTAAGGTGCTCAGGATCAAGGTTCAGACTCTGCTTGACTCCGAGATGTTCTCATTCACACCTCAAGGCATTCAAATCAACAATCTTTCACCCAATCAGGTGGGTCCATCAGTTCCGGTTATGGAAGAAATCGTCGAGGATATATGTGAAGATGATTCTCAGACTGATCTCAACATTCAACTCTGAAGATGGTTATGTCAGTTTAGCAAGTCAAGAAAGGAAAACCTAATTCCCTAAAGTTGACAATCTTTCGGCTGTTCCAGCATTTTCTGTTGCATTTTCTTTGCATGTTGAATTTGTATTTGCTTGTAAGCTGTTGTTTTTTGAATTGGCAAGATTAATGAAATGTTTATTCATCTTTTGATTAAGTACATTCGTATTCACTCTTTCTCTTTCCTTTCATTGTTAAAAAAATAAACGAACAAAAAGATTCTTTTTCCATCCACTTATCTTTACCAAACTGTGGTTTAAGCAAAGATTGGGGAGGATGACGAAAATGTTATACCCATAACTGTTGTTGGTATGCTCTCAATTAAACTTTGCTAATGATGTAAGGCATTGTTTCAATCCCCAAACACTGGAGAAATAAGGAGTTAATCCCTAGTCAACCACTTTGAGCCTAGAAGTAGTTGTTTTCTTTCGGAATTAAAAAACCCTTAAATCTTAAACTTTGGGGTGGGTAGTTATCAGTTTAACTTGGCTATATATTCGAATGCTAAAGCTTCATGCAAGACACGTGTCAACTCTCTTAAATCAAGTGAACAAATGTTGTACAAGTTGTTCCCAAAGTATTAAATAGGGAAGGATCGTTAAGAAATCCTTACTCGAAGAACGAGCCGAGTCCCTTTCAAGGAAAAAGCTAAGAAAGATGGGAAGTTCATGACCTTGACTTATACAAAAAAGTTTGTATGACAACCAAAAAGAGGTTGACCTTAAATCCTTACCATGAAAGCCCAGGATGGTAAAAACAACCAAATGTTGTAAGGAAGTAGTGACTACCATAGGTTTTTGAACCATCACCAACTATCATCAGTTCAATTCCTAGCCTATAGGAACCTGAATATATAGTCTAAGTTAACTGAGCATAGGATTGAAGTTCATCATGAAGATTTGGTGGGGACAAACAACCTTTGAGCCTTTATCCTTTGTTTCATAAGTCGTGAACCATGCCACGTTACAACCTTTAAAAGACTTAATTGAGGTAACGTTGTTTTGAAAGCATACTACAAAAAGGTTGGAAAACCTGACTTCTGAGGATCTTTGCTAATGGTTTGTATTGATCACATTATCCGTCATTTTGTAAATGACTAGATCCACTTCATTTTGATCATTTAATCACTCTACTGTGTGTTTTACCAATGAAATTTGATTTCAAAATCTTGCATGAATGTTGCATTGAAATTGCCAATTTTTAATGAACAAAATTGTTTGCAAGACAACTCAATATCAAAGGAATCCCAAAAAATGCAGCCAGCTAGGAAATTTGACTTGGTAAAGAAAGCTAAGTATGGGCCAACCAATTTGGAGGATTTGTTAATCAACCATTCCAGGAGTCGGTGAATCAGGAGTAGAACTCTTCAAAGTTCAGAATATTGGGGCAAGTTGTCTTGAGGTCATCTTATGGCAAGTTGTTTCCCAAACTCCTTTCAAAGCGAAGACTCCAAAGACCCACCAGCAGGGGGCAAGTCTGTTTCCCAGTTGTTACTCCCACCAGTCTAAAGATAAGTTCGGGGACTTTGTTTTGTAAACACAATTAATCTAGGGCAATTACGTCGAGATTTGTGAATCTCTCCAAGAGTTTGAAGATATTGAAGCATCTTGTATGCTAATTCTTCTGTAAAATCCTCTTTGTATTTTCTTCCAACATACCAGGTAATCTGGGGCAGATAAGATTTGAAGATGATCATTATGCAATTGAAGTGCAGAACTACGTTGTTCTCGTAATATCTTTTTCCAGCTCCCCAGTAAGTTGTTACTTCATTTGATCTTGGCAAGTTCCCATGGATCTTCCTCTTCCAACAAGAAATCAGGCTTATGATGGCAATCCTAGTAAGGTCATGATGTTATACTCCGGGTGGAATACTCTTTCCCCCTAGAGAAGGTTGTAACCTTGAAGTAGGCTGCTGATTCTACATGTTCATCCCTAGTGATGTTCCAATCTGGTAAAGTTTGGCTGGGTATCCTTGTCGAGATGTTTATTTCATCTCCCTTTTGCTTCCCTCTGTCTGTTTTGTCAAGCATAAGAATAAGCATGGCATACATGCATTCATACATATGTGTGGCATCTGAACATTTTTGCTACCTTTCAGGTGTTTACCTATTTCGTTCACTTTAGCGATTATCTCCCCAAGCGACTGGGTTTGTCTTTTCTCTCCAATAGAGTTGTCAGGCCTTAGGCAAAAAATGCCCATCCTTTCTAAATTCCCCACAGAGAGTTTGATTCTCGTGGATTATTGTTGCTTCAGTTTTCTTTTCCATGTTTGGATAAGATAAATTCCCATTTGAGTTCATTCATCAATGGTTAGAGTCTTGTTTGACCGTTTTTTTCTAGCTTGTTCCTAGATTGAACTTTGGTCCTGGGCAAGTGTTGCTTTTAAACCTGTTTAGGTCGCCGAACCTAATTTGAACATGCATTTATTTTGCACTGTGTCTCGTAGGAATAATCTTTTACAGATCCCTATTGAAGACAAAATCCATTCTCTAGCAGGGTTGTTATAACATCTCCTTGGAATTTATACCCAACAATGATAAGTGCAAAATGTACCTATTTTTGTATATAAGTTTTGTTGCACTTATCATTATTTTGTGTTAAAATTGGTTGAATAAACCCCGCTTTGTTCGTAAATACATTTACTTTACGTTTTCAGTGTATAGTGCGGTACCGTGTAAATATCATTGAGTTTAATTGATTTTCATTTATTTTTACAGGTGTTCCAGTAATGGGATTTTTCCATATTCATAAAGAGCATTGAATAAGCTTTCCAACGCTTTAAACCGTGCGTCAATCGGAGTTACGGTTCATGAGTTATGATCAAAACAAATTCTGGTTTGCTGTCATGCTCGCACTGCAAACCCCCGTGGCGAGCACTCGCTAGCGAGTTCGCACTACGTACCCGAGGCGAATAAAAAGTGTCTGGAAGCATGAAAAACACCATTCTGGAGGAAGTTAAGGCGGCACATGTTCGCAGTGCGAACGGGGGGCAGCAAAAAACCACCTATAAACTTCATTTTTCAGCATTTTTTAGAGGATGGTTTTGGGGATTCTTGCTCCAACTCCATCAAACTTCATTTTTTCAATAGATTAGATTAGAAAATAGCATGGAAGCTTGCATGTGGATGATCCGAGGTGGATTTCTCATCTATCGGCTCCGACAATCCGTGAAGTGTTTGGTTCATTTCTTTTCTTCTTTGTGTTTTTCTTCTATGTTGGGTTTTGTATATGTATTGACTACGATCTCATGTATATTTGTCGCCCATGGCGTTGTATAAAACTTGCTTTACAAATCTTTATTGGTGATTGTCTCTGATTTTTACTTTATGCGCGGGGTTTGGGTTGCGTTAGAGATAACCGTCGTAAACTTCGATTAGGGATGATTGTCTGTTAGTTTCTGGATTCTAGAGATAGATTTAGAGCTAACAATCTTCAATAGGCGTCGAAGCTTAATGCCTTCCGTGTTTCGAGGCTTCGCTCGCGAGAGTGACGAAGAGAGTGACACGGTTGTTATCTCAACTGTGCGTTAGACATAACCTTTGTTGTGAGCGATGCTGGGTGATATTGAGGAGTATTGTAGGTGGAGTATTACTGGTCGGTAAGTTTAAGTTTGTGAGGAGTGATTTATATGCATGGCCGGATAAGTTTGTCTTGCTGAAGAATGAATTTGTTTTATGTTTTAATGTTTACTTTTCTATTTTCTTGTTTGAAACCATTTAAAACCAAACTCATAAACGCGAGAGACTGTCGAACGACATTCTTTCCCTTGAACCGATCTCTGTGGACACGACATAAATCCCGGAGGGAATTCTTCCAAAAATAAATATTTTTGCTTGCTTGCCCTATTCTGCATTCAACAAAATGGCGTCGTTGCCGGGGATTGGTTTTGATATTGAATCGCATTGCGATAGTTTCTTTGTTTTTGAGTTTTGTAAATATCGTACATTTTGTATATTTTCACTTGTTTATTATGATACTTGTACATTTTTAACTTTTGTTCAAGTGTTTGGTTAGGACGCTTGCTTTTGGTTGCGCGGTGAGACATCACCATGGCATGAATGAAGGAAGTTTCTAATTAAGCACCATAAAGGCGTCGAGCTTACGACGTAAAACAAGAATGTTTTATAGTTTTTCTTTTCGAATGTTTTTGGTTGTTGTTTGCTCACAGATTTTGATTGACTTATTTGAGGATGCTTTGGTGATTTTCCAAGTTGGTTCGTTTCAACTTGCGGATGTATGATAATGATTTTTTTAAGTTTTGTACACGTCTGAGGTATGTATTTATCGCTTTTTATACTTTAGCATATTCATGATACTTAGGCATTTGACAAACTTCCATGCTATCCATTCTTTTGTATACTTGTTCTATTGTGAATCACTTTAGTTCCCAACCTTTTTGTGAGGAAGCCTTCTATTGTTCATATATACACAGAGAACCAACATTCTTGTTCTAACTGGATTTTATTATGTTGAATCTTTTGTTTGTGTTGATTATATAAATGCATGAAAAGGATCAAGGCAATTGTTTCATTTTAAGCACAACCACCTTAGCCAAATAGTCAATTCACCTTGTGAGTGTGTGAGAATTCGTAACCCCTTTGAGCTTTTTTATCCATGTTTCTATTTGAACTTAATGCTTGTCTATGAGTATTTAGTTCAATTATTTTTGAATGGATTTTGTTTTTTCTTGGACCTCAACTTTGTGTTGTTGTATGGATTTTTTCCTTGCCTTAGAAAGTAGGGAGTATTCACATGATGGTGCGGTTGAATTCAAGTTGGGGAGAGGATGATTGTGTACTCATTGGTTAGATTCTATGCGGATTGAAAAAGAAAAGAAAAAAGAGAAAAATTTGTGAAAGAGAAAAAGAAAGAAAAAAAGAAGAAAAAAGAAAAATCCTTGAAAAAGGAAACAAAAAGAGTTTCAATAATTGTGCTAAATAAGTATTGTGTGTTGTGTAGCACTTGGGATTTTGGAAGAAGTTGGTTGAAATTTTGTGTGTGAATCTTTGTGAGTTTTCACTCCCTTAGGTTTAGGCAAGTTTTTGTTTCAATTACCTTGAGAAATTGCCCCTTGTTTGTTTACCCGACCACGTTACAACCTTGAAAGTCCTTGTGATTCTTGCCTTTGTATGTTCAATATGAATTTGTGGATGTATGCATAATTTAGTCTTTTGTTTGCATGAGTGTTGTGTGAGTGTAAAGTACCTTATTGTGTGTTTTTCATCTACCGATGATTATTTTTACTAGGTGTGATTCACTTTGGAACTTGTGTTGTTTTAGAATTTTTGGCATGATTTTTGTATTTTGCATTTGTTTCGTGACTATGTTGTCATCGTAGTTTAGTGGTAAGTATTTACTTTTTGTGTGTACCGTTTTCATTTGAACCATTCATTCGTTTCCGTTTTTCAAAACCTGTTGATTCGTCATTCTTTGGATATTGCTTGTGCATGTTCAAGTTTGTTTGATTCTTGTTTGTGGACAAACAATTATGTAAGTTGGGGAGAGTTTGATAAGTGCAAAATGTACCTATTTTTGTATATAAGTTTTGTTGCGCTTATCATTACTTTTGTTAAAATTGGTTGAATAAACCCCGCTTTGTTCGTAAATACGTTTACTTTACGTTTTCGGTGTATAGTGCGGTGTCGTGTAAATATCATTGAGTTTAATTGATTTTCATTTATTTATACAGGTGTTCCAGCAATGGGATTTTTCCATATTCATAAAGAGCATTGAATAAGCTTTCCAACGCTTTAAACCGTGCGTCAATCGGAGTTACGGTTCATGAGTTATGATCAAAACAAATCCTGGTTTGCTGTCATGTTCGCACTGCGAACCCCTGTGGCGAGCACTCGCTAGCGAGTTCGCACTGCGAACCCGGGGTGAATAAAAAGTTCCTGGAAGCATGAAAAACACCATTCTGGAGGAAGTTAAGGCGGCATATGTTCGCAGTGCGAACGGGGGTTTGCAGTGCGAACCTGGGTAGCAAAAACCACCTATAAACTTCATTTTTCAGCATTTTTTAGAGGATGGTTTTGGGGATTCTTGTTCCAACTCCATCAAACTTCATTTTTTCAGTAGATTAGCTTAGAAAACAGCATAGAAGCTTGCATGTGGATGATCCGAGGTGGATTTCTCATCGATCGGCTCCGACAATCCGTGAAGTGTTTGGTTCATTTCTTTTCTTCTTTGTGTTTTTCTTCTATGTTGGGTTTTGTATATGTATTGACTACGATCTCATGTATATTTGTCGCCCCTGGCGTTGTATAAAACTTGCTTTACAAATCTTTATTGGTGATTGTCTCTGATTTTTACTTTATGCGCGGGGTTTGGGTTGCGTTAGAGATAACTGTCGCAAACTTCGATTAGGGATGATTGTCTGTTAGTTTCTGGATTCTAGAGATAGATTTAGAGCTAACAATCTTCAATAGGCGTCGAAGCTTAATGCCTTCCGTGTTTCGAGGCTTCGCTCGCGAGAGTGACGAAGAGAGTGACACGGTTGTTATCTCAACTGTGCGTTATACATAACCTTTGTTGTGAGCGATGCTGGGTGATATTGAGGAGTATTGTAGGTGGAGTATAACTGGTCGGTAAGTTTAAGTTTGTGAGGAGTGATTTATATGCATGGCCGGATAAGTTTGTCTTGCTGAAGAATGAATTTGTTTTATGTTTTAATGTTTACTTTTCTATTTTCTTGTTTGAAACCATTTAAAACCAAACTCATAAACGCGAGACTGTCGAACAACATTCTTTCCCTCGAACCGATCTCTGTGGACACGACATAAATCCCGGAGGGAATTCTTCCGAAAATAAATATTTTTGCTTGCTTGCCCTATTCTGCATTCAACAAAAGTGGCAGTCTCCTTAAGAAGCTTGTTTTATACGGCGATAAGTGGCAGTCTCTCTCGAGAAGCTTATTCGTCCTTGGTGTTATTTAACCTGTTGCAATTACAATTGGTACTCCCCTAGAAGTCTGTCTGAAGGATTTTGTTGAAGACCTTATAAATGGTTTCTCTTTATTTGAGTTAGCCTCTCCACAAGAATTTTATTGCAAGTGATGATTCCTCGACAAATCCTTTATCTAGTTTTCTTCTATCAAATGGCATCTCTTTGAGAAAGTTGATGAATACTCTGATATTTTTTTCTCTTTATTTGAGAAAATTTGCTCATAAAACAACCAGCCTGTATCTCTTTTATGAGATCCCTAGTAAAGTCCAGTTGTGACTGACATCTTTGTTAAGATCTTTGGTTGTCGTCAACTTCTGCCCCAAGTCCAGTTGTAACTGGCATCTTTGTTAAGATCTTTGGTTGTCACTAATATTTTGTTAAACTTTGGTTGTTACCTATATTCCCTGGAAGCCTAGTTATCGCTAGCATCTTCGTTTTTAAATCCAATCGTAATTGGTATTGTTGAATCCGGTCGTTACCACGTCTTCAAAGTCTAGTCGTTGCTACCAATCTCCGGTGAAAGTCCAATTGTTGTTGGCACTTTTTTCAAATATAATCGTTATTGGTATTGTTTGTTTGGTCGTCACCAGTCTCCCCTTTGAAGTATAGTTGTTACTAGCTCCCTATTGATTTTGTTTGTCTGGTCGTCACCAGCTCCTCTTGTGAAGTCTAGTTGTTACTAGTGTTCGTTTTGATTTTGTTTGTCTGGTTGTTACCAGTGCTCCCGTGAAGCTTACTTGTTACTAACACCGATATTTGCAAGTCCAATTTGTTGTTATCAGTCTCTGCTTATCTAGTTATTACCAATATCCCTGTGAAGTCCAGTGGTTACTGGAATTGTTTAAAGTCCAATGGTTATTGGCATTATTTGAAAGTCCAGTGGTTATAGGCATTATCTAAAGTCCGGTGGTTACTGGCATTGTTTAAAATCCAATGGTTATTGGTACCCAAAATACAATGGTTATTGGCATTCCTTTAAAGTCCAGTGGTTACTGGCATTGTTTAAAATCTAATGGTTATTCGTATCTAAAGTCCAGTGGTTACTGGCATTGTTTAAATCCAATTGTTATTGGTATCTAAAGTCCAGTGGTTACTGGCATTGTTTGAAAGTCCAGTGGTTACTGGCATTGTTTAAAAGTCCAGTGGTTATTGGCATTGTTTCAAATCCAATGGTTATTGGTATCTAAAGTCCAGTGTTTACTGGAATTGTTTAAATCCAATGGTTATTGGTATCTAAAGTCCAGTGGTTACTGGCATTGTTTGAAAGTCCAGTGGTTACTGGCATGTTTTAAAGTTCAGTGGTTACTGGCATTGTTTAAAATCCAACTATTATTGGTATCTAAAGTCCAGTGGTCACTGGCACTGTTTAAAATCCAATGCTTATTGGTATCCCAAGTCCAGTGGTTACTGGCACTGTCTAAAAGTCCAATGGTTATTGGCATTATTTGAAAGTCCAATTGTTACTGGCATTATTTAAAATCCAATTGTTATTGGTATCTAAAATCCAGTGGTTACTGGTGTTGTTATAATCCAATGGTTATTGGTATCTAAAAGTCTAGTGGTTACTGGCACGCTTATCCAATTTTGTCTGGTACCGGAAGTTACATTGTCACCAACGTCCCCTTGAAAGTCCAGTAGTTACTGGCATCGACCTATTAGAAACCAGTTGTTACCCTTGCTTGTGGTCTAAGTCTAATTCATTCGACACGTATAGAGTTTTTAATTTCCCTGTCTTTTTCTGGTGTTTCTTGAAGATACCGTTTGAACTCTTCATTTTAATAAATGTCCAGAAAGTCTTTTTATTTCCCAATGTTTGCCTGATCTCTTGTCAGAGGATCATTTCTCTTGTTTCTTTGATCTCTTGTTAGAAGATCATTTTCTTGTTTTGTTTGATTTTCTTGTCAGAGGATCAACCCTTTGTTTAACTGGAACCCCAATGGAGATTTTAGTTCTTTCTGGCTTTATCCCTAGTAAAGAGTTTATCTTTTCGTCTTTGTTCTAGCACGTCATCCAGCTGTGTCTGAACCTGTTGATTAACTGCTCTGGATATTCCCCAGCGGAGACCATCTGCCTTAGTTCTATCTCCAATGAGCTTATTTTCTTCTAAAGGGTCATCTGGTCATGTCTGAACCTGGTACTTGATCACTTTAGACTTCCCTAGTTTGTTGTTACCCTTGGTTGTTGATCTTTATCCTTTTGTTTCCTGCTTTGCCTACATCTTGCATCATCATATCATCATATCATCATGCTAGAGTTCATAAAATTTCGGCATTTCGATAGTTTCTGTGGTCCTTAGCATCGGCATTGCATCTAAGGGAAAAATTTTCGGTTTGCTATATTTAAATACCTTTCACCTTGATTCTATGAGGATAGGCATCACTCATGTCATCTGGTAAAGATATTTAAATAGGGGCAACTGTCATACCCCAAATTTTGACCCTAGATTCCATCATCATTCTAGGATCATCAAGCATTGCATTGCTAATCCTAACCTTGTTCAAGTTTGTTCTTGTTTGATTCCATCTGAATTAGGGTTTTGTGTCAAGAAAATCAAGAGGATCTTTACTTGATCAGTCAATATTTTGGATTGATCATCAACCAATCAAGTGTGCATACACTCAAGAGACCTCTCTTCACCAAAAATCAAGTGCAAATTGGTCCAATTACAAGTTTATTGAGGCTCAACTTCATCTGGTCACAAATTAGGATTTTGTATGGAAAAGTCAATTATGCCTTTTACTTTTGATCAAAGCATGATCCCATACCTTGGGACATGGTTCAAGACACCCAAATACATCCTTGGAGTCCATCCATGACGTCTGAAAGATTCACGAATGCAAGATCATTGAAGATCACACAATTGAATTCATTTGATACATAAGTTTTATATGACAAAGTCAACCCTTTGACTTTTGGGTTCTTTGGTCAAAATTGAGTTCATTAAGCCAAAATTCATCAATACATGTTTGATCAATGAGTTTGGGCTTTAAAAATCAAGATTTGAATGGTTTCTTGCAAAAGGGGCAAAGTTGAGGAGCTTGATTTTTTTTCTAAGTATAGGAAAAAACCCTAGTTTTGGTGCCAACTTTGAAGAATCATAACTTTCAATCTACACATTTAATTGTTGTGTTCCAAAGATCAAATTGAAGCCCTCACAACATACTACAACTTTGTCACTTTAAGTCCATCTCCAAAAAGTGCTTGGATTTTGAGTTATGGAGCCATCAAGTTTGGAAAAATCTTCCAACACTTAGAAATTTTTCCAAAACGGTTTTTGTTCATTGAAAGTACCAATCTTTGGAGACAGTTTTCACCATGATCCCTTGGGATTCAAGAAATTCATCAAACATGAAAGTTGTAGAGAATGTTTGGGGCTTTCCAAAAAGTACAAGAACTCCTCCATAGCATGTGTGAGCTGAGAGAATCGAAGGGATGAAGTTAGGGTTCCAAACTTGATTTCTAAGTCATTTTCATAAAACATTCTTTTGCAAAACCTTCTCCAAACCACAAATCCCTTAATTAAGGGTCTCAAATATTCAAATCTCTCTTTAGTCAGAGTTTTACACAAACATTTTGTGCATTACACACTAATTTGAATCATTGTCCAAGAGATATACCACTTTTTGCCATTTTTACATAAAGTAACTTTGCTACTTTGATAAAGCAAGCTTTAATGAATCAAATCAGCCTTGAGCCATGCTGATGTTGATGATCACACTACCTGTCGCTCCCAGGATTTTCATCCAGGTACAAACGCGAGAGTGGCGTGGAAGACAGAGTCGCCAGCCGTGTAAATTTATCCCAAGAGGGGGAAAGGGAACACTGCATAAACCTGAGGAAGAGGGAAAGGAATGGTCATCATAACCATAGCCTGGGTTCGGGAGTCGGTTACGCGAGGGGAAGGTGCTAGCACCCCACGTGTCCATCGTACTCGATGGGATCCACGCTTGTTGTCTATTCTAAGGGTGAGTTATCCTATCATCTAGGGCTGTACTAAGACGGGGGAAGGGAAAAACTAAGACAGACTCGGTAGGACGTCAACGTCCTAGGCCTACGTACTCCCTTTGTGCAATGGGAAATTCAGAGTCAACGTAGTTCGGACCAAGTTCTTTTTGTGTTTTTTATGAGCGACGTTAAGTTCGCGTCCGGCAGTTAGGGTCGGTGCCTGTTTGCGACTCAGACGGAAAGTAACATGCCCTTTTTGAAAATAGTCTTTAGTTTGACAATCCCGAAGGACAAAAAGGTTTGAAGTTTGTTTGTATTTTTTTAGGACGGAAGTGACTTGGGTTAGTTCATAACTTGCATTGCGCCAAAGTCTAGGGCACAGGGGCGAATACTTAACGCATCGTCCTAAGACATGACGCTCGCTAAGCACTCTAGAAAGATGAGAGGAAGCCCCTCATTTCTCATTCCCCACGCTTAAGGCTCATGCGCAATACACTTTATCCTTATTAAGTGTTTTCAAGAAGTTTTGAGATGAGAAGAGAGAAGACACAAAGGAAACTCTAAAGGGAAACTAAGAGTCCTAATGTTATCATGCATGGGCGACCTACGGTTAGTGAGGTTTGACGATGACCTAAGCCTAAAGAAAAGACAAGATGAGAGAAGGAAAGAGTAAGGGTGAATAGGGATGATTATCCACACCCTTAAAGAACTTACCTCAGCCCCTGCATAAGAAGTTAGCACAAAACAGACACAAGTAATATTAAGGCAAATGAAAACCAAACAATGACATATAATAGTGATTAAATGACTTATAACAATCCAAACATGAATTAGGAAGTCAAAGACACACCCCCAAAGCAATGGCACAAGTGCCTCCTCAAACAAATAATCAGACATGGTCAAAATGAGCATACAAGAAAGCCTCAAACAAGGAGCAATCACATAATTAGGGAAACAACTTCTAAAATTTCCAAATTAAATGTCAACATAGCTCAAACAGAGACAAACAACCTATTAAAAACTCCTGCAAAAATTCAAGATGTTAGTCACTCAAATAATTATGCAAAAGTCAGATGAGCAGTGTGGTTCAATATGCCAAAAAGGAAGATTAAAATACAATATGAAATAGTTTTAAAAATGAGAGAAAAATGTTTTAATGCAGTTCAATGTGTTGGTGAATGAAGGCAAAAAGAATGAGTTCAAAATAATTTATGGGTAATGAGAAATAAAATAGACAAGACATAGTATGCATGATGAAACAAATACAAGAAAGAAATTATTAAAATAATCAATTCAGATGATGAAAATAAAATAAAATAATAAAATAAAATTTGTGAAAATTTTATAAAATTATAAATATGATGCATGAATTTTTTTGGGAATTTTTTTAATGCACTTAACTATTTTAAAAAAATTAAAATGAAATGTAATAATAAAATAAAAATGAAAATTAAGAAAACAAGCATGGGGGTGTGAACAGCAATGAATCCACGTTGGAATAATATAATGGGCTGAAGGGGAGGGGTGTGAATAGGAAGCCCAGTCCTTAAATCCAATCAGCAAAAAGAAAAATAAAAAAAGGGGACACACGTGGGCTCAGTCAACTGATTTGACTCACTAATAACCATTGGATCAATCCTGCGCTTCATATCAAGTCAAAGCAATCAACAAGTAATAAAGATTAATGGCTATGATTACCAGACACACCGTAATAATGATACGCACGCACACACATAATTACTCAGAAAATGAAAAAATATCATGTGACCAGCACATGATTCACTTAACGCGTTGGCATGCATTCAGCCGTCAGATGGATCAGACGTTTCACATTAAGTCCACAAAACCAAAATTAATCAAGATCAATGGTCTTGATCTGGGGGCACATGGTAATACACATGGGTTAGCAAACACATAAACCATAATATAATAACAAATTTTAAAACACATGGCGCATAGTGGACCGTTGGATCAAAGCCATCAACGGCTGAAACATCATCTTCCTCGCCCAAACCCTAGCTGACCGGAAAACACAACCAGACGCCGGAACTAGGGTTCCGGTCATCTTCTCCGGCAAAGTGCAACCAAAACTTGCCCAGAAATTTCATGCTAGTACATCATCTTGACCAGAAAATCATCAGGATCTCAAATATCCAATCAAAAATCACAAATAACCAATGCATAAGGAGATTCGAATGAAAAAGGTTAGGGTTCAAAAACTTTAAACACACGATACAACCAATATACGCATCCAAACTCAAAATAAAATATACCAGAATGATCAGCAACAATCACAGATTATTATGCGCATCAAAAAGAGGAGTTTTAGGAACATGCAAATTGCACTAACCTGAGATTATGCAGACTGTATCCCTTGCTATTAGCTTCAAGTGATGGACGATTTGTGCTCTATAGATGTCGAGGATGAAGTTTGTGGAAGAAGTTTTGGAAGAACCCTTGTAGATTGTGAGATACGAATGAGAGAAGCTTTTAGGATTCAAACTTTTTTCTCCACCAAATCACGTGTATTCTCCTCTCCAATGAGTGTATGAGCTTTTGGTTTTTTGATCTTGTGAGAGTTGAGAGAAAAATTTGAGAGAGTTTTTGGTGTTTGTGAGAATGAGTGAAATTATGGGAAATGAGAGAGAGTTTTGAATATATAGTGGAGTCTAAAATGAAGGGCAAAAGGTAGAATTTTGGCTTAAGTGAAAATAACACCGTCTTCGGCAAGAAATTTCGACTCTGAGCCTTCCACAACATCGTCCGCCTCTGAATCACAGTTGCAACGTAAAAAGAACGGACATCATACGATCAAAATCGAGTGCGATCGATATGTTTAAGCTGCAAGACGTCAGTGAATAAGTTGTTTTTTAAGCTTATTTGGTGTCCGCTACTCGAAAACGTGATGAGTTCAACCTCTTCGGAGCATAATCTCGACTCAACTTTTTCAACAAAGTTGTAGATCTATGAGTCAGTGACCTCGTGTCAAAAGATGAGCGCGATCGGACAAAAAACGAGCGAGATATGCATTTTCCCGTGAAACAACTTTTAGTCTTTTTCTTCGGTTCAGCACTTCCGTTTTGCGAAATAAACCAAAACGATGGTCTTCGGAGCATCGTTCGAACTCGAGCTTGTCTTGGAACTTGAAATGATAAAATTTGTGAACCAACGCTTCGAGAACGGACGCAATCCAATGAAAATTGACCGAGTTATGAATTTTCCAATATCTGACAGACAGCGAATTATTCCAAAGAATTCTTCCAATAATTCGCACTTTCGGGGTTCTTCCGCTTGGACCTGACTCATACTGAACTTACTTCACGAAGATGGCATCGAAACAGAATTTTAGGCACCAAAACGGCATCAATCCGATAAACGAGCTGAGAGTTATGAATTTTTTTAGTGTCCGAAATACACCGGTTCAGCACTATTTTTCACTGTTTTTTGCACTGTATCGACTCTGAAAACTCGCGTGTTCAGAGATCTTCCTCAAAGAATCAGCCCTCGGTCCAAACACAAAAGTTGCAGATAATTTCAATATGGAACTTTTTAGCATAGGAATAGCTCAGAAATGATGATCCAATCAGAAGTTAAGCCCTTTTGAATACCACTGACGCAATTATCCAGCGAAACCGAAATTCCATAAACAAATAATTCCCACCACTTTCCTTGATGAATTGACTTCCGAACCGAACATAAAAGTTGTAGAGAATACCAAGACGGTTCTAACTGTTGAATATCCAGCCAAAACGAGTTCCAGAGCAAGAGTTATGAATTTTGTAAATTTGCACAGCAAACTGATTTTCTGCTCAAAATGTTCTGAATCGGCTGAAAACTTCAACTTCCTCTGAGATTCTTGACATGAAAAATTATGTTTGATAAGAGCTTTGCTGGGTTGATTACGTAACCCGGAGAAATACTTTGCACATATGTCGAGTGACGAAATAAACGTCTGTTGCAACCTGACGATGCTTGAACAGAGAACCTTGATCCCATAACCACAAAGCCAAATGATATGCACACATGATAATGCAAAAAATGAAATGAAACATAAGCCAGTTAGTACTAAAGGTATGAGAGCAAAATTTGGGGTGCTACACTACCCCATAGTTTCAGTGAGAAAAACTTCTCGATAACCCTATGATACTACTTGAACCAAGTCCATATTTTTATGAAACTTACCATTCATTCTCATCCAAGCCAAAACCTTCAAACCTAACTATTCTGACCAGAGCTTTTCTCCACTCTTTTCCTATAAATAGAAGTGCTCTTTATGCTTCTAAACAACAAAAAAACCTTAAAAACTCTTTCTCAAAGTCTCTCTATTCTCTCACCCACCAGATTTTGCAAGATTACTCCATTTTTGTAAAATCTCAAGTTAAATAATTTACACTCGCGCACTTTGTAAATAAACTCCATAAATAACTTCCATACACTCATTATAACTTGTTTCAACCATTGAATAGCTTCTGTAACATCCATATCACAATCCACTATTCCATTTGCTCATCTTGCAAAAACCTTCAAGTAAGATATTCCAATAAGTTTCTGATTGCTCTCTTTGCACAAGCATCATCCAAAGTATTCAAGGAGGCATATAGGGTTTCTATTTCTCTTGTCGAACTTCATTGAAGAGGCCTTGGACTTTCTCCAAGAGGTAAGCATCTCACTCTTTAAAACTCATGTGTATGCATCATTTATGAATGGTTTGTGAAGCAAAAATGTAGATAATAATGTGCTTAGTGTGTGATTGCTAGTGTTTGCGCTTTAACATGTTTATATCTGAAGTTTTTGTTGTTTGAAAACTAAGGTTCAGTTCTGGTTTTTGACTTGGTGTGACTTGCACAATGAGTTTTAGCGTGTGAGAATGATACCATTGAATTCCTGAGATTTTTCTAAGCAATTTTCTTTTTTATATCTTTTAATTTCGTTGAAAAATGGAGAAGTTATGGTTGATGAAAGTTTGGTAGAAACTCTGGTTCAGTTCTGGTGTGAAGGAAGTTTTTTTTGTCAATTTATGCACTGATATTCCACCAGTGGAAGTTACCTTCAAATCTGCTTGAAGGAACCTTTTTGTCAATTTTTGCACTGATCTTCCACCAGTGGAAGTTACCTTCAAATCTGTCTGAAGGAATTTTTTTGTCAATTTTTGCACTGATCTTCCACCAATGGAAGTTAATTTAAAATTTGTCTGAAGGAATTTCTGGTATATATTTGCATCATTTATCATCTTCGTCATTTATGCTTAGATATCATGTATGAATGTCTGTGCCTTGTTACTTTGATACCATGTGTGAGTGTCATTGATTATGTTTATGATACCATGTTTGAGTGTCATCTTTATGCTTAGATATCATGTATGAATGTCTTTACATTGTTACTTTGATACCATGTTTGAGTGTCATTATCAAGTTTAGATATCATGTGTGAATATCTTTATCTTTATTCTTAGATATCATGTATGAATATCTTGGTCTTGCTGTTTTGATGCCATGTTTGAGTGTCTATCTTTCACACCATGTCTGAGTATTGTTATCATCCTTGATTAGTGCCATGTTTGAGTGTCTATCTTTCACACCATGTTTGAGTGTTGTTTATATCTTATTTATACACCATGTTTGAGTGTTGTTATCATCTTTAATTGATGCCATATCTGGTACCTTCACAACTTTACTTCCATGCCTGAGATTTTTCTCTGTATTCCACTGATGTTGTTGCTCATTTCCCAATGTTCCAAAGGAAAGGATCCCCTCTAGTTGACTGCCACGTCATACTTAGGAAAACTTTAGGAATGGAGTCGTCGTACTCCATTTAAGTGTCATGGTGATGAACACTTACTTTCCTTATTGTAACCTAGTCTTAGGTTTAGAGACGTCGTACTCCATGTGAGTATCATGGTCATGAACACTTACTTACCCCTTGGAACCTTGACCACAGTCAAGAGTTCCTCACCCCTAGTTAGGCGAACTACGGAGGCTCTGATTCCTCATTCCTAGTTAGGATATGTAGGCATAAGACGCGATGTCTTGTCGAGCCCACTAACAACTAACAACTAACTCCCTTATCCCTCGCCGCCATGCGACCGAGACTAGTTTACCTCACTCTTTATCCTAGCTTTAGGTTTGGATTCACCGCACTCCATGTAAGTGTCATGGTGATGAACACTTACTTTCCCTTTTATCTAGCCTTAGGTTTGGAGTCCCCGCACTCCATGTGAGTGTCATGGTTAGGAACATTTATTTCCCCTCTTGAACCTTGACCATAGTCAAGAGTTCCGCACCCCTAGTTAGGTGAACTACAAATGCTCTGATTCCATCTTAGTTAGGATACGTAGGCACGAGATGCGATGTCTTGGCGAGCATACTTAGTGTATAAACCCCTAGGTCTTTACCTTAGCACATTTTTCTTAGCAAGCAAACAATAATATAACACAAATACTAACAAGAGGTTCCTGTAGAGTACTGTAGATACTTAGGATGCTAACACCTTCCCTAGGTATGACCAACCTCTGAACCTTAGATCTCTAGCTTTGTTGTTACATAGCACACTTAGGGTTTTCTTTCAATCTTTACCCTTTCCTTTGGATAAATCAAAGCTCGGTGGTGAACTTCATGATTTGTGATTCAAGTTAATTAATAGCTTGATATCCAAATCTCACCGCAACAGACGATATCAAGACTTTCCCAAGTCTAATTAACATTGCCTATAAGTGAAAAGTGTCATGCTATTGAATCGGAAAAAAAAAAGATTTTCGTAGGTTTCAATTTTTATCAATCTTAGGGGAATTATCTAATAAAAGAAAAAAATAACATACAATAGGACTCAATCAGCGCATAAAAGACTCGACAAAACTAAAATAGAAATAAACTAACTAGAAAAACATAAAAGCAACATAAAAATAAGAGAAAACTAAAAACAAAGCAATAAAGCTCCTCCCCTACACTTGAACCAAACATTGTCCCCAATGTTTTAGTAGAAGGTGAAAGAAGGAGTGGAAAACCCTGGGGGAATCAATGGCGATGGCCTCGTCCGCGAGGGCGTCCAAATTCTCTACCAAGGGCAGGATTAGGAACGTGTTGCACAAACTCTCTCAAAGATGTCACTTCCATCCTCATACTCTCCATCTGCTAAGTAAGATCTTCCATGTCATGCTTTATCCGGTCAGCAAAGTCTATCTACTGCTGGTTGGAATGGTCCAAGGTAACTCTGGGGTCCTCCTGTTGTCGCTGTATACTCCGAAGTAGTAGATCACGTTCCGCCTCTCTATCATTCCGATACCGTAGCTTGGACAAGATGTCATCCAGAGTGCTCCGGATTGTGACGTAATCATACTCTTCACGTGGCTGGTATGTACCTGAAAATTTATCAGAAAAAGTGGGTGTAATGTGTGCATTGGTACTAGGTCCAGGGATATTAGCAGCATTGGCACGCGTGCTAGTCTGTGGAGCAAACCCCATAGTCTCAGCGTAGGCCCTGTTAACATTCTCCTCCTCAATGTCTCGGGCCTCAGTGTCAAATAACCAGTTAGTGCTAATGCGCACATTAATGCTCCTCGCACAAGGTAAAGCAATTCTCCTCACCTCTCTGTTACTAATCATCAGCCTATATTTGTCGCTCGACAGATTCTTAATGAGGCGCATGTTGCAGTAATACTCTAAGTCAACAAAAGGAATGGCTAACTGCTCAAGGGCAACCAACTCAGCAGTCAGGCCTAAAGTATAGGCTCTGGAGGTAATCACTCCTCTGACACAGATATGGCCACCGGACCTACCAGCGGCAGATGCAAGATGAGATAATAGGAAAGGGGTAGGGTCTACCTTAGTTTCTGATAAAACACAATGGATGAAAAATAGGTATTTAGAATTGACATTTCCTGTGTTATCCCTTCCAAAAATTGTGTTTGCTAGGATGCGGTGAAGATATCTTATGGCTGCGTTGTGGATTGCGGTGGCTTTTAGACCTTCCCAAGAGGTGGAGGTCTTGCCAGTAATCTGGCGCCAAAAGCCTAAAGCACTGGCTTGCCACTCACTTTCTAGTGGTGCTTGGCAAGTGTAAGCCTCTCCGCTTGAAAACTAAAAAATAGCACATACTCTTTCTTGTGTTAGTGTATAGTCCGTATTGATCATTCTAAAATTGACAGTGCCAGAAGTGCGGGACAGATCATAGGAATACTGAAAAGTGCTCAAAAATTCGTAAGTTAATCTAGTGTAAGTGGGGTGAGTGAGAGAGCAAAAATAAGACAACCCTAGATTGGTCAGCATCCAGTTGATTCTATCAAACAGCCCCAAAGCACGAACAGTATCAATGTGGGCGTATCGAGTTGCTACAACAGGTCTCTTACAAAGTTTGCGGAAGACGGTTCGTTGATGTTCACCAACGATTCCTTCCACAAACTCGATTCCCATGTAATTGATTTCTCAAGAAACTCTTGGAGGAATTCTGGAAATTTGGAAAAGATTAAGAGAGTTTGGAAGATTAAAAACAGTGAGTAAGAGAGGAGTTTAAGAGTGGTGGTGATGATGGAGTTAGAATGAGTATTTGTGGTAGTTAAAGAGAAAGAAAGGGGATATGAATGGTTGGGGGTTAGGATAAAAGTTAATGGGAGTTATTATGGGTGGTTATTGAGAAGTTAAAGAATTTGAAAAGGTTTTTTTAGGAAACCGTGCAAAAATTGCAACAGAAAACGCACAGAACTTTTGCTCGTTCCGTTTCCATGGCGAACGCCATTAAGCACATGGAGAATGCTATGTGTTTAAACATTGAAATTTTTAATACAAGAGCTGATGGCGAATGCCATTTAGCTAAAATGCTCAAATTTTAATTTAATGTTCAGAACCAAGAGTTTATTATTTTTATTATATCAAACAAATAATATTTTAAAGAACTAAATGTGCAGAATTTAAACTTTGAGATTAAAAGATGCATAAACATAAAAAAGTATAGAATACTAGGAATATAGATGAATGACATAAAAGGGAATCACATTAATTAACAACAAAAACAGCATGTCTTCACCGATAAATCGACGATACAGTAAATTAAGAACAACAATGGAAAGAAATACAATAATAACTAAAACAATCCAAAACATAAAAACAACGGAACACCATCGGTACAAGTCATCAATCATATACTAAAGTGCCAACTAAATGAGTGGACTTACTGAAACAAATGATCGTACTGCTCATTGGCGACATCCATAAAACCAATGAGATCTCCTCGAATGGAAGCGATCTCATTCCTAAGAGTAGTAGTCATAATAGTAATAGAAATAACAGTAGCGGAAACAAAACACAAATATAGATAAGTATGGTAGCAAACAATAAAGATAAAAAGTAACGTCTAAGGTTCGTGGGTTGCCTCCCACCCAACGCTTGTTTAATTTCTATAGCTCGACATCAGGTCTGAGTCGAACTAATCCTTCGAAAGAGTAATCAGCTCCTCTAACTTATAGCTTATGCAGAAATCCTTGTTTTCAATGTTATGGTAATGCTTAAGTCTCTGCCAATTCATAATAAACGTCTCATAAGATTTTCCTCTAATTTCTACGGCTCCGCTCTGGAGAACTCTTATAACCTCGAAGGGGCCAGACCATCTGGAATGGAGTTTTCCAGGAAATAGCTTAAGTCGAGAGTTAAAAAGGAGAACTATGTCACCCTTGTTGAACTCTCTCCTAACTATTCGTTTATCATGCCACTTTTTTGGTTCTTTCCTTGTAAATCCGGGCATTTTCATATGCGTCTAATCTAAGTTCCTCTAGTTCATGGGTATCCAGAATTCTCTTCTCTCTTGCCGCCGTGTAATTCATATTCAGGGTCTTAATGGCCCAATAAGCTTTATGCTCAAGTTCGACACGCAGGTGACGTGATTTGTCATAAACTAGTTTGAATGGTGTGGTTCCTATCGGAGTTTTATAAGTTGTACTATAAGCCCACAGAGCTTCATGGAGTTTTGCAGACCAATCCTTCCTAGAGGTCGCAACTGTTTTTTCTAATATTTGCTTGATCTCTCTACTAGAAACCTCAACTTGTCCACTTGTTTGAGGGTGATATGGTGTTGCTACTCGATGTCGCACTCCATACTTAAACAACAATTTCCCAAAGATATTCGAGATAAAATGGGATCCACCGTCGCTAATGACAACTCTTGGCACACCGAATATAGGAAAAATCACATTCTTGAAGAGTCTTATGACTACGCGTGCATCGTTGGTAGGAGAAGCTATTGCTTCGATCCACTTCGATATATAATCTACTGTGATGAGTATGTATTTTTGCCAAAAGAAGACGGAAAAGGGCCCATGAAATCTATACCCCAAACATCAAAGACGTCTACTTCTAGAATACCCCTTAGTGGCATCTCATCGCGTCTAGAGATGTTACCAGTGCGCTGGCACCGGTCGCAATTTATAACCGTGGTGTGGACGTCCTTCCAAAGGTTACGCAGAATAGGCCAGATTGTAAGATCTTTGCGCAAGTCTTTGAAATTCTTGCATGCCCTCTGTAGGGTGCAGAGTGACAGTGAGATATGTTATCTTTTACTTCAGATTCAAGGACACATCGACGTAAAATTCCATTGGCACCTCGCTTGTAAAGCAGAGGCTCATCCCAATAATAATGTTTAAGATCATGGAAGAATTTCTTCTTTTGTTGGTAGGATAAATCTGGTGGAAGTACCCCAGCTGCTAGGTAGTTAACAAAGTCGGCATACCACGGCAGTGTGGTCTTTGTGCAGATTGATTCCACAACTTCATTTGTTTCTGCATCATGATAAATTAAAGAGTATTCACTCATTTTGCTGTCACTTTATAACTGGGCTACAAGTCGATCATAGGGAAAATCGTCATTGATGGGCACTCGCTCAGGTTCTTGATCCTCTATTCTAGAAAGATGATCCTCTACTACATTTTAGGTCCCTTTCTTATCCTTGATTTCTAGATCGAACTCTTGCAAAAGCAGGATCCATCTTAAAAGTCTTGGTTTAGCATCCTTCTTATTCAACAGGTACCTAATTGCGCCGTGATCGGTATAGACAACTATTTTCGCTCCCACTAAGTAAGAACGGAATTTATCTAAAGCGAACACAACAGCTAGGAGTTCCTTTTCTGTGGTGGCGTAGTTCATCTGCGCACTGTCCAAGGTTCTACTTGCATAATATATAACATGAAGCTTTTTGTCCTTTCTTTGTCCTAAGATAGCACCGACAACATAATCACTAGCGTCGCACATTATTTTAAATGGTTTACTCCAATCGGGCGGTTGCATAATAGGTGCAGTTATAAAAGCGTTTTTCAGATGTTCGAATGCTTTTAAGCAATCCTCATCAAATATAAATTCAGCGTCTTTCATTAATAAGCCCGTTAGTGGTTTGGTTATTTTAGATAAATCTTTAATGAATCTCGGGTAGAAACCGACGTGTCCTAGAAAACTTCGAATTTCTCTAACGGTTTTTGGAGGTTGAAGATTTTCTATAATTTCAATTTTTGCTTTTTCAACTTCAATTCCTCGGTTGGATACTACATGTCCAAGCACAATTCCTTCTCGGACCATGAAATGGCATTTTTCCCAATTCAGCACTAAATTGACTTTAACGCAATGTTCGAGTACCATTTCTAGGTTCGATAGACATCCTTCAAAACATTCCCCACAGACAGAGAAATCATCCATAAATACTTCTATTATGTTGTCTATAAAATTGGCAAAGATTGACATCATACATCTCTGAAAGGTTGTGGGTGCGTTACACTGTCCGAACGACATTCGTCTATAGGCAAATGTACCATAAGGACAGGTAAAAGTAGTATTTTCTTGATCTTCAGGATGGATAGGAATTTGGAAGCATCCCGGGTATCCGTCTAAATAGGAGAAGTGAGAATGTTTAACTAGTCGCTCGATCATTTGAACTATAAAGGGTGAAGGAAAATGATCCTTGCGAGTGGCCTTGTTTAGCTTTCTATAGTATATGCACATCCTCCATCCAGTTTGAGTTCGTTTTGCAATGGATTCGCCTTTTTCGTTACTAACAACTGTAACACCTTCCTTCTTTGGCACGACATGCACATGACTGACCCAGTTACTCTCAGATATCGGGTATATGATTCCTGCTTCTAGTAGCTTTTGTACCTCCTTTTTAACTACATTGCTCAAGATAGGTTTTATTCTTCTCTGATGCTCTCTAGAGGTCTTAAAATCTTCTTCAAGCCTAATGCGATGCATGCATATAGAGGGGCTTATTCCTTTTAGGTTCAAAATGTTATACCCCAGTGCTTTAGGATACTTTCTTAGAACATGTAACAGTTTTTCGATCCCTATCTATCCCAAGTCAGCGTTGACTATCATTGGTTGTTCCAGTTCGGTGTCTAGGAACTCATACCTTAGGTTCTTGGGTGATGACACTGAATTTCACCGTATTTTTTACTCCGATTTCGCATGCATTCTTAGTCTTTTAATGTCATTTTATTATGTTATTATTATGTTTTTCTTTGTTTTCAGGTTTTTAGTCTAATCGGAGCCCCGAGCGAGAAAAGGAGCGAAAAAGGAGCCGAAATGAGCTAAAATAGAAAAAATCAGCATTTTGCACTTATGGCATCCACTCTGGCGGCCGCCACAGGGTCTTCCATGACGTGGCCATGTCTCAAACTCCTCCCAACTGTTTTTCCCCATGATCTCCAACTGCCCAAACAATTTTACACTCATGGCGGGCGCCATGGTGTTGTGGTGGGCGCCACAAGAGCAAAACAAGTTCCCGCCCAAATTCAAATGCTAGGGGCATCCTTGTCTTTTCCACTTGTTTCCTTGCCTATAAATAGGACTTTAGATTTTTGTTTTTCTTCATCCAAGTTTAGTTGTTCATAGGCATATATCAGTGTAATAGTGGTAATCACTTCACATCGAGGTGTTACTACATTCGAGAGATCGAGTCCGTAAGAGCCTGTGAGATTGAGTCTTGGAGCACTCTGGAAGGAAGTTAATCCTGCCGCCATTTTACTTTCACTTCGCATTTTATTCAACCACTCCGATTGGAGCAGGTTTTTATTACTTTACCTTTGTCAACTTTATTTCTTGCACTGTCTTTTAATTTCATTTATTTTCCGCACTGCTTTACTTTCATTTACTTTCCGCACTCGCACTACTTTCATTTACTTTCCGCACTCGCACTTAAATACCCTTTTTTATGAAAAATCTAAAAATGAACTTTTACTTTACCATGTCTGGCTAATTTTATAAAGGTTAGAATGTGAAGATCATAACTGAACCGATAATCTGTACAATTGTTAGTGGAAACACTTAAGGGCTATTTTAACTTTCAATATAAGTTTTCCTGTTCTTAAATTCCGTTGGGTAAGATCGAAAGTCGTCCAACGCCTATCTAAACTTAATTGTTTTTAAACTATTTCAAAAACAGAGAAAGCACTTTGTTTAGTTTATTAGGAGTTTTTAATTTAAAAGGAAAAGAGATTTTAAAACCATTTTCGGACGCGTTAAGAAGTTTAAAGTCTGGTTCGTAAGAACCTCTTTTTTTTAGAAAATCCAGGTTAAAATACTTTTCAACTTGGTCAAGATACTATATTTCTTAAAAATAGGTTTACTACTCTAACGCAATGCGCGCCTTTTTATCCGTGACAATAAGAGGGTTTGATTAGGGGGTACAACTCGGTTCTGAGTACGCGAAAGCGACAGTTCCTGTCAAATTAGTTCTTTTCAAAGTAGAAAACATTGCCCGTAAGTAGTTCTATTAGCAAGTACTTGGATTATCAATTGGTTGTGTGAATTGCATTCCAACCTGTCTTTATCAATTAATTTTAATTACTTTATTTACTACCGTGCACTCTTCAAAACTACTATTTTCAATCACCTTAGATACACACCTTAACAATAGATAGCGATAGATTGACACTTGGTCTCTGTGGATACGATAATCTTTTATATTACTCTGACGCGTTCGTACACTTGCGAAAAAATACGCATCAAGTTTTTGGCGCCGTTGCCGGGGACCAATTTAGTCAAATTTCGTACCCTGTTGTTATATCGTTTAGACTAAGGAAGTTACCCGCCGGTCATCGTAGTACCGGAAGTTTAGTAGACCCTCTAGCTGAACCAGAACGTTACGCTCGCGCACGTTTATATTTCCGTAAACTTAGGAAAGCTATGGCCGAAGATCAAAATCAAAGACCTCTTAAGGATTTCGCCCAACCATCCAACGAGGAACCTAGTTCTAGTATAGTAAATCCAGCCATACCAGCTAACAATTTTGAACTTAAACCATCCCTGCTGCAGTTAGTACAGCAGAGACAATTCGCAGGTCTTGCTACAGAGAACCCAAACCAACATTTAAAAATCTTTCTCCAACTAGCAGACACCTTTAAAACCAATGGAGCCCCTCCTGAGGCGATTCGCTTAAGATTATTTCCTTTTTCCCTCAGAGATAAGGCCCTATCTTGGTTAGATTCCCTTCCACCAAATTCCATAACAAGTTGGGAAGACCTTAGAAAAGTATTCCTTGCCAGATATTTTCCCCCGAGTAAGACCGCTGTTCTTCGAAACCAAATAACTAGATTTACCCAAAACCAAGGAGAATCGTTGTTCGAAGCCTGGGAGAGATATAAAGAGCTGTTAAGAGCATGCCCACATCATGGTTTAGAAAATTGGTTAATCATTCAAACCTTCTATAATGGACTTCATTATAACACTAAGATGACCATCGACGCCGCCGCAGGTGGCGCACTGATGAACAAACCTTACCCTGAAGCTAGTGCCCTTATCGAAGATATGGCCCAAAACCATCAATCATGGGGAGTAGAACGAGCGACAGTGGAAAAGAAGGAAGCCCAAGGAGGAATACATGAGTTAAGCTCTATAGACATGATGCAAGCTAAAATGGACGCATTAGCCCTAAGAGTTGAGCATATGTGTACAACCCCGAATACTGCAGCCGCAGTTTCGTCAGATTGTGAGATATGTGGGACGAAAGGACACCAATCCGCATAATGCAGTCTGTTAAATGAGACCAGCTCTGAACAAGTGAACTACACCCAAGGGAACCCATTTTCAAATACCTATAACCCTGGATGGAGGAATCACCCAAACCTTTCCTATAAGAATAATAACCCAATCCAAAATACTGCCCCTCTGAGACAATCAAGTTATCAAGCCCCAAGATCAAATCAACCTATGCAACCTGTACCACCAAAACAGAGCCTTGAGAAAATCGTGGATAATTTTGTCGCTGCTTAAATCCAACAAAACAAGGAGTTCATGAACCAAAACGTTCATGTTAACGAACTAATTACCCAGTTAGGAACCAAGGTTGACCAAATAATCACTCACAATAAGATGCTTGAAACCCAAATCTCACAGGTAGCTTCAAACCAAGCCCCTCAGACCACACCTGGAGGACAATTCCCTGGACAACCTCAACAAAACCCGAAAGGACAAGCAAATGCCATTACCCTACGAAGTGGGACCGCTTATGATGAACCTTGTAACCCAAGGTTGAGTGATCCCAAAACTTCTAAGGAAGATGACAACATCCCAGATAAAAAGAAGAAACCAGAGGAATCTATAAACCAGGAAAGTCAAGAAAAAGGAGAAGAACCCAAAGACAAAACCTATATACCACCCCCGCCATACAAACCACCAATACCATATCCGCAAAGACTTAAACAAACCCAGATCAACAATCAGTATCAGAAATTCATTAAAGTTATAGAAAAACTCCACGTAGAAATCCCGTTCACAGAAGCCATTACCCAAATACCATCCTATGCAAAGTTTCTCAAAGACATCCTTACCAATAAACGTAGACTTGATGATCCGAAACCCTTGGAATGTAATTCTATTGCCGAAAATAAATTAGCAAAAAAGGATAAAGATCCTGGAAACTTTTCCATTCCTTGTATTTTGGGGAGTCATGTCATCGAAAAAGCTTTTCTAGACTTAGGAGCTAGTGTGAGCTTAATGCCCTTAGCGGTTTGCGAAAGGTTAAACTTAGGAGAGTTGCAACCTACCAAGATGTCACTTCAATTAGCCGATAGATCTGTTAAATATCCGATAGACATACTTGAAGACGTCCCTGTTAGGATAGGTCAGTTGTTTATCCCTACTGATTTTGTTGTCATGGACATTAAAGAAGATGATGACATACCAATTCTTCTAGGTAGACCATTCTTATCGACTGCTGGAGCCATAATAGATGTCAAAAAGAGGAAGCTAACCTTTGAGGTAGGGAACGAGAAGATAGAATTTATACTTTCAAAATTTCTTATGGCACCTGTGATAGGAGACGCGTGTTATACGATAGATATCATTGATGAATGTGTTAGGGAGTTAGAGCAAGAAGAAGTCATTGAAACAATTAAGCTGCCATCAACTCTTATTTTGGAAGATGACAATTATAAGAAACCCTACATCGATGATAACCTTTACGAATGTTTATCCCTTACCCCAGATCCTATGCCTTGCCCTATTAAACCAGCCTTGGAACTTAAGGAACTGCCTAAGAACCTGAGATATGAGTTTCTTGATGAAGAAATGAATCGTCCGGTTATAGTTAGTGCTGCCTTGAGACAAAAAGAAACAGATCAACTCTTGGACATTTTACGAAGATATCCCTCAGCCTTAGGATATAATATCTTTGATCTGAAAGGTATAAGTCCATCTGTATGCATGCATCGGATTTCGCTCGAAGTAGATTCAAAACCTTCCAGAGAACACCAGAGAAGGATAAACCCTATACTGAGTGATGTTGTCAAGAAGAAAGTTCTGAAGTTGCTAGAAGCAGGTATAATATATCAGATCTCGGACAGTAAGTGGGTGAGCCCTGTGCATGTGGTACCCAAGAAGGGAGGCATCACAGTTGTGCAAAATGAGAAAGGTGAACAAATAGCAAAGCGGATAGAAGGAGGTTGGCGTATGTGCATAGACTATAGAAAGTTAAATAAAGCAACTAGGAAGGATCATTTCCCTTTATCGTTCATAGACCAGATGTTAGAACGTCTTGCCAGACATTCTTACTTCTGCTATCTAGACGGGTATTCGGGATTCTTCCAAATACCTATACATCCAGAAGATCAAGAAAAAACTACCTTTACATGCCCTTTTGGAACTTTTGCCTACAGACGAATGCCTTTTGGACTCTGTAATGCCCCTGCTACTTTCCAACGTTGCATGATGTCAATCTTTGCAGATTATCTAGATGGAATCATGGAAGTATTTATGGATGATTTCTCGGTTTACGGTTTTGATTTCCAAAATTGTCTTATCAACCTTGAGAAAATCCTGGAAAGATGTGTAGAGGTGAACCTTGTACTGAATTGGGAAAAATGCCATTTCATGGTGACTGAAGGAATTGTTTTAGGACATATAATCTCCGAAAGAGGTATAGAGGTAGATAAAGCAAAAATAGAAGTTATAGAGAACCTAAAACCACCCAAGACTATCAGGGAAGTTAGAAGTTTCCTTGGACACGCTGGATTCTACCGCCGTTTCATTAAGGACTTCTCCAAAATAACAAAACCTTTAACTGGCCTGTTAATGAAAGATGCTGAATTCGTCTTTGATGAAAAATGCAATGAAGCATTCAACCTTTTGAAGCAAGCATTGATTTCAGCACCTATTATGAAACCCCCTGATTGGTCTGAACCATTTGAGATAATGTGTGACGCCAGTGATTATGCTGTAGGAGCCGTTCTAGGTCAGAGAAAAGATAAAAGATTACATGTAATATATTATGCCAGTAGAACCCTAGACGCCGCCCAGCTCAATTACGCAACAACCGAGAAAGAACTCCTAGCGGTAGTTTTCGCTATAGACAAATTTAGATCATATCTAGTAGGAGCCAAAATTATAGTTTACACCGATCATGCTGTCATCCGTTACATACTAAGTAAAAAAGATGCTAAACCCAGGTTACTTCGATGGATTTTGTTGCTACAAGAGTTCGACTTAGATATCCGAGATAAAAAAGGCACAGAAAATGTAGTAGCCGATCACCTATCTAGGCTAGAATACTTGAATCCTGAATTAGTACCCATAAATGATGATTTTGCCTATGATAGACTGATAGCCCAGTTGGAAACCATTGAAGATAAAAAACCAGACCCTCATGAGCACTTTCAAAAATCCTTAGCTGTAAGTAACGTGCCCTGGTACGCTGATTTTGTTAATTACCTAGCTGCTGATATCATACCCCCTGATCTCGATTACCACAAGAAGAAGAAGTTCTTAAGTGATGTTAGAAACTTCTATTGGGACGAGCCACTTCTTTTCAAGAGAGGTAAAGATGGCATTTTCCGCCGTTGCGTTCCAGAAGACGAGGTAGAAAGTATAATTCAGCATTGTCACTCTGCGCCTTATGGTGGACATGCAAGCACCTCTAAGACCTACGCCAAGATTCTTCAAGCTGGCCTATTCTGGCCTACCATGTGGCGTGATGTCCATGCTTACATTGTCAAATGTGATAGATGCCAACGCACAGGAAATATTTCAAGACGCGACGAAATGCCTTTAAAAAACATCCAAGAAGTAGAACTCTTCGACGTATGGGGTATAGATTTCATGGGACCATTCCCACCATCTTTAGGAAATAAGTATATCTTAGTTGCAGTAGACTACGTGTCTAAATGGATTGAAGCGATAGCTGCACCCACAAACGACACTAGAGTAGTGATTAAATTATTTAAAAATTATATATTCCCCAGATTTGGAACACCCCGTTTAGTTATAAGTGATGGAGGATCTCACTTCATATCAAGAATATTTGATAAGCTTTTAAGCAAGTATGGAGTTAAGCATAGAGTAGCAACACCATATCACCCACAGACTAGTGGCCAAGTGGAAGTATCTAATAGGGAGATTAAACAAATTTTAGAAAAAACTGTCTCTGTATCCAGAAAAGATTGGTCGCAAAAGCTTCAAGAGGCTTTATGGGCCTACAGAACCGCTTTCAAAACCCCTATAGGAACAACCCCCTAACAACTAGTCTATGGAAAATCTTGTCATTTACCTTTTGAGTTAGAGCATAAGGCCTATTGGGCCATTAAAACTTTGAATTTGGATTACCTAACTGCTGGTGAGAAACGTATCCTTGACATCCACAAATTGGAAGAACTCAGACAGCAAGCCTACGAGAATGCCATAATATACAAAGAAAGAACAAAAGCTTGGCACGACAAAAGAATCGTAAGAAAATACTTCAACTTAGGCGACCCTGTTCTCCTGTTCAATTCTAGGCTACGGCTCTTCCCAGGAAAGCTCTGTTCAAGATGGACTGGCCCCTTCAAAGTATCAAAAATTCTGAGGTCTGGAGCTGTTGAAATAAAAAACTAGACATGTAAACCATTCATCGTCAATGGACAAAGACTGAAGCTCTACGAAGGAGGAGACATTCCAACAACCTACTCCAGCCACACTCTAAGTGATCCACCAATCCCGACAAGAGATGTATAAGTTCCAGTCGTCAAGCTAACGACGTTAAACAAGCGCTGCATGGGAGGCAACCCATGATTTTCTTACCTTATTTACTTTTTCTACATTTTGTTTTATTTTATTTCTTGTTATATTTTGTCAGGACTAATGTTTGAAATGTTTGTGTTTTACAGGACCTTCTTCCTAACTCTGTGCAGAATGTAGAATTTTGACGACATGCATGTGACTTTCAGGAATGACGCCCAGAGAGAGCGTTACTTTGTCCACTTCAGGCGTCCTATGGAACCTACGAGGTACCCAGATCAGGCTTGCATGGAGGCTTTAGGCATTGAGCCTAGTGTCAGATTCTTATGCCATCAGCTTCAATGGGACCAGTTCGACGACATGAACAACACCTATAGGAACCTCACTTTGGAGTTCCTCAGCTCGTTTTCTTATGACCCCTGGGCCAGACCAGATGGATGTGCTATTTTCAGGTTATTTGGGACTGAGTACTCCTTCACTCATAAGGAGTTTGGTGATTTATTAGGTTTTCAGACGACCCCTGATGCTATTCCTGAGACACCTATGGGATACTTTCTGAGTAGGGAAGTGGAGAAGTTCTGGAGTGATATCTCTGGTGGAGGGAGTCAGGATCCTTCCACCCAGTTCTCACATGTTATCCACAACCCTGCATTGAGGTATTTTCAGATGATCATAGCACACTCTTTCTTTGGATTGCCAGATGCTGAGACCTTGCTTAGTGAGGAGGAGATCTTTCTACTGTTTTGTGCGACCCAGTCACGTCCTGTGGCATGTGGGAACTTTCTGCTGAAAGGTCTTAGCAGTATTTCCAGGTCATCAGTAGGTATTATTCATGTGGGAGGTATTGTTACCCAGATTGCTGCTGCTTTAGGCCTATCGCGTAAGTTGTTGCATCTCAGGGTTTTCAGTGAATACACCACCATGGACGTTGATTTCTGCCTAGACAGAGGGTTGATGAGGAGAGCCTCTGCAAACTCCAACCAGTTCAGATTGTTGATCGACAACGAGGCTGTTCATTACTTTTTGCTGCCTGATCCGATGATGACCAGTGTTCATGACCCAGCTAATTGGAGATATGCTTTGGAGGGTTATGGAGAGACTATTGAGGAGCCTAGATCGCCTCCTATTGCTGAGTACACCCCTACACCTCCGTCTTCCAAAATCACTGTATTATCTAATAATTTGTCTTTGCAGCCACCCGATTTATACACCCAGGTTGTTGAGCTCCGCAGAGAGACTGCCAAGCTCAAACAGGAGGTAGCTGATTTTGCTTTGCAGATTGAGGTATCTGATCTCACTCATGCTACTGAGGCAGACTCTTTATGCCAGGAGATCGGAGAGCTTCGTCGCGAGATCGCTGAGCTTCGTGGATCCAGCCAGGCAGAGGAGCCAGCTGATTGATCATATTGCCCTGACTTACTACTCTATTATTTAGTATTCAGTATTTCTGCGTTTTCTTTACTTTTTAGCATATCTGGACACATTTCGTATTTTCGCATTTCCTATATTTCCTATGTACTTTGATTATATATATATATATATATATATATATATATATATATATATATATATATATATATATATATATATATATATATTATGTGTGTTTTTATTTTTCCTTTTATATATATATATATATATATATATATATCCAATAATAATGTTATTTTTCTTAATATTTGATTTTTATTTCCACAAAAATTGTGCAAGTCCCGTGTTGAAGAGGAAAACAAATGAGAACGCTATCGGGACCCCCAAGACGCAAAAGGTTAGAGAGGCCCATTCCAAAATTCAAAATTTTGGCCCAGGTCCGAAAATGACCTTATGGCGCCCGCCATAGCCTTATGGCGCCCGCCACGGCGTCCTGGTAAATACGGGGGAAAACTTCATCTTCCACCATTTTTGAACCTCTAAACTCCCAAAACCCATTTTTCTCCTCTTCCAAAACTCCATTAAAACCCATAAAAGCCCCCACCTTTATTTAATACCCACTATCCATTAACCCTTTCAAACTTCCATTTGAAATTCCACCAATTAAATTCCATAAAAATCTCACCTTTACCAACTTATATTTAAACCCATCTTCACTATCTTCAAATCAATTCAAGGAGCAAGCTATGGTGTTCGAAGGATATATTTTGCGAGAAGGAAAATCCGGGGATAGGCAGAGGAGGAATATTCAAAGGCTTCAAGGTCGAGAAATTCTCTCGACAAGGTACGTGGACGACAACTGTCTCTATACTTTGGGTATTTATCATAGTGTTTATCATTTACTTGATTTTTTGGGACTGCACTCTATTTTTGAAAACCGAGAACCAACCTTTGAGAAACTGACAGTTGAGTTTTTAAGTTCTTTGATCTACACTGTCCACCCTAACACTGCTAGCACAATCGGTACTGTCCAATTTAGAATGTTTGGAATAGAATATAAGTACAGTACCAACGAACTAACAAGTCTGTTAGGGATTCCTCTTTGGGAAGGTGCTATTTGTGAGACCCCTTTGGATGACGGATGGTCGGTCGATGCATTTCCTTTTTGGCAGAGATTGTCAAATAATTTAATAACTTCTTTTGAAGGAATTCTCGCATCGACCATCCACAACCCGACCATCAGAGTTTTTAGATACCTGTTGGCATGTACTATTTTTGGCCGGGATAATCCAAATAAGGTTAATGCTAAAGAGCTTCTGTTTTTACAAGGAAGTCTCACAAATAGAAGAATCAATCCGGTCCCGTTTATGCTTTCTCACATGTCTGTTACTATTAATAAAGCAGGACCGATTGTTTTTGGAGGACTGATTACGTCTATTGCTCGGGCCCTTAACCTGAACAATGAGATAGCCACACTAGAGCCCTTAACTCCTCGCACAATCAACCTAAAATTTCTAAAAGATATGAAATTGTGCCGAGCGAGAAGAGAGGGTGGTTTTGTATTGATGATCCATGGTGTAGCTATCCCATCTGTTGCCTTGCCCTGCAGTAGACGTACCGATGTACGTAATGAAAGGAACTGGACCTATGATTTAAATGCTCCACCTGTTCTAGGTCCACTTCCTCCTAATATTCCTGATACGGAGGGACACGACACTGACGAAGAATTTGAGCGGAGAGATCAGTCTCCCATACCTCATGTGTCCCCCCATCATCCTTCACCACCACACACCGCACCCTCTTCCTCTAACCCTTTTGCAGGTTCAGTCCATGGATCCTATGTCACTGAGGAGATGTGGCGTGACCATATGGCTAGAGAAGAAAGGCGAGATGACCTTCTCTCTACCATTCAGCAACAACTGACGGATAATATGAGCTTCATGGAAGAATCACGACGGAGGACAGATCGATCCTTCGAGTCTATTTCTCGTACCTTGCTTGCGATCACAGACGAGCAATCCTGTCAGCAAGACTTCAACCGCCGGCATTACCAGCTTATGGAGGCTACTCAAGGTTCCGTTCTAGGTAACCTTCGACAGGTCAGAGATGCCCAGGCGGCCTTATCAGCCCGATTGGACCGGAGAGACCAGCATCGTAGCAGATCCCGTCGTCCCAGGCATTCCCAGCAGGACGACGAGGGCACCAGTGGTCCACATCAGTAGTTTTACAGGTTACTCTCCTTATCTTATTTCGAAACATTGGGGATAATGTTCGATTTAAGTGTGGGAGGGGATTTTATTGCTTTCTATTTCCATTTTTAGTTAGTTGTTTATTTCTTGTTTTTGTCTATGTCTTTTTTCTAGAAAATGCATGAGTCTGACGAGTCACCAGTACAGTGTATCCCTAGTGCACCCTCATTTTTCCCCATTTCTTTAGCCCTACAAAAAATTTTTTGCAAAAAGAAAACATTGTTGTTCTACACGTTTTTTGGGGTTTAAGACAGGTTTGGATTAGGATGTGGTGACTTAGGTAAACTTTTTGAAACATTAGTATCGTTTTAGCACCGTAGACTTCACGAATATAGGAATCATTCCAAAACCCCATGAACCATGGCCTTAATTATCATTTCCAAATTTGTCCTAAGTAGTTTATTTCAGCAGTCAGCTCCGGCCTAAGCATGTTCTACGTAGGGGACTGATGAACACAAGTGAATGATCCAGTAAATTAAATAAAGAAAAAGGCAAACTCCGGATAGATGACCCTCACAAGGTCGTTTAAACCAAAAAGTTGAATTGTTGCCACAAAAAAAAAAAAAAAAAAAAAAAAAAAATATATATATATATATATATATATATATATATATATATATATATATATATATATATATATAATTTTAGCTCACCCATTGTTAGTTGGTTCAGAGGTATCTGGCGCTAAACTCGGTAGGGCGGATTACGATCCGATCCCCCACAACTGCATTTGGGTTAAATAAAAGGGTTTACACAGTCTTATGTGCCAGAAACCCTATGTTTTGGATCAGAATCACTAACAGGTCACTCTACTATGAAACATGTACGGATAACGGGCTTAATGTGATTGCGCCTGAATGAAAAGGACCCAAAAAGAAATGAAGAGGTAGGCCTAGTTATTGTGGGATGATACGGTTGATTAATATAAGAATGAAGTTTATGTCCGCCTCTGCGGATAAGTGTCATTACGATACCCTTGGTTCACTTAGTACCTGTCACTGCATCCTGACTTGAACTTAGAAGCCCTTTTTGCCCGAATCACATGTCAGCACTAGTTTTCTTACTTTGAGCTTTAAATGTTTTGCTTGAGGACAAGCAAAGGTCTAAGTGTGGGAGAATTTGATGACACTGAATTTCACCGTATTTTTTACTCCGATTTCGCATGCATTCTTAGTCTTTTAATGTCATTTTATTATGTTATTATTATGTTTTTCTTTGTTTTCAGGTTTTTAGTCTAATCGGAGCCCCGAGCGAGAAAAGGAGCGAAAAAGGAGCCGAAATGAGCTAAAATAGAAAAAATCAGCATTTTGCACTTATGGCATCCACTCTGGCGGCCGCCACAGGGTCTTCCATGACGTGGCCATGTCTCAAACTCCTCCCAACTGTTTTTCCCCACGATCTCCAACTGCCCAAGCAATTTTACACTCATGGCGGGCGCCATGGTGTTGTGGCGGGCGCCACAAGAGCAAAACAAGTTCCCGCCCAAATTCAAATGCTAGGGGCATCCTTGTCTTTTCCACTTGTTTCCTTGCCTATAAATAGGACTTTAGATTTTCGTTTTTCTTCATCCAAGTTTAGTTGTTCATAGGCATATATCAGTGTAATAGTGGTAATCACTTCACATCGAGGTGTTACTACATTCGAGAGATCGAGTCCGTAAGAGCCTGTGAGATTGAGTCTTGGAGCACTCTGGAAGGAAGTTAATCCTGTCGCCATTTTACTTTCAGCTCGCATTTTATTCAACCACTCCGATTGGAGCAGGTTTTTATTACTTTACCTTTGTCAACTTTATTTCTTGCACTGTCTTTTAATTTCATTTATTTTCCGCACTGCTTTACTTTCATTTACTTTCCGCACTCGCACTACTTTCATTTACTTTCCGCACTCGCACTTAAATACCCTTTTTTATGAAAAATCTAAAAATGAACTTTTACTTTACCATGTCTGGCTAATTTTATAAAGGTTAGAATGTGAAGATCATAACTGAACCGATAATCTGTACAATTGTTAGTGGAAACACTTAAGGGCTATTTTAACTTTCAATATAAGTTTTCCTGTTCTTAAATTCCGTTGGGTAAGATCGAAAGCCCTCCAACGCCTATCTAAACTTAATTGTTTTTAAACTATTTCAAAAACAGCGAAAGCGCTTTGTTTAGTTTATTAGGAGTTTTTAATTTAAAAGGAAAAGAGATTTTAAAACCATTTTCGGACGCGTTAAGAAGTTTAAAGTCTGGTTCGTAAGAACCTCTTTTTTTTAGAAAATCCAGGTTAAAATACTTTTCAACTTGGTCAAGATACTATATTTCTTAAAAATAGGTTTACTACTCTAACGCAATGTGCGCCTTTTTATCCGTGACAATAAGAGGGTTTGATTAGGGGGTACAACTCGGTTCTGAGTACGCGAAAGCGACAGTTCCTGTCAAATTAGTTCTTTTCAAAGTAGAAAACATTGCCCGTAAGTAGTTCTATTAGCAAGTACTTGGATTATCAATTGGTTGTGTGAATTGCATTCGAACCTGTCTTTATCAATTAATTTTAATTACTTTATTTACTACCGTGCACTCTTCAAAACTACTATTTTCAATCACCTTAGATACACACCTTAACAATAGATAGCGATAGATTGATACTTGGTCTCTGTGGATACGATAATCTTTTATATTACTCTGACGCGTTCGTACACTTGCTAAAAAATACGCATCATTGGGTAGCGTCGTAAGTTCTACAGAAGGTTTCTTTGGGAATGACATTGGATCGGGTGTTAGTGCTAGACATTCCCTCAGTCTGTCATCTACGTATGGCTCGCGCCAATTATCGTCTTCGAGTATAGGAGGTGCTGGAATCTTTAGTATTTCTGTATACTTATATGGTTCCATCTCCATTTTTTTACGAATTCGTCAATGACGTCGAGGAAGCAACATGAATCATCTATAGTGGGAGCTTTCAAGAATTGGGCTAGAATAAATTCGAATTTTTCTTCACCCACTTCAAAAGTTAGCTTTCCTTTCTTAACATCAATAATGGCTCCGGCTGTAGCTAAAAAGGGTCTTCCTAAAATAATAGGAATGTTGGAATCCTCTTTTATATCCATTACCACAAAATCAGTTGGAATATAGAATTGTCCTATACAAACGGACACGTTCTCTAGCATACCTATAGGAAATTTAACAAAATGGTCTGCTAGTTGTAGAGACATTTTCGTTGGTCGTAACTCTCCTAAATCGAGCTTCTTACAGGTGGATAAGGGCATTAGACTAACACTAGCTCCTAAATCGCATAGAGCATTGTCTATGACGTACTTTTTTATTACACAGGGTATGGAGAAACTACCTGGGTCTTTCAGCTTATGAGGCATGTTGTTTTGAATGATGGCGCTACACTCGGCAGTGAGCATAACGGTTTCATTATCCTTGAGCTTTTTCTTGTTAGACAGGATCTCTTTAAGGAATTTGGCATATGAAGGCATTTGCGTTAAGGCTTTAGTGAATGGTATAGTAATATTGAGTTGTTTCATAAGCTCCATGAACTTCTTTGAGGATAAGGTATTGGTGGTTTGTATGGTGGCGGAGGCATATAAGGTGTTTCTTTCTCTACGGCCTCTTTGCTTTTGTCTTCCTTTTTATCATTATTCGGTTCTATTACCTTTTCAGCTCCTTTACCAGGATTTTGATACATGGCAGGATTTTGGAATCTTGGGTCCACTGGTTCATCTAGTTCTGTTCTGCTCTGCAGTGTGATAGCATTAGCATGCCCTTTCGGGTTTGGTTGTGGTTGTCCATGAAATGTTCCTGCAAGGGCTGCTACTATTGCTTGTTGTTGGGCTACTTGAGAGATTTGAGTTTCTAACATTTTTTATGGGTAGCCATGGCGTCAAGCTTAGTTGCCATCTGCTTTAACAATTCATTCGTGTGCACATTTTGGTTGGCGAACTCTTTGTTTTGTTGAGTTTGGGTTGCAATGAAGTTTTCTAATAATAGCCCAACGTTTGACTTTCTCGGTGCTTGAGGGGCAGCGAGTGCTCCCTTCTGATATCCTGGAGGAACGGTAGGGGCTTGGGTTGGAGCAAACAGAGTGTTTTTGCTCTGGTAGGAAAAATTAGGATGATTCCTCCATCCAGGATTGTAGGTGTTTAGTACGGGTTTCCTTGGGCGTAATTCACTTGGTCGGTAGGAATACCAGCTAATAAATGACATTCAGCGTTATTATGCCCAGGGGTTCCGCACAATTCACAACTAGGTGTCACAGCGGCCACGGTGGCTGCTGGAGCTACAATCAAACTTTCAATCTTTTGAGTAAGCGCATCCACGTTAGCACTGACACGGTCCAAACTGTTAACTTCGTACATTTCGTTCTTTGTAGCAGGCTTTTCTATTTGAGTTCTCTCGCCTCTCCATTGGAAGTGGTTTTGAGCTATGTCTTCAATGAGTTGATAAGCGTCTTCATATGGGTTGTCCATCAGAGCGCCGCCAACTGCAGCGTTCAGATTCAGCTTTGTGTTGTAAAGAATACCATTATAGAAAGTATGGGTTATCAACAATTGTTCAAGTCCATGGTGCGGGCAAAGCCTTAGCATGTCCTTGTATCTTTCCCAATCATTGAAAAGAGATTCATTGTCTTTCTGCCTAAATTCGTTGATTTGGGCTCTTAGCATAGCAGTTTTGCTTGGCAGAAAATATCGGGCTAAGAAGACTTTCTTCAACTCGTCCCATGTAGGGAGTTGGATGGTAGAGACTGGATCCAAGCTCTAGCTCTATCTCTTAAAGAGAAAGGGAAAAGACGTAGTCGCATGGCTTCGTTACTAACATCATTTGCTTTTACGGTATCAGCATATTGCACAAACATAGATAAGTGAAGGTTCGGGTCATCCGTGGAACTTCCAGAAAATTGGTTCTGTTGAACGGCTTGTAACGGTGAAGGTTTCAGCTCAAAATCATTTCGATTGATGACAGGGGCAGTAATACTGTTATGTGATTCATCTTGCGATGAGACAGCGTAATCCTTAAGAGGACGGTTCGGTGGGTTCTCAGCCATGAGAATTCTTAATTCTGGGTAAGGGATTTCAGGTCTGGGAAGATTATACTTAATTCAGAATTCGTTAATTCAGCGTCTTAAATTAATAAAACGCTTGATGTCGTTAATCGGTTGCTCAAGCTTGTCGCCTCGAGAGCGAGGGTTTGGCATACAATTGACGAATTAAAGAAAAATGAAAAATATTGGTGCTTTAGTCTATACTGCGCAACAATGGAATCACAATATTGACTAAATCAACGTTCCCCGGCAACGGCGCCAAAAACTTGATGCGCTTCGAGCACACCGACGTGTCCGTCGAATAAAGACTGCAAGTATACAACTGTTCACGTAGTTTTAAAAAGGTTGTTGAACCCACGGGGAAGGGATAATCTAACCAATGCAATCTATTATTGCAGTGCAAAGCTAAGGATAAAGATAAACGGATTTGAGACGGGAAGAAAGAATTACTAATTTCTAAATTTTTTTTAAAATATCAATAAAAACGAGTCCGGAATATGGATTCCACGTACCTAAGGGACTTGTAGAAATCGGGTGCTAAAAACGACTGAACTTACTTCCGTAGAAAGTACTAACTTAAAGACTCCGTCTAACACTCTCGCGCTATCGACAAGAACCACACCTTTCAACCACAAGATTCTTCTCTCGCTCGCCCGTTTCAATTAAAAAGCATATTTTGAAAGTTAATGAAATTCTAAACGGTGCTGTAAGTTCTTGGATTGGCTGGAATTTTGGTAAAACAACAAGGTGTTCAATGGTGATGTCATGGTGTTGATATTGCAACATTGAGTCTTAGTACTGGGCTGTACTAAGTTGTGAAGGTTAACAATGTTTGATGTCATGGGCTTGATGTCACAACATTGTGCTTAACACTGGGATGTGTTAAGTTGTTTAAGTGGATGTCTGATGTCACATGGCGATGTTGTGACATTAGATCTGCAGAATTAATAACATCAGGTTTTGTGATGTTATTAGGGCACGCGTGTTAGCTGGAATTGTGGAGAGTGGTTGACTCATTGGATGAGAATATCTTGGGATAGATATTTTCTATTACATGGGAGATTTGATTGCAGGTCTGTTGGAGAATTAAAAGGTTGAAGATTTAAAAAGATTTTGGGGATAAAATCTGTTTTGAAGATTCAGTTTTAACTAACAAATCTGATCAAATATTGTGACAAGTCCAAGCCCAATTCAGGATGCTATATAAAGCGCACAAGACCAAAGGAAAAAGTACAGATTGAAGATCAAGAGCGGAGGCTGAGTGTCTTAGATATTTGTACGAATTGTGAGTAAACCATTCAAGGGTGAATTGGTGATCTGTCCTCTCTAAAGCTGTGAAGGAAAGAGAGTTGTGTGACTTGATCGAAGCTAGGAAGCAAGATCAAGTTTTCTCAAAGAGGTTGTTCTTTGAGTGTTTTAGGGATTGAGTAGTGTTCTCATATCTAAGTGGGTTCTTAGGTAGAAAGTCACTAGTAGGAATTAAGTTTAGGAGATTGTCAACTGGGTTGTTGAGTCTGTAAATTAATTCTACAAGTAGTGAATTTCATCCCTGGCTTGGTAGCCCCCAGACGTAGGTAGTTAAACCGAACTGGGTGAACAATCCTTTGTGTTGCTTTGTTACTGTTATTGTTGTCCACTGTGCAGAGTGTGTTGTTGTGACATCGCACCTTAACATCACACGTCTGATACCAGAATTTCAATTGGTATCAGAGCAGGCATTCTGTCTGTCTCTGGGTGAGATCTAGGGAAGTTACTTTCTGGTGTAAAGATGGACAAAGAAGTTGGAGGATTCGTCAACAGACCCCCTATTTTGGATGGATCCAATTATGACTATTGGAAACCAAGCATGACCACCTTCTTAAAATCCTTGGATAGCAGGGCTTGAAAGGCTGTTATTAAAGAATGGAAAGCACCTGTTGTGTGTGAGAAAGATGACGCTGGCAAAGATAAAGAAGGCATCTCAAGGCTGAAACCTGAAGAAGAATGGACCAAGGAAGAAGATGAGCTTGCCCTTGGAAATTCAAAAGCCCTAAATGCTATCTTCAATGGAGTTGACAAGAACATATTCAGGTTGATCAACTCATGTGAAGCTGCTAAGGTTGCATGGGATATTTTGAAGGCTACACATGAAGGAACATCCAGAGTGAAGATGTCAAGACTTCAGCTTCTAACATCGAAGTTTGAAAGTCCGAAGATGAAGGAAGATGAGACTATCCATGACTTCCGCATGAGTGTTCTTGAGCTGGCTAATGCATCCAGTGCTCTTGGTGAAAAGATGTTAGAGGAAAAGCTTGTAAGGAAAATCCTTAGGTCCCTTCCGAAGAGGTACAAGATGAAGGTGACTGCAATTGAAGAAGCTCAAGACATCAGCAAGATGAGGGTTGATGAGCTCATTGGATCTCTTCAAACTTTTGAGCTTGGTTTGAATGAGGAAGAACCAGAAAAGAAGCCCAAAAGTATAGCCTTGGTCTCCACTCCTGCAGAAGCTAAGAAAGGTACAGATGATGATTCTCAGGAAGATCTATCTCATACCATTGTTATGTTGGGAAGACAGTTCAACAAGGTGTTCAAGAGGATGAACAATAACTCCAGGCCTAATGTCGAGAACATCTCTTCTGACATCAGCAAGTCAAAAGAGAAGGATGAAGAGAAGAATGCCCAAGATAAAGGAGTTCAGTGCTTTGAATGTGAAGGTTATGGACATGTCAAGACAGAATGTCCCACATTCTTGAAGAAGCAGAAGAAGGGCATGACAGTTTCTTGGTCTGACTCTGATAGGGAAAGTGAAGGTGAGTCAGCAAAGCATGTTAGAGCATTAACAGGAGCTGTTGATTCTGATGATGATTCTAGTGATGGAGAAATAACTTTTGAGGAGTTAGCATCTACTTATCAAGAGCTGTGTTTAAAAAGTGCTGAGATTTGTCAAGAAAACAAGTGCCACAAGCAACAGATTGCTCATCTTGAGAATGAAAAAGCTGATCTGGAAAATGAAGTTGTACTCGTTAAAGCTCACCTTGATCGTATGACCAAAACTGTGAGGATGCTGAACAGTGGTACAGACACACTTGACAAGATCCTTCAGACAGAAAAGGTAGCTGGAGACAAGACTGGACTAGGATTTGTGGTCGAGGAAAAGATGTCTACTGTGGCAAGCACGTCAGGAACAAAGAAGGAGATGTCTCAACCATTGTCTCAACATCAACCTAAGAGACAGGATCCTACACCTAAGAAGGTTGTTCAGTCTCAGAATGCTGAGAAAAAGAATGGTTCCCATCAGAGGAAGATACAACCTCAAGGAGCTAGCCAGTATATACCTCCCCAATATCACCAGAGCATGCAAGCTGCCAGGTTAAAGCAGAACATGTCTCATCAGAGGTCTCAACATCAGGACAACTGGCATAGGTATGGGTATGGATATAACAATGTTGTGCCTCATCACTATGGAAGAAGAAAGCCACACCATCATGGGAGACAATACAGGAAACAACATTCTCAACCTTCTTATGGGAGAAGATATCAACATAATAGAAGGCGGCCAGTTATGGTAGGAGAAGGCCACATTATGGATGGCAACCTAAACAATCTCATCAGGGCAGAAGATTCAGAGATGAAAGGGTGAGATGTTATTATTGTGGAAGGTTTGGACATATGCAGTACTCTTGTTACAAGCTGCATGGATACCCTCAGCCTCAAAATAGATGGAGAGAGTACAGGCCCAAAATTGTTAAACAATGGGTACCTAAGGAGAAGGTGAAATGTTTATTGGCTCACATGGCTGACAAAGAGTTTGAAGAAGGAACATGGTATTTTGACAATGGGTGTTCCAAACACATGTCTGGATGTAGATCCATGTTTGCTGAAGTCAGTCATTGTCCCTCTCTTGAAGTTGTTTTTGGCAATGGTGAAAAAGGAGTAGTAGAAGGAGTTGGAAGAGTGAAGAATCATGATGGTCTTACTCTTGATAATGTGCTCCTTGTTCAAGGGTTGAGTGCTAATTTGATTAGTATAAGTCAACTTTGTGATGAAGGTTACAAGGTAAGCTACACCAAAGATGAATGTGTGGTAGCTGATGAGCAGAATGAGGTAGTGATGAAGGGAGTAAGATCCAAAGATAATTGCTATCAGTGGATACCATTCAAGGGTGAATTGGTGATCTGTCCTCTCTAAAGCTGTGAAGGAAAGAGAGTTGTGTGACTTGATCGAAGCTAGGAAGCAAGATCAAGTTTTCTCAAAGAGGTTGTTCTTTGAGTGTTTTAGGGATTGAGTAGTGTTCTCATATCTAAGTGGGTTCTTAGGTAGAAAGTCACTAGTAGGAATTAAGTTTAGGAGATTGTCAACTGGGTTGTTGAGTCTGTAAATTAATTCTACAAGTAGTGAATTTCATCCCTGGCTTGGTAGCCCCCAGGCGTAGGTAGTTAGACCGAACTGGGTGAACAATCCTTTGTGTTGCTTTGTTACTGTTATTGTTGTCCATTGTGCAGAGTGTGTTGTTGTGACATCGCACCTTAACATCACACGTCTGATACCTGAATTTCAGGTGCCTAAAGCGCTCTCGCTGTTTTTAGGATCGATGCCTAGTTTCCCCTAGTAGTTCATCTCTCACATTCTCGTTGTTTTTAGGATCGAACTTAGTATATTCCTTACTCTCGTGTCGAATTAATAAAACATGAAGATTTAGAAACAAAGACTAAAACTAACATACAATCAATAATTTCGCACCTAAAGTTTCTACGGAGTCCCGTCGGTAACGACGCTCCTCATACGCCGCACTTAATTAATTTAGCAAGACATGATATTTTTCGTAGAAAACATGTTAACGATAATCGGAATTAAAACTAACATTGTAGACAAAATTAAAGTAAATTCAAATGCAAAAGTAAAAACAAGAAATAAACATGTAAAGTAATAATATGAAACTTGAATTGAAATTATGCCTGCAGGCTTGTTCGTAATCCAATGGTACAACAATGAAAGGAAAAATACAATAAAAAGTGTGACAATTCCTCGATGTGTAATTGCCGCTTTAAAACTAAATTTATGCCTAAGAATCTAAACGGAATTTTAGCAGAGCTTCCGCGCGATTTCGGGTTCTCTAAAAAGTGACCAATGAATCCTATATATAGAGAAAATACTGATCCCAACTGCTCGGGTCGTGGCCTCTAAGTGGAGGGAAAAAAGGGGGAAAGATAACTGCTCAAAACGGTTGCAGAATTTGAAATCTGCAACTGCGCTGCCATGGCGAACGCCATTAGGTCATAGCGAACGCCATGGCCTTCCTTAATTAAATTACGTGGCATTATGATATATGGCGAATGCCATATAGCCATGGCGAACACCATATCAGCAAAATAGCATAATTTCTTCTTTTATGCTGCATTTTCCTATTCTTCCACTCTTTTTCCGCTTTGGTCCCGATTCCGCAACAGATGAAGCTATCAACTGCAAAACACAACAAAACAGAGTAAAATGCAAACAAGACTCGATAAAAACAGACGAATAATATATGCAATAAGCCTAAAAATATGATACGATTTTTCGTTATCAATATAGTGTCATGAAAATCACGTCACAAAATTATGATTGTTATGTCACGCAGGGAGCTAGTGGAGAGATAATCACGTCGCAATGTATTTTAAATTAGTGTCATTAAAATCACATCACAAAATTATGACCGCTCTGACACGCTGGCAACTAGTGGGGAGATAATCACGTCACAATGTATTTTGAAATAGTGACATAAGAATCATGTCACAACAGTCAACAATCACTTAAATTGCGACACGATGTTTCTAACGCTGAATTGTCTATTTATTAGACAGCTTGCAACACCCCCACACTCCTCAAAAACTCATTTTTTTCATTTTTCGTATTCCTCCCTCTCTCTCTCTTTCGTCTTCCTCCCTCCCCCTTTTCTTCTTCCATTTTTCACAACTTCCTCATATTTTCATATCTTCCTCGCCATTTTTGCAACAAAAACATATGTTTTGTTATGGTTTTGTTTACTAATTAAGCTTGCTTATTATATTTCCTAAATTTAATTGTTCTCTCTTATTTTTATCAAGACCTAAAATCATTAAGATTCAAGATTTTTTTGAGAAGTTTATCAAGCGCAAGACTTCAAATTTGCTTCAAGTTCACTCAAAGGAATATATATATATATATATATATATAACCAAAAATATTATAATATATTATTAATTTAAATATTTTTTATATATTACTAAAACAAAGTATATATGGTTATTATGTGTTGTTATAAAAAAATATCAGTTTAATATATATTTGTTATTTTAATACAGAATATGTTATAAAATACTCTTATTATTTATATGTTATAAAATATTTAACATAAATATTTCTATCATTTATATGTTATAAAATATTTTAAAACAAAATATGTTATTAAATATTTTTTATATTATTTAAAACTGAATATTTTATAAAATATTAATTTAGATATTTTTATTATTGATATGTTATAAAATATTTTTAATATATATATATATATATATATATATATATATATATATATATATCTGTTTTAAAATATAAAACTGAATATATTAATTATTAATTTTTTTATTTTCTAGAATATTTATTATTTTATTTTTTATTAAATAAATAACCTGCGAAATTTAAATCATTTGGTAAAAATGCTTGAAAAAAATCATTACTGACATGAAATTTAAGTCACTATCTAGTAACACTTTTGTAATTTGGCGTGTGATTAGCCTGCCACAAATTAATGGCATGAAATACATATCACTATTCGGTAACACTGAGACGTTATAGAGCTTGTCACAAATTAGTAACATGTTTTTCACGTGACAATCAGTTTTTCATGTGAAATTTGCGTTTGTGACGTGATTTCCACTTAACTAATGACTTATTTTTTGTATTGATCATGCAATTTAGGAAAATATATGGGAAGTAATTATACAGTAAATAATGTGAAATTTTAAGAATATTTTTAAATTAGGAGTGAATGCAATTTAAATTTTTTTATAAAAGAGAATAAAAGTGCACAATTTAATCTCTACAGTAAATGAAAGACAATATATAGAAGAGAGATGAAATAATGCAGAAAAGTGCATGAGATAAATCAAGAGTACAAATTTTAAAATGTCATGTTGTACAAATCCCTAAATCTTATAGGTAAAAGTTGTTAAGTTTTTTAAAGAGTTTTTAGGTAAAAGCTTTTAAATCTCCCTCTTTAATTCCTTGGATTATTAGAAATAGATGGGTGAATTGTATAAATTTAGTGGCTAATTGGAATTTTTTGGTTTCCCATGTATTTTGGGAAGGGAATAGTTGTGCAGATAGTCTGACTAACATAGGGTTCACTATTATCGATTCTACTTATTTTTCTTCCGAACATGTTTGTGTTAGTTCTTTCAGACCAAATTGATGTTAGTTCTTTCAAGTTATCATCTTTTAAACTTGGAAGTATACCAGAAATCTAACCACCACCAAGACAAATGAACGGACCTAAGCGCAATATCATATATATTTTCAAACACGTCATTGAAAATAATTTGATTGCGCGGCCACCAAATAACCCAAATAATACACTGCGTAGATTTTGAGCTTAATTCACCAACTTCAAGAACTACCTTAACAAGTGATCACATACATTATCTCCTTCAATCCACTCAGTTCCCACTCATTCCGAAATATTTCTCCAAATCAACCTCGTATGAGGACAAGAAAAAATCAGGTGATTATTATCTTCCACTACATTGAAACAAAACACACATACAATATCATGGGCATTTGAGATTATTCCTCTGGCCGCAAGATTCAGTCGCGTATGAAGTCAATCCAAAGCCAAACTCCAACAAAAAATTATTTCCTTTAAAGGGACCTTCGTCTTCCATATCAAATCTAAAACCATCTTGAGATTAATCTCCAAATCTGATACCGCACCCGTGTTTTGCAAAGCAAAATAGCAAGAGTTAACAGTGAAACCTCTTGAATTACTGCCTTACCAATCAAAGATGTCTTCAATGCCCGTTTGCAACCTAACCTCCATGAGTAGATTCATCAAATCAAAATATTCCTCCATCAAGTTACCCATAAAATCATAATCCCCCAAATCTAGGTTCCACATCTAAACACCCCCCACCCAATTACCCATTTCCATGACCGGTCCCCCATTTCAAGATAAATGCATTATACAGGTCCGGAAAACTACCCTTAGTGACTGATGGCACAACCAGTAAGCATGCCAAAAGGAAACTAGACTCCATTGCCAATCTTGCAAGACACCATACTCAGAAAATTGCCCTCCTCAAATGAGTCCCCAAAGTTCATTAAGTCTCTTCGCCAATGTGATCCCTTGGCCTAAGTCTTGAATCACTCTTCAGCAAGATTCTTTTAGATAAATTTCCATATCTCTAAGTAAGCAGTCCACTCCACAATGCATAAGAATATGTAATACATCTCCACAACCACTTGTATAACAAAGCTTTGTTAAAGCTCACTAAATTCTTAATTCCCAAACTACCCTTACACTTAGGCCTGCATAATTTATCCCAATTTATCCAAGCAATCCTCGACTTGTCACAGGATCCCGACCATAAAAATTGTCTTTGGATGGAAATCAATTTTTTCATAACCAAAGCAGGAACTTTGAAGAAGGAAAAATAATGGATTGGTAGATTAGATAAGACTGAATTAAGCAATATTAATCTCCCCCAAATGAAAATAATCTCCCGCTCCAAATTGAAAGTTTTGCTCTGAAGCTGTTCACCATGGGTTTCCAGAATTCAACACTCATATGCCTCCCTCCCACAGAAATTCCAAGAAAAGTGAACGCTAGCTTACCAAAGTTACACGCTAAGAATTTTGCAGCAGCAGTAAGAAAGGAATTCTCCAAACTGACACCAAAAAGGAAACTTTTACAAAAATTTATTTTCAAACCCGAAATGAGTTCATAGCCTCTCAGAATACCTTTAATTCCCCAGAGATCCGACCACGACCCATCACTAACTAGGACAGTATCATCAGCAAACTGAGCAAGACAGATGGACTCTACCTCGTTGATGCGGAAACCTTTGAATATCTCCTTTTGATTTGCCTTTCTTACCAACAACGCTAACCCTTCGACTACTAAGGCAAACAAGAAAGGTGACAAGGGGTCACCCTGTCTAAGAGCCCGTTTCGCCTTGAAATCTTTCGTTGTTCCTCCATTTACCATTATTTTGGAGATCAGTTTATATACACAACCAACCAAGCTGATAGGTCTATATTCATCAAACTTATGAGGATTATCAGTTTTTGGAATAAGCGCAATGATTTATGACACTAATGCTTTAGGAAGAAATCGAAACTGATGGAAATACTGAATAACCTTGATCAGATCGCCACCAACGACCTCCCAACAGTGCTTTAAGATTTCTAGATCAAAGCCATCAGGCCTAGGCCTCTTATTCCCTTCACAACTTGATAGAGACTCCAAAATTTCCTCCACCAAGAAAGGTGGAGTCAACATTTCATTTTCTTCGGCTGAAAGTTTGGGTAATTCTGACCGCAAACCGCAACTTTCCACCCTCTTGAATTTAGCTTCAAAGAATTCTTTAATGTTGTTTTCAATTAAGCCAACATCCTCCAACACGACACTAACATCTTTGAGCATAACAATATTGTTTCTCCTGCATCTTATCTTAAACATAGCTTGAAAGAACCTTGAATTTGAGTCCCCTTCCTTCACCCATTTGACTCTTGATTTCTGTTTTATCATGCTTTCCTTGAGTTTCAAATTATTCCAAACCTTTCACTGGGCCACACTTCTTTCCATAAGCATCTCCTCCGAGATATTACTTCCATTTAGATCCATCTCATTCTCAATTGAATTAATTACTTTAACACCTTCTTCAATACTTAAATCGACCCACCCAAATACATTCTTATTCCACCATCTCAGTTTGTTTCTCAACAGTTTGAACTTTTTCACCAATATATGTTTAGGACTTCCCACAAATTTGTAGAATTCCAAGACTCCTTAACAAACTCCAAGAATTTTGGGTTCTCGTACCAGCAGTTGAATACTTTGAAGGGTTTTGGGCCCCAATTAGCCAGATTACATTTCAGCCACACTGGCATATGATCTGAGATGTATCTTGCCCCAACTTACTGAGCAACCACACCCTATTTCGATGCTAACTCCTCAGATATTAAAATTTTAAGCCTACTCGTGCATTTCCCATTTGACATACACCATGTAAATTTTTTACCAACCACAGACACGTCTATCACCTCCATATCATCAATGAATGTAACGAATTCCTCCAATTCAAATGATCAAGTTATACCCTTAGCCTTCCTTTCATCACTTGATTTTATTGCATTAAAATCTCCAGCAACTATCCATTCGGCCAGAGGAAGTTTTCTTTTTACTTCTAAAAGATCTGACCATGACATCCTCTTCTCTACTATAAGACAAGGTGAATATACATTTATAAGGTAACAATTGATACCTTTCTAATGTCCTGAAACTCCCAAGTAGCCATAGTCTTTGAAGCTGAAATGAGAATTAAACGACTCCTTTCTCCAAACTGATAGTATTCCTCTAGACTGCCTAATTGTCCATGATGCAGACCACTCCAGATCTCCAATTCCCCATTAGATTTGGACACACTCCGCACCCATCCTTTGTATTTTTGTTTCCTTAATAAAACACAAGTCTGCATTTCCATCAAGGAATAATTTTCGCATCCTCTTTCTCTTAAGGTATAAGGACCCACACCCACGCACATTGTATGTAAAAAGATTCATGGTACCCTCATTTTTCCCCCAACTTGTCTTCATACGGTTTCCTATCTCATTCTTCCAATGTCCTAATGATTCTTTCAAACACTTAATCGTCTTCATCTCCTTCAATGCCAATCTCTTTAATTGATTGCCATACCTTGGCAGGGACATCTTCAATAGATTTTTTAATTCTCGAATGGCCCTGATTGAAATCTGTGTCATTAATTGAATCACAACACAATATGGACCCACCAGAGTAACTAGAAGAATCATCTTCCTCAGTCGTTACGCTATGAAAATTATTCATAACTTTATCCATAGCCAACGCCTTCAATTTTTGTGGATTTTGTTGGTGAATCAAGGTTGAGAAATAAGAAGGAGAGAAGGGAATCTTAATGCTCTCATAAATGTCCATTAATAATTTATTTTTCTTTATTGATGTACCTACCACCGGTCTCTAAGGCCCAACTTCAATTGGACATATTGGGTATGATGACACACTAATTGGGCCTAGCACAACACACTTTTTTGGATCCATCACCAACCCATCAACAGCCAGATTCACTAAAGTTAATGACCTATCCAAATTATTGTCAAGCTCTACGTTTTGGATCTCAATTGGTGTTACTGAATACCTGTCAAGTCTGACCCCACTTGCTTCTACCTCAGACCCTCCAAAATCGGCCTTTTCACCTACCCTTTCCCCATCAACACGATTCCTCAATATTTCTTCTGCTCCTACACTATCTGACACGACTTGATTGTTCTTTTCCTCCGAATCTACGCCACCTAAATTCTTGGACTTTTCAATATGATTGTTACCACTATTTTCATGTTTCCCAGGCGCATCATCTTCATCTTCATCTGGGCTTTCGCACACACCAACTTCATCATCTGAATTCGATAACTCCGACTCACTAACTACCCCGAATTTCTTTCTTACCACAATCCATTTAGGCCCATGGAAGTCTTAACTAATTTAAGTCTATATACCTTACTGTTGAGGCTAGAATAGCAGCAAGCAAAAATATATAAGTAACCCAGTTTTGCCGTCTCCACAGGGATCAGTGCGAGGGAAAGAATGCCATTCAACGGTTTCTATATTTCTAAGCTCATGAATCAAAAGTTCTGGTTTAAAACGAACCAAAAGCAAATGCGGAAAATTAAAGGAACAAAAAGCAAGTAAATAACAATAACACATTCTTCGAAGGAAAGAAACTCAATAGAGATCACTCAATAACACATGCATTCTTCCGACCATTTCATACACAAATCACTCATTCGTCTAATATCCTCACGTATCACTCACAACAGAGGTTATGTCTAACGCAACGTCGAGAGAACAACGGTATTGTCTCATTGGTGATGTCTCACGCAACTCAACAACACAGAGTAGTAAGAACTGATACTCACGCAAGTGTTAAGTCTAAATCTATCTCTAGAGTTCAGACAAAACCGATATTACTATAACATCCATGTCAAACTCATGAGTAATTCATATACAAAGCCCTGATCAGAATACAAACATATGATTAACCCTGCATTCAACTAATTTACCAACTATATACGAACGCCGTTCTTCATCGCTATTGTCACGCGTCCTCGCAATACCGTATCGATCCTACTCATGCTACCCATGCTACTTAATCAACACAATACAACAAAAGATACAATGAATATCAATTCACAAACCCCTGTCAAAAGCTTGCTCATTGACAGATGAAAATCTAAGATTAACGATTCGATATAGGTTTTGTCACGACCCACAAACAATCAATCAAAGACAAACAATCAATAGAGAATCAAAACATATTCATAAACATAGATTAGATGAAATACAATAGGTATCAAGAGATTTACATACCAAACATCAACAAAAGAGAACACAAAGAGAAGAAAGGAGAAAAACAAACTTCTCACGGCGTGTCAAAGTCGATCGAAGAAAATTCGACTCCGAATCATCAAGATGCATTATCCAATGTTGTTTCTAAGTTAATCTACTCCTAAAACATGTTTGATGAAGTTGGGAGAAAGTTCTCCCAAAAACATAACATAAAAAATGATGAAAAATGGTTGAAATAGGCAAAATTGACTTTCCAGGTTCGCCTAGCGAGTCCCCGTTCGCTAGGCGAACGTAAACCGCCTTTCTGTTGAGTTTTTTCACGATTCTGGAACTTTTCGTTCGCCCCGGTTCACCTAGCGAACAAGCTAGCGAGTGTTCGCTACGGGGGCTCGCCTAGCGAGCATGACAGAAAACCAGAATTTGTTTTCTTCATAACTCTTGAACCGTAACTCCGATTGACGCACGGTTTGAAGCGTTGGAAAGCTTATTCAATGCTCTTTATGAATATGGAAAAATCCCATTGCTGGAACACCTATAAAAATAAATGAAAATCAATTAAACTCAATGATATTTACACTGTAACGCACTATACACCGAAAACGTAAAGTAAATGTATTTACACACAAAGTGGGGTTTATTCAACCAATTTTAACACAAAGTAAGGATAAGTGCAACAAAACTTATATACAAAAATAGGTACAATTTGCACTTATCAAACTCTCCCCAACTTATTATTTTGTTTGTCCTCAAACAAAAGTCAATCAACTCAAAGAAACAAAAGCAATTATCAAGAAATCATGCTCAACAAGTTTTTACAAACGGAGAATAAACGTATGGTACAAATATCAAAAGTACATGCAAAGCAATGCTTACCACTAAACTACAACGACGCCACGAATATGAAACAAAGTCTAAGCACAAAACAAATGTCAACATCCAAAAGCAATACATGTTTAAGAATGAATCACACCTAACACTCCACTTCAAATAAGAATGAAGAAATTAATGCGCGTTTGCAACCGCGGGGAAATTTCACTCATCTGACAAACAATGCAAATAACAATTCAATTCATACAACATCTAACAATCAAAAATGAAAATATGGAAGCAAAAAGATCACTAAGGGCTTTAAGGGTTGTAGCTTGGTCGGGTTCACAATAAAGGGACATTTCTACAGGCCATTGAATCGAAATTGCCGATAAATGATATTTACACATTACAACTTCATTCACCATTCTCATTCCTTTACCACAAACCTTCTCAAACTACCTTTATGCACAATTATTTCACTCTCTCTTTTTCTCATCAAACAAGCATCCTTTTTCTATGTTTTTCACATTCATATTTACACTTTTTTTTCTTTTCATGCTTGTTTGAACTTTTTCAAAAGTTTCAAGCAACTTACCATCTTCCTTTTCATTCTCCCCAACTTGAATTCAACCAAACCTCAAGTGAATGCTCCTTGCTTTTTACGGCAAGGAAATCAAAGTATACAATTTCAAAGGTTCAAGAAGAAATTTTAGAAACTCACTAAATTCAATGATGAACCAAACTTGCAAATTATGTACATAAACCAAGTTCATCACTAAAAATGAGATCTAAACTGTTTTAGTCTCAAAGGGGCTAACAAATTCTCACTACTCACGGGTAAGATACTTTTGGATACGGTTGTGCTCAATATAAACAAATGCCTTGATCATTTCTAATGCTTCCACAAAATCACAATAATCAGAAGATAAAGCATGAATCAAACGAATTAAACAAAGTTTATCAGTCATCCAAGCATTTAGTAAACAATGGAGGTTTCCTCACATGGGGCTATGAACTAAGGTGATTCATAAATGAACAAAAATTGCAAGAGAATGAAAGACATGTAATTTGTACAAATCCTAAGGTTCATAAACATGTTATGTTCTAGAAAAGCAATAAACACCAACCAACGCAATGCAACTTTCTTTAAACTTTTCACACTACCATAACATTTTCTTGTTGAAACAATCAAAATTGAAAAATCACACAATGCATCCTCAAGCTAATCAAAAACAAAACTTGAGAACAAACTCAAAAATTTCTAAAACTCATAAACATATACTAACAAAATGGGTGAAAGTGGATAAGAGAATAAGAGAGTTTTTCCACAAAAAGCAAGGCGCGCTAAGCACCCTCTGCGCGCTAAGCGCGCATAGGCTTGCTAAGTTTTTCAAGTTTTTTCTCTCATTCAATCCATCCAATCTCACACAATACTACAATACTACTAAATATAAAACTGTACAAACTCAAATCGTTGGGTTGCCTCCCAACAAGCGCTTGTTTCACGTCGTAAGCTCGACACCTTATTTACGTACAAGCTCCTCCATGTTGCTTCGCTCACCGGTAGATACCAAATAAAATCTGCAACACTTAAGCAAACGTAAACCAAAAACAAAAATATGTACACACACATAAACATGATGGAAAACACATATATACAATCACTTATGGAAAACAACTATTAACAAGTATGTACACTTGTTAAGCTTTGTTCGCTAGGCGAACCAAATCATTCGCGACACGAGCCTTCGCCAACCCCACTCGCCCAGCGAAGTTTGGGTGTTTTCAAAAGTGAAAGTTTCTGCCACCCCCTCGCTGGCACCTTCGCCTCGTGAACACATCAGCGAGCATTCGCTGGCTCACTCGCCCAGCGAATTTACCTAGTTTTCCTACTGAAGGTTTTTGCATACTTTCTGCCACTCCCTCGCTGGCACTCTCACTAACGTTCGCTAGGCGAACCTTCGCTGGCATCTTCGCCAACACTCGCCTAGCGAATGCTGTTGTTGATTTCTTCCTTTAATGGTAACTTGCCTCCAATATTTGTGTAACACAAGCTTGATCTTTTTATGCCTATTCCTGCACATTAGCACACAAAGTACAAGCACCACAAGTATATTTCAATGAATGCACAACAACACCATTCCTCACTAAAATCAATACATTACACATGGAAAGAAATGACAAATGCCAAGTAATGTATACAAATATATAACATGTTTGACATCTAACAAACTCTCCCCATCTAACTATGCACCATTAATCAAGTAAATATACAATATATACATTTATGTACGAAGCTTAAAAACATAGAAACTATGCGATGCAACTCAATATCGACACACCAATCCCCGGCAACGGCGCCATTTTGTTGAGGCTAGAATAGCAGCAAGCAAAAATATATAAGTAACCCAGTTTTGTCGTCTCCACATGGATCAGTGCGAGGGAAAGAATGCCATTCAACGGTTTCTATATTTCTAAGCTCATGAATCAAAAGTTCTGGTTTAAAACGAACCAAAAGCAAATGCGGAAAATTAAAGGAACAAAAAGCAAGTAAATAACAATAACACATTCTTCGGAGGAAAGAAACTCAATAGAGATCACTCAATAACACATGCATTCTTCCGACCATTTCATACACAAATCACTCATTCGTCTAATATCCTCACGTATCACTCACAACAGAGGTTATGTCTAACGCAACGTCGAGAGAACAACGGTATTGTCTCATTGGTGATGTCTCACGCAACTCAACAACACAGAGTAGTAAGAACTGATACTCACGCAAGTGTTAAGTCTAAATCTATCTCTAGAGTTCAGACAAAACCGATATTACTATAACATCCATGTCAAACTCATGAGTAATTCATATACAAAGCCCTGATCAGAATACAAACATATGATTAACCCTGCATTCAACTAATTTACCAACTGTATACGAACGCCGTTCTTCATCGCTATTGTCACGCGTCCTCGCAATACCGTATCGATCCTTCTCATGCTACCCATGCTACTTAATCAACACAATACAACAAAAGATATAATGAATATCAATTCACAAACCCCTGTCAAAAGCTTGCTCATTGACAGATGAAAATCTAAGATTAACGATTCGATATAGGTTTTGTCACGACCCACAAACAATCAATCAAAGACAAACAATCAATAGAGAATCAAAACATATTCATAAACATAGATTAGATGAAATACAATAGGTATCAAGAGATTTACATACCAAACATCAACAAAAGAGAACACAAAGAGAAGAAAGGAGAAAAACAAACTTCTCACGGCGTGTCAAAGTCGATCGAAGAAAATTCGACTCCGAATCATCAAGATGCATTATCCAATGTTGTTTCTAAGTTAATCTACTCCTAAAACATGTTTGATGAAGTTGGGAGAAAGTTCCCCCAAAAACATAACATAAAAAATGATGAAAAATGGTTGAAATAGGCAAAATTGACTTTCCAGGTTCGCCTAGCGAGTCCCCGTTCGCTAGGCGAACGTAAACCGCCTTTCTGTTGAGTTTTTTCAAGATTCTGGAACTTTTCGTTCGCCCCGGTTCGCCTAGCGAACAAGCTAGCGAGTGTTCGCTACGGGGGCTCGCCTAGCGAGCATGACAGAAAACCAGAATTTGTTTTCTTCATAACTCTTGAACCGTAACTCCGATTGACGCACGGTTTGAAGCGTTGGAAAGCTTATTCAATGCTCTTTATGAATATGGAAAAATCCCATTGCTGGAACACCTATAAAAATAAATGAAAATCAATTAAACTCAATGATATTTACACGGTAACACACTATACACCGAAAACGTAAAGTAAACGTATTTACACACAAAGTGGGGTTTATTCAACCAATTTTAACACAAAGTAAGGATAAGTGCAACAAAACTTATATACAAAAATAGGTACAATTTGCACTTATCACTTACCATTAATATCCACGTTGAATACTTGATTCAAATTAATCGAGAATTTTGTTTTATCAAGAATCTTGCAACATCAAGATTTTCTTGATTTTCAGTTTCAGCATCACAACAAACATATTCTCCAACGCATCCAGATACGAACTTGAAGAAACGACCCCCCAAGCATGGCACGGTAGGCCAAAGCATTTCATCCAAGTTAATCTTTCTCCATCTATATCATCTACAGACCAAGGATGAATGTCATCAAACAAATTTTTGAACCAAGCTTCATTTTCTTGTACTAGCATCTAAACATCCCCTGGTTTCCTATCTTCTAGGATGCACAGGTTTGCACCCAAAGGAGTAGCTTTGATACAGAACAAGCCTTCAGAGTTTAGAGCTTCTTGTATACCATATGTTGATCCCGTTTTGTTAACCACCCCCACAAATGCTTTTCCAAACCTTATCAACTCTGATTCAGGCACGTTAAAATAAAGATGCGCGAAAATTGGTTTCTCAGATAGCTTACTGCATCCAATTTCTACACCATTTTTCTTTCCCAAAACTTGTTGGTATTTGTTATTCAAAACCTGTGCATATGAACTATCCATATTCCTCTCCTTACCCCCCCCCCCCCCCCCCCCCCCTTCTTTGGTTTCTACCTCAAGAGTTATTAAACTCCGGTCCATTCGTCTCCCTGTTACCTTTCGCAATTTCACCACCACTCTAAAATCTTGGTATGTTTGCAAAGATCTTTTTACCCTCAATTTGTATACTGTCTAACTTGGCCGCCATTATCTTTTCATTCACCACCTTCCTAAATCTAACAAAGCCGGACCTTCTTCCTCTGCGAACTCTCTTTCCAGATATGAATACCTCAGCAAGCAGCCCAAACTCTTTGAACACCTCCGCCATATGTTTTGTCTCATAAGATTCAGAAAATTCCGTGAAGAAAAACAATGACATTAACCTCCGGCATTTTGGCCTTTTTCAGCTCTAGTTGACCAAATTGAGATTCTTGTTCTTTTTTTTTCTGATGACCTTCTCCTTCGCACCTCCTTCCAGTATGTATCCTTCATCGTGCACCACAGCAACGCCGGAGAACCGAATAAGGCGGTCCTTAATCCTAAGATTAGAAATTTAAACTACCAAGAAGGCTTCCGATTTGGAGCTGCGATGATGAGTTTTTATTGTTTACTGATAATTGCCAAGCATACTTATAAATAACAAATGGTCTTGGCAAAAATCTGAGGTCCGACTCCAACATATATGAATTTTTTCTTGTTTCATGTAATATATATATATATATATATATATATATATATATATATATATATATATATATATGAATTGTATCTTTTTTCTTGTTTTATAATAATTTTTTCTTGTTTCATGCAATATGTATGAATTGTAAATATGATCATACAATTTCAATTTTATACTTATAATACAATATTTATGTAATTAGCAACTACATGATCATACAATTTCAACTTTATATCTACAATATTTATGTAAGTAACAATTTCATGAGCATAAAATTTATTTTATACGAATTGATCATACAATTTATACTGAGACACTAAAAAAATCATTATAAATATCTTCATAGTTTGTTGATAATCATAAATATTTTGTATCACGATATAGTTGCATTAAAGTAGCAATTTAAATACTTTTTTTTTATTTTATATTTTTTTTGTCATTTTCAACTTTAAAAGTACGGTATTTTTTTATAGTTTGTCTAGTTTCTTTATAAAAATTATATGGATAAAAAATGGATTTCCCCATCAATACAATAAAAAATGTCTTTTATCATTAAAATTTGAATTGGAGAAAAAATTGGTAATAATATATTACCATATTTGTAGTTCAAATGTATTCCTTCTTTGTATTAGCAACTTTTTTTCCTCCAGTGATATAATCTATAAAAGAATGGTAGTTAGATATAATAAATAATGAAAATTTATTTAAAATATAACATGTATAGATTTACCATTGCAATAATACTCATTTTTTTAAAAAGAATTCTACTAATACCTTATATTTAAAGACTTTTGACCATTTTTCTATCCATCATAAAAACAAAAGTGTATTGTACCTTTAATCAATTATTTAATAGCATTTTATTTTATGATATTTAATTATTAATTAAAAAAATATAATTTTTTATTATTTTCAGAATATTCTACACTAAAAATAGTTATATATAGGGTAAATAAATATATAACATCTTTAAACTCTAATAAAGTTCAATTTTATGCTATGATTATATCTACTCTAATAAGGTTTAATTTCGTGTTGTGATTTATATTATAGACGCATTCTCAATCTTGTAATTCCTCTTAAATGTATTTATTTAATTTTGCAAAAATTACAATCTTTAATATTCATTGTTGTTGCATTTAAGAATAATATAAAATATTTGCAAAAATGCAAACTCCAATATAAAAGTGAGATAATTTTTCTTCTCAACAATAACACAAATTTATTCATAAATAGGTCAATTATTATTTTTAATGAACATACCATTAAATATGTATCGAAGTTAATAATATTTTTATCCTATAATTTTTTTTGGAAAAAATTTATTTAAATAATTTTTTTACAAACTTTTGATTGGACATAACATTATTTTTATTTTATCAATTTAAAAATATGAAAGATATGTGATTTTTTTGAGTTAATGATAGAATATCGAAAGTAGTTACAAATCAAGATTATTCGTGAAGTTGTAGTTGAAATTATAATGACATGTTAAGTTTGTTTTTGTTAATAACTACTTATATGATACATTTACTTTAATTTTGAGGAAAAATTACAAAAACTTTACAAAATTTTCAAAATATTGACTCTTAATATTTTACTTTTGTTATTATTTTTGTCAAATATTTATTTCAATGTAATCACTTTATTCGGCTATGTAATTCAATGGTTTTGACCGTTATAGGATTGATTTATAAAATTCTCTCAAACCCTACCGCTCACTATTATTTTTAATTAAAGTAACACTATCCTTTTCCAATTTTCTTATTCATTAATATTCTTGTTCAATTTTTTTTTTAATATTTAATTTCTTTTGATTACATAATAACAAAAAATCACGTTTTTAAAACTGATCAACTTTAAAATATACCCAATCAGTAGAGGATTCCATTACCAACTCCATAGCTTTTTGCCGGTCTAACTTTTAGCCAGCTCCATTTTCTTCATCAGTCCACATGCAAAAGTACAAATTACAAAATCAATAATCATAATAGAATTGAAGAATCCCTTAAGTATCGATAAACTTATACCTACTAAAGTTGTATAATCATAATTTATATATAAATCAAGAGATAAATTATTGAAGTAAACTTTAGGTTGTCTTTGAAAATAAAAAATAAATTATAATTAATTAAAATAGTCACATTTTTTTACTAAATTTTTTTAGTAATATTTTATTTTCAAAATAAAAATTTAGAAGATAAATTATAATTTTTAGACCAAAACTTTCATTTTTAAAAGTGGAAAATATATTGAAACCAATACCCTAAAAGTGATACTAAATAGAAAATAAAATTGTAATTAAGAGAAAAATTAACATAACATGGTAACATAAACCTGAAAGATACGGAACTGTCGGAGAAATATTGAAACCAACTTTACTTAATAATTGAATCCTAACAATTATAGAAAGCTCAATCTCTATTTTATTTTGACTAAACATGCATGCTACCAACAACATAATGCCTACCTTAACATAATAGCTACCTTAAAAGGCTTTTCAATTTAATGTTTCCACTCTTTTCCATCTCTTCCAACACAAAAAAAAAATCTCTCTTGTCTCCACACCCATAAAGATAAACACATGTTTCAATAACAAAACCTACAACATTAGTAGTCTTGTTATTTTTGTGAGACAGAAAATTGTAGCATTTAAAACAGAAAATAAGCAAGATTTTATGATTCCACAACAATAACACCCAATGTGATTAAAATTTTTAGGTATAAATATATGAACAACAAAAGCTTCCATGTTTTTGTTAAGACATGTTATTCAAGCTTTATACAATAAACAATTCTATAAGCAATTAAGAGCATTATAAACAGTAAAAAAAAACTATATCACATGCTCAATATTATCTAGTTGCATTCACAACGACGACGTACACAGCCAAACGTACAGCCCACGGATGCCAGCGCCAAGTTCATTCGATACACTAATGCTCCAAAAATTGATCACAATCTTTTGAAACCACACTCACGCAGGCACCGCACACACACTAAAGTGAGGCATTTTCATATATGTATATTAACCTTACAGATCTACTGAGTCCAAGAGGAATCATCCAAGCAGCTGATATTGTGTTCAAGCTAACAAAAACCGAGTCAGCAAGCTTTATGATACGATCCAAACACATATCTGTCATACCCCAAATTTTGACGACTAAGATTCCCCATCATTGTGCAAACCATCATCACAATATGGATGAACCATCATACCTCATTAGTCTCCCCAAAGATGGGTGAGCATCCACTATAATCAAACTTAGGGTTTTAAGCCCTCTCTGAGCTCTTAGACAAAGAATCAATTAAGGAATGACACGATCTTCAACTTGTCTAACCTCTCAAACATCCACAATGGACCAAGAGGACTCCCACAGCAAGAATCAAGCACAAGGTTACAACATTCTGAGTGGATTAAACCTCAAGATCGCCCGTGTCACCAAAATAGGGTTTTGGTCGACCAAGGCCTCTAGATGAAAATTTTCATCTGGGCATGAGCCAATGCTTTAAAGCATAACCTAAGACGCTCCAAGGGACATCATAAACCCAATCATCAAGTCAATTTTGCCTCAGGGGATGCATTTATCAAAAATCAAGAATTAGGGTTTCTTGACCTAATTCATCCCTAAGTTGACTTTTGGGACAAGACATGAGCCAAGATCTCAAGATATGATTTGAGGGTCTCTAATAAACCACATTTGTCCATTGTCCACAATGGATTGACCCAAGAAGCTTGATCAACAAGTTTCAAGTTCATCAGAACCACAATTAGGGTTTCGCGGGAAAAGTCAACTGTATCTTTGACTTTTGACCCAGGCATGCTCCCAAGCTTTGGGACATGATTCAATACACCCTATAACACCCATGAAATCAATCCATCAAGTTTTATTTAGGTCAAGGACTTGATTTCATAGAGGATCGCACAGTTTGGAGTTCATCTGATAAAAAGTCAACTGCGCACAAAAGTCAACTTTGACTTTTTGAGATTTTTCACAATGATGGTTCTTTGACCTAACATGATGTTAATGTATGATTGGAATCATCATTCATCAAGAAAAATCAAGAAAAGTGGGATAACTTGTAAAAGGGGTAACCATAAAAAAACTTAGAAATTTTCTAAGTTATGGAACAAAGTGGCTAGGGTACCAACTTCCAAGGATCATAACTTATGATCCAAGCAACCATTTTGGCTGATCCAAAGATGGATTTGTAGCTCTCATGGCACTCTACAAAAGCTTTAAACACAACTCATTCCAATTCCTCATGGATTTTAAGTTATGGAATGATCAAAATCACAAAAAGTGAAAATGTCACTTTTTTCCAACACTTAGTGAAATTTTCACTAAGTCAGAATCTGCCTTCACTTTTTTCCAAATGTAGGGGCATTTTTCACTTGGATCCAAAAATTATCAAAACCAAATATGATCAAACAGTTGTTGTATCATATGAGGGCTTTCCAAAATGGCCAAGAACTTCATCAAATTCCACTTGAGCCATGAGATATGACAAAGGCAATCTGCCTTGCTGAAAACTGTCAAAGCAAGGCTGATTTGTGCACTTTGCTCGATTTGCAAAATTTGTGCAAATGACAAACACACTTATCCATCTGAACACCTCAGGGGGAGACCAAGGAGGGAAAAACACTGATCCATAATTCTCCCAAGTCTTTGGAACCAAAAGTAGCATGCCAAACCTAGAAATGCCTAAAAGAGGGACAAGACTCCAATTTTATTTTGGAGCATTTAATGGATGCACCAAGGTGGCATGGACTGAGCCATTTCCAACTGAATTCGGTCAAGACATATCCAAGACCAAGGGAACCAGCAACCTGTGCCCTAACCTCTAGTCAATGGCTAGAGGAGACTTGGATTCTCATTGATCAACATTGGCCAAACCTCTGCAGCAGTTGCAATTCACTATTGCTTGCAAAATAAACTTGCTCCACTATAAATAGAGCTCATTTGTGATCAGTTTGAGTACACCAAAGCCATCAAACAGATGCTTTCCACAAAATCTCCTTCTCACTTCCAAATTTGCCTTCCAAAGCAAGTCACTATCGGGTTTTGAGTTTGAGAGCAATTCCAACCAAACCAATCACACACACACCTCATAAACATCATATAGAAGTGGTCCAAACACTTAAACAACATCTGGAACATTGATTTCACATAATCACCAGCCAACTGCTCAAGGTTTTAACCAAGTTGTAGTTGAGATACCATCTTCAGTTCCAACTTGTTTCAAACCATTCCAAGCACTCAGGCACATCACTTGGCACCTAGGGAAGCTATCCACATCATTGGAACCTAGTTGTAACACCTCAAACATAAAACACGATCACCAGCTGCAAGAGGTAAGCATGAGCTCTTCTAACTTTATGATCCATGCATTTTTTTGCTGCACAATAATTTGGCCATATGTTCATAATCATGCATGGAGTGTTTTCCCTCAATCAATTGCTTTGTTTGAATCGTGTATGGAATTTCTGAGCCTTCATGCAAATTTTAGGGTTCTTGAGGTTTCTCTTTGATTTCTTATTTCATGCTTAAAATAAATGAAATTAAAGACCATAGACATGATCGTGAGGTGAAAACGAGTAGATTGATATGTGGATTGTGTGATTTCATCAAGTATTCAGTGAGATTGATGAGAAAACGCAAATCTGGGAAAAACAGAGCACACGGGCAAGGCCAATATATTCAGTGAGATTGATTCTTTTTTTTAATAATTCACAAAATTGTTAAAATATTTTATTTTATCAAAAAATCCCAAAAATATTACTTATTTCATATATTTGATATTTTTACAAAGAATTAATGTTTTATTTGTTTTTAACATTTGAAATATTTTTTCTCCCTTGATTTTCCAAACTTAATTGATTTCCAATTATTATGTGGGTATAAACATGATTTTTCAAACATTAATCCAAGATCATAATTTGTTTTTCACACATGTTTAACAATTTTGATCATTTTAATTGAATTTTTATTCAATTAAAATATATTTTGAAAACAAATTAGGGTTTTGATTAATTCAACCCTCATCAAATCTTTTTCAAACAGTTTTGGGCCTCTAATAGAGTGTAAGACCCATCCCTTGTAAATAAAACCTTTTTAGGCCTCAGTGCATTGTAGAAGTCCCAATACGTTAAAGAAATCTCGGTGCGATCGTCATTTTTCAAACAAAACCCCTGGGCCTCTCCTTGAGTTGTAAGCCCCATCTTTTATTTTAAAATCATTTTTGGGCTTCTAATAGAGTGTAAGACCAAACCCCCTTTTAACTAAAACTTTTTGGGCCTCAGACATTGTATAAGCCCCTCCGCGTTAAAAGAAAAATCTCGGCACAATCGTCAGTTCAAAAATCAAACCATCTGGGCCTACCCTCGTGTTATAAGCCCCATTCATTTTCTTTAAACACCTTTGGGCCTCTAATAGAGTGTAAGACCCATCCCTTTGTACAGAAAACCTTTTTTGGGCCTCAGTCACTTGTATAAGTCCCTATACAATTTCAAAACAACAGTGCAATCACTGATAAAACCTTGGCCCTCTCCTTGAGCTGTAAGCCCCAACAATCTTTTCAAAGTACTTTCTCCTTTGATTTAGAATATAATAGTGTTATCAAAGCTTTCTTTGTTGAACAACTAACAAAACATCATGGAAGCTCTACAACCGAGTAAGTGTTTACCCGCTTTCCTTATCCGATTTCATATATATATATAACTGTATTGTGGGGCTGCTCATTGTAAGTCTTCTTTCACAAACTTTTATATACTTGTCAAATATCAACTGTGTAATACTAGTATAGCTATTTAGAGTTTTCCCCGGCAACTACGTCTAGAACTAGGTAAAGCCTGTTGGTCACTCTCAAATACAAACAAAACTAGATCCCCCTAGGATTACCAGACACAGTCTTCCCTCCTCTTGGGGTTAAACAATATGGAGACGTGAAAGGCAGCATTCTCGGTGAACCCTTTCTCAGACTGTCACCCTTAGATATTGTCAAAGAAACTCTAACTCCCCAGAGATTATCTTTTCTCCGTGAACGACATCTCTTGAGTTTCTTCCAAATTCTCAGACTTTCCTGGCTTGATCTATTCTCGGTGAATAGCATGTCTTGAACTTCTCGAGGTTTGGGGACCCACAGGCTTCCTAAAAGCATCCCCGTCTCCTCTGGGGTGTTGTACAAGGACCCTTCGGCTTCTTAAAGCTCTCATGTCTTCTCTTGGGCTTAGTACAAGGACCCAGAGACCTCTACAGGTATAGGAACAGAACCTAGTCATCGATTTGCTAGAGCTGTCTTTCTGAGTCAAGTGTCAGACCTGTTAATGGGTTGACCTTCATCCCTTAACATACCAGCCTTCTCTTGGGCATCATACAAAGATCACTCACTATCTGAGAATCAATTTCTCAAAACACCAGAAGACTCGGACGGTCTCAATAACCTTTGAATTTTCCCTTTCCTTAAAGAATAGGAAATAACCCTGATCCTCTGATCGATACCAAAGCATAACAATACCTTTAATCTTTCCTTCATAAGAACTGTTTTTCTCTTTTATCCAACATACTGGACCTGTCACTATACTGAAATAGTCACCAGCACAGATAGCCTCCTTTTGGGCTTTGTACAATGATTCTTCCCAGTGGAGCTAACCTTTTCAGACTCCCTTGTTGAGTCAAACTTTAACCTCCATCTCGGGCTTCGTACGAGATAGAAAAACACTCTCTTGTTGAGTAAAAAAGACTCTCTTGTTGAGTTAAACCCCTTTTTAGCCTCAATCTCGGGCTTCGTACGAGATATAAAACACTCTCTTGTTGAGTATAAAAGACTCTCTTGTTGAGTCAATCACCTGTCAAACAGACTCTCTTGTTGAGTCACTTCCTTTTAGCCTCTATCTCGGGTTTCGTACGAGATATAAATCACTCTCTTGTTGAGTATAAAAGACTCTCTTGTTGAGTCAAACACTTTTAGCCTCCATCTCGGGCTCCGTACGAGATATAAAACACCCTCTTGTTGGGTCACTAGCCTCCTCTTAGGCTTTGTATAAAGAAAACCCCGGTTGAGTCAATCAACCTTTTAGCATCAAAGTCATGCCTTGCTCACAGCATACAAACATCAACGACTCCTCTTTAGAGATGACAAATTCTCTCTCAGCCAAAACCTTTTAGCTTCACATCTTGGGCTTTGAACAAGATACAAACAACCTTTAGCTTCACGTCTTGGGCTTTGAACAAGACACCAAAACAACCTTTTTCCTCCCATATAATAGGAGGAACTACGATCGCTCTGATTTCCCTGATTCATTAAATGGGAATACGTAGGCATAAGATTGAAAAAATCTTAGCAAGCATACTAATCAAAAAACCCAGAATCCAGTAGTTCCACCGAATCAACCCAAAAGCATCAAATTTAAACACATCATCGAAAACCTCACAAATAATCCAGACACTGTGTTCTTAGCAAAATAACCAAAGATTGGGCCCCACATCCACATAGCATCTGTAACCTAACAGGCCGCTGTTCAAACTCAGTATGCAAGCAGGGTTAATTGGAGACATCTATTTCCCTTCCTTAATCAGCTCAATAGGATAAAAAATGAATCTAACTGTAGTACCCAAGCGATCGTGACTCAAGACCATAAAAATCGCGCTACAGTATCAACAATTTCTTTCCCAACTAATCCTATCATAGACAACAGACATAACAATTTTTCTACATCAATAGTGACATGAGTCATCAAAGCCATGAACCCTACTACTCCGCATGCTTTAACCCAAATATCACATGGACAGGACAAAGCTTGTCAAACTATAACAAATAAGAATATAAATGAGGCTGAAGCATCATAAGAATACAAAAACAACAACAACAACAATAAAGCTTTTTACGCCAACCATAAAGATCAAACAAGGTCATTAAGAGTGATCTATCAAGAAAGTTTCAAACCATAATGCATATTACCGGGTTATAATGCATATCTTTAGCACCACTTACATTTCTGGACTTCTCATACTGTTTAAAAACTTTATTTTAAAGCCCTGTCAAAAATTGTCAAATAAAATTTAAAGCACTGCCAAAAAATAAAACAATTCAAGGGATGTTACTTGTCCAATCTACCTGTTCCTGCTAATAGCATCAGTTTCCACACAGCCTGCAAGTTTTCACCTTCTCTCTTTATTGAATATGAATCTCTCTTTTCCATATTCAAGAAAAGTGATAGGAGAATAAAGTTACATGGACAACTATGTTTAATAGATAAATAAATACAGCAGCAAGTAGATAACCAAACCATCAAATTTCATGAGGAATAAACTAAATGTTCCAATATCAATTTAGAACATAAAATCAATTTAGAAACATTCACAACTAAATGCTCGAATGCTCATATATATACAACATAACATTAATTTAGAGGTAGTCACACTATAACAAATAACATTTTTCATGACGAATATTTCACCTCGAACAATAGAAAACTAAGGTATAAAACAAATGCGCGCTAATTTTTATTATTTAAAAAAACATAAATTCCCTCGGTTTTTCAAAAAACCAAGGTGACAAAACAAATCAATACAAGCATCGATTCCCAGCTATCGCAATTTATAATTCTATTTATTTATAAGTGTAAACAAAATGTTCTAACCCTTCGGTTTTCTATTTAAACTAGGCATAAAATAATAAGATTTTACTATAAAAGCACTCGTTAAGCATATTTTACCCTAATCCTTATTGATATGAAGTTGCCCCAAGCATCATTCTTTGGGATGGATTACAAAACAGAAAAAATCTTCAATGTTTTTCTATCTTGAACAAAATATTTTCTCTGCCCTTGCAATCTATCTCACATAATGGTGTTGATGTTGTCGTTGTTGTATTTTTTGGAATAACCATCAATTAAAGAAGGGTACTCAATTGATAGATTGTAAGTGCAGAAAATCATTCTTGCTTCAAGTTGCCCAAAGAAAGGAGCTTAACCAACAATGATGTGAGCTCAACCTTTGAAAAGAGCTCAGATGATAGATTGCAAGTGCAGAAAACCATTATTACTTCAACTTAAACAAAGAATGGAGCTTAACTAACAAAGAAGGGAACTAGCTTAACCTTTGAAGAGTACTCAGTTGATAGATTGCAAGTGCACAAAATCATTCTTGTTTAAAAAAAATTAGTAGGTATGCAACAAAATTTGGATATACAATGTTTTTTAATATTCTGTGTAAACAATGTATTTTCCAAAAAAAAAAGAAATAGTCGCCTCATTTTTCTTTAACAGAGAGGTGATAGTTAATATAAAACCTCAGTTTTATAGTAAAATTGAGGTGGTTAGTAAGCATATTTTACTTTTAAAACACTCGTTAAACAGATTTTACCCGAATACTAAATTATATACAATGTATTTTTAATATTCTGCATAAACAATGTGATTTTAAAAAAAATAACTTATTCACGTCGGTTTTATTCTTTACCAAGGGGATAGTTAAACGTTTTTTACTATATTCAACGCCCTTAAACAAATCTTTTCCGTCCATTTAATATTTATCAACGCTCATAAATCTTTCATTAGTGATCCGCGTGAAACCTAAGGGACATTCGTTATAAAAGCATGATGAATATTGAAAAACTAACCTAAATGAAACATGAAGTGCTTGAAACATAAAGACGTTTGGAAAAGTTCTCTAAGATGGATTCCAAGAGCAGAAAATTACTTGGGTTTAAGGTTTGTTTTCTTAAATATTTATTTGAGCATAAAATCATATATTTGAATATTCATTTTATTTATATAACCTTTATTTCTTTTATTTCTTCAGAATCAAATGCATGCAAGATCCGTAAAGAATAATCTTGCACCCAACATTTGATCTTCCCTAAGATTCAATAATTCGAAGATCTAAAATCTAGATTTTTTGGAAATTTAATTTTTACCTAGATCTCTAGGAAATTTGATTTTTATTTTAAACAGTGTAATATTATGTGTAAATAATGGAATATTCTGGGTAAACAACGTAATATTCTAGGCAAAAAGTGTAACAATTATTAAAAAAAAAATATCTTACCCCTCGGTTTTCAAGATAAACCGAGATGAAAGATACACTAGTTTTGAAAATAATAAAAGTGTTGTTGCTGGGGTTCGAACCCGTGTGCATTTAACTTTACCTCTTGATTTTAATACCACCGAGGTAATAAGTTGGGAGTTATCATGTCGCCCTCTGTTACCTCGCTTCTATAGTCGATGTATTATGCATTTCACGTCCGAGGTAAAAAGCGCTTTTTGTAGTAGTGTCACTAGCTTGCAATTCTCCAATATCATTGCAATTGGCGTTCTATTTGCTAAAAAGATGAAATTCTATTGAAAAAAGATTGAAGACTACAACTTTAAATGGAAGAAAACTTTCAAACTATTGTTTAGTTTCCATTTCATATTGTATGTAGGATAAAATTCTCATTTTTGGTTTCCGTTGGAGGGTGGAGTGAAGTTAGTAACACACATATTGCTTTAATAAACTGTAGTACAACAAAAATAAGGAGCCTATCTAACAATCACCTACAACCATCTAAAAGTATAGAATCATGCCTGATATAAAGTAAGAATCATATAAAGATTCATATTTGAACTATTTTCATGGTTGCGACAAAGAAATTACATGAGTTGATGCTTGTAATCCTTGTTACCATGTATATTAGACTTCAGTGCATCATATTGCTCAATAACAAAATTGTAAGACTTTTATATAAACATCCTTAGCTTACTCTAGACAGGATCCATGTTTCAATAAAATTTACATAATAATAACCCATTAAAAATCATTCAAAAAGAAATAATCACAAGGAGAAGGAAAACAAAGCATAACAAAAAAAATACTTACTTAAACTAAACCAAATCAAACCTTATACATGCATGGACAAAGCTAATAAAATGTATCTATCAAAGCTTAAAATACATACATGTCATTTCCCTCAAAATATCTCGCTTTCTCTTAAGAGCTCTTGTATGAACTACTACAATTTTGACCAAGAACTCTTGAACAAAACTAAACTGATGGATTATATGAAAAAATAATAGATTAGAGAAACCAGTCAATAGTAAAGTAATTATTAAGAATGAGATGTTGCTTACCTCATTTGTGTTAAGATAGTCCTTCAATGTTTTGATAACAATATCATCTTCAATGAACTTCACAAAATCAAACAAACAACAACAAACCAGACTGGTAAAAGTAGAGAAGACAAAACCGAATATAAAGTAAAATAAAGCTTCAATCTGATAAATGAACAACAAGACACAAAATAAACAACAACAAATCAATCATGAATGATAAGTAAAGTTAGAAAATGATGTTAAATATACTTCAGAAAGAGATACCAAAATAAACAACAGCAATAAACCACCATGAATTAGAAGTAGATATAAACAAAAAATTCAAAGAGGGGACAAAATAAACAAAAAAACCAGAATAAAAAAACATGTGATACGAATCAGTGAGATGGAGAAACAGTTGTCGACAGCAAAGTTTATTGAAATAAAATTCCAATGGGAGAAAGGGGGTGGCGGCGGATTTAGGGTGTGTGGAGGCAAACAGAGAAAAGGGAGAAAGGGGGCGGCAATGGATTTAGAGTTTGTGGAGGAAAACACACACAAGAGAGAGAGAGAGAGAGAGAGAGAGAGGGTTTGGTTTTTGTGGAAATGGGGAAAATACTTTTATTTGAGGTAGCCAATGGTTAGTTGACATTTGACATGCAAATAGAGGTTTGGTTGAGATTTTTTTGTGACATTTGTTAATTACTTATTTATCCAATTGATAGCGTAAATAAAAGGTAAGAGAAGAGAAATTATGTAAGATCATGCATTAAGATTTGAAGGGTTGATAGTAGAAGAACATAAAGTTTTCAACCAACCCCAATATCCTAATTCACATGGACAACTGTGTTGTGTAGCACTGATCCTTTAAAATGTTATAATGGTGTAGCGGATAACAAGATAGCCGTTGTTGCAAGCAAATATTGAAAATAAGTATACAAAGTAAGCATGAATACTAAAAATTAAAAAGACTATGATACTTAATAGTTAAAGAACTTAAAGCATAGTGCAATTAAACTTAAGGAGGGAAGAACATAACAAAATTGAACTAAAAGTAAGAAGAACTTAATTATTGTTCGTGAGCAAGATTGTAATAGAATGAAGAATGAAAGTTACTCTTAAAAAGGTTAGGATTGAAATTTATACCTTTAAAATGACAATGTTTTAAAAAAAGACTGAGGAATTTGTCCACCAAAACCGTAATAGCATAGGCAATAAAGGTTTGGGGCTGCAATTTCTCCAAAAATAGAGATCGCGACAACAATTATTGTTGACGGTAGCTCGCATGCCGAAAGTGTTGCCCCAAATCTGAGTACCACTACGCTTTTTCACTATAGCACCTGTATAGTACACTATTGACAACTTAACAACAAAACATGTGATATTCTATTTGGAACTACACAAAATTCAATCCAGGTTATGCATCAATTTTAAAAATTACTGATAAATTAATAGTCTTAAGGGTCTGATTAGTATGTGAGAAGTTGGAGAGAGAGAAGTTGCTAAGAGAGAAGTTGAGAAGAAGATTGAAACTTCTCTTGTTTGGTTTAGCAAAGAAATACAAAAGAGTGATTAAATTGAGGTGGGACCCACATACAGAGTCGTCTCAATTTTTCCGGAGGCCCTGTGTAGATTAATACTAGTTTAATCATGTAAAATAAATTGAGGCCCTATCTAACCACATTTTAACCACTATAAACATTTTATGAGGCTCTATTAAACTATGGGTTAACTTTAACAAATTTGAGGCCCTGTGCGGTAGCCCACCTTGCACGCCCTCAAAGACGCTTCTGCCTACATAAATTGAAATATTTCCTTTCTTGCGAAGAAAGCTCAAAGACATATGTCATTTTTTGCTATTTCAATTGTGTCCTTCAGGTTATCTCAATATCTTTGCTATTTTGAGGCTAAATAATGTCACATCTAGAATGCATGTAAACTTATGTCTACTATATTTTACTTAATTTATATGTTAAGTTAAAATAAAAGGTATAAATAATCAATAGTTACATTAAAAAATTCAATGAATATATTTAATTAACTAACAAAAAGTTAATTATTAAAAGTTGTTGTGTATAATTTAAAATGAGTCATTTTTTAATTTAGGGGCATATTTGTACTTTTAAAAATCATCAACACTTCTTTCTTCTCTATTTCTCTTTCTTTTTTACCAAACAATCCATCAAATCTACTATATTTCTCACATCTTTTTCTCTTTTCATACTCTCTCTCACCTATTTCTTTCTTCTCATTTTCACTTCACAACCAAACACACCCTAAGAATTTCATTAGGCCATTCATTATAAATGCAAATTGATTTTATAGCAAAAGATAAAATTAAGGCAAATTGTTTTTATATATAATTTTCGACCTGTATACTCTGTAGTAGAGTCACATCTATTGTATCTATCCAAAACCTCTAAAATAATAAAATCACAAAAAAAAATACAAAACAAATCAAAGTCAGATAAACTATTATTAACTTACAAGGTTCCCATTTTTAAGTCACAGACAAACAAACAAGTTAATGAACTGAAAAATCCAACAAACCCATTTAAACATAGCAAATCAAAGTCAAATCACAAAACTTGATCTATAAAGCTCTAATTTTAACTTACAAAGCAAGTTTATGAACTGAAAAAATCCTACAACAAATCACATAAAAACAAATTCACATAGCAAATCAAAGTCAAATCACAATACTTAGTGTTCTGGACTGGACAGGCACATGGCCCACAGTAGGGCAAGGCCCAATAACGAGATTCAGTCAATCTAGTCGTTGGGCACAATATAGGCGTTGGGCACGATATAACCGTTGAGCATGATATAGCCGTTGGGCATAATATGAGCGTTGGGGACGTCCACCTCACACGTTTAACAGTTCACGCGACCAACTGCCCCTCCGGAGTTCACGGGGACAGTTGGACCAGGTCAAAAGGTCACGCGCTTAACCTTCCACCTGACAGTCTCCCATTGGCCGACCAGATATTTCGGCCACATGGGAAACCTTGGCCCCGCTGTAGCGAGCGATTTTGGACGCGGTTGCGAAGCGCTATCACTCTTTGGTGCCTACAGCTCGATTCATTTTTTATCCTATTAAAGCTGATGAAGGAAGGGAAATAGATGTCTCAAATTAACCCTGCTTGCAAACTGAGTTTAAACAGCGGTCTGTTAGGTTACAGATGCTACAAAGATTCGGGGTCTCTATCGGTTTTATTTTTTTAAAAGTGGTGGGAGGTTTAGATGTTAGGACGGATGCTTCTTGATAGATATGTGAGAGTACGGGATTTTGGGTTTTTGTCTAGTGTGCTCGCTAATATTTTTTTCTTTCAATCTTATGCCTACGTATTCCCGTTTACCGAAACAGGGAAATCAGAGCGTTCGTAGTTCCTCCTATTCTATGGGAGGAAATGGTTGTTTTGGTGTCTTGTTCAAAGCCCAAGACGTGAAGCGAAAGGTAGTTTGTATCTTGTTCAAAGCCCAAGATGTGAATCTAAAAGTGTTGACCTTAGAGAGAATTTGTCATCTCTAAAGGGGTCTGTTTGTCACAACTGTTGGGTGACTGGCTGTAAAGGAGGATTACTTTAACCGGGATTTGTGAATCCGGCAATGCCATAATTTCCTTTATAGGGGATTTTAACCTGAAGGAGAAGACTTTAACTCAGTTTAGAGCAATGCCATCTTTCCTTAGGCATTTCTCATACTAAAAGAGGGACATTGGCATGGATGTAGATGATCCAGAGGCTTACCGCTTACAGCAATTAGATGAAGGGGAAAGAGTTGTTGAAGTTTGTGTACTGTGAACGAGGCACAACTTTGATGCTAAAAGGTTGATTGGACCAACCAGTGGTTTTCTTATACAAAGCCTAAGAGGAGGCTAATATGTGTCTCGTACAAAGCCCGAGAGAGAGGCTAAAAGGTTTTGACTCGACGATGGAGTCTTTTGGTATCTCCTATAAAGCCTGAGATGAAGGTTACTTTTGTATCTTGTACGAAGCCCGAGATGGAGGCTAAAATTTGTTTGGCTCAATAAGAACCTTTTTGTATCTCGTATAAAGCCCGAGATGGAGGTGAAAGGGTGATTGACTCAACGAGGGAGTCTCTTTATGTGTCTCGTACAAAGCCCGAGAGAGAGGCTAAATGTTGTTTGACTCCGCTGGGGAGAATCATTGTATAAAGCCCAAGAGAGAGGCTATTGTAATTGGAGAAGGATCATTATACAAAGCCTAAGAGGAGGCTATGGTTACTGTTTCAGTTGAGGGACAGGTCCAGTATACTGATTTTGGAAGAGAAAATCAGTTCTTATATGAGTAATGTTTGCACTCAGGGATTTTGATTCGAGGATCAAGGATATTTCCTATTCTTTAAGGAAGTGGGAAATCCAAAGGGTATTGAGACTGTCCGAGTCTACGGGTTTCCTTCCTATTTACCGAAGGGGTCCCTTGAGAATGTCTTTGAGACTCAAGGATATTAGACTGTCCGTGTCTAGAGTTTTATCTTTTGTACCATGCTTTGAGAAACAGTAGTAGACTCTTTGAAAGGACTGTTCTATGCAGATGACTAATTTCTGTTCCTATACCTCTAGGAGGTCGTCGAGACAATTTGTACGAAGCCCAAGAGGAGCCTGGAAACTTTTAAGAAGCTGATCGGTCCTTGTACGAAGCCCAAGAGGAGGTTATCATTCCCGGAGGAAGAGATCATTATACGAACCCTAAGAGGGGGCTGTGAATACTTCTAAGAAGCCGACGGGTCCTTGTACAAAGCCCAAGAGGAGGCGGGGTTGCTTTTAGGAAGCCTGTGGGTCCTTGTATGATGCCCAAGAGGAGGCCGATGCTTTTAAGAAGCCCGTGGGTCCCCAAACCCCGAGAAATTCAAGGCAAGCTATTCACAAGGAATAGATCAAGTCAGGAAAGTTTGAGAATTTGGAAGAAACTTAAAGATGCCATTCACGGAGAATACATTCATCTCTGGGAGTAGAGTTTCTTGACTATTCCTAATGAGGATAGCCGAAGAGAAGACTGTATCTGGTGATCCTATTGGGGATCTAGTTGTCTATTTCTACGAATACATGAAACAGCGTCACCTAGTTCTAGACGTAGTTGCCGGGGAAACTCGAAATATCTATACTATTATTACACAATTGATATGAGTTTATGAAAGAAGACTTACAGTGAAACAGCCCCACAATACAGTTATATGTATATGAAAGCGGTAAATGAAAGCATATAAACACTTACTCGGTTGTAGAGCTTCCATGCTGTTTGGTTAGTTGTTCAACAAAGAAAGATTGAAAACAACAGTATATTCAAAATCAAAGGAGAAATTGCTTTGAAAAAGAAAGATTTGGGGCTTACAGCTCAAGGAGAGGCCCAGGGTTTTATCAGTGAGCGCACTGTTTGAATTTGTACAGAGGGACTTATACAAGTGACTGAGGCCCAAAAAGGTTTTCTATACAAAGGGATGGGTCTTACACTCTCTCAAGAGGCCCAAAAGGTTTAAAGAAAAATAGTGGGGCTTATAACACGAGGGTAAGCCCAGTTGACTTTTCGTTAAAAATGGCGGTCGCGCCGAGGTTTCCTTTTAACGCAGAGGGACTTATACAATAAGTGAGGCCCAAAAGGTTTTGGTTAAAAGGGGATTGAGTCTTACACTCTATTAGAGGCCCAAAAGTTTTGAATGGGTCTTATAGCTCAAGGAGAGGCCCAAGGTTATTTTTAAACTGGCGACGATCGCGTCGTTTATTTGAAAATGTACAGAGGGACTTATACAACGAATGAGGCCCAAAAAGTTTTCTGTACAAGAGGGTTGGGTCTTACACTCTAATAGAGGCCCAAAGAGTTTTAAGAAAAGAAACGGGTCTTACTACTCGAGGGTAGGCCCAGAAGGTTATTTTTCAAAAGGCGACGATCGCGCCGTTTGTTTTTTGACGGTATCGGGACTTATACAATACACTGAGGCCCAAAAATGATTTGGTCAAAAAAAGGATTGGGTCTTACACTCTATTAGAGGCCCAAAGTGTTTTGAAAATGATTTATGAGGGTTGAATTAATCCAAAAACCCTAATTTGTTTTCAAAAATGTGTTTTAATTGAATAAAAATTCAATTAAAATGATCAAAATTGTTTAACATAGGAAAACCAAATTGTGATCTTAGATTAATGCTTCAAAAATTAAGTATTGACCTACAAAATAATTAGAAAGCATTAAAAGTTGCAAAATCAAGGTGGAAAAAATATTTTAAATGTCAAAAACAATTAAAACATTAATTCTTTGCAAAAATATCAATTATACAAAATAAATAATATTTTTGGGATTTTTTGGGAAAATAAAATATTTTAACATTTTTGTGAATTATTAAAAAAAGAATCAACTCAAAATCATTAAAACTCGGAGAGAAATTAATTTTTGAATCAATTAAATAAAATCACAAAATTCAAATATTCAAATATTGGAAAATGGCGCCAAGAACAAAGGCAAGAACACGCGCGTTTTTCAGTTTTGCCCAGATTTGCATTTTCTCTCCAATCTCACTGAATACTTAATCATATCATGCAATCCACATACCAATCAACTCGTTTCAACCTCACGATCATGTCTATGGTATTTAATTTCATTTAAATTAAACATATAACAAGAAATCACGAAAAATCCTCAAGAACCCTAATTTCTGCATGAAGGCTAGGATTTTTGATACACGATTCAAACAATGCAATTAATTGAGGGGAAACATTCCATGCATGATTATGAACATATGGCCAAATTATTGTGCAGCGAAAATTGCATGGATCATAGAGTTAGAAGAGCTCATGCTTACCACTTGCAGCTGGTGATCGTGATTTGTGTTGGAGGTGTTACAGCTAGGTTCCAATGATCTGGATAGCTTCCCTAGGTGCCATGGAGTGTGTATGAATGCTTGGAATGGATTGAAATGGTTTGGAGCTGAAGATGGTACCTCAACTGCAAAACTGTCAAGAACTTGAGCAATTGGCTGGTGATTTTGTGAAATCTGTGTTCCAGATATTATGTGAGTGTTTGGATCACTTCTATATGATGTATGTGAGGTGTGTGAGTGATTGGTTTGATTGGAAAAGCTCCCAAACTCAAAACCCGATAGTGACTTGCCTTAGAAGGCAAAATTGGAGTGAAAGAAGAGATTTTGAGGAAAACATCTGTTTGATGGCTTTGGTGTACTCAAACTGATCACAATTGAGCTCTATTTATAGTAGAGCAAGTTTGTTTTGCAAGGAATAGTGAATGGCAACTGCTGAGTAGGTTTGACCAATGTTGGCAAATGAAAATCCAAGTCTCCTCTAGCCATTGACTAGAGGTTAGGGCACAGGCTGCTGGTCCCCTTGGTCTTGGATAAGTCTTGACTAAATTCAGTTGAGAATGGCTCAGTCCATGCCACCTTGATGCTTCCATTGAATGCTCCAATCCAAAATTGGAGTCTTGTCCCTATTTTGGCAATTCTAGGTTCAACATGCTATTTCTTGTTCTAGAGACTTTGGAGGCTTGGCTCAGTGATTGTCCCCTTTAGATTCAATCCTTAGAGGTGTCCAAGTGGATAGGAGCATTTGGATTTGGCTGATTTTGGCAAATCGAGCAAAAATGCAAAATCTGCCTTGCCTTGACAGATTTCAACAAGGCAACTTGTCAATGTTATATCTCATGACTCAAATTGATTTTGGTAATGTTCTTGGTCATTTTGGAAAGCCCTTACATGATACAACAACTGTTTTAACATGTTTGGTTTTGATCTCTTTTGAATCCAAGTGAAATAATCCCCCTACATTTGGCAAAAAGTAGGGTAAAATCTGACTTAGTGAAATTTTCACTAAGTGTTGGAACAAAGTGACTTTTCTTGATTTTGATCACTCCATAACTCAAAATCCATGAGGAATTTGGACATAGGTCAGTATGAAGCTTTTGTAGAGGGCAATGAGATCTAAAAATCAAGCTTTTAATGGGGAACAATGGCCTTGTGGTTTAGGAGTTATGGTCCTCCAAAGTTGGCACATTAGTGTCACTTTTTCCATAACTTAGAAATTTTTCTAAGTTTTTATGGTTACCCCTTTTACAAGTTATCCCACTTTCTTTGATTTTTCTTGATGAATGATGATTCAAATCATACATTAACATCATTTTAGGGTTAAAAATCTATTTTGGTGAAAAATCTCAAAAAGTCAAAGTTGACTTTTGTGCACAGTTGACTTTTTATCAGATGAATTCCAAACTGTGCAATTCTTCATGAAATCATGTCCTTGACCTAAATCAAACTTGATGGACATGTTCCATGGGTGTCATAGGGTATATTGAATCATGTCTTAGGGCTTGGGAGCATGTCCTGGTCAAAAGTCAAAGTTACAGTTGACTTTCCTCGCGAAACCCTAATTGTGGTGCAGATGAAATTGAGACTTGTTGCTCAAGCTTCTTGGATTAATCCATTGTTCCAAATGGATCAATATAGTTCATTAGAGACCCTCAAACCCTCTCTTGAGGTCTTGGCTCATGATTTGCCCTAAAAGTCTACTTAGGGGTGAATTAGGTCAAGAAACCCTAATTCCTAATTTTTTATGAATGCATCCCCTGAGGCAAAATTGACTTGATGATTGGGTCCATGAGGTCCCATGAAGTATATTAGGTTATGTTTTGGATCATTGGCTTGTGTCCAAATGAAAAATTTCCATCTGGAGGCCCTGGTCGACCAAAACCCTAATTTGGTGACACTGTCGATCTTGAGACTTGATCCACCTAGAAGGGAGCAGCCTTGTGCTTGATCCTTGAAGTGGGAGTCCTTTTGATCCATTGTGGATGTTTGAGAGGTTAGACAAGTTGAAGATCATGTCATTCCTTGATTGATCCTTTGTCTAAGAACTCTGAGAGGGCTTGAAACCCTAATTCTTGATGGTAGTGAATGCTCAACAATCCTTGAGGAGATTGATGAGGCATGAAGATACATCCATATTATGATGATGATTTGCACAATGATGGGAAATCTTAGTGGTCAAAATTTGGGGTATGACACCCGCGCTGGGGGATTTTTCTATAAATACTCTCTCACTTTAGAGGGTCAGGTTTGATCAATATTCAATATTCTAACTCAATACCTATACATTTTGTACTTGCTTTCTCTCTAGCCAAACTTACTTTGGCATCGGAGTACCTTGCAGATACACCCCATCCTCTCCTTCAACCATTATCGCTGCTCTACATGGAAGGCCACGAAGATCCAGTCTAATCGAACAAGATCAGTGGCGCCGTCTGTGGGAAACATTGCTTCTCCGTCTTTTTGAACCAAGATCCTTCATCTTTTCAACCTAAAGACCAAAGCTTACTCTCTAAAATTTCCTCGATCATCATGGCCTCCAACCGAAATGATGATACCCATCAAGATTCTGTTGTCACCGTTACATTGGATAACGCCGACCACCACAACCCCGGAGCTACGATCCATGACACCGACCACCTAGACGGAAAGACGACATCTCCTTCCTCCGATGACCTAAAGATATGCATGCAGACTTCCGATCACGTCTTTGAGCCCATACATGTCCCTTAAGACGCTGATTCCAGCACTGCAGCCCTCATTGCCTCTCTCAACAAGTCCAACTACCTGATCTTCCAACAGGGCGAGAAGATCCACATGCTGGAGCATGCCCTTCAGGAGCGACTTCCTTCGCAAAGGCCTCGTAGTCCATCTCCACGCCCTCAGTCTCCCCCTCAGAAACGTCCGCGAGACAAATCCAGGAGCATTTCTCCCGTCAGGGGACGATCGAAGTCAGAAGAACTTGAGCAAGAGGTCACTAGGAGACGACACCGTACTCATCCCCGGAGATCCAGACATTCTCCTGCCCCAAAGAGGACGAAGCCCTCAGAAAATCATCGTGAACATCGTCGTCAGCGCCAATACTCTGCTCGACTTAGTAGAAGTTATGGACGCAGTCACTCTTCCTGCAGGTCATCGAGCACAAGCGACGAGGATAACGTCCATGGACCTCTCTCTCAAGAGATCATGGAAACCCGTATTCCTCGCGGGCTGGAGAAGCCTCCCCCTCTAGCTCTCTATGATGACACCACAGACCCGGGCGACCAGATAGAAAACATTGAGGTCGTGCTCCATTACCACAACGTGAGTGGAGCCATTAAGTGTAGGTTGTTCCCCATCACCCTCAGAAAGGGGGGCATGACTTGGTATAAGAGTCTTCCCCGAGGCTCAGTCACCTCGTGGAAGGACCTGAAGAACCAGTTCGCTCGACACTTCACTGCTTCCAGACGACATCCCAAGTCGAAAGCCACTCTCGAAGGCATCATTCAGGGCAAGAACGAGCCCCTGCATACCTACATTGAGAGATTCAAAAAAGAAGTTTTAGAGGTTCACACTACAGACCATATGAAGAAATACCTCCTCGAGAAGGGGTTGAGGCCGAAGAGTGAGTTCCGCAAAGCTGTGGGCATCGAAACACCCCGCACCCTGGCCGAACTCCTCCGTAAGGCCCAAGCTTATATACAGTACGAGGAGAAAGAAACCACCTACAAGGCTCGGGATTCAAGGGACCAGGAGAATTCCAGGGCAACAAAAAGGGACGACTCAGAGGCTCCCTGACGCGACAAGGAGAGACGACGAGACGACCGTCCTTGCAAGCATAAGGGACATATTGGTCTCTTCACAGAATACACCTTGCTGACAGCTCCCCGCGAGCGCATTTTCTCCAAATGCATTAACACAGAGTTTAAGCAAGGGGTGTCCGTTTCCCCAAGCCAACAGCGTCAAAGGGCAACACGGACAACATCAAATAATGTCGTTTCCATCACAATCACGACCACATGACTGAAGATTGCGTTCACCTGAAGGACGCTATTGAGATCCTCGTCAAGGAGGGTCACCTGAAACATTACACGAAGGAGGGAGAAGCTTTCCGGCGAGAGACCTCTAAGTCCAAGAAGGAAACAGAAGCTTCGCCATTCAGTCCTGAAATTCTGGTATCAGATATGAGATGTCGAAGGAGATGTCACGACACTAATATCTGAACAATGATCAAATTATGAACAAGATAAAAAGAGTAAACAATAGCAAAGAGACACAAGCAATTGTTAACCCAGTTAGGTGCAATCACACCTACGTCTGGGGGCTACCAAGCCAGGAAGGAAATCCACTAAACAGAATTAGTTTAAAGACTCTCAGTAAACACACTCCAGTTTACAATCTTCTCACCTAATCTCTACTTGTGAGATTTCTATCTAAGACACTTAGATAAGAGCTCCTTTCACTCCCCCTCAATCACATGCAGTGATAACTACAGAAACTTACAAAAGTGAAGAACACACTTCAATGACACACCTTGATCTTGCTTAAAAGGTTCAATCAAGAACAAAGCACTCGTACTTAAAAGCTTATAGTGAACAACTTACAACTCAAAGTCTCAGTCCAATTTAAACATCCAAGAGATGAATGAATGGCTCACAATCAAATAATTAACAAAAGAATAAAACCCTAAAACTTGAAACGCAGCTTTCAATGACTTTTTCCCCACATGCCATTAGGGTTTGCACGTCTTTAAATAGAAACAATCTCCTTGGGCTTGGGTAATTGCAGATCTAAGATTTAATAATAATTAAAGCTAATTATCCTCCATATCTTTTTGCATGAAAATAGTAACCAAAAATAACAGAAAGTGCTTGCTTCAAAATAATGTTACTCCATGATTTTCGCTCGCAATCACTGAACATAAACACACAAAAGATTGCAAATAAAGCGCAGCAAATAAACCATAACATTCTGATCAGAATGTTCTGTCAACAGATGTTAGGACATCGGGCTCGACATCATGCACAAATTCCTTTCAACACTAAGAATCACCACCTGTAGAATGTTAGAATCACATGTCAAGACATCATGCATAACATCTTGATGTAACACCTGTTTTAGCAAAATTTCTGCCAATACAGAACTAACAAACTCCCCCTTTGGCAAATTTTGGCTAAAACATTTGAGCACCAACACATATCAGAGATTCCTGCAGCAGAAACAAAACACATCTAACATTCCAAAAAATCTGAAGCTCCCCCTCAAACCAAGGAACAGAAAAAACCAGAAACAACCAACAAGCTCCCCCTCAAACCAAGGAACAGATAAAACCAGAAACAACCAACAGCACACATAGCAATACTACTAAGCCACTAAGCAAATCTCCCCCTTTTTAGCCATAATTAGACAAACCAGAAAACCAAATAAGAACAAATAGAATCTGTCATAACATCATAAAAAGTAACATGTAGAAGCTGTCATCAAACTAGCAGTACAATCCATGAACACTAAGGGTGCCAACAGAAAAACCAGAAAAGAACATAATCCAAGCACACAAGGGTACCAAAAGAAAACCAGAAAAAGAACCAAAAAAAACTTCAAGAATAGATTAGTCAAACATCTTCAGAAGCAGTAGAGTCCCCAGTCTCAGAATTATCTTCTTCACCCTCAGCATTACCATCAGAATCATCAGAACCACCCTCCTCAATACCTTCATTTTCATTTCATCCTCAGCAGTTGTATCACCCTCAGTCATTCTCAGAGTCCTGATCATCCTTTCAAACTTGAGTTTTCTTTCAGTACTGGCGCGAATAACCTCATCCAGCTCTCTGCAGGCTTCTACTAATTTAGAGATCACCCTTGACTTGCTAGTTGGCTGGGTTGCAGCAGAATCAGATGTCATGACAATGTCAGGGACATGGTTACCTGCAAATAGTTTATAGTGAAGGGACAAGGCAGATTCCCTTTTGCAAACAACATCAGAATGAGACAGGATACCAGGGTGCTGATTTACTATAATGCCACAGATTAGGGAAGGAAATGCAATGGGCATCTTCACAGCAAAGGTTCCAGCATGCTTCATAGTTTGATCAAAGATATAGGAGCTGTAGCGAGTGATTTTGGACACGGTTCTTAAGCGCTGGTCGCTCTCTACGGTTGAGTTTTAACTACAGGTCGAATCATTTTTTATCCTATTAAAGCTGATGAAGGAAGGGAAATAGATGTCTCCAATTAACCCTGCTTTGCATACTGAGTTTAAACAGCGGTCTGTTAGGTTACGAATGCTATCAATGTGGGGGGCCTTTGTACTGGTTATTTGTATTTTCGCCAATACTGTTTTCTTTCTTTTTATTTTGGCAGAAGGTTTCTGGCGGGGAACAAGGATTAGTATGCTAGGACTGATGTTTTTGATAGATACATGAGAGTATGGGATTTTGGGTTTTTTGTTGATTGCGCTCGCTAAGATTTTTCTTTCAATCTTATGCCTACGTATTCCCGTTTACTGAAACAGGGAAATCAGAGCGTTCGTAGAAATGGGTGTTTTTGGTGTCTTGTTCAAAGCCCAAGACGTGAAGCGAAAGGTGATTTGTATCTTGTTCAAAGCCCAAGATGTGAAGCTGAAGGTCCTGACTTTAGAAAGAATTTGTCATCTCTAAAGAGGTCTGTTTGTCACAACTGTTGGGTGACTGGTTATAAAGGGAGGATTACTTTAACCGGGATACGCGGATCCTAGCAATGCCATAATTTCCTTTATAGGGGATTTTAACCTGAAGGAGAAGACTTTAACTCAGTGTAGAGCAATGCTATCTTTCCTTAGGAATTTCTCATGCTAAAAGAGGGACAGTGGCATGGATGTAGATGATCCAGAGGCTTGCTGCTTACAGCAATTAGATGAAGGGGAAGGAGTTGTTGATGTTTGTGTACTGTGAACGAGGCACAGCTTTGATGCTAAAAGGTTAATTGGATCAACCAGTGGTTTTCTTATACAAAGCCTAAGAGGAGGCTATTGGCCCAACAAGAGGGAGTTTTTATGTGTCTCGTACGAAGCCCGAGAGAGAGGCTAAAAGGTTTTGACTCGACGAGGGAGTCTTTTGGTATCTCGTATAAAGCCCGAGATGAAGGATGTTGTTTGTTTGGTTCAATAAGAACCTTTTTTGTATCTCGTATAAAGCCCGAGATGGAGGCGAAAGGGGTAATTGACTCAACGATGGAGTCTCTTATGTGTCTCGTACAAAATCCTAGAGAGAGGCTAAACGTTGTTTCAGTTAAGTGACAGGTCCAGTATACTGATTTTAAAGAGAAAATCAGTTCTTATTTGAGCAACACTCTACTTAGAGATTTGATTTGAGGATCAGGGATATTTCCTTCTCTTTAAGGAAGCGGGAAATCCAAAGGGTATTGAGACTGTCCGAGTCTGCGGGTTTCCTTCCTATTTAACGAAGGGGTCACTTGAGAGTGTCTTTGAGACTCAAGGAAGTTAGATTGTCTGTGTCTAGAGTTTCATCTTTTGTACCATGCTTTGAAAAACAGTAGTAGACTCTATGAAAGGACTGTTCTATGAAGATGACTAAGTTCTGTTCCTATACCTCTAGGAGGTCGTCGGGACAATTTGTATGAAGCCCAAGAGGGGCTAGAAACTTTTAAGAAGCCAATCGGTCCTTGTACGAAGCCCAAGAGAAGGCTATCATTCCCGGAGGAAGAGATCATTATACGAAGCCTAAGAGGAGGCTGTGAATACTTCTAAGAAGCCGTAGGGTCCTTGTACTAAGCCCAATAGGAGGCAGGGGTTGCTTTTAGGAAGCCTGTGGGTCCTTGTATGATGCCCAAGAGGAGGCCGATGCTTTTAAGAAGCCCGTGGGTCCCCAAACCCCGAGAAATTCAAGGCAAGCTATTCACAAGGAATAGATCAAGTCAGGAAAGTTCGAGAATTTGGAAGAAACTCAAAGATGCCATTCACGGAGAATACATTCATCTCTGGGAGTAGAGTTTCTTGACAATTCCTAATGAGGACAGCCGAAGAGAAGACTGTATCTGGTGATCCTATTGGGGATCTAGTTGTCTATTTCTACGAATAAACGAAACGGCGTCACCTAGTTCTAGACGTAGTTGCCGGGGAAACTCGAAATATCTATACTATTATTACACAGTTGATATGAGTTTATGAAAGAAGACTTACAGTGAAACAACCCCACAATACAGTTATATGTATATGAAAGCGGTAAATGAAAGCAATAACCACTTACTCGGTTGTAGAGCTTCCATGTTGTTTGGTTAGTTGTTCAACAAAGAAAGATTGAAAACAACAGTATATTCAAAATCAAAGGAGAAAGTGCTTTGAAAAAGAAAGATTTGGGGCTTACAGCTCAAGGAGAGGCCCAGGGTTTTATCAGTGAGCGCACTGTTTGAATTTGTACAGAGGGACTTATACAAGTGACTGAGGCCCAAAAATTGTTTTTTGTACAAAGGGAGTTGGGTTTTACACTCTATTGGAGGCCCAAAAAGTTATTAAAGAAAAAGAGTGGGGCTTATAACACGAGGGTAGGCCCAGATGATTTTTCCGTTTGAAATGGCGATCGTGCCGAGGTTTTCTTTTAACGCGGAGGGACTTATACAATAAGTGAGGCCCAAAATGTTTTGGTTAAAAGGGGGTTGGGTCTTACACTCTATTAGAGGCCCAAGAGTTTTGAATGGGTCTTATAGCTCAAGGAGAGGCCCAAAGTTTGATTTTTCAAAAGGCGACGATCACGCCGTTTGTTTTTTACGGTATCGGGACTTATACAATACACTGAGGCCCAAAAATGATTTGGTCAAAAAAGGATTGGGTCTTACACTCTATTAGAGGCCCAAGAGTTTTGAAAATGATTTATAAGGGATGAATTAATCCAAAAACCCTAATTTCTTTTCAAAAATGTATTTAATTGAATAAAAAATTCAATTAAAATGATCAAAATTGTTTAACATATGAAAAACAAATTGTGATCTTGGATTAATGCTTCAAAAATTAAGTATTGACCTACAAAATAATTAGAAAGCATTAAAAGTTGCAAAATCAAGGTGGAAAAAATATTTGCAAAAATATCAATTATACAAAATAAATAATATTTTTGGGATTTTTTGGGAAAATAAAATATTTTAACATTTTTGTGAATTATTAAAAAAAAGAATCAACTCAAAATCATTAAAACTCAGAGAGAAATTAATTTTTGAATCAATTAAACAAAAATCACAAAATTCAAATATTCAAATTTTGAGAAAAGGCGCCAAGAACACACCAAGAACACGCGCGTGTTCTGGGCTTGGCCAGATTTGCATTTTCTATCCAATCTCACTGAATACTTGATTATATAATGCAATCCACATATCATTATGCTCGTCTCAACCTCACGATCATGTCTATGTCAATTAATTTCATTTAAATTAAACATATAACAAGAAATCATGAAAACTCCTCAAGAACCCTAATTTCTGCATGAAGGCTAGGATTTTTGATACACGATTCAAACAATGTAATTAATTGAGGGGAAACATTCCATGCATGATTATGAACATATGGCCAAATTATTGTGCAGCAAAAATTGCATGGATCATAGAGTTAGAAGAGCTCATGCTTACCACTTGCAGCTGGTGATCGTGATTTGTGTTGGAGGTGTTACAACTTGGTTCCAATGATGTGGATAGCTTCCCTAGGTGCCAAGTGATGTGTCTGAGAGCTTGGAATGTATTGAAATGGTTTGGAGTCGAAGATGGCACCTCAACTGCAAAACTGTCAAGAACTTGAGCAATTGGCTGGTGATTTTGTGAAATCTGTGTTCCAGATGTTATGTGAGTATTTGGATCACTTCTATATGATGTATGTGAGGTGTGTGAGTGATTGGTTTGATTGGAAAAGCTCTCAAACTCAAAACCCGATAGTGACTTGCCTTAGAAGGCAAAATTGGAGTGAAAGAAGAGATTTTGAGGAAAACATCTGTTTGATGGCTTTGGTGTACTCAAACTGATCACAATTGAGCTCTATTTATAGTATAGCAAGTTTTTTTTGCAAGGAATAGTGAATGGCAACTGCTAAGTAAGTTTGGCCAATGTTGGCAAATGAAAATCCAAGTCTCCTCTAGCCATTGACTAGAGGTTAGGGCACAGAGCTTTGGTTCCCTTGGTCTTGGATAAGTCTTGACTGATTTCAGATGAGAATGGCTCAGTCCATGCCACCTTGATGCTTCCATTGAATGCTTCAATCCAAATTTGGAGTCTTGTCCCTATTTTGGCCATTCTAGGTTCAACATGCTATTTCTTGTTCCATGGACTTTGGAGGCTTGGCTCAGTGATTGTCCCCTTTAGATTCAATCCTCAGAGGTATCCAAGTGGATAAGAGCATTTGAATTTGGCTGATTTTGGCAAATCGAGCAAAATTGTAAATTCTGCCTTGCCTTTGACAGATTTCAGCAAGGCAAATTGCCAATGTCATATCTCATGGTGTAAGTTGAATTTGGTAATGTTCTTGACCATTTTGGAAAGCCCTTACATGATACAACAACTGTTTGAACATGTTTGGTTTTGATCTCTTTTGAATCCAAGTGAAAAATCCCCCTACATTTGGCAAAAAGTGAAGACAGATTTGGACTTAGTGAAAATTTCACTAAGTGTTGGAAAAAGTGACATTTTCATTTTTCAGCCACTTTGATCACTCCATAACTCAAAATCCTTAATGAATTGGACTTAGGTCTAGTTGAAGTTTTTGTAGAGGGCAATGAGGGCTACAAATCCATATTTGGATGAGAAAAAATGGCTTTGTGGTTTAGGAGTTATGACCCTCCAAAGTTGGTACCCTAGCCACTTTATTTTTAACTTAGAAAATTTTCTAAGTTTTTATGGTTACCCCTTTTACAAGTTATCCAACTTTTCTTGATTTTTCTTGATGAATGATGATTCAAATCATACATTAACATCATTTTAGGGTTAAAAATCCATTTTGGTGAAAAATCTCAAAAAGTCAAAGTTGACTTTTGTGCACAGTTGACTTTTTATCAGATGAATTCCAAACTGTGCAATTCTTCAGGAAATCATGTCCTTGACCTAAATCAAACTTGATGGACATGTTCCATGGGTGTCATAGGGCATATTGAATCACGTCTTAAGGCTTGGGAGCATGTCCTGGTCAAAAGTCAAAGTTACAGTTGACTTTTTCCTTAAAACCCTAATTGTGGTGCAGATGAAATTGAGACTTGTTGCTCAAGCTTCTTGGATTAATCCATTGTTACAAATTGATCAATATAGTTCATTAGAGACCCTCAAACCCCCTCTTGAGGTCTTGGCTCATGGTTTGTCCCAAAAGTCAACTTAGGGGTGAATTAGGTCAAGAAACCCTAATTCCTAATTTTTTATGAATGCATCCCCTAAGGCAAAATTGACTTGATGATTGGGTCCATGAGGTTCCATGGAGTATATTAGGTTAGGTTTTGGATCATTGGCTTGTGTCCAGATGAAAAATTTCCTTCTGGAGGCCCTGGTCGACCAAAATCCTAATTTGGTGACACTGTCAATCTTGAGACTTGATCCACCTAGAAGGGAGCAGCCTTGTGCTTAATCCTTGAAGTGGGAGTCATTTTGATCCATTATGGATGTTTGAGAGGTTAGACAAGTTGAAGATCATGTCATTCCTTGATTGATCCTTTGTCTAAGCACTCAGAGAGGGCTTGAAACCCTAATTTTGATTGTAGTGGATGCTCACCCATCTTTGGGGAGACTGATGAAGTATGATGGTTCCTCCATATTGTGATAATGATTTGCACAATGATGAGAAATATTAGTGGTCAAAATTTGGGGTATGACAGATGCCCCTATTTAATCTTCTTGAACCCGAAGGTGTGAATGACGAAGGTATTCGGACATTCGGGGTGCAAGAGGATTAAATATCGGAATACCCAAAATTTTGATGGTGGTTATGAATGGCGGACCGCATTCATCTTATTTTGCTGAGCAATGATGCTTAGAAAAGGTAAACTCCCCCTCGATCCTGGTCTTCAGCCAAGGAACTGGTCTCAGTTTTCTTTTGTCAACCTCCCCTCGTTCCTGGTTTCCTACCAAGGAACTGGTCTCAGTTGCTGAAACAAACTTCCCCTCGATCCTGGTTACCTACCAAGGAACTGGTCTTAGTTTCTTTTGTCAATAAACTTAATTGATAAGGGACGTTATGCGTAGCGGTTTTCCTCAAACTTCTCGCCGAATTTTCTTGGGGAGATGCCATTTGACGGAAAAAGTTTTGATGTCAGACTTGCTGGGGAACCCAGTCGTCTGAGTTGTAGAGGTGCACAAACTTCTCTGTTGGAGACGCCATTTGTTTCTACTAGGGAAAGCGAGTCTCTTGGGAGACTGCTGTTGCTTGGGGTCTTTACATCATACTTTTCTCGGAGATCTTCTCAGAGAAATGCCATATGATGTGATCCAATTTTGAGGTGCCGATGACCTTTTCATCTGTGGTCTTTCGGAGAAAGGCAGCTATACTGCCGAATCTTCGATTAGGAGGCTTTCTCTGTGGATTTTCCTTAATCCGGGAAAGCAAGGATATCATCTTCAATGGCGAAGAGTGGTGTTAACCGAGGGCTTCTCTGGTTTTTCAGAGGTTCAAGTTATCAAAGCGGTCGAGGACCCAACTTCAATCCAGAAATAAAACTGGAGGAGAGAGAATGTTCAGGCGTGACACTTCCTGACGAGGAAAGGGCTGACAACTCGATTGAGAGGACTTTTATCACTAGGGGACAAGGCCGACTAGAGTGATAGTGATACAATATGAAATGTGAATGCAAATCAATAATGCAATGATGCATGTATGTTTATGCTGACAAAACGGACGCGACATACAAACTGACAGGTGAACATGACTGGATACTCGACCATCGCGGGGCGAAGAAGTACTGTTGGTTAAAAATAGTAATTCCACCTTGCTTAGGAGAGATAGTCCCTGCGGGGAATACCGTTGATCGGGCTTAGGAGATAAGAACTCGGCCGAGGCGTGTCAGACGAAACAAGGTCTCTGACACAGTTGATCCCTTCATTCAGGCGTACTGGGTTAGAAGGAGTACTTTGATTCTGCACTTTGAGGTTCGATTACTTCTGGAGAAGCGACCGATGTTCTTCTGATGTTCAACAGTCAAAAGAAATTGTCGTCTTTATTAAAAAGCAGAAAAAGTTTTAACAAGTAAATTCATTTTTGTTTTATTTCAAGAATTGTTAATCATTTTAACAACGTCGTTCTGTAAAGCTAAAACAAATCAGAATTATAAACAAAAGCACAAAGGCTCAAATTTTATTGATAAGATGGAGATCAGCCAAACGCGTGATTCCAAAGAGTATATACAAAGTTTGAAAATGGTAATTTACAGGGAAAAGGGCTACGTTGAAACATAACGACCACTATCCTTCTACCAACTTTGAATTCGGGACATCCTGAGCTTCTGTCGAAGATGAACTTGATTGGAGTTTTCTGACAGGTGATGTAACTGCTGCTGCTGAGGGATTTGCCTCTGTTGAACATAGTTACTTGCCATTATCCCTAATTTTTGCCTGGATTGTACTATGATGTTTCCAATCCACCGGGATGATTTTTTTCATGTCTCTAACTTTTGCCTGGACCGCCTTTTCGGGTTTTCAATCCACCGAGACATTTTTTTTTTTTTTTTTTTAGTTTAGGCGAAGTATTTCTTGACTACATCAACATTCGTGGGGTAGGCAAATTCCTCTCCGTCCATGGTTACAAGTCTCAAGGCGCCGCCTGAGAAAGCTTTCGTGACCACATAGGGGCCATCATAATTTGGGGTCTATTTGCCCCGAGAGTCAGTGAGAAATGATTGTATCTTCTTGAGCACAAGGTCTCCTTTTCTGAAGACACGAGGTCGGACCTTTTTGTCAAACGCCCTCTTCATTCTCTGTTGATACACCTGACCGTGGCATAGTGCCGTGATTCGCTTCTCTTCGATCAGGTTCAATTCGTCGTGTCGGCCTTGACACCATTCAGCTTCGGTGAGCTTAGCTTCCATCAATACTCGGATTGACGGGATCTCTACTTCTATGGGGAGCACTGCTTCCATGCCATATACTAGAGAGAAAGGGGTAGCCCCTGTTGAAGTGCGGACAGATGTGCGATAACCGTGAAGAGCAAAGGGTAGCATCTCGTGCCAATCTTTGTAGGTTACAACCATCTTTTGAACAATCCTCTTGATGTTCTTGTTAGCCGCTTCTACCACTCCGTTCATCTTTGGTCGGTAGGGAGATGAGTTATGGTGTTCAATCTTGAACTCTGCGCACAACTCTTTCATCATCTTATTGTTCAAGTTAGATCCATTATCAGTAATGATCTCGCTTGGAACACCATAACGGCAGATGATATTGTTTTTGATAAATCGGACCACCACTTGTCAGGTTACATTAGCGTACGATGCTGCTTCGACCCACTTGGTGAAATAGTCAATGGCTACCAGGATGAACCGATGTCCGTTTGAAGCCTTAGGTTCGATCAAGCCAATCATGTCGATTCCCCATATGGAAAAAGGCCACGGGGAAGAAAGAACTTTGAGATGTGATGGCGGTACATGAATTTTGTCGAAGTATATCTGACACTTGTGACACCTCCTCATGTACTTGTAGCAGTCGGATTCCATGGTCAACGAGTAGTACCCTGCTCTCAGAATTTTTCTCGCCATTGTATGTTCGTTGGCATGAGTGCCAAAGGACCCTTCATGAATTTCTTTCATCAGCATTTCTGCTTCTGGTCTGTCGACGCATCGGAGCAAGACCATGTCAAAATTTCTCTTATAGAGAGTGTCACCTCTCAGGAAGAAGTTTCCAGCCAATCTTCTGAGGATTTTTCTGTCTTTCCTGGATGCCCCAGATGGGTATCCTTGTTTCTGAAGGAAGCATTTGATATCGTGATACCAAGGTTTGTCGTCTATGACTGCTTCAATCGTGAAGATGTAAGCGGGCCGTTTAAGGCGCATTATGTCAATCTTAGGTAGGTCATTCCTCTGACCTATACTAATCATGGAAGATAGAGTGGCTAAGGCATCAGCCATGTGATTCTCTTCACGAGGGATATGATGGAACTCAACTCTGTTGAAGAAAGGTAGCAACCTTCTTGCGTAGTCTTTGTAAGGGGTCAATCCTAATTGGTATGTGTTCCAATCTCCTTTTATCTGATTGATAACCAAGGCTGAGTCGCCGTATACGTCCAAGTTTTTGATCCTTAAATCAATCGCTTCTTCGAGACCCATAATACAAGCTTTGTATTCGGCCTCGTTGTTCGTACATTTGAACGTAAGTCTGGCGGTGAAAGGAATGTGGGTACCCTGAGGGGTAACAATGATTGCCCCAATTCCGTTTCCATAATGATTAACTGCTCCGTCAAAGATAAGTCCCCATTGGGAACCTGGTTCTGGCCCTTCACTGGGTAACGGTTCGTCGCAATCTTTCATTTTTAGATACATGACATCTTCGTCTGGGAAGTCAAACCCGATTGATTCTTGATTGTCAATCGGTTGATGAGCCAAATGATCGGCTAAAATACTCCCCTTAACGGCTTTCTGAGCGTGGTACTCTATGTCATATTCTGATAACAACATCTGCCAACGGGCAATCCTTCCCGTAAGAGCAGGTTTTTCGAAAACATATTTGATTGGATCCATTTCGGAGACCAACCAAGTAGTATGACGAATCATGTATTGGCAAAGACGTTTGGCTGCCCAAGCCAAAGCGCAGCAAGTTTTTTCAAGCATCGTGTACCGAGTTTCGCAGTCAGTGAATTTCTTGCTCAGATAGTAAATGGCAGACTCTTTCCATTTGGTTTCGTCTTGTTGGCCAAGTACACATCCCATTGAGTCCTCTAGGACTGTGAGGTAAATGATCAGTGGTCTTCCTTCCACTGGAGGTGATAGAATCAGAGGATTCAACAGATATTCCTTGATACTGTCGAAGGCGGTTTGGCAATCTTCCGACCAAATGCAATCCTGGTTCTCTTTAAGTAACTTGAAGATCGGAGCACATGTGGCGGTCATGAGGAATATGAATCTGGAGATGTAGTTCAAATGTCCCAGGAATCCTCTGACTTGTTTTTCAGTTTTCGGAGAAGGTATTTCTTGAATGGCCTTGACCTTGTCAGGATCAACCTCAATCCCTTTCTGGCTGACGATGAACCCTAATAGTTTCCCTGAATGGACACCGAAGGTGCACTTGTTGGGATTCAAGCGGAGCTTGAATTTTCTTAGACGTTCGAACAATTTTGACAGATGTTCAACGTGCTCACTCTCTGTTTTTGATTTTGAAATCATATCATCGACATACACTTCGATTTCTTTGTGTATCATGTCATGAAACAGAGTAGTCATGGCCCTTTGATAGGTTGCCCCGGCGTTCTTCAAACCAAACGGCATTACCTTGTAACAAAAGGTACCCCATGGGGTAATGAACGAAGTTTTCTCCATGTCTTTCGGCGCCATTTTGATCTGGTTATAGCCCGAGAATCCATACATAAAGGAGAAAATTTTGAATTTTGTTGTACTGTCCACCAGCATGTCAATGTGTGGTAAAGGAAAGTCGTCCTTTGGACTTGCCTTGTTTAGATCTCTATAGTCAACACACATTCTGACCTTTCCGTCCTTTTTGGGAACGGGTACAATGTTGGCTAACCATTGAGGATATTCAGATGTAGCGAGGAAACCTGCGTCAATCTGCTTCTGCACCTCCTCTTTGATTTTGATGGCCATGTCCAGGTGAGTCCGTCTCAACCTTTGCTTTACTGGCGGACATTCCGATCTCAACGGTAAGTGATGTTCCACGATGCTGGTATCCAACCCTGGCATATCCTGATAGGACCAAGCGAATACATCGAGGAATTCTTTGAGAAGCTTTATCAAACTCTCTTTGGCAGTTGGACTGAGCAGTGCCCCAATCCTGATTTCTTTTCTCTCTTGCTCTGAACCCAAGTTTACCGTTTCCAACGGTTCTTTGTGAGGTTCAATGGACCTTTCCTCTTATCTGAGTAGTCGGGAGATCTCTTCTGGAATTTGGTCGTCATTTTCTTCTTCAGCCTTGAATACCGGGAACTCAAAGTTGGGAGAAGGCATCGGATCGTATGTTTCAACGGGGTTTAAAACAAGCAATCTGCATGACGTGATGATTCGTGTTTAGAAGAGATAGAGAAAAATGCAAGTGTGTGCAATGTTTTATTTTACTGCTTGTTTTTATTTTTAATTGTTTTTTAGGATTACCATTTTCTGAAAAAGCGAAAAGAGAAAACAACAATTAATGCAGAAATTACAGAACGACGTTATTTTATTAATGAACAAGTCGATCCTTGAAACTACAGCCCTATAAAACAAAACTCTGTCGCTTTGGGCTAAGCGAAGAGGGAAAATTTACAGAAAGCGAGCCCTATTAAAACATCCGTTTCACCTGGGCAGGGTGAAAGGTTAAAGATGGCAATTACTTTGACTGATGAACGATCTTCGGAACCTCGACGGCAACCCATTGGCGGCGAACTCCTCGGTGAATCACAAAGTCTGGCACCTTCCCTGATTTGTCTTCAGAAACAACGCTGATTTCTGGTGGAGCAGGATCATTGGAATCTGTCTCCCAGGCAGAGTTGTCGTAGGAGAATTCCTCTGTTGCATTATGCAGAGTATTTGTGCTCTCAACTGTATCTTCCCATCCAGTAGGCTGGATGTCTTATACCTGATACGAGAGCTTTCGGGAGCGGTGTACTTGACCATATAGTCGTACTTTCCACTCGGTTGTCCCAAGGTGTCCCACACTTCTTTCGAACTGGAGGAGTCATCTCTCTCGATGACGTTGACCTCGGGAAAAGCATAGTTGATGAATTCAAGTCCTGCAAACGTTGCGAATTCATCTTCATGTTGAGTAGTTTCTGAATGACCTGAGTGTTGATCCCATGACATGGTGGGGATACAGGTATTCTGTTCAATGACGGTCAGCTGATTTTCATTGTTCGACTGACTTTCTTGCCCCAAGTCTCCTGGATAAGGCTGCCACATTGGCAGACCATCCATTGGGCCATAGTAGTTATGGTCAAAGTTGTCTTTCATCAGAGTGTCCTCCACTAATGAATTTGGTGGAGCACGACATCCTTCCGGATTACAATCTCCATATATCATTTCGACGTCTGACCTTGGTATAAATCTCGGACTCTGTGCGGGATAGCAAAATGGCATAGGCACCTCTTCCTGAGACATATAACCGTCCTCATTAAGATAGGACTTCCATTCTTCATCTGTGTCAGAGGGATCTTCCTCATTGATAGCATGTACTGCCTGAGACACTGGGTGAAGAAAACCTCCACTGTGGAAGAAGTTTTGAAAGGGATGAAGACTCTCATCGTTGGCAGCTGTCTGGGTACAGGTTGCAGAAAAACCAAGACCCTTCTTTGTTTTATTGTCAGTAGGAACGACAAGCTGTCCCCATCCTGTTGTATCGGTACTCTCGACCGCTTTGATAGCATCTTTGTATGAGGAAATCGAGGTTCCTCCTCTGAACTGATTGTTCTCGCTCACCGACAGTGCTTAGAACTGAGTTCCAATAACCTCCTCGGGTTCTATATCAGCAGATGATGACAAGTTACTCACAAGCAAGGCTTGTTCCCCACAAACTATGACAAGTTGATCGTTCTTGACGAACTTTAGCTTTTGGTGGAGGGTTGAAGTAACCGCTCCAGCCTGGTGTATCCAAGGTCTCCCTAATAAACAACTATACATTGCCCGAATGTCCATGACCTGGAAAGTGACTTGGAAAGTGTGAGGACCAATAGTTATGGGAAGATCAACTTCGCCGATAACTGTTTTTCTGGATCCGTCGAATGCTTTGATGACAACCTCGATGATTCTCATCGGAGGTCCCTTGAATGATAATTGCATCAAAGTGGACTTCGGCATAACATTCAGGGCTGACCCTGTGTCTACCAGTACGCTGGCTAAAGCATCGTCCTGGCAGTTAACTGTGATATTGAGCACCATGTTATGACGGCGACCCTCTTCAGGTAATTCCTCATCACTAAATCCCAAATTATTGCAGGAAGTGATGTTAGAGACAATGCTATTGAACTGTCTGATTGTTACATCCTGTTCCACAAAGGCTTGCTCCAAGACTTTCTGTAGAACCTCCCTGTGGGCTTCTGAACTGAGTAACAGTGATAATACCGAGATCTTTGAAGGAGTCTATAACAGCTGATCAACAATGTTGTATTCACTCCTTTGGATGAGCTTCAGCATCTCATCATTATTTTTCGAAAGGTCGGGATTACTGGATTGACCGACTGGTGGATCGGGAGCTTCTGTCTGAAGTTCCTTTTCTTTGTTAATTTCTCCAACTCCTCGGTTAAAGATTCTACCGCTCCGTGTTACACGACTAATGTCTGCAATATTCACGACGGAGGGTAATGGAATTTCCTTTCCATTTTCAACTGTCGTTGCACCGTATTTGTAAGGGATAGCCTTAGCTGATTCATACGGTAGTGTTCCCGGTAGATAGATGACTATGGGAACCTTCTGATTTTTCTGACCATCATAATTAATCTCGATCCGTTCCCGGTTGGGAACTTTAGATTCGTCAAGTTGAGGGATAATGGCAAAAACATCCCTGGTCCTGTGATGACCAGAGATCGTGACAACATCCTCAACTTGCTCGGTAAGGTAGTTTGGCGTCCAGTTGATGGGTCCAGAACCCGGATATGGGCGAATCTCTCCACGATCCACCTGACCCTGAAGAGCTGCTCTCACAAAGTAACACCCTTGGTTACTTTCCGAACATACGCCGCAACGTTCATAGTTGTGTGGTGGCACCTGGCCAATCCCATTTTAAATACAATGTAACCTCACTAGGTTAGCTTCCACTGATCGGACATCCTGACTCTGACGTCGAGTAGGGTTCCTGTTACTGATACTAATTTATTGAGTATCTTCATCCATATAAATTGGCATCCACCAGTGATTTAACAAGTGCTGAAATGCCTCTTGGACAAGGGTACAACCTCGATCATTTTCGCAACCTGCTTTACAGCTTTGATAGTCATGTGATATTAAGAATCCGAGTTGGACCTGCTCAGCATGTAACTCTACCAGGTTGGTATTCATCGCGCAGATATCGAAGATCTGAACCATGTTGATTTGATAGGAGTTCCTATCTTGGTAGTCTTGGATCCATCCAAGATCCATTTGACGCTGGAGGGCTTCTTGTACAAAAGAGCAACCCTGTTTGTTTACCGAGCAAGTCAGACAAGAAATGTAATCGTGTCGCGGCAGATTATGATACTGGCTTTGCCTTGAGTGCATCGCCACCAAGTTGACATTCATTGCACGGATATCGTGGTTCTGAATGACGTTAGAATTCGTGTAGACCATGTTAACTCCACGAACTCGGTGCTCTTGGATCCATCCGAGATCCATCTGTTCCTGCAGAGCTGCTTGCACCACAGAACATCCTTGATTGTTTTTAGAACAGATATCACACTGATGATAGTTATGAGGTGGCACATGGCCATATCCACTCTGTCTACAATGCATCTTGACCAAATTGGTTTTCAACAAGAGTACATCATGAATTTGATAGACATCGTTAGTCCCTCCTTCTATCAAATTGACTGCAGCTTTCTCATGTTGAGGAAGCGGGTTCGTGAGAACATTAGGATTTGTATCCTTGAAGGATAAGACCCCGCTCCTACCAAGTTTTTGCACGTCGGACTTGAAATTGAGACAAGTCTCTATGTTATGCCCTGGACCTCCTTGATGATAAGGGCAAGTTTGATCCACCTTAAACCAAAAAGGCGGATTTTCCGGTACTGTAAGAGGAGATTTAGTCTGAATATGCCCCTTAGCCAGTAGTAATGGAAACAGCTCTGCGTATGTTACGGGTATAGGATCAAATCCTGGTGGCCATGTTGTACGGTTGTTGTTATACGGAGGACGAGCCTGCTGAAGAGGCTGTTGTGTCCTTTGTTGGTCAGGTTGGCTTTGGGCAACCTGAGGTTGATACGTAGGAATAGACGCAGGGTTGATAGCAGGAGTCACAGCTGCTACCGGTTGATAACGTCGCCTTTGCTTTCCGAGAGAGATATTCCCAATATCTTGCTCTTTTTTCTTAGGGAGAGCACTACCGTATTTTTTAGTACCGCTCGTCGATCCAGTGTCTTTTACCAAATGCCCTTCTCGGACGGCTTCCTCAAGACGTACGCCCATGTCGACCATTTCAGTGAAATCACTGGGCGCACTGGCAACCATTCGGTCATAGTAAAATGAGCTTAAGGTCTTTAATAAGATCTTTGTCATCTCTTTTTCCTCAAGAGGTGGACAAATTTGAGCGGCAATTTCACGCCACCTTTGAGCATACTCCTTAAAGGTTTCCTTATCCTTTTGCGACATCGATCTGAGTTGATCTCTGTCGGGTGCCATGTCCAAATTATATTTGTATTGTTGGACGAAGGCAGTACCAAGATCTCTGAATGTACTGATCGTAGTACGGTTTAAACCCATGTACCATTTGAGTGCGGCACCGGTTAAACTATCCTGAAAGTAGTGAATCAGCAGGTCCTGATTGTCCGTCTGAGCTGACATCCGCCGAGCGTACATCACCAGATGGCTTTGAGGGCAAGAGTTACCCTTGTACTTTTCAAAGCCGGGCACTTGGAATTTGTGCAGGACTTTCACATTAGGGACCAAGCAGAGATTTGCGGCGTCCTTTCCAAATAGATCCTGACCGCGAATGGCTTGCAGTTCCTTATGCATTTCCAAGAACTGCTCCTGGAATTCCTCCATTCTGTCAAACATAGTTTCCTTCTTACCAGATGGTGTCTATGGAATCTGCCCTTCCGGGACAGTGTGCACCACAGGGGGTGGTACCGTTACTACGACAGTGAGTCTTGGCGTCTCCCGAAGTTTGTAACCTTCAGGAGTCTTCAGTATGCCCCTGGCATCTTCGCTTTCCCGAAGTTTGTAACCTTCAGGCCCAACGGCTTCTGTTGTGATTCCCTGATCTTCAGTGATCGGCGGAACATATCCTTTCGGGATATAGTTAACAAGCATGCCCCAAGGACGATCTTTCGGCATCTGATACCTAGGATCATACTTCTCCACTATGGGTGTTGAGGTGATCTCTGAGATCACAGTTCTTTGTAACTGAGCTTCTGCCATGGCTTGCATGTCGTTACAAAGCTTTCTCATATCCTCTCTCAGAGCGTCGATCTCTTCTTTCAACTCTCTATTTTCTTCCTCAAGATCATCCATATTTTTCTGACGATTGGCTCGAGTATTGTACGAATGAGACAGTTTGACTCTAGAACTGAGACACAAACGTGAGATTCATAGGTAAGAAGAATACGCGATGTGAGAATGATGAATGCAATGATTATATTAATTGTTTTTTTTTGTTTAATCAAAATAAACTTCGACAATTAGATTGCAAATATCAAACAGTGTGGAAACCCCTTTTTATTGAATTCAAAGGATTACAGAAATGGAAATACAGTAGATTACAAGGTGCAGAAACAGAAACCTAAACTAATGGGTCCCGAGTCCTCTCTGAAGAGAAATTGGGTGCTGATTTTGGTATCTTCCTCTTCTTTGACCGGGGCTCTTGGGCCGTTGTCGGGTCGTCATTCCTTTGCCAAGTGAAAGGAGTGAGCAAATTCCTTTGGTCATCTTGATTTTCTACAGCATGTTGCTCCAAAATTTCAATCAGAGCATCCTTTTCTTTCAGTAATTGCTGTATTTTGATGCACTCTACATCGAGGGTGCGGTACTTGTTCTTCCAAGAACTTCTCTCCTTTTGAACTTTGTTGAGAGTAACTTGAAGCTTTTCAGTCTCAGTCATGAAGTACATGACAGATTCCCTCGGCGGAAGAATCCCGTAACGAGGGTAAGGCATCTTTAGCTTGAGAGCTCTAGTTTGTACCCAATGGAGATAAGGCTCCACCGAGACATAGTCCGGTTTTCCTAGAGACTCTCGTCCTTTCTTATGGACCTGTTTCCAAGCGTGCACTATTTCCATCTTTAGTGCTCTGTCGTTTTCTCCTTCCTTGAAGAAAATACCTTCCAGATGAACACCCCGTGGGACGTGTCTCATCGAGTATCCAAATTGACGACGAACCAATACCGGATGATAGTTGATTCTCCTTTAGTTCCTATGAGGGGTACGTTGGGGAAGTTTCCACAACGATCAATGATTCTGATTCCATCATAGATCCTATTACACTAATCTATATAAGAGTTGGTAAGAGACATGATCTTTTGCGACCAACGTAAGGCACTCTTGCAATCCCAAAAAGCAGCAGACTTGGGCAAGTGAGAGATAAACCATTTGTAAAGCAGAGGTACACAACATGTGATTTCCCCTCCGCTGTACAAATTTCCCAAGTGTACAGAATGATACGCATCTGCGAGCAAGGTCGGCACAGGGTTTCCAATGAGAAAAACCTTAATGGAGTTGATATCGACGAAGTTACTGATGTTGGGAAACAAAAATAACCCGTAGGCGAGCAAGACAAAGATGCTTTCAAAAGCAGTGATGTTTCCTATACTGGCAAAATACAGGGCTTTCTTTGTCAAGAACTGGGCTGGCAAACCTTGGATGCCACCCTTGGTAGTTAGGTGAGTCCTGACCTCAGACTCGTCCAAATGAATTGCTCTCGCAATGGTCTGATTCTTTGGAATTTCTTCCAGTCCAGAAAATGGAGCTTGATCAGTGATGTGTAAATCAATCAGATGAGAATACTCCTCCAGCGTTGGTGCGAGCTGGTAATCCGGGAATGTGAAACAGTGATAAACTGGATCATAAAACTGAATGAGCGCATCCATGATTCCCTCAATCACATGGACTCTTAATAGTGGTAGCAGACCTCCGTGCTTGGCTCTGAAAGCCTCAGGGTTAGTGATCATCCTCACTAACCTTATCAAATCCTCTAGCTTTGGAACCTTAAAGGTGTAACTATAAGTTCTCCTTCTACCGAAATCCATTAGTGCAATCCCTTTTCTCTGATATTTGCAATCACAGTCTTAGTTTAATTTGAAAAACAGAGAGACTAGAAGAGAAGAATTTTTTTAATGTTTTAATGTTTTTTTTAATGAATGCATGAATGCAGCACACAAAAACATAGGAAAAACATGGGGTCAAAGGGTCGTTGTCATGAAGTCAAGGCTCTACCCATCCCCAAAGATTTATACTAGGGTGATTTTTGTACCTGTACTCATTATCATTAGCTCCTCCCAGGAAAGCAAAACAACAAGCGGATCGTCAGCGAGTTGTAGAGCAATCTTAGAGTAAGTGCCATTCACCGAGAATAGATCACCAGCCTCAAATGAGGGTAGTATCGCGTAACAACTATTTTCGATAGTTTCCGCACTACGAAAGGGTTTGGATCCTCAGCTTCTCAGACTTAACAATCGGCCCATTGTCTAGGTGAGAGAATGGGTTGCATTGGTCAGCCTCCACTGAGGTTGATGGTCGACCCCGTCGCCATCACTTATCTTAAGTGTATACTCAATCTTTCCACATGCAGCATCACACGCATTCCCATTAGCAGAAAAATAAACATGTATAGCAATTAGGAAAAGCAGTATATATATTTGGACACGGTTCTTAAGCGTTGGTCGCTCTCTGCGGTTGAGTTTTAACTACAGGTCGATTCATTTTTTATCCTATTAAAGCTGATGAAGGAAGGGAAATAGATGTCTCCAATTAACCCTGCTTTGCATACTGAGTTTAAACAGCGGTCTGTTAGGTTACGAATGCTATCAATGTGGGGGGCCTTTGTACTGGTTATTTGTATTTTCGCCAATACTATTTTCTTTCTTTTTATCTTGGCAGAAGGTTTCTGGCGGGGAACAAGGATTAGGATGTTAGGAGTGAAGCTTTTGATAGATACATGAGAGTATGGGATTTTGGGTTTTTTGTTGATTGCGCTCGCTAAGATTTTTCTTTCAATCTTATGCCTACGTATTCCCGTTTACCGAAACAGGGAAATCAAAGTGTTCATAGTTCCTCCTAGTCTATGGGAGGAAATGGGTGTTTTTAGTGTCTTGTTCAAAGCCCAAGACGTGAAGCAAAAGGTGATTTGTATCTTGTTCAAAGCCCAAGATGTGAAGCTGAAGGTCCTGACTTTAGAGAGAATTTGTCATCTCTAAAGAGGTCTGTTTGTCACAACTGTTGGGTGACTGGTTATAAAGGGAGGATTACTTTAACCGGGATACGCGGATCCTAACAATGCCATAATTTCCTTTATAGGGGATTTTAACCTGAAAGAGAAGACTTTAACTCAGTGTAGAGAAATGCTATCTTTCCTTAGGAATTTCTCATGCTAAAAGAGGGACAGTGGCATGGATGTAGATGATCCAGAGGCTTGCCGCTTACAGCAATTAGATGAAGGGGAAGGAGTTGTTGATGTTTGTGTACTGTGAACGAGGCACAGCTTTGATGCTAAAAGGTTAATTGGATCAACCAGTGGTTTTCTTATACAAAGCCTAAGAGGAGGCTATTGGCCCAACAAGAGGGAGTTTTTATGTGTCTCGTACGAATCCCGAGAGAGAGGCTAAAAGGTTTTGACTCGACGAGGGAGTCTTTTGGTATCTCGTATAAAGCCCGAGATAAAGGCTGTTGTTTGTTTGGTTCAATAAGAACCTTTTTTGTATCTCGTATAAAGCCCGAGATGGAGGCGAAAGGGGTGATTGACTCAACGATGGAGTCTCTTATGTGTCTCGTACAAAGTCTGAGAGAGAGACTAAACGTTGTTTCAGTTAAGTGACAGGTCCAGTATACTGATTTTAAAGAGAAAATCAGTTCTTATATGAGCAACACTGTACTTAGGGATTTGATTTGAGGATCAGGGATATTTCCTTCTCTTTAAGGAAGCGGGAAATCCAAAGGGTATTGAGACTGTCCGAGTCTGCGGGTTTCCTTCCTATTTAACGAAGGGGTCACTTGAGAGTGTCTTTGAGACTCAAGGAAGTTAGATTTTCTGTGTCTAGAGTTTCATCTTTTGTACCATGCTTTGAAAAACAGTAGTAGACTCTATGAAAGGACTGTTCTATGAAGATGACTAAGTTCTGTTCCTATACCTCTAGGAGGTCGTCGGGACAATTTGTATGAAGCCCAAGAGGAGGCTGGAAACTTTTAAGAAGCCAATCGGTCCTTGTACAAAGCCCAAGAGGAGGCTATCATTCCCAGAGGAAGAGATCATTATACGAAGCCTAAGAGGAGGCTGTGAATACTTCTAAGAAGCCGTAGGGTCCTTGTACTAAGCCCAAGAGGAGGCAGGGGTTGCTTTTAGGAAGCCTGTGGGTCCTTGTATGATGCCCAAGAGGAGGCCGATGCTTTTAAGAAGCCCGTGGGTCCCCAAACCCCGAGAAATTCAAGGCAAGCTATTCACAAGGAATAGATCAAGTCAGGAAAGTTCGAGAATTTGGAAGAAACTCAAAGATGCCATTCACGGAGAATATATTCATCTCTGGGAGTAGAGTTTCTTGACAATTGCTAATGAGGACATCCGAAGAGAAGACTGTATCTGGTGATCCTATTAGGGATCTAGTTGTCTATTTCTACGAATAAACGAAACGACGTCACCTAGTTCTAGACGTAGTTGCCGGGGAAACTCGAAATATCTATATTATTATTACACAGTTGATATGAGTTTATGAAATAAGACTTACAGTGAAACAGCTCCACAATACAGTTATATGTATATGAAAGCGGTAAATGAAAGCAATAACCACTTACTCGGTTGTAGAGCTTCCATGTTGTTTGGTTAGTTGTTCAACAAAGAAAGATTAAAAACAACTGTATATTCAAAATCAAAGGAGAAAGTGCTTTGAAAAAGAAAGATTTGGGGGTTACAGCTCAAGGAGAGGCCCAGGGTTTTATCAGTGAGCGCACTGTTTGAATTTGTACAGAGGGACTTATACAAGTGACTGAGGCCCAAAAATTGTTTTCTGTACAAAGGGAGTTGGGTCTTACACTCTATTAGAGGCCCAAAAAGTTATTAAAGAAAAAGAGCGGGGCTTATAACACGAGGGTAGACCCAGATGATTTTTCCGTTTGAAATGGCGATCGCGCCGAGGTTTTCTTTTAACGCGGAGGGACTTATACAATAAGTGAGACCCAAAATGTTTTGGTTAAAAGGGGGTTGGGTCTTACACTCTATTTGAGGCCCAAGAGTTATGAATGGGTCTTATAGCTCAAGGAGAGGCCCAAAGTTTGATTTTTCAAAAGGCGACGATCGCGCCGTTTGTTTTTGGTGGTATCGAGACTTATACAATACACTGAGGCCCAAAAATGATTTGGTCAAAAAAGGATTGGGTCTTACACTCTATTAGAGGCCCAAGAGTTTTGAAAATGATTTATGAGGGTTGAATTAATCCAAAAACCCTAATTTGTTTTCAAAAATGTATTTAATTGAATAAAAAATTCAATTAAAATGATCAAAATTGTTTAACATATGAAAAACAAATTGTGATCTTGGATTAATGCTTCAAAAATTAAGTATTGACCTACAAAATAATTAGAAAGCATTAAAAGTTGCAAAATCAAGGTGGAAAAAATATTTTAAATGTTAAAAACAATTAAAACATTAATTCTTTGCAAAAATATCAATTATACAAAATAAATAATATTTTTGGGATTTTTTGGGAAAATAAAATATTTTAACATTTTTGTGAATTATTAAAAAAAAGAATCAACTCAAAATCATTAAAACTCAGAGAGAAATTAATTTTTGAATCAATTAAACAAAATTCACAAAATTCAAATATTCAAATTTTGAGAAAAGGCGCCAAGAACACGCGCGTGTTCTGGGCTTGGCCAGATTTGCATTTTCTATCCAATCTCACTAAATACTTGATTATATCATGCAATCCACATATCATTATGCTCGTCTCAACCTCACGATCATGTTAATGTCAATTAATTTCATTTAAATTAAACATATAACAAGAAATCATGAAAAATCCTCAAGAACCCTAATTTCTGCATGAAGGCTAGGATTTTTGATACACGATTCAAACAATGCAATTAATTGAGGGGAAACATTCCATGCATGATTATGAACATATGGCCAAATTATTGTGCAGCAAAAATTGCATGGATCATAGAGTTAGAAGAGCTCATGCTTACCACTTGTAGCTGGTGATCGTGATTTGTGTTGGAGGTGTTACAGCTTGGTTCCAATGATGTGGATAGCTTCCCTAGGTGCCAAGTGATGTGTCTGAGTGCTTGGAATGGATTGAAATGGTTTGGAGTCGAAGATGGCAACTCAACTGCAAAACTGTCAAGAACTTGAGCAATTGGCTGGTGATTTTGTGAAATCTGTGTTCCAGATGTTATGTGAGTGTTTGGATCACTTCTATATGATGTATGTGAGGTGTGTGAGTGATTGGTTTGATTGGAAAAGCTCTCAAACTCAAAACCCGATAGTGACTTGCCTTAGAAGGCAAAATTGGAGTGAAAGAAGAGATTTTGAGGAAAGCATCTGTTTGATGGCTTTGGTGTACTCAAACTAATCACAATTGAGCTCTATTTATAGTAGAGCAAGTTTATTTTGCAAGGAATAGTGAATGGCAACTGCTAAGTAGGTTTGGCCAATGTTGGCAAATGAAAATCCAAGTCTCCTCTAGCCATTGACTAGAGGTTAGGGCACAGAGCTTTGGTTCCCTTGGTCTTGGATAAGTCTTGACTGATTTCAGATGAGAATGGCTCAATCCATGCCACCTTGATGCTTCCATTGAATGCTTCAATCCAAATTTGGAGTCTTGTCCCTATTTTGGCCATTCTAGGTTCAACATGATATTTCTTGTTCCATGGACTTTGAAGGCTTGGCTCAGTGATTGTCCCCTTTAGATTCAATCCTCAGAGGTGTCCAAATGGATAGGAGCATTTGAATTTGGCTGATTTTGGCAAATCGAGCAAAATTGCAAATTCTGCCTTGCCTTTGACAGATTTCAGCAAGGCAACTTGTCAATGTCATATCTCATGGTGTAAGTTGAATTTGGTAATGTTCTTGACCATTTTGGAAAGCCCTTACATGATACAACAACTGTTTGAACATGTTTGGTTTTGATCTCTTTTGAATCCAAGTGAAAAATCCCCCTACATTTGGCAAAAAGTGAAGACAGATTTGGACTTAGTGAAAATTTCACTAAGTGTTGGAAAAAGTGACATTTTCATTTTTCAGCCACTTTGATCACTCCATAACTCAAAATCCTTAATGAATTGGACTTAGGTCTAGTTGAAGTTTTTGTAGAGGGCAATGAGGGCTACAAATCCATCTTTGGATGAGAAAAAATGGCTTTGTGGTTTAGGAGTTATGACCCTCCAAAGTTGGTACCCTAGCCACTTTATTTTTAACTTAGAAAATTTTCTAAGTTTTTATGGTTACCCCTTTTACAAGTTATCCAACTTTTCTTGATTTTTCTTGATGAATGATGATTCAAATCATACATTAACATCATTTTAGGGTTAAAAATCCATTTTGGTGAAAAATCTCAAAAAGTCAAAGTTGACTTTTGTGCACAGTTGACTTTTTATCAGATGAATTCCAAACTGTGCAATTCTTCAGGAAATCATGTCCTTGACCTAAATCAAACTTGATGGACATGTTCCATGGGTGTCATAGGGCATATTGAATCACGTCTTAAGGCTTGGGAGCATGTCCTGGTCAAAAGTCAAAGTTACAGTTGACTTTTTCCTTAAAACCCTAATTGTGGTGCAGATGAAATTGAGACTTGTTGCTCAAGCTTCTTGGATTAATCCATTGTTACAAATTGATCAATATAGTTCATTAGAGACCCTCAAACCCCCTCTTGAGGTCTTGGCTCATGGTTTGTCCCAAAAATCAACTTAGGGGTGAATTAGGTCAAGAAACCCTAATTCCTATTTTTTTATGAATGCATCCCCTAAGGCAAAATTGACTTGATGATTGGGTCCATGAGGTTCCATGGAGTATATTAGGTTAGGTTTTGGATCATTGGCTTGTGTCCAGATGAAAAATTTCCTTCTGGAGGCCCTGGTCGACCAAAATCCTAATTTGGTGACACTGTCAATCTTGAGACTTGATCCACCTAGAAGGGAGCAGCCTTGTGCTTAATCCTTGAAGTGGGAGTCCTTTTGATCCATTATGGATGTTTGAGAGGTTAGACAAGTTGAAGATCATGTCATTCCTTGATTGATCCTTTGTCTAAGCACTCAGAGAGGGCTTGAAACCCTAATTTTGATTGTAGTGGATGCTCACCCATCTTTGGGGAGACTGATGAAGTATGATGGTTCCTCCATATTGTTGTAATGATTTGCACAATGATGGGAAATCTTAGTGGTCAAAATTTGGGGTATGACAGGAGCCATAGTCAAAATTCTTCTTAGTCCCAACAGCATAGATAAATTTCCCCAAACCAACAGAAATAGTAGATGTATGATTGGTGGGAACCCAGTTAGCAGCTCCAATCCTATGAAGGATAGCATACTTGACACTGAGTCTGCCAGCAGACAGCTTGCTTGGTTTCAAGGGTCAAACAGTCACCAGATTAGCAGTAATCTCTTTGCAGACTTGATTATCAGTTACCTCTAGCTCGCTCTGTTCTTCCTCACTTCTTCCCAGATATCTGTTGATGATGGTGGGAGAGAACTCAACACATTTTCCTCGAGCAAACACCTTCATGAAGTCCTTACTCTTGTAGTTAGCACAGTCCTCGGGAATATTAACAATGAATTCCTTCACAAGCACCTCATAACATTTTGCAAACTTAGTCACAGTTTTCATCAATCCAGCAAAAGTAATAAGCTCCACAACCTCCTTACAATCCAAAGCATCTTTCCCTAACTCTCTCCAGAGCAACCCTTCTTTGATAAATAAATTTCCACCTTTCAACACTCTCAGCATAGTGAAATGAGATGTTATCCAATGGGGCATCAGGAACTTTATCAGAGATCTTCTTAACCACAGACTTTTTCACAGGAGTGATGTCCTGGACATCATCCTGAACATCATACTCAGAGTCAGACTCAGACCTAATCTTCCTCTTTTTGGAGGAAGTAGCTACTTTGCTCCAGGATCTTGGGGGTCCTATAACAGTTGTCTTTTTCTTACCACTAACAGCTTTCACTTTAGGAGAGGTGTCCACAGATTTCCCTCTTCTTGTCTTCAACCTCTTAGCTATACCAGGATGCACATTTGCAATTAACTCATTGTCAGAGGGAACATCAACAAGATTCACAACATCATCATAGTCATTAGTTTTTCCCTCACTCTGATCAGGAACCGCACTCTTCTTCCCTAAACCATAACCCTCACCAACACCTTCACTCCTTCCTTCCTTCAGCACAGAGTTAGCTAACTTGTGCAGATTTGCAGTATCAGTATCCTTCTCAGAATTGGAAGAATCTACATCTATTTCCTCACTCTGATTTGCATCTATGGTAGGAACAACGTCAATCTTAGAAAGTGGAATATTAATCCCAGGAACCCTATGATCTCCATACAAAAGACCAGTAACAATACTTGTAATAGCTCTATGAACATACCGACTACCTTCACGAGCCCTATATTCAGAAGACGACTCTAAAGGAGTTTTAGAAGTGTTACCTGCAGGCGCATGTTTAGAACCTCTTGCATGCGTTTTGCTGGGCTTTTTCGTCTCAGTTTCAGAACGGGGAATCATTGCTAATGGAGCAACATCAAGAACATCATCAGAAGAAATATCTTCAGAATGAACCCTAGATTTTGAAGCAGACACATCCGACGAATGTTTGGAAGGAGATGATGTTTGTTGTTGAGACATCTTGATAACCTTGCAAATGGTCGAACTGGGAATGAAAAACTTTCTGAGAGAGAAGCTGAAAGAAATAATCACGTATGGCACAAGATTGATGTAGCGTGTGAGAAGGCTTTCTAGCAATGATAGCCTATGATAGAGGCACTTTAAGTTTTGGGAACATAAAGGGAAATAAATGATATTTCCACAAGACGGTAAATGACACTTTAAGTTTTTAAAACTTAAAAAGATTTTCTCACACGCTGTTAATTGCTACAATTCTTCATAAATACAAAGCTCTAATTTTCCTCTTAGAAATTCAAACTGACTTGCATCCAATGCCTTAGTGAAGATGTCAGCTAATTGCTTCTCTGTGGCAACATGTTCTAAGGCAATAACCTTGTCTTCTACAAGTTCCCTAATAAAATGATGGCAAATATCAATGTGTTTGGTCCTGCTGTGTTGAATAGGGTTTTTAGAAATATTTATAGCACTCAAATTATCACAATACAATGTCATGACATCTTGTGTGACATTATATTCAGTCAGCGTTTGTTTCATCCACACCAGTTTAGAACAACTACTTCCAGCTGCTATGTACTCTGCTTCAGCAGTAGATAGAGAGACACAATTTTGCTTCTTGCTAAACCATGATATAAGATTATTTCCCAAGAAGAAACAACCTCCTGAAGTGCTTTTCCTATCATCTGCACTCCCAGCCCAATCAGCATCACAATATCCAGATAAAACATAGCCAGAGCCATGTGTGTATAGCATACCATAATCACATGTTCCATTTACATACTTCAGAATCCTCTTGACTTTATTGATATGACTCACTTTGGGTTCAGCTTGGTATCTAGCACAGACACCTACAGCAAAAGCAATGTCAGGCCTGCTAGCTGTAAGATAAAGTAGGCTTCCTATCATGCTCCTATATAAACTTTGGTCCACATTAACACCCTTTTCATCTTTAGACAACTTCAGATGAGTAGGAGCAGGTGTCCTTTTGTGACTGGCATTCTCCATCCCAAACTTCTTAACTATGTTCTTGGCATATTTACTCTGAGATAGGAATATAGAAACTTCCATCTGTTTGACTTGCAACCCAAGAAAATAAGTTAATTCACCAACAAGGCTCATCTCAAATTCTAACTGCATTTGTTGAACAAAATGTTGGACCATCTCATTAGACATCCCACCAAATACAATATCATCAACATAAATTTGAGCAACTATGAGTTTCCCTCCTTCTTCTTTGACAAAGAGAGTCTTATCTATGCCACCTTTTATGTATCCATTCTCAACAAGAAATTCAGTTAGTCTCTCATACCAAGCTCTTGGAGCTTGCTTCAATCCATACAGAGCTTTCTTCAACTTATAAACATGATTTGGAAAGGTTGGATAAATGAATCCCTTAGGTTGTTCCACATAGACCTCCTCACTTAGATAACCATTTAAGAAGGCACTCTTTACATCCATCTGAAACAGCTTGAATCTCAAGATACAGGCAACTCCTAATAGCAATCTGATGGATTCAAGACGAGCCACAGGAGCAAAGGTTTCATCAAAGTCAACCCCTTCAATCTGAGCATAACCCTGAGCAACCAATCTGGCTTTATTTCTTGTGACCACCCCTTTTTCATCTGACTTGTTCTTGTAAACCCACTTTGTTCTAATCACATTTGTTCCTTCAGGTCTTGGAACCAACTCCCATACTTCATTTCTCTTGAATTGCCCTAGCTCTTCTTGCATGGCATTAATCCAGAATTCATCAGTTAAGGCTTCCTTGACATTTTTAGGCTTAATTTTTGACACAAAACATGAGCTTGTTATGACTTCCCTTGATCTAGTAGTGACTCCCTCATTTAGATCACCTATGATAAGATCTCTAGGATGGTCTTTCTGAACTCTGATGGAGGGTCCCTTGTTTACTAGCTCAGATTCAGGTTCAACATTAGTGGGATTAAGATCAGTGTTTTTGTCTTAAGCTTCTGCAGAGATATCAAAGAATGTTCCAACATCATCTAGAACATCAACCTCCTTATGCAAATCATCAAAAACAACATTTATGGACTCCATCATAGCTTTAGTTCTGGAGTTGAAGACTCTGTAGGCCCTGCTGTTAGTAGAGTAGCCCAAGAATATTCCTTCATCACTTTTTGGATCCATCTTTCTTCTTTGATCATGATCTGCCAAGATATAGCATTTGCTTCCAAACACATAAATGTATTTGACAGTAGGCTTTCTTCCCTTCCATATCTCATACAGGGTAGTAGTGGTTCCTATTCTTAAGGTCACTCTATTATGAACATAACAAGCAGTGTTCATAGCTTCAGCCTAGAAATGGTAAGGCAATTTCTTGGCATGGATCATAGCTCTAGCTGATTCATGGATAGTTCTATTCTTTCGTTCCACAACTCCATTTTGCTGTGGAGTAATGGGAGAAGAGAATTCATGGCCAATCCCTTCAGATGAACAAAATTCAGCAAATTTGTGGTTTTCAAATTCCTTCCCATGATCACTTCTGATGCTAATAATATTACTCTCCTTTTCTCTTTGGAGTCTTTGGTAAAGATCTCTGAACACATCAAACACTTCAGATTTTTCTCTAATAAAACTCACCCAAGTATATATGGAAAAATCATCAACCACCACATAGGCATACTTCTTCCCACCAAGACTTTCCACTTTCATAGGCCCCATCAAGTCCATGTGAAGCAGTTCCAACACTTTTGAAGTAGTGAGATGTTTAATCTTCTGGTGTGACATCTTAGTTTGCTTTCCAATTTGACATTCACCACATACCCTTCCTTCTTCAATCTTTAGCTTAGGTATTCCTCTGACAGCTTCCATGGAGATGATCCTTTTCATACCTTTTAGATGTAGATGACCAAGTTTTTGGTGCCACAATTTAACTTCATCATCTTTAGCAAGGGCACAAATGGAGGAGTAACTAGAATCTTGAGGAACCCATAAGTAGCAGTTGTCCTTAGATCCGCCTCCCTTCATGATCACCTCAATCTTTTCATTAGTAACCAAGCATTCAGATTTGGTGAAGTTGACATTGAATCCTTGATCACATATTTGACTGATGCTGATCAAATTGGCAGTTAACCCTTTAACCAGCAGCATATTATCAAGATTTGGAACTCCTGAGCAGTTCATCTTTCCAACCCCTTTGATTTCACCCTTGGCTCCATCACCAAAGGTCACATAGCTTGTGGAGTGAGATTTGATGTCAACTAACAGTTCTTTAATTCTTGTCATGTGTCTAGAGCAACCACTGTCAAAGTACCAATCCTCCTTAGCTAAGACTCTGAGAGACATGTGAGCTATTAAACTGGTAGCAGCAGCCTTGGGAACCCATTGTCTTCCATTAGCAGAAATGTTTTGATTTGATCTAGGTTAAGGATCATGCTTAGGATATCCATAGAGTCTAAAGCAAAAAGGTTTTATGTGACCAAACCTCCCACAATAATGACATCTCCATCTCTGGAATCTCCCCCTTAAGTGGTTGGGATGACCCCTCCTATGATGTTGAGGCACCTGGTGTGACATATTATTTTTAGGTCCAGATACATGAATTCTCCCATGATGTTGAGACATCTGATGTGACATGTTATGTTTAGGTCCAGAGGAACTAGCATCTGAATATGGTTTCTTCTCACCATCAAATCCCAGCCCAGTCATATCTCCTGCCATTTTTTCACACTGAAGAATTTCATCCAATGTGTCAGTTCCACTGTTCAGGATTCTGACTGACTTGGACATTTGATCAAGTTTGGAGTTCAACAATGTGACTTCATTTTCCAGCTTGGAAATGGTTTCAAGATGTTCTACCTTTTCAGCCTTTAGTTGCATTATAAGTTTCTTCTGCTTCTCCCCTTCAAGACAGACTTCTTCACTTCTGAGACACAGCTGTTTGTAAGAGGCTGCTAGTTCTTCAAAGGTCAATTCATCATCACTAGAGTCTCCATCAGATACACGTCTTCCAGTTAAGGCAGTTACATGTTTAGTAGATTCTTCTTCAAGTTCACTTTCTGAATCCTCATCAGACCAAGAAGCAGTCAGGCTCTTCTTTTGTTTCTTGAGGTAAGTAGGACATTCAGCTCTAATGTAGCCAAATCCCTCACAACCATGGCACTGAATCCCTTTCCCTTGAGTGGATTTTTCTTCAGACCTTATTCTTCTTCCACCATCATTAGACGTGCTGATGTCAGATGAGTTGTTCTTGACATTTGGTCTTTGACTTTATGTCTATTCTCTTCATCACCTTGTTGAACTGTCTTCCTAGCAGCACTATAGCATTAGATTGGCTTTCATCAACTTCTAGAGCACACTCCTCCTCTTCATTTTCAGCATTGGACACAAAGGCTATGCTTTTGGCTTTCTTTTCAGATCTGTCACTTATCCCTAGTTCAAAAGTTTGGAGGGATCCAACAAGTTCATCCACCCTCATCTTGCTGATATCTTGAGCTTCTTCTATGGCAGTCACCTTCATATCAAATCTCTTGGGAAGAGACCTAAGAATCTTTCTTACCAGCTTTTCATCAGACGTCTTTTCACCTAGGGCACTTGAAGCATTGGCTATTTCAAGAATGTTCGTATGGAAGTCGTGTATGCTTTCATCTTCCTTCATCTTTAAATTTTCAAACTTGGTAGTCAGCAACTGAAGTCTTGACATCTTTACTTTAGAGGTACCTTCATGAGTGGTTTTGAGTATGTCCCACGCATCTTTAGCAACCTCACAATTGTTCACCAATCTGAATATGTTTCTATCAATTCCATTGAACAAAGCATTCAATGCTTTAGAGTTTCCAAAAGCCAGTTCATCCTCCTCCTTAGTACATTCTTCCTCAGGTTTCAGATCAGATGTTTCTATTCCATCTTTCCCAACAATGACAGGGTGTTTCCATCCTTTTATGACAGCTTTCTAGGCCTTATTATCCAAATATTTCAAGAAGGCCACCATGTGTGGTTTCCAATAATCATAATTAGATCCATCCAAGATGGGTGGTCTGTTCACAAATCCTTCTTCCTTGTCCATAGTACCAGAAAATATCGTCCCTAGATCTCACCCAGAAACAGAACAGGATGCCTGCTCTGATGCCAATTGAAATTCTAGTATCAGATATGAGATGTCGAAGGAGATGTCACGACACTAATATCTGAACAATGATCAAATTATGAACAAGATAAAAACAGTAAACAATAGCAAAGAGACACAAGCAATTGTTAACCCAGTTCGGTGCAATCACACCTACGTCTGGGGGCTACCAAGCCAGGAAGGAAATCTACTAAACATAATTAGTTTGAAGAATCTCAGTAAACACACTCCAGTTTACAATCTTCTCACCTAATCTCTACCTGTGAGATTTCTATCTAAGACACTTAAATAAGAGACACCTCTCACTCGCCCTCAATCACATGCAGTGATAACTACAAAAACTTACAAAAGTGAAGAACACACTTCAATGACACACCTTGATCTTGCTTAAAAGCTTTAATTAAGAACAAAGCACTCGTACTTAAAAGCTTAGAGTGAACAACTTACAACTCAAATACTCAGTCCAATTCAAACATCCAAGAGATGAATGAATGGCTCACAATCAAACAATTAACAAAAGAATAAAACCCTAAAACTTGAAACGCAGCTTTCAATGACTTTTTTCCCCACATGCCATTAGGGTTTGCACGTCTTTAAATAGAAACAATCTCCTTGGGCTTGGGTAATAGCAGATCTAAGATATAATAATAATTAAAGCTAATTATCCTCCATATCTTTTTGCATGAAAATAGTAACCAAAAATAACAGAAAGTGCTTGCTTCAAAATAATGTTACTCCATGATTTTCGCACGCAATCACTGAACATAAACACACAAAAGATTTCAAATAAAGCGCAACAAATAAACCATAACATTCTGATCAGAATGTTCTGTCAACAGATGTTAGGACATCGGGCTCGACATCATGCACAAATTCCTTGCAACACTAAGAATCACCACCTGTAGAATATTAGAACCACATGTCAAGATATCAAGCATAACATCTTGATGTAACACCTTGTTTTAGCAAAATTTCTGCCAATACAGAACTAACAAGTCCTCCCCCTCAAGTTGCCATGTCTATTACGCGGCCAGAGGACTTCTTTGTCCCTGACTACCTCGAGGATCCTCCCCAGATCACCGCACACAGCTCCTGGAGACCTTCCCAACAGTGATGGTCATCTCCTGTGGCGAATACAATGAGCTCACTGTAGGGCCGGTCAAAAGGAAATTTAACCAGTTGATTGACTGCAGCCCTGATTGACTATCCACACTTGAGAAATTCTGAGGACGTTCTCAGCCCATCACATTCTATCGTGAAGAGCTGCTTGGAGGTTCCCCAAACTCATACATCCCTCTGATCATCAGGGAAAGACTGGCTAGCACTGATGTCCGGCGGAACCTGGTCGACCAGGGCAGTTCGGTGGACATCATGTACACCAGTATGTTCCGTTCCTTGAAGCTCGACCAGAAGAATCTGTCGTTGTACGTGGGATCAGACCTGCAAGGATTCAATGGGACAACCACCAGACCTTGGGGGTACATGGAGCTCCCAGTCACATTCTGGGAGGAGGAGGCTTCCAAGACAATCAAAACATAATTCATGGTCATCGACTGTCCGTCGTTGTACCAGTGTATCCAGGGGAGACCAACCCTCGCGGAGCTGATCGTCGTCCCTTCAACAGTTCATCTCAAGATGAAATATTACACGGAGAAGGGCCACGTTGCGACGTTGCATGGAGATATAGATGCTGCGAGGAGATGCTTCGAAGCAGCTACCAGAGGGTAAAGCTCGATTGGCGCAGCACCAAAGGCCGCCAAGCAGGCAAGGGATAAAGATCTTCCTAGCGAGGAAAGCCAGCCCGACAAAAAGCCAGCTCTCCTAGTGCACACAATCGACCTCGACAGCCGAATCTATGAAGAAGGCGAGGAGGACAACAATGAAGACACTCCAGCAGTGACAGGTAGCTCCCCTGCATCAACCATCATGCGTCCTATACTAGATGAGGAATTCGAAGTGATCACCTTCAGAGACAACCCAAAAAAGAGGAGTCAAGATAGGCGCAGGACTGCAAGAAGAGGTCAAGCAGCAGCTGAAGACATGCCTAAGAGACAATGCAGACTTATTTGATTGGAGCATCGCGGACATGCCCGACCTTGACCCTGAGACTGCCTGCCATCAACTCACCATCGACCCAGCGGCTCGAGCGGTAGCGCAACACAGACGTAAGCAGTCTGACGAAAAGGCACAAGCTGCCAAAAAACTTGTAAAAGACCTCTTAGGGGCAAAATTTATTTCGGAGGCCAGGTATACAACCTGGCTGTCCAATATTGTACAAGTAAAAAAATATAATGGAAAGTGGAGGATGTGCATTGATTACATTGATCTCAACCGGGCTTGCCCGAAAGACACTTATCCTTTGCCTAACATAGATAAGCTGGTAGATAATTCTGCAGGTTTCAAACTCTTGTCCTTCATGGACGCCTACTCGGGATACAACCAAATTCCCATGGCCGAAAAGGACAAGAGATATACCACTTTCATGACCTCTCCAGGGAACTATTACTACAACGTAATGCCCTTCGGTCTGAAAAATGTTGGGGCCACGTACCAGCGCATGATGAAAAAGGTCTTCCGATCAGAAATTAGAGACATGCTCGAAGTATATATGGACGACATGATCATAAAATCCCAAGAGGAATCCGATCATACGATCCACTTGCAGAAGGTCTTCGACCAAGCAAGGAAATATAAAATGTGTTTTAACCCAGAAAAGTGTACCTTCGGCGTGCAGGCAGGGAAGTTCCTCGGATTCTACCTCACCGAGAGGGGGATCGAGGCTAACCCTGACAAATGTCGAGCGTTTTCTGAATTCCCCACGCCTAAGTCGAAGAAATCCATACAATCCCTCAACGGGATGCTCGCCTCATTATCTCGCTTCGTGGCCAAGTCTGTCCAACACGCTCTGCCCTTCTTCAAGCTTCTATGAAAAGAGGCCACATTCAAATGGACAGAGGAATGCGAGCAAGCCTTGCTCCACCTCAAGCGACCCTTGTCTGAACCACCGTTTCTGTCACGACCAGATAGCGGGGAGACGCTGTACTTGTACCTCTCCGTCACTAGCGAGGCCATTAGCGCCGCACTCGTCCGAGAAACCCTCGATGGACAGAAGCCGGTATATTTCACCAGCAAAGCCTTGCAAGGGCCAGAATTCAGGTACCAGCAGATCGAGAAAGTTGCCCTGGCCCTCATCAACGCTACAAGGAGATTAAGGCACTATTTCCTGACCCACAAGATAGTGGTGCGAACATACCAGCTCATAAGACAGCTGCTAAGTCAGCTAGATATGGCCGGCACAATGCTCAAATGGTCTTTGGAGCTGTTAGAATTTAACATCCACTACGAGGGCAGGAATGCCCTCAAGGCACAAGTCCTGGCCGATTTTGTGGCAGAAATGACGCCTCCAGCGTCCCCGTTGAGCGGAGCACACAAATAGACCATCTTCGTCGACGGAGCGTCTAGTTCCACGGGTAGTGGTGCAGGCATCATCCTTGAGAATGAAGAAGGGATCCTGATCGAAGTATCATTAGTCTTGTCCTTCCCTACATCGAACAATCAAGCCAAGTACGAGGCATTCCTCGCAAGCATACGGTTGGCTGAGGACTTGGGCGCCAAGGAAGTGAAGATCTTCACAGATTCCCAGCTCGTGGCATCCCAAGTACGAGGAGAGTATCAGGCCAAAAATGATCACCTCGTCGAATACCTGACGCTGGTAAAAGAAAGGATAACTAAGTTCAACGCATGGGAAGTCCAGCACATCCCCCGTGAACGAAACACTCGAGCAGATATCTTGTCAAAACTGGCTAGCACCAGAAAGAAAGGTGGCAATAAATCTATCATACAAGAGATACACCCCCTCCCAAGTATCGAAAAGTCACCAGGGCTGCTCGACGTCATCGCCATTGGCGATAGCAGCTGCTGGATGACCCCGGTATATAATTACCTCACCACAGGGGAGTTGCCCGAGGACATCATGGAGGCCAGCGTGACCAAGTGAAGGGCCTGCTCATACGTCCTGGTTGATGACAAGCTCTACTGATGGGGATTCTCCACCCCCCTCCTAAAATGTGTTGAGGAGAACAAGGTCCCCGAAGTTCTCCAGGAAGTTCACGATGGTATCAATGTGCAACACTTGGGAGGGAGATCCTTGGCACGGAAAGCCCTACGAGTAGGATACTATTGGCCGACCATGCAGCACGTTGCTAAGGAGCATGTCAAGAAATGTGATAGATGCCAGCGCCATGGGGACATGCATTTAGCACCCCCTAACAAGTTGAAGACTTTGTCCTCACCATGGCCCTTCGCCTGGTGGGGGATGGATATCCTCGGCCCCTTCATAATGGGGTCCTATCAAAACAAATTTCTGATCATGGTCGTCAATTACTTTACTAAATGGATCGAAGTCGGAGCTCTCACCAAGATCACAACCTTCAACATACTTCGTTTCTATAAAAGAAACGTCCTCGCACGATTCAGGGTGCCCCAGGCCCTTGTAACCAACAACGGAACCCAATTCACGGATAGTAAATTTCAAGACTTCGTCGCCAAACTAGGCACAAAGCAACACTTCACTTCCGTCGAGCATCCCCAGACTAATGGGCAGGCAGAGGCCGCGAACAGAGTGATCCTGCGAGGTATAAAACGAAGGCTGGACAAAGCCGAAAATAGATGGGTCTAGGAGCTACATAGCGTGCTTTGGGCCTATAGAACAACCCCACACTCCGCCACTAGGGAAACTCCTTTCTGACTAGCATACGGAACTGAGGCAATGATCCCGGTGGAGATCAGGGAACCTTCCAGACGAACTGAAGCTCCTCTCGACGAGGAGCTGAACGACGAAGCTCCAAGAGAAGAACTCGACTTGGTCGAAGAGATCCGATCAGGGGCAGCTCTCTATGAAGCTTCGCTAAAACAAAAAAATAACTCCGCGCCACGACGCCAAAGTCATAAAGCGCGACTTCTAAGTTGGCAGCCTGGTCCTACGCAGAAATCAAAAAGAGTCATGCAAGGGCAAGTTGGCCGCAAAACTGGGAAAGGTCGTACAAGGTCAAATCAAAAACAGGAACCGACGCCTACTACCTCAAAAACTGGTGCAAGCATAATCCTTAAAATTACAACAAAGGCAAGTTTCTGCTCATGGGATGAGCAGACTTCGTGCCCAACGGGGATACCTCAATCGAGCTCCGTCGTTGTCGTACCAACGTGGCAGGACACAAAGCTCGCGATGGGAATCGTCCAAGCCATGTACGATCAGGACCTCGACCGAGATCCTATTCCCACGACTGGCGAAACTACTTTGGCTCATCGACATGTTCCCCAAATTGTCGAGCATCAAAACAAGTCGAGCAAACTCATATGTCTATCGAGCACAATTCACAAATATTAACAAAGCATACACAAATAAGATGCAAGACATACAATGTCAAACAAATATATATATATATATATATATATATATATATATATATATATATATATATATAATACGGCCACAAGGCCGGAAAGTTGTCAATACATTACAAACATGGGTCAAACCCAATCGTTGATTACAATCAAAATGGCACGCAGGCCAACAAAATACTAAGGTACAAACAATAGCTAAACTACATCGGTGGGAAGCTCGGGAGGAACCACCTGGCCGTGAACAACTTGGTTCAGAACGCCCATGCCCTTGGTGACCAGCTGGACGTCAGAATTCAAGGTCTTCATATTCTCCACCACAACATTGAACCCGAACTCAGTCGCTCCCGGGTTATCCTGCTCAAGGATGCAGATTCTCTCAATTAAGTCTCTTCGGGTCTTCAAGGATTCTTCTCCTCGGTCTCATCCTAACCGACACCGATGAACTCTCCAGCCCGACATCCTTCGCCTTCAGAGTTGCATTCTCCTTCTTCACCCTTTTCAGCTCCTCCCTCTTCTGGTTCATGTCCTTCAAGAGTTCGATCTTGGCTTCTAGGTTGCCTTCAAGAGTTGTCACCCTGTTGAACATGTCAACATTCTCCAACTCAAGCTCGGTGACCTTGGCCTGCGCCTTCTTGAACTCCATAAGCGGAACTGTCTCAGCATCCCCGAGGGCCAGCGCCGCCTCTAGAACTCTCATCACAGCATCTGCATCCTGGCACGTGAGTTTCCTCCTCACCTTAGGATCAGCGGACAGAATGCTCGACACGTCAAGGTCGGGAACAACGACCGAACCCTCCCCGTCAAAAATCTTCCCTTGCAGATAACAAGGTGGCAGTATAAATTTGCCTCCGACGAAGCTACTTGAACCATCAGCCGGGGAAGAGTTGATGTCATCTCGCTTCCTTTTGTTTGTCGTGTCTGGGGTAGGAGGATTCGACGTGTTGCCCGGGAAAGAGGAGGGACCGCGACGAACTTTTCCAGCGTCGCTTGCTTCTTAGCTGCGTCGACCTTCGGCACTGGAGCCTTCTTGAGATTTTTGGCCGCTGCGGACCTGACCAAGTGCTCCTGCATGTTCGACATTTTCCCTGCAGAAATAAAAAAGGATTAACACATTGCACAAGACGTTAAAAGTATGGGCAAAGGGTTAATATATACCAAGGAGCTCAAACGCGACATCCTCGTTCTCACACTCGAGGAGGGCCTTGGTATTTATGTAGAGGGTTGCCCGAGCAGGCTCCCCATCCTCCCCGAGTAGAACTTTGTTGTACTTATCCACTACAAAAATGGGGATGAAGCTCTCCACGAAGGCAGTCAATGCCCGAAAGAAGTTCTTGTTCTCAGCACTCAGCTGGTCATGCTTAACAAAAAACTGGTCGGTCTGATATCTAAAGTGAGCAAACACCCATTCCAGCGGAAATTTTGACACCGGCTTCCTTACTTCCCGACCATTTACCTCCACGGTTTCCATGGTCGCCAGAGACTCCTTGGCCGCTTCCAAGACAGGCTTCACAACCAGGAACCCGTATTTGAAATTTCGAACAGACTTCGAATATGGCCAGAACAGCCTGCTCTGTTGCTTAATGGACACCCAACTATGTTTTGGACCAGTCGTGCTCCTCTAGATCTGGAAGATGCAAAAGAAGAGCTCCATTATAGCTCCGATCTTCAGATACTGGCATACTAGCTCGAAGGCCCGAATAAACGCCAAAGCGTTCGAATGAAGTTGGGCAGGACATAGCTCGAGTTGACAAAAAATGTCCCCTTGAAAATAAGTGAAGGACAGACGGTACCCCCGCCTCAGTGAAAGCGTTTTCGTACATTGGGAACCTCATCCCCGGGTACACCAAACATATCTGGTCATCCTCTTCAGGACAAAGCGCTTTCCAGCCCACGGGAGCATCATCTGCCCGGTCCTCGAGGTAAGGGAACACACGGTCCTCCTCCTCGGTGAAGGTTGATCTCGTCACTAATGGCTCTTGGGCGATCCAGCTAAGATCCCCTTCAGCCACCCTGACGTTAGCATGCTCGACAGGTTGCGCAACCTCTTCGTTAACTACCCCAGCGTCGGGGACGACTCCCTCGTCCCTATCGGCCATTTCACCTAAAAAGCAGAGGAAGAAAAAGTGAATTCGACTATAGAGATCAAATCCACCCTTCCATCACAAATCAAGTGAAATGGCGAGGAATAAGTTCGAGGATTCCCTCAAGCCCTTGTCAACAGTACCGGGACACGACAAAATCGTTCCCCCCGAAGAACGGGGACGAGTCTCCGCGACTCTGCAAAAGGATCTCACGAGGACGAGTTTCCTCGACAAACAAAACTTATCAAGTACTGTAGCACCCCAAAATTTGCCCTATCTTTTTCTAACCTTAACTGGCTTTTGTTTCGCATTCATTTTGCATCTTCATTAGGTCATAACTCATATTCATTCATCACATCGGTTTTCCCAAGTCAGAGGCGACTTTGTATGTTATCACATTCAAGTTGAAGGAAGGCTGAGTTCTCATCATCATGTGTATCTTCTTATCAATTTTGATTTCAAGTCAAGTGTGGTTGTTTAGTTACAATCCAATTCAGATGGATGTTGGACCTAATCATGGTCAAACTACTAGGAGTTTGCTTCAATTGCAAGTCATCTATTTCAGTGGTTGACTTCTCAGACAGTGTGTTTCCAAGGTTGAATTGTGGACTTCATCAGGTTATCAAGCAGTGGTTCGTGTGAGGTTTGGGTTCAGAAAGTCAGGTTCAAAATGGTCAGAGTTTATCAGTTTAATGTTCAACTGTGTTCATCTGTGGATTTATTTTTCCATATGATTGATTTAGATGATTTTTGAAGTGATTCAGAACTTATTCTCAGAGATTCAGAGGATGTTCGATTCAGATGTTTTGTTTCAATGGCAAGATCGTTCAGTGGTACTTGTGCTTCATTCACTTTATCGGAGGCTTGTGAAAGAAGTTTGGGATTGGTTTTGGATTCATTTGGTCATCCATTTGCTAAACCATGTTCTTATTCATCTTTTGAATATCCACATTTCATATTCAATGTCCAATTTCCTATATCACATCTTAGACCATTATTTTTCTAAAAAATCCATATCCACTTCATAAACCATTTATCTTTTTAAACCAATTTCTAAACCCTTTTTTATCTTATCCACATTTTTTAATCCAATTTCCAATTTATCCATTTTAAATCCATCTCAATCCATATTCAAATTTCAATTTCAAACCTAAATTTCATTCCAATTACCCATTATTCAAAACAAATCCTCAAATTATCATTCTACAAAAACCATTTACAAGAATAATTCCTCATGCTTCAAGCTACACTCCAAAAGCTGATGCACGTGATAAAAACCACTACCGCACCAACCTACCAAACTCGTGACCTTTTCACACAAGAAAAACTCTAACAGAATTTGAATTGAAAGACCATCCTGCCCCTCCAAAATTTATTGTATAAAAGCTGCTGCTCCCAAAAAGAAAGGGGAGGATTGATTCCACACGGATTATCGTCGTCTTCGCATCTCCTTCAATCATCATCTTCATCATTTTGAAGACACACATTTTTCTGCATCAGTTTTCTTCTGCATAATTTGCAGAGACACTCCACCACCTTTATTCATCTTCACCCGAGTTCCACCATCTTCAAATCCGCAGCTCTCCTTTCAACCTTCATAACCTGCAGAAAATCAACAACAATTCGCGATTCAACAGCTTGCAGAAAACCACAATAACCTCATCGATTTCCAACCTTAGAACAACTTCAGAAGATCAAGCAGGGAGAAGCAGAAGGCAACAACATCGCAACTCAAGCAGTACATAAAATAAGAAGAAGAAGGTTACGGGAACAACACAAGAGAGATCGCAAAATCAAACTCACCGGTAATTCGACAAAGACGCCATCAGAGCGACTCTGATTCGTAAGCTTTTCTTCCTTCATCGTCATCCTGTAAATACGTTAGCTCTGAACTCTGAACTTTGATAATGTGTTTGTGTATTTTGCAATGACTTGATGCGTGTAATTGATTTCAGTAATAATTTGTGAATCGAAGCTGGTTGATGATGCGAAGGCTCCGCGACCCCAGGAAGAGGCCACGGCGTGGCGGAGTGGTGAGTTATTTTGTTGACGTGTTTTTGTGGAGGTTCGTGCAAGGTTCGTGCATTTGAATTCAGACCATGAATATTGTATTGCTACGAGTTATTTTTGGAAAGCAGAACGAAGCATGAGGGGTGCGTGAGGTTTAGGGGCGCGATAGGAAGAAGGAGAGGGAGAATGGAAGAAGATGGCGGCAAAATCGTGGAGGACGGAGAGGATAAGAATGGTGAAGTTTGAGGAAGGATAGGAAGCCATGAACGGAAATGAATTGAAGGGGAGAAGCGAGGCAGAGAATGTACATGGCGGCGAACTAGAAGGAGAGTTTTTTGCAGATAGTGCTCTAGGTTTTTAAGTTTGAGTCATGTTGTAGTGGTTCGGGCCTTAGGCCCAATGCGCATCTGCTACTGCATACCTTGGTTTCGCTACACCCCCCCCCCCCCCTTTGTGACTTCAGTTTTTTTTAGATATTGGGCCTCAGACAGCTGACAGGCCCATGCGCTTGAAGATTTCACATCACCTGAATACTGCTACACCTCCTGTTCTCTTTTCTTTTAGTTTTAGGTTTTTGTTCTACTTAATTTGGTTCTAATTGGTTAGTTAGGTTTTGATTAGAAATTAATCCTATCTTCTTTTTATTTTAAATATTTATTAGATAATAATTTTAGAATTAAACCTTAATTAGAGATATTATTTAGATTTAATTTTAGTTTAGATTTTAATTTTAATTTAGAACTAATCTTGAGTAAATTAGAATTTAATCTTAACTTAGAACTACTTTTTAGAAGTTAATTTTGAATTAATTTAGGATTAACTTTAGAATTAGAAATTATCTTGAATTAATCATAGGTTTAGATATTATTTTTTATTAACTTTTAGGCTAATTGTTGACTAACTTTTAATCTTGTTTTTAATTGTAGATTAATTTACACTTTATCTTTAGCTTGGATATTCTTGATTAATTGTTGACCATGATTTTGATGCCTATTCTGATTAATTTCTGATTAAATACTTGATCCCCTCTTATTCGATTTTCTCTTTGTGATTGAGTCATCTGGTGTTTACTTGTTGATTACTTTGTATTCACATGCTCCCTTAAGGCTCCTAGTCAGACTTAATTTATGATTAAGCTCGGAGTAGGATAGACATTAGGCTCTCAATCCAAGCATGATAACATTAGGTTAGTTCCCTCCTAATCCTGACCTTAGGTCCATTTTGCATGCTAACTTGTAGGATTCAATTTCCCCTAGACCTTGTGCGCGTCTCTTTCTTCTTTCGCAGAACACTAATCAAGACACTTAATAAAGACGATGAGTATTGTTCGCCACGAGCCTTAAGTACATGGGAAATGAAGAATGGGGGTTTCCCTTCATTTTTCTAGAGTGTTTAGCGGACGTCCCGTCTTAGGACGATTTGCGACGCATTCGCTCCTATGTCATAGACTTTAGTGCAGTACGAATCACAAACAAGGTCAAGTTACGTCTTCAGGAGCGTTTCTTCAGATCCCGATCTGTTCTCTCGCACCCGTGCGATCGAGACCGTTCCCGTAGTACCGTGAACTACGGATGCTCTGATTCCCATTCCAGATAAGATACGTAGGCATGAGATGCGATATCTCGGCGAGCACACTAACAACTAACTTCCCTTTTCTCGGTCACCCTTGCGATCGAGACCAACCTGATAACCGAACTTTTTCTCTTGCCCTAGTGCAATCGAGACCCTTTTCAACCCGTAGGTCGAACTATGTCGACTCTGATTCTTTGCTCGTCCACGAAGATACGTAGACATAGGATTGCGACGATCCTTGCGAGTTCGTTTCTGTTTTTTCCCTTCTCGTTTCCGTTTAGCAGTAGGCTTTAGATAACTCACCCTTTGATTAGACAACAAGCGTGGATCCCATCGAGTACGATGGATGCGTGAGGGTGCTAATACCTTCCCCTCGCGTAACCGACTCCCGAACCCAGACTATGGTTGCGATGACCATGTCTTTTCCATTTCTTTAGGTTTTCTTTGATTGTTTCCTTTCCCTTCGTCGAGATAAATAACCTTCGGTGGCGACTCTTCTGTTATGTTTCTCGCCGGTTGTTTTTTCGCAGTTACGACAGCTGGCGACTCTGCTGGGACTTCTGGTTCCCTATGTGAGTCAATCCTAGCGCTTGTCTGTTTTCATTTCATAGGGTGTTTACTGTTGTGCATTATATGTTGTATATTACTGTGTTTTACCGCATTTATTGCATTTTATTACTGTTATCATATTGCTCTGCTGCTATTGTGCTGTTGGGTGGGTTGGATTCATGAGAGATAAGCCCAATACCCAGGCTTTAGTATACACCTAGGACTAGAGTAAAAAGTAGTGTGGCCTACGTAGCGTCTTGGTACGTTTGGTTTACACGAAATCCACATCCAGACGAGGTTTTCTTGGGATATATTCTGATTTGCACGTCTTGTGCATTTCGGGGTGTTAACCTTGGGAGCTGTCGACTCTGGCGGCCATTCCCCAAGGACTCAGTTAAGGCACTTCTCCCAAGAGATAATAATGGCATACCAGAAATGGCAAACCCATTATGCTTCTTGATCCGAGGACCCAAAGCTGGAAACTTATCATAGGGCAACCTTTTTGAGGGGAATCAATTGAGGCCTCCTCGATTGATGATGATGCCAAACCAGAAATGGTGACCGTATCCTCATTTCTCGACTTGAGAGCCTGTGACGCTGAGGATCCTCGGTTTTCTAGAACCCACATGTGAGAGGGGCGAGTGTTTACAGGATTGCAGGTAACCGTAACCTTCATCTTACTTGGTATTCTGGTTTTCTTGTCAGTGAGGACTTATCAGCCTGGTATTCTGATATTCTGGTTATTCGGATATTCTGGTATTCCGGTATTCTCTTCAGAGCAGAATTGTGAACTTATTCAGTCAGTAACATAGCAGTTATTCAGAATTTTTGGAAGCTTTGATCCCATGTCTGTTGCATCCATAACATTGCATTTGCATAAGCATCTTGCATCATTTTGCATATCCTTCTCCAGACCAGAACCGTAAGCTCATCTGTCTTTTGTCCTTGAACTACAGTTAATTTCCCGACTTTCGTAGAATCATGAACTCGGGAGAGCAGAACCAGTTTGTGACTAAGGCCGATGTTGAATTGATGAAGAGTCAGTTGGATCAACTTGTGGAAGCTATGACAACCATGACAAAGGGAGAGGCCAATGTTCAGAGGACTTCAGTTACTGGGAATGTCATTCCACCTCAAGTGAACAATGGTGCTCAAGTTCAACCTACGCGAATCCCTATTGAGAATCATACTATACAAGAGGGTACCATCGTCCGAGATGGACATTCTTCTTCTCTTGATGCCACAGACTATCAGAGATTTGCCTTCCTTGTGCCAGATTTCCAAGGGGTGGTTCCAAAGATGAAACCTAAAGATCCACGGGCTGTTGAGTTTATGAGAAGATATCATGTGTTGGAAGAGAAGCTTGATGCCCTGGAGGGTCGTAATGCTCTTGATTTGAATGCTTCAAGCATGTGTCTGGTACCTGGCCTTGTAATGCTTCCAAAGTTTAAGATACCGAAGTTTTAGAAGTACAAAGGGGATAGCTGTCCGAAGCAACATTTGGTGATGTTTTGCAGAAGAATGACCTCATATGTCAGCAATGACAAGTTTATGATTCACTATTTCTAGGACAGTCTGAGTGGGGCATCACTGAGTTGGTATATGCAGTTAGAAAGTGGTTGCATCCAATCATGGTCAGATCTAGACAACGCCTTTGTGAAGCAATACGGATACAATCTTGACATGACTCCCAGTCGCATGCAGTTGCAAGGTTTATCTCAAGCGGATAATGAATCATTCAAAGGATATGCTCATAGATGGAGAGAGTTAGCTGCTCACGTTCAACCACCGCTTTTGGATAGAGAATTAGTTGACTTGTTCATGGGTACTTTGCAAGGATCATACTTCGACAAGATGATTGGCAATGGGGCATCAAATTTCTCTGACCTGGTAATAGTTGGGGAGCGCATTGAGAGCGGCATCAAAATTGGAAATATTTAAGACGCCTCGGACTTCTCAGCTACTGAAAGTGCATCAGTTGTCAGTTCTCAAGAGGAATGGGAGGAAGAAAGTAATTCCGTCTGAGAATCTTTACTACTTCACCCTCAGTGCTCAGGTGTTTCAACTATTCAGAGTCAGCAATCTTCTGGGTCTCCGTATCAAGGACGGTATTTTTCTCCGAATCAGAGACCTCCTCAAAGTCAACGGTCATATAGCCGTCAACCACACCAGCACGCCCAACAAAGACTAAGGAAGCCAGAAAGGAATTTCACTCAGTTGCCAATGTCATACAGTCAGATGTTGCCAGATTTGATCAAAGGTGGATTAATAGTGCCGAAGGAATTTAAGCCAGTGCCTTTTCCGTATCCACCAGGTTTTGATGCCAACGCCCGTTGTGACTACCATGCTGGGGCACAAGGGAATTTAACGGAAGACTGTAAGGTTCTCAAGAGCAAGATTCAGACACTTCTTGACTCCTACATGTTCTCATTCACGCCTCAGGGTATTCAGATCAACAATTCTTCTTCATCTAGTCATGCGGGTTCATCAGTTCAGGTTATGGAAGAAGTCACCAAGAGTAATTATGCAGATGATTATCAGAATGACTTCGACAAGCAATTTTGAAGATGGCTAGCTCAGTAGCAAATTAAGCTTGGAAATCCCAGTTCCCCGAAGTTGTCGGTCTTTTATATCATGTCATTTCTTTGCATTTGTAGTTTCTTTTCTGTTAATGTGCAAACTCATTTGTAAAACTCGTCTGTTTTCATTTGATAATGATAATGAAATGAATATGCATGTTTTGATTAAATCCATTTGTGTTCACTCATATTTTCTTTATTGATATCTAACACTTGTTTAAGCAGGGTCCGAGGGAGGATGATGAAATTCAAAGACGCAAAACTTCTGATTGTATGCTTTTGAAAAAAACCCTGCTGATGATGTCCAGATATTGTTTCAAATTCCCAAACACCAGATATATAAGGAAGATAATCCCTTGTCAACCCTATTGTGCCTAGTAGTAGGAGTTTATTTCTAAAAATGAAAAACCCTCAATCTTAACCCGGGGCAGGTAGGTGTCAATTAATTTGACCAAGCGTTTAAATTTCAAAAGGAGTGTCCCAATCGAGGATCAATTGCATCTATGGTTATCCCTCACCAACCGAAGAGTGAGGCAGTCACAACCCTTTCAAACAAGTCGGACAAGCCATTGTCACACGATTTGTTCAAAAAAAAAGGGAAAAAGAATTAAAAAAAAAAGAGAAAGCCCACTAATTCGAAACTTGAAAACAAGTTACTTAGGCAAAAGTTAGGGCATCCCGCTGGACTTCAAAAATCCAAAAATTCAAGAAAAGAATTGGTCCAGGCAAAATCAGGGAATCAAAAGAATGAAAAGCGGAAAATAAGAAGAAATAAAAAGGATTACAAAAAAGAAAAATCCTCAATAAAGAACAAGTCGTGTGACTACAGACACCAAAGACAAAAAGGGTGACTGTCACTCCGAAAACCGTGTGGGTTCTTTCTATCCTCCTACCATTCATCAACCTTTTTGAAAGGTGAGCGCTTGTGTCAAGTTATCCGAACGTAAGACTGGAGAACATCAAGGAGAATGGGTGGGTTAAAACAAAACTTTGAGCCTTATATCCTTTCATTCTCAAACTGTGAACCAGGCCACGTTACAACCTTCAAAAGACCTTATTGAAGCATGGTTGTTTCGAAAGCATACATCGGTAAAGATCGCGTTGAAGCTGACTCCTAAAAGGATTTTCTTACCATTCATGTTGGTATCAGTGACATTTTTATTAGTGATTCATTCATTATATGTCGCAACACTTTTTCAGTGAACATAATTGGATTTCAAAACTGTCATATGCATTGCATTAGAATTATCTTTTCAAAACGAATTGTTTTACTTGCGAGTAAGCACTTGACATCAAGAAAGTTTCTGCAATGGAATAACTGATCAAGATAAGATGCAAAATGCCTGAGTACTCTGTTGAGCGGGGGCAAGTTATATCAAAGGGGAAATTCATTCCAAGATTAAGCCAATCTAGAGCAGTCAGATCGAGATTCAATAAATCTCTCGAAGATCAGTTAGTCAGAGGAACTCCTTCACATATCAGCCAGTCAGGGGCAAAATCACTTCAAGGTTGGGGCAGGCTACCCCAAGAGCAAAATAAGTTTTCTCTCTGGAGAACGGTTAATCAAGATCATGGAGCAGTATGTCAGATCCTCGTGATACCTATTGAAGATAGGTTCTTTATGGGTTACGCTGCATCATGGCACTTTTTGGTCATATCGGATCTACAGGGTTCATGGCGGTAGCTAGCACGCGACGTCCCTAGTGCAGCTTCCCCCCAGCAGAGATAGCTGGAGTTTTATCACTCTCGGCAAAGCGTCATGAAGATTATGATTATTCTCCCCAGCAAGAGTTCAGGAGTTCGTTCTCCCCTAGCTAGCTTGGTGAAGTTTATTGCTCTTCAGCAGGAGTTTGTATTCCTATACATAGTGTCTGGTTTGTGCTTCCTAACCGTGTTTGTGGAAAGGTTGTTTCCATCTCCTCAGCAAAGTAAGGGTAGAAAGGTAAGTCTCCAACAGAGGAGTAAGCTCAATGATGTCTCCTAGCAGAGCGAATAGTATCAACCATTGTTCCCCAAGCAGATTTGTTGGTGGTGGCTAGTATTCCCCAGCAGGTTAAGGGCGTTTCCCCGGTAACAGGTTAAGTTCAATGAAATTCTCCAGCAGGTTTGGTGTTATTGACTTCATTCCCCAAGTAGAGTTTGGTGCTAGTCATCTCAATGGCTTGATCAACAGTGGTTGACGTCCCCGGCAGATTCCAAGTCCAATGGTTATTGGCACCTTTTCTGTAGCAGATCTTTGGGTTCTATCTTCAGAAGTTGTTATTCTTGATCCCCAACTGAGTGGAGGTTCTCTGTGGGTTTCATCTTCAGCAGTGGTTATATCAGAAAGGTCGTTCAGTGTGACTTCCTCAGCAGGGTTCGTAACCTCGGAGACAGTTTAGTTTGTCATCCCCAGTGGAGTTGGCCTCGTCTCTTCAGCATTTATTTTGTTGGAGGGGTCCTATTGCATATCATAAGCATTTGCATTGCATCCTCAAATGCGTAGCATTTCCATTTCGTATGGAGCATTACGCCATAGAAAGCAAATTCAAACATATGCATGCGAAGCATAGGCCAAATTTGGTACCTTGTACAGAACCCGAGGTAATTTTCAGTCAAGACAGTGACATATCCCCAGAGAGAATGCCGAGCCATTCCCCAGCAGGCTTTTTCTTCCCGTCAAACCCTTGACGATGTGTTCCAAGCTCAGGTTGTGTACCTTCAGACATGTTCAGTTTCTTCCCGTCAACCCCTTGACGATGTGTTCCGAGCTCAGGTTTTGTACCTTCGGATATGTTCAGTTTCTTCCCGTCAACCCCTTGACGATGTGTTTCGAGCATAGGTTTTGTACCTTTGGATACGTTCAGTTTCTTCCCGTCAACCCCTTATGATGTGTTCCGAGCTCAGGTTATGTACCTTCGGATATGTTTTATTCCGTGTTCAGGTTTTGTACCTTTAGAGATGTGAAATTTTTTCTTTCTGTCAAATCCCTTTGACGACGTGCTCTTTCGGTTCGGGTGTTTCTTGGGTTTCAGGTTGTCTTTTCGTCAAATTCCTTTGACGATGTGGTTCTTCGGATAAACATTCGATGCAGTTCTGGGGTTCACTGTTCTTCATTTTGGGTTTCATTTTCTTTCTGTTAATTCTTTGACGATGTGGTTCTTTGGGTTTCATTTTCTTTCCGTTAATCCTTTGACGATGTGTCCCTTCGGTCTGGTTTTTAGGTTTTCTTTCCGTCAATTCTTTGACGATGTGTCCCTTCAGTCGGGCTTTTCAGGTTTTCTTTCCGTTAAATCTTTGACGATGTGTCCCTTCGGTCGGGTTTTCAGGTTTTCTTTCCGTCAAATCTCTTTGGCGATGTGTCTCTTTGGATAGTAGTCTTTCTGTTAAATCCCTTTGACGATGTGCTTCCTCGGTTCAGGTGTTCTTTGGGTTCCATTTCCTTTCCGTCAATTCTTTGACGATGTGCTTCCTTCGGTCAGGCTTTCTTTCCGTCAATTCTTTGGTGACGTGTTCTTGGGTTCCATGTTTTTTCCCATCAAATCCCTTTGACGATGTAATTTTCTGATTGGGTATGTTGTCTTTCCGTCAAGTCCCTTTGACGAGGTGTGACTGGGCTCCAATCATCTTTTCTCCCCACAGTTTGCAAATTTCCGGGTTCTTTTTGTATTCAATCACCTTCTACCTTGAACGTATGAAAATCGTTGCTATCACCCTTTCAGGTCCAAGTCGATTGAATAGGGACAGCTCTAGCACCCCAAAATTTGTCCTATCTTTTTCTAACCTTAACTGGCTTTTGCTTCGCATTCATTTTGTATCTTCATTAGATCATAACTCATATTCATTCATCACATCAGTTTTCTAAGACATGGGGTCAAGGCATCTCTCTGTGATTCGAGGTTTCCCTGGTCAGAGGCGATTTTGTATGTTATCACATTCAAGTTGAAGGAAGTTTGAGTTCTCATCATCATGTGTATCTTCTTATCAATTTTGATTTCAAGTCAAGCGTGGTTGTTCAGTTATGATCCAATTCAGATGGATGTTGGACCTAATCTTGGTCAAACTATTAGGAGTTTGCTTCAATTGCAAGTCATCTATTTCAGTGGTTGACTTCTCAGGCAGCGTGTTTCCAAGGTTGAATTGTGGACTTCATCAGGTTATCAAGCAGTGGTTCATGTGAGGTTTGGGTTCAGAAATTCAGGTTCATCATGGTCGGAGTTTAGCAGTTTAATGTTCAATTGTGTTCATCTGTGGATTTATTTTTCCATATGATTGATTCAGATGAATTTTGAAGTGATTCAGAACTTATTCTCAGAGATTCAGAGGATGTTCGATTTAGATGTTTTGTTTCAATGGCAAGATTGTTCAGTGGTAGTTGTGCTTCATTCACTTTATCGGAGGCTTGTGAAAGAAGTTTTGGATTGTTTTTGGATTCATTTGGTCATCCATTTGCTAAACCATGTTCTTATTCATCTTTTGAATATCCACATTTCATATTCAATGTCTAATTTCCTATATCAGATCTTAGACCATAATTTTTCTAAAAAATCCATATCCACTTCATAAACCATTTATCTTTTTAAACCAATTTCTAAACCCTTTTTTATCTTATCCACATTTTTTAATCCAATTTCCAATTTATCCATTTTAAATCCATCTCAATCCATATTCAAATTTCAATTTCGAACCTAAATTTCATTCTAATTACCTATTATTCAAAACAAGTCCTCAAATTATCATTCTACAAAAACCATTTACAATAATAATTCCTCATGCTTCAAGCTACACTCCAAAAGCCGATGCACATCATAAAAACCACTACTGCACCAGCCTGCCAAACTCGTGACCTTTTCACACAAGAAAAACTCTAACAGAATTTGAATTGAAAGACCATCCTGCCCCTCCAAAATTCATTGTATAAAAGTTTATGCCCCCAAAAAGAAAGGGGGGATTGATTCCACACGGATTATCGTCGTCTTCGCATCTCCTTCAATTACCATCTTCATCATTTTGAAGACACACATTTTTCTGCATCAGTTTTCTTCTGCATAATCTGCAGAGACACTCCACCACCTTTATTCATCTTCACCCAAATTCCACCATCTTCAAATCCGCAGCTCTCATTTCAACCTTCATAACCTGCAAAAAATCAACAACAAATCGTGGTTTAACAGCTTGCAGAAAACCACAAGAGCCTCATCGATTTCCAACCTCAGAACAACTTCAGAAGATCAAGCAGGGAGAAGCAGAAGGCAGCAACATCGCAACTCAAGCAGTACAGAAAAGAAGAAGAAGGTTACGGGAACAACGCAAGAGAGATCGCGAAATCTAACTCACCGGTAATTCGACAAAGACGCCATCGGAGCGACTCCGATTCGTAAGCTTTTCTTCCTTCATCATCATCCTGTAAATACGTTAGCTCTGAACTATGAACTTTGATAATGTGTTTGTGTATTTTGCAATGACTTGATGCGTTTAATTGATTTCTATAATAATTTGTGAATCGAAGCTGGTTGACGATGTGAAGGCTCCGCCGACGCTGGGAAGAGGCCACGGCGTGGCGGAGCGATGAGTTGTTTTGTTGACGTGTTTTTGTGGAGGTTCATGCAAGGTTCGTGCGTTTGGATTCAGACCATGAATATTGTATTGCGACGAGTTATTTTTGGAAAGCAGAACGAAGCATGAGGGGTGCGTGAGGTTTAGGGGCGCGATAGGAAGAATGAGAGGGAGAATGGAAGAAGATGGTGGCGAAATCGTGGAAGACGGAGAGGATAAGAATGGTGAAGTTTGAGGAAGGATAGGAAGCCATGAACGGCGATGAATTGAAGGGGAGAAGCGAGGCAGAGAATGTACATGGCGGCGAACTAGAAGGAGAGTTTTTTGCTGATAGTGCTATAGGTTTTTAAGTTTGAGTCATGTTGTAGTGGTTCGGGCCTTAGGCCCAATGTGCATCTGCTACTGCATACCTTGGTTTTGCTGCACCCCCCCCCCCCCCCCCCTTTGTGACTTCAGTTTTTTTTTAGATCATTGGACCTCAAACAGCCGACATGCCCATGCGCCTGAAGATTTCACACCACCTGAATACTACTACACCTCCTGTTCTCTTTTCTTTTAGTTTTAGGTTTTTGTTCTACTTAATTTGGTTTTAATTGGTTAGTTAGGTTTTGATTAGAAATTAATCCTATATTCTTTTTATTTTAGATATTAATTAGATAATAATTTTAGAATTAAACTTTAATTAGAGATATTATTTAGATTTAATTTTAGTTTAGATTTTAATTTTAGTTTAGAACTAATCTTGAGTAAATTAGAATTTAATCTTGACTTAGAACTACTTTTTAGAAGTTAATTTTGAATTAATTTAGGATTAACTTTAGAATTAGAAATAATCTTGAATTAATCTTAGGTTCAGATATTATTTTTTATTAACTTTTAGGCTAATTGTTGACTAACTTTTAATCTTGTTTTTAATTGTAGATTAATTTGCACTTTATCTTTAGCTTGGATATTCTTGATTAATTGTTGACCATGATTTTGATACCTATTCTGATTAATTTCTGATTAAATACTTGACCGCCTCTTATTCGATTTTCTCTTTGTGATTGAGTCGTCTGGTGTTTACTTGTTGATTACTTTGTATTCACATGCTCCCTTAAGGCTCCTAGTCCGACTTAATTTCTGATTAAGTTCGGAGTAGGATAGACATTAGGCTCTCAATCCAAGCATGATAGCATTAGGTTAGTTCCCTCCTAATCCTGACCTTAGGTCTATTTTGCATGCTAAATTGTAGGATTCAGTTTCCCATAGACCTTGTGTACGTCTCTTTCTTCTTTCTCAGAACACTAATCAAGACACTTAATAAAGATGATGAGTATTGTGCGCCACGAGGCTTAAGTACATGGGAAATGAAGAATAGGGGGTTTCCCTTCATTTTTCTAGAGTGTTTAGCGGATGTCCCGTCTTGGGACGATTTGCGACGCATTCGCTCCTATGTCATAAACTTTAGTGCAGTACGAATCACAAACAAGGTCAATTCACTTCTTCAGGAGCGCTTCTTCAGATCCCGATCTATTCTCTCGCACCCATGCGATCGAGACCGTTCCCGTTTTCCCGTAGTACCGTGAACTACGGATTCTCTGATTCCCATTTCAGATGAGATACATAGGCACGAGATGCGATATCTCGGTGAGCACACTAACAACTAACTTCCCTTTTCTCTTGCACCCTTGCAATCGAGACCAACATGATAACCGAACTATTCTCTTGCCCTAGTGCAATCGAGGCCCTTTTCGACCCGTAGGTCGAACTACGTCGACTCTGATTCTTCGTCCATCCACGAAGATACTTAGGCATAGGATTGCGACGATCCTTGCGAGTCCGTTTCTGTTTTTTCCCTTCTCGTTTCCGTTTAGCAGTAGGCTTTAGATAACTCACCCTTTGATTAGACAACAAGCGTGGATCCCATCGAGTACGATGGACGCGTGGGGGTGCTAATACCTTCCCCTCGCGTAACCGACTCCCGAACCCGGACTATGGTTGCGATGACCATGTCTTTTCCCTTTCTTCAGGGTTTCTTCGATCGTTTTCTTTCCCTTCATTGGGATAAATAACGTTCGGTGGCGACTCTTCTGTTCTGTTTCTCGCCGGTTGTTTTTTCGCAGTTGCGACAAGTACGCGAAAATAAATCCTCGCGTCGAGGAGGCCTAATGCCCGACTACAAACTTGAGCTACTTCTAACTAGAAACCTACGATGATCTACATAGTTCTAAGTGACATGCAAAACATTCATCCTAGGTTCATCATGTTCTTCAAGATCTTCATGAATTTTCTGGATAATTCATGTGTTCATCAACGAACGTATGAACTTCAACCGGAAAGTTCATGTGTTATTCAACGGACGCATGAACTTTAACCAGAGAATTCATGCATTCCCAGAAAAGCAAGAACTACCATATGACTAACAGGCAAGGATGAAGAACTTACGTGAAGATCTGAAGGTTGAAGATGAAGATCTGGACGTAGAAGACGAAGGCTGACGACGGCGAGATAACTCATGCGAAGAGACAAGTTGCAGAGCAAAATGGTTGGGGAGAGAAATTTGCGTGAAGTGTGCAAATGAATCCTCGTTCCCCCCTTTTTATAAGCAGTTGCTCGCATGGGGAAGTGCAAAAGGCAAGCCATCATAGCCTAGACTCCATAGGCCCTGACAGAAATTAATTACGCCACCACGTGTCAGAAGGGAATCTTCGTTTGGCATTCTCAATGCTAAATGTTACATTCCCCAAGGAGTGTCTTCTCCAGCTCCCCGCGGGCATATCCTCCTCGACAATCCACACAAGTCACACCCTCATCAAGCCTAGTCAACAGAAAAACGCCACTTTCGCGAGCACGCCCTCGCTTACTAAGGGGTTATCGGATTCATAAGCGACCAGCTGTCGACCACGCTGCCCAAGCGAAGGGCATGTCCCCAAATATTGTCATTCGAAAACAACGACCTCAACAGGTTTCCCCGCGTTTCAACTTTTGCCCCTCGGTCGACCAACAAGGCTATCTCAAGTCATTACTCTTCCTCAGAGCAAAGACTTGGGGAGCTCTTATTCTGGACTGGACTGGCACATGGCCCACAGTAGGGCAAGGCCCAACACAGTCCAGCTCTTAGCAAGGTCCAATAACGAGATTCAGCCAATCAAGCCGTTGGGCACAATATAGCCGTTGGGCACGATATAACCGTTGGGCACGATATAGCCGTTGGGCATACTATGACCGTTGGGGACGTCTACCTCACGCGTTTGACAGTTCACGCGACCAACTGCCCCTCCGGAGTTCACGGAGACAGTTGGACCAGGTCAAAAGGTCACCCGCTAGACCTTCCACCTGGCAGTCTCCCATTGGCCGACCAGATATTTCGGCCACATGAGAGACCTTGGCCCCGCGCTGGGGGATTTTTCTATAAATACCCTCTCACTTTAAAGGGTCAGGTTTGATCAATATTCAATATTCTAACTCAATACCTATACATTTTGTACTTTCTTTCTCTCTAGCCCAAACTCACTTTGGCATCGGAGTACCTTGCAGGTACACCCCCTCCTCTCCTTCAACCATCATCGTTGCCCTACACGGAAGGTCACGAAGATCCAGTCTGATCAAACAAGATCACTTAGCCTATAAAGTTGAATTTTTAAGTCACAAAGCAAGTTTTGAACTCAAAAGTCACGCATAGAGCTACTTCTTACCTTGAGATTTGTCAGGGTTTTCATGGATTTGTCTAATGGTGCGCTCCCATTGTGAAGAGTTGAGAATGCTATGAAGACTAGTAACAAAATCAAAAGAAAAGGAAAAGCAGGAACTTTTTTTTTGTTCCACTTCATCTTCTACATAGTTTGCATTAAAGGGTTAATGGGACAGTTTGTTTTTCATGGATAATTTTTCTTCTTCTTCAAAGTTAACCCTTCAAGACGAGATAATCACAATAAAGAATATTTAAGTTGACAAAAATATAAAAATCAAAATATAAATATCAAAATTACTTTAAAAAAATATATACATATGATTTAAGTTGACAAAAATCGATTACAAATAAAAGATATATTTCTAAAACTTACTAATTTCTTTGTAATTCACCTATATATTTGTATCAACTTTTTACATGTTTTAAATAAGATGATAGAGAATTAGAACATTTTTGTTGGTGAATTTTTTTAGAGCTTCAAAATCAATACGGGAGAAAGTAAGCTTAAAAATCTGTATTTATATCGACAAATAAATCACTTAAACTATATTGTCACTATACCATACTTTAATTAGAGGAACAACATATTTTCGGTAATTTAAAATAGCTCTCTATAGCAATAATGCAACTCCATATAATTTATTCAATGCTAACATCAATATTTTTTTTATAAGTCCACATCACACTTCATAAACAATAATATATATATATATATATATATATATATATATATATATATATATATATATATATATATATATATATATATATATATATATATATATATTGTTAGCAGGCCCAATAGAATTAGAAACAAGCCCAAATGGATGGTAGACTACACTTTAGAATAATATGGATTACTTCTTTTTAGTATTATTATGTTGCTTTGTTTATTTTTGGGTCTGACCTGTTATTCAGCCCATTAGGGCTATGTTTGTATTTAAGCTAGTGACTTGATTGAATGAGTATGGAATTAATTTGAAACTTACAATTTTCTTCTTCTTTCATGTTTTATGTGTGTATTTGGTAGAAACCCTAGATCTAAGAAAATAGCTGTGTGCTACTATCTTATCAATTGGTGCTTTCATCACTTGTATTCATGGCTCCTCCCCCCAAACCACCTAACCCTAGAGATATTATAGAAGAGGCTGTTCAAACAGCTCATGTGCATCTAGACAATGCAATGACTCAAACTCATCAACAAATGGATGAGAGATTTGATAAAACCACTGCAGATTTGGAGCTCATTCAAACCCGTATGGACAATGAGAAACAAATCTCAGATTCTAGGTATGAAAACATCATGGGTATGCTAAACAAACTTGCTCTTCAAAAGGAGCAGCAGCCAGCTAACACCATTGCAGCAGCAGCAACAACAACCATTGTTCATCCAGCAACAACCACTGTTCATACAGCAGCAGCAACCCCTTAAGGTGTAAGTCATCTTTCCCAATTTCTGCCTATTTCTACAACCCTTAACAGCCTCATCCTAACTTCTGCAACCACCTCCTTACACTCCCCTCATCTCAACCAACCCTACACCCCTCTACATTCCACTACAATCTCTAACAGTCTACTCCAACCCCATTTTACCACTGCCCCTTTCAGACATACCCCTACCCAAATACCTAGATTTTTTTTCTCACCCTACCTCACTCAAACCAACATTCCAGCCCCACAAAATTATAATATCCCGATGTTCCAACATATACCTTACCCAAATATTCAACCAACCACCCCTTTACCTCCCTTTCGAACACCCAAATTAGAACTTCCCGTGTTTGATGGCTCAAACCCATTAGAGTGGCTATTTCAAGCCGACCAATTTTTTGATTTTTATCAATTGCCACCTGAAAATAGACTTGCTATGATGTCATTTTATATGAAAGGGGGAGCCTTAGGCTGGTACAAATGGATGTATCAAAGTCAATTGTTAAGTGATTGACCTTCGTTTACTAAGGCATTGGAATTGCGTTTTGGTCCATCTACATATGCCAATCATCAAGCAGAATTATTTAAATTAAAGCAAGTCGGTTCTGTGGTGGAATATCAAGCAGCTTTTGAAAAACTGGGTACTCAAGTAGTTGGATTATCCCAAGAGGCAATTCTTAATTGTTTTATTTCTGGGTTAGCTTCGGAAATTCAGAATGAAATTGCTATTCACAAGCCCACTTCTATATCCCAAGCCATAGGGTTAGCAAAATTAATCGAGTCTAAGATTAAGGACGCAAAATTCAAATACCCAAAACCTTTTTCTAACACTTCTTACAAACCAGTTGCTGCCACACAAACAACACACCAAACGAACCCAACCCCAAAAAGTGCTACAACTACCCAACCCGCCAAACTTCCAATTCGAAAGCTTTCTAATGCTCAACTTCAAGAGTGTCGTGCACAGGGCCTATGTTTCAATTGTGACGAAAAATTTATCCCCGGTCACCGTTGTACAACCGGCAAATTCCTTTTACTCGTTGAAGATGAGGAAATTCACATTGGGCTTGAATCCTCTGACACAGTGGAAGACACATTGGAAATCAACAACACTTCTGCTAATGTGGATGACACCTACTTTTAGCTCTCGCCCCAAGCTGTTATTGGTCACTTTTCACCCAAGACACTCAAATTCACCGGCCTGTTGAATGGCCTTACCGTCACAGTCTTAATTGACACCGACAACACACATAATATTCTACAACCCCGCATCGCCAATCACCTCAAAATCCCAACCAAACCCATTCCTAATTTTTCTGTAATGGTGGGTAACGGATCCAAATTATCTTGCTCTGGACTTTGCCCTCAAGTCCTTATCACATTACAAAACAACCTTTTCCGCATACCTTTCCATTTGTTACCAATTGAAGGGGCTGATGTTGTGCTAGGTATGGAGTGGTTGAGAACCCTTGGACCTATAATGGCTGATTTTTCCATCCCAAAAATATCTTTCACGTATAAAAATAATGCCATTACAATCACAGGAGATCAACAGTCCTTACCCACCCAATCCTCATACAACCAACTGTGCCACCTTTTGCAAACAGATTCCATTGCTTCAATTCACCTCTTACTATACCAGCCTTCCGATGACAATGAACCCAACCCGTCTATAACCAATCAAAACCCTCTTGACTCCCTTCCATCATCACTTCCCACACAAGTCAAATGTATTTTGCAGGCCCATTCAGCTATCTTCCAATTACCCCAAGGCCTACCCCTCTCACGTTTTCATGACCATCACATCCCAATCATACCCAACACAGCCCCGATTAATGTCACACCGTACTGATACCCACACTCTCAAAAAGAGGCCATGACCACCATCATTCATGACATGCTAAAAGAAGGTATCATTAAACCAAGCAATAGCCCATATTCCTCACCGGTGCTCTTAGTCCGAAAAAAGATGGCTCATGGAGATTTTGTGTTGACTACAGAGCGTTAAATGTAGTCACAGTCTGTGACCGCTTTCCTATACCTACAATTGATGAACTCTTTGATGAGTTAAGATCCGCAACTATTTTCTCTAAGATTGGCCTACGATCTGGTTACCACCAAATCAGGGTAGCTTCTGAAGACACACACAAAACTGCTTTCAGAACGTTTGATGGGCACTACGAGTTTTTAATTATGCCATTTGGCCTTACTAATGCTCCTAGTTCTTTTCAAGCGGCGATGAATGATTTATCAATGCCATACCTACGGCGGTTTGTACTTGTTTTATTTGATGATATTCTCATTTATAGTTCTTGCATCTCTGACCATAAACACCATTTAAAGTTGATTTTATCTAACCAGTTTTATGCCAGATTATCCAAATGTGTGTTTGTTGTTCCTTCTATTGATTACCTAGGTCATATTATCTCTACTGACGGTGTAACCCCAGATCCAGCGAAAATTCAAGCAATCATTGATTGGCCGAGGCTAGGGGTGTACATAGGTTGGTTTGGGTTGAATTTAGTCAAAACCGTGACCCAACCCATATAGGGTACACTGGTTTGGGTGAGGTAAAATAACCACCCACAATATCATTGGGTCGGGTTAGGTAAAACCACAAATTTGTGGGTTGGATTGGGTTGGGTAGTGAGTTACCCAATTTTTTTTCTTTTTTTTCTTCCTTATATAATTATAAATGAATTGTCACATTTTTTCTTAATAAATAATTTAACTTATTACCGTTATTTTTAAAACATCAAATGTCTAAATGCACAATAAAATTCATCATAAACGTATTTACAAAAACCAAAGTTACATTACAGTAATACATAAAATTTATAAAATACTTATAACTTACAAGAATTAGCATCAAAATAATAAAAGTGTGACATCCTAAATAAGTTAAAACCATTACTTATAAAATAAAATATATTCAAAAGGTTGTAAATGAAGCAACCAAGATTAAATACATCAATGTCATCACTCATCAAATTATAAAAAATAACTAAAAAATAGTCACTCAATAACCCATGGGTTTTGTGGGTTGGGTGTGGGTTTACCCAAAACCCAATTATTTTGAATGGTTTTTTATTTTTGAAAACCATGTTCACCCAATGACCCGACCAAACCCATTTTTTTTGGGTCGGTTTGGGTGGGTTTTACTGGGTTTGTTGGGTTTATCCAACCCATGTACATACTTAGCCGAGGCCACGTTCACTCACGCAACTCAGGGGTTTTTTAGGTCTCACCGGCTTTTATCGTTGCTTTGTACGATATTATGTCTCTCTCGCCGCTCCCCTCACCGGTCTATTGCGTTGCAGTAAATTACATTGGAGTACATCAGCAGACATTGCATTTACAACATTAAAGAAAAAGATGACGTAAACTCCGGTTTTGTGCCTTCCTGATTTCTCCCAAACATTTGTGCTGGAGACCGACGCTTCAGCAGTTGCAATTGGTGGGGTCTTATCTCAGCAAGGTCATCCCCTGGCATTCTTCAGCAAAAAAATGTGCAACCGTCTTGAAGCTTCTTCAGTGTATGTTCGCGAGATGTACGCCATTACAGAATCTGTAAAAAAATGGCATCAATATTTGATTGGTAGGCATTTTCACATATACACTGATCAAAAGAGTTTGAAAAATTTGCTTGTGCAAACTATTCAAACCCCCGAACAACAAAAATGGGCTGCTAAGTTGCAAGGGTTCAACTTCGAAATTTTTTACAAACCTGGGAAATCGAACCAAGTTGCTGATGCTTTGAGCCGCATGCATTCTGAAGAAGCTGTCATTCTCCTCTCCATCTCTTCACCAGTTCCACTTTTGATAGACCAGCTCAGGCAGTACTATTAAAACGATACAGATGGTCAGAACCTTAAAGTCAAAGTCATGCAAGACCCTCTAGCTCAACCTTGTTTTCAGATTAAGGACGGACTTCTATTCTACAAAAATAAAATTTACATACCCCCGGCGAACGAGTTACGACACAATCTCCTAAAGGAATTTCACTCTACTCCCACAGCTGGTCATTCTGGTTTCCATCCAACTCTTGCACGTATCTCTTCTTCTTTCCTTTGGCCAGGGATCTACAAAGACACAAAACAGTTTTGTCAGCAATGCTTAGTCTGTCAACAAAACAAGTACCTTACAACACGTAAACAAGGATTGCTACAACCAATGCCGATTCCAACAAAGGTTTAGGATGATTTGAGCATGGATTTCATAATGCAATTTCCAAGTTCCTTTGACCACACAGCGATCTGGGTAATCTGCGACAGACTCACAAAATTCTGCCATTTCATAGGCCTCCCAACAAAATATTCAGCAAAGGACTTGGCTCTCCGCTTCTCCGTCGAGATTTGTCGGTTACACGACATCCCAAACTCGATAGTCTCAGATAGAGACCCACTGTTCCTCAGGTCTTTTTGGAAAGAGCTTTTTCGCTCTCAAGGTACCACCTTGAAGTACAGCACCGCCTACCATCCTGAAACAGACGGGCAAACAGAAGTCACTAATCGTTGTTTAGAGACGTATCTACGGTGTTTTACTAGTGAACAGCCCAAACAGTGGTTTAAATACTTACACTTGGCGGAGTATTGGCACAACACCACTTTCCATAGCGCAATCAAGATGACTCCGTTTGAAGCCCTCTACGGTAGATCCCCACCATCCTTTCCGCACTACACTTCCAGATCTGTTGCGCTTGAGGCACTTGACATGTCCTTACAACAAAGAGAGGAACTGTTAAACCAGTTAAAACATAATCTGGAAAAGAGCAGAAAAACCATGAAGAATCAAAGTAACAAAAAAACGTTTGGACATTACCTTTAGAGTTGGAGACCTTGTGTTGCTCAAACTGCAACCATACAGACAGACATCCGTACAACGTCGTGTCTCTAACAAGCTTGCCAAAAGGTACTTTGGGCCCTTCAAAATTCTGAACCGAATCGGAAAGGTTGCGTACAAGTTGGAACTTCCTCCTTCATCAAAGATCCACCCCGTCTTCCATGTTTCTCAGCTGAGAACCTTCAAATCAAGGACATACACGCCAACAGTCAGTCCGATCCCTTCTGAGTTCGACACCGAAAACTCGGATCCGCTACATGCAAGTGAAAGAAACGAGACTCCTGTTCAAAAAACAACAGTTGGATTAGACCTTCACAAAGGTAATCATATGGAACAACAGGCAAACAGGGAATACTCACCACAACTCCATTCCGATGAACAAATCAAGATCTTGCCGTGTCAGAGTAGCAAGGTGTTTTTTTCTCCTACGGAAGAAAATGGTAAAAACAAGGACGAGGTCGCGAAAGAGAAGTGTTTGATTCATCAGAAAAGTTGCAAGGTTTTGACAAAGGAAATGGAGAAGTGTTTGAATCCTCAGAGAGATTGCAAGGTGTTGAATAAAACGAAGGAAAAAAAGGAATGGAGAGAGAAGGAAGTAAATGGGAACAAATGACTGTGAACGGGGTTATGATACACTTAATAAGATTTCCCAAGATTTTTCTATCCCAAATGACCTACCCCACGTGAAGTCTCGGATTTTGGGAAACCGTGCCTCCTCACATCAAGTGCATGCATCTAACTTGGAAGCCACACCTTCACCTAACCCCATACTTACCCCTTCAAACACACCGCCCATATCCAACACAAATCCACTTTCCCAGCTTTCCCACATTCCAACGCATGACAGCTCACTTATCCCACCTAATCTCATTAACCCTTCATGTGTTTCCAATATCCCTAGCCCCAACATGACCGTTCCAATTTCTCTTCCCTCAACAATTCACTCTTCAGCGCCACTTCAATCTTCTACGGGTGGGCCTGTGCATTGGGTTTCTTCTTTCAAACAATCCAAACAATCTCCAACACCCATCCTTGAGGACAAGGATGTCCTTGGGCCGGACAGTACTGTTAGCAGGCCCAATAGAATTAGAAACAAGCCCAAATGGATGGTAGACTACACTTTAGAATAATATGGATTACTTCTTTTTAGTATTATTATTATGTTGCTTTGTTTATTTTTGAGCCTGGCCTGTTATTCAGCCCATTAGGGCTATGTTTGTATTTAAGCTAGTGACTTGATTGAATGAGTATGGAATTTGAAACTTACAATTTTCTTCTTCTTTCATGTTTTATGTGTGTATTTGGTAGAAACCCTAGATCTAAGAAAATAGTTGTGTGCTACTATCTTATTATATATATATATATATATATATATATATATATATATATATATATATATATATATATATATATATATATATATATATATATCGAAAAATAGGATCTTTGTGAGTCGGAGGAAGTAATGTAAATAGCAGATGTAGTATTAGTATTAATGTAAACTTGAATAAATAAATTAGTCATAGGTAAAATAATATCATTAGAAAATCTAAAAACAGGTATATAATTAAAATGCACAACAATGGATAAAGTCATAATTTTTATTTCAAAGAGTTACAATTTTGATTCTTCAAGGGTTTGATATGTTTCTACTCAAGTGTGAGAGAAAATACTGATGCCTTGAACAAACAAGACTGAGTCCTTATATAGCATCCGGACTTCAAACTATATTACAATACACTTAAAAGATAAAAAGATAAACAATGGTCGACAAATACAAATGGCCAGAAAAGAAAAAGTAAGATAAGGAATCTTATCCCTTACATAATTGTACAAAGTAAAGAATGACCCACAAGGCCTAATAATTCAACCACTAAGATTAATAATTTATCAAAAGTAATCATCACGAGATAAGAACGAATCTCATCTTGCCTAAAGTAGCTTGTTTCATTCAAAAAGTAAGATCATGCTGTCGGAAGTGGAGATCTAGTCAAAGATTCCGTAGCAATCATCTTCATTGACAGGTGTAGCGTCAATAGAAGTAGAGGAACTGTGACATTCTGACATAGCACTCGTAATTTCTTGAAGTTTATCTGCAAACTTCATGGGATCCGTAATTGCTGAAAGCGAAGCTAAAGCTTACTTCTATCAGCTAAAAATGTAGTTTCTTCGGTAGTGGTAGTAGATTTACAAAGCTTGGGATTTTTAGCATACCAAGCATTTCTAGCAGCAGGAGAGAGTAATTTTGGACTGAAAGAATCCCACCATTTGATGGAGATTTTCCTTGATAAATGAGAAGTAGTAGAATATGGACAAATTGGGTATGTGGTAAGCGACCAAGACATAATCCAAGTAATTCCAAAAGCGGCAGTAAAGGATAAAAGACTTTTATGTTTTGGGCAAGCCGTAATTTCTCAAAATTCCTTGTAAGATTTTAACACATAATCTGGGAAAATCTGGGTTTCCAACCCGTAAACTTCAAACCATTTAATGAACCAGTTTGGAAATTTTAATGATATGTTTTTATTAAACCAAATGAACCAGGTATGATCATAAGGTCTAATTGTAAGGAAATGGGACCAAGCGTCCATATAATCCAAATATGTGTAATATTGAGGAACAAAAACTCTGGTAAAATCTCGTAATGGTAAGGATGAGTACCCCAGTCTGCTGGAGACAGTACTTTGTTGATTTTAAATTTAGAGTATTTTATATTTCCTGTAGCGTCATCTTTGAAGTGGGTAAGAGTAATGGAATCAGTATCAACCAAAATGAATTTATAGTAAGATCTGGTCTTGTTAATGTCGGGGTGAAGAAAGTTGGTATTCTGTGGGAACACCTTACTGATAACTTGTAGTAATGATCCTTCGGGAGGACAGTAATAATCTTCTAAAGGGATAATAGGTACAGAAAAATCCTTTGTAATAAACTTTGATTTAACTTCTGGTGAAGGAGTGCAATATGCTATTTTACTTTTGATTTGAGTCATCTTCAAAGAAGATGACGCCGTAATATCCTGAGAAAACTGCGATGGTGAAACCAAGGCAGAGTAGGCTCCTTTTCCCTTTGAAGAGGAAATTGGAGTAGTAATTTTTGATACATAGGAAGACGATCCTAGTACCAATTGTTTATTTAGGTTTTCTGGTTTTTGTAATGGGGGATCATAAGAATCTTTGGATGTAGTCTTGTTACTCATTTTTACCCTGTAAAAATTCTCTCGTTAAGAAATCTGGCAACGCATTTTTAATACCTTCTATGTGTTCAATTTCAAAATCAAAACATGCAAGTAAAGCTTGCCATCTGGCAAAAATATGTTTTGAAACCAAATTTTTAACATCCTTTTGTAAAACACTTTTGGCAGATTTACAATCGGTTTTTAAAATAAATGATTTTGAAAACAAATCATCTTGAAATTTCGTAATACATAAAAAAATTGATAAAAATTCTTTTTTAATAGTAGAGTAATTTAATTGGGCCTGAGTCCAGGTACCCGAGTAATATCTCACAACTTGTTCTTTTTTAGAACCTAAAAATATCTATTTTAATATTCCTCCGAAACCTATGTCTGAGGCATCGGTTTCTACGATGAGGCTTACTGTAGGATCTGGGATTCCTAGGCAAGGTAGTTTCTTAACTAGTTTCTTTAATTGCTGCACACTTTTTGTCATGGACTTATCCCAAGGAGGAGGATTTTTTCTAAGTCTTTTAAACAGAGGTATACATATAATCCTTAGGTTAGGGATAAAGTCAGACACATAGTTTAAGCAACCTAAAAATCTTTGTAATTGTGTTTTATCTTTAATCTCATATGGAAACTTAGTAACAAACTCTAAAGATATGCTAATTGGTGTATAAAGACCTTGACCAATATCAAATCCTAAGAATCTAATTTTACTATGACACAGATTTAACTTCTTTGCTGATAATACTAGTCAATTAGCCTTGATTATTTCGTAAAATTGATTTAAATGTTTAAAGTGTTGGTCTATAGAATCTGAGAATACTAATATGTCATCAAGATAAACTATAGTAAAATTTGAGTAGTCATTCAGTATAGAATTCATAATATTTTGAAATTCTGAAGGAGTGTTCTTAAGCCCTAAAGGTAGCACATTCCATTCATAATGCCCAAACGGGACTACAAATGCAGTTTTATATTTATCTTCTTCCTTTAACTGGATTTGATAATATCCTGATTTAAGATCAAATTTAGAGAATATACTCCTCTGCTGTAATCTGTTAATTAAATCCTTTTTATTTGGTATAGGATATCTAATCCATTGTAAGGCTTGGTTTAAAGGTTTATAATTTATTACTAGACGAGGACTTCCTCTTTCTAATTCGACAGCATTAACAACATAGAACGCCGAGAAGCTCCAAGGAGACCTGCTAGGTCTAATTAATCAGTTAGATATTCATTAATTTCTTTTTTACAATAATCCATAAGTTCCTTCTTCATTTGAATCGACCTAGATTTAGTAGGAATAGTAGTTTCTGTAAAACTAGGATCGTAAGGTAAAGATATAACATGAGTCTTTCTTTTCCAGAAAGCATTAGGTTGTTCAGACAAAGATTTGTAACAAATCGCTTAGTTATAGATTTAATCTTATCTTGAGTAGTCTTACTTCGTATTTGTTCGTCTAGTCTTTTATAATGGATTTCTTTACTAATGTGATTAAGGTGTTTAGTTTTATTAGAAATTTGATTTATTATAGATATTTTTCGTTCTTGTATAATATTAAGATCTCTTATTTTAGGTTTATCTAAGAATTTAAATTTAACTATTCTACCTAACGCTTGAGTACTTATAGCGGTATCATCTACTGTAAAAGGGTATAGTAATGCTAGAAACGGAGTTCCTAAAATTAGGGTTTCTTGGAGATCTTTAACTAAAATAAAAGAGGTTTTATAACATATTTGTCCTTTGCAAATTTTTGCATCAGATAGCTTATAGGATATTCCTTGGCGCATTCCATTAGCACCACATAAGGTTTCTTTGGTTTTTTCATAATACTTAGTAGGTATTAATCCTTCTTGAATGCAGTTTAAGTCTGCACCAGAATCAATTAAGGCTACTATATCTAGATTAGTATCTTGTATGACGAGATTAATCCTGCAATACCACTTATGCGCAATTATCTTTTCTATTTTAAATATATATTTTTTAGCAGTATCCGTAATGGAACTAGAACTTAGATTATTAGTACTAGGCGAAGATTGATTCTGTTTTTGAATAATCATATGTCCCTCTAATTCTAAAAGTTTTAATTCTAACTCATCATCCCGGCTTTTAAAATTTTGTATCTCTTTTTTCAAAATTTTAATATCTTGTTGTAGGTCTTGCACTGTAATAGTTTTTTCTGGAGATTTAAACATATTCATAACTTCTTTAAATTCAACCTTGCTTGTTTTTGAATAATCATATGTCCCTCTAATTCTAAAAGTTTTAATTCTAACTCATCATCCCGGCTTTTTAAATTTTGTATCTCTTTTTTCAAAATTTTAATTTCTTGTTGTAGGTCTTGCACTGTAATAGTTTTTTCTAGAGATTTAAACATATTCATAACTTCTTTAAATTCAACCTTGCTAATATCCTTTGAAGTAATAGTGTCTTCTTCTATAATAGACTTAATTTGTCTCATAAAAGCATTTTTTGATTCAGATTCTTCCATCTTATCAAGGATAGTAATTAAGGTATTAGCTTGATTATTGGTTAAGACATTAACATTTTTCCGTTATTACAACTGCAGAAATCTAATCCTGCACATTCATAATCAGAATCTGATTCTGGATCAGATGAATGCACCAGCTGATTAATATCTTCATAAGAAGATTCCTCTTGAGAAGAAGTTTCTTCTTCAGAATTGAGTAAAATGTTTTCTAAAGAACTAATAAGGTTATCTTGTAATTCTTTTGATATATCAAGATTTGTTAATTGATTTATTTTATCTTGGACTTTACATTTATTAGCATAATGCCCAAATCTTCCACATTTGAAGCATTTGACGTCTTTATCTTTAGGTCTAGGTTTCGATTTATTAGAAGTCTTTTTATAAGGATATTTTCCATAATTCTTCTAATTACTCTGATAGAATTCTGTTTTATCTGAATAAGGTTTTTTATGATACTTGTAGTTTCCTCTTCCTTAACTAACAGATTTCTTTTTATGCTTAGGGTTGCTGGGAGCCCTAAGAGGGGCAACGCCATACTGTTCACAAAAAGAACCTAATTCCTTCTTACTACTAGATGTTTCTAATTTAATTTTACTTTGTATCTTGTAATCTGTACATATTTGTATTCCAGTTTCAATATCATAATTAGATAATTCTCATATGGTTAAGTTTTGATAGGGAATTTCGCCATTAAAAGCTTGTTTAATATTGGTTTTTACTTTTTCGGCAAAGAGCCTAGGTAATCCACTTAAGAACTTCTCTTTCCAATAAACAGCCGCGCCATCTTCTCTAAGACAAAGCTTAGATAGGAACATGTCGCGATACCACCTATAGTCAGACATCTTAGGACAGTAAAGATTTTGTAATTGATCTCCTGCTCTTTGTTGGAACTTAAGAGGTTCCCCCACAAAGAACTTAGTTATAGCATAAAGCAATGTTGCCACGCATATAACTTCTTGATTCTCTGCTTTAACCGCTGAATCAATAGCAAGTTTATCTTGTGAACTAACAATGTTATCCCACCAACCTTTCAACTGGCCAGTGAACCCCATGATTAACATTTCTTTAGTTTTTTTTATCATCATTTTTCCTAATTTTAAAGGTTGTAGCAGCCATAGCCATGTTTTGTATGGTATCTAAAACTTGTTGCTCAGAAGCTCCATCTATATTCCATTCTATTATAGATTCTCCTGAGTAACTATTTTCTAAGAAGTGACTTCTTTCTTCAAATTGCACATCAGCAAATGAAGGCCTAGGGTAATAGTTTATAGTTTTTGGTCTAGGGGATCGTTCTAAACGATTTATTAAATTTTCAAATTCTTGTTCTCTAGTTAATACATCAACAATCTTGGAAGAATTACCTATTTCCATATTTTTAACCTAATTATTAATTCTTCTATTTTATCTTCTTTTCCTAAGTTTAACTTTTTAATTTCTAAATCGGATAGAGTAGCATATTGGTAAATAGGTCTTTTAGGATCTAATTTAAATTCCTGTAGAGGTGTTTCTCTATGGCTAAGAGAGTTTTCAACATGATCTACCTGATGTGCGACAGTGTGTAGCAACTGATTAGTGTAATTAAGTTGGCAGTATACGTTATTTATATCATTCCTTAGATTCGTAGGATTAGTAATGAGTTTAAACGGAGACGCATCTATTTCTATTTTCTCTGTTTCATTCTTTATTTTAATTGTCACCCTAATTACTCCATGTGCTTAGCTGATAAAGGTATGGCGGAATCCCTAGTATTTTTTTTTCAAGCCTCTGAAAATAATTTTAATCCAGGAGTATGAAATATAGATATAATTAATAGAATAACTTATAAGATTTCAAAGGTAAACTATAGTTTTAACTCTTTAAAAACTACACCCAGAAATGAAACATGTATTATTGAAGCTAATTTAAGAAAATCTAATGTGGTAACACCTAAGATCTTAACGACGTCTGAGATTATCGATAAGTTACCAGAAGAATGGATCTTAAAAGATGTTGTTAAACCTAAGAAAGTTGAATCTAGATCTATTAGACATCTTATTACCGACACAAACGGTTCAGTAGTTATAAGAATGAACCGCAGTCAATCATTCAGATACCATCAGTCTAGTAGCATAGCCTCTAGTGCTAGACATTCAGTTGATACACCTATTAGAGTTAATCTGGCAGGGGTAAACTTTGCTCCTAATATCCCAAGACATATATATTCCAAGCCCGTGTCTAGGTCGCCCTCTCCTACTGAGTAACAAATAGTAAATGTTATTTCCAACGATACATTTGAAATAGATAAAGCTTGGATTAGAGAAGATCTTCTAGCAGATTATAATCAAGCTAAACGAGAATGGTACTTCACTACATTCTCCGAGCAACAAACTACCCTTTACCGCACTCATTTTTATGATTTTTTAGAAAAACATGAGATAAATGTCTATTTCTTTACATGGTTTGAATTATACAGTTTAGAAAACAATATCAAGAATCCTTTTGCTACCAAAATGATGATAGATGTTAATACTAGAATGAATACCCAGTGGAAAACTATAAAAAGGGGTATAATTGAGTCTATCCATCCTCCTTTGATATATATATATATATAGGGGCATATCAAGTGAGAGGGATTTTAAAATGAGAGATGAGAGGAACAAACAACAACCGTTAGATCAGTCAAAAATTATGATTAAACATATTCATTAATGTGGTTATTAGTTTCTCTCTCGTATTAACCTGCATTTCATCTCTCTTATTAACTTGATATAATGGTTACTGTTTGTTCCTCTCATTTCTCATTCAAAATCACTCATTTGATATGCTACCTATATATATATATATATATATATATATATATATATATATACACACACACATATATATATATATATATATATATATATATATATATGAGAATTTCTAAAATATCATTTGTAGTGTTATATTTTTACTGGATCTAAGAGGGGGCAAATTACGTAAAGGTAATGTAGGCCAACAGAGGGGCGAGCCCTCCAGCAAAGTTTCCAGCCGCCCAAAATGGGCCATAAAGTCGTCCTAAAAGGGCCGCAAGACCCGGGGGCGGGTTCCCCACTATCCACTCGCCTACTAAACACGGGTGACTGCATAGACCCACAATGAGTAATTGATGATGGGTCAGTCAAAGGGAGAAATCGCTCTCCCCATAATCCAAGGAGACCAAGTTCTCCCGTGACCACATTCCTTGGTCATGAAGTTAGGGTAAACCACTAGCTAGATCTCTTGCCCAAGCTCAATAAGCCTCTATATATACATTTTCTCAAAGAGAGAATGGGGTGGGACTCAAGTGATACACACTTACTACGACCCAACGTTACTCAGAGAACACTCCACTCCGAGTAACTCTAGCAACATAACTCTAACTGTCTGCCAGCAACCTAGCAGTGCCTGCCGCAACATAACTCTAACCGTCTTCCTACAACCTAGCAGCGCCAACCGCTAGCAGAGCCTCTTACCTCACGTGAGTTGATCCCTTAAACAACCTCAAAAACCAATGTTCATGATTACTCGCTACCGTGAGCTAGCCCTCACCCCATTCGTGTAATATACCTACTAGGACCTCTGAGTCTCTCTTCCTTTGTAGGGAGAACATGCACACACCTGTACTTTTTTAGACAGTACAGTGGCGCATACCGTGGGGCCCGGTAAAACTAACCTTGGCCACATCTCTTTCATCATCATCTTCTCCATTTTTCCCCAAAGATGGCCAGCAACACCGCATACTTGCTTGAAAAAGGTTATGTATTTGTATTAATGTTCCGATGTTTCACTTTACAATAATTGTTTGTCTATGGCACATGATCATACATGATAGATTGCATTTTTTTTAATCTTATATATTTTATTGCTTCGTTTAATTACGTAACTAATACACATTGCTTTACTCTTTGATTATGTTGTATTGTTCCAGGCTATAATTATTTGAAATGATGCTTATTTATTTAGTATCGAAAGGATGTCACACCACTAAGGTAATGAGAGAAAATTAATAATAAAAAGGGGGAAATGTGCGTCATTGAAGGTGAAAACCTTTTACACTTCTTACATCAGCTTGTTGTGATATGTTTTTATCACGTAGTTGAATTGTGTAACGCCCTGTATAATATATATCTAGAATAATACCATACAAGTGTTTTATTTGGTACTGATACCATCATAAGTGCCTATTGGCATAATTCACATACTTGACCATTTAAAAACATAATACAATCCATGGTACAAGACATGGAAATTAGCCAAAAATATAAAATCTAAGATCAATATACAATATCCTCAATTGTATACAACAAATACACAGCGAAATACTAAAGCCAAGCTTCTCTTGAAACATCCAAGCATAGCTCCACTTGTAAATCAAACCTGCAAACCACACTTGAAATATAGCAACAATAGTGGGGTGAGATATTAATCTCAGTGAGTTCCCTATCTTATGGATTCTCTCGGCTTTACAGGGTTCTAGCCAAATCCTAACTCAAGTCAAGGGGGAGGGAAATGACCTTGAGTTCTCATTCTCACATTATATGGAAACATGTTTATGAGTTCAACAACTCAATATTTATCACTAATCGGTATCACATACCAAGGCATCTTTCCCCTACCAACCCTTCAAGAGAGTTTCAACACAGATCACGGATCCTTAAATGTAGACATCCATTCCCGGCCAACCCTTCCAAAGAGTGCTTAACACGGGTCCCGAAAGCTAACATAGATAACTTTCCCCGGCCATCCTACACAAGAGGATCTCGACACGGGTCACGATTATCTAAACACGAGTACTTTCCCCGACCATCCTACACAAAAGGATCTCGACACGTGTCACTAATACCACCCACTAAGTAACTTTCCCCGGCCATCCCACATAGGAGGATATCGACACGGGTCACGACTACTTACTTAATAAATACTTTCCCCGGCCATCCCACACAAGAAGATATCGACACAGGTCACTAATATTTATTAAGGGATAAGAACGGTTCCGATTATGTGATCTCACACACAAACGTGATTGTATTCGACAATCACAAGGCCACATTCGCCTTAAGGCCACATTCTCCTTATCTCAAAAATACAAAGGTTTATACACATGTTCCATACTAGTGTCTCACTCTCCTAGACCAACACTCGTCACGGATGCACCTTTCTACATCGAGTGCCCGAGCATCGCCATCTAGGTTTTCTATCACAATTCTATTCACAACCTATAATCATATCATTAGGTTTGGGATAAGGTTTCTCATTCTTCCTAATTCATTTTAAGCATGCATATTCTCTCAATCATGTTTAACATCAATATTAGACAAAGCATATTACGATTTGCATAATAGAAACACATATAATAATTCAATCATAAGTTACATAACTCGTGGTTTCCCTCCGATCATTTAATCGAGTATCAAATCAATATTTCTCACTCTTATCCCGTAGGATATTTTCACAGCTTTGCATCGGCTATAACCATGCCTCGATCGGATTTACGATCCAAAAGATATGGATTTTCAACATATCATAAAAACATTATTTTCATTCATTTTCCACTAAATAATTAATCCCACGTCATACCCATAATTTTCACTTTTTATTGGGTAGAGGATCGTCATAGCTTTCCAACGATACCAAGAACGCTTAAATCGGGTATACGAATCGAAAGTTATGGATGTTTAAAGAAAAGAGAGTTATTTGAAAAATTGCCAGGAGCGCCCGACGGTCCATGCTTCGCCCGGCGGTACCCCCTGCGCCTGCTACTTCGCCCGGAGAAGCAGCGGCGTAAGTCCCATGTCAAAACCCAAAAGTTCCAGAATCAAAACTTGCTGCGCCTCTTAACTTTCGCCAAGCGGAGCAGCGGCGCAAGCCTGTGTCGCCCCGCGCTCAAAACGCCGCCCGGAGGTGCGTATCATAAACAGAATTTCTCAGCTGCATTTTTAGGGTTCCATGAGCTTCAAAAACCCATCCTTTCCACACCAAATCATTTCCAAACATCAAAGCAAGTATTATCAAATGATCACATACATATTACGACTACACTACGCAGTTTATATCGAATTTCATCCGTTAAATTTCATTGATTCATCCGTTTAATCATTTTCTCTCAAATCTAACCTAAGTTCAAATCATGGATTTCTAGAACTTAGAGTTTCTAACTAGAACCCACCTGATAATCGAAGAGGAGTTTGAAGAAGATGATGAAAAATGGTGATGATCCAAGCTTCTTCCCTCTTTTCCATTTTCCTCTTCTCTTCCTCTCTCTTCTTTCTCTTTTCTTCTTCTTTTTCTTTCCAAATATATATATATATATATATTATATAATATAATCCAATAGAGTAAAATATCTCCAATTGATATTTTATCGTCTTACACCAATTGATCAATTATTAGAGTTACCATTAAATCCTCTCTTGAACTAACAAATATTAATCCGTCTCTTTTATTAAATAATTGATCTCTTCAGAGCTCATTAGTTGCTCTATTGATCCTAACTGTCAATACTTAAAGTACTTAGAGGATTCCATAAATCCAATTATCCAAAGATAGAGCACATAGATACTCATCTGATCTCATCTGATATCCAACTGAGCATTTAGATAATATGGGGTATTACAAATTGAATACTTTGTCTCTGTAATTGAAGAATATTATGTGTATGTTGTTTTCTGTAGTACCCATAAGCTTCGACTCCCACTAAGTAATATTTATCTTGGAAACACTTAATAGGTGTGGAAGCTAATGGTATTACCTCACGATTTCTAATTTTCCCCAAATAAAGGAACCACATGAAATGTGGAGTAACCGCCTTAGTTAATAGGGTGACGTACGCAGATGTTCCCAAGGAATAATGGGCATCACTTTTTTTGCCATGCGATAGCAGGAGGTGCATTATCTCCTTCTAACTTGTAGAGATTTTGCAGTATATACATGAAACACCAGAATAATCTATATGTTATAAAAGAGAAGGACTTCCACGAAAAGATCCTTGTCACCCCTCGAGGAGAATACATTTGTTGGACTTCCATAGGAAGATCCTTGTTGCATCTCAAGGCGATTACATTTGCTGGACTTCCACGTGAAGATCCTTGCCTTCCCTCGAGGCAATTACATTTGTTGGACTTCCACAGGAAGATCCTTGCCGCCTCTCGTGGAAATATGAACATGTTGGACTTCCACGGGAAGATCCTTGCTGCCTCTCATGGCAACATGAATATGTTGGACTTTTACAAAAAGATCATTTTCGCCTCTCATGGCAATATGAATATGTTGGACTTCCACATGAAGATCATTTCCGAGTCTCATGGCAATAAGAATACGTTGCACTTCCATGAGAAGCCCCTTGCCCTTTTTTAAGGTAATATTTCATATGCTAGACTTCATAACAGAGCTCCTTACCGCCCTCCGAGGCTATGCAAGTAAACTATTTAAACTCTCTGCCTGGGGGACTTAGTATTTCCTCTGGCGGGGCCTAGACATCAAAATCTCGCCCAAGAGGCGAGATTAGAGTCTTGCCTAAGACACTTAGTCTTAAGTCTTGTTTGAGGGCTTGATGGAAGTCCCGCACGAGAAAGGCCAATGCCTCGCCTGAGGAACTTGGTGTCTCATCATCCAGCTACATATTACTGCACCCGAGGGACTTTGACTCCTCTGGTTAACCTAACACTTTCCTGAGGGAGTATGTGTCTCCTTGGGTGGGACCAGACTTAATAATCACGCCTAAGAGGCACAACCAATATTCATCCCAAAAACTTGATCACAAGTTTTTCCTGAAGGCTCCATAAAAGTCCCACCTGAGATGCCAAACGACTCTTCTGAGGCTCTTAGTGTCTCTTCAGTTGAGCTACATATTACTACATCTGAGGGACTTAGACTCCCCATTCTAAATAAACTCCCCGCCTGAGGGACTTAGAGTTTCCATGTAACGACTCGTATAATATATATCTAGAATAAAATCATACAAGTGTTATTAATTGGTATTGACATAATCATAAGTGCATATTGCCATTGTTTACATACTTGACCATTTACAAAACATAAAAGAAACAACATATGGTACAAGTTATGGAAATTGCTAAAAATAAAAATCTAAGATCTAAGTACAATATCCTTCATTGTACACAATACACAGCGGAAAATAATCACAAAAAAAGATTCCCTTGAAACATCCACGCACAACTCTACTTGTAAACTAAACCTGCAAACAATATCTGAAAAATAACAACAATAATGGGGTGAGATAATAATCTTAGTGAGTTCCTCTATCTTATAGGTTCACTCGGGTCTACAGAGTTCTAATCAAATTCTAACTCAAGTTAATGGGGAAAAGGGGATAAAACTTGAGTTCACAAAACTCGCAATGTATGGAAACATGTCTTTTGAGTTCATCATCTCAAACACTCACTAGTTCGGAAACCATACCAAGGCATATTTCCCCGTCTGATCCTACGTCTAGGATTCTCGACGCGGGTCACAAATCCTTGTATCATACTTTGACATATGAATGGATTTAGACTCTAAGGGATAACATCAACCTTTTGAATCGTCACTTCCTATGGGACTTCCAACCCATTTCAAGCATTTTACTCGTAGGCTCCATTCGCTTATGTGGACTCAAACCTATCAAAGTAATGGTACATACATCCCAAAGGATCTCTACATAAGCATCACTCTTGGGATGACACAAATAGGGGTTATTTCTGACTACGTGATGAAATATAACATAACGTGACCGTATTCGATAATCACAAGGTGATCACATTCACCTTAATCACACGGTAACAACACATGTTCCATACAACGCATGTCACTCACAACAATGGTAACCATTCATCCATGACACTCACCTAGGTATCATATTGCATGAATATCACCTTCTAGTGTTATCTAAGTCATACTTGCAACCCAGTTATCTTTTTAATCCATTTACCTAGTTATAAGTCTAGGTTTCCTCACTCATCTTCATAATGTTTTGAGCATGTTATCACACAATCAAAACATCTAATCCATATTCATATATAATACATGTAACACATATATTAGCATAGCATAAACAATTCAAACATAGATATTTCACATAAGGCATATGATCATCATTATCCTCTACTAAACATTCTTGGTTAATACATGATCTCACAATAAATAGGACTTTCGGAGTCAAGTTCCTCACCAAATAGGACTTTTGGAATAAAGGTCCCTCACCAAATAACATTTTTGGAACAAAGGTTCCTCATAAAGTATTAACCAATTCTCGTGGTGTTCATCAAAATACTAGGTGTTCATCTTCACCCGTTCACATATTATTCCACATTCATTTCAATTCATTAACATTCTATCAATCAATAGCATATATCCATATTTCTAATTTTTATCATGTGAAGCATTGGAATAGCTTTCAAACGCTTGCGAATGTGCGCCAATCGGAGTTACGGTTCTCAAGTTATAAGGAAAACAAGAAACGGAAAACTGCACCCTAACATGGTCGCCCAGCGAGCAGCCAGCGAGGCTAGCTCACTTTTGGTTCTCCGACGAACCCCAGGCGAGGCCCAGACAGAACCAAAATTACATCATGGTCGCTCGGCGAGCAGTTAGCGAGGTAGCTCGCTTTCTGTTCCCCAAACCTTGCCCAGCAAAGCTAGCAGAAAACAGGTCGTCACGGGCTCGCCAAAGCTCGCCCGTGACGCTGACAGAAATCAGCTCGCCTTGAACTCGCCTGAGCTCGCCCGACAACTCAGGCGAAACTTAGAATTCGAGCAACGCATATTGAAGGCAACCATGGCCAAAATCTCAAACCCACATGTCTATACAACATACAAACACCCAAATAAACAAGTTATATCATAATTAATCATGCAATTCATCAATATTACAATATCAATCCAATTTCAACACCAAACCCTAACCCACCAATGTTCTCATGTCCCCCCCTAAAGCTACATTAACTAATGGAACTCACCTTGTTGAAGAAGAAGATGAATGATGATGGAGATGATGAATCCACGAATCTCCTCTTTCTCTCCCGTGATTTCTTTCTCTCTTTTTTCTCTTTTCTCTTCTCTTCCTCTTTTCCTCTTTCTTTATTTCTTCTTACTAACTTCTTCTTATTTTCTATTTTTTTTATTCTCATCCACCAAAATGTATAATAAATAATAATATTATGCAATGATATAAAATATCTCCATTTGATATTTTGACATGTAACACCAATTGACCAATTATTAATGTTACCAAAATATCCTCTCTTTCACTTATTAATATTGGTATGTCTATTTTATTAATAATTGATCTCTTCAGAGTTCACTAGTTACTCTATTGGTCCCAAATGATAGCATTTAGAGCACTTAGGAGGTCCAATTGTTCTAACTGATAAAAGATAGAGTACATAGGAACTCAGTTGATCTCAACTGACACCCAATTGAGCATTTAAGAGAATATGGGATATAACATTCCTCGGGCAGGATCCAACTTAAAGTCTCGCCTGAGACTCATATAAATTCTCGCTCAAGAGAATCAGCATCTCGCCTGATGGACTTAGTGTCTCTTTAACCGAGCTACATGTTACTGCACCTAAGGTACTTAGACTCCCCAAGCTAAATAAACTCCTTGCCTGAGCGACTTAGAGTTTCCTCGGGCGAGATCCAACTTAAAGTCTCGTCTGAGACTCATATAAAGGCTCTCCCAAGAGACTCAACGCCTCGCCTAAAAAACTTAGTGTTTCTTCAGCCTAGCTACATACTATTGCGCCTAAGGGACTTAGAGTCCATATGATAAATAAACTCTCTGCCTGAGGGACGTAGTGTTTCCTTGGACGGGACCAAGACATACAAATTTCGCCCAAGATTAGGGACTGGATTCTTTCCTAAGAGACTTAGTCTTAAGTCTTATTTTAGGGTTTGATGGAAGTCCCGCCCAAGAAGGGTCAATGCCTCGCCAGAGGGACTTGGTGTCTCTTCAACCAAGGTACATATTACTACACATGATTGACTTAGACTCCCTAGGCTAAATGAACTCCCTGTCTGAGGGACTTAGAGTTTCCTCACGCGAAATCGAACTAAAAGTCTCACCTAAGACTCATATAAAGTCTCGCCTAAAAGACTATGCACCTCGCCTAAGGGACTTAGTGTCTCTTCAGTTGAGCTACATATTACTTCGCCTTAGGGACTTAGACTCCCCAAGCTAAATAAACTCCTTGACTAGGGTCTTATAGTTTCCTCGGGAGGGATCATACTTAAAAATCTTGCCTAAGATGCGCGACCAGAGTCTTTCCTAAGAGACTTAGTCTTAAGTCTTATTTGAGGGCTTGATGGAAGTCTCGCCCGAGAAGCTCATTGCCTCGCCTTTGATACTTAGGGTCTTATCATCCATATTCAATATAAATTTGCCTAAGGGACTTATATTTCCCAACTGAAATTCTGGCCTATGCAGACAGCAGATGTCCTAACACATGTCAAGACATTGTGCTACATAATCATTTAAACTCAGAGGCGCAATAGCAGACTGATACATTGAATATCAGAACTGCACACTCACAGATGTCGCGACATCCGATCCAACATGTCAGTCAAGAATAATAACACAACTGTAAATTGCAGAAATTTAAATAAGACAGTATGTGTTAACCCAGTTCGGTGCAACTCACCTACATCTGGGGGATATCAATCCAGGATGAAGACTTCACTATCTGTAGAACTGTTACAAAGCTAAACTCCCCTGTTTACAACTTTATCCCTAACATCTACCCAATAAACATCTTTACCAAGGCTAAACTCAAACGTTTACAACCTTGATATGAGATACCTCACTCACATCCTAATCACAACCTGTGATATCTCTGTCTTCTGCCAATACAGAACTTGTCGCGGTTTCTTGACCTCCAAGTTATCTTGGACTTGCTTCAAAGCTTCGTCCAAGAACAGTACAACAACCATTACCTACAGGCTTCTGGTTGTGTCCCTGTACCTATGCCTTCCACTCTACATCCCATATTACAGAGTGAAGACTTACAACTCCTAAAGAGCCAACGACTCTTAAACCCTAAACCCTTATTCAACACGAGAGAATTAGGTTACAAAGTTATAAGTGATACAAAAAGTACAGTTTATTAACCCTAGGTCTAAGTCTCCTTATATAGTCTTCTGTTGGGCTTTCGTCTTCAGTCCTTGATCCATGCGCATTATCTCTTTGAGTGTTGCAGCAGATTAAAAACTAACTTAAGCCATTCAGTCCAGGATGCCAAGATGCATGTTAAGACATCTTGTTCGACATTACGTCTTCAACAGAATTATTTAGCTTGATCTCATTGTATCTCATTGTTGAGTTAACAATTATGTTTTACCAAAATTTGTTCAAAACCCAGAGCTTTCAATCTCCCCCTTTTTGACAAATTTTGGCTAAAACACATATGCACGGTAAACTCCAGATTGATGATGCATGCAGTGAGGACTCCAAATAATTTCAAGGCCTATACCTTACCTGTGATGGATTATATGAGAAAGAAGTTACAAGACACTCCCCCTCAACCCATGAACCAATACTTGTCACGAAAGAATAAATCTTCCTCTTAAGAGGCATAAGAAAACCATTAAGAAAAAGCAATATCAATACCCTTAGCAGCAAAGTACTTCCTTGGGTAACTCAGAACACATGACATGACTGAGTTCATAACTCAGATCACGAGACACAAAAGTCCATTTGAGAGTTGAGACCAAGAATGTTGTAACATCCTGTTGAGCATTTTGACAAGCTGCTTTATCAGACGTGAGATTCTCATGAGAAGATCAGAACATTTCTTCCCCTTTTTTAGACACAATTTGACAAATATTACCAAGGTATATCCAGATCCAAAGAGTGCTCACCCAGAACCTTATATAAGCCATAAAGACACTAGTAAGAGTGATACAGTGATGAGTAAGATGAATTTTGAGATCCCCTTATTTGAATTGTATCAACCACTACCCGATCTTTATGTCTTTATTCAATTTTGAACAGATTCTTGTTGAAGTACAAGTTCTAACACATATGAATGTATATTCAAGGACAAGATTTTACAAGTCCTTCTGACAAGTATACACCCAAAGCGTTTCCCAAGACGAAATCAATACTTCTGTCATCAGACTGTCAGAGATTCTCTAGACACTCTTCACTGCTATGACGTCCTCAACCAAGTCACACCCAACAATGTTAAAGAAAATTTATGTATTGAATAAAATCTTCACAGTTTTGTGATCACAGCCTACAGAGAAAAATAAATTCCCCCAGACTCAATCAATGATTCATAAGCATCTAATAAGAACCATTTCATATGCACTGCCAAGTTTCCCCCAACTTGCAACAATACAACAATGTCAAGACATCCTCCTTGACATCTCAGCTTGCTTGACGCACAAATGCAAACTGGAACTTCAACTGCATCCTCGCAGTAATTCATCTTAGATCAAGAGGCATCTCCCCCTTTCTAAGGTAACTAGTGCTCCTCCCCGAAACACCTAAGCTAATGACTGGAAAACATAAGATGCATCTTCATGTCTTCAAGAGCGCATCCTCTGTTCAACACACCTGCTGAACGCAATCATCAACTCTCTTATTGCTTCCTCTGACAAGAAACAATATTCACTCACACATGATCACCATCATGCTACCCGTGAGGAAGTGTATACCAACCATAACAAAATCTTAGCTTGAGATCAAAGTCCCATTGATCCCCCTCATCCTGCAACAATCTACACATCACACGAACTCCTTTTGAATTCTCATGTATAGACCTCCTGCTGCTTGAGGCACAAACCAATTGAATCAGAATGCTTCACATTCCTCTAAGAGACGCTCAGTGCCCCTTAGTTTGTAATAACGATGTCAGCTATCGTATGCATGCTCCAGAACTTCACAGCTGCTAAACCGATCCACTACTAGCATGACTTGCAGCCAGAGCAACATCCCCTTCGCAAGATTTTCCACTGACCTAACCCAGCCAGCAATTGAGATAGACACCCCACAATCCAAGACAGTCATTCCTTATCATTCTCCCGTATGATAACCTGGAACACTTTTGATTTTATGGTGAATATCCACTTCTGAACGCATCAGAAACCAGACCTTCATGCAATCAACCCGTGATCCACTTCAGTATTCCAAAAACTTACATCAAACCTCCAAGACAGTTCTTCAACTCCATCATTCTCCCGTATGACAATGTAGATACTTCTTAGGCACGATGCAAGTAACCAGTTCATCATAGAACCTGAAATTCTTCACCAAGGATAACTAACCCAAAGATGTTCTAACATCAGTTATGACATCTTCCACACATCACAGACACCACACACCATGGCTCTTGATATGCTCCACCACTGGACTTACTATCTGCATAGTAATCCACACTGAAGATCTTCACACAACACTGTGCCACCAGCTTGAACAAAGAAAACTTCAGAAACCCATAGAGAAATAAACTCTCATCCACCAAACGAAGGTATGCTTCCATTCTCAACTCAGAACTTCTGCCACAAGCTCCCAGAGAATCAGAACCTCCTTACAATTTCAACTAACTACTCTCTTGTACAAGAGCAATCAATTTCAAGCATCCTGCTTGAATACACATTGTGAAATCAATTAAATGCCACCTTTTGATTGACCTCACTCTTCTTCAGAACTCCCACAAGATACAATGATCCACTAATGAAATCAAATCTTTAAGTCACACGAACTACTTGCCCCATAGCAAGACATATTGGATTCACCAAGCCTCTTAGTCATGTAACATCTTCCCATCCACAGCTCCCACAAACTGCATGAGATAGACCTTTTTAAAGAATCCATAACTTCCATTCTCCTGTAGATCACCTTATCTTAAGCTGATGTGCCACATCACCAGCTGAGACTTCTGATGTTGAGCTAGATGTCAGAACATTTTGATATGACATCCAACTGTTGAATTCAACTCTTCCTTCTGCCACTTAGAAGAACCCCCTCCCTTCGCAGAACAAGAGTTCCATGCTCTTATAGACTTGATTCAACAGCAAAGTTTGAGTAGACAACCTTCATCCTGCTTTGAAACTCCAAAGACTTAAAACCTGCCACGTCTAAATCTTCAGAAGATAAGTAGTCCAAGACTACCCCATAGCTATACCAAAGAATGCCACTTTCCTCAGTAGAGCCGTCAGTAGAAAGCCAAAGATAACTGCCACTTATCCTCGACCTTCACAAACAGAGCAAGATCCATGCTCCAAAGCACCTAGATCAGAAATAAATTGATCCAAGCTGTAACCATCAAGATTATGATGTCTTCATCTTCATCTTCAACACCATCAAAGTCCAGACTAGTTTCTTGCTAGGAAACTCTCCAGAGAACACATGCTTCTGTCACACCCGACTGAAGCCACTTCTTAGGTCACCACCTAAGACTAAAACAGATGCTAAAGTGTATGCAGTACTCCTCCCATGATTCTGCACAAACTCTAATGATGAGATGTTCCAACATCCTGTTGAACATCAGTAATCTTGACTTTCAAGGATAATCAATTAAATACTTGTGGATTCCACAAGTAGAAATTGATCTTAAATCCTTGTCCAATAACTCTTCTTCACTGCTGTAGCTGAGCTCCACCAGATCATGTCATGAACACTTATAAAGTATTCAATCTTTTTGCAAGTATCTTCTTGGCAAACAGTGTTGAGATACCAAGGCTGCCACCCTTGACTCAAGTAACTAAGATTCTCTCTGAACGAATCTTATTTACCTCAACAATTCTTCAATCAGATTGGATTCACTCTTAGGGTCAAGAGAGATGAATCCTTCCTTGCTGTTTTTGGATGGTGAAAATAAATCACCTCCACTTTCTTCAGATTGTGTTTCAAAGAAACACCTTCTAGTCAGAAGAGTAACTAGAAGACTCCAGATACACGACTCAGATGCCTTTATGAGTGGACTTGAGAGAATTCTCAAGTATCTTTGACAACCTAGCCATCCAATAATTTATCAAACTCCTAGAGCAAGAACCTGATAAACTTAACTCAACTCCTCTATTCTTCAACTGACTTTAACTGCACCAAGAAACCAAGCTTCCAAGTACCAAGTCATCATACCAGATATCCAACCACAACTCCTTTCACTCTATCGCTCCCGACTTTTTGAATAAAAGAATGCAGATATCTTCAAATATAGAGGCCGACGATTGAGACCTTCCACCAACTGTATTCAGTAACAGCTCCAGAATCCCATAATTCTAGAGCTCTTCCATCAGAAACACATGCAGCGGAACCACCAATAAACAGATCCTGCTTGCCCTAATAAGATGTCACAACATCCTATAAGACACACCAATAAGAGAACTAGCCACTTCTCCTGTAGTTGTTGTAGAATCTCCTCAGCAACATGAACAACCTCCGGGTTGCTCCCTTCGATCTAGAACATCCATCTCATCCATTAATACCCTTGAGTATGTCTGAGTTGATTGATCTGATCTTCAAAACTCCTCCTTGTTTAAACGCCAGAAAGTATTTCCCAAAGATCTCATCTAGAACCAGACAAGATGTCTGCTCTGATACCAATTGAAATTCTGGCCTATGCAGATAGCAGATGTCCTAACACATGTCAAGACATTGTGCTACATAATCATTTAAACTCAGAGGTGCAATAGCAGACTGATACATTGAATATCAGAACTGCACACTCACAGATGTCGTGACATCTGATCCAACATGTCAGTCAAGAACAATAACACAACTGTAAATTGTAGAAAGTTAAATAAGACAGTATGTGTTAACCCAGTTCGGTGCAACTCACCTACATCTGGGGGATACCAATCCAGGATGAAGACTTCACTATCTGTAGAACTGTTACAAAGCTAAACTCCCCCGTTTACAACTTTATCCCTAACATCTACCCAATAAACATCTTTACCAAGGCTAAACTCAAACGTTTACAACCTTGATATGAGATACCTCACTCACATCCTAATCACAACCTGTGATGTCTCTGTCTTCTGCCAATACAGAACTTGTCGCGGTTTCTTGACCTCCAAGTTATCTTGGACTTGCTTCAAAGCTTCGTCCAAGAACAATATAAGAACCATTACCTACAGGCTTCTGGTTGTGTCCCTGTACCTATGTCTTCCACTCTGCATCCCATATTACAGAGTGAAGACTTACAGCTCCTAAAGAGCCAATGACTCTTAAACCCTAAACCCTTATTCAACGCGAGAGAATTAGGTTACAAAGTTATAAGTGATACAAAAAGTACAGTTTATTAACCCTAGGTCTAAGTCTCCTTATATATTCTTCTGTTGGGCTTTCGTCTTCAGTCCTTGATCCATGCGCATTATCTCTTTGAGTGTTGCAGCAGATTAAAAACTAACTTAAGCCATTCAGTCCAGGATGTCAAGATGCATGTTAATACATCTTGTTCGACATCACATCTTCAGCAGAATTATTTAGCTTGATCTCATTGTTGAGTTAACAATTATGTTTTACCAAAATTTGTTCAAAACCCAGAGCTTTCACCAACAAACAAGCTCATCTCAACGCCTCACTTGAGAGATTAAGAGTCTCATTAGTCAGGCTTAATATACAGTATCACCTAAGGGACTCGACTATAAAGTTTTGCCTGAGGGACACACTCTAAGCCGTCACTAAGAAAAATCTCATCTAGGATAGATACGTACAATGGAGCCTTAAGAATATGAGAACTCTTGACAAACCACTACGCCATTTTCAAGCCCTTGTGCTTGAGGGACTGTGTAGTGTTATTTTTTTACTAGGCCCCAAGAGAGGACATATTACGTAAAGGTAAGGTATGCCAACAGAGGGGCGAGGGGTGAGTCTTCCAGTAAAGCCTTTGGCCGCCCAAAATGGGCCATAAATTCGTTTGATATGGGCCTCAATACCTAGGGGAGGGTTCCCCATAGTCCACTCGCCTAGTAAACATGGATGAATACATGTACCCACAATGACTAACTGACGATGGGTCAGTCAAAGGGAGAAATCACTATCCTCATAATCAAAGGAGACCAAGTCCTCCCATGACCACATTCCTTAGTCATGAAGCTATGGTAAATCATTAACTGGTTCTCTTGCCCAAACCCAATAAGCCTTTATAAATACATCTCCCCAAAGGGAGAAAGAGGGGGGACTCAAGTGATACACACTTACTATGACCCAAGTTTACTCACAGAACACTCAGCTCCGAGTAACCTTAACAACATCACTCTAACCACCTTCCTGCAACCTAGCAGCATCGTCCGCCAACAGGGCCTCTAACCTCACATGATTTTTTCCCTTAAACAACCTCAAAAACCACCGTACAGGGCTACTCACCACCATGAGCTAGCCCTCACCCCATTCATGTAATATACATATCGGGGCCTCTGAGTCTCCCTGCCATTGCAGGGGGACACACTTGTACTTTTTTTGACAGTGCATCATCAATATTTTTTTTTAAAGAAGCCATTGTGGAAACGATGGCATAATGGTTAAAATGATTATTTATGATTTTGATGTTTTGGGTTCGAATCTTGTTGGGATAATGTTTTATTTGTTTATATTTTAAAATTTAATAATTTTAATATCCTTTTTTGTCCTGTATCTTTGGGATGGGGTTTATTTTGGTCCCTTAATTTTAAAAATGACCATTTTGATCCCTCGACTTTACTAATTGTTTCAAGTTTATCCTTCTGAGTCATTTCACTTAAACGTTGTTAGTTTCTCTAACATTTTATCCTAGTTAACTGCCACGTAAGCCAATGTTCGTCTTCTTCTTCAATGTTATAAACCAACATTCATCTTCTTATTCAATGTTATTATTATTCTTCAACCTATCAAATTAGGGTAGTTTTTCATTTTCTTCTTCTACATCTCCATCAAATACAACAACTGTAACTGGAGGTTTTCGTGTTCAACTTTACATTTTAGGGTTTAGTTAATAGTACGAGTTAGGGTATCTTCAATTCCAAAACCAAAGTAAAAGGATGAAGGCTTCAAATTCGTACCCATATCCAAAATATTTTAGAATTGGTAGAGAAGAGATAAACATTTTTGAATCCAAGGGTTATTCAGCTACTTCGAAGAAGCAATGGGGTCCTAATTGTTTCTATGGAAACTTGGTTGTGCTTAGAAGTCCGAGTACAGTTAAGAATTTTGGAAATCTATTTTGGGAATGTACACACTATAAGGTATGAATTATAAGTCTTTTTGATGCCCACTCTTAGTTGTTTATGTGTAACGATTTTGTATATTCACCCAGGGGTATGCCAAAAATGGATATGATTATTTTGCTTGGTATTATGATGAAGTGAAATATTATAAGAACATATTTATCATGAAGCAAAAAAAGAGATTGGAAATGTTAGCAAAAGAAAATGAAGATCAAAGAGGCAAAACGGATGCACAAAGGAGTGAGTTATAAGACCTTCAAGTGGCTCTCAAGAACACGATGAATTGGAAGAATTTATGGAAAAATTTATGTTTCTTACTTTTAAGTGTATTAATGTACAAATTTATAATGTAATTTTAGATGTGTGATTGAAGTTGCAATGAAAATTTAGATGAATGAAATGAAATTTTTAAAATTTAGTCTTCCCTATTAATACATGTTTATGGTATTGTCTTGTTTTAAACTTGTACCAGTAAAAAAAAACTTGTAAACGTGATTTGTATCAATTTGATTTGTAAACATGATTTGTACAAGTAATTCACCTTAAGTAAACATGTTTTGATTTACTTGTACCAATAATTCAACTTAAGTAATTAAAGAAAAGAAAACTAGAGAGATAAAGTGAAGAAAATACAATGGAAATAAATAATTAGCACAAATGTAAAGGGATAAAGGTAGATAGAAATGCACCAGATGTTTATAAATGTCTGATCTAACCACTTAACCTAATCTTGTCTCCAGTAGTTTCCCCTTGAGGGTTTCCACTACATATGTGAGCTTTTCATAGGTTATGTCCACGAACCTTCTTACAAACAAATAGGATATTTTACTCTAGCTAACCCCTAAACCAAACACAAGATTTTACACAAGGCTAATCTTAGAAGCAAACAATATTTTACACCAGGTTAAGCTCACAAACCAAACAGATTTGTTATACAAGACGGAGCTCAGGAACCAAACACAGATTTTAACTAGAAGATCTCACGATTCAAACAGGATCTTTTCATAGGATGAGATCACAAACCAAACAGGATTTTTTGACTGCTAATCTCACGAACCAAACAAGATCTTTTCACTAGTTAAGCTCACGAAACAAACAAAAACTTCCCTTAAGGATATCTTATACAAGCGATAACACATTTTTGAGTAAATTTAAGAATATACCCAACAACAGAACAAAAAGTCTCATAGATATATTTCATTCTCAAAGAACTAAGAAAAATGTAGTGAAGAAATAAAAGAGATGAAGAATAGAGTAGATAATTAGAAAGTATGATAGAAATATGTTTTATGGTGTGTTTTGAAATAATTAGAAGTCCTCTATTTATAGGAAAACAAATGGATCAAAAAGGAAAATGATCCAAAGGCTTTTTAATGATTCTAATCAATTAATTTTGGCTATTATTTGATTAGTTATTCCTAAAAGGAAAAGCTTTTAAATTACACTATCACTAATTGATTAAAGGTGACTCTAATCAATTGAGAGGCATTACAAAAGTGTTAAAATATTAACCTTAATGTGTTAATCAATTAAACCATGTAAAAAAGCACTCCTAACTAGTTAATAATGTCCTTAATCCATTAGGTAAGCATATACAACATTTTATAGGAATTTGATAAAGTTAGAGAGGATTAAAAAATGTTGTGTGTGTGTGTGTGTGATATTTTCCTTAGTAATTTAAATTTTACTCTTATACCTTTACAAGACACATATCACTCAAACACGTGCTAAGTAGTCGATCATGTGAGCTTTCACACTTTCTCTCTTTCACAACTCTAAAGCTTCAAGTCCCTTTGTTGGATTCATTAAACATTTAGCAATTCAATTAGAACTTTGAATCTTTTACCGAATGAGACTTGAGAAATTTTAATGATTAAATGCAATCAACATAGGTTGTTGGACATGTGAAACTAGGTATTCGCCGAATTCCGTTTGAAATCTGATCTCTAACAAGAAAAGTTTTTCTGTCTGTTAATAGACTTACAGTGTTCTGATCTTTGAGATAGCTTTGACATTTGATAAAGGGAATATTGACCTCTTTATCTATCTTGATTGATAATGAATTCACTAAATGTAATTTGACATAAAGTGTTGTCATCATAAAAAAAAATTGGCACCATCTTATCAAGATAAACACCAACGAGGCCATCTATACGATTGTAGATAATTGTACATGCAAGCACATATATCCACAATCTAAAGTGTATAAATCGGAGAAAATTGTTTCTTTGTCATCTTTCCAAGTTATTTTTCAACTCTCATTATTCTCCTCATGTATTATCTCCTTTGAAGTGTTGTTCTTCATCGTTGAATATCTTTAGAATATCTCTTACTTTTAAGTTTCATTACGTTGCTCTACCATCTATCATTGCTCTATTTATGTTTCTTTTATTCCACTGTGTTAGGGCCACCCACTTGGTGGTGCTTTCTAACATATTAGGGGTGTTGATCTCCCTCACTTCTCATCCCTCATGTCATTTTTCCATCAAGGAGAAAAGTTTTTTTTTATGGATCAATGGCATTGTAAAGTCTTGGTGTCTATCCTTTTCATGCAAAGTGAAAAGATTGGTAAGTGGAGTTACCTGCCTTGACCTTACTCTTTCTATTTGTGTGAACATGTGTAGTGGGAATAAATATTAATTATCCTATTTTGAGACCTTTGGTGGAGAGAAATATAAATGAATCATCCTCTTAGGTCAAACATGTTTATCTCGAGACTCTATTGATTTAATTTGATCTTGAAGAATCAGTGGAGTATGAGATGACCACACAAATATGAAGCCCTCTTGGTGGTTAGGTTTTTGTGGCTTCTTCTATTTATGAGTATATTTTCTCAAAGTTTCCTCATCCATACTTCCCAGAGTAAAAGGATATGTAGCAGCTTCAGGGAATGTTATATTCCTTTCTATGAGTGTATGTTTAATCTGATAAATTTGTGGCTACCTTTGTCTGAATTTGAAGTGGAGCTATTAAAATTCGCAAAGAATTCCCCCTCGCAGCTTCATCTCAGCGCTTGGGCTTTTATGAAGTCATTTTAGCTCTAGGCTTATTATTGGCTCTAGAAACCTTCCTACCGGTTATTTTTCCATCTTTTTTCCATGGTACATACTTCACTGAATAAAATTCAGGATCAAAGGTTTATCTCAGCGTTCCAGGTTCTTCCCCGGTTTGGAACTTACGTTGAGAATTTGTATGATTTACGGATCGTTTCATGTTGGTAAAGCCTCGTACCTTGGGAGCTCACCCAAACTTATACTAGGTTCCCAATGAGATTTTTATCCCTGCTAGTTTCCAATATTTCCTTCCACTATATGTATTAATATATTTGTAAGTAATGGGTTTGGGTTCACATTAAACATTGGTCTCACAAGTATGTCATTCCTTTGGATTCTCTTACTTCCGAAGATATTAAGATGAAGGAAAATCTTAATGCTTTATGTGAAGGTCTCGACTATGAATAGGGGTTCAACCCATGCAAGGTGAATCCCTTCTAGTAGAGGAAAGTTCTGATCAACACATGTGTTATTATGGGAGCGATCAATAGTACAAAAAGAAAAAAAGGGTTTTTTGTGAGGATAAAGAGTTGTCTTTCATTGGCGCATTCTCTTTTTTTTAATGCGAGATATTTTGGTGTTTGCAAACAAAATGAATTCCTTGAAGAAGGTTTTTAATATTGCTAAAGAACGGGAAGTTAAAGCCATCATCACCGCTTCTTTGGCTTGGGCCGCACTCCTCCTCTAGTTATTCCTGGTGCATCCCCTGCTATTGAAAGCTCTCTAATCTCCTTTGGTCGAGACTAGCCTTTTGATAAGGATGTTGTTGTAGGTGTTGAAGATAGGGCTTCATCCCCCCTACCAATAAGAAAAGGGAGCGAGATTGGGGTCAAAGTCCTCCTCCAGAGAGAGATTTGGTCAAATGGGCCCGACTTTCCAGGGGCACTTTTGTCAGTCATGTACACGTCTACTTAATCAGTTGGACATTCTACCATCTTGGATTCCTTGTACTTATCAAGAAGAAATTTATTCAATCTCTAAGGAAGATCTTGCATATCTCCATAACCTTCTTGAGACAGAGAAAATGGAACTTTTTTCTAAGGATGCTTTCTATACCTACCAGGAGACTTCTCTATTCTCCATGACCCCTACTGGTCGGGGTAATTTTCTAGCCATTGGTAATGCCTTCAAGGAAAGAGATATATGGAAAGGAAAATGTGAGGTGGCTGAGTGCAAGAGACCCCGACTCCAAAATAAATTGTTGGCTCTTCAGGAACAGGTAGACAAGTTAAAGTCTATTAAGGAGGAAGAAAATGTTCGTGGGTCCCCTGCTTCTCTTGCTTCCAAGAATGCGGAGCTTCAATCTTTTCTATATGCGGAGAGGAAGTCTTGTGAGGAGGCTACTACTGCCACTGCAACAATAACCTATCACATGGACAAGGTTAGGAAGGCTCTTCAACAAGATAAGGAATCTCTGTAAAAAGAACGGGAGGTTTACGAGGGATGATTGGCCAACTTGAGAAAAGAGATTATGAAACGCTTGACCAAACCCTCAAAAGGGTGTACGGTTCCTTTGACCAAGTGGTTGTCTAGCTATAGGTACTTTATACGAGTGTTCATATTCTCCATTCTAAATTTGACCTACATAACATGGTCTAAGATAGAGCCTTGGTGGATGTGATTATGCTCAACCTCAAGGCGGTGATGCTTGATTTTAGTTTCTTTATAACTTGTATCGGGTGTTGTGTCATGATATTTACCTATAACATGTATGAACAACAATATTTATTTATCTACCTTTCTTTGTCAAATATTTTAATTGTCATAGTAAACAATCGATTGTCGTGTTTGCCTCTACCTAAACAATTTCTCAAAAGCAAGCTTACAACAATCGATTGTAACCAAGACCAATCGATTGTCACACATTAAATTTTGAAATATTTAATGTTGAAACAAGGAAACAATCCATAGTCTACTTAGAACAATCCATTGTCCCTGAAGCATCATGAACTTTTATGAACTTTGACACACCTAAAATTCTGGCATAACAGACAGCAGATGTCCTAACACATGTCAAGACATTGTTCTGCATAAACATTTAAACAAGAAACAGAACATCAGACCGATACCTCGAATATCAGAACTGCAGAACACAGATGTTAAGACATCTAATTCAACATGTTAATCAAGACTGAACTGAAAATAGCAGAATGATAAACAACACAGAATATGATGACCCGGTTCGGTGCAACTCACCTACATCTGGGGGATACCAATCCAGGAAGAATAAATCACTATCAGTAGTATAGTTTTATGTAAACAACCTCAGGTTTACAGAAAGCACCCATGTTAACCTATCACTACCCAATGAAGTCTTTATCATTAGAAGTCACATCTAATTGATAAGAGAAACCCATCTCACTCCCTAAATCACAACCTGTGATTATCTAATAGTTAATACCTCATAACTATATCTACCCTATTGAAAGACACCCCTTCCAATACAAAGTTCAGTCAAGCATCCTTGACTAACAAGTTAACTTGGATTTGCTTCAAAGCTTCATCCAAGAACACTACACGATTCATTGCCTACAGGCTTTTGAATCTGTATAAGTACCTATGTCTACCACACTGCATCAAATCGATACATAGGGAGACTTACAAGAGAAACCTACGACTCTCAAAACCTAAACCCTACTGATCGCGACTTTCTGAGTCTAACAGTTACTAACTACAAGTGCACAACCTATCGCGTAGTAATAAAGATATCGATCCCACAGAGACCTGATAATCAACCTAGTGCTACGGTTTGTTATTGCGTTTAGCTAATGCGAAGATGTTTGGTTTTAAGTTCAAAAAGGGAAAGTAAAGGGAATCTAAATTTTTGGAATAAACTAGTTAATATTAGAACATCGGTACGTAACTTAGTATACCATCGTGGATTCAATAAAACCTAAGCTTATAAAAATAAGTCACATTATATTTCTGTAGAAAATATCAGTTTAAAAGCCCTCACCTCACACTCTCGTGGATCTTGCTTCAGACTATATTCCTAAATCATAATTTCTGCTCTCGCTAGCCCATTTGAGTTTAAAAACACTTTTTGAAAACTAATACAGTCTAATTAACTTTAAAGCGCTCTCGCTATTTTTAAAACCAATGCCCGATTTCAGCTATCCGGTTAAAATCTTACACTCTCGTGGATCTTGATCCTAACCTTTACTACCTTTTAACTCTCGTAACAAAAGTCCAATTTTAATTAAGAAATCGCGGCCAAAAAATAAGTTATTTATGGTTTTAGCTTAGAATTATCGAATCCATTCCGGTTAACTTAATTACATACCGATAAATCGGATTTAGCTAGACATATTAATTGAAACAAACATGCATAAAAATAAATTGCGAAACAGTAAATTAAACATTGCAATAAGAAACGATAATGCTATTATTACGATAATGAATAAAAACCTGATAAATTTTTAATAAGTTGATTCTCGCAATTCCTCCACAAGTCGGTAGGCTTTTGCTCGATGTATCGGAATAACGAATGATGAAGGCAAGATTGAAAACAAAATTCTAACTATGGTGCAATAGCTCCTCAATGTGAGAGACTATCACTAATTCAAGTAATGGTAAACAAGGAATGGGAACGGGAAACAAATAAGGAATGCAAAGAAAGTAAAAATTTGGAAATAAATTTTGCAGCAATTCGGGTAAATTCTCTATATGGTGTCTCCCTGTTGCTCTTCAATCCATGCTGTATTTATAGCCAAAGCATTGCCTTAACGTTGGAGAAAATATCGGAGCACAACTTTTGGTGGTTGAGAAGTCTAAGGGAGACTGGCTCAAGTGAGTTGAAACTGAAGTTGAGAGAATGTAGGAGCAAATGCTAATCGTGCGTGTGCATTGGTCTTTTTTTGGCCACGTCTGCGTTTCTGAACGTAATAACCACTTTGGTGCGTGTGACGGTCGTGATGACTGTGTGACGAGCGTGGTGCGCTTGTGAATTGCGTGACGGTCGTGGTGAGTGTGTGACGGTCGTCACACACACCACTTTTCATTTTCTGCTATTTTTATTGACATTTCTTCCTATTTTCTACTCTTTTCTCCATGTTTCTCTACTTTGCTCCTTTTTAGCTTGGACAATGAAATACCTGTGAAAACACTAGAATACTCGCGGAATAATCGGAACTTGGACTGAAATAACGTTAATATTAGTAGTAACTTAAGGCAAATATATGATACATTTTCGTGTTATCAAACTCCCCTACACTTGAATCTTTGCTTGTCCTCAAGCAATTAGTCAGTAAGAATGTCGAACAAGTTTTATCAACCGCACACACATGACATACCTTTTGTTTTGAAAATGTTTTGTAAGGCATTTTTGTTAAGATGACGGATATCAAGTAAAACAAAAAAGATACATTAGTGACACAAGCAACAAGCATAATCATAGGCCTCCCCTCTACACAAGTCAGTTCTAATCATTCTATTATAGCTCAACCTAAAGTTTCTCGTATCTATTTCACCCGGTTTCATTCTAGCGCAGTCACATTAAGCCCTTTGCCTTTACACGCACGTATTGGAGTAGTCGATTAGCGCCTTTGATCCTTTTTAGCACGGGGTCTGGTACACAAGTGTGGTAACCCTTTATATATATCCTAATCGTAGGTTGTGGGGGATCGAACCGTAGTTCGCCCTACCGAGTTCAGAACCAGGTTCCTCTGAACCAACCAACAATGGATTCTTTCTTTTCTTTTGTAATACTTTTGCAACCGTGGGTTTGGTGCATTTTTCAATTTTTCACAACAGCGAAGAATACGAAAGATATTTAATAATTCGGCATCAAACACTTATCTTCATCAGCTCTCCACGTGGTTTGTGTTTAAGACGGTGCTGACTGCTAACATAAACTACTAGGGGTTACTTTAGAACTAAAACTGAGGGTATCAGTATAATGGGTTTTGAAACTGATCTCGCATATGCAAGAGGTCTAAGGTGTCAAGACGGTATCAATCTTGTTAAATTTTTCTCGATTTCCTAACATAGCCTATGTTTCGGTATGTTAAGTTGTGCAATGATCATAAGAATTTTTTTTTGTTATAGCTAAAATAAAGTGGGGAAATTTTGAAATGTACGAAAATTTCATATAAATGCTTCTTTATTCGAAAGGAAATGCGGAAAGGGAATACATAAGGGAAAATAAAAGGTACCTCTCCCACACTATATCGGACATTGTCCTCAATGTTTCGATATAAACGCAGAAAGAAACTACAAAAAGAGATAAAACTAAAATAAAATCTAAATCTAACGAGGTCCACGTCCTCTGCCTCGGGTGCGACCGCGTCCATTATGGGCTACATGATCTGGGATGCCTACGTGATGGATATAATCATGCAGGTCTTGTACGCGTAGCGTTGGGGCACCCATCTCTTCTATCATACCGTCGATCCGTTGTCCTTGGTGGACTTGCCCCTGTTGGATTTGTCGCATTAGGCTCATCATCTCATTGTACTGCCTCTGTTGCTGTTCCTCACTTTGGGCAGCCAATTGGTTTTGTTGCCATATGCCCCTTAAGATTTCTTCATTGGTGACAGGGTATTGTTCTGGAGTGGCGCGACGACGACGTCTGGTGGATGTTGAGGCATCTTGGGTAGAAGGTGGTGGGTTCTCATGAGGTGGCTGATCCATCTCTTGCTCCATTTTGTCGACTGCTTCATTATTTTGGTTTTCTTGAGCAGCCACATTAGGCTCAGGAGCACGGAGATCAAAAAGCCAATTTTCTTGTCTTTGAGGGTCGATGCGGTCTCTGCATGGCATGATGATGCTTCTGATTATTCCGGTACGGACCACTGGGCGGTATCGTCCATCCACCCTTGCTTTAATAAGGTGGGAGGAGCGACAATACTCGGTATCCAGGGACTCAGGTGGTATGGAAGGTAGATTAGTGAGGTTGTCTTCCAGACCAAGGCCGAGTGCGATAGAAGTTACTATACCTCAGAAGTAGAAAGGTTTAGAACCTTTAGCACAGTTGGCATGGATGTGCGATAGAAGGAACGAAGCTGCATTAATTGGTTCAGGATGGAGCACACAGCGAAGGAAAAAGAGCTCCTTGGAGTTTACCTTGTGGTTGCTGTCCCTCGTGAAGATTGTGTGTCCTAGAACTCTGTGAAAATAACGTATTGCTGGGTTATGAATATAAGTAGCATTGAGGTTGTCCCAGCTTGAAGCAGCTACACCTGTAAGTCGATTCCAAAGGTCGAAAGCTTCCTGGAACCAAGCATCGTTAGGCAAACGGCAATGGACATTCTCGCCATGGTGGAATCCAAGCATTTGGGCGAGTCGGTTTTGGCTCACCGAATACTCAAAGCCAAACATGCGGAATGTAGCGACACCAGAAAGTTGGTTTGTTTCTCCCAGAGGTGTAACATAAGCAAATGAGCTCAGAAATTCCAGAGTCAGAGCTTCGTAGGTAGGCCACCCTTGTGTGCAGAGCTGCCATAGACCGGAATTTTAAAGCATCCAACGTACACCTTCTAGCATACCCAACACTTCAAGGCTGGCAATGTGGACGTACCGCGTCGTTTGAAAAGAGCGTTGGTAGAAACTGATGTAACTTGCCCTTTGGTGGTCACCTGCTTCTCCCTCTCTGAATGTAACAGTGGAAAGGTCAGGAGCTTGTCTTGTGCGTCTGGCCATGGTGCATGCAAAGTGCAATAGGTTTAATGGAGGAAGTGGGTATGAGTAAGAGTTGTTCTGTGAGAATGAGAGTGTTTTGTGAGGTTTAAATAAGAGGGTTTGGAAATATGAAGTGTTGGAGTGAAATTTGGATTTAATGTGAGGGGTTTATGGAAAGTAATGTGAGTGGGATGGTTAAAGAGAGTGAAAGGATAGTGGGTCGTTTGAAAAGAATTTGAAGAGAAGAGAAGATGAAGAGAAAAGGGTCTCTGTTATAAACAGAGAGCGCGTTAAAACAAGTATGACGTTCGTCACGGACCCATCACGGTCGTAAGCCGTGTTACGGTCGTGACAAGGGCGTTATGCCCGTCATGCTCACAAAATCTGCTATTCTCACAGAGGCTAAATAAAAGCTGGCATATTATATATATTGGATATGACAATTATAAATAGCAGTAAAATATGAGATAAACATTAGAACGCATATAAAATTATTGAAATAAATTAAAATAAGCAGGAACATTATATCATCAACTCAACCACAAGCAATGAATACGAATTGAATACTTTATTAAAATTGGAACTTCATAACAGTGTACTCAAAATAAAATTGCAGTAGAGTATTAAAGTTGAAATTGAACTGAAATAAACTTGTTCCTTGACATTAAAAAGAAATAGACGATAAAGTAAATGGTTCTAAAACATTAAAAGAAAAGCAATTAAATGGAAAAAATGCAGTGTGACAGAATTAGCCACGTTGCTTCTTCAAAGATTCCACAGCTTGGTTCAGATGATCAAACTGCTCCACTGTGATGTCCATTAAGTTAATGACATCGAGGCGCATAGTCTTGAGTTCATCCTTTACCGGAGCAATCTCAGTTTTAAACCCATCCATAGTGCCAAGGATGGTTGTCAAAATTCCAGCATATGCACTAGTGTCAGGCTCAGTAAAATTATGGTAGTTCGGAGGGGTTTCAGGGTCGGTTTCAGCTTCAGAGATAATATCATCATAATACTCATAATCTTGTGGTGTCTCAGGAGGTGATAATGGAGTGTTCTTAAGTTCACTCAACTCATAGAGCCAATTATTACGGTTATGGACACTTGTTCACTCATGGTTTGGTAAAGTGAATAGGCGGACAACCTTGTTAGCAATTAAGTAGTCAAAGGGAGCAGGTCCTAAGTTTCCAATGATGTGTCGGTTAAAACAGAATTCCAAGTTCATAGGACGAATGGTACCTAAGGGTGTGAGTTTGTTAAGCGGGTACCTAAGTCCAATGGCGTCACTAGTGCAAAGTGACGAATATAATTTTTAAATTTACACCCATTATACATAAAACGGGTGTAAATAAGTAATCCAGTGGCAAATTTGTAAAAAAAATATCATTTTAATTATTAACACGTGACAATAGACATCTTATTTTTAAAAAAGGGTGTAAATTAAAAATATTATTATAATAATTTAAAATTATTATTATAGTGAAATCTCGATTACTCCTATTAAAGGTAAAACGGGTGTAAATTTAATTGGCCAAAAAAATTATTTATTTTAACAACTCTAATTATTAATCTTAAACACATTAATAAAACATAATATATTTTATTAAGTGTTAATTAGGTAAATAAATGAATTAATAGATATAAATTTATTAAATTAATATTATATAAATAAACTAATAAAAAAAACACAACAAATAATGCATCAATCAAAACCCTTTTTTGAAACCCCATTTCTCTATACTCATTCTCTCTATAACTCCGTCCCCTTTATTTTATTTATTTTTTGGATAAATGAAGGAAAAATATAGAAAATCCTTTTTGTGGAAGGTAAACATTCATATCCTATGACAGTTACAAGAACCGGTCAAATTTCTCGATCGTTCACCTGCCGTCATGTTTCAATACCACCTTTTTAATTCATGCAACTATGTTTCTAATTTCTACTCCATTTTTTATTTTCTTTCAGAATCGTAAACCTTGTACTTTATCCAAACAAACTGAAACCATATTCCATTTTCCCAAAATTGAAAAACGACCTTGTTTTATCGAACCTTAGAATCGCAATGTCGTTCTTCTCTCACATCTCATGCACAAAGACACTTAGTGTAGGTATGTTTTACCCGCGTTTTTATGTTTTGTATTTCTCTTAAAATGTTTGTTTCGATTTGGGGATTTAGGGTTTATTCCTTTTAATGCCCATCTAATAACTTATTGGTTCATTTTCTTTTGATTTTGGGGTTTAGGTTTTGTTCATTTTATTTCCAAACTATTGGTACTGCATATGTCTATTTCAGGAGGATTTTTTGGTTTGAGCGAAACGTTCCAGGCTATGATACTGATAGAAGTGGTGTAATGACTTTCAAAGAACTCAAAGCTGGTCTAAGAAGATATGTGTAAAACCTTTTGTTTGATTTACTTTGAAAAGAATGATTTATTGTTGCTTTTTTCTTTACTTTAATTTACAATGCCTTCCATTTGTTTGTTTATGTATGTTGATTTACAGTGACGTCAGGCATCTCAAGATCAGAGACTCCGCAAGCAGGTCACTTTTGTGTAGTTTGACGTTTGTTCGTTTCGATGGGATTCATCCAACCAGTCAATTGTAGCTTATCCGTAATCTCCTGTGATTTGACGCCGATGTCGATCTGCCGCCGTTGATTTTGTCAGTCTTAAAAATATATTTTCTTATTCTACATCATTTGAGGTTTCAATAGATATTTTTGTGTATAGAATTTTACATATCATTAGACTAGAATGTGTTGGTATGTCCTGAATTTATGAATTAGTTTACTGGTGGATCTGGCTAGTAAGACATACAAGTGAAAAGCCAAAATTTCATTTTTTTAACATGCCTTATAACCTTAGTATAAGATAACCTAATTAACCAAGATATTAAGAGTGGAATTGTAGATAGAAAATGTCTTGGAAAAGCATACCAATGAATGAGACATACCTCAGTTTGATCAACTAGGTTGGTAACAAAAGCATGGGGAGTAAAAGGTACAGAAACCCATTTCCCATCTTTGTTGACTTGAAGACCAGAAACTTCTAATTGTAAAAGTATTGTGAGAGCATTGAGATCAGTATGCTAAGTTAGACCCATGGTTAAGTCTAGATCTGGACATGGTGGATAGAAATTTGCTTGTGCTCTTTCTCTAGGCTGCCCACCTAACTTCTTCAACAAGCAATCCTCCTCTAAGCCAAGCCCTAATAATATCAAACCTAAAAGCCTGCTCCCCAATGAATCAATCTCCTCTACATATTCACTGAATACCTCTCTGAGAAAAAAAAAAGTGCAAAAGTATAAAATAACAATATCTATAATAGCTTATGATCAGAACTTAAAAAAAAAAGGTTTGTGATGGCAATTTGAACTGTGACATCAAAGTTTTTTATATTTCTGTAACAAAAATGCAAACACAGTAGAGGTTGTGTTAGTTATAATTGATTGTGATTCTCTGTAATATAAAAAGATCACAACGTGGTACATCTGTCACATTGGTAGCAGCTACTAGTTTTTTTTCCTTTAACTTCGATCATGTTTGAGTAAAAGGCTTAGTTAAACTTCTATGATGTAAATGTTTATCATAAAGCATGTGTATACGGTATTTATATAACAAAGATAAAGTAAAATTATTTTCATATAAATTAAAAGTTGTTAGTAGATTAGCCAAATAAGTAAATCCAAACATATATAAATTTAGATGGTAGATTCAATTGAAAATTTTCTTACATGTATTGAGTTCTAATTTTTTCTGGTAGAAGAGAAATGATATCATTAATAGGATAACATGAATGAGTAGTAAAGCATTCACTCCAACACTTGACCTTTTCTCCACCTTCCACTTTAAGGTAATAATTGAACAATCTTACACTCTTTGTATGATCTGTTATACAGAGACTTTCTCTTTCCTTTGATGGCATTTCAAAAAGGTCAGTAATTGCTTTCATCATTTTATTACAAACTTGTTCAGGAACACCATGGTTCACAACTTGAAAGAAACCAAACTCCTCACAAGCCTTTGAAATCTTGTGAATAACATCCAAGGATGAATGGTTGATGTCATGACAGTAACTCAAATCAATTATGGGGATATAATCTAGAGATTTAACCTCTGAAAGGTTTGGTCTTTTGCTTTCTGGGAGGATGAAAAAGTTCAATCTGATTTTGATAGAAAGCTTGCTGTTTGGGAAGATTCCTTCCGTTATCACTGTTTTTCACTTCCCCAAGGGTTTCATATGCAAAATACTCTCACTGTATGTTCTTCTCTAACTTATTAGGTCAACATAAGAACTGTGATGTTGTCGCCCACATTGCTGTAGGAGTTTATTTAAAATAAAACCTTTTTGACGAAAGTGTACTATCTTTTAGGGTGAATTGAGTGGGAATGAGAATGACATTGATCTTGTAGCTTCTTCAGATCAAGAATTAGATGCTGAGTTAGAATCATTGAGGAAAAAACTAGCTGAGGTGAAAAGAGTGCCGATCAAGATAGCACATTGGTTGCAAAGAAACGGCAGATCCAGCTGCAACAAACAACAATTTGTCTGTATATGAAGATAAAGATAAAGATGCTTCAGAAGTTATTGAGAACGACACTAACATCAAAGGCCTTGATGAGACTTCTCAAGCTGAAGATGTTAAAGTGAAAGATAATCAAGGGAGTCCAAAGTTGCAAGATGGTAGTGATGAGAAAACTAGTGAGGGAACTTCTAAATTAGAAGATGACATTAAAGTTGGATGAGGAAGTAGATAATGACTGTGTTTTAAATGCTCTTAAGGAAGCATTTGCAGCTGTTGGTTATTCTCTTGAACCTGAAGGCCCGTCTTCATTTGCCGAAGTGGGTAATCCTGTCATGGCATTGGTATGTTGAAGGGTTAGGTGAAGAACAGTAGCTTATTTGAATTCTCGAGCTGCTGTTTCATTCCACAATGGTCCCTAGCGTTTGCAACATCACATAACTCGTCATATTTCTATTTCGCTCACCCAAATCGTATCTGTTTTGTTACAAGGCTGTGTTTTATGTTTGACAGGTGAAAATATAGATTTTTGATGCTGCACGCGAGGCCATGAACGATTTGAATAATGCTCTAAGGCTGCTGCTACATTCTAATCCCATTTGAGTCATCGTTTTGATTACGCAAAGGCGACTTGAAAAATCGAAGGAGGACCTTGCAAGAGTACAACACAACATGTCTTGCAGAAACTACAACAACAAAGTAAGTGTTTGGAAATTGTTCAAGGAAGATGCATTTGTTTTCTGATTTGCTTTGGATTCACCACGGTTCAGATTCAACGTCGCGGTAATGATTCGAAACAATTTCCTTATGTTGTGTTGGCTTTGATTCTGACTTGATTGCAAGTCTCATGCTGCTAGTATTACGCCGCTGTTATACTTAAGTTTGGATTCAGTTACGTTGCGTTTTCGTTTTTGAATATGATGGACTTATGTCATTATGTTGTGGTACTGCTTTTGGAGTTGTGATGACTTTGTTGCTGCTACTTGTTTTTGATCCTATTGCTTGTTCTTGATAAAATAATTGGTGTTGCTGCTGTGAATAGTTCACGACAATGTATTCGACATTGCGGTAACTATTTCGAAATAAGTTTTCTACTGTGTTATGTACTGTTTTTGATACTTGATTAACATTTCGATTGCAACGTGTCTATGCTTGATTTCGTTTGGTATTTGAATATGTTGTGTTGTGCTTTTGATTGTGCATCTGTTTCGTTTGCGATTCGGTTTATGTTAAGTAATTGTTGAAACCATGTTTAATTATTTTGGCAATGATTTGCTGATGTAATTTTGAGATGGATAAATAGTTGTAAAAAATACACTGATGTTGCAATTTATAGCTTCAAGTGTTTGTGTTCACTCTTCTTTTCAATCTTGGTAACATTGCGACTCCGAATTTTTATTCGAGATTGCATTGCTAAAATCTGCGATTTGACTTTGCGTTGATATTGTTTGCTCCATTTTGTTTTGTCATTTGATTCTCATCCTATGTTAAATTGAATCTCAAAATTCTTATACTATGTTGATTACATTCAAGTTTTGGCTATTGTTTTCACTTTGGATTTGAGATGGATCACTTTGAGGTAGAATATTCATAGAGTATATGTGTGTTTTTCTGATTTGCAATGTGCTAAATTGAAATCACATTCAAGTATGATTCTGTATGAGTGTAATGGTGTAGAAACTTTGACTAATGGCATCCAAGTTACAGTTTTAGTCTATTATATAATGTAAAAGAGGGGCTGTTGAGGTTAGTTTGATGTGCTGTTGGAAATTGTTTTTCTAAATACATTCCATTTATTCCAAAGCCCAGTAAAGTTCCAAGGCTTTTATGCATGGTCAAGAGAACTTGTTCGTAAGGTGTAGCATCCAAAATCCTATGTTGCTATTTAATTTAAGGTGAAGTTTCTTGTGGCTATGTGAACATAACTTGATATTGGCATCAACAAACCATACATTAATCTCCCCCTGACAGCAGTTCGACATTTCGTAGCTGGCTGTTTCTTTCGGTTTCAATTTTGCAGGTTATTGGTCGAAATAAGGAGATGCCAAAGTAAAACAAGATGAGACTATTTTCAGTGACGCGAGATTAAAATGTTGTAGATATGCTGATTCAATGAAAGAGATAACACTAGCTTGCTGTTGAATTTGATCCGATTTCACATTCACGAGTTGGTTGGCTAGCTGATAGTTTGAAGTTTTCACTTCTGTACACAATCGTGACACCGTGAAGACGCCGACTCGAAGAACTTTGTGATGATATATGCTGCTGAGATCAACTTGTGTCGGCTATTCGACGTTGGTAACATTTCAATTCCAATTTTCTCTTTGAGTTTGTGTGGTTTACAAAGTTAATTTGTGTTGAAATTTAAATTGTCGTGTCGATTTCGCTTTGAGTTTGATTGTTGCATTTTTCTGTCATTTGATTCTCAATATTACACTTAATTGTTGCATACTGATTTGATTTCGTCTTAATCTCTTTTATGGTCGTGGTGGTTGTTGCAAACAATAAGAAATCTTGTACTACTGATGCTGTTGATTGTCTAAGAAATTTGGTTTACTAGTGATGATTTGTGTATGAAATCAAACTTGTGGAATGTGCTTACAATAGTGACATACAAGACTGCTGCTGCATTTTTTCTTGGGTTCGAGATACCTTGCCAACAGTACATTGCAGGTGGGAAACATTCATGACATTCCTTTGGTGCTAGTGAAAAGTGGAACAAACTTAAGTTGGAATGATATGATGACTAGATTTCCATCTAACCAAGCGCATTAGAATCCCTTCACAAGCCCTCATCTCGACGTGAGCAAGTAATGTCTCCAAACTTTTCTCCAACAATATTTCAACAATGACAGCAGCGTTGTGGTTTAGTCGGTAACATCGTGACTTCATTTTATTTTCGCATCTTGTATATGCCGCTACGATAATTTGGTTGCTTTGTTGTTTTAATTTGGTATTGGAACGATTCTGCTTGTTAGTCGGTTGTGTGGTTTAGTGTGGAACCGAATCATATTGTTTTATGCATGGTTAATGTCGAGTTTTGTGATAACTGTTGACAACCGCAAACCACTGCTTAACAGCCCTTCTATGATGGAATTACTTGTGGATTTTGGTTGCTTATTGTGACTTTGTTCTCGTACTGCTGATGAATTTTGATAGGAAAATTAACAGTGTCAATGTCGCATTTGCGAGTTGTTTCAGCTAGCTGTAGGTTGTGTTTTCTTTTTGTGCGCAATTGGAATACTGTAGAAATTGCGTCGATTTGATGTATCAATATACCATTGATGTGTCTAATTTGTGTCTGCTATTCAACTCATTGCGGTTCGATGTTCCAGATGATGCTGTTGTTGTTGGCTTTGGTTTTGATTGTTGTTTTGTTCCATATTGCGAGATCGAAAGGTTATTTTAGCAACGAGGAGGCGACAACATCAATGCAGATCCACAAAGAGAAAAGCCTATAATACTTTTTCTATATAAGGAGCTCAATTTGTTACATACACATTAAAACGTTTCCAGGATCATTGGAACATGTCATCTATGTCGCCATTCAGAGATAAGTCACCTGTACTCACGCGTATTTAGATATAAGATTTTTACACATTGCATTAATTGCTCATCATATCAGTTATTCGATTAGTGTTTGGCAAATTAACGCAGCATTAGTAGCGTAGCAAACCAGTTGGAAAGTTGATACGCATATGACATATCTTTATAATCGCGATGCCAAAGTTAAATTATTATGAGCAGTAGAATCATTCAATAGTAATTCAGCTATAATTCCTGTTATATCTTTGGTGAATTCATATAATTCTGGTTTGCATTATGTTCTAAGCCAACTGCGATAGTGCGAATGTTGCAAGTAAGGGGAAACATCTTCATCAATGGAGCTGATCCCTCAATAGTGAATCAAATTGTCCGCTGAAGAAGCTATTTCAGTTGCTGCTAATTTTGTTTGAAGATGGTAAGGGATCGGTTAGGAATATTGATGAAGCTCATACAGCGGTTCATTTGGATTCCGACTTGGATAAGGTCTCCATTAGTATGACAAGCAAATCCCCTGTCTTCATAATATCTTTAAGTGCTACTCTTGCTTGATTAAGCACTACTTTATCTTTTTCAGCATTGGGTTCAAGTTTAGATCAAACCAGAATGTAAATGGTAATGAAGATGGAGAGCCATCTTTCGGTGGGAGGGCTGCCTTGGTCATCGCAACACTGCATCTAGTTGACGTGCCCGAGAAAGCCGGGAAATTCTTTAGCCTTTTGAATCAGGTTTTTTGAACCAAAGAATCAAGAGTTACTTGGAACTTTCCTATGGAATCATTCGTGAATATTGCCGGCAAACAGATTGAATGGAATCCTTCACAAGAACATGTATCTTTATGCGAGTCGATACGAATCAATTTCTCATGACGGCTCTGATTTGAATTTTGAAAGACTTGTCCAGTTTTCAATGGGAAGGGATAATATACAGAGACGTGATTCCTTCTCCTAAAACACCGGGCTCGGTCGAGTTCTAATCTTTAAGACCTCGACAAATTTGATGTGTGACTCTCTCTCTACTGGTTTTTCTATGTACAGGTTTGCATGCGTTTGTCATCGAATCTTCACTGCATTTGCACCAAGATCGCATAAGATTCAAGAATGGGTGGTTGGTTGTTGGTGATTACATTTACTCCAGATCTTTGCAGTTCGAATTTATGCATCCTATGTTTACTCTTGATTTTTCTGTTGTGAAGTAGAAATACTTGATTAGTTTATATTGTAGTTATAATTCTTATATTATTAAAGTATAGATTGGTAGATTGGAATATTTTATAGAAAAAGACATCTCCAACTAGATCAGGTTTCCGGGTTGGGAGGCTTGATTGCTTCGGTTTTAATCCATTACCACACATATACCGACATCAAGATGAACTGTTGTAGCCGCCTTGACACTATCGAGTGAGATCTCGTGCCGCATTTAACATATTGAGCTTACTGTACGTTTATGTGTCTCCTGTTGTATTTTCTTGTTTCATAGGTATTGATCATAACGGTAAGCGAACAAAACGTTTATGTAGTTGTTTTGTATTGCATGTATTTAATGAAAAACGTGTAGTTGTTTAACTTATTATAAGTAAACATGATTTTAGGATGGTTGTTTTGGTTGTACTTTTTGTTTATTGAATGTTTAGGGGTATACAAAATATTTGATTAAATAAAAATATAGGCTCTAAATCTAATTAAATATAATATAATTATGAAACTAAAACAAACATTCTATTTAAAAAAAATAGGGTGTAAAAATGCCAACATCAATGGTAAAATCGGGTGTAAAAATGTCAACATCAATGGTAAAATCGGGTGTAAAATGCCAACATTAATGGTAAATTTGGGTGTAAACAGCAAAAATGGGTGTAATACACCGCGTTTTTACACCCTATTTAAAGAAAATAGGGTGTAAATTTGCAAACCTCCAAGGTATTCACTGCTCATTTTACATTCAATGTTTATGAAATTAGGTGTAAATTCGTTTAATTGAAATGCTACTATTTACACATTTACACCAGTTTTCTATAAAATAGGGTGTAAAGTGGAATATATATACATCCGTTTTAAACAAAAAAAAGTGTAATATACCATCTATAAATGTATATATTCAAAAATTTACACCCTATTTCTATAAAAAAAATGTAATATAACATTGAATTTACACCTCTTTTTTATAAAATAGGGTGTAAACTGGAATGTATATACATTCATTTTAAACATAAAAGGGTGTAATATACCATCTATAAATGTATATATGTAAACATTTACACCCGATATCTATAAAAAAGAGTGTAATATAACATCAAATTTACACCCGTTTTAAAACGGGTGTAAATTTGTCTGACATTTCTCACCCGTTGAATTCACACCTTCCAATAACGGGTGTTAAATGTATAAAAAACGGGTGTAATTTCATATTTCTGCGTCCGCAATCATAGTAACTAAGCCTCCTATTATGATTGGGGTATTAGGTTCTTGTGCAATGCAAATAAAGGTCTCCATCATGAAGGTGACTTCATTAACATGGCGGCCTTGGGAAGCACAGTATAAGATAAATAGTTCATCCTTTGACACTAAAGTATTGTTCTCTTCTTTTCCAAATAAGGTGTGGGCTAGAATGTTGTGAAAATAGAGAATGGTAGGGTTGTGTATCTCATCAGAATGCATGTCATTCGACTCAGGGTGGTTATTTCCAGTTAGACTACCCAAAAAGTAATTCAGTTCGACATCCATGAGTTCTTCTTGGGTGGTTGTAAAGACAAATGGGCCACTAGGAAATCCTAAAAGGTCAGCTAAGTCTCTACGGTTATAAGTGTAATCAATACCAAACAACCTAAAACTAATCGGCCCCTTGTTAGATCCGAAACCATGATCAGGTAGGTAAACTAGGGAGCTAAGAAACTCAAGTGTGAGCTCACGGTAGGTAACAAATCTCTTTCTAGTAGCAGCATTCTCCCAACCCAATTGGCTGAATAAAAACAAAACACTATCGTGGATACCTAGGCTGTCCATGGTAGGTCCATCATAATACAAGTCATTGCCATGCTTTTCTTGGCCAAAACTTTAAATCTCTCTCTCTGAGCTCTACCTCTGAACACATTTTCCATAAAATCTACTTGTTGCATGATGAATATTAGTGTAGAAAATCAAATCAGAGGGAAAAGGAGAAGGTAGAAAGACTTTAAAATCCTGTAGCATGTAATTATAAGATCAGCAAAGCAGTTTCCATAAAATTTTTAAATTTTTGAGAAATGAGAATAAATAAGAATGAAAAAGTAATGAAAATAAGATTAAGAAAGTAAAGGGAAACAAATAGAAATAAAAATAGACTTAAGAAAAATGTAAAGAAATTTAAAAAGAAATAAAACAAAAGTTAAAATGAAAGAAAAACAATCTCGTGGGTTGCCTCCCACTAAGCGCTGTTTTTAACGTCATAAGCCTGACGAGAGCTTAGTGATAATTCAGTTATAGGGATGAGCAGGCATCTCTAAAAGTCTTAGACTATTCAAATAATCTCTGTTTGCAATATTATGATAATGTTTTAAGCGTAGCCCGTTTACTATGAATGGTTCACTATTTCTTCCTTTTATTTCTATCGCTCCACTTTGGAAAACTTTAGAAATTTCAAAGGGTCCGGAACACCTAGATCTAAGTTTTCCTGGAAAAAGCTTAAGTCTCGAATTAAATAGGAGCACGACGTCTCCCACACTAAATTCTTTTCTAGATAAGCGCGTATCGTGCCATATTAGTTCTTTCTTTATATATGTGGGCGCTCTCATAAGCATATAGTCTTAGTTCTTCTAATTCGTGCAAATCTAAGATTCGTTTTTCTTCTGCGGCAGCGTAATTTAAATTGAGGGTTTTAATAGCCCAATAGGCTTTGTGCTCTATTTCTACCGGCAGATGACAAGATTTTCCATAGACTAACTTAAATGGAGTGGTTCCTATGGGGGTTTTGTAAGCGGATCTGTAAGCCCATAAAGCTTCATTAAGTTTAGTTGACCAATCCTTCATAGAGGTAGCGACAGTCTTTTCTAAAAAAAATTTTATTTCTCTATTCGAAACCTCGACTTGTCCACTAGTTTATGGATGATATGGTGTTGCCACACGATGTTTGACTCCGTATTTTGATAGCAATTTATCGAATATTTTAGATATGAAATGGGAGCCACCGTCACAATGACGAGTCTTGGCACACCAAATCTAGGAAAGATTATGTTCTTAAAGAGCTTTATCACTACTCGTGTGTCATTTGTAGGAGAAGCTACAGCCTCGATCCATTTGGAAACGTAATCGACAGCGACGAGTATGTACTGGTTACCAAAAGAAGACGGAAATGGTCCCATGAAATCTATTCCCCACACGTCAAAGACTTCTACTTCTAGAATGCCCTTTTGAGGCATTTCATCGCGTCTAGAGACGTTACCAGTGCGTTGACACCGATCGCAATTTATAACCGCGATATGGACATCTTTCCATAGAGTAGGCCAAAAGAGGCCAGCTTGCAAAATCTTAGCACAAGTCTTTGAAGTGCTTGCGTGCCCACCATAAGGCGCGAAATGACAATGAGAAATTATGTCTTCCACCTCATCTTCGGGTACACAACGACGGAAAATACCATCGTCGCCCCTCTTGAAGAGAAGTGGTTCGTCCTAATAGTAGTGTTTAAGGTCGTGGAAGAATTTCTTCTTTTGTTGATAGGTTAGGTCAGGTGGTAGTACTCCAGCTGCTAGATAGTTGACAAAGTCAGCATACAATGGCAGCGTGGTTTTAGTGTAAACAGATTCTACCACTTCATTAGTTTCTGTATCAGTATAAGTCAGGGATTGTTCTATTGTATTGCTTTCTAACTGGGCTAAGAGCCTTTCATAGGGGAAATCGTCATTAATAGGTACTTGGTCTGGTTTGATGTTTTCCATTCTCGACAGGTGGTCAGCTACTACATTTTCAGTGCCTTTCTTGTCCTTGATTTCCAAGTCGAATTCTTGTAGAAGTAGAATCCACCTCAGAAGTCTCGGTTTGGCGTCCTTCTTGCTTAATAGGTACCTGATTGCGGCGTGATCGGTGTAGATGATTATTTTTGCTCCTACTAGGTAGGAACGAAATTTATCTAATGCGAACATGACAGCTAAGAGTTCCTTTTCAGTGGTAGCGTAGTTCATTTGTGCATGATCCAAGGTTCTACTGGCATAATAGATTGCGTGAAGCTTTTTGTCCTTTCTTTGTCCTAGGACTGCACCTACAGCATAGTCACTTGCGTCGCACATGATTTCGAATGGTTTATTCCAATCTGGGGGTTGCATAATGGGTGCTGATATTAAAGCTTGCTTGAGTGTTTGAAATGCGTCCAAGCATTTATCATCAAAGACGAATTCATCATCTTTCATTAACAGCTCAGTTAGGGGTTTGGTTATCTTAGAGAAATCTTTAATGAAACGTCGGTAAAAACCGGCGTGTCCTAGGAAACTTCTTATTTCTCTAACGGTTTTAGGTGGCTGGAGGTTTTCTATAACTTCTATCTTTGCTTTGTCGACTTCGATTCCTCTGTCGGATACTATATGTCCTAGCACGATTCCTTGTCGGACCATGAAATGGCATTTTTCCCAATTGAGCACCAGGTTGACACTTACACACCGTTCAAGCACCATTTCGAGGTTTGATAGACATCCTTTAAAACTTTCCCCACAGACAAAGAAATCGTCCATAAAGACTTCCATTATACCGTCTAAGAAGTCAGAGAAGATGGACATCATACATCTCTGAAATGTTGCGGGTACGTTACATAATCCGAAAGGCATTCGCCGGTAGGCAAAAGTTCCATAGGGACATGTGAAAGTAGTCTTTTCTTGGTCGGCAGGATGGATAGGAATTTGGAAGAATCCTGAATATCCGTCTAAATAGCAAAAATGGGAGTGTTTAGCCAGACGTTCAAGCATTTGATCTATGAAGGGTAAAGGGAAATGATCTTTACGAGTGGCTTTGTTTAGTTTTCTATAATCGATACACATTCTCCATCCGGTTTGAGTACGTTGTGCTACAGATTCGCCTTTTTCATTATTGATGACCGTAACACCTTCTTTCTTGGGTACCACATGAACTGGGCTAACCCATTCACTATCTGATATAGGGTATATGATTCCTGCTTCTAACAGCTTTTGTACTTCTCTCTTAACGACATCACTCAGAATGAGATTGATTCTCCTTTGATGTTCTCTAGAGGTTTTGCAGTCTTCCTCAAGCATGATGCGATGCATACAGATAAAGGGACTTATTCCTTTCAAGTCTGAGATGTTATAGCCTAAGGCAGTTGGGTACTTTCTCAGGACATGCAATAATTTCTCGGTTTCTATTTGTCCTAAGTCTGCATTGACTATAACTGGTCATTCGAGTTCTGTATCTAGGAATTCATACCTTAGATCTTTGGGTAATGTTTTCAGTTCTACAGCTGGTTTCTTTGGGCAAGGCATAGGGTCAGGAGTGAGTGCGAGACATTCACTTAGATTATTACCACGCCAATTATCGTCTTCAAAGATTGGTGGCATCGAAATTCTCAGCACTTCAGAACACGTGTTTTGGTGTTCTTCCATTTCTTTAACGCATTCGTCAATTACATCTAGGAAGCAACACGAATCTTCTATAGCAGGTGCTTTGAAAAATTGTGAGTGAATGAATTCTATTTTTTCTTCACCAACCTCGAAAGTCAGTTTTCCTTTTTTCACATCTATGATGGCTCCGACAGTAGCTAGGAAAGGTCTTCCTAAAATGATAGGGATGTTTGAGTCTTCCTGGATGTCCATGATTATGAAATCTGTAGGAATATAGAATTGTCCTATACGTACTGGAACATTTTCTAACATTCCTAGAGGAAATTTCACTGATCTGTCAGCTAGTTGTACAGACATTCTTGTTGGTCTCAGTTCTCCCATGTTGAGCCTTTTACAAATAGACAATGGCATTAAACTGATGTTGGCTCCTAAATCACACAGGGCTTTGTCTATGACAAACTTTCCAATCACACATGGTATAGAGAAACTACCAGGATCTTTTAGCTTAGGAGGCATGTTGTTTTGGATTATTGCACTACACTCTGCAGTAAGCATAACGGTTTCAGTATCCTCGAGCTTTTTCTTATTAGTTAATATTTCTTTTAGGAATTTAGCGTATAAGGGCATTTGTGTGATTGCTTCTGTAAAAGGTATTGTGACATTTAATTGTTTCAGAAGTTCAACAAATTTCTTAAATTGGCCTATGTTTTTAGATTTAGCGAATCTTTGGGGATACGGGATAGGTGGTTTATAAGGCGGCGGAGGCACATACGGTTCTTCTTTCTCTTCGGCCTCTTTGCCATTATCTTCCTTCTCGTTTTCCTTTGGTTCGCCTTCCTTTTCAGACTCCTTACTAGGCTTTTGGTACATGGCTGGATTTTCGATTCTAGGGTCAGTGGGTCCTTCTAGTTCTGTTCCACTTCGAAGTGTTATAGCGTTTGCATGTCCCTTCGGATTAATTTGAGTTTGACCTGGAAGGTTTCCAGCTGGGGTAGCGGAAGCTGCTTGTTGTTGAGCCACTTGTGAGATTTGTGTTTCTAACATTTTGTTGTGAGTGGCTAGAGCGTCAACCTTGGTTGATAATTGTTTGATTTTCTCACCGGTGTGAACATTCTGGTTAAGGAACTCCTTGTTCTATTGAGCTTGTGCATCAATGAAGTTCTCCATCATAATTTCAAGGTTTGACTTCCTAGGAACATTGGGAACGTTAGCAGCAGGTTTTTGATATCCTGGTGGCACAGCTGGCGCTTGTCCAGGTGCATACAAAGCGTTATTATTCTTGTACGAAAAGTTTGGATGGTTCTTCCAACCGGGATTGTAGGTATTAGCATATGGGTTTCCTTGAGCATAGTTCACTTGATCAGCGGAGACTCCTGCTAAAATTTGGCATTTGGGGGCAGCATGTCCAGGTACTCCGCATAATTCACAGTTTGGAGCTACGGCAGCCACGGTGGCTGCGGGTGTTATGGTCAAGTTGTCTATCTTTTGAGCAAGGGCATCTACCTTAGCATGGACATGATCAAGACTACTAACTTCGTACATTCCACCTTTCGTTTGAGCTTTCTCCACTGGCGTTCGTTCACCTCCCCATTGGTAATGGTTTTGAGCCATGCTTTCGATGAGTTGATAGGCTTCGGTATAAGGTTTGTCCATAAGTGTACCACCAGCGGCGACATCTATTGTCATTCTTGTAATGTACAAGAGACCATTGTAAAATGTATGGATGACTAACCAATCCTCAAGACCGTGATGCGGACACATCCTCATCATTTCCTTGTATCTCTCCCATGCATCGTAAAGAGACTCAGTATCTTTTTGTCGAAATCCATTAATTTGGGCAGACTTCAAAGTCTCCCACTGTAACACAACATCAATCTTGGAAGGATCTACAGCAATTCCACCACTCGAAATCACATGGCCAAGGAAACTCACTTCTTTCAACCAAAACTCACACTTCGACAACTTTGCATACAACTTCTTTTCCTTCAATACTTGCAACACAGTTCTCAAATGTTTGGCATGTTCTTCTTCAGACTTAGAATATATCAGGATGTCATCGATGAAAACCACCACAAACTGATCCAGATACTCATGAAAAATCCGATTCATGTACTCCATGAACACACCAGGTGCATTGGACACACCAAACGGCATCACAGTGTATTCATAGTGACCATACCTCGTTTTGAAAGCTGTCTTCGGAATGTCATCAGGCTTAACACGAATCTGATGATAACCAGACCTCAAATCAATCTTACTAAACACACAGGCACCTACTAACTGATCCATCAAGTCGTCGATTCTCGGAAGTGGGTACTTATTCTTGATAGTCACTTTATTCAACTGCCGATAATCAACACACAACCTCATACTACCATCCTTCTTCTTCACTAACAACACAGGAGCACCCCACGGAGAAACACTTGGTTGAACAAACCCTTCTCAAGCAATTCTTCCAATTGTTTCTTCAATTCACTTAACTTAGAAGCTGACATCCGATAAGGAGCCATCGACACTGGACTCGTACCTGGTATTAAGTCCACTGCAAACTCTACTTCACGCTCTGGAGGCAAATCACTGGTGTCATCTGGAAACACCTCTGGAAATTCACATACAACAGGTAAGTCGACACTTACAGCTTCATGATCAATTTGAAATGATGCAAACATTGCAAACACCAAGGCTTCATCTTCCACAAGTTCGTCTACTTGCCTAGCAGACAGGAACATCAACTCTCCACTATCACCAAACTCAGGAAACTCCACAGTCTTAGTATAACAATTGATATGAACATGGTTGAACTCCAACTAGTTCATTCCAAGGATTACATCGATTAGGTGCAAGGGTAAACACACCAAATCCATCACAAAACTCTTCCCAAAAATCGTCAAAGGACATCTCAAACACACAAAAGTAGTAGTAACAGAACCATTAGCGGGACTCTCTATTTGCATACTACCATTCATATTAGACAACTTCAAACCCAATCTATTAACACATTCAAGCGAAACAAAAGAATGAGTAGCACAAGTATCAATGATAACAACCAACTCAATATCATTAATAAAACAAGTACCTCGAATCAGGTTGTCCTTCTCTGACACTTCTGCACCACTCAAAGCAAACACTCTGCCACTGGTCTGAGCAGCAGTAGCCGTCTTCTTCGATTTCTGACACTTGGTATTAATGTGACCCTTCTCACCACAATTGAAACAAGTTGGACCATCATCCTTGCAATCATAAGCTCTATGACCCTTCTTACCACACTTGTAGCACCTCAACACACTATTAGTACAAACATCAGCACGGTGACCTTGCTCGTCACACCTATAACACTTCCCAGAAGCGGGAGCTGCTCCCCCACTTGTCTTTTTCCCATCTGAAGCCTTCTGCTTCCCTTTGTCAACAGAAGTCGTATAAGGTTTCCCCCTATACCGCCTTTTCTTCTCACTCAACTGCTTGTAGTGAGCAGCGGCTATCCTCATCGTAGATTCTGCTCTTGTCCACCAACTCAACATACATGTGGATCTGTTGATACCCAATACCCTGCTTAATCTCTGGTCTCATCCCATTCTCGAACTTGAGGCACTTGGACATCTCAGCATCAGCACGGTTGTAGTGGGGACAGAACTTCACCAGCTTCTTGAACTTCGCAGCATACTCTGCAACAGTCATGTCTCCTTGCTTCAGCTCAAGGAATTCCAGCTCTCTCTTACCACAATCATCCTCTAGATAATACTTTCCCAAGAATTCCTGCTTGAACACAGCCCAGGTTATCACAGTGCCAACATCTTCCAGTCTCTGATGGGTGTTATCCCACTAATCCTCAGCCTCTTCTGATAGCATATGAGTTCCAAACTGAACTTGCTGCGCGTCAGTACATCCCATCCCTTGGAAGATCGTCTCGATCGCCTTCAACCACTTGTGTGCACTTACTGGATCGTGAGTACCCTCAAACTCCGGTGGAATGTTCTTCTTGAACTCCCCCAAAGCACGAAACTCATCTGGAACTCCACCATTCAGATTGAGTTGCGCCACCACATTAGCAACTGATTCCAAAGCATCAGCAATAGCACGGTCATTCCTTCCAGCCATCCTGCACACCACCAACAAGGTTAGAAGAACTAAAACATCGACAGTGTACACACACTTCTCGACCGACAGGGGACTTACATCACGTAAAAACCTGGTCGGACGGATCAACCAGGCTCTGATACCACTAATGCAACACCCTTTTCTACCCCACAAATATCGCAGCGGAATAAACATAAAATCATAGTAAAACATAATCACCTCAAAGGGTGCACATTTCTCAATAAATTTAAATCAACAAAAGTTACTCCGTAAACAACGGGTTTTCCTCAAAATAACTCAAAAATGCCTCAACGGGCAGCAGAACCACCATAATCACAAAAATCCCTCAAAAGGGTTTATTACAATAAACCATAGTCATCAAATAATCAATAAAATAATAACCAATCAAAACTCAACATGGTTCGACTCAACGACCCAACCCGATGTTACACTATCAGAGCAAGACCCTCTACATCGACCAAAATGCAAATAACTTCAAAAGTCATCAAAAGCATCCACAGCTAATCCTGATCACCTGCACGTTACCCACGTGGAGGCAACATTCAAACAGGCAGGGTGAGTAATACAATTCATTATAATCAATATAAAATAAGATATGCATAAAAATGGCGTCATCATCATATACAACATCATCAGAGTCATCACAAGGCAAACATCAAAACATGTCATCATAAATCACAACAAATGCCACATAAATGCAATGCACGACAGGACTCATGCATGTGGTACCAATCGTCACAATCGATGGACACTTAGGCCATCACCCTCCAAAGATCCCCGTCAAATAGGATCGGTTCCACACAAGAACCGGAGCACGCCATAAACCACTTCACATCCACACAATAGGATGGAAGCCACAAATAGACCGAAGTCTAACATCATCGTCACTGGACCGAAGTCCTAACATCATCACCAGAATATGCTATGAATGCATGATACACAACGTTAATAATCATCATCATCAAAAATATCATTATGTGCATCATCATTCACCAAAACATCATGTTAATCATGTCATCATATATTCATCAAAACATCACAAATCATCATCACTTAATCATCAGTAACATCACAGTGAACCATCAGAAAAATCACAGCGTCAAGCAATCAAAACAGCACAGCATCATAAAACAAATTTCGCAAACAGCAGGGTTCGCTGTGCGAACCTGCTCACTGGGACCATCGCTTTGCGAAACGGGCAACGAAGCCCTAATCCCATACAAAAACCAGAGAGTTCCCCAATCTGCCTCTCCTCACTCCTCTATTCGCTGTGTGAAGCCCTTTGCTGGGACATTCGTTGTGCGAGCCCAAAAAGTCACATCTCAGAATTCATCCCAGTATTCACCAACAAACCAGTAACATAACAGACACAAAATACCCTACGAATTCAACCTCAGTTCACCCAAAACATCCCCTAAACATTCCTCAGGCATCATGGCAAATCAAAGGCGTAAAACTTACGACATTTAGGTCGGTTAATTTCACTATCCTAACTCAAAAATACCTAAACCTTCACAAATTCTCAAGATTCCCATAAACCCCATAAAATTCATTTCTCATACAAGATCCCACATATCATAAAAAAGGTTTTGCCTCGAAGGCTTATTTTTACCCGAATCAATTCAACCCTTAATAATCCATCATCGATCCTCAGAAATACCTCTAAATCATCAACAACTCATAAACCCTTCAAAAACCCAAAAACCTCAAGATCCATTTTAAACACATCACTCATATATTGAAGACAATGAAAAGCAATACTCCTCATACCTTAGATTGTCGATTCGGAGCTTCTCTCTATTGAGCCTTTGGAAACCTTCACGAATCCTCGTTTTTTTTCCTTTTTCCTCAGAGCTCTGCACTTTCCCTTATTTTCACGATCTAACAAAATGAATCCTATTCCTCCCAATTTCTTTTTGTTAAACCCTTGGGCTTCCAAAATGGGCTTTCCCCATAATACCCTCACTAATCCTCCTCAAAAGTCCATCTTACCCTTAATTCCTCTAATATTATTTTAAATTAATAATAATACTAATATATTCATATTATATACTATTATTTAATTAAAATAACCAAAACTCCACCAAAATACCAACATCGACACAAACCACCAAACATTCACCGAAAATTCACAAATATTATATTTAAATAAATTAAATAAATATTCTAATAAATTTGGGGCGTTACACTATCCATCCCTAATTCAGGGTAAAATAAAAGTCAAACTTCTCCAACATCCAACATTTATAATTAATTAAAATTATTTTACACTATTAATATGCCAATTAAATTTTTATCATATTTATTATTTTAGATATACTTAAAATAAAAAACAAATAGTTTTTTTCAAGTAATATAGTGGTTGGTATAGGGATGTCAATTGGATCAATCTTTAGTGGATACCCACAAAATTTACTTACAACAAATAGGATAAAAATTTGCAAAATTGGTACAGACATGGACATGGACAATTATCCATTAAAATAAACGGATACGGGTACCTTAGTACCTAGTCTGTCCCATCCCTGCACAATATATATATATATATATATATATATATATATATATATATATATATATATATATATATATATATATATATATATATATATATATATATAAAATGCTAACATACACCCAAAATTGGTGGGTTCCACACAAAATCGGTGGACTCCACACAAAAATACACTAAGGTGTATGTTGCTAATGCACACCTACACTAAAGTTATAAGGTGATCTATCACAATGATCATATTTATTATTTTAGGTATAAATAATTAAAATAAAAGACATATATAAAATTTGTGGGTCAAATAATCTAATGGTGAGATATGTGAGATGTCACGAATTTAAAATTGCACCCTTCGTCTAATGTCTTTTGTATAACTAAAAATTGAATCGTCTTTGTACTAGCATATCAATTAAATCCATATATATTAATAATATAATAAGAATTTAATTAATATACTTTAATAATGTAAGGATATTTCATTATGTCATTCAATTATGGCATAAGATTTTTTAATAATGTTTAGCTTTTATTTTTATTTTTTTACAAAAATATTTAGCTTTTATTTTAACCATTAATAAAATATTATTTATAAATGATTATAATGCACTAAACGTGTATAAAAAATTACATAGCATTTAATCACATATAACAATATTAAAAATATATTATATTTTGAATTTGTAAGCATTAAATTCAAATTATTGATAACTCTGGTATGTAACTATTATATTTTGTAATTAGTAATTAATTATATAACTAATTTAGTTAATTAAATTCTAAAGGTAGTGAATTGTAGAATTGTAAGAAGAAAATTATGTTGTTTGAGTGTGTTTGTTTTACTTAAAGCACGCAATTTTGCAATTTTTTAATTATGAACAGAATTAATTTTTAGTTTGTGAATATTAAATTTAAAATATGTTATATCTTTGATTTATAGTTACTAATTAATAATTTATGCTTTTTAATTAAAAACTAATGATTTATTTAATTTTAATTGCACTTATTATTCTATTGAGGACGCGGCATTTTTATTTTTGTTCCCCTTGATTTGAAGCTAGTTAATTTTGATTGAACTGATTTTGATTGAAGCTAGTATTTAAAATTTAAAATACTGGTTCAGAGCGGTGTGAATTATGACGGTTTCTGGTGCTGTTACGACAGTTAAAAACGCCATAATTTACTAAAAACTGAATGTTTAAATAAATTAAATAATTAAAAAATTTGTCTAAATATTTGAACCAATTTTATACAACATCTATTGATTTACCCAAGTCAATAGATTATATTTGAAAGTGATTTAATATGGTTCAAAAATGAAAAATAATTTTTCCAATTAAAGAAATATTTTGAGAACTATTTTATCAATATATATTGTATGCTTGAGACACTTTTGAACACTTGTATGCAACCATATTGATAAGTGAGAGTTATACCTTGATTATACTTGAGAATTCTTCAAGACTTGTAAAAATTAAAAACTTTGTGCTAACTTCAATGTCTTGATCCATTCTTTTTGAGCAAGCATAACATCTTGAATGAATAATGTTGTCTTCATCAAAACCATTGAGAAGCTTGCCTTCACAATCTTTATGCACTTTAAGATCATTACGCATTCCTTTCCAGCATTTAATTCCAATTTTTATCAAACATTTACATTCAGCCTTTTCTCTCTTTTGATGTATCGTTCGATTAACTGTTTCTTTGATCTTTATCGTTGTCCTTTACACTTCAAACACCTTTTTTATTTATGAGTATTGTCGAAAGAGCATACCTTACCAAATCGTGAAATATTCTAAATACTCATATAGCACATGTCCTAGGATCAATCTGATCGATCCTGTAAGTAACTAGAACTTTACTGTTTTAGAAGATCAGTGGTTGTTTACCAATTTTCAGGGTAAACAAATTGGCACACCCAGTGGGACCGTGCTAAACGTGGATTTGAAAGTTTGTAACTTTTAAATAACCGCTAAAAGGAAGTTTTATAACTGCCTTCTTAAGTTTTTTTTCTCATTGGTCGAGATTGTGGCAAACTATTGTATGCACTTGAGAAGTGGAAAGGTAGCCAATTCAAACGAATATAGACCAAAGAGAAGAAACGTGAGGAGAATGGCATATGGCCAAGGAAATGTGAATCCCAGTTCAAGTGTTCAGAACAACACCATCAATCCTCAAGAATTACCAAGAAGTACTGTGGCGCCAACTCCAGTTCCTTCGACAGGAGGGTCAACAGTGTTAACCATGGTGACAGAGCCAGCGTCTTCGACAGCGGGACCAGTGTTAACCTCAAGTAATGTTATCAAATAAATTGTTGTATGAGTCAGGATTTCTGGATTACAAATTGAGTATTATGATTATATATTCCTTACTTTCATTGGTGATCGCATAGGTAAGAAGGTCAAAGTAGACAAAAATTCACTCACAAGGGAGAGAGGTGTTAAAACAAACTCTAAATGATTTTGAAGATAACAAACTTAGTAATACTATCTAATTTCTTGTACAAGTATGCTTTTAAGTCTAAACAGGATAGTAAGACACATGGTCAACTTTGTCCAAGAGCATGGTTCATTTCTTAAACAAGCATAAAGTACCTTTGAGGACACACATCAATTGATAGAATCATAATCATTTAAACCACGTACACCCCTTGAAAGATAGTCGATGACTCACTAAGCATTATTTGAATTAAAACATGAAAGCCACGTGCACCACTCCATAAATAGTTGGCTTAACAAAATGCACCCTCGTACAAACAAATTTCTTAATAAGAGTTTCCACCAATTTTTTGTAACAGTGGGGGGAGATGGTTTGCTAATACGAGTACCCTTGAAAACATATTTTTAGATTAAGGAGTTAGAGAATCTGAAAAATGTGAGTCAACATGTTCAAAGCAAGAAGGAGATCATTTTGTAGAATTGTCACTCTCGATCGGTTTGACCTTTTTAGGGGCACCCTTTGTTTTAACCGATTTTGAGGGTGGTTTCAAATCAGTGGTTTCAGGATAGGCAATCTTCCTCAACTGCTCTTTGATGTACAATTGCATATTGTCATCAACTTTCATGAATCTCTCTTTGATCACTTCCTACTTGGTCATAATAGATATTATTTATCAACTTCATCCTGTCACCATCATCAAACTATAGCTTTTTCCAGTGAGTATAAATCGCATTCATACGTATCGGTGTATTGACCTTCATTTTCTTTGCAATTAAAAAAGCTCATCAAAGACCGTACGTCTTCCTAAGTGTACAACCACATTAAACCATTTGATCCTATTTTCTCAGCTCGCTTAACTTCGTGATAAATAAAATTCAATCCCTCCTGAGATATGTTCCAACCAACTGTAAATAAAGGATGTTGTCTTTGAATCAATGTTCTAATACAGTAATGCTCTGACCAAAAGATGTTTGTATTTTATTATGTTTATTTCAGATCACTTGGTTCACAGAGTATAGAATTATGCTCTCAACATATTTCAAGAAATATTGATATCTCGCACACACACCCTTCTAAATTGTATGACAGATTTTGCATATAACTCTTTTGTGGAAGAATTTATAACACCATTCCACGCATCCATTATTCTTTCCACTACCACACCATCTTTAATCGTTCTCCCATATTCACATTTGGTTTGTTTGGTCTCTACTGCAGGTTTAAGTTTATTTCTCACATTTTTTTGTTATGTGATACCTACAAAAAAAATGCATAGGATGTATGAAACACTTTTGCAACTTAATTCATCAGTGCGGCATCGCGATCAGTTACAATGACCTTTGGAATATTTTATTAGTCCTTCAACGTAGCCTTGCACACATCCAAAGCCTAAGTAACATTGTCCCCTTTTTTGCTTTCCAAATATGCAAAATCCACTGAAAAAGTCATATCCATCGAAGTAACAACCAACAATTTCATGAAGTGGAAGTTTATACTTGTTTGTTTTGTATGTTGAATCAATTATAAGCATAGTGGAAAATGTGTTGAACAACTTGATGGAATCAGGATGAGTCCAATATATATCTTGAACTATGACTCCATCCTCACGCACTTTGTACCTAGAAACATAGTGATCATCATTCAAAAGATTCAACGGATGTTGCATTTCAGTTCTTAGTCCTCTTATCGCCTTGTTGTTTACGGCATGAACATTTTATATTTGTTTGATATTTGAGACAATTTGAGGTCTTTTGTGTTTCAATGTTTCAGGTATATTTTTGGGAGGCACCATATTGAATGTCATGTTAGAAACATGTCCTTTCTCCTCAGGATTAAGGCCGCATAGAATGGGATGATCGGCTAACTTGTGATACAAGTAATGGTTATGTATAGCAGAAACCACATTAAATTTCCATGTACTATTATCCTTATTCTATCCACGAACCTTAAAAGGACAATCACATTCTCTCAATCTGGTGTCATCCTGTTTCAGGGTTGTTCGTACGTGCCACTTATTTCGCATCTCATTGTTAAAAATGTATGTCTTCTATCAGAACCATTATAAAACTTCTCAATTACAACACTGAACCCACGTTTGGTGCTCTACATGCAGATCCATTAGAGCATACGTTCACGCTTAACAAACTTCTGTTTAGTTGTAAAATGTTCACAAACATCTACCTGAGCAACCTCGGTTTAGCATCCACCTCGACATCATCTGGTTTAACATCATCTTCGACTTCACTCGGATTAATATCATTTTCGATGTCACCCGATTTAACATCATCATACGCAGTAGCTTTAAGAAAGTATCAGGGTGCAACATATCTATAGCCAAGCATAACATAGAAACATATTTAATATTTAGACTCAACCTTGAGAGTGTACAGAATTGCATTTCCGAAACATTTGCAACATATTCTAGAGATACATCTCCCGACTCAACATTCATTTCAACAAGTAAAAATCATATTATTACAAGCAATGTAAAAGGAAGCACATGTTCTTTACTTGAAATTACATCTTCGCTCCTTTTGATGTTATAAAACACAAAAATGTTGTTTTGTAGTGCAATAGTTGATTAAAAATGAATAAAGGTTTTTAAGGATTTTGATAAAATAGCTCATACTCTGTAAGCTTATTAATATTTCTTAAAATGACTGCTCGTCGGCAATGATGAAGATCTCTGGCGAATCTCACCAAAACAACCGCATTCCATGGAAAGCATTGCTCTCAACTACTCTCCCGATTCAGATCTATAGATTGTTGTTATTGGAGGGATGAATATGATGGAATTATTCATTACCCCAATGAGTGGAAACATAAAGAACATGAATGGAAATTATCATTATCAAAAATAAACGATCTGGATGTTTTTGCTGAACAAGCGAAAGTTTCTATAGATAAATGAACAACCTCATAAAAAGAATAAATGAAATAAAAATCCACCTTATAATTTTTACATTGTTGTAAGTTTGTTTACATAAAAAAAAAGTTTCTTAATCCACCCATTAATACTCTTAGGCACCTCGCGAAATTTCTTTTATGCCCCCTACTTCTGGAGATACACATCCGGACGCACCATTTTTTTTCTTTACGTTGGATGCTTCCGGAGACACATCTACGAGAAGTAATATGTCATAATCATAAATAAAATAGTACATAAATGCCATCAAAATATATACATCAAAAAATACATCACAGTCACTAGTGTGTGTGCTTGACAACATTTGCATCCCCTCCTCTGCTTATGTCTCTCCCGCCTCGTCTGTCTCTGCCGCCTCCTCGACCACCCGGTCTGCGTCCTCGGTCATCGATCCCACCCGTCCTGACGCGATGCCTGCAATACATAAGTGCCCCCGGTGCAACCTCAATGATCTCATCCAATACACGCCTGTGGTCAGACCCCTCAGTGAAGAAACCGGCGGCAATGCCTGCCCGCCCCATCTCCACTATCTGACGACAGCGAGGCAGAACATCCTGAGTGTGGTCCAACTGAGACTGCTGCTCCTCTAAGATCTCCTGATGAGTTGGTCTGCGCGGTGATCCTTCTACAGTGGGCACCATGTATGGGTGTGAGACGGTGAAGAACCAAATGATGTAGCCATCAACGCAGCTCCAGTATCTCGGCCCTCTGGTCGCCCGAGCCTCATCCACCAGTACCATGTGTGTCTGGTAGTCAGCAAAGAAATCATCTATCTGCCTACGTGTCAATCCGAGAGGAGCGGGGACAATTGGGTGTCTGGGTATCGTCTGTGTGTACCCGAACTGCTGCATGATGCGCTCCTGCAAATATGGAACAATGATGGTCGAACTGCATGCCAACCATCCCGATAATATTGATATGTCGTCAAGTAGGCACGTCCCACGGTGATCGGCATAGATGTCGTAGCGGATGTCCTCAGCAACCAGGCGATCGAGATAGACTCTGTAAGGGTCGACCGCCTGGTTCCCCCTGAGCGGGATAAAGGCACGGGCACGCGACATTTGCTCTGTGTAGTTAGGCACACTCCCCCACCCGACAATCATGGGAAAGTGCTGGAATGTCCAAGCCTAAAATGAAAATAAAAAAACATCAAGATCAAGCATTATCACAAATTATAATGAAAAGAAATGAAAAAAAAGTTACCACAAGTAGTGACACGCTGTCTGCCATAGTCCTGGTCTTCCACAGGCATCCCTCTCCCAGTCTCCAGTATGTGTAAGCCAGGGTAGCCGCCGCCCAGTTGTACTCATGGATCCGTGTGGAATCCAAAAAGTACCTCAGGTAAGCGACATCAGTATATGTGGAGGAAGTGTCCACAAACAGTCGTGTGCCGACTAAGAATAGAAAATAACACCTCAGCACACGCTCTCTGTGTATCTCAACCCAACTGGATCACCATCTGCCTAGCGTGCAACAGCGAGCGCCTTACGAAATCTACGTGTCAGAAAGGAGAACCGCATATGAGATAATCTGTCTTATCCACCTCCTTCAGCGCATTCACTATATCAGCCCCAAGCTCATCGATCAACATCTCTCTCGCCTCCTCCTTCGTCATCCTACCGTGACGGAGGAGGGTACCCCTGATCGGTATATGCAACAGACAGGAGATGTCGTCTAGTGTAATAGTCAACTCGTTGTGCGGTAGATGGAAGGAGGACGTCTCAGGGTGCCATCTCTCCGCAAATTCCATCAGCATCCTGTTATGGATCGGGCTGTAATCGATATCACAAAAGTCCTTCAAACCAGAGGCGGCAAGGACATCATGGAACTAAGCCTCTTGTGGCTGCTCGAAAGATAATATCTTCCGCCCATGGTTGTAGAACTTCTACGGCTCACGAGTCTGAACAATTTCCATATATAAGAAACAATGTTAGTAATCAACAATGGTACAAATTATAAATTTCCAATGAAAAAAAAAGAAACAAACTGAGTAATGTTACCTCTCCATCCCAGACATGTCTGGCAGTATGGTCAGTATACCCTGTTAGCAGGGACATATCTAAGGGACCCCTGGAAAACCCCCAGGCTCATCGTCGTCGTGACCAGCATCCTCCGCTGGTGGGTCATCAGCCTCTGGAGGTGGCACCGGAGCAACATCATTGGCAGGATGAGGAACAGGAGTATTCCGACGAGGCTTGCGAGATGACGGGGCCTGTGATGAGCCCTCAGCTAAATTCAGACGCCTCCGGGATGAAGACGTCGATGATGAGGTGGGATACGAGGTCGAGGGAGTGTCCTGGACATGTGATGAAGAAGGTTGTCCAGTAGGTTGTGCCTCAGCTGTATCGGCCTGAGTAACGGTGGCCTGGCTCCGCTCGCGTCTCACAGATGCATGCTGTGAAACCCATCCAAGACGCAATCTATCGTCTCTGTCTGCCATAATGTCTGCAACGGAATAACCAAGAAAAAACAATTAGATACAAATAAATAAATAAAACAAAAAAGAAAAAATTAACATTTTCTACTTCCGGATATACAAACCCGGAACAAGTTTCGTAGATGTATCTACATAAGCACCCAGAATTTACAACGTTTGGATTGTTCCGGAGCTGCATCTACAAAAGTGCCCTAACGTTAAATTGTTCTGTAGATGTAGATCTGAAACAACCTGCAACTCAAAGGTTACGGCAATGGCATCCCCTACCCATGCAAATGTGATTTTTGAAGCCCTGATCTTCCATTTCAGCCAACAAACAATACCTACATTGTCTCTAAACTATGTTTCTAAAACTATTTAAAGATTTCTACCCCTAAAACTATATTCTAACTCGTTTACGAAAAATACTCGAAAATAACTCGAAAACTCGAAAACTTACCGATTATATCAAGATTTGAATGTGTTGGTGTTTCTTGATCGTTGAAATGAACGCTCCTTGTCAAATTTGATTGAAAATAATGAAGTTTGGTTGAAAAAGATTTTTTGAGTTAAGAGAGTTTGGAGAGAGTTTGAGAATGAGAAGAAAAATAAAGAATGAGGGAGAAGAGACTCTAACGTGTAAGTATTCTAATTTGTTCCGGAGTTGTATAAATGGAAACATTCCATAGATGTAGCTCCGAAAAAAAAATCAACGTTGAGTAAAAATAAGGTGCGTCCGAAGATACATCTCCGAAAGCAGAGCGCATTTATGGAAACGCACATGGTGCGTAAGAACCCAAAGAGTGGGGTAAGAAATTCTAAAAAAAAAAAATTAAGAGTGTGACATTGAAAGATGAAGAAACAACAAATATTGTACCAACTATCAAACTTCTTTTGTATAAAATTAAGAAAGATTTTGATTTATCCTTGCATCTGATGAATTCAGAGTGGTAGACATGTAACTCGCCACCGTTGGCGATTTCTCAACATTTGCAAAAATGGCGATTTAGTTGAAGATGGGGATGAGATTTTCAAGCTGTAGAAGATAAGGTGAGGAACATTTTATGTTGAGTAATGTTGAGGTGAATTCAGAATTAAAAAATACTAATAAAATATCCTCTTATAAATAGAATAATTATAATAAAATCCCAGCAGGTTAATATAGACAGCTGATATTTTTACCATTCCTCCACACCAGACCCCAGTAAATATCCACCGATTTTATGTCTCTCCACCACAAGGAACTTAAAATTTTAACTCTCCCAAGCTAGAACCATATTTATGTGGTAATGCAGAATGCAATAGAGATATGTACTGTTTTTAATCTATAACAATATTAAGAGAACAAAGAATGTGCCAAAAACCAGTAAAGAATGTGGTTCTATTTTTGGTTTGAATTTCTTTGAGGACTCCTTAAACTATCACTTGAGTGTATTGGAAACAAAGAATGTTCTGTGATATGCATTTCCTTCCCCTATTACTCCTAAACTACAGCAAATACACACTACCCAGCACCAGGGCCGTCTTTGAGGAGGCGGAATACCACATGACACAGGGCCCAAATTTTAATACGGTTAAACCATGATTAAAAATGGCCTCACAAAATATTTGTCACTCTTAAACTATTAAAAAAAAATAGAACTTCTATTTGTTTTCCTACAGCTAAATCGTGACTAACCTACACAAAACTTCCAAAAACTTAAGACATACCACCCTTAACAATCTGCCACGGGACTACAACAGTAGGCTCAACTAGCAGCAAAACTTGAGAATGAGTAAAAATAATCAAAGACACTTGCTTCCAATACACTCAACCCAAACGTAGCTCTTCAACCCATGGATCCAACCAAAAACCAGCATCACTCCCACCTCCAACTTCCTCTTTCAAATTTCCTGTGAGCCACCCCTCCGCATCAGAACAGGTAATGCTAAGACTCATTTGACCAAAATAAACTCATTTTCATAAGAGCATTCAGATGAAGTCCAATTAAAATATACATCCAATGTTATCTTGTATAAATCCAATTTGCATCTATTTAAATATTCTGCAGCAATTTTACATGTTATATGCTCTTCAAACTAAATGCATAATAAAAGGGATTATGCTAATGTCTAGCTATATATCTTTGAAAATTGTAATTGTGAAACTTACTGAAAATTGATGCAGAAAACATAACAAATAATACTGAAAAGTAAAAAGCTAAGAATTCAGTGGAAGTAATCAACTAGTTCATATATAGTGTCAAAAAATCTTGTCCCAAAAATTGTTTCAATGCATCTTGCTTCAATAGATCAGACATAAAAAGAATGTGTTTTCTACAAGGAAACTCATGTAAGGCTTCTGATTCAAAGAACAACTTCAATTTACATGGAGTCATATAAACAATTGTTGTCCGCAACCGCAAATTGCTGATGCGGTAGCCTCTGCAACCGCATCAGACCGCAATTGCGGTGTGATTTAAAATCATGTGTTAAGCCGCATTAAGAACCGAATCTAACAACTCCACCCATGTCTCTCCAAGTATTTCCATCAACATTCAAAATTTGAGAACCCAAAAACTCAATTTACATTTGATGTAATGAAAATATCAACATTAAGGGTTTTTCAATAGTGTATTTCAATCATCTCCCAATCAAAATTCACGGTCACAATGTGCATCGCAACACCCCCAATGGTCGCAATGGCAACACCAGCAGACCACAATTTAAAACTATGATATAAACATTGCATAAAACCATGATATAAACATTGCAGTAAATAAAAAAAAAAAAAAAAAACTCAGAGTTAGAAGATAAATCAATACATATATTGTCATGAACAAACAAACCACCACCATTAGAAGATAAATCAACATGCCTATGATAAAAAGTGAAACAATCAAACTCTCATCATTCTCAAGCCACTACCAATGCAATACGAAACTCTAGGCAGTATATACTCTTGGCAACTTCTTCGCAGACCAATTACTCATAGTGAACTCTTCAAGAAGCACACAACACTCCCACATATGATCATAAAACTTGTCATTAATATTATTACCAGACAAATTAATCTTGCGGAGTTTCGGAAATTTCACCGAATGATTATCCTCCAGAACAAAATCAGAAACCCTAGAAACAGCGGGATAAGTGAGATTGACTTCTTCGAGTGAAGGGAAACAATAAGCAATGAAAAGAAGATGATTCTTGTTGATAAAAGGCATTCTGGAACATGAGAAATAGGTCAGATTCTTCATCGTTTTGGATAAAGCTAGTAATCCATTCACCGGCATGTTGTTGCAGGATAAGGATCGTAAGTCGTAGGGGAAAGTGGCGATTTGGATGAGAAGAGCGTCGATGTTTAGGGTTTGGGGTAGGAGAGTGAGGTCGAGGGATGTGAGGTTAGGGAAGCGGTGGAAGAGGTTTGGAATGGAACGTAAGGTGGGATAGGTGATTGTGAGGGAGAGTCGGAGACGGCTCGTGATGGAGAGGAACTGTTTGGAGACGGTGGTGAGAGGCTGGAGAGTGCGGTGGTGGCCGCCGTTGAGGAGTTTGAAGATGTATTCCCATAGTTCGTCTGGTAAATATGAAGATGAATCTTTTGGTGCGGCCATTGTATTTGGTAGAATGGATTGGGATGGAGCTGTTGATGCCATTGTTAGAGAGTAACGATTAGCATGGGAAAAAAAAGATGTCTTTTCTGAGTAGACCGAATTTAATGGGCGAAAATGACTTAATTGATGCTAGTGTGGGGAAAAATTCGGTTTTCAATTAGGGAGGTGAGAATACTAATGTGTCGTACATTTAAGGGTGGGAATAGCCGATATCCGATGGCCGATAGCCGACTCTATGTACTTATGTAGATTAAAAGTCTTTATAGGATAAAAAAAAATTTTAACTATTAATTTTAGTTTTGAAAATTTTACCCATACCCTATTATTATTCCTTCCTTAACTCTTATATTTTTTAAAATATTTTAATTCTATCATTTTTATTTATCAAACAATTTTATTATTTAATATTTATTATTTTTCGGTATATATTTTTTCTTCACTAAATAACTTGCAATCAAATTTTAATCAAATTTTTTTATATGTATTTTTTCTTTACCAAATAAATTGAAATTAAGTTTTCCGGTGTGTATTTTTTCTTCACCAAATAATTTGCAATCAAATTTTTCAATATGTAATTTTTCTTCAACAGTTAAATTACATACCGAAAAACTTGATTGCAAATTATTTGGTGAAGAAAAAATACATACCAGAAAACTTGATTGTAAGTTATTTGGTGAACAAAAAATACATACCGGAAAATTTGATTGCAAGTTATTTGGTGAAAAAAAAATACACACTGGAAAACTTGATTGCAAGTTATTTGGTGAAGAAAATATACATACTGAATAACTTGATTGCAAGTTATTTGGTGAAGAAAAATACATACCGAAAAATAATAAATATTAAATAATAAAATTATTTGATAAGTGAAAAGGATAAAATTGGAATATTTTAGAAAATGTAAGGATAGAAGGATAATGGTAGGGGTATGAGGTAAAATTTTCTTTAGGTTTTAATGTTAAGTCTAGGGTGAGGGCTCAATTAAATCCCTCACCGATGAAACCCCAAAAAATAATCAATAGATTAAATAGATGATTCAGATTTAATATAATTAAAATAAGAACATGTAAAATCAATTGTAGGTAATTGTTTTACACTATTACAATATTCTTACTTTTCGTAAGAAATTTTTTCATTAAACTTCAATTTTTTTTTCATTCTACTTTCCGCTTCATATGCAACCTTTCAACATCGATCCTTTCTTCTTCGATTATCAACCTTCCGAACTCCGAATCGCCTCAAAGTTCTACTTTACGCTTCATATGCAATCTTGATCTGCAAGGGCTTCATATATTCATCATTTATCGATTATTTCCGTTTCTCTCAAGCTTTCTCAATTGCAGTTTTAATTTTTTACGGACAGTCACTGTTAGAAACAAAGAGAAAGTGCTTCATGTCCAAAGTCCATGGTTTGGTAATTGGTGTTTTATAAAGCCACTGCAAATTCTTAATCCCAATTTCTAATTTTTCTCTCAGTCGCTTTCTTCTCCGATTAGTTTCGGTTTCGCCGAGGATTTCAGTCACTAATTGGCGTTTTCGAGCAGGGTTTTAATTGTCGTTCAATTTTCTGGTGTGGCAAGTTTCAAAGAATTACATTTCTTATACTTTATAATTTGTTGTCATTATCTTGTGCACAATTTTTTTTAAATGTTAGATGTATCATGGAATGTGAAAGTAAAATAGCCCAGTGTCATACATTTACAGAACTGAAGTTTATTGCATTTAATAACAATGTAGAAGATTAGGTGTTTGATTATGAATTCAGAAATGTGTGAATAATTTGGGTAAAGTTTTAATTGGTCATTTGATGATAAATTTTGTTTTTGTTCCTAAGAAGTATTTAAATTCAAATAATAATAACCCACTCATATTTTTGATGTTGTTATAATTCTTAATCTCGTCCACCATCACAGTATCAAGTCAAATACCATATAGTTTATGAGATGGGGGAGCGTGATTATGTGTATCGTACAAAAACTTGACACTAAATATGAGGTTTTTAATTAAGGTCTTTTGATTCAGGGTTTTTTGTTGAATTAGGTTTGGGATGTCGTGGTTAATTACAGGTGATGTTAAACATGTTAATAATTTGATCTGAATTGATTAATTAAGTTACATTTGAGTGTCGAACAAAAGAACAATATTAAACGACATTTTGTTCTTCTAAAATTGTTATTTAATTAGCCAAATTTGCTTGAGTATATGCGTTTGTAATTTTTGTCATTGTGAAATAATGTTGATTACATAATTAGAACAGGAAATAGAGAAAGAGCATTGGTACCATTTGTCGAATAGTTATAGGTGGTATGTAGGTAAAAGGAGAAATTTTTAAATGCTAGTATTAGTGTACTTTGGTACTTATGTTAAAACTATGTTGTTTATTGTGATAGGGACTAGAAGACTTGTCAACTAGAGTAGTTGATGAAACAACATATGAGACCACTGGCGTTGATGACATTAGTGCTGAGGATGAAGAATCTATTGAAAAAATAATAAATTTGATAGCATGGAGGATATTCTTAGCATGGACCTAAAAAGATTGAGTCCCCATGAGATAAGGAAATTTCAATTTCCAAGTCTGGACATGGCTTATGAGTTTTACAACCAGTATGCTAAAATGAACGGGTTTGCAGTTCACAAGAGCAAGATCCTTAGAAGCAAGAAAGGAGAAATATTACATCGGACATTTGTTTGTCACGGACAAGGGTTTAGAGAGGATAGAGGTTTAACAATAGAAAATCGTAAACATGAGTGTAAACCTGAGACTCACTGTGGATGTGAAGCAAATTTTCTAGTGCATATAGATATGTTCTCACAATGTTAGTGGATAACAGTTTTTAACGATCAACGCAATCATGATCTTTTAGATGAAGAGTACCATGGAATGCTTGCTTCACATCAAAAATTGAAAGAGGCAGATATAATGCAGATGAACGACATGTTGAAAGTTGGAATAAGGTCGTCTCAATTCTATGGTTCTTTTGCCAACCAATAAGGAGGGTATGAAAAAATAGGGTTTCGTAAGAAGGATACATATAATCAAATAGGAAAGCAACGCCTTTTGCAACGATGTGATGGTAAAAAATACTTTACACTATCTTCGTGGGCTGGCATCAAATGACCCGATGATGTTTTATCGCCATACTATTGATGGAGAAGGTAGGCTTAAACACCTTTTTTTTGTGCGATGGTATAAGCTAGATGGATTTCAAATTTTTTGGTGACGTGTTGGCATTTAATGCAACATACAGGACGAACAGATACCATTTCCCCTTAGTGGTGTTTTCTGGAGTTAATAACTATAATCATAATATTATATTTGGCGGGGTTATTGTTGCAAATGAAAAAGAAGGAACATATGTATAGGCTCTTGAACAAATTTTGGAAGCAATGTCAGGTAAGTCGCCTATATATATCATTACTGATGGCGATCTTGCAATGAAAAAAGCAATACAAAGGGTGTTTATGAATGTTTATCATAGGTTGTATGCTAGGCATCTAATTCGCAATGCAACGTTTAACATTGGAGTTCCTGAATTTGTTAGTCAATTTAGGAAATACATGTTGGGTGACTATGACCTATGGGAGTTTCGGCGCAAGTGGGCTGATATGATTGACACATTTGGGTTGCAAGACAACAAGTGGGTTACTGAACTATATGCAAAGAGAAAGATGTGGGCGACAACTCATATACGTGGAAAAAAATTTGATGGGTTTAGAGAGTACCATGGAATGCTTGCTTCACATCAAAAAATGAAAGAGTCAGATATAATGCAGATGAACGACATGTTGAAGGTTGGAATAAGGTCATCTCAATTCTATGGTTCTTTTGCCAACCAATTAGGAGGGTATGAAAAAATAGGGTTTCGTAGGAAGAATATATATAATCAAATAGGAAAGTAATGCCTTTTGCAACTATGTGATGGTAAAAATGCTTTACACTATTTTCGTGGGCTGGCATCAGATGACCCGATGATGTTTTATCGCCACACTTTTGATGGAGAATGTAGGCTTGAACACCTTTTTTTGTGCGATGGTATAAGCCAGATGGATTTCAAATTTTTTGGTGATGTGTTGGCGTTTGATGCAACATACAGGGCGAACAAATACCATTTCCCCTTAGTGGTGTTTTCTGGAGTTAATAACTATAATCATAATATTATATTTGGCGGCGTTATTGTTGCAAATGAAAAATAAGGAACATATGCATGGGTTCTTGAACAAATTTTGGAAGCAATGTCAGGTAAGTCGCCTATATCTGTCATTACTGATGGCGATCTTGCAATGAAAAAGCAATATAAAGGGTGTTTACGAATGTTTATCATAGGTTGTATGTTAAGTGAAATTCTGGTATGACAGAACCTAGATGTCCTATGACATGTCGAGACATCTGATCTGAACAAAACACATAGGCAAGGCATATAAACATTAAACACGATACTGAAAAGCTAAAAAGTAAAGTGCACACAAGAATTGTTTACCCAGTTCGGTCTAACAACCTACATTTGGGGGCATACCAAGCTAGGAAGGAAGTCCACTATTAGCAGTATCAATTCATAGACCCTACAGCCAACACACCCGTTGACAATCTACTCACTTAATAATTACCCAATGACCCTTCTACCTAAGTTCTCCCTAGATAAGAGACTTCATCTCTCTTTCAATCATCGCAATGATGTCTAGCAGTCAACACCCCAGCCACTGCATCAACAGCTTGATTTCCAACAACTCTTCAATCACAGAAAAGTAGAAGACACACTTCAAAGAAACACAATCATCATTGCTTAAAAGATCATAGATGATTGACAAATACAACTCAACTAAACAGTCCAACTCTAAGTACAAAACAGTACCAGAGTGGCTTACAATTTCACACAAACCCTAATGATCTACATCTTGGACCCGTGCTTTTTCTAGGTTACAAGCAATCTATTTATAACTTATTCCCAACTGGATTTGGGCTTCAAATCACAGCATATCAGCTGCTACAAATCAGCAGAAACATCTGCTACATAATAGGTCTTCAATCAAATCCTTCCTAATTTATCTCCATAATTAGAAAGTCATTATTCTTCAATATTCTTCTTGAAACCTATAAAATAGCACCACATAGGATAACATAACATTCCTAGAAACATTCCTTACATTGGGCTTGGGCATTAGCAGATCTTAGTTTTAATTAAAACTAATTATTCTCCAAATCTTTATGCATGAAAATAGCCAACCCTATTCTTCACAAACAGATTGCTTCCAAATAATATCACTCCAACATAATTTTACTCCCAGAATTACGCATGCAATCACTCAACACAAACACACAAAAGATTGCTAAAAATAGCGCAGCAAATAAAACCTAACAATTTGAACTGGAAGTTCTATCTACTGATGTCAGAACACCGTGTTTGACATCATGCACAAATCCTACAATACTAAAAACACACCACCTGCAGAATGTTAGAATCACATGTCAAGACATCAAGCAAGACATCTTGATGTACCACATTGTTTTACCAAAATTGCTGCCAATTCAGAACTAACAATCTCCCCCTTTGGAAAATTTTGGCTAAAACAATTTATGATCACAACACATATCAGAGATCCCTGCAGCAGAAATAGCATACACCAGAGAACCACATCTAACCCAGACCCAGAAAGTCCAATGCACACATATCATTACTATGCCAACATTACTAAGCCACACTACTCTCCCCCTTTTTAGCCATAATTAGACAAACTCCACTAGGAAACTTCCATAACAACCAGAATAAATAAGCAACATTCAAAACAAATCCATAGAGAAGAGAGTAAATTAATACAGACCAAGCACAAAAAGTTCTAAAGGCAAACTCTGAATCATCCAACCAACATACTCTGAACTGAACAGACTATTCTACATCCTTGTGAGACTGGTTCAAATACGAAATCCAGACACAATTGCTGAACAAACCTACTTCTTCTCCCCCTTTTTGGCCAAAAATTGACAAACATTGGGGTAAATGAACACTTCTGGTTTAATCCATTGACACACCAGGTCTAAACTGTCATGTCCACCATGAACTTCACCAGTAACACAATGTCACGACATCTTGTCTGACATAACATCCTCACCAGAGCCACAAACAATCTTGATAAACAACTGCACTACTTCAACAACAAAAGTTCAACTCCCCCTAACTAAGATAAACAGTGCTTCTTTGCAAGAAGAACACCTTAAATGAATGGAAAACATAAGACTCATCTTCATGTCTGCAAGAGCGCACCCTCTGTTCAACACACCTGTTGAACGCATTCACTTAATGTTTGATCTTTAAATAACACTAGTATATTTAACTGACAAAAGTTGTTCCTTCAACAAGAAACACCACAAAATCACCAGTGATATCCCATGACACCTTTATGATCATATAGTAAGAAAGTACCAGGATCACATCCTTGTACTACAACCAACAAACTCTTGGATTGAGACCAAAATCACCATTGATCCCTCTCATCCAGAAACCATCCATACCCTGTATAAATCCACCTTGAATTTTACAGCCATAGACATTCTTGTTCCTTGAGATACAATACAATTGAATCAGGAATGCTTCACACAATCATCCACAAGTTCTGAAGCACAAACACACTGCCTTCCACTACACTCTAAGTAAAGTCCTCATACTTTGAATTAATAACACACACCAAGGCAAGTGTGACATCTCCCATCAACAAAGACCCCTACAGAGTTCTTCCAAAAACTGCAGAGAAAAATACATTCTCCCAGACGCAAACAAAACTGTCCTTCAAACTCCTCCTCAGAAGCATGTGTGCACATGATTCAAACAATTAGCTTCACATGGCTAGAACCATACATGTCCTATTAAGAACACACCAAAACTCCATCCAGCAGAAGAATGTCATAGCATGTTATCTGACATTATATCCTCATAAGATGCAACCAAACTTCACAAGCTTGATCAGCATGCAAGCAGCAAAATCCATAGACAAGTACTCCCTCTGTCATGGATAACCAATGCTCTAGATGGAGATTAACATTTGAGCACCAGATCTTCACACACTTGCTGAGCACACTCACATACTGTACTCTCACTCCTAGAGAACACATCCAAATATCCTGACTGGTTTGACACTGCTCACAAACTCCACGAATTCTCAGCTTAGTTAAAAGCTTTACTGAGATCCAATCTCTTCAAGAGAAAAAATAGCTCTTAAAAAGCTTTCTGATCTGACACAATTCCTCTGCCATTACATCCACTAGTAGTTGTTGATACTAGTGAGATCTTCAAAAATAGTAGTCATGCTTTGCCAGAACATACTACTAAAAACAAGATCAGAATCTCCACATTCTAATCCACATAGTCAGAAACACCTCTTCTGACAAAAATGCTTGAGCATCCAACTCCAAGTACACAATCTCAATCATCTTCCAAATATAACCATCAACAATCATGATGTTACACTCATCATTTGGGACATCAGCTTCCCATCACCATTCAAAGGACTCATTGCACATAGAAGTCCTTCAAGAAGCTCCCAATAAAACACAGCCAGAGCAGCTTATTCAGGTTAACATAAACACTTGAACACCATAGAGAGAAATAAACTAGCACACCCTCTCTGAAGCAAGGAGTTCAGACTGCAGACTTGCATACTCACATCAGACAAATACTTAGCTCCCGTCAAAGTATTTATCATTAGTCAGATAAGACTACCTTCTCACACAAGGTAGGACATTTGGTCTGACATTCTTCTTTCACACACATCAGGCATCTGTTGATTCTTCTTCATGACAAACCATCATGACACCCATTCACACCACAATATCATTCCAGATTAGGCCAGTGTCTTGACCTTTCACTCTACCCTGAGCTAAACAAACTTCCTTGGCTGAGGAAGCAAAGAACTGAAATGATGTTTCAACATCAGTTCCGACATCAGTCTAAATCACATGGATTTAAACATTTACTATGGCTTTGGAGACAGCAACCATAGTAATCCACACACATCTCTTGCAAGGTACATAAGAGGATCAACCATCAGTAGCTGACCAACCTTCAAAATCAGATCAAACACACATGCAGGAACCTGCATACTCTACATCTCAAGAATCTTCTTCTCAAACTCTAATGTTCAGACCTCCTGTCTGACTTTGAGATGTTGGATGCCATCCTTCTGTACCTAAAGAGGAGATACCCTATAACAGGTTTCTGGAGCATACAAAAAAAACATTGACTGGTCATCTCAACCAGATTGTTAAAAAAAATATGCTTCTCCCAACACTTCAACCTACAAGGATGCCCTTCAATCCTTGCAAAAAAAATGTTCCATTATGTGAGGACACCACATAACTGAACTCCAGCTTAAGAAGAAACTTCTCATGCAGATTCCAGGGAACCATAATCCTTTGGTCCCAAAACACCAACTCCTCCTTGCTCCAAACACAAATCTGAAATGCTCATCCTAGATGGTTTGGATGACATTCCAACTATGAAGGCACCATTCAACCAGTTAGGTTAATACATCTCCTTTGTGCACATCCCTTTGAGTTTCTCTTCCACTAGAAAAAGAGTTCCATGCTCTCATAGACTTGATAGTGATATCAAGTTTGAGTAAACAACCTTCATCCTGTTTTTGAGAAACACCACCAGAAATATTGAGAAAAATAAATTCTCAATACAAAGATGTCAAGAAATTATGCTGACATTTCTTCGAGTTCTTCCAGCATCAGATTAAGGACTCCTCCTTATTAACTGCTAAGAACTCCTAAGGGAACTATTCATTCTCCCCTCCAATAACTGCACATCATGTGGTTGGTACACACATATAACTCCTTTCAAACAGAATCTGCTCCAAGGCCATAAACAAGATTCCATACATCTGGCTCCTTTGAACAGAAGGAACTTCCAGATTTCAGAGAGAATGTCCTTGACATTTGAGCTTGACCTCCACACAAAAAAAAAAACATCCTTTGTACTCCTACTTACTTGGATCAGAAATACACTAATCCAATGAGTGACAATATGTTGATCATCTCTTGACCAACACACTTATCTAAGAAACTTCTTAGACACACAACCCAGATGCCTCCTCTTCCAAGCCAGGAGTAGGTTCCAGACAGATGTGATCAATACACATTTGTTTAGCCCCCCAAGCACCTGCTATGCTATACCTTTATCCAACAAGATTCTGCTCAATCTGCTGGTTTGATGTTCCAACATCTGGTGGGACATTAGTTCCCTTCTCAAGAAACACACCAAGAGATCCTTTATCAAAGCCCAGAGATTGGCCTTGTAGGGTTGGAAGCAAGAATAAATTGCTTCTAACTTTCTTCAGATCTCTTTTCAACACCCTCATATAAAAATTCCTTTATGAGTGGACTTGGGATGAACCACAAGTATCTTGGGCAAATCTAACAAGCTAGTTGAAGATATCCTCAAGTATCACCACACCATGTGATACACCTTCAGAGGAGAACAGAGTGTTGCATCCACAACACACAAAACCACCAAGAGTTTTCTGACATATACAAATGCAGCGGAACACAGAAAAAGAAAACCCCTCAACAACCTTCAAAAAAAACTTAATAACCTTTGTACAAAAACCACACTTCCGGTGAAATAGGCCAGCATAGGTTGAAAATAAATCACCCCACAAAGCAGCTCACCACCAAAGCTACACGCCTGATAACAATAGACAGATCCAATACACACCCTGTCATGAACAGTCCATCCTCCACTTCTAGGGACCATTCAAACAACAAAATGAACTTCTCCAAGTTAAAACAACTTTTCAGTAGGTACCACCTACCTTGCCCATGACCAGAAAGTATCTTCCCTAGGATCTCACCCAGAAAACAGAACAGGATGCCTGCTCTGATACCAATTGAAATTTTGGTATGACATAACCTAGATGTCCTATGACATGTCGAGACATCTGATCTGAACAAAACACATAGGCAAGGCATATAAACATTAAACACGATACTGAAAAGCTAAAAAGTAAAGTGCACACAAGAATTGTTTACCTAGTTCGGTCTAACAACCTACATCTGGGGGCATACCAAGCCAGGAAGGAAGTCCACTATTAGTAGTATCAATTCATAGACCCTACAGTCAACACACCCGTTGACGATCTACTCACCTAATAACTACCCAATGACCCTTCTGTAATACCCTAAATTTTGACCACTTAGATTTCCCATCATTGTGAAAATCATCATCACAATATGGATGAACCATCATGCTTCATCAGTCTCCCCAAAGACGGGTGAGCATTCAATACAATCAAAATTAGGGTTTCAAGCCCTCTCTGAGTGCTTAGACAAAGGATCAATCAAGAAATGACATGATCTTCAACTTGTCTAATCTCTCAAGCATCCACAATGGATCAAAAAGGACTCCCACTTCAAGGATTAAGCACAAGGCTGCTCCCTTATAGGTGGATCAAGTCTCAAGATCGACAGTGTCACCAAATTAGGGTTTTGGTCGACCAGGGTCTCCAAATGGAAATTTTCATCTGGGCACAAGGCAATGATCCAAAACATAACCTAATATACTTCATGGAACCTCATGAACCCATGCATCAAGTCAATTTTGCCTCAGGGGATGCATTCATCAAAAATCAGGAATTAGGGTTTCTTGACCTAATTCACCCCTAAGTTGACTTTTGGGACAAACCATGAGCCAAGACCTCAAGAGATGATTTGAGGGTCTCTAATATACCATATTGATCCATTTGGAACAATGGATTGATCCAAGAAGCTTGAGCAACAAGTCTCATTTTCATCTGCACCACAATTAGGGTTTTAAGGGAAAAGTCAACTGTAACTTTGACTTTTGACCAAGACATGGTCCCCAAACCCTAATACATGATTGAATATACCCTATGACACCCATGGAACATGTCCATCAAGTTTGATTTAGGTCAAGGACATGATTTCCTGAAGAATTGCACAGTTTGGAATTCATCTGATAAAAAGTCAACTGTGCATAAAAGTCAACTTTGACTTTTTGAGATTTTTCACCAAAATGGATTTTTAACCCTAAAATGATGTTAATGTATGATTTGAATCATCATTCATCAAGAAAAATCAAGAAAAGTGAGATAACTTGTAAAAGGGGTAACCATAAAACTTAGAAATTTTTCTAAGTTAAAAATAAAGTGGTAAAGGTACCAACTTTGGAGGACCATAACTCCTAAACCACAAGGCCATTTTTTCTCATCCAAAGATGTATTTGTAGCCCTCATTATCACCTACAAAAACTTCAACTACAAGTCATTCCAATTCATTAAGGATTTTGAGTTATGGAGTGATCAAAGTGGCTGAAAAGTGAAAATGTCACTTTTTCCAACACTTAGTGAAATTTTCACTAAGTCAGATTCTGCTTCACTTTTTGCCAAATGTAGGGGGATTTTTCACTTGGAATCAAAAGAGATCAAAACCAAACTTGTTCAAACAGTTGTTGTATCATGTAAGAGCTTTCCAAAATGGCCAAGAACATTGCCAAATTCAACCTACACCATGAGATACAACATTGCCAAGTTGCCTTGCTGAAATTTGTCAAGGCAAGGCAGAATTTGCAACTTTGGTCGATTTGCCAAAATCAGCCAAATTCAATTGCTCCAATCCACTTGGACACCTCAGAGGATTGAATCTAAAGGGGACAATCACTGAGCCAAGACTCCAAGGTCCAAGGAACAAGGAATAACATGTTGAACCTAGAGTTGCCAAAATAGGGACAAGACTTCAAATTTGGAATGAGGCATTCAATGGAACCATCAAGGTGGCATGGACTGAGCCATTCTGATCTAAAATCAGTCAAGACTTATCCAAGACCAAGGGGACCAAAGCTCTGTGCCCTAACCTCTAGTCAATGGCTAGAGGAGACTTGGATTTTCATTTGCCAACATTGGCCAAACCTACTTACCAGCTGCCATGCACTATTCCTTGCAAAACAAACTTGCTCTACTATAAATAGAGCTCAATTGTGGTCAGTTTAAGTACGCCAAAGCCATCTAACAGATGTTTTCCTCAAAATCTCTTTCTCTTGGCAAAAATGCCTTTCTTAGCAAGGTAGCTATCGGGTTTTGAGTTTGAGAGCAATTCTGCACAAACCAATCACTCACACACCTCACATACATCACATATGAGCTGATCAAACACTCACATAACTTCTGAAACATCAATTTCATGAAATCACCAGCTGGTTGCTCAAATTTTCAAACAAGGTGCAGCTGAGGTACCACAAAATGATCCGGCCAATTTCAATCAAGTCCAACCATCCAAACACAATCCATAGGGTGTAGGGAAGCTGTTCAGATCATCACCACTCATCTGTAACACCTCCAAATCAAAAATCACTTTGCACTTGCTGTCACGACTTGGAGGTAAGCACATACTTGGTCATCTCTCAATCTATGCATATTTCCTCGCACAATAATTTGGCCATATGTTCATAATCATGCATGGAATGTTTTCCCTCAGTTAATTGCATTGTTTGAATCGTGTATCAAAAATCCTAGCCTTCATGCAGAAATTAGGGTTCTTGAGGTTTCTTCGTGATTTCTTGTTGTATGTTTAATTTAAATGAAATTAAAGTACATAGACATGATCGTGAGGTTGAGACGAACATAATGATATGTGGATTGCATGATATGATTACGTATTCATGGAGATTGGATAGAAAACGCAAATCTGAGAAACCAAGAACACGCGCGTGTTCTTCAGCTTGTTCTTGGCGCCTTTTTTTTCAAATTCAAATATTTGAATTTTGTGATTTTGTTTAATTGATTCAAAAATTAATTTCTCTCTGAGTTTTAATGATTTTGAGTTGATTCTTTTTTTAATAATTCACAAAAATGTTAAAATATTTTATTTTATCAAAAAATCCCAAAAATATTATTTATTTCATATAATTGATATTTTTGTAAAGAATTAATATTTTGATTGTTTTTGGCATTTTAAATATTTTTTCTACATTGATTTTGCAACTTTTAATGCTTTCTAATTATTTTGTAGGTCAATACTCAATTTTTGAAGCATTAATCCAAGATCACAATTTGTTTTCCATGTGTTAAACAATTTTTGATCATTTTAATTGAATTTTTATTCAATTAAATACATTTTGAAAACAAATTAGGGTTTTGGATTAATTCAACCCTCATTTCTTTTTCTTTAAAACACTTTGGGCCTCTTGAGAGAGTGTAAGACCCATCCCCCCTTGTACAAAAACTTTTTGGGCCTCACTCATTGTATAAGTCCCTCTGTACAAGTAAACGGCGCGATCGTCGCCCGATTAAAAATAAAAATCAGCTGGGCCTCTCCTTGAGCTATAAGACCCATTCAAAACACTTTGGGCCTCTATTAGAGTGTAAGACCCAATCCCCATTTTAACCAAAAACATTTTGGGCCTCACTTATTGTATCAGTCCCTCTGCGTTAAAAGAAAACCTCGGCGCGATCGCCATTTTTAAACGAAAAATCATTTGGGCCTACCCTCGTGTTATAAGCCCCTCTCTTTTCTTTAAACCTTTTTGGGCCTCTTGAGAGAGTGTAAGACCCATCCCTTTGTACAGAAAACCTTTTTGGGCCCCAGTCACTTGTATAAGTCCCTCTGTACAAATTCAACAGTGCGCTCACTGATAAAACCCTGGGCCTCTCCTTGAGCTGTAAGCCCCAAACCTTTCTTTTTCAAAGCACTTTCTCCTTTGATTTTGAATATACTGTTGTTTTCAATCTTTCTTTGTTGAACAACTAACCAAACAGCATGGAAGCACTACAACCGAGTAAGTGGTTATCGCTTTCATTTACTTCTTTCATATTATAAACTGTATTGTGGGGCTGCTCACTGTAAGTCTCCTTTCATAAACTCATATCTACTGTGTAATAATAGTATAGATATTTCGAATTTCCCCGACAACTACGTCTAGAACTAGGTGACGCCGTTTCACTTATTCGTAGAAATAGACACCTAGATCCCCAATATGAGCACCAGATACAGTCTTCTCTTCGACTGTCCTCCTTAGGAATCGTCAAGAAGCTCTACTCCCCAAGATGAATGTATTCTCCGTGAATGGCATCTTTGAGTTTCTTCCTAATTCTCGAACTTTCCTGACTTGATATATTCCTTGTGGATAGCTTGCCTTGAATGTCTCGGGGTTTGGGTACCCACTACGGTCATAATCTTGGACCTTAACTAAGGAACCCTCTTTAAAAGTTAAAAGTCGCTGGATAGTAAACCTCGCACGTTTACCAGTGGTTTTCATCTTTAAAAGAGTTATCTCTCCTAATGGAAAGGAGATGATAGACCCACGGGCTTCTTAAAAGCATCGGCCTCCTCTTGGGCATTATTCAAGGACCCTACAGCTTCTTAGAAGTATTCACAGCCTCCTCTTAGGCTTCGTATAATGATCTCTTCCTCCGGGAATGATAGCCTCCTCTTGGGCTTCGTACAAGGACCCGTCGGCTTCTTAAAAGTTCCCAGTCTCCTCTTGGGCTTCGTACAAATTGTCCCGACGACCTCCTAGAGGTATAGGAACAGAACCTAGTCATGCTCATAGAACAGTCCTTTCATAGAGTCTACTACTGTTTCTCGAAGCATAGTACAAAAGATAAAACTCTAGACACGGACAATCTAACTTCCTTGAGTTTCAAAGACATTCTCAGGCACCCTTCGTTAAATAGGAAGGAAACCCGCAGACTTAGATAGTCTCGATACCCTTTGGATTTCCCGTTTCCTCAAAGAGAAGGAAATATCCCTGATCCTCAAATTAAATCCCTGTGTACAGTGTTACTCATATAAGAACTGATTTTCTCTTTTAAATCAGTATATTGGATCTGTCACTCAACTGAAATAGTTACAATAGCCTCCATCTCGGGCTTCGTACGAGATACCAAAATTCTCCCCAGTGGAGTCAAAACAACCTTTTCGCCTCTCTCTCGGGCTTTGTACGAGATACAAAAACACTCTCTTACTGAGTATAAAAGATTCTCCAACTGAGTCAACTCTTTGCTAGCCTCCTCTTAGGCTTTGTATAACGATATGCCCCACCGGGTCAAAAACTTTTAGCCTCTCTCTCGGGCTTTGTACGAGACACAAATTAGCCTCCTCTTAGGCTTTGTATAAGAAAACCACTGGTTGATCCAATCGACCTTTTAGCATCAAAGTTGTGCCTCGTTCACAGTACACAAACATCAACAACTCCTTTCCCTTCGTCTAATCGCTGTAAGTGGCAAGCCTCTGGATCATCTACATCTATGCCACTGTCCCTCTTTTAGCATGAGAAATTCCTAAGGAAAGATGGCATTGCTCTACACTGAGTTAAAGTCTTCTCCTTTAGGTTAAAACCCTTTCTTCGGAAATTATGGCATTGCTCGGATCCGCGTATCCCAGTTAAAGTAATTCTTCTTCCCCCTCTTTAGAGATGACAAATTCTCTCTAAAGTAGAGGTCTTTCAGCTTCACATCTTGGGCTTTGAACAAGACACAAATAGACCTTTTAGCTTCACCTCTTGGGCTTTGAACAAGATACAAATCACCTTTTCGCTTCATGTCTTGGGCTTTGAACAAGACACCAAAACACCCATTTCCTCCCATAGAATAGGAGGAACTATGAACGCTCTGATTTCCCTGTTTCGGTAAACGGGAATACGTAGGCATAAGATCGAAAGAAAAGATCTTAGCGAGCGCAATCAACAAAAAACCCAAATCCCATATCTCCGTCAATCAAAAGCAGTAATTCAAAAGCACCAGTCCTAACATCCTAATCCTTGTTCCCCGCCAGAAACCTTCTGCCTAGGTAAAAAAGAAAGAGAACCGTATTGGCGAAAATACAAATAACCAGTACAAGGCCCCCCCACATTGATAGCATCCGTAACCTAACAGACCGCTGTTTAAACTCAGTATGCAAAGCAGGGTTAATTGGAGACATCTATTTCCCTTCCTTATTCAGCTCACAATAGGATAAAAAATGAATCGACCTGTAGTTTTAAGCTCAACCGCAGAGAGCGACCAGCGCTTAAGAACCGCGTCCAAAATCGCTCGCTACACCTTCTACCTAAGTTCTCCATAGATAAGAGACTCCATCTCTCTTCCAATCATCGCAATGATGTCTAGCAGTCAACACCTCAGCCACTGCATCAACAGCTTGATTTCCAACAACTCTTCAATCACAGAAAAGTAGAAGACACACTTCAAAGAAACACAATCATCATTGCTTAAAAGCTCATAGATGATTGACAAATACAACTCAACTAAACAGTCCAACTCTAAGTACAAAATACTACCAGAGTGGCTCACAATTTCACACAAACCCTAATGTACATCTTGGACCCGTACTTTTTCTAGATTACAAGCAATCTATTTATAACTTATTCCCAACTGGATTTGGGCTTCAAATCACAACATATCAGCTGCTACAAATCAGCAAAAACATCTGCTACATAATAGGTCTTCAATCAAATTCTTCCTAATTTATCTCCATAATTAGAAAGTCTTTATTCTTCAATATTCTTCTTGAAACCTATAAAACAGCACCACATAGGATAACATAACATTCCCAGAAACATTCCTTACATTGGGCTTGGGCATTAGCAGATCTTAGTTTTAATTAAAATTAATTATTCTCCAAATCTTTATGCATGAAAATAGCCAACCCTATTCTTCACAAACAGATTGCTTCCAAATAATATCACTCCAACATAATTTTACTCCCAAAATTACGCATGCAATCACTCAACACAAACACACAAAAGATTGCTAAAAGTAGCGCAGCAAATAAAACCTAACAATCTGAACTGGATGTTCTGTCTACTGATGTCAGAACATCGTGTTTGACATCATGCACAAATCCTGCAATACTAAAAACACACCACCTGTAGAATGTTAGAATCACATGTCAAGACATCAAGCAAGACATCTTGATGTACCACATTGTTTTACCAAAATTGCTGCCAATTCAGAACTAACATTAGGCATCTAATTCGCAACACAACGTCTAACATTGGAGTTCCTGAATTTGTTAGTCAATTTAGGAAATGCATGTTAGGTGACTATGACTTATGCGAGTTTCGGCACAAGTGGGCTGACATGATTGACACATTTGGGTTGCATAATAACAAGTGGGTTACTTAACTATATGCAAAGAGAAAGATGTGGGCGACAACTCATATACGTGGAAAAAAATTGCTGGGTTTAGAACTACCTCCCGGTGTGATGGGTTACATTCAGAAATGGGGAAGTTTCTTCACTCACGATATAATTTAATTGATTTTTTATTACATTTTCATCGGTGCCTTAATTACATGCGTTATAAGGAGGTCGAAGCTAACATGCAATCATGCTTATACATGCTTTATATACATAATTTGCAAGTACCAAGCATCAAAAAGGGAGAGGAATATATCATTATACCATGATGATGACGTGTTTAAATGTTCTTGCAAGAAGATGGAATCATTTAGCCTCACGTGTGAGCATATTATAGCACTATTGATTTTTTAGATGTCGCAGAATTGCCAAAGACTTTAGTGGTTGATCAATAGACAAAGAACGCGAAGGAAGAAATATGTAGCACTTCCAAAATATTGGGATTCACACAAGTCGTCAAGATATTGTGCTCTTATGTTTCGATATATGCGTTTGAGAAAATTAGTAAGTGAGAGTGGTGATGATTTCAATGACCATATGAAACAAGTTGCTGCTGATATCCGAAATATGGATAAAAAAGAGGGACTTACATGATGGTGGAGCCACAAATTCAAGTGAAATTGTCCATGAGACATTGAAGGATCCTGCTCATAACGTCAGAAAAAAGGAAGCGGACTCAGTGTTATACTTGCAGAAAAATTGGGCATAATAAGCAAACATGTTCAATACCTCGACATCATGCTAACACGGCACATTCGTCACACGAAGATTTTCACAACATTGAATTCAGTGATGACTCTGTAAGAAATTTCTTTAATGTTGTTATTTAATGGTATCATATATATATATAACCCATTGTTATAATTATATATGGTTATTGCAATTGCATAACGATCTTGATTGAAGATAAAACAACATCAATCTAGAGCTTTCCGAACAACAACATCCAGAGATTTCTAAACAACATCCAGAGCTTCCCATCAGCCATCAGTCTATGCGACTATAGTTAGATTATGCTTTTATGTGATAATAAGATGCTTGAAAGTTATACTGTCGTGATTATGGATATCAGTTTTATTTAGAATCACAAAGTTGTGTGAATGTGTACTATTTAAGGTTATTGCTTATTAGAATTTTGTTTGAAAGAGTATCTTGTTCATGATCTTTCCAGTAGTTATGCTTGGTGAGCTTATATTGAAGATGTTCATACAACCTTTTCGGGTTACAAACACCATAATTTAGTTATATGTTTAGTTAATTGTATCCTATAGTAGCTCTCGATTAGTTTCAACAAGTTCCTGAAGTCTTTCTTTCCAAGGGTTGGTTTGATTGTTAGCAATCATAAATTGAAATTAGAAATGGCTGGACTACTGATAGCAACCTTTATCCTGGCATACACATTCAATTTTGTGTGTTAGGATTGGAGAATCGGTCCCTATTAAATTTGGACATTTCAAATTTTGTCCCTTTTCAGAAAGTGCTCTTTTTCATATTAAACTCATTGCTCTTTTTCATATTTGATGAATTTAGTTAATGCTTATGGTTTCAGAAATATCCATGGAAATATACCATTATGCATTCCCTTTTTTGTTACTACATATTTGATTCAGCTTTAGGGATTTAAACAGTGGTCGCTATAATGGTTCTTGTCAACCTGAATCTTTTTCTTTACATGCAGTTCTTGAAGGAAAAATCCTTTATAGGTTTTGACATAATGTAACTATGGTTGTTGAAGTTGAATTGACTCATACAATTTCTTACACAACACATAGATAATTGGGATATCGCTGAGCCCGTAGGACTTGTTTCTGAAGGATTTTGGTACCACAATATTGAATTCATTTTAACCGTTGTGTATTCATTTCCATATATAAAACACCTTTCAATCATATACGATAACTGTTCATTTTGAATAACCAGTCAACGCTCCGCGGTGTGGGTCTTATAATAGCTAGCAATGGGTTCGTCGTTCACACCAAACATTCATGTCATGGTGGGTATCTTTAAGAGATAACATGGTCAATTAATTTTGGAATATTAAATATTTTTCTTAGTGCTAATTATCAATTAATTTTGATAGATGAATGAAGATGTTGTCAGAATGAAGGGGGTGATTTGTTGTTAGGTGACCACAATGAATATAAAGGCATCTTGATGGACAGGGCTGAAAAAGCTTGGCACACTGAATGATGTCTAGACATAAAAAAATTCAATTAGTTTTCTTTAGAACGTTGTAGGCATGTCTACAATTGACGCTTGCATTATAATCAAGTTAATCCATAGGAAATTTCCCTTTTTACTATGCTTTTTTTAATTACCTTTGTTAGATTTTTTTTATTGTTGCATGACTACACTCTTTTTTTCCTTCAATATACTTTAATCCCTTTGGGGTTTTCTGATAAGGTTTTTAACGAGGCGGTAATTTTTATCCTTTTTTTTATTATACAATTTCAATAATTCAATTAAATTCATAAACTTACTATTAGTTGTTGAGTAATAACACCTTAGGATATCTGTTGGGAGAATGTTGTGATTGACAAGATTTGAGCAGTATATTTTGAGAGGATACTTGATTGAAGCATTGATTAACTTTAAAGGTAGCATATTTAGCAGGTTTTGTATGGCAATTTTTATTGCAGTGGAGGAATTTTGTTATCAGTGGTTCTGTTCTGGTTGTGGGGAGTCTATGATTTAGTAGATATTGTAATCCTGTAGAAAACAGGAGATCAGTTTTCCGATTCAGGTGTTAGCATTATCCTATCATAATTGGTGTGTTGGATTTTCCCGGTTATATGGCAGCAATTACTGTTCATGTCGAGAGTTAGAGGGGGCATAGTTTTGTTAGTGTAGTATCATTGGGAGCGTTCAGTGATATGGTTGTGTTTGTTTTGAAGTGGCTGCATATCAGCATTGGATTTATTACATAGTTGATTTTTAGCTAAGGTCTTTTGTGCATGTGGTGTGTTCGAGCTTGGTTCTTTGCTTGAGATGGTTCTTATCGGTAGCTTAGATTTGATTGCGTGTAGAATCTTATTTATAAATGTTTGTATGTATTTGAGTAGCTGTAATTAATTTTGGGGTTGGATTAACTTTGGTGGAGTTTCTGTCGTCCACTTGTTATGCTATGCTATGCTTCAGGGACTGTCCACTTATTAGTGAATACAAGTCACTACCTATGAAATCACTTACAAACAATTATTTTTTAGTACCTGATTCAAGTACTGCAATTATTTGTCATTGGATTTATATCACACTGCAAGTATTTATATAGCCTTTATAAATCAATAACAAATATTAACTTCAAAAAAAGTGATTTTCTATTGAACTTATCTATTTAGTGTGAAAGTTTTCATACGGGCTTTTGACTAAGATAATGGCTAAACACATGGGAAGGGAAATCTAAATAATTACTAGTGAGGATAGAAAAGTAATTATCTAAAAATAACCTATATACTTGCATTTCGTGTAATGATTGTTTTGTTATAACCAGCATTATCATTTTCTATTTGTGAGGAGCTATGCAAGAGTGGACATGTAGATAAAATTTGACATGATTGGTTTATGATTCTTTGTTAATTGTTTGCAGGAATCATCCAGTACATATGAGCTTACAGAGGTGTTGTCTATTCTTTAGATTGTAAACTAGAAGTTGTTCATTTGCTTTTAAACATCATTGTTCAGTAGCATACTGAAATTCAATGCAACAGTGTACTTGTTTGAGCAGTAGCATATTGAAATTCAATGCAATAGTGTATTCTCACAATGAAGTTGATGCTTAAGTTAACCAATGTTTGTAACTGAAAATCACTGTTTAGTTTAGTTTATACATGAGCTTTCAAAGATACTCTATTTGATATGGGTTTTGGAGGAATAATCATTGAGGAAGCACTGAGTTTAATATGAAAAAGAGCACTTTCTGAAAATATATTTTGGTTCAGGTGCTGTGAGTTTTTGTTGCTGAAGTGTTTTAGGCAGCGGGGTGTCGGTTTGGCTGAAGCATGCCAGTCGACACAATTGTTAATTTCAGGTGATGTATATTCTTTGTTGTTTTTTCCATGCAGAGGTGGTTGCAGATAGTGTGCAGTTGAACAATCGGTTTTAATAATTATTATCATTCCGTTTGTTTTCGCATAGTGTGTCGTGCAATGGTGGTTTTAGAGCATCCACAAGAGTCTTTCTTTCTTTTTTCATCTGATACAGCCGCGACATTTGAATTTCTTAGATCATATCAACTTTCAAATATGTAATAACTGTATGATTTTGTTGTGTTACCATTTGAGCCGGATCTCCGATGGACACACTTCATATGTAGCAACTATATGATTTTGTTATGTTCGCATTCGAGACAAAGTATGAACACAATTATTTGCTTCTCAATAGATATGGATAAATCTCATCTCACTCATTTGATTAATCATATCTTGAATTCATTGAATCAAGAGACAACCTACTCTTACCTTTTACTACTTCTTACTTGTAAGTAAGAGCAATAATTATTATTTTAGTTATATAGTTGATTCTAATTTTGTTTTTAATTCTTCAAACAATAGTATTCAAATTTCTTTTGGTTAGAATTTAAGAAATGATGATATATTAACGAATTCTCATTTGTAAATATTGTAACATCATATACAAGTTGTCGTGATATTATGTCATCTATATTTTTATCAAATATAGCAGTGGCTGTCAACTTTCATATGTTTTTGCATTTTATTGCTACCAAGATATTGCAACAAGAGGAAACTGCAAAGAAACTTCCTGTAAACTAACAGTAGTATTAAAACTTGGGCAACAATATTAAAAATATGATATTGGAAAAAATTGTAATGAAATAAATGACTTCATTGCATTATATCCAAAAAAAATGTTACAAACTAACAGTGCATGAAATGTTACATTGATAACAAAATGGAAATGCATAAAATGTTACACTGATAAAAAAGACTGTACGATAGATGTACGATTCATCATGTCTTATAACTAATTTACAAATTTCCTATTATTCTATAATACTAATCATCCAATTCTGCTTGTCTTATAATTTTTGCAATTGCTGTCAAACTTGTGTAAAATGTCATTCCTCCACTAGTGCATGTTGCTTCCAATATGCAGAGTGTGTCAAAAAATTTTCCTTAACTAGAGCAGAAAGTTGCTTCCAATATCCTTGCATAGTTTTGAAGACATGAAACTATACAATTAACATCAATATTCAACTTTGTGTCTGTCATTCTATTGTAATAATTAGACATGGTAAACTTGTTATCAGGTTGCGAATGCGCTAGCCCATCATCTCCTATATGTACACAACAACAATAAAAAACAGAAAGAAAGAAAAAAATAGAATCACTACTTTGTATATAATTTTTTTGAATGATAAACATTTAGTCACATTGACTAAAGTTCAGTAACCGGTAGAGGTCAAGTTCAGTCAACTTTGTGCAAGTTATAGGCAATGTGTGTCAATCTTATGTCTGATATGTTTGCGCATAATCATAATTTCAACCTTATAAGTTCAAAACATCCTAATAGATATTTGAGTGTTGTACGAGTTTTACAAGTGCCCAAAAACCTGAAAAGCATAAAGAAATAAATTCAATTAAGCCTCAGTTATACAAGAGTTCACTTTGATTTTGTTGCTTCTTGTGTGAACTCAGTTAACCAAATATTAAATACATAATTTGTAGAGAGAATATCTCTGGAACTCTAAAGTATATATATTCTATAAACTAAGCCAAAAGAACATGCAAAAAGTACCTCTTTGCAAATTTTTCCACAAAAGGAATGCCATGATATATTGGAGTTGGCAAGTAGGGCACTCATATCCTTAGTACAACAATCATCATTTATAAAAACAGAAGGTTGTGTGTTAAACAAAGTAAAACAAAAACAAAAGAAAGAGATAAGGCAGAACGCATATTGCAAGAACTTTTAATCTAAACAAGTAGAAGTAAGATACATTTTTACCGCACAAATCACAAGTGTGTAGGGCATATACAGTTGCATCATTTTCTTTGTTAATAGTTCCACTGGCTAGTCCATAAAATTTACAGGTGCAATTTGGAAAACACCAATATCAACACTCCATAACTGAAAAAATCAGTCTTTATAGAAATATATTCACGCATTGCATATTCCGGAGCCATGTAACCACTGAGATTCATAAAACGTAAAAAGCATAAGGATTTCTACATCACAATAACAAAAAACAGCAAGTGACAAAACAAACCTACTCACTGTGTACCAGAAATCCTAAATTTCTTCACATGAGTGTCCTCTCCAGGAAACAGCCTTGTCAAACCGAAGTCTGAGATTTTCGGATTTAATTTCTCATCCAGTAATATGTTACTAGCTTTAATGTCTCTGTGAATAATTCTTTCCAAAGCCTTTTTTTGGTAGCATTTTTGTCCTAATCAATCGTTGTTTGAAACTCTCTACTACATCTTCGTCTATGCAAATAGAGCATTCTTCAATTCTAAATAGAACAGATCACAAAACAGAATAATTTTCAAATCCATAAAGCACTTAATGCAAAATATATAAGAATGAGAAAACATAGGGCAGTTAAGCTTACTTGGATTTCAAGGGGGTGACCAAAAATGCCCATACAACTGTCTATCATACTAGATCCAGCAGTGACTACCAGAGATGGAAACATATCAAAACCATCTGTTAGACACAATTTAAGAATCATTTTCAACCATGTTTGAACATCAACCCTTTCTTGCAAGCTATAGTCACCTGTGATCTTCCCATAAGCCCGCAATAGGATGATCCACCATTGTTGTGAAAAAAAATGTCTTGAAGCAAAGTATAAACGGTTTCTTTATGATCAAGAAACTCACAAAGTTTAGGGTTAAAGGAAAAACAAAGGAAAAAACAACAAGAAGAAACAACAAGGATTAGTTATAAACTGCTATTCTTTCCTTTCTCTACGAAACAATATTATAAGTATACAAGAATAATAAATAACCTCTCTCTCTTGAATTAGGATTTTATCTTCCTATTTTTCCTTATGCAAGATGAGAGACTAGCATGCTATTTATAATAAAACTAACACATTAACCTAATGGGCTTTTTAACAATTACCCATTACAAGCTAACTTAGGGTACAAGCTAACTTAAACAATTGGGCTTACAAGCAAGGCCCAATTCAACATGCTAACAAACCTAGCAATATTGACTAATGCATGTTAGAACAACCTTCGACTACAACACGCATTACTCCTACCGTAGCATGCGAACAGACTTCGACCTCATGCTTAATTCCTGTCGAACCAGAAGCTACCCTTCGACTATACTAGAGTTCGATCCAATATCTCACAAATCTCCATCTTAGAACAAACTCTATAACATCAAGAAATAAACTAGCTTTTTTCATGCAGCTTTATCAACTGCGTACAATGGAAAAACTTGTACTGGGTAACGTCTTGGTGATCATATCAGCAGCATTATGATCTATCGAAACCTTCAGCACTTGGAATTCTCCACACTAGATTACCCCTCGGACGAAATGTAGCCTTACATCAATGTGCTTGGTTCACTCATGATAGGTTAAATTCTTCGACAGGTGTATTGCACTTTAACTATCACATTTAACAGTGATACTTCGACCTTGAAGTTTTAGCTCCTTTACAAAACCTTCAAGCCACAATGCTTCCTTCACAGCTTCAGTTAGGGCAATATATTCCACTTCAGTGGTTGATAAGGCAACAACCTTCTCTAGCATTGCTTTCCAACAGATTGTTGTCCCAAACATAGTGAACACATATCCAGAAATAGATTTTATGGAATCCATACAACCTGCATAATCAGAGTCGACATATCCTTTGATTGTTGCTTTACTATCCTCACCCAAGGCTCCACCATAAATTAGGACTCTATTCAGAGACCCATTTATGTACCTTAGAATCCACTTCAATGCTTGCCAGTGAGTCTTTCCAGGATTCTCCATGTACCTGCTTACAAGACTTACTGTATATGTTATGTCAGGTCTAGTACAGACCATAACATACATCAAAGAACCCATTATATTAGCATATGGAATGCTATTCATATAAGCTTTTTCGACATCAGTATTGAGACACTGACCTATACTTATCTTGAATTGAGGGTTTGTCGGAGTCACAACAGGCTTTGAATTTGACATACCATACTTTTCGAGAATCTTCCGTAGGTATGCCTCTTGAGATAAGCATAATTTCGACTGCATTCTATCTCTTCGGATGTCAATCCCAAGAATCCTAGACGCAGCTCCCAAATCCTTCATTTCAAACTCCTTATTGAGTTCAGCCTTCACCCTCCTTACCTCTTCGACATTGTTGCTTGCTATTAGAATATCATCCACATAAAGCAACAAAATAACAAATGAATTACCAGGTCAAAATCTGAAGTAAACACAGTGGTCGAACTGACTTCTGATGAAACTTATGTGTGCCATGAACTTGTCGAATCTCTCATTCCACTGTCGAGGAGATTGTTTCAGTCCATACAAAGATCTCTTCAGCTTGCACATATAATCTTCCTTCCCTCTTTCGACATAGCCTTCAGGTTGCCTCGTCAGGATTGTTTCATCTAGATCACCATACAAGAATGTGTTAGACGAAGGCAATTGATCTAGAAGGGGGGTTGAATAGATCACTTCTTTTCAAATGCTAGTCGGTGCTAAAATTTGCTTTTAAAAATATTTTACGGAAGAGGCCAAGAATAATTCGTCTACACGAACCGAGTTACTGAGAGGATCGGATATATGTAAGCCAAATGGAACGAAAGGCTCGAAGAGAAAAATTAGAATCGCAACTTAACAATTAATCAATTTTCCAAAAGCACTTAATAAGGTGTAATCTCCAATGAGCAGTCAAAAATTAAACCAAACTTGACAATATATCAAACACCTTGTATGCGTTCAATCTATCGAGCACTTGGAGTGCATAAAACTCCAAGTTAAACCTTCTATGATAGTTGATGCAGAATTTTCACTAAGCACAATCCAAAATGATTGTGCAATGATTTTCAAATTGATTTTCTGCACAAAGTTATACCAGAATTTATATTGATCAATTGAACGATTACAAGTGTAAACAGTTCGAAATATAAATGAGATAAGGAAAAGGAAACGACGTCAAGTTTATTTAGGCAATTCCTCTTTCGTCCTCGCTTCGGGTACGTCTACCCCCAATTCTAAAAACTAGAATTGAGATATCTATAACTTTTTTGAAAATGTTTTTACAAGAGAAAACTTAGCTATCCCACACTCAAGAAACTTCGTTGATGCAGATACTTTGTCTTCTCTTCCCTTGTTTCGAGTCAAATCAAGTGCCTCGAACTTGTTGGTAGAATCTTCGTTTACCGTTACTAGATTGTAAGAACACACAGGTCTTCAATCACCTTCATTCGGCTGATTCTGATTCATACACAATTCAATCCTCAAACCTTGTTGCACAATCCTCCGGTTAACGCTACTAGATCGACAAAACCCTCCATTCTTTGATCACCTTCGCTCGACTGAATTCAATGCATACAAGATCTGATCCAAAAACCCCCAAATCCAAATGATCTTGGAGGATAAAACCCTAGAGGTTTTATTCAAGAACAAACCCACTGAAACACTCACCCCAAACCAAGATACAACTCTATGCTTTGGACGTTATCACTTCATGATGCAGAAAATCAACAAAAATGATTATGTGTATTTGTTGAGAAATGTGCAAGATGAAGATGAAAGTGATGAGAGAAAAAGTTTCAATGTATTTCTTTCACTTGTTCTTGTTGTTGTGTAAAAAATGAGGAACCATCTATTTATATGATGCAAGGACCAACAGAAAATACTAACAGCATTTTGAACAAAGAGAAAAACAGAAAAATTGGTTACTAACAGCGAGCGGTCGACCACTTATTGAAGAGGGTCAGCCTGCGCTGACCCTTGGAGCAATCTGCGTATGTTGGAAGACCATGCATCGACCGCTACAGGGGTCATGGGTTGACGCATGGCTGGGAAAAATGCACAATCAGAAATGGCAAAAGCGTGCGTCGACCATAGGGTAGGTGTGCCCTTATCCGAACGAGACACACACAATGTCAACACATTTTGAGTCGACCAGACCTCAGCTTAGGTTGAATCAAGCTTCAAAAACACTCAAAATTTGATTTTTCGACACATTTTCATCTATATAGGCACAATTTATGCATTCCTAATACTAATATCATGATCACCCACATTTAATGGATATGCAAGACTCCACCATATATTTAGACTCATGATTATGCAATGTAAAATTAGAATGCGGACACCAATGAGATGACACCGTCCAAATTACAAACTACTAGCTAGTATACATTTTGACATCATTAAAATAAAGCTCAAATGAGAGACACTTTGCCCTCACATACTCCCCCTTTTTTATGATGGCAAAATCTTCAGCTTGTTTTATAATTCAAATCTCATTCTCCCCCTAACTGTGTGAATTCCTCTAAGATTCATACTTTGCTGCTTGTAGATGTCTTTCTCCCCCTTTGACAGCATCAAAAAGAGAAAAAGATGATGGTCAAGGAAACATATCATATACTTATGGATACACTCAACAACTTGCAAACAAGATACATTAACAAACATTCACATAGAATGATGATAATGCGAAACATTAGATGGATAAATAAGGCACAAGAAATGCATACATATAGACTCAAATACATTCCATAATAGTTCAAATGTCAACATATTCCAAAAGCAAATCGAGTACATAATCAAAATGCAGCAAATAACAAGTCATACAAGCAAAAAGTAGATATAACATGCATCAAACTATGATCCTATTTCTCAGGGTCTCCTCCCCCTAAAGTGGTGACCTCCTCCTCTGAAATACTGGTCTTGAGGTGGAGAAAGAGGTTGTTCTTCCAACCGCTCATTCAGTTCCAATACAGCCCTGTTGAGTGTGTTGATACCATTCGTCACACAGCGTGTCTGACCTTCGGCAGCAATATCCAAATTGTCAAAACGAGTCATGACAACAGTAGCAAACCTGTTGAAGGTTTGATTTTGTGCCTCCAGCTGGTTTGAGAGAGTTGTATGCCTCTCTTCTTGCTCCAGCTGCATTGATCGTAACATGTCGAGGATTTCCTCGTTGTTCTGTTGCGGTGGTTGTGTAGGTGTAGGAATAGCATATTCGGGCTGCTACCATTCATATTCTTCATGTTGTTGCCAACCATGATTTGGAGGAACATAAGATGAACCAAGTGAGGTCCATCTAGTGTGCTGTCATTCACCCCATCCCTGATTTTCATATGGATCTTGAGGAGGAAAGTATCCCATCCATTCAACATTGTCATCTTCCATCGTATTTACCTCAGTTTGCATGTTGTCACCCATTTGTCCTTCTACATTCTCTTCTACATCCTCTTCTTCATTTGGAACATCATACTGAGTATCTTGATATGTTGCTCGGTGCTTGAATTTGTATTCCTCGTCTTCAGAGTCCCAAAAGTAACCCATTATAGTAAGAGTCTTCTGAGTAAGCTCTTGATCAGTAGTAAAGGTCACGTAAGGAATGCCTGGGACCGTTACCTCAACCTTTTTCAAGAGACACTAAATAAAAGAGGCATAACATAAATTTGTACCTCTAGTAGAATCGCGGAGTGCAAACATCCGACTTGTGAAGTAATGCGGCCAGTTAATGCGCTTTTTGTTTTTCAGCAAATAAATCAAATGGACTTCTGCTTGATCGACCCGAGATTACCCTTCTTTCTTAGGCCGTAAGATGTGAGCGACAATCCCTTAAAGAATTCTATCAACGGGTTTCAACAATCCTGTTGTGACTGTTTTAGGAAATAGGTTGTTATTCACAATGCTCTCCGAGAAAGGGTCTCGTAGCATTGAGTTCAAAGCAGCCTTAAACTCATAGTCGTCAACAAATACAGTGTTCGTTACCTTAGGAAGACCTGCAGTTTCTAGTTTAACCAGACTGTTCCAAACAGATGCATTGACAGAGTGCTTTTTACCACCAATCATATATTGAAAGTCAGTACCTTCAAACTTGCCCAAAATCCCAGTGTAAAACAGCTTGACCAAGTCTTCATTATACTTGGTATCACATTCCAGAAATTCATCAAACTTTTGAACATTTAGGATTTCAATCATTTCAGATAGATGATAATCTTCAGCCCTCAATGGATAGTACATAAATTGTTTAATCACATAACGGTTTCGAAAATCTTTGTTGAATGTCTCAGCTAAATCATCAGACAGTAAGGAAAGAGCATTTACCGGCATTGTCGATGTACCAGCCCTTGAAGTTGATGCTCTGGAGGTCCTCTTTCCGGTAACCCTTTGTGAAGCCATCGAAGAATAATCTGTAAACTCGGATGAACAGTACTCACTTTGTAGAGGAATATAAACAATACTGAATCTTTATGATTAAGATGACTAGACTGAAAAACCTTGGTTCTTATGTAGATAAAACCCTTTGAACACCTCTTGATTGTAAAATTTGTTGGATTTGAAGAGAGTAGTGGCAATGGGTTTTTAGGGTTTGAGATTTTTTGAGGAGAGAGATGAGGAGACAATATTATCAATGTGTTATGACATGCAATTGGAAAATGAAACAAAGAAAATTAATGTAGTCAGTTTTCTCAACAATGAAGCGGTGCGCGTCTTCTCGAGGAAAAGAGAATCAGAGTTCGTCAGTGATGCGTCGACCGAAATAGGTCATGCGCCGGAGCACGCTGAGCGAATTTTGACAATTTCAAAAGTTTAACGGGATGCGTCGACCATAGGTCGGCCTACGCTGACCCGCGCCCACATATGAGAAAAATGACATTTCTTGAGCCGACCCATGTCATGTTTTGGTCGACTCAAACCATCATAACATGGAAAAATGTATATTTTGAGCTACTAATGCAACAAGTAATAATAAATAACACACCATACACATGCCAATACTAAAAAATGGATCAAAAATACATTTAATCATGAATTAAACATCAATTCAAACCACATTTTGGCCATAATAATTCACAAACATAATTGATCAAGAATAGAATTTCTAAGAAGGAACAATATTACCTCCGACGATTGAAGATGGATGCCCTCACATATAGCTTAATATTATCACTTATTGTTAATTAAAAGAAATAAAGACAAGCAAAGGAATAGAGCATCCAATCATATAATCAAACTCGATCCGAGATATCGAGAACACCAAGTTCCTTACGGATATTAAAGAAATGCTTCGTCGCAAGAGGTTTAGTGAAAATGTCCGCAAGTTGATTCTTGGAATCAACATGCTCAAATACCACATCACTTTTCTCTACATGATCCCTAAGAAAATGATGCCTTACTTCTATATGTTTTGTGTGAGAATGTAATACCGGGTTTTTGGTTAGGTTAATGGCACATGTATTATCACACAAAATAGGAATACGTTCAAGTTGAACATTGTAGTCGAGTAATTGTTGCTTAAGCCATAAGACTTGAGCGCAATAACTACCGGCCGAAACGTATTCTGCCTCGGCTGTTGACAAAGCAACGTAAACTTGCTTTTTGCTAAGCCAACTCACTAAGGAATTCGAGAAAAAGTGACAAGTACCACTAGTACTTTTCCTATCCGATTTGCAACCGGCAAAGTCGAAATCGGAATAGCCAACCAAATAGCAATCGCTTCCTTTGGAGTACCAAAGCCTATACTTTGGAGTACCACATAGGTATCTAAGTATGCGCTTCACAACTTTTAAATGCGACTCCTTAGGGCACGATTGGTACCTAGCACACATGTAGACACTAATCATGATATCTGGTCGTGATGCGGTAAGATAGAGTAGAGAGCCAATCATACCTCTATATCTCTTAACATCTACATCCTTACCGTTTTCATCTCGACTCAAGTTGACACACGTAGGCATGAGAGTATCAATAGCCTTTGAGCTAGCCATGTCGAAGCGTTTGAGTAACTCAAGACAGTACTTCGTCTGGCTCACGAATGTTTCGTCATCGAGTTGCTTAATTTGCAATCCGAGGAAATAGTTAAGCTCCCCCACCATGCTCATCTCGAACTCTCCCTGCATTAACTTAGAAAACTCCTTGACCATATTTGTGTTAGTAGAACCAAATATAATATTGTCTGCATATACTTGCACCAAAATTTGGTGTTTTCCTTGACGTTTAATGAAAATAGTTGTGTCAACCTTTCCTCTAGAGTACCCTTGATCAAGTAAAAATTTGCTAAGAAGCTCATACCAAGCCCTAGGGGCTTGTTTGAGACCGTACAAAGCACGTTTTAATTTGTAAACGTGATCGGGATACTCATGGGACTCAAATCCAGGAGGTTGGGCAACATAAACCTCTTCATTAATATAACCGTTAAGGAATGCACTTTTTACATCCATTTGAAATAATTTGAAATTTTTCGCACATGCATAGGCAAGCAATAGACGTATAGCCTTAAGTCGGGCAACAAGCGCATAAGTTTCCTCATAGTCTATGCCTTTATCTTGGTTATACCCTTGCGCAACCAAATGCGCTTTATTTCTAGTTATAACTCCATTTTCGTCAAGCTTGTTCGTAAACACCCATCGGGTGCCGATTACTCGATGGCCTTGCGGAGGAGGGACAAGGTCCCAAACCTCATTTCTTTTAAATTAATTCAACTCCTCTTGCATTGACAAAAGCCAATTTTCATCGAGTAAGGCCTCTTTTGAGTTTTTAGGCTCAACTTGCGAAACGGAAGCGGAGTAATAACAGAAGTTACTTAGCTTGGAATGAGTTGTTACTCCCTTTGAGATGTCACCGAGAATGTTGTCGATGGGATGGTCTTTGGAAGACTTCCAAGCTAGAGGAAATTCATCTTTATTAGACAGATGATCCTCCTCACTCTTCACGGGTTGGTGATCTTTTTCCTGCTCAACATGCACTGCTTCAGGTTGATTAGTCCTTTTATCAGTGTCCTTGAGTATGTCTTCAGAAGATACACATGAACCATGAAAAGAGCTACCTTTTCCGACATTTTTCGGATAAGACTCATCAAAAGTAACATGAACCGACTCCTCAACAGTAAATAACCTCTTATTGTAAACCATATATGCCTTACTAGACTGAAAGTATCCAAGAAAAATACCCTCGTCGGCCTTAGCATCAAACTTACCAAGTGTCTCTTTACCATTATTCAACACGAAACACTTACAACAAAAAACGTGAAGGTGAGATACACTGGGCTTTCTCCCTTTTAAAAGCTCATATGGTGTCTTGTTTAGAATAGGACGGATGAGCGCCCTATTTAAAACGTAACAAGCCGTAATTATGGCGTCGGCCCAAAAGTATTTTGGAAGTTTACTCTCATTGATCATAGTCCTTCCTAATTCTTCCAAAAAAATTTTTTTACGTTCCACAACCCCGTTTTGTTGAGGGGTACGTGGTGCGAAAAAGTTATGATCAATCTCATGGCTTTCACAAAATGCTTCAAAAAGATGATTTTCGAACTCACCACCATGATCACTTCTAATTGATATAATGTTTGTGTTTAATTTGTTTTGGGATAGCTTGGCAAATCTTTCAAAGGCCGAAAAAGTATCGCTCTTGCTTGCTAAGAAAATAGTCCAGCAAAACCGAGAAAATTTATCGATTATCACAAAACCATAATAGTTACCACCTAGGCTTTTAATCCTAGATGGTCCATATGAAGGAGCTCAAGGGGTCTCGTAGTTGAAACAATGTTTTTAGATTTAAACGAGATCCTTTTTTGCTTCCCCATTTGACACACATCACATAAGTGATCCTTTGTGAATTTGATTTTGGGCAAGCCGATCACTAGGTCTTTAGAAACTATTTTATTAAGCAAATTAAAATTGACACGTGCCAACCGTCTATGCCATAACCATGAGTCTTCACTCATGGTGACTAGACACTTGTCGCTACTCAACGATACCTCATTCAAGTCTAGCATATAGACGTTATTCACCCTCAAGCCTTTAAACACATCCTTTTTATCACTATTCTCAATTATGCAACAATCCTTGGAAAAGATACTTTATAGTCCTTGTCACATAATTGATTAATGCTTAAAAGATTATGTTTAAGGCCCTCAACAAGAAGCACATCAGAGATAGTAGTAGATGAGGGGTTACCTACACTACCTTTGCCAAGTATTTGTCCCTTGTTGTTGTCTCCGTAGTTAACAAACCCCTTTTTCTTCACCACAAAGTCGATGAAAAGAGATATGTCTCCTGTCATATGTCTTGAGCAGCCACTATCCAGAACCCATCTTCTTTTCGTGGTCTCAAGACGTTGTACCTACATAGTCAATCAAGGGAAATAGGTACCCAATTCTTATTGGGTCCTTGGTTGTGAGTGAAAACGGGATTGCATTTGGGCAACCATCGATAAATGCCTTTAGGAACCAAAAACCTCGTAAGCGACACTTAGCAATGGTATGACCCCTTTTGCAACAATATAAGCAAGTGAGGTTAACATGAGAATCACTTTTGCTAGGTTGATTTCTAATCATATAAGTATACTTTTGATATTGATTAATCATGCTTTTCTTAAAGTGTGATTTATCAATAGCAAAAGTCATTTTTGGTTCTAGAGCCTTGTCAAGCTTGGCCTTAAGAGTTATAACCTCTTTTTGCCAAATGTGACAAGTATCGCAACAAAAATTTAACCACTTAATTTTGTCTTCCACAACATCTACCTTTCTTACTTCCACCATGGACTTTTTGAGAGCCTCTAATTCCTTTTCGGAATCAGAGATCTTTTGCTCCAAATGAGAAAATATTTGTTTATTTGAAGCTAACTGTTTAAAGGCTTCCTTGGCCTCATGGTGTAGAGTATCAAACACACGTTGTAGTTCAGAATAAGACATTGAATTAGAGTTATCGTACTTAGAGTGTCTTACCTTTTTGTTTTTTTTCCTTTGGTGAGCGGAAAGGCAAAGGTTGACGGATTCTCCTTCGTCACTTGAACTTTCAGCACTAGATGATTCACTATTGCTTTCCCAAGCGATATAGGCTCTTCTAGGTTTTGATTGTTTCTTCCCGTGATGACTTTTGTCCTTACCTTTGTCCTTCTTCAACAATGCACAGTCCGGATTATAGTGGCAAACTTTCCCACAGTTATAGCAAGAACCCTTAGTTTTTCCACTCTTTTTGTCTTCATTCCTAGAAGACTTTGATTATTTACGAAAGTTGACGAGGTTTTTCTCCGAATGTTGGATACCATTTTTCTTGATATAGCGATTGTATCGCTTCACAAATAATCCCATGTCTTCATTCGAATTGTCTTCCTCGTCATCACTAGATTTACTCTCACTCAGCTCGTATGCGGAGGACTTTGAACTAGAAGTCTTTAGAGCTATCGACTTCTTTTCCGCTTCTTTGGTCTTGCTCTTTTCCTTCTTCTCTCTTTTCTCAAATTGGTCTAAGCTTATGAGCATTTGCTCGTGTTCCTCGAGCTTCCCAAACAACGTTGTGATGTCTAACGTCATTAGGTCATTGGCTTCTTTGATGGCGGTCACCTTCGGTTGCCAATCCCTAGTCAAACACCTCAAGATTTTGTTAGTAGCAACCTCATTGGAAATTGGGCTACCAAGTGAGTGAAGTATATTGATTAAATAAGTGAACCTCTTTTGCATGTCGGCAATGGTTTCCCCTTGCTTCATGTGAAAGAGGTCAAACTCTTGAGTCAATGTATTGATTCTCGCTAGCTTGACGTCGTTAGTACCCTCATGGGCAACTTGTAATGCGTCCCACATAGCTTTAGCACTCGTATAATGTGAAACTCTATAATATTCGCCAACTCCCAATGAGGAGATCAGAATATTTCTAGCCTTCCAATCATAGTTGTACTTTTTTTCGTCTTCTTCATTCCATTGTGCTTCAGGCTTAGGTACTACCACGTTATTCGCATCGGTCATGGTTATTTCCATTGGACCGTTTTGGATAATGCTTCATACCTTCCTATCAATAGAATTGATGTGAACAGGAATACAATCCTTCCAGTCACTATAATTCTCACCATTAAAAACACGTGCTCTATTATAAGCCCCTTTCGGTTCGTTTGCCATTTTCTAAAAAGTTATACTTGAAGCACTAGAATTAACCGGTGCTCCTGATACCACTTGTTAGACGAAGGCAATTGATCTAGAAGGGGGGTTGAATAGATCACTTCTTTTTAAATGTGAGTCAGCACTAAAATTTATTTTTAAAAATATTTTGCGGAAGCGACCGAGGATAATTCGTCTACACGAACCGAGTTACTGAGAGGATCAGATATACATAAGCCAAATGGAACGAAAGGCTCGAAGAGAAAACTTAGAATCGCAACTTAACAAGTAATCAATTTTCCAAAAGCACTTAATAAGGTGCAATCTCCAATGAGCAGTCAAAAATTAAACCAAACTTAACAATATATCAAACACCTTGTATGCGTTTAATCTATCGAGCACTTGGAGTGCATAAAACTCCAAGCTAAACCTTCTATGATAGTTGATGCATAATTTTCACTAAGCACAATCCAAAATGATTGTGCAATGGTTTTCAAATTAATTTTCTGCACAAAACTATACCAAAATTTTTATCGATCAATTGAACGATTACAAGCGTAAATAGTTCGAAATATAAATGAGATAAGGAAAAGGAAACGACACCATGTTTGTTTAGGCAGTTCCCCTTTCGTCCTCGCTTCGGGTACGTCTGCCCCCAATTCTAAAAACTATAATTGAGATATCATAACTTGTTTGCAAATGTTTTTACAAGAGAAAACTTAGCTATCCCACACTCAAGAAACTTTGTTGATGCAGATACTTTGTCTTCACTTCCCTTGATTCGAGTCGAGTCAAGTGCCTCGAACTTGTTGGTAGAACCTCCGTTTACCATTATTAGATTGCAAGAACACACAGGTCTTCAATCACCTTCACTCGGCTGATTCTGATCCATACACAGTTCGATCCTCAAACCTTGTTGCACAATCCTCCGGTTAACGCTACTAGATCGACAAAACCCTCCATTCTTCGATCACCTTCGCTCGGCTGAATTCAATGCACACAAGATCTGATCCAAAAACCCCCAAATCCAAATGATCTTGGAGGACAAAACCCTAGAGGTTTTATTCAAGAACAAACCCACTGAAACACTCACCCCAAACCAAGATACAACTCTATGCTTTGGACGTTATCACTTCATGATGCAGAAAATCAACAAAAATGATTATGTGTATTGTTGAGAAAGGTGAAAGATGAAGATGAAAGTGATGAGAGAAAAAGTTTCAATGTATTTCTTTCACTTGTTCTTGTTGTTGTGTAAAAAATGAGGAACCATCTATTTATATGATGCAAGGACCAACCGAAAATACTAACAGCATTTTGAACAAAGAGAAAAACAGAAAAATTGGTTACTAACAGCGAGCGGTCGACCACTCATTGAAGACCATGCGTCGACTGCTACAGGGGTCATACGTCGATGCATGGCTGGGAAAAATGCACAATCAGAAATGCCAGAAGCGTGCGTCGACCGCAGGGTAGGCGTGCGCTTACCCGAGCGAGACACACACAATGTCAACACATTATGAGTCGACCAGACTTCAGCTTAGGTCAACTCAAGCTTCAAAAACACTCAAAAATTGATTTTTCAACACATTTTCATCTATATAGGCACAATTTATGCGTTCCTAATACTAATATCATGATCACCCACATTTAATAGATATGCAAGACTCCACCATATATTTCGACTCATGATTATGCAATACAAAATTAGAATGCTGACACCAATGAGATGACACCGTCCAAATTACAAACTACTAGCTAGTATACATTTTGACATTATTAAAATAAAGCTCAAATGAGAGACACCTTGCCCTCACAGAATGTAGTCTTCACATCCATCTGTTCTAATTCAAGGTCGAACTGTGCCACTGTGGCAAGCAACATTCGAATAGATCTGTGCTTCACAACAGGAGACAACACATAATTGAAGTCGGCACCTTCTTTCTGAGTGAACCCCCTAGCAACCAACCTTGCCTTGTATCTCTTCAACGCCACTCCTTTGATTCCTTCCTTAACTTTGAAAATCCATTTACAACTGACTAACCTGGCTCCAACAGGTTTCTTGATCAGTTCCCAGGTGTTGTTATCATGAAGAGATTTCATCTCATCATCCATGGCCTTTAGCCATTTAGTCTTCTTTCGACAACTCATAACTTCCTTATAGTCTCTAGGTTCTTCGTCGAGAACCTTACTTGCAGAGATTAAGGCACAAGCTATAAGATTTGCATACCCAAGTCTCTTAGGTGGCTTGATGACTCTCCTCGGCCTGTCTCTTGCTAGCAGGTAGTCATTATTAGTTTCCTCATCTTTGACAGCATCTTCTCCTTCATCTTTGACTTCATCTAGGGTACGCAATTCAGCATTAACATGCTCCACCTCAACAGGAATCTCTCCCTGTTCCAGCTCTTCATCGGCAACATCAGTTTTCTCGAAGGCCATATCAGCTTCATTGAAATCTACATCTCGACTGGTAATACACCTCGTGTGACCTGGATCTAGGCATCATAGCCTATAAGCTTTGACTCCTTCAGGGTATCCCATGAACATGCACTTCAGAGATTTAGGTTTGACCTTGTCTTGCCTAATGTTAGCATAGGCCACACAGCCAAATACTATAAGTTTGTCGAGACTATGTGGATGCCCCAACCAAACTTCTTCAGGTGTCTTTATATCTAACGCAGTCGAAGGACATCTGTTTATCAGATATGTTGCTGTCGAAACAGCCTCAGCCCAAAACACCTTCTTTAATCCATAAATAGTCCACATGCATCTAACTCTTTCCAAAACAGTTCGATTAAACCTTTATGCCAAACCATTTTGTTGTGGAGTACCTGCAGTAGTTTTGTGCCTTGCAATACCTGAGGCAGCACAAAAACTGTCGAACGCCTCATTGCAAAATTCAAGGCCATTGTCGGTTCTCAACCTCTCGACCTTTTTGTCAGTTTGACTTTCGACCAGAGTCTTCCAACCTTTGAAATTCTCAAAAGTTTCATCCTTTGTCTTCTGGATGAATACCCATAACTTTCTGGAATAATCATCAACTATGGATAGAAAATACCTTGCTCCTGAATGTGATGGACACCTTGCAGGCCCCCAAAGATCAGCATGGATGTAATCAAGGGATCCATGAGTCCTTTGTTTGCCTTTGTTGAACTTCACTCTGCAAGATTTTCCAAGTACGCAGGGTTCACAAAATTTTAGTTTTTCGACTTTGTCTCCTCCAAGAAAATTTTGTTTCCCTAATTCGACCAGACCCCATTCACTGACATGGCCCTATCTCATGTGCCAAATTCTGTCACCGACAAGGGTTTCGTGGATGCAACATTTTTCGAACCACTTATAACTTCAGCCTAGAAGGTATACAAGTCTTGTTTCTTCACACCTCTCAAGACTTCCTTCGACCCCTTCATGACTCTGAGGATACTTTTCTCTCCTTGAAAAATATATCCCTTTTTGTTGAATTCACCAAGAGAAATCAAATTTCTCTTCAAATCAGGTACATACCCGACTTCAGTCAATAGCCTTATTGACTCATCATGGAGCTTGAATCTCACAGATCGAATACCTGCAATTTTGCAAGCTTTGTTATTTCCCATCAACACTGATCCACCATCTTGATCACATAGCTCCTCAAACAAGTCTTTGCTTGGAGTCATGTGCCAAGTGCAACCTGAATCCATAATCCACTCCTTACTTGAGTCGCTGCTTGAAACCACAAGGACATCAGATGAGTCAAAGTCATCTTGAACAATGGTTGCGTTGCCATTATCCTTACCTTCATGATCTTTCAGGCGTTCAGGACACACCTTTCTTGTGTGACCCTCCTTCTTACAGTGATAGCATTGAATACCAGATGTTTCGCCACTATAAGACTTCTGCTGACTTTTACTTTTCTTCTTGTCAAACTTACCATCCTTTCGTAAGAATTTTCCCTTAACGGCCAAACCTTCGCCCACCATCAAAGGTTTATGCTCATTTCGTTCGTTCGGGTCCTTAAAATACAAGGCTGGTTGAACTTCTTCAAAGCTCAGGGACTCCCTTCCATACAGGAGAGTTTCTTTGAAGTGAGCATGGGTTCTGGGCAAAGCACACCACAACAACAGCGCTTGATCTTCATCATCGATCTTTTCATCAATATTTTCAAGATCAAGAATCAGCTTGTTGAACATATCCAACTGCTCAGGCAACACTTTGTCTTCACTCATCTTGAATGAATACAAAGCTTGCTTTAGGTAGAGTCAATTCACTAGAGATTTGGTCATGTACAAACTTTCAAGTTTCAACCATAACCCCGAAGTCATCGTCTCCTTTGATACCTGTCGAAGAACCTGTCATACCCCAAATTTGTCCTACCTGTGTATCTTTCATCTGTACATCCACCCACTAACTATCATTCAGAAAAATCCAAAAAAAATATGTTGTCTTCAACTTCATCCCTCTTTTATTTTTATCCATTTTCAGTTTAAGTCATATCTATATTTTAACCTTTTTTATCCTTTATCCATTTCCAATTTTAAAATCCATTTTTATTAATTTTCATAATATCCATTTGTTAACCAATTCCAATATCCATTTCATTGGTCTCTGATATTTTGATCGTTTGCATATCCTTTTCATTGGTCTATGTTTTCGCATTTTAGTAAACATATCAATAATCATGCATTTTTTTTGTTAGAATTTAATTTGTTTTATTTCTTTTTTTTTCACTAACTATTTTCAATTATCTTTTTTATTATTTTTAGTTTTATTATTTCTTTTTTATTATTATTATTAATTTTATTATTATTAGTTTTATTATCATTATTAGTTTTATCATTATTAGTTTTATTATTATTAGTTTTATTATTACTATGCTTTATTATTATTATTATTACTTTTATTTTGTTTATCTTCATGGTAAGTGGGGACCACTCAATCATTCTAACACTTCACATGGATTGTCAACTTGGATTTATCAATGACCCAAAATAATTCTCACACTTCACTCATCAATGGCCAAGAATCATTCTCATAAAGTCACATGGATTGCCACATCAACACTCCCACTTTATTCACACTATAAATAAGATCTCTCATTTGACACACCGGATTCACCCCACACAAAGGCTGAATACTCTCTTAATTTTCTCCCTCAATTATTCTTGCAAATTTTCTGGAGAGAAGACTCGTCTTCATTTTTCCATAACTCGTGTCATTGAAGAGGCAGTGGACTGTCTCCACTAGGTAACATTCACCTCTTTTATTTCTCCGTTTTCAAAGTACCATGATCATTTATCTATGCTATTATCAAGTCCATTAGCATGTTAATATTTTTCTGGAAAAAGTATTGTAATATCCTATAATTTTTGTTTGGTTTTATTATGAATGATGTTTAAAAGATAAGATAAAAATTCAAAAAGACAAAAAACATGCTTCATCACCCCCCTTTTATTATTTCATACTATTTTTATTTTATTTTCCATTTATTTCTTAATTTTGTTTCTCTAGTTTTTATTTTAGGAGCACTTTGAATTTTTAGTTTCAATTTATCATGTTATTTCTGGAATTCATAACTTTTTCTTTCGAATTTTGTTTTGATTTTTATTTTCCGCTTACAATCTTTATTTCGATTTTTAGGGCCAATGATATTACAAAATCATGACTTAGTTGATTTATGCAAAATGACTAAAAAGTCTTGATATGTATGAGGCTCATTTCTTTATTTTTGTTGGTCAATGAAAACCAAATATAAAGGATTTATCGATTTTCGATTTTAAATCTTGATAAAGGTGAGACCTTTATTCTTTTTCTTGACATTTTCGATTTTATTCCTATTATTTTTATTTCATTTTTATTCATTTTTGGGTCAATGAAAATCAAATACTAAAGTTTATCGATTTTTCGATTTAAAACCTTAGTAAAGATGAGACCTTTCTTAGTTTTCCGATTTTTATTTCGATTTATATTCTTTTATTTTCACTTTTGGTCAATGAAAGTAAAAAATCGTTGATTATCGATTTCTCGATTAAATTCCAATTAAGACGAGACCAATTTTATTCTATGTCAATATTATATCTTGTCAATATTATCTTCATTTTTATTTGTTCATATTCTTATCATATTGTCCATACCATATTCATATTTATTTAACCACTTTCTTTGTTCACTTTTAATAAAAAAAAACACTAACAATTATCGAAACCTAAAAAACTAATTGATGGACTGTTGGTTACGATTATTTGCTTGGCGACTCTTGCTCAAGGCTTAGTTTAGGACACTTTGGACACACACGGCTTTCTCTTGGTCTACCTTACAACGAGACCCTTTATTTCATGTCATCCCTTGTAATTTACATGTACCCCTTTCCTATTCCGATGTACGCATTTAGTTTTCTTTTGATTGTGGTTTGTTTACTAGGAGCACCCCTAGGGACTAGCATACACAACCCATTTTCAAACTACTTCTCGATTCGTCGTCGAGCCATTTTCAAACAAACCTTTTTTCAACCAAACCCTCGATTCGTCGTCGAGCCCATTTTCAAATCAACCTCTAACCAAATCCATTTTCAAATCAAACTCATTTCATACAATAAACCCTTGATCCAACGTCAAGTGGATTTTCTTAATTAAAATTCAAAAACAATTAAACAACTATCGTAACTCTTTTAAGATGAAAAATAGGGGTTCAAGTCTTCGATCTCTCTTCGATTGTTTGGGTGAGAGTTCTCTTACTCGTGTGTGAGCAATTGGCGCCTCTTTTAAAAAATTAACCAACCCTTGTTTCGTGGGCGTACCACGAACTACGACTGCTCTGATTCTTTATTCTCGTCCGAGTAAAGATACGTAGGCACAAGATTGCGATGATCTTGGCGAGCATCCCTTTTTCTTTTTCCCCTGTTTGCGTCCACACTTTTTCTTTTTCCCCCGTTTGCGTCCACACTACCATCTTTTTCCGTCAAACCCCGTAGTCGAACTACGATTGCTCTGATTCCTCATTCTCATCTGAATGAGCATACGTAGGCCCAAGGTCACGATGATCTTGCCGAGCACCCTATCTTAAAACCACCCATTTCCCCTTAGTATCTTTTCCTCTTTTATCTTACCTTTCCGCATTTATTTTTGAGAAGAAAATAGATAAACTTAGCTAACGAGCATTACGATTCGAATCAAGAGGTTTCCGTTGAGTACAACAGACGTGAGGGGTTCTTATCCACTCCTTAAAGGTTTTCTCGATATTTTCCTTTCCCTCTTTTGGGATAAATAAAGTTCGGTGGCGACTCTGTCGAACTGTTTTCCGTGCCTTTCGCGCGAGGGTCGTATTTTCGATGAATTTTGGAGGTGTGACAGATGGCGACTCTGCTGGGGAATATTTGCTCCATGCAAGAGAGAGTCGAGCCTATCTTGATTCGAATCGCTAGCTCTTTAGCTTCGTTTATTTATTTTCTTCTCGTTTGCTTATTTACTTGTGTTACCTTTTGTGGCATTGTTGGGATGTTCTGACATTGGGAACTTTGTGAGATGGCTCTACACCCGAGTCGAGAAAAACCCTAGGATTAGGATGGTGGTTGTGTAGTGTAGGCTTGTGTGGTCTCTTCCGCGTGAGTTGAAGCGAAAACCACCGCTTGGAGTAGATTCCCTTGGAGATATTATTGTTGTGGTGAATCTTTGCCATGGTGGTAATACTTTCGAGGTGGGTCATTGATCCTAAGGACCATTAACCCAATTTACCCATGGTGGTTGGTAGTGTTAATTCTATGTGAGTTAATGCGAACGCCCCAATCAGATGAGATCTCTCGAACGTATTATTTCCTGACAGTAATATTTCGACCTCGATCTAGGATTCTGAGAACCTTATTTAGAACCCGTGTGTCGATGGTTGTGTAGTGGGCGCCTCCGAGGAATCTTTCTCGTGGGGAAGAAACGAAGACCTCACCTATACGAGATTATTTCGAGGATATTATAGTCGGACAAATCTTTGTCTTGGTTATAATGCTTTCGAAATATATCCATAACTCTAGGCACCTACCCGTTTTAGAAACCTACCTGTGGGTTTTTCTTGTCCTAGTTGTGGTTCTTGACCCGTTCCTCTGGCCAACCTCAGAACTGTTTGAAGTTGTTTGATCCTGCGATCCTGGATCTTGCATCTTGCATTGTATCTCATATTATTGCATTGCATTGCATCTGTTGCGCATCTCGCATTGCATTTTCAACCTCAGAATCCCACTTCACCTTCCTTCCTTCATAACCAGCAAATCAAGCCGATTCCTCGACACTAGTATGCAGCTCAAGCCAAAAGCAGATGAATGACGAATCATATCCAACAAGACCATGCCTCCACATGTACAGGCAGGACCACCAGTCATTGAAGGGGTTGCCAAAGACAAGCAGCACAGTCTCTAACTCTGAACAAGCCAGTTCAAGCATCAATCAAGTCAAGACAGAAAGATCAGTTCCTCGAAGAAGGCATTTGTCATGCCGTCCCATCACCTTGCATCCTTGTATTTTGTCTTTGTTTGTTCAAATATCGTTTGCTTCAAACATTGTCGTTTGTATTTGGTTTTCTTAATGTAGTGACTATGCATGTTTTGAATCAGTTATGTCGTATTCACTCATTTCTTCCATTTACTGCAAAACACCGACACATTTATCCACTTCACTCTCTTTATCAACTGCCGTTTAGCAATGATTTGAGGGAGGATGATGAAAACGAAATACCCATAATTGTAAAAACGTATGCTTTCGGATAGAATCCCGCCAATGATGTACATGCATTGTTTCAATCCCCAAATACTGGAGATACAAGGAGTTAATCCCTAGTAAACCACTTCGAGCCTAGAAGTAGTAGTTTCCTTCGGATATTCAAACCCTTACACTCAACCTGGGGTAGGGTAGTGTTCAGTTAATCCTAACTACACACCGAAATCACAAAGCAAAATTCCACAAGACATGACGGTTATCCTTCAAAAGACCCATGACTTGGTAGTCACAATCCTCCAACGACAAAACAAAAAAAAAACAAACAAAAATCAAAAGCCTGATAATCGAGCACCTCAAAGGAGACTTAGGCAAAAATCAAGGCAATCCCGATGGACTCAAAAATCCATGCAAAAGATAGGGATCAAAAAAACAAAAGAGGCCCTCGAATCCCCAACAAAAACAAAATAAAACTCAGCGACCACCATATCAAAATCAAAGGGCCACTGACATCCATCAAAAACAAAATAAAGGTGATTGCCATTTCAAGCATACCTTGAACCGTCAACCCTTTTAGAATACAAACATGTGCAGAATTAACTGAATATAGGACTGGAGTTCATCGCGACGAAGGGGTGGGTACAAATCAAACTTTGAGCCTGATATCCTTTGTTTCTTAAACCGTAAACCAGACCATGTTACAACCCTCGAAATACCTAATTGAGGTGAGGTTTATTCTGAAAGCATACTATCGCAAGGTTGCGTAAACTGACTCCCCATATTTGCTAATCTTCAGCATTGGTGTCACTCTCCTTGCTATATCTTTCACACCATCAAAATCAGCACACGTTTGGGCTAACGGTCCATTCGTCTCACTATCACGACACTCGAATAAATGACTCTTTTTCAAAACTTGCATGAGTATTGCATTAAGATTACCATTTATGAATGTATAATTTTAACTGCAAATTAGTGCTAGACATCAAGGCAATCCCAACAAGGGGCAGTCAAAGAGGAACTTGAACTTTCAGTGGTGCCGACCCGAAGCAAGACTCCCTCAAAACCCTCAGGCTGGGGCAAACTCTTCAATGGCTCAATCAGGGGCAAGTCATCTCAAAGCCCGTCAAGGCTCAACATCCAAAGATCAAATCGCTTCAGAACTGGTTAATCAGGGGCAGACCATTACTATGCTCAGACTGGGGCAAGACCCATTGCAGCAAGCAACCCTGACCATCAAGCAGAGTTGTGGATCTCTCAGGAGTGAACCCACAATTCATCAACAAGTCATTAAACTCAGGGTTTCAAGAGCATCTTCGTCTGCATTAATCGTGGCATCTTCAACGAACTGAGTGTCGAGGAAATCAAATCCCTCCCACCGCCCAAAAGTCCAATCCTCATTGGCAACTACCAAAAGTCCACCACGCTGGCACCTCTCCGAACATATCTAATCACCGATCATATGCATCATACACATCATTTGCATACAAAAACCAATCATACTTCCCCAGCACTTGCATCTCCGCGCGTCAGCATTTGCATTCGCATTTCCATTCAACATGAAGCATCATCAAGCATTCATATATGCATAAGTCAAGATCCAAGATCAATCTCAAGGTTTCAAGTCGAACTACGACTGCCCTGATTCTTTATTCTCGTCCGAGTAAAGATACGTAGGCACAAGATTGCGTAGATTTTGGCGGGTTACCTTCTCCTTTTTTTTCACCGTCAGTAGGCGTTCTTCATTGAATTCTTTTCTTCAACCTTTTATTGATGTCTCCAAATAAATCTCACTCATCATACCCCCAGCAAACTTGACCTTTTGCCAATTGCCTTACGATCGTCCTTTTGGTGATAGCCAAACCCAATCAACTCAATTCAACCTGCATCCTTTTGGTGTTGGTAACCCTCAAATAAAAACTTTTCTATCATCCTTTTGGTGATAGCCGAAACCTTGTCATTTCAATTTAACCTTCATCCTTTTGATGTTGGTCCTCACGAATAAGAAGTTCATATCATCCTTTTGGTGGTAGTAGCTTGTTTTGATCCGTCATCCTTTTGGTATCGCCGATCCATAAACCCTTGGTCTGTGTGTCATCCTTTTGGTGAGTGACAACCTCTGTGTTGTGTGCCCTACTATCCTTTTGGTAGTAGCAGGCTGTGTGTGTGTCCTACTATCCTTTTGGTAGTAGCAGGCTGTGTTGTGTGCCATACTATCCTTTTGGTAGTAGTAGGTTGTGTGTGTGTGCCCTATTATCCTTTTGGTAATAACAGGCTATGTTGTGTGCCATACTATCCTTTTGGTAGTAGCAGGCTGTGTGTGTGCCCTATTATCCTTTTGGTAATAGCAGGCTGTGTTATGTGCCCTATTATCCTTTTGGTAATAGTAGACTGTGTTGTGTGCCCTATTATCCTTTTGGTAATAGTAGGTTGTGTGTGTGCCCTATTATCCTTTTGGTAATAACAGGCGTTGACCTCGTTTTCATCCTTTTGGTGGAAGGGTCTGTGTGTGTGTGTGCCTTATTATCTCGTCGGTAATAGCAGGCTTTGACCTCATTTCCATCCTTTTGGTGGAAAGGTCTGTGTGTGTGCCCTATTATCTCGTCGGTAATAGTAGGCTGTGACCTCATTTTCACCCTTTTGGTGGAAGGGTCTGTGTGCGTGTGTGCCCTATTATCCTGTTGGTAATAGCAGGCTGTGACCTCATTTTCATCCTTTTGGTGGAAGGGTCTTTTGTGTGTGTGTTCACTATCATCCTTTTGGTGATAGGTTTGTCATCCTTTTGGTGTCAGATTTCTTGTATTTCAACTTCCCAATCCCTTTTCTTTCTTTCAGACAAATTTGTGGTCTTCTTTATATCTAATTGACTTATACCTCGATAGAACGAACACCGCAGCAGTTCATCTCACTCGGTTTAAGCCAATTAGATAGAGGCATCTGTCATACCCCAAATTTGTCCTACCTGTGTATCTTTCATCTGTACATCCACCCACTAACTATCATTCAGAAAAATCCAAAAAAAATATGTTGTCTTCAACTTCATCCCTCTTTTATTTTTATCCATTTTCAGTTTAAGTCATATCTATATTTTAACCTTTTTTATCCTTTATCCATTTCCAATTTTAAAATCCATTTTTATTAATTTTCATAATATCCATTTGTTAACCAATTCCAATATTCATTTCATTGGTCTCTGATATTCTGATCGTTTGCATATCCTTTTCATTGGTCTCTGTTTTCGCATTTTAGTAAACATATCAATAATCATGCATTTTTTTGTTAGAATTTAATTTGTTTTATTTCTTTTTTTTCACTAACTATTTTCAATTATCTTTTTTTATTATTTTTAGTTTTATTATTTCTTTTTTATTATTATTATTAATTTTATTATTATTAGTTTAATTATCATTATTAGTTTTATTATTATTAGTTTTATTATTACTATGCTTTATTATTATTATTATTATTACTTTTATTTTGTTTATCTTCATGGTAAGTGGGGACCACTCAATCATTCTAACACTTCACATGGATTGCCAACTTGGATTTATCAATGACCAAAAATCATTCTCACACTTCACTCATCAATGGCCAAGAATCATTCTCATAAAGTCACACGGATTGCCACATCAACACTCCCACTTTATTCACACTATAAATAAGATCTCTCTTTCTCTCATTTGACACACCGGATTCACCCCACACAAAGGCTGAATACTCTCTTAATTTTCTCCCTCAATTATTCTTGCAAATTTTCTGGAGAGAAGGCTCGTCTTCATTTTTCCATAACTCGTGCCATTGAAGAGGCAGTGGACCGTCTCCACCAGGTAACATTCACCTCTTTTATTTCTCCGTTTTTAAAGTACCATGATCATTTATCTATGCTATTATCAAGTCCATTAGCATGTTAATATTTTTCTGGAAAAAGTATTGTAATATCCTATAATTTTTGTTTGGTTTTATTATGAATGATGTTTAAAAGATAAGATAAAAATTCAAAAAGACAAAAAAATGCTTCATCACCCCCCTTTTATTATTTCATACTATTTTTATTTTATTTTCCATTTATTTCTTAATTTTGTTTCTCTAGTTTTTATTTTAGGAGCACTTTGAATTTTTAGTTTCAATTTATCATGTTATTTCTTGAATTCATAACTTTTTCTTTCGAATTTTGTTTTGATTTTTATTTTTCGCTTACGATCTTTATTTCGATTTTTAGGGCCAATGATATTACAAAATCATGACTTAGTTGATTTATGCAAAATGACTAAAAAGTCTTGATATGTATGAGGCTCATTTCTTTATTTTTGTTGGTAAATGAAAACCAAATATCAAGGATTTATCGATTTTCGATTTTAAATCTTGATAAAGGTGAGACCTTTATTCTTTTTCTTGATATTTTCGATTTTATTCCTATTATTTTTATTTCATTTTTATTCATTTTTGGGTCAATGAAAATCAAATACTAAAGTTTATCGATTTTTCGATTTAAAACCTTAGTAAAGATGAGACCTTTCTTAGTTTTCCGATTTTTATTTCGATTTATATTCTTTTATTTTCACTTTTGGTCAATGAAAGTCAAAAATCGTTGATTATCGATTTCTCGATTAAATTCCGATTAAGACGAGACCAATTTTATTCTATGTCAATATTATATCTTGTCAATATTATCTTCATTTTTATTTGTTCATATTCTTATCATATCGTCCATACCATATTCATATTTATCTAACCACTTTCTTTGTTCACTTTTAATAAAAAAAACACTAACAATTATCGAAACCTAAAAAACTAATTGATGGACTGTTGGTTACGATTATTTGCTTGGCGACTCTTGCTCAAGGCTTAGTTTAGGACACTTTGCACACACACGGCTTTCTCTTGGGCTACCTTACAACGAGACCCTTTATTTCATGCCATCCCTTGTAATTTACATGTACCTCTTTCCCATTCCGATGTACGCATTTAGTTTTCTTTTGATTGTGGTTTGTTTACTAGGAGCACCCCTAGGGACTAGCATAGACAACCCATTTTCAAACTACTTCTCAATTCGTCGTCGAGCCATTTTCAAAACCTTTTTTCAACCAAACCCTCGATTCGTCGTCGAGCCCATTTTCAAATCAACCTCTAACCAAATCCTTTTTCAAATCAAACTCATTTCATACAATAAACCCTTGATCCAACGTCAAGTGGATTTTCTTAATTAAAATTCAAAAACAATTAAACAACTATCGCAACTCTTTTAAGGTGAAAAATGGGGGTTCAAGTCTTTGATCTCTCTTCAATTGTTTAGGTGCGAGTTCTCTTACTCGTGTGTGAGCAATTGGCGCCTCTTTTAAAAAATCAACCAACCCTTGTTTCGTGGGCGTACCACGAACTACGACTGCTCTGATTCTTTATTCTCGTCCGAGTAAAGATACGTAAGCACAAGATTGCGATGATCTTGGCTAGCACCCCTTTTTCTTTTTCCCCTGTTTGCGTCCACACTTTTTCTTTTTCCCCCGTTTGCGTCCACACTACCATATTTTTCCGTCAAACCCCGTAGTCGAACTACGATTGCTCTGATTCCTCATTCTCATCCGAATGAGCATACGTAGGCCCGAGGTCGCGATGATCTTGCCGAGCACCCTATCCTAAAACCACCCATTTCCCCTTAGTATCTTTTCCTCTTTTATCTTACCTTTCCGCATTTATTTTTGAGAAGAAAATAGATAAACTTAGCTAACGAGCATTGCAATTCGAATCAAGAGGTTCCCGTTGAGTACAACGGACGTGAGGGGGTGCGCGTACCTTCCCCTCACGTAACCGACTCCCGAACCCAGAATGTGGTTGCGACGACCATGTTCTTATCCACTCCTTAAAGGTTTTCTCTATATTTTCCTTTCCCTCTTTTGGGATAAATAAAGTTCGGTAGCGACTCTGTCGAACCGTTTTCCGCGCCTTTCGCGCGAGGGTCGTATTTTCGATGAATTTTCGAGGTGCGACAGAACCTTATCACCAAGGGTCAACAATATTGCGCTGTGGGATTTTTCTATCATGGCAGTCTTTTCTTTTTCCTTTAACGCAACATCCATGGCTGCCTCTCCCTTCAACGCTTCCAAACAACCCTACTGAACCAGTAGAGCTTTCATCTTCAAGCGCCACAGACCGAAGTCATTCACTCTGGTGAACTTTTCAATCTCATACTTTGTTGAAGGAATCTTCTCCACGCTCACCGCACCAATTTGTTGTGAAAAAAATGTCTTGAAATAAAGTATAAACGATTTCTTTATGATCCAGAAACACGCAAGGGTTAGTGTTAAAGGAAAAACAAGGGAAAAAACAACAAGGATTGGTTATAAACTGTTATTCTTTCCTTTCTCTATGAAACAAGATTACAAGTATACAAGAATAACAAATAACCTCTCTCTCTTGAATTAGGATTTTATCTTCCAACTTTTCCTTATGCAAGATGAGAGACTAGCATGCTATTTATAAGAAAACTAACACACTAACCTAATGGGCTTTTTAACAATTACCCATTACAAGCTAACTTAGGGTACAAGCTAACTTAAACAATTGGGCTTACAAGCAAGGCCCAATTCAACATGCTAACAAACCTAGCAATATTTACTAATGCATGTTAGAACAAACTTCGACTACAACACGCATTACTCCGACAGCAGCATGCAAACAGACTTCGACCTCATGCTTAATTCCAGTCGAACCAGAAGCTATCCTTCAACCATACTAGAGTTCGATCCAATATCTCACAACCATAATCTTATCAAATAAACAAAAGACAAAACTCATTTTGTCAAGTTACTTATTTTTAGAATGCTCTTGGTTTAACTTACAACTTACAAGTAGTTTTCAAGAGGATTATTTTTTTTTATCTGTGGGAAATCTTGGAAAGAAATTTAAATACTCTCGAGAAATAAACACACATATAATTGGTTCAACACTCACAGAAAAAAACACAAGCATCTGACATATGACTACAAGCTTCACGCAGAATAACAAACTTGAATTTGGGAAATATGGAGGCGGTCCTTGAATATTACCTCAAGCAAGTGTCAGAAACAATTCAGCGAGAAAATGACCTAAAATTGAGTTTTGTAACAGTTTTAGCTTCATGGATGCAAGCATGCAACCAATCAAAGAAAATTTTTAAGAAGTGAAAATTCATCGATTAAAATTGGATCATCGGGAATTTGAATAAATGAGATTGAAAATGAGAAGTTTTTTAAAGTAAATAAGACTTTTTCACTATTTCCAAACTCATTGGCCTCAATAAGTTTTGGACAGTTCTCAAAATTCTGGAAATAAATGAAAGTTACTTTTATATAAATTTGACATCTTCATGCCAGTAGTCAAAGGGGAAAAACCATCTGGCTGAATGACACACATTCATGTGTTTTTGAGCGGGACAAGGTACAAAGTAGTCAGAATGTTGAAATAGATAGATAACTAGTTGTCAATCTTTGCTACTCTTGATATCAAGTAGCTTAAAAGGTTCTAATCTTTTATCTTAATTATGAATAATAGGCTTAGTAGTTAACTTACAGGGAAAATGTAAGTAAAGAAAAGCCAAATGCTTAAACATTTTTCAAATAAGACACTTGTTTTGGCGTATCTTTCATCAAGGTGCTAATTTGCACGGAAAATATAAGTGACCAAGTCAAATAATAAAATGTTTTCTAATGTTAGCGCCTTTCTTCAATTAGGCATGAGTTTTTGGTGCGACGTGCCTTGAGGAGCTAATTTGTATGGCGAAAATACGTAAAACAAAGTCAGATAGTTTAATTATTTTCATTCTTTCTAATGGTAACACCTTTCTTAATGAGACGCGCTTTCAATGTGCTATAAACCGCTAAACGATAAAGGGTGCTTTTCAGTTTTCACATTCTCAAAGTTGAATTATTAATAAAATCTTCACAAAATAAGAAATCTAGACAATGATTCAATAAATGAATTGGCATGGACACTTGATAACTCAACAACAATTGCATATCTAAAAGAAATCTTAATAGAATAAACTAGATCGTGATCTTTTCTATGATCGGATGCAATGGGATCAGATTAATTAGTCATGAGACTACTTTATATATGCATATGAACATACCAAACATAAATAATCCAATCAAATTATGACAACATTAAAGTAGAAAAATGCAAACTTTTGAGCTCTCCCTTTCTTCCCATTTCTTGTAAAGAAGCAACATATCCAACAATCCTCTTCTGTTCAGCAGCACTAAAAATACCAGTATGCAACTCAAGACCATCAACAATGTTCACTAGTTCCATTAATCTTCTCCATACAAATAAAATCTTTCTCCCGCCTCACATTCATAAACCTAATATACTATCTTTGTTCCCTAGGCAAAACAGCCTTATCAGCAACAACTACATTTTCACCCGAATTCTCTCCCAAAACAACATCACCACAGACAGTTTCCCCATCGTTTCGATCAATCTCAATCTCAATCTCATCTTCACCCAATTCATCAGCCATATCAGCCCAAGACATATGCGGACTCGAAACTTCCAAAGCCAAATTCCTCTGCACGCCATCATTCCAGCTCCCAAGAGAATGACAATCACAATTTTCTTCTAAATTAACCTCTTCCAAATTCTTGTTCTGGTTTTCAGACTCTGCAAAATTCAATTTTTTCAACGAATTGTGAATTTACGTTACTAAAACACAAAAATTGGTTAAAAATAAAAAAATTAGATAAAAATTAGGGTTTTAGTTATCATGGTCGATGGAACGAATGCGATCCGAGAGTGATTGAGAACAGCGGCGACATAGATCTTTAGAGAGAAAAGGAAGCCATGTGGAGAAAAACTCGGAGGCAATTCGGAGTTCGGAAGGTCGATAATCGAGGAGGAAAGGATATGTGTTGGAAGGTTGCATAGGAAGCGTAAAGTAGAATGAAAAAAAATTGAAATTTAACACACACAAAATCTTAAGAAAAGTAAGAAGTAAGAATATTGTAATATTGTGTAAAAAAATTACTTGCAATTGATTTTACATGTTCTTATTTTAATTATATTAAATTTGAATCATCCATTTAATCTATTGGTTTTTTTTTTTGGAGTTTCACCGGTGAGGGTGATCCGTTGTCGCACACGGGTCAAAAACGAGTTTTAGAAAAATGTAGTAAAGGGAAGCGACACTTGGATGTCGTATCGCAAGGACTCTTGTCAGAATTAACCAACTAAACAAACAATTATTTAGGGGTATTCAATTTAGGTTTCAAAAAGCGATGAGAAAAAATGATTAAAAATAAGTGATTATAAAATAAGTCAACCTGTTGTTCGTTCTACTTATCATTGATCATATAATTACCAAGCCCTAAGCGGATTTCATTCTCTTTCGATCATAGTAACAATAGCAAGCGTGATTGAATTACTAAATGATTTATGTTCCTAAATCTGAATTAACCAAACAGATAACACAAACACGAATTAAGCAAACGCGGTTACGATTAACATAACATACATCAATTGAATTAATTCAATCCTATTCTATAAAATATGTAATTGAATTAAGCAAACAACGACAACTGAATAAGCATTCAGAATTATAGATATAATTGAAAAGAGAATTGAATTTACTTGGAAAATATATTAACCTCAAAGTGAACGGAGACACGGTTACAACAGATCAACTCAAAGAGTTTAGTTCTCCATAGAATACGTACAAAGCAAAGACAAATCGTGAATAATCAAAGGTAATGTTACTCTAGCGCAACTGAAAACCTTATAAAAAAAATAAGGCTTTTCACTACTAACTCAAACTGGGTCGGAAACATAAATCCGACCCGAAACAAATTATTTTCTATCTTTAACGACTTATTTGACTATCTTTCACTCTGAATCAGATCTTGGCTTCAACATAAAACTTGTATCTCTCTGTCTTAGCTTTCCATCGACTGGTAGAACGCACAAAACGGCATCTCGTAGCTCAAGTTATGACTTGCGCAGTGAAATGTATCAAATAAGCGTTAATGCTGAAAATAAGATGCGAAACTAAAATAAAGGTAGAAACAAACTTAAATATGAAAACACATTAAAATAGTAAAAACACTCAAATAAACTGTAGGAATGCCTAAGTACAAACATAAGAGAATGTGCATTAAAATGCATTGATCAAATTCCCCCACACTTGAACTTTTGCACTCCGAGCAAAATGATAACTTCAAAAAATTCAAAACAAAACAAAGCAGAGCATGCATTTCCAAAGGTATTCAATATACAAGGTACAAGTAGAGTCCTAAGTCTAAGCTTCAAGAATATGGTGTTAGTGAGCAACTCTTTTGCGACATTCAAAACAAATACGAAAACAGATTACCGAAGAGTACATCAAAAGTAGCAGGATCCTCACAAGATATAATTCACTCAACTCTCAAGTGTTTAGGCTAACTGTTTACACTCAAAGCACAACATGAAAGTTAATACTACTATAAGCTTGAAAAGACTCTAAATCCACACTTTAAATACATGCACACAAAGATCAAAAGGACTTTTATTCAGGTTGTAACGTGGCAAAGGTAAAGGTAGGATAAATCATAAGGGGTACTAGGCTAAAACTCAAAGGGTCAAAAGAAAATTGAAGGAGAATTAGGGAGTTGAACTAAAAAACACTTTAATAACCTTCAAACAGCAACTTTCCCATATTTTCCTCTTTTTATTTTTTATTTTTTATTTTTTTTTTCAGAAGGAAATTGTATTGACATCCTTCTTTCTTTTCTTTTTTTTTTTCTTCTTTTGCAATATATATATTTTTTTCTACCAACTGTAGCGCGGTTTTCGTGACCGCCCGCATCCGCCTGTGGATGGGATTGGGTGCTACTTTCTGATTTCTTATTTATCCTATGAAGCTGGAAAGGAAAGGGAAGCTATCTCAAACTAACCTTCCACGCAAATGTTTTCTTTAACAAGTGCTAAGAGATTGGGGAGTTCGGGGTCAGGTTATACAATGGGGAGTTGTCAACTACCCATCCTATACATGGTTATCCACGGGCTGTTAGCAATTTTCTACTGTTCTACTGTTTTCTACTTGATGGTGTTTGTCTGTAAAAGGGAAAGTTTCTCCTTTGGGAAGGTTGAGAGATATTGAAAAGGTATTTTTGTTGTTTTTGGTGAGGTACTGGACCTAAGGTTTTTTGTTTAGTGTGCTCGCTAAGATTTCACAATCTTATGCCTACGTATTCCCGTTAAAGAAAACGGGGAAATCAGAGCAATCGTAGTTCCTCCTATTCTAAGGGAGGAAAAATATATTTGGGTGTCTTGTTCAAACCCCAAGACGGAGGCTAAAAGGTGATTTGTTTGTATCTTGTTCAAAGCCCAAGATATGAAACTAAAAGGGATTTGTTTGTATCTTGTTCAAAGCCCAAGATATGAAGCTAAAAGGGTGTTTGTGGGAATTGATTGAAAAGAGTGAAGAGATTAAAGATTGAGATATGAATATCTGGGAAAAACATTGGATGAAAATAGAAGGAATATCCGGAAAAGCATCGGATGAAAAGAAAAGGAATATCCGGGAAAGCGTCGGATGTTAAAAAAGAGGAATATCCGGGAAAACTTCGGATGTTAAAAAAGAGGAAAGGGTTTTTCATGTGTTTAGAAGGAACCTGAGAATGTCTTTGAGACTCAAGAGGGGATATAGACTGTCCAAGTCTACTGGGTGTGTCTTTTGTACTATGTGTAAGAGAAAGTACGCTTCCGAGATCAAGATCTAGACTCTTTTGAAAGACTGCTCTAGTAAGATGACTAATTTCTGTTCCTATACCTCTAGGAGGTCGTCAGGACAATTTGTACAAATCCCAAGAGAAGGCGAGAATAACTTTTAAGAAGCCGAGGGACAATTTGTACGAAGCCCAAGAGGAGGCTATCTTCGCGGAGGAAGAATCATTATACGAAGCCTAAGAGGAGGCTGTGAAAACTTCTAAGACGCCGAAGAGTCCTTGTACAACGCCTAAGAGGAGGCGGGGATGCTTTTAGGAAGCCTGTGGGTCCTTGCACTAAGCCCAAGAGGAGGCTGATGAACAGTTCCAGAAGGGGTTTCACTTGGAACAATGGCCTTCTGTATATGAACTGTTCAAGGGGGAGATTTCTTAGATCTAGTTATCTAAAATTGTTGTAAAAGAAAATCCTAATTGTCAAAGGAGGGTGAGATATCCGGGAGAACGTCGGATGGAAAGAGACGATGGAAAAAAGAAAAGGTTGCAGATATCCGAGAAAACGTCGGATTGAAAGAGATAAAAATAAAAAGGTCACTCGCTAAGACTTTGCAGTCTTATGCCTACGTATTCTCAAACGGGATCTTGAGAAATCAGAGCGATCGTAGTTCGCCCCTACGGGGCGCGAAATACAGAGAATAAAGTTTAAATCGCACGGCGGCGAGAGGGAAAAATCTAACCTAATGTTATCATGCAAAGGTAGAATATCTTAATCGAAAATTAAATTTGAACTAAGAGATCCTAGGGAGCATGCATACGTGGCAAAACATCACGGAATAAATAAATACACGGCAAAGCATCGTGACAGATAAAATCATATATATATGGAAAAATATCATGTCATTTGAAAACATACACGGAAGAACATCGTGTGTGAAACTGAATACATGGAAAAACATCATGTGATAAAATATACATGGAAGAACATCGTGATATCATGGCAATTGAAAATATACACGGAAAAGCATCGTGTAAAATAAACAGACATTCACGGCAAAACATCGTGACAGATAAAATATACATTCACGGAAAAAACATCGTGAGAATAAAAGCAAGCACGGCAAAACATTGTGTCAGAGTTTTGAAAACTGTACAGGGACTTATACAATGATTGAGGCCCAAAATGGTTTTGGTATAAAGGGATGAGTCTTACACTCTCTCAAGAGGCCCAAGTGAGTGCAGTGTATTTACAGGAAATACTTGTTTGCAAGTTTAATTGTTTTTTAACAGATGTGAATAAATCATGCACGGCATACAAGCAAAGCATTTAAATTCGAGTTTACCGTACACCGGTGAACTTTTCCACGCAAGCAGAGGAGCGTCTGATGAGCTTGAGATCCCGACGAAGCTTTAAGCGTCCAATGAGCTCCAAGGCGTCAATTAAGAATTTCTGCATCAGATGGAAAAACCAAACAAGCAGAGAAAACCAAAGATCGCATAAAAATGCCCTTGATCTCATCAAGTGGTTAGAATTGAATCGAAGTCACAAACAGAATAAGTGAATCGAAAGGTAAATAATTAATCATTTACAACAAACCCAAGAATAAATCGTGAAATTAAATAGTCAAATAATTATTTAAACAATTAAATAATCAATGATTAATTAATTTTGAAATATACATAGCAAGATTAAATAATACAACTAATATTTAATTTAATAGTTATTACAAAAAAACAAATTACATGAAAATGATCTTTAAAAAGATAGAAGCAGGGGTGCAATTAGTATTTTTCTCCTTGAAATGGGCTGAGCCCACACATTAATTTAACAAAAAGAAAAAAAACATTACTTAATCAGTATTGAGAGAGAGAGGAAAAACCTGAGCGCTTCTTCCGACTTCAGAATACTCAAACCCTATCCTTGTTTTTCATACACGATTATTTCCCTCTAACGGCGGTGATGCTTGATTCGGTGATGATCCCTCCGTTCCCGGCGCGGTAATGGTGATCGTGAACCCCTCCCATCTATGATTTCCAACGGCGATTTCGAAGGGCGGCGGCTTCGTGACGATTGTGAATGGCGAAGATGGTAATTTCCGGCACGATGGTTGTTCGAAGGTAAGTTCTTCTGTTCATCTTCTTCTTCACTTGTTTTGGTTCAAACCTTAAGCATTTGTTAGTATTCTATTGAGCCAAAGAAACTTGTTAGTGTTTAGAAACAAAAATATGAAGATTGATTGAAATTGATTTTCTGAAATTGATTTGATAGATTAAGTGTAGAAATTATTGATTTGCTTCAGGAAATTTCGCAATTTTGCAGGTGGAATTTCAGTGTTGAAGCGTTGATGTTGGTGATTTCGACGTGTCGGCGACGTCGGTTTCGCGGCAGAATTGCGAATTGCAACTGAGGTTCTGTTATATGTTATAACAGGTATGATTCATTTCATTTTCTTTTGCTGCACTTTTGATATTGTTCTGCTGCTACAATTATTATTGTGTTGAGGTTCCTGTAAAAAAGGAAAATTACAGAACTTTGTTGTCAATGAATTCATAAGTTTGTAAAAAATGTGAATTTTTGATTAGAATAAGGATGAAATTGTTTTCTGAAATTGAATGAAGAATTAGAAATTAGAAATTTGAAACTGTAATTGATGAAATTGTGCTTCTGATTTTTGCCAATTTAGCGTGTCGGCAATGTCGGTTCTGTCGAAAACCACGGTTCTGCAATTATGCACATGTTTGTCATTGCCGTGTTGATTTGCAACCTGTTATTATTGCTGAATTTTGTTGAATCGTGCAAAAAAAATGAATTGATTAGTGTTGGAATAGAGACATAAAGATAAAACATGAACTGAATTGAATTTGAATTGCTCTTCTTTTCAATTTTTGTTGCAGGTGCTGAATTTTGGTAACCGACAACGTCGAAACGGCGACAATACGCACGAGCTGTGAACTGTTATTGTTCTGCAAGTTGTTTGATGTAACCTTGTAGCAGAAAATGTTAGCTTTACAATAGGAAATTGTATTGGTTCATAATAATAACAACTGTATTATTTTTCCTCTTGTGTATGTGTATATTCTTGTGTATGTGTATATAAACATTTCATGAAAGAAAAATAGTGCAGAGTGAGGGGGAGGAGGGCGCTGCCCTCTTGTTTATGTGTGTATGTGATAAAAAAACATGGCTTGAAATGAGAATGGGGCTTGACTGCCCCTCCTCCTCCTCATGTGTATGCTTCACCTGCTTATTTTTTTCTAAGTTACAAATAAAAGAAAATTTGAGAGAATGAGAAACAAGTTAAGAAACTTGTTTGGTGTAAATTGTGAAGAGCATGAAAGCTCTATTTATAGGCAAAGATGACTTGAAATTTAAGCTAAGTGTGAGATAAGAAGGGGACATTAGGTTCAAAGTCTCTAGTTTTGAGTCAAGTTTGTTATGAGGTTGTAAGAGAATGTTTTTAATTCTCTTCTACAATTGGCTAGTGAAAATGAGTCAAGGAGACAAGGCCATGCTACTTGTCTCATAAGAAACAAATTTGGTTAAAACAAAACTCTAAAAAAACAAACTTATATTTAACACAAATTATGAAATTACATATTCATTTTTTAGAAAAAAATGAATACATGCATATCAAAAAAAATAAAACAAAGTTTATATATATATATATATATAAAATGGCGCAAGAAAATCAAATATATATACATATACCCTTTTTTATTTTTTCTTGTAAAAATTAACTAGCAAAAAGAAATCACATGTATTATATATTTTTTTTCCTTTTATGGTAGAATAAAACAATTTTTTTTTTATATTAAGAAAATGAAAGGCATATAAGCACATATATGTTTTTTTGGATTTTTTTATCTTATTTATGCAAAATAAAACAAAAAATGTGAAAGCAAATTAAATGATTGAAAAACTGAAAATTCACACAATATATGATATATCGTGCATAAATGAAGCAAAGTGAAAAGTTCAGTCAGATGATGTAGGATAGGTATATCCTTATTGTGATGATGATTTGCCCAATGATGGGAAATCTTGGTGGTCAAAATTTAGGGTATGACAGATGCCCCTATTTAATCTTCTTAGACCTAAAGGTATGAATAGCAAAAAGTTTTAGACCTTCGAGGTATAAGAGGATTAAATATCAGAGTACCTAAAATTTTGACCATGAATGCAGATGAAATGATATGTGATGAATGAAAGATTTTGAACACTGTGGGGAATAATGCCACAGGAGACAGACCAACAGAATTTTCTTGGGATATAAGATATTGTGGAAATTTGTCGATGCGACAAAGGTTATTCAGTAGTATTTGAAAAAAGAGGGATAAACCCTGGAACAGAGATTCAGACATCTGGAAAAACATCAGATGCAAAAGCAATGTCACACTCTGGAAAATATATCATCAACATCTAGAAAAGCGTTAGATGTGGAAGGAGACCGGATCTGAGGATAGGTCAAAGATATTTGAGAAAACAATTTAATTTTACTGTGGAATACAAGGGAACATCCAGAAAGTGAAAGTAACTTTACTGGAAAAAAGGTTACAGTCATCAGAGATTTTCAGACATGTATTGAAAACCCTGGGAAAGAACAGTAACAACCGTAAGAGACATTCAGAAGAGCATTGAATTAAATCTTGGAACACATGCAGACATGATTATCAGTGATATTCAGAAGAGCATTGAATGAAGTCTGAAAAATAAATTAGGCACATCCAGAAAAACATTGGATGAATGAGAAACAAACTCGAAGGCATCCAGAAAAGCATTGGACCGAGTTGTCAACCAAATTTGATGATATATTAATGACATCCAGAAAAGCGTTGAATGTATTAAAAATAACTTTGAGTGTAAATCCGAAACATTTAGAAAAGCGTTAAATGTACAGAGAAATTTTTTAGAAGACTGGTTGAACGATGAACATATCCGAAAAAGCATCAGATAAGCACATCAGAACAAAAATTACATCTGGAAAAACATCAGATGAGGAAAATTCATATCTGGGAGAGCATCAGATACACATGTGAAGAGTTTCTGGATGATCATCAGAATAAAAGAGACATATCCGGAAGAGCATCGGAGGAACACAAAGAAAGATCTAGAAAAGCATCAGAACAGACGGATATATCCGGAAGAGCATCGGATAGAAACAAAGAAAGTTCTGGAAAAACATCAGAACGGGTTTTGGAAAAACTTCAAAACCAAAAGATACATCCGGAAGAACATCGGGTAGACACAGAGAAAAGTTCTGGAAAAGCATCAGAACAGACAGACATATCCGGAAGAACATCAGATAGAAACAAAATTATATCTGGAAGAACATCAGATAAGACATAAAAGTATAGGTGCCAGATGAGTTGGACTTTGTAGAAAGGTAAGATGCTGATAATAACATGACCACGGATGAATGCCAATGAGGATTAAAACACTCTTGAATGCATGGTATATGAAAATGTTATGATGTATGATTAAATGTATGTAATGTAAATGAAAATGCTGACAACAAGTTTAGACTCTTTGAGAGAGTGGAAATCAACAAGTTTATACTCTTTTGGGGAGTGGAAATCAACAAGTTTATACTCTTTTGGGGAGTGGAAATCAACAAGTTTATACTCTTTTGGGGAGTGAAAACCAACAAGTTTATACTCTTTTGGGGAGTGAAAGACAAAATCGATTCCTCAACACAGAGATCACTGCCATTGCTTAGGGACTGAAAAATGCTGTTTACTGGGAAGGCTTGCCCCAGTAACGAGTCTTGAAAGTTTTTCTGAATAAACCAATTCTGAGAAGGACTTGCACTGAACAAATCTTGAACTGATTCTTAACAGGCTCTGGAAAGAACTTGCCCCTGATAGGATCACTGACCAAGTTTCTAAACTGTTTTGAAAATTCCTTGAGAGGAAAGCTAGTTTGCAATAAAAAATGTTTATTTAAACATGGCAAATTTAATGCAAAGTTCATGCAAAAATTTTGAAAACAAAATCATTGTTTTAAGAAAAAATACAGTAATATGGATTACTGGTTAAAAACACGGTGGTTTAAACATTTTGAAGGAAAAGTAAAACAGAGGTATAATACTAAAACAAATAATTTGCAAAAAATGATTTTGGAGTCAATTTACGCAACCTTGTTGTAGTATGCTCTCAAAATAACCTTGCTTCAATTAGGTCTTTTGAGGGTTATAACGTGGCCTGGTTCACGGTTTATGAAAGAAAGATAAAGGCTCAAAGTTTATTTGGTGCCCACCCCTTCGTGATGTTCTCCAGTCCTATGCTCAGTTAAACTTAAATTGTGCATTCAGGTTCCAAAAGATTTGGAATTGTACTGATGATAGTGATGACGATGATCCAGAAGTCTTGAGACAACAGCTACTACTTCTTTACAACATTTAGTTATTTTTCGTCTTTGTGGATTTTTCGAAAATCGAGGATTTAAGGATCTCTTCTCTGTGGTATCCCTAACTTTTGCCTAACCTATTTTTTTTTTTAAATTTATAGTCAGCGGGATGCCCTAGTTTTTGCCTAAGTTTTTTTTTTGACTTAGCGGGCTTTTTTTTTTTTTGATTTCTTCTTAGAAAGAAAGTGACTGCAAGATTTGATGATTACGACGGACCATCACTGACTTTCAATTTGAAAGACGTTTTCAGCATCTGCTTGTTGTATGTAAACTTTTGAACTTGAATACACAACCCAAATTAAACTGAGAACTACCCTGCCCCGGGTTAAAATTCCAGGTTTTTTATAAAGAAAGAAACTCCTACTTCAAGGCTCAAAGGGGTTAACGAGGGATTATCTTCCTTATATCTCCAGTGTTTGGGAATTGAAAAAATGCCTTACATCCTCAGCAAAGTTTTTTATTCGAAAGCATACCGACAACAATTATGGGTATTATGTTTTTATCATCCTCCCACAAATATTTGCATAGTCAAAATTTTGAAAAAGAGGTGCCTTTTTTTTGAAAGTTTTTGTTTTTTGAAAGAGAAAGGATAAAGATGATTTGAATCAAAATACTGTACATGATCATTTCATCAAAACTGACATTTAAAGATAAACAAGTTTGAAAGCAACTATGATACAAACAAGGAAAATGCAAAATAGACAGAAACAAGGTCAGTGATTAATCAAACACAAGGAAGAGCTGTCCTGTCTTTGGGAAGTAACTGAGCTGAAGTTGATTGAAGTTTCAGTTCTGTATCGGTGATGAGGAATTAGTTTGACGACTTACAGATGACTGAAAGATAGAAGGTTGGAATGAATTAACGATGAACCGGACGTATGTATGACTTATGCAAATGATATGCAATCATTGAAAGACAGATAGAAAATGCAAAACAACCTAGACCTCCTAGGAATTCTAATCCTAGTAAATGTCCCCAGCAGAGTCGCCATTTTTCTGTAGCGCGGTTTTCGTGACCGCCCGCATCCGCCTGCGGATGGGATTGGGTGCTACTTTCTGATTTCTTATTTATCCTATGAAGCTGGAAAGGAAAGGGAAGCTATCTCAAACTAACCTTGCGCGCAAATGTTTTCTTTAACAAGTGCTAAGAGATTGGGGAGTTCGGGGTCAGGTTATACAATGGGGAGTTGTCAACTACCCATCCTATACATGGTTATCCATGGGCTGTTAGCAATTTTCTACTATTCTACTGTTTTCTACTTGATGGTGTTTGTCTGTAAAAGGGAAAGTTTCTCCTTTGGGAAGGTTGAGAGATATTGAAAATGTATTTTTGTTGTTTTTGGTGAGGTACTGGACCTAAGGTTTTTTGTTTAGTGTGCTCGCTAAGATTTCACAATCTTATGCCTACGTATTCCCGTTAAAGAAAACAGGGAAATCAGAGCAATCGTAGTTCCTCCTATTCTAAGGGAGGAAAAATATATTTGGGTGTCTTGTTCAAACCCCAAGACGGAGGCTAAAAGGTGATTTGTTTGTATCTTGTTCAAAGCCCAAGATATGAAGCTAAAAGGGTGTTTGTGGGAATTGATTGAAAAGAGTGAAGAGATTAAAGATTGAGATATGAATATCCGGGAAAAACATTGGATGAAAATAGAAGGAATATCCGGAAAAGCATCGGATGAAAAGAAAAGGAATATCCGGGAAAGCGTCGGATGTTAAAAAAGAGGAATATCCGGGAAAGCGTCGGATGTTAAAAAAGAGGAAAGGGTTTTTCATGTGTTTAGAAGGAACCTGAGAATGTCTTTGAGACTCAAGAGGGGATATAGACTGTCCAAGTCTACTGGGTGTGTCTTTTGTACTATGTGTAAGAGAAAGTACGCTTCCGAGATCAAGATCCAGACTCTTTTGAAAGACTGCTCTAGTAAGATGACTAATTTCTGTTCCTATACCTCTAGGAGGTCGTCGGGACAATTTGTACAAAGCCCAAGAGAAGGCGAGAATAACTTTTAAGAAGCCGAGGGACAATTTGTACGAAGCCCAAGAGGAGGCCATCTTCGCGGAGGAAGAATCATTATACGAAGCCTAAGAGGAGGCTGTGAAAACTTCTAAGAAGCCGAAGAGTCCTTGTACAACGCCCAAGAGGAGGCGGGGATGCTTTTAGGAAGCCTGTGGGTCCTTGCACTAAGCCCAAGAGGAGGCTGATGAACAGTTCCAGAAGGGGTTTCACTTGGAACAATGGCCTTCTGTATATGAACTGTTCAAGGGGGAGATTTCTTAGATCTAGTTATCTAAAATTATTGTAAAAGAAAATCCTAATTGTCAAAGGAGGGTGAGATATCCAGGAGAACGTCGGATGGAAAGAGACGATGGAAAAAAGAAAAGGTTGCAGATATCCGGGAAAACGTCAGATTGAAAGAGATAAAAATAAAAAGGTCGCTCGCTAAGACTTTGCAGTCTTATGCCTACGTATTCTCAAACGGGATCTTGAGAAATCAGAGCGGTCATAGTTCGCCCCTACGGGGCGCGAACTACAGAGAATAAAGTTTAAATCGCACGGCGACGAGAGGGAAAAATCTAACCTAATGTCATCATGCAAAGGTAGAATATCCTAATCGAAAATTAAATTTGAACTAAGAGATCCTAGGGAGCATGCATACGTGGCAAAACATCACGGAATAAATAAATACACGGCAAAGCATCGTGACAGATAAAATCATATATATGGAAAAATATCATGTCATTTGAAAACATACACGGAAGAACATCGTGTGTGAAACTGAATACATGGAAAAACATCATGTGATAAAATATACACGGAAGAACATCGTGATATCATGGCAATTGAAAATATTCACGGAAAAGCATCGTGTAAAATAAACAGACATTCACGGCAAAACATCGTGACAGATAAAATATACATTCACGGAAAAAACATCGTGAGAATAAAAGCAAGCACGACAAAACATCGTGTCAGAGTTTTGAAAACTGTACAGGGACTTATACAATGACTGAGGCCCAAAATGGTTTTGGTATAAAGGGATGAGTCTTGCACTCTCTCAAGAGGCCCAAGTGAGTGCAGTGTATTTACAGGAAATACTTGTTTGCAAGTTTAATTGTTTTTTAACAGATGTGAATAAATCATGCACGACATACAAACAAAGCATTTAAATTCGAGTTTACCGTACACCGGTGAACTTTTCCACGCAAGCAGAGGAGCGTCTGATGAGCTTGAGATCCCGACGAAGCTTTAAGCGTCCAATGAGCTCCAAGGTGTCAATTAAGAATTTCTGCATCAAATGGAAAAACCAAACAAGCAGAGAAAACCAAAGATCGCATAAAAATGCCCTTGATCTCATCAAGTGGTTAGAATTGAATCGAAGTCACAAACAGAATAAGTGAATCGAAAGGTAAATAATTAATCATTTACAACAAACCCAAGAATAAATCATGAAATTAAATAGTCAAATAATTATTTAAACAATTAAATAATCAATGATTAATTAATTTTGAAATATACTTAGCAAGATTAAATAATACAACTAATATTTAATTTAATAGTTATTACAAAAAAACAAATTACATGAAAATGATCTTTAAAAAGATAGAAGCAGGGGTGCAATTAGTATTTTTCTCCTTGAAATGGGCTGAGCCCACACATTAATTTAACAAAAAGAAAAAAAAACATTACTTAATCAGTATTGAGAGAGAGAGGAAAAACCTGAGCGCTTCTTCCAACTTCAGAATACTCAAACCCTATCCTTGTTTTTCATACACGATTCTTTCCCTCTAACGGCGGTGATGCTTGATTCGGTGATGATCCCTCCGTTCCCGGCGCGGTGATGGTGATCGTGAACCCCTCCCATCTATGATTTCCAACGGCGATTTCGAAGGGCGGCGGCTTCGTGACGATCGTGAATGGCGAAGATGGTAATTTCTGGCGCGGTGGTTGTTCGAAGGTAAGCTCTTCTGTTTATCTTCTTCTTCACTTGTTTTGGTTCAAACCTTAAGCATTTGTTAGTATTCTATTGAGCCAAAGAAACTTGTTAGTGTTTAGAAACAAAAATATGAAGATTGATTGAAATTGATTTTCTGAAATTGATTTGATAGATTAAGTGTAGAAATTATTGATTTGCTTCAGGAAATTTCGCAATTTTGCAGGTGGAATTTCAGTGTTGAAGCGTTGATGTTGGTGATTTCGACGTGTCGGCGACGTCGGTTTCGCGGCGGAATTGCGAATTGCAACTGAGGTTCTGTTATATGTTATAACAGGTATGATTCATTTCATTTTCTTTTGCTGCACTTTTGATATTGTTCTGCTGCTACAATTATTATTGTGTTGAGGTTCCTGTAAAAAAGGAAAATTACAGAACTTTGTTGTCAATGAATTCATAAGTTTGTAAAAAATGTGAATTTTTGATTAGAATAAGGATGAAATTGTTTTCTGAAATTGAATGAAGAATTAGAAATTAGAAATTTGAAACTGTAATTGATGAAATTGTGCTTCTGATTTTTGCCAATTTCGCGTGTCGGCAATGTCGGTTCTGTCGAAAACCACGGTTCTGCAATTCTGCACATGTTTGCCATTGCCGTGTTGATTTGCAACCTGTTATTATTGCTGAATTTTGTTGAATCGTGCAAAAAAAATGAATTGATTAGTGTTGGAATAGAGACATAAAGATAAAACATGAACTGAATTGAATTTGAATTGCTCTTCTTTTCAATTTTTGTTGCAGGTGCTGAATTTTGGTAACCGACAACGTCGAAACGGCGACAATACGCACGAGCTGTGAACTGTTATTGTTCTGCAAGTTGTTTGATGTAACCTTGTAGCAGAAAATGTTAGCTTTACAATAGGAAATTGTATTGGTTCATAATAATAACAACTGTATTATTTTTCCTCTTGTGTATGTGTATATTCTTGTGTATGTGTATATGAACATTTCATGAAAGAAAAATAGTGCAGAGTGAGGGGGAGGAGGGCGCTGCCCTCTTGTTTATGTGTGTATGTGATAAAAAAAACATGGCTTGAAATGAGAATGGGGCGTGACTGCCCCTCCTCCTCCTCATGTGTATGCTTCACCTGCTTATTTTTTTATTCTAAGTTATAAATAAAAGAAAATTTGAGAGAATGAGAAACAAGTTAAGAAACTTGTTTGGTGTAAATTGTGAAGAGCATGAAAGCTCTATTTATAGGCAAAGATGACTTGAAATTTAAGCTAAGTGTGAGATAAGAAGGGGACATTAGGTTCAAAGTCTCTAGTTTTGAGTCAAGTTTGTTATGAGGTTGTAAGAGAATGTTTTTAATTCTCTTCTACAATTGGCTAGTGAAAATGAGTCAAGGAGACAAGGCCATGTTACTTGTCTCATAAGAAACAAATTTGGTTAAAACAAAACTCTAAAAAAACAAACTTATATTTAACACAAATTATGAAATTACATATTCATTTTTTAGAAAAAAATGAATACATGCATATCAAAAAAAATAAAACAAAGTTTATATATATATATAAAAAAAATGGCGCAAGAAAATCAAATATATATACATATACCCTTTTTTATTTTTTCTTGTAAAAATTAACTAGCAAAAAGAAATCACATGTATTATATATTTTTTTTCCTTTTATGGTAGAATAAAACAAATTTTTTTTTTATATTAAGAAAATGAAAGGCATATAAGCACATATATGTTTTTTTGGATTTTTTTATCTTATTTATGCAAAATAAAACAAAAAATGTGAAATCAAATTAAATGATTGAAAAACTGAAAATTCACACAATATATGATATATCGTGCATAAATGAAGCAAAGTGAAAAGTTCAGTCAGATGATGTAGGATAGGTATATCCTTATTGTGATGATGATTTGCCCAATGATGGAAAATCTTGGTGGTCAAAATTTAGGGTATGACATCAACCTTCTAAACATCACAACTATATTGTTCAACCCCACAAAACTTCATACAAGACTGTTTCGACCCCTTGATTAGGGTGATAATTTTGTTTTTCACTTTCGGCTTGTAATGAGTTTTAAATAAAAAAAATGATGAACAGGCTCAAAGGGGTTTCCAACAAGGGATAATATTTTTCAGGGTTGAGTTTTTGGCTAAGTGGCTAAAAATAAAACAAAATCAAGTTGCCTTTATCATATCAATGTGCACAAGTAAACAAAAAGCTTCAACAGAGTCAATTCAAATTCTAGAGACTAACAAACATGAGTGAAACACACAAGAAAGAAAAAGGAATTGATGTTTTTATGCATTATCCATTATTAGACTCAAATTCTCACAAGGTTTAGTGATCTACCACCAATGATGTACAATTCAGAGTTTAGTCCTACATATCACGCTAAGAATGCACAAAAAGGAATCAATTACATCACATCACAAGTCTTTAGTCAAGAGAGCTAAGAACAAAACTCATACTTATAACTCAAAAACCAAAGAAAAAACATGCTATTTTTTTTTCATTTTTTTTTAAGAAAACGAAGAAAATAAAGAAAGCAAAACAAAAAATTGGTTCCCTCCCCCACACTTAAAACATGCATTGTCCTCAATGAAAAGACATAATTATTAAATAAGAGTGGGGGAAAGGAAAAAGTGCTCCCTGGTCAAGTTGTAGAGTAAGTGGGCTTTTCCAAGGAAAGCTCTTCTATGGGTGCATCTTCAGGCACCAAAATCTCATGGAATAGCTTCAGGCGCTGCCCATTGACTTTGAAAACCTTGTCAGTACCTACACTTTTAATCTCTACTGCACCATGAGGGAAAACATTAGTAACAACAAAATGGCCAATCCACATGGATCGAAGTTTCCCAGCCATAAGCTTAAGGCGGGAGTTAAACAAGTAAAACCTGTTGCCCCACAGAGAATTCCTTCCTAGAAATCATTTTATCATGGAAGTACTTAGTTTTCTCTTTATAAATCCTATAGCTTTCATAAGCCTCTAGCCTAAGCTCTTCAAGTTGTTGTAATTGGAGTTTTCTTTCAATACCTGCTTGTTGTATCTTCAAATTACAACTTTTTACCACCCAATAAACATGGTGTTCTATCTCTACAGGAAGATGACATGCCTTACCAAAAATAAGTCGATAGGGAGACATCCCTATAGGTGTCTTGAAAGCTATTCTTTGAGCCCAAAGTGCGTCTTCTAGATGGCGGCTCCAATCCTTCTTGTTTGGCTGCACCATTTTCTCTAAAACCTGTTTGATCTCCCTGTTTGAGATCTAAGCCTGCCATTAGTTTGGGGATGGTATGCAATAGAGACTCTGTGCAAAACTCCATATTTTCGGAGCAATGCTTCCATGGTGCGGTTACAGAAATGAGTGCATTGGTCACTTATGATAGCTCGGGGTATTCCAAACCTGCAAAAAATATTGGACCTGACGAAATCTGCAACAACTCTAGAATCATTAGTCCTAGTGGGAATAACTTCCACCCACTTTGAAACATAATTAACAGCAAGCAAAATGTAGAGAAAACCAAATGATATAGGGAAAGGACCCATGAAGTCGATTCCCCACACATCAAATACCTCACAGAAAAGCATAGGCTGTTGAGGCATTTCACTCTTACGAGTGATGGATGTACCTGCTATCTGGCACTCCTTACAAGTGCGTTAAGTCTCATAAGCATCTTTAAAAGCAGTGGGCCAATAAAAACCTGAGTCTAGGACTTTTCTTGTGGTCCTTTGAGGACCAAAGTGCCCACCTACCTGAGAGGCGTGAGAAAAATTCAAAATAGATTCAATCTCATAGTCGGGGACACACCTCCTAAAAACCTGATCACTACCAAACTTCCAAAGATAAGGATCATCCCACACATAGTATTTGGCATCACTCTTGAGTTTCTGAATTTGCGCCTTAGATGCACCTGTAGGAAAAACACCAGCAACAAGATAATTAACAATATCAGCAAACCAAGGAGTAACTCCATGTAAAAGTAACAACTGCTCATCAGGAAAGTCATCCTGGATAGGAGAAGGATCTGCATCACGCTTTATTCTCCTCAAGTGGTCAGCTACTAGATTCTCAGCTCCACTTTTGTCCTTAATCTCTACATTAAACTCTTGGAGCAACAACATCCACCGAATTAATCTCGATTTGGCTTCTGGTTTCTTTAAAAGGTACTTCAAAGCTGCATGGTCAGTAAAAACAATAACCTTGGAACCTAGCAAATATGGTCTAAACTTGTCAAGAGCAAACACAATCTCTAAAAGTTCCTTTTCAGTGGTAGTGTAATTAGCTTGTGCAGAATCTAAAGTCCTAGAAGCATAGTAAATAACATGGGCAGCCTTGTCCACCCTTTGTGCAAGTACTGCTCCAACTGCATAGTTAGATGCATCACACATAATATTAAAAGGAAGGTTCCAATCAGGAGGCTGTATGATGGGGGCGGATGTTAATGCTTTCTTCAAGAAATCAAACGCCGGCTTGCATTTCTCATCAAAGTTAAAGGTTACAATGTTCTTCAACAAGTTTGAAAGTGGAAGAGCTATCTTGCTGAAGTCCTTTATGAAGCGCCTGTAAAAACCTGCATGACCAAGAAAAGAACGAATCTCACGAATGCAAGATGGGTAAGGCAATGTAGAAATCACATCAATCTTAGCAGGGTCTATGGAAATTCCTTTTTCAGAAATTATGTGGCCTAAAACAATTCCCTGCTCAACCATAAAATGGCATTTTTCATAATTTAAAACAAGGTCAGTTTCAATGCATCTCTCTAAAACCATATTCAAACTTTTCAAACATGCATCAAATGAAGAACCATAAACAGTAAAATCATCCATAAACACTTCCATGCAATTTTCAATAAATTCAGCAAAAATACTAATCATACATCGCTAGAATGTGCCAGGGGCATTGCAAAGTCCAAATGGCATTCTCCTGTAAGCAAATATACCAAATGGGCACGTGAAGGTTGTCTTTTCTTGATCCCCTGGTGCAATATGGATCTGAAAATAACCTGAAAAACCATCAAGGAAATAATAATGTGATTTACCTGCTAGCCGTTCGAGCATTTGATCAATGAACGGCAAGGGAAAGTGATCCTTTCTAGTCGCCTGGTTCAACCTCCTATAATCAATACAAACTCTCCAGCTATTCTGAACTCTAGTGGGAACAAGTTCATTCTTTTCATTTTTTATCACAGTGAGTCCGGATTTCTTAGGTACAACCTACAATGGACTTACCCAATTATTGTCAGAGATAGGATATATGATACTTGCTTGCAACAACTTGGTTACCTCTTTCTTCACCACATCAAGAATTAAAGGATTAAGCCTCCTTTGGGGCTGCCTCACCACCTTAGCTCATTCTTCAAGCAAAATTCGGTGCATGCACATGGAAGGGCTAATACCGGGAATGTCTGCCAAGGTCCACCCAATCGCCTTTTTATGCCTCTTTAAGACCTGCAAAAGTTTACTTTCTTGATCGAAATCAAGGTTAGAAGAAATAATAACATGAAGCTTTTCATTTCTCTATAAGTAGGCATATTTAAGATTTTCTGGGAGTGACTTAAGATCTAAAGAAGGAGGTTATTCAATGGACGGAATGGTCGGGCAACAGGGATATCAAGAGCCTCAGCCGCACAAACCACTTCATATATAGCCTCATCCACATGAAAAACATTAGCATGCAAGGCAGCATTTATTTTTGGCACAAACAGAGCAAACATTAGTGTTAGTACATACATCATAGGAGTAAGTATCATCATAGTCTAATAAAGACGGAAAATCAGATAAAAACTCGTGATATATATCATCTACTAAGTCAGAAAGTAACTCAATTTGAAAAACAGAATGCTCTTCCATGGGATGTTTCATTGCATCAAAGATGTTAAATTTAGCGATGATATCACCAAACTCCATGGACATCGTGCCGTCATCAACATCAATTTTTGTCTTCGCCGTTTTCATGAACGGTCTGCCGAGAATGATGGGTGCCTTGCTTGACTTTGTTTCTCATTCCATGTTAAGAATATAAAAATCTGCAGGAAAAATTAAGTCATTAACTTGCACGAGGACATCTTCCACGACTCCGGCGGGGCGGGCATTGCTTCTGTTTGCCAGCTGAATGATTAAACTTGTATGTTGCAAAGGACCAAGATCAAGATTATTATAAATAGAAGTAGGCATAACATTAATACCGGCTCCTAAATCAAGCATGCAATTTTTGAATTTACTATTCCCAATGGTACAAAGGATAACAAAAGTTCCTAGATCCTTGCACTTTTGTGGCATGGCTTGGAAGAGGGCTGAAATATTTCGTTCAACTGTATCATTAGATTGAATGAAGGCAGAAATATTCCTTCCCATATTCACTCTCTCGTTCCTTTTCAATCTCCTTTTATGAGTACATAAATCCTTAAGAAACTTTGCATACTTTGGAATCTGCTTAATTACATCAAGAAGCGGAATGTTTACCACCACTTTTTTAAACACGTCCAAAATCTCTCAATCTCTCTCTCTCTCTCTCTCTCTCTCTCTCTCTCTTTGTCTTCCTCAAGAATATTCTTATTTTTCTGCACTCGGGGTGGAAAAGGTATCCTAGGTACATACTCTTTTTCTTTTTCCTCAACAACTTCCTCATTTTTCCAGGTCAGAATCTGTAACTTTTCCGGATCGCAAGGTTATTGCATTCACATTAGGACCTTTAGGATTCACCACTGTTTGAGAAGGTAGTTAGTTGAATCATTGCGCTTGCTGAATACCATTAATTGAAGAAGCAAGTTGTCCTATTTGTGTTTGCAAGGTTTGGATGCTGAAATCTGTCCGATGTTGGAATTGGAGATTATTGACAGCCATTTGCTTAACAATATCCTCTAATGAAGGACCAGAAGCTGGGGCAGAAGTGGTTACAGCCCGTGGAGGGTTTTGTGGTGGTAGCAATGGTAGCATTAATTGTTGTTGGTTGGGATGCTGATTTCCATATCGAAGGTTTGGATGGTTCCTCCAATTTGGATGGTATTTATTAGTGGACAGATCAGGAATGTTGTACCTGTTTTGGTTGTTACCTTGGTTGTAAAGGGTTGCTGCATATGCTTGAGGTAATTCAGTAGTCTTTTCATCTTGCAGAATAGGACATGTATCGGTAAGACGATCAGGAGAAGTACAAATACCACATAACCTTACTGTTTGAGCTGCTTGAGCTTTACCTACCACTACCAATTGTTTCACTAATTCTGTTAGCTCATTCATTCTATTTTCGAAGGCCTTGTTGGAAGAAGAAAATTGAGAAGAAACATGAACCTCATTGAAACCTTTTATTTGAACAAAATTGTCTCTCATTGTGAACTGTTGGGAGTTAAGTGACATGTTCTCAATCAGAGCCTTGGCAGCAGCTGGAGTCTTATCAACAAGTTTAAGTGACCTGTCCCCGGCAATGGCGCCAATTTGATTCGCTGTCGCACACGGGTTAAAAACGAGTTTTAGAAAAATGTAGTAACGGGAAGCAACACTTGGATGTCGTATCGCAAGGATTCTTGTCAGAATTAACCAACTAAACAAACAATTATTTAGGGGTATTCGATTTAGGTTTCAAAAAGCGACGAGAAAAAGTGATTAAAAATAAGTGATTATAAAATAAGTCAACCTGCTGTTCGTTCTCCTACTTATCATTGATTATATAATTACCAAGCCCTAAGCGGATTTCATTCTCTTTTGATCATAGTACCAATAGCAAGCGTGATTGAATTACTAAATGATTTATGTTCCTAAATCTGAATTAAGCAAACAGATAACACAAACACGAATTAAGCAAACGCGGCTACGATTAACATAACATACATCAATCGAATTAATTCAATCCTATTCTATAAAATATGCAATCACTACTACATTTTTGGCTTATAATAGCGCACAATTAATAGCACTTTTTATTAAAGCACTATTAAAATTCTTACACAAAAACCTATAATAACGCTTTTTTGTCGGACGCTATTATAGAGTACACATATAATAGCACTTTCTTATAATCGCTATTATAGGGTACTTACAAAAATGAAAACAAAAATTATCGAAAGACTTGATAGCGCTCTCTGGATGAACGACATTACAAAGACATTGCTTTATTAGCACTTTTTAAAAAAGCGCTATCATAGAGTTTTCTATCAAATAAAAAAATGTCTCGGAAACATACTTCGTAGATGAAAATTAAACACTTTTGGAATTAAATAAAATCACTTATCTATGTAAGAAACACTTACCACCTTATTTATAAAAAAAAAAATTAAACCTCACAAGCTCATCGTCTCTCTCATGGAACTTACTCCCAGCTTTACCAATTCACCTTCTTCTTCATTGTCGTCTTATCTCACCTTCTTTTCCCCCTTAACTCAAAAACCATCTTTTTGCCTATTGTTATCTCCTTAGAACTTAGAATCCATGTTCTCTTTGTCAAACCCAGCCACCACAATTTTAGATACCCTAAATCCATAATCGATTGAACCCATAACTTAGAAATCCTAAAAATTTATTAAAACCCAAGAAATTGATTGAATCTATAACTTAAATTCGATTTACTTGTTTCTAGAAATCGAATGAAACCCTAAAACCATCTTCCATCTTCAATAATACTTTGTGCCTCCAAGATTTCGATTCACATTAAAGTAAGTTTTACAAGTAATGTCTTCTTCTTTACAACTACTATCATATTCATATTGGACTTTAATTTGTCTTATATGATTTGGGGTAAAATTTTATTTTGGCTGTCTTTTAAAATATTTTCCCCAGGATGAAAAACACATATCTGAGATGAGTGAAACATGTTTTGTTCTTAGTAGTTAGTATAAGATTTCATAGAAGTAAATCCTATTTCCTAGGGGATATTTGATCAGAAACCACTGTTCTTTGGAATGTAAAAAAACTCTTGCAGTTAATTTTCTAGAAATAATATTAAGGAGTTTGTAAATGGATTCTCTTATACAAATATGAAGCATCTGATATCTATTATTCTTAGAAATTATTTGGATAAATCACTAATCATATGACTTGCTACATTGTGTAGTAGTTTTTGTTAAGCGATGTTTAGATTTTCTAACGCAGTTCTTATTTTGTTAAAAAATAGTGTAAAATATTAATTAAGCTTCATGAATGATTAACTTAGAAATTGCTTTGCTAGGGAATTTTTATAGTATTTACACTTATACCGAAGAAATCTGGATGGATGGTAGTCAAAACGTTTTAAATAATGATCATGACCGCATTTCAGTCACGTAAAAGTTTTCACGATTTCAGTAGATACAAGTGTTGTGACACTCATTACAGTCGTCACAGTGTGAGGTAACTGCAATTTTTCTTTAACATAAAAATGGTGAATAACGTATTGGTATCCACATCTTCCAGTATCGTTTTTTTGCAACTATTTTCGTCGTCGCAAACCGTTTTTTAAAACCTAATCATCTTACCAATCTTTCTCCCATTGTTGCTTCTTTTCATCAGTGGAAGCCATTGCTTAAGGTTCTCTTCTGACCTCTGCTTGGGTCAAAATTATGACGTAGTTTTGTCACTTTTGTGATGATGAGTTGCAAAATAGAGGCAAGAATCGTAAAATAAGAAGTTTAGGAACATGAATGAATGCCACTTTTCTGATCTTTAATGGTTTATTGTAAAACATAAAATACGTTTTGTTGAATTATCATAGCAAATATGATATTTTTTTATTTCTTACATCATTAAATACATATGTGACCACTGTGGTTAAATTATTAGATATCAAATAATGCGACCATTCTTCTTTAATTATATGGAATCCTAATAATGCATTCATCTGGCCTTTTCCTACTCTCAACCAATGTCATATGATCTCTAAATGCTTCCAAATTTCTATTTCTTAAATGTAGGAATCAATAAATAGTATTATATTGGTAACTGTTTGGTCAAGGTGTAGAAAAAGCAGTGTGAAAAGAAACAATACCTCAAAATTAGGGCGCCCACAATTCTGTTGGATTCCATATCAGACAATCAATATTGCTGTTAATTATAGGTTAATCCTATGAAATGTAATATATATATTATGGGGTCTCACATAGGCTTTACAGGGTCTCTTTTCGTAATGGTTATGCGCATAATATTTACTTGTTTGATTTCTGAAGGAGATTCGACTGGACTGGATTGATTATGGCATTGATGCGTACTCTGCTACTTGTCTCAAATATAGCCCCTATGCGGTTCCGTGTGCAAAATTTGGTGGCTTTACCAACAGAATATCATTTTACCTATTTATCTTACATTCAAGCACAAGGAGGTATTTATCTTAACTACTTATTGACCATTCAAGTGATCCTCTTGGATCCTAAATATCATCTCCCAACTTTTACAGAACTACTAGTATGAGTTTAACAGAACATGTGTATTGAAGTATTTCTTGATTACTTATCTTGTTTCATATGTTAAAGTATTGGATTGTTGTGCATCCTAGGATGTTATAGATTCATGAAAGAGATTAGAATTTGTATCAATAGTATAAGTATGATATAGTAATATTGTACCAGCCATGTGGGGATTTTGTTACTCCCTTAGGACAATGCATATTATAGTAGCTTTTGTATCAAAGCAGTAGAATAAGTTTCTAAACATGTATTCCATTTATAAACAACCTTATTCTCTACCATAAAATCACATGCTAGAACTTGTGTGACAGTGACATGTTTGGTTTTCATAACCGAGCAACTACCGCATGATATATTGGAACCTTTTGTGATCTCCAACACTGATTTGTTGAGTCGTGAATCATGTATGTATCAATAAGTGATAAAAAATGTTCTCTGAGTAAAATATATTGTTCTACTCATTGATATATCATGTATTAGTCTATTCTTATGCATATTACTTCTTTCAGTAGTCTATTCTTCCAATAGTATATATAGAGAAAGGGGGAAATATAAACATGGTAATTGATCGTACCTGGATCAGACAGTTGATAGTGGCCAACGGCGTCTGGAACGGCAGCTCCGGTGATGGTGAGAGACGGCCGGGGGGGGGGGGGGTGGGGGGTGGGGGTGTACCTGCAAGGTACTCCGACGCTTAAGTGAGAGAGTGTACAAAATATCAGCAAATACAGAAAGAGTGAGTGGTAAGAAGAATGTGTCTAACCTGACCCTCTCAAATGAGAGGGTATTTATAGAGAGCCCCCAACGCGGGGCCAACGGTTACCTGCAATGGGCTGGATCAACTAGGCCCACTCCAAGTAACTGCTAGAGCTTACGTGTAGTAGTGAAGACCAGCACGTGGTCTTCGCCCTAGAGTAACTGCTCCTAGATTTCCGGAAGTAGGGCAAACCGAATCTTTCGGACGTGGGAGGTTACTTGGAACGTGTCCACGCGGGATGGACCGTTGGGTGTTCCTTGCAGGGGAGGAGCCTCCTGTGGTCGAGGAGATGTGAATCCTGTATACTCCTCGCGGGGAGGAGCCTTATGCGTCGAGGAGAGATGATGCCCGTGGAATGGACATGGCCTCGCGGGGAGGAGCCATGTTCGTCGAGGAGTGATGTGTAGCATTCTCGCAGGGAGAAGCTAGCCTGTCGGGGAGATACATCTCAGCAGGGTGTGATGTCCTCCTCCCCTATTATCCCAAGTGCTCGACACTGCCTGAGTGCCCGGCGAAACTGTGGCTAGCACGTGGCAGTCGCGTGTCCTGCAGAAGGACCTTACTGGGCCTCCCCAGGCTGTATGGGTTGGGTTTGCTCGACTGTTGAGCAGCCTCGGCCCAGTCCAGAACAGGAGCCCCCCAAGTCGTTGCTCTGAGATGTCAGACCAATGACTTAAGGGTTATTAGCATGTCGGGGATACGCCAAGAGAGGATCCGAGGAGGCCATTCTCATGCTCGACGTTCCTACAGTCGCACATAAGTCGGCCATCGATCAGCTGTGTCTGGTCGTAACGCCGGGGAGATGAGGAGTTTAAGATTCGAAACATTGGGGAAGACTGAAACGACACGCGTGGGAGGATGGACGGCTGCATGTGTGCCACGTGTCGTCTGTCATTATTACCTAGGGAGGTTAGGGCGGCTGGCTAGGGTAGCGCACTCAAGTGCCCTATGTCCCTCGAGTCCCGCGAAAGCCACTTATAAAAACTCCTCCCCTCGTTCATTTCCCACTTTTCCATTTCTCTCTCAACAATCTCGCTCCTTCTCTCTCTACCTTCTACAGTAGTCGTTGGCCGCCGTCAACCGCCGGAAACCTAAACCGCCGCCTATAAGGTATTTGCTCAAAATTGACCTTTTTCTTGCGTTTCTTTTTAATTTTAACTAGTGTATAGCATTTCCTTGGTGAACTGATGAAGTTCCCACGAGAAATGAAAGGATTCCTGGCGAATACAGCAGGAATCTTTAGTTGTTGAGAGAGGGGGTGCTCAGAATTTCTCGCGCTTTCGTTGAATATCTCGGGGACCAGGGATGAACATCTCGGGGACACGTTGAATGTCCCGGGGTCCCCAATAGTTACTCTTTTCGTTAGCGTCATGGGATCACGGGGGCAGAATTTTCCGGGGAGGCGATGAATTCCCCGGTGAGCATGTTGATCCTCGGCCGGTTATGTCGGGGAAACGAGAAAGCCATGCCCCTTCCTCGCCCGTTCGCTTGAACAACGGTGGAGGGGTGAATTTGATATGACCCATCGAATTCACCGTTTCCTTCTGCTTTTCAGGTAAATGGACGGTTTGGCTGCGAAGGTGGCCGTAGGATCATTTGAAGAGGACGACCACCCAGAATCTCCCATGGCACATATGGCTTTTGCCCAGGAGCGCCCGCTCGAGGAGTGGGTCTGCGACGAAGCCTTGGAGATGTCGTCCATCTTTGTCTATAAAGACGTGGAAGACGTGTTCTACACCGTCGAGCACGGGCTAATTGGGTCCGATAAATCATGGAAGGTTTTTCGCCCAGAAGAACATCACCGGATATGCTCGCCTTACCGAGGAATGCGTATCCCGCTGTACGAGTTCATGTTCGACGAAGCGGGGTGGAGGCTGCCCTTCACGGATTTCCAAGAGGGGGTCTTCGCCTGGTTGAGGCTGGCACCCTCGCAGATTCATCCGAACTCGCTGGCCTTTATCCGGGATTTCGAGCTTGTTTGTAAACACTTGAAAATCGTGTCGACGGTGTCCCTCTTCTTTCGTATATTCCATCTTCAAAGGTCGTCGGCCGATGGACGACACGTCTGGGTGTCCTTTAAGCGGAGCAAAGCTCTGTTCCACACGTACTTGGATTCCGTCCGGGACTTCAAGTATCGCTACTATTTCGTGAAGCCGGTCACCCTTGAGGCCATCAACTTGCTGTACCGGAGAGTCTCCCGTAAAGTCGACGGTCGCTCTGAGGAGGTTCTGGAGCCGAAGTTCCCCCTGTATTGGACGGAGGAACACTTCAAAAAAGGGGTTGATAAATATAAGGTGAAACATAATCAGCTGGACGTCGACGACCGGGCAGCTTATGATAAGATCGTCGTGTTTGTCGAGAGCTTCAATGAAGCTCAATACGAAACGCTGGACGACGAGCCTATAACGGGAGCAGACGGGCAGGTGAAGAAACAACGTCGCTTGATCAATACCCGTGTTCTGCTCGAGACCTTCTCCGACGAAGAAGCAGACGAGTTGTTAGGTGGTGAAAACATCCTCGATCTAAGCCTTCCTCGTGTCTGTATACCTTGCCTTACTAATGTTTTCTTTCTTTTTGCAGGAAAAATGGTCGGAGCCGAGGAGAGACTCAAGAAGTTGAAGGCGAAGAGGGCTCGGGAAGAGCAGGCCCGGGGAGAGGCATCTCGTTCAAAGGGTCAAGATGTTGCTCCTTCTGGGGTCATGCCCGAGGGTATTTCCTCCGCTGCGATGCTCGAAGGTTCTAGTCAATCTCAGCCTGCTGCGACCGTGTCGGGGATTTCAGACAGGCGGACACCTCCTACTGGGAGCCAGTCTCCAGGTACTCAAGGGGCGCCGAAACGACAACGGGTTTCGAACGCGGAGATCGTCGACCTGGCCCACGAAGACAGTCACCCACCTCCTTCAAGCTTCGAACTCCCACCATGCCATCTCAAGCCCCGCTTTTTCTCTGAAGTCATCTATCCTCGCGTCCCTCCCTCTGAAATCCAAGTTGCGCTGGGGGCCGCTGCGAAAGTGAGGAGGAAAATGATCTTTGAAGACATGTCTGCGGTCATGCGGCTTTGCTCGACTGCCATTGTCCTGAACGATGAGACTCGCCCCGCTGCTAAACTTTCTCGACTGCAAGAAAGACTCGGGACCTTGGATGTTGAGCTGCTCGACCTGTGCAAAGAGTTGAAGGAATGCAGGGACCTGAATAAAGAACAGAGCAAGCAGCAGCGGTGGGCTGAGACCAAGCTAAAGGAAGCCGAGGAAGCGGAGAAAGGCCATCTTGCCCGGATCACCGAGCTTGAGGCAGAGAAGTGGCTCAGGGAGAGGGTTGCCGAGTTAGAGGATGTTGTTCGGCCAACTGAAGGAGAAACTGAAGAGGATAAGCTCCTAACCACTCGAGCGGCGCTGGTGGCCCAACTCAGGAGACTCGAGCAGGATCTCTGTCTAGCCGAGGACGATGCTCTTGAAACTGCGGGCATAGGGTTCCGAAATGCAGTGGCGCAACTTCGGATCCTAAATCCCGACCTGGTGATCGACGAGGCGGACGCTGACTGCGAGGTGGTCGATGGCCGGATAGTGTTGCCCGGGCAGGAAGGGAATGCCAACGAGGGAGGTGGGCCAGACGCCGCCGAGACCGCTGCAGAGTAGGAATATAGTTTGCTTGGCCTGCGTGCCATTTTGTTTTTTGTTGCCCAGCTTGTGGGCTTACTTGATGTAATACTCGTACAATGGTTATTCTTGCCCGGCTTGTGGGCTTATATATGTAATATACGTACAATGCGCTTTGCCCGATTCTTATACTTCGCTTTGCCTCTTTATTTATTTTGCTTGTGTGTGATACTTTATACATTACTTATTTTTGCCTAAGTAGTTGAGATCACTGGCGTCTTGGGAGTTTGCTCGACTCTGATGATCCTCGACTGCGGAGAGAGCTAGTCGATTGGTCGGGGGCTGTACCCCGACCTTCAACGAGGCTAAGACGTCGGTCGAGGTCTTAGCTTCGTGGCGTGAACTTCCCATCGCGAGCTGGGTGTTCTGCCTAATTGGTACGTCGACGATGGAGCTCGTTTGAGGCCTCCTCGTCGGGCCAAAAAGTCTCACGCACACACTTTGCGGTTTTTGGCCGTCGTGTGTTATACAGAGGTGTCGCACATGTACCATTGCGCGCCCCCGTGGTCGCGACGTCGTACTGTCCCGGGCAGTGTCTAACTGTAATATTGTTTGAGCTTCTCAACATTCTATGGTCGAGCAAGTTGTTCACCGTGGAGGTTTTCGAGGTAATAGGCACCCGTCCCCGTCTTCGCAATGACGCGGTATGGGCCCTCCCAGTTTGCGGCCAGTTTTCCTTCGCGTGAATCTTTCTGATTTCTCCGTAGGACAAGACTGCCAACTTAGAAGTCGCGTTTGATAACTTTGTCATTATAACGCAAAGTTATTTTTTATTTTAAAGAGGCTTCTCGGAGGGAAGCGTCGGTCCTTATCTCTTCGACAAGGTCGAGTTCCTCTCGCAGGGCTTCGTTGTTTGTTTCGTCATCGAGGGGAGCTTCTGTCCTCCTCGAGGGTTCCCTGATCTCCACGGGGGTAACCGCTTCGGTGCCGTACGTTAGGCGAAACGGGGTCTCCCCGGTCGTGGAGTGTGGGGTTGTTCGATACGCCCAGAGGACGCTGTGCAACTCCTTGACCCAATGTTGTTTGGCCTCGCTGAGTCATCGCTTCAGTCCCCGGAGCATCACTTTGTTCGCTGCTTCGGCCTGCCCGTTGGTTTGGGGGTGTTCGACCGACGTGAAGTGTTGTTTTGTGCCCAGTTTGGCGACGAAGTCTTGGAAGTTCCTGTCGGTGAACTGTGTCCCGTTGTCCGTGACAATGGCTTGGGGCACCCCGAATCGGGCGAGGATGTTTCTCTTGTAGAAACGGAATATGTTGAAAGCAGTGATTTTGGCCAGCGCCTCGGCCTCAATCCACTTCGTGAAGTAATCCACCCCGACGATGAGGTACTTATTTTGGTACGACCCTATGACGAAAGGTCTGGGGATATCCATTCCCCACCACGCAAATGGCCACGGGGACGACAATGACTTAAGCTCGTTTGGAGGAGCGAGGTGCATGTCTCCGTGTCTTTGGCAGCGGTCACATTTCTTAACGTGCTCCTTTGCATCATGTTGCATAGTGGGCCAATAATACCCTGCTCGGAGTGCTTTTCGGGCTAGGGACCTTCTGCCGAGGTGCTGGGCGTTGATCCCTTCGTGGATTTCTTGGAGGATCCCCGAAACTTTGCCTTCTTCGACACACCGGAGTAAGGGAATGGAGAATCCTTGACGGTATAGCCTACCTTCGACGACGATATACGCACATGCCCGCCTCTTGACTATCCCCGCTTCTTTAGGATCGTCGGGCAGTTTGCCCATCGTCAAGTATTCGTAAACTGGGGTCATCCAACAGTTTGCGTCCCCGATTGTGTTGACCTCTGTGGTCGGTGCGGTTTTGTTTATGCTCGGCTGGGTCAGTATCTCCTGGATAACTGATTTGTTCCCTCCTTTTTTCTTAGTGCTCGCAAGCTTGGAGAACACGTCTGCTCGAGTGTTGTGCTTGCGCGGGATGTGAGCCACCTCCACGGAGACAAATTTCTTCAACTTTTCTTGCACCAAGGTTAGGTACTCGATGAGACTATCGTTTTTGGCCTGGAATTCTCCCCGAACCTGTGATGCCACGAGCTGGGAGTCTGTAAAGATTTTGACTTCTTTTGCGCCAAGGTCTTCCGCAAGTCGAAGTCCCGCGAGGAAGGCCTCGTATTCGGCTTGGTTATTCGATGTCTTGAAGGACAGTTCGAGGGAGACCTCTATCAGGATGCCCTGCTCGTTTTCGAGGATAATGCCCGCTCCGCTACCTTTTGCACTGGAGGCCCCGTTGACGTAAATCGTCCATTTCTAGGAGCCATTGGTCGAGGATTCAGGGACGGTTATTTCCGCTACGAAGTCGGCCAGTACTTGGGCTTTCAAGGCTTTTCTTTCTTTATATCGAAGGTCGAACTTGGATAGCTCGAGAGACCACCGGAGCATTCTCCCCGCCATATCTGGCCGACTAAGGAGCTGTCTGATGGGCTGCTCTGTCCTTACTACGATTGTGTGGGCCAGGAAGTAATGACGTAATCTTCTGGCTGCAGATACGAGGGCCAAGGCGACCTTTTCAATCTGTTGGTATCTGAGCTCGGGGCCCTGAAGAGCTCTGCTCGTGAAATAAATCGGTTTCTGTCCGTTCGGGGTCTCCCGTATAAGGACAACACTTACCGCTTCGCCGGAGACGGCCAGGTACAAGAAAAGTGTTTCCCCGATATCTGGTCGGGACAAGACCGGGGGTTGTGACAAGACTTGTTTTAGATGGAGGAGGGCTTGTTCGCATTCTTCACTCCATTCAAAAGTCGCCTTCTGTCGGAGAAGCTTGAAAAAGGGGAGTGCGTACTGAGCAGATTTGGCTATGAAACGGGAGAGAGTAGTCAGCATTCCGTTGAGTGACTGGATCGACTTCTTCGAGTTCGGGGTAGGGATTTCGGAGAATGCCCTACATTTGTCGAGGTTCGCCTCGATGCCCCTCTCCGTGAGGTAGAAGCCGAGGAACTTCCCTGCGCGAACACCGAAGGTGCACTTGTCGGGGTTGAACCTCATGCGACATTTCCTCGCCGTGTCGAACACTTTCTTGAGATGAGCGGCATGGTCGACTTCCTCTACGGATTTGACGATCATGTCGTCCATGTAAACCTCGAGTACGTCGCCGATATCTGCCCGGAAGACCTTGTTTATCATCCGTTGGTAGGTGGCACCAGCATTTTTCAAGCCGAAGGGCATTACGTTATAGTAGTAATTGCCCGACTCGGTCATGAAAGCAGTATGCTGCTTGTCGGTCTCGTCCATGGGGATTTGGTTGTACCCCGAATAGGCATCCATAAAGGATAGTAATTTGAATCTTGCAGAATTATCGACCAGTTGGTCGATGTTAGGTAAGGGATAAGAGTCTTTCGGGCATGCCCGGTTAAGATCCGTGTAGTCAACGCACATCCTCCATTTTGCATTATTTTTCTTAACGTGTACAACATTTGAAAGCCAAGTTGTGTACTTGGCCTCGGAAATAAAGTTTGCCTCTAGGAGGTCTTTTACAGCTTTTTCAGCAGCCTCCATTTTTTTCGAAGACTGCCTACGACTACGTTGAGCTACAGCCCTAGCGGCCGGATCTATAGTCAGCTGATGACAAGCTACTTCAGGGTCCAGTCCGGGCATCTCTGCAGTGTGAGGGATATCCTTCTAGCTATCTTGTTTTAATGATGTCAACAAATGCATTAGATTGTAATTTGAGCGGTATCACTTCACGTGTCGGGCATATAGCGTCTTATCGTTGTTGGTCATGTGTCTAGATGCATAGGATCTTATTCTTCCCAAAAATAAATGTCCACAAGTGATTTAATAGTGTCTAGCATGTATGTTTGACCTTGGTCTGGTGAAAACAATTCAAAAAATGAAATTTCTTAAAAAAATTGGCCTTCATGCGATGACCTCAGAACTTATGCGCCGACCTCAAAAATCATGCGCTGACCCCCAGAAGTCACGGGTAAGCGCATAAATCTGAGAACTCAAAATTGTCATTCTATGCGTCGACGCATAGACTCCAGAGGTCGACGCATGACTCTGTTTTTTGCACTTTTTCACTTAATTTCGTTTCTGTTATTTCCTGTTATTTCTTTTGGTCATATTTTTTGATATAAATAGTTTTGGGTCTTCATTTTTCAAAAAGAACAAGAAACGTGAAAAATATATGTTAGTTCTCTCTTCATCTTCATCTTCTTCATTGTGTAAACAAACAATCACACATAATCATTTTTGTTTGTGTCGCCCATTGATCGAAGTGATAACGTTCAGAATTTAGGAAGTGTGATCTTCATCTTCTGGGTTGAGAGATTGACAGGTGTTTCTTGAATCAAACAAGTTGGGTTTGTCCTCCAAGAATCGAGGAGATTTTGGGGGTTTTTGTACAAACTGTTCTTTCTACAGGGATTCAGCTGGGCGAAGGTAACCGGAAATTGGCGCAACTGTTTCGGTTTAGTAGCTGTAATCAGAGGATCGTAGAAGAAGGTTTGGGTTCAAATTCTTGGAAGATTTCAATTGACCGAGTGAAGGTAACTGAAGAACGGAGTTTTCTTTCGGTTTAGTAGCGTGGGACGGTAATTGAATCATCCATATTCTGAGCACTTGATTCATCTTGAATCAAGGGAAGAGGAAATTCTGCATCAAAGATCGAAGACGTTCGGGGTTTGAATGTTCATAGTTTTCTCTTGTAATAAACATTGCAACAACTACATATATATATATATATATATATATATATATATATATATATATATATATATATATATATATATATATATATATATCTCAATTCCTTTTGCGGAATTGGGGGCAGACGTACCCAAAGCGAGGACGATTGGGGAACTGCCTAATCAAATCTCGGGTGTTCTATCTCTTTCCCTTAACTCTTTTACATTTCATAATTGTTCGATTTTGTGACGTTGCAAACTATCGTAATTTCTGTCGTAGAATAATTGCACGCTGATAAACTATTTTTGTTAAATCGATACAATTCGTTGAATTGTGTTTTGGAGCAGCTGCACATTATTCTCCATAGAAATTCTGCACATAGTGTGTTTACGAACACTACGTGTTTGATAATTTGTTTCCAAGCAAAATTCGAACACATTGCTTTAAATTGCTTATCAATTAACCTCATTGGATCGGTATAAACATCAAGCAAGAGATAATTTGTTGTCTGCGTTTATAAGTGTAATATTCAGAACTGAATTTTTCTCCTTCGTACTCATCCATAATATAATCGTGCATATCCGATCCTTTCGGTAGAAGGTTCGTTGTAGACGTTCTGTCCAGTGGTAGCTTCCATTAAACAATTTTTTAAAACAGAATTTTGTAGTCCATTTGCGTGTAAAACTCAAGGGATCTATTCAACCCCCCTTCTAGATCCATAGCCATCGTCTAACAAGTGGTATCACGAGCTCCGGTTTATTCTGGTGCTTCGGTAAAACTTCTTGGATCATGGCGAACGAACCTAAGGGGGCTTATAATAGAGCTCCAGTTTTTATAGGTGAAAACTACAGCTACTAGAAGGATTGTATGCGCGTTCATATTAACTCCTTAGATCGGAAGGTTTGGAACGTTATTTTAAACGGTCCCATGGCAATCACTATGACTAACGCGGAAGGCGTTGTCGTTCCTAAACCCGAAGACCAATGGACTGAGGAGGACGAGAAAAAGTATAGTTATGATTGGAAGGCTCGTAATATGATCATTTCCTCTTTGGGAGTTGATGAGTATTATCGAGTCTCTCATTGCGAAACAGCCAAAGCTATGTGGGATGCCTTACAAGTAGCCCACGAAGGCACTAATGATGTTAAATTGGCTCGTATTAATACACTAACGCAAGAGTTTGATTTGTTTTACATGAAGCAAGGGGAAACCATTGCGGATATGCAAAAACGATTCACTCACATTATCAACAAATTGCATGTTCTTGGTAAACCAATTCCCAATGAGGTTTCTACTAATAAAATTCTGAGGTGTCTTAGCAGGGAATGGCAATCGAAGGTTACCGCTATCAAGGAGGCCAATGATCTTGCTACTCTTGACCTCACAACACTCTTTGGTAAACTCGATGAGCATGAGCAAGTGCTCATTAGCTTGGATAAACATGAGAAGAGTATAAAGAAAGAGAAGGTAAAAGATACGGAGAAGAAGTCGATAGCTCTTAAGGCTTCTTGTTCAAAGTCCACACATCAAGAGCTAAGTGATGACGAAGCCAAAAATGACAAAGATGAAGAATCCGATGATGATATGAGCTTATTTGTGAAAAGATACAATAGATATATTCGTAAGAATGATATTCAGCACTCGGACAGAAATGTTGTCAAGTTCCGGAAGGAATCTAGAAGTGAAGGAAATAAAAATGGCAAGGTAAAAGGGACGTGCTACAACTGTGGAAAATCCGGGCACTACAAGCCGGATTGTCCATCCCTAAAGAAAGACAAAGATAGGGATAATGACAAGAGTCGCTCAAACAAAAAGTCCAACAAGTCTCGACGAGCATATATCGCTTGGGAAAGCGATAGCGAGTCGGAGAAAGATGACTCCTCAAGTGACGAAAGTGAATCCGTCAACCTTTGTCTCATGGCACGTCACAACAAAGGAAAGGAGGTAAAACACTCTAAATATGAAAACTGTCAAAATATGTCTCATGCTGAATTAAAAAGAGCTTTTGATACATTACACCACGAAGCTAAGGAAGCATTTCAACGCTTAGCTTCGAATAAAAAGATTTTTTCCTATCTGGAGAAAAAGGTTTCCGATTCCCAAAAGGAATTGGAAGATCTTAAAAACTCCATGGTGAATGCATCAAAAACTAAGATCGATGAGAACAAATATACATGGTTTGACCTTGGGGGTTGTGGTACTTGTCACATTTGGCAAAGAGAGGTGAGAACCCTCAAAGCCAAGTTAGACAAGGCTCTCAAGTCTAAGATTACGTTTGCTATTGATCGATCACATTATCGTGAAACGATGAATAATCCTTATCAACAATACACGTATGTGATTCGAGATAGTGATAACAAAGGTAAACTCCAAACTAATCGTGATTGCTTATATTGTTGTAAGCCCGGTTATACTATTGCTAAGTGCCGCTTTCAGAGATTTCTTGTTCCAAAGGGCATTTATCAATGGTTGCCCAAAGGCAATTTTGGTTTCACTCACCATAAAGGACCCAATGAGAATTGGGTACCTACTCTCCCTTGATTATTTTTGTAGGTACAAAGTCTTGAGACCACCGAAGGAAAATGGGTTCTAGATAGTGGCTGCTCAAGACATATGACCGGAGACATATTTCTTTTCATCGACTTTGTGGCGAAGAAAAAGGGGTTTGTCACCTACGGAGATAACAACAAGGGACAAATTCTCGGTAAAGGTAGTATAGGTAACCCCTCATCTACTACTATCTCTGATGTACTTCTTGTGGAGGGCCTTAGACACAATCTTTTAAGCATTAGTCAACTATGTGACAAAAATTATAAAGTCTCTTTTTCAAAGGATTGTTGCGTAGTTGAAGATAGTGACAAAAAGAATGTGTTTAAGGGCTTAAGGGTGAATAACGTCTACATGCTAGACTTAAACGAGGTATCATTAGATGGAGACAAGTGTTTAGTCACTATGAATGAAGATTCATGGTTGTGGCATAGACGCTTGGCTCATATCAACTTTGATTTGCTTAACAAAATTGTCTCTAAAGACCTAGTCATCGGTTTGCCCAAAATTAAATTTACAAAGGATCAACTTTGCGATGCGTGCCAAATGGGGAAGCAAATAAGGATCTCTTTTAAATCTAAAAACATTGTTTCAACTATGAGACCTCTTGAGCTCCTCCATATGGATCTCTTTGGACCATCTAGGGTTAAAAGCCTAGGTGGTAACTACTATGGATTTGTTATAGTCTATGACTTTTCTAGGTTTTGCTGGACAATTTTCTTAGCAAATAAGAGTGATACTTTTTCAGCCTTTGAACGATTTGCTAAGTTATCTCAAAACAAGTTAAATAAAAACATTGGGTCAATCAGAAGTGACCATGGGGGTGAGTTTGAAAATCATTTATTTGAAGCATTTTGTGATTCCAATGGAATTGATCATAATTTTTCCGCACCACGTACCCCTCAACAAAATGGGGTAGTGGAACGTAAAAATAGAGTTTTGGAAGAACTTGGAAGGACTATGATCAATGATAGTGGATTACCAAAATACTTTTGGGCCGACGCCATAAGTACGGCTTGTTACGTTTTGAATAGGGTGCTCATCCGGTCTATTCTAAACAAGACACCGTATGAGCTTTTAAAAGGGCGTAAGCCAAACATCTCTCACCTTCATGTATTTGGTTGCAAATGCTTTGTGTTAAATAATGGAAAAGAGACTCTCGGCAAATTTGATGCCAAGGCTGACGAGGGTATTTTTCTTGGATACTCTCAATCAAGTAAAGCTTATAGAATCTATAATAAAAGGTTACGTATAGTTGAAGAGTCAGTTCATGTTTCTTTTGACGAGTCTTATCCGAGAAATGTCGGAGAAGGTAGTTCTTTTCATGGTGCAGGTGTACCTACTGAAGACATACTCAAGGACACTGATAAGGGAATTGATCAGCCTGAAGCAGTGCGTATTGAGGAGGAAAAGGATCACCAACCAGTGAAAAGTGAGGATGATCATCATGCTAAGAAAGATGAACTTCCTCCAGCTTGGAAGTCTTCAAAAGACCATCCAATTGACAACATTCTCGGTGATATCTCTAAGGGAGTAACTACTCGCTCTAAACTTAGTAACTTTTGTTATTACTCTGCTTTTGTTTCCCAAGTTGAACCTAAAAACTCTAAGGAAGCGTTACTCGATGAGCATTGGTATCTATCAATGCAAGATGAACTAAATCAATTCTGGAGAAATGAGGTTTGGGACCTTGTCCCCCCTCCGCGAGATCATCGAGTAATAGGCACCCGATGGGTGTTTAGGAATAAACTTGATGAAAATGGAGTAATAACGCGTAACAAAGCTAGGCTTGTAGCGCAAGGCTATAACCAAGAGGAAGGAATCGACTATGAGGAAACTTATGCGCCGATTGCCCGACTCGAGGCCATACGCCTTCTACTTGCCTACGCTTGCACAAAGAACTTTAAACTATTCCAAATGGATGTCAAAAGTGCATTCCTTAACGGATATATAAATGAAGAGGTTTATGTAGCCCAATCTCCAGGTTTTGAATCACACGAATATCCTGATCATGTCTATAAACTTAAGCGAGCTTTGTACGGACTTAAACAGGCCCCTAGGGCTTGGTATGAACGTCTAAGCAAATTTCTACTTGATCAAGGGTATTCAAGAGGAAAGGTTGACACAACCCTCTTTATTAAACGTCAAGGAAAACACTTAATTTTGGTACAAATTTATGTTGACGATATTATATTTGGGTCTACTAACATGACCTTGGTCAAGGAGTTTTCTAGTTTGATGCAGGGGGAGTTTGAAATGAGCATGATGGGGGAGCTCAACTATTTCCTCGGATTGCAAATCAAACAACTTGAAGAGGGCATATTCGTGAGTCAAACGAAATATTGTCTTGAGTTACTAAAATGTTTTGATATGCTGAATTGCAAAGCAATAGATACTCCTATGCCTACAAGTGCTAATCTCGATCGTGACGAAAAGGGTAAGGATGTTGAGGTAAAGAAGTACCGAGGTATGATAGGGTCTCTCCTTTATCTTACCGCATCACGTCCCGATATAATGTTTAGTGTATGCATGTGTGCGAGGTATCAGGCACATCCCAAGGAATCCCACCTGAAGGCAGTTAAGCGCATACTTCGATACCTCTCTGGTACTCCAAAGTATGGGTTGTGGTATTCCAGAGGAAGTGTTTGTTCCTTAGTTGGTTACTCTGACTCCGACTTTGCCGGGTGCAAGTTGGATAGGAAAAGTACTAGTGGCACGTGTCACTTTTTCGCAAATTCCTTGGTGAGTTGGCACAGCAAGAAACAGGTTTCCGTTGCTCTGTCAACAGCTGAGGCAGAATACATTGCCGCCGGTAGTTGTTGTGCTCAAGTCCTATGGCTTAAACAACAATTACTTGATTTCAACTTAAAACTTGAACGTATTCCAATTTTGTGCGATAACACTAGTGCGATTAATCTAACTAAGAACCCTGTACTACATTCACGCACCAAGCATATCGAAATACGCCATCATTTTCTTAGGGATCATGTAGAGAAAGGTGATGTTATTTTTGAGCATGTTGACACTAAAAATCAACTTGCTGACATTTTCACAAAACCATTAGCTACAGAGCCTTTCTTTCACATCCGTAGGGAACTTGGCATTCTCGATATCTCGTATCGTGCATAACATCCTTTAGAATTATGATCTTCACATATATATATATGCTTGTTCATATCTTTAACTAACAATGCAAAGAGAAATTCATCCATATGTGAGGGATCTCACCGTCATGACGTTCAAGGTAATATCGTTCCAACTTATAGAGGTTTATCAACATTTTGTGCCATGTTACTTACTCTAATCTTGATGTTTATTTCATTTTGAGCACTTATCATTCATGTGAATGTTTGGTTCTGTGTGTATATGTGTATTTATCTGCTTGGAACAAGAATTTTGCAAAAACTTCATTTTTACACTTCCATGCGTCGACGCATGATTTCATGCGCTGACCTATTAAACTCTCGGGTTAGCGCATAGCCACATGTTCAAGTAATTTTCAAAACTATGATTATTGCATGTCATCAAATTAGCTTTTGTGGTCAATCTCTCCCTATTCTACTCCTTTAAACCTCATCAATCTCAATTAATCCCCACTAAACTCTCATCAAAACCCTAATAAATTAGAAAAAGGGGGAGGGAACACCAAGAGAGAAATTTCTCTATATATCTACAACAAGGCTAACTGAGTTGTCTCTGCAACATCAAGAATTTCAAGCGCAGCAGGAAACTCGATACCTGACTCAGCAGGAACAACTTACAAACCTGTCTAACCAATTATCGTCTCATGCCAGCAACTTCAACAATTTTGCAAATGCTACTATGACCAGGTTCAATCAAATGGATGCCAATCTGACTCAGCAAAATCAAAACTTGGCCAATAGCCTTGGTAACCTCAATAGCACCTTGATTGACCTCAACCTTCAACTCGAGGAATTTCCACCGCCAAGTCAATACCATAGGGGACGAGGTTATTCGTTTAGGGGGAGGAGACCATAAACCTTAGGGCATCATGTTTAGTTGTGCATGAATTTGTGTTTTGTTATTTGCTTTCTGTTATTTTGACATGTGCTAAACTTTTCTGTTATGTTTCAAATTTTATGAAGTGAATGTCTTGCTTTAATATCGTTGTTCCGTATTTAATCATTACTAGTTTACATTAGCGGTATCATATGTGGATACTGGTAACTGTTTTGTTGTTGCAAATATTTGTTGATCCACTACATATTTTCGTATGCTATTTTGACCATTATCTTCTTGTCTTTTTGATGTTGTCAAAGGGGGAGAAGAATACAAGCTACAGAAACGTTTAAACCGGATGTTAAAGACAGGGGGAGCATTGATCATCTCAAATTACATCTCTCGTGACAATCAAGGAAGTGTTGCCATCATAAAAAAGGGGGAGTATGTGAGGGATATCCTTCTAGCTATCTTGTTTTAATGATGTCAACAAATGCATTAGATTGTAATTTGAGCGGTATCACTTCACGTATCGGGCATATAGCGTCTTATCGTTGTTGGTCATGTGTCTAGATGCATAGGATCTTATTCTTCCCAAAAATAAATGTCCACAAGTGATTTAATAGTGTCTAGCATGTATGTTTGACCTTGGTCTGGTGAAAACAATTCAAAAAATGAAATTTCTTTAAAAAATTGGCCTTCATGCGCTGACCTTAGAACTTATGCGCCGACCTCAAAAATCATGCGCTGACCCCCAGAAGTCACGGGTAAGCGCATAAATCTGAGAACTCAAAATTGCCATTCTATGCGTCGACGCATAGACTCCAGAGGTCGACGCATGACTCTGTTTTTTGTACTTTTTCACTTAATTTCGTTTCTGTTATTTCCTGTTATTTCTTTTGGTCATATTTTTTGATATAAATAGTTTTGGGTCTTCATTTTTCAAAAAGAACAAGAAACGTGAAAAATATATGTCAATTCTCTCTTCATCTTCATCTTCTTCATTGTGTAAACAAACAATCACATATAATCATTTTTGTTTGTGTCGCCCATTGATCGAAGTGATAACGTTCAGAATTTAGGAAGTGTGATCTTCATCTTCTGGGTTGAGAGATTGGCAGGTGTTTCTTGAATCAAACAAGTTGGGTTTGTCCTCCAAGAATCGAGGAGATTTTGGGGGTTTTTGTACAAACTGTTCTTTCTACAGGGATTCAGCTGGGCGAAGGTAACCGGAAATTGGCGCAACTGTTTCGGTTTAGTAGCTATAATCAGAGGATCGTAGAAGAAGGTTTGGGTTCGAATTCTTGGAAGATTTCAATTGACCGAGTGAAGGTAACTGAAGAACGAATTTTTCTTTCGGTTTAGTAGCGTGGGACGGTAATTGAATCATCCATATTCGGAGCACTTGATTCATCTTGAATCAAGGGAAGAGAAAATTCTGCATCAAAGATCGAAGACGTTCGGGGTTTGAATGTTCATAGTTTTCTCTTGTAATAAACATTGCAACAACTACATATATATATATATATATATATATATATATATATATATATATATATATATCAATTCCTTTTGCGGAATTGGGGGCAGACGTACCCAAAGCGAGGACGATTGGGGAACTGCCTAATCAAATCTCGGGTGTTCTCTCTCTTTCCCTTAACTCTTTTACATTTCTGAATTGTTCGATTTTGTGACGTTGCAAACTATCGTAATTTCTGTCGTAGAATAATTGTACGCTGATAAACTGTTTTTGTTAAATCGATACAATTCGTTGAATTGTGTTTTGGAGCAGCTGCACATTATTCTCCATAGAAATTCTTCACATAGTGTGTTTATGCACACTACGTGTTTGATAATTTGTTTCCAAGCAAAATTCGAACACATTGCTTTAAATTGCTTATCAATTAACCTCATTGGATCGGTATAAACATTAAGCAAGAGATAATTTGTTGTCTGCATTTATAAGTGTAATATTCAGAATTGAATTTTTCTCCTTCGTACTCATCCATAATATAATCGTGCATATCCGATCCTTTCGGTAGAAGGTTCGTTGTAGACGTTCTGTCCAGTGGTAGCTTCCGTTAAACAATTTTTTAAAACAGAATTTTGTAGTCCATTTGTGTGTAAAACTCAAGGGATCTATTCAACCCCCCTTCTAGATCCATAGCCATCGTCTAACATGCAGCACTCCAGGCGAACAAATCTGCATTTTCTCTGAGGTATGCCTTCAGCTGCCTCTTCGCCAAGTCGGGGAGTCCATAGCCAATCTTCACGCTTCGGTTTGGGCTGTCGCCGAGAGGGACCAGCTCGAAATCTCCATCTGGGACAGGGCGCGTTGGGTGGAGAGGCTGCCCGTTGATTTCAACTAGGAGATCCTCGCCTGCAGCTTCTTCCTGCTCCCCGGGAAACCTGCTGTCAAGGTCGACCGCGCTGACCGGTGGGAGTGGAACCTGCGCGACGTCTGGAGGTGTCTCGGCCTGAGTCTTAGATTTGATGCCGCCAACGACACTTAGACCCCTGATTGCCGCGTCGAAACATCTTCTGCTGCGTTGATGTCCCCGTGGAGAGTGACCACACGTCCACGCTTCGTGTAGTGTTTCATCTTCAGGTGGACCGTTGATGGTACGGCCGTTAGTTCCGCCAACGTGGTCCTCCCCATTATGCAGTTGTAGAGGGACGGGCAGTCTACCACCAAGAAACGTGTCTTCACCTGTCTGGCAGTTTCCTCAATCCCGAAGGTGACAATCAACTCCACGAAGCCCCATGGTCTGGTGGTCGCGCCGTTGAAGCCTTGTAGGTCCGATCCTACGTACGGGGATAAGTGTTGCTTGGTCAGCTGGAGGGTCTCGAAGAGGTGGACGTACATGATGTCCACCGAGCTCCCCTGGTCGACCAAAATTCTGTGGACGTCAAAGTTAGCCATCTGTGCCCGGATCAGGAGGTGGATGTTGGCGTTCGGTGCCCCACCAGGAAGTTCCTCGAGGTAGAAGGTAATCAGATTTGATCTTTCTTTAACTCTCTCGAGGGTAGGGGCTCGAGGAGTTGTTGCTTTCAGTTCGTTGAACTTCCTCTTTATTGACCCCACGGTCAAACGGTCAGGGGCTCCGCCAGATATGACCAGGGCTTGGGGGAAAGACTCCCAGGTGCTGCGGGCACTTATCGAGTCTTCTGCTGGGAAGTTCTTCCACATGTTTCGGACAGCTTCAGGGTTGTCGAGTTCTCCTGAAAAACTGAAGTCTTCATTGTTGGGAGAGGGAGTTGACTCCTCGACATTCTGGGCCTCCTGGCCGCTGGGGCGGGGGGCCTCTTGTTGCTTGACGTACTTCTTCAGGTACCCTTCTTTAATCAGCGTCTCGATTGCGTCCTTAAGGTGGACGTGATTTTCAGTAACGTGCCCGTGACTGCGATGGAATCGGCAATACTAGGATTTGTCAGCATTTGGTTTGGAGGCCGCCGGTTTCGGGAAGCAGATTCCCCCTTTGACGAACTCCGAATTGGCACAGTCGCTGAAAATGCGCACGCGGGATGCGTTCAACGGTGTGTAGTCTTTGAAAAGGCCAGACGGTCCCCGTGATTCGCGGGGCTCTTTGGTCCGAGCTTCTTTCTTTCTTTCCCCGCCTCGCCTGGGTGGAGGGGAGTCTTCTCTTCTCCTGTCTCCACCTCGCCTGGGTGTAGGGGAGTCTTCTTCCTTGTTGTCGCGGGGGCCTTCTCTGCGCCTCGAATCGAGGGCAATTTGTGCAGCTTCAGCTTCCTCGAACTCAATATGCGACTGAGCCCTCTCGAGGAGGCCTTCAAAGCTGCAGGGACGGTGCAGCCCGACGGATTCTGCGAACTTAGATCCTATCCTCAAACCCTTGATGATGAGATACATTTTGATGTGATCGGTCACGTGGATTTCGACCGCTTCTTTGTTGAACCTCTCTATGTAGCTCCTGAGAGGTTCGTCCTTCCCCTGAAAGATGGCTTCCAGGGAGGCTATCGTCTTCGGATGTCGACGAGAAGCCGTAAAATGTTTTCTGAAACGCTCCCTCAGGACTCTCCACGGCGTGATTGACTCAGATGCTAGGTTTTTGTACCAAGCCATGGCCCCCTTCCGAAGGGTTGTGGGGAATAACCGACATTTGATTGTGCCGGAGAAGTTCCTGAAATCGAGCAGAGCTTCAAAACTCTCGACGTGGTCGTCAGGATCAGATGTCCCGTCATAAGTTCCCAACGATGGGGGCCTCTCCAGGCCCTTAGGAATAGGGGCGTCCATGATGTGCCTGGCCAGAGGGGTCCGGTAATCGTCATCCTCGCTGGCTCCCGGGGACACGGAGGGGGAGTGTTGTCCACGAACATGGTGACGTCTCGGGGAGTGGTCCTTCGGGCGGCCTCTGGGCTCCTCGTCGTCCGGCCTGCTCCTTTTATTTTTCGAGGAGCGGACTGGTCCCTTTGGTGGCGGGGAGCGGTGGCGCTTCTGAAGATGTTCCGGCTGAGTACGCTCCAAGCGTGGTCTGCAACCCTTGGGAACCGGGGAGGGGCTGCGAGATGCCTCCGGGGACTGTGAATGTCTTGGAAATGGTGGCGGTCGGTGCCTTCGCGGGGAAGACCGACCACGACTTTTCTCCAGCGCCTCGATCTGGATGTTCTGGTTGAAGATCATCTGGTTGGTCTGATTGACCAACGCAAACAGGGCAGCAGTGCTCGGATCCGCATTTGGCGGCGGGTCCACGGGCTGGAAAACGGGCTGGAGGGCTGTTTCCTGCCCGTCTTGGTGAGCTGTGTAACGCCCCGGTTTTCTTAGATTTATTTAATAGAGTAGATTTAATTGGTTTTGGTTTTAATATTATTTTATTATTGACTTTTATTTTGCAATATATTATATTTCATCGCTGTTTATGTTTTCTCGCATTTTGAGAGCGTTTGGGAGATATTTGAGTGTAGGGATATTTTGGTCTTTTTGGGTAGTTAGATATTTTTATATAAATAGAGAAATAGAAAGAAAGAAAAGAGAGAAAAGAAGAGAAAGAAAAGGAAAAGGGAAGGAAAGAAAGAAGAGGAGAGAAAGAAGGGAGAAGAAGGGAAAAGAGGAAAAATCGACATAACTCCGTTTCAAGCGCGAATAATCGGGTAAGGGTGAGAAGTTTCGATTATATCTTGCTTGTATATGTATACGTGTATGTTTTCCTGGATTGGTTTGGTTATTTTCTCTAGTTTCCAATTCTAGGTCGAAAAGAGAAAAATGAATAGAAAGCGATGTTTTCACGGACGAAAGTCGGAATAAATCGCGTAGCAGAGTCGTGTGATGTTGGGACTTGATTTAGAGTGATCGTTTGATTGAATCGAGTCGAATTCGTAACTGTTGAGTTTTTGATATATATTGATGTTTTTGTGCAATTGATGTTGTGATCGAGTAAAAGTGTTTGGATATGTCTGGTAATGGTGGTATAGGTTTGGGTTTAATCTGGGATGGGGGTTTGCGTGTTTTCTCGCGGTTTCGATCGAGTTCAAATTTAGAATTCAATGATAACATTATGTTTCAAAATATGTCAAAAATGGAAAATGTGTTGGATGGTTTTTAATAGTGAAAATATTGTAGTACGTTGAATTCTGAGATTGCAGCTTTTTACGGAATCGAAAACGGATGTCCGGAAGTCTAAAAATGGTGTTTTTAAGGCTGAACTTGCAGCAGATTTCGCGCTCAGCGCGCAGGTCTGGACAAAGTGAAAAATTTAAGAAACTTCGAAAATTCATAACTTTTGATCCGTAAGTCCGTTTTGGTCCCCTTTCGAAGCGTTGGAAAGCTTATGAAATGTTCTTTCTTGTAAAAATGGTTTTGGGATTAGTGGCTGATTTATTTAAGTCGTGGTTTTGGAAACGTGTCGTTTTGTCGACTTTCCCGTCGTATTTGTGTGCGATTGATGTGGTATCATGGTATATGCTTTTGTTATATAATGTATAGCTTGTGTGTTGTTACATGATGTGAATTGATATGGGTGTAAATGATGAAATGCTATTTGTTGTGGGTTGTAGTTAGTGATAAATACATTGTTTAAGTAAGTATCAATGTATGTGGTTTCGAGTGTATGATTAATGTATGATATGGCGGCCTCTGTGGCGTAGATCCATAGCAAGATGAATGGTAAGATATTGATTATCATGGGATTGCTATAATAGTAATATTTGGTGTGTGGAATGGATTCCAATTGTGTTAGGATGCTCATTGGGGTAGAATGATTATGTTGTCATTCCTAATGAGGTGTGCACTGGGGTAGAATAACGTTGATGTCATTCCTAGTGTGGTACTCACTAGGGTAGAATGACTATGTTGTCGTTCCTAGTGATGTCCAATTGAGTTGTCGTGTCCACTGGGGTAGAATGACTATGTTGTCATTCCTAGTGGGATATTCATTGGGGTAGAATGACGATGTTGTCATTCCTAATGAGAGGTGCACTAGGGTAGAATGACTATGTTGGCGTTCCTAGTGAGGTATGTATTAGGGTAGAACGACTATGCTGTCATTCCCAGTTATGTGATGCGTGGTATTGTCGGGTCTTGATTGGATTGGTGAATTATGCATGATGTATATGTTGTTGTGGAATGAGTAGAATTGTGCAGGTGTGCATGGATAGATAAACATGAATATGTGTGTTTATGTTGAATGATAAGCATTATGAGGAATATGCTTGGTTTTATATATATATATGCCTTGCGATATATATTGAGTGAGATGTAATGATTGTGGCATAGTAAACATAATATGTATGTTTATGTGGTATGAGGGAATGGTGAGAATATGTGGTATATGTGATTTTTATGTGTTTTAGCATATTATTATGCAATCTTGGTTTAGTTGTTATTTCTCACCCTTCTGCTGGAATATGCTTTTTATGGCATAGTGCAGATTGTCAGCTTTAGAGGCGTGGAGGCAAGTGGAAGAGTTAGATCTTCGTTTGCTTAGGTCTTGGTGTCTGCTCTGATACGTAGCACGGGAGTCGGGGAACGCTTTAAGTTATTTGTATACAATTGTTGAATATGTTTTGTATGACTTTTGTATGTATATTTTGGTGTTATAAAACCATTTATTTGTAAAACAAGTCGGTTATGGATCTTTCCGCTTTATTCCATAATTGACATTTCCGTTATTGTGGAAAATGTTTCCCCTTTGAGGGTATTCCATTTTATGCTATGTATCAAAAATGTTGAGCAGGGTTTGTGTTTTCTTACTCTAAAATGTGGCATCCTTGTTTCTGTCGAAAAAATAAATTTTTATTTACTCTGATTTGTTTATGTATTATTTATGCGCGATGGGAATTGGGGTGTTACATTAGTGGTATCAGAGCAGGTCGGTCCGTCCGGCCAAGTTGGTGAGTCAGTTGGTGTGACAGTTGAATACTGTCGTTGTTGTTTGTCCCTTAGTACGTGATAGGTGTGTGGAACACTATCAGTACTTTCTGGTTTTTTGGTAATCCTTTGTTTTCATGTGTGATTTGAGATAAGTGGGGGAGAAGCTTGTACTTCTCCAAGTTGCTTTGTTTGTGTGCCATTGGTTGCAAGAGTGTAAGTGTTGTTTGGACAATGTTGTTTCCGGTTCCGAAGGGCTGCGGAGGTAAGGTTTATGTCAACTAAGGATTTGTGCCTGAGGTAGTTTTGTGTACAGGATGCAAGAAATGCTATTATAGTTTGGTAAAGCTGGTTTATGCCCCATCATGATTGTCGGCTGTCTATTGACAAATTGAGGAACTGATCACCCTTAATCTCTTGTTGATAGTAGACGGAATTATGTTGGATGGAATAGACATGTCTTTCCGACTTTGATAGTGTGTGCAATGAATTGTTTGGAATTTAAGAAAATGATTACAGATTGTTTTGGTGAGTCGATGAAGATTCCTATATTGGAAGATGAGGCGGATTAGAGGTTTTGCTTTGTTGCTCCAGTTGGGAAGTCATTGAGAGAGAACGATTGGGTATCGTTAATGGTTGTTCTCATAGAGTAAAGTGTGAACTCAAATTTGACGAAGGTAAGGATTTGAGGTTTGGATCTGCTAAGTAAGTAGAAGAACTTTTAGGAGGTGAAACTCAGATGTTTGTCATATTTGTGATGATAGTGTTCTGGAAATTGGCAGAAAGGCCACAGTGAGGGGCTGCCAGTTGTGCGTGATTTTCAGATGTATTTCCGGATGAAATTTTGGATGTTAGCACTAAAAGTACCCGAACTGATGGAGCAGTTGGAAGATTTACTGGAAAGGAGAATTGTGAGGCCAAGTGTGTCGTCTTGGAGAGCTCCAGTATTGTAAGTAATCAAAAAGGAGGAATGATTGAATAACATAACAAGCATGATGTGTATAATGGTATTGAGACTTTGGAAAGTGAAACTTAGGGTTCTGGTAAGGTTTTGAGTCTTTGGAGTTTTAGAGCGTTAATGGAAATCTTGCGGAAACCCTCATGTGCGGATGTAATATTGATATTAAGAGTTCCTTTTGTTGGGTTGTTGATACTTGTTATGCTGGTTAGAGCTGATTTGAGATGAGAATGGTGAATTTTGGGAAGGAAGGTTGAAGGGTTTATTTTTCTGAAAATCGCAGTGCCCGCTCAGCGCGGTCTGCAGAATTTTGAACCTCTCCAGGCAGTAAGGAGCGCGCTCAGTGCGGGGCAGAGCCCGCTTAGCGCGATCTGGGACTTCAAAAATAAAACTTGGATTTTTTCAAAAATCCATAACTTTAGATTCGTAACTCGGATTGAGATGTTCTTTCTTATATAAATGGTGTTGAGAGTTAGTGGTCGATTTGATTGTGTCGTGAATTTGGATAAGGTCGTAGTGGTTTTAATTGAGAATATTTGGATCTGTTGTAAACTCAGAGGAAGAACATGTAGAGCGTTTGAGAATTGGGTTACAAGTGTTGAAAAGAGACAAAGTTTTATGCTAAGTTATTCGAGTGTGAATCTTGGTTGAAAAGGTTAGTTTCTTGGTTATGATATTCCAGATGAGAGTATTGTTATGGATCCATCGGAAGTAGATCTAGTTCTACAATGAGAGGCTCCAAAGTTGGTTAAGGAGATTAGAAACTTTTTGGACTTTAGTTGGTTATTACCGGAGGTTATGGAAGGTTTTTCCAAGTTAGCATTTTCGTTACTTCGGTTTACTTACAAAGGGTAAGTTGTTTGCCTTGGATGTTCATTGTGAGGAAAGTTTGAGTGGATTAAGGTAGAAATTGTCTATGACTTCAGTTTTGATTCTGTGTGATCCTAATCAACCGTTGATGAGGTATTGTGATGTGTCTTTGATGAGTTTAATCTATGTGTTAATGCAAGAGGGTAAAGTCGTAGCTTATGCTTTACGACAATTGAGGATTCATAAAAGGATCTATACTATTCTGGATTTGGAATTAGTCGCGGTTGTATTGTGTTGGAAAATTTGGAGGTATTATTTTTATGGTTCTCAGCTCGAAGTGTTTGGTAATCGCAAGAGTTTAAAGTACTTGGTTGGTTTGAAGGAATAGAGTATAAGACAACAAGGATGGTTAGAGTTCGTGATGAGTTATGAATTTGGCTTGGATTATCCTTCAGGGAAAAGTTGTTGTTGTGCCTGAAAAGTTAAGTCGAAAGTTTTAGTGCATGTCTATTTGGATGGTCAGGGAGTTAGAATTATTGGAGCAGTTCAGAGACTGGTGTCTGGTATGTGAGATAACACAGTAGAGTGTGAAGTTGGGTATATTAAAAGTGAACAGTGATTTTTGGTGAATATGAGAAAGAGTTAGACTTTGGGTATGAAATTGGTAGTTTTGATGGTTATGAGTAATCAGAGTGTGCAACGGAAGCGTGAGGGGCACAATTCATATATAAGTGTGTGACTTGTAAGATTTCATAGGCTGGACATTGGAAACATGTAGGAGTGATGAGACCTTTGGACGTTTCAGAATGGAAGTATTAGGTGAAAGGTTTAAATGTTATCCATGGGCTACTATGGAGATGGATGTCTTGGTTATATGTTCGATTGGTGAAGGGTAGCATTGTTGTAGCATGGTTGTGTGACAAGGATGTTGGTGTTCTGGTTTTGTTGATGTTGTTGAGACCTTGTGGTGTTGTGGAACTTTACGTTCTTATTTGTGTTGTTGTCTCGTTTCCATCGTGTTGGTTCGAGTGCGTGTAGTTAATTCCTGTGTGGGGAATTAGAGGAGTGTTACCTATGGTAGGATAACGATCTTGTTGTGTTTCGGTTCTAGAGTGAACCTGTGTATTGGTATCGTGGTTTTTCTTGAATTGTGAGTTGGTCATCAAGTGCATTGTATGGGCTTTGCATCTTGTCGTTGTTGTATCTGCTGTTAGCAAGGTGGTTGGTCAGTTGTGTTATTCGTGGTGTGCCTTTTGTTGGCATGTTGGTTTGTTAGTCGGATGCGAGAGTCGTATCCGGAGTTGTTCGTCTCGTTATATTTTCGAGGACGAAAATGTCTAAGTGGGGGAGAATTGTAACGCCCCGGTTTTCTTAGATTTATTTAATAGAGTAGATTTAATTGGTTTTGGTTTTAATATTATTTTATTATTGACTTTTATTTTGCAATATATTATATTTCATCGCATTTTGAGAGCGTTTGGGAGATATTTGAGTGTAGGGATATTTTGGTCTTTTTGGGTACTTAGATATTTTTATATAAATAGAGAAATAGAAAGAAAGAAAAGAGAGAAAAGAAGAGAAAGAAAAGGAAAAGGGAAGGAAAGAAAGAAGAGGAGAGAAAGAAGGGAGAAGAAGGGAAAAGAGGAAAAATCGACATAACTCCGTTTCAAGCGCGAATAATCGGGCAAGGGTGAGAAGTTTCGATTATATCTTGCTTGTATATGTATATGTGTATGTTTTCCTGGATTGGTTTGGTTATTTTCTCTAGTTTCCAATTCTAGGTCGAAATGAGAAAAATGAATAGAAAGCGATGTTTTCACGGACGAAAGTCGGAATAAATCGCGTAGCAGAGTCGTGTGATGTTGGGTCTTGATTTAGAGTGATCATTTGATTGAATCGAGTCGAATTCGTAACTGTTGAATTTTTGATATATATTGATGTTTTTGTGCAATTGATGTTGTGATCGAGTAAAAGTGTTTGGATATGTCTGGTAATGGTGGTATAGGTTTGGGTTTAATATGGAATGGGGGTTTGCGTGTTTTCTCGCGGTTTCGATCGAGTTCGAATTTAGAATTCAATGATAACATTATGTTTCAAAATATGTCAAAAATGGAAAATGTGTTGGATGGTTTTTAATAGTGAAAATATTGTAGTACGTTGAATTCTGAGATGGCAGCTTTTTACGGAATCGAAAACGGATGTCCGGAAGTCTAAAAATGGTGTTTTTAAGGCTGAACTTGCAGCAGATTTCGCGCTCAGCGCGCAGGTCTGGACAAAGTGAAAAATTTAAGAAACTTCAAAAATTCATAACTTTTGATCCTAAGTCCGTTTTGGTCCCCGTTCGAAGCGTTGGAAAGCTTATGAAATGTTCTTTCTTGTAAAAATGGTTTTGGGATTAGTGGCTGATTTATTTAAGTCGTGGTTTTGGAAACGTGTCGTTTTGTCGACTTTTCCCGTCGTATTTGTGTGTGATTGATGTGGTATCATGGTATATGCTTTTGTTATATAATATATAGCTTGTGTGCTGTTACATGATGTGAATTGATATGGGTGTAAATGATGAAATGCTATTTGTTGTGGGTTGTAGTTAGTGATAAATACATTGTTTAAGTAAGTATCAATGTATGTGGTTTCGAGTGTATGATTAATGTATGATATGGCGGCCTCTGTGGCGTAGATCCATAGCAAGATGAATGGTAAGATATTGATTATCATGGGATTGCTATAATAGTAATATTTGGTGTGTGGAATGGATTCCAATTGTGTTAGGATGCTCATTGGGGTAAAATGACTATGTTGTCATTCCTAATGAGGTGTGCACTGGGGTAGAATGACGTTGATGTCATTTCTAGTGTGGTACTCACTAGGGTAGAATGACTATGTTGTCGTTCCTAGTGATGTACAATTGAGTTGTCGTGTCCACTGGGGTAGAATGACTATGTTGTCATTCCTAGTGGGATATTCATTGGGGTAGAATGACGATGTTGTCATTCCTAATGAGAGGTGCACTAGGGTAGAATGACTATGTTGGCGTTCCTAGTGAGGTATGTATTGGGGTAGAACGACTATGCTGTCATTCCCAGTTATGTGATGCGTGGTATTGTCGGGTCTTGATTGGATTGGTGAATTATGCATGATGTATATGTTGTTGTGGAATGAGTAGAATTGTGCAGGTGTGCATGGATAGATAAACATGAATATGTGTGTTTATGTTGAATGATAAGCATTATGAGGAATATGCTTGGTTATATATATATATATATATATATATATATATATATATATATATATATATATATATATATATATATGCCTTGCGATGTATATTGAGTGAGATGTAATGATTGTGGCATAGTAAACATAATATGTATGTTTATGTGGTATGAGGGAATGGTGCGAATATGTGGTATATGTGATTTTTATGTGTTTTAGCATATTATTATGCAATCTTGGTTTAGTTGTTATTTCTCACCCTTCTGCTGGAATATGCTTTTTATGGCATAGTGCAGATTGTCAGCTTTAGAGGCGTGGAGGCAAGTGGAAGAGTTAGATCTTCGTTTGCTTAGGTCTTGGTGTCTGCTCTGATACGTAGCACGGGAGTCGGGGAACGCTTTAAGTTATTTGTATACAATTGTTGAATATGTTTTGTATGACTTTTGTATGTATATTTTGGTGTTATAAAACCATTTATTTGTAAAACAAGTCGGTTATGGATCTTTCCGCTTTATTCCATAATTGACATTTCCGTTATTGTGGAAAATGTTTCCCCTATGAGGGTATTCCATTTTATGCTATGTATCAAAAATGTTGAGCAGGGTTTGTGTTTTCTTACTCTAAAATGTGGCATCCTTGTTTCTGTCGGAAAAATAAATTTTTATTTACTCTGATTTGTTTATGTATTATTTATGCGCGATGGGAATTGGGGTGTTACAAGTTGTCTCGTACTCCACTTCCTCGGAAAATGGTGAGGCGGTGAGTCCGTCTCTGATGTCGTTCTTCGCGACAGGTTGGGCAGCGTTGTTGTCGACGCGGTTGCCATTGCTGAGCTGCGCGATGACGTTGTCTAGAGCTTGATTTGCCGACGGGTTGGCCATGATGGTTGTTGAATGGAGAAAGCTTTGGTTTATCGAGCAGAAAAACGGGGAAGCTTATAAATTCCCACAGACGGCGCCACTGATCGTACCTGGATCAGACAGTTGATAGTGGTCAACGGCGTCTGGAACGACAGCTCCGGTGATGGTGAGAGACGGCGGGGGGGGGGGGGGGGGGGTACCTGCAAGGTACTCCGACGCTCAAGTGAGAGAGTGTACAGAATATCAGCAAATACAGAAAGAGTGAGTGGTAAGAAAAATGTGTCTAACCTGACCCTCTCAAATGAGAGGGTATTTATAGAGAGCCCCCAGCGCGGGGCCAACGGTTACCTGCAATGGGCTGGATCAACTAGGCCCACTCCAAGTAACTGCTAGGGCTTACGTGTAGTAGTGAAGACCAGCACGTGGTCTTCGCCCTAGAGTAACTGCTCCTAGATTTCCGGAAGTAGGGCAGACCGAATCTTTCGGACGTGGGAGGTTACTTGGAACGTGTCCATGCGGGATGGACCGTTGGGTGCTCCTTGCGGGGAGGAGCCTTATGCGTCGAGGAGAGATGATGCCCGTGGAACGGACATGGCCTTGCGGGGAGGAGCCGTGTTCGTCGAGGAGTGATGTGTAGCATTCTCGCAGGGAGAAGCTAGCCTGTCGGGGAGATACATCTCAGCAGGGTGTGATGTCCTCCTCCCCTATTATCCCAAGTGCTCGACACTGCCTGAGTGCCCGGCGAAACTGTGACTAGCACGTGGCAGTCACGTGTCCTGCAGAAGGACCTTACTGGGCCTCCCCAGACTGTATGGGTTGGGCCTGCTCGACTGTTGAGCAGCCTCGGCCCAGTCCAGAACAGTAATGAATCTCCAATACTCATTATCTTTTTTAAATAACAAATATTGAATCACATATATGTAAGATAAAAAAGAGTCATTATATGAATAGGCCAAATCAATCATACCTAAGCTTGTGATTTGACCAAATGCTTTAGCACGTTAGATCTGTAGAACCTACGAAATTGTTTAAAAATATATTATTTTTCAAATTTAGTGCACTCAATTGTGGTTTCTTTTATCTTATTGTTTCTGATTTCTTTATAATGCACAGTGGTGTCGACCTTTTCTGTGACGAGCCTGAAGCTAGCGATGCAGTCTTAAAGCAACTTTTCAACCATTGTATACAATTATGCATTGTTCTGAGAAAACAAATGTAATCTCTTTTCTCTTTAACTTGTCAACTCAATAAAATTTTACCATTTATAATATTCTATGAGATTTTTCAGTATAAACTATCCATTGAGCATTCCATTTATTTCTTAGACTTTTGTTACTATCATCTCCAAAATTCACCTTTGCAAACCATGCTGCACTATATATGCTTGAAACTACTCTAATTGCCATTCAAGATATAATGATTGACAAAGCACTAGATGAAGCTTCAAGGAAGATTCTTTGGTCTGAATTCTCCAAGATGATGCAACAAGTAACTAAATTGCTTGTTACTGGAATATTGTTATTTTTATTTTTAAACTAATGTATTTTACCAAGGATCAGAATGCCAAGGTCTGTGTTACAGTCAAGTGATGATTAATAATTATTAGTTGCTTGCCATAGTTGTCATATTTATTTTTATGATTTATTTTTTAAACACTTTATGCATCTTAAATAATGTGTTATGTAAAATGTAGTTTTATTCTACAAATGGATATATATATATTGAAATCTTAATGCCATAGAAAGATTATTTGTTTGTTTAATTTATTGTGAGATTTTCTTAATATTTACATTATAAGAAGAATAAATTAGTTTTGGATGTTTTTTTTTAAAGGCAAAAGAAAGATTATATTACTAATAAGGCCTAAGTAATGCCAGTTACAGACCAATGATTATAGAATCCAATAAAACTACAACACCAACCCACGACAAAGGATGAAATATAAAAATAAAAAGGCCCTCAAATAGAGTTTCAAAGATTGGATATTAAATATAACCCTCTAAGATAGCGTTTTTTAAGGAATTGCTATTAAATAACCAAACAAGACTATGATAGCGCTTTGAGGAAAGTGCTAATAAAGCTTGCAATTTTAATAGCGTTTTTAAAGTGCTATTATAGGTAGCCAACCTATAATAGCAGCGGGTATTCTTTTAAGCGCTATTAAATGATTAAAAAAGTGTTATTAAAGATTCATTTTGGCGTAGTGAATTGAATTAAGCAAACAACGACAATTGAATAAGCATTCAGAATTATAGATATAATTGAAAAGAGAATTAAATTTATTTGGAAAATATATTAACCTCAAACGGAGATACGGTTACAGCACATCAACTCAAAGAGTTTAGTTCTCCATGGAATACGTACAAAGCAAAGACAAATCGTGAATAATCAAAGGTAATGTTACTGTAGTGCGGCTGAAAACCTTATAAACAAAATAAGGCTTTTCACTACTAATTGAAACCGGGTCGGAAATATAAACCAGACCCATAAAACGACCTGAAACAAATTATTTTATAAAGTCAGAATTCGGGTTCTGTCTTCAACGACTTATTTGACCATCTTTCACTCCGAATCAGATCTTGGCTTCAACATAAAACTTGTATCTCTCTGTCTTAGTTTTCCATCGACTGGTAGAACGCGCAAAACGGCATCTCGTAGCTCAAGTTATGACCTGCGCAGTGAAAGGTATCAAATAAGCGATAATGCTGAAAATAAGCTGCGAAAATAAAATAAAGGTAGAAATAAACTTAAATATGAAAACACATTAAAATAGTAAAAACACTCAAATAAACTGTAGGAATGCCTAAGTACAAACATAAGAGAATGTGCATTAAAATGCATTGGTCAAATTTCCCCACACTTGAACTTTAGCACTCCGAGCAAAATGATAACTTCAAAAAATTCAAAACAAAACAAAGCAGATCATACATTTCCAAAGGTATTCAATATACAAGATACAAGTAGAGTCCTAAGTCTAAGCTTCAAGAATATGGTGTTAGTGATCAACTATTTTTGTGACATTCAAAACAAATACGAAAACAGATTACCGAATAGAATGTGCATTAAAATGCACTGATCAAGGGCCTTAATTGAGCATTCACTCTAGACTTCACCAGTTTTCAGTCCACATTAATGATAAAATTATGTTTGATAATTGTTTTTTAGTTTTTAATTTATAGTTTTCTTTATTAATTTTTAATTGTTTTTCAAAAGATATTTGAAATATCTTTTGAGTTTGTAGCTTTTAACTTGTGATTTTTTCTTCTATTTATACTCTTATTATTTTTACAAAAACCTAGTTTTACTGATAATATCATACCATATATATATATATATATATATATATATATATATATATATATATATACTCATCAATTTAAAAGATGAAAAATGATGCAATATTTAATGTGTTTAAGTAACATCTAAATTATATAATAAATTTTGAAATAGTGTTGATAATTTTCATGTTAGTAAGTCGTCATAGAAGAATCAATGAGATCAATTAAGACAAAAAAAATCTAGGATATCATTCCAGCTTTATTGTAAAATATTAAACAATAAACTTATTATTATTATTATTATTTTGAATTAATTTAACTGAATTCAAAATTGCAATGTTATTAATTTGTGCATCTCATTAAATCTATTCTATAAGGGGATACAAGTCCTTGGACTGACCTTTTTTTTCTTCCAAAAATACCTTTTTTTTTTTTTTAAATAATTCAAATCTATTAATTGGTTACCAATTAATTGAGAGTTAATAACTTCTCTATTCAAAACACAATAACAGTATATGTATTTTTAATAACTTCTATTATTCAAAACACAATTACACAATATATACCTTTGTCATAACTTCTCTTTTAACTCCTTCTCCCGCTTATCCAATTTCTGGTAATAAGAGAAATTGCTTGCTCACTTTCCTATTTTCCATTCAATGATTTCTCTTTCAATAATAACTTATGAGAAACAAATATTTTTCTAACTTATTCTGTTCGTAACCAATAGAAATAAATTTTTCATTCAAAACACATCCAGCCTAATGCAATTATCCTATCAATTTTGAAGTAAAGTCTCTCTCATATTTCTTCTCAATTTTAATTAAGGCTAAACAGATGTTTGGATTTGGCTACAAGCATGACGTTCTCGAGAAAAAAAAGTACTATCTCCCTCTTTGTCTTCCATTCTATCTCTATTGTTTTTTATTGTTATTTTTTTCTATTCTAATCTAATTATTCCTTATTTTAAATAATTATTCTTTATTTTAAATATTTGATTTCTATTTGATTTCATAATATCGGTGACATAAATTTAACTTAGTTTAAATTCCAAATTCCCATTCATTTATAGATGCATATTAATTTATTCTTTTTTTATGCATAATTGCAATGAGATTTACATTGTGAACTTGATTATCATCTATAGTATTCACGCTCTTTTATTCTTTCAAGTTTATCCTTTGTAATTTATGATATTTTAAAAATTAAATTAAAATAAAATTGAATTAGTATACTACATGAAACTTCCTTTTACATGATCAAAAACTCTCCATCATCATAATTGCTTCACCTAATTGCTTGACAGATCTAAAATATCATAATTAACTTCTCTCTATTTAACCCAATTAACTTATAGTTATTTTTATACTTCAACCATCGAAAACAAAAATAATGAGAGAGAATGAAAACAAATTAGGTAGAGAATCGATGAAAAAAAATGGACAATAAAAATGGAATAGAGTACAATATCGCTTTCTTCAACATGGCAAGAGTATATTTTATTCTTTTTTTTTCTTCAAATCCTCTTTCTTTCTTTTTTTTCTTCCCTTTTTAGATTAGTTTAGTTATCTTTATGTTTTATTTTTATGTTTTTTTTATTAACTTTCACACATTCAAACAAACCTGAGATTATAGAAACATATGTAATATTTTTTGTGTCAAAAAATTTACACTCAATATAAAAATATTATTTACTCACATTCCATATTTTTGGCCTTCCTATTAAATCAAATTAAAGATGACAAAACAAATTTACTTATAATATAGTGCAATAAAATGTGTATGACACCACATAAATAATTAAAATTAAATTAAATAGAAAATATGTTAATAATTTTACAAATGTGCATTAGATAGAGAGAGAAAGGGAGTGACGGAGGAAGAGAGATTGATTGATTGATTTATATTTTTTTAGGTGTGCTCGCTAAAAAACAGACAAATAAGCATACGGAAATATAATGCAAAATTTACATACAAAAATATCCGTTTATATTTTGACGCGCCAGTGCCCTTTTGGACGCTAGTTTTATTATAAAATTTTTATACAAATTTGATATATTTTGATGGTATCTTTAATTTTTCATATATATTAAAATTGTATTGTATGTTTTTATTAATGCATTTATTTTTATCAAATAAAAATTAATTTAATAATATCCTTTTATGTCATTTTGTATATACCAGGTAGTGTAACAACTAATTTATCAAACACTCAAATTAACTTATCAACTATCAGTCTTCAACTATAAGTTATCAGCCATCAACTACTAGCTACTAACTATCAGTCATCAACTATCATCTATCAACTATCAACTAGTTTTACCAAATAGAGCCTGAAGCTTAACCTACATAGGTTAACATTAAGCTAAACTTTGAGAATTTCTTTTCTCAACTCTATTGGTTCTCCTAAACTCTTGACGAAAAGTAAAAAATGTCTCATATTTTCGAAGATGTATCTTCAGATGTACCATTCTCACACAAAATAAACGCAAATGGTTGGGCTCCCTTCACTTTGCTAAAATTTAATTCAGAGATGCATCTTCGTATGTGTTTTAGTGTTTGTTTGCATATGCATCTCAAAATTAACTCTTATTTTCAAATTCAGATGTTTTTTCAAAAAAGCATCTCCATATGCGTTTAACTTATATATAACGCACACAGACAAACTCTCTTCTCCTTCTTCATTTTCTAAAAGTTTTACAATTTCCCATTAGAGTTCGTGGGCAACTTTTTTCCAGTCAATTTTTGATAAACAACAGTGTATCTACTTCACAACGCCGACCCAACGAATTTGGACACCTAAGACAAAATTTAAAATAAAAGTTTTTAAAATAAAAATATATAATAATAAAATTTGTATTAATTTTATTTTAAATAAAATAAATCATCAATAAACTCCTCAAATTATTATTTTTTTAATTAAATTTCAAAATAATATAAAATTAAATGTATTAATTTTATTAATTTAATCTTTAATTAATGTTAAAAATTGATATTACTTTTTATCATTTTAATAGCGTGAATTAAATTTATTAATTTTATATTTCTTGAACTTCATAATAAAAATAATTACTTATTATATTTATATATTTAATAATTATATTAAAAAGAGAGCATTAAATTAATTTAAAATTATTGAAAATAGATAAGATGTTGAAATCAAAATTACATTTTATTTTCTTAAATAAAAAATAAATTTTTTATGACCAAATGATAAATATATTGTTAGATTAATGACGAATGTCATTAAATGAATGAGAATGCAACCCTAATAATTTTTATTAATTATTATAAAAATTTATTGAGAAAAGAAAAATGCACCCCTCAACGAATGAAAATATTTAAGAAAAAGAAAAAATAAGGCTAAACTTTTTTACATTAGTATATATCTAACCGCTATCATCAAAGATGTAACACAGTTACTTCACCGCTAGGCTACGACAAAATTTTATCCAAACATGCTCTCAATTGTATATAATTGTTGATAAATTCAATTGGAGGCCTAATTTATGGCCCGAAAAAGTGAAGCCCAAGGCAATGACCCTGCTTTCCTTGCCTTTGGGCCGGACCTGCTACTTCAATAGTTCCAATCCTTACTCATTACATACTACTTTCAACACTTTTCATTCTCATAAACACTTTTTGAGTAATTTCTCATTTAAATTTTATTTATTTATTTATTAATGTATTAGGTAAAATAATTAGTTTTAAATGCATTAGGTAGTAGTCACATTCGAAACACGTAGCTGTTAGAGACATGCACTATGACTTGTTGTTTTTTGGGTTGTTAGGGCAAGATTGATTTTTTTGCCATTGTTGCAAACACGAGCTTTTTCGGAGATGCATCTCCGAATTGTATTCTTGTTGGTTTTCAGAGATGGATATGCGAAAATGTTCTAGATGCAAATTGATGTTTATTTCTCGTATTTTTTCAGAAAAAATGGCTACAAACAAAGATGACATAATGAGACTCGGTCGTGACACCCAACACGCGTTTGTTCGAAATGAGAGAGTTATACTTCAGAATGAGCATGCCAAAGCTATGTGGAGAACTGTCCCTAGGTCTCTTAACGAGGAAGCATCAACTTCTAGGAGGCGAATGTCACAGAAGCCCCCATCCCAGGGGCACGTCTCTCATGCTCACGTTGACCGGTAGAGAGCTCTCGATGCACATGATGGTGTCCCTCCATTTGCAGACCCTTATCTAGGAGGTCCCTTTGACACCTCCTTACTGATATGTTATAAAGATCATGTTGTTAGGCATATCTGGGTCTGAGAGATATATTTGTTAATGCTTGTTATCTACATGTTTTAAATAAATTTCCTACGACTAATATTTTATTAACAAAAGCACAATTGTTCGAAGTCTATTAACCACAACAGAGATATTTTAAAGCTTTATCAACCTAAGGATGATTAGTTCCAAAGTGTTATCTGATAGTTCGGTCTTGACGGACTGTGTTCTTCCGGGCACAAGTCTATTAGCCAGGGCATGTTAGGGGCTTTTGTTGAGAGATGGCGTAAGGAAACATTATTTTTCCATTTTCCCGTTGGCGAGATAGCGATTACACTAGATGACGTTGTTTGCCTTCTACACCTTCCCATCAGGGGGAAGTTACTTGATCATTCCAAGATCATACGTGATGAAACCTTGAAGATGATGGTCATTTATTTAGGAGTTGATCCAATGGATGCCTTGATGTAGTGTGAGAGCACCAAGGGTGCTCATGCGGAATTTTCATACTCGTAGAAGTTATATGAAGATAGCTCAGAGTTGGCCAATGATGCCGACGACAGTTATCTACAGGTTTCTTACCACCGGGAGTGTGCTTTAAGGTGTTACCTCTTATTCTTGCTTGACACATCCATGTTTGTGGACAAAAGTGCAAGCTACGTCGATGTGGCATACCTTAAGTACTTCATCAACATGTCGGCCATTCATGAGTCGAACTCAGGGGGGGCGCTTGTTTGGTATACTTGTACTCCAAAATGAACGAAGGTTCTCTTTGGACGACAAAGCAAATGATGGGCTCCTGCACCCTACTGACGGTAATTTCCATAGCCACTAATAATTTTAAAAGCACTTTTTTTCACTTGTTACTAATATTTTTTTCTTATTCACTTTCAAGGATGGATCCTATATCCCACTATCACTGTATGCACGAGTTTGACCGTGTGCTAAAGTATACCGAGGATTGGCCACATGCTTGCCTATATTCCCCGCACAGAGAAAATGATGATGTGTGGTCGTTCCGTGTGTATATTGACCGGACTCAACATGATGACATTAACTAAACACCATCATGTGTCTTTTATTTAGTTCCTTCTGATTGAAAAAATACTTTAAACTCTTATGATCACTAAACACTTCAAATCTAGAGCCATATAGATAATGTCTCCAAACTTTAAGCACAAACACCACAGCTGCCAACTTTAAATCAAGGGTAGGATAATTCCTCTCATGAACCTTCAGTGGTCTTGAAGCACAAGTCACAACCTGGTCATTATGCATAAGCACCCCACCTAGACCTATCTTAGATGCATTGCAATAAATCACAAAAATTTCACTTGGGCTTGGCAAAATCAAAACGGGCGCTGAAGTCAACTTCTTCTTGAGTTCTTGGAAACTTTGTTCACACTAAACATTCCATACACAAGCTTTCCCTTTTCTGGTTAACTAAATCAAAGGCATAAATAAATTCGAAAAGCCTTCAATAAACCTTCTATAATAACAAGCCAAACCCAAAAAAAATTTGATCTCTGAAATAGACTTAGGAGTCTCCCACAACAACACCGCGTCAACCTTCGACAGATCAACTGCTATTCCACCATTAGAAATCACATGACCGATAAAACTCACTTCTCGCAACCAGAACTCGCATTTGGATAACTTGACATACAACTTCTTCTCTTGCAAAGTTTTCAACACAACTCTCAGACCTTCGACAGATCAACTGTTATTCCACCATTAGAAATCACATGAGCGATAAAACTCACTTCTCGTAACCAGAACTCACATTTGGATAACTTGGCATACAACTTATTCTCTTGCAAAGTTTTCAACATAACTCTCAGATCTCCCGCGTGTTATTTGTCTGACTTGGAATACACCAAAATACCGTTGATGAACACAACCACAAACTGATCTAAATAACAATGGAAGATCTTATTCATATACTCCATGAACACACCTTGAGCATTAGACACACCGAACGATATAATTGAATACTCATAATGACCATATTGGATCCTAAATGCAGTCTTCAAAATATATTTTGACTTTACTCGAATATGATGATAACCTGATCTCAAATTAATCTTGATGAACACACAACTCCAACCAAATGATCCATAAAGCCATCGATTATAAGAAGAGGATACTTATTCTTAATAGTAACTTTATTCAGTTGTCGGTAATCAACACATGATCTCATGCTTCCATATTTCTTCTTGACCAACAACACTGGTGCTCCATACGGCGAAACACTAGGTCATACAGGCTTCTTTTCCAAAAGCTCTTCTTATGGACTCTTCAGCTCACCTAACTTTGAAGCATACATTCTGTAAGGAGCCATCGACACAAGTCTAGTACCAGGTACTAATTCTATGGCGAACTGAACTTCTCATTCAGGCAGTAAGTCACAAATATCCTCAGGAAAAACATCAGAAAACTCTCACACCACATGTATATCACTAGCCCTAACATCACTCTCCACTCTCAAGGAAGCGAACATCACAAGCACCTAATCATCTTCCCTCAAGGACATCTCTACCTGATCGACAGACATAAATCTCAAACACGTACTCTCTTCGGGTTCAGGATACAACAATGCTTCAACTAAAAACCTGCATTTCTTCAATCATCGACATGGTGAACCAACCTTTCACACCAGAAACAACTCAGAGAAATAAAAGATTCTCCCCCACTTGATTCAATCTTGTTCCCGCTGGAAAGAGGTTAGGAAAGAAAAACGAATATTGACAGTTTTCACACACATGTCGCATGCCAGAGAAATGAACAAATTCACACAACCTAGGGCGAATGTATTGACTTGCTCTGATACCAACTACGTAACACCCTAAAAACCCCGACTCTTTAATTTAAAAAGATAAACAATATTATTGTCAATTAAGGTGCTACACATTCTCAACATGGATATTCTTTCAATTAAATCATAAACTTGCAGCAGAACTCAACATAAAAACATACGTTAAATTATCTCTTCAAAATAAAGTACTTACTTTGGTTTAAATAATTCAAAACATCAACTTAAAAGGTTACAAAACGACTTTTTCCCAGTGTTACAAATCTGAGCAACCGAAAACTAAAATAATAGAAAACAATAAATAAAACAAAGAAAAGCCCCAATTCTATCTTTGAACTCACAACAACTATTTCTCCTCCATAGTATATGTACCACAGTGTACAGAACACCACAAATAAACAAAAGAGGTGAGAGAATATGCTCAAATATATTAGCGGTGCAAAACAAAACAAGGGTAGCATATTCATCACAATCATCCCACACATAATTCATTCACATCAACAATGCAAATCACAATGCTTTTATGTACTCAATACGACCAACACCTCGACTCAATGCACGTGGTACCAATATGGACATTAAAGGTATATTACTCAACTTGTCCACTCAATAATGGTTCCTCTTTGAATCCGGTTCCACTTCAAACCCCACTCGTCAGTGATCCCTACTTTTGAATTAATAACTCGTCACTAATCCCCATTTTTTAATCAACAATTTATCTCAGGGCTGAATTCCATGCATTAATTACAGATGCATATGTTGCATGACAATGCAACAAAAACACACAGGTTTAATATCCATCACAGGTTCCTCTTTCAATCATACAACATAGCAAATAAGGTAATCACATTAGTTCTCATTCCAAAATATTCGCCTTAACATCAACAATATATAATTATTTTCTTCAACACATAATTATACCAACATTCCACAACACATACACATAATTATAATTCACAACATATAATTATGTAAAATATCTCAAATATTATTAAAATCATCATAGTATTTTATCTCAACATAAAAATAAAGATCATATAATTTCCCATCAATAATCATCTCAACATTAACATCAACATTCCTCCTCATGGGGTAGTCATTAATTCAACCAATCACAACAATCAAAACAAAATGTTTTCATCGTCATTAACCGTTAATTAGCGTTACATAACAAGTAACACCATATAATCACGTCCACAAATGCACTATTAACCTCTTAAGACCTTACCATGAGGTATTAATACGCGTTAGCTTTCCAACGCTTCAAATCGCGCCTCAAACGAAGTCACGAAACTCAAGTTATGATGAAAACAATATTTAAACAAAATCAGCCTTGTCTGATTCGAATCACGTTGTTTTCCTGTTTCAAATCAAATGGGTCAGAGGCATTTTCTGCTAAATTTTGGCCAGTGATTCGAATCATGTTGTAATATTAATTCGAATCAAACTTGCATGCAACATTTTTTTGCTAATTTTTCATGCGATTTTCATTCCTAAACTCAATTTTTTAAACCTATACATATCTCAACTTCAATTTTAAACATGAGCAACCACACCTACTCATATAACATCCAACACACTCATTACCACACAGATTTGGCATATTAACACCGACTTATCACAAAATCATCATGAATCCAAGATTATGTTCATAATACTACAACCCCAAACATGAACAAAATCCAATCAATTTGCACATATAGAGGCATACGAAAAGCAACATCAAAATTAGTACACAAAATTCTGTTTATCACATCATAAGAATTAACTTTCACAGAAATCTTTCCCAAACACATCAGGCATTAACAATGGTGAAAATAGAATAAAACCTAGAGGAGGGTGAGAATCCCTTTCTATTCTTCATGCATTTAACACCAATATTAGAGTAATCCTCCTTACCTTAATTTCCAACAGCAAATTCAAGGTCTTGGCTATGGTTTCCTCTTCCTAGAGCTCCCTTTAGGTTTCTTACTCCTTGCCTCTTTTCCACTATTTTACGTATCAGACAAAAAAACCTCCACTCCCTTCACTCTTTTTTACATAAATTACCTAATACTAATTTGTTTAATTCACAGCTTTCCCTTTATTTTCAGTAACTCTCTCCTTAGCCCACCACTTTTTCAAAAATACTAATTTCCACCCCTACAACTCATAATTCATATTTTCCTATTATTTTAATTAAATAAAATTCCACTAATTCCCAATAAAATACAACAAACGCCAAATAATTCATATAAATCACATAAAGCCTTTTATAATTCAAATAAATAAATAAAAGCAATAAAAAATTCAATTATATAATTAATTGAAAATTCTGGGTGTTACAATCACTGTTACCTCTAGTGTCCTCTGGCATAGGGGATGAAGCTCTCTTGTTAACCATGGTTGAGGATGGATATGTATAGGAGTGGAAGACAACACTGAGTATGTTGATTGTAGTGAAAAAGATGTAACCCATGTTAGTTTTACCGAGTCCCCACGGTGGGCGTCGTTATATTGGTAAAAAAGTACAAGTGTGCATGATATCCCTGCAAGAGTAGTGAATACTCAGAGGCTTTAGTAGGTTTATAATTGTTTAGGGTAGTTGGGGCTTTCCCAAGGCGGCGAGAATCCCTGTATGGTGATTTTATGGTGGTTTTTGAAGACCTGCTCACGTGAGGCGAGATGTTATGCATATTAGTGTAGTGCTTAGGGTATGCAAGTTATGATCTGTCATTCTCCCGTGTGGGGAGAAATATTTATAGGAACTCAGGGACCTAGTGTTTAGGAAACTCTTAGAGGAAGTAACCGCTCCCCATTAACTAGGGAGGACAATTGACTACCTACTTTTTAGAGAGTCGTGGTATGACCATTTCTCATATTCTTATATGACTAATGTGAGGGTAACGATACTATCCACATCCTATTCCCTAAAGGAGAACCCATATTTTATGTGAAGATGTCGCCTAGGCGACATCATGCTAGACGGAGACTCTGGAGTCACCTTTGTTTCAGGCTATCACAAATATAACACTGCAACATGATTTCATGGTGTCACTTGACATTGTAAAGTGCTTGCCATTACTAGATCCAAGATAGTTATATATTGGATACTAGAATTTAGAGATATGGCCAGGTTTAATATGTGCACCTACTATAATATGGATCGGTGCAGGGTCTTACTGCTTTATAATTGTTGGAACTTAATCTTTGCATTTGTTAATAGTTGATATATCAAACTATTGGGTAATACACTGATCTCATGACATTGAGAACTAAAGGAGATACGAATGATAACAACATGTGGTAATATCAATAATTGAGTAGATGAGCATATTATCGACATATGGACGTGCATGATAAATACGTAATGATGAAATATTCCCCCAATAAATTTTATTTTAGTTAACACTGAAATCTCCATTTTTTTGTCATTTATTTTTATGTTATTTATTTTCATGTATCACAACCAATACACAACCTTTTTCTCTACTTAAAATCTTAAAAACTACTGAACGGTCTTTAAAACCGTCAGTCTATGTGGATACAATAATTAAACTTGTTTTTGCTGCAAATGCAACAACATCCTAAGGTTAAATCATCATTGATAACATTAAAATGTCTCATATGCTTCTCCCTCCAACAGTCACCTGGAGATATGTCTCGGGGTCGCATGCGTACGGAAAGTCTGCCTCTCGCCTGAGGGACTCAGCTAATGTCTTGCATGAGAGACTCAAATAATGTCTTGTCTAAGGGACTTAAATAGTGTCTTGCCCGAGGGATTCAACTAGTGTCTCGCCTGAGGAACTTAACTAGTGCCTCGCCTGAGGGACTCAACTAGTGTCTTCCCCGAGGGACTCAACTAGTGTCTCGTATGAGGGATTCAACAACTGTCTCTCTTGAGAGACTCATTTAGTATCTCGTCGGAGGGACTCCACTAAATGTGTCACATGAAGAGTCCAGTTTAAAAATGTCTCACATATGATCCCCCTAGAGTGTCCGAAAGGGGACGAGGAAACTAAATCACTTCGCCTCTATATTTGCAAGAAGGTCTTTAAAGGTGACATGGGGGCTTTCAATCGCCCCATTACCTAATCAATTACCTATTTATTAGATATCTCGCTTTCCTTTGAGATAAGTCACTCGATGTGGTAATTGGTGAGTGACACGTTCTCATTCTGTAACGACATGGGAAGGTAGACCACACTCCTATAAATATAAGGAAACAAACTACCCATTTCATAGGTGGTTGCTATTTTCAAAGAAGTCTTAGATCCAGGCCCAATGCGACTATAAATACGCCAACGTCATGGTTAAGGATGACCTAACTCAAATATAAAATACACATATTCAGAGTTTCTCACCTCTAAGTGAGCTAGCTCTCAACCCCACAATAAACCTTAAAGTCTCTAACAACCTTTAATTATCAGAATTATCACACATTTATACTTTTAGCGTGTCCATTATATAAATGCAAACACATAAACACATGCCCTATTCATTTGATAAAAATTCATCATATTTTCACATGCGTCTAAATTTTTATTTTTTTAGTATAAAAATATTTAATATTTATTAAAGGTTAATATATTATAAGTCAAAATTACCTCATAATGCACATCTTAGTTTCTCTATTTTATATTACAACACACATAAACAAATCACCACCTAATCTATCTAATACTACAATATATATTTCCATCAATAATGTAGCTAATCTATCTAATACAATATATTTAGTCAACATTGTAAATAAAATATGTTTACACCAACATTAATGGTAGTAGTTATTTTAAAAAAATACAGTTACAAAATAAACTAACCTCATATATATAAACTTTTTATTAAATTATATCAATGGTTAAAATACTTCCACTTGCAATAATATTATTCTTTTTTATTTTCTTCATTTTCAAAGAGAGAGAGAGAGAAAAAGAGGAGAAAGAAATTGAAGAAGAAGAAGAATCCAAAATCAATCCCATCTCTTCTGCGTGTCGTTGCACATCAGAACTGACGGGAGAGAGAAACCAATCGGTTTCACAAATTTATGAAGAATTTCACACCGACGCTATCTATCTCCACATCTTAAAGGTTCATTCTTCTCTTTGATTTCGCAATTTTGCATCAATTTTGCATCAATTTTGATGTGTTTGTGATCAATTTTTGATTTTTTTTTTGTTGTTGATTTGTTAGGGTTGCTTTGGAATCGGGTTGCGTCTTCTTCGTTTCTCTTCGGTTTCCTTTTGGGAGATCTAATTTGATTAGGGTTTTTTTTGGGGTGTTTTGGAAATTACATGCATATGGGGTACGTTTTCTGAATCTGATCATGGTTTTAGAAAGTTTTGTTCTTTTTGCCTTTTTTTTTTACTTTGATTACCTTTTGTATTTTTATGGGTGTAGCTGTTTTCTCTTGTATTGATTGATGATATGTTTGCTTGTTTTACCAATTTTCTCTTTTGATTTATATGGTTGTTTAGAAATTTCATGAAAATGATTCTATTCAATATGGGTTATGGTGTTCAATACCTGCATTTTTTGTTTTGGAATAGAGGATAGGAAGCTGTGTGTATGTGTTTTGTGATTAATTTGCTAGGTGTATGTTTGGTTCTAGATGATGGATTTTTGTGATATTGATCTTAGTGTATGTTTTGTTTAGCTTTTGGAGGAGTCAAAAACAAAGAATTGATTTTGAAATGATTTTGAGGTGTTTGATTCTTCTAAAGTAGAATTGATTCTGTCTTCAGAATTGATTCTCCCATTCTCCTTGAAGTTAGAATTTGCCGCTTTTAAGTTTAAACGTGATTTTTACGTTGAAGTTTAATGTTCAACTCGATTTTGCATATAATTATCCAAACATAAATCACTTTACATTCAACTCACTTTTAATCAGAAATTCTGAATCTATTTTGCAGAATTAATTCACTTAAAATCTATTTTTTTCATAGCAGAACCATGCAGAACCAAACATACCCATAGTGTAAAATGTATTTTTTCTTGGGATCAAATATGTTATGTTTTTTCAATTTAGAGATTAAAGTGACTAGACTGCAGTGTATTCCGATCAAATTGCAGCTAAGAAATTGCTGTGTTCTACAGTATTGTTAATCGGGGATCACGGAGAGTAGGGTTCATTGAAATTCTGATATGCTATAGTGCAGCGCTGCTATGGCAATTATTTGGAGAGTAGGGTTCATTCAAATTCCGATATGCTATAGACTATAATGCAGCGCTGCTATGGCGATTATTTGAAGAGTAGGGTTCATTCAAATTCCAATATGCTATAGTGCAACACTGCTATGGCGATTATTTGAAAATATTTTGTACTTAATAACGTATTGCAAAACAATAGCTAATCGTTCAAATTCAGCTATGGTTATTTGTCAACACTGGTGTTTGTTTTAGGAAATGATGACATATATATGATTATAATTATGATATGGTACATAACAGAAATTAATGTCATTTGTAACAGAGCAGTGGTTGTGTTGGATGCTATAAAAGGCCCGCACTAGTTACTACTGTGGAAGCACCGTCCAAAGGGGTTATAATAGTAGGCAAGACAGTGGAGAAAACTAGTACATCGGAGGATTTCTGGACCACCAGCACGCATGATATGGACAACAGTGCTGTTCAATCACAAGGAAGTATATCTTCAACCAGTCTAACTAACCAAGCTGTTGTTCCTCATGGTAGTTCTTCCAACAACCCGCCTGAGTTTGTAAATCATGGTATTCTTCATTGCTTTTGCTGTGCAGATAATTTACTAAAGAATTTTGCATTTTTATGTTGTTTTTTGTTATCCTGGAATTTGAAAAATAAAAGGGAATGTTTTGGACTTGCGTAGTGGTAACTGGATGCGACTATGTTCCCTTTTCAACAAGACTTTAAGGCAATACATAATGTGTAAAAGTTCATTTGGGCCGCACTCATTTGTGAAATGTGGCTAGTTGCTATTTCTTTTCCTATCCCTGTGCTTTTTCCCACTGAATCTTCTTTCGGATCTCATGTTAGTTATCGTTGTATTACATACCCACGTTTCATGGAAATTGCTGGCCAGTTTTGCATTTTGTCGTTTTATTTATATCCCGTTGATTGTCTACATGTCTATATTAAGTCATGTGACAAAATTTTGGAAGATATGATAGTAGCAAGCATTTAGTTATCTTACTTTCAAGTGTGTCTATGAAAATATTTTTGGATGCAGGTCTAATCCTATGGAATCAGACTCGACAGCGTTGGGTTGGAAATAAAAAGTCCGAGAATAAAACACAACAATTGCGAGAACCTAAACTGAGGTGAATAACATCCTTGCCGTTGGATTAATTCTATTAGAAACTTCTAATTCTGTAATTTCATTTATGTTGGGATTACCGCAAACACATTTTTCTGTAAGCTTTTATCATAGTTAGCGTGTTATACATTTTCTTTAAGTTGTTTCATGGTGGCGTGCTTGTTGTGAAACTATTCTTGTTGGTGAATAAGATATGAACTTCTGTGTCAATCTTGTCAGAACAACTTATTCTCTGTGCGTTGCCAATTTTTTTTGGCTTTGCAGTTGGAATGCAACATATGAAAGTTTACTGACAAGCAACAAGCCATTCCGTCAGCCCATCCCCCTTGCTGTAAGCATCTACTTCTGAAGAATAAGCCATTCATTTAGTCTCTAAACTGATGGTTTATTCACTTGTTTAACAACCATTTGCTCCAATTTTGATTGAAAAATAATGTTGTGATCGTTTGCTTCTATGAAAACTGATTAATAGGAAATGGTAGATTTTCTTGTGGACGTTTGGGAACAGGATGGCCTGTATGACTGAGCCGATGAAGGTCGAGGAAGTGCCCGTTTCGTTTGTTTGATCCTTGAAATAATTTTAGATCTTGCTTCTTTTGAAACAGGAGGAAGGGGAATGAATGAATGAATGAATGAATATGTTGGTCAGTTTGTATATCAATTGTTATATGCCAAAGAGTGTAATTTCTCTCAGCAGGCGTTAAGATGATTTGTATTATACTTTATTTAATTGATTGCCCTGGTTTCCTCTCTGGTATCCATATGCTGGCAAGTTTTAAAAATCTCCTTTTGTTGACTGATTCCATTTTCTGTGTTTTTCTGTCAAATTTGACCAAAAATATGTCGCAGAAGTACACCATTTCTGACTTGGTTTTCATTCATATTCATGAAACATGACATTTAAAATTCATATTAGTAGAAACTTTACCTCAAATGATATTGACTGGGAAAATGAATATTTAACTTCGTTATAGATATAATTAGGGGTGGGAAAATGAATCCGGTCCGTCTGTGTTAATTTTTATATTCTAATAAATATCTCTAAATTTATATATGATTAAACAATGAAGTAAATTCTTTTTACACCATATATAATCTTTATTTAATTTTTTGTTGGGATTTAAATGGATATATAGATTTAAAGAGAACCCTTAATTTGGGTTAGTCCCAACATTCTAAAGTCCAGAACTAGGCCCATGAAAAAAAGAGATGTTTAGAAGATGCTCAAAGCTTCTTGTATTGATTATTCTTTCCCTCTCTAGAACACTCTTTGAATCGTATCATGCATGCATAACCATGTAACAGTGCATGTTCTCGAATCTATTAGACACTTCTCTAAGCATCCAAATCAAAACATACACATCCTTATTTAAGGTGTCTCAACTCCTTCAATTATTACAAGTAGAACACAAAATGGCTTTGGCACGTTTGGCTATGAAAAAGATAGAGGAAAAGGCAGTATCATCTGGACGAGGCTCCTTGCAGAAGCAATACAAGAGGTTTAATAATGAGTTGGTTGCAAGGTTTTCAACTGGTGTGGGTGATAAGGTGAAATCTGAAGGAAGTGAAGTAGCTATCTCGGAAGATAGTAAGAAGAAGTCAAAGATGTTACCAGCAAAGAAGAGAGGTAGAAGATGGCTTTCTAGAAACCTTGATCGTGACTTCCTTCCTACTCCTTTTGGTATTTTTCTCCTCCTTGCTTTTTTTTTTCTTCCTTTTATATGTAATATCTTAACCATTTGATTCTTTGAAATATAATCTTAACAATACCCTCTAAAACACTTTTTGAGAGGAGGTATCGTAAGAAATTGAAATTAGCTTTAGTTAACACCTTGCTATATAGACTACGTCTAGCACGTTTTTAAGGACGAATTTCAATCTTAATATTCAAAGTATTTGGTAAGAAACTGTAACAAAATCTTGGTTATGTATTGTTTCAATCTTAATCTTCATAATCACTTGAACTCAATTAGTTAATTTTTGTTTCCTAATTTTGAGAAAAATATTATGTAACATAATTAAGAATTAATTTCTATAAAAAAATCAATTCACTTTAAAATTTAAAGGAATCTTATAAAAAAATTCAAACAATCTTTTATATTTAAAGATATATAAAGGTCGAGCTAATTTAAAGTTAAATATATTTGTGGTCCTATTAAATATCTAAAATATTGTTTAGTTTCTTAAAATATTTTTTTTAAATAGTTATTCTAAAATTTTCCATCTACACTTTTGATTTTTTCTATAACTTAACGACGGTTTTTATAATTTAGTGACAGAATTAACAATTTAGTGACAGAATTAACGACAGTTTTACCGATGAGTTATTACTTAATAATTGAATTAGCGAGATTTTAGTATTAGAGATTAAAAGGGGGATAAAAAATTTTAGGAGAATGAAAATTTTTTAAGACGATTATTTTTTTTAAGAAAATATTTTAAGTGACTAAAAACGAAATTTGATATATTTAGGAGGAAATTTATAATATTTTTTTCTTTTCTTTTTAATTATAAATTTGCTTTTTATATTTGTAATAAATTATACTACCTTTGCTATTAAATAAATAAATAAATAATTTTATTTTGAATTTTCTAATCTTATGAATACAATACTATTCCGGATAGCCATGTTTGTTTGAATTGAAACACCATGTTTGTTTGACATTGTTTGACTTCAAAGATACACACGATCCTAGACTCACATTAAAATCAACACACATCCCAAACTCAATCAACACTCATACAAATTTCTTGTCTTTCCTCCAAGTCCATTCACAACTAGTCAAACGAATTAAATAATTTTCATTCATAACTGGTCTCGTAAAAATATTTTGTGTTTGTTTTTCAGGTCTTGGAAATGCACTAATGCAAGCAACTGAAAACATGAACAAACTATTTGAAAACATGAATTTGACACCATGGTCATTAACCGGACAAGTCAAAGAAAGTGACAACCATTACAAACTAAAGTATGACATGCCAGGAATCCCTAAAGAGAATGTGAACATAACAGTTGGTGATGGAGTTTTGACAATAAAAGGAGAACACAAAGAAGAGAAAGAAGATGATGATAGTAATGAGTATTGGTCATCAAGTAGTTATGGTTATTATAATACTAGTATGGTTTTGCCTGATGATGCTAAGGTTGATGAAATTAAGGCTGAGTTGAAAGATGGTGTTTTGGTTGTTACTATTCCTAGGAGTGAGAAGGTTAAGGAAGATGTTAAGCATGTGAATGTAGAGTGATGAAGGTGAAGGGGAGTGTGGAGAGTGTGGTGAAGTTGTAATGGATTTGTAATGTTTGTGACTTGGGAGTCTTGACTTGTATTGTGTGTAGTTTTGAGCATTATGAAGACATAAAGTTTCTTATGCTAAATACGAATAAATTGTTTCTTATTATATTGCACAATGTCTATACCTCCCATGAATAGGTGGAGTTATTGATCTTCTTCTCCATTTATCAATTTTTTAAAAGCTCCATAGGTGCATGATGGCAAAAATCTAAGCTCGCTTAATTCATCAAAAAGGCTCTTGAATTGAGTGTAAATTTGGTCACACTCAAACCATCATCTCATAATGTAATGTCAGAAAGTAGTTAGCCTATTTTTTTAAAGGTAGAATAATATTAACAATAAGGGATAAGCATTTCAAACACACTACAATTATGCAAACAATTGGCACAAGAAGTACCAAAAGCTACATCAAAAAACAAGACAACAAATAGATAAAAGAAAAAAAAAAGACAATTCCAAAAATGAACAAGCCACGGAAAGAAAATATGAACAAGCACCCCTTCTAAAGACAACACCACAAAGGAGGCATAACCTATATCTCAAGTCAACACCACGCTGGATCAAAAATCACCGAACGAAGAAGAAAGGGCGACCACAAAGGAGGCATAACTTATATCTCAAGTCAACACCACACTGGATCAAAAATCACCGAACGAAGAAGAAAGGGCGAACACCGCTTTAAACTATGTCAAAGTATGGATTCAGTATTAGTTAATCTAACGAATGAAATTCTAAAATTATTATGTGAAAATGTAAAAGTTTTCCATTGATCTATACATGAACCATTTCCAAGCAAAAAGAAATATTATTCTCCTCCACATTTTTCACACTTCTCATAGTATCTGAAGACACAATCTCATTTCTGACCGTTCAAATGGTCTAGATCTCACGATACCGGATCACAGAACCACCATAAACTTGACCATACCTCTTTAAGCAAAAAAAAAACTCTTAAAAGAGAAGACTAGCATCCATAGGAAGGACTATTTGTAAACCTAACCATATGAACCCTATATCAAACACTAGTGATTAAATCACAAGTAGCGAACAAGTGGGAAGCTGACTAAAACAAATCACCATAGAAAGAACAGGTGATAAGAATAAGCTCAAAAATAACTTTTCTCTTGAATAAGTTATCTCTAGAAGGAAACATATACGGGAGAAGCTGTAAAGAAAAAACAACCACTTTAGAAGGTGCCCAGCCGCCCTACATAAAAGGAAGAGATGAAAATCTAATGGAGAAGGAAAGATCTGGAGCATTTGTAAAAGCAAAAAAATAGTGATATGTGAAGAACATTGAGAAATTGTCAAACCCATATATCTTTGTCCAAAGAAAAAATATGACCTCAGATGATCGAAATAAACTCGTCAATAACAGATTATGATGAACATAGAAAGATTTCTGCTGTTTGAAGTCTCAAATGAGGTGCTCATCAATCCAACTACAAACCTCTTCCACACTCATTCCAGAGTAATCAGTGATTGAGAACACCCTAGAAAATCCATCATTGAGAAGGATACTACCAACCCAAGGATCATTCGGAAAAGAAGTCTGAAATTCAAAACCAATGATGGTTAATTAGTGTTATATATTTTTTGTTTAGTGAAACAGTGAAAATGTTTAATAAATAAAATAAAAAGCTAATAATATACACTTTGTAGTTAATAAAATGGTAAAATTGGTTAATACTACCTCCGTTCCTTTTTAAGTGTCACATTTTGATTTTTTACACATACCAAGAAAGCTAATCAACATTACTACTTTTTATACAATAATTATTTTTTACCTATAATACCCCTACTTATTTATTATATTTATTTTACTTTTTCTCTCTCTTCAATAAATACATAGGGGTAATTTTGATAAAAGTGCAATCAATACTTCCTTGAACTTAGCAAGTGACAATTAAAAAGAAACAAAAAATTATTCTAAAAGTGACACTTAAAAAGGAACGGAGGGAGTAACATAATTTATATTTGTGTTACAAAATAATCTTATGTTTTATATAAAAAATCATATTTTCATATTATTAAAAAAATATTTTTTATTCACAATCTTATATAAATGTAAAATTTTGTATCAAAATAATATTATTTTTTTAATTATACGAAGAAATGTCTAAGTTCATAAAAAAGTGATTTACGTCATAGTAATTGAGTGAGAATTCAACCGGCCACTCCATGTTATATCTGACATCCCCACATATTTACATATTGACAAAAATATCTCTTTTATTATTTATCATCGAAAAATTACAATTGGTTAATAAGTTTCATTTTTCTTAAGCTGTAATTTTCAAAATTTTCAATATTTATTTTCAAAATTTCCAATACGCTTTTTGTCGCATTTTCTGAAAAGTTTGCATTTATACCGGAAAATATATGAAAATCTGGTAGTTTATGGGAAAAACATGCAAGTTGTAATGGATTTGTGATGTTTGTGACTTGCATTGTGTGTAGTTTTGAACATTATGAAGAAATAAAGTTTCTCGTGCTAAATACGAATAAATTGTTTCTTATTAAAGTGCTATGAAAATTCTCAAATCATTGCAAATAAAAGATGACATTAGTCTCTTTTACTTAATCAAAATTTAGAAATTATGTTTTTTAATCAAAATTTTCTCGAATCTATTAGACACTTCTAATCCGAAATGCAACTTTTGACCATTTTTTAACAAATAAAATTATGTTTTATTTAAGTGTCAAGCTCGTTATCTTTGAGTCAATATCAAAAGCTTTAACTATTATACTACATAACCACTTATGATTCAAATGATTCATAAAATTAATTTAATCATTATAGAATCAATATTTTGGAAATTTCTTCAACATATACCTCTCATAAAAAAGTTGAGTTATTGATCTTCTTCTCCTTTTATAAATTTTTTTAAAGCTCCATAGGTGCATGATGGCAAAAATTTAAGCTCGGCTCTTGAATTGAATGTAAAATTTGATCACACTTAAACCATCATCTTTTTGCATTACATTTGCTTAATATAATTCATAATTTAATGTTTGAAAACTCAAACAGAGTACAATTGTGCAAACAATTGGCACAAGGAATACCAAAAGCTACACCTAAAAACGAGACAACAAATAGATAAAGGTAAAAAACAATTTCAAAAATGAACAAGCTACAAAAGAAAATATGAACAAGCACCACCTTCTAAGGACTACACAACAAATGAGGAATGACTTATATCTCAAGTCAACACCACACTAGATCAAAAATCACCAAAGGAAGAAGAAACGACCAACACCGTTTTAAATTATGTCAAAGTATCAATCTAGTATTAGTTGATTCAAAGGATGAAATTCTAAAATCATTATGTGAAAGTGTAAGATTTTCCCACTGATCTGCACAAGACCCATTTCCAAGCAAAAATAAATACTATTCGCCTCCACATTGTTCACGTTTCTCATAGTATTCAAAGACACAATCTCACTTGTGATTGTCTAAATGGTCTAGAACCATGCCAGATCATAGAACCGCCATAGACTTGACCATACATCTTAAGCAAAAGAAACTCTTAAAGAGAAGACTAACATCTATAGGAATGACAATTTGCAACCCTAACTATATGAAAACCCTGTACCAAACACTAGTGATTAAATCACAAGTAGCGAATAAGTGGGAAGCTGACTCAAACAAATCACCATAGAAAGAATAGGCGATAAGAATAAGGTAAAAATAATGTTCTCTTGAATAAGTTATCTCTAGAAGGAAACATATCCAGGAGAAGCTATCAAGAGCATACAACCACCTTAGAAGGTGCCCACCTGCCCTAAATAAGAGGAAGAGATGATAATCCAATGGATGAGGAAAGATTTGTAGCATCAGTAAAAGCCAAAAGTGAGTGATAAGCGAAGGACATTGAGAAATTGTCATCTCTAGAAAACTTTCGAACTCACATATCTATGTCCAAAGAAAAAATTGGGATGTGAAAGAGGAGAGAAAAATTGAGTATGGGTTCTGAGAAAGGAGAAAACTACAAAAGGAATAATACAGCTCAAAACAATAATTCCTCAAAAAAAATCTAGAGTACGAAGTTAAATGTCCTTTTAGGCTGAGATCTGTGCCAAGTGGTAGAGGTTAAAAGGTGATGGTTAGGTGCGGATTACACAATCATCAACTATCTAAGGATTTAGATGGCCATGACATACTTGACCGTTGTTAGAAGAGTAATAGTGTGGGTTTTTGTTATCGTATCCACAGGGATTGTCGGATATTTGATGCCTGCCGTTCAATAGTTGCGATATTCTAAGTTAATGGTTTCAAAAGTTTCAATTGGTGTTATCATTCACTTGTAGCAAAGATTAATTTGTTACAAAGATTTTGTAAAAGGTTTTATAAAAGCATGTTAAGGTTAGGTTTCGCTAATCCCTTCCATGTACAAACGATTAATCAAGCATATGAACTCGGTTTCCGACCAATACAACCGCGTATCCTCCCGACTACGTTTATGTCTAAAGCGAAATCGTGAGTACCGTTGCTTAGACCGTTAGATGATGTCTCACGCTAACAATCTAAGCAACGATCTTTAAGATCAATACAATGCGAATAGCAAATCCCAAATCTATGTCTAGAGTTTGGTTTTTAAGAGATGAAATTGTTAGGTCAAGATTTGTGGAATCTATGTCTAGAGTAAAACAAATCAAACATAAAGCATTAAGAGAAAACAACTTCATCTATATTGATCAAAGACTTTGTTCATATACAATAGATCAAAAGCAATACATAAAAACAGAATCAACTACATCCAACCTCAACATTGAGTGTTTAGCTACACATACTCATGTAGCTTGGATAACAAGTAAAGAGAGGAGATGAATGAGAATCCACGACGATTAATCGAGAATGGATGCGACTTCAGCTTCTCCAATCGAAAATACACTCTTTGATGAACAAAATACTGTAAACTATCAATTCTGATGGAAAATGAGCAAAAGATCCCATTACAAAAAGTAAAAAATCTATTTATACACTTTACTCACAGCACCCTTCGCCTAGCGAAGGATTCATTCGCCTAGCGAATGACTAAAAACATAGCACATTTAAGTGCCTCAGACTTAAACCGCCTAATGGAATTATTGCGGGTTCGCTAGGCGAACCATTTCACTCGCAAAGCGAAGCTTCGCTACCTCACTCGCCCAGCGAAGTTTGGGTGTTTTCAAAAGTGGAAGTTTCTGCCACCCCCCTCGCTGGCACCTTCGCCTCGCGAACATGACAGCGAGCATTCGCTGGCTTCCTCGCCCAGCGAATTTACCCAGTTTTCCTACTGTAAGTTTTTGCATACTTTCTGCCACCCCCTCGCTGGCACCTTCGCTAACGTTCGCTAGGCGAACCTTCGCTGACATCTTCGCCAACACTCGCCAAGCGAATGTTGTTGTTGATTTCAATTCTTTGGCAGCTTGCACTATTTCTTTGTGTCTTCAAACTTTGATCTTTTCACTCCTATTTCTGCACATTAGCACACACATTACAAGCACCACAAGTATCTTTCAAATAATGCACAACAACAACATTCCACACTAAAATCAACATATTCCACATGGAAAAGTCATGGAAAATGCCAAATAATTCATACAAAAATATATCATGATTGACATCTAACAAACTCTCCCCAACTAACTCATTGCTTGTCCTCAAGCAAAGTATGCCTCTCACGAGGATTTGCTCGAGGATTCAATTCAACCAAGACACGAAAAACAGCTCAACTAAACAACGATCACCATAATGCAACAATTACGCAATTCAAGAACTCAAAACATAAAAGAACTTGACTCTTAAACAATTTCAACAATGTTTCAAGAGACAACTAACTCATCATACACATGTCATTCTACACTCCTCTTCGAAAAAGGATTGAAGGCAAACGTGCATACAAGCACGGGACAATTACACTCAAATGACCAATGATGCAATACTAAGCAATTCATATCATATCTCAATGAACACAAAAGAACTCATAGAAGTACAAGATCACTAAGGACTACAAGGATGTAGCTTGGTCGGGTGAACAAAAAAGCGTCATTTCTAAAGGTCATGGAAACGAAATTGCCGAAGCAAAAGAACATTCACTATACACATATTCACACATCTCAATTTCATTCCACCAAATTTTCATCACACCTTCACAAACTACCTCACAATTATTGAATCTCTCTTTTTTTTTTTTTTCATTCAAGCAAGCGTTTTCGCATTTGTACACATACTCACACTCTTTTCTTTACACGCTTACTTGAATATTTTTCAAAATTTGGAGTAATGCACCCATCTTCTTTTTATTCTCCCCAACTCATTTTCAACTCAACCTAAAGTGAATGTTTAAGGCAAGGAAGTCAAAGTATACAATTTTCAAAGGTTAAAGAAGAAAATGTTAGAAACTCATCAAACTCAATGATGAACCAAACTTGCAAATTATGTACATAAAACAAGTTCATCATTCAATTGAGTTCTAAACTGTTTAGGCTCAAAGGGGTTACCAAATGCTCATTACTCACGAGTGAATCAATATATGGACATGGTTGTGCTCAACTTCAAAAAATGCCTTGATCACTTCTCCTACTTCCACAAAATCACATGGTCATAAGATAAGGCATGAATTAAAAGTAAAGACAACATTAATCACAATCCTTAGCATATAATAATACTTTGGAAATTAATCACAATCCTTAGTAAAGATAACTTTTGATTTCTTGATTGATACCTAAAATGTGTCCAAGACACTTACATATATAATGATACTAATGGGCCAATGACTAAAATATCCAAATACTAGTGGAAGCCCAATTCAATAACAATTAAACTAAAATACCAACTAATATAAAACCTTAAATTAATAATTCTGATTAAACTAAAATGCTAAGATAAAATACTAAAATATAACTTGATACTCTCTATCACAAACACTAGTGAGTAAATCACAAGTAGCGAACAAGTGGGAAGTTGACTCAAACAAATCACCATAGAAAGAATAGGCGATAAGAATTAAAAGTAAAGACAAAATTTAGAAATTATGTTTTTTAATCAAAATTTTCTCGAATCTATTAGACACTTCTAATCCGAAATGCAACTTTTGACCATTTTTTTAACAAATAAAATTATGTTTTATTTAAGTGTCAAGCTCGTTATCTTTGAGTCAATATCAAAAGCTTTAACTATTATACTACATAACCACTTATGATTCAATTGATTCATAAAATTAATTTAATCATTAGCGAATCAATATTTTGGAAATTTCTTCAACATATACTTCTCATAAAAAAGTTGAGTTATTGATCTTCTTCTCCTTTTATAAATTTTTTTAAAGCTCCATAGGTGCATGATGGCAAAAATTTAAACTCGGCTCTTCAATTGAATGTAAAATTTGATCACACTTAAACCATCATCTTTTTGCATTACATTTGCTTAATATAATTCATAATTTAATGTTTGAAAACTCAAACAGAGTACAATTGTGCAAACAATTGGCACAAGGAATACCAAAAGCTACACCAAAAAACGAGACAACAAATAGATAAAGGTAAAAAACAATTTCAAAAATGAACAAGCCACAAAAGAAAATATGAACAAGCACCACCTTCTAAGGACTACACAACAAAGGAGGAATGACCTATATCTCAAGTCAACACCACACTAGATCAAAAATCACCAAAGGAAGAAGAAAGGGCCAACACCGTTTTAAATTATGTCAAAGTATCAATCCAGTATTAGTTGATTCAAAGGATGAGATTCTAAAATCATTATGTGAAAGTGTAAGACTTTCCCACTGATCTGCACAAGAACCACTTCCAAGCAAAAATAAATACTATTCGCCTCCACATTTTTCACGTTTCTCATAGTATTCAAAGACACAATCTCACTTCTGATTGTCTAAATGGTCTAGAACCATGCCAGATCATAGAACCGCCATAGACTTGACCATACATCTTAAGCAAAAGAAACTCTTAAAGAGAAGACTAACATCTATAGGAATGACAATTTGCAACCCTGACTATATGAAAACCATATACCAAACTGTTAGGAATCTAAAAGAAAACCATATACCAAAATTGCTAACCCTAACAAGGTATGAAACAACTATGAATCTAAGAGAAAAACTAAGACACAATAGAAATAAAGATAACTTTTGATTTCTTGATTGATACCTAAAATGTGTCCAAGACACTTACATATATAATGATACTAATGGGCCAATGACTAAAATACCCAAATACTAGTGGAAGCCCAATTCAATAACAATTAAACTAAAATACCAACTAATATAAAACCTTAAATTAATAATTCTGATTAAACTAAAATGTTAAGATAAAATACTAAAATATAACTTGATACTCTCTATCATTGCCGCGGGGTTCACTTGAACCTTGTCCTCAAGGTTCTAAACCTACTCCGGGTCCCATTGCTTAAACTGAACAATCCTTGGTCTTTTTATCAATGTATCCAGTGATTTCTTTTTTGGATTCTGCCTGGACCCTCGGCTACCAAATGTTCCGAAGAGTCGGTCTGAAGGATCCTTTAACTTCTCTGAAACAATCACCACTTTCTTGTGGTCCAAAGCACTATAACTCCTCTCCCTGATCACTGGATTCAGGAAATTCTCCGGGTGATTGCTTACCAGCAAATTGACCATTTGTCTCGACTCCGCAAGGGATGATTTCAACTGATCAGCATCTCCGTTAAAGAAAAGGGTGGCCTGATTTTCAGCAATTGATTCTAAGAGCTTGATGTCAATGTCAATTCCAGTAATCGCACTGACACTAAATCTCTTAACGGAATCACTAACTAAAGTCCCAACAATTGTCTCCGATATGTGAGAAAGAACTTCCGTTATAACTCTTTTAAGGACTTGCGTTGGCAATATCTGTGATGCATTTGAAAACGAAGTTTCCAAATAAATTATGACCTCATTTACATATTCATTTCCGCCTTGAGGTGGATCATCAGTCATCCAATTTACATTCTCAATCAATGTCATATATCCATCAACTTTGGATTTTAGTAACCGAGAGAGAGTCTCTTCCGCAGCATCACGGGCTTTTCTCAGAGGGAACTGCCTCCTGCTTCTCTCCACCATTCTCAACGGAACCCCTGAAAGCTGTGCTGCGTGGCGAAAGAAAAAATCACATGTACGCTCCATAACAGCCAGATTTGCTGCCATTTGCATTGCCTGGAAAACACCACTAACTGTGGTATTAATTAGCTTTAATAAAGATTCATCTAAAACCTCACCCAAAAGCTTATCTAAATACTTCTTAACAACATCATAAAACTCAAGCTGCCCGCCGTATGACATGAAACTAACAAAATCCTCAATGAATGACCGCACAATACGACAACAATCCGGCACTGTGGAAGAAAACGGTGCTACATAAGGAAAAGCAGGCATGATATGCGATGTTTGAATCTGAAAAGAAAGCACATTCATCGAATACTCATACTCTTTCTTCATCACCATCTGCCCAAACTTATCACCAGCTGCATCCTCAGCTATCTGCTGCCTACAATCTGACAAGAGTAGTTCATGATACTTATCTCTATGTTTGCTTAAAACCTCAAGCAATGCATCAATAGGGTAACCGAATCTCCTCAGCGTTACTCCTAATAGACTCACATAATCCTTAATCAACAAAAGATGATTCGCAGTTTGCATTCTCGAGAATTGATCCTTCAACACAGAACACATTTTGCTAACAGCAATCTCCCACAGATTCTCAACTTCCATTTTCGATATCAAACCACCACCAGTCCTATACACACGATTAATTTGAAGGCTTTGCAACAACGACAGTTTTGATTGGGGCTCCATTCGCTTGGAAATTACTGCTAACAAACATCGAATTGCAGCACCTTGGAGCTGATCAGATGGGGCACCAACCAAAATCAAATTAAATAACAAGGGGACAAAAACATCATTGTAGATCAAGCCGATGTCAATCCAAGAAATATACCTTCTCATGGAATCTAAAACAATGGCGCATAACTCTTGATCAGAATTACGGTACATGGAAATAATGTCATACCAAGCTCTCACAACATCGGATACACACTGTTGTCTGATTGTATCTTTAACCCTACATGCAACAGTCAACTCCTCAGGGGTTCTAGGGTAGTCGAGACTAATCAATTCGTCGTCAAGAGCATTCAAAACTCTACAGAACATGTCTATAACCAAGTTCCCCTTGCGCAGATGGGGTAAAAAATCAAGAAAAACAGAGGACTAAATCAAGGGGTACTCAAAGTAAATCAAAGCAATCAAAACCTGAGCAAGCTTGTTTTTGATAAATGCAGGGCCATCTAAAACCCTAGTAGGGTTCTTGTCGTCGGGGGTTATTATGGAGTACCGTGTCTGAATGAGTTCATGCAAATTTCTTCTCACACACTCGTATGGCCTTGGCCCTGGCCGCGGCATCTTCAACCTAGCTTCAAGCTCATCATTATTCAACCCTTTAACCCAACTATTAGCCTTAATTTGCTTCAAACACTCAACCCCATTAACATCATTAAGAACACCATCAACTATACTTACTACACACACAGACAATACCTCAAACACCTGATGTGCATCCGCCAACGATCTTGGTTTCTGTTGCAGATCGGGAGGTTTCGATGGAAGGTCTGGTGGTTCTGGTTGTAGAGTTGATGGTTCTTGTATTGATGTTGAAGTAGTCGCCGAAAGTGAGGCCAGGATTTTCAACGGAGAAGACTTTGAAAAAGGTACTTGAGGAGTTGTCGGGAATGTTGTCGGAGGGGTAAATGTCGCTGAAAGAGTTACCGGTAATGTTGTCGGAGTGGTAAATATTGCCGGAGAAGATTTCGTTGGCGTCGGAATTTCCGTCGGAGATACATTTGTCGTTATTTTTTTTTCTTTTGGACAGGTGTCTTCCGTTGCTTCCGATTCTTCTTCAGTTTCAGCAAAAGTTCGATCCAAGGTGTTACCTTGAAGATATTTGCTGCATAGATCTGATGATTTTTCTGCATCCTCTTTCTTTGGAATATTCTTAAAAACATTTTTGCTGTGAGGTTTAGTAGCTGGGATAGATTTTTTTTTAAAAGGACGATGAGACACTTGCAAATGTTTCTTAAAATCACTTCTAATACTAGAATGGGTTTGATATTTGTGACTAATTATGGAGAAGTTGTTTGGTGAGTTTTGGAATTGATAGGAATTGTTGTAATAGTATGGATAATGAGATGTAGAATAGGATGAATATGGGTTAGGAGGAGGTGGTGTATATCCATGATTAAAATATAAATATGGGGTTGTAACACATGGATTTGTGTAATAGGGTGAAAAGAGTTCCCATGGAAAAGATGGAAATGAAGGGGTGGTAGGAGTGGTGTTTATGGTGGGATGATATTGGTATGCCATGGGAGGTTTTGGTGTTCAAGGATGAAAGCACCAATTGTTAGGAAGCAAAATTGCTAACCCTAACAAGGTATGAAACAACTATGAATCTAAGAGAAAAACTAAGACAAAATAGAAATAAAGATAACTTTTGATTTCTTGATTGATACCTAAAATGTGTCTAAGACACTTACATATATAATGATACTAATGGGCCAATGACTAAAATATCCAAATACTAGTGGAAGCCCAATTCAATAACAATTAAACTAAAATACCAACTAATATAAAACCTTAAATTAATAATTCTGATTAAACTAAAATGCTAAGATAAAATACTAAAATATAACTTGATACTCTCTATCACAAACACTAGTGAGTAAATCACAAGTAGCGAACAAGTGGGAAGTTGACTCAAACAAATCACCATAGAAAGAATAGGCGATAAGAATAAGGTAAAAAATAATGTTCTCTTGAATAAGTTATCTCTAGAAGGAAACATATCCAGGAGAAGTTATCAAGAGTATACAACCACCTTAGAAGGTGCCCACCAGCCCTAAATAAAAGGAAGAGATGAAAATCCAATGGATGAGGAAAGATCTGTAGCATCAGTAAAAGCCAAAAGTGAGTGATAAGCGAAGGACATTGAGAAATTGTCATCTCTAGAAAACTTTCAAACTCACATATCTATGTCCAAAGAAAAAATATGACATCAGATGATCGAAATAAATTCGGCAATAACAGGTTATCACAAACAAAGAAATATTGTTGTCGTTTGAAGACTCAAATGAGGCTCTCATCAACCCAACTACCAACCTCTCCCACACTTGTGACGCCCCCGATCTATACCCCCAAAACACGCAATTAAGGCGGTAAAAGAAAATTCGAAAATTGATCAGAGTATAATGGAATTATCATGGCATAGAAAGGGAGAATCACATCAAAGTAACCAAACAACTAACATGCAACACCTGCTCATTTAGATATGCAACGTGGGGTAACAATCATACAGAGGAAACTTCGTTCCTTACACCCACTTTTCAGAAATTAGAATTAAAGCGGAAAGATCTAAAATCTGAATAACACATATACATATATACATATAAACTTGTCCGTCATACATCAAGTTATACATGTACAGCCAAAATATATCATCAGATAAACAAAACAATCACACACGGCCACCCTATGCTACCCGGAGTCACATATCAGAGCCGACCGACCAAAATAATGAAGACGCAACTCTTCACAAAAGAATACCTCCAGCAACTCTAATCTGCAACGCCTCATAGAGCGTTATAAAACAGCAGAAGGGTGAGAAAAACAACCATAATATAATTACATAAGATTATATATTAACACCAAAAAAATGCACAATAACGTATTCTCACCACCAAAACACACAGATCAATTATAACAACACACAGTACAATTCACAAGTGTCAAATACCACTACCCATCAATCATTCACAATACAATCACACATATTCCATCTCATTAAGTCACATTCACAAATTCATGCACAAATGACTCATAATTTAATGCAATGCACATAGACCGACACAACGACTCTATGCACATGCCATGCGGTACCGACTTCCAATGTCTCATGTCTCATCATCAGTTCACTCAGGAACTATTGGAACCATCGCTCGTTACTGAGAATCTCAAGTAACTCCCCGTCGGGCCTACGATGTTCACCCCGTCGCTTTAAGTCCTCAGGCAACGCCTCATATTTTCGAGGCACACGACGTTAAGGATTGCTTTAAGTCTCCAAAGGAGCCCACAATCGTCTATACTTATCGCTTTAAGTCCTCAGGCAACGCCTCGTATTTTTGAGGCACACGATGGTATAGTGGATTCCCTCAAGAATCAAATCGTCACTCAGGACGTTTCAACAATGCACAATATGATGCTTGGCATACAACGACTCATGACTTTCACATTGCATGCTCACACACATCAACAATCATGCATATATCATCAAATATCACACATAGCATTTTCTTGCCTTTCGGCCACAAATCATTATCACAACATCTCATCAAAAACAACTATTCACGATTAATCGGTAAAGTTGGCCAAAAGTCGGCTAAAAATAATATATTTCTTCACCAAATCATAGAACGTATTTTTAGCTTCACATCCATATAAAGAACACTTAAATCGGATAACCAACGAAGAAGATATGAATATTTCAAAATAACGTAAAAACATAAACCGTACACCCGACACTACGATACGATTCGAATATACTGTACCAATTGGACTAGATTCAGACCTCAAAACTATTTTTCCTAGAAAGAACATCTCGTTAGCTTCCCAACGCTTCGAACGGGGACCAAAACCGACTTACGGTTCAAGAGATATGAATTTCCGAAGTTTCCCGACAAACCAGAATTTTATGGCTCAGCACAGTATGTATCGATACATAGGCTTTATGTATCGATACAAAAAGACCTTATGTATCGATACATAGCACGCATGTGTCGACACATGCTGTAGTGAAAATGCTGTTTTTCCCAATTTTCACAGTACGTATCGATGCATAGGGGTTATGTATCGATACATAAGCCATTTCGTATCGATACATAGCTGTTATGTATCGATTCATACTCTGTTTTTCCCTAAAAAACCAGAATTTCTCAAAATGCACCTTTGCTGTCATTTTTCCAAAATGCCCGGAAACTCGACTAAATCGAACATTTTCACCGAAACAAACATATACGCCCAACCACCAAATACATAAGAACAATTTAGAACACATAAACGAAATTTCTACGACGTTCGATTTTTCGATTAAATTTCCACCTTTCAAAAACCAGATTTTTCAAACCTCACCGAATCGAATAAAAAGCACGCTATACGACGACCTAACCTTGCTCGATACAACTACGTAATTTATTTCGAATTCTAACCGTGAAAACATCGGTTTCTATCGATTTCCTATAATTCGACCTAAACAGACAAAACAACGGAAACATAACGAAAACTAACCAAAACATAACCGAACTTCATGAAACTTTAAACAGCAGCTCACATACATATAACCAACCAACACATGTATTTATACGACTTTTCGACCGTAAAAACATTGGTTTCTATCGATTCCGTCAAATACGGCATAAACGGAAACATATGGAAAAACCAACCAAAACATCCACACAAAACATACATAATCATACACAATCATAGTATAATCGAGTTTCGCACCCTTACCCGATAAATTCGCGTTCAAGAAAGTCGGGAGATTGATTTCTTCCTTCACAAGTTTTTTTCTCTCTTTTCTTCTTTCTCTTCTCTTTTCTTCTTCTCTATTTTTCTGATTTTTCTTTCTTTTTCTTTCTATACTTTCTATTTATTCTAACTTAATCAAAATACACCCAAATGCCCAAAATACCCCTACACTCAAATTTCTCGCAAACGATCCCAAAATGCGATAAAATATATTCACGACGAAAAATAACATATTTTCACATAAAAGTCGAAAATACAATAAAATAATAATAAAATAATCAAAACGACTCAATAAACAAAATTGGCAAAACGGGGCGTTACAACACTCATTCCAGAGTAATCAAGTGATCGAGAACAACCTAGAAAATCCACCATTGAGAAGGATACTACCAACTAAAGGATCATTCGAAAAAATGTCTGAAATTCAAAACCAATGATAGTTAATTAGTGTTATGTATTTTGTTTAGTGAAACAGTGAAAATGTTTAATAAATACAATAAATAGCTAATAATATATATTTTATAGTTAATGAAATGATAAAATTGATTAATAACATAATCTTATATTTGTGTTACAAAACAATTTTCTATTTAAAAAAAAATTGTATTTACATATTATTAAAAAAAAATTATTAGTTAATAACACAATCTTATATAAATGTAAAATGTTGTATCAAAATAATATCACTCTTTTTAATTGTAAGAAGAAATGTTTAAGTTCATTAAAAAAAGTGATAAAGCCATAGTAATTGAGAGAGAATTTAACCTGCCACCCCATGTTACACCTGACACCCCCACATATTTGCATATTGGCAAAAATATCCCTTTTATTATTTATCATCGAAAATTACAATTGGTCAATAAATTTCACTTTTCCTAAGCTATAATTTTCAAATTTTTTAGTAGTTGTTTTCAAATTTTCCAATACGATTTTTTCACATTTTGTGAAAAGTTTGTATTTATACCGAAAAATATATGAAAATCCGGTAGTTTATGGGAAAAACATGCAAGTTTACCGGATTTTTAAAATTGTCAATGAAGGAATACCAAAAAATTTGAAAAGTTTTGTAATTGTCTAAAAAAACAACAAATAATTACTTGAAATTTTGAAAAATTAGATACGAATCTTAAAGTACCAAAATAATGCTTTACTTGTGTCGTCCAGAACTGGAAGACTCATCTACAAATTCCTATACAAATTATACGCAGCTCTTCACCAATGACGTTGAATGCTTTCTTTTTAACCTATTCAAAATTTAAAGGTTTTTGTGTCTATATAATATTTATAGTTTACTCTTTATATGGTATAGATGACATATATTTTCCTCTGGACCCAAAGTATTAGCATGGGCACAGTCCATTAGTAAACAACATGGTATTATTGTTGTTACTATTCGTTTTGATACCGAAAATGGGATGTGAAAGAGTAGAGAAAAATTGAGTATGGGTTCTGAGAAAGGAGAAAACTACAAAAGGAATAATACATCTCAAAACAATAATTCCACAAAAAGAATCTAGAGTATGAAAGTGAAATGTCCTTTTAGGCTGAGATCTGTGCCAAGTGGTAGAGGTTGGAAGGTGATGGTTAGGTGCGGGTTACACAATCATCAACTATCTAAGGATTTAGATGGCCATGACATACTTGGCCGTCTAAAAGATCATGAAAGATAGTTTGTAAATGACATGATGAAGTACAATATGGCTCCAAGATACTTAGTTGCTGCTTTGAAAGACAAAGATCCATAAAACCTCAAGAGTGTTACCCAAGAGTATATGGCTAAAGCTACATATAATACGGGCAAGAGAGGTCCTTTGACGGAAATGCAAATGTTGTTGAGCCTTATTCATAAAGAGAAATACATGTGCTGGACTAGAAATAAGGACAACTCAAATGTTGTTGATGATATCTTTTGGACACATTTTTTTTTAGTGATAATGTTGAATATGTTTTATTTGTCGTTGTTTTTTGATTGCACATACAAAATAAATAGGTAATGGCTACCACTACTTTAAAAATGCAGATTTTGATTTATTTGATTGTTGGTCTGCTGTTGATTATTGACTGTGTATCATCATCCTATAGGTATCGGCTACAACTACTTTAGATTGTTGGTGTTACGTCAACGAAGTTGACATTTTCGATTGACTTTGCATATTTAGAACATGAAATGTAGGAGAATTTCACATGGGCACTTGAGAAGCTCAAAGAGTTGTTCTCTTCTGAAAATTTTCTACGAAAGGTTGTGGGGACGGACCGTGAACTCGCGCTGATGAATTCCATGGAAGTTGTGTTTCTAAATTCAACTCATATGTTGTGTTCATTCCATATTTCAAAAAACTTTACCATGACGTGTAAGGAGTATGTTAAATCATAAATACAAGAATATATGTTGGATCTATGGAACAACATCATGTATTCAAATAGAGACACTGAGTTCGTGGAACACTTGAAGCACTTTGAGGTTGCTTGTGATGATATCCCTTTATTTGTTAAATATGTGAGTGAAACATGGTTGACAACTTATAAAGAAAGGTTTGTTGCTGCTTGAATTAATAGATTCACTCATTTAGGGAACACAACAACGAACATGTACATGAATGAGTTTGAATTTATTACATGACTAAACATAATATAACATATATTTCTATTTATGGTTTAGGGTAGAGTATGATCATTGGAGACTAAAAAAACATGTTAACTATGAGTCGGGGAGATTTATGCCAAAGTTGGGATGATGTGAACACCATGTTGAAGTCGGAGCTAGGTTCAATCATGGAATTGTTTCAAAAAAGTATTATCAATATTGAGCATCGGTATAAAACTCCATTTTATGCAAAATTTCATGGTTTCGTTTCAAGACAGGGTATACAAAAAATTGGAAATAAGCTAGAAATGATAAAATTTGTTGGTACCAACAAAGATGCGTGTGGTTGCTTCATAAGAATAACACATGGGTTACTATGTGTGTGTTAACTTGTCGGTTTTCAAATCACTACAAGAAAATTGGCAGATTACGACGGTTATTTTGGAAAGTTACGACGGTTAAAACCGTCGTAATTTTCAATTCACGACGGTTGCAGCACTGTCGCAGAAACGTGCGTCGCGAGGCTATTTTACGACGGTTTGTAAAATTGTCGCTCCAACTGCCGCAACATTCTGCGACGGTTTTGAAACAGCCTCAAATATATGATTACGTGGGTTGTAACCGCCATAATTATATAATATATATTTCGGTGAAAATAACGACGGTTGTAACCGCCATAATTAAATAATATTTATATATATTTCATTCAAAATAACGACGGTTATAACCGCCGTTAATTGTATTATTTTATAAAAAAAATAAAAAATTTCTACATTAGCTGATTGAAATAGAATTTACAAAAGTTACTATACAATAGCTGAGAAATTCATACATATACAATAAGTCTAATGTAATTAACTCTGACACTAACAATCTGTACAATCAGCATATCAAAAAATGATTAAAACTAATTAAAGTGTTAAACTAAACTACTATGTAAGTAAATAAATCACAATTTGGTCACTTCTTCAACGAGAAGTTATTACAAATGATACATACTGATCCATCTGATGTAGTGTTGTTTGGCATGTCTCCAGACTGGAACTCCATATCATGTGGAATCAACTGAAAGGAGAAAAAAAAGTCTCATAAAACAAAAATATACGATAATGTACAAGTTGAAGTCTTTTGAATCTGAAAACTAACCAAATTATAAAAGAAATCAAACAAAAGAGACAAATCTAAAATTATCCAAAAATAGTAAATGCAGCTAGGACTCAAACTAAAATTATAACTTTATCTAAAGGATTGTGTTCTAGATTTCTAGTACCATAAAATGGTCAATTCACCCATCATTTTAAAAGCCTGACTAGCTAGGACAATCTTTTCCCTCATACAGTAACAAAACAATGTGTTATCAAAACGAACCATCTGACACAAAATGGAGTGTGTACATGAAATATATTAGCTATATAAAACTCCTTAAATAGGATAGAAACAACCAGCTATGAAGATCAGGAACAACCTTTTGTGCAACAATCTGGTATTTATCCATAGCATCCCTTGTAGAGAGAGATGGTTCCAAGAAGCTACTTCCAATGCGCTCCACGGCACCTGATGAAACAAGTGGCTGGGAAGAAGCTCCAGATTCCTTGCAATAACACAAGTAGATTTAGATGCCATTTGTGATACATTACGAATAAATGAAATTGTGATGCTTATATAAAATTCTCACTTTCACAGCATCTGAAGAATCCACTGCGTGCAACTCAGGGGTGGAAGCAGTTGAAGGAAATGAGGCAACAGAGTCTTTCTCCATACTATGTTGGGAAACATTGTCGGTTGCTCTAATGTTAATTGAGGCACTGAAATATTAAACGCAGAGTGTAAATAAAATTAGACTTGTTGAGTTTTAAATAAATCACCATGCTGAACAAAATTGAGCACCTATAATGTGGAGTAAAATTAGGTTCTGGCATATCATCTATTGGTTGAGAGAGCCCCTCATATCATGTGGTTAGAGTGTAGCCAGGGCTTATCTGTCCTAATGCAGGAGCACTGGTGCCAGTAATACCACTATTAGCAGATTGAACAGAAACACTAGCGGACATTGAATGTGAACTCTGGCTGGACTGGTTCTGCCAAGGAAGCCGAACAAAGTCCTAATATTTTAACACACAAGGAAGAATTGAATACCTCATAGACACGCTGTTGTGACAGGGACAACTGATCAGGTTTAGGGCGAAGGGGCTCTGAAACACCACCCATAGAACCTTGTGGATACAAGTTTGCATCAAAAAATGTAGAACCTATACCTTCTCGCTGCTTCTTTCTCAAAGAAAGTTGTTGACTAATCTCTGTATCGATGGTGTTTATTGCCTACAAAATAGCATGCAGCATCAAAGTTAACAAGCAGTAGGCAGACAAAGACGTGTGAATTTCCTAGAAAGGATTACAATTAACCTATTTTTATCATAGCTACTAGTATTAACTAATTACTAACTCCGTAAGTAATTTATCAAAACTATGAAGTTACAAGTCATATCCCTCAGCGACACTCGCACAAGACGAGATCAGGGGAGGGTACATCTATGTATATCCACCTCCCAAGAGGATTTTTATTTGAACCTGACCTCTAAATCACAAGGAAGCAACCTTACCAATTCACCTAGGCTTGCCCTCCATGAAATCACAAAAAAACAATGTTATACGCATTACCCTAAAACATGTATTTCCTTCCCTGTAACACCAACATGTAGGTTCTTGTGACCAATTAGGGGTTCCAAAATACAAGTTATACAACTACCATAAGTTTCAGTAATTAAATAATCATGGTTCGAATACATATAAAATTGTTATATCAGAGAACCAATATAAGCATAATTTTCCTTACTACCAGCATTGCCATAAATAACTACAACTACAGGAAAAGCCATCAAGAAGAGCTAACCCTGTCAGTGGCGGCATGTTCAATTACTGCACAACCAAGATCTAGATTATCATTGGTAACAAGTTGCACAGCTTGTTCTAAAATTTCGTTTCCAATATTTAAACTCTGAAGTGAAGTCTTCAGTTGATTTGATATTGATGTCCGTAAAGGTTCCTAGAAGAAATAGATTCAACAAGTAGCAGAATATAAAAAGCCAATAAAGAGCCAATAAAAGAAATCATCCCAATAGAAATTGCTCGATATATAAAAATAAATAAAAGGGTTGGATAATGGTCATATTTTAGTGCATTACTTTGCATGTCACATGAGCCAAACTCCCAGCCAGACTAGCAACCATCAAGTGTGCCACATTTTTAATACGTTTCTCCTCTGATTCCATAGCATAATCCTGCAAATGCATAAATTAAAAAAAAAAACCAATTTGAGTTTAAGTTATTTCTGAGATTAAGGCTATCAGTTAGAACTTGAAACAAAACAACAGTTGTTTCTATATGCCACCAATTAACCCATAACAGCGATGCATCAAGAGAATTATTAACTTCCAGCTAACATATTTCCACTTCACTCACCAAATGTCTATAAAAAGAAAGCTATTAATATAATTGGAAAAATATAAATAACAAGTCACAACATTCCATTGTAGCAAATATTAAATTAGGTAACGCAAAAAATAGAATTGCAAAACCAAGCAGCGGGAAGTAAGGATCTGACTGCTCTAAAGCGAGCAGTTCACTTTTGAGTCTAAAGTAATATCCATTGTTGGCCATGGCGGATGGCGGACCATGGCGGAGAACCAAAATCCCGTCATACCAGACGATATTTACCATTGCGGCGAGCCCAAAAACCGCCATGTATATCCGCCATAGCAGCCATGGCGCCACTATTTAAAGGCACATAGTAGGAAATCATAAGTTAGTAGAAATAACAACCATTGATTTTCCCACTTTACTATCTACTATAGTGGGAGCCAATTCGAGAAGCAAGGTTCTACTGAAATGTCAACCTTTAAAACAAGTTGCTTTGTTGTCTGGGTTGCTATGGAAACGCTACGCTGCACAATACTGGACACTATTTCTTTGATGGCTCTGTCCATTGCAATAGGTACCGCTCTGTAATAGATATATAAAGTTAGACCATCACAAAAACATGGACAGGAACCTGAGGAATATAGCAAGAACATCATACCTTTGAAAATGAATCTGTAACCCAAAACCACTGAGCTTTGGATTTATAATAACATGAGTTCCAATAGTATGTATCTGTGTTGGGAGCTATAAACATTTAAAAAAAACATCATATTATGAAATAGTATGCATCATATGTTGTCTCCTCTCGAAGATACAATTAGAGATAGATAAGTTCATAATCACTAGGTAATAGTGTTTGCTTGGTGACAAGTTCAACTATGAAATAACATTTAACTTGGTTTAGTAACATAAAAATCCTTACCAAATATGCACGCAACAGACCATATATCCACTGCCATTGGGTAATGGGTAGCAACTAAAAGGACTTCAGAAGCTCTGTACCACACAGTATATGAAAATGACAAAATTTTGCATCAGAAGCATTTAAGCATTTAACATAAACCATTAAACAAAAGAGCTACTGAAATTTACCAATGTATTGTCTATTATCATGTTATGCCAACATGTTAATTAATTTTCAAGAAAGTACCTAATGTTAGGACAAAATCACTTAGATGTATTTACATTCAATCTCTTTAAGTTTGATGTATTTGTTGCTGTTGGGGTCAATATCTTTTGAGCAAGAGACATGATGCGTGTTTAGTCCTCACCAACTTCCCAACAACATTTTCGCGCGACTTAACTTAAAAAAAAGCGTCGTCGATACGTTACCGTTGTCCACTAAACTAGCAAAGCTTGCACCAGCGTCGTACAATGCAACCTTACTTCCTCGTATATTGAGAGATATTGTCCCGCAACACTTTCATTGTTGATGATATTTTTTAGTTGTAGCAACACGGAATTTAACAGTAAGAATGAATGGTGTCATTATTAGATATCAGAAGCAAAAAAGTGGTTTCTGCAAAAAAGTTTAAGCTTTTTACAAACAAGAACAGTAAACATACATTTCTGCGTATGTCCTTTCATAAAACTCAACAGATTAAAATGATGTTCGTGTAACATTCACCTGAATGGAAAGTTTGAACAGGCCCCCACAACAGACCTCTGCAGAAAACAATAAACACAAACAATGAACACGATAACTGTTATTCGACTGCAGAGCTGTTGTAATTATTGAGTATTATCGAAAAGATTAGGGTTTACGGTGTAGGCTTTAAACACTGCGCTCCATATTACAAATTAGCCATTATCTATAACGAAATTGAGAATTAGGGTTATGATATAAATGATTGGGAAGCATCTATAACCATGTATGAGCTTGTGATTTTTATAGAAGTAGAAAAATAACATTTTAAACTGAAAACACTAGTATATAAGTAGATGAGAATTAAACCTGCAACGTTTGAACTATCTCATCCAATAAGAAGATTCCCAAGTGTAGCAACAAGAGCAAAATCACAACCTCTATATTCTCGAATTTGAACAAGAAAGTGAGAGAATGAAGACTAGCAATGTTTTCTACACTCCAAACACGTCATATAGGAAGACGAATGATAGAGAGGTTGTACCAGCGGAGGGTCGCGTGAGGTGAACTAGGGTTTCAAGCGGATGAACACATTAGGGGAACAAGGGTTTCCAATGTTAAGGGTTCAGAAGTGAGATTGTAACAGAAATTGAAACTAATTAAGTTCTCAAATGAAATTGATTTTGAGGATGAGAGGTGAATGATACGAGGGAATCGAATTTTAGGTGGGAGATGAAAAATTTTAGGTTAAATTTGATATTAGGAAGGAATCAGCGTAGCGAAAGGAATGAGTCGCAGCATTTGTGAAGGAAATGGGAGGACGACGGGAAGGTTCATCGTCGTGAAACATAAATTTTGGGTATATAGTTTTGAGTTTAATTTTTTGATATATAGTTTAATTTTTATACTTTAATTTTGTGTATACTATTTTGAGTTTAATTTTTTTTTTAATTAAAGTTTTATTTTTATTTTTTGATTTAAATTAAAGTTTTATTTTGAGTATATATAGTATTTTAATTTTTATAGTTTAATTTTGATATATAAAATATTTTAATAAAATTAACTATAATTTCTAAAACATTTATGTATTTTGAGTTTAATTTATTATTATAATTATATTTTATAAATTTTTATAGTAATTTATTTATTTAAAATACATAGATTAATTTTTAGTCCTCACAAACAAATAATTTTAGATTTGTCACTGGTTATAGAATGTTGTAGTATAGATATTGCTATTATATTGTAAATAAATAATTATAATAATTATTTATTAAAATTAATTAATAAAATTGAAAAGGTTAGAAAATAAAAATGAAAGAAAAAAGTGGGAAATTAAAGGAATAAAAAAAATAGTGATTATGATTGGCTAAAGTAATTGCGACAGTTCTCCTTAACTGTCGCGAGTGTGGAAAGAGGGCGGTTCTTTGGTAACAGTCGCAATTATTTTATGCAACATGCCTAAAAAATCTGCGACGGTTGGCTCAAACCGTCGTGAGAATTGTCGTAGTCCAGGAATAAGGACAGTTTTTTGATAACTGTCGCATACGACAGTTGACCCTAACTGTCGTGACAACCGTCGCAATCCAGGAATAAAGACGCTTTTGTGATAACTGTCGCAACTCAAGTGTCGTAAATCTCCTTTTTTCTTGTAGTGAATACAAGATGATCTTGTACCTTTATAATCAATTCATGTATTTTGGAAGAAGTTACACATTGAAGAGTACGAGGTCACTCTTGCAAATAGTGGTACATAGTTTGATTTAGAAGTAGAGTGTGAAAAGTTGAGGACATATTTTAGTACTTTGGATATCGTAGGTCAAAGGGCGTTAAAGAAAAAGGTTCGAGAACTAGCGCATCCATCCACAACTTATATGTGTCCACCACCAGTGAAGTACAAGCCAAATGAGGGAGTTAAGAAAAGAAGAAAGGGTCAACAAATTGGCGTACATCGTGGTCCTTCATAGTGAGAGTGTGTTGAAGGCTCGCTGAGGAGTTAAACTATGAAGAGATCATGCACAAAACCAACTGGAAGTCAACTGTCCACCGAATCTTCGAGAGATATTTATGATGATGGAAATTGTGGTTTCCGTGTTATTGCAACTCTAATTGGATAGGGCGAAGAGTCATGGTATTTGATTTGAGCGATATTAGATACTCAAGTTCATTAACACCCTCAATTGCATTCCAAATCGTTCTATGACACAGTCTCTACAATTAGAAGTGCGTTGTGAGTAGCTACCGTGGGTGTGTAGGGAAAGGATAAATGGATGACGATTCTTGATATGGGTTATCCTATTACTTGTAGATATAGTGTCATATTTGTCTCCCTATCCAAGAGACTTAACATCACATTTTCCCCCTTGTCGTTGCTCCACATATGTATACGAGTAGGCATAAAATCATTGTTGTTGGTTTTATGAACAACAATCATTGGGTCCTGGTAAAGTTGAAATCCGATTGTTCGTTGCCTCCCGTCACTGACCGTTGGAGACAAAACTGTATTGAAGATGTAAAAGTATGGGAAGCAGGATATGCGAGACACATTAGACACCGGAAATACGAAGTAAGGAAGTCATCATAAATTATTTTGTATTCCTATATGTAGCATATTTTCTATTTTATGTAGATATTTTATTGGATTATTTATTTCACAAAATTAATGTAAAAAAATTTCAATACCTCAGTGTCCACCGGATTTTTTTACAATTTCCGAAACTTTTTGGTACATAATGTATTTTTCAAAAATAATGATATGGCAATACTAATGTATACTGAAAATTTCAAAATGTTTATATTTCTTCATAGAAAACAAAAATTTCTGATATTTTTTTATAAAATATTCAATAATTTTATAAATTTTTATTAAATTTCCTGTGTCGTTTCAAAAATTTGCTGAAAAATTAATAGTACTTTTTAGCACACATATCGTGGAATATTAGGTATAATGCGGGAGTGGCATGTTAAATTCTTTTATTGAGGACACAATGCATAGAGCAGGGAATCTGAGTGGATCCACCGTCCTTATAATGGATGGCAAATCAAATACAAAACAATAATATGTTTTTGGGATAAAAATGCTTTAGTAATAAGAATTAATAACTCTCAATTTTATTAACACTTATTTTAAATATCAAACAAAACTACACAAAAAGTTGGAAATTATTTTGATGTACTTTATGAACCTTGCCCTACCATTTCTGAACTTGGCTTAACTATGAAGTACATACATTATTGTCCTCAACTATGTGGACAGGATCGAGATATGATCTTTTACTCTGGTTGGATTTAATCAAAAGGTGTACTTTTTCTTTTGTTGCTCCAAATATTTTTTTAAGTGGAAGGTAGAGACTAATAGTTCAAAATACAAAGCTTAATATTAGGGTTTGATATATCTTTAAAGAAAATAGTTAGAGTATCGTGTGTTCGAACGGAGAAATCTCCAATCGAATATCATTATAATTAAGGGTGATAAAACAGATATGTCTCGTCAGATATATCTGTTTTATTTGTATTTTTTGTAATACAGACTAAAATTATAGATCCAGACAATCTAATATGTATGTCTCATTCTGTTCTATTCTTTTGTAAACTTTTGTGAACGCAAATATTAATAAAAAGTTTTACAAATTTTAGTCTTTAAAGATACAAGGTTTGCATGTCCGTCTCACATATCCTCAATTTTCGTGAGACAGACTGACTGACGTACCCTCAACTATGTTTATACCACTCTATCTTTTTTTTTATGACTTTTACAAGATAGATCTAAACAAAAAGAACTAGTTCATTTGTCATCAAAGAAGTCATTTAAGCTATTACATCCTAATATAAAATATTTAAATTAAATTTGAAACAATAAACTCCCAATTAAATATATGCATATAGATATATCGCAAAAGTGAATACACATAAAATACAAAAAAAAAACCTCATATCTTTCTTGATTCATACATAAATAATTAATGGTGGTGACAAATAGTGGTGGCAATAAAGAATTAAGGTTGATATATCTTACTTCTACAAATACATTTCCATGTTAGAAGATAATAGGTCTCATCTTGATCACCACGAGATAACACTTGGAAACCCTTATTTCTTTTTTTATTATTTGGAATAACCAAAGTTGCTGTACAAGGCCTACAATTCATGCACTTGTTTAAACAAGAAGGAGGCTTTGAACCTATCACCATTTTCCTTTCTTCCAAATTCTCATTTCTCTCCAACATCACTGATCCACCTGTTCAAGCATATACATGAGAAAAAAGAATAAAATCTTAGTATAAAAAATATTCCATCTGACTCATAATAACTGTTATAATAACTATCATATTTAATTTTTATTTATTTATAAATGTCAATAATTTATTTAATAAAGAAATATAAATAAATGTTTGTGTAGTTTCCATAAATATAAATAACCGTATTATTTATCAATTATATATATATATATATATATATATATATATATATATATATATATATATATATATATATATATATATATATATATATAATTGTATATTAAAGAAATATTGTGATTTTTTTGTATAAACTATTTTTAATAATTATTTATGTATTTTCATTATTATAAATTGAAAGTTAAAAATATTATATAGACATAATATTAATTAAAAAATACAATTAAAAAAATGAAAATAAAATTATTTTTATAAATATAACCTTTATATTATCATGAGATAGATGGGACAAGTTGATTTACAGATAATAACTAAAGACAAACAAAAATGAATCTGATCTTTACTAGTATCATATTTCCTTAGTTCTAAAATAAATGATACATTTTTTCATTCCATATAATAATAAAATAATAAAATAATAAAATAGAATGTTAATTTAACTATATTTTCTAATATCACAAATATGAAGTGGACGGTCCTAAATTAAAAGTGATACATCAAATATTAATTAAATAGCCTAATTAAAAAATAATTAATATTAAATTGAAAATTTTTAAAAAATTTCATTTATTTTATTTTATATTCTTTGTAAAAGTCTTTCATTGGAGGCTAGTGTCCAAAACATTTAGCAACAAAATTAAAGAAGAATTTTTTGAATTTTTATTCACTAATTAATTCAACTTTTTTTACTTGTATATTATATATACAAGCAAAAATATGAACTGACAATTGATAATAGAAGAATAAAAAGAGAGAAAAGTTTCTTCCAAAAAAAAATCTAGATTTTAAAAGAGTAGAGAGAAAATAAATTAGAAAAAAAACTCTCCAAAAAAGAAAATAATAATCTCAAAATTATGAACTATTTGGATTTGTAGAATTAATTGTCAACAGAGATTGAAACAGTTTTGTTTAGCTTGAATAGGTTATAAGGTTAGTGATAGGTATTTACCTGAAATGGAGAAGAAAAAGATGAAAAGCACAGTGAATATTGTTGCAAGTTTGAGTCCATGTAGATGATGGGATGTAGCAGGAGATAGAGCCATAAGTGATTGATGCAAGAAAGTAAAAACAGTGAAGAGGTGTTTGTTTGAGAAAAGTAAATGAAGTGTTTTTGTAATATAAAGAAAGAGAAATGAAGAGATTTTAAATATGTTTGACAAATATGTTTCCTATGTGAGAGACAGTGTTCTGATTCCATGGTTTTGTTTTTCACCAATGAAAAGTGAAATTCATACACAGTGAAAAAATGTATGTTGCTTAATTTTTTTCAGTCCTTTTGGGAATTTGGAGAATGGACTTTTGGATTTATAATAATCAAACATTGACTGACTCTTAGATGTGGAGAATATGAGACCTTACCTCCTTTCAATGCTGTCTTCAAATTTACATATATGGCCTTTCATTAATGAGAATGAGATGATTCATATGTTATAAAGATTTACTTACTTTTTAACGTATTCAAAATTTTAGGAGATTTTTTAACACACCACAGAGCCTTCTTAGGCACCTAGCGCGTTTGTGAAAATACTTCTGTATTTCAGATGTGCAAATTCGGACGTACCATGGTTTTAAAAATTTCTAGTTTTTACCGGATGTGCACATCCGGTAAACGTTCGTATTTGCAAATTCAGAATAAAATTTGATACAGAACACCAAAAATCCAACAATGTTTCTCACATTAATAAAATAAAATCGGGATTACATTGAGAAAATCGCCATGACATCGACAGAAATTTAAATATTACAAGATCAATAGCCCGGTGGATGTTTGCACATCTACAATGTTTCTCCGGATTTTGACGGTCGCCTCGAACTCGAGCGGGAATCGTTCTTCGTAGCCCAAAAAAGTTCGCCACATCGCTCTAACATCCTCTTGATTCTTGAGCTCAACAAGGCTGTAAGCGACGTTCCCTTCGTTATCAACGGAAGGTGAACGATACTGAAGCTTCGCAACCTTCCGTTTGTCTCCGTAAGGTAGGAGATGTTCGATGTCGTCAATGATCTCGCCGATGGAGGTGTCCCTCGTTAACTTATACTTACGACCGCGTGTTTTATCGTCGGTGTAGGAGACAGTTGCGACATACCAATAAATCTTGATATCATACATTTGAGACATTTAGTGTTTGTGTGAATGATATCAAATGAAACCCCTAATTTATAGAAAAGTTAGGGTAAATTTATATCTGCCTAAGTTCGTTCCGGATGTGCAGATCCGGACAAACCCTACAAATATTGGTTTCGGATGTGCAAATCCGGAAATTGTCCGGATCTGCAAATCAGAATGTTTTACTGATACAATTTTAAAACAAAATTGAACAGCTTATGCAGCCACTTGGAATACTTTTAGTGCAATAAAATTCGTAAGTGTATTAAAAAGACATATGGATAAAAATACAATATATTTCACTTCAATAATGTACATTGTGTCGTATGATTATACAAAAGAGTTAAAATAAAATTCTCTGTCTAAATCTATTGGAGCTAGAACTTTCGATTTTTCCGCATTTGATGTCTTTTCAATTGCGTGCAATCTTTCAAATTCAAGCATCTTTTCGACAAAACTATCCGGTCAAGACTCGGCAATTGCGGTTGCATGCGTCGCCCATTGCAGTGATTTAGGTGGTATCGGGCATCCGGGTTTCAAGATAATTTGTATGAAATGTCTTGATTTCGCAAGTCATTTGATATACATGATGCGATCATTTGGATTTGACGGAGGTGAGGTGTGGAGTGGAAAAAAGGTTTCCGAAAATCCGTATCTCGTCAAGTCGATACACACCATATCGTAGGCGCATGCTATAAGATGACCCATCTCAGGGAAGCTCATCCATTTCGATACCGGTGCCGAACCACTCAACCACGGAACAAGTGACTCGTGAACCTTGTTGTAATTTTCTTGATTTTCATAGAGACGCAAGTATGCTTTTTTATGCGTCTCCAACTCTAGGATAAGTTGATGACGTACAAGTGCATGACCTTCCTCTCCTTTACCAAGTAGTACCGACACGGCTCGGTAACCGCAATTACCATCCCCTACAACATCGATTATATCGTCGATATGCTTGTGCATAAAAACTGGTATCTCGTCAATAAAGGAAATTATACGTGTAGTTGGAGTCGGAACTCGTGGAATCGGTGTCGGAGCCGGTTTGGAAATGTGAGCTCCTTTCATGACACTTTGTAGAGATTTAGGAGTCGGATAGTCCGAAAAGATTTGGTCAACGTGCTCATAATACGAAGGAGACCGAGTTGTTGAGTTGTCATTTGGTGTAGGCTTCAACTTCTTCAGAGCACCCTTTGTCTTAACCGGTTGAGACGACGGTATCATTGCGGTTGTTTCGGGGAAGGCAATATTTCTCAACTCTTCTTTGATGTGTAGCTTCATATTGTCGTCGGCCTTCGAAAATCTCTTTTGAATCGCTTCCAATTCGGCCAAAATAGAGATATCCAGTTTATCTCCTTCCTTACAACCATCATCATCAAAAGTAAGTCTCATCCAATGAGGGCAAACTTCGTCAATTTGTATTGGCTCACCTAGTTTCAACTTTTTAGCAATGGCACAAGCACAAGGAAGACCGTAGGTTTTCACAATAGTACAACCACACTTTGCACGATCGGAACCTACCGTTTCGGCTCGGTTGGCCTCGTGAAAAATATAGCCCAACCCCGCCCGAGACATGTTGCCGATCAATTGAGAGTAGAGGAAGTTACCTTTAAACCGATGTTCCAAAACCGTCATGCTCCGACCGAAAGTGGTTTGTATCTCATTGTGTTAGTTTTTGATCATTAGATGCACGGAGTCCCAATCCCGACATAAATCCCCCTTGCTATTCCCCAACCAATTCTTCAAAGTGGCATATGCTCAACTCTATTGGTGGTAGTGTTTCCAAGATGTCGTACGTTATCGGTCCACGCACAAACAATCTTTTCTTTCACTTGAACAAGAATGGTGGATTCAACATATTTCAACAAAGTGGGGTACCGTTCACACACTTTCTGGAATTTAATGACCGAATCGGCATATAATTCCGTTGTGGAAGAATTTAAAATATGAGTCCACGCATCCATAATTTTCTCTACAATGACACCCGACCTGACCACTTTTTCGTCTTCCAACTCCACTTGTTTCGCCCCCACTGCGGTCTTGACCCGACTTTGCACATTCTTTGTTATGTGAAATCGACAAAGTAGTGCATTGGAAGAAGGAAAGACCTTTGCAACCGCATTCATCAAGGCGTTGTCGTGGTCCGTAACAATTGCTTTTGGCATTTGAACATGTTTCTTCAAAAGTGACCGACACGTCTTCAACGCCCACGTGAAATTGTCCTCTTTCTCACACTCCAAAAAGGCAAAGCCGACGACATATGTCTTATCCGTAGACGTAACGTCAACCATCTTAAATAATGGAAGACAATACTTATTTGTCTTGTAGGTGCTATCGAGAATGAGCACTATCGAGAACGTGTTGAACAACTTGATGGAATCTGGATGAGTCCAAAAAATATCTCGGACCGTAATTCCATCATCGCGATATCTGTACTGAGACACGTAATCGTTGTCCTCCAACACTTTCAACAGTTGTTGCATCTCACTCCTATCTCCCCGAATTGCCTTGTTCGTTTGATACCGAATGTTATATACTTGCTTTATGTTTGCAACATTTTTGGGTTCTTTCCGTTTCAACGTCGCAAGTATATTCTTCGGTTGGACAAGGTTCAAGGTCATGTCGGCTATACATGTCTTCTCTTCCGCCTTGAGCCGACATACACTTGGATGGCCTTGAAGCTTTGAGCATATTTCGTGGTTATGTATACCACAACGAATGGTAAATCTCCATTTCTTGGAAACTAACATGTAACCACCAATCTTAAAAGGGCACTCCATCTTCTAGTACCGGTCTCGTCTTTCTACAACTTCCATAGAGGTGCTTGATATTTGCCGCTTCTTTCGCAACCCAAAATTACAAAAGCTTTTCTTCTATCCGACCCATTATCCGATCTCCCGATATTTACACCAAAGCCAAGCTCAATAGCCGTCCTACGAATGTATGCGATCATGCTTTCACGATCATCAAAGTCTTGCTTGTTGTTAAAGTCACCGCCGACATCAACCGACTTTACGAGCATGCCTTCATCTTTCGGGGAAATCGATACAACTAATTCTTTTGCCATGTTATCGGGGTGCACCATATCTATTTATAAACAAGAATAAAACAATTAATATGTATAAATAAAATATATTCAAAAATGCTGAAAATTTAAATTAATTAGCTTCAGGCATTTTTCTGGATGTGCACATCCGGAAATGTTCATGCTCTCGTTCCGGATGTGCAGATCCGGAAGCAACGTAACTTGGTTTTTCAAAAATGTAGATTGATAATGCGAGCAATGTAGTGGATGAAGTTGAATGTTTACCTGAAATTCGGTCTTTCCTTGCTCCCTTTGATTTGTTGCACCAAAAACTTGAACTTTTTGAATGAGAAATGGGATTGATGAAGTAGGGTTTTTTGAGTTGGTGAGAGTGAGTGTAGTAGGAGAAATGTTGAGAATGGGAGGGGGGAGTGATCATGCAGCTTCAAATATATCAGCTTTTTTTTCTGGATATACAGATCCAGAGGTATTCCGGATATGCACATCCGAAACAACTTCTTATTTTTTAAGGATACGGTGCGTCCGGATGTGCACATCCGGAATCAGGGGCAAAAAAATAATTTCACGTGGTGCCTAAGAAACTTGGGTGGTGCATTAAAAAACCACCAAATTTTAAACTTGTGAATGAATATAATTTCACCTTAAAACTTTTTTTTTAAATAGTAGTATCATGTATGGAGGGATAGAGAATAATCTTCTTCATATTATACATTGATCGATAAGTAGGAAAAAAAACACATAGGGTGTGTTTGTTTCAAGTTAAGAAATAACATTCCTAGGAATTTTATTCCCATCATTATTATTACTTGGAATAATATTCCTATTCAAGTGTTTGGTGAAAACTAAATTTCCTAGGAATGTTTACAATATTTATTTAATTTAAAAATTATAAAAAAGTAAAATAAATGAATAAATGTGAGTAGTAGTGGGGAGTTGTAGTTAGTTAAACTTTATTCCCATGGGAATGTTGGATTCCTACCCTTTAAGCCTTGGAATAAAAATAAAAGAATTATGTGTAAATAAAATTCCTGGGAATAAAATATGCCTTGGAATAATTTTTTTAAAATTGAATCAAACATGGGAATGTTGCATTCCCATGACAATATTCCCGGGAATATTTTTTACAACCTTGAAACAAACACACCCATAGGTATTTATTGATTTATTTTATAAACTATCAATACAAAAATCTTCAATTTATCTATGAAAATGGAGAAAATATCTTTTGAACTTTGCTAGTACACAATAGCTAAAAACATGTAAAAAAGAATGAAAAACCACGATTCAGTTTGCAAAGACAAAGGCTCATTAGGGCCAGCCACAAGCGCGCTAGGCGAAGGCAAATGGCACATGGCACATCCACATACAAGTACTTCATGGTGAGCAAGGGCGAACTTGCTAGTCGAAGTACAATGTGCTAGACAAGGAAAGGCGGCTAGGACCACATGGCAGACATGCAAGAATTGCTAGCTGAGAAAGAGAGTAGGCATGACAGAGCAGAGTAGGCGCGCTAGGCACAAGAACAATATGTTTAGTGAGAGGTCCCAAAATTTGCCCATAAATAAGAGTTTTTAGTGCAAAGAGAGTTTTGGTGGAGTGAGGTAGTATAGAATTAAAGTAGGTTCACCTTGGTCTACAACAGAAGAAAAAGAAAGGAATCCTGAAGGCAGAAGCGTTTCTCAAAGGAAGACAAACTTCCAAGATCAGCTTCATGGGATTATCGGTAATTGCATTACAATGAATAAGCGTAGCTAAAATCTCTTTGTTGTGGGTTAGATGTAGTCATTATATATTAATGTACTAAATAGGTCATGAAGTTCTATGTAATTCTACTCATACTTTAATATTGATGACTCTTTAATCTTAATGTTTGTTTTAGCCTTGCTACCTAAAAATTGATTTCATGGTGCGACTTGACATCAAAAGGTGTTTGTCATTAATAGATACAAGATAATTATTTATTGGGTACTATCGCATAGACATGAGGTATGTTTCAATATCTGCAAGTATTGTAGTATGGATCAGTGTAGAATCTTGCTGCTATATAACTGTTGGAACTTAATGCTATGTGTTGGTTAATAGTCTGATTTATCGGCTATTGGGTAATGCACAAATCTCACGGTGTTTAGATTAAAAAGAAATATGAATGAGAGCAACATATGATAATATTAATAGCTGACTAGAGGAGCATATTGCTGACCTATTTATGTGCATGATAAATACATAATGATGAAACCTACCCCTAGCCATTTTCTTACTGTTAACGCCAAAATATTCATTTTACTTTTTGTCATTTATTTTTATGTCATTTACTTTTATGCAGCATAACAAATATACAACCCTTTTCTACTTAAAATCTTAAAAACTGTTGAACGGTCATTGAAACCACCGGTCTCTGTGGATACGATAATTGTAAAACTTACTTTTGTTTCTAAGTGAACAAAATGACGTCATTATCGGAGACAGGTGCTAAATGTATGGAGTTTTCTCCTTAAATTATCAACGGGATTATGGGTAGGAGCGAGGAGGAGCAAGCTGAGGTGGAACTGGCTGATAATGGTGTTATTCTCAGTCAGCACCCTGTATTTTTGGTCAGTTCTGATATTGCATGTAAGAGGGAATCTCCTCTTTCTTTGCATTATAGGTGGTTTGCAGGGACACATGTCCCAGACATTGTTGTGACATCTGGTAAGGTGGTGATAAAGATGAGGAAACAGATAGCAGTGCTGACATCTGTTGTGCCCTATTTTTTTATTATTGCTTTTGTATCTGCTACAGAGGATGTTTTTGCTTTTGGGGAATGTATGGTTGTGTTGTCAAAATTATGGCTAAAAAGGGGGAGTAGTTTGGTTGATTTTATGTACGCTTGATCTACCCTTAAGGGGGAGTACTACTTGAGGGAGAGTAGTAGTTTTTGCTTTTGCTCCTGATCTGGTATTTAGGGGGAGCATGATGGTTTATTGCTTACATGACTGGAGATGATTTTGTGTTTGATGTATGGTTGCATGTGGGGTCATACCTGATGTCCCGACATCCTGACTGTGAGAATTTATTTTTTCTGAAGAATATTCTTTTGTAAGAGTTTATTTCTTTCTGCGAGGCTGGGTGTATCTACTTATGTTGCGTATGCCTCTGATGTATCTTGAAGAAGTTCCAAGTTTGTTTATTGTGCATTTTTCTTTGAAGAAGTTCTCTTGAGTTTATTGGTTGTTACATGATATGTTTTGCAAAGGTTGTTTTAGCCAAAATTTGCCAAAGGGGGGAGATTGTTAGGTTGTTTGCTTTATGATTGGCTACATTTTGTTAAGACAAGTATTCTCGCGAGACGTTGTACCAGATGTCGTGACATGTCGGTGCGATACTGAAGTATATGTTATTTTACATGCTTGGAAGATTTTTTTTAAGCATGAGATCTCTGGAGATTCTTTGAAGATATGATTTTAGTATATTATAGTCCAAGAAGCGTGTGTTTTTAGAAGTTCAAAGTTATGTTCCAGCTGTGCAATATTTCCTAAGAATGGTTGTCAAAACATTTAAGGAAAGATTAGATATGATTTGATTCCGCAGAAGATTATGCAGCAGTTGTATTTGGATCTACATTTAAGGAAATAATATGTTCTCTTCCAGAATATTATGGATGTGCTATTTAATTTAGCCCGATTTGTTCATCAAGCCCGTGCTTTTCGAAGGCTATTAATAAGAAGACTCTAAACCGAGAGAGAGAGAGAGAGAGAGAGAGAGAGAGTAGTTGTATTGTGTGAGAGTTTTGTTCTAGGGTTTTGTTTGTTCATTGTTGTTTGTGAGCCACTCTTGTATCGCCTTTATACTAGGGCTGGACTGTTTTAGTTGAGTTGTACTTGTGAATCACTCATGAGCTTTTAAGCAAGAGTATATTTTGTTTATTGGAGTGTGTCTCCTTCTTTTATTGTTATCTTGTTATCATGAATTATTTGTTTTGAGAGGAAGTGAAAGGGGTCTCATATCTACGAGAGTCATAGATAGAAATAGCACGGGTAGCGATTGGGTGCGAAGTTTGTAAAACCTGAGGTTGTTTAGAACTTAAAACTTATACTATTATAGTGAACTTCCTTTCTGGCTTGGATGCCCCCAGATGTAGGAGACGTTGCACCAAACTGGGTTAATAACTGATTTGTGTTATTTACTTCCTGCAATTTTGTTTAAATTGTTCATTGTTATTTCTGCTGTCATAGCGTCTTGACATTGCATTCGACATTCTGGTGTACTGACATCGTATACGACATTTATCCACTACGTGCCAGAATTTAATTTTCTTTTATTCAATTTATATTTTTCAGAAACAAGTAAAAAGAACAGGTTTGAGATTTTGTAGGACTTTCACAAAGTGAGGTCATCTACTCGGTAAGGGAAAACTTCACTGACATTTGATTTTTCTGAGTTTACATTGGCACTACTACAAGACATTTCACTACGATCAAAGTTTAAAACTCTTTTTCATAACACCATTTTACAACGGTATTACTGTTAACCGTGGTAATAACCCTTTTTGGGCGATTATTTTTGTTGGTATTTACTAAAAGACATTTCACTACGATCATAGTTAAAAATTGTACTGAAATGTACCTGGAATGAAAGGGTTCGAATCCGAACACCGCCAATATTCCATTTATCGTGACATAATGGACTTGAACTTGTATATCACCATGGTTCTTATAATCAACCATGGTGAGATTTGCAACCATTTCATCACGGTTCGTATTATCAACCACAGTTAAAGGTGTTACATATTTATATATAAGCGAAATTATCTCTCGCTTCAGTACATAACAACCGTCTCTCTCAAAACAAAACTTTAACATCTCTTTTACTCGTCTCTCTCAAAACAAAACCCTAACATCTCTGTCACTCGTCTCTCTCATATGGAAACCTCAAACTTGTACAGCAAATTCATCTTCTTTAGAGGGTTACCTTTGATGCATCAAATCTTAGCAAATGGCTACCTTACAGGTTTGTCTTCACAATAGTTTATTTTTCACAATATGTTTATGTATTATTGTTTATGTTTCAATAGCTTGTTTCATAATCTTTAAACTTTCAGCTTCTTTAAACTTGTAGGTAGGGATGGTGAATGAAAAAAATTAACGAGGATGAAGCTAAAGCGAGCGCTGCAAACTTATGTGAAAGACCCAGAAATACATCCATTCAAAATTAACACAAGTTTGTAGCTCTCCTTTCAGCTTCATCCTCATTTCATTATGGATGCCATTATGGGACAGGTACACTTATGAAACTTTCTATGAGTTGATATGTTGTTGTTATTAATAAAAGTTGTATGTTATATGTAGTTTATCCTATACGCTGATGATTTTGTTGTTTTTAATAAGAGTTTGTTGTATCTTATATGTTGTTTAAGGTTTGTTGTTCATGAATTTTGTTGTTAATGTCTGTTCAAAATATGAGTTTATTATATCTTATGTAGTTTGAATGTTTTTCTAACTCCTTATCGAATATATAACTTTTTATATTGCATTAAAGAATATCACAATGGTTGTTTGAAGTAACCATTGTGATAGGTAGTGAAGGTGAGAAAAACATAAGAAATGGGGGGTTGAATTATATTGGCTTTTTCCTATATAGTTTTTCTTCTTCTGCTTTTGATGGATCTCAATAAAATTTTGAACACTTGATTCAAAGTCTGACTCAGAAAACTAGGTTTACTTCAAAAAGTCCTTATCATATTTTAAACCAGAATCTAATTTAGAGTATCATAGTTGACAACAGTGGAATATAGTTTAGAAGCAAGTAAAATAAAGCAAAGACACAAGCAGTTATCCTGGTTACTCTCACAATTTGAGAGTAGATCAGTCCCTTTACACCTCCAAGGGATTTTCAATATAACCAAACTGATTACAAATGCTCAAGCACCAAGCAAGAGACTTCCAATGCTCAAACCCACAAGTAAGAGACTTATATGCTCAACCACACAAGCAGGAAACTTCTAATGCTCAAACCCACAAGTAAGGGACTTTTATGCTCAAGCACACAGGCAAGAGACTTCATATGCTCAAGCACTAAAGCAAGAGACTTCTGACTCTTGAACAAACTATTAAGAGACATGGGTAACAACTACACTTGATACACAATCAAAAGTGTATACAGAATACAACTTAGAAATACTCCAAGACTTTAGAACTTTTAAAATATACAAAGTGTTAAGATGTTCTAAGTCTAGAAAATTTGAAAAAGTAGTTTCTCTTTGAAATGTCAATGTTCGGAGTCTTGTTATGCAGTGTGTTGTCTTAGCCTTCTTCTTGAGGTTTTCTGCTCCTTATATAGAGAGGAGGAAAAGACACATTGAATAGTTTCACCAAAAATATGGGTAAGCTTTGTACTTGATTAGACACATCAAGAAAGCATCTTTCTACAAGAGGAATTATCCGTTGAAGCTCAGGCAACAAAGAAGATATTTTTCCTTAAGTCTTCATGTGATTAAAAGGTCTCTGAGTCTATCAGAGTTGCCTTAATTGGAGTGAATATGCTTCAGAGGTTGACTTTCTTCATACTTGACTCTTGAGAGGTTTATCTCATCAGAGTATACTTCTTGGATTTTGAAGCTTCAGAGTCTGGATCACCAGATTGCTGAATTTCTTCAAAGTTGACTTCTTTAGAATCTGAATCTTCCATCAAAGCCAAAATCTTCAGAAGTGATTTTTCAGAGCTAGACTCTGAACTTTAGATTCAGAATCCTCAAGCTTCTCTTCTTCTGTTCTCAGTCTTATAATCCTCCATACTTAAACAGATGTTAGAATACCTAATTGTTCTTTAAATACTTTGTTATCATCAAAACCCAAGGGATATGGTATCAACCAATTGTGTTCCAACAATCTCATCTTTTTTTATGATGACAAACATAAGTATTTAAGAACAATGGTTGTTTATTTGATTAACATGTTGACTTCAGGGTCTGAGGTTTATAATATCCCCCATGAATCTGATAGTCCAGAGGGTGAGGTTTGTAAACTTCCCCTAAGTCATATCCAGGTTAATTAAATTCCTTTAAAAGCACAATATCATTAATCTTCACAAATTAAGTAGCATTAAAAAAATCATCTGATTCAGGTGCCTAAATACTCTTTATCTCTCTCCCTTTTGTCATAAAAAATAAATAAATAAAAATATGATCTTAATGGGAAACAAACAGCTATGAATAAAAATAATTAAAAAATCAAGTTTTGTTCTCTCTTTAGACACTAGTTAAAAAACGTGATCTTAATAAATGACTTGTGTGGTTGAAAAAAATGCTACGAAACACGAGATATTCCAACCTTCTTCTGGGCCAATGAGACAAATGAGTCAAACCTTCAAAAAGGATTTTACAAACCAAGAAGGTGTATCTTTTTCTTTATTTCATTGGTGTACATCGATCCATACTGAATTCTCTTTATCCCACCTCCCCTATAAAAACCAGTTTAGAACAAACAGAAAATACATTCCTCCTTCTTCTTTAAACTTACTTCTTGATCATAATGAATAATTCAGGAGAAGACTCCAAGAATCATTCCTCAAAAGAAGTGAAGAGAGCTTTGAAAGTCCAGAAGGATGACCGAATCAACTCATCCAAAGGTGTTGGAACTTCTGTTGGAGAAACTAGTGTTGGAAGAACCTCGGATACAAGGATGAAGAACCCAAACAAGAACCTCAAGAAGGAAATCATTGAGATATCTGATGATGGGTGGGATGAGGAGTGGAGGATATTCCATATGATATGAGGGTGGCGTAGCCGTTAGGTTTGTGTAGCCTCTTATATTGCTCTTTTGTTTTTAGATTCATGTTATCCTTTCTCAATGAATAAAAGCATATCATTTCCATAGTTTTGTTTAAATCTCTCTTTAACGGTCCAAGTCATGTGTGTGCAGTGCATTTTGGAAAAATTAACTTACACTAACTGATGTCCAGAGAGATTGTCAAAATAAGATTTTATCTTACTAGACAAAGATTTCCTAAAGTTAATATAGCTCAAGGTTAGAGCATAAAAGAGAATGGAAAAGTAGAAAGAAATAATATAACTCTTACTGAACTAGTCGATGATAATATGTTGAATTTTGGTGTTGCTTCTCACTCGTGGGAAGAAATTTTATTAACTGTTTGTTATGTCCTAATTAGAGTTCCCACGTCTAAAAATAAGATTTATCCTTATGATATATTGAAGAAAATAAAACCAAATTTTTATTATTTTAGAATTTGGGTTTGTCAGACTTATGTTAAGATTTCGTACCCAAAGCGAGTTAAATTCACTAGTAGAGCCTGTAAATGTGTATTCATTGAGTACGCAGTAAGTAGTAAGACTTAGAAATTTTACGACCTAAATACTAAAGTGATCATAGAGTAAAATGATGTTGAATTCCATGGAGATAATTTTCCTATGAAATTGAGAAATAGTGGGAGCACTAAGTCGAAACACATTCTTGTGATAATAAGTATTAAAAGCAATGACGAAGTAGAAACATAACTTTGACGAAGTAAGTGTAACAACCCATATAATATATATCTAGAATAATATCATATAAGTGTTAATTTTTGGTACTGATACAACATAAGATCCTAATGGCATCATTATATATGCATGTCCAAACTAAATACATCTATGGCACATGTTATACAATAGTGCCTAAAAACTAAAGATAAAATCTAGGTACAATCTCTTCATTACACATAATTCTCCTATCATATGGGTCCTCTCGGCTCTACAGAGTTTTCTAATTGATTCCTAACTCAAGTCATCATCTTTCGTTACTTGTGTATCACTCACACAACATAACCAAGACTTAAGTGTCTAAGAGATATTGGCAATGTATGGAAACATGTCACCTGAGTTCTTATAACTTAAACAATCACTATTCCGTAGCCACGAAACATCAATCCCCGAATGAACCTATGTCTAAGTTAGGCTCGGGTCATGCTTTCCCGTATGATTCGAATTTCATGGTGGATATTATGCCCTCTATGAGACTCAAACCCTGTTCAAGCGATTGTTACTCGTATGGGACTCGAACCCACTTAGAGTATCTTTCACCATGTGGGGCTCAAACCCAATTAGGTATCCACTTTTCTCCCATGTCCGCCATGGTTGGGACTCAAACCCAATTGAGGCACAAATCATTAATTCCACATCCTCATTTACTGCTTTATGTAGGCCTCTGAAAGGGTATGTGCACATCACTATCCAAATACGTGATCGAGTTTCATCAACAATAGGACTTTCGCAACAAAGCTCCTCACCAAATATGACTTTTGAAACAAAGATTCCTCACCAAACATGAAATCGATTCTCATGGTATTTCATCAAATACCAGGTGATCATATCCATTCATCACATATAACCACATGTTTCATATGATGAATATTGATTCTTTAATCAAACGATTACTTGTCCGCGATACACATCGAGGTACCCTTGCATCCAATCATCACCATTTAAGTCATTTTACAACATAAGTTATCTTTCTAAGTCATTACTCATATTATTACACAAACCACACAACAATAATTCACACTATAAAGTATGTATCATGATATAATTCATAACCTACATAAGACACACATGGTAACATAACACATTACAAAACCATCGACAAGGTTATCGCACAACCCGTCTCATTCTAACTTATTCAACTTTCAAGTCTCAAAGCAACAACCATTCAATCATCCTATGGTAGGGGTTCACTGGATATAAAGGGAAAGATTCAGTGGAATAAGTCATAGAGATTTCTCTCTATATCATAGTCCTCTATGTTAGCTTCCTAACACATCCATTCTCGCATCAATGGAAGCTATCATTCACATTTTATGGTGGAAACAGGAAAAAGGCATCAACTCACTTCAATCTCATCATCATACCATACATGATGGTTTATCAATATTATCTTATCAATCATTGGCACAACACCATGTTTCTACTTCACGATCAAGTAGAGCATTAAAAGGGCTTTCTAACGCTTCAAGTCTCGCATCAATCAGATAGACGATTCCCGAGTTATGGCGAAAACAAGAATCAAGAATTTTTCTCAATGCTGTCAAGTTCACCTAGCGAGCTGGTAGCAAATAGACTTCACTGAGCGAACTCCTAACGAACCAAGTTAGTAACAAATTTACCCTGTTTTGCTTAGCGAACATGACAGTATCATGACACTAACAAGACATGTTTTGGTGTGGAAAAACACCAAAATACCATGGTTTGAAACAATAACAACAACAATAACATATAGAGGTCAAGTAACATCACTTAGAAGTAAGAATAACAACAATGAGGAAGCAAGAACAACAACAATGACACAAAACTGTAACTACCCACACATGGATTTCTCCCACCCAAGCCTAATGAAGATGATGAAGATGATGACTCCATGACTTTTCTTCTTCTTTCTCCAAGCTTTCATCTTCCTCTCTTTCTCTTCTTTTCCTTTCTTCTCTTCTTTCTCTTACTAGTTTTTCTCTTCCTCTTCTCTTCTTATCCACTCTTCTTTTTCTTTTCCACCACACAAATAAATAAATAAATAAATAAATAAATAAATAAATATATATATATATATATATATATATATATAAGGGTTATTCTTATCCGTTATTTATTATCATCTGATCAATTTATTTTTCTCTCTCCATGTTTTATTATTAATTGTTATTTGCCATGAATTAAAAATGAATTAATGGTCAAGATGTGGAATAAATTTTAATAGCTTACTCCTGGAGTAAGAATAACCCTTTATATATATATATATATATATATATATATATATATATATATATATATAAAGTAATGAAAAAAAAATATCTCAATTGATATTTTGTCATCTAATACCAATTGACCAATCATTAATGTTACCAAAATATCCTCTCTTGTACTCATTAAAAATGTTCAATCTCTTTTAATAAGAATTGATCTCTTTAGAGTTCAATGATTATTTTATTTGTCCTAACTGACAATATTTAGAGCACATAGGAGCTCAAATTGTTCCAACGAACAAGAAATATAGTACATAGAAACTCAGTTGATCTCAACTGACAACCAATTGAGCATTTAAGAGAATTCGAAATATTACAGTAAGAGAGTACGATTTGCTAAAGGCTATGTGCTCAATTATATGGCTTATACCGTAGAAAAATGTCCAATAAATTATCAAAAAGCCTTATCATCTCTGGATGCATATTTGTGGGAAGAGACTATTAATGATGAAATAATTTCTCTAGAATCTAATAGGACCTAACACTTAGTAGGCTTGCCTCCTAGTTGCAAACAATCGATTGTACATGAGTTTTGAAAAAAAAAACTAAAATCTGATGGGAGATTTGATAAATACAAGGCTCTCCTTGTGGCCAAAGGTTTTAGCCAAAGAGAAAATATATATTTCTTCGATACTTTTTCTCCAGACACTGAAATTATATCAATTAGGGGACTAATTTTGATTGTTGTAATTTATAACTCAATAACACCAAATGGAAGCTAAAAAAACTTTTTTTAAACGGTGACTTAGAAAAAGAAATCTATATATACCAGCAGAAGGTTTGTAATACATGGGTAAGAAAACAAGATTTGTAAGTTAGACAAGTCTTTGTATGGTCTAAGACAAGCTCTAAAGCAATGTCATGAAAAGTTTGATAACCTAATAATATCTAACTGGTATAAAGTGAATGAAAGTGACAATGTGTTTATTAAAATTTGAAATATAATCATTTACATTATCATATGTCTCTATGTAGACGACTTACTCATATTCAAACATTCAGGTTGAGAATGTTGTAAAATAACTATTTTGTAACAACTTTTATATGAAAGATCTCAGAGAAGCCAATGTGATTCTTGGAATTAAGATAGAAGCGGGGTCTTCAGTGATAATTTATTTAAAATCTTAAAATAATAGAAACTGAATCAAATGTTGGAATGCTAATTTTGCAGGACAACTCTTTCACCACTACATCAAGTCACCATCATTCCACGACGCCACAATTAGGACATGTTTGTTATCTTTAAAAAATTATTTTTACAAATGATTTTTACTAAAAAAAAATTTAATTTTTTTTTTAAAAATCGTTTATAGATTAAAAGATTAATTTTGATATTTTGTAATATAAATATATTATTGAAGAAATCGAAGTTTTTTTCAAAATTATATGCCGATATCACATATTTTTCAAAAAGAATTATCTCAAAATAATTTTTATAAAAATTATTTAAAATAAATTTAAATTTAAATTTAAGTGATTTTTATAATTTTAATATTAAAAAAATATAATAAAATAATAAATATATACAATAATATTTTAATAATTATTATTTAAATTATTTTTTCAATTGACTTTTTTAAAAAACTATAATATATATATATATATATATATATATATATATATATATGTGTGTGTGTGTGTGTGTGTGTGTGTGTGTGTGTATGTGTGTGTGTATATATATATATATATATATATATATATATATATATATATATATATATATATATATATATATATAGGGTTTAATGGTAGTGCACTATCAGTGTAAAAAAAATTTACACACATCCAATCAAAATATTTTAAAGTGCCAAATTATATTAGTAATTTAAAATTAACAGGCTGACTTGGCGGAATACATGGTTGTCATTGGTTGACAGTGTAAAATTAATTTACACTGTCAGTGCACCATCCTTTTTCTCATAGATATATACTTTGTTTTGATGTGGTCCTTTTTTCTACCATTTTTACACTTACTTTATTTTGTAATTTACTTAATAACTTCTTATTATTAACTTTCACATAACTTCTATTATTAACTTCCACATAATTTCCTTTTTTTTTTTAGTAAGCAAGAAATTTAATTAAACCGAGAACAAAGGGTTCTCGAACCCACTTACAAACCACATAACTTCCTATTATTAACTTTTACATAATGTTTTTTTAATTATATTTAAATAAAAACTATCATTTATATTTTCATTCATGCGCATTAAAAAACTGATATACGGGCACGCGAGCGCGCCCGTCTGGACGCTAGTATATTATAAATGAAATTAAAATAAAATTGGACACGGCCACTCAGGTTAGCTCTAATGGATAGTTAACTTTTTAAGATTGGCCAAAAAAATCCTTAAAAATTAAAACTCTAATTTTCAAATCCTATGATTTTTCGGGTTTGGCGAGTGAACTTACATGGGCTAACCCACTTTCACACCTTTACAAACATGCCCTCACTATCTAGTGTTTGGAGAAAAACATCACTATTAATGATAATGCATAAGACCTACCTGCACGCATGGTAATATATGTGCAATTTTTATTACTACTATCAAACAACACTACGCCAAAAAAAGGAAAAGACAGCGCTTTTTTTGGCCTTTAACAGCGCTTAAAAGCGATGCCTAAGGTGGCGCTGCCATAGGTAAAGACAGCGCCTTTTTTTATGAGAAAGCGCTGCTAAAGGCCTACTTTAGGCAGCGCTTTACCTTTAAAAGCGTTTTCTAAAGTAGGCCTTTAGCAGCGCTTTTAACTGACAAAGCGCTTTCTAAAGTGACCCTTTAGCAGCGGTTTTTCTATCCTTTTATGCTTTCTATTGGCATCTTTAGGAAGCGCTTTCTTAGAAAAAAAAACGTTTTCTATTGTCCCCCTTTAGACAGCGCTTTTGAAAGCGCTGTCTAATTTATTTTTTATTTTCACCTTTAGGCAGTACTTTCTCAGGAAAAACGCTTTCTATTTTCCCCTTTAGACAGCGCTTTTGAAAGCGTTGTCTAAATTTTTATTTTAACTTTAAGGCAGCGCTTTTAATTGAAAGCACTTTCTTTTTTATTTTTTATTTTCGCTATAGGCAGCGCTTTTTCTTAAAAGCGCTGTCTTTTCTTCACGTTTTTTTTTTATGATTTTTTATAAAAATCAAATTTTCCTTCTTTTTTATGCAGAAATTAAACCTGTAGAAACCTGTATATTTTCCTTCACATTTTAAGCCATTTCCATTAACCATTTCTAATCCTTATAAATCACATAAACCATTCTAATCCATGATTCACATTTTAGGCCATTTCCATTAACCACTTCCATAATTAAACCATTCTAATCCATAAACCATTCACATAAAAATTAAACCATTCTAATCCAAAAACCGTTCACATAAACCATTTCCATAATTAAACCATTCTAATACATAAACCATTAACATAAACCATTCTCATAATTAAACTATTCTAATCCATAAACCATTCACATAATTAAACCATTCTAATCCTTTAACTTCTAAAGATCTCCTAATATACAACAACTTCCAAAACTATACAATTACATTCCATAACTACACACCAACTTCCATACCTTATATGATTCTTTTCTCAATAAGGTATTCACACAATTCCTCCTTGATTTGTTCCAAATTATCTTTCGTGTAATGAGGACACGCGTATTCATCAAAGTACTACATAACAAAACACAATATGCATGATTTAGTTTAAAATAATAATTTATATGAAATATCCGATAAGTATTAAAATAAATCCTAAGTTATAAATCCATACCATGATGGGAATCTCTAATCGATCCAAATGAAGGATTTCTCTCATAAACCTCAAAACGAAATAACCGCAGTTTATACCATTACGCTGACGAGGACACTACACATAGAAAAACAAATAAGAATTAATATATAGTTGTCATGTGTTATCAAGTAGCATCACTATTATAAGCAACATTGTGAAAATTAATATACCTCCACTTTGATCCATGTAATGGTGGAAGCTTTAGACCGTGATACTCGAGCTTCTCTTTGTTCTATAAAAGAAAAACGTAAATTTAGAAAAATCTCACATAAATAATTAAATATACAAATACACACGAATATTTAGAATAATCTCACTTACGCATCAACCAAATCCTTCATATTCTGATATATTGTCCAATCATGATCTAATGAATTCAGATAATACACCACTTCTCTTGTAGGATTAATAGCAACCAACAACCAGTGTCCACTGTAAAATATAACAAAAGTTTAAATGGATAATTTATACGCAAAAGATACAAAGATTGGAATGAAATTAGAATGAAAATCTTACCCGTTTCCAGTATTATACGGTAAAAGATACAAACTTTCTGTACTGCTGGAGATTAGAATGAAATTAGAATGAAAATCTTACCGGTCTCACTACGAAACATGCGTCTAAATCTCGGAATTATAGGAAAATACCATAAGACTTTTGCTGGAGACAACTTTTTCTTATATCGAAAGACACCGCATTTAGGACACTCATTTAACGATGCATACTCATTTCAAAACAAAACGTAATCGTTTGGACATGCATGTATCTTATCATAGCTCATGCCAATAGAGCACAACATCTTTTTGGCCTCATATGTTCGATTGGGAAGAACATTATCCTCTGGAAGCATATCTTGCATAAGGGCCAATAACTCTGTGAAACTTTTATCCGACCATCCATTGCCCGCCTTTAAGTTGTACAACTTTAATACCGCAGTCAATCTTGTGAATTTAGTGCAACCATTATACAACGGTTTCTCTGCATCGCTTACCAACCTCTCAAACATTTTGGGACAATCCTTAAGATCTTCTTCAAGAGCTTCTGCAATCTCTTCGACTCGATCATAATCGTATGTATATGTGCCATTGTCGTTTGAAGCATAGGTTATATTATCCCCCGGTTCAACATTCCCGTTAATTTTCTCACCATGCAAATTCCAACATGTATAACTTCTATCAATCCCACGCCTCATTACATGCGATGCCAACTGAACCGCGTCAACCCGACTCCCAAAACAGCAACCCAAGCAAGGACATATCATTCGACTGGGGTCTTTGGTGTGCGCAACAGCAAACTTAACGAATTCCGATACCCCATTCTCGTACTCTTTCGATAATCGACTTGAAGACATCCATTTCTTATCCATAGTTATACTAATTAAGCTAAACAAAAACAAAATAAAAAATATTTACCTGTAGGGAAACGATCCGACTTTCACACTTTGATCACAAGTAACCCCTATATAAGATTCCTCCAACGATCAGACTTTCACTCTGCACCTGTAAAACAATCATAATATCAATATCAATCCTAATTTTCACTTTTCAATGTCACTTTTCACCAATTATGGCAGTGGAGAAACCTAAAGTTTCACAACCATGCTTATGTTCTTCCTACTCATTTGTTCCGAGAAGTGCAAAACAAAGTTGAGAACTATAATAGAGTAATGGTTTTGAAGCAACGACTAGTTAATAAAACTATTAACAGGTCTAAGTTTCTAAAACAGAATCGATAAAACCAATACAATCCAATCACATGATCAGAACTAACAATAAAAGGTAACACACATTCAATATCTATAAACTCAACTACTAAATTATAATGTTCTTATTACCACAAACAATAATCAACATATCTTATATAGTTATGCTAATCATATCAAGGATTTCTTAACACTTTGAAAACAGAAACATGTCACCCTATAGAATGGAAGATAATAACATTGTTTTCATTCAACCTATATAATGGAAGATATATCATGTTAGTTTGGTTTTAATAACACATAAGAATCGAAGAAAATGCTAGATTCTATATGATAGAATGATTACAGTTTTAGCCAAACTCTAGTCAATTCCAAAAATCTTAACAGAGAAACCTTTGTTGTGGAAGAATCTTGATATTCACATCATATTTTTGTTAACTAAATTTGACAAAGCAGTAAGTTGTATATGGTGGGTGATGCGTGTTATCCGCAAGTATACGGATAGCGTCAGAGTAATATAAAAGATTTATCGATCCCACAGAGACCAATGTCAATCTATCGATTACTATTGTTACGTTGTTTATCTAAGGCTAATTGATATCAGGGTAAAGGTTTTCTATAGAACGAAAATAGAAATAAATCAAATAAATACTATACTGGAATGTAATTCACATCAATCAAACAATGCTCCTATCATCTAAATAGTAACACTTACGGGGCAATGTTTTCTTCTTTGAAAAAGAGTTAATTAAAAAGGATCCGCCGCGTTAGCGTGATCGGAAACAGACCTAACCTTTAATCTATACCAGTCGCTCACGCTGCACCGGTCGCTCCTTGCGTTAAAGTGATAAAGTCCTTTTTTATGTAATTACCTCTAAAACTTAGTAAAAAAGTGCTTTCGATTGAAAATATTTTATACCAAAGGGTTTCCCGCATATGCTCGGCCAACCGGATCCTAAATCTATAAACACGTCCGAAAATAGTTTAAAAACCTCTTTCTAATAATATAAAACTTTCCTAGTTAATCAATAAAGTGCTTCCGCTGTATTTATCAATTAACAACTAACAAACTCTTTTCTAAAATGCCGGACGGCTTTCGATCTTACCCGATCTAGTCACAGTCATTACGCAAACAAAAACACGGTCTCATTTACGTAATGACCGATCAATTGAAGTTCAGAAGAGTTTAATTAAAATAAAAAACAGCCCCTAAAGTATTTCTAAAGAGATGTTATGTGGAGCACCGTCAGAACGACGATCCTCACATCCCAGCACAAGGGATTTAGCTAGACATAGTAATTGAGAACATAAAGATAAATTGATTTGCAAAGTAAGGCATATTTAAGATAAAAATGTGCGAAGTGTGAGAGTGTATTTTGAGAGAGTGAACATAAGTGTCACGCTTAAGTTCAGTTCCAAGAGACACAGATCACACAGATAAATAGAATAATAAGGTAATGGCAGAGACGGAAAATAAACGAATATAAAGCAGTGCAGAAAAATAAATAATATAAAAGCGATGTGGATAAAATAAATTGTAATTTATAAAAGAAACCTACTCCAAAGCGGAGACTGAATCTGGTACAAATGCTGGAAAATAAATTGCGGGAAAGTAAATAACTCCTAACTATGATTGCTCCAATCCAACTAACAACTATAGTGCAACAACCCCTCGATATGACGGATTATTGCTTTACAAAGTGAACTCTGCCTATGTTGAAAACTAAGATTGGATATCTAAAAAGTGAAAATGCAAAGCTTATTTATAGGAAATTCGAAATTGCAACTGCCCCTAATCATTATGAAAAACGTTTTAGAAACTAATTTCTTCAAGTGTAACTGCCTTGAACGTTTCAGACCGTTTCCTCTTTATAACTGTAGGCGCCCGCCGACCCCTGCTCCGCGTCCGCCGAGTGTACTTTGGAAGGTGAAACGTCTTTTGTGACCGTTGGCGTGTGAGTGAAGTTATTATGCAAACGGCGTCCTCCTTGGCGTCCGCTGAGTGAAATGGCTAGTATACAGTTTACACAAGAAATCTTCATTTTAGCTCTGTTTTGCTTCGTTTTCTTACTGTAGGCTCGAATCAGGCAATATATCTGAAAGTAAAACAAAACACCATAATAGCAAAGGAAAATAACAAATAAACAACTAAAAACATGTGAAATCAGAGTCAAATATACAGTGTAATTTGGTGCTATCAAATTCTCCCACACTTAAACCTTTGCTTGTCCTCAAGCAAACTTTCATAAACTGAAAAAGGAAAAACAACAAACATACGAGTATCTAATCCGGGCTAAGAACTTAAGTTTGATCAATGATACATTTGTAGGTACTAACTCATGAACCAAGGGTATCGTAATCACACTTTCTGCGATTTTGCCGGTCATAAGTTTCTCTCCTATACAAACCAATCCAAACCATGATGTTATACTTAGGCCTATCTTACTCATTCCTTTCTTACCCCTTTTCATTCGACCGCAATCACATTAAGCCCGTTATCTTTCACTCGCATGGTGAACATAACCTGTGGTAATCCTGATCCTTTTATATCAGTGACTTGATATATTTTTTTTTTCTTTTTGGATATATAATTTTTTCTTGCAAAAAATATTTTCTAAAGATACTTTAGTATCTTCTTGGATTTTTCTCTTTTTTTTTCTTTTTGCAGGATCTTACCTATTTGCATTGGTTTGTCACTTAGCGGTGGCTAATATGGTGCTGACTGCTAGGATAAACTATTTAAGGGTAAGTGATGAAGGGTGAGATTTTAAGGCCATAGTATATAAAAAAAAATTGGATATAGGCTCCTATATTTGAGAAACTTACGATGTAAAAAACGATATCGATTTTTCAAAAAGGTTTTCCCAAGCCCTTGCAAATGATCTTACTTGTCCTAATAGCCCAAATTTTCAAAATAAATGTTGTTTTCTTTGTTAAAATTTTTTTTGTTAAGGCTCAAGAATTGAAAGAATAGATAAACTACACAAAATGACTCGTTAAGCACATTTTAAAACAAACTAAACTATACTAGAAAGCATAAAAATAAAGACAACTAAAAATAGTAAATATCTCCTCCCACACTTAAACCGAACATTGTCCTCAATGTTTCGATAAAAGTAAGAAGGGGATAGGTAAAACCTGGCAATCAATCATGTCGGCCACTGGGGCCCTTTCCATCCTGCTCTGAACGTCTGGGATGACGGCTCCTACTACGATGTCGGGCGGTATGTGACAGCTCCATCTGCTCAATCCTCTCTATTAGAGAGGCAATTTGACTTCTAAGTGCTTGGAAACTCTCAAGAGTGGATTGTTGTGACACCCGCATAAAATCCATCATCTCTTGTTGCTGTTGGTACATGGCATAGAATAGGCCATCACGCTCTTCTTCTCTAACTTGCTGTGCTTGCCACATTTCTTGAGTGATATAAAATCCAGAAGAAGTACCTGCAGGATGATCAGTAACAGGTGGGGTGTGTGCAGGTGATACACGAATGGGGGACTGCTCCATATGGTCATATTCATCATCTGTCTCATTTCCTTCGTCCTCGGGGACGTTTGGAAGTAATGGGCCTAAAATAGGAGCAGCCTTCAAATCATAGAGCCAGTTTTCTCTTTTGCGCACATCAGTGCGTGTTGAACAAGGTAAGGCGACACTCGGGATGGCAGCATTGCGAACCATGAGAATATAGCCTCCTTCCGGCCTCGTTTTGCATAAACGCATATCTCGCAGAAATTTTAAATCAATGGTGCGAGGAGGAAGTGGTTCCAATGTAGGCAAATCAGCGTCCAGGTGGAGGGCTCGTGCAATGAAGGTAATCAACCCTCCAAATGACACGATGTTGCCCTTTTTCTCAATTGCCCTCATATGTGATATCATAAATGGTACAGGATTTAATCTTCTTCTAAGTAAAGCAGCCTGTAAAAATATAAATTCTTTGGAATTCATCTTGTTAGAGTTTTCACGAGCAAAAATAGTATCAGCTAATAAAAGGCGGAATACCCGTATGACCGGGTTATGAATGTCAGAAGCCAAATTTCCATCAAAGGAGCAAGTGGTTTGGCCTGAGATGTTTCTCCACAGTTGAAAGGCCTCAGTTGACCAATTTGTGTCTATGGGTACCTCACAGGCTGCACCATTCCCAAAATGGAATCCTAATAACTCAGCAAGTGCATCAGTGGTATAAATGTATTCAACATTGAACATCCTAAATTTCACTGTGCCTACGGTGCTGGCAGTGTTTTCTCTGACAGTGTACTCCAAAGAACTCAAAAATTCGCGGGTTAGCCTTTCGTAGGTAGGCTCCTTGCGAATAAAAATATTCTCTAATTTCAAATTTTTTAACAGATAAAATATGCTAAATCTTATACCAAGGTTATACAGACAAATATCATTAATGTACCTCGTCGCAAGAATGTTGCGTGTCCGAAGTCTCTCCCATTTTTCCCATTGCTTGACTCCGTCATCTCCATTGCGAAAAATGATGTTGTCTTGGTTCTCCGCTGCCATTGTTGAAGTGAAATGAAGGTTTGGTAATGGAGAATGGGTAATTTTTGTTTTTGTAGATTTTGGTGAAATATATGGTTTTTATAGAGATAATGTGTAATGGAAGGTGTAATGGCAGTGGGGAAGTTATGAAATCAGGGATTTTAATGGTTTAATGGGGTTTTATGGTGATTGAAATCAGAATTTTTGGAGGTAGAAGATGAAGAGAGTGGAAAAAATGGGGGTTTTCTTATTCTGGTCCGTTTAAAACCCAGAACGCCTCCGCGTTCGCCGAGAGGGGGTCCGCGTCCGCGGACTGTGTTAACTGGGCTGACACGGGTTTGGGCTTTGATTAGTCCATGTGAGAAACATTTTGTTTATTATTTTATGGGTTATTTATATGAAACCCCCCTGCCATATGAGCGTGTTTCGTTTTACCCCCCCCACCGTTGCCATAGGCAGGTTTAGGCAACGCTTTTTTTGAAAAAACCGTTGCCAAAAGCCATGGAAGGGGGGAAAGCAAAATTCGCTCATATGGCAGGGGGTTTCATATAAATAACCCTTATTTTATATATTTGTAAAATATGATTGTAGGAATTAAATAACAATTCTAATTTTTTTTTTTTTAGAATGAAATAAATTTTTTTTTTAATATTTTTTTTTATAATACCTATAGATTTTAATAATGAAGATATTTATTATAGCTTGAAATAATATAACACTCGCATAAAGCATATGGTTGCCATGATTCTAGTAACAATAACGATGGAAAATAAAATCTACTAATAGTCTGATAATAACAATAAAGATAGAAATGCGGTAAAGGTAAAAATAAACGATCATAACAAGTATGTGGTAAGTCTCCTCCACACAAAGTGCGAGCTATGACTCAGAGCTCCTGAAAATCTTCTAGAAAGACTATCGACGGACACCTTGGCTCTTGTGGGGGTAAGGTGTCCGTGCTTCTGCAAGCTGGCGTCTGAGATCGCAAATCTCCTGGTGCAAAAGATCATAGGATGAAACATTTATTTCGTCTGAGATCTGTATCTGTAAGGCGAGCTCGGTGCATTCTTCGCGAAGAGAAATGACCTCCTTGCGCATAGCGTCAAACTTTGAATATATGTCCCTGTGTTGCAGATTGACGTTAGAGGAATAAACAGTAGTCCTTTCAGGATAGGGTGTAGGATGGTATTCAGGCACAAATGGGGTCCTAGGTCAGATGTTTGTCTCGTCTTGGCCTTCCAAAGCATGTGACCAGTTAGCTTTGTCATGGATACTTGTCCGGGTGCAGTTTGGCAACCCGAAGTAGTGAACGACTTCGTTGTCTATAAAGAGTTTATAGTTATCGGCACTGAAAAATGCTCTCCGGATAAGGCCATGGTTAAGGCAATGATTAATGTCAATTAAGGTGTAGCCGCAATGGGAGGTAAGATGAGCTAGCTTGGTTGCTAGACCTAGGGCATAGGCTATGTGTGTAACAGTGCCACCTACATGAATAGGTCCTTTGGAAGATTCAGCATTCAAGTATAGGTTATACATCAGAAAATTACCACAGGCTAAAGGGCGTGACTCAGTAGTACAAAAGAGCATCAAAATCTCTTCTGCAGTAACTTGGTTATCGGTTTCACTTCTACCAAAGAAAGTCTCAGCTAGGATCATTTGGAAATAACGGAAAGCTGGGTTGTGGATTTTATTTGCTAATTGGGTGGAAGGATCAGGTCCTCCTCCACCGGTGATTTTGCTTCAGAATAGGTCAAGCTCATCTTGCATAACATTGGTTTCATGTATAAAATGGATTGCATCCAAGCCACATTAAAAACCAAGTATTCTAGCAAAATCTCCGTGGTTAAGGGCATACTCATTTCCAAATAGTCTGAATCTTATGCTTCCACTATTGTAACCTCTTCCACTATAAGGGTCATAAATGAGTGAACTGAGGAACTCTAAGGTTAGGTGCTTATAGGTTACATTCATTGCTTCAGAATACTCATCACACTGGAGTTGGTGACAAAGGTACCTCACACTAGCCTCAATACCTAAGGCTGACAGACAGTTTGGGTCAGGGTACCTAGTGGGTAGGATCGATCTCTCAGAAAGGGCTACAAATTTCTTCCTCTGTACGTCGTCTCTGAACACAATGTGCATGTCATCATAGCTCTGCATCCTGAAAAGAAAGTTATTGTGGAATGTCTGAGATGATGTGATCTGTAACCTATAAACATAGACATTGCATAAGTCAGTCACGTTAGAAAAAAAAATAATATAAATAATAAATCTTTTTCTTTTTCTGAAATAAATTCTATGCATAAATAAGAAAGATAACGAAAAGAAAATCGTGGGTTGCCTCCCACGCAGTGCTTGTTTAACGTTGTTAGCTTGACGACTGAAGAACTTACATTGTGGATGTTGCTATAGGTGGGTCTATCAGAGTGTGACCAGAGTAGTAAGTAGGTATGTCACCTCCATAGTAGGGTTTCAATCTTTGTCCATTCACTAGAAAGGGACTACATGAATGATTTGCAATTTCAAATGCTCCAGATTTCAGGACTTTGGTGACCTCATAGGGTCCAGTCCATCTTGAGCGTAACTTACCTGGAAACAATCGTAACCTAGAATTGAAAAGAAGAACAGGATCGCCTACGTTGAACTCTTTTTTGATAATCCTTTTGTCATGCCGTGCTTTGGTTCTCTCTTTATATATTACGGCATTTTCATAAGCATTTCGGCGTAACTATTCTAATTTATGAATATCTAGAATTCGTTTATCTCCGGCTGTTAAGTAATCCATATTAAGGGCTTTTATGGCCCAGTAGGCCTTATGTTCAAGCTCAAAGGGTAAATGGCAAGATTTTCCGTAGACTAATTGATATGGGGTCGTTCCTATAGGGGTTTTGAAAGCGGTCCTATAAGCCCACAAGGCTTCTTGTAGTTTTAAGGACCAATCTTTTCTAGAGATTGATACGGTTTTCTCTAAGATTTGTTTTATTTCCCTATTAGAGACTTCCACTTGTCCACTAGTCTGTGGGTGGTAAGGTGTGGCTACTCGGTGTTTCACTCCGTATTTCTTTAATAGGTTCTCAAATATCCTAGATATGAAATGCGATCCTCCATCGCTTATAACCAATCGAGGTACTCCAAACCTAGGGAAAATATAGTTTTTAAATAGTTTAATGACTACACGAGTATCGTTGGTGGGTGCAGCTATGGCCTTAATCCATTTGGATACATAATCAACGGCTACTAAGATATACTTATTTCCCATCGAAGATGGAAAAGGTCCCATAAAATCTATACCCCAAACATCGAAGAGTTCTACCTCCTGAATATTTTTCAAAGGCATTTCATCTCTTCTTGAGACGTTCCTAGTGCGTTGGCATCTGTTACATCTTATAATGTAGGCATGAACATCGCGCCATAACGTTGGCCAGAAAAGACCTGCTTGAAGTATTTTAGCGCATGTTTTGGACGAGCCTAGATGTCCACCATATGGTGAAGAGTGACAATGTTTAATTATAGTTTCTACTTCTTCTTCAGGGACACAGCGACGGGAAATGCCATCTGCGCCTCTCTTGAATAGAAGGGGTTCGTCCCAATAGAAGTGTTTTACGTCATGAAAGAACTTCTTCTTCTGTTGGTAATTTAGATCAGGGGGTATGATATCAGCTGCTAGATAATTAACAAAATCTGCATACCAAGGTATGGTTGTCACTGCGAATGCTTTTTCAATGTCTACTTCTAAATAAGGGTCAGGATCATCATCGTGGATGGTTCTAACTGCTCCTACTAATCTATCGTATGCGAAATCATCATTGATAGGAACAAGATCTGGTTTTAGATATTCAAGCCTTGAGAGGTGGTCAGCGACCACATTTTCAGTGCCTTTCTTATCTTGGATTTCCAAATCGAATTCTTGAAGTAAAAGGATCCAGCGTAGTAATCTTGGCTTAGCGTCCTTTTTGCTTAATAGATATCTTATCGCAACATGATCAGTGTAGACTATGATTTTTGCTCCTACTAAATAGTGTCATACCCCAAATTTTGACCACTAAGATTTCCCATCATTGTGAAAATCATCATCACAATATGGAAGTACCATTATATTTCATTAGTCTCCCCAAAGATGGGTGAGCATCCACTACAATCAAAATTAGGGTTTCAAGCCCTCTCAGAGCCTTATACAAAGGATCAATCAAGGAATGACATGATTTTTAACTTGTCTAACCTCTCAAATATCCACAATGGATCAAAAGGACTCCCACTTCAAGGATTAAGCACAAGGCTGCTCCCTTCTAGGTGGATTAAGTCTCAAGATCGACAGTGTCACCAAATTAGGGTTTTGGTCGACCAGGGCCTCCAGATGGAAATTTTTCATCTGGGCACAAGCCAATGATCCAAAACCTAACCTAATATACTCCATGGAACTTCATGGACCCAATCATCAAGTCAATTTTGCCTCAGGGGATGCATTCAACAAAAATCAGGAATTAGGGTTTCTTGACCTAATTCACCCCTAAGTTGACTTTTGGTGCAAATCATGAGCCAAGACCTCAAGAGAGGATTTGAGGGTCTCTAATGAACTATATTGATCCATTTGTAACAATGGATTAATCCAAGAAGCTTGAGCAACAAGTCTCAATTTCATCTGCACCACAATTAGGGTTTTAAGGAAAAAGTCAACTGTAACTTTGACTTTTGACCAGGACATGCTCCCAAGCCCTATGACATGCACCAATATACCCTATAACACCCATGGAACATGTCCATCAAGTTTGATTTAGGTCAAGGACATGATTTCATGAAGAATTGCACAGTTTGGAATTCATCTGATAAAAAGTCAACTGTCCACAAAAGTCAACTTTGACTTTTTGAGATTTTTCACCAAAATGGATTTTTAACCCTAAAATGATGTTAATGTATGATTTGAATCATCATTCATCAAGAAAAATCAAGAAAAGTTGGATAACTTGTAAAAGGGGTAACCATAAAAACTTAGAAAATTTTCTAAGTTAAAAATAAAGTGGCTAGGGTACCAACTTTGGAGGGTCATAACTCCTAAACCACAAGGCCATTTTTTTCCATCCAAAGCTTGATTTGTAGATCTCATTTCCCTCTAAAAAAACTTCAACTATACCTAACTCCAATTCATTGTGGATTTTGAGCTATGAGTGAGCCAAAATGGCTGAAAATATGAAAGTACACCATTTTCCAACACTTAGAAAAATTCTGGGCAAGGCAGATTTTGTGTTGAAACACCAAAACTTGTGAGATCTTTTCACATAGATGAAAGCTGAATCAAGTCCAAAGTTAAACATCAATGTTGTTGAATATGTTGCCAAGAATTTAAAGAGCTTAACAGCATGAATTGATTCAACTTGAGCCAAGAGAAATCCATGCCCAAAGTCATGCTGCTGCAAGCTGTTTTGGAAAAATCAATTTGCATGTTTGCTTGCCACACACGATTTTGAACCAAAAACTGAGGATCAGCATGCCACATGTATTCAAACCAATCACATTGCATCTGATCCAACTGATAAATCTGAGTCAAAAGGCCAAGGAATCTTCCAACTTGAAATTCATCCACTTTGGCTTTGCCTTGAATTCAAAGTGCATTAATGTGGAATAGTGCATTGTCAAGGTAGCTACCCTACTCAGTCAAGTTCTCTTATTAAACAACAATAAAAACATCTGAGGAATGTGATTTTGGTCAAGGCATAGCCCTGCTCTTGGGAATGGCTAGCTTGCCTTGCTTGAGAAGAAATCCTCCAAGCCAATCCATGCAAATGTGATATGATCCAGCAACCATTCACTATTCCTCCAAAACAAAAGTTGATCACCTATAAATAGAGGTCCCAATGGATCATTCAACTCACACCAAAGCCAGTTACAACACTGCTTTCTCTCATTCTTCCTTGAACCTCAAGTTTTTTGGTTTTTGAGTAACCACTATCGGATTTTGAGTTGCAGCCTTAGGCAATCAATTCCAATTGCTCAAACACATCATATATGATGTATTTGAGGTGTCCAAACACTTAAACACTGACTGTAACACCTCAGGCTCAAAATCACCCTTCAACCAAGCCATTATACCTCAATTATGCAGGTGGAGGTCTCCAGCTTGATCCAAAGAGTTTCAAAGTGTTCCAAAGCTTGTAACACACTCAATAACATCCATTGAAGCTATAGGGATCATCAATTCACGACTGGAACAAAGTTTGTGCAGAGTTCCATTTCAGCTTGCATCAAGGTAAGCCTCACAACTCAAACTCCATGATCCATGCATATTTCCTCGCATGATATTTTTGCCAATTGCTTGCCATCATATGCTAATTGTTTTCCCTCAAAAAAATTGATCATTGCACTCATAATCATGCCTACTCGATTGCTTTTGTAAAATTAGGGTTCATACGGCCACAATGATATAATTTGTTATACACTGAAAATGAATAAAATTGGGTATTGCCATCTTCTTCCTTGTGAAAAAATGCGTGAGTTTGGTGTTTGAATGATGTCCAATGGTTGAGAGATAAGTGAGATATGGTGCTTCACGCACGAGCTCGAGGAAGAAGATGGCCATGGCGCCATTCTCAGAAAATTCAACTAAGTTCTCTATATATTTTTCCCTTGCCATGTTATATTTGAATTGGCATTGCGCCTCAGCGGTTCATCAGCTGGTTTTGTGTGTATTGGCAAGCAAGAGGTCTGGGGTTCGAATCCCCCTCGCCCCAGACTTCTTTTTATCACTTGTTTATTTTGTTATTTTTCATATTATTATTTTTAATGATTTGAAAAATTAATAACTTCTTCAATTTTTATCAATTTTTATTGGTTCTTTTTGCAACAATTCACAAAAATGTTGAAATATTTTATTCCACCAAAAAATTAGATTTATATTATTTATTTAATATAATTAGTATTTTTGTGAATAAATTCATTTTTAGTTGTTTTTAAACATTCTAAAAGTGAATATTTACTTTGAAAATCAAAACCTAATGAGTTTAAATATTCCTTGTGATTATCCCTCATTTTTTCCAAACCTTAAACAATAATCATAAATGGATTATTCAAATTTATTTTGAATTTTGTTTGATTTTCTTTAAATATTTACTTTTAAAGATTAAAATTAGGGTTTTTGATTAATTCAACTTTCAAAATTGATTTTCAAATACACTTGGGCCTCTAATAGAGTGTAAGACCCAATCCTTTTTTGACCAAATCATTTTTGGGCCTCAGTGTATTGTATAAGTCCCGATACCGTCAAAAACAAACGGCGCGATCGTCGCCTTTTAAAAATAACCATGGGCCTCTCCTTGAGTTATAAGACCCATTCAAATCATTTTTGGGCCTCTATTAGAGTGTAAGACCCAATCCCCTTTTAACCAAAACATTTTGGGCCTCAGATATTGTATAAGCCCCTTCGCGTTAAAAGAAAATCTCGGCGCGATCCCCATTTCAAAAACAAACTTTGGGCCTACCCTCGAGTAGTAAGACTCATTTCTTTTCTTAAAACTCTTGGGCCTCTATTAGAGTGTAAGACCCAACCCACTTTGTACAGATAACATTTTTGGGCCTCACTTATTGTATAAATCCCTCTGTACATTTTCAAATAAACGGCACGATCGTCGCCTTTTCAAAATAACACTGGGCCTACCCTCGAGTAGTAAGACCCATTTCCTTTCTTAAAACTTTTTGGGCCTCTTGAGAGAATGTAAGACCCATCCCTTTGTACAGAAAACATTTTTGGGCCTCAGTCACTTGTATAAGTCCCTCTGTACAAATTAAAACAGTGCAATCACTGATAAAACCCTGGGCCTCTCCTTGAGCTGTAAGCCCCAAATCTTTCTTTTTCAAAGCACTTTCTCCTTTGATTTTGAATATACTGTTGTTTTCAATCTTTCTTTGTTGAACAACTAACCAAACAGCATGGAAGCTCTACAACCGAGTAAGTGGTTATTGCTTTCATTTACCGCTTTCATATACATATAACTGTATTGTGGGGCTGTTTCACTGTAAGTCTTCTTTCATAAACTCATATCAACTGTGTAATAATAGTATAGATATTTAGATTTTCCCCGGCAACTACGTCTAGCATTAAGGCCGTTGATCACTCTTAGAAATAGTCTAAACTAGATCCCCATAGGATTACCAGACACAGTCTTCCCTCCTCTTGGGGTTAAACAATATGGAGACATGAAAGGCAACATTCTCTGTGAACCCTTTCATAGACTGTCACTCATAGAAGTTGTCAAAGAAACTCTATTCCCCAGAGATGATCTTTTCTCCGTGAATGGCATCTCTTGAGTTTCTTCCAAATTCTCGGACTTTCCTGGCTTGATCTATTCTCGGTGAATGGCATGTCTTGAACTTCTCGGGGTTTGGGGACCCACAGGCTTCTTAAAAGCATTTGTCAAAGAAACTCTATTCCCCAGAGATGATCTTTTCTCCGTGAATGGCATCTCTTGATTTTCTTCCAAATTCTCGAAATTTCCTGACTTGATCTATTCCTTGTGGATAGCTTGCCTTGAATTTCTCGGGGTTTTGGGGACCCATCGGCTTCTTAAAAGCATCAGCCTCCTCTTGGGCATCATACAAGGACCCACAGGCTTCCTAAAAGCAACCCCGCCTCCTCTTGGGCTTAGTACAAGGACCCTACGGCTTCTTAGAAGTATTCACAGCCTCCTCTTAGGCTTCATATAATGATCTCTTCCTCCGGGAATGATAGCCTCCTCTTGGGCTTCATACAAGGACCGATCGGCTTCTTAAAAGCTTCCAGCCTCCTCTTGGGCTTCGTACAAATTGTCCCGACGGCTTCCTAGAGGTATAGGAACAGAACTTAATCATCTGCATAGAACAGTCCTTTCATAGAGTCTACTACTGTTTCTCAAAACATAGTACAAGAGATAAAACTCTAGACTTGGACAGTCTAATATCCTTGAGTCTCAAAGACATTCTCAAGCACCCTTCAAGAATAGGAAGGAACCAGTAGACTCGAACAGTCTCAATACCTTTCGGATTTCCAACTTCCTTAAAGAACAGGAATACCCGAATCCTCGAGTCAAATCCTTGAGTACATCATTACTCATATAAGAACTAATTTTCTCTTAAAATCAGTATACCGGACCTGTCACTCAACTGAAACAGCACCATAGCCTCTCTCTTGGGATTTATGCAATGATTCTCCCCATCGGAGTCAAACAACATTTAGCCTCTCTCTCGGGCTTTGTACGAGACACATAAGAGACTCCCTCGTTAGGTCAATCACCTCTTTCGCCTCCATCTCGGGCTTTATATGAGATACAAAAAGGTTCATATTGAGCCAAACAAATGTTAGCCTCCATCTCGGGCTTCGTACGAGATACAAAAATTCTCTTGTTGAGTCAAATAGCCTCCATCTCGGGCTTTATACGAGATACCAAAAGACTCTATCGTTGAGTCAAACCCCTTTTAGTATCTATCTCGGGCTTCGTACGAGACACATAATAGCCTCCTCTTAGGCTTTGTATAAGAAAACCACTGGTTGATCCAATTAACCTTTTAGCATCAAAACTGTGCCTCGTTCACAGTACACCAACATCAACAACTCTTTCCCCTTCATCTAATTGCTATAAGCAGCAAGCCTCTGGATCATCTACATCCATGTCACTGTCCCTTTTTTAGCATGAGAAATTCCTAAGGAAAGATGACATTGCTCTACACTGAGTTAAAGTCTTCTCCTTCAGGTTAAAATCCCCTCTAAAGGAAATTATGGCATTGCCGGATTCACATATCCCGGTTAAAGTAATTCTCCTTTATAAACAGTTGTGACATACAACCCCCTCTTTAGAGATGACAAATTCTCTCTAAAAGTCAAACCTTTTCAGCTTCATATCTTGGGCTTTGAACATGATACAAACCACTTTTCGCTTCACGTCTTGGGCTTTGAACAAGACACCAAAAACAACCATTTCCTCCCATAGAATAGGAGGAACTACAAACGCTCTGATTTCCCTGTTCGGTAAACGGGAATACATAGGCATAAGATTGAAAGAAAAATCTTAGCGAGCACGCTAAACAAAAACCCAAAATCCCATACTCTCATGTATCTATCAAAAGCATCAGTCCTAACATCCTAATCCTCGTTCCCCGCCAGAAAAACCAAGAAAGAGAGAAAATCATATTGGCAAAAATACAAATAACCAGTACAAAGGCCCCCCCGCATTGATAGCATTCGCAACCTAACAGACCGCTGTTTAAACTCAGTATGCAAAGCAGGGTTAATTGGAGACATCTATTTCCCTTCCTTCATCAGCTTTAATAGGATAAAAAATGAATCGACCTGTAGTAAGCTCAACCGCAGAGAGCGACCAGCGCTTAAGAACCGCGTCCAAAATCGCTCGCTACAGAAAAATGGCGCCCACCGTGGGGCCGATCTCTGTTTTTCTTCTTCCTTTTCACCTCTTGTGTGAATACCACAGATTGGGGCTTCCGCCGGGGAACCCATATTCTGTCAGAAACTTAGGATTCATAGCTTTAAAGGTCTAGGATGTTTAATACAAATATATATACTGCTTTTCCTAATTGTTATACATGTTTATTTTTCTGCTAATAGGAATGCGTGTGATGCCGCATGTGGAAAGATTGAGTATACACTTAAGATAAGTGATGGCGACGAGGTCGACCATCAACCTCAGTGGAGGCTGACCAATGCAACCCATTCTCTCACCTAGACAATGGGCTGATTGTTAAGTCTGAGAAGCTGAGGAGCCAAACCCTTTTGTAGTGCGGAAACTATCGGGAATAGTTGTTACGCGATACTACCCTCATTTGAGGCTGGTGATCTATTCTCGGTGAATGGCACTTACTCTAAGATTGCTCTACAACTCGCTGGCGATCCGTTTGTTGTTTTGCTTTCCTGGGAGGAGCTGATGATAATGAGTACAGGTACAAAAATCACCCTAGTATAAACCTTTGGGGATGGGTAGAGCCTTGACTTCATGACAACGACCCTTTGACCCCATGTTTTTTCTATGTCTTTGTGTGCTGCATTCATGCATTCATTTAAAAAACATTAAAACATTCAAAAAAGATTTTCTCTTCTAGTCTCTCTGTTTTTCAAATTAAACTAAGATTGTGATTGTAAATATCAGAGAAAAGGATTGCACTAATGGATTTCGGTAGAAGGAGAACTCATAGTTATACCTTTAAGGTTCCAAAGCTAGAGGATTTGAGAAGGTTAGCAAAAATGATCACTAACCCTGAGGCTTTCAGAGCCAAGCACAGAGGTTTTCTACCACTGCTAAGAGTCCATGTGATTGAGGGAATCATGGATGCGCTCATTCAATTCTACGATCCAGTTTATCACTGTTTCACATTCCCGGATTACCAGCTCGCACCAACGCTGAAGGAGTATTCTCATCTGATCGATCTACACATTACAGATCGAGCTCCATTTTCTGGACTGGAAGAAATTCCAAAGAATCAGATCATTGCAAGAGCAATTCATTTGGACGAGTCTGAGGTTAGGACTCACCTAACCACTAAGGGTGGCATCCAAGGTTTGCCAGCCCAGTTCTTGACAAAGAAAGCCCTGTATTTCGCCAGTATAGGAAACGTGACTGCTTTTGAAAGCATCTTTGTCTTGCTCACCTACGGGTTATTTTTGTTTCCCAACATCAATAACTTCGTCGATATTAACTCCATTAAGGTTTTTCTCATTGGAAACCCTGTACCGACTTTGCTCGCAGATGCATATCATTCTGTACACTTGGGAAATTTGTACAGCAGAGGGGAGATCACATGATGTGTACCTCTGCTTTACAAATGGTTTATCTCTCACTTGCCCAAGTATGCTGCTTTTTGGGATTGAAAGAGTGCCTTACGTTGGTCGCAGAAGATCATGTCTCTTACCAACTCTGATATAGATTGGTGTAATAGGATCTATGATAGAATCAGGATCATTTACCGTTGTGGAAACTTCCCCAACGTACCCCTTATAGGAACTAAGGGAGGAATCAACTACCATCCAGTTCTCGTTCATCGTCAATTTGGATACCCGATGAGACACGTCCCACAGAGTGTTCATCTAGAAGGTCTTTTCTTCAAGGAAGGAGAAAACGACAGAGCACTAAAGATGGAAATAGTGCATGCTTGGAAGCACGTTCATAAGAAAGGACGAGAGTCTCTGGGAAAACCAGACTGTGTCTCGGTGGAGCCTTATCTCCATTGGGTACAAACTAGAGCTCTCAAGCTGAAAATACCTTATCCTCGTTACGGAATTCTTCCGCCAAAGGAATCTGTCATGTACTTCATGACGGAAACTAAAAAGCTTCAGGTTACTCTCAACAAAGTTCAAAATGAGAGAAGGTCTTGGAAGAACAAGTACCGCACCCTCGACGTAGAGTGCATCAAAATACAGCAATTACTAAAAGAGAAAGATGCTCTGATTGAAATTTTGGAGCAACATGCTGTAGAGAATCAAGATGACCAAAGGAATTTGCTCACTCCTTTCACCTGGCAAAGGAACGATAACCCGACAACGGCCCAGGAGCCCCGGTCAAAGAAAAGGAAGATACCAGAATCAGCACCCGATTTCTCTTCAGAGAGGACTCGGGACCCATTAGTTTAGGTTTCTGTTTCTGCACCTTGTAATCTACTGTATTTCCATTTCTATAATCCTTTGAATTCAATAAAAGGGGTTTCCCCACCGTTTGATATTTGCAATCTAATTGTTGAAGGTTATTTTTATTAAACCAAATCATTGCATTCATCATTCTCACATCGCGTATTCTTCTTATCTACGAATCTCACGTTTGTGTCTCGGTTCTAGAGTCAAACTGTCTCATTCGTATAATACTCGGGCCAATCGTCAGAAAAGGATGGATGATCTTAAGGAAGAAAACAGAGAGTTGAAAGAAGAGATCGACGCTCTAAGAGAGGATATGAGAAAGCTTCGTAACGACATGCAAGCCATGGCAGAAGCTCAGCTACAACGAACTGTGATCTCAGAGATCACCTCAACGCCCATCGTGGAGAAGTATGATCCTAGGTATCAAATGCCGAAAGATCGTCCCTGGGGCACGCCTGTTAACTATATCCCGGAAGGATATGTTCCCCCGATCACTGAGGATCATGGAATTACAACAGAAGCCGCTGGGCCTGAAGGTTACAAACTTTGGGAAAGCGAAGATGCCAGAGGCATACTAAAGACTCCTGAAGGTTACAAACTTCGGGAGATGCCAAGACTCACTGCCGTAGTCACGGTACCACCCCCTGTGGTGCATACTGTCCCGGAAGGACAGATTCCACAGATACCTGCTGGTAAAAAGGAAACTATGTTTGACCGAATGGAGGAATTCTAGGAGCAGTTCCTGGAAATACAGAAGGAGCTGCAAGCCATTTGCAGTCAGGATTTATTTGGAAAGGACGCGCAGATCTCTGCTTGGTCCCAAATGTGAAAGTCCCGCACAAATTTCAAGTGCCCGACTTTGAAAAATACAAGGGTAACTCTTGCCCTCAAACCCATCTGGTGATGTACGCTCGGTGAATGTCAGCTCAGACGGAGAATCAGGACCTACTGATTCACTACTTCCAGGATAGTTTAACTGGTGCCGCATTAAAATGGTACATGGGTTTAAACCGTGCTACGATCAGTATTCAGAGATCTTGGTACTGCCTTCATCCAACAATACAAATACAATTTGGACATGGCACCCGACAGAGATCAACTCAGATCAATGTCGCAAAAGGACAAGGAAACCTTTAAAGAGTATGCTCAAAGGTGGCGTGAAATTGCCGCTCAAATTTGTCCACCTCTTGAGGAAAAAGAGATGACAAAGATCTTCTTAAAAACCTTAAGCTCATTTTACTATGACTGAATGGTTGCCAGTGCGCCCAGTGACTTCACCGAAATGGTCGGCATGGGCATACGTCTTGAGGAAGCCGTCCGAGAAGGACGTTTGGTAAAAGACACTGGATCGACGAGCGGTACTAAAAAATATGGTAGTGCTCTCCCTAAGAAAAAAGAGCAAGATATTGGGAATATCTCTCTCGGAAAGCAAAGGCGACGTTATCAACCGGTAGCAGCTGTGACTCCTGCTATCAGCCCTGCGCCTATTCCTACGTATCAACCTCAGGTTGCGCAGAGCCAACCTGATCAGTAAAGGACACAACAGCCTCTTCAGCAGGCTCGTCCTCCATATAACAACAACTGTACAACACGGCCACCAGGATTTGATCCTATACCCGTAACGTACACAGAGCTGTTTCCATTACTGCTAGCCAAGGGGCACATTCAGACTAAGTCCCCTCTTACAGTACCATAAAATCCGCCTTTTTTGGTTTAAGGTGGATCAAACTTGCCCTTATCATCAAGGAGGATCAGGGCATAACATTAATACTTGTCTTAATTTCAAGTCCGACGTGCAGAAGCTTGTTAGGAACGGGGTCTTATCCTTCAAGGATACAAATCCTAATGTTCTTACGAACCCGCTGCCTCAACATGAGAAGGCTGCAGTCAATTTGATAGAAGGAGAGACTAACGATGTCTATCAAATTCACGATGTACTCTTGTTGAAAACCAATTTCGTCAAGATGCATTGTAGACAGAGTGGATATGACCATGTGCCACCCCATAATTATCATCAGTGTGATATCTGCTCTAAAGACAACCAGGGATGTTCTGTAGTGTAAGCAGCCCTACAGGAACAAATGGATCTCGGATGGATCCAAGAGCACCGAGTTTGTGGAGTTAACATGGTTTACACGAATTCTAACGTCATTCAGAACCATGATATCCGTGCAATGAATGTCAACTTGGTGGCGATGCACTCAAGGCAAAGCCAGTATCATAATCTGTCGCGGCACGATTACAGTTCCTGTCTGATTTGCTCGGTAAATAAACAGGGATGCTCTTTCATACAGGAGGCCCTCCAGCGTAAGATGGATCTTGGATGGATCCAAGATTACCATGATAGGGACTCCTATCAAATCAACATGGTTCAGATCTTCGATATTCGCGTGATGAATACCAACCTGGTAGAGTTACATGCTGAACAGGTCCGACTCAGATTCCTAATATCACATGACTATCAAAGCTGTAAGATGGGTTGCAAAAACGATCGAGGTTGTACCCTTGTCTAGGAGGCACTTCAGCACTTGTTAAATCACTGGTGGATGCCAATTTATATGGATGAAGATACTCAGCAAATTAGTATTAGTAACAGGAATCCTACTCGGCGTCAGAGTCAGGATGTCCGAGCTGTGGAAGCTAACCTAGTAAGGTTACATTGTATTCAAAGTAGGCGTGGCCAGGTACCACCAGACAATTATGAACGTTGCGGCGTCTGTTCGGAAAGTAACCAAGGGTGTTACTTTGTGAGAGCAGCTCTTCAGGGTCAGGTAGATCGTGGAGAGATTCGCCCATATCCGGGTTCTGGACCCATCAACTGGACACCGAACTACCTTGCCGAGTAAGTTGAGGATGTTGTCACGATCTTTGGTCGTCACCAGACCAGGGATGTTTTTGCCATTATCCCTCTACTTGACGAATCTAAGGTTCCCAACCGGGAACGGATCGAGATTATATATGATGGTCAGAAAAATCAGAAAGTTCTCATAGTCATCTATCTGCCAGGACCAACACCGTATGAATCAACTAAGGCTATCCCTTACAAATACGGTGCAACGACAGTTAAAAATGGAAAGGAAATTCCATTACCCTCCGTCGTGAATATTGCAGACATCAGTCGTGTAACACGGAGTGGCAGAATCTTCAACCGAGGGGTTGGGGAACCTAACAAAGAAAAGGAACATCATACAGAAGCTCCCGATCCATCAGTCGGTCAATTCAGTAATCCCGACCTTTCGAAAAATAATGATGAGATGCTGAAGCTCATCCAAAGGAGTGAATACAACATTGTTGATCAATTGTTACAGACTCCTTCAAAGATCTCGGTATTATCACTGTTACTCAGTTCAGAAGCCCACAGGGAGGCTCTACAAAAAGTCTTGGAGCAACCCTTTGTGGAACAGGATGTAACAATCAGACAGTTCGATAGTATTGTCTCTAACATCACTTCTTGCAATAATTTGGGATTTAGTGATGAGGAATTACCCGAAGAGGGTCGTCGTCATAACATGGCGCTCAATATTACAGTTAACTGCCAGGACGATGCTTTAGCCAGCGTACTTGTAGACACAGGGTCAGCCCTGAATGTTATGCCGAAGTCCACTTTGATGCAATTATCATTCAAAGGCCCTCCGATGAAAATCAGCGAGGTTGTCGTCAAAGCATTCGACGGATCCAGAAAAACGGTTATCGGCGAAGTTGATCTTCCCATAACTATTGGTCCTCACACTTTCCAAGTCACTTTCCAGGTCATGGACATCCGGGCAACGTACAGTTGTTTATTAGGAAGACCTTGGATACACCAGGTTGGAGCGTTACTTCAACCCTCCACCAAAAGCTAAAGTTCGTCAAGAACGATCAACTTGTCACAGTCTGTGGAGAGCAAGCCTTGCTTGTGAGTAGCTTATCATCATCTACTGGTATAGAACTCGAGGAGGTTATTGGAACTCAGTTCCAAGCACTATCGGTATGCAAGAACAATCAGTTCAAAGGAGGAACCTCGATTTCCTCATACAAAGATGCTATCAAAGCGGTCGAAAGTACCGATACAAAAGGATGGGGACAGCTTGTCATTCCTATTGACAATAAAACAAAGAAGGGTCTTGGTTTTTCTGCAACCTGTACCCAGACAGCTGCCAACGATGAAAGTCTTCATCCCCTTCAAAACTTCTTCCACAGTGGAGGTTTTCTTCACCCGGTGTCTCAAGCAGTACATGCTATCAATGAGGAAGATCCCTCTGACACAGATGAAGAATGGAAGTCCTACCTTAACGAGGACTGTTATATGTCTCAGGAAGAGGTGCCTACGCCATTTTGCTATATCGCACAGAGTCCGAGATTTATACCAAGGTTAGACGTCGAAATGATATATGGAGATTGTGATCCGGAAGGATGTCGTGCTCCGCCAAATTCATTAGAGGAGGACACTCCGATGAAAGACAACTTTGACCACAACTACTATGGTCCAATGGATGGTCTGCCAATGTGGCAACCTTACCCAGGAAACTTGGGGCAAGAAAGTCAGCCGAGTAATGAAACTCAGCTGAGCATTATTGAACAGAATACCTGTGTCCCCACCATGTCATGGGATCAACACTCAGGTTATTCAGAAACTACTCAACATGAAGATGAATTTGCAACATTTGCAGGACTTAAATTCATCAACTATGCTTTTCCCGAGGTCAACGTCATCGAGAGGGATGACAACTCCAGTTCCAAAGAAGTTTGGGATACCTTGGTACAACCGAGTGGAAAATACGACTTTATGGTCAAGTACACTGCTCCCGAAAGCTCTCGTATCAGGTTCGAAGACATCCAGCCTATTGGATGGGGAGATACAGCTGAGAGCACAACTGCTCTGTAAAATGCAACTGAGGAATCCTTCTACGACAATTCTGTTTGGGAGACAGATTCCAATGATCCCGCTCCACCAGAAATCAGCTTCATTTCTGAAGACAAATCAAGGAAGGTGCCAGACTTTGTGATTCACCGAGGAGTTCACCGCCCATGGGTTGCCGTCGAGGTTCCGAAGATCGTTCATCAGTCAAAGTAATTGCCATCTTTAACCTTTCACCCTGCCCAGGTGAAACAGATGTTTTGATAGGGCTCGCTTTCTGTAAATTTTCCCTCTTCGCTTAGTCCAAAGTGACAGAGTTTTGTTTTATAGGGATGTAGTTTCAAGATTCGACTTTTTCATTAATAAAATAATGTCGTTCTGTAATTTCCGCATTAATTGTTGTTTTCTCTTTTTGCTTTTTCAGAAAATGGTAATCCTAAAAAAAACAATTCAAATAAAAACAAGCAGTAAAATAAAACACTGCACACACTTGTATTTTCTCTATCTCTTCTAAACACGAATCATCACGTCATGCAGATTGCTTGTTTTAAACCCCGTTGAAACATACGATCCGATGCCTTCTCCCAACTTTGAGTTTCCGGTATTCGAGGCTGAAGAAGAAAATGACGACAAAATTCCAGAAGAGATCTCCCGACTACTCAGACAAGAGGAAAGGTCCATTGAACCTCGCAAAGAGCCATTGGAAACGGTAAACTTGGGTTCAGATCAAGAGAAAAAAGAAATCAGGATTGGGGCACTGCTCAGTCCAACTGCCAGAGAGGGTTTGATAAAGCTTCTCAAAGAATTTCCTGATGTATTCGCTTGGTCCTATCAGGATATGCCAGGGTTGGATACCAGCATTGTGGAACATCACTTACCGTTAAGATCAGAATGTCCGCCAGTAAAGCAAAGGTTGAGACGCACTCACCCGGATATGGCCATCAAAATCAAAGAGGATGTGCAGAAACAGATTGACGCGGGTTTCCTCGCTACGTCTGAATATCCTCAATGGTTAGCCAACATCGTACCCGTTCCCAAAAAGGACGAAAAGGTCAGAATGTGTGTCGATTACAGAGATCTGAATAAGGCTAGTCCAAAGGACGACTTTCCTTTACCACACATTGACATGCTGGTAGACAGCACAACAAAGTTCAAAATTTTCTCCTTCATGGATGGATTCTCGGGCTATAACCAGATCAAAATGGCGCCGAAAGACATGGAGAAAACTTCGTTCATTACCCCATGGGGCACCTTTTGTTACAAGGTAATGTCGTTCGGTTTGAAGAACGCCGGGGCAACCTATCAAAGGGCTATGACTGTAACGCCCCAGTTTTGCCAATTTTATTTTATGGAGTCGTTTTGATTATTTTATTATTATTTTATTTTATTTCCGACTTTTATGTGAAAATATGTTATTTTTCGTCGTGATTATATTTTATTGCGTTTTGGGAACGTGTGCGAGATATTTGAGTGTGGGGGTATTTTGGACATTTCATAGATATTTTTACTAAGTTAGTAAGAAAAGAAAATAGAAAAGAAAAGGGAAAGAAAAATAGAGAGAAAGAAAGAAGAAAGAAGGAAAAAGAGAAGAAAAGAGGAGAAGAGAGAAAAGAGTGAAATTGAAGAAAAGAGCGGAAAAATCATCAAGAACAAGTCCTAGAATCGATTTAAATCGGGTAAGGGTGTGAAACTCGATTATTCTATGATTGTATACGATTATGTATGTGTGTTTGTTGTTGTTTTGGATTGAATTGGTGGAAAATGAGCAAAAACCCATATTTGGTAAAAATTGGGTAGGAATTGATTTGAATGTGTCAAAACTTGTGTTGATTGTGTTTTAGATTGTCTATACATGTTTGCTATGCATTATTACACTTCAAATTGCTGTTTTTCTAAGTTTTAGGTGATGAATTGGTTGATGTTGGGTTGGAAAACGCAGAAATTGTTCTGCAGAATTTTTCTGGGTCTGTCCTGGCCATACGCGTAAGGGGCTTGCCAATACGCGTATGAGACCAGGCGATACGCGTAACATTGTGCTGTTTTGGGGGCAATACGCGTATGAACTTGCATGTTTTACCAGCCTTCTGGTGATACGCGTATGGGCGAGGTGCATACGCATATGGATTTGTGAAACGTGGTTTTGTGAAGGAAAATTGCTCTGTCAATACGCGTATGGGAATAGGTGGTACGCGTATGGACAGGAGAATTGCAAAAATGTGATTTTTCAAAATGTGTTTTCGGTTTTGTCCGTAACTTTGGTTCCGATTATCCGATTTTTGTATTCTTGGTGTCGTTGGAAAGGTATCGAGACGTACTTTGTGATTATGAGGTTTTGAGGATTGTTAGCCGATTAAATTTTGTCGGGAAATGTGAATAGTGTCGAATCTCGACTTTTGTCGTTTTAATGGTGCATAATTGTCATGTATTATGCTATATGTTTGTGCTTTGGATATGTATGCCTTATATGCTGTTGTGAGGATAAGCTGTGGCCGAAAGGCAAGAAATGCTAAGTGTTGTATTTGATGATTTATGCATGATTATGAATGTGTGCATGGATGCAATGTGAGTGTCATGAGTCATTGTATGCCAAGCATCATAATATGCATTGTGGAAACGTCCTGAGAGACGGTTTGATTCCTGAGGGAATATGTTATACCATCGTGTGCCTCGAAAATATGAGGCGCTGCCTGAGGACTTAAAGCGATGGGTATAGACGATTGTGGGCTCCTTTGGAGACTTAAAGCAATCCTTAACGTCGTGTGCCTCGAAAATATGAGGCGATGCCTGAGGACCTAAAGCGACGGGTGAACATCGTAGGCCCGACGGGGAGTTACTTGAGATTCTCAGTAACGAGCGATGGTTCCAATAGTTCCTGAGTGAACTGATGATGAGACATTGGAAGTAGGTACCGCATGGGATGTGCATAGAGTCGTTGTGTCGGTCTATGATCATTGCATAAATCATGAATTAATTGTGTGTGAATTTGTGAATGTGATTGATGATTGTATGGTATATGTGTGGTGTGTAATGGTATTCGATGCTTGAGAATTGTGCGGTATTATGTTATATGTGGTTGTGGTGAGAATGTGTTACTTGTACATTTTTGTGGTTATATATATAATTTTATTCAATTATATTATGGTTGTTTTTCTCACCCTTCTGTTGTTTTATAACGCTCTATGAGGCGTTGCAGATTAGAGCTGCTGGAGGTATTCCTTTATGTGAAGCATTGCGTCTTCATTATTTTGGTCGGTCGGCTCTGATATGTGACTCCGGGTAGTTAGGGTGGCCGCGTGCTATTATTTTGTATATCTGATGATATATTTTGGTTGTACATATGCTACCTGATGTTTAACAAACTGTTTATATGTGTATATGTCTATATGTTAATCAGATTTTAGATCTTTCCGCTTTAATTCTAATTTCTGAAAAGTGGGTGTAAGGAACTAAGTTTCCTCTGTATGATTGCTACCCCACAGTTGCATATCATTATGGGCAGGTGTTGTATGCTATATTTTGTTTCAATTGATGTGATTTATCCCTTTCTATGCCGCGAATTCAAATGTACTCTGACAAAATTTCGAATTTTCTTTTAGTGCTTTAAATGCATGTTAATTGGGGGTATAGATCGGGGGCGTCACATTAAGTGGTATCAGAGCCAGTCCGTGTCAGTTGTGTTTGTTGTGTTAGTTGTGTCAGTTGTGTCTGGCATTTTGGGCGAGTTGTTGTTGTGCGACAGTTGTGTTGAGCAAGTTGTTGTTTAACTATAGTTTCTGTTTTGGACGAACAGAATATGGTTGGTCGTAATGATGCTGCTTTGGCTGCGGCGATGGAGGCTATGGCACGAGCTGTGCAGGGTGCACCGAATGCTGCAGGAAACGATGAGTTTAGAAAGAATAAGCCGTCGGTCTTTAAAGGGAAACATGACCCGGATGGGGCGCAGTTGTGGTTGAAAGAGATTGAGAGGATTTTCAGGGTAATGGATTGTGACGATGATGATAAGGTGAGGCTGGGCACTCATATGTTGCACGAAGAGGCTGACGACTGGTGGATCAGTACTCGTCAGGTGTTGGAAGCTGAGGAGGAGGAAGAAGAGATTACTTGGGAAGTGTTTAGCCGAGAGTTTCTAAGGAAGTATTTTCCGGAGGATGTCCGAGGAAAGAAAGAGATTGAGTTTTTGGAACTAAAACAAGGTAATTTGTCTGTTGTTGAATATACTGCTAAGTTTATGGAACTTGTGCAGTTTTATCCTCACTGTGTGGAAGCGACAGCTGATTTTTCAAAGTGTGTGAAGTATGAAAGTGGGTTGCGTCCTGAGATAAAGCAGGCGATTGGTTATCAGAGGATTCGAAGGTTTGCTGATTTGGTGGAATGCTGTAGGATTTATGATGAAGATAGTAAGGCTCGTTCTGCTCACTATACAAGTGTAAGTGACAGGAAAGGGAAACAACAGTTCCGTGGTGGTCCGTATGTGTCACCAGCTGATAAAGGTAAACAAAGGGGTAATTTTGATCGAAGGTCGGGTGGAGGAGGTATGTCTAATGCTCCTAGGTGTTTTAAATGTGGTGAATTGGGTCATCGCCAGATGGAATGTAGGAAGAAAGTGGATAAGTGTTCTAATTGTGGTGGTATCGGACATGTTTTAGCTGATTGTAAAAGGAAGAATGTAGTGAACTGTTACAATTGTGGGGAACCTGGTCACATTAGTTCGAAGTGTCCGAATCCGAAGAAAGCTCAGGCTAGTGGCAAAGTGTTTTCATTGGCGGGAACTCAGACTTCAAGTGCTGATCGTCTGATAAGAGGTACTTGCTTTATTAATAATATGCCTTTAATTGGTATTATTGATACTGGAGCGACTCATTCGTTTATTTCGTCTGAGTGCGTGAAGAGTTTGAATCTTGTGTTGTCTGTGATGGATTTTGAGATGGTTATTGATACTCCAGCGATGGGGTCAGTAACTACTTCTTTGGTGTGTCTAAGTTGTCCTTTGGCCATTTATGGTAAAGACTTTGTGATGGATTTGGTGTGTTTACCATTGGAAGGTTTAGATGTGGTGTTGGGAATGAACTGGTTGCAATTTAATCGGGTGTACATTGATTGTTATCATAAGCTTGTAAGGTTTCCTTCTCTTGAGGAAGATGAAGACTCGAGTTTCTTGTCTACTAAAGAGTTGAAGAAACTTTTAGCGGACGAAGCTCAGTTGTTTGGATTATTTGCATCTTTGACTGTGGATAGTCAAGTTTCATTGGAGGTGTTTCCTGTTGTGTGCGAATTTCCTGAGGTGTTTCCTGAGGATATTTCAGATGTACCGCCAGAGAGAGAAGTTGAATTTTCGATAGATCTAGTTCCTGGTACTAGACCTGTTTCTATGGCACCTTATAGAATGTCGGCATCTGAATTAGTGGAGTTGAAAAAGCAGTTAAATGAGTTGTTGGAAAAGAGGTTCGTGAGGCCAAGTGTTTCTCCTTGGGGTGCTCCAGTTTTGTTAGTGAAAAAGAAGGATGGGAGTATGCGATTATGTATTGATTATCGCCAGTTGAACAAAGTGACGATTAAGAACAAGTATCCGCTTCCAAGGATTGATGATCTGATGGATCAGTTGGTGGGTGCTTGTGTATTTAGTAAGATTGATTTGAGATCGGGATATCATCAGATAAGGGTGAAAGAAGAGGATATTCAAAAGACGGCCTTTAGAACACGGTACGGTCATTATGAATATTCGGTGATGCCGTTCGGGGTTTCTAATGCGCCAGGTGTGTTTATGGAATACATGAATCGGATTTTTCACGAGCATTTGGATCATTTTGTGGTGGTGTTTATTGATGATATTTTAATCTATTCTAAGTCTCGTGAGGAACATGCAGAGCATTTGCGTATTGTTTTGCAGGTTTTGAAGGAAAAGAAGCTTTTTGCCAAATTGTCCAAGTGTGAATTCTGGTTGTCTGAGGTGAGTTTTCTTGGGCACGTAATTTCAGGTAATGGTATTGCTATGGATCCATCTAAAGTAGAAGCAGTTCTACAATGGGAGGTTCCTAGATCCGTTACTGAAATTCGAAGCTTTTTGGGTTTGGCTGGTTATTACCGGAGGTTCATTGAAGGTTTTTCTAAGCTAGCTCTTCCTTTGACGCAGTTGACTTGTAAGGGCAAAGCATTCATTTGGGATATTCAATGCGAAGAGAGTTTTTGTGAGCTGAAGAGAAGATTGACGACAGCTCCTATTCTGATTTTACCTGAGCCTAATGAACCGTTTGTTGTGTACTGTGATGCTTCTTTAATTGGTTTGGGTGGTGTTTTGATGCAGGAAGGTAAGGTTGTAGCTTATGCTTCAAGACAGTTAAGAGTTCATGAGAAAAACTATCCTACTCATGATCTTGAATTAGCGGCTGTGGTTTTTGTGTTGAAGATTTGGAGGCACTATCTCTATGGTGCGAGGTTCGAAGTCTTTAGTGATCATAAAAGCTTGAAATATTTATTTGATCAGAAAGAGTTGAACATGAGACAGCGGAGATGGTTGGAATTCTTGAAAGACTACGACTTTGGCTTGAATTACCATCCTGGTAAAGCTAATGTGGTAGCCGATGCATTGAGCTGGAAATCATTGCATATGTCCGCATTGATGGTGAAAGAGTGGGAACTTTTGGAGTCGTTTAGAGATTTGAGTTTGGTTTGTGAAGTGACTTCGGATAGTGTAAGGCTTGGAATGTTGAAAGTTACTAATGAATTTTTGTTGTCGGTAAGTGAGAAATAGAAGTTGGATTTGAAATTCGTTGATTTGATGATGAATGAGAATGTGGATTTCAAGGTTGATAATTTTGGTGTTTTGAGATTCCGTGGTCGTATTTGTATTCCTGATGATGCAGAGTTGAAAAGAATGATTTTGGAGGAAGGACACCGGAGTAATTTAAGTATACATCCTGGTGCGAATAAGATGTACCAAGATTTGAAGAAGATTTTCTGGTGGTCTGGTTTGAAAAGAGATGTGGCTCAGTTTGTGTATGCATGTTTGACTTGTCAGAAGTCGAAAGTGGAACATTTGAGACCTAGTGGTTTGTTGCAACCGTTGGATATTCCTGAGTGGAAATGGGATAGCATTTCGATGGATTTTGTTACGGGATTGCCGAATACGCAAAAAGGGCATAATGCTATTTGGGTGATTGTGGACAGGCTGACTAAATCGGCGCATTTCATTCCGATTGACATCAGTTTTTCTTTGGAGAGGTTAGCTGAGATCTATATCAGTGTGGTTGTGAAATTGCATGGAGTTCCTTTAAGTATTGTTTCTGATCGAGATCCTAGGTTTACATCGAGATTTTGGGAAAGTTTACAGAAGGCTTTGGGTTCTAGATTGAGGTTGAGTTCGGCTTATCATCCGCAGACGGATGGTCAGACCGAAAGAACGATTCAGTCTTTGGAGGATTTGTTGAGAGCGTGTGTTTTGGAACAAGGTGGTGCGTGGGACAGTTATCTTGCTTTGGTTGAGTTCACGTATAATAATAGTTTCCATTCTAGTATTGGAATGGCACCTTTTGAGGCTTTATATGGGCGAAGATGTCGAACGCCGTTGTGTTGGCACGAAACAGGTGAAAGTTCGGTGGTTGGACCGGATTTGGTGCAACAAACGACGGAAAAGGTAAAGTTTATTCGTGAGAAAATGAAGGCTTCTCAGGATAGACAAAAGAGTTATCATGATCGGAGACGGAAGGATCTTGAGTTTCAAGAGGGTGATCACGTATTTCTGAGAGTTACGCCGGTAACGGGTGTTGGTCGTGCTTTGAAATCTAAGAAGCTTACTTCTCGATTTATTGGTCCTTATCAGATATCTGCGAGAGTGGGTGTTGTAGCATATCATGTGGCGTTACCGCCGAATCTGTCGAATTTGCATGATGTTTTTCATGTTTCACAGCTTCGGAAGTATGTTCCGGACCCTTCACATGTGATTCCGATGGACGAGTTTGAGGTAAGAGATAACCTTACGGTCGAGGCTTTACCGGTTGATATTTTGGATCGCGAGGTAAAGCGGTTGAGGGGCAAGGAGATTGCACTGGTGAAAGTGGCGTGGGGAGGCACTGCTGAGGGGAATTTGACGTGGGAGTTAGAGAGTAGGATGCGGGAGTCGTATCCGGAGTTGTTTGTATCAGGTAAGATTTTCGAGGACGAAAATTTCTAAGTGGGGGAGAATTGTAACGCCCCAGTTTTGCCAATTTTATTTTATGGAGTCGTTTTGATTATTTTATTATTATTTTATTTTATTTCCGACTTTTATGTGAAAATATGTTATTTTCGTCGTGATTATATTTTATTGCGTTTTGGGAACGTGTGCGAGATATTTGAGTGTGGGGGTATTTTGGACATTTCATAGATATTTTTACTAAGTTAGTAAGAAAAGAAAATAGAAAAGAAAAGGGAAAGAAAAATAGAGAGAAAGAAAGAAGAAAGAAGGAAAAAGAGAAGAAAAGAGGAGAAGAGAGAAAAGAGTGAAATTGAAGAAAAGAGTGGAAAAATCATCAAGAACAAGTCCTAGAATCGATTTAAATCGGGTAAGGGTGTGAAACTCGATTATTCTATGATTGTATACGATTATGTATGTGTGTTTGTTGTTGTTTTGGATTGAATTGGTGGAAAATGAGCAAAAACCCATATTTGGTAAAAATTGGGTAGGAATTGATTTGAATGTGTCAAAACTTGTGTTGATTGTGTTTTAGATTGTCTATACATGTTTGCTATGCATTATTACACTTCAAATTGCTGTTTTTCTGAGTTTTAGGTGATGAATTGGTTGATGTTGGGTTGGAAAACGCAGAAATTGTTCTGCAGAATTTTTCTGGGTCTGTCCTGGCCATACGCGTAAGGGGCTTGCCAATACGCGTATGAGACCAGGCGATACGCGTAACATTGTGCTGTTTTGGGGGCAATACGCGTATGAACTTGCATGTTTTACCGGCCTTCTGGTGATACGCGTATGGGCGAGGTGCATACGCATATGGATTTGTGAAACGTGGTTTTGTGAAGGAAAATTGCTCTGTCAATACGCGTATGGGAATAGGTGGTACGCGTATGGACAGGAGAATTGCAAAAATGTGATTTTTCAAAATGTGTTTTCGGTTTTGTCCGTAACTTTGGTTCCGATTATCCGATTTTTGTATTCTTGGTGTCGTTGGAAAGGTATCGAGACGTACTTTGTGATTATGAGGTTTTGAGGATTGTTAGCCGATTAAATTTTGTCGGGAAATGTGAATAGTGTCGAATCTCGACTTTTGTCGTTTTAATGGTGCATAATTGTCATGTATTATGCTATATGTTTGTGCTTTGGATATGTATGCCTTATATGCTGTTGTGAGGATAAGCTGTGGCCGAAAGGCAAGAAATGCTAAGTGTTGTATTTGATGATTTATGCATGATTATGAATGTGTGCATGGATGCAATGTGAGTGTCATGAGTCATTGTATGCCAAGCATCATAATATGCATTGTGGAAACGTCCTGAGAGACGGTTTGATTCCTGAGGGAATATGTTATACCATCGTGTGCCTCGAAAATATGAGGCGCTGCCTGAGGACTTAAAGCGATGGGTATAGACGATTGTGGGCTCCTTTGGAGACTTAAAGCAATCCTTAACGTCGTGTGCCTCGAAAATATGAGGCGATGCCTGAGGACCTAAAGCGACGGGTGAACATCGTAGGCCCGACGGGGAGTTACTTGAGATTCTCAGTAACGAGCGATGGTTCCAATAGTTCCTGAGTGAACTGATGATGAGACATGAGACATTGGAAGTCGGTACCCGCATGGGATGTGCATAGAGTCGTTGTGTCGGTCTATGTGCATTGCATAAATCATGAATTAATTGTGTGTGAATTTGTGAATGTGATTGATGATTGTATGGTATATGTGTGGTGTGTAATGGTATTCGATGCTTGAGAATTGTGCGGTATTATGTTATATGTGGTTATGGTGAGAATGTGTTACTTGTACATTTTTGTGGTTATATATATAATTTTATTCAATTATATTATGGTTGTTTTTCTCACCCTTCTGCTGTTTTATAACGCTCTATGAGGCGTTGCAGATTAGAGCTGCTGGAGGTATTCCTTTTTGTGAAGCGTTGCGTCTTCATTATTTTGGTCGGTCGGCTCTGATATGTGACTCCGGGTAGTTAGGGTGGCCGCGTGCTATTATTTTGTATATCTGATGATATATTTTGGTTGTACATATGCTACCTGATGTTTGAAAAACTGTTTATATGTGTATATGTCTATATGTTAATCAGATTTTAGATCTTTCCGCTTTAATTCTAATTTCTGAAAAGTGGGTGTAAGGAACTAAGTTTCCTCTGTATGATTGCTACCCCACCGTTGCATATCATTATGGGCAGGTGTTGTATGCTATATTTTGTTTCAATTGATGTGATTTCTCCCTTTCTATGCCGCGAATTCAAATGTACTCTGACGAAATTTCGAATTTTCTTTTAGTGCTTTAAATGCATGTTAATTGGGGGTATAGATCGGAGGCGTCACAATGACTACTCTGTTTCATGACATGATACATAAGGAAATCGAGGTATATGTCGATGATATGATTGCAAAATCAAAAACAGAGAGTGAGCATGTTGAACATCTGTCAAAATTGTTTGAACGTTTAAAAAAGTTCAAGCTCCGCTTGAATCCCAACAAGTGCACCTTCGGTGTCCGTTCAGGGAAACTACTAGGGTTCATCGTCAGCCAGAAAGGAATTGAGGTTGATCCTGACAAGGTCAAGGCCATTCAAGAAATGCCTTCTCCGAAAACTGAAAAACAAGTCAGAGGATTCCTGGGACGTTCGAACTACATCTCCAGATTCATATTCCTCATGACCGCCACATGTGCGCCGATTTTCAAATTACTAAGAAAGAACCAGGATTGCGTTTGGACAGAAGATTGTCAAACCGCCTTTGACAGTATCAAGGAATATCTGTTGAATCCTCCGATTATATCACCTCCAGTGGAAGAAAGACCACTGATCATTTACCTCACAGTCCTAGAGGACTCAATGGGATGTGTACTTGGCCAACGAGACAAAACCAAAAGGAAAGAGTCTGCCATCAACTATTTGAGCAAGAAATTCACCGACTGTGAAACTCGGTACACGATGCTTGAAAAAACTTGTTGCGCTTTGGCTTGGGCAGCCAAACGTCTTCGCCAATACATGATTCGTCATACTACTTGGTTAATCTCCGAAATGGATCCAATCAAGTACGTTTTCGAAAAACCTGCTCTCACGGGAAGAATTGCTCGTTGGCAAATGTTGTTATCAGAATATGACATAAAGTACCACACTCAGAAAGCCGTTAAGGGAAGTATTTTAGCCGATCATTTGGCTCATTAACCGATTGACGATCAAGAATCAATCGGGTTTGACTTCCCAGACGAAGATGTCATGTATCTAAAGATGAAAGATTGCGATGAATCGCTACCCAGTGAAGGGCCAGAACCAGGTTCCCAATGGGGACTGATCTTTGACGGAGCAGTTAATCATTATGGAAACGGAATTGGGGCAATAACTGTTACCCCTCAGGGTACCCACATTCCTTTCATCGCTTGACTTACGTTCAAATGCACAAACAAAGAGGCCGAATACGAAGCTTGTATCATGGGTCTCGAGGAAGCCATTGATTTAAGGATAAAAAATTTGGACGTATACGGCGACTCAGCCCTGGTTATCAATCAGATAAAAGGAGATTGGAACACATACCAATCAGGATTGATTCCTTACAAAGACTACGCAAGAAGGTTGCTACCTTTCTTCAACAGAGTTGAGTTTCATCACATCCCTCGTGAGGAGAATCACATGGCTGATGCATTAGCCACTATCTCTTCCATGATTAGTGTAGGTCAATGGAACGACTTACCTAAGATTGACATAATGCGCCTTGAACGGCCCGCTTACATCTTCACGATTGAAGCAGTCATAGACGACAAACCTTGGTATCACGATATCAAATACTTCCTTCAGAAACAAAAGTACCCACCTGGGGCATCCAGGAAGGATAGAAAGACCCTCAGAAGATTGGCTGGAAACTTCTTCCTGAGCGGTGACACTCTCTATAAGAGAAATTTTGACATGGTCTTACTCCGATGCGTAGACAGACCAGAAGCAGACATGCTTATGAAAGAAATTCATGAAGGGTCCTTTGGCACTCATGCCAATGGACACGCAATGGCGAGAAAAATTATCAGAGCAGGGTACTATTGGTTGACCATGGAATCCAACTGCTACAAGTACATGAGGAGGTGCCACAAGTGTCAGATATACTCCGACAAAATTCATGTACCGCCATCACATCTCAAAGTTCTCTCTTCCCCATGGCCATTTTCCATATGGGGAATCGACATGATTGGCATGATCGAACCTAAGGCTTCAAACGGACATCGGTTCATCCTGGTAGCCATTGACTATTTCACCAAGTGGGTCGAAGCAACGTCATTCGCCAATGTAACCCGACAAGTGGTGGTCCGATTTATCAAAAACAATATCATCTGCCGTTATGGTGTTCCAAGCAAGATCATTACTGATAATGGATCTAACTTGAACAACAAGATGATGAAAGAGTTGTGTGCAGAGTTCAAGATCGAACATCATAACTCATCTCCCTACCGACCAAAGATGAACGGAGCGGTAGAAGCGGCTAACAAGAACATCAAGAAGATCGTTCAAAAGATGGTTGTAACCTACAAAGATTGGCACGAGATGCTACCCTTTGCTCTTCACGGTTATTGCACATCTGTCCGCACTTCAACAAGGGCTACCCCTTTCTCTCTAGTGTATGGCATGGAGGCAGTGCTCCCCATAGAAGTGGAAATCCCGTCAATCCGAGTATTGATGGAATCTAAGCTCACCGAAGCTGAATGGTGTCAAAGCCGACACGATGAACTGAATCTGATCGAAGAAAAGAGAATTACGGCACTATGCCATGGTCAGCTGTATCAACAGAGAATGAAGAGGGTGTTTGACAAAAAGGTTCGACCCCGCATCTTCAGGAAAGGAGGCCTCGTGCTCAAGAAGATCCAGTCATTTCTCACTGATTCGCGAGGTAAATGGACTCCGAATTATGATGGCCCCTATGTGGTCACGAAAACTTTCTCAGGCGGCACCTTGAGACTTGCAACCATGGACGGAGAGGAATTTGCCTACCCCACAAATGTTGATGTAGTCAAGAAATACTTCGCCTAAAAAACACGTCTCGGTGGATTGAAAACCCGAAAGGGCGGTCCAGGCAAAAGTTAGAGACATAAAAAAAAAATCAACCCGGTGGATTGGAAATCTCCAAGTACAATCCAGGCAAAAGTTAGGGATAATGGCAAGTAACTATGTTCAACAGAGGCGAATCCCTCAGCAGCAGCAGTAATGCCATTCATCAGAAAACTCCAGTCAAGGTCATCTTTGACAGAAGCTCGGGATGCCCAGAATTCAAAGTTGGTAGAAGGATAGTGGTCGTTATGTTTCAACGTAGCCCTTTTCCCTGTAAATTACCATTTTTTAACTTTGTAATTACTCTTTGGAATCACGCGTTTGGCTGATCTCCATCTTATCAATAAAATTTGAGCCTTTGTGCTTTTGTTTGTAATTCTTACTTGTTTTAGCTTTACAGAACGACGTTGTTAACATGATTAATGATTCTTGAAATAAAACAAAAATGAATTTACTTGTTAAAACTTTTTCTGCTTTTAAATTAAAGACGACAATTTCTTTTGACTATTGAACATCAGAAGAACATCGTTCGCTTCTCCAGAAGTAATCGAACCTCAGAGTGCAGAATCAAAGTACTCCTTCTAACCCAGTACGCTTGAATGAAGGATCAACTGTGTCAGAGACCTTATTTCATCTGACACGCCTCAGCAGAGTTCTCATCTCCTAAGCCCGACCAACGGTAGCTCCCAACGGGGACTGTCTCTCCTAAGCAAGGTGGAATTGCTATCTTGAACCAGCGATATTTCCATATGCCCCGCGATGGCCGAGTATCCAGTCGTGTTCACCTGTCAGTTTGTATATTGCGTCAGTTTTGTCGGCATAAACATACATATATCATGCATTATTGATTTGCATTCATATTTCATATTGCATCGCTATCACTCTAGTCGGTCTTATCCCCCCTAGTGATAACAACCCTCTCAATCGAGTCATCGATTCTTTCCTCGTCAGGAAGTGTCGCGTCTGAACAATCTCTCCTCCAGTTTATTTCTGGATGAAAGTTGGCCCTTGGCCACTTTGATAACTTGAACCTCTGAAAATCCAGAGAAAACGTTCAACAAACATCATTCTTCGCCATTGAAGATGATATCCTTGCTTTCTCGGATTAAGGAAAATCCACAGAGAAAGCCTCGTAATCAGAGATTCGGCAGCATGCCAGTTTCGCTCCGAAGAGACCGCTGATGAAAAGGTCATCGGCACCTCAAAATTGGACCCCATCATATGGCGTTTCTCCGGGAAGATCCCGAGAAAAGTATGATGTAATCCCAAACGAAGGCAGTCTCTCAAGAGACTCGCTTTCCCCAGATAGAGTCGGCAAATGGCGTCTCTAACAGAGAAGTTTATACACCTCTACAACCCAGATGATTGGGCTCTCCAGCGAGTCTAACGTCAAACTTTTTCCCATCAAATGGCATCTCCCCAGGAAAATTCGGCGAGAAGTTAGAGGAAAATCACTACGCATAGCGTCCCTTGTCAATAAAGTTTATTGACAAAAGAAACTAAGACCAGTTCCTTGGTAGGAAACCAGGATCGAGGGGAAGTTTAAATCAGAAACTAAGACCACATCCTTGGTAGGAAACCAGGATCGAGGGGAGGTTTATTTCAACTAAGACCAGTTCCTTGGTAGGAAACCAGAATCGATGGGAGGTTTATTCCAAAAGAAAACTGAGACCAGTTCCTTGGCTGAAGACCAGGATCGAGGGGAAGTTTACCTTTTCTAAGCATCATTGCTTAGCAAAAGAAGATGAATGCGTAAGCTGCCATTCATAGCCATCAAAATTTTGGGTATTCCGATGTTTAATCCTCTTGCACCCCGAATGCCCGAATACCTTCGTCATTCACACCTTCGGGTCCAAGAAGATTAAATAGGGGCATCTGTCATACCCCAAATTTTGACCACTAAGATTTCCCATCATTGTGAAAATCATCATCACAATATGGAAGTACCATTATATTTCATTAGTCTCCCCAAAGATGGGTGAGCATCCACTACAATCAAATTTAGGGTTTCAAGCCCTCTCAGAGCCTTATACAAAGGATCAATCAAGGAATGACATGATATTCAACTTGTCTAACCTCTCAAATATCCACAATGGATCAAAAGGACTCCCACTTCAAGGATTAAGCACAAGGCTGCTCCCTTCTAGGTGGATTAAGTCTCAAGATCGACAGTGTCACCAAATTAGGGTTTTGGTCGACCAGGGCCTCCAGATGGAAATTTTTCATCTGGGCACAAGCCAATGATCCAAAACCTAACCTAATATACTCCATGGAACTTCATGGACCCAATCATCAAGTCAATTTTGCCTCAGGGGATGCATTCATCAAAAATCAGGAATTAGGGTTTCTTGACCTAATTCACCCCTAAGTTGACTTTTGGTGCAAATCATGAGCCAAGACCTCAAGAGAGGATTTGAGGGTCTCTAATGAACTATATTGATCCATTTGGAACAATGGATTAATCCAAGAAGCTTGAGCAACAAGTCTCAATTTCATCTGCACCACAATTAGGGTTTTAAGGAAAAAGTCAACTGTAACTTTGACTTTTGACCAGGACATGCTCCCAAGCCCTATGACATGCACCAATATACCCTATAACACCCATGGAACATGTCCATCAAGTTTGATTTAGGTCAAGGACATGATTTCATGAAGAATTGCACAGTTTGGAATTCATCTGATAAAAAGTCAAATGTGCACAAAAGTCAACTTTGACTTTTTGAGATTTTTCACCAAAATGGATTTTTAACCCTAAAATGATGTTAATGTATGATTTGAATCATCATTCATCAAGAAAAATCAAGAAAAGTTGGATAACTTGTAAAAGGGGTAACCATAAAAACTTAGAAAATTTTCTAAGTTAAAAATAAAGTGGCTAGGGTACCAACTTTGGAGGGTCATAACTCCTAAACCACAAGGCCATTTTTTTTCCATCCAAAGCTTGATTTGTAGATCTTATTGCCCTCTACAAAAACTTCAACTAGACCTAACTCCAATTCATTATGGATTTTGAGCTATGAGTGAGCCAAAATGGCTGAAAATATGAAAGTACACCATTTCCCAACACTTAGAAAAATTCTGGGCAAGGCAGATTTTGTGTTGAAACACCAAAACTTGTGAGATCTTTTCACATAGATGCAAGCTGAATCAAGTCCAAAGTTAAACATCAATGTTGTTGCATATGTTGCCAAGAATTTAAAGAGCTTAACAGCATGAATTGATTCAACTTGAGCCAAGAGAAATCCATGCCCAAAGTCATGCTGCTGCAAGCTGTTTTGGAAAAATCAGTTTGCATGTTTGCTTGCCACACACGATTTTGAACCAAAAATTGAGGATCAGCATGCCACATGTATTCAAACCAATCACATTGCATCTGATCCAACTGATAAATCTGAGTCAAAAGGCCAAGGAATCTTCCAACTTGAAATTCATCCACTTTGGCACATTTTGCCTTGAATTCAAAGTGCATTAATGTGGAATAGTGCATTGTCAAGGTAGCTACCCTACTCAGTCAAGTTCTCTGATTAAACAATAATAAAAACATCTGAGGAATGTGATTTTGGTCAAGGCATAGCCCTGCTCTTGGGAATGGCTAGCTTGCCTTGCTTGAGAAGAAATCCTCCAAGCCAATCCATGCAAATGTGATCTGATCCAGCAGCCATTCACTATTCCTCCAAAACAAAAGTTGATCACCTATAAATAGAGGTCCCAATGGATCATTCAACTCACACCAAAGCCAGTTACAACACTGCTTTCTCTCATTCTTCCTTGAACCTCAAGTTTTTTGGTTTTTGAGTAACCACTATCAGGTTTTGAGTTGCAGCCTTAGGCAATCAATTCCAATTACTCAAACGCATCATATATGATGTATTTGAGGTGTCCAAACACTTAAACACTGACTGTAACACCTCAGGCTCAAAATCACCCTTCAACCAAGCCATTATACCTCAATTATGCAGGTGGAGGTCTCCAGTTTGATCCAAAGAGTTTCAAAGTGTTCCAAAGCTTGTAACACACTCCATAATATCCATTGAAGCTGTAGGGATCATCAGTTCACGACTGGAACAAAGTTTGTGCAGAATTCCATTTCAGCTTGCATCAAGGTAAGCCTCACAACTCAAACTCCATGATCCATGCATATTTCCTCGCATGATATTTTTGCCAATTGCTTGCCATCATATGCTGATTGTTTTCCCTCAAAAAATTTGATCATTGCACTCATAATCATGCCTACTCGATTGCTTTTGCAAAGTTAGGGTTCATACGGCCACAATGATATAATTTGTTATACACTGAAAATGAATAAAATTGGGTATTGCCATCTTCTTCCTTGTGAAAAAATGCGTGAGTTTGGTGTTTGAATGATGTCCAATGGTTGAGAGATGAGTGAGATATAGTGCTTCACGCACGAGCTCGAGGAAGAAGATGGCCATGGCGCCATTCTCAGAAAATCCAACTAAGTTCTCTATATATTTTTCCCTTGCCATGTTATATTTGAATTGGCATTGCGCCCCAGCGGTTCATCAGCTGGTTTTGTGTGTATTGGCAAGCGAGAGGTCTAGGGTTCGAATCCCCCTCGCCCCAGACTTCTTTTTATCACTTGTTTATTTTGTTATTTTTCATATTATTATTTTTAATGATTTGAAAAATTAATAACTTCTTCAATTTTTATCATTTTTTATTGGTTCTTTTTGCAACAATTCACAAAAATATTGAAATATTTTATTCCACCAAAAAATTAGATTTATATTATTTATTTAATATAATTAGTATTTTTGTGAATAAATTCATTTTTAATTGTTTTTAAACATTCTAAAAGTGAATATTTACTTTGAAAATCAAAACCTAATGAGTTTAAATATTCCTTGTGATTATCCCTCATTTTTTCCAAACCTTAAACAATAATCATAAATGGATTATTCAAATTTATTTTGAATTTTGTTTGATTTTCTTTAAATATTTACTTTTAAAGATTAAAATTAGGGTTTTTGATTAATTCAACTTTCAAAATTGATTTTCAAATACACTTGGGCCTCTAATAGAGTGTAAGACCCAATCCTTTTTTGACCAAATCATTTTTGGGCCTCAGTGTATTGTATAAGTCCCGATACCGTAAAAAACAAACGGTGCGATCATCGCCTTTTAAAAATAACCATGGGCCTCTCCTTGAGTTATAAGACCCATTCAAATCATTTTTGGGCCTCTATTAGAGTGTAAGACTCAATCCCCTTTTAACCAAAACATTTTGGGCCTCAGATATTGTATAAGCCCCTTCGCGTTAAAAGAAAATCTCGGCGCGATCGCCATTTCAAAAACAAAATTTGGGCCTACCCTCGAGTAGTAAGACCCATTTCTTTTCTTAAAACTCTTAGGCCTCTATTAGAGTGTAAGACCCAACCCACTTTGTACAGATAACATTTTTGGGCCTCACTTATTGTATAAGTCCCTCTGTACATTTTCAAATAAACGACACGATCGTCGCCTTTTCAAAATAACACTGGGCCTACCCTCGAGTAGTAAGACCCATTTCCTTTCTTAAAACTTTTTGGGCCTCTTGAGAAAGTGTAAGACTCATCCCTTTGTACAGAAAACATTTTTGGGCCTCAGTCACTTGTATAAGTCCCTCTGTACAAATTAAAACAGTGCAATCACTGATAAAACCCTGGGCCTCTCCTTGAGCTGTAAGCCCCAAATCTTTCTTTTTCAAAGCACTTTCTCCTTTGATTTTGAATATACTGTTGTTTTCAATCTTTCTTTGTTGAACAACTAACCAAACAACATGGAAGCTCTACAACCGAGTAAGTGGTTATTGCTTTCATTTACCGCTTTCATATACATATAACTGTATTGTGGGGTTGTTTCACTGTAAGTCTTCTTTCATAAACTCATATCAACTGTGTAATAATAGTATAGATATTTAGAGTTTCCCCGGCAACTACGTCTAGCATTAAGCCCGTTAATCACTCTTAGAAATAGTCTAAACTAGATCCCCATAGGATTACCAGACACAGTCTTCCCTCCTCTTGGGGTTAAACAATATGGAGACATGAAAGGCAGCATTCTCTGTGAACCCTTTCATAGACTGTCACTCATAGAAGTTGTCAAAGAAACTCTATTCCCCAGAGATGATCTTTTCTCCGTGAATGGCATCTCTTGAGTTTCTTCCAAATTCTCGGACTTTCCTGGCTTAATCTATTCTCGGTGAATAGCATGTCTTGAACTTCTCGGGGTTTTGGGGACCCATCGGCTTCTTAAAAGCATCGGCCTCTTCTTGGGCATCATACAAGGACCCACAGGCTTCCTAAAAGCAACCCCGCCTCCTCTTGGGCTTAGTACAAGGACCCTACGGCTTCTTAGAAGTATTCACAACCTCCTCTTAGGCTTCGTATAATGATCTCTTCCTCCGGGAATGATAGCCTTCTCTTGGGCTTCATACAAGGACCGATCGGCTTCTTAAAAGCTTCCAGCCTCCTCTTGGGCTTCGTACAAATTATCCCGACGGCCTCCTAGAGGTATAAGAACAGAACTTAATCATCTGCATAGAACAGTCCTTTCATAGAGTCTACTACTGTTTCTCAAAACATAGTACAAGAGATAAAACTCTAGACTTGGACAGTTTAATATCCTTGAGTCTCAAAGACATTCTCAAGCACCCTTCAAGAATAGAAAGGAACCCATAGACTCGGACAGTCTCAATACCTTTCGGATTTCCAACTTCCTTAAAGAACAGGAATACCCGGGTCCTCGAGTCAAATCCTTGAGTACATCATTACTCATATAAGAACTGATTTTCTCTTAAAATCAGTATACCGGACCTGTCACTCAACTGAAACAGCACCATAGCCTCTCTCTTAGGCTTTATACAATGATTCTCCCCATCGGAGTCAAACAATGTTTAGCCTCTCTCTCGGGCTTTGTACGAGACACATAAGAGACTCCCTCGTTGAGTCAATCACCTCTTTCGCCTCCATCTCGGGCTTTATACGAGATACAAAAAGGTTCATATTTAGCCAAACAAATGTTAGCCTCCATCTCGGGCTTCGTACGAGATACAAAAACTCTCTTGTTGAGTCAAATAGCCTCCATCTCGGGCTTTATACGAGATACCAAAAGACTCCATCGTTGAGTCAAACCCCTTTTAGCCTCTATCTCAGGCTTCGTACGAGACACATAATAGCCTCCTCTTAGGCTTTGTATAAGAAAACCACTGGTTGATCCAATTAACCTTTTAACATCAAAACTGTGCCTCGTTCACAGTACACCAACATCGACAACTCTTTCCCCTTCATCTAATTGCTATAAGCGGCAAGCCTCTGGATCATCTACATTCATGCCACTGTCCCTTTTTTAGCATGAGAAATTCCTAAGGAAAGATGGCATTGCTCTACACTGAGTTAAAGTCTTCTCCTTCAGGTTAAAATCCCCTCTAAAGGAAATTATGGCATTGCCGGATTCACATATCCCGGTTAAAGTAATTCTCCTTTATAAACAGTTATGACATACAACCCCCTCTTTAGAGATGACAAATTCTCTCTAAAAGTCAAACCTTTTCAGCTTCACATCTTGGGCTTTGAACAAGATACAAACCACTTTTCGCTTCACGTCTTGGGCTTTGAACAAGACACCAAAAACAACCATTTCCTCCCATAGAATAGGAGGAACTATGAACGCTCTGATTTCCTTGTTCGGTAAACGGGAATACGTTGGCATAAGATTGAAAGAAAAATCTTAGCAAGCACGCTAAACAAAAACCCAAAATCCCATACTCTCATGTATCTATCAAAAGCATCAGTCCTAACATCCTAATCCTCGTTCCCCGCCAGAAAAACCAAGAAAGAGAGAAAACCATATTGGCGAAAATACAAATAACCAGTACAAAGGCCCCCCCACATTGATAGCATTCGCAACCTAACAGACCGCTATTTAAACTCAGTATGCAAAGCAGGGTTAATTGGAGACATCTATTTCCCTTCCTTCATCAGCTTTAATAGGATAAAAAATGAATCGACCTGTAGTAAGCTCAACCGCAGAGAGCGACCAGCGCTTAAGAACCGCGTCCAAAATCGCTCGCTACAAATAGGATCGGAATTTGTCGATTGCAAAGACTACTGCCAGGAGTTCCTTCTCGGTTGTGGCATAATTCAGCTGAGCCGCATCCAAAGTTCTACTGGCGTAGTAAATTACATGGAGTTTCTTATCCTTCTTTTGTCCTAAAATAGCGCCTATAGCGTAATCGCTAGCATCGCACATAATTTCAAAAGGTCGATTCCATTCAGGTGGTTGAATTATAGGTGCGGAAATTAGTGCTTGTTTTAGGTATTTAAAGGCTTCAAGACATTTATCATTGAATTTGAATTCGGCGTCTTTCGTAAGTAAGTTGGTTAATGGTTTAGTTATTTTGGAGAAGTCTTTAATGAAGCGTCGGTAGAAACCGGCGTGTCCAAGAAAACTTCGGATTTCTCTAATGGTTTTGGGTGGTTGAAGGTTTTCTATTACTTCTATTTTAGCTTTATCAACCTCAATGCCTCTTTCGGACACTAAGTGTCCTAGTACTATGCCTTCAGTCACCCTAAAATGGCATTTTTCCCAGTTTAGAACAAGGTTGACTTCTACGCCTCTTTCCAGGATTTTCTCGAGGTTTGTTAAACAGTTTTTAAAACTGGATCCACATACCGAGAAATCTTCCATAAATACTTCCATGATCTCATCAAGGAAATCTGCGAAGATTGACATCATACAGCGTTGGAAGGTAGCTGGGGCATTGCATAGTCCAAATGGCATTCGTCTGTAAGCAAATGTTCCATAGGGACATGTAAAGGTTGTTTTCTCCTGATCATCAGGGTGAATGGATATTTGGAGAAATCCTGAGTATCCGTCTAAATAACAAAAGTAAGAATGCCTAGCTAAACGTTCGAGCATTTGATCAATGAATAGAAGTGGGAAGTGATCTTTCCTAGTTACCTTATTGAGCTTTCTGTAATCGATACACATCCGCCAACCATTTTCTACACGTTTGGCTATTTGTTCTCCTTTTTCGTTTTGTACAACGGTGACACCTCCTTTCTTAGGTACCACATGTACGGGGCTTACCCATTTACTATCAGATATTTGGTATATTATTCCAGCCTCTAACAACTTTAACACTTCCTTTTTTACTACGTCGCTCATTATAGGATTTATCCTTCGTTGATGTTCTCTGGAGGGTTTAGTGTCTTCCTCCAGCATAATTCGGTGCATACACACAGAAGGACTTATTCCTTTGAGATCGGAAATTTTATAACCCAGAGCTGAGGGATATCTTCTTAAAACATCTAAGAGTTGATTGGTTTCAGGACCATCTAACGTGGCACTGACTATGACTGGGCGATTTAATTCTTCATCTAAAAACTCATATCTTAAATTCTTAGGTAGCTCCTTAAGCTCTATTGATGGTTTTTTCAGACATGGCATATGATCTGGGGTAAGTGCCAAGCATTCATAAAGACTGTTATCTATATAAGGTTCAGGTAAGCGTTCGAATCCGTCGTCGTCCATTATGGGGATCGAAGGTAGTTTGATGGTTTCTACTGGATCTTCTTTATCTAATTCTCTTATGCATTCATCAATTATATCAATGACATAACATGAGTCATCTATGGCTGGTGCATTTAAGAATTGGGATAGTATAAATTCTACTTTCTCATTACCTACCTCGAATGTCATTTTTCCTTTTTTGACATCAATTATAGCTCCAACTGTTGATAAGAAGGGTCTACCTAAAAGGATTGGGATCTCATCGTCTTCTTTAATGTCCATTACTACGAAATCTGTTGGAATATAAAGTTGACCAAGTCTAACTGGGACGTATTCCAAAATGCCAATTGGATATTTAACTGATCTGTCGGCTAATTGGAGAGACATCCTAGTTGGTTGTATTTCTCCTAGGTTTAACCTTTTACAAACGGCTAAAGGCATTAAGCTTACACTTGCTCCTAAGTCCAGAAGTGCTTTATCTATAACTTGGTTTCCCAAAACACAAGGTATAGAAAAACTTCCTGGGTCTTTCTCTTTCTTAGCAAGCTTATTCTCAGCGATTGAATTACATTCTATAGGTTTAGGATATTCTAATCTTCGTTTATTGGTTAGAATGTCTTTAAGGAATTTGGAATAAGATGGTATTTGGGTAATAGCTTTGGTGAATGGAATCTCTACATGGAGTTTCTCAATCACTTTTATGAATTTCTTATATTGGTTATCCAATTTGGTTTGTTTAAGTCTTTGTGGGTATGGAATCGGAGGTTTGTAAGGAGGAGGTGGTACATAAAATTTTTCATTCTCTTCTTTTTCCTTCTCCTTAACTTCCGTATCTTTAGATTTCTCAGGTTCCACCGATTTCTCAACTTTTTTCTCAGGTGTGGTCACAACCTTTTTTCTAGGAGGTTCTGGATTATTCAACCTAGGGTTTATAGGCCCATTGTAAGTGGTCCCGCTCCTTAGGGCTATAGCATTAGCATGCCCTTTAGGGTTAGGTTGAGGTTGTCCAGGAAATTGTCCTCCTGGGGTAGCATGAGTAGATTGTTGTTGTGTTACTTGAGAGATTTGGGTTTCAAGCATTTTGTTATGGGTAATTACAGAATCGAGTTTAGTACCCAACTGAGTAATTAGTCCATTTATGTGAACGTTTTGGTTCATGAACTCCTTGTTCTGTTGTAATTGAGCTGAGATGAATTCGTCCATCTTTTTCTCAAAATTTGATTTCTGAGGGGCATATGGTGCAGATTGGTTGGGTCTTTGAGTTTGGAAACCGGGTGGTCTTTGAGGTGTTGAATTTTGAGTGGGGTTATTATTCTTATAGGAAAGATTTAGGTGATTCCTCCATCCAGGGTTATATGTGTTTGAATAAGGGTTTCCTTGGGCGTAATTTACCTGATCTGTGGGACTTTTGGCTAGCAGGTTGCATTCAGCCATGGTATATCCTAGGGTTCCATAGATTTCACATCCGGGTTGTATTGCTGCTACAGTTGCTGTAGGGTTGATAGTTAGGTTTTCTACTTTTTGGGCTATAGCGTCCATCTTTGCGTTCATATGGTTAAAACAACTTACTTCATACACACCTCCTTTGGTCTCTTTCTTCTCTACTTGTGCTCGTTCGGTCCCCCATTGGTAATGGTTTTGTGCCATATCCTCAATGAGAGCGCTAGCTTCGGCGTAGGGTTTGTTCATTAGAGCGCCACCAGCGGCAGCGTCTATGGTCATCTTGGTGTTGTACACGAGTCCATTATAAAAGGTATGGATTATGAGCCATTGTTCTAAGCCATGATGTGGACATGCTCTTAATAGCTCCTTATATCTTTCCCAAGCGTCGAAAAGTGATTCTCCCTCGCTTTGGGTAAATCGGGTTATTTGGTTTCGTAAGACAACAGTTTTACTCGGTGGAAAGTATCTAGCAAGAAATACTTTCTTTAGGTCATTCCAAGTGGTTATAGAGTTGGCTGGAAGGGAATCTAACCATGATCGGGCTCTATCTCTGAGATAAAATGGAAATAGTCTTAGACGTATTGCCTCAGGAGGAGCTCCGTTCGCTTTAAAGGTATCGGCTAGTTGAATAAAGACTTTAAGATGTTGGTTCGGGTTTTCTGTAGGAAGACCTGCGAACTGGTTCTGTTGAATTAATTGTAACAGAGATGGTTTTAATTCGAAGTTATTGGCTGGTATAGCTGGGTTAACTATACTAGAATGAGGTTCTTCGTTAGAGGGTAAGGCGAAATCCTTAAGAGGTTTAACGTTTTCTTCTTCTGCCATTGCTCTTTTAAGTTTTCGAAGTAAAAGACGAGCTCGGGCGTAACGTTCAGGCTCTTCTAAAGGATCAACTAAGTTTCCGGTACTGCGAGTTCTTCGCACTTACCGGCTAAGGGATGCCTTAGTCTAGACGGTGTAACAATAGGGTACGAAATTTTGATGTAATTGATCCCCGTCAACAGCGCCAAAAACTTGATGCGTGTTATCCGCAAGTATACGGATTGCGTCAGAGTAATATAAAAGATTTATCGATCCCACAGAGACCAATGTCAATCTATCGATTACTATTGTTACGTTGTTTATCTAAGGCTAATTGATATCAGGGTAAAGGTTTTCTATAGAACGAAAATAGAAATAAATCAAATAAATACTATACTGGAATGTAATTCACATCAATCAAACAATACTCCTATCATCTAAATAGTAACACTTACGGGGCAATGTTTTCTTCTTTGAAAAAGAGTTAATTAAAAAGGATCCGCCGCGTTAGCGTGATCGGAAACAGACCTAACCTTTAATCTATACCAGCCGCTCACGCTGCACCGATCGCTCCTTGCGTTAAAGTGATAAAGTCCTTTTTTATGTAATTACCTCTAAAACTTAGTAAAAAAGTGCTTTCGATTGAAAATATTTTATACCAAAGGGTTTCCGGCATATGCTCGGCCAACCGGATCCTAAATCTATAAACGCGTCCGAAACTAGTTTTAAAACCTCTTTCTAATAATATAAAACTTTTCTAGTTAATCAATAAAGTGCTTCCTCTGTATTTATCAATTAACAACTAACAAACTCTTTTCTAAAATGTCGGACGGCTTTCGATCTTACCCGATCTAGTCACAGTCATTACGCAAACAAAAACACGGTCTCATTTACGTAATGACCGATCAATTGAAGTTCAGAAGAGTTTAATTAAAATCAAAAACAGCCCCTAAAGTATTTCTAAAGAGATGTCATGTGGAGCACCGTCAGAACGACGATCCTCACATCCCAGCACAAGGGATTTAGCTAGACATAGTAATTGAGAACATAAAGATAAATTGATTTGCAAAGTAAGGCATATTTAAGATAAAAACGTGTGAAGTGTGAGAGTGTATTTTGAGAGAGTGAACACAAATGTCACGCTTAAGTTCAGTTCCAAGAGACACAGATCACACAGATAAATAGAATAATAAGGTAATGGCAGAGACGGAAAATAAACGAATATAAAGCAGTGCAGGAAAATAAATAATATAAAAGCGATGTGGATAAAATAAATTGTAATTTATAAAAGAAACCTGCTCCAAAGCGGAGACTGAATCTGGTACAAATGCTGGAAAATAAATTGCGGGAAAGTAAATAACTCCTAATTATGATTGCTCCAATCCAACTAACAACTATAGTGCAACAACCCCTCGATATGACGGATTATTGCTTTACAAAGTGAACTCTATGCCTATGTTGAAAACTAAGATTGGATATCTTAAAAGTGAAAATGCAAGGCCTATTTATAGGAAATTCGAAATTGCAACTGCCCCTAATCATTATGAAAAACGTTTTAGAAACTAATTTCTTCAGGTGTAACTGCCTTGAACGTTTCAGACCGTTTCCTCTTTATAACTGTCGGCGCCCGCCGACCCCTGCTCCGCGTCTGCCGAGTGTACTTTGGAAGGTGAAACGTCTTTTGTGACCGTTGGCGTGTGAGTGAAGTTATTATGCAAACGACGTCCTCCTTGGCGTCCGCTAAGTGAAATGGCTAGTATACAGTTTACACAAGAAATCTTCATTTTAGCTCTGTTTTGCTTCGTTTTCTTACTGTAGGCTCGAATCAGGCAATATATCTGAAAGTAAAACAAAACACCATAATAGCAAAGGAAAATAACAAATAAACAACTAAAAACATGTGAAATCAGAGTCAAATCTACAGTGTAATTTGGTGCTATCAGTGGGATATCATATAAGAGTAATATTAGAAGTTTTTAAGAAATTGATCAGATCATGGTTTTGTTTCCCTTCTTATTCTGCCTAAGTTTTGCCACATTCAATTTTGGTTCCTAGTCATTTTTATGGTTCTGTTTCAGCCTCTTAACGTTAAACTCTAACATTCTATCAATGCCATGCATGATAGCTTCACATTATCTTGCTTCAACTTACAATTTCATAATACAACATGAGCAAAACTTAAACTCTAACATGATAGCTTCACAATGTCATTCAAGAACCAACATTTCTTCGTTCAAGAACTCTCAAGAACCAACATTCAAGAAAATAGGCTAAACTTAAACTCTAACATCTCAAGAAAACCTAAAACGGTCGGAGAAGAATGCGTACCTGCACGATAACGGTCGGAGAAGAATACAGAATGTCTCTTCTTCGTTTTCGTTTTCCGCTTCTTCTTCTTCTTTGAACGAAAAATGCAGAGAGAACGGAAAAAAAAATGGGAGAAAGGAGGACGAACAAAAGGCTGGTGGTCAGAGAAATCGCGAGAAAGAAAGGCTGGTGGTCTTGAGTGAAAATGATTAGAAACAATGAATAGGGTTCTGAAAATTTAGTGTTATTTTATTTTTAATAATAATTGACCTAAAGCAGCGCTTTGTGAAAGCGCTTTCTTAAGTTCTAGTTTAGCAGCGTTTTTTCCTAATAAAGTGCTTTCTTTTAATATACCTTTAGCAGCGCTTTTTAAAAAGCGTTTTCTAAGGTTATCTTTTAATTGGACTATAGCAGCACTTTCTAAAAGCGCTTTCTAAGGTTATCATTTAGCAGCGCTTTTAAAAAGCGCTTTCTAAAGTTATACCTTTAGTAGCGCTTTTTAAGAAGCGCTTTCTAAGGTGGGGACTATTTACGGCCTTTAGCAGCGCTTTTAGGAAACGCTTTCTAAAGGTATCTTTTACCAGCACTTTTTTTTTAGCGGATTTTTTTATTCCTTATAGCAGCGCTTTGTGAAAAAAGCGCTGTCTTTTTAGTGCTGCCTAAAGCTATTTTTGGTGCAGTGCAAATTTAACATAAAAGACCTAGTCCTAAAGAAAAAACTAATAAGATCTCAACATCTTTTTACCGGATCAGACGGTTCAGTTGATGTTGTTCTGAGTGCAGGTGTACGGATAAAGAGATTTAAACAACACACACTAACGCTACTAATAAAACTGTTTTAGCAATGTTTTGCACTTAGTTGTACATGCAGCATGATTAAACTGTTTTCAGCAATGCTTGCACTTGTACATGCATGATTAAACAGTTTTAGCAATGCTTGCACATGCATCATTAAACTGTTTCTGACTCATATCATTACCGTACTCACTTCTTCAACTCTTCTTTGCATTGTCTAGTCTTTTCACTCTTCACCACTACTACTAGTACTCTTTTCAATAATAATGCACCAACCTCTATTCTCCTTTTCTTTATTTTATATAAATAATACTATATTGTATAATGTATATAATGTGTTTAATTAATTGTTCAAATCATTTTGTTTAAACTGGACATAAATAATCATTTTTGAAAATAATTAAGACATGTTAAAGTATAATTCATATTTTTTTAAACCCAAACTCATTTTGATTTTTAGTATAGCTGATTTTTCAATTTTTTAAAATAAATTTTCTATATTTGAGAGTTCATGTGGCAACATTTTCTTTATTTCTAGTATTGCATTTTGGTAGGCTTTTTTTTCTTCAAAAAAGTGCTTGTAGGCTTGTGTGTATAGCCACATGAAAGTGGAAGCAAGCTAGAGATAGGACATATCGCGGATATTGAGGCTGCGTTTTATCATAGAGATCATATTCAGAAATATTGTGAAAATGATTTTTTTTTTACTTAAAAAGTTTATTGAATTATTTTTTACATGAGCAGTGATGCTTGTGCTAAAAATATTAATTGATGCGATGCATCCAGATGAATGTGCTATCGATTTATTATTAACCGAAAAAATTTCATTAAATTTAATATATAAGTTTAATAGATAAATTATAAAAAAATTAGAGATTAAAAAAAGTACATCATAATAAAATAGTTTTACATTATCATTTAATATAAATTTATTTATTAATCATGTTATTATTCTAATTTTAAAAAATAAATGTGATTTAACAAGATATACTTTGTTGATTGTTGATTATGTAAAATTATTTTATATTTTTGATATATAGTATTTTTTTCTCTAATATTTATCTACTTATAATTGAAAAATAAATTAAGTAAAAATGAGATAAATAAATATACAAATAGAGTAAAGATAGAAAAATATTCGGATCATTTTCATTGGATCACATGTTTAATATATAAGAATTACAAAATACATAATAAAAGTAATATGTATTATTTTCTATCCGATCTCACTAATGAAGGTAGGTACCATCTGGACCGGCATCCATCAGAGTTATGTATGAACAATAATATTTAATTTTTCTAACGAATCGAATTGGACCACCCAACTGTCAAAATTCTGCATTGATGGCCGAAATCAATTGTCAGAACTTCTATTGTGGATTCAAACACAACCTCATGTATTTATCTCTTTCAAAAAAAATAATACACGCCACAAACATGAATATGAAATAAATGAAACAATTAGGCAAGGACAGAAAAATAGAATGATTTTTTGTGTATTCGGCACCTCTATTTATAGAAGATCATATGGAACGGAAAAAATAATATTAAAAAATATATTTGGCGGGAAAACAATAATTAAATATTAACAAATAATTCAATTTTATTTATTAAAAAATAATTAAATTCCTAAAATTAAAAAATTAATTAAAATTTTAAAGAAATTAAAAAAAATTATTAAATATAATATTATTAAATAATATTTAAATTATTAAATTATTAAAAATAAACATTAAAATAATTTTTTTAATGTTCAGAAAATAAAAACGGAAAAAAAAAAGGTCTCCATCCAACATGACAAACCTCTTCTGCATGCCTGACACGTCCGCCATCTTGGATGGCGTTGGCAGAAAATATATTAAAAAAACCCACTAAAAGACAAAATGTGTGGCATTGTGAGAATTTTTTTTTCAGAGTCAGGAACTGTGGGGACAGGTGGGCCACGGCCACCCCAATATTTTTTTTAGTTTTTTTATTCATATTGAAAAAATACATGATTGCCCTTTATTAAAAACTAAAATTACACAATTGCCATCAACCCTATTTTATCCTATTTTACAGTATGCGCCGTATATGCTTTTAGAAAAGAAAAAAAACAGTAGCAGCTCCACACTCTTTCTCTTCTCTACGACACCGTCGGTCTCCGCTTGTCGCTCTCTGAACTGTGTACTTTTCGGGTAAATGGTTTTTCTTCTATTTATTTATTTACATAATAGAATATTAGGTTTTTTCTTCAATTTCACAAATTGATAATACAATCAAATTGATAATATTGTTTTAATTTAAAGAATATTGTGTAAGATTGAATTGTGAATTTACGGATTTTTGGGATTGTTTCTCTTTTATAAGTTTTATTATGAATTTAAAGAACGTTGGGAATTTGTTGTGTTGTGCTTAAATTTTAGTTGAAGTTGAACAATACTCAACTAAAGTGTATTTTTTTTGGTTAATTTCTTCAATTGATTTTGCAGCACAACAGTGCTAATGAAGAGTAAAAAAATTGATTCTTTTTTCAAGAGGAAAGAAAGAGGTGACGAAAATTTAACTTCTATGTCTGAACCTCAAAGAGTTCGTGAAAATCCAAGAATTGAAGAAAATGTTAATAGAGTTTGCACGGATGACATTGCGAATTCTTTAGAACGCGATCCTGGAAAATATCCTCCGATGTGGGAATATCCATTAAATCAAATGGATGAAATACAAAGAGCTTAATGGATATTGCTCTAAATGCATATTACAATGATTTAATTCATTTAGTTCGTTGGTTAACTTTTCAAGCTTGTGCTTTTAGAGGTCATGATGAAAGTAAAGAATCATTAAACCAAGGTAATTTTCTTGAATTGATAAAACTCATGGCATTTTACAATGATGAAGTTGCAAAAGTTGTGTTGGAAAATGCTCCATCTAATAGCAAGTATACTTCACATAAAATTCAAAAAGAGATCTTGCACATTCTTTCAAGTAGGGTGAAAAAGCATATCCGTGAAGAAATTGGTGACTCCAAATTTTGTATAGTTGTAGATAAAGCTCGTGATGAATCTAAAAAAGAGAAAACGTCTCTTGTTTTGAGATTTGTTGTTAAAGATGGTTTTATACAAGAGAGATTTTTTGGCCTTGCAAGTGTTAATGACACTACATCTTTAACTCTTAAGCAAAAGGTATGTGATATACTTTCTCTACATAACCTTGATGTCTCTGACATTTGTGGTCAAGGGTATGATGATGCGAGCAATATGAGAGGAAAATGGAACGGTTTACAAGCAGTATTTATGAAGGATTGTCCTTATGCATATTATGTTCATTGTTTTGCTCATCGATTGCAACTTGCCCTGGTTACCGCATCAAGAGAAGTTAAACCAATTCATCAATTCTTTGATAAGCTAACTCATATTGTAAATGTTGTTTGTTCTTCTACAAAACGTCATGATGAGTTACAAGCTTCCCAATTGGATGAAATTGAACATTTGTTAGCGATTGGTGAGATTCTAACTGGTAAAGGTAAAAATCAAATTGGTACTTTGAGACGGGCTGGAGATATTCGTTAGGGATCACACTTTTCTTCTATTAGTAGCTTGATAAATATGTATGAAGCAACTTGTATCGTTTCAAAAAAAAATTCAAAGGAGGATTAAATTATGGTTCACGTGGAGGTGCTGATAATGCTTACAATTACTTGAAATCATTTGATTTTATATTTATATTGCATCTGATGAAAGAAATTATGGGTGTCACAAATATGCTCTGCCAAGCCTTACAACAACAATCCCAGGATGTAGTTAATGTTATGCATTTGGTTTGTACAACAAAAACTCTTATTCAAGAATTGAGAGAAGATGGTTGGGATAAATTGTTTACTTGTGTGAAGTCTTTTTGTGAGAAACGTGATATTGAAGTTCCTGATCTTGACTATGTTCATTCAACAACAAGATTTGGACGATCTCGTCTTGAAGAGAACTAGGTAACCATTGAGCATTATTTTAGAGTTGAAATATTTTTCGCTACCATTGACAAACAATTACAAGAGTTTAATAGCAGATTTAGTGAGCAAGCGATTGATTTGTTAACTCTAAGTTGTGCTTTGGCTCCCAAGGATAACTACAAGGCTTTTAACTTTGATATTATTTATACTCTAGTTAAAAAGTATTATCCTATGGACTTCAATGAGCAAGAGAGGATTAATTTGCAATTTCAACTTCGGCATTTTATTATTGATGCTCGCCAAGCATCGAGTTTGAATAATTTATCAACTATTCAAGACTTATGTTCATCTTTAGCTGCAACTGGAAAGAATGAAAGTTATTATTTGATTGATAGACTGCTCCGTCTTGTCATGACTCTCCCTGTATCTACGGCCACTACTGAAAGATCTTTCTCAGCAATGAAAATTATCAAGACAAGATTGAGAAGTAAAATGGAAGCTGATTTTCTAGAAGATAGCATGACGGTTAACATTGAAAAAGAAATTACTGCAAATATTGATTCTGAGACTATTATTGAGGATTTCAAGCTACTCAAAAACCGTAGAGCATTATTATAAGGTATTTTTAAGTAATATTTTTTAATTATTTTATGTTCAACTTTGTGTTTATTGCATTTTAAAAATTTTATATACAAAACGGTATGAATATTTTATTTATAAATTATAGTTTAATTTTGTGGCCACTCCAAACTTTATAGTCTAGTTCTGCCACAGCAGGCAGTAGCATTATAGACATTAAATTTCAGGTTTGTGGCATAGCAGAAAAAAAGTCAACATATTAGGGAAGGATCTTTAGTAAAGATATGTGTAATTTTATAGTGTGCTGGGACAAGCAAAACACGTGCATGTTCATTGGTTACTTTTTCAAGAATAAAATGAATATTTATCTTGATGTGTTTTGTGCATTGATGATAAACAGAATTACTGGAAAGATATATTTCCCTAACATTATCACAATTTATTATAATATTTTTGTGAATTGGGCAATGTAGTTATAAAGGTAGGTTATGTAAACAATATGACTCAGACACTATATTAACAACTCACAGTATTCGACCTCATAAATATATTTGGATAGTGTCAGTTGGCGTTTAGAAGATCATGAGAGTAAGTTATCACCAAGAAAAACACATTAACTAGAGGTGGAACGTTGATGTCTGGACATCCACCCCAATCAACATTTGTGTAAGAAATTAATAACGTAATAGATGATGGATAAAAATGCAAATCATAGTGACTAGTACCATGAATATAGCATCGAATGCATCAAAGAGCCTACATGTGTTCGTTCATTGGGTAATGCATAAATAAATATATTTGTTGTACCGCGTAAGAAATGTTCAGTCTCGTGAAATTGAGATACTATAGAGCACCATCAAGGCTACAACATAGAGATGGGTCTTCATATGGAGTGTTGTTTTTGGAGTAGAGCTTTGGTTTGGTGTCAACTGAAGTGGGATATGATTTGCAAGATGACATGATGGCTCGTTCGAGAATTTCTTATGCATACTTTTTCTAAGACACACTACTACAAATATTATATTTTATGCCAAAACTTTCACCTCACTCAACAAAAAACCAGGATAAAATTCCATGACGCGCTATGTTATTTATTTTTCCCAATAAATTATCATTTATTCCTTCAATTTATGAAAACATTGATAGGTAAACTAATTCAGGATATATGCTTCGAGTCCCAACAAGTGCAATTTTTGTTTTTTCTTTAAAAGTGACATCTTTCTTAATATTTAAGATTTTTTATTATTAAATATTTTATTCCCTCGATTTCTCAAATAATAGAGGGGTATCATACATAGATTTTACTATAAAAGAATTTTTCACTAAGTTTTACCATAAACCTAACTCATAAGTTCAGTCACTCCATACTCTTGAACATCCTTACGTCTGATGGATTGCGAGGCAGAAAAAAATTTGGTTATATGTTTTTGTTCTTCCTACACCAACCTTTAACAAATCATTTTTATGTTCTTGCAATCTATCTCACGTAATAGTGTTGTTGTGTTGTTCTTGTTGTTGTTCACGTCTATAATGGAATAAATTTCCATTATTGTTAACAAAAAAAAAAGTTATATATATATATATATTTGTTCGGTTGACAATATTGAGAAATATTTTTTAATCATATTGCAACATAGAAAAAAATTGAAAAAGGAAACAATACATGTTACTTTAATTTTTTCCATTCACCATTTTTTGGCAATAGAAGCCATCTATTACCTTAATTCTGTTAGAAATCGAGGTTAAAATTGAAGGAAAAAATAAGCTTATTTATTGAATTTCTTCACATTCTTTAAACAAATATTTGTCGTCCATTTACTAAGTATCAATACTCAAGACACTAATATTAGTGATCCATGTGAAACCTAAAATACATCAATTCATAAGGTTCATGTCACATTATAAAAGCATTTTGAATATCAAAAATTGATAATTAAATCATTTGTCATGAAAACATTGATACTTATTTGTTTAATAACAGAAATATTGAAACATTGTTCTCAATGATAGATTGCAAGAGCAGAAAAACATTCGGGTTTAAAGTTTGTGTTTTTAAATAATCATATAACTAAATATTCATTTTATTTATCTAACCTTTTTTTTTTGTTTTATATTAGAAACAAATGCATAAAATATCCAACATTTGATCTTCCCCAAAACTCAATAAAATGAGGATCCCAACATTTGTTTTTCACCTACAGCTATGACAATGAATCGAATTCAATATTTGTTATATATTTTTACTTTAATATTCTGTGTAAACAATGTAATATTTTGTGCAAACAATATAATTTGTAAGCAATGTAATTTAATATTCTGTGTAAATGATGTAATTTGTATTTTTTTAAATATTTTCCCCCTCGATTTTGGTCATAAATCGAGAGGTACACGACACTAGTTTTGAAAATATAAAAAATACTTTTGCTAGGGATCGAACCAATGACCATATCAATTATCCCCCAGTTATTCAGAAGTTGGAGGTTAACTGACAAGTTTTCATGACACCCTTCGTTACTTCGCTTGGATCACTGAGGTAAAATTCCCTTTGCATCTGACGTAACATAGGTTTTTTGTAGTAGTGAACCACAATCGTGCCGAGTGACTATAATACCCAAAAAGTAACTCAGTGATCCCAAGCATCGAAATTCCAAGAGTGACGTCAATGGTCATCGAAGTCGTCTCACAATCCTCCTAGATATCGTCCATTACAAAGTATATTGAATACATAACACTTTTCACTTCCTCTGATCTAACTGAGACCGCCCTGATGAAAAAATAGTCACTTCATCCTTTATAATAGAAGAGACCTTCTATAAAATTTGTTTTCAGATAATTTTTATAAATTCTCTAAGATAAATATGATATTCAACTAAATATTTTATAGAACCTAACAGTATAAAACATTAAAACATCATATTTTAATTTTAATTAACTATAAATACATTTAAATGTTGGAAAATGTAGATTGATAAATTTAAATTATAGAAAAATTTAACAAATTTAAACTAAATTCAAAATATAATATTATATAATAATATTAATAATAATATAAAAAACATTATTTATATCTATTTATGTTAGCTCATCTAATAAACTTAAAATAGTTTTTCTATGATATGTAGTCTAAACTTTTATCAAAGTAGACTTATAAAAAAGTTAATTTTTTCTATCAAAAATACCTAGACCAAAACATATGTAAGATATATCGAAGGTCCGTGGATGTGTTGGAATGTACTATTTTTAACTCGATATCTATGTTAGAGATGTTCAAATCCAAACCAATCCAAATAAAAATTGCAAACCGATCTAAAAAAACCGAAAACCGCAAAAAACCAAAAATTATTGGATGTGTTTGGATGTGATTTTATAAAAACTGATCGGTTCGGATCGGATTTTGGATTGATTTTTCAAAACCGATCCAAACCAAACCGAACCGCATGTATATATTTTTATACTTATTGATTTTTTATTAGTATAATACCTTGTACTAATTTATAATTAGTTGATACTTTTTTTTATAAAATACTATTTATTAGTTTGATTTAATCTATTAATTTTTATTATTTCATTTGTTTCAATCATAACTGATCATTATCATTTTGTAATATTAACTTTTAATAAAGTATATATTATATATTATATAAAATTTATTATTTATTAGTGTTTTTATAATATTAATAAAATTATAATTTGTAATTTGGATATCCAAAAAATCGATCCAAATCAAACCGTAAGAAATTGGATCGGATCGGATTTTTTTAACCAATCATCCAAAACCAAACCAAATCAAACCGCAAGTAAATATATCTTTAGATCAGATGACATTTTGCTACAAAATCGATCCAAACCGAACCGCGAACACCCCTAATCAATGTGAAGCTATCTTAGTGAGACTTTTATTTATTTATTTTTATTTTAGTTAAGGATAAATGGGAACTTCATGTATTTGAGGAGTAGAGTAGGAGTATAATTGGGAGGTACGGTAGAAAATTTTCCCCAAAATGATTATGAATAGAGCCCAAACATTTAGTCCAAAAAATAAAAACACAAAAATTAAATAAAAAAAAAAACAAAAGAAATTCATTCATTCATAAACGTAACAGAATCAGAATCATTCATTTTGGTTACAATCTGAAATGCCTCGAAATGAAACTTCTCAACCTCCCACCGCGATTCTTCTTCTCTCTCTCCACTCTCCCTCGTTTTCCAACTTCCCTTTTCTCCCTCTCAATCCCTTCTCATCCTCCGTTTAATCCACTCCCTTCTTCCTCCACTTCGCTCCGTCGTCTTCGGTGCCGCGCCGCCACGCCGGATCCTCCTCCGCCGCACAACTCTGACCAGCCTCCGGGAAACGGTTCCACGCAACTTCAAAGTAAATTCCTCAATTTCACACTTTAGGTTTCGTTGGCTTTTAAGTTTATCTATTTTTTGTTTATATTTTTTGTATTTTATTTGCATGAGCTTGGTTCTATTAAGTAGTTTTTTCCCTTAGGTTCTGTTTAGAAACATGAATTTAGAATAGTTTGTGTAATAATTTGTGTTTCTTTTGGTTGAAACTTAAAGGGATAAGAAGAATTAGGGAAGTTCAACTTGGGCCACACATTAAAATCACTAGAAACTTCCGCTAAAACTCACAATATTCACAGAAAGTAGAAACTCATGGTGTGGTCCTCCTTATTCTAAGGTGTGAGAGGGTGACTTGCTTAGTAAGGGTGAAAAAAATAGGGAAATTTTATATGCCTAGAGTCAGAGCCGTCTTAAGTTTTTGAAGACCTTGTAGGTTAGTCACAGTTTAATAAGGGCGAAACAAATTAAGGCCCTATTTAATCACAATTTAATCTGACAAAAATTTTATGAGACCCCATTTAGCTATAGTTTATTCCTAAAAAATTTGAGGTCCTATGCGGTAGTCCGCATTATACGCTCTCAAAGACGGCCCTGCTAGGAGTGCTTCAAAACCCAACCTATAGATGGTGGAAAATAGACTTAGTGGTTTAGTGGTTTATGTAGAGAGAAGATTCGTATATTTGGTAGTAAGGAGAGTAGATCAAATGAAAAGAAGTCAAATAATTAGAGATAGAGGAAGGCCTAAATAACTATTAGAAAAGTTATTAAGAAAGTTTTTGAGACTAACGATTTGGATAGAAGTATGGTCCTGAATAGAATATTATGGCGAAAGTTGATCCATATAGTTGTCTCTACTTATAGCTGTCTCCACGTAGTAAGATAAGGTTCGGTTGTTGTTGTTTTGTTGAACTAACACCGATTAGGTCCCTATTGCACCTATGAGAAATGGAGAAATGCGTTACTGAGAGCTTCTACTTTCATTGGAGATCTCGGTCGTCGTCAGTATTTTGAGTGATTTTCAAATGTCAGCCCATCATAGACCATTCATCCAATATCAATTATCCAAATTGTCCACTGTAGAATCTGGCTAAGAAAATAAGTTTTCTGGAATATTAAAGGATTCTCACATTCATTCTAGAAAATAATTTTCTGTTTTGAAAGTGAACAACCAACTTGTCACATCTGTATATGCTAAAACACAAACTTGCTAAGACAATCACTTTACGTTGCAAAGTTTTTCTTTTTGAAATGATCTCTTGTTAGTGTGGTTAATTATGGATTGCTGAAAATAGCGGTTTCTTCAAATTCTCCAGCACTATATTGCTATTGGGCCGCCATTGCAACTATTTGATAACACCCGATACTAAATAGTATATTGTAGAGCAATAGTGATTTGTTTAAATTCCAGTAGTCTAGAGTCACTATTTGATAACAGTATCTCTTGTCTGGTGTAGATTAGAATCATGTTGATATGTTTAGTTTTTCAATGCTCTCTTATGAATTCCTCTTTATGTTTTGTCAACTTCATTTGTATTCTATTGTTGACATTTGAGAAAATGGAAGGAGTTGAGCATAACCACATGCATCCGTGTGTTGTGCTGGCGGATACCGAAACACTATGTTGTCAATAGCGCGCTATAGCGGAACAATGTAGCGGTGGTAGAGTTCGGTGCGATGCCATTGAGCCTCGAGTCACGATCAACAATAGTGGTTGTAGCGGATGTTCCTAATTTAGGTTTTGACAAGTCCCCTTTTCTTTTGTGGAGCAGATGTTGGTGAATCCTTATCAAAATTTCAAGATAGAGTACAGATCTTCTTTGCTGTTCTTTTCTGGATGTCTCTATTCTTTTGGGCCTCAGCTTGGGATGGAAGGAATAGACCAAACAAAGGATCAAAATTTAGAAAATAAAATAGTAAGCATTTAATTTGTATGTATATATATTTATTGAATTGTTATAAGTTAGAGGGACAGAATTTTGTTTTTTTTTCCCGCAAATTTCTCATGTATCACCACATTTCTTAAAAGATCAACAGTGTGCATATTAAAAAGTTCATGTTCATTTCTCTGCCAATCATCTCAATTGGTTAACTTTTTTTTCAGCATTTCAATATATATTTTTCAAGATGGTTGATTCATATTATTAGCATTATTATTAACTAACAAAAACTAAAAAGTGTTATTAAACAAGTTGCTACCAAGAATTTCATGAATAATATCAAGAATAGTATGACAAAATTCATTTGCTGCACTCTCTCCCACTTTATAGTAAGTAATATCAACTGCAGACCGATGCATTGCCATGACTGCTCTGTTTTAAACTTCATCTCATTTTTTTTCTTCCCTTTCCTTGCTATGACTAATGGATTCGAAAAATGTTTCTGCTGCATTTGCTTGAACTTGCTTCCTTTTTTGTATCATCTTTGATTTTTCGGTAGAGGAGATGTCCTCAGCCAAGATTCAAAAGACATCTCGCTCTTTTCTAGCTCATCAAACCCGCAACAACCTTAAGTTGGTAGTAAGTTGGTAGTCATTTGTATTTGAAGAACACTTTTGCACTTTTTTCCTGATAACTTACCATTATGCCCCGCTTCAGCGCCTTTCTGAGATCAACTTTGATCTTGATTCGCATGAATCTTTCCATCTTATTTTGCTCTTTAAGATCAAACTCTTCAAATTCTCCAACAAAATCTCCTAATTTCTTTGCCATAGATTCCAACCTTAATTGGAGGGGTGGGTCGTATACCCCGAACTTAGAACTCAGAAGCTCTTGAAGTGCATCTTCATTCTAGATGGTTGTTCGCTGTCAAAGACCCTTTGTAAGACAAGCATATTCCTATCAAAGTTTCAAAGCCACCCACAGGCAAATTCCAAATCCATTTTTCGAAGTGAATCAGAATAGGAACAAACAAGATTTTAAAAATCAAAAGTTTATTCAAGATCAAATAGAAGTTAAAAAAATCGTAACTCGAAGATGATAGTACGAATTGTAAGATCTTCCTGATAGGGAAAAAAATATTTATATAATTATATACACATATATGAACAAAAACTCTATACTAAATAACATTGATCTAACCATAAATTAATAATAATAATAATAATAATAATAATAATAATAATAATTTATTCTCTCTCTTTTCCTGTTACGTCTTCTCTAATATTCTTTCTCATCTTCCTTATTTCTCAAACTGTTATTGTTACGCTTCAAATCTAAAAACATAAAATTGGATATTTTTTTCAAGTAATTTGAGTTAGTTCATAAAATCTTAGGCCGAATCGGCTTAACGAGTTCATACATGTCTTGACTTGCGATTTTGCATACCTTGAGAATATGTTATTGTCTAAATCATGTATCTTTATTGGATTCTTGAGTTGTCATGCTCTCTTAAAAGCCTTATTATTGAAAGAGTTTAACGCTAAAAGTTTTCCAACAAATGTTCTTTTGAATATTTAGGCTTTAATCTCCACCTCTTCAGCCACCGTCGCGCCATTTCTTCTTTTGAGAGAGATATATTCTTCCACTTTTCCATTTGTAAAATGAGCATGCATCACGAGAAATCAGAGAAGAATCCACCTTTCAAGGGGAAAGAGATTGTCACCTATGTCTTTTTTAAAAAAACAAGTGAGACAAAGCCCATATGAGATCGGGAGAAAACTGTTAATGGACCAATATTTAAGCCCAAATTGTTTTTGAAAAGTCTGGTTGCCTCTCAATGATCGTTATCAATATTAAATGATGTGTATTTGTAATTAACTCTATTATAGTTACTAACATTATGTCTTTTATCATTTCAAAAGAGGCTTTGGCCCATTATTTATATAAACCCTTGACAACTTAAAGGTGTATTGTTGTTTATATGATGGATTAAAGGTTTGTTTTATGATTTATTCATTTTGCAGCCTCAATCTATTTTAGTTTTAGTGTTATTTATTATTGGTGATTTCATTCTTGAATCGATGCCTTCTAATCCTACCGATCCCTCTTTCAAGAATTTAGATGATGTTATTTAAGAGGTTTCATGAAGCAAATTTGATTTTGGAACATCAATTAGGAAACATCCATACTATATTAATAGATAAGCAACATAAATTAATAAATTCAAGACATAAATCGATCACGACTCTCACAAATTTAATGGCTTTAAATGGATTGCAATGACCATCATTGTTCTGACAACAACATCTTCAAACACATACAAATTCAATTTTTTTTCTTCGTTATGAACATATTATTACTCCTATTGTTTCACATATTATCCCTAATTTTACCCATGCTAATCACATTCATACTATGAGAAACACTACAGCACAACCACTACCCCTATTTTCTCCACCATCTTTTATCATCCTATGATTCAATTTAATGGCTATGCGCACAACACGCCGCATCATACGCGTGCGGTTTCAATCGCTCTTGGCATATAAGGGTAAAACATGTCATTTAAGTATTCAAATCAATTCTCATTCACATATTACTTCTGATTTATCTGACTGACTTGAACGTTTGAGTACTAATCTTGCAAATTAGCCCCCTTCTCACTGCATCGAAAATGCAAATTCACTCTAAAAAGACACAACTTCCTTACTTCACCTTTAATTCCTAATTTCTTAGATGTTTAAAATTCAGTTTTTTAATGTTCTTAGATTTTGTTACTATGTCTACTAATCTTAGATGTTTAAAAATCAGTTTTTTAATGTTCTTGAAAATTGCATGATACAGATATTTATATGTCTATTACTACCTCCGTCTCTAAATATAAGACTCCGTTGAGAAAATTACGGGAATTAAGAAAGTTGGTTAGAGTATTAAATTTATTGACTATTTTGTATAATTTTACAAGTTTATCCTTAAGAGAGAGAAATAGTTAATGTGTATGTAACTGTATTTATTACAGAGTGCAAAAAAAGATGTAATATAATTAGGGGTATATGTGGAAAAAAGTAATTAATACACTTTGAAAGTTGAAGAGGGTCTTATAAAAATGGACAAGAAAAAAACTCAACAGGGTCTTATAATTATGGACGGAGGTAGTATTAATATGTATAATTATTACCATAACATCATAATAAATTGTTTGAAAGCTTTCAAAGTCGCTTTCCATATTTTCTACTTTCCAACCTCTAGCAATGGTTGTTTACTACATTATTCGCAAATGTAATAGCAACAAAATATGCCCATTATTCCTTGAACCAGGTGATGCTATATTCTTGGCCTCACCTCTTGAAGGCTAAGTCAAGATGGCGATTGCACTAATTTAAGACCGTCCAATTTTTCAACTCACACCAAAAACAACTGCGGCGTGGGTCCCTCCATTTCATGCATTGTAATATTCATAATCACGCTTTTGGATATACAAATATTTTTTAGGTCTATTATTTTTTCTTAATATTTCTTTTTCCTTTTTTCTTAATCAATGTACTTGTCTTTCACTATAACTATTTAGCTCTATCTTACAATGCTTGTTTAAATTTGTACCACTTCTTTCTCACCTTCTCTCATCCTTCTATCTACATTGGCCAACTTTCATATAATATTATTACACACCTCCTTGATATTTTGTTTTTCATTTTGCTTTATCTTTAAACATGTTACTTAGAAGCTTCTCTACTCCAATTCTAAGTTCACTATTACTCTATAAATTCAAAGAACCCTCTCTTGACCTAGAACATACTCTTAAGCTTCCTAGAAGTCTAAGCCAAAACAAGACTAAGATAGACCTTAAAAACTCTTCAAGTTCTAAGAAAACAATTTCCTTAGAAAGAAATGAAGTGAAAGAGGGTAAGACGGTGCAAACTTCAATGATGGGTGGTGGGATGAAGAATAATGGTGGATGTAAAGGTGGTGGAAGAGGATCAGACGGTGGAAATGGAAGAGGTTGGAATCTCAATGAGGAAAATAATCATGGTAGAGATTTCATAGATTCTTATTACCAAAACATGATTGAAGCACACCCTTGTGATGCTCTTTTGCTTGGAAATTATGCTAAATTTTTGAAGGAGGTAATTATATGGTTAACTTTGAAGCATGGATATTTCAAAAATAGCGATATAGCAATATCGATACGCACTCGTATCGAATACACTCGTATTTATGATATTTATATTATTTTCAATATTTTGTTTTGAGTGAAATTTATAATTTTTTCATATATTAATATAATATATTTATGTATTTTATTTTATTTAATATGATAATCTAACACAATTTTTATTATTCAAGTTTTATTGTGATATTTTATTGTAAATTAAATAATTTAGTTTTCTATTAATAAGTTTTGATAATAATTTTTTTATAAATATATTTGTCTTAATTTTTATTAAAATGTTGTATTTCGTACTGATACCGTATACGTACTATGCATTGGCTACTTATTATCTATACTTATATATAAAGAGGATAGGAAAAAATGAACTGACTTATTTTTCTTCCAAAATTACCTTTTATTAAATGATATATTTACTAAAAAACTACATCAATAATAACTACCCATAGAAGTTACAAATTAATTATTATTAACCTTATATCCTTATGTTTTACTGTTAATAATTCCCCTCTCCATACTTTTTCATTTACATGTCAATTATCGTACTCATACAATAGTATAATTATAGAAAATCAAAACTAAAAAAATATATACGCATATTTATAATATATACGCGTATGCATATTTAAAAAATCGGACAACCCGTACCCGTTTGGACGCTACTATGTATAAAGATATACATTTATCTCATATGGAACTTTAGTTGTTCTTATATTCCATTTGCTAAAAGGTTTGTGGAGATTATACTAAAGCAAAGGAGTATTTAGAAAGGGCAATTATGGCAAATCCAAGTGATGGTCATATTTTGTCCTTCTATGGAGATTTAATATGGCAAATAGAGAAGAATGCTGCTCGAGCTCAACAATATTTTGATCAAGCTATTCAAAAGGACCCAAATGATTGGTATGATATATATATATATATATATATATATATATATATATATATATATATATATATATATATATATATATATATTGTATTTCATGTTGATAATGAGGTAACTAATGTATATATATTTAACAATTGGCAGCTATGTCCTGGCTTCATATGCAAATTTCCTTTTGGATGCTGAAAATGAAGAAGAAAAAGACTATCAAATTGAATCTGATCAGAGCCATCACTTTCAAGAAACTAAGCATTTCTCTCATTTAACTGCAGCCTCATAAGCCCCAACGGTTTTCTCTCTTGAGTGATGGTGGCTATGTTGATAAATTGCATGGCAAATGAAGCATGTTGTTTCAAAAAGCTACATGAATTTTGTCTAATTTTTTTTATAAGCCAAGGGTTTTATCTAATATCCATGAATATATATTTGTAAATAGTTTAAATCGTAATAAGAGCGAGCAACACTCACTATTCCTGTGGTAGTACGTTTCCAATTTCAGACAAGATTTGGTCTATTACTGCAAAAACCGTCCTAACAAAATGGTGTCGAAAGGTGTTAACATCGTTACTGTTATTTACCGTTTTTGTGATAAATTATACAGTATAGTTAACTCACACTGCGACGATCACAATTAAAATCACTTGCAAGTATTTCTTTACAAATATAAAAGACCACAATTAAAATCACTTTCATGTATTTCTTTACAAATGTAAAACCCATGCTAAGTAGATATTTATTGGTGTTATAGTTTTTCAATCATGTGGCCTATATGTATAAATATAATCTCTAAAGTTTTTTCCTGGTTTTTTTTTAGAGTTTCTTTTTCTATTCTAGATGTTTCTTATGCACTATGTGAATTTCCACATATGTCCCTTGATTATAGAGATATATCTCCGGACGCACCCCATTTTTGAATAAACGTTGACATATTTCAGATATACATCTCTGGAACCATTTTAAACATTCAAAATATGTCACTCAGACACCATTTATATTTGAATTGTTCTGAAGATGCATTTTCGATAATTTTTCAGAGATATTGCATCTCTGAAATATATCATAATAGGTTGTTTTTTACTACAAGTTGTGTATTTGTTTTCATATAAAGTATAACACACGATCCAAAAAAAAATAGATGTACAAAATAATAAAAAGACAAATATTGAATGAAGTATAACAATATATGTAGATAATGTCGTACAATATAGATCCAAAATGTGATAAAACAGTAAAAATAAAGTAGAGAGTATAGTAATACAACAAAATAATAACAGACTACTATTGGGTGTGCTTGGCAACATCTCCTCTGTCTCCTCTGTTTGCTCTGTCTCCTCGACCATCAATCCCCCCATCCTCCGGCGATGTCTTCGGTACAACAGTGCTCATTATGCCTCCGCCATCATGCCATCCAGGACTCGCTTGAAAGTAGACCCCTCAGGAAAGATACTCTCGTCAATGTCTGCCCGTGCAATCTCCATTATGGGATGACACTGAGGCAAGACATCATCAGTATGATCTAGCTGACGAATGTGACACCCTGTACGCACCATGTACGAATGTGACACCCTGAAGAACCACCTAATGTATTCGTCGACGTAGCTTCATTCGTTCGGCACTATGGTAGCCCATGCCTCCTCCAGAACCAAATGACTCTCATAATCAACAAACATCTCATCTATCTGTCTACGAGTCAAGGCAGGAGAAGCAGAGACAACAGGGTGTTTAGGGATGGTCTGGATGTACCCAAACTGCCGCATGACGCGCTCAAGCAAATGAGGAGCGGTAATATGTGATTCGCACGCCAATCATCCGGAGTATGGTGATATCACATCAAATGGTCACGTCTGACGGTGATCCACGTAGTTGTTGAAGTGCGTGTCCTCAGCAACCAAACGGTCAAGGTAGACTCTGAAAGGCTCGACCGCCTGGTTCCCTTTCAGCGGGATAAAAGCACAGACACACAATATTCCTCGGTGTACTCATCCACACTCGCCCAACCAGTAATGCGCGGGAAGTGCTGAAAGATCCAATGCTGAAATGAAAATATAAAAAAAACATTCAAGGATCAAGAATTATCGGCAATGGTTTCGCAAATATGAAATGAAAATGACAAAAAAACATTCAAGGATCAAGAATTATCGGCAATGGTTTCGCAAATATGAAATGAAAATGACAAAAAAACATTCAAGGATCAAGAATTATTATCATCAATAGTGTCACGCTGCCTGTGACCTGCTTCGTTTTCCACCGACATCCATCTCTCAACTTCGAATAAAGATAGCACAGGCAAGTCGCCCCTAGTTGTAGTCATGGATCTGAGTGAGATCCAAGAAGTATCAGAGGTATGCAACGTCACTATAAGTGGCACTCCTGTCCACAAAACTGCAAGTGCCAACCAAAAAAAGAAAATATGCCCTCAAAGCACGAGTCTTGTGTACCGCCACCTACCCAGCATCACCATGAGCTTGTTATGCTCCAAGGATCTCATAATCATATCTCTCCTCCAGGAACTCAAACCTAGCATGAGCACCCCTGGTCATATCCACCTCCTCAATCGCCTTCCCTGGATCAGCCTTTAAATGCTCTACCATCATCTCGACTGCCTCGTCTTTGGTCATCCTACCATGATCGAGGAATCTCCCCCTGATCGGAAGATGTAACAAACACGAGACATCGTCTAGTGTGATAGACATCTCACCATGCGAAAGATGAAAAAAAGAGGTCTCAAAATTCCATCTCTTCACGAATGCATTAAGCTTCCCGTGGTTGACCAGAGTGTAACCGGTCATACATAGGTCCTTCAGGCCAGATAAGGACAGAACCGACTGAAACCAATCCTTATCTGGCTGAGCTAAGCCAACAATCTTCCTCCCAATGTTAAGAAACTTCTGGGGGATCATGCACCTGAAATTTTCCAGAGATAATCAATGTCAGTAATAATCAATGTCAGCAATTAAAATAGACGTAAAAAATAAATAAAATATCTAACTATTGCTACCTTTCAGTCCCAGATATGTCTGGCAATGTGGTGGGGATACATAGAAAGTAAGGAAAAATAAGATGGACCTCCTCCAAAACCCTTTGGCTCGGCATCTGCAGCAGCCTCACCCTCCGAAGGTGGCACTAGATCAACAGGATTATCAGCGGGAGGTGGCACTAGATCAACAGGAGGTAGCACCGGTGAATCCTGAAGTATGTGGGAGGATAGGAGAAGTGACGCTTCAGCTAGTGAATCACGTCTCCTATGGGAAGAAGAAGAAGATGGAGTGGCCTGAGATGGAGTGGCATGGGATGGAGTGACCTAAGGTGAAGCATGATCCTGAGAAGTAGATTGCACCTCAGAACTTGACGCCTCTGCCTGACTAGAGGTACCTGCTACCTCCGGAACCTGTTGGCTCCACTTCCGCCGAACGAATGCGCGTTGGGCTACCCTGCCATGTTTCAATCTGTCGACCTTGTCAGCCATTATGCATGTAAGGTAAAGTAAGGCATATCATTAATGCACGCAAAAAAACACAAAAAAACAAGAAAATTAAAAAAAAAACAGATTGCAGGAAATTCGGGAGATGCATCTCCGGAAACACCATACAATAATATCGTTGAACAATTCCAAAAATGAATCTCCTGAAACACCTCAAACTATTAACTTTGAAGAGTTCAAGAGACGTGTCTCCGGAAATTCCCAAAGTATATGAAACTTTAAACCCTTCTGGAGATGTATCTCCGGAAAGTTCTGTAACTCAGAGGTCGCGTCAATGGCGTAATGTGGAAAAACATGATCTAATCGCCATTTTTAGCCAACAAACAAGTCATACACTAAGTTTAAACTATGTTATATGTGATTCCTACACATTTCCACCCCTAATCATTGATTTCTACGCATTTACACTAAAACTTGAATATTTACTGAAAACTAAAAAATTTACCTTAAATTGATGGTTTTAATGATGTTGAATGATGTTATTGATGATGTTTGATGTTCCTTTGAGAATTGTTTGATGAAATTTGATGTTGTGAAGTTGAAGTGTATTGAGAAGATTTTTTTGTGAGTTTGAGGGTGTGTGAAAACTGTGAAATGAGGGAGGAGAAATGTCTGACGCAACTTATGCTCCAAATTGTTCCGGAGATATATCTCAGAAATATTTTAATGTTCACTGAACTTTGGGTGCGTCTGGAGATGTTTCTCTAGAATCATGGGGCATATGTGGATTTTCACATGGTGCAATATAAATGCATAAGATGCTCTAAGAAATTCACCTTTTTTCTTCATATTTTCAAATAATTTGACAACTAAGATTTGAAGTAGGCAAGATTCACAAATGATTTGATAGGTAAATACGTGGGTTAATTACAAGTGGGGCAAATCCAAAACATGAATATATTTGAACCATTTAGTTAGATTGATTAAGATGATCTACTATTGAAAGTACATGTATGTTAGTTTGAGTGGTCAAAAGGTTTTATTTAATTAGGTGTTTAATGTTATCCCATTTTCTTTTTGTGTTTTTGAAGAAGATTGTGAAGGTTCGGAAGAACATAGTAATGATTTAGAAAAAGTTTTCTTTGGAGAGAAGTGAAAGGAGATTCTAAGATATTTTCTGATGGTTAATTTAGACCTTTTGGCAAAATGGAGATGAAGATTGATTAGAAATGCTTCTTTGGTGTGATTAAAGTTTCATTCTCAAAGTTTTGAACACTTTAGTATTACACATTGTGAATTTTTTACTTTGAAAGGAAAGATCAATTCTCATCATTGATAAAATTTAAAATCTTCTTCATTACTAATTCAAAATTCTATATTTTTCATTAAGTGTTAGTGATCATTGTACTTAAGTGAAGCTGGTGTGCTTTCTCTTATTTGTTGTAAAATCAAAAGGTGGTGTGCATTTGTGATTGTGTTAGATAGTTAAGAGAGTCTAGTTGATCGACTGTAACGTATCTGAAATAGTGAACTCTCTCACGGGGTGTGAGGGGACTGAAGTACTCTTGCTTGCAAAGAGGAACCAGGATATATTGTGTTTCTTACTTTCTGCATTTATTTTTCAGCATATTTACTTTTACATAAGTTCTAAAAAATTAAAAACATAATTGCTAACTACACCTTCGAGCAAATTTCAATAATACCAATTAATCTATTTCACCTTCCTCTTAGATACATTTCATACTTACATGTTGTAATATTGTATATTGTAAATTGTATGGTAGTCAACAACGTCATCAAAATATGTATTCCCAGTGGAATGAGAAGCATCAAAGGCATCATTAACAAGTTTGGCATGACAAGCCTAATATTCATGTTCATATTTCTTGTACCTCCCACAAGGTATTTTCCAGTGAAGATTTTTATTTTGACAGTAACTGTAATAGACACTTGATAGGAGGAAGAAACTATGTTACTCTTGGTGATTGTATTACAAGATAAAGATGTATTAAGAGGAAGATGACAAGTGTCTGCACTATGATGCAAAATGTTGAAGAACATGTTCCAAACATCATGGTGACATTTTAAATATATAAATTAATCTATGGCACATAAAGCTTAGGAGTACAAGGAACTTTGTTGCATATAAATCTGTCATATATATGTCTAATCTCAAAATTGAATAAGGTAGAATTTATTACATGTGTCAAGTTGGGAAGCAATCCAAGATGTCATATAAGATGCTTTAATATCTTGCTCGTATTTCTTAATTACTACTTATGGACTGTATGAGACTCAAGAAGTTATCATTGAAGGGAAGGTTGATGTTCAGGTCGGAGGTCCTCCCAACATTTAACAACCAATCGTGATTCAGAAGAAGAAGCTAAAGAATATTAGTGATTATAGCATAATTTTTACTATTGGGGTTCCTCTTAGTGTGTTGAATCTCAGTTATAAGTTGTATGTAAGGAAACATGTCCCAAGCACCGTTCCACACAATATTCCATATTTTGACAAGTCTGATATGGCTGCTGGAGAAATCATCCTTGATAAAGATGACCCAGATATCTTGTTCGACATGATGATGACCCAGATATTCCACATTTCAGTTATAAGTTGTATGTAAGAAGAATGATGATGTGACCCTTAAGAATAATTTTGTAAGTAATGATGATCATGTCCACGAAGATGTTAAGGTTGATATTGTTGTAGCTCATATTGATGTTGTTAATAAAAATAAAAAGAAAAGAAAATCTACATCAAAAGGAAAAAAGGCTCACACACTAGAAGATGTGGAAGAAGATGTTAATGACAACTTGAATGACTAAGAGGTGCCTCAAATCAAGAAAAGTAATGAGATTGATACTAAAAATAAGGCACAACTTATAGCACAAGACTATGCTCAAATCAAAGGGGTTGAATTTGGTGAAGCTTCTACTTCTATTGATCATCTTAAAACCATCCGAATGTTGCTAGGTTTGTCTTGTAGTCTTATGATGGATGTGAAAAGTGTCTTCCTCAATAGATACTTGAATGTGGAATTTTGTTAGGGTGCTAGTACTAATGTCACAAAAACTCTATAATTTCCTCTACAAAGGTCTGGAGTTAATCTAAAAGGATGTTATGAACAAGGAAATTGTTGAATAATTATGAAATTCCAAAGAAGACATCTAAGAAAAGGCATGAAAAATATGTTGTAGTTATGAAATCTCGTGGAGTTTGTATGAAAGGCATAACAATTAGAGGAAAGGCCAGTGATAAGTCCGAAGGTGTTTCCTCCCTTGCCAAGCCTAAGGATTCTCAATATGGTAATGAAAATGTCAACCAGGATATGCCAGACAACTTGTATGACATGTTGATGACTGGGTTTCCAACTCAGAGGAAGAATGAGTAAGTTTCCAAGCTTGATGAACAAGATGTGGTACTTAATGCCGTATCATTTTAGATGATTGTACCAATTGATATTCCAAAGACAAGATCTAAGGATACTAAGATTAAGAAGCATAAAAATCCAAAAGAAAAGTCAGTGGAATGTAAAGTTGTTGAGAAAAAGTCTCTAAAGATAAAGCTTGTAAACTAAAGTGACTCTATGACTGATGTTGAATAAGATGTCCAAGACATAGTGTACACTGTATGTAAAAAGGTTAGAAGGAAGAGAATTCCTGAATTTCCTCCTTCTCCTATGGATGATGTTTCATTTCATTTTAAAACACATGTTCAAAATTGGAAGTATGTTTTCCAGATAAGGATTGATTATGAAAGAGAGCTAGGTAAAAAAATCTTTTAATTGTAAAGAGATTATGGAGTTGCTGAAAACTGTAACTTATGTTGGTATGTGCTATGAAAAGCTAGTCAAGGAATTTATTTTGAACATTACTGCTGAATGTAATATTGAAGGCAACAAGGAGTATGATAAAGGAAAATGTGTAAAGTTTTCACCTTCAATTATTAATGATTAGTTGGGTAGAAGCAAGTCTGATTAGGTTCTCTCTATTGACAAGATTATGACCAAGGAAAAGGAAGCTGGCAGTGAGGAAGAATAGGAAAATGCAAGTGAGGATGAAGAAGAATATTATGTTGAAGCACCGAAGTATGATGAAATTATGGAGCTTCTAAGTGATGCACAACTATTCAAGACAATGTTGAATGTTGGATCTAGTTAACCTAAGTTGATAAAGGAATTTATGGTTAAGACTGGTGGTATTCTTCATGGGTTGCTAAATTTTAGGAATAAGTTGTTTGTTGGGAAAGATGTCATAGACATTATATCACATAATGTTCCTGTTACTCATGAATGTTGTTTTGGTAATATGTTAAGTTTGTAATTAGAAGAAATCTACTCTCGCATCATTGGTTTTTTGTACCAAGCAGGAACTCGTGCTACCTTGGTATGTGGAGAATGTTGTCTTTGTTAATGGGTTAAACTTGTTGAGTCTCATGGCATCTAAGCTCTTACTGGTGTTCCCTATCTAATCTGTGATATTTTGAGTGTTCAAAAGAAATACATTGTTACTTGTGATGATGACATTGGTGCTGCCTCAAGTGTTTTAACTTTGAGTTACATACTGAATACTTGAAAAAATGTGGTAGCCGTTGTGTCCAACATAAGTGCACCTATTGATAAAAATGATATGGTTTTTTGAAATTCTGGCATAGCAGACAGCAGATGTCCTAACACATACCAAGACATTGTTCTACATAATTATTAAACAAGAACAAAACAACAGGCTGACACCTAAAATATCAGTAACTGCACAAACACAGATGTTTCGACATCTGTTCCAACATGTTAATCAAAACTGATCTGTAAATTGCAGAATGATAAACAACACAGAATATGATGACCCAGTTCGGTACAAATCGCCTACATCTGGGGGATACCAATCCAGGAAGAAGAATCCACTATCAGTAGTATAGTTTTATGTAAACAACCTCAGGTTTACAGTAAACACCCACGTTTACCTATCACTACCCAATGAAGACTTTATCTAAGAACTCCATCCTAGATAAAAGAAACCCATCTCACTCCCTAAATCACAACCTGTGATTATCTAAACAGTTACTACACCATAAATGTATCATCCTATTAAAAGACACCCTTTTTAATACAAAGTTCAGTCAAGCATCCTTGACTAACAAGTTAACTTGGATTTTCTTCAAAGCTTCATCCAAGAACAATACACGGTTCATTACCTACGGGTTTCGGAATCTGTACAACTACCTATGTCTACCACAATGTATCAAATCGATACAAAAGGAGACTTACAAGAAAACCTACGACTCTTAAAACCCTAAACCCTATTTTTCTACTTTACAAAAGTGTTACAATAGGTTTAGTTTTTCAGTCCTAGGTCTTGGTCTTCTTTTATAAGCTTCTGTTGCCTTGGGCTTCAATCTTTTGTTGACTGGTTCCTTGATCCACGTTCTGATTGCTTCCTTAATTCTTGGACCAGACTTAGAAATAACCTTCTATATCAGTTTAAGATGTTAGGACAATTGTTAGGACATCATGTCTCCTTCATGTTGGAACATTACATTCAATGTTTTTTACCAAAAATTTGCTCAAATCTGCAGAGCCTTCAGTCTCCCCCTTTTGACTAATTTTTGGTTAAAACTTCTTTAGTAGAAAAAGAATGTTTGGCGTTTGGTAGATATGATTGGAACACCTCTGAGACTCTTTCTTACCCCTGAAAGAGCTTAAGAAGAAACAGTTGTATCATACGTAACACGGAGTCCATAGAGTATGTAATTCAGGTCACAAGACACAACCTGCTTCATAACTCATATCACAAGGCACAAGAGAAAAACTCAAGGATGTCAGAACATCTCATCCAACACCCATGCAGAACACTCCTACAGAGTATGTGTTATAGAAACCAACACACAACTGAGATGAACCCATACCCCTTCTCCCCTCTTTTTAGCCAAAAATTGGCAAAAGTAGCCAGCGCAATTCCATACCCACATGTTACTGATCCAGACCTTAACAAAAGCCATGACAAACTTGCCCAGAATACTAACTTTGAAAACCAGAAGCAGACTCCACCTTTAAATACCCAAACATATTTTTCTTGAAAATTATGGTCCATAGAAGTTCCCGCAGAGCAATTCATGTGGAGACATAAATTAGGGTAGGTAAACATAAATGATTGTGCACCGTCCAACTAAAGTTTGACTGATTTAACTTTATGAGAGACCGTCCAAAGAATGCACTTGCATCAAGACACATGCTTAACCCGTATGCACTCTCTACCATTCAAAACAGCCAATCATGCAGTACCCATATTATCCTGACCCCTTGTCAGGCTTTGTTTAGCAAAGTTATCGTCCATGTGTTTTGTCTACAGGATAATCCTTTTTATCAGAAGGTCAAGAATAACTGACCAAGATGTTAAGACATTTCTTCAAACATCTCTCAGTTAGCAACAATAGCTCTCAAGATACTTGTATTATTCTAATTCAATCCATTGACACCAATGACGAAATTAGAATAACCTGATAAGTTCACCCAGAACTTATACCAGAAAAGCAATGTCACGACATATCGTCTGACATATCATCCTCACCAGAGGCAATCTATCACAAACTGCTTGAAACCACAAACAATCTTGATAAAAAATTTGCACCACTGCAGCCATATATCCACAACCGAAGTCTAACTCCCCCTGTCGTAGATAACCAGTGCTCCTTTACCAGAAGAACACCCTAAATAAATGGAAAACATAAGATGCGTCTTCATGTCTTAAAGAGCACACCCTCTATTCAACACACCTGCTGAACGCATTCACCTAATGCTTGGTCCTCAAGCAATCCATGTACCACACTAGTACATTTAACAGATAGAAGTTCTCCCCCTATCTTTCTCAACAGACGCTTCTTCAGCAAGAACCACCTCAAAATCACCACATGATATCCCATGACAACTTCATGATTATATAGTGAGAGTACCAGGAACGCATCCTTGTACCACAACCAACAAACTCTTGGATTAAGACCAAAACACCATTGATCCCTCTAGTCCAGAAACCATCCATACACCACACAAATTCCTCCTGAATTCTGATGTATGGATCTCCTTGTTCCCTGAGATACAACCCAATTGAATCTGGAATACTTCACATTCCTCAAACAGACATATAAATCCCCTTAGTTTGCTAGCTTGCCCAGACGTTCTTCACACTTGAAGGACATCAAACACATGCTTCAGAAACCCTCAGCCTATTTGCTCCACAAGCATCAAACTGATCCACTTCTAGCATGTAACATTCACATCAGACTTCCAAGACAGTCCTTTACCCATCATTCTCCCGTACAACAAGATAAATACCTCTTAGACAAGATGTGAGTGTCAAGTTCCACACTCAAAACTTAGCATCCAACTCTAAGGATAACCAACCCAGAAGATGTTCTAACATCAGTTAGAACATCCTTCGCATATCATAGACATCAACCAACATGGTTCTAGATATGTATCACCACTAGACTTACTATCTGCATAGTAATCCAACTGAAGATCTTCAAACAACACTGCGCCACCAGCTTGATCAACAAGAACTCCAGATAACCACAGAGAGAAATAAACTCTCATCCACCCAAAAGAAGGTAATCTTCCATAATCAGCTTAGAACTTCTACCACAAGCTCCAAGATAGAACTAAACCAGAACCTCCTTACATCTTCAACCAACTACCTTTCTAACCAAAAGTAATTAGTTCCAAGCACCCTACTTGAATGCACAATAGAGATCAAGCAAATGCCACAGTTTAGTTCATCTCAACTTTTCTTCAAAGTTTCAGACAATCTTCTGATCCACCAATGAAACCTAATCTTCAAGTTACATGATCTACTTGCTCCATAGCAAGCCATCTTGGATCCACCAAGCCTTAGACGTATAACATTTTCTCCTTCCACAGCTCTCGCAAACTGTATGAGATATACCTCTTTGAAGTGTTAATTCCATTACAATGATGCGCCACAACATCAACTAAGACCCTAAAGTTTCTGCTTGATGTCCTTACATCTGATCAGACATCCAGCTGAGGAATTCAGCCCTTCCTTTTGCCACTTAGAAGAACCTTCTCCCTATTACAGAACAAGAGTTCCATGTTCTCATAGACTTGATTCAACAACCAAATTTGAGTAGACAACCTTCATCCTGCTTAATCATATCACAGGTATTCCATTCAAGCTCACACCTTGATGAATATCTGCTTTACCACTCCAAAGAACTCAACGTGCCAAGTCTGATTCTTCAGAAGAGAAGTAGTCATAGACTACACTTTAGCTATACCAAAGAATGCCACTTTCCTTAAGTATAGCAGTCTGTAGAAAGTCAGAGATAACTGCCACTTATCCTTGACCTCTAAGATGAGCAAGATCACCTGCTCCTATGTACTTAGATAAAAAATAAACTGACCCAAGTTGTGCCATCACCAGCACCATATTCTGGACAAGTCTCTTGCCAGGACACTTTCCAGATACACATCAGATGCTTCTAGTAACAACTGGAACACACCTGTTGCACTCCAATACTCCTAGATCAGAAATAAACTGATCCAAAAACTATTCATCAAGATTATGATGTCTTATTCTTCATCTTCCACATCACCATTGTCTAGACTAGTTTCTTGCCAAGAAACTCTCCAGAGATCAGATGTTTCTGCCATACCAAACTGAAGCAGATTCTTAGGGTAACACCCAAGAGAAATATATCCAAAAGCTTATGCAGTACTCCTCTCATGATTATGCACAAACCCAGATGAAGAGATGTTTCAACATCGTGTTGAACATCAGCAATCTTGAACTTCACATACAAGGATAATCAATTAAATACTTGTGAATATCACAAATAGCAATTGATCTTAAATACTTGTTCAATAACCCTGCTTCACTGTTGAAGCCATACTCCAACAGATCCCTCCATGAACACTTATCAAGTATTCAATCTTTGCAAGTATCTTCTTTGACAAACAAAATGTTGAGATACCAAGGCTGCCACCCTTGGCTCAAGTAACTAAGATTCTCTCTGAACGAACCCTATTTACCTCAAAGGTTCTGAAATCTCCATTTAGATTGGATCCACCCTTAGGATTAAGAGAGATGAATCCTTCCTTGCACTTTTAGACGGTGAAAATAAATCACCTCCACTTTCTTCAGGTTTATGTTTTACAGAAACACCCTATAGTAAGAAGAATAACTAGAAGACTCCAGATGCATGAATGATATGCCTTTATGAGTAGACTTGAGAGAATTCTCAAGTATCTTTGACAACTTAGCCGATCAATAATTTATCAGATTCATAGAGCAAGAACTTGATAAGCCTGATCTCAACTACCCTTCTCTTCAACTGACTTCAAGATGCACAAAGGAACCAAGCTTCCAAGTACCAAGTCACCATAACAGACATCTACCAACCACTCTCTCCATTCTATCGCTCTCGACTTTGGAATAAAAAAATGCAGATATCTTCAAATATAGAGGTCCGCAATTAAGATCTTCCACCATCTGTCTTCAGTAACAACTCCAGAATCCCATAAATTCCAGAGCTCTTCCATTAGAAACATATGCAGCGGAACCACCAAGGAACAAATTCAACCTGCTCTAATAAGATGTCAGGACATCTTACAAGACACCCCAACAAGAGAACTAGCCACTTCTCCTGCAGTTGTTGTAGAACTTCCTCATAAACATGAACAACCACCGGGTTGTTACCTTTAATCCATAACATTCATCTCATCCATTAATACCCTTGAGTATGTATGAGTTGATGAAATGATCTCCAAAACTCCTCCTTGTTTAAAACGCCAGAAAGTAACTCCCAAAGATCTCATCCAGAAACAGACAAGATGTCTGCTCTGATACCAATTAAAATTCTGGCATAGCAGACAACAGATGTCCTAACATATGTCAAGACATTATTCTGCATAATTATTAAACAAGAACAGAACAGCAGACTGATACCTAGAATACCAGTAACTGCAATAACACATATGTTTTGACATTTGTTCCAACATGTTAATCAAGACTGAACTGTAAATTGCAGAATGATAAACAACACGAAATATGATGACCCAGTTCAGTGCAAATCACCTACATTTGGGGGATACCAATTGTTAGGTGCAGATTTGACCTAAAAATGACATATCTTTCTTTGCATTTTTTCCACTCTTTTCTCATGTTTTCATTGGTTTTTATCCATGATTGTTGTTATTCTTCTAAACATTGAAAATACCTTTGGTACTTGTAATATGTGTGCTATTGTACAGAAAATAAGGCATGAAATGATCAAAAGTGTAAGACACAAGAAATGGTGCAAACTGTCAAAGAAATGAGGAATGCATCAGTTGGTTCGCTTTGTGAATGGGAAGGCGAGTGCCAGCGAAGGTTCGGTTTGCGAGCGAAGGTCCCAGCGAATGGCCCCAGAATTGGACAGAGGAAAAAAGAGCTAAAGTTCGCAGTGCGAACGGGAAAGCGAAGGTTTGCTTTGCGAACAAATCCTTCGCACTGCGAAGTAACGTGAATTTTCTGGGGCGGTTTGATCAGCAGAGGCACCTGAAGTGCATGTTTTTAGCCATTCGCTGTGCGAATGAATGGTTCGCAGTGCGAACGGTGAAAATCCTGAACTTGTATAAATAGAATTTTCACACTTTTTAGGTTAAGTTTTTAGTTTTGGAGAGTGAGAACTTGTAGTTTTCAGCATAGAACATTACATTTCTTCATTTCCAAGGGAGAAAAGGTAGGATCTTTGATTTCTTGTTGGAGAGGGATGTAATCTTTTGATACCTTATGTATTTCATCTAATGTATGTTTGTGAATGAATTCTGATTTTCTATTGTTGTTGTCTTTGATTGATTATTTATGGCCTTGACAAAACCTTTATAAATCTTTGGTCTTAGATTTTCATCTATCAACGAACAAGCTTTTGACATGGCTTTGTGAGTTGATATTCATTTTATCTTTTGTTGTATTGTGTTGATTAAGTAGCATGGCTAGCATGAGTAGGATCGATACAGTATCGCGAGGATGCGTGATAATAGGGATGAAGAAGGATATTTACATTCATTGGGCAAATTAGTTGAATACATGTAAAAAGGGTTAAGCGTGCGTACGTATTTTGATCTTGCTTAAATATGAAGAAATCATTTATTTGATATGGATGTTATAGTAATATCTGTTAGGACTGAACTCTAGACATAGATTTAGGCTTAACACTTGCGTGAGTATCAGTTCTTACTTCTCTGTGTTGTTGAGTTGCGTGAGACATCACCAATGAGACAATACGATTGTTCTCTCGACGTTGCGTTAGACATAACCTCTGTTGTGAGTGATATGCGAGGATATTAGGCGAATGATTGATTTGTGTTTACTTAATTAGAAGAATGCATGTGTTATCAATTGATGAGATCCAATTCCAACAAGGCTCCGTTTATAATTCTGTCTTTACTTTATATTTTCCGTCTTTACATTTTCCGCATTTGCTTTTGGTTCGCTTTAAACCAGAACTTTTGAATCATAAGTTTAGAAATATAGAAACCGTTGAATGACATTCTTTCCCTCGCACTGATCCCTGTGGAGAACGATAAATTGGGTTACTTATATATTTTTGCTTGCTGCTATTCTAGCTTCAACACCAATCCAGGAAGAAGAATCCACTACCAGTAGTATAGTTTTATGTAAACAACCTTAGGTTTACAATAAACACCCACGTTTACCTATCACTACCCAATGAAGACTTTATCTAAGAACTCCATCCTATATAAGAGAAACTCATTTCACTCCCTAAATCACAACCTGTGATTATCTAAACAGTTACTACACCATAAGTGTATCATCTTATTGAAAGACACCCCTTTCAATACAAAGTTCAGCCAAGCATCCTTGACTAACAAGTTAACTTGGATTTGCTTTAAAGCTTCATCCAAGAACAATACACGATTCATTACCTACGGGTTTCTGAATCTGTACAAGTACCTATGTCTACCACAATGCATCAAATCGATACAAAGGGAGACTTACAAGAAAGCCTGCGACTCTCAAAACCCTAAACTCTATTTTATACTTTACAAAAGTGTTACAATAGGTTCAAATTTTCAGTCTTGGGTCTTAGTCTTCTTTTAGAAGCTTATGTTGCCTTGGGCTTCAATCTTCTGTTGGTTGGTTCCTTGATCCACGTTCTGATTGCTTCCTTAATTCTTGGACCAGACTTAGAAACAACCTGCTATATCAGTTTAAGATGTCAGGACATTTGTTAGGACATCATGTCTCCTTTATCTTGGAACATTACATTCAACACCTTGTTTTACCAAAAATTTGCTCAAATCTGCAGAGCCTTCATTTTTTATGGAGATATGTTGGAGCTTTTTCACCTAACTTGTTGTTGCTTTTACATAAGTACATTGTGTTTGACATCTGTCTGTTTGAAGAACAAAATTGCTGTTACTGCAACTTTATGGTATGTGTTCTTATGTTTTTGTTATCTGGTACCTGTGCCCATTATGGGCTGAATTTTTATGTTACCGCTGCCCATTTTTAGAAATATAGGAGGAAATGGTGATATGATTATTTGTAATAAAGATTATTGCTTCCAACCGGTGTTCATAAAAAGTTGTGTGTTGTTATGTTCTTAAGCACATACTCAAGGTTGTGAAACATGTTTTGGTTTCGATTTAATCTATTATTTATGTATGAATAATGTCCTAAAGAATGTATGGAACAATCTACATAACATCTTGTCGGTTTGTAGGACTTGCTGCTGGTTTGTTGGTTTCTGCAGTTGGTATTTGTTGTTCTGGCTCACTTTGGAGTTGCTGGTGCTTATGTGTTAACTTATTTTTATAGGAAACTTGTTGAGCAATATGTGTTAACATGTTATGTGACATCTTGGTGTGCAGACTGCTCTTATTGCACTAAATGTTCGCTTTAGCATTTGGTTAGAAAACCTGTATTATTTCTAGTATGATGAGAAGATTACTTTTTGGAAAAGTTTGTTAATCCATGAGTTTTAAGAATATATTTAATTGGATTTGCTTTAAAGGAAGATTTGATTCAACTTTTGTAAGAGATTTATTCTGAATCCTTTACTCGAGGAGTTGGAGTTATGATGTTTATCAAGTAAAGATTTTATTTGAGTTGTTCCAGATTCAGAATTGTGTTACATGGACAGATGCCAAGCCAAATGTTCCACGATATGTGAAACATCTGTCTCATATTGGTTACAAAGATCTCGATCTTTCTAATAAAGATTTGATTTATCAAGTGTGTTTTTGGAAGATGTCATCTGAATCAAATACAACAAGAACAATAAAGAGATTTATATTTTTTCAAGGAGATCAATCAAGATTAGAAATCATCATGATTGAAGATTGATCTCATGTATATTTTAGAAGTCCAACAAAATTCATGACCTAAATCCTTATGGGCTTTTGGAATTGGTCTTCTGTGGCTATATAAAGAGTTTATCTCCTATGTGAAGACTCAGACCTCAAGAGTAAATATATACTCGGTGAGGAAGATGTAGAATCCTCAAGTGAAAAAGAAGTATTTCTCTATTTTTTACCTTCTTTTAACGCCTTTGCCAAATCATGTCAAAAGGGGGGGTATATGTTGTGTGCATACACATCATGTCTAATAAGATTGTGTGCTCTGGTTTATTTTTCTTTATGCTTTTATCTGATGAGATTTTGTACTCACATGCCAGAGCATCTGACCTTACACTATGAGCATGTGTGAGATGATCTCTATATGTGTATAAACTTTAATGTTCTAATGTTTAATGTGTAGTAGTAGTAGTAATGGTGGTGATATGTACTGACTGACCTGACTACTGAATGTGTGCATGCTGATGGATTATATGCCTAACTGAATAGAGCATTATGTTTGATCTATTTTTTTATGTAGCAACTACATTTCATGATTTTTGAGTTTGTGCCACTTCTACTGCATCTGCTGTTTGCTCAGTGTTTATATGGTTGCTTGTGGTGTGCTTATTGCTCAGTTTGTATTGCACATCTTGTATGTTTTTGAAAAAGTTGTTTTGCCAAAATTTGTCAAAAGGGGAGATTGTTGTTCCTTTTGGATTGTTTGTATTATGCAAAACAACATGGAGTGTTCAAGTTGTTTTTATGAAGAAAAGACACATGTGAGACTAGATGTTCTAGCATCTGTGTAACATCTGGCTCTTCTCGGCAGGCTATGATGGATGTTGTTTGGAGCGTATTTTGTGATTGGGTCTCAATCAGATTTGTTGCTATCTTTTAACAATGTAGTTATGTAGATTTGTTTGATTAAATTAGACGTGATCAAATCAATATAAATGGATATTTAAATTTGAATCAAATCAAATCTTTTTGGAGGACATTTGAAAAATAAATCTTAACAAAATATTCTACAATTCTGGGCGTGATCAAATGGCCATTGGAAAAACCCAAAATTTGCATTGCTATTTAAGGAGACTTAAACCTAACATTTGAAGTGTGCAGATATCGAAGATTTATCGTGTTAGGGTTTATCTTTTGAGTTTTTGTTTGTGTTATTGTTTGTGGCTTTGTGCACCACTCTAGCACTTTCATTCATGTCTTAAAGCATACAGCTTGGTTTGTGTAGTTGCGTTATAATTCAGTAATCATCATTCTGATTATTGTAGTGATCACTTGAGATTAGTGATTGAGAGAAAGTGATAAAGGTTCTAATATTTAGTGGGAGTCCTTAAATACAAAGTCACTGGGATTAAAAAGAGACATTGGAGAACACGAGGTAACTATTCCTATAAGACTAATTATACTAATTCTAAATAATGGATTTTATTTCTTGGGTTGGAAGCCTCCCAGACGTAGACGAGGTTGCACCGAACTGGATTAATAATTATTTTTCAAGTCTTGTTCAAGATATTGAGCATATTGACTTAAACTTCTGATTCAACATCTATTATTTTAAGAATAAAATTTCACTTTTTATTGATATCTATTCTGTTGATGGTAGACCTGATTGATTCAAATTCTATATTGTTGTAATGTTGTTGTTGTTTGATCTCATTGTTTTTGTGATTACTTTTGTTCTCTTAGCCATTTTTTTCTTCTGTTTTTTGACTGTTACTTTCAATTTGTATTAAATAGGCATCTTTGTAGCTTCAGAAGGAGAAATAAAAATAAATGTTTACTGTTAAGTATATTCTATTTTCTATGCTTCCGATGCCACGTGTTAACATGGTATCCGTTTGAAGAGATTACTCTGATCCTCTTTCCATTCATTGTTGGTAACATGTTTTTTTTCCTTATCTGTACCTTATCCCATTCTGTTTCCATCGTGGTTTATCCACGATCCTTTCCCCCCAATTTTTTTGGTTACTTCACAAACCCTATTTCTTTCTATTTACCTTTCGATTTTCTTTCTCTTTCTTGAATTTTTCCCTGTTCATCTTCTTCTTGCAAGACATTCTTACTTCCAGATTCGTTTTTTGTTGACCCTCTCATCATCTTCGTTTTCTTCTTTCCCTCATTTTTTTTTTGTTTCCTTTCTTTCCCACCATGGCTAATGAAGAAGATAATCACTCTGTATCTACCACGAACAACAATGAACAACTTACCCATAATCAATCGGTTCACAATTATCATACTGACATGCTCGACCCCTATTACATGCACCCAAGTGATAACCCTGACCTCTCTATTGTATCACCAGCTCTCAATAATTCTAATTTCCGTTCTTGATCGCGTGCAATCAAGCTTGCTCTTCGTTCCAACAACAAAGTAGGGTTCATTGATGAAACCTTAATTCGACCAATTTCTTCTGATTCCAAACACCTTGCGTGGGATAAATGCAACAACATGGTGATGAAGTGGCTGACCAACTCGATCGAGAAAGATATCTCTGAAAGTGTTTTATGGATAGATTCTGCGAAGGTTGTTTGAAAGAAATTTTTGCACAGAAGCAGGGAAAACAAACTATTACTCAGTACTTCACTACGTTGAAGAAACTATGGCAGAAATTTGACAACTTTCGCCCTATTCCCAATTGCACCTGTGATCCTGCTTGCACTTGTCAATTAATTTCTAAAATCAAGGACTACCGCAAAAACAACTACGTCATTCAGTTTCTCAAAGGCCTCAATGAATGCTATGCTCCGGTTAGAGCTCAAATCATATTAATGGCTCATTTACCTCCGGTGAACAAGGTCTTCTCTCTTCTAATTCAGCAAGAAAGACAACATATCCAACCCATTGAAGGCGACAAAATTGTGGCTCAAGTCTCCAAACCATATTCACGGAATCGTCCTTCTGACTCGTCATCCAAGCCTACTACTTACAACAAACCCAAGGGCCACAAAATTTACAGCTATTGCAACAAACCCAGACATACTGTTGAAGTATGCTTCAAGAAACACGACCTACCACCCTATCTGAAGAAACCTCAGGTGGCCCAAGTTTCCATTAATGGTCAACCTCAAGACTCCTCTGAAGAATCTGACAACGGCAATCCTCTCTGTCTTAATTACTGATTAGCAACGTGTGTTACTCTCTCTTCTGCAACAAACTACAACGCCCACTGCTAACACCATTCAACATGTCACTCCTTCTGCACACTCCAAATCAGGTACTTATGTTCCTTGTAGTTCCATCAATGCTATTACCTCTCATGAATGGTTGCTTGACACTAGAGCCATTGATCACGTGTGTCATTCTCGCACCTATTTCTCTTGTCTTAAAACCATTAAACCCTTTAACATTTGGCTTCCTAATGAAGCCACCATTACTACCAATCTTCTGGGGTCTATCTATTTTTCTGAAAATTTATACATTCATGATGTCCTATACATACCCATATTTTCACTAACCTCATTTATGTTTCTCGCCTAACTTCTTCTATGAAATGTACCCTTACTTTTACCCCTACTGAATGTCTCATATAGGGGATCCATACCCTGATGAGGATTGGTGCAGCTAAGGTGCAACACGACTTATACTATCTGGTTTTACCTGTTTCTCAACACAAACTTTCCCCTAACATTGTTCCCATCCCCCATTATAACATTTTGAATAATTCTACTTTGTGGCATAATAGATTGGGCCACCCCAATTATGACACTCTTCTTCATATTAATTAAGTTTTTCCTCTAACTAGCTTAAGTAAATCTGAATCTCCTTGTGATGCTTGTTTTAGGGCTAAACAAAAACGACTCCCTTTCCCTGACAGTATTACTAAAAATCACCAATGTTTTAACCTTGTTCACATGGACATTTGGGGTCCCATATCTACCCCTTACACCCTTGGTCACAAGTATTTTCTCACTATTATAGACGACTATAGTCGTTACTGTTGGATTTTGTTGATGACTAATAAATCTAAAACTAGTACTTTAATTCCTTCCTTTGTACATTCATACTCAGTTTAACACTACCATAAAGACAATTAGGACTGATAATGGGCCTGAGCTTTTTTTGAAAACCTTTTATCAATCTCAAGGCATCCATCATCAGACTTCAAGTGTCTACACACCCCAACAAAATGGTATTGTTGAACATAAACATCAACATCTCCTAGGTGTAACTAGAGCTATCATTTTTCATTCTCAAACACCTAAAATTTATTGGAGTCACGCTCTTACCTATGCTGTGCATTTAATTAACAGGTTACCCTCTAAAGTACTTGGTTACAAATGCTCTTTTACGATGCTTTATAATTCTTTAACTGATTATGCTTACCTCAAAACTTTTGGTTGTCTGGTGTATGCTTGTAGTAACAATGTCAATCGTAGTAAACTTGATTCTAGATCTAGGAAATGTGTGTTTCTATGTTTTAAAAATGGAACCAAAGGATCTGTTTTGCTTGACATTCGAATTAGGAACATTTTTGTCTCTCGTGATGTTGTTTATTTTGAACGTATTTTTCCTTTTGCCTAAACCAAACACATTGCCTCTCCCTCCCCCAACCCATTTATCATCCCATTCATGATAATACCATAGATTATCCTCTTACAACACATTTCCCCCTCCCTGATACTAATCCTGATATGGTTTTCCATGACAATAATTCATCCTCTCCGATCCATTCCCCTCATAATTCCCCTACTACTATACCAGCAATCCCTTCACCCACCCCTTCGATACCTCAACCTCTAACTCAACTCGACCCTCCACGGACTAGAAAATCTACCAGATACACTGCCCCTCCATCCTACCTTAAGAACTACATTTGCTCCTTTCTCACAGGTAACAACCATCCTATCAACTGTACATGTACCACTCTTTACCCTTTATATAACTTTATTTGTTATGATAAATTATCTCATTCCCACAAACTATTTACTTTAACTATTTCTACTACTAATGACCCTTCCTCTTATTCTCAAGCCATCCTTGATTCCTGAAAGCTCTGGTGTTTTGGAGAAATTTTGGTAAAACATAAATGTTAACTCAACATGGAAATCAAGCTAAATAATTCTGCTGAAGACTTGATGTCGAACGAGATGTCCTAGCATGCATCTAGACATCCTGGACTGAGTGGTTTAAATCTGTTTTAAATCTATTGCAACACTCAAGGAGAAATTGTGCATGGGTCAAGGACAGAAGATTGAAGCCCAAGGAAGCAAAAGACACTATAAATAGAAGACTTAGACCTAGGTTTTGCAGCACCTTTAGTACGCCTTTTGTAACCTTGTCTTCTTGCATAAGAAACAAGGGTTTAGGGTTTTGAGAGTCGTTGGCTCTCTAGGTTGTAAGTCTCTCTTTGTATCAGTTGATGCATTGTGGCAGATATAGGTGTCGTACAGATCCATAAGCCTTGAGGTATTGGATTGTGTATTGTTCTTGGATGAAGCTTTTAAGCAAATCCGAGTTAGCTTGTTTGTCAAGAAAGCTTGACAGATTTCTGTATTGGCATAGATGATGTAGAAATCACAGTTGGTGATTAAGGGAAGTGAGTGTGGTATCTTATATCAGAGTTGTAAACGTTTGAGTTTAGCTTTGGTAAAGATGTTCATTGGGTAGATGTTAGGTATAAAGTTGTAAACGGGGGAGTTTAGCTTTGTAACAGTTCTACAGATAGTGAAGTCTTCTTCCTGGATTAGTATCCCCCAGATGTAGGTGAGTTGCACCGAACTGGGTTAACAATTATTGTGTTCTTTATCATTTTGCATATTTACATTTTCTGTTAGGGTTCTGATAAATATGTTGGATCAGATGTCGTGACATCTGTGGTTGTGCAGTTCTGATATTCAAGGTATCAGTCTGTTGTTGCGCCTCTGAGTTTAAATGATTATGTAGCATAATGTCTTGACATGTGTTAGGACATCTGTTGTCTGCATAAGCCAGAATTTCAATTGGTATCAGAGCAGACATCCTGTCTGATTCTGGATGAGATCTTTGGGAGATACTTTCGGGCGTTTAAACAAGGAGGAGTTTGAATATCAGATCAATCAACTCAGACATACTCAAGGGTATTAATGGATGAGTTGGATGTTCTGGATCGAAGGGAGCAACCCGGAGGTTGTTCATGTTGTTGAGGAGGTTCTACAACAACTACAGGAGAAGTGGCTAGTTCTCTTATTGGGGTGTCTTATAAGATGTTCTGACATCTTATTAGGGCAAGCAGGATCTGTTCCTTGGTGGTTCCGCTGCATGTGTTTCTGATGGAAGAGCTATAGAATTATGGGATTTTGGAGTTGTTACTGAAGACAGTTGGTGGAAGATCTCAATCGTCGGCCTCTATATGTGAAGATATCTATTTTCTTTTATTCCAAAGTCGGGAGCGATGGAATGAAGGGAGCTGTTAGTAGATATCTGGTATGGTGACTCGGCGCTTGGAAGCTTGATTTCTTGGTGCAGTTGAAGTCAGTTGAAGAGGAGAGGAGTTGAGTTTAAGTTTATCAAGTTCTTACTCTGGGAGTTTGATAAATTATTGATCGGCTAGAAAGGAAGGATTCATCTCTCTTGACCCTAAGAGTGGATCTAATCTGATTGAAGCATTCAGAAATATTGAGGTAAATAAGATTTGTTCAGAGGAAGTCTTAGTTACTGAGTCAAGGGTGGCAGCCTTAGTATCTCAACACTGTTTGTCAAAGATGATACTTGCAAAAGATTGAATACTTGATAAGTGTTCATGAAGTGATCTGGTGGAGCTTAGCTACAACAGTGAAGAAGGGTTATTGTATAAGGATTTAAGATCAATTGCTATTTGTGAACTCCATAAGTATTTAATTGATTATCCTTAAAAGTTAAGATTGCTGATGTTCAACAAGATATTGGAACATCCCATCATTAGAGTTTGTGCAGAATCACGGGAGGGGTACTGCATACGCTTTAGCATCTGTTTTAGTCTTAGGTGGTGACCTAAGAATGGGCTTCAGTCGGGTGTGACAGAAGCATGTGTTCTCTGGAGAGTTTCCTGGCAAGAAACTAGTATGGACTTTGATGCTGTTGAAGATGAAGATGAAGACATCATAATCTTGATGGTTACAGATTGGATCAGTTTATTTCTGATCTAGGTGCTCTGGAGCATGGATCTTGCTCTTCTTGGAAGTCAAAGTTAAGCGGCAGTTATCTCTGACTTTCTACAATCTGCTTTACTAAAGAAAGTGGCCTTCTTTGGTTTGGCTATGGTGTAGTCTTGGACTACTTATTTTTTGAAGACTCAGACGTGGCAGGTGTGATGTCTTTGGAGTTTTAAAGCAGGATGAAGGTTGTCTACTCAAACTTGGTGTTGAATCAAGTCTATGAGAGCATGAAACTCTTGTTCTGCAAAGGGAGGAGGTTATTCTAAGTGGCAGAAGGAGGAGCTGAATTCAGCAGTTGGATGTCGTATAAGAATGTTTTGACATCTAGCTTAACATCAAAAGTCTCAACTGGTGATGTGGCACACCAGCTTAAGATAAGGTGATCTACAGGAGAATGAAAGTTATGAATGCTTCAAAAAGGTCTATCTCATGCAGTTTGCGGGAGCTGTGGATGAGAAGATGTTACATGTCTAAGAGGCTTGGTGAATCCAAGATGTCTTGCTATGGTGCAAGTAGTTCATGTGACTTGAAGATCTGATTTCATTGATGGATCAGTGTATCTTGTGGAAATTCTGAAGAAGAGTAAGATCAATCAAAAAGTGGCATTTGGTTGGTTTCATAGTGTGCATTCAAGCAGGATGCTTGAAACTGATTGCTCTTGTGCAGAAGAGTAGTTAGTTGAAAATGTAAGGAGGTTCTGGTTCTCTTGGAGCTTGTGGCAAAAGTTATGGGTTGAGGATGAATGTATTCCTTCTTTTGGTGGATGAGAGTTTATTTCTCTCTGGGTTTCTGAAGCTTTCTTTGTTCAAGCTGGTGGCGCAGTGTTATGTGAAGATCTTCCGTTTGGATTACTATGCTGATAGTAAGTCCAGTGGTGGAGCATATCAAGAACCATGGCGTATGGTGTCTATGATATGTGGAAGATGTCCTAACTGATGTTAGAACATTTTTGGGTTGGTTATCCTTGGAGGAGGATTTCAGGTTCTGTGTGGAACTGGTTACTTGCATCGTATCTAAAAAGTATCTACCTTTTCATATGGGAGAATGATGGAGTAGAAGAACTGTCTTGGAAGTCAAATGTAAAGGTTTTGGAAGACTGAAGGGGATCACAAGTTGATTGCATGAAGGTCTGGTTTCTGATGTGTTCAGAAGTGGATATTCACCAGAAAATCAGGAGTATTCCAGGTTATCATACGAGAGAATGATAAGGAATGACTGTTTTGGATTATGGGGTGTCTATCTCAATTGTTGGCCTTGGTAAGATCAGTGGAAAATCTTGCGAAGGGGATACTGCTCCTGGCAGCTGTGAAGTTCTGGAGCATGCATACGATATCTGACATCGTTATAACAAACTAAAGGGCCCTGTGCGTCTCTTTGAGGAATGTGAAGCATTCTGATTCAATTGGTTTGTGCCTTAAGCAACTGGAGGTCTATACATAAGAATTCAAGAGGAGTTCGTGTGGTGTGTAGATGGTTGCAGGAAGAGGGGGATCAATGGGACTTTGATCTTAAGCCAAGAGTTTGTTATGGTAGGATGGTTATCCTGTTATTTCCTCACGGGAAGCATGATGATGATCATGTGTGAGTGATTATTGGTTCTTGTCAGAAGAAGCAATAAGAGAGTTGATGATTGTGTTAAGCAAGTGGCTTGAACTGAGGGTGCGCTCTTGAATACATGAAGATGCGTCTTATGTTTTCCATTCACCAGCTTAGGTGTTCTGTGGAGGAGCACTGGTTACCTTAGATAGGGGGAGTTGCTCCTTGATCTAAGATGTTTTACTGCGGAAGTGCAGTGGAGTTCCATTTTGTATTGTGCGTCAAGCAAGCTGTGATTATGTGTCTATCCTGGGAGGACGAAATGTCAAGAAGGATGTCTTGACATTTTGTATTGTTGCAAGTTAGGGGAGACTTGGCAGTGCAAGTTACATGGTTCTTATTGTATGCTTAAGAATCATTGGTTGAGTCTGGGGGAATTTATTTTTCTCTACAGACTGTGATCACAAAACTGTGAAGATATTGTTCAATACAGATATTTTCTTTAAACTTGTTGGGTATGACATGATCGAGGACGTCATCGCAGTAAAGAGTGTTTGGAGAATCTCTGATAGTCTGATGACAGAGGTATTGATTCTGTCTTGGGAAAATGCTTGGGGTGTGTACTTGTCAGAAGGACGTGTAAAATCTTGTCCTTGAATATGCATTCACATGTGTTGGAACTTGTACTTCAAGAAGAATCAGTCCAAAAATGAATAAAGACATAAAGACCGGGTAATGGTTGATACAATTCAAATAAGAGGATCTCAAAGTTCATCTTACTCATCGCTGTATCACTCTTACTATTGTTTTTATGGCTTATATAAGGTTCTGGGTGAGCACTCGTTGGATCTGGATATACTTTGGTAATATTTGTAAATTGTGTCTAAAAAGGGGGAGAAATGCTCTGATCTTCTCATGAGAATCTCACGTCTGATAAAGCAGTTTGGCAAAGATGCTCAACAAGATGTTACAACATTCTGGGTCTCAGTTCTCAAATGGACTTTTGTGTCTTGTGATTTGAGTTATGAACACAGTCATGTCCTGTGTTCTGAGTTACCCAAGGAAGTACTTTGCTGCTAAGGGTATTGCTACTGCTTTGTCCTAATGGTTTTCTTATGCCTCTTAAGAGGAAGATTTATCCCTTCGTGACAAGTATTGGTTCATGGGTTGAGGGGGATCGTTTTGCATCTTCTTTCTCATGTACTCCATCGTGGGTAAGGTATAGGCCTTGAAAGTATTTGGAGTCCTCACTGCGTGCACCATCGATCTGGAGTTTTACCGTGCATATGTGTTTTAGCCAAAATTTGCCAAAAAATGGGGGGATTGAAAGCTCTGGTGTTTTGGAGAAATTTTGGTAAAACATAAATGTTAACCCAACATGGAGATCAAGCTAAATAATTCTGCTGAAGATGTGATGTCGAACGGGATCTCCTAGCATGCATCTTGACATCCTGGACTGAGTGGTTTAAATCTGTTGCAACACTCAAGGAGAAATTGCACATGGATCAAGGACAGAAGATTAAAGCCCAAGGAAGCAGAAGACACTATAAATAGAAGACTTAGACCTAGGTTTTGCAGCGCTTTTAGTACACCTTTTGTAACCTTGTTTTCTTGCGTAAGAAACAAGGGTTTAGGGTTTTGAGAGTCGTTGGCTCTCTAGGTTGTAAGTCTCCCTTTGTATCAGATGATGCATTGTGGCAGATATAGGTGTCGCACAGATCCATAAGCCTTGAGGTATTAGATTGTGTATTGTTCTTGGATGAAGCTTTTAAGCAAATCCGAGTTAGCTTGTTTGTCAAGAAAGCTTGACAAATTTCTGTATTGACATGGATGATGTAGAAATCACAGTTGGTGATTAAGGGAAGTGAGTGAGGTATCTCATATCAGTGTTGTAAACGTTTGAGTTTAGCTTTGGTAAAGATGTTCATTGGGTAGATGTTATGTATAAAGTTGTAAACGGGGGAGTTTTGCTTTGTAACAGTTCTACAGATAGTGAAGTCTTCTTCCTGGATTGGTATCCCACAGATGTAGATGAGTTGCACCGAACTGGGTTAACAATTGCTGTGTTATTTATCATTATGCAGATTTATGTTTTCTGTTAGGGTTCATGATAAATATGTTGGATCAGATGTCGTGACATCTGTGATTGTGCAGTTCTGATATTTAAGATATCAGTCTGCTGTTGCGCCTCTGAGTTTAAATTATTATGTAGCACAATGTCTTGACATGTGTTAGGACATCTGCTGTCTGCATAGGCCAGAATTTCAATCCCAATTGATAACTTGCTATATCTAAAGAACTTCAATCTCTCAATGATACCCACACTTGGGATATCACCACTCTCCCCCCAAACAAAAGGGCCATTGGTTGTAAGTGGATTTTTAAAATTAAACTTCTTCCCAACTGTAACACTGAGAGATTTAAAGCACGTGTAGTTGCCAAAGGTTTCAATCAAACCGAAGGCCTTGATTATTTAGAAACGTTTATACACATCTTATTATCTATTGCTTCATCCTTAAAATGGCATGTTCATAAACTTGACATCAATACGACCTTTCTTCACGGTGACCTTGACGAAGAGGTCTACATGAAATGCCCTCTTGGGCTTAATGCCCCTAAGCACATGGTTTGTAAATTAAATAAATCAATCTATGGGCTGAAACAGGCCAGCCGACAATGGAACCAGAAATTAACTAACACCCTTATTCACATTGGTTTTTCTCACTCAAAATCAGATTATTCACTATTTACTTACAAATACAATGATATTTTTACTGTTATACTTGTGTATGTGGACAATTTAATTCTTACAAGCACAAATCTAAACCACATTTTTCACATCAAACAAGTTCTTGATCACACATTCAGCATCAAAGACTTGGGCTTCATTCGTTACTTCCTTGGTTTTGAAATCGCTCAATCATCAAAAGACATTACTTTATGCCAACGTAAATACTGCCTGAACCTCTTTGAATCTGCAGGTCTTCTAGGTGCCAAACCCGCATCTACACCAATGGACCCTAATCATAATCTGCATCCTGCTAATGACAGCCCCCTCAATGATCCTACACAGTTTTGCCAACTAATAGGTAGACTGTTTTACCTTACGCACTCCCGTACTGATATCGTTTATTCTGTTTGCTAGTAAAGTCAACATATGTTAGAACTTACACAGACACAACTGCAGGCTGCCTACCGAATTCTCCACTACTTAAAGATTGCACCTTCCTTAGGTCTCTTCTTCCTCTCAGATTCAAAGCTCAACTTGTCCGGTTTCACCGATTCAGACTGGGGTGCTTGTCCTCTTACCAGAAGGTCAACCACATGATTCAATTTTTTCCTTGGCAGTAGCCTCATTTCATGGAAGTCAAAGAAACAACTTGTTGTCTCCCGTTCGTCATCTGAAGCAGAATATAGGGCATTAGCCAATGCATCATGTGAATTCCACACTCTCAACCTGTTTCTATCTATTGCGACAATCAGAGTGCCATTCATATTGCCACCAATCTCGTATTCCACGAGCAAACCAAGCATATTGAAATGGACTGCCATATTGTCCGTGACAAAATATAGTCCAAGACTATTCATCTTATGCCCATACCTTCAAAAAATCAAGTCGCCGACGTCTTCACGAAGCCTCTGCATCTTGGTCCTTTTCACAACCTTATTTCCAAACTGGGAATGTTGAACATACATTCCAGTTTACGTGGGGGTGTTAAAACATAATGTGTCAGCTTTGTATTGGGCATGACCCATCTATTTCTCTTAGCCGTTTTTTCTATTTTTTGACGGTAACTTTCAATTTGTATTAAATAGGCATCTTTGTAGCTTCTGCAGGAGCAACGAAAATAAATATTTATTGTTCAGTATATTCTCTTTTCGATGCTTCCGATGCCACGTGTTAACCGTTTTGTATAAATTTTTCTTTTCTCGACATTTCTTATGCTAAGTGGTTGATGATTTTTAACTTCTTTTATATATTATTTTTGCCGTTAAAAAAATAATGTTTACATGTTTTGTAATTTGGATACGATTTTAATTGTTTAATTAATATTTTCTATAATCTCACATGAGAAACAAAATATTGAATTTTAGTGAGGTGCATTTTGTTTGTTCAAATAGCAAAATAGCAAAACTCTTTGCTTTTCAATATAATAAAAAACAAATCGATAGAGAGAGAAAAGACAGGTGAGATTTAATTGGACGGTTACCAAATATACATATACCCAAAAGGCAGGTGAGATTATCAAACCCCGGATTTCAAATCAAAATTGATAACATTTTGTAAGAGAGAGAAAAAAAGTAAACCATATCCAAATTTGTAGCTAGCTACACAGTACATTACGCACTGTTTGCGGTTTCTATTTTCTCACATACTCAGAAAAAAGCGTCCTTTTTGTGGTAGTTCAACTTCAACAACACCAACAAATGGAGAACGAATCGCGAAGTGATGCCAAAGATCAACCCTCGTCTGTTCAGCTTTCAGCTCCTCCTTCATGGAAGAAACTGGTCCCTCTCTCTCTCTCTCTCTCTCTCTCTCTCTCTCTCTCTCATGATCTTTTGGATTTTTTTTTTATTTAAGATTTTTTTGAAGTGAATATTTGCTACTGTGGTTTGATTTCTCACTTTAATTTGTCTGAAATCTGTTATTATTACACGATTTTTTTGAATCTTCGGGGGAATTTAGTTATAGATTTTGTTTTTAGGGTTTGCTTAAAAGGGCTTAATTTGTACGATTTGGGGCTAGGGTTTGTTTTAGGGTTTCGTGAAAGTGCTTACTTTGTACGATTTGGGGCTAGGGTTTGTTTTTAGGGTTTCTAGAAAGGGGTTACTTTGTTCAATTTGGTGCTAGGGTTTGTTTTTAGGGTTTCGTGAAAGGGCTTACTTTGTTCAATTTGGTGCTAGGGTTTGTTACTTGGGGTTCATGAAAGGGTTTACCTTAGCTTATTGTAATGATCCTTGTTTTTGTTGTTGCAAAAAACAAATTTGTGGTCGATGTGCTTATACAAATTAGCAGTAAGCTAGGTTTTCAGCTAAATTTGTTAACTTAAGCTGTTTTTTTTATAGGTTGTAATGTTGTAATTTCTTTTTGTTTTGTGTTGGGAAACTGAGAACGGATGATTATTTGTCAGTGTTGGTGTTCGTGTGGGAGTTTCATAGGTATTAACTGTTAAAAGTTTCTATTTGTGATCTGTTGCTGCTAGGTCTTTTTTTTTTGGGTTTTTTGATGATGTCTATCGTGGACATTGTCTTAGGTTTTAATAGCAAGTGTTTTGACTTGTTCTTTTTTCTGTGCCCTGTATGGTTCTGAAACTTTTAGTTCAAGATTCTGTTCTATTTATGCATCTTTCTATACTATGCTTATTTTGTTGTAAAAATTGGTGAAAAAAGTTTTATGTATTTGGTTCAACTTTTGGAAACTTTTGCTTACATTTTGTCGATTTTACATTTTTACCTGCTCTGCAATTTGATTTTATCCCTACTGGATTCTGATTTTTTCTATTAGGTCGTTTTTGGAGTTTTTGGTATTGTCTTTTGTAGACAGTGTCTTAGGTTTTCATAGCAAGTGTTTTGGCTTACACTTTTTTTTTCTGTGCCCTGTGTGGTTGAGAAAATTTTGGTTCAAGATTTTTTTCCATTTATGCATCTTTCCATATTGTGCTTATTATGTAAATAAGAGTTGGTAAAAAAGGTTTATGTATTTGGTTCAAGTTTTGGAAACTTTTGCTTAACTTTGTTGATTTTTCCTGCCCTGCTACTGGTTTCTGATTTTTGCTATGAGGTCTTTTTTTTTTTTTTATTGAAGTTTTTGATGTTGCCTTTTGTGGACAGTGTCTTGGGTTTTAATATCATGTGTTTTGACTTCTTTTTTCTGTACCCTGTATGGTTCAAGATTCTGTTATATTTTGTCAAACTTTCCTGTTCTGGATTTTGATTTATCTCTAATGGATTCTGATTTGTAACTTCTATAGCTAAAGAAACTGACATGATATACGCTATAGATCAATTTGATTTATTGTGAGGTCGATTTGTGAGTAAGTGCTTCAGAAAGTCATGTTTATTGGTGTTAATTTTCCACTGGCAAATTACATTGTTCTGAATTATTCTAAGCTAGAGCATTTTTTTGAACTATAGTGCTCACTGCTTAGTGGTTTACCGATGATAAGTTCCTTACTATTTCGTTTTACCGATGTAAATATGTAGCACCGTCATTTCATATTGAAGACGTGTCCAGTTTCCGACCCCATACTGGACACCAGACCATCACATGTGGTTATCTTTAGTTATTTTGTTTTCTCAAATTGTTCTCAATGGCAGTGTCGTTTTTGGTGTCTGTCTATGTGTCTATGCTAGTGCTTCATATTGGTTCTTAAATACTATTGCTAACAAGTTTTACTTGAATCTTTTTATTTGTGTGCTGCCTGGAAATTGTCTTGTAACACATTTTTAGCTTCACTCTGCAGTACTTCCCTAAGAAAGCAGGAACACCAAGGAAAGGCGAGATTGTATTTGTTGCTCCAACTGGAGAAGAGATAACCTCCAGAAGACAATTGGAGCGGTACCTAAAATCACATCCTGAGAATCCTAACATATCAGAGTTTGATTGGGGAACCAGTGACACACCAAGGCGATCATCAAGGATTAGCGAGAAGGTCAAAACAACTTCACCTGCAGAAGCCGAGCCTCCGAAGAAACGCGGTCGAAAATCAACTGGTTCAAAGAATGATGACAAGGTAACTGAAACTGAAGCTCCTTCTGAGGAAGCTGAGCCTCCGAAGAAACGTGGTCGAAAATCAATTGGTTCAAAGAAGGATGACAAGGTAACTGAAACTGAAGCTCATTCAGAGAAAGCCGAGCCCCCAAAGAAACGCGGTAGAAAATCATCTGCTTCAAAGAAACATGACAAGGAGACTGAAGCTGAATCTCCTTCAGAGGAAGCCAAGGAAAAGGAAAAGTCTTCTGCAGAAGAACCGAAAGCCGATCCAGTTGATGCTGATGACAACATCGATGATAAAATAAAGAGTGATGATGCAGAGGTAATTAAGCAAAGTAATGCAGAAGGTGAACTTGTTCAAGAACCTTTGAAGGCTGTGGTTGAGGAGGAGATAGTTGAATCGGCAAAGGAAAAGTCTTTTGCGGAAGAACCTAAAGCTGATCCAATGGACACTGATGACAATGTCAATGATAAAACAAGGAGTGATAATGCAGAGGAAATTAAGCAAAGTAATGCAGAAGGTGAACATGTTATTGAAGCTTTGAATGCTGTGGTTGAAGAAGCAATAGCTGAATCGGCAAAGGAAAAGTCTTTTGTGGAAGAATTGAAAGCCGATCCAATGGACACTGATGACAATGTCAATGATAAAACAAGGAGTGATGATGCGGAGGAAATTAAGCAAAGTAAAGCAGAAGGTGAACTTGTTCAAGAAGCTTCAAATGTTGTGTTCGAGGAGACAATAGTTGAATCGGAAAAGGAAAATCCTTCTGCAGAGGAGACAATAGTTGAATTGGAAAAGGAAAATCCTTCTGCAGAGGAGACAATAGTTGAATCAGAAAAGGAAAATCCTTCTGCAGAAGAACCGGCTGCTGATCCAATGGATGCAGATAGAAACATCGATGATAAAACAAAGAGTAATGATGCAGCAGATGAAATTAAGCCTAGTAATACAGAAGGTGAACTTGTTCAAGAAGCTTTGAATGCCGTGATTGAGGAGGCAATAGTTGAATCGGAAAAGGAAGTGTCTTCTGCAGAACCAAAAGCCGATCCAATGGACGCTGTTAGCAACATTGATGATAAAACAAAGAGTAATGATGCAGAGGAAATTAAGCAAAGTAATACAGAAGGTGAACTTGTTCAAGCTTCGAATGCCGTGGTCGAGGAGGCAATAGTTGAATCTGAAAAGGAACTGTCTTCTGCAGAAGAACCGAAACCCGATCCAGTTGATGCTGATAACATAATCATTGATAACACAAAGAGTGATGATGCTAAGGAAATCAAGCAAAGTAATGTGGAAGCTGAAAATTTGATTGTTGAGAACCCTCAAGTGGAAGAAACACCAATTGCAGGACCAGAGGAACAACTTATTGAAGAAGCTTTGAATGCCGTGGTTGCTGAAAAACCACTAGAGGAGGCCCCAGTTGAATTGGAAAATGAAAATGGTACAATTGACATTAGTAAGCAGGAACAATCAGGTGCTGAGGAAAACGAAGGAGCGGAAAAAGTGAGTCTCAACTTTGAAGAAATTAATGGCAAGAATGAAATTCCAGCAAGTGATGAGAAACAAACAATTCAAGGTGAGGAGCAAGTGAAGAAGATGGTTGACAATGAAAGTGTTATTTGGAGCTGTGCTCAATGAAGTAGTATATTACCATTACTATTCACCAACCCTTAGTGTAAGCTACTGATATGCACTTTCTTAATACCTACTATCCTTAATTTTTTTGTAATGCTATTTAAGATGTTACTGACATTTTAGATTGAAAACGACAAGTGTTCGACACATTGACACAACATGACACCGACACATGTATCACATTCAATGATTTTATTTATAGTATTATTACTGGTGGTGTTAGTGTCGTGTCTGTGTATGTGTCGTGTCTATGTATGTGTCGGGGGTCTACACAACTTCAAATGGTTTAGTTATTTTGTAACATTAATACATTATGGATGACTGTAATCTTGCATTCTGTTTCTGACATTTTGTTAAATTAGGAGATTAAACTTGTATGGCTCTTGAGATTAGATCTTTTAGTTTTCAATAGTTCTTATATGAATCTAGATTGTAGATTTTTGTCACATTTTTATGTGAACAAAATTCGGGATTGATTTAATTTTGCATCGATTTAATGACCCATCTTTGAATTTTGAATTTTCATTTTAAGATACTCGGATTGCAGATAAATGAAAACAACGTAAAAACAGCAATAATTTTATGATTACAAATGATAAGAGAACTAATTCTCGTTTAGTTTATTTTATATGTGTGTTTCTTCTTGCCTTATGTAGTTGTCTCAAACTAAACATTCAATTGTTCTGCATGTCCTGTGATATAAGGTAAAAAAACAACCTTAATCCATGATGCTACGAAAGGTATTGATGACCCTTTTACATATCCTTCATGTGTTAGCTTGATGAAAAGGTTAAATTTCAACAAGATTGAAAAGTGTAAAAAGGTATACTTTAGGAATGAGTTAAAGGTCTATGAAAGGAAGAATCTATTCTCACCTGATGAAAGCACCCTTTTGTTAAATTGCAACCACCTTTAGTTTAAGGTTAAGAATCATATTCAAATCATGTTATAACAATCTATCATGTTTTGAAGAAAAGTTAAGAATCTTTAGTTAGATTATGACGAGAGAAAAAGTTTTCTTACGTTTTCTTGAGCTTTATTGAATTACATAATACAAGGGAGCACTCTCATACTTTCTACCAAAGTGGAATATCATTTTCATTCTTATTATGCTTAGAGTTCAACAACAAATGGTTTTCTCTTCCTCATTTTCATTCTTTCTCGGTCTTCTCATTTTATCATCAACATTTTCTCTAGGTGAGTATTTGACTTATCTTCATAAAAATTATCTTTGATTTTTCGTAGTACAAGGTTAATTATTTTCAATTAATGGGCATTTCTAATAATAATACAATAAAAAATATGAGTTTTGAATGGTCATAGTTTCTCGTATTCACACAATTAATATGTCATTGATGTTAGATCGAGATTAATTTGTCCGCCGTCTATGAGTGAGCATGATAATTTTTCTACCGTTATAATTTCACGTATTCACACAACTAGTATTTCATTGATCGTATCAATTTTTCTACAGTCATAATTTCACGTATTCACACAACTAGTATGTTATTGGTCGTTAGATCGAGATCAAACAATATAACAAAACAGACAAATTTTTGTCTGGCATCTATTGGTGAATATGACAATTTTCATGCTAAAGTGGTCATTCGGTCAAATAATTGTTTAATGACATTTTATTTAATCCGTTGTATTGCATGACATGAAAACTTTAAGCTAATTTCCAAATTATTATGTGATGCAGTTTTAGGGAACAAAGCATTTACAGGAACATATGGAGTAAACTATGGTAGAGTAGCTGATAATCTACCTCCACCAGAAAGTGTGGTTACACTTCTCAAAGCTGCAAAAATAAGAAATGTAAGAATCTATGATGTCAATCCTCAAGTCCTAACTGCTTTCAAAGGATCAGGAATAGGACTAAGTGTTTGTCTTCCTAACGAACTTTTAACCGACATCGGCGTCGGCGAAGACCGCGCCATGAGCTGGATCAAAGACAATGTCCAACCCTATCTTCCAGGCACAAAAATCTGTGGCATTGCTATAGGAAATGAAATTCTAGGAGGAGGAAGTGTTGAGCTTTGGGAAGCTTTACTTCCAGCAGCAAAAAACATTTACAGTGCACTTGATCGACTCGGTTTAGCCCACCAAATTGAAGTTTCGAGTCCGCATTCCGAAGCTGTATTTGCAAATTCATATCCTCCATCTTCATGCACATTTAGGGATGATATAATACCTTACATGAAACCACTTTTACAATTTTTTTCACAAATTGGAACACCTTTTTACATAAATGCATACCCTTTTTTGGCATATAAAAATGACCCTTCACATATTGATATAAACTATGCTTTGATGAAGAAGAATCATGGAATTTATGATGCTAAGAGTAAGCTACATTATTATAACATGCTTGATGCACAAATTGATGCTTCTTATTTTGCATTGGAGAAATTTGGGTTTGATAAAATGGAAGTTATTGTGAGTGAAACTGGTTGGGCTTCAAAGGGTGATGATAATGAAGGGGGAGCAAATGTGAAAAATGCAAGGACTTATAATAAAAACTTGAGAAAGAAGTTACTTAAGAGAAAAGGAACACCTCATAGGCCTAAAATGTTGGTTAGGGCTTATGTATTTGCTTTGTTTAATGAGAATTTGAAACCAGGACCAACATCAGAAAGAAATTTTGGATTGTTTAAACATGATGGTAGTATTGCTTATGATATTGGATTTACTGGACTTGTTCCTTCCTCAGCAACATCATCTTTCCTATCCTTCAAGGTATGTAACCACAATGTTTTTTTTTTTTATCGTTCGGTTTTAAGGATCGCAAAACGGATCTGGTTTGTCAGGCATGTCTATTTTGTCCGCATTATTTTTGAAACGTGTCGAGATTTAAGGTCTGCACCCTCTACTATGTCTGTTTCGCTCTATTTTTTAAAAGCTTTTGTGGGCGCGAACATTAACATAAATTTTATAATTTTAAAGTTTTGAGGATGTTAAGTCCACTGTCAGACCTGCCCCGTCCCGCCCTAATTTTTTTTATGGGTGGATAAAGATTTTTGATATGCATTGTCTATTATGGCCATCCCACCTTTTTTTTTTTATTTTTATGGTATAGACATAAACATGAATTTTGCAACCATTAGATTTTTGAGGATGCAAGTCCTGTCGGACTTGTTCCGCCATCATTTTTTTACTGGGCCAAAATTTTAGGTCTGTATCCTCCATAATCCATGCCCTCCATTGCCCCTTTTCTTTTATCGGGTTTTGCAGTACGAATTTAATCGCGATGGACATATCCGTTTGCCACCTTATTTTAGTCTATGCAAAATTGATTTAGTGTCCTGATCATTTTTAATAATTATAAATTGCAGGGTATTGGGTCTTCATATGTGATGGTTTCTTCAAGTTGTATTGGAGTTCTTCTTCTTCTTATAGCATTGTAAAAAGGCAAAAGATTAAAGATACAAGAGAATTGAATTAATGATTCTTTGAACCATGTAACAATTTTTTAAACACGTTGAATGTATGGAAATTCCAAAGCAAATTGTTAGACATTTTATTGTATAATTGTATATTTTTATTTATCACTCCATCGGTTTTAAAATATATAACAATTTTATACATGATACACAAACTAAGAAAATAATTAATTTTTTTCATGAGGAATATAAAATTATGATTTACTTTAGAATTTTTTATTCAATAACTAGAGTTGAAAATTAAAGTTAATAAATGGCTTAGATATAATAAAAATTCAAATTAATACTTTTTTCTTTGTGAAATTAATACTTTGTTATATACTAAAACAATATATAAAATAATATACTTTTTTTTTTATCCAATGAAAAAAGTATTTTTTTTGTAAGAGTTTTTTCCTAGTACAATTGTGAAGACTAATTTACTCAATTAAGTGAAATTACAATAAGTGACAAAGTTCACATAAATATTTTTAACTGTATTCTCAAAATTAGAACTTCTAAGCAAATAATTTAACTTAGTGAAAAATGAAACATATATACCAACCTATATCAAGTTATCAACAATAGTTGGATTAATTTAACTTTGTTAATGATCAAAATCATAGGGCTTCAATATGAATGGAAACGAGTTTATAAGTTTTGTGATATTACACTCCACTTGGCTATCCTTGTTTCCTATAGTTAGTGACCTTATAAAGGAATAATGCCGAATGAGAAAACTAGAATGAGATGTGCGATCTCTCGGTGTTACCATGCATTCGCTCTCAATAAGCTGTGTAGTAAAGTAGATTTAAAGCAAAATTCAATGAAGTTAGTATTAGTGCCAATGTACTTGAATAAGGAAGGAATGAGAGAAAGAATGAAAAATAATTGTATTGAATTGTTATTTTGATAGTTATTTATACATGTATTTGTATATAATAGGTTACTGTAACCTAAGTAGCTAGCCTAACAAACAAACTTATTTTCTAATCAAGTAACTAATTTGTGTTAAAAATTGATTTTCTGACATTTCAATTGGTGTAATCGGTTATCGAATATGTGATAATCGGTTATATGTTTCTTACACTACTATCAGTAACTAAGAGGTTTTGTGGTAATCGATTACTCCTAATATGGTAACCGGTTACATTGACCTTTTTTTTTTGTTTTTAGCTTATTTTTAAGCTATTTTGTATTTTCCCAATTATTTTGTACATATTGTATAAATAGCCTATGTGCTCCCATTTTGAAGATAATGCAAATTATAATTCTCACACACTCTCTCTCTCTCTCTCTCTCTCTCTCTCTCTCTCTCTCTCTCTCCCTCTCTCCCTCTCTCTCCCTCTCTCTACTATTTCTCTCAATTTCAAATTCCTAAATTCTAATTTCCACCATTGTTAACCCAATCGAGTTATTCTTTGTTCTAACATTTGACATCAAGAGCACTGGTCCTGATCCATTAATCCGCGGCAACGATGAATATCGTTTCCAATGATAGAGTATCCAACGACCTACCGATTCTTGATTCGAAGATTTATGACAAGTGGTCCAAACAAATGAAAGTTCTGTTTGGGTATCAAGAATTTCTTGAAGTGATCAACAATGGAGTCACACCACTTGGGGCAGAAGCTACAGATACTCAGAAGGCTACATTCAACGAAGAGAAGAAGAAATATTACAAGACACTCTTCTTGATTCATTCTTGTGTTGATGGTGACAACTTCAGAAAAAGTTGACGATTGCGATTCGGCAAAGCAAGCTTGGGAGATCTTGGAAAAGGCTTATGCAGGGGCTGACAAGGCCAAGGTGGTGAGGTTACAAACTCACAAACATCAATTCGAACTACTTCAAATGGAGGAGAATGAGACGATAAATGATTATGTTACAAGAATTACTCGTTTGGTAAACCAAATTAAGTCATGTGGAGAAACTACAACGCAACAGAATGTTATTTCGAAGATTTTGTGTTCGTTAACACCAAGATTCGACAACATTGTAGTGGCAATTAAGGAATTAAAGAACCTTGCAACGATGAGCAAAGAGGAGCTGCAAGGCTCTTTCGAGGCTGATGAGCAACAAATGGATGAGAGGAATAGCGATAAGGCAAAGACGGAGATCGCTTTGCAAGCTCGGTTCAACGAGAAGAGTAAAAGATCGAAAGGAAAATGGGCTTCGAGAGGGAAGAAAAATTTACAGAATTTGGGTAGAAAAGATCCACAAAATCTGAAGGTTTCGACAGGGCAAAAGGGTGAAAGTAGTTGTAATAGATATGGTGATCAAAGCAACGGTAGAGGCGAACTCAGTTGAATCACCACTGAATATAGGAGGTTTAACAGAATAATGATTTCTCTTAGACGTACTGTAATAATAGGAAACCCCTCTTCCTGAAGTACTAGCGGTAGGATCATCAGTAGACATATTTTTCTCTTTGGATCTTTATCTGTAGCACTGTTAAGTGTTACACATAGACCTTGATCTGATGCCAACTAAAGGTGAGAAAAATACACAAGAAGGGGGGGGGGGGGTTAAATTGTGTATGCCAAATTGATTTTACTTCTAAACCAGAGATTTAAACAGAAGTTCAAAATCTAATTCACAAGTGCAACAGATAAAATAACAGCAGTAAATAAATAGGCAAAGAACACACAAAAGTTATCCCGGTTTCTCTCCAACTGAGAGTAGTCCAGTCCCCTTACAACACAAGAGATTTCCACTATAATCAAATAGATTACAATTCCTCATACCCTAAAGTATAAGACTTTTCTGCTCAGTTCTACAACCTAAGACTTCCTTGTCCGATCAGTGCCTGATCAAGACTTCCTGCTTAGATCCTAAAATCTTAAGACTTCCTTGCTTAAACCCCTCGGATTCAAGATCTCTCTACTTATACCCTCGAGTACAAGACTTCCTTGCTTAGACCTACAGTCCAAGACTTCCTTGCTCAGATTCCACGAATCCAAGACTTCAATGCTCAAGCCCATGACAGGAGACTTTATCTAAACTGTCTGTTTAGAGAAGGAATAACTTACAACAACACTTAATTAACAATCAGAGGTGTTCAAATATAATACAATATACTTTAACACAAAAGATTCTTAAGCTATACAAGAATAAGAACTCTTAATTGATTAACTTCTATTGATCTGATACAAATGGTGTGAAGTGCGTGTATATTTCAGTTGTAGTTGCAGTGTTATTCTCTTGGTTGATCTTCAACTTTTCGGCTCCTTTTATAGCTGAAGAAATAGAGTCGTGAAGCAGCCTAATGACTATATTCAAATCAAATCTTTTTGCACATTGTAATACCCTAATTTTTACGCCTAAGATCCCACATATCATTTGCATCTCATATCACAAACAAGATCACAAGCTTTGGTTTTCTTGCCCTCCTCTGTAGTTTGCTCTTGAGGGAGATCACCAAGCACCCTTGTTTGCTTTATGTTTGTTTATGTTTATGATTACTAACCATTAATTAAAATCCAAAAAGGTATGTTTGTTTTCCCTTTACTAACTTTTTCAGAAAGGGGTTGGGATCAAGAATGTCAAATACTAGTTCCTCAGCTCGAATGAAATTCATCTGAACAAAGTCAAAGTTGATATGCAAACAATTCAAAATCATTTGATCAAGAGTTTCCCAAGATTTAATTGACTATTATTCAAGAGACTTCAAGGTTCATGTATTTATTGCCATGCATTCTTTGACAAGCAAAAAGAATCGAGGCAAAGCCAAGGCAGCACAATAAAAAGCCATTTTTCTCATTTTTTCACTGTGTTAATCGATTAACCAAATGCATGTACAAAGTGGTTAATCGATTAACCAGTGCGTTTTTTGGCTAAAACAGAATTTTTAAATTCTGCAGCATTTGACACCAAATTTCACTTGTTTCATCATGAGAATATTCTAGACCACCTCATTTTAAATTCCCCTACATAATCATAATTAATTCCCACTATACACCCTCATTAATCACCACTTGATTTTGATTTTGCCTTCAAATTCAAATCCCAAGCTTAATTTTGGCTCCAAACCAAGCTCTAAGCCACCAAAATTCCCAAGCCTAAATCCTAAAAATAGAGGCCTCATTTCACTCATTCTACAAGCTTTTGATAGCCAAATTCACCTTGTCAAAATTCTTCCTTATTCCCATTTTTCTTCATTTATCCAAATTCACCAAAGCTCTTTCTTCCATTAAAAGTTAGTAAGCTTTTCATTGAATCTTACTAATCTTTGAGCTAAACCTCCATCAAAACACTTTTTCATCATCAATTTCTGTAGATCAAGGCTTTGGAGTGTGGTTCTTGAAGTTGATTTTAAGCATTTTCAGATTTGGAAGTGGTAAACTCTTGATCCACTATTGTTGAGCTTGATTCATCTTCCACAATGTGATCTCTTGTTGATTCTTGTTGCTTGATCTTTGGATCTTACAAATTGTGTTTCATTGGTGTTATTTGCTGTTGTTTTACTTGAATTTTCGTTCTCAATTGCATTCATGATCATGAGGTGTTTGAAGAAATGATTGAATCATGAATGCTGATTTTTTTCAAATTTGTTTGCTGTCCTGCCAGGGTTAATCGATTAACCAATTTACAAATGGAAAAGGTTAATCGATTAACCAGTGTCATAATTGTGTTTTTGACTTGTTTTGGGACTCTTTTGAGTTCTTTCCTTTCTTCTTCCATTTCCTTTTGTTTTGCCTTGAATTGTGGTGTTTGTTGATCAAATTTCTCTTTAAATTTCATGGACTTTGGGTGTTAGATGAGCTTGGATAAACCTTCATTAGTTCAAATCTATCTTTAAGTGGATCATTGGATTCATTTTAGGTGCTTTGAATTAGTGATAGGTTTAGTACCTTAATTCACCAAGAAGAGTGATGGAACTTAAAGATGGAATTATTCAAATATTGTAATTCAATTTGGTTTCCCTTCCCCTCATCTTCTTCTTTTTCTTTTGGTCAATGAAAATCTTACATATCATTAGACTTCTCTTTGAAGTTATGATCAAGATGAGACCATTACCTCGTTTCTTTTAGTGTGGCAAGTTTTAGGAGAATGACTTACATGTCATTTCTTTAACTTGTATTAACACGAACATTGCTATTGACCGGCCTCAGATAGTCGTGGCTTCTATATAAGTATGATTACGATTGCTTAACATAGCGCTAAATTGGATTTGAAATCGGAAAAACGTTGTGTTATGTAAGTGAATTATCAGTCTCCTACTCTTCCATGGCGTAGTTTGAAATAAATTGGATTTCTCTTGTTACCCATGGGGGTTAGTTGGCATACTCGTTGATTTTATCCGAGTTGGAGCCCTCCCCACGGTAATGTATGAGACCATGTTTTTATTCTCATGGATGACTAGTTAAGCATTTCCGAAAAAACAACAAAACTTGTTCTCTCATTTTGGATCGCCATTGCTCTATATTGTATATCAATTGTGCTATGTTTATGCTTCCTTCTCGCTCCCTATCTCTCTTTATTTTTTATGCTTTATGTTATCATATCATATCATATTATTTGTTTATGTTTCCGCTTTTTTTCCTTTGTCCACTTGGACCATTTGTTTATGTTTGTGCTCTTTCTCTTTTGTCCATTTGGATAAAAAACATTAATAAAGGTTAAAACCCCTAAAAAACTTGTTCTCTTAATTGTGGACTATGGTTACTATCCTTTGCATTGGACATGAAACTTTGGACTTAGAATTAGGATCTTAACCTATGCTTGGAAGTTTGTGATGGTAAATTTTGGATTTTTGGGTACTTGGAGTTCTCTTTTGAAGACCTATCTTGATCAAGGCCTAATCTAAAGAAAATAATGTTTATGCTATGGAGCTTACTTGTGTTGTTAGACCGTTCTTATCCTTAGCTTTTATCTTTTTGCTTTAGGATAATCACTTCTTCTCCACCCCTTCTTCAATTTTCAAAATCTTCTCCCTTTTTCAAAACCTTCTTTTTTTTTCAAAATTAAACCTCTTTCATAAAAACCTTGACTTTGGTCAAATGATTTTCAAACTTTGTTTTCTTTAATAAATGTCAATCAACGCTAATCATACTTTGACTAATTTCAAAAAGACATAAAAAAACACCTCACCTCATTCAAACTTTTGTGCTTTTATGCACTTTTTCTTTTAAAAATTTTCAAAAAGTTTAGACATAAGTCATTTTCATAGTTGAGATGTAATTCTTCTATTCCCCATAGTATTTATGATGTTGACATTTTCCATTTAGATGTTGAGTGATAGACTTGTTGATTTTTATCCAAGCAAAAATCCTCCATCTCAAGGTGATACAAATGTTGTTTTCTCCTTAAAATGACGACTTGTATTTACATTTAAAATGAACCAAACAAATCCATTTTAGTTATTTGTACCACGAACTACGGGGTTTTAATCCTATATTGCACTTTGTGGGTACGTAAGCATGAGGCGATAAGTCTCTTTAAACACAAAAATCTTAAAAAAATACTTCTCTTCTCACCTCCCCAATCTCATTTCAAACAAACCTTTTCAAACAAAAAAGGGTAGATATTTCAAAAAGCTCCTATAAAGTACTATAGACGTTTTGGGTTCTAACACATTCCCTTAGCGTAACCAACCCCCTTACCCATTCTCTGTTCTTTTGTTCTCGTTTTAGAACTTGTTTAGGTTTTGTTTGCTCTTTTTCCTTTCCTTTTGGATAAAATAAAAGTGCGATGGAGACTCTTGCTTTATGAGTTAAGTTAATCAATAGCTTACACTCACAAATTCCCCCGCTATATACATCTTCTTTTCCAATAAAGTAGGTGTTGGAACATGTAGGAAAAGAATTACCCACTGAATAATGCCTTTGTCTAGAGGACTCTTATGTGAAATAAGTACAACACAATCTTTTAAAGATAATGTCAATTAATCTCGAGTCCCGTGATTTATGAGCTTGAGTTGACATCCATCAGTTTCAGAGACAGGGTTAGCACGTTTCTGATTCTGAAATATGAAAAAGATTTCTTTATGGTCAGACTCTTTCACAAGAGCCTGATCAGAACCGAACTATAGCTTGTTATCGTGACATAACTTGTTTCATCAAGTAAATTAAATTCTGTACACATAAACCAACTAGTTAGAAATCCTTATTGTTCTTCAAATACTTTGTTATCATCAAAACCTTAGAGGATACATGATATGAACCAAATTTGTCTCAATAATATCCCTCTTTTTGATGAATACAACCTTAAGTATTTTAAAAACAATCAGTTGCAGATTAATTACTCAACAACTTTCAGGGTCCGAGGTTTGTAAGCTCCCCCTGTGTCAAACAACCTTAGAGGAGAGGTTTGTAAGCTCCCCCTGAGTCCTATATGTAAAGTCTAAGAGGTGAGGTTTGTAAGCCCCATATATAGAATAATTATATCAACTCCAAGATTAATCTTCGTTGAATACTTAATCCACTCCCCCCCCATTTTCATCAACAAAAAGATAATGGTACATAAAAACAGACAAGTAGACCCTAGTGATTAATAATGATTTCTGAACAATTCATTTCTGGACACCAATCAAGAACAAGTTTGTTAATCAGCCCAGCTCGTTGCACATGAGCAACAACACCTTGTTGAACAAGAATCACAGAAATGATCCTACCAAAAGGAATGAGAAAAGAAAGTTCATCATGAGATTTTAAGATCTCTTTTTTCAGATAGTTGAACATGGTTTGAGGTAAGTTGATTTTCATTCTTGAGACTAGGAACAAAATGAAATGTTTATCCTCAAGAGAAATCCATCCATATCCCTTTTCTCTTGGCATTAGATTGGTCCCCATAATTTGGCACCAAACTTTTGCCATAGGAATAAGAGTAGAAGGACTTGCAGCAGAACCAACACTGTCATAAATGTTATTGATGAGATTCAGGAACCTATTGTCATGTCTGTATTCCTCAACAGTAACTTCATCCTCTTCATAATTTATTGCTTGATAAATAAGTTTAGAGTTGATTATAACAAGAAAAACCATAGGCAATAGATAGAATCTAATAAACATCTAACTCACCCTGATAAACATGAGCATTTGCCCAAAATTATTTCATAAGATCTAGATATATTGGTCCATTAAGCATTGCAAAATATCTATCCCATTTATGAAAATGAATATCTGAGACTATCCGAGAAAGGTTAACAGCCGTTAATTCATTGAGGTCAACATTATATTCCTTCAAAATATCTAGATCATAAATTTCTCCTTTAATGGTTTTTGAAGACATATTGAAAGAGATATAAGTTCAAGTAGAAAACAATGATTTTACAATACTATCTTATATAGAAGATAATACATAAATATCGGGTAAATCTTAGATACAGTCACATAACACACAAAATGCTAATTTATGATAAATGAGAAAACATGTATTAAATGTTTGGACGGTAATGAGTTTGATTAAAAATGAATCAGAATCTTTGTCACTATATTCCTGTGAAGAACCAAATTTCAAGACTATTTTCAAAAATAGGCAAGAGTGATAGAAATGTCCTTTCAGTCTCGATAACAACTATTTTTTTAGAAAACACAACAACCAAGGTTGATTACTTAAAGATACTGTTGCTTGTATAGTATATTTTCAAATGGGTTACCTTGTTGAATGTTTTTGACAATTTCACTAAAAAAGGGTTTCTGAGACCACTTTCAATCATCAAGTTAATATTTTACAAAACTTGATCTTTAACAACTTAATTTTTAGAAGAAATATAAGACAAGGATTCATATTTTATAAGAACTCAAAATTAGTTTAATTGTTAATTCAAAGCACAAAGCATAGAATTAAACATTTACTGTATGCTTAAGTAATAAAGTAACAAGAATGAAATTTGGAGCCAATGTTGACAAATCTTTCGACTCTCCTATGGCTACTATCACGTGATCGAACTTTGGAGCCAATGACCTCAAGATCTTTGCAACAACTGATCTTGATGTAAACTCTTCTCCACATACCTTGATTTTATTCACCATTTTTGTAACCCTAGTGAAAAAATCTGTTATGCTTTCACTTTTTTCCATCTGAAGCAATTCATATGTCCTTTTGTGAATTTGTTACCTCACCTCTTTCAATTGCTCTGTGCCTCCAAACGATTTCTCCAAGATTTCCCATGCTTTTTTTGCTGATTCTACATCACTGATCTTTTCGAAATTGTCTGGATCAACAGATTGTTGAATTATAAAGATAACTTTATAATCTTTCATCTTCAATTTTTTGTATGTAGCTTTTTTTGATTCGCCATGTTTTCTGTAAGTGGTTTTACTCCGTCCTTCACAAGATCCCAAAGATCTTGACAACAGAAAACTACCTTCATTTGTTTACACTAATTCTCATTATTCTAACCCTTTAGAATTGGAAGACTCGCCGCAAAATGTCTATTCTAGATACCATATGTTGAAATTAAACCAAAGACTTTGAGTAATTTCAAATCAATTTTGATGAAAAGATTCAGTCATGCCAATCGAATTCCCTCTTGTTCTTCATTCTTCACTCGCGTGAATAAACCAACCTTGATTGCATGATCATTATCTTTGCACAATGATAATGAAAGGAGAAAAAAAAGATTATTGGGAAGAAAAGGAAATTAGGGATTTAAAACAAAATAGGAAAAAAAGAATTTCTGCAGAGTAACTCTCTGCTCTCAATATTGCAATTTTATTTAAGTGAATCTATTTACAATAATAAGGTTACTCCCTATTTATAGATTTAACTTGCTTTCTCCCTAAGCAAAGCCCAAAAACAAAAGGCCCAAAATATCTAATTTTGATAACATTACAAAATTAGGGTTTAAGACAAATTTCATGTCAAAACTAACTCCTCGGCACTTCGACATCAAAACAATTTTGACACACACATACACTAGACTATTCGACAACTTTCTTATTCTTGTCGAATAACTTGATTCAACACAAAAAATTACAATTCAACATATTTTGCTTAGCCGTACCTAAAACACGCACCTTCACACTTGAAAACCTTATTTCTCTCTTTCATCTTCTATTCCTAATTCTAGCACAAAATACAAATAATTACAATTTTTCAAACATTAAAAATAACAATTTCTATAATTGAAATGTACGCGAATATTTATAACTAATTTATTTACTTGAAATTTGTTGGCGAAAAAAAAACAAAAAAAAAATCTCTCAACTATTTAAATTCATGTACATTTGTTTAATAAAATTAAGAAATCAATATGATTTCAATTCTAAGCATCAATCACCAATACATTTAAATTAAAAAAAAAAACAAATAATTTTAAAAAGAAAAAAAAAAGAAAACCATAAAATAAGGATACAGTGTTTTTGTTGGGCCTACCAATGTTTTACTTTAAAATAAAACATATAATATGCAGCACAGGACGAGGGAGTACGTAACATATATAACGAGAGAGTGATGACAGACTCGTTACTCTGTAACAATGGCGGAATGCGTTGTTTCAACAAGAAGGATTTATTCTTGATCGCTGAATGTTTTCCGTTACTGGAAGAACTAAATCTCATGTATCCATGGATTACTCGTCACACAGATTTTATGGTAGATGATAATGATCCATTACTGGCACTTTCCAATCTCCGCAAGAATAACCTATCTGGTAATTACATCGGTGACCAATTTATTGACTTTCTCTGCCACAACTGCAAGCTTCTTCAAGAGATCAGGATCGATGAACGGGTTTCACTGAAAAATGGGAAATATGATTATAGTGATATAATATATATTTGTAGTTGAATTATAATTTGTTTCACTTATTGAATTATATTCAATTTTTTTTTTATGAATGCACTTATTGCAATGTCACCATTTCTTTTTTATAAGTTGCTTGGTGGAAGCAATTACTTATCCAAAGACTTGACCAAAAATAAAGAAGTTTGGATATTTGTTGTGCGGATCATTGAATTATGGGTTGTAAGAGTAGTGGACAAGATCATGTAGAGTTTGTGATACAGGATGTGAAAGTAAGATTGAGTTCTAATTTGTTTCTTCAATCACACTATGTCATGTCTATAGTTTCTTAATGAACTATAATCTTTTTGCAGGGAGATAGAATCCAAATGTACCTCTGTCAAGTTTATGACAATGATATTATGAGTAAAACATGCGATCATCCATACAAGTAGTGTCCTTCAAGAATCTGTGAATCTAATTGTAATTTATAACTAAATTTGATTTGGACAAAGCTTTATTATTTGTACTTTTGGTTTTTTGAGCTTAGTTATTTTGAGCTTCGGTAATTTTAGATAATATTTCTAAAAAAATTTGTATTGTTTGGAGTGTCTAGATATTTTTTAGGTTGTAATATTTTCTAGAATACTCTTAGAATTTTTAGAGTTGAGAAATCTCTATAATTAATGTGTCTAGAATTCTCTTTGGAGTACTATAAACAGAGATGTAATCCTACACTTTTGTATCAAACAAAAATACAAAGTTTTCTCTTCCACAAATAACACTTTTCCTAAACACAAAAGGCCTTATTTCCAACAAAGTGGCATCAGAGCTTCAAGGTCCTCAAAAGATGGCGAATGGAGGTTTTTCTTTACAAATGCCGATACTCACAAAGAACAACTATGACAACTGGAGTATCAAGATGAAGACGGTACTAGAAGCTCAAGATGTGTGAGATATCGTTGAGAAAAGCTTCAAAGAGCGAGATGAAGCCTCACTAAGCCAAGGTGTATAAAAGACATTGAAGTAGTCAAGAAAGAGAGACAAGAAAGCTCTTTTCCTCATTTATCAACGGATGAATGAAGATACATTTAAGAAAATCTCCAACGCAGCGACGTCCACAAAAGCATGGGACAAGCTACAAACTTGAAACAAGGGAGTGAAGTAGGTGAAAAAGATTCATCTTCAAACTCTTAGAGATGACTTTGAACTTTTATTTATGGAAGAGTCAGAGTCAATTTCTGATTATTTTTCTCGTGTATTGACCGCAGTCAATCAACTTAAAAGAAATGGTGAAAATGTTTATGCGGTGAAAGTCATGGAGAAAATAATTCTCACTTTAAATCCAAGTTATGACTTCATTGTTTCCAACATTGAAGAAAAAAAGAATTTAAAGACATGACTATTGAGCAAATCATGGGTTCCTTACAAGCATACGAAGAAAAACAAAAGAGAAAAATTAAATAAAAGTAGGCTATGAAGCAACTACTACAACTCAATGTAAAGGAAGCAAACTATGCAAATTACAAGAGTCAAAGAGGACGAGGTCGTGGCCAAGATCGTGGACGTGGATGAGGACATGAAGGAGAAGGAAGAGGCAGTTACAACAATTACTTAAACAACATCAACAATGGAGAAAGAAATTGAAATCCACAAGCAACAAGAGGTCGTGGAAGAGGAAATTCACGGCCAAGGTGCGACAAATCACAAATCAAGTGCTTCAACTGCAATAAGATCAGTCACTATGCATCTGAGTGTAGATTCTCGAAGAAGGTTGTGGAGAAAACTAACTTTGTAGAAGAAAAAGGCGTAGTAGAAGAAACTTTGTTGCTCGCGTGCCAAAACTAAGTTGAAGAGATAAGAAACAAGTGGTACCTCAATACCGACACAAGCAACTACATATGCAACGATCGAAGCATGTTCATAGAGATCAATGAAGCGGCAACTGCAAATGTCTCATTTAGAGATGACTCAAAGATACCAATCAATGGAAAAGGTAAAATTCTCATACACTTGAAGAATTAGAGTCATTAATTCATATCCAATGTCTACTATGTGCCTAACATGAAGAATAGTATTTTGAGCTTGAGACAATTATTAGAGAAAGACTATGGCATCCACTTAAAAGAACATAGTCTTTTATTAAGAGATTGTAGACATAACTTGATTGCTAAGATGCCTATGTCAAAGAATAAAATGTCCCTATTGAACATTCAAAATGATGTGGCAAAGTATCTCATGGCTTACTATACCGATTCATCGTGGCTATGGCTTCTAGGATTTAGACACCTCAACTTCGACAATCTAGGACGTTTGGAAAAGAAGAAGATGGTGAGAGGCTTGCGTAGCATAAACCATCCAAACCAAATTTGCGAAGGATGTCTAATTGGAAAGCAATTCCAGAAAAGCTTTCCAAAGGAATCAACGTCAAGAGCGATAAAACTACTAGAGCTCATACACACCGATGTCTGTGGACCAATCAAACCAAAATTTTTTGGGTAAGCATAAATACTTTCTTCTCTTTATTGATGATTATTCCTGAAAAAATGTGGGTTTATTTCTTGAAGGAGAAGTCAGAAGTGTTTCAAAATTTTAAGAAGTTTAAAGCCAGTGTGGAGAAAGAAAGTGGTATTTCCATTAAGGCCATGAGCTTGACAGAGGAGGAAAGTTTAATTCAAATGAGTTCTACAAATATTGTGAAGACCATGGAATCTTCTGCCCACTGACAGTGTCAAGATCGCCACAACAAAATGGAGTATCGGAGAGAAAGAACCAGACCATACTTAACATGGTGCGAAACATGCTTAAGAGCAAGAAGATGTCGAAGGATTTTTGGGCCGAAGTAGTGGCATGTGTATTTTACCTGATAAACCGTTCCCCAACAAGAAGTGTGCATGAGAAGACACCATAAGAAGCATGAAGTGGAAGGGAGCCTGGGATCTCTCACCTCAAAGTGTTTGGAAGCATTGTATATACCCACGTTCCAGATGAAAGGAGATCAAAGCTCAATGATAAAAGTGAGAAATATGTGTTTGTGGGTTACGAATCAACCTCCAAAGGGTACAAGCTCTATAATCCAAATAGTGGAAATATCGTCATAAGCCGTTACATGGAGTTCGAAGAAGATTATTGGGATTTGGGTGTTCAAGAAGATAGGTACGATTTTCTTCCTTACTTTGAAGAAGAAGACGAAATGGAACAACCAATGATAGAGGAACATATTACACCACCTGTCTCATCGACACCAAGATTGGGTGAAACAAGCTCAAGTGAGAGGACATCATGAATAAGGAACATTGAAGAGCTTTATGAGGTAATCGAAAACGAAAACGACATAACCTTTTTTTTTCTTTTTGGTGATTGTGAGCCTCTAAGCTATCAAGAAGCTATTGAAAATGTAAAGTGGAGAGACACCATGGATGAAGAAATCAAGTCAATCACGAAGAATGATACATGGAAACTTACTACACTTCCACGAGGACACAAAGCAGTTAGAGAGAGATGGATGTACAAGGTGAATAAGAATACAAAAGGATACGTGGAGATATAAAAAGAAAGATTAGTAGCGAAAGGCTATAGTAAAAGACAAGGAATTGACTATGATGGTGTATTTGCTCCTGTTGCTCGTCTTGAAACTATTAGACTGATCATTTCTTTGGCAGCCCAAATTGAATGGAAGATCTATTAAATAGATGTGAAGTTGGTCTTCTTAAATGGTTTTCTTGAAGATGAAGTTTATATCGAGCAACCACTAGACTATGAAGTAAAAGGGAAAGATGAAAAAGTCTTGAAGTTGAAGTATGTAATGTCTCAAGATCAAGCTTCCGACATTTTCACCAAGCCACTCAAGTTGGAAACTTTCGTGAAGCTAAGGAGTATTTTTTTTATAAGGAAAGAGAGAATAATATATCACTAAAGAGTACTAGGGGTACTCCAACCCAAATACAAAACCACAACAATCCACAAAAACTACACCTGTCCTAGAGTTAAAAGAACTCCCAAGGATATTTACACCAAACAAATAGCTACAACAGAACAAGTTGTTAGTCCTCTTGGAAAGCCACCACTAAGAATGCAGGATAACCCTGTGAAAAATTACTACCGGATCTCCTATTTCATCTTTGAAAATAATATGGTTCCTAGCTAACCAAATATTCCAACAAACAATAGTCCACAACCTAACCGCATTAAGAAACGAAATCTTCTCCCTTACCGATGATACCCAAGATCTCAAATGACAGCTACCGTCATAATCAATTATGTTACCCACCTCAAACCAGCCACATACCTTGTTCCAAATAGCTCTAGTTTTTGAACAATTAAAAAAGAGATAAGAAGCATCCTCTTCGCTACGAAAACAAAAAACACAAACCCGTTCGTGTGCATTTGTGATAATTCTGCGATTTACTAGATTAAGCCTAGTAGGAAGCCTATTTAAAAATAGTCGCCACGCAAAAACCTTCAATTTGGTCGGGGATGACGCCTTCTAAAGTCACCTGAATAATTCTTTGCTACTAGCTTCTAGACAGTCAACATAATGAGTTTGTATAAGCCTGTCATAAAATGATTTTGCTGAAAAAATTATGTCGACAGTATATGGCCATACAATCTCGTTTGCAGCGCCAACAATTGGATACACAAAATGCAGCAGCTGCACCAGTTCCTGCCTTTCTTGTAGACGCAAAAAATCACCTACGACAATAATGTTATCCAACTTCTAATTCCATACCTCATCTCTCCAAGCTCCCATTTGCAACACCGATCCCATTTTCATATTAGAAAGATTAAAAAGCTCAGGGAATACGTAACACAAAGGTCTAGCCCCTAACCATTTTGAGTGCCAAAAAAGGACCTTGCTACCATCGCCAAGTCCATGTGATAGGAGATCCACAAAACTGTCGATACCTTCTTCTCCGCAACACGACATAATATCTTTCCACCATAAGGAACAACCTTTTCCATATTTTACAGCTTCTTTAGATAGGATCGAGTTATCTACATTTCCGTAACGTCCTTCAATCACCTCATTCTAAATCACGTCTTTATCGGTAAGAAACCTCCATAGCCATTTAGTCAAGAGAGCAAAATAGAAAACACCAATGTGTTTTAGCCCCAAGCCACCTTCCTCCTTTGCCTTGCATATATCCTTCCAACTCACCCAAGCAATACCACGAGTTTGTTGCGAACCACACCATAAAAATTGTCTTTGGTATAGAAATTAATGACTGCATAACTTTGCAAGGAATTTTGTAGAAAGAAAGGAAGTGGACCGGAAGGTTAGTAATTACAGAATTGATGAGGGCAACTCTCCCCCCATGGACAACAGGTTACCTTTCCACTTCAATAATCTCGTCTTCACACAATCCATTACCGGCTTCCAAAACTCAATTCTGCGTTGATTGCCTCCAACATAAACTCCTAAGAATTTGAAATGAGACACACCAATCTTGCATCCAATAAAAGATTCAGCAGACTTTAGGAAAAAGTCATCCACGCCTATGCCAATTAAAGAACTTTTCCCGACATTGATTTTTAAACCAGAAATTAATTCGTAGCCCTTGAGTCACAAATCAAGTTTAATGGGGAATGTTGAAATATTAAACTTGATTTTGGCCTAACCTTATTATTTGTATTTTGGTATTTTGGACATAGGTAATTTTAGATAATGTTTCTAGAAAACTCTTATAGTGTTTGGAGTGTCTAGATATTTCTTAGGGTTGTGATATTTTCTAGAATACTCTTGGGATTTCTAGAGTTGAGAAATCTCTAGAATTAGTGTGTCTTGAGTTCTTCTAAGAGTACTATAAATAGAGATGTTATCCTACACTTTTGTATAAAGCAAAAATACAAAGTTCTCTCTTCCACAAATAATTCTCCTACCTATCAATTTTTTTATTTAATAGTCTAATATTCCCACACACTTTCCCTAAACACAAAAGGCCTTATTACCAACAATAACATCAAAGACCAGTTACAGTAGAAAATGTTAATTAGTTCATGATTGAAAAGTGCCAAAATTACTCATTTCATATAAGCACTTATTAACTTAAAACACTAGAACTCACATGAAAACTCTCCAATATATCCAAAAACTGAGATAAAAAACTTGTATGAACATTTTAACTGAGTTAAATAATCCAAAAAAATCACAAAATACACAAATTAAATAGCAGAGAATTTGTTGGACAAAGCAGGGGCTCGCCCAACCAAAAACAGAGCAAAAATATGACAACCTCGCTGACACCGCCCCGTCAAGCAAATATAAAAGTTGACTAGGCAAGCAAGCATGTAGAGATTATATCTAGGTCAAATCACTTCATGTAGAAGCAAGGCCAAATCACTTCAAACATAAAAAATAACTATTTCAATAATCGAAATGTACACAAATATTTATAACTCAATTTATTTACTTTTCAAAAATATGTTGACGAAAAAAATCCCTAAATACGTAATTGGATTCATGTAAAAAAAAATAAAACAAAATTAAGAGAAAAAAATCAATATGATTTCAATTCTATCATCAATCACAAATAATTTAAAATTAAAAAAAAAACAAATAATTTAAAAAGAATAAAATAAAATAGGGATACAACTAAAAATCACATACTAGTAAGAGTAACGTATATAATGAGAGTAAATGAATCGAGATAAAACAATGGCGGCGGTACCAAATGAATCATCTTCCTATTTACCAGATGACTTATGGCAATACATCTTCAAATTCTTCAACAACGACCATTTCAAGCCTCTCTCCGTCGTGTCTAAACAATTTCTATCCATCACAAACCGTCTCCGATTCTCCGGTAAAATCACCGATCAAACCATCCCTTATCTTCCTCGCCTCTTCCATCGCTTCCCTAACCTCACATTCCCCAGACTCACTATCCTATCCAAAACTATAGACGAAATCAACGATATTCTAACCCTAATCTCTACTTTCCCTTTAGACAAGATCAAATAGCTCAATCTCTCCAACGGTATCTACTGAACAAAACGCTATCAGATTCCTGCAAATGGATTGATAGCTTTCTCCAAAACTATGAAAAATTTGACATCTCTCACTTTTTACCGAATGGATCATTTCGACAAGAAGGATGTATTTTTCATCGCTCATTGTTTTCCTTTACTCCAAGAACTAAATTTCATTTATCTAGTCACGCAGATTTTTTGGTAGATGACAATGATCCATTATTGGCACTTCCCAATCTCCGCAAGATTAACTTATCTGGTAATTACATCGGTGACCAATTTGTTAACTTTCTTCGCAACAACTGCAAGCTACTTCAAAACACAAAACTTGGAACTTCGGTACCAATTTATTTACCTTTCAAAGATCTGTTGAAAAAAAATCCCTAAACTATGTTATTGGATTCGTGTAAAAGATAAAACAAAATAAAGAGAATAAAAAAATCAATATGATTTCAATTCTATCAGCAATCACAAATAATTTTAAATTAAAAAAAAACAAATAATTTAAAAATAATAAAATAAAATAGGAATATAATTAAGGCTTTGTTTGGTAAAAATAGCGGTTGGTTGATAAATTAGCTGATAGCTTATGGATTATGACTGATGGCTTATGACTAATAGCTTATAATTTATAGCTGATGAATGATGACTTATAGCTGATAAACTAATTAAAGTGTTTGGCAAAATTAACGGTTCAATTAGTTGATAAATTAAAATGACATAAAATACATTTAATATATAATTGATTTTTTTAAAATTAAAATAAAGGGTTAAATAAGTTTTTAGTCCCTACAAATATCCCAACTTTCAAGTTTAGTCCCTCAAAAAAATTCCTTCAAACATTGGTCCTCTGAAAGTTTTCCGTCCCTAACTCTAGTCTCCTCCGTTAGTGTAAAATACATATTATTGTTTAATAAATTTAAATAATTAATTTTTATTTATAACAATAATAATAATAATAATAATAATAATAATAAAATAGAGTAAATTTTTACTATTCCATCTATATTATATAAAATTTTTATGCTAAAATAGTTGCATTTTTTTTTATATTTTTAATTATAAAACATAGGTTCAACACTTAAATTTCACATTTTTACTTAAAAAAATTAATGCTAAAATGATTAATAAGTGGTTAAAAATTGGTTAGACTATATCCAGCTAAAAAGATTTTGATATCTTAGCAGTAAAAAACACCTAATCATCCAACTAGTTCAGATCAGTGGTTAAATAACTATATGCAACTTATTATTATAAATATACTCATAACAAATTATATATTTTAAATTAAAATTAAAAAATAAATTGAGAATTTTGAGGGGGCCATGGCCACCCCTTGTCACTATGATGTTCCGCCACTGATGATGTGATACGCCGAATGTAACGTTTTATTTAATTACGTATTTCATTTTTGCCATGCTGTAAATTGTGTAAAATAGAAAATGTGTGAAAGGTAGCTCAAGAGTCAACTTGTGTAAAATAGAAAATGTGTAAAATAGAAACTTGTGTTTCATTTTAGTGTTAAAGTCGTTGTGCCCTAGCAAAAGAACTCTCTCCTTTGTCAACTTGGTGTCGCTGTGTTCAAGGAAGAAAGCAACCGTGTGAAGTGGTCCCAAAGAGACATCGTTCGTATCGTATCGGTGATCCCAGGTAAGTGACTTTGTCTGCCATTATTCCCTTGTTCTATTCTTTAAGGAGATGTATGCAATAGTGGTCCCGTGTTCTGTTCTTTAATAGATGTATGCAATAGTGGTCCCATGTATTCAATTTGTGGTTTTGATTGTTAGTGTTAGTAAACGTTTTGGTTAGTAAAAATTAGGGTTAGTATGTTTTGTCCAGAAATGGTAAAATTTAAATTTAGGTTAACTTTTGTCTACAGGGTAATGGATAAGTTCACAGTTATTTTTTACATAAAGAGCTGTTTTGCAAAAGACACTAACCTAAAATATGAGGGTGGGGAAGTGTATGCCTTTAAGGGTCAGGATCCTGATTATTGGAGCTTCTTTGAGGCTTGTGACTTAGTTAAGGAGCTTGAACCGTAGTTTGATCACACTTCTGTTAAGATGTGGTGGAAACACGAGGAAGGATTACTTGAACAAGACTTAAAAGTATTTAAGGATGATGGAGATGCGCTTGAGTTAGCCATGTATGCCACAGGATATCAGTGTGATGTTGAGATTTATTGTGAGCCTAAGGTTAAAGGAGAAGACACATTTATGGATAAGATTAGAGAGAAAGGAAAGGGAGTTAAATGTGATGAGAATACTGACAATTTGAGTGAATCAAGTGAAGAGTCTAATGAAGATTCTGTAGAAGATGTGCATTTTGAAGATAGTGAGGAGGAGAGAATGGCAGGTTTTGAGGAAGGCCTTGATAAGGTGTTTGTGAATAGGGCTGATGGAGAACATAAAAATGAAGATGTTACAACTGAAGAGGTCAATACTCAGCAAGACAAGAAGGTATTTGATCGTAACTGGATCAGACAGTATGACAGTGGCCAACAACGTCGTGAAATCTTCAGCTCTGGTGATGATGATACGGCAAGGGGGTGTGTAGCAAGCGATTTTGGACGCGGTTCTTAAGCGCTGGTCGCTCTCTGCGGTTTGAGCTTAAACTACAGGTCGATTCATTTTTTATCCTATTAAAGCTGATGAAGGAAGGGAAATAGATGTCTCCAATTAACCCTGCTTTGCATACTGAGTTTAAACAGCGGTCTGTTAGGTTACGGATGCGATCAATGTGGGGGGGGGGGGCCTTTGTACTGGTTATTTGTATTTTCGCCAATACGGTTTCTTTCTTTTTATCTAGGCAAAAGGTTTTTGGCGGGGAACAGGGATTAGGATGTTAGGACTGATGCTTTTTGATGGGTATGTGAGAGTATGGGATTTTGGTTTTTTGTTGATTATGCTCACTAAGATCTTTTCTTTCGATCTTATGCCTACGTATTCCCGTTTACCGAAACAGGGAAATCAGAGCGTTCGTAGTTCCTCTTATTCTATGGGAGGAAATGAGTGTTTTTGGTGTCTTGTTCAAAGCCCAAGACGTGAAGCGAAAGGTGATTTGTATCTTGTTCAAAGCCCAAGATGTGAAGCTGAAAAGTCTATTTGTGTCTTGTTCAAAGCCCAAGACGTGAAGCTGAAGGACCTCGACTTTAGAGAGAATTTGTCATCTCTAAAGAAGGGTTTGTCTGTCACAACTGTTGGGTGACTGGTTGTAAAGGAGGATTACTTTAACCGGGATACGCGGATCCTAGCAATGCCATAATTTCCTTTATAGGGGGTTTTAACCTGAAGGAGAAGACTTTAACTCAGTGTAGAGCAATGCCATCTGTCCTTAGGAATTTCTCATGCTAAAAGAGGGACAGTGGCATGGATGTAGATGATCCAGAGGCTTGCCGCTTACAGCGATTAGATGAAGGGAAAGGAGTTGTTGATGTTTATGTACTGTGAACGAGGCACAATTTTGATGCTAAAAGGTTGATTGGATCAACCAGTGGTTTTCTTATACAAAGCCTAAGAGAAGGCTATTGGCCCAACAAGAGGGAGTTTTTATGTGTCTCGTACGAAGCCCGAGAGAGAGGCTAAAAGGGTTGACTCAACAGGAGAATCTTTTATACTCAACAAGAGAGTGTTTTTTGTATCTCGTACGAAGCCCGAGATGGAGGCTAAAAGGTTTTTGACTCAACGAGGGAGTCTTTTGGTATCTCGTATAAAGCCCGAGATGGAGGCTATTTGACTCAACAAGAGAGTTTTTGTATCTCGTACAAAGCCCGAGATGGAGGCTGTTGTTTGTTTGGCTCAATAAGAACCTTTTTGTATCTCGTATAAAGCCCGAGATGGAGGCGAAAAGTTTGACTCAACAAGAGAGTCTTTTGTATCTCGTACGAAGCCCGAGATGGAGGCTAAAGGGGTGATTGACTCAACGAGGGAGTCTCTTATGTGTCTCGTACAAAGCCCGAGAGAGAGGCTAAACATTGTTTGACTCCGCTGGGGAGAATCATTGTACAAAGCCCAAGAGGAGGCTAACTTCATTTAAGAAGGATCATTATACAAAGCCTAAGAGGAGGCTATGGTTACTGTTTCAGTTGAGTGACAGGTCCAGTATACTGATTTTGAAAGAGAAAATCAGTTCTTATATGAGCGATACTGTACTCAAGGATTTGATTCGAGGATCCGGGTTGTTCCTGTTCTTTAAGGAAGCGGGAAATCCAAAGGGGTATTGAGACTATCCGAGTCTACGGGTTTCCTTCCTATTTAATGAAGGGGTCACTTGAGAATGTCTTTGAGACTCAAGGAGATTAGACTGTCCAAGTCTAGAGTTTCATCTTTTGTACTGTGTTTTGAGAAACAGTAGTAGACTCTATGAAAAGACTGTTCTATGAGGATGACTAGGTTCTGTTCCTATAACTCTAGGAGGTCGTCGGGACAATTTGTACGAAGCCCAAGAGGAGGCTGGAAACTTTTAAGAAGCCCACGGGTCCTTGTACTAAGCCCAAGAGGAGGCTATCATTCCTGGAGGAAGAGATCATTATACGAAGCCTAAGAGGAGGCTGTGAATACTTCTAAGAAGCCGTAGGGTCCTTGTACGAAGCCCAAGAGGAGGCGGGGTTGCTTTTAGGAAGCCTGTGGGTCCTTGTACGATGCCCAAGAGGAGGCCGATGCTTTTAAGAAGCCCGTGGGTCCCCAAACCCCGAGAAATTCAAGGCAAGCTATTCACAAGGAATAGATCAAGTCAGGAAAGTTCGAGAATTTGGAAGAAACTCAAAGATGCCATTCGCGGAGAATACATTCATCTTGGGGAGTAGAGTCTCTTGACAATTCCTAATGAGGACAGCCGAAGAGAAGACTGTATCTGGTGATCCTATTGGGGATCTAGTTGTCTATTTCTACGAATAAACGAAACGACGTCACCTAGTTCTAGACGTAGTTGCCGGGGAAACTCTAAATATCTATACTATTATTACACAGTTGATATGAGTTTATGAAAGAAGACTTACAGCGAAACAGCCCCACAATACAGTTATATATATATGAGTTTGTGAAAGGAGACTTACAGTGAAACTGCCCTACAATACAGTTATATATATATGAGTTTGTGAAAGGAGACTTACAGTGAAACAACCCCACAATACAGTATATACATATGAAAGCGGTAAATGAAAGCGGGTAAACACTTACTCGGTTGTAGAGCTTCCATGCTGTTTGGTTAGTTGTTCAACAAAGAAAGATTGAAAACAACAATATATTCAAAATCAAAGGAGAAAGTGCTTTGAAAAAGAAAGATTTGGGGCTTACAGCTCAAGGAGAGGCCCAGGGTTTTATCAGTGAGCGCACTGTTGAATTTGTACAGAGGGACTTATACAAGTGACTGAGGCCCAAAAAGGTTTTCTGTACAAAGGGATGGGTCTTACACTCTCTCAAGAGGCCCAAAAAGTTTTAAAGAAAAAGAGTGGGGCTTATAACACGAGGGTAGGCCCAGTTGGTTAATTTTAAATTGGCGACGATCGCGTCGTTTATTTGAAAATGTACAGAGGGACTTATACAACGAATGAGGCCCAAAAAGTTTTATGTACACAAGGGGTTGGGTCTTACACTCTAATAGAGGCCCAAAGAGTTTTTAAGAAAGGAAATGGGTCTTACTACTCGAGGGTAGGCGCAATTGATTTTTCGTTAAAAATGGCGATCGCGCCGAGGTTTTCTTTTAACGCAGAGGGACGAATACAATAAGTGAGGCCCAAAATGTTTTGGTTAAAAGGGGGTTGGGTCTTACACTATATTAGAGGCCCAAAAGTTTTGAATGAGTCTTATAGCTCGAAGAGAGGCCCAAAAGGTTATTTTTCAAAAGGCGACGATCGCGCCGTTTGTTTTTGACGATATCGGGACTTATACAATACACTGAGGCCCAAAAATGATTTGGTCAAAAAAAGGATTGGGTCTTACACTCTATTAGAGGCCCAAAAGTGTTTGAAAAAGTTTGATGAGGGTTAAAATAATCAAAAACCCTAATTTCATTTTTTAAAGAGCATTTTTCAAAGAAAAATAAAGTAAAAAATGATAAAAAATATCAAATAAAATCATTAATCATGTTATAAACAGTGATTAAGGTTTATAAAAAAGTATTTTATCCACATGAATATTTAAAATCATTTTGGTTTTAAAAATCAAGAAAAAGAAATCATTTTAAAAGCATTTAAAACAATTTAAAACAATATTTTTGAATATATTAAAAATATATCAAATAATAATATTTTTTGTGATTTTTTGGTGGATTAAAATATTATGGAGTATGAATAAAAAGTGTGTAAAACAGATTTTGAAAATGATGATTTTTGCTATGTGAAAAAATTGGTTGAGTTTTGAAGATAAACTAAGAAAAAGAGGAAAGTGATGTTACAACATCACTCATGAGACATCACTCATGAGTTTTCAACATCTTTTTTATCAAACTTCCAACACCCATAACTTTCTCAAATCTCAATGGTTTGAGACAAAATTTATGTGCATCTAGCCCAGAATTTCACAAGGAATCCAATGGTGGTGGTAGTTTTTTCAGATCACACTCCCTCCTCAAAACCCGATAGTGGTTTTGAAAAGGACCTATAATTGCATTTTCTGTGCTACACTTTGATACAGGCATGGATTACATGGTGAATTAGCCCAAACACAACATATACAACATGTATGAGATGTGTATGATCAGTGGACTTCAAAGCAATGCATGATTTCAAGGATTCCAAGTTGTGATGCTTACCTCTTTTTGAGCTTTTTGGAGTTTTTGTGCAATCTGTCAAGCCTCTTATTCCAGAAATGATTTGATGCTTTAGACACACTCAAATGATCCCTTAAAAGCTTTTAGGATGATTGGAATCAACTGGTACCTGCAAAAACACAAACTGTCCCTTTCTTGCAAAAGGGGTTAAAAGTGACCAAAATAGCAACTCTCTCAAATGGTGTTCCAGATGTTGGGAACCATTTGGGACAGTCCAAGGATGATATTTGGAGTGTGTTTGAGGTTTTATCTGGTTTGGAAAGTGACTGAATCAAGACATGGCTTGAAAAATGCAAAAAAATGCCATTTTGAGGTTTTGAGAAGTGACTTTGTGATTTTGTGATTACAGGTCACTTGTGATAGTTTGCACAGCTTACATATGATATATATGAGGTGTGTGTGTGATTGATTATGATGGAAAAGCTCTCAAGCTCAAAAACTCAGAATTACTTGCTTTGGAAGGCAAATTTGAGGTGAAAGAAGAGATTTTGAGGAAAGCATCTGTTTGATGGCTTTGGTGTACTCAAACTGAACACAAATGAGCTCTATTTATAGTAGAGCAAGTTTGTTTTCGCAGCAACAGTGAATGGTGGCTGCAGCAGAGGTTTGGCCAATGTTGTCCAATGAAAATCAAAGTCTCCTCTAGCCATTGACTAGAGGTTAGAGCACAGAGCTTTGGTTCCCTACTTGTTGGAGGAATGTTGACTGAATTCAGCTGCAAATGTATCAGTCCATGCCACCTCTAAGCATCTATTAAATGCTCCAATCCAAAATTGGAGTCTTGTCCCTCTTTTAGGGATTTTTAGGAATAACATGCTACTTCTTGTTCCAAGGACTTTGGAGGCTTGGCTCAGTGATTGTCCCCTTTAGATTTGATTCTCAGAGGTGTCCAAAGTGATGACAAGGCTTGGAAATTCGTGTGGCACAAGAAATGTGCAAATCTGTCCCATGAAAAATTCAGCTGCAGCAAGCCGTTTTGTAAAATTCATAACTCCCTGCTCGAGTATGCTATATGGACGTTCTAGGACTTTCTGGAAAGCTTAGATGACGTACTTCAACTTTGATGTTGGACTTTGGTCTTGGTTCAGCTTGCAAAGTCATCAAAAATGGTCTTGAACTTGTGTAGTCAAATCTGTCCCAAAAGCTGTCATGAAAATTCTGCTTTATCACTGCTTCTTGCGAAAATCATATCTCCCTGCTCGAGTATGCTACAAGGACGTTCTACACCTTTCTGGAAAGCTGAGACAACGTACTTAAACTTTCATGTTTGACTCTAGACCTGGTTCAACTTGGATCATGGAGAAAAACGTCCTTAAAGTTGGGGCATTCTTGCTGAAAAAATATTAATGATGTCCCTATGCAATGTCAGAACATTGGACATTAAGAATTCCCAACTTTGATCACTTATATCTTTCAATCCTTATGATAGTTTGAGTTGATTCCTTCTACAATGTCGAAGTATTAAATACCCTCTTTAAAAGTAGCTCTTACTCAAAATCAATGGATGCTTGGATCAATAGTTACAACCTTGAAAAGTTGTGCACTTGAACGTGATTTTAACTTAGAAAAAAAATTCTAAGTTTCTTTCAATTTGATCAATTTTCCAATTTTGCATGATTTCTTGATTTAAATTTAATCAAATTAAATCATCCATCATATTTTCTTGAGTAATGGCTTGTGAAGCTCATAGTTGACCAAAAAGTCAAACTTTGACTTTCTGCGTCAGTTGACTTTGTATTAGATGAACTTGAGGCTTGATCCACCTGGAATTTTGCACTATTGTGCCTAATTCTTGACGTGGGAGTCCTCTTGATCCTTTGTGGATGTTTAAGAGGTTTAGACAAGTTGAAGATCATGTCATTCTTTGATTGATCATTTGTCTAAAGGCTCTGAGAGGGCCTGAAACCCTAAGCTTGATTGTAGTGAACGCTCACCCATCTTTGGGGAGACTAATGAAGTATGATGGTTCCTCCATATTGTGATGATGATTTGCACAATGATGGGAAATCTTAGTGGTCAAAATTTGGGGTATGACAGATGCCCCTATTTAATCTTCTTGGACCCGAAGGTGTGAATGGCGAAGGTATTCGGGCATTTGGGGTGCAAGAGGATTAAATATCAGAATACCCGAAATTTTGATGGTGGTTATGAATGGTAGCTTACGCATTCATCTTCTTTTGCTAAGCGAAGATGCTTAGAAAAGGTAAACTTCCCCTCGATCCTGGTCTTCAGCCAAGGAGCTGGTCTCAGTTTTCTTTTGAAATAAACTTCCCTTCGATCCTGGTTTCCTACCAAGGAACTGGTCTTAGTTGCTGAAATAAACTTCCCCTCGATCCCAGTTTCCTACCAAGGACATGGTCTTAGTTGCTGAAATAAACTTCCCCTCGATCCTGGTTTCCTACCAAGGAACTGGTCTCAGTTTCTGATATAAACTTCCCCTCGATCTTGGTTTCCTACCAAGGACCTGGTCTCAGTTTCTTTTATAAACTTCCCCTCGATCCTGGTTTCCTACCAAGGAACTGGTCTCAGTTTCTGATATAAACTTCCCCTCGATCCTGGTTTCCTACCAAGGACCTGGTCTCAGTTTCTGATATAAACTTCCCCTCGATCCTGGTTTCCTACCAAGGACCTGGTCTTAGTTTCTGAAGTAAACTTCCCCTCGATCCTGGTTTCCTACCAAGGAACTGGTCTCAGTTTCTTTTGTCAATAAACTTTCTTGACAAGGAACGCTATTAGTAGCGATTTTCCTTCAAACATCTCGCCGAATTTTCCTGGGGAGATGCCATTTGAGTGGAAAAAGTTTTGATGTCAGACTTGCTGGGGAACCCATTCGTCTGAATTGTAGAGGTACACAAACTTCTCTGTTTTGGAGACGCCATTTGTCGATTCTACTGGGGAAAGCGAGTCTCTTGAGAGACTGTTTTTGTTTGGGGGCTTACATCATACTTTTCTCGGGATCTTTCCGGAGAAATGCCATATGATGGGATCCAATTTTGAGGTGCCGATGACCTTTTCATCGGTGGGTTTTTCGGAGAAAAACTGCCGTACCGCCGAATCTCTGATTAAGAGGCTTTCTCTGGGGATTTTCCTTAATCCGGGAAAGTAAGGATATCGCTTCGATGGCGAAGAGCAACATTTGTTGAAATTTTTCTCTGGCTTTTCAGAGGTTCAAGTTATCAAAGTGGTCGAGGACCAACTTCATTCCAGAAGTAAACTGGAGGAGAGAGATTGTTCAGACGTAACACTTCCTGACGAGGAAAGGGCTGACAACTCGATTGAGAGGACTGTTATCACTAGGGGACAAGACCGACTGGAGTGATAGCGATGCAATATGAATGTGAATGCAAATCAATCATGCATGATGTATGTATGTACATGCGGACAAAACTGACGCAACATACAAACTAAAAGATGAACATGACTGGATACTCGGCCATCGCGGGGCGTGTAGAAGTATCGCTGGTTCAAGATAGCAATTCCACCTTGCTTAGGAGAGATAGTCCCTGTTGGGAGCTATGTTGGTCGGGCTTAGGAGATGAGAACTCTACCGAAGATGTCAGATGGATTAGTCGTATCTGACACTATTGATCCTTCAATCAGGCGCACTGGCGTAGAAGGAGTACTTTGATTCTACACTTTGAAGTTCGCTTACTTCTGGAGAAGCGATCGAGATTCTTCTGATGTTCAACAGTCAAAAGAAATTGCCGACTTTATTTTAAAAGCAGAAAAAGTTTTAACAAGTAAATTCATTTTGTTTTATTTCAAGAATCGTTGATCATGTTAAAATGTCGTTCTGTAAAGCTAAAACAAATAAGAATTACAAACAAAAGCACAAGGGCTCAAATTTTATTGATAAGATGGAAATCAGCCAAGCGCGTGATTCCATAGAGTATATACAAAGTTAGAAAATGGTAATTTATAGGGAAAAGGGCTACGTTGAAACATAACGACCACTATCCTTCTACCAACTTTGACTTCGGGGCATCCTGAGCTTCTGTCGAAGATGACCTTGACTGGAGTTTTCCTGATGGATGATGTAACTGCTGCTGCTGCTGAGGGATTTGCCTCTGTTGAACATAGTTACTTGCCATTATCCCTAATTTTTGCCTGGATTGTACTTTGATGTTTCCAATCCATCGGGATGATTTTTTTTCATGTCTCTAACTTTTGCTTGGACCGCCCTTTCGGGTTTTCAATCCACCGAGACGTTTTTTTTTTTTAGTTTAGGCAAAGTATTTCTTGACTACATCAACATTTGTGGGGTAGGCAAATTCCTCTCCGTCCATGGTTGCAAGTCTCAAGGCACCGCCTGAGAAAGCTTTCGTGACCACATAGGGGCCATCATAATTTGGGGTCCACTTGCCCTGAGAATCAGTGAGAAATGATTATATCTTCTTGAGCACGAGGTCTCCTTTTCTGAAGACACGAGGTCGGACCTTTTTGTCGAACACCCTCTTCATTCTTTGTTGATACAACTGACTGTGGCATAGTGCCGTTATTCTCTTTTCTTCGATCAGATTCAGTTCATCGTGTCGGTTTTGACACCATTCAGCTTCGGTGAGCTTCGCTTCCATCAATACTCGGATTGATGGGATCTCTACTTCTATGGGGAGCACTGCTTCCATGCCATACACTAGAGAGAAAGGGGTGGCCCCAATTCCGTTTCCTTAATGATTAACTGCTCCGTCAAAGATAAGTCCCCATTAGGAACCTGGTTCTGGCCCTTCACTGGGTAACGGTTCATCGCAATCTTTCATTTTTAGATACATGATATCTTCGTCTGGGAAGTCAAACCCGATTAATTCTTGATCGTCAATCGGTTGATGAGCCAAATGATTGGCTAAAATACTTCCCTTAACGGCTTTTTGAGCGTGGTACTCTATGTCATATTCTGATAACAGCATTTGCCAACGGGTAATCCTTCCCGTGAGAGCAGGTTTTTCAAATACGTGCTTGATTGGGTCCATTTTGGAGACCAACCAAGTAGTATGACGAATCATGTACTGGCGAAGACGTTTGGCTGCCCAAGTCAAAGCACAACAAGTTTTCTCGAGCATCGTGTATCGAGTTTCACAGTCGGTGAATTTCTTGCTCAAATAGTAGATGGAAGACTCTTTCCTTTTGGTTTCGTCTTGTTGGCCAAGTACACACCCCATTGAGTCCTCCAGAACTGTGAGGTAAATGATTAGTGGTCTTCCTTCCACTGGAGGTGATAGAATCGGCGGATTCAACAGATATTCCTTAATACTGTCGAAGGCGGTTTGGCAATCTTCTGACCAAACACAATCCTGGTTCTTTTTCAGTAATTTGAAAATCGGCGCACATGTCGCGGTCATAAGGAATATGAATCTGGAGATGTAGTTCAAACATCCCAGGAATCCTCTGACTTATTTTTCAGTTTTTGGAGAAGGCATTTCTTGAATGGCCTTGACCTTGTCAGGATCAACTTTAATTCCTTTCTGGCTGACGATGAACCCTAGTAGTTTCCCTGAACGGACACCGAAGGTGCACTTGTTAGGATTCAAGCGGAGCTTGAATTTTCTTAGACGTTTGAACAACTTTGACAGATGTTCAACGTGCTCACCCTCTGTTTTTGATTTTGCAATCATATCATCGACATATACCTCGATTTCTTTGTGTATCATGTCATGAAACAGAGTAGTCATGGCCCTTTGATAGGTTGCCCCGGCATTCTTCAAACCGAACGACATTACCTTGTAACAAAAGGTACCCCATGGGGTAATGAACGAAGTTTTCTCCATGTCTTTCGGCGCCATTTTGATCTGGTTATAGCCCGAGAATCCATCCATGAAGGAGAAAATTTTGAACTTTACTGTACTGTCTACCAGCATGTCAATGTGTGGTAAAGGAAAGTCGTCCTTTGGACTTGCCTTGTTCAGATCTCTGTAATCAACACACATTCTGACCTTTCCGTCCTTTTTGAGAACGGGTACGATGTTGGCTAACCATTAAGGATATTCAGATGTAGCGAGGAAACCCGCGTCAATCTGTTTTTGTACCTCCTCTTTGATTTTGATGGCCATGTCCGGGTGAGTCCGTCTCAACCTTTGCTTTACGGGCGGACATTCCAATCTTAACGGTAAGTGATGTTCCACGATGCTGGTATCCAACCCTGGCATATCCTGATAGGACCAAGCGAATACATCGGGGAATTCTTTGAGAAGCTTTATCAAACTCTCTCTGGCAGTTGGACTGAGCAGTGCCCCAATCCTGATTTCTTTTCTCTCTTGCTCTGAACCCAAGTTTACCGTTTCCAACGGTTCTTTGTGAGGTTCAATGGACCTTTCCTCTTGTCTGAGTAGTCGGGAGATCTCTTCTGGAATTTCGTTGTCAACTTCTTCTTCAGCCTCGAATATCGGGAACTCAAAGTCGGGAGAAGGCATCGGATCGTATGTTTCAACGAGGTTTAAAACAAGCAATCTGCATGACGTGATGATTCGTGTTTAGAAGAGATAGAGAAAATGCAAGTGTGTGCAGTGTATTTATTTTACTGCTTGTTTTTATTTTTAAATGTTTTTTAGGATTACCATTTTCTGAAAAAGCAAAAAGAGAAAACAGCAATTAATGCGGAAATTACAGAACGACGTTATTTTATTAATGAACAAGTCGATCCCTGAAACTACAGCCCTATAAAACAAAACTCTGTCGCTTCAGGCAAAGCAAAGAGGGAAATTTACAGAAAGCGAGCCCTATCAAAACATCCATTCCACCTGGGCAGGGTGAAAGGTTTAAAGATGGCAATTACTTTGACTGATGAACGACCTTCGGAACCTTGACAGCAACCCATTGGCGGTGAACTCCTCGGTGAATCACAAAGTCTGGCACCTTCCTCGATTTGTCTTCAGAAATGACACTGATTTCTGGTAGAGTAGGATCATTGGAATCTGTCTCCCAGGCAGAGTTGTCGCAGGAGGATTCCTCTGTTGTATTTTGCATTGCATTTGTGGTCTCAGCTGTATCTCCCCATCCAGTTGGCTGGATATCTTCGAGTCTGATACGAGAGCTTTCGGGAGCGGTGTACTTGACCATATAGTCAAATTTTCCACTCGGTTGTCCCAAGGTGTCCCACACTTCTTTGGAACTGGAGGAGTCATCTCTCTCGATGACGTTGACCTCAGTCCAGAACAGGAGCCCCCCAAGTCGTTGCTCTGAGGTGTCGGAGCAATGACTTAAGGGCCAACAATCGTGTCGAGGACGTACTGAACGTGCTCGAAGGACTGAGATGATGATAGTTGTCTGATACCCGCGTTGGGGCCTTTTGTTGGGGAACGTGTCAAACGGGGGAACTCTCCGGTATTGACGGGTTTACACCATTACGAGCGAGGAATGTCAGACGGGTAGAAATCTTGAAGTCTGCTCGAGTTCGATAGGCCGTTGCTGGGCGACTCCGCGGGAATATGAGAAGTTGTGGAGTCGAGCATCAAAGCAAACGGAAAGACACGCGTGGGAGAACGAAAGGACGTACGTGGGAAAGTGTGTACCACGTGTCACGCGTCATCATTACCTAGGGCGGCTAGGCTAGGATTAGTGCACTTGAGTGCCTAGGGGCGCCTCGAGTCCCGTGAAGGCCTTATAAATAGAGGCCAGCCCGTGTCATTTGCACGTTTCCTTTCTCTCTGCTCAGATTCTCTCTTCTTCTCTCTTTGCTTTTGCCACCGTTTCGCCGCCGCACGCCGCCGTACCAGACCTCATCAACAGCCGTTTTCAAGTAAGTTTCTTGATCCTTTCCCTTTCTAAATGTCTTTCCTGCGGTGGTACTTGTCATACCCCAAATTTTGACCACTAATATTTCCCATCATTGTGCAAATCATCATCACAATATGGATGTACCTTTGTGCCTCATCAATCCCCTCAAGGAATTGTTGAGCATTCACTACAATCAAGCTTAGGGTTTCAAGCCCTCTCAGAGCCTTTAGACAAATGATCAATAAAGGAATGACATGATCTTCAACTTGTCTAGCCTCTAAAATACCCATGAAGGAGCAAGAGGACTCCCACATCAAGAATTAAGCACAAGAGTGTAACATTTCAAGTGGATTAAGCCTCAAGTTCATCTAATACAAAGTCAACTGACGCAGAAAGTCAAAGTTTGACTTTTGGTCAACTTTGAGCTTCACAAGCCATTACTCAAGAAAATATGATGGATGATTTAATTTGATCAAATTTAAATCAATAAATCGTGCAAAATTGCAAAATTGATCAAATTGAAAGAAACTTAGAAATTTTTTCTAAGTTAAAATCATGTTCAAGTGCACAACTTTTCAAGGTTGTAACTATTGATCCAAGCATCCATTGATTTTGCGTAAGAGCTATTTTTAAAGAGGGTATTTGATACTCCAACATTGTAGAAGGAATCAACTCAAAATATCATAAGGATTAAAAGATATAAGTGATCAAAGTTGGGAATTCTTAATGTCCAATGTTCTAACATTTCATAGGACATCATTAATATTTTTCCAGCAAGAATGTCCTAACTTCAAGGATGTTTTTCTCCATGATCCAAGTTGATCTAGGAAAAACCCTGGGCATGGAAGTTGAAGTACGTCACCTCACCTTTCCAGAAAGTCCTAGAAAGCTAATTTATCATTCTCGAGCAGAAAGTTATGGTCTCTGCAAAAGGCATTGATAAAACAGAATTTTCATGACAGCTTTTAGGACAGATTTGATCACACAAGTTCAAGGTCAATTTTGACAACTTTACAAGTCTTATCTTCACAAAACTTGAACATCAAAGTTGAAGTACGTCATCTCAGCTTTCCAGAAAGTTGTAGAACGTCCATTTATCATACTCGAGCAGGAAGTTATGGACTTTACAAGAAGGCTTGCTGCAGCTGTTTTTTTGGACAGATTTTGTGCACTTTTTCTTGTGCCCCACAATTCTCAAGCTTTGTCACCATGCAGGACAAGCATCAAAGGTGAAATTCAATTCAACTCAAAATATCATAGTGGATTAAAAGATACAAGTGATTAAAGTTTGGAATTATTAATGATCAAAGTTGTCAAATGTTTCAACATTTCATGGGACATCATTAATAATTTCCCAGCAAGAATGTCCCAACTTCAAGGATGTTTTTCTCGATGATCCAAGTTGAACCAAGTCTAGGGTCAAACATCAAAGTTGAAGTATGTAATCTCAGCTTTCCATAGAGACATGGAACAGCCATTTATCATTCTTGAGCAAGAAGTTATGGATTTTACAACAAGACTTGTTGCAGCTGATTTTTAAGACATGTTTCAGGACAGATTTGCACATTTCTTGTGCCACACCGAATTTCCAAGCCGTGTCATCATTTTGGACACATCTGAGGATCAAATCTAAGGGGAATGATCTGATCCATAAGCCACCCAAGTCCAAGATTCCACAAGTAGCATGCCAAACCTAAAAAACCCTAAAAGAGGGACATGACTCCAATTTTGGTTTGGAGCATTTAATGGATGCTTAGAGGTGGCATGAACTGAGCTTCCTCTAACTGAATTCAGTCAAGATTCCTCCAACAACTAGGGAACCAAAGGCCTGTGCTCTACCTCTAGTCAATGGCTAGAGAAGACTTGGATTTTCATTGGCCAACATTTGCCAAATCTCTGCTGCAGCCACCATTCACTATTGCTGCCAAAACAAACTTGCTCTACTATAAATAGAGCTCATTTGTGCTCAGTTTGAGTACACCAAAGCCATCAAACAGATGCTTTCCTCAAAATCACTTCTTTCACTCCAAAATGCCTTCTTTAAATGGTTATTCTGAGTTTTTGAGTTAGAGAGCATTTCCATCACATCTCATGATCCTAACACCTCATAAAAATCATATGTAGGTGATCCAAACTATCACAAGTGACCTGTAACACCAAAATTACAAAGTCACCTCTCAAAACCTCAAAATTGGACTTTTTTGCATTTTTCAAGCCATGTCTTGATTCAGTCACTTTCCAAACCAGATAAAACCTCAAACACAATCCAAATATCATCCTTGAACTATCCTAAATGGTTCCCAACATCTGGAACACCATTTGAGAGAGTTGTCACTTTGGCCATTTTAACCCCTTTTGCAAGAAAGGGCCAGTTTTTGTTTTTGCAGGTTCCAGCTGATTCCAATCATCCTAAAAGCTTCTAAGAGGTCATTTGAGGGTGTCCAAAGCATCAAATCATTTCTGGAACAAAGCACTTGGTAGGTTGCACAAAATCTCCAAAAAAGAGGTAAAATTCACAACTTGAATTCTTTGAATCATGCTTTCCTTTGTTGTCCACATACATGCATCATATTGAACAATTCTTGAAGTAAAAGTGTAGTCCTTAATGTGTATGATATGATCCTCCTACTGTTTGCACTTTAACATGTTTATATGTGGAGTTTATGTTGTTTTAAACTTAAGGTGCAGATCTGGTTTTTTGTCTTGTGTGTGCTGTACATTAAGTTTCAGTATGTATGAGTGATACCATTGGATTCCTTGCGAAAAATTGGTCAAGATAGGTTCTTACGGGTTTTAATTTCGTTAAAAATTGAGAGAGTTATGAGTGTTGAAAGTTTGATAAGCAAAGATGCTTTAAAATCAACATGCAATTCTGGTTTTTTGTTTTGCGTGTTCTGTACATTAAGTTTCAGTGTGCATGAGTAATACCATTGGATTCCTTGCGAAAAATCGGTCAAGGTAGGTTCTTACGGATTTCAATTTCGTTAAAAATTGAGAGAGTTATGAATGTTTGAAGTTTGATAGCAAAGATGTTGAAAACCAAGGTGCAGTTCTGGTTTTTTAAGATGTCGAATGTGATGTTGTGATTAGGGATGGCAAAAAAACCCATACCCGCGGATACCCGCGGATAAAATACGTCATGGGTACGGGTAAGATGGCTTAACGGGTATCCACAGGTAATATAAACGGATATTTAATTACCCGTTTCATTACGGGCACAGATACAAATTTAATGGTACCCGTACCCGCGGGTATCTGTATCCATTTATAATTAATAAAATTAATTAAATATCCTTTAAAATTAATATATACTAATTACTTATCCTTTGGAAAAATTAATCACATATTATAGAATAGATTCTACTAAATCACATGTGTAATTTATGTGCAATTTATGGTATTTGTACTAAATCACATGTGTAATATATTGTTATATGTTTGATTTGATGTTTCTATAAATTAATATGCATTATGTGATCATTTTTCTCACATTCTCAAAGCATAGTTTAAATATATATTTGTTTCAAGTTTGTTGAATCATGACTTTCATGAAAAATTATAGATAGATTTTCTATTTACACATAATCTTCTAATTACAAAAAAGATAAAATTTCTATTTAACAAAAGAAAAATTAGTAAATTACAATTAAAAAAAATATCCATGGATATCCGTTAATACCCGCGGGTATCTCAAAATCCACGGGTACCCGTCTGCCAGATACCCGCACGGATATGGGGCGGATACGAGTATCATATTTACTAAACGGGGCGGGTAGCGGGGGACTAGTACCCGTCCCCACGGGTACCCATTGCCATCCCTAGTTGTGACATCTTCCCTTTTTCTCTTATCTTCAAAACTCATGAAAGATGTCGAATGTGATGTTGTGACATCTTTCCTCTTTTTCTTAGTTTATCTTCAAAACTCAACCAATTCTTTTACATAGCAAAAATCATCATTTTCCAATTCTATTTTACACACTTCTTATTCATACTCCATAATATTTTAATCCACAAAAAATCACAAAAAAAATATTATTTTTAGATTATTTTTAATATATTAAAAAATATTGTTTTAAATTGTTTTAAATGCTTTTAAAATGAATTCTTTTTCTTGATTTTTAAAACCAAAATGATTTTAAATATTCATGTGGATAAATATTTTTTCATAAACCTTAATTATTGTTTATAACATGATTAATGATTTTATTTGATATTTTTATCATTTTTTTACTTGATTTTTCTTTGAAAAATGCCTTTAAAAAATGAAATTGGGGTTTCTTTGATTTTCACCCTAACAAATCTTTTTCAAACACTTTTGGGCCTCTAATAGAGTGTAAGACCCAACCCTTTTTGTACAAAAATATTTTGGGCCTCAGTTATTGTATAAGTCCCGATACGTTAAAAATCTCGGCGCGATCGCCATTTTCAAACTGAAAATCATCTGGGCCTCACCTCGTGTTGTAAGCCCCATTTCTTTTCCTAAAATACACTTGGGCCTCTAATAGAGTGTAAGTCCTATCCCTTTTATAAATAAAATATTTTGGGCATCAGATATTGTATAAGTCCCTCTGTACATTTACAAAGTTCGGCGCGATCGTCGCCTTTTAACAAAAAAGACCATTGGGCTTCTCCTTGAGCTATAAGTCCCATTTCTTTTCATTTTTAAACCTTTGGGCCTCTAATAGAGTGTAAGACCCAATTCCTTTGTAAATACCAAAATTTTGTGCCTCAATCACTTGCATAAGTCCCACGGTGTTTCCAAAACCTCGGCGCGATCGTCGCCCTTTTCAAAATTAACCATTAGGCCTACCCTCAAGTAGTAAGACCCATTTATTTTCTTAAAACTCACTTGGGCATCTAATAGAGTGTAAGTCCCAACCCTTTTTTTACATAACCCATTTTGGGGCCTCACTTATTGTATAAGTCCATCTGTACATTCTAAAACCTCGGCGCGATCGCCATTTTTTAAACAAAATCATCTAGGCCTACCCTCGCATAGTAAGACCCAATTCTTTTCTCTAAATCATTTTTTTGGGCCTCTTGAGAGAGTGTAAGACCTATTCCCCTTGTATAGAAAACTTTTTAGGCCTCAGTCACTTATATAAGTCCCACTGTACAAACTTATATCACAGTGCAATCACTACTAAAACCTTGGGCTTCTCCATGAGCTGTAAGCCCCAATCTTTCCTTTCAAAGCACTTTCTCCTTTGATTTTGAAATATACTGTTGTTTTCAATCTTTCTTTGTTGAACAACTAATCAAACAACATGGAAGCTCTACAACCGAGTAAGTGTTTATATGCTTTCATTTACCGCTTTCATATACATATAACTGTATTGTGGGGCTGTTTCGCTGTAAGTCCTCTTTCATAAACTCATATCGACTGTGTAATAATAGTATAGATATTTAGAGTTTCCCCGGCAACTACGTCTAGCACTAGGTAAAGCCGTTTCAATCATTCTTAGAAATATACAATACTAGATCCCCCATAGGAGCACCAGATACAGTTTTCTCTTCGGCTATCCTCCTTAGGAATTGTCAAGAAACTCTACGCCCCAAAGATGATCTCTTCTCTGTGAATTGCATCCCTTGAGTTTATTCCAAATTCTCGAACTTTCCTGACTTGATCTATTCTTTGTGAATAGCCTGTCTTGAACTTCTCGGGGTTTGGGGACCCACAGGATTCTTAAAAGTATCCCCGCCTCCTCTTGGGCGTTGTACAAGGACCCGCCGGCTTCTTAGAAGTATTCACAGCCTCCTCTTAGGCTTCGTATAAATGATTTCTTCCTCCGGGAATGATAGCCTCCTCTTGGGCTTCGTACAAATTGTCCCTCGGCTTCTTAAAAGTTTCCAGCCTCCTCTTGGGCTTCGTACAAATTGTCCCGACGACCTCCTAGAGGTATAAGAACATAAATTAGTCATCTTAATAGAACAGTCTTTCGAAGAGTCTAGATCTTTCTACCGTGAACGTACTACTGCCGTTTCTTTAAGCATAGTACAAAAGATAAAACTCTAGACTTGGACAGTCTAATTTCCTTGAGTCTCAAAGACATTCTCAAGTCCCTTTCAAAAATAGGAAGACACCCGCAGACTTGGACAGTCTCAAATACCCTTTGGATTCCCCATTTCCTTAAAGAACAGGAAACAATCCCGATTCTCTGATCAAATCCATAAGTACAGTGTTACTCATATAAGAACTGATTTTCTCGTTGAACCAACATACTGGACCTGTCACTCAACTGAAACTGTACCCTTTTAGCCTCCATCTCGGGCTTCGTACGAGATACAAAGACTCTCTTGTTGAGTCAAACCTTGTTGCCTCCATCTCGGGCTTCGTACGAGATACAAAGACTCTCTTGTTGAGTCAAAACTTTTAGCCTCCATCTCGGGCTTCGTACGAGATACCAAAGACTCTCTTGTTGAGTATAAAAGACTCTCTTGTTGAGTCAATCACCTTTTAGCCTCCATCTCGGGCTTCGTACGAGATACAAAAACACTCTCTTGTTGAGTATAAAAGACTCTCTTGTGAGTCAATCACCTTTTAGACTCCATCTCGGGCTTCGTACGAGATACAAATCACTCTCTTGTTGAGTATAAAAGATTCTCTTAGTGAGTCACCATCTTTAGCCTCCATCTCGGGCTTCGTATGAGATACGAAAACACTCTCTTGTTAAGTATAAAAGATTCTCCTGTTGAGTCAACCCTTTTAGCCTCTCTCTCTCGGGCTTCGTACGAGACACATAAAAACTCCCTCTTGTTGGGCCAATAGCCTCCTCTTAGGCTTTATATAAGGAAAACCCCGGTTGAGTCAATCAACCTTTTAGCATCAAAGCTGTGCCTCGTTCACAGTACACAAACATCAACAACTCATTCCCCTTCATCTAATCACTGTAAGCGGCAAGCCTCTGGATTATTTACATCCATGCCACTGTCCCTCTTTTAGCATGCAAAATTCCTAAGGAAAGATAGCATTGCTCTACACTGAGTTAAAGTCTTCTCCTTCAGGTTGGAACCCCCTATAAAGGAAATTATGGCATTGCCGGATTCACATATCCCGGTTAAAGTAATTCTCCTTTATAAACAATTGTGACAAACAGACCCTTTTTAGAGATGAAAAATTCTCTCTAAAGACAACACCTTTTAGCTTCACATCTTGGGCTTCGAACAAGATACAAATAGACCCTTCAGCTTCACATCTTGGGCTTTGACTAAGATACAAACCTCCTTCAGCTTCACATCTTGGGCTTTGAACAAGATATAGATCACCTTTCGCTTCACGTCTTGGGCTTCAAACAAGACACAAAAACACCCATTTTCTCCCATAGAATAGGAGGAACTACGAACGCTCTGGTTTCCCTGTTTCGGTAAACGGGAATACGTAGGCATAAGATTGAAAGAAAAATCTTAGCGAGCACACTAATAAAAAAACCTAAAGTCCCCTATCTCCACCCAATCTGACAAATACTCCATGAATAGTCCCAGTTTTCCACCTTAATAAAGTAAGAAGAAAGAAAGGCCCCATTACCATATAGCATCTGTAACCTAACAGACCGCTGTTTAAACTCAGTATGTAAGCAGGGTTAATTGTAGACATCTATTTCCCTTCCTTAGTTATCTCACAATAGGATAAAAAATGAATCGGCCTGTAGTAAACCCCAAAGAGCGATAGCGCTTAAGAACCGCGTCTAAAATCGTTCGCTACAGTACTCTGGTGAACTGATGAAGTTCCCAGGGAAACCATGAAATTTCTGGCGAACACGGTGGAGTTTCTCTATGTTCTTGCTGAATCTCGCAGAGAGATGGGATGCGTCCCACGGGGACAAGAAGAATGTCCTGAGGACACGAGATGGATATCTCGGGGACCTCAACAATATCCCGAGCTGTGGGATGAATCCCCTGGGGTGATGTACCAGTGACCTGAGGATGGTCACAGGGATGCTCGTTGGATATCCCAAGGACGTTGGGTGAGCACGACTGTCCCGTGATCCCGACGCTCCTTCTTCACCCTTTCACTTGATCAGCAGTGGAGGGGTAAATTTGATACGGACCATCAAATTCACCGTTTCCTTCTGCTTTTCAGGTAAATGGAAGCCTTGGCTGTGGCCGTGGGATCTATAGACATTGACGACCAACCTGACTCCCCGACGGCGCCGATCACAAGCGTCGACGGGCGGCCACCCGAGGAGTGGGTTAGCGAAGAGCCTCTGAATATGGTCTCTCAGTTTGTCGATGGTGATGAGGACGATATCTTCTGTACCGTCGAGCACCGCCTAGAGGGCTCCGCGAAGACCTGGAAGGTGTTCAGACCTCTGGCACACCATTGCATCTGCTCGACGTACCGAGGGATGAGGTTTCCTTTGTACGAATTTATGTTCGACGAGGCGGGGTGGTGCCTGCCCTTCACTGATTTTCAGCAATCGGTGTTCGTTTGGCTGCGCTTGGCGCCTTCGCAGTTCCATCCAAACTCTCTCGCTTTTCTCCGTGCCTTCGAGCTAGTTTGCAAGTACTTCAAGATCGGGGTGACTGTTCCCCTGTTCTTCCGTATTTTCCACTTACAGAGACAGGCGACTGATGGCAGACACGGCTGGGTGTCTTTCAAACAGGTGAACAGACTATTCCAGACCTACATGGACTCTGTTTTCACCTTCAAATACCGATACAACATCGTGAGGCCAGTCTCGTTTGAGGCTGTGGAGTCGGTGTATAGACGGGTCATCCGAGAAGAAGACGGGAAGCAGGAAGAAGTCCTCGAGCCGAGGTTCTCCCTAATCTGGACGGAGGAGATTTCAAAAGGGGTACAGATAGTTACATCGTCAGTCCTGGTCGACTTTGCGAAGGGGACCGTCTGGCTTACGAGGAAATAGTCAAATTTGTCGCCGGATTTTCCCCAGCCAAGCTCGTGACACCGGACGGGAAATTTATCCGGGGTGATGACGGGTAAATTTTGACAAAATGCCGGTTGATCAATACGAGGGCCCTCCTCGAGACATTTTTCGATGAGGATGCCCTTGTGCTGTTAGGTGGTGGAATCTTCCTCGACTTACTCTTTCCTTGCATTTTGGGTTTCGATTGACTGACGCATTTCTTTCTCTTTGCAGGTAAAATGTCGAGTGCGGAGGAACGTATCAAGAAGTTGGCGGCTGCCCATAATTCGAAGAAAAGCAGGAAAGGTCGTGTCAAACAGATCCGTTTCCAGCACCCAGGCTCCACTTTAGCACCTGCGGACTCTTCCAGCTCTCCCCAGGATAGTCAGTCTCCCAGCTGTCAGGGGTCCCCGAAGAGACAACGCTTGGACGGGCAGGTGCACGTCGATCTGACATTGACCGATAGTCCTCCCTCGGAGAAGTTCGTGCTCCCACCCTGTCACTCGAAGCCTCATTTCTTTTCGGATGCCAACTCTCCGGGCATCGCTGCTGTTGAGGTCCAGGCCATTCTCGACGCTGGTCAGGCTTCGAGGAGGAGGACTTTGCTTGAGGACTTGTCTGCCATGATACGAGTCTGTTCGGCTACTTTGGTCCTGAACAACTAGACCTGCCCAACAGCTGAACTGACCAGGTTACAGGAGAACTTCAAGTCTATTGCCGCCGAGATGGATAAAGCGAGTAAGGAGCTATCCGAGTGCAAAAACCAGAACAAGGCACAGGCCGAGCTTAGGAGAAGTTGGAGGAGAGGCTTAAGAATGCTGGCGAGGAGAGGAAGGGTCTCTTGGCGAGGATCGCCGAGTTGGAGGAAGCCGTTCGCCCGACTGAAGAGGAAACCGAGGAAGACAAGCTGTTGACCTCCCGGGCATCTCTAATAGCAAAGCTCAGGAAAACCGATCAGGATAGCCTCGTGGCGGCCGACATTGGTTTCAACAACGCCGTGTAGCAGCTTTGGGTCCTCAACCCTGGCCTCATTACCGAAGGGGATGACCCCGACAACAAGGTGGTCGAGGGTCAGATCGTGCAGCCAATGCAGGAAGAGGAGGTCAACGGAGGGGCTACGGGAAACGAGCAGCCAGAGGGACCTACCATTGACTATGTTTTTACTTGTTCATTTTGTTTGGCCTGCGAGCCATTTTCTTTTGATGCCTTTTGCCCGACCTGCGCGCCAGGGGCTTTTTGACATGTTTATAATATTTGCACAATGGGCTTTTGCCCGGTTTTAATACTTTTCTTATTGTGCTTATCTGTGTGTGCGATGCTTGTGTATTTGATATACTTTACTTATTTTTGTCTAAGTAATTTGGTGATTTTGGGAGTTTGGTCGACTTTGATGATCCTCGACTGCGTGGAGAGCTGGTCGAGTGGTCAGAGGTGTATTCCGACCTTCAACGAGGCTAAGAGCTCGGTCGAGGTCTTAACTTCGTGGTGTGAACTTCCCATCGCGAGCTGGGTGTTCAGCCTAATTGGTACGGCGACGACGGAGCTTGATCGAGGTATCCTCGTCGGATCAAAAGTCCTCGCGCACACACAACGCAGCCTTTGACCATCGTGTCTCATATAGAGGTGTCGCGCTTGTACCCTAGCGCGCCCCCGTAATCGCGACGTTGGCGTGTCGCGGGCAGTGTATAACTGTAGTATTGCTTAAGTTTCTCAACATTCCATGGTCGAGCAAGTTCTTCCCCGTGTAGATTTTCGAGGTAATAGGCTCCTGTCCCCGTCTTTGCACGGACGCGGTACGGGCCCTCCCAGTTCGCGGCTAGCTTGCCTTCTCGCGAATCTTTCTGGTTCCTTCGTAGGACGAGGATACCTACTTGAAAATATTGTTTAATAACTTTGTTATTATAACGCAGAGTTATTTTCTGCTTAAGGGAGGCTTCCTGGAGGGATGCGCCCGTCCTTATCTCCTCGACGAAGTCGAGCTCTTCTCTCAGGGCCTCATCGTTCGCGCCCTCGTCGAGGGGGGACTCCGTCCTCCTCGAGGGTTCCCTGATCTCCACGGGGATCACCGCTTATGTTCCGTAGGTCAGACGAAAGAGGGTCTCCCCGGTCGTGGAATGTGGGGTTGTTCGGTAGGCCTAAAGGACGCCGTGTAGCTCCTCGACCCATTGTTGCTTGGCGTCGCCAAGTCGGCGTTTCAATCCTCGAAGGATCACTCTGTTCGCTGCTTCGGCCTGCCCGTTCCTTTGAGGGTGCTCGACCGTCGTGAAGTGCTGCTTCGTGCCCAATTTGGTGACGAAGTCTTGGAAGTTTCTGTCGGTGAACTACGTACCGTTGTCAATGACAATCGCTTGGGCACGTCGAACCGGGCGAGGATGTTCCTCTTATAGAAACGAATTATGTTGAAGGCCGTGAATTTGGCCAAGGCTTCCGCATCGATCCACTTAGTGAAATAATCTACCCCGACGATGAGGTATTTGTTTTGGTATGACCCTACGACGAAGGGCCCGAGGATATCCATTCCCCACCACATAAAAGGCCATGGGGACGATAGTGTTTTAAGCTCATTTGGAGGAGCAAGGTGCATGTCCCCGTGTCATTGGCATCGATCGCACTTCTTGACATGCTCCTTGGCGTCCTGCTGCATGGTGGGCCAGTAATACCCTGCTCGGAGCGCCTTACGGGCTAAGGATCGTCCGCCGAGGGAATGTGCGTTGATCCCCTCGTGGATTTCCTGGAGTATATCAGGGACCCTGGTCTCCTCGACGCACCTGAGGAGGGGGATAGAAAACCCACGGCGGTATAGTTTGTCCTCGACTATTATGTACGAGCATGCTCACCGCTTAACCATCCCCGCTTCCTTGGGATCCTTGGGTAGTTTGCCCATCGTGAGGTATTCGTATATCGGGGTCATCCAGTAATTGCTGTCCCCGATGGCATTCGCGTCCTTCACCGGAGCGGGTTTGTCGATGCTCGGGCGTGAAAGTACTTCCTGAATAACAGACTTTTTCTCGCCTTTCTTCTTTGTGCTCGCCAGCTTGGACAATACATCTGCTCGGGTGTTATGTTCGCGGGGGATGTGGGTTACTGCCGCGGAGGCGAAGTTCTTCATTTTTTCCTTCACCAAGGTTAAGTATTCGATGAGGCAATCGTTCTTGGCTTGGAAATCTCCTCGGACTTATGAGGCTACGAGCTGGGAGTCGGTGAAGATTTTGACCTCTTTGGCGCCGAGATCTTCGGCCAACCGTAGCCCGGCGAGGAAAGCCCCGTACTCTGCTTGGTTGTTCGATGTTGGGAAGGATAATTCGAGAGAGACCTAGATCATAATACCTTCCTCGTTCTCGAGGATAATGCCTGCCCCGCTCCCTTTCGTGCTGGATGCCCCGTCGACGTAGATTATCCACTTCTGGGATCCGTTGGCTGAAGGTTCCGGGACGGTCATTTCTGCCACGAAGTCCGCCAACACCTGGGCCTTCAGGGCTTTCCTTCCCTCGTACTGGATGTCAAACTCGGCGAGTTCGAGCGACCATCTGAGCATCCTTCCTGCCATGTCTGGTCGGCCGAGGAGCTGCCTTATGGGCTGCTCGGTCCTTACTACGACCGTGTGGGCTAAGAAGTAATGGCGCAGCCTCCTGGCCACGGTGACGAGGGGTAGGGCATCTTTCTCGATCTGCTGATACCTGATCTTGGGGATTTGGAGGGCCTTGCTTGTGAAGTAAATCGGTTTCTGCCCGTCGGGGGTTTCTCGGATGAGGACAACGCCGACTGCTTCGCCCGTGATGGCGAGGTATAGGAACAATGTCTCCCCGCTCTCTGGTCGCGATAGGACCGGGGGTTGCAACAGGACTTATTTAAGATGAAGGAGCGTTTGCTCGTACTCCTCGCTCCATTCGAACGTGGTTTTTTGTCGTAGAAGCTTGAAAAATGGGAGTGCGTACTGCGCAGATTTGGCGACGAAGCAGGAGAGGGCGGTCACTATCCCGTTCAAAGATTGTATTGAATTCTTCGAGTTCGGGGTCAGGATCTCGGAGAAAGCCCTACATTTATCGGGGTTTGGCTCGATTCCTCGCTCTGTGAGGTAGAAACCGAGGAACTTGCCCGCCCGAACGCCGAAGGTACATTTATCGGGGTTGAACCTCATACGACATCTCCTCGCCGTGTCGAATACCTTCTTGAGATGGGCAGCGTGGTCGACTTCTTCTGCGGATTTGACGATCATGTCGTCCATGTAGACCTTAAGCATGTCGCCGATCTCTCCCCAGAAGACTTTGTTCATCATCCGTTGGTAGGTTGCGCTGCCGTTCTTCAGGCCGAAGGGCATCACGTTGTAGTAGTAATTGCCCGACTCGGTCATGAAGGCAATATGCTGCTTGTCGGCCCTATCCATGGGGATCTGGTTGTAGCCCGAGTAGGCATCCATGAAGGACAATAGCTTGAAACCTGCAGAATTGTCGACTAGTTGGTCGGTATAGTCAACGCACATCCTCCATTTTCCATTACTCTTTTTGAAAAGTACAAAGTTGGACAACCAGGTTGTGTACCTGGCCTCCAAAATAAAATTCGCCTCTAGGAGGTCTTTTACAGCTTTTTCAGCAGCCTCCGCTTTCTCGGAAGACTGCCTACGCCTATGTTGAACTATGGCCCTAGCGGCAGAATCTACGGTGAGCTGATGGCAGGCCACCTCGGGGTCAAGGCTAGGCATCTCAGAGGTGCTCCATGCAAACAGATCAACTTTCTCTCGGAGACATGCCTTCAGCTGCTTCTTCGCCAGGCCGGGGAGTCCGGTTCCGATCTTCATGCTTCGGTCTGGGTCGTCTCTGAGGGCGATGAGCTCGAAGTCTCCGTCTGGGACGGGGAGCGCTGGGTGGAGAGGCTACCCGTTGCTTTCCGCCTGGAGGTCGAGGTCAGCTGCTCCGCCTTTTTCATCCTGGCCAAGGAACCTGCTGTCAAGGTCGAACGCGTTGACGTGCGGGAGTGGCTTTTGCATAGCGTCCGGGGATGACTTCGCTCTGATTTTGGGCTTGGTGCTGATGGAACTCATGCCTTTGATTGCAGCGTCGAAGCACCTCCTGGCAGCTTCAATGTCCCCGTGCATGGTGACGACCTGACCCTGGATCATGTAGTACTTCATCTTCAGACGGACTGTTGATGGTACTGCTGTGAGTTCGACCAGGGTGTTCCTCCCCAGAATGCAGTTGTATAGGGACGGACATTCGACCACTAAGAAGCGGGTCTTGATCTGTCGGGCAGTGTCTTCACTTCCGAACATGACCACTAGTTTGACATAGCCCCACGGTCTAGTGGTGGTGCCGTTGAATCCCTGTAGATCCGAGCCTACGTAAGGGGTCAAGTGCTTCTCATCGAGCTGGAGGGTTTCGAAGAGGTGGGCGTACATGATGTCCACCGAGCTCTCTTGGTCGACCAGGATCCTACGGACGTCAAAATTTGCCATCTGTGCCCGGATCAAGAGGGGAATGGAGGCGTTAGGGGCCCCGCCTGGCAGCTCTTCGAGGTAGAAGGTGATGGGGTTTGACCTCCCCTGCACCTTGTCAAAAGTGGCGGTCTTCGCCGACGTCGCGGACTCCAGTTCTTCGAACTTTCGCTTAATCGACCCGATAGACACCTTCTCGGGGCCCCCGCCAGAAATAACCATCGCCTTGGGGAAGCCTTCCCATGTGCTGTGGGCAGTGACGGGGTCTTCGTCGGGGAAGCTCGCCCACATGCTATGAACTGTCTCTTGGTCCTCGATTCCCTCAGGGATGAAGAAGTCCTCGGGTCGAGTAACGCTGAGGGCGACTTGCAGTTGATTTTCCCCAGTGGGAGGCGTCGTCTCCTCGACGCTCTGAGCGTCTCGGGCACCCGATCGGGAAGCGTCGTTCCTCTGGGAGTACTTCTTCAGATGCCCTTCCTTGATCAGGATCTCAATTGCATCCTTAAGGTGGATGCAATCTTCTGTGACATGTCCATGGCTCCGGCGGAACTTGCTGGCTTAGGAAAGCGGACACCCCCTCTCTGGAACTCCGAGTTGGCGCACACGGAGAGAATTCGCTCGCGGGGAGCGTTGAGCGGCGTGTATTCCGTGAACCGGCCAGCTGGACCTCTCGGCTCGCGAGAGTCCCGGGAGCGGCCTACCTTTCTTCTCTCTCCCTCATGCCGGGGGGGAGGAGAGCCTTCATCTCTGTGGCCGCGGGGGCCATCTCATCGCCGCGAGTCGAGGACCATTTGAGTAGCCTGTGTCTCTTCGAACTCGATGTATGATTGAGCTCAAAAGAGTAGGTCTTCCAAGTTGCAAGGTTTATGGATTCCCACAGCCTTGGCGAAGTCGGTTCCGGTGCGCAGTCCCCGTGCGATCAGGAACTTCTTCATGTCGTCGGTCGCGTGGACCTTGACGACTTCTTTGTTGAATCTCTTGATTTAGTCTCTGAGGGATTCGTTCCGCCCTCGGAAGATGGCCTCCAGGGAGGCCACCGTCTTTGGGTGTCGACGAGAGGCGGTAAAATGCCTGGAGAACTGCTTTTTCAGCTGTTTCCAGGACGTGATGGATTCCAGAGCAAGCCTCTTGTACCACGTCATGGCTCCTTTCTGGAGGGTAGTCGGGAAGAGCCTGCACTTAATATCCCCCAGACATTTCTATAGTCGAGCATGGCTTCGAAGCTCTCGATATGATCGTCGGGGTCGGCTGTTCCGTCGTAAGTCCCCAGTTGCGGGGGACTTCTCCATGCCCGCGGGTATAGGTGTGTCCATAATTTCCCTGGACAAGGGAGTTCTCTGGTCATCCTCATCACTTCTGACCGGAGTCTGCGATGGGGAGCGATGGTTCCGAACCAGTCCATGTCGATGGGGAGAACTCATGAAATGGCTCTTCGGTTTCTCGCTGTCATCCTTGCTCCTCTTCCTGGTCGGGGAGCGCCTCGGTTCATTCTGAGGAGGGGAGCAGGGGAGCTTCTAAGTGACCGCAGGCTGGACTTACTCCAAGCGTGGTCTGCGACCTTGGCGCCGCAGGGAGGGGCTGCGAGAGTCCGCCTGGGGAGTCCTTCACGGAGAAGGAGAACGGTTGGGAGATGGGGGGTGACGATGTCTTCGCGGGGAAGATCGTCGTGGCCGCCCCCTCTCGAGCACTTCGATTCAGAGATTTTGATGAGCAATCAGCTAGTTGGCCTGGTTGACTAAGGCGAACAGGGCATCCATGCCCAGATCCGCATTGGGCGGTGGAGGGCAGGCTGGTAGACAACCTGCGGGATGTCCTGTTCGGCGGTGTCGTACGCCACGTCTTCGAAAAATGGGGAACTGATCTGCCCGTCACTCACGTCGGTATCCTCGATATGAATGTCAGCGTTGTCTTCACGGTGGTCTCCGTTTTCAGGTTGCGTGAAGACGGTGTCCGGAGCTTTGTTTCCAGTCTGGTTGCAGGCCATGTTCGTTACGAAAAGAGAGATTTGCTTTGGTTTAACAATGAAGGAAAAACAGGGAAGCAGTAGTTCCCACATACGGTGCCACTGATCATACCTGGATCAGACAGTATGACAGAGGCCAACAGCGTCGTGAAATGTCCAGCTTCAGTGATGATGATACGGCGGGGGGGGGGGTGTACCTGTAAGGTACTCCGACGCTCAAGTCAGGAAAGGTCAGAGAAAAGGGCAAGTACAGAAAGCAAGTGTGAGTTAGAATGTAATGTAACCTGACCCTCTCAGGTGAGAGGGTATTTATAGAGAGCCCCCAGCGCGGGGCTAACGGTTGCCTGCACTGGGCTGGATTGCAAGGCCCAATCCAGGAAACTGCCAGGGTTTACGTGGCGTAGGGAAAACCAACACATGGTCTTCACCCTGGGGTAACGGTCCCGAGATATCCGGAAGGTGGGCGGACCGATTCCTTCGGAGGCGGGAGGTTACAAGGTGATGTGTCCTCGCAGGGAGGAGTTCTTGGGTGTCGAGGAGAGACGTGCTTCACAAGGCTTGCCGCCCCTGCTCGACAGTGTCTGCTGCACGTGCCCGACATTGCTGGAGGCTGGCACGTGCTCGACCTAGGTGTGGATATGGGCCTTGTTGGGCCATCCCAGATCATGGGGTTTAGGCCTGCCCGACTGAAGGGCAGGCGCTGGCCCAGTCCAGAACAGTATTTATAACTAAAGAGATGGAAAAAGAACATGTTATTGAGGATGAATACTTGACTGATGAGCTGGACAATGGTGGGGATGATGATAGTTATGATGAAAGGCCTTGTGCTTAGAGGTATAGTAAGGAAGATTCATTGTGTAAGGATTATGTTTTCAAAGTTGGGATGAAGTTTTCATCTTTAAGGCAGTTCAAGGATGCTATATTAGAACACAATATGTTGAATGGTAGGGAGGTAAAGTTTGAAAAAAAATGATAAAAATAGATGTAGGGTCGTGTGTAAGGACAAGAAGAAATGTGATTATACAGTGTTGTGTAGTAGGGTACTAACCTCAACCAATTTTAGGATAAAAACTCTGTTTGCAAAACACAAGTGTGGTAGACAATTCTTTAACAGAAATGCTAGAGTTGAGTGGTTTGCTAAAGTAATTGTTGATGGCTTGAAGAATAATCCTAGGATGAGGTTAAGTGAGGTAGTAGCTGATGTAAGGAAAAGGTATGCAACAGAAATCCCAGGATGTAGGGAATTTAAGGCTAGACAGATAGCAAGAGCCATTGTTGAAGGTGACTCAAGCAAATGGTATAGCCTCCTATGGTCCTATGGTGCTGAATTGAAAAGGGCTTCAGCTGGTAATACATTTAAAATCAATACTAGTTCTCCAAGTGAAGGGTTGAAACCAAGATTTGAGAGATGCTATATGTCCTTTGATGGCACTAAGAAACCTTTGACAAGAACATGTAGACCTTTCATTGGCTTGGATGGATGCCATTTGAAGCACAAATATGGTGGTATTTTTTTTATTGTTGTTGGGAGAGACCCCAATGACCAATACCTACCTATTGCCTTTGCTGTGGTTGAGATGGAGACAAAGGATTCTTGGAGCTGGTTTATGAAGTTGTTAATTGAAGATATAGGAGATGGAAGGTGGTGTTTTATATCTGACCAACAAAAGGTAATCCTAATGTATTAATGTCTCTTATTTGTTTGCATACATTACATTGTGTTAATGCAGCTATTGTTTTTCTTGATTAGGGTCTAGTGCAGGTTTTTGAAGAAGAGTATCCAGCATATGAACATAGGTTCTGTCTAAGGCATCTATATGCAAATTTCAAGAAGAAATTTGGAAGAGGGACCTTGTTCAGAGACCTTATGATGGCTGCTGCCAAAGCTACCTACTATGAAGCATATGAAGCAAAGATGCTCATGATTAAGGAGGTCAGCTTGGAGGCCTATGAGTGGATAGAGGCAATTCCAAAAAAAACTGGTGTAAGCATGCTTTTCTAATATTTTCAAAATGTGATGTCTTAATGAACAATTTGAGTGAGTCCTTTAATGCAACCATATTGTTACAAAGAGACAAACCCATCATTACAATGTTTGAGTGGATTAGGAATTATTTAATGGGGAGGTTTGCTACTCTTAGGGAAAAGGTGGAGGGTTATAACGGAAACATAATGACAAAACCCTTAAGGAGATTGGATAGGGAAATAGAGAAGAGTGTTAGTTGGGCAGCTACACATGCTGGTAGGTTAACATTTCAAGTGACTCGTGTGTTGTTTACTGATAGTTTTGTGGTAGATTTAGAAAAACAAACTTGTTCTTGAAACTATTGGGAACTTGTAGGCATTCCATATAGGCATGCTATGGCTGCCATCTATTGGAAAGTAGATGACCCTGTAAAATATGTTCATAAATGTTATCACAAGAGTACTTATCAAGCATGCTACAGTGAGGTAATTACCCCACTAAATGGACAAAACAAGTGGCCTAGAACCGAGAATGAGACAATACTACCACCTAGGTTTAAACATGGCCCAGGTAGGCCTAAGAAACTGAGAAGGAGGGAACCTGATGAAGAGAGCCAAAATAAATGGCCAAGAACCAACACAAACCATAGGAGCAGATTCTGTTTTCAACTTGGCCATAATAAAAGGACATGCAAGAAATGGAAGCAAGAAATTGAAGCTAAAACAAATGCTATTCAAGTCAGTCAAGAAATCCCTACAGAAGCAACTCAGCAAATACCTACACAAGCAATTCAAACTAATGATCAACCAAATAATGCATAAAAAAAAGGTAAAGGTTCCACTATGATAAATATGTTAATACTATACTTGTTTACAATGTGTCTTACTGTGATTAATATGTTAATACTGACCTTGGCCATACTTGTATATTGCAGGGGAGGCCCAAGGGTTCAACAAACAAAGAACCAAAGAAAGCAAAGACCAATAAGACAAGTCAAAAGGTGGCAACAGGAAAAGCAACAACTGTCAAGGATGAAACTTCCTCAAAGGCTGCTGTTAAGGGGGCGAAAACTGTCAAATGAAAAGCAACTGTGAAGAAAAAAAGTGTCATTGTGGAGGAAGCAACTATGAAGAAAACAAGTGTCATTATGGAGGAAGCAACTGTGAAGAAAACAAGTGTTATTGTGGAGGAAGCAACTGTGAGGAATGGGCATGTGACATGTGATCAAAATGAAGCAAGTGATCATACTAAGAAGGAAGCAACAGTGAAGAATGTGGATGTGGCAAGTGATCAAAATGAAGCAACTGTAAATAGTGCGAAGGAAGCAACTGATCAAAATGTAGCAAGTGAGCAAAAGTCTGTCAATTTGGATGGTGCCCCTACTATCAAGGATGCAAGTGAGCCAAATGATCCAATTGAACCTGTGCCTACTGTCATGGAAAACTCAATAACTTTGGATGAGACTCTTGATGCTTTACTAACAGGTGCTGATGTCTTGTACATTCAACCACTGAGAGTTGACAAGTCACCTCTCAAGGCATCTCGGCCAAGGAAAGGTGGTCCCAGAGTTTTCTTTGGGAAGCAACCAAAAATGTGTAGGAACACTCCTTTCAAACCACCTGGAATAAGAACAAATTTGTCTAGGCCAAGCAACAGTAAATCACTCAAATTTAGGACACAAAGCAGGTACAAAACACAAGATAATGGCTTTTTTGAAAAAAGACACAGTGAGAGGTTGAAGACACTAAAGACTAAGAATATACCAGGCTTAGGCAAAAAACCTGATGATCCAGTGGTTATACATGAAGATGACTGCAGCATTGGCAAGGGTTAAACCCAATGAAGGGCATTTCATTTTGGAGTAACTGATGTTTATGATCAACTGTTATGATGTTTTGCTGAATTTATGAATTTACAATTCTGATGTAATGTACTGATGAGGTCTTTTGGACCAACATATAATTTCTTATTCTAGTGTAATGTACTGGTGAGATCTTTTGGACTAACATACTATTTTGGTATGCAATTATAACAAGTCTTTTGGTATATTGTCACTGTTATGTCATTCTATGGTTACTTTATTATAGTTCATTTTGGTATACAACTCTTTTGGTATATTGTCACTATTATGGCATTACAACACAATACAATATTTTAAGGCAAAGCCTATCAACAACTATTATCAATTGAAATCAAATTTCATAACAACACCAAATTGAAAATTATAGATCATAACTTAACCAAATTTTATCAATTCAAATCACATTTCATAACAACTAAACATTACAAAAACTATTACACCAAAGTGTTGTTCATAACAAAACAACATTACATATTAGTAAGACAACTTAACACCTAACTTAGGTCAATTCAACAATTACACCTAATAACAAAATAAATGTTGACCAATACTGAAATTATAACATAAACAGTCTTCAACTTTCCATAAAATTTCTCTGTCTTGAGCTTCATCTTCAACCTATTGTTCTTCTTCATTGATGATTCATAAAGCTCCTTAAAAGTTTCCACAATTTGCATATCCCTCTCATCCTTGCTCCATTCAACATCCACCCCTTGAACATCTTTCTTCCCTTATGCAATTTCATCATCCCAAAGAAACATATTGCAAGTACCCTAATTCTTCCAAAAAAAAACATCTCCAAAACAATCTACCTTGATTCTTTCCCTTCTTGCACATGTAGGAAATCAAAGTACCCTTGCATCCACACTTTTTCCCTTCATTATTAGTAACACTCTTGGAATGATGTGAGACAACCTTGCTGAACCTAGATGATGTGGACATGACGAATAAGAAGGAGGATTAGGAGGGAGAGGAGAGCAGAGATGAAGAATGATTTACACGCAATCTGATAAAGAGGATTAGGGCATTTATCGTTGAAGAGGAAGGTGGAGGAGAAATAGAAGAAGAAAATCATTTTTGACATGGCATAATAATAATACACAGTTGGCAAGGGATTTTTACACACTTGGCGTGCTACATCTTCCCCCGTTAGTGTAAACTAACGGGAGGGACTAGAGTTAGGGACGAAAAAATTTCAGAGTACCAATGTTTGAAGGAAATTTTATGAGGGACCAAACTTGAAAGTTGGGATATTTGAAGGGGCCTCATACATATTTAACCCTAAAATAAATTATAAAGAGTAGTAGTTAATTTTAGTTAAAATAATAAAGACAAAAATGAAAGAAAAAATAATAAGCTATAAGGTAAAACGCTATTTAAAATAGCGTATGAAAAATAAGCTATGAGCTAGTAAAATAAGCTATAAACTTAAGATGAAAAGATTGTTATCAAACAGGTCTTTTATTATCATATGAGCTTATAAGCCAAGTGTAGCTTGCCATTTTTGTCGGTGACGCGACCACCTTACCGCAATGGTTGGAATTAGGTGTTACTTTCTGATTTCTTATTTATCCTATGAAGCTGGAAAGGAAAGGGAAGCTATCTAAAAATAACCTTGCACGCAAATGTTTTCTTTAACAAATGCTAAGAGATTGGGGGGTTCGGGGTCAGGTTATACAAAGGGAAGTTATTAATTACCCAGTGTATATATGGTTATCCATAGATCGCTTGGCATGTTCTTCTATTATCTACTTACTGGTGTTTATCTGTTATAAATTGGGAAAGTTTCTCCTTTGGGAATGTTGAGAGAGTATTTTTATTGTTTTTTATAAGGTACTAAACCTAAAGTTTTTGTTATGTGTGCTCGCTAAGATTTCGCAATCTTATGCCTAAGAGCAATCATAGTTCCTCCTATTTCTATGGGAGGAAAAAGATGTTTGGTGTCTTGTTTAAAGCCCAAGATGGAAGCTAGATGAGTATTTGTGTCTTGTTCAAAGCCCAAGATTGAAGCTAAAAGGGGTGACTGAGAGAATTTGTCATCTCTAAAGGGAGATATCTCACTTGTTCATCATAGTTGTTGGGGTATTTGGTTATAAAGGGGAATTACTTTATCTGGGATATGAGAATCCAACAATGCCATAATTTCCTTTACAAGGGAGATGTCCTGAAGGAGGAAACTTTAACTCAGTATTGAGCAATGCCATTTTTCCTTAGGAATCTTTCATGCTAAGAGAGGGACATAGGCTTGGATGTAAATAATCCAGAGGCTTGCCACTTACAACAATTAGATGAAAGAGGAAGTTTACTAGGATAAAAGAGGGATCACAACTTGGATTTTTGAATCAATAAGTGTGCCACTTACAACAATTATCTGGGATTAGGCTTTTTTGATTGTCTGTTTAGATGTGTAATGTACAGAGAAATGTCTTTCTGCAGAGAGAACTTTTGATTTCCTCTGAGGGGATGACGGTTTTATGTGTACCTTGATCAAAGCCCAAGGTTGAAGCTAAAAGGTTGACTCTGTTTAGGGAGTTTTATATCTGTCTTGTACAAAGCCCAAGATTGAGGCTGAAAAGAGATTGAATCTTTTGGGGAATATTTTATCTGTCTTGTACAAAGCCCAAGATTGAGGCTAAAAGAAATGACTCCACTAGGGAGAGGTTTTATTTGTCTTGTATAAAGCCTAAGATTGAGGCTAAAAGGGATTGACTCACTGGAGAATATGATCTGTAAAGCCTAAGATTGATGCTAAATCAGCTGAGGAAAAATCATTATACAAAGCCTAAGAGGAGGCTGGTTGTGGAATTTATTATATAAAGCCTAAGAGTAGGCTAACTTCTGCTGAGGATTATTGAGATCCAGAGACAAGTCCAAATTGGGGTATCAACTCTTGCTGAGGATTACAGAAGAGTAGAAATATCAGAGACCATGAGGCTCTGATTCTGTTAGTGCTGTATTGATGGTAAGTTGATCCTAACTGGGGAACTTAGGATGAAAAGTTTAAACTCTGCTGATGAATTGATGAAATGATCAGGGTCTTTCCTGTATTTTTAGAGAACTTATAGGTTTCTTTGAGATCCAAGAGGAGATGAGACTTTCCAAGTCTACTAGTATGAAAAGGTTTTCTCTTAGCTGGATAATTTATCTTTGTATGAAGCCCAAGAGGAGGCTGATGTTTTAAGGGATGAGAAACAACCCTAAACTAGTCTGATGTTCTGACTCTTTGGAAGATTGAACTAGCAAAAGATGACTAAGTTTTGTCCTATACCTGTAGGAGGTCTTCAGGTCCTTGTACTAAGCCCAAGAGGAGGTTAAGAACTTCTAAGAAGCCTGAGGGTCCTTGTCCAAAGCCCAAGAGGAGGCTGGGGATGCTTTTAGGAAGCCTGTGGGTCCAAGCCTAAGAAAATTTCAAGAAAGGTTTCATCGGGAATAATCCTTTCCTTAGTGAACAATTCTAGGGTTTGAAGAAATTCCGAAAGAGGTTTCACCGGGAATAATCCTCTATGGGAAAATGAATTTCTCGTACAGATATTTCTAGTTTGTGATAGTCTTGAGAAAAGTTTCACCGAGAATAATGCCTTTCCCTGTTCCATATTGTATAAGCCTAAGAGGAGGCAAAACTGTATCTGGAATTTCCTATGGGGGAACTAGTTTTGACTGTGTTGAAAGAGTAACCACTAGTTTGATTTAATCCTAGACCTAATTGCTGGGGAAAACTCTAAGCAAGTATATACAGGCATACATATAAAATATAAACCAGTATGTATAAAAAAACAGTAGAACTTACAGGTGAGCAAACTTCCAGCATTATAAACATAACTGTATGGTTAGGTATTCAAGAAATTGAAGAAAGTTTTGATACAACTATAAATTTGAATCTAAATCAAAAGGAAAGTTGTTTTAAAAGGAATTTTGGGGCTTATACTCAAGGAGAGGCCCAGATGAATTATTTTGAAAAGGCGATGATAGCGTCGTAGTTTTGAAAATCATAGAGGGACTTATACAATGACTAAGGCCCAAAAGTTTATGTACAAAGGGGGTTGGGTCTTACACTCCATTAGAGGCCCACAAGTTTATTTTTTATACAAGAGACGGGGCTTACAACTCAAGGAGAGGCCTAAATAAAAATTGTTTTGAAAACGGCGATCATGCCGAGATTTTTTTAAAACGTATCGGGATTTATATAATGACTGAGGCCCAAAATGGTTTATTTACCAAGGGATGGGTCTTACACTCTATTAGAGGCCCAAGAGTTTTAAAAAGAAGAGAGAATGGGACTTACAACTCAGGGAGCGGCCCAGATGAATAACAATGATCGCACCTTCGTTTTTGAAAATCGTATCGGGTCTTAAACAATGATTGAGGCCCAAAAAAGTTTGTTTTGACAAGGGGTGGGTTTTACACTCTATTAGAGGCACAAAAGTGTTTTGAAAAAGATTTGTAAGGGTGAAAAATAATCAAAACCCTAATTTGATTAAAAATGTATTTTAATTGAATAAAATTCAATTAAAATGATCAAAGTTATCAAACATGTGTGAAAAAAAAGTTGTGATCTTGGATAAATGTTTGAAAAATCATGTTTAATCACACAAAAGATTAGAATTAATTTGAAATGAAAAGGTCAAAGTGAGAATTTCATTTTAAAATGTTTAAAAACAAATAAAATCAAATTAATTACAAAAATTCTAACTATATTAAATAAATAATATAAATTGGATTTTTTTGTAAAAAATAAAATAATTTAACATTTTTGTGACTTTTTTTAAAAAAAGAACCAATAAAAAATGATAAAAAATGAGAGAGAAATTAATTTTTGAAGTTATTAAGAGATTGTGAAAAAATGTGAAAGAAATAAGTGGTAAAAAGAATGGGATGATCCTCCCAAGGTTTGAACCCACGCCCTTGGGGTGGAGGGTTTAAAACTTTACCAACTGAGCCAAGTTCGTTGGCTGATAGAGAATGGCAAGTGTGAATAATATGTGAAATTCCCTTTGGAAAATGGTTCAAAAAAAAACCAAAAGGTCTGGGGCGAGGGGGATTCGAACCCCAGACCTCTCGCTCACTACACACACATAAATACTATTGTTTCCACTAGGGTTCAATGCCAATTCAAACATATATTTGGTAAAAACCTGAAAATGGCGCCATGGCCATCTTCTTCCTTGGGCCAACATCAGACTTGCGTTAAGCAAGCTATCTCTCTCGTTTCTCAACCATTTTACAAGATGTAAAAATGAAACTTATTCGTTTTTTAACAAGGAACATAATGGTTCTTTTCAATTTCATTTAAATTAAGTGTAACAAAAGATATCAAGTTGTAACCAGATGAACCCTAAAAAATGCAAGAACTAAATGAAATCTCATACACACGAGATAAATAGCAATTAATTGAGGGTTAATGATCTATAAGCAATCAGAATCATGATGGTAACTTAAAACAACATTTATGATGCATGATTTATTGAGTTTGAAAGTTTAAGGACTACCTCTGCAAGAAGGAATCGAATTCTATTGTAGAGATGTTACAAAAGTGAAACAATGATCTGGATAGCTTCCTTAGGCCTCAAGGATTGTGTTGCAACCTTTAGAATGATTTACAACTCCCTGGATCACTTGGCTGGAATTCAGTTACACTTGGATCAAGGTGTTTGGATCACTTCTATATGTTGTATATGAGGTGTGTGAACCAATGGTTTGAGTTGCATTGGTCTCCAACTCAAAACCCGATAGTGCTTTCTCAAGAAAATGGAGTTTTTGTGCTTAAGAAGGGAATGAGAGAAAGCTATGTTGTAAGTTACTTTGGAGTTTCTGAATGATCAATAAGGAGCTCTATTTATAGGAGAAGAGTTGCGCTGAAGCTTCTCACTTGAAGCTCAAAGGATAAGATTGGAGTCAATGGTCTTGCTAAGCATAATTGCTTCTTACACAAGGTACTTATGGTTGCTCCAAATAGCTTAGCTATGTATTGACTCAATTTACATTCTGCAGATGATTTTATTGTTGTTTATAGGAGCATCTTGACTGACAAGAGTCCTTTTGTTGAATGTGCACTATTGCACATAAATGTCATTTTGAATTCAAGGCACAAAGTGACAAAACCAAATCATGCCATTTGAGTTTTCCTTGACTCCTTGGTCCAAACTTGCAGGTTTATGGTGATTCATCTGTTATACATTGCATGTGAGTGGTTTTGCTCATTACCCTTGACAAAAGGAATCATGGCCAGCAAGAAATGCACAAAACTATCTGGCAAAATAATTTGTAGCAAGGCATGTTGCAACTGTCATAACCTCTAGCTCAAGTGAAATTTTCTCAAGCTTTTGGGCTCATTGGAAAACTTGCACATCCCTCTCTAACTTGGATGTCCATCAATGGACCTGGTTCAGTTTGCATCAAGGTGAAAAATGCCTTGGAAGTTGGTGGAAATGCTGAAACAACAAGGCAGAATTTTCACTAAGTGTTTTTGACACATTTTGGTTTTTTCACCACTTTGATCCACTCCCAATTAAAAATCCATAAAGAATTAGGGTTTGAGGTAGTTGAAGCTTTTGTAGAGTGTAGGAAGATCTACAAATCAGGCTTTGGATCACTCAAAATGGTTGCTTGGATCAAAAGTTATGGTTCTTGGAAGTTGACACCGAAACCATTCAAATTTAGTAACTTCGAAAATTTTTCAATTTTTCAAGGTTACCCCTTTTACAAGTTATCATGATTTCTTCATCAATTCTTGTTCAAATGACATTATAAATCATATTTTGTGAGAATATGAGTCACAAGGATCATTTTTGCCAAAAAAGTCATGTCTTGACTTTTGGCTCCGGAGCGGTTCGGTGCGGAGAAACCCTAATTCCTGACTTTTGAGGAATGCATTCTCTGAGGGTGATTTAACTTTACAAATGGACCCTTAGGGTTATTTTGAGCACATTGAGTCACATTTTGAAGTCTTGGCTCATTTCCCTATGAAAATTTCACTCTGGAGGTCTCAGTCGACCAAAACCCTAATTTGGTGACACCGGGGCTTTCGAGGCTCAATCAACTTGGAATGTTGCAACTTTGTGCTTGACTCTTGATGTGGGAGACCTCTTGATCCTTCATAGATGTTTGAGAGGTTAGAAAAGTTGACGATCATGTCATTTCTTGATTGATCTTTTGTCTAAATGCTCTGAGAGGGCTTGAAACCCTAATTCTTAATTGTAGTGAATGCCCAACAATCCTTGTGGAGATTGATGAGGTATGATGGTACATCCATATTATGGTAATGTTCCTCACAATGATGGGAAATCTTGTGGTCAAAATTTGGGGTATGACACCAAGCTATAAAATAAAAAATGATAGTGCCCTTAAAAATCACATACTAATAAGAAGCACAGAAGGAGAAGTAAGAGTAACTTATATAATGAGAGTGAATGAATCAAGATAAATCAATGGCAGCGGCACCAGATGAATCATCTTCCTATTTACCATATGAATTATGGGAATACATCTTCAAATCCTTCAACACCGACTATTTCAAGCCTCTCTCCGTCGTCTCTAAACAATTTCTCTCCATCACAAACCGTCTCCGATTCTCCATTAAAATCGTCGATCAAACCATCCCTTATCTTCCTCGCCTCTTCCACCGCTTCCCTAACCTCACATCCCTCATACTCACTATCCTATTCAAAACCATAGACGAAGTCGACGATATTTTAACCCTAATCTCCACTTTCCCTTTAGAAAACATCAAATCGTTCAATCTCTCCAACGGTATCTACTCAACAAAACGCTATTAGATTCCTACAATGGATTGATAGCTTTCTCCAAAACTATGAAAATTTTGACATCTCTCACTTTTTACCGAATGGATCATTTCGACAAGAAGGATGTATTATTCATCGCTGATTGTTTTCTTTTACTCCAAGAACTAAATCTCATTTATCTAGTCACGCAGATTTTTTGGTAGATGACAATGATCCATTATTGGCACTTCCCAATCTCCACAAGATTAACCTATCTGGTAATAACATCAGTGATCAATTTATTGATTTTCTCCGCCAAAACTGCAAGCTTCTTGTAGAGATCAAGATGAAGAACCATGGGAAATATGCTAGTAGTGATATAATATATTTGTAGTTGAATTATAATTTCTTTCTGAATTTGGTTGTTCTTGCAAAGTTTTTGTTTTGTATGCATATTAATTTTTAACCAAGTTTGTTTTTGTATGTATATTCTCAGCACATTTTTTTAGTTTTACTATAACCACGTTATAAAAACTTTGTTTTGAGAAGCACAAATTACTTACTTATATGCTGCTACATTTTGACTGACGAATTTGAAAAAATACACCCAAAACAATAGCAGGTGGAACAGGTAATTTACCTTACACTAATACACTGGTGATATAAACAATGAGGCTACACCTTTGATAGAACCAAGGGTATTCAGGGAGAATTTCAATGATGATAATACATAGTGATATAATAAATTTGTAGTTGAGTTACAAATTCCTTTTCAGTTTGGCTGTTCTTGCAAAAAGCAAACTTAGGTATTTATCCAACTTTCAGTTTTTATTTATTTGCTGCAATGTTTTGTTTTGTATGTGTCCCATATTAACTATTGAAACACATTCCTTCTTTTTATATATGCGGACTCATATTTTTATAATGAAGCTGCCCAATCATGGTCCTTGGTTGTAAAACAACATTCAAGTTTATTAGCTTATACATACTTGTATTTAACTTGTATAAGAAAAGATAGTCTAAGTACATACTGAGTATATAGTTAGTTGGATAGTATAGTTCAAGTTATTCATATACCTTGTATTATATACTTGTATATATAGTAGCTTTAAGCAACTTGTCTAATCAATTAAACATTAACAACATTTTATCAGTTACTTTACTCTTGCTTTCTCTACATTATTTTTCAAAGATTGTGTGAAGATCTCCATTATCAACATGGTATCAGAGCTTAATCAGTTGTGGTAGCCATTGTTATTAGTTTTCTCTTTATTTCTCCTCTTTTTTCATTATGTAATCTGTTTGAAGATTCACTCTGAATCTTCTTTTCTTCTGCAATTGCATTCTTGATTTCTGTTGATTGTTTCTATTTCGTTCTTGTTCTTCCATGGCTTACCAAAGTTTCACCGATTTCTCCACGAATTCTGCAAATCCCTACTACTTGCATCCAAATGAGAACCCTGCTCTTGTTCTTATTTCACCTCCCCTCGACGACAAGAACTACCATACCCGAGCTCGTTCGGTGCATATTGCACTCATCTCCAAGAACAAAGACAAATTCATCAATGGAACCCTAACAAAGCCTCCTATCTCGGATCCTTTCTATGCGTCATGGATTCGATGTAACATCATGGTTCTTCCTTGGATTCACCATTCAATTTTAGAATCCACAGTGTTTGTCAAATATATGAGCCTACCAATCAGTTCTCTTGATTGATAGCGCAACTGGCGTTTGGAAAAATCTGCATATTAGTTTCTCTCATGGTGACATTTTCCGCATTTTCGATATTCAGGAAGATCTTTACAAATTTCATCAAGGTACACTCGACGTATCCAATTATTTTACTCAATTGAAGGTTATGTGGGATGAACTAGAGAATTATCATCCCCTTCCAGTTTGTTCTTTCTCGATTCCGTGTTCTTGTGGTGTTGTTGCATCTGTTTTGCGTTATCAGGAACAAGATTACGTAATTCATTTTCTTAAAGGCTTGAATGAGAAATTTTCTCACTCCAAGTCTCAGATTATGATGATGAATCCTCTCCCTAGCATTGACAAAGCTTTCTCTCTTGTCATTCAACAAGAAAGAGAAATCAATAGCTCTAATTCTGTTGCAATTCCTAGCATTGGCAATTCTGAAGAAGTCACAACCCTATAGATTCAATCTTCTCCAGGCAATTCAAATGGAAAACCTAGTTACAATTCCAAAGGCAAGACTCCATCATGGATTGGTCCTAAGGGACACAATCGTGTATGCACACACTGTGGTAGAACTAATCATACCATTGAGACTTGCTTCCTGAAACATGGCTTCCCACCAGGTTTCAAGGGCAAAGGAAAATCTCAAGGTGTTGGTCACTCTTCACAGTCAGCCGCTGTAGTCAATAATGCATCTGAGACCTCCCACCCTGACTCATCTGTAACATCTTTCAATCTCACTCAGAAGCAATACAACAATATACTTTAGTTACTTCAGCAGTCCAAGATTGCTTCCAAGGTCAATTCAGTTTCAACTTCCCCCTTTATCCTGAATTCACAATCTTCCAACGCTAGTGGTAAGTTCTCCAATCTATGGATTCTGGATACTGGTGCGACTGATCACGTTTCACATAATATATCCCTTTTTAGTGATCACAAAACCATAGTCCCTATCACTGTTACTTTGCCTGATGGTTCCAATGTCACTGCTTCTAGTTTTGGCACTGCTGTTGTTTCCTATCAACTCACCTTGCATAATGTGCTATATATTCCTCAATTTCATGTCAATCTTATTTCAATTTCCAAGCTTGTTTCTAGAAATGAATGCTTTGTTAAATTCACTGCTAATGCTTGCCATATTTTGCAGAACCATTCCAAGGCAACGATTGGTATAGCTAACTTGCAAAGAGGATTATATGTGCTTGAATCTGTAGGCCATCACTATTCTTATTCTTCTATTAACAATACTTCTTGTAATACTTGGCATTTAAGATTAGGACACATATCTGATATTGGTTTATAAATTATGTCAAAATATTATCCTTTCATTTCATGTAATCAGAATAATGTACCTTGTGATTCTTGTCACCTAGCTACACATAAAAAAACTCCCTTTTCCACATAGTGTATCTAGTTCACTTGCTCCTTTTGAAATTTTGCATGCAGATTTGTGGGGTCCTTTTTCTATATCTCTACCTTAGGCCACAAGTATTTTTTAACTCTACTAGATGATTACACAAGGTATACTTGGGTTATATTTCTTAAAACTAAAAATCAAACTAAGGACAGTTTCATTCAGTTTGTGGCTCATGTTGAAAATCAATTTAAAAATTCCCTCAAATTCCTAAGATCTGACAATGGCACAAAATTTTTGGCTTTATCTAGCTTCCTTTTATCCAAAGGTGTCATACACCAAAAATCCTTTGTTGAGATACCCCAACAGAATGGGGTGGTGGAGAGGAAACACCAACATATCCTTAATGTGGTTAGGTCCTTGTTTTTCTATTCCAATGTCCCTTTGAACATGTGGAATTTTTGTGTGCAACATGTTGTTCATATCATTAATAGGTTTCCCACTCCCCTATTAAAACTCAAATGTCCTTATCAACTCCCCTATTGAAACTCAAATGTCCTTATCAACTTCTACCATTCTAGCACATATGACTAAGTTTGATCCTAGGGCTAGGAAATCCATATTTCTTGGATATCAAGAAGGTACAAAAGGCTATATTCTTTATGACTTGCAGCATCATAACACTTTTGTTTCCAGGAATGTGATATTCGATGAATCAATTTTTCCCTTCAAAAAGCAGTCTTCATCTCCCATTCCCTCCCAAACACTTTTTTATCCTCTTGATGACATAACACATAGCACACCCTCTACAAGTCTTACCATGCCACCCCTATTTGATATGCCTTCTCCTCTTTCTACTACATCCCCCAATTCCAGCCTAGATGATGTGACTAGTCCTTTTGTATCTAGTACTACTGCACCTAGCCCTGTTCCACCTTTATTCAATACTGTTGATATCAGTCCTAGCCCTGCTCTTATCTCTACTTCTGATGTAAGTCCTATCATAGACTGTCCTTCCAACATTGAGCCTTTTGATTCTGTTATTGGTTCAATCAGCCCACATCTTGACTTGTCTCAACCCCACAACTTTGCTCCTGCATCTGTCCCTTTGAGGCATTCCACTAGAGCCTCCCATCCTCCTAGTTATTTAATAAATTACCACTGCTACAATACATCCTCTTCACTTAGAAATAATGTTGCACATCCTCTCTCTTTTGTTCTTTCTTATCACAAGTGTTCTTCTTCTTATAAACACTTTTGCTGCACCATTTCTTCTAATGTTGAATTTAAAACTTTTAGTCAAGCTACTAAATTAAGTTGTTGGAACCATGCTATGGATATTGAACTTAAAGCTCTTGAGGACAACCATACAAGGACCATTGTTGATTTACCTCCTGGGAAGGTTGCTATTGGTTGCAGATGGGTATATAAAATCAAATGTAAAGCTGATGGTTCTATTGAGAGGTACAAGGCAAGGCTTGTTGCAAAGAGTTATACACAAATAGAGGGTGTTGATTACTTTGACACATTTTCACCTGTAGCAAAGATCACCACAGTCAAAGTACTTCTTTCTCTTGCTGCTATTAAAAGTTGACATTTGGAGCAGCTAGATGTCAACAATGCTTTCCTCCATGGTGAATTGAATGAAGAGGTATATATGACTTTTCCCCCTGGCTTGATAGTTTCTAATCCCTCTCAGGTGTGCAAGCTTCAAAAATCTCTATATGGTTTAAAGCAAGCTAGCCGCCAATGGTATTCCAAGATTTCATCATTTCTGATTTCCTTGGGTTATAGCCAATCTCAGGCAGATTATTCACTCTATGTTAAAGCATCTAAGAACAACTTTACTGCTCTACTTATGTATGTGGATAATATTGTGTTGGCAGGTGATTCTCTTGAAGAAATCAAGCTTGTTAAGCAAGTTTTGGATCAAACATTTAAAATCAAGGACCTTAGACAACTCAAATTCTTCTTAGGATATGAAATTGCTAGATCTACTTCAGGCATTTTCTTAAATCAGAGGAAGTATACTCTTGAGCTTCTTGAGGACACAGGGTTTCTGGCCTCTAAACCATCTGATATTCCCTTTGATCCCTCTCCAAAGTTGTCTACTACAGAAGGCCAACCCTTAGATGATCCTTCTTCTTACAGAAGACTGATTGGTAGGCTCATATATTTGACAAACACTAGGCCAAATATCTCCTATGATGTTCAACATCTCAGCCAATATGTGTCCAACCCACTTCAACCACATTATCAGGCAGCAACTCGAGTTCTAAGGAACCTGAAATCCTTCCCTGCTAAAGGTATCATATTTTCTGCTTCCAGTCCTTTGAAAATATATGGATTTGCTGACTCAAATTGGGCTAGATCCCTGAAACAAAGAAATCCACCACTGGCTTTTGTGTCATCCTTGGTTCATCTTTATTATGTTGGAAATCTAAGAAGCAAAATACAGTTTCAAGATCATCCACTGAAGCAGAATATTGTGCCTTGGCTTCCTTGACCTGTGAGCTGCAGTGGCTTTAGTATATGTTTAAAGACTTTCTCATTTCCTTCTCTAAACTAGCTTCTGTTTTCTGTGATAGTAAGTTTGCGATTTGCGTGGCTCACAATCCATCATTTCATGAGAGAAGTAAACACATTGAGCTTGATTGTCATGTGATTAGAGAGAAACTGCATTCCAAGCGTATTCATCTGTTTCCTATCTCCACTAATGCTCAACTTGCTGACATGTTTACTAAACCATTGCATTCTCCAGCTCTATCCGCTATTTTGACCAAGTTGGGACTTTGTAGTATCCATAGTCCAACTTGGAGGGGGCGGGGGGGTTTGTGTGTGTGTGTGTGTGTGGGGGGGGGGGGGGGGGTATTAGCTTATAATTTAACTTGTATAAGAAAAGATAGTCTAAGTACACACTAATTATATAGTTAGTTGGATAGTATAGTTTAAGTTATTCATATACCTTGTATTATATACTTGTATATATAGTAGCTTTCAGCTACTTTTCCAATCAATGAAACAATAACAACATTTTATCAATTACTTTACTCTTGCTTTCTCTACATTCTTTTTCCAAGATTGTGTGAAGATCTCCATTATCAACAAAGTTCATGTGTATATTCAAACATGGACTTGTTGGATATATGTTTTAATTGGACTTCATCTGCATACATTTGATGATGATTAGTTTATTTTGGTAAAATGATTCTTAGCATGTTTTTTGAGTTTTGAGTTTTACTGCAGCATAGAAACTTGATATAAGCCTAAGGGAAAATACTTCAACCGCAAAGATTGTGAAGAGGAAATGGATAGTAGCAACAATCATTATGAAAAAGAGATACTAGTTGCAGGGAACGAGGAAGAAGAAAGGGCTAAGCGTGCCTCGCTAGGGATGAATGCATGATTTTGATCAACCTGTTGGAGAAACTGAATCTGTGCACAAGTTAAATGCTGATTTGCATGGCACACATCAGAGCAATCAAGATAGTGATAGCTAAACTCTGCGAAGCAGGTTGAAGATATAAGTCATGTCTTTTTTTTCATGTATAACAAATAAAGCTAGTCAAGTATGGAATATGGATAGTAGTAGATTCTGATATTGAGTGCACTTAAGTATACCCAAACCAACAACTATTTATTAATATATCATGTTTATGGATAGTAGTTTGTGATTGATCACCTAAAAATATACTTCATAATGACGCATTTCCATTTTGAATATCTCAAATCTTAACCCTCTTTCTTTATTTACTTTTACCCTTGATTTGGATTATAAAAGTCTATATCAGTTGACGCGATTAGTCAAATCAAACTAGTTTGATTTTTGTTGATTTGGTCATGTTTTGAATTGAACTAGTTCGATTTTTGTTGATTTGATCCAGACTTTAAATTGAGAGCTTGTTCGTTTTTTAGTTAATTTGGTATGGATTTTGAATTGAACTAGAACAAAACACTTTCTTTTATTTAGTTTGATTTGAATTTTTGGTTTAATCGATTTTACTTGATCTACTTACACCACCCTTAACTTTTAGTCACTAATATATATATATATATATATATATATATATATATATATATAGTTGTGAATTAGGATGCCTTAAAACAAAGTATAAACAGTTTTTTTATAAACAAGAAATACACAAGGGTTAGGGTTAAGGAAAAGCAAGGAGAGCAACAAGAATTTGTTATAACTGATATTCTTTACTTTCTCTATAAAATAGATTACAAGTACTCAAGAATAACAAATAACCCTATCACCCTAATTAGGTTTTGTCACACTTAAGATGAGAGACTAATATGTTATTTATAATAAAGACTAACATACTAAATTAATGGGCCTTTTAACAATTACCCATTACAAGCTAACTTATGGTACAAGCTAACTTAAACAATTGGGTCCTTAACACAAGGCCCAATCAGACAACTACATACTAGAACACACTTCGACTACCGTATGTAGGTCTTTGACAACAGCATGTGACCAGACTTCGACAACATCCTTGACTAGAGTTCGATCCAAAATCTCACAAATCTCCACCTTAGATCTAACTCTAACATCAAGAAATATACTAGTTTTCTTCATGCAGCTTTATCAACTGCATACAGTGGAAAAACATGCAATTGGGCAACATCTTGGTGATCATATCAGCAGCATTATGATCTGTCAAAAGCTTCAGCACTTGGACTTCTCCACGCTTGATTACCCCTCTGATGAAATGTAGCCTCACATCAATGTGCTTGGTTCGCTCATGATATGCTGAATTCTTCGACAGGTGTATTGCACTTTGACTATCACATTTAACAGTGACAACTTGACCTTAAAGTTCCAGCTCCTTTGAAGAACCTTCAAGCCACAATGCTTCTTTCACAGCTTCAGTTAGGGCGATATATTCCATTCCAGTGGTTTATAAGGCAACAACCTTCTGAAGAGTTGCTTTCCAACTGATTGTTGTGCCAAACATAGTGAACACATATCCAGAAATAGATTTTCTGGAATCCATACAACCTGCATAATCAGAGTTCACATCAAAAAACCCACTATATTAGCATATGAAATGCTATTCATATAAGCTCTTTCGACATCGGTAATGGGACACTAATCTATACTCAGCTTGAATTAAGGGTTTGTCGGAGTCACAACAGGCTTTGCATTCGACATACCATACTTTTCGAGAATCTTCCGTAGGTATGCCTCTTGAGATAAGCATAATTTCTGTCATACCCCAAATTTGTCCTACCTGTGTATAACTTTCATCTGTACATCTACCCACTGACAATTATTCAAAAATCCAAAAAAATATGTTGTCTTCAACCATTTTTATCCTTCATCCATTTTCCTAATTAACCCTTTAAAATCCATTTCCATAACCCGAGTCATCTCATTATTTGTATATCCACTTTGTTCACAATCCATTTTCTCAACCCATTTTCAAACCAAACCCTCGATTCGTCGTCGAGCCATTTTCAAACAAACCTCTTTTAACCAAACTCTCGATTCGTCGTCGAGCCCATTTTCAAAATCAACCTCTAACCAAATCTTTTTTCAAACCAAACTCTTTTCATAACAAATAAACCCTTGATCCAACGTCAAGCGAATTTTCATAATCAAACTTCAAAAACAACTAACAACTATCGTAATGCTTTTAAGGTGAAAAATGGGGGTTCAAGTCTTTGATCTTCCTTCGATTGTTTGGGTGCGAGTTCTCTTACTCGTGTGTGAGCAATTGACGCCTCTTTTAAAACTCGACCACCTTAGATGAAAAAGAGAGAGAGCCAAATCTTTGACTCACTCTCCCGATTACTTGGGCCCGAGGAACCTTTCTTATGTTCGAGTAATCGTCATCTAAACCAATCCAACTCTCCCTTTTGTTTCATGGGCGTACCACGAACTACGACTGCTCTAATTCTTTATTCTCGTCCGAGTAAAGATACGTAGGCACAAGATTGCGATAATCTTGGCGAGCACACTTTTTCTTTTTCCCCCCGTTTGCGTCCACACTTTTTCTTTTTCCCCCCGTTTGCGTCCACACTTTTTCTTTTTCCCCCGTTTGCGTCCACACTACCATCTTTTTCCGTCAAACCCCGTAGTCGAACTACGATTGCTCTGATTTCTCATTCTCGTATGAACCCAGAATGTGGTTGCGACGACCACGTTCTTATCTCTTTAAAGGTTTTCTCGATATTTTCCTTTCCCTCTTTTGGGATAAATAAAGTTCGGTGGCGACTCTATCGAACCGTTTTCCGCGCCTTTCGCGCGAGGGTCGTGTCTTTGATTAAACGATTTTTTTCGAGGTGCGACAGATGGCGACTCTGCTGGGGATAAATTGCTCCATGCAAGAGAGAGTCAAGCCTATCTTAGAGCGATTTGTGAGGAGCGTTATCTTTGTTTGCATGTTTTTTTCTCGTTTACGTATTTGTTCTCTTTTTGCTTTCTCCTATTGTTCTTATCTGTTGGATCTTGGGATGATATAATGAGTAAAGCTCTACACCCGAGCTTTGGTAAAAGCAGAGAGAACACATAGTTTAGAATTGGATGTCGAGTAGTGTTAGTCCCCAAGGACTCGCTCCTTGCGTGCCTAGCATGAAAGCTCCCCTAGAGTAGACCTTTCGTAGATCCTGTTGTAACACAGTTAGCCTGTCGCACGACTTGATTCATGAAGGGTCCGTGACTCTATGAACCACTCTTAGAACCAAGTTCTATATTGGTGGTCGTGTAGTGTTAGTCTCCAAGGACTCACTCCTTGTGCGCCTAGCATGAAGACCCCGCTCAGAGGATACCTTGTCGTCATTCTCGTCGTAATGCAGCTAGCCTGTTGCATGACATTGATGCGATTAGTGTCCGTAATCCTGGGAACCTTGTCCATCAACGTAGAAACCATCCCGTGAGTGGGTTTGTGGGTAAAGAACTCAGAACTTTCCTCATAGAGCTTACCTATAGGGTTTCTTTGATCAGAGACTTTGATCATTTACCCGTGAACGGCCAACCTCAGAAATGTTAAACCTGTGATCTGCGATCCTGGATCTTGCATCTTGCATTGCATCTCATGTCATTACATTGCATTGCATATGTTACGCATCTTGCATTGCATTTCAACCTCAGAATCTCACCTCAACTTCCTTCCTTCTCCAGTAAATCAAGTTGATTCCTCGACACCAGTACGCAACTCGAGCCAACACAAAAAGAACGATGGAGCAGATTCAACAAGAGCAAGCTGCCTTCAGAGAGGAGATGGACTCTATGAAGGGAAAGATCGATCAGATTCTGGAAGCCATCATGATGGCCAGAAGAAAAGAAGAACTGCGTGAAGCCGCTGCTGCCAACAACACTGCGCCTGTGCAAGGGTCACCCTCAAGGCTCTCAGTTCCTGTTCCCAACCCTATCAATTATAGGATACCAATGAACTTCACTCATGCCACTGAAGGAGCCACTACTCAACCACTTCCAACATCTGGAGTTGCTGTTGGAACTATTCCGCAAGCCCAACCTGTTGTCACTCAGATTCCTATTCCTCATGCTGAAGAAAATTTGGTAGATCAGTATGATGAGGTCCAGAACTATCATGCTGCTATCCCAATTGTCAATCCTACTGCTGCTTAGGATTCTGAAGCTATCAAGATGTGTCGTGATCTAGCTGAGAAACTCCGAGTCATGGAGGGGCACAACTCAAAATCTATGAACGCTCTAGAAATGTGTTTGGTGCCAGATGTTGTCATTCCTCCCAAGTTCAAAGTACAAGAATTCCCGAAGTACAAAGGCCTCAGTTTTCCCCACATGCATCTAAGGATGTACTTCTGCAAGATGGCTGCCCATGCCAAAGACGAAAAGCTGATGATCCATTGCTTCCAAGACAGTCTATCTGGGGCATCTCTTGAGTGGTATATGTAGCTGGAGCGTAGCAATGTGCGCACTTGGGATGATCTAGCAGATGCATTTGTCAAGCAATACAAGTACAACACTGAGCTTGCTCTGAATCGTACTCAACTTCAGAGTATGGCCCAAAAGAACAACAAATCCTTTAAGGAGTACGCGCAACGCTGGAGAGAGCTAGCTGCAAGGGTGCATCCACCTCTTGTTGACCGTGAACTGATTGACATCTTCATGGGTACTTTGCAAGGCCAATACTATGAGAAGTTGATTGGTAATGTTTCTGCCGGATTCTCTGATTTGGTAATCGTCGGTGAGAGAATAGAAGAGGGTCTGAAGAGCAGAAAAATCCAAGGAGGATCTAGCAGTCAGTCTCAAGCCAAGAAGCCCTTCAATGGATACAAAAAAAAAGAGGGTGAAACAAATGTTGTCTCTGCTCAGAAAGGGCAAGCTCAACAAGCTCCTGCTCCAATGCCTTATCAAATCCCTTACTTCCAGTACCCGTATGTCGCTGATGCGCAATATGCTCCAATGCCTTATCAGCTGGCTGTTCAAGCTGTTCAAGCTCCAATGCCTCAACAACAGGTACCTCAGCAACAGTCATACAACCAACAAGGGTATCAGTATCCTCCTCAACATCAACAACAGAGAGCTGCTCAACAACGTCAGCCTAATCAGCAGAGGACAAGGAGGTCAGATAGAGACTTTGATCATCTACCGACATCATATGCTCAGATCTTTGCTCAATTGATGGAGAAGAAGGCCATTACTCCGAGGGACTTAGCTCCTCCAACTGTCATTCCCTCAGATTATGATGTTAATGCTCATTGCGAGTTTCATAAGGGTGCTCCATGGCATACGATCGAGGACTGCAGAGCTTTCAAACACAAGGTTCAAGACATGATCGACTCAAAGTTTCTCACATTCAATGGGAGGGCTCCAAATGTCATCAACAACCCTTTGCCGCCACCAAACTAGTGCCAGCAGCAAGCCAAGTCAAGTTAAGTCAAGTCAAGTTCAAGTTTCCCCAAAGAAGGCAGTCATGTTGCCATCCCATCATTTGCATTCTTGTATTTTTTCGTCTTTATTTGTTTAAGTACTGTATGCTTTGAACATTGTCATTTGTATTTGGTTTTCTTAATGTATTGACTATGCATGTTTTGAATCAGTTATGTCGTATTCACTCATTTCTTCCATTTACTGTAAAACACCGACACATTTACTCTTTATATCAAACTGTTGTTAGAAATGATTGGAGGGAGGATGATGACAACGAAATACCCATAATTGCAAACCGTATGCTTTCGGATAAAATCTCGCCGATGATGTACATGCATTGTTTCAATCCCCAAACACTGGAGAGACAAGGAGTTAATCCCTAGTAAACCACTTCGAGCCTAGAAGTAGCAGTTCCTTCGGATATTCAAACCCTTACACTCAACCTGGGGCAGGGTAATGTTCAGTTAGTTCAACTACATATCCAAATCACAAAGCAAAATCCAAAAGACATGACGGTCGTTCAACAATAACCATGACTTGGCAATCACAATCATCCAACAAAATCAAAAATAAAAAATCAAAAGCCTACTAAGTCGAACACCTCAAAGGAGACTTAGGCAAAAATCAAGACAACCCTGATGGACTCGACAAGCAAAATCAGTCCATGCAAAAGATAGGGATCAAAAACAAAATCAAAAGAGGCCATTGAACCCTCAACAAAAACAAAATAAAGGTGACTGCCATCTCAAGCATACGTGAAACATCACGCTTATACCGTCATCTCTTTTGGAAGACAAACACATGCAGAATTAACTGAACGTAGGACGGGAGATCATCATGTAGAAGGGGTGGGTACAAACCAAGTTTTGAGCCTATTATCCTTTGTTTCATAAACCATAAACCAGACCACGTTACAACCCTCAAAAGACCTAATTGAGGTGAGGTTTATTCTTAAAGCATACTATTGCAAGGTTGCGTAAACTGACTCCCCTTATTTGCTAATCTTCAGCATCAATGTCATTCTCCTTGCTATATCTTTCACACCGTCAAAATCAGCACAACGTCTGGACTAACGGTCCATTCGTCTCACTATCACGACACTCCAATAAACGACTTTTTTCAAAACTTGCATGAGCATCGTATTAAGATTACCATTTGTGAATGTACAATTTTAACTGTAAATCAGTGTTAGACATCAAAGCAATTCCAACAAGGAGCAATCGAAGAAGAACTTGAACTTCCAGTGGTGTCAACCCGAAGCAAGACTCCCTCAAAACCCACAAGCTGGGGCAAACTCGTTCAATAGCTCGACTAGGGGCAAGCTATCTCAAAGCACATCAAAGCTCAACATTCAAAGATCAACTTCCAGAAATGGTTAATCAGGGGAAGACCATTACCATGTTCAGACTGGGGCAAGACCCATTGCAGCAAGCAATCCTGATCATCAAGCACAGAGTTGTGGTTCTCTTGGAACGAACACCATGACTTATCAATCATATGATCAGATTCGAGGCTTCAAGAGCATCTTCGTCTGATTCAATCATGGCGTCTGCAATAAACTGAGTGTCGAGGAAATCAAATCCCTCCCACCGCCCAAAAGTACGATCCGCATTGGCAAATACCCAAAGTCCACCACGCTGACACCGCTCCAAACATATCCAATTACCCGCATCACATTCAATATCATAAACATCATTTGCATCATGTGCATACTAAAAACCAATCATACTTCCCCAGCACTTGCATCTCCGCACGTCAGCATTTGCATTGCACATCATTACAAAATCAAGCATTCATACATGCGTGAGATCCAGGATCATTCTCAAGACTGCAAGACGATCTTCAGCCCAGCCAGAGGCATCTTCAGCAAGTCCGTGGGTGTTCCTCACAAATTTGTTTCAACCTTTTTGTTGATCAGAGCTCAAGCAATCTTCAGCCCAGTCAGGGGCATCTTCTTCAGTTCATGGGCGTTCCTCATGAAGTTCTTCAATCTTTTGTTGATAAAGCTGTGACCTCCAAGCAAGTCAGTGTGCATTCCTCATTGGGTTGTGTTCCTCAACCTTCTGTTGCTGAGGTCGTCATCCTCATCCCAACCAATAAACATTCCTCCGAGTCAGTGGGCGTTCCTCATTGAATCTTTTCTTCAAGTCGAACTACGACTGCCCTGATTCTTTATTCTCGTCCGAGTAAAGATACGTAGGCACAAGATTGCGTAGATCTTGACGGGTTACCTTCTCCATTTTTCACTGTTTCCCTTTCCTTTTCGTGGGCTTTCCTCGTTGAATTCTTTGCTTCAACCTTTTGTTGTTGTCTCCAAATAAATCTCATCATATCCCCAGCAACCTTGACCTTTTGTCAATTACCTTACTATCATCCTTTTGGTGATATCCAAACCCAATCAACTCAATTCAACCTACATCCTTTTGGTGTTGGTAACCCTCAAATAAAAACTTTTCTATCATCCTTTTGGTGATAGTCAAAACCATGTCAATTCAACCTTCATCCTTTTGATGTTGGTCCTCACAAGTAAGAAGTTCCTATCATCCTTTTGGGGGTAGTAGCTTGTTTTGATCCGTCATCCTTTTGGTGTCGCCGATCCATAAACCCTTGGTCTGTGTGTCATCCTTTTGGTGAGTGACAGCCTGTATGTACGCCCTATTATCCTTTTGGTAATAGCAGGTTGCGTGTGTGTGCCCTATTATCCTTTTTGTATTAGCAGGCTGTGTTGTGTGCCATACTATCCTTTTGGTAGTAGCAGGCTGTGTTGTGTGCCATACTATCCTCATGGTAGTAGCAGGCTGTGTGTGTGTGCCCTATTATCCTTTTGGTAATAGCAGCCTGTGTTGTGTGCCATACTATCCTTTTGGTAGTAGCAGGCTGTGTGTGTGCCCTATTATCCTTTTGGTAATAGCAGGCTGTGTTGTGTGCCATACTATCCTTTTGGTAGTAGCAGGCTGTGTGTGTGCCCTATTATCCTTTTGGTAATAACAGGTTGTGTGTGTGCCATATTATCTAGTCGGTAATAGCAGACGTTGACCTCATTTTCATCCTTTTGATGGAAGGGTCTGTGTGTGTGTGTGCCCTATTATCTCGTCGGTAATAGCAGGCGTTGACCTCATTTTCATCCTTTTGATGGAAGGGTCTGTGTGTGTGTGCGCCTTATTATCTCGTCGGTAATAGCAGGCGTTGACCTTATTTCCATCCTTTTGGTGGAAGGGTCTGTGTGTGTGTGTGCCCTATTATCTCGTCGGTAATAGCAGGCTTTGACCTCATCCTTTTGGTGGAAGGGTCTGTGTGTGTGTGCCCTATTATCTCGTTGGTAATAGCAGACGTTGACCTCATTTTTCATCCTTTTGGTGGAAGGGTCTGTGTGTGTGTGTGTGTGCCTTATTATCTCGTCGGTAATAGCAGGTTGTGCGTGTGTACCCTATCATCTCGTCGGTAATAGCAGGCTTTGACCTCATTTCCATCCTTTTGGTGGAAGGGTCTGTGTGTGTGTGTGTTCACTGTCATCCTCTTGGTGATAGGTCTGTCATCCTTTTGGTGTTAGATTTCTTGTATTTCAACTTCCCAATCCCTTTTCTTTCTTTATGGACAAATTTGTGGTCTTCTTCATATCTAATTGTCTTCTACCCCGAAAGATCGAACTCCGTAGCAGTTCATCCTACTTAGTTTAAGCCAATTAGATAGGGGCATCTGTCATACCCCAAATTTGTCCTACCTGTGTATAACTTTCATCTGTACATCTACCCACTGACAATTATTCAAAAATCCAAAAAAATATGTTGTCTTCAACCATTTTTATCCTTCATCCATTTTCCTAATTAACCCTTTAAAATCCATTTCCATAACCTGAGTCATCTCATTATCTGTATATCCACTTTGTTCACAATCCATTTTCTCAACCCATTTTCAAACCAAACCCTCGATTCGTCGTCGAGCCATTTTCAAACAAACCTCTTTTAACCAAACTCTCGATTCGTCGTCGAGCCCATTTTCAAAATCAACCTCTAACCAAATATTTTTTCAAACCAAACTCTTTTCATAACAAATAACCCCTTGATCCAACGTCAAGCGGATTTTCATAATCAAACTTCAAAAACAACTAACAACTATCGTAATGCTTTTAAGGTGAAAAATGGGGGTTCAAGTCTTTGATCTTCCTTCGATTGTTTGGGTGCGAGTTCTCTTACTCGTGTGTGAGCAATTGACGCCTCTTTTAAAACTCAACCACCTTAGATGAAAAAGAGAGAGAGCCAAATCTTTGACTCACTCTCCCGATTACTTGGGCCCGAGGAACCTTTCTTAAGTTCGAGTAATCGTCATCTAAACCAACCCAACTCTCCCTTTTGTTTTGTGGGCGTACCACAAACTACGACTGCTCTGATTCTTTATTCTCGTCCGAGTAAAGATACGTAGGCACAAGATTGCGATAATCTTGGCGAGCACACTTTTTCTTTTTCCCCCCGTTTGCATCCACACTTTTTCTTTTTCCCCACGTTTGCGTCCACACTTTTTCTTTTTCCCCCGTTTGCGTCCACACTACCATCTTTTTCCGTCAAACCCCGTAGTCGAACTACGATTGCTCTGATTTCTCATTCTCGTCTGAATGAGCATACGTATGCCCGAGGTCGCGATGATCTTGCCGAGCACCCTATCCTTAAACCACCCATTTCCCTTAGTATCTTTTCCTTTTATCTTTATCTTTCCACATTTACAGAGAAGAAAACAGACAAGCTTAGCTAACGAGTATCGCGATTCGAATCAAGAGGTTCCCGTTGAGTACAACGGACGTGAGGGGGTGCGCGTACCTTCCCCTCACGTAACTGACTCCCCAACCCAGAATGTGGTTACGACGACCATGTTCTTATCCCTCCTTAAAGGTTTTCTTGATATTTTCCTTTCCCTCTTTTGGGATAAATAAAGTTCGGTGGCGACTCTGTCGAACCGTTTTCCGCGCCTTTCGGGTCGTGTCTTCGATTAAGCGATTTTTTCGAGGTGCGACAATTTCGACTGCTTTCTATCTCTTCAGATGTCAATCCCAAGAATCCTGGACGCAGCTCCCAGTTCCTTCATGTCGAACTCCTTATTGAGTTCAGCCTTCACCCTCATTACATCTTCGACATTGTTGCTTGCTATTAGAATATCATCCACATAAAGCAACAAAATAACAAATGAATTACTAGGTTGAAATTTGAAGTAAACACAGTGGTTGAACTGACTTCTAATGAAACTTATGCATGCCATGAACTTGTCGAATCTCCTTTTCCACTGTCAAGGAGATTATTTCAATCCATATAAAGATCTCTTCAGCTTGCACACATAATCTTCCTTCCCCTTTTCGACATACCCTTCAGGTTGCCTCATCAGGATTGTTTCATCTAGATCACCATACATGAACGCAGTCTTCACATCCATCTGTTCTAGTTCAAGGTTGAACTGTGCCACCGTGGCAAGCAACATTTGAAGGTATTTATGCTTTACAACAGGTGAGAACACATTATTGAAGTCGACGCCTTCTTTCTGAGTGAACCTCATAGCAACCAACCTTGCCCTGTATCTCTTCGATATCACTCATTCGATTCCTTCTCTAACTTTGAAAATCCATTTACAGTTGACTAACCTGGCTCCAGTAGGTTTCTTGATCAGTTCCCATGTGTTGTTATCATGAAGAGATTTTATCTCATCATCTATGGCCTTCAGCCATTCAGTTTTATTTCGACTCCTCATAACTTCCTTATAGTTTCTAGGTTTTTCTTCGAGAACCTCACTTACAGAGATTAAGGCATAAGCTATGAGATCTGTATACCCAAGTCTCTGAGGCGGCTTGATGACTCTCCTTGAACTGTCTCTTGCTATCAGGTAGTCATTATCAGTCTCCTCATCTTCGACAGCAGCTTCTGCTTCTTCTTCGAATTCATCTGGGATACACAATATAGCATCAACATGCTCCGCCTCAATAGGAATTTCTCCTTGTTCCATCTCTTTGTCAGTATCATCAGTTTTCTTGAAAACCATCTCAGCTTCATTGAAAACTACATCTCGACTGGTGATACACCTCCTGTGACCTGGCTCTAGGTACCATATCCTATAAGCTTTGACTCCTTTGGGGTATCCCATGAACATGCATTTCAGAGCTCTAGGTTCGACCTTGTCTTGCCTAACGTGAGCATAGGCCACGCAGCCAAATACTCTCAGTCTATCGAGACTAGGTGGATGTCCCGACCAAACTTCTTTAGGTGTCTTCATATCTAACGCAATCGAAGGACATCTGTTTATCAGATATGTTGCTGTCGAAACAGCCTCAGCCCAAAACACCTTCTTTAACCCAGCATTAGTCAACATGCATCTAACTCTTTCCAAAATAGTTCGATTAAACCTTTCCACCAAACCATTTTGTTGTGGAGTACCTACAGTAGTTTTGTGTCTTGCAATACCTGAGGCAGCACAAAATTTTTCGAATGCCTCATTGCAAAATTCAAGGCCATTGTCGGTTCTCAACCTCTTGACCTTTGTGCCAGTATAATTTTCGACTAGAGTCTTCCAACCTTTGAAATTCTCAAAAGTTTCATCCTTAGTCTTCTGGATGAATACCCATAACTTTCTGGAATAATCATCGACTATGGATAGAAAATACCTTGCTCCTGAATGTGATAGACACCTAGAAAGCCCCTAAAGATCCGCATGGATGTAATCAAGGGATCCATGAGTTCTTTGTTTGCCTTTGTTGAAATTCACTCTGCAATATTTTCCAAGTACACAACGTTCACAAAATTTCAGCTTTTCGACTTTGTCTCCTCCAAGCAGATTTTGTTTCCTTAATTCGACCAGACCCCTTTCACTGACATGGCCTAATCTCATGTGCCAAATTTCTATTTTCGACAACGGTTTCGTGGATGCGACATTTTTCGAACCACTTACAACCTCAACCTCAAGGGTATACAAGCCTTGTTTCTTCACGCCTCTCAAGACTTCCTTCGACCCCTTCATGACTCTTAGGATACTTTTCTCTCCTTGAAAAACATATCCCTTCTTGTCAAATTCACCAAGAGAAATCAAATTTCTCTTCAAATCAGGTACATACCTGACTTCAGTAAGTAACCTAATTAACTCTTCATGGAGCTTGAATCTCACAGATCTAATACCTGCAATTTTGCAAGCTTTGTTGTTTCCTAGCAGCACTGATCCACCATCTTGATCACATAGCTCCTCGAACAATTCTCTGTTTGGAGTCATGTGCCAAGTGCAACCTGAATCCATAATCCACTATTTTCTTGAGTCGCTGCTTGAAACCACAAGGACATCAGATGAGTCGAAGTCATCTTGAACAATGGCTACGTTGCCATTATCTTTACCTCCATGATCTTTCAGGCGTTCAGGGCACACTTTTCTTGTGTGACCCTGCTTCTTACAATGATAACATCAAATACCAGATGCTTCGCCACTATAAGACTTCTGCTGACTTTTACCTTTCTTCTTGTCGAACTTACCATCCTTTCGCAAGAATTTCCCTTAACGGCCAAACCTTCACCAACTGTTGAAGATTTATGCTCCTTTCATTCGTTCAGGTCCTTAGAATACAAGACTGATTGGACTTCTTCAAAGCTCTGGGACTCCCTTCCATACAGGAGAGTTTCTTTGAAGTGGGCATGTGTTCTGGGCAAAGCGCACAACAGCAACATCGCTTGATCTCCATCATCGATCTTCACCTCAATATTTTCAAGATCAAGAATCAACTTGTTGAATATACCAAATTGCTTAGCCAACACTTTTTCTTTACTCATCTTGAATGAATACAAAGCTTACTTCAGATAGAGTCGATTCACCAGAGATTTGGTCATGTACAAACTTTCAAGTTTCAACCATAACCCTGATGTCGCAGTCTCCTTTGATACCTGTCGAAGAACCTTACCACCAAGGCTCAACAATATTGTGCTGTGGGATTTCTCTATCATGACTGTTTTTTCTTTTTCCGTTAACGCAACATCCATGGCTGCCTCTCCTTTCAACGCTTCCAAATAACCCTGCTGAACTAGTTGGGCTTTCATCTTCAAGCGCCACAGACCGAAGTCGTTCACTCCGGTGAACTTTTCAATCTCATACTTTGTTGAAGGCATCTTCTCCACGCTCATCGCACCAATTTGTTGTGAATTAGGATGCCTTAAAACAAAGTATAAACAATTTCTTTATAAGCAAGAAACACACAAGGGTTAGGGTTAAGGAAAAACAAGGAAAACAACAAGGATTTGTTATAGCTGCTATTCTTTACTTTCTCTATAAAACAGATTACAAGTACTCAAGAATAACAAATAACCCTCTCACCCTAATTAGGTTTTGTCACACTTAAGATGAGAGATTAGTATGCTCTTTATAATAAAACCTAACATACTAAACTAATGGGCCTTTTAACAATTACCCATTACAAGCTAACTTAAATAATTGAATCCTTACCATAAGGCCCAATCCGACAACTACATACTAGAACACACTTCGACTACAGCATGTAGGTCTTCGACAACACCATGTGACCAGACTTCGACGGCATGCTTAACTAGAGTTCGATCCAAAATCTCTTACTCTCTCTCTCTCTCACACACACACACACACACACACAGATATATATATATATATATATATATATATATATATATATATATATATATATATATATATATATATATAATTTTTAATTTTAATCAATAAAGCTTAAATTCAAAACATTTTGTTAAATAGCTATATTCAAGCAAAAGTGTAATAACTCTCTTCTAAATTGCATAAACCACTTACACAAAGAAATATTCTCTATAAAGTAATTATGTATTGCAAATAGGCAAATTGTATCTCCAAGCAAAAACAATCGTACACCCATTTATACAACTATAGTTGTTGAAAATAAATAAATAAGTATGAGAACTGTAGTATCAATATGGAATAGTTGGTCCAAAATACAAAGTATATCTTATGAATGTGAGAAAAACACAAGAAGGAGGTTGAATTGTTTTGACTTTTTCTTTTATTTTAATAATTTTGGTCAGATTCTAAACACAAATTATAGAATCTGATTCAATCAGAGGTAGACATCAGATATAAAATGCAAGAAAAAAGAGTGACGCACAAAGATAATACTTTAGAATTTAAGCAAGAATAATAACTGTCAGATTTCAGGTGCTTAAATACTTCTATATCTACTCCCCATTTTGTCATCAACTAAAGTAAATAAAGAAAATAGAAAAGATACTAAAGAAATATTTGATTTAACCAAAGATGTTTTCAGAGGCACAAAAACCAGATAAGAAAGTTCTCATAAAAAATGTTTGGGATTTTATCAGGTATGGATACAAATAATTTAAAGTCATATTTGACTACTCCCATTAAATAAATAATAAAACAAATATTGTGAGAAAGAGACTGTAAACTAGTTAGAATGGTTGGAAAAACAACTTTTCAATTCTTAAGATGGTCAATGTAGGTGCTGATAGCCGAGCATTTGAGAGAAATAATGAATTCAAGATTGGGAAGATGTGTTTGAAGACCAAATTCACATCTCTCTCTTATTTTCATTGGTGCAGAATAATCAACACTAATTCTTCTTTGTCCCAAACTGTCTATAAAACTCGTCTTCCATTACCATCAAAGTCACATTCATTTTCATCTATCTCTTCTAATAGTATGAGTAAGTCATCCAAGAATTCCAAGGAGAGCTCTTCCAAAGAGATTGGAAAGGATGTCAAGGATGTTGAAGCAAGGAAACACAAGAAAGGTAAGCTCAATAAGGCTGAAGGGCCCTTTGATCTGCCAGAATTCTTGAACTTATTTTGTTCCTTATTAGGTCCTTTTTAGACCATTGGCTTTTGCGCTCACTACATTGTCAATTTTGCAATAATTGCACCAACTTGAAAAGTTTCAGGAGTATCAATATTTACAACCTTTAGTTTATTGTTTGAGCTTTGAATATAATATTTTAAAATAAAAAACTTTTTAGTTACTACATTCCTCTTCAGTGCGAAACTTTAATTGAAGTGTCTTCCAAATATCTTGTGTTAATTGGTTGTTTGTGTATAGATCATAAAGATGATCAAATAGTGTGTTCAGAATGTGTCCACGACAAAACAATTTATCCTCCTTTCTTTTCTTGCGTTCTATCTTGAGTTCCTCGAAATCATCTTCTTGCGATTCTGGAATTGGTGTCAAATCAGGATCCAAGACATAACAAATCTTCAACGTAGTTAGAAGGAAGATCATCTTGTTTTGCCAGCAAGTGAAGTTTATTCCATTGAAATTATCAAACTTGACAAGGTCCTGGTTCATCACTTTAAGGATTGAAACTGAAGTCTCGGTAGCCATTATTTGAGATACTATTAGACTATTAGATAAAGTTTGTAAGTTGAATGGATCCATGTTTAAATCGCGAATTTAATCCATTTCCTAATAGTATTTCAAGCACTCTCAAAATGTCTTAGAGTCAACGCGCATGAATACCCATGATAATTCAGCCTATAATCAAATTTGCATGAGACGAATAAAAACTCGAATTGATGTAAGATAGAAATATGGAATTTACACTAAAAAGGATAGGTTAATGTTTTGTGTTATTTTGAATATGGAATGCCCTATTTATAGGTTAAGTAGTGTTGTTTCACATGGTTACGACTCTTGATGAAACACACCCTTTCAGCAAGTAAAACAACATTTCACACTAAGTGTTGCAACTTTTCACCTTTTACCAGTTATTGCAACATTTCACCAAGCGTTGTCATTTCCAAATTATAAAACAACAATCTAAAGCAATGAGCACAACCGTGAGTAACCCGATTGCTTCGATGTGATGTATCAAGTGCATAAGTGTCGCCTATAAGCCGTCACTAGTGCCTTTATGCCCTCAATCCCAGTCTCAGAGCCGGCGGGGCGCCACCTACGAGGGGGAATGTGATGGTGACAAGTGACATAAGACTTGGGAACACCATACTGATTCATGTGACACTTTATCGTCTTTAGTTCCTTTGTTTAGTTAATGCAACTCTATATAAGGAGTATTAAAGTGAGTTAAACTTTTTAGCGGGACTATTTCTCATACATTAAATGTTCATTTACTTACTTACAAATTTTCTTATTATTTTAAAACATGCCAATAATCATTAATGATTATTAACTATGTCATATCTAAGAGTCATGCAACCACTTTTGTATTGGTTTTAGTGAAACAAACCTACAATAATGAGAACAAACTTAAATAATGTGGTTATCCATGAAGAGCTATGAATTTGAGAGAGAAAATGAGAAGAGACTATGGTTTAGTATTTAGATTTTATTTTTCTCGATACTAAGATCTAAGGTCGTATTTTGATATTTATATACTAAGTATTTGAATATAAAAAGGTAAAAATAATCTAGTACATCATCTCCACTTTTTTTTTAAGAGAATTTCTTATTACACCCCAAAGGTTTCTTTAGGCACCACGCGAATTTCCATTTTTGCCCCCAGTGTCCGGATATGCACATCCGGACGCACCACTTTTTTAAAAAACGTTGATTTGTTCTGAATGTGCATATCAGGAATAATTCCTGATCTGATCAGGAAAAATAGCAGAACTTTATTTTTTTTTAACAGTTGTTATCATCCAACAATTTCAACAGTTGTTGCATCTCACTTCTATCTCCCCTAATTGCTTTGTTCGTATGATACCGAATGTTACACACTTGCTTTATATTTGCTACATTGGCGAGTTCCTTCCGTTTCAACGTGGCAAGTATATTTTTCGGTTGGATAAGATTCAAGGTCATGTCGGCAATACATGTCTTCTCTTCCTACTTGAGTCGGCATACACTAGGATGACCTTTAAACTTTGAGCACAATTCGTGATTATGTATACCACAACTAACACCAAATCTCCATTTTTTGAAAGCTAAAATGTAACCACGAATCTTAAAAGGGCACTCACATTTTCTACTACCGGTGTCGTCTTTTTTTAACTTCCGTAGAGGAACCTGATATTTACCGCTTCTTTCGCACCCCAAAATTACAAAAGTGTTTCTTCTTTCCGAACCATTATCCGATCTTTCGATATTCACACCGAAACCAAGGCCAATAGCCGTCCTACGAATATATGCGAGCATGCTATCACGATCATCAAACTCTTGCTTGTTATTAAAGTCACCGCCGACATCAACCGACTTTACGATAATCCCTTCAACTTTCGGAGAAATCGTCGAAACTAATTCTTTTGAGATGTTATCGGGGTGACCATATCTATTTCTAAACAATAATAAAACAATAAATATATATAACTAAAACCTATTAAAAATTGCTGAAAATTAAAATTAATAAGTTTCAGGTATTTTTCCGGATGTGCACATCCGGACAAGTTCATGCTCAATACGTACCGGATTTACACATCCGGAAGCCGTGTAACTTGTTTTTTTCCAAAAAAGTAGATTGATAATGTGAGCAATGTAGTGGATGAAGTTGAATATTTACCTGAAATTCAATCTTCTCTTGCTCCCTTTGATTTGTTGCACCAAAAAGTTAGAGTTTTTGAGTGAGAAATGGTATTGATGAAGTAGGGTTTTTTAGATTGGTGAAGGTGAGTGTGGAAGAAGAAAGGTTGAGAATGGGAAGAATGGGGGGAGTGATCATGCAAGTTCAAATATATCAACAATTCTTCCGGATCTGCATATATGGAGACCTTCCGCATATGCACATCCGGGACAATTTTTTTTAACGCCATGGTGCGTCCTGATTTACACATCCGAAATCAGGGGGCATAAGTGAAATTTCGTGCGGTATCTAAGAAACTTATGGGGTGTATTAAGAAATTCTCTTTTTTAATGGTTTTTGTGCATATGTTTCAAATCAACCTCTGAAATGGTTGAGATTCTTCCTTCAGTTTTCCAATTTTGCTTGTTAATTCAAATAAACCTCTTGGTTATTCGAATCAATATTCCTGGATTTGTTTAAAAATAAATGAATGATTAGAATCAATAAATAAATTATTTTAATTAACATTTTTACTTAATTGATTCAAACCAAAACAAAAGTATTTCAAATCAACTAACTGAAATTTTCTAAACCTTAAAGATGAGTTTCGAGATTTTCGTAAAAAGGATAGTTATGGATATTAGAGATAATAATTTTTCTTCTCTAAAGCAGAATTTTTACTAATGATAGACGAAGTAAAAAATATAGTATATAAAATAAAAATGGATTTTAATTATGATTTTTTATTAAGTAATCTAGTAATTAGAAATCACTATTTAAAAATGAATATGTGAAATGTCGCTGATTCAAACGTAAGTTCCTAACTTTTCATGTCCAGACACATCTATCAAATGACAAGACAATCATACTTTATTATGAGTAAACTACCCACAAGAATATATGACAATGAAGGCCTACCATAAAGAGATACTATTGAACAAAAAAATTGAATTGAAGAGAACTTGATAGTTTATAAAAATATTAACAAACCAAAGAAAACAAAACATACATAAAAACCTTAGATGTTTTGCACCACATTAGAACCTATCCATTTTGCTAGCTCAAACCAAACTATAGTAAGTTGATGTCACACCATTGTGTTAAACTTTCCCTCTCCACATTGACATCCCTCATTAAAGCCTATACATTGATCTCACTAAATAACGCTTGATTCCTCCCTCCAAACAACTTACTCCTCTTCATTTAATTTAAAAATTTATCATTCTAAATTCAATATTTAACTTATTTTATTAAAAGTGGATATATAATAACTCATTAGAGGATATTATTATTTTTTTAAATGACTTTTTTTTCATAAAAGTATGTTATGATCTAAGTAAACCCAACCTTGAGGAAGGATGACTAAATCCTTTCCTAAAGGAATCTATTCATATAATTTATACAAATTTTAAATTGGTACAAGTTTACCTGGATTCCCCGGAACGAGCCTGAATATATCTCAAAAAGTTTAACTAGAAAACAATTTAAATTGTTTGATTGATATTTTTTTATTTGAAAAATCTATGCGCCTATACAACTCGATCGATTAACTTTAATAGCATATTATATTTTTATATTAGAGATAACTCATCACTGCAAAATAACTTGTAAGATTGTATATTTCGTATCTAAGAATCAAGTTTTCTCACATAATTTCATAACTTGAGTTGATAAATCGTTTAAACTTGTTATATTTCCATTATTTTAGTTGCAACTTGATGTGTAGATTGACATACAAATTTTTTTTAGAGAAATGATACTGTGACGCCAAAATACACACCAACACCGTAATTTCGAACCTAAATAAAATACTTATCCTTTTTTAATAATTTTTAATCTCGTTTTGAAATATGTGTCAGACTAAAGCAAATACATACATACGGTGGAGATGAGATACGGTATAATAAATGGATGTCATTATAGCATAGCTCTTTTTTTTTTTTTTTATAGCATGTATTGAATTTTGAAAAATATAAATATACACCCATTAACCATTTTATTAATGTCATACAACAATGGACGGATAAATATTAAAAAAGAAACAAAAAATATTAAAATGTCTTGAGAAGGTTAAATAAAACTGAAAAACAACCAATTCCTCAATCTTCTGTAGTAGGGTGCACCGAAGTCTCGATGATCCCATTATCAAAGAAATTCTCACCATTGATTTGATCCAGTACCAAAACCAACCCCATGGCAAAGGACACATCAAAATCAGGTTGAATGCAAAGCATGAACACTTCTTTTCCAAGCATAACGTTAGTGGTGGGGTCCACTTTACGACGAATCTCAGCCACTAATTTTTTTGTGGCATTGAAAACCTTACAACATCGTTGTGGGAAGCATCCTTCAATGAGGTACTCCATACCTGGATTATCGTGTACTTCCACTGTTACAGTCGTTCGTGACCGTCCGATTATTGATGATCTTTTTACGTTGAAAATAGGTTTATCACCGTCTTTTCTCTCTCCTTTGAACCCTTCCCATCGTTGATGAAGGCTAGGTTTCTGCTTAACAAATAACAATACATATTAACTCTATAAGTTTACTCAACAACATAAATAGTTATATGGATTAAAAATATAGATAGAGTTTAAAAATAAGATACATATGATAATTCTTTTAAAGTATTAATAACTCATAAAATATTAAGATTATATATAAATAAAAATTGGCTTAATTATATTTTTGGTCTCTATATTTTGGCCAACTCACGAAATTGGTCCCTATGTTTTAAAATTGAACGAATTAGTCCTATGGTTTAATGTTTTGTGCAGTTTTAGTCCCCATCCCAATTTTGATCCAACTGTCCGTGCACTGTTCATGTACGGACATGCACTGTTCATGTACAAACATGCACTGTTCATATACGTTTTTGGATCAAAATTGGAATGGAGGACCAAAACTGCACAAAACATTAAACCATAGGACTAATTCGTTCAATTTTAAAACATAGGGACCAATTTTGTGAGTCGGCCAAAACATAGAAACCAAAAGTGTAATTAAGCCATAAAAATTACCTATTAATTTGAAATAAAGTTGCATTTCAACAAAATGATATAATTTTTTTAAAATAAATATTTATTTTTAATTTCAATTTTATCTCAAACATATATGAATATCATGAGCATTATTTTCTTTCATGCCCAAAACTATTAATTTTTGGTGTGTGGTTATTAACAATGGACGACTTTTAGTCCGATACGTAGACTATAAGAGTAACGTATTAGAATATGTGAATTTTTTTTTAAACAACCAAAATCAAATATTATATATTTTTAAAAATGTCTCTTAATACATAATTGTATGTATGTGGATTGCATCTAAGTCAACCTCACAAATCTGGTTAATAATTTAAGGATTGTCGTTTTATATAAAGTTTTTTTAAATTCAATCTCTTATAAATGTAGAATTTTAGATTTTCTTAATAAAATTTGAGGCTATTGTGCATAGCTTTTAAACTAATATATTTATATTGAGTATTTAAAACAATATACAAAAAGAAAGTATGTTTTGGTATAGTTTATTTTTATTCTAATTGTATCCTTGGAAAATTCCTAAGGGTTGCTACAATTATATAATTTATTTCTCCCATTTTTATTTTAACTTCTTTAGACATTTTTTTTTTCTATAATAACTTATTTCTCTTATTTTTATTTTAAAATCAGTAAATATTTTTTCTCTAAAACATTAATCTCATTATAATCGAAAAGAATTGGACAAGATACATGGTATCTAAAAGAATATTAGAAAAATATTGTGAATAAGTGGATGGATATAATAATTGTCCAATATTAATCATAATAAATTAATTTGATAATAATAATAATAATAATATAATTATTTTATTCATTAAATTAATTTGTTGTATGTAAAAAGTTTTTTTTTTTTTTTTTACAATTTTTCCTAACTTTGAAAGGTAGTTGGAGTCGAGTATGCTTGATTTTCAATCCAGAGCTGTCAACTGTTTGTTCAACAATAAATTATAATAAATCTCTTATTTGATTTTCAATTTTATCCAATTTTATCATACTTTTCAAGATCAATTAATCAAAATAGTCAGATTATTAAATTGATTGAAAAATTAACTCATACAAAGACTTAACAAAATCAGATTCGGTGAGTAGACTCAGTGAGTTAACTCAGACACAAGGAAAACGCAGGAAAAAGAAGAAACAAAGAGGAATGGTTGTAACATACCTTTCGACGCAAGGTGAGAAGAGAACGACCATGAGGATTCATGAGAACAAGCTCTTCCTTATCACGAGTGTTAGGTCCGTACGAGTCGAATCGGAAAACGAGTTGTCCCTTACAATCGTACACGACAAAGCCGTCACCGGTGAAGAACCGAGACGTTTTCAGAACAGTGAGTCGCGTCTCTTCTTTGTAAAGATACTCATCTTGAATAACCAACTCTTCATTACTCATTATTTTCTTCTTCAGAAAATATTTATACACTTTTTATGGTGTATTGAAGAAAATTGAAGAGTTGTGGAAAGTGGAAGATGAACAAGTGAAGGCGCTGTGAATGAAATGAGTGAAAGAAAAGTAATACTGAGTCACCTTAAATAGAAGAACTTTTATTTTTTTGCTGTAAAGGGTTGTCGTGTTTTGTGTTAGAAACGTGTTTTTGTGTTAAATAGAAAAGGAATATTAATTGAGTTGGGTTAGGATTGTAAAGGAGAATTTGTACGTCAAAAAAGAAAAGTTCTAACTGAGGATGGAGAGATATTTTAATAGAGATTAGGCTAAAATACAAAACAGTCTCCTGTTTGTTAAAATTTATGATTTTGGTCCCCTTATTTTGTTTTTTAACAGTTTTGATCTTTCACTCTAATTTTAGCCCAAAAAAATAATGAACAGTTCTTGATCCGTACATGAATAGTATATATCCGTACATAAACAGTACATGAACAGTGAGGGGTGGGGACCAAAACTGTTAAAAAACAAAATAGAAGATCAAAACCGTGAATTTTGACAAACAGGGGATCAAAACTGTATTTTAGCCTAAAGATTATTAATATATAGATCAAATAAATTTTATATTTAATAAATTTAACAATTAATTTTTTTTCTTATACAGTAATAAATAGGACTAGAGAGTATTAATTTTTATGTATTGATGGGATACAATTTTTTGAACACATGCATCCAAACAAATTAAGTTTTTTTCTTCAAAATTAATTTTTATTAATGCCTAAAATATTATTTTAAATATATGTGCGAAAGAATTTGATTGATTTTGAATGTATGTATTAAAGGATGAAATTTGTAGTGAATACAAAAAGTCATGTACACTAGCTCTGTTGAGTAAGTTAAAAATTAGAATTATGTTATAATTTTGTTATGTTAATTGTACTTAATTCTAATTAGTTTATCACACTTAGAGTAATATTGATTTATAATGCTTAGCACGATATATAGTGTAGAGTTTCATTAATTTGTATATACGGATGAACATTTATCATATTCAATTCAAGAAGAATAAATGTTTAACCATATATGAAGTAATTAGTTATAAATGTTTAACCACCTTATAACGAACTTCTAAACAATCTAGAACTTAACTAGTACGATACCCGTGCTCCCGCACGGGTAAAATTATTTGATATGGTATAAAACATATTTAAATTTATATGTAAATTTAATATGATATAAAATGTATTTATATACGTATTTAAATTTAAAATTAGCTATTAATTTTAAAATGAACAATGATTATGTAAATGCAATTAAATTAAAATATAAAGAAAAAAAGGGACTTGTGAGATGAAAAAAAACAAGAATATTTAATATTTAAAAATAAGGATTTTACCTTTTAAATTAAAATAATTATTGATTAAAATAAAATATGTATTGTGTTTATAGTGATCCGTAAAATAAAAAATTAATCTGATACAATATAAAATGTATTTATATACAAATGTAAAATTGAAATTAGTTATTAATTGTAAAATGAAAAATAATTATACAATTTCAATAAATAATGATGTAAAAAGAAAAAAAAAGACTCGTGAGATAAAGAAAGACAAAAAAGAAAATTTTGATACGATAATGACCCGTAAGATAAAAAAATTATTTGATGCGATATATATATATATATATATATATATATATATATATATATATATATATATATATATATATATATATATATATATATATATATATATAAAAATGCAAAATTCAAAATAATCTACTTAATTGTAAAATAAATAATAATCATACAAATTTAATTGTATTAAATAATTATATAAAAAGGAAAAAAAAGGAATTGTGAGATGAAAAAAGAAAAAAAAATTTAAAAATAAAGATTTTGTCTCTTAAATTAAGATAATGGTTGATTAAAATAAAATAGATATTGTGTTGATAGTGACCAGTGAGATAAATATATAGTGATATTTTATAAAAATTAAAAAATAGATTATTAATATTTTTATTGATAAATAAATAAATATAGAAAAAATTAAAATAAAAGTGAGAAAGTGTGAGAAAAAGAAATATGAGAAAGATTTAAAATTTGAATGAAGAGAAAGAATGAATGGATGAACATTTATCATATTCAATTCAAGAAGAATACTCTTACATTTCAACTTGTTTTAGTTAACATTTTTTTATTCTTATGCATCAATAGTCTTTTAATACAATTCCATTCCACATATGAAACTAGTAACCACATATGAAGTAATTAGTTATAAATGTTTAACCACCTTATAACGAACTTCTAAACAACCTAGAACTTAATAACTAACAACATTGATGTGTGAAATGATTTGAAGAAGCGTTTTTCATAGCATTTGATCCGAATCTCGGAGTTATAACGAGAAATTTATTCTCTGAAATAAGTTTTACGATCAATTACTGAGTTTTTCTCTAAATTAAATATTATTTTGAAATAGCTAGAGATATTCTTCCAATTTCAATTTGCACTTGTTGTAACAAGCATTCTTGTAAAACTATTGATATAAGCCTTGTTTATAAACTTATGGGGAAAAGTAATTCATATTATGGAAATTTTTTATAAGAATCATGGTCTTCCACCACATATGCAGAAAAGTATAATCGTACGACCAATAATGTTGTAATTTAGAGCATTGATTATGATGGTGATTCAATTGCAATTTGTGATAGCATAACTAGTTATATTGCTATTAATCAAGATCAATATGAGTAGTTAGCGACTCTGATTCGGAAATCATCTCTTGGCCAAAATTCAACACTTGTTGTTTCAAATCGGGTTGGTTCTTCCAAAACCACTAGTCACACATCAATGAATCAACAAGGAATTGTTCATTCCTTTGTAAATAATTGTGCTCTTAGACCATGGATAATCGATTTAGGTACTAGTCACCATATATGCACATCACTTAATTGGTTTCTTTCTTACATAGATACCAATCCTATTAGTGTTGGGTTATGTTCCGTATGGGAACCAAAATTAGTGTCAAATGAATACATAGGACTTTGGAATTGGTGATGTTGATCTTAGTTACAGCTGCGCAAAAGGGACTTGTAAGGTTAGAACTCTAACGTCCAAGTGAGTTATAAAGTCCAAGATGAGTATGGTGAAAAGTGGAGATTGGATACATTAGATAATTTTGATTGGGCTTGTGCATGATTTGACCAGTATATTGGGCCTTTAGCCGGCCTAGGACAGTTTCCCCCAAGGTTTTTTGGATGTAGGTTAGCCGACAAGTCTTCCAAGTCATGGTCGGCCCCTTGCGAAGATGTTCGACCGCAGGTAGAATTGATTATGTTGTGGAACAATTACAAGAGTAATGGGGAGCAGGCGCGTTAAGTTCCTTCTCGTCATTGAAACAATTCACATGTGTTTTTTCCTCCAAAAGTATGGATTTAGGTTAGCAGGTTAGGGCATAGTGATTTTCCATAGGGAATTCGAGTGTACTTGAGTTCGTTTACATTCCTTATGTGAGATCTAGCTGTTGATTTGTAACTTCTTATTCTATTGATCTAGTGTTTTGTTTGCCTTTTTCTATATATAAGGCCTTTTGACTTTTGGGACAAAATTTTGCTATTCTTAAGAATTAATTTATATTTGTCTGTGTATTTTCTTCCTCTTCTTTGGGAGCATTTCTTAGAGCATTTTCTATTCCTAGAACAAAGCTTTTTCCTCCCATGCTTAACCTTCATCTTCTTCATCAAGCTCTAATCTTTCTAGGTACTCTTCTTACCTTAAGCTTTCTTCATACTTTCAGTATTTTCTTTACCATCGATGATATGAATGATTGTCCCATAAGTTTGTCAAGAGATTCTGGGAGTAGTGGTACCTCTTATTTAGTTAGGGCAGAAATGTCTTATAGTTTAGATTTTTATCATCTAGTCATTGATCAATTAGTCCTAGAGGTTATATTTGTATCTGATGATTCTAAGTCGAAGAAGCCTTCTAGTGGTTCTATGGGTAAAGAAGCTTCCTTTAATGATTCTTCCTTTGACACTATTTTTTCTGATGAGGACGTGGGATATGATCACGCAAGCAACTTTATGCACACATCATTTGAAGTTTCCAAGGTTTCGTTTTTCACTACTTTGGTTACTCCAGATATAGAGGTTGTTTCTTTGAATAGAGAGAATAACTGAAATTACAACAATACGTATCATGATGCTAATGGTCGGGATCTAAGTGATGTCGAGGTTAAGAATCATTTAAAGCTTGAAGCCCATACAGATGGGGTAAGCTGGCTCAAACCTTTCTAAATCATTTTGGTTAATGAAATATCTCTAAAGAATCTACGTTAGTGGAGCTGACTAATGCAAACAAATATATCTGGGTGGATTCTAAGGTATTGGAAACCCTTTCTATTTTAAGTGATTCGACGACTGTGAGTACGACTAATATCGTCGTCGGTTGCTCATCAGACTTGTCGGTTCTCCTTGTAGAATCAAGCAAGAGGATATGTATCACTTTTAACGAGTGTTCCATTCTTTTTTATAAGTGCATATTTAAAAAGTTAAACATGCAGTTTCCCTTATCCGAGTTTGAGGTGGAGGTTTTGAAGATTCTGAAGATTTCCCCCTCATAGCTTTATCATGGTGTTTGGGCTTTTATAAAATTGTTCCAATTCAAGGGTGAATACTGGTCTTGGAAACCCTCCTTGCGGTTATTCTTCCATCTTTTTTGCAATAATACTAACCTATAGGTACAATATCCGGGATCGGGGCTTATTGTGCTATGACAAAATGTTCCTTTGTTCAGTCTTTTCAGTGAGAGCTGGGGCCATTTTCGTGGGAGCTTTATGCTGGTAAAGCCTCGTTCTCTAAAAGCTCATTCCACGTTCTATTGTGTACCTACTAGGTATTCTTGTTCCCGCTCGAATAGGTTCCCAAAATATTATGCTTGGATCCATTTCCACCGTAAACCTCATTAGTACTTTGTTCAACTGAATTCTCTCACCCCTGAAGAGGTTATGTTGAAGAAACATTTGGAACCTATTTATAGGGGTCTTGGCTATGAAGATGGGTTTTTCAATACTGAAGTGAAGTCTTCTCAGCAAAAGAAGTGATTCATTGATACCTATATTATTATGGACAGGGTCTGTATTCTTGAGAGGAAAGAGTGAAGGTGGAGTCATAACAATTTTTTATGGGTATTTGAGATTGGAAAATAAAATTGATGCTCTATATAAGGTTTATCCATTGCCAAAGAGCGAGAGGCTCAAGGTGTTAAATTTTTTCCCCGACCCGGGAGATCACTCCCCCTCCCTCCGTTGGCTTTACCATTCCTGATATTGTGGAGCCTTCCTCGATCACTCCTGAACATGATAAGCCTTTTTCTAGGGATGTTTCCATGATTGTTGAAGACCTGTCTCGGTTCCCAGGAAGAGACAAATAAATGGACCCGATTATTCAAAGGTGTTGTTTCGGGGTCGACCACTTCTCTTTTCAAGATGGCAGTTATTCTGCCAGCCCAAATTTCCAGCACACCCTAGGAGGTTTGTGCGACCATATCCGAAGAAGACCCGACTTACCTTTAAAATCTCTCTACAGAGAGAAATATGGAGATTTTCTTATTAGCTACTTTTTACACCCATCAGGTTTATTTTTTATTCTCCTTGGCTGCTGCTGGCATGAGGGACGTTATGTCAATAGGAAATCCTTCCAAAGAGAGTGATATTTGGAAGGGTAAATGTGAATATATGGAACAAAAATGGTTTAAGCTTCAAGAGGAGACATCTTCCTTTTAGGATAAGATTATCCGTGTCGCGTCTTTTCAGAAGGAGATGTAAAAATCAAGGCCATGCTTCTTCTTTAGCTTCCAGGATCGCGAAACTTGATTTCTTCCTAAAGACATAGAATAAGTCCTAACTACATACCACTGCCCCTGCAATGGAGATGAAGATCCATGTCGAGGAGTATTTATAGGCTCTTCAACAGGAGAAGGAATCCTAATCCAAGGACCGGAACACCCATGATGACCGGGTGGCTGAGCTAAGGAAGCTAAACAAATCCCTATAGAAAATTCCCTAGAATGTGTATGGGGTCTTTGACCAGTTAGATGATCAGGTGAAAACACTATGCCCGGACATCTCTATTTCCCGCTCACAACTTAACCCGTTTAAGGTCTTTCTGGATTGTGCCTTGTGGACGGCCTTAGTACAATGTCTCAGGATAGATGGACTTAATTTCTTTCTCTTTTTGTTTTTCTTGTATTGTTTAATAGAGTATGATGCCTTTACGTTCTTTTTTCATCTTCATGAATATTAATATTTATATGTTTACCTTATTACTTGATGTTTCTAGGTGTATGATATGATTTATTTTATTCCCTTCCTGGTATTGTTTGCTTTATTATCTTGGTCGTTGTGTACTTGGTTTCTGAGCTCCGAACCAGCTAGTTGGTTCCTGCTTCGGTCGTGATCAAACATGATTACTTTGTAAGTGAGATTTGTCCCTTTGATGTTATCCTCTCAGGGCCTTTGAAGCCAGTTGTCAGTTTTTCTATTGATAAGATTCAAAATGCTTGCTGAACTCAGTAGTTTTGATTCAAGTTGGAACAACGACTAAATTTAGTATTCATTAGTTCCGGTCAAGGAGAGTTGATGATACTCTTCAGCATCACTAGGAACCGTTCTAAGCCAAAGGTTGGGTTCCTGTCCTTACCCCTAGATTTCGTCATAGCTCGAGGTGGATATCTTCGGGCTCCACCGCTTACGCTCTTATAATGGCTAGTTCATAAAAAGGGTATGTGCCAGCTACACTTCAAACGCGTTCCACCAGGAGGTGCCCTGCTTCATAAACATAGTCTTTACCATGTCACCAAAAGCTATAATGGTATTCATGAAGATATTATTTATTTTGAATATAAGATTTACATATTCAAATTTTGAAGGGTCGCGAGAGACACTTATCTTGTCGGGAAAATTGCAAGTATATCGTGTGCAACTTTGTAACATGAGGATGTTGATGCACGTTCCCAAGAAATTTGGCTCTAAGGAGTTCGAGTCTGTTCATCTATCGACTGGTTTATCCTTGAAATAATGTGAGTTATGGTATCCCATTGGCGTTATCTTAGTTTCCTTTTGGTTAGGATGTTGGGTCGACCTTATTTGTCGTGTATGCGTCTAGAATAAATGCTCACAGCTAGCAATGGTGTTCGATCGGCTGAGTCGTTTGCCTACTAGCACGCGTTAACCAATGATTTAGATTTAGTTAAGCAGATTCTATTAAAATCAATATAATACATCCTCGTTTCCCAAGGGATCTCTTAGCTAGTCCAACATTTGGAGAAACTTCCTCCTATGTGTAGGTGTCAAATAGTTTTTCGAACATGATGACGATAACTTTGGATTTCCATGGATATCGCCTTTTTCTTTGTTGTGAGACGCGTTGGGCATCTGGATTGACATTTTCGCTGATGGCACACTCTATCGGGGTTGATGTCGAGCATTTCTCATGGAGTGAAAACGAGGGGGTCCGCATAAGCCCAAAGTCATTTAATCAGTGTAGTTCTTTTAACATTGAAGGTAGTATGGATCATATCTTCATGAATTTGGTTGGATTATCTTCAAGCTGAATGGATTCAGAGGTCCTTTTTCAAAATTTATCAAACTTCTTCTTCATGCACGTCGAGGTTGATCCTATTGACTTTCTCCAAAAATTCTCCTTTCTTCCGCTTTCTCTTTCTTCAATCGTTATTGTTAGAGTTGTCACTCTACAAGGGCGAGTTATAGAATTGTTGAAGGCCAAGAGATTTCTGCCTCTATATGGACTCATTTCTAGTTGGCAGAGTTCTAATGGCTCAAAGATCTCGGTGTAAAAAACATTACATGAACTTATGTAGTCTACGAGGACTCATGTTACCATGTGATATAAAACAGTGACTATTGTAACTAACGTAACTATGAGTTCGAGACTCCATTTATCTTGTCGCGATCTAAAAAACTTGGCATCGGTCGATCCTTTCTTTACGATCTGGTGTTATTCGTTGCTTAGATGAGGTAGTCTAGTGAAATATCTCTGTGAATTATTTCTTTCGTGCAGAGCTCATCGATAATGGAGAATAAAGGTGAGGCCAAATTGACGGATTTGGCAGAATTCTTTGGTGCGATATAAAAGGTTATCCCTTCCATCTTTCAATGGTTTCGGTAGAGATCTGACTTTGGATTGAGAATGATCTGTTCATGGAATTAGATCATGAAATTTTGTAAGAATTTGATGTCGTTTCCCTCAGGCGGCACCACTGTTCTGAATGAGAGCCATATTTAGTGGCGATTGATGGCGTATGACTCTTGAATTGCTGATGCTAATCTCCAATAAAGTGGTGTAGGGTGGATTTACAAGGTTAAAACTCTAACGTCTAAGTGAGTTATGGAGTCCAAGATGAGTATGGTAAAAAGTGGATATCAGAAATATGTTACTTAAATCTCACATGTAATGACTATATACATTAGATAAGTTTGGTTGTGCTTAAACATGATTGAACCTGTATATTAGGCCTTTGACCTACCCAAAACAGGTTACCTAATGGAATATTTGCATATGGGTATGTTAAGTATAGTGACACTATGCAATTTCACCTTATTTTATAGTTTATAATGTCTTATTCATACCAGATTTTCCATTAATTTGCTTTGACATTCCACTTTGTGTCAATCTCCAAATTTTCTAGTAAATTTTACTTGTATGCAATGATGTATTTAGATGCAAGGCACTATGAATATGATTGGTTATAATGAATGGTTGTATTACCTCAATGTCACGAGCAAGAATGTGTATGTTTCTGCCATTAATGCCTTAAAGCTTGATACAATTATAGATAATGTTCTATGGGATTTTAGATTTATATACACTAGGATGAACATTTTTCATTCTAAGATTTCCTTTGTTATTAGAGATCAAAAAGTTATTTGTGATGTTTGTCACTTTACTAAACCTAAGAAATTGCATATGCTTCTAGTTTTAATAAAACATCAAAGACATATATTTTTAGAGAATTTCTTAAAGAACATATATGTTTCTAATGCACCACATGAGATTTCAAAAATGTTCTCAGTTTTTGGAGATGTATATCCGGACGCATCCAAATACACATATTTCATTCGTTTTTGAGTAACCCCTCAATTTTATGAATAAATTTATTCCGAAAATGCATCTCCGGAAAATTTTCATAAATTTATTTTCGAAAACTTAAAAAACAGGAATATATGGATGTTGATTTGATGAATATTTTAAACATCACTTAACTAAGTTTATAATTGCATTGTACTTATGTAGCTTTTATCCATTGCATCCTTTTTAAAAAATTAAAATCATAATATTAAAATACAAGTTAACCTGGCCCATCGGGCCACATGGTCCATCAGAATATGGGTTGTACTCGATTTTGATAGCCCATGAATTAATTGGCTCGAGCCACTACAGTCCATTTATATGTGTTATTCCACTGGGTCGAAGCAGGTTGGGCCGGACCGGCCCATTTGACAGCTCTATTAAAGGTATTTTTATTGCACTCTATATATTATGAAGATACTATGTGAAAATACTAAAACGGCCACAAATTCCTGAGATGCATCTCTGGATGCACCCTGAGTATATTGAATTTTGAATTAACTTTAAAATACTCCGGAGATGCATTTTCAAACTTATTTCGAAGATGCATCTCCAGAAGGTATAGAAGCTTAAATCGCGCCAAAACCATTCTCCTCCCTAATTTCTACAAAAACTCAAAACTTTCTATAACAATCTCAAAAAAAATTCCATCAACCAATTCCAAAATCAAACAATCAAACTCAAAGGTTCTTCAATCAACATTAAGTACATTAGGGACATCATCCACTACTGAAGTAAATTCTAAATTTGTAAGTTTTTTTTTTTATGTTTTGATAAGTTTTGAGTTTTTTGTAAATGAGCAAAAAATGATGATTTAGGTAAGAAAGGAGTAGAAATTGCATGAATGGTAGTTTTTATATACTATAAAACATGTTTGTTGGTTGAAAATAACGATCAAACCATTATTTTTGGGGTTTGTATGTCTAGATTGCCACCATTAAAAGACCTGAAGAATTGTAAAAATTTTCGGAGATGCATCTCTGGAATTTTTCAACGTTTAGTTTCTCAGTAATCGGAGATGCATCTCCGAAAATTATCTGTCTGTTTTTTTATTTTCTTGCTTGTAGTGTTACTTGTACTAATTGTCTGATATACTTACAAGCATTATGGCTGATAGAGATGATAGACTGAGGCACAAGAGGATTATACAACATGCATTAGTGCGGAGGGAGAAAAGTCAGGTTTTAGAAGCTCCTGTTCACTCTAGCCATGCGAAGGTATCTACTTATGGGGCTCATGCTTCTCCATATTTTTCTTCCCGGAGGAGACAAGTTTCACCTACTGACGCATCACCCCCTCCATCCTCCCGCAGGCGACAGGTTTCACCTATTCAGGCACCAGAGGTACCCAAGTCACCAATGATTAAGTTTGCAAATTTTCTTTCTAATTGTTGTCGCATAATTTTAGATGATCACTGTTTGTAGTGACCTGTTTCTACAATTAAGTATTTATATTATTATATATTATAATGTTATCATTTTAATTTTTATATGTTGTTTATTGACACATAATTTCAAGTTTTTTTAATAATATTTTTAATAATATAGATACAAACATTATTACATATCTTTAATGATATTAAATATTCTTAAGATATACTGGTATACAAAATACTATTATAGTATATCTGTTTTTGTGCTAATGCAATGCAAGTGAATCATTGGTAAAAAAATTCAAATAATTTTATTGAACATGTGATTTTCTATAACTTATTTTATTCTTACTACAATTTTTTTATAACTTATTTAATTTTACATAATAACTTATGTATTCTGATTGAAATATTTTTATAAATAATGTCAAAAACAAAAAAATAGTAAAGTTGGGATTGTATAAACGGGACAATTATATGCGCTTAAATAATATTGTTATAAACGGGGACAACTTTAATTTTGATTTAATTTTTTTAAGGGCACAACTTTAATTTTGATTAAATATTGTTGTTTTATACGGGCACAACTTAATGTTTGATTCAAATTTTTGTATATAAGATAAAATACTACTGTAATAGACGGTAGCAACTATAATTTTGATACAATTTTTTTTATATGTGAAAATATACTATTGTTATAAATGAGAACAATTCAATTTTGATTCACATTTTTTTATATACGGAAAAATATTATTGGTTTAAACGGGCACAACTTTAATTTTTATTCAAAATTTTTTATATAAGATAAAATACAACTGTTATAAACAGAGACAACTTTAATTTTGATTCAATTTTTTTTATATACGAATACAATACTACAAGTTATAAACGGCCACAACATTTTCTTATAATTTTCAATTTGATTAACAATTACACGTCCATACCATAAAATCCTCGAACAGACAGGCCCGTACGAACGCACGGGTTAGTTACTAGTTGTCTGGTATACTTACAATCATTATGGCTGATAGATATGATAGACTGAGGCACAAGAGGATTATACAACATGCATTAGTGCGGAGGGAGAAAATTCAGGTTTTAGAAGCTCTTGTTCACTCTAGCCATGCGAAGGTATCTACTTATGGGGCTCATGCTTCTCCATATTTTTCTTCCCGGAGGAGACAAGTTTCACCTACTGACGCATCACCCCCTCCATCCTCCCGCAGGCGACAGGTTTCACCTATTCAGGCACCAGAGGTACCCGAGTCACCAATGGTACCTGAGGCACTAGTGCCACCTATGACTGATGATGCTTCTAAGTCAGTGCCACCTTTGACTGATGATGCTTTTTAGCCAGTGCCACTTCCGGCTACTGAGGTTGCTGTGCCAGAGCCACCTTAGGCATTTAAAGGAGGCCATATAGAGTTGTCACTACTGCTTCTGTACCCAGACCATAGTGCCAAACATATCTGGAACAAAGAGGTAACATTAGTTGGATTCATTCTTTATAATTTATGTTTATTATTATATTACTAGTTTCTGACATTGATTTATTTTTCTAGGAGACCGTGATCTGCTGAAGTTTATTAAACACATGCAGAAGATTATTGGCTTGCCTCAACCGAATGAGGAGTGGTTTCAGGTATCTTTGTCCCTATTTAGGATGAAGTACTTGTGCATAACCGTTTATATTACGGTCAACCATGGGATGCTTTATGCATTCATGGAGAGATGGCACACCGAGACCTCATTATTTCATCTTCCGCTTGGTGAGATGTCTATCACACTCCACGATGTGTCGTGTTTGCCGCATCTTCTGATCAGGGGGAAACTTCTAGATCATTGGAGGATTTGTAGAGACGAGACACTCGAGATGATGGTAGACTATCTAGGAGTTGACCCAGATGATGCCATGACGGAGATGGAAAAAACCAGAGGGGCTCATGCTAGATTTGAGTTCCTAAAAAAGGTATACACATATGAGATCCTTATAGAACATGAGGCTAGAGGTGATGACGAGCAGGTGGGGCTCCATAGAGCGTATGTTATGAGAGCATACCTGCTATATTTGGTTGGCACTATGATTTTTATGGTCAAGAGTGTCACTTATACAGATGTTGTCTACCTGCGGTACTTCAAGGACTTAGAGCAGATCCATGAGTACAACCGAGGCACGCTTGTTTGGTCTACTTATACTCGAAGTTATCTGAGGGTTGTAGGTGAAAGACGAAGTAGATGACAGGCAACATCACACTACTGACGATAATATTTATTGATCTTTTAGTGTTTGTGTGTCATTTTTATTACATTTTTACAATGCCATTACTGATGATTCGTGTGTTCAAACACTTTTCAGACTTGGATCCTCCAACACTTCCCGTGTATTTCCGGTTGGGCGTGTGTACCGACTTACACAGAGGATATGTCACATGCTTCTGCATTTGCCCCACTTAGAGGGAACCATGTGATATATCCATTTAGAGTGTATCTTGATCACTCGGTTGCCGAGGATATGCACTTCAACAGTTATGTCGATCACCGTGAGATGTGGTCATTTGACGACATAGTGTTATACTCGGGATGGTTGGCTTGTGACTCACGTCTCACATTTCCTCCTCTCTCTGAGCACGTCATGCGACAGTTCGGATACACCTAGACTATTCCTAGACACCATATTGTCTCTGCTCCTCCTTTTATGACACATAGAGAGATGGATGTCATGTTTGATGATTATCTTAGTTATCTGGTACTGAAGGAGACATGAAGTAGCATAGCTGAGAGCGATTGGAGCTACGTCGATGGGTACATCAGGGTGCCACATCCATATATGGTGCATGATGCTCCAGGAGATTCACCGAGGCCAACTCATCTGGAGATACTAGAGAAGTAGCAGACACAGTTAGATCATGCTCATGATGTCTTTCCTAGATGTCGTTGCATAGTGGAGATTGCGTAGACAAGTATTGACAGAGGTATCTTTCCTGATGGGTCTGATGTGAGGCAGATCTTAAATGCCATTGTGATGGAGGCACGAGAGGCACTGATATACCTGAGACAGTGGCGGAGGACAGGGGTATTGAAGGCTGAGGAGTCAGAGGAGTTGTAGTTCGACATACGCGGTAATGCAGTAGTATATAGTATTGGAATAATATAAGAAAATGTGAGTAAGTGGGAAAATAGTCCCACATTGGATAGGAATGTTGTGACTTGAGCATTTATAAATAGGAGAACCCACTCACCTATCACCTTAAGGTTTTAGGTGGGCAAGTGGTGTGTCTCTCACAAAGGTGCCTAATCCTATACTATGTATCAATGCTCCCTAGTAAACTCCCCCCAACAAATGGTATCATGAGCCTTTGGTTCGAGAAAAGGACCGACTTACTTGTATCGAAATGCCCAGGAAGTGGTGTTCCGTTGAAATCGACGCCCAGGAAGAGGTGTATTGAAATGCCCTTGAAAAAGGTGTCAACGGCGGTACAAGTATAAAAAAAGGGGAACATTGTGGACTCACACTTGAGGGGGAGTATTGGAATAATATAAACAAGTGTGAGTAAGTGGGGAAATAGTCTCACATTGGAAAGAATGTGGTGACTTGAGCATTTATAAGTGGGAGAACCCACTCATCTATCACCTTAAGGTTTTAGGTGGACAAGTGGTATGTCTCTCACAAAGGTGCCTAGTCCTACACTATGTATCAATGCTCTCTAGTAAACTCCCCCCAACATATAGTAGTTGTACTTTAGATTCATTATGGATTGTATTTTATTTTGACTTCATTCTACTTTATCATGTATTTTGACTTTATTTGTATATGTCATTTTTGGACCATCTGGAGTTATATATGTTATTTTTTCATATCGATTGTATGATTTAAATCTCATCACATAACAAGATTCCTAACGTTTATAAATTATCACTTTCATTTGCGTAAACCATAAACAAACATAATTTGAACTGCTCTGATAGGATACAGAGATGCATCTCCATAAACCCTAAATTGAGATGCATCTCTGGAACAATAAACATGTAAAACACCTCAAGAGTGGGATTCATGGTGCATGTTTTAAAATATTACGGAGATGAATCTCCAGATCAATTAACGCTTTGATTTAAGACAAGGAAAATCCAAAAATACATCTTCTAAATCTGAGAGGCATTTTAAATTTTCCATATGATATTATTTTACCTCATATGACACGATAAAAAATTCCCCTATATTAATATGCATGTTAATGATTTTTGTGTCCATCATTATTTTTCTCCATTATTGTTTTCTTATTTTTCTCCATTATTATTCTCTTTCTTTCTAAATGATGTTATTGATATTTTTATCAAAAAATAATTTTTAATTCCTATAACGAGGAACACGTTATTTTTAAAAATTCAATATTTTATCATTTATATGGTTCCATTTGTTAGTTGTCGTATTACATCAACAATTTTTATTAAAAAAAATATATTTGCTTGATCTTTCACTTGAGTCACTCTATTATTTTCTTCTCTTATTTCCGCATGAGGATAAGTACAACTTTTTAATATAAAATAATTTGGTTGCTAAATATATTTTTCTTCAGATTCAGTCTTTCAAAAATTTAATTATTTCGGTTAAGTCTTCATAATTTTACCTTTTACTCTCAAGTTTTCAGTCCACATTTTCTATATAAATAATTGTAAATTTAGGAAAAATTTGAGAAAGCAAACTTAAAATTTTGTGGTCGATTTATCAAAAGAGAGAACTAATAACTGAATAATTTAATTTTAGATGAAATGTGGTGTTTTTTGAAATAGAGAATTCAGAGGCTTAAAACGTTTCAACTTTTAAATAATTCAATGTGCTGTATCTTTAGTAGTAATCGAGGATTTTATAATTTTAGATACAAAATGAATATTGATTATAATAATTAAAAGAATCAAAGAATCAAATCATATAAATAAAATTAATCAATTAAAAAATTTAAACAATACATTAGTTGACCACGTTTTTTAAGAAAATTGATTCACGAGTAATATTATAAATTCTAACAATATTATACATATATACATCATCGTATACATGAATTTAATAGTAATTAGATGTCTAACATGACATACGCACTTATTATTAAGAACTCAATCTTCTAATGTGATTTATTTTAATACAAATTAGGTATTCTGTGTGTACCTGTAAATACTAATTTTTTAAATTTAATAAAATCGTAATAAATGATAAACTCTCTAAAAAATTTAATAGTACTGCATGCCCATTATATATATATATATATATATATATATATATATATATATATATATATATATATATATATATATATATATATATATATATATATATATATATATATATAGGGTTCATATCATATGAGAATGCAATTTTTATGTAGGAACATGAGAATGAATCTGAATCATTAGATTTTAAAATAAATGGTGGAGATTATGTGTGGTTTTTGTTTTTCTCTCTCCTCCATTATTATAATAAATGATGGAGGATAGAGAAAAAAAACGGACATATAATCTTCACCATTTATTTTAAATTCTAATAGTTCAGATTCATTCTCATGTTCTTACATAAAAATAGCATTCTCATATGATACGTTCCCTATATATATATATATATATATATATATATATATATATATATATATATATATATATATATATATATCCACAAAAAATACTATAAGCCGCATAATTATTCTGAATGAAATACATCATGAAAAATTGCCAAGGTTCTAAAAGAAATTTTTCTCTACAAATTCTATCTCAACAAGAAGAAGTCAATATTATTAATTGAATGTTAATTCAAATTATAGTATTCAGAATTATATGTGTAATTACTGTTAATAATTACTATTCTATTTATGAACAAAAAAGTTTAAACTTTTCATTTCTCTGATACGGGTTAAAAAGTAATCTTATTAATTGATATGATAAATTAAAAATAAATTTTAAATTTAAACCATGCAATATCTTTAATCAAATCATCACAAATATTTTGATGCATGCTGAGAAAATCTCGTAGTAGAATCAATATAATTTTCCACCACTATTTAGGGGTTTGAAATTTTGTTTTGGTCCAGCTGGTGCCACTTAATTACACTACAAAATTTGACAAATATGAAAAGAATAGAGGGTTTCTTATCACACCACCCTTGTTTCTTAGGCACCATCTAAATTTCCGTTTTTATCTCCAATTTCTGGATGTGCACATCCGGACGCACCCTTTCTCTAAAATTTTTCAGTTTTTTCCGGATGTGCACATCCGGAAGAATTCCTGATCTGCAAATCCGGAAAAAATCAAAAAAATTTCATAAAATCATTTACTTCTAAATATAATTAAATCCAATATAATTAAAATCCAACATAATTACACTTAATATGATTTTTTCAATATAATTAAATCCAATATAATTAAAATTAATATGATGTTTTTAATATAATTAAATTCAATATAATTAAATTAATTTTAGAAGTAAATACCATATAATTTTAATTATAATTTAGAAGTAAATACCATATAATTTTAAATACCAATATAATTAAATCCAATTTTAGAAGTAAATATCATATAATTTTAAATCCAATATAATTAAATTAATTTTTTCAATATAAAAATATCATTTAAAATTAAATACCATATTAATCATATTAATTATATTGAAAAAAAATTAATCATATTAAATATCATATTAATTTTAATTAATATAGATTTTAATTATATTGGATTTAATTATATTGGATTGAATAATATTGAAAAAATAATATTAATTTTAATTATATTGGATTTTAATTATATTAGATTTAATTATATTTAGAAGTAAATGATTTTATGGAATTCTTTTGATTTTTTCCGGATTTGCAGATCAAGAATTCTTCCGGATGTGCACATCCGGAACATATCAGCGTTTTTTAAAAATTTGGTGCGTCCGGATGTGCAAATCTAAAATCTTAGGACAAAAATAAAATTTCACATGATACCTAAAAAACTTGGGTGGTGTATTAAGAAATTCTCAAAGAATATGTTATAGGATTTTACATCGTATTGTTAAAGTGGTGGAGATTGTAAGTAGATTCTGGACAAAAGTATTTTGTAAGTGTGTTTGATTTTACATAGATAGGACTTATATTATTCTTCCAGGAGGGTTTTAATTTTGCATCTACTACCAATCGTCAATAATATTCTTCAAAAAGAAGTAAATCGCAAAACTAATCAATCACACTTTTTATTAAAATAGTATTTTGTTGTATATGTACGTACGCTTTTGTTTCATGGTAGTTTTTCATAATAAGTTTTGTGTCGTGCCAAAATTGATTTTCATTTCTAAGGGAAAGAAAATCGGCGTTTGTTTATTTATATTATTTATTTTGGAAGGTGTTTATTTGTTTAAATTTTTATTTTGGTAAAATTGAATTTATCTCTACAATTTTAATAAATATATTAACAAAACCTAATATTAGTAGATTAACATAGTTGTGCCACCATCTTTTATTAGAAGATAAAATTAATCATCATAAAAATTATATTTATAGATTAAAAACACTTCATTGTTATTCATTATCCTTTGAATTATTTATAAAAGTTTAATCGTCTATGCGGTTAGAAAGTCAAAAGCGTCAAACACATAAGATATAACATCATATAACATCCCTTTTGCTTATTAAAAAAAAAAAAAACACAAAAGATATAACATCATATTAATGATAAGTGTCAAAACATGTTTTCTTATGTGAGGAAACTCCATATAGGTTTATTTACTTCTTTTTCAGGTTTTCTAAATTTTCTCTGATTTTAATTTTTGTCATCTTCCTTTATTCTTGTGTTGAAAGTCTTATTACTTGGCTGCTTTATGAATATTTTGAATTTATGGACTAGCAATGTCATATCTTCAACAGAATATGAATCGTTTTCTTTCATGCCTTAGAGAGCTAGACTTTTCTTCTTCTTGTTACATTTTTCATCATCAATTAGCCTTTTCAGCTTTGTCTTGTGTTCTTGCAACTTTCTAAACAAAGTAGTCAAATTTATAGAAGACAGGTCCATATAATCAAAAATTGCAGTGACATTAGGTTGCCAAATGCGGTTTAAGCATCTAAGAACTTTTATAACCAACCTTTTATTTTGAAATACTTTACCCAGAGTTCTTATATGATTCACAGTGTTAATAATTTTTTTCCATATCCTGAATTTTCTTTAAGTTTCATTATAAAAATTTTATACTCGTAGGTCAATGTGTTCGTTCAATCTCTTTTCACCTCTATTGTTCCTGCATGGATAACTTGAAGGGTGTTCTATATTTCTTTAATGTCAAGAGCAATAACGATAATAGTTTTTGCTTTCAAACTGTGCACCACTTTTTATTGTGAATTAGGATGCCTTAAAACAAAGTATAAATGGTTTCTTTATGATCAAGAAACCCACAAGGGTTAGGGTTAACAAGGAAAAACAAGAAGAACAACAAATATTGGTTATAACTGTTATTCTTTACTTTCTCTTTAAATCAAATTACAAGTACTCAAGAATAACAAATAACCCTCTCAACCTAATTAGGATTTGTCACACTTAAGATGAGAGACTAGTATGATATTTATAATAAACCTAACATACTAAACTAATAGGTTTTTTAACAATTACCCATTACAAGCTAACTTAGGGTACAAGCTAACTTAAACAATTGGATCCTTAACACAAGACCCAATTCGACAACTACATACTAGAGCACAATTCGACTACAACATGTAGGTTTTCGACAACAGCATGTGAGCAGACTTCGACGGCATGCTAAAATACTAGAGTTCGATCCAATATCTCACAAATCTCCACCTTGGAACAAACTCTATAACATCAAGAAACAAACTAGCTTTCTTCATGCAGTTTTATCAACTGCATACAGTGGAAAAACTTGCAACTGGGCAACGTCTTGGTGATCATATCAGCAACATTATAATCTACTGAAACCTACAGCATTTGGACTTCTCCACGCTCGATTACCCCTTTGACGAAATGCAACCTCGCATTAATGTGCTTAGTTCGCTAATGATAAGCTAAATTCTTCGACAGATGTATTGCACTTTGACTATCACATTTAACAGTGACAACTCGACCTTGAAGTTTCAGCTCCTTTGCAAAACCTTCAAGCCACAATGCTTTTTTCACAGCTTCAGTTAGGGCGATATATTCAGCTTCAGTAGTTGATAAGGCAACAACTTTCTGAAGAGTTGCTTTCCAACTGATTGTTGTGCCAAACATAGTGAACACATATCCATAAATAGATTTTCTAGAATCCATACAACTTGCATAATCAGAGTCGACATATCCTTCGATTGCTGCTTTACTATCTTCACCCAAGGCTCTACCATAAATTAGGACTCTGTTTAGAGACCCATTTATGTACCTTAGAATCCACTTCAATGCTTGCCAATGAGCCTTTTTAGGATTCGCCATGTACTTGCTTACAAGACTTACTACATATGCTATGTCAGGTCTAGTACATACCATATCATACTTCAAAGAACCCACTACATTAGCATATGAAATGCTATTCATATAAGCTCTTTCGACATCAGTACTGGGACACTGATCTATACTCAGCTTGAATTGAGGGTTTGTCGGAGTCACAATAGGCTTTGAATTCGACATACCATACTTTTCGAGAATCTTTCGTAGGTATGCCTCTTGAGATAAGCATAATTTCGACTGCTTTCTATCTCTTCGGATGTCAATCTTAAGAATCATAGATGCAGCTCCTAGATCCTTCATTTCAAACTCCTTATTGAGTCCAGCCTTCACCCTCATTTCATCTTCGACATTGTTGCTTGCTATTAGAATATCATCCACATAAAGCGACAAAATAACAAATGAATTACCAGGTCGAAATCTGAAATAAACACAGTGGTCGAACTGACTTTTAATGAAACTTATGCGTGCTATGAACTTGTCGAATCTCCTATTCCATTGTCAAGGAGATTGTTTTAGTCCATATAAAGATCTTTTCAGCGCACACATAATTTTCCTTCCCCTTTTCGACAGACCCAGGTTGCACACATTATTATTCTCCATCATTGTTTTCTTATTTTTTTTCCATTATTATTCTCTTTCTTTTTAAATAATGTTATTAATATTTTTATCAAATAACATTATTAATTCCTATAACAAGAAACACGTTATTTTTAAAAATTCAAAATTTTATCATATAAATGGTTCCATTTGTTAGTTGTCGTATTACATCAATCATTAAAAACAATATTTGCTTGATCTTTCACTTAAGTCACTCTATTATTTTCTTCTCTTATTTCTGCATGAGGATAAATACAACTTTTTAATATAAAAATAATTTGGTTGCTGAATATATTTTTCTTCAGACTCAGTCTTTCAAAATTTTAATTATTTCAATTAAGTCTTAATAATTTTAGCTTTTACCTTCGAGTTTTCAATTCACATTGTCTATTTAAATAATTGTAAATTTAGGAAAAGTTTGAGAAAGCAAACTTAAAATCTTGTGGTCCATTTATCAAAAGAGAGAACTAATAACTGAATAATTTAATTTTAGATGAAATGTGGTGTTTCGTGAAATAGAGAATTCAGAGGCTTAAAACGTTTCACACTTTTAAATAATTCAATGTGCTGTATCTTTAGTAGTAATCGAGGATTTTATAATTTAAGATACAAAATAAATATTGATTATAATAATTAAAAGAATCAAAGAATCAAATCAAATAAATAAAGTTTACCAATTAAAATATTTAAACAATACAATAGTTGACCACGTTTTTTATCAGAAATTGATTCACGAGTAGATATTATAAATTCTAATAATATTATACATAGATCTACGTATACATCTACGTATACATGAATTTAATAGTAATTAGATGCCTAACATGACAAGATACGCCCTTATTATTAAGGACCCAATCTCCTAATGTGATATTTTAAAGGAGAGAAATATATGAACAAAAAAAATACCATAAGCTGCATAATTATTTTGAATTAAATACATGTCATGAAAAATTACCACGGTCTAAAAGAAAATTTTCTCTACAAATTCTATCTCAACCGAAGAGGTCAATATTAGTAAATTGAATGTTATAGTTAGAGTTCAATATATATATATATATATATATATATATATATATATATATATATATATATATATATATATATATATATATATATATATATATATATAGGGGTGGACAAGACCCGCAAACCCAGTCCAAACCGGTAAAAACCGAAGAAAAAAAAATAAATGGGCGGGTTCAAACGGCCCAACGGGTCTAGCGGGTGAAATAGTCGGTTTGAGGTGGGTTATAATGGGCGGGCTGGGTAATAAAAACTGAACCGCGGGTACCCAGACCCGCTCAAAATTCATTAATATGTAACCATGTAGTTTTACACATAGAATGGCACTAGCAGATGAAACACGCTCATTTCACTCATTTCATCACCAAACTCTCCCTCTCTCTCATTCGAAACCCTAGCAAAGCTCCACACACACTCTCTCTCTCAAACCACAATTTCTTTCCTCCTCTCACCAATCACCACTGTAACTAACCCTCAGCGCCACCACCACTCCACCACGAGGAATACTCAGTCCACCACAATCACTCACTGTTACTCACCCTCACCGTTATTCTCACTAACCTTCACAAAAAACCATTTTTCTACTTCGATCTGCCATTGTTCTACATTTATTTGCAAGGTTTGTGGTTCTAATTCAGTTTTAGAGTTATGTATGGTTAGGTTTTTCTATTTAGGGTTTTGAATAACCATTTTGTGTTGATATGATGTCTTATTTTCTGGTGTTGTTTCTCATAAACATTTGGACATTTCAAGAAATTTGACATAGATTCAAGGATTGTAAGGTTTCTTGTTTTTATTTCTGACATTGTTGTTTTTATTTTATGATAGGTTAATCGAGTTCAAGGGTGATTTGGAGTTGGACGATATTCTAATTAAAGTAAGCCTGAATTTGTTATTTTGATTTCTTAGTTGTTGTTTTGAATTCTAACTTTATTGTTTTGATTTCTGATTTGTTGTGTTGAATTCTGATTTGTTCCCCAATTGACTCTTGTTACTTTGGGTATAGATAACTTAAAGCTACCAGTTGAAGGGCCGTGTGATGCGTTTCGTAAGTTTTCTGTGTCACCCTTTGCATTTTCCTAACAACTGTCTCATCTAACATTAAAAGAAAAGTGACATTAACATGTTATAACTCTTTCAAAAACAAATGTTTACTTTCAGAATTGAGCAAGGAGGAGGCTGAGATAGCAGATGAGCACTTGCAGTACTGGATAGTCTTAGCTCTAAAACCCCTTCCTCAAAAGACCTTCCTCACAAAATGTAGTTGATGGTACGGTCAATTTCGTTCCTTCTACCCCTTTATGACCTTGTGGCATCAATTTATGTGGTATGAATTTTACTAGGATTTGAATTTTGTTCAGTATATGAGAGACAATGGATGCTTGTTCTTTTTCCCCACACCTTGCCTCTTTTCTAAGGTCTTTCATCTGTGAATTAATTTGTTGTGGGATGGCATTCAAGTATAGATATAATAAGAAGAATTAACTTGGATTTCAGTATTTCCTTTTCTCATGATAGTTCTTGATATTCAATATTTTTAATTAAGAATCCATTATATGTTGGGATCATTTTTGGGAACTGCTGATTGGATTTTTAATTCCTACCATATCCTATGCATACTACATACTAGTAGTAAAGACAACAGTAATACAAAATCTACATATGCATATCCCTTCTGTTCTTTTTCAAGTGTCCATTTCTTAGATATATTTAATACTATTTATCTATTATTTAAAAATGGAAGGTTATAGGAAGATGAGATATTAAACAAATAAGGTATCATAGAAAGTCATTGAGTGTTATTATAGGAAGATGAGATATTAAACAAATAAGATGATATACTATTTCCAGCATACATGTACTATAGACATTGTTGCTAATTTTTAATTCTTTTTAAATTCATTTTCTTGATCAGCATATGATTGAATTTTGTACATGTTTCTACCAAAAGTATTACATGTTTCTTTTTAATTCTTAGGGTGTTTGAGTTGCTTTCCATTTTTAAATTTAAGTGCTATTTGTAGATCTATCTTTTTATGTTATTTGTTATTGTTCATGTACCTTAGTGCTATTTGTATTTGTAGTTGTGTAATAATTATGTTTAAGTTGTTTTTTATGCTATTTGTATTTGTACAACTGAGTCCATTTTGAAACTTGTTAAGTCCATTTTGAAGTGCACACAAAAGGAACCTGATTCAGATGCTAATGTGTTTTGTTTTTTTACATTTCATTTTAGATTGGTTCATTTCTTATGGGATGGCTTGCTGTTGAATTTAAAAAGGACATATCTCACATGTCAGAGCATCTAGCCATATGAATAACAACTAGTTACTTGGGGAGCCTTACAAACTTCATTGGTTAAAATAAAAAAAAATGCTTGTACATAGTGCTTCTGGCCACTAGGTGTAAGAAAGTTCATTTCATGAAAGTGTACTATTATTTTAAGGTGTAGAAAGTAACATGTAGCAGTAACTATTGTGTTTAATTTTGGATCATGTAAGAAGAAACACAAAACATGAATTATGTATAATGATCTACTTAGTAAAACATTACTATTAATTATATCCAATTGTGTTTTTGTTAATTTATATTTATGTTTGATTTAATTTAATTTCTCTCAACAAAAAAATAACTCAATAACCCGTCTAAACCGTGTGTGTAAACCCGCGATCTGTGTTAACCCAACCCGTCCAAACCGATTAAGAAAATGGGCAGAAATGGGCTTATATTTCTCAACCGCGGGTTGGGAAGGGTGAGGCTTTTGGGCCCGAAACCGCCCAACCCGGCCCGTTGTCCAGCCCTATATATATATATATATATATATATATATATATATATATATATATATATATAAAAGTTGATGATAATGATTACTATTTTGTTTATGAAAACAAATTTTGAACTTTTCATTTTATCATATATTGGTTAAAAATAATTTTATTAATATATATAACTATTAGTTTTATATAAAATTTCACTTTATATATAATCAATATTATACTGAAATAGCAAGCAAACAAATAATAAATTGCGCCGTTACATTTTTATAATTATTATTTTTACATAAAATTTCACTTTATATATAATTAATATTATACTAAAATAGCAAGCAAACGAGTAATAAATTGTGCCGCTATATTTTTTGGATGACAAAATCAATCCTTTTAAATTCCATATTCATTGTCTTAGGTGATACAACATTGTTATGCACCAACCTTTATAGTCTATGTAAAATATCAATCGCTTCTGATACTAGAAAACCAAAGATGTAAAAGGCACATGGTATGAAAGTATGTTGATTGTTGAAACATGTTTTTTCATGTTTGACCATTTTATTTGAAACTACTTTGAGAGCTGTTTGTCCAACAGTTAAACCTACAATCTGTTGGGTCAAATAGCATATTCATCCAAGTCACACATCGGGTAGTAGAAAAAAAAAAGAATTTGATTATTGTTCTGGACTGGGCCGGGGTCTGCCCCTAGACCGAGCAGGCCCAACCCGCATCCTGGGATGGCCCAACAAAGACCCCTTAGAGCGACCCGTGCCGAGCACAGGCCCATCTCAACAGCGTCGGGCAGAGGCGCTATCCCCCATCCGGGCTCACTCCTCCTCGACACTCAGGTGTTCTTCTCCATGTGGGGCCATTTCCCTCTGCACAAAAGAGTCCTCCCCCGCGAGGACACGTCTCTCCCCGACACGCAAGACTCCTCCCCGCGAGGACACGTTCTGATGTAACCACTCACTCCCGATGGAATCGGTCTGCCCTAATTCCGGAGATCTAGGAACGGTTACCCCAGGGCGAAGACCACGTGCTGGTCTTCACTACGCCACGTAAGCCCTGGCAGTTACTTGGATTGGGCCTGGCAATCCAGCCCAATGCAAGTAACCGTTGGCCCCCGCGCTGGGGACCCTCTATAAATACCCTCTCACTTTAGAGGGTCAGGTTACACACTTTTTTACTCTCTAACCTTGTACTTGCTTTTACTTGTGACCCTTGCCTTACTTGAGCGTCGGAGTACCTTGCAGGTACACCCCTCCCCCCCCCCCCCCCCCCCCCCCCCGGCGTCTTTCAACCGCACCTGAGCTGAAGTCCACAAGGCGTTGCTGGCCATCAAATACTATCTGATCCAGGTACGATCAATTATTAATATAAATAGAGATAGTTAGTTATAGTTTTTCAACACATTAACAAAATATAGTCTTTTGGGTGTTTTGGGGATTTGGGTAGTTGTGTGTTTAGAGAGGGGTTTCTATTTTTCCGTTCAAAATTAGTTTGTTGAGAGGGTTTTCTATTTTTCCATTCAAAAATAGTTTGTTAAAGGGGTTTGCAAATTTTCCGTCCAAAAATTTCATTTGAGAGAGGGTTTGCAATTTTTCCGTCCAAAAATTGTAATTGAGTGAGGGTTTACAATTTTTCCGTTCAAAAATTGTAATTGGTAGGGTTTACAATTTTCTCTTTAAAAATTTCAATTCTATGAGAGAGTTTGTAATTTTGTCATTGTAAAATTACAAGTTGAATTATGATTTTATGATTTTTTTGTTGGAATTATTGCTTCTTTTTCTTTTTGTGGGGATACTTCCGTGTGCGTAGAAATTTGTTTTTTTTTTTAATTTTCTCAACAACTGGTTGTTAGGAATAATATAACAAGTGTGAGCAGTATGGATAATAGTCCCACATTGGATAGGAATATGGTGACTTGAACACTTATAAGTGGGAGAACCCACTCACCTATCAGCTTAAGATTTTAGGTGGACAAGTGGTGTGTCTCTCACAAAGGTGCCTAGTCCTACACTATGTATCAATGCTCCCTAGTAAATTCCCCTCAACAAATGGTATCATGAGCCTTTGGTTCGTAAAGGGACCGACTTACACTCACACTTGAGGGGGAGTGTTAGGAATAATATAACAAGTGTGAGTAGTATGGATAATAGTCCCACATTGGAAAGGAATGTGGTGACTTGGGCATTTATAAGTGAGAGAACTCACTCACCTATCACCTTAAGGTTTTAGGTGGACAAGTGGTGTGTCTCTCACAAAGGTGTATATATGTATCAATGCTCTTTAGGAAACTCCCCTCAACACTGGTATCAGAGTTAAGGTTCTGATCAAGGGAGGAAGGAAGAGTAACAATTATTCTGATCAAGGGAGGAAGAAGACAAAAAGATTGAAGAGTAATAATTTTACAAATATGCATAATCATTATAATTATAATGATCGTTTTGAAGATGAAGTTCAAGACAAAGTGAACATATTTGAGACTTTGGATGAAAGGGGGATTTGTTGGGTTAAATAGCATATTCATCCAAGTCCCTAGTTTGTTTTAGTTTTTCCACACATCAACAAAATGTAGTCTTTTGGGTGTTTCGGGGATTTGGGTAGTTGTGCGTTTAGAGAAGGTTTTCTATTTTTCCGTTCAAAAATAGTTTGTTGAGAGGGTATTCTATTTTATCGTTCAAAAATGGTTTGTTGAGAGGGTTTGCAATTTTTCCTTCTAAAAATTGCATTTGAAAGAGGGTTTGCAATTTTTCCGTCCAAAAATTGCAATTGAGCGAGGGTTTACAATTTTTCCATTAAAAAATTGTAATTGGTAGGATTTACAATTTTCTCTTTAAGAATTGCAATTGTATGGGAGAGTTTGTAATTTTGTCCTTGTAAAATTACAAGTTGAATTATGATTTTATGATTTTTTTGTTGAAATTATTGCTTTTTTTCCTTTTTGGGGGGATGCTTCCGCGTGCGTAGAAATTTGCTTTTTTTTGTTATTTTCCCAACACAATCCCTAATTCCGCCAATGAAAAAATTTTAATCAAGTCAACACATGCATGTTTTCCTCCTATCCACCCATGCACTAATATATCGATTGACATAAGAGTCGATCTCCTATAAATCAGTCAAGAAATTCATGGGTGCCTTTAATTAAATCATCAGAAATATTTTATTTTGATGCATATTGAGCAAACCTCACACTAGAATCAATATATTTCCATCACTATTTAGGGGTTTGAAATTTTGTTTTGGTCTAGCTGGTGCCACCTAATTACACTACAAAAATTGACAAATATGAAAATAATATGTGATAGGATTTTACATAGTATTGTTAAAGTGCTGGAGATTGTAAATAGATTCTGAACAAAAGTATTTTGTAAGTGTGTTTGATTTTTTAATAGAAAAACGACATAGATAGGACTTATATTATTCTTCCAGCAGGGTTTTAATTTTGAATCTACTACCAATCGTCAATAATATTCTTCAAAAAGAAGTAGATGGCAAAATTAATCAATCACACTTTTTATTAGAATAGTATTTTATTGTACATGTTCGTACGCTTTTGTTTCATGGCGAGTTTTTCATAATAAGTTTTGTCTCGTGCCAAAATTGATTTTCATCTCTATGGAAAAAAATCAGCGCTTGTATTATGGTGTTTATTTGTTTAAATTTTTATTTTGGTAAAATTGAATTTATCTTGTTGTGAAATCCGATGTTTTAAAAATAAAATATAAATTGTTTCTTTATGATCAAGAAATACACAGGGGTAGAAAAGACAATAAAAAAAAGAACAACAAAGATTGGTTATTACTGTTATTCTTTACTTTATCTTTGAATCACAAGTACTCAAGAATATAATCCTCTCATCCTAATTATGATTTGCCACACTTATGATGAGAGACTAGTATGTTATTTATAATAATATCTAACTTACTAAACTAATGGACTTTTTAACATTTGCCAATTACAAGGTAATTTAGGATACAAACTAACTTAAACAATTTGACATAACAAACAAAGCCCAATTCGACATTAGCAACAAATATAACATTTCCGACAACTGCATGCTTGACCCTACTTCGACTACAACATACATTACTTCGACTTCGACTACAACATACATTACTTCGACAATAGCATGTGAGCGGCCTTCGACTGCATACTGAACATCTGTCGAACCAAGAAGTTACCTTCGATTATACTAGAGTTTGATCCAACATCTCACAAATCTCCACCTTGGAACAAACTCTATAACATCAAGGAACAAACTAGTTTTCTTCATGCAGCTTTATCAACTGCATACAGTGGAAAAACTTGCAACTGGGCAATGTCTTGGTGATCATATCAGCAACAATATGATCTGTCGAAACTTTCAGCACTTGGACTTCTCCATGCTCAATTACTCCTCTGACGAAATGCAACTTCACATCGATGTGCTTGGTTCACTCATGATAGGCTGAATTTTTTTACAGATGTATTGCACTTTAACTATCACATTTAACAGTGATAACTCGATCTTGAAGTTTCAGCTCCTTTGCAAAACCTTCAAGCCACAATGCTTCCTTCACATCTTCAGTTAGGGCGATATATTCCGCTTAAGTGGTTGATAAGGCAACAACCTTCTGAAGTATTGCTTTCCAATTGATTGATGTGCCAAACATAGTGAACACATATCCAGAAATAGATTTTTTGGAATCCATACAACCTGCATAATCAGAGTCGACATATCCTTCGATTGCTGCTTTACTATCTTCACCCAAGGTTCCACCATAAATTAGGACTCTGTTTAGAGACCCATTTATGTACCTTAGAATCCACTTCAATGCTTGCCAGTGAGCCTTTCCAAGATTCGTCATGTACCTGCTTACAAGATTTACTGCATATGCTATGTTGGGTTGGTACAGACCATAACATACATCAAAGAACCCACTATATTAGCATATGGAATGACATTCATATGAGCTCTTTAGACATCAGTACTGGGACACTGCTCTATACTCAGCTTGAATTAAGGGTTTGTCGGAGTCACAACAGGCTTTGAATTCGACATACCAAACTTTTTGAGAATCTTCCGTAGATATGCCTCTTGAGATAAGCATAATTTCGATTGCTTTCTATCTTTTCGGATGTCAATCCCAAGAATCTTGGACGCAGCTCCCAGATCCTTCATGTAGTACTCCTTATTGAGTTCAGCCTTCAACCTCATTACATCTTCGATATTGTTGCTTGCTATTAGAATACCATCCACATAAACCAACAAAATAACAAATGAATTACCAGGTCAGAATCTGAAGTAAACACAGTGGCCGAATTGACTTCTAATGAAACTTATGCGTGCCATGAACTTGTCGAATCTCCTATTCCACTGTCGAGGAGATTGATTTAGTCCATATAAAGATCTCTTCAACTTGCACACATAATCTTCCTTCCCCCTTTCGACATGCCCTTCAGGTTGCCTCATCAGGATTGTTTCATCTATATCACCATAAAAGAACGCAATCTTCACATCCATCTATTCTAGTTCAAGGTCGAACTGTGCCATCGTGGCAAGCAATATTCGAATGGACTTGTGCCTCACAAGAGGAGAGAACACATCATTGAAGTCGACACCTTCTTTCTGAGTGAAACCCCTAGCGACCAATATTGCCTTGTATCTCTTCGACGCCACTCCTTCGATTCCTTCCTTAACTTTGAAACTCCACTTACAACTGACTAACCTTGCTCCAGCAGGTTTCTTGATCAGTTACCAGGTGTTGTTATCATGAAGAGATTTCATCTCATCATCAATGGCCTTCATCCATTCAGTCTTATTTTAACTCCTCATAACTTTCTTATAGTCTCTAGGCTCTTCGTTTAGAACCTCACTTTAGATATTAAGGCATAAGTTATAAGATCTGCATACCCAAGTCTCTAAGGTGGCTTGATGACTCTCCTCGACCTATCTCTTGACAATAGGTAGTCATCGACAATGTCCTCAACTTCCTTAGTATCTTACGCTTCTTCTTCGACTTAATCCGGGATACACAATTCAGCATCAACCTGCTCGGCCTCAACAGGAATCTCTCCTTGTTCCAGCTCTTCGTCAGCATCATCAGTTTTCTTGAAGGCCATCTCAACTTCATTAAAAACTACATCTCGACTGGTGATACACCTTCTGTGACCTGGCTCTAGGCACCATAGCCTATAAGCTTTGATTCCTTCAGGGTATCCCATGAACATGCATTTTAGAGCTCTAGGTTCGACCTTGTCTTGCCTAATGTGAGCATAGGCCACGCAGCCAAATACTCTCAATTTGTCGAGATCTGGTGGATGTTCTGACCAAACTTCTTCAAGTGTCTTCATATCTAACGCATTCGAAGGACATATGTTTATCAGATATGTTGTCGTCGAAACAGCCTCAACCTAAAACACCTTCTTTAACCCAGCACTAGTCAACATGCACCTAAATCTTTCCAAAATAGTTCGATTAAACCTTTCCGCCAAACCATTTTGTTTTGGAGTACCTGTAGTAGTTTTGTGCCTTGCAATACCTGAGGCATCACAAAAGTTGTCGAACGCCTCATTGCAAAATTTAAGGCTATTGTTGGTTCTTAACCTCTTGACCTTTCTGCCATTCTGATTTTTGATTAGAGTCTTCCAGCCTTTGAAATTCTCAAAAGTTTCATCCTTAGTCTTCTGGATGAATACCCATAACTTTTTGGAATAATCATCAACTATGGATAGAAAATACCTTACGCCTGAATGTGATGGACACCTCGCAGGCCCCCAAAGATCAGCATGGATGTAATCAAGGGATCAATGTGTTCTTTGTTTGCCTTTATTGAACTTCACTCTGCAAGATTTTCTAAGTACACAGGGTTCACAAAATTTCAGTTTTTCGACTTTGTCTCCACCAAGCAGATTTTGTTTCCCCAATTCGACCAGACCATTTTCACTGACATGACCCAATCTCATGTGCCAAATTTATGCCTTCGACAAAGGTTTTGTGGATGCAACATTTGTCGAACCACTTAGAACTTCAGCCTCAAGGGTATAAAAGCTTTGTTTCTTCATGCCTCTCAAGACTTCCTTCGACCCCTTCATGACTCTTAGGATACTTTTCTCTCCTTGAAAAACATATCCCTTCTTGTCGAATTCACCAAGAGAAATTAAATTTCTCTTTAAATTAGGTACATACCTGACTTCAGTCAATAGCCTTATTGACTCATCATGGAGCTTGAATCTCACAGATCCAATACCTGCAATTTTGCAAGCTTTGTTGTTTCCCAGCAGTACTGATCCACCATATTAATCACATAATTCCTCAAACATGCCTTTGTTTGGAGTCATGCGCCAAGTGAAACCTGAATCCTTTATCCGCTCTTTGCAAGAGTTGTTGTTCGAAACCACAAGGACATCAGATGATTAATAATCATTTTGCACAATAGCTGCATTGCCATTGTCCTTACCTCCATGATTATTCAAGCATTCAGGGAACACTTTTCTTGTATGAACCTCCTTCTTACAATGATAACATCCAATTCTAGATGCATCACCACTATAAGACTTCTGTTGACTTTTATCCTTCTTCTTGTCGAACTTGCCATCTCTCTTTGTGAATTTTGCCTTGACCGACTGGCCGTCACCAGTCGAAGATGGCTTGTGCTTCTTTCATTCGTTTAAATTCTTCGAATACGGTGCTAATTGAACTTCTTTAAAGGTCAGAGACTCTCTTCCATACAAGAGAGTTTCTTTGAAGTGAGCATGTAATCTGGGCAAAGCACACAACAACAACATCGCTTGATCTTCATCATCAATCTTGACATCGATATTTTCAAGATCAAGAATCAGCTTGTTGAACATATCTAACTGCTCATCCAAAACTTTTTCATCTTGAATGAATCCAGAGCTTGCTTCAGGTAGAGGCGATTGACCAACAATTTGGTCATGTACAGACTTTCAAGTTTCACCCATAACCCCGACGCTGTCGTCTCCTTTGAAACCTGTCGTAGAACCTTATCACCAAGACTCAATAAGATGGCGTTGTGGGCTTTCTCTACCATACTCGTTCTATCTTTTTGCGTTAACACGACATCCATGGCTGCAGCTCCCTTCAACGCTTCTAAACAACCTTGCTGAACCAGTAGTGCTTTCATCTTCAAGCACCACAGACCGAAATCGTTCACTCCGGTGAACTTTTCAATCTCATACTTTGTTGAAGACATCTTCCTCCACGCTCACCGCACCAATTTGTTGTGAAATCCAATGCCTTAGAAACAAAATAAAAATCGTTTCTTTATGATCAAGAAACACACAGGGGTAGAAATGACAGTAAAAGAAGAAGAACAACAAGGATTGGTTATAACTGATATTCTTTACTTTCTCTTTGAAGCAGATTACAAGTACTCAAGAATAACAAATAACCCTCCCACCCTAATTAGGATTTTCCACACTTATGATGAGAGATTCATATGCTATTTATAATAATACCTAACATACTAAACTAATGGGCTTTTTAACAATTACCCATTACAAGCTAACTTATGGTGTAAGCTAACTTAAACAATTGGACATAACAAACAAGCCCAATTCTACATGCTAACAAATCTAGCATTTTCGACAACTGCATGCTTGACCCTACTTCGACTACAACATACACTACTTTGACAATAGCATGTGAACGGCCTTCAACTGTATACTGAACATCTTTTGAACTCTCGAACCAAGAAGCTACCTTCGATCATAATAGAGTTTGATCCAATATCTCACATATCTCTACAAGTTTAATAATATATTAACAAAACTTAATATTATTCCACAGAAGTGGATGACAAGTGAGCAACAAAGTTGTGCCACTATCTCTTATTTGAAGACAAAATTAATCATTGTAAAAATTATATTTGTAGATTAAAAACACTGCATTGCTATTCATTACCCATTGAATTATTTATAAAAGTTTTATGTCTATGTTGTTAATTAGAAAGTCAAAAGTGTCAAACACAAAAGGTATAACATCATGTTAATGTTAAGTGTCAAAACATGTTCTCTCAGGTTTGATTACTTTGTTTGAAGTGACTTTAAGATTGTTTTTCTCATAGTAAAACCTTCAGTCCTTAATCACACAGTTGAGGAAACTCCAATTAGGTTTATTTACTTATTTTTTAGGTTTTCTTAATTTTCGTGGTTCTAATTTTTGTTATCTTCCTTTATTCTTATGTTGAAAGTCTTATTGCTTGTCTGCTTTATGAGTATTTTGAATTTATGGACTAGCAATGTCATATCTTCAACAAAATATGAATCGTTTTCATTCTTGCCTTCGAGAGCTAGACTTTTCTTCTTCTTTTCACCTTATTCATCATCAGCTAGCAACTTCGTCTTGTGCTCTTGCAACTTTTCAAACAACGTAGCTAAATTTATAGAAGACAAATCCATACATTCAAAAATTGCAGTGGCATTAGGTTTCCAACTGCAGTTTAAGCATCTAAGAACATTTATAACCAACCTTTTATTTTGAAATACTTTACCCATAATTCTTATATGATTCACAATGTTAGTAAAACTTTTCCCTATCCTGAATTTTCTTTAGATTTCATTATATGATTTTTATACTCGTAGGTCAATGTGTTCATTCAATCTCTTTTCACCTTCGTTGTTCCTTCATAGATAACTTGAAAGGTGTCCCATATTTCTTTAATGTCAAGAGCAATAGTGATAATAGTTTTTTCTTTCAAACTGTGCAACACTTTCGATTTTCTTCTTTGGTCAAAATTTATCTATCTTTTTTTTTTTCAACACACCATTAACTTGATGTGCGGGAACCAAATTACCATTTTTAAAAACCCTACGAGAAGGAGGTGAATTGTGATATTCGAAATTTGAAAATGATTTATAAAAACATTGGTTTTGAAAACGTTTATGTTAGTATAAACAAACAAATAGAGGAATAGCTATGGTAAAATGGAAAGAAGAGAGAAATGCAACAAATATAAAATAAAAGACTAAAAGTAAAGGAGATAAGGGATAGAAAGATTGCACCAAATATTTATCCTGGTTCGGGCTAAACCACCTGCCCTACTCAAGTCCCCAAGATTTTTCCCTATAGATTTTCATTAAAATCAATTTTGAGCTTTTATAGAATTATCCCAAACAACCTTAAAGTACAACTTGATGTTCTGTATATGATCAATCCACAAATCTTCTAACAATAACTAGATATGTAGTATTATGTTTGCAGATGCCCTATACCAGGACGCCCTCGCCCAGGAGTCACATTGCCAGGGCAGTGACCCAGAGACCTGCCTAGAGGAAACCCTGACGTGTGAGGCAAAAAAGAAAGAGTCTTTGTCAACTCCTGAAATATAGGTGGTCAATAACTCTCGTGGAGAAAAGGGGAACAATTGACGCCACTGATGATGACTCAAACCTTAAGCCCAAAAACCTCTATAAATATGTCTTCTCTCAAGGAGAAGGGGATACCCCCATGTAATACACACCTTAATACCCTAAAGAGCACAATGCTCGATATCATCTTAGCATACCATTGGATCTAGAGGTATCCAATGAAGATGATGATGATGAGGAGGAGGAGACGAGACAAGAGGAAAGTGAAGATAATGACTTAAAATTACGCTAAAACCACACTAATTTTAAATTTTCAATCAATTACTTTCACTCATTTACGTTTGAAAGTTTGATATATGATGTTGTTACTCTATTTTATTCACTTGTGTTATTTATTTGCTGCTTTTAGCTTAGGATTTCTACTTTGAGTTTTTCTTTCTTAGCTTAATTTATTTAATTTAGTTTACATGCTTTTAGACTTTATATGATTAGATTTAATTTTGTTTTGATATGATAACTACCATTAATGTTCTTCAACATGGTTTAACTTCACTAATTAGAAACACAATTCATGATTTAGGTTTGATTCAACAAGCTTGCATGAAATATAAATGATTTTTGTTAAATGCTAAATTTTAAGATTAATCTTATGATTATTTTTATTGTTTTTTTTAAAGTATGCTTCCATTTACAATTACACTTATTTTATTGCTTAACTCATTTTTATAGATATATTTCTAAATATAAATCACTATATACTTAATTCACTTATAATTAAAATTAATATTACAAAATCTTTTATTTAAAATATTTATGTTACCTCATATTAAAGTTTGATTAAGTGATAGATGATAGAGAATTATTTTTGCATGGATTAAAAAGTTAAACTATTCTTATTAAGAATTATTTTTTGAATAACAATATTAAATTTATGTATTAATGTAAACAACTTATCAAACCATTTTAATTCTAAACAAATTAATTGTAACTCAAATCAATTCAACAACCAATTTTTATGGACTCTTTTTTTTTTTTTTAACTTAAAATCTAAAGCATGTCATTAGGGGTGAAAATAGGCTGAGCCGAGCTAGACTTTACCAAGCTTAAGTCTGGTCTGCCAAAAAAATGGAAGCCTAAGTCTGGCCTGTAGCCTGTCATAGACTTATTTTTAGGCCTGAGCCTAGCCTTTTCTAAGGTCTGGTTAGCCTATTAGCCTACGTAAAACCCTATTCTTTTAGATATATGTAAATGAGCAATTAAAATAATATTTAAATAGACTAACAAATTAAAAACCAATGAGACTAAAAATTTATTTGCATTGACTTATTTTAACTTATCTATTAGCATAAGTTTTGTGAGACTATTTGTTTAAGATAACTTATGAAAACAACTTATAACACTGTTCTTAAGGTTTTTCATCTTATATTCATAAGTTCTCCAAGATAACCAATTTTTATTTATGTATTTTAACTCAAAGGACAAAGCATAACATAATGATAATTAAAAATTATTCATATTTATTTAAATAGGTCGGCCTGTTAGGCGTAAAAGACTTTATTTATGGCCTGTGACCTAGCCTTTTTAACTAAATAGTCTTATAAAAAATCCTAAGTTTTTTTTATTTAAAAAAAACCTTGGCCTAGTTTGAGCCTGTATAAGTTAACCTGCAGGCCCCTGTTATTGGTCTGACCTATTTCTACCCCTACATGCCATACACCATAAATAGTAACATATTTTAGAAAAGTGTTTGGTTAAAAAACTTGAAATAAATAATAGACCATAAATAGTTACATATTTAAAAAAAGTGTTTGTTTAAAAAATCTCCCTTTTTAATAGCTTTACAAAAAAAATATTTCTTACAAAGAAGGAGAAATTGTAATATATATTTAAATTTCACTCAACGTATAGTCAACATATTGCGGTCCAGTAATTGTTAATATAATACAATTTTTTTTTTTTTTTACATATAATAATGTTAGGTAAGTATAAGTTAGGTGAAGTTTGTTTTGCAACTTACCAAAATTAGAATTCTATCTTAATCTTACCTATATTAGAATGAAATCCCCACAATCTAGATCACGACTACTATTTTACTTTTAAGATAAATTAATTACATAATAGTAGACAACAAATCATTTTGATGCTGAAAGTGCGAATAATTATTATTATAGTTTTTGGACAAAATTACATCAGATCCTTTAAAGTATTTTTTTAACAAGTTAGTTTTTTAAATTTTTGGTAATAATTTAGCTTTTTAGGATGATTTTCATATCATTTTTTTTCACATTTTAAATATTTAAAAATGTATTACTATTATATTTTTTATTGTACTTTTTCATTTTCATACTCTTCAAAATAATTATAATCACAATTACCATCTTTACTCTATTAAAAAGAATAACGATACATACGTTTAGTAATCTAAATGAGCAAATTGTTAAAAAAAAATTAAAAGACCAACTTATTAAAAAAATAGCTTACAAAATCTCTAATATAATTTTGCCTAATTTATAAATGTGAAAAATTATAAATACTTCTTTAAAAAACTAATTTCGTATTTTTATAATAAACTAAATGGACTAATTAAATATTTGAGGACTAAAGTGACTAATTGAATAATTAAAATGATAATGTAAAAAGATATCCGATAACGATTCTGATCGAACCTGATCAGAATTGGATCGGTGGCCAACTGCACGTCGTGAGCTCCGCTACTCCGGTGGTGGTGAGAAGGTGGGGGTGTACCTGCAAGGTACTCCGATGCTAAAGTCAGAGACGAAGCAAGCAAGTACAGAAAGGTAGTGAGAGTGATAATTAGAATACCTGACCCTCTAGTGAAAGAGGGTATTTATATTGTGCCCCCAGCGCTGGGCCAACGGTCGTCTGCACTGGGTTGGGTCACTAGGCCCAATGCAGATAACTACCATGACTTACGTGGCGTAGGAAAGACCAGCACGTGGTCTTCGCCCTAGAGTAACTGCCCTGAGATCTCCGGAAAGTGGGTTGGCCAGCTCTTCCGGAGGTGGGTAGTTTCCTGATGACATGTCCCCGCGGGGGGAGCACGTGGAGTCCGTAGTGGCAGACGCGAGCTCTCTCCCCGAGCCATGTAGTGTCTGCTCGACGATGGTGGGATCTGGATGTGCCCGACGAGAGAGAGGATTGGGCCTTAATGGGCTGCTTAACATAGCATTGGGTTGGGTCTGCCCGACTGGTGGGCAGGCGCCGGCCCAGTCCAGAACTGATGCATTTATCCAACTAAATTTATATCTACGGAAAGATAATTATGGAGGTATATATTTGAATATGTGAAGTTCCACTTATTTATATTGAAAAGATAGAATATAATTATTAAATTAATAAAAAAAATACATGATGACATCTTTAATATATGTATTTGGATCCTCTATTTTAAATAGGTTGTTTTATGATTTTAAAAAAATTGTTAGTGAACAAATTATCGGATCGAGTCATAGAATAGGTCGCTTACGACACTGTTTTGACCAATACGTCTTCGGATAGAACAACTCTGTTTTATATTGCACGATAGATAATAGGTCTAGAACTACATCATTTGATAGTACAAAAATCATTCGAATATGGTATAAATATCATTCCTAATATCTAGTATAAAGACTAGTTGAAAGAATTTCTCAAACAAGGAGAAATTCAAATATTTTTGCAAAGAGAATTCAATAATGGTCATTTGACCACTTAAAATGATTTCTCAAACAAAGATAAATTCAAATAATTCTTCAAAGAGAATTATTTATCTTTTTTCTTAAAATGAAGTTTACACTACTATGGAAAACATATACAACAACGTTTGGAAAAGGGATACCATCATGTGTGACCCATCGTCGTGAAGTAGCGTGTGGTTGTATATGAGATACTTACAATCACAGTCGTATGACCGTTGTAGAAAACCTGAAAGCGCGCGACATTTTACCACGGTTTCTTTAACTAATCGTTGTAATATATTAAAAATCATATGTTTGATTCTCAGCAGAGCATTTTTGGTATATATATTATTCTGGACATCGTTCACTCTACAACCACGATAATATTTAACAATCATCATTAAATTATTTGCTTTTTAAAAAAAATCTCCTTTTTGAAAATTTTCCATTTTTAATTTGTACTTTTGTAAACCGCATTAGAACAGAAACAACAATTATATCATAACAATAATTGTATTGTATTACATCAAATCCATATATTGGATTAAGAATCAAACATTGTATATATATATTATATCAAAAGAAAAATGGCACAAAATAACTTACAACACATTATATAACATCACATAATTGTATCTTAGTGTTTTGGTTTCTTGTCAATTGGTGTCTTGTCTCTTGGTGTCTTGACTTTAAACACATATAATTTCAATTAATCATATTTGTTAGTAAATATGCTTAGAAATAATAACTTACATTAAATTATGAATAAAAGAATAAAATATTTATTTGTTAATTTTCCCATATGCCTTCATTATGATCGATATGAATAGCATACACACCATCTCTATCAACTTCATCATATGTGGTAGGCACTTGTGTTGTGTAAGAAGGAGTAGAAGGAATATCAAAACTTTCATCACTACTAGGAATGTATTTTTCTCGGAGAACGATTGACCATTTCCCCGATGTGTTAGAATTGTCGGTCACATAGAAAGCTTGTTTTTCTTGTGAAGCCATGATGAATGGTTCAGTCATATAATTTTCCTTTCCAAGGTCTACCCGGGTAAATCCTAAGTCATCAGTTTATACACCATTAATATTATTGAGAACCCAATTGCATTTAAATAAAGGCATTTTGAAGATAATATAACCAATCTCGCAAATCTCCTCAATGACATCATAGAACTCACTAGATGCCAATATTGGATTCTTATCTTTCGAACTAGAGAAATACATTGATTCGACCTCAACCATAACCCCACTATTTTGCATTGTACTACAATCATCTTTTGATTTTGTATAAAAGGTATAATGACCAATGTCATATGCATTCCAAGTTATCACATTAAATTTTGGCATGTACGACAACCATTTAATTATCTCGGAAGCACTATGATCATTTGGTATCCTTTTATTAAACCAATCTAGGAATTTTTTTTTATGCTCGATCAACAACAACTTGTCACTCATTCATGGATATATTTTCTTCAAAAGTCTTTTGTGAGTAGCCACGTAAGGTTAAACTTCTTCAAGATTATTCAATATATAGAAATGTTCCTGGATAACTACATCTCGAGCCATTGAATTAATATTTAAACCTTGAAAACCTCTACCTTTAGTGTCAGCATGACGAGACTTTGGAATTCCTATAGACTCTACTTCCGACAAATAGTTTCTACAAAACTCAACAGTTTCTTCTGTGATGTACCTTTCAACAATCGAAGCTTCCGGTCGGTGATGATTCTTCGTATATCCTTTAAAGATCTTCATGTATCACTTTATTGGATACATCCACCTTAAATAAACTGGACCACAAAATCTGGTTTCTTTGACTAGATGAACAAGTAAGTGAACCATAATGTCAAAAAAATGATGGAGGAAAATAAATCTCCAATTCACACAAAATTATGCCAACTTCATCTTCTAATTCATCTAATTTTTTAAAATCAAGAGCTTTATTACATATGGCATTGAAGAACAAACACAATCTGGTTATAGTTACTCTCACATTTTTGGTAGGATGCCACAGATAGCCACTTGTAGAAGTTATTGCCTCAAGACATAACAATCATGAGATTTCAAACCAATTAGCTTGATATCTTTTATTGATACAAGTTTGTTGATGTTTGATGAGTGAATTTGGGGAACTTTGATACCATGCAAACACTCACAAAAACTTTTCTTTTCCTTTTTACATAGATTATAACAAGTCGGAGGCAGATAAGTTCTTTTTCCTTTTTCTATTGGAGCCAATTATTTTCGTATACCCATCGCCTCCATATCGAGACAAGATTTCTTACTATCTTTAGTCTTTCCTGGAATGTTTAGAAGTTTTCCAATCAAACTATCACACACATTTTTCTCCACATGCATCACATCAAGACAATGTCTTATATTGTGACTTGACCAATATGGAAGATTAAAGAACACATACCACTTTTTCCATATATTTTTCTCAACTGGCCCTTTTTATTTTTCTCTCTTTCCAAAGACAACATTAATGTGTTTCTGTCGTTGATAAACTTTATTCTCAGTTAAAGGTTTAAGAGCGATATCAAACTCCTGCTCTCTATTAAAGGCCTTCTGCAATCTACGATAAGAGTGACCGGGTTTTAGAAATTTCCGATGCCCAAGGTAAACGATCTTTTTTCCAAACTCAAGTTGGTGATAACATGCATTAGATTCATAAATAGGACACAGTTTGTGTCCTTTGACACTATATCCACCCAAATTACCATATGCAGGAAAGTCGTTGATTGTGAAAAATAACATTGTACGCATCTTAAACTTTTCACCAGAATATGCATCATCAACTTCAACGCCTTCCTCCCACAAAAGTCTTAAATCTTCAATTAATGGACTTAGATAAACATCTATGTTGTTTCCAGGTTGTCGTGGTCTAGAAATCATCATACTTGACAACATATACTCACGCTTCATGCACAACCAAGGAGATAGGTTGTGAATCGTGAGAAGAACAAGTCACGAAGAATGGTTAGTACTCAGATTACCAAAGGGGTTCATTCCATAGGCATAAGCCCAAGCCTAAGGTTTCTTTGCTCAGTGCCAAAATCCAGAAACAACGAATCAATTTTCTTTCATTGCAAAGAATCAGTTATATGGCGTATGTTTCCATCACATTTTCTTTCATCTGCATGCCATCTAATATTCTTTACGTCATTCGCATTAGCAAAAAGTCTCTTGAATCTTGAAATTATTGGCAATCACCATAACACTTTAGCAGAAGGACTCTTCTTACTAACATTGTTATTATCATTGTCATCATCATTGTTGTCCTTCAGCTTATAACGCGACACCCCATATTCCGGACATTCATCCAAATTTTCATACTTTTTCCTATAAAATATGTCGTCATTAGGGCATGCATGTATTTTGATATACTCCAAACCCATTCGACACAATATCTTCTTGACATCATAACAACAATCAGACAAATTGTTATCTTATGCTAACATTTGTTTTAGCAAATAAAGCAATTCTGTGAAACTTTTATCCGACCACCCATTTTTTGCTTTCAGATTAAACAATTTTAACACATCAGACAATCGTGTAAAACTTGTGCACCCTTTATATAAATGGGTGTCCTTATCACTACATAAAGTATCATAAATATGGGCTTTCTTAAAAGAAGATTCTCCAATATCACGGAACATTTCTTCTAGTCGGTCATCCATATATTCATCTTCATCAACTTCATGACTTTGTGACGCCCTGTTTTGTTTTTTTTTGCACCTCACCATGCCACGTCCATATTGTATAATTTTGACATATACCATCACAACATAGGTGATGGAATATCTCATAACGAGAGATCTTATTTTTAGACTTGGAAACTCTATTCAGGACATAGAAAACAATTAATAAAATTTCCCCCACTAGTGAGAAGTAACACCATAATTCATCTACCATCTTATACTTCAAGTAACGTCAAACATCACAATTCCTCACTCTAGCCTCTTTGGTATCTAACTTCTTTTTCAGAGCTTCACAAACCTATTTTGCAATATCGCAACTAATGTAATAATAATACATATCATCTGCGAGTACATTCAAACTATGGTTTTGTAGAGATAATCATTCTCTTTTCTATAAGACGATTTCTTTCCTGAGATGTAAATCGTTCTCTTTAATCTGCGCACCAGATTCAACTTCAACACTATAAAGTGTTCTATCTCTATCCATAAATTTCTTACTGTTAGTTATGTTTGGCAACCTTTTTCAATGTTAAGAAGAATTTCATCTTTTGTTCCTAAAATTTCAAGTCACTTCACTTAAACTTGAACGGTTTGTAGAGACATCAGTCGCAGAAGTATCAATAATTTCTTTGGCGGCCATATTAGTTTGAAATATCTTAAAACAGTTTTACAATTTTGAAAACTTTTTTAGTGAAGAAATTATTGGACCGAGTCGCGAACTATGACGTTCTCTTTAATACGTTTCGCAATACTATTCAAAGTTGTGCAAAACAGTTACTAAATCACAACGTCTCCAGGATAGAACAACTCAGTTCTATACTGCAGAATTACTACTTGCACAATAGATAAACATCCTAGAAATATGTCCTATGATGGTATAAAGATCATTTGAATATGATATAAATATCACTCGTGATATATGATATAAAGACCAATCATCATACTTTCTCAAATGAAGAGAAATTCAAATAATTATCTAAAATAAATTCAATAATGATCATTTGAAAATTTTTCAACTAATACAAAAATTTATTATTTTTCTAATAATATGAAACTCAATTTTTTTTCTTTTCAAATTCATCTCCATATTAAAATATTGATATGTTTAAGAGAATATGTTTCTTCTAACTATCTCCGTCAAAAATTTATCTCTATCTCTTTAATATTTTCTCTCTTTTTTAGTATTCTTATTTAACTTTCTCCCTTGTATTATACATGTTTAAATTGAAGGAGAGGGAAGGATTAAACCAAAATACCCATTGTGTTAAGATACCAACACATCTAAGAATTATTTCCTCTGTCTTAAATTATAAAATATTTTGTTAAAAAATTGGTCTTATATTATAAATCACTTTACAACTTTAATGTAATATTGATTATTTGTTTTCAACATATTATCTATTATTTATTATTATTTCTTCTTTTAATTTTTTAAATTTCTCTTTTATCTATAATAAATAAAGGACGATATTGTAAAATCATGTATAATTTGTCTTTCTCTTACACCAATAATCATATTTTTTAATTTATATAAAAGGTTTAAAATATATTATAATTTGAATAATGATATCATTATTGTATCAATATCCACTCAATGTGGTCCAAATGTAGAAGATAGAGTGGAGAGTGGAAGAGGGAACAAAAACCTCTTTTAGGCACCACATACAAAAATTGGATGATGGGAGTGACAATGGCAGACTTTCTTTCCAATTAAAGTCACCACCCATCCTTGTCATAATAAAATTCAATTCAAAATTTCTTAATTCAAAGTTAAGATAGAAAACTAATCTAATCCAGCATGTATGGAGACTATAATTCAATTTAATTACATAAGTCAAAACTCAGGCAAGATTTTATGGTTGTGAGGTGGACCTGCACCGTCCTAAATCCTTGGCCACACAACTTGGTTAAAAAGTAGTCTCCTGTATCATCCATCTTCTTCTATTATTTGTTCTCATTTTTATAATTAAAAAGAAAAGCTAATTCAGATAACTTTAATGAAATATTGAGTATTAGAGATGTCTTATTTGAAAACACTTAATGCAATTAAAGTGTAGATTACATGGCAAAATTTGATGCATGTGTGTAATTTTAACTTCCTTTAAAGTTACATATAATATTTTTTTTTCTTCTTAATTCATCTTTTTCTCCTTTAACTTAATTTATTATTTCGATTTAGTCCTTTAATTAAAAAACGTCGCGCTTTAATCCCTTAAAGCACTTCCGTTAGTCTAACAAGTCATTTCCGTTAAATTTTATAGAAAAACGTTAAAAATCGTCTACGTGATAGTTGTCCACTATTTTTAAAATATGACATGGCATATTATTTGGTTTTTACAATTATTAATAAATTTATTTTAATTTAAATTATTTTATTTGACATAAAATTATTGTAATTTATTAAACATTGTTTTAGATATATTTTATTCTTATAATATATAAAACAATCCCCCTCTTCTTCAAACCCTAACTGTCATCTTTCTCTCTTCTCCCTCCCTCTTTCACTCTTGCTCAAACTCCTTCTAGAATCTTCATCTTTTTTATTTTCATATGCAAATCACATTTTCACGAGTTGTTCATGTTTTCTATACAACTCATTTTTCTTGTGTGAACAGGTTAGAGATTTTTCTTATGGATACAAACAACAAAGGCAAGAATAAATTGAATCGTGAATACGAGCAACAAGCTTTTTTTAGAGATTTTTCTTATGGATACAAGCATCAGGTTAGGGATTTTTCTTGTACGTTTTACCCAGATGAATTGTATGTTGAATAAATTGTACGTTTTTCTTGTGTGAACAGATGAATAAATTGTACATTTTCTTGTACGTTTTACCCAGATGGATACAAGCAGAAGGTATGTTGAATAAAGTGTTGAATAAATTATTTTGTTGTGAATCCATTATGGTTTTGCGAAGTTGAATTATATCTTGATGTTCTGCCTCCTGTTTATCTTAGAAAGAAGAAGGTTGTCCACAAGATAACAACTACAAATTACTGATTTTCAAGAAGGAGTTAATAATTGTGGTAACAATGCTAATGGAAGTAGTGGTGGTGGTTCTTCAACTTTTGTTGGTACTTTGAGATCCGAAACTCCTATCCCTGAAGGACACCCTACAATGCATTACGTTAATCCTTTTTTTAGGACGACTTCTTCTACTCGTCCAAGGGAATTTGAGTTTGGGTTTCATGGTGGTGGTGGTGTTCATTAAAGTAATAGGATCTCTTATGAGACAAATTTTAATAATTTTTATGTTTTTTTAGTTAATTATGTAAATTAATTAATAGTTATTATGAATTAATTTGTAAATTAATTAATGATTTTTATTTGTAAATTGTGTTTTTTATTTAAATTAATTTTTATGTAAATGAGTTAATTATTGTAAATTAATTTTTTATGTAAATTAATTTTCATGGTGGTGGTGGTGTTCATTAAAGTAATAGGATCTCTTTTGAGACAAATTTTAATAATTTTTATGTTTTTTTAGTTAATTATGTAAATTAATTAATAGTTATTATGAATTAATTTGTAAATTAACTAATGATTTTTATTTGTAAATTATGTTTTTTATGTAAATTAATTTTTATGTAAATGAGTTAATTATTGTAAATTAATTAATAGTTATTGTAAATTAATTAATCATTTTTATTTGTAAATTTTGTTTTTTTTATGTAAATAATTTTTGTAATAGTTATTGTAAATTAATTAATGATTTTTATGTTTTTTTTTAGTTTTTTGAGTTTAAAGTTATTTGTGTGTTTTTTTTTGAATTAGAATGATTTATTATTATTTTTGCTGACTCATTGCATGGTTGGCACGCCACCTTGCCATTTACTAATATTTTAACATCTGAATTAATGGAAGGGATCGAATATGTTAACGAAAGTAATATTATGGGACCAAACTGAAACGATTTTTTATTGAGGGACTGAATCATAACTCATAATTAATTTACGGGACTTGAGGACTAATTATGCCTAATTGTTTTTTGGAAATATAAAAAAAAAACCATATGTATATATAACATTTATAACTTTTGATTTTACTAAAGATTTCTGTTAATATATATACCTTCAAGAAAAATTAATACACCTTTCCTGTAAATTTATAAACAACGATTTTTTTTAGATTTATTGAAAAAAGATATATTTGATCATTGCTATATATATCAGATCATTATTATATATCAAATATATCAATTATTTAAGAAATCTAAAAAAAATGTAGCTTATATTAGTGATCAGAAGAGATACATATTACAAAATTTTAAAAAAAGTTTTTATGTCATTTTAAACATCAAAGGAGGTTATGGCAGGAGGTGAGCGTAAATAACTATTATCTTTGTTTTTTTATTATAAATTAATTTGTATTTTTCATACATATTAGAAAAAAGTATTTATTATTGTATGAGAAAGAAAAATTACAAAATTTTTTATTATATTATCATTCATTAATTACATGAGAAAGATAAATTTAAATAATTGGAAGAATATATGATAATAAATACTTAACGGTATAATAAGAATAATAACAATAATGAATTCTTGGTATTGCAAAATGATTTATATTTTAGTACATATTTTTTCTTCAACGACATATAAAAAAAGGCTTAGATACACTTTTGGTTCTCCTATTTTAACGTTTTTAAATTTTTAATCCCTCCATTTGAAAAACTAGTTTCTTGATCCTTCAACTTTATATCATTTAAAATGTTGTTGGTCATCCTCCAATTTTGCACAGGTGACAGTGAAGATTAGAATAAAAAAATTATTTTAAATGACGTGACAACGCTGAATAGGATAATTGATAAATTAATATTTTTATCAAATAAATTAGTATTATTTTTTTTTTAAATTAATTAATTAAAATTCTTAAAACTAAAATAATAGGCCCAGAGCCCATTTATTTCAGATGAGCCCAATATGACATTGAGTTAAGTATGAAATAACTATACAAAAATACTATTTTGACACCAAGCATACACCCACACCGTATGTACGGGCGGTGAATAGTGTCGTCCGTACATGAACAGTGCATGTCCGTACGGTGAATAGTAACGTCTGTACATGAGCAGTAGCGTATTTCCGTACATGAATAGTACCTGTCCGTACATGAACAGTGCCCCTCATCCGTATATGAACAGTGTCGTCCGTACAGTACGGAAATACGGTGTAGGTGTAAAATGGGGTGTCAAGATAGCAAACCTGATAACTATATATATACGTATTTTATATGTTACAAAACTAATGTGGGACATCAATCTTTTTCACCTTCAGAAATTCCATGTGCAATGGTCATAAACAACTACTAGACACGTGTTATTTTTTATTAGGTGAATTTTTATCTATCAATCTCAAAAAGTTGGGTAGAGTTATCCATAAAATAAATTATATTAGAAATATACAAAATTTAAACTATTAAATAAATAATTATATATAATAAAATGATATGACATTAGTTGATTGATTGAAGATATACTACTCAACTTTTTGTGATGGATAGAGAAGTTGTCCCCTTCTTATTATCACATTGATAGTGTCCAAACACATGCCCCTAGATACAATGGTGAATGTGGGAAAGCAACCACACACAAAAATATTCATTGCCTCTATTTGGAATGTGATATCCAACTACCTCTCTTAATAGTAACATACTTAATGATGGAATTGATCCATGTAAGTAATAGAGTATGATGAAATTCTTGAAGTTCAACTACATTTCCACAATAAACAATTGGCATGAACAACATGTTTTATCATTTTATTTTTCCTTTAGTCTCATTATTATTTTTTCTTTTGTAATGACTAAAATTGGTTAAATCATGGTATTTTATAGCGAGTTTTGCATCATTAACAGTTTGAACATTGTGACACAGAGGAGAATTTCTAATTGTCCTTTTGAACCAATGAAAATAGATGTAATAATAGCTTCCAAATCATGCATGTAACCAAGGATCAAGTAACGTGTGGTATTTTGAATTGAACTCTAGTCTCGACAGGGATATCTTCATGTTTTGACAGAGTTGTGCATATTGTAGTTGGAGTTTGTTCAAGCATGTAGGAGTCGTAGACGTGCATCCAATTCTATAAGTTAGCTTAGTGCTTAAGTTAACTTAGGGTTTAAGTTAGCCTGTAGTCTATAAATAGACGGCTCTATCAGGTTGTTGAGAGCGAGAGTTAAGCGTTGGTTGTTATTATTCACTTGTAACCTTTTGTCATAATTGAAAAAATGAATAGAAAAATAATTTTACCAATTCTTGTTCTTCTTCTTCCCCCTTTTCTCTCTTTCGTAAAACCTAAAAGGGTTTCTTATGTTTGTTCAAAGAAACTTAATCTTTCTCATAGTTTTATTCGTTCCTGGTGCGACAATTGTCAGAAAAACCTAGTGCAGTGAGCGTGGACAAGATGTCGTCAACGAAGTATGAGATTGAGAAATTCATCGGTGTGAATGATTTTGGTTTGTGGCGCTTGAAGATGCAAGCCCTACAAGTTCAGCAGGGTTTGTTAGAAGTGCTGGAAAGATCAGAGAAGATTGATGTCGCGCTAACGGATAAGTAGAAGATGACGATGATCGAGAAATCCCATAGTTCCATCATATTGAACCTTAGTGATATAGTTTTTCGACAGTTCTCAAAGAAGAAGACAACAACAGGTGTGTGGAGCAAACTCTAAGGGTTGTACATGACTAAATCCATGGTAAATCGTCTATACCTGAAGCAGGCTATGTATTCATTCAAGATGAATGGGAAAAGAGTCTTGACGAAGTAGTTGGATACGTTCAAAAAGCTTATTCTTGATCTGGAAAATATGGAGGTTAATATCAATGATGAAGATCAAACGCTATTATTGTTGTGTTCTTTACCTAAGTCTCATGCTCATTTCAAAGAAACTCACTTGTATGGAAGAGATTCCCTAACTTTTGAAGAAGTTCAATCTGCCTAGTACTTAAAGGACTTGAACAAAAGAAAATAACACAAGTCATCGTCTGTTGGTGAAGGTTTGTCTGTTAAGGGGAAATTCTTGAAGAAAGATGGCAGGTTTGAGAAGAAGAAGGGTAAAGTTATACAAAATTCTTATAGTGGTAATTCCCTTGATATTATGTGTTATCATTGTAAGAATGAGGCTCATACAAGAAAGGTGTGCCCTGAACGTCTGAATAATCACGGTGGTAAGGATAATAGTAATCCAACCATTGTGCAAGATGATTATGAATCATCATATGTCCTGGAAATTTCAAGCAACAACTCTAGAAAAGAGTGGATTATGGATTCAAGTTGTATTTGACACATGAATCTAAAAAATGACGTGCTTGAGGAATTATATGATCAAGATGATGGATTAATGCTACTAGGAAACAACAAAGCTTAAAAAGTTGTAGGTTTTGGATCGGTGAGATTTAAGATCCACGATGAGTCAATAAAGTTATTGACTGGTGTTAGGTATGTACCTGACCTTAAGAGAAATTTGATTTCTCTTGGTGAATTCGGTAAGAAAGGATATGTGTTCAAGGGAGAGAAAGGTATCCTTAAAGTCATAAAGGGGTCAAAGGAAGTTTTGAGAGGCGTGAAGAAACAATGCTTGTATACCCTTGAGGATGAGGTTGTATGTGGATCAATAAATTTTTCCTCAACGAAACCTGTGTCGAAGACAGAACTGTGGCACATGCGATTGGGTCATGCAAGTGAAACGAGTCTTTTAGAACTGAGGAAACATAATATACTGGGTGGTGACAAAGTCGAAAACTTGGAATTCTATAAACCTTGTGTGTTTGGTAAATCGTGCAGAGTGAAGTTTAACAAAGGAAAACAAATAACACATAGATCTCTTGATTACATTCATGCCGATCTTTGGGGGCTTGCAACGAATCCGTCACATTTAGGTGCAAAGTATTTTATATCCATAGTTGATGATTATTACAGGAAGTAACGGGTATTCGTCTAGAAGACTGTTCGAGTTGAATATCAGTGTGGGTTTTTGTTATCGTCTCCACAGGGATTGTCGGATATTTGATGCTAGCCGTTCAATAGTTGTGATATTCTAAGTTAAGGTTTTCAAAAGTTTCACTTGTTGTTATCATTCACTTGTAGCAAAAGATTAATTAGGTCACAAAGATTTTTATAAAAGCATGTTAAGGTTAGGTTTCATCAATCCTATTCATGTATAAACAATTAATCAAGCATATGAACTCGGTTTCCAACCAATATAACCGCGTATCCTCCCGACTACGTTTATGTCTAAAGCGGAATCGTGAGTACCGTTGTTTAGACCGTTAGATGATGTCTCACGCTAACAATCTAAGCAACGATCATTAAGATCAATACAATGCGAATAGCAAATCCCAAATCTATGTCTAGAGTTTGGTTTTTAAGAGATGAAATTGTTAGGTCAAGAGTTGTAAAGTCTATGTCTAGAGCAAAACAATTCACAAATGGATCATTAAGAGAAAACAACATCATTTATATTGATCAAAGACTTTGTTTATATACAAGAGATCAATATCAATACATAAAAACAGAATCAACTACCTCTAACCTCAACATTGAGTGATTAGCTACCACTTCTCATGGTAGCTTGGATGACAAGTAAAGAGAGGAGATGAATGAGCATCCACAACGAATAATCGAGAATGGATGCAAAATCAGATTCTCCAATGAAAATACAAGCTTTTCTGAACAAAATACTGTAAACAATTAATTCTAATGTAAAAATGAGCAAGCTCCCCATTCCAAAAAGTAACAATTCTATTTATACACATTTCCAAACAGCACCATTCGCCCAGCGAAGCCTTTCATTCGCCCAGCGAATGCCCAAAAATATGGCACATTTAAGTGCCTCAGACTTAAACCGCCCCTCAAAATTATCGTGGGTTCGCTAGGCGAACCAAAACATTCGCTTCGCGAGCATTCGCTGCAACCTTCGCCCAGCGAAGCTTGGGTGTTTTCAAAAATGGAAAGTTTCTGCCACCCTTCGCTGGCACATTCGCCCCGCGAGCATATCAGCGAGCATTCGCTGGCCTACTCGCCCAGCGAATTTACCCAGTTTTCCTACTGTAAGTTTTGCACACTTTCTGCCACCCTTCGCTGGCATGCTCGCTGACGTTCGCTAGGCGAACCTTCGCTGGCACCTTCGCCAACACTCGCCTAGCGAACACTGTTGTTGATTTCAATTCTTTGGCAGCTTGCACTATTTCTTTGGGTCTTCCAACTTTGATCTTTTCACTCCTATTTCTGCACATTTAGCACACCAATTACAAGCACCACAAGTATATTTCAAATAATGCATAACAACATCAATTCACACTAAAATCAACCTATTCCACATGAAAAGTCATGAAAAATGCCAAATAACTCATACTCAAATATATCATGATTGACATCTAACAAAGACTAAGGATGAAACTTTTGAAAATTTCAAAAGTTGGAAGACTCTGGTCAAAAATCAGACTGGCAGGAAGGTCAAGGGGTTGAAAACCAATAATGACCTTAAGTTTTGCGATGAAGCTTCCGACAGTTAATATAGTATGTCAAGTATTTTAAGGCACAAGACTAATGTGGGTACTCCTCAACATAATGGCCTGGTTGAGAGATTCAATTGAACAATCCTGGAAAGGGTTAGATGCATGTGTTTAGTGCAGGATTGAAGAATGTGTTTTGGGTTGAGGCTATTGTAACTATAGCATACTTGATAAATAGATGTCCCTTGAATGCCTTGAGGATGAAGGCACCTGAGGAGGCCTGGTCGGGACATCAACCTAATCTCGATAGACTTAGAGTATTTGGATATGTAGCCTATGCTCACATTAGGCAAGACAAGGTTAAACCTAGAGCTCTGAGATGCTTGTTCATGGGGTATCATGACGGAGTAAGAGCCTATAGGCAGTGGTTCCCATAACAAGGTTATAAAAGGTGTATCACAAGTCGTGATGTGTTTTTCAATAAAGTATAAATGACATTCAAGAAAATTGATGTTGCTAGTCGAAATGCAAAAATCTATGAAGAAGAGCTAGAACATGAAGAGATCCCTATTGAGGTGGAGCATAGTGATGTTGAATTTCATAGTCCAGAGGAAGTCGAAGAAGAAGCACACGTTGCTGATGAAAATGAGGAGACTAATAATGATTGCCTACTTGTAAGAGACACGTCTAAAAGAGTCATCAAGCCACCTCAGAGACTTGGTTATGCGGATCTCATAGAATTTGCATTAATCTCTGCTAGTGAGGTACTTGATGAAGAACCTAGAAATTACAAGGAAGCTATAAGGTGTCGGAACATAACGAAATGGCTGTAAGCCAAAAATGATGAGATGAAATCTCTTCATGATAACCACACTTGGGAGCTGATCGAGAAATCTGTTGGAGCCAGGTTAGTCAGCTGTAAGTGGATCTTCAAGGTTAATGAAGGAATCAAAAGAGTGATGTAGAAGAGATTTAAGGCAAGGTTGGTTGCTAGGGGGTTTACTTAGAAAGAAGGAGTCGACTTTAATGATGTGTTCTCACATGTTGTAAAGCACATATCCATTATAATGTTGTTAGATATGGTGGCAAAGTTCAACCTAAACTTAAACAGATGGATGTGAAGACAACCTTCCTATATGGTGATATAGATGAAACAATCGTAATGAGGCAACCTGAAGGGTATGCAAAAAAGAGAAATTAGGATTATTTGTGCAAGTTGAATAAGTCTTTTTATGGCCTAATCCCCTCGACTGTAGAATAAGAGATTTTACAAGTTCATGGCACACATATGTTTCACTAGTAGTCAGTTCGACCACTATGTTTACTTCAGATTTCGACATAGAAGTTCATTTATTATTGTTTTGCTTTATGTGGATGACATCTTCATAGCAAGCAATAGTGTCGAGGTTGTAATGAAGGTGAAGGTTGAGCTTGATAAGGAGTCCGACATGAAAGATCTAGGAGCTGCCTCGAGGATTCTTATGATTGACACCCAGAAGGATAGAAAGTAGTCAAGATTATGCTTATCTCAAAAGAAATACTTGAAGAAGATTCTTGACAAATTCGGTATGTCGAATTCAAAGCCTGTTGTAACACTGACAAATCCTCAATTCAGGCTTAGTATGACTCAAATTCCTAGTACTAAATTCGAAAGAGCCTACATGAATATCATTCCATATTCTAGTATAATAGGTTCTTTTATGTATGTTATGGTCTGTATGAGGCCAGATATAACATACAGAGTGAGCCTTATAAGCATGTATATGGCCAGTCCTGACAAGGCACACTGACAAGGTTTGAAGTTGAGATAATAAAAGGATCCCTGAGTAGGGTCCTGGTTTATGGTGGAGCCATGAGTGACGGTGAAGTCGAAGTCAAAGGATTTGTCGAATCTGACTATGCAAAATGTATGGATAATAGAAAAACTCTTTTTGGATATGTTTTCACTATGCTTGGTACAATAATCAGTTGGAAAGATTCTCTTTAGAAGGTTGTTGGCTTATCAACCACTGAAGTTGTATATATTTTCCTCACTGAAGTTGTGAAAGAAGAATTGTGGCTTGACAGGTTTGTTAAGGAACTGACTTCAAGGTCGAGTTATCACTGTTAAATGTGACAGTCATAATGTTATACATATGTCAAAGAATTCAGCCTATCATGAGAGAACAAAGCACATTGATGTTAGGATGCATTTCGTCAGGGAGAAAATCAAAATCGAAAAAGTCAAAGTGATGAAGGTTTCGACAGATCACAATGCTGCAAATGTGATCACCAAGTCATTGCCAAGTAGCAAGTTCTTCCACTGTATCAGTTGATAAAACTGCATGATGAAAGATAGTTTGTTCCCTTTATGTTCTAGAGTTTGTCCCAAGGTGGGGTTTTGTGGTATTTTAGATCGAACTCTAGTCTCGACATGGATAACTTCATGTTTCGACAGAGTTGTGCATGTTGTAGTCGAAGTCTGTTCAAGCATGCAGGAGTCAAAGATGTGCATACTGTAGTCGAAACGTGTTCTAGCATGTTGTTGTATAAGTTAGCTTGTTACTCAAGTTAGCTTAGTTCTTAAGTTAACTTAGGGTTTAAGTTAGTTCATAGTCTATAAATAGGTTGTTTTCTAAGGTTGTTGAGAGAGGGTTAAACGTTGGTTGTTATTATTCACTTGTAACTTTTTGCCATAATTGGAAATATGAATAGAAAAACGATTTAACCAATTCTTGTTATTCTTCTTCCCTCTTTTCTCTATTTCGTAAAACCTAAAAGAGTTTCTTGCGTTTGTTCAAAGAAACTCAATCTTTCTCATAATTTTATTCGTTTCTTGTGCAGCGATTGCCACAACATAAATAATTCTTGAAGTGTCTCTGAGATGAGAGCTCTATTTCTTCAGAGTTGAACAAAATAATTTATGGTATACCTTGATCATTAATGTTAACTCTATATGCATTATCCAACTCTTTAGATTCTTAATCCTCCTTTTCTTTCTTGCATATGTGACCGGCCCATGAACATTATTAGAAATAGGCACCTCATCCAACAAATCATAAAATCTATCATCCAAACCAAAGTCTTCTTTTCTTCGTGAGATATGAACAGAGAAAGAAGGAAAAGGTTAAATATTTTATGACATGTTTGTTTTATCTAGGAATTCAAGCTAAGTAGCTTAGTTTTCAAACTTTCATTCACTTATGCTAGAATAACAATGCAATAGATTGAGTTTATCTCCATTACTAACAATACAATTTATCTCCATTACTGGTTTTTCTTTCATTAACAGTTAGATATAGTATACTCATGATTATGTTTTTGTGCTTTGTCATGCATTTAATGTCATCATAGTTTTATTAATTTGTTCTATTATATTTTTTCTTTGCAGTTACTAACGCAAGCATGGGTGTGGGTAAGATGACATTACATTACATGTTATGTCCCACATCATTTTCTATAAAGAAAACTTTAGTGGTTATATACATTGAACAACCTCCAAAAAACTTCAGTGTTTATTTAGATTAAACAACCTCAGTACACTTGTGGGCTGGAAATAAGTTACAAAAATTTGGGCCTTTTAACCCATAACTTCTTTTGAAAATATATCAAACAATTTTTAATAATTCTTAATTAAAATTATTAATTTATTTTATAAAAAATAAATAATAAATTATGCTACTTATCGATATCTCATCATTAAAATGTTTTTTTTATGTTAATCATTAATGATACGGATGCAAAATTGGAGGAAGACCAACAAAATTTTAAATTATACAATTGAGGGATCAAGATTTTTAAAATGGAAAAACTAAAATTTAAAAACCATCAAATTATAGGGATCAAAATTGAATTTAAACCTTAAAAAAAGGAAAGATTAAAAAAAGTATTTGAAGACATGTTTACTTAGAATATCAACACATTTAAGAACTATAATTATATCATATCAACCAGTATCCACTTAATGTGGTCCAAATGTAAAAGATGGAATGGACAGTGGAAGAGGGTCCAAATGTAGAAAATGGAATGGGCAGTGGAAGAGTGGAAGAGTGGAACAAAAACCTCTTTTAGGTACCACATACAAAATTGGATGATGGGAGAGTGACTATGGCAGCCTTTCTTTCTAATTAAAGTCACACGCATGTGTTTCTTAATCAAATTCAATTCAAAATTTCTTAATTCAGAGTTAAGATAGAAAACTATAATTTAATCCAGCATATGTGGGAGGCTATTAGTTTAATTTAAATACATATTCAAAACATAGGCAAGATTTTATGGTTATGTGGTGGACCTGAACCGTCCTAAATCCTTGGCCACACAACTTGGTTAAAAAGTAGTCTCTTTATTCTATCATCTTCTTCTATTATTTGTTCTCAATAAAAATAAAAATAAAGATTGCTTTAATGAAATAGTTATTACTAAAGATATTTTGTTTGAGAGATCGGAAGAGAATTGGAGTGAGAGTTTTGAGAAAAGAGAAAGATAGAGTTGTTAATATAGAAGGAATTTTAGACACATTCTCTATGTTGCTTGCCGATCAAACACTAGGTATATAGATTCTTCGGAATTTGAATTGAAGGTAACTTATTTATCATATTTTATAAAAAAAAGTTTCCTCAATCTTTGATAGTTTAAGTGACCAAACCGATAATGTCAAAGATACTACAATGAATTTTGTTCCCTACAAGACACATTCTCCGTTTTTTTTTATAAGTCGTTTTGGGAAAAAAATTTGTACCACAATATAAGTCGTTTTATAATACCGTACCACAATATAAGTCGTTTTATAATACCAATGAATTATTAATGTTATTTTTCCTACTATACCCTTAAATATTTATTATTCTCTCTCTTTTCAATTATGTAAATTTGTCTTTCCAATATCATTAATAGAGGACAATTTTATAAAATCATTCATAATTTCTCTTTTTCATATTATATTTATTATATTTTTTAATATATGTAAAAAGTAAAAAACGACTTATAAAAAAAACGGAGGGAGTATAATTTATTCTCTGACACATTTGAAAGCGTGTAGACTTATTTGGCGTCATGGAAGCCACCAAACAAAACATTTTGTTTCCATACATGATTCTTTCTATAATTAATCCTTTTGTTGGATGATATAATATATATCATACATTTTCCACGTTAAATCAAAATAGTTAAATCTTTATCTTGTAGTTTTTCTAAGCGCAATAATTTTTTTTTAACTCATGAATATACTAAACATTTGAAATTACTTGAGTAAATCCGCTCACTTGCATATGAATATTTCCTTTTTCAATAACAATCATTCTACTATCATTTCCAAGTTTTATAGGATGGTTTGAAGCTTTCATTTAAGAGGATTTCTTAATACACTATCCAAGTTTCTTAGGCACTACGTGAAATTTCTTTTTTGCCTCCTGATTTCGGATGTGCACATCCGGACGCACCGTAACCTTATAAAAAAAAGTTGTTCCGGATGTGCATATCCGGTAGGCCTCCAGATCTGTATATCCGGAAGCATTGCTGATATATTTGAAGCTGCATGATCACTGCCCCTTCCCATTTTCAACATTTCTTCTATTACACTCACTCTCACCAACTCAAAAAACCCTACTTCATCAATCCCATTTCTCACTCAAAAAGTTCAAGTTTTTGGTGCAACAAATCAAAGGGAGCAAGAAAAGACTGAATTTCAGGTAAATATTCAACTTCATCCACTACATTGCTCACATTATCAATATACATTTTTGAAAAAACAAGTTACGCTACTTCCGGATCTGCACATCCGGAACGAATTGAGCATGAACATTTTCGGATGTGCGCATCCGAAAAAATGCCTGAACCTAATTAATTTAAATTTTCTGCAATTTCGAATATATTTTATTTATACATATTAATTGTTATATTCTTGTTTATAAATAGATATGGTGCACCCCGATAACATGTCAAAAGAATTAGTTATGCCAATTTCCCCGAAAGATGAAGGCATGCTCGTAAAGTCGGTTGATGTCGGCGGTGACTTTAACAACAAGCAAGACTTTGATGATCGTGAAAGCATGATCGCATACATTTGTAGGACGGCTATTGAGCTTGGCTTCGGTGTAAATATCGGGAGATCGGATAATGGGTCGGATAGAAGAAAAGCTTTTGTAATTTTGGGTTGCGAAAGAAGCGGAAAATATCAAGCACCTCTACGGAAGTTAAAGAAAGACGAGACCGGTACTAGAAGATGTGAGTGTCCTTTTAAGATTTGTGGTTACATGTTAGCTTCCAAGAAATGGAGATTTACCGTTCGTTGTGGTATACATAACCACGAAATGTGCTCAAAGTTTCAAGGCAATCCAAGTGTATGTCGGCTCAAGGCGGAAGAGAAGACATGTATAGCCGACATGACCTTGAACCTTGTCCAACCGAAAAATATACTTGCGACGTTGAAACGGAAAGAACCCGAAAATGTTGCAAACATAAAGCAAATGTATAACATTCAGTATCAAACGAACAAGGAAATTAGGGGAGATAGGAATGAGATGCAACAACTGTTGAAAGTGTTGGAGGACAACGATTACGTGTCTCGGTACAAATATCGCGATGATGGAATTACGGTCCGAGATATTTTTTGGACTCATCCGGATTCTATTAAGTTGTTCAACACGTTCTCGGCAGTGCTCATTCTCGATAGCACCTACAAGACAAACAAGTATCGTCTTCTATTGTTTGAGATGGTTGGCGTTACGTCTACGGATAAGACATATGTTGTCGGCTTTGCCTTTTTGGAGTGTGAGAAAGAGGACAATTTTACGTGGGCGTTGGAGACGTGTCGGTCACTTTTGAAGAAACATGTTCAAATGCCAAAAGCAATTGTTACGGACCGCAACAACGCCTTGATGAATGCGGTTGCAAAGGTCTTTCCTTCTTCCAATGCACTACTTTGTCGATTTCACATAACAAAGAATGTACGAAGTCGGGTGAAGACCGTGGTGGGTGCGAAACAAGTGGAGTCGGAAGACGGAAAAGTGGTCAAGTCGGGTGTCATTGTAGAGAAAATAATGGATGCATGGACTCATATTCTAAATTCTTCCACAATGGAATTATATGCCGATTCGGTCATGAAATTCCGGAAAGTGTGCGAAAGGTACCCCGCTTTGTTGAAATATGTTGAATCCACCATTCTTGATCAAGTGAAAGAAAAGATTGTTTGTGCGTGGACCGATAACGTACGACATCTTGGAAATACTACCACCAATAGAGTTGAGTCGGCACATGCCACTTTGAAGAATTGGTTGGGGAATAGCATGGGGGATTTATGTCGAGATTGGGACTTCATGCATCTAATGATTAAAAACCAACACAATGAGATACAAACCACTTTCGGTCGGAGCATTACGGTTTTGGAACATCGGTTTAAAGGTAACTTCCTCTAATCTCAATTGATCGGCAACATGTCTCGGGTGGGGTTGGGCTATATTTTTCACGAGGTTAACCGAGCCGAAACGGTAGGTTCCGATAGCGCAAAGTGTGGTTGCACTATTGTGAAAACCTACGGTCTGCCGTGTGCTTGTGCCATTGCTAAAAAGTTGAAACTAGGTGAGCCAATACAAATTGACGAAGTTTTCCCTCATTGGATGAGACTTAGTTTTGATGATGATGGTTGTAAGGAAGGAGATAAACCGAATATCTCTATTTTGGCCGAATTGGAAGCGATTCAAGCGAGATTTTCGAAGGACGATGACAATATGAAGTTACACATCAAAGAAGAGTTGAGGAAGATTGCCTTCCCCGAAACAACCGCAATGATACCGCCGTCTCAACCGGTTAAGACAAAGGGTGCTCCGAAGAAGTTTAAGCCTACACCAAATGACAACTCGACAACTCGGTCTCCTTCATATTATGAGCACGTTGACCAAATCTTTCCGGACTCTTCAACTCCTAAATCTCTACAAAGTGTCATGAAAGGAGCTCGCATTTCCAAATCAGCTCCGACACCGATTCCACGAGTTCCGACTCCGACTCCGACTACACGTATGATTTCCTTTATTGACGAGATGCCGATTTTTATGCACAAGCATATTGAAGATATCATCGATGTTGTAGTGGATGGTAATTGCGGTTACCGAGTCGTGTCGCCTCTACTCGATAAAGAAAAGGAAGGTCATGCACTTGTACGTCATCAACTTATCCTAGAGTTGGAGACACATAAAGAAGCATACTTGCGTCTCTATGAAAATCAAGAAAAATATGACAAGGTTCACGAGTCACTTGTTCCGTGGTTGAGTGGTCCGACACCAGTATCGAAATGGATGAGCTTCCCTGAGATGGGTCATCTTATAGCATGCGCCTACGATATAGTGTATATCGACTTGACACGATAGGGTTTTTCGAAAACCTTTTTTCCACTCCACACCGCACCTCCGTCGAATCCAAATGATCGCATCATGTGTATCGGATGGCTTGCGAAATCAAGACATTTCGTACAAGTTATCTTGAAACCCGGATGTCCGATACCACCTAAATCACCGCAATGAGCGACGCATGCAACCGCAATTGCCGAGTCTTGGCCGGATAGTTTTGTCGAAAGAATGCTTGAATTCGAAAGATTGCACGCAATTGAAAAGGCATCAAATGCGAAAAAGTCAAAAGTTCTAGCTCCTATAGATTTAGACGGAGAATTTTGTTTTAACTCTTTTGTATAATCATATGACACAATGTACATTATTGAAGTGAAATATATTGTATTTTTATCCATATGTCTTTTTAATACACTTATGAATTTTATTGCAATGAAAGTATTCCAAGCGATTGCATAACATGTTCAATTCGGTTTTAAAAATGTATCAGTAAAACATTCTGATATGCAGATCCGGGAAATTTTCGGATGTGCACATTCGGAACCAATATTTGTAGGGTTTGTCCGGATCTGCACATCCGGAACAAACTTTGGCAGAAATAACTTTACCCTAACTTTTCTATAAATTAGGGGTTTCATTTGATATCATTCACACAAACACTAAATGTCTCAATTGTATGATATCAAGATCCATTGGTATGTCGCAACTGTTTCCTATACCGACGACATAACATTCGGTCGCAAGTATAAGCTAACGAGGGACATCTCCATCGGCAAGATCATTGACGACATCAAACATCTCCTACCTTACGGAGACAAACGGAAGGTTACGAAGCTTCAGTATCGTGCATCTTCCGTTGACAACGAAGGGAATGTCGCTTACAGCCTTGTTGAGCTCAAGAATCAAGAGGATGTTAGAGCGATGTGGCAAAAATTTTTCGGCTACGAAGAACGATTCCCGCTCGAGTTCGAGGCGACCTTCAAAATCCGAAGAACGGTCGATGACATCTTAGAGATGTGCAAGCGTCCACCAGACTATTGATCTTATAATATTTAAATTTCTGTCGATGTCATGGCGATTTTCTCAATGTAATCCCGATTTTATTTTATGAATGTGAGAAACATTGTTGGATTTTTGGTGTTCTGCATCAGGTTTTATTCCGGATTTGCAAATACGAACGTTTACCGGATGTGCACATCTGGGAAAAACTGAAAATTTTTAAAAAAATGGTGCGTCCGAATTTGCACATCCGGAACGCAGGGGTATTTTCGTCAGCGCGCATGGTGCCTAAGAAGGTTGGGTGGCGTGTAAGAAATTTCCTCATTTAAATATGAGAACCACTCCTTGTTTCCACTCATATGATTGTTGCAACCAGAGTCAAGAAACCACACTTCTTCCTTCTCGTCATGTCTGATTTCAACATAGGACATCCTGAATATCTCTTCTTCTTCTTCTCCTTTCTCTTCAAATTCAGCATAGTTGGCCTTTTTTTTCCTAATCAGAACACTCATATTGATAGTGTCTTAACCGATGATACCAAAAATACTCTACAACAACTTTATTGTAAGGTTGTCGTCCCCTTCATCTTCCTCGACCTCCTTTAAACATGCCTCTACCCCTTCCTCTACAAGTTCTATCTTCATGATATATCTTAAGAACTTGCCATTTTTCTTCATGGCTTTTCATCATTTGTTCGTGAACAAGAAGACGACTTGCAACTCATCGATAGTCATCGTATCCAAGTTGTTGGATTATTCAATTGAGCATGCCACATAATCAAAATTTGAGACCATTGATCTCAAAACTTTCTTAGTGATGATTGTTTGGCTCATACTTTTACCATGAGCTTTCATCTTGTTATCAATGGTTAGAGTGCAGGAGAAATAAAAATTAACAGTTTCTCTTTCTTTGATATGAAGAATCTTAAAATCTCTTCGTATAGCTTGCAGTTGTGTCATTTTGATTTGGTTTGAACTCTGCAATTTGTACTTTATTAAATCCCATATACTTTTGGATGTGTCCAAGGATTATTTCAAATACATCACGAGAAATTGCTTTAAAAATTACCTTCAAGTTCTTCAACTTCTACTCTTCAATCAATTTATGTTGCTTCTGTGCTGGCTCAACTCCTACTACGACAACCAATATCTCATTCTCAATGAGACCCTAATATTTTTTCGAATGGAAAAAAAATTCCTTCAACATCACCCAACGGTCATATTGACCATCAAATTTGAAAATAGCAGATTGTACGAAATACTAATATCACTTTCCATCGTTCTTTTAAACTCCTTCTACTTAAAAGAAAATTGAAATTTCTTTCTTCCTACACACTTATTTTTCTCATCTCAACTACTTCTCTCACACTTACTCACTATAAATCAGGCTCCAACAACGCACCTATGATACCAATTGTCAAAACTAATAACTACCATACCAATTTTATGAGAAAATGCCTTGTTGTTATTAATAACAAAGGTTTGAATATATATATATATATATATATATATATATATATATATATATATATATATATATATGTTGTGAATCGGATACCTTAGAAACAGAGTATAATTGGTTCCTTGATCAGTCAAGAAACTCACAAGGGTTAGGGTTAACAAAGAAAACAAGAGTAAACAACAAAGATTGGTTATAAAACTGTTATTCTTTCCTTACTCCTTAAAACAAGGATTTCAAGTATACAAGAATAACAAACTAACCACTCTCACTCTTTCTAGGTTTTGTCACACCTTAGAATGAGAGACTAGCATGCTATTTATAATAAAACCTAGCACATTAAACTAATGGGCCTTTAACAAAATACCCATTACAAGCTAACTTAACCAATTGGATCCTTAACACGAGGCCCAATTTAATATGCTAACAAACCTAGCAATATTAACTAATACATGTTAGAACAATCTTCGACTACAATCATGCATTATTTTCGACAGCAGCATGTGATCCAACTTCGACGGCATGCTTCTTCTAGAGTTCGATCCAAATTCCACAAATCTCCACCTTGGATCTAACTCTAACAACAAGAAAACAAACTAGCTTTCTTCATACAGCTTTATCAACTGCATACAGTGGAAAAACTTGCAACTTGGCAATGTCTTGGTGATCATATCAGCAGCATTATGATCTGTCGAAACCTTCAGCACTTGGACTTCTCCACGCTCGATTACCCCTCTGACGAAATGCAGCCTCACATCAATGTGCTTGGTTCGCTCATGATAGGCTGAGTTCTTCGACAGGTGTATTGCACTTTGACTATCACATTTAACAGTGATACTTCGACCTTGAAGTTTCAGCTCCTTTGCAAAATCTTCAAGCCACAATGCTTCCTTCATAGCTTCAGTGAGGGCAATATATTTAGCTTCAGTGGTTGATAAGGCAACAACCTTCTGGAGCGTAGCTTTCCAACTGATTGATGTGCCAAACATTGTGAAAACATATCCAGAAATAGACTTTCTGGAATCCATACAACATGCATAATCAGAGTCAACAAATCCTTCGGCTATTGCTTTATTATCTTCACCCAAGGCTCCACCATAAATTAGGACTCTATTCAGAGACCCATTTATGTACCTTAAAATCCACTTCAATGCTTGCCAGTGTGCCTTTCCAGGATTCGACATGTACCTGCTCACAAGACTCACTGCATATGCTATGTCAGGTCTTGTACAGACCATAGCATACATCAAAGAACCAACTTATTAGCATATGGTATGCTATTCATATAAGTTCTTTCGACATCAGTACTGGGACACTGATCTATACTCAGCTTGAATTGAGGGTTTGTCCGAGTTACAACAAGCTTTGAATTTGACATACCATACTTTTCGAGAATCTTCCGTAGGTATGCCTCTTGAGATAAGCATAATTTCGACTGCTTTCTATCTCTTCGGATGTCAATCCCAAGAATCCTGGACGCAGCTTCTAGATCCTTCATTTCGAACTCCTTACTGAGTTCAGCCTTCACCCTCATTACCTCTTCGACATTGTTGCTTGCTATTAGAATATCATCCACATAAAGCAACAAAATAACAAATGAATTACCCGGTCGAAATCTGAAGTAAACACAGTGGTCGAACTGACTTCTGATGAAACTTATGCGTCCCATGAACTTGTCGAATCTCCTATTCCACTGTCGAGAAGATTGTTTCAGTCCATATAAAGATCTCTTCAGCTTGCACACATAATCTTCCTTCCCCTTTTCGACATACCCTTCAGGTTTCCTCATCAGGATCGTTTCATCTAGGTCACTATACAAGAATGCAGTCTTCACATCCATCTGTTCCAGTTCAAGGTCGAACTGTGCCACCATGGCAAGCAACATTCGAATGGACCTGTGCTTCACAACAGGCGAGAACACATCATTGAAATCGACACCTTCTTTCTGAGTGAACCCTCTAGCAACCAATCTTGCCTTGTATCTTTTCGACGCCACTCCTTCGATTCCTTCCTTGACTTTGAAAATCCATTTACAGCTGACTAACCTGGCTCCAGCAGGTTTCTTTATCAGTTCCCATGTGTCGTTATCATGAAGAGATTTCATCTCGTCATCCATGGCTTTTAGCCATTCAGTCTTCTTTCGACTCCTCATAACTTCCTTATAGTCTCTAGGTTCTTCGTCGAGAACCTCACTTGCAGAGATTAAGGTATAAGCTATAAGATCTGCATACCCAAGTCTTTGAGGTGGCTTGATGACTCTTCTCGACCTATCTCTTGCTAACAGGTAGTCATTATCAGTTTCCTCATCTTCGACAACATCTTCTGTTTCGTCTTCGACTTCATCTGGGGTACGCACTTCAACATCAACATGCTCCACCTCAACAGGAATCTCTCCCTGTTCCAGCTCTTCGTCAGCAACATCAATTTTCTTGAAAGCCATCTCAGCTTCATTGAAAACTACATCTCGACTGGTGATACACCTCCTGTGACCTGGCTCTAGGCACCATAGCCTATAAGCTTTGACTCCTTCAGGGTATCCCATGAACATGCACTTCAGAGCTCTAGGTTCGACCTTGTCTTGCCTAATGTGAGCATAGGCCACACAGCCAAATACTCTCAGTCTGTCGAGACTAGGTGGATTTCCCAACCAAACTTCTTCAGGTGTCTTCATATCTAATGCAGTCGAAGGACATCTATTTATCAGATATGCAGCTGTCGAAACAGCTTCAGCCCAAAACACCTTCTTCAATCCAACACTAACCAACATGCATCTAACCCTTTCAAGGATTGTTCGATTGAATCTCTCAGCTAAGCCATTTTGTTGAGGAGTTCCTGCTACAGTCTTATGCCTTGCAATCCCAGACTCAACACAGTAATTGTCGAACGCTTTGTTGCAGAACTCAAGGCCATTGTCGGTTCTCAACCTCTTAACCTTTCTGCCAGTTTGAGTTTCGACCAGAATCTTCCAACTTTTGAAATTCTCAAAAGTTTCATCCTTCGTCTTCTGAATGAATACCCATAGCTTTCTGGAATAGTCATCAACAATGGATAGAAAATACCTTGCACCTGAGTGTGAAGGATTCCTTGCAGGCCCCCAAAGATCAGCATGAATGTAATCAAGGGATCCATGTGTTCTTTGCTTGCCTTTATTGAACTTCGCCCTACAGGATTTACCAAATACACAAGATTCACAAAACTCCAACTTTTCGACTGTGTCACCACCTAGCAGGTTCTGCTTCCCCAATTCGACCAGGCCTCTTTCGCTGACATGGCCCAATCTCATGTGCCATAACTCTGTCTTCGACGTAGGTTTCATGGATACAACATTTGTCGAACCACTTACAACCTCAGCCTCCAGGGTATACAAGCCTTGGTTTTTCACGCCTCTCAAGACTTCCTTCGACCCTTTCATGACTCTCAGGGTACCTTGCTCTCCTTTGAAAACATATCCCTTTCTGTCGAATTCACCAAGAGAAATTAAATTTCTCTTCAAGTCAGGTACATACCTAACTTCAGTCAATATTCTTATTGACTCATCATGGAGCTTGAATCTCACGGATCCAATACCTGCAATTTTGCAAGCTTTGTTGTTTCCCAGCAGCACTGATCCTCTATCTTGATCACATAATTCTTCAAACACATTCTTGTTTGGAGTCATGTGGCAAGTACATCCAGAATCCATAATCCACTCTTTTTTTGAGTCGCCGCTTAAAACTACAAGAGCATCAGATGAGTCAAAGTCATCTTGAACAATGGCTGCATTGCCATTATCCTTACCTCCATGATCTTTCAGGCGTTCAGGGCACACTTTTCTTGTGTGACCCTCCTTCTTACAGTGATAACATCGAAAACCAAATGTTTCGCCACTAGAAGACTTCTGCTGACTTTTACCTTTCTTCTTGTCGAACCTACCATCCTTTCGCAAGAATTTTCCCTTAGCTGCCAAACCTTCACCAACCGTCGAAGGTTTATGCTCCTTTCGTTCGTTCAGGTCCTTAGAGTACAAGGCTGATTGAACTTCTTCAAAGGTCAGGGACTCCCTTCCATACAAGAGAGTTTCTTTGAAGTGAGCATGTGTTCTAGGCAAAGCGCACAACAACAATAGTGCTTGATATTCGTCATCGATCTTCACATCGATATTTTCAAGATCAAGAATCAGCTTGTTGAACATATCCAACAGCTCAGTCAAAGCTTTGTCTTCACTCATCTTAAACGAATACAAAGCTTGCTTCAGGTAGAGTCGATTCACCAACAATTTTGTCATGTATAAGCTTTCAAGCTTCACCCATAACCCTGATGCCGTCGTCTCCTTTGATACCTGTCGAAGAACCTTATCACCAAGGCTCAACAATATTGCGCTGTGTGCTTTCTCTATCATGGTAGTCTTTTCTCTTTCAGTTAACGCAGCGTCCATGGCTGCCATTCCCTTCAACGCTTCCAAACAACCCTGCTGAACCAGTAGGGCTTTCATCTTCAAGCGCCACAGACCGAAGTCGTTCACTCCGGTGAACTTCTCGATCTCATACTTTGTTGAAGGCATCTTCTCCACGCTCACCGCACCAATTTGTTGTGAATCAGATACCTTAGAAACAAAGTATAATTGGTTCCTTGATCAGTCAAGAAACTCACAAGGGTTAGGGTTAACAAAGAAAACAAGAGTAAACAACAAAGATTGGTTATAAAACTGTTATTCTTTCCTTACTCCTTAAAACAAGGATTTCAAGTATACAAGAGTAACAAACTAACCACTCTCACTCTTTCTAGGTTTTGTCACACCTTAGAATGAGAGACTAGCATGCTATTTATAATAAAACCTAGCACACTAAACTAATGGGCCTTTAACAAAATACCCATTACAAGCTAACTTAGGGTACAAGCTAACTTAACCAATTGGATCCTTAACACGAGGCCCAATTTAATATGCTAACAAACCTAGCAATATTAACTAATACATGTTAGAACAATCTTCGACTACAATCATGCATTATTTTCGACAGCAGCATGTGATCAAACTTCGACGGCATGCTTCTTCTAGAGTTCGATCCAAATTCCACAATATATATATATATATTAGGTAATTATCAGTTAGGTGAAGTTTTTTTGGGAAGACCTAAAAAAGAGCTTTTAGCTTTTAGTTTTTAGTTTTTCAGTTTATATTAATGAAAAAAATTTGCTTGATAAATGTATTTTAGCTTTTAACTTGGAGTTTTTTATTAGCTTTTAACTTTTTTTCAAAAGTTATTTGAAGTAGCTTTTGAGCTTATAGTTTTTAGCTTATGACTTTTTCTTTCATTTGTATCCTCACTATTTTATCAAAAATTCGTTTTTACCCTTTATATTTTATTATGATTTAAATTAAAATAATTGTGTTTTAATTGAGGAAATAAAAAAAGTTAGTCAATATTTCTACCGAACAAATTCACGATGCAATCCATCTTTCATTTTGTTATTAAAGAAATATTTTGATTCATTACGTTGAATTGTTTTTTTATTATTTTTAAATTATTATTTTAATTATTTATTATTTGAGTTTTTCTTATTAATGTATTATTATTATTTTTAAATATGATAATGAAAGTTTGAATATTTTTGGTTATTAGTAGGCATATCATGAATTTTGAAAGAGACAAAAAGATAAGAAAGTATGCACTTTATTGTAATATAAGATCACATTATAATATTATTATTTAAGATATCTTGTTAAATTTCATTACAATATATATATATATATATATATATATATATATATATATATATATATATATATATATATATATATATATATATATATAAGTGTTTAGTATATTTTTGTGTTATGTTTAATTTTATAATTATATTTAAAATGTTTTGCATTTGATTGTTAATACGTTTATTTTTATTACATAAAAATTAGTTTAATAAATAGGATCACTATTTTTTTTAATTAAGAATATTTTTTTATGTCATTTTGCATTTATCAGCTAATATAACCGCTAATTTACCAAACACTCAAATTAATTTATCAGTTATAAATCATCAGCTATAAGCTGACAGTCATCAACTATAAATTATTAATTATTAATAATTATTTATTAGCTACAAACTAACTTATAGTTTTACCAAACAAAGTCTTAATATTTTTTATATTAGAATAAAATCTTTACAATCCAGATGAAGAATGCTATTTTACTTTTAAGATTAATATACTATATATTAATCTCATTTTGATGTTAAAGTGTGAATCATTGTTATAATTAACTTTGAATGTATTAAAGTTATAAACATTCTTAAAAGTCTTTTTAAAAGAAAAACATTTTATAATAGATTAAAATTATTCTTGGACTAAAATAACTAACAAACTACAAATTCAATAATGAAAATGATTAACTAAAAAGATACTTGAGGACTTGTTTACAATATCAACACATTTAAGAACTATAAATGATATCATCTCAACCATTACCCACTTAATGTGATCAAAATGTAGAAGATAGAGTGGGGGAGTGGAAGAGGGAACAAAAATCTCTTTTAGGTACCACATACTAAATTGGATGGTGGGAGAGTGACTATGGCAGCCTTTGTTTCTCAATAAAGGTAGCAGGCAACCACCAGTCCACCATTCATGCTTGTCATGATCAAATTCAATTGAAAAATTGAAATTCACAGCTAAGATAATTTTTTTAAATCTAGCATATATAGAGACTATAATTCAATTTAATTACATAAGTCAAAACAATGGTAAAATTTTATGGTTGTGAGGTGGACCTACACCGTCCTAAATCCTTGGCCACACAACTTGGTTAAAAAGTACTCTCTTATATCGTCTTCTTCTATTATTTGTAATCAAGTATTATTTTACGTGATTTTTGTCAAAATCAATTCTAACAAATTTAATTTTGTTTATCGTCAATCCAAACACACCTTAGTACTTTTAGTGATAATGATCTCATGATTCACAACTCTCCTCCAACGAGATTAAGTAACATCCTCAAAGTTGATGCTCTCCGTGAAAATAATTTTTATTTTTAACTTGTTTATACTTTCCGAAAATGCAATCAAAGTGTAAATCAGTACTTCTAGTGACAATAATCTCCTAATTCACAACATTCTCGCAGTTGACATTGCTAAAAAATTACATTTATAGATTTAAATAAGTAATATTATTATTTTTAAATAATTTTTATAAATTTTTTACCTAAAAAATTAAAAAATATTTTAAATATATTTATTATATAATTAAAAATAATAATTTTGGTACCTAATAATTTAAATATTTTTTTTTATAAATAATTTGAAATAAAATAAAAAGGAAAATAGTAAAAAGATGGCGGCATCACCTGATTAAAAAAAGTGAAAATAAAAAGAAAAGGCAAGAGATTTTTTTTGTAGAAACGTAAAAAAAGAAAAATTAAAAGAATCTAAAAGCACTTAGGCCAAATACATCACTAAAAAATTCTTTTCTGGTGAAGAAATGGAAGGTTTTGCACTACCAGTATCCATTTAGATTGTATCCTTACTTCGTTAATCTGTTTACACACGGATTTCCTCCTTTCAAATGTGAATATAACTTAGTTTTGTGTGTGATGCAATTGTTTCAATGGTTACTCAACCACCAAGGGATTAGGTTTACTTTCTTGTAAGTTTGGTTCACATTATATGGACTGTGTGTATGATTTTTGCAAGAATTATTTCTTGTATTTGGTATCTCCAACCATGATTGCAAATCTTCAGGAGATCCTAATGGGATTCAAGGTTCAAACCGAAATTTGGTTGGATATATAACTAACTCCACAAGTGGTTAGCAAATGGGAAAATGAAGAAAAAACGGTGAAGTTTTCATCATGGTTGTTGTAGAGCACGCACATTGAAACAATTGTCCAATTTTTTTCTCAAATTTTTATTAGTGGGCATCTTTTTGAGGAGAGACTTCAAATAATGAAGGAGTGAGAGGGAGGAATGTAGTTTTTATAGATCAATATTCTCTTTGTTTTTTTGAGGAATTGAGTTGGGGTACATATTTTTTGCATTTGTTGGTAGGATGCCAATGTCTGTATGTTTCCAAACTAGTTTGTCTAGTATATTGCTTTTAGGAATATTAACTTTTATAATATTTTATGTTAAGTTTGGCCCTTGTTTATTATTATTGGGAGATTATCCAATGTATTTCCCGAATAAGCTTGGTCACTTATTTTGGCTATGAGGTGTTTGTTGTTTTTTTAAGAATCATCCTATGCAGATAACTATCCAATGAGTCAGGCTAGCTTTAAGTTTTCAACTTAGATAACAATTTCAAGTGATTTCAAACATAATAAAAGGGTGAGTTGCGTGATTTAATTTTTGAAAAAGTTTTTGCAAGCGATTGACTTTAAAGTTTGTTTATTTTATGAAATTAGAAGAAGAAATTAATCAGCAGGAAATAAAATACAGAAAAGTAAAAGAGAGAGATAGATACAAAGATTGCATCATGATTTAAACGCGTTCACCCTTATAACCCATAGTCTAACCAAATCGCCAAGAGTTTCTCCTACCGATTTCCCCTAAACAACTTGAGGTATTACACAAGGACCAACCTAACAACCTTCATTGCACCAAAAATTTTCACAAGTTTAGCTTTGAACCTCAATGCAGATTACAAAGATATAAGAGAACTAAACTCTTGAATTATAATTACAGCTTAATATGATTACATCATAAATACACAACTCTCAGTATAAGTGTTTAACTCTCTCAACACTAACTTAATGCATAGTGAGTCAGAACAATTTCTATGAAGACAATGAGAGAAAAGAATAGTGTGAAATCAGAAAATTCATGATTTAGATGAGTGCACAAGACTAATTTATATAGGATACTAAATTTGACTAAAAAATAAAATATTTCACGGGCTCTAACCACTCTCAGTCCAATTAGTAAACATTTAATCCAGAATTGCATCTTAGTCGATTAAAAAGGTTCATAATCGATTTGGTGGCGAGCTCGCACCATAATCAACTAGATACAAGTTCTACTTGAAAAGAAAATGAGACTTTGCTTTCCTACTTGGTCAGGAAACTTTCTTAATCGATTAGGCAATGACCATAAGCAATTTTTTAAGAGGTTTTGAAATAGGCAAAAATTTATAAATACTTGTGTGTGTGTGCGCGCGCGCGCACGTGCGTGTGTGTATGCGTGCGGGAGCGTGTGTGCGTGTGTGTGTGCGCGCGCGTGCGCGCGTGTTTGTCTGTGTGTGTGCGTGCATGTGTGTGAGTGTGCATGTGTGTGCGTGTGCGTGTGCTGTGTGTGTACGCCTGAAGAACTACTTTTTCTTATTTACACACTACTAATTAAAAATAGGTAAAACATTAGAGCGTGGATACATGCAAGCTCTTACAACTTCAATTTCTTTCGATATTAATATTTGCATTTGACTTATTTTTCTCTCTATTATTTCATATAGATTGAATTATTTTTATTGGTAAAATATTAAGCAAGATGTCTTGTAACTTGTTGATACATCCTTCTGTTATTCATCGCGACATTATTTTTGGAAATATGTTGTTTGGTTTTGGATTCTACACAATCTTCTAGGATTAAATCATATCTAGATTATATATTAGTTTGTTTCAGAATCTAAATAATTTATTTTGGAAAGATTTATTTTGTTCTAGAATATACATGATTTATTTGGAAAGATTTATTTTGTTCAAGATTGGATGTGCTATGAATTTTTTATGCGATAATCTAATAGGCCTACTAGCCGAAGTGACTCTATACAAAGAGGGAAAACATAGGTTTATCACATGGACTTGAATGGATGCTTTGTTGATTAAAAAATAAAGTGTGTCTTAGTTGTGTTCAACTCCTTCCTATGTTATTTTCTACCATTCATTGAGACACATAGTTGTGGATTTCTTTCGTCAAGTTTATCACAATCTTATTGTAGAAGACTTACAAACAGTTGGGACAATGTTTGATTGGACGTGATGGGATCTCAGATTCAAGGGAAGTTTGAGTTGAAATAGGTAGAATTTGAAAAAGGAATTTGAATTAGCGATATTTTAGATAAGACTGTTGTGTACTATTGACTACTTATTATTAGAGAATTTCCTTTCCACTGGGCTATTGTCTTTCATACATAGGTGTCAATTGCGCCAAACCACTTTAATAATTACTTATGTCTTTTATTTAATTTGTTTTATCATTCATCAATTATTCCAGACCATCTTGTCTCACAAATTTATTTACAATTATGTGTGACATGTTGTCATTAATCAAACGTAATTTCAATTGGCATCAGAGTAAGGCACCCTGTTCCGTTGGGTGTTTTCTAGTCTGGCTAACCTTTTCTATTTAATATGGACTACATCAAGGAATGATGACCAGTTAAACTTCCACCAATTCTTGATGGAACTAACTATAACTATTGGAAAGCTCACATGATTTATTTTCTCAAGTCCATGGACATCAAGACTTAGAAATATGTTATAAATGGATGGACACCTCTTATGATCAAAGTTGATGTGGCCCTGAATCCGTGAAACCCGAAAAGAATTGATACCTTGCTAAAAATGAAGTTTCTCTTGGAAAATCTTCTATTTTTAATGCTATTTACAATGGAGTCGAAAAGAAAATTTTCAAGATCATTAACACATGTATTAATGCTAAAGATATTGACAAAAGACCAAGGAACAATATTTCTCTCAGTTTTAATGCATTCAACTACAGACTCTAAAAATTGGTAACTTTCAACATAGATGTTGAGATGGTGAAAGACAAAACCCTATCTATCCTAATAGATCCAAAAGAATTCAATGTCTTGAATGTGATAAATTTGTGCATATTCAAGTTGAATGTCTTAATTTTCTAAGAAAAAATAAAGAGAATTTCTTAATACACCACATGGGTTTCTTAGGCACCGCGCGAAATTTCTTTTTTGCCCCCTGATTCCGGATGTGCACATCCAGACGCACAATTTTTTTTAAAAACGTTGATTTGTTCCGGATGTGCATATCAGGAATAATTCCTGATGTGCAAATCCGGAACCATTTCTTATAACTTGGCGCCAGAGCTTCTCCCCTCTCATTCTTTAGATTTTTACATTCCAAACTATCAAACTCTCTCAAACTCTCAATTTCTCATTCCCACAAATCCCGACTTTTTTCACTCGAGTTCGGCGCAGAGCAACTTCTACAACGATCAAGACACTCCAAATCCTCGGTATCTCAATTTAATCGGTAAGTTTTCGAATTTTAGAGTTTCAGAGTTATTTTCGAGTAATCGATTTAGAGTAGACATTTAGGTGTAGAAATTGTTAGGTAGTTTGAATAATACAGGTTAGAGACAATGTAAGTATTGTTTGTTGCTTCAAACGGACGATCAGGGCATTAAAATACCTTTTTCTATGGTACAGTAGTCATGGCTGCGTTTTTTAGAACTTGAAATACGTACCGGATGTGCAGATCCGAAAACTTTTTAACGTTGATTGCTTTCCTGATGTGCACATCCGGAAAAACCCAACGTTAAATATTCTGAGTACTTCCGGATGTGCATCCACGGAAGTTTTCCTGATGTACAAATTCGGAAGCAACTTGGTTTCTATTTTTGTTTTTTTTTGTTTATTGTTTGTTGTCTCTTTTTTAATTATTTAAAAAAAATTCTAATTTATTTATTATGCTTTGCAGATTACATGGCTGCCAGAGACGATCGTATGATACATGGACGGACAGCTCAACATGCATCTGTCCGACGTGAGCGGACGCAGTCTACAGCAGAGGCCGTTCCTGCAGCCCCTACAACTGAGGGACATCCTACACCACTGCCTTCCACATCACAGGTTCAGGCCACTCCCCCGCCAGCCGCCGTTTCTACATCTCGGAGGCATCGGGTTTCTATTGCTGGTTCATCAGGGTCCCCACCCGCACGCAGACGTCGCCGGGAGACTCCAGTTTCATCACCTGCTCCTATTCCATCCCCTATTCCTGTTCCTGAGGGTGATCACCCAGCACATGAGGGTGGTGACGACGATGACGATTTCGATGAGCTGGAGGGTTACCCCGGGGGACCGTCTAATATGTCCCTACTCCTGGGGTACTCTGAGCATACTGCCAGATATGTCTGGCTAGGACAGGTAACCTTTCTCGGTTTATTTATAGAATTGTTTTCGTTGAAAATATTTTCATTTGTAACATTGTTTTATTTGGAAATTTTCAGGAGAAGGATTCCCAGAAGTTCTATAACTATGGGGGCAAGGTTATAGACATGATTGTGGAGATGCCAGAGGATGAGTGGTTCCAGTATGCATTTGCTACCTCTGGTCTCAAAGGCCTTTCTAGGATTGGGTATCCCCAGATCATTTATGGTATGCTGATGGCCTTTATTGAGAGATGACACCCTGAGACATCCTCATTCTATCTACCGTACGACGAGCTCACGATCACACTCGACGAATTCTCGTGCCTTTTACATCTACCGATCACGGGTACCCTTCTCCGTCACGGTAAGATGCTGAAGGTGGAGGCGATAGAGATGCTGATTAGGGAGCTTGGGGCTACCCCAAATGATTCACTTGCGGAGGTGACCCAGTTGAGAGGCGCACACGTCCGGTTCTCCTTTTTGACACGTAGATTTCGTGAGGAGCTTGTAGAGGCAGGACGGGCAGCAGGTGATCCAGCTGAGGTGGAGATCCACAGGCAGTATGCCTTGAGATGCTACTATCTATTTTTGCTCGGCACGCATCTGTTTGTGGACACCAGCGCCACTTACGTTGATATCGTTTACCTCAGGTACCTTTTGGATCCCACAGAGATCCATGGGTACAACTGGGGGGCGGCTACGCTGGCATACACCTATTCTAGGATCTCAGATGGTTGCCTCTGGGCAGCCAAGACTGTGGCAGGCAGCTGTACACTATACGTGGTAACAATCTTATATTCTAAGTTTGTTTTTCATTTATTTTCTTTCTATATTCGTTATAATGTTTGACACCGATGTTATGTTTTCCATTTCAGGCGTGGATATTACAGCACTTTCCCAAGATTACTAGTTGGGGGAGTGTCAAGGGGTACACTGAGGATATGCCATGTGCTGCTGCATTTCTCTTGCTGAAAGGGAACCAGGCGCCCGAGCCCTATAGAGTTTATCTTGACGGATGGCTGCTGAGGACATTTTTTATGACGCTTATGCCGATCACAGTGTGACGCGTCCGTTCGATGAGGTTTTGCTGTTCTCAGGATGGTTGGCATGCAGTTCGACCATTACTGCTCGATACCTGCCGGAGCGCGTCTTGCTTTAGTTCGGTTACACGCAGATGATCCCCAGGATGCCTCATGAGTCTGCTTCTATAAGCTTGACCCACACGCAGATATGTGAGACATATGCTGACTTCCAGTCCCACTTGGTACCGAAAGAGGCTCGGGCGACCAGAGCGCCGAGAGACTGAAGCGTTGCTGCCGGGTACATCATGTGGTTCTATACCGTCTCACACCCATGCATGGTGCCCACTGCCGAGGGATCGCCACCCAGACCTGCTCATCAGGAGATATTAGAGGAGCGGCAGTCTCAGCTGGACCATACTCAGGATGTCCTACCTCGCTGTCGTGAGATAGAGGAGATAGCGCGAGCGACCATTGCGGACGGTCACCTCCCTGAGGGCACTACAACAGATAAGACCTTAGACAGCGCTTTTTTTGCCCTTAGACAGCGCTTTTAAGCGCTGTCTAAACCTGCGCTGCTATAGGTTTAGACAGCGCTTTGGGTAATACCAAAAGCGCTGTCTAAAGGGGGGTATATTTAATGAAAAACGCTGTCTGTGGTACCTTTAGTCAGCGCTTTTTGACATTATAAGGTATACCTTAGACAGCGCTTTTGGGAAAAGCGCTTTCTAAGCCTTACCTTTTTTGACATTTTTTTGGTATATCTTAGACAGCGCTTTCAGCAAAAGCGCTGTCTAAGCCCTACCTTTTTTGACATTTTTTTGGTATACCTTAGACAGCGCTTTCTCCAAAAGCGCTGTCTAAGGTCAACCTTTTTGAACTTTTTTAGGTATACCTTAGACAGCGCTTTTGGTAAAAGCGCTTTCTAAGGTCCACCTTAGACAGCGCTTTTGTCAAAAGCGCTTTCTAATCCCCACCTTAGACAACGCTTTCACCAAAAGCGCTGTCTAAGGTATATGAAAAATTTTATATAAATTTTTTTAAACCACAATTTTTACCAGGTTTTTTCAACCAGAATTTGACCTGTTTTTCAACCAGCAATTTTTTTCAGAAAAATACCACAATTTGGAGATTCAAATCAATCCAATTTATCCTATTTAAATGTACCAATTTACACCAAAATTATATATCCAAAACAATTGGCAATTCAAACCAATATATATATTTAAAATTACAAACCAAAATTATATATACACCTATTTATAATTACAAATCATTACATTTTTTCTACAAATGCACATATTACTTATACTAGTACTTTTGCATCCAACCAAAGCATTGCTTCAAATCTACATTATAGGTCCTGAAAACACAAAGATTGTAATTCAATTAAAAGAATACATAAACAAAGTTACACATATTTAAATTCTCATCAATTAAAGTAAGAGTACAATATTATACCTTGTAAAATTCCGAGCTCCATAATGTATTGACACCAATCCTCTTTAATTTCATCCAATTGAGAAATTGAGTAATGAGCACACTTGCATTCTTCAAAGTACTACATAATAATATAACATAGTTTGATTTAGTTTTAACTATTTCATTAGACATGAGAGATATGTGTTAATATTAAAATAACTCATAAGTTAGAAATACATACATCGGATGGAATCTCTATTCGATCCAACAAAAGAGTGTCTCTCATAAACCTCAACATGAAATAGCCGCAATCTATTTGATTGCGTTGCCGAGGACACTACAAATGAAAAGAAAATATGGATAAATCCTAAGTTTTATCAAGTAGCATCACTAATATAATAAAACATGTGATAATTAATATACCTTCACATAATTCCATGTAATAATGGGGTTGACTCTCCGCTGTGGTAGATGGTTATCTCGTAGTGCTAGGAAAGCTTGTATAGCGCTAATAAAATATAAGTGAATATTTAGAACAATTCACATAAATAAATAAACAAACAAATAAATATACACATTCATATTTAGAACAATCTCACTTACGTGTCAATACACTTCTTCAAATCCGGGTATGTTGTCCAATTATTTCCTAACGAATCCAGATAATACACCATTGCTCTGCTAGGATTAATTGCGACCAACAACCAATGTCCACTGTAAGATTAAACAAGTGTTAGATGGAAACTTTCTACACGACGTCAAAATACAAAAAAAAACTATAATAGATGAATTTAGAATGAAAATCTAACCCAGTATTAAACGGTAAAAAGAACAACTTTTCCGTTTCTTGGTTGTCCATAAAGACGTCGCGTATATACGCCAGGACCTCATCTGGTTTATTGATTATTAAGGTTAAGTTGACAGACGCCGGGCATAGGAATGCAAATCTTTGCTGCAATCCGTGTGGGCGCATAACTCTGTCATATAGAAACCTTAAATAAAAACATCATTAACATTAGACTATTCATTTGAAACATAAAGTAAATAAGTTGTTCAATTAATATACCAAAGTAGATCGAATATATACCTCACGTATGTATTGACAACAGTGACGCCCAATTCTTCATGATTGAAAACTTGCTCGAAGTCTTCATTACCAATATTTTGGTCATATTCAAAGCCATAGATACCTTTCTCCATATGTATAAGACGAACACCTCCGGTGATAATATTTGTCACTTGTAGATACGTCTGGAGGCACGACCTAAACTTGGAGATAGGTTGTTTTCTACCCCTGCTCTTCTTAGCACCAACATTTTTTTGCGTTGAAATGTTGCTAATCTCTTTACCAGGCAGCTATATATCATATAATTTGTTAGATGAAGTATAAGATATTCAATTTAACATTTTCTATGCATAAATATCATATAATTGTGATGTACCTATTTTTTTGAAACAACGGACTCGGTATGCTCCGGAATCCGCTTATCCTTTGTTTTGGATCTTGTTGGAGTCTAAATAACATTACCATGTAAAAAATGAAAATAAAATGCTCGTAAAATCTTTGAATCTACACATTAAGGTTAACAAAGGTTTATAACGGTTTTAAGCATACCTCATATACTACGAGTATGAGGTTTGACGGCCATGCAACATACGACCCTATAGCAGCTCGCACCAATGTTACATCCGAATCATCGTCAGGATAGGGTAATGGTGATTCCTCCTCTATAGCAATATCAACTGATACTTTCAAACTTCCAGTAGGGAGGGATTTATTGTGAAGTAATTGTACCCCATTGTTATACATTTTTCCCTTTGCAACCTTCCGATAAGTTGGTGAAGATAAGAAGAGCTGACATTGGGAAACGCCCTAAAACCAAAAATAAATATGCCATTGTTAATGTGTATATATGTCATTTAAATAATTTAAGCTACTAATTTAATTTCATAAATATATATATAACTACCTCTGGAATAATCGGATGAAAGCTGCAGTTGATACTATCTTTCTCCGATCCATCTCTAAAACCTGAAGCGTTATCCCTTTCTTTTTCCTTTCGTAATTCCCGAACCTCAGCTTCTAGTGCTTCTAATTTAGCTTGAAGTTCTGAATTACTAGCAGCCTTTCCCTTTTTAATATTCAAGGAGGTCGGGGTGATCCCAAATGCCTTACCCCTCACCCGACCAGAATACTCAGGGACATCTAATGCCCGACTAAGTATGCTCCTGGTATCATCTAGAGATACAGACTGAGATAACGCCTCCTGAAAATCAGATGAATATCGAATATTTGTCAAATATTTGTTAATAAAGTTTTGATTTAATTAAAGAAATATTGTTATACTTACACATTTCTCAAATACTTGTAGAACCTCTTCTGCAACAACTCCAGGCTTGCCCACACGAGCTTCCTTCCACAAGACATGTGCAGGAAGAGATGTTTCAGAGCTATTCGCCTTTTGTAACTACATATAAAGCCAAATAATATGATCAAATATAACTCATGATGAACAATTATTATATCATTGCAATATATTGATACTTACCAAAGATTGCTCCAAACGTCCATATCCAACACGTCCTTTCCTGTATTTATACTTGGGAGCTGATGCTCTTTCCCGATTAATTGTACTTAATCGCTTAAATTCTGGGGTTTGTCGTTTGGATTTAAACGTTACCCATTCTTGTGGTGAAATCAAACTTGCATATTTAGATGGATACTCTCCATCAACAAAGTTATCGTCAGCATCCCTAAGATAGGTGCGGTTTAAATATGTCCTAAACCCTCTTAGGAGCTTCCCTGCCAATCTCATCAAAAAAGCTTTTCTTTCTTCCTCGACGTTGAAGCACCTCTAAAAAAACCATACACATTGGTTAGTACAAATAATTTGAAGGACATAATTAGTTGGCATAATTAAAGACATAATTATGGTACCTTTATCTCATTCCAAATTTTTTCTTTGGTTTCCTTCAACTGTTTGGTTCTCCAATCATCACAAGTAATAGGAACCGCATTCTTTACAAGTGCACCAATGAAACTTGTCAAAGTATGACCGTTAGGCTCAATAAGTGTATTCGAAGCGCTTCAATGCACATTATAAGTGATGCCTTGATCTCTAGCACGGATCACTCTCTTCATAATGGTTATTCCTCTTCTAATCTCTTCTTCCATAGATCTGTTACTTCCAACCTGAATATCGGGATCATCATCATGTAGGTGATCATCATCATGTGGGTGATCATCGTCATGTGGGTGATCATCATCATGTGGGTGATCATTGTTAGTAGCCATCTAACCTGTAATAAATAAATCAAGGATATCAAATATAATATATAACAAATATAATAAAGAGATCAAGGATATCAAATATAACAAATATGACATAATATATAACAAATATAATAAAGAAATCAAGTATATAACAAATTTTACCTCTTTCACTAACATCTCTTTCTTTTCTTGGTTGGAATATGAATTACTTGTTTCTTAGCAATGCGGACGGATGAATGGATCCAAATTCCCTCGTTATGGTCATTTCTGATATATGACTCATCCGCTATAAGATCCTCATCTTGATCATTTCTATTCAACTCATTCCGTCTAATGCATGACTCATTCTCAACATCAATATCACATTGATCTACACCGCTATCATCAACCACTTATTAAGGTCAACAAAATAACATTAATTCAACCATATTAATCAAGAAATGAACAAGTTTGATAGTGTTTGATATGTAACCGGTTGAATTTCTTATGTTTTAGTGAAATGTTTATGTTCATTATATTTGTTTATTAACTCAACCATCTCAAATTCTAGAATTTTGAGGCTTCAAAAACAATCTTTGAATTCTAAAATTCAGAGGACATTTCCATCAATTTTAAGAGTTTTTTAGAAGATTTAAGAGGTGGAAAAAATAAAACTAAACTAAACTATTTATAAGTCTTAATATAAAATATGTTTTAAAATAGACCTTAAAGTTGTAGGACTAGTTTCAATATTTGGTTACACGTTGTTCCTATTCTACATTGGAGTAAAAACAAATATGAGTGTAGTCCATAAAACTAGGAGTGGTGCCACCAACATTGGTTCTTTAGCTATAATGGCTCCCTTTCTATGTGGCATGGCTACTCTTAGTTATTTCTCATCAAAACACCTTGAATCTTACCAAACAAAAATACTTGGAGTTAGCTCACTAAAACTAACCTAAACTAGCATGTTAACAATTCAAATTCCAACAATAGTCCAACTAATTTCGACCTAAACAATAACTTCATTAACAAAACTCATCAAACATACTCATCAAACATACACATTCACTACAAAACTTCATTAACAAAACTCATTAACAAACTCATCAAACATACTCATCAAACATACACATTCACTACAAAACTTCATCAACAAAACTTCATTAACAAAACTCATTAACAAATTGATAGACTCAACTTAGTATCTAAGGGAAAAAATAACAAATGTAGTAATAGAAATAGAGCAGAATCAAATGCAGTAGGAAAGTTATCAACTTTATTGATAGGAACTAGAGATCAAACGGGATCTAGCTCTTTAAACAACACAGAAACAGCAGAAAAGAAAAGAAGAATAACAGAAAAGTTAGGGCAAATGCAGAGAGGCTCTTAGAGAGGCCTGGACTCTCCCAAAGGATCTTATCCACTAAATTCTCTGTCCTTCTGTGTGACAGCCACCAATCATTTATTGGCAAATCCTAGGTTCTCTCTCCACTCACCAAATGCCAGCTGTCCCAACCCATGTGCAATAACAACTAGCAAATAGTACTAGGATATTACTCTCTCTCTCTCCTCCCTTTTTTCGTTTTCTTTCATACACCCTTCCATACCTACCAACTCTCCCCCCTTCAAAACTATCCTTGTCCTCAAGGATAAAGTGTGGAAATTCTGTTCTCATTTTTTCTGCTAATTCCCAGGAATTTTCAAATTCTGGCAGATCCTTCCACTTCACTAAGGCCTCCAACTCCCCTTGTTCATTCCTCCGATAACTGATCACCTGCTCAGGCATTGGTTCCAACTGCCATTCTTCATTCATACAACTTGGCAGAGGTTGTGGTTCCATAGGAAGAGTCACAGCCTTCTTGAGCAGGGAGGCATGAAAGACAGGGTGCACTTTAGTATCATCAGGTAGCTTGAGCTTATATGCCACAGCTCCAATTTTCTGAATTATCTCATAAGGGCCATAATATCTGGGACTTAACTTCTGATTGAGTCTTTTTGCTAGCTTCTTCATCTTATAAGGCTGAATCTTGAGGAAGACCATGTCACCTACCTCATAAACAACATCTCTTCTATGCTTGTTAGCCTGGCTCCTCATCAAATCTTGAGCCTTCAAGAGTTGATCCTGTAATTCTCTAATTACCATATTCCTGTCAGCTGTCATTCTATTCACCTCATCTACCGCTGACAGTGGAATATCTCCTTTGATTAACACCGGTGGTGGTCTACCATAGAGTGCCTCAAAAGGGGTAGTCCTAAGAGAAGCATGGTAGTTGGTATTATACCAGTATTCTGCCCAAGCTAGCCACTTAGGCCATTGCTTAGGTTTGAGCCCAGTCACACACTTGAGATAAGTCTCAAGACATCTATTCACCACTTCTGTTTGGCCATTAGATTGGGGATGATAGGCACTGCTGTATTTGAGTTTGGTCCCTGGTTGTTTAAACAACCCTGCCCAGAAAGTACTCAAAAAAATCTTATCTCTATCAGAAACAATTGAAGTGGGGAAACCATGTAGCCGGACTACCTCCTTAACAAAAACTTCAGCAATGTCTTTGGCTGTATAAGGATGACTAATGGGAAAAAAATGAGCATACTTGGTCAGCCTGTCAACCACCACCATCACTGTATCCACTCCTTGGGCCTTAGGCAAACCTCCTATAAAATCCATGGAGATATCACTCCATGTCTGCTTGGGGATTGGCAGAGGCTGCAGTAACCCTCCTGGTGTCAGGGTTTGGTATTTATTCCTCTGACAGACTTCACATGCCTGCACATAGTCCTGTATCTTTCTTCTCATTCCCTCCCAATAGACAACGGCAGCAATCCTCTTATAAGTCCTGAGATATCCTGAATGACCTCCTACTGCAGTATCATGGAATTCATTAAGAATCCACTCAATTCTAGGGGATGCTCTAGGGATCACTATTCTTCCTCCATGGTACAATCTCCCTCCTTTCAACTGAAAACCCTTCTGACTCATAGGATCTATCAGCAAGGCTTGGACTACTCCTTTTAACCTATCATCCTTTTGCACTTCATCCTCTAGTCCTTCCCAAAACTCACTCTGGACTGTGGATATATGAGAGTATTGCTCCTGCCTGGATAGGGAATCTGCTGCACTATTATCCTTTCCAGGTTTATACTTCACCTCAAAATCATAGCCTAACAATTTGGATAGCCACCTTTGTTGTTCTTCCCCCATCACTCTCTGCTCAGTGATGAATTTCAAGCTCTTTTGATCAGTATGCACCTTAAAGTGTCTGCCTAAAAGATAGGGTCTCCATTTCTGAATAGCAATCACCATAGCCATAAGCTCTCTTTCATAAACAGATTTCTGCTGAGCCTTGTCAGATAAGGTTTGGCTCATATAAGAGATAGGTTTTCCTTCTTGCATCAACACTGCTCCTATACCCTTACCAGATGCATCAGTTTCTAGCACAAACTCCTTCTCAAAATTGGGCATAGCCAAAACAGGAATGGTGGTCATAGCTATCTTCAATCCCTCAAAGGCTGATTGTGCTTCAGGATTCCAAACAAAACTGTCCTTCTTGAGTAATTGAGTGAGTGGCCAAGCAATCTTACCATAGTTCTCCACAAACTTCCTATAATAGCCAGTCAGGCCCAGGAATCCCCTTAAACCCTTTAGATTTTTAGGAATGGGCCATTTCACCATGTCCTCAATCTTCTTGGGATCTGCTGCAACACCTTCTCCGGATATTAAATGCCCTAAATATTCCACCTCCAACTGGCCAAAAGAACACTTCTTCTTATTTGCAAACAAGCTCTTATCTTTCAATACTTGCAAAATTTCAATTAAGTGTCTTCTATGCTCCTCCTTACTGCTGCTATAAATAAGGATATCATCAAAAAATACCAAGCAAAACTTCCTTAAATATGGTCTTAGCACTTCATTAATGAGTGACTGAAAAGTTGAGGGAGCATTTATCAGTCCGAAGGGCATCACTAAGTACTCATAATGCCCTTCATGAGTTCTGAAGGCTGTTTTGGCTATATCCTCTGCTCTCATCCTGATCTGATGGTAGCCTGATTTCAGGTCCAGCTTAGAAAAAATGTTAGCACCTCCTAACTCATCCAGCAATTCTTCAATTACAGGTATGGGAAATTTGTTGGGCACGGTCACCTTGTTCAGGGCCCTGTAGTCAGTGTAAAACCTCCATCCTCCATCTTTTTTTTTCACCAACAAAACAGGACTAGAGAAAGGACTAGTACTGTTTCTGATAATTCCTGCTTGTAACATATCCTTTACAATCTTTTCTATTTCATTTTTTTGATAGAAAAGATACCTATAAGGCCTCAGATTAGGTATAGCGGCACCAGGTTTCAAGACAATAGCATGGTCATGTTCCCTTACTGGAGGAAGTCCCATTGGTAGAGTGAAAACATCTTCAAACTGGCTCAAAACATCTTCCCATTCAGCTAACTCCTTATCTTCCAGTTCTGGTACAGATTGTAAGGATTGTACCACAAACCCTACTCCTTCATCACTCAAAGCTTTTATCATAGCTTTCATGGAGGCTTATTTAGTACACAAGGCAGGATCACCTTGTATGCTAAACTTTTGTCCCTCCCATGCCCATTTCAAGCATAACTCCCCAAAATTTGCCTCAATGTTGCCCAAACTGGCTAACCAGTCCATTCCCAGCACCATATCAGACCCTCCTAACTCCATCAAGAAGAAATGTTGGTTGAATTCTACACCTTGCATCAAGAATTTCAACCCTTCACAAATTCCTTGATTCCTCACTCTTTCTCCATTTCCTACCTCAATCACATAAGAAGGGCTATCTATCAGCTCCAACCCAAGTTGTTTCACCACTCTAGCATCAATGAAATTACTGGTGGCACCTGAATCAATTAGGGTTATCAAATCTGTTCCATTCACATTTTCCCAAACCTTGAATGACTTGCTAGAGGTGAACCTTTCCCTACTTTGCATAGACAGCTGCAGAGTCTTACATTCCTCCCATGTTTCCCACACCCCATCTGTTTGCACCCCTATTCCTCCTATTCCCTCTTCCTCCCCACTACTGTTTTCACATAACTGCAAGCTCATATTTTTGAATTTGCAAATATGCTCCCTATTCCATTTGTCTCCACATTTAAAACACAATCCTTTTTTACTTCTTTCCTCCAGTTCTGTCGGTTCTAGTCTTTTCCCTTTATACTTCTCCTTTCCTCCCATATTGGCCCCCTCACCCTCCTTCCTATTTCCTCCTACTTCACCAGGATCCTTGATCCTCACAGTTCCTCCCCTTTCTCTCCATGAACTTCCTCTCTTCTGCACCACCTCATTCTTTTCTTCAATGAGCAAAGCCCTATCCATCAATTCAGCCAAATCTCGACTCTCATGGAGCTTCATTTCAGCTTGAATCTCTTCCTTCAACCCATTCAGAAAAATAGAGTCCAGCATGACTCTTTCTTCCCTCCTTAATGGTGCTACCATCATCTCAAACTTCTCCCTATAATCCACCACTGATCCTTTCTGTTTCAAACTTAGCAACGGTCCTAAGGGATTTTGTAAGAGTCCAGGCTGGAACCTCCTCATCACTGCTATTTTAAACTCCTCCCAAGTTCTCAAAGGTGCTTGCTCCTCCCACCATTGATACCAGTTTAGAGCTCTGTCCTCCATTGCCAGCACTACTGCATCTAGCTTGTCTTGGACTCTCACTCCATTCAAGTGAAAATATCTTTCAATACGAACTAACCACCCATAAGCATCATCTCCTTTGAAAACTGGAATCTCTACCCTTCTGTGACCAATAAACCTAGACTGACCCTCACTACCATGGCGACGCCGGTGTGGGCGTGATTCTCTTGAAATGGTACTTCTCTCACTCCATTCGTCCTCTTCCTCCTCATCACCTCCACGAATACGATGTCTCCTACGTCTTATTTGGGTATGTCTAGGGTTTTCTTGAATCAGCTGGCGAATCTCTTCCACTGTGACTTGTGGCCTTGATTGTTGGTCCATTACTAACTGTCGAATCTGATCCATTGTCACCTCAAAATTGCTCATCCTTTGTTCTAATGCTTCCACCCGGTTTTCCATGGTGCTTCTCGTCACAACCATTCACTTAGCGCAGCAAAAACCAAGGCTCTAGATACCAAATTGATAGACTCAACTTAGTATCTAAGGGAAAAAACAACAAATGTAGTAATAGAAATAGAGCAGAATCAAATGCAGTAGGAAAGTTATCAACTTTATTGATAGGAACTAGAGATCAAACGGGATCTAGCTCTTTAAACAACACAGAAACAGCAGAAAAGAAAAGAAGAATAACAGAAAAGTTAGGGCAAATGCAGAGAGGCTCTTAGAGAGGCCTGGACTCTCCCAAAGGATCTTATCCACTAAATTCTCTGTCCTTCTGTGTGACAGCCACCAATCATTTATTGGCAAATCCTAGGTTCTCTCTCCACTCACCAAATGCCAGCTGTCCCAACCCATGTGCAATAACAGCTAGCAAATAGTACTAGGATATTACTCTCTCTCTCCTCCCTTTTTTCGTTTTCTTTCATACACCCTTCCATACCTACCACAAACTCATCAAACATACTCATTCACTACAAAACTTCATTAACAAAACTTCAAACATACTCATTCACTACAAAACTTCATTAATAAAACAGTCCAACATAACTTCATTAACAAAACTCATCAAACATACTCATTCACTACAACATTGTAAAGCAACAAAACCCTACAACAACAATGTAAAGCAACAAAACCCTATTCTTCACAACAACGACGTACCTTTAACGACGGTAACAACGACAATGCAAGAACGAAATGTATCAGTTACAAAGAGCAGAAACGAACGACGGTAATGAGTTCGCAACGGACGACAATACAACGACGGCAACGGACGGACGGCAATGCAACGACGGCAACAACGAACGACGACACAGTGGAGGACGGTTGACAATGAAGGTTTGAGTTCGCAAGGGTTTTGAGCTTAGTTCGCATGCAGGGGAGAAGAAAGAGCGGAAATATGAAAATGAATACTGACTATTCATATATTTTAATTTAATTAGACCTTAGACAACGCTTTTCATAAAAGCGCTTTCTAAGGTGGACCTTAGACAACGCTTTTAAAAGCGTTTTCTAAGGTTGGCCTTAGACAGCGCTTTTGATTTTTTTTTTTTTTAATATTTAAGACCTTAGAAAGCGCTTTTAAGGAAAGCGCTGTCTAATATTTTCCTTTAATTTTTTTTAAAAATTAATAAAACTTTAGAAACCGCTTTTGACCGAAGCACTGTCTAAGGTCTTATATTTTTTTTTTAATTTATAAGACCTTAGAAAGCGCTTTTAACTAAAGCGCTGTCTAATATTTTCCATTAAATTTTTTTTAAAAATTTATAAGATCTTATAAAGCGCTTTTGACCAAAGCGCTGTCTAAGGTCTTATATTTTTTTGCGCTTTTATTTTTTTAAATGAATAGTTTCCTTGTTTTTAACTTATAGCAGCGCTTTTGTATTAAAGCGCTGTCTAAGGTGCGATGTTATAACTTACTTTTGTTGTAATGGGGCTCTGGTGGCAGACTTGCCATGGATAGGATTATTAAAATTGCTCGGGGGGCACTTCAGTACCGCATACATCGAGCCAGGACAACGGGTAGGGGCAGAGGAGCAGGGGAGCCAGGAGAAATCTTTCGGCATACACAATAGTTTTTTGTTTGATGTATTCTATTTTTATTACATTGATGTACTGTATTTTGACAGAAGTATTATTATGTATATATATCATTTTATTTTATATATGGATGTTTTCAAATGTATATTAAGTTGTGAGATATATTAACATCTGCGACCAACCAACAAAACTAATTTTTTTTTTAAATAAAGTTATGCTATTTTTTCAGATCTGCAGATCAGAAATTATTCCTGATATGCATATCCGGAACAAATCAACGTTTTTAAAAAAAATTACGCGTCCGGATGTGCATATCCTGAAACTGGGGGCAAAAATGAAAATTCGCATGGTACTTAAGAAACTTATATGGTGTAATAAGAAATCCTCAAAAATAAAAAGCTATAATGCCACCTTTTTTGATGATGAGTCTGCTGAATAATGTGAATCTGACCAGGCAAATAGTGTTGTGATATTAATTACTCGTATCAAAGAAAGATCTAATAATGAGTTTCCTATTGATAATGAGTTTATAAACAATGAAAATGGGCTGTCTGAAGATGTCCTTATTGAATCATATAAAAATCTTTATTTAAAGTGGATTAAAGAATTTCAAGTGAATGAGAAGTAGAATTATAAGAAAAGAATTGCATAAGTGAATGGTCTCCATCTCACATATGTATGACATTGTAACCAAAAATGTCACTACCATCGCAGAGCTTGGCTATTTAGTACATCGACACCTTTATTTACATTCGTCATCTCTAGTGTACTGGAAATTTTGAAGTGTTTCTCTGTGCATAGCACCCCAAAAAAGACATCTTTATTGATAAAATCAAAAATGAAAATCATTAACTTTTGATATTTGTTACTATTGTTAGTGTGAATGAAATCGAAAATGAGAAATCTCAATTATTAGAGATTTCTATCAATCGTTGTTCTCATTATTACACTCAAATTCAACTATGAAATATTACAACTTTACTCTTCCATTATAACCTTATCAAACTTAACTATCTTTAAATATATATTTAGTATCTTCTTCTCTATTAGCAACTTTTAACTATAAACTATAAACATAATGTTTTCTTTTACAATTATACTTATTAATATCGAAAAGTTAATTGATTTAAAATACTTTTATTACCTCAAGTAAAAGTTTGACTTACTAAGATGAGTTATTTACTAAAGGTGATAGGTGATTGAGTTCTCCCATTTATAAATACTCAATTTTATTGTGAGACTATTTCTCCACTTACTCTCTCCCTCATGTGGAAATTCTTTGTGCACATATATTTGTACCATTTCGAAAACACCTATTTGTACCATTTGTTGGGAGAAGTTTAATAGGGAGCATTGATACATAGTATAAGACTAGACACCTTTGTAAGAGACACACCACTTGCCCACCTAAAACTTTAAGGTGATAGGTGAATGAGTTATCCCACTTATAAATGCTCAAGTCACCACATTCATATTCAATGTGAGACTATTTCTCTACTTTCTCACACTTGCATATATTATTCCAATAACTAAGTGATAGAGAATTATTTTTGCATGAATTAAAATGTCAAACTAATTTTTATGTAAGAATTATTTTTAGAGTAGAATCAAACGATTTAAATTCTAAACAAATTAATTGTATGTTTAATTACAGTTTTGATCCTCTTATTTTTTCTGATTTACATAATTAATCTCTTATTTCAAAATTAAATAGTTTTAATTTATTTATAAAAAAATTGCATTTAAAAATAATTATTTATCCATTTTTAAATGATGTGTTATTTGTGAAATTTTATATGATCATTATATAGGAATCTTTTATGAGACATTATAAATAAAAAATACTCCCTTTGATCATTTTTATAAGAGACACTTCACATTTTTAGATTCGTTAAATAATTATTGTATCTTACCTATAATAAAGATTAAATATATTAATTATTTAACGAATTTAAAAATGTAAAATATTTTTATAAAAAAAATTAGAAAGAGTATAATTTAAAAAACGAACCTTTCATCAATTTCTAATGCAAAAAATGACAGAAGAATCAAAATTATTTAATTTTAAAATAGAAAGATTTAAAAATCTCTACTTTTTTAAAAAATAGTTACACATTTTAGAAAAGTGTTTTGTTAAAAAATTTCCACTTTTTAGTAACATTAGAAAAATAGAATAAGAAATTGTTATTGTTATTATATTTTAATTTCACTCACTGTAGTCACCATATCCGGGTCCAGTAATTGTTAATATAATAGAAAATATTATTTTGACTCAATATAATAATGTCAGTTAAGTATAAGTTAGGTGAAGTTTGTTTTGCTACTTACCAAAACTAGAAACACATCTAATCTTATCTATATTAGAATAAAACTTCCACAATCCAAATCAGGACTACTATTTTACTTTTAAGCTCAATTATTAATATAGATAAACAGTCATCGTTCTGATGTTGAAATTGTGAATCATTGTCATTATAAACTTTAAATGTATTAAAATTCTAAATACATTTCTTAAATTCTTTTTTATAAAAATATTTTACAATAGATTAAATTGACTAAAAAGTAATTTGTATATTAAAACAATTAATAAATTTTCCTCGACTCAAAAATTTTTTTGTACACCCAATTTATATCATAAAATAACTAGCAAAATATACATTCAATAATTAAAAGGATTAAAATTTCCCTCTCTGGGTGCTGCTGTTTAATGAAATGGTTCTTTTCTCAAATAATAATAATAATAATAATAATAATAATAATAAAAATGATTAACTTCTTTTAGGTACCATACAAAATTGAATGATGGAAGTCACAATGGCAGCCAGTGACCACTAGTTCACCACCCATGTGTTGCCATAATCAAATTCAATTCAAAATTTCATAATCTTAAGATAGAAAACTATAATTTAATCCAACATATATGGAGACTATGATTCAATTTATTTATATAGTCAAAACACATGCTAGATTTTATGGTTGTGTGTTGGACCTGCACCGTCCTAAATCTTAGCCACACAACTTGGTTTAAAAGTAGTCTCTTTATTGTAGCATCTTGTCTATTATTTGTTCTCTTTTTTTTTTAATCGAAGAAAGCTAATTAGATTATTTTAATGAAATATTGAGTCAGTTCATTATAGATTAATATATATATATATATATATATATATATATATATATATATATATATATATTTTTTAATTTTTATATTTATCATTATGAAAATTTTCTCAAAAGTAATAGAAACAATTCAAATATATTTATAATAAATCAAAAAATTAATTTTAACATCTAAAAATTTCAATATTTTTTATACTAAAGTAAAAAAAATGAAAAATAGTACAACGAGAAAGATAATTTTTTTTAGTAAATATAGACTGAATTAGGAAAAGGTAAATATAGCCTAAAAATATGAAGAAAAAATTGGAAAGAAAAGATAAGGGATAAAATTTGGTAGAAAACTAAAAAGAAAAAAAAAACTATGGGAATCTTAAAGTAGTTAGACCAAATCTTTCCATAAAAAAAACTTATCTTATGAAAAAAGGGAGGGTTTCTCATGATCTATATTCACTTAGGTTAGGTTAGGTTAGGTTGTATCATTGCTTTGCTAATTTGTTTGCAAGCTAATTTCCCTTCTTGCAAAAATGTGTGATATATAGGGTCGTTTGTTTTGTTTTTTTTATTGATTTTTATAGTGTAATATATTTTGGTATAAAAAAAAATTATAAAGAAATTTTTTATAATAGTTTTAAAAGAAATTTTAATTTGAATAGTTATTCTTAAAACGTTATTTTATATATTTTAACATTTTATCGATTTTTTTGGATGTTCGAATTTCAAAAAATCACGTAATTTTAAAGTTATTTCAAATAACTTTTCATAAAATCATTTTTGAAATACAACTTTTTGAAAAAACTGTGATTTTGACTATGTTTTGATCTTCAATAATGTATGTTTATGTTATAGTATGCCAAAATTTGTCTTTTAATTTAGAAAAACTTGTAATATTTTGAAAAACGTTTTTGTAGAATCCATTTTCAAAAATACAAAGAAAATATCCATTTTTTTAAAGTTAAAACAAACTGGCCAATAATAATAACTTTCTTATGTGATGCAACTGTGTCAGCGATTCCTTAGCCACCAATAGATTATTAGGCTTGCTTTCTTGGAAGCTTGGATCACTCTCTGAGAGTTACAATCAATCCTCACATGGTTCCATCCCTTTTGGTGAGTTAATTCCATCGAGATGATAATTTCTTAGAGGGTAGCTTGTTGGATTATCTCGTTCCAGGATTAGATGGAAAGACGCCTAGATAGCTTACATGGTAGTTTCTCAATATCTTCTCTCATGTTTGTGCATATATGTGCTTGTAAGTATGACGCCCGTAGCAATTTGTTTGATTTTGATGTTGACAATGCTCTTATAAATAGTGGTCTAAATCTCACTTCATTCAAAAAGGTGTGGAAGTTCGCATTCACATAGAAGCTTTTGGAAAGATGTTTGAGTTTCCTTAGTATGGAGAAACTTACACCATTTAAGGTCCTAAAATTCAAAGAATTTCAGTCTCAGTGTTGCTATGTTAATCTTTGTGATAGATCTAATGGAAAAAACCAAAGCTTCCTTTCAAAACATGGCTTATGAAGCTAAAGTTCAGGTAGCACACCGTCTTCTCACTCTCATATTATTTCATAGACAAGGAAACCTTAAAGTTTCCATCAACGAGGATATTGCGGCGTTACGGTTGCTAAATCAACACCATTAAACAAATTGGGTCGATGGAATGTTTAATCACATGATCTTATGAAAAAAGAATCACTCTGCAGGATTACCGTATGAAAGCTTAATCACCAGGATTTTGGCCTCAATTGATGTCAACTTCATGGATAAACCTATAGATGCAATATACTCTCGAGTCAACTTATCCTCTCTAAGAAAAATGAAATTTTATATCTTTCATGAAGTGTTGAGGAATGATCCAATGGGAGAAGATGAAGTTAAAGCTTAACCTATCTCAATGAATGATGAATTTATCAACATCATTCTTGCAATTACTCAGTCGAACACTCTCGCCATTCAAAAGTTATCAACACCTTTTTGATAATGTCAAAGGGGGATTAGTATACACCCAGAGGGAGTAAGGTATACTCTATATCTTTCTCAAGGGGACTTTAACCACTCTAAGATTTCACATTTGTTTCTTTGTTCGTCTATCTCCATGAGAGATGCATTGTCATCATAAAAAATGGTAGAATATGGATATATGTGTCTGTAGGTATAACATTTTCAACAATTTGTTTAATTCTGATGTTGATAACGCTTTTAAGTGAAGTCTTCATCAGAAATGTTGATCCAATACATTTAGTGTTCAAGATGAAAACACTATTCGGTGAAGTCAGTTTATTATAGATTAAAAAAATTGTTTTAATTTTCATATTTTATTTTTATGAAAATTTTCTTAAGAATAAAAGAAATATTTTAAATATATTTAATATAAATTAAAAAATTAAACGTCTAATAATTTAAATACTTTTTTAAGGTAAATGTGTACTAAAATATAAAAAAAAGGAAAAATATTACAAGTGAGAAAATTAATTTTTTTTAGTAGAGTAAAAAGGGAAAAGGTACATATAGCCTAAAAAGTGGAAAAAAATGGAAAGAAAAGATGAGGGACAAAATTTGGTAGAAAACTTATAAGAAGAAAAACAAAAACAAAATGATAAAAAAGAGGATTTCACATTACCTATATCCAATTAAGTTGAACCACTACTTTGCTAATTTGTTTGCACATGAATTTCCCTTCTAACAAATATGAGATATAATTAAATCACTTTTTAATGTGATGTAATTGTGCCAGCGATTCCTCAACCACAAAAGGGATTGGATTAGGCTTGCTTTTTGGGATGCTTGAATCATCCTTTGAGAGTCATACTCGGTCCACAAATGGTTCCACCTTTTTGGTGAGTTATTTGCATCGAGATGATGATTCTTAAGAGTCTAGCTTGTTGAATTATCGACGCTCTAGGAATGGCCGAAAAGCTATCTAGATAACTTAAATGGTGATCTATGAATATCTTCACACATGTTAAACTATTTCCAATCACTGAGACATATGTGTTTATTTTCCTTTCCTCCATCAAATTGAGGCAATTGTAGGCTAATTTTTATGTTTAGGGTTGATTATTAAGATATTTAGGATGTCTATTTATTGGTTTATGTTATTTGTCCAACATTTGAAGCTATTAACACTTGTGTTTACTAGAAAGATGATTGTTGTTTTTTTTTTCTTTTGGAGGGTTGTATTGTTATTATCGAATTTGATGTTGTTCTTGTTTCTTGTTATTTCTAATGGTATATTTGAAAAGGACCCGCTGAGGGCGGGGCTTAGGTAATGGATATAGTTCGAGCACCTATTTGCTAGATGTGTTGCCTCTGTATTGAATATGTCTCCTTCCTCTAGAAGGGTTAACCCGAGGTGGAAAAGTGGGGAAATGAAGTTTCCTTATTTTGTAATAGTACAGAAGAAGTCATTTGATCATGTTCTCCAAAATGATAGTGGATTAATGTCCACTCCTACATCCTCGTCAATGAATCTAAGAAGGATCAATCTCATTATCACTTAGAAAACCATATATACAGAGCTTCTCATCCCCTACGTGAGCTAACTCTCAACCCTACAATAAACCCTAAAGCCTTTGACTATCCTTATTCACTAAGAGTTATCACGTATTGTACTATTAATAAGTACAATTGGTGCCCACCATGAGGCCTAGTAAAACTGACATAGGTCACACTCATTGTTACTCATTATTGCTTTCACCATGTTATCACGAGGATGTCTAAGCAAAGTATCAATATCGTTGTCAATACCATCGCCAAAGGTTTGGTGTTAGATGTCAAATATGCCTTATATTTGTCACTTATACTTGGCATTTTTCAACTCTTTTATGTTGAATTGTTGGAATTTATTCTTGAAAGTTGTCATTCTTCAAACATTGTGAAAATACCTTTGGTACTTATAATTTGTGTGTTATTGTGCAAAAAAAGGAATTAATTCATCAAAGAAGTAAGACACAAAAAAAGTGATTCAAGTTGCCAAAGAAAATGAAGAAACTTCAGTAAGTTCGCTGTGCGAACTTGCTAGCGAATGTTCGTTGGGCGAACATCTAGCGAAGTTCTAGCGAATACTCCCAGACTTGAGGCAGTAACAAAAGGCACCTAAGGTCGCTGTGCGAACTTTCCAGCGAACGTTTGCTATGACAATGCTCTAGCGAAGACCGGGCGAAGGACATCATGGAAGAGGTAGTAAGAAAAGGGACCTAAGTTCGTTGTGTGAACTTGTAGGCGAATAGTTCGCTAGGCAAATATTCCTTCGCACTGCGAACTTCTGATATTTATCAGAGGCAGTTTAACTGTGCAGAGGCAGATCAGGTTCCTATTTTGCTATTTGCTAGGCGAATGAATTGTTCACAGTGCGAACATGACAGATTTCAAGTGATGTATAAAAGCATTTTTTGTTATTTTTTTGGGAATAATAACCTCTTTTCACACACCATAACTTAAGTTTCTGAGTTTTCATCATCTAAGAGTGAGATTTCACATAGAGAAGTTGGATTTGCATCCGATCTCGATTATTTGACGCAGATACTTTTTCATCTCCTCCCGATTCTTGTGAAGCAAGCTACCATGTCAATGGGTAGCTAAACACCTTTTGTGTCAATATTAGTGGTAGGGAATCCTTTCTTTTGTATGTATTGATCTTGATTGTGAACTTTGTTGATGATTAATATATGGTGAAAAACTTTGTTGGTATGATTTATGATTTGTTTTGGTTCATGATTGAGAAATATGTTCTAAGACTTGACCTAAGTTTTAATCCATCAACAATCATGAGGCTAGAGATAGTTTTGAGAGTTGATGTTCATAAATATTGATCTTTTAATGTTATCATATTGATAGTTAGAGTGAGAGATCATCTAAGGATCAATATGGTAAATCTCACAACATGTGTTAGAGATAAACATGTTGAGAGGATATGTGATTATATTCATTGTTAACAAGTTCACATACTTTATCGAGTAAACACGTATGAAACGGATTATTGGACCCTAATCTTGGCATGCTTTTACCAAACGCTTTAAAACCAATTTCTTTTACCGTTGTTATTAATTTTTCATGCAAACGTTTCATTACAAATCAACCAAACTCATTGTTACCTTAAGTTTAAAACAATTCCAACCATAGAAAGGCGGTAATATCTATACAATCCATGCGGATATGATAACAAAAATCCCCACTGAATTACTTTTCAACATTTGGCAAGTGGGAGGGGGAATCTAGCTCATCCCAAAGAAAATATTCCCAATAGATTTTAACAACAAACATTGTACCTGTCAACACTATCAGAACCCTAGAGAGAGAACAAGAATCCAGAATTAAAATCTCAAATGAAGACACAATTGGTGTTCTTTCCAACTACAATGACCTCATGGCTATCACAATTCAATATGATAATTGGGATGTAAAGTGAGTTTTGATTAACCCTGGTAGTTCAATTTACGTCTTACTTTAGAGCTTCTTTTAAAGGCTGCAACTCGACCCCACTTAACCCTTAAAACAACATTCAGCTTTGAGGAAAGTGCCAAAACCATCAAAGTGATGTATCATGTAGTACATGCTTTGTCTCCTTACAACACCATTATGGGAAGACCCACCCTCAACTTATTCGGGGCGATCATGTCCAACCTTCATTTGAGCCTTAAGTACATGCTACTTGTTGGGAGAGTCGTAGAAGTTAAAAGGGACTAGAAGATCACCCATGAATGCTATCAGTATAACGCAGAATCGAGAAGGCAACTCGTCATTCTGGGTGCTGCCCCTCTTCCATATGCACCTGACACCGATGTAGTAAGCTAGGACCTTAGATTGGGGTCTGATATTGAAAAACATACCCCAATAGAAAATTTGAAAGAGGTATATATTGGTACTTTGGACCACCAAGTCACCAAGCTTGGTACCCCTCCATTCGAATATAAAGAAGAGAAGTTGGTGTCACCTTACTCAGAAGGAACATTGACATGTTTTCACGGGCACCCTCAGATATTCCAGGTATAGATACTAGTGTGGTGTGTCATTGTATCCCCTTCGATCCCGCAGTTTATGTCAACATCATAAAGGAAGCACAAGGTCGGTGAGGAAAAAATAGGTATTTATGAAGAATTATAGAAGCTGACAAGCGTTGATTTCAAAACAAATGTAAAATATCTTTCTTGGTTAGCTAATATGGTCTTGTTGAGGAAGTTATCAATTAATTGAATCATGTGCATCAAATTCACTGACCTTAACACTACATGCCCCTAAAGATCCGTACCTTATACCTAATATAGATTACCTGATTGACAGATCTTAGGGCTATAAAATCTTGAGTTCCACGGACACCTACTCCTGATACAACTAGATTAAGATAGATCTCATTGATGCTCCCAAGACAACATTCATGTTTAATCACGACAAATATTATTACAACTTCATGCCATTTGGGCTTAAGAATGCAAGTTCCACTTGTTAGACACTAATGGATGTAGTGTTCTAAAAAAATAGGCTTAACTCGAAGGTTTACATTGACGATATGATATTGAAGACTTCAGAAGAGGAGAGTCACAAGACACACTTGGAAGATATCCTAGAGTCAATCACTGGTTACAAGATGCACTTAAATCAAGACAAAAGCTCATTTGGCGCCCAAGCAAGTCATGTTGACCAAGAGAGGCATAGAGGAAAATACAAATAAATGCACACCCATCATTGACATGTGGAGTCCTTACAATGTTAAGGAGGTTCATTGCGAGCATTTGGGAAATCACTATATCACTCTATTGAACTACAACTCACTACATTAGAAGCAATTTATGAGATTCAATTTCGTCATTGGTTCTGTTTCTTCATACAATTTTGCAATTTTGCGTATTAGTGTAATCTAGAATGTTCCAAGATCAATTTAATATGATTTCTCTGTTTTTTTGATTAAAATTCATGTCAAACATAATGGAATGTTTTCAGCACATGTTAACTCTAATATGCAATCAACGTCACTTTTATGAGCTAGTTTTAGACAATAATCAAATTTTCTCTACAATTATAGCACCATATATTAATTACACTACATCAGTTGTCGTTAACACACTACGCCAAAATTTCTTTTTGGCAGCACCACATAGACAACGCTTTTTATCAAAAGCACTGCTATATGTGTTACAAAAAACACGCTGAAAAAAAGCGTTGCCTAAAGGCCTACTTTAGAAAGCGCTTCCTAAAAGCGCTGCTAAAAGCCATACAAATGTGACACCTTAGAAAGCGCTGTTAGGAAAGCACTGCTAAAGGCCTTACGTAGGTCACACATTAGAAAACGCTTTCTGAAAGCGCTGTTATAGGCAATTAAAAAGAAAGCGCTTTTAGAGAAAAGCGCTGCTAAAGCTAATACATAAGAAAACGCTTTCCAAAAGAGCTGTCTTATATTATTATTTCATAAATATTAAAAAACTTTTCATTATTTCAGAACGCCCTAATCATTTGTTTTCTTTCTCCCTCTCTCTCGCGACTTCTCCCTCCGCCGTGTCTTCCCCTCTCTCGCGACTTCTCCCTCCGCACTGTTCCTCTGATCGTCTTCTTCGACCGGCGTTCCTCTGTCCGTCTTCTCCGACCAGAACTGTTCCTTTATTCGTATCTCCATCTTCTCCGACCGGCATTCCTCCGTGAGTGTCACTGTTTCTTTTGTTTGTTCTTGAGTTTCAGTGATTATTTAATGTTCTTGAGCTTGCTATATAGTTTCTTTTGTTTGTTCTTGAGGGTTTGTTCTTGAGCATCTTGTTTTGTTTTTAGTTTGAATGTGTTAGTTTGAATGTAGTTTGAATGAGTGTTGTTATATTATAGGAAATTATATCCATTACAAAAATTAGGGTTGTTAGAAAAATGAATGTTATAGAAAAATGAGTGTTGTTAGAGTATCAAAGTGTTGATGTGGTTGTTGTCGATTTAGTGAAGATGATAAATAGTGATATTTGTGTAGACTAAGTGTTTGATAAAATACTTAAGTGAATTTTTGAACTCAATAATTGTGATAATAATTGTGATGAGATTTGGATTCTTGAATTGGTGCTAATTGTGCTAATTGTGTTGAATCCTATAATTTTTTATTTGTTTCGAGATTGTGAAGTTGTTTGAGAATTAGATTGTGAATATTTTATTCTTGAAGAGCTACTAACTTGTGCATGTCGAAGCCTCTTTTGGTTACTACTTGTTGCTAATTCATGAGATGATGGAATTGTAGTTTGGATAGAAATGTGATTCACTTTCTTTCAATACTAAAACTTCAATTCAAATTAGATTTCCATCAACTTTTGGAATTGTATTTCATGCTTGACACCGACACTTTTGTTGTGAATTTTCATGCTTGACATCCGTGCAAGATTCATGCATTTTTGAGCCGATTTTTCATGTGATATAGTTGCTGCCCCATGTACGGAAATGGTACTTTCGGTTGGATTTAATTCGAGCCATATAGTTTTTTGAGTTCGTTGGCATGTTGGTAGGTTATCGTTCGATTTTCATGCGATTCCGTTCCGATGATTTGTGCGCCTATTTTTTAATTTAATGCTATTCGACTCCATTTGATGTGTACATTTTTGTATGATATATGTTTGAGTCTTTTTGGTCATTTACGGACTATTGCGCTTGAGTTTTCTTGTTTCCGGATTGGTTTTGTATGCGTTTCAAACAATGGCGTCACCACTGCCTGGGTTTCAAAGTATTGGTTCTGATGTTTGTTTGGATTGCATATTGTTCTGGACTGGGCCGTGGTTTCCTAAAATCAAACAGGCCCAATCCATACAACTTGAAGAAGCCCAATAAAGTCCTAGAGAAGGACACATGACTGCCTTACGCGAGGCCAAAGGTATGTTGGGCACCTGGCACCTTGACAGTGTCGAGCATATGAGGACAAACAGGAAAGGAAGACATCACACCCTGATGATATGGACCTCTTCAACAGATTAACTTCTCCCCGCGAGAATACTCCTAATCTCGTTGACTCATAGGTCCTCGACAAGCATGGCTCTCCTCTGTTAGGTCATGTCCAAACCACGACCACCATATTTCCTCGACATTGTAGACTCTCCCCCGAGGAGTCTACTAACGGTCTTATCTACACAGATACGTTTCATGAAACCGTCTACTAATGGCATTAAAGGGACGGTTACACTAGGGTGTTGACCACGAGTTGGTCATTATTACTACACGTAAACCCTAGCAGTTACTTGGAACGGGTCACACGCTGGTCCCACCCGTTGCAAGTAACCGTTGGCCACGCGCTAGGGGTCTCCTATAAATACCCTCTCACTTGAGAGGGCCAGGATAGTTAACTTCCTACTCTCACTCACTTTCTCTGTATTTGCTGTGCCCTCACTGAATTAAGCATCGGAGTGCCCTGCAGGTACACCCCCCCCCCCCCGGCCGTCTTTCATCATCATTAAAGTAGCCACAGTTCCAGACGTCGTTGGCCATCTTCAAATTGTCTGATCCAGGTACGATCAGTGGCGCCGTCTGTGGGAACTTCATAAGTTTTCCCGTTTTCCTCGCGATAAACCAAACTTTCCTCATTCAACTACCAGCAATGGCCAACCCGTCGGCGAATCAAGCTATAGACAATGTCATCACTCAACTTGGTGGTAACACCCATGGCGACAACAATGTTCTCCAGCCTGTCGTGGAGAATGATATCAGAGATGAAATCACCGCATCCCCATCTTCCGATGAGGTAGAATACGAGACTGCTCAACAAGATGGACAGGAAGCAATCCTCCATCCCATCTACCATCCTGTGGATCCACCACCAAACGCAGATCCGAGCACAGCTGCCTTGTTTGCGTTGGTCAATCAAACCAATCAAATGATCTTCAACCAAAGCTTACGGATCGAGAAGCTAGAAAAAGGTCGTGGTCGAACTTCCCCATGAAGACACTGACCACCTCCTTATCCCGGACATTCACAATCCCCAGCGGAATCTCGCAGCCCCTCCCCAATAAATAGAGGTCGCAGGCCACGTTTGGAGCGTAACCAGACCGAGCATCCACAGAAGCGTCATCGCTCCCCGCCACCAAAAGGGCCCACTCGTCCCTTGAAGACTAAGAAGAGTAAGCCTGATGTCGAGGAGCCAAGAGGCCGTCATAAGGAAAACTCCCCGAGACGTCACTATGTTCGTGGTCATAATTCTCCTTCTGTATCCCCGGGAGGCAGCGATGATGATGACTACCGGACTCCTCTATCCAAACAAAGAATGGAAGCTCCTATTCCTAAAGGCTTGGAGAGACCTCCATCCCTGGGGACTTACGATGGAACATCTGATCCGGATGACCATGTCGAGAGCTTCGAGGCTCTTCTCGACTTTAGAAACGTCTCCGGCGCTATCAAATGTCGATTATTCCCTACGACTCTTCGGAAAGGGGCCATGGCTTGGTATAAAAACCTGGCACCTAAATCAATAGCGTCGTGGAAAGCTCTGAGGGAACGTTTCAGGAAGCATTTTACAGCTTCTCGAAGATATCCAAAAACTATATCCTCCTTGGAGGCTATATTCCAAGAAAGGAAAAAATCTCTCCGAAGCTACATAGAGAGATTCAACAAAGAAGCGGTCGAGGTCCATACGATCGACCATATAAAATTATATCTCATCATCAAAGGACTGCGGGTTGGTTCCAAGTTCGCAGAATCTGTCGGATTACACCGTCCTCGCAGCTTCGAAGGTTTCCTCGAACGACCTCAATCACACATTGAGTTCGAGGAAGCAGAAGCAGCCCAGATTGCCCTTGATTTAAGAAGTAGAGAAGGCCCCCACGGCCGGAACAGGGAAGACTCCCCTACCCCTAGGCAAGGAGGGGATATGAGAAGAGAAGATTCCCCTCCACCTAAGCGAGGCGGGGAGAGGAAAAAATAAAATCGGAATAAAGAGTCCCGCGAATCTCGGGGACCTACCGGTCTTTTCAAAGATTACACTCCACTAAACGTGTCCCGTGCATGCATTTTCAGTGAATGTGCAAATTCGGAGTTCGTGAAAGGGGGAATCCGCTTCCCAAAACCAACAGCTCCCAGACCAAATACTGATAAATCCAAGTACTGCCGGTTCCTTCGCAGTCACGGGCATGTTACTGAGGATTGCATCCACCTTAAGGACGCAATCGAAACATTGATCAAAGAGGGCTACCTGAAAAAATACACCAAACAAGACGAGGCTCCTCGTCCCACCGGCCAAGAAGCTATAAATACCGAGGAGTCAAACCATCCGGACACTGGAAAACTGCAGGTTGCCTTAAGCATCACACGACCTGAAGACTTCGGTTTCCAAGGAAATGTTAGCGATGCCGAAGCTGTTCGAAACATATGGAAGAGCTTCCCGGCGGAAGAACTAGTAAGTGTTCGCAGTACCTGGGAAAGTTTCCCCCAAGCCCTAGTCATATCGGGCGGAGACCCTGAACGAGTGATCGTCGATTCAATAAAGAGGAAGTTCGACGAGCTAAGGACATCCACTCCTCGAGACCCAACTCTCAGCTTATCTCGTGGAAAATCATGCCCTATAAGTTTCTATCTCGAAGAATTACCAAGTGGATCCCCGAATGCTAATATACCCTTCCTAATTCAGGCACAAATGGCCAAATTTGATGTGCATCGTACTTTGGTCGACCAGGGAAGCTCGGTGGACATCATGTACACTCACCTCTTCGACACTCTCCAGCTGACAAAGCATCACCTATCCCCATATGTGGGATCTGATCTACAAGGCTTCAACGGCGCGTCTAACAGACCTCGAGGTTATGTAGAATTATTGGTCACATTCGGAGCAGGTGAAACAGCTCGACAAGCGAAGACGCGTTTCCTGGTGGTCGACTGCCCTTCCCTCTACAACTGCATCTTGGGAAGGACCCACTTTGGCTGAAATAACAGCTGTACCATCCATTGTCCACCTAAAAATGAAGTATTATACGACATGAGGACGTGTGGTTACCCTCCACGGGGATATTGAAGCAGCTAGAAGATGTTTCGATGCAGCGATCACAGGTCTAAGTGTTGTCGGTGGCGTCCACCCCAGGAGAGCAACTTCAGATATCGCACAGGTTCCACTACTGCCGGTCAACGCGGTCGACCTTGATACCAGGTTCACCGGGGAACAGGAAGAAGTTGCAGGCAAAGACCTCCCAGTTGAAGTCAACGGCCAGCCTCTCTACCCAACACGCCCCATCCCAGACGGAGATTTCGAGCTGATTCCTCTTGGCGACGACCCAGAACGAACTGTGAAGATCGGCCATGGACTCCTCGACCTGGCGAGGAGGCAGCTGAAGGCATGTCTCCGAGAGAATGCAGATTTGTTCGCTTGGAGCTCTTCGGAGATGCCCGGATTAGATCCTCAAGTGGCTTGTCACCAGCTGACTATAGATCCAAATGCTAAGGCTATAGCTCAACGTAGGCATAGGCAGTCTCCAGAAAAAATAGAGGCCGCTGAAAAAGCTGTAAAAGACCTCCTAGAGGCAAACTTTATTTCGGAGGCCAAGTACACCACTTGGTTATCCAATGTTGTACTTGTTAAAAAATCTAATGGAAAATGGAGGATGTGCATTGACTACACGGATCTTAATCGGGCATGCCCGAAAGACTCTTACCCATTGCCTAACATCGACCGACTAGTCGACAACTCTGCAGGATTTAAACTGTTGTCTTTCATGGACGCTTATTCGGGATATAACCAAATTCCCATGGATGAGGCCGACAGAAAGCATACAGCTTTTATGACTGAGTCGGGCAATTACTATTATAATGTAATGCCCTTTGGTCTGAAGAATGCTGGCGCCACCTACCAACGAATGATGAACAAAGTCTTCCGAGCAGAAATTGGTGACATGCTCGAAGTCTATATGGACGACATGATCGTCAAATCCGCAGAAGAAGCCGACCACGCTGCTCATCTTAAAAGGGTGTTCAACACGGCGAGGAAATGTCACATGAGATTCAACCCCGACAAGTGCACTTTCGGTGTTCGAGCAGGGAAATTCCTCAGCTTTTACCTTACAGAGAGAGGAATTGAAGCGAATCCCGACAAATGTAAGGCCTTTTCCGAGATTCCTACTCCAAAGTCAAAGAAGTCGATACAGTCACTTAACGGGATGCTAACTGCCCTATCTCATTTTGTCGCTAAATCTGCCCAATACGCGCTCCCATTTTTCAAACTCCTTCGACAGAAAGCAACATTTGAATGGAGTAAAGAATGCGAACAAGCCCTCCTCCATCTAAAACAAGTCTTATCACAACTCCCAGTCTTGTCCCGACCAGATAACGGGGAAACACTTTTCTTGTACCTGGCCATCTCCGGCGAAGCGGTAAGTGCTGTCCTCATACGGGAGACCCCCGACGGACAGAAACCGATTTATTTCACGAGCAAAGCTCTTCAGGGTCCCGAGCTCAGATATCAACAGATCGAAAAGGTCGCCTTGGCCCTCGTAACTGCGGCCAGAAGACTACACCATTACTTCCTAGCCCACACAATTGTGGTAAGAACTGAGCAGCCTATCAGACAGCTCCTTAGTCTGCCAGATATGGCGGGGAGAATGCTCCGGTGGTCTCTCGAGCTATCCGAGTTTGACGTTCGATACGAAGGAAGAAAAGCCTTGAAAGCTCAGGTACTGGCCGACTTCGTAGCGGAAATGAGAGTCCCCGAATCCATGACCAATGGCTCCCAAAAATGGACAATTTACGTCGACGGAGCCTCCAGTGCAAAGGGCAGCGGGGCAGGCATTATCCTTGAAAACGAGGAGGGCATCTTGATAGAAGTCTCACTAGAGCTATCTTTCAAAACATCAAATAACCAAGCCGAGTATGAGGCATTCCTCGCAGGACTTCGACTTGCAGAAGACCTTGGCGCAAAAGAAGTCAAAATCTTTACAGACTCTCAGCTCGTAGCATCACAAGTTCGGGGAGAATTTCAGGCCAAAAATGATAGTCTCATTGAATACCTAACCTTGGTACAAGAAAAGTTGAAGAAATTTGTCTCCGCGGAGGTGGCTCACATCCCGCGCGAGCATAACACTCGAGCAGACGTGCTCTCCAAGCTAGCGAGCACTAAGAAGAAAGGAGGGAACAAATCAATGATCCAAGAGATACTGACCCATCCGAGCATCAACAAATCTACCTCGACCACAGAGGTGAACGTCATCGGGGACGCAAACTGTTGGATGACTCCAATTTACGAATACCTGATAACGGGCATACTGCCCGACGATCCTAAAGAAGCTGGGATAGTTAAGAGGCGGGCATGTGCATACACCATAGTCGAAGGTAAGCTATATCGCCGAGGATTCTCCATCCCTCTACTCCGGTGCATCGAAAAAGGTAAAGTTTCAGAGATTCTCCAGGAAATACATGAAGGAATCAACGCGCAACATCTAGGCGGAAGATCTTTGGCTCGAAAAGCTCTCCGAGCAGGATATTACTGGCCCACTATACAACAAGACGCAAAGGAACACGTCAAAAAGTGTGACCGTTGTCAGAGGCATGGGGACATGCACCTCGCTTCTCCAAACGAGCTTAAATCATTATCATCCCCGTGGCCCTTTGCGTGGTGGGGAATGGATATCCTCAGACCTTTTGTCGTAGGATCATACCAAAATAAGTACCTCATCGTCGGGGTAGATTACTTCACAAAGTGGATCGAGGCAGAAGCATTAGCCAAGATCACGGCTTTCAACATATTACGTTTCTACAAGAGAAATACACTCGCCCGATTCGGCGTGCCTAAGGCCATTGTCACAGACAATGGGACACAGTTCACAGACGGAAACTTCCAGGACTTCATTGCCAAGATGGGTACGAAGCAACACTTCACATCGGTCGAACACCCACAAACCAACGGGCAAGCCGAAGCAGCGAACAGAGTAATACTCCGAGGACTCAAACGACGACTCGGCGAAGCCAAACAACAGTGGGTCGAGGAGTTACACAGCGTCCTCTGGGCATATCGAACTACCCCTCATTCCACGACCGGGGAGACCCCGTTCTGGTTAACATATGGAACCGAGGCAGTAATTCTCGTAGAAATCAGGGAACCTTCGAGAAGGACAGAAGCTCCTCTTAACAAAGAAGCGAACAACGAAGTCCTTCGCGAGGAACTCGACCTTGTCGAAGAAATAAGGACGGGTGCATCCCTCAAAGAAGCCTCTTTAAAACAAAAAATAACTTTGCGTTATAATGACAAAGTCATCAAACGAGATTTCCAAGTAGGCAGTCTTGTCTTACGGCAAAATCAGAAAAATTCACGTGAAGGAAAGCTGGCCGCAAACTGGGAGGGCCCCTACCGCGTCATTGCAAAGACGGGGACAGGTGCTTATTACCTCGAAAACCTCCAAGGTGAACAACTTGCTCGACCATGGAATGTTGAGAAGCTTAAACAATATTACAGTTGAACACTGCATGTAACTATACAAAAGTTGCCGTTACGGGGAGCGTGCCATGGTACAGGCACGACACCTACATATGCTAACGAAGGTCAAAAGTCACGTTGTGTGTGCGTTGAACTTTTGGCCCGGCGAGGAGTACTCAATCGAGCTCCGTCGTCGACGTACCTTGTAGGCAGAACACCCAGCTCGCGATGGGAAGTTCACGCCATGAAACTAAGACCTCGATCGACCTCTTAGCTTCGTTGAAGGCCGGGGTACAACCCCTGACCGCTCGACCAGCTCTCTTCGCAGTCGAGGATCACTAGAGTCGAGCAAACTCCCAAGTATCCAGCAATTTCAAAATAACTTAGATAAAAATAAGTAAAATACCACACATAGAGCAGATAAAGAGGAAAAATGGAAATACTAAGTCGGGCAAGCCCATTGTAAAAACGTTACATAAAGCCCTGGCTCTTAGGCCAGGCAAATCAGCAAGTATGGCACGCAGGTCAGTCAATACAAAAAATTGGCACACAGGCCAAACAAACTACACTATCACTCCGCAACAGCATCAGCTGCCCCGGGATTCTCCTGCTCCCCATTTCCCCCATCAGCATTTACTGTTTGTCCGGGCAACACAATCTTGCCGTCGACCACCTCAAACTTGGAATCAGCTTCATCGGTTACAAGGTCCGGATTCAGGAATTTAAGCTGCGCCACAGCGTTCTGGAACTCGACATCTGCAAACTCTAGAGCATCATCTTCGGCCAACCGAAGATCCTTCTCGACTTCCCTGAGCTTGGCTATCAGGGCTGCTCGAGAGGTTAATAGTTTGTCCTCCTCAGTTTCATTTTCGGATGGCCGAACAGCCTCTTCCAGTTCAGCTATCCTGTCCTTGAGACGCTGCTCTTCCCCTTCCGACGCAGTGACCCGAGCAAGGTGGTCCTTCACCGCATCCTCAGCTTCCTTCAACTTCTTCTCCGACTGTTTTTGTTGCTCGCTTTGTTCTCTGTTCAACTCCCTGCAGTCCTTCAAGTCCTTCTGCACGCCGAGCAATTCAACCTCCAAAGCTTGAAGTCTTTTTTTCAGTCGAGAAAGCTCAGCAGCAGAGTAACTCTCGTCGTTCAGAACGAGGGCAGCCGAACAGAGCCGCATGACGGCAGACATATCCTCGATAATTATTTTCCTTCTCGCTTCTGAAGCACTCCCCAACAGAGCCTGGACTTCATCAGGGGCGACACGAGGACAAATAACCTCGGAGAAGTAGCGACGCTGGAGATAACACGGAGGAATCTCGAAGCTTGCAGGAGGAGGAGGGGAACTACCTTCCACATCATCAATGGTCGACCCAGTAGTCTTTGCCCGGTTAAAGGTCATTTGGGCCCCCGGGGACTGGTTCTCAGAGGTCACGGTTGCAGTTAACACAACATGAGATTGCTCGATACCCTCGGGCATTGCAGTAGAGGGAGTACTCTCAGGCACTGTCGTAGAAGAGATGTGCTGAGGGGTACTTTGTTCGGTGGGACAGGATTGTTCTTCCCTAGCCCTTTTTTCCTTTAGCCTCGAGTATCTCTCTGTAGCTCTGACCATTTTCCCTACAAAATGAAAGAAAAATATTAGTAAAACAAGAGACACGAACATGAGAGAAATCTAAATCGAGGATCTTTGCACCACCTAAGAGCTCGATAGCCTCCTCATCGGAGAAAGCCTCGAGCAGAACACGAGTATTAATCAGGCGACGGGTCTTCATCACCTGCTCATTACCACCTATCAAGGTCTCTCCGTTCTCGGATACGCTTGGAGTTTTATTCAAACTCTCCATGTACTTGACAATCTTGCCATAAGCATCGCGATCCTCGACATTGAGCTTATTATGTCTTACTTTATATTTATCTACCCCCTCTTTGTAATGCTCTTCTGTCCAGAAGAGGGGGAACTTTGGCACCATCACTTCTGTAGACAGCCCATCCACTTCTTGAGTCACCCTTTCATATATCCAATCAATGGCCTCGAGAGTGACCGGCTTCACAAAATAGTAACGCCACTTGAAATCTCGAACAGAGTCCAAGTAGGTGTGAAATAAAGCTTTATTTTGTTTGAACGACACCCAGTCGTGTCGACCATGGGTTGTAGACCGCTGCAGATGAAAAATTCAGAAGAAAAGGGACATTGTTGCCCGGATGTCCAAGTGTTTGCAGACGAGCTCAAAAGCTCAGAGGAAGGCCACTGAGTTCGGGTGGATTTGCGATGGAGCCAATTTTAACCATTTGAAGACCCCCTCTTGAAAGTCTGTGAAGGGGAGCCTCCACCCCGCCTCCTGAAACATAAACTCATACACCAGGAAATGCATTCCTATGTAAGGTGTACATATACGATGGTCCTCGTTGGGGCGGTACACTTTCCAGGATTGCTCAGAACCGAGCAACCTATGCTCGACAGTATAAAACCCATTCTCGTCGGGGAATGTGAAGACGGACGACATAGTGAGGGCCTCCTCACACACCCAGTCCTCAAGCTGACGCTCTTGTCTAAAAGCCATATGGGCCATCGGAATTTCGAGTTGGTTATCCTCTTCAAATTCACCTACGGCCACCTCAGCAGCCAATCTGTCCATCAACCTGAAAAGCAGAAGGGAACAGGTGAATTCGACTAGTCATACCAAACTAGCCGGTCGGAAACGAATAACGGATGTCCCCGGAAACTCATCACTTCCCCGGAAAATCTTGCTCTTTTTTCCGGTGAAATCAACGAAAAAGAGTAATTGTTGGGGACCCAAAACATTGTCAGGTCCCCGCGATGTTCATCAGGCTCCCCGGAAATTTTCTACAAGTCCCCAGAATATTCTTCCAGTTCCTCGGTTTTATTCAACAGAAAGGGAAACAGAGAAAATTTCATACACTCTTTCTCTAAAAATAGTCAAAGACCCCTGCCGTATTCGCCAAGAATCCTTCCATTTCTCATAAGAACTTCATCAGTTCATCAGAGAGACGATTTCAAGCAAGTTAAACTTAAAGGAAAGGCCAGAAAAAACAACAGTTTTGAAGAAAATACCTTGTAGATGGTGAAATAGGGTTCCGGCACGGCGTAGCACAGCGGTTCACGGCAGACTGCGGTGGTTGATGGTGGCAAACGGAAGATGAGAAACGGAGAAGGAAGAGGAAACGATTCTTGAACGAAAGAGCAAAAAATGAGAAATGAAGGGAAGTGAGAATATTTATAGACAAATCACGGAACTCGAGAAGCCTAGGGCACTCGAGTACTCTACCCTAGGCAGCCACCCTATGCAATGATGATAAGTGACACGTGGCACACTTGCATCGGTCAAAAATCCACGCGTATCCTTTCGGCATCCCATCGTTTCAAAACGGAAGCTTCTCATCTCCCCAACATTTCAATCAGATGCAACTCTTCGTTACCCGCAAGATATTAATGCCCGACGTCATGATAATCATGGAAAGTTCGACTATGCTGATATCCTCCTCGGATCATCCCTTGGCATTTCCCCGACACAATTATTGACCTTCAAGTCATCACTCTGATACCTCAAAGCAACGACTTAGGGGGCTCCTGTTCTGGACTGGGTCGTGGTTTCCTACAATCAAACAGGCCCAATCCATACAACTTGAAGAAGCCCAATAAAGTCCTAGAGAAGGACACATGACTACCTTACACGAGGCCAAAGGTATTCGGGCACCTGGCACCTTGATAGTGTCGAGCATATGAGGACAAACAGGAAAGGAAGACATCACACCCTGATGATATGGACCTCCTCGACATATTAACTTCTCCCCGCGAGAATACTCCTAATCTCGTTGACTCATAGGTCCTCGACAAGCATGGCTCTCCTCCGTTAGGTCATGTCCAGACCACGACTACCATATTTCCTCGACATTGTAGACTCTCCCCCGAGGAGTCTACTAACGGTCTTATCTACACATATACGTTTCATGAAACCGTCTACTAATGGCATTAAAGGGACGGCTACACTAGGGTGTTGACCACGAGCTGGTCATTATTACTACACGTAAGCCCTAGTAGTTACTTGGAACGGGTCACACGCTGGTCCCACCCGTTGCAAGTAACCGTTGGCCATGCGCTGGGGGTCTCCTATAAATACCCTCTCACTTGAGAGGGCCAGGATAGTTAACTTCTTACTCTCACTCACTTTCTCTGTATTTGTTGTGCCCTCACTGACTTAAGCATCAGAGTGCCCTGCAGGTACACCCCCCGGCCGTCTTTAATCATCATTAAAGTAGCAACAGTTCCAGACATCGTTGGCCATTTTCAAATTGTCTGATCCAGGTACAATCACATATTATCATGTTGCTACTTGTTTTTGAGTTGTGAATTGAATGTGCAAATTCTGGTTGCATTTCCTTGTTATTTATAGTATGAACTGTGTAGAATATAATGATGTAGTTGTCTGAGGTGTTATTAACTTATTGAATTTGCTATATATAGGGGTTACTTGTGAACTACGCAATACTTTAACATGAGCACTTCCTCAAAAAACTCCGCGACCAAGATGTTGACCGAGAAAATAAAGAAGGACGGTCCAAATGTTGCAATATTTGTTGCATCATCAATCGGAGCAACCTTGTCCGAGAAGAAATCTGTGACAAAGATGAAATCCCTCACAAAAGACCGCGCTCCGAAACGTGATTTTGGTGCAGATGTTGATGAGGACTGGGATGAAGACTGGTTCAATTTTCTTCATTCAGGAGGCTGGAGAGAGAGCGATTAGCTTCTAGAGGGGAAACTGTATTTTGTTGTTGTTTTGATTGTCCCCTTATATGGGTGTTAGTGATTTTTCTGGCCTTCAGGCTCTCTTTTTAATTGTATTGTACAATGTTTTGGCTCATCTGAGGCATTTTATATAATATGTCGTTTTTCCTCCTGCAAGGAATTACCCTTTTATGTATATGCTAGCCCCTCGAGTACTTAAGTCAAGATGACTTAGAGTGGTCGATCATGAGGTACCAAGCGTTATTTTTTTGTCTTTTTGTTTTCTGAGACTTTATATTTGGGGTATGAAAAAGCGCTGCCTAAAGATGCCAATAGAAAGCATAAAAGGCCAGAAAAAGCGCTGCTAAAAGCCCAATTTAGACAGCGTTTTTCCAGAAAAAGCGCTGCTAAAGGCCTACTTTAGAAAGCGCTTTTCCAGAAAAAGCGCTGCTAAAGGCCTACATAAGGCAGCGCTTTTGCATAAAACAAAAGCGTTGTCTTTACCTATAGCAGCGCCACCTTAGGCAGTGCTTTTAAGCGCTGTTAAAAGCCAAAAAAAGTGATGTCTTTTCCCTTCCGTGGCATAGTGACATTTGAATCATGTATTGTATCTTAATATGAATCGTTTAGTTTTGGATATTAACTTTGTTCTCACCCTAATTTTAATAAAATTATCGTTAGTAGGCAGTGGTTTAATTTCCACAATTGCGTGATATTTTTTATTGTTTAGTAATATTGATACATTAATCTTGTGTTGTACAAGAAGATTACATGAATCGTCTGACACAAGCCACACAAACAGATAATAATGTGGATGGATCAGAAAGGCTACAACTTTAGAAAGATGTTGTTGGGGGTAAGTCACAAGACCGATGTTACGGAGCTGCACAAATGGTGGTCAACATAAGGTATGAAGTGACTTACTTGAAACAAGTAACAATTACAAATCACAATAGAGAAGTAGAGAGCCAAGCCAATGAGGCTGCTAGAGCTGAGCCTTATGCCGGACGTGAAGAGGCTGCATTAGCTAATGAGCATGCAGAAGAAGCTGTAGATGCTGTAGATGTCCAAGAAGTTGTCTAGGTCGTAGATGCTATAGATGTCCAAGAAGTTGTCCAGGTCGTAGATGCTGTAGATGTCCAAGAAGTTGTCCAGGTCGCAGAGGCTCCAGAGGTCCAACTAGTTGTCCAGCCCGAACAAGTTGTACAGACCCAACAGGCGGTCGCCTTGCAAGAAATACGAGCCAGAAAGAGAAGAAGGAGATCAAGAAGAAAGAGAAGGAGGACAACTACGGTCGATTCAGATGATGAGGACGAAGCACCGTTTGGTTGGAGTAATTTTATGTTAGTTAGGGCATTTAGATTTGATAATTAAAACTTAAAAGTGTCTTTGTTGTCTTCAATATTCAAGATTTTAATTTAGATGTATTAAATATAAACTTGCATTTTGTTGGAGTTTACTTTATATGAAACTTGCATTTTGTTGTCTTGTTCTTATTAAAAATATTTACATATGTGGTAAACTCATTACATAACCTTGAATATATGAATTTGAATGAAAATTTTATCACATATGTGGTAAACTCATCACATAACCTTGAATATATTTTCTGCTGTGATATGATGAACAATAAATAGGTTAAAAAATGGGATTATATAAAAAAGCAGAATTATATTTGTTAATCCAGCTGATATATAACAACGGTTATACATCATAACCGTTATAATATAACGCGCGTTATCCAGAAAAAAATTAATATTAAAACGGTCCAGCTGAAAATCGAACCAAGGTCCATTATATTTATCACAACGGTTCGTTTGAAAACCGTTGTGATATGTCGCCCTTTTTCCAGGTTATTACGACGGTTAATGGGTCGTCATAGTAAGTATCATTTTACAACAACATTCTACATAACAACGTGTGCGCTCGCGTGATGATACATATTTCCCAACTGTTGTTAAATGGATTTTACGTAGTAGTGAACGTCACACCGATAGAGTATGTCCATTACTTACATAATATAAAGAGAATTGAAATCCATTTTTAAAAATTATTGAATAAAAATTATTGGATTTAATAAAGTATTACATGTCTTTAAAATAATTTTTTTATTTCTCAAATAATATTTTCAACAATTTTAAATAAGAAATAAAACAATGTACGAATATTATGTAAAAAAAATTCTAATACCAATAGGATACTCGAACTATAATTTACATAATCATAAATCACAAGTATATTGAACAATAATAAATTATGTTAATAATAACATACCGATAGGGTATAACTATTATAAATATAATATTTATTATAATTAAAATAAATCTAATTATTTTATTAAACAAAATTTGTATAATTGTACCCACAATAGATGAGTAACAATCATACGAATTAAGAATGCTTATATTTCATCAAAAATAAAAAAAATTATATAATTGTATCCATGATAAGTGGAATTACAATTATACAAATTAATAATGATTATTTAATTTTCCATAATAAAAGTCATAAAATAATAAGATTTCAATATATATATATATATATATATATATATATATATATATATATAATTGCATAATTTTAATTTCAAAAAGGAAGTGAATAATATTTTAAAAAATTCCTCCTTGTATACAATTATTATATAATAGTCACAAGAGATTCAAAATTAATAAATAATCAAATACAACTAACCTCGAAGAGAATGTGACATTTATCCTTGTGAGTAGAGTTATTAAACTTTAATGACTTTTAGAATATTGTAGTATCATCTCAAAATGATTCATAGACAAAGAATAAATCATTACATTAAAATATAAAACTCTATTTATAAATAATCATAATTCAAGGATAATACAATTTAAATTTACTAAAGAGTATCTCAAAATTATTATATATGAAAATTTTAGATATATTTAAAATTTGAATTAAATCAATCATTTTATAACATATTATATTTGAATATTGAAATATATCAAAACATCAAAATAAATAGAATATCTAATACTATTTATTTGGCATCAACTTAGGAGAGAGTTGTTGAAGCTTATATGGGAACCTAGAGCCCCCCTTTTCCAGGTCATAATATAAATGAATTTCATTTGAGATTTATTATACAAGATTATACAAGGTTTTGACATATATTATCCAAAAAGGAAAAAGGAATATAGGCCAATATCATATTCAATAACATAAAAGAACATAAAAGAGAATTCCATATTAGAATCGAAAACAATTCCGACTCTTTGAAATTGAATGACAAAGTATTGGTTTTAAGAATTCATTCAACACATTTATAAGATTTTAATCAAAATATTAAATGCATTTTTTTAAAAAGATAAAACAGGGATGTAAAGAATTGTCACTCAAATTATTAAAATAAAATATGAAATACAATCATGCTTCTTCGTTAAACCAAAATGTCAGTTTCAAAAAAATTAGGATTCGTAGTATTTTTCATTGAAAAATAATAGTGCAATAGTTGCTTTACACCAAAGATATGAAAAATTGAAGAAACAAGGATGTATGGCAATAATACGGCGTCATAACAAAACTATAACTATTTTCTTTGAGTAGTCAATACAAATACACCAACAATTATGAAATTTTCATTCATAATAGCTATTAGATGTATCTATTAGGCTCTGATACCAATTGATAGATCTAATTGAATCGAATAGATACAAATTATATCATATTGTTATATTAAAGAATAATCAATAATGATAAGAACGGTGTACCTTGTAGGATTTGAGAGACGTCTGTTGGAATAGTGAATATGAGAGAATTACTACCCTCATTGTCGTTTATGGTTTTTAAAGTATGTTAATTGTCTAATGGGGAGACACTTAAATAGCTAAATGACTAAGGGTAGAGACCTCTCATTGGGCTTAACTGAATGGTCCAACCTATAATGGTTCATTCAGGCACAAAACTCAATCAAACAATTCATCTATTTAGTGTTTAATAACAATAAACAATAATATAACTAATTATGTCAATCCATATTTGATTAATTAAATAATTAATCTAACAATAATGTCCCTTTACCATTTTTCTCTCCCGAATGCTACAATTTCCTTTCAGCTTTGAGATGTCCACCCTGTTGCGGTGAGAATCGGATAACAAGCTATTGATTAACTTGCATCACAAAACTTTGAATTCACCACCGAGCTTTGATTTATCCAAAGGAAACGGTAAAGAACGAAAACCCTAATGAGAGGATCTAGGTTGAGGGGTTGGTTATACTAAGGGAAGGTATTAGCACCCTAAGTATCTATAGTACTCTACAGGAACCTCTTATTAATGTTTGTGTTATGTTATCTTTGCTTGCTAAGAATCTGCTAAGGGTAAAGGTAAAGACTTATGGGTATGTACACTAAGTTTGCTCGCCAAGACATCGCATCTTGTGCCTACGTATCTGACTAAAGAATCAGAGCAACCGTAGTTCACCTCACTAAGGGTGAGGAACCATTGACTGTGGTCAAAGTTTCAAGGGGAATGAGTATGAGCTCATATAGAGTTTAAGAAACTCTCTAAGTCTAAGTTATGATAGGGGAAGTGAATACTCAAAGTGATGAGTCCCACATAGAGTTCAAGAACTCTAACTTAATTCTAAGTTGTAAGATTGAGTGACTATGAGGCCAAGGGTAAGGATGTCCTATGACTATGAGGTCAAGGAGAAGGTGGCCATGACTATGAGGTCAAGGCTGATATCCTATGACTATGAGGTCAAGGAGAGAGGTGGTTATGGCTATGAGGTCAAAGCTGGTAATCCTATGACTATGTGGTCAAGGAGAGATAATGAGCTATCTATGACTTTGAGGTCAATAGAGAGACTTTCCTTTGGAAAGAGGGGAGGATATCAACTTCTTATGAACGAGAATGTTACAAGGGAATGAAATTGCATGAATAAAAATGAGTGTAAGAACTCAAAGGGGTGTACAATAATTAAACATGATTAATCTCAAAAGCATGATTCAAACATCAATGTATGGCAAGAGATAGTGAGATAATTCACAACAATCATAAACAAATGAGCACACATACATATGATAAAGATAGCATCTTTAAAATTGAAATCAGAGGGAAGATATCTAAGGTAAGAGACTTAGCAAAGAAGTACAAACAAAACCCTAATGGAAAAAAACTCAACCAAGGTCAAGGAACCCTCCTCAAACAACCCTCTCAACCCAAAGGAAATTCTCACCAAAATCTCAAGAAACAAGTGATTTTCAAGTGGAGTACAAAATTAAATGTAATGTTAAGTATATTTTTGGAATTTTTAGAAATAAGTATGAGAATAAATAAAAATGAAAAATAAATTTAGAAAACTTAAATTAAGAAAATTAAATTAAGCATAAAGGTATTTATGAATTTTTTGGAGTTTTTTTGGGTATGAAAAAATATTTTAAATAATTAAAATTGAAATGAAAATTAAGACTAAAAAGGTGGTAAAATGAAATGAGGCAGGGGGTGCAATCTGAAATTTGACCTTGACACACTCAAACTGCTAGGCGCATGGGCCAGCGAATGGGGGTACTAAAAGTAAAGGCCCAAGTTAAAAAAAACAAGAGAAAATAAAAAACAACCAAAAGGGTGTCTGGGGCGAGGGGGATTCAAACCCCAGACCCCTAGGTTACAACGCGTGTGCAATACCACTGGGGTGGCTATACATCCAATGTATAAGCCACCCTCAACACTACTTAAACAAAAGCAGACGAGATAAAAATATTTCTGAAAAAAACAAACTACATAAAAATAACATGCCATAAGAAACCATGTTAATTGGTCACCTCCATTTAAGTCGCTACCGGACAAAAACAAACTTTTTCACCACTCTCACCTTGCCACTCATACAGTCCTCTCCATGCCCATAAAACCTAAATACCTCACGTGTAAAACCCAGCTACACTAACATGGCGGTCGCCGCTGGTGAGTAATTATGGCAGTCGCCATTTTGAAAATATAAACCCTAGCATTAACATGGCAGTCGCCACTGGTCAAACATGCCAGTCGCCACCTTGAAGCCACAAACCCTAATCTTAATCATGGCGGTTGCCACTCCTACAAACATGGCGGTCACTACTAAACAAATATCATTTTCCTCAGCTTTCAACTATCTTAACAACGCAACAAAGCCATTTGCAGGGCTTACATGAGGGAGTAAACTTAAACCCTAAGCAGTTCCAAATGATAACATGGACTTGGAAAACAAAAGCTTCAAACTGTCACGAACTACACAGGATCATCATGCACCATGCAACATAACAATCGTAAACCAGGAAAGAAAAACAATGGTGAGTGACCAACTTGTTCAATCAACATCAAACTAAATTTCTACCAAAAATCCAAAAACAAAACATCACCTTGCAGTGCTCAAAACAATGGACAACATTAAACCTTGAGCAAGCCATATAATGGTATGAACAGAAAGAAAAACAACATGAAACCCGTGGACTCACAAATGAAACTTCAATCTCACTATATTAAAATACCAGTACAGATTCCAAAGCCAATTTAAACTCATGTGCACCTATGACATCAATGTGTGTTCGTGCCTATAGCCATGGATTTAGAGAGCAAGTGTAAGACCAAATACTCATTATTCCAACACGAGTCCAAACAAAATCTCCATGTTATTCAACTATCACATAACATACAACCTGAGAATAACCTTCAAATTCCCATACTTCAGAATGAAAACATGAACCTTACAGGTTCTAAACTATCAGCAAAGCATGGTAACATCACAATATATCAAAACTCATACATTATCTTTTGACTTCAATGCAAAACAAACACATGACAACAGTAGGAATGCTCATGATATTTTGAACATAGAGTGAAGAAGAGAAGGTTACCTAGTGGAATAAGTCCACTGCACCTTCTTAATCCAAGATCTTGGAAATCCACTAAAACTGAGCTTCCTACTCTTTAAGGCAGTCGTGCTTCAACTCTCCAAGAGTTCCCTCACTCAAGTGGTGTTTCTTTTTGGAAATATTCTGAGATATGTGTTGATTGTTGGTTTCTGATGGTGTTTAGGTTGCACCAAGAGAAAACAGGTTTATGGTGTTTTTGTGACAAATGTAGCGAGGGAGTGTTGTGGTTTGAAAGTTCAGATGTTGATGCTCTGATTATTGGTGATGAGCGAATGAGAGTGCCTCTCTTTTTATAGGCAAAGAAAAATGGTCCTTGCAAGGAAGATCCCTTGGATATCAGCTTTGTCTTGAGAAGAAAAGTGTTAGGGTTGCTGCTACACGCATAGCTATGGCAGATGTTGGGGAAGAGAAAAATTTGTTGGTTTGTTCTCAGTGATGTAGCCTGAATAGAGGTGAGAGACTTGGTCAAACATACTGCATAAAGTGGTTACTTTCACCTTCCCATGAATGGACTGCTACTCCTTTTTTGTTTGTCAAAAGATGATGCACGTTTTAAGTAAGTTTTGAGACCAACAAACTCAAAAGTTTGGACTCTTTGTAAGTGCTTTGGGTTCTGCAATATGCTTGTCCAAGTCTTGGTTCAGATTGGATGGCATGGTTTGGTATGGAACCAAAGTCGTGTCATGGACTTTGCTACATTACAACTATTTGTCAAGTGCACCAATTGAAGTGATTCCTAAACTCTTTGAAAGTTGGCATGTAATAGGACAAATTTGATGTTGTGACAAGTTAGCACAGTGCCTAGGAACATGTAAAAAAAACGTGACAAGGTTTGGTGATCACAAAGGAGTGAAGTCTGAATTTTCTAAGTATGAAACATCATGCAACATAGCTACTTCGGTGCACCATTTCTCAATGATCAATGCTCTAATTTATGAGTTCTTTGGCTCTTGAAGAACAAGGAAAAACTTTCATGTCCAAAGATTTTTTATTTGAGGCTTGGAATTATGTGAAAAATTGAGTTAAAGTTGGACAAAAATTAAGGCTAAAATGCTGAAAATTTCACTAAGTCCTGAAGGCAACTTCTACTCCAAGTCTCATAACTTAAAAATCATGCATTTTTTGAGAAAATGTCCTCTAATACACCATTTCTCAATGATCAATGCTCTAATTTGTGAGTTCTTTGGCTCTTGAAGAACAAGGAAAAACTTTCATGTCCACAGATTTTTTATTTGAGGCTTGGAATTATGTGAAAAATTGAGTTAAAGTTGGACGAAAATTAAGGCTAAAATGCTGAAAATTTCACTAAGTCCCGAAGGCAACTTCTACTCCAAGTCTCATAACTTAAAAATCATGCATTTTTTGAGAAAATGTCCTCTAATACACTTTGAAGTTCATGGAAAGAGCTTCCCTTTGAGCTTTGATTCACTCAATTTGGATGTGTGGTTTGAAAGTTATGGCCTTCCCAATTTTGCACAAGGAGTGAATTTTCCACACTTAGAAAGTTTTAAGGACAAAACATTGCCCTCTTTGCAAGAAACCTCTCAAATGTCGACCTTTCATGCTCTAACTCAATAATTAGACATGTCATGATGAATTAAAGCTTGGATGCTTCATCTTGGATCAAAATCTCAAAAGTCAAAGGGCTCAGTCAAAACCCTAATTGTCTCAAGAATGCATCCAGATGATCTCTAATGATCTTGTCTCTCCAATCTCTTTCAATGCTCATGGATGGCCTTTAAGGATGTCTAGTATCATGTAGAATCATGTCCCAAAGCATATGAACATACCTTGATCAACAACAAAAGTACTGGCTGACCTGTCTTGACAAAACCCTAGTTTGGGGTGTGGCGAACTTGTGACTCAAGGCACTTGGTGATAGCGACCAAACATACTTGAATCCTTGTTGAATAAGACTTCTTGACTGCATGTAAGTTCAAATGGTTGGATTTGGAGCCTCAGTTATCTTCCTTAAACAGATGACTTCACATGCCACTCTCAAATAACTGGTGAACACTTGTGATAATTGTATGGAGCCAAAGAGTATCTTAGGAGACCTTGAATCATGGGAGATCCTGGCTTAAGAGACCTTGCCCTATTTCTTGTGTAAACCCTAGTTTTAATACAAAAGGAACAAACTTGCAAGATGAAGTGGTTAGTTAACAATGTATAGATGATTGAATCCTGAATGTAAGTGTAAGATGTTATGACATCTAAGGGGTAAAATTTGGGGTACAACAGATGCCCCTATTTATATAACTTTACCGGATGCCACGAGGAATGGAAATCCTCGGGGCATCAAGGTGAAAAGGTATTTAAATATAGCAAATCAAAAATTTTGCCCTTAGATGGAATGCAGATGCTAAGGACAGGTGTAACACCTCAAAATTTGCCCTCGTTGTTTTATTCTAATTGGCTTATGTTTCATCTCATTTTTGCATTGTCATTTCTGTATTTTGCATGGTTCTTTTGGGGCATGGGATCAAGGTATTTTCTCGCGCTTCAGCAGTTCATCCAGTTCAGAAGGAATCCAATAGTGTTCAGAGCCAAGCAGATAGCTTTCAAAATCTTTTTGAGCGTTTATTTTGCTCATTAGATGATTTGATGATCAGAAGCTCCGGCAGTCAACTTTTGATCAGTTATTCAGCACCCGACAGTTGTTTTCAGCAGTTTATTCTGAATGCGAAACATATTTCACAGCATATTTCGAGAGTGTCACGGTGGCGATATCCAGTGGCAAGTTTCAGATGTCTATTGTGGCTCAGAATAGGTGGAACCAAGCCATTCTCCAGGTTTCCCTCTAAGGGGTGCAAGAATTCAAAATTTCCTTGTGTTAACCGATTAACACATTGGTTAACCGATTAACCAAGGCGAAATTTTCCCAAATAGCTCATTTTTCAGCACTGCCCTTTTTTGGATTCAAATTTTAATCACCATTTTGGTTCTACACATCAGTAGAAGGATCTAGAGAGTATGATTTTCCATTCAAAAATTTAATTTCTCTCCACTCTAATTCCACATTTTCCTTTCCTAATCCATTTTTCACCCCAAATTCCACCCACTTAACCTCACTCCAAACCCAAACTTAACTCCTACCCTAGGGGTTATTTAAATCATTTCATTCCAAACCTCAAGGGACCCTAGATCATTATTCACTCTCATTTTTCAGAATTTACTCTCAATTCTCTCTCACTTTTTCATTCTCCATCTTCATCTTCAACCACACTCAAAGCTCCATATTCATAGATTCACAAATTCTTCATTGAAATTTGTGAATTCTTGAGCTAAACCTCCATCACATCCTCATTCTTGGTTCAATTCTGCAGTAGCTACTAGTTTAGATCTTGAATTAAGTTGTTGGAATCACTTTTGGAGGAGCTTTTGCTTATTTGAGGTGTTCTTGCTTGGATCTTCAAGTGTTCTTGGTAAAGCTTCATAGATCTCTGGTTTTCTTGTTTGGATCCACCAATTTTCGTTCACAAATCTTACCAAAGCAAATCTCAGCTTTGTAGGTTGGTTAATTTCAGATCCATACTTGCTTTAGCTTAATTTCAACTTATGCAATGTAGATCCATAGCTTTTGATGCATTTTGATCCATTTGATTGAATTTGATTCTTGATGTTGATGGTTATTGGATCTAAGTGATGTTTGAATACTGTGTTTGAACTTAATTTTCGTGCATTGTTGATTACATGATCATTGGAGCTGTTTGCATAAGTGATTTTGCTGCTGGAAGTGATCTTTTTTCAAATTAGTTGTTGCTGCTATAACAGGGTTAACCGATTAACCATTTGCAGTACAATTTGGTTAATCGGTTAACCAGTGTATTTTGCTGTTTCTGCTAATTTTGGAGCCGTTAATCGGTTAACACACTTGGTTAACTGATTAACACTGTTGCAGAGTGATCTTTTGTGCATTTTTGGGCATGTTATTGCTGTACAATTTGGTTAATCGGTTAACCAGTGTATTTTGCTGTTTCTGCTAATTTTGGAGCCGTTAATCGGTTAACACACTTGGTTAACCGATTAACACTGTTGCAGAGTGATCTTTTGTGCATTTTTGGGCATGTTTCGATCCCGTTTCATTTCTAATCTTCATGGATTGGTATGATACATGTTTAAGGACTGTTTTGATGCTGTTGCATCTCACACCATTGTATGCACACATTTTCCGACACGCGACTAAATCGGTTAACCAATGTATTTTGTTGTTTCTGCTAATTTTGGAGCCGTTAATCGGTTAACACACTTGGTTAACCGATTAACACTGTTGCAAAGTGATCTTTTGTGCATTTTTGGGCATGTTTCGATCCCGTTTCATTTCTAATCTTCATGGATTGGTATGATACATGTTTAAGGACTGTTTTGATGCTGTTGCATCTCACACCACTGTATGCACACATTTTCCGACACACGACTCTTGGACTTTTATCGTTTATGGACATGTTTGCATTGTTGCGTTCTTGATGCAATGAACACATAACACACACTCCTTGATCATGTTAATTATTGATTAATGCTTGTGTTGCTTGATTTGTTTTGTGCATGCTTGTTCGCTCTCTATTCCTAGAGGTGCACACTCGTTTTGGCTTGTTCATGTACCAAATGATATGCATTCTTTCATGATGATTTCAAGAGTTATTTACCATGGTTTGTGGTATGATTGTGATCATGTTTGATTGAAGAGTATGTAATGCTTGATGCATGTTTGCTTTTCCATGAGTGAATCATTCTTGAATGCATGCTGCCCTGATTTTCTACTGTTGTTTATGCGCATACATGCTAGTATATGTACTGCTGTTCGGCCTTTTGCACCCCTTCTTGTGCTGAATTGTGTGTTGTTATAAGTTGTCTTGCTTGTGTGCTGCCTTTTACCGCTGTGTAGGTGCTAGAGCATTGTTGTAGCCGCTGTTTTTTTGTTTATTCTTTTCTTATCTCGTCCCCTTCTTCATCTCTTTCACTCCTTTCCCTCCCTTAAACCTCAAGACTTGTTTAAGTCTTAGATTTCTTTTTTCCCTCAGGCTTCCTTAGTCCGACTTAATTTTCGATTAATCTCGGAGTAGGATAGACATTAGGCGTTCATCCATGCATGCTAACTTAGGTAGATGTTTCCCTTCTTACCTCAACCTTAGGGCCACTTGAGCATACACATAGGTATTACCGTGGGCAGGCGTGACACTCCCGTGGTGTTGGCCACGTACGAGTGTTCACGAGACCTACAGCCAGACGAGGTTCTATCGGGAGTTATCTGCTATTGTATATTGATACAGGACATGTAGTTATTCTCTTGAGGAACTGTCGACTCTGGTGACCATTCCCGAGGACTCAGTTGCGGCACTCCTCCCGAGATGTGATAATGGCAGACCAGAAATGGCAAACCCATTATGCATTCTCGATACGAGGACCCAATGCTGGGAACTTGCTATAGGATATTCTTTTTTAGGGGAATCAGTTGAGGCCTCCTCGTTTGATGATGATGCCAAACCAGAAATGGTGAACGTATCATCATTTCTCGACCTGAGAGTCCGTGATATTGAGGATCCTCGCCTTTCTAGTACCCATATGTGAGAGGGTTGGGTGTTTGCAGGTTTGCAGGTAACCTTGGCTTTCAGCATACCCGATACTTTGGATTTCTTATCAGGATTTCTTATCAGTATGAATTTATCAGTGTGGTTACTCTGGTGTTCTGGGTATTTGGTGCAAAGCCTTGAGATTATTCAGTTTGTTCAGTGCAGCCAGCTTGTGTGGATACCTTGATCCCTTTCTTTGCATTGCATTTCATTTTTATGACATTTATATTTTTGCATTTCCAGGTAGTGTCTGATCTTTTGATTCTAGTCAACGGGTAGTCATCGGGATGGACACTCAGAAGAGTAAGAAGAATATCATTATTTACAAGTTCCCTAAGCTCACTCTTAGTCAGATTGGCAGTTTACAAGACATGGCTGGTCCTGACGTGTAGGGAGTTTTCAAGGAGAAATATGGTTGGATCTTATCTTTTGCTCGTAACATCAGTGAGTATGAATACAATGGCTTGCACACCTTGATGCAGTTCTATGATTCGTCCCTGAGATGCTCCGTGTTGCCGGACTATGTATTGGTCCCTACTCTGGAAGAATATTCAAACATCCTGGGGATTTCCATTAAAGAAGGTGTTCCTTTCTATGGTTCCAAGGCAGACCTTGACTTCAAAGATGTGGTTGGGGCTCTTTATTTAAGCAAATCAACTTTGGAAGCTGACATCACCAACAAGGGAAAGTCCCGTGGCTATCACTTGGTGTACTTGGTAAAGAAGGCTCAAGAAGCGGCTAAGGAGAAAAGGTGGACATCTTTCAATGCAATACTGGCTCTCTGTGTATATGGCATTGTCCTTTTTCCTAATGAATATGATTTTGTTGATACGGATGCTATCCGGATCTTTACAACCCAAAATCCAGTGCCGACCTTGGTAGGAGATCTTCACTATGCCTTGTATAACAGGAATGAGAAGAGACGAGGCGGGATAGTTCATTGTTGTGCATCTCTTTTCAATAAGTGGTTTGCAAACCGTCTACCCCGGTCAGGTGCTTTTGTGGATACTAGGGCTTCTCTGGATTGGAGTAAACGTCTGATGGATCTAGCTGCTAAGGATATTGTTTGGGTGGATCAAGGATTGCTTGGCAAAGATATTTTGCACAGTTGTGGTGAGTACCCTAACATACCATTGATAGGGAGAAAAGGGGTATTAATTACAATCCTTCTTTGGCTATCAGGCAGTTTGGATATGCTCTGAAAGATCCTCCGGTTGAAAAAGATTTGAAAGAGTCTTTGTATTTTCATGTAGCCGATAGTTTAGTTGTGGCGCAGAAGGCTTCCGAAGCATGGCTCAGTAGACAAAAGAAAGGAAAAGCTGCTTTGGGTAAGCCTAATAATCAAGCTTTCTCTCCGTAGGTAGACTGGGTAAAGAGAAGAGTGGAGGAGTTCTACTTGCCTTTTGATTGGGTGCCTCCCTTGTATCCTGGGACTGTGGAGGAGAGGCTCACTATACCCATTAAAGAATTCGATAAGCAGCGAGAATTGGTGCATGATTTGAGGATGGAGAATGCTGGTATGAGTAGTCAGCTGCAAGGTGCTTTACATGACAACCGGGAGTTGAAATGGAAAGTTCAAGACGTGACAGACCGCCTGGAAGAAAAGGAGAAGGATCTCACTGACAGAGCTCAGCACTTCAGAAAAGTCAGTATGGCTGCTGAAGCCTCTGGAAAGGTCTACAGGAAAAACAAGAAGCTCTTGACCGAGACTGAAGCCAAGCTTGCCACGTATCAGGAGATATGGGAAAAACTCAAGACTGAGAATGGGGAATTGAAAGAGGAGCTTCAAAGGATGAAAGCAGATAAAAAGCACTTCTCTAGTAAGTGGAAAGAAGCTCAAAGGGAAATTGAAGAGCTCAAGTTGCAAGCCGAAGTCAAGAAATCAAGGCGTGAAGGCAACGATGTTGAAGAGCAGATTTCTAGGTTGAATCAAGATATTGATAAGAGAAACAGATAGATTAAAGGACTGATAGAGCGACCTACACATTTGGACACTGTGGATTTGCTTGAGGAAGTTGAAGCCAGTTTGTTTGGAATTAATTTGTAGTGGTATTGTTGTTATGTTTTATTGGGATTACCATCAGGATTGTTGATGGAATCGCCTTTGATTCTATCAGACCCGTCTGTATGAATTCTTATGACATGATATAAAATGCTTGGTTTAATCATGTATATATTAGCAGCTCTCAGTTTTTGAAAGGGTGTGCTTCCTTTGTGTTGATTCTACAGTATTTCTGGGTTCGGATTTATTTTTCGATGATGTATTTAATCCCTTACCTGGTTTCAAAAACTGGAATCAAAGCAGATACGTCCTGGGAATGTTTAAATATGATGTTTCCATCTGCATTTGCATAACCATAATCATTTTGCATTTTGCATAGCAGGTACTTGTCTCTGGTTTTCTTATGGTGTTCTTTCTTCAGGCAGGATTGCTGACCAGCAGATTCATCGGTATTCTACTAAACTCAATCAAAAGAGAGCTATGGAACAGATGCAGGCTGAGATGGCTGCCATGCAGACTCGTATGGCCCAGTTCATGGAATTAATGCAAGGCGTTGCGCAAGGGCAAGAACAGCTGAGGACCCTTGTCCAACCCTTGGTGGCGAGAGTTGACGAGGATGGTGTTCTTCATGGTGGCCTTCATAATGATGTCATTCCTTCGGGTGGAGGTGTTGGGGGTAATGGTATTCCTATTGGTCCTCCAGGCGGAGGCGTTCAGGTCCCTTCTGTTGTGATCCCTCCGGGTGGGGGAGAGCAGGTTGTGATTCCTTCTGTTGAAGGAGGAGGAAATAGTGTATGTGCTGTTCATGGCCGTCGATATGATGACCAACAGGATGACATATTTTCTGAGCAAAGCGGGGATGCTGGTATTCACCCGATTGTTGATGATCAGAGGATCAGGTTGATTGAAGAACAATTGAAAGGGGTTGTGAATCAGAACTCTGTGGGTATGGATTTGGATGATCTTGGGCTGGTCCCCGGTGTCGTAATTCCGCACAAGTTTCAGGTTCCTACCTTTGAGAAATACAAGGGTACTACTTGTCCGAGGACTCACGTTCGGGCATATGCAAGGAAAATGGCTGCATACTCTAGGGACGAGAAATTACTGATGCATTTCTTCCAGGATAGCCTGTCTGGGGCATCCTTGGAGTGGTACATGCAATTGGAGAGATGTAACGTCTGCAATTGGAGAGAGCTGGTAGAGGCTTTTATCAAGCACTGCCAATATAACACTGATATGGCTCCCAATAGGACTCAGCTGCAGAGTTTGTCTCAAAAGAACATTGAAAGCTTTAAAGAGTATGCTCAGAGGTGGCGTGAACTGGCAGCGAGGGTACAACCTCCTATGTTGGAGAAGGAGATGTTGAATATGTTCATGGCTACCTTGCCAAGTCATTATTACGAGAAGTTGCTGCCTTGCATGTCAAGAAAGTTTTCTGATCTGATCTTGGTTGGGGAAATGTTGGAAAGTGGAATTAAAACTAGAAATGTGTCAGGCAGTGATGGGGCTCCTTTTAGTGGGGGGAAGAAACCTTGTGTGAACTATAAGAAGAACGAGAAAGCGAATTATGTCTCTTCATACCGCGGTAAGGGAAAGCAGCGTCAAATTTACAATCAGCCAGTTGCCTCTGTAACTATTTCGGCTGCACCTCAGCAACAGATGAATAATCCTAATCAGCAACCAAACAGGCAGCCTGGCCAGTATCAGAACCGACAAAGAAATGCTGAAAGACATTTTGATCAACCGCCCATGTCATATGCTCAATTGTTGCAACACTTGCTACAGCTGTGTTTAGTTGAGCTCCGCACACTGGCTCCACCCACAGGGAGGCTTCCCCCTGGCTATGATGCTAACGCACATTGTGATTTTCATTCCGGTACCCCGGGGCATACAATCGAAAGGTGCAGGGAGTTTCATTATAAAGTCCAAGATTTGGTCAATTCAAAGGCCATCAACTTCTCAAACGACGTGCTAAATGTCATTCAAAACCCAATGCCGGACCACGGTGGGCCGAGGGTTAATGTTGTCATAGAAGATGATGAATCTTTGAATTTGGTTCTGGGTGTGAATGAACTGAAGACTCCATTGTTGGTAGTGAAAGAGAGACTACTGAAGGGTGGAGTATTCACTGGTTGTGATAAGAGTTTCTCAGAATGTATGCTGCAGACTAATGGTTGTGATCTGTTGAGATCCAGAATTTAGAAGCTGATTGACGAAGGTCGGTTGCAGTTCGATAGGTGTGAGCAACAGAAGAAAGTTAGTGGCAGAAGGAATGAGGTTGCCACTGTTATGATCCCCTTTAAAATAATAACTATTTCAGCGCCGGCGAGACCAGCGCCGGTCATTATCACAACTCCCGGGCCCGTTCCGTATGAGAGCACCAAAGCTATTCCCTGGAATTACGGTGCTAAAGTGTTTGTTAACAGGAAGAAACAAGAGTTTGTGGGAACGTCAGTGGTGAACTCCAGTTCTAAAAGTAATGATGAAGCAGGAGCTATCACGAGGAGTGGTAGAGTCTTTATCCCATCTGATGATCAAGTTGGTGGTCCTAGACCAAACAAAGGAAAACAGGTTATGAATAATTCTGTGCAGACGCCGGTAGTGAATGATTCCACAGCAAAGCTAGTTGACAAATCCTTCTCAGAGAACGTGGAAGAGTTTATGAGGCTGATTCGGAAAAGCGACTACAAAATTGTTGATCAACTGCACCAAACACCGTATAAGATATCCATTTTATCTCTGTTATTATGCTCGAAGGCGTATCGAAACGCACTGTTGAAGGTATTGAACGCTGCGTATGTACCTCAAGAGATATCGGTTAATCAGCTTGAGGGGGTAGTGGCCCATGTTAATGCAGGAAATGACTTGGGTTTTACTAACGTTGATTTGACTCCAGCTAGGAGGAACCACAATAACGCCTTGCACATTTCAGTCGAATGCCGAGGATCGTTAATGTCGCATGTGCTTGTTGACACTGGGCCATCTCTGAATGTTTTACCGAAGAAAGCACAGATGAAGTTGGACACTCGTGGGTTAATCTGTACACCAAGTGATTTGGTGGTGCGTGCATTCGATGGTTCCAAGAGATCTGTCTTCGGGGAAATTATGCTGCCGATTAAGGTTGGTCCAGAGGTTTTTGATGCTACCTTCTATATCATGGACATTCAACCAGCTTACAGTTGTTTGCTGGGCCGTCCATGGATTCATAGTGTTAGGGCTGTGACGTCCACTCTGCATCAGAAGTTGAAGTACATGGTAGACGGACATGTGGTGACAGTTTGCGGAGAAGAAGATATCATGATAAGTCATTTGTCTACTTTCAAGTATGTGGAGGTAGATGGCGAAATACATGAAACGTTATGTCAGGGTTTTGAAGCAGTAAAGATCCCTGAGGAGCCTCTCAAGGAAGTCCGCTAATCTGAGGGGGTTAAGTAGACAGCAGTGGTGAATCAACCAGAGATTTCTATGTCTTCCTTCAAGGATGCACAAGCTGTGGTTGAAGCCGGCAGTTCGCAGAAATGGGGTCAAGTTATCGAGGTCCAGAGAAAGCAGAATACTTACGGGCTGGGATATAAGCCACCCAGGCGTCCTGAGGATCCTCCCAAGTTTTACGGTCCGATTCGTTTCACCAGTGCTGCTGTGTTCTTTAACAGAGTTAATGCTATAGATGAGGAAGGGGATAGCGATTGCGATATGGATAATTGGATCCGCCCCTGCATTGTAGGTCAAAGTCTTTGCAACTGGTCATCAGAGAAAGCCATTCAAGTGACCGGCCCAGTGTAATTGCCTTTGTTTTCTTGTTATGACAATCCTACGTTCTGCTCAAGACGTAGTGATTTTTGTTTGTAGGGGTTGAATATTTTGTGTGCTTTCTTTATCATTAATAAAGGACGTTTTTCACATTCAAATATTTTGATCCCTGTTTTTCTGTTTTTTTCCTTTTTCCATTAAATTACATCAAAATGGCAATGTGTTTTTGTTTGTTGCATACATAATAAACATAAATCATCATTCATGCAGGTTTCCTTGTTCAGATACCACCAATCATGATTCAGCTATGGCTTGGTATGATTTCGACAATCCCGTTTATCAGGCTGAAGAAGGGACTGATGAAGATTGTGACTTACCCGAGGAATTGGCCAGACTGGTGAAACAGGAGGAAAGGGTCATTGTACCTCATCAGGAGGAGATCGAGATTGTTAATTTGGGTACCGAGGACGCAAAGAAAGAAGTAAAGATTGGGGCTGCTTTGGAAGATAGTGTAAAGGGAAGATTGATTGAAATGCTTCAAAAGTATGTGGATATCTTCGCCTGGTCTTACCAAGACATGCCTGGGCTTGACACTGACATCGTGGTACACCGGCTGCCGCTCAAAGAGGGATGTATTGACCCTAAGATCACCGCCTTGTTCCTTGCATAACATATTAGGTCATCATTCGTGCATAACTAACCGCTTTATCTAGCTTTGTCTGTTGTTTCTCTTTTAAGGACAGGTACTGCTGCAGAAGATTCAAGGTCTTGAAGGCTGTGTCGTGTGTGTGTTTGTGGAAGGTCCCTGGTCCTAGCAAGATGTGTGTGGATTCCTGTGAGATTGTGCCCTTCCCCTTTTTGGTCCCTAAAACCACTACCAAGCCTTTTCTCCCTCAAGATTCCTCAGAAGTTTCACCACAAAGATTAAGTCCTCATACCCTCTGATATGAAATTTGGTACCCTAAAACTAGTCACTGGTTGTGTGGTAAAATTATATTACAAGACGACATCTCTCCCTCCTGTAAGCTCCTCAAGGTTGAAATATTGTGTTTGCTCTATAGCATTGGTTCATCAAGAAAGTTCAATTTAGGAGTTAGAAGTTTGGAATCCAAAGTGAAAATTCAAGCCCTTTTGTTTTGTCCCAAGGTTATAAGATCAAGTTTAGATTCACTTTTTGGCTCATACCCTCTGTTTCGAGAAGATATTTGTGTTTCTTGAAGCTGCCAAGTTTCTTCAAGCAAGTTTGAAGATCATCGAAATTAATGTTCAAGATACCTTGACCATTGATAGAGGGTTCATTATGGAATGACGAGTATTAATCAAGCACTTTATCCACGATTGGCATCATGATTATCTTTCCACAAGAATCAAGAATACGTATTTGAGTTATAATCAAGAGAGTTTCAAGGCTTTTATGTGGAATGTATCACTAAAGTAAATTCTGAGTTTAAGAAATCCAAAGTATACAACAAAGGTTTCAAGTTGGGACCAATTATATTGAATTTCCAAGTCAAGTAAGGCAAGGTACATTCTTCTCCAAATTCAATTCCATCCTAAAAGAACCAAAGCTAATATAAGACACAAGAATTGTTTACAAGAATATAGCATAACTGATTTAAGGTTACAAATCAAATTGCAAGTTTTGGGTAATATTTGAGCGCTGAATTCAAGGCCAGTTGATAATTGCCTATTGAGGTGATTTTTGATTTCTTTAACGTTTGGTACATTTCAAAAGCCAATACAAAGCGAAATATGGAGTTATAATCTAAAGGTATTCAAGAAGACTAGAGTTTTTAAAGTAAAAGTGGACTCCAAAAGTTAAAATTCAAGTTATGAAACCCAGATTTCACATGCTACAAAAGTTTCAAAGTACAAGGTTGTCTTTACAAAAGGATGCAAAGAATAATCCCAAGAAGGATTCACTAATTCTAGATATCTACCTAAGTGAATGCTGCAGCCTTGGCTCGAGCAAATTACCAAACCTCCCGATACTCACATAGTGCAAGATTGTGATTCCATCCAATTCCTAAAGCACCTCCGTAAGGGATTATGAAGCTCCTTTGGACAACAGGACTAATACAGTTTAGGCTCCGAAGCGATTTCTGTCGGTAATTCGGTTGTTCCATCAATGTTAAGAGTTTCTGCGACAGCAAGTTAGAAGCTTAGAAGCGGACAAAAACTAAATAACCAGGTTTGGATATAATACATACCTTACCCATTTAAAACCTACGTGTTACTGAAGTGGTTGATCAATGGAAGTTGAAAATTCTCCATCACCCATCCTATACAAGATGCTCGCTGCTCCTGCGAGACATGAGACATCAACGGAGTTATGACTTGGAAAGACTTCGTCAATTGAGGGATATGACGGCGTTAAAAGTATACGCAACCTGGGGTGCAGATGTTTCTTTACCACTTCGATATCGAATGTCTACCTCACAAAACAGGATGATCGGGAAATCTGGGATAAAAAAAATAAAACAAAATTACAACAGATTACAAGAACCACACGATATTCAAAACTGAGGGCTTTAGAAATTAAAAAAACACATAACGAGGTTGAACAGTTCCACCCAAAGCCTATTTAAAACAAGCTATCAACACAAGTCATGAAATGGAACAGTGTTCGTGCTTCGAGTAATTCACGCCCCGGTATTAGCTCAATACCTACACCATAGATAGAGTAAAGTCAAGGCAATTGCAACTTACAGATGTATTTGATAGTCTAAGCCATCTCATGAAAACTTAAACTTGATGTTCCAAATGAATACCTCTGCAAGATGATATATGGCAAGAGACCAACTTGGAAGTTCTACCGAAACTTGATGTCATTGTGCTGCCTGAACAAACGCGTATGAAAGCGGTTAGCATTGAGAAACAAATCAAATCGGCAAAAAAAAACTCAGACAATTAAATTGAGGTACCTTGAGACTAACTGCTGCAGGGCCCTCGAGGACATGTTTACAAAGTTGCCGATGACAGTTCCACGAAGACCAACTGTCTTGATAAAGGTCGATGTTGCTAAAAGGTTTTCAAGTGCTAATGAATCTCGTTAAACTTGTGTGTCACCTGAAGTAAAAAAGAGGAGAAGATGAAAAGCGTGATTGATCAAAAGCGTGAATTAGAGTCGTGACATCAATAAAACCGAGTCCTAATCAAGGCAACCAGACGATTAAGCGCCAAGAATTATTGAGGTTCAAACATTTCCAAATCAGATAATGCAAGTATGAATCAAGTATTCATGAAGAGATCAAACGAATACGGCAAGTTTTCAAATGTCTTTCAATACAGAATCAACATATTCCAGACAAAATCATCATCAATGCTACTCAGACAATTCTCAGACAACAATTTCAAAACTTTCCTAATTATGGTAGACACGTCCAAACATGCCTCAAGCGAGCTCCAAGCACAATCAAAACAGTTTTAAGTCATTTCTAAAACAAGATTTAGCAAGTTTATGTGGGAATTAAATCCCTGATTCTTAAAGTCTATATAAAAGGATACATACACAACATGCAGGAGAGGCAGAACCAAACTCATATACAAACTATCCATCAAACTTTACACAACAATCCACCGGCTCATATCAAACGCATCAGTTCATATCAAACACACCAGAAAAATAAGTCATTTATCAAAACCAGAAAAAAACAAACCAGTCACCAAACACAGCTCAAAAAATAACCAAAACCATCATCAATAATCCACTTTTTTTTACAGAAATCCAAAACCAAAATAATCAAACATCACCATCGAGTCAGAATATACAACAACAATATCCCAGAAGGCTCAGAATCAAGATTCCTCATCACCACCACAAACCATTCATCAGAATCGCATATATACGTGCAATACGCAAGGCCAAAGGATCGAAGTAAACCACATATACGCAATAGAAAAAGAAGAAGAACAACACCGAAGGCAACAAATCGTACAAAGAGGTAAAGAGATAAAGGAGATACATCCCTGATTGACGATTCACGACGTCGTCGCCACCGTCGCCGGCCATCTTTCCCTTTTTTTTATGCTTTAATTATCGCATCTGATATAAATGTAATCGCAAAATCATAGTGAAAACCGGGGTATCGGGACTGTGTGGGATTAGGGTTTTACTTTGTTTGTTTGATCGAGAGAGACGGGAGATATGAGAGAGCCGTTTAGAGTAGCGGCGGCCGCTAGGGTTTCCAACCCTATTTTTGAGAGAAAAAGAAAGAGGAAGAGACGAGAGAGTCTGAAGGCGAGGGCGTTTCTTTTCCTTTTCTTTTTTGTTTTGTTTTACGAATAATCATGTACACACGCACACACGCCACATCTCGTACACCCTTCGTTTTATCCGTTAGATCATGCCCTGCTTGCATCATAAGGTTGAGATTTGAGGGTCCACGGTGGACCCTCTCTCCCTTCGCGCACCAGATCCTTTCTCTTTTAAATTTAATAATCTTTTTTAATTAATTTCTTTTTTTTAATTGGATAAACTTGTAATGTTTTTTTTAGATAACTAAAAAGATTTAACCAATCCTCTCTTAAAATATATGTGGTTTTAAAATATAATTTCTTTTTATTTTTCCAAATATCCCTTTTAATATAATATGGCCTAAGATTTTATTAATTAAACTTTTGAACTAAAGAACCTTTCCCTAAAAAGAAATTTTTAATAAAAATCTTAAAATGTTAAAATTAAAATCTCTTTTTAATTAATAAAAAACTTTATTAACTTTTAATAGAACCTTAAAATTAAAACCACTAGGAAAACTCTTTAACAACTTTTTCTCTAATTAAATTTTTAATAACATGGCTTTGAAACTAAAAATAATAATCAAAACTTTTGAATAATTAAACTTTTAATAAGAAAACTTTGTTTATTAACCTTATAATAAAAACTTTAAGAAAACTCTAACTTTTAATTGAAATAATCTTTAACATAAACTCTAAAAGTAATAAACCTTAAAAGTCAAAACTCTTTTTCTTAATAAATCGTTCCCCGTTAGAATCCATCGCACTTATTAGTACGCTTGTGTGTGATTTGGTTTAACCTTAGTTGATGTTATTATCATTTACTTGATTGTTGCTTGTCTTACTTCAAAACCTTTTCAAACTTATAAAAATCTCGATCCAATGTCGAGTCCACTTTTCTACCCATGTAAGTCGATCACCTTAGGGCATCGCATTCGACCTACCGATCACAAGACACAAGTCTAGCATCACTTTGCTAGCACCCTCGCCTAAATAACAATAATTAATCGCATTAATATCCAAGGGAAAATCCCATGCATGATAATCAAATTATTGTGCATGGTGCATTTCATTTGCATCATAAGTCTCGATACCCTTAAGATAAGTTAATTAGATAACTTAGGATAGATTACCTAGGTTAGTCCCCCTTCAACTTTGATTTTTTTAATCAAATTTTATCCCACCTAATTCTCCACACAAGAGAATTAGATGTTAATCATCTCGAAGAAGGGACATACAATCCCATACCCCACAAAATATAAACATTTTCAAAACTGTGGTGGTTTTCTTAAGATGATGACTCATCTTCTCTCCTAAACCTTTAAAACACTTTAGTATCCTTAATAAGGAACTACAAGTAATCTGATTCCCTCCTGACAGGATATGTAGGCACAAGATGCGATATCTTGTCGAGCACACTTAGGAATAGAATCTTAGGTCTCCATACCCTTAAACCCTTAGCAAACAGATAACAAAAAAACAAATAACATAATAAAACAAAAGGTTCATGTAGAGTACACAGATATCTAGGATGCTAACACCTTCCTTAGGTATAACCAACCCCCGAACTTAGAATCTTAGTGCATTTGCATTGCATTGTGGGAATTCGGTTTTTCTCCCTTCCCTTGGATAAAATCAAAGACCGGTGGTGACATTAAAAATGCGATCCTAGTTAACAAATAACTATGGTATCCAATTTTCACCGCGACAACTCCGGTTAAGCAGAAGCTGAGGAGGACAAAATCGGAAATGTCTGTCAAGATTAAAGAAGATGTTCAGAAACAGATAGATGCTGGATTTCTGGCTGTGACAAGTTATCCTCCGTGGGTTGCTAACATTGTGCCTGTACCTAAGAAGGACGGAAAGGTCAGGATGTGTGTTGACTACAAAGATCTGAATAGAGCAAGCCCGAAAGATAATTTCCCACTTCCTCACATTGAAGTGTTAGTGGACAATACTGCTCAATACTCTGTATTTTCCTTCATTGATGGCTTCTCTGGGTATAACCAAATCAAAAGGGCCCCAGAAGACATGGAGAAGACTACGTTCATAACACCGTGGGGAACATTTTGTTACAAGGTAATGCCTTTGGATTGAAAAATGTTGGGGCAACCTATCAGCGGGCAATGGTGACTCTCTTTCATGATATGATTCACAAAGAGATCGAGGTCTATGTTGATGACATGATTGCGAAGTCGCAAACGGAGGAAGAGCATCTGGTGAATCTTCAGAAACTGTTTGAAAGGTTGATAAAGTTCAGACTGAGGTTGAATCCGAATAAGTGCACCTTCGGGGTGAGATCTGGAAAGTTACTGGGGTTTATTGTTAGGAAAAAGGTATCGAGGTTGATCCTGCTAAAGTAAAAGCCATACAAGAAATACCTGAGCCAAGAATAGAAAAAGAGGTTCGTGGTTTCTTGGGGAGATTGAACTACATTGCCAGATTCATCTCTCATCTTACAGCCACGTGTGAACCAATATTCAAGTTGTTAAGAAAAGATCAAGAGGTCATGTGGAATGAAAATTGTCAAAAGGCGTTTGAGAAAATAAAAGAATATTTGCAGGAACCTCCGGTCCTTATGCCGCCAGTGTCAGGAAGGCCCTTGATTATGTATCTTACGGTTCTTGAGAATTCAATGGGTGTGTGCTCGGTCAACAAGACAAGTCAGGTAGAAAAGAGCATGCCATATACTGCCTGAGTAAAAAGCTCACTGATTGTGAGTCGAGATACTCAATGCTGGAAAAAACATGTTGTGCACTCACTTGGGCAGCTAAGCGTTTGAGGCAATATATGTTAAACCACACAACCCTCTTGATTTCGAAGATGGATCCGATCAATTATGTGTTTAAAAAGCAAGCGCTTTCTGGGAGAATAGCCCGTTGGCAGATGGTTTTGACAGAATACAATATTTAATATGTTTCCCAAAAGGCCATTAAGGGTAGTGTTTTGTCAGAATATCTTGTTGAACAGCCAATTAAGGATTATCAACCGATGAAGTTTGAATTTCCCGATGAACATATCATGTTTCTGAAGATGAAAGACTATGAAGAGCCTTTACCTGATGAAGGACCTGAAATTGGATCCCAATGGAAGCTGGTCTTTGATGGAGCTGTTAACTCGTATGGTAATGGAATCGGGGCAATCATTACGACTCCAAAGGGTTCTCATATACCCTTCACTGCCCGGTTAGCATTCGTATGCACCAACAACGAGGCGGAGTATGAAGCATGCATCATGGGGTTAGAAGAAGCAATTGATTTGAGAATCAAGGACCTCGATGTTTATGGTGATTCCGCGTTGGTGGTTAATCAGATTACAGGTGAATGGGAAACTCGTCAAGCGAATTTGGTGCCTTATAATAACTATGCCAGAAGGTTGTTACCTTTCTTTGACAGAGTCGATTTTCATCATATACCCCGGTTGGAGAATCAGATGGCAAATGCATTGGCAATGTTATCTTCGATGTATCAGGTGAACCGTTGGAATGAAACTCCCTCAATCAGAATCATGCGTCTGGATAAACCCACTTTTGTGTTTGCAGTTGAAGATGTATCAGATGGCAAACCTTGGTATCGGGATATTAAGGTTTTTCTGAAGAGTCAAGAGTATCCAGAGGGTGCGTCTGCCAAGGATAAGAAAACTCTGAGGAGGTTGACGGGGAACTTCTTTTTGAATAAAGACGAGGTGTTGTACAAAAGGAACTTTGACATGGTCTTACTACGTTGTGTTGATGAACACGAGGCAAGCCTGTTAATGGAAGAAGTTCACGAAGGATCTTTCGGTACCCATGCCAATGGGCATGCTATGGCGAGAAAATTGCTGAGGGCGGGGTATTACTGGATGACTATGGAGTCTGACTGTTTCAAATACGTCCGAAAATGTCACAAATGGCATATTTATACAGATAAGGTGCATGAGCCGCCTACTCCTCTGAATGTGTTGTCATCACCTTGGCCTTTTGCCATGTGGGGCATTGATATGATTGGAAATATTGAGTCGAATGCTTCCAATGGGCATAGTTTCATTTTGGTTGCCATTGATTACTTCACGAAGTGGGTGGAGGCAGCCTCGTATGCCAACGTCACTAGACAAGTGGTAGCCCGGTTTATCAAGAAGGACATCATCTGTCGGTATGAAGTCCCGGAGAGAATCATTACTGATAATGGTTCAAATTTGAACAACAAGATGATGAAAGAGCTATGTCAAAGCTTCAAGATTGAACATCACAATTCCTCTCCCTATCGTCCGAAGATGAATGGGGCTGTTGAAGCAGCAAATAAGAATATCAAGAAGATTACGCAGAGGATGGTGGTAACGTATAAAGACTGGCATGAGATGTTGCCCTAAGCTTTGCACGGTTATCGTACTTTGGTACGCACATCAACTGGGGAAACTCCTTTCTCACTCGTATATGGTATGGAAGCAGTTCTACCATTAGAGGTTGAGATTCCTTCTTTGAGAATTCTGGCAGATGCGAAGCTTGATGAAGCTGAGTGGGTGCGTTCCAGATTGAATCAGATGAACCTTATTGAGGAAAAGAGATTGGCAGCCATTGGACATGGTCGGTTGTATCAGAGCAGGATGAAGAAAGCCTTTGATCAGAAAGTGCGTCCTCGGTGTTTTCAGACAGGCGAGTTGGTTTTGAAAAGGATCATTCCTCCTCAGACAGATCACAGGGGCAAATGGACTCCAAACTACGAAGGGCCATATGTAGTAAGAAAGGTTTTCTCTGGCGGAGCCTTATTACTTTCAACTATAGATGGCGAAGATTTTACGTCCCCCGTGAACGCAGACGTAGTCAAAAAATATTTTGCATAAAAGAGACCCGCTGGACACAAAAAGAAAGTCCAGGCAAAAAGGGGCATCCCGGCGAACCATAAAAAGAAAGGGTTCGGGCAAAAATTAGGGATAAAAAGAAAAGAAAAAGAATAAACCCGCAAAGTTGAAAACCTGAAAAGGCAACTTTGGCAAAAATGGGTATCCCGGTGGATTGAAAACCCGAAAAGGGCGATCCAGGCAAAAGTTAGGGATTAGAGAGCAAGAGGCTACGATCTGCATTCGATATGTGAACACTTTTGATACTTGGAAATTTCGAAGGGAAGGAATCAGTCCAGGCAGTCTCTTCGAAGGTCAAAGCATCTGCGGATAAATGAGCCATATCGGGTCATAGCTGAATTGAATCATGGTGGATATCTGTTCCCACATTGCCGACATGTGTACTTTCTTTTTGCTTTTGCGCAATTACCTCTTTTTAGGAATTGCTTCCAGATGTAAATGCCTATTTACAGGCCAATTCAGTCAATAAAATTTTCATTTTCACTCAAAGAGCTTTCCACTTTTGGTTTTACTTTTACTGTTTTGATTGTGAAAATGTCCGATATTTTGATAAACATTGCATGCGAAAATGTTAAGCTTTGCGGAGCATATCGAAAAACAATGGAAGTTGCTCAGGCAACGGATATCGTGGATGGTAATCGAGGTAGCCATTTTCGAATATAGAATATTCTGTTGTTGTTGTGTGCAGGGTAGCAATGTTTCTCCCCAGCAGAGCATACTCTCCCCATCATCGAAATTTCATCATCCTCAGCAGATTGTTGCTCTACCCAGCCAGAGTACAGAGGATTGTTTATCCAACCAAAGTTGTGTTTGGATAATTATTCCCCAGCAAGCATTCAGAAGTCGGTGTAGTTGTATCCCAAGCAGAAGACTGGTGGAATATCTTCCTGGGCAGAGATGTTATCTTTCCCACAGAGTCTTGGTGTCTACTTTCCTCAATCGGTCAGGAAGTGTAGTCTCGTTGATGACAGTTCGATGCCATCCCCAGCAGGGTGAGGGTAAAGTCATTTCCCCCAGCAGCAGTTTAAGCTCAATGGTATCCCCAAGCAGAGTTGGTGGTAATCTTCACAGCAGTTGGTTCGAAGGTTGTTGGCGTCCCCAACAGGTTTTTAAGCCCAATGGTTATTGGCACCATATTCAGTAGCAAATCTTTGGGTTCCATCTTCAGTGGTTGTTATTCTAAATCCCCAACAGGGTGGAAGTTCTCTTGGAGTTTTCATCTCCCGCATAGGTTACGGTTAAGAAGATTGATCAGTATGGCTTCCTCAGCAGGGTCTTTGATTCAAAGGACAACTTAGTTTGTCATCCCTGGTGGAGTTGTTTTTGTCATCAGCATTTATTTTGCTGGAGCGATCCTTTGCATTGCATGAGCATTTTGCATGGCATCCTCCCAAAAGCGTAGCATTTCCATATCGTATGGAGCATTACGCCATAGAAAAATTAAAACATATGCATTCGAAGCATAAGCCAGGTTTGAATCCTCGTTTTCCAGGAGTTTCCCCAACAGAAAGATGAGTAACTCATGAGATATCGTCCAACTTTATTCCCCAAGTGGTGGATTTGGTCATTTGGAGAGACAATTTGGTATACCTCTGCAAAGTTTGCCAGGATCGTTAATTTGTGGTTTCTTTTATTTTCACCCCTTCGTCCAGGTGATCTTGTGGGTTATCCCCTCAAAGTAGTTTGCGTTAGACACTCATCCGTGTTCTCTTTCATTTCCTCAATACTTCGTCCGTATTGATTTTAAACACTCATCTGTGTTCTTTAGACACTCGTCCGTGTTCTTTTTCATTTCCTCAATACTTCGTCCGTATTGATTCTAAACACTCATCTGTGTTCCTTTAACACTCGTCCGTGTTCGATTTAGCATTTCAATCCCCAGTAAAAATTGCCTCTTGACCTTTTCAATACCTGTCTGTATTGACCTTTGACACCCGTCTGTGTCCTTTCAGCACCCGTCCGTGTTTGAACTTTTAGCCAATACCCATCTGTATTGACCTTAGACACCCGTCCGTGTTCTTTCAGCACCCGTCCATGTTTGACCTTTTATTCAATACCCATCCGTATTGACCTTAGACACCCGTCCATGTTCTTTCAATACCCGTATGTATTGACCCTAGACACGCGTCCGTGTTTGAACCTTTTAGACACCCGTCCGTGTTCTTTCAGCACCCGTCCGTGGTTGAACTGTTTTAGACACCCGTCCGTGTTCTTTCAGCACCCGTCCGTGTTTGAACCTTTATTTCAATACCCGTCCGTATTGACCCTAGACACCCGTCCGTGTTTGAACCGTTTTAGACACCCGTCTGTGTTCTTTCAGCACCCGTTCGTGTTTGAACCGTTTTAGACACCCGTCCGTGTTTTTTTAGCGCCCGTCTGTGTGTGAACATTTTTGGCACTCCTCCATGTTTATCCCCAGCGCAGTCGACACTCGTTTGTGTTTGTTTCTACCTACTTTGATACTTCGTCCGTATTGATCTCTGACACTCGTTCTTGTTATGATTTGACATCTTCTATTACTTGTTACCAGGCGGAGTCGTCTCCCCTTTTGCAGGATGCAAATTTGTGCGGTTATTTTGGTTTTCAAACTCCGTGTATCCCGACTCTTTGGAAACTTTCGCTTCCATACCCTCGGATCCAAGAAGTTTGAATAGGGGCAACTGTAACACCTCAAAATTTTCCCTTGTTGTTTTATTCTAATTGGCTTATGTTTCATCTCATTTTTACATTGTCATTTCTACATTTTGCATGGTTCTTTTGGGGCATGGGATCAAGGTATTTTCTCGCGCTTCAGCAGTTCATCCAGTTCAGAAGGAATTCCAATAGTGTTCAGAGCCAAGCAGATAGCTTTCAAAATCTTTTTGAGCATTTATTTTTCTCATTAGGTGATTTGATGATCTGAAGCTCCGGCAGTCAACTTTTGATCAGTTATTCAGCACCCAACAGTTGTTTTCAGCAGTTTATTCTGAATGCGAAACATATTTCACAGCATATTTCGAGAGTGTCACGGTGGCGATATCCAGTGGCAAGTTTCAGATGTCTATTGTGGCTCAGAACAGGTGGAACCAAGCCATTCTCCAGGTTTCCCTCTAAGGGGTGCAAGAATTCAAATTTTCCTTGTGTTAACCGATTAACCAAGGCGAAATTTTCCCAAATAGCTCATTTTTTAGCACTGCCCTTTTTTTGGATTCAAATTTTAATCACCATTTTGGTTCTACACATCAGTAGAAGGATCTTGAGAGTATGATTTTCCATTCAAAAATTTAAATTCTCTCCACTCTAATTCCACATTTTCCTTTCCTAATCCATTTTTCACCCCAAATTCCACCCACTTAACCTCACTCCAAACCCAAACTTAACTCCTAACCTAGGGGTTATTTAAATCATTTCATTCCAAACCTCAAGGGACCCTAGATCATTCTTCACTCTCATTTTTCAGAATTTACTCTCAATTATCTCTCACTTTTTCATTCTCCATCTTCATCTTCAACGACACTCAAAGCTCCATATTCATAGATTCACAAATTCTTCATTGGAATTTGTGAATTCTTGAGCTAAACCTCCATCACATCCTCATTCTTGGTTCAATTCTGCAGTAGCTACTGGTTTATATCATGAATTAAGTTGCTGGAATCACTTTTGGAGGACCTTTTGCTTATTTGAGGTGTTCTTGCTTGGATCTTCAAGTGTTCTTGGTAAAGCTTCATAGATCTCTGGTTTTCTTGTTTGGATCCACCAATTTTTGTTCACAAATATTACCAAAGCAAATCTCAGCTTTGTAGGTTGGTTAATTTCAGATCCATACTTGCTTTAGTTTAATTTCAACTTATGCAATGTAGATCCATAGCTTTTGATGCATTTTGATCCATTTGATTGAATTTGATTCTTGATGTTGATGATTATTGGATCTAAGTGATGTTTGAATACTGTGTTTGAACTTAATTTTCGTGCATTATTGATTACATGATCATTGGAGCTGTTTGCACAAGTGATTTTGCTGCTGGAAGTTATTTTTTCTCAAATTAATTGTTGCTGCTATAACAGGGTTAACCGATTAACCATTTGCAGTACAAGTTGGTTAATCGGTTAACCAGTGTATTTTGTTGTTTCTGCTAATTTTGGAGCCGTTAATCGGTTAACACACTTGGTTAACCGATTAACACTGTTGCAGAGTGATTTTTTGTGCATTTTTGGGCATGTTTCGATCTCGTTTCATTTCTAATCTTCATGGATTGATATGATACATGTGTTAAGGACTGTTTTGATGCTGTTGCATCTCACACCATTGTATGCACACAATTTTCCGACACGCGACTCTTGGACTTTTATCGTTTATGGACATGTTTGCGTTGTTGCGTTCTTGATGCAATGAACACATAGCACACACTCCTTGAGCATGTTAATTGTTGATTAATGCTTGTGTTGCTTGATTTGTTTTGTGCATGCTTGTTCGCTCTCTATTCCTAGAGGTGCACACTCGTTTTGGCTTGTTCATGTACCAAATGATATGCATTCTTTCATGATGATTTCAAGAGTTGTTTACCATGGTTTGTGGTATGATTGTGATCATGTTTGATTGAAGAGAATGTAATGCTTGATGCATGTTTGCTTTTCCATGAGTGAATCATTTTTTAATGCATGCTGCCCTGATTTTCTACTGCTGTTTATGCGCATACATGCTGGTATATGTGCTGCTGTTCGTCCTTTTGCACCCCTTCTTGTGCTGAGTTGTGTGCTGTTATAAGCTGTCTTGCTTGTGTGCTGCCTTTTACCACTGTGTAGGTGCTGGAGCATTGTTGTAGCCACTGTTTTTTTTTGTTTATTCTTTTTGAAATTCTGGTACCAGATATGTGATGTTACGTGTGATGTCACAACAACACACTCTGCAATGGACAATGTAAAACAACAGAAGAGAACACAAAGAATTGTTCACCCAGTTCAGTTAAATAACTTACTCTGGGGGCTACCAAGCCAGGGATGAATTTCACTATCAGTAGAATTAATTTACAGACTCAACAACCCAGTTGACATCTCCTAAACTTAAACTCTACATAATGAACCTTCTACCTAAGAGACCACTTAGGTATGAGAACACTACTCAATCCCTAAATCACTTCAGTGATATAATTCAAAGATCACACACTTTGAACAACACAACTTGATTATGCTTCACAGCTTTGATCAAGAACAAAACAACAACACCAATTCACACTAGAATGGTTTACAATACATACACGAAGACACAAACGACTCTCAGTCTTTAGCTCTATTTCTTCGTCTTTTCTTCAAAGGATTGATGCGCTTTATATAGCTCTTTGATTTGGTCTTAGACCTGCTACAATATCTGACCTGATTTGTTATTTAAAACTGAATCTTCAAAACAAATTTTCTCTCTCAAAATCTTCTTAAATCTTCAGCCTTTAAACACTTCTACAAATCTGCATCAAATCTGTTTGCAACAGAAAATATCTCCTCCAAGATATTCGTATCCAATAACTCTAACAGCTCTCCCAAATTCCAGCTAATACGCTAAACCCTAAAAACATCTCAAACCTGATGTTTTAATGATCTGCATATCTGATGTCATGACATCGCATGTGACATCAGACTTCAAAACTTCAACAACTTAAACACTTAACATTATCCAATGTTAAGACTCAATGTTAAGACATCACCCATGTGACATCCACATTGAACAACTTTGTTTTACCAAAATTCTAGCCAATCCAAGAACTAACAATCTCCCCCTTTGGCTAATTTTGGCTAGAACAATCTCTGCAACATCAGAGACCTCAGCAGCGGATAAAAATTTTAAAACAAACAACTCTCATTTCAAAATGCTGCACAACAAAATCAACAAACAACTCTTATTTCAAAATGTTGCACAAAAAAATCAACAAGGAGCAAACTCCCCCTCAACATCTGCACCACACCAGAACTGAGATAGGTCACACTCTACACACAAAGGCTAGGCTATCTCTCCCCCTTTTTAGCCATAATTGGACAATCACCAAACACAATGTCCTGACATAATAAATGACATAGTCAAACAACAAGTTCCAACACCTTGACTGGTCAGGCGATACAAACAATGCTCCTAGTTTGCATTATAAAACCAAGCCTTTCTTTCTTCTAGTAACACCACACAACAACCAAGAATGAGCCAGTCAAACACCAAAGATGCAGCACAGGACCTCAAGCAGAAGGACAAGACTTCAGATCAACCTAAGAAGAGGAGCAAAACAATGACTGCAGCTGAAACTACTTCAGGAACCACAAAGACAGGCAGAACCTCAGAGACGACCATGAAACCCAGCAAGAAACTCCCTGTGCAACAACATGCGTCTGATGATGATTGGGATGAAGACTGGAAAGCTTTTCTAGATGCAGGGGGTTGGGATAATCTGTAACAATTGATGTACTTCAAACATGTATGCCTTCAACAGTTGAATAAAATCAATATCTAATAAAGAATACAACTGCTTAAAACACTCTCTAGCACATTTAATCTTCATAAATGCAAATTCCCAATTTACTTCTCAAACTTTCAAATTGGTTTGTATATAATGCTTTAGTGAAGATATCAGCTAATTGTTTATCTGTAGCTACATGCTCCAATGCAACAACTTTGTCCTCAACCAATTCTCTTATAAAATGATGCCTTATATCAATATGCTTAGTTCTGCTATGTTGAATAGGATTCTTAGAGATATTGATAGCACTCAAATTATCACAGTACAATGTCATGACATCTTGCTTGACATTGTATTCTGTTAACATCTGCTTCATCCAAACAAGTTGAGAACAATTACTCCCTGCTGCTATGTACTCAGCTTCAGCAGTAGAAAGAGACACACAGTTATGCTTTTTACTAAACCATGATATCAGATTATTCCCTAAGAAGAAACAACCTCCTGAAGTGTTTTTCCTATCATCAGCACTCCCAGCCCAGTCAACATCACAATATCCCCTTAACTCAGTCCCAGATCCATGACTATACAGCATCCCATAGTCACTAGTGCTATTAACATATTTCAGGATCCTCTTCACTTGATTCAAGTGACTAACCTTAGGCTCAGATTGATATCTGGCACAAACTCCAACAGCAAAAGAAATGTCAGGTCTGCTAGCTGTGAGATACAATAGACTCTCAATCATGCTTCTATATAAACTTTGATCCACACTAACTCCATGTTCATCCTTGGATAATTTTAAATGAGTAGGAGCAGGAGTCCTCTTATGATTAGGATTCTCTAGACCAAACTTCTTCACTATGTTCTTTGCATACTTGCTCTGAGAAATGAATATGGAGTCCTCCATTTGTCTAACTTGTAGACCAAGAAAATAGTTGAGATCTCCAACAAGACTCATTTCAAACTCAGACTGCATTTGTTCCACAAAATGTTTCACCATTGCATCTGACATCCCACCAAATACTATGTCATCAACATAGATTTGAGCTATCATTAGTTTTCCTCCTTCCTCTTTAACAAACAAGGTCTTGTCAATCCCTCCCTTTCTGTAGCCATTCACAACCAGGAATTCAGTAAGCCTTTCATACCAAGCTCTTGGTGCTTGCTTCAAACCATATAGAGCTTTCCTTAGTTTGTACACATGGTCAGGAAATGTTGGATCAATAAATCCTTTTGGTTGATCAACATACACCTCTTCATTTAAGTAACCATTCAAGAAGGCACTCTTAACATCCATCCGAAAAAGCTTGAATTTGAAATTACAAGCCACCCTTAAGAGCAATCTGATAGATTCCAGTCTTGCCACAGGAGCAAAGGTTTCATCATAATCAATTCCTTCAACCTGAGTGTATCCCTGAGCAACTAATCTGGCCTTGTTTCTGGTGACCACTCCTTGTTCATCAGATTTATTCTTGTAAATCCACTTGGTGCCAATCACATTAACTCCATCAGGCCTTGGCACAAGATCCCATACTTCATTCCTCTTGAATTGCTCCAGCTCTTCATGCATTGCATTTATCCAAAACTCATCAGTCAATGCTTCCTTGACATTCTTTGGCTCAATTTTGGAGATAAAACATGAACTTGCTACAACTTCTCTTGACCTAGTCCTCACTCCAGAATTTGGATCACCTATAATAAGTTCCTTTGGGTGGCCCTTCTGCACTCTGATAGAAGGATCTTTATGAGGTTGCTCAGATTCAGGCTCAGCAGCAGCAACACTAGGAGTTGGACTTCTGTCTTTAGCTTCTGGTGCAACTTCACCAACTGATGTTCCAACATCATCTAGGACATCATCATCTTTCTGCTTATCATTGTCATCAATCACCACATTGATGGACTCCATCACCACCTTGGTTCTAGAGTTGAAAACCCTATATGCTCTGCTGTTGGTAGAGTATCCCAAAAATATTCCTTCATCACTTTTGGAATCCAATTTTCTTCTCTGTTCTCTATCAGCCAGAATATAACATCTACTTCCAAAAACATGAAAGTATTTAACATTAGGTTTTCTTCCCTTCCATAGTTCATACAGAGTGGATGAAGTGCCTCTTCTCAGGGTAACCCTGTTGTGAATGTAGCAGGCAGTATTCATGGCTTCAGCCCTGAAATAATAGGGAAGTTTCTTGGCATGGATCATAGCTCTAGCAGACTCTTGGATAGTTCTGTTCTTCCTCTCAACTACTCCATTTTGTTGAGGAGTAATAGGAGATGAAAACTCATGACTTATACCTTCAGCAGAGCAAAATTCTTCAAACTTGCTATTCTCAAACTCTCTTCCATGGTCACTCCTTATCCTGATAACATTACTCTCCTTTTCTCTTTGGAGTCTTTGACAAAGATCTTTGAAAACATCAAACACCTCTGATTTGTATTTGATGAAGCTCACCCAGGTGTACCTTGAATAGTCATCCACAACTACATACGCATATTTCTTTCCACCCAGACTTTCAACCTGCATAGGTCCCATCAAGTCCATATGAAGTAGTTCCAAGACCTTGGAGGTGGTGTCATGTTGAAGCTTCGGATGAGACATCTTTGTCTGCTTCCCTTTTTGACAGTCTCCACACACTTTTCCTTCATCAATATTAAGTTTGGGAATTCCTCTGACTGCTTCTGAGGAGATGATTCTCTTCATTCCCTTTAGATGAAGATGTCCCAACTTCTGATGCCAGATTTTGACATCATCTTCTTTAGCAAAACCATAAATAGAAGAGTTTGAGTCTTGTGGCACCCAAAGATAACAATTGTCCTTAGACCTGACTCCCTTCATAATGACTTCTCCTTTATCATTTTTGATAATGCATTCAGACTTTGTAAAGTCTACTTTGAATCCTTGATCACAAAGTTGACTAATGCTAATCAAATTTGTTGTCAGTCCTTTAACAGGAAGAACATCCTCCAGTCTGGGAGCACCAGCACAATTTAGTTTACCAATCCCCTTGATCTCTCCTTTGACCCCATCACCAAATATAACATGGCCTGAAGAATGAAGCTTCACATCTATCAACAGATTCTTAACTCTAGTCATGTGCCTTGAACACCCACTGTCAAAGTACCAATCTTCTTTGGTGGAAACCCTTAAAGAAGTATGAGCTATCAAGCTGGTAACCTTAACTTTAGGGACCCATTGCTTCTTAGGCTTGGTAACCTTCCTTCCTTTATGACAATTCTGTCTGGAAACAACCTGATGAGCCTTCTGTGGATATCCATGTAGCTTATAACAATAAGCCTTAATGTGTCAAAAACATCCACAATGGTGATATCTCCAGTGTCTGTATTTCTTCTTAGATGGAGTTCTGCCATGATGTTTTAACATCACTGGTTTAGAGGTGATAACATCATTAGAACCTGCATCATTGGTGAATCCCAAACCACATTTGTCTGCAGCCATCTTCCCAATACTAAGAATGTTGTCTAAAGCATCAATACCATTGTTCAACATTCTGATAGTTTTGGTCATAGAGTCCAGTTTATAGTTAAGCATACTGACTTCAGCTTCAAGTTCAGTCTTTTCAGCTTTTAACTGTACTATGGTTTTCTTCAGCTCTTCTCCTTCAAGACACACTTGTTCACTTCTTATGAAAAGATCTTTATAAGTGACAACAATTTCATCATAAGTAACCTCATCATCACAAGAATCATCATCTGACTCATAAACCCCAACCATAGCTCTGACAAGTTTAGCTGAATTTTCTTCAGATTCACTCTCACTGTCAGACCAAGAAGCTGATAACCCTTTCTGCTTCTTTAGAAAAGTAGGACATTCCTTCTTGAAATGGTCATACCCTTCACACTCATAACATTGTATCCCTTTGTCATTACTGGACTTTTCTTCATCTTTAGACTTCTTCCCTTGTTCTCCTGATCTGTTGATGTCAGAAGTAATGTTCTTGACATTGGGATTATAACTCCTATTTATCCTCTTCATAACTTTGTTGAACTGCTTTCCCAACAACGCAATAGCCTGAGACAGCTCCTCCTGAGAATCATCCTTTTTCCCTTTCTTGGCTTCTTCAGAACTGGAAACCAAAGCTATACTCTTGGACTTCTTTTCAGGTTCCTCTTCACTTAACCCTAGCTTAAATGTTTGAAAAGATCCAATAAGCTCATCAACCCTCATTTTGCTGATGTCTTGAGCTTCTTCAATTGCAGTCACCTTCATCTTATACCTCTTAGGAAGGGATCTAAGGATTTTCCTCACTAGCTTTTCTTCAGTCATCTTCTCTCCCAGAGCACTAGAGGCATTAGACAGCTCAAGAATACTCATATGAAAGTCATGAATAGTTTCATCTTCCTTCATCTTTAGACTTTCAAACTTTGATGTCAGAAGTTGAAGTCTTGACATCTTAACCTTTGAAGTTCCTTCATAAGTAGTTTTTAAGATGTCACAAGCTTCCTTAGCAACTTCACAGGTATTAATCAACCTGAATATGTTCTTATCAACTCCATTGAAAATAGCATTTAAAGCTTTGGAATTACCAAGGGCAAGCTCATCTTCTTCCTTGGTCCATTCTTCTTCAGGTTTCAGTTTTGAGCTGCCTTCTTTTTCTTTCCTAGCATCATCTTTCACAACAACAACAGTTGCTTTCCATTCTTTTATGATAGCCTTCCAAGCCCTGCTGTCCAAGGATTTCAAAAAGGTAATCATCCTTGGCTTCCAATAATCATAATTAGAGCCATCCAGAATAGGGGGTCTATTCACAAATCCACCAACTTCCTTGTCCATCTTACTAGAAAGTATCAGCCCTATATCTCACCCAGATGCAGAGCAGGATGTCTGCTCTGATACCAATTGAAATTCTGGTACCAGATATGTGATGTTACGTGTGATGTCACAACAACACACTCTGTAATGGACAATGTAAAACAACAGAAGAGAACACAAAGAATTGTTCACCCAGTTCAGTTAAACAACTTACTCTGGGGGCTACCAAGCCAGGGATGAATTTCACTATCAGTAGAATTAATTTACAGACTCAACAACCCAGTTGACGTCTCCTAAACTTAAACTCTACTTAATGAACCTTCTACCTAAGAGACCACTTAGGTATGAGAACACTACTCAATCCCTAAATCACTTCAGTGATATAATTCAAAGATCATACACTTTGAACAACACAACTTGATTATGCTTCACAGCTTTGATCAAGAACAAAACAACAGCACCAATTCACACTAGAATGGTTTACAATACATACACGAAGACACAAACGACTCTCAATCTTTAGCTCTATTTCTTCGTCTTTTCTTCAAAGGATTGATGCGCTTTATATAGCTCTTTGATTTGGTCTTAGACCTGCTACAATATCTAACCTGATTTGTTATTTAAAACTGAATCTTCAAAACAGATTTTCTCTCTCAAAATCTTCTTAAATCTTCAGCCTTTAAACACTCCTATAAATCTGCATCAAATCTGTTTGCAACAGAAAATATCTCCTCCAAAATATTCATATCCAATAACTCTAACAGCTCTCCCAAATTCCAGGTAATACGCTAAACCCTAAAAACATCTCAAACCTGATGTTTTAATGATCTGCATATCTGATGTCATGACATCGCATGTGACATCAGACTTCAAAACTTCAACAACTTAAACACTTAACATTATCCAATGTTAAGACTCAATGTTAAGACAACTCCTATGTGACATCCACATTGAACAACTTTGTTTTACCAAAATTCTAGCCAATCCAAGAACTAACACTTTTCTTATCTCGTCCCCTTCTTCATCTCTCTCACTCATTTCCCTCCCTAGAATCTCAAGACTTGTTTAAGTCTTAGATTTCCTTTTTCCCTTAGGCTTCCCTAGTCCGACTTAATTTCCGATTAAGCTCGGAGTAGGATAGACATTAGGCGTTCATCCATGCATGCTAACTTAGGTAGATGTTTCCCTTCTTACCTCAACCTTAAGGCCACTTTTGCATGATAACATTAGGAACAATTTAGTTTCCCCTTAGCGCTTTCTTTTCCTTTGAGTCTTCTCTTCTCATCTCATAAACATTCAAAAACACGTAATAAAGGATAACGTGTATTGCGCATGAGCCTTATATATGGGAAGTGAGGTATGGAGGATCTCCCTTCATTCTTCTAGGGTACTTAGTGTACGTCCTGTTGGGGACGATACGCGACGTATTCGTTCCTATGTTGTAGACTTGGGTGCAATGCAAGTTACAAATTAACTTCAATCCATTTCTGTCTAAAAAACATAAAACAAACTCAAACCTTTTTATCCTTCGGGATTGCTAAGTTTCAAACCTCTTCAGAAAAGGGCACGTTACTTCCGTCTCGTCGCAAACAGGCATCGACCCTAACTGCCAGACGCGAATCTAACATCGCTCATAAAAAACACTAAGACCTCATTAGGTCGAACTACGACTGCTCTGATTTCCTCCTTCTGGTTAGATTGAGGATACGTAGGCACAAGACGGCGATGTCTTAGCGAGCAACCTTCCCCCTTAGCTCGTGTCCGAACTACGCTGACTCTGACTTTCCCATTGCACGAGGGAATACGTAGGCGTAGGACGCCGATGTCCGATCGAGTCACTTCTTTTCTTTTCTCCCCCGTTTCTTCGCTCTTCTCCGTTCCCGTTCCTTCTCGTTTCCCATAGCAGTGGAGCTCCAGACGACGACACCCTTTGATCGAGACAACAAGTGTGGATCCTTTCGAGTACGATCGACGCGTGGGGTGCTAATACCTTCCCTTCGCATAACCGACTCCCTTACCCGTTTCTCTTGGTCGTGAGACCATGCTCTTTCCCTTCCCTCAGGTTTAAGCAGTGTTTCCTTTCCCTCTCTTGGGATAAATACACATTGCTGACGACTCTGTTTCTGCGCCACTTTCGCGTTTGTACCTGGATGAAAATCCCGGGAGCGACAACAGGCAACAGATATGCAAATGCTGATATGCTATGAACTCCTAGTATGGTGATATGATGCCATGATAGTGCGAAGATGCAGACAAACAAGACACCATAGGAAAAGAGCAAACAAAACACTGGTGAGCTTCACCGGGGAAGGATGAAGGTTAGTATCCTCATGGAAAACTCACTGGGGATACAAACTAATCAACAAAAGAGACCTACTGGGGGATTCTTAAGGAAATATTGGGGATAGAAAAATAAAATTGAGGGGGAAACCTCACAGATCCTTACTGGAAATAAGATCTAGAGAGGTGTTCTTCACTGGGAAAAATCTAGGGAGATGGACGACAGGTTCATATGTGACCGGACGACATTGGGGAAATAAAACACATTCTTACTGGGCATGAAACCAGAAAGAATACATGATCTTCACTGGGGATCAATTTGGAATAAAAGGATAGACATCCTACAAGGATTTTCTGGGAATTTCTTATACTGAAGAGTTTAAATGGGATCTTCAAGAAAAACCAGAAAAGACAGAGATGAATTCTGCGTGCTCCATATTGAGGATCATCACAAGAACTGATAATGACTGAACCTCCACTGGGAATAGGATTAAAGTACCAACAATGATTGGACTTGGAAATAACACGCCAGTAAACACTGGGCTCACAGTATGGATGATTCTAGCAAACACCAATTTGAATTAGGTAACATACCAATTTGGGTTGGATGAGATGCCAATATGAGTTGGACTTTGAATGCCAATATGAGTTAGACTTTGAATACCAGTATGAGATGGATTTTAAATGCCAATATGAGTTGAACTTTGAATACCAGTATGAGCTGGATTTTGAATGCCAATATGAGTTGGACTTTGAATGCCAATATGAGTTATACTTTGAATACCAGTATGAGCTGGATTTTGAATACCAGTATGAGCTGGAATTTTGGATGCCAATATGAGTTGGACTTTGAATACCAGTATGAGCTGGATTTTTGGATGCCAATATGAGTTGGACTTTGAATACCAATATGAACGGGATTTTTGGATGCCAATATGAGTTGGACTTTGAATACCAGTATGAGCTGGACTTTGAATACCAGTATGAGCTCGATTTTTGAATACCAGTATGAGCTGGATTTGAATACCAGTATGAGCTGGATTTTCGGACACCAATATGAGTTGGGCCTGGACGTGAATATGAGTTGGTCCTAAAAACACCAATATGAGTTGGTTTGCCAACAAAGACTGGACTTTAGACACCAATATGAGTTAGGGCCAAAAAAATACCAATATGAGTTGGTTTGCCAGAAAAGACTGGACTTTAGACACCAATATGTGTTGGATTTTGAATGCCAATACGAGTTAGAATTTGAAAACACCAATATGAGTTGGTTTGATGCAGAGATTGGGTATCAGACAGGTCATTACCGGGGTTGCATAATGAAGATTAGACTTCCTAGGGAATACTGGTTATGGTTGCAAAAAGGTTGCATAGCACTAGAGATAGATAAGCTTCTCAGAAGAGACTGCCACTTATTGCCATAGAAAAATAAGCTTCTCCAAGAGATTTGCTACTTGTTGTTGGGTATAAATTCCACAGAGATGTTGATATCACAACACTGTTGGAGAAAATGATCATGTCTTCCATGAGGATCTGCAAAATATTTTTTTCTGCGAGACAAAGTGCAAAATAAATGCACGTTCGAGATAGGTCCGGGAACCATACCCGTCAGGGACCAAAGCTTAATTTAGGAACAAGCTAGAAAGAAACGGTCAAACAAGACTCCAACCATTGAGGAATGAACTCGAATGGGGATTTATCTCATCCAAACGTGGAAAAGATAACTGAACCAACCATCATATATAAGGATCAAACTTTGTGGGGAATTCAGAAAGAATGGGCACTTTATGCCTAGTGATGACAACTCTATTGGAGAGAATAGACAAACCCAGTCACTTAGGGAATAAACACCATAGCGAGCAAAACACCAGGATGGGGTAGTAGAGATGCTAAGATGTTGTGCATATGAGTGCATTTATGACATGCTTATACTTATGCTGACAAAACAGACAAAGGGGAGCGAGACTGGAGATGAAATAAACATCTCGACAAGGATACCCAGCCAAACTCATCAGATTGGACCATTATTGGGGATGAACTTGCAGAATCAGTAGTTCTACTCCAAGATTACAACCTTCTCTGGGGAAAAGAGTACTCCACTTGGTATATCATCATGACTTCACTAGGATTGCCATCATGAACTGTTTTCCTTACTGGGGAAAATCCATGGAGAATTTCCAAGATTAGTTGAAGTAACAGCTTAATGGGGAGCTAGCAAAGGATATCACAAAAACATAGTAATTCTGCATCCTGACTTGCATGATGATCACCATAATAAACAATAGCTCTTGCAACAGGTAATCTTCAAATCTTCTCTGCCCCAGATTACATGGTATGTTGGGAGAAGATACCAAGAGGATTTTACAAAAGAATCGGTATAGAATATGCCTCAATATCTTCAAACTCTTAGATTCATGAATCTCGTCGTAACTGCCCCAGATTAATGGCGCTTGCACAACAATGTCTTTGAACCTACTCTTCAGACTGGTTGATCTGTGAAGGAAATGCCACAGACTAATTGACCTTTGAGAGATTTGTCGAATCTAGACCTGACTGCTTCTGATTAACTGGTCTATAAGGATAAGTCATCAAAAGGATTTTACAGAAAAATTGGCATACCAGATGCTTCAATATCTTCAAACTCTTGAAGAGATTTGTGAATCTCGACAGAACTGTCCCAGATTACTGTATTCACAATACAAAGTCCTTAGACTACTGTAGTACGACTGGAAAACAAACTTGTCCCTGTTGGTGGGTCTTTGGAGTCCTTTCCTTGAAACACTTGTCATAAGATGACCTTAAGAAAGATTGCCCCAATATATTGAATTTGAGGAGTTTCGGCCCCTGATTTAGTAGCTCTTGAGATGCTTGATCTATGGAGGATATGCCTCAGACTGAGCCCTTTATCAAGTCAAATTCCCTAGCTGGCTACATTTGTTGGGATTCCTTTGATATTGAATTGTCTTGCAAATAAGTATTGTTCATTAAAAATTGGCAATTTCAATGCAAAATTCATGCAAGCTTTTGTAATCAAAGTTTGTTGATGAAACACACACGGTGGAATGATTAATTAACCAAAAACAAAGGTGCATCTAGCCATTTATGGAATGACAGATGAAGTGATTAACACACGCAATTAGCAAAGATCATTAGGAGTCAGGTTAATCAACCTTGTTGTAGTATGCTTTCAAAACAACCTTACCTCAATTAGGTCTTTTAAGGGTTGTAACGTGGCCTGGCTCACGGTTTATGAAACAAAGGATAAATGGCTCACGGTTTAAGGGTAGTATGTTTTTTTTTATGTCTCTAACTTTTTCCTGGACCGCCCTTTCGGGTTTTCAATCCACCGAGACGTTTTTTGTTTTTTTTTAGTTTAGGCGAAGTATTTCTTGACTACATCAACATTCGTGGGGTAGGCAAATTCCTCTCCGTCCATGGTTGCAAGTCTCAAGGCGCCGCCTGAGAAAGCTTTCGTGACCACATAGGGGCCATCATAATTCGGAGTCCACTTGCCCCGGGAATCAGTGAGAAATTATTGTATCTTCTTGAGCACGAGGTCTCCTTTTTTGAAGACACAAGGTCGGACCTTTTTGTCAAACGCCCTCTTCATTCTCTATTGATACAGCTGACCATGGCATAGTGCTGTTATTCTCTTTTCTTCGATCAGATTCAGTTCGTCGTGTCGGCTTTGACACCATTCAGCTTCGGTGAGCTTAGCTTCCATCAATATTTGGATTGCCGGGATCGCTACTTCTATGGGGAGCACTGTTTCCACGCCATATACTAGAGAGAAAGGGGTTGCCCCTGTTGAAGTACGGAAAGATGTGCGATAACCGTGAAGAGCAAAGGGTAGCATCTCGTGCCAGTCTTTGTAGGTTACAACCATCTTTTGAACGATCCTCTTGATGTTCTTGTTAGCCGCTTCTACCGCTCTGTTCATCTTGGGTCGGTAGGGAGATGAGTTATGGTGTTCGATCTTGAACTCTGCACACAACTCCTTCATCATCTTGTTGTTCAAGTTAGATCCATTATCAGTAATGATCTCGCTTGGAACACCATAATGGCAGATGATATTGTTTTTGATAAATCGGACCACCACTTGTCGGGTTACATTAGCGTATGACGCTGCTTCGACCCACTTGGTGAAGTAGTCAATGGCTACTAGAATGAACCGATGTCCGTTTGAAGCCTTGGGCTCAATCATGCCAATCATGTCGATTCCCCATATCGAGAATGGCCATGGGGAAGAAAGAACTTTGAGATGTGATGGCGGTACATGAATTTTGTCGGAGCATACCTGACACTTGTGACACCTCCTCATGTACTTGTAGCAGTCAGATTCCATTGTCAACTAATAGTACCCTGCTCTTAGGATTTTTCTCGCCATTGTGTGTCCATTGGCATGAGTGCCAAAGGATCCTTCATGAATTTCTTTTATCAGTATGTCTGCTTCTGGTCTGTCGACGCATCGGAGCAAAACCATGTCAAAATTTCTCTTATAGAGAGTGTCACCGCTCAGGAAGAAGTTTCCAGCCAATCTTCTGAGGGTTTTTCTGTCTTTTCCGAGTGCCCCAGATGGGTACTCTTGTTTCTGAAGGAAGCATTTGATATCGTGATACCAAGGTTTGTCGTCTATGACTGCTTCAATCGTGAAGATGTAAGCGGGCCGTTCAAGGCGCATTATGTCGATCTTAGGTAGGTCATTCCATTGACCTACACTAATCATGGAAGAGATGGTGGCTAATGCATCAGCCATGTGATTCTCCTCACGAGGGATATGATGAAACTCGACTCTGTTAAAGAAAGGCAGCAACCTTCTTGCATAGTCTTTGTAAGGAATCAATCCTGATTAGTATGTGTTCCAATCTCCTTTTATCTGATTGATAACCAGGGCTGAGTCTCCGTATACGTCCAAGTTTTTGATCCTAAAATCAATTGCTTCTTCGAGACCCATAATATAAGCTTCGTATTCGGCCTCATTGTTCGTACACTTGAACGTAAGTCTAGCAGTGAAAGGAATGTGGGTACCCTGAGGGGTAACAATGATTGCCCCAATTCCGTTTCCATAATGATTAACTACTCCTTCAAAGATAAGTCCCCATTGGGAACCTGGTTCTGGCCCTTCACTGGGTAGTGGTTCATCACAGTCTTTCATTTTTAAATACATGACATCTTCGTCTGGGAAGTCAAACCCGATTGATTCTTGATCGTCAATCGGTTGATGAGCCAAATGATCGGCTAAAATACTTCCCTTAACGGCTTTCTGAGCGTGGTACTCTATGTCATATTCTGATAACAGCATCTGCCAACGGGTAATCCTTCCCGTAAGAGCAGGTTTTTTGAAAACGTACTTGATTGGATCCATTTCGGAGACCAACCAAGTAGTATGATGAATCATGTATTGGCGAAGACGTTTGGCTGCCCAAGCCAAAGCACAGTAAGTTTTCTCGAGCATCGTGTACTGAGTCTCGCAGTCGGTGAATTTCTTGCTCAAATAGTAGATGGCAGACTCTTTTCTTTTAGTTTCGTCTTGTTGGCCTAGCACACAACCCATTGAGTCTTCTAGAACTGTGAGGTAAATGATCAGTGGTCTTCCTTCCCCTGGAGGTGATAGAATCGGAGGATTCAACAGGTATTTCTTAATACTGTCGAAGGCAGTTTGGCAATCTTCTGACCAAACGCAATCCTGGTTCTTTTTCAGTAATTTGAAGATTGGCGCACAAGTAGCGGTCATAAGGAATATGAATCTAGAGATGTAGTTCAAACGTCCCAAGAATCCTCTGACTTGTTTTTCAATTTTCGGAGAAGGCATTTCTTGAATGGCCTTGACCTTGTCAGGATTAACTTCAATTCCTTTCTGGCTGACGATGAACCCTAGTAGTTTCCCTAAACGGACACCGAAGGTGCACTTGTTGGGATTCAAGCGGAGCTTGAATTTTCTCAAATGTTCGAACAATTTTGACAGATGTTCAACGTGCTCACTCTCTGTTTTTTATTTTGCAATCATATCATCGACATACACTTCGATTTCTTTGTGTATCATGTCATGAAACAGAGTAGTCATGGCCCTTTGATAGGTTGCCCCGGCGTTCTTCAAACCGAACAGCATTACCTTGTAACAAAAAGTACCCCATGGGGTAATGAACGAAGTTTTGTCCATGTCTTTCGGTGCCATTTTGATCTGGTTATAGCCCGAAAATCCATCCATGAAGGAGAAAACTTTGAACTTTGCTGTGCTGTCTACCAGCATGTCAATGTGTGGTAAAGGAAAGTCGTCCTTTGGACTTGCCTTATTTAGATCCCTGTAATCAACACACATTCTGACATTTCTGTCCTTTTTGGGAATGGGTACAATGTTGGCTAACCATTGAGGATATTCTGATGTGGCGAGGAAACCCCCGTCAATCTGTTTCTGTACCTCCTCTTTGATTTTGATGGCCATGTCCGGATGAGTGCGTCTCAACCTTTTTTTTACTGGCGGACATTCCGATCTCAATGGTAAGTGATGTTCCACGATGCTGGTATCCAACCCTGGCATATCCTGATAGGACCAAGCGAATACATTGGGAAATTATTTGAGACGCTTTATCAAACTCTCTTTGGCAGTTGGACTGAGCAGTGCCCCAATCCTGATTTCTTTTCTCTCTTGCTCTGAACCCAAGTTTACCGTTTCCAACGGCTCTTTTTGAGGTTCAATGGACCTTTCCTCTTGTCAGAGTAGTCGAGAGATCTCTTTTGGAATTTTGTCGTCAACTTCTTCTTCAGCCTCGAATATCGGGAACTCAAAGTTGGGAGAAGGCATCGGATCGTATGTTTCAACGGGGTTTAAAACAAGCAATCTGCATGACGTGATGATTCGTGTTTAGAAGAGATAGAGAAAATGCAAGTGTGTGTAGTGTATTTATTTTATTACTGCTTGTTTTTTATTTGAATTGTTTTTTAGGATTACCATTTTCTGAAAAAGCAAAAAGAGAAAACAACAATTAATGCGGAAATTACAGAACGACGTTATTTTATTAATGAACAAGTCGACTCTTGAAACTACAGCCCTATAAAACAAAACTCTGTCGCTTTGGGCTAAGCGAAGAGGGAAAATTTACAGAAAGCGGGCCCTATCAAAACATTCGTTTCACCTGGGCGGGGTGAAAGGTTAAAAGACGACAATTACTTTGACTGATGAACGACCTTCGGAACCTCGACAGCAACCCATTGGCGGCGAACTCCTCGGTGAATCACAAAGTCTGGCACCTTCCTTGATTTGTCTTCAGAAATAACGCTGATTTCTGGTGGAGCGGGATCATTGGAATCTGTCTCCCAGGCAGAATTGTCGTAGGAGAATTCTTCTGTTGTATTTTGTAGAGCATTAGTGCTCTCAGCTGTACCTCCCCATCCAGTTGGCTGGATATCTTTGAGCCTGATACGAGAGCTTTCGGGAGCGGTGTACTTGACCATATAGTCGTATTTTCCACTTGGTTGTCCCAGAGTGTCCCAAACTTCTTTGGAACTGGAGGAGTCATCTCTCTTGATGACGTTGACCTCGGGAAAAGCATAGTTGATGAATTCAAGTCCTGCAAATGTTGCGAATTCATCTTCATGTTGAGTAGTTTCCGAATAACCTGAGTGTTGATCCCATGACATGGTGGGGACACAGGTATTCTGTTCAATGACGGTCAGCTGATTTTCATTGCTCGGCTGACTTTCTTGCCCCAAGTTTCCTGGGTAAGGTTGCCACATTGGCAGACCATCCATCGGGCCATAGTAATTATGGTCAAAGTTGTCTTTCATCAGAGTGTCCTCCTCTAATGAATTTGGCGGAGCACGGCATCCTTCCGGATCACAATCTCCATAGATCATTTCGACATTTGATCTTGGTATAAATCTCGGACTTTCTGTAGGAAAGCAAAAAGGCATAGGCACCTCTTCCTGAGACATATAACCGTCCTCGTTAAGATAGGACTTCCATTCTTCATCCGTGTCAGAGGGATCTTCCTCATTGATAGCATGTACCGCTTGATACACTGGGTGAAGGAAACCTCCACTGTGGAAGAAGTTTTGAAGTGGATGAAGACTTTCGTCGTTGGCAGCTGTCTGGGTACAGGTTGTAGAAAAACCAAGACCCTTCTTTGTCTTATTGTCAGTGGGAATGACAAGTTATCCCCATTCGGTCGTATCGGTACTCTCGACCGCTTTGATAGCATCTTTGTATGAGGAAATCGAGGTTCCTCCTTTGAAATAATTGTCCTTGCTCACCGACAGTGCTTGGAACTGCATTCCAATAACCTCCTCGGGTTCTATACCAGTAGATGATGACAAGTTACTCACAAGCAAGGCATGTTCTCTGCAGACCGTGACAAGTTGATCATTCTTAACGAACTTTAACTTTTGGTGGAGGGTTGAAGTAACCGCTTCAGCCTGATGTATCCAAGGTCTTCCTAATAAACAACTGTATGTTGCCCGAATATCCATGACTTGGAAAGTGACTTGGAAAGTGTGAGGACCAATAGTTATGGGAAGATCAACTTCGTCGATAACTGTTTTTCTGGATCCATCGAATGCTTTGACGACGACCTCGCTGATTCTCATCGGAAAGCCTTTGAATGATAATTGCATCAAAGTAGACTTAGGCATAACATTCCGGGTTGACCCTGTGTCTACCAGTACGCTGGCTAAAGCATCGTCCTGGCAGTTAACTGTGATATTGAGCGCCATGTTATGACGGCGACCCTCTTGAGGTAATTCCTCATCACTAAATCCCAAATTATTGCAAGAAGTGAGGTTAGAGACAATGTTATCGAACTGTCTGATGGTTACATCCTGTTCCACAAAGGCTTGCTCTAAGACTTTCTGTAGAGCCTCCCTATGCGCTTCTGAACTGAGTAACAGTGATAATTCTAAGATCTTTGAAGGAGTCTGTAACAGTTGATCAACAATGTTGTATTCACTCCTTTGGAAGAGCTTCAGCATCTCATCGTTGTTTTTCGAAAGGTCGGGATTACTGGATTGACCGACTGGTGGATCGGGAGCTTCTGTCTGAAGTTCCTTTTCTTTGTTAACTTCCCCAACCCCTCAGTTGAAGATTCTACCACTCCGTGTTACACGACTGATGTCTGCAATATTCACGACGGAGGGTAATGGAGTTTCCTTTCCATTTTCAACTGTTGTTGTACCGTATTTGTAAGGGATAGCCTTAGTTGATTCATACGGTAATGGTCCTGGTAGATAGATGACTACGGCAGCTTTCTGATTTTTCTGACCATCATAAGTAATCTCGATCTGTTCCCGGTTGGGAACTTTAGATTCGTCAAGTAGAGGAATGATGGCAAAAACATCCCTGGTCCTATGATGACCGGAGATTGTGACAACATCCTCAATTTGATCGGCGAGGTAGCTTGGCGTCTAGTTGAGGGGTCCAGAACCCGGATATGGACGAATTTCTCCACGATCCACCTGGCCCTGAAGAGCCGCTCGCACATGGTAACACCCTCGGTTATTTTCCAAACAGACGCTACAACGGTCGTAATTGTGCAGTGGCACCTGGCCACGCCTACTTTGAATACAATGCAACCTTACTAGGTTACCTTCCACTGATCGGACATCCTGACTTTGACGTCGAGTAGGATTCCTGTTACTGATACTAATTTGCTGAGTATCTTCATCCATGTAAATTGGCATCCACCAGTGATTTAACAAGTGCTGAAGTGCCTCCTGGACAAGGGTACAACCTCGATCGTTTCCGCAACCCGCTTTATAACTGTGATAATTATGTGATACCAGGAATCCGAGTCGGACCTGTTCAGCATGTAACTTTACCAGGTTGATATTCAACACGTGAATGTCAAAGATCTGAACCATGTTGATCTGATAGGAATTCCTATCATGGTAGTCTTGGATCCATCCAAGATCCATCTGACGCTGGAGGGCCTCTTGTATGAAAGAGCATCCCTGTTTGTTTACCGAGCAAGTCAGACAGGAATTGTAATCGTGCCGCGGCAGATTATGATACTGGCTTTGCCTTGAGTGCATTGCCACCAAGTTAACATTCATTGCACGGATATCGTGGTTTTGAATGACGTTGGAATTCGTGTAGACCATGTTAACTCCACGAACTCGGTGTTCTTGGATCCATCCGAGATCCATTAGTTCCTGTAGAGCTGCTTGCACTACCAAACATCCTTGATTGTCTTTAGAGCAGATATCACACTGATGATAATTATGAGGTGGCACATGGCCATATCCACTCTGTCTATAATGCATCTTAACCAGATTGGTTTTCAACAAGAGTACATCGTAAATTTGATAGACATTGTTAGTCTCTCCTTCTATCAAATTGACTGCAGCTTTCTCATGTTGAGGCAGCGGGTTCGTGAGAACATTGGGATTCGTATCTTTGAAAGATAAGAGCCCGCTCCTAACAAGCTTTTGCACGTAGGACTTGAAATTGAGACAAGTCTCAATGTTATGCCCTGAACCTCCTTGATGATATGGGCATGTCTGATCCACCTTAAACCAAAAAAGCAGATTTTCCGGTATTGTAAGAGGAGACTTAGTCTGGATGTGCCCCTTAGCCAGTAGTAACGGAAACAGTTCTGCGTATGTCATGGGTATAGGATCAAATCCTGGTGGCCGTGTTGTACGGTTGTTGTTATATGGAGGACGAGCCTGCTGAAGAGGCTGTTGCGTCCTTTGTTGGTCAGGTTGGCTCTGCGCAACCTGAGGTTGATACGTAGGAATAGGCGCAGGGCTAATAACAGGAGTCACAGCTGCTACCGGTTGATAACGTCGCCTTTGCTTTCCGAGAGAGATATTCCCAATATCTTGCTCTTTTTTCTTGGGGAGAGCACTACCGTATTTTTTAGTACCGCTCGTCGATCTAGTGTCTTTTACCAAACGTCCTTCTCGGACGGCTTCCTCAAGACGTACCCCCATGCCGACCATTTCGGTGAAATCACTGGGCGCACTGGCAACCATTCGGTCATAGTAAAATGAGCTTAAGGTCTTTAAGAAGATCTTTGTCATCTCTTTTTCCTCAAGAGGTGGACAAATTTGAGCGGCAATTTCACGCCACCTTTGAGCATACTCCTTAAAGGTTTCCTTGTCCTTTTGCGACATTGATCTGAGTTTATCTCTGTCGGGCGCCATGTCCAAATTGTATTTGTATTGCTAGACGAAGGCACCGGTTAAACTATCCTGGAAGTAGTGAATCAGTAGGTCCTGATTCTCCGTCTGGGCTGACATCCGCCGAGCGTACATCACCAGATGGCTTTGAGGGCAAGAGTTACCCTTGTATTTTTCAAAGTCGGGCACTTGGAATTTGTACGGGACTTTCACATTGGGGACCAGACAAAGGTCTGCGGCGTCCTTTCCAAACAGATCCTGACCGCGAATGGCTTGCAGCTCCTTCTGCATTTCCAGGAACTGTTCCTGGAATTCATCCATTCTATCAAACATAGTTTCCTTCTTACCAGAAGGTGTTGGTGGAATCTGTCCTTCCGGGACAGTGTGCACCACAGGGGGTGGTACCGTGACTACGGCAGTAAATCTTGGCGTTTCCCGAAGTTTGTAACCTTCAGGAGTCTTCAGTATGCCCCTGGCATCTTCGCTTTCCCGAAGTTTGTAACCTTCAGGCCCAGCGGCTTTTGTTGTGATTCCCTGATCTTCAGTGATCGGCGGAACATATCCTTCTGGGATATAGTTAACAGGAACGCCCCAAGGACGATCTTTCGGTATCTGATACCTAGGATCATACTTCTCCACGATGGGAGTTGAGGTGATCTCGGAGATCACAGTCCGTTGTAGCTGAGCTTCTGCCATGGCTTGCATGTCGTTACGAAGCTTTCTCATATCCTCTCTCAGAGCGTCGATCTCTTCCTTCAACTCTCTGTTTTCTTCCTCAAGATCATCCATCTTTTTCTGACGATTGGCCCGAGTATTGTACGAATGAGACAGTTTGACTCTAGAACCGAGACACAAACGTGAGATTCGTAGGTAAGAAGAATACGCGATGTGAGAATGATGAATGCAATGATTATATTAATTGTTTTTTGGTTTAATCAAAATAAACTTCGACAATTAGATTGCAAATATCAAACAGTGGGGAAACCCCTTTTTATTGAAATTCAAAGGATTACAGAAATGGAAATACAGTAGATTACAAAGTGCAGAAACAGAAGCCTAAGCTAATGGGTCCCGAGTCCTCTCTGAAGAGAAATCGGGTGCTGATTCTGATATCTTCCTTTTCTTTGACCGGGGCTCTTGGGCCGTTGTCGGGTTGTCATTCCTTTGCCAGGTGAAAGGAGTGAGCAAATTCCTTTGGACATCTTGATTCTCTACAGCATGTTGCTCCAAAATCTCAATCAGAGCATCTTTTTCTTTCAGTAATTGTTGTATTTTGATGCACTCTATGTCGAGGGTGCGGTACTTGTTCTTCTAGGACCTTCTCTCCTTCTGAACTTTGTTGAGAGTAACCTGAAGCTTTTCAGTTTCCGTCATGAAGTACATGACATGTTCCTTTGGCGGAAGAATTCCGTAACGAGGATAAGGCATCTTTAGCTTGAGAGCTCTAGTTTGTACCCAGTGGAGATAAGGCTCCACCGAGACACAGTCCGGTTTTCCTAGAGACTCTCGTCCTTTCTTATGAACCTGTTTCCAAGCATGCACTATTTCCATCTTTAGTGCTCTGTCATTTTCTCCTTCCTTGAAGAAAAGACCTTCCAGATGAACACCCAGTGGGATGTGTCTCATCGGGTATCCAAATTGACGGAGAACCAATACCGGATGGTAGTTGATTCCTCTTTTAGTTCCTATGAGGGGTACGTTGGGGAAGTTTCCACAACGATCAATGATCCTGATTCCCTCATAAATCCTATTACACCAATCTATATCGGAGTTGGTGAGAGACATGATCTTCTGTGACCAACGTAAGGCACTCTTACAATCCCAAAAAGCAGCAGACTTGGGCAAGTGAGAGATAAACCATTTATAAAGCAGAGGTACACAACATGTGATCTCCCCTCCGCTGTATAAATTCCCCAAGTGTACAGAATGATACACATCTACGAGCAAAGTCGGCACAGGGTTTCTGATGAGAAAAACCTGAATGGAGTTAATATCGACGAAGTTATTGATGTTGGGAAACAAAATAACCCGTAGGTGAGCAAGACAAAGATGCTTTCAAAAGCAGTCACGTTTCCTATACTGGCAAAATACAGGGCCTTCTTTGTCAAGAACTGGGCTGGAAAACCTTGGATGCCACCCTTAGTAGTCATGTGAGTCCTGACCTCAGACTCGTCCAAATGGATTACTCTTGCAATGGTCTGATTCTTTGGAATTTCTTCCAGTCCAGAAAATGGAGCTCGATCAGTGATATGTAGATCAGCTAAATGAGAATACTCCTCCAGCGTTGGTGCTAGCTGGTAATCCGGGAATGTGAAACAGTGATAAACCGGATCGTAAAACTGAACGAGCGCATCCATGATTCCCTCAATCACATGGACTCTTAACAGTGGTAGAAAACCTCCGTGCTTGGCTCCGAAAGCCTCAGGGTTAGTGATCATCCTCGCTAACCTTCTCAAATCCTCTAGCTTTGGAACCTTGAAGGTATACTGGTGAGTTCTCCTTCTACCGAAATCCATTAGGGCAATCCTTTTCTCTGATATTTGCAATCACAGTCTTAGTTTAATTTGAAAAACAAAGAGACTGGAAGAGAAGTTTTTTGAATGTTTTAATGTTTTTTTAGATGAATGTATGAATGCAGCACACAAAACCATAGAAAAAACATGGGGTCAAAGGGTCGTTGTCATGAAGTCAAGGCTCTACCCATCCCCAAAGGTTTATACTAGGGTGATTTTTGTACCTGTACTCATTATCATCAGCTCCTCCCAGGAAAGAAAAACAACAAGCGGATCGCCAGCGAGTTGTAAAGCAATCTTAGAGTAAGTGCCATTCACCGAGAATAGATCACCAGCCTCAAATGAGGGTAGTATCGCGTAACAACTATTTTCGATAGTTTCCACACTACGAAAGGGTTTGGCTCCTCAGCTTCTCAGACTTAACAACCGACCCATTGTCTAGGTGAGAGAATGGGTTGCGTTGGTCAGCCTCCACTGAGGTTGATGGTCGACCCCGTCGCCATCACTTATCTTAAGTGTATACTCAATCTTTCCACATACGGCATCACCCGCATTCCCATTAGCAGAAAAATAAACATGTATAGCAATTAGGAAAAGCAGTATATATATTTGTCCTAAACATCGTAGACCTTTAAAGCCAAGGATCCTAAGTTCCTGACAGAAAATGGGTTCCCCGGCGGAAGCCCCAATCTGTGGTATTTACACAAGAGAAGAAAAGGAAGACCGTGGCTAGATCTAACTTTGAAAGGCCCCACGCTGGGCACCATTTTTCTGTAGCGAACGATTTTGGACGCGGTTCTTAAGCGCTGGTCGCTCTCTGCGGTTGAACTTAAAACTACAGGTCGATTCATTTTTTATCCTATTGTGAGCTGAATAAGGAAGGGAAATAGATGTCTCCAATTAACCCTGCTTGCATACTGAGTTTAAACAGCGGTCTGTTAGGTTACGGATGCTATCAATGTGGGGGGGCCTTTGTACTGGTTATTTGTATTTTCACCAATAAGGTTTTCTCTAGGCAGAAGGTTTCTGGCGGGGAACGAGGATTAGGATGTTAGGACTGATGTTTATGAGAGTATGGGATTTTGGGTTTTTGTTTAGTGTGCTCGCTAAGATTTTTCTTTCAATCTTATGCCTACGTATTCCCGTTTACTGAAACAGGGAAATCAGAGCGTTCGTAGTTCCTCCTATTCTATGGGAGGAAATGGGTGTTTTTGTGTCTTGTTCAAAGCCCAAGACGTGAAGCGAAAGGTGTTTTGTATCTTGTTCAAAGCCCAAGATGCGAAGCTAAAGGACCTCGACTTTAGAGAGAATTTGTCATCTCTAAATAGGGGTTTGTATAAAGGAGGATTACTTTAACCGGGATATGCGGATCCTAGCAATGCCATAATTTCCTTTATAGGGGGTTTTTAACCTGAAGGGGAAGACTTTAACTCAGTGTAGAGCAATGCTATCTTTCCTTAGGAATTTCTCATGCTAAAAGAGGGACAGTGGCGTGGATGTAGATGATCCAGAGGCTTGCCGCTTACAGCGATTAGATGAAGGGAGTTGTTGATGTTTGTGTACTGTGAACGAGGCACAGCTTTGATGCTAAAAGGTTGATTGGATCAACCAGTGGTTTTCTTATATAAAGCCTAAGAGGAGGCTAATATGTGTCTCGTACAAAGCCCGAGAGAGAGGCGAAAAGGTTTTTACCCGACGATGGACTCTTTTGGTATCTCGTATAAAGCCCGAGATGAAGGCTATTGTTTGTTTGGCTTGATAAGAACCCTTTTGTATCTCCTATAAAGCCCGAGATGGAGGCTAAAGGGGTGATTGACTCAACGAGGGAGTCTCTTTATGTGTCTCGTACAAAGCCCGAGAGAGAGGCTAAACGTTGTTTGACTCCGCTGGGGAGAATCTTTTGTGTCTCGTATAAAGCCCGAGATGGAGGCTAAACGTTTGCTTCGCGAGGAAGAATCATTGTACAAAGCCCAAGAGGAGGCTATGGTAACTGTTTTCAGTCGAGTGACAGGTCCAGTATACTGATTTTTAAAGAGAAAATCAGTTCTTATATGAGCAACAATGTACTCATGGATTTGATTCAAAGATCCGGGATATTTCCTTTTCTTTAAGGAAACGGGAAATCCAAAGGGTATTGAGACTGTCCGAGCCTGCAGGTTTCCTTCCTATTTAACGAAGGGGTCACTCGAGAATGTCTTTGAGACTCAAGGAAGTTAGACTGTCCAAGTCTAGAGTGTCATCTCTTGTACTATGCTTTGAGAAACAGTAGTAGGCTCTTGAAAGGACTGTTCTATGAAGATGACTAGTTTCTATTCCTATACCTCTAGGAGGTCGTCGGGACAATTTGTACGAAGTCCAAGAGGAGGCTGGAAACTTTTAAGAAGCCGAGAGGTCCTTGTACTAAGCCCAAGAGAAGGCTATCATTCCCGGAGGAAGAGATCATTATACGAAGCCTAAGAGGAAGCTGTGAATACTTCTAAGAAGCCGTAGGGTCCTTGTACTAAGCCCAAGAGGAGGTGGGGTTGCTTTTAGGAAGCCTATGGGTCCTTGTACGATGCCCAAGAGGAGGCTGATGCTTTTAAGAAGCCGTAGGGTCCTTGTACTAAGCCCAAGAGGAGGCGGGGTTGCTTTTAGGAAGCCTATGGGTCCTTGTACGATGCCCAAGAGGAGGCCGATGCTTTTAAGAAGCCCGTGGGTCCCCAAACCCCGAGAAATTCAAGGCAAGCTATTCACAAGGAATAGATCAAGTCAAGAAAGTTCGATAATTTGGAAGAAACTCAAAGATGCCATTCACGGAGAAGACATTCATCTATGGGAGTAGAGTTTCTTGACAATTCCTAATGAGGACAGCCAAAGAGAAGACTGTATCTGGTGATCCTATTGGGGATTTAGTTGTCTATTTCTACGAATAAATGAAACGGCGTCACCTAGTTCTAGACGTAGTTGCCGGGGAAACTTGAAATATCTATACTATTATTACACAGTTGATATGAGTTTATGAAAGAAGACTTACAGCGAAACAGCCCCACAATACAGTTTATATGTACATGAAAGCGGTAAATGAAAGCGATAACCACTTACTTGGTTGTAGAGCTTCCATGCTGTTTGGTTAGTTGTTCAACAAAGAAAGATTGAAAACAACAGTATATACAAAATCAAAGGAGAAAGTGCTTCAAAAAAGAAAGATTTGGGGCTTACAGCTCAAGGAGAGGCCCAGGGTTTTATCAGCGAGCGCACTGTTGAATTTGTACAGATGGGACTTATACAAGTGACTGAGGCCAAAAAAGGTTTTCTGTACAAAGGGATGGGTCTTACACTCTCTCAAGAGGCCCAAAATGTTTAAAGAAAAAGAGTGGGGCTTATAACACGAGGGTAGGCCCAGTTGATTCTTCCGTTTGAAATGGCGATTGCGCCGAGGTTTTCTTTTAACGCAGAGGGACTTATACAATAAGTGAGGCCCAAATGATTTTGGTTAAAAGGGGGTTGGGTCTTACACTCTAATAGTGGCCCAAAGTGTTTGAATGGGTCTTATAGCTCAAGAAGAGGCCCAAGGTTTATTTTTCAAAAGGGCGATGATCGCGCTGTTGGTTTTTGACGGTATCGGGACTTATACAATAAGTGAGGCCCAAAAAATGATTTGGTCAAAAAAAATATTGGGTCTTACACTCTATTAGAGGCCCAAAGTGTTTTTAAAAGTTTGATGAGGGTTGAATTGATTCAAAACCCTAATTTGTTTTCAAAATGTATTTTTAATTGAACAAAAATTCAATTAAAATGATTAATATTTGTTAAATACATGAAAACAAGTTATGATCTTGGACCAATGTTCCAAAAAATCAGGTTTCTTCCTACAAAATGATTGAAGTCAAATTAGGGTTAGAAAATGAAAAGAAAAGAAACATTTTAAATGCTAAAAACACATAAAACATTCATTCTTTTCAAAAATATCAAATATAGGAAATAAATAATATTTTTGGGATTTTTTGGTAGAATCAAATATTTAAACATTTTTGTGAATTATTGCAAAAAGAACCAATAAAAAATGATAAAAATTGAAGAAGTTATTAATTTTTCAAATTATTAAAAATAATAATATGAAAAATAACAAAATAAAAAAAGTGATAAAAAGAAGTCTGGGGCGAGGGGGATTCGAACCCCAGACCTCTCGCTTGTCAATACACACAAAACCAGCTGATGAACCGCTGGGGCGCAATGCCAATTCAAATATTATTTGGCAAGGGAAAAATATATAGAGAACTTGTTGGATTTTCTGAAAATGGCACCATGGCCATCTTCCTCCTCGAGCTCGTGCATGAAGCACCCTATCTCCCTCATATCTCCACCATTGGACATGATTCAAACACCAAACCCGTGCGTTTTTTCACAAGGAATAAGATGGCAATACCCAATTTTATTCATTTTCAGTGTGGAGTAAAATAATCATGATGAACACAGATGAACCCTAATTTGCAAAAGCAATCGTGCAGGCATGGTTATAAGGTCTATGATCCAATTTCTTGAGGCAAAATAATCAACATATGATGGCAAGCAATTGGCAAAAATATCATGCGAGGAAATATGCATGGATCATGGAGTTTGAGTTTGAAGCTCACCTTGATGCAAGCTGAAATAGAACTTTGCTCAGATGGTGTTCCAGTCGTGAATTGATGATCCCTACAGCTTCAATGGATGTTATGGAGTGTGTTGCAAGCTTTGGAACACTTTGAAACTCTTTGGATCAAGCTGGAGACCTCCACCTGCAAAATTGAAGCATAATGGCTTGGTGGAAGAGTGATTTTGAGCCTGAGGTGTTACAGTCAGTGTTTAAGTGTTTGGACACCTCAAATACATCATATGTGATGTGTTTGAGCAATTGGAATTAATTGCCTATGGCTGCAACTCAAAACCCGATAGTGGTTACTCAAAAACAAGAAAACTTGAGGTTTAAGAAAGAATGAGAGAAAGCAGTGCTGTAACTGGCTTTGGTGTGAGTTGAATGATCCATTGGGACCTCTATTTATAGGTGATCAACTTTTGTTTTGGAGGAATAGTGAATGGCTGCTGGATCAGATCACATTTGCATGGATTAGCTTGGAGGATTTCTTCTCAAGCAAGGCAAGCTAGCCATTCCCAAGGGCAGGGCTATGCCTTGACCAAAATCACATTCTTCAGATGTTTTTATTGTTGTTTAATCAGAGAATTTGACTGAGTAGAGTAGCTACCTTGACAATGCACTATTCCACATTAATGCACTTTGAATTCAAGGCAAAATGTGCCAAAGTGGATGAATTTCAAGTTGAAAGATTCCTTGGCTTTTTTACTCAGATTTATCAGTTAGATCAGTTGCATTGTGATTGGTTTAAACACAGGTGGCATGCTGATCCTTAGTTTTTGGTTCAAAATCGTGTGTGGCAAGCAAACATGCAAACTGATTTTTCCAAAACAGCTTGCAGCAGCATGGCTTTGGGCATGGATTTCTCTTGGCTCAAGTTGAATCAATTCATGCTGTTGAGCTCTTTGAATTCTTAGTAACATATGCAACAATATTGATGTTTAACTTTGGACTTGATTCAGCTTGCAACTATGTGAAAAGATCTCATAAGTTTTGGTGTTTCAACAAAATCTGTCTTGGACAGAATTTTTCTAAGTGTTGGAAAATGGTATACTTTCATGTTTTCAGCCACTTTGGCTCACTCATAACTCAAAATCCATAATGAATTGGAGTTAGGCCTAGTTGAATTTTTTGTAGAGGGTAATGAGAGCTACAAATCAAGCTTTGGATGGGGCACAATGTCCTTGTGGTTTAGGAGTTATGGTCCTCCAAAGTTGGTGTATTAGTGGTACTTTTCCATAACTTAGAAAAATTTCTAAGTTTTATGGTTACCCCTTTTACAAGTTATCCCACTTTCTTTGGTTTTTCTTGATGAATGATGATTCAAATCATACATAAACATCATTTTAGGGTTAAAAATCCATTTTGGTGAAAAATCTCAAAAAGTCAAAGTTGACTTTTGTGCACAGTTGACTTTTTATCAGATGAATTCCAAATTGTGCAATTCTTCAGGAAATCATGTCCTTGACCTAAATCAAACTTGATGGACATGTTCCAAGGGTGTCATAGGGTATGTTGAGGCATGTCCTAGGGTTTGGGAGCATGTCTTGGTCAAAAGTCAAAGTTACAGTTGACTTTTCCCTTAAAACCCTAATTGTGGTGCAGATGAAATTGAGACTTGTTGCTCAAGCTTCTTGGCTTAATCCATTGTTCCAAATGGATCAATATAGTTCATTAGAGACCCTCAAACTCTCTCTTGAGGTCTTGGTTCATGATTTGCCCTAAAAGTCAACTTAGGGGTGAATTAGGTCAAGATACCCTAATTCCTGATTTTGATGTATGCATCCCCTGAGGTCAAACTGACTTGATGTTTGGGTCCATGAGGTTCCATGGAGTATATTAGGATGTGTTTTGGAACATTGGCTCATGCCCAGAGGAAAATTTTCCATTTGGAGGCCCTGGTCGACCAAAACCCTAATTTGGTGACATTGTCGATCTTGAGGCTTGATCCACCTAGAAGGGAGCAGCTTTGTGCTTAATCCTTGGAGTGGGAGTCCTTTTGATCCATTGTGGATGTTTGAGAGGTTAGACAAGTTGAAGATCATGTCATTTCTTGATTGATCCTTTGTCTAAGGCTCTGAGAGGGCTTGAAACCCTAATTTTGATTGTAGTGGATGCTCACCCATCTTTGGGGAGACTGATGAAATAGGATGGTTCCTCCATATTGTGATGATGATTTGCACAATGATGGGAAATCTTAGTGGTCAAAATTTGGGGTATGACAGATGCCCCTATTTAATCTTCTTGGACCCGAAGGTGTGAATGACGAAGGTATTCAGGCATTCGGGGTGCAAGAGGATTAAATATCGGAATACCCGAAATTTTGATGGTGGTTATGAATGGTAGCTCTCGCATTCATCTTCTTTTAGCTAAGCGATGATGCTTAGAAAAGGTAAACTTCCCCTCGATCCTGGTTGTCTACCAAGGAACTGGTCTAAGTTGCTGAAATGAACTTCCCCTCGATCCTGGTTTCCTACCAAGGAACTGGTCTTAGTTTCTGATTTAAACTTCCCCTCGATCCTGGTTTCCTGCCAAGGAACTGGTCTTAGTTTCTTTTGTCAATAAATTTTACTGACAAGGGACGCTATTCGTAGCGGTTTCCCTTCAAACTTCTCGCCGAATTTTCCTGGGGAGATGCCATTTGAGTGGAAAAAGTTTTGATGTCAGCCTTGCTGGGGAACCCAGTCGTCTGAGTTGTAGAGGTGCACAAACTTCTCTGTTGGAGACGCCATTTGTCGATTCTACTGGGGAAAGTGAGTCTCTAGAGAGACTGTTTTCGTTTGGGAGCTTACATTATACTTTTCTCAGGATCTTCCCAGAGAAATGCCATATGATGGGATCCAAATTTGAGGTGCCGATGACCTTTTCATCAGCGGTTTTTCGGAGAAACACTGCTGTACTGCCGAATCTTTGCTTAAGAGGCTTTCTCTGGGGATTTTCTTTAATCCGGGAAAGCAAGGATATCATCTTCAATGGCGAAGAGTGACATCTGTTAAAGGTTCTCTAGCCTTTCAAAGGTTCAAGTTATCAAAGTGGTCTAGTGCCGACTCTGATCTAGAGAGATTGCTTAGATGATTCTCTTCCCAATGAGGAAAGGTCTGACAACTCGATTGAGAGGACTTTTATCACTAGGGGATAAAACCGACTAGAGTGATAGCGATGCAATATGAAATGTAAATGCAAATCAATAATGCATGATGTATGTATGTATATGCTGACAAAACCGACGCGACACACAAACTAAAAGATGAACATGACTAGATACTCGGCCATCGCGGGGCGTGTAGAGATATCGCTGGTTCAAGATAGCAATTCCACCTTGCTTAGGAGAGATAGTCCTGCAGGGAATATCATTGATCGGGCTTAGGAGACGAGAACTCGGTCGAGGCGTGTCAGACGAAACAAGGTCTTTGACACAGTTGATCCTTCATTCAGCGTACCGGGTTAGAAGGAGCACTTTGATTATGCACTTTGAAGTTCGCTTACTTCTGGAGAAGCGGTTGATGTTCTTTTGATGTTCAACAGTCAAAAGAAATTGCCATCTTTATTTAAAAAGCAGAAAAAGTTTATCAAGTAAATTCATTTTTGTTTTATTTCAAGAATCGTTAATCATGTTAACAACGTCATTCTGTAAAGCTAAAACAAATAAGAAATACAAACAAAAGCACAAGGGCTCAAATTTTATTGATAGGATGGAGATCAACCAAACCCGTGATTCCACAGAGTATATACAAAGTTAGAAAATGGTAATTTACAGGGAAAAGGACTACGTTGAAACATAATGACCACTATCCTTCTACCAACTTTGAATTCGGGGCATCCTGAGCTTCTGTCTAAGATGACCTTGACTGGGGTTTTCCCCCGATGAAGTAACTGCTGCTGCTGAGGGATTCGCCTCTGTTGAACATAGTTACTTGCCATTATCCCTAATTTTTGCCTGGATTGTACTATGAGATTTCCAATCCACCAGGAAATTTTTGTTTATGTCTCTAACTTTTTCCTGGACCGCCCTTTCGGGTTTTCAATCCACCGAGACGTTTTTTGTTTTTTTTTAGTTTAGGCGAAGTATTTCTTGACTACATCAACATTCGTGGGGTAGGCAAATTCCTCTCCGTCCATGGTTGCAAGTCTCAAGGCGCCGCCTGAGAAAGCTTTCGTGACCACATAGGGGCCATCATAATTCGGAGTCCACTTGCCCCGGGAATCAGTGAGAAATTATTGTATCTTCTTGAGCACGAGGTCTCCTTTTTTGAAGACACAAGGTCGGACCTTTTTGTCAAACACCCTCTTCATTCTCTATTGATACAGCTGACCATGGCATAGTGCTGTTATTCTCTTTTCTTCGATCAGATTCAGTTCGTCGTGTCGGCTTTGACACCATTCAGCTTCGGTGAGCTTAGCTTCCATCAATATTCGGATTGACGGGATCGCTACTTCTATGGGGAGCACTGCTTCCACGCCATATACTAGAGAGAAAGGGGTTGCCCCTGTTGAAGTACGGAAAGATGTGCGATAACCGTGAAGAGCAAAGGGTAGCATCTCGTGCCAGTCTTTGTAGGTTACAACCATCTTTTGAACGATCCTCTTGATGTTCTTGTTAGCCGCTTCTACCGCTCTGTTCATCTTGGGTCGGTAGGGAGATGAGTTATGGTGTTCGATCTTGAACTCTGCACACAACTCCTTCATCATCTTGTTGTTCAAGTTAGATCCATTATCAGTAATGATCTCGCTTGGAACACCATAATGGCAGATGATATTGTTTTTGATAAATCGGACCACCACTTGTCGGGTTACATTAGCGTATGACGCTGCTTCGACCCACTTGGTGAAGTAGTCAATGGCTACTAGAATGAACCGATGTCCGTTTGAAGCCTTGGGCTCAATCATGCCAATCATGTCGATTCCCCATATCGAGAATGGCCATGGGGAAGAAAGAACTTTGAGATGTGATGGCGGTACATGAATTTTGTCGGAGCATACCTGACACTTGTGACACCTCCTCATGTACTTGTAGCAGTCGGATTCCATTGTCAACCAATAGTACCCTGCTCTTAGGATTTTTCTCGCCATTGTGTGTCCATTGGCATGAGTGCCAAAGGATCCTTCATGAATTTCTTTTATCAGTATGTCTGCTTCTGGTCTGTTGACGCATCGGAGCAAAACCATGTCAAAATTTCTCTTATAGAGAGTGTCACCGCTCAGGAAGAAGTTTCCAGCCAATCTTCTGAGGGTTTTTCTGTCTTTTCCGAGTGCCCCAGATGGGTACTCTTGTTTCTGAAGGAAGCATTTGATATCGTGATACCAAGGTTTGTCGTCTATGACTGCTTCAATCGTGAAGATGTAAGCGGGCCGTTCAAGGCGCATTATGTCGATCTTAGGTAGGTCATTCCATTGACCTACACTAATCATGGAAGAGATGGTGGCTAATGCATCAGCCATGTGATTCTCCTCACGAGGGATATGATGAAACTCGACTCTGTTGAAGAAAGGCAGCAACCTTCTTGCATAGTCTTTGTAAGGAATCAATCCTGATTAGTATGTGTTCCAATCTCCTTTTATCTGATTGATAACCAGGGCTGAGTCGCCGTAAACGTCCAAGTTTTTGATCCTAAAATCAATTGCTTCTTCGAGACCCATAATATAAGCTTCGTATTCGGCCTCATTGTTCGTACACTTGAACGTAAGTCTAGCAGTGAAAGGAATGTGGGTACCCTGAGGGGTAACAATGATTGCCCCAATTCCATTTCCATAATGATTAACTACTCCTTCAAAGATAAGTCCCCATTGGGAACCTGGTTCTGGCCCTTCACTGGGTAGTGGTTCATCGCAGTCTTTCATTTTTAAATACATGACATCTTCGTCTGGGAAGTCAAACCCGATTGATTCTTGATCGTCAATCGGTTGATGAGCCAAATGATCGGCTAAAATACTTCCCTTAACGGCTTTCTGAGCGTGGTACTCTATGTCATATTCTGATAACAGCATCTGCCAACGGGTAATCCTTCCCGTAAGAGCAGGTTTTTCAAAAACGTACTTGATTGGATCCATTTCGGAGACCAACCAAGTAGTATGACGAATCATGTATTGGCGAAGACGTTTCGCTGCCCAAGCCAAAGCACAGTAAGTTTTCTCGAGCATCGTGTACCGAGTCTCGCAGTCGGTGAATTTCTTGCTCAAATAGTAGATGGCAGACTCTTTTCTTTTAGTTTCGTCTTGTTGGCCTAGCACACAACCCATTGAGTCTTCTAGAACTGTGAGGTAAATGATCAGTGGTCTTCCTTCCCCTGGAGGTGATAGAATCGGAGGATTCAACAGGTATTTCTTAATACTGTCGAAGGCAGTTTGGCAATCTTCTGACCAAACGCAATCCTGGTTCTTTTTCAGTAATTTGAAGATTGGCGTACAAGTAGCGGTCATAAGGAATATGAATCTAGAGATGTAGTTCAAACGTCCCAAGAATCCTCTGACTTGTTTTTCAATTTTCGGAGAAGGCATTTCTTGAATGGCCTTGACCTTGTCAGGATCAACTTCAATTCCTTTCTGGCTGACGATGAACCCTAGTAGTTTCCCTGAACGGACACCGAAGGTGCACTTGTTGGGATTCAAGTGGAGCTTGAATTTTCTCAAACATTCTAACAATTTTGACAGATGTTCAACGTGCTCACTCTCTGTTTTTGATTTTGCAATCATATCATCGACATACACTTCGATTTCTTTGTGTATCATGTCATGAAACAGAGTAGTCATGGCCCTTTGATAGGTTGCCCCGGCGTTCTTCAAACCGAACGGCATTACCTTGTAACAAAAAGTACCCCATGGGGTAATGAACGAAGTTTTCTCCATGTCTTTCGGCGCCATTTTGATCTGGTTATAGCCCGAAAATCCATCCATGAAGGAGAAAACTTTGAACTTTGCTGTGCTGTCTACCAGCATGTCAATGTGTGGTAAAGGAAAGTCGTCCTTTGGACTTGCCTTATTTAGATCCCTGTAATCAACACACATTCTGACATTTCTGTCCTTTTTGGGAACGGGTACAATGTTGGCTAACCATTGAGGATATTCTGATGTGGCGAGGAAACCCGCGTCAATCTGTTTCTGTACCTCCTCTTTGATTTTGATGGCCATGTCCGGATGAGTGCGTCCCAACCTTTATTTTACTGGCGGACATTCCGATCTCAATGGTAAGTGATGTTCCACGATGCTGGTATCCAACCCTGGCACATCCTGATAGGACCAAGCGAATACATTGGGAAATTATTTGAGAAGCTTTATCAAACTCTCTTTGGCAGTTGGACTGAGCAGTGCCCCAATCCTGATTTCTTTTCTCTCTTGCTCTGAACCCAAGTTTACCGTTTCCAACGGCTCTTTTTGAGGTTCAATGGACCTTTCCTCTTGTCTGAGTAGTCGAGAGATCTCTTCTGGAATTTTGTCGTCAACTTTTTCTTCAGCCTCGAATATCGGGAACTCAAAGTTGGGAAAAGGCATCGGATCGTATGTTTCAACGGGGTTTAAAACAAGCAATATGCATGACGTGATGATTCGTGTTTAGAAGAGATAGAGAAAATGCAAGTGTGTGCAGTGTATTTATTTTATTACTGCTTGTTTTTTATTTGAATTGTTTTTTAGGATTACCATTTTCTGAAAAAGCAAAAAGAGAAAACAGCAATTAATGCGGAAATTACAGAACGACGTTATTTTATTAATGAACAAGTCGACTCTTGAAACTACAGCCCTATAAAACAAAACTCTGTCGCTTTGGGCTAAGCGAAGAGGAAAAATTTACAGAAAGCGGGCCCTATCAAAACATCTGTTTCACCTGGGCGGGGTGAAAGGTTAAAAGACGGCAATTACTTTGACTGATGAACGACCTTCGGAACCTCGACAACAACCCATTGGCGGCGAACTCCTCGGTGAATCACAAAGTCTGGCACCTTCCTTGATTTGTCTTCAGAAATAACGTTGATTTCTGGTGGAGCGGGATCATTGGAATCTGTCTCCCAGGCAGAATTGTCGTAGGAGAATTCTTCTGTTGTATTTTGCAGAGCATTAGTGCACTCAGCTGTACCTCCCCATCCAGTTGGCTGGATATCTTTGAGCCTGATACGAGAGCTTTCGGGAGCGGTGTACTTGACCATATAGTCGTATTTTCCACTTGGTTGTCCCAGAGTGTCCCACACTTCTTTGGAACTGGAGGAGTCATCTCTCTCGATGACGTTGACCTCGGGAAAAGCATAGTTGATGAATTCAAGTCCTGCAAATGTTGCGAATTCATCTTCATGTTGAGTAGTTTCCGAATAACCTGAGTGTTGATCCCATGACATGGTGGGGACACAGGTATTCTGTTCAATGACGGTCAGCTGATTTTCATTGCTCGGCTGACTTTCTTGCCCCAAGTTTCCTGGGTAAGGTTGCCACATTGGCAGACCATCCATCGGGCCATAGTAATTGTGGTCAACGTTGTCTTTCATCAGAGTGTCCTCCTCTAATGAATTTGGCGGAGCACGGCATCCTTTCGGATCACAATCTCCATAGATCATTTCGACATTTGATCTTGGTATAAATCTCGGACTTTCTGTAGGAAAGCAAAAATGCATAGGCACCTCTTCCTGAGACATATAACCGTCCTTGTTAAGATAGGACTTCCATTCTTCATCCGTGTCAGAGGGATCTTCCTCATTGATAGCATGTACCGCTTGATACACTGGGTGAAGGAAACCTCCACTGTGGAAGAAGTTTTGAAGTGGATGAAGACTTTCGTCGTTGGCAGCTGTCTGGGTACAGGTTGTAGAAAAACCAAGACCCTTCTTTGTCTTATTGTCAGTGGGAATGACAAGTTGTCCCCATCCGGTCGTATCGGTACTCTCGACCGCTTTGATAGCATCTTTGTATGAGGAAATCGAGGTTCCTCCTTTGAAATAATTGTCCTTGCTCACCGACAGTGCTTGGAACTGCATTCCAATAACCTCCTCGGGTTCTATACCAGTAGATGATGACAAGTTACTCACAAGCAAGGCTTGTTCTCTGCAGACCGTGACAAGTTGATCATTCTTAACGAACTTTAACTTTTGGTGGAGGGTTGAAGTAACCGCTCCAGCCTGATGTATCCAAGGTCTTCCTAATAAACAACTGTATGTTGCCCGGATATCCATGACCTGGAAAGTGACTTGGAAAGTGTGAGGACCAATAGTTATGGGAAGATCAACTTCGTCGATAACTATTTTTCTGGATCCATCGAATGCTTTGACGAAGACCTAGCTGATTCTCATCGGAGAGCCTTTGAATGATAATTGCATCAAAGTAGACTTAGGCATAACATTCAGGGCTGACCCTGTGTCTACCAGTACGCTGGCTAAAGCATCGTCCTGGCAGTTAACTGTGATATTGAGCGCCATGTTATGACGGCGACCCTCTTCAGGTAATTCCTCATCACTAAATCCCAAATTATTGCAAGAAGTGAGGTTAGAGACAATGCTATCGAACTGTCTGATGGTTACATCCTGTTCCACAAAGGCTTGCTCTAAGACTTTCTGTAGAGCCTCCCTACGCGCTTCTGAACTGAGTAACAGTGATAATACCGAGATCTTTGAAGGAGTCTGTAACAGTTGATCAACAATGTTGTATTCACTCCTTTGGATGAGCTTCAGCATCTCATCGTTGTTTTTTGAAAGGTCGGGATTACTGGATTGACCGACTGGTGGATCGGGAGCTTCTGTCTGAAGTTCCTTTTCTTTGTTAACTTCCCCAACCCCTCAGTTGAAGATTCTACCACTCCGTGTTACACGACTGATGTCTGCAATATTCACGACGGAGGGTAATGGAGTTTCCTTTCCATTTTCAACTGTTGTTGCACCGTATTTGTAAGGGATAGCCTTAGTTGATTCATACAGTAATGGTCCTGGTAGATAGATGACTACGGGAGCTTTCTGATTTTTCTGACCATCATAAGTAATCTCGATCCGTTCCCGGTTGGGAACTTTAGATTCGTCAAGTAGAGGAATGATGGCAAAAACATCCCTGGTCCTATGATGACCGGAGATTGTGACAACATCCTCAATTTGATCGGCGAGGTAGCTTGGCGTCCAGTTGAGGGGTCCAGAACCCGGATATGGACGAATTTCTCCACGATCCACCTGGCCCTGAAGAGCCGCTCGCACATGGTAACACCCTCGGTTATTTTCCAAACAGACGCTACAACGGTCGTAATTGTGCAGTGGCACCTGGCCACGCCTACTTTGAATACAATGCAACCTTACTAGGTTACCTTCCACTGATCGGACATCCTGACTTTGACGTCGAGTAGGATTCCAGTTACTGATACTAATTTGCTGAGTATCTTCATCCATGTAAATTGGCATCCACCAGTGATTTAACAAGTGCTGAAGTGCCTCCTGGACAAGGGTACAACCTCGATCGTTTCCGCAACCCGCTTTACAACTGTGATAATTATGTGATACCAGGAATCCGAGTCGGACCTGTTCAGCATGTAACTTTACCAGGTTGATATTCAACACGCGAATGTCAAAGATCTGAACCATGTTGATCTGATAGGAATTCCTATCATGGTAGTCTTGGATCCATCCAAGATCCATCTGACGCTGGAGGGCCTCTTGTATGAAAGAGCATCCCTGTTTGTTTACCGAGCAAGTCAGACAGGAATTGTAATCGTGTCGCGGCAGATTATGATATTGGCTTTGCCTTGAGTGCATTGCCACCAAGTTAACATTCATTGCACGGATATCGTGGTTTTGAATGACGTTGGAATTCGTGTAGACCATGTTAACTCCACGAACTCGGTGTTCTTGGATCCATCCGAGATCCATTAGTTCCTGTAGAGCTGCTTGCACTACCAAACATCCTTGATTGTCTTTAGAGCAGATATCACACTGATGATAATTATGAGGTGGCACATGGCCATATCCACTCTGTCTATAATGCATCTTAACCAGATTGGTTTTCAACAAGAGTACATCGTAAATTTGATAGACATTGTTAGTCTCTCCTTCTATCAAATTGACTGCAGCTTTCTCATGTTGAGGCAGCGGGTTCGTGAGAACATTGGGATTCGTATCTTTGAAAGATAAGAGCCCGCTCCTAACAAGCTTTTGCACGTCAGACTTGAAATTGAGACAAGTCTCAATGTTATGCCCTAAACCTCCTTGATGATATGGGCATGTCTGATCCACCTTAAACCAAAAAGGCAGATTTTCCGGTATTGTAAGAGGAGACTTAGTCTGGATGTGCCCCTTAGCCAGTAGTAACGGAAACAGTTCTGCGTACGTCATGGGTATAGGATCAAATCCTGGTGGCCGTGTTGTATGGTTGTTGTTATATGGAGGACGAGCCTGCTGAAGAGGCTGTTGCGTCCTTTGTTGGTCAGGTTGGCTCTGCGCAACCTGAGGTTGATACGTACGAATAGGCGCAGGGCTAATAACAGGAGTCACAGCTGCTACCGGTTGATAACGTCGCCTTTGCTTTCCGAGAGAGATATTCCCAATATCTTGCTCTTTTTTCTTGGGGAGAGCACTACCGTATTTTTTAGTACCGCTCGTCGATCCAGTGTCTTTTACCAAACGTCCTTCTCGGACGGCTTCCTCAAGACGTACCCCCATGCCGACCATTTCGGTGAAATCACTGGGCGCACTGGCAACCATTCGGTCATAGTAAAATGAGCTTAAGGTCTTTAAGAAGATCTTTGTCATCTCTTTTTCCTCAAGAGGTGGACAAATTTGAGCGGCAATTTCACGCCACCTTTGAGCATACTCCTTAAAGGTTTCCTTGTCCTTTTGCGACATTGATCTGAGTTGATCTCTGCCGGGCGCCATGTCCAAATTGTATTTGTATTGCTAGACGAAGGCACCGGTTAAACTATCCTGGAAGTAGTGAATCAGTAGGTCCTGATTCTCCGTCTGGGCTGACATCCGCCGAGCGTACATCACCAGATGGCTTTGAGGGCAAGAGTTACCCTTGTATTTTTCAAAGTCGGGCACTTGGAATTTGTGCGGGACTTTCACATTGGGGACCAGACAAAGGTCTGCGGCGTCCTTTCCAAACAGATCCTGACCGCGAATGGCTTGCAGCTCCTTCTGCATTTCCAGGAACTGTTCCTGGAATTCATCCATTCTATCGAACATAGTTTCCTTCTTACCAGAAGGTGTTGGTGGAATCTGTCCTTCCGGGACAGTGTGCACCACAGGGGGTGGTACCGTGACTACGGCAGTAAATCTTGGCGTTTCCCGAAGTTTGTAACCTTCAGGAGTCTTCAGTATGCCCCTGGCATCTTCGCTTTCCCAAAGTTTGTAACCTTCAGGCCCAGCGGCTTCTGTTGTGATTCCCTGATCTTCAGTGATCGGCGGAACATATCCTTCTGGGATATAGTTAACAGGCACGCCCCAAGGACGATCTTTCGGTATCTGATACCTAGGATCATACTTCTCCACGATGGGAGTTGAGGTGATCTCGGAGATCACAGTCCGTTGTAGCTGAGCTTCTGCCATGGCTTGCATGTCGTTACGAAGCTTTCTCATATCCTCTCTCAGAGCGTCGATCTCTTCCTTCAACTCTCTGTTTTCTTCCTCAAGATCATCCATCTTTTTCTGACGATTGGCCCGAGTATTGTACGAATGAGACAGTTTGACTCTAGAACCGAGACACAAACGTGAGATTCGTAGGTAAGAAGAATACGCGATGTGAGAATGATGAATGCAATGATTATATTAATTGTTTTTTGGTTTAATCAAAATAAACTTCGACAATTAGATTGCAAATATCAAACAGTGGGGAAACCCCTTTTTATTGAAATTCAAAGGATTACAGAAATGGAAATACAGTAGATTACAAAGTGCAGAAACAGAAGCCTAAGCTAATGGGTCCCGAGTCCTCTCTGAAGAGAAATCGGGTGCTGATTCTGATATCTTCTTTTTCTTTGACCGGGGCTCTTGGGCCGTTGTCGGGTTGTCATTCCTTTGCCAGGTGAAAGGAGTGAGCAAATTCCTTTGGACATCTTGATTCTCTACAGCATGTTGCTCCAAAATCTCAATCATAGCATCTTTTTCTTTCAGTAATTGTTGTATTTTGATGCACTCTATGTCGAGGGTGCGGTACTTGTTCTTCCAGGACCTTCTCTCCTTTTGAACTTTGTTGAGAGTAACCTGAAGCTTTTCAGTTTCCGTCATGAAGTACATGACATATTCCTTTGGCGGAAGAATTTCGTAACGAGGATAAGGCATCTTTAGCTTGAGAGCTCTAGTTTGTACCCAGTGGAGATAAGGCTCCACCGAGACACAGTCCGGTTTTCCTAGAGACTCTCGTCCTTTCTTATGAACCTGTTTCCAAGCATGCACTATTTCCATCTTTAGTGCTCTGTCATTTTCTCCTTCCTTGAAGAAAAGACCTTCCAGATGAACACCCAGTGGGATGTGTCTCATCGGGTATCCAAATTGACGGCGAACCAATACCGGATGGTAGTTGATTCCTCTTTTAGTTCCTATGAGGGGTACGTTGGGGAAGTTTCCACAATGATCAATGATCCTGATTCCCTCATAAATCCTATTACACCAATCTATATCGGAGTTGGTGAGAGACATGATCTTCTGTGACCAACGTAAGGCACTCTTACAATCCCAAAAAGCAGCAGACTTGGGCAAGTGAGAGATAAACCATTTATAAAGCAGAGGTACACAGCATGTGATCTCCCCTCCGCTGTATAAATTCCCCAAGTGTACAGAATGATACACATCTACGAGCAAAGTCGGCACAGGGTTTCTGATGAGAAAAACCTGAATGGAGTTAATATCGACGAAGTTATTGATGTTGGGAAACAAAATAACCCGTAGGTGAGCAAGACAAAGATGCTTTCAAAAGCAGTCACGTTTCCTATACTGGCAAAATACAGGGCCTTCTTTGTCAAGAACTGGGCTGGAAAACCTTGGATGCCACCCTTAGTAGTCATGTGAGTCCTGACCTCAGACTCGTCCAAATGGATTACTCTTGCAATGGTCTGATTCTTTGGAATTTCTTCCAGTCCAGAAAATGGAGCTCGATCAGTGATATGTAGATCAGCTAAATGAGAATACTCCTCCAGCGTTGGTGCTAGCTGGTAATCCGGGAATGTGAAACAGTGATAAACCGGATCGTAAAACTGAACGAGCGCATCCATGATTCCCTCAATCACATGGACTCTTAACAGTGGTAGAAAACCTCCGTGCTTGGCTCCGAAAGCCTCAGGGTTAGTGATCATCCTCGCTAACCTTCTCAAATCCTCTAGCTTTGGAACCTTGAAGGTATACTGGTGAGTTCTCCTTCTACCGAAATCCATTAGGGCAATCCTTTTCTCTGATATTTGCAATCACAGTCTTAGTTTAATTTGAAAAACAAAGAGACTGGAAGAGAAGTTTTTTGAATGTTTTAATGTTTTTTTAGATGAATGTATGAATGCAGCACACAAAAACATAGAAAAAACATGGGGTCAAAGGGTCGTTGTCATGAAGTCAAGGCTCTACCCATCCCCAAAGGTTTATACTAGGGTGATTTTTGCACCTGTACTCATTATCATCAGCTCCTCCCAGGAAAGCAAAACAACAAGCGGATCGCCAGCGAGTTGTAAAGCAATCTTAGAGTAAGTGCCATTCACCGAGAATAGATCACCAGCCTCAAATGAGGGTAGTATCGCGTAACAACTATTTTCGATAGTTTCCACACTACGAAAGGGTTTGGCTCCTCAGCTTCTCAGACTTAATAACCGACCCATTGTCTAGGTGAGAGAATGGGTTGCGTTGGTCAGCCTCCATTGAGGTTGATGGTCGACCCCGTCGCCATCACTTATCTTAAGTGTATACTCAATCTTTCCACATACGGCATCACCCGTATTCCCATTAGCAGAAAAATAAACATGTATAGCAATTAGGAAAAGCAGTATATATATTTGTCCTAAACATCCTAGACCTTTAAAGCCAAGGATCCTAAGTTCCTGACAGAAAATGGGTTCCCCGGCGGAAGCCCCAATCTGTGGTATTTACACAAGAGAAGAAAAGGAAGACCGTGGCTAGATCTAACTTTGAAAGGCCCCACGCTGGGCGCCATTTTTCTGTAGCGAGCGATTTTGGACGCGGTTCTTAAGCGCTGGTCGCTCTCTGCGGTTGAGCTTAAAACTACAGGTCGATTCATTTTTTATCCTATTGTGAGCTGAATAAGGAAGGGAAATAGATGTCTCCAATTAACCCTGCTTGCATACTGAGTTTAAACAGCGGTCTGTTAGGTTATGGATGCTATCAATGTGGGGGGGCCTTTGTACTGGTTATTTGTATTTTCACCAATACGGTTTTCTCTAGGCAGAAGGTTTCTGGCGGGGAACGAGGATTAGGATGTTAGGACTGATGTTTATGAGAGTATGGGATTTTGGGTTTTTGTTTAGTGTGCTCGCTAAGATTTTTCTTTCAATCTTATGCCTACGTATTCCCGTTTACTGAAACAGGGAAATCAGAGCGTTCGTAGTTCCTCCTATTCTATGGGAGGAAATGGGTGTTTTTGTGTCTTGTTCAAAGCCCAAGACGTGAAGCAAAAGGTGTTTTGTATCTTGTTCAAAGCCCAAGATGCGAAGCTAAAGGACCTCGACTTTAGAGAGAATTTGTCATCTCTAAAGAGGGGTTTGTATAAAGGAGGATTACTTTAACCGGGATATGCGGATCCTAGCAATGCCATAATTTCCTTTATAGGGGGTTTTTAACCTGAAGGGGAAAACTTTAACTCAGTGTAGAGCAATGTTATCTTTCCTTAGGAATTTCTCATGCTAAAAGAGGGACAGTGGCGTGGATGTAGATGATCCAGAGGCTTGCCGCTTACAGCGATTAGATGAAAGGAGTTGTTGATGTTTGTGTACTGTGAACGAGGCACAGCTTTGATGCTAAAAGGTTGATTGGATCAACCAATGGTTTTCTTATATAAAGCCTAAGAGGAGGCTAATATGTGTCTCGTACAAAGCCCGAGAGAGAGGCGAAAAGGTTTTGACCCGACGATGGAGTCTTTTGGTATCTCGTATAAAGCCCGAGATGAAGGCTATTGTTTGTTTGGCTTGATAAGAACCCTTTTGTATCTCGTATAAAGCCCGAGATGGAGGCTAAAGGGGTGATTGACTCAATGAGGGAGTCTCTTTATGTGTCTCGTACAAAGCCCGAGAGAGAGGCTAAACATTGTTTGACTCCGCTGGGGAGAATCTTTTGTGTCTCGTATAAAGCCCGAGATGGAGGCTAAACGTTTGCTTCGCGAGGAAGAATCATTGTACAAAGCCCAAGAGGAGGCTACAGTAACTGTTTTCACTCGAGTGACAGGTCCAGTATACTGATTTTTAAAGAGAAAATCAGTTCTTATATGAGCAACAATGTACTCATGGATTTGATTCAAAGATCCGGGATATTTCCTTTTCTTTAAGGAAACGGGAAATCCAAAGGGTATTGAGACTGTCCGAGCCTGCAGGTTTCCTTCCTATTTAACGAAGGGGTCACTCGAGAATGTCTTTGAGACTCAAGGAAGTTAGACTGTCCAAGTCTAGAGTGTCATCTCTTGTACTATGCTTTGAGAAACAGTAGTAGGCTCTTTAAAGGACTATTCTATGAAGATGACTAGTTTCTGTTCCTATACCTCTAGGAGGTCGTCGGGACAATTTGTACGAAGCCCAAGAGGAGGCTGGAAACTTTTAAGAAGCCGAGAGGTCCTTGTACTAAGCCCAAGAGAAGGCTATCATTCCCGGAGGAAGAGATCATTATACGAAGCCTAAGAGGAAGCTGTGAATACTTCTAAGAAGCCGTAGGGTCCTTGTACTAAGCCCAAGAGGAGGCGGGGTTGCTTTTAGGAAGCCTATGGGTCCTTGTACGATGCCCAAGAGGAGGCTGATGCTTTTAAGAAGCCGTAGGGTCCTTGTACTAAGCCCAAGAGGAGGCGGGGTTGCTTTTAGGAAGCCTATGGGTCCTTGTACGATGCCCAAGAGGAGGCCGATGCTTTTAAGAAGCCCGTGGGTCCCCAAACCCCGAGAAATTCAAGGCAAGCTATTCACAAGGAATAGATCAAGTCAAGAAAGTTCGAGAATTTGGAAGAAACTCAAAGATGCCATTCACGGAGAAGACATTCATCTCTGGGAGTAGAGTTTCTTGACAATTCCTAATGAGGACAGCCAAAGAGAAGACTGTATCTGGTGATCCTATTGGGGATTTAGTTGTCTATTTCTACGAATAAATGAAACGGCGTCACCTAGTTCTAGACGTAGTTGCCGGGGAAACTCGAAATATCTATACTATTATTACACAGTTGATATGAGTTTATGAAAGAAGACTTACAGCGAAACAGCCCCACAATACAGTTTATATGTACATGAAAGCGGTAAATGAAAGCGATAACCACTTACTCGGTTGTAGAGCTTCCATGCTGTTTGGTTAGTTGTTCAACAAAGAAAGATTGAAAACAACAGTATATACAAAATCAAAGGAGAAAGTGCTTCAAAAAAGAAAGATTTGGGGCTTACAGCTCAAGGAGAGGCCCAGGGTTTTATCAGCGAGCGCACTGTTGAATTTATACAGATGGGACTTATACAAGTGACTGAGGCCAAAAAAGGTTTTCTGTACAAAGGGATGGGTCTTACACTCTCTCAAGAGGCCCAAAATGTTTAAAGAAAAAGAGTGGGGCTTATAACACGAGGGTAGGCCCAGTTGATTCTTCCGTTTGAAATGGCGATTGCGCCGAGGTTTTCTTTTAACGCAGAGGGACTTATACAATAAGTGAGGCCCAAATGATTTTGGTTAAAAGGGGGTTGGGTCTTACACTCTAATAGTGGCCCAAAGTGTTTGAATGGGTCTTATAGCTCAAGGAGAGGCCCAAGGTTTATTTTTCAAAAGGGCGATGATCGCGCTGTTGGTTTTTGACGGTATCGGGACTTATACAATAAGTGAGGCCCAAAAAATGATTTGGTCAAAAAAAATATTGGGTCTTACACTCTATTAGAGACCCAAAGTGTTTTTAAAAGTTTGATGAGGGTTGAATTGATTCAAAACCCTAATTTGTTTTCAAAATGTATTTTTAATTGAACAAAAATTCAATTAAAATGATTAATATTTGTTAAATACATGAAAACAAGTTATGATCTTGGACCAATGTTCCAAAAAATCAGGTTTCTTCCTACAAAATGATTGAAGTCAAATTAGGGTTAGAAAATGAAAAGAAAAGAAACATTTTAAATGCTAAAAACACATAAAACATTCATTCTTTTCAAAAATATCAAATATAGGAAATAAATAATATTTTTGGGATTTTTTGGTAGAATCAAATATTTCAACATTTTTGTGAATTATTGCAAAAAGAACCAATCAAAAATGATAAAAATTGAAGAAGTTATTAATTTTTCAAATTATTAAAAATAATAATATGAAAAATAACAAAATAAAAAAAGTGATAAAAAGAAGTCTGGGGCGAGGGGGATTCGAACCCCAGACCTCTCGCTTGTCAATACACACAAAACCAGCTGATGAACCGCTGGGGTGCAATGCCAATTCAAATATTATATGGCAAGGGAAAAATATATAGAGAACTTGTTGGATTTTCTGAAAATGGCACCATGGCCATCTTCCTCCTCGAGCTCGTGCATGAAGCACCCTATCTCCCTCATATCTCCACCATTGGACATGATTCAAACACCAAACCCGTGCATTTTTTCACAAGGAATAAGATGGCAATACCCAATTTTATTCATTTTCAGTGTGGAGTAAAATAATCATGATGAACACAGATGAACCCTAATTTGCAAAAGCAATCGTGCAGGCATGGTTATAAGGTCTATGATCCAATTTCTTGAGGCAAAACAATCAACATATGATGGCAAGCAATTGGCAAAAATATCATGCGAGGAAATATGCATGGATCATGGAGTTTGAGTTTGAAGCTCACCTTGATGCAAGCTGAAATGGAACTTTGCTCAGATGGTGTTCCAGTCGTGAATTGATGATCCCTACAGCTTCAATGGATGTTATGGAGTGTGTTGCAAGCTTTGGAACACTTTGAAACTCTTTGGATCAAGCTGGAGACCTCCACCTGCAAAATTGAAGCATAATGGCTTGGTGGAAGAGTGATTTTGAGCCTAAGGTGTTACAGTCAGTGTTTAAGTGTTTGGACACCTCAGATACATCATATGTGATGTGTTTGAGCAATTGGAATTGATTGCCTATGGCTGCAACTCAAAACCCGATAGTGGTTACTCAAAAACAAGAAAACTTGAGGTTTAAGAAAGAATGAGAGAAAGTAGTGTTGTAACTGGCTTTGGTGTGAGTTGAATGATCCATTGGGACCTCTATTTATAGGTGATCAACTTTTATTTTGGAGGAATAGTGAATGGCTGCTGGATCAGATCACATTTGCATGGATTAGCTTGGAGGATTTCTTCTCAAGCAAGGCAAGCTAGCCATTCCCAAGGGCAGGGCTATGCCTTAACCAAAATCACATTCTTCAGATGTTTTTATTGTTGTTTAATCAGAGAATTTGACTGAGTAGAGTAGCTACCTTGACAATGCACTATTCCACATTAATGCACTTTGAATTCAAGGCAAAATGTGCCAAAGTGGATGAATTTAAAGTTGAAAGATTCCTTGGCTTTTTTACTCAGATTTATCAGTTGGATCAGTTGCATTGTGATTGGTTTAAACACAGGTGGCATGCTGATCTTTAGCTTTTGGTTCAAAATCGTGTGTGGCAAGCAAACATGCAAACTGATTTTTCCAAAACAGCTTGCAGCAGCATGGCTTTGGGCATGGATTTCTCTTGGCTCAAGTTTAATCAATTCATGTTGTTGAGCTCTTTGAATTCTTAGTAACATATGCAACAATATTGATGTTTAACTTTGGACTTGATTCAGCTTGCAACTATGTGAAAAGATCTCACAAGTTTTGGTGTTTCAACAAAATCTGTCTTGGAAGACCAACCCTCGCTGCTGCTGATCGCGAAGACGACCAGCCCTCGCCGACCCGGCTGTGGTGGCCCTTCTGGAGGCGCTCAACAAGACCAACCTCCTGATCCTTCAGCAGAACGAAAGGATCGGGACTTTGGAGGAATCCGCCCGTCCAAGATCCCCGCCTTCGAGGAAAAACCATCGACGGTCCAAGAGCCCGCAACCTCGGCGAGAAGTCGACTGACGGCTACGCCAAGAACCAGAGTCTCGTGCTGTTTGGAAATGCGACCAGGATTCCCCGCGGAACCAGCACTCTCCCGACCACAAGAGAACCCGAAGAGACAAGCAGTCACCTCCGGTCAGGTCAAAGGGTCAGGCCCGTTCACCTTCCCCCTGAAGAAGTCGTCGACACGAGCGAGTCATCCGGTCCCCATCACCAACCAGTTCCAGCAGCGATGATGAGCCTCACGGCCCATTATCCCAAGAGATCTTGGCAACACGCCTCCCCAAGGGCCTAGAGAAGCCCCCAGCACTGGGCATGTACGACGACACGACTGACCCTGACGAGCACATCGAAAACATCAATGCACTGTTGGATTACCGTGGCGTCCGGGGCGCCATCAAGTGCCGGCTATTTCCAACCACGCTCTGAAAAGGGGCAATGACTTGGTACAAGCAGTTGCCCGAAGAATCTATTACGTCGTGGAAGCTACTGGGGAGGATGTTCTCCCGAAATTTCACTGCGTCGCAGCGTCACCCCAAGACTAAAGCCTCCCTTGGGGCCATAATCCAAGGAAAGGACGAACCTCTCCGGGCATACATCGAGAGGTTCAACAAAGAAGCCTTACAGGTCCCTACAACGGACGAGATGAAAAAATTTCTGCTCGAGCAGGGGCTCCGCCCAGGCTCAAAATTCTCTAAAGTCGTCGGCCTCGCACCTCCGAGGAATCTGGATGCCCTCCTCCTCAAGGCACAGTCGTACATCCAGTACGAGGAGAAGGAAGCGGCCAACTCCGTCCGAGCTTCCCGCCAGCAAGAGAACACTCGGGCCTCAAGAGGTGAAGAAGCCTCGACATCCCGTCGAGGAGAAAGGAAGCGTGAAGACCTTCCACGGGACTCCCGCGACAGCAAGGGACCCTCCGGACGATTCCACGACTATACTCCCTGACCATCTCCAGGGAGAAGATACTATCAGAATGCGCGAATTCGGAATTCAAGCAAGTAGGGGTCCACTTCCCCAAGCAAATACCGGCCAAACCCAACGCCGACAAATCGAAGTACTTCCATTTCCATAAGAGTCACAGCCACACTACCAAAGACTACATCCATTTGAAGGATGCTATCGAGATACTGATCAGGGATGGCCATCTGAAACAGTTCACGAGAAAGAAAGACGCCCCCGACAAAACATCCAGGAGTCCAAAAAGGTAGAGGAAAAGGTGCCTTCCTCAGAAGAGGCCAACATCCAGGTCTCCATGTCCGTATTATGACCAGAGGACTTCTATGTCCCAGATGAGCTCATCGCTCCTGCCTACTTCGCGGCCCACAGCCCGTGGGAAACATTCCCCTCCGCCATGGTCATCTCGGGCGGGGGCTTCAATAAAGTCACGGTGGGCTCCATGAAAAGGAAATTCGAGCACCTAATCAGCACGAGCTCCAGCAAGATAACCATGCTCGACCAAGCCCAGAAGGGCTCCGTCCCCATCTCCTTCTACCGGGAAGAGCTCCTCGGAGGATCTCCAAACTCGAGCATACCCTTACTTGTCAGAGCTCGAATGGCGAACTTCGACGTTCACAGAATCCTTGTCGACCAAGGTAGCTCGATCGACATTATGTACTCCCAGCTGTTTTCGACACTTCAGCTGGACGAATCACACCTCACCCCCTATGTGGGGTCTGATTTGCAAGGATTTAATGGATCAGTGACCAAACCTTGGGGGTACGTTGAACTGATCGTAACCTTTGGATCGGCAGAGACGACCAGGTCTGTCAAAGTGCAGTTTCTGGTGATAGATTGCTCGTCACTGTACCAGTGTATCTTCGAAAGACCAACATTGGCCGAGTTGGTAGCTGTGCCTTCAATCGTCCACCTCAAGATGAAGTATTACACCTCAAAGGGGATGGTCGCCACCCTCCATGGCGACATCGAAGTCGCACGTTTCGAAGCAGCCACGAAGGGACTCAACGCCATCACCTCCAAGCCAAAGGTATCGAGCAAGCCAGCCCTGCCCTGTTGTTTCAAGGAAGCTAAGCCTCTACCTCAGGTCGACTCCATTGACCTCGACAGCCGCTTCCCCGAAGAAGACCAGAAGGAGGAACAAGCAGCCTCAACCAGCTCGTCTACCCTATCCAACAGTAGCTTCCATCCGATGCGCCCAATCCCAGATAGCAACTTTGAGTTCGTTTTGTTCGGTGACGACCCCCAGCGGGGAGTGAAGATTGGAGCGGACCTCCCCGACATCGCGAGGAAGCAACTCAAGGCCTGCCTCCGTGAGAACGCCGATCTCTTCGCCTGAAGCGCCGGCGAGATGCCCGGCTTGGACCCATCCGTCACCTGCCATCAACTCACGATTGACCCGGCCGTCAAAGCAGTAGCACAACGTAGGAGAAAGCAGTCTCCGGAGAAAACGGAGGTTACAGAAAAAGCGGTAAAGGACCCCCTCAAGGCCAAATTCATCTCGGAGGCCAAGTACACCACTTGGCTGTCCAACGTTGTACTTGTGAAAAAATCTAATGGCAAATGGCAAATGTGCATTGACGACACCGATTTTAATAAGGCATGCCCGAAGGATGCCCACCCCCTCCCCAATATTGATAAACTTGTTGATAATTCTACCGATTTTAAACTTTTATCATTCATGGACGCCTATTCGGGCTATAATCAAATTCCAATGGCAATGAGCGATAAAAATACACGGCCTTCATGACTGAATCGGGCAACTATTACTACAATGTAATGCCCTTCGGCCTAAAGAACGCCGGCGCGACCTATCAAAGAATGATGAACAACGTCTTCCGGGGAGAGATAAGCGACATGCTCAAAGTCTATATGGACGACATGATCGTAAAATCCCACGAGGAAACTGATCACACTGCCCATCTAAGGAAGGTGTTCGAACATGCCAGAAAATACAAAATGAGTTTCAACCCGGAGAAGTGCACATTCGGTGTCCGGGCAGGCAAGTTCCTCGATTTCTACTTAACAGAACGAGGAATAGAAGCCAACCCCGATAAGTGTCGAGTATTCTCCGAGTTTCCGACGCCCAAGTCAAAGAAATCCATCCAGTCCCTCAACGGGATGCCCGCGTCATTGTCCCGTTCCGTGGCCAAGTCTGCCCAACACACCTTACTATTCTTCAAACTCCTCCGCAAGGAGGCAGCATTCGGATGGACCGAGGAATGTGACAAGGCTCTTCTCCACCTAAAACGAGCACTCTCAGAACCACCCGTTCTCTCTCGCCCGGACAACGGCGAAACTTTATACATGTATCTCGTCGTAGCAACCGAGGTGGTAAGCGCCACTCTTATCTGCGAGACGCCTGACGGGCAGAAGCCCATATATTTTACGAGCAAAGCACTGCAGGGGCCAGAGTTGAGATACCAGCAAATAGAAAAAGTGGCGCTGGCCCTCATCAACGCAGCTAGAAGAGTGAGACACTACTCTCTAGCCCACACGATTGTGGTTCGAATAAATCAACCCGTAAACAGCTACTGGGACGACTAGACATGGCCGGTAGAATGCTCAAATGGTCGCTCAAACTGTCCGAATTTGACATCCAGTTTGAGAGTAGGAAAACCCTCAGGCCCAGGCTCTGGCTGACTTCGTTGCAGAAATGACATTCGCAGACTCCCTCGCTCGCGGAGTACGCAAATGGACCATTTTCGTGGACGGGGCCTCCAGTTCGGCCAGAAGCGGAGCGAGCATCATACTAGAAAGCGACGAGGGAATCATCGTTGAAGTATCACTCACCCTGTCCTTCCCCACCTCTAACAACCAGGCTGAGTACGAAGCCTTCCTCGCCGGGTTACGCTTGGCTGAAGACTTTGGCGTAGAAGAAGTCGTTATTTGCACAGATTCACAACTCGTGGCCCTTCAAGTCCGAGGAGAATATCAAGCCAAGAACGACAACCTGGCCAAATACTTAGCCCTGGTCAAGAAGAAGATGACGAAGTTCGCAGCGGTAGAGGTAAAGCATGTTCCCCTCGAACACAATGTTCGGGAAGACGTTTTGTCCAAACTAGCCAACACGAAGAAGAAAGGCGGAAACAAGTCTGTCATACAAGAAGTACTTCCTCGAACCAGCATTGAGAAAGCTTCCCCGATGCTCGACATACAAGTGATCGACGACAATAATTGCTGGATGACCCCCATTTATAACTACCTCGCTAGAAACGAACTCCCGTCCGACCCTAAAGAAGCCAGCGTAGTCAGGCGAAGAGCCTGCTCCTACGTCCTGGTCAAAACTAAACTCTACAGACGAGGATTCTCCATCCCACGGCTCAAGTGTGTCGAGGAAGAAATGGTCACCCATATCTTGTGCGAAATCCACGAAGGAATCAACACCCAACATCTCGGAGGAAGGTCCATTGCCCGAAAGGCCCTCCGAGCAGGATATTACTGGCCAACCATGCAACATGACGCTAAAGAGCACGTGAAGAAATGCGATAAATGCCAACGACACGGGGACATGCACCTAGCTCCACCTAACGAGCTCAAATCTATGTCGTCCCCGTGGCCATTCGCTTGGTGGGGCCTGGACATCCTGGGACCATTCATGGTAGGATCAAACCAGAACAAATACTTATTAGTAGGCGTGGACTACTTCACAAAATGGATAGAAGCGGAGGCTCTAGCCAAGATAACTGCCCTTAACATACTGTGTTTCTACAAACGAAACATCCTCGCGCGTTTTGGCATCCCCCAGGCGATATTCACAGACAATGGGACACAGTTCACGGGCAGGAAGTTCCAAGACTTCGTCGCCCATCTAGGCACGAAACAACACTTCGCATCCGTTGAACATCCTCAAACAAACGGGCAAACAGAGGCGGAAAACCGGGTCATCCTTCGAGGCCTCAAACGGAGGCTGGACGAAATGAAGAAGGCTTGGGTCGAGGAGCTGCACAGCGTCTTATGGGCATACTACACAACTCCACACTCATCAACCGGGGAGACCCCCTTTCGCCTGGCTTACGGGACCGAAGTTGTGATCCCCGTCGAAGTTGACGTACCCTCCAAGCGGACAGAATCGCCCCTAGACGAAGATATGAACGACGAGGCACTAAGGGAGGAACTCGATCTCGTCGAGGAAATCCGAACAGGGGAAATCCTCCGCAAAGCCTCATTAAAACAAAAAATTGCCATCAGGCACAGCGCCAAAGTCATACGACGAGAGTTCGACGTGGGCAGCCTCGTCCTAAGGAGAAACCATAAAGACTCTCGCGAAGGCAAACTAGCCGCCAACTAGGAAATACCCTATCGTGTCCGGGCAAAAATGGAGAATGGGGCCTATTACCTAGAACGTCTCAACGGGGAAGAGCTTGCTCGAACATAGAACGCAGAAAAGCTAAAACAATACTACAGCTAAGGCCTTAACTATTGGTTCGATCCGTCACGACGACGAGCATCACCTACCGACCATGATGCACGCCTAGGTACAAGCGTCGCATGCCAGTGAAGCAAAACCCCGCTCAGGAACGAGCCGGGTCTCTGCTCGACAGTGGTCCCTTAATCGAGCACCGCCGTCGTCAAAGTACCACGACAGGCAGAACACCCAGCTCGCGATGGGAGGTTCACACTGTAAACTCAGGCCTCAAACACAACCTGAGCTCCGCATCCTTGCCCGAATATTCCCCAGCCGTTCGTCCAGTACCCCTTACTGACAAACACATCTACAACGGGCAATCCCCAAAAACTTAAAGCAAAACAAAGTAATCCCTATTGCGGGCATACATGCATGAACGAGCATAAGTACAACACTTAGCGAAATTTAAAGCAGATAAAGCCATGCAAGTCACAAAACTGGCCACGAGGATCGGGCACATAATTAAAAGTAGTAGGTGGCCTCAAGGACCATAATTGTGCTTGATTACATAAACTGGGGGCCATGCCCCCCATTCAAAATAAGTTACAATAAATTACACGGCACGCAGGCCGGACAAATTACAACAACAACAAAAACCTTCACTCATCCATCTGGTTAGTCTGCTCGACGTTAGGCTAGGGCTCCTGGCTTTCCACGGGCTGATCATCGGCGTGCTCTTCGAGGAGGGAGTCCGGTCTAATTATCCGGCCATCTTCGACGTGCGCCAGATAGTGGGTACCCTTGGTGGAAATGTCAAGTTCGGGGTTCACCACCCGCACTTGAGACCCGACATTCCTGAAGGATTCGTCCGTAATGACGATGTTGTCATCCTTGGCCGTCAACATATGGGCAACAAGCTCATACCTTGTCTTTAGCTCCTTCACGTTCTCGGGTTCATCTTCGCCCGAAGCATTAGCCGCTCTCAGCTGCTCGACCAGCTCCTCAGCCGCCTTCTTCTCTGCAGCCAGCGTAGAATTCTTCCACTTTAGCTTGGTCACCTCCTCGTCCGCCTTCTTCCGGGCATCCTCAGCGCTCGTGGCCTCCTCCTTGGATTTTCTCGCCGTCTCTTCCAGAGATGCTATGGTAGCCCGGGCAGCCCTCAATTCAGACTCGGTGGCAGAGTCCCCTTCAGCGTAGATGGCCGCCATCTCCAAAACTTTGACTAGTGTGGAGGCATCTTGGGCCACCAGCGCCCTTCTGCTCGGACGGTCCATGCCCTCTTGCCGGAGAGACTCTACCCGCGGCACGACCAACAACGTTCCCTCGAAGAACCGTCTGTCATGAATGCATGAAGGAAGTTCGAACTTCCCTTTTTCCGGCGCCCGGGTGAGATCCACCCCTTCGGTGGCCCTGAACCGCTTGGGCCGTGAGGCCAGAGGAAAGGGAGATCCCTGGGGGACAGGAGTGGGAGAAGATGTCCCTGCAACAGGCTGAGGAAGAGTGAGAGCACGCTGGGAGAATCGGGTCTTAGGAGCAGTTGCCCCGGACTTGTTTCTCGCGAGAGCATTCTTTACCATCCTTTCGTGAGCAAGAGGCATCTCACCTGCATAAACAAAATACAGACATGTTAGACGAGGAAGGAAACATAAGTCGGATAATTAAAACAACTAAGACTACCAAGCAATTTATAAGCTTCCGCGGGAGTCTTGCACTCCAAAAGGGCCTTGGTGTTGATGAAACGATACTCCACCCTCTGGCTTCCATCCTCCTCGAAGATGAGGTCACCCTTCTTCGTCCAGCATTCATCAAGCCAGAAAGAGTTGACATACTTCACCAGCGTATCGTAAGCAGCGGCATCTTGCCCATCTAGGTTGTGCGGCTGGAGTACATACTTATTAGGCTCCTTGGTAAAGTGGCCAGGTCCCCGGTGAAAGGGGAACTTGAACCGTCTCTCCCCGACAAACCTCTCAGTCTCATCGTGCAGGTCTTTACCCTCCTCATCAACTTCGATCTCCCAGACATACGTGCAATCCCGGGCAGCTTCCGATACGGGCTCTATAATGTAAAACCTCTCCTTGAACGTCCGTATCGATTCTGAAAAGGGCTTGAATAGCTTGCGAGACTATTTCAACGAAACCCAACCGTACCTCCTCCCCGTCAGCTTCCGTTGAAGATGAAATACAGTGAAAACTAAGCGGAGAGTAGCCTCTATCCTCAAGTACTCGCACGTTAGCTCAAATACCCGGATGAAGGCCAGCGAGTTCGGATGCAGCTGCGTCAGAGCCAAATCCAGATGCACGAACACTGACTGCTGGAAATCAGTGAACGATAACCTCAGTCCGAGTTCCTTGAAAGCGTACTCGTACATAGCAAAATGCTCCCTGAAATTTGTGCAGACCTTATCGCCCTCAGAGGAAAAGTGCACCTTCCACTCCCCCTCTGGCCCGACGACCGTGAAGACATCCCCTAGATACGCCGGGAAGGTGGATACATGCTCGGCTGGCTCAGCCACCATCCAATCCTCTGTGGAGCCTTCAACAGTATCCTCTTCCATTTCCTCCTCCTCCCCGGCTGCACTGGGGACACTCGAGGATTTCGAACTGCTGCTTTCCGAGGAGCTCGCTTCCTCCTCGGACGAATCTATTATAATCTCCCCGTCTGGCCCTGTCGCCATATCAATCACCTGAAAAGCAAAGAAAAAAGTGAATTCGACAAAGAATCAAATCCACCCTTCCACCGCTAGTCAAGTGAAAGGGCGCGTAAAGGGCTTAGGACAACGTCCCCAGCCTAAGCCCTAACTTAAAACAAAAAAACTCAAGAGTCTCCCACGAGGAGACGCCCGGGACGAACCACTTCCGTACGAGGAACTTCCTCGGGCCACTTCCTAGTTTCCGTTTGAAGCTTCACCGGAAACTGTAAAGCCTCACCGGAAACTGCAAATGCTCAACCAGAAACTTCATCATTACACCGGAATCTGAGCAATCACGGCGGTTACACATGCATCGTCATCGCGAAGACGCCGGAAACCGCCCTATTCAAGAGATATCCTACTAACCCGGCGGTCTCGTCGGCGGCGAAAAATGGCCTAACCACCGTCCACCACAAACAACCACCGGAAATGGAGCAATTCATCTTCTAAACCTAAACCTAACCGCAAGCAATCTACAAATAACCATAAAAAAGAGTAAAGAAGCACGGAATCAGAAAACTTACTTGATTAAAATGATGAAAACGGTTGCTCAGAACTGGGTACGGCGGCCGAAACAGCAAACGGCGGTGACAGACAGATGCTCTGAGGAAGATGAAGAGAAAAGAGAAGCGAAAAGTTCAGAATGAACCGAGTCTTCCCCTTTTATACTGAGGGGCACGTGTGGAGGCACGCCCTCGTAGGTCATGATGGCTATTAACTAGCCATCATTGCTTAGTAACTGCTACACAAGGCTCGAGGCACACGTGGCGCCCTAACGTTTCAATTCCTCCTTGTAGCACCCCAAAATTTGCTCTCCTACCTTTAGTACTAACTGGCTTATGTTTCATTTCATTTTTGCATTATCATGTGTGCATATCATTGGTTCTTAGCATGGAGTCAAGGTGCTTGAGGCAGTTCAAGAGGAGAAGGTGGTCTTCAAGGGCCAAGTTTCATACCATTTATCAGGAATCAAGGGTTGGTACAAAGTTACTAAATATGGAAATGACCTATAATTTGAAAGTTTCCATTTTGGGCAAGTTTTTGCACTACATTCAACTTGACTTTTCATCATCAAGGAAGCTTCTAATGAATTTTTCTCAAACATGAAAGTTGAAGATCTTTTTCTCCCCTTTCCAACAAGTACTAGATGGTCTCCATGTCATTTGTGAAACTCAAGTTATGATCAAAAGAAGGCAAGGTGGCTTTTAGGGTTTTCTTATGGTTCCATTTTCACAACTTTTGTATTTTGGGACATATTGACCTATAATTGGTTCCATTGCTTCAAGTCACATTCCAACATCCAAGTGCACCTCATGAGGATCATCTTTGGCCCTGGAATCAAGTGGATCCATGACTTATTCATCACTTATTTCACATTATGCAAAATTGCAAGATGCATCAAAACTCACAAACCAAGACATTTCAAGGCCCAAATCCAATTCAGGTGTGATTAGCAATTGATACGTGAGTGATCCATCATAGAATGCTTGGGTGTACACGCATGGAGGGGGGTGTATGATTCAAAATGAAAATTTCCAAAATCACCCAAAACTCATTAATTGAGGAATTAATCAGACCTAAATGATATTCAGTGGAATGACCTAGAGTATTTAAGCTTACTCATGCACTGATTGGAGAGGAGGCACGTTATTTTGAGGAGACTTCAAGTTTCAACCCTAATCCTTCATTCCTTCGAATCTCATCATCCACAAGAGCTTTTCACAAAGTTCTTTCACATTCTGAGTCCTGGGGATCCATAGAATACAAAGCTCACATCATTTGAAGCTAACAACAAGTGTACAAATTGTGTGATCTCAGGTTAGTGACAATATCATGATCTTAAAACTCAATTTTTTTGATGTGAAAAATAATCTATGATACTCACTGATAATTCTGATGTATTTTATGTTGAGTTTGGACGTGTAATATGGTTGTATCGTAAGCTTTAAGGTTTTGAATCCAAACTTGTTTCATTCGATTCTCCTTATGTGTTGGTTGTTTGTGATTTTTAATGGCATATTATTGATCCTTGTTGAAATTTGGTCAGAATAGTGTATTCTTTTGCATTTTCTGGAAAATTTAGGGTTGCAGGTGGCCGGAGGGGACGACCGGAGCTAGGGCTCCGGCGTCTGGTTATTTTTTCGGCGAAGCTAGGGTTTGTGTGAGGAAGACACAATCTCACCGTCCATTGCCTTGATCTAACGGTCCACAGCGTGCCGCGCTTTTAAAATTTTGTTTTTATTTTGTGGTTTACATGCGTGCCATTCCATGCTTGTTATTGTGTACCTTAATCTGAGCCATTCATTTCATTTAATTTTTGGTTTGATGATGTGATCCTGTACGTTGATATAATCTGATGGTTACTAATCTGCCAACGCATTAATGTTGTCATGTTCCCTTCACGCTTTATTTTTAATTGCTGAGTAATTTGGTGTGTGTGTGTGTGTGCATCGTTGTTAGTGTGGGTGTGTGGATCTATGCCTCTCATCATGATTGCTTGTTGACTTTAGAGACTGATTGTAAGCGTTGGATTGATCTGAGGGTTGCTGTGGAGTCAATCCATTGACTGGGTTCCACATGTTTTTTTTATTTTCGCTGATGGATTTTAGGTTTTGGGCTTGATTTTTGTACCCCTCCTCTGGGCCCATGTTTCATTCTCAACGTAAATTGTTTACTATTTGCACCTCCCATTTTATTTTCTTTTTTATTTTTCTTTAACTGTTTTGTTTCTCATTTTTAATTTTTAAAAATAGATAAATGCATCCAAAAATCCCAAAAAAATCATGAATCATGTTTAGAGTTTTATAAAATTTTCTCAAATTTTATTTTCTTATTTTATTTTATTTTTAGCTTCTGAATTAATTATTTGGGTAACTTCTTTTTGAATTGTTCCTATTGCGCACACTTTGCATTGTGGAATTTATTTATCATGGTCTGTAAAACATTTTGAGTCCATTCCTTTTGCATTGTTTCACCAACATATTGAAGTGCATAAGAACATTTTTCTCATATTTTTAAGACCATTTCATATTGCATTTTAGTCCTTCTTTTCTGCATATTGAATCATGTTTCCTACTTGATCTTTGCATGATTGTTTGAGTGACTTATCTTGTGAATTTTTGTATGAGTTTTTAACATGATGTTTACCCCTGGTTTAGGTGTTTTGAGAATTAATTTGGTGTTTGTTAAAGATGTTTTTCTAATTGTTTGATTGCTCTTAATTTGAGGTCTCTTTTATGCACATCTATAATCATGTCTGGTTACTTGTTTGAGAAGGCACTTGTGCCATTGTTTGGGATTGCTTCTTTGACTTCATAAACCATGTTTGAATTGTTATAGGTCACTTGATTGCAATTATAGGTCATTGGTGTGAGGTTGTTACATACTTTGTGCATATGTTCAATGCTTGGTTTACATGCCTCTTTTTGACTTATCTTCTCAACTCTTCTCATCTATGCTTATTCACGACTTATGTTTGGTTTATGTATGCCATGCCATATCATTCATTTGAATTTCATTTGATGTATGTTTCTGACCTTGGAGTCTTGCATTCATGTCATATGTTATTCATGTTTCATCTTGTATATTTGTACATGTTTCACTTATATGCTTCCTTCTTCTTCTATTGATGTTTGATGCTTGGATATCTGTTTGCATGTCTCATGTGACATTTGCATAACATGTTTAGGCACTTGTTTAGGTCATCCACATTCTGACTTGGATGAGTTTCATTTGGTTTATAACCATTTCTCTTTGGTTTGTGACTTTCTTGGGTTTCATTTGTCTTATAGTTACTTATGTCTGTTTTGTACTAACCTTTTATGCAGAGGCTGAGGTAAGTTATTTAAGGGTGTGGATAGTTATCCATGTTCACCTTCATTCTCTCCTTCTCATTTCTTTTCCTTAAGTTTTGGATTTCACTTTGTATGTGATTGAATTGGTTAATGCTTACTTGTGCTTGTTCACATGATCCCCTTAGGATTCCTAGCTCCACTTAATTTCTGATTAAGCCGGAGGTAGGAGAAACATTAGGCTTTCAATCCTTTGCATGCTAACATTAGGTAGTCTTCCCTCCTAATCCTCCCCTTAGGGCCATCTTTGCATGATAACATTAGGATAGATTTTCCCCGTAGTGTTTTTTCTTTTCTTTTGAGTCCCTCTTCTCATCCCCATAACAATTTCTAAGATACTTAATAAGGTCAACTTGCCTTGCACACAAGCCTTAAACATAGGAAGTGAAGATTGAGGGGTCCCCCTTTATTCTTCTAGAGTGTTGAGCATACGTCCCATTGGGGACGACCATGCGACGCATTCGTTCCCGTGTCATAGACTTTGGTTCAAGGTGAGTTATGAACTAACTCAAGTCACTTCTGTCTAAGTCGCAAACAGGCACCGACCCTAACTGCCGGACGCGAACTTAACGTCGCTCATAAAAAACACAAAAAGAACTTGGTCCGAACTACGTTGACTCTGAATTTCCCATTGCACAAAGGGAGTACGTAGGCCTAGGATGACGACGTCCTACCGAGTCTGTCTTTGTTTTCCCCTTCCCCATTTTAGTACAACCATAGATGTTAGGATCACTCACCCTTAGAATAGACAATAAGTGTGGATCCCATCGAGTACGATGGACGCGTGGGGGTGCTAATTCCTTCCCCTCCCGTAACCGACTCCCGAACCCAGGCTATGGTTGTGATGACCATTCCTTTCCTTCGTCCTCAGGTTTATGCGGTGTTTCCTTTCCCTCTCTTGGGATAAATATATATTGCTGGCGACTCTGTTTTCCGCGCCACTTTCGCGTTTGTACCTGGATGAAAATCCTGGGAGCGACAGCTGGCGACTCTGCTGGGGATGACAAAAATAAATTGTCTTCTGAATCCAGGAACTCTCCTGAGAAGGATCACAATGACCGACTCTTTGGACCCATAACTTCTGCCGGGGATGAAATCCAAAAGCATATACACTCTACCGGGGATTACACATGTCCTTTGCTGAAGGTGACATCGAACCTGAGATTCCTCCTCTGCTGGGGGGAGTTGAGAATGAATGCCAATAACGGAACCAGAAGTCTGTTACTGAGGATTGCTAATAACAGATGGGCTTAAGACCTGCTGGGGGATGCCAGCCCATAATACCATCCTGCTTGGGGAAAACAGTCCCTAATACCATCCTGCTTGGGGATACTGCTGAACTTAGCCTGCTGATGGGGAGGATGACTTTACTCCCACCTTGCTTAGAATATGACATCGTCGGTGGAAGCACGCTTCCTGACTGGATAGGGAAAGTGAACACCCTGATTCTGTGGGGAAATAACATCTTGATCCAGAGAAAATACTTCCCAAGTCTCCTGCTGGGGAAGGTCTGCTCTGCTGAGGAAAGGTGCAATCTCAATGCTGGGGAGAGCAACCTTACTGGGGGAGTACAATGATGTTGCCCTGCAAATCAAATAACAACAAATAGAATATGCCACAACATGACTATCACCATTAATGCCTAAGTAATTTCTACTGCTTTTCGTTATGCTCCGCAAAGCTCGAAGTTTTATATGCAATGTTTATCAAAAATATCGGACGTTTTTGCAAACAAAACAGTAAAAGAAAAAACAAACAACGGAAAGCTCTCTGAGTGAAATGAAAATTTTATTGAGAAAAGTGGCCTGTAAATAGGCATTTACAATTGGAAGAAATTCCTAAAAAGAGGTAATTGCGCAAAAGCAAAAGGAAAATACATATGTCGGTAATGCGGGAACAGATATCCACCATGATTCGACTCAGCTATGACCCATATGTCTTGCTTATCCACAAATACCTCGACCTTTGAAGAGACTGACTGTACTGATTCCTTTCTTTCAGAATTTTCCAGTATCGAGAGTGCTCACAGATCGAACACAGACCATAGCCTTTCGCTTATAAATCCCTAACTTTTACCTGGATCGCCCTTTTCGGGTTTTCAATCCATCGGGATACCCATTCTTGCCAAAGTTGCCTTTACCAGTTTTCAACTTTGCGGGTTTACACGTTTCTTTTTTACATTTTATCCCTAATTTTTGCCCGAACCTTTTCCTTTTTATGGCTTGCCGGGATGCCCTTTTTTGCCTGGACTTTCTTTTTATGTCCAGCGGGTCTCTTTTATGCGAAGTATTTTTTGACTACGTCTGCGTTCACAGGGGATGTAAAATCTTCGCCATCCATAGTTGAAAGTAGTAAGGCTCCACCAGAGAAAACCTTTCTTACTACATATAGCCCCTCGTAGTTTGGAGTCCATTTGCCCCTGTGATCTGTCTGAGGAGGTAGAATCCTTTTCAAAACCAATTCACCTGTCTGAAAACTCCGAGGACGCACTTTCTGGTCAAAGGCGTTCTTCATCCTGCTCTGATACAACCGACCATGTGCGATGGCTGCCAATCTCTTTTCTTCAATCAGGTTCAACTGATCCAACCTGGAACGCACCCATTCAGCTTCATCAAGCTTCACATCTGCCAGAATTCTCAAAGACGGAATCTCGACCTCTAAGGGTAAAACTACTTCCATACCATATACCAATGAGAACGGGGTTACCCCAGTTGACGTACGCACCGAAGTACGGTACCCATGTAGGGCATAAGGTAGCATCCCATGCCAGTCTTTATACGTTACCACCATCTTCTGCACAATCTTCTTGATATTCTTATTTGCTGCCTCAACAGCACCATTCATCTTCGGACGATATGGAGAGGAATTATGATGTTCGATCTTGAAACTCTGACATACTTCCTTCATAATCTTATTGTTCAAATTCGAGCCATTTTCAGTAATAATTCTCTCTGGGACCCCATAACGACAGATGATATCCTTCTTTATAAACCGGGCTACCACTTGCTTGGTGACGTTGGCGTACGAGACGACTTCCACCCACTTTGTGAAATAGTCAATGGCAACCAAAATGAAACTATGCCCATTGGAAGCAGTGGGCTCAATCTTTCCAATCATATCTATGCCCCACATTGCAAAAGGCCAAGGAGATGATAACACGTTTAGAGGCGTAGGCGGTACATGCATCTTATCTGCATAAATCTGGCATTTATGGCACTTTCGGGCGTACTTGAAACAATCAGACTCCACAGTCATCCAGTAATATCCTGCCCTCAACAACTTTCTAGCTATGGCATGTCCACTGGAATGATTACCGAAAGAACCCTCGTGAACTTCCTCCATCAATAAGCCTGCATCATGTTCATCAACACAACATAGCAATACCATATCGAAGTTTCTCTTATATAACACATCATCCTTGTTCAGAAAGAAGTTTCCTGCCAACCTTCTCAGAGTATTCTTATCCTTGGTGGAGGCACCCTCTGGATACTCCTGTCTCTTCAGAAAAACCTTAATATCATGATACCACGGTTTTCCATTTGACACATCTTCAATTGCAAACACAAAAGCTGGTCTATCCAGACGTATGATTCTAATCGAAGGAGTTTCATTCCAATGGTTCACCTTATACATGGATGCCAATGTCGCCAACGCATCAGCCATCTGATTCTCAGCTCGGGGTACATGATGAAAATCCACCATGTCAAAGAAAGGTAACAACCTTCTGGCATAGTTGTTATAAGGCACCAAATTCGCCTGACGAGTCTCCCATTCTCCTACAATCTGATTAACTACCAACGCGGAGTCACCATAGACATCGAGGTTCTTAATTCTCAAATCAATCGCTTCTTCTAACCCCATGATGCATGCTTCATACTCTGCCTCGTTGTTGGTACACACGAATGCTAACCGGGCAATGAAGGGTATATGAGAACCCTTTGGGGTTGTAATGATTGCCCCAATTCCATTACCATATGAGTTGACAGCCCCATCAAAAATCAGCTTCCATTGAGACCCAATCTCAGGTCCTTCATCAGGCTGAGGTTCTTCACAATCTTTCATTTTCAGAAACATAACATGTTCGTCTGGAAATTCAAACTTCATTGGCTGATAATCCTCGACCGGCTGTTCAGCAAGATATTCTGATAGAACACTTCCCTTAATGGCCTTCTGGGAAACATACTGAATATCGTATTCTATCAAAACCATCTGCCAACGGGCTATCCTCCCAGAAAGTGCTTGCTTCTCAAACACGTACTTAATCAGATCCATCTTCGAAATCAACAAGGTTGTGTGGTTTAACATATACTGCCTCAGACGCTTGGCTGCCCAAGCGAGTGCACAACATGTCTTTTCCAACATAGAGTATCTTGATTCACAATCAATGAACTTCTTACTCAGGTAGTAAATGGCGTGCTCTTTCCTACCTGTCTCATCGTGTTGACTGAGCACACAACCTATTGAGTTCTCAAGAACGGTAAGGTACATAATTAACGGTCTCCCGGACACCGGTGGCATAAGGACTGGAGGTTCCTGCAAATACTTCTTTATCCTTTCAAATGCCTCTCGACAATTTTCATTCCACCTGACCTCTTGATCCTTTCTTAACAACTTGAAAATTGGTTCACACGTGGCTGTCAGATGAGAGATGAACCTAGCAATGTAATTCAACCTCCCTAAGAAACCACGAACCTCTTTCTCTGTTCTTGGCTCAGGCATCTCCTGTATGGCTCTTATTTTTGCAGGATCAACCTCGATACCTCTTTCACTAACAATGAATCCCAGCAATTTACCAGACCTCACGCCGAAAGTGCACTTTATCGGATTCAATCTCAGTCTGAACTTACTCAACCTTTCAAACAACTTTTGGAGGTTTACCAAGTGTTCTTCCTCTATCTGTGACTTCGCAATCATGTCATCAACGTAGACTTCAATCTCCTTGTGAATCATATCATAAAATAGAGTCACCATTGCCCGCTGATAGGTTGCCCCAGCATTCTTCAATCCAAAGGGCATTACCTTGTAGCAAAATGTTCCCCCACGGTGTTATGAACGTCGTTTTCTCCATGTCCTCTGGGGCCATTTTGATTTGGTTATACCCAGAGAATCCATCCATGAAGGAAAACACAGAATATTAAGCAGTATTGTATACTAACACATCAATGTGGGGGAGCGGGAAATCATCCTTCGGGCTCGCCCTATTCAGATCTCGGTAATTAACACACATCCTGACCTTCCCATCCTTCTTAGGTACAGGTACAACATTAGCAACCCACGGAGGATAATTCGTCACAGCAAGAAATCCGGAGTCCAACTGTTTCTGAACCTCTTCCTTGATCTTGACAGCCATATCTGGTTTCGTCCTTCTCAGTTTCTGGTTGACTGGAATACAACCCTCTTTAAGCGGCAACCGGTGTGCAACAATGTCAGTGTCAAGCCCGGGCATGTCTTGGTAAGACCAGGCGAAGATATCCATATACTCTCGAAGCAACTCAACCAATCTTCCTTTAACAGTGTCTTCCAAGGCAGTCCCAACCCTTATTTCTCGTTTATCATCCTCGGTTCCCAGATTAACAGTCTCAACCTCCTCCTGATGAGGTAGAATAACCCTTTCCTCTTGTTTCAGTAACCTGGCTAATTCTTCTGGAAAGTCACAGTCTTCGTCAATCTCTTCTTTGGCCTGATAGATAGGATTGTCGAAGTCATATTGAGCCATAGCTAAGTCATGATGGGTGGAGTCTGAACAAAGAAACCTGCATGATGGATGTTTTATGTTTATTATGAGTACAACAAACAAGAAAACACATTGCCATTTTGATGTGGGTTAATGTAAAAAGTAAGAAACAGAAAAACAGGGATCAAAATATTTGAATGAAAAACGTCCTTTGTTGATGATAACAGTAGCAAATAAAACATCAAAGCCCTACAAATAAATATCACTACGTCTTGGGCGGAACGTAGGATTTAACATAACAGAAAACAAAAGCAAATTACTCCTGGCGCGTCACTTGGATGACTTCCTCGAAAGACCAGTTGCCTAAACTATGACCAGGGGTGCAGGGACGGATCCACTCATCCATATCACATTCACTATCTCCTTCATCCTCAATAGCATTAACCTGATTAAAGAAAACCCCAGCACTTGTGAACCGAATCGGGCCAGCATACTTGGGAGGCTCTTGAGCTCGTCGGGGTGGCTTGTACCCTAGTCCATGGGTATCCTGCTTTCTCTAAACATCAATGACACTGCCCCACTTCTGAGAACCACCCGCTTCAACTATAGCGCGCGCCTCTTTAAAAGAGGACATCAGAACCTCTGGTTGTCTGACAACTTCGGGTTGGGCAACCACCTCAGGCTGACTGACTGCCTTTGGGGGTTCCTCGGGAATTTTCACAGCTTCAAAGGCTTGGCACAAAGTTTCCTGTACTTCACCGTCTACCTCTACATACTTGAAGGTCGATAGGTGACTCCCCATGATCTCTTCCTCACCACAAACAGTCACAACGTGGCCATCCACCATATACTTCAACTTCTGGTGCAGCGTAGATGTTACTGCTCCAGCACCATGGATCGAAGGGTGACCCAACAAACAACTATAGGTGGGATGAATATCCATGATGTAAAAGGTGGTGTTGAAAATCTCAGGACCCACCTTGATCGGCAGAACTAACTCTCCAAAAACTGACCTCTTGGAGCCATCAAAAGCACATACCACTAAGTCACTTGGTGTACAAATCAACCCACGAGTATCCAATTTCATCAAAGCCTTCTTCGGTAACACATTCAAAGACGACGCAGTGTCAACTAACACATGCGATATTAAGGAACCACGACATTCCACCGAAATATGCAGAGCGTTGTTGTGATTCCTCCCAGCCGGAGTCAGATCTAAATCGGTGAAACCCAAACCATTAGTGATGCATTTCAGATCTAAATCGGAGCCACAACCCCTTCTAACTGGTTGACAGATATTTCCTGCGGTACATAAGCCATGTTCAGAACCTTCAGTGATGCATTTCGGTGTGTCTCAGAGCACAACAGTAAGGATAGAATGGAAATCTTCGATGGAGTTTGGTGAAGTTGATCAACAATCTTGAAATCACTTTTCCTGATCAATCTCATAAACTCCTCTACATCTTCTGAGAAGGTATCCCCAACTGCCTTTGTCACAGGATTATTCACTTCCTGCCTCTGTATAGACTCATCCATCATCTGTTTACCTTTGTCTTGTTTTGAACTGCCAACTTGATCCTCAGACGGAATAATGACTCTACCACTCCTGGTGATAGCCCCTGCTTCAACAAGATTTTCAACCCCTGTATTCACAGCTCATGTCTTTACCAATTCCTGCTTCTTACCATTAACAAATACCTCGGCCCCATAGTTCCACGGGATGGCCTTGGTACTCTCATACGGGTCTGGCCCAGGAACAGTGATAATGACCGGTGCTGGTCTCGCCGGCGTTGATATAGTTATTGTCTTGAATGGAATTGTTATTATGGTAACATCAATCTCTCTGTCAGTAACTTTACTCTGCCTACAACCCCTGTTAAACTGTAATATCCCTTCACTGATCATTCTCTGAATACATGCTTTCAATAAATCACAACCACCTGGCTGCGACACACATCCTACACAACCTTCATCACAGCCGGGAAATACCCCTCTCTTCAACAGTCTTTCCTTCACCACACCCAAGGGAGTTTGGACTTCGTTCACATCTGAAATTAAACTCAAGTCTTCACCGTCTTTAATAATAGCATTGACCCTTGGCCCACCGTGATTCGGTATCAGGTTCTGATTCACATTTGGAGCATCATTGGAGAAATTGATGGCTTTGGAATCCACTAAATCTTGAACCAGATGCTTAAAAGCTCTACAGTTCTCAGTATAATGTCCGGGTGCTCCAGAATGGAACTCACAGTGGGCATTGGCGTCGTAGCCGGGAGGTGGATTACCAATAGGTGGAGCTAATGTTCTCTTCTGGATTAACTATAGCTGTAACAAGTGCTGAAACAATTGAGAGTAGGGAATAGGCGGAATGTCAAGATGCCTATCCCGCCTAGACGCAGGCTGTGGTCTGCGAGGAATCTGATTTTGTTGTTGAGGTACTGCTGGCTGCTGAGGTGCTGCTGGGATGGTTACAGAAGCTACCCGCTGATTGAAATTCTGACAAGGTCCTTCTCTACCACGATATGAAACACAGAGTTTGTATCTCCCTCTTTCTTCTTGTAACCACTAGCATACGGCTTCTTACCTCCTCTAGATGAGGACCCATCACCGCTTGATATTTTTCCCGCCTTAATTCCGCTTTCCACCATTTCTCCTACTAAGATGAGATCAGCAAACTTTCCAGTCATACACGGTACCAGCTTTTCATAGTAATGACCCTGCAAAGTGGCCATAAACATACCTATCATTTCACGTTCCAACATGGGAGGCTGAACCCTTGCTGCCAATTCACGCCACCTCTGGGCGTACTCCTTGAAACTCTCATTGTTCTTCTGTGATAAGTTCTGCAGCTGTGTTCTGTTAGGAGCCATGTCAGTGTTATATTGATAGTGTCTAATAAATGCCCCTGCCAGATCTCTCCAACTACGCACATCTTTCCTTTCAAGTTGCATATACCACTCCAGGGATGCCCCAGATAGGCTATCTTGGAAGCAATGCATCATCAATTTTTCATTCTTCGCATGCGCAGCCATTTTACTTGCGTATGCCCTGACGTGAGTCCTCGGGCAAGACATACCATTATACTTCTCGAAAGTGGGAGTCTGAAACTTGTGCGGGATAACAACGCCTGGAACCAGCCCCAAATCCTCTAGATCCATACCCACAGAATCCTGATTTACAACACCCCGCAGTTGTTCCTCAATCAACCTGAACCTCTGATCATTGTCAATTTGGGAACCAGCATCCCCACCTGGCACAGAGAATGCATCATCTTGAACATCATCATACTGACGGCCATGAATATCACAGACACCAATACCTCCTCCCCCAATATTTTCAGCCCCGCCTGGAGGGATCACAACACTAGAAACAGGAATTCCTCCGCCCGGAGGACCATTCTGAACATTAGCACCATTAACACCAGTATGAACTCCTCCATGAAGGACACCATCTTCATCAATCCTTGCAATCAGTGGTTGGACAAGAGTTCTTAACTGCTCTTGGCCTTGAGCAACCCCTTGCATTAAATCCATGAATTGGTTCATGCGAGTCCGCATCTCAGTCATCTCATTTTGTAGCTGATCCATGAGTCTCTTCTGATTTTGTCTGGTAGAATGCCGGTGAATGTGTTGATCTGCAATCCTGTACTGCGGAGGAGAACAAAGTAAGAACACCAGAGATAAACACCTGTTATGCAAAATGATTATGCCAAATGATTATGAATATGCAAATGCAAATGAACATGCTCAAAAAATTCGCAGGGCGAACCACCCTTTGATTCCAGTTTAATAACAAGGTAAAACGGGACTTCTGCTCATCTATTAAGAAAACCAGAGGAAAACCAAACGTCAACCATCACAATCCAAGATATCAAGTCTGAACACAATAATCATAGATCCCAACCAACAAGCCTGGCGGTGATCCAAATACAATGAAAGAGAAATAGGAAACTACGGCATGTCATCAAAGTCCACAAGTGCCAATCCCCCCCATCCATTATGCTCCATGCTCCATTCTTGAATTTCCTTGAACAACTTTTTGGTGTCGGGATGCTTCGGTCTCTGAATTAGCTCTTGAATGAGAACATCTCTCCTATGCAAGATCCCTTTCAAGTACCCGCAATGCAACTCCCAAGCGTCTTCATCAAAAACACCATCCATGCTAGGACCCTCATTTCTAGGTCTCTTCACTTCAGCTTGGATCTTCATTTCCTCTATGGAGGCTATGGCTTCATTAAGCCGACCCTCGACTGCTTGTCTCTGGAATACCCCTGATAGGATCTCAGCGTCTTTTTTCTTGAGCTTCAACTTTAATTGATCAATCTGAGCTAGATAATCGTCTTTCTTTCGCTTATTATCAACCATTGCAGTGTCTCGGTGAGCATTGAACTTGTGAATTTTCAACAAAGCCTTGGCCAATTCCTCCTTCTTGCACTTGAGAACCTTACTGATACCCTCTAGAGCTTGCTTCATCCTTTGTCTGGCTGTGACCTCGTCAGCTAGCTCTTTTTCTGCCTTAGCGAGAAGCTCTGTCTTCAACTCGGCGATATGAACAGCTTCACCTCGCTCATGTTTCAACTGATAAATCTCTCTTTGTAGCTCACTGTTTTCTTCTCGCAGCTTTTCCTTTTCAGCCCACAACTTGTTAAACTTCTCTATCTCAACTGTGGTAGGAGACTCAATCAGCAAGGGGTAAGACGGTGGTTCCTTGGAGAATGGCAAAAGCTCCCTCTCTACCCTTTTCTGAATCCAATCTTCATACGCAGGAAATGTTCTGTTGTTGCTTTTCCCAAAAAAAGTCTTCCACTTCTTATGACGATCTTCCCAAGTATTTGCAGCTTCTTTTAACATTCTGGATTGATTTCCCCACTCAGATATAGAGATTCTTGGACCTCCTCGTCTTTTGGTGGCTCTTTCAAGGCATACCCGAAGTGCCTAAGAGCAAGAATAGGGTTGTAGCTAATCCCCCTTTTCCTTCCTATTAGAGGCACATTTTGGAGACCTCCACAACTAATCATGATATCTTGGCCCAAAAAGTCACGGTTAACCCAAGTTATATTATCTGCCCTCAAGCCCATCAATCTTTTGGACCAATCCAATGTTCCTTGAGTATCTACAAATGCCCCAGATTTGGGAAGACGATCAGCAAACCATTTGTAGAAGACTGGCGCACAAAAATTAAGGGGTCCTCCCCTCCTCTTCTTGTTCTTATAATGCACTGAATAATACATATCTCCAAGCAAAGTAGGTACCAGATTCTTCATGGTAAATATCCGGACAGCGTGCATGTCCACAAAATCCTTCATATTTGGAAACAACACCATTCCATAGACACACATAGCCAAGATGGCGTTGAAAACTGACCAACATCTAGCCTTAGCATACACAGCAGCCTGTTCTACCAAAAATTTCACATGAAAGCCTTTACACCCTCCCTTACTGGCAATGTTATTTTTCAACAAAGACGGATCCAAATGCAAAGCCTCAGAGACCCTTTCTAAATCAAGAAGTTCTTTAGAAAGATAGAAAGGAGCCTCTTCTTTAATAGAAACATCCATAATGAGGGCAAATTCCTCTAATGTCGGAGCCAAAAGATAATCAGTGAATAGAAAACAATGCAGGTGAGGGTCATAGAATTGCACCAGAGTGTACAAAGCCCTATACTCGTATTCAGTGATGTTGCGAGCAAAATTCAGAATTCTTCCATACTCTCCTCTAAAGTCTGCCAATACCCCAGGTTCTACCATAGACACAATCTTGTGAACAGGATCCAGAATAAGTAATGGGAACTTGTACACTATGATGCTCTTTCTCTTCTCAATAGTCTTCAAAACCAGAATCAAAGTTAGGATGCAACCCTGCAAATGAATAAACATGTTAGGATGCAAAATTATGATGCAAATGCACACATGGGATCAAGGATGCCACACAGACTGGACAACTGCTGCACTGAACAACTGTATAATCTCAAAGGGTCTGCCCAAATACCCAAAATACCCGAACAACCATAATATCACACTGATAAATCTGCTGACCAGAAAACCGAGTATGTTGAAGGTCAAGGTTACCTGCAAACCTGTAAACACCCTGCCCTCTCACATGTGGGTATTAGAAAGCCAAGGATCCTCTATATCACGGGCTCTCAGGTCGAGAAATGATGATACGTTCACCATTTCTGGTTTGGCATCATCATCAATCGAGGAGGCCTCAACTGATTCCCCTCAAAAGAAAACATCCTATGGCAAGTCCTCAGTTTCGGCACTGAGGTCGAGAAGCAATAATACATTTATCCCTCGGGGTACAGTACTATCGCTAATCAAGGAGTGCTTCCACTGATTCTTTACCAAAAGGAAACCCTATAGCAAGTTCCCAGTATTGGGTCCTCGGATCCACAGGTGTAATGGGTTTGCCATTTCTGGTCTGCCATTATCACATCTTGGGAGGAATGCCGTTATTGAGTCCTCGGGAATGGCCGCCAGAGTCGTCAGTTTTCCAAGTTACATTCAATCATCTGCACCAATGCGTAGGATAGAACATTACCAAAGAAAACCTCGTCTAGATGTGGAGTTTTCGTGTATACTACGTCTGGCCAAATGCCACACAAGCCACACTACTTTCCACGCTAATCCTACGTGTACGCTCAAGCCTGGGTATTGGGCTTATCTCTCAGAACTCCCAACCCGCCAAACAGAAAAACAATGCAGCAGACGATAATAATATGCAATGCAGTAAATGCGGTAAAAAAAATAAAATACAACAAATAAAGCACACAAAATACAAAAACACCCAAAGAGAACAAAAACAAACAAACGCTAGGACTGACTCGCTAAAGGGGATGGACCAGCATAGGTCAACCAGCTCCCCAGCAGAGTCGCCAGCTGTCGCTCCCAGGATTTTCATCCAGGTACAAACGCAAAAGTGACGCGGAAAACAGAGTCGCCAGCAATGTATATTTATCCCAAGAGAGGGAAAGGAAACACCGCATAAACCTGAGGACGAGGGAAAGGAATGGTCATCGCAACCATAGCGTGGATCCCATCGAGTACGATGGACGCGTGGGGGTGCTAATACCTTCCCCTCGCGTAACCGACTCCCGAACCCAGGCTATGGCTGCGATGACCATTCCTTTCCCTCGTTCTCAGGTTTATGCGGTGTTTCCTTTCCCTCTCTTGGGATAAATATACATTGTTGGCGACTCTGTTTTCCGCGCCACTTTCGCGTTTGTACCTGGATGAAAATCCTGGGAGCGACACTCCTGACCATTAGTCTCCCCGTACGATGGACAGTCCAGTCACGACCAAGGATCTCACAAACACCAGGGGTCACGGGCACCACGAGGCAACTTTCTCCGTCACCAAACGACGACTTCACGCTAGCTCCCCGGAGCCACGAGTTGTCCTTAAGTCATCACTCCCATGCTCGGGAGCAACGACTTGGGGGGTTTCTGTTCTGGACTGGACCGATGGCCTGGCACGGCCCAATCCACTTCTGCTCCCAGAAAGGCCCAATTGCCTAAGTCCAATCCACAAATGGAAAAAGTTACCTTTCTGCCCCTCCAACCGAGCAAGGAATGAATCACTCCTCCCCGGAATAGCTGCCTGTTCCGCACGGCTTCTTCACTCCCCGAACAGCTAAGGGCATGTGACCGAAACTATGCCTATGCCCGACATAACGGCTAGTTTTGGGCACCCTTCCCGACATAACGGCTAGTTTGAGCAGTTACCTATTCTTCGGGAAAACGGTTATTTCGCCCCGAAAATAGGACCGCTGGCCACGCGATGGGGGCACTATATAAACCCTCTCAAGAGAGGGTCAGGTATCAAATATTCACCTTACGAACTAATACTTTGTGCTTGCCCATTTTTGCTTACCTTTTCTTACTTGAGGGTCGGAGTGCCTTGTAGGTACACCCCTTCCTCCTCTCCATACGCCCAGCATCTCAGACGTATGCAATGCACAAAACACGCACACACATATGTACGCACAACAAAACACATAATCCCTAGGTTTAGGGATCACATGAATGGAGCCAAGGTCTACCAATTCCAATAGGTGTGTACTATGGGTTCACAATCTGTAGAACAGGGTTCTAAAAAGTTCCCAAAGTCGACAACCCATCTTTCGGATATTATCGACTTCCCGAATGACTCGATAGTCAATAATATTCTCAAGAGAATCTCATCTGAGTGTAGTATCGCATAGCAACCAATTCGGGAATAGACTCCATCATTGTTCTCGCACTACATCCTAAAAGGCCAAATGGGGTTAGAGGTAACTACGGTTCTCAATATCAAGGGCACCTATGTGGAGAGTAGCACGTTTTCACGAATAGACTCATTCAACATGACTAGACTCTCCAGAGGGCCTCAATTGAGTGATGGTGTCTCAAGTCAATTTTTTCGGGAATCGACTCCCTCAAAGCCTCCTTGAATATACCATCATCCTATCATAAGTGCACTCAAGTCCGGGTTAGGACTTATCTCACCACTCTATAGTAGCAACCTTGCCAAACAGAAGAACCCAAGCAAGTATACAGATATATACAGATATGTACAAATATACAGGCAAGCAAAAACATAAATAACATAAACACAACAAGGTGGGATTAACCCTCAAACTTGTCCCCAGTGAAGTCGCCATTTCTGTTGCGGTGAGAATCGGATAACAAGCTATTGATTAACTTGCATCACAAAACTTTGAATTCACCACCGAGCTTTGGTTTATCCAAAGGAAAGGGTAAAGAATGAAAACCCTAATGAGACGATCTAAGTTCGGGGGTTGGTTATACAAAAGAAAGGTATTAGCACCCTAAGTATCTGTAGTACTCTACAGGAACCTCTTGTTAATGTTTGTGTTATGTTATGTTTGCTTGCTAAGAATCTGCTAAGGGTAAAGGTAAAGACCTATGGGTATGTACACTAAGTTTGCTCGCCAAGACGTCGCATCTTATGCCTATGTATCTGACTAAAGAATCAGAGCAACCGTAGTTCACCTCACTAAGGGTGAGGAACCATTGACTATGACCAAAGTTCCAAGGGGAATGAGTATGAGCTCATATAGAGTTTAAGAAACTCTCTAAGTCTAAGTTATGATAGGGGAAGTGAATACTCAAAGTAATGAGTCCCACATAGAGTTCAAGAACTCTAACTTAATTCTAAGTTGTAAGATTGAGTGGCTATGAGGCCAAGGGTAAGGATGTCCTATGACTATGAGGTCAAGGAGAAGGTGGCCATGACTATGATGTCAAGGCTGATATCCTATGACTATGAGGTCAAGGAGAGAGGTGGTTATGACTATGAGGTCAAAGCTGGTAATCCTATGACTATGAGGTCAAGGAGAGATAATGAGCTATCTATGACTTTGAGGTCAATAGAGAGACTTTCCTTTCGAAGGAGGGGTTATGAACAAGAATGTTACAAGGGAATGAAATTGCATGAATAAAAATGAGTGTAAGAACTCAAATGGGTGTACAACAATTAAACATGATTAATCTCAAAAGCATGATTCAAACATCAATGTATGGCAAGAGATAGTGAGATAATTCACAACAATCATAAACAGATGAGCACACATACATATGATAAAGATAACATCTTTAAATTTGAAATCAGAGGGAAGATATCCAAGGTAAAAGACTTAACAAAGAAGTACAAACAAAACCCTAATGGAAAAAAACTCAACCAAGGTCAAGGAACCCTCCTCAACCAACCCTCTCAACCCAAAGGAAATTTTCACCAAAATCTCAAGAAACAAGTGATTTTCAAGTGGAGTACAAAATTAAATGTAATGTTAAGCATATTTTTGGAATTTTTAGAAATAATTATGAGGATAAATAAAAATGAAAAATAAATTTAGAAAAATTAAATTAAGAAAATTAAATTGAGCATAAAGGTATTTATGAATTTTTTGGAGTTTTTTTTTGGGTATGAGAAAATATTTTAAATAATTAAAATTGAAATGAAAATTAAGACTAAAAAGGTGGTAAAATGAAATGAGACAGGGGGTGCAATCTGAAATTTGACCTTGACACACTCAAACTGCTAGGCGCATGGGCCAGCGAATGGGGGTGCTAAGAGTAAAGGCCCAAGTTAAAAAAAACAAGAGAAAATAAAAAAACAACCAAAAGGGTGTCTGGGGCGAGGGGGATTCGAACCCCAGACCACTAGGTTACAGCGCGTGTACAATACCACTGGGGTGGCTATACATCCAATGTATAAGCCACCCTCAACACTACTTAAACAAAAGCAGACGAGATAAAAAGATTTCTGAAAAAAACTAACTACATAAAAATAACGTGCCATAAGAAACCATGTTAACTGGTCACCTCCACTTAAGTTGCTACCGGAAAAAAAAAACTTTCCCACCACTCTCACCTTTCCACGCATACAGTCCTCTCCATGCCCATAAAACCTAAATACCTCACGTGTAAAACCCAGCTACACTAACATGGCGGTCGCCGCTGGTGAGTGATTATGGCACTCGCCATTTTTAAAATATAAACCCTAGCATTAACGTGGCAGTCGCCACTGGTCAAACATAGCAGTCGCCACCTTGAAGCCACAAACCCTAATTTTAATCATGGCGGTTGCCACTCCTACAAACATGGCGGTCACTACTAAACAAATATCATTTTCCTCAGCTTTCAACTATCTTAACAACACAACAAAGCCATTTGCAGGGCTTACATGAGGGAGTAAACTTAAACCCTAAGCAGTTCCAAATGATAACATGGACTTGGAAAACAAAAGCTTCAAACTGTCACGAACTACACAGGATCATCATGCATCATGCAACATAACCATTGTAAACCAGGAAAGAAAAACAATGGTGAGTGACCAACTTGTTCAATCAACATCAAACTAAATTTCTACCAAAAATCCAAAAACAAAACATCACCTTGCAGTGCTCAAAACATTGGACAACATTAAACCTTGAGCAAACCATATAATGGTATGAACAGAAAGAAAAACAACATGAAACCCATGGACTCACAAATGAAACTTCAATCTCAATATATCAAAATACCAGTACAGATTCCAAAGCCAATTTAAACTCATGTGCACTTATGACATCAATGTGTGTTCGTGCCTATAGCCATGGATTAAGAGAGCAAGTGTAAGACCAAATACTCATCATTCTAACACGAGTCCAAACAAAATCTCCATGTTATTCAACTATCACATAACATACAACCTGAGAATAACCTTCAAATTCCCATACTTCAGAATGAAAACATGAACCTTACAGGTTCTAAACTATCAGCAAAGCATGGTAACATCACAATATATCAAAACTCATACATTATCTTTTGACTTCAATGCAAAACAAACATGTGATAACAGTAGGAATGCCCATGATATTTTGAACATAGAGTGAAGAAAAGAAGGTTACCTAGTGGAATAAGTCCACTGCACCTTCTTAAATCAAGATCTTGGAAATCCACTAGAACTAAGCTTCCTACTCTTTAAGGCAGTCGTGCTTCAACTCTCCAAGAGTTCCCTCACTCAAGTGGTGTTTCTTTTTGGAAATATTCTGAGATATGTGTTGATTGTTGGTTTCTGATGGTGTTTAGGTTGCACCAAGAGAAAACAGGTTTATGGTGTTTTTGTGACAAATGTAGTGAGGGAGTGTTGTGGTTTGAAAGTTCAGATGTTGATGCTCTGATTATTGGTGATGAGCAAATGAGAGTGCCTCTCTTTTTATAGGCAAAGAAAACTGGTTCTTGCAAGGAAGATCCCTTGGATATCAGCTTTGTCTTGAGAAGAAAAGTGCTAAGGTTGCTGCTACACGCATAACTATGGCAGATGTTGGGGAAGAGAAAAATTTGTTGATTTGTGCTCAGTGATGTAGCCTGGATAGAGGTGAGAGACTTGGTCAAACATGCTGCATAAAGTGGTTACTTTCACCTTCCCATGAAAGGACTGCTACTCCTTTTTTGTTTGTCAAAGGATGATGCACGTTTTAAGTAAGTTTTGAGACCAACAAACTCATAAGTTTGGAATCTTTGTAAGTGCTTTGGGTGCTGCAATATGCTTGTCCAAGTCTTGGTTCAGATTGGATGACATGGTTTGGTATGGAACCAAAGTCGTGTCATGGACTTTGCTACATTACAACTCTTTGTCAAGTGCACCAATTGAAGTGATTCCTAAACTCTTTGAAAGTTGGCATGTAATAGGACAATTTTGATGTTGCGACAAGTTAGCACAGTGCCTAGGAACATGTAAAAAAAAATGTCACAAGGTTTGGTGATCACAAAGGAGTGAAGTCTGAATTTTCTAAGTATGAAACATCATGCAACATAGCTACTTTGGTGCACCATTTCTCAATGATCAATGCTCTAATTTGTGAGTTCTTTGGCTCTTGAAAAAGTATGCATTTGATAGAGCATTTTTCATGTAGAATATAACTTGAGATACGGCTTGTTACATTGAGAAAAAATGCCAAGAAGTTATGCACCTGGGCTGTCCAAAAGAAACTTAGAAAAATTCTAAGTTATGGAACTTTTCACAACTTGAAATACCTAACTTTAGAAAATCATTACTTGAGATTGAATCATCCAAATGAGGAGTTCTACACATGCTTGGAAAGCTTGAAGAACAAGGAAAAACTTTCATGTCCAAATATTTTTGATTTGAGGCTTGGAATTATGTGAAAAATTGAGTTAAAGTTGGATGAAAATTAAGGCTAAAATGTTGAAAATTTCACCAAGTCCCGAATGTAACTTCTACTCCAAGTCTCATAACTTAAAAATCATGCATTTTTTGAGAAAAATGTCCTCTAATACACTTTGAAGTTCATGGAAAGAGCTTCCCTTTGAGCTTTGAGTCACTCAATTTGGATGTGTGGTTTGAAAGTTATGGCCTTCCCAATTTTGCACAAGGAGTGAATTTTCCACACTTAGAAAGTTTTAAGGACCAAACATTGCCCTCTTTGCAAGAATCCTCTCAAATGTCGACCTTCCATGCTCTAACTCAACAATTAGACATGTCATGATGAATTAAAGCTTAGATGCTTCATCTTGGATCAAAATCTCAAAAGTCAAAGGGCTCAGTCAAAACCCTAATTGTCTCAAGAATGCACCCAGATGATCTCTGATGATCTTACCTCTCGAATCTCTTTCAATGCTCATGGATGGCCTTTAAGGATGTCTAGTATCATGTAGAATCATGTCCCAAAGCATATGAACATACCTTGATCAACAACAAAAGTACTGGCTGACCTGTCTTGACAAAACCCTAGTTTGGGGTGTGGCGAACTTGTGACTCAAGGCACTTGGTGATAGGGACCAAACGTACTTGAATCCTGGTTGAATAAGACTTCTTGACTGCATGTAAGTTCAAATGGTTGCATTTGGAGCCTCAGTTATCTTCCTTAAACAGATGACTTCACATGCCACTCTCAAACAACTAGTGAACACTTGTGATAATTGTATGGTGCCAAAGAGTATCTTAGGAGACCTTGAATCATGGGAGAGCCTGGCTTAAGAGACCTTGCCCTCTTTCTTGTGTAAACCCTAGTTTTCATACAAAAGGAACAAACTTGCAAGATGAAGTGGTTAGTTAACAATGCATAGATGATTGAATCCTAAATGTAAGTGTAAGATGTTATGACATCTAAGGGGTAAAATTTGGGGAACAACACAACCTAACTCCAACACAAGACCGACACTAACACTGTTAGAAATAATATATCAAGTGTGAGTAGTGATCTGGTGTGATCAGACTGGATCGTCGCGGCTTTCTGTGTGGGACAGCGATGATGGTTGTGGGAGAGGGGGTGTGCCTGCAAGGTACTCTGATGCCAAAGTAAGTTTGGGCTAGAAAGAAAGCTAGTACAAAGTGTTTAGGTATGGTTTAGAGTATTGAATAGTGATCAAACCTGACCCTCTCAAGTGAGAGGGTATTTATAGAAGTAACCCTCAGCGCGGGGCCAAGGTCTCCCATGTGGCCGAATTATTTGGTCGGCCAATGGGAGAGTGTCAGTTGGAAGGTCAGGCGCGTGACCCTTTGACCTAGTCCAACTGTTTCCGTGAGATCCGGGGAGGGAGTTGGTCGCATGAACTGTCAAGCGCGTGAAGTGGACGTCCCCAACAATCATATTATGCCTAACGGCTAGTTTGGCTGAATCCAGTTATTGGGCCTTGCCAAGAGCTGGACTAGATTGGGTCTTGCCCTACTGTGGGCCAAGCGCCTGCCCAGTCCAGAACAGGAGCCCCCAAGTCTTTACTCTGAGTAAGAGTGATGACTTGAGATAGCCTTGTAGGTTGTTGCCTTTTAATGACAATGTTTGGGGATATGCCCTTCGCCTGTTCTATGCTCAGCATGGTCGACAACTGCTTGCTTATAAGCCCGATTGTATGTGAGGAGATGCCTGCGAAAACGGAATTTTTATGTCGACCAGGTTTAACGAAGGTGCCCATGAAAATGACGTTTTTTTGTCGACAGCCCTTAAGAGGATATGGCTCGTGTGGACTGTCGAGGAGGGTATGCCCCCCGGGGGCTGGATAAGACTTGAGGGCAACCTCTAGCTTTGGGAATGCCAAATGAAGATTCTCTTCTGACACGTGGTGGTGCAGTTAATTTCTGTCAGGCCTAGGGGGTCTAGGCTATGATGGCATTTGCACTTCCCCAAGCGAGCAACTGATTATAAAGGGGGGAGCGAGGATTCATTTGCACACTTCACTCAAATTTCTCTCCCCAAACCCTTTTGCTCTACAACTCGTCCTTTCGTCGGAGTTCATCTTTGCCACCGTCGATCTTCATTGTCCATGCCTAGACCTTCATCTTAAACCTCTGAATCCAAGTAAGTTCTTCATATTTCATTGTTATTTCTAGGATGTTCTTAGTTTTCTAGAAATTGGCATGCATTTTTCGGTGACACATGAATTTTCTGGTTGAATGTTCATGTGTTCTTCGATGAACACATGAATTTTTTGGGAAATTCATGAAGATCATGAAGAATGTGATGAACTTAGGTTGAATGTCTTTGAATGTAGTGTTGGACTGTGTAGATCTTCCTAGGTTTGTGGTTAGGAGTAACTTAAGTTTGTAGTCGGGCATTAGGCCTTCTCAACACGAGAATTGATTTTCGCGTGTTTGACAAGTTCTATTTTGCCAAGGAAACTCATCCTCGTGAAATCCTTTCGTAAAGTCGCAGAGAGTCATCCCCGTTTTACGGGGAAAAGGATATCACCGCGTCCTGGTACTATCGACTAGGGCTTGAGGGCGTCATCGACTTATTCCTCGCCCTTTCACTTGATTAGTGGTGGAAGGGTGGATTTGATCTTTGTCGTCGAGTTCACTTTCGCTTCCTCTACTTTTCAGGTGAAATGGCTGACAGAAACGAGGGAGTAGTCCCCGACGTTGGGGCTGTTAACGGGGAGGCGGAGCAACCCGTCGAGCATGCTAATGTCCGTATGGATGAGGGAGATATCGACTGGATCGCCCAAGAGCCAATGTCGACGAGACCGACTTTCACTGAAGAGGAGGCTCGTGAGTTCCCTTACCTTGAAGACCGGGCAGAGGATGCGCTCGCAAACTGGAAGGCTTTTTTCCCCACAGAAGATGACCGGATCTGTTCGGTGTATCCGGGGATGATATTCCCCATGTATGAATTTGATTTCGTGGAGGTGGGGTATCGTCTGCCCTTCACCGAATTTCAAGAGGCCATCTTCTGTCATCTAGAACTGTGCCCTGCCCAACTACATCCGAACGCTCTGGCGTTTATTAGGGCCTTTGAGCTGGTCTGTCGATATCTGAAAGTCGGGGCCACAGTGGATCTTTTCTTCTGCATATTTCAAATTCAAAGGAGCACGACAGGTCCGAAACAAAGTTGGGTGTCCTTTAAGAAACAGAGCAGGCTATTCTGACCGTACTCGGAGTATGTCCGAAACTTCAAATATCGGTTCCTGGTCGTGAAGCCTGTCTCGGAGGCGGCCAAGGAGTCTGTGGTCACCATGGAAACCGTGGAGGTTGATGGTCGGCAGGTGACGAGGGCGGTCTCAATGTTCCCGCTGGAATGGGTGTATGCCCACTTTAGATACAGGACTGATCAGTTCCTTGTCAAGCATGACCAGCTATGTGACGGGGACAAGGTGTCTTTCCGAGCATTGCATGCCTTTGTAGAGAGTTTTAGCCACGCCTTCGTAGTGGATAAGGACAACAAAGTTCTGCTTGGCGAGGATGGGGAGCCTGCTCGGGTAGCTCGCTATATAAATACCAAGGCCTTCCTTGAATGTGAAAACGAGGACGTCGCGTTTAAGCTCCTCGGTATAGATTATCTCTTTGCCTGTATTTTTAATGTCTTGCATTATGTGCTAACCCCCCTTTTATTTTTGCAGGGAGGATGTCGAACATGAGGGAGCGTCTGGTTAGGTCCGCAGCGGCCAAAAACCTCAAGAAGGCGCCAATGCCTAAGGCCAACACTGCCAAACAACAAGCAACGCTGGAGAAGTTTGTGGGTGGCACCGCCTCCTTTTCGGGCACCACATTTAACCTTCCTACCCCGGACACAACAAATAAGAGGAAGCGGGACGATATTGGCTCTTCCCTAGCTGGCGGTTTGAGCAACTTTGTCGGGGGCAAATTTGTACTGCCACCATGTTATCTTTAAGGAAAATTATTTGACGCGGAAGGCTATGTTGTTGTCTCTGACCTTGAGGCATCAGCCATTCTGTCCGCCGACCCTAAGGTGAGGAGGAAGCTCCTCTGCCAGGATGTGGCCGCTATTATGAGAGTGCTGAAGGCGGCACTGGCCCTCGGGGATGCGGAGACAGTTCCTCTCGCGGATCTCAAGAGGGCGCAGGCTAAGATCATCGACCTTGAGTTGGAGAATGTCGAGATACACAACAAGTTGACAAAGCTCGAAGGCAACCTGGAAGCCAAGATCGAACTCCAGAAGGAAGTGAACCAGATTAGGGAAGAGCTGACAAGGGTGAAGGAAGAGAATGCCACTCTGAAGGCGAAGGTAGTCGGGCTGGAGGGCTCGTCGGTGGTCGGTCAGGATGAGACCGAGGAGGAAAAGGACCTAAAGACCCTGAGGGACTTGATCGAGAAAATCCACATCCTTGAGCAGGACAACTAGGGAGCGGTTGAGTTTGGATTCAACGCTGCAGTGGAGCAGATAAAGGCTCTCTATTCGGACGTCCAACTGTTGACCGAAGGGATGGGCATTCTGAACGCAGTTGTCGACAGTCAGGTGGTTCCTCCTGAGCTTCCCACCGATGTAGTGTAATTTTGTACTTGTGTATTTTGTTGGTCTGCGTGCCATTTGATTTGTAATCGACTGTTGGGCATAGCCCATTTTGTAATATTAACAATTCTGGCCTTGTGGCCATATTATATAAATATCTTTGTGTTCGATATTATATGTGTTGCATTTTATTTGTGTATGCTTTAACATTTTAATGCTAAGTATGGAAGTTCTGCTCGACTCGTTATTATTACGCTCGATGGTTTGGGGGACTCGTCGAGGAGGCGAAGTGTTCTCGCCGGTGGTGGGACTAGGATCTCGGTCGAGGTCTTGATTTCACAGAGCTTGGACTATTCCCATTGTGAGCTGGGTGTTCTGCCATGCTAGTGCGGCAACGGCGGAAACTGGCCGGCGTTGGGCACAGAGTCTGCTCGTCCCATGAGCAGAAACTGGTCGGCGTTGTAGAGTTAAGGACCATGCTTGCACCGGGGAACGCTCCTGCGGCCGAGCAGTCTCCCCGCTGTGGGGTGATCTCGTTGGTAGTTAGTCTGAACTCGTGGTTGGTCATAACTATAATATTGTTTGAGTTTTTCAGCGTTCCATGGTCGAGCAAATGGTTCTCCGTTTAGCGTTTCGAGGTAGTAGGCTCCATTTCCTGTTTTTTATTTGACCCTGTATGGTCCTTCCCAGTTTGCGGCCAGCTTGCCCTCGCGTGAATCTTTTTTATTTCTGTGTAGGATTAGGCTGCCAACTTGGAAGTCGCGCTTTATGATTTTGGCATCATGGCGCAGGGTTATTTTTTGTTTCAATGAAGCTTCGCGGAGAGCTGCCCCTGATCGGATCTCTTCGACCACGTCGAGCTCTTCTCTTAGAGTCTTGTTGTTCAGCTCTTCGTCAAGAGGAGCTTCAGTTCATCTGGAAGGTTCCCTGATCTCCACCGATATCACTTCCTCGGTTCCGTAGGCTAGTCGGAATGGAGTTTCCCCGGTGGTGGAGTGTGGGGCTGTTCTATAGGCTCAAAGCACGCTATGTAGCTCTTCGACCCATCTCTTTTTGGCTTCGTCTAGCCTTCGTTTTAGACCTCGAATGATCACCCTGTTCGCGGCCTCTGCTTGCCCATTAGTCTGGGGATTCTCGACGGAAGTGAAGTGTTGCTTAGTGCCTAGCTTGGCGACAAAGTCTTGAAACTTCCTGTCCATGAACTGGGTTCCGTTGTCGGTCACAAAGGCCTAGGGTACCCCGAATTGTGTGAGGGCGTTTCTTTTGTAGAAACGAAGTATGTTGAAGGTTGTGATCTTGGCGAGAGCTTCAGCTTCGATCCATTTTGTGAAGTAATCGACGGCCAGGATCAGAAATTTATTTTGGTAGGACCCCATTGTCAAAGGGCCGAGGATATCCATCCCCCACCAGACGAAGGGCCAAAGCGAGGACAGAGTCTTCTACTCGTTAGGGGGTGCCAAGTACATGTCCCTGTGGCGCTGGCACCGGTCAAATTTCTGGACATGCTCCTTAGCGTCGTGCTGCATGGTTGGCCAATAGTATCCTGCTCGCATGGCCTTTTGTGCCAATGATCTCCCTCCCAAGTGTTGTACGTTGATACCGTCGTGAATTTCCTGGAGAACTTTGGGGACCTTGTTCTCCCCAACGCATTTTAGGAGGGGGATGGAGAATCCCCATTGGTAGAGCTTGTCATCGACCAGGCTGTATGAGCAGGCTCTCCACTTGGTCACGCCGACCTCCTTGCTGTCCTCGGGAAATTCCCCTATGGTGAGGTAATTGTATACCGGGGTCATCCAGCAGCTACTGTCGCCAATGGCGTTGACTTCGAGCAGCCCCAATGACTTTTCAATACTTGGGCGGGAGAGTATCTCTTGTATGAAAGATTTATTGCCACCTTTCTTTCTAGTGCTAGCCAGTTTTGATAGGACATCTTCTCGAGTGTTTCGTTCACGGGGGATGTCCTGGACCTCCCACGCATCGAAATTGGATATCTTCTCTTTCACCAGCGTCAGGTACTCGACCAGGTGATCATTTTTGGTTTGGTACTCTCCTTGTACTTTGGAGGCTACGAGCTGGGAATCTGTTAAGTTCTTCACCTCCTTGGCGCCCATGTCTTCGTCCAACCATAAGCCTGCGAGGAATGCCTCGTACTCGGCTTGATTGTTCAATGTGGGGAAGGACAAAACTAGAGATACTTCAATTAGGATTCCTTCTTCGTTCTCAAGGATGATACCGGAGCCATTGCCCATAGAGTTGGATGCTCCGTCGACGAAGATGGTACATTTGTGTGCCCCGCTAGACGGGGATGCTAGAGGCGTCATTTTATCCACAAAATCGGCCAAGACTTGTGCCTTGAGGGCCTTTATGCCCTCGTAGGGGATGTCAAACTCTGACAGCTCCAAAGACCATTTGAGCATTCTGTCGGCCATGTCTGGCCGGCTAAACAGCTGTCTTATGGGCTGGTCTGTTCGAACCACTATCGTGTAGGCCAGGAAGTAACGCCTTAATCTCCTCGTTGCATTGATGAGGGCAAGGGTGACCTTCTCGATCTTCTGGTACCTGAGCTCTGGCCCTTGCAAGGCCTTGCTCGTGAAATATATGGGTTTTTACCCGTCGAGTGTTTCACGAATGAGGGCGACGCTAAGGGCTTCACTGGTGACGGAGAGGTACAGGTATAACGTCTCCTCGCTATCCAGTCATGATAGAATGAGGGGTTCAGATAAGACTCGCTTGAGGTGGAGCAAAGCCTGCTCGCATTCCTCTATCCATTCGAATGTGGCTTTTTTTCGCAGAAGTTTAAAGAAGGGCAGAGTGTGTTAGGCATACTTGGCCACGTAGCGAGAAAGTGAAGCGAGCATCCCTTTGAGGGATTATATGGATTTCTTCGACCTTGGCGTGGGAAATTCAGCAAATGCCCGACATTTGTCAGGGTTGGCCTCTATCCCCCTCTCGGTGAGGGAGAAGTCGAGGAATTTTCCTGCCCGCACGCCGAAGGTGCATTTTTCTGGGTTAAAATGCATTTTACATTTTATCGCTTGGTCAAAGACCTTTTGCAAGTGGACCGTGTGATTAGATTCCTCTTGGGGCTTCACGATCATTTCATCCATGTATACTTCGAGCATGTCTCCGATTTCTGATCGGGAGACCTTGTTCATCATACGCTGGTACGTGGCCCCAGCATTTTTCAGACCGAAGGGTATTATGTTGTAGTAATAGTTCCCCGACGAAGTCATGAACGCGGTATATTTTTTGTCCTTTTCGGCCATGGGAATTTGGTTGTATCCCGAGTAGGTGTCCATGAAGGACAAGAGTTTGAAGCCTGCAGAATTGTCTACGAGCTTATCTATGCTGGGCAGAGGATAAACGTCCTTCGGGCAAGCCCGATTGAGATCAGTATAATCAATGCACATGCACCATTTTCCATTATGTTTTTTTACTAGTATAATATTGGACAGCCAGGTTCTATACCTGACCTCCGAGATAAATTTTGCCTCTAAGAGGTCTTGTACAAATTTTTCGACAGCCTGTGCCTTTTCATCAGATTGCTTGCGCCTGCGCTGCGCTACTGCTCGAGTAGCTGGGTCGATGGTGAGTTGATGGCAGGCATTCTCAGGGTCGAGGTCAGGCATGTCCGCAGCGCTCCAAGCAAATAAGCCAGCATTGTCTTCCAGGCATGTCTTTAACTGCTGCTTTACCTCTTCGGGCAGCCCTGCACCGATCTTTACTCCTCTGTTTGGGTCATCTCCGAAGGTGATCACCTCGAATTCCCCATCTGGTATCGGACGCGTGATGGTTGATGCAGGAGAGCTGTCTGTCACTGCTGAAGTGCCTTCATTGTTGTCTTCCTCGCCTTCTTCAGAGATTCGACTGTTGAGGTCGATTGTGTGCACTGGGAGCGCTGGCTTTTTGTCGGGCTGGCTTTCCTTGCTGGGAAGATCTTCATCCCTTGCTCGTTTGGCGGCTTTGGGTGCTGCGCCGATTGAGCTTTGCCCTCTGGTCGCTGCAGGTCGAATCCCACGTATGGTGATAGATTCTTCGGGTCAAGCTTCAAGGCGCGGAACAAACTGGTGTACATGATGTCCACCGAACTGCTCTGGTCGACCAGGATCCGTCGGTGCTGGCCAATCTTGCCTTGATGAGCAGAGGAATGTGCGAGTTCGGGGAGCCCCCACATAGTTATTTATGGTAGAATGTGATAGGCTGAGAACGCCCTCAGAATTTCTCGAGCGTGGATAACCGGTCGTGGCTGCAGTCAATTTGCTGGTCGAATTTCCTTTTGACCGACCCTACAGTGAGCTCGTTGTATCTGCCACATGAGATAACCATTGTCGTGGGAAAGGTCTCCCAGGTGATGTGTGCGGATATCTTGGGAGGATCCTCGAGGTAGTCAGGGATTATGAAGTCCTCTGGCCGCGTGATAGACATGGCGACTTGCGGGGGAGGACTGGGCGGTGAAGACTCTGTTTCCTTCTTAGACTCCGAGGTCTCTCTTCGGGAAGCTTCACCCTTTTTCATATACTATTTCAGGTGGCCCTCCTGGATGAGAATCTTAATAGCATCCTTCAGATAAACGCAGTCTTCGGTCACGTGGTTGTGACTGCGATGGAAGCGGCCGTATTTGCTCTTGTCCATGTTGCCCTTTGACGCTGTTGGCTTGGGGAATCGGACACCCCTTGCTTGAACTCTGCGTTAATGCATTCGGAGAGAATGCGCTCACGGGGAGCTGTCAGCGGGGTGTATTCTATGAAGCGACCAGCAGGTTCCTTGCTCTCGTAAGGACGATCGTCTCATCGTCTCTCCCTGTCGCGCCTGGGGGCCTCTGATTCGTCTTTTTTTGTTGTCCGGGAACTCTCTTGATCCCTTGAGTCCCAAGCCTTGTATGCGGCTTCTTTCTCCTCGTACTGTATATAAGCTTGAGCCTTACGGAGGAGTTCAACCAAGGTACGAGGGGTCTCGATGCCCACTGCTTTGCAAAATTCGCTCTTCGGTCTCAGCCCCTTCTCGAGGAGGTATTTCTTCATATGGTCCGTTGCGCGGACCTCTACAGCTTCCTTGTTGAACCTCTCGATGTATGCGCGCAGTGGCTCATCCTTGCCCTGTATAATGGCTTCGAGAGTGGCTTCTGACTTGGGATGGCGTTTGGAAGCAGTGAAGTATCGGACGAATTGGTTCTTCAAATCTCTCCTCGAAGTGACTGAACCTCGGGGAAACCACTTATACCAGGTCATGGTCCCCTTCCTGAGGGTGATGGGGAACAACCTGCACTTAATAGCTCTGCTCACGTTGTTGTAGTGGAGCATTGTTTTGATATTTTCTATATGCTCGCCTGGGTTAGTGGTCCCATCATAGGTCGCCAGAGGAGGAGGTTTCTCCAGCCCACGAGGGATACGGGTGTCCATGATCTCTTGAGATAGAGGTCCATGAACGTCATCATCACTGCTCGCGCTCGATGACCGGCATGGGGAGTGGCTGTGTCGTGACTTCTGCTACATATAGGAGAATGCCTGCTCGACCGACGATGCTCATGATGCTTTTTTGAGGGTCGGGTCCTCTTCGGGGCAGGAGAACGTCTGGATCTCCGCGGAGGAGTACGATGTCGTCTTCTGGCGGCTTCAAACTCAAGTTCTTTCGATCTTGATCATCCCCTGACAGGAGAAATGCTCCTAGATCTGTCTCGCCGACATTTCTGAGGAGGAGACTTCGGGCGTGGATAGGGACTGCGATGCTTTTGCGAATGAAGTCGCTCCTAGAGGACGTGCTCGAGCATGTTGTGCTTCTCGCCCTGTTGGAAGATCTGAAGGTTGGACCTGTTGAGAGAGGCAATGAGGACAGCAGTGCCGGGATCAGCGTTTTGAGGGACAGGTATAGGCTTAAAACGTGATCAGTAGCCTGTGCGCGTGGCTTCACATCGTTGGAAGAAGGAGATGCAGTCCTTCCGTCCTTGTGATCGGTCTCATGGACCGCAGCTCCGAGGTTACGGTGGTCGACGTTATCCATGGTAACAGCGACAGTAGGTTCTTGATGGGCATCATCATTTCTGTTGAAGGCCATGATGATCAAGTGAATTTTGGAGAGTAAGCTTGGGTCTTTTAGGTGAAAAGAAGAGGTATCTTGGTTCAAAAAGACGGGGAAGTGATGTTTCCCACAGACGGCGCTACTGATCTGGTGTGATCAGACTGGATCGTCGTGACATTCCGTGTAGGACAGAGATGATAGTTGTAGGAGAGAAGGGGTGTACCTGCATGGTACTCCGATGCTAAAGTAAGTTTGGGCTAGAGAGAAAGCAAGTACAAAACGTTTAAGTATGGTTTAGAGTATTGAATAGTGATCAAACCTGACCCTCTCAAGTGAGATGATATTTATAGAAGTAACCCCCAGTGTGGGGCCAAGGTCTCCCATGTGGCCGAATTATCTGGTCGGCCAATGGGAGACTGCCAGGTGGAGGGTCAGACGCGTGACCCTTTGACCTGGTCCAACTATTTCCGTGAGATATGGGGAGACAGTTGGTCCCGTGAACTGTCAAGCGCGTGAGGTGGACGTCCCCAACGGTCATATTGTGCCCAACGACTAGTTTGGCTGAATCCAGATATTGGACCTTGCCAAGAGCTGGACTGGATTAGGCCTTGCCCTACTGTGGGCCAAGCACATGCCCAGTCCAGAACAAGTAGTATGGATAATAGTCTCACATTGGATAGGAATGTGGTGACTTGAACATTTATAAGTGGGAGAACCCATACACCTATCAACTTAAAGTTTTGGGTGAATATGTAATGTCTCTCACTTGTGTTGCTCTTGGCCTAATAATATTCAATGCTCCCTAGTGTAAAACTTCTTTAACAAACACTAATGTAGATTTTTTATCTTTTAACGATGATTTTTTGCCGATGCTAAAATACAATTTTTTTGTTGTAGTTGAAAGTTATGTTTAACCCACCTTATAAGTTACCTATATATACAATAAATTCTTATTAATAGCATTGTACTAGCAAGACCCAATTTTCCTGACTTAAAAGAATAGAGTTTAAAAAATAGCTACTAAACAATTTTTTCTTTTTAAATCATACTTAACCATCTAAGTTTTTAAGTCTTTCTTGAAATGATTAGATATCAATTTTATTCCATTGAATAAAATTAAAATGTTTCTAAATTTATTTTAATCATAGAATTGCAATTGATCAGTTTATTTTAACTTTTAAAAAATGAATTTTTTTATATTTTTGAAAATCGTTTCTACAAAAATGTTTTTCAAAATATTATAAATTTTTCTAAATTTGTTTTTTTTTTTTTAATTAAGAGACAATTTTTGACATACTATAACATAAACATACATTATTGAAGATCAAAATATAATCAAAATCACAATTTTTTTCAAAAATTTGTATCTCAAAAATGATATTTATGAAAAGCTATTTGAAATAGCTTCAAAATTAAGTGATTTTTTGAAATTTTGACATCTAAAAAAAGTTTCGATAAAATGATAAAATACATAAAAGTAACATTTTACGAATAACTATTCAAACCAATTTTTTATTTGAAACTTGGGTTAAATATGTATAAGGTCCTCCTAAATATTTCAAATTTCGTTTTTAGTCTCTTAAAATATTTCTTTCAAAGAATGGTCCTCCTAAAATTTTTCTCCACACTTTTAGTCTCTAATATCAAAATTATCGCTAAAACTGTCGTTATTTCAGTCGTTAAATTAAAAACCGTCGCTAAAATCGTTATTAATTTTGCCGCTAATTTGTTTAAACCGTCGTTGTAGGAGGGATCAAAAATATGAATTAAAAATTTTAGGATAACCATTCTTTAAAAAAAATATTTTGAAGGACTATAAACGAAATTGAAATATTTATGAAAATTATAAATATATTTAACCCTTGAAACTTTTATGAAAAATTTCTTTACAAATATTTTTTTACACTAAAATATGTTACACTATAAAAATGATTTAAAAGAAAAATTAAAACAAACTGATTCAATATGTAATTGTTTATGAAGATAAACTTTTTAGCACTTTAATCAACAGATGTTTAGTCAAGTATTAAATATAGGAATTCGCAACCTTATATTTTTAGTTTTAACTAAACATAAACAGATATTAATTAATAGTGCTGACAATAAAATGCTCATAGTAGGTCGCATTCATATATTGTGTGTGAGATTGAACTAATTTCGTGACATCTAGCGAAAAGACTTTATTTGAAGAAACATGATACTCTCACATGCAAGTTGGTTATTTTGGAAAAATCTATTGTCTTATAAATGTGACCAACAGATTTTAAAAGTAGCATAACATCCAAAGTGAACGACTTTGTGGTTAATCATCAACAACTAGATATTTGATTGTGGATGGATTTCACCATTCAAAAATCATGTGAATTACAGTGCTATACAGACTAGAAGTGGGGTGGTTGAGAATATGGGCTACATGTTTGGCCAGAAGAGATACCATCTTTCACATTTTTGTAATGCACTTTCATGTCCTACACATTTCTTTTATCATTTACTTCTTATTTTCAAGATGTCATTATTTCAGTGTGCATCAACTAATTGTTGGATGTGTCCCAAGAGCACTAAGTTTAAATGAGGCACATCATATTTAACGAGTCTTTAACATTTTGTAACATATGATTTGTATTCAATCGACATTATTATTATATATTGGTGAAATAAAATAGTTTTTAATTTAGTGCCTAACTAATAAATAAGAATAAATATATTACTCAAAGTGAATATTTTAATATTCATCCATTCAAAAGCTTTATGTTACAACTTCCAAAAACAATTGCATCTCTAATTCTTTCTTGTGAGTTATTGTAGGATCAATGTCATTCATACAACTAAGTGTTTTTCTAACCATCAATATTTTAATTTGTTTGACTAATTGTATATATTGATATTTAGTTTAAAATCAAAATAATGTAGTGATAAAAAAATTGTGTTGATTATATTTTTAATTCTAATATAAAGTTACAATAAATTTTTCTTTTTAGTCAAATGATAAAAAAGTGAAATCAATCTAATTAAATAAAAGTATGACATTTTTATATTTCATTTTTGAATTTTTTTTTTCTTTTCACAATTATTTTTAAAGTGAAACCATGAAAAATAATCATCAAATTTCTAGGATATGTTACTATGTAACCCTTCATACAAGAAGTCTTTCTTTTTTCATCTCTTACTTCTATTTTTTCACACTTCCAACCACCACCATGACCCAAAAATCACCAAGTTTTACTTCTATTTTTTTTTTCTTCTAATTCTCGTAATTTAATAATTCAATTCAAGCGAATAAAGAACCCTAATCCGAATAGATAACCCTATTAGGGAGATTTTTAAAACCCTAATTTAATTCAAAGATTAAAGAACGCTAATATATATATATATATATATATATATATATATATATATATATATATATATATATATATATATATATATATATATATATATATATATATATATATACACACCTGGGGTTCCTCAATCTTGAGGGTTTGACACAGTTTTTCAACTGACTCGAGATCAGGAACTTCGATGAAATCAAAAGACTCCGGTGGTACGAGTCGGGGGGGTATTTCATCTTTTGAAGTTTCACCGTCAGAATCGACAACTAGCTTCGGAAGAAGTTTCTTAACAATTGAAATAAAAATTTGAATTGAAAAAGTTGGATCAAAATGAGTAGTTAAATGATGTCAAGCAAGGATTGTACTACTTTTTCTTTTCCATTATACATCTTAAAAAGAAAAGTTTGTATTTTTGGCAAATTTACTAAAAATTTGAAAGTTTTGTTATTATAAATATATTTGAGTTTTGAGGATTAGACATCTGATCTGATGTAAAGTTTTGTTCTAAGATAAAATTGGCTTAAAATATTCATCCAAATGGCCAATTGTGTTAATACGAATTGTTTTTTCATTTTAATTAGTTAAAACAATTAAAGAATAAACCTTTTTTTCTCCAATAAAAATAGTTCTGATATTTTTATGGGAGTGAAAACAGTGTTCATATATTTAATTGTTTTATTAAAGAATTGAAAATAGCAGCTTATAAGGATTTAATATAACCAGTAAATAAAATTTATAACAACAAATAAAAAATCTTCCAAATGTACCTTTAAGATTTATAGGTGATAGATAGTAAGATACAAAATAAAAAGACTAAATAATGTAAAGAATAAAAAAAAAATAATAGAGGAAATTTTATGGAGAGACACAAATACTGGTTTTTATAGTATTATTCCAATCAAATATGGTGTAGAGATCATTATATTTAGTTCTATACAAATTTTTAGATGACAAAAGATTTGATTTTTTCTAAAGAGTTTAAATTTGCTAGCAAAAGTAATATATTAAAAATATTAAATCAATAAAAATAAATCTTCTCTACAAAGAAAGCATAGTTCAATATTAGACTTTCATACAAAATCATTCTACTTTTCTTGCAAGCAATTTTTTTTTTCATTTTTTTTAATAATCAAAGCTTCATTCATTGGGGCAAAAGTCCAAATACAAATGAATGAGATCTTTCTAAAGTCTAATAGCCCAACATTGTACAAGGCTAGAAGAAAAGAGAAAGCATATAGGAGAAAAAACCTGCATTATTCTACATTGAAAATATATACAAACACTCGATAAAACACTTAGAAAAAAATATTTATATAATAATTTTTTTATAAAACAATTAGATGAGTAAAACACTAAGATTATCACAATTTTTTCCGCCTATATTAAACAAAAACAGTTCAATTGTCTTTGTTAATAATTTTTAGATAATGTGCAATATTTATCTTTAATATGAGAGCATCAACAACAAATTGTGTCTAACCATAAAATAAAAATGAGTGGATATAAAAAAGATATACAAAATATTTTGTTATTTATCAATGATATCATTATTTTTTTATCATAAAAGTGAGTATTAGTCCTCCTTTGGAATTGTATTTCAATTATTGAACATTATGGAAAAGTTTTTAAACATTTTAACAAGTCCACCCAAAAACCGGCTAACAAACAAGAAATTGATCTGGTTTAGCATGACTTCCATCTAATTATAATCCTTATTCCACTAGGAGTATTTCCAATCATGCCTTCAATCATGTGTTTGAAATATGACCCGTTTCATCTATCCATAATAAAGTTAACAAAAAAATGTTATAACTCAACTATGCTAACAAAATTAAATTATTTAAAAAATACTTTAACTCTAAATTACTTACTAATAACATCTTCATTGCAATATTGAGAATTATAGTTGTTAGAAATTTTTTGTCTCATAATAATGAGGTGATGAAGTGTCATGATGAGGAAATGTCTTTGAAGAAGGTGTTTGTTATGTAGGGATTATTTTTTTTTTTTTTTGTTAGTTCCTGGATTGGCTGGAATTTTGGTAAAACAAAGCATGTTCAATGTTGATGTCAAGGTGCTGATGTTGTAACATTGAAGTCTTAACACTGGGCTGTGTTAAGTAGTTAAGTGCTGAAGTTGGATGTCTGATGTCACACAGGTGATGTTGTAACATCAGATCTGCAGAATTAACATCAGGTGCAGATGTTGTTAGGGCACGCGTATTAGCTGGAATTGTGGAGAGTGGTTGACTCATTGGATGAGAATATCTTGGGATAGATATTTTCTGTTACATGGGAGATTTGATTGCAGGTCTGTTGGAGAATTAAAAGGTTGAAGATTTAAAAAGATTTTGGGGATAAAATCTGTTTTGAAGATTTAGTTTTAATTAACAAATCTGATCAAATATTGTGACAAGTCCAAGCCCAATTCAGGAGCTATATAAAGCGCACAAGACCAAGGGAAAAAGCGACAGAAAACATTCAGAAGATCAAGAGCAGGAGGCTTAGTGTCTAGAGTTTGTTTAAAGTGCTTGTATTTACACTATTCTAGAGTTTGAATAGGTGTTGAGTTTCTGTCCTCTCTAGAAGCTGTGAAGCAATAGAGAGTGGTTGATTGATCGAAGCTGTGAAGTAAGATCAAGGGTACTCAAAGTGGTTTCTTTGAGTGTTTGTAAGGGATTGAGTGGTGTTCTCATACCTAAGTGGTGTTCTCATACCTAAGTGGTTTCTTAGGTAGGAAGTCATTAGTAGAGTATAAGTTTAGGAGATTGTCAACGGGTTGTTGAGTCTGTAAATTATATCTACAAGTAGTGAATTCCATCCTTGGCTTGGTAGCCCCCAGAGTAGGTTGGTTGTAACCGAACTGGGTCAACAATTCTTAGTGTTATTTTACTGTTATTACTGTCCATTGTGCAGAGTGTGTTGTTGTGACATCACACCTTAACATCACACGTCTGATACCAGAATTTCAATTGGTATCAGAGCAGGCATCCTGTCTGTCTCTGGGTGAGATCTAGGAAGTTACTTTCTGGTGTAAAGATGGACAAAGAAATTGGAGGATTCGTCAACAGACCCCCTATTTTGGATGGATCAAATTATGACTATTGGAAGCCAAGGATGACCACCTTCTTAAAATCCTTGGACAGTAGGGCTTGGAAGGCTGTTATTAAAGAATGGAAAGCTCCTGTCATGTGTGAGAAGGATGATGCTGGCAAAGATAGAGAAGTCACCTCTAAGCCAAAGCCTGAAGAAGAGTGGACCAAGGAGGAAGATGAGCTTGCCCTTGGAAATTCCAAAGCTCTGAATGCTATCTTCAATGGCGTGGATAAGAATATCTTCAGGTTAATTAATACATGTGAAGTTGCTAAGCAAGCATGGGATATCTTGCAGGCTACTCATGAAGGAACCTCTAGAGTCAAGATGTCAAGACTTCAGATTTTAACATCAAAATTTGAAAGCCTGAAGATGAAGGAAGATGAGTCTATTCATGATTTCCACATGAGTGTTCTTGAGCTGGCCAATGCATCTAGTGCTCTTGGTGAGAAGATGTCTGATGAAAAGCTTGTGAGGAAGATCCTTAGGTCCCTACCTAAGAAGTACAAGATGAAGGTTACTGCCATTGAAGAATCACAAGACATCAGCAAGATGAGAGTTGATGAGCTCATTGGATCTCTTCAAACCTTTGAGCTTGGGTTGAATGAGGAAGAACCAGAAAAGAAGCCAAAGAGTATAGCCCTGGTGACAAATGGTGAAGAAGAGAAAGATAAGAAATCTGAATCCCAGGAGGATCTGTCTCAGGCCATAGTGATGTTGGGAAGATAGTTCACCAAAGTATTCAAGAGAATGAATAATAACTCCAGGCCTAATGTCAAGAACATGACTTCTGACACCAGCAAGAAGGATGAAGAGAAAACTGCCCAAGACAAAGGAGTGCAGTGCTTTGAGTGTGAAGGGTATGGACATGTCAAGAAAGAATGTCCCACCTTCTTGAAAAAGCAGAAGAAGGGCATGGCAGTTTCCTGGTCTGACTCTGATAGTGAAAGTGAAGGCGAGTCAGCAAAGCATGTGAGAGCTTTAACAGGAGTTGTGGTTTCTGATGATGATTCTAGTGATGGAGAAGTAACTTATGAGGAGTTGGCTTCTACCTATCAAGAGCTGTGTTTAAAGAGTGCTGAAATTTGTCAAGAAAACAAGTGCCACAAGCAACAGATTGCTCAGCTAGAGAATGAAAAGACAGATCTGGAAAATAAAGTGGTGCTAGTTAGAGCTCACCTTAATCAAATGACCAAGTCTGTTAGGATGCTGAGTTGTGGTACAGACACACTTGACAAGATACTTCAGTCAGAAAAAGCTGCTGGAGACAAAGCTGGGATAGGTTATGTGGCTGAGGACAAGGGAACTTCAGAAGGAAGCACTTCAGGTTCAAAGAAGGAAGTGTCACAACTTTCATCTCAACATCAGCCAAAGAAGCAGGATTCTACCCCTAAGAAAGCTGATGTTTCACAACCTAAGAAGATTGAGAAGAAGACTGGTCCCTATCAGAAGAGAAAGCAGACAAAGTTGTCTCATCCGAAGCTTCAACATGACACCACCTTCAAGGTATTGGAACTTCTTCATATGGATTTGATGGGACCTATGCAGGTTGAAAGTCTGGGTGGAAAAAAATATGCTTATGTAGTTGTGGATGACTACTCAAGATACACCTGGGTGAATTTCATCAAAGACAAATCTGAGGTGTTTGATGTCTTTAAAGAGCTCTGTCAAAAACTCCAAAGAGAAAAGGAGAGTAAGGTCATCAGAATTAGAAGTGATCATGGAAGAGAGTTTGAAAATAGTAAGTTTGAAGAATTTTGCTCGTCTGAAGGTATAAGTCATGAGTTTTCATCTCCTATCACCCCTCAGCAAAATGGAGTTGTTGAGAGAAAGAACAGAACTATACAAGAGTCGGCTAGAGCAATGATTCATGCCAAGAAACTACCTTATCACTTCTGGGCTGAAGCCATGAACACTGCCTGCTACATTCACAACAGAGTTACCCTAAGAAGAGGCACGTCATCCACTCTATATGAACTATGGAAGGGAAGAAAACCTAATGTTAAGTACTTCCATGTGTTTGGTAGTAAATGTTACATCCTGGCAGATAGAGAGCAGAGAATGAAATTAGATTCCAAAAGCGATGAAGGGATATTTTTGGGGTACTCCATCAATAGCAGAGCTTATCGGGTCTTCAACTCCAGAACCAAAGTGATGATGGAGTCAATCAATGTTGTGATTGATGATGAAGAAAAGCATGAAGTTGAGGATGTCATAGAAGATGTTGGAACATCAACTGATGAGGTAGCTGTTGAAGTTGAAGAAAGAAATTCATCCCCAAGTACTGCTGACACTGAGCCTGAGCAACCTCAGAAGGACCCTTCTATCAGAATTCAGAAGGATCATCCTAAGGAGCTGATCATAGGTGATCCAAATTCTGGAGTAAGAACTAGGTCCAGAGAAATCATAGCTAGCTCGTGCTTTGTATCCAAAATTGAGCCAAAAAATGTCAAGGAAGCTCTGACAGATGAATTTTGGATAAATGCTATGCAAGAAGAACTGGAGCAGTTCAAGAGAAATGAAGTCTGGGATCTTGTGCCAAGACTAGAAGGGGTGAATGTTATTGGAACAAAGTGGATCTACAAAAACAAGTCAGAGAGACTTGTTGCACAAGGTTATACTCAAGTGGAGGGAATCGACTTTGATGAGACGTTTGCTCCAGTGGCGAGACTAGAATCCATCAGACTACTTTTGGGTATGGCTTGTAACCTAAGATTCAAGCTGTTCCAAATGGATGTGAAGAGTGCCTTTCTAAATGGCTATCTGAATGAAGAAGTCTATGTAGATCAACCTAAAGGATTCACTGATCCAAACTTCCCCAATCATGTGTTCAAACTGAGGAAGGCACTGTATGGCTTAAAACAAGCTCCAAGGGCCTGGTATGAGCGGTTGACAGAATTCTTAGTAGCAAATGGGTATAGAAAAGGAGGCATTGACAAAACCTTGTTTGTCAAGGAAGCAGGAGGAAAAATAATGGTAGCCCAAATTTATGTGGATGACATTGTATTTGGGGGGATGTCAGATGCTATGGTAAAACAGTTTGTCCAACAAATGCAATCAGAATTTGAAATGAGTTTGGTTGGAGAACTTAGCTACTTCCTTGGATTGCAAGTCAGAAAAATGGAGGATTCTATCTTTATTTCTCAAAGCAAATATGCTAAGAGCATAGTAAAGAAGTTTGGCCTAGATAAAGCCAATCACAAAAGGACACCTGCTCCCACCCATTTGAAGTTATCCAAGGATGAGAATGGAGTGAGTGTGGATCACAGCTTGTACAGAAGTATGATTGGGAGTTTACTATATCTCACAGCAAGCAGACCTGATATTTCCTTTGCTGTTGGAGTATGTGCTAGATATCAGTCTGATCCAAAGGTAAGTCACCTGAATCAAGTGAAGAGGATTCTGAAATATGTAAATGGCATAAGTGAATATGGAATGTTATATAGCCGTGATTCTGGGACTATTTTAAAAGGATACTGTGATGCTGATTCGGCTGGAAGTGCAGATGATAGAAAAAGCACTTCAGGAGGATGTTTCTTTCTAGGGAACAATCTGATTTCCTGGTTCAGCAAGAAGCAGAATTGTGTATCTCTCTCAACTGCTGAAGCGGAGTATATAGCAGCAGGAAGTAGTTGCTCTCAGTTGGTCTGGATGAAGCAGATGTTGAGTGAATACAATGTTAAACAAGATGTTATGACTTTGTACTGCGATAATCTGAGTGCAATTAATATATCTAAAAATCCTATACAGCACAGTAGGACAAAGCACATAGACATAAGGCATCATTTCATAAGGGATCTGGTAGAAGAAAAAGTTGTTACCTTGGAACATGTAGCCACAGAGAACCAGCTGGCTGACATATTCACTAAAGCCTTGGATGCAAACCAATTTGAAAGGTTAAGAAGTAAATTGGGAATCTGCATTTATGAAGACTGAATCTGCTAGAGGGGTTGTGGGCAGTTGGGGTGGTCCTGAAAAGGTGTAGTCAACTGCCAGCTGAAGTTTGCCTAATTGTGGCTAAAAAGGGGGAGAAAATAGCAAAGAGTGTCATTGCCAATTGCTGCTAATGTGATGCAGAGATTAAGAGGGAGATAAATTGATGCTGCTAAAAAGTGTTTAGTTGAAAAGTTTGTTGCTGCATTAAGGGGGAGTTTTGACTGAACTTGTGTAGATATCATGACATTTGAAGAATGCGGCCAAGCAGACATCTAGGGGGAGTAAATTGCTGCATATTATGAGCTACTGAATAGCTGTGATGCTGGTTCATGTTTTAGAGGGGGAGCACCAATTGGCTGTTGTCAATTATGAAGATGGTGCTGTAGCAGATCAAGTGATGAAGACTTTGAAGATTGTCAAACTGCTGCTAATGAGTTTCAAATTTCTGAAGATTATTCCGCTGCTGAAATCTCTGAAGGTGCAGAGTGCAGAAGTTGATTGCAGAGTGCAGAAAGTGTTTTAGCCAAAATTAGCCAAAGGGGGAGATTGTTAGTTCCTGGATTGGCTGGAATTTTGGTAAAACAAAGCATGTTCAATGTTGATGTCAAGGTGCTGATGTTGTAACATTGAAGTCTTAACACTGGGCTGTGTTAAGTAGTTAAGTGCTAAAGTTGGATGTCTGATGTCACACAGGTGATGTTGTAACATCAGATCTGCAGAATTAACATCAGGTGCAGATGTTGTTAGGGCACGCGTATTAACTGGAATTGTGGAGAGTGGTTGACTCATTGGATGAGAATATCTTGGGATAGATATTTTCTGTTACATGGGAGATTTGATTGCAGGTCTGTTGGAGAATTAAAAGGTTGAAGATTTAAAAAGATTTTGGGGATAAAATCTGTTTTGAAGATTCAGTTTTAATTAACAAATCTGATCAAATATTGTGACAAGTCCAAGCCCAATTCAGGAGCTATATAAAGCGCACAAGACCAAGGGAAAAAGCGACAGAAAACATTCAGAAGATCAAGAGCAGGAGGCTTAGTGTCTAGAGTTTGTTTAAAGTGCTTGTATTTACACTATTCTAGGGTTTGAATAGGTGTTGAGTTTCTGTCCTCTCTAGAAGCTGTGAAGCAATAGAGAGTGGTTGATTGATCGAAGTTGTGAAGTAAGATCAAAGGTACTCAAAGTGGTTTCTTTGAGTGTTTGTAAGGGATTGAGTGGTGTTCTCATACCTAAGTGGTTTCTTAGGTAGGAAGTCATTAGTAGAGTATAAGTTTAGGAGATTGTCAACGGGTTGTTGAGTCTGTAAATTATATCTACAAGTAGTGAATTCCATCCCTGGCTTGGTAGCCCCCAGAGTAGGTTGGTTTTAACCGAACTGGGTCAACAATTCTTGGTGTTATTTTACTGTTATTACTGTCCATTGTGCAGAGTGTGTTGTTGTGACATCACACCTTAACATCACACGTCTGATACCAGAATTTCAATTTTTTTAAAAGGCAAGAAGTAAATTCAATAAAACCAAACGAGTACAAGGGGTACTTGAACCCTTACAGCAAGAAACAACTACTTGAAACAAACAGAAGAATTGTCAATCCAAGAGGAGAAATTACAAGCTCTAGAAATACTAGCATCCCTACTTAACCATTTCCAGGCAGAAATCTTGACAGAGTTAACTATATTAATCACTGAGAAATTGCCCTGATTAAAAATGATGTCATTACGGTTAAGCCACAGGTGCCAAACAGTTGCTAACCACATAACAAGGTCTGCCTGAGAACTAGGCTTGCTGTTAGCGGCTAAAGCAGCAGCAGAAAAGGAATCAATACAAGTTAGTCCAACAAAAATGCAGGAAGCGAACCAAACAACAATTGTGTTCCTAACATCAGAAGTTACAGAACAGGTGCAGAAGATATGGTCTACGTCTTCAGGAAAAGTACTACAGAAGACACACAGAGATTGTAAAGGATCAAATGATATACCTCTAAAAGACAATTGAGATTTGGTAGGTAGTCTATTCTTGAATAATCTCCACGCAAACAATTGAATATTTGACGGAATCCGGAGTTTCCATATCAGCCTCAATATATCCAGCAACTCTTGGGACTCCAACAAACCTGAGTCATGATTTGAGAGGCTTTTGTAGCCTTCAACAACTGAGTAAGAATAGTCACTCGAACCTTCCCAGAAAAAACTATCCCTGCTATCTGTCAAAGAAGAACTGGATTCTATCAAATCTATACACGCCTGAACATAAGCTACCCTGGCAGAACCATCTTCAAATCTTGGCAAACAAGACTCCCATGCATACCCGTCAAGACCCTCCACCATACCTTCAGCCACTGCCAAGAGAGGATTAGAAATTAACGGCATAAGAAGAGGAAAGAGTTCCAAGATAGAACTACCATTCAACCACTTGCTGAACCAAAAGGAGAGAGACTTTCCATCGCCAACATCACACCTCAGCTTATCAATAAACCAGTCAGATTTAATTTCATCATAAAAGGAAATGAGTGATAAGTCACGCCACCAAATTGAACCTTTTAATTTCCTGTCAGCAATTTTAGAACACAACAGCTCCATGTTACAATTAGTGGTTGAATAACGAGCTGATAATACCTTCTTCCACAATGCGTCCTTATCCGTTAAAATCCGCCACTTCCATTTTAGAAGTAGAGCTTTATTAAACAAGAATAAGTTCTTCACACCTAAACCCTCTTCGTCCTTTGGTTTGCAAATCGTACTCCACTTAACCCAATGTATCTTCGACTTCGCATCCGTGCCACCCCATAAGAAATTACTCTGCACTTTTGTTATTTCCTTCAAAACTTTAAGAGGAGCTTTGTATAAAGAGAGAGAATATATAGAAAGAGAGTTAAGGACAGAGTTTATCAACACAATACGCCCTCCAATTGACAGATGCTTGCCCTTCCAAACAGCAAGCCTGTTTTTGATGTTGACGATCACATGACGCCAAGTTGAGTACTTTCTAGGGCTATCTCCAACAACAATTCCCAAGAACAGGAAAGGGAGTCTACCTTTTTTACAACTTAAGAAATCCACTGCCGCTTGCAGAAAAAAGTTCGAAATGTTAATATCAGATATGCAACTTTTGTGGAAGTTGACCTTGATCCCGGGAACAAGTTTAAAGCCCCTGAGTATGCCATTAATACCCCAAAGGTTTTCCCAACTGCACTCTCCAAGAAACATCGTATCATCTGCAAATTGCACGATACTGAAATACACCTCAGGTGTAACGGAGAATCCTTTATAGAGACTTAAACTTTCAGCTTTCTTCAAAAGTTGAGTTAAAACTTCCATAACAAGCAGAAACAAAAAGGGGGATAGAGGGTCACCTTGATGTAAACCTCTAGTTACCCTAAAATCCTTCGTTGCACTCCCATTTACCAAAACCGAACAAGACCCGTTAAAGACTAAAACCTCCAACCAACTGATCCACTTACGGCAAAACTTCATCTTCAATAAAAGGAATCGTAAAAAATTCCACGATACAGAATCATAGTCAACTTTGAAAGCCATACAACCCCTTTTCTCCCGTTTGGCAAGATCTAGAACTTCATTAACGACAAGGACCCCATCCGCAATATTTCTACCAGATAAGAATGCGGACTGCTCTGGCGAAATCAGCGAGCCTATAACTCTCTTCAAACGAGTTGCCAACAGTTTGGAGAAAATCTTCTGGATATTGCTAACAAGCAGATGGGTCTAAAGTTTGCAAGATTCTGAGGACTCTTGACCTTCGGAACCAGAGTAAGAAACGAAGATGTTGTCGCTTTGGACATCACTGGATTCACATGGAAGTCCTTCACCATTTTAACTATGTCCTCTTCGACCAGCTCCCAACATTCCTGCAAAAAAAGAAAAGAAAATCCATCTGGACCAGGGGCTTTGTTACTGTTCCAATCCCAAACCGCCGCTTTGATTTCACTAGTAGTAAACTTAGCAACCAGCAATTTATTATCCTCATCCGACAGAGTTGCGAAAACCAGCCCATCAAGAACAGGACGGTCAACCAAGGGTTCAGAAAAGTTCTTTTTAAAATGATTGAAAACTTCCATATTAATCTCCTCGACTTCTTCTAATCTATCTTCACATGTTTGAATAAAGGAAAGAAAGTTTTTCTTCTGCCTGCCCCTCACAACATTATGGAAATAGCTAGTGTTGGAGTCTCCTTCCAAGAGCCAAAGTTGCTTAGACTTTTGCTTGAGCAGATTCTCCTTGAGCTTAAGATTATTCCAAATCTCTTCAGCAGCCAAACACCTCTTGTCTTGCAGAGATTTTAAGTCTGACCCAATCACTAAGTTGTTGCTGATGAAAATATCTAACTCACTTAAAAGAGAGACTTGGGACTCCACTCTTAAATCAATCCAACCATACACCTCAACGCTCCACTTCTTCAAACACTTCTTAATAACACCCAATTTCTCCTTGAAAACATAATCACCTCTACCTTGAATACTAAGAGACCTCCACTCCTCGATATAAATTCCTTAAAATCCCGATGCTTAATAGGGATTATTATTATTGTTGGTGGGTAGCTAGTGTATCCATAGTTTCAACTAGTTTTGTAACATGGGCCAATGATGTAGGGACTGTTTATATTGCTTTGTCATAGGGTAGATGATGGAGTTGTCACTGAATGTAGCACTTCCTGGCTATCTTTAAGATCTCTAGGTTGTACAAAGAATTTTGAGAGATGCATCAAAGAATTTTAATTAACAATCGAAACAACTAACCTTTATAAAGTAATATTGAGAGTTTATTACAAATCAATGATGATTTTTAAGATGATGAAGATGATTTATAAATGGACTAAGAAAGTTGAGTCATTTTGAGAGCCTTAATCCTTTTCGCATTCTCTTATATTATTTTCTTACGAATATCATATATGGTGAAATCATTATTTCACAACAAGATTAACCTGCAAGTATAATTGATAAACAAGCCAGTAAACAAAAAGTAGTCATCATCATTTGTTGTCATTCTTGCTAAATGTAGATGTGTTGTATCACTAGAGAAAATTTATTCAAAATTTTAAGATGGATATGGCTTAATGGATGCCATAATTTCAACATTTCCACCCATGTCATACAAGTTTATTGCCTTTAAATGGACATGTGTGCTCCATCCTCATTCCATCCCATTATCCACATAAAAACTATATGAGCATTTGACCCTTGAATGTATGACTCATGTTCTCTAGTATGTAGTAGTCTTGCAAATTTATAAAGTTAAAACCCTACTTTTCAATCTTAATGCCTCTTTGTTGTACCTCGAAAAATACGATCTTCACGAGAAAAGCCCGCGGAAAAACTATTAGTTCTAACAGAGTCGACACTGAACTTTATTTATTCCACAAAGGGAAAGGGAAAATATCGAGAAAACCCAAGGGGAAAAAGATAAGGTATGGTCATCGCAACCATGTTGGGTTTGGAAGTCGGTTATGTAAGGAGAAGGTATTAGCACTCTATACATCCATCGTACTCGATGGGAACCATCTAAGTTGTCTAGGTATGAAAGGTATTCGATATTTATAAGCTTGCTAAGGGAAAATTGATGATTGCTTGAGGAAAAATAAGAGTTTTTATTACTAGTTCGTATGAGTTTTCAACCTAGTGCCTACGTATCTCAGTAGGGAATCAGAACTTCGTAGTTCTTGTTGGAAATGTTGTTTGGTTTGTTATGTGTTTTTTATGGACGATGCTATGAAGCATGCCCTTTTTGAAAAGTTTAAACGCAAAAACCCGAAGAAAAAAAGTTTGAGATGTGTGAGGTATTTTTTAGAGTTTGGAAAGAAAGTTCGAGATATTTTAAAGTATTTTTGGATTTTTTTGAGAAAAAAGAGATTTTAGTCTTAAACGGAAAAGGGAACTAGCCTAATTCTAAAGACCTAGGACTAAAAACAAAGGGACTATCTTAGAGTTGTCATGCAAAGAATTTAAACCTAATATCTTCTCTAATTCAATTTAATCGAAGATCAAATAGAATCGAGATATCCTGAGGGACACGTGAATAAAAAACCATACAAGAAAATTGACAATAAACCTTCACAATTAACATTCGAAATTAATTAAAACTTTAATTCAAATAAACTAGAAACTAATTATCCAATTAGGATTTTAAGAGTTCTAATTTGTTGATATTTGTAATATATATATATATATATATATATATATATATATATATATATATATATATATATATATATATATATATATATATATATATATAGTGTTAAGAGTATTTGTATATAGAATAGTCCCACATCGACTATATCATGTAATTAGTTGTAATCTTCTATATATAATAATGTCTCCGTAGTGTTTTTCAAAAAACACACGGTTTATTCATATGTCTCTTAGTCTCTTGTATTTCAACATGGTATCTAGAGCCTGCTAAGAGGCAATTCTTTTTTCGCCGTGCTTTACTCGGTTGACCCACTGTCTTCTGGTGAGATTTTTTTTTAAATTTTTTTGCAAACCGTGTTGTCACTCCGGTTTGCCTCTCACTTTTCAAAATTCTCTGGTAACCACCCTGCCGCCGTTACTGTTCCGACGACGTTTCGGAAAGCCGACCCCACTATCAATTTTCAATATACTTCGGTCATAACTGCATAGTCGCCGTCGCTACTATTTCCGGTGATCTTCCGACAAAATTTTTCATAGGCAGAACCCTCCACACGAGTCACCTCCGTCTCCGCGCGTGGGCATCACGTGCCGCCACCTGAACCGCACGTGACAGCACGTTCGGTGGCCGATCTCGTGATATTTTCTCTCTTTAGATACTCATGGCTACTCCTCAAAACTTTACGCCAAACTACGATGATTTTCTCAGGTGGTATCAGAATTATCAGAACTCAGATTCTACTGCTACGGTAGCACACACTGGTAATTCATCTGTTTACCTCTCTCAATCATCTCCTCTTCGACCTTGGGTCCTTGATTCTGGTGCGTCTGATCATGTTACTGGTAATAAAAATCTTTTCTCGTCCTTCTCTACCTCTGGTTTGTTACCTACCATAACTTCTGCCAATGGTTCTCAAACCCGATCCGAAGGGATTGGTACGGTTCAAATTCTACCTTCTCTCTCTGTTACTTCTGTCCTCTATGTACCTAATTGTCCATTTAATTTACTTTCAGCCAGTCGTTTAACTCGTTCTCTTGATTGTAGTGTCACTTTCACTAACAATAATGTTACCCTGCAGGATCGGAGTTCGGGACGGACGATTTGCGTCGGATATGAGTCTCAAGGCCTTTATTACCTCTCATTGTCATCTCAGACATGCTCAGCCAAAGATTCTCCACTCACTATCCATGCTCAGTTAGGTCATCCCAGTCTTTCCAAATTACATAAATTGGTGCCAAATTTATCGACGGTATCTAATTTACATTGTGAGTCGTGTCAGTTAGGGAAACACACTCGTAGTCAATTTCCCAATCGAGTCAACAAACGGGCTTCGTCCCCTTTTGCTTTAGTTCACACCGATGTTTGGGGTCCCTCGCGTACTGTCTCTACTCTTGAGTCTAGGTATTTTGTCACCTTTATTGATGATTTTTCACGTTGCACGTGGTTATTTTTAATGAAGAATAGATCTGAATTATTTTCTATTTTTGAACAATTTTATCGAGAAATAAGAACTCAATTCGGTGTGTCTATCCGTACCTTAAGAAGTGACAATGCCCGTGAATATTTATCCCAACAATTTCAAAATTTTATGTCACACAATGGTATTCTCCATCAAACATCTTGTCCTCACACACCTCAACAAAACGGTGTAGCCGAACGCAAAAATCGGCATCTCGTAGAAACCATTCGGACCCTACTTCTCCATGGTAATGTTCCACTTCGGTTTTGGGGGGATGCTGTGCTAACGGCATGTTACCTTATAAATCGCATGCCCTCGTCCGTCCTTAACAATAAAATCCTTCATTCAATCCTTTTTCCCAATTCTCCACTTCACCCAATTCCTCCCCGAGTCTTCGGGTCCACATGTTTTGTACACAATCTCTCCCCTGGTCTTGATAAACTATCAGCTCGACCACTAAAGTGTGTCTTTCTTGGTTATCATCGATCCCAAAAAGGTTATCGTTGTTATTCACATACTCTACAACGATACCTCATATCGGCCGATGTTACCTTCTTCGAGTCTGTTCCATATTTCGAGTCCAGCCAAGCAACTCCGAAACCCCTTCAGGAAAGTATTCCCACACCTTTTTCGGAAGTCCCATCTGTCATTATCCCCCATCATTCTAGGGAACCTGACCCACTAGATACCCCTACGGTTGATCCCCCACTCCTCGCCCACTTCAAACATATCAGCGTCGTCACCCAACGTCTGTCGTACCTGTCCCTGAAGTCGTATCTGTCCCTGAAGTCGTACCTGTCCCTGAAGTCGTACCTATCCCTGAGGTCACTACGGACTCTCCTCCGACGCTCTCTCCATCACTGAATCCGATCTTGTAACCTGAGTCTGATCTTCCGATTGCCCTTCGAAAAGGTATACGTCAAACACGAAATCCTTCTCCACATTATATTGATTTATGTTATCATCGTCTTTCCCCTTTGCAGTATACTTGTTTGTCTTCTTTGTCTTCTGTTTCTATTCCTAAAACTCCAGGTGAAGCATTATCTCACCCCGAGTGGAGGCAAGCAATGATTGATGAAATGTGTGCTCTTCAAAGCAGTGGTACCTGGGAACTGGTTCCTCTACCCCATGGGAAATCTTTAGTAGGTTGTCGTTGGCTTTATACAGTGAAGGTTGGTCCAGATGGTAAGATTGATCGATTTAAAGCTCGCTTGGTAGCCAAAGGATACACTCAGATTTTTGGGTTGGATTATAGTGATACCTTTTCGCCTGTAGCCAAGATGGCATCTGTTAGACTTCTTCTAGCCATTGCAGCCATTCGACATTGGTCTCTTCATCAACTTGATATCAAAAATGCATTCTTACATGGTGATCTTGAAGAGGAAGTATATATGGAGCAACCACCTGGGTTTGTTGCTCAGGGGGAGTTATCGAATATGGTTTGTAGGCTATACAGGTCTCTTTATGGTCTTAAGCAATCTCCGAGAGCTTGGTTTGGCAGATTCAGCACTGTAGTACAGCAGTTTGGTATGATCTGTAGTGAAGCTGACCATTCTGTTTTTTATCATCACTCACCCCAAGGGTGTATTTATCTTATTGTGTATGTTGATGACATTGTCATAACTGGTAGTGATCAGCAGGGAATACTCCAGTTGAAACAACATCTCTTGAAACAATTTCAGACAAAAGATCTTGGTAAACTCCGTTATTTCTTGGGCATTGAAGTAGCCCAATCTAAAGATGGTTTGGTGATTTCTCAGCGGAAATATGCTATGGATATTTTGGAAGAAACATGTTTGTTAAATGCTAAACCAGCGGATACTCCTATGGATCCAAGTGTTAAACTTCTACCCAATCAGGGGGAGCCTTTATCTGACTCAGGAAGGTATAGGAGATTAGTTGGAAAGTTGAATTATCTCACAGTCACTCGTCCGGACATTTCTTTTGCAGTCAGTGTGGTAAGCCAGTTCTTAAATTCCCCTTGTCATGAACACATGGATGCTGTTATCCGGATTCTGAGATACATCAAATGTGCTCCAGGAAAAGGTCTTGTTTATGAGGATAAAGGACATACCCAGATAGTTGGATACTCCGATGCTGATTGGGCAGGGTCACCCATTGATAGACGATCCACCTCTGGGTATTGTGTACTTGTTGGAGGAAACCTTATATCTTGGAAAAGTAAGAAACAAAATGTAGTTGCAAGATCAAGCGCCGAGGCAGAGTATAGGGCCATGGCAATGACAACATGTGAACTTATTTGGTTAAAACAGTTGCTCAAAGAACTTCAAATTGAAGAAGCAAGACCAATGACACTTATTTGTGATAATCAAGCTGCATTGCACATTGCTTCAAATCCAGTCTTCCATGAGAGGACCAAACATATTGAGATAGATTGTCACTTTGTCAGAGAGAAGATCGAGTCAGGCGACATCGTCACAAGCTTTGTCAACTCTAATGATCAATTGGCAGATGTGTTTACAAAATCCCTACGGAGCCCTAGAACTAACTATATATGTAACAAGCTTGGTGCATTTGACTTACATGCTCAAGCTTGAGGGGGAGTGTTGATATATATATATATATATATATATATATATATATATATATATATATATATATATATATAGTGTTAAGAGTATTTGTATATAGAATAGTCCCACATCGACTATATCATGTAATTAGTTGTAATCTTCTATATATAATAATGTCTCCGTAGTGCTTTTCAAAAACACACAGTTTATTCATATGTCTCTTAGTCTCTTGTATTTCAACATAATTAATCCACTAAAATTTTAATTAATCCAAATTAAGGGTTTAATTAAAAAACTAACAATAAATAAAAACAAAATTTTAAATAGAGTAAACAAAATAAAATAAAAAGAGTATAGTTTTTTTTAGAAAGAAAAGAAATATGGTGGTGGGCCTATATCCACAAGCCCATAAAAAACTCATTAAACAAAAGTATAAAAAAAGGAAAAAAAACTGGGTCGGGTATGGGAACCCTCCGGATCCAATAAGCCATTGCACATCACAAAAGAAAAAAGAAAAATAAGTATCATCACTTTACTGATCTCTTCCTCGTTCAACCCTCTTTCTCGCCTACCAACTCCACAATGCCGCCCTCTTCGCAGGGGAATCGAAGCTCCGCCGTTTTCGCCTTTTCCAGCACAGCAACATCCGCTCCCTTTTCTCTCGCTGCTTTTCCTTCTTCATCGCATGGCCACCACCAGAAAACGAAGAGACTCGCCGCGCCGTGGCTATCAGCCGACGACGGCGATCAAAATACTATATGTTTCTCTCTCTTTCTGCTCGCTAATTCCCTCACGCGATGAATAGCCTCGACATCGAATCCGTTTTCGAGTTCGAAAGTGTCGTAATACAAGTTACGCAAAATGGAAAGAGCTATCAAGTGAAGATTTACCTGAAGATAAATTACAGGTACGATTTGAATTTTCCTGCTTCGATTTCGTCTCCTCTCGCGTATGTCAGTGTGTATGATTTGAAACCGTGTGCTGCTACGTATGTTTGCGTAATTCTGCTCTTCTCTTCCAATTCATATGATTTTTAGTCGTGAGCAAGTGTGTGTATGTTGTGATAATGATGCTGCTAGCTGCTCCTACTTCGTGTATTGTTGTTGCTTGAGAGGTGTCAATTTTTGTCTTGATGTGTGTGTGTGTGGTTTTATGGTGTGATTTGCGTGTGAAATCCTGTTGCAAACCGTACGTGATGCTGTTCTGAATGTGTTGGTGATGATTTTTTCTCTGCGTGTTTCTCTGTGTGTAATGTATGTGGATTATGATAATTTCAATTGCCTCTCCCCTTATCCTTCTGCACTGCTTGTCCTTTTATAACTGTAACTGTCACGATTTTGAATTCATATCTTGGAAATACATCAATGCTGTTTTGAATGTGTTTGGAACTTGTTTTGGAAAGGGCACAATCTTCTAGGAACATGATTTCGTGACAGTAATGTTATTTCCGTTTTTGCTTCAGACTTGTCCAAACATGTTTAGATTTTTTGCCATTTTTATTCCGATAAGCTCGATTGTGTGTCATTTGTAATGAACCTCTGAATTTATTCTTGAACACATGATTTTTTTGTCTTGAATGCTTGATTTTGTGATGATTGTTATTGATGATGGTTATGTACAATCCTGTCCTGATTTTTTGTTATTCTTGTTTAGGTAACCTTTATGCTTGGTTGGAATTTCTCACAGTAAGTTCCTCATCACGGAAGTAGCTTGTCCGGTAGGAAGACAATCAGTTAAATCCTTAAGCCTTGGTGTCAAGAATGATATCTTTAAGCACATCAAGAAACAACGGTTGCCGACTCATAAGAGCTACTGTTATCGGATGTGATACCAGCGCAATATTCCCTGAACATCATGCTAGACTTCCCTCAACTATTTGATGGAAAGGAATTTTGTGAACAAGACCGGTGAGTGTTGAAGTTACGCATTCTTGGTGCAAGACTTTTAGTTTGGAAAAGATTCGACGAATTCAGAATTTGGTGATGATAGGCTTGCAATTTTGAGAGTTTCTTCTTGTTGCAATACATGAGAGTTTCGTACCAACATCAAGTATTCAGGAGTTTATGCTAATTCCTTCTTTGTTTTTGTTGTTTTTTGTTTTCTTTGTGAACCTGGGATGCAAGAGCTGGAATATAGTGTCCATCATATGATATTCAAAATGTCCCTTGAAAAAATGCCTATATTCATTACATGAAAGAAACAAATTAGTATTTGTTAATCCATTCTCATAAAACAATGCTAGTTCATTGGCACGCCTTAGTAATATTTTGATTCAAAATGGAATATCCTTGCATATTTAGAAGGAAATGACTAGTATCCAACATGATGACCAAGGTCTTCACAGAAGTTCTGTTAGAACTAGCGAAAACGTCTTCCCTACAATCTTTCTTGGGCTTAAAATTAATGCACCCTTTTAATTTGTAGGGTTAATAGCCATTTTGCCCCCTGCTATATAGGCGACGTTCGAAAAACTCTCCTGTAAAAAAAACTTAGCAAAAAAAACCCTAACATTTGAAGATTCTCTTAATTTTGATCTTCATCACATTCAGTCACCAAAAAAGCTGATGTGGCAGGGGTCAAAATAAAAACGCTGCCAAAATGGCAGTGGTCAATAAAAACGCTGCCAAAATGGCAGGGGTCAAAATAAAAACACTGCCAAAATGGCAGGTTTTTGGTGACTGGATGTGATGAAGGTCAAAATTGAGAGAATCTTCAAATGTTAAGGTTTTGTTTGTAAGTTTTTTTTTACAGGGGGTTTTTCGAACATCGCCTATATGTTAGGGGGCAAAATGACTATTAACCCAAATTTGTAACCACTTTTGTATCTCTTGCAATTCCAAACTTAACACCAATTGCATTTGCATTGAAACAAAAATGAGTCTTGTAACCTTGTACCCCATTAGATTTTTTACTAGTCATAACATTAAATTTTCCATTCCAATATTAGTACCAATGATGAATCCAAACTACTTATTCTTGCCTTGCCATTGGTAACTCATGAAACTTAAATGGTAACCATGACCTTTTCTCATGTATCACACTTTGAAGACTTATACAAATATAACCAAACTTCCACAAAAATGTTCTTAAGTTTTTTTCTAGCAATCCACCTTGAACTTAACACCACTAACAAGAGATGAACATAATAATAAAAGAGACCTAAAAACAAAGTATGCACAAAAAAATACTCTTAAGATCTAATTCTCAAAGAATTATGGCCAAAGGTCAAGTAATCACTTCGAAGAAAGATCATAAGCAATGTAAATGCTTGGGATAAGAAAATATAACAGGGTATGACAATTTTGAGGTATGACACTCTTGGATTTTTGGTAATAGCCCATTCACATTTAAACATAGACATTGTGAAACCATCATAGCAAATCACAATAATATTTATGAATCTTCCAAAATAAGGAACCCCTCCAAATATTATTTTGGTATATTGTTTGAATAACTTTGTGTCTCATACATACCAAAACTCCATTGTTTTGAGTTTTTAAAGAATTGTCACGTGCCAATGTTTAAAATTTGAATCCATTGGCATTATATGTAACACCTCTTTTTCTAATTTATTTATTTAATTAAATTTACGTAGATTTAATTGTTTAAATCAACTTCTATATGCATTTGGATGGTGTTAGATGTTTAGTATTCGTATATGATGTTTTGGGTTGGCGGAACATAGTTCTAGTTATTTAATTAAATAGTATAATTAATAATATTATAGAATAATGAGGATTATTATTATTAAAACTAAAATTAGTAAAATTAGGGCATTTTGGTAAATAGGGAATAAGAGATGGCAATGTAGGATCACTAAATGAGGAGGATTAATTTCTAAGGTTTAGTACGTGAAAACTAAATTTGGAAAAGAAGAGGCTAGGAGAACAAGGGCTTAGGAAAATCTCCATGGTTAGAGCTTGAAGGTGCTTTTACTAGAAATCCAAGGTAAGAGGGGGATGACTCCAAATATGGTGTTGAATGCATGATTGGGTAGGGGAAATCCTTAATCCCATTAGATATTTCCATAATTTTTCCTTTTTGATGAATGATTGATGAATATGAATTGATTTATACGATAACATCAATTATGTGTTGTATTATATAAATTTTGTATACTGATTTACCATGGAGATTTTGTGTTCTTGTTAGTGAAGATGGTATAAGTTGGTGTTTATATGTGTGTTGTGATTTTGATGAACACGATGTTAGTTCTTGTAGTTGGCTGGAATTTTGGTAAAACAATGTGGATGTCATGGTTGATGTTTCAACATGAGTTTCTAACATTCTGGTTGTGTTAAGTTGTAAATGGTTGCAGATTCTGTGCTGATGTCAAACCCGATGTTAAGACATCAGTTGATAAAACATCAGTCTGAGTTGTTTTAGTAGGGCTGCGTGTTTCTGTTATTGGAGAGATATTTTGCTGAAGAGAGTGAGAGATTGTAGGCGAATATCTTGGTAAAGATATATTCAGTTGCAATCAGATTTGGAGCAGATCTTGTTGTTGTTTTTAAGGCTAAAAGATATGAAGATTTAATTGAAGATTTAATTGAAGATTTGATTGAAGATTTAATTGAATATTTAATTGAAGATTTAATTGAAGATTTGATTGAAGATTTAATTGAAGATCTATTTAGTAGCAGAATCTTCTGCAGATTTGTAGCAGTTAATATGCTGAGATTTAAAGCCCAAATCCAGTTGGGAAAAAGGTTATAAATAGAAGCATTGTAACCTAGTTTTAGGAAGGCAGCCATCATGTAAACTATAAGGGCTGTGTTGTTTGATGAACCACCCGGTTTGTGGGATGGTCATCGTGTTTATCTCGAAGCCTGTAGGTAAGAAATGTATTGTTCTTGGAGGAAGCTGTTAAGCAACTCTAAGCATTGTTCTTAGTCATGAGGGTCATGTCTAGGTATTGTTATAGGAGTGTGTCTTCTATTTTTATGTGTTTGGAGAGTTGTTGGAAATCAAGTTGTTGATGCAGTGACTGAGATGTTGACTGCTAGACATCATTGCGATGATTGGAAGTGAGATGAAGTCTTTTACCTAGGGAGAACTTAGGTAGAAGGGTCATTGGGTAGGGATTAAGTGAGTAGATTGTCAACTGGTATTGTTGAGTCTGTTATTTAATACTGCTAATAGTGGACTTCCTTCCTGGCTTGGTATGCCCCCAGATGTAGGTTGTTAGACCGAACTGGGTGAACAAATTCAGTGTGCACTTTTCTTTTTAGCAACTTATTTAACTGTCTATAATTGCCTTGCTATTTATGTCAGACCAGATGTCTCGACATCATGTAGGACATCTGGGATCTGTTATACCAGAATTTCAATTGGTATCAGAGCAGGCATCCTGTCTGTTTCTGGATGAGATCTAGGGAAGATACTTTCTGGTTCATGAGCAAGGAAGATAGTTTTGCTGAGATGGTGTATGGACTTGGTCAATTCATAGAGATTTTTGTATGATCCCTTGAAGTGGAGGATGAACTGTTCATGACAGGGTGTGTATTGGACCTGTTTATTGTTATCAGGCTTGTAGCTTTGGTGGTGAGCTGCTGTGTGGTTTGACTTATTGTCAAACCTATGTTGACCTAGTGCACATGGAATGTCGTGTTTGTGCAAGGGTTATTATGTTTTACCTGAAGGTTGTAGAGGAGTTTTCTGGTGTGTGTTCCGCTGCATATATATATCTGATGGAAAATTCCTGGTGGTTTTGTGTTAAGGCTGCAACATTCTGTTCTCCTCTGAAGATGTATCACATGGTGTGGTGATACTTGAGGATATCTTCAACTAGCTTGTTAGAGTTGCCAAAGATACTTGTGGTTCATCCCAAGTTCACTCATAAAGGAACTCTTATATGAGCTTGTTGAAAAGAGATCTGAAGAAAGTTAGAAGCAATTTATTCTTGCCTCCAACCCTACAAGGTCAATCTCCGGGCTGTGTTAAAGGATCTTTTGGTGTGTTTCTTGTGAAGAGAACTTATGTCCTACCAGATGTTGGAACATAAAACCAGCAGATTGTGCAGAATCTTGTTGGATAAAGGTATGGCATAACAGATGCTTGGGGGCTAAACAAATGTGTATTGATCACATCTGTTTGGAACCTACTCCTGGCTTGGAAGAGGAGGCATCTGGGTTGTGTGTCTAAGAAGGTTCCTTCAAGAAACATGTCTTAGATATGTATGTTGGTCAAGAGATGATCAATATAGTGTCACTCATTGGATTAGTGTATTTCTGATCCAAGTGAGTAGGTGTTCAAAGGTTGTTTGTTTTTGTGGAGGTCAAGCTCAAATGTCAAGGACATTTTCTCTGATATCTGAAAGTTCCTTCTGATCAAAGCAGCCAGTTGTTTGCAATCTTGTTTATGGCCATGAAGCAGATTCTGTTTGAAAGGTGTTATATGTGTGTACCAACCATAGGGTGAGCATTTCAGATTTGTGCAAGGAGAAGTTGGTGTTTTTTTACCAAAGGATTATGGTTCCCTGGTATCTGCATGAGAAGTTTCCTCTATAGTTGGAGTTCAGTTTTGTGGTGTCCTCACATAATGGAACATCTTTTTGTAAGGATTGAAGGGCATCCTTGTAGGTTGAAGTGTTGGGAGAAGCATATTTGTCTATGCTGTTTGTGATGACCAGTTAATGGTTTCTCTCCTTTAGGTACATAAGGATGGCATCCAACATCTTAAAGACAGACAGAAGGTCTGAACATTAAAAGTTTGAATATTCTTGAGATGTAGAGTATGCTGGTTCCTGTTTGTGTGTATGTTCTGGGTTTGAAGGTTGATCAGCTACTGACGGTCAATCCTCTTGTGTCCCTTGCAAGAGATGTGTGTGGATTACTATGGTTGTTGTCTCCAAAGCCATAATAGATGTTTAGTGTGATTGCTGATGTTGGAAATGATGTTGAAACATCATTTCAGTTCTTTGCTCAGGGAGGAGTGAAAGGTCAAGACACTGACCTAACCTGGAATGCTTTTGTGGTGTGAATGGTTGTCATGATGGTTTGTTTTGAAGAAGACTCAGCAGATGCCTGTTGTGTGAGAAGGTTACCTTGACAGGAGTTGAGTATTTGTCTGCTTTTGATAAGGTTGTGCATTCAACTAATGACAAAATATATTGACGGAAGACTATGTATATGTCTGATGTAAAAGTGCAGGACTGTTGAAGTGTTGAGAATATACTTTTCTCTATGTGGCTGTTTATTTCTCTTCGTGGTGTGTTGGTGTGTGAGAATTCTGTGAAACAATCATGATGAATTTAGAAGTGGAATTATTTGGTATAGTTATGGGGTAGTCTTGGACTACTTATTTTCTGAAGATTCAGATGTGGTAGGTCTGAAGTGTTTGGAGTTTCTGAGCAGGATGGAGGTTGTCTACTCAAACTTGATTATTGAATCAAGTCTATGAGAGCATGGAAATCTGTTTCTGCAAAGGGAGGAGGTTCTTCTAAGTGGCAGAAGGAAGAGTTGAATTCAACAGTTGGATATCATAATGTTTTGACATCTAGCTTAACATCAGAAGTCTCAGCTGGTGATGTGGGACATCAGTTTAAGATAGAGGTGATCTACAGTAATAGAAGTTATGGATGCTTCAAAAAGATCTATCTCATACAGTTTGCGGGAGCTGTGGTTTGAGAAGATGTTACATGACTAAGAGGCTTGGTGAAACCAAGATGTCTTGCTTTGGAGCAAGTAGTTCATATGACTTGAAAATCTGGTTTCATAGGTGGATCAGGATATCTTGTTGGAGTTTTGAAGAAGATTGAGATTAATCAAAAGGTGGAATTTGGTTGGTTTCATTGTGTGCATTCAAGCAGTATGCTTGAAACTGATTGCTCTTGTGCAGAAGAGTATTTAGTTGGAAATGTAAGGAGGTTCTAATTCTCTTGGAGTTTTTGGTAGAAGTTCTAGGTTTGATGGAAGTATACCTTCTTTTGGTGGATGAGAGTTTAGTCCTCTCTGGCTTTCTGAAGCTCTCTTTGTTCAAGATGGTGACGCAGTGTTCAGTTTGGATTACTATGCTGATAGTAAGTTCAGTAGTGGAGCATATCTAGAACCATGGTGTGTGGTATATGTGATGTGTCAAGAATGTCCTAACAGATGTTAGAACATTTTTTGGGTTGGATATCCTTGGTAAAGGATGATTTTGTTCTGGTTCTGGAGTTTGGTGCATACATTATGCCTAAGGAGCGTCTACATAGTCATACGGGAGAATGATGAAGTAGAAGGTCTGCCTTGGATGGAGAATGTAGAGAAGACTGAAGTAGATCAGGTATTGATTGCTTGGAAATCTGAAGATGAAGAGTATGATAGGGAATGACTGCTTTTGGAAAATTGGGGGATCTATGTGACTTTGATCTTTATCCAACAATTTGTTTAAAGGAGGATGGTGATCCTTTTGTTCCTCACGAATAACATGATGTGACTTCATGTGTGAGTGACTACTGTTTCTTGTCAGAAGAGATTGTGATGTGATCTGATCAGAACATTTTTTAAGAGATGTTCCTTTTTCTGCTACAAGTGTCTCTTGAAGAGATTAGATCTCAGTAAAGCTGAGAATTTGTGGAGTCTGTGAGCAGTGTCATACCAGTCAGGATACTTGAATGTGTTCTCCAAGAGTGAAAGTACAATATGTGAATGTGCTCAGCAAGTGTGCTCAAATGTTCATCTCCATCTAGAGCTTTAGTTAACCATGACAGGGAGAGTACTTGTCTATGGAGTTTGCTGCAAAGGTGCACATATTGTGAAGCTTGCATGACGATCAAGCTTGTGGAGATTGGTTGCCTCTTCTGAGGATATAATGTCAGATAACATGTTATGACATTAGGCTATTGGATGGCATGTTGGTGTGGACATGAATGGTTCTAGCCATGTGAAGCTAATTGTTTGAATCATATGTGCACATGCTTCTGTGGAGGAGTCTGAAGGACTATTTTATTTGTGCAAATTTTGGAATTACTTTGTGAGGGTCTTTGTTAATGGGAGATGTCACACTTGTCTTGGTGTGTGAGTTCAGTGGAAGGCATTGTGTGTGTGCTTCATAACTTGTGGATGATTGTGTGAAGCATTCCTGACTGGATGGATGAAGACTGTGTCTGGATTTTCCAAATGTTATGATCAAGGAGTTCATTGTGATCATTCATGTGGATATTACAGAGAGAAGTTGATCAGCTTGGCAAGATGTGAGTTTTGGAGCATGAGAAGATAATAAACCAAGAGGGAATCATGTGAGTTTTGGTATTTGGATTGTTTGAGGATTAAGCTTTAAGTGAATGCTTCCAGCAGGTGTGTTGAACAGAGGGTGCACTCTTGAAGACATGAAGATGAGTCTTATGTTTTCCATTCATTTAAGGTGTTCTTCTTGCAAATGAGCACTGGTTATCTTAGATAGGGGGAGTTGATCTTTTGTTTTGGATATTTTGTTGAAGTAGTTGTCAGACAAGATGTTACTGGTGAAGTTCATGGTGTACTTGACAGTTTAGACCTGGTTTCATGGTGTCAGACAAGATGTCAATGGATTGAATCAGCAGTATACATTTACCCCAATGTTTGTTCAGCTATTGAGTCTGGTGTTAGTTGTCAGATTCAGAGGGTGTCCAATTGTGGCTAAAAAGGGGGAGAGTTAGCCCATGTGTTGCCTAGTTTTGTTGGTATAGGCTTGAGGGGGAGTAATCGTGTTTGAACAGCTTGTATGATGGTTCTTGCTTTGAGGGGGAATTTGTTTTGTGCTGAGTTACTAGTTGTTGCAGCTGGTTGGTATTGCTGCAGGTTGTGATGTGAATGTTAGTAAGTGTTTTTCCGCTGCAAGCTGAAAGTGTTTTAGCCAAAATTAGCCAAAGGGGGAGATTGTTAGTTCTTGTAGTTGGCTGGAATTTTGGTAAAACAATGTGGATGTCATGGTTGCTGTTTTAACATGAGTTTCTAACATTCTGGTTGTGTTAAGCTGTAAATGGTTGCAGATTCTGTGCTGATGTCAAACCCAATGTTAAGACATCAGTTGATAAAACATCAGTATGAGTTGTTTTATTAGGGCTGCGTTTTTCTGTTATTGGAGAGATATTCTGCTGAAGAGAGTGAGAGATTGTAGGTGAATATCTTGGTAAAGATATATTCAGTTGCAATCAGATTTGGAGCAGATCTTGTTGCTGTTTTTAAGGCTAAAAGATATGAAGATTTAATTGAAGATAAAATTGAAGATTCAATTGAAGATTTGATTGAAGATTTAATTGAAGATTTAATTGAAGATTTGATTGAAGATTTAATTGAAGATTTATTTAGTAGCAGAATCTTCTGCAGATTTGTAGCAGTTAATATGCTGAGATTTAAAGCCCAAATCCGGTTGGGAAAAAGGTTATAAATAGAAGCATTGTAACCTAGTTTTAGGAAGCCAGCCATCATGTAAACTATAAAGGCTGTGTTGTTTGATGAACCACCCGGTTTGTGGGATGGTCATCGTGTTTATCTCGAAGCCTGTAGGTAAGAGATGTATTGTTCTTGGAGGAAGCTGTTAAGCAACTCTAAGCATCGTTCTTAGTCATGAGGGTCATGTCTAGGTATTGTTATAGGAGTGTGTCTTCTATTTTTATGTGTTTGGAGAGTTGTTGGGAATCAAGCTGTTGATGCAGTGACTGAGATGTTGACTGCTAGACATCATTGCAATGATTGGAAGTGAGATGGAGTCTCTTACCTAGGGAGAACTTAGGTAGAAGGGTCATTGGGTAGTGATTAAGTGAGTAGATTGTCAACTGGTATTGTTGAGTCTGTTATTTAATACTGCTAATAGTGGACTTCCTTCCTGGCTTGGTATGCCCCCAGATGTAGGTTGTTAGACCGAACTGGGTGAACAAATTCTGTGTGCACTTTTCTTTTCAGCAACTTATTTAACTGTCTATAATTACCTTGCTATTTATGTCAGACCAGATGTCTCGACATCATGTAGGACATCTGGGATCTGTTATACCAGAATTTCACACGACATATTGAAACCATGATTAATAAAAGAAAATGCATGCTAATTGATATATAAATGATGTATTGATATTAGATATTGTTTTCCCTAATGTTGCTGGTCATTTGAGGGATGGGAAGGGAATATTGGAGTTCTGAATTCAACTCCATGACAAAAATGCAGTTTCTGCCTTCTAGTTCAGGGTGAGAGACGTCACCCTCATGATAACCAAGTCGTTACGGCCTTTGAAGGTGCTGAAGGGCGTCATCTTCTTGATAAGTACCCCGTCATGGTCCCCATGCCCAGTTTTGTGGGGGCGAGGATCATAGAAATGACGGGAGAGGCGGTGTAGGCGGCTAACGGGCGTCACCCTGGTGACAGACAACCCGTCATGCTTCCAGAATGATATTCGTTTGCATTGAAGGCTTTTCAAAGTTAACATTGTCTTTAACTTAGTTGGCTTGAAAGGGTCAAGCTTATGTTTGGGACATGAATTGTGAAAAGTGTTTTCAAGAACTCAAGAAGAAGTTGACATCTACTCTAGTTTTGATTTTTCCGAATCCTAGTGAATCCTTTGTGGTGTATTTTGATGCTTCAAAGATGGGTTTAAGTGGTGTGTTTATGCATAATATTCAGGTTGTGGCTTATACTTCTAGGAAATTGAAGGTTCATTAGAGGAATTATCCTACGTGTGATATGGAGTTGGCAGCCGTGGTGTTTGTGTTAAATATTTTGAGGCATTAATTGTTTGGCTCCAGATTTAAAGTGTTCAGTGACCTAAAGAGTTTGAAGTACTTGTTCGATCAGATAGAGTTTAATATGATTCAGAGGAGATGGCTCAAATTTTTGAAGGATTATGATTTTGGCTTGAGTTACCATCCGGGTGAAGGATTATGCATTGAGTAGGAAGTCGTTTCATATGTCAATGCTTATGGTTAGAGAATTGGAATTGATTGAGTAATTCAGAGACATGAATTTGATGTGTGAAGTGACTCCTAACAGGGTGAAGTTAGGTGTGTTGAAGCTGACTAGTGGTATCCTTAAAGAAATCAGAAAAGGTCGAAAGATCTATTTGGGATTGGTTGATCGACTAGTGTTAATAAATCAAGGTAAAGGAAGTGATTTTAAGATCGAAGAGAATGATGTGATGAGATTCAGAGACAGAGTTTGTGACCAAATGTACGAGAAATTAAGAAGAGTATTCTGGTGGAAGGTCATAGGAGTGGTTTGAGTATTCATCCCAATGCTAATGTCTCAAGATTTGAAGAAAATATTTTGGTGGCCAGGAATGAAGAATAAGGTGACTGAGTTTGCTTATGCTTGTTTGACTTTCTAGAAGTTGAAGATTGAACATCAGAAGTCATTGGGTATGATGCAACTATTGAGCATTCCTGAGTGAAAATGAGACATCATTTCCATAGATTTTGTGATGATTTTGCCAAAAAACGGCGAAGGGATGTGATTCCATTTGGGTTATTGTTAATAGACCGGCTAAATCGGCTCATTTCATACTGATGAAGATCAATTATCCTTATCATAAGTTAGCCGAGTTGTATATTCAAAAAGTTGTTAGCCTGCATGGTACTCCTTCGAGTATTGTGTCAGATACGGATCTGAGATTCACATCAAGGTTTTGGCAGAGTTTGCAAGAGGCGATGGGTACTGGACTGAAGTTGAGTTATGTTTATCATCCGTAAACATATGGTCAGAAAAAGAGGATTATCCAATAATTGAAAGATCTATTGAGGGCTTTTGCGTTATAACAAGGAGGTGTTTGGGATAACTACTTGTCATTGATTAAGTTCACCTACAACAACAATTTCCATTTAATATTGGAATGACACCATTCGATGCTTTTTATGGCAGAAGGTGTAGGACACCTATGTGTTAGTATGAATTAGGTGATAGTGTTATGCTTAGACTTGAGATTTTGTAGCAAACCTCTGAGAAGATCAAGATGAACCAAGAGAAGATGAAAGCTCCACAGAGTCGCCAGAAGAGTTACCATGATAAAAGGAGGAAAACACTTGACTTCAAAGAGGGAGATCATGTGTTTTTGCGAGTTACGCCAGTAATTGGTTTTGGTCGAGCTTTGAATTCTCGAAAGCTCATGCCACGTTTTGTTGGTCCATATTAGATCCTGTAGAGGATATGAGGGGTAGCCTATTGGATTACCTTGCCACCGCCGCTTTCTAATCTTAATGATGTGTTTCACGCGTCTCAATTGAAGAGATACATTCTAGATCCGTCTCATGTGATCCAAGTGGATGATGTACAGGTGAGAGAGAACCTGACTGTTGAGACAACACCCATGCGGATAGAGGATCGGGAAGTCCTTAATCCCATTATAATTTTCCCTAATTTCTCCTTTTTTATGAATGATTGATGAAAATGAAGTGATTTTTGTGATAACATAAATTATGTGTTGTATTATATAAATTTCGTGTACTGAGTTATCATGGAGATTATGTGTTCTTGTCAGTGAAGATGGTATGAGTTGGTGTTTATATGTGTGTTGAGATTTTGATGAACAAAACATCTAGAACCTTGATTAATTAAAGAAAATGAATGTTAAGTGATAGATAAATGATGTATGATCAGTCTATGGTTGATATTTTCTTTGTATTGAACTTAAAGCTTACTATATTGGTTGTTACATGGAGAGATCGTGTAGCAATGAATACGGTATTTCTCACGATGCCGCTCTAGAGATAGAAGATGTTGAGAGAATACGCGATGATATTAATCGGATCTGACTTCACATGCAAGATCAAGAGAATACGTTTAAGTTAGGGGTAGATGAAAACTACTTTTGATATACTTTGTTAATCAACCAGTTTAGAATTTATCAGCTTTGCTACTAAAAATGTGACAATTTATGAAACAAACTTTGAAAACCCTTTTTCTTGAAACGGTAAACTATTGAAGGGCAAGCATCCGATATCAGGACAATCCCTATGGAGATGATAATAAAACCCCCCCTTTAACTACGATTCGAACAATGTAAACCATAGGCGCACCACATTTCAACTTTTTCTTAAAAAGATACTACCTATTAATTATTTTATGTCAGGAACCGAAGGGAAAGGTTATGATTAACCCCCTCGAATCCTAACAACTGCATTTAAGCACATTTTTTTTAAAATTTTTTTCTATGATATATTTCCTCGGTTTTTCTAGGAACCAAGGGGAAATGTTATTTTCAACCCCTTTTCGAATCCTAACTACTACATTTAAGAGCAATTTATTTTGTTTAAAATTTTTATTTATGACTCATTATCTCGGTTGTCTTGTCAGCCGATGGGAAATATGTGTATTTGTTTATATAACCAACGTATGTTTGGTCCATTTATAAAGTAACAATGGTCATGACATTGTCAACTCATCAATCCATATAAAACATCAACGATATTTATGAAACACACACCAACCATTATATCAGAACGTAAATACCACAACAATTTATCTTTAAACGTAGAGTGCAGAGTGTTGAAACAAAAACACCACTGATAATGAAAACATACACTAGTAATGAAAGCATTGAATGTAGTACACCACGATACCCTGAGATGAATTACAAAGCAGAGATATGTCTCAAGGTAAGTTCCTTAATGTATCTTTTTCTGTAATTTCTAAATTTATTTTTTTAAATGATTGCTTGTTAAAAATATTTGATGTTAGTTAGGGAAAACATGGATACAACTTAGACATGTTGTTGTTGTTACGCTATTGTTGTTGTTAGAAATATTAAAACTCAACTACAAAAACAACTGTGTTCATGCTTTTCTAACAAAATGAAACCTTTTTTACAAGCATGTATTGAAGAAAATAATTTTAGAATTTACAAGAGAAGATATTACATTAAGGAGCCAATCTTGATCAAAACGTTTTTCTGCTCGTGCAATCCATCCTAGAGAATGATTTTGTAGTTATGATTTCACCTTGGTTGAATTAAGAGCCGAGGGGAAAAGTTGTAGAGTTTTTAGTTTCAATTTCACCTCAGTGGAAAAACCATGGGGAAAAGGGAGAAATTTCTATTACACACTTCGTTAGCTCGTCCACAAAACTATGGTGAAATCCATGTTTCAACCAAGCTAAAACAATCTAGTAGTGATACAATGTTTTTCTCATAAACAACCTCAAATTGTCTCTAGATATCCACCAAGAGATCCATGAAGATGTTGTTGGTTTTATGGTCAGCGAAAGGGTTCTCATAGATTTTCGTACACAAAAGGGATACCTCATGAGCTAGGTGGATTGGTGCTGTCGTCCGATCTTTACTTTCATCATACGATTATTTTGCTTATAAATGAATTTAGATTGTCTCTTGATAGCCACCAATAGATTCACAAAAAGGTTATTGGTGTAATGGCCGGCAGAAGGGATCTCATGGATTTTTGTACTCAAAAAGTGTACCATTGAGCAAGGTGGGAAACTATAATTATTTAGAAGCTTTGGGTGAAGAGGAAAAAGCGCTCACAATATTCTTTTGACAAAGATTGCTCCTTAAGATACTAGTTGCCAATGTGCTTCGTTATAGTGGGTTTTCGATGGTCATGGTCTTCTTCATTCTAGTTTGTTGTGGGATGACCATCAGATCCATAACAAGTGGTAGTTGAAACTCTAGGATATTTTTCTATAAGCAATGTCACACGATTCGATTTTGACCTAGAGATCTAACTCTAGTGAATCATTTAACAATGACCATCGATCTGCAATTTTCAAAGGTGAGGTGTGTACCTCCAAACACTCTGAAGATCATGTCAATAAAGGTCATGACTGTGAGGTTTAAGGTTTAAAATTGTGTATAACCAAGTATGAATCTGAAACATTAATTAGACTTATAGTAAGTGTTTAAGATTTAGAGACCATAGAATATTCATTGGGACATATTTCCATGTGTCACGGGATTTTTTAAGTTACTGATATAAGGGTCCTCTTGAGCTAAGCAAGCCTAATACAGTGTACACGTAAAACATTTGTACCCTATGATCTGGCTAGATGTTAATAACTAGAACGAACCAATCTAATATAGCCCAATCCACAACACAAATGCATACATCAACACTTGAATCAATATTTACATGTTAGTCAAGTAATAATTGTTCAGATTCATAACAAAATACCTTTTAGGTTATCTAAACATAAACACTTATTAATCAAAATGTTCTAACATTAAAATGCTCATATGCTAGTAGGCCACTTTCATATGTACCGTGTGAGATTTATTCATTTGCGTCTGTCATCCAATTGTGATCACCAACTGCTAGAGATTTAATTCGGGCAAATTTCGCCACTTGAAAAATCATGTGAATTAAGATGTTATACATACTAAAAAGTGGGGAGGTTGTGAATATGAGGTACATGTTCGGTCTGAAGAGATACCATATTTCACATTTTTGTAATGTACTTTCATGTTCTAACACATTTCTTTTAACATTTACTTCTTATTTTCAAGATGTCTTTATTTCAGTGTGCCTCAACTACTTGTGGGAGGTGTTAGAAGAGTACTAAGTATCAACAACAAACTCTCCAATGAGATTCAAATTTAAAATGAATAATTATTAATATATCAACAAAAAATTAAATGAAAGATATAACATCTAATATATTTTAAGTGATGATGTGGTACTCAAACCTATTTATGGTCTAGGTCATTAACATGTGCTCTTCCAACTACTTAACACTTTATTATTCTTTTTCATTTTTTTTCTTTTATGTAAATGAATATCGTGACGTTAATTTAAAACACAAACAAGAAATACATGTTATATTAATCATGAATATCATAAAGTTTATTTAAAACACAAGCAACGAATACATGTTATATTGTAATATATATTAATTCAGCTAGTTTGTTAGTGAGTAGTTTTCTATTTACAGTATTAGTGTATAGATAACATTTAATGCATTTTTTTTCAAATATAAAATAAATTTAATGTATAAATTTCAACATCTATTCCTTCAAAAGTATTTAATTTTCTAATTCGATGGTTTGAGTGGAAGAACATTCTATATTTTATTCTAAAAAACTATGGTCATCACTTTTTGTTTTTCAATTTTCTAAGTCTCAACAATGTTATTTCATAATTACCTCTCTTCGGAGTGGTGACTTTTATAAGATCCTTGCACATTTAATTTTATCTCACTATATTTTGGTTTATTAATGTATATTTTAAAATTAAATTAATATAGTTAAAAAAATAAAGCGTTGGTTATATTTTTAATTCTACTACAAAATTATCATAACATTTTCTATTTAATCAAATAATACAAAACTTGAATTTATATTTTATTTTTGAGCTTTATTTGTTTTCATATAATTATTACTAAATTGACTTTGTTGTTCTAAAAGAAAAATAATTTGAATTTATTCATCTATTAATGACTAAATATAATTTAGTAAAATAAAAAAAAAACTTAAAATTTTGAAAAAAATACATTCAAAATGAAATGTACGAAAAAAATGAGCGAAAATGAAAATGAAAATATTATATATGAAATGTTAGAGATGAAAATAATAGAAAGAAATTATGAGTTGAACTATTTAGTATGTTATTTTTATAACTTTTATTTTAAATTTTTTAAATTTTTAGACTTATTATTTACATAGTTTTTTATAAACAATTAATTATAACAAACGGTTTTAATTATAATTTAAAAAATTAATAGACAGAGAATAAAATATTAACACTAAGATAATAAAATAGATATATTTGTCATTTTTGAAATGATAAATTTGCTGGATTTTTTGAAATTGGTATTTTGTTCCGCCGATAAACTATTAGTTTATCATTTAATACATATAGTTATTTATCATGTTCATAATGATAAACTATTTATATTAACTTTCACATAAAGCTAACTGCTTTTTTTATAATTATCTGATAGTTTAAATTTGATGTAAATTTTGTTGTAGAAAAAAAGAGATCAATTTGTATGACCATACAAAGCATTGTTTGTCCAAAACTTTCTATCCCAAATATAACAACTAAATTTTAGCTGAAAAATTAATAAAATGAAAATTTGAGTAAAATTGTGAAAATAATGGAGAGATAAGGTTAGGAAGATGAGTTAGGCTTGGAAGTTTGGTTTAAAGTCCTAATCTTTGGATTAGGGACCTTTCTTTCCCTAGGGTGGATTCTATCTTCTCCTTCTTCCTTATTTCCTCCTACTTCTAGGCTGTAGTTTTTGTGTCATTTTAGTGTACCTGTTTACAGTCTATGTGCTTTTGCATTAGCCTTTGTGTTTTTTATCTCAGTGCTTATATACCAAGGTGTTTTTTTACTAAGTATGGAGTGGAATGTGGTGGGTAAGAGGAAGAAAACTAGTGGTAGAAAGATGTTAAGAGTTTCAGTTTGGAAAGATCATAGAGGCAAGGACGCGGGGGATGACGAAAAAATATCTGCGTTTTTCTTCACGGAGTTTCCAGACTCCATGGATGCAAAAAGGATGTTTGAGGTGTTTAAAGTCTATAGATTGGTCTCAGAAGTATACATCCCAGCAAGATTAGATAAGAGGGGGATGAGGTATGGCTTCGTTCGTTTTAGAAAGGTGAATGATTAGATATTAATGGTGGTAAAGTTGGACAACATACAAATTTAGGGGAGGAAGATACATGCAAATGTACCTCGGTTTCAAAGGACTGAAGATAATAGGAAGTATCAGGGTAACCACATTCAAGCCAAGATAAGGACATATTAAGCCAAGACTGGGAGTTACCAAGTCAAAAATGGAAGATCAACACTACCTATAGGCAAAACTTATGCCCAAGTGGTTAGTACGAAATCGTCGATGTTGGGGATGATAGGGAAAAAAGATAAACATATAGATGAAAATCCAAAAAGATTTCAGTTTGCTCATATTCAGTTCAATGTTGATAAAAGTGAAATGATTAGATTTGATAAAGCTTATGTGGGGGAGGTGTTAACGCCAGGAAGTACGCATAACATTCAACATGCTTTGAATGAGGAATGATTTTTTAATATAAAAGCCACTCCTCTTGGAGCTAATTTATGTTTACTTGAGGAAAAGGAGAAAGGTGACATTCTAGAAATCATAGAGCAAGCTTGAGATTAGTTTGAGAAATGGTTCTGTGACATTAGACCATGGAGTCCTAGTGAGGTAGATAATGAAAGGGTCATATGGATGAAATGTTATGGATTACCATGTTATGCTTGGGATACTAGGTTATTCAAACTGATCTCTGGTAAGGTAGGAACTTTCATTCGATGTGATGATAATACAGATAAAAAGAATCATTTTGATGTCGCAAGATTTCTAGTTAGAACTAAATTTGACATCAACATGAACGAGGTCATGAATGTTGAGATCAATGAAAACATCTATAGAGTAAACTTGTAGAAGATAATAATGGACCGCTGCGAATTGTTATGCTGGAGATAGAAGAAGCATATTCAGATGATGATACATCAGATTCTGATGGGGAAGGAGACGCGTGGGATATATATCTTCGAGGAAGGTGAAGAAGATATTTTGAAAAAGCCTAGTAATCTAGGAGCAGACCTAGGAACGCATGAAGATGGAAATAATGTAGAGCCTAAAGGAAATTATGAAGAGGTTAATACTTAAGTGAGTGATAGTTTAGGGAATGTAAACAAATGCATTGAGATTGTGTCAGGGAGGAAAAAAGTGTTTTCTGCTGAAAAGACATCTAAGGAGGTAAAGGTGAAAATTGGAGTGAAGCAGAGCAATCATAATATGGCGGAGTGTAAGGAAAACATGAATGCTGAAGTTAACTCATTTAATGAGTGTCAAATTGGAGATGAAAGGTCACTATCACTTTTGGATGGTAACCTGAAGAAAGGTGTAGATGAGTTAGATAAGTTTATAAAGGCATCATTGGATGTGGCAACTAGAAGACTAATGAAGGATCAAACTTGTTCTGACCCAATATCATGTAGTCCGGGTGGAGCTATTAGGCTTTTGGCTTGGCCCAAACATAGAAAGAAAGTGTTACTGAAGGATCTATACGACAAGTTCTAGATCCCCTTTTTCAGCTTCTTATTACTCAACATTGCTCCACAACTCAATTAGAAAAAGTAAAGGTCTCATTATAGAAGGAAAAATTATGAATACATCTCATAGGAATATGCTTGAGGAAGATGCATCATCAAGATATTCAGGTGGATCAGTGCTACGTTCTGATTCACTGACTGATACAGATGTGCCATTAAAGGTATGACATACAATCAAACAAATAGGAATAGAAGGTGATGAAGATGAGGAGGTATTTGAAGGAATTGTAAGGGACATAGAGGCAAGAGATAAGTTAAACTATGCCAAAAAGCGGAGTGCAGACAATAGGGTCCCATGAATTTATTATCTTTCAACGTGCGTGGGTGCTGCAGTTCCCTCAAAAGAAGGAGGATTAACCAAATCCTTTAGAAAGGGGGTGCTGATTTATGTCTACTGAAGGAAACTAAGATTCAATGCTTACATGATAGTATGGTGCAGAGTAAATGGGGTAAAGGTGAGTGTGAATGGCCAGAATCAAAAGCAATAGGACTGTCAAGAGGATTGTTAATCATTTGGAAGAAAGGGTTGATTGAAGTAGTATCAAGCTTTAGAGGTAAAGGTTATTTGAGAGTAAATTTCTTGTGGCATAGGATTAATTGCTATGTGATTAATATCTACTCTTCTTGTGATATTTATGGAAAGAGGGATTTGTGGAATGAAATAATTCAAATAAAGGCTAGAATTCCTGAGGGTAGTTGGATATTAGGAGGAGATTTCAATTCAGTAAAGGTGGTGGAAGAAAGGAGGGGACGAGGAAATCCAAATTGTGCAGAGATGATTGAATTTAATCATTTCATAGAAAGTGTGGAGCTTGTTGACCTACATGTAGTAGGATGTAGGTTCTCTTGGTCTAGTACTAATGGAAGTTGTCGAAGTCGCATTGATAGATATTTGGTGGATGAAGAATTGATCAGGTATTGGGACCTTAAGGCTCATCATATTAGAGACAAAGATATTTCTGACCACCAGTCGGTTTGGTTAAAATCCAATAAGTTGAATTGGGGGCCTAAACCCTTTAGATTCTTCAACTGTTGGATTGAGCATAAAGTTTTCGTGAGATTTGTGAAAGACACTTGGTCATCAATACAAACAAGTGGTTCTACAGGGAATGCATTACATCTGAAGTTCAAATACCTTAAAAAGAGACTAAAGTGGTGGAATACTAATGTCTTTGGATGGGTAGATCTTGAAATTGAAGAGGGAGTTGATAGATTAAATGAAGTTGAGAAATGCCTGATTGAACTTAATTAGAGTCAGAATGAGGAAAGTATAACTGAATATCTGTTAGCACAAGATGAGGTTTGGCGTAGGCTGATAGTTAAGGAGAGAATGATCCATCCAATGTTAAAAGTTCTCTACCAAGAAAAGAATCTAAAGTTAAAGATGAACCAAATGAGGATATGAAAACTCTAAGTGTACTTTGACATAAATTATTTTTGAGTTCCAGAAGAACTAACCAAGTACCTGAAACTTATGAAAATTAAGAGATCTCGATAAATTATTTAATGAATGGAATATGATGAAACCAAAATAAAGTCAACATTGACAATTTCTTTGTATACAATATAGCACTAAAGATGATAAATGATAACGAGGATCATGAATCAAAGTTTATTAAAGATTGTAGACAAAGTGAAAATTGGCCAAAATGAACATATTCAATTGAAGAAGAATTAAATTCACTTTACAAGTGACTCGATTTTGGATCTGTAGTCTGAACACCTCAAGGTGTGAAACCAATTGGATATAAATTAGTTTTTGTGAAAAAGCAAAATAAGAATAGTATAAAGCTTGATTTGTTGCTCAATGATTTTCACAAATACCAAAGATTTATTTTTATGAAACATAAACACTTGTAGTGGGTTCAATTAATTTTCGATATTTAATTAGCTGTGTAGCACATGAATGACTTAATTTAAACATGATGGATGTTGTGAAATCTTATTTATACGACTCACTTGATAGTGACATTTACTGAAACTCCCTAAAGGATTTAATATATCAGAGTGTTTACTGTGAATTTTGGTAAACAACCTCTGGTCTATCAATCTAAATGCAAATTGATTTAACTTGCAGGATCGACCACACAAATCCTAGGACATGTGCTAAGTTTGAGAGACAAGTGTAAATTAAAGAAAATGTAAACTAAACTCCACGTTCAACAATGCTGAAAATTTAAAGTAATGCAAGTAAAGGGTGCAGAAATTAAAGGCGTCGAATGAGTAAAAGCTTTGAAAGTAAAATGCAACGAACTCCACGTTCTTGGAAAGTAAAGGCTAGGATAATAAAAGTGCTATCGAAGATAAAGTGCAGGAAAGTAAAAGACTTTGAAAATAAATGCAATGGATTTAAAGGAGAACTCCACGTTCTTGAAAATGAAAGATTTTGAAAAGTAAAGGCTTGAACATTAAATGCTTGAACGTAAAAATGCAGTCGAAAGTAAAACGCAGAAAGTTTAAATGGCTTTGAACATAAATTTGGCATGGAAGATAAAGTTCAAGAAACTGTAAAGGCATGGAAAGTAAATGGCTGAATCTTAAACATGCTGAAGATAAATTAGATTAATGAAGATAATGGTGTTACATTACGTACATTCTCACGAACTCGTTTCTCTACACGCGGGTACTTTGAGTTTCTTAGAGTAACTTGTACAAAAATATGAACACCCCATTTACATATAACTAACTCCTATTTATAGTGCTAGGAAATAACTACTAAGTGGAGGTTACTGCTTCAAACGTGTGGATTTTGGCGCCTTCCCCTTGATCTCAACTGTTCCCACGTTCACAACTGCTCTTATTTAAATTTTAAATATTGGAAATTCCCTCCAACCTTAATATAACCACTACAGCGCTTGTTACTACATTCTCATGGTCGAAACCCTTTCAGCACTTAGCCAATTTTGAGGTTCCTACACCTCTATTCGACTCAGGCCTCTCCAAAACTAGGTCGAAGCCTTCTTTATATTAAAAATAATTTTTTAACATAAAATAGCTTTGATTTTGTCTAGCGTCGAAATTGAGGGTTAACAAATTGCCCCCAAGGAATGTCCTTTCGCCAGAATTGATAGGAAGGCCATTTCTTGATATAATAACCATTTCGACGCCTATTTGCATGGCCTTAACTGAACATCCCACTAATTACTCAATGGCTGAACTGTTCAGTTTCTTTAACCCACGCCTCTGACGTCACGCCATCATGACAAATCCTTAAAACATCCTTTCAGCCGTATTCATCATAAAGCCTTTCTTGAAAACAGACGTTAACAGTCTGTACATAAATGCTACTTTTCATCACGCCTTCAGGAGGAAGCCACGTGTCCCACTAACCCCTCAACTTCAACGGTGGATCCAAGTCCCTTGAGATTTTCAAATGTCTATATATACCCATTTCCGCCACTTTGTGATCTTTCCACACTTTTAGTACTCTCAAGTAACTCTTATTCTCTTCAGTTTTCTCACGCAAACCCAGCGAAGACACCATCTTTTCATCTTCTTCAACAATGGCTCTACCCAAATTAACCCTCAAGCAAAGAAGACTCAAAGGGGCAACGCCACTCCATTTAAGCAAACCATCCCACCGTTCACTAACATCCCAGGCCCTCAACTGGTAGATAATCGTCGTTGTAAGCCGGAACCTACCTCTACAGAATCAAGAGCCATCTACCAATCTCAGGTAATGATTCCCCTAGTTATGTCTGATAAAACTTATGCGTTATCTGGTCCTTTGGGTGAGGTGGACATTTCCAACGAGAGGCTGAGTGAGTTTTTCCCATCCTACCGGAGATCCAGACCATTAGGGCAAAAGAGTTTCCCTAAAATTAATTCTGCCGCTGGAGCTTCCCCTGAAGAGATCCCTTTACCCAAGATCAATGTTGGCTATCTCACTGATGGCACTAGACTGGTGAGACCCGTCAACCCTTTAAAGGAATTCGACCAATGGATGGCAAAGATGGAGAAAGTTAAAGCTGGCCATTAGAAGGAGATAGGGATCTATGACCTTCTGATGCTGTCGAAGACCAATATACCCTATTATTTGAACATGTTGGCAGCATCTTTATACTTTTGGGACAACACCCATTATACATTCCACCTGCCATGTGGAATGGTCACTCCAACCCTTTTCGACGTAGCTGCCATCACGGGGCTTCGTCCAGATGGCCTCGTCTACAATCCTGAGGTTGATGCTGATGATACCATCAACATTGCAGGCTCAAAACTGACCTACACCCTCTTTATCAAGCACCACTTCAAACAAGAAGATGATGAAGTGTCTGATGAAGAACACATTGCTTTCCTCACAGTCTGGCTGTCGAGGTATGTTTTTTGTACCAAGTCTTTGCAGGTGGCTAAGAAGTACCTGCCCCTGGCGAACCAACTCCACCACAACAGAGGGACCTGCCTGAGTGAACTCATTCTGGCGAACCTTTACGAATCTATCAGTGAAGGGGCTTCTCGACTGAAGAATGTGGAAGCCCAAGGTCCTATGCATTTGAGCGGTCCTCTTTGGCTACTTCAACTGTGGCTCAATGCTACATTTGAGGCTAGCCTCCCCAGAAAAGGCATAGTCGATGAAGCTTCCGCTGAGATCAGGGAGAGGAGTGTCGAAGGGACACGTCTGGCTAAGCTCACTCCTAATGATGATGGTGAAAACCTTCAAAGGGATTTCACCAGTTATATAATGATGTTCACCAAACGCTATGAGTTCACTCCTAGCATGGCACCCTTTGCTCGACGAAGCTATGGCCCTGAGTGGTTTCAAAGGCCATTTCCAAATCCTCTCCAACCCCTTGATCCAGAGTCTGTTGCCATCTGGGAAGCCTTTTTGATTCCTAGATTTATTATCCACAGGCTGAACCTAGGGAGAGGTTTATCAACATTGATTGTCTACCAACCCAACTTGGTTTCTCGACAATTTGGGCTGGCCCAGAGCTTCCCTCAGTGCCTGTATGAGAGAAAGGGCCAAGTAATTCTTCACACTGCTTGCCTCGACGAGGAAAACGTCTCCCAAACACTCGACAGCTGGAGTGAAAAAAGAAGAATCCTTTCTCCTGTGTTTTTCGAACCTTCCTTTTTATGCACTTCATCCTTCCACCAATGGTGGTTGAAGCATTATAATGAGCACTTTCTTGATGCGGCTACGTTTTCTTCGTTACTTGACCAAGCTTTTCTCCATGTGCAGGACAAGACAAAAAAAAGTAAGTTCACTCACATCGAAGAAATACAGGCTTTTCAAAAATACTTTGAAACTATCTATCGACCAGATGATCTTAGTCGAACCATTCATGAGGTTGCTGTTACTCTAAAGAGAAAATTTCTAGAAAAGCTGGATCAACTAAAAATTCCTCCCAACGTCCCTCGTGAGAAACGTTATGAGGTAGCTTTTAAACTTTTTCCTCCAAAGTTCCCTCGATTGCCTAATGCTGATTTTGGAGTGGCGCTTGCCCCTCTATTTCCAGATTGGTTTGTCTGTGGGGAGCATTTAAAACTTCTTCGACAGCAGTCTCAGCCAAAAGCCCAACGAGTGGTTTCGACTAAGCATACGTTAGACAGTTTTAAAGGGCACCTTCATATAGGAATTCAGGACGTTCGTGTCGAATCTGAAATATATGAAGGTTTGAGATCCTTACTCCATGGCTTTATGACTAGTCATGTAATCATTAACTTGTAACAATTGTGTGCTATCTTTCAGCTGTGCCTAGGAAAGCTGCTTCGACTAGAGCTGTCACCTTGCAAAGTGGCAAAGAACAAGGGAGTACACAGGTATATTTTACCCCTTTTTGTTTACTTGTACTCTATGAATTTCTTCCTTATTTTCACTGCCTCCTCAGACTGGTCGAAAGCCTCCAACACCTTCCAAGAAAGGTAAGAAGGATACCCCAGCTGTAGTTACAGCTTCAGAGGCCTCAGATGAATCTACTGAAGAGGTTCTCACAAGGAAAAGGAAAAAACCCACAAAGGCCTCTGGACCTGCTGGCCCACCTCCTTCGAAGGTGGCCAAAATACTCGAAAAGGCATCCACCACAAGTGGTGTCGAGAAGGAATCCTCCAAGGTAGCCTTGAGAACCCTTCTTGGTGACCATGGGGGTGATAAATCAAGTCCTGCTGTTGAACAAACTCAGGTATGCGCACCATTATCTTTTCTATTATGCTTGACATCCTTCGCCTATTATTTCATTCTCATTATCTCCACTTGTGTTCTTTAGGCACCCATAATCAACAATCCAGATCCCCGACCAACTCCAAGCAACTTCGCCGCCACCACACTTGACGATTATGTTCCTCACCCAACTTCAGAAAGCCTCACCACCAAGCTTCTCAACAGCCAAGGTGAGCCAACTTATCACCCATCTTCAGATATTGGCTCTGGTTTGAGTGAGATTAATCAACCCATTCCACATGTTACAGCAGCTACTGCAGCACCAGCTCCAACCCCAACTCAGCACGCACAAGCTGAGGGAGCTAACTCTGATGAGGATGACGCTTCAAGCCCACCACCTATCAATCTGGTTGCCTCTATGGATAAAGGCCATATGGTTGAAGAAGAAAGTCGTGAACCTGAAATCCAAACACACAACGCCACTCCTGATCAAACCACCCCGGCTGATGACCAGGAGAATATGCAACCAGCTACTGATGAATCTGATGAGGAAATGGGAGGAGGAGAAGATGAAGAGGAAGAAGAATCAGCAGAGGAGGAAGAAGAACAAGCTGAGCCTCGCCCCCACCATACTCCTTCGCCTATGGTCACTCCACTACCTGGGGACTCGCTGATAGCACTCAAGTGGTCGAACCCACGTGAGTTTGCCAAATTGATTCTTGAGCAAAGGTATGGTTCTTCCTCTGTTTCTTCGACCTCAGCACCAGATGACTTCGCCCAATCAATTCTCCAAGCCATCAAGAAAAAATTCTTCAAAGGGGATATTTACAAAATTCTGGCCTCAGATCCAACTGCAACTGCTTACTTGAAGGACACCCTTGCAAAGATTGAGCTCACTACTCTCAATCCAGATGTCTCTGGTTTTCTGATAGAGCTAACTGTTGTGGTAAACCAAATAGCTGCAGAAATAAAACTGCTCCCCTCGATCAAGGATACCATAGAGAGAACATCTGGCTGTGAGAGTGCAACCTGGTGTGGTGCACAAGAGGCGTACGAAGAGATCCAACGTATGCAGGCTGATCAAAGGAAAAAGCAAGACGAGATAGCCTCCAACAAGAAGGACATTGAAGCCTGGAAGCAACAAATAACGGAGCTACAAGCTAAAATTGAAAATGCTGAAAACCGCAACCGTGATTTGCGCCAACTCGATGACACTGAGATAGCTGAAGAAACGAAGAATGCTATTGATCGAATTGAGGCGGCCCAAAGATATGAGAAAGAGCTCGCAGAAGCAAAACTTGACGAATCTTTGTGCAACGCTCGCCTCAAACATCACATAGAATCTTTTTCTCAGTTGGCATCGAGGCTTCCCTTATGATACCTTCGACACCTTTATTTCATTTGTTTAATCATCACTTGTTTCCTGGCCTTTTCAGGCCTTTTATGTAATGACAATTTTATGCCTGTTGGCATTGATTTAATCAATCATTATTATTTTGCCTTTAACTGCTTTCGACCTATATTGCATGATGATGTTCTTTATTGTTATCTTTTATCAGTCAAATTTGCAATTAAGGCATTCTATCTTTTTCTTGGAAAGTCACCCCTCCAGCTTTAAATTCCAAGGCATAAGCCTCTAGCTTTAAAGTAACATTTATAGCATAGCCCTCAGGCCTACTTCCAAGAATAACTCACCTGTTTCCACCGTTTGTCTGGCCAATCCAATCGGCTATTAGCCTCTATAAATTTCTTCCATCTGACCATGTTTTGCGTAGAAGCAACCATGAATAATTCAGAGAAACCCTCAACTAAGAAGATGGCTAGAAAGGCCAAGGCAATTGAGGAAACAAAGAAGGTAGAGGCGCCCCAACAACCTAACGCCTCCGTCGGAGCAACCTCTTCAGCCAAGAAGAGAGAAACCAAAATGAAGATCTCCAAGAAAGGGCGCTCCAGCACCCAAGATTCTGATGATGAGCCAGATGCAGATTATATGGACTTCCTCAAATCCATAGATTGGAGAGATTATGAATAACCTTTCCTTGAGAAACAAATGTTGTACTAGTTTCTCTTCGCTTTGTATGCCATATTAGCCTGACTTGGCCTATTTTGGCTTTCTTTTATTAAATAAAGCTTATGTTTTAATATGAATCTCCTGCAGCATAGGCTTATATTTTTTCAAATACTTGCCATTTACTTTCAAGATTCTTTTATCTTTGTCTAACTCTTCCACTTCATAAGCTCCATTAGAGAAGACTTGTATGACTTGGAATGGTCCTTCCCACTTAGGGGACCACTTGCCCAATGTTCTATCCTTTCGATCCATGGGCAAAATCACCTTCCAAACCAATTCCCCACATGCAAAAGATTTAGATTTAACCTTTTTGTTGTAGGATTCTTCGACCCTCTTATTTTGTCTTCTCAGCAACTCCAAGGCTCTAAGCCTTTCTTCATCCAAATCCACTAATTCATTCATCATCATTTCCCAATAATTCTCCGAGGGAATTTCATGATGTCTTTAAACTCTTACAGACTGTAGATAAATCTCAACAGGTAATACTGCATCATGACCAAAAGTGAGTCGAAATGGGGTAGTGTTGGTAGCCTCTTTGGGGGACGTTCGACACGCCCAAAGAACTTGGTCTAACGTCTTTTGCCAATTTCTAGGCCTTTTTCCCACATGTTTCTTGATTAGTCCAATCACTACCTTATTGGCAGCTTCGACTTGCCCATTGGCTTGAGCATAATAAGGTGTAGAAGTTAATAACTTAAAACCTATTTCTTTGGCAAATTCCTGCATCTTTCGACCAGTGAACACTGATCCCTGATCTGTAGTAATTGTTTCAGGAATACCAAATCTATAAATAATGTGATTTTGAATGAACTCAATAACATCTTCCTGACCTATATTCACCAGTGGTATTGCCTCAATCCACTTGGTGAAATAATCAATTCCCACCAAAATATATCTCTGGTTCTTTGAAGATGCTGGTCGAATCTCTCCCACTATATCCAAAGCTCATCCTCTGAAAGGCCATGGTTTCACTATAGAATGCAATTCACTTGCAAGGATGTGTTGTATGCCAGCATGAATTTGACATTCTTGGTACCCTTTAGCAAATTTTATGCAATCCTTCAGCATAGTGGGCCAATACATGCCTTGTCGAAACAACAACCATTTCATCTTCTGGCCAACTTGGTGTGCTCCACATGCCCCACTATGTACTGTCGAAAGTGCCAAATACGCCTCTGCTTCACTAAGGCATTTCAATAAGACTCCCTCAGGAGTCTTTTTAAACAATTCATTACCCACCAGTACATAGCTCAAAGCTTGATACCTGATTTTCCGTTTTGTCGAAGCCGTTGGGTTTCGCAAATACTCAACTATGGGCTTCCTCCAATCTTCATCTTTTAAATTATTTATGGCAAAAATTTCAAAATTTTCGCCATCTATACACCCAAGCTTAGTTGTTTCTAAGTCTGATGGACATAATCCAACAGCCACCACCTTACCTCTTGCCTCAATTACTTCTTGAAGGTTTTCTTTCGACACCTTGTATCCAGAAGCAATTTGGGCCAAGTCGTTAGCAACTTGATTCTCTATTCTAGGTATGTGTTGGATGACCACTACCTCAAATTTCTTTAATAATCTATTGGCTATCACAAAGTACATAATGAGATTTTCTTTAACACATTTATACTCCTTTGTGATTTGTTTTATAACCAATTCTGAATCTCCCATTATTTCGACTCTAGTTGCCCCCAATTCTAACAAAATTTCAAGGCTAGCAATTAATGCTTCATATTCAGCCTCATTGTTAGAACAAGGACCTTCGACCTTGTACTTGAATTTTGTTGGAATTTTTTTAGGAGAAATAATGTGTATTCCTACTCCTGTTCCATTTTTATGACTTGATCCGTCAAAGTATAATTTCCAAGGTCTTAATTCGACGTAATTCAAATCGATTTCATTTATGGAGTGATCAACTATAAAGTCTGCAACTATTTGCCCTTTCACAGCTTTTAAAGGTTGATATGTTAAGGAAAATTATGTTAATGCTAATGCCCATTTGCCAATTCGACTATGCAAAATAGGTTTAGATAACATATGTTTTACAACATCAAAGTGAGACGAAACATACACATCAACAGGTTTTATATATTGCTTCAGTTTAGTACAAGAGAAATACAAGCATAAACATAACTTTTCAATCATGTTATACCTAGTTTCTGCATCATTTAAAACTCGACTAAGGTAATAAATGGCTCTTTCGACTCCATTTTCATCCTCCTGAGCTAACATGCTCCCTAGAGTTTTATCTGATGCAGCTATGTACAATCTCATACTTTTGTTTCTACAAGGTGGTGAAAGAATTGAAGGGTGGCTTAGGTACTCCTTGATCTTGTCGAAGGCTTCCTGCTGTAATTGCCCCCACTCGAAACCATCTTTGTTAAAACGAAGCAATGGCGAAAAAGCTTGTGTTTTGCCACTCAGGTTGGATATAAACCTTCTTAAGAAGTTGATTTTGCCCAACAACGACTGCAACTCCTTTTTGGTTGATGGCGCTTTCGCCTCCATTATGGCTTTGGTTTTATTCTGATTTATTTCAATCCCTTTCTTGTGGACCACAAAGCCTAAGAAATCCCCTTCCTGCACACAAAAAGCACATTTAAGAGGATTCATTTTAAGACCATATTTTCTCATCCTTTCAAAGGACTGTCGAAGATGGTCAATGTGACTATTCCCAGAAATAGATTTTATAACAATATCATCAATATAAATTTGCATGAATGTGTCTATAAAATCGTGGAAAATTGAATTCATTGCCCTTTGATAAGTAGCACCAGCGTTCTTGAGACCAAAAGGCATCACTACCCACTCATAGGTGCCTAAGGCTCCAGGGCATCTAAAAGCAGTTTTATGAACATCTTCCTCAGCAATGAATATTTGGTTATAGCCAGAATATCCATCCAGCATACTAATATATTCATGTCCTGCTGCAGAATCTATTAACATTTCTGCTACTGGCATTGAATATTCATCTTTGGGAGTTGCAGAGTTTAAATCTCTAAAATCAATGCAAACTCTCAAAGACCCATTCTTTTTAATAACAGGTACTATATTAGCCAACCATTCGACATACCTTGCAGTGCGAATGAATTTGCAACGAAGCAGTCTTTCGACTTCCTCTTTGATCTTTGACAGTATCTCTGGTGCAAACCGTCTTAGATTTTGCTTGACTGGTTTTTTCCCAGGCGTCATAGGCAGCTTGTGTTCGACTAACTCTCTGCTCAGACCAAGCATCTCATCATAATCCCAAGCGAAGCAGTCTTTGAATTCTTTCAACAGCTGAACTACTTCGAATTTCAACTGGGGATCAAGATTGGCACTGATGTAGGTAGGCCTTTTGGTTGCCCCCTCACTGAGGTCCACTTCTTCCAAAGGATCTTGTGCTAGCATTTTTATATTATTCGCCAACGGATCCTTCTCAAATCCCAAAGGCTCATCTTCATAGATGGCGTCGAGCCTCTGGATTTGCTCTCCAGTTTCAACCTTATCTGGAGGTTTTGGGTCAAAGTCCTTACCAGGAACTTCTTGATATACTTCAGAAATGGCTTCACCAGCCATATAATCATTGGTGGCTTCCAAAGCCGCTTGTAGTTTTGTTTCGGCCACATAGGTGTCATACCCCAAATTTTGACCACTAAGATTTCCCATCATTGTGCAAATCATCAGCACAATATGGATGTATCTTTGTACCTCATTAGTCTCCCCAAAGGTGGGTGAGCATTCACTACAAACAGGATTTAGGGTTTCAAGCCCTCGCAGAGCTCTTAGACAAAGGATCAATCAAGGAATGACATGATCTTCAACTTGTCCAGTCTCTCAAACATCCACAATGGATCAAGAGGACTCCCACTTCAAGGATTAAGCACAAGTTTGCTCCCTTCTAGGTGGATCAAGCCTCAGGATCGCCAGTGTCACCAAATTAGGGTTTGGTCGACTAGGGCCTCCAGATGGAAATTTTCCTCTGGGCATGAGCCAATGCTTCAAAGCATAACCTAAAATGCTCCATGAAACATCATAAACCCCGTCATCAAGTCAATTTAGCCTCAGGGGATGCATACATAAAAAATTAGGAATTAGGGTTTCTTGACCTAATTCACCCCTAAGTTGACTTTTGGGACAAATCATGAGCCAAGACCTCAAGACATGATTTGAGGGTCTCTAACATACCACGTTGATCCATTTGTAACAATGGATTAACTCAAGAAGCTTGAGCAACAAGTTTCAATTTCATCTGAATTACAGTTGGGGTTTCGCGGGAAAAGTCAATTGTAGCTTTGACTTTTGACCAGGACATGCTCCCAAGTCGTGGGACACGATTAAATACACCCTATAACACCCATGGAACATGTCCATCAATTTTGATTTAGGTCAAGGACATGATTTCCTGAAGAATCGCACGGTTTGGAATTCATCTGATAAAAAGTCAACTGTGCACAAAAGTCAAACTTTGACTTTTTGAGATTTTTCATAAAAATGGTTTTTTAACCCTAAAATGATGTTAATGTGTGATTGGAATCATCATTCATCAAGAAAAATCAAAGAAAGTGGGATAACTTGTAAAAGGGGTAACCATAAAAACTTAGAAATTTTTCTAAGTTATGAAAAAAAGTGGCAAGGGTACCAACTTTGGAGGATCATAACTCCTAAACCACAAAGCCATTTTTCCCCATCCAAAGCTTGATTTGTAGTCCTCATTACCCTCTACAAAAACTTCAACTAGACCTAAGTCCAATTCATTAAGGATTTTGAGTTATGCTTGGATCAAAATGGCTAAAAAGTTAAAATTGACATTTTTCAGCACAATGTCCCAACTTCAAGGCTGTTTTTCTCCATGATCCAAGTTGAACCAGGTCTAATGTTAAACATCAAAGTTGAAGTACGTCATCTAAGCTTTCCGAAAAGACCTAGAACGTCCATATAGCATACTCGAGCAGGGAGTTATGGATCTTACAAAATGGCTTGCTGAAGCTGAATTTTTCAAGGCAGATTTGCACATTTTTTGTGCCACACGAATTTTCAAGCCTTGTCATCAGTTTGGACACATCTAAGGAACAAATCCAAGTGGGATGATCTGATCCATGAACCTCCCAAGTCCAAGGAACAAAGAAAAGCATGCCAAAGCCTAGAAATCCCTAAAAGAGGGACAAAACTCCAATTTTGGTTTGGAGCATTTAATGGATGCTTAGAGGTGGCCTGTACTGAGCCATTCTCATCTGAAATTAGTCAAGACTTATCCAAGACCAAGGGAACCAGCAGCCTGTGCCCTAACCTCTAGTCAATGGCTAGAGGAGACTTGGATTTCCATTGGCCAACATGGAACAAACACCTGCTGCAGCCACCATTCACTGTGGATCCCAAAACAAACTTGCTCCACTATAAATAGAGCTCATTTGTGCTCAGTTTGAGTACACCAAAGCCATCAAATAGATGCTTTCCTCAAATTCTCTCTTTCACTCCAAAATGCCTTCATTAGTAAGGAAATTCTGAGTTTTTGAGCTAGAGAGCAATTCCACTCAAACTAATCACACACACACCTCATATATATCATATGTAAGCTGTGCAAACCATCAAAAGTGACCTGTAATCACAACATCACAAAGTCACCTCTCAAAACCTCAAAATGACACTTTTTTGCATTTTTCAAGCCATGTCTTGATTCAGTCACTTTCCAAGCCAGATAAAACCTCAAACACACTCTAAATATCATCCTTGAACTGTCCTAAATGGTGCCACCACATCTGGAACACCATATGAGAGAGTTGGCATTTTGGCCGTTTTTGACCATTTCGCGAGAAAGTGCACAAACTTGCTCCAGAGGTTTCCAGCCGATTCCAACCATCCTAAAAGCTTCGAAGAGGTCATTTGAGGTTGTCCAAAGCATCAAATCATTTCTGGAACAAAGCACTTGGAAGGTTGCCCAAAATCTCCAAAAAAGAGGTAAAATTCACAACTTGAATTCTTTGAATCATGCTTTCCTTTGTTGTCCACATACATGCATCATATTGAACAATTCTTAAGGTAAAAATGTAGTCCTTAATGTGTATGTTGTGATCCTCCCACTGTTTGCATTTTGACATGTTTTTATGTGGAATTTTGGTTGTTTTGAAACCATGTACAGTTCTGTCTTGTTTTCATTGGTGTGTTCTATACATTAAGTTTAGTTTGCATGAGTAACACCATTGGATTCCTTGCGAAAAATCGGTCAAGATAGGTTTTTACGGATTTCAATTCCGATGAAAATTGAGAGAGTTACGCGCGTTGGAAATTTTACGCGAAACGGCGTCGAATTAACGATAGCGGTTCTATTTTTTCGCTTTGTACAGTGAGTTTCCGAGTGCGTGAATAATACCATTGGATTCCTTGCGAAAAATCGGTCAAGATAGGTTTTTAACGGATTTCAATTCCGATGAAAATTGAGAGAGTTACGCGCGTTGGAAATTTTACGCGAAACGGTGTCGAATTAACGATAGCGGTTCTGTTTTTTTCGCTTTGTACAGTGAGTTTTCGAGTGCGTGAATAACACCATTGAATTCCTTGCAAAAAATCGGTCAAGATAGGTTTTTACGGATTTCAATTCCGATGAAAATTGAGAGAGTTACGCGCGTTGGAAATTTTACGCGAAACGGCGTCGAAAACAACGATAGCAGTTTTTGTTTTTTAATTTCTGCATTTTGTGCGTCGATTTTCCGTGTGCGTGAGTAATACCATTGGATTCCTTGCGAAAAATCGGTCAAGATAGGCTCTTGCGGATCTTGATTCGGTTAAAAATCGAGAGAGTTACGCGCGTTGGAAATTTTACGCGAAACGGTGTTTTTACACGCAGCAGCTCTGGTTTTTTTATCGCTGCGATTTGTACGTTGAGTTTCGGCGTGCGTGAGTGATACCATTGGATTCCTTGCAAAAAATCGGTTAGGATAGGCTTTTGCGGATCTTGATTCGGTTAAAAATCGAGAGAGTTACGCGTGTTTGAAATTCAACGAGGAACGATGTTTTTAATCGATAACAGTTTTTGTTTTTTAATTTCTGCGTTTTATACGTCAATTTTCCGCGTGCGTGAGTAATACCATCGGATTCCTTGCGAAAAATTGGTCAGGTAGGTACTTCCGGATTTTGATTCCGATAAAAATCGAGAGAGTTACGCGTATTGGAAATTCGGCGCGGAACGGTATTTTCAAAACGATAGCAGTTTTTTCTGCATTTTGTGCGTCGATTTTCCGTGCGCGTGAGTAATACCATCGGATTCCTTGCGAAAAATCGGTCAGGTAGGTACTTCCGGATTTTGATTCCGATAAAAATTGAGGGAGTTATGAGTGTTTGAAATTTGATAAAAACGTGATGAAAATTAAAGTTTCGGTACTCGTTTTTACCCCAAAAAATGTCGAAAATGATATTTTGATATCTTTTCTCTTTTTCTTACTTTTTATTTTCAAAACTCGACCAATTTTTTTCACATAGCAAAAAATCATCATTTTCCAATTCGTACCCCATAATATTTTAATCCAAAAAAATAAAAAAAAATATTATTTTTAATATATTTAAAAATAGTGTTTTAAATTGTTTTAAATGCTTTTAAAATGATTTCTTTTTTTTTTTCTTGATTTTTAAAACCAAAATGATTTTAAATATTTATGTTGATAAAATATTTTTTTTCATAAACTTTAATCATTATTTAATGATTTTATTTGATATTTTTATCATTTTTTACTTAATTTTTCTTGAAAAAATGCCTAAAAAATGAAATTGGGGTTTTCTTTGATTTTCACCCTAACAAATCTTTTTTAAACACTTGGGCCTCTAATAGAGTGTAAGACCCAATCCTTTTTTGACCAAATCATTTTTGGGCCTTATTCATTGTATAAGCCCCGATACCGTCAAAAACAAACGGCGCGATCGTCGCCTTTTTAAGAAATAACCTTGGGCCTCTCCTCGAGCTATAAGACCCATTCAAAACTTTTGGGCCTCTATTAGAGTGTAAGACCCAATCCCCTTTTAACCAAAACTATTTTGGGCCTCACTTATTGTATAAGTTCCTCTGCGTTAAAAGAAAACTTCGGCGCGATCGCCATTTTCAAACGAAAATCAACTGGGCTTCTCTTTGAGCTGTAAGTCTCATTTCTTTTCATTTTTTAAGGCTTTGCGCCTCTATTAGAGTGTAAGACCCAACCCTTTTTTAACAAAACAATTTTGGGCCTCAGCTACTGTATAAGTCCCGATACGTTAAAAATCTCGGCGCGATCGCCATTTTCAAACTGAAAATATTTTGGGCCTCTCCCTGAGTTGTAAGCCCCATCTTTTGTACAAAAATACACTTTGGGCCTCTAATAGAGTGTAAGACCCAACCCCTCTTTTTTATATTTTCTTATTATTTTTTAATAATTTGGAAAATTAATAACTCCTTCAATTTTGATTATTTTTTATTGGTTCTTTTTCTGAAAAATCACAAAAATAGTAAAATATTTTATTCTACAAAAAAATAAAATTTATATTATTTATTTAATATAGTTGGTATTTTTGTGAATAAATTCATTTTTAATTGTTTTTAGGCATTTTAAAAGTGAATATTCATCTTGAAAATAAAGACTATGGGCCTCCCCTCGTGTTGTAAGCCCCATTTCTTTTCTTTAAACTCTTTGGGCCTCTAATAGAGTGTAAGACCCAATCCCTTTGTAAATACCAAAATTTTGGGCCTCAGTCACTTGTATAAGTCCCACAGTGTTTACAAAACCTTGGCGCGACCGTCGCCCTTTTCAAAATTAACCATTGGGCCTACCCTCGAGTAGTAAGACCCATTTATTTTCTTAAAACTCACTTGAGCCTCTTGATAGAGTGTAAGACTCATCCCTTTGTACATAAAACCTTTCTTGGGCCTCAGTCACTTGTATAAGTCCCTCTGTACAAATTCAACAGTGCGCTCACTGATAAAACCCTGGGCCTCTCCTTGAGCTGTAAGCCCCAAATCTTTCTTTTTCAAAGCACTTTCTCCTTTAATTTTGAATATACTGTTGTTTTCAATCTTTCTTTGTTGAACAACTAACCAAACAGCATGGAAGCTCTACAACCGAGTTAGTGTTTACCCCGCTTTCATTTACTGCTTTCATATGTATATAACTGTATTGTGGGGCTGTTTCACTGTAAGTCTCCTTTCATAAACTCATATATATATAACTGTATTGTGGGGCTGTTTCGCTGTAAGTCTTCTTTCATAAACTCATATCAACTGTGTAATAATAGTATAGATATTTAGAGTTTCCCCGGCAACTACGTCTAGAACTAGGTGACGCCGTTTCGTTTATTCGTAGAAATAGACAACCAGATCCCCAATAGGATCACCAGATACAGTCTTCTCTTCGGCTGTCCTCATTAGGAATTGTCAAGAAACTCTACTCCCCAAGATGAATGTCTTCTCCGTGAATGGCATCTTTGAGTTTCTTCCAAATTCTCGAACTTTCCTGACTTTGATCTATTCTCGGTGAATAGCATTGCCTTGAATTTCTCGGGGTTTGGGGACCCACGGGCTTCTTAAAAGCATCGGCCTCCTCTTGGGCATCGTACAAGGACCCATAGGCTTCCTAAAAGCAACCCCGCCTCCTCTTGGGCATCGTACAAGGACCCACGGGCTTCTTAAAAGCAACCCCGCCTCCTCTTGGGCTTCGTACAAGGACCCTACGGCTTCTTAGAAGTATTCACAGCCTCCTCTTAGGCTTCGTATAATGATCTCTTCCTCCGGGAATAATAACCTCCTCTTGGGCTTAGTACAAGGACCCGTCGGCTTCTTAAAAGTTTCCAGCCTCCTCTTGGGCTTCGTACAAATTGTCCCGACGATCTCCTAGAGGTATAGGAACAGAACCTAGTCATCCTCATAGAACAGTCCTTTCACAGAGTCTACTACTGTTTCTCAAAGCATAGTACAAAAGATAAAACTCTAGACACGGACAATCTAACTTCCTTGAGTCTCAAAGACATTCTCAAGTGACCCCTTCGTTAAATAGGAAGGAAACCCGTAGACTCGGACAGTCTCAATACCCTTTGGATTTCCCGTTTCCTCAAAGAGAAGGAAATATCCCTGATCCTCAAATCAAATCCCTGAGTACAGTGTTGCTCATCTAAGAACTGATTTTCTCTTTTAAAATCAGTATATTGGATCTGTCACTCAACTGAAACAGTTACAATAGCCTCCATCTCGGGCTTTGTACGAGACACATAAGAGACTCCCTCGTTGAGTCAATCACCTTTTAGCCTCCATCTCGGGCTTCGTACGAGATACAAAGACTCTCGTTGAGTCAATCAAACCTTGTAGCCTCCATCTCGGGCTTCGTACGAGATACAGAGACTCTCTTGTTGAGTCAAACTTTTAGCCTCCATCTCGGGCTTCGTACGAGATACAAAGACTCTCTTGTTGAGTCAAACGTTTAGCCTCCATCTCGGGCTTCGTACGAGATACAAAAACACTCTCTTGTTGAGTATAAAAGACTCTCTTGTTGAGTCAAACCTTTTAGCCTCTCTCATCGGGCTTTGTACGAGACACATAAAGACTCCCTCGTTGAGTCAATCACCCTTTTCGCCTCCATCTCAGGCTTCGTACGAGATACAGAGACTCTCTTGTTGAGTCAAACTTTTAGCCTCCATCTCGGGCTTCGTACGAGATACAAAGAATCTCTTGTTGAGTCAAACGTTTAGCCTCCATCTCGGGCTTCGTACGAGATACAAAAACACTCTCTTGTTGAGTATAAAAGATTCTCCTGTTGAGTCAACCCTTTTAGCCTCTCTCTCGGGCTTCGTATGAGACACATAAAAACTCCCTCTTGTTGGGCCAATAGCCTCCTCTTAGGCTTCGTATAAGAAAACCACTGGTTGATCCAATCAACCTTTTAGCATCAAAGCTGTGCCTCGTTCACAGTACACAAACATCAACAACTCTTTTCCCTTCATCTAATCGCTGTAAGCGGCAAGCCTCTGGATCATCTACATCCATGCTACTGTCCCTCTTTTAGCATGAGAAATTCCTAAGGAAAGATAGCATTGCTCTACACTGAGTTAAAGTCTTCTCCTTCAGGTTAAAATCCCCTTTAAAGGAAATTATGGCATTGCTAGGATCCGCGTATCCCAGTTAAAGTAATTCTCCTTTATAACCAGTCACCCAATAGTTGTGACAGACAAACCCTTCTTTAGAGATGACAAATTCTCTCTAAAGCCGAGGTCTTTCAGCTTCACGTCTTGGGCTTTGAACAAGACACAAATAGACTTTTCAGCTTCACATCTTGGGCTTTGAACAAGATACAAATCACCTTCAGCTTCACATCTTGGGCTTTGAACAAGATACAAACCACCTTTCGCTTCACGTCTTGGGCTTTGAACAAGACACCAAAAACACCCATTTCCTCCCATAGAATAGGAGGAACTACGAACGCTCTGATTTCCCTGTTTCGGTAAACGGGAATACGTAGGCATAAGATCGAAAGAAAAGATCTTAGCGAGCGCAATCAACAAAAAACCCAAATCCCATATCTCCATCAATCAAAAGCAGTAATTCAAAAGCATCAGTCCTAACATCCTAATCCTTGTTCCCCGCCAGAAACCTTCTGCCCAGGTAAAAAGAAAGAAAACAGTATTGGCGAAAATACAAATAACCAGTACAAGGCCCCTCACATTGATAGCATTCGTAACCTAACAGACCGCTGTTTAAACTCAGTATGCAAAGCAGGGTTAATTGGAGACATCTATTTCCCTTCCTTATTCAGCTCACAATAGGATAAAAAATGAATCGACCTGTAGTCAAAGCTCAAACCGCAGAGAGCGACTAGTGCTTAAGAACCGCGTCCAAAATCTCTCGCTACAGAAAAATGGCGCCCACCGTGGGGCCTTTCAAAGTTAGATCTAGGCACGGTCTTCCTTTTCACCTCTTGTGTGAAAAACCACAGATTGGGGCTTCCGCCGGGGAACCCAATTTCTGTCAGGAACTTAGGATTCTTAGCTTTAAAGGTCTAGGATGTTTAGGACAAATATATATACTGTTTTTCCTAATTGCTATACATGTTTATTTTTCTGCTAATGGGAATGCGGGTGATGCCGTATGTGGAAAGATTGAGTATACACTTAAGATAAGTGATGGCGACAGGGTCGACCATCAACCTCAGTGGAGGCTGACCAACGTAACCCATTCACTCTTCTAGCCAATGGGCCGGTTGTTAAGTCTGAGAAGCTGAGGAGCCAAACCCTTTCGTAGTGCGGAAACTATCGGAAATAGTTGTTACGCGATACTACCCTCATTTGAGGCTGGTGATCTATTCTCGGTGAATGGCACTTACTCTAAGATTGCTCTACAACTCGCTGGCGATCCGCTTGTTGTTTTGCTTTCCTGGGAGGAGCTGATGATAATGAGTACAAGTACAAAAATCACCCTAGTATAAACCTTTGGGGATGGGTAGAGCCTTGACTTCATGACAACGACCCTCTGACCCCATGTTTTTTCTATGTTTTTGTGTGTTGCATTCATGCATTCATTTAATAAAACATTAAAACATTCAAAAAACTTCTCTTCTAGTCTCTCTGTTTTTCAAATTAAACTAAGACTGTGATTGCAAATATCAGAGAAAAGGATTACGCTAATGGATTTCGGTAGAAGGAAAACTCATACGTACACCTTCAAGGTTCCAAAACTAGGGGATTTGAGAAGGTTAGCAAGGATGATCGCTAACCAAGAGGCTTTCAGAGCCAAGTACGGAGGTTTGCTACCACTATTAAGAGTCCATGTGATTGAGGGAATCATGGATGCACTCATTCAGTTTTACGATCCGGTTTATCACTGTTTCACATTCCCGGATTACCAGCTAGCACCAACGCTGGAGGAGTATTCTCACCTGATCGATCTACACATCACTGATCGAACTCCATTTTCTGGACTGGAAGAAATTCCAAAGAATCAGACAATTGCAAGAGCAATTCATTTGGACGAGTCTGAGGTCAAGACTCACATGACTACTAAGGGTGGCATCCAAGGTTTGCCAGCCCAGTTCTTGACGAAGAAAGCCCTGTATTTTGCCAGTATAGGGAACATCACTGCTTTTGAAAGCGTCTTTGTCTTGCTCACCTACGGGTTATTTTTGTTTCCCAACATCAATAACTTCGTAGATATCAACGCCATTAAGGTTTTTCTCATTGGAAACCCTGTGCCGACTTTGCTCGCAGATGCGTATCATTCTGTACACTTAGGAAATTTGTACAATGGAGGGGAGATCACATGCTGTGTACCTCTACTTTATAAATGGTTTATTTCCCACTTGCCCAAGTCTGCTGCTTTTTGGGATTGCAAGAGTGTCTTACGTTGGTCGCAGAAGATCATGTCTCTCACCAACTCTGATATAGATTGGTGTAAAAGAATCTATGATGGAATCAGAATCATTGATCGTTGTGGAAACTTCCCCAACGTACCCCTCATAGGAACTAAAGGAGGAATCAACTATCACCCGGTATTGGTTCGTCGTCAATTTGGATACCCGATGAGGCTTGTTCCGCGCAACGCTCATCTGGAAGGTCTTTTCTTCAAGGAAGGAGAAAGTGACAGAGCACTAAAGATGGAAATAGTGCACGCTTGGAAACACGTTCATAAGAAAGGACGAGAGTCTCTGGGAAAACCGGACTGTGTCTCGGTGGAGCCTTATCTCCACTAGGTACAAACTAGAGCTCTCAAGCTAAAGATGCCTTATCCTCGTTACGGAATTCTTCCGCCGAGGGAGTCTGTCATGTACTTCATGACAGAAACTGAAAAGCTTCAGGTTACTCTCAACAAAGTTCAAAAGGAGACGAGGTCTTGGAAGAACAAGTACCGCACCCTCGACGTCGAGTGCATCAAAATACAACAATTACTGAAAGAGAAAGATGCTCTGATTGAAATTTTGGAGCAACATGCTGTAGAGAATCAAGACGACCAAAGGAATTTGCTCACTCCTTTCACTTGGCAAAGGAATGACAACCCGACAACGGCTCCAGAGCCCCGGTCAAAGAAAAGGAAGATATCAGAATCAGCACCCGGTTTCTCCTCAGAGAGGACTCGGGACCCTTTAGCTTAGGTTTCTGTTTCTGCACTTTGTAATCTACTGTATTTCCATTTCTGTAATCCTTTGGAATTCAATAAAAAGGGGTTTCCCCACCATTTGATATTTGCAATCTAATTGTCAAAGTTTATTTTGATTAAACCAAAAAACAATTAATATAATCATTGCATTCATCATTCTCACGTAACGCATTCTTCTTACCTACGAATCTCACGTTTGTGTCTCGGTTCTAGAGTCAAATTGTCTCATTCGTATAATACTCGGGCCAATCGTCATAAAAAGATGGATAATCTTGAGGAAGAAAACAGAGAGTTGAAAGAAGAGATCGACGCTCTAAGAGAGGATATGAGAAAGCTTCGTAACGACATGCAAGCCATGGCAGAAGCTCAGCTACAAAGAACTGTGATCTCAGAGATCACCTCAATGCCCATAGTGGAGAAGAATGATCCTAGGTATCAGATTCCGAAAGATCGTCCATGGGGCATGCCTATCAACTATATCCCGGGAGGATATGTTCCGCCGATCATTGAGGATCAGGGAATCACAACAGAAACCGCTGGGCCTGAAGGTTACAAACTTTGGGAAAGCGAAGATACCAGGGGCATACTGAAGACTCCTGAAGGTTACAAACTTCGGGAAATGCCAAGGTTCGCTGCCGTAGTCACGGTACCACCCCCCGTGGTGCACACTGTCCCAGAAGGACAGATCCCACAGACACCTTCTGGTAAAAAGGAAACCATGTTTGACAGAATGGATGAATTCCAGGAACAGTTCTTGGAAATGCAGAAGGAACTGCAAGCCATTCGCGGTCAGGATCTATTTGGAAAGGACGCCGCAGACCTCTGCATGGTCCCTAATGTGAAAGTCCCGCACAAATTTCAAGTGCCCGACTTTGAAAAAATACAAGGGTAACTCTTGCCCTCAAAGCCATCTGGTGATGTACGCTCGGCGGATGTCAGCTCAGACGGAGAATCAGGACCTGCTGATTCACTACTTCCAGGATAGTTTAACTGGTGTCGCACTCAAATGGTACATGGGTTTAAACCGTGCCACGATCAGTACTTTCAGAGATCTTGGCACTGCCTTCGTCTAATAATACAAATACAATTTGGACATGGCACCCGACAGAGATCAACTCAGATCGATGTCACAAAAGGACAAGGAAACCTTTAAGGAGTATGCTCAAAGGTGGCATGAAATTGCCGCTCAAATTTGTCCACCTCTTGAGGAAAAAGAGATGACAAAGATCTTCTTAAAGACCTTAAGCTCATTTTACTATGACCGAATGGTTGCCAGTGCGCCCAGTGATTTCACCGAAATGGTCGGCATGGGCGTACGTCTTGAGGAAGCCGTCCGAGAAGGACGTTTGGTAAAAGACACTGGATCGACGAGCGGTACTAAAAAATATGGTAGTGCTCTCCCTAAGAAAAAAGAGCAAGATATTGGGAATATCTCTCTCGGAAAGCAAAGGCGACGTTATCAGCCAGCAGCAGCTGTGACTCCTGCTACCAGCCATGCGCCTATTCCTACGTATCAACCTCAGGTTGCGCAGAGCCAACCTGATCAGCAAAGGACACAACAGCCTCTTCAGCAGGCTCGTCCTCCATACAATAACAACCGTACAACACGGCCACCAGGATTTGATCTTATACCCATGACGTACGCAGAGCTGTTTCCATTACTACTGGCTAAGGGGCACATCCAGACTAAGTCTCCTCTTACGGTATCGGAAAATCTGCCTTTTTGGTTTAAGGTGGATCAGACATGCCCTTATCATCAAGGAGGTTCAGGGCATAACATAGAGACTTGTCTTAATTTCAAGTCCGACGTGTAAAAGCTTGTTAGGAGCGGGCTCTTATCTTTCAAAGATACGAATCCCAATGTTCTCACGAACCTGCTGCCTCAACATGAGAAAGCTGCAGTCAATCTGATTGAGAAAGAGACTAACAATGTCTATCAAATTCATGATGTACTCTTGTTAAAGACCAATCTGGTCAAGATGCATTGTAGATAGAGTGGATATGGCCATGTGCCACCTCATAATTATCACCAGTGTGATATCTGCTCTAATGACAACCAGGGATGTTCTGTAGTGCAAGCGGCTCTACAGGAACAAATGGATCTCGGGTGGATCCAAGAACACCGAGTTCGTGGAGTTAACATGGTTTACACGAATTCTAACGTCATTCAAAACCACGACATCTGTGCAATGAAGGCCAACTTGGTGGCAATGCACTCAAGGCAAAGCCAGTATCATAATCTGCCGCGGCATGATTACAGTTCTTGTCTGACTTGCTCGGTAAACAAACAGGGATGCTCTTTCATACAGGAGGCCCTCCAGCATCAGATGGATCTTGGATGGATCCAAGACTACCATGATAGGAACCCTTATCAGATCAATATGGTTCAGATCTTCGATATTCGCGTGATGAATACCAACCTGGTAGAGTTACATGCTGAGCAGGTCTGACTCGGATTCTTAATATCACATGACTATCAAAGCTGTAAAGCGGGTTGCAAAAATGATCGAGGTTGTACCCTTGTCCAGGAGGCACTTCAGCACTTGTTAGATCATTGGTGGATGTCAATCTATATGGATGAAGATACTCAGCAGATTAGTATCAGTAACAGGAATCCTACTCGTCGTCAAAGTCAGGATGTCCGATCTGTGGAAGCTAACCTAGTGAGGTTACATTGTATTCAAAGTGGGCGTGGCCAGGTGCCACCACACAATTACGATCGTTGTAGCGTCTGTTCGGAAAGTAACCAAGGGTGTTACCTTGTGCGAGCAGCTCTCCAGGATCAGGTGGACCGTGGAGAGATTCGTCCATATCCGGGTTCTGGACCCATCAATTGGACGCCGAACTACCTTGCCAATCAAGTCGAGGATGTTGTCACAATCTCGGGTCGTCACCATACCAGGGATGTTTTTGCCATCATCCCTCTATTTTGATGAATCTAAAGTTCCCAACCAGGAACGGATCAAGATTACTTACGATGGTCAGAAAAATCAGAAAGTCCCATAGTCATCTATCTACCGGGACCACTACCGTATGAATCAACTAAGGCTATCCCTTACAAATACGGTGCAACAATAATTGAGAATGGAAAGGAAATTCCATTACCCTCCGTTGTGAACATTACAGACATCAGTCGAGTAACACGGAGTGGTAGAATCTTCAACCAAGGGGTTGGGGAACTTAACAAGGAAAAGGAACTTCAGACAGAAGCTCCTGATCCATCAGTCGGTCAATCCAGTAATCCCGACCTTTCAAAAAAAACAACGATGAGATGCTGAAGCTCATCCAAAGGAGTGAATATAACATTGTTGATCAACTGTTACAGACTCCTTCAAAGATCTCGGTATTATCACTGTTACTCAGTTCAGAAGCACACAGAGAGGCTCTACAGAAAGTCTTGGAGCAAGCCTTTGTGGAACAGGATGTAACAATCAGACAGTTCGATAGCATTGTCTCTAACATCACTTCCTGCAACAATTTGGGATTTAGTGATGAGGAGTTACCCGAAGAGGGTCGCCGTCATAACATGGCGCTCAACATTACAGTTAACTGCCAGGACGATGCTTTAGCCAACGTACTGGTAGACACAGGGTCAGCCCTGAATGTTATGCCAAAGTCCACTTTGACGCAATTATCATTCAAGGGCCCTCCAATGAGAGTCAGCGAGGTCGTCGTCAAAGCATTCGACGGATCCAGAAAAACGGTTATCGGCAAAGTTGATCTTCCCATAACTATTGGTCCTCACACTTTCCAAATCACTTTCCAGGTCATGGACATCCGGGCAACATACAGTTGTTTATTAGGAAGACCTTGGATACATCAGGCTGAAGCAGTTACTTCAACCCTCCACCAAAAGCTAAAGTTCGTCAAGAACGATTAACTTGTCACGATTTGTGGGGAACAAGCCTTGCTTGTGAGTAACTTGTCATCATCTACTGGTATAGAACCCGAGGAGGTTATTGGAACTCAGTTCCAAGCACTGTCGGTGAGTAAGGATAATCACTTCAAAGGAGGAACCTCGATTTCCTCATGTAACGATGCTATCAAAGCGGTCGAGAGTACCGATACGACAGGATGGGGACAGCTTGTCATTCCCATTGACAATAAAACAAAGAAGGGTCTTGGTTTTTCTGCGACCTGTACCCAGACAGCTGTCAACGATGAAAGTCTTCATCCCCTTCAAAACTTCTTCCACAGTGGAGGGTTTCTTCACCCAGTGTCTTAGACAGTTCATGCTATCAATGAGGAAGATCCCTCTGACACAGATGAAGAATGGAACTCCTATCTTAACAAGGACGGTTATATGTCTCAGGAAGAGGTACCTATGCCTTTTTGCTTTCCTACAGAAAGTCCGAGATTTATACCAAGATCAGATCTACGGGGATTATGATCCGGAAGGATGCCGCGCTCCGCCAAATTCATTAGAGGAAGACACTCCGATGAAAGATAATTTTGACTACACCTACTATGGTCCAATGGATGGTCTGCAAATGTGGCAGCCTTACCCAGGAAACTTGGGGCAAGAGAGTCAGCCGAACAATGAAAATCAGCTGACCGTCGTTGAACAGAATACCTGTGTCCCCACCATGTCATGGGATCAACACTCAGGTCATTCAGAAACTACTCAACATGAAGATGAATTCGCAACGTTTGCAGGACTTAAATTCATCAACTATGCTTTCCCCGAGGTCAACGTCATCGAGAGGGATGACTCCTCCAGTTCCAAAGAAGTGTGGGACACCTTGGGACAACCGAGTGGAAAATTCGACTATATGGTCAAGTACACCGCTCCCGAAAGCTCTCGTATCAGGCTCAAAGACATCCAGCCAACTGGATGGGGAGATACAGCTGAGAGCACCAATACTCTGCAGAATGCAACAGAGGAATCCTCCTACGACAACTCTGCTTGGGAGACAGATTCCAACGATCCTGCTCCACCATAAATCAGCGTCATTTCTGAAGACAAATCAAGGAAGGTGCCAGACTTTGTGATTCACCGAGGAGTTCGCCGCCAAATAGGTTGTCGTCGAGGTTCCGAAGGTCGTCCATCAGTCAAACTAATTGTCATCTTTAAACCTTTCACCCTGCCCAGGTGAAACGGATGTTTTGATAGGGCTCACTTTTTGTAAATTTCCCTCTTCGCTTTGCCCGAAGCGACAGAGTTTTGTTTTATAGGGCTGTAGTTTCAAGAGTCGACTTGTTCATAAATAAAATAACGTCGTTCTGTAATTTCCGCATTAATTGTTGTTTTCTCTTTTTGCTTTTTCAGAAAATGGTAATCCTAAAAAACAATTCAAAAATAAAAACAAGCAGTAAAACAAATACACTACACACACTTTCATTTTCTCTATCTCTTCTAAACACGAATCATCACGTCATGCAGATTGCTTATTTTACACCCCATTGAAACATACGATCCGATGCCTTCTCCCAACTTTGAGTTCCCGGTATTCGAGGCTGAAGAAGAAGTTGACAACGAAATTCCAGAAGAGATCTCCCGACTACTCAGACAAGAGGAAAGGTTCATTGAACCTCACAAAGAACCGTTGTAAACGGTAAACTTGGGTTCAGAGCAAGAGAGAAAAGAAATCAGGATTGGGGTACTGCTCAGTCCAACTACCAAAGAGTGTTTGATAAAGCTTCTCAAAGAATTCCCCGATGTATTCGCTTGGTCCTATCAGGATATGCCAGGGTTGGATACCAGCATCGTGGAACATCACTTACCGTTAAGATCGGAATGTCCGCCAGTAAAGCAGAGGTTAAGACGGACTCACCCGGACATGGCTATCAAAATCAAAGAGGAGGTACAGAAACAGATTGACGCGGGTTTCCTCGCTACATCTGAATATCCTCAATGGTTGGTCAACATCATACCCGTTCCCAAAAAAGGACGGAAAGGTCAGAATGTGTGTTGATTACAGAGATCTAAACAAGGCAAGTCCAAAGGATGACTTTCCTTTACCACACATTGACATGCTGGTTGACAGCACAGCAAAGTTCAAAGTATTCTCCTTCATGGATGGATTCTCGGGCTATAACCAGATCAAAATGGTGCCGAAAGACATGGAGAAAACTTCATTCATTACCCCATGGGGCACCTTTTGTTACAAGGTAATGCCGTTCGGTTTGAAGAATGCCGGGGCAACCTATCAAAGGGCCATGACTACTCTGTTTCATGACATGATACACAAGGAAATCGAAGTGTATGTCGATGATATGATTGCAAAATCAAAAACAGAGAGTGAGCACGTTGAACATCTGTCAAAATTGTTCGAACGTCTAAGAAAATTCAAGCTCCGCTTGAATCCTAACAAGTGCACCTTCGGTGTCCGTTCAGGGAAACTACTAGGGTTCATCGTCAGCCAAAAGGGAATTGAAGTTGATCCTGACAAGGTCAAGGCCATTCAAGAAATGCCTTCTCCGAAAACTGAAAAACAAGTCAGAGGATTCCTGGGACGTTTGAACTACATCTCCAGATTCATATTCCTCATGACCGCGACATGTGCGCCGATCTTCAAGTTACTCAAAAAGAACCAGGATTGCGTTTGGTCAGAAGATTGCCAAACCGCCTTCGATAGTATCAAGGAATATCTGTTGAATCCTCCGATTCTATCACCTCCAGTGGAAGGAAGACCACTGATCATTTACCTCACAGCCCTAGAGGACTCAATGGGATGTGTACTTGGCCAACAAGATGAAACTAAAAGGAAAGAGTCTGCCATCTACTATCTAAGCAAGAAATTCACCGACTGCGAGACTCGGTACACAATGCTTGAGAAAACTTGTTGCGCTTTGGCTTGGGCAGCCAAACGTCTTCGCCAGTACATGATTCGTCATACTACTTGGTTGGTCTCCGAAATGGATCCAATCAAGTACGTTTTCGAAAAACCTGCTCTCACGGGAAGAATTTCCCGTTGGCAGATGCTGTTATCAGAATATGACATAGAGTACCACGCTCAGAAAGCCGTTAAAGGAAGTATTTTAGCCGATCATTTGGCTCATCAACCGATTGACAATCAAGAATCAATCGGGTTTGACTTCCCAGACGAAGATGTCATGTATCTAAAAATGAAAGATTGCGATGAACTGCTACCCAGTGAAGGGCCAGAACCAGGTTCCCAGTGGGGACTTATCTTTGACGGAACTGTCAATCGTTACGGAAACGGAATTGGGGCTACCCCTTTCTCTCTAGTGTATGGCATGGAGGCAGTGCTCCCCATAGAAGTAGAGATCCCATCAATCCGGGTATTGATGGAAGCGAAGCTCACCGAAGCTGAATGGTGTCAAAGTCGACACGATAAACTGAACCTGATCGAAGAGAAGCGAATCACGGCACTATGCCACGGTCAGTTGTATCAACAGAGAATGAAGAGGGCGTTCGACAAAAAGGTCTGACCTCGTGTTTTCAGAAAAGGAGACCTCGTGCTCAAGAAGATACAATCATTTCTCACTGACTCTCGGGGCAAATGGACCCCAAATTATGATGGCCCCTATGTGGTCACGAAAGCTTTCTCAGGCGGCGCCTTGAGACTTGCAACCATGGACGGAGAGGAATTTGCCTACCTCACAAATGTTGATGTAGTCAAGAAATACTTCGCCTAAAAAAAAAAAACGTCTCGGTGGATTGAAAACCCGAAAGGGCGGTCCAGGCAAAAGTTAGAGACATGAAAAAAAATCATCCCGATGGATTGGAAACATCATAGTACAATCCAGGCAAAAATTAGGGATAACGGCAAGTAACTATGTTCAACAGAGGCAAGTCCCTCAGCAGCAGTTACAGCATCCATCGGAGGAAAACTCTAGTCAAGGTCATCTTCGACAGAAGCTCAGGATGTCCCGAATTCAAAGTTGGTAGAAGGATAGTGCTCGTTATGTTTCAACGTAGCCCTTTTCCCTGTAAATTACCATTTTCAAACTTTGTAAATACTCTTTGGAATCACGCGTTTGGCTGATCTCTATCTTATCAATAAAATTTGGGCCCTTGTGCTTTTGTTTGTAATTCTTATTTGTTTTAGCTTTACAGAACGACGTTGTTAACATGATTAACGATTCTTGAAATAAAACAAAAATGAATTTACTTGTTAAAACTTTTTCTGCTTTTTAATAGAGATGGCAATTTCTTTTGACTGTTAAACATCGAAAGAACATCAATCGCGTCTCCAAAGGTGTTCGAACCTCAAAGTACAGAATCAAAGTACTCCTTCTAGACCAGTACGCCTGAATGAAGGATCAGCAATGTCAGAGACCATGTTTCGTCTGACATCCTCGACCGAGTTCTTATCTCCTAAGCCCGATCAACGGTACCCCCAACAGGGACCGTTTCTCCTAAGCAAGGCAGAATTGCTATCTTGAACCAGCGATATTTCTACAAGCCCCGCGGTGGCCGAGTATCCAATCGTGTTCATCCCTTAGTCTGTATGTTGCGTCAGTTTTGTCTGCATATACATATATACATCATGCATTATTGATTTGCATTCACATTCATATTGCATCACTATCACTCTAGTCGTTCTTATCCCCTAGTGATAAGTCCTCTCAATCGAGTTGTCAGACCTTTCCTCGTTAGGAAGTGAATCATCTAAGCAATCTCTCTCCCGTTTATCTCTGGATTAGAGACGGTCCTTGACCACTTTGATAACTTGAACCTCTGAGAAACAAGAAAACTTTCAACAAATGTCGCTCTTCGCCATCGAAGACGATATCCTTGCTTTCCCGGATTAAGGAAAATCCCCAGAGAAAGCCTCTTAATCAGAGATTCGGCGGTACGGCAGTTTTTCTCCGAAAAAACCACTGATGAAAAGGTCATTGGCACCTCAAAATTGGATCCCATCATATGGCATTTCTCTGGAAAGATCCCGAGAAAAGTATGATGTAAGACCCCAAATGAAAACAGTCTCTCAAGAGACTCGCTTCCCCCAGTAGAATCGACAAATGGCGTCTCCAAAATAGAGAAGTTTGTGTACCTCTACAATTCAGACGAATGGGTTCCCCAACAAGTCTGACATCAAATCTTTTCCCACTCAAATGGCATCTCCCCAGGAAAATTCGGCGAGAAGTTTGAGGAAAACCGCTACACATAGCGTCCCTTGTCAATAAAGTTTATTGACAAAAGAAACTAAGACCAGTTCCTTGGTAGAAAACCAGGATCGAGGGGAAGTTTTTCCGAAACTTAGACCAGTTCCTTGGTAGGAAACCAGGATCGAGGGGAAGTTCATTTCTGAAACTTAGACCAGTTCCTTGGTAGAAAACCAGGATCGAGGGGAAGTTTTTCCGAAACTTAGACCAGTTCCTTGGTAGGAAACCAGGATCGAGGGGAAGTTTAAATCAGAAACTAAGACCAGGTCCTTGGTAGGAAACCAGGATCGAGGGGAAGTTTAATTCAGAAACCGAGACCAGATCCTTGGTAGGAAACCAGGATCGAGGGGAAGTTTATTTCAGCAACTAAGACCAGGTCCTTGGTAGGAAACCAGGATCGAGGGGAAGTTTATATCAGAAACCGAGACCAGATCCTTGGTAGGAAACCAGGATCGAGGGGAAGTTTACAAAAGAAACTAAGACCAGTTCCTTGGTAGGAAACCAGGATCGAGGGGAAGTTTATTTCAAAAGAGAAACTGAGACCAACTTCTTGGCTGAAGACCAGGATCGAGGGGAAGTTTACCTTTTCTAAGCATCTTCGCTTAGCTAAAGAAGATGAATGCGTAAGCTACCATTCATAACCACCATCAAAATTTCGGGTATTTCGATATTTAATCCTCTTGCACCCCGAATGCCCGAATACCTTCGCCATTCACACCTTCGGGTCCAAGAAGATTAAATAGGGGCATCTATCATACCCCAAATTTTGACCACTAAGATTTCCCATCATTGTGAAAATCATCAGCACAATATGGATGTACCTTTGTACCTCATTAGTCTCCCCAAAGGTGGGTGAGCATTCACTACAAACAGGATTTAGGGTTTCAAGCCCTCGCAGAGCTCTTAGACAAAGGATCAATCAAGGAATGACATGATCTTCAACTTGTCTAGCCTCTCAAACATCCACAATGGATCAAGAGGACTCCCACTTCAAGGATTAAGCAAAAGTTTGCTCCCTTCTAGGTGGATCAAGCCTCAGGATCGCCAGTGTCACCAAATTAGGGTTTGGTCGACTAGGGCCTCCAGATGGAAATTTTCCTCTGGGCATGAGCCAATGCTTCAAAGCATAACCTAAAATGCTCCATGAAACATCATAAACCCCATCATCAAGTCAATTTAGCCTCAGGGGATGCATACATCAAAAATCAGGAATTAGGGTTTCTTGACCTAATTCACCCCTAAGTTGACTTTTGGGACAAATCATGAGCCAAGACCTCAAGACATGATTTGAGGGTCTCTAACATACCACGTTGATCCATTTGCAACAATGGATTGACTCAAGAAGCTTGAGCAACAAGTTTCAATTTCATCTGAACCACAGTTGGGGTTTCGCGGGAAAAGTCAACTGTAGCTTTGACTTTTGACCAGGACATGCTCCCAAGTCGTGGGACACGATTAAATACACCCTATAACACCCATGGAACATGTCCATCAATTTTTATTTAGGTCAAGGACATGATTTCTTGAAGAATCGCACGGTTTGGAATTCATCTGATAAAAAGTCAACTGTGCACAAAAGTCAAACTTTGACTTTTTGAGATTTTTCATAAAAATGGTTTTTTAACCCTAAAATGATGTTAATGTGTGATTGGAATCATCATTCATCAAGAAAAATCAAAGAAAGTGGGATAACTTGTAAAAGGGGTAACCATAAAAACTTAGAAATTTTTCTAAGTTATGAAAAAAAGTGGCAAGGGTACCAACTTTGGAGGATCATAACTCCTAAACCACAAAGCCATTTTTCCCCATCCAAAGGTTGATTTGTAGCCCTCATTACCCTCTACAAAAACTTCAACTAGACCTAAGTCTAATTCATTAAGGATTTTGAGTTATGCTTGGATCAAAATGACTAAAAAGTTAAAATTGACATTTTTCAGCACAATGTCCCAACTTCAAGGCTGTTTTTCTCCATGATCCAAGTTGAACCAGGTCTAATGTTAAACATCAAAGTTGAAGTACGTCATCTAAGCTTTCCGAAAAGTCCTAGAACGTCCATATAGCATACTCGAGCAGGGAGTTATGGATCTTACAAAATGGCTTGCTGAAGCTGGATTTTTCAAGGCAGATTTGCACATTTTTTGTGCCATACGAATTTTCAAGCCTTGTCATCAGTTTGGACACATCTAAGGATCAAATCCAAGTGAGATGATCTGATCCATGAACCTCCCAAGTCCAAGGAACAAAGAAAAGCATGCCAAAGCCTAGAAATCCCTAAAAGAGGGACAAAACTCCAATTTTGGTTTGGAGCATTTAATGGATGCTTAGAGGTGGCATGTACTGAGCCATTCTCATCTGAAATTAGTCAAGACTTATCCAAGACCAAGGGAACCAGCAGCCTGTGCCCTAACCTCTAGTCAATGGCTAGAGGAGACTTGGATTTCCATTGGCCAACATGGAACAAACACTTGCTGCAGCCACCATTCACTGTGGATCCCAAAACAAACTTGCTCCACTATAAATAGAGCTCATTTGTGCTCAGTTTGAGTACACCAAAGCCATCAAACAGATGCTTTCCTCAAATTCTCTCTTTCACTCCAAAATGCCTTCATTAGTAAGGAAATTCTGAGTTTTTGAGCTAGAGAGCAATTCCACTCAAACTAATCACACACACACCTCATATATATCATATGTAAGCTGTGCAAACCATCAAAAGTGACCTGTAATCACAACATCACAAAGTCACCTCTCAAAACCTCAAAATGACACTTTTTTGCATTTTTCAAGCCATGTCTTGATTCAGTCACTTTCCAAGCCAGATAAAACCTCAAACACACTCTAAATATCATCCTTGAACTGTCCCAAATGGTGCCACACATCTGGAACACCATTTGAGAGAGTTGGCATTTTGGCCGTTTTTGACCATTTCGCGAGAAAGTGCACAAACTTGCTCCAGAGGTTTCCAGCCGATTCCAACCATCCTAAAAGCTTCTAAGAGGTCATTTGAGGTTGTCCAAAGCATCAAATCATTTCTGGAACAAAGCACTTGGAAGGTTGCCCAAAATCTCCAAAAAAGAGGTAAAATTCACAACTTGAATTCTTTGAATCATGCTTTCCTTTGTTGTCCACATACATGCATCATATTGAACAATTCTTAAGGTAAAAATGTAGTCCTTAATGTGTATGTTGTGATCCTCCAACTGTTTGCATTTTGACATGTTTTTATGTGGAATTTTGGTTGTTTTGAAACCATGTACAGTTCTGTCTTGTTTTCATTGGTCTGTTCTATACATTAAGTTTTAGTTTGCATGAGTAACACCATTGAATTCCTTGCGAAAAATCGGTCAAGATAGGTTTTTACGGATTTCAATTCCGATGAAAATTGAGAGAGTTACGCGCGTTGGAAATTTTACGCGAAACGGCGTCGAATTAACGATAGCGGTTCTATTTTTTCGCTTTGTACAGTGAGTTTCCGAGTGCGTGAATAATACCATTGGATTCCTTGCGAAAAATCGGTCAAGATAGGTTTTTACGGATTTCAATTCCGATGAAAATTGAGAGAGTTACGCGCGTTGGAAATTTTACGCGAAACGGCGTCGAATTAACGATAGCGGTTCTGTTTTTTTCGCTTTGTACAGTGAGTTTCCGAGTGCGTGAATAACACCATTGGATTCCTTGCAAAAAATTGGTCAAGATAGGTTTTTACGGATTTCAATTCCGATGAAAATTGAGAGAGTTACGCGCGTTGGAAATTTTACGCGAAACGGCGTCGAAAACAACGATAGCAGTTTTTGTTTTTTAATTTCTGCTTTTTGTGCGTCGATTTTCCGTGTGCGTGAGTAATACCATTGGATTCCTTGCGAAAAATCGGTCAAGATAGGCTCTTGCGGATCTTGATTCGGTTAAAAATCGAGAGAGTTACGCGCGTTGGAAATTTTACGCGAAACGATGTTTTTACACGCAGCAGCTCTGGTTTTTTTATCGCTACGATTTGTACGTTGAGTTTCGGCGTGCGTGAGCGATACCATTGGATTCCTTGCGAAAAATCGGTCAGGATAGGCTTTTGCGGATCTTGATTCGGTTAAAAATCGAGAGAGTTACGCGTGTTTGAAATTCAACGCGGAACGATTTTTTCAATCGATAACAGTTTTTGTTTTTTAATTTCTGCATTTTATACGTCGATTTTCCGCGTGCGTGAGTAATACCATCGGATTCCTTGCAAAAAATCGGTCAGGTAGGTACTTCCGTATTTTGATTCCGATAAAAATCGAGAGAGTTACGCATGTTGGAAATTCGGCGCGGAACGGTATTTTCAAAACGATAGCAGTTTTTTCTGCATTTTGTGCGTCGATTTTCCGTGCGCGTGAGTAATACCATCGGATTCCTTGCGAAAAATTGGTCAGGTAGGTACTTCCGGATTTTGATTCCGATAAAAATTGAGAGAGTTATGAGTGTTTGAAATTTGATAAAAACGTGTTGAAAATTAAAGTTTCGGTACTCGTTTTTACCCCAAAAAATGTCGAAAATGATATTTTGATATCTTTTCTCTTTTTCTTACTTTTTATTTTCAAAACTCAACCAATTTTTTTCACATAGCAAAAAATCATCATTTTCCAATTCGTACCCCATAATATTTTAATCCAAAAAAATAAAAAATAAATTATTTTTAATATATTTAAAAATAGTGTTTTAAATTGTTTTAAATGCTTTTAAAATGATTTCTTTTTTTTTTCTTGATTTTTAAAACAAAAATGATTTTAAATATTTATTTTGATAAAATAATTTTTTTCATAAACTTTAATCATTATTTAATAATTTTATTTGATATTTTTATCATTTTTTACTTAATTTTTCTTGAAAAAATTCCTAAAAAATGAAATTGGGGTTTTCTTTGATTTTCACCCTAACAAATCTTTTTTAAACACTTGGGCCTCTAATAGAGTGTAAGACCCAATCCTTTTTTGACCAAATCATTTTTGGGCCTCATTCATTGTATAAGCCCCGATACCGTCAAAAACAAACGGCGCGATCGTCGCCTTTTTAAGAAATAACCTTGGGCCTCTCCTCGAGCTATAAGACCCATTCAAAACTTTTGGGCCTCTATTAGAGTGTAAGACCCAATCCCCTTTTAACCAAAACTATTTTGGGCCTCACTTATTGTATAAGTCCCTCTGCGTTAAAAGAAAACTTCGGCGCGATCGCCATTTTCAAACGAAAATCAACTGGGCTTCTCTTTGAGCTGTAAGTCCCATTTCTTTTCATTTTTTAACACTTTGGGCCTCTATTAAAGCGTAAGACCCAACCCTTTTTTAACAAAACAATTTTGGGCCTCAGCTATTGTATAAGTTCCGATACGTTAAAAATCTCGGCGCGATCGCCATTTTCAAACTGAAAATATTTTGGGCCTCTCCCTGAGTTGTAAGCCCCATCTTTTGTACAAAAATACACTTTGGGCCTCTAATAGAGTGTAAGACCCAACCCCTATTTTTTATATTTTCTTATTATTTTTTAATAATTTGGAAAATTAATAACTCCTTCAATTTTGATTATTTTTTATTGGTTCTTTTTCTGAAAAATCACAAAAATAGTAAAATATTTTATTCTACAAAAAAATCAAATTTATATTATTTATTTAATATAGTTGGTATTTTTGTGAATAAATTCATTTTTAATTATTTTTAAGCATTTTAAAAGTGAATATTCATCTTGAAAATAAAGACTATGGGTCTCCCCTCGTGTTGTAAGCCCCATTTCTTTTCTTTAAACTCTTTGGACCTCTAATAGAGTGTAAGACCCAATCCCTTTGTAAATACCAAAATTTTGGGCCTCAGTCACTTGTATAAGTCCCACAGTGTTTACAAAACCTCGGCGCGACCGTCGCCCTTTTCAAAATTAACCATTGGGCCTACCCTCGAGTAGTAAGACCCATTTCTTTTCTTAAAACTCACTTGGGCCTCTTGATAGAGTGTAAGACCCATCCCTTTGTACAGAAAACCTTTCTTGGGCCTCAGTCACTTGTATAAGTCCCTCTGTACAAATTCAACAGTGCGCTCACTGATAAAACCCTGGGCCTCTCCTTGAGCTGTAAGCCCCAAATCTTTCTTTTTCAAAGCACTTTCTCTTTTGATTTTGAATATACTGTTGTTTTCAATCTTTCTTTGTTGAACAACTAACCAAACAGCATGGAAGCTCTACAACCGAGTAAGTGTTTACCTGCTTTCATTTACTGCTTTCATATGTATATAACTGTATTGTGGGGCTGTTTCACTGTAAGTCTCCTTTCATAAACTCATATATATATAACTGTATTGTGGGGCTGTTTCGCTGTAAGTCTTCTTTCATAAACTCATATCAACTGTGTAATAAATGTATAGATATTTAGAGTTTCCCCGGCAACTACGTCTAGAACTAGGTGACGCCGTTTCGTTTATTCGTAGAAATAGACAACCAGATCCCCAATAGGATCACCAGATACAGTCTTCTCTTCGGCCGTCCTCATTAGGAATTGTCAAGAAACTCTACTCCCCAAGATGAATGTCTTCTCCGTGAATGGCATCTTTAAGTTTCTTCCAAATTCTCGAACTTTCCTGACTTTGATCTATTCTCGGTGAATAGCATTGCCTTGAATTTCTCGGGGTTTGGGGGCCCACGGGCTTCTTAAAAGCATCGGCCTCCTCTTGGGCATCGTACAAGGACCCACAGGCTTCCTAAAAGCAACCCCGCCTCCTCTTGGGCATCGTACAAGGACCCACGGGCTTCTTAAAAGCAACCCCGCCTCCTCTTGGGCTTCGTACAAGGACCCTACGGCTTCTTAGAAGTATTCACAGCCTCCTCTTAGGCTTCGTATAATGATCTCTTCCTCCGGGAATGATAGCCTCCTCTTGGGCTTAGTACAAGGACCCGTCGGCTTCTTAAAAGTTTCCAGCCTCCTCTTGGGCTTCGTACAAATTGTCCCGACGACCTCCTAGAGGTATAGGAACAGAACCTAGTCATCCTCATAGAACAGTCCTTTCATAGAGTCTACTACTGTTTCTCAAAGCATAGTACAAAAGATAAAACTCTAGACACGGACAATCTAACTTCCTTGAGTCTCAAAGACATTCTCAAGTGACCCATTCGTTAAATAGGAAGGAAACCCGTAGACTCGGACAGTCTCAATACCCTTTGGATTTCCCGTTTCCTCAAAGAGAAGGAAATATCCCTGATCCTCAAATCAAATCCCTGAGTACAGTGTTGCTCATATAAGAACTGATTTTCTCTTTTAAAATCAGTATATTGGATCTGTCACTCAACTGAAACAGTTACAATAGCCTCTATCTCGGGCTTTGTACGAGACACATAAGAGACTCCCTCGTTGAGTCAATCACCTTTTAGCCTCCATCTCGGGCTTCGTACGAGATACAAAGACTCCCTCGTTGAGTCAATCAAACCTTGTAGCCTCCATCTCGGGCTTCGTACGAGATACAGAGACTCTCTTGTTGAGTCAAACTTTTAGCCTCCATCTCGGGCTTCGTACGAGATACAAAGACTCTCTTGTTGAGTCAAACGTTTAGCCTCCATCTCGGGCTTCGTACGAGATACAAAAACACTCTCTTGTTGAGTATAAAAGACTCTCTTGTTGAGTCAAACCTTTTAGCCTCTCTCATCGGGCTTTGTACGAGACACATAAAGACTCCCTCGTTGAGTCAATCACCCTTTTCGCCTCCATCTCGGGCTTCGTACGAGATACAGAGACTCTCTTGTTGAGTCAAACTTTTAGCCTCCATCTCGGGCTTCGTACGAGATACAAAGACTCTCTTGTTGAGTCAAACGTTTAGCCTCCATCTCGGGCTCCGTACGAGATACAAAAACACTCTCTTGTTGAGTATAAAAGATTCTCCTGTTGAGTCAACCCTTTTAGCCTCTCTCTCGGGCTTCGTATGAGACACATAAAAACTCCCTCTTGTTGGGCCAATAGCCTCCTCTTAGGCTTCGTATAAGAAAACCACTGGTTGATCCAATCAACCTTTTAGCATCAAAGTTGTGCCTTGTTCACAGTACACAAACATCAACAACTCTTTTCCCTTCATCTAATCGCTGTAAGCGGCAAGCCTCTGGATCATCTACATCCATGCTACTGTCCCTCTTTTAGCATGAGAAATTCCTAAGGAAAGATAACATTGCTCTACACTGAGTTAAAGTCTTCTCCTTCAGGTTAAAATCCCCTTTAAAGGAAATTATGGCATTGCTAGGATCCGCGTATCCCAGTTAAAGTAATTCTCCTTTATAACCAGTCACCCAATAGTTGTGACAGATAAACCCTTCTTTAGAGATGACAAATTCTCTCTAAAGCCGAGGTCTTTCAGCTTCACGTCTTGGGCTTTGAACAAGACACAAATAGACTTTTCAGCTTCACATCTTGGGCTTTGAACAAGATACAAATCACCTTCAGCTTCACATCTTGGGCTTTGAACAAGATACAAACCACCTTTCGCTTCACGTCTTGGGCTTTGAACAAGACACCAAAAACACTCATTTCCTCCCATAGAATAGGAGGAACTACGAACGCTCTGATTTCCCTATTTCGGTAAACGGGAATACGTAGGCATAAGATCGAAAGAAAAGATCTTAGCGAGCGCAATCAACAAAAAACCCAAATCCCATATCTCCATCAATCAAAAGTAGTAATTCAAAAACATCAGTCCTAACATCCTAATCCTTGTTCCCCGCCAGAAACCTTCTGCCCAGGTAAAAAGAAAGAAAACAGTATTGGCGAAAATACAAATAACCAGTACAAGGCCCCCCACATTGATAGCATTCGTAACCAAACAGACCGCTGTTTAAACTCAGTATGCAAAGCAGGGTTAATTGGAGACATCTATTTCCCTTCCTTATTCAGCTCACAATAGGATAAAAAATGAATCGACCTGTAGTCAAAGCTCAAACCGCAGAGAGCGACCAGCGCTTAAGAACCACGTCCAAAATCGCTCGCTACAATAGGCCGAAATTCTTTTCAAAGCGTCAAACTCAGTCATGATCACTGAATTCATCTCCCCACCCTGTGGGCTCTATTGGAGGTGTGCCTAAGCATGGCAATCTTCCTCCTGGTACCTCCCTGTCCCATCTGAAACCTTCAACAGGGTGTAAGTATAACGAATAAAACGTTTCCTCGTCAGGTGTAAACTCAAAATCAGCTGGAGGACATGGAGCAATGTTCGCCAGATGTTTCTCAAATTGCCTACTGTCCACATGATTAACAGGCACCTTGAAGTACCCTTGATCAGCTTCAATGTTTTCCACTATCCCATCTGGTCTCGAGATTGTGATTCTCTGGTGCATAGATGAGCGTACTGCTCCTATCCCATGAATCCACTCCCTACCTAAGAGTAGATTATAGTTAGCCTTTGTTTCGACGACCATGAACACTGTTGGTCTAGTAATAGTTCCCACAGTGAGATCCACCTAAATCACTCCCAGAGTGGAACCAACTTTGCCTTCATAGTTTGACAGAACCATGTTGTGGGGTTTAGTATCAGTCTCAAATTTTCCAATCTTGCTCAACAAAAATCTTGGCATCAAATTAACCGTCGCACCACAGTCTACCAAAATTTTGTTGACAGGGACATTCTCCACTTTTCCAGTAATGTAAAGAGGCTTCAAATGACCCTTCATTGCCTCTGTGGGACGCTCGAAGAAAGCATTTTGTTCTTCGACGCACCGATTGTTCATGATGTAATAGCACACAGGCTTGTGTGCCATCATTTCCAATTCAGCAGTTTGGTCTAAGTCTTTGACCTCTGAGACTTGACCAAATTCTCTTGGCATCACTGACACCACATTTACCAGAATGTCTAGGGAAGCCGCTGACTCATTGTCGAAGTTATCAGTCATATCCTCATCCTCTTCGACCTTCTTTTCTGGCTGAATAGTAAACAACTTTCGTCGTATGGGCATCTTCTCCATTGCCCCAGCCACATTGGTGCTTGACTCCCCTTGCACCTGAGCCTCCCTGACAGCTTTTCGCCTGCGCTGTTCTCTTCGCCATTGCGATCTAGACATTGGGTTTTTACCCTTGTAGTTCTGAGAAATGTATGCTGATTTGTTTGTGGTGTGATTCTCTTTTTTGTACTCAAATGACGCACCTCTTTCCACATCAAACTTCTCCCACTTTTCTTCTGTCCTCTCCCTTCGACAGGTTTGATCCAACTACCTGTTGGCACGTTCGCAGTTGGTTTGAACGTACCTGGCCTAATTCTTGGTGCTTGGTTTTTTAACCCTGTCGAAAGTCGCCTATGGTCAAAACCTCTGTGCCCCTTGTTCACCTTCTGCCCCCAGCTTTCGCCAGCCTTCTTGACACCTTCCAGCTTGTGGGCAGCCTTTTCATCAAAAATGGCGCTGCACCTGGGACACAGCATTACTCCAGAGTCTTTTTTCTGGCAACGATGCAAGAAGTCCACGATTGTCTCTTCTGGCTTAGGATAAGCCATTTTGTTGAGTTTCTCTTGCTCATCTACCTTACTCAATTGTTCATCTTTTCGATCCATAACTTCGACCATGTTGACATCCATTCTGTCCTTCAGGCGCATCTTGGAGAAGCTGGCTTCCAGACTTTCAGTGGTCTTTGCCAAGCATCCACCACCTACTGCTGCTTTTGCAGCTCTTTGGGAAGCTTTTTCCCAAGCAGCTTTCTCAGCCTCCACCATCTCCTCAGCATTGACTCTCTCGACATCAGGAGATGTCTTGAAAAAATTTTCAGCAGCCATGCATATCCAATTTTCCACCAGACAACCATCCATGTCCAGCATCTCTCCAACCAAGAGCATGTCATCTTCCAATTCCTTAACAACTTGAACTTTAGAGGCATTTCTACCCATAGCCTCATTGGTGTTGACACTATCTGAGCTAGAATCAGACTCTTCAGCCAATTCGACCATGTTAATGCCTTCATTGGCATTTATCTTCCACCCACTCACGGTCATATCCAAAACTTTAGCAGCCTTATCCATTTCAATAAACTTATCAGCAGTTTCTTTGGTTACCAACATCAGACTGGTACCGTCAACGTTTAGGCTACTTGCAGCCTTACTAGAACCTTCACTTATCACAGAACTGATGGCGAAGTCTTCAGTAACTTCTACCATGTTGACTGACTCGTCGAATCCCCCTGTGGCTTCCACCATCTGAACCTCATGAGGCTCTGTATAGTTGGCCTCTGCAACTTGCAATGGGTCAGAGTCAATCTTCATCTGGGCTTTGCCTTTTTCCCCAAACTTCAGCCTTCCTTCCTGGATAGCATTTTGCACCAAATCCCTGAAAAGAAAACATTGAGAAGTTTTATGACCCAAAAAATTATGGTACTTACAAAAACCTCTTTTCTTTCTTTGTTCTAAAGGTGGCGTTTTAGCACCAGCAGGCACTATCATTTGCCCATCTTTAACTAACAAATCAAAAATTTCGTCACATTTAGTGACGTCGAAGGTATATGTTTTCTTAGGGAATTTGTCGTTAGATTCGACAGGATTTTTTCCTTCTGAAGGGGCTAATAATTTGCAAGCATAAGGTGGACCTTGCTTTAACTCAGCAACGTCAACCTCATTTTTGTCGAAACAAGATGGTTCACCATACAGATTCTCCACATCTTCCTTGCATTCGACAAACGCTACTTTTTTACCCCTACTGAATTTGGCCTTTTCTTCTTTTAGCCTTTCTAGCTGTCGAACCCTATCAGCCAGCTGGGCCATATCTCTAAGATATTGGGTATCTAATTTCTTCCTAATGGAGTAATCAAGACCCCCAGCAGCCATTTCGACCAACTCATGTTCTGGCACTTGTGTAAAGCACCTGGCTTTAAGAAGTCGAAACCTATTCAGGTAATCATCAATTGGCTCAGTGACTTTGCGCTTGATGCTAGCCAATTCTTTCAAACTAATCTTAGTTTGCCCCATGTAGAACTGTTCATGAAACAAACGTTCTAATTGGGTCCAATTGTATATGGAATTTGGAGGCAACGTAGTAAACCATGTGAAGGCATTCTTGGTAAGGGAACTTGGGAAGTATTTGATCCTAAGGCTTTCGTCAGCTACAATCTCGCCCGCTTCGATCAAATATCTAGCTACATGTTCGACAGTAGACTCAGTAGTATCTCCTGAAAACTTGCTGAACTTCGGAACCTTCATCCTAGGGGGTAGTTCTGCTTGGAGAATGTAATCCACTATAGGTGAAGTATAATTTGGCCTGGTGAAGCCAAAATTCATACCATTTCTAGTCATTATCTTTTCAACCATGGCTGCAAGATTATTTTCTTCTGCTTGATTCTGGTGTCGAACCTGCCTAAGTAGTTGATCTGCGTTTTGGTTCCTGTTCACCATCACTACTGGTTCTTCCTCCATCTGGTATAGCATCTGGTTTCTTGGTGGTTCGACTCTAAAATGACCAACCATCTCTTGATCCTCTAAGTTAGCATCAGGTATCTGACGTGGATGACGTCTTGGGATATCTTCGACAATCGTCGCTCTTCGATCTACTGCTGGTACTCCCATGAAATCAGCCATGCGTGCCACTTGTGCAGCCAGTTGTTGGTTAGTTTGGGTTGTATTTTGAATCAAAGGTTGAAAAACTTCTCCCATTGTCTGAGACAACGTATGTACCATTTGCATGTTACTTTCATCCATTTGCTGTCTCAAACAATTTATGGATGTATTTGTAAGGCTAGGTGTTTGAACAGAGTAACCAACACCTATATTCTGGTTGTTTCGTCCTCCTGATCCTGACCCTTGTAGTGGCGAAGACACAACAGTTTCTGAAAACACAGGTGGAGCATTCTACAAGTTTTGCATCATTGACGTAGGCATACCATAGGGTTGACTCCTTGACCCTGGATGTGGAAAACCTGGTGGAGGAACGTGCATGTACATTGTATTTCCTCCTGGGGGTGTTGGTGAATTAGAACTTTGTGGTCCTATGTATTCCAACACGGGTTGAGTATATGATTTTGTATATGTTGATCCTGGCTCAGACACTACTAATGGAAGTGATGCCTGTCCTCCTGTCAAAGACACTGGTGATGGTGTGCTTTGAGTCCCAATACTGCTACTGGACTGAGTGTTTGAAATACTCCCTTGAGGATCAACTTGTTGATTGGCATTGGTTGCCATTTTCTTAGTGTATCTTCTCTTTGGTATTCCTTCGTTTGCTGTGGCTAACTTTCCACTTCTCAATAACATACAATGAAAGTGCTTCTTCACCAAGAGAGATGAGGTTGACAAAAAGGTTTAGCTTAGCATTGGGTCTCACTGGGCGTGCCAATTTGTTTACTGTGAATTTTGGTAAACAACCTCTGGTCTATCAATCTAAACGCAAATTGATTTAACTTGCAGGATCGACCACACAAATCCTAGGACATGTGCTAAGTTTGAGAGACAAGTGTAAATTAAAGAAAATGTAAACTGAACTCCACGTTCGACAATGCTGAAAATTTAAAGTAATGCAAGTAAAGGGTGCAGAAATTAAAGGCGTCGAATGAGTAAAAGCTTTGAAAGTAAAATGCAACGAACTCCACGTTCTTGGAAAGTAAAGGCTGGGATAATAAAAGTGCTGTCGAAGGTAAAGTGCAGGAAAGTAAAAGACTTTGAAAATAAATGCAATGGATTTAAAGGAGAACTCCACGTTCTTGAAAATGAAAGATTTTGAAAAGTAAAGGCTTGAACATTAAATGCTTGAACGTAAAAATGCAGTCGAAAGTAAAACGCAGAAAGTTTAAATGGCTTTGAACATAAATTTGGCATGGAAGATAAAGTTCAAGAAACTGTAAAGGCATGGAAAGTAAATGGCTGAATCTTAAACATGCTGAAGATAAATTAGATTAATGAAGACAATGGTGTTACATTACGTACATTCTCACGAACTCGTTTCTCTACACGCGGGTACTTTGAGTTTCTTAGAGTAACTTGTACAAAAATATGAACACCCCATTTACATAGAACTAACTCCTATTTATAGTGCTAGGAAATAACTACTAAGTGGAGGTTACTGCTTCAAACGTGTGGATTTTGGCGCCTTCCCCTTGATCTCAACTGTTCCCACGTTCACAACTGCTCTTATTTAAATTTCAAATATTGGAAATTCCCTCCAACCTTAATATAACCACTACGGCGCTTGTTACTACATTCTCATGGTCGAAACCCTTTCAGCACTTAGCCAATTTTGAGGTTCCTACACCTCTATTCGACTCAGGCCTCTCCAAAACTAGGTCGAAGCCTTCTTTATATTAAAAATAATTTTTTAACATAAAATAGCTTTGATTTTGTCTAGCGTCGAAATTGAGGGTTAACACAGATATACAAAATTATGTATCTCGAGAAAGCTACTCCATCAAATTGAACAAGTCTCTCTATGGGTTAAAATAATATGGACACATGTGGTATAATTGTCTCAATGAATATTTTCTAAGGGAGAGATATACAAATAAGTCAGATATCCTTGTATTTTAATGAAAAGATCTAGAAAATAATTTTCTATAATAGTTGTCTATGTGGATAACATAAAATTATTGGAACTTCTACAGAGATTCCAAAAGCTCTAAATCTTTTAAAGAAACAGCCTGAGATAAAAGACATAGAAAACACAGAATTGTGTCTAGGTTTACAAATTGACCATTTGGACAGTACATTATTTTTACATTAAGACCGTTATATAGAAAAGGTGTTAAAACGTTTGTATATGGACAAATCTTGTATGTCGTGTACTCTGGTGATGTTAGATGATTGGATGGGTAGAAGATTCTTTTAGACCTTGAGAAGAGGATGAAAAACTAATTAATCTTGAAGTACCATATATCAGTTTAATTCAAGCATTGGTCTATCTTGCTAATTATACAGACCATGATATATCAATTTCTATTACTCTATTAGAAAGATATAGTTCATCACCTACACAAAGATATTAAAACGAAGTCAAACATATACTTCGTTATCTTAGGAGTAAATGGATATGAGTTTGTTTTATTCCAAAGTATCCAAATTAGAATTAATAGGTTATATAGATGTATGTTACTTGTTAGACCCTCATAATGGTAAATCACAAACAAATCATTTGTTTACTTGTTAGACCCGCATGTTACTTGTTTACTTATAATGGTAAATCATAAACGAAGGTAATACTGCACACATCACTCAATTGAAAGATGGTTACATTAAAAGAGATCGAACAAAAACGTATTTCTCCAAAGTTTCTTTTCAATTATGATCTTAAAAAAATGGTGATATAAGCATCCAATGAATTTTTTCATGTGATAAACTTCTAATCTAAACCCTTTCTCAAAGTCACTCCCAAATATAATTTTTAGCCAACTAGTATAGAAGATTGGTCTTCATCATCGAAGAAACGATCGTTCAACTGAGGGGGAGAAATGAATTTATCGTAAAAGGATATTGTACTTTTTTTTCTTCACTGGATTTTGTTCCCACTGGTTTTTTTCAAGCAAGGTTTTAACGAGACATTTCCTAAACAAACCTCTCAAAAAATTTCTTTCCTTATTTGTAATAATTTGTATTGATTGGTATCGAGACAGTCCCCTCACTAAGAATGTTGTACTCTTTTTCCTTCATTAAGATGTTTCTCACTGGATTTTGACTAGTAAGGTTTTAATGATGCATATTCTTGATGGACGTCCGAGGGAGAATATTATAAATGGCATGATTATGGATGTCCATAAATAAGTGGATTCCATATTGACTTTTTATTCATTACATGTGTCTTGTAAACAAGACTCATATTGTATTAAAAATACATTGAGAATAATACAATACACTCTCTTCTTCTCTTTTCTCTCTTCTTTTTTTTTTCATAAAAAAATTGTCATACAATAGTTGTGCATAAAAGTTAAAATTTAAAATTAAAGTTTAAATAAAAAATTTGAATGTTGCAAAAAAAAAAAGACAAATTTGTTTGAGGATGAAAGACCTTATTATGTCCTTACAAATTAAGAGGACATTTTATTTTTGTCAATAATTTATTACCATTTTCGTGAAAGAAAATAGTTGCCTCATTACTATTAATTAGGTTAAATATAATATAAATTTAATTACTTTAAACATAATCTTCTATCTTTTCTATTACTTACATCACTTTCATTCCTACAATTGATGAAATTTTACAAAAATGTTATACAATAATTTGTGTATAAAAATTAAAATTAAAAATTAAATTTTATATAAAGAATTAGAATGTTGCCAAAAAAAAATTTGCTGTATAACCAAATACCTTTTTTGTGTCTTGACAAATTAAGAGGACATTTTTATTTTTGAACCTAATTTATTACTGCCATTTTTATGAAATAATGTATCTGTGCATATAAATTAAAGTTAAAAATTAAATATTGAATTAGAATGTTGCCAAAAAAATAAATTTGTTTGAGAATCAAATAATTTTTGTTTCCGGACAAATTAAATGGATATTTTATTTTTGTCACTAATTTATTACCATTTTTGTAAAAGAATATAATTATCATTCTAATCCAAGTCTCCAATCTTTTCTATTATTAACATCACTATCCTCTCCACCATTCAATTGATAATATTACAAAAAAATCTTATACAATAATTATACATATAAATTAAATTTAAAATTTAAAATTTATATAAAAGATTATAATATTACAAAAAAAAACCATTTGTTTGAGGATTGAAAATCATTTTGTGACATGACAAATTAACAGGAAATTTTATTTTTGTCACAAATTTATTACCATTTTCGTGAAAGAAAATATTTGCATATTTACTATTAATGCTGTTAAATACAATACCAATTCACTTACTTATATCCTAGTTTCTCCAATTTTTCTATTGCTTACATCACTTTTCTGCATACCATTGATGAAATTATAAAAAAATTATTCTACAATAATAAATTAAATTTAGAAATTAAAGTTTTTATAAAGATTGAAATGTTGTAAAAAAAAATAGTTGTTTGAGGATCAAATACCTTTTTCTGTCCTGGTAAATTAAGAGGGCATTTTATTATTGTCACAAATTTATTACTATTTTAGTTAAAGAAAATAATTGTATCATTATTATTAATTAGGTTAAATATATTATAAGTTGAATTACTCTAATCTAGTCTTCAATCTCTTCTATTACTAACACCACTCTCAATCCAACAATGAATAAAATTATAAAAATTATATTATATAATAATTGTGCATATAAATTAATTTTAAAATTAAATTTGTACAAATGATTAGAATGTTGCCAAATAAAAAACAAATTTGTTTGACGATCAAAGACCTTTTTCTTTACTGATAAATCAAGAGGATATTTTATTTTTGTCACAGATTTATTATCATTTTTGAGAAAGAAAATGATCGTGTCATTACTATTAATTAGGTTAAATACAATATCAAAATCACTCATTCTAATCCTAATATACATTCTTTTCTATGACTTACTTCATTTCTTCCATACAATTATTAATGAAATTATAAATAAAAAAATTTATACAATAATTACATATAAATTAAATTTATTACTGTTAATTAGGTTAAATACAATATAAATTCACTCATTCTAATATTAGTCTCCAATCTTTTCTATTACTTATATCACTCTCTTCCATACAAGAACTAACTATCTTACATTACTCTCATCCTTAGACAATGACCTGGATTAGTAAATGGGTTAGAAACTTGAAATCATGTTTCTTGCCTGGTAAGTTCTCTTTAAATATTTTTTTCTTGATTAATATTTCTACTCATTTCTAAATGTTAAGAACATTAGAAAATGAGAGATATTTCCTTTTAATTATATTAATTTTTTGAACTCATTACAGTTGATCACAAAAGGACTTCATCACCTAATGTTAGAGTGAAAAAATTAATATTTGACCATGAAAAAGACAAAAGCTTTAAAATTATCAACAAATTTCACCACATAAAGGTATATATGCAACTACTTCCACTTTTTGGTTTACTTAATTAAACTTGGTTACATTTTTCATGTTGATGTTAAAAGCAATTGAGGTTAATTATTGTCTTTTGATTCAGAAGCAGATTAAGTGTGGTGAGATGCAACACAAGTTAGCAAGATCAACATCCGTAATAAAACATCAAATGCAAATCCCCATGATAATGATTTGAAGGAAGAAAAAGATGTAATTGGTTCTAGTTCTCGTTCTTTTGCTTTTCTAGTGTAAGTCAATCTTTACTATCATTTAATATAAAAAATTCTTACCATTATAAAAAAATTTATGTGATTTTTAGAGATTTGTTGTACATTTTGTGAAGAGTCAAAATAACGTAATTTATTTGAAAAACACGGGTTAAGTTGGCATTGGATTGGAATCCACAACACTAAAATCTCACACATATTGCTCCTTCTGCTTCTCTTGTAGATGGTGATCTTCTAATTTCGGCATTCTTTTTAGATTCCAATCCAATGCCAATTTAACCCGTGTTTTTCAAATAAATTACGTTATTTTAACTTTTCAAAAAATGTACAATAAACCTCTACAAATCACATAAAATTTTTATTATGGTTAGAATTTGTTTATACTCTTTAAATCATTATCATGTGGATTTGCATTTGATGTTTTGTTATGGATGTTGATCTTGCTAACTTGTGTTGCATCTTTACCACACTTCATCCGCTTCTAAATCACAAGACAATAATTAACTTCAATTGCTTTTAACATCAACATGAAAAATATAACAAAGTTTAATTAAGTGAACAAAAAAGTGGAAATAGCTACATATATACCTTTAGGTGATGAAATTTATTGATTGTGAGGGCTCAATGCATATTCTTATTTGACTTGTCTTAAAACACACTTGTGGCTTTTTCTATTTATAGAAATTTCAATGTATATATTTAGGTGCATAATTGATTGTGATTTGACGGGATTTTAGTCAAAAAAATGTCTCGCCAGTATTTTCATTGGTTTGGTTTGATTATTTTTTGTCATTACTGGTTCATATAGATTAAATATTAAGTATAACATCTCGTAAGTTGTTTTAAAAATAATGCATGAAAAACATGATAGTAGAGAATACACAAACTAATATAATATATCAAAAACACTAACAAGAAAAACAAAATATTTTCATACGCATGATTCATACTTCAAATACATGTCAAAATTATTTTCCAAACTAATATAAATTAATTAATTTTGAAAATGCTAAAACAAAATAACATTAAAATAAAATTTAAAAGAAGAAAAGTCAAACAATAAAAAAGTACAAAAAATATATTTTTTAAGGAAATGATTACATAAAAGAAATTCCATATTTATACATAGTTATTACTATATTAGGGTGTGATCGATTGGAAAAAGTGTGCATTAGAGATGTTTTCGACTGATTTATTTACAAAAATACATTTATTTATATAACCATTTTGGAATTATGTTTCTCTATAATGATAGCAATGCATGTATCGATAAGTATGTAAAATTCTAATTTTTAAACAAAATTTATTACCATAGTGAACTATATTGGAAAATCCTATTTAAAAATTAATAAAAATTGGTTAAAATACACATTTTGTTGGAATTTACGATTCCATATTAAAAAACGTAGATTTTAGCATATCAATATTTGACATGATATAAAAGTTAGATTTGGATCTCTCAATTTATATTTATTTCAATGTTAGTCAATTTTAAATCTTAATCATTTCATTAGTTCAATTCTCGCTTTAATTAATTTCTTGCTTATTGAAAAAAAAGATTTAATTAGTTCAATGGTGAAATAACCAAATTGCACATGCTAAGAGAAAAATATTGAAACAAAATATCTTTATATGTAAAATTAACCGGACATTGGTGAAATATTTAATTATAAATCATTTATGATCTAATTTAAAAAAATAACCGATAATTAAGTATACTTATTGATTAAAAAATTGTTTTTTTTTTAAATAATTGTTAGTTATTCTAATTGATTAAAAATTTGATTTTTTTAAAATATATAAAGTGTACACAAATTATTTTTCTCTCTAAAAAAGTTAAAATAAAAAATTCATTAAATTTGTTCCATACATAGAGCATACATAATAATCTATTTTATTTTTATAAAATACAATCAACAATTAAGTATACTAATAAATTGGAAAATTATTATTTTTTAAATATAAGACATAATCAATATCTATTTATTTCCCCTCAAATAAATTGACAATACTAATTGATTAAAAATTTAATTTTTTTTAAACATATAAAATCATACTCAAAGATTTATTTTTTCTCTAAGAAAAAATTAACAATACTAACTGATTTACATTTCAATATTATTTTTCAATATGTAAAACATAATCAAAGATTTTTTTCTCTAAAAACAATTAAAGTTAGAAAAAAAAAACGTAAATACAATTCCTTAATTTTTTTTTATTTTCCAATAAAAATATGACATCTGTACTTAAATATCATTTAGGGATTGAAATAGAAAGAAACTATATACATATAGAAAACAATTATACACTTATCATATTTTTCTTTGAAAATAGTAAAAATCTAAGGAATTGTATTTAATTTTTCTCCTTATTATTTATAATTGATTAAAATTTTGATTTTTTTTCAATATGTAAAGCATACTCAAATATCTATTATCTAAAATACTTAAAAATAATAATTGATTAAAATTTTTTTATTAAAAAAATTAGATCTTTATATATTGAAAAAAATAAAAATTTTCATTTGATAGTATATTTAATTATTGATTGGCTATCCCAAAAAATATGTTTATTTCGTACGCTTTACCTATTGAAAAAATAATCACATTCTTAAATTAATATGGTTCTTGTTTTTTAGGAAAAAAAAATAAGTTCTTTGAGTTTGCTTTATATATTAAAAAAAAAAAAAACTTCCAATCAACTACTATACTTAATTGTTGATTAAATTTAAAATATAAAAAAATTAGATAATTTTGTATGCTTTATATATTAAAATAAAATAAATGTTACTCATCAATTACTATGGTTAATTTTTTAATATAGAGAAAAATATAAATTTTTGTGTATGCTTCATATATAGAAATAAAATAAAGTTGTTAACCAATTAGCATACTTAATATATATATATATATATATATATATATATATATATATATATATATATATATATATATATATATATATAATCAATTAGTATATTGAATTGTTGATAGTGTTTTAAAAATAGATCTCAGATCATTAATAAATTCTCCAATTACATGTTAATTTTATGTACAAAGATATATTTCCCTTTTTTAATATGTTTCTTTAGGTATGTATAACATTGTTATTTTACATTTGGAGTAATTGAATGTTTCAAATTTACGATTGAGGAAGACTGAGAGAAATTTAGATAGAAGATCCAAATCTTGGTCTTATGTTATGGAACAAAGAAAAAGTAGAAAAAATATTTTCATTAAAAAGAGAGATAGTAAGTAGTTTGCAATAAATCTTTAATATATACTCTTTTGTTTTTTTAATCTAAAATGTCATAATATTTGTGTTATGTGCAATTTAAAAAAAAAGAATTTATTGGATTAACTTTAATATATGAATAATGAATATCTTATTAGAATGTTTTAGTCGGAGAAAATTAAGAATATAATGTATCATATGGATGATAATTTTTCTTCAGACTCTGATCGTATCGATAATATTTTTTCCAATCCCATTGAGATATATAGTAGAGACTGATGTAATCAATTCTTTGAATAAGGTTGAATCCTTCCTAATCTCAATTCAATTAATATGACTTTGATACCTAAACAACATGAAGCAGATTCTATAGGTTAGTATAAACATCTTGCACTTGCAAATTTTCAATTCAAATCATCACTAAGATTATTGCAATTAGGTTGACCATCTTATCTCCTAAAATTGTTTCAAACACAAAATAGGCTTCTTTAGTGGCATATATATTTACGAATGCATTGGGGTTACTTGAGAAGCCATTAACATGTTGGACATGAAATCCTTTAGAGGTAGTATGATTTGAAGATAGACATCAGAAAAGTCTTTGATACTTTAAATTGGCATATCTTATTAAATTTCTTGTTCAATTTGGTTTTGATAATAAAAATTATTATTGGTACCATTCTACAATCATCCAAACTATCAATCTTGTAAATGGAAAACCTACAAGATTTTTTTCTTGTTTTATATGAGTGAGGCAAGAAGATCATTTGTATCCCTTTCTCTTCTGCATTACTGAATAGGCACTCAGTAGGAAGCTATATATGTGGATGGATCATGGTTAGTTTACATGCCAAACTTTTTTACATATGACCTTATGATATTTTGCGAAGCTACCAGGAAAAATGCTCAACTCATTAACCACTTCTTTCGAGAATATGATCAGAATTCTGGTACAGACATTAGTCCAACCAAATGTTAGCCTTATGGTAGATCGACTTCTGGATCTAGGTTGAGGCGAATTACGAATATGCTTAAATTTACTGTGAGACAAACACCATTTAACGCTCTTGGATTTTCTATATTCAAAGGCAAGCATATAACCCATCATCTTTAAATCATAGCAGATAGAGTATTGACCAAACTAGCTACTTGGAAAGGACAACTTCTTTTTATAATGGGTATGGTTCAATTCGTCTAGTCGTTCATACTAGGCATGATTTTGAATGGTATTAGAATTTATGGATGACCAATCAATCTTCTTAACAAACTAGATTCTTGAATTTCAAAAAATTATGTAGATATGTAGCATAGACAGTGGAATATTTTTTTGGTTGGAATAGACTTTCAATTGACATCAGAGCAGGATCCATGTTCTGTTTAAAGAGAATCTCGGGCTTGCAAAGAAGATTAGCAAGGTCTTAAGATAACTTGACAAGAAATCTAGGAAGAATGTTCCCACCAACAAGAACATTCAGCAGAAAAAGAAGGATGGTGAAAGTCAAAATCTCAACTATTCCTTCAGGTGGAAAGGTATCCAATGTATGATTTGCAAAGACTTTGATCATATTCAAGATGAATGCTCAAGTGTTTCAATGGAACAAGAAGAATCGACAATGTCACAAATGTTAAATAAGGGGAAGATGATCATGGAAACACTGGTGTTTCTGTCAAAGATATGCATATTGATTAGCAATCAAATTCAAAGAAAAGTGCATTGCACCTATTTAGAAACCAAAATGCAGAATGTCAGGTAACATGTTTCAGCATCGAGAAAAAAACAAGTATTAGTTTATTAAGTATATCTCCTCCAGTCCCTTGTACTATTGTAAGTCGTGTCGTAGGCAACCACACTATGACCATCAGTATCCTCAGTGGAATGAGAAGTTTTAAAGATAACATCAGCAAGTTTTCCTTGGCAAAGCCTAATATCCTTGCTACTTGTTTCTCCCGCAAGGAGTTATCTTGTGAATGTTGGTGGATGCCTCTGCAGAGCATATCGTTAAATATCATGTTTCATAAATCATGGAAGACATGTTTAAAAATGAAACTAAGACGTGGAACAAAAAGCTTAACGATTGTTGCAGAAAGATCTATTACATGTGTATTGATCTCAATGTTGAAGAAGGAAGTAGCTATGAAGTTTTCCACTTTAAGAAGCAAACCACGATGTCTTACCAGATGGTTAAACATATTTCTAATACTTCTGATTTACCGCATATGGTCTTTATGAGACTTAAGCAAGGGTTTGTCATTGAAGGTAAGGTTGATGGTCAAGCTAGAGATCCTCCCAACATTGAACAACCAGAAGTGGTTCAGAAGAAGGAGTTGGAGAAGAAAAGGAAATATGGCATTCCTTCTCATAATTATAGAATTCTGATTAACCAAAATCATTATAGTCAGTTTGGTGAAGTCGGACTAGGTGTTACTCATAGTATCTTGAAGTCTAGTCTTAAGCTGTATGTAACACCCAAAAACCCCAACTCATAGTTACAAGGATAAAATCTATATTTTAGGATGCTACTAAAACACAACATACACATACTCTAAATATTTTCAAAACTCGCAGCGGAACTCAAAAAAATAACATAACCTCAATCATCTCATTAAATTGAAAATACTTAATCAAAATAACATAATCCAATAATTTAAACAAAACAAATAACACGTCTCATTCCCAATGTTAGAGATTAGAGCATATAAACCAACTAAATGGCGATAAACGATAAAATAAATGAATAAAAGCTCCAAGGCATCTTACATCTCACATATGCACTTACTCCTCCAAAGTATCTGTACAATAATGTACAGAGTAACACAAAACAAACAAGAAAGGGGTGAGAATATGCTCAAATATATTAATCATTTAAAATAATGCAACGGTATCTTAAATCACACAATAATCAACATACATGTTCAATTACACAACATCACAATAATTTAATTCGCATGCCCTTTATGTATGCAATGTGACTCACAACTCGACTCTATGCATGTGGTACCAATTCGAACATTAGATGTTTTTTACTGATCTCGTCCACTCGACAATGGTTCCTCATTCGAACCGGGTCCCCACTTCTGAACCTAGGATAATCACAGGTCCCCATTTATGAACCCATGACTTGTAACACCCTTTTCTACTCCACAAATATACACAATTTATCAGAGTAAAATCAGAACCACCTCAAAGGGTGCACACTTCTCAATAAATTAAAATAACATAAATTACTCCGTAAATAATGGGCTTCCTCAAATAAATCAAAAGCCATCAAATAGGCAGCGGAACCACCATAACCACAATAAATCCAAAATAAAAAGGTTCTAAACATAAACCATAACCATCAAAGTAACAACAAAATAACGACTCAACATGGTTCGACTCAACGACCCAACCCGAAGTTACACTATCAGAGCAAGACCCTCTACATCGACCAAAAGCAAATCAACTCCAAAGGTCCTCGAAGGCATCCACAGCTAAGCCTGATCACCTGCACGTTACCCACGTGGAGGCAACATTCAAACAGGCAGGGTGAGTAATCACAATTCATTATAATCAATATAAAAACAAGATATGCATAAAATGGCGTCATCATCATATACAACATCATCAGAGTCATCACAAGGCAAACATCAAAACACAACATCATAAATATCAACAAATGCCACATAAATGCAATGCACAACAAGACTCATGCATGTGGTACCTATTGTCACAATCGATGGACACTTAGGCCATCACCCTCCAAAGATCCCTGTCATTATAATGTGTGCAGTCTGACTCAATGCACAAGGTGATCAAGTAATCCTTGAACGTGGAAAGCTCTTGGTCAATTGGAGTGCATGTTGACAGAGACGCCTTCTACGACTTTAATGCCCTGTTATGAGAACTTGATGTTCTTGGAAATCTACATGAAAAGAAATATGCCGTTTCAAATCCTCCACTGTTAAAATGTCACATATATAATAAGATCAATATTAAGTTCAAGTACATTTTTAAAGGGACGATTAATTGGAATTTTGACAGCAACATTATGGAGCACATGGATTTTGTAGTGCACAGCTATTAATAATAACATTAAGAAGGAAGTAGAAATCAAAGACTACTTACACATAGAATTTGAACATAATAAAATCATCTTCTTGGGTATTTTGGCAGCATATACACATGGAAGTACTCCTGCAGCAGGGTGCACACATCAAAAGTAATTTACTAAAGTTAGTACAGGCAAAGCGCAGGAAGAAGAGAAGGAGTAGTTAGTAGCAAAAAGAACTGTACCAATAATTACGTGGCAATAGTAATCCAAGAGTCCAGTGGACATAAAGCTGGTGCGATCCTCATTAAAAACTGCTAGATTCAAGATGTATCTGCACGTCGTTGGCCCCAATACTCTTGTGCCCACTGCTGTCAGAAAAAGCAACAACAATCAGGAAAGGTCATTCTCATCAATCGTTTCAAGGCATCTCAAACTAGGTTGGATTTACAAAGGGAGAGATTATAATATTCAGCCAAAGTGGAAAGCTCTTCACGAGGGGGATTTTAAAAAATATCACAGCATAGAATTAATTCGAACTGTTTCTAAAACCAAATCATAACACAATCAAACATCGTCAATGTGAGTCAAACCGAAATAGGAAATCCCACAAACAACCCACAAACATGTTACTCATAGACATTCACTTTTTCATAAACGTGTTGGGTTATAAAAAGAAAGATCAGAATGCATACAAATATATTCCAAGCAAGTCAGGATAAAATTGGCAAGTTTTCAAGGCTAAAATCAAGACTTTATCAAGTTTTCAAACATATCTAAAACAGGCTTCAGACAACGTTTAAGAACTTTCCAAGACAACCACAAGCACATCCACAACATGTTTAAACAGTATTCAAATTCATTCCAAAATCGTATGCAGACAGGTTGAGACGAAAAAGGAAGTTATTAACCGCAAGATATATTCATATTCAATGGACAGACTTCCGAGGCATCTATAAAAGGTGCAGATGTAAAGGTCTCAGGGGAGGAGATACGAAAAAACACATTCACAAACATTCACATTATCCAGAATTCACCCACAAGAAAAACCTTCCTGATTCAAATCCTCAAAATCATACTCAAACACCCATAGCAATAACATACACCATGTTGCAGAGAAATCTACAAAAACACACATATACCATACTACAGAGAAATTCCCACAAATAAATCGCAGTGTTCAAAACTCATACACACATTGAATCACGTACATACTTTAACAAAAAAAAAAAGTCACAGGGCTTGAAGATAACATTCACAGAAATATTCAGTGTTCACAAATCATATACGCATCAGATACAAACATACAATTTCACAAGAAACCCACGTTCACTTACATACACCAGAAATTACCATGATCCCCAGTCTTGCCACAGTTCACGTAAACAGAAAACAAGCATCACATAGCAGAATTCGCACATTACAAAAATAGAAGATTTACATATACAATTCAAAAAAAAAGAAGAAGCATTACATACACATAGACATTATACACAAGTGGCAGTTTCGGTGCAACAGGGGAATAGTTCTCGCAACACCAATAGCAGCATTCACAATACACACACAGCAGCAGTTACACGCAAATTCAAGAATATTAACAAACACACATACACACATAAAGAGGAGGAAGAGAAGAATTATCTCTAGCGGAGGTCCGGGGAAGGTCGCACCACCATCGCCATTTTACCCCTTTTTTTCTGTTCATTCGCAAATCATTTGTACTATGTAATCAAAAACTATAATGAGAATGATGGGGTATTGGTTTCGATTGGGGATTAGGGTAGATTTAGGGCTTATTGATTTCTTGATCGAGAGAGACGAGAGAAATCGCGTGGGGGAGACAGGAGCTAGGGTTTCATGGGACCCCTTCCGTTTGAGAGAGAGATGAGAGACGAGAGAGGAGTCTGAACCTCACTCTCACTCTCATTGTTGTTTCAATTGGTCATGTACGTGTGCACCCATAACACACACCGTGCACCCTCACTTTTCATTTCACTTGACCAAAACGCATCCATATCTAACAGTTGGGACTTGAGGGTCTACTATGGACCCTCTCTCCCTTTACAACACCCAATCCATCCGTTTAATTATTAAAATCTGTTTTTTTATCCCTTTTAACTATAATACCCTTTTTTTAAATAAAAATCATTAAATTTTGTTTTTTTCATAACTAAAAAATAATAAAAGCTATTTTACAATAAAACACTAAAATTTAAAAACCCTTGATAATTAATAATGACTTTTTTTCAATAAAACCTTAAAACTAAAATAATAAACTTTAAAAATAATAAAAACCCTTTTAAAAATAATCCTTAACAATTCTCACAATAATAACCATAATTAATCAACTCTTTGTTTAATAACCATTTTTAACAAAATTCTCAAATAATAATAAACCTTAAAAATTAATTAAACTCTTTTCTTATCAAACCGCTCCCCGTTAGAATCCCTCACATTTAAGTGTATGCCTATGTGTTCTTTTATTCATCTTGTTTGTGATTAATGATATGCCTTGTTATGGCTTATCTTGAATGCTTTGCTTGTTAATGTTATTCAAACATTTTCAAATTTAAAACTCTCGATCCAACGTCGAGCCCATTTTCTACCCATATAAGTCGATTGCCTTTAGGCATCGCATTCGACCTTTGGTCACCATACACTATACTAGCTCAACCTTTGCTAGTGCGCACAAACTAAGCTAAGTTAGTTGTCCCCTTAATTCTAAAGGAAACGAACCCTTAATATTGACTCAAACGTTATAGGACTAACTTTAGAACCCTTGGCCTTAGGATTCGGAGTCGCCGTACTCCACGTCTCGCCGTAGACACTTAGAATCTTAGCCTTAGGATCGGAGTCGCCGTACTCCAAGTAAATGCTCCACCGTGAACATTACAATCCTACCCCTCTTAAACCAACTTATAACTTTAGAGTCGCCGCACTCTATGAAAAGTCTTGCCCAAGACTTTACTTCCCCTTGGAACCTTGACCCTGTCAAGAAGTTCCTCTTTTCAAAACTACGCATTACTCTGATTCCGTTCCCCTTGGGATACGTAGGCACAAGGTGCGATGCCTTGTCGAGTAAACTTAGATATTAACCCCTAGGGTTTTCAGCCTTTAGCATAGCACCCTTAGCAAGCGAGTAACAAATAACATAAGTACTAACAAGAGGTTCCCGTAGAGTACTATGGACGTTTAGGATGCTAATACCTTCCCTAGGCGTAAACAACCCCCGAACCTTAGATCTCTTAGGTTTTTTCGCTTTTGAACCTTTCCTTTGGATAAATCAAAGACGGTGGTGAACATTTTAAGAACTGTGATGCAAGTTAATATAATAGCTTGTCATCCTATTCTCACCGCAATAGAACTGGCGACTTCACTGGGGAATGTCTAGGGTTTCCATTATCTTGTTTTTTTTACTTATGTTATCTTTCTTTATTGGCTTGCTATATTTGCTTATTATCTGTGCTGGTTTTCTGGGTTACTATTTGTGTGGTGAGGAGTCCTATACCCGGACTTGAGTGCAATTATGATAGGAGATGATATGGTCAAGGAGACTTTGAGGGAGTCAATTCCTGAAAAGTTGAGTTGAGAAAATCATCGCTCAGTTTAGGTTCTTTTGAACTTAATGTTGTTTGAACGAGTCCATTCGTGAAAACGATATTAATTTCGACCAAGAATCCGTGAGACTGAGGACCGTAGTACCTTTAACCCCACTTGGCCTTTTAGGATGTAGTGCGGTGACTATGCGGGAGTCTATTTCCAAAATAGTTGATACGCGATACTACACTCAGACGAGATTCTCTTGAGAATATTATTGACTACCAAGTGATTTAGAAAATCGATAATATCCGAAAGATGGATTGGAGACTCTGGGAACTTTGTAGAACCCGTTCGGCAGGTACATTTGAAACCATAGTGCACACATATTGGGATGGGTAGACCTTGGCTCCATGATGTGACCTTTCAAACCTAGGGCCCTTTCCCTATTTGCTTTGCTTGTGTGTGCTTTGTGCGCTTTGCCTTGTGTGTTTCTCCGTGTTTGCTTGCACCCACGCATTCATTAGCATCATATCCTAATGATTCATGGAACTTTAGCTCTATTTGTAAACATCGTACGGATACCATAAACTCTAAAAAGAAAGAAAACGTTGAAGCACACTTACAAAAGTCATAACCTGGACGATCTAAGGGGACTGGAGACCTTGCTGACAAATGAAGAAAGGTTCAAGACCAGATATTGGAAGCTATCATCTCCGTCTATCCCTGATTACTAGATGTTATCAACTCATAAAGGATATTCTCAGCTGACGGAGTTACTATTTCAAGACAAATTTCATTTCCTATCTTCGGTTCATATTCAACCTAAGACAACAAAATGAGTTTTATTAGAAAGAACCTATTTCTTGCAATAAATAGCTCAAAACGACTTCTCCCATTCTAATCATCAGTCAACACTTCGTCGACAAGCTTAGTCTAGAAGAAGCTCAGTTAGAAGAAAGAAGTCAAGGAATTCAAGAAGACTGTTTGAAGAGTCTCCTTAGATCTATCATTATTAGCTTTTATTTAGCTATTACGTTATGACTGTTGTAAAGCGTATAGACGCGTTTTAATTTTGTAATAAATCAATCTTTAGTATTCCGGTACTAATGGTTGTAACCGCTTTTTTTTGTGATTATTAAAATGAGCCTTTTGATATTCCTCAATGATTATAAATAACTGAGTTTCCATGAATCTTGTTACATAGCATTCGCATTTTCATTTCTCTTTCTATCAAGGAACTTAGAATTGTTTTGCAAGCATCATATGATGGATTACGGAAAGAAGGGAGTTGTGTCATACACCTTCAAAGTTTCGGGTGTTGAACAACTAAGGGAACTAGGAAGCCATATTAAAGATCCCGAGGTGTTCGCCGAGAAGTATGGAAGGATCCTTCCACTGTTGCAGATCCGAATTGCTGCTGGTCTTTTGGAGACGCTGGTTCAACTTTACAGCCTGATTTACCATTATTTCATCTTCCAAGATTTCCAGCTGACGCCTACTTTGGAAGAGTACTCCGCTCTATTGGGTATCCCGGTCAAAGACTCACCTCCGTTCTCCGGTGGAGAGGGAAGGCCCAGCCAGGAAGACATCGTAAGAGCGGCCCGCGTAAAGCTGTTGGAGATCCAAACTCACATGACGGTCAGAGGAGGAATCGATGGCTTACCTGCCCAATTCTTGTTCGAGAAAGCTCGACATTTTTCTAGTGTAGGGAACAATGAAGTATTCGAACACATCTTTGCGCTACTGGCCTATGGTTTATTCTTATTTCCCAATGTCAAAGATTTTGTTGACGTCCATTCCATAAGGATTTTTATGCTCAAAAATCCAGTGCCTACATTGTTAGTCGATGCCTACCACTCTATCCATTCAAAGGCTCTGAAGGGATAAGGTCGGATTACCTGTTGCATCGCTATCCTCTATAGGTGGTTTATTTCGCACCTACCTAGGTCTACTGATTTCTGGGATGTGAAAGATGGTTCAGAATGGCCTGTGAAGCTCATGGCTCTTACTCATTCGGATATTGTTTGGTATGACCCGATGTACGGAGGTATCCCTATGATTCAAAGTTGTGGAGACTTTCCCAATGTACCTCTTCTTGGTACAAAAGGATGTACCAGTTACAACCCTGTTCTCGCTCTTCGTCAATTGGGGCACCCAATGAAAGGCGTACCCGATCCAGAAAGCCTGACAAGACTTTTTCTCTATCAAGGAGAGAACCTGAATTTGAAAACCGGAATTGTGTTTGCTTGGCGTCGCATCAATCGACAAGGAATGACGGCAACAACGGATCCTGATTGCTCAATTACTGAAGAATGTCTAGCATGGGCGCGTGAAAGGGCTCTGACCTTGAAGATGCCTTATCCTCGTCCCAAGCCTCCCGTTGTCCAATCAGATGAAGTTTTAAAGTTGAAGGCTAAAATAGAGAAGCTTACCCTGGACAAAGCAAGGATACAACACCAGATCGACAGGCTGATAGAAGAACTCCGTGGAAGACAAGGGGCATCATCCAGCAGTTTATACTCCTAGTTCCTTTTGTGTTATGTTGCTTATGTAATAAACTTTGGAGGTGTACTGGCTGTTGAAAATTTTTAATAAAATGTTTTAACATCTACAATGACTGCAAATAGGATTTGAGTTCCTTGATAGTTGCATCGTTCTTGCATTTTCATCTCATATCATTTTGCATTCTTTGCATTGTTTCCTTTTCTTCTGTTTGTTCCTGTGATCTCGTCTATCCTCTGTTCACGACCGTCTGTTAGTTTCTCTTCAGCAATCTTTGAACTTGAAGAAGATTTTGAAGATCATGAATTCAGAAGAGCAGAGACGATTTGTGACCGTAGCAAATCTTGAGTTCAATCAACTTGTGGAAGCTATGACATCCTTGGCAATGAAAGACGGTAATCCTCGAAGGACTGTTGTGAACAATGTTACCCAAGCTCAACCAGTGCAGATCCCTGTTGGAAACCAAGTTATACAAGAGCATAATACCATCCAGGATAGACCCCCTTCTGTTGATGTTATGGAAAATCGTAGCCTCGCATTCTCAGAACCAGATTCCCAAGAGGTGATTCCTGAGGTGAAAACAGAAAATCCACGAGATGCTGAGATTTTGGAAAAATGTCGTGCTTTGGAAAGAAAACTTGATGCCATTCAGGGTCGTGGCGTCGGTGACCTGAATGCCTTGAATATGTGTTTGGTACCCGACCTTGTAATGCCTCCAAAGTTCAAAACACCAAAATTTGAAAAGTACAAAGGGGACAGCTGTCCAAAGCAACATTTAGTGATGTTTTGCAGAAGAATGACTTCGTATGTCCGTAATGAACCGCTTATGATCCACCGTTTCCAAGACAGTCTGAGCGGAGCATCACTAAATTGGTATATGCAGCTAAAGAGTAGCGACATCCAATCATGGTCAGACCTTTCCAGTGCTTTTGTGAAGCAATATAACTACAATCTTGACTTAGCTCCTAGTCGCCTGCATTTGCTAGACCTATCTCAAAAAGACAACGAATCCTTCAGAAAGTATGCTCAGAGGTGGAGAGAAATAGCTTCTCGCGTTCAACCGCCGCTCTTAGATAAAGAATTGGTTGACTGGTTTGTGGATACTTTGCAAGGCCCGTACCGAGAAAAGTTGTTTAGCATTATGACAACAAATTTCTCTGATGTGGTAATAGCCGGAGAGCGCATCGAGATTGGTCTTAAGAAAGGAAAAATTCAAGGTACCTCAAACGTCCGAGCCATTGAGAGTAAGTCAATTAGGAATTCTCAAGAAGAACAGGAGGAAGAAAATAATTCCATTGAGGAGTATCCAATGTATCAGTCTCGGCACTCACGCAACTCAAGTATTCAGAGTGAGCATTCTTTTGGGTATCTGCGTCAGGCGCCATTATCTCTTCAGGGGCAATATTCTTCTCCAAATTGAATACCTCCTCGGTATTGACAGTCATACCACTGTCAGCCGCGTCAGCATGCTAGACACGGGCTGAAGAAGCAGAGGCATTTCACTCCGCTACCAATGCCATACAGTCAGTTCTTGCTAGATTTAATCAAAAGTGGACTTATAGTGCCAAAGGAATTGAAGCCAGTACCTTTTCCCTATCCACCAGGTTTTGACGTTAACGCCCGATGTGATTATCATGCTGGGGCACCGGGGCATTTAACTCACGATTGTAAGGTACTTTCGAGCAAGGTTCAGACTCTGCTAGACTCCAAAATGATTTCATTCACGCCTCATGGTATTCAAATTCATACTCCACCAACCAATCACGCGAGTTCATCAGTCCTGGTTATGGAAGAATCTACCGAGAGTGGATATGAAAATGATCCTCAGACCGATCTCGATAGTCGATTTTGAAGATGATTAGATCAAATGGCAAATAAAAAGGAAATCTTTCCCAAGAGCATCAAGTTGTTTACTTATTTGCATTTATCGCTTTCTTTGATTAATAAAGCATGTTTACATGTAAGAACTTGTTATTTTGAACGTTTAATGCAATATAATGTTTGTTTCGAAGAAATCCATTCGCTTCTCTCACTCTAAAACCATTTTCTTATTTTATAATGCCAATACTACTGAATGGAGGATGATGAACTAAAATGCAATCTCTTCTGTTGTGTGCTTTTGAACGAAACCCCTGCTAAGGATATAAGGCATTGTTTCAACACCAGAGATAACCTCTTGTTAACCCTTTTGAGCCTCGAAATCAAAACCTTATTTTTAACCTGGGGCAGGGTAACTCTCAATCAAAGTGACCTGGCTTCCAAACTATCAAAATATAAGTGGGTACAAATAAATTTTGACCCTCAAACTTTCAGAATAACCTCACAGAAAGGGGATGGGTACAAACGAATCTTGACCATCGTATCCTTTGTTTCTTAAACCAAACCACTACTTACAACTTACAAAAGACCTTATTGAAGCAGAGTTTACTTCAAAAACATACTCGATGAAATAGTGTTTCCTGACTCTTATGAGCCACACTCAAAGTTCGCATTGGCTTTATAAAAAGGAAAACTAATATCATGTCCTAACTAGTGAGTTGATCACAAGTTTGCTTTTTTAATAAACTTCAAAACAATCATGACATTGTACTAACATTTTCAGAATTTACACCTTCTGCATGTAAATATTGCTTGATATCATAGAAGCTTGCAAACAGCTACGGGAAGTTCAATTTCTGATTGGAACTCTGTTGAAGATGGTTACTTCATTGTTAAGGATATCCAATCTGGGGCACATTGCTTGAAGACTCAATTAAACTGGGGCAAGATGTCTTTCAGTCTGTTATCTCCACAAACTGACTTACCCAAGGGGCAGATTTAGAAGATTCGATATACAGAAAACCGTCAATCTGAGCCAGTCATGTCGAGATTCTACAAATCTCTTAAGAGTTGGAAGATGATGGATTATTTTTGAACGCCGGATCTTCTGTAAAATCCTTTAGTGACGGTTCCTTTTCAGAATCATGTGATCCAAGACAATTGAGAATTAAAGACCTCATTCAACAAGATTACTTGAAAATGGCGACTACCATGCAAGTCATAACTTCACTGACTTTATAGCATTTCTTCACCTAATTTCCCGAAGATATTATAATGGTATGATTATTCCCCAGCAAGGACCGACTCTAGAAAGTCATGACGATTCCCCAGTGAATCATTACTTCAAGCATTTATGACAAGATCAGTACAAAATTTTAGCATCTGATTGACCTAAGGATCCCCAGTAAATCTCATTAGTCTCAACTTTCCCCGATGAAGCGAGTGTTTATTTCACTCCTCAGTGTTTTCTCAGGATTTTGATCTTCCTCAACAATGGATGTTTATTTCATCCCTATTGAAGTTTATACTCTGACGTTCACAACCACAATGTGGGTTCAAGCTTCCCCAATGAAGTAGTGGATATTTATTTTATCCTCGTGGCGTCTACAGTCTACTTCAGATTACTTCAGTAGCAGATATTTATTTTATCCCCGTAACGTCTCATATATGGCATCTACTACTACATTCTTATTTCAGATTACTTCATTTAACGAGGATATTTATCTTATCCCCATCGAAGTCTCTATGAATACGAGTTTGATCCGTTCCTAGTGGATCTTTTCTCATCCAGATAATCAGATTCACCTTGACAATCCCTAAGTGAAGCCAAGATATTACATCCCAAAGTGGATTGCGGTTTCCCCAAAGAAGTTGGACTCCACCTTGGGATTTCTATATGAGATTGACAGATGTATCTCTCGTGCAGAGGATGGACGGGCTTCCTCATCGTTTTGTTTCTTCCTCCTGTTTTCTTTTTCTGTTTTGTCAGCATGAGCATAGGCATGGCATAACATCATTTACATTTGCCTCCGTGCGTGTTTGCTTTCTGTTTGTTTCTTGTCGCTTTATCTTGATCTTTGTTTATGTTTGCACCAAGTTTTGGGTTTGTCTGATCTCTCCAAGTAGAATCGTCAACCTTAGGCAGAAAACACTATTCTCTTCTAAGTTTACCCACAAAGTTCAACCCTCGTGGATGATGGTTGTTTCAGTTATCTTTTTCCGAGCGTGGATAAGATAAAATCGCCATTCGAGTTCATTTCTCAATGGTGGGTCATGTTTGACCGTTTCCTTCTAGCTTGATCCTAGATCGAACTTTGGTCCCTGAGGGTACCACCTTTAACTATTAGGTCTTCGAACCTATTTTTGAGCTTGCATTTATTTTACATTGTGTCTCAAGGATTAATCTTTTATAGATCCTCTTTGAAGAATCTGTTCTCCAACAGTGATTGATTGGAACGACGTCTCCATGGAATCTAAAGCCAAACAACAAGTGGTAGCCTACATCCAGAATTTTACTCAACTACATTGCAAATACAACTCATTTCTACTCTCATTCAGTTATCTCTCCAAACTCTTCAACGGTGCTGCTCTCCAGCAAAGGTATCTCTCCAGACTCTTCAACGGTGCTGCTCTTCAGCGATGTGTATCTCTCCAAACTCTTCGACGGTTGCTCTCCAATGAAGTGTATCTCTTTAAACTCTTCGACGGTGTTGGTCTCCAGTGAAGTGTGTATCTACATAAGACTCTTTGACAACGTCACTCTTCAGTGAAATGGACTATTTTGCCGACAACTACTTGACGAAGCCACTTATTGTAAAGGTTTTCTTTCCCTAATGGAGACGGTCTTTCTGAATCAAGCTTCACTAAGGATCTTTTCCTACCTGAACGCTGTGAACAATCTCTTTATATACAGTCCTTTGGAGCTCATCTTTCGATCCTACTGCCATGTGGATCATGCTTTATTGCTTAGATGACAACTGGTCACGCTCGAACCTGTTGAGTCGTCGCCCGGGTTTCCCCAGTGTTTGTTTCTTTTCCTCGGTGTGTTTGGTCGTCCCCAGTGAATTTTGTTGCTCGTTGTGTTCGTCTCCCGCTCTGTGTCTGCTTTCGTTTTCGTCTGCATCTTGCATTTTACCATCCCATCATTTTCATCATTTTAGAGTTCATGGCATGTCAGCATTAGGTCTAGTTTTGTCCATTGCATTGCTTTTCATTGCATCTAAGGGCAAAATTTTCGGTTATTTGTATTTAAATATCTCTCACCATGACCTAATGACGATCTTCATCGCTCATGTCATCCGGTGAAGATATTTAAATAGGGGCAACTGTTGTACCCCAAATTTTTCCCTTAGATTCATTGATCGTCCGCATAACATCTTAGGTCAATCATTCGTCCATAACTAACCTCTTTATCTAGGTTTTGCTTTGTTTATTTCATTTGTGAACACAGGTGCTGCTGCAAAAGATTCAAAGTCTTGAAGGTGGTGTTGTGTGTGTGTTTGTGGAGGTTCTCCGGTCTCTGCAAGTTTGTGTGAGATTCCTCTATGATTGTGTCCTCATCCTGTTGATCCCTAAGCCACTACAAGTATTACAGTAGAGATTTTTGCTTATCACAGTTGCACATATTAAGACACTTTCATTACAAGCCATTTTCAAAGTCAAGGATCAATTTTGGGCCATATTTCAAGACAAGGCCTTGTCCGAGTTTAAGGAGAGACATGTTAGAGCAAGGTGGAAGCGAAGATTCACTTTTATGTTATTTGACTGATGTTAAGCCATAATACAAGTTGTTTCAGAATTAAACCGTCCCACGATGTATAAAGGGTCGTTAAGTATTTCATATTATTCATCCAAGTCATGAAGATATTTGCAATCAGTACACGGGTCTTACTATTTTGGAGTCACGTCTTGGCAAGTGGTATTATTAAGTGGGAAGCCATTTCATAAAGACTATTATTCCTGCCATCTATTTACGTTTTTCTAAGTTAATGAAGTGGTTTTAAAGATACAACCATTGGTTCAAATTCAAATGACAAGTTACATACAAAGGACCAAACTCATGGTTACTACAAGGTTGGATTACATAACAAGTTCTAATCCCAAATTACTACAAGGCAATATTTCCCATTGAGTCTACAAATACAAAGGCTGTTGCAAGTAATACCAAGAGCCAATATACATAAGTTGCAATATTATTTTCAGCTAGTTACAAATACATGATACATCCCAAATTCTAAGTTACAAATCCTAATCCTAATGTTAACCAAAGTCATCTCAATCCCACAAGCCAAAGATGGTAAAAAAAAATGTGTGCAGTCTGACTCAATGCACAAGGTGATCAAGTAATCCTTGAACGTAGAAAGCTCTTGGTCAATTGGAGTGCATGTTGACAGAGACACCTTCTACGACTTTAATGCCCTGTTATGAGAACTTGACGTCCTTGGAAATCTACATGAAAAGAAATATGCCGTTTCAAATCCTCCACTGTTAAAATGCCACATATATAATAGGATCAATATTAAGTTCAAGTACATTTTGAAAGGGACGATTAATTGGAATTTTGACAGCAACATTATGGAGCACATGGATTTTGTAGTGCACAACTATCAATAATAACATTAAGAAGGAAGTAGAAATCAAAGACTACTTACACATAGAATTTGAACATAATAAAATCACCTTCTTGGGTATTTTGGCAGCATATACACATGGAAGTACTCCTGCAGCAGGGTGCACACATCAAAAGTAATATACTAAAGTCAGTACAGGCAAAGCGTAGGAAGAAGAGAAGGAGTAGTTAGTAGCAAAAATAACTGTACCAATAATTACGTGGCAATAGTAATCCAAGAGTCCAGTGGACATAAAGCTGGTGCGGTCCTCATTAAAAACTGCTAGATTCAAGATGTAGCTGCACGTCGTTGGCCCCAATACTCTTGTGCCCACTGCTGTCAGAAAAAGCAACAACAATCAGGAAAGGTCATTCTCATCAATCATTTCAAGGCATCTCAAACTAGGTTAGATTTAAAAAGGGAGATATTATAATATTCAGCCAAAGTGGAAAGCTCTTCACGAGGGGGATTTTAAAAAATATCACAGCATAGAATCAATTCGAATTGTTTTTAAAACCAAATCATAACACAGTCAAACATCATCAATGTGAGTCAAACCGAAATAGGAAATCCCACAAACAACCCACAGACATGTTACTCATAGACATTCACTTTTTCATAAACGTGTTGGGTTATAAAAAGAAAGATCAGAATGCATACAAATATATTCCAAGCAAGTCAGGATAAAATTGGCAAGTTTTCAAGGCTAAAATCAAGACTTTATCAAGTTTTCAAACATATCTAAAACAGGCTTCAGACAACGTTTAAGAACTTTCCAAGACAGCCACAAGCACATCCACAACATGTTTAAACAGTATTCAAATTCATTCCAAAAACGTATGCAGACAGGTCGAGACGAAAAAGGAAGTTATTAACCGCAAGATATCTTCATATTCAATGGACAGACTTGCGAGGCATCTATAAAAGGTTCAGATGTAAAGGTCTCAAGGGAGGAGATACGAAAAAACACATTCACAAACATTCACATTATCCAGAATTCACCCACAGGAAAAACCTTCCTGATTCAAATCCTCAAAATCATACTCAAACACCCATAGCAATAACATACACCATATTGCAGAGAAATCTACAAAAACACACATATACCATACTACAGAGAAATTCCCACAAATAAATCGCAGTGTTCAAAACTCATACACACATTGAATCACGTACATACTTTAACAGAAAAAAAAGTCACAGGGCTTGAAGATAACATTCACAAAAATATTCAGTGTTCACAAATCATATAAGCATCAGATACAAACATACAGTTTCATAAGAAACCCACGTTCACTTACATACACCAGAAATTACCACGATCCCCAGTCTTGCCACAGTTCACGTAAACAGAAAACAAGCATCACATAGCAGAATTCGCACATTAAAAAAACAGAAGATTTACATATACAATTCAAAAAAAGAAGAAGCATTACATACACATAGACATCATACACAAGTGGCAGTTTCGGTGCAGCAGGGGAATATTTCTCGCAACACCAATAGCAGCATTCACAATACACACACAGCAGCAGTTACACACAAATTCAAGAACATTAACAAACACACATACACACATAAAGAGGAGGAAGAGAAGACTTATCTCTAGCGGAGGTCCGGGGAAGGTCGCACCATCATCGCCATTTTACCCTTTTTTTTCTGTTCATTCGCAAATCATTTGTACTCTGTAATCAAACACTATAATGAGAATGATGGGGTATCGGTTTCGATTGGGGATTAGGGTAGATTTAGGGCTTATTGATTGCTTGATCGAGAGAGATGAGAGAAATTGCGTGGGGGGGATGGGAGCTAGGGTTTCACGGGACCCCTTCCGTTCGAGAGAGAGAGAGATGAGAGACGAGAGAGGAGTCTGAACCTCACTCTCACTCTCATTGTTGTTTCATTTGGTCATGTACATGCGCACCCATAACACACACCGTGCACCCTCACTTTTCATTTCACTTGACCACAGCGCATCCGTATCTAACGGTTGGGACTTGAGGGTCTACCATGGACCCTCTCTCCCTTTACAACACCCAATCCATCCATTTAATTATTAAAATCTGTTTTTTTATCCCTTTTAACTATAATACCCTTTTTTTTAATAAAAATCATTACATTTTTTTTTCATAACTAAAAAATAATAAAAGCTATTTTACAATAAAACACTAAAATTTAAAAACCCTTGATAATTAATAATGACTTTTTTTCAATAAAACCTTAAAAATAAAATAATAAACTTTAAAAATAATAAAAACCCTTTTAAAAATAATCCTTAACAATTCTCACAATAATAACCATAATTAATCAACTCTTTGTTTAATAACCATTTTTAACAAAATTCTCAAATAATAATAAACCTTAAAAATTAATTAAACTCTTTTCTTATCAAACCGCTCCCTGTTAGAACCCCTCATGTTTAAGTGTATGCCTATGCGTTCTTTTATTCATCTTGTTTGTGATCAATGATATGCCTTGTTATGGCTTATCTTGAATGCTTTGCTTGTTAATGTTATTCAAACCTTTTCAAATTTAAAACTCTCGATCCAACGTCGAGCCCATTTTTTACCCATATAAGCCAATTGCCTTTAGGCATCGCATTCGACCTTTGGTCACCATACACTATACTAGCTCAACCTTTGCTAGTGCGCACAAACTAAGCTAAGTTAGTTGTCCCCTTAATTCCAAAGGAAAGGAACCCTTAATATTGACTAAAACATCATAGGACTAACTTTAGAACCCTTGGCCTTAGGATTCGGAGTCGCCGTACTCCACGTCTCGCTGTAGACACTTAGAATCTTAGCCTTAGGATCGGAGTCGTCGTACTCCAAGTAAATGCTCTGCCGTGAACATTTACAATCCTACCCCTCTTAAACCAACTTACAACTTTAGAGTCACCGCACTCTATGTAAGGTCTTGCCCAAGACTTTACTTCCCCTTGGAACCTTGACCCGATCAAGAAGTTCCTCTTTTCAGAACTACGCATTACTCTGATTCTTTTCCCCTTGGGATACGTAGGCACAAGGTGCGATGCCTTGTCGAGTATACTTAGATACTAACCCCTAGGGTTTTCAGCCTTTAGCATAGCATCCTTAGCAAGCGAGTAACAAATAACATAAGTACTAACAAGAGGTTCCTGTAGAGTACTACGGACCTTTAGGATGCTAATACCTTCCCTAAGCGTAAACAACCCCCGAACCTTAGATCTCTTAGGTTTTTTCGCTTTTGAACCTTTCCTTTGGATAAATCAAAGACGGTGGTGAACATTTTAAGAACTGTGATGCAAGTTAATATAACAGCTTGTCATCCTATTCTACCGCAACAGGAACACTATTTTCCTACTTGGCGTATCTTTGTAGATTCATCTAATACATCAATGGTTTCAAATCTTCTTCCTGATGTTGTTGTTTGGAGTCAGATTCTGAATTCAAACTTACTGCCTAAGGATAAAGATTTATACCAAGTGGACCCTATTGAAAAAGAGTTACTTCTACTTCTTAATTCAGATTTGAAGATTGATCTTCCTCAAGTTATGTTTGACCATCTAAAGAGGTATCTTTCTTTTTTTCAAAAGGAAAATATCTTTTTCATTCCTTATGGATGAATTATTTCTGAAATACTTGTTCAGCAAGAGGTTAACATAAGTTTTGAGGCTAGTTCTTTCAAGATTTGGAGAGACAAGTTTTAAGTTATCTATGAAAGATTCTGATGTTAGATTTCTGCATAGTTATGATTTGTATTGTTGTTGAAATATTTGTATTAAGTATCTTATTAATAAATTCAGAGTTTGTTCATGCTTGTGTTCAGTTTTAACTGATTAATATTTATTCTTGTTGTTCACTAAAAATCTGAAATAGATAAAAGAACTCAAATGATTGCAACTTATTTTATTAGTAAAAAGGAAGCTATTACAAGACAATTAGATTTTTCTAGTCTAATGGATGTGTCCTAAGGAACTCCCTAGGATCATCTGACATGTCTAGATTGTCTAAGAAATCTTTCCATTCTTCCTTAGAAAACCTTAAAGCCTCCTTTCTCAGTTTATTTCTGCGTCTGGATCCAGAAGATCTTCTTCTTCTGGGTGTCTTCACAAAGGATGTTGCCTTCAATTGTGAGGCAAGGGGAGTGGACTACTCTCATTTAGGAGAGGAACCAGTATAAATCTTTTGTGTCTTTTGTTGTTATTTTATTTACTTCTGTTATATCCCCTGTCAAACGAATTAACTCAGAATCTAAACATCAGTTCTGATTTTGAAACTCTGATCAGAAGCTAAATTAAAAGAGAACGTGAAACATAATTCAACCCCCCCTTCTTGTGTACTTTTCACACCTTTATACTTCTGGTTTGTGTTATAAACAACAAGGATTATGGATTGTTTACCAAGGGCACACCATATGTAGATGATATGACTCCCAATATTGATGAATATGTTGATCTCAGTGGTCTTTGTATGAACCAATTTGTTACTTAAAAAACCAAGTAACTTTATGCTACCTGCTAGAGAATATGGGAGTGTATGTGATGTTGATACTTTTGGAGATATCAGTTTGAAACCTAGATTGTCATGTATTATGAAGCTCAAACTTAATTGGATGGATGAATAAAGTATCTTCCTCAATAGGAACTTGAATGTAAAAGTTGAAGAATTACCTTTTGTTATCATAATGAAGAAGATCATGAAGATTTTGACCAAGTCTCGTGATAGGGCTACTCATGAAAAGGACCATAAAGGGAATGGCAACATTGACGATGTTGTCAATGATTATGCCAGTTGTATCCATATGAACGAGGAAGTTCATGATGGGTTTGAACTTTTCAAATGAAGGTGTTGATCTTTATAACTTGTCTCTTCTTTTTAAGGATATTGTACTGAAGTGGAAGTATCTAGCCCTTGTAGGATGTTGTTAAGAGAACCTTTGACATTTGAAGTGGATGTTCAGCTGCTGGAGCAAGTTATTATGAAATACAATGAAAGTCTTGAGAGAGCTCTCATGTGTGTTGATGTCCTACCAGATTATATGGTGGATCATATGGTTCATCAAATGCAGTCTGACTTTGAGTTGAGCATGGTAGACGATGTAAGCTTCCTTCGTGGTTTTCAAGTGAAGAACTATGCATGTGGTTTTCAAGGTACTTATGTTGATAGAAGTTACACTTACTAGTTGTGAAACAACCAAATGATCAATGATTTCATCAAAAAGGGTAATGTAGATGTATTAGACAACATGTGTGACATGTTGATGAATGAGTTTAAAAATCAGAGGAGGGATGAACAAGTTGCCCTTGTTAAGATTGAAGTGGTTAGAAATCATGTTCAAACAAGGGATTTTGGAACAAATGCTGAAGCAACATTTTAGAACAGTGTGTCCACCATAAGAAGAAAGGTTGGAGAAAAGAGACTTCATGTGGATGTCTCTGTGAGTGCTATCTACAAATTTAACCATGTTTTGAATTATGTCAAACATGGTAGTATATCATAGAGTTTTTGTATATTGGATAGTGTCAACCTAAATTTAGATGTGCATTTGTCATTTTAACCTTAGGATGCATAAAAATAGTCTTTGAACAAGTTTGATAGGTCGTAGGCATGTCATACACATCCAAAACCAAGTTTTATGTGTCAATATAACAGCACAGGCCGACCTATACGAGTTCAAGTAAACCTATGGAAGCCTTGGCTTCAGTATAGGTCGGCATATCCAAGTTACCGGTCGGGTCCCATGCTCCAAGAACGAATCTTATAGGCTCTGCCCACAGGCCGCCTCTCAGGTCGCCTTACAGGCTAGCTTGAACACCTTCATAGACCGACCTATGGCCTTCACAGGCCGACCTATGCAACTTGAAACTTAAAAAATTCTTTTTGCATCTTATTTTTCTTGCATTCTCATTTCCTATTTCCACACACACATATATATACTCATACATGCACCTTCTCCTAGTTTAAGGGTTTTCTAGAGATAAAACCTAAACGAAACCGGATTACAAAGTTACCCATTATCTCCAACCTTTCTTCTATGCATACACACAATTGAATTACACATAATCATTTTTCGATTGGGTGATCATCTAAATTAGGCTTGATAAAGTCCAATTAGGTTTGGTACAACCGAGAATATTGGGTTGGGAACTTTGTGTGTTTCAAATAAGAAAACCAAGGTAGGGTTTTCCTTCAAGATTGGTTTAATTTGAAGGTTTTGGACAAGATCACGTCAACACAGATTCGACCAAGTGAAGGCCTTGGGATAAAGTGGTTTCCTTGCAAGGAAGTTGTGCGAGACTATGAATTAAGTTCAAGAATCTTGGGTTCAACAAGTTGCGTGCTCGAGATAATCGAAGGATTGTAGCCGCATTGTTGATCACTTGATCAAGCTTTTGATCAAGGGTTTGGAGGTGGAAGAATCAACACAAAATAAGATGGTTTTGGGGGCTTGCATTCTTCATCTCTTGTATAAACGATTTTGCAAAAAAAAAAGGTTAATTGCAAGTATCTCAATTTTATTTTGAATTGATGGCAGACATACTCATAGCGAGACCGATTGGGGAACTGCCTAAACAAATCTTGGTATCTCTCTCTTTTATCTCTTTATCGCTTTAATTGTTGATTTCGCAATTTATCGAATTCATCATTGTTTGATCAATTTGATTGGAAATTATTTTTCATTTATCTTTTAAAAGTGTTGTTGTTGATATAATAATAATCACTTTAATTCTGATTGGATTTTAACATCAACAAAACAAATTGAATTTCCAAGTGTTATTGATTGTACACTAAGTGTTTGATAAATTGTTTGCGCGTATTTTAAATTTATTTTGGTTCATTGGATATACGAGTTACGAATAACTTTGCATTTAATTGATTCATAGCTTGACCGTTGTTGAACATTTACGTTCATTATCATTCTGTTTGGTTTGCTATACGTATATAACTTTTTGATAGTAGGTTCGGTTAGACGATTCAATTCGGGTCGTTTTTCTGCTGCACCATATTTTTGAAAACAGATTTTTGCCAATGTTTTTGGTTGAAAAATTTATGATCTATTCACCCCCCTCTAGATCGAAGCCTATCGTCTAACAAGTGGTATCAAGAGCTCCAGTTCATTCCGTGCTTGAGATATATTTTTTAGAAGAACTACTGAACCTAAGGGTGCATTCAATAGAGGACCAATTTTCATAGGAGAAAATTATGGCTATTGGAAAGCTTTTATGCGTATAGATGTCAACTCCATTGACAAAGGTATTTAGGATGCTTTCCAAAATGGTCCAAATGTAATAACTATGAGCAATGAGGAGGGTGTCACATTACCTAAACCGGAAGCGCAATAGGATGCTAATGATTGGAAATTGTGGTCACATGATTGGAAAGCGAAAAACATTCTCACTTCTGCTTTGAGAGTTGATGAGTTTTATCGTGTTTCTCATTGTGAGACTGCCAAAGCTATGTGGGACATGAAATTCTGGCCTATGCAGACAACAGATGTCTTAACACATGTCAAGGCATTGTGCTACATAATCTTTTAAACTTAGAGGCGCAACAGCAGACTGATACCTTGAATATCAGAACTGCACAATCACAGATGTCATGACATCTATCCAACATGTTTATCATGAACCCTAACAAAAAACGTAAATCTGCAGAATGATAAAGAACACATTAATTATTAATCCAGTTCGGTGCAACTCACCTACATCTGGGGGATACCAATCCAGGAAGAAGACTTCACTATCTGTAGAACCGTTACAAAGTTAAACTCCCACGTTTACAACTTTATACCTAACATCTACCCAATGAACATATTTACTAAGGCTAAACTCAAATGTTTACAACCCTGATATGAGATACCCTACTCACTTCCCTTAATCACCAACTGTGACTTCTACATTATCCCTGTTAATACAGAAATCTGTCAAGCTTTCTTGACAAACAAGCTAACTCGGATTTGCTTAAAAGCTTCATCCAAGAATAATACACAATCCAATACCTCAAGGCTTATGGTTCTGTGTGACGCCTATATCTGCCATGATGCATCAACTGATACAAAGGGAGACTTACAACCTAGAGAGCCAACGACTCTCAAAACCCTAAACCCTTGTTTCTTACGCAAGAAAGCAAGGTTACCAAAAGGCGTACAAAGGCGTATCAAACCTAGGTCTAAGTCTTTTATTTATAGAGTCTTCTGCTTCCTTGGGCTTTAGTCTTCTGTCCTTGATCCATGCAGCAATTTCTCCTTGAGTGTTGCAGCAGATTAAAAACTAACTTAAGCCATTCAGTCTAGGATGTCAAGATACATGTTAGGACATCTTGTTCGACATCACGTCTTCAGCAGAATTATTTAGCTTGATCTCATTGTTGAGTTAACAATTATGTTTTACCAAAATTTGTTCAAAACCCCAGAGCTTTCAATCTCCCCCTTTTTGGCAAATTTTGGCTAAAACACATATGCACGGTAAACTCCAGATCGATGGTGCATGCAGTGAGGACACCAAATAATTTCAAGGCCTATACCTTACCCGTGATGGAGTACATGAGAAAGAAGATGCAAGACGCTCCCCCTCAACCCATGAACCAATACTTGTCACGAAATGATAAATCTTCCTCTTAAGAGGCATAAGAAAACCATTTGGAAAATGCAGTAGCAATACCTTTAGCAGCAAAGTACTTCCTTGGGTAACTCAGAACACAGAACATGACTGTGTTCATAACTCAGAACACAAAAGTCCATTTGAGAGCTGAGACCCAGAATGTTGTAACATCCTGTTGAGCATTTTTGACAAGCTGCTTTATCAAATGTGAGATTCTCATGAGAAGATCAGAACATTTCTCCCCCTTTTTAGACACAATTTGACAAATATTACCAAGGTATATCCAGATCCAAAGAGTGCTCACCCAGAACCTTATATAAGCCATAAAGACAATAGTAAGGGTGATACAACGATGAGTAAGATGAATTTTAAGATCCCCTTATTTGAATTGTATCAACCACTACCCGGTCTTTATGTCTTTATTCACTTTTGGACATATTCTTCTTGAAGTACAAGTTCTAACACATGTGAATGTATATTCAAGGACAAGATTTTACACGTCCTTCTGACAAGTATACACCCTAAGCATTCTCCCAAGACGGAATCAATACCTCAGTCATCAGACTGTCAAAGATTCTCCAGACACTCTTTACTGCTATGACGTCCTCGACCAAGTCACACTCAACAATGTTAAAGAAAATATCTGTGTTGAATAAAATCTTCACAGTTTTGTGATCACAGCCTACAGAGAAAAATAAATTCTCCCAAACTCAATAAGTGATTCTTAAGCATCCAATAAGAACCATTAAACTTGCACTGCCAAGTCTCCCACAACTTGCAACAATACAACAATGTCAAGACATCCTCCTTGACATCTCAGCTTGCTTGACGCACAAATGCAAACTGGAATTTCAACTGTATCCTCGCAGTAATTCATCTTAGATCAAGGGGCATCTCCCCTTATCTAAGGTAACCAGTGCTCCTCCACAGAACACCTAAGCTAATGAATGGAAAACATAAGACGCATCTTCATGTCTTCAAGAGCGTACCCTCAGTTCAACTTACCAGCTGAACACAATCATCAACTCTCTTATTGCTTCCTCTGACAAGAAACAATAATCACTCACACATGATCACCATCATGCTACCCGTGAGGAAATGTATACCAACCATAACAAACTCTTGGCTTGAGATCAAAGTCCCATTGATCCCCCCATCCTGCAACCATCAATACACCACACAAACTCCTCTTGAATTCTCATGTATAGACCTCCAGCTGCTTGAGGCACAAACCAATTGAATCAGAATGCTACACATTCCTCAAAGAGACGCACAGGGCTCCTTAGTTTGTTATAACAATGTCAGCTATCATATGCATGCTCCAGAACTTCACAGCTGCTAAACTGATCCACTACTAGCATGACTTGTAGCCAGGGGCAACATCCCTTTCGCAAGATTTTCCACTGACTTCACCATGCCAGCAATAGAGATAGACACCCCACAATCCAAGACAATCATTCCTTATCATTTTCCCGTATGATAACCTGGAATACTTCTGATTTTCTGGTGAATATCCACTTCTGAACGCATCAGAAACCAGACCTTCATGCAATCAACATATGATCTACTCCAGTCTTCTCCATATCATCCTCCTAAGGCAGTTCTTCTACTTCATCATTCTCCCGTATGACAAGATAAATACTCCTTAGACATGATGTAGCCAACAAGTTCCTAGACCAGAACTTAAGAATCCTCCACCAAGGATAACCAACCCAAAGATGTTCTAACATCAGTTATGACATCTTCCACACATCAGAGACACCACACACCATGGTTCTGTATATGCTCCACCACTGGACTTACTATCAGCATAGTAATCCAAACTAAAGATCTTCACACAACACTGCGCCACCAGTTTGAACAAGGAGAACTTCAGAAACCCAGAGAGAAATAAACTCTCATCCACTAAAAGAAGGTATACTTCAATTCTCAACCCAGAACTTCTGCCACAAGCTCCAAGAGAACCAGAACCTCCTTACGTTTTCAACTAACTACTCTTCTGCACAAGAGCAATCAGTTTCAAGCATCCTACTAGAATGCACACTGTGAAACCAATCAAATGCCACTTTTTGATTGATCCCAATCTTCTTCAGAATTCCCACAAGATACATTGATCCACTAATGAAATCATATCTTCAAGTCACATGAACTACTTGCCCCATAGCAAGACATCTTGGATCCACCAAGCCTCTTAGTCATGTAACATCTTCCCATCCACAGCTCCCGCAAACTGCATGAGATAGACTTTTTTGAAGCATCCACAACTTCCATTCTCCTGTAGATCACCTTATCTTAAGCTGATGTACCACATCACTAGCTGAGACTTCTGATGTTAAGCTAGATGTCAGAATAATTTTGATATGACATCCAACTGTTGAATTCAGATCCTCCTTCTGCCACTTAGAAGAACCTCCTCCCTTTGCAGAACAAGAGTTTCATGCTCTCATAGACTTGATTCAACAACCAAGTTTGAGTAGACAACCTCCATCCTGCTTTGAAATTCCAAAGACTTCACACATGCCACGTCTGAATCTTCAGAAAATAAGTAGTCCAAGACTACACCATAGCCATACAAAAGAATGCCACTTTCCTTAGTAGAGCAGATTGTAGAAAGTCAGAGATAACTGCCACTTAACTTTGACCTTCAACAAGAAGAGCAAGATCCATGCTCCAAAGCACCTAGATCAGAAATAAACTGATCCAAGCTGTAACCATCAAGATTATGATGCCTTTATCTTCATCTTCAACAGCATCAAAGTCCAGACGAGTTTCTTGCCAGGAAACTCTCCAGAGAACACATGCTTCTGTCACACCCGACTGAAGCCACTTCTTAAGTCACCGCCTAAGACAAAACAGATGCTAAAGCGTATGCAGTACCCCTCCCATGATTCTGCACAAACTCTGATGATGAGATATTCCAACATCTTGTTGAACATCAGCAATCTTGACTTTCAAGGATAATCAATTAAATACTTGTGGAATCCACAAATAGCAATTGATCTTAAATCCTTATACAATAACCCTTATTCACTGTTGTAGCTGAGCTCCACCAGATCACGTCATGAACACTTGTAAAGTATTCAATCTTTTTACAAGTATCTTCTTCAAAGGATAATGTTGAGATACCAAGGCTGCCACCCTTGACTCAAGTAACTAAGACTTTCTCTAAATAAATCTTATTTACCTCAACAATTCTTCAATCAGACAGGATCCACTCTTGGGGTCAAGAGAGATGAATCCTTCCTTGCTGTTTTTGGATGGTGAAAATAAATCATCTCCACTTTCTTTAGATTGTGTTTCAAAGAAACACCTTCTAGTTAGAAGAGTAACTAGAAGACTCCAGATACACGACATAGATGCCTTTATGAGTGGACTTGAGAGAATTATCAAGTATCTTTGACAACCTAGCCGATCAATAATTTATCAAACTCCCAGAGCAAGAACTTGATAAACTTACACTCAACTCCTCTCCTCTTCAGCTGACTCCAAACTGCACCAGGAAACCAAGCTTCCAGGTACCAAGTCACCATACCAGATATCTAACCACAACTCCTTTCACTCCATCGCTCCCGACTTTGGAATAAAAGAATGCAGATATCTTCAAATATAGAGGCCGATGATTAAGACCTTCCACCAAATGTCTTCAGTAACAACTCTAGAATCCCATAATTCTAGAGCTCTTCCATCAGAAACACATGCAGTGGAACCACCAAGGAACAGATCCTGCTTGCCCTGATAAAATGTCACAACATCTTATAAGATAGACCAACAAGAGAACTAGCCACTTCTCCTGTAGTTGTTGTAGAACCTCCTGTCGAACCTCGAAAAGATCGCTTAATCGAAGACGCGACCCTTCGCGTAAAAGGCGTGGAAAACGGTTCGACAGAGTCACCACCGAATTTTATTTATTCCAAAAGAAGGAAAGGAAAATATCGAGAAAACCTTTAAGGGGGGATAAGAACATGGTCGTCGCAACCACATTCCGGGTTCGGGAGTCGATTACGTGAGGGGAAGGTACGCGCACCCCCTCATGTCCGTTGTACTCAACGGAAACCTCTTGATTCGAATCGCAATGCTCGTTAGATAAGTTTATGTATTTTCTTCTCAAAAATAAACGCGGAAAGGTAAGATAAAACGGAATGATCCTAAGGGGAAATGGGTGGTTTAAGGATAGGGTCCTCGGCAAGGTCATCGCGACCTCGAGCCTACGTATGCTCATTCAGATGAGAATGAGGAATCAGAGAAATCGTAGTTCGACTACGGGGTTTGACGGAAAAAGATGGTAGTGTGGAAACGGGGGAAAAAGAAAAAGTGTGGACACAAACGGGGGAAAAAGAAAAAGTGTGCTCGCCAAGATCATCGCAATCTTGTGCCTACGTATCTTTACTCAGACGAGAATAAAGAATCAGAGCAGTCGTAGTTCGTGGTACGCCCGCGAAACAAGGGAGTTGGTTGATTTTTAAAAGAGAGGCGTCCATTGCTTACACGAGTAAGAGAACTCGCACCTAAACAGTCGAAGAAAGATCAAAGACTTGAACCCCCATTTTTCACCTTGAAGAGTTTCAATAGTTATTAATCGTTTTGAGGTTTATTGTGAAAATCCGCTTGATGTTGGATCAAGGGTTTATTTTATGCGCTTGGTTGATTTGAAAAGAAACGATTTAATTTTAAATAATAGAGGCGACAATTGTTTACACACGAGTAAGAGAACTCGCACCTAAACAATCGAAGGAAGATCAAAGACTTGAACCCCCATTTTTCACCTTAAAGAGTTAGGATAATTGTTAGTTGTTTTTGAGTTTTGATTATGAAAATCCACTTGACGTTGGGTCAAGGGTTTATTTGTAAATGGAAAGAGTTTGGTTTGGAAAGACTTTGGTTTTGAGGTTGATTTGAAAATGGGCTCGACGACGAATCGAGAGTTTGGTTGAAAAGGGGTTCGTTTGAAAATGGCTCGACAACGAATCGAGAGTTAGTTGAAAATGAGTTTGTTTGAAAATGGCTCGACGACGAATCGAGAATTAGTTTGAAAATGGGTTGTCTATGCTAGTCCCTAGGGGTGCTCCTAGTAAACAAACCACAATCAAAAGAATATTAAATGCGTACATCGGAATGGGAAAGGGGTACATGTAAAGTACAAGGGATGACATGAAATAAAGGGTCTCATTGTAAGGTAGCCCAAGAGAAAGCCGTGTGTGTGCGAAGGTGTCCTAAACTAAGCCTTGAGCAAGCGTCGAGCAAGTGGATAATCATAATCAACAGTCCATCAATTTATTGTTTTAGGGTTTCGATAATTGTTAATGTTTTTTGGTTAAGGTGTGAACAAATAAAAAATGGTTAGATAAATATGAATATGGATAAGTATGAATATGATATGAACAATGATAAGAGTATGAATAACACAATGGACAAGATATAGTATTGACATAAGAAATAAGGTTGGTCTCGTCTTAATCACGATTTAATCGATAAATTGATAATCGACGACTTTTGACTTTCATTGACCAAACGTGAATAAAAGAATATGTGAAAATTAAATGGAAATGGAAATAAAATCGAAAATATGAATACAAAGAATAAAGGTCTCACCTTTATCGAGATTTAATCGAGAAATCGATAAATCAATCGATATTTAGTTCTCATGGACCCAAAATGAATAAGAATAATAAAAATGAAATAAAATAATAGAAATAGAATAAAAATCGAAAATGCTAGGAAAAAGAATAAAGGTCTCACCTTTATCAAGATTTAAAATCGAAAAATCGATAAATCTTGATGTTTTGGTTTTCATTGACCCAACAATAGATAAAAATAATGAGAAAACGACAAAAATGAAATTAAATCGAAAAAGTATAGGAAAAAGAATAAAGGTCTCACCTTTATCAAGATTTAATCGAGAAATCGATAAATCGTTGATGTATGGTTTTTATTGACCCAAATTGAATAAAAATAGTATAATGAAATAAATTGAAATAAAAAATAAATAGGCCTCATATAAATCAAGATTTTGAATCGATTTGAGAAAATCAACTTTAATCAAGATATTTTTGATATCATTGGCCCAAAAGATTGAAAATGGAAACGGAATTTAGATGAGAAAACTTAAAATCAAATAAGAATTAACAATTATAATTTGGAAAACTTAAAGACACTAAAATATTTTTTATGAAAACTTAGAAAACAATTTATTGAAATAATGTTAAAATAAAACAAAAAAACATAAAAGAAGAAGAGGGGTGATACGTTGAAACTAAGGAGTGTGAGGAAACAAGATGGGCCTCATGGCTCTACGGCCCACTACAAATAACACACAAGACCAGCTAAGGAAAAAAATCATGGATTATAGGATTTTCTTCTTTTAAAACCAAGCTTACAAAATAAAAAAAAAGAAATCGATCACAACTTATAAGAGAAAAAAACTCGCTTGAGACACAGACATCACCATCATCAGAAAACGTATGAAAGAAACGAATAAGCAAGAACAACACACACAAACACTCCGATCCAAACTTTGTTTCGTCCGATTCTCTTACTCAAAAAGGTTTTGTTTTGATCCAATTTTGATTTCTCAGGTTTGTTTCCTCTCACGACTTGGTTTTTTCTTTTCGACTCGTCGACCTCTCTTCTTCTCTTCTATTCTGATCTGATTTCGTTTTGGGTTCTTTGAATAGGATTGAATGTTGATGATTGGAAGGTGAATTTGAAATTCGTTTCTGGGTTGTATTGTATTGGTTTGAGTGGGTTTGATGAAGGTGTGTTGAAGGAAGGTCGAAAGATATTGAAGGGAAAGGTTGAGTCGTTCTCGGTTGTTGGGTGAGATTAAAGGTTGAAGAAAGCTTAAGAAAGGTGAAGGGTTGTGGCGGCTAGGGCTCGTTTGGTTCTCTGAACTCTTTTCGTGAGTGAGAATGAGACTCATTTTATAGAGTGGAAGGAGGGTGAATTGGGGAATCAAAAGAAATTGGTGAGCTGGAATTTTTGATGTTGTACGAATTTGGTGAGGTCGGGTGAGTATTTGAAATCATTGTGCTTTTGTGGCTTAAGGTTCGGCAATTGTTGCGGTGCGTAGAGTTGTGGTTTTGCTGCAGAGTGCTATATGTGTGGGTGTTGTGGAATGGTGTAGAAAATCAGATACAAGCTGGAATATATTGTGGAGGTGTACGGTTTTGCTTTTATCGTGTGTTGCAATGCAGGTTTTTCATTTTGCGGTTTTGGTGTCTATCATGAAAAGTTTGTGGCACTGGTTGTAAATGGATAGTGGGGTCGACTTCAAATGGTTGTATATGGCTTGGTTGTGTAATTGTTATGGTATGTGATGCTTTTTACGTGACAGGTTCATTGTTTGTGTGCAGGTTGTACTGAAAGGTGTTATTGGTGTTGTGCAGCGAATCATGAAAATGTGATGGTGGCTTGGGAAGCATATCGCAGCTGACCTGGCTTTGTTTTTTTCTTTATAGTAGGTGGTGTTTGTAATGTTTTGGCTGGGTTTATGCAGGTTTGTGTATGGGTGAAGATGCTGCTACACGCTTGGTTCGACACACTCGTTATGGCTGGACAAATTGGAACTTGCTTTGGCTTAAGGTTGTGTTTGATGTGTTGCGGCAATTTTTATGTATTCGTTTTGCTTGGTTTGATATGTGGCTCTGTTGTGAATTGATGCAAGTTACTGTCATGTGTTGCTGGTACGAATTATTTTACAAGTTTATTCCAAATGTTGCATGGTGGTGGGCAAGTCGTGGCCGAAGGTGTGATGTATTGGTGAGTTGTACGTGATGGCTTGGTGGGGTCAGGGTATATTCTACGGGTTTTCAATTTGGTGTGGTGGGAATTCGCTTTCATGTGTAGCTGTTAACTTTTATTTTTGTTACAAATTGTAGAAGAATATTTATTTGGGTTTTTTGAACGAAAGAATCTTATGGGCCTTGACTTTTTTTTTTGGCAAACCTTGATAATTTGGCACAATTTTGTAAAACAACTTGAAATGAAGTTTGAGAATCTAACATGGGCTTATAAATATTTGCAAGATGGATTCTAAAGTGGATATATGTTTTTGGATAGTGTAGAATTTTTACTTTTGAAAATTAATTGAAAAGGATGAATAAAAATAGAGAAGAAAAAGGAATATAGATTATCATATCAAAAAATTGGATATAAATGAAAAAAAAGGGTTAAAAGAGGTAATGTGAACAAATGGATATCTATGGATAACTAAAAATGAAGTGGATTGGATAATGAACTTGGTTTGAATGGAAAGAATTGGATCGGATTTTTTTGTAAAAAGTTTAAGAAAAGATTATGGATTATGGATGAGAATTAAGGGAATTTTGTAAAATGGATATTGGATAAGGGTTATGAAGAAAAGGATTTGGATATAAAATGGACAAACATGGAAAAAAAAGGATATGGTGAATAAAAAGGAGAATTGAGAATATGGTATAAATGGATTATAGATTTATGGATTAAAAGAAAGAATAATGGATAATGGATATTTGAAAAAATTGAAAAATGGATAAAGATGGATAATGAAAACTTGGACATAGGCAACAAGGAAACAACATATTTTTTTGATTTTTTTTAGCGGATGAATGTATAGATGAAAATTATACACAAGTAGGACAAATTTGGGGTATGACACCTCCTCAGCAACATGAACAACCTCCGGGTTGCTCCCTTCGATCTAGAACATCCATCTCATCCATTAATACCCTTGAGTATGTCTGAGTTGATTGATCTGATCTTCAAAACTCCTCCTTGTTTAAATGCCAGAAAGTATCTCCCAAAGATCTCATCCAGAACCAGACTGGATGCCTGCTCTGGTACCAATTGAAATTCTGGCCTATGCATACAGCAGATATCCTAACACATGTCAAGACATTGTGCTACATAATCTTTTAAACTTAGAGGCGCAACAGGAGACTGATACCTTGAATATTAGAACTGCACAATCACAGATGTCATGACATCTGATCCAACATGTTTATCATGAACCCTAACAGAAAATGTAAATCTGCAGAATGATAAAGAACACAATAATTGTTAACCCAGTTCGGTGCAACTCACCTACATCTGGGGGATACCAATCCAGGAAAAGGACTTCACTATTTGTAGAACCGTTACAAAGTTAAACTCCCACGTTTACAACTTTACACCTAACATCTACCCAATGAACATCTTTACCAAGGCTAAACTCAAACGTTTACAACCCTGATATGAGATACCCTACTCACTTCCCTTAATCACCAACTGTGACTTCTACATCATCCCTGTCAATACAAAAATCTGTCAAGCTTTCTTGACCAACAAGCTAACTCGGATTTGTTTAAAAGCTTCATCCAAGAACAATACACAATCCAATACCTTAAGGCTTATGGATCTGTGTGACACCTATATCTGCCATGATGCATCAACTGATACAAAGGGAGACTTACAACCTAGAGAGCCAACGACTCTCAAAACCCTAAACCCTTGTTTCTTACGCAAGAAAGCAAGGTTACCAAAAGGCGTACAAAGGCATATCAAACCTAAGTCTAAGTCTTCTATTTATAGAGTCTTTTACTTCCTTGGGCTTCAGTCTTCTGTCCTTGATCCATGCAGCAATTTCTCCTTGAGTGTTACAGCAGATTAAAAACTAACTTAAGCCATTCAGTCCAGGATGTCAAGATGCGTGTTAGGACATCTTGTTAGACATCACATCTTCAGCAGAATTATTTAGCTTGATCTCATTGTTGAGTTAACAATTATGTTTTACCAAAATTTATTCAAAACTCCAGAGCTTTCAAGACACATTAGAGATTGCCCATGAGGGTACTAATGATGTCAAACAAGCTAGGATCAACACATTAAATCAAGAATTTGAGTTGTTCTGTATTGAGCATGGTGAAACCATTGCGGATATGCAAAAAAGGTTCTCACATCTTATTAAACGATTAAATGCACTAGGTAATCCCGTTTTCAACGAACTTGCTACTAACAAAGTTTTGAGGTGTTTAAGTAAGGAATGTCAACTGAAGGTCACGACTATTAAAGAAACAAAAGATCTTAAGTCACTTGATCTTACGACTTTGTTTGGTAAGTTGGAAGAGCATGAACAAGAGTTTACTTGCTTGGCAAAAGAAAGGGAAGGAATATGAAAAAAGATCGAAGAATGAGAAAGGGAAAGACAAAGAAGAAGGGAAGAAGTCCATTGCTCTAAAGACTTCTAGCTCAAGGCCTTCTCAAGATGAGCAAAGGGATGGTGAACCTAAAGATGACAATGAATCTGACGAAGAAGATATGGGACTGTTCATAAAGCGAGTCAACAAATACATGTTAAAACATGGTGACAAATATCCCAAGTACCGTGATAAATCAAGAAGGTTATCAAGTCCCACAAAAGAATAAGATGAGAGCAAAAAGGGGAAGTCACAAAGTACGTGTTACAACTGTGGTAAACCTAGTCACTTTAAGCTGGAGTGTCTAAAAACTAAGAGTGAAAAAGGTCGTCACAAAATTTCTAGAAAATCTAGAAGAGCTCATGCCGCTTGGGAGAGCGAAAGTGATTCTTCAAGTGATGATAGCTCTACTTCAAGTGATGAATCGGCCAAGCCTTGCTATATGGAAAACAAAGGAAAGAAAAAGGTTGCAAGTCACTCCAAACTTCAAGCTTCTCATGATTTATCCTTTTCTCAACATCAAGAGTCTTTTGAAAATCGACAAAGACAAGTCATAGATGCCTTCAAGAGATTAGCTTCAAACAAGAGAATTATCTCCCATTTGGAAGCTAAGATTGCTGAAAATGAAAAACATGTGGAAGCACTAAGGAAATCTATGTCAGATATTCTAGAAGATCAAGATAAGGATTCTAGATCTTTGTGGAATTTTGGTTGTGAAACTTGTCATATTTGGCAAAAGGAGTCAAGGACTCTTAAAGCTAAACTTGATAAAGCTTTGCAACCCAAGGTTACCTTTGCTATATATACTTCCAAGTATGACTTACCATCGCATAATCCTTATCGAAGGTATATTTACGTTAAAAAGGAACCAAATAGCAAAAGATTATCTTCTTCTAACTTGTATTGTAACTATTATTGCAAAAAGGGACATACTATTGCAAAGTGAAAATTTAGGAAACTCTTTTTTCCTAATGGTTCCTTTTAACGGATGCCTAAGTGCAACTAAGGTTTTACTAATCCCCAAGGACCCAATGAAGATTGGGTACATAGAAAAATTTGTTAATCATGCAGGAAAAATATCTTGACTCTACGAAGAGAGTATGGGATCTCGTTCATGGAGAATCAAGGCACAACACGGTGACATATCCTTATTGTTTTGATCTATGTGACTAACAAAGCGGATTGTGTTACTAATCAGGTTAACTCTTTGTGTTTTTCTTTTAAGTGGTAAAAGTGTGTGAATAATTGATAATGTGTTGTTCAAGAAGTGTAGGAAAGGTATTATGTTCAATGATGTAGGTAATCTTAGACAATACTTACTCAAGTGCATCAAACTAGGAGTGATCAACATAAGATGATGAAGAATGAGGAGGAATGTGAGCAAGATTATCATCAAAATTGGGCAAGAAGAAAAGTCCAGTTGAAGTTGACAATCATCTTTTGAGTTGGAAGAACCTCCAACAATTATCAAATGATCTTCTTGAATATATTACTAATATCACTTACAAATACTTGTACAAGAAGAAATGTGGTAAGAACGTTATGGTCTCGTTTGTGTTTCGTGGCATGTATTGCATTTATTTCAACTTTCGTTTGAAAGTTCTTTGTGTAATACAAGTGCATCCTCCGTCTTGTGTACGGTGAGGTAATATCGTTTCAATCCTTTGCTTGTTACGTATGTAAGTGTTTCTTTTACCTGTTTATTTCATAAAAGATATATGATGAACTATATGTGTGATATTTGTGATATGTGTTATTTCCAAAAATATCAAATGTGATTGTTGGTTGTTTCATTTTACATGTTTATAGTAGCTATACATAAATGCAATCATACTTCATCTTTATCTTGAACTAAGTCATGCTTGCATGATTTTTGCTACATGATCTAAGCCAACAAATCATCAAACCTTATCATATGCATGTGTCTCAAATCAAGTTAGTATGCATAAGTCTAACTTGAGTCTTTTTTGTCTAGAAGTTTATTTGTGTCTAAATTTTTCAAGTGGAAGTTTATAGGTCGACACAAAATCGAACATGTTAGTCTGTATCATTTGAATTAAGATTTATATGTTGAATGGTTCAGTATAGATCAACCTGGTGTCATATAGTTCATCCTATGCAAATTAAAATTATGTATTTTCACATAACTAACAGTATAGGTCGGTACACGCATTTGTATAGGTCAGCCTATGACAGTAAGTGGACGAATTATGGCTCATTTGACCATAATTTTTTCATCTTCCTACATTCATGGTTGGTGCTGAAGCGGCAAGCAAAAATTAAGTTTGGAAGAATTCCATGATTAATCGTCTCCACAGGGATCGGTTCGAGGGAAAGAATGTCGTTCGACAATCTCTATATATCTAAGCTTGGTTTTAAATGGTTTGAGAGTAAAGAACCAAAAGAAAAACATATGAACAAGAAAATAAATACATTCTTTAGAGAGGAGAAAACTCGACACGAGTTGTATTTTCATCTAACCATCAAATACACAATCTACCAATCAGCTGTACGCAACCTAAAACACTCGTCAAAATCATCATGTATTCTCTCAATACCGTCTATGTCTAGAGCGATGTCGTGAGAAATACTGTATCCATCGCTATACAATTTCTCCATATAACAACCGATACAATAAGCTTTAAGTTCAACACAAAGCAAATATCAACCACAGATCGATTTCTCCAATTTGTGTATCGATAGATGAATATCCTAGATCCGGATTCGCAGAGGATTTGTCTACCACAACTCAAATCCAAACATCGATAAAGATTTTTAAAATAGCTCATATACAACACCATGATCAATACATATACATAATATCAGAGTAAACTTACATACAAACCCCACAAATGGAAACTACAAAGGGAAGCAAAAGAATAATCAAAATCTCTCACGGTGTCAATCACGATTAAAGAAGCTTCAATCCCAGATAATCAAGTTGCAACCTCCATTGATGTTGTTAAAGCTCTCTAAACTCCAAAAATGTGTTTGATGAAGTTGGGGTTAAAAGATCCCAAAAACATAAACTAAAAAATATCTAAAAATTGACTTTATAGGAAAATTTGGGGTCCCGTGTTCGCCCAGCGAAGTCTCGTTCGTCCAGCGAACATATGTCGCCTTAGCTACTGCCAAAACAATGTTTTCCACGCTTTTGAGCATTGTCTGTTCGCCTAACGAACTTGGTGTTCTCCTAGCGAACATGACAGCAAACCAGCACTTGTTTCGATAATAACTTTTGAACTGTAACTCCGTTTTACGCGTGGTCGGAAGCATTGGAAAGCTTATTCAATGCTCTATAAGACAATGAAAAATTATCATTGCTTGTATACCTACAAAAATTAGAGAAAAACAATTAAATTTAATGATATTTACACAATACGCAATATATACACTTTAATGTAAACTATATGACATATGCACAAAAGTTGAGGTTTATTAGTTGAATTAAGCCAATAAGTGCCAATTATTCACACTTAATATCACTCCAATTTAGCACTTATTAAACTCTCCCCAACTTAAAAAAATTTGTCTGCAAACAAGAATCAATCAACTCGAAGAAATAAAAGCAATAATCAAGAAATCATGCTCAACAAGTTTTTACAAACGGAAAACATATGTATAGTACAAATATCAAAAGTACATGCAAAGCAATGCTTACCACTAAACTACAATGACACCACGATTATGAAACAAAGTCTAAGCACAAAACACATGTCAAAAATTCTAAATCAATATAAATGTTCAAGAATGAATCACATCTAACACTACTCTTCATACACTCATCTAAAAACAATGCTAACAACAATTCAATTCATACATCCATCTAACAATCATAAATGAAATCATGGAAGCAAAAAGATCACTAAGGGCTTGAAAGGTTGTAGCTTGGCCAGGTTTCACAACAAAGGATCATTTCTTAGGCTATTGAATCGAAGTTACCACACAAAAGAAACATTCACTATACATGGTATTTACACATCACAACTTCATTCACCAATTTCTTTTCTCTATTGCTCACTCGAATACCCTAATTTTTACCCCTAAGATCCCACATGTCATTTGCATTTCATACCACAAGCTTTGGTTCTCTTGCTCTCCTCTTAAGGTTTGTTTTTTGAGTGAGATTGCCAAGCACCCATGTTCTCTTGTTTGTTTGATGTTTGTATTTGTTTATGTTTACTAACCATTAATTAAAATCCAAAAAAATGTTTGTTTTTCCTTTACTAACTTTTTCAGGAAGGATTTGGATCAAGGATATCAAATACCAGTCCCTCAGCTCGAATGAATTTCATCTGAACAAAGTCAAAGTTGATCGGCAAACAATTCAAAAATCATTTGATCAAGAATTTCCAAAATTCAATTGATTATTATTCAAGAGACTCCAAGTTTCATGTGTTTATTTCCATGCCTTTTTTGACAAAGCAAGAAGAATCGAGCCAGGACCATAGCAGCACTTTAAAAGGCAAATTTTCACAATTTTTCACTGTGGTAATCGATTACCAACATTAGGGTAATCGATTACTCAGTACGTTTTTTGTGAAAATGTGCCAAATTCAAATTCTGTAGCATTTTGGCACCAATTTTCAAATATTGCATCATGAGAATATTCTCGATCACCTCATTTTAATTCCCCTGCCTCATCATAATTAATTCCCATCATACACCCTCATTAATCACCATTTGATTTTGATTTTACCTCCAAAATTCAAATTCCAAGCCTAATTTTGTTTCCAAACCACCAAAATTTCCAAGCCTAAATCCTATAAATAGAGGCCTCATTTCATTCATTCTTCAAGCTTTTGCTAGCCAAATTCACCTTGCTAAAATTTCCCTCAATTTTCTCCAACTACCAAATTCACCAAAGCTCTTTCTTCCATTGAAAATTAGTAAGTACATCATTAGAACTTACTAATCTTTGAGTTAAACCTTCATCCATTCACTTTTTCATCATCAATTTATATAGATCAAGGCTTTGGAGTGTGGTTCTTTGGAGTTGATTTGAAGAATTTTCAGATTTGAAGTGGTAAACTCTTGATCCACCATTGTTGTTCTTGGTACATCCTTCACAATGTAATCTATTATTGATTCTTGTTGCTTGATCTTTGGATCTTGCAATTTTTGTTCCATTGGTGTTATTTGTTGTTGTTTTACTTGATTTTTTGTGCACAATTGCATCCTTGATCATAAGGTGTTTGAAGAAATGATTGATCAAGGATTTTGCATTTTTCAAACTATTTTTCTGCTATTTTAGCAGGTGTAATCGATTACCTTCCTGGTGGTAATCGATTATACCCTATTTCTGCACCTGGATTTGCCTTTTTATCAGTGGTAATTGATTACCCAGTGTCCAGAGTGTGTTTTTGGCTCTGTTTTGGGACTGTTTTAGGTCCTTTCCCTTCCTCTTCCATTTCCTTTTGATTTTTGCTTTGCACTACACTTTTAAAGGTCCTACACCTCTTTAAATTCAGTGGACTTAGGGTGTATATGAAGTTGGATAAACATTCATTAATTCAAATCAATCATTAAAGTGAATTGTTCAATTCATTTTAGGTGCTTTGTGTTAATGATATGTTTAGTGCTTTAATCCACCAAGATGAGTGGATGAACTTAAAGATGGAATGGTCTTGAATTTGTAATTCAATTTGGTTTTCCCCTCCCTTCTTATCATTTTCTTTGGATCGATGAGAATCTTCGATATCATTGGAACTTATTTTAAGTTCTTGATGAAGATGAGATCGTTACCTCTTTTCTTTTCGTGCGGTATTGCTTTTGGAGAGTGATCTAAATATCACTTCTCTAGCATGCATTAGCACTAAGATTTTTATTGACCGACCTCCCATAGTATGATCTTCCTCATAGATTGTGCTACAATTGCTTAACATAGCGCTATATATGTCCTGTATCGGAAAATGATCATTCGTGGCCCAAACTTATGTTTGAAAGCCCAAGGATGGTTCATTATTTGTCTTAGGTCCATTACTTATGAAACTTGTTGTTAGGAGGCTTTGATTTTATCAATCCTCTAATGAGTCTTCATTAACTTTGGCCTAAGTTCATCATTTAACCATCGTTGATCATTTGTTCTAACAACTAATCACTAACTCACTAACAATATTATTGTACTAGTTTTGCTTATCCTTCCTTCTCGCTCCCTATCTCTCTTTATTTTGTATGCTTTATATTATCATCTCATATCATTTTGTTTATGTTTCCGCCATTTTTTTTTTCTTTTGTCCACTTGGACCAATTGTTTATGTTTATGCTCTTTTCCTTTTGTCCATTTGAACAAAAAAACACTAATAAAGGCTTAAACCCCCTAAAAAACTTGTTCTCATAATGTTGGACTATGGCTACTATCCTTTGCATTTAAACATAGAACTTTGGATTTTGGGTACATGAAGTTCTCATTTGAAGACTCATTTTGATCAAGGTCGAATCTAAAGAAAAGAATGCTTATGCTATGGGCTTATTTGGTTAGACCGTTCTTATCCTTAGATTTTACCTTTATGAAATAGGATAGTCCCTTCTTCTCCACCCCTTCTTAAATTTTCAAAATCTCCTATCTTTTTTCAAAACCTTCTTGTTTTCAAAACTTAAAATCGCTTTCATAATAAAACCTTGACTTTGGTCAAGTGATTTTCAAACTTTGTTTTCTTTAATAAATGTCAATCAATGTTAATCATACTTTGACCATTTCCAAAAGACATAAAAAATACAAAACTCATTCAAACTTTTTGTGCTTTTGTGCACTTTTTCCTTTCAAACTTTTCAAAAGGATTAGACATGAGTCATCTTCTTTGATGAGATGTAAACCTCCTAACCATGGTATTTTGTGTAAAGTATGGTCATTTTCCACCTAGATGTTGAAGTGATTAGTCTTGTTGATTTTCATCCAAGCAAATCCTCCATCTTAATGTGATGCAAATGCCTCTTTCACCTACCTTTGGGTAATTAGTTGAGTATTCTCTCTTGAGAATAACGAGTTGTCTTTTCAAGATAAAATGAATAATAACCAATAATTTTCGTTGTTTGTACCACGAACTATGAGGTTTTGATCCTATATTGCACTTTGAGGGTATGTAGGCATGAGGCGATAAGTCTCTCCAAACACAAAAATCTTGAAAAATATTTCTCTTCTCATCTCCCCAATCTAATTTCAAACAAACCTTTTTAAACCAAAAAGCGTAGATATTTCAAAGGGTTCCTATAGAGTACTATAGACGTTTTGGGTACTAACACCTTCCCATCGCGTAACCAACCCCTTTACACATTCTCTGTTTGTTCTTGTTTTAGAACTCTTTAGGTTTTGTTCACTCTTTTTCCTTTCCTTTTAGATAAAATAAAAGTGTGGTGGTGACTCTTGCTTTATGAGTTAAGTTAATTAATAGCTTACACTCACAATTTTTACCGCTACAGAAAAGTGGCGAATCTGGTTCTTAGCGGGTTCAGCCTACTTTGATTTATTTACGCTTATTTGTTTGATTTATTTGTTATTACTTGTTCTGTTTGGGTGCTTGGTGATCTCTGTGTGGTGAGATAAGTCCTATACCCGGACTTGAGTGCACTTATGATAGGAGGGTGGTATAGTCTTGTTCGGCTTACGTAGAGTAGTCCTTACTAAGCTGACTTGAGATCCCCCGCTCAGTGGAGGCCCCTTTGGGATTACTGGTGTCATGCGAGTAGTCGCATTTGGCATTACTTTTCCCGACCTGGGAGCCTGAGAAGCTGAGGACCTTAGAAGCCTTTAACCCATCTTGGTCTTATTAGGACGTGGTGCAGTGGTTGTTCAGGTGTAGACTTGAATCAGTTGGTACGCGATACCACACTCAGACGAGTTTCTCTTGAGAATATTATTGGCTGACGAGTAGTCGTTTAAGCCGATAATATCCAAAAGATGGATCTATGACTCTGGGAACTTTTTTAGAACCTTGTTCTACAGGTGAATATAAACCATAGTACACACCATTGTGGGAGGTTTTTATCCTTGGCTCCATGCTCGTGACTCGAACCTTTGAATCCGTGAGCTTTGTGTGATCTTGTTTGTGGTTGCTGCATCATGCACCCATGCATTCATGGACATTTTGTTTCAATCAGTTTTCAAGGATCTTAGAGATTTTCCTTTGCAAACATCGCATATATTGTGATCATAGACATTGGAAGGAGAAACACTCAGAAGTACTGTTTCCGAGCTCTCGATCTTACAGATTTGAAAAAGCTAGTGTCCTTGGTAGTTGATCGTGCAGACTTCAGATCTCGTCATGGAAGACTTATATCTATTCTTTCTACCAACATTGAAGACAGAATTCTGAACACCCTAGTGCAATTCTATGATCCTGTCTACCGATGCTTTACTTTTCTTGATTATCAGCTCATGCCGACTTTGGAAGAGTATGCTTATCTGTTGGGTATACCAGTTTCTGATAAGGTTCCTTATACTGGTTTGGAGGAAGTTCTTAAGCCTCAAGATATTGATGCAGCCACCCATTTGACGAAATTCGATATAGATGTTAACCTTATGGTTAAGGGAGGCATCAAGGGTTTGACTTCTAATTTCTTTATTGGGAAAGCCACTTTATTTGCTAATGCTGGTAGCCCATTGGCGTTTGAGGCTATATTTGCTTTGCTTATTGTCATACCCCAAATTTTGACCACCAAGATTTCCCATCATTGTGCAAATCATCATCACATTATGGATGAACCATCATGCCTCATCAATCTCCTCAAAGAAGATTGAGCATTTACTACAATCAAAGATTAGGGTTTTGAGCCCTCTTAGAGCACTTAGACAAAGGATCAATCAATAAATGATATGATCTTCAACTTGTCTAGCCTCTCAAACACCCACAAAGGATCAAGAGGACTCTCACATCAAGAATAAAGCACAAGGTTGCAGCATTCCGAGTGGATCAAGCCTCAGGATCGCCAGTGTCACCAAATTAGGGTTTTGGTCGACCAAGGCCTCCAGATGAAAATTTCTATCTGGGCATGAGCCAATACCTCAATATATGGTCCTATAAGCTCAAAGGAATCTCAAGAGCCCATCCACAATGGCAAAATCACCTTGAGGGTCCATCTATCAAAAAATAAGGAATTAGGGTTTTGACCTAATTCAACCCTTGAGTTAACTTGTGAAGTGAGGCATGACTTGAAGCTTCAAAATGAACTCCAAAGACCTCAAATACATCATATTGACATGTTTACAAGATTTGATTGACTCAAAGAGCTCAAATCATAAGCCACAAGAACTCAAAACTATCTGATCACAAATTAGGGTTTCTGATGGAAAAAGTCAACCCTACCCTTTGACTGTTGGCCTACCCTTGGGGAGGGGTCCAAGACATTCCTAAATACCTTGGAGGCCATCCATGAAGTTTAATTAAGCCCAGGGATTGATTTCACAAAAGGATCACAATGTCAAAATTTCATCTGATAAAAAAGTCAATTGTACAAAAAGTCAAAGTTTGACTTTTTGATTTTTTGGTCAACCAAGACTCATTAACCCTAAAACAATGTTAATATGTGATTTGAATCATCATTCATCAAGAGAAATCAAAGAAAGTTAGTTAACTTGTAAAAGGGGTAACCATAAAAAAACTTAGAATTTTTCTAAGTTATGGAACAAAGTGGCTTGGGTACCAACTTCCAAGGACCATAACTTGAGATCCAAGCAACCATTTTGGGTGATCCAAAGCTGGATTTGTAGGTCTTGCTACACTCTACAAAAGCTTCAACTACATCAAACTCCAATTCCTCATGGATTTTAAGTTATGGAGTGATCAAAATGGCTAAAAACATGAAAATGACCTTTTTCCAACACTTAGTGAAATTTTCACTAAGTCAGAATCTGCCTTACTTTTTCCAAAATGTAGGGACATTTTTCACCTTGATCCAAGTCAAACCAGGTCTAGGGGTGAACATCAAAGTTAAAGTATGCCATAAGGGCTTTCCAACAAGTACCAGATCATCTCCAAATTCAATTTGAGCAGGGAGATACAACCCTTGAAACATGGCATCATAAACTGGTTTTACAAGGTAAAATTGTGCACATTTACTCGATTTGTCCAAATCTGATAACTCCAAGCCTTGTCATCAATTTGGACACATCAGAGGGTCAAATCCAAGGGGGATATCTGATCTCCAAGCCTCCCAAGTCCAAGAATCTACATTAGGCTTGTCATCCCTATAAAGGCTACAAAGATGCCAAGACTCCAATTTTGTTTCCAAGCATTCAATGGATACACCAAGGTGGCATGAAATGAGTCTATTCCAACTGAATTCAGCCAAGACTTATCTCTGAACCAAAGCTACAAAGCATGTGCCCTAATCTCAAGTCAATGGCTAGAGGAGACTTGAGATTCCTTTTGCATAACATTGGCCAAAGGCCTGCTGCTGTTGCCATTCACTATTGCTTGCAAAACAAACTTGCTCTACTATAAATAGATCTCATTTGTGCTCAGTTTAAGTACCCCTAAGCAATACAACACTTGTTTTCCTCAAAATCCCTCTCTTTAGGCCAAAATGTCTTCTTTTGCAAGGTATCTCTGAGTTTTTGAGTTAGAGAGCAATTCCACCACAGCTCATGATCTAAACACCTCTAATATGTTGTATCTAAGCTGTCCAAACACTAACATGTGACCTGTAACACCAAAATCACAAAGTCCACTTCCAAAACCTCAAAATTGGACTTTTTTGCATTTTTAAGCCATGTCTTGATTCAGTCACTTCCAAAACCAGATAAAGCATCAAACACACTCCAAATATCATCCTCAAATTGTCCCAAATGGTTCCCCTCATCTGGAACACCATTTGAGAGAATTGCCATATTGGTCACTTTTGCCCCTTTTGCAAGAAAGAGCCAAAACTTGTTCCTAAGGATTCCAGCTGGTTCCAAATTATGCATTGCTTTGAAGTCCACTGATCATAAACATCTCATAGATGTTATATATGTTGTGTTTGAACCAATTTGCCATGTAATTCTTGCCTGTGCCATGTGTTAGCATAGAAAATGCAAATATAGGCCTATTTCAAAACCACTTTAAGGTTTTAAAATAGGGACCTCATCTGAAAAAACCAAGACCACCATTGGATTCCTTGGGAAATTCTAGGCCAGATGCATAAAAATTTTGTCCCAATCCATGGAGAAATGAGAAAGTTAGAGGCTTCACGTAAATGGCCCAAAAGCTGGCCTTGCCTTGCCTTGCCTTGCCCAGGCCTAAAACAAGGCACCCCTTATATATTTATGGGGTGGTTTTGATACACGGATGTATCACCACCCCAGTGGTTGCACGCGCATGTGTTTGGCTTGGAGGTCTGGGGTTCGAATCCCCCTCGCCCCAGACCCTTTTTTTTTATCACTTTTTTCATTTTTTATATTATTTTCTTAAATGATTTGAAAAATCAATTTCTCTCTCAATTTTAATTATTTTTTAGGGTTAAATAAGTTTTAAGTCCCTATAAATAACGCGATTTTCAATTTTGGTCCCTCTAAAATTTTTCATTAAGAATTAGTCCCCATAAAATTTTCCATCTCAATTAAGAGTCCCTGACGTTAATTTGGGGTAACGGAGGCACACGTGGCTGCCATGGTGGATTTAAAAATTAATTTATTCTGATTCCATGTATTATGACTGTGCTTCCATAAATAGGTTCAGATTGATTTTGATCTAATTGCATTTTACTCTTCACCTTTCTTCTTGTTGTTGCTTGTTATCTTCAAGTGTCATCCCTCTTTCATCGCCTTGGTAAAAAAAAATCATCTTTCTTGCTTGTTCGTCTTCGTCCTTCACTTTGGTATAAAATGTCGTCTTCCTTGAGCCCAATGTCGTGTGCATCTGTGAAATCACGAATTGGGAAATATTGTGGGTGTAAGGTTCGTATGGTCTCCTATCATTGCAAAAGTGGACCAAATAAGGGAAGGTTATTTTGGAGATGTCCTTATTGAAGGAATGCTGATACTTGTAATCTTTTTATTTAGGATGATGATGTTGCTGAAAAATATGGATATGTTGATGAAGTTGGAACGAACTCGGATTTGGAAATTGTTGGCTATATGAAGTCGCTTCATGAAGAAATTAAGAAGAAGAACAAGATCTTGAAGAGCAAGTTGAAAACAGAGACATTTTATGCAAATTGAAGATGTGGTGTCTTGTTGTTTCATTTGTGTGCAATGTTTATTTTCTCATGAAATGTAGATGTTGATGTCCTTTGTTGTTGTTTATGTTCTTTGGTTAATGGAATGTAAGAAATTAGTGATGTAATCTACTTTGTGTTCAGAAATGAAAATGGTAATTTTGATATTGTTGATGTAATCCGATTTGTTTAATAAAATGTTATTGATGTAATCTACTTTGATCCAATGTTGTTGTTGTTGTTTAACCATGTTTAGTGTAATTTTGTCGTTGTTGATGTACTGTGATCATTATGAACATGAGTTGATGTAATGTGATCAAAATTTACTGTGTTCAATTTAATGTAACAAATTATTGTTTTTGTACCTTGTTTAGTGTATTTTGAATGACACAAAATGGATGGCCAGAATACAAACTGCATAAAATGGTCATATGCAGTAGAATACAAACTTATGTAGCCATTAAGTTGCAGTAGAATACAAACTTCATTCCAAGTTTCAAACTTAATACAAACATAGTGTATTTGAACATGTCATACTTAATACAACAAAAGGGATGACACAAAAAGGTCATATGCAAGCCATATGATAAAAGACAACAGTTTACAACCATTCTTACTACATTAGTGCATTACAAAAAAAGTTTCACAGCAGACAAGTTTCACACAACATAATCTCCAAATAAAACACCAAAAGTTTCACAGCACACAAGTTTTCACTGAGTCAATCTCCTTTCTATGTCTTCCCAGCTCTTCATTCCAGGCAGACTGACATCACTTGTGTCATCTCCAACAATAAGTACTGAATCTTTTGGATCTCTTCCTGGACCCACAATGTTACGAGTCTTAAGAGTCCTTAGCCGATCACTTTGTCTTTTTTCTATTGCAATAGCTTTCTTGGACTTCTTTTTTGGACTTAACATAGCTTTCACCTGGACAACATTAGTATATCATTAGTATAGCAAGAAACATGGTTTTGGGCCACTAACATAAATAACCAACAAAACCAAAGCAAATAAACTAAAGTATAACATGTAATAAACTTACAGGGTCTTGGACAAAAGGTTTTGGGGCACTTGAAGATGGTGCACTTGGTTTTGGTACCTTTGGTCTTGGACCAAAGAAAGTCCTTACTGCACGTTTTGTTGGAGTTACTGCATCAGTGTTTGGTGTACTAACACCACCAGTTGGTTGAGTAACAAAATCAGTGTTTGGTGTACTAACAGATTCAGTATTTGCAGGTGATGTATCTATACTAAGTGGTTCTATTTCTAGGATTTCATCATTTTCCAACAGGGAAGCCAATTCATACAGATCAATACCACAGTACATCTTCATTGCCTCAGAAGAATTCACAGAATTTTGAGTAGGATTCATAACATTCTGCACATCATTCTACACATCATTCTGCACATCATTCTGCACATCATTCTGCACATTATCAGTGGGTGGTTGTAAAGGAACCTTTGACTTTGTTGTTCCTTTTGGCCTACCCTGTAAAATATGAAATGGCACATTATCACAAGTTTAACATACATTTCTTTGCCTACAAGTTTAACATACCAGTTTATGAAAGACAAGTAAGAAGTTACCCTTTTTTTTGGTCCTGTCACAACACTTGGAGTTTGGCTTGCTTGTGTTGGTGCTTCAACATCTCTTGGCAATTCACCATCAACAACCACTAGTTGTTTTTTTTCTTGCATGTCCTCTTATTGTGTCCATATTCAAAACAAACCTTGCATCTATGGCTTGTGTTTGACCTTTGCCATCGTGTTTGGGATGCCTCATCAGGGTCTCTCCTACGGAGTTTCTTTGGTCTTCCAGGACCCCTCTTGAAACCTGGTGGCAGGATTTCTAGATCTGTTGTCCTTGGCCATTTATTTTGCCCATTAATAGGACTGATGACTTGATTGTAACATGCCAAATAGGTATCCTTATGATAACATTTGTTCACACACTTGATTGGATCATCTACCTTCCTATGTATGGATGCAACTGCATGTCTACAAGGGATCCCTACCAAATCCCAAAAATTACAAGAACAAGAGTGTTTTGCCAAGTCCACAACAAAAGAATCTGTGAACATGACATGGGAGACTTGAAATTTCAACAATCCAGCATATGTAGGCAACCAGTTTGCACTCTTTTCTATCTCCCTATCTAACCTTCTTAGTGGTTTGAACATAACTTCTCCTTTGTAGTTTTCTACCTTCTCCCTAAGAGTGGCAAACCTACCTATTAGATAGTTTCTAATCCACTCTAACATGGTAATAATAGGCTTATCCCTTTGCAGCAAAATGGTTGCATTGAAGGACTCACTAAGGTTATTCATAAGAACTTCACACTTAGATTAAAATGGGAAAGCATGCTTACACCACTTATATCTAGGTATTGCACTTAACCATTCAAAAGCATCTAGACTCACCTCCTTGATCTGATTCATCTTCTCCTCATGGGCCTCAAAATAAGTTGCCTTAGCTGCAGCCATTATAAGATCTCTGAATAATGTACCTCCTCCATACTTCTTCTTGAAATTTGCATATAAATGCCTTAAACAAAATCTGTGTTCAAATTCAGAATATTCTTCCTCAAAAACCTGGACCAGTCCCTGTTAACAGCATTTGCATAACCACTTATTAATAAACAAGCAAATAAAAGAAAAGTAACAAAGAGTATATATATTGTTCATACCTTCTGTTGATCTGATATAAAACACCACTTATTGTCACTACCAATGTCATCAAGAAGCAATCTAATAAACCAACTCCAAGACTCTCTTGTCTCAGTTTCTACAACCCCAAAAGCTAGTGGGAGATATTGGTCATTAGCATCTCTACTGACAGCTGTCAACAAGATTCCACCATATTTGTTTTTTAGGTGACAACCATCTAAACCAATAAATGGCCTACAACCTAGCTTGAATACTTTCTTAGTACCATCATAGCAAGTATAGCATCTTTCAAACTTTGGTGGTATACCAGAAATGTTCAGCTTGAATGTGTTTCCAATAGATGCCTTCCTCAATTCAGCTGCATATGACCACAACATGTTGTATTGCTTGGCTGAGTCCCCTTCAACCACCCTTCTAGCTAGCTGTCTTGCTTTAAAAGCCCTGCAACCAGTTATCTCTGTAGAAAACCTCAACCTTACATCAACTACCACTTCATTCAATTTCATGCCTGAGTTGTTCTTCAGCTTGTCAACTATCACTCTAGAAACCCATTCTGCATTTGCATTTTTGTTGAAGAATTTTCTGCCACACTTATGCTTATGAAAAAGTGTCTTGATCCTAAAAGTAGTTGTTCTCAAAACCCTACTACATAACACAGTGTAGTCACATTGCTTTTTATCCTTGCAAACAATCCTACACCTATTTAGGTCATTTTTAGCAAACATTACCTCTCTACCATTCAACAATTATGTTCCAACACAACTTTCTTAAATTGTTTCAAGGATGAGAATTCCATTCCAACCTTAAACTTAAATTCCTTTCTGAGCTTCTCATCTTCATTAAACCTTACCAATGGAGGCCTTTCATCAGCACTGTCTCCTCCACTATCAAGCTCATCAGTCATGTAATCATCTTCAATTACATGCTCCCTATCCATCTCAGTTGTGGTATGAACACTATTGTTCACTTGACTTGTACCCTCAACAACATCAGGTTGTGTCCTAGGCACGGCAACATCAACTCCACTATTTAAACCCACACCTACATCCTCATCACCATCATGCATCCTCTCTTCTTCACTATCTTCAAATTGAATCCCATCCAACGTACCTTCACTTGACTCACTCTCATCATCACCTTCAACATTTTCATGACCTTTTTCTCTCTCTAATATCTTCTCCATATTTGTCTTCTCACCACTTTCCAACTTTGCCTCAGTGTAAATCTCAACTTCACAGTTACTATTCTCAGCACACATAGCTAACATATTAGCATCCTCATCATTAACAAATGGTTTTAGACCATTTTCCATACTACCATTTTTAGACTTCCACCACATTCTAACATCTTCATGGTTAAAGGAAAGGTCTATAGATTTGATTAGGTCACGAGCTTCAAAATAAGACTAATAATCTGTGTCTTGTCCACTAAAAGCATAAACATCCCCTCCTTCATATCTCAACCCCACATCCTTTACAAAAGACCCTTTCGTATAAAAAACAACCTTAAACAGCCCCATACCCTACACATTACAATAACAACACAAGGGTATATCAAACTTTGCAAAATCAAAACAAAACCATAACCTACGACAGTCAATAGTACGAAACCTAAAAAACATTTTTCATCTAAATTATTCGAAGGACCGCACAGTACACGAGCAAGTGGGAATACAATAATGGAACTTACCTGAGGTTTGGGACCACCTCTGTCTAGGGGAGAACGCGATTGGAAACGGATACAGGGACCACCATGAACGAACGGTCGCCTTCAAAAAGGAGAGAGTGAAATTAGGGATTTTGTGTTAAGTGTTTCTGATATTCGTGAGGTAACATGTATTGTTATTTGAGAAGCCCACAATTCATGCCACATCACTTAAATGAAATTAGAATAAATTAATTTTTAAATCCACCATGCCTTCCACGTGTGCCTCCGTTACCCCAAATTAACGTCAGGGACTCTTAATTGAGACGGAAAATTTTATGGGGACTAATTCTTAATGAAAAATTTTAGAGGGACCAAAATTGAAAATCGCGTTATTTATAGGGACTTAAAACTTATTTAACCCTATTTTTTATTAGTTCTTTTTGCAAAAAATCACAAAAATGTTAAAATATTTTATTCCACAAAAAAAATCAAATTTATATTATTTATTTAATATAGTTGATATTTTTGTAAATAAATTCATTTTTAATTGTTTTTTAAACATTTCAAAAAGGAATTTTTATCTTGAAAATCAAAATCAAATGAGTTCTAAATCAACTTGTGATTAAAACCTTATTTTCAAACCTTAACCAAAAAAACACAAGTGATTTATTCAAACTTATTTGGTATTTTTTTAATCATTTTTATTCATTTTCTTTAAAGAATTACTTTAAAAAAAATGAAAATTAGGGTTTCTTTGATTTTTGATCCTTATCAAACATTTTCAAACATCTTTTGGGCCTCTTGGTAGAGTGTAAGTCCCGTCCCTCTGTAAATAAAATAATCTTGGGCCTCAGTCATTGTATAAGTCCCCGTACAATTTTCAAAACGACGGTACGATCACTGTATTTCCATGGGCCTCTCCCTAAGTTGTAAGCCCCATCTCTTGTATAAAAATAAATCTTTGGGCCTCTGATAGAGTGTAAGACCCAATCCTTTGTAAATACAAACCTTTTCGGGCCTCAGATGTTGTATAAGTCCCACTGTATTTTCAAAATCACAGCGCGTTCGTCGCCTTTTAAAACAAAATCATCTGGGCCTCCCCTCGTGTTGTAAGTCCCATCTTTCTCTTTCAAAACATCTTTTAGGCCTCAGATGTTGTATAAGTCCCATTAGATTTTCAAAATCACAGCGCGTTCGTCGCCTTTTAAAACAAAATCATCTGGGTCTCCCCTCGCGTTGTAAGTCCCATCTTCCTTTTTCAAAACATCTTTTAGGCCTCTGATAGAGTGTAATACCCAATCCCTTTTTTAACCAAAATAGTCTTGGGCCTCAGTCATTATATAAGACCTATTACAGTCTTCAAAACAACGATGCGATCACTGTTAAACCTTGAACCTCTCCTTGAGTATAAGCCCTAACAATCTTTTCAAAAAGAACTTCTCTTCTGATTTAGGTTCATATATACAGTCTTGCCTTCTCTTGGGCTTAAACAATATGGAACAAAGAGAAAGGCAGTATTCTCGGTGAACCCTTTCTCAACTGTCACTATTAGAAATTGTCAAAGAAATTCTATTCCCCAGAGATGAATTATTCTCGGTGAAACTTCTCTTGAATTTCTTCAAACCCTAGAACTGTTCACTAAAGGATTAATTCTCGGTGAAAGCATCCCCGCCTCCTCTTGGGCTTTGTACAAGGACCCTCCGGCTTCTTATAAGTTCTCATGCCTTCTCTTGGGCTTAATACAAGGACCCTGAAGACCTCTTAAAGGTATAGGACAGAAATTAGTCATCCTTCGTTAGAGCTGTCTTTCTAAAAAGCGTCAAAACCTCAGACCAATTTTAGGGTTGATACTCATCCCTTCAAAGAGTCAGCCTCCTCTTGGGCGTTATGCAAAGATAAACTCTTCCATACCAGTAGACTCGAACATTCTAAATCCCCTTGAGTCTCAAAGACATTCTCAAGTTCCCTACAAACATAGGAAAAAACCCCGGTCATTTTTTTTATCAATCTCCAGTAGGGATAAAACCCATGGGTTCTAAAACCCAGTCTATCTCCTAAAAATTCCCCAACCAGGGTCAGTTTATCACCAGTATCAGAACCTCAAGGCATCTGATACCTCAACTCTTCTGTAACCCGCAGCTAGAGTTGATTCCCCATTTGGACCTGCCTTGGGATCTCAATAATCCCCAGCAAAGCTAGCCTCCTCTTAGGCTTTGTATAATGATCCTTCCGTTCCTCAGCATAGCCAGCCTCCTCTTGGGCTTTGTATAATGATTCTCCCCAGCGGAGCTAACCTTTTTCAGACTCTCTTGTTGAGTCAATCACTCTTTCAGACTCTCTTGTTGAGTCAATCACCCTTTTAGACTCTCTTGTTAAGTTAATCACCTTTCAGCACTCTCTTGTTGAGTCAACCCTTTTAGCCTCAATCTCGGGCTTTGTACAAGACAGATAAAACCACTCTCTTGTTGAGTCAATCTTTCTCCAGCCTTCTCATAGGCTTTATATAATGATTTCCCTTAGCAGGAGTTAGCCTCCTCTTAGGCTTTGTATAATGATTTCTCCAGCTTGTTCAGCCACAATCCTGGGCTTTGTACAGGACAGATAAAAGCACTCTCTTGTTGAGTCAAACCCTTTTAGCCTCAATCTTAGGCTTTTTACAAGACATAAATCGTCATAACCTTCTTTTAAGCTTGGGACAAATATCTTCCCCAGCGGAGTCAATTCCTCTCAGCCTTCTTTTAGGCTTTGAGAAATAATTTCCTAAGCAGAGTCGAACTTATTTCAGCCTCAATCTTGGGCTTTGTACAAGACAGATAATACTCTCCCGCAAAGTCAAAACTCATTTTAACCTCCATCTTGGGCTTTGTACAAGATACCTAAAATATCCTCAGCCGAGTCAGTAAAGTCCCATTTTAGCCTCAATCTTAGGCTTTGTACAAGACAGATAAAGAGTTATTTCCCACAGAGTCAGTCTTCTTTTCAGCCTCTATCTTGGGCTTTGTACAAGACACATACAAACCCTCCCCGGCGGAGTAAAAATATTTTTTAGCCTCAATCTTGGGCTTTGTACAAGACAGACAGAACATTTTCCTCAGAAAAGTCAAATTTTTAGCCTCCTCTTAGGCTTTGTATAAGGATATCCCTAAAGAGTCAGTCTCTTTTAGCCTCAATCTTGGGCTTTATACAAGACATATATAAACACTCTCTTGTTGAGTCAGTCATTCTTAGCCTCTTCTTAGGCTTTGTATAAGGACTTCCCCAGTGGAGTCAATCAACCTCTTAGATTCAACCTTGGGCTTTGATCAAGGCACACAAAAATCAACATACCCTCCGAGGAAATCAAAATCCCTCTGTAGGAAGTCATTTTTCTGTATTATCATATGTCAAAACAGAAACTCCCTTCTTTCATCTAAATGCTGTAAGCGGCAAGCCTCTGAATTATTTACATCCATGCCACTGTCCCTCTCTTAGCATGAAAGATTCCTAAGGAAAATAGCATTGCTCTACACTGAGTTAAAGTTTCCCCCTTCAGGACAAACCCCCTATAAAGGAAATTATGGCATTGTTGGATTCACATATCCCAGTTAAAGTAATTCTCCTTTATAAACAGTCACCCAATAGTTGTGATAAACAGACGAGATGTCTCCCTTTAGAGAGGACAAATTCTCGCTCAGTCGAACCTCTTAGCTTCAATCTTGAGCTTTGAACAAGACACAAATACTCCATTTAGCTTCAATCTTGGGCTTTGAACAAGACACCAAAATATCTTTTTCCTCCCTTAGAATAGGAGGAACTACGATTGCTCTGATTTCCCTGTTTCGTTGGAATACGTAGGCACAAGATTGTGAAATCTTAGCGAGCATACCAAACAAAAACTCTAGGTCCAGTACCTTCATATCAATCAAAACTTAGGTCCAGTACCTTACCAAAAACATCGGGAAAACCCGAACATCAACAAAAACTCACTCTCCCCGTCATATTTCCCAAGAAACTTTCCCAACCCATTAACGGATAAACACCATCAAGTACAAAGCAGAACCTAAAGCTAACAACCTGTGGATAACCACATATAGGATGGGAAATTGATAACTCCCCATTGTATAACCTGACCCCGAACTCCCCGAATATCTTTAAGCATTTGTTCAGTTAAACATTCGCGTACAAGGTTAGTTTTAGATAGCTTCCCTTTCCCTTCCAGCTTCACGAGATAAATAAGAAATCAGAAAGTAGCACCCCCTCCTCTTAATTGAGGAGAAAACCCAAATTCCGCAATAAGGTGGTCGCGTCACCGACAAAAATCGTGCGCTACAGTGAAATGGCGACTCTACTGGGGAATTTATTTTATTTGTTTAGGACTAGGATTATAGCTCCTAAGAGGTCTAGGATGTTAGTTTTAGGAATGAATATATATATATATATATATATCGCTTTTCCTACTTGATATCCGTGTTTATTTTTCTGCTAATGGGACTGCAGGTGATGCCGCATCTGGAAAGTTTGAGTGATACCTAAGATAAGTGATAGCATATATGGGTGGTCTTACATGGAGTGATTACCGAATAAGCGATCCTGGTAGACCATCGAATCAGTGGAGATACCCTTTGCGGATTCAATGTCTAAACGACTTCGGTTGTTGAAAGCAGATTAATCGATTGTGGTATCCATGAAACTGAGGATTTAGTAGACTGAGATCATGTGACTATTTTATAGTGTGGAAGCTATCGGAAATAGTTGTCACGTGATACTACCCTCATTTGAGATTACCCTAAGATACTACAGCTCACTCGGGTGAACCAGCCTATTGTTGTTATCCCAAGGGGGTCAATGATTTTGAGGACAGGTACAAAAATTCACCATAGTAAAACCTTTGGGAATGGGTAGAGCCATGACTTCATGCTCGTGACGCTGAACCTTTGAACCCATGTTTTTTCTATGTTTTTGTGTGCTGCATTCATGCATTTATTTTATAAAAAAAAACTTTAAACAAAGAAAATTTTCTCTTCTACTCTCTCTTTTTTCAAATTAAACTAAAACAATGATTGTAAATATCAGAGAGAAAGATCACGTTATGGATTTCGGTAGAAGGAAGACGCACAAGTACACCTTCAAGGTTCCAAAATTAGAGGATTTAAGAGGGTTGGCGAGGATGATCACCAACCCTGATGCTTTCAAAGCTAAGTACGGAGGAATGTTGTCTTTGTTAAAAGTCCATGTAGTTGAAGGAATCCTGTCCACATTCTCGGATTATTAACTAGCACCAAAACTGGAGGAGTACTCTCACCTGACTAATTTACCCATCACTGACCAAGCTCCCTTTTCTGGACTGGAAGAAATTCCAAAGGATCAAACCATTGCAAGAGCAATCTATTTGGACGAGTCAGAAGTCATGACTCACATGACCATTAAGGGTGGAATCCAAGGCTTACCAGCCAAGTTTTTGGTAAAGAAAACTCTGTACTTTGCTAGTATAGGGAACGTGACTGCTTTCGAGAGCGTCTTTGTTCTGCTCACCTACGGGTTATTTCTGTTTCCCAACATTGATAACTTCGTTGATATTAATGCCATTAAGATATTTTTGATCGGAAATCCTGTACCGACCTTGCTCGCAGATGTCTATCATTCTGTACACTTAAGAGATTTGTATGGCGGAGGAATGATCACATGCTGTGTACCCCTGCTATACAAATGGTTCACCTCCCATTTACCAAAGTCTGCTGCTTTTTGGGATCATAAGAGTGCTCTACGTTGGTCACAGAGAATCATGTCTCTTACCAACTCTGACATAGATTGGTACAATCGAATCTATGACGGGATAAGAATCATTGACCGTTGTGGATATTTCCCTAATGTACCCCTCATAGGAACTAATGGAGGAATCAACTATCATCCAGTTTTAGTTCGTCGTCAATTCGGATACCCGATGAGACATATCCCGCGTAATGTTCATCTGGAAGGTCTTTTCTTCAAGGAAGGAGAAAATGACAGGGCACTAAAGACAGAAATAGTGCATGCCTGGAAACATGTTCACAGGAAAGGAAGAGAGTCTTTAGGAAAACCAGACTGTGTCTCTGTGGAACCTTATCTCCACTGGGTACAAGCTAGAGCTCTCAAACTGAGGATGCCTTACCCTCGTCAAGAAGTTCTTCCGTTAAAGGAATCTGTCCTTTATTTTATGTCTGATACGGAAAAACTCCAGGTCACTCTCAACAAAGTTCAATGGAAAAAGAAATCTTGGAAGAAGAAGTACCACATTCTCAATGTGGAGTGTACCAAAATACAGCAACTGTTAAAAGAAAAAGATGCTCTGATCGAGATTTTAGAGCAACATGCTGTAGAAGATCAAGAAGATCGAAGGAATTTGCTCGCTCCTTTCACTTGGCAAAGGAATGACAACCCGACAACGACTCGAGAGGCCCGGTCAAAGAAAAGGAAAATACCAGAACCAGCACCTGAGCCCTCCTCAGAGAGGACTCAGGATCCCTAAGTTTAGACATTTCTTTTTGCAGCACTTTGTAAAATACTGTATTTCCATTCCCGCAATCTTTGAATTCAATAAAACGGGGTCTCCCCACTGTATGATATTTGCAATCCAATTGTTGAAGTTTCTTTTGATTAAAATAAATTTTAAATATAATTATTGCATATCATTCATCATTCTCACATAACACATTCTTCTTACCTATGAATCTCACGTCTGTGTCTTGATTCTAGCGTCAAACTGTCTCATTCATACAATACTCGGGCCAATCGACAAAAGAAGATGGATGATCTTGAGGAAGAGAACAGAGAGTTGAGAGAAGAGATCGACACTCTGAAAGAAGATCTGAGGAAACTTTACAATGACATGCAATCTTTGGCAGCAGCCCAGAAACAACAACAACGGACTGTGATCTCAGAGATCACATCTACGCCCATAATAGAGACATATGATCCTCGGTACAACATGCCTAAAGATCGTCCCTGGGGCATACCACTCAACTATATCCTGGAAGGATATATGTCGCCTCTCACAGAAGATCCGGAAACTGCAGCAAGAACCGCTGGGCCTGAAGGTTACAAACTTCGGGAAAGCGAAGATGCAAGGGGCATGACAGCAACTCCTGAAGGTTACAAACTTCGGGATAGGGAAGCACCAAGAGTCACTACCATAATGACTATACCACCACCCGTGGTACACACTGTCCCGGAAGGACAGATTCCACAGATACCTTCTAGTGGAAATGAAAGTATGTACGACCGAATGAATGAGTTCCATGAGCAATTCCTGGAAATGCAGAAGGAACTATATGCCATTCGCTGTCAGGATCTATTCGGAAAAGATGCCGCAGACCTTTGTTTGGTCCCCAATGTGAAAATTCTGCACAAATTCAAGGTGCCCGAATTTGAGAAATACAAGGGCAACTCTTGCCCTCAAAGTCATTTGGTGATGTACGCTCAAAAGATGTCAACTCAGACAGAGAATCAACAGCTATTGATCCATTATTTTCAGGATAGTTTAACTGGCGCCGCACTCAAGTTGTACATGGGTTTAAACCGCACTAAGATCGTCACTTTCAGAGATCTTGGCACTGCCTTCGTTCAGCAGTATAAGTATAACCTGGATATGGCACCAGACAGAGATCAACTCAGAGCAATGTCGCAGAATGACAAGGAAACCTTTAAGGAGTATGCTCAGAGATGGCGTAATATTGCCACCCAGATTTGTCCACCTCTTGAGGAAAAATAGATGACAAAGATCTTCTTGAAAACATTGAGCTCATTTTACTACGACCGAATGGTCGCCAGTGCGCCCAGCGACTTTACTGAAATGGTAAACATGGGAGTTTGTCTTGAAGAAGCAATCCGAGAAGGATGTCTGGTCAAAGATGTCGGGCCATCAAGCAGTACCAAAAGATACGGTAGTGCTTTCCCTAAGAAAAAAGAGCAAGATATTGGTAATATCTCTCTCGGAAAGCAAAGGCGACGATACCAACCAGTAGCAGCTGTATCTCCTGCTATCAACCCTGCGCCTATTCCAACGTATCAACCTCAAGTTTCTCAGAGACAACCGAATCAACAACAATATCAGCAAAGGACACAACAGCCCCTTTAGCAGGTTCGTCCTCCATACAACAATAGTAACCGTACGACGCGACCACCAGGGTTCGACCCTATACCAATGTTGTACGCATAACTGTTTCCACTACTACTGGTCAAGGGGCACGTCCAAACCAGGTCTTCTCTTACAATACCGGAAAATCTGCCTTTTTGGTTCAAAGCGGATCAAACTTGCCCTTACCATCAAGGAGGACCGGGGCATAACATAGAAAATTGTCTCAGTTTCAAATCCGATGTGCAGAAGCTTATCAGGAACAGGGTCCTATCCTTCAAGGATACAAATCCAAATGTTCAGAAGAACTCATTGCCTCAACACGAGAAAGTTGTGATAAATTTGATAGAGGAAGAATCTAACCACAGCTATCAAGTTCATGATGTACTCTTATTGGGAACAAACCTGGTCAAGATGCATTACAGACAAAGTGGATACGGTCATGTACCGTCTCATAATTATCACCAGTGTGATATTTGTTCTAAAGACAATCAAGGATGTTCTATGGTGCAATCAGGTGTGCGGGAACAGATGGATCTCGGATGGATCCAAGATCACCGAATTCGTGAGGTCAATATGACTTATACGAATTCCAACATCATTCAAAACCACGACATATGTGCGATGAATATCAACTTGGTGGCAATGTACTCAAGGCAAAGCCAAGATCATGATCTGCCACGACACGAATACGATTCCTGTCTGATCTGCTCGGTAAACAATAAGGGATGCTCTTTCGTATAAGAGACCCTCCAGCATCAGATGGATCTTGGATGGATCCAGGACTACCATGATAGAAGTCATTATCAGGTTAACATGATCCAAATCTTCGATATTCACTTGATGAATACCAGCTTGGTGGAATTACACACTAAGCAAGTCCAGCTCAGTTTTCTGACTTCGCATGAGTATCAGACCTGTAGAGAATGCCATGAGCACAATCAGGGATGTGCACTCGTTCAAAGAACACTGCAACACTTGTTGAACCACTGGTGGCTTTCGATCTATTTAGATGAAGACACAGAACAAGTCAGTATGGATAATGGGAACCCTACTAGGCATCAAAGTCAGGATGTTCGATTAATGGAAACAGATCAAGTGAGGTTACACTGCATATAAAGCGGACGTGGCCGGGTGCTACCACACAACTATGAGCGCTGTAGAGTTTGCTCGGAGGATAACCAAGGTTGCTACCTCGTGCGAGCAGCCCTTCAAAGTCAGTTGGACCGCAAAGAGGTTCAACCATGTTCAAGCTCTGGTTCAGTTAACATAATGTCAGACTATCTTCCCAATCGAGACAAAGAAGTTGTCTTGATCCCTAAACGATAAGTGGCCAAAGACGTATGCGCCATAATACCTTTACTCCATGAATCAAGAGTTCCTCTTGATAGTGGAAAGATTCTCAACCTCAAACCAATTGAGGCCGGCTATGATGGTCAGAAAAATCAAAAGGCTCCTGTAGTTATCTATCTGCCGGGACCAGTACCGTACAAATCTGATAAGGTTATCCCTTACAAATACAGTGCAACAACAATTGAGAATGGAAAGGAAACTCCATTACCCTCCGTCGTGAATATCACAGACATCAGTCGAGTAACACGGAGTGGTCGGGTCTTCAACAGAGGAGTTGGAGAACCCACCAAGGAAAAGGAACCTCAAACAGAAGTTCCAAATCAACCAGTCAGTCAATCCAGTAATCCTGGCCTTTCAAAGAACAACGATGAGATGCTGAAGCTCATCTAGAAGAGAAAGTACAACATTGTAGACCAACTTTTGCAAACTCCGTCAAAAATCTTTGTGTTATCTCTATTACTCAGTTTCGAAGCCCACAGAGAAGCTCTACAGAAAGTCTTAGAGCAAGCCTTTGTGGAACAAGATGTAACAATAAGACAATTCGACAACATCATCTGTAACATCACTTCCTGCAACAACTTAGGGTTCAGTGATGAGGAACTGCCGGAAGAAGCCAAAAGCCACAACATGGCGCTTAACATTACAGTCAACTGCCAGGATAATGCTCTAACCAGCGTACTGGTAGATACCAGATCAGCTCTGAATGTTATGCCAAAGTCTACTCTAATGCGACTATCATTTAAAGGATCTCCGATGAGAGGCAGTGAGGTCATCGTCAAAGCATTTGACGGATCTTGGAAAACAGTTATCGGCGAAGTCGACCTTCCTATAACTATCAGTCCTCACACTTTCCAAATCACTTTCCAGGTCATGGACATCCGGGCAGTATACAGTTGTTTGTTAGGAAGACCTTGGATACACAAGGCTGGGGTAGTCACTTCGACACTTCACCAGAAGCTGAAGTTCGTCAAAAATGATAGCCTGGTCACAGTCTGTGGAGAGCAAGCCTTGATCGTGAGCAACCCAGTTCCAAGCACTTTCGATGAGCCATGACAACCAATCAGAAAAGGGAACATCGATTTCCTCGTACAAAGATGCTCTCGAAGTGATCAAAAGTAACAATGCAAAAGGATGGGGACAACTTGTCATTCCTACTGACAACAAGACAAAGAAAGGTCTTGGTTTTTCTTCAACCTGTACCCAGACTGCTACTAACAATGAAAGTTTTCATCCCATTTAGAACTTCTTCCACATTGGAGGTTTCCTTCACCTAGTGTCTCAAGAAGTACATACCATCAACGAGGGTGACTCCTCCGATACAGATGAGGAATGGAAGTCCTATCTTAACGAAGACGGTTATATGTCTCAAGGAGAGATGCATACGCCATTTTGGTATGGTATTCCGAACAAGATTATCACTGATAATGGGTCGAATCTAAATAACAGGATGATGAAGGAATTATGCGATGAGTTTAAGATTGAGCATCATAATTTTTCTCCTTACAGACCTAAAATGAATGGGGTTGTTAAAGCTACTAATAAGAACATTAAGAAGATCATTCATAAGATGGTTGTTACATACAAAGATTGGCATGAGATGCTCCCTTTTTCTTTGCATGGGTATAGTACATCCGTCCGCACTTCAACAGGGGCAACCATTTCTCTCTTGTTTATGGTATGGAAGCAGTGCTCTCAGTAGAAGTTGAAATCTCTTCTATGAGAGTTTTGATGGAAGCTGAATTGTCCGAGGCTGAATGGTGTCAGAGTAGATACGACCAGTTGAATTTGATTGAAGAGAAAAGAATGACGGTCATGTGTCATGGCCAGTTATATCAACAAAGAATGAAGAAAACTTTTGACAAGAAGGTTCGACCTCGTGTGTTCAGAGAAGGCGACCTCGTGCTTAAAACGATCTCTACTTTTACAACTGATTCTAGGGGCAAGTGGACTCCTAATTACGAAGGCCCATATGTGTAGCACCCCAAAATTTGCTCTCTTACTTTAGTACTAACTGGCTTATGTTTCATTTCATTTTTGCATCATCATGAGTGCATATCATTGGTTCTTAGCATGGGGTCAGGGTGCCTGAGGCAATTCAAGAGGAGAAGATGGTCTTCAAGGGTCAAGTTTCATACCATTTATCAAGAATCAAGGGTTTGTACAAAAGTTACTAAATATGGAAATGACCTATAATTTGAAAGTTTCCATTTTTGGCAAGTTTTTACACTACACCCAACTTGAATTTTCACCATCAAGGAATCTTCAAATGAATTTTTCTCAAACATGAAAGTTGAAGATCTTTTTCTCCCCTTTCCAACAAGTACTAGATGGCCTCCATATCATTTGTAAAACTCAAGTTATGATCAAAAGAAGGCAAGGTGGTTTTTAGGGTTTTCTCATGGTTCCATTTTCACAACTTTTGCATTTTTGGGACATATTGACCTATAATTGGTTCCATTGCTTCAAGTCACATTCTAAAATCCAAGTGCACCTCATAAAGATCATCTTTGGCCTTGGAATCAAGTGGATCCATGACTTATTCATGACTTATCTCACATTGTGCAATTTTGCAAAATCTTTGAAAATTCATAAACCAAGACATCTCAAGGCCCAAATTCAATTCAGGTGTGATTAGTAATTGATAAATAAATGATCCATCACAAAAGGCTTGGGTGTACATGCATGGAGGAGGGTGTATAACTCAAAGTGCAAATTTCCAAAATGACCCAAAACTCATTAATCAAGGAATTAATAAGACCTAAATGATTATCAGTGGAATGACCTAATGTATTTAAGCTAACTCATGCACTCATTGGAGGGGAAGCACGTTATTTTGAGGAGAATTCAAGTTTCAACCCTAATCCTTCATTCCTTCGAATCTCATCATCCACAAGAGCTTTTCACAAAGTTCTTTCACATTCTGAGTCCTGGGGATCCATAGAACACAAAGCTCCCATCATTTGAAGCTAACAACAAGGGTACGGATTGCTTGATCTCAGGTTAGTGACACTTTTCATGATCTTAGAACTCAAACTTTTGACGTGCATAATGATCTGTGGTTGTTGCTGAGCATGCTGATGCATTTTATTTTGAATTTGGACGTGTAGATTAGTTGTATCGTGGGTTTTAAAGTTTTGAACCATAACTTGTTTCAGTCGATTCTCTTTGTATGATGGTTGTTTGTGAAAAATAATATGATATTATTGATCCTCATTGAATTCTGGTCAGAAAGGTATACTCGTTTGCGTTTTCTGGGTTTTTTTGAGTTACAGGTGGTCGGAAGGGATGACCGGAGCTAGGGCTCCGGCGTCTGGTTTGAGTTCCGGCGAGGCTAGGGTTTCCATAGGGAAGACGTAATCTCAGTCGTCCGTTGGCCAGATCGTGTGGTCCACAGCGCGCCACACCATTTAAAATATGTTTTTAATTTATGGTTTGTGTGTGTGACGTTCTATGATAATTACCATGTACATCCAATCAGACCCACTCATCACACTTTTGATTGATTGATCCTATGCGTTGATTGAATCTGAGGGTCATTGTTGTGCCAACGCATTAAATCCACACGTGCCTTATCACGTGCCTTTTTTAATTTTCTGAATGCTTTTGTGTGTGAATGTGCATCATTATTAAGGTGGGCGTGCAGATCTATACCACTCATCATGATTACCTTTTACTTGTTTGACTGAATGCCACACGTTAGATTGATCAGAGGGTTGATATTGAGTCTGACCGTTGACTGGGTTGCATTGTGCTTATTTTTTTTATTTTTTATTTTTCGCTGATGGACTTTGTGTTTGGGCTTGATAGTCACACCCCCACTTAAGCCCATGTTTCATTCTCAACGTGAATTGTTTACGTTTTGCACCCCCACTTGTTTTATTTTTCATTTATTTTATTTAATTGTATTATTTCATTTTTAATTTTTGAAAATAGATAAATGCATCCAAAAATACCAAAAAAAGCATGAATCATGTTTAGAGTTTTATAAAACTTTACCAAATTTTATTTTCTTATTTTATTTTATTTTTAGCATCTGAATTAATTATTTGAGTAATTCCTTTTTGAATTTATTCCATATATACATACTCTAACTTGTTTATTTTATTTCTCATAGCACATAAAACATTTTGAACTCATTCTTTTTGCATTGTTTCACCAACATATTGAAGTTTATTAAAACATTTTTCTCATATTTTTAAAATCATTTCATATTGAATTTTGGTCCTTCTTTTTTGCATATTGAGCCATGTTCCTTACTTGATCTTTGTATGATTTTTTGAGTGACTTATCTTGTGATTTTTTGCATGAGTTTTCAACATGATGTTTACCCCTAGTTGAGGTGTTTTGAGAATTAATTTGGTATTTGTTAAAGGTGTTTTGCTAACTGTTTGATTGCTCTTTGTTTGAGGTCTTCTTTTATGCACATCCTTGATCATGTCCGATTACTTGCTTGAGAAGGCACTTGTGCCATCATTTGGGATTGCTTCTTAGACTTCATAAACCATGTTTAAATTGTTATAGGTCACTTGATTGCAATTATAGGTCCTTGGTGTGAGGTTGTTGCATACTTTGTGCATATGTTCAATGCTTGGTTTACATGCCTCTTTTGACTTATCTTCTCACCTCTTCTCATCTATGCTCATTCATGACTCATATTTGGTTTATGTATGCCATACCTTATCTTTCATTTGAATTTCATTTAATGTATGTTTCTGACCTTGGATCTTTGCATTCATTCATGTCATATGCTATTCATGCTCCATCTTACATACTTGAACCTGTTTCACTTATATGCTTCCTTCTTCTTCTATTTATGCTTAATGCTTGGATGCTTGTTTGTATGCCTCATGTGACACGTGTATAGCATGTTTAGACACATGTTTAGGTCATCCACATTCTGACTTGGATGAGTTTCATTTGGTTTATAACCCTTTCTCTTTGGTTTGTGACTTGCTTGGGTTTCATTTGTCTTATAGTTACTTATGTCTGTTTTGTACTAACCTTTTATGCAGAGGCTGAGGTAAGTTATTTAAGGGTGTGGATAGTTATCCATGTTCACCCTCATTCTCTCCTTCTCATTTCTTTTCCTTAAGTTTTGGATTTCACTTTGTATGTGATTGAATTGGTTAATGCTTACTTATGCTTGTTCACATGATCCCCGTAGGATTCCTAGCTCCACTTAATTTCTGATTAAGCTGGAGGTAGGAGAGACATTAGGGTTTCAATCCTTTGCATGCTAACATTAGGTAGTCTTCCCTCCCAATCCTCCCCTTAGGGCCATCTTTGCATGATAACATTAGGATAGATTTTCCCCGTAGTGTTTTTCTTTTCTTTTGAGTCTCTCTTCTCATCTCATAACATCTCTAAGATACATAATAAGGTCAACTTGCCTTGCGCACAAGCTTTAAACATAGGAAATGAAGATTGAGGGGTCCCCCTTCTCTCTTCTAGAGTGTTGAGCATACGTCCCATTGGGGACGACCATGCGACGCATTCGTTCCCGTGTCATAGACTTTGGTTCAAGTTGAGTTATGAACTAACTCAAGTCACTTCTGTCTTAAAAAATACAAACAAACTTCAAACCTTTTTGTCCTGCGGGATTGTCGAACTAAAGGATATTTTCAAAAGGGGCACGTTACTTTCCTTCTGAGTCACAAACAGGCATCGACCCTAACTGCTGGACGCGAACTTAACGTTCCTCATAAAAAACACAAAAAGAACTTGGTCCGAACTACGTTGACTCTGAATTTCCCATTGCATAAAGGGAGTACGTAGGCCTAGGACGACGACGTCCTACCGAGTCTGTCTTTGTTTTTCCCTCCCCCATTTTAGTACAGCCATAGATGTTAGGATAACTCACCCTTAGAATAGACAACAAGCGTGGATCCCATCGAGTACGATGGACGCGTGGGGGTGCTAACACCTTCCCCTCGCGTAACCGACTCCCGAACCCGGGTTATGGTTGCGATGACCATTCCTTTACCTCTTCCTCAGGTTTAGGCGGTGTTCCCTTTCCCTCTCTTGGGATAAATATACATTGCTGGCGACTCTGTGTTCCGCGCCACTTTCGCGTTTGTACCTGGATGAAAATCCTGGGAGCGACAGCTGGCGACTCTGCTGGGGATAAACAGTTCCCTAAGCGGGTATGTCCTAGCGATTGTTTATTTTGTTCTCTTTGGATGTTTTTGTTTTTTTGTTTTGCTTTATTTGTTATATTTTATTTTTACCGCATTTACTGCATTGCATGTTATTGTCATCTGCTGCACTGTTTTTCTGTTTGGCGGGTTGGGAGTTCCGAGAGATAAGCCCAATACCCAGGCTTGAGCGTACATGTAGGATTAGCGTGGAAAGTAGTGTGACTTGTGTGGCATTTGGCCAGACGTAGTATACATGAAAACTCCACATCCAGAAGAGGTTTTCCTTGGTAATGTTCTATCCTGCGCATTAGTGCAGATGATTGAATGTAACTTGGAAAACTGTCGACTCTGGCGGCCATTCCCGAGGACTCAGTAACGGCACTCCTCCCGAGACGTGATAATGGCAGACCAGAAATGGCAAACCCATTACACATGTCGATCCGAGGACCCAATGCTGGGAACTTGCTATAGGGTTTCCTTTTGGAAAAGAATCAGTGGAAGCACTCCTTGATTGGCGATAGTACTGTACCCCGAGGGATGAATGCACTATTGCTTCTCGACCTCAGTGCCGAAACTGAGGACTTGCCATAGGATGTTTTCTTTTGAGGGTAATTAGTTAAGGCCTCCTCGATTGGTGATGATGCCAAACCAGAAATGGTGAACGTATCATCATTTCTCGATCTGAGAGCCCGTGATATTGAGGCTCCTCGGCTTTCTAGTACCCACATGTAAGAGGGCAGGGTGTTTACAGGTTTGCAGATAATCTTGACCTTCAACATACCCGGTTTTTTGGTCAACAGATTTATCAGTGTGATATTATGGTTATTCTGGTATTCTGGGTATTTGGGCAGATCTTTGAGATTATTCAGCTTGTTCAGGGCAGCAGTTGTCCAGTCTGTGTGGTATCCTTGATCCCAAGTGTGCATTTGTATCATCATTTTGCATCCCAACATGTTTATTCATTTGTAGGGTTGCATCCTAACTTTGATTCTGGTTTTTGAAATTAAGCTGGAATCAAGGGGTGGATCGCCCTGCGAATTTTTAAACATGTTCATTTGCATTCGCATATCCATAATCATTTTACATAACAGGTGTTTATCTCTGGCGTTCTTACTTAGTTCTCCTCCCTAGTACAGGATTGCATATCAACATATTCACCGGTATTCTACCAGACAAAATCAGAAAAGACTCATGGATCAACTACAAGCTAAGATGACTGAGATGCAGACTCGCATGAACCAATTCATGGATTTAATGCAAGGGGTTGCTCAGGGCCAAGAGCAGTTAAGAACTTTTGTCCAACCACTGATTGCAAGGATTGATGAAGAAGGTGTCCTTCATGGAGGAGGTCATACTGGTGTTACTGGTACTAATGTTCAGAATGGCCCTCCGGGCAGAGGTATTCTTGTTTCTGGTATTGTGATCCCTCCGGGCGGGGCTAAAAATGTTGGGGGAGGTGGTATTGGTGTCTGTGCTATTCATTGCCATCAGTTTGATGATATTCAAGATGATGCATTCTCTGTGCCAGGTGGGGATGCTGGTTCCCAGATTGACACTGATCAGAGATTTAGGTTGATTGAGGAACAACTGAGGGGTGTTGCCAATCAAGATTCTGTGGGTATGAATTTGGAGGATTTGGGGTTGGTTCCAGGCGTCGTTATCCCGCGCAAGTTTCAGACTCCTACCTTCGAAAAGTACAATGGTATGACTTGCCCAAGGACTCACGTCAGGGCATACACGAGTAAAATGGCTGCTCACGCAAAGAACAAAAAGTTGATGATGCATTGCTTTCAGGATAGCCTATCTGGGGCATCCCTGGAATGGTATATGAAGCTAGAGAGGAAAGATGTTCGTAGTTGGAGAGAGCTGGCAGGGGCTTTTATCAAACACTATCAATACAACACCGACATGGCTCCCAATCATACACAGCTGCAGAATATGTCTCAAAAGAGCAATGAAAGCTTTAGAGAGTACGCCCAGAGGTGGCGTGAATTGGCTTCCCGAGTTCAACCTCCGATGTTGGAAAGAGAGCTCGTTGATATGTTCATGGATACGCTTCAGGGGCATTATTATGAGAAATTGGTTGGATGTTTGTCAGCTGGATTTTCAGGTCTTGTATTGGCAGGAGAAAGAGTTGAAAACGGCATCAAAACGGGAAAGATTCGAATTGCTGCTGAAGATGCAAAGAAACCTTATGATGGGTCCTCCAAGGGAAAGGAAGGAGAAGCTAGTGTTGTGTATATTCCTCCTGTTGTTCAACGGCCTGTTCAGCATCAGCGACCTTATGCTCCTCAGCAACAAAAAAGATCACGAAGGCCTGCGAGAAGTTTCGATCCACTCCCTATTCCTCACAGTGATGTTCTTGTCCGTCTACTTGAGAGTTCTCTAGTTCAACTAAGGGATGCCAAGCCTGTTCCCGACCCTATTCCTCCTGATTATGATCTGGATGCCAGATGTGAATATCACTCAGACACACTGGGTCATTCAATTGAAAATTGCAACGTGTTCAAGCACAAGGTGCAAGACCTGGTAGACTCAGAGATCATTGCATTCACTGAAGATGATATGTGCATCAATTGAAGCCTCCTTTCTCAAGTGAGCACTCAGTCTGCAAGTACGTCCAGACAGAATCAAGCTTCCTCAGCAATGGCAATCTTCAACTTCTTTACTGCATTTTCATTTGTAATTTTTCATTGCTTGTTAAAGCATTGTATGCATGTAAGACTTGTTTGTTTTTAATGATGATATTAATGCAATGAATATGTTTTCTTGAAGTAATTCTTTTTATTCATTCGTATGATGTTTTTGTGCATTGCAATACCAATTTTCTTGCTTAAACTCTTGGAGGGAGGATGATGAGACGAAAACGCAAAATCTCTGGTTGTATGTTCAAGGATAGAACCCTGTTGAGGATGTACAGGCATTGTCTCAAATCCCTAAACACTGGAGATATAAGGGAGATAGACCCTCGTTAACCCCTTTGAGCCTTGAAGTAGGAGTTTCTTTCGTACAAAAAAAACCCTCATACTTAACCCAGGGGCAGGGTAGGCGTCAGTTAGTTTGACCGAGCGTTCAAATTTCAAGGAGAGTGTGCATCTGAGGATCCATTACCTTCTATCCCACCGTCAAGAGGTCAAGAGATGTGAAACCACAATGGTTATCCATCAACAATCAGGGAGTGAGGCAGTCACAACCCTTTCAAGCAAGTAAGACAACCAGTGTCACACGCTTTGTTCAAAAAGGGGAATAAAAAAAAGGGCGAAAGCTCGCTAAGTCGAAACTTGAAAACAAGCGGCTTAGGCAAAAGTTAGGGCATCCCGCTGGACTTCTAGATCGAAAGATTAAAAAAAGAATCTGTCCAGCCAAAATCAGGGAAATAAAAAAAAAGCGAAAAACAAAAAGAAATGATCAAAAGAAAAATCCTCGCAAGAACAAGTCGTGTGATCGTAACACCAAAGACAAAAGGGTGGCTGCCACTCTAAAAACCTCGTGGGTTCCTTAACTATCATTCAATCCTCACAAAAATCCTTTTGGTGATGAGCGCTCGCGCTAAATTAACTGAACATAGGACTGGGGGACATCACGAAGAGTGGGTGGGCACCGATAAATTTTGAGCCATAAATCCTTTTTTCTGAAACCGTGAACCAGACCACGTTACAACCCTTAAAAGTCCTAATTAAAACATGGTTTATTCCGAAAGCGTACTTCAACAAGATAGCGTTCCTGAATCCTATGAGTTGTGCTAATAAGATTTGTTGGTATTGCATGTGCACATTGTTTTTCCATTCAAAAATCAAGGTCGCATCCCAGCTAGTGATTCGTTCACAAGGCTTGGTGACGCGTCTTTAATAAAAACCTCAAGGTTAACATATTTGTTGCATTAGAATTATCATTCTCATAAATAACTTGTTCTGCTTGCATATATGTGCCTAAGCATCAATGAGGCTTACACAATGAACATCAGTCAAGAAGCTTGATCCTGCCAAGTTGGGATGCTTAAAAATTCTGAAGGACAATCATATCAAAGGGCATGCTGCCAAGAGGCTCAGTGTAGAGTGGGCTCTCCCCAGTCAGTCATGTTAAAGATGTAGCCAATCTAGGGAAGTCACGTCGAGAAATCTCTCCGAAATCCAGTTATTCTGGGGCATTCATTCTAAGATCAGAGGCAAAGTCACTTCAAAGCTCATATTGAGGTAGACCATCCCTAGAGCATGAGAAGTTGTCCTCTCCAGAAGACGGTTAATCAGAAGCACCTCTTCAAGGTTCAAAATACTAAAGCAGAGTATTTTAAGTCATTTTAAGTCCTCTCGAGGCAAATCCCTTCAAAGATCATATAGTCTGGGGCAGTTACGTCGAGATCCGATAAATCTCTCCAAGAGTTTGAAGACCGTGGGGCAGTGTGAACGCCCGGTCCTCTGTGAAATCCTCTTGAGATGAGTTCTCCCATTAAACCCTATGGTTTGGGGCAAGTCAGGAAGGAACCATTGTTAACTCTTGATAATCAGTATGCAGTGATCAGCAGAAACTTGAAGTACTGAGTATCTCCCTCAGCAAAGAGCCAAATGGTATCCTTCCAGCGAGGTGTTGGAATTGATATTTTTCCCCAAGCAGAGGGTCGTCCTCAAATCAAAAAGGGTTCTTTATGAAGATTCCTTATCCCCAGCAGTGCAGGTGGATTCCTCATTCTCAGCAGGGTAAGACGATGGAATATGTTCAAGCAGGTTGAAGACAGTGAGAAGTCAGAGTATTTTCTTCCTCAAAAGTCATATTTGGTATTTCCCCGCAAGTCAAAGTCCAATGGTTATTGGCAGTCTCAGCAGTTCAAAGTCCAATCTTCATTGGCATCTCCCCGATAGAGTTTGCATTTCAGCTTGCAGTTCCCCTACAGAGTTTACATCACCAGTGGTTATTGGTGGTATAGTTGGTTATCTCCCCACAGGAGATCAGATATTGGTGATCCCTTCCTCAATGAAGTCTGCTTGTTCTACTCTGTGCATTCCCCGGTGGAGTGTCCTCTCATTCTTGCATATAGTAATCATCATTGCATTGCATCCTCAAAATGCGTAGCATTTCCATTTCGTATGGAGCATTACGCCATAGAAAAAATTCAAACATGCATCGAAGCATAAGCCAGATTTGGTACCTTGTGCGAAAGCCCAGATCAACCCTCAATCGAAACAGTGATTCCAATCCTCCAAAGAGATCTCCAACCTCAGAGTTGACACCCTTTTTTACCAACCTCAGAGTTGACGCCTTTCTCCAACTTTAAAGTTGTTGCATACCTTTTCTCGGCCTCAGAGTTGATGAATAATCCTTTTTTTCCAACATCAGAGTTGACGCCCTTCTTCCCCAATCTCAGAATTGACGCCTCTTTCCCCAACCTCAGAGTTGTCGTATATCTTCTCCCCAATCTCAGAATTGACGCCCTTCCTCCCCAACCTCAGAGTTGACATCTGTCTGTCCAACCTCAGAGTTGACGCCTTTCTCCAACTTCAAAGTTGTTGCATACCTTTTCTCGACCTCAGAGTTGATGAACAATCCTTTTTTCCCCAACCTCAGAGTTGATGCCTTTCGTCCCCAACCTCAGAGTTGTCGTATCGCCTTTCGTCCCCAACCTCAGAGTTGTCGTATCTCCTTTCGTCCCCAACCTCAGAGTTGACGTATATCCTTCTTCTGACCAACCTCAGAGTTGATGTCTATCTTGTCCTCAACCTCAGTGTTATTGTTTACTTCAAATTTTCTCAATCTCGGAGCGAATACCATTTTTCCTCAACCTCAGAGTTGATGGTCTACCTTCTTATCCCCAGCGAAGTCCACTTTCTGTAGGTCTTCCTTTGCAGGTGCGATTGAGGTCGTATTCATATTTTCTTTGTGTGTAGAGTGATTGAGGTCAGTATTCCTTTGTGGGTACGGTTGAGGTCGTATTCGCTATTCTTCAGCACGCTCCATTTCCTTATCCTAACCATTAGCAAATTTTCGGGTTCTTTCGGTATTCAATCCCCGTGTATCCTGGAATGTCTGAAAGTCGTCGCTATCATACCTTCTGGACCAAGTTGATTGAATAGGGGCAGCTGTAGCACCCCAAAATTTGCTCTCTTACTTTAGTATTAACTGGCTTATGTTTCATTTCATTTTTGCATCATCATGAGTGCATATCATTGGTTCTTAGCATGGGGTCATGGTGCCTGAGGCAGTTCAAGAGGAGAAGATGGTCTTCAAGGGTCAAGTTTCATACCATTTATCAAGAATCAAGGGTTTGTACAAAAGTTACTAAATATGGAAATGACCTATAATTTGAAAGTTTTCACCATCAAGGAAGCTTAAAATGAATTTTTCTCAAACATGAAAGTTGAAGATCTTTTTCTCCCCTTTCCAACAAGTACTAGATGGCCTCCATATCATTTGTAAAACTCAAGTTATGACCAAAAGAAGGCAAGGTGGTTTTTAGGGTTTTCTCATGGTTCCATTTTCACAACTTTTACATTTTTGGGACATATTGACCTATAATTGGTTCCATTGCTTCAAGTCACATTCTAACATCCAAGTGCACCTCATAAGGATCATCTTTGGCCTTGGAATCAAGTGGATCCATGAATTATTCATCACTTATCTCACATTGTGCAATTTTGCAAAATCTTTGAAAATTCATAAACCAAGACATCTCAAGGCCCAAATTCAATTCAGGTGTGATTAGTAATTGATAAATGAATGATCCATCACAAAAGGCTTGGGTGTACATGCATGGAGGAGGGTGTATAACTCAAAGTGAAAATTTCCAAAATGACCCAAAACTCATTAATCAAGGAATTAATAAGACCTAAATGATTATCAGTGGAATGACCTAATGTATTTAAGCTAACTCATGCACTCATTGGAGGGGGAGCACGTTATTTTGAGGAGAATTCAAGTTTCAAACCTAATCCTTCATTCCTTCGAATCTCATCATCCACAAGAGCTTTTCACAAAGTTCTTTCACATTCTGAGTCCTGGGGATCCATAGAACACAAAGCTCCCATCATTTGAAGCTAACAACAAGGGTACGGATTGCTTGATCTCAGGTTAGTGACACTTTTCATGATCTTAGAACTCAAACTTTTGACGTGCATAATGATCTGTGGTTGTTGCTAAGCATGTTGATGCATTTTATTTTGAATTTGGACGTGTAGATTGGTTGTATCGTGGGTTTTAAAGTTTTGAACCATAACTTATTTCAGTCGATTTTCTTTGTATGATGGTTGTTTGTGAAAAATAATATGATATTATTGATCCTCATTGAATTCTGGTCAGAAAGGTATACTCGTTTGCGTTTTCTGGGTTTTTTTGAGTTACAGGTGGCCGGAAGGGACGACCGGAGCTAGGGCTCCGGCGTCTGGTTTGAGTTCCGGCGAGGCTAGGGTTTCCATGGGGAAGACGTAATCTCAGCCGTCCGTTAGCCAGATCATGTGGTCCACAGCGCGCCACACCATTTAAAATATGTTTTTATTTTATGGTTTGAGTGTGTGACGTTTTATGATAATTACCATGTACATCCAATTTGACCCACTCATCACACTTTTGATTGATTGATCCTATGCGTTGATTGAATCTGAGGGTCATTGTTGTGCCAACGCATTAAATCCACATGTGCCTTATCACGTGCTTTTTTAATTTTCTGAATGCTTTTGTGTGTGAATGTGCATCATTATTAAGGTGGGCGTGCGGATCTATACCACTCATCATGATTACCTTTTACTTGTTTGACTGAATGTCACACGTTAGATTGATCAGAGGGTTGATATTGAGTCTGACCGTTGACTGGGTTGCATTGTGCTTCTTTTTTTTTTTTTTTTTTTCGCTGATGGACTTTGTGTTTGGGCTTGATAGTCACAACCCCACTTAAGCCCATGTTTCATTATCAACGTGAATTGTTTACGTTTTGCACCCCCACTTGTTTTATTTTTCATTTATTTTATTTAATTGCATTATTTCATTTTTAATTTTTAAAAATAGATAAATGCATCCAAAAATCCCAAAAAAATCATGAATCATGTTTAGAGTTTTATAAAATTTTACCAAATTTTATTTTCTTATTTTATTTTATTTTTAGCATCTGAATTAATTATTTGAGTAATTCCTTTTTGAATTTATTCCATATATGCATACTCTAACTTGTTTATTTTATTTCTCATAGCAAATAAAACATTTTGAACTCATTATTTTTGCATTGTTTTACCAACATATTGAAGTTCATTAAAACATTTTTATAATATTTTTAAAATCATTTCATATTGCATTTTGGTCCTTCTTTTTTGCATATTGAGCCATGTTCCTTACTTGATCTTTGTATGATTGTTTGAGTGACTTATCTTGTGATTTTTTGCATGAGTTTTCAACATGATGTTTACCCCTAGTTGAGGTGTTTTTAGAATTAATTTGGTATTTGTTAAAGGTGTTTTGCTAACTGTTTGATTGCTCTTTGTTTGAGGTCTTCTTTTATGCACATCCTTGATCATGTCCGATTACTTGCTTGAGAAGGAACTTGTGCCATCATTTGGGATTGCTTCTTAGACTTCATAAACCATGTTTGAATTGTTATAGGTCACTTGATTGCAATTATAGGTCCTTGGTGTGAGGTTGTTGCATACTTTGTGCATATGTTCAATGCTTGGTTTACATGCCTCTTTTGACTTATCTTCTCACCTCTTCTCATCTATGCTCATTCATGACTCATATTTGGTTTATGTATGCCATACCTTATCTTTCATTTTCATTTCATTTGATGTATATTTATGACTTTGGAGCTTTGCATTCATTCATGTCATATGCTATTCATGCTCCATCTTACATACTTGAACCTGTTTCACTTATATGCTTCCTTCTTCTTCTATTGACGCTTAATGCTTGGATGCTTGTTTGTATGCCTCATGTGACACGTTTATAGCATGTTTAGGCACATGTTTAGGTCATCCACATTCTGACTTGGATGAGTTTCATTTGGTTTATAACCCTTTCTCTTTGGTTTGTGACTTGCTTGGGTTTCATTTGTCTTATAGTTACTTATGTCTGTTTTGTATTAACCTTTTATGCAGAGGCTGAGGTAAGTTATTTAAGGGTGTGGATAGTTATCCATGTTCACCCTCATTCTCTCCTTCTCATTTCTTTTCCTTAAGTTTTGGATTTCACTTTGTATGTGATTGAATTGGTTAATGCTTACTTGTGCTTGTTCACATGATCCCCATAGGATTCCTAGCTCCACTTAATTTCTGATTAAGCTGGAGGTAGGAGAGACATTAGGCTTTCAATCCTTTGCATGCTAACATTAGATAATCTTACCTCCTAATCCTCCCCTTATGGCCATCTTTGCATGATAACATTAGGATAGATTTTCCCCGTAGTGTTTTTCTTTTCTTTTGAGTCCCTCTTCTCATCTCATAACATCTCTAAGATACATAATAAGGTCAACTTGCCTTGCGCACAAGCCTTAAACATAGGAAATGAAGATTGAGGGGTCCCCCTTCTCTCTTCTAGAGTGTTGAGCATACGTCCCATTGGGGGCGACCATGCGACGCATTCGTTCCCGTGTCATAGACTTTGGTTCAAATTGAGTTATGAACTAACTCAAGTCACTTCTGTCTTAAAAAATACAAACAAACTTCAAACCTTTTTATCCTGCGGGATTGTCGAACTAAAGGCCATTTTCAAAAAGGGCACGTTACTTTCCGTCTGAGTCGCAAACAGGCATCGACCCTAACTGCCGGACGCGAACTTAACATCGCTCATAAAAAACACAAAAAGAACTTGGTCCGAACTACGTTGACTCTGAATTTCCCATTGCACAAAGGGAGTACGTAGGCCTAGGACGACGACATCCTACCGAGTCTGTCTTTGTTTTTCCCACCCCCATTTTAGTACAGCCATAGATGTTAGGATAACTCACCCTTAGAATAGACAACAAGCGTGGATCCCATCGAGTACGATGGACGCGTGGGGGTGCTAACACCTTCCCCTCGCGTAATCGGCTCCTGAACCCGGGTTATGGTTGCGATGACCATTCCTTTCCCTCTTCCTCGGGTTTATGCGGTGTTCCCTTTCCCTCTCTTGGGATAAATATACATTGCTGGCGACTCTGTGTTCTGCGCCACTTTCGTGTTTGTACCTGGATGAAAATCCTGGGAGCGACAATATGTTATTAAGAGAGCCTTCTTTGGTGGTGCATTAATTCTTACAACTATGGATCGTGAAGAGTTCACTCATTCTGTGAATGCCGATACAGTCAAGAAATACTTCGCCTAAAAAATAAAAAGAACAGCTCGCTAAGTTAAAAACCCGAAAGGGCGGCTTAGGAAAAAATGAGCATCTCGGTGGATTGAAAACCCGAAAGGGCGGTCCAGTTAAAAATTAGAGACAAAAACAGAAATGATCATCTCGGTAGATTGAAAACCCGATAGGGCAATCTAGGCAAAAGTTAGGGATTATGGCAAGTAACTACATCTGGCCAAGTCTTGATCGTTTAAAGCAACATCGTCTATCAAGGATTTTGCTTCAATCATCCTCAGCTGAAGTTTTGAGCATAGTGGAATTCAAAGTTGTTAGAGAGAATAGTGGTCATTGTATTTCAATGTAATCATTTCCATGTATTTACCATTTTTCAAACTTTGTAATGATCCATGGAGTTACACCATTTGCAGACTACCATTCTATTAATAAAATTTGGGCCTTTGTCTCTTTATTTGCAATTCTTACCTTGTTTCTGTTTGCAAAATTCCATTTATTGTTGATAATGATTTTTGAAACAAAATATGAATAATTGACTTAAATTTTTTGAAAATTATAAAAACATTTTCCTTTGATTTATGAATACAAAAATGTTTTCCTCAGCAGGATTCGTTCTTACCTCTCTGGTAGAATTTATTGATAGCTCCCCAGTAGAGTTTGTTGATATTTCCCCAATATATTTGTTGATATTTCCTCAGTAGAGTTTGTTCATATAACCAGTTGTTGACAGGATGATGGGTTCCTTCAAAAGTTTGTCATGATGGACTCATAAGATCTAGTATTTCTTAGTTGAATACCGGTTTGAGTTTTCTCCAAACGAGTGTTGTTCAGTTTTTCCCTAGCTATATCTCGATCCGGATCTTCTTCAGCTGATTATGTTATGGTCAGGAAGTTGAGCAATTTTGAGGACCACATCTCCCTGGTGTTAATCCCCATGCAGATATTCATTTTTTGCTGTCCCCAGTATAAGTCATATGAAGAATCCTCACTCAGAGTTTTACCTTTTGGACGTGTTGTTGTTGCTTTAAATGTCCCCAAACAGAGAGCAATGTTATTTTCCTTTAAGGAGTATTGACAGAGTGGCTGCTTGTCGGGTTTTATCTTGTCTTGTGAATGTCTTTCTCTCCAGGTTGTTCTGCCCAGAGATATATACTTGTTGATCCCCCAACGGAGGCAGTGCATTATTATTTCGATTGTTTCTCGAGCATAGAGCAGTGATGTTAACTTTTTATTTTCCCCGACAAGTCCAGGATGCATTTCTCTCCAGATTGTTTTTTTAAAAGATTTATCCTCCCAGTGACAATTCTGCATCACTATTGCGGCTATTCCCCAGTGAATTCGCTGATGATATCTCTATTCAAGGAATATTGATATATTAGTCGCTTGTTGGGTTTTCTCTCATTTATGATGAGTATTGATCTAAAATCCCCCACAGTTTGACCTTTTGCAGTTTTCCTCAGCAAATCCAGGATGCTCTACTCAGATTTGGTTAATCCCCTGAGAGTTTTCTTGTATCTCCAGCAGATCTGCCTCGCTTTCCCCGTGGAGTTTGTATATGTTTACAACCCTCAGCGGATTCATTATTTTTCTTTCGCAGCAGATCTCTTCTTTCCTTGAGTGGAAGTTCCTGTGAATTTTTATTATCCCCAGAAAGAGTCAGAAAGATTTGGGTTGTATGATTCCCTAACAACTTCCCTTCCATCCTTGAAGTAGAGTTTATGTGGTTATATTTTTTTGTGGATCATTGATGTTAGAAGATTGATATTTAAGTTTTTCCCCAAGGAGTATCTGCTTTTCTCCAACAAAATTTGAGCCTTGTAGTAGGATTTATTTTCCTTTGATGGCTTTTGTTTATCTCTTGCAGGATTTCTTCACCTAAATCCATAGCAGAGCTTCTAATGATATCTCCATCTTGTTGAGATTAACCGAGTATTAAGTAGCATTGTGATGTTGATTCACTCTTTGTTTATCCTTATGTATGTTTTGTCAGCATATTCATACTCATACGCATTGCATGCACATTCATTTGTTGTGCATAGCATATTGTTGTTGCATTATGCATTTTGCATATGTGTTGGTGTTTCTTTGCTCTCTGGTGTTGTTATCCCCATAGAGCATGTATGTCCTCTCACCATTAGAGTGTCGACCCGGAAGTAGAAAAATGCCTATCCTTGTTAATTCCCCACTGAGTTTATGCCTGGTGGAAGATATTTGTTTCAGCATTCCTCCCTAGTTCATTTGTCTGGATGAAATTAATCCCTAGTTGAGATATTTCCTCCTCCGGATGAGTCTTGTTTGACCGTTTCTCTCTGGTTTATTTCCTAGATTGAATTTTGGTCCCTTGCTCTGGCAATGGAAGCTTATCACCTTTGTCGTCCTGCCCATTTAGTTGGTAGTAGGTGATATAGCTGGCTTATTACCTTTGTCGTCCTGCCCTTTAGTTGGTAGTAGGTAATATAGCCGGGTTTGGTTACCTTGTTGTAGCTATCACTTGTTTGATAGTTGGTAATCTCTCCCCGTTCGAGTTTATCACCTTTGTCATCCTTCCCTTTAGTTGGTAGTAGGTGATATTTCTCGTACCCCTTTTGAGATTATTACCTTTGTCGTCCTGCCCTTTGTTGGTAGTAGGTAATATTTCTCATATCCTTTCAGTTGATTGCCTTGTTGTAGCTGCCACTTGGTTGGTAGTTGACAATTTTTCCTTTTTTGATCATGCTATTACCGGATGTCTGGTAGTAGATGATCTTTTCCCCAGAGGAGATTTTTCCCTCCTTGTTGGGACGAGTTATCCCTCTTTTGTTTCTAGTGTTGGTAATTTTCCCTCAGTGGAATCTTACTCTTTTATCTTCCCCAGTGGAGATTATTTCCTCCCCTGTTAGGATGTGTTTTCCCTATTTTGTTTTCCCATGTGGAGTCTTTTCTCTTTGCTCCCCAGCTTTTTGTTTGTCTCCTGTGACTTTTTCTCCCCACAGAGTTCTTGTGTCTGCGTATCTTTTGCACGATCATATCATTTTGTGGTCTCTTAGGGCCAAAAATTGGGTTATTGTTATATTTAAGTCTCTTCTACCTCGTCGAGACAAAGATGCCTATCTTCGTATCTCCGGATAGAAGAAACTTAAATAGGGGCAGCTGTAATACCCTAATTTTATCTCTAAGATCCCACATGTCATTTGCATTTCATACCACAAACAAGATCACAAGCTTTGGTTCTCTTGCCCTCCTCTGAAGGTTTGTTTTTTGAGTGAGATTGCCAAGCACCCCTGTTCTCTTGTTTGTTTGATGTTTGTATTTGTTTATGTTTACTAACCATTAATTAAAATCCAAAAAAATGTTTGTTCTTCCTTTACTAACTTTTTCAGGACGGATTTGGATCAAGGATATCAAATACTAGTCCCTCAGCTCGAATGAATTTCATCTGAACAAAGTCAAAGTTGATAGGCAAACAATTCAAAAATCATTTGATCAAGAGTTTCCAAAATTCAATTGATTATTATTCAAGAGACTCCAAGGTTCATGTGTTTATTTCCATGCCTTTTTTGACAAAGTAAGAAGAATCGAGCCAGAGCCACAACAGTACTTCAAAAGGCAAATTTTCACAATTTCTCACTGTGGTAATCGATTACCAGCATTAGGGTAATCGATTACTCAATACGTTTTTTGTGAAAATGTGCCAAATTCAAGTTCTGCAGCATTTTGGCACCAATTTTCAAATATTGCATCATGAGAGTATTCTAGATCACCTCATTTTAATTCCCCTACCTCATCATAATTAATTCCCACCATACACCCTCATTAATCACCATTTGATTTTGATTTTACCTCCAAAATTCAAATTCCAAGCCTAATTTTGTTTCCAAACCATATTCCAAACCACCAAAATTTCCAAGCCTAAATCCTATAAATAGAGGCCTCATTTCATTCATTCTTCAAGCTTTTCATAGCCAAATTCACCTTGCAAAAATCTCCCTCAATTTTTTCCAACTACCAAATTCACCAAAGTTCTTTCTTCCATTGAAAGTTAGTAAGTTCATCATTAGAACTTACTAATATTTGAGCTAAACCTTTATCCATTCACTTTTTCATCATTAATTTATGTAGATCAAGGCTTTGGAGTGTGGTTCTTTGGAGTTGATTTGAAGAATTTTCAGATTTGAAGAGGTAAACTCTTGATCCACCATTGTTGTTCTTGATACATCCTTCACAATGTGATCTATTGTTGATTCTTGTTGCTTGATCTTTGGATCTTGCAATTTTTGTTTCATTGGTGTTATTTGCTGTTGTTTTACTTGATTTTTCGTGCACAATTGCATCCTTGATCATGAGGTGTTTGAAGAAATGATTGATCATGGATTTTGCATTTTTCAAACTGTTTTTCTGTTGTTTTAGCAGGTGTAATCGATTACCTTCCTGGTGGTAATCGATTACACCATGTTTCTGCGCCTGGATTTGCCTTTTTATCAGTGGTAACCGATTACCAGCATTAGGGTAATCGATTACCCAGTGTCCAGAGTGTGTTTTTAGCCCTGTTTTGTGACTGTTTTGGGTCCTTTCTCTTCCTCTTCCATTTCCTTTTGATTTTTGCTTTGGACTACACTTTTAAAGGTCATACTCCTCTTTAAATTCCTTGGACTTAGGGTGTAGATGAAGTTGGATAAACATTCATTAATTCAAATCTATCTTTAAAGTGAATTGTTCAATTCATTTTAGGTGCTTTGAGTTAATGATATGTTTAGTTCTTTAATCCACCAAGATGAGTGAATGAACTTAAACATGGAATGGTCTTGAATTTGTAATTCAATTTGGCTTCCCCCTCGCTTCTTCTCATTTTCTTTGGATCGATGAAAATCTTTAATATCATTGGAACTAATTTTAAGATCTTGATGAAGATGAGATCGTTACCTCTTTTCTTTTCGTGCGGTATTGCTTTCAGAGAGTGATCTACATATCACTTCTCTAGCATGCATTAGCACTAAGATTGTTATTGACCGGCCTCCCATAGTAAGATTTTCCTCATAGATTGTGCTACGATTGTTTAACATAGCGCTACATATGTCCCGTATCAGAAAATGATCATTCGTGGCCCAAACTTATGTTTGAAAGCCCAAGGATGGTTGATTATTCGTCTTAGGTCCATTACTTATGAAACTTGTTGTTATGAGGCTTTGATTTTATCAATCCTCTAATGAGTCTTCATTAACTTTGGCCTAAGTTCATCATTTAACCATCGTTGATCATTTGTTCTAACAACTAATCACTAACTCACTAACAATATTATTGTACTAATTTTGTTTATGCTTCCTTCTCGCTCCTTATCTCTCTCTATTTTTTATGCTTTATGTTATCGTATCATATTATTTTGTTTATGTTTCCACCATTTTTTTCTTTTGTCCACCTGGACCATTTGTTTATGTTTATGCTATTTTCCTTTTGTCCATTTGGACCAAAAAACACTAGTAAAGGCTTAAACCCCCTAAAAAACTTGTTCTTATAATGTTGAACTATGGTTACTATCCTTTGCATTTGGACATGGAACTTTGGACTTAGAATTAGGATCCTAACCTTTGCTTGGAAGTTTGTGATGGAAAACCTTGGATTTTGGGTACTTGAAGTTTTCCTTTGAAGACTCATTTTGATCAAGGTCGAATCTAAAGGAAATAATGCTTATGCTATGGAGCTTGCTTGTGTTGTTAGACCGTTCTTATCCTTATCTTTTACCTTTATGCAATAGGATAGTCCCTTCTTCTCCACCCCTTCTTAAATTTTCAAAATCTCCTTTCTTTTTTCAAAACCTTCTTGTTTTCAAAACTTAAAACCGCTTTCATAATAAAACCTTGACTTTGGTCAAGTGATTTTCAAACTTTGTTTTCTTTAATAAATGTCAATCAATGTTAATCATACTTTGATCATTTTCAAAAGACATAAAAAATACAAAACTCATTCAAACTTTTTGTGCTTTTGTGCACTTTTTCCTTTTAAGCTTTGCAAAAGGATTAGACATGAGTCATCTTCTTTGATGAGATGTAAAGCTCCTAACAATGGTATTTTGTGTAAAGTATGGTCATTTTCCACCTAAATGTTGAAGTGATTAGTCTTGTTGATTTTCATCCAAGCAAATCCTCCATCCTAATGTGATGCAAATGCCTCTTTCACCTACCTTTGGGTAATTAGTTAAGTATTCTCTCTTGAGAATGACGGGTTGTCTTTTCAAGATAAAATAAATCATAACCAATAATTTTCATTATTTGTACCACGAACTACGAGGTTTTGATCCTATATTGCACTTTGTGGGTATGTATGCTTGAGGCGGTAAGTCTCTCCAAACACAAAAATTTTGAAAAACATTTCTCTTCTCATCTCCCCAATCTCATTTCAAACAAACCTTTTCAAACCACAAAGCGTAGATATTTCAAAGGGTTCCTATAGTGTACTATAGACGTTTTGGGTGCTAACATCTTCCCATTGCGTAACCAACCCCCTTACCCATTTTCTGTTTGTTCTTGTTTTAGAACTCTTTAGGTTTTGTTCGCTCTTTTTCCTTTCCTTTTGGATAAAATAAAAGTGCGGTGGTGACTCTTGCTTTATAAGTTAAGTTAATCAATAGCTTACACTCACAAATTTTACTGCTACACTCACCCTTTCTAGACATCCTTTGCAAAATTATTTTTCATCCTCTAGTTTTTTTTCTTTCAAACAAGTATTCTTTTTCTTTTGTTTTTCACATTCATATTCACATTTTGTATTTCAAAGCTTGTTTGAAATATTTTTGTTTCAAAATTTTTTAGTAACCTGCCACTTTCTTTTCACTCTCCCCAACTTGGTTTTAACCAAACCTCAAGTGAATTCTCCTTGCTTTTTATGGCAAGGAAAACAATTTAGGATAATGTTCAAAGGTTCAAGAAATGTTTTTAGATTCCTACACAATTCAATGATGAACTAACTTTTGATTTATGTAGAAACACCAGGTTCATCACTAAATTAGGATCTAAACTATTAAGCTCAAAGGGGTTAGCAAATTCTCTTTACTCACAGGGTAAGTTACTTTTGGTTATGGTTATGCTCAATATCAACAAATGCTTTGATCATTTCTAATGCTTCCACAAAAACACAATAATCAAAAGATTATGCATGAATAAAATGAATTAAACAAAGTTATCAGCTATCCTAAGCATTTAGTAAACAATGGAGGTTTCTCAAAATTTGTTGCTTTTGAACTCAAGTGATTCAAAATTGAACAAAAATTGCAAGAGAATGAATGGCATGTTATTTGTACAAAGCCTAAGGGTCATAAACATGTTATGTTCTAGAAAAGCAACAGACACAAACCTTAGCCATGTAACTCCTTTAAACTTTTCACATTACCAAAACATTTTCTAGTTGAAACAATCAAACTTGAACAATAACAAAATGCATCCTCAAGCTAATCAAAAATAAAGCTTGAGACAAAACACAAAAATTTCCTAACAACCTAACAAAATTGAATCAAACTAAATAAACATAAAGCTATAAAAACTCAAAAACCATTGGGTTGCCTCCCAACAAGCGTTTGTTTCACGTCGTTAGATCGACGCCTTTATTGTACTTTGCTAGTAACTTCCTCACAGACATGCCGATGCTTTGTCAAAGCGCCAACCTAAAGAAAATGTCTTAACCAAACACTTGAACAAACATTACGAGGACAAAATATATACAACACTTGAACAAACATAATGGAAGACAAAAGCAAAAGAAGAATCTATACAAGCATATATACAATTATGTGCAAAGCTTAGAAATATTGAAACTATCGCAATGAGATTTAATATCAAAACCAATCCCTGGAAACAGCGCCATTTTGTTGAAGCGGTAAAGCGGCAAGCAAAAATTAAGGTTGGAAGAATTCTGGGATTTATTGTCTCCATAGGGATCGGTTCGAGGGAAAGAATATCGTTTGACAATCTCTACATATCTAAGCTTGGTTTTAAATGGTTTAAGAGTAAAGAGCCAAAAGAAAAACATATGAACAAGAAAATAAATACATTCTTTGGAGAGGACAAAACTCGACACGAGTTGTATTTCCATCTACCCATCAAATACACTATCTACCAATCAGTTTTACGCAACCTAAAACACTCGTCAATGTCATCGCGTATTCTCTCAATATCGTCTATGTCTAGAGCGGTGTCGTGAGAAATACCGTATCCATCGCTATACGATTTCTCCTTATAACAATCGATACAATAAACTTTAAGTTCAACACAAAGCAAATATCAACCACAAATCAATTTCTCTAATTTGTGTATCGATAGATGAATATTCTAGATCCAGATTTGAAGAGGATATGTCTACCGCAACTCAAATCCAAACATAAACTGAGTAAAACAAGGATAACGCCAATAAAGATTTTTAAAATATCTCGTATACAATGTCATGATCAATACATATACATAAAATCAGTGTAAACTTACATACAAACCCCACAAATGGAAACTACAAAGGGAAGAAAGGAGAAGAATCAAAATCTCTCTGGATGTCAATCACGATTAAAGAAGCTTCAATCCTGGATAATTAAGTTGCAACCTCCATTGATGTTGTTAAAGCTCTCTAAACTCCAAAAATGTGTTTGATGAAGTTGGGGTTAAAAGATCCCAAAAATATAAACTAAAAAATATCTAAAAATTGAATTTATAGGCAAATTTGGAGTCCTGTGTTCGCCCAGCGAAGTCCCGTTTTCCCAACGAACATATGTCGCCTTAACTACTGTCAAAACAGTAATTTCCACGCTTAGCACTGTCTGTTCGTCTAGCGAACATGACAGCAAGCCTGCACTTGTTTCGATCATAACTTTTGAACCGTAACTCCGTTTTACGCGCGGTCGGAAGCGTTGGAAAGCTTATTCAATGCTCTATAAGAAAATGAAAAAAAAACCATTGCTTGTATACCTACAAAAATGAGAGAAAAACAATTAAACTTAATGATATTTACACGATACGCAATATATACACTTTAATGTAAACTATACAACATATGCACAAAAGTTGAGGTTTATTAGTTGAATTAAGCCAATAAGTGCCAATTATTCACACTCAACATCACTCCAATTTAGCACTTATTAAATTCTCCCCAACTTAAACTTGTTTGTCCTCAAACAAGAATCAATCAACTCGAAGAAACAAATGCAATAATCAAGAAATCATGCTCAACAAGTTTTTACAACCGGAAAACATATGTATGGTACAAATATCAAAAGTACATGCAAAGCAATGCTTACCACTAAACTAAAAAGACACCGCGATTCTGAAATAAAGTCTAAGTACAAAACACATGTCAAAAATTCTTAAGCAATACAAATGTTCAAGAATGAATCACATCTAACACTCCTCTTCAGAATAAGGATGAAGAAATTTACGTGTTTGCAACCGCGAGACGATTACACTCATCTAAAAACAATGCTAATAACAGTTCAATTCATACATTCATCTAACAATCATAAATGAAATCATGGAAGCAAAAAGATCACTAAGGGCTTGAAAGGTTGTAGCTTGGGCATGTTTCGCAAAAAAGGGTCATTTCTTAGGCTATTGAATCGAAGTTGCCACACAAATGAAACATTAACTATACATGGTATTTACACATCACAACTTCATTCACCAATTTATTTTCTCTATTGCTCACCCTTTCCAGACTTCCTTTTCAAAATTATTTTTCATTCTCTATTTTTTTTTCTTTCAAACAAGCATTCTTTTTCTTTTGTTTTTCACATTCATATTCACATTTGCTTTTTCAATGCTTGTTTGAATTTTTTTTTTCAAAATTTTTTAGTAACCTACCACTTTCTTATCACTCTCCCCAACTTGGTTTTAACCAAACCTCAAGTGAATGCTCCTTGCTTTTTATGGTAAGGAAAACAATTTAGGACAATGTTCAAAGGTTCAATAAATTTTTTGATTCATACACAACTCAATGATGAACTAACTTTTGATTTATGTAGAAACACCAAGTTCATCACTAAATTAGGATCTAAACTATTAAGCTCAAAGGGGTTAGCAAATTCTCTCTACTCATAGAGTAAGTTACTTTTGGTTATGATTGTGCTCAATATCAACAAATGCCTTGATCATTTCTAATGCTTCCACAAAAACACAATAATCAAAAGATTAAGCATGAATAAAACGAATTAAACAAAGTTATCAGTCATCCTAAGCATTTAATAAACAATGGAGGTTTCTCCCAATTTGTGGATTTTGGACTTAAGTAATTCAAAATTGAACAAAAATTGCAAGAGAATGAATGGCATGTTATTTGTACAAAGCCTAAGGTTCAAAAACATGTTATGTTCTAGAAAAGCAATAGACACAAACCTTAGCCATGTAACACCTTTAAACTTTTCACATTACCATAACATTTTTTTGTTGAAACAATCAAACTTGAACAATCACAAAATGCATCCTCAAGCTAATAAAAAATAAAGCTTGAGACAAAACACAAAATTTCCTAACAACCTAACAAAATTGAATCAAACTAAATAAACATAAAGTTATAAAAACTCAAAAACCGTTGGGTTGCCTCCCAACAAGCGTTTGTTTCACGTCGTTAGCTCGATGCCTTTATTGTACTTTGCTAATAACTTTCTCACAGACATTCCGATGCTTTGTCAAAGCGCCAAACTAAAGAAAATGTCTTAACCAAACACTTGAACAAACGTTACAGGAACAAAACATATACAACACTTGAACAAACATAATCGAAGACAAAAGCAAAACAAGTATCTCTACAAGCATATATACAATTATGTGCAAAGCTTAGAAATATAGAAACTATCGCAATACGATTTAATATCAAAACCAATCCCCGGCAACAGCGCCATTTTGCTGAAGCGGTAAAGCGGCAAACAAAAATTAAGTTTGGAAGAATTCTAGGATTTATCGTCTCCACAGGAATCAGTTCGAGGGAAAGAATGTCGTTCGAAAGTCTCTACATATCTAAGCTTGGTTTTAAATGGTTTAAGAGTAATGAGCCAAAAGAAAAACATATGAACAAGAAAATAAATACATTCTTTGGAGAGGACAAAACTCGATACAAGTTGTATTTCCATATACCCATCAAATACACAATCTACTAATCAGTTGTACGCAACCTAAAACACTCGTCAACATCATCACGTATTCTCTCAATATCGTCTATGTCTAGAGCGGTGTCGCGAGAAATACTGTATCCATCGCTATACGATTTCTCCATATAACAACCGATACAATAAGCTTTAAGTTCAACACAAAGCAAATATCAACCACAAATCGATTTCTCCAATTTGTGTATCGATAGATGAATATCCTAGATCCGGATTCGAAGAGGATATGTCTATCGCAACTCAAATCCAAACATAAACCGAGTAAGACAAGGATAACACCGATAAAGATTTTTAAAATAGCTCGTATGCAACGCCATGATTAATACATATACATAAAATCAGAGTAAACTTACATACAAACCCCACAAATGGAAACTACAAAGGAAAGAAAGGAGAAGAATCAAAATCTCTCGGGATGTCAATCACGATTAAAGAAGCTTCAATCCCGGATAATCGAGTTTCAACCTCCATTGATGTTGTTAAAGCTCTCTAAACTCCAAAAATGTGTTTGATGAAGTTGGGGTTAAAAGATCCCAAAAACATAAACTAAAAAATATCTAAAAATTGACTTTATAGGAAAATTTGGGGTCCCGTGTTCGCCCAGCGAAGTCTCGTTTGCCCAACGAACATATGCCGCCTTAGCTACTGCCAAAATAGTGTTTTCCACGCTTTTGAGAACTTTCTTTTTGCCTAGCGAACATGACAACAAACCAACACTTGTATCGACCATAACTTTTGAACTGTGACTCCGTTTTACGCGCGGTCAGAAGCGTTGGAAAGCTTATTCAATGCTCTATAAGACAATGACAAAATAGCATTGCTTGTATACCTGCAAAAATGATAAAAAAATTAAAGTCAATGATATTTACACAATACGCAATATATACACTATAATGTAAACTATACAACATATGCACAAAAGTTAAGGTTTATTGGTTAAATTAAGCCAATAAGTGCCAATTATTCACACTCAATATCACTCCAATTTAGCACTTATCTGTTGGTTCATGAATTTGAGTCTTTTTCTATTCAAATCCCAGTCAACCAATGTAACTCCTCTTTATGTCCTTAATTCCCCACTAATGTCATTCATTTCATGTAATTTAACCTTTCAACTCTACACATTCTTGTAACATGAACCTTCTTAATTTTTTTTCACTCCCTATAAATTGGCATCGATTTGTGCCTTGTTTCCAACATCACAAATCTGTCAAAAATTCCTATCAATCCAAATGGCTCCTAAAATTGCAAGAAGCAAGAGTGATAAGGCTCACGCATCATCATCATCAACCATTCCGGAAACTGTACTGTCTCTGGTTTCTGACAACTGCGTGACAGAATTCGAAGAGAAATTTTTGTACCACCTTGTCATGAAACTACATGTATGGAAGGCATTTGTTGTTGGAAGTTTGGAAATCCCAGCTATGGCTCGGCTCGTAGAACACTAGAAGATCACCTACTTTTGGCATTTGTCACAAGATTACAACGAGGATCTAGTTCGTGTGTTTTATTCCATATTGCATTAGGAAAATGGATCCTCTTTCAAATTCAGTATTGAGAATAAGATTTACGAATTCACCGACGATATTTGGAAGCGTTTGTTTGACATTACCATAAGTGATCCTGATGCAGAGGATGAATTTGATCCTTTTGTAACGGATGCTCACGTTGATCGGGTGTAAACCAACTAACTGCAAGTGCACAGCCTATCATGTAGTTTTAAAAGATATCAATCCCACAGAGACCAATAGTCAAAGATTATTGTTTCTAGTTGTTACAGTGTTTATCTAAGGCGAATGAAATAGTTTAAAAGGAAGGAAACGAAATACAAGGATTAAATGAAAACAGATAAATAACAATGTTGAAATGTAATTCACATCAATTGACAATGCTCTGATTGTCTCCACTAAGATAACTTACGGGGCAATGTTTCCTATTTAGGAAAGAAAAAATTTAACAGGAACTGTCGCTTTCGCGTATTCAGAACCGAACTTACTCTCTAATTTATACCCTCCATTTGTCACTTATGGAAAGCGCTTACAGCATTAAAGTAGTAAACCCACTTTTAAGAAATTAGACTCTTAACTTAATAGGAAAGTGATTTTGATTGGAAAGATTAACTTAAAAGGGTCCCTGAGCTTTCGCTTAAGTACCGGATCCTAAACCTATAAATGCGTCCGTAAATAGTTTTAAAACCTTCTTCTAGAAAGGTTAAAGTTTTTTAATTAGTTAACCAAGTGCTTTCGCGGTGTTTGTTAACCAATGACAAACCAATTTTAGTCTTCAGTGTCGGACGACTTTCGATCTTACCCAACGTTTTCACTACATCACTTTCGTGAAGGCAAATTAAAATAAGTTTAGAAAATTTGTGTTTAAATCAAAATAGCCTACAAAGGTAATCCTAGGGAGATGACATGTAGAGCATCGTCTATTGACGATCCTCACATGTCATCATTCAATAATTTAGCCAGACATGTTTAGGAAAAACAAAACATAAATGGTTTTAAGTGCAAAAGTAAACATAATGGCGGGTAAAAACATTTTGAATTAAAGTCGCGATAGAGGTAAATAAGATGAAGAGAATAATTGCGAGGTAAATAAAGCGGAAAAGTAAAGACAGGACAAAGTAAATGTAAATGCTCAATAAAATAAAAACATGCTCCAAACAGATACCCGCCATAACTTGAAATCTGATACAAACTGCGATAACTTGAAATAAATCTTGACGGAATGTAAATAATGGAAATAAAGTGCTTTGGAAATAAATAGGTGCTCCAAACTTGATACAGACTCAATCGACGATGCAATAATCCTTCAGTGTGAAGAGATTATTGCTTTACAATTTGACAGTATAATAGCTTAAGTTTGCATAAGCTTAGATACCCCAAAATGGAGGCCTCATGGGGTATTTATAAGAGTCTAAAACCCTAAGAATTACACACGAACTGCTTCCAAGTTGTGGAGAAAAAGTAGGACCGGTTGTGGAGACTTGGGGACCAAGCATGGTCCATTCCTAACCGTTTAGGATTTTCAAAGGTGGAGACCGCCACAAGCTCATGGTAACTACCATGCTCAAAAAGTGGGCATGACTTGGTCATCCCATTAGTTGGTGCGTGGACCACCCATGGTACCCCTATGATGATCGCCATGGTGGTCGCCATAGGTGCAAGTCTGCTCTAATTCTTTGTTTTTCATCCATTTTGCCTCGTTTCTCCGCACACAGCTCCTGATTAATAAATTCCCTGAAACAAATGAAAAACACTCGCATAATAGTGGAAATGGAATTAAAACAATAATGAAATATGAATAAGTCAAGTTAGATAAACGATAGTTTCAGGTGTCATCACACGCTCACAAGGACTTTGAGTGGAACGCTCATCTCAATGAAATGCTCAAGGCCCCGAGGCCAGAAGACTGCAATGAGGCTGTAGCAGTCAACCAATTTAAAATGACACCGAGAATCCTTTTGTGGCTTGTTTCTCACATTCTGCGTCCTAAGAAGGAAGATACTCTAGAGTGGACAGTGCATAGATTCATCTCGTGTACATCCTGATGCATAAAATTCACATCAACTGGCCACACTACTTCATCTCCAAAATGTTCACCATCAAGGATGGTAAAAAGGGGACATCCTTCTATTACTCATCTATGATCTCAAAAATTCTAAGCTTCTTCGGCATCGATGTGCCAAATCTGCCAGTCATCTCGCCTGGTCCAATTCAAGAATTCTCCCAACGGACCCTAACTAACATGGGGTACTTCTGAGATGAAGAACGTCAAGCATATTATCCAAGTCTAGGAAAATATGGTAGGAAGATAAACAAATTTGATGATCCTACTGATTTTGTTGATCCCACTGCTGAGCAACATATTGAAGATGATGAGCCTATGCATGATATGGAACATGTTGCTATTCAGGAAGAAGGCAATGTTGCTGGCAATAATTCATCCACCACCTCGCTTCTTCAAAATATGGTGCACAAACAAGATGCCCAGATGGCGCAGCTCCAAAATATGAAGAAACATATGAGGACTCAAGATGCAAATTTTGAGGCCTTTGCCTCTTTCATCACAGAGAAGCTGGTCCTCTTGAAGGAGGAAATAGATGAAAATACTGCCTCTACCATTGCAAGGGTCAATCATATGATTGCTGCTCAAAATGAAGACCACCATCACTACACACAATTCTATCAAGAAATGTGTGATTTCTTGGACTTTTAGTTTGGAAACAGTGGTCAAGGCTGGTTTCGTGGAGCGAGATATGGAGGTCGCGGAAGGCAGTAATGAGCATAGTTTAGATTGTCTCCTTAGTGTGTCTTAGAATTTTTTTCAAGCATTCGGTTTGTTTTTGTTTGGTTATTTCATGTTTTTCCATTTGGTTTGATGTTTATCGCTTTGATTTATGTAATATTGCAATGCTTGTACTTTGATTAATCAAATTAATATGAGTATTGTGGTTTGTTTATTAAGCTTGTGTTCATTAATTTATGTTAGTGCACCACTTTTTCTTTGTGAATTGCCTCTGTGTATTATATGATATATGTAAACTATGCATCTACGTGATTCTTCTAACATATTGGTCTCTTCTTTTTTATGTTGTTAAAGGGGGAGAAGAAAATGAAGAGGATAATGTATAACTTTAGGGGGAGCTATCAAGGATAATGCACAAATTCAGGGGGAGCTATTCCATGTACCGAAGAAAAACGGAACGGGCTATAACTACATCATTTACGTTTGCCATCATAAAAAAGGGGGAATATGTGAGTGATATCTACAAAGTCAACCGGGTTTTGAATGATGTCAAACAAGGTAGTATATCGTAGCGTTTATGTAGATTGGACGGTGTAAACCTAAACTTAGATGCACATTTGTCATTTTAGCCTTAGGATGTATAAAAATAGTCTTTGAACAAGTTTGATAGGTCTTAGGCATGTCATACAAATCAAAACCCAAGTTTTGTATGTCAACATAACAGCACAGGCCGGCCTATATGAGTTCAGGTTGATCTATAAAAGCCTTGGCTTCAGTACAGGTTGGCACATCCAAGTTACAGGTCGGCTCCCACGCTCCAAGAATGAAGCCTCTAGGCTCTGCCCACAGGTTGCCTCTCAGGTCGCCTTACAGGCCAGCCTGAACACCTTCATAGGCCAACCTATGGCCTTCACATGCCAACCTATGCAACTTTAAACTTAAAAAAACTCTTTTTGTATCTTATTTTTCTTGCATTCTCTTTGCCTATTTCCACACACACATATATATACTCATACATGCACATTCTTCTAGTTTAAGGGTTTTCTAGAGATAAAACCTAAATGAAAACGAATTAAAAAGTTGCACATCATCTTCAACCTTTCTTCTATGCATACATACAATTGAACTACACATAATCATTTTTTGATTGGGTAACCATCTAGATTAGGGTTGATAATGTATAATTAGGTTTGGTGTAACCGAGAGTATTGGGTTGGGAACTTTATGTGTTTCAAATAAGAAAACCAAGGTGGGGTTTTCCTTCAAGATCGGTTTGATTTGAAGGTTTTTGACAAATTCACGTCAACACATATTCGACCGAGTGAAGGCCTTGGGACAAGGTGGTTTCCTTGCAAGGGAGTAACGTGAGACGGTGAATTGTGTTCGGGAATCTTGGGTTCAACAAGTTGCGTGCTTTGGATAATCTGAGGATTGTAGCCGTATTTTTGGTTACTTGATCAAGCTTTTGATCAAGGGTTTGGAGGTAGAAGAATCAACATAAAACAATATGGTTTTTGGGGTTTGCATTCTTCATCTCTTGTATAAACGATTTTACAAAGAAAAGGTTAATTGCAAGTATCTCAATTTAATTTTGAATTGAGGGCAGAAGTACCCATAGCAAGGTTGATTGGGGAACTGCCTAAAGAAATCTTGGTCTCTCTCTCTCTCTCTCTCTCTCTCTCTCTCTCTCTCTCTCTCTCTCTCTCTCTCTCTCTCTTTCTTTTATCTTTTTATCGCTTTAATTGTTGATTTTGCAATTTATCGAATTCATCGTTGTTTGATCATATCAATTGGAAATTGTTTTCCAATTATCTTTTAAAAGTGTTGTTGTTGATATAATCATAATAACTTTGATTGTGATTGGCTTTTAACATCAACAAAACAAATTAATTTTACAATTGCTATCAATTGCACACCAAGTGTTCGATAAATTGTTTGTGCGTATTTTAATTGTCTTTTGGTTCGTTGGATATATGAGTTACGAATATATTTGCATTTAATTTATTCGTAGTTTGATCGTTGTTGAAAATTTACGTTCATTATGATTCCATTTGGCTTGTGATACATATATAGCTTTTGGATAGTAGGTTCGGTTAGACGATTTGATCTGGGTCATTTTTCCGCTGCACCATATTTTTGAAAACAAATTTTTGCCAAAGTTTTTGGTTAGAAAATTTGTGATCTATTCACCCCCCCCCCCCATCTAGATCGAAGCCTATCGTCTAATAGTCTCATTTACTCACATGGATAATGTGTATTCCCATTCTAGAATAAATGTTCAGAAATGGAATTATGTTCTTCAAAGATGGACTGCCACATGAAGAGAGCTAGGAGATGAAGCTCTTGATTGCAAAGGAGTCATGATAGTTGATGAGCTAATGAAGACTATTACTGGTGATGGTCCTAGCTATGATAAGTTGGTCAAAGAGATGAGGAAAGTGTTTGATAGAGGAAATTTTGTGAAACTTTCATCATCAACTTTAAATTAATTAGATAGAATCAAGGTTCCCACTATTAATAAATTTATGAGAAAGGAAACTATGGAAGAAAGAGAATACGTAAATAACGATGCGGGAATTTTTTGACACTAGTGTTTAATAGGTTTATGGAGCTTCATAATGATGATCAGTTGTTGAAGACATTGTTGGAGCTTATAAGAGATTGAGGTTAAGGATGATGGTATTCATCATGGGTTGCTGGGTTTAATTACAGGATAAATGTTAGGAAATATGTCTCAGATATTATGCCCAATATCTGTGTACTAGTTGATGAACTGATATGGTTTTTGATGGAAATTTCTCACCTCAACTTGCTATTGATGCTTTTGCGAGTGTGTTGGGAAGATTATGATGATATGCTTCTATCTGTTCTTCATAAGAAGTTGTGTGTTATTATTATCTAATGTTTGTAAGATCTGTTGTTGTTTTGTTGGTGGTCCTATGACCTTTGTCTCTTTTAAGACAAAGAGAGGGAGAAAAAGAAAATCCTTATCTCTTGTGCATTAGTTGTATTGAAGAAGTGTTTATTTTGTTCTTTGGAAGAAGTGTTTAATTTGTGCTTTTCCTAAAAATAGCCAATGGGGAATGTTGTTTCTTGGAGGGGCTTATTGGAAAAATGGATAGCAAGATGTCTGGAACATGTTGGATTCTCATGCACTTTAGATGTGCTTCAAGTCCAAGTTTCTGTGGTAGATGCTATGAATTTGGAAGATTGGATTTGCATTGAAGATAAACATACTTAGATTATGCTGAAGATTGGGTTAATTTTGTTTCATCAAGAGATGTTCTAGCTTCATTCCTGGTGATTTGGATTTTTGTTCAACATATGTGCTCATGGTTATTTTTTATAGTTTATACTCTTGATATTGTGTGATAAGTTCGCTGATTATGCTCATGGCTAATCATGACCAAGCTACTGCTAACTATACTAATGAAGCTTTGCCAAATTATGGTAAAAAATGGGGGAGTAGTATTGGTATTGCTGAGGCAACACAAGTATTTTTTATTATTAATTGAAGGTTCCATGGCTTAAGGATTGGTAACAATTTTGCTAAAACATGGTTCACAGCAGGATGTTGTGTGTGATGTTGTAACATAATGATCAGCTCACCTTGAGAGCAGATGTCCTAACAGATGTTGTAACATGTTATACTAGAATATATGTTCTGGCTGTTCTAAACCTTGACAAATTTGTTTTAATTCTGTGATATTTCTTTTGGATATATCTTATTAATTTTCGTAGGTCAAGAAGATTTTATCAGTAACAAGTTTCTGTATCTCCAGCTATACACAAATTGCTAAATTTGGATTATAAGACTTTTTAGGAAACTTTGAAGATTTGTTCCTGTTATTGTGGAGAAGATTTTGCAGGTGGTTTAAAACTGACAGAATGGAATTGATTGAAGAGTCCAAGCCCATACTGCACGAGTCTATATAAAGAGACTTACTGAACCTAAAATTAAAGAAGAATTATTGTTGAAGAAACCGTGTGTGCAAATAAGGGTTTAGGGTTTGAGTTTTTCTTTTAGTGTTCTGATGTATTGTGTGTCACTCATGTATCTTCTGATACATTGAGGTAGACTGTTTGTGAGGCATTCATTCATCACCTAAATGCTTGAACTGGACTGATGTTATTGAGTTGTAAGTGTCCACTCTAAGCTTTAAGCAAGAGTGCATTGTCCTTATTGAAGCTCTTAAGAAAGATCAAGTATTGTCTTTGAAGTGTGTCTTCTTTTGATGTAATGTTAAGTCTATCATTGTTGTTTGTGACTGATAGGAAGTGAGAGGGGATTCTTGTATCTAGGAGTGTCTTAGGTAGAAATTACACTGGGTAGGGATTAAGTGAGAAGCTGTAAACTAGGATTGTTTAGCTCTGAATTGATACTACTAATACTGGATTTCCTTCCTGACTTAGTAGTCCCCCAGACGTAGGTGTTATTGTACACCAAACTGGGTTAATAACTCTTTGTGTTTTGTTATTTTTTGTACCTTTAACTGTGTTGTATTTTGTCCTTGTGTTTTAAATAGATATCAGTGTCTCGACATCTCTTAGGACATCTGATATTTGCATACCAGAATTTCAATTGGTATCAGAGCAGGCATCATGCTCTGTATCTGGGTGAGATCTAGGGAAGATACTTTTTAATACAATGGACAAGAAAGGAAGATTTGTGAACAGACCACCCATTCTTGATGGAACTAATTATGACTATTGGAAAGCACGTATGGTGGCCTTTCTGAAGTCTATGGACAACAAGGCTTGGAAGTCTGTGGTAAAGGGATGGGATCCACCAATGGCTAAAGATAAGGATGGTAAGATTACTGATGTGCTGAAGGCCAAGGAAGACTGGGATGATGAAGATGACAAGCTAGCTCATGGAAACTCCAAATCATTTTATGCCCTGTTTAATGGAGTGGACAAGAACATCTTCAGACTGATAAATAATTGTACTATTGCTAAAGATGCTTGGGAGATTTTGAAGACTGCTCATGAAGGAACCTCAAAGGTGAAGATGTCAAGACTTCAACTTCTTACCACCAAGTTTGAGAACTTGAAAATGAAGGAGGATGAGAGCATTCATGATTTTCACATGAATATTATTGAGATAGCCAATTCCTCAAGTGCCCTGGGGGAGAAGACGTAAAAAGCTAAGTTGGTCAGAAAAATTCTCAGATCTCTTCCAAAGAGATATGACACGGGGTAACTGTCATTGAAGAAGCCCAAAATATAAATAACATGAAAGTTGATGAACTTATGGGATCTCTTCAGACCTTTGAATTAGGGATCAGTGAAAAGTTTGAAAAGAAGAAAAGCATAGCCTTTGTGTCTAATGTTAAAGACTCAGAAGATAAATGTGACCTAGATACAGATGAAGGTATATCGAATGCTATTGTGCTTCTTGGGAGGCAATTCAACAAGGTTTTGAAAAGGATGGACATAAGAGGAAGATCAGGTGTCAAGAACATCTCATCTGACATCAGAAATAACAATGACTCTCAAAAGAATGTCAGGACTGAAGATAAGTCAAATCAAGGCAAAGGAATACAATGTTATGAGTGTGAAAGTTTTAGTCACATCAAGTCAGAATGTCCCACCTTTCTCAAGAAACAGAAAAAAGGGTTGTCTGTATCATGGTCTAATGATGATGAGTCAGAAGATGAATCAAACTCTGAGACTGTCAATCTTGTGACTGCTCTCTCTGGTAGATGGGCTGATGAAGAAGAATCTTGTGCAGAAAATTTCCTCTATGAAAATCTAGATATGTCTTTCAAGGAAACCTATGACAAGTGTGGAGAATATCTTAAGATAGAGGAAAATCGGAGCAAGATCATAGTTGCACTGGAGAATGAGAAGAAGGAACTTCTATGTAATGTTTATCATCTGCAAGATGAGGTAACCTTCCTGAAATCTAAGCTTAATAACATGACAAACTCATTAAGAATGATGAAAAACAGATATGATGTGATGAAAGATTATGGAGATGCAAGAGGTGATTATTCATCTGATGATCAACAACATAATAAGTCTGTAGAAAAGTTCCTTCCTTCTGAAAAGAAGAAAATGATCACCATGTCCAACCACATGTTACAACATCCTGGAATACATGATGTATCTTTAACAAAATCTAAATCATCAACTTGGAGGTGTCATTACTATGGTGAGTATGGTCATATTAAGCCTTTCTGTTATAAGTTATATGGAGTGCAACAATCTTCAGCTCGTTCTAAGGCTAATCGAGTGAGTAAAAAGAGAAGGTGTATCAGCAGGGATGTGAATCTTATAACTCACACCTCCTTGAAGGCTTTAACTAGAGAAGACTGGTACTTTGACAGTGGATGCTCTAGACACATGACAGGGATTGAGAGGTTGTTGGTGGATATTAGGTCTCAGCCCTCAGGGTCTGTCAGATTCGGTGATGGATTTAACGGAGAAATTAAAGGAGTGGGAACATTGGTGTGTGCTGGTTCTCCTAATTTAGAAGATGTTCTTCTTGTGAAAGGATTAACTGCTAATCTTATTAGCATTGGTCAGCTATGTGATCAAGGTTTGTTGGTCAATTTTTCAAAGTCAGAATGCTTAGTCAAAAATGAGAAAGATGTTACTTTAATGAGGGGTATAAGGTCTAAAGACAACTGCTATCTATGGGAACCTCAAATAACTGCTTATTCTTTCACATGTTCTATAACCAATAAGGATTAAATGAAGTTATGGCACCAGAATCTTGGACATCTCCATCCCAAAAGAATGAAGGAGATAATGTCTGAAGAAGCCATTAGAGGAATGCCAGAACTTAAGATTAAAAAAGGGAAAGTCTGTGGTGAGTGTGAGATTAGAAAGAAGGTCATGATGTCTCACACAATGTTGCGACATCAGACTACCACCAGAGTGCTGGAACTTCTCCATATGGATTTGATGGGACCAATGTAGATAGACAGCTTGGGTGGAAAGAGGTATGTCTATGTGATTATAGATGATTTTTCTGGGTTTACGTGAATGAAGTTTATTAGAGAAAGATCAAACTTGTTTGAAGTCTTCAAAGATCCTTGTAAAAGTATTCAAAAGGAGAAGAACATTGTGATTGTAAAGATTAGAAGTGACCATGACAAGGAGTTTGAAAATGTAGAATTCTCAAAGTTTTGTGATTATGAAAATATCATTCATGAATTTTCTTCTTCCATCACTTCGCAGCTAGATGGAATTGTTAAATAGAAGACCAGAGTTATACAAGAATCGGCTAGAGTTATGCTTCATGCTAAGCAATTACCATTGGATTTTTGGGCTGAAGCTATGAATACTGCGTGCTACATCCATAACAGAGTCACATTGAGAGGAGGTACTTCAACCACTGTCTATAAGCTATGGAAAGGAAGGAAACCTACAGTTAAACACTTGCATACGTTTGGAAGTAAATGATTTATGTTGACTGACAAAGATCAAAATGGTAAGATAACTCCTATAAGTGATGAAGGGATATTTTTGGGTTCAAGCAGCAGAGCTTATAGAGTTTTTAACTCCAGAATCAAAATGATTGTGGAATCTATCAGTGTGGTAATGAATGATTCAATTATCGAGCAAAGGATAGATGTTGAGAATAGTGTTGGAACATCCTCTGTCAGAATAGAGAAGAAGAAAGCTGCAATCTTTCTAGCATTGTGTCAGATGACTCTCAAGTCACTTCAGGTCTCTCTGATAGAGTTCAGGCAGAGCTATCCAAGGAACTCAATGCAAGATACCCTTCTGAAGACAAAATCACTGAATGTACAAAGACAATGTCAGAATCTTGTCTTGTCTCTAAGCTGGAACCAAGGATGAGTCCTATCATTCAAGAAAAGAAGATCTTGAATTACATCATTGGACCAAGTGTCTATGGTGTGTTCTACCCTCACATCACTAATTTCTTGATGAAAGAATTTTACAATGCTGATGGATATGCTTCTGGGAACACTGTTGAAACTGAATATGGTAAGACAAGAAGGGGTTGTTCTCAACTAGTGTGGATCAAACAGATGTTAAAGGAATATAATGTCAAGCAGAATGTTATGACATTAGATTTCAAAGATCTTAATGTTACCAGATATGTTATTCGACATGGCTGGAACAAAAACCCTGACAGGTATAATAAACTAGGCAAGAATTTTGATGAAGGAAAGGTGGCTATTTTGTAGCGTGTGGACTCTAAGGATCAGCTGACTGAAATGTGTATTAAAGCCTTATATGCAAATCAATTTGAGAACATAAGCAGTGGGCTAGATACTTACCCTATGAAGGATTTATAGTAGTTACAGGTAGGGGTGGCAAAACGGGTCGGGGCCCGCCGGGCTGGCCCGTCACCCGCCAAAAAATGGCAGGCTGGGTTGGGATTTTGGGCCTGCCCACCCGTTTCGCCCGCCCCGCCAAAGAGAAAAACCCCGCGGGCGGAAGACATGCTGGCCCAGTAAAAAAAGGAAAATGAAATGAGGAAGTGGCTTGGTTTCGTGGCAGGTGCCACCCATAGTGGCAAGCGCCACTTTTTTTCTTTTTATTTAATGTGGTAGGCGCCACTCTCCCTTGTACTTTGTTGTGGTAAGCGCCACATGCTTGGGTGGTGGGTGCCACCTGGCCTTTTTCTTATAATTTCTTTATTTTACTTCATTTTCTTTCCTTTTTACTCAAAGGCGGGGCGGCGGGCCAACCCTCCACCTTGGCGGGGCGGGCTAGAATTTCATTCCCATTTCACCTTGGCGGGCATGCCCGCCCCACTCTTTTTTTGGCGGGGCAGGGCGGGCGGCCCGTTTTGACACCCCTAGTTACAGGTATGGAGGAATGAAACAGTTATTGTATCTTTCCTCTATTCTCTGAGGAATAATAAGCATAAGAAGGTTGTCATTATTAAGGGATAGAACAAAAGATCTCTACAAGATAGAAGGGCTATTTTAAAGAAGACAGGTTTTAAGGCTGTGGCAAGGGAGTTCAGTGTCAACACTCCTAAGACATGTGACAACAACAAGAAGTGCAGAAGGATCTTTGACATGGGTAAGAGGTGGAAGAGCACTTGAAGTTGATCAAGATTGTGTGTTTCCACCAAGTGATGTTTGTTTCCATTTCCTTGTGTATGCTTGAATACATTGTGTCTAGACATTGTCTTCTTTGTGTTATACAATTCAAGGGGAGTTCTGCTACTAGTCCTGTGATGTTAGACAAGATGTCTTGACAAAGTTTTTTTGATGTATGGAGTTAATGGTTGTTTCTTTTATTCCGTTGTGTTTGCTTCTGATAGTTCTTCATTAAGAAACTACTTTGTCACTTGGATAAATAATTATGTACTGTGTGATGAGGAAGGCGTTGCTTTTAGAATATCATGTCAATCATAATGTCATTCCATTGTACTGTGACATGTTGGTCACAATCAGGACCTTCAAGGATTTTCACTTTGTGCAGCTGGACAAGGTCATTATGTCTGGGAGAAGGTATTCTCTGCAGTAGGTTGTAGTCATTAGGGGGAGTGTGGTTGGTGCTGCTATGTATGGGAACTGGAATTGCTCAAGTTTTTTTCAATTGGTCTCCACCTTCAGGGGGAGAACTGATTATGTGTGACAGGGGAAATTGTGTACCTGTCTGTTGTGTAGCTACTTTGATATAACCTGTACAAAGCTTGCATATTCTCATGCAGCCTGTTTAGTTATACCTCTAGTGAGGTTATAATGTCAGACAAGATGTCTTGACATTGCTCTGTCAGGTTGGTCTGTTTTCCATGACAGTATGGATGTGGTTCTAAAAATGTGTTTTTTTTTGTTTCACATGTGGGACTGGTCATGATTCTTGGAATGGCCCAAGTAACAGTGTTGTTTGTGACTAGAAGAATTTATCTCTGCAGAAGTTTGTGGGTCTCAAAGGAGGTTCTGTTGTTTGGATTCAAAATGTCTGACATGATGTCTTGAAATTATGATCAAATATTCAGCTGATCATTGATAAAAATTTTAGTCAGGGTATTTAGTGGAAAGTTTCATGTTATGGAGCATGTTTTGTGTCTTTGGCTGGTTCATAAGAGTATACAATGTCTATCAGGATGTCAGAACATTGTATCAAGCTATTTTTGTCAAGATTGTCAAGAATCTCTTCCTGGTAAGAGTGACAATGACGGTTTGTCTAGTCATCAGTGCCTTTAAAGTTAGCCTGAAAAACGTGTTTTTTTGGTGCATGCGTGTTCATAAATAGTGTATTTCTATGACATGGGAATTGTCATGGTCCAAGCTTGGAAAAAGAGACCTAGAATTAAAAGATATGTCTCTCACATATGAACGGTGTTTCATTTTCAAGGATGACTTAACTTCTTCCAATATTCCTTTCCTTGACTTGTTAGGCATTACAAACAAGGAATTTATGCTATATAAAGTCTGAAACCTGCTTGCTTTCACATCCCACCAAGTTGTACCTCAAACATGAGCCAATCCTCCAAAATTTCTGATAATAAGAAGGTTCACTTGAAGGAAACTCTGAACGGAAAAAAGGATGGAGAGCATAGCTAACTCAAGAGGAAAGTTTGTTTTGGTTGTTTCGTTGTAATAAGGTTCTAACATCAACTCTTTCCATTTGGTGTCTTAGGTTGCTTTCCTTATTTCTTTTAGTGTGTAATTTTATGTGTGCAGTGTTTTGCTTTTTTTGCTACTGGTGTGGTTCTGGTCTTACAGAGTCAGTTTTGTTTACTTGTTATTTGTCAAATTTTAGCTCAAACAGGGGGAGAAAAGTAGAGTCTATAAAGATGGTATTTGGGGCTTTTGAGCTTATGCTGTATGCAGAATGTCCTACCAGATGTTCTGTCATTCTAGTTGTGTTTTGGGGTCTTATGACTTGTGTCATGTGTTCTTCATATGTTGCTTCTGTTGTATGTGTTTCTAAAGTGTGTGGCTTCTGACATATGTGTTTCTAATGTCTTGAACTCGTTTAGTTCAAGCTTGTGTCCAGGTTGGTTTTCTTGTGCTTTGGAAAAGTTTCTTCTTTTGTTCTGAGAGAGAGATTTATTCCTCCGTGATAAGGATCGATTCTGTGGTCTAGGGGAGTATCTTGGATATTCCTGAAGATGCAGGTTATCTTCTTCTTCATGTACACAGTCTCCAGGTTTATTAGGCAAAAGGGATTTTGCAAAAATTTGCCAAAGGGGGAGATTGAAGGTTCCATGGTTTAAGGATTGGCAATAATTTTGCTAAAACATGGTTCACAACAGGATGATGTGTGTGACGTTGTAACATGCAGATCAACTCACCTTGAGAGCAGATGTCCTAACAAATGTTCTAACATGTTATACCAGAACATCTGTTATGGGTGTTCTAAATCTTGATAGATTTGTTTTAATTCTGTGATATTTCTTTTGGATATATCTCAATAATTTTTGCAGGTCAAGAAGATTTTATCAGGAACACGTTTCTGTATCTCCAGCTATACACAAATTGCTAAATTTGGATGATGAGACTTTTTAGAAAACTTTGAAGATTTGTTCCTGTTATTGTGGAAAAGATTTTACAGGTGGTTTAAAACTGACAGAACGGAATTGATTGAAGAGTCCAAGCCCATACTGCACGAGTCTATATAAAGAGACTTACTGAACCTAAAATTAAAGAAGAAGAATTATTGAAGAAACCGTGTGTGCAAATAAGGGTTTAGGATTTGAGTTTTTCTTTTAGTGTTCTGCTGTATTGTGTGTCACTCATGTATCTTCTGATACATTGAGGTAGATTGTTTGTGAGCCATTCATTCATCTCCTAGATGTTTGAACTGGACTGGTGTTTTTGAGTTGTAAGTATCCACTCTAAGATTTTAATCAAGAGTGCATTATCCTTGATTGAAGCTTTTAAGCAAGATCAAGTATTGTCTTTGAAGTGTGTCTTCTTTTGATGTATTGTTAAGTCTATCATTGTTGTTTGTGACTGATAGGAAGTGATAGGGGATTCTCGTATCTAGGAGTGTCTTAGGTAGAAATTGCACTTGGTAAGGATTAAGTGAGAAGCTGTAAACTGGGATTGTTTAGCTTTGAATTGATACTACTAATAGTGGATTTCCTTCCTGGCTTGGTAGCCCCTAGACGTAGATGTTGTTGTACACCAAACTGGATTAAGAACTCTTTGTGTTCTGTTATTTTATGTACCTTTAACTGTGTTGTATTTTGTCCTTGTGTTTTAAACAGATATCAGTGTCTCGACATCTCTTAGGACATCTGATATCTACATACCAGAATTTCAATAACCATCTAGGTAAGTCTTAATGTGGTGCTCATATGTTGCAGCATCGGGCAAGACATCTGGGCTTTTTGATGTGAGATTTTGTGTTAGTAGAATTTTGCATATCATGTTATTAACTACGAACTGTTTGTGTTATGCGTGACTAAGTATGTGAATGATTGCATGCTAATAACTGTTAGTTAGAATGAGTGTATGCTACTAACTATAAGTTGAGTGAGTGCCATGCATAACTAAGTTGTGAATGATTGCATGTTTGCTTGATGGATTCTAGAGCATTATTTTGTGTGGCATTTGTGATGAATGCTACTGATTTTTCACTGTTGATCATATCTCTGATATTTGGTAGACTGCTGATTATTGTATGCTCTGAAGATTGTCACTTGTTCTAGCCTGAATAAGTGTTATATCTTGAAAATTTGTGTTACCACAATTTGCCGAAGGGGGGATTGATGTTCCTTTGGATTGGCTGCATTTTGCAAAACAACCACATAGAGAAGTATTCAAAGTGTTCAAGATTATCTAGTTTTCTTAAGTTGTATGGAGGTGCAAAAGGGACACATGTTGGACGCAATGTCACATCATGTGGGTACGACATCTAGGCCTTGTGAAACAAGTTATTGTGGTTGAATTTTGGAAGACTTTCTGGTTAAAGATTGGATTAGATTTTATTTCTAATTGGCTTAGCAATATGATTAAGTGATTTGTTTGACAGTTGGAGGAAGATTGATTCAAATTTGAATTTAAATTGAAACAAATCATATCTTGTTGGAGAGATTTATGGAACATATTATATCCAACGGATTCTGAATTAAGTATGGACGAAGTTAAACCTATTATCCAAGGAGAAAAAACCAGAGTTATTATGTTATATAAAGAGATCAGACCTACATTGGAAAGCAAGCATTCACTTTGAATATTTTAGAGTGCTAGGGTTTATAAGTGTCCTTGTTATTTTATGTACACCTCTATGTTTCAGTAACTTGGCATAAAAGGTTTGTCAAGTTGAGTTGTATATTTAACATTTTTATGTACACCTTTATGTTTCAGTAACTTGGCATACAAGGTTTGTCTAGTTGAGTTGTAGTATTTAACATTGATTATTCAGTTGCAATCTCCAATTACGGGTTCTATTATTGAGAAGAAAGTGAGTAGGTTCTCATGTTTAAGGGGAGCCATAAATAGAAAGTCATTGGGTAGTGTTAGGAAGAGGCATTGGGTAGGTGTCGTTTCACTGAACTGGGTTAACAACTATCGTGTTATTTACTGCTTTTCTGCTCCATCATCTAGTACTTTCTATTATAGTGTTTGTGGTTTAACTTGTCGAACCAGTTGTCTATGACGTCGTGTTCGACATCAGCCCCCCGAGGAACCGAATTTCAAGAGTCATTACTCTTGATTATGAAACTTTCACAATCGATTATGGACTCAATTTTCCCTTACCCAATCAATTGGGAATATGCTCCAATCAATTGGATAGTTCAAAATACACATCCTAATCATTCTTACAGTTCCTGATTCATATGGCTAGGCTCCAAAAATGTTTTAGGTTATTTTCTTTTAGAAATAGAGGGTTTTAAATAGGCTTTAGTGAGTGTGTGATTCAGAAATGATACATGATTAAAATCCCTTTGTATTTTTATAAAATTGTGATCACTCAGACAAGATCAGGAGAGCTTTCACACTCTGAAGCTTCAAAACTTTGCCTAATATACCAATCATATAAGCACTTTCTTGAGTCTTCTTTGGAGACGATGCTTGAGATATCTTCAAGTTGAATGCCATCATCAAAGGTGATCATTGTCATACCCCAAATTTGTCCTACCTTTCTCAGTGTTCTCTCTGTAAGATCATTTGGCCTTTGGCCATGATCTTTTGAGAATTAGGTCATGGGATCTTATGTGCATGCTTATTATGACTAACCAGCTCGTGCGGGTGTATTGATTTCAAGTGGAGATAGTACTCATTCTCTCAGTCAAATACTTCAAGATGTGACCATTAGATTCTGATTCAAAGGGTCATAGGGTTTTCTACTAGTCATTTTCCTCAAGATTTCTCAGAAGTTTCAGTATATACCCCAGGGAGAATTAGGGCTTTCCTTCCATTAGTGTTGAGCATGGACATTTGAAGATTGGTTAGGGTTTCATGGCAAGTGGTATTACAAGTTATATCCTTATGGTTTTTGTGCCAAGTTCATCATCGTATAAATCTTTGACTGTGAGGGTAACAAAGATCAAGATTAATTCAAGAAAGACTTTGTTCTTACTCATGAGGTTGGATCATGATTTGTTCCTATTGATCTCAAGCGAAAGAGTTCGGATTTTCTTGTTGATTAGTTTGTGAGTAACATGCTTGGAAATGGTAAAGTTTAGGTAAAAAATCTTGAATCAAGTTTAGAAGTGATTCCTATTTCACCATGAAGAATTCACTAATTCAAGTGTCCAAATTCAAAATCAAGATTTGTAACGCTTTGGCATAATAGCATTCTCATGTGACTAAGGTTAAGGAAGAACAAGTTTCACCAAATTTTATTCTTAAATTCAAGGTTACAAAGTGCAAGGTGTTTCTTTACAAGTTCACATTAAAATTCACATTTTCATTACAAACAATTTCAAGATACATTGTTCCTTACAAGATTCAAGTCATGATTACAAGTTCAAGCTTAAAGTGTCAAGTTTAAGTTTGTTCAAAATTATGAGTTTCAAGAATCATGTTACATCCATATTCACAAGAACAATTTTACAAAAACATCATGTGAAGCAGTCCATGACCCTACATGACTGTCAAAAATTATGGAAAGAAAGTCTTCATTCCAACCAAGCATTGTTATATGAATCTAAGTTGTATAGAGTACTTCAAGGAGGAATTGGTTTAGCATTGAAGGAAAGTATAATGTCCTTTTGATGAATTTACTTGGTCTTAGTCTTGAGAATTCATTCATTTTTTTGAAGAAATTATCCCTTAAAAACTATACTCATGAGATGATAAACCGAGTTGAACATATTCATTCCAAATCATTTTTTACATAGGGACATTAAACCAAAAGAGTTTTCTTATTGGTGCATAGTGTGAACTTAAGATAACAGGTTCTGGATGTTTAGTACACACATTCAATCGCAGGAATACTATGTGTGGCACATTAGAGATGATGGGTAATATAGAATATGATACAAATGTGAATATATAGAGCCTCGGTGTTCCTTGCTGTGAGTTTCTTTACAAAATTCTCCTTTTCAAATAACATACCATGACCTTTACAAAATTCTCCTTGCTGTAAGTCTCTATATTTGTGATTGGCAGTAATTTTGGTAAAACTAACTTGACAGCAACATCTTGAACAAGATGTTCTAACATGAAGAAAAACATGTTGAACAAGATGTCCTAACTAGATGTCTCGATATCTTGTCTATTACAGGTCTGCAGGTTGATAAAGTTGGGGTAATTACAGATTACTAAATATTCTGTGAATATTAAGTGATCCTATGTGGCGTCCAAAATTGAGGAATTAGAGATTCTGTTTCAGTTTAAAGATATTCTATTTTTCTAAATGTTGAAGACATTTTAGGAAACCCTTGATTGAAGACCTAATTTTATGGAGAATATTCTGCAAATTTTTAGCAAGTGCCTTGTTGCGCTTGAAGCCCAAATCCAGTCCATACGCTGTTTATAAATAGGATGGCACAACCCTAATTCGAGTGGGGAATGTACTGTGGGTTAAGTGATATTTTAGAGTTTATGTGTGCTTGTGATTTGTGAGCCTCTGTAATATCATCTTGATATAAGAGTAGGAATGTCTCTATTGAGTTGTAAGTTCTGTCAATCACTCCTAAGATTTTAAGCATTGAGTGATTGTGTGTCCTTGAAGTGTATTTTCTAAAAACATTGAAAGTGTTATAATTCTGACACAGTGGTGATTGGAAGCGAAGTGAGAGGGGTCTCATACCTAGGTAAGTCTTAGGTATAAGTTAAGCACTGGTAGTGATTAGGTGAGTAGATTGTAGACTAGATGTAGTTTGTTGAAGATCTACAAACTAATACTATTTAGTGGATTTCCTTCTTGGCTTGGTAGCCCCCAGACGTAGGTGTTGTTGTACACCGAAGTGGGTTAAAAACTCTTTGTGTTATGTTATTTTCTGTACTGTTAATTGTGTTTTATCTTGTCCTTGTGTTTAAACAGAGATTAGTGTCTTAAAATCTCTTAGGACATCTGATATCTGCATACCAGAATTTCAATTGGTATCGAAGCAGACATCTTGCTCTATATCTGGGTGAGATCTAGGGAAAATACTTTCTGGTACAATGGACAAGGAAGGAGGATTTGTGAACAGACCACCCATCCTTGATGGTACCAATTATGACTATTGGAAAACACAGACAACACGGTTTGGAAGTCAGTGATCAAGGGGTGGGATCCACCAAGGGCTAGAGACGAGGATGGTAATATTACTGATGTGCTAAAGGTTGAAGAAGACTGGGATGATGAAGATGACAAGCTAGCTCAGTGAAAATCCAAAGCATTGAATGCCTTGTTCAATGGAGTGGACAAGAACATCTTTAGACTAATAAATAATTGCACTGTTGCTAAAGATGCTTGGGAGATTTTGAAGACTGCTCATGAAGGAACCTCTAAGATGAAGATGTCAAGACTTCAACTTCTTACCACCAAGTTTGAGAACTTGAAAATGAAGGAAGATGAAAGCATTCACGACTTTCATATGGATATTATTGAGATAGCTAATGCCTCCAATGCCCTAGAGAAGAAGATGTCAGAGGCTAAGTTAGTCGGAAAAATTCTCAGATCTGTTCAAAGAGATTTGACATGAAGGTAACTGCCATTGAAAAAGCTCAAGACATAAACAACATGAAGGTTGATGAACTTATGGGATCCCTTCAGACATTTGAATTAGGGATCACTGAAAAGTATGAAAAGAACAAAAGTATAGCTTTTGTGTCTAATGATGGAGACTCAGAAGATGAATGTGACCTAGATACATATGACGGTATATCTAATGCTATTGTATTACTTTAAAGACAGTTCAATAAAGTGATGAAGAAGATGGACTGGAAGTCAAGATCCAATGTCAAGAATAAGTCATTTGACATAAATCAAGATTCTAGAAAAAGGCCCAAGACTGAAGAGAAGACTAACCAAGGAAAAGGAATCTACTGCCATGGATGTGAAGGTTTTGGACACATAAAAGTTGAGAGTCCTACTTACCTCAAGAAGCAAAAGAATGGTCTATCTGTATCATGGTCAGAAGATGATTCTGAAAGTGATACTGAAGGAGAATCTGCCAAGCAGGTTACTGCCTTGACTGGAATTTGTGATTCTGATGAAGAATCAGATGGTGAAGAGCTCACTTTTGATGAAAGTGTTGCTTCATACAAGGAGTTGTGCATCAGAAGTGAAAAAGTGTGTCAACTGGGAGAGAATCAAAAGAGAGTCATTGCTCAACTTCAGGCAGAAAAAGTGAAACATCTGGCTATAATCTCAGGTCTGAAGGATGAAGTTGTATTGCTCAACTCAAAACTTGACAATATGACTAAATTTGTAAGAATGCTTAATAGTAGTTCATATGTGCTGGATGAAATCCTCCAAACTGGGAAGAATGATGAAGATGTTAGTGGTCTGGGTTATGATAATTAAGTTGTGAAAAATAAAGGAAAAGGGCATGCAATGAATATTGTTCAGCCTAAAAGAAAACAGGAACAAAAGATGTCAAGTCAAATGTCCCAACATCAGCAAAGACATCAGAATAATTACTCAGGAGGCAAGACGCAACGATAGAGATGTCATTATTGTGGAAGATTTGGTCATATAAAACCCTACTGTTACAAATTATATGGTTATCCCAAACCTGCTACACAAACCAGAAGGAGACAGACTGCTGTGAAGGCCAAGAAAGAGTGGATTCCAAAAAATGGCACTTCTGGACTCATAGCTCACACCTCTCTAAGAGCGTCCGCTAGAGAGGACTGGTATTTTGATCGTGGTTGTTCTAAACACATGGTTGGTGTCAAGAAATTCTTGGTGGATATTAAACCACATTCCACTAGCTATGTCACCTTTGGAGATGGATCAAAAGGTGAAATAAAGGGTGTTGGGAAGCTGGACTACTCTGGACTACCTAGCCTTGATGATGTGCTATTTGTTAAAGGGTTAACTACAAATCTGATCAGTATTAGTCAACTATGTGACCAAGGTCTCAAAGTTAACTTTACTAAGTCTGAATGTTTAGTAACAATTGAGAAGAATGAAGTTATCATAAAGGGAGCCAGATCTAAAGATAATTGTTACTTGTGGATTCCTCAGGAAACAAATTGCTCCTCCACATGTTTGATGACAAAAGAAGATGAAGTGAAGTTATGGCATCAAAAGCTTAGTCATTTACACTTGAAAGGAATGAAGAAATTATTGGAAAAGGAAGCAGTCAGAGGTATCCCAATCTGAAAATAGATGAAGGAAGAATCTGTGGTGAATGTCAAATTGGGGAGCAAACAAATATGTCACACAAGAAGCTTTAACATCTGACAACTTCAAGAACTCTGGAGCTACTTCATATGGATCTGATGGGACCCATGCAGGTTGAAAGTCTGGGAGGGAAGAGGTATGCCTATGTTGTTGTTGATGACTTCTCAAGATTCACCTGGGTGAATTTTATCAAAGAAAAGTCTGAGGTGTTTGAAGTGTTCAAAGATCTTTGTCAAAAAATTCAACGCGAGAAGGATTGTGGTACTGTCAGAATTAAAAGTGACCATGGAAAGGAATTTGAGAACAACAGTTTTGATGAATTTTGCTCTTCTGAAGGAATTAGTCATGAGTTTTCTTCACCCATCACTCAACAGAATGGTGTGGTTGAACACAAAAATATGACTATTCAGGAATGTGCCAGTATCATGCTTCATGCAAAGAAATTACCATATCATTTTTGGGCTGAAGCCATGAATACTGCCTGATATATTCATAATAGAGTGACCATCAGATCTGGCGCATCTCCTACTTTGTATGAGCTATGGAAAGAAAGAAAGCCAAATGTGAAGTACTTTCATGTGTTTGGAAGCAAATGTTATATTTTGGCAGACCATGAGCAAAGGAGAAAAATGGATCCTAAAAGTGATGAAGGAATTTTTCTGGGATACTCTACAAATAGTATAACCTATAGAGTATTCAACTCCAGAACTACGGTTATGATCAAATCTATAAATGTTGTTGTTGATGACTCAACTACAGAAGTTGATGTCATAAATGATGTTGAAACATCAATTCCCATAGATGATGTTCCTGAAGCTGTTGCAGACTCAGGTGTTAGTACTGAACTTGCAGAGACTGCGCCAGCTGATAAAGGACCTTCCATCAGAATTCAGAAAGATCACCCTAAGGAGCTTATAACAGGAAATCTAAATGAAGGAATAATCACCAGATAAAGGGAAGTTGTATCAAATGCTTGTTTTGTCTCAAAAATTGAACCCAAGAATATAAAGGAGGCCTTGACTGATGAGTTCTAGATTAATTCTATGCAAGATGAACTGGGACAATTCAAAAGGAATACAGTCTGGGATCTGGTACCAAGACCTAAAGGGGTAAATGTTATTGGTACAAGATGGGCGTATAAGAACAAGTCTGATGAACAAGGTGTGGTTACCAGAAACAAAGTTAGACTTGTTGCTCAAGGATACACCCAAATTGAAGGAATGGACTTTGATGAAACATTTGCTCATGTGGCTTGCTTGGAATCTATCAGATTGTTACTTGGAGTGGCATGTCTGTTGAAGTTCAAGCTATTCCAAATGGATGTTAAAAGTGTCTTTCTAAATGGCTATTTAAATGAAGAGGTATATGTTGAATAGCCAAAATGATTTGTTGACCCTAACTTCCCAAATCATGTGTTCAAAGTAAAGAAGGCTTTGTATGGTTTAAAACAAGCTCCAAGAGCTTGGTATGAGAGATTGACTGAGTTCCTCATCAATCATGGATACAGGAAGGGTGGAATTGATAAAACTCTCTTTGTCAAAGAGAAGGATGGAAAACTTATGATAGCTCAGATCTATGTAGATGATATTGTGTTTGGAGGGATGTCAGATGAGATGTTTCAATATTTTGTCAAGCAAATGCAATCTGAGTTTGAAATGAGTTTGGTAGGTGAGTTAACGTACTTTCTTGGTCTCTAAGTCAAGCAGATGGAAGAATCCATATTTCTTTATAAAAAAAATGCAAAGAATATTGTGAAGAAATTTGGTTTGGAGAATGCTAGTCATAAAAGAACTCCTGCTTCTACACGCTTGATGTTATCTAAAGATGAGAAGGGCATGAGTGTTGATCAAAGTTTATATAGAAGCATGATTGGTAGCCTTCTATACCTTACAGCAAGCAGACCAGATATAGCTTTTGTTGTTGGAGTGTGTGCTAGATATCAAGAAGAACCAAAGGTGAGTCACATCAATCAAGTGAAAAGGATTCTGAAGTATGTGAATGGTACATGTGATTATGGAATGTTGTATTCTCATGACTCAATCTCCATGTTGGTGGGGTATTGTGATGCTGATTGGGCTGGAAGTGCTGATGATAGAAAGAGTACCTCTAGAGGATGTTTCTTTTTGGGAAACAATTTGATTTCATGGTTCAGCAAGAAACAGAATTGTGTATCCCTGTCTACTGCTGAAGTTGAGTACATAGCCGCATGTAGAAGCTGTTCTTAACTAATGTGGATGAAACAAATGTTGACTGAGTATAATGTCACACGAGATGTCATGACATTATTTTGTGACAATTTGAGTGCTATCAATATTTCCAAAAATCCTATTCGGCACAGTAGGACTAAACACATTGACATCAGGCATCATTTTATTAGAGAACTTGTTGAAGACAAAGTGATAACACTTGAGCATGTTAGCACTGAAAATCAGCTTGCTGATATTTTTACTAAGGCGTTGGACGCAAATCAATTTGAATTGTTAAGGGGCTAACTTGGTATTTGCGTGTCTGGAGAATTATAGTAGTTAATGCAGTGTGGGAAAATTAATCATATTGCCTTATTTTCAGCACCAATTGGGCTCACTTATCAAAAGGCATCATTGCAGTGTAACCTAATAAGTATTCCCACACACTATTGCTCCATATTCTTTCTGCTCATACAACTCCTCACATTTCATCTCAGAGAAAGGACTCATTGTGCCCATTCTCACCAAACTCGCAAAAACTTCAAGATGTCTCAACAACCTGATGTGTATTCGTCCAAAAATACTTGTGGTAAAGCAAAGGGGTCTCCTGCCAAAGTTAAGGCAAACATTTCTTTTGAAAATGTGGTTGATGCTACTCTATTGTCTATCATTCCAAGTGTTGCGGATGATGTGCAGAGATCTAGAATGGCACATGCAAAGGGAGTGAAGCAACCTTCTGTAAAGTACGCTTCAAAACCCTCTATTGATGTTACCTCCAAGAAAGAATTAGAAGAAAATTGTCCATAAAGTGTTATATGGAAATCACAATCTTGTTGTGCTTGGGATCAATACTCCACGTTCACAATTTCAACCTCCTGTTAATTTGGTGGCTGGTTCGTCTGGTGAGAGTACTATTCATGTCACTAGTTCTTCTGAGGCTGAGAAAACTGCTTCCTTAGAGAATGGTACATCTGAAGACAAAGCTATGGGTGAAGGGTTGCACAGGTTTGCTGATTCTGTTCTTGAAGATGCTGGGAATGATGTTGTGTCTAATGTTGGAACATCTTCTGCTGAGAAGGCTCCTTCTACCAGTGTTCCTATTTCTGAACCTCCTACTGGCCACAGGGGTAATGTTGCTGAAGACGCTGTCACTGTAGATGATTGGCCTTCTGATAACGAAGTAATTAGAAGTCTTAGCCCAGGGGTTACAAAGAGACTTAAAAGAAGAAAGGGAAAGGCTGTGGAGGTTTAAGAATTCTCCCTCTAAAGAAAAATCTGCTGGTGTGGATAGAGGATCCAAAGGAGAAACTCAAGTTGATCCTGCTAAACCCTGAAATAAAATTGTTACTCCCACTAGGAAGAGAAAGGTTATTTCCTCTAGTGAGTCTGAATTTATAGCTGAAGAGGATGTCCAGGACATCACTCCCATCAGAAAATCTGCTGCAAAGAAGACATGGGCTGCTGTTCCTGAGGCACCATTGGATAATGTGTCTTTCCATTCTATGAAGAATGTGGAAAGATGGAAGTATACGTTCTAAAGAAGAATAGCCTTGTAAAGAGATTTGGGGAAGGATGCCCTAAAGTGTATAGAAGTTGTGGAGCTTATAGAAGCAGCTGGATTGATGAAAACTATTACGAAGCTTGACACTTGCTATAAAGATTAGTTAAGGAGTTTGTGGTGAATATCCCTGAGGGATGTGATGATGTGAAGAGTGAGGACTACAGGAAAGTATATGTTAGGGGAAATGTTGTGACATTCTCTCTGATGTGATCAACAATTTTTTGGGAAGATTTGAAGTACCTCAAGCTGAAGTCACAGATGATCAAGTGTGCAAAGAGTTAATTGGGAAGTAGGTGAAGTCCTGGCCAAACAAGGGAAAGCTGTCAGTTGGAAGACTTAGTGTTAAGTATGCAATCATTCATAGGATTGGTACAGTGAATTGGGTTCCCACAAATCATACTTCTACTATATCTACTGGACTTGGGAAGTTTATATATGTTGTTGGTGTGAGAGCAAGAGTTGTCTCTACAAGTCAATTTATGTTTTGATGATAACAATACGTATTTGTGAAAGAACTATTTTATGTTCTAACGTGTGTTGTGTGCAGATCATAATCATAGAAGATATCAGATCCAACAAGCACTAGCCAGATGTGAGTAATTGATAATATGCGAAGTTACTATGTGTGACACAAGTCGCAAAAAGCAAGAACGCTTATTATCTGATCATGATCAGTCAGATCCAAGGATGCCGATATTGTTGTTGCAATGCTCTTGTGGATGCTCTCTAAAAGTGGTTGTGATTCTGAAGATTGTGAAGCATCTGAAGAAGACAATGTTATAGAGAACCAAAGTGCTGAAGATTCCAATGACTTGAAGTTCTGAAGGCTGAAGGCTCTGAAGACCAAGTGCAGAAAGACTCTGAAGACTTATGTGTTCTGAGGATCATGGTTCCAAAGGCCAAGTGCTGAAGACTCTGAAGACATATTCCTAATGGACGAGTTCTGAGGTTTCGGAAGACTTGAAGTAGTAAAGGATAATGTTCTTAAAGACACGTGCCGAAGTTCTGAAGACTGATTCCTAATGGACTTCTTCAAAAGACTGAAGACTTGACGTATCAGATATCCTATTAAGAAGGCTCTACTCATGCTTCAATAAATTACCATCAGAAGCCTCTGAAGTTTGGAAGTCAAATGTTAATATTGTGAACGACTGTACACAATGCCCAAGAAAGATATATCCTGCCACTTCTCCCACAACAAAAATGAGATGTGTCACTACAACTAATTATTACACAACGTCTCTTTTATAATATCCGACAGTATTTCAATAGCTATATTTTACTGGGCTATTTAAATAAAGGAGTAAATGCTTCTGAAGGTATCGATTCAGTCCATAAATGGAGAATTGATCAATGTTATTGTGTGAAGATAGCAACAATGATGAGTTCTCGTTGTAACACTTAAACATTCAAAGTTACCACCATTTACACATGCCCATTATTGTTGGTACTTAAGACCATCATTCAACACAACAATAATGAATTGGTACAGAAGTTGTTGATGAAGAAGACAACATTGAAAATCAGTCAAGTCATCAACCACCTTCTCGTCAGTGCTACATTGAAGATCTGAAGCAAAGAGTTATTGCTCAAAGCTTGCTCAACCAAGAAGACGAAGAAGAAGAAGATCTACAAGATGTCAACAACTGTCAAATCATTATACATCTCTGTAGTTTCTTAGAATAGCAAGGAGTTGTTGCTCATATCTTGCTTGAACACTTGTGTGTTCTTTGTACTTAAACTTAAGAGTAATCTGCTTGTTAAGAAGCATTATTGTAATCTTCTGTTAAACTAATTCTTGGTGAATTAGGATTCCTTGAGTGGTCAGTGTGACCGGAGACTCGAGAAGACAATGGATGGGTGTCATTGTGGAAAAGCCTGAAATAGGGTCAGTAGCGTTATATTCATTGTCATGAATCCCTGAACGTCTAGCTGTTGAAATCCTTGCAGTAGATCTTGCGAGATTGGAACTTGCAGGTCAATGTTCGTTATATTCATTAAGTTGAATCCCTGAACGGTTCATTGTGGGTTTGTCACAATTGTGGTTGTGCACGTTGTTAGTCACCAGCTGTTGCCCGTGCATCTGTAATCGAGATTGATTATAGTGGATTAAGACCTTGTGTTCAAGGCAAAATCACCTGAGGAGGGTGGACTGGATTAACCTTTATGGTGAACCAGGATATATCGTGTGCTCTTTACTCTTATTCTTAATGTCTTTGTTTATGTTTCTATATTGAGGATCAGAACCTTACATAAGCAAGTCAGAACCTTGCAACTCTGATAAGCTTCCGCTCTGCAAGTTCTGAATGATGTATACAGCGTTCCGACTCTTATTGGTTCTCACGCTCTAAGCATTGCCAAGTCTGAATATAACTTCGCAAGTTAGAGTCTCTCAACGAACTTTGATGTAACGTAAAGTGTCTTATTGACAAGAAGCGAAAAGTTGTTAAAAGAGTAAATACACAATTCAAACCCCATTTTCTTGTGTCTTTCTCGCACCTTCAATTGGTATCAGAGCTCCGGTTCTGTTATTGATGGATATCAAACACTTAATAGTGTTAGAAAAAGATCAAGATGCGGTGCGTAGAAATACTTTGGGTGAGATTGAAATCCACTTACAATTTCTGTAACAGTTCAGAAGATGACTGTGTACAAAATTGTAATCAATCTGAGTACTTGAGCAAATAATTGATTCTGGAAGTTTTGCAGTTGTCAAACAACTAAATCTTCCTCACTTAAGTTTTAATGAAGATTGAAGAATCAGCTGATAAGACAGATTCATCAGATAAGAAGTAGTATCTGTTGAATGCTTATCTTGGAAGATACGTGTGGATGAACCACGCATTTGCTCAAAGTTGAATCATCAGAAAACAAGAAGTCTTGTTTGCTGAAGATTAATTCTGAGTTTTTGAGATGTTTTCAAGAAACGGATTAGGTCCACCCTTGACTTTCTCGTTTAAAGCTCATTCAGAACTTCTTCATGTAAAGAAGAAAGATTGTTGTTCTATAATTTTGAACTTCAGAGTGAAGTCTGTTGAAGTCAGAAAATCTGAAGAATTCAAACTCTTAGAAATGATTCAACATCTGAATCTTGAATGATCTAGAGGTTAAAAGATTCATGAAGAACTGAATATTATTTTCTTGGTGAGTTATGCAGAAAATTGATAGAATATTCAGGAAGAAGAATTTCAAGGATTCATCAAGCACTTGATCAAGTATGAAGAATCAACACAACTAAGTTCTGATAACTTGAGACTATCTCTCAGTTGAATCAAACGTTATTAATTAGATCTCTATCTGATAAGTTTCTCAGAACTTCCTTAGTCCAGAATCAGAAGGTATTAGTCAAAACACTTAAATCTTCTTCTCAAGTAAAAAAGACTTAAGTTGCTGATGTCTTTCAAAATGAAGAATTCAGCTGACGTTCCCTTCAGAAGTAAATATGACGTTTTAAGCTGGATCAGCATTGTGAGACCAAGGTGTATCATGCAAACTATGTTTCATGTTGTACATATGTTGGATGATAGTCAGCTCTGAATTTGATCTGCATCAGTTTGAAGAAAAAATGTCAGAAGATGTTGTGGAAATCAATTCTAGAAACATATAATCTTAAATGGTAGATGATTATAAATTAATGATCTTCTGAAAAACTAGAAAGCTTGATGGAAGCTTGTAGTTCTGACTACGCAGATTCAAAGTCTCTGATTGGTTGTTCTCAGAAGTCAGATAAACAGCTCTGAACAAGAAAAGAATGGATCATCTGAAATATGATTCTTATGATCAGAATGTAGGAGATATCTACATTGTTCAAACTCAAAGTTATACATAATTCAGCCAATATCCGGTAGCTCTCTCTGAAGGAAGTTGAAGATGAAAGACGATGATCAGGTGGCTCAAATTAGAATGCACTCAATTGCAGTAGGCAATAAAGTCAACATATTTTCCAAAAGAGGAACATCAGAGTCAAAGTGAAAAAGGACTTAGATAGTCTGAAATGATCTCAGTATCTTTGAGAAATCTGATGAGTATGATTGGACAAGAAGGAAAGGATTTTTGCAGATTGATTCTAGCTCTCAATCTAGTATCAGAAGTTCAGAAAATGTTCATATACTTTAGAAACCAGAATGCAAGTGAATCGTGAAGAATCCAAGAACCCACAGCAGTTCTCTCATAAGAAGGTAGAATCAGAAAGATAATAATCAAATGCTCGGAATCAGAACCAATGTCTCAAAGTATTTAAGGTATGATTCTCTTCAACTTAGAATAGTCAAACATTAATAAAGAATTTGATCTGGTAAAAATAAATGATCTAAAATATTTTTGTCTTACAAGAAAAATCTTTTGACAATGCGTACACTCAAAAGTAACCTCAATAATAATTACAAAACTTGAGTAATCATAACTTATCTCTGACAACATAAGCTTTTGAAATCTTATTAAAATCTTTTCGTACTTGATCTATGTTTTCCCTAGACTAGGCACAACTCATCCTATCTATTTATGTGTATAAAAATCACTTCTCCCCGTCAAATAATTTCATACTCAAATCCTTATTTCATAAAACATAAGGGTCAAAACTCTGTTGTCCATCCATCATCATGCCTCCACTAACCCTTCTAGGAAACCAAGATCTTCTTGAAATCATTCCTAAAAAACAGTTTGTAATCAACACCCTTCCTCTTCCGAGTTACATTGCTTGCAGTCTAGCAGATGTGATGTACACTCAACAATGGACTAGGTACTCCATGATGCTAGAAAAACCTATCTACTTAAATCTAGTTAAGGATTTCTGGAAACATGTTGATCTTGATCTTGAAAGCAAGTGCATCACCTCCTTTGTTTTTGAAATTCCAATCACCACCAACCTGTTCTCAGTCACTCTTGCAACTGGGTGTGAGAATTTTGGAATCCCTGTTGACTTTGACAAAAACAATTTTTTTGCTGCTAAAATTTTTGCATCCCTTCATGATCTGACTTTAGGATACATACCCTTCAATCCTGAAAATCTCCGACCCATTCCCAAAGCTTGGTACAAGCTCATGGTGTCTAATTTCCTTCCCAGAGGAGAGAGCCATGACATACTTAGATTCCATGACCATGAATTCATTTATTTACTAATGAATGATTTTCAGATAAACCTTCCACTCACTATCTTCAACTGTCTCTGGAAATCCATCTCTGAGTCCAGAAATCTCACAAAGTCCTACATTCCTTATGGAAGAGTTTTGTCTGAAATTTTCTTTGGAGATGGAATTGTGGACATGATCAAAGAGAAAATTGAAGAAGATGGTCCTGAAAGCCTTCCAGATAACTGCTTGTTGAAGACTAAGTGTGAAATCTTTAGTAACTAAGAAAACTAAATCTATCTGTGTTTTAACTATGTATGCGGAGTGCATGTTTGAAATCGTAGTTGTTCTAAGTTGTTTCAATAGTGTCAATTTGCCCTAAGTTTTTTAAGATTAATGAACTGTGCCTGTGAATCATCTTGATTATTGAACTTTTAATTCTAAAAATTATAAAATGTCTGACAAGCTCTAATGATAGATTGATTTCTTTAAAAGTTATCTGAAAGATATTTGAGTGGCTCAAGAAACCATCATTATTCAAAATGCATCAGTCCCAACCGCCACTCACCATCAAATAGTTAATATTCATAACCGATCAATTTTTCAAAGTAAATTAGTAACTGCTCTGTTTTCTTTTCCCACACAGTTACACCCTTTAGAATTCTTTAGGTAATCATGATTACCTAGGAAACAGCAAACCCAAATCCTTGAGTACCGATTCAATTATTACTCTTGGCTCTCATTCGCCTATAAATATTAGGATCTTGCTTCATCCTCTTTCATCCTCAAAACCTAAATCGTCACTCTCTCAAAACTCCTATTTCAACGAAGATGATGAATTCCCACAGAAATGGTCCAACCTTCCTAGGAAGAAAAGAAAACCTAGAAGTTATTTATGAGAAAAGGCCAAACCTTGCTCGTCTCAGAAACGATGGCTTAGAAAAAATCAGAAGCATGCAGGCCCAGTCCCGGCAGTGTTATTACTCTCCACTAAATGGTCCTATCTTTCCTGACCTTGTTAAAGAGTTCTGGAATTTTGCTAGGGTCAGCAACGATGGAAACACCATCTTGTCTGAGGTCCACTATTATCCCATAGCAATCTCTGTCTCCTCGATAGAGAAATTCACTAGCTGTATCTCCGACGGAGTCACGATTGATAATTTTCAATCAGACTTAAGCATGGTAGAGAGGTGTAGAACCTTGTTTGATGATTCAGTTCCCTACGAACCAAACAATCCTGAGAAGCTCCTTCCTACTCCCAAAACCTGGTACAAATTTTCATTGACCAACCTTCGTCCACGAGCATCTGCGAGAGGCACTCTGACTCACGATGACAGAATCTTCATCTTCCTCCTAACCAATCATGTGACAATAGATCTTCCCAAGACGATTTTTAACCACATGAGACGCTCCATCAAGGTCTCAAGGAATCAGATGCATGCCTACATTCCATATGGAAGAATAATATCTGAAATAATTTTGAAAGAAAAGGCTTGGGGACTAATAAGCCGCCTAGGACCAGGACCCTCATCTGTTGAAACCAGATGTGATAGAGTGGATAATGTTGGGGATTTTGATGATTAAGTTTTTGCTTATCTTCCAGTAGTTGCTATGATTTGTCGATTGTAGTTTTATAATACTTTGTGTTGTTTTATCTTTATTTCATGTATGATCTCTAATGAATCAATGACATTGCCTTAACTTAAAACTGAATATGCTTATAAGTCTAAAGATAAGTGTTGAGTACTCTATCTATTTTCATTAAGTCTGTGTTTTAAAAAAAATGCCTATGTTTTGATTGCCTTAAACCTTTTAGGATTAAGCTCAACCTATGCCTTATATTTTAAAACCGTTTTGTGGTTCTGTGTTAAAGGTTCCATCTAGGTATCCATTAATGAAAATAACTAATCTCTAAAGATGTTGATCACTAGAACTGTTCCTTATCATATCAATCTTCGTAGGCTTAATGCTTAAATGATAACATACTTTGAGTCTATTTATGTTCACTATCATATTAATCTACATATGCTTAAATGCTCAGACGCTCTAAACTTTTTGATGATGTCAAAAAGGGGAGAAATATAATATGATTTTGATTGGAAAGAAAAATCTTAAAACAAAAAGAATGCAACTCAAACAAGTAATCAATCATATAAAATGCATTACTACTAACGTTTGTTATTTGATGTTTAACCAAGGAACTCTGAACAAGTTCACTAGGCATTCTAAGAACAGGTTAAGAAAGAAGGACTCTGTTAGAAGTTCTTATGAACTGTTGGTCATATGATAGAAGTTGTACACTTCGTGAACATGTGTTCAGAATCAGATCTACCCAGTACTGTTCAGAAGTTGAGAACTGTCTGAAAGTCAAAGTTTATCTTGATCTCTGTCTCACTTGGTTCAGAAGTTGTAAGCTGTCTAAGAATATGAGATTCAGAATGTAAGAATCGGAAGAAGAAAACTCTGAAAGCAGTCAAGACAAAGTCTACATCTCAAGATGCTTATTCAGAAGAACTGTGCAAATCAGAAGTCAAGAACTGTCTGAAGATCTGGATTGAAGATCCAAGAACAAGTAGTTCTGATGTCTACCAAGAACCAATTAAGAAGAAAATGATTTGGTATCAGGCTAAATCAACAAATGGTAATCAGACTCAATATACATAAAGATTGGTATCAGACTCAGACTGCAGTAATATCAATCAGAGCTATGCTGTGAAATGTTTTCTATACCTTCATTGGTATCAATCTCAGAACACTAAGGAAATACCCTTCAAGTGGTATGAAAAGAATTCCTTCAGTTGGAATCAGACACAACATACTCTAGTATAACTCAGTATCAGACTAAGATTAAAACATGTGTACTAGTTTCAGAATCAAGCATTGATTGATCACAATAATTAACCTTCAATTGGTATCTGATCAAAAATCAAGCCTTGATGAACCACTAAATTGTGATAGTAACAAGGTTCTGAGATAAAAACCTGTGTTCAAAAGTCAAACTCTGAAAAAGTCATGATCCATATTGGTGATTAAAAACTCATATTCCTGAATTACGATTCTGAAGATCCCAATATCTGACTTATGGAAATTAGGGGGAGACTACCCAGAAGATTCAATTGCAAAATCTAAAATCTTCACAAAGTCTGAAACTCAGGGGGAGTTTCTCAAAAGACAGTGTCTGTCTCTGATGAATAGCGATGCTATGTTATTAGATAAGAACTGTTCTGTTTGTGCTTAAATGAATCTGCTGAAAAGTAGAAATGCTTCAGATGTCTCTGAAGATTATAAGCTCTGATACGACTACAAAAGAACTGAGTTCTGAAGATCTGAAGATGGAAGTTCTGATGAACTAGTCCAGATGCTAAAGACTCTCTATTTTCTTATAGACAAGATAGAGAAGTAATCCTTTTCTATTCTTTGTTCTGGCAACTCAAGTTGTTATTCTGTATATCTTTGGATCATATAAGATTCTAGATGATCACAGATAAAACTTTGAGGATAACACATTCAGGGGGAGCTGTTGTTCCAGACTCTGAATATGTTTGTTTGGTGATTACCTTGTATAAAATGTTCAATCAAAATACTTGGTTTTGTCATCATCAAAAAGGGGGAGATTGTGAAAGTAAGAGTTCTCTCTACAAGCCAATCTATGTTTTGATGATAACAATATGTATTTGTGAAAGAACTATTTTATGTTCTAACGTGTGTTGTGTGCAGATCATAATCATAGAAGATATCAGATCCAACAAGCACCAGCCAGATGTGCGTAATTGATAATATGCAAAGTTACTATGTGTGACACAAGTCACAAGAAGCAAGAACGCTTCTGTATCTGATCAAGATCAGTCAGATCCAAGGATGTCGGTATTGTTGTTGCAATGCTCTTGTGGATGCTCTCTGAAAGTGGTTGTGATTCTAAAGATTGCGAAGCTTCTGAAGAAGACAATGTTATAGAGAACCAAAGTGCTGAAGATTCCAATGACTTGAAGTTCTGAAGGATGAAGGCTCTGAAGACCAAGTGCAGAAAGACTCTGAAGACTTATGCGTTCTGAGGATCATGGTTCCAAAGGCCAAGTGCTGAAGACTCTGAAGACAGATTCCTAATGGACAAGTTCTGAAGTTTCGGAAGACTTGAAGTAGTAAAGGATAATGTTCTTAAAGACACGTGTTGAAGTTCTAAAGACTAATTCCTAATGGACTTCTTCAAAAGACTGAAGACTTGACGTATCAGATATCTTGTTAAGAAGGCTCTACTCATGCTTTAATAAATTACCATCAGAAGCCTCTGAAGTTTGGAAGTCAAATGTTACCGTTGTGAACGACTGTACACAGTGCCCAAGAAAGATATATCCTGTCACTTCTCCCATAGCAAAAAGGAGATGTGTCAGTACAGCTAATTATCACACAACGTCTCTTTTCTTACAGCCAACAGTATTTCAACGGCTATATTTTACTGGGCTATTTAAAGAAAGGAGTAAATGCTTCTGAAGGTATCGATTCAGTCCATAAATGGAGAATTGATCAAAGTCATTTTGTGAAGATAGCAACAACGATGAGTTATCGTTGTAACACTTAAACATTCAAAGCTATCACCATTTACACATGGCCATTATTGTTGGAGCTTAAGATCATCATTCAACACAACAACAATGAATTAGTATAGAAGCTGTTGATGAAGAAGACAACATTGAAAATCAGTCAAGTCATCAACCACCTTCTCGTCAGTGCTACATTGAAGATCTGAAGCAAGAAGTTGTTGCTCAAAGCTTGCTCAACCAAGAAGACGAAGAAGAAAAAGATCTACAAAATGTCAACAACTGTCAAATCATTATACATATCTGTAGTTTCTTAGAATAGCAAGGAGTTGTTGCTCATATCTTGCTTGAACACTTGTGCGTTCTTTGTACTTAAACTTAGGAGTAATCTGCTTGTTAAGAAGCATTATTGTAATCTCCTGTTAGACTAATTCTTGGTGAATTAGGATTCCTTGAGTGGTCAGTGTGACCGGAGACTCGAGAAGACAATGGTTGGGTGTCATTGTGGAAAAGCCTAAAATAGGGTCAGTAGCGTTATATTCATTGCGATGAATCCCTGAACATCTAGCTGTTGAAATCCTAGCAGTAGATCTTACGAGATTGGAACATGCAGGTCAATGTTCGTTATATTCATTAAGTTAAATCCCTGAACGGTTCATTATGGGTTAGTCACAGCTGCGGTTGTGCATGTTGTTAGTCACCGGCTGTTGCCCGTGCATCTGTAATCGAGATTAATTATAGTGGATTAAGACCTTGTGTTCAAGGCGAAATCACCTGAGGAGGGTGGAATGGATTAGCCTTTGTGGTGAACCAGGATATATCGTGTGCTCTTTACTCTTATGCTTAATGTCTTTGTTTATGTTTCTATATTAAGGATCAGAACCTTACATAAGCAAGTCAGAACCTTGCAACTCTGATAAGCTTCCGCTCTGCAAGTTCTGAATGATGTACACAGCGTTCAGACTCTTATTGGTTCTCACGCTTTAAGCATTGCCAAGTCTGAATATAACTTCGCAAGTCAGAGTCTCTCAATGAACTCTGATGTAACATAAAGTGTCTTATTGACAAGAAGTGAAAAGTTGTTAAAAGAGTAAATACACAATTTAAACCCCCTTTCTTATGTCTTTTTCGCACCTTCAGTTGGTACAAGGAGGGTATTTGATTTTGGAGAATACATATTTCATCAAATTCTGAAGCAAGCATTCTCATCAGCTGTAAATATGCCTATCTCCTTTCCCTCACTTATTTGTGGTATAATCATCAATTAGTATCCTGGCATTTTATTGGCTACTGATAGTGAGATGAAGAGTGAATCTCCTCTATCTTTGCATTATAAACTATTTGCTGGAACACATGTTCCAGATATTGTCATGACATCTGCACAGGTTCCTGGTCCTGTAACATCCAAGGCAGGAATAATTGCTTAGTTGAAGGAGACATGCAGGGAGTTAGATGACTCCATCAGGACTAGCATTGCTAGGAAGATCAAGCTTGAACAGTTGATTAAGGGTCTGTTTGGTTCAAATGAGGGGGATGGGAGGGGAGGGATTTTAATGGAGGGAAGGGGAGGGGAGGGGAGGGGAGGGGAGGGGAGGGTTTTTTTAATCAGATAAGTGTTTGGTTCAAAAGAGGGGAGGGGAGGGGAAGAGAGGGATTTTAATTAAAAATGTGTTTGGTTCAGGAGGGGGAGGGGAGGGATTTTATTAATAATTTACATTTTTATCCTTATGATCTTATATAAGTGATATGATATTCAAATGTGAAAAATTCATGCATGCTTTATTTTGTGATTAACTTTCTAATATTGATTGACTAAAAAATTATTTATTTATCCCATAACATTAAAAAAATTGAGTACACTTAATTCAGATTATAACTCTCTAACATAAATTAAACTATATGCTAATAACAATGTTTAAATCGTGATGAATCATCTAACAAAACAAATACATAAAATAAATTATTATTAAATATTAATGGTTTAAAATGTTTAATAAAATAAATGGTTTAAAATTTGATATAAAAGAAAATATGATATGATACATAATAAAATTAGAAGAAAAAAACGAATATAACTAAACATAATTTTTTTTATAAAAAAAACAAAAAAAAATAATGATTATGATTTATATTAAGTAAAAAACTATAAATAATCTGAAGTTGGAGAATAATTATAATAAATTAATGGAAGCAGTCGAAAAAATCACACAGAAGAGAAATAGTAACACGAAAAAAACGAATAATTGTGAAATAATAAAATTAAATTGAGGATATTTTAGTAAATATAATAATATTTTAATTATCAAAACTCACTTTCCCTCCCCTCCCCTCCAAATTCCCCCAATTCGAAGGGAATCAAAAAATGTGTTTTGGAGGGATTTTGCTCCCCTCCCCTCCCCTCCTAAAATTTGAACAAAACATATTTAATTAAAATTTTCCCCTCCCCTCCCCTCCATCTACTCCGAACCAAACACACCCTAAAGCTTCGATGGAAGAAGAGGATGAGCAAGTTGGACATGCTGATGTTGTTGTTGCTGAAGATGTTGCATCTGAGGAGTCTGATGGTGAAGATGAAGAACAAGGAGAAGAGTAGGCCACTGAAGATGATCCTTGTTTGTAGTACTTTTGTTTGATTATTGTGTGGTTGTTTTGTAAGGGTTCAATGCCCAGGATATTTTTAGCACCTATGTGCCATTTGTGCTTATGTACTAATGTGATTTCTGTTTTGGTTAGCTACTTACCTTTGTTATATTATGGCTAAAAGGGGGAGTAATGTCTATGCATTAACCACTAACCACTGGCAAACTGCTGGCTGTTGTTGAGGGGGAGAACCACTAACTAACTAAGGCTGTTGAGGAGGAGAGACACTAACCTCTTGCTACTGAAGAAGGATCTTACCTTGCTATATTATATTTTCCACTACTGTACTTCTGATATGTGTGTGTTTGATTTATTTTCAAACCTATGTGTTTTTGTATTGTATGTGTTGTTTCTATGCTAGGGTTATTTGGTTATTTGAGCCAAAATTTGCCAAAGGGGGAGATTGTTAAGTCTCTGTATTTTTAATTGGCCGTAATTTTGGTAAAACTAACTTGGCAACAACATGTTGAAAAAGATGTTCTAACATGAAGAAAAACATGTTGAACAAGATGTCCTAACAAGATGTCTCGACATCTTATCTGTTACAGGTATGCAGGTTGATAAAGCTGGGGTAATTACAGATTACTAAATATTCTGTGAATATTAAGTAATCCTATGTGGCGTTCAAAATTGAGGAATCAGAGATTTTGTTTCAGTTTAAAGATATTCTACTTTTCTAAATTTTGAAGACATTTTAGAAAACCCTTGATTGTAGACCTATTTTTATGGAGAATATTCTGCAGATTTTTAGCAAGTGCCTTGCTGCGTTTGAAGCCCAAATCCAGTCCAAACGATGTTTATAAATAGGATGACACAACCCTAATTCGAGTGGCGAATGTACTGTGTGTAAAGTGATATTTTAGGGTTTGTGTGTGCTTGTGATTTGTGAGCCTCTCTAATATCATCTTGATATTAGAGTAGGACTGTCTCTATTGAGTTGTAAGTTATGTCAATCACTCCTAAGCTTTTAACCATTGAGTGATTGTGTGTCCTTGAAGTGTATTTTCTAAAAACATTAAAAGTGTTATAATTCAGTCATAATGGTGATTGGAAGGGAAGTGAGAGGGGTCGCATACCTAGGTAAGTCTTAGGTAGAAGTTAAGCACGGGTAGTGATTAGGTGAGTAGATTGTAGACTAGAGGTAGTTTGCTAAAGATCTACAAACTAATACTATTTAGTGGGTTTGCTTCCTAACTTGGTAGCCCCCAGACGTAGGTGTTGTTGTACACCGAACTGGGTTAACAACTCTCTCTGTTCTGTTATTTTTTGTACTGTTAATTATGTTTTATCTTGTCCTTGTGTTTAAATAGAGATCAGTGTCTCGACATCTCTTAGGACATCTGATATATGCATACCATAATTTCATAGAAACATAACACAAGTGGATCTCAAGTTTCCTCCTAAACCCATTGTGTCTTCCGCTGATGCTGGTCAGGGACTCCTCTCAGGAGCTACCATTGCACACACCCTTGGAGCTAACTGACCTCACCAATTGTCGCGGTTTCATAATCATGGTATAACAACAATATCGAGTTGACTGATGCATGCCAAAGCAACTGAGAGAAAGAACAAGCATTATTAAGAATAAGATCACGAAAATTCACACACAAAAATTGAAGGCACACGCATAGAAAAAATCACGCACAAAAACAGTTATCACAATACACACACATTGCAGAAGTAGAAAACACTGCAGAAGGTGGATAATATCATACACACAACATCATATACATTCACAAGAAAAGTATAATAGCAGAATTTTGCAAGGCAATACACACGAAGCAGCAGTAAGCAGAAAAATTGGAGCATACACACGCATCACATCAACACTCGAAAGGCGGAAAAAGACGAGCTCGAAATCAATAAAATCAAGAATTTGCGACATTGATAAAATTCGAATCAATACCTTATTTCAATTCAAAGTAAGTCCTTATTCAATTCCTCCTATTTTGTTATGGTACTTGTGATTTTCGTTGCGAACCGAAACAAATCAGTTTGATACGAACGAATGAGGGTGCGTTGTGAACGATTTCCACTGTCGCCGGTCAGAAGGCCATGGTGCGGTGGATCCCATGTGGATTCGGCGAAGCAGTTGTGAGATTCCATAGGTGAATGATGTGCGAGCGCAGGCGAGAAAGAGAGACGGTCGAGGGGAAAGGAAAGTTGAGAAGGAGATCATGCGAGAGAAAAAAGAATGTTGAAGATGATGTTGTTGTTTGTTTTGAAATAAATGGTGTTGTTGTTGAATCCGGTTGGGCTTTAAGAATCTTGGGCCCATGTTTTTTATACACTCTCACCTCATGTCCGCACCCTCGATAGAGATATAAATGGGCTAAGCCCATATGGCTCTCTTATATCCAATACCCATTTTTCTATTTACACCTTATTATGTTTTTTTATATTTTTTCTTCGTTACTCTAATTTTGTTTTTTTAAATTTAGGTGTTGATTTAATAATAGGTAAAGTTAACTGATAAATTAAGTTGGTAATTTGTTTTTTATGTCAACTCTGCGATTAAGTTTAGATTTATTCTTAATTTTATGATTGAGTTTTGGTTTAAATTTATGATTAATATCCTGATTTAGAATTGTAATTTATGATCGAGGCTCGATAGTAGTGTTGATACCCTTGAGTGTTGAATTTCTCTGTGATCTCGAAACTTCGCCTAATGACTGCTTGATATCTTTAAGCGTAGGATTAATCTCTTATCTTTATGATTTCCATGATCCCTTAGGATATTGATTCAACCTTATCTTCGATAAATTGAATCAATATAAGTTTTAGGCTTTAAACTGTTGCATGATAACATTAGGATCTTTCCCTCCAATCTTAACCTTAGGATCATAGAATTAGGGTTATTTTCACTTCTTAAAATTTATATCTTTTCTTTAAAAAAACATTTAACTAAATACGATGTGCATCACGCGCCATGAGCCTTAAGTATATAGGAAAAGATTAGCGGGATTTTTTCCTTACCTCTTCTTAGGGTATTTCGTACGTGCGACATCTAGATCATTTGTACGAAATACTGCTCCTATTGTCATAGACTTTAGTGTGGTGCATATCTCTAATTTTTTTCCAAATCCTAATAAAACATCTCACAAATCCAAACCATTTTGTCTTCGGTTTTTTCTCCATTAAAACATTTTCAAAAAGGGCATGATACTTAGCATCGTCAATAAAAACACACAAAAAACCAAAAACATTTTCAACACGAACTACGGAGTTCTGATTCCCTCTGGGATACGTAGGCACTGGATTGTAAATTCAGACGAACTCAATAATAAAAACTCTTATTTTTCCCTCAAGTATTTATCCATTTTCCCTTAGCAAGCTTCAAGATATCGAATACCTTTCATGCCTAAACAACTTAGATCGTTCCCATCAAGTACGATGGATGTAGGGGGTGCTAATACCTTCCCCTTACATAACCGACGTCTGAACCTAACATGGTTGCGATGACCATACCCTATCCTTTTCCCCGTGGGTTTTCTCGATATTTTCCCTTTCCCTTCGTGAGAATAAATAAAGTTCGGTGGCGACTCTCATAAGTCCATCAGTGATCGTGAAAACCCTAGTTTTGCGCATCGCGAAGATCGTATTTTTCGAAGTACGATGGATGGCGACTCTGCTGGGGAAGGTTCACCCTTAAGCAAGTCAAGCCTAGTCTATGTTTTCTTCGCATGTTTGAGCGTTTGTTTATCTTTCTTGCTTGCTTATATTTCTTTTGCTTTTAATTTCTTTCCATATTATTATGTGTTTCTAGGAACTCTGGAAATTTTGATTGCAAACCTTGAGAGAAAGGCTATATACCCAAGTCTAGAGTAAAACCATAAGATAGGAAGGTTGAGTAGTATGGGGCACCGGGGAATTTCTCCTCGTGTAGTTTGATACGAGAACCTCGCTTAGAGTATATTCTAATGAGAATGTTGGTGACCGTCAAGCTTTTGGCGTGGACGACCAATGTTTTCATTGGGATCCATGACTCTAAGGACCTTTTAGAACCTTGAACCATTTGGCTAAAACTAGGATTGATGGTCACGTAGTATGGGACACCGAGGTTTGCTCCTCGCGTAGTTCGATACGAAGATCTCAATCAAAAGAGACTTTCTTGATGGAGTTGTTTTCCTGACAAATATTGACATACGCAACGAATAGCCAAGGAAGTCCATGACTCTGAGACCTTTGTTTAGAACCTAATGTCGATGGTCACGTAGTATGGGATAACAAGGTACACTCCTTGTTTGATTCGATATGAAGACCTCACCCAAAAGAGATTCATATGATGGAGTCATCAATCGTCATGCTCATGACGTGTCTGATGAACAGTCATATGGATTCATGACTTTGGGATTCCTTTAAACTCTAGGGCCTACCTTGTGAGATCCTTGTAAGGAGAGCAATCAAAGTATCCTTCATCCGTGTCTCAGAATCTCGGAGCTGCTTATCTGGAAACCCTATCACCATTTATTCCTGCATCCATCCATCATATTAAAAAAAAAAAAAGAAAAACAAAGCCCTCAGTTTCTTATATTTTTTTGCAGATTAGAGTATTTGACAGAGCAATCATGACAAGTTAGAGTAATAGAAAAAACACTTTTACCTTCAAGTTCAAGGAGCCGAAGATTGACAGTTTGAAAGCTCTAACCTCAAAGATCAGTGCCACGAAGCATAACAAGTTCCATGCCAACTTTAGGAGGATTCTAAATGTGCTGACTGAAGATTTTGATGTTGAAGCTCTCACAACCCTGGCTCAGTATTATGATGCTTCGCTTCGTTGCTTTACTTTCTCTGACTTCCAAATTGCTCCTACCTTGGATGGGTTTGAAACATTGTTGGATCAACCCATTAAGGACTTTAGTCCCTTTCCGAAGATGGAAAAAGACTTTACTATGTCCAAGGTGGCTGCTGCTTTGGGTAATCCGAGTGATACTGTGATGGTTAACTGCTTGTGTATGGAATTATACTTTTCCCAAAGTGTGAGAACAAGATTTGGTTATGCAACTTTATCTCTAAGTTTTGATGATATCAAATGAGTATTTGTGTATGAACAATTTTGTACAACTAATGTTTGTTTTTTGTGAGAACTTAACAAACAGGTTATGCTTCCGTAAATTGGCGCGAACACAATGCTTAAAGGAAAATACTCCGCCTACACTCTTGAAAAGCATAACTCATTTTAAGATAATATGAAGCTCTCAAGACTTTGATATAAAAGGAAAAGAGAACGAGTTCTGAAGATCTGAAGACATAGGTTCTGATCGAATGAAGTCCAGATGCTGAAAACTTAAGCTCTCTGATCAAGGTTCTGAAGACCTAAATTAAGTCTCTACTCATGCTTCAACCAAATACTATCAGAAGCCTCTGAAGATATGAAGACGACGCACCATGCGAACAAGGTTCTGAAGACCAGGTGCTGAAGACTCTGAAGATGCTGCTCTGAAGATTCGAAGACTTGATAATCTCAAGAACCGAGCGATGTTTTCCCTTCTTACTCATGCTCGTAAAAAGCCTCTGAAGTTGAGAAGCCAAGAAGACAAAGCTACTTAGTACAGCTGTACCTTAATACAAAGAGAAAATATCTTGGTAACAGTGCAACGGTACAATCAAAGATATTCTAACAATAACAGGACACGCAACACGCAAAAGTTTTTATCTGTCCTCACGCTTCTAGCCACCAACCTAGTTAAGCTACCATGATTACATTTCAACGGCTCTTTCTACTCGGCTATAAAAGGAAGCAAAATACTTGAAGAAAGATACACACGAACGCTACTGCAATATTCTTTCCATCTGAAATCTTTCTTAAGTCATTCTGGTCGTAACTTGTTTACATTATCAGCTTGCATAGAAGCACTTATCTGTAAACGAAATTTATTTAAACTTAGGTTTATGTTCCTTGAGAAAGACCGTGTGGTTGTATTTCTTGAGAAGTCTAGAACGTGTAGTCTTAGAGGTTGTTCCTTGAGTAAGACCTGTGAGGTTGTATTACTTGAGAAGTCTAAAACTTGAGAGTTTTAGAGCTTGTGTTAGTCACCAGCATTTTGGCTAGTGCATTGCACTGTTTTGATTGGATAGTGGATTAAGACCTCGTTGAGAGAGGCAAAATCACCTTGGCGGGTGGACTAGACTAACTTGAGTGTTTCTCAAGTGAACTAGTATAAACATAACGTGTCATTGTGTTGTGATTCAGAAAGGTTTTTATTGATAAACGTAAGAGTCTTATAAAAACAAGTTTTCATAAAAGATACAATTTTATTTTGAAAAACCAATTCAAACCCCCCTTTCTTGTGTTTTTCACACCTTCACAAAGCTGTAAAAGTCTGTAGACCGTTCAATAGTAGAGATCTTCTTGACTGGTAATCCCATTTTGTTCCTGCTGGCTGACTTTTATTATACCTTCCATACTCGTCATGAAAAGAAGGGTGGAGTTTTTCTTTCTTGTGCTCCTTTACTGCATATGTGGATGAAGATGCACGTGCCTCAGAAGGGTCCTTTTATAGCTAGACAACTCTGGTGGTCTCAAAGATTTGCTTCCCTTACTTCCAGTGACATTACTTGGTATAAAAAGGATTGGAACATCAAGACCGTAATTCTCAGCTATGGAGGATTCCTCAATGTGCATTTGGTGGGGGTTTATGGTTGCATCAACTATAACCATGTGCTTCTCAATAGACAACTCGGGCTCCCCATGGAAGGACCACTTGAAGACAGACATTTGGTACTGTTCGTCATCAATGATGTATCTCCTACAAATCCCGATGTAAGAAGAGTAAGGAGTGCATGGTCGAAGGTGATTAGAAGCAGTCCTGATCTGAAAAAGAATATTGATGTTAAGGAACCTTATGTCAGATGGGTAAAGGAAAGGGCCCTAGCTATTAAGCTCCCTTTCTCTTTTGATCAATCAGCTTTTCCTCTGACTCTAGAGCCTACTCTAGTTTTTCCCAAAGATGTAGATAATCTTAATGACAAAATCATAGAGCTTGAACTGGAAAACATGCAATTGCGAGTCCAACTTGGTAGGGCCAACCATAAAAGTGAAGCTTGGGAAGACAAGAGCAAAGCACTAGAGGAAAGGGTCGAAAGCAGTAACAAAAGGATTTGGATCGAAGAAGGTAGAAGAAGTTGGGTTGGAGGTGCCCTTGTGGGAGAAAATGCTGACTTGGACTATCAAAATGAAGAGTTGAGCAGAGATAAACTAAAGATCTGGGACCTTGAAAGGGATGTGGAAAAATCTAACAAAATGAAGAGAGAATCTAGAGTTGGTTACGAGGCTCAAATTCAAGAGTTGAAGGCCACCATCCAAAGTCAGAAGAATATTCTGGAGATGGAAAGATTAAAAAAGGAGAGGCATTATCGAGAGTATCTCCAAAAGAAATTTTAGCTAGACAAAGCCATTGAGCAGATTAACAATTTGAGGTCTGGGAAAGCTTACCAAAGCATGGTGAATGCGTGTACTCATTGGATGAACAAGTGTAAGGAAGTTGAAGCTGCTGGGGGAGAAAGGGACGTTGTTATTGCCAACCTCCAAGCTATGTACTCTGAGTGGAAGCAAAAGTTCATGAATTCGGCTGGTATGTTGAATCTTGTTGGTCAATATCTCCCTAAGAAGCTGATAGAGGCGGACTTGATTTAGATTATACTATAATTTAAAAGTATAGAATGCTAGGAAATTAAAGAAATTGAAGCACTGAAAAAAACAGAAAAGCAAACACATAGGAAAGACTATTTAATTCCAAGTGTATCATCATTCCTTAAGATCCTTTGCTTGATCTCTGCAACATCTTTGGCCAGATTTTGTATGGGTGGACCATTCTGCTGACACATCTCTGTGATACTATTTATTGTAGTGTTATCTGATTCTTGTAAGTCTTCATTTTCATCTATCAAGTCGTGCCTTATTTCTCCATGTTGAATTTGAATCTTTATTTTCATGAGTGAGGAGTAATCAATCTTGTTGTTATATGACTCTTATAAGTCTTAATTTCATCTATCAAGTCATGCCTTATTTCTCCATGTTGGATTTGAATCTTCATTTTCATGAGTGAGGAGTAATCAATCTTGTTGTTATTTGATTCTTATAAGTCTTCATTTTCATCTATCAAGTTGTGCCTTATTTCTCCATGTTGGATTTGAATATTCATTTTCATGAGTAAGGAGTAATCAATATTTTTGTTATATGACTCCACTACTTCCCCTATATTATTAACTTCAAATGCACCCAGGAGTTTAGTGATTAGTACTCCATATGGAAGTCCTATTGTCTGATTTTGTTTCTAATGCATCTTATGAAGAAGTATGCCTTCAACCCAATTTGTTTGAAACTTTTCGGTTAGAAGCCAAAGAGGGACAACATCATTCTTGATGAAAAATTTGAGGTTAATGTTCCTTAGGAAGAGAATTATTGTGAGGAGGTAGTGAACAACCCGTACTTCTGATTTTAGAAAGCATGCCATGATGGGAACTTTCCTATCTTTCATAGGATTCATAACAAGATAGTAGATGGAAATGGAGTGCTTGGATTTTTTTAAACTCTTCCAATGCTTCGTAGGAGTAGATTACCCCTTGGAAGGGCAGCTCAAACATCCTTGCAAATTTATCATTATGGATATCTATTTTAACTCCTTTTATGGTTGATTTCAGACTTGTTCCAACAATTGTCTGATTTAAGTAGAATTCTTTCACAAGATTTAGAAATACTCGGTCGGGAACCTTAGTGAAAAATTATCTTAGTGATCTTTGACATTTATGGATGTAAGGTTAGTAGCTCCTCGTGAAGCTTTCCTCCATAAAATATGGTTGAATCACTTTTCGATTAGTCATCATCTTTCTTTCTTGAGTTCTTTCTTGTATTCCATTCATAAATACTCTTCTTAATGGGGTATCTCTAGATTGGTGTCTTTTTTATAAGTCCACGATGATACTTATGGCAAGAGATAAATACTCACACAAGAAAACAAGAACAGAGAAAATATGAGATGCAAAAGAATGAAAGATGGTTACCTATTTATAGCATATCTTTTAGAAAATCTGGGTGTGTAAAACTTGCATAATATCAATGAGAATTATGAACAATAAAGATTAGAACTAAATCTTCCCAGAATTTCTTATCCAATCAATTTGGTTTGGGGTCAAATCGATTGGATCATCAAATCTTTAAAGATTTTCAGCAATTTTTATTAATGCGCAGATTTGATTGACTTGGAGCGAAGTTTCAATCAAGTTTGATTTGATATTTGAAGTACCAAGGTGATCCAATCAATTTGCTTGTGGCCCCAATATATTTGGCTTTTACAGTTCATCCTTTTTGGTGTTTTTTGGGCTATGTGTTGGATTTGGCTTTGGCTTTCTTATTTTTGCACCCCTTACAAGCATATTTTCACCCCTTTTTAGAATTCACTAGAAAACTCGTCTATTTGGTTAGAAAAAATATTTTAATTGATGAGAAAAAAATTAAATTCAATATTTTAAAGGATTAATCAGAGTTTTTTGAATGTTCAACCTTTAATATAGTGTACCACCATGATTACCAAGCAATCTTGATAAAACCTCCCCCTTTTGAGGAAATGCCTACAGAATGTCGCATGTCCTTCTCTACGGATCGTTGGATACGATAATTGGTTAAAATAAGAGATAAAATGTTCACCACAGACTTATCTTCTCAACCTACTACAAGGTTAACAGATCATCATAGATCAAAGAAGTTCATACCATTCTCAATGAAATATTTGCTTTGATCACGATCATTGATATACACCATCAACGAACATCCTTGGATCAGAGAATTTAATTCAAACATTATTTTATACTTGAGAAAATATTATTGTCTTCATACAACTTCATGTAATATGCACTAAGGGTTCATAAAAGTTGCAAAGCACCCCTACAAAAACATACTAGGATTTCACCTTTAGTACCCAAAGTTTCTTAGGTCCAAGTGAGTTAGTAGTTCTAAAAGGTCTAAGGTTACTACCTTTAAACCTATTCAAATTATCAAATAAAATGGCTTTAAATGGTCAAGTCTATTGCAATGGGAGCATTTATAACATATTGATTCACTTTCTTCCTATTTAACTATTTACAAAATGCTCTTCAGATTTAAACCCTAATCTAGTTTTATTTAAGGAAGGACTTTGACTTGATAGGATCAAGTCAAATTTTCCCTAGTAAATTTACCAAGGGTATCATGCAAATATGTTACTTTCTTTTTCATTGAGACATAAGTCTCATAGGTTCAAATTGAGTTTTTAATATTAGCCATCTTGTCTTTCCCCTTGTCGGAGACCTGCTTATATGAAAATATAACAACTGCATGGGCTGAGATATTTCTATCTTAATGGAACCCCTACTAAACCATACTTCACTAGGCCAAAGGGTTATCCAGAACTATTAATGTATTATAGATTCTATCTCTTACGGAACAAAGCCTTACCACAGGATCGAGGTATATCAGCCTCTTATTATGTGAGAATGCTAACATACGCACCCTTTCAACCAATGTACTCCCATGATTGACGAATGACTTACAAGAAGACACCTACCAACCAACACTTATTGCGTCAAGCTATCTTATTGCATAAATGAATTACAACTGATCTCTCCTAATTACGAACTACGCTTACGAGCAAGGCATATCGCTAGCCATACTTTCACACATAGTCTCAAACTGTCTCCTTCGAGACTAATCTCATCGCTAGCCATACACACACTAAAGATTCCATGACTAGATACTCCTAGTAAAAATCCTAGGGTTTCTCACCTCATTCATTTATATCCATTTAATTCATTGGACAAGTAACACATAATGTAATGTGATCCTTGATTGAAGTGATTTAAATGATATTACGGTTCCTTTAACGTTGAAACATAACACATAAGCATGGCAAAACATGATCAATTCAAATTCACAAGCTAGGTTGAAAAGGATTAGAAAAAAATTGGTTATGAGTAATTTCAGAATGTGTAATCGGTTACCAAAAATAGGTAATCGATTATAGGATGTTACTGCTTCATTTCTGGTTAATTTTCCCAAGTCGTAATTGATTACCTAAAAGGTGTAACCGGTTACATGATGCAATTGCCTTAATTTTTGGGCATTTTCTCATGTGGTAATTGGTTATCTACTGTCATTAACCGGTTGCCACTCTGTTCCAGCTCAAAATACATCTAAAATTTTACTGTTTCTCCATAAATCACTCAATGTAATCAAGTCTAATATAAAATAAATACCACAAATCTCATCACATAGAGCATGCATCAATTTATACACAATCATTCATGATCAACAATGATTTTATGACATACAATTAAGCAAAGGTAAGCAATCACCATAAACCCAATCTAAACCCCGATATGAAATTTCCTAAGCGTTATCCTAATTAAATATCCTGAGGAACCCCTTATTAGAAAATATAAATTTGAAGAAAACAGGGTGATGATAATGATCTCTTGAAGAGGAACATCTCAAAATATGCTTCTTTTCCAAGAGTTTAAGGAAATCCTAGCATATAAGTTCTCTTCTTCCAATTGATCGACAATTTTCTCTTCTCTCCCTCACTCTCTTGCTTGTCTCCTTTTATCTTCCTCTACTCTCTCTCTCTCTCTCTCTCTCTCTCTCTCTCTCTCTCCCTCTCTCTCTATCTATCTATCTATCTCTCTCTCTCTCTCTCTAACTTTCAAATTTTGCAAGGAGAATGAATAGGGAAATGTGATTTCTAAAAAAAATATGGTATATATACTAGCTTATGGAAGTTACTCAAATACCTAACTTATGGAAATTAGGGCTATACTTTACATGCTTTAATTCACATTTCCTCATAATCACCACTGATCATGATTAAGGAAAATTAGGGATATTACATCCCCCCTCAATAAAATTTTACCCTCAAAATTTCAAAATTACCTGAAGAGATGAGGTGTCTGCATTTTCGCCTCCAGCTCCCAAGTAGCCTCGTCGAGGTGCGACTCTTCCCATAACACTTTCACTATATGTATTTACTTATTCCTGATCACTTTAATTACATAATTCACCATTCAAATAGGTTGAGGTTGAAATGTGAGATCTGCTGCAACTTCAATTGTATTCTGAAGGATAGGTTGAAAAGGATCGAGTACTATTTTCTAGAGTTGAGATACATGGAACAAGTCATGAAGCCCTGACAGGGAAGGTGGCAATGCCAACAGATAGGCCACTTCACCTTCCCGAATTATGATCTAATGCATACCAATGTACCTCAGGTTCAATTTATTCTCTTTGAACGGTCCCTTTAGCCGTTGCTTAGGGGTAACCTTCAAGAACACATTATTTCCCTAATAAAACTCCAAAGGCCTCCTACGCCGATCCGCATAACTCTTCTAGAGATCTTGAGATTTCTTCATCTTTTCCTGGATAATTCTTATCTTTTGTGTGGTCTCTTAGATTACCTCTGACCCTAGAATTCTTTTGTTTCTGACCTCCACCTAACACAAAGGCATCTTACACTTCCTGTAACACCCCGACTTAATTAGTCTTTTATTTATTTATTTATTTGATTAAATTATTTTATATGATTTATGACGTGTTTGGCCAGTGTCAACATTTGTGGTGAGTTATGCTGATTTAATTAGTTTTGTTGGAATTTAATTAATTAAATTAATAGAAATTGAGAGAAAAGTAAAGGTTAGGGTGAAAAACTGAAATAATAGAGAATTAGTTGGTTAGTGAAAAGAAGCAGATGTTTAGTTGGGCCAAAATTACAATTATGAGGAAGTTAATTAGATTATTATATAATTAACAAAATAGAGAAATAAGGGTTATTGGGAGTTTCGACTAAAACGTGAAAAGTGAAGGTTAGAGAGCAAGAGAATTTTGGAGAGAAAGCCAGGGCTTTGGGAAGGAGATCACATAGAAGGTTGTTTTTGCTTGAATTTCAAGGTAAGGGGGATTATTCATGTTATGATGCCTTAATCATGAAAGGGTAAAGAGGTTTCCCTTAACCTCTAATAGGGTTTTTCTTTTCTCTATTCCTTGATGATAATCTGATAAATGATGAGTGAAATTCTTTTTTATGTCATGAATTGATGTGCAATTGTGTTTTGATGTTATGGTGTTTTGTGTTCATGAATGAATTAATTCAATGATGAATTTGATTTGATATTGGTTGTTTTAGAGTATGAACATAAGTGAGTAATTCATGATGAAAATGCTAGATTAGTGTTAATCAGTGAATAATTGATGTTTTGATAATGGTAGAATGTGTAATTGTTGTGTTTTTGAATTATATAATGAGGTTTGGGATGAGGTATGTGAGATAGGAGATGAAGGAGATAAAGTACATGTGAAAAATTGGAATTTTTGCATTATGGGACGATGTCAATCGATTGACACCACATGTCAATCGATTGCATGCTTGTTATTTTGGAAAAATATAAAAAATTTAATTATGACATTCGATTAATTCATTTAATCAATAGATTGCATGCAGCCAAAATGTGAAAAATGGGGAAGGCAGTGTGTAAAAGGTTTTGACGTCAATTGATTGACATCCCATGGCAATCGATTGGTGCTAGCTAATTTTTAAAAAAAAATTATGAACTGAACCATGTTTTGTTAGCCGACTATTTTTACCGTAACTTTGCTTCTGTAAGTCCAAATAAGATGTCGTTTGAAGCGTTGAAGAGCTAACGCATAGATCTACCTCATGGCAGTTCCTTGTGAAATAATTAATGTGTGAATGTGTTTAATGAGTGAATATATGTTGTGAATTATATATATAATTATGTGAATTATTGTACATGCTTGTGGATGATTGATGAGATGAGTGGTTTGGAGGAAAAACTACTCGTAATGCATTAAATGCATGATGGATTACAGTCAGAGTGGGGTTGTAGCCATTTCTATGTTGTTATTTTTGTTATGTGATTTTCTACATTCAGAGTGGATTTGTATTCATTATTGTGTTATTGTCATTGCATTGTTATATGTCATGCATCATATGTTGTCGTTGTTGTGAAAAAGGCGAGTAATGAGTTTAGAGTGGGGACTATTGACTTGTCCCAAGCTCATAGTGGGGGCTTGGAGATCATAAAGGGGTCTTGGGGTTCAAATGTTGGAACTTGTTTTGTATGAAGAACCAAATGTTGAATCGGTACCACATGCATATAGAGTTGAGTTGTGAGTTCGGTTAAGAGTGTGGATCGTTACGAGCATGATTTGAGTCGATGTTGCATTGCATTACATAATGGCTATGCAAATGAGATGTTACATATGTGCTCCCCTAGAGTACATGCAATTAGGTACTTGAGTAAGAGCTTGATGTTGAGGATGGCATTGTGCCTCTTTAGTTGCTTTTCGATTGAGACTTATAGATGGAGTCACTCTGATATGTAACACGAGAGGGGGGGATGAAATGTTCTTTCAATTTTTTTTCTTAAGTTTTAGATCTTTTCTTCTTTATTTGGATATTGAACCACTTTTTCAAACTTATTATTGTTAAGACATTTTATGCCAACTATTTCATAATTCTGCTGCTTATCAAATGAATTAATTTCAATTATGTGGGTCAAATATATTTTTATTGTTGTTTGAGTAGCATCCTACTTGGAGGATATGTGTGTTATACATGTTTTATTTAATTATTTGTCGAGTCGGGAAGTAGGGTGTTACACTTCCTTCCTTATAATGCTTCATATGATGTTATTCAGATTATCGAGTGATGATTGTTGTTATATGAAAATTTGATCAAATGTGAGTGGTTATTTAAGCTCCCTCCACTTTCCAAGATACATGCCCTCAACATGTCCTCGACGGTATGAATGGTTCTTTTCGTCTTCCTGTCGGATTGAGGATGATTAGAGGTACTGATATTTAATATAGTTTTCATCAGATGGCGGAAAGTCTTTCAAAACCTAGAAGTAAACTTCGGCTCTTGGTCGGAAATGACAGTGGTCGGTACACCATGCAATCAAACTATCTTCACAATCAAGAGTCTCACCAGGTGAATAATCTTATACACAGTCTCGAATCATGGTCGCCATGCGTATGACGTAAACCTACTATGAAGTCCATGGAGATACTCTCTTATTTCCACTAGGATATTTCCAAAGGTTATAACATACCACCTGGCCTCTGATGCTTAATTTTCACTTGCTGACATACTACACATCTAGCCACAAATTCCATAATGTCATTCTTCATATCGGGCTACCAGAAGTTCTTCTTCAAATATTGATACATCTAAGAAGAACCAAGGTGAATGGTAAAATATCTCTTGAGAGCCTCTTCTAAAATTCTGCTCTTTAATTCGGAATCGTCTAGTACATACATCCTCTAATTAAATAAGAAACCTCATCCATTGATCTAGTGAGCACCTGTTATTTAACCCTGGATTTAAACTTCGCATATGATAATTAGGCTTGCCTTATCTTTTCCCTCAGATCACACATGATATTAAATTGGCTGATTAGAACCATCACCCGAGTCCATGTGAACTGTAGGTCAAGATCTCAGAATCTTTTCAATAGGTTATGATCTAGCATTATTAATTCAGATGTATGCATCTCTATTCTGCTCACCATGTCGGCCACCTTGTTTGCTTTACCAAGGTGATACTTAAACTCAAAGTCATAATCCTTCATGAAATCCATCCACCTTCTTTGAAACATATTCAAATCCTTTTAATCAAATAGGTACTTCAAGAGAGACATGAGGCCACCTACTTGAAGGCTGAGACGCCAACCCCAGAGATTTACACAAGCCACAAAGAATTAGTTTGCTGAGCCAAATTTTCCTTCCTTCATGAAGTTAGGTGTCCAAGGGGAAATTTTCTTTAGCCACTTAAACAGATCGAGAACAGAAGAAATAGTGGGAAAGCCATTAAGTCAAAAAGGCTATGTGTTCATGATCCCCCACGCGATATGTCGAAGCATGATGATCTTCGATGAAGGAACTATAGGCAATCCTATTGAAAGTAAAATTGGATTTGGTTTTGGTTTTTGTTATGGTTTTAATGGTCTCTCCAATTGGTTAAAGGTCAACAATAGCAGCAATATCAAAAAGTGTTGAAGTTATCATCCCACAAGGAAGGTGGAAGGTGAAAGGCTGCAATAAGTATGTGGGAGTTATATTTGGGACCAATTCATGACAATTGGATTAGGTCAAAGATACCAAAATCTTTCTAGAAATGCTTCATTTTTTTCCTTAACCCTGTTAATCCACTAGAGGTAACAGGCATCCTCATTACCATACCCAACATTTCTTCTAACATCCTCCATGGGATGCTCGGGAATATAGGTCTGATCATTGATATAAACTGGTTCTTCAATATTAGTTGCTAAAGGAGCACGTGGTGCAGGTTTGAACTTGGGAGCCATTGATGATTCTTAAGGTTTTCTGGAAAGAAATGTGGTGAAGAAGATAACAAGTTGCATAAAGCTCTTTAGGGTTCTTTTTCTTTTCATTTTGTAGAAGAAGGAAACAATGAAAGAGAAGGGAGTTGAGAAAGAACGTGTTAAATAGCCAAATGGAAGAAAACATTTCACTTTTTTCCTCTAAATAATTTTGGATATGTGGCACACTCCCAGGTCGATAATTGGCACCAAAAGGTCATGGGAAAAGATGAAAAAATGGAATTAAATGATTTTTCTCTTAATTTTATTTTTTAGTGATGGTTTAATCTCCTAAGAAATAGGGGATGATGAGGACCAGTCGCACGCACGTGTGTGACGTGACGGTTTGGTAGAAAGTGGTCATGATGAGCAAGAAATAAAATTTTAAATAATAAAACTTCAAGTTGATATGAAGTGTGCAAACTAGGTAAACAATGTCGAAGGGCTACAAAAACACCACATTTCTTCCATATGACACATCTGATCAAAATGGGCATTTTGGGGGGGGGGGGGGGGGGGGCATCTGTTAGCCCGGAATTTCTATTTGGGAAAAGTCAGGTGTTAGCATTTATTGACACAAGTCGACATCAACGAATACGTCGACTGCAACGTTCCGACTAGCGTGCTAAAACATGGTTTGGAAGAATCCCAAGTGCAGATCTTGAAATATGGTTTGGAAGAATCTTAGGAACGAATCTAATTGACCACTCAACACCATTTTGAAGTGGAAGCGTTTGACATACTTCAAGGACTTAGAATATTTTTGGAAACCAAAGACTTGAGGGAGGTCTCATCATTAAAGGCTTTTAGCAACTATCTTTGATAAGCAGGAAATTATTAGTCGCTAAGAGAAGTTACGAACGTGGGATAATGGTTTTCAACAGTTTGTAGGTTCTGACAACGTGGAAATTCTTCAAAAGACTAATTTGCATGTTCTAAATACGTTTCTGTTTTCTAGGAATAATTCGTCGGTGACAGTTACCTATAGTTTAGTATAAATATTGGGTTCATACAATGTAATAAAGATCGCACAAATTCAAATCTTTCTCTATAGAACTAGAGTACCCGAGTCAAAGAGCAAAACAGTTTCTGAGAATCATGTATAAATCTGCATCCCTTTCTTTTATTGTATTTATGCTTCCTTAATTGAAACACTTTTCTATTTCTTGTCAGTTACTGCTTTTCGTTTAGTGTCATTTATTGCACTTTCCTTTTACTTTAATTCAAACTTTTGCGTCATTAAGGTTTGTCTTCATTTTGTTCATTTCTAGACGTTCACAATCACTTCACACACATACTTTCTTATACACGTGTTTTGCATAAATTGCTTATGAGATTTTTTGAGTTAATCTCACAAACTATTTAAACTTCTGAATGTTCGCTAAAAACACATGTGAGCAGCTACAACCTAAAAAAGCTCACTTAAGTGGATTGTACCTTATGGTGTACTATATTTCACTTAAGTCCATGGTACCTTATCGTATTCCATATTCCACTTAAGTTCATCGTACCTTATGATGTTCTATAATTCTCTTAAATATAGTGTCCATTACGGTGTTCCTTATTGATTCTAACTCTCGTCAATCTTTCTTTATGTGCGTGGCCCTGTAGGTTCTCATGACGTTTCCAATTATATTAAATCACATATTTAATATAATAAACAGTAAGAGGTATCTAGAAACACATTATTGCTACCAAAGTCACAAAAATGTTATGTGATATGACAAAAAACCTTCCAGTGATAATGCTTTTAGATATAATTACTCTTTCACCCTCATGTCTATATAAAACACAAGGCATAGACTGTGTCACCCTTGTCAAGTTCAATATTGGGCCATTTGACACTTATCTTGTTATGCAGGATGGACAAATTTTATCTAAATCACTCGTGTCCCTCAATATTAATTATGGAGTACCCATTAACTGTCTTTATTGTCATCCAGTTACAGATAATGTTTGATCATCAATAAAGTATTCGAATCCACATCTAGGGGTCATAGTAGTTTCAGGTCGAATGGTGGTATACACCACTATCGCCATGAGAATAACTTATGACACTTTGTATAACATCATATGATGTATTCTCATAGAGGGTCAATCAAGTATAAATATTACTCCTAATATATATATATATATATATTTGATATCTCTTTATCCATGATCTATGAGATGTGATCATCAATCAATCCACATAATAGTCTCAATGCCTTAATGTTATACCACTTCACAATAAAGCTCAAGTAGGAATACTTCAAGAATAATGTTCTTAAGTTTAATGGGATCTCATGATTAAAATCAAATTTAACATTTCATTAAATGGACTAGTTTTTTTAGGAACTTTATTATTTTAAAAATACAAACATAATAAAAAAAATATCTTTTAATTATTAATAAATAATTTGATACAAGTATCAAGTTCTAATAAAATATTGGCCTCTTAGAATTACACAAACTAAATCTTTATGTTAAACAATAAGTGTCGACAGTAATTCTAAAATTTACACAAAGAGACAACAATTTCCTTCTTCAATTCTACAATGTCTTTTTGGGCAAAATAAAATATATACATGTTAGCGTAAAATTCTCCATTAAAACATGACAATCATGAAACTTTAAACCCATTAATTTCAAATATTTCAGAGTCCAAACTTCTAGTGTTTGAAGAGTATCCCTTTCTGCTAGCTACTAATTTCGACGCCTGATGTTGGATTAAGAGTATTCTTCTAAGAGCTAGAATTTCTGAAGTTCTATGAGACTTCGACATGAATATTACTATTAGAAAATTTAGTCGAAAGCTATCCTTCTGCAGAGAAGAGAGAGTTTAAAGACTTAGAAATATTTCTAGAAGCTTGAAAGGATTATTCGTCAGAAGGCTACGGAGCACCGTTTGGCGCGAAGATTTAAATTCAAAAATAGGATGGAACAATTATTTCTATCCAATTCTAAAGGAGGACATGTGGCGTTCATCCAAGAAGTGAAGGCATGCACGACGCCATGTGTTTCGCCCTGATTGATAGCCCGTTAGTGGGTAGTTACCTTTAACCATTATAAATAGCAAGTCTTAGCAATAGATTTGTGGGTGTTCAATTGTATACAAAAACTCAGTGTGCTCAAAGTACCAGCGTAGAGAAAAGAGCGTGTGAGAATGTATGTTGATGTAACACCACTTTTTACAATTCAATGCAATTTAATAAGTTTCTTTCATTAAAGTCTCTTTTCATTTCATGCAAGTTAACTTCTACATTTACCAGCCTTTTCGATTTAAAACCCTTTTAAAGCCTTTTTTTACCTTTTAGTTGCCTTATATTTCTTGAAGTACATCCTTTTTTACTTATGTACGCCGTCGAAGTGTTCTTAATATATTCCAGAAATTTACACAAGAAAACGATTAACACATGTCCTAGGATTTAGTTTGGTCGATCATGCAAGTTACTCATTTTTTTAGAAAGGTGATAGACCAGAGGTTGTTTACTATTTTTACCAGTAAACAAATTGGCACGCCCAGTGGGACCGTGCTAAACGAATTTCTTGCGTTTCCAAAAGAAATTTATAACTCTTTGTTTTTTATTATCTTTTCTGTGTCGAGTACTTCGTTGCATGTTATTAAGAAGTGGAAAGGTAGCCACCGCAAACGAAAAGAGACTAAAAAGAAAGTATACGAGGAAAATGGCAAGTACTAATCAGCCAAATAGTTTGAATCCTCAAATTGTGTCAGGTGTCAATGCAGAACCAGTCTTAGGGTCTTCGGCTGGAGGACCCACGGTTCCTGCGTCCGTATCTGAAACTATGCCATCTATGGCAAGTTCGACACCAACACATTCAATTTCCCATACTGAACTACTTCTAAATTATATTGGGCCAAGGGGACCCCCAGTGACTCCCCCACCAATAGGAACGTCTACATATCGACATTTTCCGCCACCAGGTTTTTCGATGCCTTTAAACGGTCGAGAGCAGCCTTATGGGATGCCAACGTCGATGATGGTAAATTTGCAAAACGTGCCCCCAGTATATTCAGAACCTGTTATTACATCACCTTTACAAGGGCCAGGATCTGGGATTAATATGTGTCGAAATAACCAATCTTTAGGAATAGGATATTCAACCCAAATGCCAGGCTTGACGAATACCACTGCAGCCTATTTAAGGAAGCAAATGGATGAAAGTAATCACCAAATGGTCCAAATGATGTCCCAACCCATGGGGGAGATCTTTCAGCCTCTAATCTAAAATACTACCCAGACTAATCAGCAAATGGCTGTGCAGATGACGCGCCCTGCAGATTTCTTTGATGTGTGTAGCGAGCGATTTTGGACGCGGTTCTTAAGCGCTGGTCGCTCTCTGCGGTTTGAGCTTTAAAACTACAGGTCGATTCATTTTTTATCCTATTGTGAGCTGAATAAGGAAGGGAAATAGATGTCTCCAATTAACCCTGCTTTGCATACTGAGTTTAAATAGCGGTCTGTTAGGTTACGGATGCTATCAATGTGGGGGGCCTTTGTACTGGTTATTTGTATTTTCGCCAATACTGTTTTCTTCTTTCTTTTAATCTAGGCAAAGGGTTTCTGACGGGGAACAAGGATTAGGATGTTAGGACTGATGCTTTTGAATTACTGCTTTTGATTGACTGAGATATGGGATTTGGGTTTTTTGTTGATTGCGCTCGCTAAGATCTTTTCTTTAGATCTTATGCCTACGTATTCCCGTTTACCGAAACAGGGAAATCAGAGCGTTCGTAGTTCCTCCTATTCTATGGGAGGAAATTGGTTTTTGGTGTCTTGTTCAAAGCCCAAGACGTGAAGCGAAAGGTGATTTGTATCTTGTTCAAAGCCCAAGATGTGAAGCTGAAAAGTCTATTTGTGTCTTGTTCAAAGCCCAAGACGTGAAGCTAAATGACCTTGACTTTAGAGAGAATTTGTCATCTCTAAAGAGGGAGAAGGAGAATTACTTTAACTGGGATACGCGGATCCGAGCAATGCCATAATTTCCGAAGAAAGGGTTTTAACCTGAAGGAGAAGACTTTAACTCAGTGTAGAGCAATGCCATCTTTCCTTAGGAATTTCTCATGCTAAAAGAGGGACAGTGGTGTGGATATAGATGATCTAGAGGCTTGCCGCTTACAGCGATTAGATGAAGGAAAGAGTTGTTGATGTTTGTGTACTGTGAACGAGGCACAGCTTTGATGCTAAAAGGTTAATTGAATCAACCAGTGGTTTTCTTATACAAAGCCTAAGAGGAGGCTAATTTCCGCTAGGAAAATCATTATACAAAGCCTAAGAGGAGGCTATTTTGTGTCTCATACAAAGCCCGAGAAAGAGGCTAAAAGGGTTCGACCCAGTGGGGCATATCGTTATACAAAGCCTAAGAGGAGGCTAGTAAAGAGTTTGACTCAGTTGGAGAATCTTTTATACTTAGTAAGAGAGTGTTTTTGTATCTCGTACAAAGCCCGAGAGAGAGGCGAAAAGGTTGTTTTGACTCCACTGGGGAGAATTTTTGGTATCTCGTACGAAGCCCGAGATGGAGGCTATTGTAACTGTTTCAGTTGAGTGACAGATCCAATATACTGATTTTAAAAGAGAAAATCAGTTCTTATATGAGTAACACTGTACCCAGGGGTTTGATTTGAGGATCAGGGATATTTCCTTCTCTTTGAGGAAACAGGAAATCCAAAGGGTGTCGAGACTGTCTGAGTCTGCGGGTTTCCTTCCTATTTAACGAAGGGTGCTTGAGAATGTCTTTGAGACTCAAGGAAGTTAGACTGTCTGTGTCTAGAGTTTTATCTTTTGTACTATGCTGTGAGAAACAGTAGTAGACTCTATGAATGGACTGTTCTATGAGGATGACTAGGTTCTGTTCCTATACCTCTAGGAGGTCATCGGGACAATTTGTACGAAGCCCAAGAGGAGGCTGGAAACTTTTAAGAAGCCGACGGGTCCTTGTATGAAGCCCAAGAGGAGGCTATCATTCCCGGAGGAAGAGATCATTATACGAAGCCTAAGAGGAGGCTGTGAATACTTCTAAGAAGCCGTAGGGTCCTTGAATAATGCCCAAGAGGAGGCCGATGCTTTTAAGAAGCCCGTGGGTCTTATCATCTCCTTTCCATTAGGAGAGATAACTCTTTTAAAGATAAAAACCACTGGTAAATGTGCGAGGTTTACTATCCAGCGACTTTTAGCTTTTAAAGAGGGTTCCTTAGTTAAGGTCCAAGATTATGACCGTAGTGGGTACCCAAACCCCGAGACATTCAAGGCAAGCTATCCACAAGGAATAGATCAAGTCAGGAAAGTTCGAGAATTTGGAAGAAACTCAAAGATGCCATTCACGGAGAATACATTCATCTTGGGGAGTAGAGCTTCTTGACGATTCCTAAGGAGGACAGGCGAAGAGATGACTGTATCTGGTGCTCCTATTGGGGATCTAGGCGTCTATTTCTACGAATAAATGAAACGGCGTCACCTAGTTCTAGACGTAGTAGCCGGGGAAACTCGAAATATCTATACTATTATTACACAGTAGCTATGAGTTTATGAAAGGAGACTTACAGTGAGCAGCCCCACAATACAGTTTATAATATGAAAGCAGTAAACGAAAGCGATAACCACTTACTCGGTTGTAGTGCTTCCATGCTGTTTGGTTAGTTGTTCAACAAAGAAAGATTGAAAACAACAGTATATTCAAAATCAAAGGAGAAAGTGCTTTGAAAAAGAAAGATTTGGGGCTTACAGCTCAAGGAGAGGCCCAGGGTTTTATCAGTGAGCGCACTGTTTGACTTTGTACAGCGGGACTTATACAAGTGATTGGGGCCCAAAATGGCTTTTTTGTACAAAGGGATGGGTCTTACACTCTCTCAAGAGGCCCAAAAAGGTTTAAAGAAAAGAGTGGGGCTTATAACACGATGGTAGGCCCAAATGATTTTTCGTTTAAAAATGGCGATCGCGCCGAGGTTTTCTTTTAACGCAGAGGGACTTATACAATAAGTGAGGCCCAAAATGTTTTGGTTAAAAGGGGGATTGGGTCTTACACTCTAATAGAGGCCCAAAGTGTTTTGAATGGGTCTTATAGCTCAAGGAGAGGCCCAGATGATTCTTTTATTTTAAACGGACGACGATCGCGCCGTTTACTTGTACAGAGGGACTTATACAATGAGTGAGGCCCAAAAAGTTTTTGTACAAGGGGGGATGGGTCTTACACTATCTCAAGAGGCCCAAAAAAGTTTTGAAAATGATTTATGAAGGTTGAATTAATCCAAAATCCTAATTTGTTTTCAAAATGTATTTAATTGAATAAAAATTCAATTAAAATGATCAAAAATTGTTTAACACATGGAAAACAAATTGTGATCTTGGATTAATGCTTCAAAAATTAAGTATTGACTTACAAAATAATTAGAAAGCATTAAAAGTTGCAAAATCAATGTAGAAAAAATATTTAAAATGCCAAAAACAATTAAAATATTAATTCTTTGCAAAAATATCAATTATATGAAATAAATAATATTTTTGGGATTTTTTGTGAAAATAAAATATTTTAACATTTTTGTGAATTATTAAAAAAAGAATCAACTCAAAATCATTAAAACTCAGAGAGAAATTAATTTTTGAATCAATTAAACAAAATCACAAAATTCAAATATTTGAATTTATGAAAATGGCGCCAAGAACACGCGCGTTTTTCAGTTTGCCCAGATTTGCATTTTCTATCCAATCTCCATGAATACGTAATCATATCATGCAATCCACATATCATTATGCTCGTCTCAACCTCACGATCATGTCTATGTACTTTAATTTCATTTAAATTAAACATACAACAAGAAATCACGAAGAGACCTCAAGAACCCTAATTTCTGCATGAAGGCTAGGATTTTTGATACACGATTCAAACAATGCAATTAATTGAGGGAAAACATTCCATGCATGATTATGAACATATGGCCAAATTATTGTGCGAGGAAATATGCATAGATTGAGAGATGACCAAGCATGTGCTTACCTCCAAGCCGTGACAGCAAGTGCAAAGTGATTTTTGATTTGGAGATGTTACAGATGAGTGGTGATGATCTGAACAGCTTCCCTACACCCTATGGATTGTGTTTGGATGGCTGGACTTGATTGAAATTGGCTGGATCATTTTGTGGCACCTCAGCTGCAACTTGTTTGAAAATTTGAGCAACCAGCTGGTGATTTCATGAAATTGATGTTTCAGAAGTTATGTGAGTGATTGGTTTGTGCAGAATTGCTCTCAAACTCAAAACCCGGTAGCTACCTTGCTAAGAAAGGCATTTTTGCCAAGAGAAAGAGATTTTAAGGAAAGCATCTGTTAGATGGCTTTGGTGTACTTAAACTGACCACAATTGAGCTCTATTTATAGTAGAGCAAGTTTGTTTTGCAAGGAATAGTACATGGCAGCTGGTAAGTAGGTTTGGCCAATGTTGGCAAATGAAAATCCAAGTCTCCTCTAGCCATTGACTAGAGGTTAGGGCACAGAGCTTTGGTCCCCTTGGTCTTGGATAAGTCTTGACTGATTTCAGATGAGAATGGGTCAGTCCATGCCACCTTGATGGTTCCATTGAATGCCTCATTCCAAATTTGAAGTCTTGTCCCTATTTTGGCCATTCTAGGTTCAACATGCTATTTCTTGTTCCATGGACTTTGGAGGCTTGGCTCAGTGATTGTCCCCTTTAGATTCAATCCTCTGAGGTGTCCAAGTGGATTGGAGCAATTGAATTTGGCTGATTTTGGCAAATCGACCAAAGTTACAAATTCTGACTTGCCTTGACAGATTTCAGCAAGGCAACTTGGCAATGTTGTATCTCATGGTGTAGGTTGAATTTGGCAATGTTCTTGGCCATTTTGGAAAGCTCTTACATGATACAACAACTGTTTGAACAATTTTGGTTTTGATCTCTTTTGATTCCAAGTGAAAAATCCCCCTACATTTGGCAAAAAGTGAGGCAGAATCTGACTTAGTGAAAATTTCACTAAGTGTTGGAAAAAGTGACATTTTCACTTTTCAGCCACTTTGATCACTCCATAACTCAAAATCCTTAATGAATTGGAATGACTTGTAGTTGAAGTTTTTGTAGGTGATAATGAGGGCTACAAATCCATCTTTTGATGAGAAAAATGGCCTTGTGGTTTAGGAGTTATGGTCCTCCAAAGTTGGTACCTTTGCCACTTTATTCTTAACTTAGAAAAATTTCTAAGTTTTATGGTTACCCCTTTTACAAGTTATCTCACTTTTCTTGATTTTTCTTGATGAATGATGATTCAAATCATACATTAACATCATTTTAGGGTTAAAAATCCATTTTGGTGAAAAAACTCAAAAAGTCAAAGTTGACTTTTGTGCACAGTTGACTTTTTATCAGATGAATTCCAAACTGTGCAATTCTTCAGGAAATCATGTCCTTGACCTAAATCAAACTTAATGGACATGTTCCATGGGTGTCATAGGGTATATTGAATCATGTATTAGGGTTTGGGAGCATGTCCTGGTCAAAAGTCAAAGTTACAGTTGACTTTTCCCTTAAAACCCTAATTGTGGTGCAGATGAAAATGAGACTTGTTACTCAAGCTTCTTGGATCAATCCATTGTTCCAAATGGATCAATATGGTATGTTAGAGACCTTCAAATTATCTCTTGAGGTCTTGGCTCATGGTTTGTCCCAAAAGTCAACTTAGGGGTGAATTAGGTCAAGAAACCCTAATTCCTGATTTTTGATGAATGTATCCCCTGAGGCAAAATTGACTTGATGCATGGGTTCATGAGGCTTCATGAAGCATATTAGGTTATGTTTTGGATCATTGCCTTCTGCCCAGATGAAAATTTCCATCTGGAGGCCCTGGTCGACCAAAACCCTAATTTGGTGATACTGTTGATCATGAGACTTGATCCACCTAGAAGGGAGCAGCCTTGTGCTTAATCCTTGAAGTGGGAGTCCTTTTTGATCCATTGTGGATGTTTGAGAGATTAGACAAGTTGAATATCATGTTATTTCTTGATTGATCCTTTGTCTAAGCACTCAGAGAGGGCTTGAAACCCTAATTTTGATTGTATTGGATGCTCACCCATCTTTGGGGAGACTGATGAAGCATGATGGTTCATCCATATTGTGATGATGATTTTCACAATGATGGGAAATCTAAGTGGTCAAAATTTGGGGTATTACAGATGCCCCTATTTAATCTTCTTGGACCCGAAGGTGTGAATGACGAAGGTGTTCGGGCATTCGGGGTGCAAGAGGATTAAATATCGGAATACCCGAAATTTTGATGGTGGTTATGAATGGTAGCTTACGCATTCATATTCTTTAGCTAAGCGATGATGCTTAGAAAAGGTAAACTTCCCCTCGATCCTGGTTTCCTACCAAGGATCTGGTCTTAGTTTCTTTTTTGTCAACTTCCCCTCGATCCTGGTCTTCAGCCAAGGAACTGGTCTCAGTTTTTTTAAACTTCCCCTCGATCCTGGTTTCCTACCAAGGAACTGGTCTCAGTTTCTGATTTAAACTTCCCCTCAATCCTGGTTTCCTACCAAGGAACTGGTCTCAGTTTTCTTTTGTCAATAAACTTTATTGACAAGGGATGCTATGTGTAGCGGTTTTCCTTCAAACTTCTCGCCGAATTTTCCTGGAGAGATGCCATTTGTCGATTTTACTGGGGAAAGCGAGTCTCTTGAGAGACTGTTTTCGTTTGGGGTTACATCATACTTTTCTCGGGATCTTCCCGAAGAAATGCCATATGATGGGATCCAATTTTGAGGTGCCAATGACCTTCTCATCAGTGGTTTTTCGGAGCAAAACTGGCATGCTGCCGAATCTCTGATCACGAGGCTTTCTCTGTGGATTTTCCTTAATCCGGGAAAGCAAGGATATCATCTTCAATGGTGAAGAGTGATGTTTATTGAAAGTTTTCTCTGGCTTTTCAGAGGTTCAAGTTATCACAGTGGTCGAGTGCCGACTCTGATCTTAGAGATTCACTGGAAACGAGATTGTGCAGACGCAACACTTCCTGACGAGGAAAGAACTGACAAACTCGACTGAGAAAACTGTTTATCACTAGGGGACAAGACCGACTAGAGTGATAACGATGCAATATGAAATGTAAATGCAAATAAAAAATGCATGAAGTACGTATGTATATGCTGACAAAACTGACGCGACATACAGACTAATGGATGAACACAATTGGATACTCGGCCATCGCGGGGCGAAGAAGTACCGTTGGTTCAAAATAGCAATTCCACCTTGCTTAGGAGAGATAGTCCCGTTGGGAGCTATGTTGATCGGGCTTAGGAGATGAGAACTCGGTCGAGGCGTGTCAGACAAAACAAGGTCTCTGACACAGTTGATCCCTTCATTTAGGCATACTGGCTTAGAAGGAGTACTTTGATTCTGCACTTTGAAGTCCGCTTACTTCGGGAGAAGCGATCGATGTTCTTCTGATGTTCAACAATCAAAAGAAATTGCCATCTTTAATTTAAAAGCAGAAAAAGTTTAACAAGTAAATTTATCTTTGTTTTATTTCAAGAATCGCTGATTAAGTTTAAACAACGTCGTTCTGTAAAGCTAAAACAAGTAAAGAATTACAAACAAAAGCACAAGGGCTCAAATTTTATTAATAAGATGGAGATCAGCCAAACGCGTGATTCCAAAGAGTATATACAAAGTTAGAAAATGGTAATTCACAGGGAAAAGGGCTACGTTGAAACATAACAACCACTATCCTTCTACCAACTTTGAGTTCGGGACATCCTGAGCTTCCGTCGAAGATGACCTTTGACTGGAGATTTCCTCCGATAGATGATGTAACTACTGCTGAGGGACTTGCCTCCGTTGAACATAGTTACTTGCCATTATCCCTAATTTTTGCCTGGATTGTACTATGAGATTTCCAATCCATCGGGATGATGATTTTTTTCCTGTCTCTAACTTTTGCCTGGACCGCCCTTTTGGGTTTTCAATCCACCGAGACGTTTTTTTTTTAGTTTTAGGCGAAGTATTTCTTGACTACATCAACATTCTTGGGGTAGGCAAATTCTTCTCCGTCCATGGTTGCAAGTCTCAAGGCGCCGCCGGAGAAAGCTTTCATGACCACATAGGGGCCATCATAATTTGGGGTCCATTTGCCCCGAGAATCAGTGAGAAATGATTGTATCTTCTTGAGCACGAGGTCTCCTTTCCTGAAGACACGAGGTCGGACCTTTTTGTCGAATGCCCTCTTCATTCTCTGTTGATACAACTGACCGTGGCATAGTGCCGTGATTCGCTTCTCTTCGATCAGGTTCAGTTCGTCGTGTCGACTTTGACACCATTCAGCTTCGGTGAGCTTAGATTCCATCAATACCCAGATTGATGGGATCTCTACTTCTATGGGGAGAACTGGCTCCATGCCATATACTAGAGAGAAAGGGGTTGCCCATGTTGAAGTACAGACAGATGTGCGATAACCATGAAGAGCAAAGGGTAACATTTCGTGCCAATCTTTATAGGTTACAACCGTCTTTTGAACGATCCTCTTGATGTTCTTGTTAGCCGCTTCTACCGCTCCGTTCATCTTGGGTCGGTAGGGAGATGAGTTATGGTGTTCGATCTTGAACTCTGTGCACAACTCTTTCATCATCTTATTGTTCAAGTTAGATCCATTATCAGTAATGATCTCGCTTGGGACACCATAACGGCAGATGATATTGTTTTTGATAAATCGGACCACCACTTGTCGGGTTATATTGGCGAATGACGCTGCTTCGACCCACTTGGTGAAATAGTCAATGGCCACCAGGATGAACCGATGTCCGTTTGAAGCCTTGGGCTCAATCATACCAATCATATCGATTCCCCATATAGAAAAAGGCCATGGGGAAGAAAGAACTTTGAGATGTGATGGCGGTACATGAATTTTGTCGGAGTATATCTGACACTTGTGACACCTCCTCATGTACTTGTAGCAGTCAGATTCCATGGTCAACTAATAATACCCGGCCCTGAGAATTTTTCTCGCCATTGTGTGTCTGTTGGCATGAGTGCCAAAGGATCCTTCATGAATTTCTTTCATGAGCACGTCTGCTTCTGGTCTGTCGACGCATCGGAGCAAGACCATGTCAAAATTTCTCTTATAAAGAGTGTCACCGCTTAGGAAGAAGTTTCCAGCCAATCTTCTGAGGGTTTTCCTGTCTTTTCTGAGTGCCCCAGATGGGTACTCTTGTTTCTGAAGGAAGCATTTGATATCGTGATACCAAGGTCTGTCGTCTATGACTGCTTCAATCGCGAAGATGTAAGCGGGCCGTTCAAGGCGCATTATGTCAATCTTAGGCAAGTCATTCCATCGACCTACACTAATCATGGAAGAGAGAGTGGCTAATGCGTCAGCCATGTGATTCTCATCACGAGGGATGTGATGAAAGTCGACTCTGTTGAAGAAGGGTAACAACCTTCTTGCATAGTCTTTGTAAGGAATCAATCCTGATTGGTATGTGTTCCAATCTCCTTTTATCTGATTGATAACCAGGGCTGAATCGCCATATACGTCCAAGTTTTTGATCCTTAAATCAATCGCTTCTTCGAGACCTATAATACATGCTTCGTATTCGGCCTCGTTGTTCGTACATTTGAACGTAAGTCTGGCAGTGAAAGGAATGTGGGAACCCTGAGGGGTAACAATGATTGCCCCAATTCCGTTTCCATAATGATTGACTGCTCCGTCAAAGATAAGTCCCCACTGGGAACCGGGTTCTGGCCCTTCACTGGGTAGCGGTTCATCGCAATCTTTCATCTTTAGATACATGACATCTTCGTCTGGGAAGTCAAACCCGATTGATTCTTGATCGTCAATCGGTTGATGAGCCAAATGATCGGCTAAAATACTTCCTTTAACGGCTTTCTGAGCATGGTACTCTATGTCATATTCTGATAGTAACATCTGCCAACGGGCAATCCTTCCCGTGAGAGCAGGTTTTTTGAAAACGTACTTGATTGGATCCATTTCGGAGACCAACCAAGTAGTATGACGAATCATGTACTGGCGAAGACGTTTGGCTACCCAAGCCAAAGCGCAACAAGTTTTTTCAAGCATTGTGTACCGAGTTTCGCAGTCGGTGAATTTCTTGCTTAAATAGTAAATGGCAGACTCTTTCCGTTTAGTTTCGTCTTGTTGGCCAAGTACACACCCCATTGAGTCCTCTAGGACTGTGAGGTAAATGATTAGTGGTCTTCCTTCCACTGGAGGTGATAGAATAGGAGGATTCAACAGATATTCCTTGATACTGTCGAAGGCGGATTGGCAATCTTCTGACCAAACGCAATCCTGGTTCTTTTTTAATAACTTGAAAATCGGCGCACAAGTGGCGGTCATAAGGAATATGAATCTGGAGATGTAGTTCAAACGTCCCAGAAATCCTCTGACTTGTTTTTCAGTTTTCGGAGAAGGCATTTCTTGAATGGCCTTGACCTTGTCAGGATCAACCTCAATCCCTTTCTGGCTGACGATGAACCCTAGTAGTTTCCCTGAACGGACACCGAAGGTGCACTTGTAAGGATTCAAGCGGAGCTTGAATTTTCTTAGACGTTCGAACAATTTTGACAGATGTTCAACGTGCTCATCCTCTGTTCTTGATTTTGCAATCAAATCATCGACATATACCTCGATTTCTTTGTGTATCATGTCATGAAACAGAGTAGTCATGGCCCTTTGATAGGTTGCCCCGGCGTTCTTCAAACCGAACGGCATTACCTTGTAACAAAAGGTACCCCATGGGGTAATGAACGAAGTTTTCTCCATGTCTTTCGGCGCCATTTTGATCTGGTTATAGCCCGAGAATCCATCCATGAAGGAGAATACTTTGAACTTTGTTGTGCTGTCAACTAGCATGTCAATGTGTGGTAAAGGAAAGTCGTCCTTTGGACTTGCCTTGTTTAGGTCTCTGTAATCGACACACATTCTGACCCTTCCGTCCTTTTTGGGAACGGGTACGATGTTGGCTAACCATTGAGGATATTCAGATGTAGCGAGGAAACCCGCGTCAATCTGTTTTTGCACCTCCTCTTTGATTTTGATGGCCATGTCTGGGTGAGTCTGTCTCAACCTTTGCTTTACTGGCGGACATTCCAATCTCAACGGTAAGTGATGTTCCACGATGCTGGTATCCAACCCTGGCATATCCTGATAGGACCAAGCGAATACATCGGGAAATTCTTTGAGAAGCTTTATCAAACCCTCTCTGGCAGTTGGACTGAGCAGTGCTCCGATCCTAATTTCTTTTCTCTCTTTTTCTGAACCCAAGTTTACCGTTTCCAACGGCTCTTTGTGAGGTTTGATGGACCTTTCCTCTTGTCTGAGTAGTCGGGAGATCTCTTCTGGAATTTGGTCGTCATTTTCTTCTTCAGCCTCGAATACCGGGAACTCAAAGTTGGGAGAAGGCATCGGATCGTATGTTTCAACGGGGTATAAAACAAGCAATCTGCATGACGTGATGATTCGTGTTTAGAAGAGATAGAGAAAATGTAAGTGTGTGCAGTGTTTTGATTTTACTGCTTGTTTTTATTATTGAATGTTTTTTTTGGATTACCATTTTCTGAAAAAGCAAAAGGAGAAAACAGCAATTAATGCGGAAATTACAGAACGACGTTATTTTATTAATGAACAAGTCGAATCTCGAAACTACAGCCCTATAAAACAAAACTCACTCGCTCTGGGCAAAGCAAAGAGGGAAATTTACAAAAAGCGAGCCCTATCAAAACATCTGTTTCACCTGGGCAGGGTGAAAGGTTAAAGATGGCAATTACTTTGACTGACGAACGACCTTCGGAATCTCGGCGGTAACCCATTGGAGGCGAACTCCTCGGTGAATCACAGAGTCTGGCACCTTCCTTGATTTGTCTTCAGAAATGACGCTGATTTCTGGTGGAGCAGGATCATTGGAATCTGTCTCCCAAGCAGAATTGTCGTAGGAGGATTCCTCTGTTGTATTTTGCATAGTATTTGTGCTCTCAGCTGTATCTCCCCATCCAGTTGACTGGATATCTTCGAGCCTGATACGAGAGCTTTCGGGATCGGTGTACTTGACCATATAGTCGTATTTTCCACTCGGTTGACCCAAGGTGTCCCACACTTCTTTCGAACCGGAGGAGTCATCTCTCTCGATGACGTTGACCTCGGGAAAAGCATAGTTGATGAATTCAAGTCCTGCAAACGTTGTGAATTCATCTTCATGTTGAGTAGTTTTTGAATGACCTGAGTGTTGATCCTATGACATGGCGGGGACACAGGTATTCTGTTCAAGGACGCTCAGCTGAGCTTCATTACTCGGCTGACTTTCTTGCCCCGAGTTTCCTGGGTAAGGCTGCCACATTGGCAGGCCATCCATTGGGCCATAGTAATTGTGATCAAAGCTGTCTTTCATCGGAGTGTCCTCCTCTAATGAATTTGGCGGAGCACGGCATCCTTCCGGATCACAATCTCCGTAGATCATTTCGACATCTGATCTTGGTATAAATCTCGGACTTTCTGTAGGAAAGCAAAAAGGCATAGGCACCTCTTCCTGAGACATATAACCGTCCTTGTTAAGGTAGAACTTCCATTCTTCATCTGTGTCAGAGAAATCTTCCTCATTGATAGCATGAACTGTCTGAGACACTGGGTGGAGAAAACCTCCGCTGTGGAAGAAGTTTTGAAGGGGATGAAGACTTTCATCGTTGGCGGCTGTCTGGGTACAGGTTGCAGAAAAACCAAGACCCTTCTTTGTTTTATTGTCAATAGGAATGACAAGCCGTCCCCATCCTGTCGTATCGGTACTCTCGACCGCTTTGATAGCATCTTTGTATGAAGAAATTGAAGTTCCTTCTTTGAACTGATTGTCCTTGCTCACCGATAGTCCTTGGAACTGAGTTCCAATAACCTCCTCGGGTTCCACACAAGTAGACGATAAGTTGCTCACAAGCAAGGTTTGTTCCCCACAAACCGTGACAAGTTGATCGTTCTTGACGAACTTTAGCTTTTGGTGGAGGGTTGAAGTAACCGCTCCAGCCTGATGTATCCAAGGTCTTCCTAATAAACAACTGTATGTTGCCCGGATGTCCATGACCTGGAAAGTGATTTGGAAAGTGTGAGGACCAATAGTTATGGGAAGATCAACTTCGCCGATAACTATTTTTCTGGATCCGTCGAATGCTTTGACAACGACCTCGCTGACTCTCATCGGAGGGCCCTTAAATGATAATTGCATCAAAGTGGACTTTGGCATAACATTCAGGGCTGACCCTGTGTCTACCAGTACATTGGCTAAAGCATCGCCCTGGCAGTTAACTGTAATGTTGAGCGCCATGTTATGACGGCGACCCTCTTCAGGTAATTCCTCATCACTAAATCCCAAATTATTGCAGGAAGTGATGTTAGAGACAATGCTATCGAATTGTCTGATTGTTACATCCTGTTCCACAAAGGCTTGCTCCAAGACTTTCTGTAGAGCCTCCCTGTGGGCCTCTGAACTGAGTAACAGTGATAATACTGAGATCTTTGAAAGAGTCTGTAACAGTTGATCAACAATGTTATATTCACTCCTTTGGATGAGCTTTAGCATCTCATCTTTGTCTTTTGAAAAGTCTGGATTACTAGATTGCCCGACTGGTGGATCAGGAATTTCTGCCTGAAGTTCCTTTTCTTTGTTGGATTCTCCAACCCCTCGGTTAAAGATTCGACCGCTCCGTGTTACACGACTGATGTCTGCAATGTTCACAACGGAGGGTAATGGAATTTCCTTTCCATTCTCGATTATTGTTGTACCGTATTTGTAAGGGATAGCCTTAGCTGATTCATACGGTAATGGTCCCGGTAGATAGACGACTATGGGAACCTTCTGATTTTTCTGACCATCATAAGTAATCTCGATCCGTTCCCGGTTGGGAACTCTAGATTCGTCAAGTAGAGGGATGATGGCAAAAACATCCCTGGTCCTGTGATGACCAGAGATCGTGACAACATCCTCAACTTGCTCGGCAAGGTAGTTCGGCGACCAAATGATGGGTTCTGAACCTGGATATGGATGAATTTCTTCGTGATCGACCTGACCCTGAAGAGCTGCTCTCACAAGGTAACACCCTTGGTTACTTTCTGAACAGACGCTACAACTGTCATAGTTGTGTGGTGGCACCTGGCCACGCCTACTTTGAATGCAATGTAACCTCACTAGGTTATCTTCCATTGATCGGACATCCTGACTTTGACGACGAGTAGGATTCCTGTGATTGATACTAATCTGCTCAGTATCTTCGTCCATATAGATTGGCATCCACCAGTGATTTAACAAGTGCTGAAGTGCCTCCTGGACAAGGGTACAGCCTCGATCGTTTTCGCAACCCGCTTTACAATTTTGATAGTCATGTGATATTAAGAATCCAAGTCGGACCTGCTCAGCATGAAACTCTACCAGGTTGGTATTCATCACGCGAATGTCGAAGATCTGAACCATGTTGATTTGATAGGAGTTCCTATCATGGTAATCTTGGATCCATCCAAGATCCATCTGACGCTGGAGGGCCTCTTGTATGAAAGAGCATCCCTGTTTGTTTACCGAGCAAATCAGACAGGAACTGTAATCGTGCCGCGGCAGATTATGATACTGGCTTTGCCTTGAGTGCATCGCCACCAAGTTGACATTCATTGCACGGATGTCGTGGTTCTGAATGACGTTGGAATTCGTGTAAACCATGTTAACTCCACGAACTCGGTGCTCTTGGATCCCTCCAAGATCCATTTGATCCTGTAGAGCTGCTTGCACCACAGAACATCCCTGGTTGTCTTTAGAGCAGATATCACACTGGTGATAATTATGAGGTGGCACATGGCCACATCCACTCTGTCTACAATGCATCTTGACCAGATTGGTCCCCAATAAGAGTACATCGTGAATTTGATAGACATTGTTAGTCTCTTTCTCAATCAGATTGACTGCAGCTTTCTCATGTTGAAGCAGCGGGTTCGTAAGAACATTAGGATTCGTATCTTTGAAAGATAAGAGTCCGCTCCTAACAAGCTTTTACACATCGGACTTGAAATTAAGACAAGTCTCTATGTTATGCCCTGATCCTCCTTGATGATAAGGGCATGTCTGTTCCGCTTTAAACCAAAAAGGCGGATTTTCTGGAACTGAAAGGGGAGACTTAGTCTGAATGTGCCCCTTAGCCATCAGTAACGGAAACAGCTCTGCGTACGTTACGGGTATAGGATCAAATCCTGGTGGCCGTGTTGTACGGTTGTTGTTATATGGAGGACGAGCCTGTTGAAGAGGCTGTTGTGTCCTTTGTTGGTCAGGTTGGCTCTGCGCAACCTGAGGTTGATACGTAGGAACAGGCGCAAGGCCGATAGCAGGAGTAACAGCTGCTACTGGCTGATAACGTTGCCTTTGCTTTCCGAGAGAGATATTCCCAATATCTTGCTCTTTTTCCTTAGGGAGAGCACTACCATATTTTTTAGTACCGCTCGTTGATCCAGTGTCTTTCACCAAACGTCCTTCTCGGACGGCTTCCTCAAGACGTACACCCATGCCGACCATTTCGGTGAAATCACTGGGCGCACTGGCAATCATTCGGTCATAGTAAAATGAACTTAAGGTCTTTAAGAAGATCTTTGTCATCACTTTTTCCTCAAGAGGCGGACAAATTTGAGCGGCAATTTCACGCCACCTTTGAGCATACTCCTTAAAGGTTTCCTTTTCCTTTTGCGACATTGATCTGAGTTGATCTCTGTCGGGCGCCATGTCCAAATTGTATTTGTATTGTTGGACGAAGGCAGTACCAAGGTCTCTGAAAGTGCTGATTGTAGCACGGTTTAAACCCATGTACCATTTAAGTGCGGCACCGGTTAAACTATCCTGAAAGTAGTGAATCAGCAAGTCCTGATTCTCCGTCTGAGCTGACATCCGCCGAGCGTACATCACCAGATGGCTCTGAGGGCAAGAGTTACCCTTGTATTTTTCAAAGTCGGGCACTTGGAACTTGTGCGGGACTTTCACATTTGGGACCAAGCAGAGGTCTGCGGCGTCCTTTCCAAATAGATCCTGACCGCGAAGGGCTTGCAGCTCTTTCTGCATTTCCAAGAACTGCTCCTGGAATTCATCCATTCTGTCAAACATAGTGTCCTTCTTACCAGAAGGTGTCTGTGGAATCCGTCCTTCCGGGACAGTGTGCACCACAGGGGGTGGTACCGTGACTACGACAGTAAGTCTTGGCGCCTCCCGAAGTTTGTAACCTTCAGGAGTCTTGAGTATGCCCCTGGCATCTCCGCTTTCCCGAAGTTTGTAACCTTCAGGCCCAGCGGCTTCTGTTGCGATTCCCTGATCTTCAGTGATCGGCGGAACATATCCTTCTGGGATATAGTTAACAAGCATGCCCCAAGGACGATCTTTCGGCATCTGATACCTAGGATCATACTTTTCTATGATGGGCGTTGAGGCGATCTCTGAGATCACAGTTCTTTGTAGCTGAGCTTCTGTCATGGCTTGCATGTCGTTACGAAGCTTTCTCATATCCTCTCTCAGAGCGTCGATCTCTTCTTTCAACTCTCTATTTTCTTCCTCAAGATCATCCATCCTTTTCTGACGATTGGCCCGAGTATTATACGAATGAGACAATTTGACTCTAGAATCGAGACACAAACGTAAGATTCGTAGGTAAGGAGAATACGCGATGTGAGAATGATGAATGCAATGATTATATTAATTGTTGTTTTTGGTTTAATCAAAATAAACTTCGACAATTAGATTGCAAATATTAAACGGTGGGGAAACCCCTTTTTATTGAATTCCAAAGGATTGCAGAAATGGAAATACAGTAGATTATAAAGTGCAGAAACAGAAACCTAAACTAATGGGTCCCGAGTCCTCTTCTTTGACCGGGGCGCTTGGGCCGTTGACGGGTTATCACTCCTTTGCCAAGTGAAAGGAGTGAGCAAATTCCTTTGGTCATCTTGATTCTCTACAGCATGTTGCTCCAAAATTTCAATCAGAGCATCTTTCTCTTTTAGTAGTTGCTGTAGTTGGATACACTCTACGTCGAGGGTGCGGTACTTGTTCTTCCAAGATCTTCTTTCCTTTTGAACTTTGTTGAGAGTAACCTGGAGCTTTTCAGTTTCCGTCATGAAGTACATGACAATTTCCCTCGGTGGAAGAATTCCGTAACGAGGATAAGGCATCTTTAGCTTGAGAGCTCTAGTTTGTACCCAATGGAGATAAGGCTCCACCGAGACACAGTCCGGTTTTCCCAGAGACTCTCGTCCTTTCTTATGAACATGTTTCCAAGCTTGCACTATTTCCATCTTTAGTGCTCTGTCATTTTCTCCTTCTTTGAAGAAAAGACCTTCCAGATGAACACCCAGTGGGATGTGTCTCATCGGGTATCCAAATTGACGAAGAACTAATATCGGATGATAGTTGATTCCTCCTTTAGTTCCTATGAGGGGTACGCTGGGGAAGTTTCCATAACGGTCAATGATTCTGATTCCCTCAGAAATCCTATTACACCAATCTATATCGGAATTGGTGAGAGACATGATCTTCTGCGACCAACGTAAGACACTCTTGCAATCCCAAAAAGCAGCAGACTTGGGCAAGTGAGAGATAAACCATTTGTAAAGCAAAGGTACACAGCATGTGATCTCCCCTCCGCTGTACAAATTTCCCAAGTGTACAGAATGATACGCATCTGCGAGCAAAGTCGGCACAGGGTTTCCAATGAGAAAAACCTTAATAGCGTTGATATCGACGAAGTTATTGATGTTGGGAAACAAAAATAACCCGTAGGTGAGCAAGACAAAGATGCTTTCAAAAGCAGTCGTGTTCCCTATACTAGCGAAGTACAGAGCTTTCTTTGTCAGGAACTGGGCTGACAAACCTTGGATGCCACCCTTAGTGGTCATGTGAGTCCTGACCTCAGACTCGTCCAAATGAATTGCTATTGCAATAGTCTGATTCTTTGGAATTTCTTCCAGTCCAGAAAATGGAGCTCGATCAGTGATATGTAAATCAGTCAGATGAGAATACTCCTCCAGCGTTGGTGCAAGCTGGTAATCCGAGAATGTGAAACAGTGATAAACCGGATCGTAGAACTGAATGAGCACGTCCATGATCCCCTTAATCACATGGACTCTTAACAGTGGTAGCAAACCACCGTGCTTGGCTCTGAAAGCCTCTGGGTTAACGATCATCCTCGCTAACTTTCTCAAATCCGCTAGCTTTGGAACCTTGAAGGTATACTGGTGAGTTCTCCTTCTACCGAAATCCATTAGCGTAATCCTCTTCTCTGATATTTGCAATCACAGTCTTAGTTTAATTTGAAAAACAGAGAGACTAGAAGAGAATGTTTTTTGAATGTTTTAATGTTTTATTAAACGAATGCATGAATGCAGCACACAAAAACATAGAAAAAACATGGGGTCAGAGGGTCGTTGTCATGAAGTCAAGGCTCTACCCATCCCCAAAGGTTTATACTAGGGTGATTTTTGTACCTGTACTCATTATCATCAGCTCCTCCCAGGAAAGCAAGACAACAAGCGGATCGCCAGCGAGTTGTGTGCAATCTTAGAGTAAGTGCCATTCACCGAGAATAGATCACCAGCCTCAAATGAGGGTAGTATCGCGTAACAGTTATTTCCGATAGCTTCCGCACTACGAAAGGGTTTGGCTTTTCTAGGTGTATACTCATTCTCACCACATGTGGCATCACACGCATTCCCAGTAGCAGAAAAATAAACATGTATAGCAATTAGGAAAAGCAGTATATATATTTGTCCTAATCATCCTAGACTTATAAAGCTATGAATCCTAAGTTCCTGACAGAAATGGGTTCCCCGGCGGAAGCCAGAATCTGTGGTATCCTGCCTAAGAGATGGACCAGCATAGGTCAATCTTTCTCTTCGGTAGAGTTCCCATTTTCCGTAGAAAACGGGGATGATGCCCTAAGGCAGAAAAGGAGACTCCCCAGCAGAGTCGCCATTTGTGTAATTTTTCACACAAGAGAAGTAGAAAGAAAGGAACGGGCCCCACGGTGGACGCCACTTTTCTGTAGCGAGCGATTTTGGACGCGGTTCTTAAGCGCTGGTCGCTCTCTGCGGTTTGAGCTTTAAAACTACAGGTCGATTCATTTTTTATCCTATTGTGAGCTGAATAAGGAAGGGAAATAGATGTCTCCAATTAACCCTGCTTTGCATACTGAGTTTAAACAGCGGTCTGTTAGGTTACGGATGCTATCAATGTGGGGGGCCTTTGTACTGGTTATTTGTATTTTTGCCAATACTGTTTTCTTCTTTCTTTTAATCTAGGCAAAGGGTTTCTGACGGGGAACAAGGATTAGGATGTTAGGACTGATGCTTTTGAATTACTACTTTTGATTGACTGAGATATGGGATTTGGGTTTTTTGTTGATTGCGCTCGCTAAGATCTTTTCTTTCGATCTTATGCCTACGTATTCCCGTTTACCGAAACATGGAAATCAGAGCGTTCGTAGTTCCTCCTATTCTATGGGAGGAAATTGGTTTTTGGTGTCTTGTTCAAAGCCCAAGACGTGAAGCGAAAGGTGATTTGTATCTTGTTCAAAGCCCAAGATGTGAAGCTGAAAGGTCTATTTGTGTCTTGTTCAAAGCCCAAGACGTGAAGCTGAATGACCTTGACTTTAGAGAGAATTTGTCATCTCTAAAGAGGGAGAAGGAGAATTACTTTAACTGGGATACGCGGATCCGAGCAATGCCATAATTTCCGAAGAAAGGGTTTTAACCTGAAGGAGAAGACTTTAACTCAGTGTAGAGCAATGCCATCTTTCCTTAGGAATTTCTCATGCTAAAAGAGGGACAGTGGCGTGGATATAGATGATCCAGAGGCTTGCCGCTTACAGCGATTAGATGAAGGAAAGAGTTGTTGATGTTTGTGTACTGTGAACGAGGCACAGCTTTGATGCTAAAAGGTTAATTGAATCAACCAGTGGTTTTCTTATACAAAGCCTAAGAGGAGGCTAATTTCCGCTAGGAAAATCATTATACAAAGCCTAAGAGGAGGCTATTTTGTGTCTCATACAAAGCCCGAGAAAGAGGCTAAAAGGGTTCGACCCAGTGGGGCATATCGTTATACAAAGCCTAAGAGGAGGCTAGTAAAGAGTTTGACTCAGTTGGAGAATCTTTTATACTTAGTAAGAGAGTGTTTTTGTATCTCGTACAAAGCCCGAGAGAGAGGCGAAAAGGTTGTTTTGACTCCACTAGGGAGAATTTTTGGTATCTCGTACGAAGCCCGAGATGGAGGCTATTGTAACTGTTTCAATTGAGTGACAGATCCAATATACTGATTTTAAAAGAGAAAATCAGTTCTTATATGAGTAACACTGTACCCAGGGGTTTGATTTGAGGATCAGGGATATTTCCTTCTCTTTGAGGAAACAGGAAATCCAAAGGGTGTCGAGACTGTCCGAGTCTGCGGGTTTCCTTCCTATTTAACGAAGGGTGCTTGAGAATGTCTTTGAGACTCAAGAAAGTTAGACTGTCCATGTCTAGAGTTTTATCTTTTGTACTATGCTGTGAGAAACAGTAGTAGACTCTATGAATGGACTGTTCTATGAGGATGACTAGGTTCTGTTCCTATGCCTCTAGGAGGTCATCGGGACAATTTGTATGAAGCCCAAGAGGAGGCTGGAAACTTTTAAGAAGCCGACGGGTCCTTGTACGAAGCCCAAGAGGAGGCTATCATTCCCGGAGGAAGAGATCATTATACGAAGCCTAAGAGGAGGCTGTGAATACTTCTAAGAAGCCGTAGGATCCTTGAATAATGCCCAAGAGGAGGCCGATGCTTTTAAGAAGCCCGTGGGTCTTATCATCTCCTTTCCATTAGGAGAGATAACTCTTTTAAAGATAAAAACCACTGATAAACGTGCGAGGTTTACTATCCAGCGACTTTTAGCTTTTAAAGAGGGTTCCTTAGTTAAGGTCCAAGATTATGACCGTAGTGGGTACCCAAACCCCGAGACATTCAAGGCAAGCTATCCACAAGGAATAGATCAAGTCAGGAAAGTTCGAGAATTTGGAAGAAACTCAAAGATGCCATTCACGGAGAATACATTCACCTTGGGGTGTAGAGCTTCTTGACGATTCCTAAGGAGGACAGCCGAAGAGAAGACTGTATCTGGTGCTCCTATTGGGGATCTAGGCGTCTATTTCTACGAATAAATGAAACGGCGTCACCTAGTTCTAGACGTAGTAGCCGGGGAAACTCGAAATATCTATACTATTATTACACAGTAGATATGAGTTTATGAAAGGAGACTTACAGTGAGCAGCCCCACAATACAGTTTATAATATGAAAGCAGTAAACGAAAGTGATAACCACTTACTCGGTTGTAGTGCTTCCATGCTGTTTGGTTAGTTGTTCAACAAAGAAAGATTGAAAACAACAGTATATTCAAAATCAAAGGAGAAAGTGCTTTGAAAAAGAAAGATTTGGGGCTTACAGCTCAAGGAGAGGCCCAGGGTTTTATCAGTGAGCGCACTGTTTGACTTTGTACAGCGGGACTTATACAAGTGACTGGGGCCCAAAATGGCTTTTTTGTACAAAGGAATGGGTCTTACACTCTCTCAAGAGGCCCAAAAAGGTTTAAAGAAAAGAGTGGGGCTTATAACACGATGGTAGGCCCAAATGATTTTTTGTTTAAAAATGGCGATCGCGCCGAGGTTTTCTTTTAACGCAGAGGGACTTATACAATAAGTGAGGCCCAAAATGTTTTGGTTAAAAGGGGGATTGGGTCTTACACTCTAATAGAGGCCCAAAGTGTTTTGAATGGGTCTTATAGCTCAAGGAGAGGCCCAGATGATTCTTTTATTTTAAACGGACGACGATCGCGTCGTTTACTTGTACAGAGGGACTTATACAATGAGTGAGACCCAAAATGTTTTTGTACAAGGGGGGATGGGTCTTACACTCTCTCAAGAGGCCCAAAAAAGTTTTGAAAATGATTTATGAAGGTTGAATTAATCCAAAACCCTAATTTGTTTTCAAAATGTATTTAATTGAATAAAAATTCAATTAAAATGATCAAAAATTGTTTAACACATGGAAAACAAATTGTGATCTTGGATTAATGCTTCAAAAATTAAGTATTGACCTACAAAATAATTAGAAAGCATTAAAAGTTGCAAAATCAATGTAGAAAAAATATTTAAAATGCCAAAAACAATTAAGATATTAATTCTTTGCAAAAATATCAATTATATGAAATAAATAATATTTTTGGGATTTTTTGTGAAAATAAAATATTTTAACATTTTTGTGAATTATTAAAAAAAGAATCAACTCAAAATCATTAAAACTCAGAGAGAAATTAATTTTTGAATCAATTAAACAAAATCACAAAATTCAAATATTTGAATTTATGAAAATGGCGCCAAGAACAACACCAAGAACACGCACGTTTTTCAGTTTGCCCAGATTTGCATTTTCTATCCAATCTCCATGAATACGTAATCATATCATGCAATCCACATATCATTATGCTCGTCTCAACCTCACGATCATGTCTATGTACTTTAATTTCATTTAAATTAAACATACAACAAGAAATCACGAAGAGACCTCAAGAACCCTAATTTCTGCATGAAGGCTAGGATTTTTGATACACGATTCAAACAATGCAATTAATTGAGGGAAAACATTCCATGCATGATTATGAACATATGGCCAAATTATTGTGCGAGGAAATATGCATAGATTGAGAGATGACCAAGCATGTGCTTACCTCCAAGCCGTGACAGCAAGTGCAAAGTGATTTTTGATTTGGAGATGTTACAGATGAGTGGTGATGATCTGAACAGCTTCCCTACACCCTATGGATTGTGTTTGGATGGTTGGACTTGATTGAAATTAGCTGGACCATTTTGTGGCACCTCAGCTGCAACTTGTTTGAAAATTTGAGCAACCAGCTGGTGATTTCATGAAATTAATGTTTCAGAAGTTATGTGAGTGTTTGATCAGCTCTATGTGATGTCTGTGAGGTGTGTGAGTGATTGGTTTGTGCAGAATTGCTCTCAAACTCAAAATCCGATAGCTACCTTGCTAAGAAAGGCATTTTTGCCAAGAGAAAGAGATTTTGAGGAAAGCAACTGTTAGATGGCTTTGGTGTACTTAAATTGACCACAATTGAGCTCTATTTATAGTAGAGCAAGTTTGTTTTGCATGGAATAATACATGGCAGCTGGTAAGTAGGTTTGGCCAATGTTGGCAAATGAAAATCCAAGTCTCCTCTAGCCATTGACTAGAGGTTAGGGCAAAGAGCTTTGGTCCCCTTGGTCTTGGATAAGTCTTGATTGATTTCAGATGAGAATGGCTCAGTCCATGCCACCTTGATGGTTCCATTGAATGTCTCATTCCAAATTTGAAGTCTTGTCCCTATTTTGGCCATTCTAGGTTCAACATGCTATTTCATGTTCCATGGACTTTGGAGGCTTGGCTCAGTGATTGTCCCCTTTAGATTCAATCCTCTGAGGTGTCCAAGTGGATTGGAGCAATTGAATTTGGTTGATTTTGGCAAATCGACCAAAGTTGCAAATTCTGCCTTGCCTTGACAGATTTCAGCAAGGCAACTTGGCAATGTTGTATCTCATGGTGTAGGTTGAATTTGGCAATGTTCTTGGCCATTTTGGAAAGCTCTTACATGATACAACAACTGTTTGAACAAGTTTGGTTTTGATCTCTTTTGATTCCAAGTGAAAAATCCCCCTACATTTGGCAAAAAGTGAGGCAGAATCTGACTTAGTGAAAATTTCACTAAGTGTTGGAAAATGTGACATTTTCACTTTTCAGCCACTTTGATCACTCCATAACTCAAAATCCTTAATGAATTGGAATGACTTGTAGTTGAAGTTTTTGTAGGTGATAATGAGGGCTACAAATCCATCTTTGGATGAGAAAAAATGGCCTTGTGGTTTAGGAGTTATGGTCCTCCAAAGTTGGTACCTTTGCCACTTTATTCTTAACTTAGAAAAATTTCTAAGTTTTATGGTTACCCCTTTTACAAGTTATTTCACTTTTCTTGATTTTTCTTGATGAATGATGATTCAAATCATACATTAACATCATTTTAGGGTTAAAAATCCATTTTGGTGAAAAATCTCAAAAAGTCAAAGTTGACTTTTGTGCACAGTTGACTTTTTATCAGATGAATTCCAAACTGCAATTCTTCAGGAAATCATGTCCTTGACCTAAATCAAACCTGATGGACATGTTCCATGGGTATCATAGGGTATATTCAATCATGTATTAGGGTTTGGGAGCATGTCCTGGTCAAAAGTCAAAGTTACAGTTGACTTTTCCCTTAAAACCCTAATTGTGGTGCAGATGAAAATGAGACTTGTTGCTCAAGCTTCTTGGATCAATCCATTGTTCCAAATGGATCAATATGGTATGTTAGAGACCTTCAAATCATCTCTTGAGGTCTTGGCTCATGGTTTGTCCCAAAAGTCAACTTAGGGGTGAATTAGGTCAAGAAACCCTAATTCCTGATTTTTTATGAATGCATCCCCTGAGGCAAAATTGACTTGATGCATGGGTTCATGAGGCTCCATGAAGCATATTAGGTTATGTTTTGGATCATTGCCTTGTGCCCAGATGAAAATTTCCATCTGGAGGCCCTGGTCGACCAAAACCCTAATTTGGTGATACTGTCGATCTTGAGACTTGATCCACCTAGAAGGGAGCAGCCTTGTGCTTAATCCTTGAAGTGGGAGTCCTTTTTGATCCATTGTGGATGTTTGAGAGATTAGACAAGTTGAATATCATGTCATTTCTTGATTGATCCTTTGTCTAAGCACTCAGAGAGGGCTTGAAACCCTAATTTTGATTGTATTGGATGCTCACCCATCTTTGGGGAGACTGATGAAGCTTGATGGTTCATCCATATTGTGATGATGATTTTCACAATGATGGGAAATCTAAGTGGTCAAAATTTGGGGTATTACAGTGTGCCTAACCCTCCTCGACACCCTCAGAGAGAGTATGTCACGGGAAACCAAGGGATGGTGTTCGAAGACGACCTCACTATTAACCAGAACCAACAAAATCTAGGAACTATACCTCAGGCGAATGTGCAAAATCAGGGAGTAGTCGAACCCCCTAGGATTCAACCACAGATTCCTGTAGGAGAACAACCAAGAGTGGTTTTGGTGAATAGAAATCAGGATGCTGACAACGTCATACAACAAGTTCGACGTAATGATGTGGCAGCAGATAATAATCTGGCAGCCATGGTCGAAAGGATTATGATCCAAAATGGGGTAAACTTTGACCTGCGAAGGCCAAATTATACATCTCCATTGTCATAATACATTCTCCAGTCGGAGTTACCCCCTAGAACGAAAGTCCCTAAGTTCACTAAGTTCTCTGGGGATACCACTGAATCCACTGTCGAACGCGTGGCCAGATATGTAATATAGGCTGGAGAGATCGCGAATAATGAGAATCTTAGGATAAAATATTTCCCAAGTACATTGACGAAGAACACCTTCACGTGGTTTACAACTTTGCCACCTAATTCGATTCACAATTAGACCCAGTTGGAACGGTTGTTTTATGGGCAGTTCTATATGGGACAAACGAAGATTAGTTTGAAAGAATTGGCTAGTATAAAACGTAAATTCACTGAGCCAATAGATAATTACTTGAATAGATTCCGACTGCTCAAAGCTAGATGCTTTACGCAAGTGCCAGAACATGAGTTGGTCGAAATGGCCGCTGGAGGCCTTGATTATTGATTAGAAAGAAAATAGATACTCAATATCTAAGAGATATGGCTCAATTGGCTAATAGAGTTCGACAACTAGAATGCCTAAAAGAAGAGAAGGCTAGGGTAAATAAGAATAAAATGATGGCTTACGTCGAAGTTGATGACGAAAATGAAAAATATTGTAATGAGCCAGTATGTTTTGACTGAGTTGAAACAAGGCCTACCTTATTCTTGTAAGTTGTTGGCCCCTTCGAATGGGAAAAATCCTGTCGAATCAGAGAAAAATGACAAATTCCCCAAGAAAACTTATACTTTCGACGTTACTAAATGTGATGAAATTTTCAATTTGTTAGTTAAGGACGGTCAAATGATAGTGCCCCCTTGTGCTAAAATGCCTCCTTTAGAACAAAGGAAAAAGAGAGGATTTTGTAAATATCATAATTTCTTGGGCCATAAGACTTCTCAATGTTTTCTTTTCAAGGATCTTGTGCAGATTGCAATCCAAGAAGGAAGGCTAAAGTTCGGAGAGAAGTCCAAGAATCAGATGAAGATTGATTCAGACCCCCTACCAGTGGCTGATGCTCATTATACAGAGCCAACAGAGGTTCATATGATCGGGGTTGCTGAAGGCCTCAAAAATGATGTTAGCATGGTCGAAATCGCTGATGATTTCAACAATGAGGCAGTCATGGTCAAGATTACTGAAAAATCTCGACCAAGAATTCATAAGGAGTTTTCCTACTGGGGCTGTTGAAAGATTCACCAACAACACTACTGATGGTGTTAGGGTCACTGAGGGCGCTAACAAGGGAGTTGTTGAGGATTCCTAGTGGATGTTGGTGACAAAAGAAACCGCTGACGGTTTTGTGCAGATGGATAAGGCTATTGAGGGCCTGCAAATTGAATTGTGCAAGCTTGGCATCACTGAGGATGTCAAAATGGAAGTCAATATGGTGGAGATTTCTCAGGAACCAATGGAAGTCGGCGATGAACACCGTCAGAAAGAGTACAACAAGATGGCCTTCCCAAAAGAGGAAGAGAATTTGATTGACGTTATACACAGGTGTCAAAGGAAGAGGTCTGAAGTCATGTTGTGCCCCAGGTGTAGCGCTATATTCCAAAAAAAAGCAACGCAGAATCTCGAAGGAGTGCGAAAGGCCAAGCAAAGGTGGGAGGAGAAAACCAGTCATGGCCAGCAAAGTTTCGACCCTAGAAGGTCTGCGTCGAACCAGGAACAGCCAAAGGCTAGAGTGTCAGGGGCAAGGTCCGCTACGTTTAAACCATATGTCGAACTTTCTAACGGCAAATGGGTAAAACCAAATGAGAACAGGCAGAATGGACAACAAAAGTGGAAAGATTTTGACGTCAATAGGGGATCTTTAATTACCTATCGCAAGGAATTTCAATCCTCCAACAAATTGGCCCACATTTTTGAGAATTGTAAAGGCAAAAATCCTATGTCTAGGTCGCAGTGGAGGAGGGAGCAGCGAAGGAGGAAAGCCCAAAGGGAAGCCGAGTCGAAAGATAAGGCAGAATCAAGTACAAACCTACCTGCCGAAAGCAACGGAAAGAGGAAGACAGAAGTTGTCGAAAAGTTGCCAATAGGGCGAAACTTGTTCAAAACTCAAGACGAAGAGGCCAGAGAGAAACATGATCGGGCCATAGCGGAAAACGAGATGATGATAGATAACTTCGATTCTGATTCAGAGACCTCATTGGACATCATTGTGAATGTGGTATCAATGTTTCCATGAGAGTTTGATCAAATCACGGAGGTCGAAGAGGTTGATGTCTATACAGAAGTTGAAATGGCGGCACACAAACCAGTGTGCTACTATATAATGAACAATGGTTGTGTCGAAGAGCAGAATGCGTTCTTTCAAATGGCCAGATGAGGCAATGAAGAGCCATCTGAAGCCTCTATTCATTATTGGAAAAGTTGAAAATGTTTCAGTGAATAAAATCTTGGTTGACTGCGGCGCTACAGTGAATTTGATGTCGCACTTTATGCTGAGAAAGATTGGAAAATTTGATACAGACACTAAACCACACAACATGGTTCTGTCGAATTATGAAGGAAAAATTGGCACCACTCTTGGTGTTATACAGGTTGATCTGACAGTTGGAACGGTTACCAGGTCTACAGTTTTTATGGTGGTCGAAACAAAGGCAAACTACAATTTGCTATTGGTGTAGCGCGATTTTTATGGTCCTGAGTCACGATCGCACATGTACTACAGTTCGATTCATTTTTTATCCTATTGAGCTGATTAAGGAAGGGAAATAGATGTCTCCAATTAACCATGCTTGCATACTTAGTTTGAACAGCGGTCTGTTAGGTTACATATGTTATGTGGATGTGGGGCCCAATCTTTGGTTATTTCACCTGAGAACATGGTGTTTGGAATATTTGTGAGGTTTTTGATACTGTGTTTAGATTCGATGCTTTTGGGTTGATTTGGTGGAGGTACTGGATTTTGGGTTTTTGATTAGTGTGTTCGCTAAGATTTTTCAATCTTATGCCTACGTATTCCCGTTTAACGAAACAGGGAAATCAGAGCGATCGTAGTTCCTCCTATTCTATGGGAGGAAAAAGGTGTTTTGGTGTCTTGTTCAAAGCCCAAGACGTGAAGCTAAAGGTGATTTGTATCTTGTTCAAAGCCCAAGATATGAAGCTAAAGGTTTGACTGAGAGAGAATTTGTCATCTCTAAAGGGGGATATTTGGTCTGTTTATCACAACTGTTGCGTGACTGATTTATAAAGGAGAATTACTTTAACTGGGATATGTGAATCCAGTAATGCCATAATTTCCTTTACGGGGATTTTTAACCTGAAGGAGAAGACTTTAACTCAGTGTAGAGCAATGCTATCTTTCCTTAGGAATTCCTTATGCTAAAAGAGGGACAGTGGCGTGGATGTAAATAATTCAGAGGCTTGCCACTTACAGCAATTAGATTAAGGGGAAAAGGAGTTGTTGATGTTTGTATATTGTGAGCTAGGCACAGATTGATGCTAAAAGGTTGATTGACTCAACCGAGATTTCCTTATACAAAGCCTAAGAGGAGGCTAGTGATCCAGCAAGAGGGGGCTTTTGTATCTTTCTCGTACGAAGCCCGAGATAGAGGCTAAAAGGGTTGACTCAACAAGAGAGTGCTAACGAGTGACTGACTCAACAAGAGAGTGCTTTCATATGTGTCTTGTATGAAGCCCAAGACGGAGGCTAAAAATGATTAACTCAACAAGAGAGTCCTTTATACTCAACAAGAAAGTGTTTTCTATCTCGTACGAAGCCCGAGATGGAGGCTAAAAGGTGGTTGACTCAACAAGAGAGTATTTTATACTCAACAAGAGAGTGATTTGGTATCTCGTACGAATCCCGAGATGGAGGCTGAAAGGTGTGACTCAACAAGAGAGTCTTTTATACTCAACAAGAGAGTGTTTTCTATCTCGTACGAAGCCCGAGATGGAGGCTAAAAGGTTTGACTCAACAAGAGAGTATTTTTGTATCTGGTACGAAGCCCGAGATGGAGGCTGAAAGGGTTTGACTCAACAAGAGAGTCTTTAATACTCAACAAGAGAGTGTGGGGAGAATCATTATACAAAGCCCAAGAGGAGGCTAGCTGTTGGCGACTGTTTCAGTTTAGTGATAGGTCCAGTATGTTGGATAAAAGAGAAAATCAGTTCTTATAAAGGGAACGATTAAAGGTAAGGTTGTGCTTTGGTACTGATCAGAGGATCAGGGTTATTTCCTGTTCTTTAAGGAAATAGAAAATCCAAAGGGTATTGAGACTGTCCAAGTCTACTGGTGTTTTGAGAAATCGATTCTCAGATAGTGAATGATCTTTGTATGATGCCCAAGAGAAGGCTGGTATGTTAAGGGATGAAGGCCAACCCATTAACAGGTTTGACATTTGACTCAGAAATACAGCTCTAGCAAATTGATGACTAGGTTCTATTCCTATACCTGTAGAGGTCTATGGGTCCTTGTACTAAGCCCAAGAGAAGGCATGAAAGCTTTTAAGAAGCCGAAGGGTCCTTGTACAACGCCCAAGAGGAGGCGATGATGCTTTTAAGAAGCCCGTGGGTCCCCAAACCCCGAGAAGTTCAAGACATGTTATTCACCGAGAATAAATCAAGCCAGGAAAGTCCGAGAATTTGGAAGAAACTCAAGAGATGCTATTCACAGAGAATAGATCAACTCTGGGGAGTAGAGTGTCTTTGACAATTTCTAAGAGTAACAGTCTGAGAAACGGTTCACCGAGAATGCTGCCTTTCACATGTCTATATTGTTTAACCCCAAGAGGAGGGAAGACTGTATCTAGTAATCCTATGGGGATCTAGTTTTGACTGTATTTAAGAGCGACCAACAGGCTTTATCTAGTGCTATATGTAGTTGCCGGGGAAAACTCTAAATAACTATACTAGTATTACACAGTTGATATTTGACAAGTATATAAAAGTTTGTGAAAGAAGACTTACAGTGAGCAGCCCCACAATACAGTTATATATATATATATATATATGAAAGCGGATAAAGAAAGCGGGTAAACACTTACTCGGTTGTAGAGCTTCCATGCTGTTTTGTTAGTTGTTCGACAAAGAAAGCTTTGATAACAATATTTTATTCAAAATCAAAGGATAAAGTGCTTTGAAACGATTATTGGGGCTTACAGCTCAAGGAGAGGCCCAAGGTTTTATCAGTGATTGCACTGTTGTTTTGAAATGGTACAGGGACTTATACAATTGACTGAGGCCCAAAAAAGGTTTTCTGTACAAAGGGATGGGTCTTACACTCTCTCAAGAGGCCCAAAAAAGGTTTATTTTTATACAAGTGGTGGGGCTTACAGCTCAAGGAGTGGCCCAAAAGATTTTGTTTTGAAATGGCGATTGCGTTGAGATTTCTTTAACGTACTAGGTCTTATACAATGCATTGAGGCCCAAAATAGTTTTATCTACAAGGGATGGGTCTTACACTCTCTCAAGAGGCCCAATTATTTATTTTTATACAAGTCGTGGGGCTTACAGCTCAAGGATAGGCCCAAAAGATTTTGTTGAAAAAGGAGACGATCGCGTCGTGACTTTGAAAACTGTACTGGGACTTATACAATGACTGAGGCCCAAAAAGGTTTTAGGTACAAAGGGGGTTGGGTCTTACACTCTATTAGAGGCTCAAGTGTTTAAAAAGATTTGTGAGGGTGAAAATCAAAGAAACCCTAAATTTGTTTTCCTTTAAAAGTAAATATTTAAAGAAAATAAAATAAAATGATAAAAATACCAAATGAGTTTGAATAAATCACTTGTGATTTTTGTTTAAGGTTTGAAAAATGAGGTTTTAATCACAAGATGAATTAAAACTCATTTGGTTTTGATTTTCAAGGTAAATATTCACTTTTAAATGTTTAAAAACAATAAAAAATTAATTTATTCACAAAAATACTAATTATATTAAATAACTAATATAAATTTGATTTTTTTGTGGAATAAAATATTTCAACATTTTTGTGATTTTTTACAAAAAGAACCAATCAAAAATAATTAAAATTGAAGTAGTTATTAATTTTCCAAATCATTAAAAATAGTAGGAAAAACAATAAAAAGTGGAAAAAATAGCAAAAAGAGGATCTGGGGCGAGGGGGATTCGAACCCCAGACCTCTTGTGTATAGGGAGTGCGCCTTACCACTGGGGCGGTGATACATTCGTTGATTGAAAAACAACCACAAATATACAAGGTTTGCCTTGTTTTTGGCCTGGCCCAAGGCAAGGCAAGGCAAGATTTTGGTTAAAACGTGAAGGTCATAACTTTCTCATTTCTCCGCGGATTGGGACAAAATTTAGGTCTATCCTACCTAGAATTTCACAAGGAATCCAATGGTGGTGGTGTTTTTTTTCAGATCATGCTCCTATTGAAAAACCTGATAGTGGTTTTGAAATAGGCCATGATTTTCATTTTCTGTGCCATCTCTTGGTACAGGTATGAATTACATGATAAATTGGTGCAAACACAACACATATAACATGTATAAGATGTGCATGATCAGTGGGCATCAAAAGAGAGCATGATTCAAAGAATCCAAGTTGTGATGCTTACCTCTTTTTGGAGCTTTTGTGCAATCTGCCAAGTACTTTGTTCCAGAAATGATTTGATGCTCTGGACACCCTCAAATGATCTCTTAGAAGCTTTTAGGATGGTTGGAATCAACTGGAAACCTCAGGAACAAGTTTGAACTCTTTCTTGCAAAAGGGGCAAAAGTGGCCAAAATAGCAACTCTCTCAAATGATGTTCCAGATGTGTGGAATCATTTGGGATAGTTCAAGGATGATATTTGGAGTGTGTTTGAGGTTTTATCTGGTTTGGAAAGTGACTGAATCAAGACATGGCTTAAAAAATGCACAAAAGTCCAATTTTGAGGTTTTGAGAGGTGACTTTGAGATTTTGGTGTTACATGTCACTTGTGAGAGTTTGGACAGCTAAGATATGACATATTGGACGTGTTTGGATCATGAGCTATGGTAGAATTGCACTCTAACTCAAAAACTCAGAGTTACCTTGCTAAAGAAGGTATTTTTGCCTAGAGAAAGAGATTTTGAGGAAAGCAGGTGTTGTAGTGCTTTGGTGTACTCAAACTGAACACAATTGAGCTCTATTTATAGTAGAGCGAGTTTGTTTTGGATGCAATAGTGAATGGAAACTGCATCAGAGGTTTGTCCAATGTTGAGCAATGAGAATCCAAGTCTCCTCTAGCCATTGACTAGAGGTTAGGGCACAGGTTGCTGGTTCCCTAGTTGTTGGATAAGTCTTGACTAAATTCAGTTGGAAATGGCTCAATCCATGCCACCTTGATGCATCCATTAAATGCTTCAAACCAAAATTGGAGCCTTGTCCCTCTTTTAGGTATTTCTAGGTTTGACATGCTACTTTTGGTTCCAAAGACTTGGGAGGCTGATGGATCAGTGTTTGTCCCTCCTTGGTCCCCTCCTTGAGGTGTTCAGATGGATAGATTTGCTTGCCCTTTGTAAAATTTGAGCAAATCAAGCAAAACTCCCAAATCTACCTTGCCATGACAGTTTGCAGCAAGGCATGTGGGCATGGTCATATCTCATGGCTTAAGTGGAGTTTCATGGAGTTCTTGGCCATTTTGGGAAGCCCTCATATGATACAACAACTTTTTGATCATAGTTGGTTTTGATACCTTTTGGATCTAAGTGAAAAATGCCCCTACATTTGGAAAAAAGTGAAGGCAGATTCTGACTTAGTGAAAATTTCACTAAGTGTTGGAAAAAAATGACATTTTCACTTTTTGTGATTTTGAACATTCCATAACTTAAAATCCATGAGGAATTGGAATGAGTTGTGTTTGAAGCTTTTGTAGAGGGCCATGAGAGCTACAAATCCAGCTTTGAATGGGGAAAAATGGTCGTGTGGTTTAGGAGTTATGATCCTCCAAAGTTGGTACCCTAGCCACTTTGTTCCATAACTTAGAAAAATTTCTAAGTTTTTATGGTTACCCCTTTTACAAGTTATCCCACTTTTCTTGATTTTTCTTGATGAATGGAGATTCCAATCACACGTTAACATCATTTTAGGGTCAAAGAACCATAATTGTGAAAAATCTCAAAAAGTCAAAGTTTGACTTTTGTGCACAATTGACTTTTTGTCGGATGAATTCCAAACTGTGTGACCCTCTATAAAATCAAATCCTTGACCTAAATCAAACTTGATGGATTGATTTCATAGGTGTTATAGGGTGTATTGAATCATGTCTCAAGGTTTGGGAGCATGCCTGGGTCAAAAGTCAAAGGCACAGTTAACTTTTCCCGCGAAACCCTAATTGTGGTTCTGATGAAATTGAAACTTGTTGCTCAAGCTTCTTAGACCAATCCATTGTTGCAAATGGATCAATGTGGTGTATTAGAGACCCTTAAATCCTCCCTTGAGGTCTTGGCTCATGTTTTGTCTTAAAAGTCAACTTAGGGGTGAATTAGGTCAAGAAACCCTAATTCCTGATTTTTTATTAATGCATCCCCTGAGGAAAAATTGACTTGATGATTGGGTCCATGATGTCCCTTGGAGAATCTTAGGTTATGTTTTGAAGCATTGGCTCATGCCCAGAGGAAAATTTCCATCTGGAGGCCCTTGTCGACCAAAACCCTAATTTGGTGACACTGGCGATCCTGAGGCTTGATCCACTTAGAATGTTGCAACCTTGTGCTTGATTCTTGATGTGGGAGTCCTCTTGATCCATTGTGGATGTTTGAGAGGTTTAGACAAGTTGAAGATCATGTCATTTCTTGATTGATCCTTTGTCTAAGAGCCCTGAGAGGGCCTGAAACCCTAAGTTTGATTGTAGTGAATGCTCACCCATCTTTGGGGAGACTAATGAGGTATAATGCTCCATCCATATTGTGATGATGATTTGCACAATGATGGGGAATCTTAGTGGTCTAAATTTGGGGTATGACAGATGCCCCTATTTAATCTTCTTGTACCCGAAGGTATGAATGGCGAAGGTATTCGGGCATTCGGGGTGCAAGAGGATTAAATATCGGAATACCCAAAATTTTGATGGTGGTTATGAATGGCAGTTTTCCAGTCCTTCTTCTTTTGCTAAGCAATAATGCTTAGAAAAGGTAAACTTCCCCTCGAACCTGATTTCCTACCAAGGAACTGGTCTTAGTTTCTGAAATAAACTTACCCTCGGTCCTGGTTTCCTACCAAGGAACTGGTCTTAGTTTCTGATATAAACTTCCCCTCGATCCTGGTTTCCTACCAAGGAACTGGTCTCAGTTTCTGATATAAACTTCCCCTCGATCCTGGTTTCCTACCAAGGAACTGGTCTAAGTTTCTGTAATAAACTTCCCCTCGATCCTGGTTACCTACCAAGGAACTGGTCTCAGTTTCTTATGTCAATAAACTTTGTTGACAAGGGACGTTGTTCGTAGCAGTTTTCCTCAAACTTCTCGCCGAATTTTCCTGGGGGAGATGCCATTTTATGGAAAAAGATCTGATGTCAGAGTTGTTGGTGAACCCAGTCGTCTGAGTTGTAGAGGTGTACAAACTTCTCTGTTGGAGATGCCATTCGTCGACTCTACTGGGGGAAAATGAGTCTCCTAAGAGACTGCTGTCTGCTTCGGGTCTTACATTATACTTTTCTCGGGATATTCTCGGAGAAATGCCATATGATGTGATCCAATTTTGAGGTACTGATGACCCTTTCGTCAGCGGATTTTTCGGAGAATAACCGCTGCATTGCCGAATTTCTGATTAAGAGGCTTTCTCTGGGGATTTTCCTTAATCCGGGAAAGCAAAGACATCATCTTCAATGGTGAAGAGTGACGTTGGTTGAAGGTTCTTTGGCTTTTCAGAGGTTCAAGTTATCAAAGTGGTCAAGGGCCAATTCTAATCCAGAAATAAACTGGAGAAGAGAGATTGTTCAGACGCAACATTTCCTGACGAGGAAATACTTGACAATTCGATTTAGAGGACTTTTATCACTTGGGGATAAGACCGACCAGAGTGATAGTGATGCAATATGAATGTGAATGCAAATCAATAATGCATGATGTATGTATGTATATGCTGACAAAACTGACGCGACATACAGACTAGTAGATGAACAAGACTGGATACTCGGCCATTGCTGGGGACGAAGAAGTACCGCTAGTTCAAGATAGCAATTTTACCTTGCTTATGAGAGATAGTCCCTACGGGGAACAACCGTTGGTCAGGCTTATGAGGTAAGAACTCTGTCGGGGACGTCAGACGGAGTATTCGCATCTGACATAACTGATCCTTCGTTCAGGCGTATTGGTTTAGAAGGATTACTTTGATTCTGCACTTTGAAGTTCAACTTTCTTTGGAGGAGCGATTGATGTTCTTTCGATGTTCAACAGTCAAAAGAATTGCCATCTTTATTTAAAAAGCAGAAAAAGTTTTAACAAGTAAATTCATTTTTGTTTTATTTCAAGAATCGTTGATCATGTTAAAATGTCGTTCTGTAAAGCTAAAACAAATAAGAATTGCAAACAAAAGCACAAGGGCTCAACTTTTATTGATAGGATGAAAATCAGCCAAACGCGTGATTCCATAGAGTATTTACAAAGTTAGAAAATGGTAATTTACGGGAAAAGGGCTACATTAAAACATAACGACCATTATCCTTCTACCAACTTTGAATTCTGGGCATCCTGAGCTTCTGTCTAAGATGACCTTGACTGGAGTTTTCTGATGGATGGCATTACTGCTGCTGGGGAATTTGCCCCTTTGTTGAACATAGTTACTTGCCATTATCCCTAATTTTTGCCTGGATTGTACTTTGAGATTTCCAATCCACCGGGATGATTTTTGATCATGTCTCTAATTTTTTCCTGGACCGCCCTTTCGGGTTTTCAATCCACCGAGACTTTTTTTTTTTAGTTTAGGCGAAGTATTTCTTGACTACATCAACATTCGTGGGGTAGGAAAATTCCTCTCCATCCATGGTTGCGAGTCTCAATGCGCCGCCTGAGAAAGCTTTCTTGACCACATAGGGGCCGTCATAGTTCGGAGTCCGTTTTCCCCGAGAATTAGTAAGAAATGATTGTATCTTTTTGAGCACAAGGTCTCATTTCCTGAAGACGCGAGGTCGGACCTTTTTGTCGAAGGCCTTCTTCATTCTCTGTTGATACAACTGACCATGGCATAAAGCCGTTATTCTCTTTTCTTCGATCAAATTCAGTTCGTCCATGCCATATACTAGAGAGAAAGGGGTTGCCCCTATTAAAGTGCGGACAGATGTGCAATAACCATGAAGAGCAAAGGGCAACATCTTGTGCCAGTCTTTGTAGGTTACGACCATCTTTTGAACAATCTTCTTGATGTTCTTGTTAGCCGCTTCTACCGCTCCGTTCATCTTAGGCCGGTAGGGAGATGAGTTATGGTGTTCGATCTTGAACTCTGTGCACAACTCTTTCATCATCTTATTGTTCAAGTTAGATCCATTATCCGTAATGATCTGGCTTGGAACACCATAACAGCAGATGAGATTGTTTTTGATAAAGCAGACCACCACTTGTCGGGTTACATTGGCGTACGATACCGTTTCGATCCACTTGGTGAAGTAGTCAATGGCTACCAGGATGAACCAATATCTGTTTGAAGCTTCTGGTTCAATCATACCAATCATGTCGATTCCCCATATGGAAAAAGGCCATGGGGAAGAAAGAACTTTGAGATGTGTTGGCGGTACATGGATTTTGTCGGAGTATATCTGACACTTGTGACACTTCCTCATGTACTTGTAGCAGTCGGATTCCATGGTTAACCAGTAGTACCCTGCTCTTAGAATTTTTCTCGCCATTGTGTGTCCGTTGGCATGAGTGCCAAAGGATCCTTCGTGAATTTCTTTTATCAGTATGTTTGCTTCTGGTCTGTCTACGCATCGGAGCAGGACCATGTTGAAATTTCTCTTATAGAGAGTATCACCGCTCAGAAAGAAACTGCCAGTCAGTCTTCTGAGGGTTTTTCTGTCTTTCTTTAGTGCCCCGGGTGGGTACTCTTGTTTCTGAAGGAAGCATTTGATATCGTGATACCAAGGTTTGTCGTCTATGACTGCTTCAATTGTGAAGATATAAGCGGGCCTTTCAAGGCGCATTATGTCAATCTTAGGTAGGTCGTTCCATTGGCCTACACTAATCATGGAAGAGAGAGTGGCTAATGCATCAGCCATGTGATTCTCATCACGAGGGATGTGATGAAACTCGATTCTGTTGAAGAAGGGTAACAACCTCCTTGCATGATCCTTGTAAGGAATCAGTCCTGATTGGTATGTGTTCCAATCTCCTTTGATCTGATTGATAACCAGGGCTGAGTCACCATATACATCCAAGTTTTTGATCATTAAGTCGATCGCTTCCTCGAGACCCATGATACAACCTTCGTATTCGGCCTCGTTATTTGTACACTTGAATGTAAGTCTGGCAGTGAAAGGAATGTGGGTACCCTGAGGGGTTATGATGATTGCCCCAATTCCATTTCCGTAATGATTGACTGCTCCGCCAAAGATTAGTCCCCATTGGGAACCTGGTTCTGGCCCTTCACTGGGTAGCGGTTCATCGCAATCTTTCATTTTTAGATACATGACATCTTCGTCTGGGAAGTCAAACCCGATTGATTCCTGATCGTCAATCGGTTGATGGTCCAAATGATCGGCTAAAATACTTCCTTTAACGGCTTTCTGAGCGTGGTATTCGATGTCGTATTCTGATAACAACATCTACCAACTTGCGATCCTTCCCGTGAGAGCAGGTTTTTCAAATACATACTTGATTGGATCCATTTCGGAGACCAACCAAGTAGTGTGATGAATCATGTACTGGCGAAGACATTTGGCTGCCCAAGCCAGAACGCAGCAAGTTTTCTCAAGCATAGTGTACCGAGTCTCGCAGTCGGTGAATTTCTTGCTCAGATAGTAGATGGCAGACTCTTTCCTTTTGGTTTCGTCATGTTGGCCAAGTACACAGCCCATGGAGTCTTCCAAGACTGTTAAGTAAATGATCAGTGGTCTTCCTTCCACTGGAGGTGATAAAATTGGCAGATTCAACAGATATTCCTTAATACTGTCGAAGGCAGTTTGGCAATCTTCTGTCCAAACGCAGTCCTGGTTCTTTTTAAGTAATTTGAAAATCAGCGCGCATGTCGCAGTCATAAGGAATATAAACCTGGAGATGTAGTTCAAACGTCCCAGGAATCCTCTGACTTGTTTTTTAGTTTTCGGAGAAGGCATTTCTTGAATGTCCTTGACCTTGTCAGGATCAACCTCAATTCCTTTCTGGCTGACGATGAACCCTAGAAGTTTCCATGAACGGACACGAAAGGTGCACTTGTTGGGATTCAATTAGAGTTTGTATTTTCTCAACCGCTCGAATAGTTTTGACAAGTGGGTCACATGCTCCTCTCCTGTCTTAGATTTGGCAATCATATCATCGACATATACCTCGGTCTCTTTGTGTATCGTGTCATGAAAAGAGTAGTCATGGCCCTTTGATAGGTTGCCCCGCTGTTCTTCAAACCGAACGGCATTACCTTGTAACAAAAAGTACCCCATGGGGTAATGAACAAAGTTTTCTCTATGTCTTCCGGCGCCATTTTGATCTGATTATAGCCCGAGAATCCATCCATGAAGGAGAAAACTTTGAACTTTGTTGTACTGTCTACCAGCATGTCAATGTGTGGTAAAGGAAAGTCGTCCTTTGGACTAGCCTTGTTCAGATCCCAGTAGTCGACACACATTCTGACTTTTCCGTCCTTTTTTGGAACGGGTACGATGTTGGCTAACCATTGAGGATATTCAGATGTGGCGAGGAAACCCGCGTCAATCTGTTTCTGCACATCCTCTTTGATTTTGATGGCCATGTCTGGGTGAGTCCGTCTCAACCTTTGTTTTACTGGCGGACATTCTGACCTTAACGGTAGATGATGTTCCACGATGCTGGTATCCAACCCTGGCATATCCTGATAGGACTAAACGAATACATCGGGAAACTCTTTGAGAAGCTTTATCAAACTTTCTTTGGCAGTTGGACTGAGCAACGCCCTAATTTTGACTTCCTTTCTCTCTTTTTCCTAACCAAAGTTTACCGTTTCCAATGGCTCTTTGTGAGGTTCAATGGACTTTTCCTCTTGTTTGAGTAGTCGGGAGATCTCCTCTGGAATTTCGTCTTCAACTTCTTCTTCAGCCTCAAATACCGGGAACTCAAAGTTGGGAGAAGGCATTGGATCGTATGTTTCAATGGGGTTTAAAACAAGCAATCTGCATGACGTGATGATCGTTTTTTAGAAGAGATAAAGAGAATGCAAGAGTGTGTGCAGTGTATTTTCTTTGGAAAACTGCTTGTTTTTATTATTGAGTTGTTTTTTAGGATTACCACTTTCTGAAAAAAGTAAAAAAGAGAAAACAGCAATTAATGCGGAAATTACAGAACGACATTATTTTATTCGTGAACAAGTCGATTCTTGAAACTACAGCCCTATAAAACAAAACTCAGTCGCTTTGGGCAAAGCGAAGAGGAAAATTTACAGAAAGTGAGCCCTATTAAAACATCTGTTTTACCTGGGCAGGGTGAAAGGTTAAGATAAAGACGACAATTACTTTGACTTATGAACGATTTTCGGAACATCGACAGCGACCCATTGGCGGCGAACTCCTCGGTGAATCACAAAGTCCGGTACCTTCCTTGATTTGTCTTCAGAAATAACGCTGATTTCTGGTGGAGCAGGATCATTGGAATCTGTCTCCCAAGCGGAGTTGTTGTAGGAGGATCCCTCAATTGTATTTTGCAGAGTATTTGTGCTCTCAGGCGGATCTCCCGATCTAGTTGGCTAGATGTCTTCGAGCCTGATACGAGAGCTCTCAGGAGCGGTGTACTTGACCATATAGTCGTATTTTCCACTTGGTTGTCCTAAGGTGTCCCACACTTCTGTGGAACTGGAGGAGTCATCCCTCTCGATGACGTTGACCTCGAGAAAAGCAAAGTTGATGAATTCTAATCCGACAAGCTTTGCCATTTCATCGTCGTACTGGATATTTTCTGAATTCCCTGAGTGTTGTTCCAATGACATGGTGGGGACACAAGTATTCTGTTCACTGATGCTCAGCTAATTTTCATTGTTTGGCTGATTTTCTTGCCCCGAGTCTCCTGGGTACGGATGCCAGATAGGCAGGCCATCCATTGGGCCATAATAGTCGTGGTCAGAGTTGTCTTTCATTAGAGTGTCTTCCTCTAATGAGTTTGGTGGAGCACGACATCCTTCCGGATCACAATCTCCGTATATCATTTTGACATCTGACCTGGGTATAGATCTCGGACTCTGTGCGGGATAGCAAAATGGCGTAGGCACCTCTTCCTGAGACATATAACCGTCCTCATTAAGATAGGACTTCCACTCTTCATCTATATCGGAGGGATCTCCCTCGTTGATGGTATGGACTGCTTGAGGCACTAGGTGAAGGAAACCTCCATTGTGGAAGAAGTCATGAATGGGATGAAGACTTTCATCGTTAGCAGCTGTCTGGGTGCAGGTCGCAGAAAAACTAAGACCATTCTTTGTTTTATTATCAGTAGGAATGACAAGCTGTCCCCATCCTTTCGTATTGTTACTTTTGATCACTTCGAGAGCATCTTTATACGAGGAAATCGAGGTTCCTTTCTCTGATTGATTCTCATTGCTCACCGACAGTGCTTGGAATTGAGTTCCAACAACCTCCTCGGGTTCTACACAAGTAGACGATGATAAATTACTCACGAGCAAGGCTTGTTCTCCACATACCGTGACGAGTTGATCGCTCTTGACGAGCTTTAGTTTCTGGTGCAGCGTCGAAGTGACTGCCCAACCTGGTGTATCCAAGGTCTTCCTAATAAATAGCTATACGCTTCCCGGACGTCCATGACCTGGAAAGTGATTAGGAAAGTGTGAGGACCGACAGTTATGGGAAGGTCTACTTCGCCAATAACTGCTTTCCGAGATCCGTCAAAGGCTTTGACGATGACCTCACTGCCCCTCATCGGGGATCCTTTGAATGATAATCGTATTAAAGTGGACTTTGGCATAACATTGATGGTCGATCCTGTGTCTACCAGTACGCTGGCTAAGACATCGTCCTGACAATTAACTGTGATATTGAGCGCCATGTTGTGACTTTTGCCCTCCTCTGGCAAATCCTCATCACTAAATCCTAAGTTGTTGCAGGAAGTGATGTTAGAGATGATGCTATCGAATTGTCGTATTGACACATCCTGTTCCACAAAGGCCTGCTCTAAGACTTTCTGTAGAGCCTCTCTGTGGGCTTCGGAATTGAGTAAAAGTGATAACACAGAGATCTTTGAAGGAGTTTGTAACAGTTGATCAACAATGTTATATTCACACCTCTGGATGAGCTTCAACATCTCATCATTGTTTTTCGAAAGGTCGGGATCACTGGACTGACCGACTGGTGCATCAGGAGCTTCTGTCTGAAGTTCCTTTTCTTTGTTAGGTTCTCCAACTCCTCGATTGAAGATTCGACCGCTCCGTGTTACTCGACTGATGTCTGCAATATTCACGACGGAGGGTAATGGAATTTCCTTTCCATTCTCAATTATTGTTGCACCGTATTTGTAAGGGATCGCCTTAGTTGATTTATACGGTAATGGTCCCGATAGATAGATAACTGCAGGAGCGTTCTGATTTTTTTGACTGTCGTATGTAACTTCAATCAGTTCCTGGCTAGGAACCTTTGATTCGTCCAGTAGAGGGATGATGGTACAAACATCCTTGTTCTATTGTTGATCAGAGATTATGACAACGTCTTTGATTTGATCAGTAAAGTAGTCTGGCGTCCAGTTGATTGGCTCGGGACTCGGACATGGGTGAATCTCTTTACGATCCAACTGACCTTGAAGAACTGCCCGCACAAGGCAGCATCCTTGGTTATTCTCTGAGCAGACTCTACAGCGTTCATAGTTGTGTGGTGGCACTTGGCCACGTCTGCTTTGAATGCAGTGCAACCTTACCAGGTCAGTTTCCATAGATCGGACATCCTGACTTTGACGTCTAGTAGGGTTCCCATTAAGCACACTGATTTTTTACGTGTCTTCATCCAGATAGATCGGAAGCCACCAGTGGTTTAACAAGTGTTGTAAAGTTCTTTGAACGAGAGCACACCCTTGGTTACTCTCACTGCATACTTTACAGTTCAGATAATCGTGAGAAGTGAGAAAACCAAGTTGAACCTGCTTGGCGTCTGACTCCACCAAGCTGGTATTCATTAGACGAATATCAAAGATTTGAATCATGTTGATCTGATAAGGATTTTTATCATGGTAGTCCTGGATCCACCCAAGATCCATCTGACGCTGGAGGGCCTCTTGTACAAAAGAGCATCCCTGTTTGTTTACCAAGCAAGTCAGACAGGAATTGTAATCGTGCCACAGCAGATTATGATACTGGATTTGCCTTGAGTGCATTGCCACCAGGTTGACATTCATCGCACGGATGTCGTGGTTCTGAATGATGTTGGAATTCGTATAGGTCATGTTAACTCCACGAACTCGATGCTCGTGGATCCACCCGAGATCCAATTGTTCCTGTAGAGCTGATTTCACCACAGAATATCCTTGATTGTTTTTAGAGCAGATATCACACTGGTGATAATTATGAGGTGGCACATGGCCGTACCCACTCTGTCTACAATGCATCTTGACCAAGTTGGCCCTTAATAAGAGTACATCATGAATTTGATAGTTGTTATCGGACTCTCCCTCTATCAAATTTACTGCATCTTTCTCATGTCGAGGCAGCGGGTTCGTGAGAACATTCGGATTCGTATCTTTGAAAGATAAGACCCCGCTCCTAACAAGCTTTTCTACGACGGATTTGAAACTGAGACAGTTTTCTATGTTATGCCCCGGTCCTCCTTGATGGTAAGGACAAGTCTGATCTGTTTTGAACCAGAAAGGCGGATTTTCTGGTACTGTAAGAGGAGACTTGGTTTGGACGTGCCCCTTGACTAGTAGTAATGGAAACAGTTCTGCGTACAACATAGGTATAGGGTCAAACCCTGGAGGTCGCGTTATACGGTTGTTGTTGTACTGAGGACGAGCCTGCTGAAGAGGTTGTTGTGTCCTTTGCTGATATTGTTGTTGATTAGGTTGGCTCTGCGCAACCTGAGGTTGATACGTAGGAACAAGCGCTGGGTTAATAGCAGGAGTTATAGCTGCTACTGGTTGGTAACGTCGCCTTTACTTTCCGAGAGAGATATTCCCAATATCCTGCTCTTTCTTCTTAGGGAGAGCACTACCGTATCGTTTTGTACTACTTGATGATCCAGCGTCTTTAACCAGACGTCCTTCTCGGACGGCTTCCTCAAGATGAACTCCCATGCCCACCATCTCGGTGAAATCACTAGGCGCACTGGCAACCATTCTATCATAGTAAAACGAGCTCAAGGTTTTCAAAAAGATCTTTGTCATCTCCTTTTCCTCCAGAGGTGGAGAAATCTGAGCGGCAATTTCATGCCATCTCTGAGCATATTCTTTAAAGGTTTCCTTGTCATTTTGTGACACCGATCTGAGCTGATCTCTGTCGGGTGCCATGTCCAAATTATATTTATATTGTTGAACGAAGGCAGCGCCAAGATCTCTGAATGTGCCGATCATGGTGCGGTTTAAACCCATGTACCATTTTAATGCGGCACCGGTTAAACTATCCTGAATGTAGTGAATGAGCAGCTCCTGATTCTTTGTCTGAGCTGACATTCACCGAACGTACATCACCAAATGGCTCTGAGGGCAAGAGTTACCTTTGTACTTTTCAAAGTCGGGTACTTGGAACTTGTGCGGAACTTTCACATTGGGGACCAAGCAAAGGTCCGCGGCGTCCTTTCCAAATAGATCCTGACCGCGAAGGGCTTGCAGTTCTTTCTACATCTTCAGGAATTGTTCCTGGAATTCATTCATTCTGTCGAACATGCTGTCGTTTCCACCAGAAGGTATCTGTGGAATCTGTCCTTCCGGGACAGTGTGTACCACGGGTGGTGGTATAGTCATTATGGCCGAGACCCTCGGCGTCTCCCGAAGTTTGTAACCTTCAGGCGTTGCTGGCATGCCCTTGGCATCTTCGCTTTCCCGAAGTTTGTAACCTTCAAGCCCTGCGGTTCCTGCTGCGGTTCCCTGATCCTCAGCGATCGGCGGAACATATCCTTTCGGGATATAGTTAAGTGGCATGCCCCAGGGACGATCTTTCGGTATTTTGTACCTAGGATTGGACTTCTCCACCATGGGCGTTGATGTGATCTCTGAGATCACAGTCCGTTGTTGCTGCATTTGAGCCTCTGCTAGAGCTTACATGTCGTTATGAATCTTTCTCAGATCCTCTTTCAGAGTGTCGATTGTAACACCCTGATTCTACCCAACGTAATTATATAATATCAGAGTATAAAATTACAACATACAGGATGTCACATTCATTTTAACTTAAACATATCATACAATCACCTGTAATTCATACTTAAAGAATACAACTCTCTGGATAACTGATTCGAACCTGTTTAGTCTTTAAAATATAACAACTTTAACTTTCATGCAGCGGATTCATAAGTTCAACATAAAATTTTCTTAATTTTGAATTCAACAAAACAACAACTCCCAATCAACAAGTCTTTACCATTCAAATAGTTAAAGCATCTTCATCCAACATAAAATAACTTCAAATGTAAGCCTTTAATAAAAACAATATAAAATTCAGCAACTTAAACATAATTTAATCAATAGGAAAAACACGCGATTATCCCCCCGAGTGCTACGTATCAGAGCGACAACCACCGACTCGAACTAATGAAGGTAGGCTTCCTTCATTCCGGATTACCTGCACGTTACCAATATAAAGGCAACAGCGAAACAAAGAAAGGGTGAGATATCCAATAATATAATCAAAAGTATGATAATTAATATATTAGAATTATAATCGTACAAGTTTCACCACTTCACAACTAACAACCATATCACAACCAATCAGCATTCATCATAACAATAAATCCATTAATACAACTCGATGCGACTCAACTTATGCAGATGCATGTGGTACCATTTCGGAGTAGAACTCCCAACTTAAACATATGCCAGGTTATCGAGGCATTTTCAACTTAGACAGGTGCCATCAAGGGCCAACTTAATCAATGCCATCAAGGCCAACTTAAACAATGCAATGTAAGCGACATATGAACGACATACAATTAACAACATCAACACAACAATTACAACTCAGCACAACATAAACAACCTTCAACTTTGGTTATCTAAGCCTCCAACAAAACCTGTCCATATTTGGGACAAAACCAACTCAATCAACTGTACCGGCAATTCCACGCATTCAACTTAATTTAACAAAATAAATACAATACACGTATCTATTCGTATACACGAACTTCCCCGTAAATTTTCATTCGATTCCGGGCAACTAAATATACCGCTTAATTTTGCTCTCGACACTATTTTCTGTCCAGTTCTGCTACTAATTTATTTCTACTGTTACTATATTTTAGTTACTAGTATTCCTGTTATTTACTACTGGCTTTGCAACTAAAAACCATCCCTGCTAATATATATATATATATATATATATATATATATATATATATATATATATATATATATATATATATTGACCCTGTGATTTATTAAATCTCTGCAATTTAATAACTCTGCTATTTTAATTATTCTGCTATTTTTAATAACTCTACTAAACATATATACTATAATCCAATTGGAATAATTAATTAAATTGAACTCTGCTATTTATTATTTGTAATTAACTAAAAAAAAATTAACCAAAATGCCATGCTACAAATCACCTGTAGCGCAAGGAATTGAACAGCTATGATACACACCACCTGTAGCGCTTGGAAAAGGGGTAAAGTGGAGTCCCACCAATTTCAATCCAATTAATACCACACAGTGAAAAATTATATAAATCTCAATTCCTACATACTAACTATCATTCTCCCGGTTATAAAATTCGAACCCCACCCTTACCTGATTGGATCGAAGGTAGCTCGAATTTCTTGATTTTTCGACACCGGCAGCAACTCCTCGTCCTCTTCTCCCTAATTCACTGTCGCAGCTTTTCTTCTCTACTCTTTTAGGTTTTAGCTTTTGTTTTTACTACTTTTAACATAAACTAGAGCTTTAATAAAATAATGGGTCACTATGTCTTAATGGGCTTACTACTAGTCACTTAGAAATTGCTATTTCCACACATAACTAAACTCAAGCATTTAAATTAATAATTCTACTAAACAAATATTATTTATAATATTAATTTCCCGACTAATTTATACCGACTATCAACTTACCGACTTAACCACATAATCGACATATTCATCAATTATTCGGAAATTACTTAATACCATTTTAATTATATTATTTCTAATATAATTCTACGACTAAACCAACTTAAATACCAACTTACCAATTAAATATCCTCAACACAAAATTAACCGAATAATCACAAATAAATAATTAAATATTTAATTAAATAAATAATTAAATATTCGGGGCATTACAACTCTCCCCTACTTAGAATATTTTCATCCTCGAAAATTTACCTGATTCAAACAACTCGGGATAGGAGTCTCACATCTTGCTCTCCAATTCCCATGTCATGCTTTCTCCAGCAGCTCCCAACCAGACAACTTTCACCAATGCAATTTCCTTTCCTCTTAGGGTCTTCATCTCACGTTCCGCAATTCATACAGGCATTGTTTCCACGGTAAGATTATCCCGTACTTGCACGTCATCCATACTAACCACATGAGATGGATCTAAAATGTACTTTCGGAGTTGTGACACATGAAACACATCGTGCAAATTCGAAAGATTTGGCGGTAATGCCACCCGATAAGCAACTTTTCCAACTCTGTCCAAAATCTGATATGGACCGATAAAACGAGGAGTGAGCTTCTTAGACTTCAAAGCTCGTCCAACACCAGTCATAGGCGTCGCTTATCATGATAACTCTTCTGTCTACTTTGGGAAGCTTTCATCTTTTCTCGGATTAACTTCACCTTTTCAGTAGTCTCTCGAACAACTTCCGGTCCAAGCACTATGCTTTCTCCGGATTCATGCCAACATAAAGGAGTCCTACATCTCCGACAATACAACGCTTCGAAAGGTGCCATTCCGATACTAGAATGGTAACTGTTGTTATAAGTGAACTCTATTAACGGTAGATGGGTGTCCCACGAACCCCCCTGCTCGAGAACACATGCTCGCAACAAATCCTCCAACGACTGAATAGTCCTCTCAGTTTGACCATCCGTCTGAGGGTGATATGCCAAACTCAACCTCAACTTAGAACCGAACGCTTCTTGCAAACTCTTCCAAAAATCGGAAATAAACCTCGTATCTCTATCCGACACAATACTCAAAGGAACACCGTACAGCTTCACAATTACACGAATATAAATCTCCGCCAACTTCGACCTTGGAAAAGTGATGTTAATAGGTATAAAATGAGCCGACTTCGTAAGCCTATCAACAATCACCCATATCGAATCATGTCCTCTTACGGTATTAGGTAACCCTGTCACAAAGTCCATAGAAATGCTGTCCCATTTCCATTCTGGAATTTCCAACGGTTGCATCAACCCTGCAGGTTTCTGATGCTCAACTTTCGATTTTTGACAGGTTAAACACGCATACACAAATTGCGCTACATCGCGCTTCATCCCAGGCCACCAAAACAATTTCTTCAAGTCGTGATACATCTTTGTAGCTCCCGGATGAATACTCAAATTGCTCCTGTGACCGTCCTCAAGAATCATCTTTTTCATATTTGCATCGTTAGGAATGCAAATCCGATCGCGGAATCTCAACACACCATGCATATCCAACTTAAAATCATTACTCTCAGACTGATCGATTCCAACCATCGAATCTACCAATTTCACATCTAACTTCTGAGCTTCTCTGATACTGTCCAGAAAATCATTGTTAATCTTCAACATTCCCAGAGTAACACTCTGCGGCGTCACTTCGCAAACTAAACTCATATCTCTGAATTGTTCAATTAATTCCAATTCTTTAGCCATCATTGCTGACATATGTAAAGTCTTTCGGCTTAAGGCATCGGCCACTACATTAGCTTTTCCTGGGTGATAGTTCAAACCGAAATCATAATCCTTTAGTAATTCCAACCACCTGCGCTGTCTCATATTCAACTCTTTCTGATCAAACAAATATTTTAAGCTCTTATGATCACTATAAACTTCAAATGTAGAGCCATAGAGATAATGCCTCCAAATCTTCAGCACAAAAACCACTGCAGCAAGTTCCAAATCATGCGTAGGATAATTCCTTTCATGAGTTCTCAATTGTCGAGACGCATAAGCAATTACTTTATTATTCTGCATAAGCACACCTCCTAAACCCATCAACGAAGCATCACAGTATACAACAAAAGGTTCTCCTGGATTAGGTAGTGTCAACACCGGAGCCGACGTCAACCTCTTCTTCAATTCTGTAAAACTCTCTTCGCATTGAACATCCCACACAAAAGCTTTACTTTTACAAGTTAATCTAGTTAACGGAAGTGCCAACTTAGAAAACCCTTCAATAAACCTCCTATAATAACCAGCTAGTCCCAGGAAACTTCTAATCTTAGTAGCTGACTTCGGAGTTTCCCATTCTAAAACAGCCTCTACTTTAGATGGATCCACAGCAATGCCACTACCAGATATGACATGACCAAGAAAACTGACTTCTTTTAACCAAAATTCGCACTTGGACAGCTTCGCATACAACTTCTTATCTTTCAAAACTTCCAACACTGTTCTCAAATGTTCTTTATGCTCTTCTTCTGACTTAGAATAAATCAGAATGTCATCAATCAATACAACCACAAAACGATCCAGATAAGTATGAAAAATACGGTTCATGTATTCCATGAATACTCCCGGTGCATTTGTAACACCGAAGGGCATCACCGAATACTCATAGTGTCCATACCGTGTTCGGAACGCCGTCTTCTGAATATCCTCATCTTTCACTTTAATCTGATGGTAACCCGATCTCAGATCGATCTTGCTAAACACGTGAGCACCTACCAATTGATCCATCAAATCATCTATTCTTGGAAGTGGGTACTTGTTCTTAATTGTCACTTTATTCAACTGTTTATAATCAACACAAAGTCTCATACTTCCATCTTTCTTCTTTACTAACAACACTGGAGCTCCCCACGGCGATACACTTGGTCTCACAAATTTCTTTTCAAGTAACTCCTCCAATTGCTTCTTTAATTCATCCAACTCGGATGCTGACATTCTGTACGGTGCCATCGAAACAGGTCTAGTACCAGGTACAAGATCAATCCAGAATTCAACCTCTCTCTTGGGCGGCACATCAGGAATTTCATCAGGGAAAACTTCAGGAAATTCATTCACCACTTGCAATTCATCAATCTTTACTTTACTCTCAATAGACAGCGTTGTCGTCAATGAAAACATCTGAGCTTCCTCCTTCATCAATTTCTGCAACTCTCTGAACGACAACAAACCAACTCCTTCCTCTTCTGGAGTAGAAAACCTCACCGACTTGCGATAACAGTTTATATGAACATAGTTATACTCTAACCAGTTCATACCTAGGATTACATCCATTCCGGTCAACGACAAACAAACCAAATCAACATAAAAGTCTTTATCGAAGATCGATAAAGGACACCTTAAACACACAAGAGAAGTAGTCACCGATCCCTTAGCTGAAATCTCGACGATTAATTCTCCATTCATAGTAGACAATTTAAGACCCAGTCTTTGAACACAATCAACAGAAACAAAAAAATGAGTAGCACCAGTGTCAATAATAGTAATTAAAGGAGTACTATTAATGAAACATGTACCTCTGATAAGTCTGTCCTCATTAGCTGTCTGAGTTCCTGCTAACGCGAGCACTTTTCCGGTCTGAGCTTTCTTTGGCTTCGGACACTGATTACCAATATGCCCCTCTTCACCACAATTAAAACAGACCATCTCCTTATGCTTACATTCAGACATAGTATGTCCCATCTTACCACAACGAAAACATTTCTTCACCTCTTGATTGCACGCAGTACTCTTATGGCCAGGTTTCCCGCAATTGAAACAAGTTATGCCAGCAGGAGCATATCCCCTACTAGTCTTCTTGCCCTCAGTCGCTCTCTGTTTACCTTTTCCAGCTTGAGCATTATAAGGCTTACCACGGTTCTGCTGTTGCTTGCCTCTTCTATCACTAACAATTTTGTAGTGAGCATTGTTGTCCTCTTCATAAATTCTGCAACTATCGACCAAATCAGAAAAGACACGAATCTTCTGATACCCAGTAGCTTTCTTGATTTCAGAGCGCAACCCGCTCTCAAATTTGATGCATTTAGAAAACTCAGCATCATCACCGGTATAGTACGGATAAAACTTAGCCAGCTCAACAAACTTCGCAGCATAATCAGTAACCGACATAGTTCCTTGCTTCAGCTCAAGAAACTCAATCTGCTTCTTACCACGGACATCCTCTGGATAATACTTCCTCAGAAACTCCCTTCGGAACACATCCCAAGTGATAACTTCACCTGTAGTCTCCAACCTCTAACGAGTCTCTAGCCACCAGTCATCAGCTTCGACTGCTAGCATATGAGTCCCATAACGAACCTTCTGCGCTGGAGTGCAGTCCATCACCCGGAAGATCCTCTCAATCTCTTTCAACCAATCCAACGCTCCATCAGGATCATACTTGGCCTTGAAGGTAGGCGGATTCTCTCTGAAATGTCGCCAAGCTACGAGATCCATCATTCTCGCCAGCGTTCGGTAAATTCTGCACAGCTTGAGCCATTGCTTGCATTGCAGCAGCCATTGCAGCATCGTTCCTTCCAGCCATCTCAACTTATCACTGCAACATAAACAACGATTAGAACTAATTAACAATACTCGATTGATAAACTACACTACGACTCGACAACTTGGCCGGACGAACCAACCAGACTCTGATACCACTAATTATAACACCCTGATTCTACCCAACGTAATTATATAATATCAGAGTATAAGATTACAACATACTGGATGTCACATTCATTTCAACTTAAACATATCATACAATCACCTGTAATTCATACATAAAGAATACAACTCTCCGGATAACTGATTCGAACCTGTTTAGTCTTTAAAATATAACAACTTTAACTTTCATGCAACGGATTCATAAGTTCAACATAAAATTTTCTTAATTTTGAATTCAACAAAACAACAACTCCCAATCAACAAGTCTTTACCATTCAAATAGTTAAAGCATCTTCATCCAACATAAAACAACTTCAAATGTAAGCCTTTAATAAAAACAATATAAAATTCAGCAACTTAAACATAATTCAATCAATAGGAAAAACACGCGATTATCCCCCCGAGTGCTACGTATCAGAGCGACAACCACCGACTCGAACTAATGAAGGTAGGCTTCCTTCATTCCGGATTACCTGCACGTTACCAATATAAAGGCAACGGCGAAACAAAGAAAGGGTAAGATATCCAATAATATAATCAAAAGTATGATAATTAATATATTAGAATTAGAATCGTACAAGTTTCACCACTTCACAACTAACAACCATATCACAACCAATCAACATTCATCATAACAATAAATCCATTAATACGACTCGATGCGACTCAACTTACGCAGATGCATGTGGTACCATTTCGGAGTAGAACTCCCAACTTAAACATATGTCAGGTTATCGAGGCATTTTCAACTTAGACAAGTGCCATCAAGGGCCAACTTAATCAATGCCATCAAGGCCAACTTAAACAATGCAATGTATGTGACATATGAACGACATACAATTAACAACATCAACACAACAATTACAACTCAGCACAACATAAACAACCTTCAACTTTGGTTACCTAAGCCTCCAACAAAACCTGTCCATATTTGGGACAAAACCAACTCAATCAACTGTACCGGCAATTCCACACATTCAACTTAATTTAACAAAATAAATACAATACACGTATCTATTCGTATACACGAACTTCCCCGTAAATTTTCATTCGATTCCGGGCAACTAAATATACCGCTTAATTTTGCTCTCGACACTATTTTTTATCCAGTTCTGCTACTAATTTATTTCTACTGTTACTATATTTTAGTTACAAGTATTCCTGTTATTTACTACTGGCTCTGCAACTAAAAACCATCCCTGCTATATATATATATATATATATATATATATATATATATATATATATATATATATATATATTGACCCTGTGATTTATTAAATCTCTGCTATTTAATAACTCTGCTATTTTAATTATTCTTCTATTTTTAATAACTCTACTAAACATATATACTATAATCCAATTGGACTAATTAATTAAATTGAACTCTGCTATTTATTATTTGTAATTAACTAAAAAAAAATTACTCAAAAGGCCATGCTACAAATCACCTGTAGCGCAAGAACACTACCTATAGCGCAAGGAATTGAACAGCTATGCTACACACCACCTGTAGCGCTTAGAAAAGGGGTAAAGTGGAGTCCCACTAATACAGTGGCCGCCCCCCCCCCCCCCCCCCCCCAAATTGGACTAATTAATTAAATTGAACTCTGCTATTTATTATTTGTAATTAACTAAAAAAAAATTACTCAAAAGGCCATGCTACAAATCACCTGTAGCGCAAGAACACTACCTATAGCGCAAGGAATTGAACAGCTATGCTACACACCACCTGTAGCGCTTAGAAAAGGGGTAAAGTGGAGTCCCACTAATACAGTGGCCGCCCCCCCCCCCCCCCCCCCACCCACGTCCATAATATATATAAATACTATAATTCGATTTCTTTTTTTTTTGTTCCTTGTTGTCTTCCATGTGAATACATATATACATTATATCTAATCCCCACCTTTTCAATTAATATATATAACATCATAAAGCCACTAGTTGGAAAAAGGTCAACAATTGCTACAGTACCAGAAAGATAAAAAAAACGCATCGCTACAGGCTATGGCTTGAAATATGGTTTCTAATTACTCTATCAATTGATAATGGGTCTCTATAATATACCAATTTCAATCCAATTAATACCACACAGTGAAAAATTATATAAATCTCAATTCCTACATACTAACTATCATTCTCCCCGGTTATAAAATTCGAAACCCACCCTTACCTGATTGGATCGAAGGTAGCTCGAATTTCTTGATTTTTCGACACCGGCAGCAACTCCTCGTCCTCTTCTCCCTAATTCACTGTCGCAGCTTTTCTTCTCTACTCTTTTAGGTTTTAGCTTTTGTTTTTACTACTTTTAACATAAACTAGAGCTTTAATAAAATAATGGGTCACTATGTCTTAATAGGCTTACTACTAGTCACTTAGAAATTGCTATTTCCACACATAACTAAACTCAAGCATTTAAATTAATAATTCTACTAAACTAATATTATTTATAATATTAATTTCCCGACTAATTTATACCCGACTATCAACTTACCGACTTAACCACATAATCGACATATTCATCAATTATTCAGAAATTACTTAATACCATTTTAATTATATTATTTCTAATATAATTCTACGACTAAACCAACTTAAATACCAACTTACCAATTAAATCTCCTCTACACAAAATTAACCGAATAATCACAAATAAATAATTAAATATTTAATTAAATAAATAATTAAATATTCGGGGCGTTACATCGATCTCCGCGAGAATGATGAATGATATGAAATGATTATATTAATTGTATGTTTTTGTTTATTCAAAGTAAACTTCGACAATTGGATTGCAAATATCAAACAGTGGGGAAACCCCGTTTTATTAAATTCAAAGGATTGCGAAAACGGAAATACAGTAGATTACAAAGTGCTAAAAAAGGAAATCTAAACTAATGGATCCTGAGTCCTCTCTGAGGAGAGCTCAGGTGCTGGTTCTGGTACTTTCCTTTTCTTTGACCGGGGCTCTTGGGCCGTTGTCGGGTTGTCATTCCTTTGCCAAGTGAAAGGAGCGAGCAAATTCCTTTAGTCATCCTGATTTTCTACAGCATGTTGCTCAAAAATCTCAATCAGAGCATCCTTATCTTTCAAAAGCTTATGTACTTTCTTGCACTCCACATTGAGAATACGGTACTTGTTCCTCCAAGACCTCTTTTCCTGCTGAACTTTGTTGAGAGTAACCTGAAGTTTTTCCGTCTCAGACATAAAATGAAGGGCAGAGTCTCTTAATGGAAGAACTTCCTGGCGAGGGTAAGGCATCCTCAGCTTGAGAGCTCTAGTTTGTACCCAGTGGAGATAAGGCTCCACTGAGACACAGTCTGGTTTTCCTAGAGACTCTCTTCCTTTCCTATGAACGTGTTTCTAAGCGTGCAATATTTTTGTCTTTAGTGCCCTGTCATTTTCTCCTTCCTTGAAGAAAAGACCTTCCAGATGAGCATTTCGCGGGACATGCCTCATCGGGTATCCAAATTGACGACGAACTAACACCGAATGATAGTTAATTCCTCCCTTAGTTCCTATAAGGGGTACATTTGGGAAATTTCCACAACGGTCAATGATTTTGATCCCGTCGTAGATTCGATTGTACCAATCGATGTCGGAGTTGGTAAGAGACATGATTCTCTGCGACCAACGTAAAGTATTCTTTTGATCCCAAAATGTATCAGACTTGGACAAATGGGAAGTGAACCATTTGTACAGCAGGGGTACACAGCGCGTGATCATTCCTCCACTGTATAAATTCCTTAAATGTACCGAATGATACGCATCTGCGAGTAAGGTCGGTACAGGGTTTCCGGTCAGACATATCTTAATGGCGTTGATATCTACGAAGTTATCAATGTTGGGAAACAAAAATAACCCGAGGTGAGCAAAACAAAGATGTTCTCGAAAGCGGCCACGTTCCTTATATTGTCAAAGTACAGGGCTTTCTTTATCAAGAATTGGGCTGGCAAACCTTGGATGCCACCCTTAGAGGTAATGTGAGCCCTGACTTCTGACTCGTCCAAATAAATTGCTCTTGCAATACTTTGATCCTTTGGAATTTCTTCCATTCCAGAAAAGGGAGCTTAATCAGTAATGTGTAAATCAGTCAGGTGAGAGTACTCCTCCAGCGTTGTTGCTAGCTGATAATCCAGGAATGTGAAATAGTGGTAGACCAGATCGTAGAACTGGATTAGTGTAGACAAGATTCCTTCGATTACATAGACCCTTAATAGAGACAGTACTCCCCCATACTTAGCTCTGAAAGCCTCGTGGTTGGTGATCATTCTCGCTAAACCTCTCAAATCCTCTAGCTTTGGAACCTTGAAGGTGTACTTATGAGTTTTCCTTCTACCAAAATCCATTAACGCAATCTCTGTATCTGATATTTGCAATCATTGTCTCAGTTTAATTTGAAAAAGAGAGACTAGAAGAGAAGATTTTTTTTGAATGTTTTTTAAATGAATGTATGAATGCAGCACACAAAAACATAGAAAAAACATGGGGTCAAAGGGTCGTTGTCATGAAGTCAAGGCTCTACCCCCCCCCCCCCCCCCCAAAGGTTTATACTGGTGATTTTTTGTACCTGTCCACAAAATCATTGACCCCTCTTGGGATGACAACAGCAAGCGGATCGCCAGCGAGCTGATGTATCTTAGAGTGATCTCAGATGAGGGTAGTATCGTGTGACAACTATTTCTGATAGCTTCCGCACTAAAAAATGGTTGCAGCCTACTAAAAACCTCAGCTTCTCAGATAACCCTGTCGACCACACTACTTTCAACAACCGAAGTCGTATAGGCAATGTATCTGCAAAGGGAGTCTCCACTGAGTTTGATGGTCGATCGAGGACTCTTAACTAGGATTCACTCCCCGCAAGATTACCCGCATTGCCATCTCCTATCTTAGGTGTATACTCAATCTTTCCACATGCGGCATCACACGCATTCCCATTAGCACAAAAATAAACACAGATATCAATTACGAAAAGCAGTATATATATTTGTCTTAATCATCCTAGACCTCTAGTCTTATGATCCTATACAGACAATGACTCCCCAACAGAGTCGCCATTTCTGTGAACTCAGGGTTTTTTTACCTGAGATTGTAAGAAAGATAAGAGGGCCCCACGGTGGGCGCCATTTTTTTCTGTACCGCAATTTTTGTGGTCCTGAGTCACGATCGCACAGATACTACAGTTTGATTCATTTTTTATCCTATTGAGCTGATTAAGGAAGGGAAATAGATGTCTCCAATTAACCCTGCTTGCATACTGAGTTTGAACAGCGGTCTGTTAGGTTACATATGCTATGTGGATGTGGGGCCCAATCTTTGGTTATTTCGCCTGAGAACACGGTGTTTGGAATATTTGTGAGGTTTTTGATACTGTGTTTAGATTCAATGCTTTTGGGTTGATTTGGTGGAGGTACTGGATTTTGGGTTTTTGATTAGTGTGCTCGCTAAGATTTTTCAATCTTATGCCTACGTATTCCCGTTTAACGAAACAGGGAAATCAGAGTGATCGTAGTTCCTCCTATTCTATGGGAGGAAAAAGGTGTTTTGGTGTCTTTTTCAAAGTCCAAGACGTGAAGCTAAAGGTGATTTGTATCTTGTTCAAAGCCCAAGATATGAAGCTAAAGGTTTGATTGAGAGAGAATTTGTCATCTCTAAAGGGGGCTATTTGGTCTGTTTATCACAACTGTTGCATAACTGATTTATAAAGGAGAATTACTTTAACTGGGATATGTGAATCCAGCAATTCCATAATTTTCTTTACGGGGATTTTTAACCTGAAGGAGAAGACTTTAACTCAATGTAGAGCAATGTTATCTTTCCTTAGGAATTCCTCATGCTAAAAGAGGGACAGTGGCGTGGATGCAAATAATCCAGAGGCTTGCTGCTTACAGCAATTAGACGAAGGGGAAAAGGAGTTGTTGATGTTTGTATACTGTGAGCAAGGCACAAATTGATGCTAAAAGGTTGATTAACTCAACCGGGATTTCCTTATACAAAGCCTAAGAGGAGGCTAGTGATCCAGCAAGAGGGAGCTTTTGTATCAGTCTCGTACGAAGCCCGAGATAGAGGCTAAAAGGGTTGACTCAACAAGAGAGTGCTAAAGAGTGACTGACTCAACAAGAGAGTGCTTTTATATGTGTCTTATACGAAGCCCAAGACGGAGGCTAAAAAGGTTTGACTCAATAAGAGAGTCTTTTATACTCAACAAGAGAGTGTTTTCTATCTCGTACGAAGTCCCAAATGGAGGCTAAAAGGTGGTTGACTCAACAAGAGAGTCTTTTATACTCAACAAGATAGTGATTTGGTATCTCGTACGAAGCTCGAGATGGAGGCTGAAAGGTGTGACTCAACAAGAGAGTCTTTTATACTCAATAAGAGAGTGTTTTCTATCTCATACGAAGCCCGAGATGGAGGCTAAAAGGTTTGACTCAACAAGAGAGTCTTTTATACTCAACAAGAGAGTGTTTTTGTATCTCGTACGAAGCCCGAGATGGAGGCGGAAAGGGTTTGACTCAATAAGAGAGTCTTGTATACTCAAAAAGAGAGTGTGGGGAGAATCATTGTACAAAGCCCAAGAGGAGGCTAGCTGTTGGCGACTGTTTCAGTTTAGTGATAGGTCCAGTATGTTGGATAAAAGAGAAAATCAGTTCTTATAAAGGGAATGATTAAAGGTAAGGTTGTGCTTTGGTACTGATCAGAGGATTAGGTTTATTTCCTGTTCTTTAAGGAAATGGGAAATCCAAAGGGTATTGAGACTGTCCAAGTCTACTGGTGTTTTGAGAAATCGATTCTCAGATAGTGAATGATCTTTGTATGATGCCCAAGAGAAGGCTGGTATGTTAAGGGATGAAGGTCAACCCATTAACAGGTCTGACATTTGACTCAGAAAGACAACCCTAGAAAATTGATGACTAGGTTCTATTCCTATACCTGTAGAGGTCTCTGGGTCCTTGTACTAAGCCCAAGAGAAAGCATGAGGGCTTTTAAGAAGCCGAAGGGTCATTGTACAACGCCCAAGAGGAGGCGAGGATGCTTTTAAGAAGCCTGTGGGTCCCCAAACCCCGAGAAGTTCAAGACATGCTATTCACCGAGAATAGATCAAGCTAGGAAAGTCCGAGAATTTGGAAGAAACTCAAGAGATGCTATTCACGGAGAATAGATCAACTTTGGGGAGTAGAGTCTCTTTGACAATTTCTAAGAGTGACAGTCTGAGAAAGGGTTCACCGAGAATGTTGCATTTCACATGTCCATATTGTTTAACCCTAAGAGGAGGGAAGACTGTATCTGGTAATCCTATGGGGATCTAGTTTTGACTGTATTTAAGAGCGACCAACAGGCTTTACCTAGTGTTAGACGTAGTTGCCAGGGAAAACTCTAAATAACTATACTAGTATTACACAGTTGATATTTGACAAGTATATAAAAGTTTGTGAAAGAAGACTTACAGTGAGCAGCCCCACAATACAGTTATATATATATATGAAAGCGGATAAAGAAAGCGGGTAAACACTTACTCGGTTGTAGAGCTTCCATGTTGTTTTGTTAGTTGTTCGACAAAGAAAGCTTTGATAACAATATTATATTCAAAATTAAAGGAGAAAGTGCTTTGAAATGATTGTTGGGGCTTACAGCTCAAGGAGAGGCCCAAGGCACTGTTGTTTTGAAATTGTACAGGGACTTATACAAGTGACTGAGGCCAAAAAGAGGTTTTCTGTATAAAGGGATGGGTCTTACACTCTCTCAAGAGGCCCAAAGGTTTATTTTTATACAAGTGGTGGGGCTTACAGCTCAAGGAGAGGCCCAAAAGATTTTGTTTTGAAATGGCGATCGCGTCGAGATTTCTTTAACGTACTGGGTCTTATACAATGCATTGAGGCCCAAAAAAGTTTTATCTACAAGGGATGGGTCTTACACTCTCTCAAGAGGCCCAATGATTTATTTTTGTACAAGTGGTGGGGATTACAGCTCAAGGATAGGCCCAAAAGATTTTGTTGAAAAAGGCGACGATCGCGTCGTGACTTTGAAAACTGTACTGGGACTTATACAAGGACTGAGACCCAAAAAGGTTTTAGGTACAAAGGGGGTTGGGTCTTACACTCTATTAGAGGCCCAAGTGTTTAAAAAGATTTGTGAGGGTGAAAATCAAAGAAACCCTAAATTTGTTTTCCTTTAAAAGTAAATATTTAAAGAAAATCAAATAAAATGATAAAAATACCAAATGAGTTTGAATAAATCACTTGTGATTTTTGTTTAAGGTTTGAAAAATGAGGTTTTAATCACAAGATGAATTAAAACTCATTTGGTTTTGATTTTCAAGATAAATATTCACTTTTAAATGTTTAAAAACAATAAAAAAATGAATTTATTCACAAAAATACTAATTATATTAAATATCTAATATAAATTTGATTTTTTTGTGGAATAAAATATTTCAACATTTTTGTGATTTTTTGCAAAAAGAACCAATAAAAAATAATTAAAATTGAAGGAGTTATTAATTTTCCAAATCATTAAAAATAATAGAAAAAACAATAAAAAGTGGAAAAAATAGCAAAAAGAGGATCTGGGGCGAGGGGGATTCGAACCCCAGACCTCTTGTGTATAGGGCGCACGCCTTACCAATGGGGTGGTGATACATCTGTTGATTGAAACACAACCACAAATATACAAGGCTTGCCTTGTTTTTGGCTTTTTGGCCTGGCCCAAGGCAAGGCAAGGCAAGATTTTGGTTTAAAACGTGATGGTCATAACTTTATCATTTCTCCATGGATTGGGACAAATTTTCGGTCTATCCTGCCTAGAATTTCACAAGGAATCCAATGGTGGTGGTGTTTTTTTCAGATCATGCTCCTATTGAAAAACCCAATAGTGGTTTTGAAATAGGCCATGATTTGCATTTTTTGTGCCATCTCTTGGTACAAGTATGAATTACATGATAAATTGGTGCAAACACAACACATATAACATGTATAAAATGTGCATGATCAGTGGACATCAAAAGAGAGCATGATTCAAAGAATCCAAGTTGTGATGTTTACCTCTTTTTGGAGCTTTTGTGCAATCTGCCAAGTACTTTGTTCCAAAAATGATTTGATGCTTTGGACACCCTCAAATGATCTCTTAGAAGCTTTTAGGATGGTTGGAATCAGCTGGAAACCTCAGGAACAAGTTTGAGCTCTTTCTTGCTAAAAGGGCAAAAGTGGCCAAAATAGCAACTCTCTCAAATGATGTTCCAGATGTGTGGAACCATTTGGGACAGTTCAAGGATGATATTTGGAGTGTGTTTGAGGTTTTATCTGGTTTGGAAAGTGACTGAATCAAGGCATGGCTTGAAAAATGCACAAAAGTCCAATATTGAGGTTTTGAGATGTGACTTTGAGATTTTGGTGTTACAGGTCACTTGTGAGAGTTTGGACAGCTAAGATATGACATATTGGAAGTGTTTGGATCATGAGTTGTGGTGGAATTGCTCTCTAACTCAAAAACTCAGAGTTACCTTGCTAAAGAAGGTATTTTTGCCTAGAGAAATAGATTTTGAGGAAAGCAAGTGTTGTAGTGCTCTGGTGTACTCAAACTGAACACAATTGAGCTCTATTTATAGTAGAGCAAGTTTGTTTTGGCTGCAATAGTGAATGGCAACTGCAGCAGAGGTTTGGCCAATGTTGAGCAATGAGAATCCAAGTCTCCTATAGCCATTGACTATAGGTTAGAGCACAGGCTGCTGGTTCCCTAGTTGTTGGATAAGTCTTGACTGAATTCAGTTGGAAATAACTCAGTCCATGCCACCTTGGGGCATCCATTAAATGCTTCAAACCAAAATTGGAGCCTTGTCCCTCTTTTAGGCATTTCTAGGTTTGTCATGCTACTTTTGGTTCCAAAGACTTGGGAGGCTGATGGATCAGTGTTTGTCCCTCCTTGGTCCCCCCTTGAGGTGTTCAGATGGATAGATTTGCTTGCCCTTTGCAAAATTTGAGCAAATCGAGCAAAACTCCCAAATATGCCTTGCCATGACAGTTTGCAGCAAGGCATGTGGGCATGGTCATATCTCATGGCTTAAGTGGAGTTTCATGGAGTTCTTGGACATTTTGGAAAGCCCTCATATGATACAACAACTGTTTGATCATAGTTGGTTTTGATACCTTTTGGATCCAAGTGAAAAATGCCCTTACATTTGGAAAAAAGTCAAGGAGGATTCTGACTTAGTGAAAATTTCACTAAGTGTTGGAAAAAAATAACATTTTCACTTTTTGTGATTTTGATCATTCCATAACTTAAAATCCATGAGGAATTGGAATGAGTTGTGTTTGAAGTTTTTGTAGAGGGCCATGAGAGCTACAAATCCAGCTTTGAATGGGGAAAAATGGCCTTGTGGTTTAGGAGTTATGATCCTCCAAAGTTGGTACCCTAGCCACTTTGTTCCATAACTTAGAAAAATTTCTAAGTTTTTATGGTTACCCCTTTTACAAGTTATCCCACTTTTCTTGATTTTTCTTGATGAATGATGATTCCAATCACACATTAACATCATTTTAGGGTCAAAGAACCATAATTGTGAAAAATCTCAAAAAGTCAAAGTTTGACTTTTGTGCACAGTTGACTTTTTGTCGGATGAATTCCAAACTATGTGATCCTCTATGAAATCAAGTCCTTGACCTAAATCAAACTTGGTGGATTGATTTCATAGGTGTTATAGGGTGTATTGAATCATGTCCCAAGGTTTGGGAGCATGCCTGGGTCAAAAGTCAAAGGCACAGTTGACTTTTCCTGCGAAACCCTAATTGTGGTTCTGATGAAATTGAAACTTGTTGCTCAAGCTTCTTATACCAATCCATTGTTGCAAATGGATCAACGTGGTGTATTAGAGACCCTCAAATCCTCCCTTGAGGTCTTGGCTCATGTTTTGTCCCAAAAGTCAACTTAGGGGTGAATTAGGTCAAGAAACCCTAATTCCTAATTTTTTTATGAATGTATCCCCTGAGGCAAAATTGACTTGATGATTGGGTCCATGATGTCCCTTGGAGCATCTTAGGTTATGTTTTGAAGCATTGGCTCATGCCCAGAGGAAAATTTCCATCTGGAGGCCCTGGTCGACCAAAACCCTAATTTGGTGACACTGGCGATCCTGAGGCTTGATCCACTTAGAATGCTGCAACCTTGTGCTTGATTCTTGATGTAGGAGTCCTCTTGATCCATTGTGGACGTTTGAGAGGTTTAGACAAGTTGAAGATCATGTCATTTCTTGATTGATCCTTTGTCTAAGAGCCCTGAGAGGGCCTGAAACCCTAAGTTTGATTGTAGCGAATGCTCACCCATCTTTGGGGAGACTAATGAGGTATAATGCTCCATCTATATTGTGATGATGATTTGCACAATGATGGGGAATCTTAGTGGTCAAAATTTGGGGGATGACAATTGGGACGAGAATGGGTACATGGAATTGGAGATGTACCATCTTCTATGCACCAGAGGATTACAATATGGAGGCCAGACGATATCGTTGAGAATATTGAGGCCGGTCAAGGGTATTTCAAGACCCTAATCAACCATCTCGACATGCGCCAGTTTGATAAGCATTTAGCCAATATTGCCCCATGCAATCCGGCTGATTTTGCTTTTACCCCAGACGATGAAGCATGTTGCTCATTGCATCTGCATCCCGTCAATGGATTTAGATGGGATAGAGAGGTGGTAGGTGAGGATAATTTTGCATACCCTGCACCTGTACCTGGAATAACCCCGACAGGTTGGGGAAACGAATTCAGTGATGATGTCTGAACACGAAGTGATGAAAAAGATTTCGGCTTATATAGCTGAGAACAAATTGCAAGTGGCCTTAGAGGCTGAAGTTAAAAATATGGCTGACAAAGCCAACAATGATTCATATAAAGGAGGTCTTGGTAAGGACTTCGATCCAGAACCACCTGATCAGGTTCGGAATGAAGAACAAAGGCTCGACGTCATATATGACGATGAGCCTTTGGGTTTTGAGAAGGATCCGTTGGCAACCAATATCAGAATGCTAGCATAAGATCCAATTGAAGAGATCGACTTGGGACAGGGGGCAGCGAAAAGGCCTACTTACATCAGCACCAATATTAGTCCACAACTCAGAGTCGAAGTAATCTAATTTCTAAGAGAGTTCAAGGACTGTTTTCCATGGGATTACGATGAGATGCCTGGTTTGAGTAGGGAGCTGGTCGAACTAAAGCTGCCAATTGAGGCCAGAAAGAAGTTGATCAAGCAAAATCCCAGGCGATTTGCACCAGCAATTCTCTCGAAGATCAAGGAGGAAGTCGAAAGGCTTCTTCCCTGCAGATTTATTAGAACTTCCAGGTATGTCGAATGGCTTGCAAACATTGTACCTGTTACAAAAAAGAATAGAGCTTTGAGGGTCTGCATAGACTTTAGGGATATGAATACTGCGACCCCAAAGGACGAGTACTCAATGCCTGTGGCGGAAATGTTAGTTGATTCTTCCGCTGACCATGAATACCTTAGCATGCTCAACGGGTATTCTGGGTATAACCAGATATTTATTGCTGAATATGATGTCCCTAAGACGGCGTTTCGATGCCCTGGGGCTTTAGGCACTTACGAATGGGTAGTGATGCCTTTTGGCCTAAAAAATGACGGGGAAACATATCAAAGAGCAATGAATACAATCTTCTATGATTTTATAGAAACTTTTATGCAGATTTACATTGATGATATTATTGTGAAGTCTGTTTCAGGGAAGAATCATATTGACCATCTTCGACAGTCATTCGAAAGGATGCGTAGACATGGTCTCAAAATGAACCCTCTCAAATGCACTTTTTGTGTGCAGGCGGGAGACTTCTTAGGCTTTGTGGTCCACAAAAAGGGAATTGAAAAAAATCAAAATAAGACCAAGGACATCATGGAAGCGACAGTTCCATCGACAAAAAAGGAACTGCAGTTGCTGTTGGGAAAGATCAATTTCTCGAGAAGATTTATCTCAAATCTCAGCGGGAAGACTCAAGCCTTTTCACCTCTACTCCAGTTGAACAAGGAGGGGTTTGAATGAGGGCAAGCTTAACAGGAAGCTTTCGACAAAATTAAAGAATATTTGAGTCATCCTCCAATCCTAGCACCACCTTGTAGAAGTAGGAGCATGAGATTGTACATATCTGCGTCGGACAAAACCTTAGGGAGCATGTTGGCTCAAGAGGATGAAAATGGCATCGAAAGAGCCATTTATTACCTTAGTAAGGTTTTAAATGATGCAGAAACTAGGTATAACATGGTTGAGAAATTATGTTTATGCTTGTATTTCTCTTGTACAAAATTAAAACACTATATAAAGCCAGTTGATGTTTATGTTTCGTCTCATTTCGATATCGTTAAGTATATGTTATCTAAACCTATTTTGCATAGTCGAATTGGTAAGTGGGCATTAGCATTAACTGAATACTCCCTAACGTATAGACCTTTAAAGGCTGTTAAGGGACAAGTGGTAGCAGACTTTATTGCCGACCACTCTATAAGCGAGAACGTGTCGAATTATCTTAAGCTTGAACCATGGAAATTATATTTCGATGGCTCAAGCATAAAGATGGCACAGGTATAGGAGTCTTGATTATTTCTCCTAACAAAATCCCAACAAGATTCAAATACAAAGTCGAAGGTCTCTGCTCGAAAAACGAGGCTGAATATGAAGCCTTAATAGCCGGACTTGAAATTTTGTTGGAATTGGGGGCAACTCGAGTCAAAATAATGGGAGATTCAGAGTTAGTCATCAAACAAATTACAAGGGAATACAAGTGTGTGAAAGAGAATCTCATCATATACTTTGTAATAGTCAATAGATTATTGAAAAAGTTCTAGATGGTGAGTGTTCAACACATACCTCGACTAGAGAACCATGTAGCCAATGACTTGGCTCAAATTACTTCTGGGTACAAAATTTCGAAAGAAAAGTTGCAAGATGCAATTGAAGTCAAAGGTAGAGTTGTGACAACCAGATTATCCCCATCAGATTTGGAAGCTACAAAGCTAGGGTACGCTGATAAGGAAAATTTCAAAATCTTAGCCGTAGATAGTTTGACGGAAGAAGATTGGAGGAAGCCAATAGTCGAGTATTTGCAAAATCCAACAGCATTCACAGAGCGAAAAATTAGGTATCGAGCTTTGAGTTATGTTCTTTTAGGTAATGAATTGTTTAAAAAGACCCTGAAGGAGTCTTGCTTAAATACCTTAGTGAATCAGAGGCATACTTAGCCCTTTCGACTGTCCATGGTGGGGCATGTGGGGCACATCAGGTAGGCCATAAAATGAAGTGGCTCTTGTTTCGACAGGGCATGTATTGGCCTACCATGTTGAAAGATTGTATCGAATTTGCAAAAAGATGTCAAGAGTGCCAAGTGCATGCGGGTATACAACATGTTCCTACAAGCGAATTACACTCCATAGTCAAACCATGGCTCTTTAAAGGATGGGCTTTGGATTTAGTTGGTGAGATTCGACCAGCGTCATCTAAAGGTCACGGGTATATTTTGGTAGGTATTGATTACTTTACAAAGTGGATCGAGGTTATACCTTTACCAAATGTTGACCAAGAAGATGTGATCGAATTCATTAAGAAGCACACCATCTATAGGTTTGGAATCCCAGAAACTATTACAACAGATCAGGGATTTATTTTCATTGGTTGAAAGATGCAGGAATTTGCTAAAGAAATGGGTTTCAGACTGTTAACCTCTACACCCTACTATGCCCAGGCAAATGGTCAAGTTGAAGCAGCAAATAAAGTGGTAATTAGCCTAATTAAGAAGCATGTGGAAAAGAAACCTAGAAATTGGCATAAAACATTGGACCAAGACCTTTGGGCATGTCGAACTTCCCCCAAGGAGGTGACGAATTCCACGCCTTTTTGATTGACTTTTGGCCATGATGCAGTACTACCAGTCGAAATCTATCTTCAGTCGGTAAGAATTCAAAGGCACCATGAGATCCCATCTGAGTCGTATTGGAATATGATGTTGGATGAATTGGTTGACTTAGATGAGGAAAGGCTCAATGCTTTAGAATTATTGAAAAGGCAGAAGAAGAAAGTAGAACAGTGTTACAATAAGAAAGTCAAAGTGAAGACTTTCTCTCCTGGAGAATTGGTTTGGAAAGTAATTTTTCCTATGGATCGAAAGGATAGGTCGTTGGGAAAATTGTCTCCTAAGTGGGAGGATTCTTTTCAAATCATATAAGTTTTTTTAAATGGCGCTTATGAGATCGAAGAATTAGATCGAGATAGGAGGATCTTGAGGGTAAATGGGAAGTACTTAAAGAAGTGCAAGCCTGCTCTTCGAGAAGTAAAAATAGTTAGAGACTAATCACGCATGCAAAATAAATGAAGCTAATATGGCAGAATAAAACAAATCACAGTGCCAAAATGGCTAAGTTCGTTACATCAAAAGGCAAACAAGCATTACAGAATTCAAGGAACAGTAAAAAAATGTAAAACGTCTTTCGAATCTAGAACGGCAAGTTGTTTTTCATGGTGAAGTACTTCGCTCTCAAAAGCTCTAGCCGCCTATCGCAAAGGGAGTGGTTCGACCTCATGGTCTCCAGTACTGCTTTTAGTTTCTGAGCTTTGTCAGCAGAATCCAAACCAGTTTTAAGCTCTTGCTCCATTTGGTAATTGTCGAATTTTTCAAGCTCAGCGTTTTGTTTCTTAGCATTCAAAATCTTCGCTTACAGCTCTTTTATCTGTGCCTCCCAGGATTTGATGTTTTGGTCATTGGTTTTGATCTGAACCTTGTGTTGCTCTAAATTTGTCAGTCTATTGGTGGATTCTGTAGCAAAGTCCCAAGCAGCCGCGACTGAGCCAGTTTGATGTTCAATGTATTTCAAAATTTGTTTGATTTTGGCAAGGTCCGTAACAATTCGATCAACCATCGAGGTCAGTTCCAAGATGATATTTGCAATTTCTGGAGAAGTAGTTAAGATATCAACCTCTTTGAAGAGACTCTTCAAAGCAGCTGGAGAAGTAGGGCCAGACTCAATAAGTCGAAACAAGTCACCCTTGAAAACCTTTTCCTTAATCTTTGACAATATCTGGCTTGAAGGATCAGCAGTGGTTTGACCACCAGATACAGAGGGCAAACTGAGGATTTTTTCAGACGAACTTCCCCTGGAACCGAGTAGAACTTTTAAGTATTCGCGAGGATTGTTCTTTTTCAGGGCCTCTAATTCTTCTGTAGAAAGAATCATGGAGGTTTTGCTCGAATCCTTTGCAGTTGAAAGGTCAGGGTTAGGAGTTGTTTCGATAATTATCTCTTCTTGAACGACTCTTTCTTCCTCTGCATCATGGTCATTACCAACTTCGATGTTTTCATCATCATCCATAAAATCCTCAATAGTCATTGATTGGTTAGGGAGCGTGAAATGTTTACCTCATTCTTCCATAACATCACCTTCAGCGGCATCTGAAGTGTCGACTCTTGGAGATCTGTCATCAGCTTCTTCTTCGACTTGCGCCTCGGAGTTGTCCACTTCCATGTTAGCCCTAGTTGTTTCAGCCTGGGAGCTTTTGCCTTGATCATCTTCGTGGTCAGATTCGCTAAAGTGAGAAGTTTGTGTGGTGGTCTTGGATGGAGAAGTTTCTCATTGTCTCTCGACCACCTGGTTGATTTTGCTCAGTGAACTCTTCTCAAAGTCCTTTGTTGGAGTACGGTGGCATGGTGGTTCACCTTCGCTAGTGAGGATTATTGGATTGGTGGGTTCGACGGTTGGTTGAGTCAAAGTTCATGCGTCATTCTGAAAGACATCAACAAAGTTAATAGTCGAAGAAAAAAGCCAATGGAAATAAGGTATATGTGTGAATCATTTTTGTACCTTAGGAACTTCTGCCCCGGGACTTGAGTTATCACTTTCAAATTGTTGCGCAACCTTTTTCGCCATTTCTTCAGGTGTTGGCTCCAAGATGGTCAGTTTGGTGGGTTTCTTGATCACAACCTTCACGCCTTTTGCCTGAGATTGAGCGATGGCTTCGTTGATCTTTGGTTGCTTTTTCTTTTTCTTCAAAGGTTATTCAGCAGTTGGGGATAAGTCTTCATCTTCAGATTCGATTATCACTAGCGTATCATCCGAGGCCTTCCTTTACTGGGGAGTCGGAGGTTGTTTTCGAGCGCCCTGAAGAAGAAAATGTTAGAAAATAATGGACATAGAATGACAAATTTAATAAAGGGTGTGAAATTACCTTTGTTATTGTTGTTGTCTTGTTTCCTTCTGTGAGAACATGAATTGGTTCTGCAAGTTTATCTCTAAGTTTTGGTGATATCAATTAGTATTTCTATATGAACAATTTTGTACAACTAATGTTTGTTATTTGTGAGAACTTAACAAACAGGTTATGCTTCTGTAAATTGGCGCGAACACAATGCTTAAAGGAAAATACTCCGCTTACACTCTTGAAAAGCAGAACTCATTTTAAGAAGCTCTCAAGACTCTGATATAAAAGAAAAAGAGAACGAGTTCTGAAGATCTGAAGACATAGGTTCTGATCGAACGAAGTCCAGACGCTAAAGACTTAAGCTCTCTGATCAAGGTTCTGAAGACCTAAAACAAGTCTCCATTCATGCTTCAAACAAATACTGTCGGAAGCCTCTGAAGATATGAAGACAACGCTCAAGCGAACAAGGTTCTGAAGACCAAGTGCAGAAGACTCTGAAGACGCTGCTCTGAAGATTCGAAGACTTGATAATCTCAAGAACCAAGCAATGTTTTCCCTTCTTACTCATGCTCGTAAAAATCCTCTGAAGTTGAGAAGCCAAGAAGACAAAGCTACATAGTACAACTATACCTCAATACAAAGCAAAAATACCTTGGTAACAGTGCAATGGTACAATCAAAGATATTCTGACAAAAGCAGGACGCACAACATGCAAAAGCTTTTATCTATCCTCACGCTTCTAGCCGCCAGCCTAGTTAAGCTATCACGATTACATTTCAATGGCTCTTTCTACACGACTATAAAAGGAAGCAAAAGACTTTAAGAAAAGATACACACGAACGCCATTGCAATACTCTTTCTATCTGAAATCTTTCTTAAGTCATTCTGGTCGAAAACTTGTTTACATTATCAGCTTGTATAGAAGCACTTGTTTGTAAACGAAATTTTATTCAAACTTAGGTTTGTGTTCCTTGAGAAAGGTCGTGTGGTTGTATTTCTTGAGAAGTCTAGGATGTGTAGTCTTAGAGGTTGTTCCTTGAGTAAGACCTGTGAGGTTGTATTACTTGAGAAGTCTAAAACTTGAGAAGTTTTAGAGGTTGTGTTAGTCACCAGCATTTTGGCCAGTGCATTGTACTGTTTTGATTGAATAGTGGATTAAGACCTCGTTGAGAGAGGCAAAATCACCTTGGCGGGTGGACTAGACTAACTTGAGTGTTTCTCATGTGAACTAGTATAAACATAACGTGTTATCGTGTTATAATTCAAAAGGTTTTTATTGATAAACGAAAGAGTCTTATAAAAACAAGTTTTCATAAAAGAAACATTTTTATTTTGAAAACCAATTCAAACCCCCCTTCTTGTGTTTTTCACACCTTCAATTGGCATCAGAGCTCCGGTTCTGAGGTGATAAAAAGGTTGAATTTTTATCAAGCACTTAACAGCGTTCAGTACCGATCCGAGTGTGAAAAACAATGTTTATACCAAATGCTGAGACAAGTGTTATTGTAAATCAAAGAGATTCTTATAGTGCAAAACCTCCTATCTTTGATGGAGAAAAATTTGATTATTGGAAAGATAGAATTGAAAGTTATTTTTTGTCATTTGATTTAGATCTATGGGATCTGATAGTTGATGGCTACAGTCACCCTGTAGATTCTGCAGGCAAAAAGATTGAAAGAAGTGCATTTACAGATGCACAGAAGAAAACTTACAAAAATCATCATAGAGCAAGAATGATTATGTTAAACGCAATTTCTTATACAGAATATGAGAAAATCACAAACAAAGAAACTGCAAAGTCCATCTTTGACTCTCTTCGTATGACTCATGAAGGCAATGCTCAAGTCAAGGAGACGAAGGCTCTTGCACTAATTCAAAAATATGAGGTCTTCAAGATGGAAGATGATGAATCTGTGGAAACCATGTTCTCAATATTTTAGATGCTTGTTGCAGGACTCAGAGTTCTGGACAAGGGCTATTCTACTGCTGATTATGTCAAGAAAATTATCAGAAGTCTACCTGTCAAATGGAGACCAATGGTGACTGCCTTGAAACTAACAAAGGATCTGAATAGTATAAGTCTTGAGGAACTAATCAGCTCTTTAAGAAGTCATGAAATAGAGCTCCAAGAAGATGAACCCCAAAAGAAAAGCAAATCCATTGCTCTAAAAGCTAAATCTGAAAAGAAAAGGGTGTATCAAGCAGAGGAGGAAGTGAAAGAATCTGAAGAAGAATCAGGCGAAGATGACATATCTCTCATATCAAGAAAATTTAGTCAACTAAGGAAATACAGAAGAAATAAGTTCAAAGGACCAAGAAGAAGATCTGAGCCTACATATGGTCAAAGGAGAACTTATGGAAGAGATGTCACGTGCTCTGAATGCAAGGAACCTGGACATATCAAAAATGACTGTCCAAAGGTTAAGAAAGATGAAAGACCTAAGAAAGCTAAAAACGGTCTTATGGCAACTTGGGACGATTCAGAGTCCGAAGATGATTCTGATGAAGAACGTGCTAGCGTAGCATTCATGGCCAAAACCAACAATGTTCTATCAGAAGGAGAACCTTCAGACTCTGACGACAAAAGAGAGGTACTTTCTTCCCTATCTTGCTCTGAACTTGAAATAGGATTATATGAACTTATGGAAAGATATCAAACTCTTCGAAGAAAACACAAAACTCTGAAAAAGACTCTTGTGGTTCCTTCAGAAGATCTTACTAAAAGCAAACAAATCATCCTTGAATTAAATGAAAAACTACTTTCTCTAGAAAATTCAAATACTACATTAAAAACTAAAGTCTCTAGGTTAGAAGAAGAAATCACCTCTAACATAACCAATACTAATGAAGTAGCCAAGTATGATAAAGCTTTCCAACACTTTCTCACTAAAAGCATAAACAAAAACAAAATGGCTTCATTAATCTATGGAGTCAGCAGAAATGGTAACAGAGGTCTGGGATATTCAGGACCATCACATCCATATGATGAGACCAAGAGTATCAAGATAATACCTCTGTCCAAACATTTTGTGCCCTCTGGCACTATCTTGAAATGTTGTGAACAAAAGGGTTCAAAATCTATCACTACACAACCATAGACACCAAAGAAAAAACACTATGCACAAATTCCACACTATATTCCAATATAAGGAAGTCCAAAGGTGTCAGAACCTCTGGAAAGGCTTATGTGAAAGGACCCACAAAATGGGTACCTAAGAATAAGATAATTTATGTTGCAGACATCCTTAATGGCACCATTGAAACACCAGTCATGGTACCTGGACAGTGGATGCTCGCGACACATGACGGGAGAAAGGCATATGTTCCAAGATCTGAAACTTAAGCCTAGAGGTGTCGTTGGTTTCGGAGGAAATCAGAAAGGAATAATTATTGGCTCCGGAACTATTGGAAATGGTAAGCTTCCTTCTATTAATAATGTTCTACTAGTTGAAGGTCTAATGCATAATCTATTGTCAATTAGTCAACTTAGTGACAATGGTTATGACGTTATTTTTAATCAGACATCCTATAAAGTTGTAAGTCAAAAGGATGGATATGTCCTGTTCAACGGAAAGAGGAAGAACAATACTTATAAAATTAAATTATCATATTTAAAACATCAGAATGTAAAATGTCTTTTTTTTGTAAATGAAGAGCAATGGGTTTGGCATAGACGTCTTGGTCATGTTAGCTTGAGAACAATTTCTCAGCTGAACAAGCTTGGACTTGTCAGAGGCTTGCCAAATATGAAGTACTCCTCAGATGCTCTTTGTGAAGCATGTCAGAAAAGCAAGTATTCAAAAACCTCTTTTAAAGCAAAGAATATTGTTTCCACCTCCAGACCGTTAGAACTTCTTCACATTGATCTTTTTGGACCAGTGAAAACTGCTTCTATCAATGGTAAGAAATACAGACTAGTCATCGTTGATGACTACAGTCGTTGGACATGGGTGAAATTCTTAAAACACAAGATGAGTCACATTTTGTGTTTGCTTCCTTCTGCACTCAAGTACAAAATGAGAAAAATTGCAAAATCATCAAATTCAGAAGTGATCATGGTGGAGAATTTGAAAACAAAGACTTTGAAAAACTTTTTGACTCACATGGGATATCCCATGATTTTTCTTGTCATAGAACTCCACAACAAAATGGAGTTGTAGAAAGAAAGAACAGAACTTTACAAGAAATGGCTCGCACCATGATCCAAGAAACTCACATGGCTAAGCACTTTTGGGCAGAAGCAATTAACACAGCATGTTATATTCAAAATATAATTTCTATTAAACCTATCTTGAATAAAACTCCTTATGAATTGTGGAAGAATAAAATTCCCAACATTTCCTACTTTCATCCATTTGGATGTACCTGTTTTATGTTAAACACTAAGGAGAATCTTGGCAAGTTTGATTCCAAAGCACAAAAGTGTCTGCTGTTAGGATACTCTGAACGCTCAAAAGGCTACAGAGTTTATAACTCAGAATCACAAATTATGGAAGAATCAATCCATGTTAGATTCAATGACAGGCCTGACTCTGAAAAGTCAGAGCTAGTTGAAAAGCTTGCAGGTTTGGAAATTAGCTTCTCAGAACCTAAAGAAAAAGCAGATGAAGTCAAAGGCCAGCAAGATCCTACATCTGATACCACTGATATAACTCTGAATACTCCACATCAAAAGAAAAGAAGAATGTCTACATCTCATCCTGAGGAATTAATTCTTGGCAGCAAGGACGCTCCAGTCAGAACCAGGTCAGCCTTCAGACCATCAGAAGAAACACTCTTGGGACTGGTGTCGTTAATCGAACCAGCTACAGTTGAAGAAGCTCTTATGGACAACGAGTGGGTTCTGGCTATGGAAGAAGAACTGAATCAATTCGTAAAGAATGATGTTTGGGATCTAGTTCCAAAACCTAAGAATGTTCATGTTAACGGAACCAAGTGGGTATTCAGGAACAAGCTAAACTAGAAAGGAGAAGTTGTAAGAAACAAAGCACGACTTGTTGCTCAAGGATACAGTCAACAAGAAGGGATTGATTACAACGAAACCTTTGCTCCGGTAGCCAGACTTGAAGCAATACGGTTATTAATTTCATTCTCAGTAAACCATAACATCACCCTATATCAGATGGATGTTAATAGTGCATTCTTAAATGGTTATATATCAGAAGAAGTCTATGTCAAACAACCTCCTGGTTTTGAAAATTCAAAAAAAATAAAATTTTGTTTTTAAACTTAAAAAGTCTCTCTATGGCTTAAAACAAGCTCCCAGAGCTTGGTATGATAGACTGAGCAAATTTCTTTTAGAAAACCAGTTCACCAGAGGAAAAGTTGACACAACTCTCTTCTGTAAAACATATAAGAATGATATTCTTATAGTTCAAATCTATGTTGATGATATTATTTTTGGTTCTGCTAACTCCTCTTTATGTGAAGAATTTTCAAAGTTAATGCAAGCCGAATTCGAGATGAGTCTGATGGGTGAGTTAAGGTACTTCCTAGGAATTCAAATAGATCAGAAACCAGAAGCCACTTACATTCATCAAAGCAAGTACACAAAATAACTTCTGAAGAAATTCAACATGATGGATTGTAATACAACTAAAATACCAATGCATCCAACATGTGTCATGAGAAAAGAAGAAATAGAAGTTAAGGTTTGTCAGAAGCTTTATCGTGAGTATACTCTTTTTGGTTACTATGATGCAGATTATGCTGGAGACAGATTGGAAAGAAAGAGCACATCTGGAAACTGTCAGTTCCTAGGGAACAATCTAATCTCATGGTTAAGTAAGAGGAAATCTACAATTGCTCTCTCTACAGCAGAAGCAGAATACATCTCCACTTCTCTATGCAGTACACAAATACTTTGGATGAAAAATCAGCTGGAAGACTATCAGATATATGAGAGTAACATCCATATCTTCTGTGATAATACTGCTGCTATTTGTTTAAGTAAAAATCCAATTTTACATTCAAGGGCTAAACACATTGAAATAAAACACCATTTTATCAGAGACTATGTTCAGAAGGGAACCTTATGCTTAAAATTTATTGATACAGACCATCAATGGGCTGATATTTTTACAAAACCCTTAGCTGAAGATAGATTTCAAATTATTTTAAAACATATGAAAATGGAGTGCTATTCAGAATGAGATTATTTCAGAACCAAATGTGTTTAAGCATTTTTAAATTATCATAATCACTTTTGTGAGACGTGTCTCAGTTCTGATAAATTTTTCTGACGTGTCATTTAATTAGAAAATAATTTTTTGCATGTGATTAGATTATATCTAAATCAATATACTTATCCAAATCAAACGAACAGTAATTTTATTGGGATTGACTCAAAACTCTATTACATTTATTCACTTCCCCCCTGTACGGCGTTTATCTCTTTAAAATTTCAAAAACCATCCGTATTCCCACTCTCACTCAAACGGAAACTCTAAATCTCTAAATCTCTCTATCGAACCAACTCAATCCCTGCTCTCATCCTCTTCGATCTAAACTATCACCCTGATGAATCTCATTCAACAAGAAACTGTCAATTTCTTCAAGGAAACAGAAGCATCTCTGAATCCTTCCAAAGGGTCATCATCCTCGTTAGTAGTATCGTCTACTACTTCAACAATGTCTACAATAACTGTGACAGTCACCCCCTCTTCTTCACAATCTTCTAAGATAGATAAAGATCATGTAACTCAAAGAGAAGCCACAGTTACCTGTACTCTTAAGAATCTACTTGTACTCAAGGAACTACATGTAGATTTCGATAGTCTCGCTAAAAATGGTTTTAATCTGATCAATGATGTGGAAGCTCAAGGTTGGAATAATTTCTTTGATAGGCTTAAAGGTCCAGTTTTTGAAGCACTCGTAAAAGATTTCTGGAGACAAGCTGTCTATGATAAATTTCATGTCGTCTCTTATGTCTTGGGAAGAAAGATTGTCATCACTGAAAAATCAATTGCTGAACTTTATAAACTGGAATTCCTGAAAAACAAGAGAGTCTATGGAAGGGTAAATAAATCTCCGTTTGTGAAAATGGTTATCAACCCAACTATCTTCACCAACCATCAAGCAAATAAAATAGAATACAGGAGAGAAGGCCTGCATGTAAATCTAAAAATCTGGCACAAGATCATTCTGGGTTGCATCAATCCAAGACCCTCATCATATGCTGCAGATTATTTCAATGCCAACTAGAAGTATATGATATATTATTTGTTCACCAAGGAAAGGATGTGCTTACGCTCCATCTTATTTTATCATTTAAGAGATATGGTGAAGAAGACAAGAACAATAGGGGAACCAAAAAGTGATATACCTAAGTACATTCCTTTTAGAAGAATGCTTTCAGACATATTCTATGAAAGCGGTATAGTGGACACTCTGGTTACAGAAGTTTAACACACAGAAGACCTGACTGCAACACTTAGAGAGTCAGTCAATGCCACAACACTCAAGCATATGAGAATAATTAACAAAGTAAGAGTGGAACCTCTTTCTATCTCTGAGAACTTATTTAAACGCAGGATCGCAGTACCAGATTATCCTGCCTATTATAGAAGCGACCCCATTAAAGAAATTGCTGCATCTATAGATGCACTAAAAGCATGAGGATATGATATATCTGAAGTCAAGGATGAAGAAGTTGAACTTGGCAAAGAAGAGGAAGAGCTAACTAAAGAGGCTGATGAATCTGCTCCTGAACTAACTGTTGCAGAATCCTTCAGAAGAAAAAGAAAGCAAGCTTCTGTTATTTCTGAGCCCCAGAAAAGGAAGAAGAATGACAAATCAAAAATCTCCAAAACTACATTAAAAGAAACCAGTAAGACTGCTCCATCTGTTTTTGAAGTTCCTACCCCATCTTCACAACAACTTATCTCAATTTCCACTTCACATCGACAAGTCAGTTTCGAACCTCCATCTCTTTCAATACCACCATCACCAATCTCTATTCCTGTAAATGAAACGATTTCTATTCCACAAATCTCCCTTTCATCAATCAGTACACCTATCCAATCCTTAGAAATCCATCAACAACCACCTCAATCATCCGGTCAGACATCCCTGTCTCACCAATGTCTTACACTTCTCATCAGATCACTTTTGCTGAATGCTCGATTCAACACTCTGATCCTTCGTCCCCATATTCTAAATCACTCATAGAATCAGACACTCTAGAAATGACATCTCCTGCTGATCAACAAATCAGTGAACATAATCCTACTGAGATCGGTTCATCTCAGCAAACACCACCTGAAATAAATTCTACCAAGCCTGACCTTGCTTTGGTCATCTATACTAAACCACCCCCAACATCTTTTGAAGAATGCACAAGTCAATTTTATGACAAGGCATTAAGGAAGTTTGCGAACCTAAGAGCAGAATTTAACACAAGTACCAAGCCTATGGAACTTGAAAGATCGTGTTAAAACTTCCAGAAATGGTTGAGCAGTGAGCTTGCAAGAGTTGTAAGCTTCTCAGATGCAACCATCACAGATGGAATTCAACGGGCAAAGGAGAGAGCAGAAGCTGAAGAACGGATCAGGATACTTAAGTTCTTGGCTGCAAAGCAGAAAGAAGTTGAAGAAAAGGCTGTTGAGGAAGCAAGACTTCTTGCAGAAAAAGCTGCTGAAGAAACCAGAATAGCACAAGAAGCTGAAGCCATGGAAAAGGCCAAGCAAGCTGCTGCAGTTGTTTCTACATCTGATCCGGCTATAAAGCATTTGGAAGACGCAATTGGAGAAATCAGAAAAGAACAACAAAAGTTCAAAAATAACTTTGAGGAACAAAAGACTGTCAATGCTAATCTTCAGGGCATGCTTAAGAAGATATGGGACAAGATGTCCTCTGGAAGCACCTAATTCTTATGTCTTTGTTGTCCTTAAGACCTTAGATCTTTGTTTTTCACCCTTGCACCACTAATCTTATTGATCAATGAAAAAAAGGGGGATAAGTAATATGAATGTGATATATTTTGATTCCATAGTCAATCTCTGAAATACAATGTTGTTTACATGCTAACAGATAAACTGATACTTCTATTAGAGTGTTTTTCCTTTTTTGCAGGAATTCTGATCCAAATCAAGATTCATTAAGAAAATCAAAACTCTGCTGAAAAGAGAATCAAGACTGAGATCTCATGACTTATTAAAATCAGGGGGAGCCCAAGCACAGAAATTCATCAAGTCTAAGACTCAGGGGGAGTACTTCATACGAAGGATAAGCTATATTTAGAATCTGTTATTTTCCCAGCATTACATATATACCAAAATTGTGTCATCAAAATACATAGTTTTGTCATCATCAAAAAGAGGGAGATTGTGAGAACATGAATTAGTTCTGCAAGTTTATCTCTAAGTCTTGATGATATCAAATAGTATTTCTGTATGAACAATTTTGTACAACTAATGTTTGTTATTTGTGAGAACTTAACAAACAGGTTATGTTTCCGTAAATTGGCGCGAACACAATGCTTAAAGGAAAAATACTCCGTCTACACTCTTGAAAAGCAGAACTCATTTTAAGAAGCTCTCAAGACTCTGATATAAAAGGAAAAGAGAACGAGTTCTGAAGATCTGAAGACATAGGTTCTGATCGAACGAAGTCCAGATGCTAAAGACTTAAGCTCTCTGATCAAGGTTCTGAAGACCTAAAACAAGTCTCCATTCATGCTTCAACCAAATACTATCAGAAGCCTCTGAAGATATGAAGACAACGCTCAAGCGAACAAGGTTCTGAAGACCAAATGCTGAAGACTCTGAAGACGCTGCTCTGAAGATTCGAAGACTTGATAATCTCAAGAACCAAACGATGTTTTCCCTTATTACTCATGCTCGTAAAAAGCCTCTAAAGTTGAGAAGCCAAGAAGACAAAGCTACATAGTATAATTGTACCTCAATACAAAGCGAAAATACCTTGGTTGCAGTGCAACGGTACAATCAAAGATATTCTGACAAAAACAGGACGCACAACACGCAAAAGCTTTTATCTGTCCTCACGCTTCTAGCCGCCAGCCTAGTTAAGCTATCATGATTACATTTCAACGGCTCTTTCTACACGGCTATAAAAGGAAGCAAAAGACTTGAAGAAAAGATACACACGAACGCCATTGCAATACTCTTTCTATCTGAAATCTTTCTTAAGCCATTCTGGTCGAAAACTTGTTTACATTATCAGCTTGTATAGAAGCACTTGTTTGTAAACAGAATTTTATTCAAACTTAGGTTTGTGTTCCTTGAGAAAGACCGTGTGGTTGTATTTCTTGAGAAGTCTATGACGTGTAGTCTTAGAGGTTGTTCCTTGAGTAAGACCTGTGAGGTTGTATTACTTGAGAAGTCTAAAACTTGAGAGTTTTAGAGGTTGTGTTAGCCACCAGCATTTTGGCTAGTGCATTGTACTGTTTTGATTGAATTGTGGATTAAGACCTCGTTGAGAGAGGCGAAATCACCTTGGCGGGTGGACTAGACTAACTTGAGTGTTTCTCAAGTGAACTAGTATAAACATAACGTGTTATCGTGTTATAATTCAAAAGGGTTTTTATTGATAAACGAAAGAGTCTTATAAAAACAAGTTTTCATAAAAGAAACAATTTTATTTTGAAAAACCAATTCAAACCCCCCTTTCTTGTGTTTTTCACACCTTCAATTGGCATCAGAGCTCTGGTTCTGAGGTGATAAAAAGGTTGAATTTTTATCAAGCACTTGACAGCGTTCAGTACCGATCCGAGTGTGAAAAACAATGTCTATACCAAATGCTGAGACAAGTGTTATTGTAAATGAAAGAGATTCTTATAGTGCAGAACCTCCTATCTTTGATGGAGAAAAATTTGATTATTGGAAAGATAGAATTGAAAGTTATTTTTTGTCGTTTAATTTAGATCTATGGGATCTGATAGTTGATGGCTACAGTCACCCTGTAGATTCTGCAGGCAAAAAGATTAAAAGAAGTGCATTTACAGATGCACAGAAGAAAACTTACAAAAATCATCATAGAGAAAAAATGATTCTGTTAAATGCAATTTCTTATACAGAATATGAGAAAATCACAAACAAAGAAACTGCGAAGTCCATCTTTGACTCTCTTTGTATGACTCATGAAGGCAATGCTCAAGTCAAGGAGACGAAGGCTCTTGTACTAATTCAAAAATATGAGGTCTTCAAGATGGAAGATGATGAATCTGTGGAAACCATGTTCTCAAGATTTCAGATGCTTGTTGCAGGACTCAGATTTCAGATTTCATCCGTTTCGTATCGTTTCTCAGGAGGAACGTACGAAGGTATCTTTAAGTTCTCCGTTTTCTTTTAAAAAAATTCCTTCAGAGTGACAACTGCATCGCGGACGGTTCAACCAAGATCATTTGATCGATAAACAGTTTCAAAGTATTTTTGGAAGGCTTGGATTTCTTTAATGTGCGTCGAAGTACGTTTCTTCACTTTTCCCCGCACAGAGAGGAAAGCCTTATTAATGTGGTACATGAATGCAGGCAAGTTAAAAAATTCTTCAGCATAATATGTCTTTCATCAGTCGTCAAATTACTGATGCAAAGGAAGCTTGGTTCGAAAGCCACTGGAAGAAGTTGCGCTCAACCAGCGTGTCGTGCAATTTGATTGATGGCCATTGCTTCCCTATGGCTGGCGTTGTAAAGAAGGAGAGCACCCTTTTTGTCATAGAGTGGTCGAGGTAAAATTTGAACTAACCCAAATTGTCGAGCGACAAGATTTGGTTGGTAAGCTATCAAGGAAACTTGACTTTTTGAGAGGTTAAACCTAAGGGTTAAGATCCTAGGGGTTAAAAAAGCTTCCCAAATCAAAATGGATTCTGCTGCTTGTGCTTTCGAAGATGCTGGGAATGGTCTGGTAAACCACTCAGGGCCACACTTCCTTGCAGCAAAAGGAGCCATGTTGGGCGTAAAGTCGTAGCGCTTGGCGAACATCATGATAACGTTGGTAAAATCCTGTTGGACAGGTCGACCATCATCAACAGGTGTCAACTTCGCCAAACGAGGGCCTTCTACTCTTCAATTTTTCACATCATCAGCATCCTCATTGATTTGATTTTTGAGAGGGAGACAAGCTTCAAACGAAGCATTTAACCACAACTGAAGCAGCCAGAAGGGACCAGAGGGTAGTAAACTTCCTTTGTCAGCTAGATTTTTGAGCTGGGTGACCCCGTCGCTCATAAAATTTGTAAAGGTTGGCCAGAATCAACTCACTCAAACATAAGTCATGACCAGCATGTAATTGGTTCGCCATGGTCAAAAACTTTCTAGCGACCTGCAGTGACTTCGAGCAGAAGACGCAGCGTGACAACCATAAAGCTAAGAAAGCTATATGTTCGACTTCTGATACCTCATCCGTGCTTTTGTCATGATAGTGAGCTATGTGGGTCGAATAAGCCGCCTTAGAAGTAGTAAAACCTATGCTATCTTCAGCCATGAAATCAGGATCATAGGTATTCCCAGTAGGTTTAAGCCCTGTGATAGCGGCTACGTCGAAAAGGGTAGGAGTCATCATGCCACATGGGAGATGAAGGGTGTAGTGGGTGCTATCCCAGAAGTACAAGGACAAAATTAGCATATTCGAACAGTAGTCAGGTCCTACTTTCGACAACATAATTAGGTCATAAATGCCCATTTTCTTCCAAAGGTCAGATTTCGTCTTCTCTAGTTTATTCAACCACCCTAAGTAATCAGCGGGATCCTTAAAGGACGGGCTTGCTCTAAAGGCCCTAAAATGGTTTAAATATCTAAAGTCGATGGCTTCTTCGATCGAAGAATCGTTAGGATCAGTGGGGTTTTCAGTACTAGCCTTAGGTTTTCTACATTGCCCTACAGGTTTGTACTTATGATAAGAAGGGAAATATTCCTTAAGTTTAGCAGGAACTACTTCCAAATCAGCTAAAGGACCAAACAAAGCAAGTGGCTTTTCAGAGACAGTTAAAGGAATAAGTACCTGAGAAGCGTAGATTCTCCTCTTTTCTTCATCGAGGGCTTCAGGTAGGTATTGTTGATTCCCCACCATGGTAGGTCCAGCGACAGAGGCAACTGAGGCAAGTTGAGAAATCTTTTTTGGAGCTCTTGTGGGTTTGCCAACATCCTTGGTGACTTTAGCAGTGTCTTTAGTGGAGCGTGTAGAGGAAGCCATTTTTGAGGGAAAATGAAGAAATTTTGAGTTTTTGAAATGCAGAGATTACTGGGAGATTTGAAAGGAAGAAGATGTGAAAGTGAAAACAATTGTAGGAGTTGGTATTTATATGTGGGGAAGTGGAAGCGGTTGAAAGAAATTGTGAAATATTAATCGTGGGACACGTGTTTCCCCCACGTTTTTTGTTGAAACGGTGGTAATAAGTGCCTACCTCCCAATGATCTCCTAGACCCTAGGGAGGGGTAATAATGATTGAGATTCTGCTTGATTTGAAAAGACATGTCAGAGTTAGCAATAATGGCTACGATGTCATAGGTATGCTGAAGGGAAGGTGAACAGTTGAAGCCACTAATAAATGTCGAAACCATACAATGTCTAAATAAGGCGTCGAATGCCATTATCAAAAAATGCCATTTTCTTCAGTGACGTCGAAAAAGACATTTTTGGGGGGTAATTTGTTAGCTCCTAATTTCGACGCCTGATGTTGGATTAAGAGTTTTCTTCTAAGAGCTAGAATTTCTGAAGTTCTATGAGACTTCGACAGGAATATTGCTATTAGAAAATTTAGTCGAAAGTTATCCTTCTGCAGAGAAGAGAGAGTTTAAAGACTTAGAAATATTTCTAAAAGTTTGAAAGGATTCTTCGACAGAAGGCTACGAAGCACCGTTTGGCGCGAAGATTTAAATTCAAAAATAGGATGGAACAGTTATTTCTATCTAATTCTGAAGGAGGACATGTGGCGCTCATCCAAGAAGTGAAGGCATGCACGACGCCATGTGTTTCGCCTTGATTGATTGCCCGTTAGTGGGTAGTTAGTTACCTTTAACCATTATAAATAGCAAGTTTTAGCAATAGATTTGTGGGTGTTCAATTATATACAAAAACTCAGTGTGCTCAAAGTACCAGCGTAGAGAAAAGAGCGTGTGAGAATGTATGTTGATGTAACACCACTTTTTACAATTCAATGCAATTTAATAAGTTTTTTTCATTAAAGTCTCTTTTCATTTCATGCAAGTTAACTTCTACATTTACCAGCCTTTTCGATTTAAAACCCTTTTAAAGCCTTTTTTTTTACCTTTTAGTTGCCATATATTTCTTGAAGTAGATCCTTTTTTACTTATGTACGCCGTCGAAGCGTTCTTTATATTTCCCAAAAATTTGCACAAGAAAACGATTTGCACATGTCCTAAGATTTAGTTTGGTCGATCCTGCACGTTACTCATTTTTTTTAAAAAGATGATAGACCAGAGATTATTTACTATTTTTACCAGTAAACACTTTCAAAATTTAATTTCGTGAAGAAAGTTACACTAACTATTTATTTCTTCAAAATAGAACAAAAGAATAAACAATTCCTTAATCTTCTATAATAGGGTGCACCGAAGTCTCAATGGTTTCATTATCAAAGACACTCTTACCACCATTGATCTGATCAAGTACCAAAATCAATCCCATAATAAAAGAAACATCATAATCAGGTTGAACACAAAGCACAAACACTTCTTTTCCAAGCATAACACTAGTGGCGGGGTCCACCTTGCGACGAATCTCGGCCACTAACTTCTTTCTAGTGTTGAAAATCTTACAAGATCTTTGCGAGAAACACCCTTCAATGAGGTACAATATACTTGGATCATCATGAATCGTCACTATTACATTTGTTCGTGACCGTCCGATTAGTGATAATCTCCTTACATTGAATATTGGTTTATCACCCTTCTTTCTGTCATCTTTAAAACCTTCCCATCGTCGATGTAGACTTAATTTCTGATTAACAAACAATTCAGGTTACTTAGTGTATCAAAATTCAACTCTAAATTTTTCAAACAGAGACTTTTTGAACCTACGAAATCTGAGTCGATGAGTAGACTCAGTGAGTGAACTCGGAAACAGATGAAAATGCAAGTGTAGAAAGGAAATAATGGCTTTAACAGTGGGTAGATAACATACCTTTCGGCGCAAAGTGAGAAGAGAACGACCATGAGGATTCATGAGAACAAGTTCTTCCTTATCGCGACTGTTAGGTCCATACGAGTCGAATCGGAAAACGAGTTGTCCCTTACAATCGTACGCGACAAAGCCATCACCGGTGAAGAACTGAGAGGTTTTCAGAACAGTGAGGCGTGTCTCTTTTTTGTATACATACTCATCTTGAATAACTAACTCTTCATTATTCATTATTTTCTTCTTCAGAAAATATTTATATCTTTTGTTTATGGTTACTGCATATGTATGAAGAATTTGGAAATGGAAGTTGAATAAGTGAAAAAAGATGTTGAGAGGAATTGAAATAAAGTAATATTATATAGAAGAACTTTTGAGATCTACTTTTGATTTGTGTGCTGTAACGAGTTTTCTAGTTTCGTATTAAGCGTGTTTTTTTCCGACATGAAAAGGAGTATTAAATGGGATTGGTTAGAACATCACTTTCCATTAATTAATTTAGGTTTTCTAAATGGGTCTTTTTAATTTTTTATATTATTTTAAATTTTTCAATTATATAAACAAGTCAATTAGAAATTCTTGGAGAAAATGTTTAGAGTGTGTTTGAAAGAGATAATTGAAAATTTTTAAGAAATTTAAAATTCTAAGGAATTTAAGTGATTTAATTGAAATTCATTCAATTTTAAATTCTTTTGAGTATTAAAATGATTCATTATTAAATTTTTGGAGTCATTTTCATAAACTTTTAAACTTTTAGGGCAAATTTAAAATATGAAAATAGGGACCAAATTGCAATTTTAGAAAATTTGAAGGGATCAATTTGAAAATTTGTAGGGATTTATTTGCAATTTTTTAATATTTTGGGGTGAATTTGAAATTTTTATTAAATATGAGGATCAACTTGCAAATTTTGAAAATTTAATAATAAATAATTTAACATTCATATTATATATAATGAATGAGTAATTTCAAATTCTTTACTTTTTGGTATTATTTGAAATTCGTTAAATTTAACTTGAATAAAATATTTCATATATTTACATCATTTTATCAATTCTCCATATTTTAATCCAAATAATTGTTTTTGGTCAAGTCATTTTAAATTTCCTAAAAAAATTACTTTTTCTCATTAAAATGCTTCATCTAAACACATTATTAGAGGTAGAAAAAGAAAGTGTGGTGACTGAAATGTTTCATCATCTTGAAGAAACCCCACATTACCTACTTCTTTTTTTTTTACTATTACTCTCACTCTGATCTACTACCTTTATGGAGGTTCCAATCATTTCTTAGAACTGTCTCATTGATAACGATATTCCTTCAAAGTTTATTCAGCCCATATCTAACCCTAGTACTCTAAAACCACAAAAATCGCTTACAGAAGCCGTAAGCAACTTGTGTGATATACCATTAAGCCAACTCCCATAGCCTTGTGTTAAAGGATACATGGTCATTATTTTTATTCTTGAACATGAATACCAACTCGGATTAGAAGTATGCAAACATAACCTACATCAAAGAGACATTAGGCCTAAAAGGACTTATCCTCTTTCAATAATTGCCTTGAAATACAAGTTATCTACTTTTTGGAAATCAATGGGTAAGTGGGGCATTACTTCTTTGGACATAGGATATAACGAGTTTTCTTTTTACACCATAAAAGATGTTCATATGGTTAGGTCAGTTAACTCATGGAACATGAATCTGGGTTTTCTCAAACTTTTCCCCCAGAGCAAAGATTTTAGCCTTTCTAGTCTCAAAGAATCTTTAACACAGGTATGGATTAGAATCATTGTTCTTTTGCAAGAATATTGGATGCCAAAGATTCTATTTTCAATTCCTAGTAGCATTATTAATTCTGTATAAAACTGAACTGTGTCATTGATTGAGGGATGAATCCCTATATATACAAAATACAATGGCATGACATATTGTATCAGTTATATCACGAAACAGAAAAAGATAGTGAAAAAAATATCTATGTAGTGAATCTAAGCTAATTAAAATAATAAGCTGTAAATAAGTGTCTTGATATATTCCAACAGCCCCCCTCAAGCGGGATCATGAATGTCAATCATATTCAGCTTGGAAAGGAGAGTAGAAAAACTGGGAAGTGGAAGAGCCTTGGTGTGAATATCAGCCAATTGGTCTTTGGAAGTAATTGGCATGAGGTGAATGATGCCCTTTTGAACCTTCTCTCGGATTAGATGACAATCAATCTCGATGTGTTTGGTCCTCTCATGGAAAGTGGGATTTTGAGTTATTTTAATAGCTGATTGGTTGTCACAGTACATATAAATTGGCAAAGCAGCAGGAATATGCAAATCTGTTAGGAGGTATTGTAGCCACAGAATCTCACAGGTAGTGTTAGCTAGAGCTCGATACTCAGCTTCGGAAGAGCTTCGAGAGATGGTAGGTTTCTTTTTGAACTTCCATGAAATTAAAGAAGGGCCAAGAAAGACACAACACCCAGTGACTGACTTTCTTGATTCTGGGCATGCTGCCCAATCTGAATCACTAAATGCAGTTAGTTTGAGATCATTTGTTGAAGAAAATAATATGTCTTTACCTGGACATCCCTTGATATATATGAGTATGTGCAGGGCAGCATCATAGTGAGACTGATGAGGAGAGGCAAGATACTGACTTAGCTTATGAACAGCAAAGCTTAGGTCAGGTCTTGTGTTGGTGAGGTAAATACGACGCCCAATAAGTCTCCTATAGCATGTGGGATCGGGTAACACCGATGCAGCAAAAGTCTCAAACTTGGAATTGGGAATCATTGGGACATTGGCAGGCTTGCAACCAAGTAAACCATAATTATCTAACAAATCCAGTGCATATTTTCTTTGAGAAAGCACAATACCAGATTTTGATCTTGCCACCTCTAAGCCTAGGAAGTACTTGAGAGAGCCCAAATCTTTAATTTTGAACTTCTGATCTAGGAAGGATTTGATAGTTGCAATTTCATCCAAATTATTCCCAGTTAAGAGTATGTCATCTACATACACCAATAAAATGGTAATCAAATGACTTTGCATCTTAACAAACATGGAATGATCAGATGAAGACTAGTGGTAGCCCAGAATTAAGAGTTCAGCAGTAAGCTTGGCATTCCATTGCCTACTTGCTTGCTTCAAACCATACAAGGACTTTTGAAGCTTGCACACAAGGCCATTCTTAGATGTTTTAAAACCAGGTGGGACTGTCATATAAACCTCTTCAATTAAATCACCATGTAAGAACGCGTTATTTACGTCAAGTTGATGTAAAAACCAATCCTTGGCAGCTGCCAATGCAAGAACAAGTCGTACAGTCGTCAATTTTACAACCGGAGAAAATGTTTCTCCATAGTCAACACCCTCAAGTTGAGTGTATCCCTTGGCAACCAAACGAGCTTTATACCTCTCTATGCTCCCATCCGCTTTTCTTTTAATCTTGTATACCCATTTGGAGCCAATAGATTTCTTACCAAAAGGCAATTCAGTAAGTCTCAAGGTATTGTTACTCTCTAAGGCTGCTATTTCATTGTCCATAGCCTCTCTCCAGCATGCATGCTTAATAGCTTGGTTATATGTCCGAGGCTCAGGGATAGTAGCCAGAGAAAGTAAAAATGCAGTATGAAGAGAAGATAAATGAGTAAAAGAAGAGAAATCAGTGAGAGGATATGCTTTACCTGAAGTATGACCTGCACTGCTCATAGAATTAAGTACATTACATTTGTAATCACTGAGATACTTAGGAGGATTTTTTGGTCTCGTGGATACTCTAATAGGTATTATAGGAGCTGGAACAAAATCAGTAGGTAATGGGAGGGGAGAATGAGAAGAGGCAGAAGCAGAGGCATCATCAATATTGGATGATTGACTAAGGGTTACCTCTGAATCTGAATGAGTATGGATAGGAATGGATGGAGGGGGAATAGTAGAAGTGGGTGAGCAAGGATTTAATTCAATGTCAAGAAGTGGAATAGAGAAAATAGAGTCAATTGAGGGAGGTGAATGATCTCTGAAATAAGGGAAGACAGTTTCATAAGAAATGACATGCCTAGAAATGAGCAATTCCCTAGTATGCAAATCAAACAATAGGAATCCCTTGGTTCCAGGAGTTTGACCAAGGTAAATGCACTTCTTAGCCCTAGGTTGAAACTTGGTTCTATGAGCTTGAAGTGTAGAGGCAAAACAGAGTGATCCAAAGACTCTAAGATTGGTTAAGTCTGGAATGGTATTATAAAGGTGAAAGTGAGGTGATTGGTTGTTTATGATTGAAACTATTTTATACACTAATGCTGTTACGAACAAGCCATGCCTTGATAAACCCTTTGGGAATTAAGTTAGAGTCTTTGTAGATTTGGAAATCACAAGTGACTGGAGGGATAAGGTGCTTATTGGAAGAAAATTATTTACTTTGTGGATTTGGAGTATGAAAACATGCATGACTACTACAGTTTTTGTAAATGCATTGGTCATCATTTTGACATTTGCAAAAGAAGGCCTCATTTGGACAAGGTTCAGTGTTAGGCTGACAAGAAGAAAAACTTGAAGAAAAGAACACGGCAAGAACTTAAACAGACATATGTTCAAGTAGGGAATGTCATTAGAGACAAAGGCAAAACACTTATGGTGAGAGACACAATAATTTTAAAGAAAAAGTGTTTTTAATCATTATCGAATTTTGAATATCATGATTAACCCCCCTCTCGTGTTTGGATTCACTTGGTCATCAAGGTGGTCGTGGAAAATACTCATTTGGAGGTGGTAGGTCCAACTTTAGAGTATAAAGAGATGTTGCGGTCTTTGTGTCGGAATATTCGGTGTGCCAACAAGTTAATATTGAACATCAAAGACCGGGTGGGTTGTTGCAACCTTTAGACATTCCAGTGTGGAAGTGGGATAGTATTTCTATGGACTTCGGAGTAGGTTTACCCCGTACGCAAGGTGGTTATGATTCGATTTGGGTGATTGTGGATCGACTAACGAAATCTGTGCATTTCTAAGCCGTGAAGACTACTTTCAAGGCAAGTCATCTTGCAAGGTTGTTTATTGTGGAAATTGTAAAATTGCACGGTATTCCCTCTAATATTGTGTCGGATAGAGATCCGAAGTTTAATTCAAGGTTTTGGAAATTTTTTCAACAAGCTATGGGTACGGAGTTGCGTTTGAGCACGTCTAATCATCCTCAGACGGATGGTCAAACTGAACGAATAATACAAACAATGAAGGATATGTTGAGAGCTTGTGTACTAGAAAGTAAGAGTAATTGGAAAGAACTACTACCATTGATTAAGTTCTCTTATAACAATAGTTACCATGCGAGCATCGGAATGGCTCCTTATGAAGCTTTGTATGGAAGAAAGTGTAGGACCCCTTTGTGTTGGGCGGAAGTTGGGGAAGATAGAATCTTAGGACCCGAAATTATCCAAGAGGCTACGAAAAAGATTTGAACGATCCGCGAGAAAATTAAGCAAGCACAAGATCGACAAAAGAGTTATGCGGACAATCGAAGGAGACCTTTAGAATTTGAAAAAGGTAACCATGTGTTTTTGAAAGTCACTCCTAGATTGAGATTGAAAGGACCGTTTAAGTCACGCAAGTTAAGCCCGAGATACGTGGGACCGTATCAGATCTTAGAAAGGATTGGTGAAGTAGCTTACAGATTGGCCTTACCGCCTTCTCTGTCGGAAATGCACGATGTTTTCCATGTATCTCAACTTCGGAGGTTTGTTCCGGATCCTCTTCAGCCGATTCTACCGGATACTGTTGAAATAGAAGCAGACTTAACTTTTAAACCTCAACCGAGCCGCATTGTGGGAAGAGAAACGAAAGTATTAAGGAACAAGGATATTTCTCTCGTTAAGGTGCAGTGGGATGTAACGCATCCGGGCGATGCAACCTGGGAACTTGAATCGGAAATGCGAGATGCTTACCCCCATCTGTTCAGGTAATCTTTAAATTCGAGGGCGAATTTCTATTTAAGGGGGGGAGGATGTAATACCCCGTATTTTTATTACTCCGGATAATATTATATTGTGATCAACTGAGTCCGGTGTACTCTGAGAAATTATTTGATAAAATAATTAGGGTAACTGTGGAACTTAGAATAAATCTAATTAATATTATCTGACTCTGATGTATTTTATTAATTTGGACTTAAGAGACTTTTTGGACATTTGGTAGTATTATTTCTAATACTAGTTTACTACATAATTCTTTTTCCTCCCACTTTCCAAACATAAAGAAAAAGTTAGTAAGAAAGAGAGAGAAAGAAGGAAAGAAAGGAAAGGAAGGAGAGAAAAGTGGAGAAGAGGAAATTTGAAGAACTTCAAGAACAAATCATCATCCATTCATCAAGCTTCACCCAATCTTCTCATCATCTTCATCTTGCTCATCTCAAGGTGGGTTCTAGTTAGAAACCTCATTTTAGATTTTTGGATAATATGAGTTTTTAGGTGAGAATGTTGAAAACAATGTTTTCACAGTTGGAATTTGATATAAATCGAAATGAATGATCAATACACTTGTAGAAACATATATTGTTAATTGTTTTGAAATTATGATTGTTTTAATTTGGTTGGAGATTTAGGGTTTATGAAGAATTTTTGATTTTGTGGAAATTTTGGTTTGTGAAGTTTGATGATGAAACTATGATAGAAACAGGTTGAATATGCCTCTAGTGGGTTGTTGGAACTAGTATTGAGGGTTTAAAGGAGCTGGTTTTGAACTGTTATAGCAGGTATTTTTCTGAGTTTCGCAGATCGCGCTTAGCGCGCAGAAGCCCGCTCAGCGCGGTGTTGAAATCCTGCAACCCCAGATGGCAGAGAGTTGCGCGCTTAGCGTGGGCAGGGGCGCGCTTAGCGCGACCTGGGACTTGGGATTTTACTCCTTAAGCGACAAAATTCATAATTTTTGACTCGTTTATCGGATTCGATCATTCTTTATATCGATGTAAAGCCGAGGAAATATTCTATGGAATGGAGATGAAATATGTCGAATTTACCGACCGATTAAATAATCGAGAAAGTTCCAAAAGCGATATATTTATGTTTTAATTGTTATATATTATTCTACTATGCAATTATGACATGTCTTGCCTATCCTAATATTGTTTAACATGATTGTAATAGAGTATGCATGTTAATATGAAAATAAGATAGGAAGAGTGAGGAAACCTCAAAATTGAACTATAGGAGAATCTAGTAAGGAACTAGAAATTGTAGACAACTCTAAATGGCGATGCTCGGGCACGTGTTGTTGGAAGATACATCCTTGTCGAGTATTGGCCTAGTTGAGAGTGAACACTAGTATGGAACATGTGGTTAACCTTTGTGGTTGTGAAAAGGCAAGATAGGCCTTAAGGAGGTCTAGTCTTGTGATTGTCGAATACAATCGTGTTGTTGTATGTGATCATGTAATCATAACCGGAATATTTTGAGTGTAGTTTCATGGGTCTCGAGCTCCTCTGAAACGGGTACACAATTACTTGGTAGGTTTGATTCCCTACGTGTAGTACGATTGGAGCCTATGCTATGGGTAGAGACTTGTGATGGTTAACAGGCCATGAGAAGTGACGGTTCACGGTTAACAGGCCGATGATCCCGAATCCAATTCGTATGCCAAGTAACTACAAGGATCTATGACTCGGGTCGCCTTCTAGACGTAGAAGCGGACGGGAAGACGAGATGTCTTGGTATGGTTATCGATTAGTGATGTTGTGAGTTAATGAACTCATGTCATGTTTCCATATATTGTGAGAATTATAAAGTGTGAACTCAAAAGTCCTTTTCCCTTTTCCCCGGACTTGAGTTAGGATTGTTAGAACCTTGTTAATCCGAGAAGACCCATAAGATAGGGAACTCACTGAGATTTGATGTATCTCACCCCACGTTGTTGATGTATTTCAGGTGCTTCAGGTTCCGAGAAGGGTAAGGATAAGGTCGTGTGATCTTTTCCTTGTTTGTTGATGGCTAGCTTCCGTAGCGGAGTTTATTTTGAGATCATTGTTGATCTAGTTCTTAGTTTTTATCTTTTGAACATCTTATGTATATTATGCCTTTAGAACTTTTATTGTTGTATTTTGGGGCATGTAATATATATAATGTGTTAACTAGGAGCTTATAGTGTTTCAGTACCAAACACTTGGATTCATATATAACATTTATGCTTTGATGTATGAGTTTTATATATGGGTGTTACATTTGGGAGCCCTCCCATATCAAATCCAATAGTAATAAATGTTCCATTCATTTCATTTATGCTTTTTCTAAATATACTTGGATATATTTGTGAAAAATAATCTCATGATTTATCAATATTTATTCACTTTTAAGACTTGGTTGAACACCAACATGATCTCAAAATAAAAGGTTATCTAAACGGATGGAGGCAATGACTACACTACTTTCTTTAAAGTTTTCAATGATCATGGCATAACTCATATATTTAGTTGTCCATGTTAGGAAAAAACAAACAAAATATATCATAGAGAAAAAAAGAGGAACACAATCACAACACAAGAACGTATCATGAAAACTCCAAAACCGGAGAAAAAACCACGGCCGTTGTCAATAGACAACCAGATAATAACATTATGTGAAAATGTTACAACACATAATATACCCTCAACTAACTCAGGCCACCAGTATACTCACACCCTCCAAAACAAATATTTAACTACACCTCACAACACTCTAATACAGGAGTATAAGAAAACAAAGAAAGTCAAATACAAGCTTAAAGTGCTTTTGACTGATGCGTCTTGGAATGAATAACTTGAATCCTATATATTGCCTTGGATCCCTCTTCCTTCACAAAACTAAGTGATGTGGGACTTCAAGGAACTTGTATTCTATATATAGCCTTGTACTCTCTCTTCATTCACAAAACTAAGTGATGTGAGACTTTTTCAACATATATATTTTCAACCAACCCCAACAATCTCCATCTTGATAGAAAATAATACATAAACTTTCATTGTCTTCACCAACAATCATACTCCACCATAAAGAGTATAGTCACTTGAAATTACACCATTCCAAGAATTTACACATTGTCTTCACCGACAATTATAGTTTTAAAAACTATTATACTTTCTCATGAAGAATACATTTCACTTGAAGATAAACCACTTCCAGAATTTTACATTGTCATCACCGACAATCATATACTTTATCATGAAGAATAAATTTCACTTAAAGCTAAACCACTCCAAGAATTTCACATTGTCTTCACCGACAATCATAGTTTTAAAAAACTATCATCAACCACCTAAAGAAGAGTATACTTCACTTGAAGTTAAATTACTTCAAGAATTTTCACATGTCGAAAACCAGGTTGAAACATTATGGTGCAACTTCTTTGGTGGTGGGAAGCTCTTCAACCACCAACATAATTTTGCACCTTGTGTTATCCTTATTGTGTCAACACATCTTTGACTTGAACTTCCGACAAGTCAAAAAAAATTCTTCCATCAATTTTCTCTTTCCCAAACTGCACATCGAAATTTTTGACTGTAGCTCAATAACTCTTTCACAACACTACCCTTCTTTTCTGATGTGGAAGATCAAACAAAACTGCAAACATAGAGTATACTAAGAATAATTATCCCCGAATCGAACCAAAAGCTCTGATACCAATTGTTAACACAATCATAACAGAAGAACATAACAAGGAAACTCCAAAACTGGATAAAAAAACCACGGTTGTTGTCAATAGACAACTAGAGAATAACACTATATGAAAATGTTACAACACATAATATACCCTCAACTAACTCAGACCCCTAGTATACTCATACCCTCCAAAACAAATATTTAACTACACCTCACAACACTCTAATACAAGAGTATATGAGAACAAAGAAAGTCAAATACAAGCTTAACACTACAACAAAAGTAAGTTATAACATCGCACCTTAGACAACGCTTTAATACAAAAGCGCTGCTATAAGTTAAAAACAAGGAAACTAGCCATTTAAAAAAGTAAAAGCGCAAAAAAATATAAGACCTTAGACAGCGCTTTGGTCAAAAGCGCTTTATAAGGTCTTATAAATTTTAAAAAAAAAATTAATGGAAAATATTAGACAGCGCTTTAGTTAAAAGCGCTTTCTAAGGTCTTAAAAATTAAAAAAAATAAAATCAAAAGCGCTGTCTAAGGCCAACCTTTGAAAGCGCTTTTAAAAGCGCTGTCTAAGGTCCAGCTTAGAAAACGCTTTTATTAAAAGCGCTGTCTAAGGTATAATAAAATTAAAATATATGAATAGTCAGTATTCATTTTCATATTTTCGCTCTTTCTTCTCCCCTGCATGCGAACAGAGCTCAAAACCCTTCACCGAAAAACCTTCACCGTCAACCGTAAACCTTCACCGAAAAACCTTGCCGTCCGTCCGTTTCTGCTGATTTCCGTCGTCGTTCGTTTCTGCTCATTGCCGTCGTCCGTCCGTTTCTGCTCATTGCCGTCGTCCGTCCGTTTCTGCTCTTTGATACATTTCGTTCTTGCATTGCCGTTGTTACCGTCGTTAAAGGTACGTCGTTGTTGTGTTTTGTTAAGTTTTGTTAATGACGTTAATGAAAATGAGTTTTGTTAATGACGTTAATGAAAATGAGTTTTCGTTCTTTCTGCTCTTTGATGAGTTTTGTTAATGAAGTTATGTTGGACTGTTTTATTAATGAAGTTTTGTAGTGAATGAGTATGTTTGAAGTTTTGTTAATGAAGTTTTGTAGTGAATGAGTATATTTGATGAGTTTGTTAATGAGTTTTGTTAATGAAGATTTGTTAATGAAGTTTTGTAGTGAATGTGTATGTTTGATGAGTTTTGTTAATGAAGTTATTGTTTAGGTCGAAATTAGTTGGACTGTTGTTGGAATTTGAATTGTTAACATGCTAGTTTAGGTTAGTTTTAGTGAGCTAACTCCAAGTATTTTTGTTTAAAACATATTTTATTATATTTGTTAAATCGTTTAGTTTAGTTTAGTTTAGTTTAGTTTAGTTTAGTTTAGTTTAATGAAGTTTTGTTTAAAACATCTTCTAAATAGTTTAGTTTAATGAAGTTTTGTTTAATGAAGTTTTGTTTAAAACATCTTCTAAATAGTTTAGTTTAGTTTTATTAAATCTTCTAAAAAACTTTTATTTTAAAACATATCCAACTCTTTAGCCATTATAGCTAAAGAGGTAAAATTTGTTATATACTTGATTTCTTTCTTATATTTGTTATATATTATGTCATATTTGTTATATTTGATATCCTTGATTTCTTTATTATATTTGTTATATATTATATTTGATATCCTTGATTTATTTATTACAGGTTAGATGGCTACTAACAATGATCACCCACATGATGATGATCACCCACATGATGATGATCACCTACATGATGATGATCCCGATATTCAGGTTGGAAGTAACAGATCTATGGAAGCAGAGATTAGAAGAGGAATAACCATTATGAAGAGAGTGATCCGTGCTAGAGATCAAGGCATCACTTATAATGTGCATTGGAGCGCCCAGAATACACTTATTGAGCCTAACGGTCATACTTTGACAAGTTTCATTGGTGCACTTGTAAGGAATGCGGTTCCTATTACTTGTGATGATTGGAGATCCAAACAGTTGAAGGAAACCAAAGAAAAAATTTGGAATGAGATAAAGGTACCATAATTATGTCTTTAATTATGCCAACTAATTATGTCCTTCAAATTATTTGTACTAACCAATGTGTATGGTTTTTTTAGAGGTGCTTCAACGTCGAGGAAGAAAGAAAAGCTTTTTTGATGAGATTGGCAGGGAAGCTCCTAAGAGGGTTTAGGACATATTTAAACCGCACCTATCTTAGGGATGCTGACGATAACTTTGTTGATGGAGAGTATCCATCTAAATATGCAAGTTTGATTTCACCACAAGAATGGGTAACGTTTAAATCCAAACGGCAAACCCCAGAATTTACGCGATTAAGTGCAATTAATCGGGAAAGAGCATCAGCTCCCAAGTATAAATACAGGAAAGGACGTGTTGGATATGGACGTTTGGAGCAATCTTTGGTAAGTATCAATATATTGCAATGCTATAATAATTGTTCATCATGAGTTATAGTTGATCATATTATTTGGCTTTATATGTAGTTACAACAGGCGAATAGCTCTGAAACATCTCTTCCTGCACATGTCTTGTGGAAGGAAGCCCGTGTGGGCAAGTCTGGAGTTGTTGCAGTAGAGGTTCTACAAGTATTTGAGAAATGTGTAAGTATAACAATATTTCTTTAATTAAATCAAAACTTTATTAACAAATATTTGACAAATATTCGATATTCATCTGATTTTCAGGAGGCGTTATCTCAGTCTGTATCTCCAGACGATACCAGGAGCATACAAGTATATGAGGTATGCTTAAAACCGTTATAAACCTTTGTTAACCTTAATGTGTAGATTCAAAGATTTTACGAGCATTTTATTTTCATTTTTTACATGGTAATGTTATTTAGACTCCAACAAAATCCAAAACAAAGGATAAGCGGATTCCGGAGCATACCGAGTCCGTTGTTTCAAAAAAACAGGTACATCACAATTATATGATATTTATGCATAGAAAATGTTAAATTGGATATCTTATACTTCATCTAACAAATTATATGATATATAGCTGCCTGGTAAACAGATTAGCAACATTTCAATGCAAAAAAATGTTGGTGCTAAGAAGAGCAGGGGTAGAAAACAACCTATCTCCAAGTTTAGGTCGTGCCTCCAGACGTATCTACAAGTGACAGATATTATCACCGGAGGTGTTCGTCTTATACATATGGAGAAAGGTATCTATGGCTTTGAACATGACCAAATTATTAGTAATGAAGACTTCGAGCAAGTTTTCAATCATGAAGAATTGGGCGGCACTGTTGTCAATACATACGTGAGGTATATATCTGATCTACTTTGGTATATTAATTGAACAACATATTTACTTTATGTTTCAAATGAATAGTCTAATGTTAATGATGTTTTTATTTAAGGTTTCTGTATGACAGAGTTATGCGCCCACACGGATTGCAGCAAAGATTTGCATTCCTATGCCCGACGTCTGTCAACTTAACCTTAATAATCAATAAACCAGATGAGGTCCTGGCGTATATACGCGACGTCTTTATGGACAACCAAGAAACGGAAAAGTTGTTCTTTTTACCGTTTAATACTGGGTTAGATTTTCATTCTAAATTCATCTATTATAGTTTTTTTTGTATTTTGACGTCGTGTAAAAAGTTTCCATCTAACACTTGTTTAATCTTACAGTGGACATTGGTTGTTGGTCGCAATTAATCCTAGCAGAGCAATGGTGTATTATCTGGATTCGTTAGGAAATGATTGGACAACATACCCGGATTTGAAGAAGTGTATTGACACGTAAGTGAGATTGTTCTAAATATGAATGTGTATATTTATTTGTTTGTTTATTTATTTATGTGAATTTTTCTAAATATTCACTTATATTTTATTAGCGCTATACAAGCTTTCCTAGCACTACGAGCTAGCCATCTACCACAGCGGAGAGTCAACCCCATTATTACATGGAATACAGTGAAGGTATATTAATTATCACATGTGTTATTATATTAGTGATGCTACTTGATAAAACTTAGGATTTATCCATATTTTCTTTTCATTTGTAGTGTCCTCGGCAACGCAATCAAATAGATTGCGGCTATTTCATGTTGAGGTTTATGAGAGACACTCTTTTGTTGGATCGAATAGAGATTCCATCCGATGTATGTATTTCTAACTTATGAGTTATTTTAATATTAACACATATCTCTCATGTCTAATGAAATAGTTAAAACTAAATCAAACTATGTTATATTATTATGTAGTACTTTGAAGAATGCAAGTGTGCTCATTACTCAATTTCTCAATTGGATGAAATTAAAGAGGATTGGTGTCAATTCATTATGGAGCTCGGAATTTTACAAGGTATAATATTGTACTCTTACTTTAATTGATGAGAATTTAAATATGTGTAACTTTGTTTATGTATTCTTTTAATTGAATTACAATCTTTGTGTTTTCAGGACCTATAATGTAGATTTGAAGCATACCTTTGGTTGGATGCAAAAGTACTAGTATAAGTGATATGTGCATTTATACTAGTATATAATTTTGGTTTGTAATTTTAAATATATATATTGGTTTGAATTGCCAATTGTTTTGGATATATAATTTTGGTGTAAATTGGTACATTTAAATAGGATAAATTGGATTGATTTGAATCTCCAAATTGTGGTATTTTTCTGAACAGGTCAAAAACAGGTCAAATTCTGGTTGAAAAAACCTGGTAAAAATTGAGGTTTTAAAAAATTTATATAAAATTTTTCGTATACCTTAGACAGCGCTTTGGGTGAAAGCGCTGTCTAAGGTATACCAAAAAAGTCAAACAAGGTAGGGCTTAGACAGCGCTTTCACCAAAAGCGCTGTCTAAGGTATACGAAAAATTTTATATAAAGGTACCATAGACAGGGCTTTTCATTAAATATACCCACCTTTAGACAGCGCTTTTGGTATTAACCAAAGCGTTGTCTAAACCTATAGCAGCGCAGGTTTATACAGCGCTTAAAAGCGCTGTCTAAGGGCAAAAAAAGCGCTGTCTAAGGTCTTATCTGTTGTAGTGTAAAGTGTTTTTGACTGGTGCATCTTGGAATGAATAACTTGAATCCTATATATTTCCTTGGATCCCTCTTCCTTTAGAAAACTAAGCGATGTGGGACTTCAAGGAACTTTTATTTTATATATAGCCTTGGACTCTCTCTTCATTCACAATACTAAGTGATGTGACACTTCTTCAATATGTATATTTTTAACCAACCCTAATAATCTCCATCTTGATTGAAAATAATACAAAATTTTATTGTCTTCACCGACAATCATACTCCACCATAAAGAGTATAGTCACTTGAAGTTACACCACTCCAAGAATTTACACATTGTCTTCACCGACAATCATAGTTTTAAAAACTATCATACTCTCTCATGAAGAATACATTTCATTTGAAGTTAAACCACTTCCAGAATTTCACATTGTCATCACCGACAATCATATACTTTATCATGAAGAATAAATTTCACTTAAAGCTAAACCACTCCAAGAATTTCACATTGTCTTCACCGACAATCATAGTTTTAAAAAACTATCATACACCACCTAAAGAAGAGTATACTTCACTTGAAGCTAAACCACTTCAAGAATTTTCACATGTTGAAAACCAGGTTGAAACATTATGGTGCAACTTCTTTGGTGGTGGGAAGCTCTTCAACCACTGACATAATCTTGCACCTTGTGTTATCTTGATTGTGTCAACACATCTTTGACTTGAACTTCCGACAAGTAAAAAAAAATTCTTCCATCAATTTTCTCTTTCCCAAACTGCACAGCAAAATTTTTTATTATAGCTTAACAACTCTTTCATAACACTGCCCTTCTTTTCTGATGTGAAAGATCGAACAAAACTGCAAACACAGAGTATACTATGAACAGTTATTCCCGGATCGAACCAAAAGCTCTAATACCAGTTGTTAACACAATCACAACACAAGAACATAATGTAGAAACTCCAAAACCAGAGAAAAAACCACGATCGTTGTCAATAGACAATCAGAGAATAACACTATGTGTAAATGTTACAACATAATATACCTTCAACTAACTCAGACCCACAATACACCCACACCCTCCAAAACAAATATTTAATTACATCTCATAACACTCTAATACAAGAGTATAATAGAACAAAGAAAGTCAAATACAAGCTTAAAGTGCTTTTGACTGGTGCATCTTAGAATGAAGAACTTGAATCCTATAAATAGCCTTGGATCCCTCTTCCTTCATAAAACTAAGCGATGTGGGACTTCAAAGAACTTTTATTTTATATATAGCCTTGGACTCTCTCTTTATTCACAATACTAAGCGATGTGGAACTTCTTCAACATGTATATTTTCAACCAACCCCAACAGTCCCATACACATGAACAAAATTGATCTGCTAAAAGAAAGCACAAACACATAACTAAAGTTGACCTCATGCATGTAGCTAATGTATATATACCTTTTAGTTATTGGGGAAAAGCCTTCAAGACAATAGTCATAATCATAAACAGGTTACCTATACCACTCTTAAACTATTCTTCTCCATTACAAACTCTTTTCCATAAAGATCCTGATTACCATGCATTCAAAATATTTGGCTGTCCATGTTTTACCTATTTTAGACCATATTATAAGCATAAGTTTAACTGTACATATGAACAAAGTTATTGTTTTTACATAGGAAACAACCTTGTATCACTACTACGGAAAACCCCTTTCACAATGGTTTAAAAAGGGGTACCATCACGCTTGCCATACCGTTGCTAAGTAGAGTGTCGTTGTAAGTTCGTTGTTTTTACAACGGTCTGGAAACCGTTATTGACAGGCAGGACGCGCGCCATATATCACAATGGTTATGATAATAAACCGTTGTGATACATACACTTAGGTACTGGGTTCGAAACCCATCAGCAGCAAATTATGTAAAACATAACTTATCTATGATCTCGATTACAATAAATAACCGTTGTTGAAAGTTCACAGAGTTTATTTTATTATCTTTGATCTCAGTTACAATAAATAACCGTTGTTGTAAGTACCCTGAGTTTATTATATTAAATGTAGATTGCTTGTTTTCCAAACACCTCACTAAAGAAATATACATGGATTCAATTTGATGAAGAAGTCTATAATCTGCAAATTAAACTATTCTTGAAAACCAACTTAAACAAACCAATGTTTTTTTATTGCATTCGTCTCATCGTGCATTTCACGTTGTTTTACATATATATTGTGGTTTATTGATCTGACTCCTTCGATATATCGCTATCTTCGATTATAGTTAAATTTCCATAAGAACAATACATTGGATAATCTGCCTCATCATCATCACTTATCATCATAATTTTTATAATCAGAAGTTTTACGATTATAAGTGTTGATGGAGAGGCAGATTAACTAATAATTTGTTGCTAATGAAATTTAACTATAATGGAAGATAGTGATGCATCTAAGAAGCCAGATCATTATACCATAATATATATATTAAATAACGTGAGATGAACGATGAGAGGGATGCAATTCGAAAATATTGATTCATATAAGTTGGTTTTCAAATACAACTTAATTTGCAGATTATACGTATCTATGTCAAATTAAATGAAAGTATTTTAAGTGAGGGTTAGTGAAACAAACAATCTACATAGAATATAATAAACTCAAACAACATTATATACCAGGTCCAGATATTATAAACTCATATAATACGATTGCTACCACCAGCATCATCACCATGTATCATCCCTTTAACCTGTAAGGAAACACAGCAAACTTCAAAAATGAGCATCCTCAGTTGAAACCAAACCCTAAAACCATAATCCAGTGAAGAGTAAAGAGAGGAACGAGAATAATGCACCTTTTAATGTAATTATGATGTTCATCTAGTTTGGGAAGCAATGAAAAAGAAATACAAGGAGGAAGAAGCTTACACAAAAGCTTCATACTTCTTATATTTCTTTTCATTGTTTCTAAAATTAGATGAAGTTTGATGACACTGTTATTTCTTCATTTACTAACATCTTGTTCGTGAAGCTATGAAAAAAAAGGATAAGGTAGATGAAGTTTCCATCATAGCTTCTTGCTTCTTGTACTTTTTTCCATAGCTACACAAACATTATGAAGTTTCCAAAGTATGGTCTTTGTTAAGGTAGTGAAAACGAATCTGAAAAAATGAGAACAATCAACAAAAACAACATGCAACAAACGGGATAATCGGAAATATCTAACAATAGATGGAAGAAGAAGAATACATTAATGTATTAAGCACAAGATTCACGGCTAATAGTGAAAACGAAGAGAAAAAATGGGTTCTAGGGTTTCACTGTGAAGGCAACGGCGCTACTGTCAATAACTGAAGGTTAATTCGCTTATATATGGGTAAACTATTTCACAACGGTTAACAATACCAACCGTACAGATATGTATTTATTTATTATAAATATATCACTACGGTTAACCAGAAGAACAGTAGTGATAACCCTTTTATTTGTGAATTTTAAAATAAATAAAACAGAAAAGGTGCGCCTTAACGTTAAAGGAATAAAATATTTTATGGCGTTGAGGTTCGAACCGACGAAAGTTTGAGTGTATCACAACGGTTGGTTCTGTAATCGCTGTTATATACAAATAATTTTTAATCAAAAAACAAAATAAATATGGTAGCGCCTTAATTAAGATATGTCACCACGGTGTAGGGAAAAACCGTGGTGACCATGGCGTTGTTGAATGCGTGTTTTGTAGTAGTGTATCATGGTACTCTAAAAAACAAATTGTTGTCTCAAGATCAAGCACAAAACATGAATACATAAGTCTTACAATTGTGTCATCTAAAATTTTATGGCTTAAGTATCTATTCAAGAGTTACATTTTTCAACATCTTCTCAACCTACTATGTATTGCGACAACTTAAGCACATTCGTTTTAGCTTTCAACTCGATTCTTCACTCTCGCACAAAGCACGTTGAATTATATGTCTACTTCATTCGAGAAGAGATAAAAGCCAAAGCTCTCAAAGTCCTCTACATGCCAGTAAATGAGAAAACCGCAAACAATCTGACCAAATCAACCTCCATATCCACTATCTGCTAACTAAAATTCAGAATTTTCAAATTTTCAACCTTTAGTAGAGTATAGTAGATAACGAAATTAAAATTAGTTAAATTAGTTACAAATTCAAGTTACTTTGTTACACTTTCTAACTAAGTTAGTTAAAGTTGATTTAATTGTGTTACTTGTATCTCAAACCAATTTATTGTAAAGCTATTGTAACCTTTTTCATCCATTTAATCCAATAATCCTTTGATTCAATATTCTTATTAAAATAATCAATTTGATACCAATAAGTTATTATATAGTTAAATTTCACTCACCTTTAGTCAAAGTTTTGGGTAGTTAATAATATTAATTAAGTATCTACTAGGTGAGGTTTGTCTTGATAGTTACAACAAAAACCATAAACCTATCTAATCTTACCTAAATTAGAAAGAAGAATGTTACGTTTTATTCTAAAGTCGGAAAGTCGTCACCACCACCGACGCTTGTCATACTCAAATCCAACTCAAAATTTCAAATTCTAAGTTAAGATACGAAGTCACTATAATTCAATTTACATAGTCAAAACATGGCTTGGTAGTTGTATGGTGGACTTGCACCGCCCCAAACCCTCGGTCACACAAAATTAGGGGTGACAAAACGGGCCCGGCCAGTTGAGTATGTCCGTTTTATCCGCATTTTAGTATGGGATAGGCCAAAGATTTAGACTCTCACCCTCTAATGTGTCTGCTCCGCCCCGTCCGGTTTTTTTCGCGGGCTTTTGCGGGCACGAACATTTACATAAATTTTGCATTTTTAAGCTTAAAAGGTGCAGTGCCCGCGGGTTTTCTCCGCCACGCCTTGACTTTTTTGCGGGGTGGGCCTAAGTTTTAGGCCCGCATCCTTAACTATGACCGCTCCGCCCCGCTCCGTTTTTTCGCAGACATTTGCGGGGCGGGCCTAAACGGGGCGGACATACCCGTTTGCCACCCCTACACAAAATGGTTAAAAAGTAGTAATGCATTATTGTATGATATTGATACCTCCCTCATGAATACACGAGGCCGTTTTTGAAGATGTGTAAGGCGACTTACAACACAGAATTTTACACTTTTACACATAATTAAGTTATGATAAAAAGGGTCTTTAAAAACATATTCGACTGATAATTTATTGTTAAATAAGATTTCATAAAAATATTTCACGACTAAACCGAAACTAATTTAAACTTCATACACAAGATCTCTCACAAGTTTCTAAATATACCAAACCTCTCATACTCCACATTTCACTCGAATTATTATTTTATCATTTAAATAAAATAATAAATACAAAAAATATACTCTTAAATTTTATATCAATTCTTTTAAATTCTGATTTAAAATCTTCAATTTTTTAAAAAGAAAGAATGGTTTTATATTAGCTTGTTTTTACAAGTCTCACAAGCATATAATAGAAACCGTATTTTTCAAAAAGTTCAATAGTATTTTTCAAAAAGTATAGTGGTATTAACTTTGGTGTTTTTATTAATTGCAAAAATAATAATCTACTATTTAAAAAAAATATTATGGTGCACACCTATAATTTACCAGCAACCGGAGTGTTTCATCTTTTCTAATCCTTCTATGATTTAGAAGTTTTCTCATAATTGAAAGATACAACAAACACGACCCATTGTCGAGTGTGATAGACATCTCACTAAATAATAGATGAAATAATAACGTTCCAATGTGCCATCTCTCCATAAATGCAGTAAATATTCCTTGGTTGACCGTAACATAACCGGTCTTGCACAAATCTTTTATCCAAAATAGAGACAAAACAACGTGCAACCACTCATTATTATGCTGAGCCAAGTCAGATATAATAAATTTCAACGAATCACGGTCCTACAGAAAAATAAATTTACGTTAAAAACTTGTAATATAATAATAAACATAATTTAAAAAGAATGAATCCAACTAATTTTATCCCTTCGTTCTAGATATGTCTAGCAATATCGTCCGAGTAAAGAGACAGTTGTGACAACTCTATAGGGCCCTCCAAATACATGAGGTTGCACTGGCTCATCAAATTCAGCAATCTGAGATGATAATGACTCATCAGCATGAGGTCCCTTCGGTACACTGGTGCCTCAGGTACCGATGGTGACTCGGGTACCTCTGGCAACTGAATAAGTGAAACCAATCGCTTACATGAAGATGGAGGCAGATGCGTAAGTAGGTGATACTCGTCTCCTATGAAAAGAAGAATGTGGAGATATATTAAAACTTTCCTTAAAATATTTACCATCTAAAAAAAATTAAATAAGTTGATAACATTATATTTTATGTGCATAGTTACACTTACGTGCAGCTGTAGAGTACTGTAAAGAGAGGTTTTTTTTATTGTTCTACCCCAGTCTGAAAAAATAAATACCAAACTACCCTCTTTTAAAAAAAAATTACTAAGGTACCCTAATTTTTGTAGATACTCGCAGTCTCAGATCACGAGCACATGAAGGGATACGTGTATTGTGTATGCTCGTGAGCATGTGAAGAATTCACCAATGTTTGTTATCCCATTCCACGAGCACAACAACAATCAACACATAAAACCATTAAAAAAAGAAAAAAGTAATCCTTCACATGCTCGTGAACTGGGTTCACGAGCATACACAACATGTATATTCCTTCATGTGCTCGTGATCTGGGACTGCGAGCATCCAAATAAACTAGGATATCCTAGTAATTTTTTTTCAAAAGAGGGTAATTTAATATTTATTTTTTCAGACTGGAGTAGAATAGTTAAAAAACCGTAAAGAGAGCTCTATATACATCTCACGTCTCACGTGACATGTTGAAAATCTAGTGGCTCCATGGTGCTACCTACTACCTATTATATTTATAGTAGCAAATCAATGTCAGAGAGTAACTCCAGAATATTAACAGTGCATGAACTAGACAGGACATGGTAGTTGCATCTATCTACCTTGCAGATTCAATTCAGTGTCTTGTTCTTCATATTTGCACTGACTACACACCAAATTAGGCCCTTCTATTTGGATTGAATTTTCTGTACTTTGGTCAACAACATGAACGTCGGTAGAATTTCAAAACAACAGTATATGAATGTGCTTGAGTAATTATTTAGAATATTAATGTACAGTGTTTCTGTGTATCTATTGGATTTTACTGAATGTTTTGTCCAAATATTTGATGCATGCTAAATGTTCCATGTGGTTGTGTTGAAGCTAGCCTAGTATTTACAAAATGAAAAGACTCATCTTAGTTACTCAGGTGAAAGAAATAATATGTGATAGTATAAAGCTGTTTCACAGTGTGAACAAAGTAGGTTTAGACACAATTTTAAAGAATAAGCAATTGCTTATATCTAAACTTAAATTAGATTCTTAATTGAAAAAGAAAAGACTATTCGATGTAGAACACTTGAACATATTCACTCCCGCATAGGACTATTCCATATTTTTTGTTATATCAATTGGGAGAAGTATACTCTCATCAAGAATTAAATATATTCACTTTATTTGTAAGGAGAAGTTAACTTTTAATGTGGTTTTCTGTGTTGTACAAGTACATATGGTTTTGACGATGATAAGAGAAATTGAAGCAAAATCATAAACATTATAAAAAAAACAAGAAAATAAAAGAAATATAAAACAAATCAAAAAGCAAAAAGATGTATAGTGGTCGACGCAAATATAGTCAAGTGCTAGAAGCTCGCTTATGATCCTTTGATTTTTTATTATCTATTTAAATAGGATCGATTGCAATATTATGTGAGTATTTTAAAGCGCTCGCGCACGCACACACACACACACTATTATAAAATAGACATTTCGTAACACTCGTTTTACAATAGTCTTCTTGTTAACCGTGGTAATAATTTTTTTTTGGCGCTTTTTTATTTGGTATTTACTAAAAGGCATTTCACATCGGTCATAGGTACCAACCGCAGTGAAATGTATCTGGAGTGAAAGGATTCGAATACTAGCACCAACAATTTTCCATTTATCGTGACATAATAATCTTGATCTTGTATATCACCAAGGTTCTTATAATCAACAGTGATGAAAGGTGTTACTTATTTATATATAAGCAAAAATATCTCTCGCTTCAGTACATTACAATCGTCTCTTTCAAAATAAAACCCTAACATCTCTTTCACTCGTCTCTCTCAAAACAAAACCTTAACATCTCTATCACTCGTCTCTCTCATATGAAAACCCCAAACGTATGCAACCAACTCATCTTCTTCGAATGTTATCTTTGTTGTATCAAATATTAGCAAATGATTATCTTACAGATTCATCTTCACAATAGTTTATGTTTCAAAATCTGTTTATGCCTTAATGTTTATGTTTCAATAGCTTGTTTCATAATGTTTGAACTTTTTGTTTGTTTTGATTTGTCAGTAGGGATGCTTGTTTCAATAACGATGAGGAAACTAAAGTGAGCGTTGAAACTTGTGTGAAAGACCCAAAATGACATCCATTCAAAATAAACACAAGTTTGCAGCTTTCACTTTAGTTTCATCCTCCTTTAATTGTGGATGCCATTATGGGACAAGTACGCTTCTGAAACATTTTATGAATTGATATGTTTGTTGTATCTTGTATGTTGTTTATGGTTTGTTGTGGATGAATGTTGTTGTTAATGTATTATAAAAGATGAGTTTATTATATCTTATGTGGTTCGAGTGTTTTTCCAATCCTTTACCGAATATATAACCTTTCAGATTGCATTAGAAAGCCACAATATAATAGATAAATTTTTATTAGAAAACAAGTACACATTCCATTCTAGACAAAAATTCTTCAGCCCCTTATCTGCATTTCGCTCTTTAACCGTTAGAACTTTATTTAATGCTCGTTGTTCTTCCACCGTCCCTTTCCGCACCTCTAATTTTGTTCAATTAAAAAACAATAACAAATCTTAATATTACTCCTTATATTATTCTCACTCTCTTCTTCAACATTTAATATTAACTTAGAATTATTTTTGTGCTTATAGCATGAAACACTTAGTAAGAGTTGTTCTTGTGTAATTGATGGTTGATTTGGTTGAACTGTGACGAGGCCACAAGTACGTGTTTTTATCGATTTAGTATAAAAGATGTAGAATCTCATATAGACCAACTAATAAGTACCGTTATCTATTATTAATTTGTTTATCTAAGGCGATGCAATTGGTTTGTTCATGTACTTGGAAAATAAAGGTTTTTAAAATTGATTTATAATAACGAGATAACAAAATAAGATTCTCTTTGATCTTCGGCACTTACAAAATCCTATTTTATAATTATAACGAGAAAATGTTTCTTGTAGAAAAGAGATTAAGTTAAAGGTATCGCCCACTTACGCGTGACCAGTACTGGATTTTAATTATGTAATCCAATTGTTCACTTTCGCGTGTGCATGTTACAATTCAAAATTCCGTTTGGAAAATCAATTCATACTTCAAAAAGTTATTTTTAGTAGAAAAGTAATTTAAAGGTATTGTCCGCTTTCGAGTGGTCGGTACTAGATTTTAAACGTACAAGCGTTTGTTTTCGCATGTTTGCTTGTAAGTTTAAAATCTCCTTTTTGAAAATTATATTTTTATAAATTATTTAGAAAAGCGTTTTCCCTATATTTTAAAATCAATTTCTGAATTTTCTACAGTCAGATACAAGTTTCACTCTTTCGAGTTAAAACCGATATCACTTTATTTCTACTTTCGCAGTAAACTTTTAATATTAAAAGAAGATTTTCCAAACTTAAAAATAATCCTTGTAATAATCATTATTCATACATTTTATTAGAGTATTGTCGGTACGATAGCCTCACATTTCAAACTCAGTTGATTTAAGCTGACATGTTAAAAATGCAAAAAGTAAAGCATGTATTTATCTTAATCATATTGAAAAAAGTAGACATTAAATAAAGCATATGAAAAGCATTAAAGTAATATGGAAGAAAAATATGGAACCTAGAAGCAATTAACTTGAATAAAATAAATTGCTCCAGTCGGAGACTTTAATTCCGATACACATACGAAAACATCAACAACGAAATTAACAACAACAAATGAATTTAACAATAATAATAAAGAAAAGTAGCAGCTACATTTTGCAGAAAATAAATCTCCAATCACCTAAAATTATGGTTGCAAGAACACCTTAATGCAAGATGCAAATCTTTTTACAAATAAATTTATGGCTATGATAAAGCTTAGATGTCTAAAACTAATTTCTAAGGGCTAAAGTAGTGGTGGAGATTGAAAAACTGATTTCTGAAGCTTAAGGGAAAAAATCTAGGCAACGACATCATGACGGGCGTCTGCTGGAGCTAACGGCCTGCCCGTCATGACTCATCCCTGTAGGCTCATGACCGTGAGTCTTGACGGGAATTAGTTGGGTTGACGATCTGCCTGTCATGGTGCTCTAATGTGCCTTCCTTGTTTTGTTGACAGATGTTGACGGTTTGATCGTCCTTGTGGTATGACGACCGTCATGACAACAGTGCACCCGTCATGACAGCAGAAAACATATATTTTCTTCCTGTTTTTGCCGTTTTTGATCATTTTGACGTGCATAGGCCTCCAATTGATTAATACCTGACATAAACACGCAATACCAACATAACACTACAAAAATCTATAAAATAGACACTAAAACATGTGCAAATTGAGATAATAAAGTAGTGCATTTTACATGTTATCAAACTACCCCCACACTTAAACTATTGTTTGTCCTCAAGCAACTTTGCATGCGCATAAAAACATGTAAAATGTAGAAACATAGTAGGAAAAGGACTTATGAAAACATAGCATCACAAATAATCATATGTGGTCACAAGTTCGGATCGTCTAAAGTTAATTCGATTGGTACTAGTGTTAACACCAAGGATATTGTAGTGATACAAACTGCATTTTACGGACAAAAGTCTCCCTCCTATGTATACAAATTCAAATCATGGCATTGTATCATAGTCTCGCTATCTTATTTATTTCATCCTCTTTCATTTTAGACAATCACATTAAGACACTTAATTATCAATAATAGTGTCACACACATGGTAGGAAAGTCAGTTAGCGATTTTATTCATCTTTTCTTTTTTTATTTTCTCATTTTGATCAAAGATTCAGTTTTTGTTTGATTTTTTTTCAGGGTTCAAACTTCGTTGAGCTAAGTAGTCGGGTGGGGGTTACCCAACTTACTAGATACAATTTTCCCTTTTTATGCTTCAATTTTTTCGCTTATGTTCATCGACTAACCTACTTAATGTGTGACTATAGACAGAACCTGACTGGATAAATAAACTACTCGAGGATTACTACAAAACATAAATTCGAGACTATTGCACAATGGGTATTTAAATAGATATCCATATTCAGAAGGCTTTAAATGTTACTATCTCCGTTCCTTTTTATAAGAGAAATTTCACTTTTTAAGTTCATTGAGTAATCAATGTATTTGGTCAGTTTATAGACTAGATACATTGATTATTCAATGAACCTAAAAAATAAATTGTCTCTTATAAAAAGGAACGGAGGTAGTATAACAATACCAATTTTGTCAAAATTTTCACAAGTGTCCTTAACTTAGCCTATCTTCTTTTGTAGCCTATCTACTTTCAAAGTGCACTACGAATCTTAAGCCTTTTCAAAAATTTGATGGGTTCAAAAATTGGGAGGAATTAACAACATAGTAGAAACACACACATAAATGACCCGACAACACATGCATTGACTCGATAACACTAAATTAACAACGATACACTAAATTAAGAACGAAATAAAAAAAATATAAAACTAAAATAATTAAAAGCAAAACGGATAAACCTAAACTAAGCAAATAATTCTAAGGTAATGAAAGTGGGAAAACTCCTCCCTCACATTTAAATCATACATTGTCCTCAATGTAAGGACAAAAGTGCAAGTGAGAAGGGACAGAACCTAAAAGGAGCATCAATGTCGGTCATCACCAGGCTGGCAAGTTCGCATACCTTGGTCTTGGAGATGAAACCACATGTCTTGTATCATAGTATCCTACAGGTGTAATAGATGATTACACTCTTCTTCCCTTGCATTGCGGGTATTTAGTTCCATCTACAACTCTTGCATTTTTTAGTTCAACATGTTGAGCTTTTGATCATGTTCGGATTCATAGTTATTGCGTTCCTGCACCTCATAACACAGATTAACAACTTCTTGACGTAATGCATTGAGCTCATAGTCAATGTTATTTTAGTGATGATAAGTGAAACCTGCAAAAGAAGAAGAAGTAGAAGGGATATATGGGGGAGGTGCTTGTTAGGATAATGAACTTGTGGATGAGGGGAGTAGTGATGCTCAAGTGAAGGTGTGAGATAAGGGTATAAGTGGGGAGGAGATAATTTCTCTTTTTGATCAATCTCCTCATCAATGTCTTAGGCTTCCTATGCATTATTAGCACACACATCAATAGTGGGGCGAGCATAAGTACCTGCCAGAGCATCTAAGGGAAACAACCAGTTCCTTTCATCTCATACATAAATGTGTGCCTGATTAGGCAAAACAATACTCATCATTACTTAGTTCCTAATCATTAAGTAATACTCGTTCAGACATTTAACTTTTATGAATCTCTATTCCAGACACGAGTTTAGATATAATGATCTACTAGCTTGCGTGGGCTCTTTGGCGGCTAAACCTAAGGCTAAAGAGATATAGGTTATCAATCCTCCAACAACAATGTCACCGGTCCTAGCTTTTACTACTCTGGTCATTTGGGCGAGCATGAATTGCACTACATGTACACGGTGGGGGGTAAACAGACATTTGATGTAAATCTCTTTCGAATTCACGTTAGACCGAGAAGATTTTCTTCCCTCCACACTAGTGGCATACTCGCCGGTCAGTCTCTCCAAAAATCAATATGCCATGGCCCTTCCGTAGGCAATTCATCAATAACCATATTTTTAATTGGGGAATGCATCATGTCCCCAATCAAATCCTAGTTAAGTTGATATTCTCTATTGAACATCCAAAAAGTATTGCATCCATTACCTCGTGATAGAACTTCAGTATGTCATATTTGAAAGAACTAAGGAACTCGAGTTTTAGCCTTAAATATGTCATGTGTTGGAAAGTCATAAACTGACTCCACTCTATCTTTTCAAACATCGAGTTGACTGACTCAAACAAACCTTAAGTTCTAAGGCATTATGTATCAACATACTTGGTTGGAATGATTTCACGCTGAAATAATTTCTCAAAGTACTTCCTATGCTCTGGGTCTCTAAACTCAGTGTCCATATAATCAATGTTCTGGCATTTTTGCGAAGAAATTTGGGTTGGGGGGGGGGGGGGGGGGGGGGGTAGGAGGGGGAACCTAGATTTGGGTGTTTATGTAAAAAGGATGTAAGTTTGATTTTTGAAGGGGGGAATGAATGTTTGGGAAAATATGGGTGATAATGACGGTTTTAGTTTTTTATTTGGATGAGAAATGGGTGATAATGGTGGTTTTGGGTGGTGCTTCAATGGATTTTTTGAAGAGAGAGTTGTTGGGGAAGTTGAAGATTTGAAAAAGAAAGTGTGGGAAATGGGAGTGAGACGCGGGTTTTTTATGAGGGGTGGTGAGAAAAAATCCAGAGATTGATTAAATGAGTTCTAAAGTGATTAAATGAGGAAGCTAGCGAAATGTCTCAGCCAAACACGGTCTTGACAACTCTGACGAGCGTCAACTAAGCTAACGACCTTCCTATCGGCATTCGAGTGGTCAGATTTTTCTTTTTGTTTGCATGACGACCGTCGTGCCTCCTAGATGACGTATGTCAGACCTTATTTGGCACATTTTTCCTTATTTGCATGTCATATAGAAAGAATTCTTATTTTGCCATTTACTTTGATTGAACCTGCTCCTTTATTCATTACCTAACAACTAAAACAAAAAAAAAACCGTGGGTTGCCTCACACACGACACTTCATTTATGTTGGTAGCTCAACTCGTTAATGCTCGACCCTCAGGGGGGCATAAGACTACGGTAACACCTTGTCCTACTTATTTTTTTGGATGGTAATGCTTTATCTTTTGTCCATTAACTAAAAACTTTCTAGTGGACTTACTTTATACTTTTATTGCACCCGATTCGCTTACTCTTGTCACCTTAAATGGCCCCGACCATCTAAAGCGAAGCTTTCCTGGGAACAATCTCAACCTAGAATTAAAGAGTAGTATCAGCTCTCCCTCATTGAAATCTCTCCTTGTGATGCACCTGTCATGCCACTTTTTGGTTCTTTATTTGTAAATTAAGGCATTCTCTTACGCATCCAACCTTAGCTCTTCTAACTTATGCATGTACAAGATCATGTTACCTTTTGAAACAATATAGTCCATGTTTAGGGCCTTGATGGCCTAATAAGATTTATGCACTAGCTCTACCAGAAGGTGGCAGGATTTCCCATAAATAAGTTTAAAGGGTGTGGTTCCTATAGGTGTTTTATAGGCTATCCTATAGGCCCATAGTGAATCATTCAGCTTTGCAGACTAGTCCTTTCTTGAGGTGGAAACTATTTTATCAAGGATTTGTTTTATCTCCCTGTTAGAGATTTCCACCTAACTGCTTGTTTTCCAATGATAAGGGGTAGTCTCTCTATGTCTCACTCCATATTTCTTTAACAGGTTTTCAAATACTTTTGATATGAAATGAGACCCACCGTCACTTATAACAAGTCTAGAGATGCCGAATCTTGGAAAGATAACATTTTTGAACATCTTTGTCACTACACGAGCATCATTAGTGGGAAAAGTTATTGCCTCAATCCACTTAGACACATAGTCGACATCAACCGATATGAACTTATTTCCCATTGAATATGGAAAAGGACCTATAAAACTTATTCCCCATATGTCAAAGACTTCCACTTCCAAGATTTTTTTCAAGGGCATTTCATCTCTCCTCAAAATATTCCCAGTGCGCTGACACCGGTCACATTCCGTGGTAAAAATATAAACATCTCTGGAAATTGTAGGCCAGTTAAAGCCAGCTTAAAGAATTTTTGTTGCGGTTTTGGAAATACTCATATGCCCTCAATAAGGAGAGGCATGGCGGTGGGTGATAATGCTTTCTAATTTCACATCAGGGACACATCAGCGAAAGATATCGTCGACACCTCTCTTGAATAGGAGAGGATCATCGAAATAGTAGTGCTTGAGGTCATGGAAGAACTTTTTATTTTGCTAATAGGTCAAATATGGAGGCAAGACTCTAGCAACGAGGTAGTTGATGAAATCAGCGTACCACCGAATGGTAAACTTAACTAATGTTGTTGCCTTCTCTGTTTTTGTTACTATGTTTGGGCTTCCTCATTGATATAACATGTGCAATCAGCCTATCATAAAGGAGGTAGTCGTTTATGGGAAACTCTTTAACTTTACCATCATTAATCCTTGATAAAGGATCTGCTACTACATTCTCTGTTTCTTTCCTATCATGGATCTCCATGTCGAACTCTTGTAGCACTAGTATCCACTGAATAAGTCTCGGTTTCACATCTTTCTTGCTTAGTAGGTAACTAATAGCCGCATGGTTTATGTATATAATAATCTTCGATCCTACTAAGTAGGAACGAAATTTATGGATAGAAAACAAGATGGTTAGAAGATTTTTTTCAATTGTAGCATAATTAATCTGAGCTTCGTCTAAGGTCCTACTAGCGTAATAGATGGCGTGCAACTTTTTTTATCTTTGTATTGTACCAAAATAGCTCCTACTGCATAGTCGCTTATATCGCACATGATCTCAAAAGGTTGGCTCAAATCTGGAGGTTGCATTATAGGGGTGAAGATCAATGTGTTATTTAACAGCTGGAAGGACTCATGGCATCATTCATCGAAGATGAACTCAACATTCTTCATCAGATGACCAATCAAAGGTTTGGTAATTCTCGAGAAGTCTTTGATGAATCACCGACAGAAACCAGCGTGTCAAAGAAGGCTCCAGCCTTTTCTTAAAATGGTGAGTGGCTATAGTTTCTTAATCACTTTTATCTTAGCCTTATCAACCTCAATTCCTCTCACGGACACTAGATGTCCAATGACTATGACTTCCTTCACCAAGAAGTGGCTTTTTTCCCAGTTCAGCACATGGTTGACTTTCTCACACCTCTCAAGTACTCTCTCTAAATTGGCTAAGCAGTCATCAAAACTCGACCCACATACATAAAATCATATGTGAATACTTCCATGAGATTCTCTAGGAAGTCAGTAAAGATAGCCATCATGCATCTCTGGAAAGTGGCAGATGCATTACACACCCTAAATTACAGGAAAATGTACCACAAGGGCACGTGAATATAGTCTTTTCTTTGTCACTCTGGTGAATTGTGATTTGAAAGAATCTTGTGTAACCATCCAGGTAACAGAAGTGAGAGTGCTAAGTTAAGTGCTCAAGCATATGGTCAATAAACGGGAGAGGGATGATCCTTCCTGGTGGCTTTATTCAGATTTCAATAATCAATACAAGTATTCCATCCTGTTACAATACATGTGGCTATAGAGTCTCCTTTATTATTATTTACCACTGTCATCCCACCTTTCTTTGGTACCACGTGTACCAGACCAACCCACTTACTATCAGATATAAGGTAGATAATCCCAACATCAAGAAGCTTTAATACTTCTTTCTTTACCACCTCTCTCATGTTGGGGTTCAGCCATCTCTGGTGTTCTATTGAGGTTTTAGAATCCTCTTCAAGTAGAATCTTGTGCATACACACATAGGGGGTGATTCCCTTAAGGCATTTATAAAATATCCTATTGCCTCGGGATATCTTTTAAGCATAACAATGAGTTTCTCAGTTTCGTCTCTACCTAGATTGGTGTTTACAATGAATGGCCACTTATGCTCATTATCTAGAAACGCGTATATGAGGTTTTAGGGTAGTACTTTGAGCTCTATTTTTGGCTGCTCTGGCTCTAGCCCCGAGGTATGAATAAGGGTGAGGCACTCATTTTGATTAGTTGGATTCACATCCAACATATCCTGGTAGATTTCAGCCTTGTCATTCTCTGTCGGAGTCACATTCAACTCTTCAGTTGGGGGTGGCTCTGACAATGGCTCCTTAATGAATTCATAAGTTATTTCTACGAAGCAGCAAAAATCATTAGCAAAAGGGTTATTTAAAAACTAAGATAAGATGAACATAATCTTTTCATCTACAAACTCGAAGGTGAGCTTTCCTCCTTTTACATCTATTATAGCACCAGCAGTAGCTAATAAGGGTCTACCTAAGAGGATTGGGATGTGATAGTCTTCCTTAATATCCATTACCATAAAATATATGGGAATATATAACTGGCTGATTCTTAATGGTACATCCTCCGATATTCATACTGGGTACTTTATTGATCAGTCATCCAGCTGAAGGGACAACTTTGTTGGCTTGAGTTCTCTTAAATTGAGCATCTCAAAAATAGAAAGAGGAGTCTAACTAACACCAGCTCCTAAGTCACATAAAGTTTTGTTAGTGACGTACTTGCCAATAACACAAAGAATTGAGAAGCTCCCTGGATCTTTAAGTTTGGGCAACATCTTATTCTAGATTATAGAGCTATACTCCTCAGTGAGCGCCATTGTTCCATCGGCATCGAGCTCCCTTTTGTTGGTCACGATTTCCTTTAGGAACTTAGTATATGAAGGAATACTAATATAGAGGGTCTTCAGAAGCTCCACAAACTTCTTAAATTATCCATAAGTTTTAGACTCCACAAATCTTTGAGGGTAAGGGATCAGAGGCTTTTAAAGAGGAATGTGTATATATGGTTGTTCCTTATCTTTCTCAACCACCTATTTTACCTTCGATTTTTATCAATTATCAACTACTATTGGTTCTCTCACAGTGTCAGTTACCTTCTCAAACTATTTCTCTACACTCTTCTCTACAGTCTGATCTCTAACTCTCTTGTTAACAGGGCCTTCTAACTCTGTTCTGCTTTGCGAAGTTTTAGCATTAGCATGTCCTTTGGGATTAGGTTGTGGATGGCCAGGAAATATTTCAGCTTGGGCAGCAATAGTTGTTTGCTGCTGGACCACTTGAGATATCTAGGTCTCTAGCATTTTGTTGTGGGTAGCCATAACATCAACTTTGTTGGGTGATAACACCGAAACACACTGCGTATTTGGCTCGACTTGCACATATTTTGTTATTATTTTGCTTACATTTCTAGTATTATACTAGTATTTTGTCTGTATTTCAGGTACATAGCCAAGAGAGAGTCATACTCGAAGAAACGAGGCGAATCGGATGAAAACGGAGAAAAAGGAGCAGTTTGCACACACGACGTCCAGCCTGGCGTTCGCCATGGAGGTATCCATGAGGTGGATGACGTGTCCCGCGCACCAACGGTCACAAAGACCATTTCCATACATTTTGTGAAGGTGGAGTTCGCCACCCTAGACATGGCGGTCGCCATCTTTGGCAATTTCGCCCCAGTCAAAGGGCAGTTGGAGATTCACTCCAATACTCCCTCTTTTCTCTTACATAAACTTAGATTATGTTACCTGGTTTCCATGGCTTGATACCATTATAAAGAGTTATTGAAACTCACTTTTAGGATCATCCAAGCTTAGTTACAACGTAGGCCGTAAGTTTACATTCAAAAGCTTTAATTCTTCACGTCGGAGAGTTATCGCGTTGTTGTTGTCATTGAGTTTGGAGCACTTTACTTTGTAGCTTTTAATCTTGCCGCCATTTTCATTCTGTCCAATTTATTTTCTGTCTATTTCCGTTGTACCAGATTCAAGTCTTCGATTGGAGCAGGTTCTTATTATTTTCAGTTCTATTTACATTTTTATTGTCTATTTTATTTACTTTGCTTTACTTTATTTATTTCATCGTCGATCTTTATTTTCCTCGCCTTATTTAATTTATTTTCATTGCATGCTTTTTATTTCAATCGTATCGCTTTATATGTTTAAATCTGCATTCCAAACAAAGGCTAAATTGTTTACCATGAATATGTCTGGCTAAACCGATAGTGCTGGAATGTGAGGACCTTTGATTCGACGGTACTTTGTCTGTTGTTTCTTTAGGATTACTATTGGGGTTGTCTTGGTTTTAATTCATTTTTTCCGAAATTAATTTGATCGGTTACTACAAAATTAGAATCGTGACACGTCGGGTAAGATCAAAAGTCCTCTGACACCTAAGATTACAATTGATTATTTTTTGGATAACAAATACTGTGAAAACACTTTGTTAATTAATTAGGAGAGTTTAATATTTCTAGAAAGTGAGTTTAAAATTATTTGCGGACGCTTTGATAAGTTTATGATTCGGTTATTCGAGTAAATGTCGGAAACGCTTTAAAGTTAAGTTTTCCAATCAAAATCACTTTTCAACTGAGCTTAAGAAGTAATTACTAAAAACGAATTTTCTACTTTAATGCAAACGCAACCGGGCATGCGAGAGCAGACGGTAAAGATTAGAGATTAAGTCCGGTTCTGATTACGCGAAAGCGACGATTCCATTTTAATTAAATCTTTTTCAAGGGAGAAAATATTTCCCCGTAAGTAGTTCTATTAGAAATAATAAGAGTATTGTTGATCGATGAGAGCCGTATTCCAATATTGCATCTTTGAATTTGTCAAAAGTTTGGTATTTTATTTTGTTCCTATTTGCATAACCTTTATACGATCGCCTTAGATAAACACTGTAGCAATTGAAGATGATGGATTGACCATTAGGTATCTGTGGGATTCAAAAACCTTTTTATATTACTCTGATGCACTCCGTATACTTGAGGATAGCATGCATCATTGGCCAACTGATTAATCAACTCATTATTATGAATATTTTGATTCATAAACTCCTTATTTTGTTGAGTTTGAAACAAGACAAAGTTCTCCATCATTAGCTCCAAATTTTACTTCTTGGGGGCTGCGAGAGAAGCTTCTTGGGGGCTGCAAGAGAAGCATGGGCTCTTTTATGGTTTTGGAAACCTGGTGGAGTAGTGGGTACAGGACTAGGTGCAAACAAAGCATTGTTCTTCTTGTAGGAGAAATATGGATGAATTCTCCATCCAGGATTATACGTGTTGGAATACGAGTTTCCTTGTGCATAATTGGCATGGTCAGGGCTGAGCTTAGCTAATAACTGACAGTAAGTAGTGACATGTCCAGGGACTTCAAAATCTTGTAGTTAGGAGTCACGACAACTATGGTAGCTGTGGGAGTGATGGTCAAGTTATCGATCATTTAAGTAAGAGCATCTACTTTAGCATAAATGTGATTGAAACCACTCACTTCGTGCATACCGCCCTTGGGTTGTATTTTCTCAAAGGGAGAGCATTCGCTTCCCCATTGGTAGTGGTTTTGTGCCATACTCTTGATCAGAGCATAGACATCAACAAAAGGTTTGTTCATTAGGGCTCTGCCCATAGCATCATCAATGGTCATTCTTGTATTATATAGAAGACAATTATAGAATGTATGAATAATTAACTAATTTTATAGCCTGTGATGTGGGCAGGCTCTCATTATCTCCTTATATTTCTCTCATGCATCAAAAATCGACTCACCGTAATTCTTCCTAAAGTGATTAATTTGGTTCCTTAACTGAGAAGTTTTGCTAGGCGAGAAATATCTCATAAGGAACACGTTATTTAGCTCATTCCATGACGTTATGCAATTTGACGATTGAGTCTGTAGCCAAGCTCGTGCTCTGTCTCTCAAGGATAAGGGAAATAGACGTAATTGAATGCCTTCAGGGTCGACACCATTAGTTTTCAGTGTGTCAGCAAATTGCATAAACACATAAAGGTACAAATTCGGCTCCTCAATTTGGCTACCGGAGAACTAGTTCTGCTGCACAATTTGCAATAGAGAGGGTTTCAACTCAAAGTTGTTAGCCTTGATTATAGAATTAACAATACTTGAGTGTGGCTTATCTTGAGACGGTACGGAAGAGTCCTTTAGAAGACGATTATCATTTTTCTCAACCATATGAGCACGAAGTTGTTCTAACCCGCGTCTGATATGCACCCAACACTTGATTTCATTTATCAGATGAATTGATTCCTAGGAGGACCGGGTCTTTTGCATACTACCGACAACAAGAAAAGTAACATAAAAGCAAAATTTTCCTTAGTCTAGATGGTGTAATAACAGAGTACAATATTGACGATATTAGTCCCCGACCAACGGAGCCAAAAACTTGATACGTCCGCAAATGCACGAATTTATCGGTTTAGTATAAAAGATTTTGAATCCCACATAGACCAACTGACAAGTACTGTTAACTGTTGTTATTTTGTTTGTCTAAGGCGGTGCGATTGTGTTTGTTTGCGTACTTGGAAAATAAAGATTTTTAAAATTAATTTATAATAACGAGAGATCGGAATAAGATTCTCGTCGACCATCGGCACTCACAAAATCGTACTTCATAATTATAACGAGGAAATGTTTTCTTGTAGAAAAAGATTAAGTTAAAGATGTCGTTCGCTTTCGCATGATAGGTACCAGATTTTGACTCTGTAATTTAATTGCCCGCTTTCATGTTGTTGCGGTGAGAATTGGATAACAAGCTATTAATTAACTTGCATCGCACATCTTTGAATTCACCACCGAGCTTTGATTTATCCAAAGGAAAGGGTAAAGATGAAAAAAAAACCTTTTGCGCTATATGAAGACACAGCTAAGAGATCGGGGATCGGGGGTTGGTTATACTAAGGGAAGGTATTAGCACCCTAAGTATCCGTAGTACTCTAAAAGAACCTCTTGTTTATGTTTGTGTTATGTTATGTTTGCTTGCTAAAGGAATCTGCTAAAGGTAAAGGTGAAGACCTAAGGATATATACACTAAGTTTGCTCGCCAAGACATCACATCTTGTGCCTACGTATCTGACTTAAAGAATCAGAGCAACCGTAGTTCACCTATCTAAGGGTGGTAAGGCGCATGGGCCTGCTGCAGTGGGGGTGTGAGTATGAGCTCAAGTAGAGTTTAAGAAACTCTCTAAGTCTAAGTTGTAATGAGGGAAGTGAATACTCAAAGTGATGAGTCTCACATAGAGTCCAAGAACTCTAACTTAATTCTAAGTTGTGATATTGAATGGCTTATGAGGCCAAGGAGGGAGATAATGAGCTTTCTATGACTTTGAGTTCAATAGAGAGGCTTTCCTTTGGAAGGAAGGGAGGAATAACAATTTCCTATGGGCAAGAATGTTATAAAGGGAACAACCAAGAGAGAATAGTATCAATCAAGTGTAATTAAACTCAAAAGCATAATTCAAACATTCATATATGGCAAGAGGTAGTTATATGCTTCACAACAGTTAAGCACATACATATTATTTTCAAGCTTGAAATTAACGGCAAAACAATCAAGGTAAAGGACTTAGTAACAAAGCCACACAAAATCCTAGTATGAACATATCCAAAGTTAACAGTCTCTCTCAAAATATCCCTCTCATATACAAAACAACTTAAAGATCAAATGGTTTCTAGAGGTAGTTTAAAAATTAAGCAAAAAGATTTATACCTATTTTTTCAATTTTGAAATTAAATTACAAAATAAAATAAATATAAATACCATGGAGAATTAATTTAACCATTAAAGACTAATTATAAAAATTTTGGGAATTTTTAGTAAAAGAAAATATTTTAACTTAATTAAAATTGAAACAAAGAAAATAGAATTATTTGAAATTAAAAAGGGGGTGTATTAACAATCTGACATTGAACTAAAAGGAGGTGGCAGCGTATGGGCCCTCAACCCTGGGGGGTGTATGAAGCAAATTCATTGGGCCCAAGTCCAGCTTAAAACTGAAAGGAAAATGAAAATAACAAAACAAAAGGGGACTGGGGCGAGGGGGATTCGAACCCCAACCCCTTTGGTTTCAGCGTATGGTCTTTACCACTAGGGTGGCTATACATTCGTTGTATATGCCACCCCCATAAATATTTAAGCTATGAAAGTTCCTAAATGAAATATTCCAAGCACAACCACATAAAAACAACGTGACATGTTAAACGAACCAATCAACCAGTCACCAAATCTTAAACACAAAAGGACAAAAAACTATCATGACCTATCACACATTGCCAACACATAATCTTTCATGCAAACCAAGAACCACAAACTACAATTTCATCGTGAAACACCAGCACATGCATCATGGCAAACCCTTCACTTTCTCAACCATTTTCAATAACAATCCTTACACAAATTCCATGAAATAAGACATCAATTTGTAAGGCATTCAGAGCTGAATAACACTGAACCAAAACCAGCTCAAAACAACAATTTGAACGAAGAGAAAAAGGACGTGAAAGTCAAGTGCTCAAACTGGTATGAACTAGCAGAATGATGATACATAGCACAAGTCCAAATAACTAAACATATTATCATTTGAATCTAACTTAGATGCACAATAGGGACATGTGATAACATTCAACAATAACTGTGGTAGTGTAGAAACATGACAGAGCTTCAACAACTTACTATGAAAATCTTAAAAAGAAAAGAGGTTGGTATGTTCAGATTAAGAAACAAGTTGCAAAGTGTTGTCCTTGTTGTGAACCATTCCATTTTATACACTAAACTCAGTAAAGATACAATCACACAATACAAAGATAATGAAAGAAAAAAAACATTTAAGAATTATACATGATCATGGAATCAGTGAGAGAATGTGAGCCAATATTATCAAGTTATCACACTATGATTGAATGTTATTATCTCAGTCTAACATGGAATGGACACAATGAAAGTTCAAATATATAAACCTATAACATGAGGAACTGGCTATTTCTGAATCATGACAACATATACTCAAACATACATGGCATCAAAGCAAACCAGGCAAGGGCAACATTACATTTATCATATCAACATAGCATCAAACCAAACCTTTTCATGTTGTTCACACATAAAGATCTATTTGTTCAAACTAGGCACACTGTCATGAATAGAAGGCTTCAAGGATTACTAACGTTAATAATATTACACGACTCAATCATCTATTCCATAGGGTTACTTGAACCAATGTCAAAATAAATGAACAGGCATACTCATAACTATGAGAGAGCAAGGAAAATAACAAAAATTGGTCACCAACATGGCATAAAACACAACCTTCAAGCCAACCTAACATGGATAGTCTGAACATTTTCAAGCATTTCAAATTCATTATAAAGATGTGGACAATATGTCATCCAATTATCAGCTTCAAAAAATAATCATCATGTAGGCTCAATGAAATCATGGCAGTACAAGTTTTCAACAACATACTCAGTGTGCAACAGACATGAACTTATTTATGCGGCCCTGGCATGATGTTATAGTGTATAAGGGGTGGTGAGAGCAAGTTTATGCCTGCAAACAACTACATGTTGTTAACCTAAACTATCATGAACTAAACACTTAAGAAGCAGTTCAAAACTTTAAATCATAGCATTGGCACCAAAGTGCTCCAAACCAACAACTGACACTGTACAATATTGATGCCAAAATAAACACAATAATATATTTGAAACAAACATTCAGCATGATTTTAGATATAAGATGATCATGACAATAGTATGAACAATATGAACATGATTAGTGAAACGGTGTGATATTTACCTAGTGGAATAAGAGATAGTGAGAGCAAAACTGATCATGCCAACAAACAAGTTACATGTTGATAACCTAGTATGAGGTGAACTACTTAGAAACAGCTCAGTCCTTGTTATCACATGAAGAGATTAACGCAACATTACTTCAAACCAACAGTTTCCAGTTTCATTACAAACATCACACTATCACATTTGAAACCATTTCAGAGTAACTCAAATGCAATATGTGTATGATAACAAAATGACATGCCAACATGAATATAACAATGATAAAAAAAAGTGAAGAATACCTAATGGAATAAGTCCACTGCACCCTCAAATGTAAACTGAGTTTCCTTTTCCTCCAACCTCGCAATGGCTGCCAAAAGCTCTTTTCCTTCTTCCTCCTTGCTAAGCAAAAAGAAACTTACGAGTTCTTCAAGTTTGGAAATGTGTGTTCAAGTATTGTGGTGATTGTTGGTGTCCTTCACTGAAGTTCCATACTCTATTTATAAGAGAAAGTGGAAGGGCTGAGGTATGGGCAGAAAAGTGCAACTTGCCAAAACCACCCTTTTTGTCATCGTGCAAGATGGAAGCATGACCAAGTCTCCAAGTTTCAAGGACACAGTTGGTGATCAGACTATGCTTCTGAGTTGCTTAGCTGGATTGATGGGATTGGAGCATGGCTCAAGTTCTGCACAAAGTTTGGAGTGCCCATGCTTTGAAAAGTCTATCTTTCATGATGTCATGCTTGATCCACTTGTGCCAACTTGTCCAAACTATGTTATTTTAAGGTTACAACTTGATGAAATCGTGGCAAGGATCCAAATAGTGTTAAGTTGGTCTCTAAACATCAGAAAAGTGAAACTTTTGGTGATATTATGATTTTTCTAAGTGTAAGACAAAATGCCAATATACCAACTTTAGTGCACCATAACTTAATAACCATTGATCCAAATTGTGAGATTTTTGAAGCTTTGCAAAATAGGCATTTGATAGAACAAGTTTCATGTGGAAAAATTCTTGAAATGAGGTTTAGAATGGTGTGAAAATCAACCATGAACTCATGCACCCCGAGCTGCCAAAAAGACTTAGAAAAAAATTTTAAGTTATGGAAATTTCACCACTTGAAACACCTAACTTTAACACATCATAACTTGAGATTGTCTTATCCAAATGAGGAGAACTATACATGCTTGTAAAGCTTTAAGAACAAGGAACGACTTTCATGTTCAAAGATTTTTTATTTGAAGCTTGGAACTAGGTGAAAAATTGAGCTAAAGTTGGATGAAAATTAAGGTGAAAATGCTGGAAATTTCACTAAGTCCCAAAGGCAACTTATCTTCCAAGTCTTATAACTTAAAAACCATGCATTTTTTGAAGAGGGGCCCTCTAATACATTTTGAAGATCATGGAAAGAGCTTCCATTTGAGCTTTTAGTCACTCAATTTGGATGTGTGGTTTGAAAGTTATGACCTCTGCAATTTTGCACAAGAAGTGAATTTTCCACATTTGAAAAGTTACAAAGACCCAACCTTGCTTCCTTTGCAAGAAACCCTTCAAAACTTGATATCGCATGCCATAACTCATCAATGAGACATGTAATGATGGATTGAGGACTTGGATGCTTTATTTTGGATCAAAATCCCCAAGGTTAGAGTCTCAGTCAAAACCCTAATTTCACTTGTGAATGCACTTGAATGATCTCTGATGATCTTGCTTCTTCAATCACAACTAAGGCTCATAGATGGTCTCTAGAGGTGTCTACTATCACATGGAGTCATGTCCCAGGGCTTGAGAACAACTCATGATCAATGTCAAAGGTCATGATTGTCTTGTCATAACGAAACCCTAATTGGAGGCAGGGTGAACTTGTGGCTCAATGCACTTGGTGATGAGAGCCAGTCACACTTGAATTTTTGTTGAGTAAGACCTCTAGGATGTAGGTGAGCTCACATGGTTACATTTGGAGCCTTAATTGTCTTTTTGAATAGGTACCCTCCCTGATTCATGTGTGAGCTTGGCTTAGGAGACTTTGCCCTCCTCTTTGTATAAGTCCTGGCGTTTTACAGAAGAAACAAACTTGCAAAATGAAATGGTTAGTTAACAATGCATATATGATTGAACCTAAATGTCAATGCAAGATGTTATGACATCTAAGGGGTAAAATTTGGAGTACAACAGTTGCCCCTATTTAAATAGCTTTACCGGATTGGCACGGGGAAAGAAGGCTCTCGGGACATCCAGGTGAAAGGTATTTAAATATAGCAAACCGAAATTTTTTCCCTTAGATGGAAAGCAGATGCTAAGGACAAACAACAGACATGCAAATGCTGACATGCCATGAACTTCTAGTATGGTGATATGATGCCATGATAGTGCAAAAATGCAGACAAACAAGACACCAAAGGATAAGAGCAACCAAACACAGGTGAGCTTCACTGGAGAAGGATGCAGGTTAGCAACCAGGAGAAAGACTCCCTGGGGAGACTCCAAGGAAACACTAGGGATAGAAAGATAAAACTGAGGGGAAATCTCACAGATCCTCACTAGAGATAAGAACCAGAGAGGTGTTCTCCACTGGAGAAAGATCCAGGGAGATGGACGACAGGTTCATAGGTAACCGGACGACACTGGGGGGAAATAAAAGAACACTCTTTACTGGGTATGAAACCAGAAAGAAGACATGATCTTCCCTAGGGATCAATTAACAAAGAATCAATCAGGAAGAATATCAGAAAGAGAAAGGCACATCCGGAAGAACATCAAATGGCAAAAGAAAACAGACATCCAATAATGGCTTTGAATGAAAGGTACAAATCACAATATCTAATAATGGCTTTAGATAAAAGTGAACAAAGCAAGGATCCGAGAAGGCATTGGATACAAAAAAAATAATCATCCAATAATGGCCTTGAATGCAAGGTACAATCACAATATCTGAGAATAGTATCAGATGAAAGTGAGCAAACAAGGGTAATCCAAGAAGGCATTGGGTGAAAAGAAACCAATCATGCAATAATGGCCTTGAATGAAAGGTACAAATCACAATATCTGAGAAGGCATGAGATAAAAAGTTAAATCTGAGAAGGCATCAGATGTAAGGAAACCAGACATCCAATAATGGCTTTGAATGAAAGGTAAACTCAAACTATCTGAGAAGGCATCAGATGCAAATGAGACAAAAGGTGAGTTCCAAGAAGGCATTGGATAAACCACAACGTCCAAGAAAGCATTGAACGAATATGAACAAGGAGATATCCAAGAAGGAATTGGATCAACCACAACGTCCAAGAAAACATTGAACGAATATGATCAAGGAGATATCCAAGAAGGCATTGGATAAACCACAATGTCCAAGAAAGCATTGAACGAATATGAACAAGGAGATATCCAAGAAGGCATTAGATGAAAAGAAATCACAATATCCAAGACATTATTGAATGACTGTGAACTTTCAGGAATGGCACTGAAAGTAAAGGAAAATCACTATATTCAGGAATGGTATCGAATGATAGTGAGAGAGACATCCAGGAATGGAACTGAATACATAGGAGAAAACTCTTCCAGGAATGGCACTGAATGAACAGATAAGACTTTCAGGAATGATACTGAAAGATATCCAAACAAATTTGATGGGGGTTACTGACGATAGGAAAAACTTCCAGGAATAGCACTGGGAGAAATAAGAGAAATAAGATATCCAGGAATGGCACTGGAGATCATGAGAGACGGACATCCAGGAATGACACTGGAGTGAGAGAATATGAAAGATCCAGGAATAACACTGGAATAAAAGAAAGCAATAAACAACAGGACTAGATGCTCAAGGAAACGACAACATTCAGGAACGACACTGAATGAAATAACGGATAATGTTTTGGTAGGCACCAAGTGAGTCGGACTTTGACCACAAGGTAAGACGCGGATAACGACACGGCCTTGGGCGAAACGTAAATGAGGATGAAACACTCATGATATGTATATGTATATGAATTATGCAGATGCTGACGACACAACTCGACTCTTTTAGTGAGAAGACAAGACTGGAAGACTAATTCCTCAACACGGAGATCAATGTCATTTTGCTTGGAGACTAGAGATGCTATTGCTGGACACACCTCTGCCACACAAGTATACTGTATCAAGTGATGATCCTTGTAGGGAGGATGAAGAACTGCTTAGGGATTCTTCAAGTAACTTGCCCCAGATTAGCTGACTGTTGTAGATGAACTGATCATTGCTTCAGTTTGTCTGATTCTGTAATGACTGTTTCATAGTGCTTTTGGAATGCTTGCCTCATTATGAGTCTTGAAAAATCTTTCGGATGAACCAATTCTGAGAAGGACTTGCCCCTGAATAACAACCCTTGAACTGATTCTTCAACAGGATTTGGAAAGAACTTGCCCCTGATAGGATCACCGACCAAGTTTCTTAATTGTTTGAAAATTCCTTGAGAGGAAAGCCAGTTTGCAAACAAAAGTATTTGTACAAACATGGTAATTTTAAAGCAAAGTCATGCAACTTTTGAAATCAAAATTATTTTTGGAAGATGCAAAACAAAATGAGTCACTGGTCTGAACACGGCGGTTCAAGACATTTAAAAGTGAAAGGTAAAGCACAAGTGTAATGCCAAAACAAATAACCTGCAAAGATCTTTGGGAGTCAGTTTACACAACCTTGCTGTAGTATGCTTTCAAAATAACCTTGCTTCAGTTAGGTCTTTTGAGGGTTGTAACGTGGCCTGGTTCATGGTTTAAGAAACAAAGGATAAAGGCTCAAAGTTTATTTGTGCCCACCCAAACTTTGTGATGAACTCCAATCCTAAGCTCAGTTAACTCAGGTTTTACACTCAGGTTCCCAAAGGTTGGAAATTGCACTGATGATAATAGTGACGATGGTTCAGAAGTCAAGGGACTTTGAAATGGCAGCCATTGCTTCCTTACAAAATTGTTTGCCATTGAGGACTTTCAGGATGAAAATTTAAAGGTTTCCTCTTTTTGGGTTGCCATACAAACTTTCATTTCTTTTTTTTTAAGGCAAGGTCGTGAGCTTCCCATCTTTCTTAGCTTTTGCCTTGAAAGGGACTCGGCTCATTCTTTGGGTAAGGAAAGTGACTAAACAACTTAATGATTTTGGTGAACCATCATTGGTATTTGACTTGAGAGACATCTTCGACACTTGCTTGCTGTGTGCGAAGGAAAATTTGTGAATGCAACCATTATATGAAAGGTATTTTGTATGGACGCACAACCAAGTTAACTGAGAACTACCCTGCCCCAGGTTAAGATTGCAGGTTTTTTGTAAAGAAAGAAAACTCCTACTTCTAGGCTCGAAGGGGTTAACGAGGGATTATCTTCCTTATTTCTCCAGTGTTTAGGGATTGAAACAATGCCTTACATCGTCAGCAAAGTTTAATTAGAAGCATACCAATAGCAGTTATGAGTATAAAGTTTTCATCATTCTCCCTCCAATCTTTGCATAATAAAAAAGAAAGTGGAAAAAGAGATAAAATATTTTGCAAAAGAAAGCATAGAGATGTAAATAACAGACAAAATGAATTGAATCAAAAGTTGCAATGCTCATTTCATTAATTTTGAAAGTACAAACATAATTGAAAGCAAACAACTATTACAAAATAAGGAAGATGCAAACAACCAGAAACAAGACTTAGTGACTAGTTAAACATAAGGATGAGATGTTCTGTCTTTAAGAAGTAGTTGAGCTGAAGTCGACTGAAGCTTCACTTGGCGTGCCCTGGCAGAGGGTTTCTTTGGACATTTGGATTGTCCTTAAAGGAGATGATTTTGTTTCTCGTCAATTCTTGTACTTTAGCCTTCAATGCAAAGCAACCTTCCAAGTTATAGCCTGCATCACCTTGATGGTATTCACAACGAAGATCGCCCATATAGTCGGCTGGAAGAGGATTTGGAGGAGGAGGCATAGGCCTTGTGGTAATTAAATCTTGCTGAACCATATCAGAATAAAGCTCGGTGTATGTCATGGGAATATGATCAAATTGATTCCTATTACGGTATTGGTTTTGTCCTGCAGTCAGACGTTGGGAAGCTTGAGCTGGTCGTGGAGTAGTAACCACGGGAGTAACAGCAGCAATAGTAGGGTGAACAACATACTGAGGTTGGGGATGAAGCTTTCTCACTTCAAACATTACAGCGTTAGTCTGATCTTCTCTTTTCTTCTGGAAGTTTCCATAAGATTTCTTCACAGCATTGGAAGATTCAGCAGCTTTTGACACTTTTCCTTTTATAAGTCCATCCTCGAGTCTCTGACCGATAGTAACCAAAGCAGTGAAATTGGAGGAAACACTTCCAATCATCTTCTCCCAATAGAATGGGGACAGAGTATACATGAACATTCATGTCAATTCTTTCTCAGTCAAAGGAGGTTCAACTTGGGACGCCAACTCCCTCCAGCTCTGAGCATACTCCTTAAAAGATTCCTTCTCATGCTGAGTAATGTTTTGCAGTTGGCGGCGATCAGGAGCCATGTCAAGGTTATACTTATACTGCTTCATGGAGGCATTTACAAGATCTTGGAAGCAGTGAATGGAGTTTTGCTCGAGACCCATATACCATTTGAGTGATGCCCCACTCAAGCTATCCTGAAAACAGTGGATAAGCAGCTTCTGATTTTTGGTATAAGCAGTTATCTTGTGACAATACATGACTAAATGAGCCCTTGGATAAGAATGGCCCTTGTACTTCACAAATTCTGGAGTTTTGAACTTAGCAGGCATAACAAGATCAGATACTAAGCACATGTTATCTGCATCCACATTGAAGAAGTCGGTACCCTCAACAGCTTTGAGTCTTTTGTCTAAGGTCTAAAACTGCTCACGGACAACTTTAGGTTCAACAAAGTCTTCACAGTCTTCTCCCTGAGCACTGACAGCATTTTACTCAAAGAGGGGATTCTCAAAGGGAGCTAGAACAATCTGTGGAACAGCATGGACCGCAGGTCTGGGATCGGTGAAAATAGGAGCTTGAAATACAGGCATAGCAGTCTGACCAACCATAGCAGAAGATACAATCGGTGGAGAATAGTTATGTGGCAAACCAAACTCGGACCAAGTTGAAGGTGGCATTTGAACCGGTGGAGGTTCAGCACTTGAAACTTCCTGGATGACAGTTCTTTGGGGAGGTTCTCCTCTAGCAATCAAAACCTGAAGCATCTCAGTTAGTTTAGTCATACTTGATTTGAGGTCATCGATCTCCATTCGGACCTCAGCATTGTGTGCCTCTTGCTCTAAAATTTTGCGTCTGTAATTAGCTCTAGTCCGGTATCGGTGTCGAGGAATCAGCTTGACGACTCACAGGTGACACTGAAAGATGGAGACAGCTGGAGATGAGCAGTTGGAAAAACAGACGCATGCAATGAATCATGTAAAGATGCAAATGATATGCAATGCGATGCAAACAGGATGTAAAACACATGCAACAGAATCAAGAGTTCGAGGTCACAGCATGGAGTCTGGGTAAAGAACCAACCACAAGGTGTGTACTAGGGTTCGTGTATCCATAAAATAGGGTTCTAAGAAGTTCCCAGAGTCATCGTAAATCTTTCGGATATTATCGGCCTACGTGACTACTCACGCGGGTTAATAATATTCGCATGATAAACTCTTCTGAGTGTAGTATCGCGTATCAACCATTTGGGACTACTCCCTCATAGCCATCGCACTACGTCCTAAAAAGGTCAAGTGGGGTGAAGGTAACTACGGTCCTCAGAATCACGGGCTCTCAAATTGGGAAGAGTGGCATCAATGCAACTACTCACATCAGACATCAACAATCCCAAAGGGCCTCAACTGAGCGTGGTCATCATATGCCAAACATATTAGGACTACTCCCAACAACCGACTATTGATTACACCACAATCCTATCATAAGTGCTCTCAAGTCCGGGTTAGGACTTATCTCACCACTCAAAGTAACAACTCTGCACACAAAAAATCCAAGCACAACAGGCAAATATACAGATATGAATACACAAATGTACAAGCAAACAAACATATAAATAACACAAATACAAATAAGGTGGGCTTAACCCTCTTAGGGGATATCCATCCCCAGTGAAGTCGCCATTTATGTTGCGGTGAGAATCAGATAACAAGCTATTAATTAACTTGCATCGCACATCTTTGAATTCACCACCGAGCTTTGATTTATCCAAAGGAAAGGGTAAAGATAAAAAAAAACCTTTTGCGCTATGTGAAGACACAGCTAAGAGATCGGGGATCGGGGGTTGGTTATACTAAGGGAAGGTATTAGCACCCTAAGTATCTGTAGTACTCTAAAGGAACCTCTTGTTTATGTTTGTGTTATGTTATGTTTGCTTGCTAAAGGAATCTGCTAAAGGTAAAGGTGAAGACCCAAGGATATATACACTAAGTTTGCTCGCCAAGACATCACTTCTTGTGCCTACGTATCTGACTTAAAGAATTAGAGCAACCGTAGTTCACCTATCTAAGGGTGGTAAGGCGCATGGGCCTGCTGCAGTGGGGGTGTGAGTATGAGCTCAATTAGAGTTTAAGAAACTCTCTAAGTCTAAGTTGTAATGAGGGAAGTGAATACTCAAAGTGATGAGTCTCACATAGAGTCCAAGAACTCTAACTTAATTCTAAGTTGTGATATTGAATGGCTTATGAGGCCAAGGAGGGAGATAATGAGCTTTCTATGACTTTGAGTTCAATAGAGAGGCTTTCCTTTGGAAGGAAGGGGGAATAATAATTTCCTATGGGCAAGAATGTTATAAAGGGAACAACCAAGAGAGAATAGTATCAATCAAGTGTAATTAAACTCAAAAGCATAATTCAAACATTCATATATGGCAAGAGGTAGTTATATGATTCACAACAGTTAAGCACATACATATTATTTTCAAGCTTGAAATCAGAGGCAAAACAATCTAGGTAAAAGACTTAGTAACAAAGCCACACAAAATCCTAGTATGAACCTATCCAAAGCTAACAGTCTCTCTCAAAATATCCCTCTCATATACAAAACAACTTAAAGATCAAATGGTTTCTAGAGGTAGTTTAAAAATTAAGCAAAAAGATTTATACCTATTTTTTGAATTTTGAAATTAAATTACAAAATAAGATAAATATAAATACCATGGAGAATTAATTTAACCATTAAAGACTAATTATAAAAATTTTGGGAATTTTTAGTAAAAGAAAATATTTTAACTTAATTAAAATTGAAAAAAAGAAAATAGAATTATTTGAAATAAAAAAGGGGGGGTGTATTAACAATCTGACATTGAACTAAAAGGAGGTGGCAGCGTATGGGCCCTCAACCCAGGGGGGTGTGGGAAGCAAATTCATTGGGCCCAAGTCCAGCTTAAAACTGAAAGGAAAATGAAAATAACAAAACAAAAGGGGACTGGGGCGAGGGGGATTCGAACCCCAACCCCTTTGGTTTCAGCGTATGGTCTTTACCACTGGGGTGGCTATACATCCGTTGTATATGCCACCCCCATAAATATTTAAGCTATGAAAGTTCCTAAATGAACTATTCCAAGCACAAACACATAAAAACAACGTGACATGTTAAACGAACCAATCAACCAGTCACCAAATCTTAAACACAAAAGGACAAAAAACTATCATGAGCTATCACACATTGCCAACACATAATCTTTCATGCAGACCAAGAACCACAAACTACAATTTCATCGTGAAACACCAGCACACGCATCATGGTAAACCCTTCACTTTCTCAACCATTTTCAATAACAATCCTCACCCAAATTCCATGAAATAAAACATTAATTTGTAGGGCATTCAGAGCTGAATAACACTGAACCAAAACCAGCTCAAAACAATAATTTGGACGCAGAGAAAAAGGACGTGAAAGTCAAGTGGTCAAACTGGTATGAACTAGCAGAATGATGATACATAGCACAAGTCCAAATAACTAAACATATTATCATTTGAATCTAACTTAGATGCACAATAGGGACATATGATAACATTCAACAATAATTGTGGTAGTGTGGAAACATGACAGAGCTTCAACAACTTACTATGAAAATCTTAAAAAGAAAAGAGGTTGGTATATTCAGATTGAGAAACAAGTTGCAAAGTGTTGTCCTTCTTGTGAACCATTCCATCTTATACACTAAACTCAGTAAAGATACAATCACACAATACAAAGATAATGAAAGAAAAAAAACATTTAAGAATTGTACATGATCATGGAATCAGTGAGAGAATGTGAGCCAATATTATCAAGTTATCACACTAAGATTGAATGTTATTATCTCAGTCTAACATGGAATGGACACAATGACAGTTCAAATATATAAACATATAACATGAGGAACTGGCTATTTCTGAATCATGACAACATATACTCAAACATTCATGGCATCAAAGCAAACCAGGCAAGGGCAACATTACATTTATCATATCAACATAGCATCAAACAAAACCTTTTCATGTTGTTCACACATAAAGATCTATTTGTTCAAACTAGGCATACTGTCATGAATAGAAGGCTTCAAGGATTACTAGCGTTAATAATATTACATGACTCAATCATCTATTCCATAAGGTTACTTGAACCAATGTCAAAAGAAATGAACAGACATACTCATAACTATGAGAGAGCAAGGAAAACAACAAAAATTGATCACCAACATGGCATAAAACACAACCTTCAAGCCAACCTAACATGGACAGTATGAACATTTTCAAGCATTTCAAATTCATTATAAAGATGTGGACAATATGTCATTCAATTAGCAGCTTAAAAAAATCATCATGTAGGCTCAGTGAAATCATGGCAGTATAAGTTTTCAACAACATACCCAGTGTGCAACATACATGAACTTATTTATGTGGCCCTGGCATGATGTTATAGTGTATAAGGGATGGTGAGAGCAAGTTTATACCAGCAAACAACTACATGTTGTTAACCTAAATTATCATTAACTGAACACTTAAGAAGCAGTTCAAAACTTTAAATCATAGCATTGGCACCAAAGTGCTCCAAACCAACAACTGATAGTGTACAATATTGATGCCAAAATAAACACAATAATATATTCGAAACAAACATTCAGCATGATTTTAGATATAAGATGATCATGACAATAGTATGAATAATATGAACATGATTAGTGAAATGGTGTGATATTTACCTAGTGGAATAAGAGATAGTGAGAGCAAAACTGATCATGCCAACAAACAAGTTACATGTTGATAACCTAGTATGAGGTGAACTACATAGAAACAGCTCAGCCCTTGTTGTAACATGAAGAGATTAACACAACATTACTTCAAACCAACAGTTGCCAGTTTCATTACAAACATCACACTATCACATTTGAAACCATTTCAGAGTGGCTCAAATGCAAGATGCGTATGATAACAAAATGAGATGCCAACATGAATATAACAATGATAAAAAAAAGTGAAGAATACCTAGTGGAATAAGTCCACTGCACCCTCAAATGTAAACTGAGTTTCCTTTTCCTCCAACCTCGCAATGGCTGCCAAAAGCTCTTTTCCTTCTTCCTCCTTGCTAAGCAAGAAGAAACTCACGAGTTCTTCAAGTTTGGAAATGTGTGTTCAACTATTGTGGTGATTGTTGGTGTCCTTCACTGAAGTTCCATACTCTATTTATAAGAGAAAATGGAAGGGCTGAGGTATGGGAAGAAAAGTGTAACTTGCCAAAACCTCCTTTTTTTTTCATCGTGCAAGATGGAAGCATGACAAAGTCTCCAAGTTTCAAGGACACAGTTGGTGATTAGACTATGCTTCTGAGTTGCTTAGCTGGACTGATGGGATTGGAGCATGGCTCAAGGTCTGCACAAAGTTTGGAGTGCCCATGCTTTGAAAAGTCTCTCTTTCATGATGTCATGCTTGATCCACTTGTGCCAACTTTTCCAAACTATGTTATTTTAAGGTTACAACTTGATGAAATCGTGGCAAGGATCCAAATGGTGTTAAGTTGGTCTCTAAACATCAGAAAAGTGAAAGTTTTTATGATATTATGATTTTTCTAAGTGTAAGACAAAATGCCAATATACCAACTTTAGTGCACCATAACTTAATAACCATTGATCCAAATTGTGAGATTTTTGAAGCTTTGCAAAATAGGCATTTGATAGAACAAGTTTCATGTGGAAAAATTCTTGAAATGAGGTTTGGAGTGGTGTGAAAATCAACCATGAAGTCATGCACCCCGAGCTGCCAAAAAGACTTAGAAAAAATTTATAAGTTATGGAAATTTCACCACTTGAAACACCTAACTTTAACACATCATAACTTGAGATTGGCTTATCCAAATGAGGAGTTCTACACATGCTTGGAAAGCTTGAAGAACAAGGAACAACTTTCATGTTCAAAGATTTTTTATTTGAAGCTTGGAACTAGGTGAAAAATTAAGCTAAAGTTGGGTGAAAATTAATGTGAAAATGCTGGAAATTTCACTAAGTCCCAAAGGCAACTTATCTTCCAAGTCTTATAACTTAAAAACCATGCATTTTTTGAAGAGGTGTCCTCTAATACATTTTGAAGATCATGGAAAGAGCTTCCATTTGAGCTTTGAGTCACTCAATTTGGATGTGTGGTTTGAAAGTTATGACCTCTACAATTTTGCATAAGAAGTGAATTTTCCACATTTGAAAAGTTACAAAGACCAAACCTTGCTTCCTTTGCAAGAAACCCTTCAAAAATTGATCTCTCATGCCTTAACTCATCAATGAGACATGTAATGATGGATTGAGGACTTGGATGCTTCATTTTGGATAAAAATCTCCAAGGTTAGAGTCTCAGTCAAAACCCTAATTTCATTTGTGAATGCACTTGAATGATCTCTGATGATCTTGCTTCTTCAATCACAAATAAGGCTCATAGATGGTCTCTAGGGGTGTCTACTATCACATGGAGTCATGTCCCAGGGCTTGAGAACAACTCTTGATCAATGTCAAAGGTCATGATTGTCTTGTCATAACGAAACCCTAATTGGAGGCAGGGTGAACTTGTGGCTCAATGCACTTGGTGATGAGAGCCAGTCACACTTGAATTTTTGTTGAGTAAGACCTCTAGGATGTAGGTGAGCTCACATGGTTACATTTGGAGCCTTAATTGTCTTTTTGAACAGGTACCCTCCACGATTCATGTGTGAGCTTGTCTTAGGAGACTTTGCCCTCCTCTTTGTATAAGTCATGGCTTTTCACAGAAGAAACAAATTTGCAAAATGAAATGGTTAGTTAACAATGCATAGATGATTGAACCTAAATGTCAATACAAGATGTTATGACATCTAAGGGGTAAAATTTGGGGTACAACACACGTGTACATGTTATAGTTCAAAATCCCGTTTGAAAAATAATCAATTCTTACTTCAAAAAGTTATTTTTAGTAGAAAAGTAACTTAAAGGTATTGTCCGCTTTTGTGTGGTTGGTACTGGATTTTAAACGTACAAACGCACGCTTTCGCGTGTCTGCTTATAAGTTTAAAATCGCCTTTTTTAAAAATTAGATTTTTCTAAATTAATTAGAAAAGTGCTTTCGTTGTATTTTAAAATTGATTTATAAATTTTCTACAATCAGATACAAGTTTCACTCTTTTGGGCTAAAATCGATATCACTTTATTTCGACTTTTGCAGTAAACTTTTAATATTAAAAGCATAATTTCCAGACTTAAAAATAATCCTTGTTATCCTCACATTCCAAACTAAGCTGATTTAAGTTGTAAGGTTAAAAACGATAAAAATAAAGCATGTATTTATCTTGTTCGTGTTGAAAACATCCGACATTAAATAAAGCATATGAAAAGAAGTAAAGTAATATGGATGAAAAATATGGATCCTAGAAGCAATTAACTTAAATAAAATAAACTGCTTCATTCAAGGACTTTAATTTCGATACAAATACAAATATAGCAACATCAAAATTAATAGCAACAAATGAATTCAACAACAATAACAATGAAAAGTAGCAGCTACACTTTGCAGAAAATAAATCTCCAAGCACCTAAAATTATGGTTGCAAGAACATCTCAATGTAAGATGTAAATGCTTTTACAAGTAAATTTATGGCTATTGCAAAGCTTGGATGTCTAAAACTGATTTCTAAGGTCCTATGTATAGGCTGAAATTCGTACTAGAAATTATCAAAAATGTGCTAAAGTAGTGGAGAAAGTGGTAGATATTGAAAATTTGTTTTTGAAACTTGGGGCAAACATCTCGGCAACGACGTCGTGACGGGCGTCAGCTGGGGCTGAAAGCCTGTCCATCATGACTCATCCACGTAGGCTCATGATCGTGGGTCCTGACGGGCGTCAGCTGGCCTGACGATCTGTCCGCCAGGGTGCTCTAACATGTCTTCCTTGTTTTGTTGACCATATGCTGACAGTTTGACCTTCCTTGGGGTATGACGTCTCTAACATCTCTAACGTGACTTGTATTTTCTTCCCGTTTTCTCTTTTTTTGATCATTTTGATGCGCAGAGGCCTCCAATTGATTGGTACCTAAATTAAACACACAATATCAACATAACACTACAAAAATCTATAAAATTGACACAAAAACATGTTAACATTGAGATAATAAAGTAGTGCATTTTATGTGTTTTCACACTATAATTGTAAATCAATAGAGTATTGATCTCTTAAAACTCTAATATTATTATAATTGTTGCATGTTGAACATGAGATAAAAGTTTTGTGTAAGAAGGTTGTTGGCTAATCATGCTATTAAATTATGTTTTTAGTGGAACTCTTAAGAGAAATTCCTTGGAGACTGGAGTAGGCTACATGATTTAAAGTCAAACTAGTATAATTTCTAGTGTGTTATTTTCTTTCTATTATCTCTTTTTATATTTATTATTTTACAATTTCACACATTATCTCTATTTCTTCTCTTTTATTTAAATTTTTAAAAGTCATTTTTATCACAAATCGCCCTACATGTCTTGTGTTTGAAGTCACTTCGGTAGCAAAAATAAGTAAGTGAATCGCTAACAAGCTTCATTGAGAGGTTCAACAAGAATACTAGTATATTTGTAGTCTAATTTCTTAACATTAAATATGAATCACTGGCCATAAATAACATACATCCTCATCTATAAGAGAAATTGATTGGACAATTAATCTAGGTTATGGAGAAGAGTATGCAAGTGGATGAAGAGAACCACGTGATGGTACCTCATTTGTTAGATATATTTTACATTTTTCATATTTACAATATATGATAAGTGATTATTGCATATACCCATTTTATCCGTTTTTGTTTGTTTTTATTGATTTCAGATAATAAGGAAGTGTCAGGAAAGATTGAATAAAAAAAGAGGAAAATCGTGCATTTGCAATTTATCCTGGTACAAAAGACATGTGGCCAACACGGTCTGGTCGTGTCAGCTGACATGGGCCGCCGTGTTGGCCTTTTAAGGAGTCTCTATAGTAATTTCCTAAGGACAACACATTCTAGCAGTGTTACCTGACATTACCGTGTTTCTTGACACGACCCCCTATGTCAAGCCTAGTTTCTACTGCGAATTTTTGCATTCTGTAACGTTTTCCCAACATTTGGACTTCCTAAACTGATTTTTGTCATCCATAAGTGATCATTTATGTTAGTGCAATAATTATGAATAATTAAGAGCTTTTGGAACATTTTTGTGACCTTTGGAAGTCTGAAACTGACTAAGACTTAAAGCATAGTGGATGTTAATGATAGTGCTATAATTATGAGTGATTTAATTGTTGGTTTTTTTTATAGATAATGCACTAGAGCTTAAGCAAAAGGGGAGAAAAGTTTGTGATAGAAACTTTGCAAGTACATTTGTTCCATCTTTATTTTCTAGCACCTTTACTTTGTTTAAGCTTTAGATTTCTTCTTATTGTTAATTCAGTTTACTTGTTTTCATTCAGGTTCTTTATCGCTTTTGTTAATTTCTTTATTGCAATCATATATATTTATTTTTCTTTGTTTATGATTTCCCTCATGAGTGATTAGTTTTCTAAGGACAAGGGGTTATGAGATTTTATCTCATGGCGATCCCAAATTGATTTATCCAAACATGAACCATGAGAATTATTAGTATTTTTATTTTAGGATCCGAAATCTTAAATATATTTGTGTCGGTTGTGAAAGCAAAGGCAAGCCAGATATGATCGTAGTCCAAGGAGATATGAATCAATATCAGGCTACAAATTTCTAACCAATTAAGTTTGAGGCGGCGCTGACAAGGAGAATCGATCTCATTTGAAAAACAATCAAGTTGCAGCGTTGCGTGACAAGACATTTCGCTCTTGGTTGAATCGTTTAGTTGTGCCAGAAACAGATCTAGATATACACGCCACGAAAGTGGGTGTCATACATATTTATTTACTTTTCTATAAACTGCATAGATACTCTCATGTTCGAATTCAGATACTCAATAGGGTGAGTCAAGATAGATAATCACTACCCCCCCGTGTCCTGATTTTATCATCCGATAATTGTATTTCAATTTGCACTAAACCACCAAAAATGTAATCGCTTTAACTAAACAACATTAGGATAAAATTCAATACTCACACACATCTCCCTTTGAGTTCGATCTTATTATACAAATGCAATGCTTGTCTTGTTTTTAATTTTGTAACTTAGGTTGTTGACTGGAGGTCAAAAATGTATTCATGAAATTACTTAGGAGTAGTAATATAGGTAAGTAAAATACCATTGAAGGCCAAAAATTAGAGTCAAAATTAACCCTCTACCTCATGGAGATTTGCCACCCTACTACATAAGCTTCTGGTTTTTGTGTCCTATTTTCTAGGTCAAGAACTTAGATTAGTGTTTTAAATTTTGCCGTTAGTTGAATAGGTATATTTTAATGTATGAATCCCTTCTATGATGTCTCAATCTCTTTTTTAGTCACTTTTGGAAAACATTTCTTGTATAAAACTTTATTTTTCAACTTTTTGGTGGCTTAAATATAATTATGTAGTTGCTTGGATCGAATCATGTAGTTGCTTGAATTGAAATGTAGTGTTTGTGTGTTTGTGAGGTATTGAAAATTAAAAATTTCACGTTTAATTTAATTTAATCATGAATTAATTATCAAGAATCAAATCATGATTAAGTGTGAATCAAATCATCAAGGTTTTTTACTAAGGAAAACTTCATGTTTACTTGAATCGATTCAAACGATTTATTAACCGGTTCACATTGATTGGGACTACATGAAATTTTTTCAATATTCATTTGAATCTATTTAATCTTCACCAAAATCATTTCATACTAGCAAAAAACTAGAAATCATTTAGGTGAGGAGTCAAGTCTAACTTTAAATGATTGGAATCTTTTTGCCTAGTTCTTACTACATTCTTTTTATTCTAGTTGTCATTACTATTACAAGTATCAATAATTTGATTAATTATTTAACTTTCATATACTAATTCAATTCTCTCACTCAAAACATTTAATTTGACATTTTTTTGAACTTCAAGTTTTCTAAGATTTATTAAATCTAGAGAGATACAATATGTTATTTTGTTCTAAGTTTCGTCAAGGATTAAAAGAAATCAGCACATCTCAAAATAAAGGTTCCACCTTAGGTAAGCAAGATCTAGTATTTCATAAGTTTATTACATCTAGTATTGATAAAATTAAAGTTGCATCTATGATTTATGGAGTTGGAAAAAATAATAGAGAAGGTTTGGAGTATACTGAAGATTGTTCTAATTCTAACGTGTCATTGCATAAAGTACTCCCAAACTCATGCTCCTCTAACATTTCTCAGACACTGTTAAGTAGTTATTTTGTTCCTGCGCTAATAATAGAAAATTTATGAATTTGACTGAATTTATTGATCAGAAGTTGAAGGGTATTATAATATCAGAATCTGATAATTCAGAAGTTCTGATTACATCAGTATCTAAAGTATCTGAATCACAGGTTAGAAAAGATTCAAAAACTAAGGTTGAAAATAACTCAAGTAAAAGTTTCTGGAAACAGAAAACATGGAGTGAAGCTAAACCTTTCTACAGGCAAAAGGACATGATATGAGAGAACCTGTCAAAACTAACATGAAAGGACCCATATATGTATGGGTACCTAAATCTCAAATTATCTTTGATGCAGATATGCCTAAAGGAAAATATGGGAAGACAATCGTGGTACTTGGACAGTGACTGCTCACGATATATGACAGGAGAAAGGCATATGTTCCACACCCTGAATCTGAACGAGGAAGGAAGTGTGGGTTTTGGAGGAGGCCAGAAGGGAAAGACATTGGTACAGTTACCATTGGTAACTCTCAAACTTTTATTAATAAAGTTTGGCTGGTAGATGGCTTAAAGCATAATCTACTAAACATAAGCCAATTGTATGATAGTGGTTGTGAAGTAATGTTTAATACGAATTTCTGTTCAGTTGTTAATGTTGACAAAACCATTATATTCAAAGGGGAAAGAAAAGGAAATGTCTATAAAATCAATCTTTTTGAGGTGGCTAGTCAGAAGGTTGTTTGCCTAATGACAATGAGTGATGAGAAATGAATTTGACACAAAAGGCTAGGTCATGCTAACTGGAGATTAATCTCTACACTTAGCAAGCAAAAACTTGTTAAAGGGCTGCCAGATCTTGACTATCACTCATATGCTCTCTGTGGAGCATTCAAGTTGGAAAGATTGTGAAAACTTCTTTTTAAACTAAAAACATTGTCTCTACCTCTAGACCCTTAGAATTGCTTCAAATTGATTTGTTTGGTCCTATTGGAACTACTTCAATTAATGGGAAGAAATATGGTTTGGTCATTATTGATGACTTCAGCAGATGGACTTGGGTAAAACTTCTTCGAAGTATTTAACATCTTCTACATTCAATTACAATCTGAAATGGAAGTGAAAATCTTAAAAGTGAGAAGCGATCATGGTGGAGAATATGAGAATGAGTCATTAGAATCTTTTTGTGAAAGATATGGAATTATCAATGAATTCTCTTCTCCTAGAACTCCACAACAAAATGGGGTTGTCGAGATAAAGAACAGATCTTTACAATAAATGGCAAGAACCATGATACATGAGAACAAACTTCCAAAGTACTTGTAGGCAGAAGCTGTTAACACTGCTTGTTATATTCAGAACATAATCTATATCAAACCAATTCTGAATAAAACATCGTATGAATTATTTAAAGGTATAAGACCAAGTATATCTTATTTCCATCAATTTGGATGTACTTATTACATTTTGAATAATAAGGTCTACCTAAAGAAATTTGATGCTAAAGCTCAAAAGGGTATCTTTTGGGATACTCTGAACGCTCGAAAGCATATAGAGTGTACAACTCTGAAACCAGAATGGTTAAAGAGTCTATGCACGTTAAATTTGATGACAAAATACCTGACTATGATAAGTCATAGTCTTTGGTTCAAGATTATAATCCTACAGATACTCAGAATTCTGTTGAACAGCTTGTGATATGTATTCCAAAGGAAAAAGTATAGATGATGAAGTCACTCCTACAGATATGTATTACTATAACTGAAGCGATACCAGAAGCTGCAGAATCTGAAGTCACTCCTCCTGGTCCTATTGCTACTGATTCAGATATTGCTCAAAATAGTGCTCAGATATAAAGCATTTCATCCAGAAGGGCAAAACATAAGGAATAAATACGAGCCATTAAGAACCAGATCTGCCTTCAGAAATGATCAATCAATGCTTGGACTTATTTCTTTGATAGAGCCTACTTCTATTGATGATGCCTTATTAGATGATGGGTGGATCACGACTATGCAAGATAAACTAAATCAGTTTCAGAGAAATGATGTGTGGGGTCTTGCTCTGAGACCGCAGATGAAAAACATCATTGGAACCAAGTGGGTCTTTCGTAACAAGCTTAACAAACAAGGAGAAATCGTAAGAAATAAAGCCAGACTTGTAGCTCAACGCTACGGTCAACAAGAATGAATTGACTTCTTTGAAACCTTTGCTCTTGTGGCAAGGTTAGAAGCAATTGGACTACTTATCTCTTATGTTATTAAACACAACATTGTGCTTTATCAAATGGACGTGAAAAGTGCTTTTCTGAATGAAGTTATTACTGAAGAAGTGTATATCAAGCAACCTTCTGGATTTAAAGATCCAAACCATCCAGACTTCGTCTACAAGATTAAGAAATCTCTTTACGGACTAAAACAAGCTCCAAGAGCTTGTTATGAAAGACTGAGTAATTTTATGCTTGAGAATGGTTTCTCTAAAGGCAAGGTTGATGACATAACTTTTTGGAAAACTCTAAAAGAAGAAATCTTGATAGTTTAAATTTATGTTGATGCCATAATTTTTTGTTCCACTAATGCTTCTCTTTGACAAGAATTTTCCAAGTCTATGCAGGCTGAATTTGAGATGAGCATGATGGGTGAATTAAAATACTTTCTTGGAATACAAATTAACCAGAAAAAGGAAGGTATATACATTCATTAGTCAAAGTACTCAAGATAATTCTTAAAGAAGTTCAATCTTGATGAATGCAAAGTCATGTCAACTCCTATTCATCCTACCTGCAACCTGAATGGTGAAGAATGCAGTACCAAAGTAGATCCAACTAAATATAAAAGTATGATATGTTTCTTACCCTATCTCACTGCTTTCAGACCAGATGTTTTATTTAGAGTATCATACCCCAAATTGTATCCCCTAGATTCCATCATCATTAGTTGCATCATTTGCATTAGCATCAAGAATCTCAAATGGCTGATCACTCAAAGTTTGGTATATTCATCAACATCTCAACTATCTCAATCATGGATCAAGTTTATCTTCCATCAACAATCAAGTTTTAGGTGGCATTAAATCAAGATCATCAAGCCTCAGTTCCTCAAGTGCACCAAATTAGTGTTTTTGGTCAAAATCAACTGAATATTAACTTTTTAACCAAGACATGATCCCGTGCTTAGGAACATGATTCAATACCCTCATATACATATTTGGAGTCCATTCATATGATCTAAATAACTCAATATGTTGTATTCATTGACAATTGCAAGATTTGGATTCATTTGATACAAAGTCAACTTGATCAAAGTCAAAGTTTGACTTTTGACTTTTTTGGTCAAACAAGACCTCCTAAAGTCAATAATCATGAAAATATGAAAGATAAGTAAATTGGATCATGGTTAATCAAGAAAATCAAGAAAAAGATTCAAAGTTGTAAAATTAGGGTTTTGGATTTTTTCTAAGTTATGGAAATGTATGATCAAGTGACCAACTTTCCAAGAACATAACTTCTTCCTCAAGCACCCAATGAAAACACTTGAGGACTCTTCTTAAAGATGGCATTTGATACTTCAATTTGATGAAAATTACAAGCCTAAATCTTTCTTGGAGTGGAAGTTCTTGGTGTTCAAAGTTAAGATTTTTCAACTTACTAAAAATCCAAACACTTAGAAATTTTTCTAAGTTTTTCACCTTAACAAGTGCATGACTTTAGGACCACTTTGTGATCAATTCAAGTAACCACTTTTCATGCCCAAGGTATTTACTTGAAGATGACATTACATACTTCAACATTGTGGAAGAATTGGATCAAAAGCTCACAAAGATTGGAAGTTATGAATGATCAAAGTTTATATTTTCAAATTGTGAAAATTTCCAAATACTTAGAATTTTTTCTTAGTGTCAAACAGTTGAAAAATCTAATTTTGATAGCTAGTTTTCTCAATGATCCAAATAGAGTTTCTTTAAGTGATCAACACCAAAGTTGTAGTATGTGATGCCTTTTTTCCAATGGTACCAAGAGCATGAATTTCTTTTACTTGAGCATGAAGTTACAAAATTGAGAAGAGGCTATGGTAAAGCCGTTTGTTCAAGACAGGATTGCATCAAGTTGGTTGTGCATGACTTGGAGGGATCTTTTGGCCACTTTTTAAGCTTTTTTCATCATATGATCAACTTGGAACTTGTTCATTGTCATGAAATCTTCAAGTAGGTGGCAAATTCAGCAAAGATTAATCTCTATTCATGGTGTAAAGCTTTTATCCAACATGCTAACATCGTTTGATTTTGGCTAATACATGATTAAGCACTTTAATCATGTTGACTTGTTGGCAAAGGCAAGAACATGATCCTAACATCAGATATAGTTGGTACAAAACTTATATCACACTTGCAAAGTCAACTAGGAGCCACCAAAAGCAAAATCCACCTTTTGTACTTTTAACCACTTTTTTGGTTTTCCTCCAAAGTTCATCAATGTTATTGTCCAATGCTCTTGATTCAGATCATCTACACTATAAATAAAGGCCATAATTCATCAGCAAAGACACACCAAAAACCTCAAGAACATCAGAATTGCATTGAGCCAAAATCTCAAAGTTTCAAAGTTGTCAAGAATCCATAATTTGTGATCTTCCATTTCCTCCAACCAAACTTCATCCCAACACCACAAACACCTCACATAAACTTCATAGAAGTGTTCCAAACCCTTAGAACACTTCTGTAACAACAGAATCACCATATCACTATCTCACTTTGACCACTTTACAAGTTGATTAGGATATCTCCAAAAGGTTTCAAGGCAGGCCAGGCATTGCAACCCATTCCTTGAGGTCCAAGGAAGTTGTAGGAGTCATCAAATTATATCTGGAAGTGCCCTAAGGCAGAATCACGATTTTACTTCATTGAGGTAAGTTGACATTTCTGAAACTTCATGTTTTGAGCATCATTTTGATTCATTCTTGTTACCAATATTCTTTCCATAATGTGAGGATTAAAAGCCCTATGCTTGTATTCATTGATCATGCTTGTATGGAATTTAATTTTTGTTAAAAAAATTAGGGTTCTTCTGGTTTTATATTGATTCCTTGAGATATGATTAAAATAAATAAAATTAAATGGTATAGTTGAGTTCCTCATGAAATTCTGATCAAAATGGTATATTAACTTGTTCAATTTGGTTAAGAAATGAGAAAATAGAAATTTGAATTATTGATGATGACGATGAAGCTCGTGGGGAAGATAACAATAGTGGCACGTTTGTTTTTTCAGATTTAACAAGATTTTTAACATATTATTTTTATTGTGGTTAGTTGATAAGGTGTGTGTCTTGTCCCAGTGGCCAGAAGGTTGGTTTCGTGTGTGGAGAGGGAGGGAGGGGGTTTGAACCCCAGCCTCCCCAGATTTTTTTCCTCTTCTTCATTTTCTTCATTTTCACTTCATTCTCTCTCTTTCTCTCTTTCTTTTTATTTTATCTTTTTTCATTTTTTATTTATTTCATTTATTTATTTACTTATTTATTTATTTTTCTCTTTTATTTCAAAACAACCAAAAAATATATATTTATTGTAATATTTATTTTATTAGAAATCAAATATTATTTTCACACATTATTTATTTATTTATTTTATTTGTTAATTAACTTACTTTAAAAAAATTTATTTGGTTATTATTAAAAAAAGAAATAAATATTCCATTTATTTGATAAATAAATATTAAATTGTTTATTTCCATTATTTATTTTGTTAAATAAATATTTGATTTGTTTATTATCATTATTATTTTGTTAAATAATTTGTTTTGCTTATTTTTGTTAAATACTTTATTTTACTTACTTTGTTAAATAATTTCTAAATTATTATTTTTATTTTTATTTTGTTAAATAATTTTTAATTGGTTTTGTTTTGTTAAGTAAATAAATAAATAGCTTATTCATTTTATTAATCTTACACTTTAATAAGAGCTTTGAATAAATGGTTTGTTTGAGCTCTTTGTAAAAATATTGGTGGATTCTTTCCTTTTGACTAAATTGTGAAATTTATACTTGGATAAATCATGTAGTTCATTTGTGAATAAGTTGTTAAATGTGTGGACATTGATTACCTTGTTTAGGTTAAGCCAAAATGTCTTGATAAATGATATACATGTTGATTGAAATCTTTGTCCTAATTGTTTAAGAAGCATGTGTGATTTTTCTTTGACTACCATGTTGACTTGATCTTGTAAGATGAATCTTTGTGATAAACATGAACCTAATGCATACCATGAATGTGAAGTTTTGGACCATGATTGTTAATATGCCTTTAACTTGATGATGTCTCATCCTTATGAATGTATGTGTGTATCTCTTTTGTGGTTAACATGATTGTTCCCCCATGACTTTGTCAAGTCATCCTTAGATGTTATTTTCATCTATATAACTCGTGAACTTTTGTTCACTTTGGTTGATTATTATCATACCTCTCCTTTTATGATTTTGTCAAGTCACCCTTAGATGATGTCTCATCTATTTAGCTTGTAAACTCCTTTTACCCCAATTTGGTCCTTACCATAAACACCCTCATGACTTTGTCAAATCACCCCACCCTAACCTAACCGTAGGGAAGAAGTTATAACTTCTTTGATTCATAAACCATATATGAGTAAGTGGTATTGTCATAACCACAACCTCTCATCAAACCTTAATCTTCATCAAGATTTCCAACTTTCCCTCAACCTTAATCTTCATCAAGATTTCAACTTTTCATCAACCCTAATCTTCATCAAGATTCCAACTTTTCATCAACCCTAATCTTCATTAAGATTCCAACTTTTCATCAACCCTAATCTTCATCAAGATTACCAACCTTTCATAAAACCCTAAACTTCATCAAGATTATGAAACTTTCTTTAAATCCCAATCCATATCTCAAACATCAAACAACTCAATCTAAACTTAACCCAACCAATTCGAACCACTCATAAAAAAATCCTTGACCCTTCATCAAGTGCCCTAAAAAACTTTTAGCAAAACTACAGACGCTCTGATTTCTCATTTATCAATGAGAATACGTAGGCACAAGGGCCCTAATCCTTGGCGAGCCACCTTTTCCCTTTTTTTCGGTAGTCCCCGAACTACGAAGGCTCTGAGTTCCTCATTGCACTATGAGGATACGTAGGCACGAGATTGCGAAGTCTTGGCGAGCCCCCTAGTAATAAAAACCTCTTTAGGTTCCATTTCTCTTTAATAAAAATCCAAAAACATTTCTCTTCTCTCTCATTTTTATCCTAAATAAGTAGAAGATTGGAAACAATCCTTAAGCTAACATTAATTCAATCCTAACTAAACGGTTCCCGTGAGTACAACGGACGTGAGGGGGTGCTAATGTCTTCCCCTTGCATAACCAACTCCCGAACTCAGACATTAGTTGCGATGACCATATCCTTGTCCTTTCTTTTAGGGGTTTTATTCGATATTTACCCTTTCCCTATATGAGAATAAATAAAGATCGGTGGCGACTCAGTTAAGTCCATCCGGCGGGAGTTCAATCGTGCTTCGCGATGTCATTCTCATTTTTTGAGGTACGACACAGTGTATGTATGTGTGCAAGATTCCAATCAGATCCTAGAGAGACTCATTTAACAATTATTAAGAGAATATTTAGATATTTGAAAGGAACTATCAATCTTGGACTTCTTTATAAGAAATCCTCATATTATAAGCTAGTTGGATTATGTGATGCTGATTACGTCGGAGATAGAATTGAGAGGAAATCCACTAGTGGAAACTGTCAATTCTTAGGTGAAAACCTTATATTTTGGGCTACTAAATGTTGTTAAATGTCTATAGTTTCAAAATCCTTATAATACATTTCAGTTTCTAAATGTTGCACTCAACTACTTTGGATGAAGTATCAGTTTGAAGATTATCAGATTTTTGGAAATAATATTCCTATCCTCTGTGATAACACTGTTGTCATCTGTCTAACAAAGAATCCAATTCAACATTCTAGAACTAATCATATTGAAATCAAACATCATTTTATTATGGACTATGTTCATAAGAGTGTAATAGATATTCAGTTTATTGATATTGATAATCAATGGGCTGATATATTTACTAAATCCTTAGCCATTACAAGATTCGATTTTATTAAGAAAAATCTGAACATGGTCTTTGTTTATGAATAATGCTTAGTGTTTGAATGGAGTATCAGAAGAAAATGGGATTCTGATGGCACTCACTTCAATTTTTTTTAATCTGAAATCTCTCTAAGTATGTTCTATAAGCCTTGTATAGAGTTTGTCGAATCTCTTTCATCCTTGACTGCTTTATTACTTAAGCAAAAAGTAAAAAGTGTAATTCTATGCTTTGTGCTTTGAATTAACAATTGGACTAATCTTGAGTTCAAATAAAATAAGGATTTTTGTCTTATACTCTGATATTTGAAGATTTTGAAATATTGATTTGGTAGACAGCTAGTTCTGAATCTCTTTTTCTGGTGAAACTGTTGCAACACTTACACCTAGGCTAAATCCTACATTTACTTGCCTTTCAAGCAAAAGTACTGTAAGTATTCAGCCTTGGTTGTTGTGTTTTCTCATAAGTAATTGTTCTTGAGACTGAAGGGACATGTCTATCACGTCTAAAAATTCAAAACCTACTCTGAAATTTGGTTCTAAAACTGAGTTTACTGACAAAAATTTTGATTCAATTTTATTCAGACTCATAACTGTCCAAACATTTAATGCATGCTAGCTTATAAATTAGTATTCTATGTGTTATATTGCTACCGATATGATTCCCTGATTTTATGTATTATTTTCTATATAAGATAATAGTGTGAAATCATTGTTCCAAAAATTAAAATTTCTTTTCTTCTCAATATGTCTTCAAAAACTATTAAAGGAGAGATATTTGATCTAGATATTTTGAAGGAATATACGGTTAACCTCAATGAATTAAAGACAATTAATTTTTCACGGATAGTCTCAGATATTCCCTTTCAGAAATGGGATAACTATTTTGAAATGCTTAATGGACCAATCTATCCATATCTTGTGAAATATTTTTGGGAAAATGCTCATATTCATCAAAATGAGCTAGATGGTTGTCAGATTCTATGTATTGTTTATGGTTATCCTATTGTGATTGACTCTAAAATCATCTCTCAAGCAATATATAGTGAAGAGGATGGAGTTACTGTTGAAAACTACAGGCATAACAATACGTTTATGAATATTATGCAGACCATCTATGATAATGAAGGCCCTTCTACTCTTACTCCTATGGCAAAAGTATGGTACCAGATTATGGGATCTAATCTAAGGTCTAGAGAAAAGGGATCAGGATGGTTTTCTTCTGATGATAAACATTTCATTTTGTTTCTAGTCTCTGAAACTAAAATCAATCTGCCTTAAACCATGTTCAATTATCTGAAAGAAGAGATACTTTCATCTCAAGAGGAATTATCTTTTCTCATTCTTGATCAACAGGGTGTTGTTGCTCATATACAACGAGCTGGATTGGTTGATAAACTTGTTTCTGACTGGTGTTCAGCTATGAATTATTCAGAAACCATTATTAATCACTGAAGTCTATTTTTTTCTTTCTTTCTTTTTGTTGATGACAAAGGGGGAGAATGAATTAAGTATTCTTCTTGGTTAATCCTGGAGTGAATTTAGTTATCCTATTTAAGGGGGAGCTTACAAACCTCACCTATTGAAGTAGATTTAATTATTCTATATAGGGAAAGCTTACAAACCTCATCTCTTAGACTTCACAAATATGACTCAGGGGGAGCTTACAAACCTCACCTCTAAGATTGTTTGGCACATGGGAAGCTTACAAACCTCATACCCTAAAAGTTGTTAAATAATTAATCTACAGCTAATTGTTTTAAAATGCTTAAGGTTGTCATCATAAAAAATGGGGAGATTGTTGAGAAAAATTTGATTCATACCATGTATCCTCTAAAGTTTTGATGATAACAAATTATTTTAAAAACAGTTAGGATTTCTAACTAGCTGGTTCTAATGTGCAAAATTATATTTACTTGACAAAATTGGTTTTGACACGGAAGAAGCTATGATCCAGTTCTGATTTTGTACTTGAAAGAAAGTCTGATCAGAAAGTTATCGTTAGCACAGTTCAGAATTAGAAGCGTGCTTTACCCGCCTCTGAAACTGAGTAATGTCACCTCAAGCTCTGTAATCACGGGACTCGAGAATGGTTGACATTATCTTAAAAAGATTGTGTTGTACTTGTTTTATAGAAGAGTTCTCCAGACAAAGGCCTTGTTCAATGGATGATTCTTTCTCTATGAGTTCCAACACCTGATTTACTGGAAAAGAAGATGTACTAAAAGATTTGATATAATTATATTCATTGGGGATGCTTCAACGACTCAATTTCTTCAGCTATAAAAGGAGCATAAGAATTGAAGATTAACCAAGAGAATAACGATGCAACTACAATTGAAATATACACGCACTGCATTTAAATTAGCTCAAGAGAAGCTAATTTGTTAAGAGTTCTTATTCTTGTATAGCTTAAGAATCCTTAGTGTTAAAGTGTGTTGTATTATATTTGAACACCACTGATTATCAATCAAGTGTTGTTGTAAGTTATTCCTTCTCTAAACAGTCAGTTTAGATAAAAGGCTCTTGTCGTAAGCTTGAGCATTGAAGTCTTAGATTCTAGGAATCTGAGCAGAAAGTCTTGGACTGAAGGTCTTAGCAGGAAGTCTTAGGTCTGAGGGGCTTAAGAAAGGAGTATTGAACCTGAGGGGTTTAAGCAAGAAAGTCTTAGGATATGAGGATCTAAGCAGGAAGTCTTGATCAGATGCTGATTAACCAAGGAAGTCTCGGACTGAGGGTCTGAGCAGAAAAGTCTTATACTTGAGTGTATAAGCAGTTGTAATATGTTTTATTATAGTGAAAATCTCTTGTGCTGCAAGGGGACTAGACTATTCTCAGTTGGAGAGGAACTAGTATAACTATTGTGTGTTCTTTGCTGTTTTTATTTACTTCTGTATACTTTTTCGCTGCACTTGTTATCAGGTTCTGAACTTCTGTTTAGAATCTGAACTCTAGCTCATAAGTAAAAATGATTTGGCATACACAATTCAACCCCCCTTCTTATATTTTTCTCACATTCACTACTCACTTTGAACTTTTCACTTTTGTGCTCTGATAATCTCTGTAACCTTTTGCATATCCTTGAAACTTTGCTGAATCTTGCAGTAACAATGGTCGGAACTATAAGAGGAGCTAATACGTATGTCCTGCAAAGAAGTGCAGGAAGAAGAAAAATGTTGAGAAGAAAGCGGTTACTTGAGCATGGTGTATGAATGAAAGGTATTGTTGTTCGAAGAAATGCCAATGGTAAGTTTGGAGGTGTATCTTTTCCAAGGAAGCTCAAGGAAATTAAAAGGAAGTTCCTGAAGAAGACCGTTGAATAAATCCATTTATCCATATCTGAACTAACTAGTAAGGTCTTATCATATGAACCTCTTGAAGATGGTGAACCTAAGAATGCTCCTGAAGTGACTCACAATTATCCAATAAATATAAACAACAATAAAAATTCAATTTCTCCAAATGAAGTCTCTCACAAGATTGTTCAGGGTAATCCTACAGAAACTAGTATTCATAGTGAAACTGTTGTTATTGATAGTAAGACTCAGAATATTAATAGTCAGATTTAGAGTAGAAACGAGGTCATTGAGAATAAGATTGAGTTTGATAATTTAAACCAAACGATTGAGGTTTTTACTGAAAGTAATAATCCCCTAGTGAGAATGTGATTAATACCTATCTTAATCTATCCACTTCGGATTGTGTTGCTCCCATCAATGAAATTGAACTTAGTGTTCATGTGACTTATAAGGATGCCCCTACATTTTTTGATCTTAAGGATGTTAATGAGGATGTCAATAAAAATGTCAATGAGTATATCAATGAAGATATTGTCCATGTGTCCTCTATTGTTAGAATGTATCAGAGAAAAGGGAAGAAGGTGTGTGAGGAAGATGTGCTTTTGTCTTCCTTAGTTGGTTCCAAGACGAAAAAGAAGAATTTTGTTGTTCTCAAGAAGAATAAAAAATTATGGAAAAGAAGAATAAGAGTGTGGAAAAGAAGAAAAATCCTAAAAGTAGCTAGACTATGAAGTATATGAAAAGGAAGAAGTCTGCTCCTAGCGTCACTTAGTAGGATGTTGGCAAACATGTCACTGAAGTCTTACGTGACATTAAATAAGAATAAGATGTTAATGAGGGTGCTGTAAATCATGCTAAAATTAATAAAATGTTTATTGGTATGAAGAATCTCCCTAAGAACATTCCCTTTCTTCCTATAGATGAAGTGTCATACCATCTAAGAAGAGTTTTCCAAATGGAATTTTCTTTATCATCGAAGGATGGATCTTAAAAGAGAAATCTTTGGTGATGCTAAAAAAAGTAGTGAGATTATGGATCTCCTTAATGATGCTTAGCAGTTGAAGGTTGTAATTAATATTGGACCCTAATATCCCATGCTTGTGAAGGAATTCATTGTAAATCTACCAATTGGATTCAATAATGCTAACAGTAGAGATTATTAAAAGATTAATATTTGTAGTTACTGCTTTGATTTCTCCTCTGATATCATCAATGAGTTCATTGGTTGTGTAAGACTAGTGATTGTTGAATGTCTTCCTCATTTGAAGACCATTGCTTGCGAGATCATCTGAAATGTTCATGAAGATTGACCACTAAAGATTCTTTTGGTGACTCCCATACTCATTATGAAGTATGTCACCCTATCCAAAATTGGAGTGGCTAATTGGGTTCCCTTTTCTCATGGGTCAAGTATCACCCCTAATCTCGCTGGTTTGCTGTATCAAGTACGAACTCATTCTACTTTTGATTTTGAGGAGTACATTTTCGAACAATTTATGAAGCATGTTGAATCTTATGTTACTAATCTGCCTATTGGTTTTCCTTCTTTGATTTATGGTATTTTGGTTATTCAAAATAAGGACATTGTGACTAATAATGATGAGGTTAGGGATGTTTCTAATGCTCTTAATTTTAGTTACATGTCATTTCTGCTACCTTCTATTGCTCATGTTGATGAAACTAATCTGAGTATTGATGACGTGATGATATATGTTGCTCATCTTTTAGGGTTTATAAGAAGCCACATTCTTAACTATTTGATTCATGAGGCAATGGCCTTACAAGAGATAATCAGTACACCCTTTACTAGGAAGACACTGTGTGAAGGGATTGTCAAGATGCTCACTCTTTACTCATCTAGAGCTTCCTCTTCACTGTTCATGGTGATGCCAATGTTCCACCCTTTCAGATCAGTCTCATGAAGTGTCCAAGTCTGGCTCTGAGTATGTATCCAACTCAAGAAATGAAGAAAACCATGATGATGTTAATGAATATGCCTCGTCACTCTGATTTAGTTTGTTTGATTTTTTAATTTTTGGCCCTTTAGTTTATTTGATTAGATCTCTGCTTTGTTTTGTTGTTCTATTTGGCTTAGTTTTCAGACTGCTGCTCAGTGTTGGTTGTCTTACCTTTGGTCCTTTTTGAGGAAAACTAAGGAAAAGACACTTTTTTTACTTGGATTGTTTCGGTACTTATACTACTAGCGTGGAATTGTGTTTTGTCAATTTATCTTGTTTTTTGCCTTATCGGCGGAGTATTGTGCTAGAAATGCTTAAATTATTATTTGGTCTAAAAAATAGCCAAAGATGGAATTTCTTGTTACCTATGGATTGGATATTTTTTATCGGCGAAATGTTTAGAGAGATGTCACGTAAGTTGTTGAAACATGTTGGTTCCATTATTTACTATTGTATTGTTTTTGGAAATATTTGTTGTTCCATAGTTTGCACAATATTTTGGGAACAAGTCATATTTGGATTGTATTTCCTTTTGTGCCAAATTCTGCGTGATTTTATTATAATGGATTGTATATGATGTGGATTTGTTTTGAAAACCCCAATGGGCCTTCTAGCCGTATTGAATTCTCTATATAGAGAGATAGGTTCCCCTTATGGAGGTGACGCTGATATACACACATTATAAGTGGTTGGAAGTTGAGAGTTGCTTATTAAAAAACAAGGTATCTGTCATGGTTGTGTTCAACTTCGTCATATATTATTTTCTACCATTCTTTGAGAGACCAAGTTGTGATTATTTTCTTGAAGTTTATGATGTTCTTATTGTTGAAGACTTACAAACACTTGGGAGAGTGTTTGAGTGGAATTGAGGGGATCTTAGTTTCAGGGGGAACTTGAATTGAAGCTCACGGGTAGTATTCAAAAAAGAACTCTTAACTAGATATTGTTTAGATAAGACCATTGTGTATTATTGACTATTTTTTATTAGTAAATTTTTTTTCCACTAGGATATTACCCTTTAGAGGTAGGTGATAGGTAGGTGACAATTGCACCAACATTCCTTGTGTTTTTTATTTATTTCTATGCTTAATTGTTCATCTATTGATTTAGATGATATTGTTTCTACATTGTGTGTGACATATTGTCTCTGATCAAATAGAATTTCATATTTAATTCATTATTTAGCTTTTGTATAGATGAGGAAGAGTTCAAAATAAGTAAATTGAAAATCTATATTTTTTTACCTCATTTTCTATGTAGTTTGCCATGAGACATATCTTGACTTTTCCTCCTTTTAGATTCATCAGATGAGTCCTTATCTTTTTATCCCATGCAACGTAAGCTCACTTGTACTCTTTGAGGTCTTTAGTATCTTTCATACTTCAGATTTTATGGACAATTTGAATTTATGTGACATTTCTTTTTGCATCGGAAACATATTGATACAAAGGATAGTCTTTCTTCATTATTATATTGGAAACTTTGAGGTTGTTTTTATTTGTAATGAACTTTTTAAACTTTCATAATAACATATTCATATCTTTATCACTTTTTATTATTTTACTTCTTCAGCTTTGAGTATAAGATTTTTATTTTTCTTATCATCAGGGTCGGTCTAACCAATCCAGAGGCCCTGTTATAATTAAAAAAATAGGTCTTAAAATATTAATTTATATCGATTTTTTTTTTAAAAATTATAAAAATACATAATTTTTTTTTAAAAAATATGATTTCAGATCTCTTTTAAAAAAAATGTGTAAAATAAATTTTGAAAACAATAATTTTACACTTTTTCAAAAAAAAAATGGGTGTAAATATATTTTTTTGAAAATTAAAAAAAAAAGGGCCCTTTGAAATTTGAAGCCCAGGCTGCAACACAAACTGCACCTGCACTGGACCGGACCTGCTTATCACCTTCATCGCTTTCAGTAAGACGTTTTAGCCCAATTTCATGTTTATGCAATTTACCATGTAGCCAAATCAATAGAAGAAAAGTGTTTAAATTCATAAATTACAGTGATTTTAGGTGACCAACTGCCAAAGTGTAATTTATCTAAGAATTTTAATAATTAAATGCTATTTAAATTTTTTGACTCATAACTTTTAAGTGATTCACAATATGAATGACCTGCTTTTCCATATCCTAAATATTTTCTTAATGTTTCATTCTAAATAATTCATGCTCATAGGTTAATATGTTTATCCTAACTCAATTTTACTTCAATTGTACTTTCACGTGTAATTTGAAGTGTGTCTCATATTTCTTTTATATTATTTTTAAAATAACAAAAATCAATATATATATATATATTAAAATTTGGATTGCGAAGTGAGATCTTTATATTTAACGGTTAACTAACCGTTAATTTTACATAGTAACACTTCAGTTCAACTAGTTAATTTAATCATGAACTCCCTTGCAAATTTATTCCTTACACATTGATTCATGTATAATTAATCCTCTAATTTTTATCAAATACTTCAATTAGATGAATGCTAAACAGCTGGATCAAATATACTCTACTCGACTAAGACAAGTACAATTCAGCAGCTAATTAAGCTATAGATAGATTGATTCATTCATGGTATTAAATTTAGAATACATGTGATGCAGACAATACAGTGTGAGTAGTTGTCACTTTGAACTTTTGACCGATATATGATCTAGATAGCTAGATTCTCTATGGTGACATTATATATCTTGTTGTTTGGCAGAAACTAGAAAGAAGCAGAACTTTGAAAAACGTAGGAATAAAAAACCGTCCCTTAATTGTTTGGTAGTACTAGTACTATTAAATCTAACAATTTGCTCGAGAAATACTACAAAAAGTAGGGATTCTCAGACACAACTCATGAGGATTACTGATTTGATTTGATTGACAAGACTCAATGTAAGAAAATTTCTACGTATAACATGTACTTCATCAGTTTATACAATAATATTATTATAAAACATGGCACATTTATTAAATTAATTCTATAAATATGATGGAAATAATGTAATGAGTAAAAATTAAAAAAATACAATTGAAAGTAATCATTATTCATATATCGTTGGAATTAGATTGATAAGATTTTTTTTTTTATTATAACATGTTTTTTTTTAAGGCTAAAATACAGTTTTGGTCTCCCTGTTTTTCAAAATTCATAGTTTTGGTCCCCCTGTTTTTTTTTTTAACAGTTTTGGTCCCCCACCCCTCACTGTTCATGTACGGACGTGTACGGACAAGTTACTGTTCATCACTTTTTTTGGGCCAAAATTGGGGTGGGGGACCAAAACTGTTAAAAAAAAAACAGGGGGACCAAAACTGTGAATTTTGAAAAACAGGGGGACCAAAATTGTATTTTAGCCTTTTTTTTAAAATACCACAAAAATAACATCTCAAATTAATTATCAAAATGGCATGGTTTGAAAATGTACCAAAAGAGTGATGTCGTAGGGTATAACGCCTCAGGCTAAAGGGGCAAACCCTAAAAGTCATACCATAGAGTGTCTTGATTGATTTATTAAGTGCTATTATTTTTTTTATTTTTCACATGGGAGACGCCATATGGGATGACGCCTCAGTTCATATATTTTTTTTAATTTTAATTTGTAAAATGAAAAATTTATTGAAAAAAAATTAGGGTAGCCATAATGACATAAGAATGTTCAGGATAAAAATTAGTACAATGGACGGTAAAGAAAAATTCAATGATCGTTCCTATCTAAACGTCCACCGGTTCCACATGCAGGGGCTCTTGCGCGGCGTCTTTGTCTACCACGATTTTGTTGAGGTGTGGCTGGTTTTTGCGTATGTTGAGATGGTCCCGACGTATCAGAAAAATTCTGAAGCATCTGTCCCCAATAGCCGGGGGGTTGCCGCCAACGGCGCTTCCGTAATTCAGCTGCATGCCCATGTTTTCGTAGTTTGTAAGGGGGGTTGGGTTGGTTGAAGACGATATGGTTGGGCGAAATGTTGCATTGAAGGGTGTTGGTACCGATTCAGTGGTTGATGTGGGGTTTGGTGTCGAATAGTGGGTGAGATTGTTGGTTGTAGGACGATTGTGGTTGTTGGTTGTAGGAAGATGAGGTGTTCATTTGCGGGGGGCTATGGTGTGTTGGGGTGGGTTCGAAAGACTCGTCAGGGCTATAGGCATTAGTGGTGTCGGTGTAGGTGGGATAGGGGTAGGGGTAAGGCTCTTCTTGTTGTGACTGAGTCAGTGGCATGATAGGGTAGGGGTAAGGCTCTTCTTGTTGTTGGGTATATGTAGGTGTATAATGTTGGGCATGTGGGTTAATCATGTGGCCGTGAGGAAGAGGCACACTGGCGAGGGTCAATTAGATACGTCGGCTGAGAGAGGAATGGTTGGGGTGTTGTAACAGACATAAACCAAGTCATATATTATTGTGTTGGTATAGCATCTTCTACAACTGGGTCAGATATGACGTGCTGGTGTCGATTCTCCCATTGTTGACACATCTTTGTTGCAAATTTCGTCCACTCACCCACTGCCCACTGTGTGTCCACTCTACGCAGATGCCACGATCCCAAACTTGTCGGAGCCACCAGAATATCCTGATGTATTCCGAACTGAAGTTTTACTCTATCGCTTTGATGCATCTCCACAGTGGTGAACCGAATGATGGGTGTATTTGAAGTCCACACAGCAGCAACATTCACGTTGGGCTAGTGGTCGAGGCCCTCGTATGGCCTCCAGACAAACTACAAGAACAAAAGGTTTAATGAGAAAATGTACGGTGCTTTAATGTGTTAGAAATATTTATGGAAGTTTAAGGAAAATTTACATCGTCGGGGCCAATGTGATCTATTAGGTTACAGTAGGCTGTTATGGCGCTCCTGGGATTTCGATGGTAACTCATTCTCGGAACTGACCACCTAAAAAAATAGTTACAACTAAACATTTCATTAAAGGACATAAGTTCGAGTAGTAAAATTAAGTTTACCTGTTTGCGTAGGGAAATGCGAAGGGGTTCCGGTTAATTGGAGCTAGCGTTGACATTCTCGACCAACCCCACGCCTGAAGGAGATAGACGCAACCATAAAATGTACAAGCGTCTGTTTTTGAAGTTTTACAAAGTGAACTATACAGATGGGCCAGGAAAGCTGAACCCTAACTATATTCGTGCACTCTGTTAATGTTAGCCAACAAAGGTAAATATATAATATTTACACTATTTCTGGTGCTTTCTGGAAATAAAAAATTTCCGAACAAGAGCATTAAATATCATCTAGTTTTAAGTATCTTGTAATAGGGGGTATCTTCGTTTAATACAATAGAGTCATAGTAAGCCCTAAGGTATTTTATGTTAATACCTTGGCCCCTAGGTCTACCATCACGTGTTGGCTCAAGTGCTTCCAGACTTAGGGGCGTGCCCAACAAATCGGTGCATAGTTGGTTGTTGATAAAACGGGGTCGTTGACGGTCGTGTCATCGATGCGGAGGCTGAGTAACATATACACGTCTTGGAGTGTGACCGTGCATTCACCGAAAGGAAGGTGAAATGCGTGGGTCTCCGGCCTCCATCGTTCTAGCAAAGCCAGAATAAATTTTGGGTCAACATGGTATGACGTGATTTTTATCAAGTCACCAAATCCACATCTCGTTAGGTATTCTTCGATGAAAGGGTCGTGGGGCATGTATTCATGCCCACGGCAGCGGAACCTTGATACCAGCTGAACAAAAATATAAATAACATTAGTTAGATAAAAAAATACATCTAGGAGGGTAAAACAAAAGAAGGCTGAAACACTTACAAAGTCTGCAACATTTTCGGGGGTTCCTCTATGATCGTTTGCCACGGTGAGTAGAGACATTTTTTTCGTAATTGGTATTAAGAGGAAGACTTTGTGATGGATGTGAATATCTTGTGAGTTGAAGAAAAGAGAAGAGTTTGGGATGAGAAAAATTTGTAGAGTGGTGATATGGTATTTATATTAGTGAAGAATGAGATGAGGGGAGTCACATGATAATGCATGCATTCTTAGTCTTTGTAGTCTGACAAATGTAGTCATGCATGCTTTGGAATCTCTTATGTGTTCTCTTGCATGCATTCTTGGTCTTTGTAGTCTGAAAAGTGGAGTCATGCATGCCTTGGAAACACTTATTTCGTGGAGAATGAGAAGTGTGGTTAGAGAGTCACATGAGAAAGTGAAGGCATGGTTGTATTGTCATGTCAAGCAGAGAATCTTAAAGAAATACAATATAGGTGTAAGTGTAGTTGGTAAGGCATGGGCATAGTATACAATAGTAATAGTGATTATTAAAAAATTACAATGATGATAGTACGAATTAAAATATAAATTATTTGCAAAAAGGAATCAGAATAGTCATAAAGTCCTTGTGAGATTCTTGGCGTAGAAGTGTGGTCTTATCATAATAGTAAACCATTCTGAAGCAATTAAACTCCCAAGACACTTTACTTGTAGCAACCAAAAATAGTAGTGCAAAGGCATGCTAAAAAATAGTGGAAGGTAAGTGTAGGCATGCAGAGTTGTGTGGTCTTGTCAAGGCTAGTGTAGCCATGCAGAGTTGTGAGGTCTTGTCACGCAGAGCAGCACATGGTTCATGCAAGGAAATGGTAAACTATTCTGAAGCAATTAAACTACCAAGACACGTAAGTTGTATCTACTATACGCCTATTAATGCACATGAACATACAGTTTATCATCACATCCTTGAGTTAACATTTTCTTCCAAACACTAAAGTTTGTAAACCATTTCTTCCAAACACAATTTAGTAACGTATTTTGTTATGGCTCAAAGACCACAATACCTGATAAGTGCACATCTCAATGGTGAGATATTTAAATGTCCCATCACAGGTTTCAATTTTAGGTATACGGAAATGACTAGGTTTCTAATTGATAGAAGATCAAATTTTTTACATTCGAAAGCCAGGTTAGAAAAGAAAATGCAGTGCGGTCCAGTTGGGCAAATCGTATACAAAAACCCTATGTTTTTTGACGGGCATGACCAATGCAAATTTTTTTCGATGAAGATTCGGGACGATGATGATGTGCGTAATATGTTTCTCAGTCATGAGCATTATGGATTCAATGATGTTGAGTTATATATTATGTTACAACAGCAACAACTGTCTCAACAACTTGAAGTTTCTCAGGTTTTTAACGATTTCAACAACGAACAAGCTGAGGCCGATGTCGTTGACGAGGAAGAAGAAGAAGCGGAGGACATTGTTGATGAAATGGTAAACAACGAGGAGGCAGACCAATTACCACGGAGTCATGTTTATTTCCCACCTCAACACATGACAACACTCAACTTAGGCGAGGACGAACCATCAACGGATATTTTTTACGACCCATTCATACAAACAGAGGGAGTATTAAAAGTTGGAGACAATTTTCGTACGAAAGAAGATTGTGTCCGAGCAATAAAACAATACCACATGAACTTATCTACAGATTATAGAGTCGATCGAACAAATCCGACTCTATACAAGATCTACTGCCATAACGAGGTGTGCCCGTTTAGATTAACAACATTTTTTCGAAAGCAAAGCGATTCTTGGAAGATAGGGTCAATGGGTCCATAGCACACTTGCATAATCACAAATCCTAGTCAGGATCATCACAAGCTCAGCTCTCAATTAATCTGCAACGACATTCTATCAGTCATTAGCGATAACCCTTCTTTGAAAGTGAGTACAATAATAGCGCATATGGTTCAAAGATACAACTACACTCCTTCGTACAGGAAGGCGTGGATTGCTAGGACTAAGGAGATCGAAACAGTTTTTGGAAATTGGGAGGACTCTTACAAAGAACTTCCAAGATACCTGGTGGCACTAAAACACTATGCTCCAAGGACTGTTGTCATATTAGAGATGTTGCCAGCATATACGCCAGACGGGATTTGTGTAAGTGGAAATGGCATTTTCCACAGACTCTTCTGGGCGTTTGAACCATGCATCAAAGGATTTGCGTACTATAAACCTATAATTCAAATTGATGGAACATGGTTGTACAGAAAATATAAGGGTACGCTACTGATGGCCGTGGCACAGGATGGTAACATCAACATTTTCCCTATCGCCTTCGCTCTAGTTAAAGGGGAGACTGCTGAAAGTTGGAGTTTTTTCCTAAAAAATCTCTGACAATATGTTGCTCCCCAACCTAACTTATGTTTGATCTCCAATAAACACACCTCAATCAAGAGTGCTTACAACAATCCTGATAACGGTTGGCAGGATCCTCCCTTAAGCCATGTTTATAGCGTTAGACACATCGGTCAAAATTTCATGCGGGAGTTCAAGGACAAGGAGATAAAGAAGATGGTTACTAACGCGGGCTATGCACTAACAGAGCCTACCTTCAGATACTACCGTGACGAGATCAGACTTACAAACGCAGATGCATTGAGATAGATTGATAACATTCAACGGGAGAAGTGGACAAGGGCCTACGACAATGGGCAGCGATGGGGCCACATGACAACAAACCTCGTTGAATCTATGAACTCTGTATTCAAGGGCATCCGAAACCTACCAATAATCGCTCTGATGAGGTCAACATATTTTAGGCTCGCTGCACTCTTTGATACCAGACGTACCAAGTAGGGTTCGGTCTTACAATCTGGGCAGCTGTTTAGTGATAGTTCAATAACATTCATGAAGAACAAAGCTGCAAAGGCCAACACACATGTGGTCACGATCTTTAACCATAATAAAGGTCACTTCTGTGTTGCAGAGTCTATTGATCACAACGAAGGAAGGCCTAGGGGATGTTACCGAGTGGAACTGGATAGGACTTGGTGTGACTGTGGAAGGTTTCAGGTATTTTGTATGCCTTGCTCCCATGTTATAGCTGCCTGTTCCAAGGTCTGACTGGACCCAACCAACTATTTCTCTGTTCTTCACTAAGTCATTACTCTATGTAATGTCTACGACACTAGCTTTCAAGTGGTAGCAAAGGAGGACTATTGGCCTCCATACGAAGGCGAAATTGTGTGGCATAATGATTTGATGCGAAGAAATAAAAAGGGTCGCCCTAACAGCACCCGCATTCGAACGGAGATGGATGCAGCAGACAAAATGGTGAGGTTATGTGGTTTGTGCCGCCAGCCAAGCCACAATCGCACCAAGTGTCCAAATGTGGGCTCTAGCACAACATCATAGTTTCAACTGTAAATTTGTCTATTTATAATAACAACAAATTTTATTTCACTGATGGCATACCTATTTAATTACAATGACATAACATAACAGAACATAACTTAACATCAACAAATAACCACGACATAACCTAATACCAAATCAGAAAATAACAACAACATACCGAAAATAAACAACCCGTCGCATCAAGTTATCTAGGAAATTACAACCATCAACTGAATTTTCTTTGGTGTCAACATCATCATGAGAACACCAACATCATTTTCCACTTTTCTCCAAGTCCGGGTGACTCCATTTGGACCAGACTGCTCAACCAGCCCTTCAATCTTCCTGATCTTTTCACCTGCCTAAAATTCTCCTTCTAGCCAGCAGTGAATTTCTCTATGCAAATGCTCCAACGTCTGCGTGTTCCACAGTAGCATCTTTATTGGAGGCTTCACAACTGAGAATACAACTAAAGCATTTCTTTTCATCAGTTGAAATTCTAGAAACGGTTCCTCCGGTGTTGATGATAGTGATGATGATGATGGACGGCGATTTAACCACTCAGGCATGGTGGGAGAGGAGAGATTAGAATATTGGTGAGGAAAGGGAGGAAATTAGGGTTTTGGTGAGAAGTGTTGTGGAGTAACAAGTGAGGGTGCAATCTCATTTATAGACACAAGAAACACTGTAGCACCATTAATTTAATCAATTTCCAAATTAAAATAAATTAAAAAAAATAATCAATTTCAAAGTTTAAATAAATTAAAAAAAAGGGATCAACTGAGGCTTCATCCCATATGGCGCCTCCCCCTTCAGCACGAAAAAAATTTAGGGCAACCCCACTTTTGCCTGAGGAGCCATATGAGATGGCTTTTGCCTCTTAACTGAGGCGCCATACCATATAGCGCCACCCTGTTATTTTTTTTTTCAAAACTATGCCATTTTGGTAATTAATTTGAAATGTTATTTATTTTGGTATTTTTTTTGAAACAACATGTTATATTAAAAAATTTCGATTGATAACGATTAATCAAATTATATATGTTTAAGAAATTATAATATATAATTTAAGCGCGAAAATCAAATATGTATAAAATTAAAGGATTGATAAATTGATTTTAGAATATCTGAATCTTTTGAGAAAAATCTCTTTGACAATAGCCCTAACATCAAAAGTTGATGGCTTTTGTGGTTCTTCTTCAACCACAAAAGATAATTTATTTACGTACGGTATATTGGGGATCATAGCATGTTGTCATGCCCTAAATTTTGACCACCAAGATTTCCCATCATTGTGAAGATCATTACCACAATATGGATATACCTCCATGCGTCATCAATCTCCTCAAAAATGGTTGAGCATTCACCACAGTCAAGACTTAGGGTTTTAAGCCCTCTCAGAGCACTTAGACAAATGATCAAACAAGAAATTACATGATTTTCAACTTGTCTAACCTCTTAAACACCCATAAGGGATCAAGAGGACTCCCACATCAAGAATCAATCACAAAGTTGCAACATTCCAAGTGGATCAAGCCTTAAGATGGCCAGTGTCACCAAATTAAGGTTTTGGTCGACCAAGGCCTCCAGGTGGAATTTTCATCTGGGCATGAACCAATGCTTCAAAGCACAACCCAAGATACTCTAAGGGACCTCATAAACCCAATCATCAAGTCAATTTAACCTCAGGGGATGCATTCACCAAAAATAAGGAATTAGGGTTCCTTGACCTAATTCACCCCTAAGTTGACTTTTGGTGCAATACAAGAGCCAAGACCTCAAGACAAGATTTGAGGGCATCAAATACACCACATTGATCCATTTACAATGATGGATTGATCCAAGAAGCTTGGTTCACAAGTTTCAATTTCATCTGGACCACAATTAGGGTTTCGAGGGAAAAGTCAACTGTACCTTTGAATTTTGACCAAGACATGTTCCGAACCTTGGGACATGATTCAATATAACCTATAACACCTATGGAATCCCTCCATTAAGTTTGATTTAGGGCAAGGACTTGATTTCACAAAGGACCGCACAGTTTGGATTTCATCCGATAAAAAGGCAACCGTGCACAAAATCAAGTTTGACTTTTTGGAATTTTTCACAAATATGGTTCCCATAAGTCAAAAATAATGTTAATGTATGATATTGATCATCATCCATCAAGAAAAATAAAAAAAGTGAGGTTTCTTGCAAAAGGGGCAACCTTGAGAAACCAAAAATTTTCTAAGTTATGGAATAAAAGTGGTTTTGGTACCAACTTCCAAGGACCATAACTTGAGATCCAAGTAACCATTTTGGGTGATCAAAAGTTGGATTTGTAGGTCTTGATACACTCTACAAAAGCTTCAACTACCTCAGACTCTAATTCTTTATGGATTTTGAGTTATGGAGTGATCAAAATGACAAAAACATGAAAATGACACTTTTTCCAACACTTAGTAAAATTCTGCCTAAGTTGCCAGCCTTGAACATCAATGTTCATGATGATTTTTCAATGGGATCTAAATAGTTTCAAAACAAACTGTGATCACACATGTTTTGTATCATATGAGGGCTTTCTAAAAATCATAAGAGCCTCCCATAACTCAACATGAGCAAGGAGATATGAATCCCTCAAATTCACCATTTCCAACTGTCCTAAGCTAGGCAGATTTTGTGCATTTGCTCGATTTGGAAAATTTGGACAACTCTAAACCTTGTCATCGATTTGGACACATCTGAGGATAAAACAAAAGGAGAATGATCTGATCCCCAAGCCTCCCAAGTCCAAGAATCTACATATAGCCATGCCAAACCTAAAAGAGCTAAAAAGTGCCAAGACTCCAATTTTGTTTCAATGCATTCAATGGATGCATCTAGGTGGAATGAACTGAGGCAAGCTTAACTGAATGAGTCAAGCCTTATCTCTGAACCAAAAGACCATAGGCTTGTGCTCTAACCTCAAGTCAATGCTTGAGATTCCATTTGATCCACATTGGCCACAGACCTGCTGCAGTTGCCACACATTATTGCTTGCAAAACAAACTTGATCCACTATAAATAGAGCTCATTTGTGCTCAGTTTGAGTACACCAAAGCACCCAAACTGATGCTTTCCTCAAAATCTCCCTTTCACTCCAATTTTTGCCTTCTAACTCAAGTCACTATCGGGTTTTGAGTTTGAGAGCAATTCCAACCAAACCAATCACCTACACACCTCATAAACATCATATGTGAGTGATCCATAACACAAAATCACGTCTGGAACATCAAATTCTCAAAATCACCAACCAATTGCTCAAGTTCTTGACAGAGTTGCAGTTGAGGTGCCATATCAAGTTCCAGCTCATTTCAATCCACTCTAAGCATTCAAACACACTCCATGGCACCTAAGGAAGCTGTCCAGATCATTGGAACCTAGTTGTAACACCTCCATCACCAAACTCGATCACCAGCTGCAAGAGGTAAGCATGAACCCTTCAAACTCTATATTCCATGAATCATAAATAAACTTTTGAATTACCATCTTGTTCCTACATGTATATAGAGTAATAACCCTCAATCAATTGCCATGAATCAATCGTGTATGGAATTTAATTGTGTTCATGCTGAAATTAGGGTTCTTGAGGTTTTCTGTTGATTTCTTTCTCCATACATAATATAAATGCAATTAAACTATATGGTTGTGACCCTTGTTCAAAAATGAACAAGATTGGTACTTGAATCGTGCAAAACCATTGAGAAATCATGGAGAAAAGTGAGAAAATGCAAATCTGCAAAAACAGAGGGCGCGGGCAAGAACCAAGTGTTCTTGGCGCCATAATTTAAATTTTGGAATTTTAGTTATTTTTGTTTAATTGATTCAAAAATTAATTTCTCTCTGAATATTTATGTTTTTGAATTGATTCTTTTTCTCAAAATTCATTAAAATGTTTAAATATTTTATTTTACAAAAAAATCCAATTTATATTATTTATTTAATATAGTTAGAATTTTTGTAATTAATTTCATTTTATTGTTTTTTTTTACAATTTTTAAAATGAAATTCCCACTTTGATCTTTCAAAACCAATTGAATTTCAAGCTTTCATATGATTAAACATGATTTTTCAAAATATTTTTCAAAGTGTACAACTTGTTTTTGAATATATTTGATATTTTATCATTTATTATTTAAATTCCCTTTGAAAAATGACATTTTAATTTAAAATTAGGGTTTCCTCTCGATTTTAAATTTTCAAACACTTTTGGGCCTCTAATAGAGTGTAAGACCCACCCCTTGTAAATACTAAACTTTTTTGGGCCTCAGTCATTGTATAAGTCCCACTGTGTTTTCAAAATCTCAGCGCGATCGTCGCTTTTCAAAACAAAATCATCTGGGCCTCTCCCTGAGTTGTAAGCCCCGTTTCTTTTCCTTTTTAAACACTTTTGGGCCTCTATTAGAGTGTAAGACCCAAACCCCTTTTGTACATAAATAATTTTGGGTTTCACTCATTGTATAAGTCTCAGTACAGTTTTCAAAACGAAGGTACGATCACTGTTATTTTTGGGCCTCTCCTTGAATTGTAAGACCCATCTCTTGTACAAAAATAAACTTTTTTGGGCCTCTAATAGAGTGTAAGACTCAACCTCTTTGTAAATAACACTTTTGGGCCTCTTGATAGAGTGTAAGACCCGCCTATTTGTAAATAAACCTTTTGGGCCTTAGTTGTTGTATAAGTCCTGATACGATCTTCAGATCAACAGTACGATTACTGTTTTTATCTGGACCTCTCCTTGAGTATAAGCCCCAATCTTTTCAAAAACAACTGCCCTTTTGATTTAGGCTCAAATTCATAGTTGTTATCAAAACTTTCTTTAATTTCTTGAACAACTAACCATACAGCTGTTACAATGGAAGTTTGCTCACCTGTAAGTTTTTATCAGCTTTTTTACATGCTTTCATATATATATATATATAACTGTATTACTGGAAGCTTGCTCACCTGTAAGTCCTTCTTTCATATCCTTTTAAATAATTGTCATATATCAATTGTATATATACTTGCATATTTTCTTAGAGTTTTTCCCGTCAACTAGGTCTAGAACTAGGCAAAGCCAGATGGTCACTCTTTCAATACAGTCAAAACTAGATCCCCATAGGATTTCCAGATACAGTCCTGCCTTCTCTTGGGATTAAACAATATGGAACAAAGAGAAAGGTATTATTCCCGGTGAATCTTTTCTCAGACTGTCACTATTAGAAATTGTCAAAGAAGTTCATTTCCCCAGAGAGGATTAATTCCAAGTGAAACCTCTCTTGAATTTCTTCAAACCCTAGAACTGTTCATTAATGAAAAGATTATTCTCGGTGAAACTTTTCTTAAACTCTTCTTAAGTTTGGACCCACAGGTTTCCTAAAAGCATCCCCGCCTCCTCTTGGGCTTTGTACAAGGACCCTCCGGCTTCTTAGAAGTTCTCATGCCTTCTCTTGGGCTTAATACAAAGACCTTGAAGACCTCTTAAAGGTAAAAGACAGAACTTAGTCATCCTTCGTTAGAGCAGTCTTTCCATAGAGTCCAAACCTTGTACCAATTTAGGGTTGTTTCTCATCCCTTAAAAACACCTGCCTCCTCTTGGGCATTATACAAAGATAAACTCTTCCATACCAGTAGACTTGGACAGTCTAATCCCCTCTTGGATCTCAAAGACATTCTCAAGTTCCTTACAAACACGGGAGAAACCCTGGTCCTTTAATCAATCTCCAGTAGAGTTAAAACCCATGGGTTCTAAAACCCAGTCTTTCTCCTTAAAATCCCCAGCTAGGGTCAGCTTACCATCAGTATAACACTATCCCAAATCATAAGCTCAAGGCATCTGATACCTCAACTCTTCTGTAAACCCTCAGCAAGAGTTAATTCCTCATTTTGGACCTGCCTCTGGATCTCAATAATCCTCAGCAGAAGCTAGCCTCCTCAGCATAGCTTTGTACAATTATTTTTCCCAGCTGAGCTAACCTTTTCAGACTCTCTTATTAAGTCAATCACCCTTTTCAACACTCTCTTGTTGAGTCAACCCTTTTCAGCCTCAATCTTGGGCTTTGTACAAGCCACCATATAAATTTCCCTAAGCAGAGCCAATCCTTTTTTCAGCCTCAATCTTGGGCTTTGTACAAGACAGATAATACTCTCCGACAGAGTCAAACTTCTTTCAGCCTCAATCTTGGACTTTGTACAAGACACCTAAAATATCCTCAGCCGAGTCAGTAAAGTCTCATTTTAGCCTCAATCTTGGGCTTTGTACAAGACAGATAAAGATGTCTTTCCCACAGAGTCACTCTTCTTTTCAACCTCAATCTTGGGCTTTGTACAAGACACATATAAAACCTCTCCAGCGGAGTCAAAAACCCTTTTTAGCCTCAATCTTGGGCTTTTTACAAAGCAGACAAAATATTTTCCCCGGAAAAGTCAAACTTTTAGCCTCCTCTTAGGCTTTGTATAATGATACCCCAAAAGAGTCAGTCTCTTTTAGCCTCAATCTTGGGCTTTGTACAAAACAGATAAATATTCTCTCGTTGAGTCAGTCTTTTCCAGCCTCCTCTTAGGCTTTGTATAAGGACTTCCTCAGTGGAGTCAATCAAATCTCTTAGCTTCAACCTTAGGCTTTAATCAAGGCACACAAAAATTAACATCCCTTCAGAGAAAAAATCAAAATCTCTCTGTAGGAAGACATTTCTCCGTGTTATCAAACATCAAAATAGACGTTAAAAACAAACCCTAATCCCAGATAACTGTTGTAAGTGGCACACTAGTTGATTCAAGAAATCCAAGTTGTCGTTCATCTCTTATCTTGGTAAAACCCTTTCTTTCATCTAATTGTTGTAAGTGGAAAGCCTCTGGATTATTTACATCCAAGCCACTGTCCCTCTCTTAGCATGAAAGATTACTAAGGAAAAATCGCATTGCTCAACACTGAGTTAAAGTTTTCTCCTTCAGGACAAATCCCTCATAAAGGAAATTATGGCTTGCTGGATTCTCATCCCAGTTAAAAGTAATCCTCCTTTATAAATAGTCGCCCAACAGTTATGATAAACAGACGAGATGTCTCCCTTTAGAGATGACAAGTTCTCCCACAGTCAAACCTTTTAGCTTCAATCTTGGACTTTGAACAAGGCACAAATACTCCTTTAGCTTCAATCTTGGGCTTTGAACAAGACACCTAAACAAATTCTCTCCCATAGAATAGGAGGAACTACATTGCTCTGATTTCCCTGTTTCTTAAACGGGAATACGTAGACATAAGATTGCGAAATCTTAGTGAGCATACCAATCAAAAACTCTAGGTCCAGTACCTTCATACCAATCAAAAACTGAGGTCCAGTACCTCACCAAAATCATCAAAATCTCTCTATCTCTCATATCTCCCAAAGAACAAACTATCCCAACCCTCCAACAGATAAACACAATCAAGTATAAAAGCAGAACCTATTGCTAACAACCTGTGGATAACCACATATAGGTTGGGTAATTGACAACTCCCCATTGTATAACCTGACCCCGAACTCCCCGAATCTCTCTTAGCGTTTGTTCAGTTAAACATTCGCGTGCAAGGTTAGTTTTAGATAGCTTCCCTTTCCCTTCCAGCTTCACGAGATAAATAAGAAATCAGAAAGTAGCACCCCCTTTCTCCTACCATTGCGGTGAGGAGGAACCCATTTTGCGATAAGGTGGTCGCGTCACCGACAAAAATCGTACGCTACACATGTATATAGTGTGATAGTCAATTAGGGTTCTCATTATTCTCAAATAGATCATCCTGACATACACTTATATTTGAACACATATCCAATATTTAATTAATTATTTAATTAAGTAATTTCCAAATAAAATCTAAATAGTCTTTTAACATTATTTGATCACTTAATTATTTAAGGTACTTTATTTGATAAAATAGTTAATATAATTAAATAAATATATTTGACCATATAATTATTAAAATACTAAATTATTAAAATATTCCAACAATCTCCCACTTGACCAAGATATCTTAATAATTATATTATAATTTTTTAGGCACGTGTCTGAATGTTATTTATTTTTAGATTTCAACTTTACAATATGCTTCACCTCATACATCAATAATGGGACCATCGGGACTGTCGTCACTGACGTGTAATGTGACGGAACCCCCGACGGCCACCACGTTAACGTACTTGATGACATAGATCTATATGGATGAGTGGCATGGAAATTTCATGCAATGTGATCTCTAAATCATGCATATTTCTAACTGGTCCTACTGGAGTCTTTAGTGAGATCAAACTGAAGTTCCTTAGGTGCAACTCAAAATTACAATATTTGCACATAAAAAATTGATATTGTTATAACAATAGTACCTCATAAGTTTTTATTTCTGCAGAAAGTTAAACATAACATAGAGTTTGTACCAAAACAAAACCATAACATAAAATAGAAAATTAAGGAAAAGACTCCCGTTAATCTAAGGAAATTTCAAAACCAAGACCCATGTGACCAACGTGCCCATGAAAAGCCTTAGGTGTCAAACCTTTGGTTAGTGGGTTAGCTAGCATTAAGTTTGTCCCTATATGTTCTATCAAAATTTTCTTCTCTTGAACTCTTTCTTTCACAACAAGACACTTGATATCAATAAAATTTTGATTTTGTAGAACTCATATTGTTGTTGGAATAGAGCACAACTACATTATTGTCATAATAAACCTTCAAGGGCCTTTCGATGCTCCCAACAATGTGTAGGCCTGTGACAAAATTCCGCAGCCAAATTGCATGATTTGATGCCTCAAAGCAAGCCACAAACTCTACTACCATGGTGGAGGGATCCACTAAGGTCTGTTTGGAAGACTTCTAGGAGATGGCTCCTCCAGTCAAGAGAAAGATATAAGCAGATGTGGAATGTCTATTGCCCGGGCATCCTGCAAAATCTGAGTCAGAATACCCAATGATCTCCAAGTTATCTGACTTCCAATAAGTGAGCAAGAAGTCTCTTGTTCTCTTCAGGTAACGCATTACACGGTTTACTGTTATCCAGTGCTGCATAACAGGGTTGCTTAGATATCTGCCAAGAACTTCTACAATGAATGCTAAGTCGAGATGAGTGCAAACTTGAGTATGCACAAGACTTCCCACAGCTGTAGCATATGGAATCTTATGCATCTCTTCTTTTTCAAGATCCATAGTGGGGCACTGTTTGAGGTAAAACTTGTCTCCTTTAGCAACGGGTGTGTCTCCCGATTTACTATCTTTCATGGAGAATTTATTCATAATTGTATCAATATAGCTCTTTTGTGACAATCTTAAAATACCTCGAGAACGATCTCTAAGTATTTGAATTCCTAAGACAAAGGAGGTGTCTCCAAAATCTTTCATCTCAAATTTATTTGTGAAAAATCTCTTGGTTTTGTGCAATAAGTCTATATTGTTGCTTGCCAAAGGGATATCATTTACATATAGTACCAAGAAAACGAATTTACTCCCACTGAATTTTTGGTATACACAGTTATCAACCGGATTAGCCTCAAAACCAAATGAGGATATTACTTGATGAAATTTGTAACAGCATAGATGGGTTTCTTGAGTTTGCAAACCAAAGACTTTGGGTCTCCTAACACAAAGTTTTCTGGTTGCACCATATATATTGTTTTTTCAATGTTTCCATTTAGAAACACAATCTTTACATCCATCTGATGTAACTCTAAATCAAAATGAACTACCAATTCCATCATGATCCTAAGAGAGTCCTTCGAAGAAACTGGAGAGAAAGTTTCTTTATAATCAATTCCTTCCTTTTGAGTAAAGCCTTTTGCTCCAAGACGAGCTTTATATCTCTCAATGTTATACTTTGAATCCCTTTTGGTTTTAAATATCCATTTACAACCAATGGATTACTTTCCTTTGGGTAATTTAACGAGATCCCAAACATCATTGTCAGTCATCGACTTCATCTCATCCTTCATGGCATCAACCCACTTAAGAAAATTTGAACTCCGCATATCTTAGATAAAGTCGATAGGATTTTCCTCAATCAAACCAATGCCATCCTAACGTTCTTGAAAAAAATACAACATAATCATCTAAAATTGCACTCTTCCTCTCTCAAGTGGATCTTCTTAATGGTTGTTCTTGAGGTTGTTGAGTTTGAACAATAGGTGGTGTTTGAGGAAGAAACTCATTATTGTCTTGTTCTTGATGGATGTTAGGAATAACATCAATGTTTATTTCAAGATCTGTTTCTGGAACAAAGATAGGTAGAAAGGTTCGATCGTTGTGTGAAACAGTTTCTTCATCAAAGGTAACACTGTTTATGCTTCCTTCCCCTCCAAACTCTACATCCTCAAAGAATCTTGCATTTCCCGTTTCAAAAATTGTTCTAGTGATGGGATTGTAAAACTTGTACCCGTAAGAGCGTTCAGCGTATCCAAAAAAATAACAACTAACACTCTTTGTGTCCAAATTACCTGCATGAGGGTTATAAGGCCTCGGTTCAGCTAAACCTCCTTAAATGTGTAGGTGTCTAATTTTGAGCTTTTTCCCAGTCTGGAGCTCATAAGGAGTCTTAGCTACTACTTTACTAGCTACTTTATTCAGGATATAAAATGCGGTCTTTAATGTTTCTCCCCAAAATGACTCTAGAATAGAAGAATGACTAATCATACTCCTAACCATGTCCTTTAGAGTCTGGTTTCATCATTTTGCAACTCCATTCATGCTAGGTTTGCCCAACATTGTGTATTGCGGAGCAATTCCACACTCATCGAGGAAAAGTGCAAAGGGCCCTTGACGTTGTTCCCCTGATCCATCATACCGACCATAGAATTCACCATTATGGTCGAATTTTACAGCTTTTTTTCTTTCTAAGTGGAAGTTCGACTTCAGCTTTGAATGACTTAAACACGTCCAAGGATTAAGATTTTTCATGAATCAAATATAGGTAGCCATACCTTGAGTAATCATCTATAAACGTAATAAAATACTGTTGTCCATTCCAAGAACCTGTAGGGAAAGGACCACATATATCAGTATGAATTAGTTTTAAGGTATCCTTAGCTCTTTCAGCATGGAAATTCCTCTTGTTTGTCTGCTTACCCTTGATAAATTGATTGCAGATTTGAAAGTCCGACAAATCAAGGGATTTAAGAATATCATCCAACATAAGCCTCTGAATTCTTTGTTTAGATATATATCCTAATCGCTTATTCCATAAAGTGACATAATTCTCATTTAATTTTCATTTTGTATCATGTGACTCTATTTGCATTATTTTGTTATAAGGACATTCAATATCAAGCATATAAAGATTATCATTCAAAGAATCGTAACCAGCAACATTTGAATCATATGAGAGGCTAAATTTATAATTTTCAAACGAACAAGTATAACCTGATTTGTCCAAAATAGAAATAAAAATTAAATTTCTTCTAATAGATGGTGCAACAAAAGTCTCAATCAAATCCAAATGAAAACATGTCTTTAATAATAATCTAAAAGTCCTTATAGCCTTCAGTGCAACTTTGTTACCATCGCCAATATAGATGAATATTTCAGCATCACTTGGCAGACGGCTCCACAGGGAACCCTGCACGGACATACTAATGTGAGTAGTAACACCATAATCTACCCACCATGTATCCTTAGGTACAAAAACTAAATTAATTTTAGAACAAACAAAAGTGAGAAAATTACCATTCTTTTCACGCCATGGGACATACCTGGAACACTTTATCTTCATGTGTCCAGCCTTTTTGCAAAAGAAGCAAGTAATCTCCTTAGGTTGTTCCTTTGCCTTCTTATTTTGAGAAAAATTTACGCAAGTTTCTTCCTTTTATTCTGAGAACTGGTATCCAAGTGAGCACTTTCAACCTTCTCTATTTTTAGCCTCTATTCCTCCCGCACACAATGAGATATGAGCTCATTGAGAGACCATTTGTCCTTATGAGTATTGTAAATCACTTTGAATTGCTCAAAGTGTGCAGGTAGAGATATCAAAACCAAATGCACAATCAAATCATCAGGAAGTTCTAACTTCAATGCCTTGAGTTTTGATGCGAGATTAGACATCTCCATGATGTATTCCCTTATGTTCCCTTTTCCTTTATAAACCATTGAAATGAGTTTGGACAATGTACTACTTGTCTCAGCCTTATCATTTTTAGCAAAGAATTTCTCCACGGTTTCGAGAAACTTCTGGGCACTTTCACTCTCAGCAATCGATCCCCTAATCATTTCAGGTATGGATCTTTTGATCATCATGAGGAACATCCGGTTAGATCGGTCCCATTTTTTCATTTTAGTTTCATTTGGGTTCTTAGCAGTAGCGGTGGGACACTTCTCCCTCAAAGACAAGTCTAAATCCATGCATCCAAGCACGATCACCACATATTCTTTCAAAGACTTAAAGTTCATCCCACTCAGCATAGGGATGGAGTTAATCTGAGTAGCAAAATTTGGAGCGATATCATCGGTAACTGGATCCATTGAAAAGAACATTAAACATACAATAACAGTAGTAGGTATGCCAAATAACTATATAAACATGCACAATATTCTTTATATGCAAATTAAATAAGACCTAGACAAGATACCAAAAAACACCATCAATTCCCAATCTTTGATTGCAAGAATTAACGGTAAGCGGTACTCTCACGTAATGATCAAACATTAGTAATAAGTTCTGTCAGATAATGGATGCCTTTGATATCAATCATTAGCCACGTGGATAAATTTGATAATTACTACATATTTACCATCACAAGTATGCAAAATTTCGGCCAAACTATGTCATCCTTTTGGCCGACATATCAATTCGCATGAAAAATTACACACTACATCTTTTGTAATTCTAATTGAATTAAATTTAAATAGGAGATATTACTTTTACAACTTGTTGTTTCAACTAATCCAATCAAAATTACTAGACAATTTTAATTTAATAAAATAAATGGAAAGGTCTTTAAAATTCACATAAACATTACCTGCAAATGTAATGTCAAAATTGTATGTTTACCTGATTGCTTAATGGTTGTGTTTATAGCATATACATACCGGTATAATAAATCGGTTTTACTCGAAGGGTCTTAAAAATTTCAAATTAAATCATCACTCTTAAAAAATTCTTAATAAAATAAAATTAATAATTAAATTTTAGATGTATCTCAATTTTTATCATTCTATTATCAGAACCTTGAAAGATTTCAACAAATACTATCATGCTCTTGAAATATTAACAAAACTATTAGATAGATTCTTCAGGACACTGCACCGAATACATTTACTGGATCATTCTCACATATTAATTTCTATTAGCAACAACAAAGCATAAATTAATAAGAATGCATACCAAACAATATTGGCAGTTCAATACTATTCATATTTTAATTGGATTAATTTCATTTAGAAAATTATAATTCCAATAATTCAGGCTTAAAAAAAACCAATTAATCAACTCGGATACCATTTATTGGAATTAGATTAATAACGATTAATCAAAAGATACATGCACAAGAAATTATAATATATAGTTTAGGCGCGGAAATCAAGCATGTACAAAATTAAAGGATCTACAAATTGATTTTAGATTACTTGTATCCATTAAGAAAAATCCATTTGACGGTAATCCTAAAACCCAGAAGTTGATGACTTTTGTGGTTCTTCCAACTAGTACTTCTTATGCCTTGAATTCTCTTCAGATAGGGAGAAGAGATAATTTGTTTATGTACGGTATATCGAGGATCATAGCCTATATATAGTGTGATAGCCAACTAGGATTCTCATTAGAAAATTTAACTCATACCCCATCATTTATTCCCCTACCCCTACATTATATTTATTTTTACCAAAATATCCTCATATAAATAAGTGCAAAATTTTCCTAATTTAATTATATGATCCACAATTTAATAAATAAATCTATCTTTAAAAGCTGTTTTATTAATATTCTCAGCAAATATGACAAGTATAATCTATACTATTATATAATCTTATAATGTCTCCATCAAAGATTTTTCGCTAAATTTTTTTCCTTTAATTAATTAATTAATTATAAATATATTTATTATTAACTCCATTTAAAACTTCCGCCTAACACATTCTTATATTTTAAATAATTATTAATTAACAAATGTAATAAGACACATTCTAATTTTTTTTTTAAATGCAACCACCTACCACAAATTAATTAAATATAAATATATTATTATTAACTCCATCATTTAAAACTTCTAACTAAGTCACATTTTTATATTTTAAATAATTATTAATTAACAAATGCATTAAGACACTCCAGAATTTTTTTTAAAATGCAGCCACCTACCAATAATATGTTAACATAGTAACTACCCAGCATAACTTTTTTCTTCATTTTATTAATTAATCTTTTATTATTAATAATTAAATATTATTATTATTAATTAAATAATAATTAAATTAAAATATTTAACATGTTTATTTCTCAATTTTTTTTCCGCTCAACACTCTCTATTTATATCATACAAACAATTAGCATTTCTCCACTCATAACATCTCTCTAACCCCACATTAATAGGACACATAGTAATATTAAATTAAAAAATAAAAAAGTAAATAAATTAGACATATAATGCAAACCTTAAAATTACTTAATACAAAAATAAATTAATAAATATAATTCATGAAACGGTTAAAGTTTTTTATAGCCCCACTAATTTCATTACTTTATTTTATTTTTTTCACAAAATTATCTTTCCACTAATCAAATTTATATCTCATCAATTAACCACATTACTTTATTCCATTTATTTCACAATTATCTTCCCACTAATCAAATTTATATCTCATCAATTTATACATTTATTTTACTATTTACTAGCTTTAAAATGAAATTAGTGGAGGCTATAAAAAACTTTAACCGTTTTATGAATTATATTTATTAATTTTTTTGTATTAAGTAAATTTAAGGTTTGCATTATATGTCTAATTTATTTATTTATTTATTTTTTAACTTAATATTATTATGTGTCCTATTAATGTGGGGTTAAAGAGATGTTATGAGTGGAGAGAGGTTAATTGTTTGTATGATATAAATAGAGAGTGTTGAGCGAAGACAAATTTGAGAAATAAACATGTTAAATATTTTAATTTAATTATCATTTAATTAATAATAATAATAATATTTAATTATTAATAATAAAATATTAATTAATAAAATGAAGAGAAAAGTTATGCTGGGTAGTTACTATGTTAAAAAAAAATTAGGAGTGTCTTATTGCATTTGTTAATTAATAATTATTTAAAATATAAGAATGTGACTTAGTTAGAAGTTTTAAATGATGGAGTTGATAATAAATATATTTATATTTAATTAATTTTTTGATAGGTGGCTGCATTTAAAAAAAAATTTAAGACATGTTTTATTGCATTTGTTAATTAATAATTATTTAAAATATAAGAATGAGTTAGTCGGAAGTTTTAAATGGAGTTAATAAAAAATATATTTATATTTAATTAATTAATTAAAGGAAAAAATTTTAGCGGAAAATCTTTGATGGAGACATTATAAGATTATATAATAGTATAGATAATACTTACCATATTTGCTGAGAATATTAATAAAGCAGCATTTAAAGATAGATTTATTTATTAAATTGTGGATCAAGTAATTAAATTAGGAAAATTTTGCACTTATTTATATGAGAATATTTTGGTAAAAAAAAATATAATGATGGGGTATGGGGTAAAATTTTCTTCTCATTATTCTCAAATGGGTCATCCTGACATTCGACATCCACTCATATTTGAGCCCATATCTAATATTTAATTAATTATTTAATCACTTAATTATTTAATTAAATAGCTAAATATAATTATATAAAATCTAAATAGTCTTTTAACATTATTTGATCACTTAATTATTTAAGACACTTTAGTTTATATAATAGCTAATATAATTAAATAAAGATATTTGACCACATAATTATTGGAATACTAAATTATTAAAATATTCCAACAGAAAAGTAATAGTTACATTTATTTTAAAACAAATTTTATTTACTAAAATTAGTCAGTTTGAAACGGAGGAAGTATAGTCATACTAGTAACTCAATATATTGTCAACTAAATTAGTTTCTTGTTTTGAATTAAAAAATGCACAAGAATATCAAGTACTATTTCAAATATATGTATGCAGTGTTGAACTTAAGCATGAATTTGTTGGATCATGAGAAAGAGCATAAACAATGGGTCAAGAGCAACACACAAGTGAGAAAGACACCACATATTCATCCAAAACCTTAGGGTGATATGTGTGTGGATTCTCCCACTTATAAATGCTAGAGTCTTCACATTTATAACCAATGTGGGAATCCAATAGTGATGAATATGTATCTCCACCATTTTTGTCTTCACAACCTTAATAACTTTATAGTCGAAGACAGAGAGAATGGTTTGAAAATCACAGTGGTAATCTTAGAGTGGTAAGAGTAAATTCTTAAGTGTGTGTTCTTGGAATTTGGGAAAATCTTAAATTTATTTAAGGGGAATCGAAAAACACTTCTAAACACGTTGAAATTATGTGATTGATATACAGAGAGATTATGAGTGATTGGGAAACACTTGGGATATAAAATAGGATTTATTTTTGGAAACACGGGTGAAAAACCTGTTATGCTTTCACCATACCTTGATTTGATTTAGCAGTTTTATAACCCTGGTGAAAAAACCTGTGATGCTTTCATTGTCTTTCATCTAAAGCAACTCATACGTTTTTTTGTGAGTTTGTAACCTCACCTCTTTCACCTTCTCTGCGCCTCCAAATAATTTCTCCAATATTTCATATGCTTCTTTCGCCGATTCTACATCACTGGCCATTTCAAAATTGTCTAGATCAATACATTAATGAATTATAAAGAAACATTTTTTACAAGTAGTGTTACTCCTTCCTTCACAAGATCCCAAAGATCTTGACAACAGAAAACAACATTCATTTGTTTACACCAATTCTCATAATTCTGACCTTTTAAGAATTGGGAGACTCGTCGGAAAGTGTCTATTCAGATGATTCATCGCCATTGCCATCATATTTTGCTTCCCACGAATCGCCTAGCCAGTTCTCTAGATACCATATGTTGGAATTAAACCTAAGACTTTGAGTAATTTCGAATCAATCTTGATGAACAAGATTCAATCAACCAATTAAATTCTATTCTTGTTCTTCACTCTTCACTCGAGTGAATCAACCAACCTTGGTTGCAAGATGATTATTTCTGCACAATGACAATGAAAGGAGAAAAGATGAATTTCGGGAAGAAAGGAAATTAGGGATTCAAAACAAAATAGGCGAAGAAGAAGAATTTCTGCAGAGTTTCTCTCTGCTCTCAAAACTGCAATTTTATTCAAGTGAATCACATTACAATAATATGGTTACTCCTTATTTATAGATTTAGTTTGCTTGCTCCCTAAGCAAAGCCCAAAAACAAAGAAAAAACCAAAATACCTAATTCTGGTAGCACTACAAAATTAGGTTTAAGACAAAAACAATCCACGTCGAGGCTAACTCCTCAACACTTTGACAACTAGATGTTTCGACGGTAACATACTTCGACACCATGAATTACATTCTTAACAAATTCGACACCATGACAACATTAATTCAAAGTAATTCAACATCAATTATCACCAACATATTTTCACTTCAATGTTTCATAAAATCCTAATTCAACTGGTAATTTTTACAAAGACAAAATTACAAACCCTCTCATACAATTGCAATTTTGAGAAAATTGCAAATCCTTCCAATTACAATTTTTGAACTGAAAAATTGTAAACTCTCTCTCAATTACAATTTTTGGATGGAAAAATTACAAACTCTCGCTCAATTATAATTTTTGGACGGAAAAATTGCAAATCCTCTCTCAACTATAATTTTTGGACGGCAAAATTGTAAACCCTCTTAACAAACTATTTTTGAAAAAAAAGAAAAAAAACCCAAATCTTCAATACACTCAAAAGACTACACTTTGTTGTTGCATAGAAAACTAAAACTAATTATCTATATTTATATTAATAAATAAATTTTATTTTCTTCCTACTATCCAATGTGAGACTTGGATGAATATACTATTTGACCCAACAAATTCTCCCTTCATCCAAAGTCTCACATATCTTCATTTTGCCTTCAACTTCATCTTCAAAACGATCATTATAATTATAATGATTAGGCATATTTGTAAAATTATTACTCTTCAATCTTTTTGTCTTCTTCCTCCCTTGATCAGAATAATTGTTACTCTTGCTTCCTCCCCTGATCGGAACCTTAGCTTTGATACCAATTGGGAAAATAAAAAAAATAAATAAATTTCTACACACGCGGAAGCATACCCACAAAAAGAAAAAGAAACAAATAATTCCAACAAAAACTCATAAAATTATAATTCAACTTGTAATTTTTACAAGGAAAAAATTACAAACTCTCTCATACAATTGCAATTTTTAAAGAGAAAATTGCAAACCCTCCCAATTAAAATTTTTGAACGGAAAAATTGTAAACTCCTTCTCAATTACAATTTTTTCCTGGAAAAATTGCAAACCCTCGCTCAATTACAATTTTTGGACGAAAAATTGCAAACCCTCTCTCAACTACAATTTTTGGACGAAAAAATTGCAAACCCTCTCAACAAACTATTTTTGAACAGAAAAATAGAAAACTCAAATCTTAAATTTACTCAAAAGAATACATTTTGTTGTTGTGTAGAAAACTAAAACTAACTATCTCTATTTATATTAATAAACAAATTTTATTTTTTTCATACTAGCCGATGTGGGACTTGGATGAATATATTATTTGACCCAACAAATACTACCCTTGAACTTCGATCCAGACTCCCCTTAAATGTGAGACCGCTCCCACTTTCACTCAAACACTCGCCTAAGTGTTTGGATAATTGCAAAATTATATGAATGACTAAACAATGTTACAACTAAAATATTCTATTCTCCTAACTTAAAAATAAGACACAAGAAGAGAGTATTACACAAAAACAAACACAAGACTCAAGAACAATAAAATATGCATAACTTAGTAGTGCAAGCTCTGAGTTTTCACAATGGATAATGCCTCCTTAAATATCAACACAAGTCTAGCTCCAAAGCCCAACAGGGTTTAGATCTTGAAAACATTTAAACCTTCAATGCGCGAGCAATCAATCTTAAACAATAGTTATTTGCAAATCTTGATTGATCAAATCTTGAATGAATAGGAATCTCTTGAAAGTACAAAATCAATCATGCTAAGTTTGATTTTGATTAAATCTTTCCTTAATCCAAAAATGCGCAAACTCAATTAAGACTTTGATTGTATAAAAAAGGAAACAAATTAAATATGTGCGAGAATTACTTCAAGTTGTCTTATGCACGAAGCAACCTTTAGCGAGAATGGATGTCTTACACAATGTAGGACATTATGCTTAACATGTTTCTTTCTACAAAAGTGTCATGTTACCTATAAAATTATACCAATCATATGTAATAAAAAAAACTCGCTCTTGGGCCAATTTTTAGGAAAATACAACATGCAAGATGGTAGGAACAATCTCACTGATTCATATTCTACGTCATCACCATCTTCACTGCCAACCTGTTCTTCATTATCATTAAATTTATTAGCAACCTTCTCATCATCTTTACCTATTACCTGAGAGATGGAAGCCACAAAATATTTGGGATTCATCATTTGAATGAGACCATCAACCATACTCTTTCTTATATTTAATGTAGCAATTATCTCTTCTAATGCCTTGGACACCTACATGAGCACATTCAACATTTGTCCTCTAGCATCCCTTGACATGGGAGGGAATTCTGAAATATTGGCACCTTTTGACAGGTATCCTCCTCCAAAATTTGGAAGATTGTGAAGAACAATATATGGAACATGTTTTCCAACAAACAGTTTATAGCTAAAATTTAAAGGAATCAGAGCAATTCCAACAATATATTTACTAGTTAATATATCCTATTTTTGTTTAATAAGAATACCACTAATCAAGTACAAAAATGCAATAGGCATAGTAATTGCAAAAAATTCATCTTATTTCATAATTTTTTTTTCAAAAACATACGCACTAAAATTAAAGGAGACGTTAGCCCCTATCTGGTAGAGAAAACTAGCTAGGGATGGAGTGATACATGATTCGTGATTGGAAGGAGCCAAATTAACCACTCTTATTTTGTCGAGAATAACGTACTTTACACTCAGACATGATGCAGAGAAGAGATCTTTAAAAGGCCAATCATCATGAACATTTCTTGTGATTTTCTGAGCAATTGTCTTTATGGAGGGAATACAGTCAACTTTTATGAGTCTCCCTCTTCCCAAATACTCATTTGTGATACTCAAAGAGAATGCAAAACAGTGTCCACGTACGTGAACTTTCCTAAACTCACAACTATCATCATCATTGAACCGCTTTGGCACATTCGCAATAAATTCTCTTTAAGTTTGGGATAGAATAGACCCATATCGGACACAATATTCCTAACTTGTGCATATTCCAACAATTCTGTGATTTTATAACATTTCAATGCTTCCTTTGATAGTTCTATTTTAGAAGTAATGTGATTTTATAACATTTCAATGCTTCCTTTGATAGTTCTATTTTAGAAGTAATGCGCCTATGGTAGGCGTATTTCCATTTCAACACACTATCTTTTCATTATCATTAAAAGCCGGAACTACATCATCAATATTGTCAATAATCTTATCATTGATATACTACATCACATCATTATGAACTTCAGCTTCTTCATGAATTTCATTGATATTTGAGACATTTAGCTCAACATCATTCTGGGTTGGAGCCTTAATTTCCAACACACCCTCCAGATTGTCATTGACATCTGTTGGAACAACTTCAATGGTAATATCAATTCTCTTGGTAATTTCAACATTGTCACAATCTTCTTACCTCACATCTTGATTTAGGTCTTCTTTGTTTGCTTTTTGTATATCCATTAGGTTATCTTCTTCAACATTTTCAATGTTTTTCTCACATTCCTCTTCACTTGCATCAAAATCAAGTTTTTCACTTGTGGGGGAGATTGTTGGGTTTCAAGTGTGAAAGTGCTAAAGTTCTACATCGAATAAGAATGAAGGAAATGCTGAATTTATAAGAGAGGTGAACATATCCATATTGCCTTAAAGTTTTTGATGAATATATGACGGTATCTTGGAACTATGAACATTTGAGCCGTTAACACTTTTGGACCTCACTCCCCGGACTTTTCCAACAGAAAAGAACAAAACAAAATTGAAGAGAAAAAGCTACAAGACTAAAAAACACAAAACACACCACATCAAACAACCACCCTCTAAGAACTAACCTTTAAGGGAGGAACATACTAGAGTTCAAACCAATGGGACCACCGACACCGGATTCAAGACCACCAAAGAAAGAACAAAGAAACACAACCATTTTCCAACTTGTCAGAATCTTGATATATTATTGATTTAGACTATGCAACTGAAATGGATGATAGGAGGTCGCATCACGTTGATTTAGAGCTAAATGTTAACCAATACTTGGGACCGAATAACTTATGGAAGATAAAGACTCCCTCTAGGGTGCTCGTGTTTGATTGGAAATGGACAGCTTTAGATAGCAATATATTTTGTAATTATAGTTTTTATGATTGATTTCTTTCTGTTGATTATAGAATTCGAGTATCTCTTATACTAATTTTCTTGAATGATCCACCGCTTATTAAAAAAACATTGATATGTCTTTCCTTTTGCATATGCACCTATTGGTTGGGAGTCATCAATTGAATTACATCTGTTTTAAATTTAGGTCGGTTTTTGCTTGGTCCAAATTACAATAATAATTTTGTTATTACTAAATGTAAACAAGTTTTATTCGATCCATTTCCCTATCAATTTCTCTCTATAGCTAAAACACAAATAATGCAACATAACTTCTATGAATAGTAAACCTAAAAAATACACTAGAAACTTTCAACAGATTTAATTCACTTTAATTCAAAAAATCAAAAGAGTTACATCAAAGCATAACAACATGATCCCACCACATAAATAAGAGAATCCAAAATCTAGTGACCCCCCCTTATTTTTTTCCTATTCCCTACACAACCAAGTACAAAAGGTATGTTTAACTTGGTTTTGCCTAAAACAAGAAAGACGTGCCCTTAGCCTTACGAAACCAGAAAAGATTGACATGAAAAGTAGAAAAGAAAAGTAAAAAAATTGTAACACATATCTAATCATCATTTCTTTAACTCTACTTTATTCATTCTGTACTGGATACCTCACTCCAGCTGCCAATGCACGTTGCTGTTCAATCTGTTCATTAACATATCATAAACATAAATAATTATAACATTTTTCATAAATTGACTCACATAAGTAATCACTAAGATTAGTGCAACTTTACTTGGAATAGTTCGTGCAATTTGTTCTTGAGATAGCAATATTCATGTTCCAGCATTTCCAATGCCAGGAAGCATCTGCATTTGGTTGTTGGTTGCAGATTAAACATACAATAGCAATTAGTTAGAAAAATATTTATTATACTATACGTCTATAATACTGACATCTCTCTGAACGATGACGTATCTGACATAGTGTTATCTGACATTGACACATTATTTTTTAAATTATTATTTATATTGATATGTCTGTGTCGGTGTCATGTCGAAGGAGGAGTAAGGCACTTACCCCGCGCGGTTGTTTTGTTCAGTTGCGACAAGAAAGGCGACACAAACATTAGTGACTCTTTTTGCACCAATGCTTGAACTGCTACCCATGAACTGATTCAAATCAATCCCCATTTTCTTATAATCCATGAACTCTCTCTCCATCCTGTATTCATTCATTCATTGACTCACATTTTTATAATTCAAGAAAAATATATATACAAAAATTATTAACTAGGATAGTAATAAGAGATTGAATGGTTATTACAGCAATGTTCTGAGATTCCTAAGAAGCTTCTCGGACTGGTGAAAATATATGTTGACAACCTCGGAGACAAAGTTTGGTGATGCCTCATCTTGTAGTTGTTGGAGCTGCAAGAATTGCTCATCCAATACTCCCTATAAGAAAGAAGGAAAAAACTATCTATAAATTTTTTTAAAGTAAAGTAGTCGCAGAGTTATAACCCTGTATCATGTTCCTGCACAGCTATCAACTATATATCTGATCTTCCTGCACAACTATCAAGTATATATATCTATATTTTAGTCACTGAGATACAGACCTGATGGAAGAGGAAGGAGAGGAGGCGGTTCATGTCGGCCCACAAGAGGTCAGGACCTAATCCAAGCAACCAAAGAGGGAGACCCGTTTTGTCTGACTAAGTGTTTGTTAAAACTGAATGTGATTATAACTAAGTTTGAGATTTGGAATCAAAGTGAAAGATTATACAATTAAGCAGCATTATTGAGGTGGAACTGGAGTGAAGTTGCTGTGATGGAAAGGGACCACGAAGGAGCTGCTACAGTTTATGTACTTACTGTGGAAACTCAAACTCTATCGCTTTTGCTTCAAAGTTTGTGTGTCACTAGTAATAGGAGTAGTACTTTTTGTGTTGTCGCGGGAATATCACATTAGTATTTAAAGCATGGGACCATTCTTTTTTGTTTTTTTGGTGATATATGGGACCATTCATTTATTCTTAGTGTTTAATACAGTCATATGTAGTGTCTTTAACCAATTGTGTGACATGCATGGTTCCACCTTTGATTCACATGAGACTTGGATTCTTAAATTTTGTTGGTGTTGGTAGGTTATTTATTTTGGTCCGGGATAAGGCCCAAACTATTTAGCATCGGCCATGAGAAATGATAAATCCAAGAAAATTGTGAGATGGTCACAACCTAACTTTATCCTAGATCATGGCCATTAGATTGTATGGGTTATTAGATTCTTTGATAGTTGCTCTTTGATAGCAATTCTTTGTATAGGTTGTATGTATGATATTTTTCACCACTATCGTGCGCTTGTGATTATACGCTATGTAGCGCGCTAACGCGCTACCTATTACAACGGTTACTTTAAACAACTATTGTAATATTCTTAACATAACATTTAACAATGGTTGGTATAAACAACTGTTGTCATATATACACTGAATTTATTATAAATTATGTGGAATGCTTATTTCACCAATGCTAACTAAACATATAATCATTCAATCTGATCTTAAATATTATAGGGTTAATACCTATTTTCCCCCCTGCCATATAGGCGCTTTTTGAAAAACCCCCCTGCGAAAAAAAAAGTTGCAAAAATTTCCCTAACATTTGAAGATTCTCTCAATTTTAACCTTCATCACATTCAGTCACTAAAAATGCCAAAATGGCAGGGGTCAAAATAAAAATGCTGCCAAAATGGCAGGGGTCAAAATGAAAACGCTGCCAAAATGGCAGGGGTCAAAATAAAAATGCTTCCAAAATGGCAGGGGTCAAAATGGTAGGTTTTTGGTGACTGAATGTGATGAAGGTCAAAATTGAGAGAATCTTCAAATGTTAGGGAAATTTTTGCAACTTTTTTTTTCGCAGGGGGGTTTTTCAAAAAGCGCCTATATGGCAAGGGGCAAAATGGGTATTAACCCAATATTATAATATGACAAATTAAGTTATATTAGAAGAACAAGTTCACGTTTAAAGCTTGACAAGAGCTCTTCAACCAAGTTATCCACATTTTGCTTTTTAACAGTTAGAACTTTGTTTAATGCTCCTAGTTCTTCCACCTCCACTTCCTTTACCTCTAATTCATTTTGAAAAATATTATTTATTTTGCAAACAAAATTAGAGGTGGAGAAATGAGCGGTGGAAGAACTAGGAGTATTAAATAAAATTCTAACAGTTAAAGAACGACATACATATAATGGGTTGAAGAATTCTTGTCAAGAATTGAACATGTACTTGTTTTTTATATAACTTTATCTATCATATTCTAATTTTCTAATGCAATCTGAAAAATTATATATTCGGTAAGGGATTGAAAAAAACACTCAAACCACATAAGAAATAATAAACTCATCTTTTAAACAAACATTAACAACAAAATTCATCAACAACATTCATCAACATGATACAAAAAACATATCAACTCATAGAATGTTTCAGAAACATACGTATCTGTCCCATAATGTCATCCACTATGAAAGGAGGTTGAAGCTTAAGTGAGAGATGCAAACACTTGTTAATTTTGAATGGATGTCATTATAGGTCTTTCACACAAGTTTGCAGCGCTCACTTTAGATTCATCTTCTTTATTGAAATAAGCATCCCTACCTACAAGTCAAAACAAACAGAAAGTTCAAACATTATGAAACGATATACTGAAACATAAACAATAATACATCAAGATAAGTAGATTTTGAAACAAAACAACATCAACAACAACATAGACAACACACAACAACATTTATGAACAATAACATCAACAACATACAACAACAACATTTATGAAACAAACTATTGAAACATAAGTATATTTTGAAACAAAACAACACCAACAACAACATCAATAACATACAACAATATTTATCAACAACTTACATACCTTTATCAACATACATAACAATAACATCAACATAACAACAACATATGCGAATAACAACAACAACAACATATACGATGTCGCTCCCGAAAGATTCGCATCCAACGGTACAAACGCGAGAGTGGCGCAGAAGACACAGAGTCGCCAGCAATGTGTATTTATCCCGAGAGAGGGAAAGGAAACACTGCATAAACCTGAAGAGAAAGGGGGAGAGACATGGTCATCGCAACCATAGTCCGGGTTTGGGAGTCGGTTATGCGAGAGGAAGGCGTTAGCACCCCACGCATCCATTGTACTCGATGGGATCCACACTTGTTGTCTAAACGGAGGGTGAGCTGTCCTACTATCTATGGCTGAACAAAAGAAAACGGGGATGGGGGTGACTAAGACGGACTTGGTAGGACATATTCGATGCCCTAGGCCTACGTACTCCCTCAGTGCAATGGGAAAGTCATAGTCAACGTAGTTCGGACGGGAACTGTGGGGGAAGGTTGCTCGCCAAGACAATCGTTGTCTTGTGCCTACATATCCTCAATCGGACGAGAGAGAGGAATCAGAGCTAATGTAGTTCGTGGGTACGACCACAGATGGGTAAGTGTTTTTTATGAGCGACGTTAGATTCGCGTCCGGCAATTAGGGTCGATGCTTGTTTGCGACTTAGACGGAAGGTAACGTGCTCTTTTCTGAAAATGGTCTGGAACCAAACAATCCCGAAGGATAAAAAGATTTGAATTTGTTTTTGTATTTTTTAGACAGAAGTGTTTTAAGTTAGTTCATAACTTGCATTGCACCAAAGTCTAGGGCACAAGGACGAATACTTAACGAATCGTCCCAAGACAGGACGCCCGCTAAGCACTCTAGAAAGATGAGAGGAAGCCCCTCATTTCTCATTCCCCACGCTTAAGGCTCGTGCGCAATACACTTTATCTTTATTAAGTGTTTTCAAGAAGTTTTGAGATGAGAAGAGAGAAGACACAAAGGAAACTCTAAAGGGAAACTAAGAGTCCTAATGTTATCATGCATGGGTAACCTATGGTTAGTGAGGCTTAGGAGAGACGACTACCTAAAACCTAATGCTAATCCTACTCCAAGCTTAATAAAAAATTAAGTTGGACTAGGTAGCTCTAAAGGGAGAGAATCCAAGACTTAAACAAGTCTTGAGATTCATGGGAGGAAGAGAGTGAAAGAGAAGAATGAGAAAGAGAAGGAGAAAACGAGATACAATAAATGGCAGCAAGCACATCACATCATAAATGTCTAACTCAAATCATCAAAAATGTTTCAAAGATCAATGCAAAACAATTCAAGTAAGCATGCAAAGATAAACATGAAAAAAGGCAAGCATACTTGTATGGAATGCATAATTAAGCATACATGGACTTCATGTCAAGATGAAATGAGAAAGATATATGAAGATGAGTGCAAGTCAGAACCAAAATCATATTATCATCAACAATTCTCATGTGCAAAAGGAAATCAAAGCATGAAACATTATGCACCAAAGAAAGCTACAAAAAGAGGACAAAGTTCCAACACTTAAGCATACTCAAACATGATTCAAACATGATACATAAATGGAAAAACTTGGTCACAAGGGACCTCAACCAGGGGTAAACATCATATCAAATTCACATACAAAGAATCAAGAAGAAACTCAAGAAAATAGGCATGGCAAGTCAACTTGTGTAAAGAGGTGTCAAGATATAGTCATGCATAAGTCATTTAAGCACAAATAAACAAACATATATCAAATGACACTAAAAAATTGTGAGATTAAAACTCAAATGACCTAAGTCATAAGCCAATCACATGTCAAAAGATCTCACAAAAATTCACAAGTTAAACACCTCAAACAAATGAGCAAAGATCACATAAGAAACATGACATCAATATGCAAAAGAGAGGGACTAAAATGCAATATGAAATTATTTTAAAAATATGATAAAAATGTTTTTAAGGACCTCAAGATGTCCTCTGAAAAATGCAAAAAGAATGAGATGCAAATCATGTATAGATGATGAGAACAAAAATCAACAAGGCAGGGTGTGCATATATGAAACAATCCAAAAAGAAATTAAACAAACAATTAAATCAGAGGCACAAAATAAAATAAAAATAAAAAATAAAATTTGCCAAAATTTTATAAAACCCTAAAGATGATTCATGATTTTTTTGGATGCATTTAACTAATTTTAAAAATCAAAAAATGAAAATGCAACAATTAAATAAAATAAAATGAAAATAAAAGCCAGGGGTGCAAATAGCAACTCAAACACGTTGAAAACACCAAATGGGCTGAACAGGGGGGTGTAGATAGCCAGCCCAATCCATTTAAATAATCAGCGCAATCAAACAAAAAAAACATAAGCCTCAGTCAATACTCTAGCCACAAGATTAATCTCACGCACCACATTCAGTCAACCAAAACCAAGGTAATCAAGATGAAGGGCTCAGATCACAAGGCACACAATAATAAATGTAAGCATGCACACACCAAATCATCAGGAATTAAAATAAAAAACACGTGAGAGGCATGTGGCATTTTAATGCGCTGGCACAACATACATCATCAGATCCATCCAACGCATCAGATCAAGTCAATCAAAACACAAAGCATGCAAGATCAAGGGTTAAGATCTGAGGCACATGATAACAAACATAGACTAGAAACACGCAAACCATAAAATAAAAACAGATTTTAAAAGATGTGGTTGAACGTGGACCACCAGATCTGGATCACCAACGGTCCAGATTTCATCTCCTACCTTGCAACCTCCACCTGCCTGAAAATGAACCAGGTGCCGGAGCCCTAGCTCTGGTCGTCTCCTCCGGCGACTATCAACTTAAAATTCTCCAGAAATCACACATGAGTACACTATCTTGACCAGAATTCAACAAGGATTCCATATATCATATTCATTTCATCAAATAGTCAGCACACAGGCCAAATCGAAGAGAAGAAATTTAGATCCAAAACTTTCAAACTCTGAATACACACATGTTACACGTCCAAACCCAAAACAAAATATATCAGCATGCTCAGTACACATCACAGATCATTATGCACACAATAAAATCAAGTTCTATAATGGTGAAAAGTAAGCTTACCTGAAAGTTGCAGAGCTCGAATTACACCAAGAACTCCTTCCAAAAGCTGCAGATCTTCCTCTTTTGAGCTCTATTTGCAAAATAAATGCAAATAGAGGCTTGAAATGGACTGGATCTAGGATTTTGAAAGTGAACCAATTTGAGATGCACTTGCTGAAAACCTTACTCTTAGCTCAAAACAATGGTAGATTCTTACTCTACCAAGTGTGTAGATCAAGAATATGAAAAAATTTCTTCAGAAACCCTTGAGATGAGAGAGTTTCGTAGAGAGAAAGTTTGGGTGAGAAAAATGAGATTCTGAGCAAATGAGGGTGCATGACCTAATTGTGAAGGCACGAGTAAGCTTATATACATCCCATTAGAGCTCTGATCACAATTAAAACTTGATTAATCCCTTGGTTAATGAAATTGGATGGTTTATGCCAAAATGCACTTTGTGTTGTACCCACTAATCCACACGTGCACACCCATCATCTTCATGATGGATCATTCACATTTATCATGTTGATCAAAACTCAAATTAACTTGGGCCTTGCACTTGCTTGGACAATGAGATTTGATTCATTATGCATTTTGGTCATTTGATGAATACCACATGAATAAGGCACAGGTAGGCATGAAGTAAGGGTCAAAAATGCTCCTCTTGACTTGTACTTTGATGATATAACATGACTTGAAGCAATTGGAAACATTACAAGTCCTTTTGAGTGAAAACGCAAATGATGTAAAGTTGGTACATGTGGAAAGCCCTAAAACACACCTTGCCTTGCCTTAGCCATAACCTGAGTTTCACAAATGCTATGGAGATGTTATAGTACTTGTTGGAAAGGGGAGAAAAAGATCTTCAACTTTCATGTTTGAGGAAAATTCATTTTAAGTTTCTTTGATGATGAAAAGTCAAGTTGAATGTGGTGGAAAAACTGCCAAAAATGGAAAGTTTCAAATTATGGGTCATTTCCATATTTAGTAACTTTTGCACAAACTCTTGATTCTTGATGAATAACATGAATCTTGACATTTGAGGACCATATGAGGGCATAAGACCTTAAAAATCATGAAGAGGACCTCAAAATTCCATGGTTGACTTTCCTCCTTACAGTTGACTTTTGCTTACTTCACAAGTAACTGATCCACTGAGCATCTTCCACAATGAACCACTAGCCAAGCCTTCCTCTATGAGCACTTGTGAGCATATGAAACCCATGAGAGCATGCTTGAATCCACAAAGTTCAACAAGAAGCCCTTTTGAAACCAAAACCCTATTTTGGTCCCTCTGGTTAGGAGGGAAAAATTCACTTGAAATCCTTTGCCATTCTTGACCTTATGAAGATATGATGAACTCCTCAAACCACCTTGAGGATTGAGGCTCCTTTGAGATGAACCAAGTACCTTGATCCCATGCTAAGAACCAATGCTATGCACAAATGCTAATGCAAGAAATGCAAAGAAACATAAGCCAGTTAGCTAAAAGTAAGAGGGCAAATTTTGGGGTGTTACATACGAAAACATACAACAACAAAAATAAAATCATGTCAATAATAACAATAACAATAACAACAACATACAACAACATACAATAACAACAACAACATACAACATACAACAACATATAATAACAACATACATTTATCTACAAAAAGAAAACGACGTACATTTATCAAAATAACAACAACATACATATATGAAAACAAGAGAATAAGGAAGAAGAAAAATACCTTTATATATGAAGAACAAGATTGAGTCAATAGTGTAGAATATGAAATCTAATGATGATGAAGAAGAGATAAAATATGTGTTAGGGTTTTAATGTGAGAGATACGATGATACTGTCAAGAAGCGAGAGTTATTTTGCTTATATATGGGTAAACTATTTCACCACGGTCGTATTAAAAAACCGTCATGAAATGTAATGTCCTTCACAACGGTTGACATTACCAACCGTAATGAAATATGTCCTTCACCCACTATTAAAGTACCAATTTTGCTTTTCTTCTTCATGATGAATTTAAAACCTATTCCCTTCAGATTTCTAGAGACCTTTCCAACCTCAAATATCTCATCTAGCATCTTTGAACCATTGTACAAAACACGCACAAATTTTGTCATATTTTCAAGTTTGAAACTTAGTAAAGCAACTGCTTCTTCCAGACCTATGATGTTTGAGACAAGCCTTTCCTTTTCCTTCTGAAACACACCTATGAGTTTCTTTTGATTCTCCACTGTTAGACAAGCTTCCTCCCACTTGGTGTACAAAAGCATGTATGTTGTAGCTAACTCTTCATCAGTCACGTTGTCATCACTAGACAAACTCTCAAATTTAAAATTTTCAATGAAAACCATTACAGAAATAGCAGTTTCACTTTCATAATCAAAATCAAACAATGTAATTAATAATCCCTTTTTTTTTTGCTTCTTGAGAAAATTAGAGCATTCAAGTTTGATATGACCAAATCCATCACATTTAAAACATCTAACTCCTTAGTCTTTGTCTTCTTCTATGCCGTTGCTTTGGGGGACCAATGTCTGACCTAATGTTCTGTGCATTTGTCGTCCATTTTCTGTCTGGCTTCTTCAAAGCTTTATTGAACTTTCTTCCAAAAAAAGCTATAGCATATGAAAAACTTTCTTCATTATCCTTATTACTTTGATATTCATTCTCTCGAGTGTTGGATACAAAAGCTACACCTTTGTTCTTATTTTCAGATATTCCATTTATAGAAACTTCAAAGGTTTTAAAAGAGCCAATGAATTTATCAACCTTCAAGGTGTTTAAGTCTTGAGATTCTTTAATGGTTGTTACTTTAATGTCAAACTTGTGAGGTAAAGATCTGAGAATCTTTCTAACTAGCTTCTCTTCTAACAAATTTTCTCCCAAAGAAAAAGAATTGTTGGATATATCACGAAGTCTAATATTGAAATCGGATATGGATTCATCTTCCAACATTCTCAGATTTTCAAACTTTGTTGTGAGAAGTTGTAGCCCCTTAACATCTCAACCTTGGATGTGCCTTCATGAGCAGTCTTGAGAATCTCCCAAGCTTCTTTAGCATCAATACAAGTGTTGATTAGTATGAATATGTTTTTGTCAATACCATTGAATATGGAATTCAAGACTTTGTCATTTGCAAGGGCTTTAATATCTTCATCTTTGGACCAAACAACTTTAGGATTTAAGCTTGTTGAACCATCTTGAGAAGTAATCACAAGATGTTTCCACGCTTTAATCACTTCCTTCTAAGTTTTTTTGTCAATGGATTTGAGAAAAGCAACCATTTTTGCTTTCCAATAGTCATAATTTGTGCCATCCAAAAAAGGTGTCATGTTGACTAAACCTCCATCCTTTGTGTTGTCCATTTGAACAGAAAACATCTTCCCTGGAGCTTACCCAAATAGAATAGGGTGCCTGCTCTGATGCCAATTGAAATTATGTTCTTGAGGAGACAAACGTTGGACACCATGTTGGAACAACTGGTCTAACTTTTTTAAACGAGTTAAGACAATAATATGACATCAATTAAAACACAATATGTAAAGCAATAAAATAACACAAGAGATTGTTAATCCAGTTCGGTGAAACCACGCCTACGTCTAGGGGGCACTCTACCCAAGAAAGAAAATTCACTACTTCGAGTTAATATAGTTAGTCTTCTATAAACATCAACCTCGTGATGTTCAATGCTGCTTCCAAATCCTAGTGAATTTCTATTTAGGACTCCCCCTAAACATAAGAACTCTCACTCACTAACTCCTAGTGATCAACTTTAATAACAACTATATTGATCATTGAATTTACAACTAAACTAAGATAAACCAACAACTATGCCAAGTTACTAAAACATGTGGTGGTGTATAACAAATAGATTCAATACTAATACAACATTAACGTGGAATACAAGAAACAAAGGACTCATAAACCCTAGGCATAAAGAATTTAATCTCGTGTACAAAAACCCTTGTCAAACAATGAGAATTGAGTCTCCTTATATAGCAACGCCTTCATGGCGTTTTCTCCTTGGATATTTGAATTAAATTCATCCAGAATAATAGCTGAATAAGTTGGATTTGATTTTCTCCATAAATCTCTCCAGCAAAAGAGATGATTTGTTATATTTCAAATTTAAATTTAAATCTGATTTGATCTTCAACAACTGTCAAACAAACCATACAAACATTATTAAATAATATGCAACAAATCTGATTGAGATTCAATCAGAAATTGCTCACTAAACAATATCTATCATGACCTGCTGAACAGGGCCAGATGTTGCACTGCACACATGCTGGAACATCGTCTTCCACATGTTGCACCAGTACATCCAAATTAACTTTTCTCTGTGAATTATAGATCTCTTTTGTTGAGTGAATCTTGGATAGAATAATTTTGAAATAAAACTGCAATACATTTTATCTGTTGCTAGATACTAGATGTTCCAGCACACATGTGTCCCTTCTGCACCAGAGACAACTTGAACAAAACCCATGCTATTTTTCATAATGCAGTCAATCCAAAAAAGGACCAACACCTATGTTGGTAGGGGTGGCCAGAGGCATTAGTAGTTTTCTGGTGTGTTAGGGCTTGTTCACCGTAGCAAGAGACCCTGTTTGAAGCTCTATTGTTATTAAGGGTGTATAATGTGTATTACGGTCTGTCTCTTCCTTGCTTGGAATGAGATATTTATAGAGGTCCTAAGCATGGAGTTAGGGTTTTCTCAAGAACAATGACCGCCCACTTAGTTGGTGGTGAATTGTTGAATCCATATTTCCTAGAGAGACGTGGATTAACCTGCTGATCCTGACCTCTCTCTAATTGAGTAACATCTTTTCCCATATTTTCTGTGACTGGGCAAATAGGGTGCACTTAGAATGGAATATTCTCTAATTACGGATGACAGATAGGAATCACCTCTCATGGATAGTTGTCATCCTCAGGGCCGGCCCAAGCCCAAGGCAAGTGAAGCTATCCCCTTAGGCCTCAAATTTTCGGGCCTTTAAAATAGACTTAAATGCAGAAAAATAAGGCCTCAACTTTTATATAATAAAAGAACGTTTCATAAGATATAATAGGAAATGTAATGGCTTAGTGGTGAAATATCTATACAATTATGTTTTGGCACATGAGTTCGAATCATGTTGTGGGTATTTTTATTAACACCAATGATTTCATATTTCATTAAAAAAATCTATAATTATTATTAATAAAAACTATATATATATATATATATATATATATATATATATATATATATATATATATAGTTGTGATCACAAACGATACCTTTCAACAAATAAAGATTGAGAAACGGAGTTCAGGGATGAACAATGAAACGGTTAGAACAAAGAGAGAAAGAAGAAAGGATAAAGAAGAAAGAAGAAGAAGAAGGATTAGGGCAAATTATTTACTATTCACTTTCTCATTTAGGGTTTATAAATGATTACAAATAAATAACAATTGGCCTCACCCACAACCTGAGTGATCTGGCCTATTTATAGACTAACTAGCTAACTTACATTACAAACTAACTAAAGAATTTGATCCTTAACACAAGGCCTAATTCGAAATAATAAGTCAACATTTTATTTCGACATTACATACTAGAACTAGCTTCGAATACAGTATGTAACCCTTTGACATCAGCATGTGACCCAGCTTCGACTTCATGCTTGTCTCCTGTCGAAAAACATGAAAATTATTCCTCGATAGAGCTAGAGTTCGACCCAAAATCTCATAAATCTCCACCTTGGATCTAAATCTACAAACAACATAGAATAAACTAGCTTTCATCATGCAGCTTTATCAACTACATACAGTGGAAAAACTTGTAACTTGGCAACATCTTGGTGATCATATCAGCATCATTGTCATCCGTTGAAACCTTCAGCACCTGGACTTCACCACGCTCAATTATCTCTCTGACGAAGTGAAGCCTCACATTGATGTGCTTTGTTTGCTCATGATAGGATGAGTTCTTCGACAGATGTATTATACTTTGACTATCACATTTAACAGTGATACTTCGACCTTGAAGTTTCAGCTCCTTTGCAAAACCTTCAAGCCACAATGCTTCTTTCACAACTTTAGTGAGGGCAATATATTTTTCTTCAGTGGTTGATAAGGCAACAACCTTCTGAATCGTTGCTTTCCAACTAATTGTTGTGCCGAACATAGTGAACACATATCCAGAAATAGACTTTCTGGAATCCGCACAACCTGCATAATCAGAGCCGACAAATCCTTCAATTTCGACCTTGCTATCATCACCACAGGCTCCGCCATAAATCAAGACTCTTTTCATAGACCCATTTATGTACCTGAGAATCCACTTTACAGCTTGCCAGTGCGCCTTTCCAGGATTTGCCATATACCTGCTTACAAGGCTCACACCATACGCTATGTCTGGCCTCGTACAAACCATATCATACATCAAATAACCTACTACACTAGCATATGGAATGCTACTCATATAGATTCATTCAACTTCAGTACTCGGGCTTTGAGTAATAATAAGCTTAAACTGAGGATTTGTTGGAGTCACAACAAGCTTTGGATTTGACATACCAAACTTGTCGAGAAGCTTCCGTAGCTATGTCTCTTGAGATAATCACAACTTCAACTGCTTTCTATCTCTTCGGATGTCGATCCCAAGAATCTTGGTGGCAGCTCCCAAATCCTTCATTTTGAACTCCTTGTCGAGTTCAGGTTTCACCTCCATTACATCTTCGACATTGTTGCTACCTATGAGGATATCATCCACATAAAGCAACAAAATAACAAGTGAGTTTCCAAGTCAAAATCTGAAGTAAACACAGTGGTCGAACTGGCTCCTAGTGAAACTTGTGTGTGCCATAAACTTGTCAAATCTCCTGTTCCACTGTCGAGGAGATTTTTTCAGGCCATACAAAGACCTATTCAACTCACACACATAAGCTCCCTTATCCTTTACTGCATACCCTTTAAGTTGACACATCAATATCGTTTCGTATAGGTCACCATACAGAAATGTTGTTTTCACATCCACTTGTTCAAGTTCTAGGTCGAACTTCGCCACCATGGCTAACAACATTCTAATGGATCTATAGTTTACAACAGGTGAGAACGCATCATTGAAGTCGGCACCTTCTTTCTGAGTGAACCCCCTAGCAACCAACCTTGCCTTAAAGCGTTTCGACATCACTCATTCGATTCCTTCCTTGACTTTGACAATCCACTTACAACTGACTAACATTGCTCATGCAGGTTTCTCAATCAGCTCCCAAGTGTTATTATCATGAAGAGATTTCATCTCGTCATCCATGGCTTTTCGCCATTCAGTCTTGTTTCGAATCCTCATAGCTTCCTTGTAGTCTCTAGGTTCTTTCTCAAGTACCTCAGTTGCAGAGATTAAGGCAAAAGTTATAAGATCTGCATAACCAAGTCTCTGAGGTGGCTTGATGACTCTTCTCGGCCTATCTCCTGCCAGTAAGTAGTCATCGACAGTTTCCTTAGTCTCTTCAACATCTTTCTCTTTTTCTTCGACTTCATATGGGTTATGCACTTTAGGATCAATATGCTCCACCTCAACAGGAATCTCTACCTGTTCCAGCTCCTCTTCAGAGATTTCTGTACTTCGACCAGCATCACCAGTTTTCTTGAACGCCATCTTGACTTCATTGAAAACTACATCACGGCTTGTGATGCATCTTCTGTGACCTGGTTCTAGGAACCACAACCTATCACCTTTGACTCCCTCAGGATATCCAAGGAACATGCATCTCAGAGCTCTAGGTTCGACCTTGTCTTGCCTAATATGAGCATAGGCTAAACATCTAAATACTCTCAGTTTGTCGATATCTGGTGATTAACCTGACCAAACTCACTACTACGAAAAACCCATTTAACAACAATTGGGAATGACATATAATGACGCGGGCGAAGACGTTGTTATGTAGATTGTCGTTGTAAGTTCGCTGTTTCTACAACGGTCTGGAAACCGTTGTAATAAATTGGAAAACGCGCTACCTATAATGATGGTTATTTTAAATATCCGTTGTTGTATGTCTTTTAAAAAAATGCAGCATTAGAACTACCTATTATGACGGTTATTTTAAATAACCGTTGTTGTATGTGTTTTAATAAAAAAAAATTGCAGCATTAGAACAAGAACATTAGCAAGAACAAGAACAACAAGAACTTCAAGAACAACAATAAGAATAACAACAACAACAACAACAACAACAACAAAAACAACAACAACAACAACAACAACAACAACAACAACAACAACAACAACAACATCAATAACAACAACAACAACAATAACAACAACAACAACAACAACAACAACAATAACAATAACAAAAACAAAAAGAAGAAGAAGAAGAAGAACAAGAACAAGAACAAGAACAACAAGAACAACAATAATAATAATAACAATAATAACAACAAGAACAACATTAATAAAAAAGAACAATAAGAACAAAAATAATAAAAAAGAACAACAATAATTAAAAAAGAACACCAACAACTAACTTTGCTAACTCGAGTTCTGAAATTTGTTCTAAAATTTGGTTTAGTGGAGAAATAGAGTATCGTAAATGAAAGATGATGTTTAGAGGTAGAAGATGTCTAAGTTTTAGGTTTCACGCGGATCACTAATAGTAGTGTCTTGGCCGTTGATAATCACTAAATGGACGGCCAAGATTTGTTTAAGGATAGTGACACTATGCCAAGGAAGGGAAAAGACAGCGCTTTTTTGGCCTTTAACAGGGCTTAAAAGCGCTGCCTAAGGTGGCGCTGCTGTAGGTAAAGACATCGTTTTTTTTATGCAAAAGCACTGCTAAAGGTCTGCTTTAGGCAGCGCTTTACCTTGAAAATCATTTTCTAAAGTAGGCCTTTAGCAGCGCTTTTTCATGGAAAAACGCTTTCTAAAGTGGGCCTTTAGCAGCGCTTTTTCAGGCCTTTATGCTTTCTTTTGGCATCTTTAGACAGCGCTTTTTCAGGAAAAAGCGATTTCTACTGCCCCCTTTAGACAGCGCTTTTTAAAACACTGTCTAATGTATTTTTTATTTCACTTTAAGGCAGCTCTTTTAATGGAAAGCGCTGTCTATTGTGTACTATAGGCAGCGCTTTTTCTAAAAAGCGCTTTCTTTTCATCACGTAAAATTTGCTTTTTAAAAGCACTTTTTTAAAAATCAGAATTTAGGAAGCGTTTTTTGTTTAAAAGCGCTGCCTATTCCGTATTTTTTAGAAAACATTTGTTTGGAAATAATACCATAACCTGTATAATTCAAGCCTTTGATATACCATTATAATCCATTATAATCCAAAATATATACACCATTACCATTCAAAACCATACAACACTCCAAAACCATTCAAAATATACAATCCATTCAAAACCACTCCAAAATACATACACCCTTACCATTGAAAACCATTCAAAATATATAATTCATTATAATTCAAGCCTAAGATTCCTAATATACAGCCACTTCCAAAACTATACAACATTCCATGCATGATTTAGTTAAAGTATTCACCATTACCTAATATACACCATTACCTTATATGATTCTTTTCTCAATAAAGTATTCACACAATTCCTCCTTGATTTCTTCCAACTTATCTTTTGAGTAATGAGCACACTTGTAGTCATCAAAGTACTACATAATAAAACATAATATGCATGATTTAGTTAAAAGTCATAAATTATATGAAATATTCGATAAATACTAAAATAAATCCTAAGTTATAAATCCATACCATGATTGGAATCTCTATTTGATCCAAATGAAGGATTTCTCTCATAAACCTCAAAACGTAATAACCACAATCTATACCATTACGCTGACGAGCACACTACACAGAAAAACAAATAAGAATATATAGTTGTCTTGTTTTATCAAGTACCATCACTATTATAAGCAAAATTGTGAAAATTAATATACCTCCACTCTTATCCAAGTAATGTTGTTTGCTTTAGACCGTGATACTCGAGCTTCTCTTTGTGATCGGAATATTTGTATTGCTCTAACAAAATAAAAACATATATTTAGAACAATCTCACAGAAATAATTAAATATACAAATACACACGAATATTTAGAACAATCTCACTTACGTATCAACCATATTCTTCATATCCGGATATGTTGTCCAATCACCATCTAATGAATTCAGATAATACACTACTTCTTTTGTAGGATTAATAGCAACCAACAACCAGTGACCACTGTAAAATAAAACAAAAGTTTAGATGGAAATTTTCTACACAAAAGATACAAAGATTAGAATGAAATTAGAAGGAAAATATAACCCGTTGCCAGTATTATACGGTAAAATATACAAACTTTCTGTACTGCTGGCCATAAATCTCTCGACTAAGTGATCTCTTACTGAATCTGGATCCTGAACAATTAATGGTGAGTTGACACGGACGCAAGACACGAAATAGAATCTGTTTGACAATTGATTCCCGCGCATAAATTTGTCATACAAGAACCTTAAATAAAAACATAATAAACATTAGAATATTGTCATTGAAATGTGTAAATAAATTGTTCAACTAATTAGATAATAGATTGATCGGCGTACCAGATGTATGAATGCATAACACCGATGCCTAATTCAAGATGCTAAAAAATCTGATCCATGTCCTCTTTTGCAAGTGTTTCCAGATTAGAATAACCAAAAATATCTTCCTCCATATATATTTGACGAATGGCACCATCCATCAAATTTGATGTACCCACAAGTGTTTCAAGACACATCCTAAATCGAGCAACAGAAGCTTTTTTTGATCCGGTCCTTGGAAGATCCTTTTTTTTGTTGGATACGTTACTAATTTTCTTGCTGACTTGTTATGACTCTTGAGCAGGTACCTAAAAATCATATAAGTTAGGTAAAGTATAAAATCATGAAGCTTTTGCATTCGGATCACAGAATTAACACTTTCAATGTACCTCTCTTTGTGATGCAACAGACTCGTTGTGCTGCAAAATCCCTTTATCCCTAGATGCGGGTTTTGTAGGAGTCTAACATTACCATGTAAAAAAATGTACGTAATGGTTCAGAATACTTTTCATAATGGTTCAGAATTGACATTTGATTACTAAAACATTCATAATGGTTTTCAACATACCTCCTCATCTATGAAAATGAGGTTTGACGGCCATGCAACAAACGATCCTATTGCATCTCGCAGCAATGTTGTCTCTAAAACAACATCAGGTATCGGTAGCAACGCATCCGGCTCTAATGCAATATCAACCGATACTTTCAGATATCCATCAGGGAGTGGTTTATGGTGAAGTAAATCTCCCAAAGTGTTATGCACTTTTCCCTTGCCAACTATACGATAAGTCGGTGACGATAAATATAGCTGACAAGATGAAATGCCCTAAACCAATAATAAATATGTTACTGTTAATGTGTATAAATGTCAATTAAAATGAATGGGTTAATTTAATTTCATAATAACATATATAATTACCTCGGGAAATTTCTTTTGACAATTGATACTAGCTTTGTCACTAGTATCTTTCAACTCTGAACTGCGCTTTTCTGCCATATATCTTTCTTTGTGCTTTTGCAATTCACGGACTTCCGCTTTTAATTCGTCCAACGATTGCATCACTTGTTGATTGCTAGGATTTTTTTTTCTTTGGATGCTTATATAAGGATGTTGGAGTCACACCAAATCCCTTACCCCTGACACGGCCAGAATACTCAGGAACATTTAGTACTCGACTAAGTATGCTTCTGCAATCCTCGTCCTCACTTGTAGTTAAGGATTGAGATAGGGTCTCCTGAAATTCATTTACATATCGATAATTATTAGTGGGGATTAAAAATTAATTATATGTTAGTAAACTTTTGATTTAATTAAAGACATAATGTTATACTTACACATTCGTCAAAAACATGTTGAACATCGTCCCTAACAACTCCATCCTTGCCGACACGAGCAGCTTTCCACAAAACATGTCCCGGAATAGATGTTTCTTCACTTTTACTCTCTTCTAACTACACATTGAGACAAATAATAAGATCATCAATTATAACACATTGAGACAATTAATAAGATCATAGCATTTATATATACTTACCATTTTTTGCTGTAAGCGTGCATATCCCAAATGCCATTTTTTGTATGGATACGCCGGTTTTGATGCTCTTTGCCGATTTATGTCACTCACTTCCTGGATAAACAAGTTTAAGTCATATCAGAACAATCTAATGCAACAAGTATACAATACAATTAATAGACATGACAAATTAACATTACATGGAATTTTTCGGTTCTTCGTTTAGCTACAAATGTCTCCCATTCTTCAGGTGTAATCAAATCCGCATACTTCATTGGAAGTTCTGCTTCAACAAAATTCCCTTGCTCATTCTTTAGAAAAGTGGTTGATAAAAAAGTTCAAAACCCTCTGAGTCTTTTTCCGGCCAATTGAAGACAATACTTTTTTCGGCTTTCATCAATGTTAAAAGACCTATACGAAAAACATACACATAGAGTGTGTTAGTATAAGTAATTTAAAGACATAATCATCAACAAAAATCTAATAACATCAATCATATATGGTACGTACTTGTATCTCAGTCCATATTTTTTCTTTACCGGCTTGCAACACTGGATTTCTCCAGTTATCACAGGTGATTGAAATATGCTAACGAACAAGTGAACCTATGTAACTTGTCAACATTGCACCGTTAGGCTCAATTAGTTGGTCTTCAACACTCCAATGTACATCATATTTGATTCCTTTATCTCTTGCACAAATTATTGACTTCATAATTGTTATTCCTCGTGTAATTTCTCTTTCTACATTCTGAGGTGAATCATTTGCATCATTTGTATCGTGTGAGTCATTTGTATCCTGGTTACTAGCCATTTCACCTGTAGTAAAGAAAAAAATAAACAATCCAAAAAACTCAATTCATGAGCATTCTAACAATTTTAACAATCTTAACAATTAGATTCATTTATATTTGAGTGTTGTACCCTAAATTTTTACCCTTAGATGTCATCCAGCTGTTGTGCATCTTAGGATCATCCCTGCATTTGTTTGAGCTAACCCATATCTTGTAGTTTGTTTCCTTGTGTTAAAATTAGGTTTATATATCACCCTTAAGCTCCACAAGTTGTTTTGAAGCAAGTCAAGTCAACAAAAGATCTCCAGTACAGGGACTTTGGAATTAGGGTTTTGCTCTGAAGAAATCACTGAGAATTTGGCTCTATCAAGTCAAGATTTGTGTGGTTCACTTACCATTTAAGGTCATCTACCTCCAAGATACATCATTCAACAGGAATCCAAGATCTATGGGTCCTCAACAAGAGAGGTTTGAACCTCAGCCTCACTGTGCTTCCAAATTAGGGTTTCTGTGACACTTATCAGTCAATGGCTTTGATTTCCATCAAGATGGACTCCCAAACCCTAATTATTGGTTCTATTGGTTTATCAACATCCTCAAGAGTCTCCTAAGACCTTTAGATGAGAAGGGAGAAGCAAGATTACAAGATTTGACTTCAGTGCATTCACAGTCAAAATCAGGGTTTGACTGAAACCCTAATCTTTTGGAATTTTGGTTCAAATGAAGTGTTAATGGTTCTAATCATCATTTAATGTCTCATTAGGTATACAAAGCATCCATATCAAGTTTCATGAGGTTTCTTGCAAGAGAAGTAGGGTTTTGACCAAGGAAGGTGTCATTTGTGAGATTTTTCCCCTAATAGCATAATTTGGAATGACCATAACTCCTAAACCACACATCCAATTGGAGTGACTCAAAGCTCATTGGAAAGCTCTTTCCAAGATCTTCAATTTGTTCCATATGACTTTTTGTCTAAAAATGCTTGGTTTTTGAGTTATGAAGCTTGCAAGACATTTTGGCCAACACTTAGAAAATTTTCAGCACTTTTCACCACACTTTTTCCTAACTTTAACCCCATTTTTCACCCATTTCCATTTGGATTCAAGACTTGAGTCCCAAATGAAAGTTGTAGAGCATGATGAGAGCTTTCTAACCATATGTGGAACATCTCAATGGGATAAGCCATTCTCAAGTTATGAATTTTCAAAGATAGGCACTTCAAGTTGTCAAATTTCTATAACTTAGAATTTTTCTAAGTTCTTTTTGGCAGCTTTGGGCACACGATTTGCAAGGCATTTTTCTACCAATTCAAGGCATCATTTCAACTACTTTCCAACACCAACATTGTATTATGATGGTGAACTTTCATTAGAACCCAAGAGCATGAAATTTGGATCACACAATTGAGAGATATCATGCATGGAATATGGCTACTCGAAACTTATTTTGCACCAAGAACACACCAGTTTTGAATTTCAAATTTCTACTCTCTCTCCAAGTACACATTCTGCAGACCATCACCACATCTTTTCCAACTTTTCACCTTGCTACCACCCCTAAAACACGCTGCAAAGTACCTTCTCTTTTGTACTAACATGTTAATATTTACAAGCCACCACAAACCATTCCCTCGTGTACATCCTTAATCCACTAGATACAAATAAAAATACCCTACACTTTCTGACCTAGTGGCATCAAAAAAGAGCTTCACTTGGCTCCATGATATTATGATCAGAACAGCCCTATGCCATATCTCCATGCGTGATATTTCTCTTTTGTGTAAAGCTATTGCACTGTGGCCATGGACCAGCTGAACCCCCTATAAAAAGCACCCTTCTCCTCCTCATTTCTCACCAACAACAAAACACTAAAAACACTCTGAAATTTGCTTCTTTGGAAGAGCACATGAGCTAGCTGGGAAAAGGAAAGGAAGCTCTTGCTACTTGCGTGGAAACGAGGTAAGTCTCTTAAACTCTCATTTATCATGCTTATCATACCATGTTAAATACATTCTACCTGCATTTAGATCACCTCTTTTTTTTGTTTTTTTAATGTTTAAGTGCTTATGGTATGTATCTTGTAGTTACCTAGGTTGAGTTTGTTTTAAGAAGTTTCATACTTATCCATGGCCGCCCTAATGGTTTAAACATTTTTATCACGTGTGAGTTTTGTGTTAGAAGCATGCTGGCTTGTTTGGTTATTTATAAGTTTGTTTGGTCTGAGATGTTAATGTTACAAATGTTCACATGTTGCTTCCATTTTTACTTTTAAATGATATCGTGCATACCACCATGAATCCATGTTAGAAGTTGTAATGTTTTTTGGCTTTGAACACCAAGATAATGATCCTTTGAATGTATGATGTATGTTAATATGCTGCTAAGGTGTGTTGTTCTTGTGCATTATTTTGCTTGTATTGTATGTGTGTGTCGTATGCTCTGAGCTTATATGATGCTTGATGCAAGACACATTTATGCCATGTAGTTAGATGTATGTGCTCATTGCTATTTGTAGTAAAGTGCAGAGGTTATTTGAGATGCATCTGTGGTGTGTGATGTTAAAATATAAGTTCATAATATGCATGTGATTTTGACAGTATAGCATGCAGTGTATGAATTTATAACTTGAGATACTGGAGTATTAATGTCGTGGTTACTATCCAATATTTTGCTAAATAGAATGTTATCTAGCATGTCTAGTACAATTTAGTTTAATGTAGTGTACGTGTATGTGTTGTGTTGTGTGGTATGAGATGTGTTGTATGCTATACGTTGCTTCTTACACATGTATATGCTGACTGTGTGATGATTGGTAGCTTTAGTGCCCACAAAAGAGATAGTGATGTGTGTATGTGCAATGTGCATTGTATGTTTTGATGCTGTTAAGTTGGTCATTGTATGTCGTTGTGGTATTTGGCGTACGTTAATGAGTTGAGTTGTGTGGCATGCAGTGCTCGTTTGATTTGTTTAGAGAATATGAATCTTGTGATAACCTGTCGTGTTTTATGTTAGTGTTTGTGCAATGTGTACTACATGCTATTGTATATGTATGTGGTGTGTGCTTGTACTGGTATGGTGTACATTGTAGTATCTGCTTTGACCATTCGCATTTTTGGATTGTTGTTCTTTTTTAAGCTGTGTGGATGTGAAATGTGTAATGTTGTGCTATGAATGTGTTGCATGATGTGCTTTGTATCCAGGCCATGAATGTTCTGATATTATGAAACTAGTATGTACACTGCAAGTATAATATGAGGGTTACGTCATGGTGTGATATGGGGTAATGTTAAGTTGTAGTGATGAGTTATTATTGCATAAAGTTAATAGTGTGAATGTGTGTTTTTGGTTGTGTGTTGTAGTCATGCTGAGTGTGTGCGTGTGAATAATGTGTGGTGTATGTTGTGGTACGTTCACGTGCGTTCATATGTTTCTTCCATTCAATACATTTTCATTGGTTCTGTTTAGCTTATAACTTAGTGGAAGCGAATACTTACCGGATGTACACTCCGTCCCAACGGTTTAACGCGCCTTGCCTTTCACTCACATGACCTGGGTTCGATCCTGCGGATCAACCCTTTTGGTCATTTTTTCCTTTTTTTTCGCCTGTTTCCTTTTTTCCTTTCTGGGCTTCGCCTGGGCCCATTGCTAACGCCACCCCCAGTTTTGGCCCAATTTCAATCCTTTATCTATTTAACTAAACCAATTTACTTGATACCCCCCCCCCCCCTGCGTGTTTAATTTAATCTAAAGTTTTCACATTATTTCAAGCCTTTTTTAATTAAAACTTTATTTTATTTATTTTATTTAAAATATTTTCTTATTTCAAAAAAACTCCAAAATATTTTTATCTCTATTTTTAATTAGCAATTTATTTTTAATGGTTAATTGTTGTTCTCATTTTAATTTTAATTATCAATTGTTAATTGTTTGTCAATTTTCATCTTAATTGGTAATTGTTAATCAATTTGTATTGTTAATTTGCATTGTTAAGTATTTGCTTTTAATTTTAATTATCAATATGTTTTAATCTCTAATTACCTATATGTGTTGTTAATTGTTAATTTTAATTGTGTTGTCAATTGATTATCAATTTTGGATTAATTGTTAATATCATTTATGAGCATCCTTTATTGATCTTGAGTGTTATTTCACTAATGGCTTGTTTAAATCTTGAACTAATCCATCCATGCTTGATTTACCTTGTATTTAACTTTTATATGAATGTTATTTTTCCTTAATTGTCAACCTTAATTAATATCATTCTCTATATCTTTGTGGGTATCCTATATGTTTGTCTTCCTTAAGATTGAAGCATATTGATATGTCTTTATAATGATCATGTTCATCTTATCCATACTTTATCATGAAACATATTGCCATCCTCATGCTTATGTTGCTTTCATTATAGTATATCAATGTTGTATCTTTTATCATGTCTTTATCTATTCTCTTATTATTTTAGAACTGTTTTCCCCCCATTCCAAAGGAAGGTGATTAGTGTTGACTCTTAAAGTCATAGCCCCTTAACCTTAGTAACCTCTTAAGAGAAACTTTATTTCTTGGCCTCATCAGAGCCATAGAAATTACAACTAGCCTTAGGAGAGAGTTCCTCAACTCTTAGTGATATTCATCCTAATGAATTTATCACTTCCCCTACTAACTAAAACAAAACATAGGTCCATTACAACTAGATTTAGAGAGTTCTTAAACTCTACAATGAGCTTGTACTCATTTCCCCTCTGAATATTGACCATAGTCAATAGTTCAGTAGAAGTAGAACTACGCATACTCTGATTCTACTCCCGAGGATACGTAGGCGTAAGGTGCGATGCCTTATCGAGTATACTTAGATACTAACCCCTAGGGTTTCAACCTTTAGCATAGAACCTTTAGCAAACATAAGATAACATTAAACAAGAGGTTCCCGTAGAGTACTACGGACGTTTAGGGTGCTAATACCTTCCCTAGGCGTAACCAACCCCCGAACCTTAGATCTCCCCCCTTTAGGTTTTTCTAACGATCTTGAACCTTTCCTTTGGATAAATCAAAGTCGGTTGTAAAAGAAATATGATGCAAATTAATTAATAATTTGTTATCCGATTTTCACCGCAACAGAAATGGCGACTTCACTGGGGATGTTAGACCTATTGCTGGTCCTTTCCTAAGAGGGTTAAGCCTATCTTGTCTTTATGTTATTCATGTTTTGCTTATCTACTTGTATGATTGCCTGTTTGTCATCTCTGCTTGTATATCAGTTCCATGTTTTGATTATCCTGTTTGATTTGGGATGATATCCTTGAGTGAGATAAATCCTATACCCGGATTTGAGCGTACACTTATTATAGGACGATGGTATTCAAGGAGGCTTTGAGGGAGTCGAATCCTGAAAGGTTGAATTGATAACACCATCACTCAGTTGAGGCCCTCTCGAGAGTCTAGTTATGTTGATCGAATTCGTTCGTGAAAGCGTGCTACTCTCGACCTAGGAGCCCGGGATATTGAGAACCGTAGTTACCAAACCCAACTTAAGCCTTTTAGATGTAGTGCAGAGACCATGATGAAGTCTATTTCTGACTTGGTTGCACGCGATACTACACTCAAACGAGATCCTCTTGAGAATTTTATCGATTACCAAGTCATCTGGGAAATCTTTAAAATCCGAAAGATGGATTGTAGACTCTGGGAACTTCTTAGAACCTTGTTTGGCAGGTGAAAACTAGTAGTACATACCTATTGGGATAGGTAGACCTTTGGCTCCATTTATGTGAACCCTAAACCTAGGATTTGTATGTTTTGTTGTGTACCTTTGTTTGTGCTTTGTGTGTGTTTGTTGCATCCATATAGCATAAGCATTCATGTTGCATCTGTTTCATGGAACTCAGACTTCTTTTCTTATATCAGAGAAATATCATGGATAGCTCAAGAAGAAACACCATCAAATACACTTTCAAGAGTCCCAAATTGGATTACCTAAGGAAATTGGGAGATTTGTTAACAGACCCTGAAGGATTCCTAAGCAGATATGGAAATTTGTGGGTTTTGATGAGGAAGACTGTTGATGAAGGACTTCTCTCAACTCTGTTTCAGTTCTATGATCCAAAGTATCACTACTTCACGTTCCCCGACTATCAGCTCTTACCCACCCTTGAAGAATACTCTCAGATAGTTGGTTTGCCCATCAAGGATGAGTCCCCGTTTCCTATCTTTGAAGAGGATCCAAAAGAGGAAGAAATAGCTGAGAAGATTCATCTGGAGTTAGTTGACATCAAAAGTAATTTAACCACTAAGGGAGGAGTTTTGGGGTTAACTGCTAAGTTCTTGATTGGAAAGGCCCGTTACTTTGCTAAGAATTCCAACAGGGATGCCTTTGAAGCTGTTTTTGCTTTGTTCATCTATGGACTCTTCCTGTTCCTGAACATAAACAACTTTGTGGATCTAAATGCAGTTAAGATTTTCTTAAAGCAGAACCCAGTACCTACCTTGCTTGCTGAAGCCTATCACTCAGTCCATACAAGAAACGCTCATAGAAATGGACATATCACTTGCTGTGTCATCATACTGTATAGATGGTTTATTTCTCATCTACCGAAGGCAGGAGAATTCTGGGATTCCAAGAAAGGATGGTGGTCTCAGAAAGTTATGGCACTCTCCCACGCAGATATTGACTGGTATAATAGGGTGTATGATGGAATCCTAATTATAGATAGCTGTGAAAACTATGGTAACGTGCCTCTTCTTGGCATCAAAGGTGGTATCAGTTACAACCCTGTATTGGCACGACGCCAATTAGGGTATCCTTTGGAAGACAAACCTCTCAGTATTCATGTGGAAAGTATTTATTTTGAAACGTATGACAAGAATGAAGAACAAAAGGAGCTGATCTTGAACGCTTGGGATAGCAAACGGAAAAGAGGAAGAAGTTCTTTAGGAAGACCTAACTGTGTGTCCTTGGAGCTTTACCTCCAATGGGTTAGAAGAAGAGCCATAGAGCTGAAGATGCCATACAAGAGACAAGAGCCAATCACTTTGAAGAAAGAGCCTGTGTTGTACTTCATGTCAAAAGAAGAAGAGTTGGAGATTTCTCTAAGACAAGCCCGAAGGTCAGAAGAAGCCTGGAAACTCAAGTATCAAGTGATCGTTGAAGAAAATCTGGAACTCCAAAAGCAACTGTAGATCAAGAGTGAGGAGTTACTCTCCTACAAGAAGAGAAAGGCCCAAGAAGAGCCAAGTTCCTCAAGCACTCAGCCTCCCGCTTGGAAATTCATTCTTGACAACCTCGTCGCAGAAAGAGATCAGATGGAGGAAGAAATCAGAAGACTCAACGCAAGAGAATTTCCTTAGGACTTTCTAGATTTCATTTAGCTTTATGTTTAGGACTTTTGAAAGTGTATCAACTATTGTAATTCACTTTTTATTTTAATGAGAATGAGGTCTTTTGATATTTCTCCGATATTTTGCACAAGTGTCTGAATTCCATGAAACTTTGCATTGCATTTTGCATTCTTGCTAAGCTATCAAGTTACTAATCTTGTTTTGCAGATTTTGTAGAGATGGATGCTACAGGGAAAAGAGTTTAGCCTTACTTCTTTGAATTACCAGAGGTGGATCGTCTGTTATGGTTAGGAGAAATGATCGAAGACCAATCATCCTTCGCTGACAGATATGGGTGTGTCATACCACTGATGAAGACACCAATAACTGTGGGGCCTCTTGAAGTTTTGGTCCAGCGGTATCATCTGGCATACCGCTGTTTCTTGTTCCCTGAATTCCAGTTGGTGCCAACCCTGGAAGAGTTCTCAGCCATGATAAGAATTCCAATCAGAGAAGCTCCCATATTTTCTGGAATCGAAGAAGCGCCTTCTGCCAGAGACATCGCCAGAGTAACCAGAATCAGACTATCTGATATCCAAGCCAACCTGACCAACAAGGGAGGAAAGCTGGGGTTGCCAGCCCAGTTCTTATTGGAAAAAGCTCTGTACTTCAAGAATAAGGGGAGTGAAGCTTTGTTTGAATCAACTCTAGCACTGATGATATATGGTTTATTTTTGTTCCCAAATGCCAAGGATTTTGTGGACACCCAGGCTATTCAGCTTTTTGCAGTCAACAATCCAGTCCCGACGCTGCTGGATGATGTTTACCATTCCATACAGACCAGATATACAAGAGGCTGTGGACCAATTGTTTGCTGCGTGGCCCTCTTTTACAAGTGGTTCGTTTCTTATCTGCCGAAGACTCCAACTTTCTGGGAAGTTGAGGGCTGTAAGATTTGGTTTAGGAAACCGATGGAACTGAAGCATACCGACATTAAATGGTATGATTCAACCGACGAGGGAATCACCATAATCCATAGCTGTGGGGATTGCCCCAACGTGCCTCTCATGGGAAGAAACGGTTGTATCAATTACAACCCTGTCCTCGCGCGCCGTCAGCTGGGTCATCTGAAGGGAGGAATTCCAGATGACGAAGATATGCAGATGATGTTCTATGATGAAAGTGGAGGTTTTGAGATGAAGATGCGTTTGAGTCGCGCTTGGCGCCAGATTAACATACAATTATGGAAAGTTGAATGCCCAGTCACAGAAGCTCATTTACAATGGTCTCGTGACATAGCTCGTGTAATGATGAAGCCACGTCCTCACCATGAATCCCCTAACAAGACAAAGCAGAAGATGATGGAGGAGTTAGTAGAATTGGTTCTCACGAAGGAGGAAACAAAGAAGCGCATCATCAAAATAATGAGAGTAATCAATGGAGGAGAAGGATCATCAACCGGCGGATTCAATTTCTAGTGTTATTTGTGACATTTATGTTACTGTTGTACCTTTCCATTTTGATGTATTTCTACTTATGTATTTTGGAGTATAAGAATACCCTGCTCCGGATGTAATGTTCGCCAAACTCTTGAATGAAGAAGTTATTTTATCAAGAATCTATTATCTATATTATTTGCAAAATTTCTTTGGTTTCTTGATAGTTTAGCTTGCATTTGCATGCGCATCCTCATTTGCATCTTTGCATGTGCATGTGCATTCTTCTGTGTCTCATCGTCGTTTTTTCTTCTTCAAAACCATCACCCTGATTTCTCTACATCGTTACAACATCAAGGACCAGGTTTGAAGAAGAAGAATGTCTGAGAATTGTGAGAATTTGGATCAAGTTAACGATGAGCTCAGTGAATTGAGAGTAGGAATGGGGCAGATCATGGAAGCTTTAAGTGTTATACGAGCAAGGATGGATACGCAAGCCACTGTAGTCTCAGAGGTCGTTGCTACAACTGTAGAGCCGCCAGTTGTACCTGTTGTAAACCCTATTCTAGGGATGCCATTTGAGTTTATACGAGCCACAACTCCTCAGTCCACGCAACAAGCCGTGCCGTTGTTTGGTGAGAATCAACAAGCTATTCCAACTTATGCTCCGCCTGTGGTACAGACCCAGTTCCAACCTATTTTTCAGAACCCGCATCATCTTGATTATGACAATATGTCTGTAGTAGAAGATGACAGTAATGAGAAATTAAGAGCCAATATGGAGATTATGCAGAGAAAGCTGAAGGCCATGGAGGGAGACAATGTCTTCAGTTCAGACCTTAAGGATATGTGTCTGGTCACTAATCTAGTGATTCCACCAAAATTCAAACTGCCAAGTTTCGAATTGTACTCTGGTGCTACGTGTCCTAAGGCACACTTGGTCATGTATCTCCGAAGAATGGCGACATATATGGATAACGATAAGTTAATGATCCATTGTTTCCAAGACAACCTGAAGGGCGCTGCCGCAAAGTGGTACTTAAGTTTAGACCAATCCCAGATTAAATGTTTCCAAGATGTTATGGACGTCTTCATAAAGCACTATAAGTATAACTTGGATTTAGCTCCTGATCGTAGACAGCTGTTGACCATGACTCAGAAGAACACTGAGTCATTCAAAGAATATGTTCAAAGGTGGAGAGAGACTGCACCACAGGTTGAACCACCATTAACTGAGAAGGAATTAGCTGACTGGTTTGTGGACACTGTAAAGCCCAAATTCTATGAGAAAATGATTAGTAATATTGGTGCCAATTTTTCTGATATCATTGCAATTGGCATGAAAGTGGAGGCAGGTCTGAAAAGTGGAAAGGTAGCCAGTTCACCTAACAGTGCCACTAGCGTCGGTGTCAAGAAGTCTCCGGGTAATTTTCATAAGAAAAAGGAAGGCGAGACTAACGCTGTCATGACAGGGAAGAAGCAGAATCCTAGTTGGAAGCGATCTCTATTCCAACCACAACCAGGTCCCAGTTTTCCTCAACAGCCAGTTTACCCTATGCAATTCACACAACAGCCTTATGTGGCGGCTGTTACTCCCACTTTTAATCATCAGATAATGCAACAAGTTCCTGTTTCCCAGCCACAAAACCAACAGCAGTGGCCGAAGAATCAAAATCAGAATTACCAGCAGCAACGGCGGCCAGTGCCATAGCAAAATACCCCTCAAAGAAGACAGGCGGTACCGCCAAATTTTCCACCCATACCGATGACGTATACAACATTATATCCTTCTCTGGTAGAACAAGGGTTAGTTGTTACTAGGCCATTGGGGCCACCCTCCGAAAAGTCTATGCAGTTTTATAACCCCAATGCAACCTGTGCTTTCCATCAGGGAGGGGTGGGTCATGATTTAGAAGGATGTTTGGCATTGAAGAATCTAGTGAAAAGTTTGATGGAGAAGAACATTCTGTCTTTCGCTAATAGCCAGCCAAATGTGAAGAGCAACCCCTTGCCAACACATGGGTAAGCTAATGCTATCGAAGACGAGAATGATGAAGTGTTGGTCTCAGATGCAACGAAGATTAAAACTCCCTTGAGAATGTTTCATGCCAGGCTGTTCAGCGCCGGTTTGGTCAAAGTTTGCCATGGTGGGTGTGAAGAGTGTGATGGTAGTAGTGAAGGGTGTCAGTTAGTTCAAGATGATATTCAGCAATTAATTAATGAAGGTTTCTTACAGGTTTTCAGAAGAGAAAGCAGAGTAGCGGTGATTGAGCCAGTGTTTAATTTGCCAAAGCAAGTGCCAGTGTTTGACGAAGAAGAGTACATAGCAGTAGTTCCTGCGTTCAACAGTCCAGGGGCAAGTACTGTGAGTCCTGTGTTTAAACAATCAGTTCCAAGATTCAACAGGCCTAAAGCTGTTTCACCTGTTAATCATGCCAGGCGAAATAACTTCCCAAGACCAGTCCCATTCAGGTTCATAGGAACCAAAGCGGTGCCGTGGATCTATGAAGACATTACAGGTGGTATGAAGAAGGATGAAATGATCCCAAGGAAAGAGTTAGGGGTCGTTACAGAAGAACCAGTCCCAAGGAAAGAGGTGGGGCCTGATGAGAAGAATGTGTCCAGTATAGTAGGAACAGGGAGAATGATGAGGAGTGGAAGGATTTGTACTCCTGTGAACAAAGAAACGTCCAGTAAAGAAGGTGTTAGTCATGTACCTACCAATGATAAAGGTAAAAAGGTGGTCTCCAAAGAGGATGACGAAGAATTTCTCAGAATAATAAAAAGAAGTGATTACAGGGTTGTGGATCAGCTCCACCAGACTCCGTCGAAAATTTGCGTTTTATCTCTGTTGATTAATTCACCAGCCCACCGATCAGCACTGCAGAAAGTATTGGCTCAGGCTCATGTAGCTCAAGATATTACCACCGGGCAGTTTGATCATGTTGTTGCTAACATTACTGCATGTAATACACTCAGCTTCAGTGATGAAGAACTGACCCAATCAGGTTGGAAACACAATCTTGCTCTGCACATATCAATGAAGTGTCAGGAGGACACATTGGCTAGAGTCCTTGTAGACACAGGATCTTCCCTGAATGTATTATCGAAGAGAACTCTCGATAAGCTGGCATACAAAGGAGGGATCATGAGACCCACATCGTTAATTGTCAAAGCTTTTGACGGTTCACGGAGATCTGTGATGGGGGAAATTGAGCTCCCAGTTTTGATTGGACCTCAGGAATTCAATATTTTGTTTCAAGTTTTGGACATTAACCCTGCCTATAGCTGTTTACTCGAAAGACCTTGGATCCACGAAGCCGGTGCTGTAACCTCTACCTTACATCAGAAGATGACGTTCGTGGATGATGAAAAGTTAGTTATCATACATGGTGAACAGGACTTAATGGTCAGTAACCTGTCCTCGTTTCGTTACATTGAAGCGGACGAAGATGCTTTGGAAACTTCTTTCCAAGCCTTGGAAATAGCTAATGCAGTTATGATCGACAATGAGAAGCCAGTGGTACCAGAATATCCATCCTTTGCTTTGTATAAGAGTATCCAGTCTGCCCTTCGAGAAGGCGTACCCGCAGGTTGGGGTTAAGTTATTGAGATTGAGAAGAGGATCTGACACCAAGGGTTGGGTTACAGACCAACTCCAGAAGATGAGGCTGCTTCAAGTACAAGAGGAAGAGGAATGAAGATAAAGACTGTGTAGGAGACTTTTGTCAGAGATGGACATCAGGTCCATGCAATCATTGGAAGTGCTGAGGAGGAGGAAGACATTGATCGTTTGGTTTTTCGCCAGGAGGGCGCTTTAAGCAATTGGGAGTCTGTAGAGATCCCAACTGTGTACCCAGAACCAGAGTAACTTGTCTTGATTTGTTGTTTTCATTTCCCTAGCCTTGCCCAAAGCTAGTGGATTATTTTTTACGGGCCTCCATTTTCAATCAATGAAATGACATTTTGCTAAAATTCTTGTTGTCCTTACTTTATTGCATTCCGTTTCTAAAAATGGAAATCTTTTCAAAACAAAAACATTTTCATCTCGCATGTTCTTGAATTGTTGTGTATTTTAATAATATAAGTCATTCTATTATGCAGAATGAATCATAAACCCATTGTATTCAATGACCTTGCTCTTACCATTGACTTCGACTCCCCTGTCTATCAAGCTGAGGAAGAAGAATATTGTGAAGTACCCAAAGATCTAGCAGATATGTGTGACTACCAGTATACGGATCTCCAGCCTCATGAAGAGCAGGTGGATGTCATCAATCTTGGCACTGAGGAAGAGAAGAAAGAGGTTAAGATTAGGGCATCCCTGAAACCAGAAATTAGACAGCAGTTGATTTCACTTCTTGAAGAGTATGTGGACGTGTTCGCTTGGTCCTACCAAGATATGCCTGGTTTAGATACAGATATTGTGGTTCACAAGTTACCGCTCAAGCCAGAATGCCCGCCAGTGAAACAAAAGCTTCGCAGAAGTCATCCCGACATGGCCCTCAAAATACGAGATGAAGTTAAGAGACAATTGGATGCCGGATTTTTAGCAGTTTCCAAATACCCAGAGTGGGTAGCTAATATTGTTCCAGTTATGAAGAAGAATGGAAAGGTACGAATGTGCGTGGATTATAGGGATCTTAACAAAGCTAGTCCCAAGGATGACTTTCCCCTACCACATATCGACACGCTGGTAGACAACACGGCTCATTTTGCAATGTTCTCGTTTATGGATGGTTTTTCAGGCTACAATCAGATTAGAATGGATCCAGCCGATATGGACAAGACTACTTTCATTACCCTGTGGGGTACTTATTGTTACAAGGTTATGCCTTTTGGATTGAAGAATGCCGGGGCAACTTACCAGAGAGCTATGGTAACCCTGTTCCATGATATGATCCACAAAGAGATTGAAGTGTATGTGGACGATATGATAGCCAAGTCACAGAGTGAGGAGGATCACGTAGACCACTTGTTAAAATTGTTTAAGAGACTGCAAAATTATCAGTTGAGGTTAAACCCTGCGAAGTGTACCTTTGGAGTCAGATCTGGGAAGTTATTGGATTTCATTGTTAGCCAGAAGGGCATTGAAGTGGATCCAGATAAAGTGCGAGCTATTCAAGAAATGCCAGCTCCGCAAACTGAGTCTCAAGTCAGAGGATTTTTGGGCCGTTTGAATTACATCTCCAGGTTCATCTCCAACATGACTCCGATATATGCACCAATTTTCAAATTACTCCGTAAGAATCAGCCAGTAGAATGGAATGCAGACTGTCTGTAGGCTTTTGAGAAGCTCAAAAGTTATCTCCAAGAACCTCCTATTTTGGTTCCTCCGGTTCCTGGGAGACCCCTCTTTATGTATTTGACTGTTTTAGAGGAATCTATGGGCTGTGTTTTGGGACAGCATGACGAGACTGGCCGGAAAGAGCATGCAATTTATTACCTGAGCAAGAAGTTTGCAGACAGTGAAAGCCGTTACTCACTACTTGAAAAGACTTGTTGCGCTTTGGCTTGGGGCGCCAAACGCCTGAGACAGTACCTGATTTGTCATACTACCCTATTGATTTCCAAGATGGATTTGATAAAGTACATTTTCGAGAAACCCGCTCAATCAGGTAGACTTGCCCGCTGGCACATGTTATTATCTGAATATGACATTCAGTATGTCACTCAAAAGGCCATCAAAGGAAATGTTCTTTCAGAATATCTTGTCGATCAACCAGTTGAAGACTACGAACCACTCAAATTTGATTTCCCTGACGAGGATATTATGGCAGTGAAAGATGGTGAAGAATCAAGTTCTGAAGAAGATCCCAGGGCTGAGTATAGATGGAAGATGATGTTCGACGGTTCATCCAATTACAAGGGGCATGGAGTAGGTGTTGTTATAATTAATCCTGAAGGTGGCTACACCCCTTTTACAGCTAGATTGGATTTCAGGTGTACGAATAACATTGCTGAGTATGAAGCATGCATTCTGGGTCTGGAAGCTGCAATCGATCTTGGAATCTGCTTTCTTGAAGTTATGGGTGACTCAGCTCTGGTCATTTATCAAATCAGAGGCGAGTGGGAGACAAAAGATGAGAAGCTTATCCCTTATCAGGCATATGCTTTGGAGTTGATTAAGTGTTTTGATGAGATAACTTTTCGCCATATGCCAGGTATTGAGAATCATGTGGCTGATGCTTTAGCAACACTGGCTTCGATGTGGCAAGTTAGATTTATCAATGAAGACCCAATAATCAGTATTGGAAGGAGGACTGAGCCTGCCTACTGCCAGGCCATTGAAGAAGAATCAGACGGCAAACCTTGGTTTCATGACATTTTGAACTTCCTAAAGAATCAAGAATACCCGGCCAACGCCTCCGCTCTAGATAAGAATACTCTGCGAAGATTTTCAGCCAAGTTCTTTATCAGCAACGGTGTACTGTACAAAAGGAATCATGATATGGTTTTGTTAAGATGTGTCGATAAGAGAGAAGCAGACTTGTTGATCCATGATATTCATGAAGGAGCTTTTGGCACTCACGCTAATGGACATGCCATGGTTAAGAAGACTTTGAGGGCTGGATACTATTGGTTGACTATGGAGTCTGATTGCATCCAGTACGCTAGGAAATGCCATAAATGTCAGATTTATGCGGACAAAATGCATGTTCCTCCTACTCTGTTAAATGTGCTATCATCGCCCTGGCCGTTCTCTATGTGGGGCATCGACATGATTGGGGCAATTGAGGCTAAAGCATCTAATGGGCATAGCTTCATTTTGGTGGCTATAGATTACTTTACCAAGTGGGTAGAAGCCGCCTCTTATGCGAACGTGACTAAGCAAGTAGTTGCTCGTTTCATTAAGAACAATATCATTTGTCGATATGGGATTCCGAGCAGAATCATAACTGACAACGGAACCAATTTGAACAACAAAACCATGAAGAAGTTGTGTGATAACTTCAAGATTGAGCACCATAACTCTTCACCGTATCGTCCGAAGATGAACGGAGCGGTCGAAGCTGCAAACAAGAATATCAAGAAAATTCTTCAGAAGATGGTCAAAACATACAAGGATTGGCATGAGATGTTGCCATATGCACTACATGGATATAGAACGTCCGTCAGAACATCAACAGGGGCAACCCCTTTTTCTTTAGTATATGGGATGGATGCTGTCCTCCCTATAGAAGTTGAGATACCTTTTCTAAGGATATTGATGGAAACAAAGCTTGAGGAAGCTGAATGGGTTCAAGAGAGATACGATCAGCTGAATCTAATTGATGAGAAGTGCCTGACAGCCATGTGTCATGGTCAGTTGTACCAGAAGAAGATGAAGAGAGCATTTGATAAAAAGGTCCGCACTCGGGAATTCCGAGTAGGTGAATTGGTGCTTAAGAAGATTCTGCCGTCGCAAAGAGACGCCCGTGGGAAGTGGGCACCCAATTATGAAGGTCCATTCGTAGTCAAGACGGTGTTTTCAGGAGGGTCATTGTTTCTTACAACTATGGACGGTGAACAGCTTGCGCATCCCGTGAATGCTGATTCGGTGCGGAAGTATTATGCTTGAGATGAGGACACCTCACCGGTATCCAGGGATCCCCAGCGAAGCTCAAGTTTTTGCTACAACTGGAGTCCTTAGTCATTAGGGTTGTTGGTCATTGAATACAATGTAACCTTTGCTAAATTGCCATTTTGATGCATTTGTAATATTTCATGGGACTCTGCTATTTGGCAATTCACCATTTTTCAATTAATATCAGCTATTGAACCATCTTCTTGTTTAATACGCTATCATCTTTATTTTGCAAAACTTTGTCATTTTCACTTGATTTTTGAAAACGGAAATGTTGCAATTTCTAAGAAAACACAAAGATAAACTAAGTCTTACTCTGGAATTAAGATGTTTTATGGAATCAAATTTGTGCAAGAAGAATTGACAGTACTGTATTTTTTTGGCATAGATCTGCCATCTCCAGTGAAGAAGGTTGCACCGGTTATCATTGATGTTTGGATTTCAGGGTGTTGGCTTGTGTTATCCTTTCTTCTTTCCTGTTTTGTGTCGTTCGCGTCGTTTCTAGCGTATAGCTAAGCATATGCATCATACCCTAGCATATTCGCTCCTTGTGCTTTGTTCTGCTTGTGGTCTTTTGTTGGTGTCTATCTTTATTTCCCTAGTGAAGTAAAGACATTCCCGGTTTGCTTTGTGTCGTGCTTGTTCGGTCTTAACCTTTGCGCGCCAGATTTGAATCTTTAAAACATTTTGCTGTTCCCCAAGAAGTTTAACTTTAAAGATTTTGTAAGACTGTTCTCGTTTGAATCGTGTCAAACTTGAACTTGTTCTCGTTTGAATCGTGTCAAACTTGAACTTGGACTTTGTTTGAATCGTGTCAAACACTGTCTTATGTGTTCTCGTTTGAATTGTGTCAAACTTGAACTTGGACTTTGTTTGAATCGTGTCAAACACTGTCTTATGTGTTCTCGTTTGAATCGTGTCAAACTTGAACTTGGACTTTGTTTGAATCGTGTCAAACACCGTCTTATGTGTTCTCGTTTGAATCGTGTCAAACTTGAACTTGGACTTTGTTTGAATCGTGTCAACCACTGTCTTATGTGTTCTCGTTTGAATCGTGTCAAACTTGAACTTGGACTTTGTTTGAAGCGTGTCAAGCACTGTCTTATGTGTTCTCGTTTGAATCGTGCCAAACTTGAACTTGGACTTTGTTTGAAGCGTGTCAAGCACTGTCTTATCTGTTCTCATTTGAATCGTGTCAAACTTGAACTGAGACTTTGTTTGAATTGCGTCAAGCATCGTCTTGTGTGTTCTTGTTTGAATCGTGTCAAACCTGAACAAAGTCTTTGTTCGAATCTTGTCGGACACTGACTCTTGTTTTAAAACCGTTCTTGTTCGAATCGTGTTGAACTTGAACTGGGACTTTGTTTGAATCGTGTCAAGCACTGTCTTTTGTTTTAAAATTGTTCTTGTTTGAATCGTGTCGGACATTGAACCCTTGGTTTGATTTTCTAACTTGCTTTAAGCTAATCTTCTTGGAACAATTTTCTTCAACCCTTAAGACTCCTAGTTGGTGCGCAGGGTTTGTCTCTGTTTTCCTGGCTTTTCTTGAAGATCCCATCTTGAACTCTTCAGTATAAGAATCCCCAGTAAGTCTTTGTTTGGTTGTTTGTCTTTTGGACTGATCCCTAGTGATCAGGTTTTTCTTTCTGGTTTCGTGCCTAGGAAGAATGTGGGTTTGTTTTGTCCCCTGTAGTCTATCTCCCCTGGATCTTTCCCCAGTGGAGTGTTTTTTGGTTTTTCCCCAGTGTTTCTTTGGAGTCTCCCCAGTGAGTCTCTCTTGTTGGTTAGCCTGTATCCCCAGTGAGTGGTTTTTTCTTGTGGATACTAGCTTTCATCTTTCCCCGGCGAAGCTTCTTGTGTGTTTGCTTCCTGTGGTCCCTGGTGTCTGGTTTGTCTGCATCTTTTGTATCCCTGGCATCATATCATCATCTTAGAAGTTCATGGCATGTCAGCATTTGCATGTCTGTCGCGTGTCCTTAGCATTTGCATTCCATCTAAGGGCAAAATTTTTGGTTTGCTATATTTAAATACCTTTCACCTTGATGCCTATGGAATTTCCGTTTCTCGTGCCATCTGGTGAAGCTATTTAAATAGGGGCAACTGTTGTACCCTAAATTTTTACCCTTAGATGTCATCCAGCTGTTGTGCATCTTAGGATCATCCCTGCATTTGTTTGAGCTAACCCATATCTTGTAGTTTGTTTCCTTGTGTTAAAATTAGGTTTATATATCACCCTGAAGCTCCACAAGTTGTTTTGAAGCAAGTCAAGTCAACAAAAGATCTCCAGTACAGGGACTTTGGAATTAGGGTTTTGCTCTAAAGAAATCACTGAGAATTTGGCTCTATCAAGTCAAGATTTGTGTGGTTCACTTACCATTTAAGGTCATATACCTCCAAGAGACATCATTCAACAGGAATCCAAGATCTATGGGTCCTCAACAAGAGAAGTTTGAACCTCAGCCTCACTGTACTTCCAAATTAGGTTTTCTGTGACACTTATCAGTCAATGGCTTTGACTTCCATCAAGATGGACTCCCAAACCCTAATTATTGGTTCTATTGGTTTATCAACATTATCAAGAGTCTCCTAGGACCTTTAGATGAGAAGGGAGAAGCAAGATTACAAGATTTGACTTCAGTGCATTCACAGTCAAAATTAGGGTTTGACTGAAACCCTAATCTTTTGGAATTTTGGTTCAAATGAAGTGTTAATGGTTCTAATCATCATTTAATGTCTCATGAGGTATACAAAGCATCCATATCAAGTTTCATGAGGTTTCTTGCAAGAGAAGTAGGGTTTTGACCAAGGAAGGTGTCATTTGTGAGATTTTTCCCCTAATAGCATAATTTGGAATGACCATAACTCCTAAACTACACATCCAATTGGAGTGACTCAAAGCTCATTGGAAAGCTCTTTCCAAGATCTTCAATTTGTTCCATATGACTTTTTGTCTAAAATTGTTTGGTTTTTGAGTTATGAAGCTTGCAAGACATTTTGGCCAACACTTAGAAAATTTTCAGCACTTTTCACCACACTTTTTCCTAACTTTAACCCCATTTTTCACCCATTTCCATTTGGATTCAAGACTTGAGTCCCAAATGAAAGTTGTAGAGCATGATGAGAGCTTTCCAACCATATGTGTAACATCTCAATGGGATAAGCCATTCTCAAGTTATGAATTTTCAAAGATAGGCACTTCAAGTTGTCAAATTTCTATAACTTAGAATTTTTCTAAGTTCTTTTTGGCAGCTTTGGGCACACGATTTGCAAGGCATTTTTCTACCAATTCAAGGCATCATTTCAACTACTTTCCAACACCAACATTGTAGTATGATGCATGAACTTTCATTAGAACCCAAGGGCATGAAATTTGGATCACACAATTGAGAGATATCATGCATGGAATATGGCTACTCAAAACTGATTTTGCACCAAGAACACACCAGTTTTGAATTTCAAATTTCTACTCTCTCTCCAAGTACACATTCTGCAGACCATCACCACATCTTTTCCAACTTTTCACCTTGCTACCACCCCTAAAACACGCTGCAAAGTGCCTTCTCTTTTGTACTAACATGTTAATATTTACAAGCCACCACAAACCATTCCCTCGTGTACATCCTTAATCCACTAGACACAAACCAAAATACCCTACACTTTCTGACCTAGTGGCATCAAAAAAGAGCTTCACTTGGCTCCATGATATTATGATCAGAACAGCCCCATGCCATATCTCCATGCGTGATATTTCTCTTTTGTGTAAAGCTATTGCACTGTGGCCATGGACCAGCTGAACCCCCTATAAAAAGCACCCTTCTCCTCCTCATTTCTCACCAACAACAAAACACTAAAAACACTCTGAAACTTGCTTCTTTGGAAGAGCACACGAGCTAGCTGGGAAAAGGAAAGGAAGCTCTTGATACTTGCGTGGAAACGAGGTAAGTCTCTCAAACTCTCATTTATCATGCTTATCATACCATGTTAAATACATTCTACCTGCATTTAGATCACCTCTTTTTTTTTGTTTTTTTTAATGTTTAAGTGCTTATGGTATGTATCTTGTAGTTACCTAGGTTGAGTTTGTTTTAAGAAGTTTCATACTTATCCATGGCCGCCCTAATGGTTTAAACGTTTTTATCACGTGTGAGTTTTGTGTTAGAAGCATGCTGGCTTGTTTGGTTATTTATAAGTTTGTTTGGTCTGAGATGTTAATGTTACAAATGTTCACATGTTGCTTCCATTTTTACTTTGAAATGATATCGTGCATACCACCATGAATCCATGTTAGAAGTTGTAATGTTTTTTGGCTTTGAACACCAAGATAATGATCCTTTGAATGTATGATGTATGTTAATATGCTGCTAAGGTGTGTTGTTCTTGTGCATTATTTTGCTTGTACTGTATGTGTGTGTCGTATGCTCTGAGCTTATATGATGCTTGATGCAAGACATATTTATGCCATGTAGTTAGATGTATGTGCTCATTGCTATTTGTAGTAAAGTGAAGAGGTTATTTGAGATGCATCTGTGGTGTGTGATGTTAAAATATAAGTTCATAATATGCATGTGATTTTGACAGTATAGCATGCAGTGTATGAATTTATAACTTGAGATGCTGGAGTATTAATGTCGTGGTTACTATCCAATGTTTTGCTAAATAGAATGTTATCTAGCATGTCTAGTACAATTTAGTTTAATGTAGTGTACGTGTATGTGTTGTGTTGTGTGGTATGAGCGGTGTTGTATGCTATACGTTGCTTCTTACACATGTATATGCTGACTGTGTGATGATTGGTAGCTTTAGTGCCCACAAAAGAGATAGTGATGTGTGTATGTGCAATGTGCATTGTATGTTTTGATGCTGTTAAGTTGGCCATTGTATGTCGTTGTGGTGTTTGGCGTACGTTAATGAGTTGAGTTGTGTGGCATGCAGTGCTCGTTTGATTTGTTTAGAGAATATGAATCTTGTGATAACCTGTCGTGTTTTATGTTAGTGTATGTGCAATGTGTACTACATGCTATTGTATATTTATGTGGTGTGTGCTTGTACTGGTATGGTGTACATTGTAGTATCTGCTTTGACCATTCGCATTTTTGGATTGTTGTTCTTTTTCAAGCTGTGTGGATGTGAAATGTGTAATGTTGTGCTATGAATGTGTTGCATGCTGTGCTTTGTATCCAGGCCTGTGATATGATAACATGAATGTTCTGATATTATGAAACTAGTATGTACGCTACAAGTATAATATGAGGGTTACGTCATGGTGTGATATGGGGTAATGTTAAGTTGTAGTGATGAGTTATTATTGCATAAAGTTAATAGTGTGAATGTGTGTTTTTGGTTGTGTGTTGTAGTCATGCTGAGTGTGTGCGTGTGAATAATGTGTGGTGTATGTTGTGGTACGTTCACGTGCGTTCATATGTTTCTTCCATTCAATACATTTTCATTGGTTCTGTTTAGCTTATAACTTAGTGGAAGCGAATACTTACCGGATGTACACGTCGTCCCAGCGGTTTAACGCGCATTGCCTTTCACTCACATGACCTGGGTTCGATCCTGCGGATCAACCCTTTTGGTCATTTTTTCCTTTTTTTTCGCCTGTTTCCTTTTTTCCTTTCTGGGCTTCGCCTGGGCCCATTGCTAACGCCACCCCCAGTTTTGGCCCAATTTCAATCCTTTATCTTTTTAACTAAACCAATTTACTTGATACCCCCCCCCCCCTGCGTGTTTAATTTAATATAAAGTTTTCACATTATTTCAAGCCTTTTTTAATTAAAACTTTATTTTATTTAAAATATTTTCTTATTTCAAAAAAACTCCAAAATATTTTTATCTCTATTTTTAATTAGCAATTTATTTTTAATGGTTAATTGTTGTTCTCATTTTAATTTTAATTATCAATTGTTAATTGTTTGTCAATTTGCATCTTAATTGGTAATTGTTAATCAATTTGTATTTTTAATTTGCATTGTTAAGTATTTGCTTTTAATTTTAATTATCAATATGTTTTAATCTCTAATTACCTATATGTGTTGTTAATTGTTAATTTTAATTGTGTTGTCAATTGATTATCAATTTTGGATTAATTGTTAATATCATTTATGAGCATCCTTTATTGATCTTGAGTGTTATTTCACTAATGGCTTGTTTAAATCTTGAACTAATCCATCCATGCTTGATTTACCTTGTATTTAACTTTTATATGAATATTATTTTTCCTTAATTGTCAACCTTAATTAATATCATTCTCTTTATCTTTGTGAGTATCCTATATGTTTATCTTCCTTAAGATTGAAGCATATTGATATGTCTTTATAATGATCATGTTCATCTTATCCATACTTTATCATGAAACATATTGCCATCCTCATGCTTATGTTGCTTTCATTATAGTATATCAATGTTGTATCTTTTATCATGTCTTTATCTATTCTCTTATTATTTTAGAATTGTTTTCCCCCCATTCCAAAGGAAGGTGATTAGTGTTGACTCTTAAAGTCATAGCCCCTTAACCTTAGTAACCTCTTAAGAGAAACTTTATTTCTTGGCCTCATCAGAGCCATAGAAATTACAACTAGCCTTAGGAGAGAGTTCCTCAACTCTTAGTGATATTCATCCTAATGAATTTATCACTTCCCCTACTAACTAAAACAAAACATAGGTCCATTACAACTAGATTTAGAGAGTTCTTAAACTCTACAATGAGCTTGTACTCATTTCCCCTCTGAATATTTACCATAGTCAATAGTTCAGTAGAAGTAGAACTACGCATACTCTGATTCTACTCCCGAGGATACGTAGGCGTAAGGTGCGATGCCTTATCGAGTATACTTAGATACTAACCCCTAGGGTTTCAACCTTTAGCATAGAACCTTTAGCAAATATAAGATAACATTAAACAAGAGGTTCCCGTAGAGTACTACGGACGTTTAGGGTGCTAATACCTTCCCTAGGCGTAACCAACCCCCGAACCTTAGATCTCCTCCCTTTAGGTTTTTCTAACGATCTTGAACCTTTCCTTTGGATAAATCAAAGTCGGTTGTAAAAGAAATATGATGCAAATTAATGAATAATTTGTTATCCGATTTTCACCGCAACATTGAGCATCGTAACAATTAGATTCATAACCAAACAAAAAAGATTGATTAATATATATATATATATATATATATATATATATATATATATATATATATATATATATATTTGAGCATATTGAAAAAGATTGATCAATCATTCATTAGAAACAGGAAACCACTACAAGGTGATTTAACTCATTATTTTCAGGTCTGTCACTATTATGGTGTTCTATGTTGATTTGTACAGTATAGAAGGCAATGGCAAAACAATGGCGATATGAAAACGAAACAATGGTGATATGAAAACGAAACAAAAACGAAAATGTACCAGACGCGAGAGAGAACAGAACAATGCCGGTCGGAGAACACAACAATGGCGGTCAGAGAATAGAACAATGGCGGTCGGAGAACGATGAAGGTCGAAACAGTTGCGATATCGCTAGAGAGAAATTAGGGATAAGTGAAAATGATTAGGGCTTTTTTATTTTTTAATTAACAAATGACCTAAGGCAGCGCTTTTTGAAAGCACTTTCATAGATCAACCTATAGCAGCGCTTTTCCTTAGAAAGCGCTTTCTTTTCATTGGCCTACAGCAGCGCTTTCAAAAAGAGCTTTCATATGTGGGGCCAACTTAAGGCCTTTAGCAGCGCTTTTTGAAAGCGCTTTCTAAGGTTACCCTTTAACAGCGCTTTTTAAAAGCGTTTTCTAAGGTTATACTTTTAGCAGCGCTTTTATAAAAGCGCTTTCTAAGGTAGTGACTCCGTATGACCTTTAGCAACGCTTTTAGAAAGCGCTTTCTAAAGGTAGCCTTTAGTAGCGCTTTTTTTTAGCGATTTTTTTTCAAAACTTATATCAGCGCTTTCTTATAAAAGCGCTGTCTTTGTAGTGCTGCCAAAAACGAATTTTGGCGCAGTGTGAATAAACTCAATATGCACGCCACCTATAATGTTGGTAATGAGACTTGAAAAATGCTGGTGCTGGGACTTGAACCCATGACAAGGCGATACCTATAATGACGAATGATTTAAATTACCCGTGGTGAAAGGTCTGTAAGCATTTTGAAAAAATAAGTAAAAAACGCCACCTATAATGACAGTTGGTTTAAATACCCGTGGTTAAAGGTCTGTCAGCATTTTGGAAAAATAGGAAAGAAGTAACATGATTAAAATAAATTCAGAAAAATCTAAAAACACAAAATTTAATCTAATTAGGTAAAATAAGAATTTTGAGAATTTTTTTGGAATTTTTTGAGACTATGAAAACAGTAAAAAATTCATTAAAAATAGAAAAAAGATGAATTTGGGGTTTTGAGGGTGAAGTCCCGTAACTCTTTTAGAGTACGGGTGTTATACCCCGTATTTTACTAATTTGGACTTTAGAGACTTTTTGGAAATTTAGTAGTATTATTACTAATACTAAGTTTGTTACTTATTTTCCTTCCACTTTCCAACATATAAAAAGAAAAAGATAGTAAGAAAGGAAAGAAAGAGAAAAGAAGGAAAAGAAGAGGAAAGAAAGAAGAAAGGAAAAAAAGAGGAGAAAAGCGTTTTGGAAGAAAATCCAAGAACAATCATCATCCATTGATCCAAACTTCATCCAATCATCTCATCTTCCTCATTTTCATCATCTATCCAAGGTGGGTTCTAGTTAGTACCAATTTTTAGAAGTTTTGGAATTGTTTGGTTTAGGTCGAATTTATGGAAATCGATGTTTTAACGGTTAGAATTCGTTCGAAATCGAAATGAATGATCAATATGATTATAGAAACATGTGTTGTTGATTGTTTTGATGTTTTGTTTGATTTTGATGATTTTGGAAAAGTTAGGTTTATAGAACTTTTGTGTTCTTGATGAAATATGTGTTTTGAAGTTATTGTTGTGCAAACCATACTCAAACTATGTTGTTGAACCTCTGTTGGTGGTTGTTGGTGGTTTGGAGGAGGTTTGAGGTATAGGAAAATTTTGTTGTTGCTTTGGTATTTTCTGCATTTTTCCCAGAGTTCGCTCAGCGCGCAGGAGCCCGCTCAGCACGGTGTGGAATTCCTGCAACCCCTGCAGGAAGAAGCTTGCGCGCTCAGCGGGCAAGGGGGTGCGCTTAGCGCGACCTGGAACTTGGGATTTTATCCCTTAAGTGAGAAAATTCATAACTTTCGGCTCGTTTATCGGATTCGATCATTCTTTATATCGATGTAAAGCCGAGGAAATATTCTACGCAATGAAGATGAAATAAGTCAATTTTACCGACCGACTAAATAATCGGGAAAGTTTGAAAGTGTTTTAATTATGTTTTAATTGTTATAAATTATTCTATTATGCAATTGTGAGATGCCTTGCCTATCCTATTATTGTTTAGCATGATTGTAATTGAATATGCATGTTAATACGGAAAAAGAAATAGAAAGAGTGAGGAAAACCCCCTTATGAACTATAGGAGAATTTAAAAGGTTTGGAGACACTAGTATAGAACATGCTGGTTAACCTTTGTGGTTTGAAAGGCGAGAGAGGCCTTGAGGCATGATAGCCTAGTGATTGTCGAATACAATCATGTTCGTGTGTGTGATTACGTAATCGTAACCGGTTTATCTTGAGTGTAGTTTCATGAGTCTCGGACTCCTCTGAAATGGATGCACAACTACTTGGCAGGTTTGATTCCCCGTATTGTACGAATGGCGCCCATGGAGCGTATGCTTGTGAAGGTTAATGGCCCGTGTGAAGTGACGGTTCATAACGGTTAATGGCCCGTAGAACCCGAATCCATTCGTATGTCAAGTAAATTACAAGGATCTATGACTCGGGCCGCCTTCTAGACATAGAAGCGGACGGGAACAGGAGGTACCTTGGTATGGTTATCGATTAGTGATACTTTTGAGTTGATGAACTCATGGCATGTTTCCATATAGTGTGAGAATTGAAAGGTGAACTCAAGAGTCCTTCCCCTTTTCTCCGGACTTGAGTTAGGATTGTTAGAACCTTGTTAATCCGAGAGAATCCATAAGATAGGGAACTCACTGAGATTTGATGTATCTCACCCCACGTTGTTGTTGTATTTCAGGTGCTTCAGGTTCCGAGAAGGGTGTTAGTAGAGTAATAGTGGGGGTTGTTTTTAATCGTCTCCACAGGGATTGTTCGATATTTGATGCGTGTCGTTCAATAGTTGTGATATTTTAAGTTCAATGGTTTCAAAAGTTTCTCAATTGTTGTTAACATTCATTTGTAGAAAAGATTAATTGGTGACAAAGATTTTGTAAAAGTTTTGATAAAAGCATGTCAAGGTTAGGTTTAGCTAATCCTTTTCACGTATAAACGATTAATCAAGCATATAAACTCGGTTTCCGACCAATATAAGCGCGTATCCTCCCGACTAAGTTTATGTCTAAAGCGAAGTCGTGAGTATCGTTGTTTAGACCGTTAGATGATGTCTCACGCTAACAATCTAAACAACAATCATTAAGATCAACACAATACGAATAGAAAATCCCAAATCTATGTCTAGAGTTTGGTTTTTAAGAGATAAAATTGTTAGGTCATGATTCGTAGAATCTATGTCTAGAGCAAAACAAATCACACATGGATCATTAAGAGAAAACAACATCATCTATATTGATCAAAGACTTTGTTCATACACAATAGATCAAAAGCAATACATAAAATCAGAATCAACTACATCTAACCTCAACATTGAGTGTTTAGCTACCACTTCTCATGGTAGTTTGGATAACAAGTAAAGAGAGGAGATGAATGAGCATCCACGACGAATAATCGGGAATGGATGCGACTTCAGCTTCTCCAAGTGAAAATCCACTCTTTGATGATCAAAATACTGAAAACTATGAATTCTAGTGAAAAATGAGCAAAAGATCTCATCCACATAAAGTGAAAATCTATTTATACACTTCTGAAATCTGCAGAATTCGCACTGCGAATGAGAGAAAATGGCACCTTAAGTGCCTCTAAGACTTAAACCTCCCCAATCAGAAATAGTGTGCTCGCAGTGCGAACCATTCCTTCGCACAGCGAATCATTCGCTAGCTCATTCGTACTGCGAATAAACTAGCGAGCCAGGACAATCAAATTCCACAACTTACTGCCACCCTTCGCTAGAATCTTCGCACTGCGAAACAACCAGCGAACCCTCGCTAGGAGTTCGCAGTGCGAACTTTTGGTAATTTCAAACATGGAACTTTTTGCCATCATTCGCTGGCACCTTCGCTGACGTTCGCAGTGTGAACCTTCACTGGTCCTTCGCCAGATTCTTCGTACTACGAATGCTCTGTTGCAACAACAATTTTAGTGGCAGCTTGCATCCCTTCATTGTGTCTCCAATCTTGATCCTTTGGTGCCTACTCCTGCACATTAACACACAAATTACCAGCTCCACACATGTATTCCAATGTACACACTACAACACAATTAACCACTTAAATCACCCGATTACACAAGGAAAGTCATGAAAAATGCCAATTATTGCATCCAAATATATAACATGTTTGACATCTAACAAACTCTCCCCAACTAACTCTTTGTTTGTCCTCAAGCAAAGTATGCCAATCACGAGGATTTGCGCGAGCATTCAATTCAACCAAGACACGAAAAACGGCTCAACTAAACAAAGATCACAACAACACAACAATTACATAATTCAAGAACCTATAATGTAAAAGAACTTGCCTCTTAAACAATTTCAAACAATGTTTCAAGAGACAACTAACTCATCCTGCACATGTCATTCTACACTCCTCTTCGAAAAAGGATTGAAGGCAAACGTGCATACAAGCACGAGACAATTACACTCAAATGACCAATGATGCAAATACTAAACAATTCATACCATATCTCAATGAACACAAAAGAAATCATGGAAGTAAAAGATCACTAAGGACTTCATGGTTGTAGCTTGGTCGGGTAAACAAAAAGGGACATTTCTAATGGCCATTGCAACGCAAAAGAACATTCACTAAACACATATTCACACATCTCAACTTCATTTCGCCAATTTTTCATTACACCTTCACAAACTACCGTGTACAATTATTGAATCTACATTTTTTTCATTCAAGCAAGCATTTTCTCATTTGTACAACATATTCACACTCTTTTCTTTACATGCTTACTTGAATTTTTTTTCAAAATTTGGAGTAATGCACCCATCTTCTTTTTATTCTCCCCAACTCATTTTCGACTCAACCTATAGTGAATGTTCCTTGCTTTTTAAGGCAAGGAAGTAAAAGTATACAATTTCAAAGGTTCAAGAAGAAAATGTTAGAAACTCACCAAATTCAGTGATGAACCAAACGTGCAAATTATGTACATAAAACAAGTTCATCACTAAACTGAGTTCTAAACTGTTTAGGCTCAAAGGGGCTACCAAATGCTCACTCCTCACGGGTGAATTACTATATGGACATGGTTGTGCTCACTTTCAACAAGTGCCTTGATCACTTCTTATACTTCCACAAAATCACATGGTCACAAGATAAGGCATGAATTAAAAGTAAAAACAACATTCATCAACAATCCTTAGCATATAATAACACTTTGGAGGCTTCTCACTTTTAATGGTTTTTGATCTAAAAATGACACATGCATTCAAAGGAAGTTGTAACATGAAACAACATTATCAATCGCACAAGACACAAAGTTCTAAAACATACAAAATTCTCGAACCAGGTAACGATGTACCTTGTCACAACACAATGCTTAAGATACTATCATAGCCCTCACATCATGGAGGAATCTTCCTTTAAAAATCAAGAGTCTCCAACCTACTTCCAAAATTCCATCATAAAAGAAGGAACATTAACATGAAAACATATTAACAATCTAAGTGTTGAGCATTTGTAAACAGAAGAACTCAACACTTACTACAATAATTAAAAACCAACAAATTATTAGTAAAAGCGAAACAATTTTTTTTACTAAAAACGCTTAACATTACTAATAATAATAATAAAGTGCTTGGTGTAAAAACACCTACAATATCCAAAATGGTACCACTAGGGTACAAGTACACCAATATTCAAAATATTCCACTATGTGGATACAATAGACTAGTAAAAGCTGAAAAATACAAAATATAAGAAAACTTCACTTTGGAGACCGAAGGAAGTACACACATCTGAAAATCACAAAATCAGTCCTCATCGGACTCCGTCTCCAAAACCTCAGTAACTTGCTCATCATCATCTCCCTCATCAGAAGTATTACCAGAAACCTCCACATCGGTGCCATCTCCCTCCATATCATCACCATCTCCATCCTCATCAGCATCCTCTCCAGCAGGACCAACTGAATCCTTTCCCCCTCCGAAAACTGGCCTGGCCTCAGGACATCCAGCATGTGCGAGGAACTGCTCCCTCGACATCATAGTCTGCTCCGCGGCGGGATCCCAAATCTGCAGCTGTAGTACCTGCATAGAGTCATGTAAATCAAGCATGGCGCGCTGAGAAGCGGCCATCCAATCCCAGTTATACTGGCAGATCTCCTGCTGATAAGGATAGAAATTCGGCGACTCAAAAGTATCACCCCCACTCGTACCAGCCCCTGCAGAAGCCCTTGGAGACTCAGTCCTAACACCCTTTGGTTTGCAAAATTTGTCGACATATCGATCATCAATAGCCGACGTGATAGTGACCTGACGACGTGAAGGCAAATTAACACCAGCTTCAGCACATAAGGACATGATCAGGCACGGAAATGTAAGAGGGGAATTTTTCCACGAAGCGTTCCCTCCTAATCCACTCTCGACAATGGCCCTTATTTCATCTGCTATTATCCTCGCGACATCAATCTCCACATTTGTAAGGATGCTGTGGACCAAGTGGGCCAGGGGAATAGGAACTGCAGAGGAATGTGACTTTGGTTTAATGTTGGTGACAACCAAAAGTAATACAAGCTGGGCCAAAGGCAACATGTCATCTCGATGATACCTAACAGCAACTCCTGAATGGTTGAACTTCACATTTTTACTCGGGCGCAACAAATCAGTGGTCATTTGTGTGATATCTCGGTTGCGGTTAAGGTTCCTGTGGTATGCATCTTCCTGACTGGCACGCAATGGAAGAGGATCTCCCAGAACTCGGCTAATTGTCCTTCTGTCAAACCTCACAGTTTTTCCTCCAACAACAGTAGTCCAATTAAACATATCCCCCTCATCAGGAAGGGCGTTGGCATAGAATTCTTGAACCACCTCCACATTGTACGAATCAAGGGGAGTTATCAGCTGATCCCACTTTTTTTCATGCAAAAGGGCAGCTACAGAATGATAACTCCCTTGATCATTCAGAATAAATCTCTTCTCTGCAAAGATGGTCCTTGTTTCCAAAACCTCATATCTCTGAGCTTGCCTAGGACCCTTGAACCGAGTGTCGTCGAAACTGATAGGTACTTGTCTGGATGTTGATGATTTCCTTTTCTTGGCCAAGTTAGTTTTAGGACCCATCTGCACAAATGAAAAACAAATCCCACACAAAAACACCAAGACAGATCATTAGAAATTAGGACACACATGCATCAGAATGAACTGAAAAAACCAAAAATCTGGGCTGCTCGCTAAAACAATCGCACTGCGAATCCTGGTGAACGCTCGCCCCAGATTCGCACTGCGAATGGGCCAGCGAATGCACGAAACTTTTGAAAAAAAATAGCAGACCCAGATTTCACAACATGGCATCATTCTACATGTATTCTATACTCAAAAGCCACTAGAAAATTCAACATGCATTGAAAAACCTAAAACAAAATTTTAACCCAAATTCCTAAATATTTCTCATGCAAATTCACAACTAATCAAAAAGCACAAAGAAAAGAATTGAAACCTGTTTGAAAATGGCAATTGAGAGAAAAAAAACTTGAGAGATGGAAAGCACAAACATGACGGAGAAAGAGCCTATGAGAGTTTCTAATTTTCTTTTTCTTTGAATGGTGAGAGGGAAGTGACTAGGGTTTTCCCCCCAAGTCATCAGAAATTCAACATGGGTCTTGGGCCTACGTGCAGGCCCACCCATTACAAAACCCTCTTTGTTACTGAGGTGGCAGCAAAACCACAAAGTCTGGCTCGCTGACGTTCGCAGTGCGAATGGCTGGCGAATGCTCACCCCAGACTCGCAGTGCGAACAAGCCAGCGAACAAGACAGTTTTGCAAAATTTTCAGGTCTGTCCTGCTGCCACACTGTAAATGGTACACTAATATAAAAACACTTCAAACAGCAAATAAAAGCAAAATACTTACAATGTTGGGGTGCCTCCCAACAAGCGCTTGTTTAACGTCGGCTAAGCTTGACGGTCCACCGCAATCTCACGGATCGCGGAAGGGAACAATGGCGGGATTCCGCTCGAAATCACCTCCAAGATACACTTTCAATCTTTGGCCGTTCACAGTCCAATTCTCTTTGGTTGTTGTGTCTTCAATTATAATCGCTCCATAAGGCTTGATTTCTCGGATCTGAAACGGACCCGACCATTTAGACCTTAACTTTCCCGGGAACAATTTTAACTGAGAATTGAATAGCAGGACCAACTGTCCCACCTCAAACTGCTTGATGATTATTTTTCTGTCATGGTAAGATTTTACACGCTCTTTGTACAGTTTATTGGAATCGTACGCCTGAAGGCGTAATTCATCCAATTCTTGTAATTGCACTTTTCTTTTTTCTCCGCTAAGAGTTGGATCAAAATTTTAAAATTTTAAGGCCCAAAACGCCTTGTGCTCCAACTCCACAAGCAGATGGCAATTCTTACAATACACAATTTTAAACGGTGTGAGACCGATCGGAGCCTTAAAAGCGGTCTGATACGCCCACAAAGCATCATCCAATTTGTTGGCCCAATCTTTTCTCGAGGCCGAAACAGTTTTCTCCAAAATACGTTTTATCTCACGATTGGATACCTCCGCTTGACCATTAGCTTGAGGATGATATGGTGTGGCAACCTTGTGCTTCACACCATATTGCTCCAAAGCTTTGTCAAGCTGAGTGTTACAGAAGCGAGACCCTCCATCACTTATTAACACTCTAGGAGTACCAAAACGCGCAAAAATGTTTTTTTTCAAAAATTTCACTACTATTTTTCCGTCGGCTTTCGCACAAGCTATCGCCTCGACCCACTTAGACACATAATCAACAGCGACCAAAATATATTCATTGGAAAATGAAGACGGGAATGGACCGACAAAGTCGATCCCCCAACAGTCAAAAACTTCAATTTCCAACATATTCTGTAAAGGCATCTCGTGCCGCCATGAAATTCCTCCACTTCTCTGGCACCTGTCACAACTAAGGGCATGCGTATGCGCATCTTTGAATAAGGACGGCCAATAAAAGCCCGATTGAAGGACTTTAGTGGCCGTTCTTAACCCATTAAAGTGTCCTCCATACGGAGAGTTATGACAATGCCAGAGAATATTCGTTGCTTCCTCCAATGACACACACCTTCTTAAGAGGTTGTCGACGCCAAGTTTAAAAAAATAAGGTTCGTCCCATACGAAAGACTTGGCATCAGACAAAAATTTTCTTTTTTGATGGTGCGTTAGACCGTCCGGTATCAATCCGGCGGCTTTGTGGTTAGCCATGTCGGCGAACCACGGTCTAACCTGCACCTTAAATAATTTTTCATCCGGAAACTCCTCTTTGACCTCACATTCATTCTTGGTCACGTCAACATTTACCAGGCGGGATAAGTGATCCGCCACCAAATTCTCGGATCCTTTTTTATCACGAATTTCAAGATCAAATTCCTGTAACAAAAGGATCCAACGAATAAGCCTCTGCTTAGAATCAGGTTTGGTGAGCAGATACCTTATAGCCGTGTGGTCCGTGTAAACGATGACCCGTGAACCAATCAAATAGGAACGAAATTTCTCCAACGCATACACTATGGCAAGCAACTCTTTCTCAGTTGTTGCATAGTTAATTTGAGCCTCGTTTAAAACTTTGCTCGCATAATGTATAGCGTGGAAAATTTTGTTTTCCTTTGACCCAAAACAGCCCCAACCGCATAATCACTTGCATCGCACATTAATTTGAAATCCAATTTCCAGTTAGGTGCAACGATTATCGGTGAGGTAGTTAAACTCTTTTTCAAAAAATTAAACGCAAAAAGGCAAGACTCGTCAAAGTCAAAAATCTTACCTTGGACGAGCAAGTTGCTCAACGGCTTTGCGACCTTTGCGAAGTCCTTAATAAACCTTCGGTAAAACCCGACGTGTCCAAGAAAGCTCCTTATGCCTTTGACATTCATCGGTGGTGGCAATTTCTCAATAACGTCCACCTTGGCTTTATCAACTTCAAGGCCCTTTGAAGAAACTTTGTGACCGAGCACAATTCCCTCGTTCACCATAAAGTTGCATTTTTCCCAATTAAGCACGAAATTGGTTTCTACACACCGTTCTAACACCGTATCCAAATTTTTCAAGCACAAATCAAACGATTGTCCAAAAATAGTGAAATCATCCATAAAGATCTCAATTGTCTTTTCGATTAAATCCGAGAATATAGCTTGCATACACCGTTGAAAAGTCGTCGGTGCATTACATAATCCAAACGGCATCCTCCTATAAGCAAAGATTCCAAAAGGACATGTAAAAGCGGTTTTTTTATGATCCTCCGGGTTCACAATAATTTGGTTGTAACCCGAATAACCATCCAAAAAATAGTAGAATTGTTGACCGGAAAGCCTTTCGAGCATTTGATCCATAAAAGGTAGAGGGAAATGATCTTTTCTCGTAGCTTTGTTCAACCTACGGTAGTCGATACACATTCTCCACCCGGTCACGGTTTTTGTTGGAATGAGCTCATTTTTCTCGTTTCGGACCACCGTTAATCCGCCTTTTTTCGGTACCCCATGCACCGAACTAACCCACGGGCTGTCAGAAATGGGATAAATCATTCCGGCATCTAACATTTTCACCACTTCTTTTCTAACCACTTCTTTCATGATTGGATTTAACCGGCGTTGAGGTTGAGTAACCGGTTTAAAATCTTCCTCCATAAATATACGGTGCATGCAATATGAAGGGCTTATGCCTTTGAGATCGGACAACGTCCATCCCATTGCATCCTGATTTTTTCTCAACACTTGAATTAAGCGACTCTCCTCGTTTTCAGACAAAATACTACTTATGATCACCGGTTTATTACCACCGTCATCGAGAAAAGCATACTTCAAGGTTGAAGGTAACACTTTCAGTTCAAGTTTGGATGGTTCATCATTAACCACTTTTTTTAGAATTTCCTCTTCATACTCCCAAGGTTGCAATTCTTCCAAAGCTTCAAGCTCTAATAAACACTCTTCAAGAGCTTGCTCTTCTTCAACCGAGAATACTTCCAAGGAATCATCCAAAGCTCTTTGTAAAGGATCAATGACATGAATTTGCTTTGTAACTTCAAAACTCGCTTCCTCCGTTGCATCGATTCGGAAACAATCATCTTTATCTTTCTTGTGCTTCATGGCATCATAAAGATTGAAACACACCTCTTCATCTTGGACTCTCACTTTCATGAGACCATCGTCCATGTCAATTGCCATTCGGGCAGTTTTCATGAAAGGCCTTCCAAGAATCAAAGGTGCATCCTCATCCTCCTCCATTTCAATGACAACAAAGTCTATCGGAAACAAAAATTTGTCCACTTTGACCAACACATCTTCCGTTACACCGTGAGGACGGGTAGTGGATTTATCGGCGAGTTGCAACCTCATTTGAGTGGACCTCAATTCCATGTGTCCTAGCCGTTTCACAATCGACAAAGGTATCAAGTTGATACTAGAGCCCAAATCTATCAATCCGTTGCCCACATAGACGTTTCCTATCGTAACCGGCAATGTAACTCGTCCCGGATCACATTCTTTCCTCGGTAGAGTACGTTGAATGATGGCGTTACAGCTTGCATCTACCATAATCGTCTCTTGATCCGTATACCTCTTCTTTTTTCGTGAGGATATCCTTCATAAATTTCGCATATTTAGGCATTTGCTCCAAAGCCTCGGAAAATGGAATATTTATTTGTAATTGTTTGAAAATATCCATAAACCGAGAATAGTGCAGCGCATTATCTTTCTTTGTAGGAGCATGAGGATATGGTAAATGTTGGATCGAAATATTGTTCATCGGCTCTTTTCCCTTCCTAGTTCTCTTCACTCTTTCTTCACTCTCTATTTTTTTCTCATTCTCACTTTTTTCCTTCTCATTTTCAACTACAACACCCTCAACATTTTTTTCTACTTCAATCTCCTCACTATCTTTTTCTTTTTCATTTTCAACTACAACCTCCTCCTCCGCAACTCTTTTACCAACACCCATGTCAATCTCTCTTCCACTTCTTGTAAGAATTGCTTTGCAATCTTTAGGATTCGGAAGCGTATTTGCCGTAAAGTGCCCTTTTTGTTGGTCGGCCAATTGTTTTGATAATTGCCCGACTTGTGTTTCAAGATTCCTTATGGCCGCATCGGTGTTCTTTTGGTTGGAAATTGCCATTTTCATAAATTGTGTGAGAGTGTCCTCCATCTTCGTATTTCCAACGGGAGCTTGCGGAAGTTGAGTGTAATTTTGATATTGTTGACGGTTTGATGGTCCGGCTTCTTGCGATCTCCATTGTTGTTGATAACCTTGGTTAGCCCTTTGTTGGTAACCTTGGTTGCCTTGTTGATACGGAGGTCGGGGTTGGTATCCTTGATTTCCCGCGTAGCTTGCTTCCTCCACAACGGGAGGACAATAACCGGTCGGATGGTCACCTCTACATAATTCACAAACTAACACTTGCACATTTTTACTTGAAGACTCATTAATCTCTTTGAATTGTTGCGGCAATTTAGACATTTGCTTAGTTAACAACTCAACCTGTTGTGATAATAATTTGTTCTGCGCAAGGATAGCATCGTTTGTTCCCAATTCCAATACTCCCGGAGTTCGTTGAGAAGGTCCATGGTTGTGACTACCTTGATGATCGTTCAAGGCCATCTTATCAATGATAGCCGTGGCTTCTGCTGCGGTTTTACTTAACAAGGATCCACCAGCGGTGGCATCCAACAAGGTTTTGTGTACAAGTTGCAGCCCATTTCTAAATATATGAATTTGTGACAATTCATCAAAACCATGGCCCTTGCACTTTCTCAACATTGATTTGAACCTCTCCCAAGCTTCGTTGAGAGATTCATTGGCTCCTTGTGTGAATACCGCGATGACGACCTTTGCTTCCATAAACCGAGTGTGAGGGAAAAATCTCTCCAAAAATTTCTCTTCCAATGCATTCCAATCCGTCATTATGGCCGTTGACTGATCAAGATACCATTCCTTTGCCTTCCCAATGAGGGAATGCGGGAATAGTCTCTTAAACAGAGATTCCTCTTCTGCTTCAGGTGCACCAGTCGCTCCCGCTATTTCATAAAATTTCGTCAAATGGGTGAAAGGATCTTCATGATCCATACCCGTAAATGGACTTTGATATAACAGCTGGAGAATACCGGTCTTCATTTCAGCATGACGACCGTTGTGTGCATGGCGAGCGAACTGAGCATTGTGTCTCGGACTATTTGTGCATGGCCTAAAAGCAGGTGGTGGTGGTGGTGGTGGATCTGCCTCCATAACTGTAATTATATGTGGAACTGGTGGTGGTGTAGAAGTACTTTCCTCTTGTTCTCGCTTCTGTCTCGCTATCTGCCTCCTTCGTCTAGTTCTGCTGTTGATTCTACGAGCGGTTCTCTCAATCTCAGGATCGAAAAGAAGTTGGTCTGCCGGTAGTTTCCCTCGCATAAACTAAGTCTGCACACTAAACAAAACAGATTAACAAGTTCAAGATAAAGTGGTAACAAGCTTAAAATAGCTCAACTATCGCAATGCTTGCAATATCACTTAACAATCCCCGACAACGGCGCCATTTTGTTAGTAGAGTAATAGTGGGGGTTATTTTTAATCGTCTCCACAAGGATTGTTCGATATTTGATGCGTTTCGTTCAATAGTTGTGATATTTTAAGTTCAATGGTTTCAAAAGTTTCTCAATTGTTGTTAACATTCATTTGTAGCAAAGATTAATTGGTGACAAAGATTTTGTAAAAGTTTTGATAAAAGCATGTCAAGGTTAGGTTTCGCTAATCCTTTTCACGTATAAACGATTAATCAAGCATATGAACTCGGTTTCCGACCAATATAACCGCGTATCCTCCCGACTAAGTTTATGTCTAAAGCGAAGTCGTGAGTATCGTTGTTTAGACCGTTAGATGATGTCTCACGCTAACAATCTAAACAATAATCATTAAGATCAACACAATGCGAATAGCAAATCCCAAATCTATGTCTAGAGTTTGGTTTTTAAGAGATAAAATTGTTAGGTCATGATTTGTAGAATCTATGTCTAGAGCAAAACAAATCACACATGGATCATTAAGAGAAAACAACATCATCTATATTGATCAAAGACTTTGTTCATACACAATAGATCAAAAGCAATACATAAAATCAGAATCAACTACATCTAACCTCAATATTGAGTGTTTAGCTACCACTTCTCATGGTAGTTTGGATAATAAGTAAAGAGAGGAGATGAATGAGCATCCACGACGAATAATCGGGAATGGATGCGACTTCAGCTTCTCCAAGTGAAAATTCACTCTTTGATGATCAAAATACTGAAAATTATGAATTCTAGTGAAAAATGAGCAAAAGATCCCATCCACATAAAGTGAAAATCTATTTATACACTTCTGAAATCTGCAGAATTCGCACTGCGAGTGCATCATTCGCACTGCGAATGAGAGAAAATGGCACCTTAAGTGCCTCTGAGACTTAAACCGCCCCAAGCAAAAATCGTGTGTTCGCAGTGTGAACCATTCCTTTGCACAGCGAATCATTCACTAGCTCATTCGCACTGCGAATAAACTAGCGAGCCAGGACAATCAAATTCCACAACTTACTGCCACCCTTCGCTAGAATCTTCGCACTGCGAAACAACCAGCGAACCCTCGCTAGGAGTTCGCAGTGCAAACTTTTGGTAATTTCAAACATGGAACTTTCTGCCATCATTCGCTGGCACCTTCGCTGACGTTCGCAGTGCGAACCTTCACTGGTCCTTCCCCAGATTCTTCGCACTCCGAATGCTCTGTTGCAGCAACAATTTCAGTGGCAGCTTGCATCCCTTCATTGTGTCTCCAATCTTGATCCTTTGGTGCCTACTCCTGCACATTAACACACAAATTACCAGCTCCACACATGTATTCCAATGTACACACTACAACACAATTAACCACTTAAATCACCCGATTACACAAGGAAAGTTATGAAAAATACCAATTATTGCATCCAAATATATAACATGTTTGACATCTAACAAAGGGTAAGGATAAGGTCGTGTGATCTTTTCCTTGCTTGTTGATGGCTAGCTTCCGTAGCGAAGTGTATTTTGGGATCATTGTTGATCTAGTTTTTAGTTTTTATCATTTGAACATCTTGTGTATAATATGCCTTAGGTTTTTGTACTTTGTACTTTAGGGCATTTATTTGTATACAATGTGTTAACTAGGAGCTTATGTGTTTCAGTTCCAAACACTTGGATCTATATATAATATTTATGCTTTGATGTATGAGTTTTATATATGGGTGTTACAGTTGGTATCAGAGCAGGTCGTATCCTCGACCTAGCCATGAAATAGTATAAGTATTTCTTTCCGTTTCATATACGTTGTGTCGCCATTGGTCTTAAGTGTTATATTTATGGCATTGAGCCTGATCAACTTAATCCTATTTGTATGACCTTAAGGAACATGGCTGAAGGACGTAGAAACACTCGTGGTAGACCCCGCACCACTCTTGAAGGGACGAATCCTCCGGGCGGCGATGTCAATGCTCCTCTGTATCAGTTTATGCAACAGATGCAGCAGCAACAGAATCTATTCATGCAGCAAATGATGCATCAAATGAATGGAGGCTTGCATCCTATGGTAGTTGTTCCAGAAGCTGAAGGTGGGAAATTCCGGGATTTTATCCGCATGAATCCCCCAGAATTTCATGGTGGATTAGATCCCGTGAAGGCTCACGAATGGATTTCTGGTATGGAGAGGATTTTCTTGATAGTCCAATGCAGCGAAGAGAACAAGGTGTTGTTCGCTTCTCATTCACTGAAGGGTCTCGCTATGAGATGGTGGGAGAGCACTTTGGCTTTGATGGCTATTCAGGAAGTGCCTAAGGTTTGGGAACAGTTCAAAGTTGTTTTCATGGAGAAGTATTTTCCGAGCTCTTTGAGAACTCAGAAAGAGTTTGATTTTCAACAACTAAGACAAGGTAGTATGACTATGGCCAGTTATGCTAAAAAGTTTGAAGACATGGCTGCTTATTCTAGGCAGGCTATGTATGCCCCAGATGAGAGGTGGAAGGTGGACCAATTTATTTTTGGACTTAGAGCTGAAATATCCCATAGTGTATCTCAGAGGGAGTTCACTACTTATGCCGAAGTTCTAAGACAATGCTATGTAGCTGAACATAGTTTGAAGAAAGTCCAAGCGGAAGGTGTTACGAGTAGGGTGAATCAAGGGGATCGCGGAAGATCCAACCAATAATTCAGGCCTAGGCAATAAGCCTTCAAAGGAAAGCAAGTTCAAGATTCAAGGGCGAGTACACCTCCGGTGTGTCGCACTTGTGGAAGGATGCATTATGGAAGGTGTGGTATAGACAATGTGAAGTGTTACCAATGTCAGAAGGTGGGTCATTTGAAAAGGGATTGTCCTCAGAATAGGACTCAGACACAAGGAAGGGTTTATACCTTAGATGCAAGGAAGAAGAAGAGTGACAATTCCTTAATTGCTGGTACGTGCTTCGTTAACGGATTTCCTTGTTTTGTTTTGTTTTGTTTGATTGCAAAGCTACACACTCTTTTGTATCGATGCAATGTATGAAGCGACTTAGGTTGCAGTCCGTTCCTTTGTATCCTCCTATGGTGGTCACTACTGCCATGGATGAAATAGTTGAGACACCGTCGATGTGTGAAAACTATGTTTTGTCTGTGGACGGTAGAGTTTTTCAGATTGATCTTATTTGCTTGCCACTTAAGAAAGTTGATGTCGTTTTGGGAATGGATTGGCTTTCTGCTAATTCGGTGTTTATTGGGTGTGAAGAAAAGCTCATCATCATTCCATCTATTGATGCTACCCCAAAAGATGTCTTCACAACTATTCTAGAAGGTATGGTTGGAATGATAAATTTCTTGTTCGAAGAAGAGAAATCTGTTTTTTTGGTTCTCACTAAGGAAGGGAGTAGCGACCTTCAAGTTTTGGATATTCCAGTAGTTTGCGAGTTTTCTGAAGTTTTCCCCGAAGATGTCACTTCTCTTCCTCCGGAGAGGGAAGTGGAATTTTCTATTGACCTGGTACCGGGAACGACTCCTATATCCGTTTCTCCGTATCGGATGGCACCATTGGAGTTAAGGGAACTAAAGGAACAATTGGAAGAGCTTATGGCTAAGCATTTTGTTAGACCTAGTGTCTCACCATGGGGAGCCCCAGTGTTGTTAGTAAAGAAGAAAGACGGCGGGATGTGCTTGTGTATTGATTATCGTCAGCTGAATAAAGTCACCATTAAGAACAAGTATCCCTTGCCCAGGATAGACGACCTATTAGATCAATTGGAAGGAGCCTGTGTGTTCTCGAAGATTGATTTGAGGTCGGGTTATCACCAAATCCGAGTAAAGAGTTCCGATGTACCTAAGACTGCATTTAGGACCCGTTATGGTCATTACGAATTCTTAGTGATGCCTTTCGGTGTGACTAATGCTCCAGCTGTTTTTATGGATTATATGAATCGGTTATTTCAAACTTACTTGGATCAATTAATTGTGATCTTCATTGATGACATTCATATCTATTCCCGCACTCCACAAGAGCACGAAGGACATTTGAGAACCGTCTTATCGATCTTACAAGAGAAGCGGCTTTTTGCCAAGTTAAGTAAGTGCGAGTTCTGGATGTCCGAAGTTAGTTTTGTTGGTCACGTTATATCACAGGGTGGTGTAGTGGTGGATCCGTCAAAGGTTGAAGCTGTGACTAATTGGGAGAGACCGAAGAATGTATCGGAAATTAGAAGTTTCTTGGGTCTAGCAGGTTACTACAGAAGATTTATCAAAGGCTTTTCATAATTAGCATTACCAATGACTAAGCTTACTCGGAAGGATTTCCCCTTTGAGTGGGATTCAACGTGTGAACAAAGTTTTATGAGTTTGAAGGAAAGATTGACTACAACTCCCGTTCTGATTATTCCCGATCCTAGCAAGTCGTATGAGGTATTTTGTGATGCGTCTAAGATGGGATTAGGAGGCGTTTTAATGCAAGAAAGTCACGTTGTGGCTTATGCTTCTCGACAATTGAAAATTCACGAGAAGAATTATCCAACCCACGATTTGGAATTAGCGGCGGTGGTGTTTACTTTGAAAGTGTGGCGTCACTATTTATATGGAGTACATTTTGAAATGTTTAGTGATCACAAGAGTTTAAAGTACCTCTTTGACCAAAAAGAGTTGAATATGTGTCAAAGGAGGTGGATGGAATATTTAAAGGATTATGATCTAGAGCTAAAATACCATCCGGGTAAAGCGAACAAAGTGGCCGATGCCTTGAGTAGGAAAGTTTTGAGAAAGGCCGAATTGATGATGTTAGAATATTCGTTGTTGGAAAAGTTTAGAGATTTAAACCTTCAATTTGTGTGGACTCCTAATGGAGTGATTATGGGGAATTTGAATGTCAGTTCTACTTTAAGAGTTGAAATTCAACAAGGATAATTATTGGATGAGAAGTTGCAAGAGATGCTAAGTCAACCGGGTTTTGTGCACGCTAGCGATGAAATGATTATGTTTAACCAAAGGATTTGCTTCCGAACGATGCGACTTTGAAAAGAAGGATTTTAGAGGAAGCGCATAAGGGTACCTTCACTATACATCCGGGTTCTTCAAAGATGTATCAAGATTTAAAGAAGGACTATTGGTGGTCCGGTATGAAAAGAGATGTTGCGGTCTTTGTGTCGGAATGTGCGGTATGCCAACAAGTTAAGATTGAACATCAAAGACCGGGTGGATTATTACAACCATTAGAAATCCCAACTTGGAAATGGGATAGTATTTCTATGGATTTTGCAGTAGGTTTACCCCGTACGCAAGGTGGGTATGATTCGATTTGGGTAATAGTAGATCGGTTGACAAAGTCGGCGCATTTCTTGGCCGTGAAGACTACCTCCAAAGCGAGTCATCTTGCAAGGTTGTTTATTGCCGAAATTGTGAAATTGCACGGTATTCCCTCTAATATTGTGTCGGATAGAGATCCAAAGTTTACTTCAAGGTTTTGGAAAGTTTTTCAACAAGCTATGGGTACGGAGTTGCGTTTGAGCACGTCTAATCATCCTCAGACGGATGGTCAAACTGAACGAACAATACAAACAATGGAGGACATGTTGAGAGCTTGTGTACTAGAAAGTAAGGGTAATTGGAAAGAACTACTACCATTGGTTGAGTTATCTTATAACAATAGTTACCATGCGAGCATCGGGATGGCTCCTTATGAAGCTTTGTATGGAAGAAAGTGTAGGACACCTTTGTGTTGGGCGGAAGTTGGGGAAGATAGAATCTTAGGACCCGAAATTATCCAAGAGACTACGGAAAAGATTCTAATGATCCGCGAGAAAATTAAGCAAGCACAAGATTGACAAAAGAGTTATGCGGACAATCGAAGGAGACCTTTAAAATTTGAAGAAGGTGACCATGTGTTTTTGAAAGTTACTCCGAGATTAAGACTGAAAGGACCGTTTAAGTCACGGAAGTTAAGTCTAAGATACCTGGGACCGTATCAAGTTTTAGAAAGGATTGGCGAAGTAGCGTACAGGTTGGCCTTACCTCCTTCTCTGTAGGAAATGCACGATGTTTTCCATGTATCTCAACTTCGCAGATTTGTTTCAGATCCTCTTCAGCCGATTCTACCGGATACTGTTGAAATAGAAACAGACTTAACGTTTGAACCTCACCCGAGCTGCAATGTGGGAAGAGAAACGAAAGTATTAAGGAACAAGGACATTTATCTCGTTATGGTGCAGTGGGATGTAACGCATCCGGGTGATGCAACTTGGGAACTTGAATCGAAAATGCGAGAGGCTTACCCTTATCTGTTCAGGTAATCTTTAAATTCGAGGACAAATTTCTATTTAAGGGGGGAGGATGTAATACCCCGTATTTTACTAATTTGGACTTTAGAGACTTTTTGGAAATTTAGTAGTATTATTACTAATACTAAGTTTGTTACTTATTTTCCTTCCACTTTCCAACATATAAAAAGAAAAAGATAGTAAGAAAGGAAAGAAAGAGAAAAGAAAGAAAAGAAGAGGAAAGAAAGAAGAAAGGAGAAAAAGAGGAGAAAAGGGTTTTGGAAGAAAATCCAAGAACAATCATCATCCATTGATCCAACTTCATCCAATCATCTCATCTTCCTCATTTTCATCATCTATCCAAGGTGGGTTCTAGTTAGTACCAATTTTTAGAAGTTTTGGAATTGTTTGGTTTAGGTCGAATTTATGGAAATCGATGTTTTAACGGTTAGAATTCGTTCAAAATCGAAATGAATGATCAGTATGATTATAGAAACATGTGTTGTTGATTGTTTTGATGTTTTGTTTGATTTTGATGATTTTGGAAAAGTTAGGTTTATAGAACTTTTGTGTTCTTGATGAAATAGGTGTTTTGAAGTTATTGTTGTGCAAACCATACTCAAACTATGTTGTTGAACCTCTGTTGGTGGTTGTTGGTGGTTTGGAGGAGGTTTGAGGTATAGGAAAATTCTGTTGTTGCTTTGGTATTTTTTGCATTTTTCGCAGAGCGCGCTCAGCGCGGTGTGGAATTCCTACAACCCCTCCAGGCAGAAGCTTGCGCGCTCAGCGGGCAAGGGGGTGCGCTTAGCGCGACCTGGGACTTGGTATTTTATCCCTTAAGTGAGAAAATTCATAACTTTCGGCTCGTTTATCGGATTCGATCATTCTTTATATTGATGTAAAGCCGAGGAAATATTCTACGCAATGAAGATGAAATATGTCAATTTTACCGACCGACTAAATAATCGGGAAAGTTCGAAAGTGTTTTAATTATGTTTTAATTGTTATAAATTATTCTATTATGTAGTTGTGAGATGCCTTGTCTATCCTATTATTGTTTAGCATGATTGTAATTGAATATGCATGTTAATACGGAAAAAGAAATAGAAAGAGTGAGGAAAATCCCCTTATGAACTATAGGAGAATTTAGAAGGTTTGGAGACACTAGTATGGAACATGTTGGTTAACCTTTGTGGTTTGAAAGGCGAGAGAGGCCTTGAGGCATGATAGCCTAGTGATTGTCGAATACAATCATGTTCGTGTGTGTGATTACGTAATCGTAACCGGTTTATCTTGAGTGTAGTTTCATGAGTCTCAGACTCCTCTGAAATGGATGCACAACTACTTGGCAGGTTTGATTCCCTGTATTGTACGAATGGCGCCCATGGAGCGTATGCTTGTGACGGTTAATGGCCCGTGTGAAGTGACGGTTCATAACGGTTAATGGCCCGTAGAACCCGAACCCGAATCCATTCGTATGTCAAGTAGATTACAAGGATCTATGACTCGGGCCGCCTTCTAGACGTAGAAGTGGACGGGAACAGGAGGTACCTTGGTATGGTTATCGATTAGTGATACTTTTGAGTTGATGAACTCATGGCATGTTTCCATATAGTGTGAGAATTGAAAGGTGAACTCAAGAGTCCTTCCCCTTTTCCCCGGACTTGAGTTAGGATTGTTAGAACCTTGTTAATCTTAGAGAATCCGTAAGATAGGGAACTCACTGAGATTTGATGTATCTCACCCCACGTTGTTGTTGTATTTCAGATGCTTCAGGTTCCGAGAAGGGTAAGGATAAGGTCGTGTGATCTTTTCCTTGCTTGTTGATGGCTAGCTTCCGTAGCGAAGTGTATTTTGGGATCATTGTTGATCTAGTTCTTAGTTTTTATCATTTGAACATCTTGTGTATAATATGCCTTAGGTTTTTGTACTTTGTACTTTAGGGCATTTATTTGTATACAATGTGTTAACTAGGAGCTTATGTGTTTCAGTACCAAACACTTGGATCTATATATAATATTTATGATTTGATTTATGAGTTTTATATATGGGTGTTACAACGGGACTAATGACCGCACGATTTTTCTGCTTCAGATGCATGAAATAGATATAAAAAAGGAGACGATTTTCCCTAAAACCAATTTTTTGAAGTGCAAGACCTAAAACTAAACTATAGGCTATAATGACGGTTGAAAACATAACCATGGTGAAAGGTTGTTGGCATTTTGAAAAAATATTTAAAAACCATAAATGCTGGTGCTGGGAATTGAACCCATGACCAGGCGCTACCTATAATGACGGTTCTTTAAATACCCGTGGTGAAAGGCCTCATATTTCACCACGGTTGGAATTTTAACAGTCACTAAAAAACGCGTGAATCTATTATAACGGTGTATAGGACAGCCGTTATAAGCCTGGCGTTGTTGTTTGCGCGTTTTATAGTTGTGACTTCTTCAGGTGTCTTCATTTCAAAGGCAGTCTAGGAACATCTATTTATCAAACAAGCTACTGTCGAAACAGCCTCCGCCCAAAACTCCTTCTTCAATCCAGCACTAACCAACATGCATCTAACCCTTTCAAGGATTGTTCGATTTAATCTCTCAACTAAGCCATTTTATTGAGGAGTACCTGCTATAGTCTTATGCCTTTCAATCCCAGACTCAACACAGTAATTGTCGAAAGCTTCATTACAGAACTCAAGGCCATTGTCGGTTCTCAACCTCTTAACCTTTCTGCCAGTTTGAGTTTCGACCAGAACCTTCCAACTTTTGAAATTCTCAAAAGTTTCATCCTTAGTCTTCTGAATGAATACCCATAATTTTCTGGAATAGTCATCAACTATGGATAGAAAATACCTTGCCCCTGAATGTGAAGGATTTCTTGCAGGCCCCAAAGATCAGCATGGATGTTATCAAGGGATTCATGTGTTCTTTGCTTACCTTTTTTGAACTTCTCCTTATAGGATTTTCCAAATACACAAGGTTCACAAAACTCCAACTTCTCGACTTTGTCACCACCTAACAGGTTCTGTTTCCCCAGTTTGACCAGGCCTCTTTCGCTGACATGTCCGAATCTCATATGCCATAATTTTGTCTTCGACACCGGTTTCGTGGATGCAAAATTTGTTGAACCACTTACAACCTCAACCTCAAGGGCATACAAGACTTGTTTCCTCATGCCTCTCAAGACTTCCTTCGACCCCTTCATGACTTTCAGGATACCTTGCTCTCCTTTGAAGACATATTATTTCTTTTCGAATTCACCAAGAGAAATCAAATTCCTCTGAAGGTCAGGTACATACCTAACCCCAGTCAATAGCCTTATTGGCTCATCATGGAGGTTGAATCTCACAGATCTAATACCTGCAATCTTGTAAGCTTTATTGTTTCCCAACAAAACTGATCCACCATCTTGAACACATAATTCTTCAAACACATTCTTGTTTGGAGTCATATGCCAAGTACATACAGAATCCATAATCCACTCTTTGCAAGAGTTGTTGTTCGACACTACAAGGACATCAGATGATTCATAATCATCTTGCACAATAGTCGCATTGCCATTGTCCTTACCTCCATGATTATTCAGGCGCTCAGGACACATCTTTCTTGTGTGACCCTCCTTCTTATAGTGATAACACTTAATCCCAGAAATATCACCACCATAAGACTTCTGCTAAGTTTTACCTTTCTTCTTCTCAAACCTACCATCTCTCTTCGAGGATTTCCCCTTCACGGACAACCATTCGCCAACTGATGATGATGGTTTCTGCTTATTTAATTTCTTTCGTTCAAATCCTTCGAATACAAGGCTTCTTGAACTTCTTCAAAGGCCAGGGACTCTCTTCCATACAAGAGGATTTCCTTGAAGTGAGCATGCGACTTAGGTATAGAACACAATAGTAACAACGCTTAATCTTCATCATTGATGGTAACATTAATATTTTCAAGATCAAGAATCAGCCTGCTGAACGTATCCAGCTGCTTCTTCAACGCTTTATCTTCTTTCATCTTGAAACGAACGATTCACCAAGGATTTTGTCATATACAATCCTTCGAGTTTCAGCCAAACACCCGCTGCTATCGTCTTCTTCGAAACCTGCCTGAGAACTTTATCACCAAGACTCAGAATAATTGCGTTGTGGGCTTTCTCGATCATCGTTGTCTTTTCCTTCTTCGTCAATGCAACATCCATGGCATCTTCTCCCTTTAACGCTTCTAGCAAACTCTGTTGAACAAGAAGGGCTCACATCTTCAAATACCATAAACCGAAGTCATTAATTCCGGTGACCTTCTCAATTTCTTACTTTGTTGACGGCATCTTCTTCACGCTCACTGCACCAGTTTGTTGTGATCTAGCCTATTTATATATTAACTAGCTAACTTACATTACAAGTTAACTAAAGAATTGGATCCTTAACACAAGACTCAATTCGACATAATAAGTCAACATCATATTTCGACATTACAGACTAGAACTAGTTTCGACTACAGTATGTAACTTTTCGACATCCGCATGTGACCCAGCTTCGGCTTCATGCTTGTCTCCTGTCGAAACACATAAAAGTTATTACTCGACAGAGGTAGAGTTCGACCAAAAATCTCACATATATATATATATATATATATTAAATTTTAATCAAATATTATTTTTAAAATAATTCAAATCCAGTTTCGATTAAGCCTCTAAACGCGTTGGGCCGACCCTAGTCATCCACCCACCCTTAATGGATGTTTGTGCACTTATAATTTCTCATTTTAATTCCTTGTCGTGTTTGTCACATTCACATTCTATTAGTGACATAAAATAATATTCTAGACAAAAATTTACCATAGAGCATGCAAAGTTTTGATCTTTCAAGATGAGTTGTGTGTTATTTACCGGACCATTCTACATGTCCCGCACAGGTGACCCACTGTTCCAGTCTCCGGTCACTTAGCATGCGCCTGTTCTTTGCAGTTTGGTGCCGCATTACATTCCCTCCACCATCCGACAGTCTCCTGCAGCCGGTAACCTGTCAGTCACTACCCTATCTCCTCCCCAATTTAATTAATTTTTCAATTTTGCATTATAATAAAATATTACCGACAACACAGACACCCGAACACAACTCTGACATTGACACATCGTAATCGATAATAATGTGAAAAACCCTATAAATTAAACGAAATTATAAGTGTTAGGTATAGGTATTTGATACTAACACACAAACACGTTTTTTTTCCAGAGGTGTTGGTATTACATAAATTACATGTCATTTTTTTAAAAGAACTCTCCATTACAATTTTAATCTAATTAGCAGTGTCGATTCAACATGTTACACATTTCATAGAATTTTTTTCTTTTCTCATTTAGTGTCTTAAATTGTTGTTGAAATTACATTTCTCAATGAAGTATTTGTCATTATACATGCAATGCAATATTCTGTTCAAATTAAAACCACTATGCAAAAGACTGTCTTTCCATGTAGGGACTTCTCTTGTATTGAGAAACTTAACTTTCATCCCCCATGAACAGAATTCACCTTTCTCATACTATTTTACATTCCCGAGGGAAAAAAGTGTTAGCCAGATAGTGATAAATGTGATGGTGGTGCATAGAAGTTAGGGTTGAGAGCAGACATTATGTAACCGTTGAACAAGGCAGGCTCTCGTTGGTCACGGGTGTAGGTGGTGAAATATGTACACCATGGTTGGCATGTGATGTTTCTTTTTGGTTGCAAAAATATTCATCAATATGGGTATCATCATCTATGAATAAGATTTTAAATAATGGTCGTGTAAAAATTTTGACGATTTTGATTATTTGGTGAATTAACTACAATTTATTTTTTATTATAAAAATAATAATTAATGATATTGTTATCACATCTTTCAATACAATTTTGTGTGCTGTCATTTTTGCGCTAACCAGACTTTTAAAACCTTGTCAATGACAATGCCTTTGTGGTGTGGTGTGGTGAATTATCTAGATCTTTGAACAAAATTGTGACATATTTGTAGAGTTCAAATATCATTATCCTCTTTTCATAATCCATAAAAGCAAATTTCATTGACGTGTTATTTTTGAACAAGTAATTAAAAAATTCAAATAAATTAAACAACTCGATAGACTTTGGAAAACATATTCATTTTCATCAATCATTTTTAATAAATGATGCATTTTAATTCTCAAACCCCTTATAACAACATAAATTATCAACATAAATTATCTATATATTTATTACACTAGTAGGACTTTTTCTTCTTAAAATATTGAATATGTTTTTGAAAAAACATTGTTCATTGTTACATTAACAAAAATTTAATTATTTTTAACATTTAAACGATTGACACAAATTTTTTAAAATAAAAGTAGATTTTTGAGAAAGTTTGAAAAAAAATATTGAAATCTATAATATAAAAAATGATTGTTTTAGATTTTACAAATTCACCCTTTGGTCATTACATGTCACGTCACGATTTTAATAGCTGATTGTCTATTACGAACTAAATCCACCCGAATTTATGTATTGATTCAAAGACAACCATTATTTTGTTTGTAGTTTACATTTTCTATTCTATTCATTTGATAAAAACGTACCAATGTAACCAGTAGTTGATTTTGACAAACAAATTGTTCATCTTTTCTTGGGAAGAGAATCTAAAGCTACTCTCACGCAAAGTAGACTGCACAAAAAAAATTCTTTTCCAATACATCATTGTTCAATGTCTGCTTTTGCGATAACCCCTTTTGTCATTATCTTACTCATTATGCCTTTGGAGGTCTTTCTTTGTTCATTTTCTCTTTAAGCAGTGATTTATTTATGTTGAAACAAGGAGTGAAATCAAAACGATTTGGTTCGATTGGTACAAAAGGTGTGAACTCGTCTTCTTCTTCAACGACATCGTCTTCTAAGCAGTTTCAAGAAACTTCCAATGATGCTCCGAGCTCGTCGGCGAATTCATCGGTGCGGAGTAAGCCGTAATTGTTTTACCCAGAAACTGTGCCTTTGGAGGCTCAAAAAACTAAAGAGAATGGTACTGTGATGGTTCGGTTTCAGCCTTTGAAGTAAGTGTTTTGTTTTTTTAGTAGTGTATTATAGTTGTTGTGACTATTGTGTTGTGTTGTTTTATGGCTGTTGATGTTAATTTAATTGAGGTATGGTTTTTGCGTGTCACAGTCCTAGGGAAATTCGTCATGGGGAGGATATTGCTTGGTATGCAGATGGAGATACGGTAGTGCGAAATGAGTATAATCTGTCCATAACATATATAAACCCAGTGCACATATAAAGGTCTTTCTTGACTGGGCTGAGAAGAATATGAATTATACGATGTTAGCTAAGATTGGTTTGATCTTTTTGAAATGGAATTCATTATTTAATAGTATACTACCATGTACACTAGAAAATATTTTTTGCGTAAACTTTTTTCTTTTTTAAACATTAATTAGGTATTGCCCTCAATGCAAGGAACACATACAAGCTACCAAGAAACTGGACTTGTGGAAAATTTCCAAAGATTATGGTTTTTCACTTAAAACGATTCTCATATAGCAGATACTTGAAAAACAAACTCGACACCTTTGTGAATTTTCCTATTCAAACTTTTGATTTGGCCAAATATTTGAAGAATAAGGAAGGACAACCATATGTGTATAACCTTTATGCAATCAACAACAATTATGGTGTAGGAAGTTGAAGATGTGTAGAAAATCATAAATACAGTTATCCACTGATTATGAAACATTAACCACACTTTATGATTATTTTTTCTTTTGATGTGTGAGATTTGGGTCGAACTCATGTTGTGTCGAAGGAGAGCTTTTATGTGTTTCGACAGGAGGCACGCATGCAGTCGAAGCTTGTTCACATGTTGATGCCTAATTGTTACATATTGTAGTCGAAGTCTGTTCTTATATGTACTATCGAATTATTCTGTCGAATTGGGCCTTGTGTTAAGGATCCAATTGTTTAGGTTTCTTGGGCTGCAAGTTAAATAGGCTAGTACACTCAGTTTGTTGAGTTTGGCAAATTGTGATATTTACTTGTAATCATTTGTGACTTTAATGAGAAAGTGAATAGTAAACAGAATTTTATTTGCCCAATCCTTGTTGTTTCTTCTTCTTCTTCTTGTTTTACTTTTCCGTTAACCCTTGTTTTGGTTCTTGATCATCAAGAAACCATTTATAATTGGTACAAAGACATCATTTTTCACAACAAATTGGTGCGGTGAGCGTGGAAGAGATGTCTTCAACAAAGTATGAGATTGAAAAGTTCACTGGAGTGAACGATTTCGGTCTGTGGCGTTTAAAGATGAAAGCCCTATTGGTACAGCAGGGTTGTTTGGAAGCGTTGAATGGACATGCAGCCATGGATGCTGCGTTGAAGGAAAGAGAAAAGACGACAATGATCGAGAAAGCCCACAACGCAATATTGTTGAGCATTGATGATAAGGTTCTCCGGCATGTATCGAAGGAGACTACGGCGTCAGGATTATGGGTGAAACTTAAAAGTTTATATATGAACAAATCTCTAGTGAATCGTCTCTACCTGAAGCAAGCCTTGTATTCGTTCAAGATGAGTGAAGACAAAGCGTTGACTGAGCAGTTGGATTTGTTCAACAAGCCGATTCTTGATCTTGAAAATATTGATGTGAAGATCGATGACGAAGATCAAGCACTGTTGTTGTTGTGTGCTTTGCCCAGATCGCATGCTCACTTCAAAGAAACTCTCTAGCAGTCTTGTATTCGAAGGATTTGAATGAAAGAAAGGAGCAGAAACCATCATCGGTTGGCGAAGGGCTGTTCGTGAAAGGAAGATCGTCAAAGAAAGATAGTAGGTTTGACAAGAAGAAAGGTAAGGCTCAGCAGAAGTCTTATGGTGGTGATATGTCTGGTATCAAGTGTTATCATTGTAAGAAGGAGGTTCACACAAGAAAGGTATGCCCTGAGTGCCTAAATAATCATGGAGGTAAGGACAATGGCAATGTAGCTATTGTGCAAGATATTTATGAATCATCTGATGTCCTTTTAGTTTCGAGCAGCAACTCTTGCGAAGAGTGGATTATGGATTCTGGATGTACTTGGCATATGACTCCAAACAAGAATGTGTTTGAAGAATTATGCGATCAAGAAGGTGGATCAGTGTTGTTGGGGAACGATAAAGCTTGCAAGATTGCAGGTATTGGATCTGTTAGATTCAAGCTCCATGATGAGTCAATAAGGCTATTGACTGGGGTTAGGTATGTACCTGACCTTAAGAGGAATTTAATTTCTCTTGGTGAATTCGATAGAAATGGATATGTTTTCCAAGGAGAGCAAGGTATCCTGAAAGTCATGAAGGGGTCGAAGGAAGTCTTGAGTGGCGTGAAGAAACAAAGCTTGTATACCCTCGAGGCTGAGGTTGTAAGTGGTTCGACAAATGTTGTATCCACGAAACCTGGGTCGTAAGACAGCATTATGGTACATGAGATTGGGCCATGTCAGCGAAAGAGGCCTGGTCGAATTGGGGAAGTAGAACCTGCTAGGTGGTGACAAAGTCGAAAAGTTGGAGTTTTGTGAATTTTGTGTACTTGGAAAATCCTGTAGGGCGAAGTTTAACAAAGGCAAGCAAAGGACACATGGATCCCTGGATTACATTCATGCTGATCTTTTGGGGCCTGCAAGGAATCCTTCACACTCAGGTGCAAGGTATTTTCTATCCATCGTTGATGATTTTTCTAGGAAATTATGGGTATTCATTCAGAAGACGAAGGATGAAACTTTTGATAATTTCAAAAGTTGGAAGGTTCAGGTCGAAACTTAAACTAGCAAAAAGTTTAAGAGGTTGAGAACCGACAATGGCCTTGAGTTCTGCAACGAAGCGTTCGACAGTTACTATGTTGAGTCTGGGATTGTAAGGCATAAGACTCTAGCAGGTACTCCTCAACAAAAAGGCTTAGCTGAGAGATTCAATCGAACAATCCTTGAAAGGGTTAGATGCATGTTGGTTAGTGCTGGATTGAAGAAGGTGTTTTGGGCGGAAGCTATTTCGACAGCATCTTATCTGATAAATAGATGTCTCTCGACTGCGTTGGGAATGAAGACACCTGAAGAAGTTTGGTCGGGTCATCCACCAGATCTCGACAAACTGAGAATATTTGGTTGTTTAGCCTATGCTCATATTAGGCAAGACAAGGTTAAACCTAGAGCTCTGAGATGCATGTTCCTTGGATATCCTGAGGGAGTCAAGGGTTATAGGTTGTGGTGCCTAGAACCAGGTCACAGAAGATGTATCACAAGTCGTGATGTAGTTCTCAATGAAGGCGAAATGGCGTTCAAGAAAATTGGTGATATTGGTCGAAGTGCAGAAATCTCTGAAGAGGAGCTGGAACAGGTAGAGATGCCTGATGAGGTGGAGCATAGTGATGCTGAAGTGCATAGCCCAGATGAAGTCGAAGAAGAAGAGCAAGACGCTGAAGAGGTTGAGGAAACTGTCGATGACTTCCTACTGGCAAGAGATAGGTCGAGAAGAGTTATCAAGCCACCTCAGAGACTCGGTTATGCAGATCTTATAGCTTTTGCCTTAATCTCTGCAAGTGAGGTACTTGACGAAGAACCTAGAGATTACAAGGAAGCTATAAGGAGTCGAAACAAGACTGAATGGAGCAAAGCCATGGATGACAAGATGAAATCTCTTCATGATAATAACACTTGGGAGCTGATTGAGAAACCTGCAGGAGCTAGGTTAGTCAGTTGTAAGTGGTTTTTCAAGGTCAAGGAAGGAATCGAAGGAGTGATGTCGAAGCGCTTTAAGGCGAGGCTGGTTGCTAGGGGGTTCACTCAGAAAGAAGGAGTCGACTTCAATGATGTGTTCTCACCTATTGTAAAACATAGATCCATTCGAATGTTGTTGGCCATGGTAGCAAAGTTCGACTTGGAACTTGAGTAAATGGATGTGAAGACAACATTTCTGTTTGGTGATCTAGATGAAACAATCCTGGTGCGTCAACCTGAAGGGTATGCAGAAAAGGGTAAAGAAGATTATGTGTGCAAGCTGAATAGGCCTTTGTATGGCCTGAAACAATCTCCTTGACAGTGGAACGGGAGATTCGACAAGTTCATGGCACACATTGGTTTCACTAGAAATCAGTTCGATCACTGTGTTTACTTCAGATTTCGACCTGGAAACTCACTTGTTATGTTGCTGCTGTATGTGGAGGATATCCTCATAGCTAGCAACAGTGTTGAGGATGTAACGAAGTAAGGAGTTCGGAATGAAGAATCTGGGAGCTGCAGCCATGATTCTTGGGATTGACATCCGGAGAGATTGAAAGCAGTCGAAGTTGTGCTTATCTCAGGAGGCATACCTACGGAAGCTTCTCGACAAGTTTGGTATGTCGAATTTAAAGCCTGTTGTGACACCTACAAATCATCAGTTTAAGCTTAGTACTACACAAAGTCCGAGTACTGAAGCTGAAAGAATCTATATGAATAGCATTCCATATGTTAGTGTAGTGGGTTCTTTGATGTATGATATGGTCTGTACGAGGCCAAACATAGCATATGAAGTGAGCCTTGTGAGCAGGTATATGGCCAATCTTAGAAAGGCGCACTGGCAAGCTGTAAAGTGGATTCTCAGGTACATAAATAGGTCTCTGAAGAGAGTCTTGATTTATGGTGGAGCCTGTGGTGGTGATAGCATAATCGAAATCGTAGGATTTGTTGACTCTGATTATACAGGTTGTATGGATTCCAAAAAGTCTATTTCTGGATATGTTTTCACAATGTTTGGCACATCAATCAGTTGTAAAACGACGCTTCAGAAGGTTGTTGCCTTATCAACCACTGAAGCTGAATATATTAACCTCCCTGAAGCTGTGAAGGAAGCATTGTGGCTTGAAGGTTTTGCAAAGGAGCTGAAACTTCAAGGTCGAAGTATCACTGTTAAATGTGATAGTCAAAGTGCAATACGCCTGTCGAAGAATTCAGCCTATCATGAGCGAACTAAGCACATCGATGTGAGGCCGCACTTCGTCAAAGAGATAATCGAGCGTGGTGAAGTCCAGGTGCTGAAGGTTTCGACTGAAGACAATGTTGCTGATATGATCACCAAGACGCTGCCAAGTTGCAAGTTTTTCCACTGTATGCAGTTGATAAAGCTGCATGATGAAAGCTAGTTGATTCCCTTGTTGCTGAGTTAGATCCAAGGTGGAGATTTGGGTCGAACTCATGTTGTGTCGAAGAAGAGCTTTCATGTGTTTCGACAGGAGGCAATCATGCAGTTGAAGCTTGTTCACATGTTGATGCCTAATTGTTACATATTGTAGTCGAAGTCTGTTCTTATATGTACTATCGAATTATTCTGTCGAATTGGGCCTTGTGTTAAGGATCCAATTATTTAGGTTTCTTGGGCTGCAAGTTACCTAGTTAGTCTATAAATAGGCTAGTACACTCAGTTTGTTGAGTGTGCCAAATTGTGATATTCACTTGTAATCATTTGTAAACAGAATTTTATTTGCCTAATCCTTGTTGTTTCTTCTTCTTCTTCTTGTTTTACTTTTTCGTTAACCCTTGTTTTGGTTCTTGATCATCAAGAAACCATTTATACTTGGTACAAAGACATCGTTTTTCACAACATGATGATATCTTGCCAAATAGTTTGTCAAATTTGATGTGTTTTCGCTATTTTTTTCATAGGTTTGTACAAAAGGATAACTGCTTTCGGTGAAGACAAGTTTCATGAAACTGGGATTGATGTGAAAACATGATCCATGGTTGTGAAAGTATCTGAGAAAGAAATTTCCACTAGCATATGTTAATATGTTTGATATTCTATGGCTACTGCATTCGTATTTATTGTCCATGAGATTGAACCGGGAGGAACAAAAGATGGTTGGGATATTGAAGGGGATGAAAATATTGTGTTACATAACTCAGCGTTGAATGAAAATATTGATGTTTTTGAGTTTGTTGTTTCAATTCTAAGAACCACATTTATGAGAGAACATGTAACACCCTAAACCCCAGACTTTAATTATAACAATAAAATCATACATAGGATGTTACTTCATCAAAAACTTTCAAAAATAAACATGCAATCAATTAATTCACAGCGGAAGATAAAATAAAAACATCTCATAAGTCGGAATAAAATATTTATGAAATATCAATAAACGAGAGTCACATCTCAAAACATGAAAGTACAAGGGCCTAAATCCCCGATGTTACAGATCAGAGCATTTATTCGACTAAATAAGAAAAATAATAAATGCTGAGAGGGCATCGAAGCCATCTCACGACCATCATAGTCTATCACTCTAGATGTTACCTGTATAAAATTTGCACAAAGCCAAAAAAAAAAAAATAAACAAGGGGTGAGAATACACTTACAAGTATTAACTGTGAAAGTTAGCAACAGGATGACAAACGAATGTATTGATACATTTAATACTTAAACACATACACCAATACAAAAAAAAAAATCATTATCATAATATGAAATGCTGTTATGCACCAACTTCATATCACCTATATGCATGTGGTACCAAGTTTTTGTGGATATCAGAGATATGTTACTGATTTCTTCCACGGTCTCCGATCTCTCACCTGAACCAAAAATCCCCGCTAAATAGATCTGAGACCCGTCTCGGTCTCTCAACTAGACAACCGATCCCACCAAATAGATATGAGGCCACCAAAATAGACCGAAGTCCCAGCTAACTTCGAAATATATGCATGCATGATAATGTAGACAAACAAGCCATTTCAACATCATCATACATAAAAAAAAAAAGTTTTATATATGAACCAAACCATTTGCCATTAATTAGGTCATCATTGCAATTCCATCGGATTACTAATCACAACACCATAATATTTATTTAAATAATTATAAACAATTCCAATTGAGTAATGTTATATTATCACTCAACAACTCCAAAATCACCAAAATTCTCAAAACATTATTGTCATTTTATAACTCAATAATAACTCTAAAGTACTCAAAGTGCTCTAAAGTATTCAAAGGGGCTCTAAGAATAACATTAACGAGTGATAATTCTACTGTAACTATAGATGTTTGTGGTTTAACTCAATAATAATAATAATAATATTATTAATGTTTAAAATAATTATTTTATCTTACTTAATACAAATAATTATTAACTCAATATTAATAATAATTTTTAACTCGATATTAATAATATTAATTATTTTTAAAATGATTATTTTACCCTAATAATTATTAACTTGATATTATCTAAATAATTATTAACTCAATATTAATCATATAAATTCTTTTTAAAACAATTATTTTATCTTAATAATTATTAACTTGATATAATTATTAACTCCATATTAATAATAATTTTTAACTCAATATTAATAATATTAATTCTTTTAAATAATTGTTATTAAAAAATTTATTATAAAAAATTTAATATTTATATGGTTTTACAGGATGACTTGACGGGATACATGATTGTCATTGATTGACAGTGTACAAATAATTTACACTGTCAGTGCACCATCTCTTTTCTCTATTTATATTTAAGAATCATTACAAAAAAATTATTATAAAATAATTATTATGAAACAATTATTATAATTTTTAATAATAGTATTAATTTCTATTTTTTTTATTTATAAAAAGTTCCAGTTTTTCTAATTTTTTTTTAGAGAAATACAACTTTTCTGACATTTTTAGGAAAAAAATAGCTTTTCTCACATTTTTAAGAGTTTTCTGACATTTTAAAACAAACTTAACTTTTTCTTACAGTATTAGGGGAAAATAGGATTTTTGAAAAAAATAAGTCGTTATGTAAAAACTAAATATTTATTATTTTTGGGAAAAATCAGTTATTTAAAAAAAAGTGATTATTATAAAAAAAGCACAAACATTATCTTCTTAAATGGGATTTCAATTTCATCTATTAAAAAAAAACACCGATAAAAATACTAACCATCGTTACAGTGGCAAAAAAAAAAAAATTTTCCCAAATCCCATTTGGCCACGAAAAACACTAGATCGATACCCAAATCGATTATCACATAGACCAAATGGGCTTTATCCATTTGGCCACAACCATAATACAATCAATTATAATATAAACTATCAGCAAACAACAACAACAATTACAACAATTTCAACCATAATCATAGGGCTATATTGATAAAATATAACAGAAAAACTAATAGCGCTGAAGAGAGTGTAAGGAAACTCTCATCACATTCCCTCTCTAAAGCTCTGTTTTTTTTTTCTTTCTCAAAAATATCGCTTCCTCCCTCGCCAATACGCTTCTTACCGGTTATAATATCCTCCCAAATCAATCTCTAACGAGCATATATATTATTATTGTTATTAACTCCCAAATTATAACTATTAATTCAAAATGTTATATAGATTATTATTGTAACTGATATCACTTAATTTAATTATTTAAAATATCCCAAAATTATTCCCACCTGGTTACTGTTGGTGTACAAGGTGAAAATAATGAAGATGAAGAAGAGAATATATTATATTGAATGACGGCTACACAAGGATAAAAAGGATACAAATGATTGGAATGACAACTACCCTATTTATAAGCTAAAATTAGGGTTACCAAAAGCAACAATAAAATACTAAAATACCCTCTAACAAACTTAATGACTAAGTTTGTGAATATAAATAAAATATAAATTATTATTCTAATACCATCCCTTAATTTATATTTCCTCAAAACTAACAACTCCAATTCCATCCCTTAAGCGAAGGAATTGATCAGTCTTGATAGCCTTCGTCAGAACATCTGCCAACTGCTTCTGGGTGCTGCAGTGCAGAACTTCTAACACTCCATTCTGAACTTGACTTCTCAGATAGTGATACTTGGTCTCAATATGCTTGCTTCTCCCATGCAACACTGGGTTTCTGGCAAGATTGATTGCAGACTTATTATCAATCATCAGCTTCAGAGGCTTGTCAACTTTGATCTTCAGATCTTCCAGCAAGTTCAGAATCCATACAGCTTGACATGCAGTAACAGCGCCTGCAATGTATTCAGCTTCACAGGTTGATAGCGCAACAACAGGTTGTTTCTTAGAACTCCAAGAAATAGGACCTCCCAGAAACTTGAACAAGTATCCAGAAGTACTTCTTCTATCAACTCTGTCTCCACACCAATCAGAATCTGAGTAACTCAGAAGTTCTGATTCAATCTTTCTTCCAGAAGGGAACAGCACTCCATACTTCAGAGTTCCCTTGATATACCTCAGAATCCTGACAGCAGCTTGGTAATGGGACCACTTAGGTTTACTCATGAATCTACTAACCATTCCAACTGCATAGCAAATATCAGGTCTGGTATTACACAAATACCTCAGAGAACCAACCAACTGTTTGAAGGTTGTAGCGTCCACATCCTCACCATCAGAATCAGAATCTAATTTCTGATTTGTATCTGCAGGTGTGATAGCAGCCTTGCAATTCTGCAGCTTAAATCTCTTCAGAAGTTCTCGTTCATACTTCAGCTGATGCAAAATGATACCTTTCTCAGAATATCTGAACTCCATCCCTAGAAAGTATGTCATTTTCCCGAGATCAGTCATTTCAAACTCATTCATCAGCACCTTCTTGAACTTCGCTAATTCTTGTTCAGAACTTCCGGTCAACAGTATGTCATCAACATACAAACACACCAGAATCATATTTCCTTCAGAAATATGCTGAACATAAACACCGTATTCCATCTCACATTTCTGAAACCCTTGCTTCTTGAAAAATGAATCGATCTTCTGATTCCAAGCTCTGGGCGCTTGCTTCAATCCATACAAAGCTTTATGTAATTTGTACACCGTCCCTTCCTGATTCTCTTTCACAAATCCAGGAGGTTGTGACACATAAACTTCTTCTTCTAATGGACCGTTCAGAAATGCAGATTTCACATCTAAATGCATCAGAGGCCAATTCCTGTTAGCAGCTATTGCAATCACCAATCTGATTGTTTCATGTCTCGCTACAGGTGCAAACACTTCAGAATAATCCAGCCCAGGTTTCTGTAGAAATCCTCTTGCTACCAACCTCGCTTTGTATTTGCCAATTGATCCATCTGGCTTTAGCTTCTGCTTGAAAACCCATCTGACGCTGATGGCTTTCTTGTCCTTTGGAAGTTCTGTCAGCTTCCAAGTCTTGTTTCTTTCTATGGCCTCAAGTTCCTCTTTCATGGCCTTTAGCCAGAACTTCTGCTTGAGAGCCTCTTCTGTACGCACTGGTTCAGAGTCTACTAACATGGCACACTGAATAATCTCTCCCTCAGAATCTACTTCAGTGTCTTGCAACATGTCAAACTCTTCAAATCTTCTTGGAATGTTTCTGATTCTCTGTGGCCTCTGACCTCGTTCAGAACTTTGTTCAGATACTTGAACCTCAGAAGTTCTAACCTCAGAAGTTTCTCCTTCAGAACCTCTTGCTTCAGGAGTTGGACTTCCTCCAGAACTTTGACCACCTTCAGAGTCTGGCATATTCCCAGAATCTGAATCACCACCAGAATCTTGATCATCATCAGAATCTGGATCATCAGAATCACCTTCATCTTCTGAGTCTTCTTCAGAATCAGAATCACCATCATTTTCAGAAATTCTTATTTCTGACCTTTCTTCAGAAGTTCTAACATCAGGATCAGATTGAGACTTATCCCAATTCCAAACTTCTGATTCCTTCACAATAACATCTCTGCTGAACTCAACTTTATTAGTTTCTGGACAATAAATCTTGTACGCACCCGTACTGTGGTACCCCACCAGTAACATTACTTTGCTTCTATCATCCAACTTCTGTCTTCTAGCTTCTGGAACATGTTTGTAACAAACAGAACCAAAAACCTTCAGATGACTAACACTTTGCTTTTCTCCCGTCCACTTCTGAATAGGAACTATTTCCTTCAGCTTCTTCGTTGGACATCTATTGAGCACATATGCTGCGGTTGCAACAGCTTCTCCCCAGAAGTTCTGAGGAAGCTTCTTCTCCTTCAGCATGCTTCTCACCATATCAAGCAAAGTACGATTTCTTCTTTCAGCAAGACCATTGTGTTGAGGAGTGTAAGGAGCAGTAACCTCATGCTCAATTCCATTCTCCTCACAGAACTTCTGAAACTCTTTGGAGTTATACTCACCCCCACCATCGGTTCTGAGAATCTTCAGAGTCTGACCACTCTGATTCTGAACCTTCATTCGGAACTTCTTGAATTCACCAAACACCTCGTGTTTGAACTTAATAAGGGATACCCATATCATTCTTGTGAATTCATCAACAAATGACACGAAGTATTTATTCCCTCCGAACGATTCTACTGGAAATGGACCACACACATCAGAATGTACTACTCCCAAGGCATGTTTTGCTCTTGGAGCAATTTCTGACGCAAATGGCAATCTTGGTTGCTTTCCTTCCATGCACACTCTGCATGACTTCTTAGGCTTCTTAATTGTAGAAATTCCATGTACCAGCTTCTTCGAATTCAGATGTTCTAAGCTTCTGAAATTCAAATGACCAAATCTTCTGTGCCACAGCTCACTTTCTTTCACAACACTTGTTGCACTAAGACATTCAGAATCAGAAGTTCTGACATTCACCTTGAATGTTCTATTCCTTCCTTGTTCTGACTCCATAATCAGCTTCTGATTACAGTCATACAGCTTCAGAAGATTGTCCTTCATGGTAACTGAAAAACCTTTCTCAATTAATTGTCCCACGCTCATCAGATTGCTTTTGATGCCAGGTACATACCACACATTCTGAATCAATGCTGTTTTCCCATTGTTCAGAACAACTCTGACATTTCCCATACCTTCAGCGTTAAGATATTTGTCATCAGCACATCTGATCTTTGTCCTCTTTTCAGAGTCAAAATCAACTAGCCATTTCTTATTTCCAGTAAGATGATTTGAGCAGCCAGTGTCCATATACCACCAGTCTGTCAAATTCGTATCATCAGATTCAGAAGCCATTAGTAGCACAGATTCATCATCAGAACTTCTGGCTATATTTGCTTCTTCTGACTTCCTTTCTTTGTTTGACCAACAATCTCTAGCAAAGTGACCAAACTTCTTGCAACAGTAACATTGGATCTTCTTCTTGTCATACTTCTCTTTTCCCTTCTGAGCATTCTTTTGCCTATCAGAAGTTGAGGTATCTGACTTCTGACCACCATCAGATCTTCTCCTAGCTTCTGACTGCTTCTGATGCTTCCTATCAGAAACTGCTTTCAGAGCCTGCTGCTCTACTTCCCTTTCAGAAGTTCTCTCAGTCAGACGCAACTCTTGCGCTTCTAAACTGCTTTGCAGCTCTTCAATTCTCATGGTGCTCAGATCTTTAGAATGTTCTATTGCTACCACAATGTAATCAAACTGAGGAGTAAGGGATCTCAATACCTTCTCAATGATTACTTGTTCAGAAAGAGTTTCTCCACACGCCTTCATCTCATTAGTGATCACAATCACTCTGGAGATGTACTCAGAAACTTTCTCATTGTTCTTCATGTTCTGATTCTCATACTGCTTACGTAGAGACTGAAGCTTCACCTTCTTCACTGATGCGTCACCACCGTAACATCTGACCAGTGTGTCCCACGCCGCCTTCGCCGTCGTAGAATCTGCAATCTTCTCAAACACATTCGCATCCACACACTGATGGATGTAGAACAATGCTTTCTGATCTTTCTTCCTTGTATCCTTCTGCGCGTTCTTCTGTTCTTCCGTCGCATCTGCTGCTACCGGAACGTAACCTTCGGTGACAAGATCTAGAACATCTTGAGCACCGAACAGTACTCGCATCTGAATCATCCAACGATTCCAGTTTTTGCCATCAAATACTGGGAGCTTGGTGTTCATTCCGCCGCCGCCGTTCATCATCTTCAACCTTCAACCTTGTACAGTACACTCAGAATTTCACCGCACACAGTGTTTCCCAACCCACAAAATCACAACAAAATGTGATTCTGATCAGATTTTGTTCAAGATTCAACAAGAATCACGAACCAAAATCAATCACACAAAGAAATCCTCACGTTTCACTCGTGTTTCCCGTGTTTCCCAATGATCCGAACCGGAGCTCTAGATACCAATTGTTGGTGTACAAGGTGAAAATAATGAAGATGAAGAAGAGAATATATTATATTGAATGACGGCTACACAAGGATAAAAAGGATACAAATGATTGGAATGACAACTACCCTATTTATAAGCTAAAATTAGGGTTACCAAAAGCAACAATAAAATACTAAAATACCCTCTAACAAACTTAATGACTAAGTTTGTGAATATAAATAAAATATAAATTATTATTCTAATAGTTACACACCCCCTTCTTACATTCACACCCTTATATTAAATAATTTTAACTTCAAGTGATTCCTATCGATAATAAAAATAATCCTAAATATCTATTTTATTTTCTAAATAAATGTAGTATTTAAATATTTATTTAAATAATTAAATTACTTAAATAATTATTTAATAAAAATCTTTAATATTATGTATTATATCTAATAATAAATTTTTTTAATTAATTATTAAATAATTAAAATTATTTAATTACCTCTAATAATTTAAAAATAAAATTCTATTTTATTTCTCTACTCTATAACTCTATAATTCTCTTAATTATTAAGTTATAAAAATACCCCTATATCTCCTAAACACCAAAATTACACAATTATTCAGAATAAAATAAACAATACATAAATAGACATTTTAAAAATTAGTAAAAATTATTATTTAAAAGTTGGGGTGCTCCAGAATACATGGCAGGGAATCAAAATACTACATTACAAGGTTGAGAGAAAAATAGTATAAAAGTTGTCAGGAATGACATTACAAACTTACTTTTGTCTTCTGTAAACTCCTTTTGTTTATGTATGACTTGCTACTCTTGGTCTTTCAGGATGCATCGGTAGCCAGATAATGTCATGGCTTTCTTGCTTGCAGAATAGGGTACAAGTGGTTCTCTAGATGGACAACAGAGGTTGATTGTCAAGGGAAGGTTTACGCCAAAGAATTTTGAAGGATTTTTGCATCGATACGTCAGTAGGTATCCTCTGTGTATATTGAATTGTTGTATATGAACTATCATGCGTATGATGGTAAAAATTGACCTATATTTTGTTTTTATAGATGAATATCTCATATGCCTTGGATGCAAAAGTCTCGACATAATACTTTCTAAGGAAAACCATTTGTTCTTTCTTCGGTGTGAAAAGGCTAAATTTCTATGTGCCAATTTCCTCTCTTTCTTTTTATCTCCTTTAGACTTTGGTCATACACTGCTTGCCCTCTCAAATATATAAGATCAAGGCTTTCTGCCTTTATGGTAATTCTTCCATTGGATCCATGATTTTTTATTATGAGGATTTGATGGTTTTGAGTTTGTTGTTTCAATTCTAATAATCACATTTATGAGAAATACATGGTAGGGAGTGAAAATACTACATTACAAGGTTGAAAAAAAATAGTATAAAAGTTGTCAGGAATGACATTACATTACTTGCTATAACTTTGATTGTTCCCATGTATTTATTCTCAAGTGAGAGTGGAAAAATGGACTAGCATGAAATGAGATTTTATATTGGTCGTGGTCTAAAGTGAAGTGAAGTTAAAATTTCAAGGACTTAAATGAAGTTAAACTCAACAAATATCTTATAATTATATTGGTCATTTGTTGTCTTCATCCTTTTCTTCTTGGTTGACATTGTTGTCTTCATCAAAACCCAACCAAGTTCATATAATAGATCTTCTTCACATGTGACCTATGTTCTCGCCACATCTATCCAGTATAGGGGTTTTTAGATCACTAGGGTGGTGTTTACTCTTCCTAGGGATCTTAGTACTATTTTTCTTTTGTTTAGATTATTGGAACTACTACAACAAATAACGCGTTTTAGCGCGGTTGAAAAAGAGGTATTACCTCGATTTCACACACAAGGTAACGAAGGGCGTCATAAAAAGTGCACATTTTCCCTCTCGGTTTTAAAAAACTATGGGTATGCGTAAATTTCATGGGTTCGATTCGTAGGGAGACTTTTATGGAATTCTGAAAATAGAGAAAACAAATATCCCCTCGGTTTTGTCATTTTACCGACGAATATACCACATTTTTACCTCGGTTATCTCATAAAACCGAGGGGTAAAACAATTTTGAGTTTATTAAATCTAATGTAGATTGCTTATTTCACTAAATCTTATACTGAACATATAACTTCTCAAAATTGGTTAGAAAAATAATTATATGAACAATTGTGTTATATTTGAAGAACAACTTACATTGATTAGTGATTTTGAAGCATTCTGCAACTCATCATTCATCTCACACTGTTTTATGGTTAAAATCTTTTAATATTTCAATTCTTTATTCAACACTTCCTTTTCTACTAATTGATTCTTGAAAGCATAAAATTTGATGCTTTTAAAAAATGAACAAATATGGAAGAAAGTTTAACGAAAACTAAGTATTTGAGAGATTTTAAGGATAAAACAACATGAGATGAACGATGAGTTGCAGAATACAAGAAAATCATTAATTAGTGTAAGATAAATTTCAGATACAACATAATTTTCCATATGATTATTTCATAACCAATTCACTAAGTTATATGTTCAAAGAAGGGTTAGTGAAACAAACAATCGAAATTAGATATAATAAGCTCAACTCGACGGAACAATATGAGAGGTGCACAAAGAATCACAAAAAAAATCTCAATATCAATATCAATCTCTACTCAAACACAATAACAACAACTAAAATAAAACATATGTTGTAATCGTTCGGTGAAAACTTCCCTCCTTCGTAAGTTACGACGGTTGCCATAGCGGTTTTGGAAAACTGCCATTTTTTTTAAATCTTAAACATTTTACGATGGTTGTAGGCCTAATCGCCATAAAAAGAAATTTGCGACGGTTCGACAATGTTCGCCCCCATATAAATTCAATTCCTACGTACGCCTTGGACAAATTTAGGGCCACGACTCTTCTAGAACGGTCGTCCCCAAATATCCAAATATCCCTAAAACACGCATGCCTTGGAGAAAGAGGGAAATAATACGGTGTCGTGATTTTCACGTTCTTAACCGCCCTTTGGGTTTCTTCTTAGTCATGATTCGCTCTATTGCGAGCTTTAAATTCTCATCCACTTCACGTTCTCTTAGTCGCGAATCTCTCTCTCTCTCTCTCTCTCTCTCTCTCTCTCTCTCTCACCTGCGAGCTTCCATCTCTCATCCGCCACCACGACTCTCTCTCTCTCTCTCTCTCTCTCTCTCTCTCTCTCTCTCTCTTAATATATTTGTCTTTCTATAAAACCCTAAGTTTTTTATAGATATTCGTATGAACTATTCATGGGTTTTATAGAAAAATTGTTGACTTTATATTTGATGTGTACTACTGAAATTATATATTTTTTATGGTAAATTTTAAGGAACTCATTGTTGTGAACTACTGTACTTTGATCCAAAAGAACCGATCAAACTATAATTTATAACTAGGTATTGTCATTGTGCATTATTTGTTTTGTTGATGTAAAAAGCCAATCACAATCAAAGTGATTGTGATTATATCAACAACGACACTTTAAAAGACAGTTGAAAACAATTTCCAATCGAATTAATCGAAACAACAACGAAATCGATAATTTGTAAGAATAACAATTAAAGAAAAATAAAGCGATAAAGAGACAAAAATATTTGTTTAGGCAGTTCCCTAATCGGGCTCGCTATGGGTACGTCTGCCATCAATCTGAAATCGAATTGAGATACTTGCAATTAACCTTGTCTTTGCAAAAATGTTTATAAAAGAGGCGAAGAACTCTAACCCCATAAACCCTATGGTTTGTTGTTGATTCAACCACCTCCAAACCCTTGATCAAAGCTTGATCAAGTCATCAAAAATGCGGCTACAATCCTCCGATTATCCCGAGCACGCACTTGTTAACCCCAAGATTACCGAACACGATTCACCATCTCACACTACTCCCTTGCAAGGAAACCACCTTGTCCCAAGGCCTTCACTCGGTTGAATCCGTGTTGACGTGATCTTGTCCAAAACCTTCAAATCGCGCCGATCTTGAAGGAAAACCCCACCTTGGTTTTCTTATTTGAAACACACAAAGATCCCAACCCAATACTCTCAGTTACAACAACCTAACTGGACGTTATCAACCCTAATCTAGATGGTCACCCAATCGAAAAATGATTATATGTAGTTCAATTGTGTGTATACATAGAAGAGAGGTTGAAGATGATGGGAATTCTTTGTAATCTGGTTTCGTATAGGTAATTCACTAGTACCTTGCTAGATAAATGTGCATGTATGAGTATATATATATATATATATATATATATATATATATATATATATATATACACACACACACACACACACAGACATGTGTGTGTGTGGAATTTAGGCAAAAGGAATACTAGAAAAAATAAGATGCAAAACAAAATTTCTATTTTTGAAGGCGACAGGTCGGCCTATGAAAGCAATAGGTCGGGCTGAAGGAGACGACCTATGAACAGAATCCACAGGCTTCATTCTTGGAGCGTGGGAGCCGACCTGTAATCGTATGTGACGGCCTGTACTGAAGCAAAAGTTTCTATAGGTCGGCCTGTGCAGTTGTGTTTTCACAAATGACTTGGTTTTGATGTGTAATCCATGCTTAAGACTTTTCAAAAATATTTGTATGCATCCTAGGTCTAAAATGATTCAATGCACATCTAAATTTTAGTTGATACCGTTAATATACAAAAAACGCTAAGTCTAAGTCTTACTCCTAGTTTTGACATTCATATAATTGTCAACCATTGATTGTAAAAATGTCAAAGACACCACGTAGTATGGATCCGGTAAAAAGAGTTGGGGAAGAACAATGTAATAATTTGGTATGGGCATTGTAATAGAACAAGTAAAAAGAGTCGGATATCAGTGTTACTTTATCAAAGAGGATGTGAGTTATACTTGGAGATGCTTCAAGTGGGATTATAAATTTTTAATCATGTCTACACCGTAGACTGAAAGAACTGCATCACACATAGGGATGCTCATGGACGGTTAATTTTCATAACCAATCCATAACCATAAATAATCTATATGTCATAACTGGTTATTAAAACCAATTGTCATAACTGGTTTTCATTTTTGTAAAATGGTTATAAACCAGTTATTAACCGGTTATATCCATAACCAATTTTATAATTAGTTTTAATTTAATTTTATTTTAAAATCATTTTTTTGCAATAATTTTTTATAAGAAAAAATATTTATGTTCAAAAATAAAAAATAATTTTTTATTTATAAAAAAATCATTTTTTAATTTTTTTTTAAAATTATTTTCTGATAAAAATATTTTCAAAAAAAAAAGATTTTTTTTTTTTTGAAAAAAAAATATTTTTTTTTTTTAAAACATTTTCAAAGTTTTTTGCTTTATAAAAAAATTGACTAATTTGGTTTTTAGTTTGGATATGGATGTCCAAATTATGGATTTGGTTAAAACTATATTAAAAATATATCCAAAATATGGATTTAGATAAAACCATACTAATATTTAACTGATTTTTAATAACCTGATTTGAATATGAATATGAATTATTTAAATAACCGATTTATTTGAGCACCCCTAATCACACAAAAGAAATTATAACATTGCTACTAAAAATATTATAGCTAAGTAAATGTTTTATTAAATGTTTGATTTTTTCGTTGGGCCAAAATGTATGGGAATGAGTGGACAGTTTGATTTTCCATGGTTCTATTCTTCTACTATTATGGCCCATGAATTTTTTTTCGTCTTTTTTATAGGAAAAACTATAGTCGGATCGGATAGTGTTTATATTAATATAGTAAATCGAGATAACTGTAGTTACATTCATCATTGCATAAATGTATTCAGTATTTCTGTTGTATTTAAGCATTCCTGTTAAATAGACTGATCAAGTAATAAAATGTAGTATGTGATTTCTATTCTATTTCTGTTTGGCTCTGTGTTAGTCACATGGCCATACCAATCACAGGTAATGTTGTAATTAGTTCAGAAGTTTATAGAACCAATGGCAAAAAAAATTGATTTCTGACATTTGTAGTAACAACTATCCTATAAATTCTATAAACACTAGTATGAACGCATCACTTGGTTAGTTAGTTAAGCAAAATACCAATATAGTTTTATAGAATCTCTTTAGAGTTACTCTCTATTTCACTCACTTTGTCTCGTATGCTCAACATGAGAACTTAGCACTGCAACACCACCTTCCCAACAACTTTGTAATTTGCCGCATTATTTGTCAATATTTGGACAATAATTTCATCGCCAACATCTTTAACAATGTTGCACATCATTTAAAATAGTTTGGTTATGTTTGTACGCGTGTTTACTGTTAATGCTTCTGTTAGTATTTGAGTAGTTGACAGTTGATATAGATAATTGTAGAAAATTGTTTAGAAAGAAGGTCATGGTATTGATTTCTTAGATATTCAATTACAAAGTGTTAGGGGAGATTTTTCACTAGGGAGTATTGAACATTGTGAGATTTTTCTTTTGAGAGTAACACCTTTGTGAGAGACACACCACATACTCACCCAAAACTTTAAGGTGATAGATGTAGGGGTGTTCGCGGTGCGGTTTGGGCGATTTTGACACTAAAAATCATCCGAACCACAAGAGAAAAAAACATGCGGTTCGGTTTGGTTCGGTTGGCTTTAAAAAAAAATCCGAACCAAACCAATGTGATTTGGGTTGGTTCGGTTGGTTCGGTTTTTTACAAGATTTTTATTGAGTTATATATACATATATAGAGAACAACATAACTTTGTGTTTAGTCATTCATACATTAGCAAATAACAACAAAACTCATCATATTTAGACAAAAACTTCTCATTCAATATACAAAAATCAATTTAAACAAAAGTGGAAAAAAATAGTAGCATAAAACAATATCAAAAATATTATAATAAAATAGAAAAAATAGGGGAGAAGGGAGATTAGAGAAGATGAAAAAGAAAGAACATAAGAGATGAGAGATTGGAGAAGAAAGACGCGATATAAACATAATTATAAGAGAAAATAGTAACATAAAAATGAGAAGATGAAAAAGAAAGAACATGTGAGATGAGAGAGTAGTGTAGAAGAGGTGAGACGTACATGACAAAGAAGATGAGAAGAATGCACAATACTATTAGGAGAGATTTGAGAAGATTAAAACTGAAAAGTTAAGTGTGATTAAGAGAAAATATTTCGTAATTATAAGATTAAGGCATAATGGGTTTGAGTTTTTGGTTAGATGTGAGATAAGTGAAGTTTGAGTTGTAACACAATGCGGTTTGGTTTGGTTTAGTTCGGTTTTCAAAATACAAACCGCAAACCAAACCAAACCGTGCGGTTTTGTCAAAAGATGGCCCAAACAAATCCGAACCAAATGCGGTTTTTTGCGGTTTCGGTTTGGTTTGGTTTGGTTTGCGGTTTTTTATTGGGTTGGTTCGGTTTTGAACACCCCTAGATAGATGTATGAGTTCTCTAACTTATAAATGCTCATCAAGTCACCACATTCCTATCCAGTGTGGGACTATTATTCACACTACTCACACTTGTTAATACTTAACAATTCCCCTCAAGTGTGAGTCTATTCACAATGCATCCACAATGCTCCCCCTTAAGCAAAAGCATCAATTGTGCAACTGCACTTTCTGTTGTGAGTTTCTTACTCACCGCCCTTGTACCGCCGTTGACACTCTTCAACATGACACCTCCTTAACCGCCAACTGCGGGGAGTACTTTGGATACAAGTAAGCTGATCTTTCACTCGAACCAGAGACTCATGATACTACTTTTAGGGGATATTTTTCACTAGGGAGCAATGGACATTATGGGAGTTTCCTTTTAAAAGCAACACCTTTGTGAGAGACACACCACATACTCACCCAAAACCTAAAGGTGATAGGTGTATGAGTTCTCTCACTTATAAATGCTCAAGTCACCACATTCTTATCGAATGTGGGACTATTATCTGCACTACTCACACTTGTTAATACTTAACACAAAGTACCAATTGCCTATTTATAGGCTCAAGTCACCAACCTCTCAATGGTGTTGAGTGTTTCTACATCATTTTAGTTCTTTCTAGATATTTCATGACAGATTAGTATCATGATAGTTCTAGGTTCTTCTATCATTTCCATACATTTATAGTTCTAGATTCTTCTACTATTTTCATACATTATAGTTCTAGGTTCTCCTACTATTTTCATACATATTATAGTTAAAAATATTCTAGAAAATTGTAGCAATTCCAACACTCCGCCTTGATGCAAATTTCGGTGACTCCAAGCGTAGCTCGTATCTCTTCAAATCTTGGTCTCGACAACGCCTTCGTGAATATGTCTGCAATTTGATCTTCCGCCCTAAAGTATTCGAGTTTGATTTCTTTAGTTGCTTCAGCTTCTCTGATAAAGTGATACTTGATTGCTATGTGTTTTGTTCTGTTGTGATGCACTGGATTTTTCGCCATTGCAATTGCTGATTTTTTGTCACAGTTGATTTTAGTAGGCTCGTCTTGTTTTTCTCCCATGTCTTTAAGTATCCTGCGGAGTCATATAGCTTGACTTGTTGCTTCAGCAACTGCCACATACTCTGCTTCTGCTGTTGACTGTGCAATCTTAGCTTGCTTCTTTGACGCCCAAGAGAAAATACTTGATCCAAGTGAGAAAGCATAGCCAGAGGTGCTCTTCATTTCATCTACCGAACCTGCCCAATCACTATCGGTGTAGCCAAGTAATTTTGAGTCAGTTTCGGTAGTGTACCATATACCAAACTCTTTTGTACCTTGTATATACCTGAAAATTCTCTTTCCTACTCCAAAGTATATTTCACTTGGGCTTTGCATGAATCTTGATAGAAGAATTGTAGCATACATTATGTCTGGCCGTGTAGCTGTCAAATATATGAGGCTTCCAATTAGACTTCTATATCTGGATGCATCAGCTTCTGCTGCTCCATCATTCTTCTATAGTTTCTCATTTGTTATAAGTGGAGTAGCAATAGGTTTGCAACCGTACATCTTGAATTTCTTAAGTAAGCTTTCTGTGTATTTCTTTTGCGAGATGAATATCCCGTCATTTCCTGACTTCCTTCTATACCGAGGAAGTAACTCACCAAACCAAAATCGGTCATCTCAAAGGTTTTCATCATGTTTTCTTTGAACTCCGCCATCATATCAGTATTGTTTCCCGTATAGATAAGATCATCAACATATTGAGAGACTAAGAGAGTGTATTGACCTTGAGACTTGATGTATAGTGTAGGCTCACTCATGCTCCTCCTAAATCCTTAATTCATGAAATACTGATCGATTATTATATACCGTGCTCGGGGTGCTTGCTTCAGACCATAGAGTGTTTTTCTTAGTCTTAACACTTTGCTTTCTTCGCCTTCAGACACATATCCTTGTGGTTGCTCCATATAGATCTCTTCTTCAAGTACGCCATTGAGGAAAGCAGATTTGACATCTAGTTGATGTATACTCCATCCTTTTTGTGCCGCAAGAACTATTAGAGCTCTTATGGTATCAAGACAAGCTACTGGTGCAAATGTCTCACTGTAGTCAATACTGGGTTGTGGTGAGTAACCCTTATCTACTAGCCTCGCCTTGTGTTTTTGAATGGTGCCATCTGGGTTGAGCTTTGTCTTATAAACCCACTTAACCCCAATGATATCTTTTCCATGGGGACGATTTACGAACTCCCATGTGTTGTTTTTCTCTATCATATTTATCTCCTCTTCCATTGCCTTGACCCCATACTTCTTGCTTTGAAGCTTCTTCAAAGCTTCTAGGTTCAAGTATGGCCAAATTGCAGGTTTCATATATGTCCTCCAAAGATCTTACTCATCTTGGAGTAAACTCTAGTGATGATAGTTCTTGTGCTTGTTGTGGTGGAGGTGAAAGTGGTTCACCTAGGTCATCTTCCCTTGTTTCTTCTTGAGGTAGTTGAGATGGTATAAGAATGTTCTTCTCCACTTTTTCTTCATCCCAATTCCAAGAAGCATTCTCATCAACTTCCACATCTCGATTGATGATGAGTTTCTTAGTTTGTAAGTTGAAGACACGATAGCCCTTAGACATTGTGTTATACCTTAGGAAGATACCTCGTATAGTCTCGTCTTCAAGCTTATGCCTCTTCACGTCTGGAATGTGAATGTAGTAGATAGATCAAAAGACCCTTATGTGCTTTGCTGATGGCTTCTTCCCGTTCCAAGCTTTAATTGGAGTCTTATCTTATACTACCTTAGTTGGACATCTATTGAGTATGTAAACAGTTTTATAGACTACTTCAGCCCAAAAAGTGTTAGGCAATCCTTTCTCCTCGAGCATCGATCTAGCCATCTCCATAATTATGCGATTCTTTCTCTCTGACACACCATTTTGTTGAGGAGAATATGTGACTGTAAGTTGTCGCTCTATGCCTTCATCCTCACAAAATATGTCAAACTCGCGAGAGGTGTACTCTTTTCCACGATCACTTCTTAGTACTTTTATCCGTTTTCCACTTAGACTTTCAACAAGGGCCTTGAACTTTTTGAATACTCCAAATACTTCTGATTTTTCTTTTAGGAAATAGACCCATGTCATTCTAGAAAAGTCATCAATGAATAGTATAAAGTACCTGTTTTTTCATGTGATGGTGTCCTCATTGGTCCACAGACGTCGGTATGTATCAGCTCCAATAGGTCTTTCGCCCTCCATGATTTACTTGTTGAGAATGAAAGTTGGTGTTTCTTACCAAGGAGACACCATTCGCACACTTCAATATTCTCTTTTATACTTGGAAGATTTCTCATCATGTTGTTTTGATATAACAACTTCAAGGCATGTGTGTTGAAGTGGCCAAATCTTCGATGTCAGAGCCATGAATCATCAACTTGTACCTTCATGGCAATGTTTGTTGCATAATTCAAATTTAGCGGAAAGCTTCTATTGCTCTTCTCCATCTTCACTTGGGCTATCTCGACTCTTTTATTTTTGTTATCGAAGATTTTGCATACATCTCCTTCAAAGTGAAGTGTGTAGCCTCTCTCCATCATTTGGCCAATGCTTAGAAGAATTTCTTTTAGGCTTGGGACTAGTAAGACATCATGGATGAGCTGTATACCTTTATTTGTCTCCACCATGACAGTGCCTTTACCTTTTGATTCTACAACACTACCATTTCCCATTCGAACTCTGACTTTGATAGACTCGTCAAAGCTTTTGAAAATAGTCTCATCCTTGGCCATATGATTACTGCAACCACTATCCAAGTACCAGCTTCCTCCTTTCTCTCTTATTGAGTCTTGAGTGGCATAGAACATACATTGTTCTTTATCATGCTCCTCTGCGATATTTACTTGATGTCTATTTTTGTTGCGACAATTTTTCTCTATGTGCCCGAACTTCTTGCAATGGTTGCATTGTGGCATATTACGGTACCAACAAGATTTCTCTGCGTGGCCTTGTCTATTGCATATATTACATGAAGGATTTTTATCTGGTCTGTTCTTAAGGAAATTTCTAGAAACTTCTCTTCTTCTAGACGTTTCTCAATACTTTTTCTTTTCTCCATTTTCTTTATTTTGGGGCTGAAATTTGAGCTTTGACTGAAATTCATTTTCAAGTGTATCTTCTTTATGACTATACAATCTTTGCTCACATGCTTCAAGAGAGCCCACTAGTTTTGTCACTGATAAAGTGGACAGATCTTTAGTTTCCTCGATCATTATCACGATTGGGTCAAACTTTGGGGGGATAGTTATTAGAATTTTCTCAACAATTTTCTTGTCAAGAATATCCTCCCCAAAAGCACTCATTTTATTAATTATTTCTTTAACTTTAGAGTAGTAATCTTTAATTGTCTCAAACTCCTTTATCTTAAATAGTTCAAAATCTCTTCTTAGAGATTGAAGTTTAACAGTATGTACCTTGTCGTTTCCTTGAAACTCCTCCTGCAATGTGTTCCATGCTTCTTTCGCAGTCTTAGCTCCCATAATTCTTGGAAAAAATGCATCAGTCACCGCTTGTTGCAAAGTGAACAACGCCTTTGAATTTTTCTGTTTATTTTTTTCAACTCTTTTTTCTTGAGTTGCATTAAGAGCTGAAGTATCTGCAGGAGCGGTGAAGCCTTCTTCTTATATATCCCATAAATCTTGAGATGAAAAAAATGTCGTCATTTTAACATGCCAGAAATCATAATTTTCACCATTGAAAATGGGGACAGAAATTGATGATGATTGAGTGGTGTTATCCATAACTTAGAAAATTTATTGGAGTGAGTTAATAGTCAAGGTGATTTTTGGAAGTAGTTGGGAAGATTTTGAAATAGTAGGTATGTTATATAACTACACCCAATGTATGACCGAACGTAGCTCTGATGCCACTATTAGTATTTGAGTAGTTAATAGTTGATATAGATAGTTGTAGAAAATTGTTTAGAAAGAAGGCTATGGTACTGATTTCTTAGATATTCAATTACAAAGTACCAATTGGCTATTTATAGGCTCAAGTTACCAACCTCTCAATGGTGGTGAGTGTTTCTACATTATTTTAGTACTTTCTAGATATTTCATGATAGATTAGTATCATGATAGTTCTAGGTTCTTCTATCATTTTTATATATTTATAGTCCTAGGTTCTTCTACTATTTTCATACATTATAGTTTTATGTTCTTCTACTATTATCATACATATTGTAGTTAATAATATTCTAGAAATTTGTAGCAATTTCAACAGCTTCACGCATAGTTTCTACTTAGTTTAGTTATGTGCGTACGTGTGTTTGTTTGTTTGTTTTGTTGTCTTTTTTTATTCCTAGAACTTCCCTTACATGGAACCAAAATTTCAAGAATATAAGCGAATTTAGAGGTTGATTTTGTTAGAGGTTGATCATATCTATCATCTTGCTTGTCCTGCATCACTTGTTCATTATAAGTACAACAAATGTAGGTGGGTAGTTGGGTGGTTGGTCTTCTGTTTCTATTTAGTTAAGAAGGCTTTTTTTCATATATTACAATGTAGGTGTTATTAGTTATTAGGATGTGGGGTGTGTTTAGTTATAAGTGTGGTTTCTGAAAATTGTCCAGAGTTTTGTCAACTTTTATCTTATTAAAATTGAAATGTTTTTTTTGGCTTAGGTATTAATATTGGATGGAAATATATGCAAATGCTTAAGTTCATTTGGTTTAATTTATTGAGCCAACAATCTTTTTTTTACAATGAACATAAATTTAAAAGGTTGATTGACCTCAGTAGACAGAACAATATCATACATAAAAAGCAATAACAAATCATTCCGACCAAATTAGGTTAGTATCGGAGTTAAAAATGATTTTACCTGCATTCATACAAGTGTCTCTTGATCATGTCTATGGCCTTTGCTTCCTAAAGTTGGAAAACCTGGGGATGGATCTTCATATTACACCCTAACACCAATTGAAAATTTACAAGCTCACAGATACATTTTAAATAATCCTCCAATAGTCCTCCAATAGTTGACGATTATCTAAAGTAAGTAGTTTTATTCCATTTTTATGTGGCGTTGCTGATTTTTCAATGTGTGTGAATTTGATTTTTTTGGTGTGAATTCTCTGGTGTGAAATTCTGCTCGCGTGTATATGTTACTGTTGTGAATTTTTCTTGGTGTGAAAAGCTGTCTCTGACTGAATGATGATGCTTCTCTTATACACTTGAGTGAAAACAAGTTAGTGCCATGGAACTCAATCCTAGGAATTCCGAACCTCGTAGCAGGATTAGTTATTCATACAACATTATCCATTGACTCTGAGCTTGGTTTGTTACAGCCGTACCGACACAATTGATGAACCGTGAGGTTATAGTGTATTGCTCTTTGAATTCAATGTGAGGTAACGAAACTGCATTGTGGCAAGTCTGCATGTTGTTGCTGTGGAGAAGAAGACAATTTTGTGTTTCTTGTGGAAACTAATATTTGTAATTAGGGAGTAACTATTTGTGTGTATGCAAACTTATTGTCTTGTAAATATGATATAGACACATGCAGGATGCACAAGGATCATTTAATGTAACCTCTTACCATGTATGTTGTCCATCTTTCGTGTGGTGTTTGCAGGCCTGACCATTCCACGCTTAAGGTTCCAATCCCATTACTGAGCAATCTCATTTAATCCTTTTACTCTTGAAAATTACTGAATAAGCTACATGTTTGTGTGATGATTTCATGGTTCCAAATCATGTGCCTATGAGAGATATAGAGCATAAGATTCTAAAAATCACTTTGTAATTGATAATATGGAATTATAGAATGAAAGATTCTATTAGTAGAGTTAATTGTATTAACTAACTCCTTAACTTTCTAGCCGACTAAAAAAAATACAACAATAACATTGTGTAATAGCCTCAGTCAAACTCAACATTGTAAAATTCCCCAATAAATTTTCTAGAACAATGAAACATAGAAATGAATTCTCGAACGCTCACACGGGCATGTTAGAGTAACTTTCCGCATATGCCACCACATGTTATTTCTAAATAACTTAGAACCGTTAATGTGCGATCCTTTAAATGATAGCTCAACCTTGATTCTATAATCCAAGAAAAAACCAGTTGACTTAAATTTCAATAAAGTAGGAAACCTCAAATCAATAGGAAACCCTAGTTCCGCCTTGAATTAGAACCAACTAGTCATATCTTGAGGTACTTGTGAGAATGAGTATTCACTTGATTCTAGTGTACTTGGTTGATGGTACACTCAAAGCTTGACTGATTAACCCTTGAGGTCCTTTTGAAGTAAACCCTAATTCATCAGTGAACAAACTCATAAAACAAAGCATGAAAACTTGGTTAGCTATGCATGATTGACCTAGAAATGATATGCAAAAGGTCATGGAATCTAAGGGTAAATTTTGGGGTATAACATAACTCAAAAATCATCAATATCCCCTTCGCCAATCCAAACTATAATAACCCCTCTTCCAATCCAAACTACAATACCCCCCGCCAATCCAAACTGCATAACCATCACTTTCTTCTTAGACATTTCCTCACCATGAAATTTTACCCCTTCACTCAGAAGATGTTGTGGTAGAAGATGAGACTAAATATATTGTGATAGAAGAAGAGGTTGAAGATGTTGAGGTAGAAGATGAGACTGAAGATATTGTTCAAGTGGCTAGTTCTGAGTATTGGGATGTAAATGTTATTAGTAAGTAATTTAAGTTTAAAGTATCTTTAAATTATTTAAATGTTTTACATAGTTAGTTATGATATTCTTTTTTTACTCTTTATGTGATCGATGAGGCAAGTCATATTTCACACACATGTTTAAGTGTGCAAGACTTCGTTGTGAAAACTGAGTCTGATGGAAAATGGATAATATTTGAATGGGATAATACCCATCGTGCATTAGGACCAGCTGCTCGTTTGTTAGCAAGGTATTTATGTAGAATTATTAGAATGTTTAACGACTTTCCCATAATGTTCGAGAGTCAGAAGGCAATTCCAACGGATAGAAAAACAAAGTTTTATGATTCAACGATAAAGGTATAATTAATAAACAACTAAATATTTTTTAAATTAATTTCATGGTGATTGTTATTTGCTTTCTCAACTAATTTTTATTTTTATGGTTAGCACCATTTTGTTGTTGATGATGGGCGTAACAAAGATTTCATACTTTCTTCTGCTGCAAAGAAATGAAAGGATAATCGACATCAGTTGTTTCATTAATTTTATAGATGGGTGTTGATCATGAAGGCTTGATCATATCCTGTGATGGGACACCAAGAACGTCTGTGATGCTGGGCGTGACATGAGGAGGAGGGGGTGTACCTGCAAGGCACTCTGACGCTCAAGTAAGAAAGAGTCAGAGAAAAGGGGCAAGTACAAAGTATGAGTTCTTAGGGTGATTATTGGATACCTGAACCTCTCAAGTGAGAGGGTTTAAATAGTGCCCCCTGCGCGTGGCCAACGGTCCTATTTTCGGGGCGAAATAACCGTTTTCCCGAAGAATAGGTAACTGCCCAAACTAGTCGTTATGTCGGGCAAGGTGCCCAAAACTAGCCGTTATGTCGGGCAAAGGAGTAGTTTCGGGCACATGCCCTTAGCTGTTCGGGGACTGATGAAGCCGTGCGGAATGGGCAACAGTACCAGGGAGGAGCGATGTACTTCTTGCCCGGTTGGGTGGCAGAAAGGTAACGTTTGCCCCTTTATGGATTGGACTTAGGCAATTGGGCCGTTCTGGGAACAGAAGCGGATTGGGCTATGCCTAGCCATTGGTCCAGTCTAGAAAAGAAGCCCCCCAAGTCGTTGCTCCCGAGCATGAGAGTGAAAACTTAAGGATAGCCCGTTGTTTCGGGGAACCATAATGGAGTCGTCGTTTGGTGACGGATGTAGTTGTCTCGTGGTGCCCGTGGGCCCCGGGTGTTCGTAAGATCTACGGTCGTGTCTGGTCTGCCCGTCATACGGGGAGGCTAACGGTCTGGAAGAATTGAAACGTTGGGGTGCCACGTGTGCCTTAAGCCCTATGCTGCAGTAACTAGGCAATGATGGCTAGTCTACGGTCATTATGGCCCATGTGGGCGTGCCTCTGCACGTGCTCCTTAGCAGTATAAAAGGAGAAGAACTCAGGCCATTTGGAACTTTCGCTTCTCTCTCTTCTTGTTTTTCTTCCTCAGAAAACTTTGCCCGCCGCCGTCGTCCGCTACTTCAACCGCCGCCACCAACTTCGAGCATCTGTTTTTCAGCTTTTATAACCACGTAAGTTCTCTGATTTCGTGTTCTTTCATCTTTTTCGTGCTAGTTTTAGATTGCATGTGGCTAGGTTAGGTTTGGATAACATAGGGTAGTTTTTCTGGGTTTGTTGGTGGTGGACGGTGGCTGAGCCGTTTTCTGCCGCCGACGAGGTTGCTGGAACCTCTTAGATAACTCGCGAGTAGGGCGGTTTCCGGCGTCGTCACGATGGCGACGCATTGGTAATCGTTGTGATTACTCAGTTTCCGGTGCTTCGATGAAGTTTCCAGTGAGTGTTTTCAGTTTCTGGTGAAGCTTCAAACAAAAACTGGGAAGCTGCTCGAGGAGATTCCTCGTTTCAGGAGTGGTTTGTCCCGAGCGTCTCCTCGTATGAGACTGTTGAGCTTTAGTTTAATATTAGGGTTTAGGTCGGGGACACCGTCCTCATCCCTTTGCGCGCCCTTTCACTTGACTAGCGGTGGAAGGGTGGATTTGATTCTTCGTCGAATTCACTTTTTTCTCTGTTTTTCAGGTGATTGATATGGCGACAGGGCCTGGTGAGGAGATCATAATAGACTCATCCGAGGAGAGTTCCACGGAGAGCAGTAGTACGGAAGCTTCCACTATCCCCAGCGAAGTCGGGGAGGAGGCTATTGAGGATTCTACTGAGGAATGGTCGGTGGCCGAGCCTGCCGAGCACGTGTCTACCTTTGCAACATACCTTGGGGATGTCTTTACGGCCGTTGGGCCAAAGGGGGAATAGAAGATGAATTTCCCCTCCGAGGATGATCGGATCTGTACAGATTTTGGGGAGCGGTTTGCTATGTACGAATATGCATTTAAAGAGTTGGGGTTGAGGATGCCCTTCACCGATTTTCAACAGTCAGTTTTCATGCATCTGGATCTGGCCCCGTCGCAGTTGCATCCCAATTTGCTGGCGTTCATCAGTGCCTTTGAGTTGACGTGTGAATTCCTACAGATAGGAGCTACTCTTCCTCTATTTTTCACCATCTTCCATCTCCAGCGACAGTTGACAGGGAAGAGATATGGTTGGGTGTCGTTGAAACAGCCCCGTAAGTTGTTCAAGCCCTTTTCGGAGTCAATCAGGATGTTTAAAGAAAGGTTTTATATCATAGAGCCTGTGTCAGAGAGGGCCCAAGACAGTACGTATGTCTGGGCAGTGTCCCTTGACAAGGATGGTAATGATATGCACGACGAAAACAGGAAGCTGATCGGGGAGAGAGAATTCAAGTTCCCTTTTCACTGGAGTGCCAGCCACTTTTCTAAGGAGCCCAACGAGTATGTTGCTCAGCCGAACATGCTGGACGGGCAGGATGCGGTTGGTTACGAAAAGATGGTGAAATATGTTAACTCTTTCCGGCTCGCTGAATGGTGGACGAAGAAGGGGTCCCCGATTTTCGAGGAGGATGGTAGCCAGAGGGTGAAGTATCGTTTTATTTACACCAAGGCACTTTTGGAGTGCAAGACTCCCGCAGATGCTTACAAATTTCTCGGTAGTCTTAATTACTTGACTTGCCCAACATATTTTTCCTTGGTCTTCTAACATATTTGTTTTGTTTTTGCAGGTGAGATGCCTTCCGCACATGAAAGAATGGTAAAGAATGCTATGACGAGGAACAAGCCCGGGGCGGCAGCTCCCAAGACTCGATTTGCCCAGTGTGCTCCTACTCCTCCTCAACCTGCTGCGGGGACCTCTTCGCCTACTTCTGCCCAGGGATCTCCCTTGCCTCTGGCCTCAAGGTTCAAGCGGTCCAGGGCCACCACTTAAGGGGTAGATCTCACTCGGGCGGCAGAAAAAGGGAAGTTCGAACTTCCTCCATGTATTCTTGACAGAAGATTCTTCGAGGGGACGTCCTTGGTCGTGCCGCGGGCAGAGTCTCTCCAGCTGGAGGGCATGGATCGCTCGAGCAAGAGGGCGCAGGTGGTGCAGGATGCCTCTGCCCTGGTCAGAGTCCTGGAAATGGCGACCATCTATGCTGAAGGGGATTCTTCGACTGAGTCTGAGCTTAGGGCTGCCCGGGATACCATGTCGTCTTTGGAAGAGACGGCGAGGAAGGCCAAGGAGGAAGCTAAGAGTGCTGGTGATGCCCGGAAGAAGGAAGACGAGGAGGCTACCAGGTTGCGGGAGGAGAATGCTACGCTGGCCGCGGAGAAGAAGGCAACCGAGGAGCTGATCGAGCAGTTGAGGCTAGCAAGTGCTCCGGCCGAAGATGAACCTGAGGATGTGAGGGAAATGAAGACGAGGGTCGAGATGGTTGCTCGTATGTTGAAGGCCGAGGATGACAACATTGTTATTGGGGACGAATATTTTAAGAATGTCGTGGCCCAACTGCGGGTGGTCAACCCCGGGGTTGAGATCTCCACCGAGGGTATCCACTACCTGGTTCACGTCGAGGATGGCAGGATAGTCAGTCCAAACTCTCTCCTTGGTGGTGACGAGCATGCTGGAGTTTTGAACGGGGAGACCCATGAGCCTCAGCCCAACCTCGAGCAGCCTGAGCGGATGGAGGAGTGATGAGGTTTTTATTCTTGTTGTAATTTGTCCGGCATCCGTGCCATGTATCTTTTGATGTAATTTAATGTTTTGTATGGGGCGTGGCCCCCTGTTAATGTAACAAGCACAATCGTGGTCCTTGTGACCGCTTACCACTTTAATTATGTATGTGTCCAGTCCTCGTGGCCGGTTTTGTGATTTGCATGGTTTTATCTGTTTTGATTTCTGCTAAGTGTTGTACTTTTGCTCGATATGCATGTGTGCCCGTAATAGGGATTACTTTGATTTGCTTTAAGTTTCAGGGAATTTCTCGTTGTAGATGTGTTTGGCAGTGAGGGGTACTGGTCGAACAGCCGGGGAATGTTCGGGCGAGAGAGCGGAGCTCAGGTCGCGTTTGAGGCCTGAGTTCGCGGCGTGAACCTCCCATTGCGAGCTAGGTGTTCTGCATATCATGGTACTTGACGACGGCGGTGCTCGATTGAGGGACCACTGTCGAGCAGGGACCTGGCTCGTTCCTGAGCGGGGTTCTGCTTTACTGACATGCGACGCTTGTACCTAGGCGTGCATAGTGGTCGGTAGTTTTGATGAATCAGACCGACAATTAAGGCCTTAGCTATAGTGTTGCTTTAGCTTTTCGGTGTTCCATGGTCGAGCAAGTTCTTCCCCGTTGAGATGTTCTAGGTAATAAGCCTCATTCTCCGTTTTTGCCCGGACACGATAGGGTCCTTCCCAGTTAGCGGCTAGTTTGCCTTCGCGAGAGTCTTTATGGTTTCTTCGTAGGACGAGGCTGCCCACGTCGAACTCTCGTCGTATGACTTTAGCGTTGTGGCGGATGGCAATTTTTTGCTTTAACGAGGCTTCGCGGAGGGATGCCCATGACCATACTTCTTTGACGAGGTCGAGTTCCTCCCTTAGAGCTTCGTCGTTCATTTCCTTGTCCAGGGGTGATTCTGTCCGCCTGGAGGGTACTTGAACTTCAATGGGAATTACGGCTTTGGTCCCGTAGGCCAGGCGAAAGGGTGTTTCTCCGGCCGAAGAGTGTGGAGTTGTGCGGTATGCCCATAAGACGTTGTGCAGCTCCTCGACCCAAGCTTTCTTCGTTTCGTCCAACCTTCGTTTGAGGCCTCGAAGGATGACTCGGTTCGCCGCTTCAGCTTGCCCGTTTGTCTGGGGATGTTCGACGGATACAAAGTGTTTCTTCGTGCCCAGCTGGGCGACGAAGTCCTGGAACTTTCTGTCCGTGAACTGTGTCCCATTGTCTGTGACTATCGCCTGAGGGATGCCAAAACGTGCAAGGATGTTTCGTTTGTAGAAACACAATATGTTAAGGGCAGTTATCTTGGCTAGAGCCTCCTCTTCTACCCATTTTGTGAAGTAATCTACGCCTACTATTAAGTATTTATTCTGGTTTGATCCTACCACGAATGGCCCTAGGATGTCCAGGCCCCACCAGGCAAATGGCCACAGGGAGGACATAGCCTTGAGCTCGTTAGGTGGAGCTAGGTGCATGTCCCTGTGCCGTTGGCATTTATCGCATTTCTTCATGTGTTCCTTAGCATCTTGCTGCATGGTTGGCCAGCAGTATCCTGCTCGAAGGGCCTTCTGGGAAAGGGACCTTCCTCCGAGATGTTGGGCGTTGATTCCTTCGTGAATTTCGCGCAAGATGTGGGCGACTATTTCTTCCTTGACACACTTGAGTAGCGGGACGGAGAACCCTCTTCTGTAGAGTTTATCTTCGACCAGGACGTAGGAGCAGGCTCTTCGCCTGACTACACTGACTTCTTTGGGGTCGGACAGAAGTCCGCCCTTAGCGTGATAGTTGTAAACGGGGGTCATCCAGCAGTTACTGTCGCAGATCATTTGTACGTTAAGGGTCGGGGAAGTTTTCTCGATGCTAGGTCGAGGAAGTACCTCCTGTATGACAGACTTGTTTCCGCCTTTCTTCCTCGTGCTTGCTAGTTTAGACAAGACGTCTGCCCGGACGTTGTGTTCGCGGGGAACATGCTTTACCTCTACTGCGGCAAACTTCGTCATTTTCTCCTTGACCAAAGCTAATTATTCGGACAGGCTGTCGTTTTTGGCTTGATACTCTCCTCGAACTTGGAGGGCCACGAGTTGTGAATCTCTGCAGATGGCGACTTCTTCCGCGCCGAGATCTTTGGCTAGGCGTAAGCCGACGAGGAAGACTTCATACTCAGCCTGGTTGTTAGAGGTGGGGAAGGATAGGGTAAGCAATACATCAACGATGATTCCCTCGTCGTTCTCCAATATGATGCATGCCCCGCTTCCGGCCGAGCTAGATGTCCCGTCCACGAAAATGGTCAATTTGCGTGCCCCGCAGGTCGGGGAATCTGCGAACGTCATTTCTGCGACGAAGTCAGCCAAAGCCTGGGCCTTGAGGGCTTTTCTGCTTTCTTATTGAATGTCGAATTCGGACAGCTCTAGCGACCATTTGAGCATTTTGCCGGCCATTTCTGGTCGTCCTAACAGCTGCTTCACGGGTTGATCTGTTCGGACCACGATCGTGTGGGCCAGGAAGTAGTGCCTCAGTCTTCTAGCTACGTTGATGAGAGCCAGTGCTACTTTTTCTATCTGTTGGTATTTCATCTCTGGTCCCTGCAGTGCTTTCCTCATGAAATATATGGGCTTTTGCCCGTCAGGTGTTTCGCGGATAAGAGCGGCGCTTACTGCCTCGTTGGCTACGGCGAGATACAGATACAGAGTCTTGCCGTTGTTCGGGCGAGAGAGAACTGGTGGCTCCGAGAGCGCCCGTTTCAGATGGAGGAGAGCCTGGTCGCATTCCTCCGTCCATTCAAACGCTGCCTCCTTGCGGAGGAGTTTGAAGAAGGGTAGGGTGTGCTGGGCATATTTGGCCACGAAACGGGATAAAGATGTTAGCATCCCATTGAGGGATTGGATGGATTTCTTCGATTTGGACTGAATGGATGGGTTTAAGTCGGGCAACTCGGCGGCGCTCCAGGTGAACAAATCAGCGTTTTCACGGAGGCAGGCTTTGAGTTACTTCCTTGCGACGTCGAGGAGATCCGATCCAATCTTTACTCCCTGCTGGGGGTCGTCGCCGAATAAGACGAGCTCGAAATCGCCATCCAGGATGGGACGCATCGGATGGGAGCTGCTGCTGGTCGGGGCAGATAAGCTGCCTGAGGCTGCTTGGTCCCTATTCTGGTCCTCTTCAGGGAAGCGGCTGTCGAGGTCAATAGAGTCGACCTGAGGTAGCAGCTTGGCATCCTCGGAGCTGCTGGGCAAGGGTGGCTTGTTAGATACCTTCGGCTTGGACGCGATGGCGCTGAGTCCCTTCGTGGATGCTTCAAAGCATCGTTGTGTGGCTTCGATGTCGCCGTGGAGGGTGGCGACCATCCCCTTTGAAGTGTAGTACTTCATCTTGAGATGGACGGTTGAAGGCACGGCTACCAATTCAGCCAAGGTTGGTCTTCCGAAGATGCACTGGTACAGAGACGGGCAATCGATTACCAAAAACTGTACTTTAACAGATCTGGTCGTCTTTGCTGATTCAAAAGTTACGATCAGTTCGACGTATCCCCAGGGTTTGGTCACTGACCCATTGAATCCTTGCAAGTCAGAACCCACATAGGGAGTGAGGTGTGATTCATCCAGCTGGAGCGTTGAAAACAGCTGGGAGTACATAATGTCGACCGAGCTGCCTTGGTCAACGAGAATCCTATGAACGTCGAAGTTCGCCATCCGAGCTCTGAAGAGCAGGGGGATGCTCGAGTTTGGGGATCCTCCGAGGAGCTCTTCCCGGTAGAAGGAAATGAGGATAGGGCCCTTCTGGGCTTAATCGAGTGTGGTCACCTTGCTGGAGCTTGTGCTGATCAGGTGCTCGAATTTCCTCTTCACGGAGCCCACCGTGACTTTATTGAAGCCTCCCCCTGAGATGACCATATCGGAGGGGAACGTCTTCCACGGGTTGTGGGCCGCGAAGTGGGCAGGAACGCTGAGCTCATCTGGGACGTAGAAATCTTCTGGTCGCGATACGGACATGGCGACTTGGATGTTGGCCTCTTCCGAGGAAGGCACCTCTTCCTCTACCTTCTTTGACTCCTGGGCGTCTTGCCGGGGAGTATCTTTATTTTTCGTGAACTGTTTCAGGTGGCCATCCCTGATCAGTATTTCGATAGCATCCTTCAAATGGATGCAATCTTCGGTGGTGTGGTCGTGACTCTTATGGAAACGGCAGTACTTTGATTTGTCGACGTTGGGTTTGACCGGTATTTATTTGGGGAAGCAGACCCCTACTTGTTTGAATTATGTATTCGCGTATTCGGACAGTATCTTTTCCCTAGAGGCGGTCAGGGGGGTGTAGTTGTGAAATCGTCCGGAAGGTCCCTTGCTATCCCGGGAATCTCCAGGACGGCTCTTCGCCTCGGGCGCCCCGGGCGTTCTCCTGGCGGCGGAAGGCTCAGGCGGAGTTGGCCGCTTCCTTTTCCTCGTACTGGATGTACGACTGCGCCTTGAGGAGGAAGGCGTCCAGGTTCCTCGAAGGCGCGAGGCCGGCCGCTTTAGAAAACTATGAGTGTGGGCGGAGTCCCAGTTCGAGCAGAAATTTTTTCATATCGTCGGTGGTAGGGACTTGCACCGCTTCTTTGTTGAACCTCTCAATGTATGCTCGGAGAGGTTCATCCTTCCCTTGGATGATGGCCCCAAGAGAGGCTTCAGTCTTGGGATGGCAGGGCGATGCCGTGAAATGCCTGGAAAACATTATGCCTAACTGCTTCAACGAAGTGATAGACTCTTCGGGCAACTGTTTGTACCAAGTCATTGCTCTTTTTCGGAGCGTGGTCGGAAATAAACAGCACTTGATGGCGCCCTGGACGCCACGGTAATCCAACAGCGCATCGATGTTTTTGATGTGCTCGTCGGGGTCGGTTGTTCCGTCGTATATACCCAATGTCGGGGCTTCTCCAAGCCTTTGGGAAGGCATGTTGCCAATATTTCTTGGGACAATGGGTCATGAGGCTCATCATCGCTGCTGGAACTGGTTAGTGACGAAGATCGGACGACTCGCTCGTGACCGCGACCTCTTCGGGGAGAAGGTGTATGGGCCTGACCTTTTGACCTAATCGGGGGTGATTGTTTGTCCCTCCGGGTTCTCTTGTGACCGGGAGAATGCTTGTTTCGCGGGGAAACATGGTCGTGTTTCTGGACAGCATGAGATTCTGGTTCTTGGCGCAGCCGTTGATTGACTTCTCGCCGGGGTTGCGGGCTCTTGGATCGTCGATGGCCTTTCCACGGAGGGGGGGATCTTGGACGGGCAGATTCCTCCAATGCCCCGATCCTTTCGCTCTGCTGAAGGATTAGGAGATTGGTTTTATTGATCGCCTCAAGAAGGGCCACCGCGGCCGGGTCGGCGTTGGGTGGGGCAGGAATAGGCTGGATGGCCAGCGAGGGCTGACTGTTGTCGCGGTCAGTAGGAGTAGGGGAATGAGAGATTGTGGCCCCGTCTCTAAGAAAACGGGTATCTCCGAGGAGGGATGAGGGACCTTCAACGTCAGTCTTGTTGACGGGGAGGACAGCTGACTGGAGAACACCTTTGACGTGATCTTAAGATGCCGTGATGATAATCTTGGATGAAGGTGTTTTGGTCTTAGTACCTGAGGTGGACGTTAAGACGGGGAGAACCGAGTACCCACAGACGGCGCCACTGATCTGAAGGCTTGATCAGATCCTGTGATGGGCCACCAAGAACGTCTGTGATGCTGGGCGTGAGATGAGGAGGAGGGGGTGTACCTGCAAGACACTCCGACGCTCAAGTAAGAAAGAGTCAGAGAAAAGGGGAAAGTACAAAGTATGAGTTCTTAGGGTGATTATTGGATACCTGACCCTCTCAAGTGAGAGTGTTTAAATAGTCCCCCAGCGCGTGGCCAACGGTCTTATTTTTGGGGCGAAATAATCGTTTTCCCGAAATATAGGTAACTGTCCAAACTAGCCGTTATGTCGGGCAGGGTGCCTAAAACTAGCCGTTATGTCGGGCAAAGGCGTAGTTTTGGGCACATTCCCTTAGCTGTTCGGGGACTGATGAAGCCGTGCAGAACGGACAGCAGTACCGAGGAGGAGCGATGTACTCCTTGCCCGGTTGGGGGGGCAGAATGGTAACTTTTGCCCTTTTATGGATTAGACTTAGGCAATTGGGTCGTTCTGGGAACAGAAGCGGATTGGGCCATACCTAGCCATTTGTCCAATCCAGAACAGGTGCCACACCCTAATTTTTGACCCTAAGATTTTGTTTTTCATTGTGCATCATCTTGCATATCTGCATACTTTATTACTAACGGGTTCATGCAGGAACATTGGTTTCAATGGTTTTCATTTTCACATTTAAATACTTCAAGACATGATGAGTTGGTTCTAATTCAGAATGGTTCTAGGGTTTCCTACTTGTCATTTTACTCAGAATGTCTCAAAGGGCTTTAGTCGTTAAGGTTAAGCGTAAAATTCATTCATGTGTTCAAGTCCAATTCAGGAGTGCAAGACTTTGGCTTAATAACATAATCATGATCCGTTCACCATCCAAATATCTGAGTTACAAATTCAAAAGAAGTTGTTTGGCATAATAATATTTTCATGCGATAAGCCCATTTTAATTCAAGGATGTCTTTTACAAAGAATGGGTTTCATCTAATTTTATTCGAAGTGACAAAATAAATGGACCTCTTTCAAGTGTTATCATGCCTATTCTAGCATTTTTGTCACAAGATTTTGTCGCATAACCGATTCAAACAGTGTTTTGCTTATTGCTCCATATGGGATATTGAAAAAATGTGTTGATTAAATTATGGATGGCGCACGGTTACTTGAATGTTTAAATGGTGAACAATACATGGAATATGTGAACAATGAGTTTATTGATATTCTTCTAAAGCTGTCATTTTTCCAAGGCTAAAAAAATGATGAGTATGATAGTTTAGTCGGTTTCAAAGTGCATGATTTAATACATGGTCTTGCATTGGCGGTAGCTGACAGCGATTATTATTAGTTTAAAAAAATGAGAGAGCCATTACACCCATATATATGTACTTCTTGCGGGAATCCAACACACAATTTACCACAAACCACTTGGGTCATTTCTCTTGACGCACCTTCCGTTGGACACTATGAAGTAAACAGCCCATGAAAGTAACATTAGAAAGAATTGTTAATATCTCCACAGAGGCTCACAGATTTGCATATCCTAAAGGAATCTGTTTCGACAATCAGCCTTCACGCAGTCTTCAAGTAAGCCAACTACATGAGCTACGTCACGCCACAGCCAGCAAAACCGCGTCGACCACAAACATGAACCAAGCCATATTCAGCCACAATACCGAGCCATGAGAAGTGCAAGACCATAACCACTTTGTGAAAACTTCCAACCAGAAGACTTTGAGTTACTCAGTCCTGTTGATAATGATGAGAAAGAGGGAAAGGTTATATGTTTGAAAATTCATTCATAATAATACAGATACAAGGAACAAAGTTGTTACATCCTAAAAAAAAGAAATTCGCATCGTGGATGGTAGTATATGTCAGCTGTTCAAGTACTACACTACTTGAAACGATAACTTTCATCTTCTGTCTCCACATACAGCTCTGAGTATCGCGTTGAGAATTTGTGGCCTATGTTGACCAAGCTAGGAGTCACCATGAAATCTGAGAAGAAAGACCTTATGGGTAAGCCGTTGATAAAGTGTGTCATGCAGACTTGGCCCCCAGCAAGCTCTATGTCTCTAGCAGCAAGGTTTCCCCTTAAGTAAAAAAGGACTGACGTTGTCTCAAGCGCAATTCGGAAAAGGAAGCTCTTTCAATTATTCACCTGCATAATTATGCACAAGCAAGGAAATCAGAACACGATTAAAACTGTTGGATTAAAAAGGAAGGTTCTGAACCACACAGCCATGACAGTAAATACACCAGATAGCAGGGAATTGCGATTTTATTTTATTGCAAAAACAACTCGCAAACATGTCGGTACAAGATAGGAAAGGTTTCATTACACAAACAACACAAAAATCAGCAGCATATCTTTGTATTCAATACCGACATCAAAATTCGAATTTCATTAAGGCCTATAAAAGGGCAAAGGCAAAAATACAATGGAGTAACATACAGCAGCAGGAAAATTCACAGAAAAAACCAACAACCATACACACATATGCGATGCAACACGCAGGTCAAGAAATAATACCTACATCACAGACAGCAAAATAGGGATGGCAATGGGCATGGTTTGGGCAGGGTACTATAATACCCATCCCCATACCCGCGATTTGAAAAAATCCCCGTACCCGAGCCCATACACGCTTGGGCTTCAAAGTTAGCACCCGTACCCGTGCCCTATGGGTATGTAAGTACCCGTACCCGTTACCCGCAGTCCTGTTAAAAATAAATAGATCATTGTTGAAATAAACGAACACTATTATCAAATAAGTAATAATTTAACATTGATATACTTTTTAAAAATGATAAACATACATTTTTATATAATAATATACATTAAAATATATAAATATAAATTAAAATACATAAATATATATTGTGCGGGTATGGGGCGAGGTGGTACCAAGGTGCCCATGCCCGCACCCATATCCGCTTATCTTTATGCACCCATACCTGCTTATCTTTATGGGTAATTGCCCGAGCCCGTGTCCGTATCCATTTTTGCGGATTTTTACCCTATCCATTGTGGGTAATTTTGCGGGTGCCCATTGGGGATGGGTCAAATTGCCATCCATACAACAAAACAATACATTCATTGAAAGTTCAGAAGCAATCACACACATACACACCAGTTCAGAAACAATAGCCACACACACACGTTATAGAAAATAGTGACACAAAAACACATACACGCAGCAGGGGACGAGATTGTGAAACAAAAGCAACGCATCTTGAGAGGAGAAGATTAACAGAGACTTCACAATTCACACGAGTACGAGAAATTTTCACATACAAAACCTGATACAAATACATTCATAACAGTAACATTGAATCGGAAAAAGAAGATTGGAGGAGAAGAGAAATAGAGGACGAGGAAGTACCTTTCGATATCGTCGCCGTTGTCGAAATCGCTGCGTCGACATTACTCTGAGGTATGTAATTCTACACTTAATTGATGATATGTTGTAGTTTTGAACCCCTTTCACGTAAGTTTCTGCCCCCAATTACGTCGTGATTTTCCATTCGATTTAGCGCGATAGTAGAATTGTTCACGAGCCTTGATCGAGTGCGTAATTGAAATTGACGTTAGCAGCAGTTGATTATGAACCTAAGAGGATTAGCCTTGAACGGTCATCTGCTCGCTTAGATGCGCTGGTGATGAAGATTCCGCCGTCGAGTTGGTCGTATCATTGGATGTTGAGAAGAATGGAAAGACAGTAGAGATTGAGAGGAAAGGAAGGCCGCAATCGGATTCGAGAGAGGGGGACGAAGGTAGTATCAAAGCGAATTGGAAGATGGAGCTGAGGTGTGTGACGAGAGAGAGATATGGAGGGTGCGAGCTGAGAGTGAGAGACGGTAGAGATGTAGAGGATGTTGATTATCCTTTCTTTTTGGTTTAACTTGTAATTATTGTTGGATCAAATGTAAGAAAACTTAGGGTCAACTGTCGCATATTTTTTGCGACAGTTATCACAAAACCGTCCTTATTCCTACACTGCGACGGTTGTCACGACAGTTAGGGACTGGACTGCGACGGTTGTCACAACAGTTATCACAAAATCGTCCTTATAATGTTTTTTACTTAAATTTTTCTTTATAAAATAATTTTTTTGATTGAGCGCTAAATGAAAAGGGAAAATTTGTTCCTCCCAATTCATAAAAAAAATCGTTATCGACTCATCAACGGGAAATTCAATTTACTTTAATATATTATAAATATTTTTTATATAATTGTTTTGATAAACACATTATTATATGTATATTTCTCACTTTTTAAAATATGATTTAAATGATAAAATGTTTTGAATATTTTTTTCAAAATTTTATTTAACACTTTTTTAAAAAATTCCATTGTTTTAAATAAATATCAAATAAATTAAACTTATTTTAAAATTATTATAAAATTATTAAAATTATTATTTTAAATTTAATAATTCACAAAAACTATTAAAGTTTATTAATGATTCACAAAATTCCATTGTTAATTTCTCTTTATTAACAAATGAAAAAAATTCTAAAAGTAAATAAAAAATAAACAACTCTTTCCCCAAAACTCTCACGTTTCTCTTCGCACAAAAACTTCATAAACCCTTAATCCTCACTCTTAAGTTTTAGACCTCTTCAACGCCAACAATGAAACCCTCCAATCACCGTCAAACGACGTCGTCACTTTGGGTACTAGGTTAACCTGCAATACCTATAAGGCTCAGTTCGAATCTCTTCAAGACCCACGTTCCCACTTCAAATCCAATATTCATCGATTCAATGTTAGATTCACTACATCCCTCTCTATATAATTCATTATTTGCTATTTATTCGATTTTCAAATTTCACTTTCAACTTCTTTTTTCGGTTTCAGGGTTTTTTATTACAGTTTACTAGATATTCAATTGAAAGGGAATGATAGTGGTTCTTGATTAAATGATATAATGGATGTAATTATAACAGGAGAAGCTGACAATTACAGGGAAACATATTGTGAAACAAGAAGATTTTGAGGTTCTGACATCTTATTTTGTTAAACTTTATGTCAAATGTATTAAGCTCTCCATTTTTAAAATTGTACACTTTTACTTCCACAAATATATCCTTATGTCAAAAAAAATTTGTTCCATTCTCTTGTTTGTTTAGGTTATTTATGATAATAAGCAAAGAAGCAAACTTATATTTCAAAATCATAATATCAACAATATATTGTGTGTCTGTGTGTGTGTATATGCAAATGGAATCCAATAGTTATTCTCCTGTTTTGTTATAAACTAAAACCTCTTTTATCGTCTTGTTTAAGCTTTGATGGTTACTCTTACTCACACATTCATAACTTTTATGTTGGACCAAGACTCATTCACAAGATGCTTCAAGTCAAATCCTCCAGAACCATGGAATTGGAATATTTATTTGTTTCCTTTGTGGTGTTTTGGAGTTTTTATTCGATATTTGATAATATTCCCCATAAGGTTAGCTTGTTCCTGATACTATGCATTTTATCGTTACTATTAAGTTTGGTTGTTAGAGGGTCTGCTTAGCTAATTTCAGATTATGTAATTATGCTCTAAGATTGATAAATATGAGGAAAAAACTTTTAGGACACGATTTGAAACTTGACTTTTCCATTATCTAATCCACCTTTCGCATTCAGCCTATTTGTCTTACTTTGCTGCTTTTCATTTTAACAAGTTCCTTTATTGTCATCTTTTCTAATAAAATGATGATATCCTCATGTTTATGTCGATAATTTGTTATCTGTTCGTGTACTAATGTGAGTATTGTTATGACTTAAAAGTTTTAGCTTAATTTGGTTTTTAGTGTCTTTATTCTCTTTAATGCCTTATCTAATTTTTCCTTTGCTCGGTATTAATTCCAGCACATTAACCTTTTGTTCATTGAATTAAATGTATTTAAATTGTTAATTTCCTTCAGAGGTTTTTGGTAGAGATAATGTACAGTTTCTTTATTGCATCCTGGACTGGGGTGGTCAAGTATCATGGGTCGAGGCCTAGCAGGCAACCAAAACAGGTTTGTCCAACGCATGTTAATGTTGTTATATTTATCCTTATTTTCATATTCAGGTAATATCAATGTAATAAATCACTAATCAAGCTTTCCCTTCATTTTCTTTACAGGTTTTTATAGCCAATCACACTTCCATGATAGATTTCATCATCTTAGGACAGATGACTGCTTTTACTGTTATTATGCAGAAGCATCCTGGATGGGTTGGTAAGCATATAGAGCATGATTTGAATACATAGAACACATGTTTTCATCATGGATGAGGAGCTTTATGATCTAAGTATTTGTTGTTGGTGTTGTTGAAGTTATAAGGTTTTATATAACAAGAGAAAGGAATCAATACTTCGAATTATGACTCCAATTTTATCTGTTAATTATACAAAAGGCAAAGCACCAACCCTATTTATACTAATACTAGCTCCTAATTCTAATCAAGCAGGGAAAATATCATGGTTGAGAGATAGGATATATAATGAACAATCATGGATGATTTAAAGAGTGGCTTTGTAATGTTGAGTTGTTGTTATAATTTATTTTGGCCAAATTTATTTATGAATTTTATTAAAAGTATAGCTACTGTGCAGGACTGTTGCAAAGTGCCATTTTGGAGAGTGTAGGATGTATCTGGTTCAATCGATCAGAGGCGAAGGATCGAGAAATTGTGGCAAGAAAGTAAGTATATGTAAATATATTAGAAAATATATCTTGCTTCAGATTCTGCTTTACTTACATGATTATGCATATTTAGACTGAGGGAACATGTTCAGGGAGCTGACAACAATCCTCTTCTCATATTTCCCGAGGGAACTTGTGTAAACAATCACTATACATTCATGTTCAAGAAGGTATGTGAATCACTTGCAACCACGGTCATTTTAAAATGCAGTAATGTTATCATATTTATGGAACAACTTATTATATTTTTGTTCTTATGTCATTTTGCACTCATTAGTTTCTCTTTTATTCATGTTCCTATTCTCTTTATTGAAGCCTTGTAACTTTAAATGGTGTTTAGGGTGCATTTGAACTTGGCTGTACAGTTTGCCCGATCGCAATCAAGTACAACAAAATTTTTGTCGATGCTTTTTGGAACAGTCGAAAGTAAAATGACAGTGCTATAGTGGTTTATAGAGGGTTTTTGGCTTTCTTCCGTCTGCAATCGACAATATTGATTACTTCTACTACATGCCATAGTTAAGTGTTGTAATAGAGATTATGCATTTCATGCATTTGCGGGCAATTGTTCACTACACATCTATTGCAGCTAATGACATCTTAGGCTGTTGTTTGTGATGTTTGGTACTTGGAGCCGCAAAATCTGAAGCCAGGAGAGACAGCCATCGAGTTTGCTGAAAGGTAAATAATCTTGACCCCAAATGTATAAAGAGAGGTCTAGGTAAGCCTTTCTCTAACTATTGAAATTGTGTATTTTATTTTAATTGTGCAGGGTGAGAGACATAATCCCACACTCCTTTATTTTCTTAGTTTTTATTTAAATTTAATATAATTATTATAATTTAGTTTAATTAATTTTGATGAAACTTTTTATTTTATTTAATTATGTTTTTAATTAGAACTCAATTATTTAGTTTTAATTGGTTTTTAACTTAATTAATTAGTTTTTCTTAGAATTAGTTAATATAGCTTTTAATTAACATTTTAGTTTAATTAGGTTTTATTTTAATTAATTAATTTCATGATTGACGTAGTCACTGATTTTGTGAGTTTATGACTTAGGTTCTTATCATTTGAGTTTGCTTTCGACTTTATCTTGATTATGTCAATATCTTTTGTTCATCATGCACTTTCTGTTACATTATATTCTCTTTGCCTAATTCCATTTTCGTGTCTGGTACTTTCGTATTCGATCCTACTTTCTTGTATTGATTTACTCCCTAATTCCAAAAGGTTTCCCCGTGTTTACTCCATGTCATATTTAGGACAACTTAGCCTGACTTTAGGTCCTTCCCCTTTTAACCTAGCCTTAGGTTTAGAGTCGCCGCACTCTATGTAGGTGTTCTGCCATGGACACTTCATTCCCTTTCATCCTAGCCTTAAAATTAGAGTCGTTGTGCTCTATGTCTTGCCATAGACATTTTCCCCCTTTATCCTAGCCTTAGGATTAGAACCTTCGTGCTCTATGTATGTTCCTGCCATGGACACTTACTCATCTTTCCATTTTAACCTAGCCTTAAGTTTGGAGTCGCCGCACTCCATGTAAGTGTCTTGCCATGGATACTTACCTCTTCCCTTTGGAACCTTGACCACAGTCAAGAGTTCCTCACCCTCATTGAGGGGAACTACGAATGCTCTAATTCTTTTAGTCAAGATACGTAGGCACGAGATGCGATGTCTTGGCGAGCATACTTAGATACTAACTCCTAGATCTTTCCCTTAGCACAACTCCTTAGCAAGCAAACAATAAAATAACACAAATACTAACAAGAGGTTCTTGTAGAGTACTACAGATACTTAGGATGCTAACATCTTCCCTAGGTATAACCAACCCCCAAACCTTAGATCTCTAGTTTTGTTCTTACATAGCGCAATTAGGGTTTTCGACCTTTACCATTTCCTTTGGATAAATCAAACTTCGGTGGTGAATTATGATTTGTAATTCAAGTTAATCTAATAGCTTGATATCTAATTCTCACCGTGACAATGGGGTCTCACTTTTGAGGAAAATCTTACAAATTATCCAAAAGGCATTAAGGAAAACGATTGGGCTAGTTTTGTTCAATATATGCGGAAAGAAAAAACACATGTAATATTAGTGTTTTACTCGTATAATTTAATTTTTAATATATATATATATATATATATATATATATATATATATATATATATATATATATATATATATATAAGTAATGTATTGTATCTTACCCTTATATATAACGTGTGTTTTTATTTGTTACCAATGTAGAGAATACCAAAACAAAGCCCAAAATAGATCATCTCAACTTAGTGAGTGCATGTAGATAAAATTTAATAATGGTTTAAACATTGCTAAAAGTTAAAATTAAATAGTTAGTAAGGCTTTAAACCGTTACCAAATGAGTTATATTAAGAGTTTATAAATCAAATTATGACGGTTTGAACCGTCAGGATATCACACTCACGACGATTTGAAACCGTCACAACCAGCATTGAAAACAAAACTCAAACTGAAATTCGCGATGGTTTATAACTGTTGCAACTTGTATTTTACGTCACTTTCCTATCGGTCGCAATTTAGAATGACGGTTAGAGTGGCGATTTTAGCAAACCTTCAAAGTACAACCTGGCGACAAACATTTTTTGACAGAACAAAAACTGTCGTGACTTGCCATTTGAGGCGGTTCTAACTCATGTAACCTGCCAAAATTAACCGACGTAACTTGGAAATTTTTTTGTAGTGATAGATTTAATAAACTCAACTAAAAATCAACAACTTTTACATTAAACAACAACACAAAAAGACAACCAACAACATCAACAACAATATCAAGAACAATAACGTCAATAAGCATCCTCTAGGGTTTAGGATCTCAATAATAAGAACAACAACATCAACAAAAACAACATCGATAACAACAACAAAAACAACAAGAAAACATCTAGGGTTTCAGATCTCAAAAACACGACAACAACAATAACAATATGACAACAATATTAGTAGTGATGTTTGACGTACCAGATCTCTGAAGAAGAAGTAAAAAAAATGATTTGGATCTCTGAAGAAGAAACGAGAGTATTAAATACATAACATCTTCGTATTAAAGATGATATGTATTTATGACTCTCGTTATTTAGGTCTCTTTTGTTAAGGGCTCTTCGTTAGGGTTCTATTTGTGTTGTTTAGACAAGTAAAATTGAATCCTACAAGCTAAAGGAATACACACACTCGCACGCGCACACACGCGCGCACACACACGCGCGCGTACACACACGCACGCATACACACACACACACACACACACACACACATATATATATATATATATATATATATATATATATATATATATATATATATATATCAAAGAAACATATTCACCTTGGTTGGAAAGAAAACCGAGGTGAATGTGGCGTATTTCTAGATTAAAAATAAACTATTCAAGAATGTGTCATTTTTAATGAGATAAAAATATAAACTGAGGCTGATGGAATTCAAAGCATGTACGTTGAATAAGTTTATCCCTCGATTTTCAAAATAACCGACGGAATATATTGTATTTTTTTTATTAAAAAAATAGGGTGTGTCTAGGAATTATACCTCGTTTTTCAATATGTGAGGTGAAATCATTGTCATGAAATGTATTATTTGTAGTAGTGGAGGTAGACCTCATGTGAAGGTTAACTCTCTCATGATCTGATTTTAGGTAGTTTAACCGTTATAAAAATTCCTGAATGATCTTGTTTTTACAAGTTCCTCTATCAGTGGGAAGGATGTGGAATATAAGAACATTTTTCTGGTCTGAACATGGTATCTTAGAAGGTCGGCGAAAAATTCCTTCCTTTCTCGATCTGACTTTAGAATCCTATCATATGTTTTAGTCTGTAGAGAATGATGAGTGGTTTGACTTTGTGGTAGAGAGTTCTTAGTGGTCTCATTGAAGGGTGTCTTTTGTTGTTGGTGGTTTTTCTGACTAAGATATAGCCTTCCTCTTCGAGGTTGTACCTTGTTTCCCTTTTCTTCTTTGTTCTAGTTGTATTGTTTTGTTTCGGTGGGTCTTAGATTGACTAACCTGGTGTTTCGTCTTCTTGATTTCTCCATTGTAATATATATATATATATATATATATATATATATATATATATATATATATATATATATATATATATATATATATATATATGATTTTGAAATATGACACATGAGATTATATACAATGTGGTAGGAAAAAAAACTATTTAGTGTAAAAAGAATTGATGTGTCAAAATGAAATTAAGCGATTTTAATTTAATAATTATAGATAAATATCATTATAACATACATTTTAATTGACACAAATTCACATACAATTCACATAAAGTAGAAAGAGAGGAAACGAAAACTCATAAATTAATGTCATCTTCAAATGCCTCTCAAATCATTTTATTTTTAATTTTTATTATACTTAATTGCAACTTTGGTTCTCCTATTTTGCATTTTTTGGATTTTGATCCCCCATTTTAAAAAGTACTATTTAGATCTCCATTTTAAGTTTTGAATTTAATATTAATCCTCTTGTCATTTTAAGTCATTTTTTTTAATGATGTGGCTCGTTGAAAGAATATGTAGCATTTCCATGTCATTCTAAAATGGTCTTATTCACCAAATATCATTTTCATGTCATTTTTAATTTGAATTTTATCATTTAACATCATCTCTACTTAATCCCTTTAGGGAAACCACAAAACTTGAAGTAGGGATGATGTTCAAGGATAAAATTCAAATCAAAGATGCAATAAAGGAGTATGTAATAGAGATGGTGGTCCTGTCTTTGCAAGAATATATGTGGTAGGGATGATGTTCAAGGATAAAATGCAAATTAAAAATGACATAGAAATGATATTTGGTGAATAGGACCATTTTAAAGTAACATGGAAATGCCATATATTCTTTCAACGCGCCACATTATTAAAAGGATGACTTAAAATGAAAAGGGGACTAATATCAAACTCAAAACTTAAAATGGAGATTTAAATAGTAGTTTTTAAAATGAGGAGATTAAAATCCAAAAAAAATATAAAATAGGAGGACAAAAGTTGTAATTAAACCTTTATATTATTATACTCTTCCTTTTCACACCTTAAAAATTGTTTGCTTCATGTTAGAGTATTGATGTGACCATTGCACAAACAGAAAATGAGAGAAAAGAAGGAGCAATCACTGTATTATTGAGCTCAAATGTGAAGAAGATTACACTCAGTTTATATAACCATCAACTAAGCATAACCAACTAACTAACCATAACAGAACTGTAACTAACTATCCTACCATCAAGTGACACGTGTGCATGGAAAGGTAGAATAGTAATAGTAGCTGTAACTGCAATATTTTAACAGCCTGCCTCAAGCTTAAGCATGATATATGTTGATCATGTCAAGCTTGGATATGAATGTGTTGAATTTAGTTGGTTGCAGTGGCTTTGTAAGAAAATCAGCCAATTGTTCTTGAGATGAAATAGGTAGCAGCCTCAATACTCCTTGTTGTACTTTTTCTCGCACCAGGTGACAATTTATTTCAAGGTGCTTCGTTCTCTCATGAAACACGGAGTTTGATGCTATATGCAAAGCACTTTGGTTATCACAATACAAAACCGGAGGCTTGAAGCACAAGACTTGCAGATCTCTCAAAACATATAGCAACCATATTAGTTCACAAGTAGCTGAACCTAAGGCTCTATACTCAGCTTCAGATGAGCTTCTCGACACAGTTTGTTGTTTCTTAGCTTTCCATGAAATGAGAGAACTTCCTAAGAAAAAACAATAACCTGATGTTGATTTTCTTGTATCCACACAGCCTGCCCAATCTGCATCTGAATAGCCCAGGATTTGCAGCTTGGATGCTCGAGGAAACATTAAACCATATCCAGGATTCTTCTTAAGGTATCTGATAATCCTGCAAGCTGCTTGATAGTGGAGTTGAGTAAGTTTATGCAAGAATTGACTCAACTGTTGTGTGGCAAGTGTTATATCAGGTCTGGTGTTGTTTAGGTAGATTAATCTTCCAATGAGCCTTCTATACAATGTGACATCTTTGAAGGGCTCACTATTATCTTGCCACAACTTGAGAGATGAATCTAATGGTGTGGTAGTAGGTTTGGATGCAAGTAATCTTGTATCATTCAAGAGGTCCAAGCAATATTTCCTTTGAGAAATAGTGATGCCTTCTTTTGAATGAGCTACCTCAAGACCAAGGAAATATTTCAATATTCCCAAGTCCTTAATTTTGAAATTCGTATCCAAAATCAGCTTGATACGATCAAACTCCATTAATGATGTTCCTACCAGTATTATGTCATCAATATATACCAGTAAAATGGTGATATGTTAATCCTTCTTGAAAGTGAACAAGGAGTAATCAGCAGTTGACTGTACATAACCAAGCTTTAATAAGAGAGAAGTGAGTTTCTCATACCACTTTCTACTGGCCTGCCTCAAACTATACAAGCTCTTCACTAGTTTGCAAACTTGATTTGGTTTGACACATGTGACACCTTGTGGTATGCTCATGTAAACATCTTCCTCCAAGTATCCATGCAAAAAAGAATTATTTACATCAAGCTGATGTAAATGCCAATTATTGACAGATGCTACTGCAAGTAAAATCCTGACAGTGGACAATTTAGCAACTGGTGAGAAAGTATCAAAGAAATCTAAGCCCTCAACTTGGCTATAACCCTTTGCAACTAATCTAGCTTTGTATCTTTCTATTGATCCATCTTCTTTGAGCTTGATTTTATAAACCCACCTGTTTCCTATAGGTTTAACATTAGGTGGCATATCCACTAGGATCCAAGTACCATTGGCATCAAGTGCTGCTAGCTCAGAATTCATAGCAGTTCTCCAATTTTCATTCTTGCAAGCCTCCTCATAAGATTTAGGTTCAGAATCTTGAGTAACTGACATGCTGAATGATTTATGTTGAGATGATAATGACTCAAAAGAATGGAAAAGAGAAATAGGGTAAGAAATACCTGAAGATGATGATGCAGCCAAACTGTTTGATGAATTGCACACATAGTCTTTTAGGTGAGCAGGAGGCTGCCTTTGTCTAGCAGGTCTGTTATTGTTTGGGGAGGATTGGGTTAAGTTGTCTATGTTGAAAGGTGTATCTGAAAATTGTTCAGAAGGGATGGGTTCAGATTGAAGTGGGGACAATTGATTTTCAGGTGATGTTGAAATGTCTTGAGGGTCATTTGGTTGATAAGATGTGGTTCCACCAGTGTGATATTGCCAATGTGGTTTGAAAGGAAAAATATGTTCATGGTGAATAACATTTCTTGAAATGAATACTTCATGGTTATCAAGATCTAAGAGAATTGTTCCTTTAACCCCTTGCTTGTATTCCAAGAAAATGCATTTTCTTCCTCTATGGTCTAGTTTGGTTCTATGGGCTTGTAATGTGGAAGCATAAGTAAGTGTACCAAAAATCTTTAAAACATGTAAGTCAGGATCCTTATTGTATAAATGATAATAAGGTGACTTGTTTTTCAAGATAACACTAGGGACACGATTTATGATAAAGACAACATGACTAACAGCAAAAGACAAAAAAGTTTTAGGTATATTGGCTTGAAAAAGAAGGGCTCTAGCAATGTTTAATATGTGTTGATGTTTCCTCTCTACCCGACCATTTTGTTGGGGGGATTCAACACAGGTTGTTTGATGGCAAATACCTTGTGAATCATAAAAGTCAGTGTTGCGGTGAAAATCGGATAACAAACTATTAATTAACTTGCATCATATTTCTTTTACAACCGACTTTGATTTATCCAAAGGAAAGGTTCAAGATCGAAGAAAACCTAAAAGGGGGAGATCTAAGGTTCGGGGGTTGGTTATACAAAGGGAAGGTATTAGCACCCTAAGTATCTGTAGTACTCTACAGGAACCTCTTGTTTAAGTTTGTGTTATGTTATGTTTGCTTGCTAGGATATATGCTAAAGGTAAAGACCTAAGGGATATGTACACTAAGTTTGCTCTCCAAGACATCGCATCTTGTGCCTACGTATCTGACTAAAGAATCAGAGCAACCGTAGTTCACCTAACTAAGGGTGAAAGAGGAACCATTGACTATGGTCAAAGTTCCAAAGGGAAATGAGTATAAGCTCATTTTAGAGTTCACGATAACTCTCTAAGTCTAAGTTATATGGGAAAGTGAGCACTCATGATGATGAGAGTCACATAGAGTTCACGATAACTCTATAAGTCTAAGTAAAGGGAAAGTGAGTTCTCATGATGGTGAGAATCACATAGAGTTCACGATAACTCTATCCTATTACCAAACTATGAGGAAAATGGCTCCTAGGAGGCCAAAGATAAAAGGTGAGTGGTTTATTAACTTAGGAGTCAAAATAATAGAACTTTCCTTTGGAAGGGAGGGTCAGATGAACAAGTATGAATATGATATATATGAACAATATGAACAAGATATAAGTATGAACAATAATATAATCAAGATAATATGAACAAGATATAATAAAAATAAATCAAGATATATTGACTAAAAGTAAAATTAGTGGTTAATGATTAATTTATTGGATCGATGAATCGGGTCCAATGTAGTGCTAAACCGTCGTATCACGGTCTATGAGGAAGACCATGCAATAGGAGGATGCACAATTGATATTTGTGCTAAAACACGATAGAGACATGATATTGAGGATCATTCTCTGAGGAAATCGTGCCACACGAAAAGAAAAGGTGGAGATCTCGTCTTAATCACAAACTTCCGTTGGTTAGTCGAAGGTAAACCTATCACGATCCCAAAGTATAGAAAGTAATCTCGAGCTTACTCACTACAGATTTGAAATAATGAAGGTTGATCGCTTCGATAAACAACATTCGTGAATAGAAAGACTTCATTGATAAAAAATGCAAATGAAGATAAAAGTAGATGCGAAATGGAAATAAAGTTGATCTCATCTTAATCGAGGTTTGAATCGATAAATTTGATAACCTTGATGTTTGACTTTCATTGACCAAAAATAAAAATAAAAAAGTGGCCTCATACTTATCAAGACTTTTTGAAATAAACCCACCAAGTCATGATTTTGTGATATCATCGGCCAAAATAAAGAAAGTGGAATCGAAATGGAGAATAAAGTCGGTCTCGTCTTAATCAAGATTTATATCGGTAAATCGATAATCTCGATATTTAACTTTCATTGACCAACAAAATAAAACGGCCTCATATAAATCAAGATATTTAGTGATTTGAAATAAACCACCAAGTCATGATCTTTATATATCATTGGCCCATAATCAAAATAAAAAATGAAAATGAAATCGGAATGGAAATGAAAACCCAATCCTAAAATCCAAACCAACATTAAATAAAACAAAAAAAAGCTCTAGCAAATAGAAACAAGTTTTTTTTAGGACATGAAATTGATTTCAAAATCTCTTTATAAAAGAGAAAAGAAACTAAAATCATGTTGAAATAAAATAACAAGAATTATAAAAAGGAAAAAATGGGAGAATGGTGGAGGTGTGGACTGGATCAGATGGTGAATATAGTGAGCAACGATCCACATGGGCATAAGGCCCATTTTCTCATTGAAAATTTACAAAATAAAAATAAAAATAAAGAAATGAAAACACAACAAGAATGGCTCACGATCTGCAGCGAGGAAACCACGCTATCTCCCCTCTTCCATCTTCTTCGCCGCATAAGAGGAAGAATCAGAATCCGTCATGGTGAAAGCTAAGCAAAAACATCACGGCATTATCTCCAACCTTTCCCGCAGTGAAGTTCATCCACAATCGTTCCATCCGTTTCAATCAGGTTTGGGTTTTGATTGGGTTGTTTCATATCACTGTTTCTTCTTCTTCTATATTCTCTGTTCTGATTGAGTTTTGATTTGATTTTGGATGAAAGGTTTGAGTTGATGTTTGGAATAGGGAAGAGTTTATGTGATTTGGTGGTAAGGTTCCGGCGAGATTGAGGGAATGTTTGTGAGGTGAAGGTTGTGAGTTTTGATGAGGTTTTTAGGGTCTGTGGATTAAAGGAGGTGAAAGGACGGTTTTGTTGATTTGTGAGGTTGAATCGAGAATAGAGGAAGGAGAAGGAAGGGTAGTGATGGTTGAAATGAATGGAAGAAGTGAAATATGGTCAAGTTTTGTTCTCTGTTATTGGTATTAAGGTGAGGAAATTGCAGAAATGAGAAGAGAGATTGATGGTCGAGAATGAAGAAAAGGGCCGAGGAAAACAACAGAAGAAGGGACTTGTTTTAGGGGATATTGATGATTTTTTCTGAGGGCTAATTGGAGGACCATTGAAGAAAGATGATGAGGTCCCTCCCGTTTTCAGAATCCTCTCTTTTATTTTGAATGCTTCTTCCCTCCCTTGTACTCTATTCCTCTCTTGTCACTTTCAACTCTTAATCTGGTTCTTAAGAAAACTGTTGCCTTCATCTGTCCCTTTCCCGCAGGTCTATGTAGTAAGACAAAGGAGGTCACATGTCAATGTTTTTGATGTGCTGTTGTTGAGTATAGTGTTGTAGCAATGGTACGGAAAAGCAAGGTTAATGCAGGAAATTGGCAATGGTTTTGTAAAGGCTTGTTGCTACAGGTTTTATGTTTTGGAGCAGTGTTCAGTGATAGCAGCTTATTTTTGGTGTAGATGTTGCAGAGATATTGATGCGGAGGGCTGAAGCAAGTTGTTTATCATTGTGTTTGGTTTGTGCAAGATTTTGGTCAAACGTTGTAAGCATGATTTTGTCTTGTGTTGGAGCATGGTGCAGGTAGTAGCAGAGAAACACTTTGGTGCAAATGGTACGGTTTTTGTTTGTTGTGTAGGAGGAAACTTGTTGTACCGTCTTTATGAAGCGTGACTTGTAATTTTGTAACTTTGACTAATTTAAACACAAGGATTCCAGCATTATTTTTGTTTTTTTTCGGTTTATAATGGTTTACAAGGAGAAATATGTGATGGGCTTAAAAGGGAGAAAATGTTGTAATGGGCCTTAGTATGTGAGCCATCAAGAATTGGAATTAACTTGTGGAATTAGTACTAAATAATAATTTTGGAATTTTGATGAATAGTGTGTTTGTTTTGTGATGAAATAAAATGAAGAATGGATAAAATAAAAAAATGGATAATTATTGAAGTGGATAAGGAATGGGCTTTTTGGTGAACAACAAATAATTTATGGACCTTTGAATTGAATGAAAATAAAAATAGAATTTGGAATAGATTGGATGAAGTGGAAATTGACACTTGAATTGAACTTGAATGGTTTTGGACCAAAATGGGAAAATTAAATGAAATTGGAATGAAAGAAATTGAAGAATTAAAAGAAAATTATTTGGAAATGGTTTAAGAAAAATGTGGATATTGGATTTAGAAGTGGGTAATTGAAAAAGAAAATGGATTAAAATGGATAATGAAATTGGAATTTGGACAAAGAAAATGTGGATAAAAAATAAATGGACTTTTATTGTGAATGGACATGAAATTGGATTACGATGGATATTGGATAATGGAAAATTGGATAAGAAAAATGGTTCAGGAAAGTGGATTAAATTGGAAATGAGATGTGGGATTGGATTAAGAAATGAAAGTGGATAATGAAAAATAGATAAAACGGTTACAGGAATGGACATACGCTTCCACACTTGAACAACACTTAAATCTCGCCAATTGCACTTGACTACCACAACTCCTGAACTACATAACCAAATACTTGCACACAACCTGAAACGTACCAACTGCTCTAATCTCTTTGATGGCTTTACAAACTCAATTGAACTGAAACAGTACTGCACACACCATGAACCAGCTAGCCTTAGGAGACTCAACTGAACGATATTTGTCAATCATAAACTCCAAGGGTGAGAAACCCTAATCCTCGTGCCTTGAGTGCACACTTATGAAACAAATGACTGGATGAGGACCAAAACCCTGATTCGGAATCTCTGCCACAGCCTGATAACCTGATACTGATGCAAACCACTTGTTTTACCAAGATTAGGTCAAACTTCCACTGAATCTCAAACCATACCACACAAACCCTTGTCCTGATGACCTTGTCTGATCCTTGAGGAAGAACTTGTGATGAAAACAAATCACATTGGATTATTGAGGAGATGAGGTCTCTTGAAACAAAACCTGATTTACAAGTGAAACAAAACAAACAAAAACTGATAAAATGGTTAGTTAACAATGCATAGGTGATTGATCTATGATGCTTATGCAAAAGATGTTATGACATCTAAGGGGTCAAAATTTGGGGTACAACAGTCAGACATGAGAAATTCTGGACCATTATCACTTCTAAGGGTTTTAACAGTAGAGTTATGTTGAGTTTCAACCATTTTGATAAAATTGACAACATTTTGTCTTGTTTCAGCTTTTATTTTCATCAAAATTAACCATGTGTACCTACTGAAATCATCTACAGCAGTTAAAAAATAAGAGTGTCCAGTATGAGATTTGATAGCTAATGGACCCCATACATCAAAATGAACTAATTCAAAAGGTCTATAAGCTTTATTAAAACTGGAATTGAATGATAATTTCTTGTGTTTGGCATAGTGGCATACATCACAAACTGCTTTATGATCAACAATAATAAAAGGAAGTGTGGAATGTAAAACTTGCATTCTATTTGTTGAGAGGTGTCCTAACCTAAAGTGCCATAATGCATTTTCAGGTATAGTACAGGATGAGGTGTGGTTAATGCTAGAGGGAGCTTCCTGCTTTCCTTCAAGAACCAAATGATACAATCCCTCAATTTTGTTAGCTGAACCAATCATCTTCATAGACAGTGGATCCTGAATAAAGCAGTTAGTGTCATTAAAACTAACAAGATATTGAGCATGTTGACATAACTTTGGAACTGAAATAAGATTGACAGAAAATTCAGGGATGTATAGAACATTTGAGATGATGAAATCAGGAGAAAATGAACTGTGCCAATACCTGTGGTCATGACAAATTGACCATTTGGCAATTTTACAGTAATAGGATTAGTTTGACTAATGTATGTAAACCAGGAACTATTGGAGCAAATGTGATCACTAGCTTTTTCAGTTGCAGAAGCATTGTTGGCCATAGATCCTTTACCATAATGAGGTGGAAAACCATGTTTCCTATAACAAACCTCTATAGTGTGACCAGATTTTCCACAATGAGTACACATTTTGGACTTTGAGGTGTTATACTGAGAAGTGGAATTGCCTGATTTTGGATCTGATCTTTTGAAACCAACTGCATTTATCAAAACCTGAGAATCATCGGAGGGAGCAAGTTTACCTTGCCTTTCATGTTGCAACACCATGGAAAAGATTATGTTCATGGGTGGGAGAGGCTCCATTAACAAGATTTGTGACTTCACCACAACAAAGTTCTCATTCAGACCTGTCAAGAATCGTATAACATAGAGCAAATTATGATGATCTCTTGCATTCCTCATAGCTGCACAAGAGCATTGAATTCGACAAACACAATTTGGAATTGGCATATAGATCTCTAATTCTTCCCAAAGAATCTTGAGTTCTGAAAAGAAATTTGTAACAGATTTGGAATCTTGCTTCAAAGCATAAATTTCTTGTTGAAGCTCAGAAACTCTAATAAGATCACCTTGTGAGAAGCGTTCCTTGAGATCTTTCCACACATCAATGGCATTTTCCATATACACGATGGACTGAGCAATTGATTCAGAAACAGAATTGATAATCCATGAAAGGATTAACATGTTACATCGATTCCAAGCACGCATGGATGGATCAAACGGATCTTCTGGAGTAGAAATGGAACCATCGATAAACTCCAGTTTCATCTTGGAGCCAAGTGCACGTCGCATCGATCGTGCCCAAGAATGATAATTCGAACCATTGAGAAGAGGTGTGACCTTGACTGAACTAGGTCCATCACTTGGATGAACGAAAAATGGACTGGTTTAGTCGAGTTGAGGATCAAGAGGAGGAGTACGCGGTGGCGCCATTGAAGAAGATGAAAACAAGAAATCAGAGAATGAAAGAAGCGGAAGAGTAAGGTTGAATCGTAATGGCGAATGATACCATGTTAAGAAATGTGGTTGGGCCTAACTCAACCCTACAAAACCGGTTGGTAAAGTGAGGATTGCCCCCACTTATAAACACATGTTCATGCCATATATTGTCTGATGTGGGACTCTTAACACACCCCCTCACGTTTAGGATTAGACAATTGAAGCGTGGAAATAAATCGTGGGTGGCCCGATAGCAGAAACCATAGAAGGTGGCCCACCGGATCTTAAACCATGCTCTGATACCATGTTAGAGTATTGATGTGACCATTGCACAAACAGAAAAAGAGAGAAAAGAAGGAGCAATCACTGTATTATTGAGCTCAAATGTGAAGAATATTACACTCAGTTTATATAACCATCAACTAAGCATTAACCAATTAACTAACCATAACAGAACTGTAACTAAATATCCTACCATCAACTAACACGTGTGCATGGAAAGGTAGAATAGTAATAGTAGTTGTAACTGCAATATTCTAACACTTCATGTGGCTACCACATCGTTATTGTTCAACGCCATTCTCTGCTTTTGACTCTCACTTGGTAGTTTAACCTCAGTTGCCAAACCAATAGCTTGAAGAAATTTCACCAAGTACCAAGTCATGTCTACTTGCCACCACTCTAAACCAACTCTAGCTGAGTACTCAAATGCATGGTGATTATTGTGCCAACCTTCACCAAATGTAAGCAAAGCCATCCACCTAAGAGATTTTAGATAACAATATAGAGAATAAGATATCACTATCACTTTATCAAAATTAATCTCTTAACGAGAAAAACTTGCAAGATAACGAATCTAAATTTTTATTCTTAGAAACAATCAATGAGAAAAGAGATAATTTTAAATTTATTTAAAACTTAATTTCGTTTTTAATTGAAATCATGAGGTAATTGTGATAATAAAAAAGAGAAAAATATTTTATTTTTTATTTTGTAATTAATAAAAAAATTTTGATTAGTTGTTAGCAAAACCAATGTTATGTTTGTTTCTATCTAAATTTTTTTCTCTCTTAACAATAACTTAATAACCAAATTAATTTCAAAACCACAAAAAAATATAAATCATAAAGTTAAAATACCAATTATTTTTAGATAAGTCCTTTGTATTCCAAGGCTGGCTCCCCCATAGATGGCAAACCGAGCTTACCAACCACGTGATGTGGTAAACAGAAACAGTCTTCACACCCTGCATGCATTCACATTTGAATTCTTTTTTATTAAAAACTATATCACCAATTTAATTTATGAAATCGAAAGATATCGTCAATTTAATATATAGAATTAACAAATTTTCATACCATTCCCCAAACAAGGAAAGGAAATCCACCAAATGCATATAGAAGAACTCCCATAGCCAATGGATGCAAAATGTAAGTGCTTCTAATAAATCTATAAAATGGTTGTTTCTCCAAATCACGAACATTGCTTGGTTCTATGTACTGTGCACATGAATATCGCACAATCATTTCAATCATACACAAAACATTTATAAAGTATGAGAGTTTCTTAATGCACCACCCAACTTTTTTACATACCGCGTGAAATTTTTATTTTTGCTTCTCAATTTTCGGATGTGCACATTCGTACGTATCATTTTTTTAAGAAAAGTTGATTTGTTCCGGATGTGCACATCAGAAAAAATTTCTGATCTGCAGATCCGGAACAAATCAAAAGTATTCCATAAAATCATTTACTTTTAAATATAATTAAATCCAATATAATTAAAATCCAACATAGTTAAAATTAATATGATTTTTTCAATATAATTAAATCCAATATAATTAAATTTAATATGATTTTTTTAAATGACTAATATGGCATTTACTTCTAAATGATTTTTTTATATTAAAAAAAATAATTTAATTATATTGGATTTAAAATTATATGGTATTTACTTCTAAAATTGGATTTAATTATATTGGTATTTAAAATTATATGGCATTTACTTCTAAATTATATGGTATTTATTTCTAAATTATAATTAAAATTATATGGTATTTACTTCTAAAATTAATTTAATTATATTGAATTTAATTATATTAGATTTAATTATATTGAAAAAATCATATTAATTTTAATTATATTGGATTTTAATTATATTGGATTTAATTATATTAAATTTAATTATATCAAAAAAATGATATTAATTTTAATTATATTGGGTTTTAATTATATTTGATTTAATTATATTTAGAAGTGAATGATTTTATGGAATTCTTTTGATTTTTTCCGGATTTGCAGATCAGGAAATTTTCCTGACGTGTACATCCGGAAAAAATTGAAAAATTGAAAAAAAAAAGTGCGTCCGGATGTGTACATCCGAAAAAAATTGAAACATTTTTAAAAAATAGTACGTCCGGATTTGCACATCCAGAAATTTAGGGCAAAATAAAAAATTCAAGTGGTGCCTAAGAAATTTGGGTGGTGTGATAAAAAATTCTCTAAATTATATATATAGATAGATAGATTGAGAGAAAGAGCATTCATACCTTTTTTTCAAAAGAATTAGTATCAAATAACCAACCCATGTAACTAAACCAAAATCCTTTAATTGGGCTATGAGGATCCTTCTCAGAATCACAGAATCGATGGTGATACCTATGAATACTTACCCATCCAATTGGATTTCCCTGCACATCAAAATTAAAATTAAAAAAAAAAATTAATAGAAGAGATTTTAGAATTAGTTCAAGGTTACTAAAGGCGATTAAAATTTAGTTTGAAATTAGAATCACAATATAAGTTTTATATCATATAGATCATAAATTTATATTCCCACATTCATGGTTTCTAACATTTCTAATTGTTGGATCAAAATCAAATAAGATGAGTTAAAAATATGTTAGATGGCTAACAAATGTCATAAAAACGTGAATGTGATGACTAATCTATCTCATTTAAGAATAGGCATGACAATACGTTAGAACGGAAGCAGATTTAAATATTATCAATTCTGCCTCCACCTCTTTATACTAACTCCGTCTCTGACTCAGTTGAGAGTATAAATGACCACCTATCTCTGTCGTTATTTGTAGAAATTGTAAATTTTTTAAAATGTATATCTTTTTCACGACAATAAAAATCAATACTTAAATGTAATATTTTATCATTAAAATAATAAAATAAATTTAATAGATTAGGAATGCATCGAGTCTCATCTGCACCTCCATAATTAAAAACCGAATTTTTCTCACCCCCACCTCCATCCCCAATTACATCGAGTTTTTTCTCTCAGATTCAGAGAAGAGCAACGATTTGGGTGGGGGTTGATTTTTTTCCATACTTATTCACTAATGCAAGCAATCCTAATCTTAATTAATCCTAAGTAACTTTAACTACATTTAAGAATCTCCAACTAATTCTAATACCATACACAAAATGAATCGAAAAAATAATAACTATGAAGGAAAAAAAATCAACCTGAATAGCAAGAACTCCACAATAAGCAAAGAAATATTCAAGCCATTTGGGAAGTTTAAAGCTTTTATGAGAAAGATTTATATGGAAAGAAAGTGTGATTCCAAAGACTCCAGTAACAACAGAAAGTGCAACAGCAACCCAAAAAGCTGGCCAATTGAAATTGAATGGAGCAAATAAGCAAAGCAAATGAAATGACAAAGCAATACCAACTAGTGTTTTGGGTTGAGAAGTTATCAAATCCATGTTGAGCAAAAAAATTTGTTTATTTTTTCTTCAACTTGTTTACTTGTGAAAAATAGTAGTGATATTTATAGAATGATAAAAGTGAGATTCACATGATTCACAAAATTTTGGTATGGATATTTTCAATGTTGGGATATCAATGAATCGGTTATTATTAAAAATTTAAATTTTTTAATATTTTGTCTTCTTTAATATATTTTTTTTCTTATCGCACTCTGATTTCTAGGAGAAAGGGGTCCTAGTAATTCAGAACTCGTGCGGAGAGGCATGCGCACTGGCCAAGCATGTTTTTCCATATCTGGAAATCGAATCCGGTATTCCTCAGATACGTCCTTGGACGGGGCTCCTTTACTATATTTTTATTATGAATAAATTATTAAAAATGATATTTAAAATCAAATTATTAAAGCAAATTATTTGAAAATATTAATTTCTAAGTAAGTGATTGAGAAAAAAAATCTAAATAAGTGACCTGGTTATGAAAAAACTAATGAAAAATAAAAATTAACATTAAAAAATTTTTAACAAAAAAAAGAACTATATGTTCAAAGAAGAAAAGAAAAACAAAAGATGGGGATTAGACCAAAAAAAACTCTTTTAGAGATTAATAAAACGATATTGAGGAAATCTCAATTTATAGAATATTCAAATTTATAGTTTTTATTGAGACTAATGAAAAGAAAATTATTAATTGGATTTCATTAGTGGTGAGAGCACACGTGTCTTTTATAAATAAAAAATATTTGTAGTATTTTTTATTTGATTTTTCAACACAAACTTTTTGTAAAGGACTAACATATGTCATAATCGGGAAACCCTGAATGGAGACAGTCCTAATTAATCCTAACCAACTTTAGCTACATTTATTAATCTCCAACCAATTCTAACAACATACAGAAAATTAAATGCAAAAAAGAAAACACCAAAAAATGAAAACATTCAAGAAGAAAAATTCAACCTGAAGAGCAAGAACTCCACAATAGGTACAGAAATATTCAAGCCATTTAGGAGGCTGAAAGCTTTTATGAGAAAGATTCCTATGAAAAGAGAGTGTGATACCAAAAAGTCCAGTAACCTAACATGTGCTCTCATTCAACTGGCCTTCATTCAATTCGTGTAATATACCTATTAGAACCTCTGAATCTCTCTACTCTTGCAAAAGAAACACACACACCTTGTACACTTTTCGACAGTATAACATATGTTGAAAAATCTACAACTTTAAAATTTGTATTAAATGTATTTTAAAAGAAACTTCATTTTAAAACTTTTACATTGATTTGATTAAAATTTTTAACTAAATTATTTTTTAAACACAAAATTTTCATTTATAATTTTTTTCATGTGCTCTTAGGAGATAATTTAGGATTACCTATTTTTTAAATGGATGTTAAAAATAAACAAAATTCAATATCAATTGCACTTTATTTACATGGAAAGTTGAAACACAAATGGCTATAATAAAGTAAAATCCATTGCACATTATTCACATGGCTTATCATTTATTCTATTTTTCGTTACTTCTTCCTTTACGTCAAAATCCTCTTCCTATAATAATTTTTTTAAGAGTCCCAAAAATACAATTTTATATGCACAAGGATTATATATATATATAATATATATATATATATATATATATATATATATATATATATATATATATATATATATATATATATATATATATATATATATATATATATATATAGAAGATAAAAGTGGATTTTTCTTAAAATAATATGGATAAAAGTGGAAGAAAAAATGATAAGTTATAAGATATAAGCTAAAACGCTATTTAAAATAGCATATGGAAAATAAGTTATAACTTAGTAAAATAAGCTATAAGCTTGTGATGAAAAAAACATTATCAAACAAGTCTAAATTGTCATATGAGCTTATAAGCTATAAGCTATAAACTCAAAAAGGTGTCTTGTCAAACAGAGCCCAATTTTCACAGACTATAGGATGGAACCGTTTTTGATAAAACGTGACTCAATAACTTTTATTTATTTATTCAAGATTTTCTTTTTTTACTCTTCACTCGAGTGATTCAATCACACATTAGTTGTAAGATGATTTTCACGCACAAATATTCGAAGAGAAAAAAAATCTTTTAAAGAGAAAATTAGGTTTTGGGAGTATTGAAGAATAATATGTTTATTGATTCTACTTAATACAGAGTTTCTCTCTATCTGAGTTCACATCTGTGAATTCTCTCTATCTCATTCTTTTTCATACAATAGGTGTCCTATATGAATTGATGTAAAATTTTGAGACATTTTCATCAAGGTTTGTAATAGTTTAGAATGACAATGGTTCATGAAAAAGACACAATTTTGAATTCTATACATGACTTCTTAAGTCAATTAAACGGATACCTAACTTAACACGTATTGGATGAATGTTGATTAAAACAAATTTTCAAATTTCAAACAACAACAGGGTTTGTAAATCAATTAACCAGACCTGATAATTTTCAACGTTCAGGCAACATTTTTAAAATTCTGTTTTTTATGCCTTTGCTTCAAAGATTTTTATGCATGATGATTTGAAAACTTTAGAGGTGAAGATGAGAATTATTTTTTGAGAATCTAAAGTTAATAATAATGAATTATAATTGAGTAACTTAGCATCAAGATCAATTTCCTTTACTTCCAAACAATACATAAGTTTATGCATTCTTAATTCTTGATTCCAAACTTTTTCTTCTTGGATATTTCTTCATTGAAAAGCTTTTGTCTTCATCAAAACCAAGTTAAGAAGGTTGATCAACATCTTCTTCACAATCTCCCCCTTTTTGATGATGACAAAACAAATTGATGGAAAGTTTATTTTTGACACTTTGATCTCTCCCATTATCTTGTATATCTCCCCCTCTCTTGCATATCTCCCCTTTCTTTTGCAATTTATTCTATGATGTCTTTGATATTCTGAAAAAGAACAAAAACAACTATCTCTTCTCCCCCTTTTTGACATTAACAAAAATAAAAAGATTAAAATTCAAAGAAGTATAATAATATAAGGAAAATGATATAAAGATATAAATATGATTATCTTCTTCACCATACTAGCATATAAAGTAAAATTTTATGCTTCTTCAAAACCTATTTTATTCAATGAAACTTGTTGGAACTACCATATTGATCTTACCGGCTGATCAGAACCTGAAGTGGGCCAAAGACTACGTCTGCGATGCTGGGTATCAAAGGTGAGGAGGGGGTGTACCTGCGAGGCACTCCGATGCTAAAGTAAGAATCGGGAGAAAAGAAGGCAAGTACAAAGTATGTATGTCTTAGGATGATTTAGAATACCTAACTCTCTCAAATGAGAGGGTTTTTATAGTGCCCCCAACATTTGGCTATTGATCCATATTCTTTGGGGCGAGATATTCGCTCCCAAAGCATAGGTAACTGCCAGAAACTAGTCGTTGGGACGGGCAAAGGTGCTCGGAACTAGCTGTTGCCGCGGGCAAGGGCGTGGTCACGAGCACGGGCGTCGTGAATATTTCTGGATGGTAGAACCGTGCGTGACAGGCAGAACCGTGACGAGGGGCAGCTTACCCAGGGGGTCAGCTAGCCAGACCTCCTCAGCGGAGGGGAAGAAAGGTAAAATGCTCCCCTTTGCCCTTAACTGGCAGGACTTAGGAAATTGGGCCATTCTGGGAGCAGAAGTGGATTGGGCCATGCCTAGCCATTGGGCTAGTCCGAAACAGGAGTCCCCCTAATTCGTTGCTCCTGAACATAGGCGTGATGACTTAAGGGCAGCTCGCGGTCCCGAGGAGGAATAGGCGTGGTCGACGTCTGTTACTAAGACGGGGTTGTCCTGCGGTGCTCGAGGGAGTCTGTGCCCGAGGAACCTGTAACGTTGTGCGGCGTGCACGACGTTCGGGGAGCCCAACGGTTGATGGGACTTGAAGGGATGGAGTGTCACGCATGCCTCAAGCCACGTGCCACATTTAATGCATAATGATGGTTATGCTAGGGTGATGATGATACCCTTACGCCGCGCGTGCTCGTGCACGTGCCCTTGGTCGGTGTATAAATAGAGCGAGGACGCGCTCATTTCCACTTTTCGCTTCTCTCTCTTCTCTTGCTATCTGTTCTCGTCTCCTCCGTTCACCTTCGTACCACCGCCGCACGTACAACGACCAGAGCTCGCCGACCACCTACTTATCTTCCTTGACCACGTAAGTCTTCCCAACCTTTCTCTATTTTAAGTGTTCCAATTTCTGTTTCGCATAGCTTGCATGTGGTTATGACGAAACTGTGTAGAGTAGGGGTGGTTTCTAACGAATGTTGGTGGCTTGCGGTGGTTAGGCCATCTTTTGCTGCCGGCGTCATCGTCGGAGCCTTAGGAACTTAAGATTTTAGTCGATTCTGGAACCGTTGTGACAACGAGTGGGTTTGTCGCCGATGGGATTTATGCGTTTTCCAGTGTACTCATGAGTTTTTCGGTGGATCTCCAACGGATTTCTAGGTAACACACCAAGGAAGATCTCCCCGTGTGGGTTAGAGGGATTACCATGGGCGCCCCCTCGCACCATTTTTGTGCCATTTGAGTAAGGGCTTAGGTCGGGGACATTGTCCTCGGGCCTTCGCGCGCCCTTTCACTTGACTAGCGGTGGAATGGTGGATTTGACTTTTCCATCGAATTCACTTTTGTCCTCTGCTTTTCAGGTAAAGGAGATGTCTCGCGAAGCTGAGGATGAAGTTATAAGGGACCTGTCTGAGGAGAGTTCCTCGTACGATAGTGGCACTGATGATACTTCTGCTTCCCGGGATGCCGGTGAAACATCTGCCCCAAGTAGTACCGCAGAAGAGTGGGCTATCGCTGAGCCTCGGGAGCATGCCTCTCTATTTGCTTCTTATACCCGAGATTCCTTCACGACGGTCGGGGCCGAGGGAGATTGGAGGGTCCACTTTTCTTGAGAGAACGATTGAATCTGCTCGGCCTACGGTGTAACACCCCAAATCGGTAAGAAAATTTATATAATTTATTTAAATATAATATTCGTGAATTTTGGTGGTTCGTGACGTTGGCATTTTGTGGAGTTTTGGTTATTTATTTAAATAATAGTATATAATATAGTATATATTAGTATTATTATTAATTTAAATAATATTAGAGGAATTAAGGGTAAGATGGACTTTTGAGGAGGATTAATGAGGGTATTATTGGGAAAGCCCATTTCAGAAGTCCAAAGTTAAATATAATATTCGCAAAGCGAACAATTCCTTCACAAGGCGAACATTCACCCCAGACTCGCAAAGCGAGCAGCGCAGCGAATGCGTGATAATTTTGTTTGATGATACTGAGATGAACTCTGATGGTGATTTTTAGTTTGCACGGTGAACTTCCCAGCGAATGACTTCGCAATACGAACAGAGGTAGCGAGGGAGACAAAGTAGGGTCCTCTGGTTTTTGTATGGGATTTTGGGGATTCGCTGGCAGTTCGCAAAGCGAACATTCTAGCGAACGCCTGCTGTTTCGCGAAATTATGTTGTGGTTATGTGCTGTCTTGATGTTTTGATGTTGTGATCTTTCTGATGATTTACCATGATGTTATTGATAACTATGAGATGATGATTTTGTGATGTTTTGATGAATAATGGATGACATGATTAACATGAGATTTTTTATGGATGATGATGCACGTAATGACTTTTATTGATGATGATGACTATGACATTGTGTATCATGCATTCATAGCATTTCAGTGAGTTAGACTTCGGTCTATTGAGGCTTCCATCCCATTGTGTGGACGTGAGGTGGTTTTTGACGTGCTCCGGTTCTTGTGTGGAATCGATCCTAATGACAAGGATCTTTGGAGGGTGATGGCCTAGTGTCCATCGATTGTGACGATTGGTACCACATGCATAAGTCTTGTTGTGCATTACATTTATTTGGCATTGATGTATTTTTTGATGTTGTGATTTTGATGTTTTCCTTGTGATAACCCTGAAGATGTTGTATATGACGATGACGCCATTTTATGCATATCTTGTTTTTATATTGATTATAATGAATTGTGATTACTCACCCTGCCTGTTTGAATGTTGCCTCCACGTGGATAACGTGCAGGTGATCAGGCTTAGCTGTGGATGCCTTCGAGGACTTTTGGAGTTTATTTGCTTTTGGTCGATGTAGAGGGTCTTGCTCTGATATTGTAACATCGGGTTGGGTCGTTGAGTCGAACCATGTTGAGTTGTTATTTGATTATTATGGCTTTTAATGAAAACCCTTTTGAGTTTGGATTATTGTGGTTATGGTGGTTTCGCTGCTATTTGATGGCTTTTGATTATTTTGAGGAAAACCCATTGTTTACGGAGCAAATGTTTTATTTTGAGTTTATTGAGAAATGTGCACCCTTCTGAGGTGATTTTTACTCTGATAATTTGTGTATTTTGCCGTGTATTTTCGTGGGGTAGAAAAGGGCGTTACATTAGTGGTATCAGAGCAGGTCGGTCCGTCCGGCCAAGTTTTACGTGATGTCAGTCCCTTGTCAGTCGACGAGTGTGTGTACACTGTTGATGTTTTATTTCTTCTAACCTTATTGGTGGTGTGCAGGATGGCTGGAAGAAATGATCGTGCTATCGCTGATGCATTTGGATCAGTTGCTAATGTAGTGGCTCAACTCAATCCGAATGGTGGAGTTCAGGACGAGTTTCGTGCTTTGGGGAAGTTTAAGAGGAACAATCCACCGACTTTTGTGGGTGCTCATGATCCAGCAATGCACACAAGTGGCTGAAGGCGATCGAGAAGATCTTCTGAGTGATGGGGTGCACTGATGAGCAACAAGTTCAGTTTGGAACGCATATGCTGGAAGAAGAGGCCGAGGATTGGTGGGATAACACCCGTCAGAGACTTGCAGAATTTGGCACTGTGATAACCTGGGCTATGTTTAAGCAGGAGTTTCTGGGAAAGTATTTTCCAGAGGATGCTCGTGGCAAGAGAGAAGTGGAGTTCCTTGAGCTGAAGCAAGGAGACGTGACTGTGGCGGAGTATGCTGCGAAGTTCGAGGCACCGGTGAATTCTGTCCGCATTACAACCGTGTTGATGCTGAAATGTCCAAGTGTCTCAAGTTCGAGAATGGGCTGAGGCCGGAAATTAAGCAGGATATTGGGTATCAACAGATCCGCAGGTATGCTGAGTTGGTGTACAAGAGCAGAATCTACGATGAGGATAGCCGAGCTCGATCTTCTCACTACAAGCAGTTGAGTGAGAAGAAAGGGCATTATAGGGGAAAACCTTATACAACTTCAGCTGACAAAGGAAAGAAGAAGGCTTCAGAGGGGAAAAAGACAAGTGGGGGAGCAGCTCCCGCTTCTGGGAAGTGTTATAAGTGTTACGAGCAAGGCCACTGTGCTTATGTGCGTACCAATAATGTGTTGAGGTGCTACAGGTGTGGTAAGAAGGGGCATAAAGCTACTGATTGCAAAGATGATGGTCCAATCTATTTCAATTGTGGGGAGAAGGGTCACATCAGTACCCAATGTCAGAAGCCGAAGAAGATTGCCACTGCTGCTCAGACCAGTGGAAGAGTGTTTGCTTTGAGTGGTGCAGAAGTTCCAGAGAAGGACAACCTAATTCGAGGTACATGTTTTATTAATAATATCGAGTTGGTTGCTATTATTGATACTGGTGCTACTAATTTTTTTATCTCACATGAATGTGCTAATAGATTAGGTTTGAAGTTATCTGATATGAATGGTAATATGGTAATAGAAACTCCAACTAATGGTTCTGTTACTACTACCTTTGTGTGTTTGAGATGTCCTGTGACGATTTTTTAGAAGAGTTTTGTGATGGACTTGGTGTGCCTACCCTTGCACCAATCGATGTAATCTTTGTAATAAACTGGTTGGAGTTCAACCGTGTTCATATCAATTGTTATAACAAGACTGTGGAGTTTCCTGAGTTTTGTGATGCTGGAGAGTTGATGTTCTTGTCTGCAATGTTTGCATCGTTGCAGATTGATCGTGAAGCTGCAAGTGTCGACTTACCTGTTGTGTGTGAATTTCCAGATGTGTTTTCGGAGGACATCAGTGATTTGCCTCCAGAACGTGAAGTAGAGTTTGCAGTGGACTTAATACCAGGTACGAGTCCAGTGTCTATGGCTCCTTATCGGATGCCAGCTTCTGAGTTAAGCGAATTAATGAAATAGTTGGAAGAGCTGCTTGAGAAGAGGTTTGTTCGACCAAGTGTTTCTCTGTGGGGTGCTCTTGTGTTGTTAGTGAAGAAGAAGGACGAAAGTATGAGGTTGTGTGTTGATTATCAGCATTTGAATAAAGTGACTATCAATAATAAGTATCCACTCCCGAGAATCGACGATTTAATGGATCAGTTGGTAGGCGCTTGTGTGTTCAGTAAGATTGATTTGAGGTCAGGTTATCTTCAGATTCGTGTTAAGACTGATGATAATCCGAAGACGGTTATCAGGACGAGGTATGGTCACTATGAATACACTGTGATGCCATTTGGTGTATCCAATGTACCTGGTGTGTTCATGGAGTATATGAATCGTATTTTTCATGAGTATTTGGATAAGTTCATGGTGGTGTTTATCGATGATATCTTGATATATTCTAGATCTGAAGAAGAACATGCTGAGCATTTGAGAACTGTGTTGCAAGTACTAAAGGAGAAGAAGTTATATGTAAAGTTGTCCAAGTGTGAGTTTTGGTTGAAGGAAGTGAGTTTCCTTGGCCATGTGATTTCAAGTGGTGGGATTGCTGTTGATCCTTCAAAAATTGATGTTGTGTTACAGTGGGAGACTCCGAAGTCTGCTACCGAGATACGAAGTTTTGTGGGATTGGCGGGTTATTACCGCAAGTTTATCGAAGGCTTTTCTAAGTTGGCATTACCTTTAACTCAGTTGACTCGAAAGGGTCAAGCTTTTGTGTGGGGTGTAGCTTGTGAGGAGAGTTTTGTGGAATTGAAGAAGAGGTTGACGACCGCTCCAATGTTGATTTTACCTAATCCGAGCGAATCTTTTGTGGTGTATTGTGATGCATCGAAGACGGGTCTTGGAGGAGTATTGATGCAGAATGGACAAGTTGTTGCCTATGCTTCAAGACAATTGCGAGTTCATGAGAGGAATTATCCTACACATGACTTGGAATTGGCCGCTGTGGTGTTTGTGTTAAAGATTTGGAGACATTATCTGTTTGGCTCTAAGTTTGAAGTGTTCAGTGATCATAAAAGTCTGAAGTACCTATTTGATAAAAAAGAATTGAATATGAGGCAGAGAAGGTGGTTAGAGTTGTTGAAGGATTTCGATTTTGATTTGAGTTATCATCCGGGAAAAGCAAATGTAGTGGCCGATGCGTTGAGCAGAAAGTCATTGCATATGTCGATGCTCATGGTGAAAGAGTTGGAGTTACTTGAACAATTCCGAGATTTGAGTTTGGTATGTGAAGCCACTTCTGATAGTGTGAAGTTGGGAATGTTGAAGTTGACGAGTGGCATTTTGGAAGAAATCAGAGTGGGACAGCAGTCTAATCTACAGTTGGTTGACCGGTTGACTTTGATTGACCAAGATGACGGAGGAGAATTCCAGATTGACGAGAATGGTGTGATGAAGTTTCGGGATAGAGTATGTGTCCCAGATGTTCCAGAAATCAAGAAGAGTATTCTAGAAGAAGGACACTGAAGTAGGTTGAGTATTCATCCCGGTGCTACGAAGATGTACCAGGATTTGAAAAAGTAGTTTTGGTGGCCAGGTATGAAGAAGGATATCGCAGAGTTTGTTTATACATGTTTAACGTGCCAGAAGTCAAAGATTGAGCATCAGAAGCCTTTAGGTATGATGCAGCCATTGAATATTCCAAAGATTCTGGCTCTGGTGGTGCCCGGTGGTCTCTTTCTTGTCTGGGAGGAGGACTCCGAGATCTCCGGCGCTCTCTCCTTGGCAGAGGAGATCTTGGTCGGCTGGACTTTTCAAAGGCTCTAATTATGGCGTTCTGCTGAGGGATTAATAGGTTTGCCTTGTTGAGGGCCTCGAGTAGGGCCGCCATGGCCGGATTGGCATTGGGCAGAACTGGGACATGCTGATGGTCCTCTGAAGGCTTGACCCCAACGTAGTCAGCGCGAATAAAGGAGGGAGACGCAGTGGCTCCATCTCTCTGCTGATGGACGTCGCTCCCAAGAAAGGGGGTTGCTCTGTCAGCGTCAGTCTTGCTGACGGGGAGGACGACAGGGTTGCGAGCATCTTGGACATTGTCATGTCTGGCCATGATCAGAATCTTGAAAAAATTGTTTTGGTCTTAGATCTACGATGAAAGGAAGACGGGGAGAACAGATTTCCCACAGACGGCGCTAGTGATCTTACCGGCTGATCAGATCCTGAAGTGGGCCAGAGACTATGTCTGCGATGCTGGGTATCAAAGGTGAGGAGGGGGTGTACCTGTGAGTCACTTCGATGCTAAAGTAAGAATCGGGAGAAAATAAGGCAAGTACAAAGTATGTATGTCTTAGGATGATTTAGAATATCTGACCCTCTCAAATGAGAGGGTTTTTATAGTGCCCCCAGCGCTTGGCCATTGGTCCCTATTCTTTGGGGCGAGATATTCGCTCCCAAAGAATAGGTAGCTGCTATAAACTAGCTGTTGGGACGGGCAGAGGTGCTCGGAACAAGTCGTTGCCGCAGGCACGGGCATCGTGACTATTTCTGGATGGTAGAACTGTGTGTGACTTAGGCAATTGACCCAGGAGGTCAGCTGGCCAGGCCTCCTCAGCGGAGGGGCAAAAAGTTAAAATTCTCCCCTTTGCCCTTAACTGGCAGGACTTAGGCAATTGGGTCGTTCTGGGAGCAGAAGTAGATTGGGCCATGCCTTGCCATTGGGCTAGTCTGGAACACATATCATATGGTCTTGTATCTTGAGAGATCAATCTTGATTTGATAATTTCTAGCATATGATTTTCAAATACCTATAAAATAATTAATAGTGCTTTGGTACCCAATATTCATTGGGTCCTCTTGGGTTAGATCCTTTTCTCACCCATACATACTCACCATAAGAAATACCGTAATTTTTCATGCAACAAGAATTATAAGTATGACATTTTTCATTACAATGGAAACAATAAGGTTTAATAACATGATTCATTTTATTGCCATAAAATCTATTTCTATCATAAGGCCTTTTATGATGACTTACAACATGTTCTTTCTTTGATTCCTTATTATTGATTTTGCTAGTAGCATTTACAAAGATAATTTGTCTTGAAACACATTTATCAAAATTAGAAAAGACAAGTCTATATTTATTATTTGAAAATCTTTGACTACTCAACGCATTATCCAAGCCAATTTTCCCTTTTTCATATTTGGCAATGACTTGATTTAATTCCATAATTTTGACTCAAAAGATAAGCAACTATTGCATGTTGAATTTTTTGTTAAGTCTAACTCCACTTTTGTGATATTAGTCTCACTTTCTAGATTTAAAATAGTTTTCTTTTGATTTTAATATTTTCTAGAAAGCTTCAAAAAATCATCGTATAATTCATTAAAACCAATTTGTAATTCAACATATGAAGCTTTATCATTAATTTCATAATCATTAACCTCATGTTCTTCATCACTTGAATTATGTGATGCCATCAATGTCTTGCTTGCATGATCGTCATCTAAAAATGAACTTATTTCATTGTTATCCCATGCTACATATGCTTTCTTTGGTCTTTTGTCCTTCTTGCTCTTTAATTTATTCTTCTTTTGAAGTGTAGGTTTAACATGTCATCTTTCTCCGGATTCAAAGCAAGTAACCTTCCTTCTTGGTGCTTCTTTTTGACTAATTTATTTTTTCCTTTCCATTCTTAAGAATTTTTTGAATTTCTTGATGAGAGTATTTATAATTATTTCTAAAAAAAACATGATTTGCGGAAGCCATCTTCTGGATCTAAGGACCAAGTTACCAATAACCCGCTCTGATGCAAATTGTAAGTATTTGAGTGCACAACCTAGGAGGGGGTGAATTAGGTGTAATGGTATTTTTAGAGATTTATGATACTTTTCTAGATTTTTGAAATTTTCTAGAATTATGAACAAAGAACGAATGATAAACAAAAAAGTAAAGTGTAGTAAGATAAATGAACACAATGATGTATATTCGTTCTCCTTATAAACCAAGGGTATATCTAATCCCCTCGCACACCATGAGATATTTTCACTATTATTAGATCTTTTTACAAGCCTCACACAAAGACTTCTCCTACAATCTTCTAACAGTGATGTGCATGCATGTGTGTGTGTGTGTGTGCGTGCGCGTGCGTGTGTAGACATACACACACATTTTCTTAGTAAATAAAATGTTTAGAGAGAGAGAGAGAGAGAGAGAGAGAGAGAAAATTGTGTCAAAACACGATTCTGGATGAAATGAAATGAGAAAAGGGCTATAGACTAGAGGTTGGCTCAAAAAGGAATATCAAATAAATGATTTTTATGATAATATAATAGATTGACACATGTTCACAATCTACTAGAAGTTTGAAATATAATCGATTTTAAGTTTTAAAAAGGAAAGAAGAGATATCTAGCCATTTCACATTATTATGGCGCTGTCTTAATTGCTTGTGGCTCAATTTTGAACTAAGTAATCGATTAGACAAAAGTCTCAATCGATTATATAAGTCAAAATTTTGCCTATAGCTATTTTGATAGTTCATAATTCATCTGGCACATGTTCTAGTTATTTTTGAAGGTATTTTCTTTGGTAAAAACATTTTGAAAAACACTTGTGTGTGTTTGTGTTTGTGTGTGAGTGTGTGTGCATGCATGCGTTTGTGCGTGTGTGAGTGCGTGTGTACGTGCGTGCGTGTGCACTTGTGTGCGTGTGCGCGTGCGTGCGTGCATGTGTGTGTGTTTGTAGACATACACATTTTCTTAGTGCTAAGTGAGAATAAAGGATCCATTTTTTTTTAGTGGATTCTCCGTTTATACGACAAAAAAAGTAAGTCATGCTAAGTAGGCCACCTCTTATAGAGCTAATATATCTCCATTATTATAAAATATAACATGTGTCGAATTCATGATGGTGACCACATTGTCACAAACTCATAACTGACTTGTAAAGCACTACTCAAAAAGTACATACAACGACGCCATTGTTACCACAGTCCTACAAAGGATCGTGGTGATATCACTAAATTCAGGTGCCTATATATTTGTTTATTTTTTTAATTAAACATTATAAATGTATTACCATGGGTGTTTAAAACAACAGTAGTGATATAAGTTGATGTTTTATGAGTTCGATTCTCAGTGCCTACTAATTCGTCTTTTCTTCAGTATTTTATCATCGTTTTCATTTTTATTTAAAAAAGAATCATATATCACCACGGTTGTCAAAATACACCGTTATAATATAGTTTTCATTATTTTTTAAATTTGTAATTGCTTAAAACCTGGTGTTTTTTTATAAAATGTTATTAATGTAAATTATATATCACCACGATTGTCTAGTTACACCGTTATAATATAGTTTTCACTATTTTTTTTAAAAATTTAATTGCTTAAAATCTAGTGCTTTTTTATAAAACTTCATCATATATCACAAAGGTTTTGATTAACATTTGTAGTGATATATTTTACTCACTTTAGATAAAGTTGGCTAACTTGTCTCTTCAGTTCCATATTTTTCATTTCTATCAAGAAGCAACCCCTGACGAAACAACACGATTTTCAGCCAAACAACACTATTTTCAACCCTAAGGAAACAAAATCAGTTTCAACCCTAACGAAGTGTACAACACCATTTTCAAACCTGAATAAAGAACAACATTTTTAACCAATGTATGTACTTTTGTACCATCGAGGAAGAAGCCGACATCGTGTTCTTCGTTCTTGACGAGCATTCGGTTTAGCAGTTCAAGAGGAACTCAAAGATTCTGACAATATTTTTTTTAATTATTCATCATGTTTCTAGTACGTAAACTTTTTCCCCGTGCATCTACAGTACCGCCATTTTCCATTGGCATTTATGTATTTGTTATTGTTGATGCTATTTTTGATGATGTTTGTGTCTTGATGCCATTGTTGTTGTTGATGATGTTTGTTGATGATGTTATTGTTAATGATGTATGTTGATGATGCTATTGTTGAAGTTATTGTTGATGATGCTTTTGTTGATGATGTTATTATTTATGATGTTATTGTCGATGATGTTTGTTGATGATCCTAATGTTGATACTTCTATTGTTGATGATGTTTGTGTCTTGATGCCATTGTTGTTGTTAATGATGTTTGTTGATGATATGATATTGTTGATGATTTTTATTTATGATGCTATTGTTGATGCTATTGTTGATGATGCTATTGTTGATAATGCTTTTGTTTATGATGCTATTGTATATTATGTTTGTTGGTGATCATATTGTTGATGATGTTTGTGTCTTGATGCCACTATTTTTGTTGATGATGTTTGGTGATGATGTTATTGTTGATGATGCTATTGTTGATGATTCTATTATTGATGATATTTGTTGATTTTTTTTTTAATATTTTACTAGATGGCCTCGTCTTCATCTAATAGTGATGAATATATGTATACAAATGAAACAATTTTAAATGATTCTTAATATGTAGTAGGACAACAGAAAAAGAAACATCAAGTGTCACAATGATGGCTAAATTAGCAAAATTCTGAAACTCGGGTGTCAAACTTCTGGTCGAGTTTAGTGTTGTTTATGCTATTCTTGATGGTCTGTATTCGTCGCTTTTTAAGAGTTATATTGTGTTCCTTGGACGTAGCAAGGTCATAATATTGTTAGATGATTGGAAAGATGTAGCTGTTGAGGTGAAAAATAGCTTATGGACAGACGTTCAGGTATATTACTTTTAATTTTCATCGATTCAATATTACTTTATATAAACACTAATACATACTTATTGATGTAATGTGTAGTTGACATTTGAGTTTAGTAATGATCCGAAGTTCAAAAAAAAAGTGGATCACTTATACTGGTATGGCTTAGAGAAGTTTTAAGTCACGACTCACTAGTGACTACATTACGAAGCCGAAGCCTAATATTGAGCGCCCGTGTGTGAAATATCCTTTTCTTGACAAGAAGGTTTGGAAAATTTTTGTTAAGTCTCGTAGTTCTAAGGAGTTCATGGTTAGTGCGAATTGTATTTTCTGATAATTTTATGGATACAACCATTGACGTTAATATATTTCCTATGTTTAAAACAAGTTAAAAGTTAAGTAGGAAAGTTGAACAACGATGACTGAATAAAAACAACAACTATGATACGGGGACTCCATGAGTCATGATCGGGAACCATCTCCACCATCACGACATGAGAAGTGGAAGAGGGATCAACAAAGACCAAATGGAGAGTACACTTCAGATGCCTCAAGATAAGTCACTGAGAAAATTGTAAGTAGGATTTGTTGTACGTATGTTATGTGTTATTTAAATCCCTTTGATAATAAACAATGTATGTCTTATCGGGTTTTGTAGGATTCGTTGGTTAACTCATCTTGTGAAGGTTCCTTTGTTCCAGAACCACAACATGATATATAAGTGGAAGCAATCAGGACAAAGGAGTGTGGTGGGCGTGTCTGTGGGGTTGGAGATGGCATCGACTTAAGAGTGTTTTTTTGTACGTCTAAAAAAGCTTCAGACAGGTGCAAAACGAAACTTTGGAAGAGATTTAGAGGAAGATAGATACTCAAAAGCAATAATTTAACGAGAATTTAGAAGCGTAGAGGAAAACTCGAAGGAAAGAATTGGAAGAATTAAAAGAGTTATAGCGGTATGTGAGAGTGAGAATTGTGTTATCTGAATTGTATGATACACACACACACACACACATATATATATATATATATATATATTGCGTTAATTCTGTATTGTGTTACTGTGTGTATTTTATGATGTAGAGAATCAGTTGAACCGTACCACATTGTAGAGAAATGTTATACATGGTGCAAACCCAAAAAGAAGTTGTTCAGCCGCTCCACCGGTAGAGAGATCAATAACGGGTTATTGGCTCCCTCTGAAGAATCATATTCCAACATGTTATGCTAGGTTATGTGCAACGAAGACGCGATGTTTACTCTTTTGCTAGAACATGATCCAGAGATTGAGGGGTTAAAGGAATTCTTTATGATTCCTAAATATATAAAGGATATGATTGCTGGAAAACGGTGGTTGTACATAGGGTTACTACAAGTTTTGTGCACGTAAGTATATTTCATTATGGTATATTCATTGTTTTGTATAGAACTAATTCCTCACGTGTTTTTGTATTTTGTTTAACCATTTAGGTACATTCACCGTGTATCTATAAAATTAAATAAATCAAATACTTATGGATTCTCTATCCCTCAATAAGTGAGTAATTTTAAAATTATTGTTTCTTTATTATAGTTAGTTTTTATGTTTTACCTAATATTAATAATATATGCTTGTATTGTTCATTCAGAGAATATTATCAATTGATTATCATATCTCTTCAGACGAATATGGTAACTACAATTGTTTGTTGCACAAAAAACTTGATCCTATGATGAAACAAATTATTATTAGGTAACTTTATGTTTATGAGACTTTTAGTAATATTTTCTTTGACTTTGTAATTATCTTTGTGTGTAATATTTTTAAATCATTTTTAATATACAGGGTTGTGGAGAGGCAGTATAGGTTGAATAACTCTAGAAAAAAACTCGCATTTTGTGAGTCCAAGATAAGTGGATTAATTATGACATTCACTTATATATATATATATATATATATATATATATTCATGAAATGCATGTGTGGTTATATTTTCATGAAATGTATAAATTTGTAGACGAGGAGACAAGCACAGGGATACGAGTATGGGTACGATGTAATGAAACACATGTTTAACATCGTCTCTGCCAACATTGTTGATTCGTGGGATCAGGTATATAATGTCATGAAATGTTTTAAATAACATATTAATTTGCTATTATAATTCAAATCATGTGATATTCATTTTTTTCACTTGTTTATGTAGACATTTAACGACTTGACACGTTTCTCTCCCGAAGACTTACACGACGTCCGTAGATGTTGGGCGTTTATTTTTAATATGTTAGTTGAAAAGGGGGTGGTATTAGATGAATTCGTCTTTGATGGTTTAAATATACGTTAATATACAGGTGTGTAATATGTAGGTAAAACAAATAAAAGTCTGTAATATATGGAAAAATAAAATAAATTAAAAAAAAAACAAAGTATTTAATCACAGTTATTTATACCAACCATTGTTATAGATAGAGCGCAAAGTATTATTGGGTTTTGAACCCATGACCCTTTTCTTTATATCACAACGTTTGTGTACTTTGACCGTTGTGATATATAGTGCGCTACCTAGTTTATCACAATGGTCCTACGCCCATGGTGGAAAGCATCATACTTACAATCACACCGTACCTAACAACAGTTGGTCGGTGTGATTTTATCCTTTTTCCAACCGTTATGATATGTGTTTTCATTGTAGTGAAGGTAGCCTTAATTATTAGGCTCCATCATGTTCACCTGTCATATAGGTTTAGACTCTCGAATTATTCTCATGTTCGGGATCTAAACATTTGGGCTCAAACTATGTTAAAATTTACATATAAAGTTCAATCAAGTATAATATAACTCAAGCCTCATCTCTAAGTAAAGTTCAAACAAGTATTTATATGATTGAAGTACCTGAAAAGTCTCGAAGGGTGTGAAATCTCACCCAATCGCGTCTGAGTGAATAATACGTTGTAAAAGCATAAGGGATTTTTAGTAAAGTTATATGACTAATCAAACACACGCACGCACACACACACACATACACATACACACATGCACACATGAACACACACACACAAAGAAATTTTTAAAACTCATTTTACTTAAGAAAATATTTCTAAAAATGTCTTAAGGTCGTGACAGTTGAATTGGTACACTACACCAAAAATGACTTTTACTAGCGCACCTTAGACAACGCTTTTATGCAAAAGCGCTGCTATAAGTTAAATAAAAAATAAAACACAGAAACCGTATACGAAAAAGAGTAAAAGCGCTGCTAAAAGGCCTACCTTAGACATCGATTTTTTAAAAGCGCTGGTAAAGGACCACATTAGCCAGCGCTTTTTGAAAAGCGCTGTCTAAGGTCTTATAATTAAAATAAAAAATTGCATAGTATCAGTATTCTATTTTTCATATCCCTATTCTTTCCCTCTCTGCTGCGAACGACGAGAACGAACGAAGAACAGCTCTCGCCACCGTCCTCCACCGTCTCGGTTACAGTCTCGCCGTCGTCCTTCCTCCATTGTCCTCCACCGTACTCCACTGTTTCGGTAAGATTTCTTCTTTTCTGTTAAGGTTAACGTTAGAGATGATAAATAGTGGTTCTACTCATGAATGTAGCTTGGTACTAACTTTGGGATAGATGGTCAGGGTCATAACAAGACTCCATTACTTTAATCATTACAAGTTTTTTCTCAGTCATCCAACAACTGTTCCATGGATTTGTAAGGTCCATTTTCTGATATGAACATTTCTGGAATGGCTTATTCCATGGATTTGTTAGGTACTAAGTGTTTTGTTGTTCTCTTATGGATATTAATATCTTGGTTTTATGCTATTAAATTCAAAACTATACAATTATAAACGATTCAATTTTGGAATTCTTCAATGGCTTATTCCTGCTTTAATCTCTCTTGTGTTACTAACATCTTCATGGTTTTAGTTTTGAAGTTGATATTGATTGCTTTCAATTGTGATTGTTCTTTTCAGATTGTTGTTTGAGGAGAATTTATTTTGAACCAAGTGCTACTACGAGAAAGGTATTTTATTCTTCTTTATTTTTCAATAAATTTATATGCTCTTCTTTATTTTTCATTTTATATATCATTTGGTAATTTATAGCTTAGACAAGTACTTTCTTCATAATTTATATTTGATATCCTTGTTTTCTTTATTACAGGTTAGATGGCTACTAACGAGGATCACCCACATGATGATTCTATTCATGATGGAGGTAATAACGTAGCTAATGCGGAAGAGGAAATTAAAAGAGGAATAACAGTTATGAAGAAAGTGATTCGTGATAGAGATCGAGGCATCATATTAGATGTGCATTGGAGCCCACAAGGCCTTCTTATTGAGCCTAACAGTTATACGTTGACAAGTTTTATTGGTGCACTTGTAAGGAATGAAGTTCCAATTACTTGTGATGATTGGAGAAATAAACAGTTGAACGAAGCTAAAGGAAAAATTTGGAGTGAGATAAAGGTACCATAATTATGTCTTTAATTATGCCAACTAATTATGTCTTTTAAATTACTGGTACTAACGCACAATGTGTATGTTTTTCTTAGAGGTGTTTCAACATTGATGATGAGAGAAGACCTTTTTGTCTCAAATTGGGCGGAAAACTACTAAGAGGGTTTAGAACATTTTTATCAACCAAGTTTCTTAGGGATGCAAAAGGTAATTTTGTTGATGCAAAGCTTCCATCTAAATATGGATGTTTGATTTCACAAAAAGAATGGGACACGTTTAAAGCCAAACGAAAAACCCCAGAATTTCAAAGTGTAAGTGAAACAAATCGGGAAAGTGCATCAAGTCCCGCGTATCCATACAGAAAAGGACGTGTTGGATATGGACACTTAGAACAGTCTATAGTAAGTATCTATAAATTGCAATGATATACTTGTTCATCATGAGTTATATTTGATCATATTATTTGGCTTAATGTGTAGTTACAAAAGGAGAATAGTTCTGAAACATCTCTTCCGGCACATGTTTTGTGGAAGGAAGCCCGTGTGGGCAAGGATGGAGTTGTTAAAGAAGATGTTCAACAAGTATTTGAGAAATGTGTAAGTATAACATTATTTCTTTAATTAAATCAAAACTTTATTAACAAATATTTGACAAATATTCGATATTCATCTGATTTTCAGGAGACTCTATCTCGGTCTTTATCTCCAGATGAAGCCAATGATTCCAGGAACATACTTAGTCGGGTATTAGATGTCCGTGAGTATTCTGGTCGGGTGAGGGGTAAGAGATTTGGGATCACTCCGACATCCTTGAATATTAAAAAACAAAAGGCTCCTAGTAATAAAGAACTTCAGCAAACATTGGAAGCACTGCAAGCTGAAGTTCGTGAATTAAGAAAGGAAAAAGAAAGAGATAGCGCTTCAGGTTTTAAAGATACTTCGGACAAAGATAGTATCAACTGTAACTTTCAACCGAATATTCCAGAGGTAATTATATATATTTTTATGAAATTAAATTATTAGCTTAAATTATTTAATTGACATATATACACATTAACAATGTCATATTTATTATTGGTTTTAGGGCATTTCCCCTTGTCACCTCTACTTATCGTCACCAACTTATCGGATGGTTGGTAAGGGAAAAGTGTATAACACTTTGGGAGAATTACTTCACACTAAACCGCTCCCTACTGGATGTTTGAAAGTCTCGGTTGATATTGCTTTAGAGATGGATGCATTATTACCATATCTTGACGATGTTTCGGATGCAACATTGGTGGGAGATGCAATAGGTTCGTTTGTTGCATGGCCGTCAGGCCTCATTAGCGTAGGATATGAGGTATGCTTAAAACCATTATGAACCTTTGAGTATTCAAAGTTTTTACGCGCATTTTACGTACATTTTTTACATGGTAATGTTAATTAGACTCCAACAAAATCCAAAGCAACAGATAAGGGGATTCCGCAGCATACCGAGTCCGTTGTTTCAAAAAAAGAGGTACATCACAATTATATGATATTTATGCATGGAAAATGTTAAATTCGTGATCTTATACTTCATCTAACTAATTATATGATATATAGCTTCATGGTAAAGAGATTAGCAACGTTTCCACACAAAAAAAGGTTGTTGCTAAGAAGATCGTGCCTAGAAAAAAACCTACTTCCAAGTATAGGTCATGCCTTCAGACATTTCTAGAAATGACAAATATTCCGAACGGAGGTACTCGTCTTGTACCTATGGAGAAAGGTATTTATGGCTTTCAATATGAACAATCAATTGGTAATGAGGAATTTGAGCAAGTTTTTCGTCATGAAGAATTAGGCATCAGTGTTATCAATACATACGTGAGGTATATCCGATCTACTTTGTTATATTAATTGAACAACTTATTTACTTTATGTTTCAAATGAATAGTCTAATGTTAATGATGTTTTTATTTAAGGTTTCTGTATGACAAATTGATGCGCCCACGTGGATTGGAGCAAAGATTCGCATTCTTAAGTCCCGCGTGTACCAACTTTGGGTTAATCATAAATAAACCAGATGATGTCATGGTGTATGTACTCAACCGCTTTATGGCCGACAAAGATACCGAAAAGTTGCTCTTTTTACCGTTTAATACTGGGTTAGATTTTCATTCTAAATTCATCTATTATAATTTTTTTGTATTTTGACGTCGTGTAGAAAGTTTCCATCTAACATTTGTTTAATCTTACAGTGGACATTGGTTATTGATCGCGATTAATTCTATCAGAGAAGTTGTGTATTATCTGGATTCGTTAGGAAATGATTGGACAATATACCCGGATATGAAGAATATGATTGATACGTAAGTTAGATTGTTCTAAATATTCATGTGTATATTTATTTATTTATTTATTTATGTGAATTGTTCTAAATATTCATTTATATTTTATTAGCATTATACAAGCTTTTCGAGCACAAAGAGATATCCAAGTACCAAAGAGGAGAGCCAACAACATTACATGGATTGGAGTGAAGGTATATTAATTATCACATTTTTTATTATATTAGTGATGATACTTGATAAAACTTAGGATTTATCCATATTTTCTTTTCATGTGTAGTGTCCTCGGCAACGTAATGATATAGATTGCGGTTATTTCATGTTGAGGTTTATGAGAGAAACTCTTTTTTTGGATCGAATAGAGATTCCATCCGATGTATGTATTTCTAACTTATGAGTTATTTTAATATTTAACACATATTTCTCATATAATTAAATAGTTGAAACTAAATCAAACTCTGTTATATTATTATGTAGTACTTTGATGAATTCAAGTGTGCGTATTACTCGGGAGATCATTTGGATGAAATTAAAGAGGATTGGTGTCAATTCATTATTGAGCTCGGAGTTTTATAAGGTATATTGTACTCTTACTTTAATTGATGAGAATTTTGAGTATGTATAACTTTGTAACTATAGACATTGTTTATGTCTTGTTTTAATTGAATTACAATCTTTTTGTGTTGTTTCAGGTTATATGTGCAAAGTTGAAGATAGAGTTATATTGATGTGCATTGTTTTTTGCTTAGCATTTCTATAAGTAATATGTAGATTTGAAGCAAAATGTTTTGTTAGATGAAATGATTTGTATCATCAATTGTTTTGTATATATAAATTGTTGGATGAAAATTGTATATATAAATAGGCAAAATTGGTGCGTATATATTGGTTTGAAGCTCCAATTTATGATATTTTGGTGCAAAATGTGGTTGAAAAACAGGTGCAAATTGTGGTTGAAAACCTGGTGCAAATTGTGGTTTAAAAACAGGTGCATATAAACTGTATAAAACAAACAGCGTTTTTTTTAAGTAATTTATATAAAAAATTTCGTATACCTTAGACAGCGCTTTAAACCAAAAGCGCTGTCTAAGGTGGGGTTTAGACAGCGCTTTCACAAAAAGCGCTGGTTAAAGTGGGGTTTAGACAGCGCTTTGACTAAAAAGCGTTGTCTAAAAAAAAGGCAAAAAGCGCTGTCTAATGTTAGTCTGAAAAAAACAAAAAGCGTTGTCTATAGCACCATTTAGACAGCGCTTTAACAATAAAAGCGTTGTCTAAAATATAAGCAAAAGCGCTGTCTATTGTAAAAGCGCTGTCTAAAGCGGTGCTTCGACAGCGCTTTTTCAGTCAAAACACCCCTTTAGACAGCGCTTTTGACATTAACCAAAGCGCTGTCTAATCTTTTAGCAGCGCCAGTTTAGACAGCGCTTTTAAGCGCTGTGTAATGCCAAAAAAAGCGCTGTCTAAAGGCTTTTATGGCATAGTGGGAGTTGTCAGAAAAGTTTTATACAATTTTTTGTATTGGCCAATCGATTGGCACTTATAACCAATGGATTGGAATAGTACAAAAATGCGCCCTAAACATTTAGGACAGTGTCTTAATGAATGGTAATAGCTATATATTTTTTGTTTCCTTTTAAAAACTTATAAACAGTTAATTTCAGGCCAACCAATTGATTGGAGCATAGTGCCACTTGATTGTCTCATTAATTTTGGCCACCAAATTTTACTTTTTTTTTCCAACATCTAGCCTATAAATAGAGGTCTCTTCCATCATATTTTCACATCCATAATCGTGAGCTCTCATATCTCACTTCTCACTCCCTCTCTAAAAATATTTTTTCACTTTCTCTCACTTAGCAATTTAGCCATAATGCTTTCGAGAAAGGTCTTTTGAAAGTGAGGCATTTTTGTAATTTTGGAAGGGTAGTATTATAGATTCGCGAAGAATTTTTTTTTACCTTGGTTGAATAATTTATCCAATTAGTGATTGTTTATTTGGGATTTAAGCTAAACCTATTAAAATCTTTGGTTTAGGGATTTAGTTACTAAGTCGTTGGTTTAGTTCGAAGGCTCAGCCTGTTCAAAAGCTTTCATCAGTTCGAGATCAATCCGTATTAAAGTCCCAAGTTGGTTTGTGGTTATCCTATGTAAAACCTCTATTTCGTAATCTCAACCCGGTCAAAAGCTTGATAATGTTAGACATAATCCTGTTATAAAATCTTATAGGTTTGTGGTTAGCCCATCAAAACCTCGGTTTAGTTTGTGAGTTCAGCCTGGATTAAAAACTCAACCGGGTTTGAGATCAGCCTTTGTAAATTTTCATTTCATCTTGGGAACTAGCCGCTTCAAGTTTGGAAATAAGCCTAACCACTTTAATCCATCATTTAGAAGAAAGACTTACCACTTCTCTCCTTGTTCACTGGTTGGTTGGAAGTTAGCCAGAAACTTCATTTACCATGTATAAGGGAATTCAAGAGTTCATCCTACTATAAGCTCTTAAAATTTACTAGATACTCTCAAAAACATATAATGTCTTATCTTTTTTAACGAACATCTATAATTTTTGGTGTTATTTCTCTATCTTTTAACTTTTTACTTTCAGCATTTTATTTTTTCCTGCTTATTTCTAATTTTTTTCTAAAATGCTTTTAAACTCTGAAAATAATCCCAGAAGTTTTTCAATCTACCATTTTTATGAAACACAGAATTGACCCCCCCCCCCCCTAACGCATGGAGTCATATGTCCAACAAGTGGCATCAGAGCTTAACTCCTGTTTAAGGACTAATCGTCTCTAGAGGAATATGACTTTCAACACATTTTAAAATAAGGTACCTTTATAAATACATCTCCATTGTCGAATGAGGAACCTCATTTGTAAGAGGTTGTAAAAAAGTAATATCGACCTGTGGAATCTTTGAAAGAAAAAAATTAGATAAAGCACTTAAAAATAAAGAATAATAAACCTCGGGGAGAACTATAAAAAAATCATCTTCAAACGAAGAAGATGAAGTCTGCTTAAAGGAATCCTACGAGGAAGATGATAATGAGGTAACTAAACCATCATATAAGCAATTGTTTAAAATTAATGCTAAGTTGGTTGAAGAAAATGACAAACTTAAAAAAACACAACTTAGACCTTAATAAGTATTTAGGGTTTCTTGAAGAAAGTAATAAACCACTTAAATTAAAAATAACTAATATTAGAAACTCAAGAGAAACATGTGAGACTTATGTCTCTTTAAAAAAAGGAAGTAATAAACCTGCATGAAACCCTAGGTAAATTTACCAAAGAGAAAGAAAACTTTGACTTGATCCTATCAAGTCAAAAGCCTTCCTTAAATAAAAACGGATTAAGATTCAAAATAGTTAGAACACCTAGTAAAGATTTAAAGCATAAGAAAAATAATCATCAAGTTCATAAATGCACACACTGCAATAGATTTGGCCATTTAAAGCCCTTATGTTTTGACAAATTAAAAGGGTCTAAAGGCAATAACACTAGACCCTCTGGAAAAACTAACGAACCTGGACACAAGGAAATCTGGGTACCAAAGGTTAAACCCTAGTCTGTTTTGCAAGGATATCTTGCAGCTCAAAGCATCAATGGATATGAAATGGAGTTGTGCAAAGAGCATACTTTCAAGTATATGGTATTTTAAGTCTTTGATTCAAGAATAATTGATGATGGTGGATATCAACAATGGTGATCAAAGAAAGTTTTTACATTAAGGATATCTTAATATTTATGATCCTTAGTGATCAGTTTACCTCATTTTAGGTTGAGTGGATATGTCTGTGATGGATATATCCAACTTGTCATTTAAACTAACTCTTGTATCTAAAGATTCATAGAGAATGACACGCCACAATGTGTTGGTGATTTCCTTTAAGGGAAGGTTTATCAAGACGTCTTGATTTCTGAGGTAGTACATTATTTTATGGAATGATCGGAAAACTCAGATTAATACTTTAAAATATTGGATTTAATTATGCTCATCAAATAAAATTAGCTTACTAAAAAATAGATTAGTATTCAAGTATTTTATAGAATAGAGGTGCAAATAAAGATAAATAGGGGTGCAGAAAAGTAATAGCCAAAAGAAAATCTAGCACAAGGCCAAAAACCAAAAATGTTGAAAATGGGACAGCCAGTTTATTGCCACTATGACATAATCGATTGGATCATCTCAAAACTCAAAAGTTTGAAATTTGGCGCACACATCAATGGCTATTTGTAATGACTAACTCTCAATAATTGAACATAGAGAATCAATCTAATTGTTTCTTATGTGCTTTTATTGCTTGCAATTTTCCTTTTCTAGTTTCCCTTGAATTATATAAAATGATGATTTTTATTTCCTAAACGTCTATTTGTTAATATGTTTGCATATCTAAATTATCACAATTCATCTTTACCCATATTTTTTATTTTAACAAAATGAGAGAAGTATACTCACAAGGGAAGTGAAGTATACTCTTTATCTAATTGAGGGGCCGTTTAGTTACTCCAAACATATATCTGTTATTTCTGTTACTATCTCCATGAGAGATATGTTGTCTGTAAGTTAGGAGTGCGTCTAAGAGGGGATGAATTTGTTACTTTGATCAATTTTTGGTTTATTGAAATTATGTTTTTAACTTTCTTGTTTGGTGATGATTTAGAAAGCAATAAAGTGCGAAAAATAAAGAACACTGAGAGTTATCCTGGTTCCCCTCACAATTCGAGAGTACTCCAGTCCCCTTACCACATGTAAGAGATTTTAATATTATTAGATCTTATGGAAAAGACAATCCTAGTCTTCCTATACAAGACTCTATCACAACCACCAAAAACAATCCTCTTGTGATTTACAACACACTTATTTTAAACAATCCTGGACAATAAGTAAAGGCCTCTACAAGAAGATACAATCCATATTCCTATAGATCCCTCCTAGTATCAAACAATCCTTGATACTTGGGAATTTGTAACAATTACAATAGATAAAAATAAATGAAGTTTGTAGAATGGTTAAAACTTATTCAAATAAATAAAGTCTTCTTCTGTTTCAAATATGAAGATTCAATAACATATACTATCTAAGTGCTCAATGATGCTTAGAAAGTTTTCTCAAAAAGCATCGAAATATGAAAGTTTTGTTGAAAATAATGCAGAGAGATTTTGTGAAAATTTTGAAAGAGATTACAATAAAATGAGAATTTGAATTGTATTTATAGTGATGAAACAACCATTCATAAATCATGGCAATGATTGCAAGAATTTATGAAAATAATAATGCATTGATATGGAAAGGATGTCATGAAAAGGTTTGATGAAAAGGTGTAGAGAAACAATGCATTTTTCAGAAAAGTGCCAGTGACAATCGATTGCACAAATATGATAATCGATTGTCATATGTAACGTTTAAAATTTTTGAAAAAGAAGCCTGTAACAATAGATTGCACCAGGATGACAATCGATTGTCATGCATGAATAGCTGAAAAATTTTCTAAGTACATGAACCAAACTTATGCAACATCTATTGATTTTTCCAAGTCAATAGATTAAACTTGAAAATCATTTAGCATGGTTCAAATATGAAATAGATTTTTCAATGCATGATTAAAAACTTTGAGCACTAAAAGAACGAATATGATATGGAAGTTTCATATACCTTAAATGATGAATAGAAACTTGATTGCTCTAGTCTTCAAGCTTTGGCTTCTTTTTGTTGATGTGTTTGTCTTCATCAAAACTATAACCAAGGACAAAAAGAACTCTTGTTCACATTGTCATCATCAAAAAGGAAAAATATAGAATCATGTTTTGCAAATTATTGATCAATGAAGCTCTCTTGAATATGTTTTTGATAATGACAACTAGTTTTATGTACTAAAGATCTAATATGCTCTAAATGATTTATCTATGCCTTAAAATTCTTTTAATAAGTTTTCTATCCATTGAGGTCAAAGTTTGGGTCAAGCTTAGCATAATCCAATTATATACTCCATATGTTTTATATTATAAATAAATTCTAATTTTTTAAATTTATTAAAAAAATTAATATATTTGATTTATAAATAAATTAAATAGATAACTACTTAAATTTAAAAAGATAAAATTTGTTTATAATATAAATCAGAGAGAATAATAATCCAAGAATAAATTATAAACAAAAAAATGAAGAAGATGGTGTGAAAAAGAAATACAAATTCTTCTACACTAACTTTTGGTATTATAGTCCCATATACATAATGAAATCCCACCCATAATTCCAAACGAGTGAAATAAAAGTTCAAAACAGCAATAGCCTTCCAAAACCTCTCAAAAGTATTTTATCTTTAATTTTAATTATTATACTCTTTCTTTTCACACCTTAAATTAAAAATAAATAAATAAAAGTGTTTTTCATGTGGCTACCACATCGTTATTGTTCAATGCCATTCTCTGCTTTTGACTTTCACTTGGTACTTTAACCTCAGTTGCCAAACCAATAGCTTGAAGAAATTTGACCAAGTACCAAGTCATGTCTATTTCCCACCACTCTAAACCATGTCTAGCTGAATACTCAAATGCATGGTGGTTATTGTGCCAACCTTCACCAAATGCAAGCATAGCCACCCACCTAAAGAATTTTAGATAACAATAAAGAGAATAAGATTTCACTTGTATGCGTTGACAGAATAAATATTTTTTCGATCGTCAGATCAATCGTAACTAATAAATCATTAAAAATACTTAAATAAAGATGGTCGGTGATTGATTGACACAGTAAAAAATCAGTTACTTGTTAATCAAGTCAATTACTAAACCATGGAAAAGTTAACATACCAATTATTTTTAGATAGGTCTTTTGTGTTCCAAGACTGGCTCCCCCAAACATGGCAAGCCGAGTTTACAAACCAAGTAATGTGGTAAACCCAAACACTTCTCACACCCTGCTCGCATTCAAATTTGAATTCAATCCTATTAAGAACTAAATCACGAGTTTAATTTCTGAAATTGAAAGAAGTTGTCAACTTAATCTATGAAATTAACAAATTTTCATACCATTCCCCAAACAAGGAAAGGAAATCCACCAATTGCATATAGAAGAGCTCCCAAAGCAAATGGATGCACAATGTAAGTGCTTCTTATAAATCTATAAAAAGATTGTTTCTCTAAATCACCAACATTGGTTGGTTCTCCACACTGCAAACATACATATCATACAATCATTTCACAAGTAGATTGAGTACATGTTTGAATTGACGACGAGTTCAACAAAATCATGATGTGTCACCATAAAAAGCATAGTGCTATCTGATTTTGTCAAACTCGCTGTCAATTCAAACATGCACAAAATTTTTGAATGTATCTTTAGATATATAGTGAGAGAGATAGGGAGCATTCATACTCTTTCTACAATAGATTTGGTATCAAATAGCCAATTCATATGGCTAAACCAAAATCCTTCAATTGGGCTATGAGGATCCTTATCAGAATCACAAAATTGGTGGTGATACCTATGAGTACTCACCCAATCAATTGGATTTCCCTGCACACAAAAACCATAAAAGAGATATTAGGATCACAATGTAAATTGTATCTTATACTAACTACGAATTTAGTTTCTTCACATTCACGCATTCAGACATCAGTGATCGTTCATACAAGATCAAGATCAGATAGTCTAACAAAATGCAGAGGACTAACATATGTCACAAACACGTGAATACGGGAAACTCACGGATGGAGGCAAACCTAATTAATTCTAACCAACTTGCACCTAATCCTAACCAACTTTAACAGCACTTAATAATCTCCAACCAATTCTAACAACAAACACAAAATTAAATGCAAAAAACATCAACAAAAAAAATGAAAACTTTCAAGAAGAAAAATTCAACCTGAAGAGCAAGAACTCCACAATAAGCACAGAAATATTCAAGCCATTTAGGAAGCTTAAAGCTCTTATGAGAAAGATTCCTATGAAAAGAGAGAGTGATACCAAAAAGTCCAGTAACAACATAAAGTGCCACAGCAACCCAAAAAGCTGGCCAATTGAAATTGAATGGAGCAAATAAGCAAAGCAAATGCATTGCCAAAACAATACCAAAAGTTCCAATATCCAATGAACTCCATTTCCTTCCAAAAAACACATTCTTTTCTCTCTTCACTTCAACATCTGATAGAAAAATCTTTCTATGTTTCAATGGGGATTCCTCTGGCTCCAAAGAAGCCACTTCTCCAATTGCAGCATTGGATTTAGCTACAATTTGTGGATTAAAATTAAAGGGGTTGTTTTTCAAGTGAAAATTTCTTGACTTGGAGTTAAAGTTACAAACTTTAATAGCTTTTGAATTTTTTGAGAATGACCCAAGATTCCCTATAGGCCTATTGAGTTGTGGAATTGAAGAATGAAGGGTTGTGAAGTGATTATGGAGAATAGGGTTTTTGGGCTGAGAAGTTATCAAAGCCATGCAGAGAAAAAAAATGGATTTTTTTTTTACTTGGATTATGGCAATGCCTTTTGTGAAAGAGTTAGAATGTTTTTTAAGGTTTTATGTTAATGTTTGTGTTGTGTTGGAAATGATTGTGATGTGGAATTAGCCAAGTAATTTAAACGGTGGTACATGTTTGGAAAAATGGGAATTGAAAAAATATTGTGGGCTAAATGAAGGGATAAGGTGGTGTTTGGCTTTGTGAAGGGCATTGATCTTTGAAGAATGAGATTCACATGATTCATAGAATTTGGTTTGGATGATTTCAATGTTGGGATAACCTTTGACTTTGTCATTATTAGAAATTATGAATTATAAATTTTAATATGCATTTGATATTTGCAAATGAGTAGTGCTATTTTAATGAAGATAATTTTTAATTTGTTATAAATTTAATTTTTTTTTAATAAAAATTATAGAATAATAGTAATTATGAATGATTGCGATTTATTCTTCTCATTTTTATTTTTAATTTTTCTTATACGAAAAGATTTTCCTTTGTAAATATACTATATTTCTATCTATAGACTAAAAACTCATTCATACAAAAAAAGAGTTAATAAATTTTATTGACGTGCAACCTAATAATATTATTATTGATCTATATTAATTGAGTCAGGACTTGTAAGCTTCAAATATAACTATTGGGGGAGTTGAATCGGAGCACTAACGAAACTACTACTTCAGGATTACAAGAGAGTGAAAAACCACATTTCAATCCAAAACCTTAACGTATTAGGTAAATGGATCTTCTTTTATAAATCTAACATTATTCATAGACAATGTAAGACTTTAACCACTTACACTTGCACCCAACATTCTCTCCCACAAGTGTGAGTCCCCAACATTTTATAATAGGATTCAACATCAAATTCAACTCCACTCTCCCACAAAGTCGAACCAAAGCTCTAATACAAATGTTGGAGAGTTTGGAAGAGTCGATTTTGTCTCTCCCGAACTTCCCAACATTTATGTGCCTTATAAAAATAAAAATATTTAGTCTTTAGAAATAGATAATGTTTTAGTCTTAGAGCATGTTGTTTTGTTTTATCAAATTTTATTATTATATGAATTTGTCATTGTAATATATTACAATATTTATTTTAGTCTGTTTCATATTCAGGTTAAAAGGATTAAAATTATATATTTTATCATTATAATAATTAGTTTAAATATAAATAAATTTTACTGTAAAATAACATAAACTAAAAATAAAATAATATACATTTACAAGGATAAAAGAAAACTAAATATAAAAAGTTATGTGTTTGTAGAAGTCAAATATATATTTAAACCTTCAAAATAATTATGGAAAAAAAAATACAAATACAAGTCATTGTATTTATTAATGTTATTAAGAGTAGTTATTTTGTTTTCGTTATTGATTTAGTTATGATACAATATTAATCATTTTTAAGTGATGATTTAAAAATTGTGATATCAACTATTTATTTGAAATAAAAATAGAAGGAATAATTTTCACAGTGAATTGGTAAATAGTCTTATGCCTATAATATAAAATCTAATAAATAAAATTTATTTGTTTATTTTACTCAATAACTATAATTAAATTGGTGATATTTTTTCTGTTCTGTCCATTTGCCACTTGTCCCTCAAAGAAATATCCTTTTGTCTGTTTTCTAATATATTTATTTAATCTATGGTCATCATATATTTACCAAAAAATATCTATCTACATTTTGAGCTGTGTTAGATTGAGCCACTACTCTTTTTCTCTTCTCTTAATTCATTTCCATATTCCAATCCAATATTTAGAAATCACCAAAAAAAAGTGTGATTCATGGCTGCAACCAATACTTCAATCTTTGCTTCTTCAACAAAACCTATCTTCTCTGTCACAACTTCTCATACCATAACAAACACGTTTGGTTAGTTTTTTTTTTCATTTTTGAATCCACTTTTTTTGCAATTATTTATGGACAGTTTTTATGAGTATTTAATTTTAATAATAAAGTGCAAACTTTTTCATGTGTAACACTTTATAATATCTGATGCAGGTAGTAATTTTCTGAATGTTTCATTACCAAGATGTTACCTTATGAAGGAAAGACATGTGAAAGTTAGGCATGTAATCAATGCTGCTTCTGCTGCTTCTGTTGCAACAAGTCCTACAGAAGAAATTCAAGAGTATGAATTCTCACTTAATAGTAATGTTTGATTAACTATGGAGAAGAATGATTATAGAAATATTGTTTGTTGCCTTTATGTAGATTCGATACTTGAATTTGAAGTGTGTTTGGTGTCTGACACCCGATAGTATCTGATGTCTGGTGTCTGACATCGACACTTTCAGTTATTCTAATTTCTCAAACTACTATTAGTATCGACGTGTCAGTATCATGTCTGGTATTCGTGTGTCTCTGCTTCATATGCTATTGATGATTATAGGTACAAGCTACCTTCATGGGCTATGTTTGAATTTGGAAAGGCTGCAGTTTATTGGAAAACCATGAGCGGTGTCCATCCTACTTCAGTAAGTATGAAAAGTATTAAGTTATTTTGAGTTACTTAATCAATTTTTTCTAAATATTTATTTATAAATTATTGCAGGGTGAAAATCTTAAACTTTTCTATAATCCAGCTGCAGCAAAACTTGCTCCAAGTGAAGAATTTGGAGTTGCTTTTAATGGTAATTTGTTGATGCTACATCTTGTATGGAAAATATTTTGATTCATTATAGAACAAAAGTTTGGAGTTTTTTTCTCCATTTGAGTTTTGTTTTTTCATATGTTTAGGAGGTTTTAATCAACCAATTATGTGTGGTGGTGAACCAAGAGTTATGCTAAGAAAGGATAGAGGCAAAGCTGATTCTCCTATATATTCCATTCAAATATGTGTTCCTAAACATGGTAATATGCTACTTTCGATTCTATATGCGCGTAGGATTCACAAGTGTCTAGTGAACTTGATTCTGTCAAATTCAATGTCAATCAAAACATACAATTATTTAGTGTCATATTTTGAACTTTTCTTTTCTTGGTGTAGCATTAAACTTGATCTTCTCATTCACAAATGGAGAAGACTGGGATGGTCCATATAGATTGCAGTTTCGAGTTCCTAAAACCTTACAGAACAAGCCAATTGAATTCTTTAACGAGGTACAATTTTTATACATATATCATAAGTTATATTTATATGTACATTTAATGTCACTAGACAAACTCGAATAAATTCTTCTAAACGTCTCTTGACCGCGTCGTCTTAGAGTAGTTGTTGATGTGCATTATTCTTTTGGTAGGGCTTGGCAGAGGAACTAAGTAAAGAAGGAGCATGTGAAAAAGCAATATTTCCAGACACAACTACAGTTATATCTAAATGTGCCATGGTTGGTAATTTGTCAAAAGAAGGGGTGAGCATTACATTCTTCAATTCTTAGATATGATTACTGTTTTTTTCATAAAAAAAAATATATATTAGTTAGAATTCGAACTCTAGAGTCGAATTTTCTAAACGATGAATGAAAACATCTATGCAGGGTGATCGCTGTGATCTGAATCTTGTTCTGGGGTGCGTCGATCCTAGCTCGCCCATGTACGATCCACTAGCCAATGTAGATGATGGATCATGTCCAATTGAAGTGGATTCTGACTCTGAGGAATAACAAGCATTACAGAAATTCACTTCCATCATGCATATTGTTGTAACTTTTGTTAGTACATAAAAAAGATGTTGTATAATATAAAATGTAAATTGCTCACTTAGCAGTTAGCCCTATACTATTGGAAAAAGTTTAGCAAAAATGTGTTTCAATTTAAACAGATTATTTTGTGTTCATCCTCTGTATCTAAATTAACATATCATTGCTCATGATAACATGTTGGATACATAGTCACATGGTTCACAATTTTTAAAGAAACTTTTAAAGAATTAGATATGTGAGAAGTATACAGAATAACTACGTTGTTTGAGCGGTACGTTATTACCAAAAAAAAAAGTTTTCATTAGAATGAAATAAAATAGATAATTTAAAAATATTAAAGTATCTATTGTTAAATTAATTGAGAGGAAAATTTAATAGTCACATTGGTTGTTAAAGATATTATTTGGACTGTAAAGTGATTGTGAGGAAAATTTTATAATTACAAATAATCAGTTATAAGTAGTTTTTTATTATAAGAGATGTCATTGAGGTTATGCAGTACAAGGAACACAATTCTATCTAGTCATAAAAAGTGTAAAAATATACACATATAATTACATACATCTACAAATATACAACACATTTACATTTTATCCCCTAAAAAATGGATCACTTAGAAATGAATTGGAGAAAGTCCCTCCAATATTTGGGAAAAGGGTGAGAAAACAGATTAGGCCAAGAACAATGCCCCAAGCATATCTACTTTCCCCTAGAGGTGTGATCTCATCTTTTGCAGGTATTTCTTCTCCTCCCCTAAAGAAGGTTGCAAATAATCCCCATGCCAAACACAAAACACTACCACTTAGGCCACCAATACCGAGCAATAATGATGTACCAAAAGATAACAATGTGGCAGTGCTTCTTCCGAACATGGCTTGCGCGATTCGCCCTCCTTCGAGTCTTCCACATGGTAACAAGTTCAAAGAAGTCACCACCATCCCTGCACAAGCATCAAATTGTTCGCGGATAAAACATGTAGATTTGCATATTGTATCATTCTTATTAAAAGAAGAAAAGACGAGACAGAAACTGCAAAAGACGCACCTAATAGTCCGGCAAAAGCAAGTGGATCAACAGGAACTCCAACACCTTCGACAGCATAAGGCAACACATTTCCTAGGTCGTCCGTGTACGGCCCGATAACTAATTGGATAAAAGAAAGCAAAGGGTTGTTATAGAAAAATTGAGGCCTTATGTACCTGCAAATAAAGCAGTAGAAAGTTACAATCAAGAGAAATGCGAATGTTTAGTACTGATAAGATTATGGTCTATAAGCACTTAATTAAGTTTTTTATTCAAACAATGCCTATCTATCATTACTTCTTCTTTGAACAAAGCTACTTTTTGAATATAACTCACAATGCATTATCGCCGCCATTAAAGCTTCCATCAGCCACAAATGCTGCGACAGCAAGCACCAATGAAGTCAAATATGCACTAGCGGTATGCGCAACAGGAATATCGAAAAGAGCTTTCTTGTTTGGGAGAAGAGATTCATAGTTATTCATCACTCCTAAGCAACCTGTCCAATTTGACGGCACCAAGAACGAAGGACTGAGTTTTACACCATAACGAGCAGCCGTTACTCTGGTGGCTATCTGCACAATGAAAAGAATACAACCATAGAACAATTTAAGCCTCAAAAACAAAGATACCAACACAAGTAATTACATTCAAACTTCTTCCATTTTTCAAATTATTGTCTGTGTCCGTGTCAGTGCTTCGTCGTGTCCGTGTCAGTGCTTCAGAGTCTGTGATAAAATTTTCAGGTTTGGTTGAAACCTTAAAAATGACTTACCTCAGAAACTCCTAGAATAAACAAGAAACCACCAAATAGAGGCACAACATTAGCAAGATAATCATCAAATGTAGCATCAGGTTTAAGGAAGAAGCCACTCATCAAAGCAACTGTTCCAAAAGTAGTTACTGCTAATGCAATTGAACTTAAATAGCCAAAGGGGTTGCTCATATTAGTTAACTCAAATTGAAGATCCATTTCTGCTTTTGGTTGCACCATACAAACCTGAATGTATAAATCACACAATTAACCGAAAGCCTTAATAGTAATAAAGTAAGCAAAATCACATTGAATTCATAGCAAACTCAATTGGTTTTTGTTAGAATGATTTAACTAATGTTTAATTTTAAATTTTTATATAAGTATCTTAAATATATCGATGTATCTCTGTATTGGATATGTATCGTATGTGATACTTGTATCGTGTTCGTGCTTCATTGCTTAATTGTAATAAAGTGAGCAAGGCCTCAAATTGATGGCAAAGTATACCTGTTTGGTAATGTCATCTTTTTGTTCTTCCATAAACCATAAAACAACTTCTCTACCTGCTGCATCAGAGAGTTTCTTCTCTAACTTGGGAATCACTTCATCAATCGGTCTCCTTAAATTCCCAATGAAAATCCCTCCGTCGCCAAATCTTCTAACATCCGTCGCAAAAAACGTGTCAAAACCAAAACAACTCTTCAACTGCACAAACAAACAAACAAACAAACACCTTCAGTGCCATTCAAATTCAACAACAACAAAGAGTACTTATTAGCACGAATTTCACCTTATTGAGATCAAGAGCTTTGAAAGTTTCCTCAACTTTTTGTAGCCTTTCTTTTTCCATAACCAAATTACGACGAACCAAGTTGTTAAAAACACCAACAATTGGATTATTCTTAGTTCTTTCATCATCAAGCTCCTTTAACTTTCTATCCGTTCTCTTCTTCTCCAGCTTGATTGCTGCTTCAATGGATGGATTTCCCATAAAGTTCTTAAACTCTTCATCCGTTTTCCAATCCGTTTCTTGTTGTTCTTTCTCATCCTCGTTTGTTTCTCTTCCAACATCACCATTGTTATTGTTGTCGTGTTTGTTAGGAGCAATAGAAACTGGTGATGAATTGGTTTCGTTTTCGTCTTTGAGAGATGAGAATGATTTGAAGTTGAAGGAAGTGGTTTTGAGGTTTTTGGAGCGTAAAGGAAGAAAAGAATGTGTTTTGGAATGGGTGGTGTTGAAAGGAGAGTAAGTAGAAGAAAATAGAGAAAGTGTTGCCATTTTTGGAATGATGATGACTTGAATTGAATTGAATGAAGTATTTGTGGAGTGTGCATGGTTGAAGTCGAGAAGGTTGGAGAAGTTTAAGGAAGTTTCAAGTACATTAAAAGTTGTCTTTTTCTTGCTTCTCTTCTACTCCCTCCGTCTCATAAAAAGTGTCTTATTTGAGCAATGCACGGTTCTTAAGAAAATGATTAGATGTGTTGGTTGTAGTGAAAAAGTTAATGTCATTTACTAAAATATCCCTATTAAATGTAGTTGATAAAGTAGTTGAATAAAGTGAAATTTAATGAATAGGGGTATAGTAGTGGAAAAATAATAATAATTACAACATTGGTAATGTAAATGGACAATTATTTTGAGACATAGAAAAAGTGCAAATGAGACACTTTTTATGAGACGGATGGAGTATATAGTTTGGTTTTGAAGTTGATGTTCACTTAAAATTGGAAGTATTAAAAAACATTTGATATTAATATATTTTTTTAGCAACTTTATATTAAAAATAAGATTATTAGAAATACTCTAATCCAATTAAAAAAGGAATTTACAAGTACAAATAATCATTAAGATTATTTAAGATATTGAAGAGAATTTTTACATTATGCATAAAAATTACAGTAAAGTTTTTACTTAAAGCATATTGCAAACCACCATCAAGTAAACATTTTTATCTTGAATATGATTTCTTCTGGATTCCCTACTATATTTTTGAATAAAATTTCATTTTTTATTTTCCATATACACCAACAAGCAGCCAATCAAATAACATCCACCTTTTATTGTTTATCTGCCCTTTCAGCATCATGACAGACTTTAAAAATTGATTACAACAACCATCTTCCACTTAGAAATTTTTGCCCAACCAAATTTGAATTTTATCCCACACTAATCTCACCATAAAGCAATTTAATATTACATGATCTATATTTTCAACATGTCCGAAACAGAGCACACAAGTTATGTCATGAGGACTATGGATAATTTCCCTACTAGCTAACTGCATCCTTGTTGATAACCTATTATGGAAAAGTTTCCATCCAAATATTTTTATTTTTTATGAAATTTTTAATTCCCACACCACCTTTAGGGCCTGCTTTTTCAATAGGCACTGAATGTTCAGAATCCTGCATAAATTTAGTGTAGTGTGACTTAACAGAAAAAAGTATTCTCATTGGCCATACCACCAAATCTTCTTGAATACAACTAGGAGTTATCTCAGATAGGATAACTAACATAACATGACATCTTTTTCTCCCACTTTTAGTTTTATGATAAGTTCCTCTTCTGAAAATCTACAATTTAATCTCCAATGTCAAATATCTCCACTTCACTCACCCATATTCCTTATACTGGCATATTTATTATCACAGACTTGGAACAAGTTTGGGAATTACATTATCAAGGAAGTATGTCACAACCATTTAGCTAACCAAAAGGGAATATTCTCTCTATCTCCTAACTTGTATGATAACATCTACATAAGCCCATCAACCCTGTCACAACCTCTAATCTTCATGATGTCTTTCCACCACAATGATTTTTTTTCTATGCCTTTCACTAAACCACAATCTTATATGCAACCTACCATATCTCTCTTGCAGGATTCCTACCCAAATTGAACTATTTCTTTAATCTTTAGTATTAGTGAGATAAACTACTAAAATCAAATATTCTATTTGTCATACCCTAAATTTTGACCACAAGATTTCCCATCATTGTGCAAATCATCACCACAATATGGATGTACCTTCATACCTCATCAATCCTTTCAAAGATTATTGAGCATTCACCTCAACCAAGAATTAGGGTTTTGAACCCTCTCAAAGCATTCAGACAAAGGATTAATCAAGAATTGACATGATCTTCAACTTGTCAAGCCTCTCAAACATCCATGAAGGGTCAAGAGGTCTCCCACACCAAGAATCAAGCACAAGAATGCAACATCTCAAGTTGATCAAGCCTCAAGATCATCAGTGTCACCAAATCAGAGTTTTGGTCGACCAAGGCCTCCAGAGAGAAATTTTCATCTGGGCATGAGCCATTACTTCAAAACATGATCCAAGAAGCTTAAAGGGACCTCATGGATCCAACCATAAGTTCAAAATAGCCTCAGGGGATGCATTAATCAAAAATCAGGAATTAGAGTTTCTTGACGTAATTCACCCCTAAGTTGACTTTTGAAGCAAGGCATGAGCCAAAACCTCAAGGAATGTTTTGAAGACCTCAAATATCTTATATTGATCCTCTTACAAGTTCAAATGGACAAAAAATATCTTATATACTAATTTCGATTCTAAATGTGCGTATGATTCTTCACATGTGTCTGTGAATGTGATTTTGTCAAATTCACTGCCAATCAAAACATACAATTATTTAGTATCATACTCTTGAACTTTCTTTTCTCGGTGTAGCATTAAACATCTTCTCATTTACAAATGGAGAAGATTGGGATGGTCCATATAGATTGCAGTTTCGAGTTCCTAAAACCTTACAGAACAAGCCAATTGAATTCTTTAATGAGGTACAATTTTTATACATATATCATAAGTTACATATATATGTACATTTAATGTCATTATAAAATTGAATAAAATTTTCCAAACGTCTCATCACCCAGTCGTCTGATCTCCATCAAGCGACTAACTGCTTCGTTTCATGACCAAGGGAATACGTGTCCCTCATGAACATATAGAAAGGGAGCATTTTAGAGAAGGTTTTGATGTGTAATATTCTTATGGTAGGGTTTGGCAGAGGAACTAAGTAAAGAAGGAGCATGTGAAAAAGCAATATTTCCAGACACAACTACAATTATATCTAAATGTGCTATGGTTGGTAATTTGTCAAAAGAAGGGGTGAGCATGACATTCTTCAATTCTTTGATATATTTACTCTTTTTTTTCATTAAAAAAAATATTAGTAGTTAGAATTCGAACTCTAGAGTCGAATTTTCTAAACGATGAATGAAAACATCTATGCAGGGTGATCGCTGTGATCGGAATCTTGTTCTGGGGTGCGTTGATCCTAGCTCGCCCATGTACGATCCACTAGCCAATGTAGATGATGGATCATGTCCAATTGAAGTGGATTCTGACTCTGAGGAATAACAAGCATTACAGAAATTCACTTCCATCATGCATATTGTTGTAACTTTTGTTAGTACATAAAAAAGATGTTGTATAATATAAAATGCAAATTGCACACTTAGCAGTTAGCCCTATACTATTGGAAAAAGTTTAGCAAAAATGTGCTTCAATTCAAACAGACTATTTTGTGTTCATCCTCTGTATCTAAGTTTTTTTTTCTAAAAGCCAATTGAATTAGAAATGAATAGAACACAAATCAGTGTTCTAAAAGACAGATACAACAAAAGGATAACAGCAGAGAAATTCCCAACCAACTCTAACGGCTAGCCACCTAACGGGTCCATACAAAAAGCCAAAAAATCAGAGTTGGACTTACAAATTTCACCTTCTCTAAAACACCTCCACACCCTAATTTTAATATCCCAGCATAAATTATCAAGATTAAAACTTTTGTTTTCAAAAAGAATGGAATTCCTACTGAGCCAAATACTCCATAAGGTAATCAACCAAACAGCTCCCAGCTTCTGATTTCCGTCTTTAGAGTTGCTGAAGTCACACCAGTCCATGAGGAAGTCAAAACTGTTTCCTGCATAAAAGCTTCCGCTACCGCACCAGTCGCCAATTCTCTCCCACACTGCCGTAACAGGCCCACAAGAGAAGCACAAATGTTGAACATCTTCCTCTTCCAAGTTGCAGATCCCGCAAGTGGTATCCAAAACCAATCCTCTCTTGATCAGTTCAGTTTTAACCGCGACTCTCCCCCAAAAAACTCTCCAGCCAAAGCATTTAAGTTTAGGCGCGACTTTTAAATTCCACAGCAAACTAAACACAGTAGACGCAGGATGGTTAGAGAATAAAGAAGAAATAGGACAGAGATCGGTCTCGATGTTCTTCATTAGAGCATAGTAAACTTCCTTTACTATATAACTTCCGTCAACTGAACCCTTCCAAGAAACTTCATCCTTCGAGCCGCTGGCAGGAAAACGGTCACCTATACAGTCCTTCAGTTCAGAAAATTGGCCTGCGCAACGCTGTTGTATAGAAGCAGACAGCCCAATTCTATCCCAATTCCAATCTACAGAGGAAAAAAGGCCTGCATCAAAAACAGTGGCGCATTTGTTGGTGCTTAATTTGTAGAGATCCTCGAAGTTCCTAGCAAGGATCTGATCTTGAGCCCATTTTGCCGTCCAAAACGGAATAGTTTTACCGTCTCCCAATTGATATTTGATATGATCTGCAAAACAAAAACCATTGTTAGATAAAAATTTCCCACTGCTGATGATATCCTTCCACCAGTGCGAAGACGACTTAGTGTAAAGGAAGTTATCAGCGAGAATGAGATGGTTGATCGCTCCATATCTCGCTTTCAGAAAATCCAACCACAAAGCTTTGTTCTCCGCTAACATCCTCCACTTCCATTTAGTGAGCAAAGCTATGTTAAATTCCTCCATACGTCTAATACCGAGCCCTCCTTTTTCCTTCGAAGAACAACAGACCTCCCAATTTAACCAATGAATTTTGCGTTTGAACTCACTTCCTCCCCAGAGAAAATTACGCCTTAACGTGTCAATTCTCTTAAGAACCGCCTTAGGTTCCTTATAAAAAGAAAACCAGTAACACGGTAAACTAGACAGCACCGAGTTGATAAGCACCAATCTACCAGCCATTGAGAGAGACCTAGCATACCAGGAGTGCAGCTTCTTTCTGATTTTAGAAATGATAGGATTCCACCCTAAAATCCTTCTTGGATTGAATCCTATAGGAATGCCTAAGAAAGAAAAATTCGCGTTTTCGATCTTACAAGAGAGAAAAGAGGAAGCCACCAGGAGAAAGTGAGGACTAACATTCAAACCGATAATCCTACTTTTGTTGAAATTAACTTTAAGACCCTAGATTAACTCGAATCCTCTCAAAATTGCCTTGATGCTCCAAAGATTGCTCCAACTTCCCTTGCCAATGATGAGGGTATCATCTGCATACTGTATAAGATCAACTGTAACCTCAGCATCCACCTTAAAACCTTCAAAGCTGCCATTTGAAACCGCCTTGTTCATCAGACCTTTTAAACCTTCGGCAACCATCAAGAAAAGGAAATGGGCCAAAGGATCCCCCTGGCGAAGACCCCTATCCGCTGCAATTTCAAGAGTAGAACTGCCGTTAACTAACACAGAAAGATAACTTTTGAAAATAATAGCTTTCATCCACTTTCTCCATCTTGCCCCAAAACCCAGGTTGACTAACATAGTTCTGAGAAAATTCTAGCTGACGCAATCATATGCTTTAGAGAAATCCACTTTAAATAAAAGGCAATCCAAACAATCCCTAGTAGCCATGTCCACCGTTTCGTTTGCTATCACCACTCCGTCCATGAGATTCCTGTCTTGAATGAAAGCCGTCTGACAAGGAGAAATAACTTTACCTATGACGGTTTTCAATCTCAAAGCTAGAAGTTTAGAGATAATCTTGTGCATACTACCAACTAAACAAATGGGTCTGAAGTCTCCGAGTTTTGTGGGGTTATCTACTTTCGGAATGAGCGTGAGAAAAGAAGATAGCAAGGCTTTAGGGATGAAAGCGTTGTCGTAGAAACCTAGAACAAACCTGACTATGTCATCCTTCATGAAGCTCCAACAGTTTTTGATAAAATTGAAATTGTAACCATCCGGCCCAGGGCTTTTAAATCCGTCGCAACTCCACACAGCTGCCCTGATCTCCTCTTCAGTGAAAGGTTTTTCTAAAAGCTTTGAATCCGTAGCAGACAGCTTGTTGAAAAAGCAGTTAAGAAGCTCAGGTCTAGCAGGCAAAGGTTCGGAGTAAGCTTCCTTAACATATCTAAAAGTTTCAGCCTTCACCCCCTCCACCGTGTCCACTATCCCCTCCATTGTCTCCAACCTGCCAATGTACTTGCTGCGTTGTCTACCTCTAATCCATTGATGGTAAAACTTAGAATTTGAGTTCCCATCCTTGGACCACCTTCTTCTAGCCTTCTGACCCAACATATTGTCCTTAGTGTTGAGCTTTCTCCAAAAGGAATCACTTTTGGCTGCTCTCAAAGAGATAAGCTCTTCCACATCCTTGCTTGCTGCTGTACAAAGCAATTCATCAGCTTTATTCAATTCTTCGACGTCTTCTTCGATAGAAAGATCTATCCAACCAAAAGCTTCGTCCCTCCACACTTTGATTTTTTGTTTCAAAATCCTGAGCTTTTCCTTTAGAACGAACTCAAGTTTACCTTTGATCTCCATAGTTCTCCATTCCTTCTCTGCAAAAGACAGAAATCCCGGATTGTCGAACAAACAGTCATTACTTTTGAAAGGCTTAGGGCCCCAGTTTACAGAAGAGATCTTCACCCAAATAGGACTGTGATCAGATATGTCCCTGTTACCCACAACCTGATGCACCATACCCCAATTCTTGATAATCTCATCATCAAACAAGAATCTGTCCAACCGGCTCATAGATTTACCGTCGCCGCTGTACCATGTGAATTTTCTATCTGAAATAGGGAGATCTTCCACCCCCATACTAGCAATAAAGTCTCGAAATTCGTCCATCTCCACATAATTGGCATGACTAAGTTTACCAATTCTTTCAGAAGGAACTAAAGTTGCGTTGAAGTCATCACCCAGAATCCAGGAGCCGTTAGAGAAAATAGATTTTAATCTGCACAAATCACCCCAAAGTTTCCTTTTGTCTCTAAGTCCACAGCCAGAATAAACATTAATAAGATAAAAGATTTCGTTATTCCAGATAATCTTGATTCCCAGAAAACCTTGGCCTTTGAAAGAACCTATAGCATTAATCGTGTTTACATTCTAAAGCGTAATTAAACCCCCAGATTGCCCAATCGAACACATCTCCATGATTCCATAAGCATCTAATAAGATTCTCCTCAACTAAACTGGTTTTAGATTCCTGAATGAAAAATATGTCAGCATTACCTTCCTTAATGATACAGTTGATTCTTCTTCTCTTGGTCGAAGAACCGCTCCCCCTTATATTGAGAGATCCAATAATCATCTGCAGTTTTTGTTGTTCTCCTTCTGACCCTCTGCTCTTCTTCTATCTTCTTCTTCCATTTCTTCAATTATTCTGATTACTTCGTTAGAACCTTCACGAGCCAAACCTGCCTTTGATATCCCTAAATTTGATATCGCCTCCCATGTTTGAGCTCCCACCCTAGACTGAATGTTGGCCCAGAACTTCTGATTACAGCATCTGATGTCGGAATCCGTCGTTTGGTCACAACAAAGAACCGCTCCGGCTGAGAAGTTATCTGAAGCATCTGACTTAGACAGCGAATAAGAGATGTTGTCTTTCTCAGAATGGGGAAAAGGGATTTTACCCAAGACTTCAAAGAATGAGGGTTGAGAAAAACTCTCAATAGGATCCTCCTCCAAATCGGAATTGGGCTTAACCAACCTCTTCACTTTGCCTTTAGATTTCTTCTTGTGATTGGGCTTACCTTTCAAAGGCCCAATAACATCTGTTATCCTTTTCAATTTAAGTCTCCTAAAAGATCCTTTAGAGGGAGCTTTATCAGAGGGCTGGATAGCTTCCTGAAAAACGGGACCCACCAAAATATCAGGACAGTGTTGATTGGACACTTCCTCAAACTCCTTTACTCCAACACTGACAGAACTCTTCTTTTCACGCAAAAGTTGAATTTTGGGCTTCTCGGAAACTCCCACCTCTGCATTTAGCCTCAATATAGAGTCAGCTACCACCTGTTCTGAGCCAGCTAGCATAGGCACAGAGTCCCTACGTTTTGCTCTTTCCATCTCCGAGCAACTCCCCGACGTAGAATTCGCCAGAACCGTCGCTAACTCTTCCTCCCTTCCAACAAACTCCGTTCCTGCGCACTCTACATCCTCCTCTTCATGAAAGTTCCACTCCGAACCAGACTCCGACGAAGAAACCACTAACGGATTAGGAGTAACATTCTTGTTAAGCACAATACGAAGGGGACCGTGGAAGTCTTCACACATCTTAATGGTGAACTCCTTTTCGTTGATAAGGACATTGAACGTCTCGTTGATAACCACCCCACAATAAGTCTTCACCATGAACCTTGCAACATTCATGCAATCACCCTTATTGGTGTTGTCATCTGCGCAAACAAAGCTACCAACAGTTTTAGCTAAAACCTCAAAGAAAGAGAAGTTCCAAGCTTGACAGGAAATCCCATAACATCTGAGCCAAGTCACCCTCTCCTTATCCACGAAAGAATCGTTCCACTCTTTAATGTCAGAAAACCATTGCCTCCACCAATCCTCTCCTTCCCTGATAAGATCTTTGATCTCTCCTGGTTCTGATTCTTCCAGAAGGCAAAGGTTTGAACCCAAAAGTGAAACCTTGATTGTGAAATATCCCTCTAACTCGAAACTGGAACGTATGTTATAAGTCATTCCGGATTGATGGACAATCCCCACATAAGCTTTGGTAAGCCTATCCAGATCTTCCTTCTTAGATTCATACTTGATGAAGGATTTCTTCGGTCCTGAGCTACCTCTGTGTACCACCTCTGCGAAAGATCTTCTGTCATGCAATCCGTCTCCCGATAACTTCCTCCTCCGGTTGAGGTCTTCTGAGTTGTTCTCAAAATGGTGAGGATAAGCTGGTTTGTTGAACGAGTTCCTATCCCCTTTTGTCTTCTCCATCCTGATGAACCTAGGGACATTTGCATGCATCTTGACCTTCTCAATAAAGATATTATCGAGCTGAGTTGCAAGCATCCTAACATCTAACACATCAACGAATCTCGCGAATCCAAAACGTTTTCCGGCTTTGTTTCTCTTAGGTGGTATAACCACTTCTCCGATCTCCCCGTACTCCTTGAAGATTTTGAAAAGGTCCTCCGCCTTGTAGCTCTCAGGGAACTCTGATAAATAAAAGGATTGAACCTCTCTGCTACCTTTTCTGCAAATCCAATCCTTTGAGGAATGAGAATCCCACCTACCAATTTTAGCGTCACCCTTCCTTTTTCTGTTGACTACCCTTCTCCACTCTCCTTTCTCCATTCCCTTCTCCACTCTCCTTTACATCACAAAGTACTTATTCTCTATAATGCTTTCCAATTCACTGACCTACTTGTTGAGAAGGATATGTAATTACTCCTTGGATTTATGTTTTCACAAGAGGCGTGTGTGAAGAAATTAATATTTGCGTGATGCAAGATGAATTTATAGTATTCAGCTGTAAAACAAGGATGCCAACAACATGAAATACTTTACACATAGCTATAACATATCATTGCTCATGATAACATGTTGGATACTTAGTCACATGGTTCACAACTTTTAAAGAATTAGATATGTGAGAAGTATACAGAATAAGTAGTTTGTTTGAAATGCGTTCAGATATAGTCAGTATGTTTTTACCAAAAAATATTTTTCATTAGAATGAAATAAAATAGATAATTTAAAAATATTAAAGTATCTATTGTTAAATTAATTGAGAGGAAAATTTAATAGTCACATTGGTTGTTAAAGATATTATTTGGACTGTAAAGTGATTGTGAGGAAAATTTTATAATTACAAATAATCAGTTATAAGTAGTTTTTTATTATAAGAGATCTCATTGAGGTACAAGGAACACAATTCTATCTAGTTATAAAAAGTGTAAAAATATACAACATATATACATTTTATCCCCTAAAAAATGGATCACTTATAAATGAATTGGGGAAAGTTCCTCCAATATTTGGGAAAAGGGTGAGAAAACAGATTAGGCCAAGAACAATGCCCCAAGCATATCTACTTTCCCCTAGAGGTGTTATCTCATCTTTTGCAGGCATTTCTTCTCCTCCCCTAAAGAAGGATGCAAAAAATCCCCATGCCAAACACAAAACACTACCATTTACGGTACCAGTACCAAAAAATAATGATATACCAAAAGTTAATAATGTAGCAGTGTTTCTTCCGAACATGGCTTGCGCGATTCGCCCTCCTTCGAGTCTTCCACATGGCAATAAGTTCAAAGAAGTCACCACCATCCCTGCACAAGCATCAAATTGTTCGCGGATAAAACATGTAGATTTGCATATTGTATCATTCTTATTAAAAGAAGAAAAGACGAGACAGAAACTGCAAAAACGCACCTAAAAGTCCAGCAAAAGCAAGTGGATCAACAGGAACTCCAACACCTTCGACAGCATTGGGCAACACAATTCCTAGGTCGTCCGTGTACGGCCCGATAACTAACTGGATAAATGAAAGCAAAGGGTTGTCATAGAAAAATTCAGGCCTTATGTACCTGCAAATGAAGCAGTAGAAAGTCACAATCAAGAGAAATGCTAATGCATAGTACTTATAAGATTATGGTCTATAAGCACTTAACTAAGTTGTTTATTCAAACAATGCCTATCTATCATTACTTCTCCTTTGAACAAAGCTACTTTTGCATATAACTCACAATGCATTATCGCCGCCATTAAAGCTTCCATCAGCCACAAATGCAGCAACAGCAAGCACCAATGAAGTCAAATATGCACTAGCGGTACGCGCAACAGGAATATCAAAAAGAGCTTTCTTGTTTGGGAGAAGAGATTCATAGTCATTCATCACTCCTAAGCAACCTGTCCAATTTGCCGCCACCAAGAACGAAGGACTGAGTTTTACACCATAACGAGCAGCCGTTACTCTGGTGGCTATCTGCAGAATGAAAAGAATACAGCCACAGAACAATTTAAACCTCAACGACATAGCCACAGACACATGTAGTTGCATTCAATTACTGTCATCTTTCAAATTTTTGTCCGTGTCATGTTCGTGCTTCATAATCTGTGATAAAATTTTCAGGTTTGATTGAAACCTTAAAAGTGACTTACCTCAGAAACTCCTAGGATAAACAAGAAACCACCAAATAGAGGCACAACATTAGCAAGATAATCATCTAATGTAGCATCAGGTTTAAAGAAGAAACCACTCATCGAAGCAACAGTTCCAAAAGTAGTTACTGCTAATGCAATTGAAGTTAGATAGCCAACGGGATTGCTCTGATTAGTTAACTCAAATTGGAAATCCATTTCTGCTTTTGGTTGCACCATACAAACCTGAATGTATAAAGAACACAATTAACCAAAAGCCTTAATTTCAATGGAGCACGGATAATATCTAAAATCTATGTCGTATCAGATGCGGTACATACCGATAAACCACTAATATGATGACACGTCTCCACATGCTGTGGATATGACTAGTTAATTTCATGAATATTCAGAATATTCATATTTCTAGAACATGAATCAATCTTCATCCTTAATTCTTCTTTCTCTCAACTTTAACTATCTTTTATTTTTTTTTCATAATTCTTTTACCAATTACTATCAAATTTTGCAAAATCAATTGGTTTTTGTTAGAGAACGATTTAACTAATATTTTATTTTATTTTTTTATATGTATATATCTTAAAGTAACGTATCCTAATCCTAAGTTTTTCAATGACTAACGAATCTCCGTATCAGATGCATCAGATATGTATCGTATGTGATACTTGTATCATGTTCGTGCTTCATTGCTTAATTGTAATAAAGTGAGCTAGATCTCAAATTGATGGCAAAGTATACCTGTTTGGTAATGTCATCTTTTTGTTCTTCCATGAACCATAAAACAACTTCTCTACCTGCTGCTTCAGAGAGTTTCTTCTCTAACTTGGGAATCACTTCATCAATCGGTCTCCTTAAATTCCCAATGAAAATCCCTCCGTCCCCAAATCTTCTAACATCCGTCGCAAAAAACGTGTCAAAACCAAAACAACTCTTCAACTGCTCAAACAAACAAACAAACACCTTGAGTGCAATTCAAATTCAACAACAACAAAGAGTACTAATTATCATGAATTTCACCTTATTGAGATCAAGAGCTTTGAAAGTTTCTTCAACTTCTTCTAGCCTTTCTTTTTCCATAGCCAAATTACGACGAACCAAGTTGTTAAAAACACCAACAATTGGATTATTCTTAGTTCTTTCATCATCAAGCTCCTTTAATTTTCTATCAGTTATCTTCTTCTCCAGCTTGATTGCTGCTTCAATCGATGGATTTCCCATGAAGTTCTTAAACTCTTCATCCGTTTTCCAATCTGTTTCTTGTTGTTCGTCTTTGAGAGATGAGAATGATTTGAAGTTGAAGAAAGTGGTTTTGAGGTTTTTGGAGCGTACAGGAAGAAAAGGAGAGTGTGTTTTGAAATGGGTGGTGTTGAAGGGAGAGGGAGTGTAAGAAAATGGAGAAAGTGTTGTCATTTTTGGAAGAGCTATGCTATCTTTACACCCTTTTTCCTTACACAGTCTTTTACACCGTATACAAGCAAGGAAGAAATGTTTTTTGGCACAGTAATTAAGGCAAAACAAGTTATTAAAAAATTAAAACTTATACTCTTCTGATCTATATTATACACCAAAGTTATTTTTTAGATATATTGAATAATTAATGTATCTGACTTATATATAAATCAGATATATTAATTATTCAATATATCTAAAAAATATTTTTTATTTATAATATTGGACGGATAGTGTATATTGTATGTATAAACACACAGTGTTGATGTAAACTTATCATTTTCCATTATGAAATGATGATGAATTGAATGAAGTATTTGTGGAGTGTGGTTGAAGTCAAGAAGGTTGTAGAAGAAGTTTAAGGAAGCTTCAAGTACATCAAAAGTTGTCTTTTTCTTGGTATAGTTTGATTTTGAATATGAAGTTGAAGTTGAAGTTGATGTTTATTTTACATTGAAATATAGTGTTAAAATATTTGATTTTGAGAAATGGGATGAATTAAATTAATTTTATATTGTGAATCCATAAAAAAGATGTATTTCGCTAAATTATACTCAAATGATATTAGATTACAGTGTAAGTGTGTCTTTATTAAACTCTTTGATTTTAATCTTAGTATTAGTGAGATAAATGACTAAAATCAAATATTTCATGAGCATGTTTGTTTTTAGTTTGCAAGATTGTGGCTGTATTGTAGCTTCTCATTTTTATATTGAAATTTGACTTGTAAATAATATTTAGAAGCTAGTTGAATTGTCAAACATATACTACATATATTATAGGGACCAAGTTCAATAAAAATTTATTTTTGCAAGAATTAAAAGAAAATAAAACATTATCAAAGATTAAATAAAAAGTATTTGTAAGTACAAAAATTAAATAAAAAATTACAGATACTCAAATAATATTGCTAGGACTATTTACATGGAGACAAGTGAAAGCAATTGATCAAACATTGTAGGTGATTCCAATCAGAAGTGGAAAAAAGTTGGCTTCAAGAAATAATTCAAGAATGGTGACAAGCATGAAGACAGTTCAGAATCCTTCATGAGAGTGGGTGATAAAGGCAATAAATGCTCAAAAGGGTTTGATAAAAAAATTCAATGTTACAAATGTAAGAAGTTTGGTAATTTTGCTGATAAATGATGGTCAAGTAAAACAAAGCAAAAGATGAGTAAGGAAGATGCAGCATGTGCAACACAAGATCGTAATTTTGAATTTAAATAGTGTATTAATAATGGTTCCAACCACTTAGATTAGTTTGAATCAAGAAAAATGATTTCTTGATGTAGGCTGCTCTAATCATATGATTGAACAAAAGGAAAGGTTGGTTGATATTGATATAACTTGAGCAAGCAAAGTTTAATTTGTGTGCTTCATGTATTGTCAAGATGATCTAATGTAGTGAAGTTTATGGATGGTATAGCTGCACGTCAATTGAATAGTAGTTGTTTAGTTTTGATGATGAACACTTAATATCAAACGATATCCAATGAAGTTAGTATATGTTGTGAATTGATGTTGTCAATAACAGAACAAAGTTATGAGAAATTTGAGTTTCTTGAACAAACACAAGAAACTCTATTAGGTTTCACAAAGAAAAAGAGAAAAAGGAAGAAGAAGAATAGAGAATTGGTTAAAATGGTTTTACTATTCACTTTATCAATAAGGGTTCAAAGATTACAAGTGAATACCAACAATTAACCTCTCTCACCCTAATTAGGATTTGCACCACACCCTTAAAGATGAGAGACTAGCATGCTATTTATAAGAAAACTAACATACTAACCTAATGGGCTTTTACACACAAACCCATTACACAAGCTAATTTAGGGAACAAGTTAACTTAAAAAATTGGGCTTACAAACAAGACCCAATTCGACATACTAACTTAAATTACAAGTTAATATATTTTGATAGTATACTCGAACATATTTCGACTACAGCATACAAGATCAGCATGTGAACACACTTCGACTTCATACTAAACCTTCTTTCGAACCATGAAATTACCCTTGTCGACACTAGAGTTTGATCCAAATACCACAAATCTCCACCTTAGAACAAACTCTACACTAACAAGAGAACAAATTAGTTTTCATCATGCAGTTTTATCAACTGCATACAGTGAAAAAAATTGCTACTCGGCAATGTTTTCTCCTTCTCCGATAGGGCAGCGTTCATCTTCTCTGATCCTTTCAACGCTTCTAACAAACCTTGTTGAACAAGAAGGGCTTGCATATTCAAGCGCCACAAACCAAAATCATTCACACCGGTGAATTTCTCAATCTCATACTTTGTTGACGACATCTTCTACTCCACGCTCAACGCACCAGTTTGTTATGAAAAATAATGTCTTGAAACAAAGTATAAACAGTTTCTTTATGATCAAGAAACACACAAGGGTTAGGGTTAACGGAAAATCAAGAAGAAGAACAAGGATTGGTTATAACTGTTATTCTTTACTTTCTCTATAAAACAGATTACAAGTACTCAAGAATAACAAATAACCCTCTGACGAAATGCAACCTCACATCGATGTGCTTGGTTCGCTCATGTCAGGTCTAGTACAGACCATAACATACATCAAAGAACACACTATATTAGCATATGTAATGTTATTCATATAAGCTCTTTCGACATCAGTACTGGGACACTTATCTATATTCAGCTTGAATTGAAGGATTGTCGGAGTCACAACAGGATTTGAATTCGACATACCAAACTTTTCGAGAATCTTCCGTATGTATGCCTCTTGAGATAAGCATAACTTCGACTGTTTTCTATCTCTTTGGATGTCAATCCCAAGAATCCTGGACGCAACTCCCAAATCCATCATGTCGAACTCCTTATTGAGTTCAGCCTTCACCCTCATTATATCTTCGACATTGTTGCTTGCTATTAGAATATCATCCACATAAAGCAACAAAATAACAAATGAATTACCAGGTCGAAATCTGAAGTAAACACAGTGGTCGAACTGATTTCTAATGAAACTTATGTGTGCCATGAACTTGTCGAATCTCCTATTCCACTATCGAGGAGATTGTTTCAGTCTATATAAAGATCTCTTCAGCTTTCACACATAATATTCCTTCCCCCTTTCGACATACCCTTCAGGTTGCCTCATCAAGATTGTTTCATCTAGATTGCCATACAAGAACGCAGTCTTCACATCCATATGTTCTAGTTCAAGGTCGAACTGTGCCACCGTGGCAAGCAACATTCGAATGGACATGTGCTTCACAACAAGAGAGAACACATCAATGAAGTCGACATCTTCTTTCTGAGTGAAACCCTTAGCTACCAATCTTGCCTTGTATCTCTTCAACGTCACTCCTTCAATTTTTTCCTTAACTTTGAAAATCCGCTTACAACTGATTAACCTGGCTCCAGCAGGTTTCTTGATCAGTTCCCAGGTGTTGTTATCATGAAGACATTTTATTTCATCATCCATGGCCTTCAGTCATTCAGTCTTATTTCGACTCCTCATAACTTCCTTATAGTCTCGATGTTCTTCGTCTAAAACCTCACTTGCAGAGATTAAGGCATAAGCTATAATATCTGTATACCCAAGTCTCTGAGGTGGCTTGATGACTCTTCTCGACCTATCTCTTGCCAGTAGGTAGTCATCGACAGTTTCCTCAGTCTCTTCAGCATCTTGCTCTTCTTCTTCGACTTCATATGGGTTATGCACTTCAGCATCAACATGTTCCACCTCAACAAGAATCACTTCCTGTTCCAGCTCTTCGTCAGCATCATCAGTTTTCTTGAAGGCCATCTTAGCTTCATTGAAAACTACATCTCGACTGGTGATACACCTCTTGTGGCCTGGCTCTAGGAACCAAAGCCTATAAGCTTTGACTTCTTCAGGGTATCCCATGAACATGCATTTCAGAGCTCTAGGTCCGACCTTGTCTTGCCTAATGTGAGCATAGGCCATGCACCCAGATACTCTCAATTTTTTGAGATCTGATGGATGTCCTGACCAAAGTTCTTCAGTGTCTTCATATCTAACGCGGTCGAAGGACATCTGTTTATCAAATATGTTGTTGTTGAAATAGCCTCAGCCCAAAACACCTTCTTTAACCCAGCACTAGTCAACATGCATCTAACTCTTTCCAAAATAGTTCAATTAAACCTTTCCGCCAAACAATTTTGTTGTGGAGTACCTGCAGTAGTTTTGTGTCGTACAATACCTGAGGCAGCACAAAAGCTGTCGAACGCCTCATTGCAAAATTCAAGGCCATTGTCGGTTCTCAACCTCTTGACCTTTTTGCCAGTCTGATTTTCGACCAGAGTCTTCCAACCTTTGAAATTCTCAAAAGTTTCATCCTTTGTCTTATGGATGAATACCCATAACTTTCTGGAATAATCATCGACTATGGATAGAAAATACCTTGCTCATGAATGTGATGGACACCTTGCAGGCCCCCAAAGATCAGCATGGATGTAATCAAGGGATCCATGTGTTTGTTGTTTGCCTTTGTTGAACTTCACTCTGCAAGTTTTTCCAAGTACACAGGGTTCACAAAATTTCAGCTTTTCGACTTTGTCTTCACCAAGCAGATTTTGTTTCCCCAATTCGACTAGACCCCTTTCACTGACATGGCCTAATCTCATGTACCAAATTTCTGTCTTCGACAAAGGTTTCGTGGATGCAACATTTGTCGAACCACTTACAACTTCAGCCTCAAGGGTATACAAGCCTTATTTCTTCACGCCTCTCAAGACTTCCTTTGACCCCTTCATGACTCTTAGGATACTTTTCTCTCCTTGAAAAACATATCCCTTCTTGTCGAATTCACCAAGAGAAATCAAATTTCTCTTCAAATCACGTACACACCTGACTTCAGTCAATAGCCTTATTGACTCATTATAGAGCTTGAATCTCATAGATCCAATACCTGCAATTTTGCAAGCTTTGTTGTTTTCCAGCAGCATTGATCCACCATCTTGATCACACAATTCCTCAAACACGTCTTTGTTTGGATTCATGTGCCAAGTGCAACCTGAATTCATAATTCACTCCTTTCTTGAGTCGTTGCTTGAAACTACAAGAACATCAGATGAGTCGAAGTCATCTTGAACAATGGTTGTGTTGCCATTATCCTTACCTCCATGATCTTTCAGGCGTTCAGGGCACACCTTTCTTGTGTGACCCTCCTTCTTACAGTGATAGCATTGAATACCAAATGTCTCGCCACTATAAGACTTCTACTGACTTTTACCTTTCTTCTTGTCGAACTTATCATCCTTTCACAAGAATTTTCCCTTAACAACCAAACCTTCACCAACCATCGAAGGTTTATGCTCCTTTCGTTCATTCAAGTCCTTAGAATACAAGGCTGATTGAACTTATTCAAAGCTCAGGGACTCCCTTCCATACATGAGAGTTTCTATGAGCATATGTTCTGGGCAAAGCGCACAACAGCAACAGTGCTTGATCTTCATCATCGATATTCACATCTATATTTTCAAGATCAATTAAGAATCGACTTGTTGAACATATCCAACTACTCAACTAACACTTTGTCTTCACTCATCTTGAATGAATACAAAGCTTGCTTCAGGTATAGTCGATTCACCAGCGATTTGGTCATGTACAAACTTTCAAGTTTCAACCATAACCCTGATGTCGTAGTCTTCTTTGATATTTGTCTGAGAACCTTATCACCAAGGCTCAACAATATTGCACTGTGGGATTTCTCTATCATAGTCGTCTTTTCAGTTTCCGTTAATGCAGCTTAGACTACTAACCTAATGGGCTTTTACAGACAAACCCATTACACCAGCTAACTTAGAGAACAAGCTAACTTAAACAATTGGGCTTACAAGCAAGACCTAATTCGACATACTAACTTAAATTACAAGTTAATACATTTTGATAGTATGCTCGAACAGACTTCGACTACAGCATACAAGATCAGCATGTGATCACACTTCGACTTCATACTAAACCTTCTTTCGAACCATGAAACTACCCTTGTTAACACTAGAGTTTAATCCAAATACCACAAATCTCCACCTTGGAACAAACTCTACACTAACAAAGGAATAAACTAGTTTTCATCATGCAGTTTTATCAACTGCAAACAGTGGAAAAACTTGCTACTCGAGAATGTTTTCTACTTCTCTGACAGGGCAGCGTCCATCTTCTCTGATCCTTTCAACGCTTCTAACAAACCCTGTTTAACAAGAAGGTCTTGCATCTTCAAGTGCCACAAACCAAAATCATTCACACCGATGAATTTCTTAATCTCATACTTTGTTGACGGCATCTTCTACTACATGCTCACCGCACCAGTTTGTTGTGAAAATGAAGTCGTCAATAACTGAACAAAGTTATGAGAAAAAGATTTGAGTTTCTTGAACAAACACAAGAAACCCTATTAGGTTTCACATAGGAAAAGAGAAGAAGGAAGAAGAAGAATGGAGAATTGTTTAAATTTGTTTTACTATTCACTTTCTCAATAAGGGTTCAAATATTACAAGTGAATACCAACAATTAACCTCTCTCACCCTAATTAGACTTTGCACCACACCCTTAAAGATGAGAGACTAGCATGTTATTTAGAAGAAAAGTAACATACTAATCTAATTGACTTTTACACACAAACCCATTACACAAGCTAACTTATGGAACAAGCTAACTTAAACAATTGGGCTTACAAGCAAGACTCAATTCGACATACTAACTTAAATTACAAGTTAATAAATTTTGATAGTATGCTTGAACAGACTTCGACTACAACGTACAAGATCAGCATGTGAACAGACTTTAACTTCATACTAAATCTTCTTTCGAACCATGAAACTACCCTTGTCGACACTAGAGTTTGATCTAAATACCACAATATCTATTGAAGATAGCTTGAGCAGTCGAAGATGCTCAAGATGATTTAATAAGCTATCATTCTTAATCAAGTTATGCTCTTGAAGATCAAGACATCTATTTAAAGTCAACATTATGATCAAATGACTTTCAAGTGAAGACTTTTGTTTCAAGGGTCACTGGTAGTTTAACCTCTCAAACTCTTAGGTGATGGTATTAAACATGAAAGTATCTCAAACCTCATCAATACGACTTAAGGTTCTTGTGTGATGTTAAACTCAAAGATAATGATGTAATACTTTAAACTTCATTGTTGTGAAAGAGAAGAAGTGTGAAAGCTTGTCTGGTCGTGTCTGCCTAAGTGACTAGTGTCTTTTAAAGACACAAGGGTCTTTTTGGAAATGTTATGGCTAAATCACACGCACACACACTAAAAAATTTTCAGAAGCCTCTCATATTTCATTTAAACCACCTAAAAAGATTTTTGGGTCCAACTAGTTGATTAAGAGAGTGTCTGATTGATTGAAAGATTTTTTTAACTGAATAATTGATTATACTATAAACCTAATTGATCAAACCATGTTTGGTTGAGTCTAAAATCAATTGGGACTGTCTCTTAATGATTTGTAACAGCTAAATCTCAAAATTTGCATTTGTAGCCTTAGCAGTCGATTATTCAAGGTCTATAATCGATTAACTTAATCGATTATGACATTGATTTGGGCCATGGATTATTTCCAAATTTACACCATACATTGCCTATAAATAGAGAGTTTCTCTATCTTTTTTCACATCCAAAAAAATGAATTTGAATCTCACTTTTCATTCCTCTCTTCATTTATTTAAGTCTCTCATTTTTTTCACATATATTTAGTGATCTTACCTGATCAGAAAGTAACCAGTGGCCAGTAACGTCGTGATATCAGCAACTCTGGTGATGATGAAATGGCCGAGGGGGGTACCTGCAAGGCCTAATCCAGGTGACTGCCAGGGCTTACATGGCGTAAGGAAGGCCAGCACGTGCTTTTCTCCCTGGGGTAAAGGTCCCTAAATCTCCGGAAGAAGGGCAGACCGACTCTTTCGGAGGTGGGAGGTTACATGATGACGTGTCCTCGTGAGGAGGAGCACGCGGAGATCGTGAGGAAATGTGTGGCCTCTCCTCGGTGCATGCAGCCTCTGCTCGACATAGTCTGCTCGACAATGTATAGACTTGGGTCTTATTGGCCTGGGCCTGCCCGACGGATGGGCAAGTGTCGGCTCAGTCCAGAACAGGAGCCCCCCAAGTTGTTGATGTAACACCCCAATTCCCATCGCGAATAAATAATACATAAATAAATCAGAGTGAATAAAAATTTATTATTCATAGACAGAAACAAGGATGCCACATTTGAAGAAAGAAAACACAATCCCTGCTCATAAATTTGATACATAACACAAAATGGAATAAACATAAAAGGGAAACTTTTTCCATACAAAAGGAAAGTTCAATTATGGAATAAAGCGGAAAGATCCATAACTGAATTGTTTTACAAAATAAATTGTTTTATAACATCAAAATATACATACAAAGGTAATACAAAATAGATCTAACAAAGATATACATATAACAAAAGTGTTCCCCGACTCCCGTGTTACGTATCAGAGCAGACAGACCGACAAAAGGATGGAGAACTAATCTTCACAAAAGCCTCCAAGATACTAATCTGCAATTGCATTATAGAGCAACAAACCACAGCAGAAGGGTGAGAAATAACAACTAAATCAAGATTGCATAATAATATGCAACACATATAAATTCACATGCATAATTATTCTCACCACAAGCATCACATACTAACACATATAGCATGCCAACAGATACATAACATATTCCTAATAATCCAACCACATAGCATATATCAATTATACCAACATGATCACATATTCACACATAAGGCATACCAAAGTTATGACATATGGAAACACACCACCACATCACATAGCATATGTCTATACATAAAACATATCATCCATAACCAATGCATTTATCACAAATGCATATCAAATCACCAATGCTATCACAAGCTCAACACATAATCAATCAATTCACAATCTCCCACACATAATCAATCCATTCATGATTTTTCACACATAATCAATCCATTCATGATTTATGCAAATGCACGGAGACTGACACAACGACTCTATGCAATGCAATGCAGTACCATCCATCCATCATTCTCATCATTAATTCACTCAGGAATTATTGGAATCATCGTTTGTTACTTAGTGTAACTCCCCGTTAGGAAAACGATGTTCCCCGTCACTTTCGGTCCTCTTGGTATAAGGCTCACGAAGTTTATGGATCACTTTCGGTCCTCTTTGTATAAGGCTCACGATCCGATCGCTTTCGGTCCTCTTTGTATAAGGCTCACGATCGTCTATAACGTCACTTTCGGTTCTCTTTGTATAAGGCTCACAACCTTTATAGCAGATTCCCTCGGGAATCATTCGTGGCTCACACCCACTAGGGCACACGACATCACAAGAATGCATATCATGATGCTTGGCATACAAAGACTCATGACAATCAAATACATACACATATACAACCATGTGAACCATTCCAACATCCATAATCATGCATATACAATCAAACACAACACAATGCATTTACTTGCCCTTAGGCCACCAAATAACACACATTGAATTTCACATAAATAATGCATTTCATCATAATCCACAAACCACAACAATTAGCATTTTAGCATATACACTCATATCAATTCACATCAAGAATTACTCACCATCAACCACAATAATCCTACAATCATACAATGATACTCACAACACTAGGATTCACGCTACGAAGGCTACCCACAACAACATTCATAATAACATACACTTGTAATTCAATTCAACAAAGTATTTTGCCATTAGGCCACAAGCAACCACGACAAATTATCACATGCTTCAACATCATATAAACCACATAAAAGATCCATGTTATAGAACAATAGCACAACACACGGTAAAACACCGACCGCGCGCATTTAGCGCGATAAAAACCCGACAACCCAACACTTTTACAAAACCATGACTTAAATAAATCATCTACTGCCCTCTAAACCATTTTTAATAGGAAGAATATTTTATTAGCTTTCCAACGCTTCGAATGGCGACCAAAACGGACTTACGGTTCAAAAGTTATGAAGAAAACAAAATAGAAAAATGTCACGTTCGCTCCAGTATTCACTAGGCGAACCTTAGCGAACCGTGGCAGAAAAAACCAACATAAAGTTCGCTAGGCGAACCTTCGCCCGGTCCTTCGCTGTGGTTCACCTAGAAACCCAGAATTCGCAGCAGCGTCAATATAGGTCATTTGGGGCCAAAATCCATCATTTCTTCCACCCAAACCCTTCCAATTCATACCAGAACAACCAAAACATGTTCCAACATAATCAACAAGTATTCTACGCAGTTTATATCGAGTTTCACCCGTGAAAACATCGATTCCAATCAATTGTTCACAAATTCAACCAAATGGAAAACATATATTTTTCAACCAAACATTCAAACAAATACATACATATACATATACAAGCAAGATATAATGGAAACTTCTCACCCTTACCCGATTAATCGTGCTTGAAACGGAGCTATGTCGATTTCCACCTCTTTTCCTCTTCTCCATTTCTTTCCTCTCCTTTTCCTTCTTTCTCTCTTTCTTTCCTTTCCATTTTTTTTCTCTCTTTTTCTTTCTTATAATAACAAATATTTAAACCCCTAAAAAGACTATTTTACCCCTCAGCTCAAATATCTCGCAAACGCTCTCAAAACGCGATAAAACATAATAACGATGAAAAATAATATATTGTCAAATAAAAGTCAAGAATAAAATAATATAAAAATGAAAATAATTAAATCGACTCGATTAAATAAATCTAACAAAAACCAAGGCATTACAGTTGCTCCGAAGTGGCGGAGTAATGACTTAAGGGTCAGCCCGGATGTCGAGGACACAGCAAAGTTCATCATTTGTCGCTGAGTTTCGTCGCCTGGGGCAGCGTTCCCGTGACAACGAGTTGGTGACAATGTCGGGAACCAAAAGCAAAGGAATACTCGACGGGCAGGTGCCTCGAAGATGAAAGTTTGCCTGAGTTCCCTACGTCGTTGTTGGGCGATGAAGCGGGGAGATGAGGAGACGTGGACTCGGGCACCAAGGCAAACGAAAGGACTCACGCGGGAAACCGTGTGCCATGCGTCACTCGCCGTTATTACCTAGGGCAGCTAGGCTAGGGCTAGGGTACCCGAGTGCCTAAGGGCGCCTCGAGTCCCGTGAGGGCTTTATAAATAGGAGCCAGCCTGTGCCATTTGCATGTTTCGCTCTCCTTTGCTCAGAGTTTCTCTCCTTTTACCTCTGCCTTCACCACCGTCTCGCCACCACACGCCACCGTACCGGAACTCCACAACCGCTGTCCCAAGTAAGTTTCTGATCTTTTTCTCTCCATTTACGTTTCCTACGGTGGCCCTCCGGTGAACTGATGAAGTTCCCGAGGAAGCCGCGAAGTTTCCGGCGACAACGGTGGAGTTTCTTTAGGCTTTTTGATGAATCACGCAGGGAGATGGGATGAATATCCCGGGGACCTACGGAAGGCTCCGAGGACGTGAGATGAATCCCCTGGGGATATAGGACGAAGGCGTCGGGGACCTGATGACGATCCCGGGGACGCCTTCCAGACGTCCTGGGGTATAAGCACGACCCCGCGTCCTTGGACGAAGGGGCGTCGCCCGCGCAATTCCCCGTGTCCTTTCTTCGCCCTTTCACTTTATCAGCAGTGGAGGGGTGAATTTGATCTGGATTATCGAATTCACCATTTTCTTCTGTTTTTCAGGTAAATGGAGGTCGTGGCCGTGGGATCTATAGATATTGACGACCAGCCCGGCTCCCCGATGGCGCCGATCACTAGTGTCGAGGGACGACCGCCAGAGGATTGGGCTAGCGGGGAGCCTCTGGGCGTCGCATCTCAATTCGTCGCAGGTGACGATGACGATATCTTCGCCACCGTCGAGTATCGCCTTGAGGGCTCCTCCAAGAACTGGATGGGGTATAGACATCTACAACACCACTGCATCTGCTCGACGTACAGAGGGATGACATTTCCCCTGTACGAGTTTATGTTCGACGAGGCAGGGTGGCGCCTGCCCTTCAGCAATTTTCAGCGAGAGGTGTTTATTTGGCTGCGCCTGGCACCATCGCAACTCCACCCCAACGCTCTCGCCTTTATTCGCGCCTTTGAGCTCGTCTGCCAGCATCTCCGCATTAGGGCGACCATACCTCTGTTCTTCCGAATATTCCACTTGCAGAGGCAGACGATTGATGGAAAACATGGTTGGGTGTCTTTCAAGCAGGTGAGCAGGCTGTTCTAGACTTACATGGACTCTGTTCGCCACTTCAAGTCCCGGTATTACATCGTGAAGCCTGTCTCGTTCGAGGCCGTGGAGTCGGTGTACAGACGGGTGTACCAAGAAATAGGCGGGCAGTTGGAAGAGGTCCTCGAGGCGAGGTTTCCCCTATTCTGGACGGAGGAACACTTCAAGAAAGGCATGGATAGTTATATATTTAGTCCTGGTAGACTGTGCGAGGGGGATCACCTGGTCCACGAGGAGATAGTTAAATTCGCCGTGGGTTTCTCCCCTGCACAGCTCGTGACACCGGACGGGAAGTCTATCCGTGGTGATGACGGGAGGATCTTGGAGAAGGCCCAATTGATTAATACGAGGGCCCTCCTCGAGGCGTTTTCTGACAAGGATGCCCTCAAGTTGTTAAGTGGTGGATGCCTCTTTGACTGGATCTTCCCATGCATTTTGGTCTTTGACTTACTGACGTATTTCTATTTTCTTTTGCAAGCACCATGTCGAGCACGGAGAAGTGTATCAAGAAGCTGGCAGCTACTCGAATCTCGAAGAAGAGTGGAAAAGGGCGGGTCAAGCAGATCCGGTATCAGCGCCCAGGTCCAACTCCGGCCACCGGGGACTCCTCCGGCTCTCCTTAGGGCAACCAATCTCCTGGCACACAAGGGTCTCCAAAAAGACAGCGACTCAGCGAGCACGTGGACGTCGATCTTACTGAGACTGAGAGCCCTCCTGCTATGAAGTTTGTGCTCCCGCCTTGTCACTTGAGGCCGAATTTCTTTTCGGGGACCAACTCCCTGTGCGTCGGTACACCTGAGGCTCAGACCATTTTAGGCGCTGACCGGGCTTCTAGGAGAAAAGCCTTGGTGGAATACGTGTCCGCAATGATACGGGTTTGTGCTGCAGCCCTGGTCCTGAATGACGAGACCTGCCCAGCCGTGGAGCTGACCAAGCTGCAGGAGAGCTTCACGTCGGTCGCATCCGAAATGGAGAAGGTGGGCAAGGACCTGTCAGAGTGCAAAAAATAGAACGAAACCCAGGTCGAGCTTTAGAGGTAGTTGAAGGAGAAGCTGAAGAAGGCATATGATGAGAGGAAGGATCTCTTGGCGAGGATCGCTGAGTTGGAGCAAGTTGTCCGTCCTGCTGAAGAGGAAACTAAGGACGACAGGCTATTGACCTCTCGGGCAGAACTGATCGTGAAACTCAGGTAGACTGAGCAAGATGTCCTTGTGGATGCCGAGGCAGGCTTTAATAATGTCGTGAAACAGCTCGGGATTGTGAACCCCAACCTCGTCACTGAAGGGACTGATCCTTACTATGAAGTGGTTGAAGGTCAGATTGTTCGGCCAGCGTCCGAGGAGGAGGATGACGACGAGGTTATGGGAGGCGAGCAGCCTGAAGAAAACAGAGTCGTTCAGCTTTTATTTTGTTTAGCCTGTGCGCCGTTTTTCTTGTAATGATTTTTTATTACCTTTGCCCGGCCTGCGTGCCAGGGGCTTTATAACATTTTTGTACGTACTATTCGCACAAAGGACTTCTGCCTGGTTGAATACTTTACTTTTTGTTTATCTGTGTGTGTGATGCTTGTACGCTTTGGTGATATATCTGCTTTGTTTAGTCTAAGTAATTTGGAGGTTTTGCTCGACTTTGTTGATCCTCGACAGTGTGGGGAACTGGTTGACTGGTCGGAGCTGTATTCTGACCTTTGACGAAACTAATAGCTCAGTTGAGGTTTTAGCTTCGGGACGTGAATTTCCCATCGCGAGCTGGGTGTTCTGCCTGATTGGTATGGCGATGACGGAGCTTGGTTGAGGTGTCCTCGTCGGATCGAGGGTCCTCGCGCACACACAGCGCGGCCCTGGATCTTCTTATCTCATGGAGGGGAGTCACGCTTGTACCTTAGTGCGTCCCCGTGGTCACGACGTAGCTGGGTCGTGGGCAGTGTTTAACTATAATACTGTTTAAGCTTCTCAGCATTCCATGATCGAGCAAGTTCCTCCCCGTGTAGATTTTTGAGGTAGTAGGCTCCTGTCCCCGTTTTCGCGCGGACACGGTAGGGGCCCTCCCAGTTCGCGACGAGCTTGCCTTCTCGCGAATCTTTCTGATTCCTTCGTAGGACGAGGGTGCCTACTTGAAAATCACGTTTAATAACTTTGTTGTTATAACGTAGAGTTATTTTCTGCTTAAGTGAGGCTTCTCGGAGGGACGCGCCCGACCTTATCTCCTCGACAAAGTCGAGCTCCTCCCTTAGGGCCTCGTCGTTCTTCTCCTCGTCGAGGGGAGATTCCGTTCTCCTCGAGGGTTCCCTTATTTCCACGGGGATCACTGCATATGTCCCGTAAGTCAAGCGGAAGGGGGTTTCTCCGGTCGTGAAATGTGGGGTTGTTCGGTAGGCCCAGAGGATGCTGTGCAGCTCCTCGACCCACCTTTTCTTCGCGTCGCCTAGTCAGCGTTTCAGTCCTTGCAGGATCACTCTGTTCGCCGCTTCAGCTTGCTCGTTTGTTTAGGGATTCTCGACCGACGTGAAGTGTTGCTTCGTGCCCAGCTTGGTGACAAAGTCTTGGAAGTTCTTGTCAGTGAACTATGTCCCGTTGTCGGTGAAAATCACTTGGGGCACGCCGAACCGGGCGAGTATGTTCCTCTTGTAGAAACGTAGTATGTTGTGAGCCATGATTTTGGCTAGGGCTTCCGCCTCGATCCACTTCGTGAAATAATCCACGCCGACGATTAGGTACTTGTTTTGGTATGACCCCACGACAAAGGGCCCGAGGATATGCATCCCCCACCAGGCGAACGACCATGGGGACAAAACTATTTTGAGCTCACTGGGCGGGGCCAGGTGCATGTCCCCGTGTCGTTGGCATCTGTCGCACTTCTTGACATGTTCCTTGGCGTCCTGTTGCATGGTGGTCCAGTTGCATGGTGTTCCTTGCGGGCTAATGACCGTCCGCCGAGGTGTTGTGCATTGATCCCCTCATGGATTTTATGGAGTATGTGGGGGACCTTGGACTCTTCGACACACCTGAGAAGGGGGATCAGGAAGCCCCATCGGTACAATTTGTCCTCGACAATTATATAAGAGCATACCCGTCGCTTAACCACTTCGGCCTCCTTGGGATCATCGGACAGCTTTCCGGTGGTGAGATACTCGTATACCGGCGTCATCCAGCAGTTGCTGTCCCCGATGGCGTTCACGTCCGTTGCGGGGAAGGATTTGTCGATGCTCGGGCGTGAAAGCACTTACTGTATGACGGATTTATTCCTACCTTTCTTCTTTGTGCTCGCTAGTTTCGATAAGACATCCGCTCGAGTGTTGTGTTCGCGTGGGATGAGGGTTACTTCCGCTACGAGTGTTGTGTTCTCATCTTTTCCTTCACCAAGGTCAAGTAGGTTGTCGTTCTTGGCTTGGTACTCTCCTCGGACCTGGGAAGCCACGAGCTGGGAGTCGGTGAAAATTTTGACTTCTTTGACGCCGAGGTCATCAACCAACCGTAGCCCCGTGAGGAAAGCCTCGTATTCTGCCTAGTTGTTCGACGTCGGGAAGGACAATGTGAGGGAAACTTCGATCAGGATGCCTTCCTCATTTTCAAGGATGATGCCTGCCCGCTACCCTTCGAGCTGGATGCCCCGTCGACGTAGATCGTCCACTTCTGGGATCCGTTGGTCGAAGGTTCCGGGAGGGTCATTTCTGCCACGAAGTCGGCCAGTACCTGAGCCTTCAGGGTCTTTCTTCCCTCATATTGAATTTCAAACTCGGCAAGTTCGAGAGACCATCTGAGCATCCTTCCCGCATGTCTGGTCGACCGAGGAGTTATCTTACGGGCTGCTCAGTTCTTACCACGACCGTGTGGGCCAAGAAGTAGTGTCGCAGCCTTCTGGCCGCGGTGACGAGGGCCATGACGAATTTCTCGACCTGCTGATTCCTGATCTCGGGGCCTTGGAGGGCCTTGCTGGTGAAGTAAATCGGCTTCTGCCCATCGGGGGTTTCCCGGATGGCGAGGTACAGGAACAGCGTCTTCCTGTTTTCTGGTCGGGAAAGAACCGAGGGTTGTGAAAGGACTTGTTTGAGGTGGAGGAGCACTTGCTCACATTCCTCAGTCCATTCGAACGTGGCTTTCTGTCATAGGAGCTTGAAAAATAGGAGTGCGTACTGTGCAGATTTGGCGACGAAGCGGGAAAGCGCGGTCAGCTTCCCGTTCAGCGATTTTATCGACTTCTTCGAGTTCGGGGTCGGGATCTCGGAGAAAGCCTTGTACTTGTTGGGGTTTGCCTCGATTCCTCGCTCTGTGAGGTAGAACCCAAGGAACATGCCGGCCCGAACGCGAAAGGTGCATTTGTCGGGGTTGAACCTCATCCTGCATTTCCTCGCCGTGTCGAAGACTTTCTTGAGATGGGCAGCATGGTCGACTTCTTCTACGGATTTAACAATTATGTCATCCATGTAGACCTCGAGCATGTCGCCGATCTCTCCCCGAAAGACTTTGTTCATCATCTGTTGATAGGTCGCACCGGCGTTCTTCAGGCCGAAGGGCATTACATTGTAGTAGTAATTTCCCGACTCGGTCATGAAGGCGGTGTACTGCTTGTCGGCCTTAGCCATGGGGATTTAGTTGTACCCCGAGTAGGCGTCCATAAAGGATAATAATTTGAAACCTGCAGAATTGTCGACCAGCTGGTCGATGTTAGGCAAAGGATAAGAATCTTTCGGGCATGCCCGGTTAAGGTCGGTATAGTCAACACACATCCTCCATTTTCCATTATTCTTTTTGACAAGTACAACATTGGACAGCCAGGTTGTGTACCTGGCCTCCGAAATGAAATTTGCCTCTAGGAGGTCTTTTACAGCTTTTTCAGTAGCCTCCGCTTTTTCGGGAGATTGCCTATGCCTACGTTGTACTAAGGCCCTAGCGGCCGGATCTACAGTGAGTTGATGGCAGGCCACCTCTCGGTCGAGGCCAGGCATCTCAGATGTGCTCCACACGAACAGATCAGCGTTCTCCCGGAGACATGACTTTAGTTGCTTCTTCGCCAGATCGGGGAGTCCAGTGCCAATCTTCACGCTCCAGTCTGGATCCTCTCCGAGGATGACGAGCTCGAAGTCTCCGTCTGGGATGAGGCGCATTGGGTGGAGAGGCTGCTCGTTGCCTTTAGCAGGGAGGTTGTTGTCCGCCGCTCCGCCTTCTTCCTGCTCACCGGGGAACCGACTGTCGAGGTCGACCGCGTTGACCTGCGGGAGCGGCTTCTGCACTGCTTCTGTGATTGACTTCTCTCCGGTCTTGGGTTTGGTGTTGATGGAACTCAGGCCCTTGGTTGCGGCGTCGAAGCACCTCCTGGCAGCTTCGATGTCCCCATGCATAGTGACGACCCGACCTCTGGCCGTGTAGTACTTCATCTTCAGATGGACTGTAGAGGGCACTGCCGTGAGCTCGGCCAGAGTGGTCCTCCCCAGGATACAATTGTAGAGGGACGGGCATTCGACCACCAAGAAGCGGGTTTTGACTTGTCGGGCAGTGTCCTCGCTCCCGAAAGTGACCATCAGTTCAACATAGCCCCACGGTCTGGTGGTGGTGCAGTTGAACTCTTGTAGATCCGAGCCCACGTAAGGGGTCAGATGCTTCTCGTCGAGCTGGAGGGTCTCGAAGAGGTGGGTGTACATAATGTCCACCGAACTCCCTTGATCGACCAGGATTCTGCGAATGTCAAAATTTGCCATCTGCGCCCAGATCAAGAGGGGAATGGTGGCGTTGGGCACTCCGCCTGGCAGCTCCTCGAGGTAGAAGGTGATGAGGTTTGATCTCCCTTGCACCTTCTCAAAAGTGGTGGTCTTCGCCAAGGTCGCGGATTCCAGCACATCAAACTTCCTCTTGATCGACCCGACGGAGACCTCCTCGAAGCCTCCGCTGGATATGACCATCGCCGTGGGGAAGCTTTCCCACGTGTTGCCGGAAGTGACGGGGTCTTCAGGGGGGAATCTCGCTCACATACTGCGAATTGCCTCGGGGTCCTCGATTCCCTCAGGGACGTAAAATTCCTTGGGTCGAGTGACGCTGAGGTCGGTTTTCCTCTGAGGGAGGTGTCGTCTCCTCGATGCTTTGTGTGACCCGGGCATCTGGACGAGGAGCGTCATTCCTCTTGGTATACTGCTTGAGATGCCCTTTCTTGATGAGGATCTCAATTGCATCCTTGAGGTGGATGCAATCTTCGGTGACATGTTCATGGCTCCGATGGAACCTGCAGTATTTGGACATGTCCGTGTTTGATTTGGGGGTGTCGGCTTCAGAAAGCGGACACCCCCTTTGTGAAACTCTGAGTTGGCGCACTCGGTGAGAATTCGCTCGCGGGGAGCATTGAGCGGAGTGTACTCCGTGAACCGGCATGACGGACCTCTTGGATCGCGAGAGTCTCTGGGACGGCCTTCACGTCTTCTGTCTCCCCCGCGTTGGGGATGGTAGAGTCTTCATCTTTAGAGCCGCGGGAGCCCTCTTGCTGTCGTGAGTCTCGGGCAACGTGGCCAGCCTCCGAGTCCTCGAACTGGATGTACGATTGGGCTCGGTGGAGAAGGTCCTCCAAGTTGTGAGGTCTATGGATGCCCACAGACTTGGCGAACTCAGTCCCATGACGCAGTCCCCGCTTGATCAGGAACTTCTTCATGTCGTCGGTAGTGGGGACCTCGATAGCTTCGCGGTTGAATCTCTTTATGTAGTCTCTGAGAGATTCGTTCCTCCCTTGGAGGATGCTTTCCAAAGAGGCCAACGTCTTCGGATGTCGGCGAGACGCAGTAAAATGTCTGGAGAACTGCCTCTTCAGTTGCTTCCAGGACGTGATGGATTCCGGTGCAAGACTTTTGTACCAAGTCATGGCACCTTTCCTGAGGGTAGTCGGGAAGAGCCTACATTTAATAGCTCCCCGGACGTTCCTATAGTCGAGCATAGCCTCGAAGCTCTCGACATGATCGTCGGGGTCGGCGGTACCGTCGTAGGTCCCCAAGAGGGGAGGCTTTTCCATCCCCACAGGGATAGGGGTGTCCTTAATCTCCTTGGATAGAGGGGTTCTCTGGCTGTTCTCATCACTCCAGATTGGTGATCGTGATGGGGAGTGGTGGCCCTGGCCAGGCGCGTTTCGTCGGGGAGAGTTCCTCGAACGGCTCTTAGGCTTTTCGCCGTCGGCTTTGCTCCTCTTCTTGGCAGGAGAGTGTCGCTGTTCCTTAGGAGGAGGTGATCGGTGTCGCTTCTGGGCGACCACAGGCTGGGGTCGTTCCAGGCGCGGGCGACGTCCTGCAGGCGGTGGTGTCGGGCTTCTGGAGTCGACTGGCGGTGTCCTTCATGGGGAAGGAGAACAACTGGGAGATGGAGGTCGGCAGTGTCTTCGAGGGGGAGAGCGTCGTGGCCGTCCCTCTTTCGGGCGCTTCAATCCTCATGTTCTGCTGGAAAATCAGCTGGTTGGTCTGATTGATTAGCGCGAATAGGGCCACCGTGTTCGAATCAGCATTTGGTGGCGCAGCGATGGGCTGGTAGACAACGGGAGCGTTGTTCTGTTGGGCAGCATGGTAAGTCGCATCGTTAGAGAAAGGGGAGGTAGTCTGCCTATCTCTTTCGCCGCCTTCTTCGACGTGGACGGTCGCAGCGTCCTCACGGTGGTCTCCGTTGTCGAACTGCACAAAGACGGTGTCCGGAGTCTTGTTCTCAGGCTGGGAGCTGGCCATGGTTGTCAGAAAAGTAGAGGTTGCTTTGGTTTTTCGAAGAGGAAAACGGGGAAGCAATAATTTCCCACAGACGGCGCCACTGATCTTACCTGATTAGAAAGGAACCAGTGGCCAGCAATGTCATGAGATCAGCAACTCCGGTGATGATGAAATGGCGGGGGGGTACCTGCAAGGTACTCCGATGCCAAAGTCAGGAAAAGGGAGTAAGCAAGTACAGAAAAGCAGGTATGAGAGTTAGAATAATGTGTAACCTGACCCTCTCAAACGAGAGGATATTTATAGGATGCCCCCAGCGCGGGGCCAACGGTCTCCTGCACTGGGCTGGATTGCAAGGCCCAATCCATGTGACTGCCAGGGCTTACGTGGCGTAAGGAAGGCCAGCACGTGGTCTTCGCCTTGGGGTAACGGTCCCTAAATTTCTGGAAGAAGGGCATACCGATTCTTTCGGAGGTGGGAGGCTACAGGATGACGTGTCCTCGCGAGGAGGAGCATGCAGAGATCGTGAGGAAAGGTGTGGCCTCTCCTCGGTGCATGCAGCCTCTGCTCGACAATGTATAGACTTGGTTCTTATTGGGCCACACCAGTATTGGGTTGGGCCTGCCCGACGGATGGGCAGGCGCCGGCCTAGTCCAGAACATTTAGCAATTGTGCTTCGAGAATATTTTTTAATCTAAGTGAGGATCAATGTTCTCGGTGAGGGATAAATTTTAATTTACCAAGAGTGTATTATCTCTTGTGTAAAATATACTTTCATAGAAAGTTGTTTGGTTTCGAACTAAGTCAATAAAAGCTCTTGTACATTTGGGGGATTGTCTAAGAAAAACTATGTTTGGTTCGTGAGTTCCGCCTTAAAGAAAAGGCCCTATTTTAATTCGTGAAGAATAGCTAGTGAAATCTCTACAACGGTTCTTGAACTCATCCCTATTAAAAGCTTTATCGGTTCGAGATTTGCCTAGTTAAAATCTCACTTGGCTCATGAGTTCAGTCTGGCATAAAAACTCAGTAGGTTTGAGATCAATCTGGTGAAAATCTCAACTTAGTTTGTGGTTAGCCTTTATAAAACCGCAGTTCAGTTTGGAGGATAGCCAACTAAAAACTTGTTTTATTTGATATCAGCCTTGGAAAATATCTTTTGGTTTGGAGAATGATTGCTTTAACCCTTGATCGTTGTTTGGTTAGATGTTAGTCTGAAAACTTCATTTTCTTGTATAAGAAGGTTCATAGAAAATCTTTCTAAAAGATCTTAAGTTTATTAGATACTCTTAAAAATAATTTTTGGGGATAGAAGTAGGTCATTCAAGGCCGAACTTGTATAATTCTCTGGTGTTCTTCTCTTTCCCCTATCTGTTTTATTTTCAGTTATTTTTCTTTCCTTTGCATTTCCGCTACATATTTGCTCAATTGCTTAAAATGTTTTTGATCGTGAAGGCTGGATCAGATCCTGTAGAATTGGGCTGCCAAGTGCGTCAGGGATGTTGGTCGTATGGAGAGGATGGGGTGTACCTGCAAAGTACTCCGACGCTCAAGTAAGAAAGGGTCAGAGAAAAGAGGCAAGTATAAAGTATGAATTCTTAGGGTGAATATTGGATACCTGACCCTCTCAAGCGAGAGGATTTATACAGAGCCCCCAGCGCGTGGCCAACGGTCCTATTTTCGAGGCGAAATAACCGTTTTCTCCAAAGAATAGGTAACTACCCAAACTAGCTTTTATGTTGGGCAGGGTGTCCAAAACTAGCCATTATGTCAGGCATAATTCCGGGCACCTGCCCATAGCTGTTCGGGGAGCAATGAAGCCGTGTGTGACGGGCAGCAATTCCGGGGAGGAACGTTGCATTCGTAGCCCGATTGGAGGGATAGAAAGGTAACTTTTGCCCCTCTGTGGATTGGACTTAGGCAATTTTGGCCGCTCTGGAGCAGAGACGGATTGGGCCATGTCTAGCCATTGGTCCAGTCCAGAACAGGAGCCCCCCAAGTTGTTGCTCCCGAGCATGGGAGTGATGACTTAAGGACAGTTCGTTGCTCCGGGGAGCTAGCATGGAGTCGTCGTTTGGAGACTAGGAAGATTGTCTTAATGCGCCCGTGACCCCTGGTTTCCGAGAAATTCGTGGTCGTGACCTTGTTACCCGGTGTTTGGGGAGAGTAACGGTCTGACAGAATTAGAAACGATGGGATGCCATGTGTTCCTAGAGCCCCGTGTAGCAGTTAATAGGAAATGATGGCTAGTGGATAGCCATCATGGCCTACGAGCGCGTGTTCGCACGTTTCCCTTTGTATAAAAAGGGGAAAATCGTTTCATTTGGAACTTTTTGCTCTGAGCTCTCTCTGTTTCCTTCAGCATTCTTGCCCGTAACCGCCGTCCGCCTACTCCGACCACCGCTTCAAGCTTTGAGCAGCTACTTTCGTCTACTTAAATCAAGTAAGTTTTCTGATCCTTTGCTTGTTTTACTCCTTTTTGTTGTCAATGGTAGGTTGCATGTGGTTAGGGCTAGGTTTAGAGGACGAAATGTGTGAGTTTTCGGTGATTGTTGGTGGTGGACGGTGGTTGTGCCATTTTTCTACCTCTAACATGTCGCCGGAGTTAGTAGTATGTTTCAGCGAGCGGGGTGGTCCACGGCGATGTTGAGACAGTTATGCATGTGTGACCGCCATGTCTGTTCATCATCTGAGTGGGTGATGAGTTTTCCGGTAGGACATTCCCAGATTCCGGTGATGCTTTGCGATTTTTGGCAAAGCTTCAAACGAAAACTGGGTATGAGTGCGGGGAAGCTCCTCGCTCGGGATGATTGGCTTCGACCGTCTCCTCGCGGGGAGGTGTCAGCTTTTCTTTTGCTGTTAGGGCTTAGGTCGGGGACGTTGTCCTCAGCCCTTTGCGCGCCCTTTCACTTGACTTAGCGGTGGAAGGGTGGATTTGATAACTTGTCGAATTCACTTTCTTCTCTGCTTTTCAGGTGATCGTAATGGTGACGGGGCCAAATAGAGAGGTTATCCTAGATACATCCGAGGAAGAAACAGGCTCTTCGAAAAATAGTAGCTCGACGGCCACGAGCACCTCCAGTGATGTCGGGGAGGAAGAAGACTTGGAAGTTATGGACGAGGACGCCGCTGAAGGTCCTGATGAAGAATGGGAGGTGGCCGAGCCTTCCGAACATGTGTCCACTTTTGCAACATATTTGGGCGATGTCTTCACGGAGGTTGGATCGGAGGGGGAGTGGAAGGTGCACTTCCCTACTGAGGAAGAGCGGGTCTGTACGAACTTCGGGGACTGTTTTACGATGTACGAATATTCCTTTAAGGAGTTGGGCCTGAGGTTGTCGTTCACTGAATTTCAGCAGTCAGTGTTCGTTCATTTGAGATTGGCCCATACGCAACTGCATCCCAACTCGTTGGCCTTTATCCGGGCATTTGAGCTGGTATGTGAGCATCTCTCCATAGGGGCTACTCTCCCTCTGTTCTTCATTGTCTTCCATCTTCAAAGGCAGCTATCGGGGAGGAAGTACGGGTGGGTTTCTTTAAAGCATCCACGTAAGCTGTTCAAGCCTTTCTCCGAATCGATACGGATGTTCAAAGAGCGATATTACGTTGTCGAGCCCCTGTCCGAAGCTGCCCAGGACAGTACATACATCTGGGAGATTGAGGTGGACGAGGATGGGAACCACCTGCGTGACGATGAGGGGAAACTTATTGGGCGAAGAATCTATAAGTTCCCCATCCATTGGGCGCCCGATCATTTCGCCAAGAAGCCCAGCGACTATGTCCTCCAGCCGAACGAGCTCTATGGGCAGGATGTCGTGGCGTACGAGGAGTTGGTGAAGTAGGTCAACTTCTTCCGGCTTGCTGAGTGCTGGACGAGCAAGGGTAATCCGATCTTCGAGGAAGATGGAAGTCAGAGGGTTGAGCATCGATTTATCAATATTAAGGCACTGCTGGAGTGCAAGACCCCCGTGGATGCCGAGAAGCTGCTTGGTAGTCTTAGTTATTTAGATTTTGTTCGCGTCATTTCTTTTCCTCGTATCTAACATGCTCGTATTTCGTTTGTGCAGGTGAGATGCCTCAAGCCTACGACAGAGTTGTGAGGAATGCTCTTGCGAGGAACAAGGTCGGGGCAGCCCCTCCGAAGTCTCGGTTTGCTGGTGCCCGTGTTCCTCCTCCCGTACAGTCTCCTGCGGGGACCTCTTCTTCTCCTACTCCTGCTCCCCGGGGGTCTCCTCTTCCTCTGAACGGTCGATCCAAGCGGCAAAGGTTTAATGACGCTGTGGACCTTACTCGGGCGTCGGAGAAGGGGAAGTTCGAGCTTCCTCCTTGCATCCATGATCGGAAGTTCTTCGAGGGGAACTCTCTGATTGTGCCTCAGGCGGAGTCTCTTCGCTTGGAAGGTATGGATCGCCCGAGCAAGAGGGCGTTGGTGGCTCAGGACGCTTCTGCCTTGGTCAGGATGTTGGAGATGGCAGCTGTGTACGCCGAAGGGGACTCGGCGATTGAGGCCGAACTTACTGCTGCCCGTGCTACCATGGCGTCCCTCAAGGAAGAAGCTAAGGGTGCCGATGATGCTCGGAAGAAAGCCGAGGAAGTGGTAGCTCGGTTGAAGGAGGAGAACTCGATGCTAGCGGCGGAGAAGAAGTCTGCCGAGGAGTTGATCCAGCGGCTGAAGGCGGCCAATGCCCCAGGTGACAATGAGCCGGAAGACGTGAAGGAATTGAAGACAAGATTCGAGCTGGTTGTCCGTTTGCTGACGGCCGAGGATGATGGTATTGTCGTTGCGAAGGAGTCTTTCGGGAACGTCGTGGCTCAACTGCGGGTGGTGAACCCTGATCTTGACTTTTCTGTCGAGGGCACCCACTATCTGGCGCACGTTGAGCATGGCCGGATCGTCATGCCCGATGCTCTCCTTGAAGGGAATAACGAGGACCAGCCCGCGGAGGACCAGGGGCCTCAGTCCGAGCCTGCAGAGCATGTGGATGAGTGAGGAGTTTGTATTTTTAATGTTGTAGTTTGTCCGGCCTGCGTGCCGTGTTACCGTTGTAATTTAATTTTTGGGTGGCATGGCCCCCGTTTCATGTAACTTAGTACAATCGTGGCCCTTGCGGTCATTTATTATGTTAATTTATTACATGTTTGATTCTACCATCTGCATGATTTTATTTGCTTTTATTTTTCGCTAAGTGTTGTACTCATGCTCGTTGTGAATGTATGTCCGCCCGTGATAAGGGGTATTTGACTTTTGCAAATAATTTGGGGGGCTTGCTCGTTGTAGATGTGTTCGGCAGTGAGGGGAACTGGTCGAACGGTCGGGGAATATCCTGGCGGGGTGCGGAGCTCAGGTCGCGTTTGAGGCCTGAGTTCGCGGCGTGAACGTCCCATCACGAGCTGGGGTTCTGCCGGTCATGGTACTTTGACAACAGCGATGCTCGATCGAGGACCGCTGTCGAGCAGTTACCCGGCTCGTTACTGAGCGAGGTTATGCTTTATTCGTATGCGACGCTTGTACCTAGACGTGCATAGTGGTCGGTAGCTGACGTCCGTTTTTGTGACGGGTCGAACCGAGAATTTAGCTGTAGTATTGTTTTAGCTTTTTAGCGTTCCATGGTCGAGCGAGTTCTTCCCCGGTGAGATGTTCTAGGTAGTAGGCCCCATTTTCTGTTTTTGCTCGGACGCGATAGGGCCCCTCCCAGTTGGCTGCTAGTTTTCCTTCTCGAGAGTCTTTGTGGTTTCTTCTTAGAACAAGGCTTCCCACGTCGAACTCTCGTCGTATCACCTTGGCGTTGTGCCTGATGGTAATTTTTTGTTTCAGTGAGGCTTCGCGGAGGGCTGCTCCGGTTCGGATTTCCTCGACAAGGTTGAGTTCTTCTCGCAATGACTCGTCGTTCATCTCATCGTCTAGGGGTGACTCTGTCCGCCTAGAGGGCACGTGAACTTCGACGGGAATTACAGCCTCGGTCCCGTATGCTAGACGGAAAGGTGTTTCCCCGGTCATTGAGTGTGGAGTTGTGCGGTATGCCCAGAGTACGCTGTGCAGTTCCTCGACCCATGCCTTCTTTGTTTCATCCAGCCTTTGCTTGAGGCCTCGAAGGATGACTCGGTTGGCTGCTTCAGCCTGTCCGTTTGTTTGAGGGTGCTCTACGAATGCGAAGTGCTGCTTCGTGCCCAGTTGGACGACGAAGTCTTGGAACTTCCTGTACGTGAATTGCGTCCCATTGTCTGTTACTATCGCTTGGGGGATACCAAAACGTGCAAGGATGTTTCGTTTGTAGAAACGCATGATGTTGAGGGCAGTTATTTTGGCTAGAGCTTCCGCTTCTATCCACTTTGTGAAATAGTCCACACCCACTATTAGGTACTTGTTCTGGCTTGATCCTACCACGAAGGGTCCTAGGATGTCTAGGCCCCACCAGGCGAATGGCCACGGGGAAGACATAGCCTTGAGCTCGTTAGGCGGAGCTAGGTGCATGTCCCCGTGTCGTTGGCATTTATTGCATTTCTTCACGTGTTCTTTCGCGTCGTGCTGCATGGTCGGCCAATAGTACCCTGCTCGGAGGGCCTTTCGGGTAAGCGACCTTCCACCGAGATGTTGGGCGTTGATTCCTTCGTGGATTTCTCGCAGGATGTGCGCGACCATTTCTTCCTCGACACACTTGAGCAGCGGAATGGAGAATCCCCGCCTGTAGAGTTTATCTTCGACCAAGCCGTAAGAGCAGGCTCTTCGCCTGACTGTGTTGGCCTCCTTTGGGTCGGACGGGAGTTCGTCTTTGACGAGATAGTTGTAGACGGGGGTCATCCAATAGTTGTTGTCTCTGATCACCTGCACGTCGAGTGTCGGGGAGGCCTTCTCGATGCTGGGTCGAGGAAGTACTTCCTGTATGACGGATTTGTTTCCGCCTTTCTTCTTTGTGCTGGCTAGTTTGGATAGCATGTCTGCTTGCACGTTATGTTCGCGGGGAACGTGTTTCACTTCCACTGTTGTGAACTTCGCCATCTCCTTCTTGACCAGGGCCAAGTATTCGGCCAGGTTGTCGTTTTTGGCTTGGCATTCTCCCCGGACTTGGAGGGCCACGAGTTGTGAATCCGTGCGAATGACGACTTCTTCTGCGCCCAGGTCCTTGGCAAGGCGTAGTCCCGCGAGGAAGGCCTCGTATTCAGCCTGGTTATTGGAGGTTGGGAAGGACAAGGTGAGTAAAACTTCAACAATGATTCCTTCGTCACTCTCCAGTATGATGCCTGCGCCGCTCCCTGCCGAGCTCGAGGCACCGTCAACGAAAATGGTCCATTTGTGCGCTTCGCTCGCGGGGGAGTCTGCGAATGTCATTTCCGCGACGAAGTCGGCCAGAGCTTGGGCCTTGAGGGCTTTTCTGCTTTCGTATTGGATGTCAAATTTGGACAGTTCCAACGACCATTTGAGCATCCGACCGGCTATGTCTGGTCGTCTGAGCAGCTGCTTTATAGGTTGATCTGTTTGAATCACGATCGTGTAGGCCAGGAAGTAGTGTCTTAATCTTCTGGCTGCGTTGATGAGGGCCAACGCCACCTTCTCTATCTGTTGGTATCTTAACTCTGGTCCTTGTAGCGCTTTGCTCGTGAAATATATGGGCTTCTGCCCATCAGGTGTCTCACGGATGAGAGCGGCGCTCACTGCTTCGGTTGCTACGGCGAGGTACAGGTACAACGTTTCGCCATTGTCCGTGCGAGAGAGGACCAGTGGCTCTGAAAGTGCTCGTTTCAGATGGATAAGGGCCTTATCACACTCCTCGGTCCATTCAAATGCTGCCTCCTTGCGGAGGAGTTTGAAGAATGGTAGGGCGTGCTGGGCGGACTTAGCCACGAAACGGGATAGTGATGCGAGCATCCCGTTGAGGGACTGGATGGATTTTTTGGACTTGGGCGTAGGAAACTCGGAGAATGCCCGGCATTTATCGGGATTCGCCTCGATTCCTCGTTCCGTTAAGTAGAAGCCGAGGAATTTGCCTGCCCGGACACCGAACGTGCACTTCTCCGGATTAAAACGCATTTTGTATTTCCTGGCCTGTTCGAAGACCTTTCTCAAATGGGCAGTATGATCGGTTTCCTCGTGGGACTTTACGATCATGTCGTCCATGTAGACTTCGAACATGTCGCCTATTTCTCCCCGGAATACCTTGTTCATCATTCGTTGGTACATTGCTCCGGCGTTCTTCAGGCCGAAGGGCATTACGTTGTAGTAATAGTTGTCCGATTCGGTCATGAAGGCCGTATATTTTTTGTCGGACATTGCCATCGGAATTTGATTATAGCCCGAGTAGGCGTCCATGAACGATAAAAGTTTAAAACCAGCAGAATTATCAACAAGTTTATCAATATTGGGGAGGGGGTAGGCATCCTTCGGGCATACCTTATTGAGATCGGTGTAATCAATGCACATGCGCCATTTTCCATTAGATTTTTTAACTAATACAACGTTGGACAGCCAAGTGGTGTACTTGGCTTCCAAAATAAATTTGGCCTCGAGGAGGTCCTTTACAGCTTTTTCAACAGCCTCCATCTTCTCCGGAGATTGCTTTCTCATACGTTGTGTTACGTGTAACGCCCCGTTTTGCCAATTTTATTTTATTGAGTCCTTTTGGATTATTTTATTATTATTTTATTGTATTTTCGACTTTTATGTGAAAATGTGTTATTTTTCGTCGTGATTATATTTATCGCGTTTTGGAAACATTTGCGAGATATTTGAGTGTGGGGATATTTTGGACATTTCATAGATATTTTTACTAAGTTAGACAAGAAAAGAAAATAGAATAGAAAAGGGAAAGAAAGAAAAATAGAGAGAAAGAAAGAAGAAAGAAGGAAAAAGAGAAGAAAAGAGGAGAAGAGAGAAAATTGGAGAAGAGTGGAAAAATCATCAAGATCAAGTTCTAGAGTCGATTAAATCGGGTAAGGGTGCGAAACTCGATTATTGTATGATTGTATACGATTATGTATGTGTGTTTGTTGTTGTTTTGGATTGATTTGGAGAGAATTAGTAAAAATCATTTTTTGGAAAAATTGAGTAGGAATTGATTTAAATGTGTTAGAACTTGTGTTGAATGTGTTTAGATTGTCTATACATGTTTGATAGGTATTATTACACTTCCATTTGCTGTTTTTCTGAGATTTGGATGATGAATAGGAGGTTTTTGGGTGGAAAATCGTGGAACAAATTATGCAGGAATTTTTCTGGTTTTTCCAGGTCATACGCGTATGGGGCATGTTCATACGCGTATGAACCTTGGCGTTACGCGTATGGTGGGCGAGCCATGAGGGCAATACGCGTATGGGCTGCTTGTTTTCTCGGCCATCTGCCCATTTGCGTATGATACGCGTAGCATTTCAGGGCAATACGCGTACGAGAGAGGGCATTACGCGTATGGGTTTTTACACGTGAACTTTGGGAAAATGAGTCTCTGCTCATACGCGTATGGCTCATGGTGGTACGCGTATGGACAGAGCTTTTGCAAAATGTGACTTTTCAAAATATCATTTTTCGTTTTCGTTCGTAACTTTGGTTCCGATTATCCGATTTTTGAATTCTTGGTGTCGTTGGAAAGGTATCGAGTTGTACTTTATGATTATGATGTTTTGAGAAGTGTTAGCCGATTAAATTATGTCGGGAAATGTGAATAGTGTCGGTTATCGATTTTTGTCATTTTAATGGTGTGGAATTGACGTGTATTATGCCGTATGTTGTTGTTTTGTACGTGAGATGACTTATGTGCTGTTGTGATGATGCTTTGTGGCCGAAAGGCAAGAAAATGCTAAGTGTGGTATTTGATAAATGTGCATGATTATGAATGTGTGTATGGATGCAATGTGAATGTCATGAGTCATTGTATGCCAAGCATCATAGTGTGCATTGTTGAACGTCCTGAGTGACGGTTTAATTCCTGAGGGAAATTGCTATAACATCGTGTGCCTCGAAAATATGAGGCGCTGCCTGAGGACCTAAAGCGGTGGTTATAGACGATTGTGGGCTCCTTTGGAGACTTAAAGCAATCCTTAACGTCGTGTGCCTCGAAAATATGAGGCGTTGCCTGAGGACCTAAAGCGACGGGTGAACATCGTAGGCCCGACGGGGAGTTACTTGAGATTCTCAGTAACGAGCGATGGTTCCAATAGTTCCTGAGTGAACTGATGATGAGACATGAGAAACAATGGAAGTCGGTACCGCATGGCATGTGCATAGAGTCGTTGTGTCGGTCTCTGTGCATTTGCATAATCATGGATTAACTGTGCATGTATATTGTGTGTGTGAATAATGTGATGGAATATGTGTAATTGTATTATGAATGATTGATGTGCAGTGGTATTTGATACGTGAGAATGGTATTGTATTGTGTTATATCTGCTTGTGGTGCATTTGTGGTGAGGAGATGTTATTTGTGCATTTTGTGTTAATATATAATGTTATGCAATTATATTATGGTTGTTTTTCTCACCCTTCTGCTGTTTTATAACGCTCTATGAGGCGTTGCAGATTAGAGTTGCTGGAGGTATTCTTTTTGTGAAGCTTTGCGTCTTCATTCTTTTGTCGGTCGGCTCTGATATGTGACTCTGGGTAGCTAGGGTGGCCGTTTGCGATTATTTTGTATATCCGATGATATATTGTGGTTGTATATGTATAACTGGATGTATGATAGACATGTTTATATGTTTATATGTATATATGTATATATGTTATTCAGATTTTAGATTTTCCGCTTTAATTCTAATTTCTGAAAAGTGGGTGTAGGGAACTAAGTTTCCTCTGTATGATTGCTACCCCACAGTTGCATATCTTTATGGGCAGGTGTTGCATGTTATGTGTATGTTTTGTTACAGTTGATGTGATTCCTCCCTTTCTATGCCGCGAATTCAAATGTACTCTGACGAAATTTCGAATTTTCTTTTAGTGCTTTAATTGCCTGTTAATTGGGGGTATAGATTGGGGGCGTCACATTAAATGGTATCAGAGCCAGTCCGTGTCAGTTGTGTCTGTTGTGTCTGTTGTGTATGGCATATTGGGCGAGTTATGTTGGACGAGTTGTTGTTTAACCATAGTTTCTGTGTTTAGACGAACAGAATATGGTCGGTCGTAATGATGCTGCTTTGGCTGCGGCGATGGAGGCTATGGCACGAGCTGTGCAGGGTGCACCGAATGCTGCCGGAAATGATGAGTTTAGAAAGAATAAGCCGTCTGTCTTTAAAGGGAAACATGATCCGGATGGTGCGCAGTTTTGGTTGAAAGAGATTGAGAGGATTTTCAGGGTAATGGATTGTGATGACGATGATGTTAAGGTGAGGCTGGGCACTCATATGTTACATGAAGAGGCTGACGACTGGTGGATCAGTACTCGTCAGGTGTTGGAAGCTGAGGAGGGGGAAGAAGTGATTACTTGGGAAGTGTTTAGCCGAGAGTTTCTAAGGAAGTATTTTCCCGAGGATGTCCGAGGAAAGAAGGAGATTGAGTTTTTAGAGCTAAAACAAGGTAATATGTCGGTTATTGACTATACTGCTAAGTTTGTGGAACTTGTGCAGTTTTATCCTCACTATGTGGAAGCGACAGCTGAATTTTCAAAGTGTGTGAAGTATGAAAGTGGCTTGCGTCCTGAGATAAAGCAGGTTATTGGATATCAGAGGATTCGAAGGTTTGCTGATTTGGTGGAATGCTGTAGGATTTATGATGAAGATAGTAAGGCCCGTTCTGCTCACTATAAAAGTGTAAGTGACAGAAAAGGGAAGCAACAGTTCCGTGGTGGTCCGTATGTGTCACCGGCTGATAAAGGTAAACAAAGGGGTAATTTTGATCGAAGGTCAAGTGGAGGAGGTATGTCTAATGCTCCTAGGTGTTTTAAGTGTGGTGAATTGGGTCATCGCCAGATGGAATGTAGGAAGAAAGTGGATAAGTGTTCTAATTGTGGTGGTATCGGACATGTTTTAGCTGATTGTAAAAGGAAGAATGTAGTGAAGTGTTATAACTGTGGGGAACCTGGTCACATTAGCTCGAAGTGTCCGAATCAGAAGAAAGCTCCGACTAGTGGGAAAGTGTTTTCATTGGCGGGAACTCAGACCTCAAGTGCAGATCGTCTGATAAGAGGTACTTGCTTTATTAATAATATGCCTTTAATTGCTATTATTGATACTGGAGCGACTCATTCGTTTATTTCGTCTGAGTGCGCGAAGAGTTTGAATCTTGTGTTGTCTGTGATGGATTTTGAGATGGTTATTGATACTCCAGTGATGAGGTCAGTAACTACTTCTTTGGTGTGTCTAAGTTGTCCTTTGACCATTTATGGTAAAGACTTTGCGATGGATTTGGTGTGTTTACCGTTGGAAGGTTTAGATGTGGTGTTGGGAATGAATTGGTTGCAATTCAATCAGGTGCACATTGATTGTTATCATAAGCTTGTAAGGTTTCCTTCTCTTGAGGAAGATGAAGACTCGAGTTTCTTGTCTACTAAAGAGTTGAAGAAACTTTTAGCGGACGAAGCTCAATTGTTTGGTTTGTTTGCATCATTAACTGTGGATAGTCAAGTTTCATTGGAGGTGTTTCCTGTTGTGTGCGAATTTCCTGAAGTGTTTCCTGAGGATATTTCAGATGTACCGCCAGAGAGAGAAGTTGAATTTTCGATAGATCTAGTTCCTGGTACTAGACCTGTTTCTATGGCACCTTATAGAATGTCGGCATCTGAATTGGTGGAGTTGAAAAAGCAGTTAAATGAGTTGTTAGAAAAGAAGTTCGTGAGGCCAAGTGTTTCTCCTTGGGGTGCTCCAGTTTTGTTAGTGAAAAAGAAAGATGGGAGTATGCGATTATGTATTGATTATCGCCAGTTGAACAAAGTGACGATTAAGAATAAGTATCCGCTTCCAAGGATTGATTATCTGATGGATCAGTTGGTTGGTGCTTGTGTATTTAGTAAGATTGATTTGAGATCGGGTTATCATCAGATAAGGGTGAAAGAAGAGGATATTCAGAAGACGGCCTTTAGAACACGGTACGGTCATTATGAATATTCGGTGATGTCGTTCGGGGTTTCTAATGCGCCTGGTGTGTTTATGGAATACATGAATCGGATTTTCCACGAGCATTTGGATCGTTTTGTGGTGGTGTTTATTGATGATATTTTAATCTATTCTAAGTCTCGGGAAGAACATGCAGAGCATTTGCGTATTGTTTTGCAGGTTTTGAAGGAAAGGAAGCTTTTTGCCAAATTGTCCAAGTGTGAATTCTGGTTGTCTGAGGTGAGTTTTCTTGGGCACGTAATTTCAGGTAATGGTATTGCTATGGATCCATCTAAAGTAGAAGCAGTTCTACAATGGGAGGCTCCTAGATCCGTTACTGAAATTTGAAGCTTTTTGGGTTTGGCTGGTTATTACCGGAGGTTCATTGAAGGTTTTTCTAAGCTAGCTCTTCCTTTGACGCAGTTGACTTGTAAGGACAAAGCATTCATTTGGGATATTCAATGTGAAGAAAGTTTTTGTGAGCTGAAGAGAAGATTGACGACAGCTCCTATTCTGATTTTACCTGATCCTAATGAACCGTTTGTTGTGTACTGCGATGCTTCTTTAATTGGTTTGGGTGGTGTTCTGATGCAGGAAGGTAAAGTTGTAGCTTATGCTTTAAGGCAATTAAAAGTTCATGAGAAAAACTATCCTACTCATGATCTTGAGTTAGCGGCTGTAGTTTTTGTGTTGAAGATTTGGAGGCACTATCTCTATGGTGCGAGGTTCGAAGTCTTTAGTGATCATAAAAGCTTGAAATATTTATTTGATCAGAAAGAGTTGAACATGAGGCAGCGGAGATGGTTGGAATTCTTGAAAGACTACGACTTTGGCTTGAATTACCATCCTGGTAAAGCTAATGTGGTAGCCGATGCATTGAGCCGGAAATCGTTGCATATGTCCGCATTGATGGTGAAAGAGTGGGAACTTTTGGAGTCGTTTAGAGACTTGAGTTTGGTATGTGAAGTGACTTCGGTTAGTGTAAGGCTTGGAATGTTGAAGGTTGCTAATGAATTTTTGTTGTCGGTTAGTGAGAAACAAAAGCTGGATTTGAAATTCGTTGATTTGATGAGGAATGAGAATGTGGATTTCAAGGTTGATAATTTTGGTGTTTTGAGATTCCGTGGTCGTATTTGTATTCCTGATGATGCGGAGTTGAAAAGAATGATTTTTGAGGAAGGACACCGGAGTAATTTAAGTATTCATCCGGGTGCGAATAAGATGTACCAAGATTTGAAGAAGATTTTCTGGTGGTCTGGTTTGAAAAGAGATGTGGCTCAGTTTGTGTATGCTTGTTTGACTTGTCAGAAATCGAAAGTGGAACATTTGAGACCTAGTGGTTTGTTGCAACCGTTGGATATTCCTGAGTGGAAATGGGATAGCATTTCGATGGATTTTGTAACGGGATTGCCGAATACGCAAAGAGGTCAGAATGCTATTTGGGTGATTGTGGAAAGGCTGACTAAATCGGGGCATTTTATTCCGATTGACATCAGTTTTTCTTTGGAGAGGTTAGCTGAAATTTATATCAGTGTGGTTGTGAAATTGCATGGGATTCCATTGAGTATTGTTTCGGATCGAGATCCTAGGTTTACATCTAGATTTTGGGAAAGTTTACAGAAGGCTTTGGGTTCTAGATTGAGGTTGAGTTCGGCTTATCATCCGCAGACGGATGGTCAGACCGAAAGAACGATTCAGTCTTTGGAGGATTTGTTGAGAGCGTGTGTTTTGGAACAAGGTGGTGCGTGAGACGGTTATCTTGCTTTGGTTGAGTTCACGTATAATAACAGTTTCCATTCTAGTATTGGAATGACACCTTTTGAAGCTTTATATGGACGAAGATGTCGAACGTCGTTGTGTTGGCACGAAACAGGTGAAAGTTCGGTGGTTGGACCGGATTTGGTGCAACAAACGACGGAAAAGGTAAAGTTTATTCGTGAGAAAATGAAGGCTTCTCAGGATAGACAAAAGAGTTATCATGATCGGAGACGGAAGGATCTTGAGTTTCAAGAGGGTGATCACGTATTTCTGAGAGTTACGCCGGTAACGGGCGTTGGTCGTGCTTTGAAATCTAAGAAGCTTACTTCTCGATTTATTGGTCCTTACCAGATATCTGCGAGAGTTGGTGCTGTGGCGTATCGTGTGGCGTTACCGCCGAATCTGTCGAATTTGCATGACGTTTTTCATGTTTCACAGCTTCGGAAGTATGTTCCGGACCCTTCACATGTGATTCCGATGGACGAGGTTGAGGTAAGAGATAACCTTACGATCGAGGCATTACCAGTTAGTATTTTGGATCGCGAGGTGAAGCGGTTGAGGGGTAAAGAGATTGCACTTGTGAAAGTGGCGTGGGGAGGCGCTGCTGAGGGAAATTTGACGTGGGAGTTGGAGAGTAGGATGCGGGAGTCGTATCCAGACTTGTTTGTATCAGGTAAGATTTTCGAGGACGAAAATTTCTAAGTGGGGGAGAATTGTAACGCCCCGTTTTGCCAATTTTATTTTATTGAGTCCTTTTGGATTATTTTATTATTATTTTATTGTATTTTCGACTTTTATGTGAAAATGTGTTATTTTTCGTCGTGATTATATTTTATCGCGTTTTGGAAACATTTGCGAGATATTTGAGTGTGGGGGTATTTTGGACATTTCATAGATATTTTTACTAAGTTAGACAAGAAAAGAAAATAGAATAGAAAAGGGAAAGAAAGAAAAATAGAGAGAAAGAAAGAAGAAAGAAGGAAAAAGAGAAGAAAAGAGGAGAAGAGAGAAAATTGGAGAAGAGTGGAAAAATCATCAAGATCAAGTTCTAGAGTCGATTAAATCGGGTAAGGGTGCGAAACTCGATTATTGTATGATTGTATACGATTATGTATGTGTGTTTGTTGTTGTTTTGGATTGATTTGGAGAAAATTAGTAAAAATCATTTTTTGGAAAAATTGAGTAGGAATTGATTTAAATGTGTTAGAACTTGTGTTGAATGTGTTTAGATTGTCTATACATGTTTGATAGGTATTATTACACTTCCATTTGCTGTTTTTCTGAGATTTGGATGATGAATTGGAGGTTTTTGGGTGGAAAATCGTGGAACAAATTATACAGGAATTTTTCTGGTTTTTCCAGGTCATACGCGTATGGGGAATGTTCATACGCGTATGAACCTTGGCGTTACGCGTATGGTGGGCGAGCCATGAGGGCAATACGCGTATGGGCTGCTTGTTTTCTCGGCCATCTGCCCATTTGCGTATGATACGCGTAGCATTTCAGGGCAATACGCGTACGAGAGAGGGCATTACGCGTATGGGTTTTTACACGTGAACTTTGGGAAACTGAGTCTCTGCTCATACGCGTATGGCTCATGGTGGTACGCGTATGGACAGAGCTTTTGCAAAATGTGACTTTTCAAAATATCATTTTTCGTTTTCGTTCGTAACTTTGGTTCCGATTATCCGATTTTTGAATTCTTGGTGTCGTTGGAAAGGTATCGAGTTGTACTTTATGATTATGATGTTTTGAGAAGTGTTAGCCGATTAAATTATGTCGGGAAATGTGAATAGTGTCGGTTATCGATTTTTGTCATTTTAATGGTGTGGAATTGACGTGTATTATGCCGTATGTTGTTGTTTTGTACGTGAGATGACTTATGTGCTGTTGTGATGATGCTTTGTGGCCGAAAGGCAAGAAAATGCTAAGTGTGGTATTTGATAAATGTGCATGATTATGAATGTGTGTATGGATGCAATGTGAATGTCATGAGTCATTGTATGCCAAGCATCATAGTGTGCATTGTTGAACGTCCTGAGTGACGGTTTAATTCCTGAGGGAAATTGCTATAACATCGTGTGCCTCGAAAATATGAGGCGCTGCCTGAGGACCTAAAGCGGTGGTTATAGACGATTATGGGCTCCTTTGGAGACTTAAAGCAATCCTTAACGTCGTGTGCCTCGAAAATATGAGGCGTTGCCTGAGGACCTAAAGCGACGGGTGAACATCGTAGGCCCGACGGGGAGTTACTTGAGATTCTCAGTAACGAGCGATGGTTCCAATAGTTCCTGAGTGAACTGATGATGAGACATGAGAAACAATGGAAGTCGGTACCGCATGGCATGTGCATAGAGTCGTTGTGTCGGTCTCTGTGCATTTGCATAATCATGGATTAACTGTGCATGTATATTGTGTGTGTGAATAATGTGATGGAATATGTGTAATTGTATTGTGAATGATTGATGTGAAGTGGTATTTGATACGTGAGAATGGTATTGTATTGTGTTATATCTGCTTGTGGTGCATTTGTGGTGAGGAGATGTTATTTGTGCATTTTGTGTTAATATATAATGTTATGCAATTATATTATAGTTGTTTTTCTCACCCTTCTGCTGTTTTATAACGCTCTATGAGGCGTTGCAGATTAGAGTTGCTGGAGGTATTCTTTTTGTGAAGCTTTGCGTCTTCATTCTTTTGTCGGTCGGCTCTGATATGTGACTTCGGGTAGCTAGGGTGGCCGTTTGCGATTATTTTGTATATCCGATGATATATTGTGGTTGTATATGTATAACTGGATGTATGATAGACATGTTTATATGTTTATATGTATATATGTATATATGTTGTTCAGATTTTAGATTTTCCGCTTTAATTCTAATTTCTGAAAAGTGGGTGTAGGGAACTAAGTTTCCTCTGTATGATTGCTACCCCACAGTTGCATATCTTTATGGGCAGGTGTTGCATGTTATGTGTATGTTTTGTTACAGTTGATGTGATTCCTCCCTTTCTATGTCGCGAATTCAAATGTACTCTGACGAAATTTCGAATTTTCTTTTAGTGCTTTAATTGCCTGTTAATTGGGGGTATAGATTGGGGGCGTTACATTACGGCCTTGTCGGTCGGGTCAATTGTCAGCTGGTGGCATGCGACGGATGGATCCAAGCCGGGCATTTCGGCAGCGCTCCATGCGAAGAGGTCGGCATTCTTGCGGAGGCATGCCTTGAGCTGCTTCCTCGCGATGTCGGGCAAATCTGCTCCAATCTTCACTCCCCGCTGAGGGTCATCGCCGAACAAAACGATCTCGAAGTTGGCATCCGGTATTGAGCGTATCGGATGGGAGCCGCTGCTTGACGATGTGGACGGGTTAGCTGAAGCTGCTCGTTCCTCCTGCTGGTCTTCTTCCTGGAAGCGACTGTCGAGGTCGATGGAGTCGACCTGGGGAAGAGGCTTGGCTTCCTCAGAGCTGCTTGGCAATGCTGGCTTGCCCGATGCTTTTGGCTTGGACGCAATGGCGTTGAGCCCCTTTGTAGCTGCCTCGAAACACCTACGTGCAGCTTCGATATCGCCGTGCAGGTTGGCGACCATTCCTTTCGAAGTGTAATACTTCATCTTCAGGTGGACTGTTGAGGGTACCGCTACCAACTCGGCCAGAGTTAGCCTTCTGAAAATGCACTAGTATAGCGACGGGCAGGCGATCACCAGGAATTGCACCTTGATGGATCTGACCGTCTCAGCTGATCCGAAGGTCACGATCAGTTTGACGTAGCCCCACAGCTTGCTCACTAATTCGTTGAATCCCTGTAAATCGGACCCTACATAGGGGGTAAGGTGCGATTCATCCAGCTAAAGCGTCGAGAATAACTGGGAGTACATGATGTCGACCGAGCTATCCTGGTCGACTAGGATTCTACGAACGTCGAAGTTTGCCATGCGGGCTCTGACGAGCAAAGGTATGCTCGAGTTCGGGGATCCGCCGAGGAGCTCTTCCCGGTAGAAGGAGATAGGGAAGGAGCCCTTCTGGGCTTGATCGAGCGTGGTCACTTTATTGGAGCTCGTGTTGATCAGATGCTCGAACTTGCGTTTCACGGAGCCCACAGTGACTTTGTTGAAGCCCCCGCCAGAGATGACCATGGCGGAGGGAAAAGTCTCCCACGGGCTGTGGGCCGCGAAATAAGCAGGGGCGCTGAGCCCGTCCGGGACGTAGAAGTCCTCCGGTCGCGATATGGACATAGCGACCTGTATGTTGGCGTCTTCCGAGGAGGGCACTTCCTCCTCTATCTTCTTGGACTCCTGGGCGTCCTGCCGAGGAGTGTCCTTCTTCTTCGCGAATTGTTTCAAGTGCCCGTCCCTGATCAGTATCTCAATTGCATCCTTCAGATGGATGCAGTCCTCCGTAGTGTGGCCGTGACTATTATGGAAACAACAGTATTTTGATTTGTCTACGTTTAGTCTGTTCGGCAGCTGCTTGGGGAAGCGGACCCCTGCCTGCTTAAACTCCGAATTGGCACATCTGGACAAGATCTTTTCCCTGGAGACGGTCAGGGGAGTGTAGTCATGGAACCGCCCGGAGGGCCCCTTGTTGTCACGGGAGTCACGAGGACGATCCTCTCGCCTTCGTTCGCCCCGACGAGATGTCGAGGCTTCCTCTCCTCTGGATGCCCGAGCATTCTCCTGATGGCGTGATGCTCGAACGTTGCTGGCCGCAACCTTCTCTTCGTACTGAATGTGTGATTGGGCTTTGAGGAGGAGGGCATCTAAGTTCCTCGGTGGTGCGAGGCCAATGGCTTTAGAAAACTCAGAGCCTGGGCGGAGCCCTTGCTCGAGCAGAAACTTCTTCATTTCGTCCGTTGTAGGGACTTGTACAGCTTCCTTGTTGAACCTCTCGATATATGCGCGGAGAGGTTCATCTTTTCCTTGGATTATGGCTCCAAGGGAGGCCTTAGTTTTGGGGTGGCGGCGAGATGCTGTGAAGTGCCGCGAGAACATCCTGCCCGGCTGTCTCCATGAAGTAATGGACTCCTCGGGCAGTTGCTTATACCATGTCATTGCTCCCTTCTGGAGCGTGGTTGGGAACAATCAGCATTTGATGGCGCCTCGTACGTCGCAGTAGTCTAACAGCGCATCGATGTTCTCGATGTGCTCGTCGGGGTCAGTGGTTCCGTCATACGTGTCAAGTGACGGGGGTTTCTCCAAGCCTTTTGGGAGACGGGTAGCCAAGATCTCCTGGGACAACGGGCCGCGAGGCTCATCGTCGCTGCTAGAACTGGTGTATGATGGGGACCGAATGGGATGCTCGCGGCGGCGGTTCCTCCGGGGAGAAGGGGAGCGGTTCCTTCACGGAGAAGGTGAGCGGTTTCTTCGAGGAAAAGGCGATCGGTTCCTTCGAGGAGAAGGTGAGCGGGCCCGTCCTTTAGACTTGACCGGCGGAGATTGCTCGTTCCTTCGAGTCCTCTTGCGGTCGTGAGCGGGTTGGTCATGCGGGGAGATTTGTTCGCGCTTCCGGGCTGCACGAGGATCAGGCTCTTGGCGCAGTCTTCGGTCGATGTCTCTCCGGGGATGCGGGCTCTTTGATCGTCTTTGGTTCCTCCACGTGGGAGGGGATCTTGGACGGTTGGACTCTTCTAACACCCCGATCCTCTCGTTTTGCTGCAGGATTAGGGTGTTGGTTTTGTTGATCACCTCTAGGAGGGCTGCCACGGCCGGGTCGGCGTTGGGCGGAACAGGAACGGGTTGGACGTCAAGTGATGGTTGATCGTTGTTGCGATCAGCAGGGGTAAGGGAAGGAGAAGCAGTGGCTCCGTCCCTGAGAAAACAGGTATCTCGGAGGAGAGATGAATGGCCGTCAACGTCAGATTTGTTGACGGGGAGGATGATGGTTTGGAGAGCATCCTTGGTGCGATCTTGGGAGGCCATGATCGTGATGATGTTTGAGAATTGTTTTGATCTTCGGTTTCTGAGGAAAGAAAGATGGGGAGAACAATGATTCCCACAGACGGCGCCACTGATTGTGAAGGCTGGATCAGATCCTGTAGAATTGGGCCGCCAAGTGCGTCAGGGATGTTGGTCGTATGGAGAGGAGAGGGTGTACCTGCAAGGTACTCCGACGCTCAAGTAAGAAAGGGTCAGAGAAAAGGGGCAAGTACAAAGTATGAATTCTTAGGGTGAATATTGGATACCTGACCCTCTCAAGCGAGAGGGTTTATATAGAGCCCCCAGCGCGTGGCCAACGGTCCTATTTTCGGGGCGAAATAACCGTTTTCCCTAAAGAATAGGTAACTACCCAAACTAGCCGTTATGTCGGGCAGGGTGTCCAAAACTAGCCGTTATGTCGGGCATAATTCCGGGCACCTGCCCATAGCTGTTCGGGGAGCAATGAAGCCGTGCGTGACGGGCAGCAATTCCGGGGAGGAACGTTGCATTCCTAGCCTGGTTGGAGGGGCAGAAAGGTAACTTTTGCCCCTCTGTGGATTGGACTTAGGCAATTTGGGCCGCTCTGGAGCAGAGGCGGATTGGGCCATGTCTAGCCATTGGTCCAGTCCAGAATAGTTTTTAAATTCTGATTTTACAAATAATTTTGTTTTAAACCAAAGTTTTTTAAAACTCCACAATTAACTCCTCACCCTCTCTTATGTATGGGGTCACATGTCCGATAAGTGGCATCATAGTCTAACTCTTGTTTAAAAACAAATCGTCTTAGGAGAAAGATAACTTTCAACACTTGTTTAAAGACACATTCAGCGTTTAATGGTGATAGTTTTGAATCATGAAAAGCTAGAATTAAAATTATCATTTAAAGTATTAATCTTGAATTATGAAAAACAATAATCAATGGTTAATTTATCTTTACTCACTATATTAATAGTAGTGAAGTAGTAGATAAACCTGATTTTTTTTTAGACATTAGAAAAAAAAAAAATTGAACTTGATTTTAAAGCTAAAAACTTTTTGATTTTTTGAAGTGTAAAGGAAGAAAAGAAAAGATTGTTTTGGAGTTGATGGTCTTGAAGGGAGAGTAAGTATAAGAAAATGCTGAAAGTGTTGCCATTTTGAGAATGATGATGAATTGAATTGAAAGAAGTATTTGTGGAGTGTGCGTGGTTTAAGTCAAGAAGGTTGGAAAAGTTTAAGGAAGGTTAATGTTCCTCAAATGTTGTCTTTTTCTTCCTTCTCTTCTATGTACTTTTAGATTTTGAACATGAACTTGATTTTCACTACATATATTATCATAACAATATAAAAAAGTAAATTTACAAGGATTAAAAACAAAAACAAAAAATGATCAAAGAGTAAATAAAAGTATTTGTAGTAACAAAATCAGATAAAAATTTAGAGATACTAGAATTAAAAAGTAATATATTTATTAGAACTATTTACATTTTTAAAGATATTATTTATTTGCAAAGTTTGGTTCACGGAATTTAATTTTTTTATGATAAAACAATATTCAATATAGAATTTAATAATGTTTTTGTTGTTAGAGTTAGTTAATGTGTAACTAACTAATTAGTTTGTGTAACTAACTAACGGCTTGTTATTTTGAGGCTTATTTGTATAAATACATTAACATGTGTGAATAATAATACAATCACATATTTACAATTCAAATCTTCTTCATTACCCTCTTATATGTTGTGTATTCGAGCGACCTACATGATGTAGAAAAAAATATTCTAACAAACTCTTATTATTAGGCCGGTTACAAAGGATTTTGATAGACTTCAACTATCTAACTAAGATTGGAAACTACACCCAAAATCCCTAAATTACCCTTACAAACAAATTCTAATTGCACTATAACTAAACCCTTATTTGTAATTCATATATTCAATGTTCATTGACCAATCATATCACTCTATTTTGCCAAGTGGAACAATTTTTTGAAATACTTTGTCTCACTCCTCTTCCCTCTTTTCCTCTTTCTCTCTCTCTTTTTTCCTTCTTTCTCTCTTTCTCGTCACCGAGAACTCTCTCTCTTCTCTTTCCTTGTCTCTCACAACCTTCCCCATCTTTCTCTCTCCCATTTTTTCTTCTTCCTCTCTCTCTTTCCATCCCCTTCTCTCTCCTTCACGCCTTCCTTTCTCTCCTCTTGCGCGTCTCTCAGATCTCTCTCAGTTTTCTCCATTGATCCTCCCAAAATCCTAAATGAAAAATTCAATCGGTACTCCCTCTCCATCTCTCGTCCCGTTCCTCTCTCCTGCGTCCATTACATTTCATCCGCTGTCACATCCATTGCTGCGATGGTTCTGGATTTTGTTGTTTTTTGGGTAAAATTTTGGATTTCGATTTTGATTTTGTTGTTGTTGTGGTTCATATCTGTTTTGTTTGGATTTGTATTTTGATTTTGTTCTGCTTTGTTTTCGATTATTGTCTCTCAAAATTTTTTTTCATCTTGTGTTTTTGCTTTGATTCTATTTTACTGCATGTTGGTTACTGAACATGCTCGGAAGCGTTCGGAGCTGCACGTGAGTTTTTTAAGGTCAGTTCAAACGTATTTGTGGGGTTTGGATTTTGATTTTGTTTGGGTAACATTTTGGGTTTTGATTTTCATTTTGTTGTTGTTGTCGTTCATATCTATATTGTTTGGATTTTTATTTTGATTTTGTTCTGGTTTATTTTCGATTCTTGTCTATCATATATTTGTTAGATTTTGTGGTTTTTCTTTCATTCTATTTTACTGCATGTAGGTTGCAGGACATGCTCGGAAGCCTTTGGAGCAACATGTGAGGATGACTTTTTTTAATTATCGAAAACATTTGAACTGTGTTACCGTTACGTTGGTCCATTTAACCTAAAGGGGCTGCTGAACCTGTATAAAACAGCAATAAGTCCAACATTTAGCCTTCAACATCTACATTGTTTGGTTGTATAGTTTGTCCTGTTGTTGCTTCTAAGATTGCTGCTTCATCATGATTGCATATCTATATTAGGTCGATGTATGAACTTGCGCAACTTGTGGTTTTACATCTGAAAAAGGATCTGTACATTTTTGTGATTGTGTTTTTGTCTATCGCCTATTACTGAACTTGCCCGACTTACTCGCCGTAGACTAAGGCATATTGCTATGAGGTAATACTTATCTTTTTCCTCACATTTATTCCATTGTCGTCTGATATTTCTGTTAAAATATGTTTTGTGAATGTAATTACTTATTCAGAAATGTTATGTCTTTTTCAAACTTTTGGTTAACCACGCACTATAACATTTATAGGTTGGAAACAGTGAAAATTTGGTTATCCTCAACATCGACACTATGAAAGCTGGAAAGGGTGAAACTTTTTCTGCCGAGGAGCCTCTCAACTGTAACATTGATATGTTGACCTTTCATCATATATGGTGACTAAAACACAATAATTTACTCCTGAATCACATTTAGAGGTAAGCATATTCATGTATAAATGTGATGCTGCTTTATTAATGTCTGCTGACTGCTGTTTGTGTTGTGTTTTGTTCAAACTAAATTTTTTTCAGGCGAAGAGGTTGTTTTACACGGTTCAAAATATTTGTGCCACTTTATTACCTTTCCATTCTCAATGGAAATTATGATAACAACTCAGCTCTTACGGCTGCCATATTATTCTATGTTTAATATCCTGAATTAACACCTAAAATTGACACCCGGTAGGTCACTTCTTCTTTATTTTGGTATGGCTCCATCATTTATTTTCACACTTTTTACTCCAGTATTCCTCTCCCTTCTTTTTTACTCCCTTCGTATTATATGATTAGTTGTCATGTTGTTTGGTTTTCTGTTACCTGTTCACAAATGTGCTATGTGAATGTTCTAATAACCCTTTGTTGAGGCACATTTAGAGGTAAGCATATTAATGTTTTAATGTGACGCTGCTTTATTAATGTCTGCTGACCACTGTTTGTGTGGTCGTTTGTTCAAAGTAAAGTGTTTTCAGGCGAACAGGTTGTGCTACACGGTTCAAAATTGTTGTGCCACTTTACTACCTTTCCATTCTCACTGGCAGTCATGATAACAACTCAGCTCTTACGGCTGCCATTTTATTCTATGGTAGTAGTATGACTATTTTTTGCCAACAACTGTGTTTTCTGAGCCAGTCGCACCCATCTAACCGACTGTTTCTCACCCTCTTCGACTAATCCTCCAAAACATTTCCGACGCAAATTTAGAGGTAACTATCTTCATGTCATAATGTCATGTTGCTTCAATAATGTATGTGATCAGTGTTTGGGTTGTGTTTTGTAGAACTATATTGTTCTCAATGGCAATGATGATAACAACTCAGCTCTTACGGCTGCCATATTATTCTATGGTAGTAGTTTGACTAATTTTTGCCAAGAAATGTGTTTCTGAGCCACTGTCGCTCATCCAGCTTATGCCACTAAGACTAATCCTTCAAGGTTTTCACGACGCAGTTGTAGAGGTAAGTATCAGCATGTCATAATCTCATGCTGCTTCAACAATGTCTGTCACCAGAGTTTTTTTTTTACTTTTGTAGAACTATGTTCTTTTCACGGAAACAGATTTTTTTCTACAGTTGTGCACAGAATATATTACACCACATGATCAGAAGAATTTCACAGAGCTTTGCAAAGTCAGTTGCCTATCTCATGTTTCCTCTTGATTATGTGTTTGTGTTTAATACCCAAAACAAACACCTAAAATTGAGACCCGGTGGGTCACTTCTTCTTTATTTTGGTATGGATCCATCATTTAATTTCACACGTTTGCCTCCAGTCATCCCTTCCCTTAATTTTTTCTGGCTTCGTATTATATGATTAGTTGTCATGTTGTTTGGTTTTTTGTTACCTGTTCACAAATGTGCTATGTGAATGTTCTAATAACCCTTTGTTGAGGCACATTTAGAGGTAAGCATATTAATGTTTTAATGTGACGCTGCTTTATTAATGTCTGCTGACCACTGTTTGTGTGGTCGTTTGTTCAAAGTAAAGTGTTTTTAGGCGAACAGGTTGTGCTACACGATTCAAATTAGTTGTGCCACTTTACTACCTTTCCATTCTCACTGGCAGTGATGATAACAACTCAGCTCTTACGGCTGCCATATTATTCTATGGTAGTAGTATGACTATTTTTTGCCAACAATTGTGTTTTCTGAGCCAGTCGCAACCATCTAACCGACTGTTTCTCACCCTCTTCGACAAATCCTCCAAAACATTTCCGACGCAAATTTAGAGGTAACTATCTTCATGTCATAATGTCATGCTGCTTTAATAATGTATGTGATCAGTGTTTGGGTTGTGTTTTGTAGAACTATATTGTTCTCAATGGAAATGATGATAACAACTCAGCTCTTACGGCTGCCATATTATTCTATGGTAGTAGTTTGACTAATTTTTGCCAAGAAATGTGTTTCTGAGCCACTGTCGCTCATCCAGCTTATGCCACTACGACTAATCCTTCAGGTTTTCACGACGCGGTTGTAGAGGTAAGTATCTGCATGTCATAATCTCATGCTGCTTCAATAATGTCTGTCATCAGTGTTTTTATTCTGTTTTGTATAACTATGTTGTTTTCACGCTTTGGGATTTTTGTAGACAGTTGTGCGCAAAAGATATTACACCACATGATAAGAAGAACTTCACAACGCTTTGCAATCTCAGGTGCCTAACTACTCTTTTTCTTGATTATGTGTTTGTGTGTTTAATATCCTGAATTAACACCTAAAATTGACACCCGGTAGGTCACTTCTTCTTTATTTTGGTATGACTCCATCATTTATTTTCACACTTTTTACTCCAGTATTCCTCTCCCTTCTTTTTTACTCCCTTCGTATTATATGATTAGTTGTCATGTTGTTTGGTTTTCTGTTACCTGTTCACAAATGTGCTATGTGAATGTTCTAATAACCCTTTGTTGAGGCACATTTAGAGGTAAGCATATTAATGTTTTAATGTGACGTTGCTTTATTAATGTCTGCTGACCACTGTTTGTGTGGTCGTTTGTTCAAAGTAAAGTGTTTTCAGGCGAACAGGTTGTGCTACACGGTTCAAAATAGTTGTGCCACTTTACTACCTTTCCATTCTCACTGGCAGTCATGATAACAACTCAGCTCTTACGGCTGCCATATTATTCTATGGTAGTAGTATGACTATTTTTTGCCAACAACTGTGTTTTCTGAGCCAGTCGCACCCATCTAACCGACTGTTTCTCACCCTCTTCGACTAATCCTCCAAAACATTTCCGACGCAAATTTAGAGGTAACTATCTTCATGTCATAATGTCATGCTGCTTCAATAATGTATGTGATCAGTGTTTGGGTTGTGTTTTGTAGAACTATATTGTTCTCAATGGCAATGATGATAACAACTCAGCTTTTATGGCTGCCATATTATTCTATGGTAGTAGTTTGACTAATTTTTGTCAAGAAATGTGTTTCTGAGCCACTGTCGCTCATCCAGCTTATGCCACTATGACTAATCCTTCAAGGTTTTCATGACGCAGTTGTAGAGGTAAGTATCTGCATGTCATAATCTCATGTTGCTTCAACAATGTCTGTCATTAGAGTTTTTTTTTTTTTTTACTTTTGTAGAACTATGTTCTTTTCACGGAAACAGATTTTTTTCTACAGTTGTGCACATAATATATTACACCACATGATCAGAAGAAATTCACAGAGCTTTGCAAAGTCAGTTGCATATCTCATGTTTCCTCTTGATTATGTGTTTAAGTTTAATACCCAAAACAAACACCTAAAATTGAGACCTAGTGGGTCACTTCTTCTTTATTTTGGTATAGATCCATCATTTAATTTCACACGTTTGCCTCCAGCCATCCTCTCCCTTAATTTTTTATGGCTTCGTATTATATGATTAGTTGTCATGTTGTTTGGTTTTCTGTTACCTGTTCACAAATGTGCTATGTGAATGTTCTAATAACCCTTTGTTGAGGCACATTTAGAGGTAAGCATATTAATGTTTTAATGTGACGCTGCTTTATTTATGTCTGCTGACCACTGTTTGTGTGGTCGTTTGTTCAAAGTAAAGTGTTTTCAGACGAACAGGTTGTGCTACACGGTTCAAAATAGTTGTGCCACTTTACTACCTTTCCATTCTCACTGGCAGTCATGATAACAACTCAGCTCTTACGGCTGCCATATTATTCTATGGTAGTAGTATGACTTTTTTTGCCAACAACTGTGTTTTCTGAGCCATTCGCAACCATCTAACCGACTGTTTCTCACCCTCTTCGACTAATCCTCCAAAACATTTCCGACGCAAATTTAGAGGTAACTATCTTCATGTCATAATGTCATGTTGCTTCAATAATGTATGTGATCAGTGTTTGGGTTGTGTTTTGTAGAACTATATTGTTCTTAATGGCAATGATGATAACAACTCAGCTCTTACGGCTGCCATATTATTCTATGGTAGTAGTTTGATTAATTTTTGCTAAGAAATGTGTTTCTGAGCCACTGTCGCTCATCCAGCTTATGCCACTACAACTAATCCTTCAAGGTTTTCACGACGCAGTTTTAGAGGTAATTATCTACATGTCCTAATCTCATGCTGCTTCAATGATGTCTGTCATCAGTGTTTTTATTCTGTTTTGTATAACTATGTTGTTTTCACGCTTTGGGGTTTTTGTAGACAGTTGTGCGCAAAAGATATTACACCACATAATAAGAAGAACTTCACAATGCTTTGCAATCTCAGGTGCCTAACTACTCTTTTTTCTTGATTATGTGTTTGTGTGTTTAATATCCTGAATTAACACCTAAAATTGACACCTGGTAGGTCACTTATTCTTTATTTTGGTATGGCTCCATCATTTATTTTCAGACTTTTTACTCCAGTATTCCTCTCCCTTCTTTTTTACTCCCTTCGTATTATATGATTAGTTGTCATGTTGTTTGGTATTCTGTTACCTATTAATGACTTTACTATGTGAATGTTCTAATTACTGTGGTTTTAATATGTTTTAATTACCAATGTAAATCATTAATTTGACCTTTAGTTTTCAATTACAGTTTATTGAAAATCATTGATAGGCTTGACCGTCAAAACTCAATAAACAACATTGGCTTTTCAATTAACCAAACAATTATGACATCCCACTAAAAAGTTGTAGATTTCCAATGTAAATAGAATATCAAGAATCAAATAACCCATTATAAAATCCTACTTTCTCTTCATAGTATCACACAACCTTAACCTGAGGATAGGGGAAAAACGAAATGAATTCAAATTATATTGTCCCGGTTGAAACGGAGTCAGATGATCAACAACCACAACACGTCCAACAGTTTCCCCAGGTAATCCCTGTGGTTGATGAGGTCCAACAAATACACCATGTTCAACAGGAAGTACTCTTCCAGGCCGAGGAAGCTGCGGAAGCCCAAGAACCGGCTGCATTGCGAAGAAGACAAGCCAGGAGACGATTAAGAAGGGCAAGAAGAAGGGCATTGCGAAGAAGACAAGCCAGGATGCAGTTATTCGATTCAGAAGATGAAGATGAAGCACCTTTTAGTTGGAGTAACTTTATGCGGGCAAGGGGTTTTAGATTTGATATTTAATATTTTAGAGTTTCATCTAGGGCTCTTATGAAATCTATGATAAAGTATTTTATTATTGTCAGCATTGACTTCAACTAATGTGTGTTTTTGGAACCATTTTGCTACATTATATGCATTTTTAAATTTTGATTGAATGTCGTATATTGGCTATCTGTTTTATTGCGTATTCTGCTACATATGATGTATTTCTGTTAGTATATTGCCGAAGTATGGTTGTTATGCAGAATCAGGAAATGAACCACCAAGAATCTGAGAATGATAAAACAGGTACATATCTCAATCGTAAACATGAGACAGTGACTATCAGATTAATAATAATATTTTTTCTTTTTAATTTTTTCAGTGGTTTGAAGTTCTTCATCGACTTTTACGTAAATAATGGACAATTGTTGGACTATTTTACAACTGTACGGTGGTTTGAAGTTATATAACCATCATAAGATTCTGGTCTGAAGTTATATTTCTGTTGGTCCATATGAAGTGGATGGATATGTGTATGATGCTGCTGAAGAGCCTAAGATTCTGGTATGCCAGGAAAATGGAATGATTCTTTGAGTTATCAAGTTTGTGACCTGGAAGGAGAACCACTTCCAGGAACTGGGTTGAAAGAGATTAGTAGTTCAAATCTTAAACTCTATATTTTTCGTTGCACATAAAAAAATTCTATCACTTTCGGCAGACAATAGTGTCGTTCTATTTTCTTTGATTTCTTCTTTCTTTCGGGAAACTCTTATAATTTTTAATCAAGTTGTGTTCCATTCTGCAGGTTTGGAAAGTTGCCGAGATTTCTAAAAAGGACAAATTCCAATACACCTATTTTGCACACAAGCTTAACAGCTTTGACACTGCTCCCAAGAAGTTGTTGGCGTCCGATTCTCATCTTCATCCTGATAGTCGTTGGCAATTTGCTAATTTGGAGGCTAAATAAACAGTCTTTGGAGGCAATTTGCTAATTTGGCAATTAGCTATCTTAGTTAAATCTGTTTTTAAGCTATCTTCCTAGCTTCTTGTGACATTTTTTTATATACTTTTGTGGGTCAAATGCTAATGTAACTTTTTACTTAAGGGTATAGTCATTTTCAAATGTTAGTGTGGCACCATTTTTTTATTTTTTATTTTTATTTATTAAAGTTCAGCCCGAGATATAGGAATTGCTCTTTATGCAATATAAAATGAGTGATATAATTTTGTTGTTGTGACATTACATCAGGTCTATTTGTTTATTACTGTTGTTAATGATAATAATAAGCTGGCAGTGAATACATTGATCATTTTAATTATATATACACAAATTCTCATTCAACTCATAAAGCGCACACACAAATTAAACTTAAAAATTTATTACTAAAACCTGTTATCACTAAACAGTCAATATGGACCGCGATGCTCGGTGAGAATTATTGTTTTAAGGTGAAAAACAAAACCAGCAACCATGACAACACTACTTATAAAGATTAATTAATTTTTTTTAATTAATTACTGATTTTATAACAACATATTAATAGTTATTATTGATATTTGTATATATTTTTTGTTATTAGACATATTGGATTTATGATATTGGTCATTTTCTACAAGCTTTTTTTAAAATCGTTTAAGTTATAAGTGATTTCGTACATATTATGTCTAATTTATTCTTTATACGTATTTTTAGTTTTAATCAACCATCTTAAACAAAACTACTAACACCCGTGCGAATGCACGGGTCTCTTACTAGTTTATTACTAAATTGTTAGAATTTTTTTTTCAAACTAAATCATTTTTTAAAGAATTTATATTTTTTAAAAATTTTTAATAATAAATTTTAAATTTGATTATAATATTTTTCATTTCTTGTTTTGGTTAGATTCAATTTATTTATTATTTGATCTGGCAGGACACGTTCGTTTTTTTAGTTTCTTTCAAAAATGTTGTAAACGCTCTTCCAAGGAATTACGAGAAAATTTATATATTTATCGTCCCTCTAGAAATAGAGTAAATATTAGGTATATAAAAGAGGTGATTCATACTTTAAGGTTTCAAATGTATATGTGGTAACAAGATCTCTTGAATCATAAGCATTTAATTCATTGACACTCTCTACACTCCCAAACTCTACAATAAGTACTCAAACGTCCAAATCAATGAATAAAATTGAAGAGTAAAGTGAGCATGAGAATGAATTGAAATTATACATTTTTTTTCACGTGGATACTTTATTTATGAAAGTTGAATGAAGTATTCATGAATGAGATGTGAGATTATTTTATATACGAAAGTTGGTTGATTATTTGTGGATACTTTATTTATGAAAGTTGACTGAGATATTCATGAATGAGATGTGAGATTATTTTAGGGTTAAATATGTTTTTGCTCCCTATAAATATCTCACATTTCATTTTCAGTCCCTATAAAAAAACATATTTTGATCCCAACAAAAATTTTATACAAACAGTTTAATTTTATACAAGCAGTTTTAGTCCTTGCTATTTTCTAAAATTTTGAAAACTATTTTATCATCCCTAAAATTTTAAATTTTTGAATAACTTTTTTCATACTTGTTTAGATAACTATAAAATATTTCTTTACAAAATTATATAATTTTTTAAAATGAGAATAATTAAATATAAATTTTTTAAATTTCAAAAAATAATAATAAAAATAATGAAACTCTCGATTTATAAATTAAATTTTGAGTTCCTTTTTTTTCAAAGAATTTTTTATAACATTCTAAACATATCTGCAAAATAATCCTTCAAAAATACACATTAATTTAACAATAAATATGAGATTATTTTATATACGGAAGTTGGTTGAGTGTTCATAACTTTGATAGATGTGAGATTTTTTTATGGGACTTTTGCCAACTCAAAACAAATTCCATTGAGTCTTCTAAAATAATCAAATGTGTTTTGGTAAATAAAAAACATCAAAACTAAATTTCATTTCAGACCCAGTGGCTAAAGAAAAGCTCAAAGTGATACCAATCAAAAGTCATTGATACAAATGTCAAAATTAAAAGTTGTAGTACTATTTATACCTCATAAAAAAGTCTTAATCCTCCCACTAAAAGTCATTTAACAAGCCAATCAACATCATTGTTGTCAAATCGTAGAAAAAGGATAGTATACCGATCAACATGTTGAAAAGTCAAGTGCAAATTTTAAATAGAAAAACATTATATTGATGCAAATGTCAAATTTCTTAAAACAACCAACAAGATATTTTTAGGTTTGAAATTGAAACCATCTACATTTAGGGTATGTTTGGTTGTGAAGAGAAAATAAGAAGAGAGAAATACGTGAGAGAGAATATGATAAGAAAGAAATATGTGAGAAATAAAGTAGATTTGAGGTATTGTTTGATTTAAGAGAAAGAGAAGAGAAATAGAAGAGAGAGAAGTGTTGATATTTTTAAAAGTACAAAAATACCCTTACTTTTTAGATTAAATAAAATAATTTATTAAATGACTTACTATTTAATTAATTAAATTAATCTCACTAATCCACCAAAAAAATCTCACTCATTACTAATTCAAATAATTTAAAATACTAATTTTAATTATTAATTAATTTAATACATTCACATTTTTGGTTTAATTTTAATTAACTAATCAATTTATATTACATTACTAAAAATTTATCTTTTCACATAAAAAAAGTTGTATTTCTTCATTATTTTCATGCTATCTTACTCTATCAAATTCTACCGTTGTAGTTTTACTCAATCAAATTCTAATGTTGCAGGATTATATGCATGTTATCTTTAAATAAGTTATCATTAAAAAAAAATATTGTAAATAATTGGGGGTAAAAATAGAAGCACACGTTTTCATCTCCTTTCTTCTCAAATTGGAGAGAACAAGAAAAGATGTGGGTCCCACCATTATTTGGTCTCTCTTCCCTACTTCTCTTCAATCCCAAACAGAAAAAATCATCTATCTCTCCTTTATTTCTCTCTCACCTATTTCTCTCTTATGTGTTTCTCTTGTTCCAAACAGACCGTTAAGGTTTGTGAATCTAGTAACTAAACTCAATGAAATCATAAACCTCATAACAAAATGAAGGGTAAGCAAATCCTAATCATAATACACTATTGAAAGAAACCAATTATTGAAATTACACATTAATTATTCAACAACAAAAACAACCACTATTACAATAACATCACTCTCTAACCCTTCTTTCTTTTATTATTTGCTTTACAATTACAATTCAAACTCTTCCTCTTTTAGCTTGCCTATTTCATACACCATTGACAATATGTTTAGCTATTTTCTTCTTGCTATCTTCAACATACTTGCCAGCAAAAGAATCAAATAAATAGCCAGCACCTAATCCAACTGCTAAATCAATAGTGTAATGGCCTCTTGTACCAAGCAACCTCACAGCTTGTAAAACATTCAACACATCAAATGTCCATGCCATCTCCCACCTCTTCATCCTCCTCATGTCTAACGAAGCTATCATCGAACCTGCTACATGGCCAGAAAAAAACAAGAAGAACGATACGTTTCCGACAGGAAAGTCCACGCCAGAACCAAGAAAATCCTATTCATCGTCAAAACAAAAACATTGTTAACAACTTTATCATCGAAGCAAAATAACAATTGAATCACCAATTTGATCTTGCCATTGTAATCACCAGACAACTAAACTTTGTTTTTAAGGAATTCAAATCCATAAAAGTGAAAGTCTTCGCTCAAACTTAGAATGTTGGGTTCTGCGCTGACTTCGACAAAAAACTTAAAGTTAAAAATAATAGGCTTAAATAGTCTCTTGGTTTCTGTAAGTTAGCGAGTTTTTGAGTTTCCTTGCAGATTTTGGCGTTAGGGACTAAACCGCACGCAAAAAGTGAGATAGAACGACTCAGACAAAAAAAAATTACAGAGACCAAACTCAAAAACTCGCTAACTTACGGGGACTAAAAGTGCATTTAAGCCAAAACAATATTTGAGGTAAAAGTTTTAAACCTCACCTTCAATTTAGCTGCATCTCTAAAAAAAAAAAAAAGTAAATCTCTTACATTTAAAACTTCCAGAAATAGAATCACTTCTACACTAAGCATTCACTTAGAATCTATATTGAGTGAATAAGGTGCTTTATATTTGGATATATTCAAGTAAGGTGATCAATTTTAGACTCAAAAAGTTAGAATTTTAGAGAGATCAAACATGTCAAAATCAATTATAAACCTCTTGAATCACTTTTAGCTCCCAGAAATGGAATCAAACATACAATTAGTTGTTTTGGGTTGGTCAATATCCTGAACACTTATACTTCAACATTTTTGAAGCATAAGCATATTTCATTGTCTAGAATAACCTCTATTTCTGACAAAAAGTGAACCTAAACATACAGTTTGTTCTTATGAATTGGTAAATTTAACTTTCAACATTGTTCTTATGACTAATGCAAAACAATGAAACTATATCAATGAAATGAATGAATCACCTGAGGCAATGGTAGCTGAGTGGAATACCCCAAAATTCCGCGACAGGTAAACATGAAAAGTGTTGAAATTGTTGCTCTGGGACGTCCTTCAATCAACCAAGTCCATAAGATATAACTCGTTTGCATTGCCACAAACACCTACAATGCAAAAAAACAAACATCAAATTTTAACTCAAACAAAACCAATAGAAACAGTATAAAAAATCAAATTTTGACACAAACCCATTTTCACTTCAAACAATCACAATCCATTCCCCAATTACCCACACACAAAAAAAACCACAAAGTGACAAAACGCATGTTGTCGTTCAGATCTAGATAGTGAATAAACGACAAACCGTATTGAGTGCGGCGAGAAGATTGTTGAGCTCAGGCGAAGACTCAAGAACGCGATGAAGAGAGCGCGTGGCGATGAACCCCAAATCAAACGGTGGAGAAGAAGAAGGAACCATGAGGAGCGTGTACTCCACGGCCATGAAGAACAAAAGACCACAAGCAAACAAACAAGGCATCCAATGATGTGTTGCCACGTGTACAACATCAGATAAAGTCCATTTCAGAAACGAAGCTTGAGAAAAGAGAGAAGAATTCTTCGGCATTGAATCCGTTGCGTTAACGCCGTTAGAATGAACGGTTTGGCTGCGGCGTCTGCGATTCACGACGGAGGCGTCACCGGAGGAGGAGGTGGCGCCGCCGTTCATGGTAGTTAGAGAAGGATGAAAGTGGGGATGGCATTATGGAGTGGTTGGGAATTGGAATTTATATGGATCGGAAAATTTGAGGTTGTAATTGACGGAGTTTCCGAAGTTATTATGATGATTTCATGTACTGTGCATTTTTATTTTTTGGGAAAAGGAAAGTTCTTAAAAATAAAATATTTTTTTTGTGTGGATAAAATATAAAAAAGGAAAATTTTTTATTGGTGAGGATGTGTAGGTGATGTGATGACATTTTGAGTTTTGTGGTCGGTGATGAGCCATACTTATTTGGGAAGGTGGGTAGTGAAGAATTGATAGGAGACTAGGTGTGTTTTAAGAATATTTTACTTGTTTAGGGAAATTTAAATGTCTTAAGACACTTTTTAAATATCTAAAAATAAGATTTAAAGATAACATGTATATTAAAAATGAAAGTATTTAGTTTTTAAAATAAATAATATATTAATTTGAGTCTAATCAATATATTTATTTATATAAAAATAGAAGGCAAACGAAGAATGAATTGTGTCGTTATTTTTTTTATGGTAAAATTAATCATCTTAAGAATTAGATTCATAGAATTATGAAATACAACATTGTTATTCCCAAGTCTTTAGACTTTTTCTAAAAGATCAACCACTTTTAGTGCTAGAAAACCAAAAGTATCAATGGCAAATGGTATGAAAGTATATTGATTATCGAAACATGATTGATTATGTTTGATCACTTTACTTAAAGTAGCTTTGAGAACTATCTATTTCATAGTAAAACCTTCAGTCATCAGTCACACCAGTGGAGAAACTATAGTCTAGTCCACACAAACATATTTTTCTCTTACCCACTCATACACCGGAATATTTATTGACCTAAGTGTAAATCTCACCTCATGTGGGCCAATCAAGAAATTTACAACTGACTCTTTCTTCACAGATACTCTGGCCCTCCGAAACATATCAAATATGACATCTTTAACAAGGTCATGTTGATATTTAAAGCAAGGAAGCTCCCTACAATAAATTGTGAGTTTCCCAAAAGTATTCAAACAAGCCTTACGACAAACAGGGCAACCTTTTTCAATAGGAAATAAAGAAATCATAAGGCGGTATCTTAGAATAATACGGTGTTTCACCAATGACATATGTTAGCCTAGCCCATCAATAGGAATAGCAATGAGAAAATTTTGAGCATGTGCAGCTTGCAAACAATCAAGAATTATTTTTTGTTCTATTGCCATATCAAACATTACATTCCCGTCCTTAACAGTTTTACTAAAAAGGACACTCGCCAAAACATATAGTGATTTAGGAGGGACGTTATCCTTGCTAGTAAAATTGCTAAGGTCAAATCTGGAATCACAACACTAAGACCATCTAAAGCTCTATCAAAATCTAAGTCCATACCATATAGTCCATTGTCTCTCAATATATGATCCTATAAAACCTAAGATGGGACCGTAAAAGCATGTGAGATAGTCTTTACTGTCGAGTACAGGTAAAGAAGCATGTATTCATTGAAGGTCCTCGAAAAAGGACCTTCATCAACCACGTTGTCTTCAACCGCCCTTCGCAACTCTTTATCAAACCAAATAGTGGTTTTTCTCTAGATGATTAGGTTGACACGTTCTTAGGCCAAAAAACAATTTAGCAATACCCATGCAGGATCAAAGTAGAAGAATTTCACTATCAGAATCTCTTAGTTGTGGTAGAAGATGTATTTAGCTTAATAGTCCTAGAAGTTCTGTTCATGGACACCCTCTTGATAAAGTTATTGCAACACCCCCTTTCTATACCCCCAAATAATCACATAATCATTTAGGCACATATTAAAAATTCCGTCAGAGTATAATTATAAACATAGTATAAAAGTGGTATGTCACATTATACATGAAATTAAAACATTCAACACCTGCTCAACAATTGATATGCAACAGTGGGGTAACTTTGCAACAGAGGAATTTAGTCCTTACACCCACATCTCAACATTGAATAACATCAAACATATATATATATATCATCAAGTATTATCCACCAACATAATTCATGTTTACATAAACATTCATCAACAAGATACATGTACAAATGTATCACAAAAGAATCATAATCATCCTAGCTACCCGGTGCTACATATCAGAGCCGACCGACCAAAAGAATGAAGACACGCTTCACAAAAAGATCACCAGCATACCTACTCTGCAATGCCTCATAGAGCATCATAAAACAGCAGAAGGGTGAGAAATATTATCATAATAACAATGCATATAATTATATATCTTAGCATAAAAATACACATATTCTACATTCTCACCACAATTCATCACAACTCATTCATATACATCACGATGTATATATATACAAAACCAAGCATATTCATCATGCATACTTTCACAATTCTTATCATTCCACATAAACATACATATTCATGTTTATTCATCAATGCACTATTGTAAAGATGATAAATGCAAATCATAGAGACCGACTCACGACTCTATGCAAATGCAATGCGGTACCGACTCAATCATCTCAAGTTCACTCAGGGACTTATTGGAACCATCGCTCGTTATCAATATAACTCCCCGTCGGGCCTACGATGTTCACCCATTGCTCACACCTCACATAGGCACACAATGTTTATGGATTGCTCACACCTCACATAGGCACACAATCCGATTGCTCACACCTCACCTAGGCACACAATCGTTTGTAGTCATCGCTCACACCTCACATAGGCACACGACGTTACAACGGATTCTCATTAGAATCACTCAACACAAGAATGTACATCATTATGCTTCACATACAAAATGACTCAAGACATTCTTGAAATGCATACATATTCACAATATATTCATGCATTTATCTCATACAATCACATATAATCTATATACATTCACATCAATGCACTATTGTATGATTCACATCCAAAACACACATTCAAAACGGTAAAAGTCGCTAAATAACACTATTCTCGACTTTCTGACTTATTTAATCGGCTAACAGCCCCAAACTCCTCACCATAAGAAACTACAGCTCAATAGCTATCCAACGATACCAAGAATGTAAAAATCGGATAATCGGAACAAAAGTTACGGACGAAAACGAAAAACACATTTTTGAAAACTCACATTTTACACTTTTCCTGACCATACGCGTATGGACCTATGTCATACGCGTATGGCCCAACCTCGTACGCGTATCATACGCATTTCACCAGATGGCCGGAAAAAGACATATCCCATACGCGTATTGGCCCCAAAACGTGCCCCCCATACGCGTATTGCCCTACTCAATACGCGTATGGCCTGCCCGTTACGCGTATGGCCAGACGAAAATGCAGAATTTTCCTGCATAATTTTTCTGCGTTTGTTCAACCCCAAAACTCACCAAATCATCATCTAAACTCAGAAAACACCAATAGATAACATCCATATCAGTACCCAAACCTCAAACAACATCAACAACACATTTATGCATACAAAATCATGTTTTGATCATCATTCAGAACATTTTCTACATTTAGGGTTTATACAAAAACTCATAAAAATCAACAACAACAACAACACAATCATACATAATGATATACATTGATGAGATAATAAGATTTCACACCCTTACCCGGATTCCAAGCTTGCTAGATGATTGTTCTTGATGGTTTTCTAGGTTTTTCCAAGTTTTCTTCTCTTTTCTCTTCTTTCTCTTTCTTTCTCTCCTTTTTCTCTCTATTTCTCTTTTCTTTCTCTTTCTCTCCTATTTCCTCTTCTTATCTCTTTTTCTTTTCTATTTCTTTTCCTACTTTCTTTTTTTCTCATTTTCTTTTCTTATTTTCTACTCAAATTCAATTAATTCATTTTCTCACATAATTATACACTTAATCACTTTTCTACCAATTTTACTAAATTTCTCACATAATTCTATTTCCACTAAATTTCTAACTTACCATTAATTGAGAAATGTCCAAAATACCCTCCATTCTAATTTCCCCGAAAACTCTCAAAAACGGTAAAATATCATAACATGTCAACATAGCATATTAACACACCAATTTCACAAATAAAATAATTTATCACTCAATTTAAATAAAAGACTCAACAAAATGGGAATAATCAGAATCGGGGCGTTACAGTTGTCATCTCGACTAACAGTCCCCCAAGCAACTTCATCCCCAATATCTGTCTCCTAATGTCCTACTGGAACAAATCCTCACGATGTTTACTACCATCTCATGAATACCAAAAGATCTCAGTCTTACGAATATTCAATTCGAGGCCTAATTATGGTCCTATCTCTCGAATTATGTCAAAGGCTTTAGTCGCCTCCTCTTAATCTCCTATAATGGTCTCATCATTAAGATATCAAGTATGAAGAAAAAACTTACAATTGTTTCTAAGAAGGAATCAAAATTTCAAGAACTCTTTCACGTCTTAAGAAGTTCTATTTTCGAAAATGGATTACTTCATATTACATTTTTCACGCACTCATGATAGTTTTGATTATCTGATTTTGATCAAACAGTCTAAAACACATATATTTAAATTTTAACAATTTATAAAATATTTTTCTTAAATCATAATTGTCCAATCATAATCAAAACGTGACCGTATGTAGAGGATTTCTGATTGCAGCCAAATCCAATTTCTCATCTTTGTGTTATCGAATAATACTTATTGTATGGAAGCTTTGAAGCATTTGTGCCACTTTATTGTTAAGAATTATTTAAAGAAATATTAAGAGTGAGTTTAGATGAAGAAATTAGAAATTTTTAGATAATTTAAAATTTTAAGTAATTCAAATAATTCAATTGAAATCCATTCATTTTTATATTCATTTGTTTAGATGGAGTATTAATATGATTCATTGTTATATTTTTGGGGTCATTTTCATAAATTTTAAAACTTTTGGGGCAAATTTAAAATATGAAAAATATGGACCAATTTGCAATTTTTTAAAATTTGAAGGGACCAATTTGTAATATTTAAAAATTTTTAGGGACTAATTTGCAATTATTTAAAAATTATGAGGGTGAATTTGAAATTTTAATCAAATATGATGACTATCTTGCAATAATTAAAAAATTAATAATAAATAATTAAACATTTGCATTATATAGAATGAAAGAATAATTTTAAATTCTTTACTTATTTGTATCATTTGAAATTCCTTAAATTTAATTTGAATAAAATAATTCATAAATTTACATTATTTTGACAATTCTCCATATTTTTTACATAAACAATAGATTTTGGTCAAATCATTTTAAATTTTCTCAAAAAATACATTTCTCTTATTAAAATATTTTATTCTAACACATTTTAAAAAAACACTTCTCATCTCTATCATAAAAGACTTCAAAATTATGTCACAATTATTGTGTATTTATTTTAGACCGATAAGAAGCCAACAACAAAAGCGATTATAACTCATCTATAAATAGAAGCATCATCTAAGTTTGAATCTCACGAGCCTTGTATGGAAGCATTCAAATTACTCCCTCTACATGATCTTCTAAGTCCCTTCTTTTATGATAAAGTTCAGCTCTCAAAAAATTCTATTAATGGATCACAACTACTAAGTGATGGAGTTTTATAATTGAATTTCAAACTAACTTCGAGTGTCTCTAATATCTCATATACAATCATGAGATTGTAACATTTATTTTGAGGTTTCTTTTTAGATTGATTAAGTTTTTGTTTAAATCATGTGAAACAATCCTGCAAGTAATATTTTGTGATAGAAAGATAAATCTTAGAGATTTTGTTGAATATCTATTTTATTTAGGGTGATGATTAGTTAAACAATTAAAATTGATGATTGACTTAGTTTGTTATAACAATAATAACTATAAAATATTGGGATAACAGTTTTTCATGATGATAGGCCAAAAATAATTTTTTTTCTTCTTATTATTATAGATAACAATATATTAAAGATGAAATAACATTTCTTATAATTAAAATGAGTTTAATTGTTATGCACTGTCAGTGTAAAAAAATTTACACTGTCAATGCATCACAATCATCCGTTGATATTACTTTTTAAGAGGTTAAAATTAAAGTCAAACATTTCAAATGAATCAACGGTTGTGATTGTCTGACAGTGTAAAAAATCTTTACACTGTCAGTGCATATCAATTAAATTCAATTAAAATTTATTTTCGATCTCATGACTAGAAATATCAATTTGTATATGTTGATGTATATCTTTATGGAGATCTCTGTGAAAATTATCTATTCGAAGTTTTGAAATTGATGAATTTTCTTCCGCTAAGATGGAGACAGAAGGAAAAGCTCTTCTAAGGACATTTTGGGGCGGAGATTGGACAAATACCTTGTGTCTTGCGGATTCCCTAATCTCAACCATATTATTTAACTTTTATATTAACATACGTTTTTTTTAACTTATTCAAAATAAGTCTTTAAATTAAATTTAATCAAATAATTAATTAAATAAAAACTCTAATTTAACTATTAGATTAGATTTAATTGAAATGTTAGGATTTAGAGTAAGTTTAACCTTACTCGTAAATAATATATAATTACATAATTTTACATGTTTTTTTATTTAAAAAATAATAATTTATTAAAAATAAATATATTAGAAAATGATGAGTTAATTAGTGGATCACTTTATTTTGCTTTGCATTGTGGGATACTTAACAATAGTTTGTTTTTTTTTTGGAAATTTGACAATTCTAGTTTGTTATTTTTTCTATGTATTATGAGATATCTTAGTTATGAGTTTTTGGTTGGTTTTGATGGTAGTGTTGGTGTTTCTACAATCCTTCCTGTAGAACTATTTGTTTATATCGTGGACTCATAATAACACGAGATAAAAAATTCAAAGATTTAGTTTGTTATTTCGATTCTACTCACGATATCCATTTAGTGAAGACAGAAATTAATCATTGACACTATTATTTCAAATGCTAGAGAGTTGTTGGAGAGAGACTAACGGGGCTATTGGACTGCTTCCAGGGACGGAACCAGAACTTTTAAATAGTGGGGGCAAATTCTTACACAAATTTATTGCATTAAAGATATATTTTAAAAATATTATCATTCATAAAATTTTACATATAATTCTTGAAGATGTTTATAGCAAAAAAAAACCTTTAAGTAGTTGATAACTAAAAAAAAAGAATTTAATTGTAATGTCCTGACATTGTAAATATATTTTATACTGTTAGATAATCACTATTGTTAAAAAGTTTGAAAATTTTGACTTTTATTTTTAAAAAAATTAAATAATACAATTGAATGATTATGATGTATTGATGGTGTGAATTTTTTTACATACATTGTAATTATATTCAGAGTTAAATTTTGACCCCATAAAATTATATACATATTAGAGAAATATGATAGTCAAGTTAATAATATCATAAAAATATAAAAGTTTATCATACCTGTAAATTTTGACCCCACTAATATTATAGAAATATTTTTTTTTTTTAATATTATTAATATTTCTATAATATTATAGAAATATTATAGAAATATTATTAATATGATTCATAAAAAATATTGTTGTCTTAGAAAACATCATCTATGAAATCCCTTTTAAATGATTGTTTATATATTATATAAATTATTTATGAATATGCAATATATATTATCACTAGTGTTTATATTTGTTGTACTTTAGAAGTTAGTGGGGGCATGTGCCCCCAATATCATTCAAGTAGATCCGTCCCTAACTGCTTCTTTGGTTGAAATTTTATATTCCACCTAATTTTCAATTAAGGTATTATAAATAAATATTTATTAAATAAGTAATAACATATTTAATTTTTTTTATAATAATTGGATGTCTGAAATTTCATCTTTTTAAAGATGAATAAAAAAATATTGTTTGAAATCGCGCTCTTATAATCAAATATCTTTGTAAGAGTTAACTAGAAGAATATTTGTGCTCCCGCACGGGTAAATGTAAATTGTAATTATAGAAATCAATTATTTTAATATACATGTATAATACTCAAATGGAGAGAGAAAGCACAACCAAGAGCAATGAAATAGAACTTTTGCAACAAAAGAATTGCATTTCATTTCATAAAATGAAGTTGTAAAGTTGAAAACGTATAACTAATATCATAATTAAGATCAAAAGTAAAGTGCAAATTCAACGTGTCTTGCAACCAATAAACATAAAAGTTAGAAAAGTAACATGACTCTTCGAGTTGGCTTCAAAATTTCCACATGAAAACAAAATAATTTAAATTATATAACAATTCATTCAATGATTGTAATTGAATAATTTATGATAGAGAAGAATATGAATGTTATACCTATTATATGTTGTGAAAAAATTCATTGATTACAACGTTAGTGGTAGTTGTTGTTGCAATTTTTTCTTTGTCATGAATCAAAATTTTAAGACCTTTTTTAGTCTTAACTCGAGACATTGCCATATACAATCGATCATGACTATAAACATTCTGTGGTAGCTATAAACCAACATTGTCTAAAGATTGCCCATGAGATTTGTTAATGGTCATAGCAAATGAAACAATAATGGAAATTGTCTTCTCACCAACTTAAATGACCATGGTGATTATGACGGGAACAAAGATATTTTGGGAATATAAATTATGTTACCTATATTCTTTCCTAAAATGATCTTAGCTTCAAAGACATGATTAGCAAACCTTGTTACAGTGAGCCTTGTACCATTGCATAAGCCTTCAAACTTATCTAAGTTGCACATCAACATAATAGTGGCACCAATCTTCAACTTGATTGAATGATTAGACATTTCAAAAATTTTCAGAGCATTCAGAAATTCATCAGTCAGTGCTCAATTGCATCAAAGTCCGTAGTTACAGATCTATCAATAGAATCATTATTAAAATATTTCTTTTCTTCTCCTATAAATTTAAAACAACGGACCAATGTAAAAACAATATTAATAGAAAGTATAGCATATTATTAGCATTAAAACAATAAAACAACATGTTTAGTACCTGGAATAAGATTTGTGATGTATTGATTAATATCAGCTACAGTTTCAATTGTTGAAGTCGATATTGCACGACTTTGCAGATAGTTGGGATAATGGTAGTTATGAATGATATCAGAATAGGTACTCTCAACAATAGTCTCAATATGATGTGAAAAATTAGAAATTAGAAACTCATCAGGAATTGACATGTCAACATAAACATCATTATGCTCAGACATGGTACCATCTCCAATACGCGATATCCCCTCTAAGAAGATGTGGACTTCCTCTAAGTTAGAAGTACTTGCATCGCTTTGTAGGCGCATGTTTTTTGTAATTCTGGGGACTCTGCATTGATCCCAAATATAAGAAGCATTGATTGTTGCATGAGTAATATTATATAATTAAGAGTTAAAGTTCATGAATATCATCTCAGACTTTCAGCCCAAAGTGGATGGCAATCACTCCCCCAACTACATTTACATACTCTACTTTTTGAAACCCTGCTGTTGCGGTGGAAATCGGATAACAAATTATTAATGAATTTGCATCGTATTTCTTTTACAACCGACTTTGATTTATCCAAAGGAAAGGTTCAAGATCGTTAGAAAAACCTAAAGGGGGGAGATTTAAGGTTCGGGGGTTGGTTATACAAAGGGAAGGTATTAGCACCTTAAGTATCTGTAGTACTCTACAGGAACCTCTTGTTTTAATGTTATCTTATGTTTGCTAAGGTTCTATGCTAAAGGTTGAAAAGAAACCCTAGGGGTTAGTATCTAAGTATACTCGATAAGGCATCGCACCTTACGCCTACGTATCCTCGGGAATAGAATCAGAGTATGCGTAGTTCTACTTCTACTGAATTATTGACTATGGCCAATAATTAAAAAGGGGATGAATAGAGTCTAAACTCTCTAGGTCTAGTTGAGATGGACCTATGTTGTGTTTAGTTAGTAAAGAGAGTGGTGGTTCAAGTGATGAACACCACTAAGAGTTTAAAGAACTCTTAGAACAAATGACTTAAAAGTCAACCATAAAATCTTCCTTTGGATGTGGAGGATAAATAAAAGTTATAAGATAAAGCATGATATACAGGGTAAAGTATTGGTATAAAGGTAACACAAGCATAATAATGGCTTTATGCTTGAGTGATAAAAAAATGAAGGTGAATGTAAGATATTAGTGTGAGTATGTTTACAAGCATAATAATGGTTTTATGCTTGAGTGATAAAAAGTGAAGGTGAAGTGATAAAATATAAATGTTATAAGCATAATAATGGCTTTATGCTTCACATATAAGATGAATGAAGATGATGAACATAAGCATAAGATTAGCATTATACTTAAATAAATAAAGGTAAGGTGAAGTAAAGTTAAGCATAAGATTTGCATTATGCTTTAACACAAATAATGAAATAAAAAGTCAAAGATAAATCAATGACATGTAAATGAAAGTCAAGATGAAATTGGTCAAGATAGAGTGGTAATCTTGTATAAAGCCCAAGAGGAGGCTAAAGGGAGGTCGGTTGCGATCGCGAAAACAATCGACTTATCAGGTATGAAAATGGTTGACATGAAGTCCACGTATTAGTTTGAAAACATTTTGAATAAACACACAATGGATAATATGAATCAAGATGAAATTGGTCATACATGCAATTATTGGCTCAAGCATTGTAAGACAAAATAAGAATAAATATTAAAAGTTAAATAATCATGGATTAAATGTAAAGTCCATCTTTTTAAATGAAAGTTTTTAAAATAAGATATAACATATTAACCTAAATAAATTTTAGGAAAATAAACTAAATAAAATAAATGTTTTGGAGCTTTTAGAATAAAACTAAATCTAAAAGATAAATAAATTGTTTTGAATTTATAAACTTTAAATAAAAAGAAAGGATATTACTTAAAATAAAAGAAAATGATATTGATTAAAAAAGAAAGGAAATGGTCCAAGCATGGTTTGAACCCATGATCCTTTGTGTACAGCCCCAAAATTCCACCAACTGTGCTATGCGCGCGTACTGATATAATATGGAAACAGACATATATATATGAAACAAAAATGATTTGGAAAATTAAAATAAAAGGACTGGGGCGAGGGGGATTCGAACCCCAGTCCTAAGGGTTGGCAAGGCGTTTAAGTGCAAGTGTGTGACCGTTGGGACGACGTGTTTCATCCGTTTAATATATGATTCGATAAGTATATAATGCATAGGTGCGCATATTTCAAATTTTCAGCACAAGCCAAAACACACACGACCTGTTCATGACAGCCAAAGCCAAAAATCATGCCATGCCATTCATCAGACATTGCCAAACCAGATGAAACAATAGCCTATAATCTATATTCAAAATCATAAGGTTTCACACATATTGAATAGAAAGTAAAGTTTGACATATAAATTTAAAGTAAGAGCATTTAAACAGTGAGTTGTAAACACGGCAGTAGCAACTTCTAAGGGCATCAAGTAGCAGTGTAAGCAAAAATAAACAGTTGTACGAGAAGCCGTACTTATTAAAAGAAAGGATCAACCATGTTTTAAGGATAAGCACATGAGTGATGTAATGGTCAAAGGCATTCGCGAATCAAATATACGCATTCAAAATAGAACTAGAACACATCATGGCATTCAAGATCAAATTCAAGCACATGGTGTCACAAACAACAGTGTACCATAAATCAAATAAGCACATACATTAACCATATATAAAATCGTGACATTACAAAGGCAAGGTTTGAGTTTCAATAACAGCAAGGACTAAACACATGACTAAAGAAAACAACAATACTGTTTTATCATCGGACCAAACATAAGAGCCAAACAGTAACAACACTCATTAGAAACATCAGCATAGCAACAAACAATAGAAGTAAAAGCATGATGGCAGATTGAACATGACAACAGTTCGAACATGGATTTAAAGTTACAGCATAGCGGGATTGATCATGACAATGTTTGGACAATAAGATGCAACAAAGAGTTATGACAATGCAGAGCAAAATGTACAGATGGTTCAGTGATAACAAGCATGAGGCAACCAAGGCCAATATTTCAGAAATTCAGCAATTACAGTTGATTAACATTACATGGCATATATCATGTTAGGAATTTTAAGACTTGTACAACAAACTGACAGTAAACGGCATATGCGCAGAAACCAACTTCAAGCAATGACAAGACAAGACTAACATGGATACAGGCAGATCAATAATTAATACTCCTCATAATTCTTGACACTTAAAAGCACACACATTATTGGAGACACCAAGTAAAACATATTAGCAGTAAGTAATACACCCTATGCTTCGCTTAAACATCAACACCTCGATATAGCACCTCTTAAACATACATATACCAAACCAAAATAGGGTATCATAAAGTTCACCAAGTGATAAGGCATTTAAGGGTTTTCAGCTTAATAAGTGACAATAGTTTCATGGATCAACTCAAGTTCAAAAATCTCATACGCTCAGAAACTAGCACCAAAACCACTTAACCTAGAATGCAGCTCATGTTTAAATAAAAGATTAGGCTAACATAAATCTTCAGACATAGCTTGAGGTGATACCAACTGTATCAACATAATGAAATTAAGACCATGACAGATGGTGCAGAGATTTTATCAGGCATAAATGACATGAGTATTTTAGAGGCATGTAGAGGACTAAACATCCAAAGATCTTATCATCCAAACATAAGTGAGTTAGCACTTCTAAGCATCCAAGCTTGACAGTATAACACAAAGGGGAAACTTGTAAACTTACAACCAATCTAACGAGCAAAAACAAAGCACATTCATCATGGTGACATCTCAAACATAATGATTTTAAAACAAAAGGGCAGCATACATGTATATCAGTAAAACAAACCAAATCATTTTACAAGTGATATCAGAACCCGAGTAAACAGTCCAACAGATTTAAATACACATTAGCAAGTTATGAAAATAACATGGAACATATATAAAAGCTATGATTGAGTCATGATATAATGATATCTGATGAATATGAATATTACAAGGAAAAGGATAGTTACCAAGTGGAGTAATGTCCACTGGACCTTCAGCTTATGATGACCTCTCTTGAATTAGAAAATCTTCCAAAGTAGCTCTCCCTCTTCTTTATTCGTGTCCCAGATGCTCACAATTTGTGAAGACTTTAAAGCATATTTTCGTGAGAATTATTGATGTCCTTGAACTCAGACCAAACCTCCTTATATAGGCAAGCTTAATGGGCCGGGTTGAGTGTGTCCTCACATCAAATGGTTGGTGCGCAAAGTAGCAACGACTCTTTTGAGTTTCAAACGTTGATCCAAACCTTGGAGACAAACGCTCTTTCCTTCTGAGTCTTGGCAGATGGCTACAGAGTTGAAAATAACCAAAACGACATTGCTTCTTTGGCTCCCTTTGGTTGCAAATGAGGTAAGCACTGAAGAGGAAACTCGATCGTGACATGACCCTGATCAATTCTCAGGCTTGTGCAGAGGAAGCTAAGAACGGTAAACCTCACAGACCCTTTGTTCAAGTGAATTTGCATTGAGCTTGAAGAGGAAACTTTAGGGTAAATTGAAATGAATTATGGCGCCACAATTTGTATTGTTTTGAATTCAGATTGAATTTGTAAAAGAATTGGAAGAAAAATTGGTTTCTCTGCGCAACGAGGAGAAGAAGAAAGACACCATTCCCCCAAACGCGTGCCACATGCCTATTGATCCCCTCCTTCCTTTGAAAAGTCAAAATAAAATGATGCATTCTGATTGGCCAATGGCTTTAATCATTCTCCAATAAAAAATCTCCATAAATCCACACAAGACCACACGTATAGTTTTTTAATTAACTTAAATAATAATTAACATACTACAATTAAAATTAAAGCATAATGTTATATATTTTTAAAAGAAACTAATGATAATTAAATTAATTGCTAATGAAATCTAATTCAAAATCAATTTAATAAATTATCTCAAAATTAAAATTAAGGTAATTTGAATAGACTTAACCAAAGTAATACAAAGGTAATTAATTCAAAATCAATCAAGATAGGATAGATAAAATAAAATGCTAAATAGATCAAGGTAAAAATAGATAAGGAGAAATTTAAGATCATACAGAGAAAATAAAATCACACATCATCTAGCAAAAAGATGAGGGTAAAATTTGGGGTGCAACAGTTGCCCCTATTTAAATATCTTCACCTGATGACATGAGAGATGAAAATCTTCATGTAATCAACAGTGAGAGATATTTAAATACAGATAACCAAAAATTTTGCCCTCAGATGCACACACATTCAATGTAGCAAACATGATGCCAAGAAGATGCAAAAATGCAGACACAACGAGACACAAAGGGGTAAACAGGGAGCAAAAAAGACCAGAAAGCTCCACTGGGGAAGGAAACAGAACATCACCCATGAGAAACAAACTCATTGGGGATACAAGCTAACCAACGAAAGGGACTCACCGGGGAGACTGGGGAAAGAAACGAGGAGATAGACTACTGGGAAGACAAACCCACATTTCTCAGGGCATGAATCCCAGAAAGAAGATCTGATCATCGGTTGAGTAAAAGCAAAGACATCTCTAGAAGAAACAACATATGGCAAAAGAAAACAGTCATTCAATAGAAACCAGTCATTCAATAATGGCATTGAATGAAAGGTTTGAATAAAGAGTACAAATTATAATATCTGATAACGGATTTAGATGAACTAGATAAAGAGACCTGATCTGAGAATCACCAAGAAGAGAGACCCATCTGGAAAGGCATCAGATGGTACAAGAAACCAGATACCCAAGACTTACTTTGGATAAAAGGTACAAATTACAATGTCTAATAATGGCTTTAGACAAGGTAAGCAAAGAGTGGGATCCAAGAAAACGTCATCGGACATTCAATAATGGTTTTGAATGAAGGTAAGACCACAACATCTAATAATGGCTTTAGATAGATGTGAATACGGCTACATTCAATAATGGCCTTGAATGCAGAGAAAATAATCATTCAATAATGGCTTTTAATGAAAGTGAGTGAATCATAATATCTAATAATGGCTTTAGATAAGAACAGCTAAAAACTACATTCAATAACGGCCTTGAATGCGAGGGAAACACTCATCCAATAATAGCCTTGGATGCTAAGTGAAAATATCACAATGCCCAATAATAGCTTTAGGACGAAATGTAAAGGTCACAATATCTAATAATGGCTTTAGATAAATGTGAGCAAGACTACATTCAATAATGGCTTTGAATGCAGAGAAAACAATCATTCAATAATGGCTTTGAATGAAAGTGAATATATCATCATACCTAATAATAGCTTTAGGTAAGAGTGGATAAAGATTACATTCAATAATGGCTTTGAATGCGGGGGAACCGATCATCCAATAATAGCTTTGGATGAAAGTGAATGAAATCCTCATATCTAATAATGGCTTTAGATAAAAGCGATCATAGACTCGATCTGAAAAATATCAGAAAGAGAGATACATCTGGAAATGCAATCAGACGGAAAGAATCAATTATCCAATAATAGCTTTGAACAAAAGGTACGAATCACGATATTTAATAATAGCTTTAGATAAGGTGATGAGTTAAAGAAGTCAGTCATCCAATAATAGCTTTGGATGAAAGTGAATTATGATATCTAATAATAGCTTTAGATAAGGTAAAGAGGTGAAGAAAACAGTCATCCAATAATGGCTTTGGATAGAGGTGGTCACAATGTCTAATAATGGCTTTAGACCAGGATGTAACTCATAATATAATTAGAAAAGAAATGAGATAAGAGAGTAATCCAAGAAAGCATTGGACATAAAACATGAACCTTCAGGAATGGCACTGAAAGCAGAGCAAGTCACTATGTTCAGGATTAGCACTGAATGATGGTGTGGAATACATCCAGGAATAGCACTGGAATGAATACAAAGGCCCGGGAATAGTACCGGCAAGAACTAATAAACATTCAGGAATGACACCGAATGATGGAGAGAATGACATCCAGGAATGGCACTGAAGTCAGAGAATATAAAGCTCTAGGAATAACACTGGAGTTGATAGGAGGCAAAGACATCCAGGAATAGCACTGGGGAGGAACATAAATGCCCGGGAATAGCACCGGTAGGAAATAACAACATTCAGGAACGACACTGAATGATAGCGAGGAAGGCATCCAGGAATGACACTGGGATGAATATAAAGGCCCGGGAATAGCACCGGTAGGAAATAACAATATTCAGGAATGGCACTGAATGAGAGGATATATAACATTTTGTAAGGTAAGATGTGGGTAACGACACAAACTTGAGAGAAAATATAAATGAGGATGAAGCACTTATGATAGGTATATAAATATGCACAGCTTGACTCTTGGTAGGAAGACAAGACTGGAAGACTGATTCCTCAACACGGAGATCACTGTCACATTAACAAGTTGTATTAAGTTGATAGTACTTGTATAAATGATGAATAGTTGCTTGGGGGTACTTCAGGTAAACTGCCCCAGATTAGCTGAATGTTGTAGATGAACCGATAATTGCTTCAGTTTTGATTGATTCTGTGAACGACTGTTCCATGGTGCTCTTAGAAAGCTTGCCTCAGTCTGGGTCTTAAAAGATGATTGATTTATTGCACACTGGGAAGGCTTGCCCCAGTATGAATCTTGAAAAGTTATCTGAGAAGTCGTCATTGAACTGATCCTTGACAGGATATAATAGGAACTTACCCCTTCACTGACCAAGTTTCTTTAGTGTTTGAAAAATTCCTTGAGAGGAAAGCCAGTTTGCAAACAAAAGTTCTTGTACAAACATGGTAAATGCAACTTTGAAATCAAAATTATTTTGAAAAAGATGCACAGTAAAGTGAATCATTAGTCAGAACACGGCGGTTCAAGACATTAAGGTGAAAGGTTTTAATGCAAAGACTTTTAAGAGTCAGGTTACACAACCTTGCTGTAATATGCTTTCAAAGTAACCTTATCTCAATCAGGTCTTTTGAAGGGTTGTAATGAGATTCGATTTCTGGTTTATGAAGCAGAAAATAGTATAGGCTCAAAGTTTTATTGGTGCCCACCCTAGAATTTATGATGAATTGCAATCATAGTCTTAGTTGAAATTGAGAAATACCCTGCCCCAGCATTGAGATTTTGAGGGTATTTTGTGATGAAAGAAAGGTTCTTACTTCTAGGTTCGAAGTGTTTGGGAATTGAAACAATGCCTTATATCACTGGCAAGGTTTAGTTGAAAGCATATCACAACAATTATGTATATGAGGTAATCATCATTCTCCAATCTTTGCAGAATAAAGCGGCAAAGAAAATATATATTTGAAAGTATTTAGAGTAAATAGCAATTGAATTGAATCAAAAAGTAAAAATGCTTATTTCATTGAATTTGAAAGTACAGACATAGTTGAAGGCAAACAGCTATAAAGAAAAATGCAAACAACAAGAAACAAAGGCCTAATGACTAATCAGAAACAAAGATGAGCTGTCCTGTCTGAAACACTGGCTTTTAGGAGCATAATCTGTTGAAGTCGACTGAAGTTTTACTTGGCGTGCCCGGGCAGAGGGTTACTCTGGACAGTGGGATTATCCTTAAAGGAGAGGATTTTGCTTCTCACCAACTCTTGTACTCTAGCCTTCAGTGCATAACAATTTTCCAAATCGTGACCTGCACCACCTTGATGGTATTCACAATGGAGATCAGCCCTATAGCCGGCTGGAAGAGGATTTGGAGGAGGAGGTAAAGGTCTTGTGGTAATCAACCCTTTCTTCACCATGCCAGGATAAAGTTCGGTGTATGTCATGGGAATAGGATCAAATTGACCCCTATTACGGTATTGGTTCTGTCCTGCAGGTGGACGTTGGGTAGCTTGAGCTTGTCGTGGAGAAGTAACCACAGGGGTGACGGCAGCAACAGTATGGTGAGCATTATATCGAGGTCGGGGACGAGGCCTTTTCACTTCAAACAACACAGCGTTGGCTTGATCCTATTTCCTCTTATGGAAGTTCCCAAAGGGTTTTTTCACAACATTTGAGGGTTCAGCGGCTCTGGATACCTTTCCTTTCTTGAGGCCCTCCTCAAGTCTTTGGCCGATAGTAACCAAGTCGGTGAAGTTGGATGAAACACTTCCAATCATCTTCTCCCAATAAAATGGAGTCAATGTATCCATAAATAAACTAGTTAATTCTTTTTCGCCTAAAGGAGGTTCAACTTGAGAAGCGAGCTCTCTCCAGCGCTGAGCATATTCTTTGAAAGATTCGTTATCCTTCTGAGACATGTTCTGAAGTTGACGGCGATCAGGAGCCATGTCCAAGTTATACTTGTATTGCTTCATGAAAGCATTAATAAGGTCTTGAAAGCAGCGAATGGAATTCTGTTCAAGATTCATGTACCATTTGAGTGAAGCTCCACTCAAACTATCTTGAAAGCAATGGATAAGCAGCTTTTGATTATCAGCATAAGCGGCCATTCTTCGAAGATACATGACCAAGTGAGCCCTTGGACAAGAATGCCCCTGGTACTTCACAAATTCTGGTAATTTGAATTTTGCAGGCATAACAAGGTCAGACACCAAGCACAAGTTATCAGCATCGAAGTTGAAGAAATCATTACCCTCAATGGCCTTGAGTCTTTTGTCCAAGGTTTGGAACCGCTCATGGACGACTTCAGGTTCAACAAAATATTCAGGCTCTTCACCCTGAGCACTGGTAGAATTGTACTCAAAGATGGGGTTCCCAAATGAAGCTCTAACGGGTTGTGGAGTGGCGTGGACCACAGGTCTGGTCTCGGCGAAAACAGGAGCTTGGAAGACAGGCATAACAGTCTGACCATTCATAGCAGCAGATGCAACTGGTGGAGAGTAGTTGGGAGGTAAACCAAACTCGGGCCAAGTTGATGGTGGTAGCTGAACTGGTGGAGGATCAGCACTTGAAACTTCCTGGACGATTGTCCTTTGGGGTGGCTCTCCCCTAGCAATTAAAACTTGGAGCATCTCAGTGAGTTTAGTCATGCTTGACTTAAGTTCATCGATCTCCATTCGGACCTCAACATTGTGTATCTCTTGCTCTGACATCCTTCGTCTGTAGTTAGCTCTAGTCCGGTATTAGTGTCGAGGAATCAGCTTGACGACTCACAGGTAATCTCTGGAAGATAGAGATAACGGGAAATGAAGAACTGGGCAAACAGACACATGCAATGAAACATGCAAACATGCAAATGACATACAAGATGCAAACAGGATGCAAAATACACATAGCAGGATCAAGGGTTCGAGATCACAGCATGGAGTCTGGTCTACCCATCCCAAAAGGTGTGTACTATGGGTTTTCACCTGCCGAACAAGGTTCTAAAAAGTTCCCAAAGTCTACAATCCATCTTTCGGATTTTATCGACTTCCCAGATGACTTGGTAATCAATAAAATTCTCAAGAGGATCTCGTCTGAGTGTAGTATCGCGTGATAACCAATTCAGAAATAGACTCCATCATGGTCACCTCACTACATCCTAAAATGCCAAGTGGGGTTTGGAAACTACGGTTCTCAACCTCAATGGCACATACATTGAGAGTAGCACGCTTTCACGAAAAGGACCGTTCAACATGACTAAACTCTCAAGAAGGCCTAAGCTGAGTGATGGTATCTCAAGTTAACTTTTTCAGGAATCGACTCCTTCAAAGCCCTCTTGAATATACCATCGTCCTATAATATGTGTACGCTCAAGTCCGGGTTAGGACTTATCTCACCACTCAATAGTAGTACCCTACACACAGAAAATCCAATACAGACAGAGATATATATAGGTATACAGATATATACAGATATAAATATACAAATGTACAAGCAAGCAAACATATAAATAACACAAATACAAACAAGATAGGCTTGACCCTCTTAGGAAAGGACCAGCAATAGGTCTAACTTTATTCCCCAGTGAAGTCGCCATTTCTGTTGCGGTGGAAATTGGATAACAAATTATTAATGAATTTGCATCGTATTTCTTTTACAACCGACTTTGATTTATCCAAAGGAAAGGTTCAAGATCGTTAGAAAAACCTAAAGGGGGGAGATTTAAGGTTCGGGGGTTGGTTATACAAAGGGAAGGTATTAGCACCCTAAGTATCTGTAGTACTCTACAGGAACCTATTGTTTTAATGTTATCTTATGTTTGCTAAGGTTCTATGCTAAAGGTTGAAAAGAAACCCTAGGGGTTAGTATCTAAGTATACTCGATAAGGCATCGCACCTTACGCTTACGTATCCTCGGGAATAGAATCAGAGTATGCGTAGTTCTACTTCTACTGAATTATTGACTATGGCCAATAATTAAAAAGGGGATGAATAAAGTCTAAACTCTCTAGGTCTAGTTGAGATGGACCTATGTTGTGTTTAGTTAGTAAAGAGAGTGGTGGTTCAAGTGATGAACACCACTAAGAGTTTAAAGAACTCTTAGAACAAATGACTTAAAAGTCAACCATAAAACCTTCCTTTGGATGTGGAGGATAAATAAAAGTTATAAGATAAAGCATGATATACAGGGTAAAGTATTGGTATAAAGGTAACACAAGCATAATAATGGCTTTATGCTTGAGTGATAAAAAAATGAAGGTGAATGTAAGATATTAGTGTGACTATGTTTACAAGCATAATAATGGCTTTATGCTTGAGTGATAAAAAGTGAAGGTGAAGTGATAAAATATAAATGTTATAAGCATAATAATGGCTTTATGCTTCACATATAAGATGAATGAAGATGATGAACATAAGCATAAGATTAGCATTATACTTAAATAAATAAAGGTAAGGTGAAGTAAAGTTAATCATAAGATTTGCATTATGCTTTAACACAAATAATGAAATAAAAAGTCAAAGATAAATCAATGACATGTAAATGAAAGTCAAGATGAAATTGGTCAAGATAGAGTGGTAATCTTGTATAAAGCCCAAGAGGAGGCTAAAGGGAGGTCGGTTGTGATCGCGAAAACAATCGACTTATCAGGTATGAAAATGGTTGACATGAAGTCCACGTATTAGTTTGAAAACATTTTGAATAAACACACAATGGATAATATGAATCAAGATGAAATTGGTCATACATGCAATTATTGGCTCAAGCATTGTAAGACAAAATAGGAATAAATATTAAAAGTTAAATAATATTCATGGATTAAATGTAAAGTCCATCTTTTTAAATGAAAGTTTTTAAAATAAGATATAACATATTAACCTAAATAAATTTTAGGAAAATAAACTAAATAAAATAAATGTTTTGGAGCTTTTAGAATAAAACTAAATCTAAAAGATAAATAAATTGTTTTGAATTTATAAACTTTAAATAAAAAGAAAGGATATTACTTAAAATAAAAGAAAATGATATTGATTAAAAAAGAAAGGAAATGGTCCAAGCATGGTTTGAACCCATGATCCTTTGTGTACAGCCCCAAAATTCCACCAACTGTGCTATGCGCGCGTACTGATATAATATGGAAACAGACATATATATATGAAACAAAAATGATTTTGAAAATTAAAATAAAAGGACTGGGGCGAGGGGGATTCGAACCCCAGTCCTAAGGGTTGGCAAGGCGTTTAAGTGCAAGTGTGTGACCGTTGGGACGACGTGTTTCATCCGTTTAATATATGATTCGATAAGTATATAATGCATAGGTGCGCATATTTCAAATTTCCAGCACAAGCCAAAACACACATGACCTGTTCATGACAGCCAAAGCCAAAAATCATGCCATGCCATTCATCAGACATTGCCAAACCAGATGAAACAATAGCCTATAATCTATATTCAAAATCATAAGGTTTCACATATAAATTTAAAGTAAGAGCATTTAAACAGTGAGTTAAACACGACAGTAGCAACTTCTAAGGGCATCAAGTAGCAGTGTAAGCAAAAATAAACAGTTGTACGAGAAGCCGTACTTATTAAAAGAAAGGATCAACCATGTTTTAAGGATAAGCACATGAGTGATGTAATGGTTAAAGGCATTCGCGAATCAAATATACGCATTCAAAATAGAACTAGAACACATCATGGCATTCAAGACCAAATTCAAGCACATGGTGTCACAAACAACAGTGTACCATAAATCAAATAAGCACATACATTAACCATATATAAAATCGTGACATTACAAAGGCAATGTTTGAGTTTCAATAACAGGAAGGACTAAACACATGACTAAAGAAAACAACAATACTGTTTTATCATCGGACCAAACACAAGAGCCAAACAGTAACAACACTCATTGGAAACATCAGCATAGCAACAAACAATAGAAGTAAAAGCATGATGGCAGATTGAACATGACAACAGTTCTAACATGGATTTAAAGTTACAGCATAACGGGATTGATCATGTCAATGTTTGGACAATAAGATGCAACAAAGAGTTATGACAATGCAGAGCAAAATGTACAGATGGTTCAGTGATAACAAGCATGAGGCAACCAAGGCCAATATTTCAGAAATTCAGCAATTACAGTTGATTAACATTACATGGCATATATCATGTTAGACATTTTAAGACTTGTACAACAAACTGACAGTAAACGGCATATGCGCAGAAACCAACTTCAAGCAATGACAAGACAAGACTAACATGGATACAGGCAGATCAATAATCAATACTCCTCATAATTCTTGACACTTAAAAGCACACACATTATTGGAGACACCAAGTAAAACATATTAGCAGTAAGTAATACACCCTATGCTTAGCTTAAACATCAACACCTCGATATAGCACCTCTTAAACATACATATACCAAACCAAAATAGGGTATCATAAAGTTCACCAAGTGATAAGGCATTTAAGGGTTTTCAGCTTAATAAGTGACAATAGTTTCATGGATCAACTCAAGTTCAAAAATCTCATACGCTCAGAAACTAGCACCAAAACCACTTAACCTAGAATGCAGCTCATGTTTAAATAAAAGATTAGGCTAACATAAATCTTCAGACATAGCTTGAGGTGATACCAACTGTATCAACATAATGAAATTAAGACCATGACAGATGGTGCAGAGATTTTATCAGACATAAATGACATGAGTATTTTAGAGGCATGTAGAGGACTAAACATCCAAAGATCTTATCATCCAAACATAAGTGAGTTAGCACTTCTAAGCATCCAAGCTTGACAGTATAACACAAAGGGGAAACTTGTAAACTTACAACCAATCTAACGAGCAAAAACAAAGCACATTCATCATGGTGACATCTCAAACATAATGATTTTAAAACAAAAGGGCAGCATACATGTATATCAGTAAAACAAACCAAATCATTTTACAAGTGATATCAGAACCCGAGTAAACAGTCCAACAGATTTAAATACACATTAGCAAGTTATGAAAATAACATGGAACATATATAAAAGCTATGATTGAGTCATGATATAATGATATCTGATGAATATGAATATTACAAGGAAAAGGATAGTTACCAAGTGGAGTAATGTCCACTGGACCTTCAGCTTATGATGACCTCTCTTGAATTAGAAAATCTTCCAAAGTAGCTCTCCCTCTTCTTTATTCGTGTCCCAGATGCTCATAATTTGTGAAGACTTTAAAGCATATTTTCGTGAGAATTGTTGATGTCCTTGAACTCAGATCAAACCTCCTTATATAGGCAAGCTTAATGGGCCGGGTTGAGTGTGTCCTCACATCAAATGGTTGGTGCGCAAAGTAGCAACGGCTCTTTTGAGTTTCAAACGTTGATCCAAACCTTGGAGACAAACGCTCATTCCTTCTGAGTCTTGGCAGATGGCTACAGAGTTGAAAATAACCAAAACGGCATTGCTTCTTTGGCTCCCTTTGGTTGCAAATGAGGTAAGCACTGAAGAGGAAACTCGATCGTGACATGACCCTGATCAATTCTCAGGCTTGTGCAGAGGAAGCTAAGAACGATAAACCTCACAGACCCTTTGTTCAAGTGAATTTGCATTGAGCTTGAAGAGGAAACTTTAGGGTAAATTGAAATGAATTATGGTGCCACAATTTGTATTGTTTTGAATTCAGATTGAATTTGTAAAAGAATTGGAAGAAAAATTGGTTTCTCTGCGCAACGAGGAGAAGAAGAAAGACACCATTCCCCCAAACGTGTGCCACATGCCTATTGGTCCCCTCCTTCCTTTGAAAAGTCAAAATAAAATGATGCATTCTGATTGGCCAATGGCTTTAATCATTCTCCAATCAAAAATCTCCATAAATCCACACAAGACCACACGTATAGTTTTTTAATTAACTTAAATAATAATTAACATACTACAATTAAAATTAAAGCATAATGTTATATATTTTTAAAAGAAACTAATGATAATTAAATTAATTGCTAATGAAATCTAATTCAAAATCAATTTAATAAATTATCTCAAAATTAAAATTAAGGTAATTTGAATAGACTTAACCAAAGTAATACAAAGGTAATTAATTCAAAATCAATCAAGATACGATAGATAAAATAAAATGCTAAATAGATCAAGGTAAAAATAGATAAGGAGAAATTTAAGATCATACAGAGAAAATAAAATCACACATCATCTAGCAAAAAGATGAGGGTAAAATTTGGGGTGCAACACCTGCATTAGCAATCATTGACGCAAATGTTTCTCGCAATCCATCAATTTCCAACATTAATCAATACCGAAAAAAGATAACTCATAACAGAATACACTACTAAATAAAAAGCCAATAATTTTGTGACAAGTTTTTTCATGTTCAATATTTTACTTGGATTCGTAATTGGCACAATAAAATAAGTATATGTGACCTTACAGACATCTATCAATAGATTGAATAATGATATAACCTATAGGGGAAACTCTGGATACTCTCTACTAAGTACTGATAGGACTCTCGATCGTTAGCAACCATCTTTCCTATGTTTTAAAGCGTGTATATTCTCCGATTTCACATGTAAAACACCAATATAGTATAAAACATTCTTTAAAAAATAAAGCAAATGATACTCACATTTTTTAAATATTGGAAGACTAACATGACTTAATTCAAGGCAAAGGAATCTGTCGTCGGGGTTTCAATACCCTATTAAGCAAATGATAAAATATAACTGTAAATTTAGCACAAATTTACTTGATTTCAATTAGTTTATATGTCGTAAAAACATGCAAACCAACCTATGAGCTTCGCTAAGAACTTTTTCGATGTGTGTAACAATTTTTATCCCAAATGAAATAGTGTAACCATCAATTTAATCATTTTGAAATTTCAGGCTTTCAGCATTTCCCTCCACCCATACAAGGGAACCGTCCTCTCCATAACCTATCATAATACACAGAAAAACAATCACGATTCAACACTAACAAATGAAGATAAATTAAACAAAATTTAAGCTCAAAGTAAGTGTTGCATTCTAAGGCATTCTCATTTACCCTTCTCTATGGCCCGTTGTTTGCCAACATTCAATATGTTTGGGTTAATGTCATATACATATATCTGATTTTATTACTCTAGAGAATCTTTAAAAGCATTTGGAAGCCCTCTCAACTTAACTCTATTTATGTTATCCAAGATTCTAAAAGCAACATCCCCTGTAAAATAAATTCTCTATATATCAATAGAGTACAAGTGAGCAGAACAAAATTATTATTTTAGGCCAAAACTTAGATACAATAACATATATGCAGTTGGCATTGTTCTCCTATTAAAATTTAAAACTTGGATTATTTTAAAATCAAAATATGGCTTAATGCGTCTTTTGCTCCTTTAACTTAATTTAAGTTTCACTTTAGTCCCTTATTTAATAAAGCTTACGAATTTGTCCCTTAATAACACTTTCGTTAGACAACTTAATCATTTCTGTTAAATGTTGGGGAAAACGTTAACTTTGGTCTATGTGGCAGTCTAGTTGGTATTTTATTATCTGACTTAAATTTTTTATTAATTTTTAATTTATTATTAATTGTAATCAAACAATTAACCACCCTAAACCCTGTTTCAATTGTAATCAAATCACTTATCTCTAAAGAACAACATAGCCCTCTTTACATCTTTCTCTAAACCTACTAATATTAAGTTAAAGGGCTTGAACACTAATTAAGCCTCAAAATATTACTTATTTTTCTGATTAACATCCACTCATAGTTACAAAATTTATGTTGTCATCTTTACTTCTGATACACTTTGATTAGGGGTAGAAATGAGTTGAGTCAAGTCGAACTCGCCTCAATTCGGATCGACTCGTTAAGAATTAGTTTAGCTTAAATCTCGATTCGAGTTTCACACAAACTTTCTTTTAAGCTCAGACTCGACTCGTTATAAGTTCACGAATAATTCGGTTCAACTCGTTAGATTCGTCTCGTTGAATTCAACTCGCGAAAGTGGGACAAGACCCCACATATCATTTCTTTTAATACAACTAAAAATTGTTGTTTTATTAAATAAAAGAAAAAGGTTGTGTAGTTGCACTGTCACTAACAAGAAAACACTATCACCAAAGAGCTAGGCCGCGTATGTGTATGCAAATTTGTTGATATTCATTTGAGAAGAAAAAAAAACAAAATGAGAGAACTATTGGCGTTGCGCACAAGAGCTCGAGCTGAAAGATATACTCATAGAGGTTTTAGTGAGTATCTATTTTATTTAAGGGGTGATTAATTTAAGCATTAAAATTGATTATTGACTTGGTTTGTTATAACAATAACTAAATAAATTTGGGATAACAGTTTTGTCAGGATGATAGAGAAAAAATCATTATTGTCTCTTTTATTATCGTGGATAAAAATTTATTAAGGATGAGATAACATTTCTTATAATAAAAATATCGTTTGGATCTCATGAAGGAATGTCCATTTGTATTTGATAATAGGGACCTACGTGGAATTATTTGTTCGAAGTTCTGAAGTCGGAGAATTTCTCCCGCTGAAACGGAGATAGAGGGAAAAGTTATTTCGAGGATATTTTAAGACGGGGATCAGTGAAGTGTCTTTCGACCCCAACCATATTATTTAACTTGTATATTTTATATATTATATAATATATATAATTATATAAACTTACATGTTTTTTTAATTAAAAAATTGATATATTAAAAAATAAGAGTCACCAATTATTTTACTTTTTAAAAGTTAACATATTAGAAAATGAAGAGTCAAATTGTGGATCATTTTATTTTACTTTGCATCATGGGATACTTATCAATAAAATTTTTTTCGAAATCTGACAATTCTAATTTGTTATTTTTTCTATGTATTATGAGATATCTTGGTTATGAGCTTTTGGTTAACTAGTTGTTTCTGTAGTGTTGGTGTTTCTACCATTTTTCATGTAGAACTTCTTGCTTTATACCATGGACTAGTAGCATGGGATAAAAGGATCGGAGATTTGATTTGTTATTTCGATCCTACTCTCATTATCCATTTAGTGAATCCATTAGTTAATCTTTGAAACCATTTCGCATCTATTATTTTAAACACTAAGGAGTTGTTGGAGAGAGACTAATGAGTTCTACTTACACATTCTTGAAGAGAAGTTAATGTCGTAGTTGATTGCTTGGCCAAGATTAGGCCTATTGGATCTCGGTTATTTGGTAAGAATTTTCTATTCCAACTGATTTTCTATTAAGGTATTATAAATATATAATTTTTTTAAAAAATATTTATTAAATAAGTAATATATTTGATTTTTTTATAATAATTTGATGTTCAAAATTTTATTATTTAAAGATGAATAAGAGAAATATCACGGGTTTGAAATATCGCTCTTACAATCAAATATGTGTGTATGAGTTAATTTAACATGTTCTGATATATTTGATTTAAATATATCATTAATAAATAAAAAATTATATATATATATATATATATATATATATATATATATTTGGCAAAATATTTTGCTCATCAACCTATAGATGACTACTAATCAATGCGGTTTGAGTTCCCAAATAAAGACATAATGGTCTTAGGCGGGGAAGACGAGCTTTGTAACAGAGAAAAATGGACTCTCATATTTGACGATACTTATAATACATTAGGTAATGAGATTGTAGTTGTTTTGATCTCCACATAAAACCAATTCATTCGCTTTACAACACCGTTGTGTTTTGATTATACTAATAGTATCACATAAAACCAATTCATTCGCTTTACAACACCGTTGTGTTTTGATTATACTAATAATATGGCAGAATATAAAACATGTCATGGGCATCAAAGATTCAATTGACTTAAGATTAAATTTTATCTTGGAATTCATTCAATATTCAAATACTTGAGATTATTCAAAAAGTGTGTTGTAAATTAATCACTAAGGTTGTGGCAATAAGTTGTTTGTCCTAAAAAGGTCATTGATTTAGGGATATTTAAAGTCCACCATAGTGTTTATTTATTTTCTAGCACTTTACTTTTCTACAATTTCTGTTGCTAAGAACTTATCATTTTCATAATCAAAGAAAATCAAGAACATAAGCGCAAAAACGAGAAAAATCAAGCAACCTTAATAAATCTCTCCTCTTCGGTGATGTGCCTTACTTATACGCGTTGGGAAGGTAGGTAGTGAAGAATTAATAGATATGAGAGATAAGTGTGTTTTAAGAATATTTTACTCGTTTAGGGAAATTAGAATGTCTTAAGACACTCTTTAAATATCTAAAAATAAGATTTAATGATAACTTTTATATATTAGAAATGAAAGTATTTAATTTTTGAAATAGATAATAGATAAATTTGAATTTGATCAATATAATAAAATTTATACAAAAATAGATGGCTAACGAAGAAGAGTTGTGTCGCTATTTTTTATGGTAAAATTAATCATCTTAAAAATTAGATTCATAGAAGAACTATGAAATACAATATTGGTATTTCTAAGTCTTTGGATTTTCTCTAAACGATCAACCGCTTTTAGTGCTAGAAAACCAAAAATATCAATGACAAATGGTATGAAAGCATATTGATTGTCGAAACAAGATTTATTATGTTTGATCACTTTATTTAAAGTAGTTATGAGAATTGTCTGTCCCATATTAAAACCTTCAGTCATCAGTCCCACCAGTGGAGGAACTTCAGTTTAGTCGACATAAACATATTTTTCTCCTATCCGCTCATACACCAGAATATTTATTGACCTAAGTGTAGATCTCGCCTCATGTGGGTCCGTTAAGAAATTTACAACCGACTCTTTCTTCACAAATACTCTAACCCGATGAAATATATCGAATAGGACATCTCTGACAAGATCATGTTGATATTTAAAGTCTGAAAGCTCCCTACAATGAATTGTGAGTTCCCCAAAAGTATCCAAACAAGCCTTACGACAAACAGGGCAACCTTCTTCAACAGGAAATAAAGAAATCATAAGGCGGTATGTTAGAATAGTACGGTGTTCCACTGATGACATATGTTGACCTAGCCCATCAATATGAATAGCAAGGAGAAAATCTTGAGCATGTGTACCTTGCATCAATCAAAAATTGTTTCTTGTTTTGTTGTCATATCAAACTTTACATTCTCGTCTTTAACAGTTTTACTAAAAAGGACACTCGCCAAAACATGTTGTGATTTAAGAGGGACGTTGTCCTTGCTAGTAAAACTGATAAGGTCAAAATATGGAATCACAACACTAAGATCATTCAAAGCTCTATCGAAATTAGAGTTCATAGCACATAACCCATTGTCTCTCAATATATGATCTTGTAACACTTAAGATTAAACCCTATAAGTCATAAAAGGATATGAGGCAGTCTTTACTGCCGAGTACAAACTAAATCCCCCAACTCTAATAGGTAAAGAAGCTAATATTCATTGAAGGTCCCCGAAGAAAGGACCTTCACCAACCACGTTGTCTCCAACATCCCTTCGCGACTCTTTATCAAACAAAATAGTGGTTTCCTCCATATGTTTAGGTTGACACGGTCTTAGGCCAAAAAAAACAATTTGGCAATACCCATGCTGGATCGAAGTAAAAGAATTTCACTATAAGGGTCTCTTAGTTGTGGTAGAAAATGTATTTAGCTTAATAGCCCTAGAAGTTCTGTTCATGGACACCACCTTGATAAAGTTGTCATCTCGACTAACAGTCCCTCCAAGCATATTCATCCCCAACATCGGCCTCCTAATGTCCGATTGGAACAAATTTTCATAAAATTTAACACCATCTCATGAATGCCAAAATATCTCAGTATTATGAATTTTCAATTCGAGGCCTAATTCTGGACCTATAATGGTCTCATCATCAAGATATCAAGTATGAAGAAGAAACTTACAATTGTTTATAAGAATGAATCAAATTTTCAAAAACTCTTTAATGTCTTAAGAATGTTCTATTTTTGAAAGTGGATTACTTCCTATTAAATTTTTTACGCACTCTTGATAGTTATGATTGTCTGATTTTAATCGGACAGTCTAAAACACATATCTTTAAATTTTATTTAACAATATATAAAATAGTTTTCTTAAACCATAATTGTCCAATCATAATCAAAACGTGACCGCATGTAAAGTATCTGTGATTACAACCAAATCCAATTTGTCATCCTTGTGTTATCGAATAATATTAGTTGTATGGAAGCTTTGAAACATTTATGCCACTTTATTGTTAAGAGTTATTTAAAATAATTCTTAAGAGTGTGTTTGGATGAAGTAATTAGAAATTTTTAGATAATTCAAAATTTGAAGCAATTCAAATGATTCAATTAAAATTCATTCATTTTTATATTCATTTGTTTAGATGGAGTATTAATATGATTCATTGTTATGTTTTTAGGGTAATCTTTATAAAATTTAAAACTTTAGGGGCGAATTTAAAATATGAAAAATAGAGAATAATTTGTAAAATTTGAAATTTTTTAGGGATTAATTTGTAATTTAAAAAAAAAATTAGAGTGAATTTGAAATTTTAATAAAATATGATGACCATCTTGAAAAAATTGGAAATTAATAATAAACAATTTAACATTTGTATTATATAGAGTGAAAGACTAATTTCAAATTCTTTATTTACCTGTTTTATTTGAAATTCTTAAATTTAACTTGAATAAAATAATTTATAAATTTATATTATTTTAACAATTCTCTATATTTATTAAGGTTAAATATATTTTTGGTCCTTATATATATCTTACATTTCATTTTTAGTCCCTATTAAATAAAGGTCCCTACAAAAATTTTATGCGTGTAGTTTTAATCCTTATTATTTTCTAAAATTTTGAAAACTATTTAATTACCCTAAAACTTTTAGATTTTTGAATAATTTTTGTATAATTCTTTACCAAATTATACAATTTTTTAATATAAGAAAAATTAAATTTGATTTTTTTAAATTTAAAAAAAAAATAATGAAAGTAATAAAAATCTTGACTTATAAATCAAATTTTGAGATTTTCTTTTTTGAGAAATTTTTTATAACGTGCTAAACGTATCTGCAAAACAATTATTCAAAAATACACATTGGTTTAACAATAGAAACTAAAACTACATACATAATTATTTTGTAAAGACCAAAACACGCCATTTTTTTAATAAGGACCAAAGACATAATTTGATAATTTTATAGGGACCAAAAACATATTTAACCCTATTTTTTATATAAACAATGAATTTTAGTCAAATCATTTTAAATTCTCTAAAAAAAATTATTTTTCTTATTAAAATATGTTTCATCCAAATACATTTTAAGAGACACTTCTCATCACTATCATAAAGACTTCAAAAATTTATAGGTTGATTTTTCAATCTTGTTTTTATACCAAGATTTTACATTGTTTTCTTCTCTAATATACTTTTTCTGACATGTGAATATTTATTTTTTCAAATTATTGTCTAAAAGAATCAAAATAGAAAGGAAATTTGGTGCTTTGCCAGATGATGTCTTAATTGAGATTCTCTCATCTGACTACGAAGCAGTACATTCATATCTGCATGTTATCTTTTTTTTCAAGCGCCATATAGATCTTTGAAAATCAGTTTCCACCTTCCATCTCGACAACTTGGGACATAGGTCAAATGCTCAGTTTGAACGTTTTGTTAGAGGTATAATGATTAATAGAAATCAAGCATCGCGTGTTGACTCGCTTCAACTTATCAAGGAGAACTGTTCCCCCAATTTGTTAGTGGTATCATACAATATGCATACGAACATTCTTTAAAAACAATGGTTATGCATAACAAATATTTCTTCTCTTCACACACTAATTTCACTAGCCAATCTTTAACCTCACTCACTCTCTAGAGTGAATATACCCACACATATTATGTGTTTCCTAACACATTTCCTGTCGTCGATGCTACTATAGTGGACAGACCCATATTGTATGATACCAATAACAAATTGGGGAAACAGTTCTCCTTGATAAGTTAAAGCGAGTCAACACGCGATGCTTAATTTCTATTAATCATTACCCCTCTACCAAAACGTTCAAACTGAGCATTTGTCCTATGTCCCAAGTTGTCGAGATGCAATGTGGGAATTGATTTCCAGAAATCTATACGGCGCTTGAAAAAAAAGGATAACATGCAGATGCGAATGTACTGCTTTGTAGTCAGATGAGAGAAAATCTCAATTAAGGCATCAACTGGCAAAGCACCACATTTCCTTTCTCTTTCCATTTTGATTCTTCTACACAATAATTTGAAAAAAATAAATATTCACATGTTAGAAAAAGTATATTAGAGAAGAAAACAATATCAAATCTTGGTATAAAAACAAAATTGAAAAATCAACCCATGCCATCTCCCACCTCTTCATCCTCCTCGTGTCTAACGAAGCTATCATCAAACCCGCCACGTGGCCAGAAAAAAACAAGAAGAACGATACGTTTCTGACAGGAAAGTACACGCCAGAACCCAGAAAATCATATTCACCATCAAAACAAAAACATTGTTAACAACTTTATAATCAAAACAAAATAACAATTGAATCACAACTTTAGTCTTGCCATTGTAATCGCCGGACAATTAAACTTTGTTTTTAAGGAATTCAAATACATGAAATTGAAGGTCTTCGCTCAACTTAGTATATTAGGTGCTGCACTGACTTGGACAAAAAACTTATAAACCACATTTGAGGTAAAAGTTCTAAACCTCATCTTCAATTTAGCATAAACTCTAAAAACAAAAAAGCAAATCTGTTACATTTAAAACTTCTAGAAATAGAATCACTTCTATACTAAGCATGCACTTAGAATTTTAGAGAGATCAAACATGTCAAAATCAATTATAAACCTCTAGAATCACTTTTAGCTCCCCCAGAAATGGAATCAAACATACAATTAGTTGTTTTGGGTTGGTCAATATCTTGAACACTTTTTTTCACCATTTTTTAAGCATAAGCAGAAATCATTGTCTAGAATCACTTCTATTACTACTGACAAAAGTGAATCCAAACATACAGAGTTTGTCCTTAGAAATTGGTAAATTTAACTTTCAACAATGTTCTGATGACTAATGCAAAACAATGAAACTGTGTCAATTAAATGAATGAATCACCTGAGGCAATGGTAACTGAGTGGAATACCCCAAAATCCCACGACACGTAAACATGAAAAGTGTTGAAATTGTTGCTCTGGGTCGTCCTTCAATCAACCAAGTCCATAAGATTTAACTCGTTTGCATTGCAACAAATACCTACAATGCAAAAAAACAACATCAAATTTTAACTCAAACAAAAACCAATAGAAACAACAAAAAATCAAATTTTGACACAAACCCATTTTCATTTCAAACAATCACAATCCATTCCCCAATTACCCACAAAAAAAAAATCCACAAAGTGACAAAAGGCATGTTGTCGTTCAGATCTAGAGAGCAAGTAAACGACAAACCGTATTGAGTGCGGCGAGAAGATTGTTGAGCTCAGGCGAAGACTCAAGAACGCGATGGAGAGAGCGCGTGGCGATGAACCCCAAATCAAACGGTGGAGAAGAAGAAGGAACCATGAGGAGCGTGTACTCCACGGCCATGAAGAACAAAAGACCACAAGCAAACAAACAAGGCATCCAATGATGAGTCGCCACGTGTACAACATCGGATAAAGTCCATTTCAGAAACGAAGCTTGAGAAAAGAGAGAAGAATTCTTCGGCATTGAATCCGTTGCGTTAACGCCGTTAGAAGAACCGGTTTGGCTGCTGTGTCTGCGATTCACGACGGAGGCGTCACCGGAGGAGGAGGTGGCGCCGCCGTTCATGGTAGTTAGAGAAGGATGAAAGTGGGGATGGCATTATGGAGTGGTTGGGAATTGGAATTTATATGGATCGGAAAATTTGAGGTTGTGATTGACGGAGTTTCCGAAGTTATTATGATGATGTTCATGTACTGTGCATTTTTATTTTTTGGGAAAAGGAAAGTTCTTAAAAATAAAATATTTTTTTTGTGTGGATAAAATATAAAAAAGGAAAATTTTTTATTGGTGAGGATGTGTAGGTGATGTGATGACATTTTGAGTTTTGTGGTCGGTGATGAGCCATACTTATTTGGGAAGGTGGGTTAGTTAAGAATTGATAGGAGAGATAAGTGTGTTTTAAGAATATTTTACTCGTTTAGGGAAATTTAAATGTCTTAAGACACTCTTTAAATATCTAAAAATAAGATTTAATGATAAATTTTATATATTAGAAATGAAAGTATTTAATTTTTGAAATAGATAGTAATAGATAAATTTGAATTTGATCAATATAATAAAATTTATACAAAAATAGATGGTTAACGAAGAAGAGTTGTGTCTCTATTTTTTTATGATAAAATTAATTATCTTAAAAATTAGATTCATAAAACTATGAAATACAACATTGGTATTTCTAAGTCTTTGGACTTTCTCTAAAAGATCAACCGCTTTTAGTGTTAGGAAATTAAAAGTATCAATGACATATGATATGAAAGCATATTGATTGTCGAAACATGATTTATTATGTTCGATCACTTTACTTTAAGTAGTTATGAGAATTGTCTGTCTCATAGTAAAACCTTCAGTCATCAGTCCTATTAGTGGAGAAACTTCAGTTTAATCGACACAAACATAGTTTCTCCTATCCAATCATACACTGGAATATTTATTGACCTAAGTGTAGATCTCACCTCATGTGGGTCAGTCAAGAAATTTACAACCGACTCTTTCTTCACAAATACTCTAACCCGACGAAATATATCGAATAGGACATCTCTGACAAAGTCATGTTGGTATTTAAAGTCTGGAAGCTCCCTACAATAAATTGTGAGTTCCCCAAAAGTATCCAGACAAGCCTTACGACAAACATGGCAACCTTCTTCAATAGGAAATAAAGAAATCATAAGGCGGTATGTTAGAATAGTACGGTGTTCCACTGATGACATATGTTGGCCTAGCCCATCAATATGAATAGCAAGGAGAAAATCTTGAGCATGTTCACCTTGCATCAATCAAAAACTGCTTTTTGTTTTGTTGTCATATCAAACTTTACATTCTCATCTTTAACAGTTTTACTAAAAAGGACACTCACCAAAGCATGTTGTGATTTAAGAGGGACGTTGTCCTTGCTAGTAAAACTGCTAAGGTCAAAATATGGAATCACAACACTAAGATCATCCAAAACTCTATCAAAATTTGAGTTCATACCACATAACTCATTGTCTCTCAATATATGATCTTATAACACCTAAGATTGGGCCCTATAAGTCATAAAAGCATATGAGGCAATCTTTACCGCCGAGTACAAACTAAATCCCCCAACTCTAACAGGTAAAGAAGCCAATATTCATTGAAGGTCCCCGAAGAAAGGACCTTCACAAACCAATGTGTCTTCAACATCCCTTCGCGAATCTTTATCAAACCAAATAGTGGTTTCCTCCATATGAATAGGTTGACACGTTCTTAAGCCAAAAAAACAATTTGGCAATACCCATGCAGGATCGAAGTAAAAGAATTTCACTCTAAGGATCTCTTAGTTGTGGTAGAAAATGCATTTAGCTTAATCGCCCTAGAAGTTCTGTTCATGGACACCTCCTTGATAAAGTTGTCATCTCGACTAACAGTCCCTCCAAGCATAATCATCCCCAATATCGGTCTCCTAATGTCCGATTGGAACAAATCCTCATAAAGTTTACTACCATCTCATGAATGCCAAAATATCTCAGTATTATGAATATTCAATTAGAGGCCTAATTCTAGACCTATAATGGTCTCATCATCAAGATATCAAGTATGAAGAAGAAACTTACAATTGTTTATAAGAATGAATTATATTTTTAAGAACTCTTTAATGCCTTAAGAATGTTCTATTTTTGAAAGTGGATTACTTCCTATTAATTTTTTTACGCACTCATGATAGTTATGATTGTCTGATTTTGATCAGACGGTCTAAAACACATATCTTTAAATTTTATTTAACAATGTATAAAATAGTTTTCTTAAATCATAATTGTCCAATCATAATCAAAATGTGACCGCATGTAAAGGATCTATGATTGCAACCAAATCCAATTTGTCATCCTTGTGTTATCGAATAATATTGGTTGTATGGAAGCTTTGAAACATTTATGCCACTTTATTGTTAAGAATTATTTTAAAAAAAATTCTTAAGAGTGTGTTTGGATGAAGTAATTAGAAATTTTTAGATAATTTAAAATTCGAAGCATTTCAAGTGATTCAATTAAAATTTATTCATTTTTATATTCATTTGTTTAGATGAAGTATTAATATGATTCATTATAATTTTAGGGTAATTTTTATAAAATGTAAAACTTTTGAGACAAATTTAAAATATGAAAAATAGGGACCAGTTTATAAATTTTGAAATTTTCTAGGGGTTAATTTGCAATTTTTTTAAAAAATTTAGGGTGAATTTGAAATTATAATAAAATATGATGACCATCTTGAGAAAATTGAAAATTAATAATAAACAATTTAACATTTGTATTATATAGAGTGAAAGACCAATTTCAAATTCTTTATTTATTTGTTTTATTTAAAATTTCTCAAATTTAACTTGAATAAAATATTTTATAAATTTATATTATTTTAACAATTCTCTATATTTATTAGGGTTAAATATATTTTTGATCCTTATAAATATCTCACATTTCATTTTTAATCCCTATTAAAAAAAAGACATATTTTGTTCCCTACAAAAATTTTATACATGTAGTTTTAGTCCTTGTTATTTTCTAAAATTTTGAAAACTATTTAATTACCCCAAAACTTTTAGATTTTTGAATATTTTTTTTCATACGTGTTCAGATTACTATAAAATGTTTCTTTACCAAATTATATAATTTTTTAAAATAAGAAAAATTAAATATGAATTTTTTTAATTTCAAAAGAAAATGATAAAAATAATGAAAATCTTGACTTATAAATTAAATTTTGAGTTCCTTTTTTTCGAGGAATTTGTTTTTTACGTTCTAAATATATCTGCAAAACAATCATTCAAAAATACACATTGATTTACTAGTAGGGACTAAAATTACGTACATAATTATTTTGTAGTGACCAAAACACGCTATTTTTTTAATAACAACCAAAAACATAATCTGATAATTTTATAGGGACCAAAAACATATTTAACCTTATTTTTTATATGAACAAAAAATTTTAGTCAAATTATTTTAAATTCTTTAAAAAAATTATTTTTCATCCAAATAAGAGACACTTCTCATCACTATCATAAAGACTTAAAAATTTTTAAAAGACACTTCTCATCTCTATCATAAAGACGTCAAAATTCTATCACAAATTACAATTATTATATATTTATTTTAGACCGATAAGAAGCCAACGACACAAGCGATTATAACTCATCTATAAATAGAAGCATCATCTAAGTTTGAAGTTCACGAGTCTTGTATGGAAGCATTTAAATTACTTATTTTTCTACATGTTCTTTTAAGTCCCTTCTTTTATGATAAAGTTCAGCTCTCAAAAATCTATTAATGGATCACAACCACTAAGTAGGTGGAGTTTTATAATTGAACTTCAAATTAACTTCGAGTGTCTAAAATCTCATATACAATCCTCATATATTGTAACATTTATTGAGGTTTCTTTTTAGATAGACCGAGTAAGTTTTCGTGTAAATCATGTGAAACAATCCTGCAAGTAATATTTTGTGATAGAAAGATAAATCTCAGAGATTTTGTTGAGTGTCTATTTTATTTAGGGTGATGATTAATTAAACAACTAAAATTGATGATTGACTTAGTTTGTTATAACAATAACTAGAAAATCTTGGGATAACAGTTTTTCATGATGATAGACCAAAAATAATTATTAATTTTCTTATTATTATGAATAAAAATTTATTAAAGATGAGATAACATTTCTTATAATTAAAATTTATTTTCAATCTCATAAATAGGAATTTCAATTTGTATATGTTGATGTATATCTCTATGAAGATTTCCATGTAAATTATTTATTCGAAGTTTTGAAGTTGGGGTATTTTTCTCCGCTAAGATGAAGACAGAAGAAAAAACTCTTCCAAGGACATTTTGGGGCGGAGATTGAAGAAATACCTTGTGCCTTGCGGATTCTCTAACCCCAACTATATTATTTAATTTTTATATTTAAATATTATATAATGAGTGGGGTTCAACATACACTAAGAAGAAGTTTTTTTAATTTATTCTAAATTATAGTATTTAAATTTAATTTAATCGAATAATTAATCAAGTAAAAATTATAATTTAACTATTAGATTAGATTTAATTGAAAGGTTAGGAATTAGAGTAAGTTTAACCTCACTCATATATAATATATAATTGCATAATTTTACATGTTTTTTTTATTAAAAAAATAATAATTTATTAAAAAATAATAATATATTAGAAAATGATGAGTCAATTAGTGGTTCACTTTATTTTGCTTTGCATTATGGGATACTTAACCATAGTTTTTTTTGTTGGTTTTGATGGTAGGGTTGGTGTTTCTACAATCCTTCATGTATAACTATTTGCTTATATCGTGGACTCATCATAACATGAGATAAAAAATTTAGAGATTTGGTTTGTTATTTTGATTCTACTCTCACTATCCATTTAGTGAAGATAGAAATTAATATTGACACTATTTTGCATCTATTATTTTAAATATTAGGGAGTTGTTGGAGAGACTAACGAGTCCTACTTACGCATTCTTAGAGAGAAGTTAATGTTGTAGTTGATTGCTTGGCTAAGATTGAGGCTATTGGACTGCTTCCTTAGTTGAAATTTTCTATTCCACCTAATTTTCAAATAAGGTATTATAAATAAATATTTTTAAAATATTTATTAAATAAGTAATAATATATTTAATATTTTTATAATAATCTGATATCTGAAATTTCATCTTTTTAAAGATGAATAAAAAAATATCATTTTAAATCACGCTCTTATAATCAAATATCTTTGTAAGAGTTAACTGGAAGAATATTCATGCTCCTGCACGGGTAAATTTAAATTGTAATTATAGAAATCAATTATTTCGATATACATGTATAATACTCAAATGGAGAGAGAAAGCACAACTAAGAGCAATGAAATAGAATTTTTGCAACAAAAGAATTGCATTTCATTTCATAAAAAGAAGTTGTAAAGTTGACAATATATGACTAATATCATAATTAAGATCAAAAGATAAGTGCAAATTCAACGTGTCTTTCAACCAATAAACATAAAAGTTAGAAAAGTAACATGACTCTTCAAGTTGGCTTCAAAATTTCCACATGAAAACAAAATAATTTAAATTATATAACAATTCATTCAATGATTGCAATTGAATACTACCTCTGTTCCTTTTAATAAGAGACAACTCAATTTTTAGATTTATTGAATAATCAATGTATTTGGTCAGTTTATAGACTAGATACATTGATTATTCAATGAACCTAAAAAGTAAATTGTCTCTTATAAAAAGGAACGGAGGTAGTAATTTATTATAGAGAAGAATATGAATGTTATACCTATTATATGTTGTGAAAAAAGTCCTTGAATACAACGTTAGTGGTAGTTGTTGTTGCAATTTTTTCTTTGTCATGAATCAAAATTTTAAGACCTTCTGTAGTCTTAACTCGAGACATTGCCACATACAATCGATCAAGACTAAAAACATTCTTTGATAGTGTAGCGACAAAAATCGTGAGTGTAAGTTATTGATTAACTTAACTCATAAAGCAAGAGTCGTCACCGCACTTTTATTTTATCCAAAAGGAAAGGAAAAAGAGCGAACAAAACCTAAGCAAGTTCTAAACAAGAACAAATAAACAGAGACTGGGTAAGGGGGTTGGTTACGCGATGGGAAGGTGTTAGCACCCAAAACGTCTATAGTACTCTATAGGAACCCTTTGAAATATCTACGTTTTTTGGTCTGAAAAGGTTTGTTTGAAAAGAGATTGAGGAGATGAGAAGAGAAGAATTTTTTAAGATTTTTGTGTTTGGAGAGACTTGTCGTCTCATGCATACGTACCCACAAAGTGCAATATAGGATCAAAACCTCGTATTTCGTGGTACAAATAACAAAATTGGTTTGTTATGGTTGATTTTAAATGTAAAGACAAGTCGTAATTTCCAAGCGAATAATTCCGCTTAAAGAGATGACTCGTGTCTAAACTTGTGAAAAAGTTTTAAAAGAAAAAGTGCATAAGGCACAAAGAGAGTTTGCATGAGTTTGAGTGTTTTTTTAAGTCTTTTGAAATGGTAAAGGTATGATTAACATTGATTGACATTTATTAAAGAAAAGAAAGTTTAAAAATCACTTGACCGAAGTCAAGGTTTTTTATAAAAGAGGTTTAAGTTTTGAAAACAATAAGGTTTTGAAAAAGAGAGGAGATTTTGAAAATTGAAGAAAGGATGAAGAAGAAGTGGCTATCCTAAAGTATAAAGTAAAAAGCTAAGGATAAGAACGGTCTAACCACACAAGTAAGCTCCAAAGCATAAGCATTTCCTCCTTTCGATTAGGGCTTGTACAAAATAAGTCTTCAAAAGAGAACTCCAAGTACCCAAAATCCAAGGTTTGATATCATAAGCTTCCAAGCATAGGTTAAGATCCTAACTCTAGGTCCAAAGTTCCATGTCCAAATGCAAAGGATAGTAACCATAGTCCAAAATTAAGAGAACATGTTTTTTAGGGGTTTAAGACTTTATTAGTGTTTTTGGTCCAAATGGACAAAAGAAAAAGAGCATAAACATAAACAAATGGAATGATATGGTATGATATCATAAAAAATAAAGAGAGATAGGAAGCAAGAAGGAAGCATAAACAAAATTAGTACAATAAAATTGTTAGTAAGTTAGTGATTAGTTGTTAGAGCAAATGATCAACGATGGTTAAATAATGAACTTAGACCAAAGTTAATGAAGACTCATTAGAGGATTGATAAAATCAAAGCCTCATAACAACACGTTTCATAAGTAATGGACCCAAGACAAATAATCAACCATACTTGGACTTTCAAACATAAGTTTGAGCCACGAATGATCATTTTCCGATACGGGACACATGTAGCGCTATGTTAAGCAATCGTAGCATAATCTATGAGGAAGATCATACTATGGGAGGTCGGTCAATAACAAGGTTAGTGCTAATGCATGCTAGAGAAGTGATATGTAGATCACTCTCCGAAGGCAATACCGCACAAGAAGAAAAGAGGTAGCGATCTCACCTTCATCAAGAACTTAAAATAAGTTGTAATGATATTGAGGATTTTCATTGATCAAAAGAAAATGAGAAATATATGAATAAATTCCAAATTGAACCACACAAAGATGTAATCCAAGGCAAAGACCAAAAGGAAAGGGAAGAAAAAGGAAAAGGAACCAAAACAGTCCCAAAAACAAGCAAAAATCACATTCTGGACACTGGTTAACAGATTAATCATTTGCAGTGCAAAACTGGTTAATCAATTAACCAGTGAAAAATTGCAGTTTTTGGCGCAGAAACCAACTATTAATCGATTAACCAGGTTGTGCTTGTTTTTGGTTAATCGATTAACATTGTAAAAACAGCAGAAGATCAATTTGAAAGTTGCAAAATCCTTAATCAATCATTTCTTCAAACACCTCATGATCAAGGATGTAATTGTGCACGAAAATCAAGTAAAATAAGAGCAAAAAACACCAATGTATCACAATTTGTAAGATCCAAAGATCAAGCAACAAGAATCAATAATAGATCACATTGTGAAGGATGGATTAAGAACAACAATGGGGGAGCAAGAGTTTACCACTTTCAAATATGAAATTCTTCAAATCAACTTCAAGAATCACACTCCAAAGCCTTGATTTACAGAAATTGATGATGAAAAAGTGTTTGGATGGAGGTTTAGCTCAAAGATTAGTAAGTTTTAATGATGAACTTACTAACTTTCAATGGAAGAAAGAGCTTTGGTAAACTTGGTAGTTGGAGAAAATTGAGAGAGTCGAGAAGAAATTTGACAAGGTAAATTTGGCTATCAAAAGCTTGAAGAATGAATGGAATGAGGGTTCTATTTATAGAGTTTATTTTTGGGAATTTTAGTGGCTTGGAGTTTGGTTTGAAACCAAAATTAGGCTTGGAATTTGAATTTGGAGGCAAAATCAAGATCAAGTGGTGATTAGTGAAGGTGTATGGTGGGTATTAATTGTGATGAGGTATGCGAATTATTTGGAAGTGATCTAGAATATTCTCATGATGAAACATTTGAAACTTGGTGCCAAGATGCTGCAGAATTTTAATTTGCTATTTTTAGCCAAAAATTACACGTGTTAATCGATTAACCCATTTTAGGCAAATTTTGGTTAATCAATTAACACATTGAAAAAAAAAGAGAAAAATGGCTTTTTGATGTGCTGTCTTGGCTCTGGCTCGATTCTTTTGACTTGTCAAAGAAGACATGGAAATAAACACACGAACCTTGGAATCTCTTGAATAATAATCAATTAAATATTGGAAACTCTTGATCAGATGATTTTGAATTGCTTGCAGATCAACTTTGACTTTGTTCAAATGAATTTCACTCGAGCTGAGGAACTGGTTTTGATATTCTTGGTCCGAACCTCTTCCTGAAAAAGTTAGTAAAAGGGAAATAGACATATTTTTGGATTTTGATTAAAGGGTTAGTAAACATAAACAAATAAAGGCAAGTAAGAAACAAACAAATGCTTGGTTATCCCTGCAAAGCATAAACCCAAAGATGAGAGGGATAGAGGAACCAAAGCATAATCTTGTTTGTGGTATGAGATGCAAATGAGATATGAGAAATCTTAGGGATAAAAATTAGGGTATAACAGCTGCCCATATTTAAGTTTTTTCTATCCGGAGATATGAAGGTTGAAAACTTCGTCTCGACATGATTGAAGATACTTGAAATTCTGGCATATGCAGACAACAGATGTCTTAACACATGTCAAGACATTGTTCTACATAATCATTTAAACACAGAGGCGCAACAGCAGACTGATACTTTGAATATCAGAACTGTAGAATCACAGATGTCACGATATCTGATCCAACATGTTTATTATGAACCCTAACAAAAAACGTAAATCTGCAGAATGATAAAGAACACAGCAATTGTTAACCCAGTTTGGTGCAGTTCACCTACATCTGGGGGATACCAATCTAGGAAGAAGACTTCACTATCTGTAGACCTATTACAAAGCTAAACTCCCTCGTTTACAACTTTACCCTAACATCTACCCAATGAAAATCTTTATCACAGTTAAACTCAACCATTTACAACTTTGATATGAGATACCCCACTCACTTTCCTTAATCACCAACTGTGATTTCTACATCATCTCTGTCAATACAGAAATCTGTCAAGCTTTCTTGACAAACAAGCTAACTTGGATTTGCTTAAAAGCTTCATCCAAGAACAATACACAATCCAATACCTCAAGGCTTATGGATCTGTGTGACGCCTATATCTGCCACAATGCATCAACTGATACAAAGGGAGACTTACAACCTAGAGAACCAACGACTCTCAAAACCCTAAACCCTTGTTTCTTACGCAAGAGAACTAGGTTACAAAAGGCATGTCAAAACCTAGGTCTAAGTCTTCTATTTATAGAGTCTTCTGCTTCCTTGGGCTTTCTATCTTTGGTCATTGATTCCTTGATCCACGTTCTAATTGCTTCCTTGATTGTTGCAACAGATTAAAGTATTCTGCAATGTCAGATAAAGATGTTGAGATATCTGTTAGGACATCAACCCTGACTAGTCTTCTTTCATCAGACTTCTTCATGTTTAAACATATCTTATAACATTCTGTTTTTCTCAAAACTTTGTTCAAATCATCAGAGCTTTCAATCTCCCCCTTTTGACAAATTTTTTGTTAAAACTCCTTAGGTAGAAAAAAAAAGTCTGGCGTTTGGTAGATATGATCGGAACACTTCTGAGACTGCTTCTTACCCCTGAGATTCCTAGCTGTATGTTGGTGTACAAGAGGAAGAGTATACAACTCTCTCCCCCTCAAACCTGTACTTGCTACGGAGGCATAAATCTTCCTCTTGAGGGGTATAAGAGAACCCACAAGAAAGTTCAGTTGTATCATGCGTAATACTGAGTCCATAGACCATGTAACTCAGGTCACAAGACACAACCTGCTTCCTAACTCAGATCACAAGGCACAAAAGGAAATATTCTGATATACTGTTAGAACATCCTCTCCAACATCCTTGCAAAACCAGCACCAAAGATGTATGTTGAGAGACCCACTAACACAGTCATTCTCCCCCTTTTTAGCCAAAAATTGATAAAAGAAGCCAATGCAGTTCCATATCCATATGTTACTAATCCAAACACGAATGAAAGACATGATGAATCAACCCACAATCTCGAATACCTCAACCAGGTGAACACTTTAAATACCTAAATGTTTTCTCTAGATATCCACGGTCCAAGGCAGTTACCATTGAACAATGCAAAGGAGAAATAAATTTAGGTAGGTAAATTCAACATTAATAATTGTGCACCGCCCAACTAGGATAAGACTGTTCAGACTTTTAAGAGTAACCGTCCAAAAAGGAATGCTTGTAACAAACATATGTTACCCATGCCTTTTCTTAGGAAGCACTATCCACCGTTCAAGACAGCCAGTTAGGACCCACCCTTAGATCTTAAATAAAATCCTAAAATTTTATCAGTCTTGTTCAGTCCATCAAGTCACCATCATATTGATGAGTCCCAAGGATAATCTTATTAACAAAAAAAATAGAACAGGTCAAGATGTTAAGACATCTCTACAAGCATCTCCCAGTTAGCTCTCAAGATACTTCTGTATTGATCAGTAACTTCACAGTCTTAAAATCACAGTCTGCAGAGAAAAATAAATTCCCCCAGACTCAACCAATGATTCTTAAGCATCCATTAAGAACCATGTAACTTGCACTGCCAAGTCTCCCCCAACTTGCAATAATACAAATGTCAAGATATCCTTCTTGACATCACATCCTCCCAGGATGGACACATAATCACAGCTTGCTTGACGTGCAATACAAACTGGAACATCAACTACACCCCCGCAATAATACATCTTAGATCAAGGAGCAACTCCTCCTATCTAAGATAACCAGTGCTCCTCCATAGAACACTAAGTTGATGAATGGAAAACATAAGATGCATCTTCATGTCTTCAAGAGCGTACCCTCAGTCCAAACTACCTGCTGAACACAATCATCAACACTCTTATTGCTTCTTCTGACAAGAACCAATAATCACTCACACATGATCACCATCATGCTACCCGTGAGGAAATATAAGGATCACCATCCTAACATAACAAACTCTTGGATTGAGATTAAAGCTCTATTGATCCCTCTCTTTCAGAAACTATCCATACACCACACGAATTCCTTCTGAATTCTCATGTATAGGCCTCCTTGTTCCCTGAGACACAATCCAATTGAATCAAAATGCTTCACATTCCTCAAAGAGACGCACAGGGCCCCCTTAGTTTGTTACCACGATGTCAGATATCATATGCATGCTCCAGAACTTCACAGCTGCCAAACTGATCCACTACTAGCATGACTTGTAGCTAGGGGCAGTATCCCCTTCACAAGATTTTCCACTGACCTTACCAAGGCCAGCAACTGAGATAGACACCCCACAATCCAAGACAGTCATTCGTTCATCATTCTCCCATATGATAACCTGGAATACTTCTGATTATCCTAGTAAATATCCACTTCTAAACGCATCAGAATCCATACCTTCATGCAATCAACCCGTGATCAACTCCAGTCTTATCCAAAACCCTTACATCAGACTTCCAAAACAGTTCTTCTACTCCATTATTCTCCCATATGACAAGATAAATACTTCTTAGACACGATGCAAGTAACGAGTTCCTCATAGAACTTGAAATCCTCCTCCAAGGATAACTAACCCAAAAATGTTCTAACATCAGTTAGGACATCCTTCACACATCATAGACACCACACACCATGGTTCTTGATATGCTCCACCACTGGACTTACTATCTGCATAGTAATCCAAACTGAAGATCTTCACACAACACTGCGCCACTAGCTTGAACAAAAGAACTTCAGAAACCCAGAGATCAATAAACTCTCATCCACCAAAAGAAGGTAATCTTCCATCCTCAACCTAGAACTTCTACCACAAGCTCCAAGAGAACCAGAACCTCCTTACGTTTTCAACTAACTACTCTTCTGCACAAGAGCAATCAGTTTCAACTAACCAGAGATAACTGCCACTTAACCTTGACCTTCACAATGAGCAAGATCCATGCTCCAAAGTACCTAGATCAGAAATAAACTGATCCAGGCAGTAACCATCAAGATTATGATGTCTTCATCTTCATCTTCAACAGCATCAAAGTCCATACCAGTTTCCTGCCAGGAAACTCTCTAGAGAACATATGCTTCTATCACACCCGACTGAAGCAACTTCTTAGGTCACCATCTAAGATCAAAATAGATGTTATAGCGTATGCAGTACCCCTCCCATGATTCTGCACAAACTTTGATGATGAGATGTTCCAACATCTTGTTGAACATCAACAATCTTGACATTCAAGGATAATCAATTAAATACTTGTGAATTCCACAAATAGTAATTGATCTTAAATCCCTGTCCAACAACCCTTCTTCACTGTTGTAGCTAAGCTCCACCAGATTACTTCATGAACACTTATCAAGTATTCAATCTTTTGCAAGTATCTTCTTTGACAAACAGTGTTGAGATACCAAGGCTGCCACCCTTGACTAAAGTAACTAAGATTCTCTCTGAACGAACCTTATTTACCTCAACAATTCTGAAAGCTCCAATTAGATTAGATCCACCCTTAGGGTTAAGAGAGATGAATCCTTCCTTGCTGTTTTGGATGCTGAAAATAAATCACCTCCACTTTCTTCAGATTGTGTTTCAAAGAAACACCTTCTAGTCAGAAGAATAACTAGAAGACTCCAGATGCACGACTGAGATGTCTTTATGAGTGGACTTGAGATAATTCTCAAGTATCTTTGACAACCTAGCCGATCAATAATTTACCAAACTCCCAGAGCAAGAACTTGATAAACTTAAACTCAACTCCTCTCCTCTTCAACTGACTTCAAACTGTACCTGGAACCAAGCTTCCAAGTACCAAGTCACTATACCATATATCTTCAAATAACTCCCTTCATTCCATCGCTCCCGACTTCGGAATAGAAGAATGCAGATTTCTTCACATATAGAGGCCGACGATTGAGATCTTCCACCAACTGTCTTCAGTAACAACTCCAGAATCCCATAATTCTAGAGCTCTTCCATCAGAAACACATGCAGCGGAACCACCAAGGAACAGATCCTGCTTGCCCTAATAAGATGTCAGAACATCTTACAAGACACCTGTAACGCCCCGGTTTTGTCTTATTATTTAATCGAGTCGATTTAAGTATTTTTGTTTTATATTATTTTATTCTTGACTTTTATTTGACAATATATTATTTTTCATCGTTGTTTATGTGTTATTGCATTTTGAGAGCGTTTGCGAGATATTTGAGCTGAGGGGTAAAATAGTCTTTTAGGGGTTTAGATATTTTATATAAATAGAGATTAGAGAGAAATAGAGAGAAAAGAAAAGGAAGAGAAAGAAGAGAAGATAGAAAGGAAGAGGAAAGAAAAAGGGAGAAAGAGCAAAATCGACATAACTCCGTTTCGAGCGCGATTAATCGGGTAAGGGTGAGAAGTTTCAATTATATCTTGCTTGTGTATGTATATGTGTTGTTTGTTGTAATTGTTTTGGTTGTTTCACCACTTTTCTTATCGATTAGAATTAGGAGCAATTGATAGAAATCGATGTTTTCACAGATGAAATTCGATATAAACTTAGTAGAATACTTGTTATTAGGTTTGGATCATGTTTTGGTTGTTATAGTATGAATTGGAAGTGTTTGGGGTGGGAGAATGATGAATTTGGACCCAATATGACCTATAACAGAGCTACTGGGTTTTTCTGAATTCGCAGGTTCGCACTGCGAATCCCCTATCGAAGGGGAAAGCGAGCATTCGCTGGCTATTCGCACTGCGAAGGTGAGGGCGAACATTCGCCAGAGACTCGCACTGCGAACTTTACCTCATTTCAGTTCTGACTTGGTTCGCCAGAAGTTCGCACTGCGAATGAGGCAGCGAACCAGTGTTGGCTAGGCATTCGCTGGGAGATTCGCACTGCGAATGAGGCAGCGAGCATTCGCTGGATGATTCACATTGCGAACATGACAGCTTTTCCCAATTTGTTTTCTTTATAACTTTTGATCCGTAAGTCGGTTTGAGGCGCGGTTTGATGCGTTAGAAAGCTTTTGACATGTTCTTTCTTATTAAAATGGTTTTGAGATTATTGGCCGATTAAATTATGAAATTATGGTATCAGACGTGTGATGTTAAGGTGTGATGTCACAACAACACACTCTGCACAATGGACAGCAATAACAGTAAAATAACACCAAGAATTGTTGACCCAGTTTGGTTACGACCAACCTACTCTGGGGGCTACCAAGCCAGGGATGGAATTCACTACTTGTAGATATAATTTACAGACTCAACAACCCGTTGATAATCTCCTAAACTTATACTCTACTAATGACTTCCTACCTAAGAAACCACTTAGGTATGAGAACACCACTCAATCCTTTACAAACACTCAAAGAGACCACTTTGAGTACCCTTGATCTTACTTCACAGCTTCGATCAAGCAACCACTTTCTATTGCTTCACAGCTTCTAGAGAGGACAGAAACTTAACACCTATTCAAATCCTAGAATAGTGTAAATACAATTCGTACAAAATACTCAAGACACTCAGCCTATGCTCTTGATCTTCTTTCTGTATTTATGTACTTTTTCCTTTGGTCTTGTGCGCTTTATATAGCTCCTTGAATTGGGCTTGGACTTGTCACAATATTTGATCAGATTTGTTAATTAAAACTGAATCTTCAAAACAGATTTTATCCCCAAAATCTTTTTAAATCTTCAACCTTTTAATTCTCCAACAGACCTGCAATCAAATCTTCCATGTAACAGAAAATATCTATCCCAAGATATTCTCATCCAATGAGTCAACCACTCTCCACAATTCCAGCTAATACGCGAGCCCTAATAACAACAAGCCCATGCTGTTATTAATTCTGCAGGTCTGATGTTACAACATCACCTGTGTGACATCAGACATCCAACTTCAGCACTTAACTACTTAACACAGCCCAGTGTTAAGACTTCAATGTTACAACATCAGCACCTTGACATCAACATTGAATAACCTTTGTTTTACCAAAATTCCAGCCAATCCAGGAACTATCAATCTCCCCCTTTGGCTAATTTTGGCTAAAACAATCTCTGCACTCTGCAAACAACTTCTGCACTCTGCACCTTCAGAGATTTCAATAGCGGAATAATCTTCAATTAATTTGAAACTCATTAGCAGCAGTTTGACACTTTGCATAGTCTTTATCACTTGATCTGCTGCAGCACCATCTTCATTATTGACAACAGCCAATTGGTGCTCTCCCTCAAAAATATGAACCAGCATCACAGCTGTTCAGTAGCTCACAATGTGCAGCACTTCTCTCCCCCTTGTTGTCTGCTTGGCTGCACTCTTCAAATGCTATGATATCTTCACTAGCTCAGTCTAAACTCCCCCTCAATAACTGCATTACCACTTTTCAACTAAACACCTTTTACTTTTAGCAGCATCAATTTATCTCCCCCTTTTTAGCCACAATTAGGCAAACCTCAACAAGTACTTCTTCTGTCAGCAATATCCACATTTTGGAAATCCAGACATATTCTTCATCCATCCAGTTATGAAGGCTTCACACAATCATCCACAAGATCTGAAGCACACACACAATGCCTTCCACTGAACTCTAAGTCAACTCCTCACACTTAGAATAACACGCACCAAGACAAGTGTACAATCTATTCAAGGCCATGATTCAATCTTGTCTTCAGACATCTCCTCAGAAGCATGTGCGCACAAGATTCAAACAATTTGCTTCATATGACTAGATCCATTCAAGGCCACACCAATCAACAGCCTAATGTCATAACATGATATCTGACATTATATCCTCATAAGAGGCAACCAATCTCCACAAGCTTGATCAGCATGTAATCTTCACAATAAATGCACCTTTGCTGCAAAATCCATAGACAAGTACTCCCCCTGTCATGATTAACAAATGCTCTAGATGGAGATGAACATTTGAGCACATTTTCTGAGTACATGCATTTTGGTACCACTGTCCCTTTCTCCAAAGGCTATCATACAATTCATCTTCACCATCCAAGGCAAACCTTCTACTTCATCATTCTCCTGTATGACTATGTAGATGCTCCTTAGATATAATGTAAGCACTAAGCTTCAGATCCAGAACAAAGACATCCTTCACCAAGGATACTCTTGACACTCTTGACACCAGGGTATTACATATGCTCCACTACTGGATTTACTATCAGCAAAATAATCCAAACTCAACACTGTGTCACAAACTCCACAAATTCTCAGCTTACTTATAAGCTTTACTGAGATCCAGTCTCTTCAAGAGATCACAATTCCTCTATCCTTACATCCACCAGTAGTTGTTGAAGCTGGTGAAGTCTTCAAAGACAGTAGTCATGCTTTGCCAGAACAAGCTACTAAACACTTGACCATAATCTCCACCTCTTCTGACCAAAAATGCTAGAGCATCCAACTCCACATGTCCAATCTTAATCATCTTCCAGATATAACCACCAGCAAACATGATGATATAACATCTTTTGGGACATCAGCTTCTCATCACCATTCTAAGGACTCATAGCACAAAGAAGTCCTTCAAGAAGCTCCCAATAAAACACAGTCAGAGTAACACCTGAAAACCATAAGTTCCCACACCCTCTCTGAACCATCTCCTAGCAAACTCAACCATATCCAGAGTATCTATACCAAATTCTTTTTCCAGAACATACTTCCACCATTTTACGAAAAGCACAGGAATGTTATCTAGTATGGCCTTTTGAATTTTCTCAGAAGTTCTAACAACAACGGCTTCCTTCATTTGAGAGATATCCTGGACATTATCATCATACTTATCTCTGATCTTCCTATTTTTGGAAGAGATGAACACTTTACTCCTGGATTTTATAGTACCATCCACATAGATCTTCTGCTTATCAGTTCTCATCTTTGGAGGTGACTCAATAGCTTTCCTCTTCCTTGATTTCAGTTGTTTAGCAACCCTATGAACCACTTTTGCAATTAGTTCATCATCACTCTTCTTTATTTTAAGGCTAGAAGTACCTTTCTTGACTTGAGATGTTTTAACATCAGCTCTAGCATCTGCATCTTCCAACCTAAGGATTGTCAACTTGTGAAATTTTTCTTCTGAACTATAGGAGTCATTAGTCAGGTTGTCATCTTTCTTGGCCTTGCAAGTATTCAGCTCCCAACACTTCTTAAGGTCACAGTTTTTGATCCTTCCATCAGCATTTTTGACTCCTTCATCTTGCTCACATAACTGACTACTCACATCATCCAACTTAGGAGTAACATCACCATAAGTCATTAACCCAGATTGACTTTTCACCATACTTTCACACTTGATGTCATCATCTGATGTTACAGCATCATCACTAGATAAGCTGTCCACTTGAGGTATCCACTGATAGCAATTATCTTTGGATCTTACTCCCTTCATCACTACCTCATTCTGCTCATCAGCTACCACACATTCATCTTTGGTGTAGCTTACGTTGTAACCTTCATCACAAAGTTGACTTATGCTAATTAAATTAGCACTCAACCCTTGAACAAGGAGCACATTATCAAGAGTAAGGCCATCATGATTCTTCACTCTTCCAACTCCTTCTACTACTCCTTTTTCACCATTGCCAAAAATAACACCATTTGCATGGCAAGGATTGAACTCTACCAAATGCTTCTTGGATCCAGTCATGTGCTTTGAACATCCACTGTCAAAGTACCATGCATCCATAGCAAAATGTTCATCTGATGTGTGAGCCAATAGACACTTCACCTTCTCCTTAGGTACCCATTGTTTAACAACTTTGGGCATGTACTCTCTCCATCTGTTTTGAGGTTGAGGGTATCCATGCAGCTTGTAGCAAGAGTACTGCATATGTCCAAACCTTCCACAATAATAGCATCTTACCCTTTCATCTCTGAATCTTCTGCCATGATGAGATTGCTTATGCTGCCATCCATAATGTGGTTTCCTCCTACCATAACTGGCCTGTCTTCTATTATGCTGGTATCTTCTTCCATAAGGAGGCTGAGAATGCTGTTTCCTGGATTGTCTCCCATGATGGTGTGGCTTTCTTCTTCCATAGATATGAGGAACAGCATTGGTGTAACCATACCCCTGATGTTGAGACACCTGATAAGACATGTGCTGTTTAAACTGAGCAGCTTGCATGCTCTTGTGGTGTTGTGGGGGCATATACTGACTAGCTCCTTGTGGCTGCTTTCTCTTCTGATTAGGACCAGTCTTCTTCTCAATCTTCTTAGGTTGTGAAACATCAGCTTTCTTAGGTGTAGGATCCTGCTTCCTTGGCTGATGTTGAGACAAAGGTTGTGACACTTCCTTCTTTGAACCTGAAGTGCTTGCTTCTGAAGTTCCCTTATCCTCAGCCACATAACCTATCCCAGCTTTGTCTCCAGCAGCTTTTTCTGACTGTAGTATCTTGTCAAGAGTGGCTGTCCCACTGTTCAACATTCTAACAAATTTAGTCATATGATTAAGATGAGTTTTGACACATAAGACTTCTTTTTCCAATTCAGCTTTGTCATTCTCTAGCTGAGCAATCTGTTTCTTCTGTTGATTCCTCTCCTGACATAGTTCAACACTCTTTAAGCACAACTCTTTGTAGGTTGAAGCTAGCTCATCATAAGTGACTTCTCCATCACTATCATCATTAGGTTCAACAATTCCTGTCAAAGCTGTAACATGCTTTGCTGACTCAATTTCACTTTCACTATCAGAGTCAGACCAGGAAACTGTCATGCCCTTCTTCTGCTTCTTCAAGAATGTGGGACACTCTTTCTTGACATGTCCATACCCTTCACATTCAAAGCACTGAACTCCTTTATCTTGGGCAGTCTTCTCTTCATCCTTCTCTTTTGCCTTGCTGTTGTCAGAAGAGATGTTCCTGACATTAGGCCTGGAGTTATTGTTCATCCTCTTGAACACTTTGTTGAACTGTCTTCCCAACATAACTATGGCTTGAGACAGATCCTCCTGAGACTCATCATCTGTAACTTTCTTAACTTCTGCAGGAGTGGAAACCAAGGCTATACTTTTGGGCTTCTTTTCAGGTTCTTCCTCATTCAAACCAAGCTCAAAAGTTTGAAGAGATCCAATGAGCTCATCAACCCTCATCTTGCTGATGTCTTGTGATTCTTCAATGGCAGTTACCTTCATCTTGTACTTCTTAGGAAGAGACCTCAGGATTTTCCTTACAAGCTTTTCTTCTGACATCTTTTCTCCAAGGGCACTGGATGCATTAGCCAGCTCAAGCACACTCATATGGAAGTCATGGATAGTCTCCTCTTCCTTCATCTTCAGACTCTCAAACTTCGATGTTAGAAGCTGGAGTCTTGACATCTTAACTTTAGATGTTCCTTCATGAGTGGCCTTCAAAATATCCCATGCTTTCTTAGCAACCTCACAGGTATTAATTAACCTGAAAATATTCTTATCCACTCCATTGAAGATTGCATTTAAAGCTTTGGAATTTCCAAGGGCAATCTCATCTTCTTCCTTGGTCCATTCTTCTTCCGGCTTCAGCTTTGAGGTGCCCTCTTTATCTTTGCCAGCATCATCTTTTTCAAACACCACAGGAGCTTTCCATTCTTTAATGACAGCCTTCCAAGCTCTGCTGTCCAATGACTTTAAGAAAGTAGTCATTCTAGGCTTCCAATACTCATAGTTTGAGCCATCCAATATAGGGGGTCTGTTGACAAATCCTCCAACCTCTTTGTCCATCTTCACACCAGAAAGTATCTTCCCCAAATCTCACCCAGAGCCAGACAGGATGCCTGCTCTGATACCAATTGAAATTCTGGTATCAGACGTGTGATGTTAAGGTGTGATGTCACAACAACACACTCTGCACAATGGACAGCAATAACAGTAAAATAACACCAAGAATTGTTGACCCAGTTCGGTTACAACCAACCTACTCTAGGGGCTACCAAGCCAGGGATGGAATTCACTACTTGTAGATATAATTTACAGACTCAACAACCCGTTGACAATCTCCTAAACTTATACTCTACTAATGACTTCCTACCTAAGAAACCACTTAGGTATGAGAACACCACTCAATCCCTTACAAACACTCAAAGAGACCACTTTGAGTACCCTTGATCTTACTTCACAGCTTCGATCAAGCAACCACTCTCTATTGCTTCACAGCTTCTAGAGAGGACATAAACTTAACACCTATTCAAACCCTAGAATAATGTAAATACAATTCGTACAAAATACTCAAGACACTCAGCCTATGCTCTTGATCTTCTTTCTGTATTTCTGTACTTTTTCCTTTGGTCTTGTGCGCTTTATATAGCTCCTTGAATTGGGCTTGGACTTGTCACAATATTTGATCAGATTTGTTAATTAAAACTGAATCTTCAAAACAGATTTTATCCCCAAAATCTTTTTAAATCTTCAACCTTTTAATTCTCCAACAGACCTGCAATCAAATCTTCCATGTAACAGAAAATATCTATCCCAAGATATTCTCATCCAATAAGTCAACCACTCTCCACAATTCCAGCTAATACGCGAGCCCTAATAACAACAAGCCCATGCTGTTATTAATTCTGCAGGTCTGATGTTACAACATCACCTGTGTGACATCAGACATCCAACTTCAGCACTTAACTGCTTAACACAGCCCAGTGTTAAGACTTTAATGTTACAACATCAGCACCTTGACATCAACATTGAATAACCTTTGTTTTACCAAAATTCCAGCCAATCCAGGAACTATCAAATTATGTCGGGAATTTGGAAATGTGTCGTTTGGTCGACTTTTACCGTCGTAACTGTGTGTGTTTGATGTGTTATCATGCAATATGCTTTTGATATACATCGTATGACTTGTGTGCTGATATGTGATATGAATGCATGTGATTAAATGAAGTGATGATGGTTTGTGGCCTTATGGCAAGTAAATGCATTGTTTTGGGTTAAACTTCGATGCATGATTAATGGTGTTGTTGTGTGGTAAAATACATTGTTGGATTGAATATCAATGTATGTTGTTATGATGTGTTGTGGGTAGCCTTTGTGGTGTGAATTCCTTGTGGAAGTAATTGTGATTGCATGATTGTTGTGGTTTGTGGTTTGTGATGAAATGCATTATTTGAAGTGTTTTCAATGCATGAAAAATGATGATGAGATAATTCATATTGTTGAATTGTGAATGTATGAAATTGATGAGTTGAAATGTATGCATGATTATGGTTGCATTATGTGTGAATTTGAATGTCATGAGTCATTGTATGCCAAGCATCATGATATGCATTCTTGTGATGTCGTGTGCCCTAGTGGGTGTGAGCGACGAATCGATTCCAGAGGGAATCTGCTACAACATCGTGAGCCTTATACCGAGAGGACCTAAAGCGATGGTTATAGACGATCGTACGCCTTATACAAAGAGGACCTAAAGCGATCGGATTGTGAGCCTTATACAAAGAGGACCTAAAGCAATCCATAAATGTTGTGAGCCTTATACCGAGAGGACCTAAAGCGACAGAGAACATCGTTTGCCCAACGGGGAGTTACACTAAGTAACAAGCGATGATTCCAATAGTTCCTGAGTGAACTAGTGTTGAGATGATGGATGGATGGTACCGCATATGCATTGCATAGAGTCGTTGTGTCGGTCTCTGTGCATTTGCATAAATCAACAATGGATTGATTATGTGTGAGAATTGTGAATGGATTGATTATGTGTGAGAATTGTGAATGGATTGATTATGTGTGAGAATTGTGAATGGATGCATTATGTGTGGAAAATCATGAATGGATTGATTATGTGTGGAAATTGTGAATTAATTGATTATGTGTTGAGTTTGTGATAGCATTGGTGATTTGATGTGCATATGTGATAAATGCATTGGTTATGGATGATGTGTGTTATGTATAGCCATGTGCTATGTGATGTAGTGGTGTGTTTTCATATGTTATAACATTGGTATGCCTTATGTGCGAATAGGTGATTATGTGAGTATAAGTGATGTATGTTATGTATTTGTGACATGCTCTATGTGTTAGTATGTGATGTTTGTGGTGAGAATAACTAGGTATGTGAAATTATGTGTTTGCATATTATTATGCAATCTTGATTTAGTTGTTATTTCTCACCCTTCTGTTGTGGTTTGTTGCTCTATGAGGCAATTGCAGATTTGGGTCTTGGAGGCTTTTGTGAAGATTAGTTCTCCATTTTTTTGTCGGTCTTGGTGTCTGCTCTGATACGTAGCACGGGAGTCGGGAAACGCTATTGTTATATATGTATACATTTGTTGAATATATTTTGTATTACTTTTGTATGTGTATTTTGAAGTTATAAAATGATTTACTTTGTAAAACAAGGCAATTATGGATCTTTCCGCTTTATTCCATAACTGAACTTTCCTTTTATATGGAAAAAGTTTCCCTTTGAGGTGATTCCATTTTGTGTTATGTATCAAAACTTTATGAGCAGGGATTGTGTATTCTTTCTTTAAATGTGGAATCCTTGTTCCTGTCAGAAAAATAAATTTTTAGTTACTCTGATTTACTTATGTATTATTTATTCGCGATGGGAATTGGGGTGTTACATAAGTGGTATCAGAGTAGGTCGGTCTGTCCGACCAAGTTGTTGAGTCAGTTGGTGTGACAGTGGAATACTGTCGATGTTGTTGGTCCCTTAGTACGTGATATGTGTGTGGAGCACTATCAGTACTTTCTGGTTTCCTAATCTTTTGTCTTCAGGATTGAGAATGAGATAAGTGGGGGAGAAGCTGGTACTTCTCCAAGTTGCTTTGGTTGTGGAACGTTGGCTTGGTGTGTCGCTGTTTGCCAGATTATAAGTGTTGTTTGGACAGAGTTGTTCCCGATTCTGGAGGGAATGCAGAGGTAGGGTTTATGTCAACTAAGGATTTATGCCTTAGGTAGTTTTGTACACAAGATGCAAGTAATGCTATTATAGTTTGGTAAAGACGGTTTATGCCCCATCATGATTGTCGGCTATCTATTGAAAAATTGAGGAACTGGTCACCCTTAATCTCTTGTTGATAGCATAAGGGAATTGTGTTGGATGGAATAGACGTGTCTTTCCGGCTTTGATGGTGTGTGCAATGAATTGTTTGGAATTAAGTAAAGTGCTTACGGATTATTTTGTTGAGTCGATGAAGATTCTAATACTGGAAGATGAAATGGATTAGAGGTTTTGGTATGTTGGTCCAGTTGGGAAGTCGTTGAGAGAGAACGATTGGGTATTGTTAAAGGTTGTTCTCAGAGAGTAGAGTGTGAACTCAAATTTGACGAAGGGGAGGATTTGAGGTTTGGATCTGCTAAGTAAGTAGAATAACTTTTAGGAAGTGAAACTCAGATGTTGTCTTGTTTGTGATGATAGTGTTATGGAAATTGGCGGAAAGGCCATAGTGATGGGCCGTCAGTTGTGCATGGTTTTCAGATGTGTTTCTGGATGGAATTTGGATGTTAGTGTTAGAATTACTCAGATTGAAAGAGCAGTTGGAAGATTTACTGGGAAGGAGAATTGTGAGGCCAAGTGTGTTGTCTTCTTGGAGAACTCCAGTATTGTTAGTAACAAAAAGGATGGATGATTGAATGGAATAACAAGCATGATGTGTATAATGGTACTGAGACTATGGAAAACAAAACTTAGAGTTTTGGAGTTTTTAAAGTTTTAAGGCATTAATGGAAATTTTGAGAAAACCCTAAGTGTGGATGTAATATTGATATTAAGAGCTATTTTTGGTTGGTTGTTGATACATGTTGAAATTTGTGGAATTGGACGGTCAAGAGAAGGAATTGTGTATGGAGTACTAACAGTTGATTAAGGTAACGATTGAGAATAAGTGTCCACTTTCGGGAATAGATGATTGGAATGGTTTGGTTGAGTTTGATTGAAATTACAATTGTTTGGAACGTTTGATAAGGATAGTGAATTTTGTGAGTTTAGGCTTTAATCTAGTTAATGTGACTGGTCAGGTTTGTTATCATCGGATTAGGCTATTATTTAATCGGTTAAGCTTGTATGCGAGTAACCAGTTACCCAGTGGAAAGTTTTGCAAAAGCTTTAAGAATTTATATCTTTTGGAATTTGGTTGGGCATTACAATGCACAGTGATGTTGTTAGGTGTTAGTAAGGTGTCTGGAATGTTTGTGGAGTGGATGAATCGTATCTTCCATATTTAATTGGATAAGTTTGTAGTGGTTTTGATTGAGGATATTAGGATCTGTTATAAACTCAGAGGAAGAACAGGTAGAGTGTTTGAGATTTGAATTACAAGTGTTGAAAAGAGACGAAGTTTTATGCTAAGTTATTCAAGTGAGAATTTGGGTTGAAAAAGGTTAGTTTTCTTGGATATGTTATTTCAGATGAGAGTATGGTTAAGGATTCATCGGAAATAGATGCAGTTCTACATTGAGAGATTCTGAAGTCGGTTAAGGAGATTAGAAATTTTTGGGCTTAGTTGGTTGTTACTGCAGGCTGTAGCGAGCGATTTTGGACGCGGTTCTTAAGCGCTGGTCGCTCTCTGCGGTTGAGCTTAAAACTACAGGTCGATTCATTTTTTATCCTATTGTGAGCTGAATAAGGAAGGGAAATAGATGTCTCCAATTAACACTGCTTTGCATACTGAGTTTAAACAGCGGTTTGTTAGGTTACGAATGCTATCAATGTGGGGGGCCTTTGTACTGGTTATTTGTATTTTCGCCAATACTGTTTTCTTTCTTTTTTTGACCTGGGCAAAGGGTTTCTGACGGGGAACAAGGATTAGGATGTTAGGATTGATGCTTTTGAAATACTGCTTTTGATTGATGGAGATATGGGATTTGGGTTTTTTTGTTGATTGCGCTCGCTAAGATCTTTTCTTTCGATCTTATGCCTACGTATTCCCGTTTACCGAAACAGGGAAATCAAAGCGTTCGTAGTTCCTCCTATTCTATGGGAGGAAATGGGTGTTTTTGGTGTCTTGTTCAAAGCCCGAGACGTGAAGCGAAAAGGTGATTTGTATCTTGTTCAAAGCCCAAGATGTGAAGCTGAAGGTCTATTTGTGTCTTGTTCAAAGCCCAAGACGTGAAGCTGAAAGACCTCGACTTTAGAGAGAATTTGTCATCTCTAAAGAGGGGAGAAGGAGAATTACTTTAACTGGGATACACGGATCCGAGCAATGCCATAATTTCTGAAGAAAGGGTTTTAACCTGAAGGAGAAGACTTTAACTCAGTGTAGAGCAATGCCATCTTTCCTTAGGAATTTCTCATGCTAAAAGAGGGACAGTGGCATGGATGTAGATGATCCAGAGGTTTGCCACTTACAGCGATTAGATGAAGGGAAAGGAGTTGTTGATGTTTGTATACTGTGAACGAGGCACATCTTTGATGCTAAAAGGTTGATTGGATCAACCAGTGGTTTTCTTATACAAAGCCTAAGAGGAGGCTACTTTCCGCTAGGAAAATCATTATACAAAGCCTAAGAGGAGGCTAATTTGTGTCTCGTACAAAGCCCGAGAGAGAGGCGAAAAAGGTTTTGACTCAACGAGGGAATCTTTTGGTATCTCGTATAAAGCCCGAGATGGAGGCTATTTGACTCAACAAGAGAGTTTTTTGTATCTCGTACGAAGCCCGAGATGGAGGCTGTTGCTTGTTTGGCACAATAAGAACCTTTTTGTATCTCGTATAAAGCCCGAGATGGAGGCGAAAGGGGGATTGACTCAACGAGGGAGTCTCTTATGTGTCTCGTACGAAGCCCGAGAGAGAGGCTGAAACGTTGTTTGACTCCGCTGGGGAGAATTTTGGTGTCTCGTACGAAGCCCGAGATGGAGGCTATTGTAACTGTTTCAGTTGAGTGACAGATCCAATATACTGATTTTAAAAGAGAAAATCATTTCTTATATGAGTAACACTGTACTCAGGGATTTGATTTGAGGGTCAGGGATATTTCCTTCTCTTTGAGGAAACGGGAAATCCAAAGGGTATTGAGACTATCCGAGTCTGCGGGTTTCCTTCCTATTTAACGAAGGGTGCTTGAGAATGTCTTTGAGACTCAAGGAAGTTAGACTGTCCAAGTCTAGAGTTTTATCTTTTGTACTATGCTTCGAGAAATAGTAGTAGACTCTATGAAAGGACTGTTCTATGAGGATGACTAGGTTCTATTCCTATACCTCTAGGAGGTCGTCGGGACAATTTGTACGAAGCCCAAGAGGAGGCTGGAAAATTTTAAGAAGCCGACGGGTCCTTGTACGAAGCCCAAGAGGAGACTATCATTCCCGGAGGAAGAGATCATTATACGAAGCCTAAGAGGAGGCTGTGAATACTTCTAAGAAGCCGTAGTGTCCTTGAATAAGGCCCAAGAGGAGGCCGATGCTTTTAAGAAGCCCGTGGGTCTATCATCTCCCTTCCATTAGGAGAGATAACTCTTTTAAAGATAAAAACCACTGGTAAACGTGCGAGGTTTACTATCCAACGACTTTTAGCTTTTAAAGAGGGTTCCTTAGTTAAGGTCCAAGATTATGACCGTAGTGGGTACCCAAATCCTGAGACATTCAAGGCAAGCTATCCACAAGGAATAGATCAAGTCAGGAAAGTTCGAGAATTGGGAAGAAACTCAAAGATGCCATTCACGGAGAATACATTCATCTTAGGGAGTAGAGCTTCTTGATGATTTCTAAGGAGGACAGCCGAAGAGAAGACTGTATCTGGTGCTCCTATTGGGGATCTATGCGTCTATTTCTATGAATAAATGAAACGGCGTCACCTAGTTCTAGACGTAGTTGCCGGGGAAACTCGAAATATCTATACTATTATTACACAGTAGATATGAGTTTATGAAAGGAGACTTACAGTGAGCAGCCCCACAATACAGTTTATATATATATATATAAAAGCAGTAAATGAAAGCGATAACCACTTACTCGGTTGTAGTGCTTCCATGCTGTTTGGTTAGTTGTTCAATAAAGAAAGATTGAAAACAACAGTATATTCAAAATCAAAGGAGAAAGTGCTTTGAAAAAGAAAGATTTGGGGCTTACAGCTCAAGGAGAGGCCCAGGGTTTCATCAGTGAGCGCACTGTTTGAATTTGTACAGCGGGACTTATACAAGTGACTGGGGCCCAAAATGGTTTTCTGTACAAAGGGATGGGTCTTACACTCTCTCAAGAGGCCCAAAAAGGTTTAAAGAAAAGAGTGGGGCTTATAACACGAGGGTAGGCCCAAATGATTTTTCGTTTAAAAATGGCGATCGCGCCGAGGTTTTCTTTTAACGCGGAGGGACTTATACAATAAGTGTGGCCCAAAATGTTTTGGTTAAAAGGGGGATTGGGTCTTACACTCTAATAGAGGCCCAAAGTGTTTTGAATGGGTCTTATAGCTCAAGGAGAGGCCCAGATGATTTTTATTTTTAAACGGGCGACGATCGCGCCGTTTACTTGTACAGAGGGACTTATACAATGGATGAGGCCCAAAAAGTTTTTGTACAAGGGGGGATGGGTCTTACACTCTTTCAAGAGACCCAAAGTGTTTTGAAAATGATTTATGAGGGTTGAATTAATCCAAAACCCTAATTTATTTTCAAAAAATGTATTTAATTGAATAAAAATTCAATTAAAATGATCAAAAATTGTTTAACACATGGAAAACAAATTGTGATCTTGGATTAATGCTTCAAAAATTAAGTATTGACCTACAAAATAATTAGAAAGCATTAAAAGTTGCCAAATCAATGTAGAAAAAATATTTAAAATGTCAAAAACAATTAAAATATTAATTCTTTGCAAAAATATCAATTATATGAAATAAATAATATTTTTGGGATTTTTTTATAAAATAAAATATTTTAACATTTTTGTGAATTATTAAAAAAATAATCAACTCAAAATCATTAAAACTCAGAGAGAAATTAATTTTTGAATCAATTAAACAAAATCACAAAATTCGAATATTTGAATTATTCAAAAATGGCGCCAAGAACAAGCTGAAGAACACGCGCGTGTTCTTGGTTTCTCAGATTTGCGTTTTCTATCCAATCTCCATGAATACGTGATCATATCATGCAATCCACATATCATTATGCTCGTCTCAACCTCATGATCATGTCTATGTACTTTAATTTCATTTAAATTAAACATACAACAAGAAATCACGAAGAAACCTCAAGAACCCTAATTTCTGCATGAAGGCTAGGATTTTTGATACACGATTCAAACAATGCAATTAATTGAGGGAAAACATTCCATGCATGATTATGAACATATGGCCAAATTATTGTGCGAGGAAATATGCATAGATTGAGAGATGACCAAGTATGTGCTTACCTCCAAGTCGTGACAGCAAGTTCAAAGTGATTTTTGATTTGGAGGTGTTACAGATGAGTTGTGATGATCTGAACAGCTTCCCTACACCCTATGGATTGTGTTTGGATGGTTGGACTTGATTGAAATTGGCTGGATCACTTTGTGGTACCTCAGCTGCAACTTGTTTGAAAATTTGAGCAACCAGCTGGTGATTTTGTGAAATTGATGTTTCAGAAGTAATCTAAGTGTTTGATCAGATCATATGTGATGTATGTGAGGTGTGTGAGTGATTGGTTTGATTGGAATTGCTCTCAAACTCAAAACCCGATAGCTACCTTGCTAAGAAAGGCATTTTTGCCAAGAGAAAGAGATTTTGATGAAAGCATCTGTTAGATGGCTTCGGTGTACTCAAACTGACCACAATTGAGCTCTATTTATAGTAGAGCAAGTTTGTTTTGCAAGGAATAGTGCATGGCAGCTGGTAAGTAGGTTTGGCCAATGTTGGCAAATGAAAATCCAAGTATCCTCTAGCCATTGACTAGAGGTTAGGGCACAGAGCTTTGGTCCCCTTGGTCTTGGATAAGTCTTGACTGATTTCAGATGAGAATGGCTCAGTCCATGCCACCTTGATGGTTCCATTGAATGCCTCATTCCAAATTTGAAGTCTTGTCCCTATTTTGGCCATTCTAGGTTCAACATGTTATTTCTTGTTCCATGGACTTTGGAGGCTTGGCTCAGTGATTGTCCCCTTTAGATTCAATCCTCTGAGGTGTCCAAGTGGATAGGAGCAATTGAATTTGGCTGATTTTGGCAAATCGATCAAAGTTGCAAATTCTGCCTTGCCTTGACAGATTTCAGCAAGGCAACTTGGCAATGTTGTATCTCATGGTGTAGGTTGAATTTGGCAATGTTCTTGGCCATTTTGGAAAGCTCTTACATGATACAACAACTGTTTGAACAAGTTTGGTTTTGATCTCTTTTGATTCCAAGTGAAAAATCCCCCTACATTTGGCAAAAAGTGAGGCAGAATCTGACTTAGTGAAAATTTCACTAAGTGTTGGAAAAAGTGACATTTTCACTTTTCAGCCACTTTGATCACTCCATAACTCAAAATCCTTAATGAATTGGAATGACTTGTAGTTGAAGTTTTTGTAGGTGATAATGAGGGCTACAAATCCATCTTTGGATGAGAAAAAATGGCCTTGTGGTTTAGGAGTTATGGTCCTCCAAAGTTGGTACCTTTGCCACTTTATTTTTAACTTAGAAAAATTTCTAAGTTTTATGGTTACCCCTTTTACAAGTTATCTCACTTTTCTTGATTTTTCTTGATGAATGATGATTCAAATCATACATTAACATCATTTTAGGGTTAAAAATCCATTTTGGTGAAAAATCTCAAAAAGTCAAAGTTGACTTTTGTGCACAGTTGACTTTTTATCAGATGAATTCCAAACTGTGCAATTCTTCAGGAAATCCTGTCCTTGACCTAAATCAAACTTGATGGACATGTTCCATGGGTGTCATAGGGTATATTCAATCATGTATTAGGGTTTGGGAGCATGTCCTGGTCAAAAGTCAAAGTTACAGTTGACTTTTCCCTTAAAACCCTAATTGTGGTGCAGATGAAATTGAGACTTGTTGCTCAAACTTCTTGGATCAATCCATTGTTCCAAATGGATCAATATGGTATATTAGAGACGCTCAAATCATCTCTTGAGGTCTTGGCTCATGGTTTGTCCCAAAAGTCAAATTAGGGGTGAATTAGGTCAAGAAACCCTAATTCCTGATTTTTGATGAATGCATCCCCTGAGGCAAAATTGACTTGATGCATGGGTTCATGAGATTCCATGAAGTATATTAGGTTATGTTTTGGATCATTGCCTTGTGCCCAGATGAAAATTTCCATCTGGAGGCCCTGGTCGACCAAAACCCTAATTTGGTGACACTGTCGATCTTGAGACTTGATCCACCTAAAAGGGAGCAGCCTTGTGCTTAATCCTTGAAGTGGGAGTCCTTTTTAATCCATTGTGGATGTTTGAGAGATTAGACAAGTTGAAAATCATGTCATTTCTTGATTGATCCTTTGTCTAAAGCTCAGAGAGGGCTTGAAACCCTAATTTTGATTGTAGTGGATGCTCACCCATCTTTGGGGAGACTAATGAAGCATAATGGTTCATCTATATTGTGATGATGATTTTCACAATGATGGGAAATCTAAGTGGTCACAATTTGGGGTATTACACAGGCTATGGAAGACTTTGCTAAGTTCTTACTTCTAGTATCTCAGTTGACTTGAAAAGGGTGATTCGTTTGTTTTGGATGTTTGTTGTGAGTGAGTTTTGGTGAGCTGAAGTAGAAGTTGTCTACGGCTTCCGTTTTGAGTCTGCGTGATCCTGATGAACCGTTTGTGAAGTAGTGGGATGTGTCTTTGATGAGTTTAGGCAGTGTGTTAATGCAAGAGAGTAAAGTCGTGGCTTATACTTTACGACCATTGAGGATTCATAAAAGGATCTATACGATTTAGGATTTGGAATTGGTTGTGGTTGTAGGGTGTTGGAAAATTTGGAGGTATTATCTTTATGGTTCTAGGTTCGAAGGGTTTGGTAACCATAAGAGTTTAGAGTACTTGTTTGGTCGGAAGGAATAGAGTATGAGACAACGAGGATGGTTGGAATTCGTGACGAGTTATGAATTTGGCTTGGATTATCCTTCGAAAAAAGCTAAGGTTGTGTCTGATGAGTTAAGCCGGAAGTTTTTATGTAAGTTTGTTTTGATGGTCAGAGAATTAGAATTATTTGAGTAGTTCGAAGACTTGTATTTGGTGTGTGAGATAACACAGTAGAGTGTGAGGTTAGGTATATTAAAGTGAACAGTGATTTTTGGTGAATATGAGAAAGAGTTAGACTTTGGACATGAAATTGATAGTTTTGATGGTTACGAGTAATCAAAGTGGTGCAGCGGAAGCGTGGTGTGACGCATTTTGTATATGCGTGTGTGAGTTGTAAGAGTTCATAGGTTGAACATTTGAAACATGTAGGAGTGATGAGACCATTGGACATTTCAGAATGGAAGTAATAGGTGGAAGGTTTAAATATTATTCATGGGCTACTATGTAGATGGATGTTTTGGGTATATGTTCGATTGGCGAATCGTAACATTATTGTAATATTGTTGTGTGACAAGGATGTTGGTATTGTGGTTGTGTAGAGGTTGTTGAAACGATGTTGTGTCGTGGGACTTTATGTTCTTGTTTGTGTGGTTGCCTCGTTTCCATGGTGATGGTTCGAGTGCGAGTGGATAATTCCTTTGTGGGGAATTAGAGGAGTGTTACCTACGGTGATGGTAACGATCTTGTTGTGTTCTGGTTCAAGAGTGAGCCTGTGTGTCCGTAACTTGAGTTTTCTTTGAGTTGTGAGTTGGTCGTCAAGTGCATTGTATGGGCTTTGCATCTTGTCGTTGTAGTTGTCGTCGTGTCGTGTCGTTGTAGTAGTTGCTGTTAGCGAGGTGGTTTGTCAGTTTGTGTTATTCGTGGTGTGCTTTTGTTGGCATGTTAGTTTGTTGGTCGGATGCGAGAGTCGTATCCGGAGTTGTTCGTATCAGTATATTTTCGAGGACGAAAATGTCTAAGTGGGGGAGAATTGTAACGCCCCGGTTTTGTCTTATTTATTTAATCGAGTTGATTTAATTATTTTTGTTTTATATTATTTTATTCTTGACTTTTATTTGACAATACATTATTTTTCATCGTTGTTTATGTGTTATCGCATTTTGAGAGCGTTTGCGAGATATTTGAGCTGAGGGGTAAAATAGTCTTTTAGGGGTTTACATATTTTATATAAATAGAGATTAGAGAGAAATAGAGAGAAAAGAAAAGGAAGAGAAAGAAAAGAGAAGATAGAAAGGAAGAGGAAAGAAAAAGGGAGAAAGAGCAAAATCGACATAACTCCATTTCGAGCGCGATTAATCGGGTAAGGGTGAGAAGTTTCAATTATATCTTGCTTGTGTATGTATATGTGTTATTTGTTGTAATTGTTTTGGTTGTTTCACCACTTTTCTTATCGATTGGAATTAGGAGCAATTGATAGAAATCGGTGTTTTCACGGATGAAATTCGATATAAACTGAGTAGAATACTTGTTATTAGGTTTGGATCATGTTTTGGTTGTTATAGTATGAATTAGAAGTGTTTGGGGTGGGAGAATGATGAATTTGGACCCAATATGACCTATAACAGCGCTGCTGGGTTTTTCTGAATTCGCAGGTTCGCACTGTGAATCCCCTAGCGAAGGGGAAAGCGAGCATTCGCTGGCTATTCGCACTGCGAAGGTGAGGGCGAACATTCGCCAGAGACTCGCACTGCGAACTTGACCTCATTTCAGTTCTGACTTGGTTCGCCAGACGTTTACACTGCGAATGAGGCAGCGAACCAGTGTTGGATAGGCATTCGCTGGGAGCTTCACACTGCGAATGAGGCAGCGAGCATTCGCTGGATGATTCACATTGCGAACATGACAGCTTTTCCCAATTTGTTTTCTTTATAACTTTTGATCCGTAAGTCGGTTTGAGGCGCGGTTTGATGCGTTGGAAAGCTTTTGACATGTTCTTTCTTATTAAAATGGTTTTGAGATTTTTGGCCAATTAAATTATGTCGGGAATTTGGAAATGTGTCGTTTGGTCGACTTTTACCGTCGTAACTGTGTGTATTTGATGTGTTATCATGCAATATGCTTTTGATATACATCGCATGACTTGTGTGCTGATATGTGATATGAATGCATGTGATTAAATGATGTGATGATGGTTTGTGGCCTTATGGCAAGTAAATGCATTGTTTTGGGTTAAACTTCGATGCATGATTAATGGTGTTGTTGTGTGGTAAAATACATTGTTGGATTGAATATCAATGTATGTTATTATGATGTGTTGTGGGTAGCCTTTGTGGTGTGAATTCCTTGTGGAAGTAATTGTGATTGTATGATTGTTGTGGTTTTGTGGTTTGTGATGAAATGCATTGTTTGAAGTGTTTTCAATGCATGAATAATGATGATGAGATAATTCATATTGTTGAATTGTGAATGTATGGAATTGATGAGTTGAAATGTATGCATGATTATGGTTACATTATGTGTGCATTTGAATGTCATGAGTCATTGTATGCCAAGCATCATGATATGCATTCTTGTGATGTCGTGTGCCCTAGTGGGTGTGAGCGACGAATCGATTCCAGAGGGAATCTGTTATAACATCGTGAGCCTTATACCGAGAGGACCTAAAGCGATGGTTATAGACGATCGTGAGCCTTATACAAAGAGGACCTAAAGCGATCGGATTGTGAGCCTTATACAAAGAGGACCTAAAGCAATCCATAAACGCCGTGAGCCTTATACCGAGAGGACCTAAAGCGATAGGGAACATCGTTTGCCCGACGGGGAGTTACACTAAGTAACAAGCGATGATTCCAATAGTTCCTGAGTGAACAAGTGTTGAGATGATGGATGGATGGTACCGCATATCCATTACATAGAGTCACTGTGTCAGTCTTTGTGCATTTGCATAAATTAAGAATGGATTGATTATGTGTGAGAATTGTGAATGGATTGATTATGTGTGAGAATTATGATTGGATTGATTATGTGTGAGAATTGTGAATGGATGCATTATGTGTGAAAAATCATGAATGGATTGATTATGTGTGGAAATTGTGAATTAATTGATTAAGTGTTGAGCTTGTGATAGCATTGGTGATTTGATGTGCATATGTGATAAATGCATTGGTTATGGATGATGTGTGTTATGTATAGCCATGTGCTATGTGATGTGGTGGTGTGTTTTCATATGTTATAATGTTGGTATGCCTTATGTGCAAATAGGTGATTATGTGAGTATAAGTGATGTATGTTATGTATTTGTGACATGCTCTATGTGTTAGTATGTGATGTTTGTGGTGAGAATAACTAGGTATGTGAAATTATGTGTTTGCATATTATTATGCAATCTTGATTTAGTTGTTATTTCTCACCCTTCTGCTATGGTTTGTTGCTCTATGAGGCAATTGCAGATTTGGGTCTTGGAGGCTTTTGTGAAGATTAGTTCGCCATTCTTTTGTCGGTCTTGGTGTCTGCTCTGATACGTAGCACGGGAGTCACGAAACGCTGTTGTTATATATGTATACATTTGTTAAATATATTTTGTATTACTTTTGTATGTGTATTTTGAAGTTATAAAATGATTTACTTTGTAAAACAAGGCAGTTATGGATCTTTCTGCTTTATTCCATAACTGAACTTTCCTTTTATATGGAAAAAGTTTCCCTTTGAGGTGATTCCATTTTGTGTTATGTATCAAAACTTTATGAGCAGGGATTGTGTATTCTTTCTTTAAATGTGGCATCCTTGTTCCTGTCAGAAAAATAAATTTTTATTTACTCTGATTTACTTATGTATTATTTATTCACGATGGAAATTGGGGTGTTACAACACCCCAACAATAGAACTAGCCATTTCTCCTGCAGTTGTTGTAGAACCTCCTCAGTAACATGAACAACCAACGGGTTGTTACCCTCGATCCAGAACATCCATCTCATTCATTAATACCCTTGAGTATGTCTGAGTTGATTGATCTGATCTTCAAAACTCCTCCTTGTTTAAACGCCAGAAAGTATCTCCCAAAGATCTCATCCAGAACCAGACAGGATGCCCGCTCTGATACCAATTGAAATTCTGGCATATGCAGACAACATATGTTCTAACACATGTTAAGACATTGTGCTACATAATCATTTAAACACAGAGGCGCAACAGCAGACTGATACCTTGAATATCAGAACTGCAGAATCACAGATGTCACGAAATCTGATCCAACATGTTTATCATAAACCCTAACAAAAAACGTAAATCTGCATAATGATAAAGAACATAGCAATTATTAACCCAGTTCGGTGCAATTCACCTACATCTGGAGGATACCAATCCAGGAAGAAGACTTCACTATCTGTAGACCTGTTACAAAGCTAAACTCCCCCGTTTACAACTTTATCCTAACATCTACCCAATGAAAATCTTTATCACAGTTAAACTCAACCATTTACAACTCTGATATGAGATACCCCACTCACTTCCCTTAATCACCAACTGTGATTTTTACATCATCCCTGTCAATACAGAAATCTGTCAAGCTTTCTTGACAAACAAGCTAACTTGGATTTGCTTAAAATATTCATCCAAGAACAATACACAATCCAATACCTCAAGGCTTATGGATCTGTGTGACACCTATATCTTCCACAATGCATCAACTGATACAAAGGGAGACTTACAACCTAGAGAGCCAACGACTCTCAAAACCCTAAACCCTTATTTCTTACGCAAGAGAACAAGGTTACAAAAGGCATGTCAAAACCTAGGTCTAAGTCTTCTATTTATAGAGTCTTCTACTTCCTTGGGCTTTCTATCTTTGGTCTTTGATTCCTTGATCCACGTTCTAATTGCTTCCTTGATTGTTGCAACAGATTAAAGCATTCTGCAATGTTAGATAAAGATGTCGAGACATCTGTTAGGACATCATCTCTGACCAGTCTTCTTTCATCAGACTTCTTCATGTTTAAACATATCTTATGACATTCTGTTTTTCCCAAAAATTTGCTAAAACCATCAGAGCTTTCAATACTTAAATACAGAAAACCAAAATTTTAGCCCTAAGATGCCACAAAATGATATGAATGCAAAGGATAAAACACTCTGCGGGGAAATTAGAACAAGGGATTTACGGTAAATTGAGTGAGATGACGTGAAAAGACATGGTGGGGAACACAAACTCTTTCTGGAGATCTGTCAAGGTGACAAGAAGTATCCATCAATAGTTGGAAAAAGAGGGATAATACCTCGGGAAGAGGAGTAGTGACATCCAAGAATGGCATTGGATCGAAACTACGAACGAGACAAAAGTATGTCAATAGATGTCCAAGAATGGCATTGGACAACAACAAGAAAGTTTTTGGTAAAAACAACAGCGTCATCCAAGAGTAGCATTGAATGGAGGTGAAAAACACTCTATTGGGAATAAGATATCCAAAAATGGCACTAGAGGAACTACAACAATCAAGAATGGCATTGAATGGGGAAACAACAAACATCAGAGACATCCAAGAATAGCATTGGACTCAACTGAGGAAAAGATATCCAAGAATGGAATTGGATGACAAGGGATCACGGCGTTCAAGAATGACATTGAATGAAGTGAGACAAGTTCTGGAAAATATATCAGAAGCATCCAAGAATGGCATTGGATAAAAAGAGTTCACGATATCCAAGATTGGCATTGAGTAAAGTGAGAAAGAACTTTCAGGAATAACACTGAAAGTAAAGGTAAACCACTACATTCAGGAATGGAATTGAATGATAGTGAGAAAGATATCTAGGAATGGCACTGAATGCAAAGGAGAAAACTCATCCAGGAATGGCACTGAATGAACAGATAAACCTTTCAGGAATGACACTGAAAGATATCCAAGAAAATCTGTTGGGGATTACAGAAGAGAGACATGACTTCCTGAAATTGCACTGGGAGAAACAAGAAGAACAAGATATCTAAGAGCGACACTGGAGATCAAAAGAGATAGACATCCAGAAATGGCACTTTAGTGAAAGAATACAAAGATCTAGGAAAAGTACCGAAATGAAAGAAGACAAACAAGATATCCAGGAATGGCACTAGAGATCAAAAGAGACTGACATCCAGGAATGGTATTGGAGTGAAAGAATACAAAGATCCAGGAATAACATTGGAATGAAAGAAGACAAACATCCAACAACAACAACACTAGATGCACAGAGAAATAACAACGTCCAAGAATGGCACTGGGTGAACAGACAGGTAATTGTTTAGGTAGGCGCCAAGTAAGTTGGACTTCGATCACAAGGTAAAATGTTGATAGCAGCAGGACCTCAGGAAATGAACATGAGCATGAAACACACTTCGAGATATGAAAATCTTTCTATGCATGAAATATGAATGATTTATGCATGTGATGCAAATGATTAGGATAATTGAGACAAACTCTTTTGTGAGGAAAGAATGGAACTTTGTTTCCTCAACACAAGGAACACTGCCAACTCTGCTTGGAGAGAAGATGTTGAACATATCTCTATCACACTTATGAATTATATCAGGCTGATGGTCCTTTGAGGAAAGACAAGAAGAGTTACTCGGGTATTCTTGAAGAAGACTGCCCCAGATTGATTGACTGATGAGGATAAACTGATCATGGCTTCAGTTTGACTGCTGCGAGGGGGGGGGAATTGTTCATGGCTTCAATTCTTGAAACGAATGCTGAGGATAAACTGATCATGGCTTCAGTTCTTTAAATGACTGTTGAGAAGGCTAAACTCAGTATGAGTCTTGAAAGAGATCTTCTAGTTAACCAATTCTGAGAATAACTTGCATTGAGCAACAAATCTTGGACTAATTCACAACTGGATCTGGAAGTAATGTGCCCCTGATAGGATCACTGACCAAGTTTCTCAACTGTTTGAAATTTCTTGATGAGAAAAGTTTGTCTGCAAGTAAATTCATTCATGGTAATTTTAATGTAAAACTCATGCAATTTTGAAATCAAAAATCATTTTTGGAATGATATTATTGATGTATAACAAATGAATCACTTGTCAAAACACGGTGGTTTAGACATTAAAATGAAAGATAAAGTAAACGTATGACATCAAAACAAATGATTGGCAACAAACTTAGGAGTCAATTTATGCAACCTTGCTGTAGTATGCTTTCAAAAGAAACCTGGCTTCAATTAGGTCTTTTGAGGGGTGTAACGTGGTCTAGTTCACGGATTTTGAAACAAAGGATATAGGCTCAAAGTTTATTTGTACCCAACCCATTCTTCGTGGTGATCTTCAATCCTATGCTAAGTTAATTCAACCTATGCATTTAGGTTCCAAGCGATTTTGGAATTGCAACACAGTTATGATGATGACTCAAGAGCCAAGGGATTTTTTTTGAGATGGCAGTCACTCTTTATTAAAACATTTTGTTGTTTTTGATGAGGACCTCAGTCAACTCGTTTTGTCTTTGAGGATTTTGGTAACCTCTCGATTGATTTTTCTTTTGTTATCCTTAACTTCTGCCTGAACTGTGTCATTTGAGCTTACAGTCAGCGAGATGCCCAAATTTTTGCCTAAGTCCCCTTCATAGGTTTTAACTTAGCGGGCTTTTCATTTGATTTTTGTTATTCTCTTTTTTTTTGTTGAAAAAGATAGGGACTACCCGGCTTAATGATTACGGTGAACCATCATTGACTTTTGATTTGAAAGACATCTTCGACACATCTTTGATATGTGCGAAGGAAAGCTTGTGATTGCAACCTTTATTGGAATGTGTCTTGAATGATTCTCTTGTGTTTAAATACACAGTCAAATTAACTGAGAACTACCCATCCCCAGGTTAAAATTGCAGGTTTTTTCGTACAGAAAGAAACTCCAACTTCTAGGATCAAAGGGGTTGACAAGGGATTAACTTCCTTATTTCTCCAGTGTTTGGGAGTTGAAACAATGTCTGTACATCATCATCCAAGTTTTAATTAAAAGCATACAATTCAACAATTTTGGGTATTTCTTTTTCATCATCCTCCCTCCAATATATGCATAAACAAAAGCTTGATAAAGAAAGTGAACAGGAGATATATTTTGTTTATGTGAAAAAGAAAGCATAAAGATGCACATAGTGGATGTAAATGAATTGAATCAAAACATTGCAATGCTCATTTCATTAAAATTAACCATGAAAGTACAAATAAAGTTTGAAAGCAAACAATCAATACAACCAAAGAAAAATGAAAACAAAAAGAAACAATGCCTAATGACTAATCAACAACAAGGATGAGTTGTCCTATCTGAAACACTGGCTTTAGGAGATGATTTGTCTGAACTGAATCAAACTTCACTTGGCATGCTCTGGCAAAGGATTGTCGACAACATTAGGTTTGGTATCATGAAAGGTGAGGATCTTGTCTCTGATCAGTTCTTGTACTCTAGCCTTCAATGCATAGCAACCTTCCAAGTTATGACCGGCCCCACCCTGATGGAACTCACAATGAAGATCAGCCATATAGCCGGCTGGGAGAGGATTTGGAGGAGGAGGTAGAACCCTTGTTGTAATCAAACCTTTCTGTACAAGACCTGGATACAGCTCAGTGTAGGACATCAGGATAGGATCAAAGTTAACCCTATTACGATTATGATTTTGTCTAACAGCCTGACGAGGAGCTTGATTTGGTTGAGCATTGACAACAAGAGCAAATGCAGCTACATATTGTTGTCTATATTATTGTTGTCTGCGACGAGGTTTCCTTTTAACTAAAACAACATGAGTATCGCCATCCTTTTTCTTTTGAAAATTCACAGCGGACTTTCTTGCACCACTAAAGGCTTCAACATTAGTAATATTTCCCTTCTTGATACCCTCTGCTAGTCTTTCTCCAATAGTGACTAAGTCAGCAAAACCAGATGATACACTACCTATCATCTTTTCCCAAAAGAGTGGTTGAAGAGTGTCCATGAACAATCCAGTCAATTCCTTTTTTGCCAAGGGTGGCTCCACCTGAGCAACTAGCTTTCTCCAGCGTTGAGTGTACTTCTTAAAGGATTTTTTTCTTTCTGAAACATGTTTTGCAGTTGATGGCGGTCAGGTGCTATGTCCAGGTTATACTTATACTGCTTCAAGAAAGCATCAGCCAAGTCTTTCTAGCTTTGGATACGGTTCTTCTCAAGTCCCATATACCATTTCAATGAAGCCCCACTCAAGCTGTCTTAGAAACAATGAATGAGCAATTTGTCATTGTTGGTATAGGCAGACATCTTGTGGTAGTACATCACCAAGTGGCTTCTAGGACAGCTGTGCCCCTTGTATTTCTCAAAATCAGGAGTTTTAAATTTGGCAGGCACAACCAAGTCTGATACTAAGCACATGTCCATTACGGCAACACCAAAGATATCACTTCCTTCCACGGCTCTTATCCTTTTTTTTCCAGAGTTTGCCATTGCTCTCTAACTTCCTCAATGTATCCAGGTTCCCCTGACTTTCGGATTGTGGACCAGCAGTATGGTACACAAAAGGAGGATTCTCAGGAGTAGCTTGAGCAGTAGTATGCACAACAGGCTGAGGTTTAGTGAACAATGTAGCTAAAGATACTGGCAGTACAGATGGGCTAACCATTGGAGTAGTTGCAAAGGGTGGCGAGTAATTCAGATGTAACCCAAATTCTGGCCAAGTAGAAGCTGGTTGCTGGATTAATGGAGGGTTAACAGCAGTAGTTGAGATGTCAGAAACCACGGCCCTCTGAGGTGGTTCTCCTCTAGCAATCAGAACTTGCATCATTTATGTGAGCTTGGTCATGCTGGCCTTCAACTCATCAATTTCCATTCTGACTTCGGCATTGTGTTATTCTTGATTTTCCATTCTCAATCTGACGGCAGCTCTAGTTCTGTAGTTGTGTTGAGGAAACAGCTTGACAGTGAACAGATAACTGAAGAAGAAGACAGTTGAAATGACTTTTTTGGTAACTTGAACGAATGCAGATGTATGCTCATGAATGCAAGATTGCATGGATGCAACAACCACAAACAAGATCACTCAAAACACACGGATCAAGGGTCCGAGTCACGAGCATGATGTCAAGGTTAAGAACCAACCCACAATGGTATGTACTAAGGTTATATCAGCACCTGTAGAACAAGGTTCTAAAAAAGTGCCCATAGTCATAGATCCATATTTTAGATATTATCGGCTTAAACGAATACTCGTTAGCCAATAATATTCTCAAGAGAAACTCGTCTGAGTGTGGTATCGCGTAACAACTAATTCAAGTCTACACCTGAACAGCCACCGCACCACGTCCTAATGAGGCCAAGATGGGTTAAAGGGTTCTAAGGTCCTCATCTTCTCAGGCACCCAGATTGAAAAAAGTAATGCCAAATACGACTACTCGTATGACATCAGTAATCCCAAAGGGGCCTCCACTGAGTGGGGGATCTCAAGTCAACTTAGTAAGGACTACTCCACATAAGTCGAACAAGACTATACCACCCTCCTATCATAAGTGCTTTCAAGTCAGGGTATAGGACTTATCTCACCACACAAGATCACCAAGCACCCAAGCAGGATAAGCAATAACAGTCAAATCAAACAGATAAAGCGTAAATAAATCAAAGTAGGCCGAACCCACTAAGAACCAGATATCCCCAGCAAAGTCGCCACTTTTTTGTAGCGGCAAAAATCGTGAGTGTAAGCTATTGATTAACTTATATCATAAAGCAAGAGTCATCACCGCACTTTTATTTTATCCAAAAGGAAAGGAAAAAGAGCGAACAAAACCTAAGTAAGTTCTAAACAAGAACAAATAAACAGAGACTGGGTAAGGGGGTTGGTTACGCGATGGGAAGGTGTTAGCACCCAAAACATCTATAGTACTCTATAGGAACCCTTTGAAATATCTACGTTTTTTGGTCTAAAATGGTTTGTTTGAAAAGAGATCGAGGAGATGAGAAGAGAAGCATTTTTTAAGATTTTTGTGTTTGGAAAGACTTGTGGCCTCATGCCTACGTACCCAACAAGTGCAATATAGGATCAACACCTCGTAGTTTGTGGTACAAATAACAAAATTGGTTTGTTATGGTTGATTTTAAATGCAAAGACAATTCGTCATTTACAAGCGAATAATTTCGCTTAAAGAGATGACTCATGTCTAAACTTGTGAAAAAGTTTTAAAAGAAAAAGTGCATAAGGCACAAAGAGAGTTTGAATGAGTTTGAGTGTTTTTTTTTAAGTCTTTTGAAATGGTCAAGGTATGATTAACATTGATTGACATTTATTAAAGAAAAGAAAGTTTGAAAATCACTTGACCGAAGTCAGGGTTTTTTATGAAAGAGGTTTAAGTTTTGAAACAAGAAGGTTTTAAAAAAGAGAGGAGATTTTGAAAATTGAAGAAAGGATGGAGAAGAAGTGGCTATCCTAAATCATAAAGTAAAAAGCTAAGGATAAGAACGGTCTAAGCACACAAGTAAGCACCAAAGCATAAGCATTTCCTCATTTAGATTAGGCCTTGAACAAAATAAGTCTTCAAAAGAGAACTCCAAGTACCCAAAATCCAAGGTTTTATATCATAAGCTTCCAAGCATAGGTTAAGATCCTAATTCTAGGTCAAACGTTCCATGTCCAAATGCAAAGGATAATGTTCTGGACTAAGTCAGCGCCTGCCCATCCGTCGGGCAGGCCCAACCCAATACTGCAATGAGCGGCCCACTAAGGCCCAATCCTTCCCCTTGTTGGGCACATCCAGATCCCATCGTTGTCGAGCAGGTCATCACATGACTCGGGGAGAGAACACGTGTCCTCCCCGCGGACTCAACGTGCTCCCCACGCGGGGACACATCATCAGGTAACTACCCATTTCTGAAAGTGCCGATCAACCCACTTTTCGGAGATCATGGGGAAGTTACTCCAGGGCGAAGACCACGTGCTGGTATTCCCTATGCCACATAAGCCGTGGCAGTTATCTGCATTGGGCATAGCGACCCAACCCAGTGCAGACGACCGTTGGCCCAGTGCTGGGGGCACACTATAAATACCCTTTTTCCCTAGAGGGTCAGGTATTCTAATTCTCACTCTCACTACCTTTTTGTACATGCTTGCTCCGTCTCTGAGTTTAGCATCGGAGTAGCGGAGCTCACGACGTGTAGTTGGCCACCAATCTAATTCTGATCAGGTACGATCAGTGGCGCTGTCTGTGGGAAACTTTTGCTTCCACGTTTTTCCTCCCGTAAAACCAAAGCAACCTTCAATTTCTGACGATCATGGCCAACCCTCGAACTGACGCCAACACTCCGGACACCACCTTCGCACCATTCAACAACGGGGATGACCAAGATCTCAACATGGTCGTTCACGGCAAAGAAGGCGACCACAGGGATGGGTGTACCGCCTCCCCCTTCTCTGATGATGCGGCCTACAACGCCGCCCAACATGATGGTAGCCTGGCTGTCTACCAGCCGATCCTCGCGCTACCTAATGCTGATCCGAACACGGTGGCTCTATTCACACTGATCAATCAGACTAATCTGTTGATCTCCCAACAGAACGTGCGGATAAGAGCGCTCGAAAGGGAGCGACAACAGTGCTCTCCCCTGCGGAGACATTGTTGGCCCATATCTCCTAGTCCTTCTCCTCCCCCGCAGAGGACACGACAAAACGACTCTCGGAACCCTTTCCCCCGAACTGCGGGGCGTCTCCCGCATCTGGAACGACCCCAACCTGTGGTTGCCCAGAAGCCCAACCAATCCCCTCCTCAGAAGGAACGATGTTCCCCTGTCCAAAAGAGGAGTAAGACCGACGGATACGGCGAGAAGCCAAGGAGCCGACCAAGAGTCCCCCCCAACGAAGCAGGCGCGGTCGGGGTGACCACTCCCCGTCATAATCACCAGTTAGGAGTGACGAGGACGACCAGCGTACCCCACTGTAATACCCCAAAATTTACCCTCTCATTTTTTCATATCATTTAGCATGTGCTTTCATTTCATTGCATTGCATTCAAGTAAAAAAAAAAATAAAACATTCAGCATTGGTTCATCATAGGGCATGTGATCAGTTGATTTTCAGATATTGGTCTATCCAGAGCAAGAGAATAAGAACCAAGGGTTTTCAAACAAGCCTCAAAGGTCTCTTTTATCATATATCATCTCAATTGATCTCACAAGGCATTGGAAGATGGGAATCCATCAAGAAGATTGGACAACTCATCATCTCCTATAAAAAGCAGTCAAATTAGGGTTTTGGATTCAAGCAGTCTCATGATGAAATTTTGATTCAAACTTGATCTTAATGTTTTCTACATGATGTCAAGTATCTAGGGATGGAATATTGCTCATTGGTTCATTTCATAAGAGGTTCAATTGATCAGTTGCTTGAGAATCAAGAAATTGGGGGAAAAGTCAACTGTGCAGTGGAAAAAGTCAACTCCTGACTTTTTGAGGTCAAATTCATGAAATTCAAGTTACATATGTTCATTGGACAAGATTTGATCAAGAAATGATGGAAGAATCATGAAAAATCAAGAAATGTACAAAGTTTCCATTTTTAGAAACTTAGGGTTTCCAAAAATGGCAAGTTTGGACCATTTTGCACCACACTTTAAGGCATTCTTTCTCCATGATAAAAGCTTCAAACTTCAGGCCTAAGTTGAGCCAATTAAAGATCACATTCTAAGCTTCAAATCCATATAAAGAACTCTTCCATTGGATCAAAATTGAGGGAGTTATGATCAACCAAAGTTTGGTAAAATCAAGGCAAAAACCAAGTCATGGCGAGGCAAGTTCAGGCCCTCAGGCCATAATTTCATCAAACACTTGGTGTTCCAAATATCAAGCCAATTTTCTCATGGAAGGAAGCTTCAAATGAAAAAATGTTGAACATCAAAGTTGTTCATCTCAATGTCCTCTTCAACTTTGATGTTGGACATTTTTCCATTTGAACAAATTATGAAGGGGTTATGATGGTACAAACATAGGGGTTTCATGCTAAAGTTCACAAGTCATGATGCCATGCCAGCCTACCAAGTCACACGCCCTTGAAGTCAGTTTGGTACCTTGATGTTCTAAGCTATTTTTGATCATCTTACAAGCCTCTATTCAATTCAATTCCCACATCAAACATGTTCCATTATGTTCCCTCTTTCTAATGGCACCAAAACCTCACTATTTCATGACTTGTGCATGAAGAATTTCATCACCAAATACCCATGGTTTCATTGATGTCATGCTGGCCAAGATGAAGTGTTGTTTGCTTTATACCAATTCACACGCATGCTCACACCAGTAACACATTACTTCATTAAGCCATACATTCCCTCTTACACCTTCATGTATTCATGCTATCATACATCAAAGAGGAAAGTGGAAACTTGTTGTACAAGCTTGAAGCAACAACACACATCAACATCACCATTGATCATTCACCCTGACCATAAACTTCATGAACTCACCATCACCATAACCAAGCTCACTAACTCGTGTCACTAACTAACTCAACTCAGTTAGTTAGCTCAAACTCACTTAACCAACTCATTTAACTCACCTCCCAACTGTCAACCACACTAGTTAGATTTCGAACTCAACATATATAAGCTCCACTGCTCACAGATTTTTCAACAACACTTCATTTTCACATATTTCACAAACTCACCATTTCAAACTCTCTCTGAACTCTCTCTCTCTCTCTCATTGCACGAATTCATCAATCTCATCACCATCTTCATCAATATTTCATAACCATTGATCAAGAACTAAGTGAATTAGAACCAAGTGTAGCATCTTTCTCACTCTAAATCTCTCAGTTTCATCAAGAATTAAGGTTCTACGAGCATTTATTTTGCTCAAACAAGTGCAAGGGTTCAAACTCTCACCTCTGGTTTTCTGAAGATCCAAGAATCTCCAAGCTTCAGGTTCTAATTTCTCCAACTTTTTTGCACGAACTCATGTTGTTTTAGCTTATTTTTGTTGATTTTGAAGCTTACTAGAAGCAATGAACTCTGGCTAGTTGATAGAGCTTCTTAGAAGCTTAGATCCAAAACTTAGGGCAAAATGTTTGTGTTTGTTTCTTGCTGTGTGTGCATGGTTTGATGATTTCAATGGTAGATTCATGATGTACGTGACTTCTTCTTTCAAATGGTATATGGTTTATTAATTTCTGGAAGATTTGAAGGTTTACAGTCGCCGGAGATGGCCGGAGAAGATGACCGGAGGTCCTTCTCCGCCCGGTGAGGGGTTTAATTAAGGTTTAAGGCCAGAACATATCCCAACCGTCTGATTCATTTGATCCAACGCACCATAATATGCCAACACATTAATGAGCCAACATCTCTCTCACGCGCCTCTTCTCTCTCTCTGAATGCTGGTGTGTGAATGCGTGCATGATAATTGTGGTGTGTGTGCATTATGATCCCTTTGATTTGATTACTTTTATGATGATCTAATTTTGACTGCATCGTATGGCCATGATTGAGTCAACTCTTTGACTGGGTGTACACCTCAATTCACACACACACGCGCACCTTATTGGACTGAGTTTTTTGCTTTCCACGCACCCTCTTTTTTAGGCCCAAACATTTTAAACTAACAAATTACTTTCGCCACACTGTCATACCCCAAATTTTGACCACTAAGATTTCCCATCATTGTGCAAATCATCATCACAATATGGACGTGCCTTTGTACTTCATCAGTCTCCCCAAAGATGGGTGAGCATCCACTACAATCAAAATTAGGGTTTCAAGCCCTCTCTGAGTTCTTAGACAAAGGATCAATCAAGGAATGACATGATCTTCAACTTGTCTAACCTCTCAAACATTCACAATGGATCAAGAGGACTCCCACTTCAAGGATTAAGCACAAGGTTGCTCCCTTCTAGGTGGATCAACCTTCAAGATCGCCAGTGTCACCAAATTAGGGTTTTGGTCGACCAGGGCCTCCAGATGGAAATTTTCATCTGGGAATGAGCCAAAGATACAAAACACAACCTAATATACTCCATGGAACCTCATGGACCTAATCATCAAGTCAATTTTGCCTCAGGGGATGCATACATCAAAAATCAGGAATTAGGGTTTCTTGACCTAATTCACCCCTAAGTTGACTTTTGGGACAAATCATGAACCAAGACCTCAAGAGAGGGTTTGAAGGTCTCTAATATACCATATTAATCCATTTGGGACAATGGACTAATCCAAGAAGTTTGAGCAACAAGTCTCAATTTCATCTGCACCACAATTAGGGTTTTAAGTAAAAAGTCAACTGTAACTTTGACTTTTGACCAGGACATGCTCCCAAGCCCTAGGACATGCCTCAATACACCCTATGACATCCATGAAACATGTCCATCAAGTTTGATTTAGGTCAAGGACATGATTTCCTGAAGAATTGCACAGTTTGGAATCCATCTGATAAAAACTCAACTGTGCACAAAAGTCAACTTTGACTTTTTTAGATTTTTCACCAAAATGGATTTTTAACCCTAAAATGATGTTAATGTATGATTTGAATCATCATTCATCAAGAAAAATCAAGAAAAGTGGGATAACTTGTAAAAGGGGTAACCATAAAGACTTAGAAAATTTTCCAAGTTAAAAATAAAGTGGCAAGGGTACCAACTTTGGAGGGTCATAACTCCTAAACCACAAGGCCATTTTTTCCCATCCAAAGATGGATTTGTAGCCCTTATTACCCTCTACAAAAACTTCAACTAGACCTAAGTCCAATTCATTAAGGATTTTGAGTTATGGAGTGATCAAAATGGCTGAAAAATGAAAATGTCACTTTTTCCAACACTTAGTGAAATTTTCACTAAGTCCAAATCTGTCTTCATTTTTTTTCCAAATGTAGGGGGATTTTTCACTTGGATTCAAAAGAGATCAAAACCAAACATGTTTAAACAGTTGTTGTATCATGTAAGGGCTTTCCAAAATGGCCAAGAACATTGCCAAATTCCATTTAAATCATGAGATATGACATTGGCAAGTTGCCTTGCTGAAATCTGTCAAAGGCAAGGCAGAATTTGCAACTTTGCTCGATTTGCCAAAATCAGCCAAATTCAAATGCTCCTATCCACTTGGACACATTTGAGGATTGAATCTAAAGGGGACAATCACTGAGCCAAGCCTCCAAAGTCCATGGAACAAGAAATAACATGTTGAACCTAGAATGGCCAAAATAGGGACAAGACTCCAAATTTGGATTGAAGCATTCAATGGAAGCATCAAGGTGGCATGGACTGAGCCATTCTCATCTGAAATCTGTCAAGACTTATCCAAGACCAAGGGGACCAAAGCTCTGTGCCCTAACCTCTAGTCAATGGCTAAAGGAGACTTGGATTTTCATTTGCCAACATTGGCCAAACCTACTCAGCAGTTGCCATTCACTATTCCTTACAAAACAAACTTGCTCTACTATAAATAGAGCTCAATTATGATCAATTTGAGTACACCAAAGCCATCTAACAGATGCTTTCCTCAAAATCTCTTTCTCTTGGCAAAAATGCCTTTCTTAGCAAGGTAGCTATCGGGTTTTGAGTTTGAGAGCTTTTCCAATCAAACCAATCACTCACACACCTCATATACATCACATATGAGCTGATCAAACACTTAAACAACAACTGGAACACTGATTTCTCAGAATCACCAGTCAATTGCTCAAGGTTTTAACTAAGGTGCAGTTGAGATGCCATGAAGTGATCCAGCCAATTTCAATCAAGTCCAAGCATTCAAACACAATCCATAGGGTGTAGGGAAGCTGTTCAGGTCATCACCACTCATATGTAACACCTCCAAATCAAAAATCACATTGCACTTGCTGTCACGGCCTAGAGGTAAGCATATACTTGGTCATCTCTCAATCTATGCATATTTCCTCGCACAATAATTTGACCATATGTTCATAATCATGCATAGAATGTTTCCCCTCAATTAATTGCATTGTTTGAATCGTATATCAAAAGTCCTAGCCTTCATGCATAAATTAGGGTTCTTGAGGATTTTTCATGATTTCTTGTTATATGTTTAATTTAAATGAAATAATGGACATAGGCATGGTCGTGAGGTTGAGACGAGCATAATGATATGTGGATTGCATGTTATAATCAAGTATTCAGTGAGATTGGAGAGAAAATGCAAATCTGAGAATCCCAAAACACGCGTGTGTTCTTCAGCTTGTTCTTGGCGCCATTTTCCCAAATTTGAATATTTGAATTTTGTGGTTTTATTTAATTGATTCAAAAATTAATTTCTCTCTGAGTTTTAATGATTTTGAGTTGATTCTTTTTTTAATAATTCACAAAAATGTTAAAATATTTTATTTTCCCAAAAAATCCCAAAAATATTATTTATTTTATATAATTGATATTTTTGCAAAGAATTAATGTTTTAATTGTTTTTAACATTTAAAATATTTTTTCTACATTGATTTTGTAACTTTTAATGCTTTCTAATTATTTTGTAGGCCAATACTTAATTTTTGAAGCATTAATCCAAGATCACAATTTGTTTTTCATATGTTAAACAATTTTGATCATTTTAATTGAATTTTTATTCAATTAAATACATTTTTGAAAATAAATTAGGGTTTTTGGATTAATTCAACCCTCATAAATCATTTTCAAAACACTTGGGCCTCTAATAGAGTGTAAGACCCAATCCTTTTTTTGACCAAATCATTTTTGGGCCTCAGTGCATTGTATAAGTCCCGATACCGTAAAAAACAAACGGCGCGATCGCCGCCTTTTGAAAAATAACCATGGGCCTCTCCTTGAGCTATAAGACCCATTCAAAACCTTTGGGCCTCTAATAGAGTGTAAGACCCAATCCCCTTTTAACCAAAACAATTTTGGGCCTCACTTATTGTATAAGTCCCTTCGCGTTAAAAGAAAACCTCGGCGCGATCGCCATCTTAAACGGAAAAATCATCTGGGCCTACCCTCGTGTTATAAGCCCCACTCTTTTTATTTAAACTTTTTGGGCCTCTTGAGAGAGTGTAAGACCCATCCCTTTGTACAGAAAACAAATTTTGGGCCTCAGTCACTTGTATAAGTCCCTCTGTACAAATTCAAACAGTGCGCTCACTGATAAAACCCTGGGCCTCTCCTTGAGCTGTAAGCCCCAAACCTTTCTTTTTCAAAGCACTTTCTCCTTTGATTTTGAAATATATTGTTGTTTTCAATCTTTCTTTGTTGAACAACTAACCAAACAGCATGGAAGCTCTACAACCGAGTAAGTGGTTATCGCTTTCATTTACCGCTTTCATATACATATAAATGTATTGTGGGGTTGTTTCGCTGTAAGTCTTCTTTCATAAAATCATATCAATTGTGTAATAATAGTATAGATATTTAGAGTTTCCCCGGCAACTACGTCTAGCATTAAGCTCGTTGATCACTCTTAGAAATAATCTAAACTAGATCCCCATACGATTACCAGACACAGTCTTCCCTCCTCTTGGGGTTAAACAATATGGAGATATGAAAGGCAGCATTCTCTGTGAACCCTTTCATAGACTGTCACTCATAGAAGTTGTCAAGAAACTCTATTCCCCAGAGATGATATTTTCTCCGTGAATGGCATCTCTTGAGTTTCTTCCAAATTCTCGGACTTTCCTGGCTTGATCTATTCTCGGTGAATGGCATGTCTTGAACTTCTCGGGGTTTGGGGACCCACAGGCTTCTTAAAAGCACTTGTCAAGAAACTCTACTCCCCAGAGATGATCTTTTCTCCGTGAATGGCATCTCTTGAGTTTCTTCCAAATTCTCGGACTTTCCTGACTTTGATCTATTCTCGGTGAATAGCATTGCCTTGAATTTCTCGGGGTTTGGGGACCCATCGGCTTCTTAAAAGCAATCGGCCTCCTCTTGGGCATCGTACAAGGACCCACAGGCTTCCTAAAAGCAACCCTGCCTCCTCTTGGGCTTAGTACAAGGACCCTACGGCTTCTTAGAAGTATTCACAGCCTCCTCTTAGGCTTCGTATAATGATCTCTTCCTCCAGGAATGATAGCCTCCTCTTGGGCTTAGTACAAGGACCCGTCGGCTTCTTAAAAGCTTCCAGCCTCCTCTTGGGCTTCGTACAAATTGTCCCGACGACCTCCTAGAGGTATAGGAACAGAACTTAGTCATCTGCATAGAACAGTCCTTTCATAGAGTCTACTACTGTTTCTCAAAGCATAGTACAAAAGATGGAACTCTAGACACGGACAGTCTAATCTCCTTGAGTCTCAAAGACATTCTCAAGTGACCCCTTCGTTAAATAGGAAGGAAACTCGTAGACTCGGACAGTCTCAATACCCTTTGGATTTCCCGTTTCCTCAAAGAAAAGGAAATAACCCTGATCCTCGAATCAAATCCCTGAGTACAGTGTTGCTCATATAAGAACTGATTTTCTCTTTTAAAATTAGTATACTGGACCTGTCACTTAACTGAAACAGTCACCACAGCCTCCTCTTAGGCTTTGTATAATGACCATTCTCCAGTGAAGTTAGCCTCTCTCTTGGGCTTTGTACAATGATTCTCCCCAGCGGAGTCAAACAACGTTTAGCCTCTCTCTCGGGCTTTGTACGAGACACATAAGAGACTCCCTCGTTGAGTCAATCACCCTTTTGCCTCCATCTCGAGCTTTGTACGAGATACAAAAAACTCTCTTGTTGAGTCAAATAGCCTCCATCTCGGGCTTTATACGAGATACCAAAAGATTCCCTCGTCGAGTCCAAACCTTTTCGCCTCTCTCTCGGGCTTTGTACGAGACACATAATAGCCTCCTCTTAGGCTTTGTATAAGAAAACCACTGGTTGATCCAATCAACCTTTTAGCATCAAAGTTGTGCCTCGTTCACAGTACACAAACATCAACAACTCCTTCCTCTTCATCAAATCGCTGTAAGCGGCAAGCCTCTGGATCATCTACATCCATGCCACTATCCCTCTTTTAGCATGAGAAATTCCTAAGGAAAGATAACATTGCTCTACACTGAGTTAAAGTCTTATCCTTCAGGTTAAAACTACCCTATAAAGGAAATTATGGCATTGCTAGGATCCGCGTATCCCGGTTAAAGTAATTCTCCTTTATAACCAGTCACCCAATAGTTGTGACAGACAAACCCCTCTTTAGAGATGACAAATTCTCTCTAAAGACAAATAGACCCTTCAGCTTCATATCTTGGGCTTTGAACAAGATACAAACCACCTTTCGCTTCACGTCTTGGGCTTTGAACAAGACACCAAAAACAACCATTTCCTCCCATAGAATAGGAGGAACTACGAACGCTCTGATTTCCCTGTTTTGGATAAACGGGAATACGTAGGCATAAGATCGAAAGAAAAGATCTTAGCGAGCACACTAAACAAAAAACCCAAATCCTATATCTCCATCAATCAAAAGTAGTGATTCAAAAGCATCAGTCCTAACATCCTAATCCTTGTTCCCCTCCAGAAACATTTTGTCACAATAAAAAGAGAGAAATCAGTATTGGTGAAAATACAAATAACCAGTACAAAGGCCCCCCCACATTGATAGCATTCGTAACCTAACAGACCGTTGTTTAAACTCAGTATGCAAAGCAGGGTTAATTGGAGACATCTATTTCCCTTCCTTCATCAGCTTTAATAGGATAAAAAATGAATCAACCTGTAGTAAGCTCAAACCGCAGAGAGCGACCAGCGCTTAAGAACCGCGTCCAAAATCGCTTGCTACACACACCCCCTGCACATTTTCATTCCATTTTAATTTTTTTTTAATATTATTTTCATATTCTATTATTAAAAATACTAAAATGCATTCTAAAATTCTACAAAAATTCATGTAACATCTTTGTACATTAAAATAATTTTCAATATTTTTTATTTCTGATTTTCTTTTATGTTGGCATTATTTTCATAATTTTCCTTCAATTTCTTTTTAAAGTGCATTCTTCTTGATGTTTGGTTCATTCTCATTTTTATTGAGCTAGTTTCTTTCTGATTTTTTGAGTGGTATTTGGTATGATCATATTACATGTCTTGATTCATTTAATACATATTTTTATTGATTTTTAAAGTCATTTTATCTTTGAGTTTAGAGGTGATCTTTGTGCATCAATAATGTTTGATCTTTGTGAATTGTGAGGCATGTTTGAATATGCTCCTTAAAAGGTTTTGACCTATATTATTGTGATGTGTTTGCTAACTGGTTGTATTACATGTGACATAATTCTTGTAAATTGTTATCATTTTTATAATGTGTTTTGGTTCACTTTGATTGCACTAATACATGTTGATCTTCAAGTGGATTGTCTTGGAATTTTGTGTTTGGTTTGGACAAGTTGCTTTGCTTTGATAGTTGAGATGTTTTATAGGTCTTTTCTCTGACATCAAAGTCATATTATATCATGATTATAGATCATCTTGATTTGTGTTTGCCTTGGATATGTGTTTGTGCATTTTAACTTGCATTTTTGTCCCATTTCCACATCTCTTTTCTTCTTGTGCTCTATATGATTTGTGTTTGCATTGAACATACCATTTATTTCATGTCATTTGCATATCCTCAATTGTATGCTACTGGTCCACATGTACTCATACTCTTTTCATATGTCATGCATCCTCAACATGCGAATTTGTGCATCTAATTGAAACTTGTTTCCCTCCTTTTCATTCCTTTCCATCTTGTCTTTTCTACTTGAATCATTTCATCTATACTTGTATGATTGTTCATATGAATTACAAGACATTTTTAAATGATGTATGCTTCTGACCTTGCCATTTCATTAAGCATAAGTACATGTACATCTTGCACTTTTATTCATCTTTCATCAACCACCTTTATGTTGCACTTCTTTGATGTTTAAAGCATTGTTTGTGTATAGTTCATTTGTGTTTGATCTCTTAGCCTTAGAGAACATTCTTAGAGTTTAGGTTCTGACCTAAAAGCCTTTTTAACCTTTAGGATCTTTCTTCTTTAGTTCCTAACTTGTTTGATCTTTGCTTGTCATTCTTTCTTTATTTCTCTACTTGCAAATTGTTTTGCTAACATTTTCAGGGGCTAATGGTAAGTCAAGTGTGTGGGTGTGCACTCATATACAACCTCTTTTCTCTTATCTCTTTAAGTTTTTAAAGTGTGTTTGTACAAAGAATTGCCATGCTTTCTTTGTTTAAATTCTTTCTTCTCCCTCTTGGTTCATAACTCATATTCTATTTTAGAAGTGAGTTACGTTACCTATTGCTCTCTTCTTCTCTTTTCTCTTAGACTTAGGATTCTAAACCACACTTAACCCTTAGGATCTCCAAGCATGATAACATTAGGGTGAGTCTTAGTCCCCTTTAGTCTTTACCTTTGTTCCTTTTGAGTCTCTCTTTTCTCATCTCAAAAATAACTTCAAAATATCTAATAAAGGTTGAAACATCTTCATGTGCCATAAGCCTTATTCCATGGGGGGCTTGCATACATTCCATCTTGGAATGTGTTGTAGGTTTTCTAGCATGATGTACAAGTCTTTAACATTAAGTGATTTCACAAACAAACTCAAAACACTTCTTCATTTAAAAAAACAACAAAAACACTTAATAAAGGAAATAGGCTAGTGTGCTTGAGCCTTGATCATGGCATCTAAGTTTGAGGGTCTTCCTCATACTTAGTGTGCTTCATTATCATTCCATTTTGGAGTGATGTATGTTGTACACACTCCATTGAAAGAGACTTAGGTATACTTACCTATGCAAAACACTTCAAATAAAAAAATTCTAAAACATTTAAAACAAACAATAACGTCTTTCCTTCAGGATTTCTCTTCTCATCTCACTCACTCTCAACGTACGAATGTACTTCTCCTTGTTCTCTTACAATACAGTAACACACTCGATTCAGTGAGCCTGCAACACCTGAGCTTGAACATTAGCCGTTCCATAAAAAACACAAACAATTTTCCCTTAGTGAGGGGAACTACGTCGCTCTAATTCTCATGTTCCCGATGAGATACGTAGGCAGTGGGGTAGGGCCCATTCGAGAACTTCTTTTATTTTCCCTACATTTGTTTCTTTTTCTCTCTTGGTTCCTTTTCGTTTATCACCCTTTGAGTAGTACTTCAAGCGTGGATCCCGTCGAGTACGACGGACGTGAAGGGGTGCTAATACCTTCCCTTCACGTAACCGACTCCCTTACCCATTCTCTGGTTCGCGAGACCTTGTTCTTTCCTTTCTCCCGGGTTTGTGCAGCATTACCTTTCCCTTTCCTTGGGATAAAAATGTCTGGCTGGCGACTCTTCTTTCTTTCTTCCGCGCCACTTTCGCGTTTGTACCTGGATGAAAATCCCGGGAGCGACAGCTGGCGACTCTGCTGGGGACCGAACCCAGAATCTCTGGTTTCGATGCGAGTCTCTCCTAGCACTTATTTGTTTTTGCTTATTGGGTGTTTGATTTTTGTGCGCTTTAGTTTAGCTTTACTGCTTTTATTTACAGCTTTATCGCTTTACTTTACCGCCTTTATTGCATTTTATTTATATCATGCATCATATATTATGGATTGTCTGGTTTTCTGTATGGCGGGATGGGATTGTTACTGTGAGATGAGCCCATTACCCAGGCTCGAGTGTACTTTAGGACTTAGAGTGGACAGTCACAGGGCTCTCATGGTATTTAGCCACGAGAGTAGTTGTGAGTTCCACAGCCAGAGTGCGACTTTCTTAGGATTATCTTGATTTGAGGGTCTTCCTCATTCAGGATATGACTTTGAGAGTTATGTGCATCTGGTGACCGATCATTGAGGACCTTAGTAGAAACATCCCTCTTTAGTGGTGACAGTGGCAGACCACATTCTGTGGCAAACCCATTCGCACCCGAGGGCTCACTTTGGAACTCGCATAGGATGGCCTTTATTTTATGGTGAATCAGATGACGATATCTTTGTTTGGCGATAGCATTGTATCCTACGGGATGAATGTGCTATTGCTTCTCATTCTGGGATCCGAATCTGAGGATCCTACCTTTTAGAACACACCTGTGAGATTGGGGGGATGTTTACAGGTTTGCAGGTAACCTTGACCTCCTACTTACCCTTTTGTGTGTTCTCATATGATCAGTGATTTGGGTATTTTGTTCTGATATTCTAGATCTGGTTCTTTACTGGTGCTTGGTTCTTGATATGATGCTACACAGACACTTGGCTTTCTCACAGTTATTGCACCGACACTGCACATTCTGGCTCTGATCACATGCCCAGCTGCATCTCATTGCATACATCATTAACATTTATGTTTTTCTTTCCCAGGTCTCAGTATTGCCTCCGATTCCGGTGGGTATTTTCTCTATTTCAGATGGAAGGTCCTCCAAGAAAGAATAATGTGCATTACTGGTTTCCGAAGCCTAAAGTGGGACAGATCAAAGAATTGGCAGATTTAATGGATAGTCACCAACTGGATAATTTCAGAAAGAAGTTTGGGCATATCTTGAGTTATGTGAGTCCTCTTACTCCAGATCAGCATGATACTCTGCACACTCTCTTGCAGTTTTATGATCCTCAACTCTGTTGCTTCACATTCAATGATTATCTGCTGGTACCTACTTTGGAAGAGTTTTCCGATATTCTAAAAATTTCTGTCAAGGATACTCCTCCTCACTATAGTTCAAAGAATGTTATTCCTGACAATGTCATTGCAGAGGCTATTCACATGAGGGTATCTGTGATTAAGGATAATATTAAGGAGAAGGAGGGCTGCAAAGGGTTCCATCTAGACTTTCTGATTGAAGCAGCGAAGAAGAGTTTTGCTGATGGTGATTTGTTTACCTTAAAGGCAGTTTTAGCTCTTTGTGTGTACGTAATTTGTCTATTTCCGAATATAGCTGGATTTACTGATATGGATGCAATCAGTATCTTTGTAAAAAAGAATCCAATACCAACTCTGTTGGGTGATGTATACCATTCCGTGCATTACAAGAATGAGTAAAAACGAGGAAGATTGGTATTATGCTGTGCTCCTTTATTCCACGCCTGGTTTCATAGACATTTGCTAAAGACAGGAGCTTTTGTTGATCTCCGAGGAATTGTTAAGTGCTCCAAGAGGCTCATGGGTCTGACAGCTGAAGATATAGTCTGGTGGCATCGGAAGGACATGGTGGGTATACCTATTCTTATCAGTTGTGGAGCTTTCCCAAATGTGCCTCTGGTAGGAAGGAGGGGAGGAATCAACTACAATCATATTCTCTCGCTGAAGCAATTTGGGTATGCATTAAAAGAACCTCCTTTGGAAAAAGATGTGGCAGAATCTTTGTATTATTGTGCTAAGAACGGCGAACATGTGTCATTTTCTATTACTGAAGCCTGGAACAAGCGGGTTAAGAAAGGTAAGATGGAGTTTGGGAGACCTGATCCCACAATTTACCCCTCTTATATTGAGTGACTGAAGCGTCGGGTAGCCGTTACATTGTTGCCATTCTCTGTTGAGCCTCTGTTATATCCCAAGATAGTGGAGCCAAGGACCTTCGTGCCAATTGAAGAATTCCAAAAGCTGGAAGCTTTGGTTCATGAACTCAGGGTTGAGAATGCAGACGTCACCAGCCGGTATCAGGAAGCTGCATTTGTTAACAGAGGGTTGGAAGAGAAAGTTCACATTGCTGAGAAGATGGCTGAAAGCATGAAAAAAGAACTCGAATGGAGGTTGACTTATTTCCAAAAACGGGGCTTAACTGATAAGAATAATGCCAGAGAGCGCCAGAATCTCAAGAAGTCTTTGAAGGAAGCTAATGAGGCTATTACCTTGTGGCAACAAAAATGGGTTGATGAACAGAAGCGCCAAGCCAAAGTAGAGGAAGAGTTTAAAGCTAAGGTTGAAGAATTGGAAGATAAGGTCAAGACCTCAGATGAAGAACTGAAAGTTGTACATGCTCAACGACGGGAGTACCAGGATAGTTTGGAAGAAAGTCAGAAGCTGCTACAGGAAGCTCAGGCGAAAATAGCTGATCTCAAGATCAGGGCAGAAGTGAAGAAGTCCATAATGGAGCCAGTCTATGGTAGTACAAGTGGGGAAGAATTATGTCAGAATATCAACACTTTGTACCAATCCTTCAGGTTGAGAGAACGCTTGATCAGAGGCCTGATTGAGGCACCGAAAGATCCCGAGAATGTTGTGCTGTTTGAAGAGGTCAAGAGGCTCAGTCCAGGGTTGCAAGATGTGGTGTTTCGTCCATTTTAGCTTTCCTCATGTTGATACTATCCGGTTACCCACAGAGTTGTTGTAGGAACCACTGCTTTAATTTTTGAATTTGGGTTGTATGTTTTCAAATACTTGTCCAGACTCAGTCCCTTTGAGTTTTCTTCCAGTTATGATATGCTCAGTATTTTCTCCAGTGGCTTTCTTGATATTCCATTACTGTTCACTGACACCCGGTTACAACATCACTTCACAAAATTCTACACTTATCTGTGCACTTGTCTGAATGGATGTTCTTATCAACTGATATATCTCATGTATTATCTGAATGTTGCAGGCTTCTGAAACACCAGAATCAGGGCACGAAAAGGCCTGGGAAATAAAACATAACATTGCATTGCATACATTTCATTTTTGCATTTTTGTTTGTTTTTCAGGTACCCTATCAGGTTCTCATATTTATTATGTCAACAGGAAGTATTGCTACCGATCACATACATCGCTACTCCACACGAGGCAATCGAAACAGAATGGTTGATCAAATTCAGAATGATTTGGCTGAGATGAGGACGCGCATGGACCAGTTCATGGATCTCATGACTGGTATGGCACAAACTCAAGAGAGGTTGAGACTTCTGGTCGAGCGTCCAGAGGCCACGCCAGGAGGTAATCAGGTTGACAATTCACAGCCACATGGCACTCCTCCTCCTGTTGGCAATCCTCCTCCTAATGGTAATCTGGGTACTGGAAATGTTAGAAATGCCGGTGTTGTTCAGGAAGATGCTCAGGAAGATCAATTCACCTTGCTGGATGCTGATATGGGTAATCCCGGTGATAGAATATATGATGAACTGGCTGAGAAAATCAGGGCTATGGAGTGCAAGAACTCTCTGGGCATTGATGTTACTAATCTGGGTCTAGTACCAGGGGTCAGAATTCCTCCAAAGTTCAAGCCACTCACTTTTGACAAATATCATGGCAATACGTGTCCCCAGACACATATTCAGGCCTATTTTGGGAGGATCTCAGCTCACAATGATGACGAGAAGCTTCATTGACTTGGTACATGAAATTGAATAGAGTTGCTGTGAGAAGCTAGAAAGATTTGGCAGAATCGTTTCTGAAACAATATCAGTATAATATTGACATGGCTCCCAACCGCACTCAGCTGCAAGGGTTATCGCAGAATGCTAAAGAAAGTTTCAAGGAATACGCTCAAAGATGGAGAGAAATGGCCGCCCAGGTTCAACCTCCTTTGCTTGAGCAAGAAATGGCGGATATGTTCATGGGTACCCTGCAAGGGGCATTTCTTGACAGGTTGGCTGCTTGTCCGTCGACAGAATTTTTTGATATCATGATTGCTGGTGAAAGGATTGAGAATCTGTTGAAACTCGGGAAGATTCAAGATGTAAGTGGTACTGGTTCTTCAGGAACAAAGAAACCTTTTGCTAATGGGCAGAAAAGGAGAGAAGGTGAGACAAACGCTGTGTATAGAGGACGGGGAAGAGGACGTTCTCAGGCTTATCACCAAGTGGGTGCAGTGACGATCCCAACACCACCTGTCCAGCAACAGCAGCCACAACAGCAGGCTCAACAGCAACAACAGCAACCTCCGTTCCAACAAAGGTCTAGACAGAGGGACCGCAAGATTGACCCTCTTCCTTTGACTTACTCAGCATTGTTACCCCAGTTACTCCAATTGAAGTTGGTTGAACTTCGTACCATGAGACCTCCTACTGCTGGTAACTTGCCACCCAATTATGATGCTAATGCTCGCTGTGATTTCCATTCAGGTGCTCCGGGGCATACCACCGAAAAGTGTTGGGTATTTCAAAATAAGGTGCAAGATCTGATAGATGCTAAAGCAATCAATTTCTCTCCACCTCCTAATATTCTTCAGAACCCCATGCCTAATCACGGTGTGGCAGATGTGCACGCCATTGAGGACGGAAAAAGGTTGAACTTGGTGACAGATATCAATCGGGTGAAGACTTCATTGCTGGTTGTGAAAGATCGTCTGTTGAAGGGACAGGTGTTCCTGGGTTGTGACCAAGATTGTTCTGAATGTATGGGTCAAGAGAATGGATGTGATAAACTGAGAGTTGGTTTGCAGAGTATGATTAATGAAGGTCGTCTACAGTTTGACCGTGTTGTGAAAGATATTGATGAGGTGTCAACTGTGACAATTTATTATACTCCTGCTGAAATTCAGGTACCTACAAGGGCAGCTCCTGTAGCAAGCGTTGTGCCAGAAAGACCCAGTCCTGTTACCATCACGGTGCCAGGACCAGTTCTGTTTACCTCTGAGAAAGCAGTCCCATGGCACTATGGGGTAGATGTGTACTATGAGGGGAAAAAGCAGGAAGTCGAAACATCGGCTAGTTCAAATATTGATAACGTGGGTGGTGTAGATGGCTTTACCAGGTGTGGAAGGTTGTTTGCTCCCCAAACTCTTCGAAGTGATAAAGAAGTCGAGGCTGCGGCGAAAGCTAAAGGAAAACAGGTGGCTGAGAGTGTGCCCGTGCCTGAAACAAATCCCAAAATTACCTTCGATAGCGAGGTAGAGGAGTTTATGAGAATAATAAAGAAAAATGATTACAAAACCGTCGATCAATTGAACTAGACACCCTCAAAGATCTCAATTTTGTCATTATTAATGTGCTCTGATGCACACCGGGAGGCTTTACTGAAAGTGTTGAAGAGAGCCTATATTCCACAGGAAATTACTGTCAATCAGCTCGAGAGTGTGATTTCCAATGTCAGTGTTAGCCATGGATTGGGTTTCACGAGCCAAGATTTGACTGCTGAAGGTAGAAACCATAACAAATCTCTGCATATTACAATGGAGTGTAGGGGTGCGGTGTTGTCCCACGTGTTGGTAGACACTGGTTCCTCGCTTAATGTCTTGCCTAAGAAGGCAGTGATGAAGCTGGAGGTTGATGGATTGATTTTAAGGCCAAGTGATTTGGTTGTTAGAGCGTTTGCTGGGACGAAAAGATCTGTATTTGGTGAAGTGGAATTACCTGTGCAAATTGGACCTCAAGTGTTCAAGTCTACATTCCACGTGATGGATATACAGCCTACTTATAGCTGTTTATTAGGTCGCCCATGGATTCATGCGACCGGGGCTGTTACATCCACATTACATCAGAAGCTGAAATATGAGTTTGAGGGACAAGTAGTGATTGTGTGTGGTGAAGAGGGCATTTTTGTCAGTCATTTGTCCACATTCAAGTATGTTGAGATGGATGGGGAAATCCATGAAATACTTTGCCAGTCGTTCGAGGCGGTGAATATTGATAAAGTACCTGAATCTTCCCCTACACCAGATAGAGCCGGCACGTCTATTTCGTCTTATAAGCAAGCTGTCGAGGTTGTCAGAGCTGGTAATGCCCAAGGCTGGGGCAAGCTGATAGAGACACCGGTGAAGGAGGATAAGTTTGGTATTGGCTATCAACCCTCTATGGCTTCGGTTGTAAAGTACAGTGGACCCATCACTTTCAGCAGTGGTGGAATCATTTACCCATACAGTCTTGTGCAGCTACAAAAGATGGCATTGACAGTGATTGCGACTTGGACAATTGGGTACGCCCACGTGCCTCGGGACAACAATTGCAAAACTGGTCAGTTGAAGAAATCGTTCAAGTTACTCTTCAAACAGAGTAATTTTATTTGTTTTTCTCTAATCATAATGTATGTTAAAATCTTGCGCTCTGCCCAAGGCGTACAAATTTATTTGTAGGGCCACACATTTTTCATTTGCAATTTTAATCATCAATAAAGGACGTTTTGCATTCAAATTTCATTCCCTGTCTTTCGTTTTTTATTTTTGCACAGAAACATTAAAAATGGCAATGTTTCGTTTCTTTTTGTTTTAAAATAAATTCTAAAATAAAGCATGAACCCATTCGTGCAGACTCGATCCTCCGGATTCCACTGATAACGGTTCTGCTATGGCTATGTATGACTTTGATAAACCAATTTTTCAAGCCGAAGAAGGGGATGAGAAAGGCTGTGAACTCCCTGGGGAACTGGCCAGATTGCTAAAACAAGAGGAAAGGGCCATCCAGCCTCATCAAGAGACCATAGAGATCATCAATATTGGTACCGAGGACGTTAAGAAAGAGATCAAGATCGGCGCCAACCTGCAAGCAGATGTAAAGAAAGCCTTGATTGAAATGTTGTGCGAGCATGTTGATATCTTCGCCTGGTCTTATCAGGACATGCCAGGGTTGGATACCGATATTGTTGTGCACAGGCTGCCATTGAGAGAATAATGCCCGCCAGTCAAGCAAAAACTTCGTCGGACTCATTCCGATATGGCCATAAAAATCAAAGAAGAAGTTCAGAAGCAGTGGGATGCAGGGTTTCTTGCTGTGACCAATTATCCTCCCTGGGTTGCCAACATCGTGCCGGTACCAAAGAAGGACGGAAAGGTTAGAATATGTGTGGATTATCGAGATCTTAACAGAGCGAGTCTGAAAGATGATTTTCCACTACCTCACATCGACGTGCTGGTTGATAATACAACTCAGTTTTCAGTGTTCTCATTTATGGACGGTTTCTCCGGGTACAACCAGATTAAGATGGCACCTGAGGATATGGAGAAGACCACGTTCATTACCCCATGGGGTACGTACTGTTATAAAGTGATGCCTTTTAGGTTGAAAAACACAGGGGCAACGTATCAGAGGGCAATTGTAACATTATTTCACGACTTGATTCACAAAGAGATTGAATGTTATGTGGATGACATGATTTCCAAGTCGCGAACAGAAGAAGAACATCTGGTTAACTTGAAGAAGTTATTTAAAAGGTTAAGAAAGTTCCATTTGAGGTTGAATCCGAACAAGTGCACTTTTGGGGTGCGTTCTGGAAAGCTGCTGGGTTTCATTGTAAGTGAAAAAGGAATTGAGGTTGATCCTGCCAAGGTTAAAGCAATACAAGAGATGCCTGAGTCGAGAATAGAAAAAGAAGTTCGTGGTTTATTAGGAAGATTGAACTACATTGCAAGGTTCATATCTCACCTAACAGCCACGTGTGAACCAATATTCAAACTGCTAAGAAAAGATCAAACGGTCAGGTGGAATGACGATTGCCAAGTGGCATTCGATAAAATAAAAGAATACTTGCAGGAACCTCCAATTCTCATGCCTCCAGTTCCAGGGAGACCGTTGATAATGTATTTAACAGTGCTTGAAGGATCCATGGGTTGTGTCCTCGGTCAACACGACGAGACAGGTAGGAAGGAACATGTTATCTACTACCTGAGCAAAAAGTTCAATGAATGCGAGTCCTGGTACTCAATGCTTGAGAAGACATGTTGTGCACTTGCATGGGCTGCTAAACGATTGAGGCAATATATGCTCAGGCATACAACCTTGTTAATTTCAAAAATGGATCCAGTCAAGCACATTTTCGAGAAACCAACACTAACAGGAAGAGTTGCACGGTGGCAAATGGTTTTGACAGAATATGATATCTAGTAACTTCTCAGAAAGCCATCAAAGGAAGTATCTTGTCAGATTATCTTGCGCAACAGCCGATTGATGATTACCAACCCATGAAATTTGATTTCCCTGATGAGGACATCATGTTTCTCAAAGCTAAAGATTGCGAGGAACCACCAGACCCTGAATCCAAATGGAGTTTGATGTTTGATGGGGCCGTCAACATGAATGGATGCGGAGTTGGAGCAGTTCTTATCACGTCGGAAGGTGTTCATATGCCTTTCACTGCCCAAGTAACTTTCGGATGCACCAACAATAAAGAAGAGTATGAAGCTTGTATAATGGGGATTGAGGAGGCGATTAATTTGCGAATTAAGATCCGCGATATTTTTGGTGATTCAGCTTTGGTAATTAATCAAGTGAAAGGGAGTTGGTACACGCACCAGGCGCATCTGGTTCCGTATAGAGATTATACGAGGAGATTGTTGATGTTTTTCACAACAGTGAAGTTGTACCATATTCCTCGGGATGAGAATAAGTTTGCTGATGCCTTGGCCACATTGTCTTTTATGATTAAAGTGTAAAGGTGGAACCATGTACCCAAGATTGAAGTGTCTCGTCTTGACAGACCTGCATTTGTGTTTGTTGTTGATGCAACGTCTGATGACAAGCCGTGGTTTCATGATATCAAGTGTTTCTTGAAAAGTCAGGAGTACCCGCCTGAGGCATCTACCAAAGATAAGAAGACTTAGAGAAGGTTGTCTGGTAGCTTCTTCTTGAACCAAGATGACAGTTAGTAAAGTAATAGTGTGGGTTGTTTTTAATCGTATCCACAAGGATTGTTTGATATTTGATGCGTGCCTTTCAATAGTTGCGATATTCTAAGTTAACGGTTTCAAAAGTTTCTCAATTGTTTTTAACATTCACTTGTAGCAAAGATTAATTGGTGACAAAGATTTTGTAAAAGGTTTTATAAAAGCATGTTAAGGTTAGGTTTCGCTAATCCTTTCCATGTATAAACGATTAATCAAGCATATGAACTCGGTTTCCGACCCATATAACCACGTATCCTCCCGACTAAGTTTATGTCTAAAGCGAAGTCGCGAGTTTCGTTGTTTAGACCGTTAGATGATGTCTCACGCTAACAATCTAAGCAACGATCATTCAGATCAATACAATGCGAATAGCAAATCCCAAATCTATGTCTAGAGTTTGGTTTTTAAAAGATGAAATTGTTAGGTCAAGATTTGTGGAATCTATGTCTAGAGTAAAACAAATCAAACATAAAGCATTAAGAGAAAACAACTTCATCTATATTAATCAAAGACTTTGTTCATATACAATAGATCAAAAGCAATACATAAAAACATAATTAACTACCTCTAACCTCAACATAGAGTGTTTAGCTACACATGCTCATGTAGCTTGGATAACAAGTAAAGAGAGGAGATGATGGAACATCCACGCCGAATAATCAAGAATAGATGTGAAATCAGCTTCTCAAAGTGAAAATACAAGCTTCAATGGTCACTAGACTGAAAACTATGATTTTGGATCAAAATGAACAAAAGATCCCAAAAACATAAAGTGAAATTCTATTTATACATAGCAGAATTCTGCAGTATTCGCACTGCGAGCAATTCATTCGCACTGCGAATGAGGAAAAATGGCACTTTAAGTGCCTCTGAGACTTAAACCGCCCCAAGCAGAAATCGTGGGTTCGCACTGCGAACCCTTCATTCGCACTGCGAATAAACTAGCGAGCCAGAATTCTCAAACCCAGAACTTACTGCCTCCCTTCGCCAGCACCTTCGCACTGCGAACCAACCAGCGAACCTTCGTTGGACCCTCTCCAGGAGTTCGCAGTGGGAACACATGGTAATCTCAAAGTTGGAACTCTCTGCCACCCTTCGCTGGCGCTTTCGCTGGTCATTCGCACTGCGAACATTAGCTGGGCCTTCGCCAGATTGTTCGCACTGCGAACACCCTGTTACAGCTCTAAACTCAGTGGAAACTTGCATCCACTTCATGTGTCTCACAATTTTTCTCCTTTCATGCCTATATCTGCACATTAACACACAAATCACAAGCTCCACACATATATTCCATTGTAAGCATTACAACCCAATTTACCGCTTAAATTCACAATTTACCGTTAGAAAGAAATAAAAAATGCCAAGTATTTCATACAAATATATAACATGTTTGACATCTAACAAACTCTCCCCAACTAACTCTTTGTTTGTCCTCAAGCAAAGTATGCCTCTCACGAGGATTTGCTCGAGCACGCAATTCATCCAAGACGCGAAATGGCTCAACTAAACAGCGATCACAACAACGCAACAGTTACACAACTCAAGAACCTACAATGTAAAAGAACTTGACTCTTAAACAACTTCAAATAATGTTTCAAGAAACAACTAACTCATCACACACATGCCATTCTACACTCCTCTTCGAAAAAGGATTGAAGATAAACGTGCATACAAGCACGGGACAATTACACTCAAATGACAAATGATGCAATACTAAGCAATTCATACCATATCTCAATGATCATACAGAAATCAAGGAAGTAAAAGATCACAAAGGACTTCAAGGATGTAGCTTGGCCAGGTCAACAAAAAAGGGTCATTTCTAATGGTCATTGAAACGAAATTGCCGATGCAAAAGAGCATTCACTAATCAACATATTCACACATCTCAACTTTATTTCACCAATTTTTCATCACACCTTCGTAAACTACCGCACAATTATTGAATCTCTTTTTTTATTCAAGCAAGCATTTTCGTATTTGTAACAACATATTCACACTCTTTTCTTTACATGCTTGCTTGAAACCATTTTTTTTTCAAAATTTGGAGTAACACACCCTTCCTCTTTTTTTTTTTATTCTCCCCAACTCATTTTCAACTCAACCTAAAGTGACTGCTCCTTGCTTTTTAAGGCAAGGAAACCGAAGTATACAATTTTCAAAGGTTAAAGAAGAAAATGTTAGAAACTCACCAAATTCAATGATGAACCAAACTTGCAAATTATGTACATAAAACAAGTTCATCACTAAATTGAGTTCTAAACTGTTTAGGCTCAAAGGGGCTACCAAATGCTCACTACTCACGGGTGAATTAATATATGGACATGGTTGTGCTCACTTTCAAACAAGTGCCTTGATCACTTCTCCTACTTCCAAAGAATCACATGGTCACAAGATAAGGCATGAATTAAAAGTAAAAACAACATTCACCAACAATCCTTAGCATATAATAACACATTGGAGGCTTCTCACTTTAATGGTTTTTTGATCCTAAAATGACACATGCATTCAAAGGAAGTTGTAACATGAAATAACATTTTCAATCGCACCAAGACACAAAGTTCTAAAACATACAAAATTCTCGAACTAGGTAACGATATACCTTGTCGCAACATAATGCTTACGGTACTATCATAGCCCTAACATCTTGGAGGAGACTACCTTTAAAATCAAGAGTCTCCAACCTACTTCCTAAATTCCATCACAAAAGAAGGAACATCAAAATAAACACATATGCATAGTTTAAGAGTTGAACATTCGTCAACTGAAGAATTCAACTCTTAATAACACTTAACAACAAAAAACACACTTAAGTGTTGAGCATTCGTAAACTGAAGAATTCAACACTTAATACTCTAATTAAAAACCAACAATTTATTAGTAAAGCGAAACAAAATTTTTTACTGCAAACCATAATCATTACTAATAATAATCATAATGTGTCTGGTGTATAAAACACCTACATAATCCAAAAAGTACCACACGAGTACGAGTACACCAATAATAGACTAGTAAAAGCTGAAAAAACAAAATACAAGAAACTTCACTTTGATGACCAAAGGAAGTGTACAAGTCTAAGATCCAAAAAATCAGTCCTCATCGGACTCAGTCTCGAGAACCTCCGTCGCTGGCTCATCATCCTCGAACTCAGTCTCAAGTACATCCGTCACCATCTCATCATCATCATCATCAGAAATCACGACATCGGCAGCATCATCACCATCCTCGCCATCTCCACCCTCCTCAGCATCATCAGCAGCAGGCTCAACAACATCCTCTCCCCCTCCAAAAACAGGCCTGGCCTCAGGCCATCCAGCATGTGCGAGGAATTGCTCCCTTGACATCAAGGACTGCTCCACAGCAGGATCTCGGATCTACAGCTGAAGTACCTGCATAGAGTCATGTAAATCAATCATGGCACGCTGAGAAGCGGCCATCCAATCCCAGTTATACTGGCATATCTCTTGCTGATAAGGATAGAAGTTGTGAGATCCAGACGCATCACCCCCACTGGTACCGGCCTCAGCACCAGCACCAGCACCAGAAGATTCAGCTCTTACTCCCTTCGGTTTGCAAAATTTGTCGACATATCGATCATCGATAGTCGACGTCGCAGTAGCTTGATGACACGAAGGCAAAGTCACTCCAGCTTCAGCACATAAGGTCATAATCAAACAAGGGAAAGCAAGAGGGGCATTCTTCCTCGAAGCATTCCCACCTAAACCACTCTCGACGATGGCCCTTATTTCATCAGCAATAATTCTCGCGACATCAATTTCCACATTAGTAAGGATACTGTGGACAAGGTGAGCCAAACGAATCAGAACGGTAGAGGAATGTGACTTTGGTGTAATGTTGGTCACAACCAAAAGTAATACAAGTTGAGCCAAAGGCACCATATCCTCACGGTGATACCTCACAGCTACCCCAGAATGGTTAAACTTCACTTCTTTACCTGGGCATAGGAGATCACGAGTCATTTTAGCAATATCTCGATGTTGATTCAGAGTCGCATGATACCTATCCTCTTGACTAGCACGTAGTGGCAGCGGGTTCCCAAGAACTTGTTTAATTGTCCTCCTGTCGAACGTTACAGTTTTCCCACCAACAGTAGTAGTCCAATCAAAGAGATTGCCCTCATCAGGAAGGGTGTTGGCGTAAAACTCACGAACCATTTCCACATTGTATGAATCAACAGGAGTTATCAGTGTATCCCACTTTTTTTCAATCAATAGGGCAGCAATGGCACGATAAGTCCCCTGCTCATTCAGAATAAACCTCTTTTCCGCAAGGATGGTTCTTGTTTCTAACACCTCATATCTCTGAGCTTGTCGAAGTCCTCTGAACCGAGTCGTGTCAAAACAGACTGGTGCTTGTCTTGATGTGGATGCTTTTCTTTTCTTTGCAAGATTTGTTTTAGGACCCATCTGCACAAATCACAGACAAAACCATACAATAACACCAAGACAGATCATTAGAATTAAGGACAGACATGCATCAGAATGAACTATCAGAAAAACAAAATTTTGGGCTGCTCGCTAGATCACTCGCACTGCGAAGCCTGGCGAACGCTCGCCCCAGGTTCGTAGTGCGAACAAGCCAGCGAATGCACGAAAATTTTGAAAAATTTTTGCAGACCCAGATTTCACACATAACATCATTCTATAAGTATTCTCAACTTAAAATCCAACAAAAATTAGACATGCATTGAACAACCAAACACAGAATTCTAACCCAAAACTTCCTACACATTCTCATGCATAATTCACAAATAAACTCAATTAATCAGAAAGTTCAGAGAAAAGGAATTCAAACCTGTTTGGAAATGGAAATTGAGAGAAAAAAAAACTGGAGAGAATGATAGAACTTGCACGTGAGAGGGGAGGGGATTAGAGTTTTTTTTCTCTTTTTGGTTTATGGTTGAAAGTGAGAGTGAGAGACTAGGGTTTGGACCCCCACCAAGTCAATCAGACTTCAACATGGGTCTTGAGCCTACGTGCAGGCCCACCCATAAAAACCCTCTTTTTTTTACTGATGTGGCAACAAAACCACCAAGTCTGGTGCGCTGACATTCGCAGTGCGAATGGCTGGCGAATGCTCGCCCCAGATTCGCAGTGCGAATGAGCCAGCGAACAAGACAGTTTTTTTCAAAATTACAGGTCTGTCTTGCTGCCACACTTCCAAATGTCCAAAATGTTAAAATGACTAAAAACAGCAAATTAAAGCAAAAATACTTACAATGTTGGGGTGCCTCCCAACAAGCGCTTGTTTAACGTCGGCTAAGCTCGACGGTCCAGAGACTAGACGCCTCGAAAACAAAAGCCAAAACATCGGCTACCGAACCGACACACTACACGCACACGAACTCATCCGTTATCATGCCCAGTTTTAGGTCTCCTTTTCTTTAAAAACGACCAATCCCAACATGAATTCATCAAGGCAACCCTTGCATCTTCATTCTTTTTCTTTTCAAATGCTATATGTTCCAACTTCTCTTTTTCCACGTTTTTGGCTTTTTGCACGACGTCATCCACTTGATTCACAAACATCACTCCTTTGAACAATGTAAAACAAGCTTCTTCCTCCATACCACTTTCCTTGATCCGCACTTTCATTAAGCCCTCATCAACGTCCACCAATATTTTAGCGGTTTTCATAAATGGTCGGCCCAATATAATTGCCGTATCTTCATCCTCATCCATTTCAACAACCACAAAATCAACAGGAAAGAAGAATTTATCTACTTTTACTAGCACATCCTCCACAACACCATACGGACGCGTTCTAGACTTATCCGCAAGTTGTAATGTCATGGTTGTTGATTTCATGGTTATATTTTCAAGTCTTTTCACCACCGACAAGGGGATTAAATTGATGCTCGCACCCATGTCAACCAAAGCTTTGCATTGAAAATCAGTACCTATTGTAATAAGTAATGTTACTCTTCCCGGATCTTGTTCTTTCCGTGGAAGTACACATTGGATGACGGCACTACACTCAGCATTAAGATCAATGTTGTTTTTGTCCGTGCACCTCTTCTTTTTCCTAAGTATGTCTTTCATGAACTTGACATACCTAGGCATTTGTTCCAGAGCTTCAGAGAAAGGTACGGTTACTTGCAACCGACTAAATAACTCCAAAAACCTTGCATAATGTCTATCATTCTCTTTTTTTCTTAGGAGTAGGTGGATACGGCAATCGTTTATGTAAGACTTCCTTCTCAAACTCCTTCCTTTCTTTTTCTTTTTTCTTGGTCACTTCTTCATCATTCTTTTCAACTACCCCATTTTCATCATTTTTTTCAACTTCCTCCAACACAATACCGTTTTCCTTTTCAACTTCCACCTCATGTTCAACATCATTTCCACGTGTTCTACCACTTCTTGTGAAGATGGCTTTACACTCCCCTTTGGGATTTGGTTGAGTGGTAGCGGAGAAGGATGGCCCCGGTTGGTTTTGGGCTACTTGGTTGGCAAGTTGCCCTACTTGCGATTCAAGATTTCTAATCGAAGCTTCCGTACTCTTTTGAGTTGCCATAGATAATTGCATGAATTTGGTGAAAGTCTCCTCCATTCTTGAACTTCCACTTTGATCTTGGGGTGGTTGGTAAGGATTTTGTCTCCATCCTTGTTGATTTTGGTAGTTGCTTCGCGGTTGATAACCTTGTTGATTTTGATACGGTGGTTGAGCACTTTGGTACGGAGGTCGCCCTTGATAACCTTGAGTTGGATTTCCAGCATAATTTACTTCCTCCACAACGGGAGGACAATATCCGGTCGGATGGTCACCTCTACAAAGTTCACACACTACCACTTGCATATTTTTACTTGAAGAATCATGTATTTCTTTGAATTGTTGCGGCAATTTAGACATTTGCTTTGTTAACAACTCCACCTGTTGTGATAATAATTTGTTCTGTGCAAGGATAGCATCGTTTGTTCCTAATTCCAACACTCCCGGAGTACGTTGAGAAGGTCCACAATTGTGACTACCTTGATGATCGTTCAAGGCCATCTTATCAATGATAGTTGTGGCTTCCGCTGCGGTTTTGCTTAACAAGGATCCACCGGCGGTGGCATCCAACAAGGTTTTGTGTACAAGTTGCAGCCCATTTCTAAATATATGAATTTGTGACAATTCATCAAAACCATGGCCTTTGCACTTTCGTAACATTGATTTGAACCTCTCCCAAGCTTCATTGAGAGATTCATTAGCTCCTTGTGTGAATACCGCGATGGCGGTCTTTGCTTCCATAAACCGAGTGTGAGGGAAAAATCTCTCCAAAAATTTATCTTCCAATGCATTCCAATCCGTCATTATGGCAGTTGACTGATCAAGATACCATTCATTTGCCTTCCCAATGAGGGAATGCGGGAATAGTCTCTTGAACAGAGACTCCTCTTCTGCTTCCGGTGCACCAGTCGCTCCCGCTATTTCATAGAATTTTGTAAGATGGGTAAAAGGATCTTCATGATCCATACCCGTAAATGGACTTTGATATAACAGTTGAAGAATACCTGTCTTCATCTCAGAATGACGACCGTTGTGTGCATGGTGAGCGAACTGAGCATTGTGTCTCAGACTATTTGTACATGGCCTAGAAGCAGGTAGTGGTGGTGGTGGTGGATCTGCCTCCATAACTGGAAGTATCTGTGGAACAGGTGGTGGTGTAGAACTACTTTCCTCTTGTTCTCGCTTCTGTCTCGCTAGCTGCCTCCTTCGTCTAGTCCTGCTGTTGATTCTACGAGCGGTTCTCTCAATCTCAGGATCGAAAAGAAGTTGGTCTGCCGGTAGCTTCCCCCGCATAAACTAAGTCTGCACACTAAACAAAACAGATTAACAAGTTCGAGATAACGGTAACAAGCTTAAAACAGCACACAATTGCAATGCTTGTAATATCACTTAACAATCCCCGGCAACGGCGCCATTTTGTTAGTAAAGTAATAATGTGGGTTGTTTTTAATCGTATCCACAGGGATTGTTTGATATTTGATGCGTGCCTTTCAATAGTTGCGATATTCTAAGTTAACGGTTTCAAAAGTTTCTCAATTGTTTTTAACATTCACTTGTAGCAAAGATTAATTGGTGACAAAGATTTTGTAAAAGGTTTTATAAAAGCATGTTAAGGTTAGGTTTCACTAATCCTTTCCATGTATAAACGATTAATCAAGCATATGAACTCGGTTTCCGACCCATATAACCGCGTATCCTCCCGACTAAGTTTATGTCTAAAGCGAAGTCGTGAGTATCGTTGTTTAGACCGTTAGATGATGTCTCACGCTAACAATCTAAGCAACGATCATTAAGATCAATACAATGCGAATAGCAAATCCCAAATCTATGTCTAGAGTTTGGTTTTTAAAAGATGAAATTGTTAGGTCAAGATTTGTGGAATCTATGTCTAGAGTAAAACAAATCAAACATAAAGCATTAAGAGAAAACAACTTCATCTATATTGATCAAAGACTTTGTTCATATACAATAGATCAAAAGCAAAACATAAAAACAAAATCAACTACCTCTAACCTCAACATAGAGTGTTTAGCTACACATGCTCATGTAGCTTGGATAACAAGTAAAGAGAGGAGATGACGGAACATCCACGCCGAATAATCGAGAATGGATGTGAAATCTGCTTCTCAAAGTGAAAATACAAGCTTCAATGGTCACTAGACTGAAAACTATGATTTTGGATCAAAATGAACAAAAGATCCCAAAAACATAAAGTGAAATTCTATTTATACATAGCAGAATTCTGCAGTATTCGCACTGCGAGCAATTTATTCGCACTGCGAATGAGGAAAAATGGCATTTTAAGTGCCTCTGAGACTTAAACCGCCCCAAGCAGAAATCATGGGTTCGCACTGCGAACCCTTCATTCGCACTGCGAATCATTCGCTAGCTACATTCGCACTGCGAATAAACTAGCGAGCCAGAATTCTCAAACCCAGAACTTACTGCCTCCCTACGCCAGCACCTTCGCACTGCGAACCAGCCAGCAAACCTTCGTTGGACCCTCGCCAGGAGTTCGCAGTGCGAACACATGGTAATCTCAAAGTTGGAACTCTCTGCCACCCTTCGCTGGCGCTTTCGCTGGTCATTCGCACTGCGAACATTAGCTGGGCCTTCGCCAGATTGTTCGCACTGCAAACACCCTGTTGCAGCTCTAAACTCAGTGGAAACTTGCATCCACTTCATGTGTCTCACAATTTTGCTCCTTTCATGCCTATATCTGCACATTAACACACAAATCACAAGCTCCACACATATATTCCATTGTAAGCATTACAACCCAATTTACCGCTTAAATTCATAATTTACCGTTAGAAAGAAATGAAAAATGCCAAGTATTTCATATAAATATATAACATGTTTGACATCTAACAATGACGTGCTGTACAAACGGAATTTTGACATGGTTCTGCTCAGATGCGTGGATAGACACGAAGCAGACCTGTTAATGCAAGAAGTGCATGAAGGCTCTTTCGGTACCCATGTCGGAGGACATGCAATGGCAAAGAATTTATTGAGATCGGGGTATTATTGGTTGACAATGGAGGCAGATTGTTGCAAGTACGCCCGCAAGTGTCACAAATGCCAGATTTATGCAGACAAAGTGCATGTGCCTCCAAATCCGTTGAGTGTCATGTCCTCTCCTTGGCCCTTTGCAATGTGGGGCATTGATATGATTGGAAAAATTGAGCCTACTGCTTGAAACGGCCATCGCTTTATCTTGGTCGCCATTGATTATTTCACGAAATGGGTTGAAGCTGCATCTTATGCCAATGTCACTAAGCAGGTGGTAGCTCGTTTCTTGAAACGGGATATCATTTGCCGCTATGGAGTGCCCGAAAGAATCATTACTGATAATGGTTCTAATTTGAACAACAAAATGATGGTTGAGCTGTGCCGGGACTTCAAAATTGAACATCACAATTCTTCTCCGTATGGCCCGAAGATGAATGGCGCCGTGGAGGTGGCCAACAAGAATATTAAGAAGATTGTGCAGAAAATGGTTGTCACATATAAAGATTGGCATGAGATGCTATCGTTCGCCTTGCATGGGTACCGAACGTTAGTACACACGTCCACCGGGGCAACACCATTCTCACTTGTATACGGTATGGAGGCAGTACTTCTGGTTGAAGTCGAGATTCCATCCCTCAGAGTCATGATGGATGTCAATTTAGACGAAGCTGAATGGGTGCGTGCCAGATTTAATCAGTTGAGCCTTATTGAAGAGAAACGACTGGCAGTTGTGTGTCATGGGCAGTTATACCAACGGAGGATGAAGCAGGCATTCGACCAAAAGGTGCGTCCTCGGGTTTACAAAGTTGGAGATGTAGTACTCAAAAGGATCCTTCCTCCTAGTACAGATCACAGGAGCAAATGGACTCCCAACTATGAAGGTCCATTCGTGGTTAAAAAGGTCTTCTCGGGCGGAGCCTTATTACTTACAACCATGGACGGCGAGGACTTCTTATCCCCTGTCAACTCAGATGTAGTCAAAAAATACTTCGCATAAAGAAACCCGCTGGACAAAAAAAAGAAAAAGTCCAACCAAAAAAGGGCATCCCGGCGAACCACAAAAACAGAATAAAAAGGTTCGGGCAAAAATTAGGGATAAATAAATAAATAAAATTGTACACCCGGTGAGTTGAAAATCCGCAAGGACAACTCAGGCAAAAAAGGGTATCCCGGTGGATTGAAAACCCGAAAGGGCAGTTCACGCAAAAAAGGGACTTAAGCGAATGATTGCGGTCTGAGTTATCTGTACTCCATCACCGTTTCAGCAACTGACGTTCCAAAGGGTAGGAATCGGTCCAATCACTCCTCAGAAGGCAAGGTCGGGGAGTCTTGAAGACATACTGGCCATAGCAGAATTGGAACTCAGTGGAATGCCATTTTCACATTGCCATTAGGATAGTTTCTTTTTCTTCAATTTACAGCAATCTCCTCTTTCCAGGGTTTGCTTCCAAATGTATTTGCCATTTTAGGTGTTTCTTCAATAAATTGAATTTCAGTCAAAAGCTTCTTATTTTGTTTTACTGCTTTGTTTACAAAAACGTCCGAATTTTTGGTAAAACATTGCATTTGAAAACATTGTGTCTTTACAATAACATGCGCAGAAAAACATTTAAAATTACTTTGAATGTTAAGTAATCCTGGATGGTGGATTCAAACCACGCAATATTCTGGGGCATGTGTGTGTATTCTTTTGTTGCAGGTAATAGGTCCAGATGATTTCAAGCACAAGAGTCATTCCTCCTAGACGAGTAATCACGTATTCCCATGCAGAATACTGGTGCAGTCAGGTTCAGGAAAAGGTTCACATGTCACCTTTTTGTCACAATTTCTACTAAGTGCATCTAGTGATCGGCTGACAGTCACTCACAACGATTTGATATTGACAAGTCAATTTCAACTGGGTAGTGTTGTATCTTATTAAGTCGATTCTCCCATTCAGTACTTCCAACAGCTACAAGCTTTTCTGTGTCGATAACGGTTGTAAATTCCCCAGTAGAGTTACCTCGCAGTTAATGTTCAAGACTCAGTGAGAGTTCAGGAGTTTGAAGATGCCAGATCTTCTGTAAAATCCTCTTGGGATGATTTCTTTAGATCAGCCACGCAATCTGGGGCAAAAGCAAGTTTGTAACTCTCCCAAGCATGGGGCATCGTGAAATTTCTCCGGCAAGAGGTGTTCCAGATCTATTGTCTCCAGTAGAGTGACCTCTCAATTATAATGTGTCTAGCTCAAGTCTAAGAGTTTGAAGATGATTGGTCTTCTGTAAAATCCTCTCAAGGGACATCCCCCAGCACGAGACACTTTGAAGCAGTTCTCCCAGCAGAGTGTGTTGTCAACTCATTATCCCCAGTGGAGCCGTCAAGCGGAAGGTTCGCATAGCATGGGACATTGTGGCTCTTATTTTAAGCTCGACAGTTTGGCTCCTCAACAGATCACAATGGATTTTCTTTGTGTTTTCCTAGCAGATCTCTAGGGACTCTTTCCCAGCGAGTCGCAACAGAACGAATTCTAACCAAGATCTACGTATCCCCGACGGAGTAGTTCCGATCCCAAGCAGGATCGTATCTCTGGTAATTGTATCCCTACAGAGTTCAACATTGAATCTTGTCAGTAATGCTCCCCAGCTGAGTTATTTTTCTCCCCGTAGAGGTTTAGCAGATCAACAGAATCTCTTTCTCAACAGAGTGTTAGTACATTCTTTCCCCAGCCAAGTCGGAAAATTGTCATCCCTCCAGCGGAGTTGCTATGATCAGAATTCATCCCCACACAGATGAAATAATTCTTGGCAGAGTCGTCACTCCCTTATATCTCAAAGTCCAATTTATTTTTGGTAAGCGTGACAATTCAAAGCAGACGGATTGTTCATTCATTCTCCAGCAGAGATATTATCCTTTCAAGAGTCTCTGAGGTCAAATCATTGATCATTGTTCCTCAGCAGAGTCAGCAGGGATGTCTGACATGCATGTAGAGCGTAATCCAGTATTGGAATTTTGCAAAAGCCCACCCGCAGTGTGGCCAGTCAGTAGTCAACTGACTTCATCCAAAAGCCATCTTTCAAAAGTCCACCTGCAGCGTGGCAGGCCAGTAGTCATCTGGCGTCGTACAAAAGACATTCTCAAAGTCCACCCGCAGCGTGGCAGGCCAGTAGTCGTCTGGCGTCGTTTAAAAGACATTCTCAAAGCCCAACCATAGATTGGCCAAAGTCCATCTTAGGGTGGCAAAGACAAATCAAAGACCAACCGCAGATTGGCGAAAGACCACCTGCAGCGTGGCAAGCCAGTAGTCGTCTGGCATCGTTTAAAAGACATTGTTAAAGTCTATCCGCAGCGTGGCAAGCCAATAGTCATTTGGCGTTGTACAAAAGACATTCTTAAAGTCCACCCGCAGTGTGGCAAGCCAGTAGTCGTCTGGCGTCGTTTAAAAGATATTCTTAAAGTCCACCCGCAGCGTGGCAAGCCAGTAGTCATCTGGCGTTATTTAAAAGACATCTCTCCAGTGCTATTTCTTCCCAGCAGAGTTTTGTCCAAGCGGAGTTCATTTGGTTGGGTTTATATCCCTTTTCTTCTTCTCCATAAAGTGCAAATTTTCTAGTTATTTTTGGTATTCAATCCCTCCATACCTTGAAAGTCTGAAAGCAATCGCTATCATCCATTCAGGTTTACAGTGATTGAATAGGGATAGCTGTAATACCCCAAAATTTTCCCTCTCATTTTTTCATATCATTTATCATGTGCTTTCATTTCATTGCATTGCATTCAAGTCATAGAAAAATAAAACATTCAGCATTGGTTCATCATAGGGCAAGTGATCAGTTGATTTTCAGATATTGGTCTATCCAGAGCAAGAGAAGAAGAGCCAAGGATTTTCAAACAAGCCTCAAAGGTCTCTTTTATTATATATCATCTTAATTTATCTCACAAGGCATTGGAAGATGGGAATCCATCAAGAATATTGGACAGCTCATCATCTCCTATCAAAAGCAGTCAAAATTAGGGTTTTGGATTCAAGCAGTCTCATGATGAAATTTTGATTCAAAATTGATCTCAATGTTTTTTACATGATGTCAAGTATCTAGGGATGGAAGATTGCTCATTGGTTCATTTCATAAGAGGTTCAATTGGTCAGAAGCTTGAGAATCAAGAAATTGGGGGAAAAGTCAACTGTGCAGTGGAAAAAGTCAACTCCTAACTTTTTGAGGTCAAATTCATGAAATTCAAGTTACATATGTTCATTGGACAAGATTTGATCAAGAAATGATGGAAGAATCATGAAAAATCAAGAAATGTACAAAGTTTCCATTTTTAGAAACTTAGGGTTTCCAAAAATGGCAAGTTTGGACCATTTTGCACTACACTTTAAGGCATTCTTTCTCCATGATAAAAACTTCAAAATTCAGGCCCAAGTTGAGCCAATTAAATATCACATTCTAAGCTTCAAATCCATATAAAGAACTCTTCTATTGGATCAAAATTGAGGGAGTTATGATCAATCAAAGTTTGGTAAAATCAAGGCAAAAACCAAGTCATGGCAAGGCAAGTTCAAGCCCCTAGGCCATAATTTCATCAAACACTTGGTGTACCAAATGTCAATCCATTTTTCTCATGGAAGGAAGCTTCAAATGAAAAAATGTTGAACATCAAAGTTGTTCATCTCAATGTCCTCTTCAACTTTGATGTTGGAAATTTTTCCATTTGAACAAATTATGAAGGGGTTATGATGGTCCAAACATAGGGGTTTCATGCTGAAGTTCACAAGTCATGATGCCATGCCAGCCTAACAAGTCACACGCCCTTGAAGTCAGTTTGGTGCCTTGACGTTCTAAGTTATTTTTGATCATCTTACAATCCTCTATTCAATTCAATTCCCACATCAAACATGTTCCATTATGTCCCCTCTTTCTAATGGCACCAAAACCTCACCATTTCATGACTTGTGCATGAAGAATTTCATCACCAAACACCCATGGTTTCATTGATGTCATGCTGGCCAAGATGAAGTGTTGTTTGCTTTATACCAATTCACACGCATGCTCACACCAGTCACACATTACTTCATTAAGCCATACATTCCCTCTTACACCTTCATGTATTCATGCTATCATACATCAAAGAGGAAAGTGGAAACTTGTTGTACAAGCTTGCAGCAACAACACACATCAACGTCACCATTGATCATTCACCCTCACCATAAACTTCATGAACCCACCATCACCATAACCAAGCTCACTAACTCGTGTGACTAACTAACTCAACTCAGTTAGTTAGCTCAAACTCACTTAACCAACTCATTTAACTCACCTCCCAACTGTCAACCACACAAGTTAGATTTCTAACTCAACATATATAAGCTCCACTGCTCACAGATTTTTCAACAACACTTTATTTTCACATATTACACAAACTCACCATCTCAAACTCTCTCTGAACTCTCTCTCTCATTGCACGAATTCATCAATCTCATCACCATCTTCATCAATATTGCATAACCATTGATTAAGAACTAAGTGAATCAGAACCAAGTGTAGCATCTTTCTCACTCTGAATCTCTCAGTTTCATCAAGAATCAAGGTTCTACGAGCATTTATTTTGCTCAAATAAGTGCAAGGGTTCAAACTCTCACCTCTGGTTTTCTGAAGATCCAAGAATCTCCAAGCTTCAGGTTCTAATTTCTCCAACTTTTTTGCACGAACTCATGTTGTTTTAGCTTTTTTTTGTTGATTTTGAAGCTTACTAAAAGCTATGAACTCTGGCTAGTTGATAGAGCTTCTTAGAAGCTTAGATCCAAAACTTAGGGCAAAATGTTTGTGTTTGTTTCTTGCTGTGTGTGCATGGTTTGATGATTTCAATGGTAGATTCATGATGTACATGACTTCCTCTTTTGAATGGTATATGGTTTATTAATTTCTGGAAGATTTGAAGGTTTACAGTCGCCAGAGATGGCCGGAGAAGATGACCGAAGGTCTTTCTCCAGCCGGTGAGGGGTTCAATTAGGGTTTAAGGCCAGAACATATCCCAACCGTCTGATTCATTTGATCCAATGCACCATAATATGCCAACACATTAATGAGCCAACATCTCTTTCACGTGCCTCTTCTCTCTCTCTGAATGCTGGTGTGTGAATGCGTGCATGATAATTATGGTGTGTGTGCATTCTGATCCCTTTGATTTGATTACTTTTATGATGATTTGATTTTGAATGCATCGTATGGCCATGATTGAGTCAACTCTTTGACTGAGTGTACACCTCAATTCACACACACACACACGCACCTTATTAGACTGCGTTTTTTGCTTTCCACACACCCTCTTTTTTAGGCCCAAACATTTTAAACTAACAAATTACTTTCGCCACACCCCCTGCACATTTTCATTCCATTTTAAAATTTCTTTTATATTGTTTCCATATTTTTTATTTCTTATTTTCTTTTATGTTGGAATTATTTTCATAATTTTCCTTTAATTTCTTTTTAAAGTGCATTCTTCTTGATGTTTGGTTCATTCTCATTTTTATTGAGCTAGTTTCTTTCTGATTTTTTGAGTGGTATTTGGTATGATCATATTACATGTCTTGATTCATTTAATACATTTTTTTTTTTAAAGTCATTTTATCTTAGAGTTTAGAGGTGATCTTTGTGCATCAATAATGTTTGATCTTTGTGAATTGTGAGGCATGTTTGAATATGCTCCTTAAAAGGTTTTGACCTATATTGTTGTGATGTGTTTGCTCACTGGTTGTATTACATGTGACATGATTCTTGTAAATTGTTATCATTTTTTTAATGTGTTTTGGTTCACTTTGATTGCACTAAAACATGTTGATCTTCAAGTGGATTGTCTTGGAATTTTGTGTTTGGTTTGGACAAGTTGCTTTGCTTTAATAGTTGAGATGTTTTATAGGTCTTTTATCTGACATAAAAGTCATCTTATATCATGATTATAGGTCATCTTGATTTGTGTTTGCCTTAGATATGTGTTTGTGCATTTTAACTTGCATTTTTGTCCCATTTCCACATCTTTTTTCTTCTTGTGCTCTATATGATTTGTGTTTGCATTGAATATACCATTTCTTTCATGTAATTTACATATCCTCAATTGTATGCTACTGTTCCACATGTACTCATACTCATTTCATATGTCATGCATCCTCAACATGCGAATTTGTGCATCTAATTGAAACTTGTTTCTCTCCTTTTCACTCCTTTCCATCTTGTCTTTTCTACTTGAATCATTTCATCTATACTTGTATGATTGTTCATATGCATTTACAAGACATTTTTAAATGATGTATGCTTCTGACCTTGCCATTTCATTAAGCATAAGTACATGTACATCTTGCACTTTTATTCATCTTTCATCAACCACCTTTATGTTGCACTTCTTTGATGTTTAAAGCATTGTTTGTGTATAGTTCATTTGTGTTTGATCTCTTAGCCTTAGAGAACATTCTTAGAGTTTAGGTTCTGACCTAAAAGACTTTTTAACCTTTAGGATCTTTCTTCTTTAGTTCCTAACTTGTTTGATCTTTGCTTGTCATTCTTTCTTTATTTCTCTACTTGCAAATTATTTTGCTAACATTTTCAGGGGCTAATGGTAAGTCAAGTGTGTGGGTGTGCACTCACATACAACAACTTTTCTCTTATCTCTTTAAGTTTTTAAAGTGTGTTTGTACAAAGCATTTCCATGCTTTCTTTGTTCAAATTATTTCTTCTCCCTCTTGGTTCATAACTTATCTTCTATTTTAGAAGTGAGTTATGTTACCTATTGCTCTCTTCTTCTCTTTTCTCTTAGACTTAGGATTCTAAACCACACTTAACCCTTAGGATCTCCAAGCATGATAACATTAGGGTGAGTCTTAGTCCCCTTTAGTCTTTACCTTTGTTCCTTTTGAGTTTCTCTTTTCTCATCTCAAAAATAACTTCAAAAATAACTTCAAAATATCTGATAAAGGTTGAAACATCTTCATGTGCCATAAGCCTTATTCCATGGGGGGGGCTTGCATACATTCAATCTCGGAATGTGTTGTAGGTTTTCTAGTATGATGTACAAGTCTTTAACATGAAGTGATTTCACAAACAAACTCAAAACACTTCTTCATTTAAAAAAACAACAAAAACACTTAATAAAGGAAATAGGCTAGTGTGCTTGAGCCTTGATCATGGGATCTAAGTTTGAGGGTCTTCCTCATACTTAGTGTGCTTCATTATCATTCCATTTTAGAGTGATGTATGTTGTACACACTCCATTGAAAGAGACTTAGGTATACTTACCTATGCAAAATACTTCAAATAAAAACTTCTAAAACATTTAAAACAAACAATAACGTCTTTCCTTCGGGAATTCTCTTCTCATCTCACTCACTCTCAACGTACGAACGTACTTCTCCTTGTTCTCTTGCAATACAGTAACGCACTCGATTTAGAGAGCCTGCAACACCTGAGCTAGAACATCAGCCGTTCCCTAAAAAACACAAACAGTTTTCCCTTAGTGAGGGGAACTACGTCGCTCTGATTCTCATGTTCCTGATGAGATACGTAGGCAGTGGGGTAGGGCCCATTCGAGCACTTCTTTTTATTTTCCCTACATTTGTTTCTTGTTCTCTCTCAATTCCTTTTCGTTTATCACCCTTTGAGCAGTACTTCAAGCGTGGATCCCGTCGAGTACGACGGACGTGAAGGGGTGCTAATACCTTCCCTTCACGTAACCGACTCTGTAACGCCCCATTTTCGACCATTTTATTTAATCGAGTCGATTAAATTATTTTGAGTATTATATTATTTTTATTTATGACTTTGGTGTAATAATATGTTGTTTTGTACTGTTATTATATTTTATCGCATTTTGGGATCGTTTGTGAGATAATTGAGAGTAAGGGTAATTTAGTCTTTTCCCTAATTATTTACTAAGTTAGTAAAAGAAAGAAAAAGAGAAAGAAATAGAAATAGAGAGAATTAGAAAAGAAAGAAAAATAGTAAGAGAAAGAAAAGGAGAAGAAGAAAAGAGAAGGGAAAGAAGAGAAAAAAGAGAAAAAGAGGAAAAGCTAGGAATCAAAGAAAACAACTTCTAGGAATCGATTTAATCGGGTAAGGGTGCGAAACTCGATTATAGTATGATTATGTATGATTATGTATGTGTTTTCTTGGATGTTTCTTGTCTTTCCATAACTTTTGAATTCTAGGTTGGAAATGAGAGATATGTGAGGAATCGATGTTTTTACGGTCGGAAATCAATATAATTTGCGTTGTATGATTACCATGTGTTTATGAGTCGTTGCTGATAATTGTTTTGCTGTTGGAATTGATTTGGAGTGGAAAATGAGGTTTTTGGGGGTTTTGGATCGTGTAACCCGTAACAGCATTCTTCTGGTTCTGGTGTGATTCGCCAGGCGAATTTGGGATTCGCCAGGCGGATTGGGTTTTGCCACTAGCTCGCCAGGCGAAGTGCTGGCGAAGGCAGATTCGCCAGGCGAATTAGTAAGTCGCCAGGCGAAATTGGAATTACAGAAAGGGGGTAGCTTCTGTAACTCTTGGAGTTTTTCTAATTTGGTCACTCGCCACTAGCTCGCCAGGCGAAGTGCTGGCGAATGGAGATTCGCCAGGCGAAGTGCTGGCGAAGTGCTGGCGAATGGAGATTCGCCAGGCGAAGTGCTGGCGAAGTGCTGGCGAATGGTGATTGGCCAGGCGAAGTGCTGGCGAAAGAGGTTTGGCCAGGTGAATTCTGAAGTGGCCAGGCGAATTTGGTTGTTTCTCAATAAATTCTTGACTTTTGAAAATTCGTAACTTTTGATCCGTAACTCGGATCGGGACGTTCTTTATATCGTTGGAAAGCTTATGAAATGTTCTTTCTATTAAAAATGGGTTGGAGGTCAGTAGATGAATTATATTTGTTGTGGTTTTGAGAAAGTGTTGTTTTGTCGGATTTTTACCGTCGTATTGGTATGCGAATAATGTGTTATCATGTTATATGCTTTTGATATGTAACGTATAGCTTGTGTGCGGTTATATGACGTGAGTATATGTGATGAGATGTCGTGATAAGGTGTTGTGATGCGATGTTGTGATAACGTTGTTGTTGTGCGGTAAATACATTGTTTATGTGAAATTCAATGTATGTTGTGTGGTGACCTTTATGATTTGAAATGCATTGTTTGAATTGTTTTGCAATGCATGAATGTGATGATGTTGAAGCATGTGACAAGTTGTTGTAATTGTTGTGGTTGATGAATTATGGCCGAAAGGCAAGAAATTGCAATGTGTGTATTTAATGGTATATGCATGAATATATTGTGAAATATGTGTGCATTGCATGAGTGTATGTGGTCATTTTGTATGAGAAACATCATGACATGCATTCATGTGTCGCGATTCCGTGGAGAATCGGGTGTAATATCATGTCCCTGTTGGGTGTGAGTGATTGATTACACAAATGATCATTGAGGATCCTCTGAACATTGCGTAGTCAATGGGTGTAATCGTTGCGATGAGTTACACTTGATTCCATGGGAATCTTCAGAATGATTGTGTGCCCTTGTGGGGTTTGAGCAATCGGATTGTGTCTGCGTGAATAATCCAGAAACATCGGATGCCATGATGGTATGAGCGATGGGGAAATATCGTAGGCCCGGCAGGGAGGATATTTCCATTGAGTTCTTCAATTGAGCTCGGGTGATGAGTCGGTATCGCATGCATCTGCATAGAGTCGTGAGTCGGTCTCTATGAGTTGCATTTGTCATCATTGTATTTGTGCATTGATGAATAAACATATATATGTATATGTTGATGTGGAATGAGTAGAATTGTGCAGGTGTGCATGGATGGATAAACATGAATATGTGTGTTTATGTTGAATGATAAGCATTATGAGGAATATGCTTGGTTTTATATATATATGCCTTGCGATATATATTGAGTGAGATGTGATGATTGTGACATAGTAGACATAACATGTATGTTTATGTGGAATGATGATAATGGTGAATGTATGCATAATGAATATGCTTGATGATATATCTATATTGTGATATATGATGAGTTGTGGTGAGAATATGTGTTATATGTTTATGTTGTAGTACATAATTATATGCAATTATATTATGGTTGTTTTTCTCACCCTTCTGCTCGTTTTATAATGCTCTATGAGGCATTGCAGATTAGAGTTGCTGGAGGTCTTTGGTGAAGCTTTGTGTCTTCACCCTTTTTGTCGGTCGGCTCTGATATGTGACACCGGGTAGCTAGGGTGGCCGTTTGTGTTTATCGTGTACTATGTATATGTAGATTTGGTTTGTTCATGTATAACTTGATGTATGACAAACTCTTTAGTTGATATATATATATATATATATATATATATATATATATATATATATATATTTATATGAGGTTCAGTACAGATTTTCCGCTTTTATTCTGTACTTGAATGTGTGGGTGTAAGGAACAAAGTTTCCTCTGTTATTTGCTACCCCACTGTTGCATATCTTTATGGGCAGGTGTTGTATGAAATGTTTGGTTTCAATTGATGTGATGACCCCGTCTTTGCCATGATAATTTAAATATACTCTGACCAAATTCTGAATTTTCTGTTATTGCTTCAAATGCATGTTTATTTGGGGGTGTAGATTGGGGGTGTCACATTAAGTGGTATCAGAGCCAGTCCGTGTCAGTCTGTGTCAGTTGTGTCTGTCGCCTTGGACAAGTTGCTGTTGTGCGGCAGTTGTGTTCTGGTGAGTTGTTGGTTAACCATAGTTTCTGTATTTGGATGAACAGAATATGGCTCAGATTATGCAGGATGTACCGAATGTTATGGGTAATGATGAGTTCGGAAAGAATAAACTACCTATCTTCAAGGGAAGATATGATCCTGATGGTGCACAATTTTGGTTTGAAGAGGTTGAAAGAATCTTCCATGTGATGGATTGTGCTGAAGAGGATAAGGTGAGACTGGGTACTCACATGCTGAAGGAAGAAGTAGCTGATTGGTGGGTTAGTTTGCGCCAAGTGTTGGAAGTGGATGATGAAGAGGTTACTTGGGATTTATTTAGCCGAGTGTTTCGGAGGAAGTATTATCCTGAGGGTGTGAAGGAAAAGAAAGAGATTGAGTTTTTGGAACTAAAACAAGGCAACATGTCTATTGTTGACTACACTGCTAAGTTTGGGGAACTGGTGCAGTTTTATCCTCATTATCCGGAAGCGACTGCTGAATTTTCTAAGTGTGTGAAGTATGAGAACGGATTGCGTCCGGAGATTAAACAGGCAATCGCTTATCAGAGGATTAGAAGGTTTTCTGATTTGGTGAACAGTTGTAGGAGTTACGAAGAGAATCGTAAGGTGCGTGCTACTCCCTATGAGAATGTGAATGACAGGAAAGGGAAACAACAGTCTCGTAGTGGGGGAGGAATGTCTGGTCCTCTGAGGTGTTACATTAAGTGTTACAAGTGTGGGGAAGTAGGACATCGTCAGATGGATTGTTGGAGGAATAAACTGAAATGTTCCAAGTGTGGAGGTTCGGGACATGTCGCAGCGGATTGTAGGAAAATTAATGTGCGGTGTTTCAACTGTGGTGAAACAGGTCATATTAGCCCGGGGTGTACGAAACCGAAGGGAGCTCAGACTGGTAGGAAGGTTGTTGCATTGGCAGGAGATGAGACTACTAGTGCGGATCGTTTGACTCAAGGTACTTGTTTATTAATAGTATGCCTTTAATTGCTATTATTGATATTGGGAGGACTCATTCGTTTATTTCGTGTGAGTGCGCGAAGTGTTTGAATTTGTTGCGGTCTTCTTGGAGTAGTAAGATGGTTATCGATACTTCTGCTTAGGGGTCGGTAATTTCTTCTTTGGTTTGTTTAAATTATTCTTTGACCATTTGTGGTAAAGACTTGGGATGGATTTAGTGTGTTTGCAGTTGGGAGATTAGAATGAGATAAGTGGGGGAGGAGCTGATACTTCTCCATGTTGCTTCAGGTGTAGAGTGCTGGCTCAGTGTGTTATGTATTGCAAGGTTATAAGTGTGGTTTCTGGTTCAAGAAGGGATGCAGAAGTAAGGTTTACGTCAACTAAGGAGTTGTGCCTTAGGTAGTTTTGTGCATAGGATGTAGTGGATGCTATTATAGTTTGGTGGAGACGGTTTATGCCTCATCATGGTTGTCGGCTGTCTATTGACAAATTGAGGAACTGATCACCCTTAATCTCTTGTTGGTAGCGGACGGGAATTATGTTGGATGGAATGGACGTGTCTTTCCGGCTTTGATAGTGGTGCGGAATGGATTACTTGAAATTTAAGGAAATGATTGCGAATTATTTTGTCAAGTTGAGGAAGGCTTTATATCTGACGGTGATGCGGAATCAAGATTTTGTTTGATGGTTACAGATTGCGTTGTTGAGTCGATGAGAATTCTTATATCAGAAGATGAGACGGATTAGAGGTTTGTGCATGTGGATTAAGTTGGAATGTCTCTGAGGGATAATGATTGGGTATTACTAAGGGTTGTTCTCAGAGAGTAAAGTGTGAACTTAGTTGGACAACAGTGAATAGTCGAGGCTATATCTGCTAAGTGAGTAGTATGGGAACTTGCTGTTGTGTTTTGCATAGCTTAAGTTTTGAATTGTGACGAATTGCAAACAATTTGAAATCCTTTGATGGTATAGAGATTACAGAAATCTTGAGGAAACCCTTAGGGGTGGATGTAATATTTGAGAGTTCCTTTTTGGTTGGTTGTTGCAATAGATTGGAATTTGGATTGTCAAGAGAAGGAATTGGGTATGGATTATGGACGGTGGTATAGGGTGACGATTGAGAATAAGTGTTTACTTTTGGGATTAGGTAACTGGAATGGTTTGGTTGAATTTGATGAGAATTACAATTGTTGGAATGTTTGATAAGCGTAGTGATGGTTCGAGTAGAGGCTTCGAAGTTAGTTAAAGGTGATTAGAAACTTGTTGGATTTTGTTGGTTATTATCGAAGGGTATGGGAGGCTTTTCCAAGATTAAGTGTTTTCGTTACTTCAGTTGACTTACAAAGGGGGAGTCGATTGTTTGGGATGTATCTTGATGAGTATAGTTGGTGTGTTAATGTAAGAGAGTAAGGTCGTGGCTTGTGTTTTTCGACATTTGAGGATTCGTGAGAGGATCAGTATTATTGTGGAAATTGTTTGCAGTGGAATTATGTTGGAATATTGGAAGTATTATCTTTATGATTCTAGATTCGAAATGTTTGGTAATTACAAGAATATTGAATACTGGTTTGGTCTGAAGGAATAGAGACAACGAGAATGGTTGGAATTTGTGATGAGTTATGAATTTGACTTGGATTATCATTTGTGAAGAGTTATTGTTGTATCAGAGGAATTAAGTTGGAAGTTTCTATGTATGTCAGTTTTGGTGGTCTGTGGATTAGAATTATTTGAGCAATTCAGAGGCTTGTGTCTGGGGTGTAAGATAACACGAAAGAATGTGAACAGTAGTTGTTGGGAAGTATGTGAAAAGTTAGACTTTGGACGTGAGATGGGTAGTTTTGATGGTTACGAGTCATCAGAGTGCGCAGCAGAAGCGTGATGTAGCACATTTCGTATATGTGTGTGCGACTTGTAAGAGTTCTTAGGTGGGACATTGGAGATCTGTAGGAATGTTGAGACCATTGGATGTTTCAGAATGGAAGTGTTAGGTGAGAGGCCTGAATAATGTTCATGGGCTACTAAGTAGATGGATGTTTTGGTTATAAGTTCGATTGGTGAATCGTAGCATTGATGTGATAAGGTTGTGTGACAAGGAGGTTGGTATTCTTGTTTTGTTGATGGTGTTGAGACCTTGTCGTGTCGTGGAACTTTGTGTTCTTGTTTGTGTTGTTGCACCGTTTCCATTGTGTTGGTTCGAGTGCGAGTAGCTAATTCCTGTGTGGGGGATTAGGGGAATGTTACCTAAGGAGAGGGTAATGATCCTGTTGTGTTTTGGTTCAAGAGTGAACCTGGGAGTTGTGTTTTGTGTATTCTTTGAGTTGGGTGTTAGTCGTCAAGTGCATTGTATGGGCTTTGCATCTTGTCGTTGTTGTGGTCGTCCTTGTCGTGTTGTTTGTGGTGTGCCTTGTGGTAGGCCTGATGTTGGTTGGTCGGATACGAGAGTCGTGTCCGGAGTTGTTCGTCTCGGTAATATTTTCGAGGACGGAAATTTCCAAGTGGGGGAGAGTTGTAACGCCCATTTTCGACCATTTTATTTAATCGAGTCGATTAAATTATTTTGAGTATTATATTATTTTTATTTATGACTTTGGTGTAATAATATGTTGTTTTGTACTGTTATTATATTTTATCGCATTTTGGGATCGTTTGTGAGATAATTGACAGTAAGGGTATTTTAGTCTTTTCCCTAATTATTTACTAAGTTAGTAAAAGAAAGAAAAAGAAAAAGAAATAGAAATAGAGAGAATTAGAAAAGAAAGAAAAATAGTAAGAGAAAGAAAAGGAGAAGAAGAAAAGAGAAGGGAAAGAAGAGAAAAGAGAGAAAAAGAGGAAAAGCTAGGAATCAAAGAAAACAACTTCTAGGAATCGATTTAATCGGGTAAGGGTGCGAAACTCGATTATAGTATGATTATGTATGATTATGTATGTGTTTGCTTGGATGTTTCTTGTCTTTCCATAACTTTTGAATTCTAGGTTGGAAATGAGAGATATGTGAGGAATCGATGTTTTTACGGTCAGAAATCAATATAATTTGCGTTGAATGATTACCATGTGTTTATGAGTCGTTGCTGATAATTGTTTTGCTGTTGGAATTGATTTGGAGTGGAAAATGAGGTTTTTGGGGGTTTTGGATCGTGTAACCCGTAACAGCATTTTTCTGGTTCTGGTGTGATTCGCCAGGCGAATTTGGGATTCGCCAGGCGGATTGGGTTTTGCCACTAGCTCGCCAGGCGAAGTGCTGGCGAAGGCAGATTCGCCAGGCGAATTAGTAAGTCGCCAGGCGAAATTGGAATTACAGAAAGGGGGTAGCTTCTGTAACTCTTGGAGTTTTTCTAATTTGGTCACTCGCCACTAGCTCGCCAGGCGAAGTGCTGGCGAATGGAGATTCGCCAGGCGAAGTGCTGGCGAAGTGCTGGCGAATGGAGATTCGCCAGGCGAAGTGCTGGCGAAAGAGGTTTGGCCAGGTGAATTCTGAAGTGGCCAGGCGAATTTGGTTGTTTCTCAATAAATTCTTGACTTTTGAAAATTCGTAACTTTTGATCCGTAACTCGGATCGGGACGTTCTTTATATCGTTGGAAATCTTATGAAATGTTCTTTCTATTAAAAATGGATTAGAGGTTAGTAGATGAATTATATTTGTTGTGGTTTTGAGAAAGTGTTGTTTTGTCGGATTTTTACCGTCGTATTGGTATGCGAATAATGTGTTATCATGTTATATGCTTTTGATATGTAACGTATAGCTTGTGTGCGGTTATATGACGTGAGTATATGTGATGAGATGTCGTGATAAGGTGTTATGATGCGATGTTGTGATAACATTGTTGTTGTGCGGTAAATACATTGTTTATGTGAAATTCAATGTATGTTGTGTGGTGACCTTTATGATTTGAAATGCATTGTTTGAATTGTTTTGCAATGCATGAATGTGATGATGTTGAAGCATGTGACAAGTTGTTGTAATTGTTGTGGTTGATGAATTATGGCCGAAAGGCAAGAAATTGCAATGTGTGTATTTAATGGTATATGCATGAATATATTGTGAAATATGTGTGCATTGCATGAGTGTATGTGGTCATTTTGTATGAGAAACATCATGACATGCATTCATGTGTCGCGATTCCGTGGAGAATCGGGTGTAATATCATGTCCCTGTTGGGTGTGAGTGATTGATTACACAAATGATCATTGAGGATCCTCTGAACATTGCGTAGTCAATGGGTGTAATCGTTGCGATGAGTTACACTTGATTCCGTGGGAATCTTCAGAATGATTGTGTGCCCTTGTGGGGTTTGAGCAATCGGATTGTGTCTGCGTGAACAATCCAGAAACATCGGATGCCATGATGGTATGAGCGATGGGGAAATATCGTAGGCCCGACAGGGAGGATATTTCCATTGAGTTCTTCAATTGAGCTCGGGTGATGAGTCGGTACCGCATGCATCTGCATAGAGTCGTGAGTCGGTCTCTATGAGTTGCATTTGTCATCATTGTATTTGTGCATTGATGAATAAACATATATATGTATATGTTGATGTGGAATGAGTAGAATTGTGCAGGTGTGCATGGATGGATAAACATGAATATGTGTGTTTATGTTGAATGATAAGCATTATGAGGAATATGCTTGGTTTTATATATATATGCCTTGCGATATATATTGAGTGAGATGTGATGATTGTGACATAGTAGACATAACATGTATGTTTATGTGGAATGATGATAATGGTGAATGTATGCATAATGAATATGCTTGATGATATATCTATATTGTGATATATGATGAGTTGTGGTGAGAATATGTGTTATATGTTTATGTTGTAGTACATAATTATATGCAATTATATTATGGTTGTTTTTATCACCCTTCTGCTCGTTTTATAATGCTCTATGAGGCATTGCAGATTAGAGTTGCTGGAGGTCTTTGGTGAAGCTTTGTGTCTTCACCCTTTTTGTCGGTCGACTCTGATATGTGACACCGGGTAGCTAGGGTGGCCGTTTGTGTTTATCGTGTACTATGTATATGTAGATTTGGTTTGTTCATGTATAACTTGATGTATGACAAACTCTTTAGTTGATATATATATATATATATATATATATATATATATATATATATATATATATATATATATATATTTATATGAGGTTCAGTACAGATTTTCCGCTTTTATTCTGTACTTGAATGTGTGGGTGTAAGGAACAAAGTTTCCTCTGTTATTTGCTACCCCACTGTTGCATATCTTTATGGGCAGGTGTTGTATGAAATGTTTGGTTTCAATTGATGTGATGACCCCGTCTATGCCATGATAATTTAAATATACTCTGACCAAATTCTGAATTTTCTGTTATTGCTTCAAATGCATGTTTATTTGGGGGTGTAGATTGGGGGTGTCACAGACTCCCTTACCCATTCTCAGGTTCGCGAGACCTTGTTATTTCCTTTCTCCCGGGTTTGTGCAGCATTACCTTTCCCTTTCTTTGGGATAAAAGTGCCTGGCTGGCGACTCTTTTTTCTTTCTTCTGCGCCACTTTCGTGTTTGTACCTGAATGAAAATCCCGGGAGCGACACCCACTGTCTAGGGACGTACGACGGCACCGCCGACTGTTGAGTGCTGCATAGCGGTAAGCAAGCAAAAATATTTATTTTTGGAAAGAATTCCCTTCGGGATTTATGTCGTGTCCACAGAGATCGTTTCGAGGGAAAGAATGTCGTTCGACAATTTAAATGTTAAAGAGTTTGGGTTTAAAATGGGCTTAAAAAGTAAATGCGAGAAATAAAACTTATGTACATAAAAAGAATTCATTCTTTGGGTAGTAGAGAACTCTCGAGTTTACATTTCATCTACCCTATCAAATACGCAAACTCACTACTCAGTTGCACGCAACCTAAATCACTCGTCAACATTATCACGTATCGCTCACAACAAAGGTTATGTCTAACGCAAAGTTGAGAGAACAACCGCATCACCTCGGAGGTGATGTCTCACGCAACTCGACCACGCGAAAGCATTAAGAATCGATACTCAAGTGAATATTAAGCCTAAATCTATCTCTAGAGCCTAGAACATAATAGATGTTCATCCTAAATCCGGATTCAAAAAGAATATGTCTACCGCAACTCAAACCCAAATAAAGAAATCATGGCACCAACATTAATTTGTAAAATAAGCTTCATACAACACCATGAGTAATGAATATACATATAATCAAGGTAAACTTACATACAAACTCACAACAAATGGAAACTACAAAGGGAAGAGAGAAGAGGAATCAAAATCTCTTGCGGTGTCAATCACGATCCAAGAATCATCCACCCCTAATCATTGAGTTGCAACCTCCGTTGATGCTTTTCTAAGGTCTAAACTACAAAGAATGGAGGTTTGATGAATTGGGAACAAATACCCCAACACATACCCTAGAAAATGACTGAAAATCTATTATATACAATTACAAAACTCGCACATTCGCTTTGCGAATGAATCATTCGCCTAACGAACCTCAAAAAATGGAACTTAAGTGCCTCTGAACAGTTAAATCGACTCTTTAAAATTCCAGACGTTCGCAGTGCGAACGATTTATTCGCCTAGCGAATACTCGCTGCTCAGTTCGCAAAGCGAACTTTGGTCCTTTTCTCCCCTGTTTCGTTCGCTGGGAACTCGCCAGCCATTTGCAAAGCGAACATTCGCTGACTCATTCGCAAAGCGAATAAAACAACAAACCAGACCTTATTCTGCACTTCTTCAGCACCCTTTTATTGCTTCAAATGACACATCTTGGAGCTTTTATTGTTCATTGCTCCAACAATGCTTAATTACCTTCAAAATGAATGGAAAACTATCAATTGTTACATAAATGAATCAATATAGCAAATATATACTAACTAACGTATTTATACACAAAGTGGGGTTTATTCGATCGATATTTACCAAAAAGCATCGATAAGTGCAACAAAACATATATACAAAAACAATTACATTTTGCACTTATCAAACTCTCCCCAACTTAAACTTGTTTGTCCTCAAACAAGAATCAAACAACTCAAAGAAACAAAAGCAATAACCAAAGAATCACGAATCAACATGTTTTGAAAAACGGAAACCAATGTATGGTTCAAATGAAAAATGGTACACACAAAGTAAATATTTACCACTAAACTACAACGATAACATAGTCACGAAATGAATACAAAATACAAAAATCATGCCGAAAATTCTAAAACAACACAAGTTCAAATGTGAATCACACCTAGCAAACAATCATCGGTAGATGAAAAACACAAAATAAGGTACTTTCACTCACACAACAATCATGCAAACAATAGACTAAATTATGCAACCATCCAAGAATTCACATTGAACATACAAAGGCAAGAATCACAAGGGCTTTCAAGGTTGTAGCATGGTCGGGTAAACAAACAAGGGGCAATTTCTAAAGGTAATTGAAGCAAAAACTTGCCTAAACCTAAGGGAGTGATCAACTCACAAAGATTCAAACACACAATTCTAATCAACTTCTTCCAAAATCCCTAGTGTTACACAAAACACAACACTTATTTAGCACAATTATTTGAACTCTTTTTGTTTCCTTTCTCAAGGATTTTATTTTTCTTTCTTTTTCACATTTTTATTTTCTTTTCTTTGTCATATTTTTCTCTTTTTTCTTTTCTTTTTCAATCCTCATAGAATCCAACCAATGAGTAAACAACCATTCTCTCCCCAACTTGAATTCAACCACATCATCATGTGAATACTCCCTACTTTCTAAGGTAAGGCAAAAATTCATACAACAACATAAAGTTGAGGGTCCAAGAAAAAATAATCAATCAAAATCCACACAAAAAGTGAATTCAATACTCATAGACAAGCATTAAGTTCAAACAACATGGATAATGATAGAAAGGCACAAAGGGGTTACGAATGATCACACGCTCACAAGGTGAATTGACTATTTGGCTAGGTAGTTGTGCTCAAAATGAAACAAAATTTCCTTGATCCTTTTCATGCTTTCACATAATCAACACAAACAAAAGATTAAGCATAATAAAATCCAGTTAGAACAAGAATGTTGGTACTCTGTGCATATATGAACAATGGAAAGCCACCTCACAAAAAGGTTGGGAACTAAAGTGATTCACAATAAGAACAAGTATACAAAAGAATGAATGGCATGGAAGTTTGCAAAATGCCTAAGTATCATGAATATGCTAAAGTCAAGAAAGCGGTAAACACATACCTCAGACGTGTACAAAACTTAACAAATATCATTACCATACATCCGCAAGTTGAAACGATCAAACTTGGAACATCACCTTAAATTTCCACAAGCTACTCAAAACAAGCTCATTGACAACATAAGAATTATTAGTATAAACAAACTAAAAGACCGGGTGAAAATGCATTAAACAAGTTGTAAAGTGAAGATTTGAGAATTTCACGAAAAATCTGAGTACAACTTGTTTAATGAATGTTCAACACACTACCTAAGCTAAACCACAACAAAAGAAAATAATAGAACATGCTTGTTTTACGTCGTAAGCTCGCCGCCTTTACAATGCTTAGCTAGCAACTTCCTTCCTTCATGCCATGGTGATGCCTCACCGTGCAAACCAAAAGCAAGTGCCCTAACCAAACACTTAAACAAACGTTACGGGAACAAAATGTATACAACACTTGAACAAATATAATGTAAATAGACAATATATACGATATATACAAAACTAAAAAACAAAGAAACTATCGCAATGCGATTCAATATCAAAACCAATCCCCGGCAACGGCGCCATTTTGTTGTGTGCTGCATAGCGGCAAGCAAGAAAAAATATTTATTTTCGGAAAGAATTCCCTCCGGGATTTATGTCGTGTCCACAGAGATCGGTTCGAGGGAAAGAATATCGTTCGACAGTTTAAACGTTAAAGAGTTTGGGTTTAAAATGGGATTAAAAAGTAAATGCGAGAAATAAAACTTATGAACATAAAAAGAATTCATTCTTTGGATAGTAGAGAACTCTCGAGTTTACATTTCATCTACCCTATCAAATACTCAAACTCATTACTCAGTTGCACGCAACCTAAATCACTCATCAACATTATCACGTATCGCTCACAACAAAGGTTATGTCTAACGCAAAGTTGAGAGAACAACCGCATCGCCTCAGAGGTGATGTCTCACGCAACTCGACCACACAAAAGCATTAAAAATCGATACTCAAGTGAATATTAAGCCTAAATCTATCTCTAGAGTCTAGAACATAATAGATGTTCATCCTAAATCCGGATTCAAAGAGGATATGTCTACCGCAACTCAAACCCAAATAAAGAAATCATGGCACCAACATTAATTTGTAAAATGAGCTTCATACAACACCATGAGTAATGAATATACATATAATAAAGGTAAACTTACATACAAACTCACAACAAATGGAAACTACAAAGGGAAGAGAGAAGAGGAATCAAAATCTCTAGCGGTGTCAATCAAGATCCAAGAATCATCCGCCCCCAATCGTCGAGTTGCAACCTCCATTGATGCTTTTCTAAGCTCTAAACTACAAAGAATGGAGGTTTGATGAATTGGGAATAATACCCCAACACATACCATAGAAAATGACTGAAAATCTATTATATACAATTACAAAACTCGCACGTTCGCTTTGCGAAACAATCATTCGCCTATCGAACCTCAAAAAATGGCACTTAAGTGCCTCTGAACAGTTAAACCGACTCTTTAAAATTCCAGACGTTCGCAGTGCGAACGATTTATTCGCCTAGCGAATACTTGCTGCTCAGTTCGCAAAGCAAACTTTGGTCCTTTTCTCCCCTGTCTCGTTCGCTGGGAACTTGCCAGCCATTCGCAAAGCGAACATTCGCTGACTCATTCGCAAAGCGAATAAGACAGCAAACCAAACCTTATTCTGCACTTCTTCAGCTCCCTTTTATTTCTTCAAATGACACATCTTGGAGCCTTTATTGCTCATTGCTCCAACAATGCTTAACTACCTTCAAAATGAATAGAAAAATATCAATTGTTACATAAATGAATCAATATAGCAAATATATACTAACTAACGTATTTATACACAAAGTGGGGTTTATTCGATCGATATTTACCAAAAAGCATCGATAAGTGCTACAAAATATATATACAAAAACAGTTACATTTTTCACTTATCACCGACCCGTACGACCATGTCGAGAGCTTCGAGGCAATGCTCGACTACAGGAACGTCCGAGGAGCTATCAAGTGCATGCTCTTCCCGACCACCCTCCGGAAGGGTGCCATAGCGTGGTACAAGAGCCTCGCATCGGAGTCCATCATCACTTGGAAGGAACTGAAGAGACAGTTCTCCAGGTATTTCACTGCTTCCCGACGCCACCCGAAGATGAAAGCCTCCCTGGAAGCCATCATCTAGGGACAAGACAAATCTCTCCGGGATTACATCGAGAGATTCAACCAGGAAGCCGTCCAGGTAGCCACCACGGACAACATGAAGAAGTTTTTGATCGAGTGAGGACTACGACCTTGCACCGAGTTTGCCAAGGATGCGGGCATTCAAAGGCCCCACAACTTGGAAGAGCTCCTCCACAAGGCCTAAGCATACATTCAGTGTGAGGAGGTGGAGGCCGCCCATTATGCCCGCGACTCGCGACATCAAGAGGGCCCCCGAAGCTCCTGGCACGAAGACTCTACTGCCCCCCGACGAGGGGGAGAAAGAAGAAGAGAAGACCGTCCCAGAGACTCTCGTGAGCTGAGAGGTCCAGCTGGCCGGTTCACGGAGTACACGCTACTCACTTTTCTCTGCGAGCGAATTCTGCCTGAGTGCATCAACTCAGAATTCCAGAAAGGAGGTGTCCGCTTTCTAAAGCTGACACCACCCAAACCAAACGTTGACAAGTCCAAGTACTGCAGGTTCCATAGGAGCCACAGACATGTCACCGAGGACTGCATCCACCTCAAGGATGCGATAGAAATCCTGATCAAGGAGAGGAACCTCAAGCAGTACACAAAGAGGAACGACACCCCCAGATAGGATGCCCGGGAGACGCAAAGGGTCGAGGAGATGACCCCTTCCACCGGAGAGAATGGACTGCAGGTCGCTTTGAGTGTCACCCGACCAGAGGACTTCTACTTCCCCGACGAGCCTGAGATCCCTGTGACTGCTTGTAGCCCGTGGGAAAGTTTCCCCGCCGCAATGGTTATATCCGACGGGGGGTTCAACAAGGTCTCCGTGGGGTCGATTAAATGGAAGTTTGACGAGCTTATCGACGCGAGCTCAGCGCAGACTGCCACCTTCGAGAAGGTACGAGGAAAGTCGAACCCCATCACCTTCTACCTCGAGGAACTGTCGGGCGGTACCCCCAACTCCACCATCTCTCTCCTAATCAGGGCGCATATGGCGAACTTCGATGTCCGCCAGATCCTAGTCGACCAAGGGAGTTTGGTGGACATCATGTACACCCACCTTTTCGAGACCCTCCAGCTCAATGCAACACATATGACCCCCTACATGGGCTCAGACCTCCAGGGTTTCAACGGCACCACCACCAGACTGTGGGGCTATGTCGAGCTGATGGTTACCTTCGGGAGTGACGACACTGCCCAATAGGTCAAGACCCGCTTACTGGTAGTGAAGTGCCCTTCCTTATACCGGTGCATCCTGGGAAGAACGACTCTGGCCGAGCTCACGGTGGTACCATCTACAGTTCATCTGAAGATGAAGTACTACACGACCAGAGGTAGGGTCGTCACCCTCCACGGGGATATTGAAGCTGCTAGAAGATACTTCGAAGCTGCGACCAAGGGTCTGAACTCGATCAACGTCAAGTCCAATACCAGAGAGAAGCCAGCCCCGGAAGCAGAGCAGAAGCCACTCCCACGCGTCGACACAGTAGACCTCGACAGTCGCTTCCCCAGCGAGCAGGAACAACGAGAAGCAGCGGGCAATGACCTCCCAATCGAAGGCAATGGGCAGCCTCTCCACCCAACATGCCCCATTCCAGATAGAGACTTCGAGCTTATCACTCTCGGGGACGATCCGAACAGGAATGTGAAGATTGGTACCGAGCTCCCCGACCTGGAGAGGAAGCAGTTGAAGGCCTGCCTCCGGGAGAATGCTGACTTGTTCGCGTGGAACGCGTCGGAGATGCCCGACCTCGACCCAGATGTGGCCTGCCACCAGCTTACTATAGATTCGGCCGCTAGGGCTACAGTGCAACGTAGGCGTAGGCAGTCTCCTTAGAAAGTAGAGGCTGCTGAAAAAGCTGTAAAAGACCTCTTAGAGGCAAATTTTATTTCGGAAGCCCGGTACACAACCTGGTTGTCCAATGTTGTACTTGTTAAGAAAAATAATGGAAAATGGAGGATGTGTTTTGATTACACTGATCTTAACCGGGCATCCCGAAAGATGCTTATCCACTGCCTAACATCGACCAGCTGGTCGACAATTCCTCAGGTTTCAAATTATTGTCATTCATGGACGCTTACTCCGGGTACAATCAAATCCCCATGGCGAACGCCGACAAGCAACACACAACCTTCATGACCGGGTTGGGCAACTAATACTACAATGTAATGCCCTTCGGCCTGAAGAACGCCGGCGCGACCTACCAGCGGATGATGAACAAAGTCTTTCGGGGAGAGATCGGTGACATGCTCGAGGTCTACATGGACGACATGATCGTGAAATCTGTAGAAGTCAACCATGCTGCCCACCTCAAAAAGGTATTCGACATGACGAGGAAATGCAAGATGCGGTTTAACCTAGAAAAATGCACCTTCGGCGTCCGGGCAGGCAAGTTCCTCGGCTTCTACCTCATAGAGTGAGGGATCGAGGCGAACCCTGACAAGTGCAGGGCATTCTCCAAACTCCTAACACTGAACTCAAAGAAATTGATACAATCGCTAAACGGGATGTTCACCTCACTTTCCCACTTTGTGGCCAAATCAGCGCAATACACACTCCCATTTTTCAAACTCCTACGTAAGGAGGCCACATTCAAATGGACCGAGGAGTGCGAACACACGCTCCTCCACCTTAAACAATTTCTCTTACAACCCCCGGTCCTCTCACGACCAGAAGACGAGGAGACGTTGTTCTTATACCTCACTGTCACGAGTAAAACAGTCAGCGTGGTTCTAATCCGGGAAACCTCCGACGGGCAAAAACCGATTTACTTCACCAGCAAAGCCCTACAGGGTCCTGAACATAGATACCAACAGATTGAGAAAGTCACTCTGGCCCTCGTCACCGCGGCCAGAAGACTGCGACACTACTTCTTGGCCCACACGATCATGGTGAGGACCGAGCAACCAGTGAGACAACTCCTCGGCCGGCCAGACATGGCGGGTAGGACGCTCAGATGGTCGCTCGAACTCGCCGTGTTTGACGACCAGTATGAGGGGAGAAAGGCCCTGAAAGGTCAGGAGTTGGCCGACTTCGTGGCGGAGATGACCATCCCAGAACCTTCGACCGACGGATCCCAAAAATGGGCGATCTACGTCGACGGGGCATACAGTTCGACAGGAAGCGGAGCGGGCATCATCCTGGAGAACGAGGAAGACATCCTGGTCGAGGTCTCCCTCACATTATCCTTCCCGAAGTCAAACAACCAGGACGAATACGAGGCTTTCCTCGCCGGGTTACGACTGGCCGGGGATCTCTGCGCCAAGGAAGTAAAGATATACACCGACTCCCAGCTCGTGGCCTCCCAGGTGCGAGGAGAATACCAAGCCAAGAACGACAACCTCATCGAGTACTTGGCTCTGGTGAAAGAAATGATGAAAAAGTTCACCTCGGCGGAAGTAAGTCACGTCCCACGCGAACACAATACTCAAGCAGATGTCTTGTCGAAGCTCGTGAGCACAAAGAAAAAAGGCGCGAACAAGTTCGTCATTCAAGAAGTGCTCCCACGTCCGAGCATCGAAAAAACCATCCCCACGCCTGACGTGAACACCATTGGAGGCAACCACGACTAGATGACCCCGGTATACGAGTACCTCAGCACGAGAAAACTGCCCAACGAACCTAAGAACGTCGGAGTAGTTAGGCGACGTGCCTGCTCCTATACGTTTGTCGAGGACAAGTTATATCGACGCGACTTCTCGATTCCCCTCCTCAGGTGCGTCGAGGAGTCCAAGGTCCCCGGCATACTCCAAGAGATCCACGAGGGGATCAACGCGCAACACCTTGGCGGACGCTCCCTAGCCCGTAAAGCGTTGCGAGAAGGATACTACTGGCCCACCATGCAGCACGACGCCAAGGAACACGTCAAGAAGTGCGACAGATGCCAATGACACGGGGACATGCACCTGGTACCTCCCAGTGAGCTCAAAACGTTGTCGTCTCCGTGGCCGTTTGCCTGGTGGGGGATGGACATCCTCAGACCCTTCACCGTGGGTTCATACCAAAATAAGTACCTTATCGTCGGCATTGACTACTTCACCAAGTGGATCAAGGCCGAAGCCCTGGCCAAAATCACAGCTCACAACATACTACATTTCTATAAGAGGAATATACTTGCCCGGTTCAGAGTGCCCCAGGCAATTTTCACTGACAACGGGACGCAGTTCACTGACAAGAACTTTCAGGACTTTGTCACCAAGTTAAGCACGAAGCAACACTTCACATCAGTCGAACACCCACAAACAAACGGGCAAGCCAAAGCCGCGAACAGGGTGATACTGCGAGGTTTGAAACGAAGACTGGGCGATGCCAAGAAAAGGTGGGTCGAGGAGCCACACAGCGTCTTCTGGGCCTACAGAACAACCCCGCACTCCACTACCGGGGAAACCCCATTCCGACTGACCAACGGAACTGAGGCGGTAATCCCAGTGGAAATAAGGGAACCCTCGAGAAAGACCTAATCTCCCTTCAACGAGGAGATGAACGATGAGGCCCTAAGGGAGGAACTCGACCTGGTCGAGAAGATACGGACGGGCGCATCCCTCCGTGAAGCCTCACTCAAATAGAAGATAACTTTACGCCATAACAATAAAGCTATTAAACGCGAATTTCATGTAGGCACCCTCGTCCTACAAAGGAACCAGAAAGATTCGCGTGAAGGCAAGCTCACCGCGAACTAGGAGGGCCCCTAACGCGTTCGCGCGAAAACGGGGACGGGAGCCTACTACCTCGAAAATCTACACGGGGAGGAACTTGCTCAACCATGGAATGCTGAAAAGCTTAAACAGTACTACAGTTAAACACTGCCCGCGACCCATCTGCGTCGCGACCACGGGGGTGCACTAAGGTACAAACGCGACTCCCCTCCTCGAGACAAGAAGACAAGGGCACGCGTTGTGTGTGCGTGAGGACCCTTGATCCGACGGGGATACCTCGACCGAGCTCCACCGTCGCCGTACCAACTAGGCAAAAAGCCCAGCTCGCGATGGGAAGTTCACGCCACGAAGCTAAGACCTCGACCGAGCTCTTAGCTTTGTCGAAGGTCGGAATACAGCTCCGGCTACTCGACCAGTTTCCTACACTGTCGAGGATCAACAAAGTCGAGCAAAGGCCCCAAATACTTAGACAAAAACAGGAAGCAAATATATAATCAACATACAAGCATCACACACGAAATAAGAAAAGACAATGCATTAAAGTCGGGCAGAAGCCCATTATTTAAAAGGTACAAAAAAGGAATCCAAGCCCCTGGCACGTAGGCCGGGAAAAAGTCAATACAACATTAAAAAATTGGTGCGCAGGCCAAATCAGCTAGATAAGAAAGAAAACTAAACAACTGCATATTCCTCAGGTTGCTCGTCCGTCATGTTCTGGTCGTCCTCATCCTCCTCAATTTCCGGTGCGACAACCCGACCTTCTACCACCGGATGGTAAGGACCTATCCCCGCGGTGATGAGCTAAACACCTGGATTCACGAGCTAGAACTGCTTCACAGTGGCAGCAAAGCCCACCTCGACAGCTCCAAGGACATCTTGCTCGAGCAAGCTAATCTTCGATATCATTTAAGCCCGAGAAGTCAGCAGCTTGTTCTCATTAGTTTCATCTTCAGTGGGTCTGGCAGCCTGCTCTAGCTCAGCAATCCTCGCCAAGAGATTCTTCCTCTCATCATCGGCGTTCTTCAGCTTCTCCTCCATCTTCCCGTGAAGCTCGACCTGGGCTTCATTCTGCTTCCTGCACTCCGCGAGGTCGGCGGCCAACTTCTGCATCTCCGTGTCGACAGACGCGAGCTTACCCTGTAAATTGGTCAACTCGGCCGACAGGCAGGTCTCGTCGTTAAGAACCAAGGCTGCCTCATAGATACGCATCACTGCAACCATGTCCTCCGACAAGGTTTTCCTCTTCGTGACACGATCAACTCTCAAGATGGCCTTGGACTCAACGGCGCTGACGATCGAAGAGTTAGCCCCGGAGAAGAGGGCAGGCTTGAGAAATCAGGGAGGGAGCACATATTTCTCCTCAGAAGTGTTGTCAGTAAGATCGACGTGTATAGGCTCGCCGACGCGCTGCCTCTTCATAGAGTCCTGCGAGGTCGGGGTGTTGCTGCCTTGTGGGGTAGAGGACGAGCCACTGGGTCCCGATTGGGGATCGGGCATCTGCTGAACCTGGGTGACTCGCCCCTTCCCGGCTTTCTTCGTGCCTCGGGTGGCTGCCAGCTTCTTGACACGTTCCTCCATGCTTGACATTTTGCCTGCAAAAGAAAAATAAGCACGTCAGCAAACCAATGGGAGAAAAGTATGAGGGGAGACTGAATGAAGGAGTTGCCTGCTACCTAGTAACCGGATGGCTTCCTCGTTGGACGCTGTCTCGAGGAGGGTTTTCGTGTTAATCAACCGAGTCTTCTCTAAAATCTCCCCGCGCTCGCCGCGGATAAATTTCCCGTTCGGAGTCACGAGCTTCGCGGGTTTGAAACCGGAGACGAACTTGGTCAACTCCTGGTAGACCAGCCGATCCTCCTCATCCAGCGCGCCCGAACTGATTATATAGTTGTTCGTGCTCCTTTCGAAGTGCTCCTCCGTCCACTGCAGGGGGAACTTTACCTCGAAGACGTCTACCCGTTGCCCATCTTTCTCTTTGGACACACGGTTATACACTGTGTATGCGGCCTGGTGTGTGATGGGCTTGACGACGTAATATCGGGACTTAAAGTTGCGGACAGAATCCATGTAAGCCTGGAATAACCTACTCGGTTATTTAAAAGACACCCAACTGTGCCTTCCCTCGACCGTCTAGCTCTGTAAATGAAAAATACGAAAGAACAAAGGTATAGTTGCCCCGATGCCGAGGTACTGACAGACGAGCTCGTATGCGCATATGAAGGCAAGCGCGTTGGGCTGAAGCTGCGAGGGTGCCAGACCAGCCAAGTAAACACCTCCCGCTGGAAGTCGCTGAAGGCAGGCGCCAGCCCGCCTCGTCGAAGGTAAACTCGTACATAGGGAATCTCATCCCTTTAAAGCTCAAACGGATGCGGTGGTGTTCTCGAGGCTTGTATACCAGCTAGTTCTTCGGGTAACCCTCAAAACGGTCCTCGACGGTGGCGAAGGCGCCCGCGGCGTCCGTAGCAAACAAGGACGGAACACCCAGAGGCTCTTCCCCGACCCAGTCTTCAAGCGTCCGCTTCCTAACACCAGTGGTCTGCGCCAACGAGGAGTCGGGCTCATCGTTGGTCTCTATGATTCCCTTAACCCTTGTCGCCATTTTTACCTGAAAAGCAGAGGAAATTGGTGAATTCGATATTCCAGATCAAATTCACCCTTCCACCACAAATCAAGTGAAAGGGCGAAGAAAGGATACGAGGAACTGCTCAATAAACGTCCCCGGGAAGCTCCCGCGCTGGGGGAGTCTGGTCCCGCGTGGTCGTGAATCCCTCCCCGGATGATTACATTCCCTCCGACCATGTTTTCTGCGGGTGCTAAGCCCTCGGACCCTCCCCCGCGTTAGCGAGAAGCCGAAACATAAAGCTCGAGGTCACCCACGGGTATGCTCGGGACCTTTATCCCACATCCCCGGGACATTCATCCGACGTCCTCGGGACCTTCATCCCACTTCCTCGGGATCTTCATCGAGTCCTCGAGCTCTTCAACTTATCTCCCCGGGGAATTCATCTCAGCTCCCCGGGACATTCATCGGAAATTTAAAGGAATTCCGTCATTTTCGCCAGAAACTCCGTGGGTCCCCCGAGAACTTCATCAGTTCACCGGAAGAACCACCATGGAATACATTAAACAAAGAAAAGGTGTCAGAAATTTACTTGGAGCGGTGGTTGTTGACTGACGGTGCGACGGACTGACGGAGTTTAAAGTTGAAAAGAGAAAGAAAAAAGGTCTGAACAGAAGAGCAGAAACGTGCAAATGGCGCAGACTCAGCTCCTATTTATAGTCCTGACATGGGAATCGAGGCATTATAGGCACTTGGGTACCCTACTCCCAGCCGCCCTAGGCATTAATGACACGTGCCACGTGGCACCATGAATCCCCGCGTGCATCTTTTCAGTTCCCTTCGTGCTCGCGGCCTTAATGCGTCAGCTTCCTTCCGTCTCCCCTGCATGGTCGACCAAGATGCCAGATGGGGATAACCCCGATAAAGGGTGACCTGTGGGTGCTGGACGGACATACGTCCCTGCAACTCCTATCTCGTCCCGTGTCGCCGGTGTCCGCCACCAACCCGGTGTTTCGGGCACGGGTCTCACTTAGTGCGTCCTCGACGAATAGGTCGACCCTTAAGTCATCACTCCGATACTTCTGAGCAACGACTTGGGGGGCTTCTGTTCTAGACTGGACCAGCGCCTGCCTATTCGTCGGGAAGGCTCAACCTAATACTGCAATGAGCAGCCCACTAAGGCCCAATCCTTCCCCTTGTCGGGCAGATCCAGATCCCATCATTGTCGAGCAGGTCATCACATGACTCGGGGAGAGAACATGTGTCCTCCCTGCGGACTCAACGTGCTCCCCACGCGGGGACACGTCATCAGGTAACTACCCAACTCTGGAAGAGCCGGTCAACCCACTTTCCGGAGATCACGGGGCAGTTACTCCAGGGCGAAGATCATGTGCTGGTCTTCCCTACGCCATGTAAGTCCTGGCAGTTATCTGCATTTGACCTAGCGACCCAACCTAGTGCAGACGACCGTTGGCCCAGCGCTGGGGGCACACTATAAATACCCTCTTTCCCTAGAGGGTCAAGTATTCTAATTCTAACTCTCACTACCTTTCTGTACTTGCTTGCTCCGTCTCTGACTTTAGCATTGGAGTACCTTGCAGGTACATCCCCCACCGTCTCACCACCACTGGAGTAGCGGAGCTCACAACGTGCAGTTGGCCACTGATCCAATTCTGATCAGGTACGATCAGATAGTAACCATAGTCCAAAATTAAGAGAACATGTTTTTTTAGGGGTTTAAGCCTTTATTAATATTTTTGGTCCAAATGGATAAAAGAAAAAGAGCATAAACATAAACAAATGGAATGATATGGTATGATAGCATAAAAAATAAAGAGAGATAGGGAGTAAAAGGAAGCATAAACAAAATTAGTACAATAAAATTGTTAGTGAGTTAGTGATTAGTTGTTAGAGCAAATGATCAACGATGGTTAAATAATGAATTTAGGGCAAAGTTAATGAAGACTCATTAAAAGATTGATAAAATCAAAGCCTCCTAACAACAAGTTTCATAAGTAATGGACCTAAGACAAATAATTAACCATACTTGGACTTTCAAACATAAGTTTGAGCCACGAATGATCATTTTCCGATACGGGACACATGTAGCGCTATGTTAAGCAATTGTAGCACAATCTATGAGGAAGATCATACTATGGGAGGCCGGTCAATAACAATGTTAGTGTTAATGCATGCTAGAGAAGTGATATGTAGATCACTATTCGAAAGCAATACCGCACGAGAAGAAAAGAGGTAACGATCTCACCTTCATCACGAACTTAAAATAAGTTCCAATGATATTGATTTTCATTGATCAAAAGAAAATGAGAAATAGATGAAGAAATGCCAAATTGAACCACACAAAGATGTAATCCAAGGCAAAGAACAAAAGGAATGGAAGGAAAAGGAAAAGGAACCAATAGTCCCAAAAACAAGCAAAAATCACATTCTGGACACTGGTTAACATATTAACCATTTGCAGTGCAAAACTGGTTAATCGATTAACCAGTGTAAAATTGCAGTTTTTGGCGCAGAAACCAACTATTAATCAATTAACTAGTTTGTGCTTGTTTTTGGTTAATTGATTAACACTGTAAAAATAGCAGAACATCAATTTGAAAGTTGCAAAATCCTTGATCAATCATTTCTTCAAATACCTCATGATCGAGGATGCAATTATGCACGAAAATCAAGTAAAACAATAGTAAAAAACACCAATGGATCACAATTTGCAAGATCCAAAGATCAAGCAACAAGAATCAACAATAAATCATATTCTGAAGGATGGATCAAGAACAACAATGGTGGATCAAGAGTTTAGCACTTCCAAATCTGAAGTTCTTCAAATCAACTTCAAGAACCACACTCCAAAGCCTTGATCTACAGAAATTGATGATGAAAAAGTGTTTGGATTGAGTTTTAGCTCAAAGATTTGTAAGTTCTAATGATGAACTTACTAACTTTCAATGGAAGAAAGAGTTTTGGTAAATTTGGTAGTTGGAGAAAATTGAGAGAGTCAAGAAGAAATTTGACAAGGTGAATTTGGCTATCAAAAGCTTGAAGAATGAATGAAATGAGGGTTTTATTTATAGAGTTTAGGCTTGGGAATTTTGGTGGCTTGGAGTTTGGTTTGGAACCAAAATTAGGCTTGGAATTTGAATTTGGAGGCAAAATCAAGATCAAGTGGTGATTAGTGAAGGTGTATGGTGGGAATTAATTGTGATGAGGTATGAGAATTATTTGGAAGTGATCTAGAATATTCTCATGATAAAACATTTGAAACTTAGTGCCAAAATGCCACAGAATTTGAATTTGTTGTTTTTATCCAAAAATTACACGTGTTAATCGATTAACCCGTTTTAGGCAAATTTTGGTTAATCGATTAACACATTTAAAAAAAAAGAGAAAAATGGCTTTTTACTGTGTTGTCTTGGCTCTGGCTCGATTCTTTTGACTTGTAAAAGAAGGCATGGAAATAAACACGTGAACCTTGGAATCTCTTGAATAATAATCAATTAAATCTTGGAAGCTCTTGATCAGATGATTTTGAATTACTTGCAGATCAACTTTAACTTTGTTCAAATGAATTTCACTCGAGCTGAGGAACTGATTTTGATATTCTTGGTCCCAACCTCTTCCTGAAAAAGTTAGTAAAGGGGAAACAAACATATTTTTGGATTTTGATTAAAGGGTTAGTAAACATAAACAAATAATGACAAGTAAGAAACACACAGATGCTCGGTGATCCCTGCAAGGCATAAACCCAAAGATGAGAGGGATAGAGGAACCAAAGCTTAATCTTGTTTGTGGTATGAGATGCAAATGAGATGTGAGAAATCTTAGGGATAAAAATTAGGGTACAACCGGTAGGTATAAACCAACATTGTCTAAAGATTGCCCCTGAGATTTGTTAATGGTCATAGCAATTGAAACAATAATGGGGAATTGTCTTTTCACCAACTTAAATGGCCATGGTGATTGTGACGGTGACAAAGATATTTTGAGAATATAAATGATGTTACTTATATTCTTTCCTAAAATGATCTTAGATTCAAAGACCTGATTAGCAAACCTTGTTACAGTGAACCTTGTACCATTACATAAGCCTTCAGACTTATATAAGTTGCACATCAACATAATAGTGGCACCAATCTTCAACTTGATTGAATGATTAGACAATCTAAAAGTTTTCAGAGCATTCAGAAATTCATGAGTCAGTGCTCATATGCATCAAAGTCCGTAGCTGCAGATCTATCAATAGAATCACTATTAAAATATTCCTTTTCTCCTCCTATAAATTTAAAATAACAGACCAATGTAAAATAATATTAATAAAAAGTATAGTATATTATTAGCATTAAAACAATGAAACAACATGTTTAGTACCTGAAAGAAGATTTGTGATGTATTGATTAATATTAGCGACAACTTCAATTGTTGAAGCCAATATTGCACGACTTTGCAAATAGTTGGGATCATGGTAGTTATGAATGATATTGGAATAGGTACTCTCAACAATAGCCTCAATAGGATGTGAAAAATTAGAAATTAGAAACTCATCAGGAATTGAAATTTCAACATAAACATCATTAGGCTCAGACATGGTACCATCTCCAATACGCGATATCCACTATAAAAAGATGTGGACTTCCTCTAAGTTAGAAGTACTTGCACCACTTTGTAGGCGCATGTTTTTTGTAAGCCTGGGGACTCTACATTGATCTCAAATATAAGAAGCATTAATTGTTCCATGAATAATATTATATAATTAAGAGTTAAAGTTCATGAATATCATCTCAGATTTTCAGCCCAAAGTGGATGTCAACCACTCCCCCAACTACATTCACATACTCTACTTTTTGGAACCCTGCATCAGCAATAATCGACGCAAATTTTTCTTGCAATCCATCAATTTTCAACATTAGTCAATACAGAAAAAAAGATAACTCATAACAGAATACAGTGCTAAATAAAAAGCCAATAATTTTGTGACAAGTTTTTTCATGTTTGATATTTTACTTGGATTAGTAATTGGCACAATAAAATGAGTATATGTGATTTTACAGACATATATCAATAGATTGAATAATGATATAATGAAAGGGAGAGTAATAAAATAATTAATATTAGTTAGATGAATTTTATTAGTATTTTGATGTATTAGGAGTTATTTTATATTATGATGTTTTCTAGAATATTCTTAGGACAGTTTGGGTTTTTAATAGTTGTTGGGCTTTTAGGTTAGATTATTCATTAGTGGCATTATATAATGTAGTGTCTTTGACACATTTGGGGATATGAATGAAAAGAAATGAAGTTTAATTTTAATAGTTTAGTTTTATCTTTCTCTTATTTTTAATGCTTTTCATAGTTTTGTTAATTTAGAGTTTTTCTCCCTAACAATTTGGTGCTCTCATTACTGTACTCAATCTCCCTTCCATGGCATATCCATATTATTATTCCTATACCCCATACACTTCATACATTCCATATCAACAACAACAACACATAATTTCTACTTCATCTCAATAATCATTTTCCACCTTCCATGAACATTCAAGTTACCAACCTCAATCTTAAGATTTCTATTCCCAATTAGAAACCCTAAAACAATATTTAATTGAAAGTCAGAAAATCAAAAATGAAAATAGAGAAGAGTTGAAGGAATTGATTTAAAATTTTGGTTATTCTCTTAAAGCATCACAACTTTCTTATAAGAAAAAATCATCAGATCTGTATGAAAGACAACCAGAACAACCAAACATGTATGAAACCCAACCACCATCGTTCATGGAGGAGTCAGATCTGGAAAGAAAACAAAGAATTTTTCTGGCGAAATTTCCGGGAACTTCTCCGGGGATATTGCCGACGCCAGCAACAAACCCAACGTCACTTCTGATGACAACTTTTGTATCATCTCTTTCGACCAAACTACCGGATTTGAAACCGCCTCCGGCGATATCTCTGTCATCATCTCCGATATTATTACCAGAACCACCAGATCCGCCGCCACTGGAACAAATAGAAGATGAATCGTTGAAGTCCAAAGAGGTAGATATATCTCAGACGACATTTCAGATTTCGACGATAAATCCGACATCATTTCTGATGAAAACGTCACTTCTAACTTCATCTCCGGTATCACCTCCTCCGGCGAAACTTTCAGATTTGCAACCTCTACCATCAAGGCCACCTGAAAAAGCTCCATTTCTATTTCCGACATTGTTACCGCCTCCAGAACCACCAGATATACAAAGAGACGCTATGGCTGTTGGTAGATCTTTCGCTTCAATTAAAGAATATCAGCTTGACGGGAACAAAGAAATGTTGGCAATAGGTTGTAGGAACATTGCAGGCTCTTTCACTTCATGCTATGTTGCAACTGGTTCATTTCCAAGGACTGCAGAAAAATTCAGTGCAAGATGTTAATCCTCAATATCAAATATTGTGATGGCAGTGACAATGCTTCTGTGTATTTACAAGGTTGTTATATTACACACATATGGCTATACTTGCTTCTATAATTCTCTCGGCACTTCCAGGATTAATGGACATAAGAGAAGCTTGATATATATGGAAGGTTGATAAAGTTGATTTCCTTGCTTGCATTGGTGTTTTCAATCATTTTATCTTATTTGAAATTTCTAAAAATAAAAAAAAAAAAGAGAGAAAGAAGTGAAGAGTGTGAAAAAAAAATAAGAAAAAAAGAAAAACAAATAGGGAATTGTTTTATTTTATATTTTGAAGATGGTATCTATTTTGTTGGAAGCGGCTTGCACATCACGAGAAGTGGAAAAGCCTTGGGAAGGAAAAAGGGAGGGTTTGCTGAGATTGAGAGGACAAGGCATGGGCGCATGGACCCCACCCTTGCTTGGCTGTAACCAATTTGAAATTGGTGTGAGACAGTTGGTGTGAAACGGTGGTGGCAATTGGGAAGGCCATGTGGGGTGCATTGCCAATTTTACCATTTGCACATTTTATGTTTCTTTGTTTTTGCTCTCTCCATGCGGTTTCACCATTACTTTCTCAAGAAAATTTCCATTTATTTTAAAACCTTGAGGACAAGGTTCAAGTGAACCCCACGGCAATGATAGGGAGAGTAATAAAATAATTAATATTAGTTAGATGAATTTTATTAGTATTTTGATGTATTAGGAGTTATTTTATATTATGATGTTTTCTAGAATATTCATAGGACAGTTTGGGTTTTTAATAGTTGTTGGGCTTTTAGGTTTGATTATCCATTAGTGACATTATATAATTTGGTGTCTTTGACACATTTGGGGATATGAATGAAAAGAAATGAAGTTTAATTTTAATAGTTTAGTTTTATCTTTCTCTTATTTTTAATGCTTTTCATAGTTTTGTTAATTTAGAGTTTTTCTCCCTAACATATAACCTATAGGGGAAACTCCGAATACTCTCTACTAAGTACTGATAGGACTCTTGACCATCAGCAACCATCTCTCTTATGTTTTAAAGCGCGTATATTCTCCGATTTCACATGTAAAACACTAATATAGTAAACAACATTCTTTCAAGAATAGAGAAAATGATACTCACATTCTTTAAATATTGGAAGACTAACATGGCTTAGTTCAAGGTAAAGGAACCTGTCGCCAGGGTTTCAATACCCTATTAAACAAATGATAAAATATAACTATAAATTTAGCACAGATTTTATTGATTTCAATTAGCTGATATGTCGTAAAAACATGCAAACCAACCTATGAGCTTCGCTAAGAACTTTTTGATGTGTGTAACATTTCTTATCCCAAATGCAACAGTGTGACCATCAATTGAATCATTTTGAAATTTTAGGCTTTCAACATTTCCCTCCACCTGTACAAGGGAACCGTCTTCTCCATAACCTATCATAATACACAGAAAAACAATCACGATTCAATACTAACAAATGAAGATAAATTAAACAAAAGTCCTTCCTGTAAGCTCAAAGTAAGTGTTGAAGGCATTGTCATTTACCCTTCTCTATGGCCCTTTGTTTGCCAACATTCAACATGTTTGGGTTAATGTCACATACATATATCTGAGTTTCTGACTCTAGAGAATCTTTAAAAGCATTTGGAAACCCTCTCTACTTAACTCTATTTATGTTATCCAAGATTTTAAAAGCAACATCCCCTGTAAAATAAATTCTCTATATATCAATAGAGTACAAGTGAGAAGAACAAAACTATTATTTTAGGAGAAAACTTAGATACATTAACATATATGCAGTTGGCCCTGTTCTCCTATTAAAATTTGAAACTTGGATTATTTTAAAATCAAAATATGGTTTAATGCGTCTTTTGCCCATTTAACTTAATTTAAGTTTCACTTTAGTCCTTTATTCAATAAACCTTACGTATTGGTCCCTTAATAACACTTTCGTTAGACAACTTAATCATTTTCGTTAAATGTTGGTGAAAAGCATTAACTTTGGTCTATATGGCAGTCTAGTTGGTATTTTATTATCTGACTTGACTTTTTTTCATTAATTTTGAATTTATTATTAATTGTAATCAAACAATTAACCACCCCAAACCCTGTTTTAATTGTAATCAAATCACTTATCTCCAAAGAACAATATAGCCTTCTTTACATTTTTCTCCAAACCAACTGAAATTAAGTTAAAGGGCTTCAACACTAATTAAGCCTCAAAATATTACTTATTTTTCTGATTAACATCCACTCATAGTTACAAAAGTTATGTTGTCATCTTTACTTCTGATACACTTTGACTAGGGATGGAAATAAGTTGAGTCGAGTCGAACTCGCCTCAGTTCGGCTCGACTCATTAAGAATTAGTTCAGCTTAAATCTCGATTCTAGTTTCACACAAACTTTCTTTTAAGCTCAAACTCGACTCATTATAAGTTCACGAACAATTTGGTTCAACTCGTTAGATTCATCTCGTTGAATTCAACTCGCAAAGTGGGACAAGGCCCTACATATCATTTCTTTTACTTGGAATGTCAATTTCTTGTAATCCTGAAACCATATTCCTTCTCTTCAAATCTCTGATGTCTTTGAAGTTGAGATGGCCAAGTCAATAATGCCATAACCATTCATCTGTGCTGGCTACAGTTACAAGGCACTTATGTTCTATCATATTAAGTTCAATCTTAAAGGTTCTATTGTGAGACATTGGAACCTTCAAGATTAACCTACCACCTGAGTCGAGAACTCTCATCATCTTGTCTTCGATCGACACATTGTAGTTTTTTTCGAACAGCTGCCCTATACTGAGCAAATTACTTTTCATTCCTGGTATGTACAACACATTGGAAATTACATACCTCTTGTCATCTTTCCTCATAATCAAAACATCACCAATACCTTCAGCTGCTAGAGTATTGTCATTTGCAAATTTCACCATGTTCTTCGTCGAGGGCTTCAAGTTGACAAACCAATCTTTCCTTCCAGTCATGTATGATGAGCATCCTATGTCCAAGTACCACTGTTCCTGGAATCTTTCTTCATCTCTTGTTGTGACCATCAACATCATCTCTTCTTCTTCATGCTTCGCCAGTTTTGCATCAGTTTCTTGATTCTTCTTCTTTTCTGGACAATCACAAAAATAGTAACCATACTTCTGACAATTAAAACCCTGAATGTGACTTTTGTCAGGCCTTCGACCACCACCTCTTCCTCTACCTGCAGCACCACCTCTTTGGTTGCCTTGGTTCTAGGGTTTTCTCTTATTCGACCAGTTTCCTTCCTACTGATTTCGACTAGTCGAATTTTTGTAGCCTCCTCTACCTTTGTTGCCATTCCAACTTCCTTTGCCTTTCTTTTCTTTTTCTGAATGTGCTTGCAAATCCATATCACTCTTCGACTTTCCTACAGCTCTTTCATCCATCCTTTGGTCATGAGACTCAAGCGTCCCTTGAAGCTCTTCCTTCATCAATACTGATAAGTCCTCCGACTCTTCTATGGCTACTACCACGTGGTCGAACTTTAGAGCCAATGACCTAAGATCTTTGCAACAACTGATCATGATGTCAACACTTCTCCACACATCTTAATTTGATTCACCAGTTTTGTAACCCTAATGAAGAAATCTATTATGCTTTCATTGTCTTCCATCTGAAGCAATTCATAAGTCCTTTTGTGAGTTTGTAACCTCACCTCTTTCACCTTCCCTGCACCTCCAAATGATTTCTCAAGAATCTCCCAAGCTTCTTTTGCTGATTCTACATCATTAACCTTTTCAAAATTATATGGATCAACACATTGATAGATTATAAAGAGAGATTTATAATCTTTCTTCTTCAATTCTTTGTGTGCTACCTTTTCTTGATCCACCGTGTTCTCTGCAAGCGGTGTTACTCCTTCCTTCACAAGATCCCAAAGATCTTGATAACATGAACCACTTTAATCCGCTTGCACTGATTCTCATAATTATCTTTCTTGAGAATCAGAAGGTTCATCGGAAAGTGCCCGTTTGGATGATTCATCTCCATCACAGTTTTGCTTCCTTGAATCGCAACCGGAGCTCTAGATACCAGATGTTGGAATTCAACCACAACCTATGGAGAATTTCACTCAATCTTGATCTCAAGATTGTTTCACTCACGCAATGACAATGAAAAGAAAAGGTTGAGAAAGAAAGGAAAATAACTTTGGATAAGAAGATGAATTTTTTGCAGAGTTTCTCTCTGCCCACAAACTGTGAAAACCTTGTTAATATTGTAACTGCAAGTGATTAACATTTATAAATTCTGAGTTGTTTACAAAATAAGGATTTCTCCCTATTTATAGATTTAGGTTCGCTTGCACCCCAAGCCAAAGCCCAAAACTATAAAATCCCAAAATAGCTAACATTACTAAAATAGGCCTAAGTCGAAATCCTGTGTGAAGCAACCTGCTTCGACACTTGGACACATTAATACAACTCGCCACACACACATTATGCTAGTTCGACTTATCCTTGTTTGTGTCGAGCTACACTACTTCGACACAAGGAATTACAACTCAAAACACCACCTAATTCATTGTGTCTAAGCTATCTACATTCATCATAGACCTTATCTTCTTGAAAAATTTGACTTGTAGTCCCTTCGTCATGATGTCTGCAATTTGATTCTCAGTTCTGCAGTGTTCCAAGTTCATCTTACCTTCTGCTACCTGCTCTAGAAGATAATGGAACCTCATTTCGATGTGCTTGTTTCATCCATGTGCTATCAGATTCTTCGTCAGCTTGATAGCTGACATGCTGTTGATCTTCATGGTAATTGCTCCATGACTCTTCCCTGTAATCTCTTTGACCAGGTTCACCATCCACGTTGCTTGACATGCACAAAGAGAAGCAACTATGTTTTCTACTTCGCATGACGACAATGCCACAACTAGCTCCTTTCTCGATCTCCAAGCAACTGGTGCACCACCTAGCATAAACACATATCCAGTTGTGGACTTTCTATCCTCAGCATCACTACACCAACTTGAGTAACTGTATCCCACTAATTTGCATTCTTTTCCTTCATCAGTTGCAGGAAACAGAATACCGTAGTCGAGAGTTCCTTTTAGATATCTCAATATCCTCTTCGTCACTGCTAGGTGTGATACATTTGGCTTCTGCATGAATCAAATTACCATACCCACATTGTATGATAAGTCAGGCCTTGTGTGACCAAGGTATCGAAGTGACCCAATAAGTCTTGTTAGTTCTTGTTATTGGCTAGAATTTTGCTAAAACAATGTTGTTGTTGAAGATGTCATATGTCTGATGTCTTAACATGAGTTACTAACATTATGTTATGAAGGGTTGCAGTTTTGTGTGCTGATGTTAAACATGATGTCTTGACATCAGTTGTCATAACATCAGTCTGATGTGTTTTGTTAGGGCTACGTGTATCAGTTGTTTTTAGAAGATCTGATTGAGAGATTGCAGGCAAAGGTCTTGGTTTAGATTCTTTCTGTGGCAATCAGATGTGGAGCAGATCTTGTTACTATTTTTAGGGCTGAAAGATATGAAAATATTTAAAGAAAAAATCTGTTTTTAAAAACAAATCAAATCAGATATTTTGAGTAGTCTAGGCCCAAGTCTGAGTTTCTATTTAAAGCAACCACAACCCTACTTGGAAACGACGAAGACCATAGAGTGTATACTAAGTATCAGTTGTTAGAGTTTTCGTTTGTTTTTTGTACGCCATTCATGCTTGAATTGGTATAGTTTGGTTGAGTTGTAATTGTCCTCTCTAAAGCTTTTAAGCAAGAGAGTATTGTTCTTGATCAAAGCTTTTAAGCAAGATCAAGTTGTGAACTTTGTAATCTTTGAGTTGTATCACTGAGGTGATTAAGGGGGGGGGGGGGGGGGTGAGTGGTATCTCATATCTAAGAGGTTCTTAGATAGAAGTGTCATTGGGTAGTGATTAAGTAAGGAGATTGTCAACTGGGATTATTGAGTCTGTAATATAATACTACTAATAGTGAATTTCCTCCCTGGCTTGGTAGCCCCCAAACGTAGGTAGTTAGACCGAACTGGGTGAACAACTCATTGTGTTGATTGACTGTTTTATTGTCTTGTTCATTTAGCAGATTGTGTTGTTGTGACATCACACTTAACACCATACATCTGATACCAGAATTTTAATTGGTATCAGAGCAGGCATCCTGCTCTGCATCTGGGTGAGATCTAGGGCTGTTACTTTCTGGTACTATGGACAAGGAGAGTGGTGGATTTGTGAATAGGACCCCTATTCTAGATGGCTCAAATTATGATTATTGGAAACCTCGCATGGTTACCTTCTTGAAGTCCTTGGACAGCAGGGCTTGGAAGGCTATCTTAAAAGAATGGAAACATCCTGTTATTGTTGAAAAAGATGGAACATCAAAGCTGAAACCTGAGGAAGAGTGGACCAAGGAAGAAGATGATCTTGCGCTTGGAAATTCTAAGGCTTTGAATGCCATTTTTAATGGTATTGACAAGAACATCTTTAGGCTGGTCAACACTTGTGAAGTGGCTAAGGAAGCTTGGGATGTCTTGAAAACTACTCATGAAGGAACCTCTAAAGTCAAGATGTCAAGACTCCAACTGCTGACAACAAAGTTTAAAAATCTGGAGATGAAGGATGATGAGACCATTCATGATTTTCACATGAATATTCTTGAGTTGTCAAATGCTTCTAGTGCCCTTGGAGAGAAAATGACTGAAGAGAAGCTGGTAAGAAAGATTCTTAGATCCCTTCCCAAGAGATATAAAATGAAGGTGACTGCTATAGAAGAAGCTCAAGACATCAGCAAGATGAGGGTGGATGAGTTGATTGGTTCTCTTTAAACTTTTGAATTAGGGATGGATGAGGAACCTGAAAAGAAGACCAAGAGCATAGCTTTGGTATCTAGTTCTGAAGATGCTAAGAAAGAGAATAATCCTGAGTCTCAGGAGGAGCTGTCCCATGCCATTGTTCTTCTAGGAAGACAGATTAATAAGGTGTTAAAAAGAATGGACAGGAACTATAGATCTAATATTAAGAATATCTCGTCTGACACCAACAAGAGAACTACAGCTGAGGAGAAGCCTAATCTTGACAAAGGAGTCCAGTGCTATGAGTGTGAAGGTTATGGTAATGTCAGAAAAGAATGTCCTACATATCTCAAGAAGCAGAAAAAGGGGTTATCTGCTTCCTGGTCTGAGACTGAGAGTGAGAGTGATGAAGAGACTGCCAAGCATGTTAGGGCATTGACTGGAATATGTGCTTCTGATGGAGAGTCTAGTGATGATGATCTGACCTTTGAAGAGCTAGCAACCTCCTATAAAGAGTTGTGTCTGAAAAGTGAAGAGGTTTGTCAAGAAAGGGAGAAGCGGAAGAAAATTATAATCCAGCTTAAGGCTGATAAAGCTGAACTTGAGAATGAAGTTCTGTTGTTAAAATCCCAGCTTGATCAAATGTCCAAATCCATCAGAATGTTGAATAGTGGAACTGACACTCTAGATGAAATCCTTCAGGCTGGAAAAGGAACAAGTGATAAGACTGGTCTAGGATTTAATGGTGAAAAAAAATCTTCTTCAGATGCTAGTTCTTCTGGTACCAAATAGAACTTGTCCCATCAGATGTATCAACATCAAGGGAAAGCTCATGTGTCAGAACCCAAGCAATATGTACCTCATCAGAATACTCAACACCATGGGAAAGGTTATGCATCTAGTCCTAAACATAACATGTCCCAACCTATGTCTCAACATCATGGGAAAATGTATGGGCCTAATAATACTGTGCCTCACTATTATGGCAGAAGAAAGCCCCATCATCATGGGAAAAGACAACCTAATCATCTTTACAGAAGACAACCTCATTATCATAGGAGACAGTCTCAATACTATGGGAGGGGACAGTCTCAATATTATGACAGAAGGCAGCCTTAGCAGTATAACAGAAAATATCCTCAAGAGAGAAATCATGTTAATCACTTCAGAGAAGAGTTTCAAAGCTGGAGATGTCACTATTGTGGAAGATTTGGTCACTTGAAATCCTTCTGTTTCAAGCTCTATGGATATCCTCAACCTAATCCTCAACCTAGACAGAATCAGGATAGTCCTACTGTTGTTAAGTAATGGGTTCCCAAGGATGGTGCCACTTGTTTGTTAGCTCAGATGTCCTTAACAGGTTCTGCCAAAGAGGACTGGTATTTTGATAGTGGTTGCTCTAGGCACATGACAAGTATGAAGAGTTTGTTGTTGAATGTTGAACCTTATTCCAGCTGTGTAACTTTTGGAGATGGTGTCAAAGGAGAAATCAAGGGTGTGGGAAGACTGAACTGTGCAGGTGCTCCTAGACTAGATGATGTGTTATTGGTCAAAGGATTGAAGGCCAACTTGATCAGTATTAGTCAACTATGTGAGCAAGGACTTAAAGTTCACTTTACTAAAGATGAATGTATTGTCACTAATGAGAAAGGTGAAGTTGTCATGAAGGGTGCTAAGTCCAAAGACAACTGCTATCTATGGGATAAAAAGGGAAAACATCTAGAGGTGAAACAAAGTCTGATTGATCGCAATGTCAAGCATGATGTCATGACATCCTACTGCGACATTCCAAGGATCACCAAATACTCTAGTGTTAATCTTAGGGAAAGCAAGATCATTGAGGTTGACCATACAGGAAGGAGGTGTAATGACAGTTTCTCTAAGGATGTATGTGCTGAACATTGTGATATCGTAAGAGGAAAACTGGGTATGTGTAAAAGTCAATAGATGTTAATGACTTGTGCTGAACATTTATTAAAATTTAAAAATTTGAAATGTTATACATTTTGGTGGGGGAATTACATTTATTGGCTTTTATGGCTTTTAAGTGCTCAACAAAAGCAGCCCTCCTACCCTATGCAATCATTCCCTCACTTTGCCTCCACACGCTACATCAATCCTCATTCGCATAGTCTGTTCATCTTCTCTCTAAAGAATAGAAGTCTCAACACATTTTTGTTCATCAGTTGCTACAGAGGAACAATGTCTCAACAAATGTCGTCTCCCTCCAAGAAGTCTGCGTCCAAGAGTCCCTCACATACAAAACCTAGGGTTTCGACGAACGGGGTCTCTGAGGATGAAGCTTGGGATATAGCCCCTCTCTCAATGATTCCAGTTTCTAAGACAAGACCTGACAAGCTGCAAACAAAAAGGCCTTCTCATGATACATCAGGTAAATCTTCTGATCATTCTGCTGGTAAAAAATTTGATGATAGGAAAAGTAGAGAGTTTGTTACTAGCATTCTGTTTGGAGATAAATCTGCTCCTAGGACCTCCACTCCTCAAGCTGTTGGAAATCAGAATGAGGAAGAGACTGTAGATGTTGATAAAAGTGTAGGTCAGATTGTCACTAAGATTTTTTAGAAAGGGATTCATGTGGCTGGAATATCAAGACCTTTGGCTCAAATGGCTGCTGTGCAATCTGAAGGTAAAAAGGATGACATGCAACCAGCTGAAACCAATCTTCACAGGTTGGCTATTTCTGTCATTGAAGATGCTGAAACTGAAGCTGAAGCTGATGTTGAACCTAATGTTGGAGCTAGGGTTGACGTTGAACTTGATGTTAGAACATCACCTGCTAGGGAAGTTTCTTCTAGCCCCAAAGGAAAGAAGCCCATTGAGGTTATGAATGTTGAGGATTTGTCAAATAATGAGGTTATTGGCAATGCAATTCCAGGTATTTCAAAAAGATTGAAGTCTAGAAAAGGGAAGACTGTTGATTCATCTCCTAAGGTGAGAACTGAAAGAAAAAAGAAGAAGACTCCTGGTGTTGGCCCTGCAAAGTCTTGGAGCAAGGTTTCTGGCTCATCCAAAAAGAGGAAGATAAGGGAAGACTCTGACTCTGAGTTTGATGTTGATGAGGATGTTCAAGACATCACTCCAGTGAGAAGGTCCATTTTGAAGAGGATTGCTGATAAGGTTCCTGATGTACCTGTGGACAACATCTCTTTTCACTATGCTGGAAGTGCTCACATGTGGAAGTTTGTGTGTCAAAGAAGATTGGCTCTGGAAAGAAAGCTTGGCAAAGATGCTCTGGAGATTAAGGAGGTTATGGAGCTGATTAAGTTTGCTGGGTTGAGTAAAACTGTTTCTGGGTTCTCCAAATGTTATGATGGGCTAGTTAAAGAGTTTGTTGTAAACATTACTGTAGACATTACTGACAGAAGGAGTGTGGACTTTAGAAAAGTATATGTGAGAGGAAAGTGTATTGATTTTTCTCCTGAGGTTATCAACACCTACCTAGGAAGAAAAGAGCAAGATTATAGAGAGCTGGAAGTTACTGACAATGAGGTGTGCAAGGAGATCACAGCAACTCAAGTGAATGTTTGGCCTTTGAAAGGAAAGTTGTCCGCTAGTCTTCTTAGTGTCAAATATGTTGTGCTGCACAGGATAGGAGCTGCAAATTGGGTCCCCACCAACCACAAGACTACTATCTCTGTTGGCTTGGGGAAGATGATTTATGCTGTTGGGACAAAGAAAATCTTTGATTATGGGTCCTACATTTTTTACCAGACTGTGAAGCATGCTTCAACAAATGCTATTAAAATGTCTATAGCATTTCTTTCTCTCATTTATGGAGTGATCCTGAAGCAACATCCTGGAATATTGACTACTTCAGATACTGCTTGCAATAGGGAGTCTGTATTATCCTTGCATCCCAAGTTGTTTATAGGGAATCATGTCCCAGATATTGTCTCAACATCAGGTTCTGGTGTAAAGAAGGCATATACCAAAGCTGATATGATAGCAGAATTGAAGTGTACCTACAAGGATCTAGAGGTGGTGATCAGCACCAGCACTGCTAGGAAGATGAAACTTGAGCAGATGATCAAGTCTTTGGAACAGGATAGAGATGATGAGGATGTCAACACAAATGTCAATGCTGAAGGTTCAGGTTCTGAGAAAGGTGATTCAACAACTGAGAATGAGGATGATGCAGATGTTTCTACTGATGATTCTGATTGATTAAGCTAGTTGTGTTGTTTCATTTTTTTTGTTTTGATTCTACACCTTGAGTCACTATTTTGTATCTTGGATAATGGTACTGTTATGTTTATCTGGTTTTTGTTCTATGATTTGTCTTGTGATGTCTTCTTTTGACTGACAAGGAGAGCTAGCCTAGGTCTAACTGGTAGTTTTTGACAGTAGTGAGAGGGACTAACTGTTTGATGGTTGGCTAATTGTGGCTAAAAAGGGGGAGAGTTACCTAGCTGTTTGCTGTGGTTCTAGTTTTGAGGGGGAGTTTTGTGTTGTGCAGCTTTGGAAGTTGTAGCTGCTGTGATAAGTTACCTAGCTGTTTGCTGTGGTTCTTGTTTTGAGGGGGAGTTTTGTGTTGTGCAGCTTTAGAAGTTGTAGCTGCTGTGTGTATTGTTTTTTTCGCTGCAGGTATCTCTGATGTTGGCTGAGATTGTTTTAGCCAAAATTAGCCAAAGGGGGAGATTGTTAGTTCTTGTTATTGGCTGGAATTTTGGTAAAACAATGTTATTGTTGAAGATGTCATATGTCTGATGTCTTAACATGAGTTACTAACATTATGTTATGAAGGGTTGCAGTTTTGTGTGCTGATGTTAAACATGATGTCTTGACATCAGTTGTCAGAACATCAGTCTGATGTGTTTTGTTAGGGCTGCGTGTATCAGTTGTTTTTAGAAGATCTGATTAAGAGATTGCAGGGAAAGATCTTGGTTTAGATTCTTTCTGTGGCAATCAGATGTGGAGCAGATCTTGTTACTATTTTTAGGGCTGAAAGATATGAAAATATTTAAAGAAAAAATCTGTTTTTAAAAACAAATCAAATCAGATATTTTGAGTAGTCCAGGCCCAAGTCTGAGTTTCTATTTAAAGCAGCCACAACCCTACTTGGAAACGACGAAGACCATAGAGTGTATACTGAGTATCAGTTGTTAGAGTTTTCGTTTATTTTTTGTACGCCATTCATGCTTGAATTGGTATAGTTTGGTTGAGTTGTAATTGTCCTCTCTAAAGCTTTTAAGCAAGAGAGTATTGTTCTTGATCAAAGCTTTTAAGCAAGATCAAGTTGTGAACTTTGTAATCTTTGAGTTGTATCACTGAGGTGATTAAGGGGAGTGAGTGGTATCTCATATCTAAGAGGTTCTTAGATAGAAGTGTCATTAGGTAGTGATTAAGTTAGGAGATTGTCAACTGGGATTGTTGAGTCTATAATTTAATACTACTAATAGTGAATTTCCTCCCTGGCTTGGTAGCCCCCAGACATAGGTAGTTAGACCGAACTGGGTGAACAACTCATTGTGTTGATTGACTATTTTATTGTCTTGTTCATTTAGCAGATTGTGTTATTGTGACATCACACTTAACATCACATATCTGATACCAGAATTTCAAGTCTTCTATATTAGGTTGGGTCGACATCATCTTCATCTGAATCTTTCAACAGTTGCAATTTGGTCTTAGTTGGAGTCGAAGTTGGGTTGCAATCTTGCATCTCAAATCTCTTGAGTATTTCACTTGCATATCTTCTTTGGTGCATCATCAAACCTCTACCAGTCTTGTAGAATTCGATGCTAAGGAAATATGAGAGATTTCCCAAGTCTGACATTTCAAACTCCTCACTTAGGTCACGTTTGAAATCTTCAATATCCTTCTTGCAACTTCCTGTTATCAACAGGTCATCAACATAAAGACATAGTATAAGCAATTCACTATTGCTTCTCCTTACATATACTTCATGCTCAGTTGTGCACTTCACAAATTCCTTATCCCTTAGAAAGCTATCGATTTTCTTATTCCAAGCTCTTGTAGCTTGTTTAAGTCCATACATGGCTTTGTGCAGCCTGTACACCTTTCTTTCTTCGCCTTGTTTCACAAACTCAGCTGCTTGTGCAACATAAACTTCTTCATCTAAGGGGTCATCCAGGAATGCATATTTCACATCCATCTGACATATCTGCAAGTTGTTCATGTTTGCTAGACCAACAACCAACCTGATTATTTCGATCCTAGCAACAGGTGCAAAAACTTCGTCGAAGTCGATTCCTTCTTTCTGTAGAAATCCTTTCGCTACAAGTCTCGCCTTGTGTCGAGTTACCTCTACTTTAGGATTCACTTTCACCTTGTAAACCCATTTCACATTAATTTCATTCTTGCCTTGAGGCAATTCGATAAGTGACCAGGTGTTATTGACTTCGATGGACTCTAACTCCTCATTCATTGCTTTCACCCACTTTGAATCTTTTAATGCCTAGCTGCATTGACTGGTTCAACATATGCATAGAAAACATAGTGTACCAACTCACCTTCCTCATCGACCACATCATCTGATTTAATCATACATTATTGCAACCTTGCAGGCATGTGTCTTGTTCGTCGAGGTCTGCTTAGGCCTGCTTCACCTCTGACTTCTTCTTGTCGATCTTCTCTTTCGACTTCACTAGCTAGTTCTTCACAGAAGATTCTCACTGAATCCTTCTTAACATTCTCAGTCCAATCCTATTCCTTAAGCTCATCTATGATCACGTCCCTGTTGATCACTACTTGCTTGTTCACTAGGTCAAACAACTTGTATCCTCTAGACGAATGATATCCTATTAGGATCATCTGATTCGACTTGTCATCAAGCTTTCTTCTCAACTGATCTGGCACATATCTATGTGTTATAGATCCAAACACCTTCAAATGACTTAGGCTAGGCTTGACACCATACCAACATTCTTCTGGCGTAGTTCCTTTTAGCTTCTTCGTCAGGCATCTGTTCAAAATATATGTTGCAGTCGACACAACTTCTCCCCATAATTCCTTGGGTAGACGCTTGCTTTTCAACATACTTCTCACCATATTCATGATGGTTCTATTCTTCCTTTCTGTGTTTCCATTCTGCTGTAGAGTGTATGGTGACACCACCTCATGCACAATCTCTGTGGAATGTAGGGTGACACCACCTCATGCACAATCCCTTCTTTCTCACATAATGCATCGAAATATTTTGACATATACTCTCCACCACCATCAGTCCTCAGAATCTTTAGTATTCGACCACTTTGTCTTTCGACCATAGATTTGAACTTGGTAAATACCTCGATCACTTCACTTTTCTTCTTTATCAGGTAAGTCCATAGTTTTTTACTGAAATCATCTATGAACGTGACAAAGTATCTGTTACCTCCAATCGAATCCACCTGGATAGGACCACATACATCAGAGTATATGACTTCAAGAATTGCCTTCGACCTGCTTCCTGCATCCTTGCTGAAGTTATTATTGTGTTGTTTCGCCTGAACACATTCTTCACACACTTCACTTGGAATGTGGATTTCTGGTAATCCTGAAACCATATTTCTTCTCTTCAAATCTTTGATGTCTTTGAAGTTGAGATGGCCAAGTCAATAATGCAATAACAATTCATATTTACTGGATGCAGTTGCAAGGCACTTATGCTCTATCACATTAAGTTCAATCTTGAAGGTTCTATTCTGAGACATTGGAGCCTTCAAGATTAACCTACCACCTGAGTCGGGAACTCTCATCATCTTGTCTTTGATCGACACCTTGTAGTTCTTTTTAACTAGCTGTCATATACTGAGCAAATTACTCTTCATGCCTGGTATGCACAACACATTGGAAATCACTAACCTCTTCCCATCTTTCCTCATAATCAGAACATCACAAATACCTTCAGCTGCTAGAGTATTGTCATTTGCAAATTTCACCATGTTCTTCGCCGAGGGCTTCATGTTAACAAACCAATATTTCCTTCTAATGATGTGTGATGAGCATCGTGAGTCCAAGTACCACTGATCCTGGAATCTTTCTTCATCTCTTGTTGTGACCATCAACAACATCTCTTCTTTTTCATGCTTCGCCAGCTTTGCATCAGTTTATTGATTCTTCTTCTTTTCTGGACAATCACTAAAATAGTGACCATACTTATAACAATTGAAACACTGAATGTGACTTTTGTCAGGCCTTCGACCACCACCTCTTCCTCTACCTGCAACACCACCTCTTTGGTTGCCTTGGTTCTAGGGTTGTCTCTGATTCGACCAGTTTCCTTCCTATTGATTTTGACCAGTCGAATTATTGTAGCCTCGTCTACCTTTGTTTCCATTCTAGCTTCCTTTGACTTTCTTTTCTTTTTCTAAATGCGCTTGCAAAGCCATATCACTCTTCGACTTTCCTGCAGCTCTTTCATCCATCCTTTGTTCATTAGATTTAAGCGTCGCTTGAAGCTCTTCCTTCGTCAATACTGATAAGTCTTTCGACTCTTCTATGGCAACTACCACGTGGTTGAACTTTGGAGCCAACGACCTCAAGATCTTTGCAACAACTGATCTTGATTTTAACACTTCTCCACATACCTTGATTTGATTCACCAGTTTTGTAACCCTAGTGAAGAAATCTGTTATGCTTTCATTGTCTTCCATCTAAAGCAATTCATAAGTCATTTTGTTAGTTTGTAACCTCACCTCTTTCACCTTCTCTGCACCTTCAAACGATTTTTCAAGAATCTCCTAAGCTTCTTTTGCTGATTCTACATCACTAACCTTTTCAAAATTATCTGGATCAACACATTGATGGATTATAAAGAGAGCTTTATAATCTTTCTTCTTCAATTCTTTGTGTGCTGTTTTTTCTTGATTCGTCGCGTTCTCTGTAAGCGGTGCTACTCCTTCCTTCACAAGATCCCAAAGATCTTGATAACAGAAAACCACCTTAATCTGTTTGCATTAATTCTCATAATTATCTTTCTTGAGGATCAGAAGGTTCGCCGAAAAGTGCCCGTTTGGATGATTCATCGCCATCACAATTTTGCTTCCTTGAATCGCAACCTGAGCTCTAGATGCCAAATGTTGGAATTTAACCACAACCTATGGAGAATTTCACTCATTCTTGATCTCAAGATTGTTTTACTCACACAATGACAATGAAAAGAAAAGGTTGAGAAAGAAAGAAAAATAACGTTGGAGAAGAAGATGAATTTTCTGCAGAGTTTCTCTCTGCCCACAAACTGTGGAAACCTTGTTAATATTGCAACTGCAAGTCTGCAAGTGATTACAAGTTCTAAATTCTGAGTTGTTTACAAAATAAGGGTTTCTCTGTATTTATAGATTTAGGTTAGCTTGCACCCCAAGTCAAAGCCCAAAATAGTTAACATTACTAAAATAGACCTAAGTCGAAATCTTGTGTGAAGCAACCTGCTTCGACACTTCGACACACTAATACAACTCGCCACACACACATTAGGCTAGTTCGACTAATCCTTGTTTCTGTCGAGTTATACTGCTTCAACACAAGGAATTACAACTCAACAATTTTGTCTGTAGTGTTGGTGTTTCAGCCATCCTAAATGTAAAACTCCTTGCTTGATACCATAGACTCACAGTAGCAAGGGATAAAAGGATTCGAGGTTTGGTCTGTTATTTCGATCCTACTCTCATTATCCATTTAGTGAAGCCATAAGTTAATTTTTGACACCAATTTGCATCTATTATTTTAAACATTAAGGAGTTGTTGGGGAGAGACTAATGAGTTCTAGTTACACATTCTTGAAGAGAAGATAATGTTGTAGCTGATTGCTTGGCCAAGATTATGGCTATTGGATCGTTTATTTGGTAATAATTTTCTATTCCAACTAATTTTCTATTAAGGTATTATAAATAAATATTTTTTAAAAAATATTTATTAAATAAGTAATAGATTTGATTTTTTATAATAATTTGATGTTCAAAATTTTATTATTTAAAGATGCATAAGAGAAATATCACGTATTTGAAATATCGCTCTTACAATCAAATATGTGCATAAGAGTTAATTTAACATGTTCTGATATATTTGATTTAAATATATCATTAATAAATAAAAATTATATATATATATATATATATATATATATATATATATATATATATATATATATATATATATATATATATATATATATATATATATGGGCATATCTAGTGAGAATGGTTAAGTTATATGAGAATGTGAGAATGAATAAGAACCATCAGATTTTAAAAGGAAAGGTTGAGATTAAATTGTAGTTTTCACTAAATAATATGTCATTAAAAGGAAAGAGAAATCATTAATCAAATTTTAAAAATATCTTTTAATCTCAACCTTTCGTTTTTAAATCTAATGGTTCTTATTCATTCTCACATTCTCATATAACTTACTCATTCTCACTAGATATGCCCTATATATATGTATATATATATATATATATATATATATATATATGGCTCATCAACCTGTAGAGGACTACTAATCAATGCGATTCGAGTTCCCAAATAAAGACATAATGGTCTTAGGCGGGGAAGATGAGCAACAAAAAGTGTAGAAAAATGGACTCTCATATTTGACGATACTTATAATGCATTAGGTAACAGGATTGTAGTTGTTTTGATCTCAATAGAAAACCAATTCACTCGCTTTATAACACGGTTGTGTTTTGATTATACTAATAATATGGCAGAATATGAAACATATCATGGGCATCAAAAGATTCAATTGACTTAAGATTAAATTTTATCTTGGAATTTATTCAATATTCAAATACTTAAGATTATTCAAAAAGTGTATTGTAACTTAATCACCAAGATTGTGGCGATAAGTTGTTTGTCATAAAAGGTCATTGATTTGGAGAGATTCAAAGTCCACCACAGTGTTTATTTATCTTCTAATACTTTAGTTTTCTACACTTTTTGTTGCTAAGAACTTATCATTTTCATAATCAAAGAAAATCAAGAACATAAGCGCAAAACCGAGAAAAATCAAGCAACCTTAATAAATCTCACCTATTAGGTTGCATTTCTTAGTTACATCGTCTTTTTGCTTCAAGAGATATACATGTGTGAATCTAAATCAATCATCAATAAAAATAATAAAATATATAATTTTCACACGAGTTAACATATGATTAAATTCACACAAGTCCGAATTTGCATAAGATCAACTAAGTTGGTGTTTATTTATTAATTATGGAAAATTTTGTTAATCATTTTCGATTTAATACATATTTCATATTTTTTGATATTATTAAAAATTAAATCAAATTTAATTAATCTTTTTGTAATACTAATATTAATATGGACCAATCTTCTATGCCATAAAAAAATGAAATCAATCAACTACGCAAAAATAAAATTTTCTTAATAATATTGTCCATAATACACAACTTGACCATTCCTCAACCGAATAGCTTTTTCTCATATAGATATTGTTATTAGTGAAGATTAACTTGCTTGAATAGCTCTTTCTCATATAGATATTGTTATTAGCGAAGATTAACTTGCTCCATTCATATATTTTTGTGTTAAATAATTCATTTATGTCCATTAATTAATAATTTGATTTTATGTATATATGTTTAGCATATTTCTAATATTCTAAATAAATTATTTGAAATGGTTAAATTTATTTCATTCTTTAAAGATAAAGTTTGTATATGAAATTAAATTAATATTATTAATATTTTCTTTTTATAATTGATTATTTTGAATAAATATCAATTATACTTTTATTTGTTAGTATATAATTATTTTTTAATCATGAAAAAATATAAAATATGTAATAAATCATAAGGAGTAAAATTTTCACTTTTAAATGTCAGTTATTCTATATTTTTTTATGGATAAAGACAATAAATAAATTTTGTTTTCATTTACAAAAAGAGACTAAATAAATTTGAATATCATGTACAAAATTATTAAATAATAACTAAATATAATTTTAATTATCATTAAAAATATTTGAGTGGATAGAATTTAATCTCTGGCACAATTTATTCTTATATATCAATGTAAATAAGTTGATATATATAAATCAACAATTTTAAATAAAAATACAATTAATAAAAATTCGAATTTAAATGATAATTAGGTTGTATTTTTTGGAGTAGAGACAAAAAAATAGATGTTTTTTTTAATTGAATAGAGACAATACAATAATTGAACATAAGTTAAAAGATTGAGGATAGAGTCAATAAAATATTTATGAATAAGGTATGAACAACAAAATTTAAATATATAATATTGAAATTATTATGTTAATGAAAAATAATTAAGGGATCGTGTATGTAAGACTAACACTATCAATAATATATAATATTTCATATTTAGCATTCTCTACTCAAACTATTAAACAACATGTCTCTTGTCATTCATTTACATGAAGATACACTCATAATTCACCCATGTGAATCCCCTAACCATGAACCCACACAATCACACAATACTTCCCTCACAAGCTGTTATAGGCTCACCTTAGTTAATAAAGTCATCAACATTGTATTTAACATTTTCACATGAAGTGTAACTCCAACTTATCGAGCCTAACTATACTCATGCAAAATATGAGACATTTAAAGTTTTCTCACACATATTGATTTTTTTTAATTAGAGACAAGATCTTGCACACAATATTGAGCACACAATATTGAGATAATGTGTGTCACAATTTGTTGAATAAGTGACTAATAACAAATAAATAAAATAAATAATATAAACAATTATTAGTTCAATTCGGTGCAATATCATCTATATCTTTAGAGCATTGTCTCGATAAAAAAATCACTAATCCGTAATCAACAGTACACAATAGTCTCATTTGTACTCTTTTAATTAAGTGCATTTTTCTTAATACTATTCGTTAATTTTGAATCAAACTCTTCCTAAATCTGAAACCTCTCACTTTTCCTGAAACACTCTCCTAAATATTTCACAAGATTATAATTATATGTGGCGTAATAAATCATAATTACATCCAAATACTATATCCTTCTAATTTAAAAAAAGATACCCAAAAATAAAATATTACAAACAAAATACAAAAGAGTCAATGGAAATAAGAAATGTCTCACTAAAATCTTCAAATAAGTAGAATCATCTCCTTAAATAACAATAAAATCTATTAGAGAAGGCCAATATATATATATATATATATATATATATATATATAATTTGCTAACGTAGACGTACTTATTTTATGAAGGTCTATTTTATCAACCTGCATTTTAAGAAGTATTTAACCATTTTTTAGTTTAAACTTGTTAAAACACATCTTTATAAAAACAAATGGGTGTATTATAACAAACTCCTGTGGAATTTGCTATGATACACCAAGTTGTTTTTACGAATTTGTGTTTAAGTAACATGCACCTTAAAGTGCATTTAAGGATTTTTTTGATTAAAATTTTCTAAAATAGACCTTCATAAAAATAAGTGAGTCTATGTTAGCAAACCCTATATATATATATATATATATATATATATATATATATATATATAAAAAGTTAATTAATTAATTTCAAACAGTAAAATATTAAGAGAGAAATTATATTGACCTTAATAAATTTACTTAATTCAAGGTTTAAGGTTTGCGATTACATTAGTGTTTTAAAATTTTTATTTGTTGCGTTATTTTGTTTTTCCTTCTTGGTGCGATATATGTTCAATTTAAATTGACAAATTAATTTCGATTCAGTACATATTTAATTAGTGATTTTGACATCTTAAACGCTGCAGATTCGAAGATATAGGTATTCTGAGCATTTCAATTCTGTCGTATTTATAGGTATTTTGTCGTTATATGCTATTAACATGAGGTTATGAGATTGTTCGCAGATTCATCCTTTTTAGTTTATAACGATTTTGAATTTGATTTATTTTATGTATTATTTGAATGAACGGACGTTGTTGTTTTTAGTAAAAAAAGAAATATATTTGCTATGATATTTATGGGTGCTTAAGATTATTCTATTCTTCATGGTTTAGAACTATATGACTATCAAAATGTGAAAGTTATAAAAAAAATTGTTACAATTGTTATAAAAAAAAGTGAAAGTTATAAAAAAAAAAAAAGTTTTACAATGGCCACCGAAAGATTTTCATTTTTGAGTACAAAGAAAACAAAAACATTATCTTCTACAAGACATTTGGAACTATATGACTATCAAAATGTTGATCTTGATAGATCCTATTATAATTTGTAATTTGGGATAAAGCCACCTCAAGTATCTGAATTACTAGTATTAAAACACATGCACTTTATTAGTTCAAAATGAATAATAATTTGAAGTTAATTCAAACGGAGTTAGTTTGTTTGGTAGTTAGAAGAGGTTAGCTACTTTGTAACTAATATGTTGTGTAAAGTTCTAGAAAAAACACACAACTTAAGCTTTCTTTTTCTCAAGGTTTATTAAAAAAGTCTATTTGATCATTTAACAATGTAAGTGATAAAATCAGCATCGGTATAAAACTCTCACTTTCTGATAAAAAAAAAATCTATAAATACAGATATTCTTCTTATTACAACTACATATCCCCTTTTCAAAATTACTCTCAAGTCTACAGATTAATGATTGTTGGAATTAACCCAAAATCTTTTAGGAATTCCTATTCAATCTTGATCTCAAGATTGTTAACAAACATACAATGACAATGAAAAGAAAAAGGTTGAGAAAGAAAAAAAAGAGAAACGTTGGAGGAGAAGATGAACAATTTTTCTGCAGAGAACTCTCTACCCACAATCTGTGGAATATCTATTATTTCATTTGCAACTACAAACTGTGAATACAAGTTCTCAATTCTAAGCTTATTACAAAAATAAGGGTTTCTCCCTATTTATAGATTTAAGTTAGCTTGCACCCCAAGCCAAGGCCCAAAACTATAAAAACCCAAAATAGTTATCATTATTAAAATAGGCCTAAGTCGAAATCCTGTGTGAAGGAACCTCCTTCGACACTTCGACACAAGGAATTACAACTCAACACACCACCTAATTCATTGTGTCTAAGCTGTCTACATTCATCATGGCTCTTAATCTTTTGAAAACTTCGACCTGCACTCCCTTCGTCATGATATCTGCAATCCGATTCTCAGTTCTGCAGTGTTCCAAGTTCATCTTCCCTTCTGCTACCTGCTCTCGAAGATAATGGAACCTCATTTCGATGTGCTTGCTTCGACCATGTGTTATTGGATTCTTCGCCAAGTTGATAGCTGACATGTTGTCGATCTTCATGGTAATTGCTCCATGACTCTTCCCTGTAATCTCTTCGACCAAGTTCACCATCCAGGTTGCTTGACATGCACAAAGAAAGACAGATATATATTATGCTTCGCATGATGACAATGCCACTACTGGCTCCTTTCTTGAACTCCAAGCAACTGGTGCACCGCCTAACATAAACACATATCCAGCTGTGGATTTTTTATCCTCAACATCACTACACCAGCTAGAGTCGGTGTATCCCACTAACTTGCATTCTTTCCCTTCATCAGCTGCAGGAAACAAAATGTCGTAGTCGAGAGTCCCTTTCAGATACCTCAGTATCCTCTTCATTGCTGCTAGGTGTGATACCTTTGGCTTCTGCATGAATCTACTTACCATACCCACATTGTATGCTAAGTCAGGCCTTGTGTGACAAAGGTATCTAAGTGACCCAATAAGTCTTCTGTATTAGTTTGGGTCGACATCATCTTCATCTGAATCCTTCGACAGTTGCAATCTGGTCTCAGCTGGAGTCGAAGTTGGGTTGCAATCTTGCATCTCAAATCTCTTGAGTATTTCTCCTGCATATCTTCTTTGGTGCATCATCAAACCTCTACTAGTCTTGTAGAATTCGATGCCAAGGAAATATGAGAGATTTTCCAAGTCTGACATTTCAAACTCCTCACTTAGGTCATGTTTAAAATCTTCGATCTCCTTCTTGCAACTCCCTGTTATCAATAGGTCATCGACATAGAGGCATAGTATAAGCAATTCATTATTGCTTCTCCTTACATACACTCCATGCTCAGTCGTACACTTCACAAATTCCTTCTCTCTTAAGAAGCTGTTAATTTTCTTATTCCAAGCTCTTGGAGCTTGCTTAAACCCATACAGGGCTTTATGCAGCCTGTACACCTTTCCTTCTTCGCCTCGTCTCACATACTCAGCTAGTTGTGCGACATAAGCTTCTTCATCTAAGGGACCATTAAGAAACGCACACTTCACGTCCATCTGACATGTGTGCCAATTATTCATATTTGCTAGACCAACAACCAACCTGATTGTTTCGATCCTAGCAACAGGTGCGAACACTTCATCGAAGTCGATTCCTTCCTTCTGTAGAAATCCTTTCGTCACAAGTCCCGCCTTGTGTCGAGTTACTTCTCCTCTAGGATTCACCTTCACCTTGTAAACCCACTTCACATCAATTGCCTTCTTGCCTTGAGGCAATTCAATAAGTGACCAGGTGCTGTTGACTTCGATGGACTCTAACTCCTCATTCATTGCTTTCACCCACTTCGAATCTTTCAATGCCTCAGCTGCATTGACTGGTTCGACATCTGCGTAGAAAGCATAATGTACCATCTCACCCTCTTCATCAACCACATCATCTGATGTAACTACACATTCTTACAACCTTGCAGGCACGTGTCTTGTTCGTCGAGGTCTGCTTGGGCCTGCTTCATCTCTGACTTGTTCCTGTCGAACTTCTCTTTCGACTTGAGTGGTTGGTTCTTCACAAGAGATTCTCACTGAATCCTTCTTGACATTCTCATTCCAATCTCATTCTTTAAGCTCATCTATGATCACGTCCCTGCTGATCACTACCTGCTTATTCACTGGGTCGAACAGTTTATAATCTTCAATCGAATGATATCCTATCAAGATCATCTGATTCGACTTGTCATCAAACTTCCTTCTCAACTGATCTGGCACATGTCTATGTGCTATAGATCCAAACACCTTCAAGTGACTGAGGCTAGGCTTGACACCAAACCAATATTCTTTTGATTCCTTCAAGCTTCTTCGTCGGACATCTGTTCAAAATATATATTGCTGTCGAAACCGCTTCTCCCCATAATTCTTTGGGTAAATGCTTTCCATTCAAGATACTTCTCACCATGTTCATGATGGTTTTGTTCTTTCGTTTTGCAATTCCATTTTCCTGTGGAGTGTAGGGTGGCACCACTTCATGCACAATCCCTTCCTTTTCACATAATGCATTGAACTCTTTCGAAACATACTCTCCACCACCACCAGTCCTCAGAATTTTCAACTTTCGACCACTCTGTCTTTCGACCATAGATTTGAATCTGGAAAATACCTCGATCACATCACTTTTCTTTTTGATGAGGTAAGTCCACAACTTTTTACTGTAATCATCTATGAAGTGACAAAGTATCTGTTGCCACCAATCGAATCCACCTGGATTGGACCACATACATCAGAGTATATGACTTCCAGAATTGCCTTCGACTTTCTTCCTGCATCCTTGCTGAAGCTATTCTTGTGTTGTTTCGACTGAACACACTCTTCACAGACTTCACTTAGAATGTCGATTTCTGGTAATCCTGAAACGATATTTCTTCTCTTTAGCTCTCTGATGTCATTGAGGTTGAGATGGCCTAGTCGAAAATTTCATAACCACTCATCTCTGCTGGCTGCAGTTGCTAGGCACTTGTGCTCCATCACATTGAGTTCAATCTTGAAGGTCATATTCTGAGACATTGGAGCCTTCAAGATCAACCTACCACCTGCGTCGAGGACTCTCATCATCTTGTCTTCGACAACTACCTTGTAGTTCTTTTCGACCAGCTGCCCTATACTGAGCAAATTACTCTTCATGCCTGGTATATACAACACAGTGGAAATTATTGACCTTTTGCCATCTTTCCTCATAATCAGAACATCACCAACACCTTCAGCTACTATAGTGTTGTCATTTGCAAACTTCACCGTGTTCTTCGATGAGGGCTTCATGTTGACAATCCAATCTTTCCTTCCAGTCATGTGTGATGAGCATCCTGAGTCCAAGTACCACTGATCTTGAAATCTTTCTTCATCTCTTGTTGTGACCATCAGCAACATCTCTTCTTCTTCCTGTTTCGCCAGCTTTGCATCAGTTTCTTGTTTTTTCTTCTTCTCTAGACAGTCACTAAAATAGTGGCCATACTTCTGACAATTGAAACACTGAATGTGACTTTTGTCAGATTTTCGACCACCACCTCTTCCTCTACCTGCAGCACCACCTCTTTGGTTTCCTTGATTCCGAAGTTTTCTCTGATTCGACCAGTTTCCTCCTCTACCTTTGTTTCCATTCCAGCTTCCTTTGCCTTTCCTTTCCTTTTCTGACTACGCCTGCAAAGTCATATCACTCTTCGACTTTTCTGCAGCTCTTTCAGCAATCCTTTGTTCATGAGACTCAAGCGTCCCTTGAAGCTCTTCCTTCGTCAATACTGACAAGTCTTTCGACTCTTCTATGGCTACTACCACGTGGTCGAACTTTGGAGCCAATGACCTCAAGATCTTTGCAACAACTGATCTTGATGTCAACACCTCTCCACATACCTTGATTTGATTCACCAGCTTTGTAACTCTGGTGAAGAAAATCTGTTATACTTTCATTGTCTTCCATCTGAAGCAACTCATAGGTTCTCTTGTGAGTTTGTAACCTCACCTCTTTCACATACTCTGCGCCTCCAAACGACTTTTCAAGAATCCTCACGCTTCCTTCCCTGACTCTACATCAATAACCTTTTCAAAGTCATCTGGACTGACACAGTGATGGATTATAAAGAGAGCTTTATAATCTTTCTTCTTCAACTCTTTGTGTGCAGCCTTTTCTTGATCTGTCGCGTTCTCTACAAGTGGTGTTACTCCTTGCTTCACAAGATCCCAAAGATCTTGATAACAGAAAACCACCTTAATCTGCTTGCACAAATTCTCATAATTATCTTTCTTGGGAATCGTAAGGCTCGCCGAAAAGTGCCAGTTCGGATGATTCATCGTCATCACGATTTTCCTTCCTTGAATCGCAACTGGAGCTCTAGATACCAGATGTTGGAATTAACCCAAAACCTTTTGGGAATTCCTATTCAATCTTGATCTCAAGATTGTTAACAAATACACAATGGCAATGAAAAGAAAAGGGTTGAGAAAGAAAAGAAAGAGAAATATTGGAGGAGAAGATGAACAATTTTATGCAGAGAACTCTCTGCCCACAATCTGTGGAAAATCTATTATTTCACTTACAACTGCAAACTGTGAATACAGGTTCTCAATTCTAAGCTTATTACAAAAATAAGGGTTTCTCCCTATTTATAAATTTAGGTTAGCTTGCACCCCAAGCCAAGACCCAAAACTATAAAGCCCAGAATAGTTATCATTACTAAAATAGGCCTAAGTCGAAATCATGTGTGAAAGAACCTATTTCGACACTTCGACACAAGGAATTACAACTCAACAATGATTATGAGCCAATTTGTTAACATTTATTATAATTTAAAGAGAAAGAAAAAATCTAAAAACTGCTTCAAATGAGAAGCTGTTTTGGGTAGCTTCTCTTGAAAATCATTTTTGATAACTACATCCCTCTCATCAGTCCATAAGTCATTAACTTCTTTCATTCACACGCTTCATATTTTTTTCCATACTGCGCCAATTTACTTCAAATTTCAATCTTTTGAAGCTTATATACAAAAACTTGGCACATAGATGAGATACAATCAATAAAAACAAAAAGGACAAACATCAAAATTATTATATAGAATGGACAATGTGATGTATGCAACCTTTCTTTCCAAAGTCTATGTAACCCAACACTCATTAGATCTTTCATGGTATCATAATTTGCAGAGACGCTCGTAAATACATCACCAACCATGCGTGCCTTTTCTTCTTCGTTTACATGTTTGAAACTTATTTGTGTTTTGGAAATGTGAATCAAAGCAATTTCACAATGCCCTCGATAGGGTAATGTTGTTGTTTTAACAGAAAAATGAAAATTTGAATGCAACTAATCGAAACTGGTGGCATGAGAATGTAGTAGCCTGGGCGTGGAAGATAATGCTGGAAAAAGTTATTCCCAAAGCCATGAGTTTGATTGTTCAAAACCTAAACAAAAAAAAATACAGATTCTGTAAAAGGATTCTGTAAAAAAAAATACAGGTTCTGGTCCTGCCATTTAAAGATTCTTTTATTGGTTTTTTTTATTTATTTTATTATTTGAATGTTTAAAATGTTAAAAAATAAAAAAAGCCCACATCAAGTATTAACACATGTCTTAGTGCATGCAAGAGACTCTCCTTACAACTAAGCTATTATGTTTTTATTGTCTATGATCATAGACAATAAAAACATAATAGCTTAGTTGTAAGGAGAGTCTCTTGCATGCACTAAGACATGTGTTAATACTTGATGTGGGCATTTTTGATCTTTTAACATTTTTAACATTCAAATAGTCTCTTGTATGTATTAATACTTAAACCTTGGAATTGAAAAGAGTTGTGATGAAATAGTTCCAGTTAGATCATTAGATGAAAGATCCCCGTCAAAAGAAAAAAAAATCAATTATAGTGCATCAATTCTTCTTAAAACATCATATAGTTGAACCATACAATCAGATAACTACAATAATAGATACCAGTGTCTTTTCCTACTAACAGTGAGCCTGCGAAGAACTTCAATCATCGACGCCATGAACTTCTCTTGAAACACGATATCTTTACCGTTGTCTAATCCATCAAAATCTCATAAATAGGACAAAAAACAAGTCAAGTTAACAATCAAAGTCAAGACAAACATAGGGATCTTGTCTTGAAATCCATTCAGTGTCCTTCAATTTGAAGCAAGAAACCATTGCAACACCGAGGATTTTCCCAAAATCTCCGTTACTATTTCCGAAGACATTGTTTGTTCAGGATATGCGGATTTAGATCACAACATACTTATACCAAACAACCCAGAGCAGAAAAAAAAATAGATATAGCAAACCAACTCCCTACTGATTATACTGCTAAAATCTATGTCCGCCTACACACACTTACGAACTTACCATGATTGCGGACTGCCAAAACACCACATAACGCATATGCTCTATTATCAATTACCACTAAAATGTGACCAAAAACTAAATGATAAGAAGCAGCTGGTCATGACATGTACTTTTAAAAAGAAGAGTTAAAAAAAACATAATAAAAACACAGAGACATTTCATCAAACAGTTAAAATCTTCAAGTAGTAAACAATAACACCTTCCAAGTTTCAAGTAAATGAACCAAAGAAACCAAAGACAGTCTAATCAAACATCATCATACCTTTGAAACTACTGTGAAATGGGGCACTAAAGTCCATTATCGTTTTCATTTTTTATACCAAATAAATTTATACACACAATAGAAAAAAGTGTTTTGATGTTAAGCCTACCGATTGTTTTTTCAAGGTTGAAAATGAGGAATATCCAATTAGAAAAAAGTTTGGCTCTGATATTATACACACACATGATATAATATATAAAAACACATTTCAAGCAGAACATTACCATTGTCAAGCATCTTATGTACCGAGTGAACCACATATGCATTTGTAGACTACATTTAAAAAATGACAAGAAAGCTCTTCAAATACTTCATCTCTTTCTATCTGTGAACATTATTTGACACGAGTCTTTCAATTCAAACACAACAAAAAGTTAAATATTAAAACTGAAATAAATAGACTAAAAGGGTATGAAACTTAAAATAAAGTTGAAAAAAAAACTGAAGAACACTCAGTGAGACCCTACAATACACTCAGTGAGACCCTACAATCTCATTAATCTTCCCTTGAATTTTTATTAGAGCTTCTCTCACCAGGCTACCATTATATTCAAGTCCAAAGTAAATAAAAAATTAAGACAATAGAGATAAAAATCAAATGAAATATTTTTCCTTCATATCTTTTCTGCAGAGTAATATATTTAAATATGTCTTCTTTAGCAATCTTGATATGTCTCATCTTTTCCTATAGATGTGCAAGATCCTAATAACAATTTGGTTTTCAATTAACCAGGATACAATAACACCTTGTAAATTTCAATTTATTTGCAACAGAGTAAAAGGTTTCAATTCAATTAAAAAAAAACAACAAATTGAACAAATGATTAGTATGTAGATATAAGAAAATGAGCACACTAACTTGTTCTAGAGTGAAATGGAGTCCTCGCTTATTTTTCAAAATATCTGCGAGTTCCTAAAACAGAACAATCATAAACCAAGTTAATCGATTGAGATTAGGTAATTTTGCGTTATGAAATTGCAAAAATCAGGAAGAGAAATTAACTTTATCATTGATTTTACGTTCTTGACCAATAAGGGGAGTTGTCTTCTTCTCTTTATCGTCAGAGTATGATTTGGGCTTCTTTGAGGGAACGAACTTGTCAGTCTTTGGGTTAAAAGGGGATATGTGAGATTCAATGTCTTCTTCTCTTTATTGTGTGTTCACAAAGGCAATTAGAAGGCAAAAAGCTTAATAAAAATTGGGAGGGAAATATTAAAAAATAGGAAAAAAAACAAAAAAAATATCAGTGACCGAAATTTCGGTCTTTAACTTTTTTTAAATAAATTAAATTTTGTATAAAAATATAATTTTGAGACCAAAAAGTCGGTCACAAAATGTCAGTCTCTAAATCGATGGTTGATTTTTATTTTGTGACCAATTTAGTGACCTCTACTAATTTACTAATATATATTAAATTTTGGTGGCTAATTCGGTGGCTATAGTGACCGAAATATTTTGATCACTAAATCAGTCACTAAAAGTGAAATTTCTAGTAGTGTGATTTAAATCAATTATATATAATATAAACTAAACTAAATCTAACTGAACTAAACTAAACTAAATTTAGTTGCATGTTAAAATGTTTATGATTTGTTTATTTATTTAATATTTAATATTTAATATTTAATATAAACTAAACTAAATTTTATTTAATAAACTAAATTAAATTAATATTAACATTTTAACTAATATTAATATAAACTAAGTTAAACTAAACTATATTTTCTTTCTCTTCATCAACAAAAGTTTTTAAGGCACATTTACAACAGTTTGTTATAACAATAACTAAAAAAAATTGGGATAACAGTTTTTTCATGATGATAGAGAAAAAATTATTATTGTCTTTTTTTATTATCGTGGATAAAAATTTATTAAAGATGAGACAATATTTCTTATAAAATATCTTTTGGATTTCATGAAGGAATGTCAATTTGTATTTGTTAATAGGAATCTACGTGGAATTATTTGTTCGAAGTTCTGAAGTCGGAGAATTTCCCCCGCTGAGACAGAGATAGAGGGAAAAGCTATTTCGAGGATATTTTAAGACGCGGATCAGTGAAGTGTCTTTCGACCCCGACCATATTATTTAACTTATATATTTTATATATTATATAATATATATAATTATATAAACTTGCATGTTTTTTATTAAAAAATTAATATATTAAAAAATAAGAGTCACCAATCATTTTATTTTTTAAAAATTAATATATTAGAAAATGAAGAGTGAAATATATAGTGGATCATTTTATTTTACTTTGCATCATGGAATACTTATCAACAAATTTGTTTTTGCAAAATCTGACAATTCTAATTTGTTATTTTTTTTATGTATTATGAGATATCTTGGTTATGAGTTTTTGGTTAACTGGTTTTGTCTGTAGTGTTGGTGTTTCTACCATCCTTCATGTAGAACTCCTTGCTTTATACCATGGACTCACAGTAGCATAGGATAAAAGGATCGGAGATTTGGTTTGTTATTTCGATCCTACTCTCATTATCCATTTAGTGAAGCCATAAGTTAATCTTTAACACCATTTTGCATCTATTATTTTAAACATTAAGGAGTTGTTGGGGAGAGACTAATGAGTTCTACTTACACATTCTTGAAGAGAAGTTAATGCCGTAGCTGATTGCTTGGCCAAGATTAGAGCTTTTGGATCGGTTATTTGGTAAGAATTTTCTATTAAGGTATTATAAAAAAATATTTATTAAATAAGTAATAGATTTGATTTTTTATAATAATTTGATGTTCGAAATTTTATTATTTAAAGATGAATGAGAAAAATATCATGTGTTTGAAATATCGCTCTTACAATCAAATGTGTGTGTAAGAATTAATTTAACATGTTATGATATATTTGATTTAAATATATCATTAATAAATAAAACATTATATATATATATATATATATATATATATATATATATATATATATATATATATATATATATATATATATATATATATATATATATATATATATATATATATATATATATGGAAATGCTAACATACACCTAAAATTGGTGGGGCCCATACAAAAATACACTACATCTATTTTCTTTCTATTTTTTTTCTTCATCTTTTTAATATGGGTCCTACCCAAAATTGATGGACCCCACACAAAAATACACTAAGGTGTATGTTGCTAATGTACACCTACATGGGTGTGCATTAGCATGACCCACATATATATATAGGGAACGTATCATATGAAAATGTCATTTTTATGTGAGAACATGATAATGAATCTGAACCATTAGATTTTAAAATAAATGGTGGAGATTGTGTGTCAGTTTTTTTCTCTCTCCTCCATAATTCTTTTTAATAATGGAGGAGAGAGAAAAACAAAAACTACACATAATCTCCACCATTTATTTTAAAATCTAATGATTCGGATTCATTCTCATGTTCTTACATAAAAATGACAATCTCATAAGATATGAACCCTATATATATATATATGGGAGAATATTTGGCTCATCAACTTGTAGAGACTACTAATCAATGCGGTTCGAGTTCCCAAATAAAGACATAATGGTCTTAGGCGGGGAAGATGAGCTTTGCAATAGAGAAAAATGGACTCTCATATTTGACGATACGATACTTATAATGCATTAGGTAATGGGATTGTAGTTGTTTTGATCTCCATAGAAAACCAATTCGTTCGCTTTACAACACAGTTGTGTTTTGATTATACTAATAATATGACAGAATATGAGCATGTCATGGGCATCAAAGATTCAATTGACTTAAGATTAAATTTTATTTTGAAATTTATTCAATATTCAAATAGTTAAGATTATTCAAAAAAGTGTGTTATAACTTAATCACCAAGGTTGTGGCGATAAGTTGTTTGTCGTAAAAAAATCATTGATTTGGGGAGATTCAAAGTCCCCCATAGTATTTATTTATTTTTTAGCACTTTAATTTTCTACACTTTCTGTTGCTAAGAACTTATCATTTTCATAATCAAAGAAAATCAAGAATATAAGCACAAAACCGAGAAAAATCAAGCAATCTTAATAAATCTCTCCTCTTCTGTTGCATATCTTAGTTACATCGTCTTTATGCTTCACTTCAAGAGATATACATGTGTGAACCTATATCAATAATCAATAAAAATAATAAAATATATATTTTTCACACGGATTAACATATGATTAAATTCACACAAGTCCGAATGCATAAGATTAACCAAGTTGGTGTTTATGTATACATTATGGAAAATTTTGTTAATCATTTTTTATTTAATACATATTTCATATTTTTTGATACTATTAAAAATTAAATCAAATTTAATTAATCTTTACATCATGCTAATATCAATATGGACTAATCTAAAAATAAAACTTTCTTAACAATATTGTCCATAATACCATTCCATTCCTCAACAGAATAAATCTTTCTCATATAAATATTGTAATCAGTAAAAATTAACTTCCTCGATACATATATTTTTGTGTTAAATAATTCATTTATTTCCATTAATTAATAATTTGATGTTATGTATATAGGTTTAGCATATTCCTAATATTTTAAATAAATTACTTGAAATGATTAAATTTATTTCATTCTTTAAAGATAAAGTTTGTATTTGAAATTAAATTAATATTACAATATTTTCTTTTTATAATTAATTATTTTGAATAAATATCAATTATACTTTTATTTATTAGTACATAATTATTTTTTAATCATAAAAAAATATAAAATATATAATAAATTATATGGAGTAAAATTCTCACTTTTAAATGTCAGTTATACTATATTTTTTATGGATAAAAACAATAAATAGATTTTGTTTTCATTTACAAAAAGAGACTACATAAATTTGAATATCATGTACAAAATTATTAAATAATAACTAAATATAATTTTAAATATTATTAAAAATATTTGAGTGGATAGAATTTAATCTCTGGCACAATTTATTAATACTTATATATCAATATAAATTAGTTTATATATATAAATCAACAATTTTAAATAAAAATACAATTAATAAAAATTTGAATTTAAATGATAATTAGGTTGTATTTTTTGTAATAGAGACAAAAAAAAATAGATGTTCTTTTCAATTGAATAAAGACAATAAAATAATTGAACATAAGTTAAAAGATTGAGGATAGAGTCAATACAATATTTATGAATAAGGTATGAACAACAAAATTTAAATATATAATATTGAAATTATTATGTTAATGCAAAAAAAAAATTAAGGGATCGTGTATGTACGACTAACACTATCAATAATATATAATATTTCATATTTAGCATTCTCTACTCAAACTATTAAACATGTCTCTTGTCATTCATTTAAAGGAAGATACACTCATAATTCACCCATGTGGATTGAGCATCACCAAACCATGAACCCACACAATCACACAATACTTCCCTCACAAGTAGGGGTGTTCATGGGTACGGGCCAACCCGCAAACCCACTCATCCAATCCAACTCAACCCTTATTTTTATCCAACCCAATCATGTACGGGTCCAACCCAAACCAACTCATTCAAATTCATTGGTATTTGGTTCGGGTAACGGGTTTGAAGTTTTAAACCCACGAACCCGCGAACCCAACCCATTAATATGTCACACTATTTTTATTTTATTTATAAATTATCTAGCATAATTCTTACAATGTATTTATTTTTTAAAATATAATTATAATTTTTATTAATTATAAAAGCCTAAGGCTAAATCAAATTTGAGATATCAGTTTTATTTATTCAAAGAGAGAGGTATCTTACCTTTTAAATTATACTTTACACTATTTGTATATTTTTCTAACTTTATATGAATCGTAAAAGACGTTTTAGGTATTAACCAATAAATTTTATTCAAATTGAATACTAAAATTTTATGATTTTTTAATGTTTTTGTAATATAAATGTGTTAACTAAATTGATATATTTTATTTAGAATTTGAAAATTATATTTAGTGGATTACCCACGAACCCAACTCAACCCAACCCATTCATGAACGAGTTGAGTTGGGTCGGGTTTAGTATTAAAAGTACGGGTTGAACACTCAACCCACCCCAAAAAATATTGATCGGATCGGATATTGGATTTAATCAAATTAGACTCAACCCAACCCGCGAACACCCCTACTCACAAGCTGTTATATGCTCACCTTAGTTAAGAAAGTCATCAACATTGTATTTAACATTTTCACATGAAGGGTAACTCCAACTTATCAAGCCTAACTATACTCATGCAAAATATGACACATTTAAAGTTTTCTGCACACATATTGAATTTTTTTAATTAGAGACAAGATCTTGCACACAATATTGAGATAATGTGTGTCACAATTTGTTGAATATGTGACTAATAACAAATAAACAAAATAAATAATACAAACAATTATTAATTCAGTTTGGTGCAATATCATCTATGTCTTTAGAGTATTGTTCTAATAAAAACAAATTCACTGATCAGTAATCAATAGTATACAACAGTCACATTTGTACTCTTTTAATTAAGTGCATTTTTCTTAATATTACTTGTTAATTTCGAATCAAACTCTTTCTAAATCTGAGACCAGGGACGAAGCCAGAGATTTTGACTTGTGGGGGCAATTTATTTTTTACCATATATTATTTATTTTTAGATGATAAATATATATATAATTTTTAAAAATTATTAAATAAATCTTTTAATTTAATATTTGTTTAAATTTCTCAAGTTTTATTATCAATAATAATATTTATTTATCTAACTTTCTATGAGTGATTAATAATATATGAATAGTTGTCTTATATTTATGTTCATAACATTTTAGTGTTAAAATAATATTATATAAAAATTAATCGTTAGTTGGTTTATTGGTGATTGCCACTGAATTTGGTAGACAGGACTACAGTTCGATTCCCACATCTGCGTTTGAGAGGGGATTTGTCTGATCTAGTAGACCGGATATTAATAGTAAAAAAGTATAAAACAAAATATGTTTTTTTTTTAGGTTTTAGTTAAAAATTATTTTGAAGTAAATAGAAAACTAATTTTACTATATTTTAGTCAAACAAATTTTGGTTTTATAATTAACTTTCGAAATAAAAAGATTTATAATCACATTGAATGAAACACTAAACGATTATCATGATAAGTCCACCTTGGTCCTATTATAACAAAAAATACCCTTTCAATTAATTGTTGGGAGATATTATTTCAATTAATTGTTTTATTAAAATTCATATAAATGTGTGTAGTGTTGCTACTTTATTGTAAGAAAGATAGTGGGGACACTTGCCCTTTTAGTATTGAACATGGCTCCGTCCCTGTCTGAGACCCTCTCCCAAATATTTCACAAGATTACAATTATATGTGGCGTAATAAATCATAACTATATCCATATATTGGCAAACGGCAGGACGTGGCAGCTGAGGTGGCAGAATAATTTTTTATTATTATATTTAATATTTAATTTTCAAACTCTTAAATATAAAATAATTGGGCCAAGCCCATGTTATTTATAATAGTAACCCATTTATCAAGATTTATTATTATTGTATTAAAAAGTGTTTTATAAACACTTTATATTGGTACTAAAAATTCAATGTGGGACTTCATATATTGAAAGAGACAAGATTCAGGTTTTCTTGTCCAAGACACTGTCATTTTCTCAGCTGAAGTTCTTATATTGAAAGAGACATCAATAATGCAGGATTTTACTGAGAATGATTCTGAGTTAAACAGCAGCAGTTCCCTTCTTGATAGTTCTGGGAAAAGAAGTTCATTTTCATGGAAAGTGGAGAATTTCCTTTCTTTTAAGGAAATAATGGAGACTCGAAAAATCTACAGTAAATTCTTTCAGGCTGGTGGATGTGAACTTCGAATTGGTATGTGTTTTATTGCACATAAATTATCTCCTGCATTGTATCCACTGGCAGCAATGATTGCAAACTTTTGAATTGTTGTTCTTTCAATAAAAGCTTATGTTTCAATGCTTGTACATTGCTAATCACAAGAACTCATTCAAATATAGTTCAAGCACATCACAGCAAAAACTCATGGCAAGAATTCTTATTCATTCCAACTTCCAAGGAAAGGCATGAATACAAAAGTTGAATACACATCCATGAATCAAAAGAAAAAAAAACAGAGAGTTCTCAATCCCAGAACAGAAAAAAGGAAACAAGGAGAGTGAGATCCAAGACAAAGTAGGTCAACTGTGTCAAAAATTATTGCTCATGATGCTCCCCCTATTGATATGACAGTCACCAATCAAGTCAATTAATCATAGATCAAAGCTGGCAATCGCATCTCAGTCTACAAAACATGCCAAACCAGTTTCTAACATCAAGTTCATAGCACAATTCAGCGTCAAACTAACACAAAAGCTCAAGCTCAATCATGATTCAAAGAACACTAATGGCTAACAAGGAGCACATATTACTTTATTTTTCGCATCAGAATTACAGGGCATGTGCAAAATCCACAACACAGTTTCAACTATAAGCAAGATTTCCATTTTTTCACAATTGATAATTAATTTCTTTACTAACAATAGCCATCATTTAAGCTCAGTTTTTGAAACCGTGTACTCACTACTAGATACATTCATGAACACACCAGTAGAACAAGATAGTAATTAGGTGATGAGTTTTTGGTACCATCAGTTTTTGAAACCGTGTACTCACTACTAGCCATCATTTAAAGTCCCACATTGAATTTTTAGTACCAATATAAAGTGTTTATAAAACACTTTTTAATACAATAATAATAAATCTTGATAAATGGGTTACTATTGTAAATAACATGGGTTTGGCCCAATTATTTTATATTTAAGTGTTTGAAAATTAATATTAAATGTAATAATAAAAAATTATTCTGCCACATCCTGTCTGTCCACCTCAGCTGCCACGTCCCCAATTTCTAACGCCGTTTGCCAATATTTGACGGGGATTAAAATGGACCCAAAGGTATAGGTAAGAGACTAAAAAGGGTATTAAACCTAAAATATATATAGAATATTACAAACAAAATACAAAAGAGTCCATCAAAATAAAAAACGACTCACTAAAATCTTCAATGTCCGAATCTTCAAATAAGTAGAATCCTCTCTTTAAATAGCAACAAAATCCATTAGAAAAACCCAAAATCTATTAGGATTAACTATACATTAAATTACTTTGATTGATAACTCATTATAAATATTAAATTTTACTAATTTGACCGTTAGAATTTAAATTTCTTATCGAGTAGATCATATATATATATATATATATAAATACTAACATACATCAAAAATTGGTGGACCCCACACAAAAATACACTACATCTATTTTCTTTCTATTTTTTTCTTCATCTTTTTAATGTGGGTCCCACCCAAAATTGGTGGACCCCACACAAAAATACACTAAGGTGTATGTTGCTAATGCACACCTACATTGACGTGTATTAGCATGACCCATATATATATATATATATATATATATATATATATATATATATATATATATATATATATATATATATATATATATATATATATATATATATATATATATATATATAAGGGGATCATTTGACACCAAATCCTACCCCTTTATCTTTATTCATTCAATGGATAAGATAAATTCCCTTAAAACACTCATATGTTAGTTTTAAGTGAATATATCTTAACCATTGAATGAATAATAATAAATGGGTAGGATTTGGTGTCAAAGTTAATATTTTGACACCGGTGTCAAATGATCCCCTCCATATATATATATATATATATATACTAGCGTCCAAACGGGCACGTCCGTGCCCGTTTGTCCGCTTTTTTAAGGTACACCGCGTGAAAATATTAACAGTGTCAATTTTTATAAGTTTAATTATATAATAAACAATTTGTATGATGAGGTCTATAATATTTATTCAGATACGGTATCCATACAAACGGATTCCATTACGATTTGGCGACAATCATGTTTTTCCAAATTTGTGTACACTCTCTAAGTATCTCCATCAGTTTTTGAAAATAAAACATAATGTTTGTATTATAAACTCAAATGAAATTTGATAAATATAAAAGATACAAATAGATAAAAGATTGATTTCATATAGATTTTTTTTTACATTTCTATATAAGTGATCCATGTTATATAAAGGCTTCTATATAAAAAAGTAGAAAAATATTGATAAATAGATAATTTTTTTTACCTTTAAGCAAGACTTATTCACGTTAAATTTTTTTTTAAAGTTTATATTAAAAAAACATAAACATTGAAAATATAAAAAACTTATGACATTGTTCTATTATTGATTACGTCGACTATCTGCAAAATCTCCATTACTCCTAAATCATTATAACAAACACATCAATACTGAAAATCAAAATACAATATAATCCACTATTTTGTTTTAAAAGAAAAAACATAACAAACACATCAATATTAAAAATCAAAATACAATATAATCCACTATTTTGTTTTAAAAGAAAAAACATGAAGCAAACAATTCTTTACCCATAAACAATAATCCTAACATATCATATGCAATGGAAACCATTCTTTACCCTCTTCAACCATTGCAACAACTTTATATACAATATTTTTTCATTTGGAGACCAAAAAACAAACAAAAATAAAGATTAACATCAATGATAAAAATTAAAAATATTATTTAGTTGTATATTAATGATATTATTTATAAACGGTAGGAAAATTCCTTCCGCCGAAATATCATTTAAAATCAGATGGAGTGGAGTTCTGCTCGCTTTCACTGTATTCCATTAGGTTCATTTTATAATATCCAAACACAATCTAATAAAATAATTAAAGAACAAAAATATTCATACAATGCAATCAACATTACACAATAAATTATCATTAGACACACTTAAGTTGAAAAGAAATTAAAAAATAAATAATACAAACAATATCAATGTTTCGGAAATAATTTCTCTTTTTCTTCAAAAATGGCAGTGTTGATGTTGAACACTCATAAATATATGATAAAAACTCAATCTCTTATCTTGTTTCTTTTTTCCTTTGATCTTCAATGTGGAGAGTTTATTAACTCATATCATAACCTTTTTTCTCACAATTTGTTGAGAAAGAACATAGAAATTCTAGAAAGCTTTTGAATCACTTTTTGATGTGTGAATATTTTGAACATATTAAATGGTAAATATGAGATAAATTATCCAAATCAAGGTAGTTGTTTTTCTTTTTGTGCAGCAATTTTGTGAGAGAATTTGGTGTTGTGATAATGTGAATAGTTTTTGTGAGATAGCAATTTGAATAAATAAATAAAAGAGATAGATGGAAACGGTTATTAGACGGTTTCAATTGGAAGTTACTATTTCCATTGGAAGTTACCGTTAGTTTTTCTTTTGCAATATAATTACCTTTTGTATAATAATTCAAATATATAATGAGAAGAGAAGTTAATTTTTATTTAGGTAATTTCTAAACAGTTTTTAAGGGTAAAAGAGGAAAAAAAAATAGGCTACACCAAAAGAATGTTTTGTCTTTATATATACTAGCGTCTAAACGGGCACTCCCGTGCCCGTTTATCCGCTTTTTTTTAGGCGCGCGTAGGACAAAATATAAACGTGTAAATTATAAATCTCTCTCCTTTTTTTTTTAATTTTTATTTATCAAAGTAATTCCGAGTTGTTCACTCAAAAAAATTGAAGTTGTACTAAAATTATGATAGACAAAAAACATCAATGTAAAAAAAATGATTTCCAAGATTATAGGGTGATCTTGCTTCGATTTTACTGGCAAATTATTCCGATTTCATACCCTTTCTAATGGCTTGATTCTTCAAATAGCCGAAAGTTGTAAATATGTATAATAAACAAAATTTATAATGTGATATGTATTTAAAGAGATTCAATGACTTATAGAGATTAAAGTAGATGGTTTTGAAGATTCGGTGGAAAATAATAAATAATTGAATTGATAATTATCATAATTGTCCGACAATTTTGTCAAACACACCGAAATTAAAAAAGAAAATAAGTTAATTAAAGTAAAACAACAATCAGAATAAATACAATTATTCATAATAAAAATAAGTTGATACAATTATTCATGTTTGAAAATGTTGTGCATTAACACTCCATCATTCATATCAATAAGTAAAGAGTAGCATTTATGATGAGAAATTATCTTGTGCAAATGATATGAGTGCAAAAGTAAGAGTAACCTTTATATTTCTGCTTCTAAAATAGAAATATAGGAACCCTTATTCCACTCACATTTCACTTTCTTGTCTCTTAATTCACTCTATGCCACTCTCACTTCCATTTTAAAAGAGAAAGAAAACAAACTATTGACTAAGGAGTTATATATATTTTTACAATGGAATTGGAAGTTACATAGAAGTTATTTATTTAAAAAAAAAAACTGTAGAAGTTATTGAAGGAGGTTTTTAGTAGTTATGTTTAATATATTTAGAAGGATAAAATTGGAATGAAAAAAAGGCAACACCAAAATTGAGTTTTGCCATTATATATTGTTATAGATGATCAAGAATTGAAAGAAAACTTAATAATTGTACATATAATAGCTATTAATTTTGATACTGCACTCGCGTATAAACTTTCTTATGATGTATTTAGGCTTTATAGGACATACTTTTAATATTATAAGAGCAATATACAGATGAATAGGGATTAACAATATCATATATCTCTTGAGTAATTTATAAATATATATACATATAAGAGAAGCAATACGTTATAATAGATATATAATACTTTAATACATTACTCAATACTTACATATTATGTCCTTTTAGCTGAAAAATATAGGATAATTATTGATGGCCTATACGGATTAATATAAACTCATATTATGTTGTGAACGGTGGTTGTTTCCGTCAAAGAGAAACGATTTCGCGGCAGAAGATATTGACAGGAGCTCACGGTTTTTGTTTGGTCCACGGCTTTCTCTTCCCACAGTTGCAAAAAAGTATTGTGGTTTTTATTTAATGCAGAGTAGCGTCCACTTTTTTAATGCACACACGTAAAAATATAAAAAATAATTTTTATTTAATGTTAATTTAAATATTTAAATGTAGAAAGTTATTAATAAGTTATGTGAAAGATGATAGTTATAGTTCAAAACTTTTAAATGATTGCCGTAAAAAAGTTATTATTATTTGACAGAATAATCCTAAAAAGACTTAATGAAGATGTGGCATTTTAATTTGTATCAAATGTTTTATCATTTATTATATTTGTTATTCATGTTTTCTTAAATATTTATGTTTAATTTAAATTAACATTTACACGATGATATGTTACTATAGCATATTTTAAAATAAACTCAAAGTTATATATGCACGTGAATGCAAAATTATATGTGTAAAATTTATAAGAAATTCATTATGCTATGAAGAATTATTTCTTATACAGTATATTATAAGACAAAGAAATTAAAAAGAGATGAAACATAAGAGTATAAAAAATAACTAATTTATATGGAAATATATATAGTTTGATGCATGTTGTCTGTTTCTTTTTTGTTTATATGTTTAATTTTGGTTTATAGCAAAGCTTTCCAGATCTAAAATCATTACCATTACAATTCACCAAATAATGCAATTGATCATACACAAATTACCTTCATTAATACCCACAAAAATTCTTCAATGTCACATGTTTATCTCTTTTATCGTGCAATAGAAGACACATAAAAATATAAGATGCAACCCTAACAAAACAAAAATCGTTAAATAAAAATATAATTTTTCCTTGATTTAATGTTTCAATGTAACGTAAAAACCACGAAGAAATTAAAAATGTAAAATCAAAAGAGAACAGTAAAAAGAATTGAGTAATGAGAAATACGATGTAAATAGAATAATAAGAAAAAAAATTAAAATTGGAATAAATATAAGTGTATGGAAAAAGGAACTTACCTGGTATGTTTATCTTGACTACGCTTTTCACTTATTGTTACCATTCTTTAACTGCATGTTTACAGGCTCGTCTAAAATAAATATACAAATTGCAGAAAAAAAGGTATTAATAACTTAAAATAATTGATTTTAATGTAAAGATTCTATTTATAGAAAGATCAGATGTTTTGTAAAACATGATCTAAACACCCAACTTTAAAAGACCTAAAAGAATAGGTATGAGAATCCTTACATTGTCATCGATTCTCAAAAATTAGTGGTAACCGTAAGAAACTGATAAATGGAAAGAAAAACTGACGCAAATTGATAAATAATACTATAGATTATAGATAATTAAATATTTGTCCTTGTATGGCAATTATAATCATTGTTTATCTATCATCTAGAAGAACAACATCAAAACACACCACACAAAGTTGAAAATTTCTACCTTTAAAAAACTCGTTTTGTTATACTCATTAATCACCAACCAAACATGAGAAGCCACTTGGATTGACATTGATTTGAAACAAAAAAACAACAACAATTAATACCTAATAATAAAAAACTGATACGTATCTATAAATGCTGAGTCTCATTAATGACCAATTTTTTTCTTAAAAATTTAAAAGCAAGCAGTCCTTTTGAGAAACATGGCAATGTTTTTATTATATAAAAAAAATAAAAAATACAACAAACACAATTAAAACCGTTCCAAATTTACAGCAACATAAAAGTTCCCTCTTATTATGAACGAAATCTCATTCCTCCTTCAACAAAGAAACGCCCCTATCCCAGAACCTCTCTTAACTTTTTTTTATCCATTCATTTGATTGTGGTTTTTAATATTGAAAGACATTACACGTTCGGTAAACTAACTTGTATCCCGCCATGATTTTTGTGAACTACTACCCATTTTTTTATAGTTCAAACTGTATAATTGCCAATGTATTTGAAACATAATCTATTATGAAACTTAGAGGAGGGATAAGTTACTTACAAAAGAGAAATTGAGTCGATGATTATGAAGTTGACGAATTGCGAAGCTTCGTTGGTGTCGTTGTATAAAATTCAAATAAAAATTATAGAAGATGAAGAACGAAGAATAAATTGAGAACAAAACAAAATTGTAAAGTGGATGGTTTACAAATTACAGAAAGTAGTTTTTCTAGTGAGTCATAGTTACTTTATTAGAATAGTTGGAGAGGAAGTTAGAGTGTAAAATCACTAACGGGTGGCGGTTAGAGAAAAAATAGAAAAAACTTATCCAAAAGGCTAATTTGGGAATAACAGAAAAAGGCTACACCAAATTCATGTTTTCCCTTTATATATATATATATATATATATATATATATATATATATATATATATATATATATATATATATATATATATATATATATATATAGGGTTTGCTATCGTACACGCACTTGTTTTTATTAAGGTTTATTTTAGCAACATACACTTTAGGAAGCATTTAACCATTTTTTAGTTAAAGTTTGTTAAAACACGAATTTTTTACCCAAATACCCCTATTTTTCAACAAAATTCCCAAAATACCCTAGTTTTAAGAAAAATTCCCAAACTACCCCACTTAGGGTTTGGGCTTACACAAGGGCGTCAGTCCTATTGGCGACCCTTCTTTAGGGCAACAAGGTTGTCGCCAATTGAACTGGAGACATCTCATCAAGTCGCCAATTCAATTGGCGACCTAGTGCAAGGGACACAAGGGAGTCGCCAATTGATGTGGAGACTCCCTAGAAACTGAATTTTTTCTCTATAAATAGAGGTGTTCAGCTCAGTTACTTCCACATCTCATCTCACAACTTTGTTCTACTCATAAAATGTATCGTCATCGATGGGGAAAAGTCGTCTTTTCACGAGAGAAGCCATCGATCGATATGCTGTTTTAGAACATACAAAATTTCAATAAACTTAAGAGGGAGTTGAATCGGTGGTTGGAGGGTGACATTGGTGAAGGGGAGATAATCCGAAGTATCGAGAGACTTGATCGACTGCGTGGATGGGTTCGTGTGAAAACTGACAAAGATGCTAGGGAAGTCATGTTTGGACCGAATGAAATTAGTTTGATTGTTGTAATTTATTAGGAATGTATTAAGTTGTTTGTGTTGTTTGTTGTTAACATTGTTGTTTATTGTTACAGTTGTTTGTGTCAGTGGTGTTTGTTGTAACAAAGACCCATCAATATATGAAAACATTTGGTTACAACAAATGAAAAGATAAGCTAAATTATGATGCAGATGTTCCTCCAACATTGGGACAATTTTTGTTGTTGTGTCCGGGCTGACGACAGATACTACATAGTCTTATTATTTTATCAGCGGTATCCATTTCGGTTCTTATACGCTTGCTGTTTGGGCGTCCCTTTTTCTTTCTTCTCATTTCATCGTTGTGCCAAACTATGTCACCTTGGTATGGAGGCCAATAATCCTCCATTGGTAGCATTGCGAAGCCTTCACTGTATACATTCATAACATTAATCACCTTGTAAACATCAGATAGATAGCCATAAGCATCCTGACGAGCATGTGCGCATGCTGCAATGGCATATGAGCAAGGTACACGGAGGGCCTGGAACTTGCCACAGTCACACCAATATCTGTTTAGCCTGACAGCATACGATAAATTGGGCCTCCCCTCATTATGGTCCATTGTTTCTTGTACACTGAATGTTTGCCTATGTCGGTCAAAGATTGTAACTGCATGTGTGCTGGCTTTGATAGTATCCTCTTTCATCAATTTCATAACACTCTCGCTGTATACTTGACCATACGCTAGCACTGCACTCCATCTTTCGCCTCTTGTTGCGAAAAGTGAGGCCAAACTATAATAGGTTGATCTCACTAAAGCGGTGATCAGAAGGTTTCTTATTCCTTTGAATACCCCGTTCATGGACTCCACAAGGTTTGTCGTCATGTGAAGTCATCTGAGGTTTGCAGAGAAGTCATCTGAAGCCCCATATAAGGTAGCATGAGGTTTGCAGAGAAGTCATCTGAAGCAAACTTGTAGCACAGAGACATAATTTATCTAGAGTGTCATAGTAAATCATCTGTGTCACATTTAATCATTTGAGATGGCTTTGCTGACAATGGGTGAAACGCATAGAGGAACTGTCGCAAATATCGCTGATTATGTAAGCGTTAAATTTTTATGTCTCTACTTATTTTTATTGTCTCTATTTTTTTTAATTTCTTTGTTATTTTTTTATTTATTTTGTTAATTCATTTTTGTCGATTATTTTGTAATCTGTCTAATTATTTTGTTTCTAAATTGATATTTATGCAGGAAGTTTCTAGATTTCGGTCTCGTTCCCATGAATATGTTGCACCCGACGAAGTAAGACAACCTTATATTGATTTCGCCGGTTTCGGACATGTAAATAAAATCAAGTCTTATTCGGTTGATGCAAAGTTTATACTAGATTTGCAAGAAAGGTGGCGCCCAGAGACACACACCTTCTGTTTTTCAACCGGTGAATGTACCGTGACCCTAGAGGATGTATACATGTTACTCGGTTTGCGTATCGATGGTAAGGAAGTCAATGGACCAACATACCTTGACCCATCAATTTGTGTGGAACTTTTGGGTGCCGACTTGCTAGATGAGACCTCGAGAGGCCAAGGTATCTTGCTCTCGCAACTAAAAGTATGGTATGTCGGTTTTATTTTAACTGCAGAGTCTACAGAAGATATGAAAATACAGAAAACTAGGTGTTACCTTATGCTTCTTATTGGTTTATTTTTATTTCCCGAGGGTACTGGTTCTTCTATGCACATTATGTACTTACCCTTATTGAGAGATCTAAATCAAACAAGACAATATAGTTAGGGTTCTGCTTGTCTGTCTTATTTGTATAGCTCTTTGTGCAAGTGCGCCAAAAAAGGCGCATCTACTTTTTTTGGATGCGCTGTTTTGCTCCAAGCTTAGGGTTGGTCTAGATTTCCATCCCTAGCGCCCGTCAACCACAACGACTTTTCCTTCTCGTATGCACAAAAGTAAGTTAATAACTTAATATTTTTTTTATCCTTAAAATTTATTGTGTCTAACATTTTCAACTTAAACTTCTTTTTTTTAGATGGTCGGCTAAGGGAATGAGTTACAATAGATGTCTGAAACATTGTATCATTCAATACCACAATCTTTTGGATCACCTAACACCTGTAGATCTAAGTCCTCCTAAACATTTTCTCTTCTTTTATATCAGATATTTTACTATCTAATATTTTTCTCTTCTTCAGTTCATATGGCGTCCATATCTAGGCATGGAAGACCTACATCAAGTCAGCGAGGAAGATGCAGCCGTTTGAACTACATGTGTCCCGATCATCAGATTCACAACTGTGGAGATGCACAACATTCACCGTGTTAAACTACAATATGGAATGCATCAAAACATCCTAGATCCTCCTGTTGACATCAGTAAATGGCATCTAATTAAAAAGAGTTAATGATCAATGAGACTTTGACGACTGGAAGGATTTTGCAAAAACTGAGCGTCGTAAATGGATGAACCGCAGCCACTATGTCGTACGTGAGCCGGTGATGCCAACCCCGTCTATACCAACGAATAATTATATGGCTTGGTACATATCGGTTGCAACTGGGTTTATCTCCGAAGACAGGTATTTATACGACCCACGCCATACCACCTACACACAAGAAGCCTCAACGTCTAACCCACCTCTAAGGTCATGTTACTAACAACCCCCTACCCAACAAAATTACCAACCCATTAACCATCCAAACATGCCATACACTTAACCACAATACCAAGAGCGCCCCCTATACCATCTTCAACAAAATGATTACTATCAAGAAACCCAATATGGCTATGCCCCCAACACAACACCAAGATACAGCCAAAACGAGGGTACATCATACCATAGCCAAATTGGGCAAACATCTTTCCATAGCCCTAACGCCCAAACATCATACCCTAGCCAACACAATCAACCATCTCAACAAAATTATGGCTTTCAAACACCACTACCATTTCAACCTTTCACCAACGAATCCTTCACATCAATGTCCCCCTTCAATCGTCTAGACCGCACACCAATCACCCTTTCATCACATCCAAACTACCTTGGCATGGGTCGCACGCTCAGTTTCAGTCCCCAAGACTTTACGGGAATGCAAGACATCTTAAGAGAACCATCTCAGAATGTTCCTGAGACTTCAACTCCTTAAACACCGGGCGTGAATCAACAACAAGGGGAACGAGGGGGCCGAATGCAACGAGTGAGGGTGCCTAGGGGATGTGGAACCGGTGGCCAGTTGGATGCACCCGGTCACCAACATTAATTAATGTAATATTTTATTAAATTAATGAAAATTTTATTTCATCGTGCAAAAAAAATTAATGTAATATTTGAACTAATGTAAAATTAATGTAATATTTCACCATGAAAAAAAATTACAAAGCACACCCTGTCTCCACATCAATTGGCGACAGGGTTGTGTCCCTTGTACTAGGTCGCCAATTGAATTGGCGACTTGATGAGCTGTCTCCAATTCAATTGGTGACAGCCTTGTTGCCCTAAACAAGGGTCGCCAATAAGACTGACGTCCTTGTGTAATCCGAAACCCTAAGTGGGGTAGTTTGGGAATTTTTCTGAAAACTAGGGTATTTTGGGAATTTTGTTGAAAAATAGGGGTACATGGGTAAAAAATTCTTAAAACACACCTTTATAAAAACAAGTAAGTGTATTATAGCAAACTCCTGTGGGATTTGCTATAATACACCCACTTGTTTTTACGATGGTGTGTTTTAGTAACATGCATCTTAAGGTGCATTTAAAATAGACCTTCATAAAAACAAGTGAGTTTACGTTAGCAAACCTCATTGTCGCGGTGAAAATTGGATAACAAATTATTAATTAACTTGTATCGTATTTTTAATGTCACCACCGGTCTTTGATTTATCCAAAGGAAGGGAGAAAAAACCGAATTCCCACAATGCAATGCAAATGCACTAAGATTCTAAGTTCGGGGGTTGGTTATACCTAGGGAAGGTGCTAGCATCCTAGATATCTGTAGTACTCTACAGGAACCTCTTGATTCAATTATGTTATTTGTTATCTGTTTTCTAAAGGTTCTATTCTAAAGGTTGGAAAACCCTAGGGGTTAGTATCTAAGTATACTCGATAAGGCATCGCACCTTACGCCTACGTATCCTCGGGAATAGAATCAGAGTATGCGTAGTTCTACTTCTACTGAATGATTGACTGTGGTCAATATTCAGAGGGGAAATGAGTGCAAGCTCATTGTAGAGTTTAAGAACTCTCTAGATCTAGTTGTAATGGACCTATGTTGAAGTTGAAGAACTCTTCCCAAAGCTAATTGTGATTTCCATGGCTCTGATGAGGCCAAGAAACAAAGTTTCTTCCTAAGAGGTTACTTAGGTTATGATGGGAGTCGTTACTTATCTTAAGGTGACGATTATGAATGCAAATGATATGCACCATACACGATAACATGGTCATCATGCATGGGATTTTCCTTTGGATATTAATGCGATTAAGTTATGTTGTTTAGGCGATGGTGCTAGCAAGTGATGCTAGACTTGTGTCTAGTGACCAAAAGGTTGAATGCGATGCCCGAAGGCGATCGACTTACATGGGTAGAAAATGGGCTCGACGTTGGATCAAGAATTTTGATATTGTTTTGAAAAAGGTTTAGACAATAATAAATAAACATACAAATGGAAATACGAAGTGATAAATATACAAGTGATAAAATAACGATAGCTAAGGTATGATACAAGTTATAACCTTGACGTGAGGTAACATAATGGAAGTAACATAAGCATGAAGATGGCAATATGTTTCATGATAAGATATGGATAAGATGAATATGCTTCAAGAAGAATGATTAAGATGATGTTAACATGCTCCAATATTTAGGAAGACAAACATGTAGAATGATAATAAAGGATGGTAAACAACATGCTTCAATCTTTAGGAAGACAAACATGTAGGATACTCACAAAGATAAAGAGAACAAAATACATGATAAAACAAACAATTATGTCAATTCTAAACTAGAGACACATATTATGTACGATCAAGCATGACAAGCAAAGATAACATGGCAAGGTGCATAAGGAAGTACAATAAACATTCTAATAAGCATCTCTAATACTATCATGAATAATGGCCTCAAAATACATATTTTTTGTCATTTTCTCTTATTAAAAAAAATATTCTACAAGAAGAACATAGCAAAAGGAAGGGAAGAAAAAGGATAAAAATTAAACAAGTTATGGTATTTTGAATATGAAGTAGAAACTTAAAAAAAAAAAAAAAAAACTAAACCAATCAAGTGATTAAAAGAAGAAGTTGCATTTTAAGGGATTGAACCCAAGACCTTTCCCATACAGCCTAAAACCATAACCAACGGAGCCAGATGCGCGAGCTTGACAAAGGATGGATACACACACACATATTCTAAAGCAAGCGAAATTCAGAAAAGAAAAAAATAAAAGGACTGGGGCGAGGGGGATTCGAACCCCAGTCCTAAGGGTAGTCAAGGTAGTTATGTGCATGTGTGTGACCGTTGGGACGGCGTGCTCATCCAAACATTATATGACTCAATAAATATCTAAACCTCATATGCGCGCATTTTCCAATTTTACAAAACCAAACCGACATCAACCATTCACGACAATGCTACTAAAACCAGGTCATTTCTCAGCAAACAAATCCAAACCAGATGGAATCAAAAAAACATGTGATGACACTTACAGTCATGGGATTCTACACGCATTGAACAACAAACGAGTTCATACTATAAGCACACTAGCAGCTCATGTAAGAGTGATAAACATCAACCATAACCAAACCAAATGCACCAGAAACCAGCAATCATCATTTTGAAAATTACAGGGGCTGCTACATGGATATAAAGGGAGTGCTCTAATCATGCAAGTGGATAAAGTGGAAAACACCTGAATGTGTAAAGCCAAGGGATCTGTAACAGCTTGGTGAGTTTTTATGGACATCAAAACATTTTCATGACTAACATGTTGGAGAAATGTAACAGAGCCAATTTAGGACCAAAATCACATGATAGGCAAGGTTGTAAGCTTGAAATGCAAGAAAACATGAGATCAGTTGGGGCATAATGCAGTCAGTTTTGGTGACATGCTTTAACATTCAGTAGCAATTCAAACATGTGAACATGAGTGTTGACAGGATGATGGTGTCAAAGTGAACATCAACAATAGCAGACAATGGCATATTATTTGAGGTTCATGAGCAAACAAAAATTTACCACAGTGCAGATTGGCAGTGTATGTTCAGAATTAGAGTATAAATCAAGAATCAGTGGCATGGTGATATTTTCGCAAGTGGATTCATGGTAAATGAAAAGACAGCCCTCAGTATTTAACAATAAAGTCATTCCTCAAATTATCATGCTAAGAACATAAGGCCTAAGCTCAAACTGAAGTTCTAATAGACCAACATTCAACTCATCAATGCATAGTTTAAATTGGCTCAGCATAGCAAGATATTAATGTCATAGATAGAGGCAGCAGTCATAAGGTTAACAGATGACAACTCAGAGTAAAGTTGAATTCACAAACATCAGTCGTTTTCAAATACTTGCCAGCAAGGTATATACATAACAAGGAACATACATCAACCATAAAATGCACAAATTAAACTAGTTTAGGATAAATGGTATGGCAGGGCAAAGTTATGCGCATAAGATGCTTGACAAGTCAATAGCTTAGGATAATAACAACTACTCACATTAGGACAAAATGTTGCACATTGGTCAGAGCTTACACATATAGGGACATACAAAGTAACATGCTAACAGCAAAATATGATGTATATGTAGGAACCTTGTAAGTATCAGCACAGGTGATGGTTTAGCATATAGGGAAACAATGACCAACTTTCACATTTAGCAAGTAAGCATGAAAACAGGTTTTAACAGATGTGGATCACATACTCAAGATTAACTTACATGATATAGGTCGAACTCATAACAAGCAGGTGACAGATGTGATTCAAATGGCATACCAAAACATACTCATCATTTTGTAATGGAATGGTAACATGACTACAAACAGTACACTACATATTAGTCTAGATGATCAAAGTAAACTGACAGCAGGGGCATACTAATGATTATTAGGGTAAGACTTGTTTTAACAGCAAAACCATTATGTCATTGTGTCATAGTCCCCAAAGAGCAAATAATTCAGTTCAGTTTGCATACCAAGCTTGTCATATTAAGCAAATCATGTATCTTAGCAAATACTCAGTTAAGGTGTAAAGGACAACCAGATTCAAGGTAATATTCTTAGCAATTCAGCCTAATCATGTTTAGGTGAAAGTGACAAACAGCAAATGCAAAGTTCAGAATTAGCACATTTCTTAAGCATGAAGAAATCATGAAAACCTATCCACAACCTAAATACTCATTTGCTAGAACGAACACACACTTACCATGGTGGTGAACTTGACAGTGCATATACAGGGTTTTAACAAGTTTATCAAAGTGAACTATGAAGAAAATCCACAAATACAAGTCTTATGAACTTATTAGCCAGAATTATCATAGTCAATGTAAACATATTGAACTGTCCAATTTTCAAGTGCATCTTAAGAGGTCCAAGTTTATGGCATGCATCTGGGCTCAAAGTAACAATAACAGTTCAAGATTAACAGAGTTCAAACAATAAGGTTCTACAGGGCGTCATACATGTCTATATGCATAAGGCAAATGGCAATAATATCAGAAGTAACTAACACACTCTAACAATTCAAGGCATACATGATATGAGCATGATAGATGAAGGTTTGACGAACTCACCTGGTCCTTAAGCAGATGGCAAATGCTCCCTTCTATTCAGCTAGCTTTGGACACTTCCTGAAGTTGGTTTTTTTTAGAGTACTCTTGCTGCTTTTTGTATTTTTTTGAAAAAAAATAATCATCCCCTTGATGAAGTTGGAGGCTCCTTTTATAGGCAGCGAGTTCGTCAACCGCATTGAAAGTTCAGCAGACAAAATGAGTTTATTTTGGAGAGAGGGCAATCAATGAAGCTACTACACGCCTAGCAATAGCCTGAATTTCCTCTTGAGCCAAGTGAAACGCGTATAGGCTGTTTTGGTGCTTCAATTTAGGTCTCGATTGAGGTGAGAGCAGGCAGCGTGCAGAAACGAACGATCCTCTGAGCCCTTTGGATGAATCAAACCGTCGAAGCTCAACGGGCAAGTGATTCGGAGAATTTGAAATTGAAATAATGGCGCGCTAAGGATTGATGATGAATTGGATCACTAGTTTGAATTTCCCTCCTCTCCCTTGCAATCCGCGAACAAGAACGGGGAAGAAGGAACAATTTGGATTGTTTTGGTTTCTTGTACGCCACGTGTCACTTTTCCATTGGTTGGCAAATGAGGTTGAAAAGTCAAACAAAGTAATGCTTGCTCCTCATTGGTTTTTGGCAATGAAATTAAAATCCATATAGTTTGCAATATATTTTGGTAACGATTTTTATAATTAACATAAGGTTTTTTTTTTTTTTTGTAACATGGGCCTTGGATTTTTGTTAAATGATATCTCTTGGATGTAGATGGCATTATATGGTAAGTGATCCATACAAATCTTGATTTGATAGAGCCAAAACTTAATGATCCCTTCAGGATAGAACCCTAATTCCAAAGCTCTGGTATTGGAGATCTGTTGTCGATTTGACTTGCTTCAAACAACTTGTGGAGCCTCACGATGATAGGTAGACCTAATTTGAACGCAAATAAACAAACTACAAGATATGAGTTAGCTCAAACAAATGCAGAGATGCTCCTAAGATGCACAAAAGCTGGATGACATCTAAGGGTAAAAATTTAGGGTACAACAGTTGCCCCTATTTAAATAGCTTCACCGGAGGGCACGAGGAACGGAGATTCCGGAGGCATCAAGGTGAAAGGTATTTAAATATAGCAAACCAAAAATTTTGCCCTTAGATGGAATGCGAATGCTAAGGACACGCTACGGACATGCAAATGCTGACATGCCATGACTTCTAAAATGGTGATATGATGCCAGGAATGCAAAGGATGCAGACGAACAAGACACCAGGGACCTCAGGAAGCAAACACACAAGAAAAGCTTCGTCGGGGAAAGACGGAAGCTAGTATCCACAAGCAAAGACTCACTGGGGGTACACGCCAAACAACGAAAGAGACTCACCGGGGAAATCCCGAGGAAACACTGGGGAAAAACTAGAAGACAATCTCCACTGGGGAGAGATCCAAGGAGATAGACTTCGCGGGGAAGGAAACAAACCCACGCTCTTCCTGGGCATGAAACCAGAAAGAAGAAACTGATCACTAAGAGTCAGTCTAGAGGAGACAAACAAACAAACAAAGACTTCCTGGGAATCTCAAAATAAGAGTTCAAAATGGGATCTTCAGAAAGAGTCAGGAAGGCAGAGACTAACTCTGCGCACCAGATAGGAGTCTTAAAGTTGAAGAAATTTGTTCCAAGAAACTTAATCTTAAAGCAAATTTTAGAAAAGCAACAAAGATTAGGGTGTTCAATGTCCGACACGATTCGAACAAGAACAGTTTTAAAACAAAAGACGGTGCTTGACACGATTCAAACAAAGCCTTAATTCGAGTTCGACGCGATTCGAACAAGAACGGTTTTAAAACAAGAGTCGATGTCCGACACGATTCGAACAAGGACTCTGTTCAGGTTTGACACGATTCAAACAAGAACAAGTTTTTTTTTTTTTTTTTTAGAAGACAATGCTTGACACGATTCAAACAAAGTCCAAGCTCAAGTTTGACGCGATTCAAACAAGAACAAAGTTTGTAAGAAGACAATGCTTGACACGATTCAAACATAGTCCAAGTTCAAGTTTGACACGATTCAAACGAGAACAAGTTCAAGTTTGACACGATTCAAACAAGAACACATAAGACAGTGTTTGACACGCTTCAAACAAAGTCCAAATAAGACAATGCTTGACACGATTCAAACATAGTCCAAGTTCAAGTTTGACACGATTCAAACAAGAACAAGTTCAAGTTTGACACGATTCAAACAAGAACAAAGTTTTTAAGAAGACAATGCTTGACACGATTCAAACATAGTCCAAGTTCAAGTTTGACACGATTCAAACAAGAACACATAAGACAGTGTTTGACACGCTTCAAACAAAGTCCAAATTAAGACAACGTTTGGCGCGATTCAAACATAGTCCAAGTTCAAGTTTGACACGATTCAAACGAGAACAACTATAAAATCCTTTAAAGTTAAACCTCTTGGGGAACGGAAAAAAAAAGATTTTAAAGATTCGAATTTGGCGCGCAGAGGTTAAGACCGAACAAGCACGACGCAAAGAAAACCGGGAATATCCTTACTCCACTAGGGAAATAAAGATAAGCACAACAAAAGATCACCAGCAAAACAGAGCACAAAGGATGCAAAGATGCTAAAGGATGATGCACATGCTTAGCTATATGCTAGGAACAACGCGAACGACGCAAAACAGGAAAGGAGAAAGGATAACACAAGCCAACACCCTGAAACCCAACGTCAAGGATAGCCAAGGCGATCTTCCTTCCACTGGAGGTGGCGAATCCATGCCAAAAATGCAATACTGCTAAATCTCCTTACACCAGCTTGATTCGTAGAAGATCCAGAGTAAAACTTAGTTTATCTTTGTGTTTTCTTAGCAATTGCAATATTCCGTTTTCAAAAATCAAGTGAAAATGGCAAAATTTGCAAAAATAAAGACGATAAGAAGATGATCATATAAATGATATTCATTGAAAACTGGTGACTTGCCAAATAGCATAGTCCCATGAGATATTACAGATGCATCGAAATGGCAGTTTAGCAAAAGGTTATATTGTATTCAATGACCAATGACCCCTAATGACTAAGGATTTCTGTTGTAGCAAAACTTGAGGTTCTCTGGGGATTCTTGGATGTTACAGAGGCGTCCTAGTCTTAAGCATAATACTTCCGCACCGAATCAGCATTCGCAGGATGCGCAAGCTGTTCACCGTCCATAGTTGTAAGAAGCAATGACCCTCCTGAAAACACTGTCTTAACTATGTAGGGACCTTCATAATTAGGTGCCCATTTTCCACGGGCGTCTCTTTGTGATTGCAGAATCTTCTTAAGTACCAATTCGCCTACTCGGAATTCCCGAGTGCGGACCTTTTTATCAAATGCTCTCTTCATCTTCTTCTGGTACAACTGACCATGACACATAGCTGTCAGGCGCTTCTCATCAATTAGATTCAACTGATCGTATCTCTCTTGAATCCATTCAGCTTCGTCAAGCTTTGTTTCCATTAATATCCTCAGAGAAGGTATCTCAACTTCTATAGGGAGGACAGCATCCATTCCATATACCAGCGAAAAAGGGGTTGCCCCTGTTGATGTTCTGACGGACGTTCTATATCCGTGTAGCGCATATGGCAACATCTCCTGCCAATCCTTGTATGTTTTGACCATCTTCTGAATAATTTTCTTAATATTCTTGTTCGCGGCTTCAACTGCTCCGTTCATCTTCGGTCGATATGGTGAAGAGTTATGGTGCTCAATCTTGAAGTTATCGCACAATTCCTTCATGGTTTTGTTATTCAAGTTGGTCCCGTTGTCGGTTATGATTTTGCTTGGAATCCCATAACGACAAATGATGTTGTTCTTGATGAAACGAGCAACTACTTGTTTAGTTACATTCGCATAAGAGGCGGCTTCCACCCATTTGGTAAAGTAATCTATAGCCACCAAAATGAATCGATGCCCATTGGATGCTTTAGGCTCAATCGCCCCAATCATATCAATGCCCCACATAGAGAATGGCCAGGGCGATGATAGCACATTTAGCAAAGTAGGGGGAACATGCATTTTGTCTGCGTAAATCTGACATTTATGGCATTTCCTAGCATACTGGATGCAATCAGTCTCCATAGTTAACCAATAGTATCCAGCTCTCAAGATCTTTTTAACCATGGCGTGTCCATTGGCATGGGTGCCGAAGGCTCCCTCATGAATATCGTGGATCAGCAAGCCTGCTTCTCTCTTGTCGACACATCTTAGCAACACCATATCATGATTCCTTTTGTATAGTACACCGTTGCTGATGAAGAATTTAGCTGACAACCTTCGCAGAGTTTTCTTATCAAGAGCGGAGGCGTTGGCCGGATATTCTTGATTCTTCAGGAGGTTCAAAATGTCATGAAACCAGGGTTTGCCATCTGATTCTTCTTCAATGGCCTGGCAGTAGGCAGGTTCAGCCCTTCTCCCAATACTGATAACCGGATCCTCATTGATAAATCTGACTTGCCACATTGAAGCCAGCGTTGCTAAAGCATCAGCCACGTGATTCTCAGTACGTGGCACATGGCGGAAAGTAATCTCATCAAAATGCTCAATCAATTCCAAAGCATACGCCTGGTAGGGGATAAGCTTCTCATCTTTTGTCTCCCATTCACCTCTAATTTGATAAATAACTAAAGCAGAGTCACCCATAACTTCGAGAAAACAAATTCCAAGATCGATCGCAGCTTCTAGTCCCAGGATACATGCCTCATATTCAGCAATATTATTCGTACATCCGAAATCCAATCTAGCTGTAAAAGGGGTGTAGCCACCTTCCGGATTAATCATAACAACACCTACTCCATGCCCCTTGTAATTGGACGAACCATCGAACATCATCTTCCACCTGTATTCGGCCCTGGGATCATCTTCAGAACTTGACTCTTCACCATCTTTCACTGCCATAATGTCCTCATCAGGGAAATCAAATTTGAGTGGTTCGTTGTCTTCAACTGGTTGATCAGCAAGATATTCTGAAAGAACACTTCCTTTAATAGCCTTTTGAGTGACATATTGAATATCATATTCGGACAATAACATGTGCCAACGGGCAAGTCTACCCGTTTGAGCAGGTTTCTCAAAAATGTACTTTATCGGGTCCATTTTGGAAATCAACAAGGTGGTATGACAAATTAGGTACTGTCTCAGGCGTTTGGCGGCCCAAGCCAGAGCGCAACAAGTCTTTTCAAGCATTGAGTAACGGCTTTCACTGTCTGTGAACTTCTTGCTCAGATAATAGATTGCATGCTCCTTTCGGCCAGTCTCGTCGTGCTGTCCCAAAACGCAACCCATGGACTCTTCCAAAACAGTCAGATACATAAAGAGCGGCCTCCCAGGTACTGGAGGGATCAGGATAGGTGGTTCTTGGAGATAACTCTTGATCTTCTCAAAAGCTTGCTGACATTCAGTATTCCATTCTACCGGCTGATTCTTGCGGAGTAGTTTGAAGATGGGAGCACATATCGGAGTCATATTGGAGATGAACCGGGAGATGTAATTCAAACGGCCCAAAAATCCTCTGACTTGGGACTCTGTTTGCGGAGCTGGCATTTCTTGAATAGCTCGCACTTTATCGGGATCCACTTCAATGCCTTTCTGGCTAACAATGAAACCCAATAACTTCCCTGACCTAACTCCAAAGGTACATTTTGCAGGGTTTAACCTCAATTGATACTTTCGAAGCCTCTTGAACAACCTTAGCAGATGTTCTACATGTTCTTCCTCATTTCGAGATTTGGCTATCATATCGTCCACATACACTTCTATCTCTTTGTGGATCATGTCGTGGAACAAGGTTACCATAGCCCTTTGGTAAGTTGCCCCAGCATTCTTCAGTCCAAAAGGCATGACCTTATAACAATAAGTGCCCCACGGGGTAATGAAAGTGGTTTTATCCATATCAGATGGATCCATTTTGATCTGATTGTAGCCTGAAAAACCGTCCATAAATGAGAACATGGCGAAACGGGCCGTGTTGTCTACTAATGTGTCGATATGTGGTAGAGGAAAATCATCCTTGGGACTAGCTTTGTTAAGATCCCTATAATCCACGCACATCCGCACCTTTCCATTCTTCTTCATAACTGGAACAATATTAGCTACCCACTCTGGGTATTTGGAAACTGCTAGGAAACCGGCATCCAACTGTCTCTTGACTTCGTCTCGAATTTTGAGGGCCATGTCTGGATGACTTCTGCGAAGCTTTTGTTTCACTGGTGGGCACTCAGGCTTAAGCGGTAGCTTGTGAACCACAATATCTGTATCTAAACCAGGCATATCTTGGTAGGACCAAGCAAACACGTCCACATACTCTTCAAGGAGTGAAATCAGCCGCTGTCTAATTTCTGGCTTCAGGGATGCCCCAATCTTAACCTCTTTCTTCTCTTCCTCGGTGCCAAGATTGATGACGTCCACCTGCTCTTCATGAGGCTGGAGGTCTGCATACTGGTAATCACACATATCTGCTAGATCCTCGGACACTTCATAATCTTCCTCCTCCTCAGCTTGATAGACGGGGGAGTCGAAGTCAATGGTAAGATCAGGGTCATTGAATACAAGAGGTTTATGATTCATTCTGCATAGTAGAATGACTTATATTATTAAAAGCGCAATAATTCAAGAACATGCGGGATGGAGATGCTTTTGTTTGAAAAGATTGCCATTTTTAGAAATAGAATGCAATAAAGCAAAACAACAAATTTTAGCAAAAGAGTCATTTCATTGATTTAAAGTTTGAAAATGGAGGCCCGTACAAAACAATCCACTAGCTTTGGGCAAGACTAGGGAGATGAAAACAACAAATCTAGACAAGTTACTCTGGTTCCGGGTACAGAATTGGGATCTCAATGGACTCCCAGTTGCATAATGCGCCTTCTTGGCGAAAAATCAAACGATCAATATCTTCGTCTTCTTCAGTGTTTCCTATGATTGCGTGGACTTGATGGCCACCGCTGATAAATGTCTCCTGTACGGTCATTATCTTCATTCTTCTTTCTCTTGAACCTGAAGCAGCCTCTTCTTCTAGAGTTGGTCTGTAACCCAACCCTTGGTGTCTGACTCTCTTCTCGACCTCAATCAATTCACCCCAACCTGCGGGCACACCGTCTTGAAGGGCAGACTGAATACTCTTATACGAAGCAAAAGATGGATATTCTGGTACCACTGTCTCCTCATTGTCAACCGTAACTGCGTTGGCTATTTCCAGGGCTTGAAAAGAAGTTTCCAATGCATCTTCGTCAGCCTCAATATAACGGAAAGACGACAAGTTACTAACCATTAAGTCTTCTTCCCCATGGATGATGACCAGCTTGTCATCGGCCACAAATTTCATTTTTTGGTGTAAGGTTGAAGTAACAGCACCTGCCTCGTGGATCCAGGGTCTTCCCAGTAGGCAGCTATAGGCAGGGTTAATGTCCAAAACCTGAAACAAAACATTGAATTCCTGGGGTCCAATCAAAACTGGCAGCTCAATTTCCCCCATCACGGATCTTCGTGAGCCATCAAAAGCTTTGACAATTAACGACGTGGGTCTCATGATCCCTCCTTTGTATGCTAGCTTGTCGAGGGCCCTCTTCGGTAGGACATTTAGAGAGGATCCTGTATCCACAAGAACTCTGGCCAATGTGTCCTCCTGACACTTCATTGATATATGCAGGGCGAGATTGTGATTCCGACCTGATTGGGTTAATTCTTCATCGCTGAAGCTGAGCGTATTGCAAGCAGTAATGTTAGAGATAACATGATCGAACTGTCCGGCGGTAATGTCCTGGGCCACATGAGCCTGAGCCAGTACTTTCTGTAATGCTGACCGGTGGACTGGTGAATTAATCAATAGGGATAAAATAGAAATTTTGGACGGGGTCTGGTGAAGCTGATCCACAACCCTGTAGTCACTTCTCTTTATTATCTTGAGAAATTCTTCATCGTCCTCCTTGGAGATTACTTCTTTACTTTTGTCGTTGGTGGGTACACGCACCTCATTCTCTTTATCTGACGTTTCTTTGTTAATAGGGGGGAGAATCCTTCCACTCCTCATCATTCTTCCTGTTCCCGCTATATTAGACACGCTCTTTTCATCAGCCCCCACCTCTTTCCTTGGGACCGGTTCTTCTATAATGACCCCCACCTCTTTCCTTGGGATCGTTTCTTCTATAATGACCCCCACCTCTTTCCTTGGGATCGTTTCTTCTATAATGACCCCCACCTCTTTCCTTGGGATCGTTTCCTCCTTCCACCTTCCACTTGCACTGCCTTCGTAGACCCACGGTACTGCTTTGGTTCCCCTGAATCTGAACGGGACTGGTCTTGGGAGATTATTCCTCCTTGTATGATTATCAAGAGAAACAGTTTCAGACCTGTTAAATCTTGGAACTGGTTGTCTGAATACCGGACTCACGGTACTTGCCTCCGGATTATTGAACACAGGGCTCACGATAGCTGCCCCTGGATTGTTGAACACAGGGACTATTGATATGTACTCTTCTTCAAGCGCTGGCATCCGCTTTGGTAAGTTAAACACTGGTTCAATCACTGCTACTTTGCCTTCCTTTCTAAAAACCTGTAAGAAACCTTCATCGATCAATTGTTGGATATCATTTCGAACCAACTGACACCCTTCATTATTACTGTCACACTTTTTACAAACATCGTGGCAATCTTTGACCAAACCGGCGCTGAATAGCTTAGCATGAAACATCTTCAAGGGAGTCTTAATCTTTGTTACATCTGAGACTAGTACTTCACCATTCTCATCTTCGATGGCATTGGCTGACCCATGTGTTGGCAAGGGGTTGTTTTTCACATCTGGCTGGTTGTTAGCGAAAGACAAGATATTTTTCTCCATCAGACTCTTTACTAGATTCTTTAGCGCCAAACACCCTTCTAAATCGTGGCCTACTCCTCCTTGATGGAAAGCACATGATGCGTTAGGATTGTAGAACTGCATAGCTTTTTCAGATAGTGGCCCCAATGGCCTAGTAACGATTAATCCTTGCTCCACCAGCGAAGGATACAATGCCGTGTACGTCATTGGTATGGGCGGAAAATTTGGTGTTACTGCTTGTCTTCTTGGCGGAGTATTTTGCTGTGGCACTGACCGCCGTTGTTGCTGGTAATTCTGATTCTGGTTCTTCATCCACTGTTGTTGATTTGGTGACTGGGAAGCAGGAACTTGCTGCATTATCTGATGATTAAAAGTGGGCATAACAGACGCCACGTATGGTTGTTGTGCAAACTGTGTGGGATAGATTGGCTGCTGAGGAAAGCCGGGACTCGGTTGTGGTTGGAATAGAGATCGTTTCCAACTAGGATTTTGCCTCTCTCCTGTCAAAATAGCGTTAGTCTCGCCTTCCTTCTTCTTATGGAAGTTACCCGGAGACTTCTTGATACCGGTGCTAGTAGAACTGTTCGGTGAGCTGGCTACCTTTCCACTTTTCAGACCTGCCTCCACCTTCATACCAATTGCAATGATATCGGAGAAATTAGCGCCGATATTACTGATCATCTTCTCATAGAATTCTGGTCTTACAGTATCTACAAACCAATCAGCTAATTCCTTTTCAGTCAATGGCGGTTCAACTCGTGATGCAGTCTCTCTCCATCTTTGAGCATATTCTTTAAACGACTCTGTGTTCTTCTGAGTCATGGTCAATAGCTGTCTACGATCAGGAGCTAAATCCAAATTATACTTATAATGCTTTATGAACACTTCCATAACATCCTGGAAACACTTGATCTGAGACTGGTCTAAGCTTAAATACCACTTTGCGGCAGCGCCCTTCAGGCTGTCTTGGAAACAATGGATCATTAACTTATCATTATCCATATAAGCCGCCATTCTTCGGAGATACATGACTAGGTGTGCCTTAGGACACGTGGCACCAGAATACAATTCAAAACTTGGTAACTTGAATTTCGGTGGAATCACTAGATCAGTGACTAGACACATATCTTTAAGGTCAGAACTGAAAACGTTGTCTCCTTCCATAGCCTTCAGCTTTCTCTGCATCACCTCCATGTTGGCTCTCAACTTCTCGTTACTGTCACCCTCTTCTACAGACATACCATCAAAATACTGCTGGTTCTGGAAAACAGGTTGGAATTGGGTCTGTACCACAGGCGGAACATAAGTCGGAATAGCTTGTTGATTCTCACTGAGCAATGGTACCGCTTGTTGCGTGGATTGAGGGGTTGTGGCTCGCATGAACTCGAATGGCATCCCCAGAGTGGGATTTACGACAGGTATAACCGGTGGCACAACAGTCGTAGTGACGATTTCTGAGACCACAGTGGCTTGTGTGTCCATCGTTGCTCGTATGATACTCAAGGCTTCCATGATCTGCCCCATTCCTACTCTTAATTCAGCGAGCTCGTTGTTAACCTGATCCAGATTCTCACAATTTTCAGACATCCTTTCTCTTCAAGGTTGTAACGGTGCAGGGCACTCAGGGTGGTGGTTTAATGACGACAACTGAAGAAGATAAAAGGATAATGAGACACCGAAGGAATGCACATGTATATGCGAAAATGCAGATGAGATGCAAAATGATGCGTATGATGCAACATGATGCAACATTCACTTCAAGGAGCTCGAAAGTGTAGTTAAATATCGCAATTGGAAACTTGTTTTTATTAAAATTTTAAAACTTGTTTACAAGCGGTACACCCTCAGGGCTTTCAGTACAACAAAATACAACAAAGAGGAACTAGGGCTTTGATCCGCTGGATGATGCTCCTTTCCTTTCGCTGAGTTCCTCCATCAACTTGTCAATCCTTTCCTGCAATATGTACTTGTCCAGTGTCAGCTTCTCCACTTCTACCTTTAGTCTTGAAACTTCATCTGATTCTATTACAGGAGGCTTGGGCCGAGGATATGGCATCGTCAGAGCGAGGGCTCGTTTGCGTGACCACTCTAGGTAAGATTCTGTAACCGTGCAGTCAGGGTTTGTTGTTGCAGTCATTCCTTGTCTGTTGATTTGACGCCAGGCGAATAGAATTTGCATCTTCAGCTGGGGGTCTTCTCCTTCATAGAGGAAAATTCTTTTCAAGTTCTCCGGATCTGGTATCTCGTTCATCGGATGTCCAAGCTGGCGACGAGCGAGAACAGGGTTGTAACTGGTGCACCCTTTCGTGCCAAGAAGAGGCACGTTGGAAAAATCTCCGCAACTGTGAATCATGGGAATCCCTCCGTATATCAGATCATACCAAACAACATCTGAGTGGGTCAGGTCCATGAGTTTAACGGGCCATTCTGAGCCATCCCTCACATCCCAGAAGGCCATGGTCTTTGGTAGGTGCGAAATAAACCACCTATAGAGGATAGCAGTGCAGCATACGATCTGACCTTCTCCTTTCAGGATCCTTGAATGGATCGAGTGGTATGCATCGGCCAACAACGTTGGTACCGGGTTCTTGAGCATGAAGATCCTGATTGCATGAACGTCGACGAAATTCTCAACATTCGGAAACAAAAATAGACCATAGACCAGTAGCGCGAAAAGATTCTCGAAAGCCCTAGTTTTTTCTTGGTCGGCGAACTCTTGAGCTTTCTTAAATAGGAATTGAGCAGGCAAGCCGTCGATCCCTCTTCTGCACCTCATGTGTGTCTGGATCTCTATCAGCTTGATGTGAGTCACTCTCGCGACGTCTTCCTGACTGGGTCTTCCTTCTCCACCGTAGAACGGGGGTGAATCTTTGACGGGTATCCCTAATAAGGCGGAATACTCTTCCAAAGTGGGCATCAACTGGAAATCTTGGAAGATGAAACAGTGGTAGATCACATGGTAGAGTTGAGCCAATGTCTCTAATAAGCCCTCAGCTACTTGTACCTGCAATAAAGAGAGCATATGCCCGTGCTTTGCGGCGAAGGCATCTGGATCCCTTATCCGACCTCCTAGTTCCCTCAACTGTTCCACATCAAAAACCCTGAAGGTGTATGGTACCGTTCCTTTCCTTCCATGATCCATTTTGCGATATCTAAAAACAGCAAACTTTGAGTTCTTTGAAGTGAATGAGAATGAGAATGCAAATGCAATGAGATGCAAAAGTTCGTGGAATTTTGAGTATTTGTAATCGTCACAGAATACCAACGGACCTGATTTCATTAATCATACAAAATTTGTTACAAGTGAAAGAAACGGGAATTAAAACTTCGTAAGGAAAACATTACAACCGTTGATATTCTTACAAGAGTTTTAATAATTAAATAAAGGCTAATAAAAGACCTAAGGAGATTCCCCCAATAATCTTAGCTTGTACTTCTTAATCTCTTCTTCCATTCGGGACTTCTCGAGAACCAGCTCCTCTATTATCGCCTCCCACGAAGTAGTCTCAGGGTTTGAGGGACTCGGGTCTTCTTGTAACTTCCTCCTTTTGCAAGAGAGAACTTCCTCACTTTTTGCCTTTAGTTGTCTTTGAAGCGCTTCGTTCTCTTCCACAAGCACCTCACACTTATCCTTCCAAGCATTCCCTATCTGCTGAGCTTTCCTTAAGGCGATCTTTAATTCCTCTGTCTCAGATGCAAAGATGAAGACAGGTTCTTCATTCAAGACCATAGGCTCTTGGCGATCATAGGGCATCCTTAGTTCAATAGCCCTTCTTCTGACCCATTGTAGGTAGGGGTCCATGGAGACACAGTTATGCTTCCCCAAAGCATTCCTATCTTTCTTGTGTTTGTCCCTCCAGGCTTCTAAAATTCTGCTCCTCAATTCCTCTTGCTTTTCGTAATCTTTGGAGAAAAATCCTTCTGTGTGAATACCAAGAGGCTTGACCTTCAAAGGGTAACCAAACTGTCTGCGAGCTAAGACCGGATTGTAACTGGTTATTCCTTGTATGCCAAGAAGAGGCACGTTCCCGAACTTTCCACAACTGTCAATGATCACCACATCCTCGTACCTATGAGGGTTATACCAATCAACGTCAGAATGAGTAAGGGCCATGATCTTCTTAGACCACCATCCTTTTTTAGGGTCCCAAAAAATGTTAGCCTTGGGCAAGTGCGAAGTAAACCACTTGTACAATAAGGGTACACAGCATGGGATCTGCCCTCCTTTGGCATGCTTCGAATGTATGGCGTGATAAGCTTCAGCTAACAAAGTAGGGACAGGGTTCCTCTTCATAAATATCTTGATGGCATTGAGGTCCACATAGTCTTTGAGATTGGGGAACAGAAAGGTACCATAAATCATTAAAGCATATATAGCCTCAAAGGCAGCCATGTCAGAACGCCTGGCATAATGATGAGCTTTCTCCACCAGAAATTTCATAGGCAAAACAGAAATCCCTCCTTTGGTAGTCATATTCCCTCGTATGTCTGCTAACTCCAAATGTGTCGCCTTAGCAATCTCTTGTTCCTTAGGGTCCTTACCAAAAATGGGAAAAGGGGACTTATCCAAAATAGGTATCTCAGTCAGACATGCATATTCCTCAAGAGTAGGCACCAGTTGGTAATCAGGGAATGTGAAGCAATGATATACCGGATCATAAAACTGAAGTAGGGTGGAGAGAAGTCCTTGATCAACCCTCACCTTCAATAGAAACAAAAGCGCCCCATATCTACGCTCGAATCCTTTTGGATCAACCAACAGAGTCTCCAACCTCCTTAGGTCACTTGTGTCAAAACTCTTGTAAGTATACTTCACGGTGTTCCTTCTTTCATTGTCCATGGCACCCTACGACGTAAATAAAAGACTCAGACTCCACGAACTTGAACGAAAATGATGCTTATGTATGCATGTATGCACAAACACACAAACAAAAGGGCACACAAACAAGCAAACAAAAAGTCCTAGGTTCAAAGGAGCATGAATGGAGTCAAGGTCTACCCATCCCATGGGGTGGTGTGGTTTTAGAATGTACCTGCCGAACGGGTTCTAAGAGTTCCCAGAGTCTACGACCCATCTTTCGGATATTATCGACTTCCCAAATTACTCGGTTAGTCAATAATATTCTCAAGAGAATCTCGTCTGAGTGTAGTATCGCGTGACAACTATTTGGAAATGGACTCCCGCATAGTCACCGCGCTACGTCCTAAAAGGCCAAGTTGGGTTAAAGGTGCTACGGTCCTCAGTCTTAAAGGTCCTTGGTCGAAGTTAATATCGTTTTCACGAATGTACTCGTTCAAACAATATTAAGTTCAAAAGAACCTAAACTGAGCGATGATTTTCTCAATTCGACTTTTCAGGAATCGACTCCGTCAAAGTACCCTTGACCATATCATCTCCTATAATTATACTCATGTCCGGGTCTAGGACTCCTCACCACTCAAAGTGACAACCCAAGCAAGCATAACAAATACAAGTATATATAACAAATAACATGATTAAACAAGTTAGGGGGAACCCTCTTATGAGAAACGTCCCCAGTGAAGTCGCCATTTCTGTCGCGGTGAAAATTGGATAACAAATTATTAATTAACTTGTATCGTATTTTTAATGTCACCACCGGTCTTTGATTTATCCAAAGGAAGGGAGAAAAAACCGAATTCCCACAATGCAATGCAAATGCACTAAGATTCTAAGTTCGGGGGTTGGTTATACCTAGGGAAGGTGCTAGCATCCTAGATATCTGTAGTACTCTACAGGAACCTCTTGATTCAATTATGTTATTTGTTATCTGTTTTCTAAAGGTTCTATTCTAAAGGTTGGAAAACCCTAGGGGTTAGTATCTAAGTATACTCGATAAGGCATCGCACCTTACGCCTACGTATCCTCGGGAATAGAATCAGAGTATGCGTAGTTCTACTTCTACTGAATGATTGACTGTGGTCAATATTCAGAGGGGAAATGAGTGCAAGCTCATTGTAGAGTTTAAGAACTCTCTAGATCTAGTTGTAATGGACCTATGTTGAAGTTGAAGAACTCTTCCCAAAGCTAATTGTGATTTCCATGGCTCTGATGAGGCCAAGAAACAAAGTTTCTTCCTAAGAGGTTACTTAGGTTATGATGGGAGTCGTTACTTATCTTAAGGTGACGATTATGAATGCAAATGATATGCACCATACACGATAACATGGTCATCATGCATGGGATTTTCCTTTGGATATTAATGCGATTAAGTTATGTTGTTTAGGCGATGGTGCTAGCAAGTGATGCTAGACTTGTGTCTAGTGACCAAAAGGTTGAATGCGATGCCCGAAGGCGATCGACTTACATGGGTAGAAAATGGGCTCGACGTTGGATCGAGAATTTTGATATTGTTTTGAAAAAGGTTTAGACAATAATAAATAAACATACAAATGGAAATACGAAGTGATAAATATACAAGTGATAAAATAACGATAGCTAAGGTATGATACAAGTTATAACCTTGACGTGAGGTAACATAATGGAAGTAACATAAGCATGAAGATGGCAATATGTTTCATGATAAGATATGGATAAGATGAATATGCTTCAAGAAGAATGATTAAGATGATGTTAACATGCTCCAATATTTAGGAAGACAAACATGTAGAATGATAATAAAGGATGGTAAACAACATGCTTCAATCTTTAGGAAGACAAACATGTAGGATACTCACAAAGATAAAGAGAACAAAATACATGATAAAACAAACAATTATGTCAATTCTAAACTAGAGACACATATTATGTACGATCAAGCATGACAAGCAAAGATAACATGGCAAGGTGCATAAGGAAGTACAATAAACATTCTAATAAGCATCTCTAATACTATCATGAATAATGGCCTCAAAATACATATTTTTTGTCATTTTCTCTTATTAAAAAAAATATTCTACAAGAAGAACATAGCAAAAGGAAGGGAAGAAAAAGGATAAAAATTAAACAAGTTATGGTATTTTGAATATGAAGTAGAAACTTAAAAAAAAAAAAAAAAAACTAAACCAATCAAGTGATTAAAAGAAGAAGTTGCATTTTAAGGGATTGAACCCAAGACCTTTCCCATACAGCCTAAAACCATAACCAACGGAGCCAGATGCGCGAGCTTGACAAAGGATGGATACACACACACATATTCTAAAGCAAGCGAAATTCAGAAAAGAAAAAAATAAAAGGACTGGGGCGAGGGGGATTCGAACCCCAGTCCTAAGGGTAGTCAAGGTAGTTATGTGCATGTGTGTGACCGTTGGGACGGCGTGCTCATCCAAACATTATATGACTCAATAAATATCTAAACCTCATATGCGCGCATTTTCCAATTTTACAAAACCAAACCGACATCAACCATTCACGACAATGCTACTAAAACCAGGTCATTTCTCAGCAAACAAATCCAAACCAGATGGAATCAAAAAAACATGTGATGACACTTACAGTCATGGGATTCTACACGCATTGAACAACAAACGAGTTCATACTATAAGCACACTAGCAGCTCATGTAAGAGTGATAAACATCAACCATAACCAAACCAAATGCACCAGAAACCAGCAATCATCATTTTGAAAATTACAGGGGCTGCTACATGGATATAAAGGGAGTGCTCTAATCATGCAAGTGGATAAAGTGGAAAACACCTGAATGTGTAAAGCCAAGGGATCTGTAACAGCTTGGTGAGTTTTTATGGACATCAAAACATTTTCATGACTAACATGTTGGAGAAATGTAACAGAGCCAATTTAGGACCAAAATCACATGATAGGCAAGGTTGTAAGCTTGAAATGCAAGAAAACATGAGATCAGTTGGGGCATAATGCAGTCAGTTTTGGTGACATGCTTTAACATTCAGTAGCAATTCAAACATGTGAACATGAGTGTTGACAGGATGATGGTGTCAAAGTGAACATCAACAATAGCAGACAATGGCATATTATTTGAGGTTCATGAGCAAACAAAAATTTACCACAGTGCAGATTGGCAGTGTATGTTCAGAATTAGAGTATAAATCAAGAATCAGTGGCATGGTGATATTTTCGCAAGTGGATTCATGGTAAATGAAAAGACAGCCCTCAGTATTTAACAATAAAGTCATTCCTCAAATTATCATGCTAAGAACATAAGGCCTAAGCTCAAACTGAAGTTCTAATAGACCAACATTCAACTCATCAATGCATAGTTTAAATTGGCTCAGCATAGCAAGATATTAATGTCATAGATAGAGGCAGCAGTCATAAGGTTAACAGATGACAACTCAGAGTAAAGTTGAATTCACAAACATCAGTCGTTTTCAAATACTTGCCAGCAAGGTATATACATAACAAGGAACATACATCAACCATAAAATGCACAAATTAAACTAGTTTAGGATAAATGGTATGGCAGGGCAAAGTTATGCGCATAAGATGCTTGACAAGTCAATAGCTTAGGATAATAACAACTACTCACATTAGGACAAAATGTTGCACATTGGTCAGAGCTTACACATATAGGGACATACAAAGTAACATGCTAACAGCAAAATATGATGTATATGTAGGAACCTTGTAAGTATCAGCACAGGTGATGGTTTAGCATATAGGGAAACAATGACCAACTTTCACATTTAGCAAGTAAGCATGAAAACAGGTTTTAACAGATGTGGATCACATACTCAAGATTAACTTACATGATATAGGTCGAACTCATAACAAGCAGGTGACAGATGTGATTCAAATGGCATACCAAAACATACTCATCATTTTGTAATGGAATGGTAACATGACTACAAACAGTACACTACATATTAGTCTAGATGATCAAGGTAAACTGACAGCAGGGGCATACTAATGATTATTAGGGTAAGACTTGTTTTAACAGCAAAACCATTATGTCATTGTGTCATAGTCCCCAAAGAGCAAATAATTCAGTTCAGTTTGCATACCAAGCTTGTCATATTAAGCAAATCATGTATCTTAGCAAATACTCAGTTAAGGTGTAAAGGACAACCAGATTCAAGGTAATATTCTTAGCAATTCAGCCTAATCATGTTTAGGTGAAAGTGACAAACAGCAAATGCAAAGTTCAGAATTAGCACATTTCTTAAGCATGAAGAAATCATGAAAACCTATCCACAACCTAAATACTCATTTGCTAGAACGAACACACACTTACCATGGTGGTGAACTTGACAGTGCATATACAGGGTTTTAACAAGTTTATCAAAGTGAACTATGAAGAAAATCCACAAATACAAGTCTTATGAACTTATTAGCCAGAATTATCATAGTCAATGTAAACATATTGAACTGTCCAATTTTCAAGTGCATCTTAAGAGGTCCAAGTTTATGGCATGCATCTGGGCTCAAAGTAACAATAACAGTTCAAGATTAACAGAGTTCAAACAATAAGGTTCTACAGGGCGTCATACATGTCTATATGCATAAGGCAAATGGCAATAATATCAGAAGTAACTAACACACTCTAACAATTCAAGGCATACATGATATGAGCATGATAGATGAAGGTTTGACGAACTCACCTGGTCCTTAAGCAGATGGCAAATGCTCCCTTCTATTCAGCTAGCTTTGGACACTTCCTGAAGTTGGTTTTTTTTAGAGTACTCTTGCTGCTTTTTGTATTTTTTTGAAAAAAAATAATCATCCCCTTGATGAAGTTGGAGGCTCCTTTTATAGGCAGCGAGTTCGTCAACCGCATTGAAAGTTCAGCAGACAAAATGAGTTTATTTTGGAGAGAGGGCAATCAATGAAGCTACTACACGCCTAGCAATAGCCTGAATTTCCTCTTGAGCCAAGTGAAACGCGTATAGGCTGTTTTGGTGCTTCAATTTAGGTCTCGATTGAGGTGAGAGCAGGCAGCGTGCAGAAACGAACGATCCTCTGAGCCCTTTGGATGAATCAAACCGTCGAAGCTCAACGGGCAAGTGATTCGGAGAATTTGAAATTGAAATAATGGCGCGCTAAGGATTGATGATGAATTGGATCACTAGTTTGAATTTCCCTCCTCTCCCTTGCAATCCGCGAACAAGAACGGGGAAGAAGGAACAATTTGGATTGTTTTGGTTTCTTGTACGCCACGTGTCACTTTTCCATTGGTTGGCAAATGAGGTTGAAAAGTCAAACAAAGTAATGCTTGCTCCTCATTGGTTTTTGGCAATGAAATTAAAATCCATATAGTTTGCAATATATTTTGGTAACGATTTTTATAATTAACATAAGGTTTTTTTTTTTTTTTGTAACATGGGCCTTGGATTTTTGTTAAATGATATCTCTTGGATGTAGATGGCATTATATGGTAAGTGATCCATACAAATCTTGATTTGATAGAGCCAAAACTTAATGATCCCTTCAGGATAGAACCCTAATTCCAAAGCTCTGGTATTGGAGATCTGTTGTCGATTTGACTTGCTTCAAACAACTTGTGGAGCCTCACGATGATAGGTAGACCTAATTTGAACGCAAATAAACAAACTACAAGATATGAGTTAGCTCAAACAAATGCAGAGATGCTCCTAAGATGCACAAAAGCTGGATGACATCTAAGGGTAAAAATTTAGGGTACAACACTCATATATATATATATATATATATATATATATATATATATATTGAAACAGTAAAATATTAAGAGAGAAATTATATTGACCTTGATAAATTTACTTGAATTAAGGTTTAAGATTTGGGATTACATTAATGTTTTAAAATTTTTATTTGTTGCGTTATTTTGTTTTTCCGACTTGGTGCGATGTTCGTTCAATTCAAATTGATAAATTAATTTCGATTCAGCACATATTCAATCAGTGATTTTGACGTCTTCAACGCGACAGATTTGGAGATATGGGTATTCCGAGCATTTCAATTTCGTCGTATTTATAGGTTTTGTCACATTTGTAGGCATTTTGCCGTTATATGCTATTAACGTGGATGTTGTGAGACTGTTCGCAGATTTATCCTTTTTAATTTATAACGATTTTGAATTTGTATTATTTGATGTATTATATCAATTTGAATGAATGAATATTGTTTTTAGTATAAAAAAAATTATTTGCTATTATATTTATGGGTGCTTAAGATTATTCTATTCTTCAAGGTTTAGAACTATATGACTATCAAAATGTGAAAGTTATAAAAAAATTTATTACAATTGCTAGAAAAAAAGTTATAAAGATATGCTTTTTTGAGCACAAAGAAAACAAAAACATTATCCTCTACAAGACATTTGGAATTATATGACAATCAAAATGTTTATCTTGATATGTCCTATTATAATTTGTAATTTGGGATAAAGCCACCTCAAGTATTTGAATTACTAGTATTAAAACACAAGCACTTCATTAGTTCAAAATGAATAATGATTTGAAGTTAAGTCATACAGAGTTAGTTTGTTTGGTAGTTAGAAGAGGTTAGCTAGTTTGTAACTAATATGTTGTGTAAAGTTCTACAAAAAGAACACAACTTGATCGGAGGGGACCAGGAGGAGATCGTCGCGGCCTTCGTGTAGGACAAGAGTAGCTGCTCGTAGGGGAGGAAAAAGGGGTGGAGGTACCTGCAAGGTACTCCGATGCCAAAGTAAGTATTTGGTCAAAAGAAAGGGGGAAAGTAAATAAGAGAAGTCAAGGATATGATTGGTGATACCTGCCCCTCTCAAGGGAGGGGGTTTTTATAGAGATTGTTGGCGAGCAAAGCGTCTGATCGACCAATGAGGTATTGCCAGATGGAGGACAAAGCGCGTGGTTTTTCTAACTGTTCCCGTGATATCCGAGGAGGCAGTTGGTCGCGTGAGCTACTCTGCGCGTGAAGGGGACACGCCCAACGGCTACATTGTGCCCAACGGCTATATTGTGCACAACGGCTATATTGTGCTTATTGGGCCTGTTCGCCAATTATGATGGATTGGGCCTGGCCCTTAAGGGCAGAAAGCCTTGCCCGGTCCAGAACAGGAGCCCCCCAAGTCGTTGCTCTGTTGGAGAGTAATGACTTTAGATAGCTGTGACTTCGACCGTACTGTCGGGGAAGTGGTTGCTCGCGTAGAATGTTCCATTCGTGCCCCGACCAGATGTGGTCGTTAGCTACTAGCACGAAATGTCGATCAGGGTTTTTAGCGTCCTCGGAGAAATGAGAGCTTCTGCTCGTAGACCTGCACGGATGTGTTCATTTTGACGGGGAGACTTGCTCGTGGGAGCCAAGGGCTAGTGCTTTTTTTTTTAACTAAACCAGGCGAAGAGTCATAATGACACGTGGTGAGCATTTATGGCCTTTGTCAGTCCTAGGGGCGCATAGGTTATGATGACCTTCGTGATTCCCCACGATCAAGTGGTTATAAAAAGGTGGGGAAAGGTTTCATTTTCACAATTTCACAAGTTTTTTACTCTTTGCCCTTATTTGCTCTGCAATCAATTCTTCGCCGGAGCTTCTCTTCGCCACCATCAACCTCTTCTTTTACTTGTAAGTTCGTTATTCCCTTTCTGTATATTTTTATGGGTTTTCTGGTTGAAGTTCATGTTTTCCGGTTGAACTTCATGTGTTCTTCGATGAACACATGAATTCCTGGAAATTTTATGAAGAACACGATGAATTTCAGGATTTTCTAGGATTTTGTAGAATCTTGTTAGCATAGATCCTTGTAGAATCTGGTTAGGTGTAGATTTTAGTTTGTAGTTGGGCACTAGGCCTGTTCGGAACTTTGACGTGACTGTGAGACGAACACGCGTCCTCGTATGTATATCTGCGAGTTTTGGTCGCGGAGACCTCTCCTAGCGAGTGGTAGGTAGTTTATACGGGCACGCGGTTATCCTCGGATTTGTTAATGCCCTTTCACTTGTTTAGTGGTGGAAGGGTGGATTTGATCGCGGATGTCGAATTCACTTCTCTTCCTCTGCTTTTCAGGTGAAATGGCTGAACCTCGCGATGAAGTTGTGCCCGACACACAGGAAGTACAGGAGGGGCCCAGTGTGTCCGCCGATTACTCGAATATCAAGGTCGCAGGAGGGAACCTTGACTGGCTCGCACATGAGCCTTTGTCGTTTCGATCAACTTTCTCAGCCGAGGAGATACGGGACTTCGACTTGTTGGAGAGGCGTGACGAAAACGCTCCACGGGCATGGAAAGCATTTCGCCCCAGGGAGTATGATAGAATTTGTTCCTCGTATCCGAGATTGCGCTTTCCAATGTACGAGTTCGCATTTACGGAGGCCAAGATGCGTCTCCCTTTCACTGACTTCCAATCCTCCATGTTCACCCACCTGGCCTTATGCCCGTCCCAGCTTCACCCGAACGCCTTGGCTTTTATCCGAGCTTTTGAGTTAGTGTGTCGTTATCTCAATATCGAGGCGACCACGGATCTCTTCTTCTGCCTCTTCCAGATCCAACGGAGCACGGCGGGGATGAAACAGAGTTGGGTATCATTCAAGCAACAGATTAGGCTATTCTGGACGTATTCTGATTCGATACGCAACTTCAAGGATATGTTTCTGATCGTGACGCCTATCACCGAGGAGGCAAAGAGGAGCATCTCGGCCATTCAGAGGGTGATGGTGGATGGTCGGGAGAGGGATGGTGTGGTCTCCATCTTTCCGTTGGAATGGGTCTACACCCATTTTAAGCGCAGGACAGATCAGTTTCTGGTGAAGCATGAGCAGCTTTGCCCGGCGGATAAGGAGTCGTATAGGATCCTCCATGCTTACGTGGAGAGCTTTAGCCCGGCTTTCGTAGTTGATCGGGACGGGAAAGAGTTGGTTGGGGATGATGGGCCCGTCCAAGCAGCTAGATATATCAATGTTAAAGCTCTCCTCGAGTGTGACAACGACGATGATGCGATGACTTTGCTCGGTATGCTCCACTGTTTAGTTTTATTTCTTTGAATTCTTAGTCCTGACTTCATATATGTGTTCGCAGGTATGATGGCTGACATGCGCGAGCATTTGATGAGGTCGCAGGTGGCGAAGGTTCATAAGAAGGCGACCACCGGTACCAAGGCCGGGGCGCCTAAGCAGACAGTGATGGAGAGTTTTGCTGCTGGATCTACCCCCGTCCCGGAGAGAGCCTCGACGCCGCTGACCCCGGAGGGGGTTTTCTTAAAAGGAAGAGAGATGCCGCGGGGACTCCTGTGGCCGCTGGTCCCGGGGGGTCCGGTGCCGGTCATTTTGTCCTGCCCGCTTGCTACACGCGCCGAGATTTGTTCGTTGAAGGGGATTCGATAGAGGTCCATGATTCGGAAGCCGTGACTATTTTGAACGCTAACTCCAAGGTGAGGAGAAAACAGTTGTGCCAGGATGCGGCGGGCATGTTCAGGGTCCTTGAAGCTGCCCTTGTCCTCGCCGACGATGAAGCTGCTACTCAGGCGAGCCTTGTGACATCCCAGAATAGATAGCCGATCCGGAGGCAGAAAACAACAATTTGTTCAACGATTTAAAACAGTTTGAAGGTCATGAGGAGGCCAAGGTGCTGCTCCAGACGGAGGTAACCCAGCTGAAGTTAGATGCGCTTGAGGCTGGCGAGGAGAAGGCGTGTCTGCAGGCGAGGATCACTGAATTGGAAGGTTTGGCTGCAGCTATCCAAGATGAAAATGACGATGAGAAGTCTCTGAAGTCGCGGGCTGACTTGATCGGCAGGATTAGAATCCTGGGCGAGGACAACCTGAAAGCTGCTGAGTTCGGCTTCAATGCTGCAAAGGAGCAGATACAAGCCCTTAACTCTGATGTGCAGCTCATGACGGATGGAATGGGTTTGTTCAACAGAGTGGTGGACGGTCAAGTTGTCCCAGCCGAAGAGAAGAGTGAAGTCGCAGAGTAGGACTTTGTTGTTTTTAGCATGTTTTGTGGGCCTACGTGCCCTTATCAATTTGTATTTATTACTGTATGGGCGTTGCCCCTTTTTGTATTTATGACATTACCCGGTCGTGGCCGGTACTTTAATATACTTGGATTTTGTGGACATTTTATTATGGACTTTGCTCTTTTTGTTTGTATGTATGTGTGTGCTCGGATAGGCATGAAACCTACCGAGGAGGGCGAAGTGGTTCTGCCCATGATGAGGCTAGGACTTCGTTTGAGGTACTAGTCTCATAGGCTTGGACTGTTCCCATCGCGAGCTGGGTGTCCTGCCTGAATGGTGTGGCAACGGCGGAGCTCGGTTGAGGTATCCCCGTTGTGCGCAGGATCTGCTCGTTCAATGAGCAAAAGTTGGCCGGCGTTGTAATACGTGTCATGCTTCACCAGGGCATGATACGATAGTCGCGTAATTCTCCCCGTTTTGGGTTGATTATGTTAGCGACTTGTCTATCCTCGTGGTTAAGGACTTAGCTATAGTATTGCTTGAGTTTTTCAGCATTCCACGGTCGAGCAAGTTGTTTTTCGTCTAGTGTTTCCAAGTAATACGCTCCCGTGCCCGTTTTGGACTTGACCCTATAAGGTCCTTCCCAGCTCGCTGCCAGTTTCCCTTTGCGAGAATCCTTCTGGTTTCTGCGCAGGACTAGACTGCCTACGGGGAAGTCGCGCTTTATGACTCTGGCGTCATGTCGCAACGTTATTTGTTGTTTCAACGCAGCCTCACGGAGGGCAGCCCCTGATCTTATTTCTTCGACCAGATCGAGATCCTCGCGTAGAGCCTCATCGTTCATTTCTTCGTCGAGGGGAGATTCTGTCCTTCTAGAGGGCTCCCTTATCTCCACCGGTATTACCGCCTCTGTTCCATACGCTAGTCGGAAAGGGGTTTCCCCGGTGGTGGAGTGAGGTGTTGTCCTGTACGCCCAGAGAACACTGTGGAGCTCCTCGACCCGCCTTTTCTTGGCCTCGCCTAGTCTTCGCTTCAATCCCCGTAGGATTACTCTGTTCCCGGCCTCCGCTTGCCTGTTGGTCTGGGGATGCTCGACCGAAGTAAAGTGTTGTTTCGTTCCCAATTTGGCGACGAAGTCTTGGAATTTTCTGTCTGTGAATTGGGTTCCGTTGTCGGTTACGAGGGCCTGGGGTACCCCGAATCTGGCGAGGATGTTTCTTTTGTAGAAACACAGTATGTTGAAGGTTATGATCTTGGCAAGCGCTTCGGCTTCAATCCATTTTGTGAAATAGTCAACGGCCACGATTAGGAATTTATTTTGATAAGATCCCATTATAAAGGGGCCTAGGATGTCCATCCCCCGCCAGGCGAAGGGCCACGGCGAGGAGAGGGTCTTCAACTTGTTGGGAGGTGCCAAATGCATGTCCCCGTGGCGCTGGCAACGGTTACACTTTTGCACATGTTCTTTGGCGTCGTGCTGCATGGTCGGCCAGTAATATCCTGCGCGCAAAGCTTTTCGAGCCAGGGATCTTCCCCCTAAGTGTTGTGCGTTGATGCCCTCATGGATTTCTTGTAAGATTTCGGGGACCTGGGCCTCGTCGACACATTTTAACAGGGGAATGGAAAACCCTCGTCGGTATAACTTGTCCTCGACCAGTACGTACGAGCAGGCTCGTCGTTTAGTTACACTGGCCTCCTTACTATCTTCGAGAAGTTCCCCTTTGGTGAGGTAATTGTATACCAGGGTCATCCAACAATGGGGGTCTCCGACGACGTTAACATCTACCAGGTCGGGCTTTGTAATGCTCGGGCTAGCCAGTGTTTCTTGTATGACGGATTAGTTTCCACCTTTTTTCCTGGTGCTGGCTAATTTGGAGAGGATGTCTGCTCGGGTATTCTGTTCGCGCGGGACGTACTGAACTTCCCATGCTTCGAACTCTGTCATTTTTTCTTTCACCATGGCCAAGTATTCGGCTAGTTGGTCATTCTTTGCCTGGTACTCTCCTCGTACTTGGGATGCCACAAGCTGGGAATCAGTGCAGATTTTAATTTTCCTCGCGCCGACGTCTTTAGCCAGTCGTAATCCTGCGAGGAAGGCTTCATATTCGGCTTGATTATTGGATGTTTTGAAGGAAAGGATCAGGGACACTTCGATCAGGGTCCCTTCCTTATTTTCGAGTATAATTCCTACTCCGCTGCCCGCGGGGTTTGACGCGCCATCCACGTAAATGATCCATTCTTGTGTCCCTCCCGGAGGGAACGATCCGGAGTCATTTCTGCCACGAAGTCGGCCAGGACCTGCGCCTTGAGGGTTTTCCTTCCTTCGTAATGAATGTCGAACTCGGCCAGTTCAAGGGACCATTTTAGCATCCTGCCCGCCATATCTGGTCGACTTAGCAGCTGCCTAATTGGTTGGTCGGTCCTGACGACGATAGTGTGCGCCAGGAAGTAATATCTGAGTCTCCTCGCGGTAATTATGAGAGCAAGGGCCACCCGTTTTATTTGCGTGTATCTGACTTCGGGTCCTTGTAGGGCTTTACTGGTGAAATAAATGGGTTTCTGCCCGTCAGTAGTCTCGCGAATAAGTGCTGCACTTACTGCTTCGTTGGCCACAGAGAGATACATGTATATTGTAACGCCCCAGTTTTTGTCAGTTTTAGTCCGTTTTATTTATTTGAGTTGTTTTTGATTATTCTATTATTATTTTATTTTTATTTTTGACTTTTATCTGAAAATATGTTATTTTAGTCGAGATTATATTTTATCGGGTTTTGGGAGCGTTTGCGAGATATTTGGGTGTAGGGGTATTTTGGGCGTTTTGATTTATTTGGTTAAGTTAAGAATAGAAAGAAAAAGAGAGAAAAATAGTAAGAAGAGAAAAGAAGAGAAGAGAAGAGAAAAGAAGAAAAGAGAGAAAAACTTGAGAAAGAAGAAATCAATCAACCGATTTTTCTACGCGCTATTTAATCGGGTAAGGGTGCGAAACTCGATTATGCTATGTTTGTGTATGATTATGTATGTGTTTGCTTGGATGTTTCTTGTATTTCCATGGCTTTTGAGTTCTAGGTCAAAAATGATAAAATGATTAGGAATCGATGTTTGCGCGGTCGGAAATCGATATAATTTGCGTTGTATTATCACCATGTGTTTATGAGTCATTGCTGATAATTGTTTTGGTGTTGGAATTGATTTGGAATGAAAAATGAGGTTTTTGGAGGTTTTTGGATAGTGTAACCCGTAACAACATTTTTCTGGTTCTGGTGTGATTCGCCAGGCGAATTGAGTAAGTCGCCACTAGCTCGCCAGGCGAACTGCTGGCGAATGGGATTCGCCAGGCGAATTCGTAAGTCGGCAGGCGAAATAGGAATTTCAGAAAGGGGGTAGCTTCTGTAACTCTTGTTTTTTTTCTAATTGGTGATTCGCCACTGGCTAGCCAGGCAAACTGCAGGCGAATGGGATTCGCGAGGCGAAATCCATGGCGAATGGCTGGCGAATGGGAATTCGCCAGGCGAATTTGGCTGTATCTCAATAAATTATTTTCTTTGAAAAATTCATAACTTTTGATCTGTGGTTCGGTTTGAGGCGTGGTTTGATGCGTTAGAAAGCTCATAAAATGTACTTTATATTGATGATGGTTTTGAGAATTGATGTCCGATTATATTATGTCAGAAATTAGAAAATGTGTTGTTTTGTTGTCGACTTTTGCCGTTTAATTGTGTGAACTTGATGTGTATGTGCAATATGTTGTTGGTGTGGATATTTTATGACTTGTGTACTGTTGAGTGATGAAATTGCATGAAATACATATCGTAATGATGATTGGTGGCCTTACGGCAAGAAATTGCAATGTGTTGTAATTGTAGAGTTATGCATGATTATGGATGAGTAAACGTGTGCATATGAATGTTATGAGTCATTGTATGCCAAGCATCATAATATGCATATTGTGAAGTCGAGTACCATGAGGGTACGAGCGACGGGTAGATTCCAATGGGAATCCGCTATAACATCGTGAGCCTTAAAAATAAGAGGACCTAAAGCGATTTGATATATCGTGAGCCTTAAAAATAAGAGGACCGAAAGTGATGGTTATAGACGATCGTGTGCCCTTGTGGGGTGTGAGCGATCGGATTATGAGCCTTATACAAAGAGGACCGAAAGCAATCCATAAACGTCGTGAGCCTTATACAAAGAGGACCGAAAGCGACGGGGAACATCGTATGCCCGATGGGGAGTTACACTAAGTAACGAGCGATGGTTCCAATAGTTTCTGAGTGAACTGGTTCTGAGATGTGATGAGTCGGTTCCGCATGTGCATTGCATGGAGTCGTTGTGTCGGTCTCGGTGCATTTGCATAAATCATGGATTAATTGTGTATGGAATTGTGAATGTGACTGATGAGATGAAATATGTATATTTATGTGGTTGATGAGACTGTTGTATATGATTGATATGCATCGGCGACGTATATATAGAATATGTGTTGTATTTGATTGTGGTGCAATTGTGGTAAAAATATTTTATATGTGCATTTTGTGTTAATATATGATTATATGCAACTGTGTTACGATTGTGTTTCTTGTAACACCCCTTTCTATACCCCCAAATAATCAATTAAATCATTTAGGCACGTATTGAAAATTTCATCAGAGTATAATTGTAACTACGGCATAAAAAGAGAATGTCACATTATGCATGAAATTAAACACATACAACACCTGCTCAGAAAGATATGCAACAGTGGGGTAACTTTCAACAATAAAGGATCTCAGTCCTTATACCCACATGTCAACATTTAGAATAAAAGCGGAAAATCTAAACATTGATAACATCAAACATATATACATTATATATATATACATCAACAAGTATGATACAACAACATCAGTCATGTTTATATACACAAATTCATCAGCAACATACATACACGAATGTATCACAAAAAGGAATCAAACATAAGCATCCTAGCTACCCGGTGCTACATATCAGAGCCAGCCGACCAAAAAGGAAATGAAGCCACGCTTCACAAAAGACCACCAGATACCTAATCTGCAATGCCTCATAGAGCATCATAAAACAGCAGAAGGGTGAGAAATATTATCATAATAACAATGCATATAATTATATATCTCAACATAAAAATACACACATACCACATATTCTCACCATTCCATCATACCACATAAACATACATATTATGTTTACTATGTCACAATCATCACATCTCACTCAATATACATCGCAAGGCATATATATATAAAACCAAGCATATTCCTCATAATGCTTATCATTCAACATAAACACACATATTCATGTTTATCCATCCATGCACACCTGCACAATTCTACTCATTCCACATCAACATATACATATATATGTTTATTCATCAATGCACAAACACAATGATGACAAATGCAACTCATAGAGACCGACTCACGACTCTATGCAGATGCATGCGGTACCGACTCATCATCTCAAGTTCAATTGAAGAACTTATTGGAACCATTGCTACAACCGCACATCGGCCTACAATATGATTGCTACAACCGCACCTCGGCATACAATGTTTACGGATTGCTACAACCACACATCGGCATACAATATGATTGCTACAACCGCACCTCGGCATACAATCCGATTGCTACAACTCCACATGAGCATACAATCGTTTGTAATCATCGCTTCAACCGCATATCGGCATACGACGTTACAACAGATTCATCTTAGAATCCCACAACACAAGAATACATATCATGATACTTCACATACAAAATGAACCAATACACTCATACAATGCATACTTATTCACAACATAGTCATGCATTCATCACATATAATCCATCTACATTCACATCAATTGTATAACAACATACACATTTATCCAAACAAATCAATTTACGGTTTATCGGAAAAGTCGGCTAAAAATAATATTTCCCATCATCATCAAAAAATACTCATCCACAGCTTCGATTCGATATAAAGAACACTTAAATCCGATAAACAACGAAGAAGATATGTATATTTCAAAATAACGCAAAAACATAAACCGGAGGCCCGACACTACGAAACGGTTCGAAAATACTATTCCAATTGGACCAGGTTTAGACCTCAAAACCATTTTTCCTAGAAAGAACATCTCGTTAGCTTCCCAACGCTTCGAACGGGGGTCAAAACCGACATACGGATCAAAAGATATGAATTTCCGAAGTTTCCCCGAAAACCAGAATTTCAGCATAAAGCTGCTGCGGGTTCTGCTGGTACAGCACTGGTTTTTCGGCGTTTTCGCCCGAAAACCTGACCGATTCAATTACTTTCTTCCGAATAAATACATGGTAATCCTCCATAAATACATACCAACATGTTAGGATAAAAAAAACACTGATTCCACAACATTCGATTTTCACCAAAATCTCACATTCTCAAAACCCAAAAATGTCAAAACTCACAATATCAACCGATTTCAACCAAACTAGTTTCTATAATCTCGGCCTAACCTCATACGACTAATCTACGCAATTTATTTCGAAATTCATCCGTGAAAACATCGATTTCTATTGATTTCCTACAATTCGATCTAAACGGAAAAAATAACGGAAACATAACGAAAACTAACCAAAACATAACCAAATTTCATGAAACTTTAAACAGCAGCTCACATACATATAACCAACCCACACATGTATTTATACGACTTTTCGACCGTAAAAACATCGGTTTCTATCGATTTCGTCCAATACGGCATAAACGGAAACATATGGAAAGCCAACCAAAACATCCACACAAAACACATACATAATCATACACAAAGTTAGGATAACAATATTTCACACCCTTACCCGATTAAATCGACTCCGAAAGATTGATCTTGGTGATTTTCCACACTTTTCTCTTTGTTCTTCTCTTTTCTCCTCTCTTGCTCTCTTTCTCTCCTTTTCTCTCTATGTTTCTTTCTTTTCTTTTCTTACTTATACTTTTCTTTTCTTTCTACTTCTATTACTTTTCCATTTCTTTTTCACAAAATATCTAACTAACTAACTAACTAAAATATCATTAAGTGTAAAATGTCTAAAATACCCTCCAATCTAATTTTCCCCGCAAACTCTCAAAAACGGCAAAACATCATAACATGCAAACATAACATATTAATACACCAATTACACAAATAAAAATAATTATCACCCAATTAAAATAAAAGACTCAACCAAAATGGAATAAAAAGGAAATAATTGAAATCGGGTCGTTACAACTCTCCCCCACTTAGACATTTTCGTCCTCGAAAATAGGCTAAGTACAAGCAACCTCGGATACGACTCTCGCGTCCGATCAACCACTATCATGCCAACCAAAGGCACACCACGAATAACACAAACAACAAACCAGTACACTAACCACAACAACAACGACACGACAACGACGACAACAACCACGACAAGATGAAATGCCCATACAATGCACTTGACGACCAACTCACAACTCAAAGGATAACCAAGATACAAACACCCAGGTTCACTCTTGAACCGGAACACAACAAGATCGTTACCAACACCATAGGTAACACTCTTCTAATCTCCAAACATAGGAATTAGCTACTCGCACTCGAACCATCACAATGGAAACAAGGCAACAACCAGACAAGAACATAAGCTCCATGACACAACTTCGCCTCAACAACATCCACAAAACCAGAATACCTACATCCTTGTCTCACAATAACCAATACAACAATTCCACACTTCCGTTGTGCACTCCGATTACTCACGACTAACAAAACCACCAATTCATATTCAACATTTGACTCTTCCTACTATTCACCAGAAAGTCATAGTTCACTGGTTATATACACAACCTCACACTATTCTGCAGTAGCTTACACACCGGACACAAGCCTCTGAATTGCTCAAACAATTATAATTCTCTGACCATCCAAACATACATATGCAAAGGCCTTCAACTTAACTCATCCGGCACGACATTAATTCTTCTCAAAGAATAATCCAATTCAAATTTATAACTCGTTTTGGAATCCCAACCATCAATGTTGTCTCATACTTATTCCTCTCGACCAAGAAAACTCGTCTTTATCAACCAAAATCCACTCTTGACAACTTAACTTAAAGCTTCATCTCTTTTCAACACTTGCGACTCAATCTTCAACGCCCTACATGTTCTTCCTCTGATTTTATAATCGATCAAAATATCCTTAAAGGACACCACTGCAAACTTATCCAAATAAGTATGAAGATATAATTCCCATACTCCACAACCATTCGCCGAACATACCAACTAAGCTGGGTAAACACGTCTATTCCATCCAACACAATTTCCGTCTGCTATCAACAAGAGATTAAGGGTGATCAGTTCCTCTATTTGTCAATAGACATTCGACAATCATGATGGGGCATAAACCATCTTTACCAAGCCATAACAACATTCCTTGCATCTTGTGCACAAAACCACCTAAGGCACTAATCCTTACTTGACATAAACCTTACCTCCGTATTCCCTTTGGAATCGGAAACCACACTGTCCAAACAACACTTACAATTGGTCAAACAACGGCACCCTGAGCCAACGATCCTCACCTGAAGCCACTTGGAGAAGTATCAGCTTCTCCCCCACTTATAACATTCTCAATCCTGAAGACAAAGGATTAGAAAAACCAGAAAGCACTGATAGTGTTCTACACACTTATCACGTACTAGGGAATAAACAACATCGACAATATACAACTGCCATGCCACACAGACTCAACAACTTGGCATTATCAATCTCTTGTCCAACAAGTCATAAACAAATTCAAACACTTTGCACACACATGAGAAATAAAAGAATAAGTCGCTCCCATATCCATAATAGCAATTAAAGGCGTACTATTAATAAAACATATACCTTTAATCAAACGATCCGCACTGGTAGTGTCTGACCCAGCTAATGCAAACACCTTTCCGCCCGCTTGAGCTTATTTCGGTTTAGTACAGTTAGGACTAATGTGACCTACTTCTCCACAGTTAAAACACTTCATCATATTTCTTCTACAATCATTAGCAACATGCCCAAGGATTCCACAGTTAGAACATTTCGGTACAGTCTTCCTACAATCAGTTACTTTATGACCCAATTCGCCACACCTGAAACACTTCATATAACCGGAACCTCCTCCTCCAGATCTCTTATCAAAATTTCCTTTATACTTGCCTTTATCAACAGGAGTCACATAAGGACCATCCCTAGCTTGTTGTTTACCTTTCCTCTCATTCACACTTTTGTAATGAGCAGAACGAGCCTTGCTATCTTCCTCGAAAATTCTACAACATTCAGTCAAATCTGAAAATCTTCTAATCCTTTGGTATCCCACAGCTTGCTTAATCTCAGGACGCAAACCGTTCTCATACTTAACACATTTTGAGAACTCAGCAGTAATTGCAGCATAATGAGAATGAAATTGTACCAACTCAACAAACTTAGCAGTATAGTCCACCACCGACATACTACCTTGTTTTAATTCCAGGAACTCTATCTCTTTCTTCCCTTTAACACTCTCATGGTAATACTTCACCAAAAACTCAGTACGAAATAAATCCCAAGTTATCTTTTCATTATCCACCTCAAGAATTGGTCGCACACCGACCCACCAATCGTCGGCTTCTTCCTTCAGCATGTGAGATCCAAGCCTCACCTTATTCTCCTCTACACAGTCCATAACTCTGAAAATCCTTTCAATCTCTTTTAACCAGAGTTGAGCACCATCGGGATCAAATCTTCCTTTGAAAACCGGTGGTTGATTCTTCCTGAACTCTTCATTAGCACTCACATTCGGTGCACCGTGCACAGCCCTAGCCATTGCTTCCATAGCAGCAGCCATCGTAGCATCGTTTCTACCAGCCATATTCTGATTACTTCCCATAGAACAACAAGGTTAAACAATAGTTCAATCAACACAACAAAGAGACAGACACGACTGACTCAACACTGGCTCTGATACCACTTAATGTAACACCCCTTTCTATACCCCCAAATAATCAATTAAATCATTTAGGCACGTATTGAAAATTTCATCAGAGTATAATTGTAACTACGGCATAAAAAGAGAATGTCACATTATGCATGAAATTAAACACATACAACACCTGCTCAGAAAGATATGCAACAGTGGGGTAACTTTCAACAATAAAGGATCTCAGTCCTTATACCCACATGTCAACATTTAGAATAAAAGCGGAAAATCTAAACATTGATAACATCAAACATATATACATTATATATATATATATATATATATACATCAACAAGTATGATACAACAACATCAGTCATGTTTATATACACAAATTCATCAGCAAGATACATACACGAATGTATCACAAAAAGGAATCAAACATAAGCATCCTAGCTACCCGGTGCTACATATCAGAGCCAGCCGACCAAAAAGGAAATGAAGCCACGCTTCACAAAAGACCACCAGATACCTAATCTGCAATGCCTCATAGAGCATCATAAAACAGCAGAAGGGTGAGAAATATTATCATAATAACAATGCATATAATTATATATCTCAACATAAAAATACACACATACCACATATTCTCACCATTCCATCATACCACATAAACATACATATTATGTTTACTATGTCACAATCATCACATCTCACTCAATATACATCGCAAGACATATATATATAAAACCAAGCATATTCCTCATAATGCTTATCATTCAACATAAACACACATATTCATGTTTATCCATCCATGCACACCTGCACAATTCTACTCATTCCACATCAACATATACATATATATGTTTATTCATCAATGCACAAACACAATGATGACAAATGCAACTCATAGAGACCGACTCACGACTCTATGCAGATGCATGCGGTACCGACTCATCATCTCAAGTTCAATTGAAGAACTTATTGGAACCATTGCTACAACCGCACATCGGCCTACAATATGATTGCTACAACCGCACCTCGGCATACAATGTTTACGGATTGCTACAACCACACATCGGCATACAATATGATTGCTACAACCGCGCCTCGGCATACAATCCGATTGCTATAACTCCACATGAGCATACAATCGTTTGTAATCATCGCTTCAACCGCATATCGGCATACGACGTTACAACAGATTCATCTTAGAATCCCACAACACAAGAATACATATCATGATACTTCACATACAAAATGAACCAATACACTCATACAATGCATACTTATTCACAACATAGTCATGCATTCATCACATATAATCCATCTACATTCACATCAATTGTATAACAACATACACATTTATCCAAACAAATCAATTTACGGTTTACCGGAAAAGTCGGCTAAAAATAATATTTCCCATCATCATCAAAAAGTACTCATCCACAGCTTCGATTCGATATAAAGAACACTTAAATCCGATAAACAACGAAGAAGATATGTATATTTCAAAATAACGCAAAAACATAAACCGGAGGCCCAACACTACGAAACGGTTCGAAAATACTGTTCCAATTGGACCAGGTTTAGACCTCAAAACCATTTTTCCTAGAAAGAACATCTCGTCAGCTTCCCAACGCTTCGAACGGGGGTCAAAACCGACATACGGATCAAAAGATATGAATTTTCGAAGTTTCCCCGAAAACCAGAATTTCAGCATAAAGCTGCTGCGGGTTCTGCTGGTACAGCACTGGTTTTTCGGCGTTTTCGCCCGAAAACCTGACCGATTCAATTACTTTCTTCCGAATAAATACATGGTAATCCTCCATAAATACATACCAACATGTTAGGATAAAAAAACACTGATTCCACAACATTCGATTTTCACCAAAATCTCACATTCTCAAAACCCAAAAATGTCAAAACTCACAATATCAACCGATTTCAACCAAACTAGTTTCTATAATCTCGGCCTAACCTCATACGACTAATCTACGCAATTTATTTCGAAATTCATCCGTGAAAACATCGATTTCTATTGATTTCCTACAATTCGATCTAAACGGAAAAAATAACGGAAACATAACGAAAACTAACCAAAACATAACCAAACTTCATGAAACTTTAAACAGCAGCTCACATACATATAACCAACCCACACATGTATTTATACGACTTTTCGACCGTAAAAACATCGGTTTCTATCGATTTCGTCCAATACGGCATAAACGGAAACATATGGAAAGCCAACCAAAACATCCACACAAAACACATACATAACCATACACAAAGTTAGGATAACAATATTTCACACCCTTACCCGATTGAATCGACTCCGAAAGATTGATCTTGGTGATTTTCCATACTTTTCTCTTTGTTCTTCTCTTTTCTCCTCTCTTGCTCTCTTTCTCTCCTTTTCTCTCTATGTTTCTTTCTTTTCTTTTCTTACTTATACTTTTATTTTCTTTCTACTTCTATTACTTTTCCATTTCTTTTTCACAAAATATCTAACTAACTAACTAACTAAAATATCATTAAGTGTGAAATGTCTAAAATACCCTCCAATCTAATTTTCCCCGCAAACTCTCAAAAACGGCAAAACATCATAACATGCAAACATAACATATTAATACACCAATTACACAAATAAAAATAATTATCACCCAATTAAAATAAAAGACTCAACCAAAATGGAATAAAAAGGAAATAATTGAAATCGGGTCGTTACAACTCTCCCCCACTTAGACATTTTCGTCCTCGAAAATAGGCTAAGTACAAGCAACCTCGGATACGACTCTCGGGTCCGACCAACCACTATCATTCCAACCAAAGGCACACCACGAATAACACAAACAACAAACCAGTACACTAACCACAACAACAACGACACGACAACGACGACAACAACCACGACAAGATGCAATGCCCATACAATGCACTTGACGACCAACTCACAACTCAAAGGATAACCAAGATACAAACACCCAGGTTCACTCTTGAACCAGAACACAACAAGATCGTTACCAACACCATAGGTAACACTCTTCTAATCTCCAAACATAGGAATTAGCTACTCGCACTGGAACCATCACAATGGAAACAAGGCAACAACCAGACAAGAACATAAGCTCCATGACACAACTTCGCCTCAACAACATCCACAAAACCAGAATACCTACATCCTTGTCTCACAATAACCAATACAACAATTCCACACTTCCGTTGTGCACTCCGATTACTCGCGACTAACAAAACCACCAATTCATATTCAACATTTGACTCTTCCTACTATTCACCAGAAAGTCATAGTTCACTGGTTATATACACAACCTCACACTATTCTGCAGTAGCTTACACACCGGACACAAGCCTCTGAATTGCTCAAACAATTCTAATTCTCTGACCATCCAAACATACATATGCAAAGGCCGTCAACTTAACTCATCCGGCACGACATTAATTCTTCTCAAAGAATAATCCAATTCAAATTTATAACTCGTTTTGGAATCCCAACCATCAATGTTGTCTCATACTTATTCCTCTCGACCAAGAAAACTCGTCTTTATCAACCAAAATCCACTCTTGACAACTTAACTTAAAGCTTCATCTCTTTTCAACACTTGCGACTCAATCTTCAACGCCCTACATGTTCTTCCTCTGATTTTATAATCGATCAAAATATCCTTAAAGGACACCACTGCAAACTTATCCAAATAAGTATGAAGATATAATTCCCATACTCCACAACCATTCGCCGAACATACCAACTAAGCTGGGTAAACACGTCTATTCCATCCAACACAATTTCCGTCTGCTATCAACAAGAGATTAAGGGTGATCAGTTCCTCTATTTGTCAATAGACAGTCGACAATCATGATGGGGCATAAACCATCTTTACCAAGCCATAACAACATTCCTTGCATCTTGTGCACAAAACCACCTAAGGCACTAATCCTTACTTGACATAAACCTTACCTCCGTATTCCCTTTGGAATCGGAAACCACACTGTCCAAACAACACTTACAATCGGTCAAACAACGGCACCCTGAGCCAACGCTCCTCACCTGAAGCCACTTGGAGAAGTATCAGCTTCTCCCCCACTTATAACATTCTCAATCCTGAAGACAAAGGATTCGAAAAACCAGAAAGCACTGATAGTGTTCTACACACTTATCACGTACTAGGGAATAAACAACATCGACAATATACAACTGCCATGCCACACAGACTCAACAACTTGGCATTATCAATCTCTTGTCCAACAAGTCATAAACAAATTCAAACACTTTGCACACACATGAGAAATAAAAGAATAAGTCGCTCCTATATCCATAATAGCAATTAAAGGCGTACTATTAATAAAACATATACCTTTAATCAAACGATCCGTACTGGTAGTGTCTGACCCAGCTAATGCAAACACCTTTCCGCCCGCTTGAGCTTGTTTCGGTTTAGTACAGTTAGGACTAATGTGACCTACTTCTCCACAGTTAAAACACTTCATCATATTTCTTCTACAATCATTAGCAACATGCCCAAGGATTCCACAGTTAGAACATTTCGGTACAGTCTTCCTACAATCAGTTACTTTATGACCCAATTCGCCACACCTGAAACACTTCATATAACCGGAACCTCCTCCTCCAGATCTCTTATCAAAATTTCCTTTATACTTGCCTTTATCAACAGGAGTCACATAAGGACCATCCCTAGCTTGTTGTTTACCTTTCCTTTCGTTCACACTTTTGTAATGAGCAGAACGAGCCTTGCTATCTTCCTCGAAAATTCTACAACATTCAGTCAAATCTGAAAATCTTCTAATCCTTTGGTATCCCACAGCTTGCTTAATCTCAGGACGCAAACCGTTCTCATACTTAACACATTTTGAGAACTCAGCAGTAATTGCAGCATAATGAGAATGAAATTGTACTAACTCAACAAACTTAGCAGTATAGTCCACCACCGACATACTACCTTGTTTTAATTCCAGGAACTCTATCTCTTTCTTCCCTTTAACACTCTCATGGTAATACTTCACCAAAAACTCAGTACGAAATAAATCCCAAGTTATCTCTTCATTATCCACCTCAAGAATTGGTCGCACACCGACCCACCAATCGTCGGCTTCTTCCTTCAGCATGTGAGATCCAAGCCTCACCTTATTCTCCTCTGCACAGTCCATAACTCTGAAAATCCTTTCAATCTCTTTTAACCAGAGTTGAGCACCATCGGGATCAAATCTTCCTTTGAAAACCGGTGGTTGATTCTTCCTGAACTCTTCATTAGCACTCACATTCGGTGCACCCTGCACAGCCCTAGCCATTGCTTCCATAGAAGCAGCCATCGTAGCATCTTTTCTACCAGCCATATTCTGATTACTTCCCATAGAACAACAAGGTTAAACAATAGTTCAATCAACACAACAAAGAGACAGACACGACTGACTCAACACTGGCTCTGATACCACTTAATGTAACACCCCTTTCTATACCCCCAAATAATCAATTAAATCATTTAGGCACGTATTGAAAATTTCATCAGAGTATAATTGTAACTACGGCATAAAAAGAGAATGTCACATTATGCATGAAATTAAACACATACAACACCTGCTCAGAAAGATATGCAACAGTGGGGTAACTTTCAACAATAAAGGATCTCAGTCCTTATACCCACATGTCAACATTTAGAATAAAAGCGGAAAATCTAAACATTGATAACATCAAACATATATACATTATATATATATATATATACATCAACAAGTATGATACAACAACATCAGTCATGTTTATATACACAAATTCATCAGCAAGATACATACACGAATGTATCACAAAAAGGAATCAAACATAAGCATCCTAGCTACCCGGTGCTACATATCAGAGCCAGCCGACCAAAAAGGAAATGAAGCCACGCTTCACAAAAGACCACCAGATACCTAATCTGCAATGCCTCATAGAGCATCATAAAACAGCAGAAGGGTGAGAAATATTATCATAATAACAATGCATATAATTATATATCTCAACATAAAAATACACATATACCACATATTCTCACAATTCCATCATACCACATAAACATACATATTATGTTTACTATGTCACAATCATCACATCTCACTCAATATACATCGCAAGGCATATATATATATATATATATATATATATATATATATATATATATATATATATATATATATATATATATATATATATATATATATATAAAACCAAGCATATTCCTCATAATGCTTATCATTCAACATAAACACATATATTCATGTTTATCCATCCATGCACACCTGCACAATTCTACTCATTCCACATCAACATATACATATATATGTTTATTCATCAATGCACAAACACAATGATGACAAATGCAACTCATAGAGACCGACTCACGACTCTATGCAGATGCATGCGGTACCGACTCATCATCTCAAGTTCAATTGAAGAACTTATTGGAACCATTGCTACAACCGCACATCGGCCTACAATATGATTGCTACAACCGCACCTCGGCATACAATGTTTACGGATTGCTACAACCACACATCGGCATACAATATGATTGCTACAACCGCGCCTCGGCATACAATCCGATTGCTACAACTCCACATGAGCATACAATCGTTTGTAATCATCGCTTCAACCGCATATCGGCATACGACGTTACAACAGATTCATCTTAGAATCCCACAACACAAGAATACATATCATGATACTTCACATACAAAATGAACCAATACACTCATACAATGCATACTTATTCACAACATAGTCATGCATTCATCACATATAATCCATCTACATTCACATCAATTGTATAACAACATACACATTTATCCAAACAAATCAATTTACGGTTTACCGGAAAAGTCGGCTAAAAATAATATTTCCCATCATCATCAAAAAGTACTCATCCACAGCTTCGATTCGATATAAAGAACACTTAAATCCGATAAACAACGAAGAAGATATGTATATTTCAAAATAACGCAAAAACATAAACCGGAGGCCCGACACTACGAAACGGTTCGAAAATACTGTTCCAATTGGACCAGGTTTAGACCTCAAAACCATTTTTCCTAGAAAGAACATCTCGTTAGCTTCCCAACGCTTCGAACGGGGGTCAAAACCGGCATACGGATCAAAAGATATGAATTTCCGAAGTTTCTCCGAAAACCAGAATTTCAGCATAAAGCTGCTGCGGGTTCTGCTAGTACAGCACTGGTTTTTCGGCGTTTTCGCCCGAAAACCTGACCGATTCAATTACTTTCTTCCGAATAAATACATGGTAATCCTCCATAAATACATACCAACATGTTAGGATAAAAAAAACACTGATTCCACAACATTCGATTTTCACCAAAATCTCACATTCTCAAAACCCAAAAATGTCAAAACTCACAATATCAACCGATTTCAACCAAACTAGTTTCTATAATCTCGGCCTAACCTCATACGACTAATCTACGCAATTTATTTCGAAATTCATCCGTGAAAACATCGATTTCTATTGATTTCCTACAATTCGATCTAAACGGAAAAAATAACGGAAACATAACGAAAACTAACCAAAACATAACCAAACTTCATGAAACTTTAAACAGCAGCTCACATACATATAACCAACCCACACATGTATTTATACGACTTTTTGACCGTAAAAACATCGGTTTCTATCGATTTCGTCCAATACGGCATAAACGGAAACATATGGAAAGCCAACCAAAACATCCACACAAAACACATACATAATCATACACAAAGTTAGGATAACAATATTTCACACCCTTACCCGATTAAATCGACTCCGAAAGATTGATCTTGGTGATTTTCCACACTTTTCTCTTTGTTCTTCTCTTTTCTCCTCTCTTGCTCTCTTTCTCTCCTTTTCTCTCTATGTTTCTTTCTTTTCTTTTCTTACTTATACTTTTCTTTTCTTTCTACTTCTATTACTTTTCCATTTCTTTTTCACAAAATATCTAACTAACTAACTAACTAAAATATCATTAAGTGTGAAATGTCTAAAATACCCTCCAATCTAATTTTCCCCGCAAACTCTCAAAAACGGCAAAACATCATAACATGCAAACATAACATATTAATACACCAATTACACAAATAAAAATAATTATCACCAAATTAAAATAAAAGACTCAACCAAAATGGAATAAAAAGGAAATAATTGAAATCGGGTCGTTACAACTCTCCCCCACTTAGACATTTTCGTCCTCGAAAATAGGCTAAGTACAAGCAACCTCGGATACGACTCTCGGGTCCGACCAACCACTATCATTCCAACCAAAGGCACACCACGAATAACACAAACAACAAACCAGTACACTAACCACAACAACAACGACACGACAACGACGACAACAACCACGACAAGATGCAATGCCCATACAATGCACTTGACGACCAACTCACAACTCAAAGGATAACCAAGATACAAACACCCAGGTTCACTCTTGAACCAGAACACAACAAGATCGTTACCAACACCATAGGTAACACTCTTCTAATCTCCAAACATAGGAATTAGCTACTCGCACTGGAACCATCACAATGGAAACAAGGCAACAACCAGACAAGAACATAAGCTCCATGACACAACTTCGCCTCAACAACATCCACAAAACCAGAATACCTACATCCTTGTCTCACAATAACCAATACAACAATTCCACACTTCCGTTGTGCACTCCGATTACTCGCGACTAACAAAACCACCAATTCATATTCAACATTTGACTCTTCCTACTATTCACCAGAAAGTCATAGTTCACTGGTTATATACACAACCTCACACTATTCTGCAGTAGCTTACACACCGGACACAAGCCTCTGAATTGCTCAAACAATTCTAATTCTCTGACCATCCAAACATACATATGCAAAGGCCTTCAACTTAACTCATCCGGCACGACATTAATTCTTCTCAAAGAATAATCCAATTCAAATTTATAACTCGTTTTGGAATCCCAACCATCAATGTTGTCTCATACTTATTCCTCTCGACCAAGAAAACTCGTCTTTATCAACCAAAATCCACTCTTGACAACTTAACTTAAAGCTTCATCTCTTTTCAACACTTGCGACTCAATCTTCAACGCCCTACATGTTCTTCCTCTGATTTTATAATCGATCAAAATATCCTTAAAGGACACCACTGCAAACTTATCCAAATAAGTATGAAGATATAATTCCCATACTCCACAACCATTCGCCGAACATACCAACTAAGCTGGGTAAACACGTCTATTCCATCCAACACAATTTCCGTCTGCTATCAACAAGAGATTAAGGGTGATCAGTTCCTCTATTTGTCAATAGACAGTCGACAATCATGATGGGGCATAAACCATCTTTACCAAGCCATAACAACATTCCTTGCATCTTGTGCACAAAACCACCTAAGGCACTAATCCTTACTTGACATAAACCTTACCTCCGTATTCCCTTTGGAATCGGAAACCACACTGTCCAAACAACACTTACAATCGGTCAAACAACGGCACCCTGAGCCAACGCTCCTCACCTGAAGCCACTTGGAGAAGTATCAGCTTCTCCCCCACTTATAACATTCTCAATCCTGAAGACAAAGGATTCGAAAAACCAGAAAGCACTGATAGTGTTCTACACACTTATCACGTACTAGGGAATAAACAACATCGACAATATACAACTGCCATGCCACACAGACTCAACAACTTGGCATTATCAATCTCTTGTCCAACAAGTCATAAACAAATTCAAACACTTTGCACACACATGAGAAATAAAAGAATAAGTCGCTCCTATATCCATAATAGCAATTAAAGGCGTACTATTAATAAAACATATACCTTTAATCAAACGATCCGTACTGGTAGTGTCTGACCCAGCTAATGCAAACACCTTTCCGCCCGCTTGAGCTTGTTTCGGTTTAGTACAGTTAGGACTAATGTGACCTACTTCTCCACAGTTAAAACACTTCATCATATTTCTTCTACAATCATTAGCAACATGCCCAAGGATTCCACAGTTAGAACATTTCGGTACAGTCTTCCTACAATCAGTTACTTTATGACCCAATTCGCCACACCTGAAACACTTCATATAACCGGAACCTCCTCCTCCAGATCTCTTATCAAAATTTCCTTTATACTTGCCTTTATCAACAGGAGTCACATAAGGACCATCCCTAGCTTGTTGTTTACCTTTCCTTTCGTTCACACTTTTGTAATGAGCAGAACGAGCCTTGCTATCTTCCTCGAAAATTCTACAACATTCAGTCAAATCTGAAAATCTTCTAATCCTTTGGTATCCCACAGCTTGCTTAATCTCAGGACGCAAACCGTTCTCATACTTAACACATTTTGAGAACTCAGCAGTAATTGCAGCATAATGAGAATGAAATTGTACTAACTCAACAAACTTAGCAGTATAGTCCACCACCGACATACTACCTTGTTTTAATTCCAGGAACTCTATCTCTTTCTTCCCTTTAACACTCTCATGGTAATACTTCACCAAAAACTCAGTACGAAATAAATCCCAAGTTATCTCTTCATTATCCACCTTAAGAATTGGTCGCACACCGACCCACCAATCGTCGGCTTCTTCCTTCAGCATGTGAGATCCAAGCCTCACCTTATTCTCCTCTGCACAGTCCATAACTCTGAAAATCCTTTCAATCTCTTTTAACCAGAGTTGAGCACCATCGGGATCAAATCTTCCTTTGAAAACCGGTGGTTGATTCTTCCTGAACTCTTCATTAGCACTCACATTCGGTGCACCCTGCACAGCCCTAGCCATTGCTTCCATAGAAGCAGCCATCGTAGCATCTTTTCTACCAGCCATATTCTGATTACTTCCCATAGAACAACAAGGTTAAACAATAGTTCAATCAACACAACAAAGAGACAGACACGACTGACTCAACACTGGCTCTGATACCACTTAATGTAACACCCCTTTCTATACCCCCAAATAATCAATTAAATCATTTAGGCACGTATTGAAAATTTCATCAGAGTATAATTGTAACTACGGCATAAAAAGAGAATGTCACATTATGCATGAAATTAAACACATACAACACCTGCTCAGAAAGATATGCAACAGTGGGGTAACTTTCAACAATAAAGGATCTCAGTCCTTATACCCACATGTCAACATTTAGAATAAAAGCGGAAAATCTAAACATTGATAACATCAAACATATATACATTATATATATATATATATACATCAACAAGTATGATACAACAACATCAGTCATGTTTATATACACAAATTCATCAGCAAGATACATACACGAATGTATCACAAAAAGGAATCAAACATAAGCATCCTAGCTACCCGGTGCTACATATCAGAGCCAGCCGACCAAAAAGGAAATGAAGCCACGCTTCACAAAAGACCACCAGATACCTAATCTGCAATGCCTCATAGAGCATCATAAAACAGCAGAAGGGTGAGAAATATTATCATAATAACAATGCATATAATTATATATCTCAACATAAAAATACACATATACCACATATTCTCACAATTCCATCATACCACATAAACATACATATTATGTTTACTATGTCACAATCATCACATCTCACTCAATATACATCGCAAGGCATATATATATATATATATATATATATATATATATATATATATATATAACCAAGCATATTCCTCATAATGCTTATCATTCAACATAAACACATATATTCATGTTTATCCATCCATGCACACCTGCACAATTCTACTCATTCCACATCAACATATACATATATATGTTTATTCATCAATGCACAAACACAATGATGACAAATGCAACTCATAGAGACCGACTCACGACTCTATGCAGATGCATGCGGTACCGACTCATCATCTCAAGTTCAATTGAAGAACTTATTGGAACCATTGCTACAACCGCACATCGGCCTACAATATGATTGCTACAACCGCACCTCGGCATACAATGTTTACGGATTGCTACAACCACACATCGGCATACAATATGATTGCTACAACCGCGCCTCGGCATACAATCCGATTGCTACAACTCCACATGAGCATACAATCGTTTGTAATCATCGCTTCAACCGCATATCGGCATACGACGTTACAACAGATTCATCTTAGAATCCCACAACACAAGAATACATATCATGATACTTCACATACAAAATGAACCAATACACTCATACAATGCATACTTATTCACAACATAGTCATGCATTCATCACATATAATCCATCTACATTCACATCAATTGTATAACAACATACACATTTATCCAAACAAATCAATTTACGGTTTACCGGAAAAGTCGGCTAAAAATAATATTTCCCATCATCATCAAAAAGTACTCATCCACAGCTTCGATTCGATATAAAGAACACTTAAATCCGATAAACAACGAAGAAGATATGTATATTTCAAAATAACGCAAAAACATAAACCGGAGGCCCGACACTACGAAACGGTTCGAAAATACTGTTCCAATTGGACCAGGTTTAGACCTCAAAACCATTTTTCCTATAAAGAACATCTCGTTAGCTTCCCAACGCTTCGAACGGGGGTCAAAACCGGCATACGGATCAAAAGATATGAATTTCCGAAGTTTCTCCGAAAACCAGAATTTCAGCATAAAGCTGCTGCGGGTTCTGCTAGTACAGCACTGGTTTTTCGGCGTTTTCGCCCGAAAACCTGACCGATTCAATTACTTTCTTCCGAATAAATACATGGTAATCCTCCATAAATACATACCAACATGTTAGGATAAAAAAAACACTGATTCCACAACATTCGATTTTCACCAAAATCTCACATTCTCAAAACCCAAAAATGTCAAAACTCACAATATCAACCGATTTCAACCAAACTAGTTTCTATAATCTCGGCCTAACCTCATACGACTAATCTACGCAATTTATTTCGAAATTCATCCGTGAAAACATCGATTTCTATTGATTTCCTACAATTCGATCTAAACGGAAAAAATAACGGAAACATAACGAAAACTAACCAAAACATAACCAAACTTCATGAAACTTTAAACAGCAGCTCACATACATATAACCAACCCACACATGTATTTATACGACTTTTTGACCGTAAAAACATCGGTTTCTATCGATTTCGTCCAATACGGCATAAACGGAAACATATGGAAAGCCAACCAAAACATCCACACAAAACACATACATAATCATACACAAAGTTAGGATAACAATATTTCACACCCTTACCCGATTAAATCGACTCCGAAAGATTGATCTTGGTGATTTTCCACACTTTTCTCTTTGTTCTTCTCTTTTCTCCTCTCTTGCTCTCTTTCTCTCCTTTTCTCTCTATGTTTCTTTCTTTTCTTTTCTTACTTATACTTTTCTTTTCTTTCTACTTCTATTACTTTTCCATTTCTTTTTCACAAAATATCTAACTAACTAACTAACTAAAATATCATTAAGTGTGAAATGTCTAAAATACCCTCCAATCTAATTTTCCCCGCAAACTCTCAAAAACGGCAAAACATCATAACATGCAAACATAACATATTAATACACCAATTACACAAATAAAAATAATTATCACCCAATTAAAATAAAAGACTCAACCAAAATGGAATAAAAAGGAAATAATTGAAATCGGGTCGTTACATTTCTCACCCTTCTGCTGTTTTATAATGCTCTATGAGGCATTGCAGATTAGACTTGCTGGAGGTCTTTTTGTGAAGCTTTGCGTCTTCATTCTTTTGTCGGTCGGCTCTGATATGTGACGCCGGGTAGTTAGGGTGGCCGTTTGTGATTAGGTTGTATTATGTATATGTATCTTTTGAATTGTACATGTATGGTTGTATATGACAAACAAACTTTCATGATATATATATATATATATATATATATATATATATATATATATGAGATTCAGTTGCAGATTTTCCGCTATTATTCTGTTTCTGATTCGTGGGTGTATTACTACCTGAATTGTTGCATATCTGTATGAGCAGGTGTTGTATGTTTGTTTCAAATTGATGTGGCGTCTCCGGTCTATGCCGTGCATGTTTTAATTATACTCTGATGAAATTTTGAATTTTCTTTTACCGCTTTAATAGCTTGGGGGTATAGATTGGGGGTGTTACATTAAGTGGTATCAGAGCCAGTCCGTGTCAGTTTCTGTGAGTCCTTGTTGGTCGTTGTGTTTGGATGAGCGGGTTGTTTAACCATAGTTGTTGTTATTGGAAATGAACAGAATATGGCTGGAAGGAACGACGCTGCTTTAGCTGCTGCGATGCAGGCTATGGCTCGGGCTGTGCAGGGTGCACCGAATGCTGCTGGCAATGATGAGTTTCGGAAGAGTAAACCACCTGTCTTCAAAGGAAGATATGATCCTGATGGTGCACAGATTTGGTTGAAAGAGATTGAAAGGATTTTCCGAGTGATGGATTGTGACGAGGATCAGAAGGTGAGACTAGGTACTCACATGTTGCTGGAAGAAGCTGATGATTGGTGGGTTGGTACTCGTCATGTGTTGGAAGCTGCAGCAGAGGAGGAGGAAGAGATCACTTGGGAGTTGTTTAGCCGGGAGTTCTTGAGGAAGTATTTTCCCGAAGATGTCAGAGGGAAGAAAGAGATAGAATTCTTGGAATTGAAACAAGGTAGTATGTCTGTTGTAGACTATACTGCTAAGTTTGTTGAGCTGGTGCAGTTTTATCCACATTATGCGGAGGCGACTGCGGAATTCTCTAAGTGTGTTAAGGTTGAAAGTGGGATGCGTCCTGAGATTAAACAGGCTATTGGTTATCAGAGGATTCGAAGGTTTGCAGACTTGGTGGATTGTTGCAGGATTTATGAGGAGGATAGTAAGGCTCGTTCTACTCACTATAAGAGTATGACCGACCGGAAAGGGAAGCAACAGGTTCGTGGTGGTCCTTATGTGACACCAGCCGATAAAGGTAGGAAAAGGGGTGCTTTTGATCAAAGGTCAAGTGGGGGAGGAATGTCTAGTCCTCTGAGGTTTTTTAGATGTGGTGATGTGGGACATCGTCAGTCTGAGTGTATGAAGGATTTGAGGAAGTGTTCTAATTGCGGCGGTGTAGGACATGTGGTTGCTGATTGTGCAAGGAAGAATGTGTTGGTATGTTTCAACTGTGGTGAACCTGGTCACATTAGTACCAAGTGTCCGAAACCGAAGAAGGATCAAGTTAGTGGGAAAGTCTTTGCGTTGTTAGGGACTCAGACTTCAAGTGCAGATCGTCTGATTCGAGGTACTTATTTTATTAAAGTATGCCCTTGATTGCTATTATTGATACTGGAGCGACTCATTTTTTTATTTCGTCTGAGTGCGCGAAGCGTTTGAATCTTGTGTTGTCTGTGATGGATGGTGAGATGGTTATTGATACGCTAGCAATGGGTTCAGTAACTACTTCGTTGGTTTGTTTGAGTTATCCTTTGACCATTTATGGTAAAGATTTTGAGATGGATTTAGTGTGTTTGCCGTTGGAGGGTTTTGATGTGGTTTTGGGAATGAATTGGTTGCAATTCAATAGGGTTCATATTGATTGTTATCATAAGCTAGCAAGGTTTCCTTCTCTTGAGGAAGACGAAGACTCGAGTTTCTTATCTACCAAAGAGTTGAAGAAACTTTTGGCGAAGGAAGCTCAGTTGTTCGGGTTGTTTGCATCTTTGACTGTGGCTAGTCAAGTGTCGCTGGATGTGTTTCCTGTTGTGTGTGAATTTCCTGAAGTGTTTCCTGAGGATATTTCAGATGTGCCGCCAGAGAGAGAGGTGGAGTTTTCTATAGATCTAGTTCCTGGTACTAGACCTGTGTCTATGGCACCTTATAGAATGTCGGCATCCGAGTTGGTTGAGTTGAAAAAGCAATTGAATGAGTTGTTGGAGAATAGGTTTGTGAGGCCAAGTGTTTCTCCTTGGGGTGCTCCAGTTTTGTTGGTGAAAAAGAAAGATGGAAGTATGCAATTGTGTATTGATTATCGCCAGTTGAATAAGGTGACGATTAAGAATAAGTATCCTCTTCCAAGGATTGATGATCTGATGGATCAGTTAGTTGGTGCTGGTGTGTTTAGTAAGATTGATTTGAGATTGGGGTATCATCAGATAAGGGTGAAAGAGGAAGATATTCAGAAGACGACTTTTAGGACACGATACGGTCATTATGAATATTCGGTGATGCCGTTCGGGGTTTCTAATGCGCCAGGTGTGTTTATGGAATACATGAATTGTATTTTTCACGAGCATTTGGATTGTTTTGTTGTTGTGTTTATTGATGATATTTTAATCTATTCTAAGTCTCGGGAGGAGCACGCGGAGCATTTGCGTATTGTTTTGCAGGTTTTGAAGGAAAGGAAACTTTTTGCAAAATTGTCCAAGTGTGAGTTCTGGTTGTCGGAAGTGAGTTTTCTTGGACACGTAATTTCAGGTAATGGTATTTCTGTGGATCCATCTAAAGTAGAAGCAGTTCTACAATGGGAGGCTCCGAGATCTGTTACTGAAATTCGAAGCTTTTTGGGTTTGGCTGGTTATTATCGGAGGTTTATTGAAGGTTTTTCTAAGTTGGCACTTCCATTGACCCAGTTGACTTGTAAGGGGCAAGCGTTCATTTGGGATATTCGGTGTGAGGAGAGTTTTAATGAGCTGAAAAGAAGATTGACGACAGCTCCGATTTTGATTTTACCGGATCCTAATGAACCGTTCGTGGTTTATTGTGATGCGTCTTTGATTGGTCTAGGTGGTGTGCTGATGCAGGAAGGTAAGGTTGTGGCTTACGCTTCAAGGCAATTGAGAGTGCATGAGAAAAATTATCCTACTCATGATCTTGAGTTAGCGGCTGTGGTTTTTGTGTTAAAGATTTGGAGGCATTATCTCTACGGTGCAAGGTTCGAAGTCTTTAGTGATCATAAAAGCTTAAAATATTTGTTTGATCAGAAGGAGTTAAATATGAGGCAGCGTAGATGGTTGGAATTCTTGAAGGACTACGACTTTGGCTTGAATTACCATCCTGGTAAAGCTAATGTGGTAGCTGATGCGTTGAGTCGGAAATCATTGCATATGTCGGCTTTAATGTTTAAGGAGTGGGAACTTTTGGAATCGTTTAGAGACTTGAGTTTGGTATGTGAAGTGACTTCGGATAGTGTGAGGCTGGGTATGCTGAAGGTTACTAATGATTTTTTGATGACGGTAAGTGAGAAACAGAAGTTGGATGTGAAATTCGTGGATTTGATGTTGGTTGGCGGAAAAGATGCGAGTAGTGATTTTGAAGTGGATGTTAATGGTGTTTTGAGGTTCCGTGGCCGAATTTGTATTCCTGATGATTCGGAGTTGAAAATGATGATTTTGGAGGAAGGACACCGGAGTAATTTGAGTATACATCCGGGAGCGAATAAGATGTACCAAGATTTGAAGAAGATTTTCTGGTGGTCTGGATTGAAAAGAGATGTGGCTCAGTTTGTGTATGCGTGTTTAACTTGTCAGAAGTCGAAAGTTGAACATTTGAGGCCTAGTGGTTTGTTGCAACCGTTGGATATTCCGGAGTGGAAATGGGATATCATTTCGATGGATTTTGTAACGGGATTACCAAACACTCAGAGAGGGCATAATGCTATTTGGGTGGTTGTAGATAGACTGACTAAATCGGCTTATTTCATTCCGATTGATATCAGTTTTTCTTTGGAGCGGTTAGCTGAGATTTACATCAGTGTGATTGTGAAGTTGCATGGGGTTCCGTTAAGTATTGTTTCTGATCGAGATCCAAGGTTTACCTCGAGATTTTGGGAAAGTTTACATAAGGCTCTGGGTTCTAAATTGAGATTGAGTTCGGATTATCATCCGCAGACGGATGGTCAGACGGAGAGGACGATTCAGTCGTTGGAAGATTTGTTGCGAGCGTGTGTTCTTGAACAAGGTGGTATGTGGGATAGTTATCTTGCATTGATCGAATTCACGTATAACAACAGTTTTCATTCTAGTATTAGAATGGCACCGTTTGAAGCATTATATGGACGAAGGTGTCGAACACCGTTGTGTTGGCACGAATCTGGTGAGAGAACGGTGGTAGGACAGGAGTTGGTGCAGCAGACTACAGATAAGGTGAAGTTTATTCGTGAGAAGATGAAAGCTTCTCAGAGTAGACAAAAGAGTTATCATGATCGGAGATGGAAAGATCTTGAGTTTCAAGAGGGCGATCATGTATTTTTTAGGGTTACGCCGGTAACGGGTGTTGGTCGTGCATTGAAACCGAAGAAACTTACTTCTCGGTTTATTGGTCCTTACCAGATATCTGCTAGAGTTGGTACTGTGGCTTATCGGGTGGCGTTGCCGCCGAATCTGTCGAATTTGCATGATGTGTTTCATGTTTCACAGTTGCGGAAGTATGTTTCGGATCCGTCACATGTGATTCCGATGGATGAGGTTGAGTTAAGGGAGAACCTTACGGTTGAGGCTTTACCAGTTAGGATTTTGGATCGCGAAGTGAAGCGGTTGAGGGGCAAGGATATTGCACTGGTGAAGGTAGCGTGGGGAGGCGCTGCTGAGGGCAATTTGACTTGGGAGTTGGAGAGTCGGATGCGGGAGTCGTATCCAGAGTTGTTCGTCTCAGGTATATTTTCGAGGGCGAAAATTTCTAAGTGGGGGAGAGTTGTAACTCCCCAGTTTTTGTCAGTTTTAGTCCGTTTTATTTATTTGAGTTGTTTTTTGTTATTCTATTATTATTTCATTTTTATTTCTGACTTTTATCTGAAAATATGTTATTTTAGTCGAGATTATATTTTATCGGGTTTTGGGAGCGTTTGCGAGATATTTGGGTGTAGGGGTATTTTGGGCGTTTTGATTTATTTGGTTAAGTTATGAATAGAAAGAAAAAGAGAGAAAAATAGTAAGAAGAGAAAAGAAGAGAAGAGAAGAGAAAAGAAGAAATGAGAGAAAAACTTGAGAAAGAAGAAATCAATCAACCGATTTTTCTACGCGCTATTTAATCGGGAAAGGGTGCGAAACTCGATTATGCTATGTTTGTGTATGATTATGTATGTGTTTGCTTGGATGTTTCTTGTCCTTCCATGGCTTTTGAGTTCTAGGTCAAAAATGATAAAATGATTAGGAATCGATGTTTGCGCGGTCGAAAATCGATATAATTTGCGTTGTATGATCACCATGTGTTTATGAGTCATTGCTGATAATTGTTTTGGTGTTGGAATTGATTTGGAATGAAAAATGAGGTTTTTGGAGGTTTTTGGATAGTGTAACCCGTAACAGCATTTTTCTGGTTCTGGTGTGATTCGCCAGGCAAATTTGGGATTCGCCAGGCGAATTGAGTAAGTCGCCACTAGCTCGCCAGGCGAACTGCTGGCGAATGGGATTCGCCAGGCGAATTCGTAAGTCGGCAGGCGAAATAGGAATTTCAGAAAGGGGGTAGCTTCTGTAACTCTTGTTTTTTTTCTAATTGGTGATTCGCCACTGGCTCGCCAGGCGAACTGCTGGCGAATGGGATTCGCGAGGCGAAATCCATGGCAAATGGCTGGCGAATTCTCAAGTCGCTAGGCGAATTTGGCTGTATCTCAATAAATTATTTTCTTTGAAAAATTCAAAACTTTTGATCTGTGGTTCGGTTTGAGGCGTGGTTTGATGCGTTAGAAAGCTCATAAAATGTACTTTATATTGATGATGGTTTTGAGAATTGCTGGCCGATTATATTATGTCAGAAATTAGAAAATGTGTTGTTTTGTTGTCGACTTTTTCCGTTTAATTGTGTGAACTTGATGTGTATGTGCAATATGTTGTTGGTGTGGATATTTTATGACTTGTGTACTGTTGAGTGATGAAATTGCATGAAATACATATCGTAATGATGATTGGTGGCCTTACGGCAAGAAATTGCAATGTGTTGTAATTGTTGAGTTATGCATGATTATGGATGAGTAAACGTGTGCATATGAATGTTATGAGTCATTGTATGCCAAGCATCATAATATGCATATTGTGAAGTCGGGTACCATGAGGGTACGAGCGATGGATAGATTCCAATGGGAATCCGCTATAACATCGTGAGCCTTAAAAATAAGAGGACCTAAAGTGATTTGATATATCGTGAGCCTTAAAAATAAGAGGACCGAAAGCGATGGTTATAGACGATCGTGTGCCCTTGTGGGGTGTGAGCGATCGGATTGTGAGCCTTATACAAAGAGGACCGAAAGCAATCCATAAACGTCGTGAGCCTTATACAAAGAGGACCAAAAGCGACGGGGAACATCGTATGCCCGACGGGGAGTTACACTAAGTAACGAGCGATGGTTCCAATAGTTCCTGAGTGAACTGGTTCTAAGATGTGATGAGTCGGTACCGCATGTGCATTGCATGGAGTCGTTGTGTCGGTCTCAGTGCATTTGCATAAATCCTGGATTAATTATGTATGGAATTGTGAATGTGACTGATGAGATGAAATATGTATATTTATGTGGTTGATGAGAGTATTGTATATGATTGATATGCATCGGCGACGTATATATAGAATATGTGTTGTATTTGATTGTGGTGCAATTGTGGTAAAAATATTTTATATGTGTATTTTGTGTTAATATATGATTATATGCAACTGTGTTATGATTGTGTTTCTCACCCTTCTGCTGTTTTATAATGCTCTATGAGGCATTGCAGATTAGAGTTGCTGGAGGTCTTTTTGTGAAGCTTTGCGTCTTCATTCTTTTGTCGGTCGGCTTTGATATATGACGCCGGGTAGTTAGGGTGGCCGTTTATGATTAGGTTGTATTATGTATATGTATCTTTTGAATTGTACATGTATGGTTGTATATGACAAACAAACTTTCATGATATATATATATATATATATATATATATATATATATATATATATATATATATATATATGAGATTCAGTTACTACCTGAATTGTTGCATATCTGTATGAGCAGGTGTTGTATGTTTATTTCAAATTGATGTGGCGTCTCCGGTCTATGCCGTGCATGTTTTAATTATACTCTGATGAAATTTTGAATTTTCTTTTACCGCTTTAATAGCTTGGGGGTATATATTGGGGGTGTTACATATATGGTTTCCCCGCGGTCTGGTCGGGACAACACTGGTGGTTTGGACAGAGCTTGTTTGAAATGGGCGAGAGCCTGCTCGCACTCGTCCGTCCACTCGAAATTTGCCTCCTTCCTGAGTAATTTGAAAAAGGGCAGGGCGTGCTGGGCGGACTTGCTTACGAAGCGAGCAAGGGACGCGAGTATCCCGTTGAGAGATTGTATCGCCTTCTTCGACCGCGGTGTGGGGAATTCCACAAGTGCTTGGCATTTGTCTGGGTTTGCTTCTATTCCTCTTTCGGTGTGGTAAAATCTGAGGAATTTTCCTGCTCGCACGCCGAAGGTGCATTTTTCTGGATTAAAACGCATTTTACATTTTCGAGCTTGGTCGAACACCTTGTGCAAGTGGGTGGTATGGTCGGATTCCTCTTGGGATTTCACGATCATATCATCCATGTATACTTCGAGCATGTCACCGATTTCTGATCGAAAGACTTAGTTCATCATGCGTTGGTATGTGGCCCCGACATTCTTTAGTCCAAAGGGCATTACGTTATAGTAATAATTCCCCGAGGAGGTCATGAATGCCGTGTATCTCTTGTCCTCATCTGCCATTGGGATTTGGTTGTATCACGAATAAGCGTCCATGAAGGACAAGAGCTTGAAACCTGCAGAATTATCTACGAGTTTATCTATGCTCGGCAGTGGATAAGCGTCTTTCGGGCAAGCCCGATTGAGATCGGTGTAGTCAATGCACATGCGCCACTTTCCATTATTTTTCTTTACAAGTACAATATTTGAGAGCCAGGTCGTATACCTGGCCTCGGAAATAAATTCTGCCTCTAAGAGGTCTTGTACAAGCTTTTCGGCAGCCTGTGCCTTTTCTTCGGATTGTTTCCTTCTTCGTTGGGCAATGGCGCGGGCAGCTGGATTAATTGTCAAGTGGTGCCATGCAGTTTCTGGATCAAGGTCGGGCATATCCACTGCACTCCATGCGAACAGGTCGGCGTTGTCGTCGAGGCATTTCTTCAAATCCTTCTTTACCTCTTCGGGGAAACCAACGCCTATCCTCACTCCCCTGCTAGGGTTGTTGCTGAAGGTGATGATCTCGAATTCCCCATCTAGAATTGGTCGCAGCAGTGTAGGAGACGGGGAGCTTGTCACTCCTAATTTTCTGTCCTCGTCCCGATCTTCGTTTCTATCTTCAGTAAGCCTGCTGTCGAGGTCAATGGTGTGCACGAGAAGCGTGGGCTTTTTCTCTGGCTGACCCTCTTCGTCTGGATACTCGTCCTCTCTGGTGCGCTTTGCCGACTTTGCTGTTGTCGCGATCTGGTTCTGCCCTTTTGTTGCAGCCTCGAAGCATCTGCGAGCAGCCTTGATGTCACCGTGCAGAGTTGCGACGTGTCCTTTCTCAGTATAGTACTTGAGCTTGAGGTGGACCGTAGAGGGGACAGCAATGAGTTCGACGAGAGCTGGTCTGCCGAGGATGCACTGATAGAGCGACGGGAAATCAATGACTAAGAACTGCATTTTGATTGTCCGTGATGCCTCTTCTTTGCCAAACGTGACTGGTATCTCCACATATCCCCAAGGTCGGGTCGTTGCTCTGTTAAATCCTTGGAGATTAGATCCCACGTACAGGGAGAGATTAGACTTATTCAGTTTCAGTGCGCGGAACAGGCTGGAGTACATGATGTCCACGGAGCTGCCCTGGTCGACCAGGATTCGCCGTACATCAGTAGATGATAATTTGGCCCTGATCAGTAGAGGAATGTGGGAATTCGGCGATCCTCCGGGGAGTTCTTCTTTGTAGAACGTGATCGGCTGTGAACGCCCTTTACCCTTGCCGATCGTGTACAATTAATCGGGGTTGCTGTCTATCAGCTGTTCAAACTTTCGTTTGATGGAGCCTATCGTGAGCTCATGGTACCCCCCACATGAGATAACCATGGCCGCAGGAAAGGCTTCCTAGGTGCTGTGTACGGATGCCTGGGAAGTCGGATCGATGTGGTCAGGAACGAATAAGTCCTCTGGTCGGCTGATGGACATTGCGACCTGCAGGGGAGGACTGGAGGGGGTTGATTCTGCTTCTTTCTTCGAATCAGACGTGTCTCGTCGGGAGGACTCTCCCTTCTTCACGTATTGCTTCAGGTGACCCTCTTTGATGAGGATCTCTATAGCGTCCTTAAGGTGCACGCAATCTTCTGTCACGTGCCCGTGACTACGGTGGAAACGGCAGTATTTGCTTTTGTCGACGTTTCCTTTGGACGTGGTTGGTTTAGGGAACCTGACACCCCCTTGTTTGAATTCGGTGTTGATGCAGTCGGGGAGAATACGCTCGCGTGAGGTTGTGAGCACAGTGTATTCATTAAATCGGCCAGCTGGCCCTTTGCCATCACGGGGACGCTCCTTCCGCCGCTTTTCTTTCCCCTTGCGGGATGGCTCTGGCTCCTCCTTTTTGGGTGCCCGGGGTGCTTCACGATCTCTTGTGTCCCGGGCACGGTATGCGGCTTCCTTCTCCTCGTAGCGGATGTAATCTTTGGCCATGTGAAGAAGCTCTGTCAGTGTTCGAGGAGCTTCGATCCCGACAGCTTTGTGGAAGTCGCTTTTTGGTCGGAGTCCTTTCTCGAGGAGGTACTTCTTCATGTGATCGGAAGTTCGGACTTCCACTGCCTCTTTAATAAATCTCTCGATGTAATCCCGCAGAGGTTCTTCCCTGCCTTGTATGATCGCTTCCAACGTTGCCTCCGTCTTTGGATGTCGTCGGGAGGCTGTGAAATGGCGGGTGAATTGGCCTTTGAGCTCGCGCCAGGAGGAGATGGATCCTCGAGGGAGTCTTTTGAACCATGTCATCGAACCCTTCCTCAAGGTGATGGGAAATATTTTGCACCTGATGGCTCCGGAGACACCATGGTACTGGAGCATAGCTTCGATGTTCTCCAGGTGCTCGTGAGGATCTGACGTGCCATCGTACGTACCCAATGTGGGAGGTTTCTCTAACCCGCGGGGGATCCGGGCGTCCACAATGTTTCTCGTGAATGGGCCTCGAGCTTCGTCGTCACTGCTAGAGCTGTGAGAGAGCGACGGAGAATGACTGTGGTCGCGGCTTTGACTGCGGCGAGGAGAGTGTCCGCGGGTACGCCTATGCTCGTACTTGTCCGAATGTCGGTGTCTTTTGGAAACAGGGGAGTGCCTAGTTTTCCTAGGAGAACGACGATGTCGGCGAGCAAGATCGGGTGTTGGGCTCCCTGATCTTGGACGTTCTTTGGCCGGGGAAGGACTATCACGTCTCCGCTTTGAGTGAACTCGCGGAGGCGGGGAGAGGTTCAGCGTCTCCGAGGTGTGATGCTCTTGAAGGGCGTGCTCGAGGGCACTGATTTTTTCTCCCTGCTGGAGGATGAAACGATTGGAGTTGTTCAAAGAGGCGATGAGTGCCGCGGTGGTCGGATCTGCGCCTTGAGGAACCGGAATGGGTTCGAAGGAAAGTTCTGCGGCTGGCGCTCGTGGTCTTTGTTCGTCAGCCTTTGGGGAAGGCAGCCCACTGTTGCGCTGGACGTTTTCGGACGGGATGTCGCCGACGACAACATCGTTGTTGATATTGTCTGCGGTGGTCACAGGTTCTTGGTGGATGTCACTCTTGATGAAAGTCATGATGATCTGGGGTTTTGGAGAGAGATGAAAGCTTTGGTCTTTTGGGTGAAAAGATGAGGGATCTTGATTCAAAAAGATGGGGAAGCGAAGTTTCCCACAGACGGCGCCACTGATCGGAGGGGACCAGGAGGAGATCGTCGCGGCCTTCGTGTAGGACAAGAGTAGCTGCTCGTAGGGGAGGAAAAAGGGGTGGAGGTACCTGCAAGGTACTCCGATGCCAAAGTAAGTATTTGGTCAAAAGAAAGGGGGAAAGCAAGTAAGAGAAGTCAACGATATGATTGGTGATACCTGCCCCTCTCAAGCAAGGGGGTTTTTATAGAGATTGTTGGCGAGCAAAGCGTCTGATCGACCAATGAGGTATTGCCAGATGGAGGGCAAAGCGCGTGGTTTTTCTAACTGTTCCCGTGATATCTGGGGAGGCAGTTGGTCGCGTGAGCTACTCTGCGCGTGAAGGGGACACGCCCAACGGCTACATTGTGCCCAACGGCTATATTGTGCTTATTGGGCCTGTTTGCCAATTATGATGGATTGGGCCTGGCCCTTAAGGGCAGGAAGCCTTGCCCGGTCCAGAACACAACTTAAGCTTTCTTTTTCTCAAGGTTTATAAAAAAAGTCTATTTGATTATTTAACAATGTAAGTGATAAAATCAGCATCTGTATAAAACTCTTACTTTCTAATTAAAAAAAAATATATCTATAAATACAACTACTCTTTTTATTACAACTACATATCCCCTTTTCAAAAATACTCTGAAGTCTACAGATTAATGATTATGAGCCAATTTGTTATCATTTATTATAATTTGAAGAGAAAGAAAAAATCTAAAAACTACTTCAAATGAGAAGCTGTTTTGGGTAGCTTCTCTTGAAAATCATTTTTGATAACTACATCCCTCTCACCAGTCCACAAGTCATTAACTTCTTTCATTCACACACTTCATATTTTTTTCCATACTGCGCCAATTTACTTCAAATTTCAATCTTTTGAAGCTTATATACAAAAACTTGGCACATAGATGAGATACAATCAATAAAAACAAAATGGACAAACATCAAAATTATTATATAGAATGGACAATGTGATGTATGCAACCTTTCTTTCTAAAGTCTATGTAACCCAACACTCATCGGTGTTAAATATATAATTCATTATTTTAGAAAGATTAGATTTGATTTAGAAAGATCAGATTTGATTTAGAAAGATTAGATTAGATATTTTTGGACTTTTATAGTTTGGGTTTTAACTTGAGATGCAAGTTAACCTAAATCTATAAATAGGGAGGAACTCTTATCATTGTAATAATCAAATTTGATAATTCACAGTTTGCAGTTGCAAGTGAATATTGAAAGTTTCCACAGTTTGTGGGCAGAAAGAATTCTGCAGTTTTTCATCTTCTTCTCCAACGCTATTATTTCTCTTTTCTCTTTCTTTCTTTCTCAATTTTTTTTCGTTGCCATTGCATGTGATTGTTAACAATCTTGAGGTCAAGATTGAATATGAATTCTCAAAAGGTTTTGGGTTAATTCCAACATCTGGTATCTAGAGCTCCGGTTGTGATTCAAGGAAGGAAAATCGTGATGGCGATGAATCATCCGAACGGGCACTTTCCGGCGAGCCTTCCGATTCTCAAGAAAAATAATTATGAGAATTGGTGTAAGCAGATTAAGGTGGTTTTCTGTTATCAAGATCTTTGGGATCTTTTGAAGGAAGAAGTAGCACCGCTTGCAAAGAACGCGACAGATCAAGAAAAGACTACACACAATAAATTGAACAAGAAAGATTATAAAGCTCTGTTTATAATCCATCATTGTGTCGATCCTGATAACTTTGAAAAGGTTAGTGATGTAGAGTCAGCAAAGGAAGCATGGGAGATTCTTGAAAAGTCGTTTGGAGGGGCAGAGAAGGTGAAAGAGGTGAGGTTACAAACTCACAAGAGAACCTATGAGTTGCTTCAGATGGAAGACAATGAAAGTATAACAGATTTCTTCACCAGAGTTACAAAGCTAGTGAATCAAATCAAGGTGTGTGGAGAGGTGTTGACATCAAGATCAGTTGTTGCAAAGATCTTGAGGTCATTGGCTCCAAAGTTCGACCACGTGGTAGTAGCCATAAAAGAGTCAAAAGACTTGTCAGTGTTGACGAAGGAAGGAAGTTTTAAGGGACGTTTGAGTCTCATGAACAAAGGATGGCTGAAAGAGCTGCAGGAAAGTCAAAAAGTGATATGGCTTTGCAGGCACAGTCAGAAAAGGAAAGGAAAGGCAAAGGAAGCTAGAATGGCAACAAAGGTAGAGGAGGATACAACAATTCGACTGGTCGAAATCAGCATGAAGGAAATTGGTCGAATCAAAGAAAACCCTGGAACCAAGGCAACAAATGTAACAACCCAGTTTTCGTGTGCGTTTTATTTAATCGAGTCGTTTGATTATTTTATTATTATTGTATTTTATTTTCGAATTTTATCTGAAAATATGTTATTTTTCAATGTTGTGATATTTTATCGGGTTTTGGGATCGCTTGCGGGATAATTGAGTGTAGGGATATTTTGGTCATTTTGGGATATTTTTTATTAAGTAAGAAAATAGAAAATAGAAGAGAGAAAAATAGAAAGAAGGAAAGGGGAAAGAAAGAAAAAGGAGAGAAAAGAGGAGAAGAAGAGAAATAGTGAGAAAAGCTTGGGAAATCAAGAAAAATCAACTTCTAGAATCGATTTAATCGGATAAGGGTGCGAAACTCAATTATTGTATGATTGTGTATGATTATGTATGTGTATTTGTGATGTTTGTTGGATTGAAATGAAGAAATTTAGTAAAACCCATTTTTGGTAAAATTGATTAGAAATTGATTAAATGTGTTGGAAATCATGTTTTTAGTGTTCCTTAATGTTGGTACAAGATAGATACTTGTTATTAGATATTGTATTGGTAATTTTTCTGGGTGTAGGTGAAAATTGGAGTGATTTGGGTGAGAAAACGCAGAACCACGTTCTGCAGAAATTTTTCTGGTTTTTCCAGGTCATACGTGTATGGGGCATGTTCATACGCGTATGGACCTTGGCAATACGTGTATGGAGGGCGAGTCATGGGCCAATACGCGTATGAGATGGTATTTCACTCGGCCATCTGCCCATTTGCGTATGATACGCGTAGCACTGCTGGGCAATACGCGTATGTTGGGATGCACTACGCGTATGGGGTTTAAAAGGGGAATTTTGGGAAGAAATTGGTTCTGCCCATACGCGTATGGCCTTGGGCAATACGCATATGGCATGGCGAGGATTTTGGGCAATACGCGTATGGCCTTGGGCAATCCGCGTATGGCCAGGAGAATGGTAAAATGGAACTTTTCAAAATATCGTTTTTCGTTTTCTGTCGTAACTTGAGTTCCGTTTGTCCGATTTTTACGTTCTTGGTATCGTTGTGTAGCTTTTGAGCTGTACTTTCTCATTATGATGATTTTGAAATTGTTAGCCGATTTAATTATGTCAAAAAATCGGGAATAGTGTCGGTTGTCGACTTTTGTCATTATAACTGTGCGTAATTGATGTGTATTATGCAAGGTGTTGTTGTATGAGGTAAATGTATGTGTTTGGATGGTGTCGTGATGATTTGTGGCCGTATGGAAATTAAATGCATTGTTTTGGGCATAAGTGCTAAGTGTGATTTTGTCGATGTAAATGAATGTATTTATGTGTGCATATTAAATGTCATGGGTCATTGTATGCCAAGCATCATGATATGCATTGTTGAGACGTTCTGAGTGACGGTTTGGATTCCAGAGGGGATTCGCTATAACTTCGTGTGCCCATGTGGGGTGTGACCGATGATTATAGACGATCGTGTGCCCATGTGGGGTGTGAGCGATCGGGTCGTGTGCCCGTGTGGGGTGTGAGCGATCCATAAACACCGTGTGCCCGTGTGGGGTATGAGCAGTGGGGAACATCGTAGGCCCGACGGGGAGTTACAGTGATGTAACGAGCGATGATTCTAGCAGAGTTCCTGAGTGAACTAGTGATGAGAAACAATGGAAGTCGGTACCGCATGTGCATATGCATAGAGTCGTTGTGTCGGTCTCTTGCATTTGCATAAATCATTTATGGTTGGTTATGTGTGGATAAAGTGATATATGGATATGTGTTGGTGATGGAAATATGTATTATGTCTTGTAATGCCTTGTGTTTGAATTATGACGTGAGTTGTGGTGAGAATCGTATATTTGTGTATTTTTGTGCTATATATATATATTTGTATGCAATTATATTATGGTTGTTTTTCTCACCCTTCTGCTGTTTTATAATGCTCTATGAGGCATTGCAGATTAGAGTTGCTGGAGGTATTTTTGTGAAGCTTTGCATCTTCATTCTTTTGTCGGTCGGCTCTGATATGTGACACCGGGTAGTTAGGGAGGCCGTTAGTGATTATTGTGTATTCTATATATATATATCTTTTGGTTTATGCATGTACAACTTGATGTATGATAAACTTTTCATGATATATATATATGTATGTTATTCAGTTTTAGATTTTCCGCTTTTATTCTAAATTCTGAAATGTGGGTGTAAGGAACTAAGTTCCTCTGTTGATTGCTACCCCACTGTTGCATATCTTTATGAGCAGGTGTTGTATGTATTGTTTTCAATTTGATGTGACCCCTCGGTCTATGCCATGATAATTTAAATATACTCTAACGAAATTTTGAATTTTCTTTTACTGTTTTAATTAATTGGGGGTATAGATTGGGGGTGTTACATTAAGTGGTATCAGAGCCAGTTTGTGTCAGTCCGTGTCAGTTGTGTCAGTCCTTGTTGGTCGTTGTGGTTGGATGAGTTATTTGTTTAACCATAGTTTCTGTTATTGGAAATGAACAGAATATGGCTGGTAGGAACGATGCTGCTTTGGCTGTGGCTATGCAAGCTATGGCTCGTGCTGTGCAGGGTGCACCTAATGCTGCGGGTAATGATGAGTTCAGGAAGAACAAACCGCCTGTCTTCAAAGGAAGATATGATCCAGATGGTGCACAGATTTGGCTGAAAGAGATTGAAAGGATCTTCCAAGTAATGGATTGTGATGAAGATCAGAAGGTGAGACTGGGTACTCACATGTTATTGGAAGAAGCAGATGACTGGTGGGTTAGTACTCGTCATGTGTTAGAAGCTGCAGAGGAGGAGATTACTTGGGCTGTGTTTAGTATGGAGTTTCTGAGGAGGTATTTTCCTGAAGATGTGAGGGGAAAGAAGGAAATTGAGTTTCTGGAACTAAAGCAAGGTAATATGTCTGTTGTCGATTATACTGCTAAGTTTGTGGAACTTGTGCAGTTTTATCCTCATTATGCTGAAGCGACTGCTGAATTCTCTAAGTGTGTGAAGTATGAGAATGGCTTGCGTCCTGAGATAAAGCAGGCAATTGGATATCAGAGGATTCAGAGGTTTTCTGATTTGGTAGATTGTTGTAGGATTTATGAAGAGGATAGTAAGGCTCGTTCTACTCATTACAAGAGTGTGAGCGAGAGGAAAGGGAAGCAACAGTTCTGTGGTGGTCCGTATGTGACACCAGCTGATAAAGGTAAACAAAGAGGAAATTTTGAGAAAAGGTCAGGTGGAGGGGGTATGTCTGGTCCTATGAGGTGTTATAAATGTGGTGAGTTGGGGCATCGTCAGTTTGAGTGCAGGAAAGATTTGAGGAAGTGTACTAATTGTGGAGGTGTAGGACATGTTGCAGCTGATTGTGCCAGGAAGAATGTGGTGAAATGTTACAACTGTGGTGAACCTGGGCATATTAGTACCAAGTGTCTGAAACCGAAACAAGCTCCAGCTGGTGGAAAAGTGTTTGCATTATCGGGGACTCAGACTTCAAGTGCAGATCGTCTGATTCGAGGTACTTGTTTTATTAATAGTACTCCTTTGATTGCTATTATTGATACTGGAGCGACTCATTCATTTATTTCATCTGAGTGCGCGAAGCATTTGAATCTTGTGTTGTCTGTGATGGGTGGTGAAATGGTTATTGATACTCCAGCAATGGGGTCAGTAACTACTTCCTTGGTTTGTCTAAGATGTCCTTTGACCATTTATGGTAAAGACTTTGAGATGGATTTGGTGTGTTTACCGTTGGAGGGTTTAGATGTGGTTTTGGGTATGAATTGGTTGCAATTCAATCGAGTTCATATTGATTGTTATCATAAGCTGGTAAGGTTTCCTTCTCTTGAGGAAGACGAAGACTCGAGTTTCTTATCTACCAAAGAGTTGAAAAAACTTTTGGCGGAGAAAGCTCAGTTGTTTGGATTGTTTGCATCTTTAACTGTGGATAGTCAAGTTTCACTTGAGGTGTTTCCTGTTGTGTGTGAATTTCTGGAAGTGTTTCCTGAGGATATTTTAGACTTACCGCCAGAGAGAGAGGTGGAGTTTTCTATAGATCTAGTTCCTGGTACTAGACCTGTATCTATGGCACCTTATCGTATGTCGGCATCTGAGTTGGTGGAGTTAAAGAAACAGTTGAATGAGTTGTTGGAAAAGAGGTTCGTGAGACCAAGTGTTTCTCCTTGGGGTGCTCCAGTTTTGTTGGTGAAAAAGAAGGATGGCAGTATGCGATTATGTATTGATTATCGCCAGTTGAATAAGGTGACGATCAAGAATAAGTATCCTCTTCCAAGGATTGATGATCTGATGGATCAGTTAGTTGGTGCGTGTGTGTTCAGTAAGATTGACTTGAGGTCGGGGTATCATCAGATTAGGGTGAAGGAGGAAGACATTCAGAAAATGTCTTTTAGGACGCGATACGGTCATTAGGAATATTATGTGATGCCGTTCGGGGTTTCTAATGCGCCAGGTGTGTTTATGGAATACATGAATCGTATTTTTCACGAGCGTCTGGATCGTTTTATGGTGGTGTTTATTGATGATATTTTAATTTATTCTAAGTCTCGGGAGGAGCATGCAGAACATTTGAGTATTGTTTTGCAGGTTTTGAAGGAGTGGAAGCTTTTTGCTAAATTATCCAAGTGTGAATTCTAGTTATCGGAGGTGAGTTTTCTTGGACACGTAATTTCAGGTAATGGTATTGCTGTGGATCCATCTAAAGTAGAAGAAGTTCTACAATGGGAGGCTCCGAGATCCGTTACTGAAATTCGAAGCTTTTTGGGTTTGGCCGGTTATTATCGCAGATTCATTAAAGGTTTTTTGAAGCAAGCACTTCCTTTGACCCAGTTGACTTATAAAGGGCAAACGTTCATTTGGGATATTCGGTGTGAGGAGAGTTTTAATGAGCTGAAGAGGAGATTGACGACAGCTCCGATTTTGATTTTCCCGAATCCTAATGAACCATTTGTGGTTTATTGTGATGCTTCTTTGATTGGTCTAGGTGGTGTTCTGATGCAAGAAGGTAAGGTTGTGGCTTATGCTTCAAGGCAGTTAAGAGTTCATGAGAAGAATTATCCTACTCATGATCTTGAGTTAGCGGATATGGTGTTCGTGTTGAAGATTTGGAGGCATTATCTCTACGGTGCAAGGTTTGAAGTCTTTAGTGATCATAAAATTTTGAAATATTTGTTTGATCAGAAAGAGCTAAATATGAGGCAACGTAGATGGTTAGAATTCTTGAAGGACTACGACTTTGGCTTGAATTACCATCCTGGTAAAGCTAATGTGGTAGCCGATGCATTGAGCCGGAAATCGTTACATATGTCCGCTTTAATGGTTAAGGAGTGGGAACTTTTGGAATCGTTTAGAGATTTGAGTTTGGTTTGTGAAGTGACGTCGGATAGCGTTAGGCTTGGTATGCTAACGATTACTAATGATTTTCTGATGACTGTTTGTGAGAAACAAAAGTTGGATGTGAAACTTGTGGATTTGATGTTGGTTGGAGGAAAAGATGCGAATAGTGATTTTCAAGTGGATATTAATGGTGTTTTGAGATTTCGAGGTAGGATTTGTATTCCAAATGATGCGGAGTTGAAAAAGATGGTTTTGGAGGAAGGACACCGGAGTAATTTGAGTATACATCCGGGAGCGAATAAGATGTATCAGGATTTGAAGAAGATTTTCTGGTGGTCTGGATTGAAAAGAGATGTGGCTCAGTTTGTTTATGCATGTTTGACTTGTCAGAAATCGAAGGTGGAACATCGGAGGCCTAGTGGTTTGTTGCAACCGTTGGATATTCCGGAATGGAAATGGGATAGTATTTCCATGGATTTTGTAACAGGGTTACCGAATACTCAGCGAGGGCATAATGCTATTTGGGTGGTTGTTGATAGGCTGACTAAATCGGCTCATTTTATTCTGATTGATATCAGTTTTACTTTGGAGCGGTTAGCTGAGATTTACATAAGTGTGATTGTGAAATTACATGGGGTTCCATTGAGTATTGTTTCTGATCGAGATCCTAGATTTACATCGAGATTCTGGGAAAGTTTACAGAAGGCTTTGGGTTCTAAATTGAGATTGAGTTCGGCTTATCATCCACAGACAGATGGTCAGACGGAGAGGACGATTCAGTTGTTGGAGGATTTGTTGAGAGCTTGTGTTTTGGAACAAGGTGGTGCGTGGGATAGTTATCTTGCATTGATTGAGTTTACGTATAATAACAGTTTTCATTCTAGTATTGGAATGGCACCGTTTGAAGCACTATATGGACGAAGGTGTCAGACACCGTTGTGTTGGCACGAACCTGGTGAGAGAACGGTAGTTGGACCGGAGTTGGTACAATAGACGACGGAGAAAGTGAAGTTTATTCGTGAGAAAATGAAAGCTTCTCAGAGTAGACAAAAGAGTTATCATGATCGGAGACGAAAAGATCTTGAGTTTCAGGAGGGCGATCATGTATTTTTTAGGGTTACGCCGGTAACAGGTGTGGGTCGTGCATTGAAATCGAAGAAACTTACTTCTCGGTTTATTGGTCCTTACCAGATATCTGCGAGAGTGGGTGCTGTGGCCTATAGGGTGGCGTTGCCACCGAATCTGTCGAATTTGCACGATGTGTTTCATGTTTCACAGCTTCAAAAGTATGTTCCAGATCCGTCGCATGTGATTCCGATGGATAAGGTCGAGGTAAGGGAGAACCTTACAGTTGAGGCAGTACCAGTTAGGGTTTTGGATCGCGAAGTGAAGCGGTTGCGAGGCAAGGATATTGCACTTGTAAAAGTGGCGTGGGGAGGCGCTGCTGAGGGCAATTTGACTTGGGAGTTGGAGAGTCGGATGCGGGAGTCGTATCCAGAGTTGTTCATCTCAGGTAATATTTTCGAGGACGAAAATTTCTAAGTGGGGGAGAGTTGTAACGACCCAGTTTTCGTGTGCGTTTTATTTAATCGAGTCGTTTGATTATTTTATTATTATTGTATTTTATTTTTGAATTTTATCTGAAAATATGTTATTTTTCAATGTTGTGATATTTTACCGGGTTTTGGGATCGCTTGCGAGATAATTGAGTGTGGGGATATTTTGGTCATTTTGGGATATTTTTCATTAAGTAAGAAAATAGAAAATAGAAGAGAGAAAAATAGAAAGAAGGAAAGGGGAAAGAAAGAAAAAGGAGAGAAAAGAGGAGAAGAAGATAAATAGTGAGAAAAGCTTGGGAAATCAAGAAAAATCAACTTCTAGAATCGATTCAATCGGATAAGGGAGCGAAACTCAATTATTGTATGATTGTGTATGATTATGTATGTGTATTTGTGATGTTTGTTGGATTGAAATGAAGAAATTTAGTAAAACCCATTTTTAGTAAAATTGATTAGAAATTGATTAAATATGTTGGAAATCATGTTTTTAGTGTTCCTTAATGTTGGTACAAGATAGATACTTGTTATTAGATATTGTATTGGTAATTTTTCTGGGTGTAGGTGAAAATTGGAGTGATTTGGGTGAGAAAACGCAGAACCACGTTCTGCAGAAATTTTTATGGTTTTTCCAGGTCATACGCGTATGGGGCATGTTCATACGCGTATGGACCTTGGCAATACGCGTATGGAGGGCGAGTCATGGGCCAATACGCGTATGAGATGGTATTTCACTCGGCCATCTGGCCATTTGCGTATGATACGCGTAGCACTGTTGGGCAATACGCGTATGTTGGGATGCACTACGCGTATGGGGTTTAAAAGGGGAATTTTGGTAAGAAATTGGTTCTGCCCATACGCGTATGGCCTTGGGCAATACGTGTATGGCATGGCGAGGATTTTGGGCAATACGCGTATGGCCTTGGGCAATCCACGTATGCCCAGGAAAATGGTAAAATGGAACTTTTCAAAATATCATTTTTCGTTTTCTGTCGTAACTTGAGTTTCGTTTGTCCGATTTTTACGTTCTTGGTATCGTTGTGTAGCTTTTGAGCTGTACTTTCTCATTATGATGATTTTGAAATTGTTAGTCGATTTAATTATGTCGGAAAATCGGGAATAGTGTCGGTTGTCGACTTTTGTCATTATAACTCTGCGTAATTGATGTGTATTATGCAAGGTGCTGTTGTATGAGGTAAATGTATGTGTTTGGATGGTGTCGTGATGATTTGTGGCCGTATGGAAATTAAATGCATTGTTTTGGGCATAAGTGCTAAGTGTGATTTTGTCGATGTAAATGAATGTATTTATGTGTGCATATTAAATGTCATGGGTCATTGTATGCCAAGCATCATGATATGCATTGTTGAGACGTCCTGAGTGACGGTTTGGATTCCATAGGGGATTCGCTATAACTTCGTGTGCCCATGTGTGGTGTGAGCGATGATTATAGACTATCGTGTGCCCATGTGGGGTGTGAGCGATCGGGTCGTGTGCCCGTGTGGGGTGTGAGCGATCCATAAACACTGTGTGCCCGTGTGGGGTGTGAGCGGTGGGGAACATCGTAGGCCCGACGGGGAGTTACAGTGATGTAACAAGCGATGATTCCAGCAAAGTTCGTGAGTGAACTAGTTATGAGAAACAATGGAAGTCGGTACCCGCATGTGCATATGCATAGAGTCGTTGTGTCGGTCTCATGCATTTGCATAAATCATTTATGGTTGGTTATGTGTGGATTTGTGGATAAAGTGATATATGGATATGTGTTGGTGATGGAAATATGTATTATGTCTTGTAATGCCTTGTGTTTGAATTATGACGTGAGTTGTGGTGAGAATCGTATATTTGTGTATTTTTGTGCTATATATATATATATTTGTATGCAATTATATTATGGTTGTTTTTCTCACCCTTCTGCTATTTTATAATGCTCTATGAGGCATTGCAGATTAGAGTTGCTGGAGGTATTTTTGTGAAGCTTTGCGTCTTCATTCTTTTGTCGGTTGGCTCTGATATGTGACACCGGGTAGTTAGGGAGGTCGTTAGTGATTATTGTGTATTCTGTATATATATCTTTTGGTTTATGCATGTACAACTTGATGTATGACAAACTTTTCATGATATATATATGTATGTTATTCAGTTTTAGATTTTCCGCTTTTATTCTAAACTCTGAAATGTGGGTGTAAGGAACTAAGTTCCTCTGTTGATTGCTACCCCACTGTTGCATATCTTTATGAGCAGGTGTTGTATGTATTGTTTTCAATTTGATGTGACCCCTCGGTCTATGCCATGATAATTTAAATATACTCTGACGAAATTTTGAATTTTCTTTTACTGTTTTAATTAATTGGGGGTATAGATTGGGGGTGTTACAACAAAGAGATGGTGTTGTAGGTAGAGGAAGAGATGGTGGTCGAAAGCCGGACAAAAGTCACATTCAATGTTTCAATTGTCAGAAGTATGGTCACTATTTTAGTGATTGTCTAGAAAAGAAGAAGAATCAAGAAAATGATGCAAAGCTGGCGAAACATGAAGAAGAAGAGATGTTGTTGATGGTCACAACAAGAGACGAAGAGAGATTCCAGGACCAATGATATTTGGACTCGGGATGCTCATCACACATGACTGGAAGGAAAGATTGGTTTGTCAACATGAAGCCATCGTCGAAGAACATGGTGAAGTTTGCAAATGACAACACTCTAGCAGCTGAAGGTGTTGGTGATGTTCTGATTATGAGGAAAGATGGCAAAAGGTAAACAATTTCCAATGTGTTGTACATACCAGGCATGCAGAGTAATTTACTGAGTATAGGGTAGTTGGTCGAAAAGAACTACAAGGTGTCGATCAATGACAAGATAATGAGACTTCTCGACGCAGGTGGAAGGTTTTTCTTGAAGGCTCTAATGTCTCAGAATAGGACCTTCAAGATTGAACTTAATGTGATGGAGCATAAGTGCCTAGTAACTACAGCCAGCAGAGATGAGTGGCTATAGCATTTTCGACTAGGCCATCTCAACTTCAATGACATCAGAGAGCTAAAGAGAAGAAATATGGCTTCAGGATTACCTGAAATTGACATTCCAAGTGAAGTCTGTGAAGAGTGTGTTCAGTCGAAACAACACAAGAATAGCTTTAGCAAGGATGCAGGAAGGAAGTCGAAGGCAATTCTGGAAGTCATATACTCTGATGTATATGGTCCAATGCAGGTGGATTCGATTGCAGGCAATAGATACTTTGTCACGTTCATAGATGATTACAGTCGGAAGTTGTGGACTTACCTCATCAAGAAGAAAAGTGATGTGATCGAGTTATTTTCCAGATTCAACTCTATGGTCGAAAGACAGAGTGGTCAAAAGGTAAAAATTCTTAGGACTGATGGTGGTGAAAAGTATGTGTCAAAAGAGTTCGTTGCATTATGTGAAAAAGAATGGATTGTGCATGAGGTGGTGCCACCCTAAACTCCACAGCAAAATGGAATTGCAGAAAGGAAGAAAAGAACCATCATGAACATGGTGAGAAATATGTTGAATGGAAAGCATCTACCCAAAGAATTATGGGGAGAAGCGGTTTCGACAGCAACATATATTTTAAATAGATGTCCGACGAAGAAACTTGAAGGAATCACACCAAAAGAATGTTGGTTGATAACACGAAAATGTATCATATATTTGCCTCGATTTACGACTAATAATTATGTTATTTCAGCCCAAGTTCCGATTATCCCGCAAGTATTTCAGTGTTTTCACAGGTATTTCATTGTCCAAGCTAAAAAGGAGCAAAATAGAAAAACATGGAGAAAAGAGTAGAAAACAGGAAGAAATGTCAAGAAAAAGAGCAGAAAATGAAAAGTGGTGTGTGTGACGACCGTCACACACACACCACGACCGTCACGCAATCCAAAAGCGCACCATGCTCGTCACACATTCATCACGATCGTCACACGCACCAAAGTGGTTATTACGTTCATAAACGCAGACGTGGACAAAGAGACCAATGCACACGCACGATCAACATTTCCTCCTACATTCTCTCAACTCAAATTTCAACTGCATGAGCAAGTCTCCCTTGGATTTCTCAACAACCAAAGTAGTGCTCCTATATTTTCTCTAACGTTAAGGCAATGCTCTGGCTATAAATACTGCATGGATTGAAGAGCAAAGTACACAACACCAAATAGAGAATTTTACCCGAATTGCTGCAGAATTTTATTTCCGAATTTTTACTTTCCTTGCATTCCTTGTTTTTTTCCCGTTTCCCATTCCTTGTTTACCATTACTTGAATTAGTGATAGTTTCTCACATTGAGGAGCTATTGCACCATAGTTAGAATTTTGTTTTCAATCTTGCCTTCATCATTCGTTATACCGATACAATCAAGCAAAAGCCTACCGATTTGTGGAGGAATTGCGAGACCCAACATATTTCATATTTATCAGGTTTTTATTCATAACAGCATTATCGTTTTCCATTGCAATGTTTAATTTACTGTTTCGTAGTTTATTTTTATGCATGTTTGTTTTAATTAATATGTCTATCTAAATCCGATTTATCGGTATGTAATTAAGTTAACCGGAATGGATTCGATAATTCTAAGCTAAAACTATAAATAACTTATTTTCTGGCCGCGGTTTCTTAAGTAAAATTGGACTTTTGTTACGAGAGTAAAAAGGTAGTAAATGTTAGGATCAAGATCCACGAGAGTGTGAGATTTTAACCGGATAGCTGAAATCGGGCATTGGTTTTAAAAACAGCGAGAGCGCTTTAAAGTTAATTAGACTGTATTAGTTTTCAAAAAGTGTTTTTAAACTCAAATGGGCTAGCAAGAGCAGACATTATGATTTAGGAATATAGTCCGAAGCAACATCCACGAGAGTGTGAGGTGAGGGATTTTAAACTGATATTTTCTACAGAAATATAATGTGACTCATTTTTATACGCTTAAATCTTATTGAATCCATGATGGTATACTAAGTTACATACCGATATCCTTATCTCAACTAGTTTATTCTAAAAATTTAGATTCCCTTTAGTTTCCCTTTTTGAACTTAAAAGCCAAAACATCTTCGCCTTAGCTAAACACAGTAACAAACCGTAGCACTAGGTTGATTATCAGGTCTCTGTGGGATCGATATCTTTATTACTACGCGATAGGTTGTGCGCTTGCAGTTAGTAACCGTTAGACTCAGAAAGTCGCGATCAAGTTTTTGGCGCCGTTGTCGGGGACTTTGATTTAGTCAATAGTGCGATTCTTTGTTGCGCAGTATAGACTAAGGCAACAAATTTTATTTCCCTTTTTCTCGATTGTATGCCAAGTACTCGCTCACAAAGCGAAGACTTGCAACCATCAATCGCCGAATTAGAGCGTTTCTTACATTTAAGACGCAGAATACTTGAGTATCAACGCAAGTATAATATTCCCGATCTTCTCGCTCATACTCTTGAACCAGTCAAAGAAAGAAACATGGCTGAAGGACCACATAATCGTCCTCTTAAGTATTATGCTACCCCATCTGAGCAAGAACCACACAATAGCATTGCTGCCCCCGCTATCAACCAGAACGATTTCGAGTTAAAACCCTCATTGCTGTCAGCCGTACAACAACATCAATTTTCTGGAAATCCTATGGACGATCCAAATGAACATTTGACCAAATTTGTGCAGTACGCAGACACAGTGAAGGCAAATGGTGTGACTGCAGACGCGATAAGACTACGTCTTTTTCCTTTCTCATTAAGAGACAGAGCTTGGGCTTGGTTGCAATCCTTGCCATCGAACTCCGTCACTACGTGGGATAAGTTGAAAAAGGTGTTCTTAGCCCGATATTTCCCACCAAGCAAAACAGCTATGCTGAGAGCCCAAATTAATGGATTTCGACAAAAAGATACTGAGTCTCTTTACGATGCTTGGGAGAGATACAAGGATATGATGAGGATGTGTTCGCATCACGGTCTTGAGGATTGGTTAGTCATCCATACATTTTACAATGGTCTCTTGTATAATACAAGAACGACAATAGATGCCACCGCTAGTGGTACACTTATGGACAAACCTTATACCGAAGCCTATCAACTCATCGAAAGCATGACTCAAAATCATTACCAATGGGGAGGTGAAAGAACGCCAGTGGAGAAAGCTCAAACGAAAGGTGGAATGTACGAAGTTAGTAGTCTTGATCATGTTCATGCTAAGGTAGATGCCCTTGCTCAAAAGATAGACAACTTGACCATAACACCCGCAGCCACCGTAGCTGTCGTAGCTCCAAACTGTGAATTATGCGGAGTACCTGGACATGCTGCCCCTGAATGCCAAATTTTAGCAGGAGTCTCCGCTGATCAAGTGAACTATGCTCAAGGAAACCCTTATGCAAATACCTACAATCCTGGTTGGAAGAACCATCCAAACTTTTCGTACAAGAATAATAACGCTTTGTATGCACCTAGCCAAGCACCAGCTGTGCCGCCAGGATATCAAAAACCTGCTACTAACATTCCCAACGTTCCTAGGAAATCAAACCTTGAAATTATGATGGAGAACTTCATTGCTGCACAAGCTCAACAAAACAAGGAGTTCCTTAACCAGAATGTTCACACCAGTGAGCAGATCAAATAATTAGCCAACAAGGTTGACGCTCTAGCCACTCACAACAAAATGTTAGAAACCCAAATCTCACAAGTGGCTCAGCAACAAGCAGTTACCGCTGCCCCACCTGGAAACCTTCCAGGTCAAACTCAGATTAATCCGAAGGGACATGCAAACGCTATAACACTTCGAAGTGGAACAGAACTAGAAGGACCCACTGACCCAAGAATCGAAAATCCATCCATGTACCAAAAGCCTAGTAAGGAGTCTGAAAAGGAAGGCGAACTAAAGGAAAACGAGAAGGAAGATAATGGCAAAGAGGCGGAAGAGAAAGAAGAACCATATGTGCCTCCGCCGCCTTATAAACCACCTATCCCGTATCCCCAAAGATTCGCTAAATCTAAAAACATAGGCCAATTTAAGAAATTTGTTGAACTTCTGAAACAACTAAATGTCACAATACCTTTTACAGAAGCAATCACGCAAATGCCCTCATACGCTAAATTCCTAAAAGAAATATTAACTAATAAGAAAAAGCTCGAGGATACTGAAACCGTTATGCTTACTGCGGAGTGTAGCGCAATAATCCAAAACAATATGCCTCCTAAGCTGAAAGATCCTGGTAGTTTCTCTATACCATGTGTGATTGGAAAGTTTGTCATAGATAAAGCCCTGTGTGATTTAGGAGCCAGCATCAGTTTAATGCCCTTATCTATTTGTAAAAGGCTCAACATGGGAGAACTGAGACCAACAAGAATGTCTGAACAACTAGCTGATAGATCAGTGAAATTTCCTCTAGGAATGCTAGAAAACGTTCCAGTACGTATAGGACAATTCTATATTCCTACAGATTTCATAATCATGGACATCCAGGAAGACTCAAACATCCCTATCATTTTAGGAAGACCATTCCTAGCTACTGCCGGAGCCATCATAGATGTGGAAAAAGGAAAACTGACTTTCGAGGTTGGTGAAGAAAAAGTAGAATTCATTCTCTCAAAATTTTTCAAAGCACCTGCTATAGAAGATTCGTGCTGCTTCCTATATGTAATTGATGAATGCGTGAAAGAAATGGAAAAACACCAAAACACGTGTTCTGAAGTGCTGAGAATTCCGATGCCACCAATTTTTGAAGATGATAATTGGAGTGGTGAATACCAAGATAATAATCTAAGTGAATGTCTCGCGCTCACTCCTGACCCTATATCTTGCCCAAAGAAACCAACAGTAGAACTGAAGACATTACCCAAAGATCTAAGGTACGAATTCCTAGATACATAACTTGAACGACCAGTTATAGTCAACGCAGACTTAGGACAAATAGAAACCGAGAAATTATTGCATGTCCTGAGAAAGTACCCGACTGCCTTAGGCTATAACATCTCAGACTTGAAAGGAATAAGTCCCTCTATCTGTATGCATCGCATCATGCTTGAGGAAGACTGTAAAACCTCTAGAGAACATCAAAGGAGAATCAATCCCATTCTGAGTGATGTCGTTAAGAAAGAAGTACAAAAGCTGTTAGAAGCAGGAATCATATACCCAATATCAGATAGTGAATGGGTTAGCCCAGTTCACGTGGTACCCAAGAAGGGAGGTGTTACAGTCATCAATAATGAAAAAGGTGAATCTGTAGCACAACGTACTCAAACCGGATGGAGAATGTGTATCGATTATAGAAAACTAAACAAAGCCACTCGTAAAGATCATTTCCCTTTGCCATTCATATATCAAATGCTTGAACGTCTGGCTAAACACTCTCATTTTTGCTATTTAGACGGATATTCAGGATTCTTCCAAATTCCTATCCATCCTGACGACCAAGAAAAGACTACTTTCACATGTCCCTATGGAACTTTTGCCTACCGGCGAATGCCTTTCGGATTATGTAACGCACCCGCAACATTTCAGAGATGTATGATGTCCATCTTCTCTGACTTCTTAGATGGTATAATGGAAGTCTTTATGGACGATTTCTCTGTCTGTGGGAAAAGTTTTGAAGGATGTCTATCAAACCTCGAAATGGTACTCGAACGATGCGTAAAAGTCAACCTGGTGCTAAATTGGGAAAAATGCCATTTCATGGTCCGACAAGGAATCGTGCTAGGACATATAGTATCCGACAGAGGAATCGAAGTCGACAAAGCAAAAATCAAAATTATAGAAAATCTCCAGCCACCTAAAACCGTTAGAGAAATAAGAAGTTTCTTAGGACACGCCGGTTTTTACCGACGTTTCATTAAAGATTTCTCTAAGATAACCAAACCCCTAATTGAGCTGCTAATGAAAGATGTTGAATTCGTCTTTGATGACAAATGCTTGGGCGCATTTCAAACACTCAAGCAAGCTTTAATATCAGCACCCATTATGCAACCCCCAGATTGGAATAAACCATTCGAAATCATGTGCGACGCTAGTGACTATGTTGTAGGTGCAGTCCTAAGACAAAGAAAGGACAAAAAGCTTCACGCAATCTACTATGCCAGTAGAACCTTGGATCATGCACAAATGAACTACGCTACCACAGAAAAGGAACTATTAGTTGTCGTGTTCGCATTAGATAAATTTCGTTCCTACCTAGTAGGAGCAAAAATAATCATTTACACCGATCACGCCGCAATCAGGTACCTATTAAGCAAGAAGGATGCCAAACCGAGGCTTCTGAGGTGGATTCTGCTCCTACAAGAATTCGACTTGGAAATCAAGGAAAAAAAGGGCACTGAAAATGTAGTAGCTGACCACTTGTCGAGAATGGAAAACATCCAACCAGACCAAGTACCTATTAAGGATGATTTCCCTTATGAAAGACTCTTAGCCCAGTTAGAAAGAAAAACAATAGAACAATCCCTGACTTATACTGATACAGAAACTAATGAAGTGGTAGAATCTATTTACACTAAGACCACGCTGCCATGGTATGCCGACTTTGTCAACTATCTAGCAGCTGGAGTACTACCACCTGATCTAACCTATCAACAAAAGAAGAAATTCTTCCATGACCTTAAACACTATTATTGGGACGAATCACTTCTCTTCAAGAGGGGCGCCGATGGTATTTTCCGTCATTGCGTACCCGAAGATGAGGTGGAAGACATAATTTCCCATTGTCATTCCGCGCCCTATGGTGGGCACGCAAGCACTTCAAAGACCTGTGCTAAGATTCTGCAAGCCGGCTTCTTTTGGCCTACTCTATGGAAAGATGTCCATATTGCGGTTATAAATTGCGACCGGTGTCAACGCACTGGTAGCGTCTCTAGACGCGATGAAATGCCTCAAAAGGGCATTCTAGAAGTAGAAGTCTTTGACGTATAGGGAATAGATTTCATGGGACCATTTTCGTCTTCTTTTGGTAACCAGTACATACTTGTAGCTGTCGATTACGTTTCCAAATGGATCGAGGCTGTAGCTTCTCCTACAAATGACACACGAGTAGTGATAAAGCTCTTTAAGAACATAATCTTTCCCATATTTGGTGTGCCAAGACTCGTCATCAGTGACGGTGGCTCCCATTTCATATCTAAAATATTCGATAAACTGCTATCAAAATACGGAGTCAAACATCGTGTGGCAACACCATATCATCCACAAACCAGTGGACAAATCGAGGTTTCGAACAGAGAAATAAAATAGATTTTAGAAAAAACTGTCACTACCTCTAGGAAGGATTGGTCAACTAAACTTAATGAAGCTTTATGGGCTTACAGAACCGCTTACAAAACCCCCATAGGAACCACTCCATTTAAGTTAGTCTATGGAAAATCTTGTCATCTGCCGGTAGAAATAGAGCACAAAGCCTATTGGGCTATTAAAACCCTCAATTTAAACTACGCTGCCGCAGGAGAAAAACGAATCTTAGATTTGCACGAATTAGAAGAACTAAGACTAGACGCTTATGAGAACGCCCGCATATATAAAGAAAGAACTAAGAGATGGCACGATAAGCGCTTATCTAGAAAAGAATTTAGTGTGGGAGACGTCGTGCTCCTATTTAATTCGAGACTTAAGCTTTTTCCAGGAAAACTTAGATCTAGGTGGTCCGGACCCTTTGAAATTTCTAAAGTTTTTCAAAGTGGAGCGATAGAAATAAAAGGAAGAAATAGTGAACCGTTCATAGTAAACGGGCAATGCTTAAAACATTATCATAATATTGCAAACAGAGACTATTTGAATAGTCTAAGACTTTTAGAGCTGCCCGCTCATCCCTATAACTGAATTATCACTAAGCTTTCGTCAGGCTTACGACGTTAAAAACAACGCTTAGTGGGAGGCTACCCACAAGATTGTTTTCCTTTCTTTTAACTTTCTTTTATTTTTATTTCTTTTTAAATTTCTTTACATTTTTCTTAAGTCTATTTCTTTCCGTTTCCATTTACTTTCTTAATCTTATTTTCATTACTTTTTCATTTTTATTTATTTTCTTTTCTCAAAAATTTAAAAATTCTATGGAAATTGCTTTGCTGATCTTATAATTACATGCTACAGGATCTTTAAAGTCTTTCTACCTTCTTCCTTCTACATCTGCTTTACTTTTCTGACTAACTGTTAAGATGGATAATGAAGACACCGTGGTTGGGCTATTCAGGGACGCTGTCCAATGGCACCGCTATAAGGTTCTCTCTCCCATACCTATGGCCTTAACCAAATTTTCCCATGGACCTACCATAACTGCCTTAGGTATAGGAGATAGCATAGACTTTATGTTTAGCCAGATAGGATGGGAAGGTTTTGCTAGAAAGAAGTATCCAACTTACCACAGGCTGACCCTAGAATTCCTAAGCTCATTGTCCTACAACCCTAACTACGGCATAGGATTTAATAGGGGTAACATAACCTTTAAGCTGTTTGGATACACGTGCCGCTTCAACATTAGGGAGATTGCGGACCTGTTGGATTTCCCCAATGGACCCGACGTTTTTACTATGGCACAGGAAGATTTGGTAATGGAAGATGAACTGGACCTTTTCTGGAGTAGTATTTCAGGACGACCTCATCATGACCCGCATCCTATGGTGTCCACTAAAATTCACAACCCAGCTATAAGATACTTTCATATGATTTTAGCCTTTACCCTTTTTGGAAAAGCCGAGAATGACACCCTAATCTCTAGAGATTAGCTGTTTATCATGTTTTGTGTGTTCCAATACCGACCCGTTAATGGAGCCACTTTTATGCTTGACAATCTCCGCAGGATTGCTCAAGCTGATCACGGTCCCATTTTGATAGGTGACCTCGTAACTAAAATTGCTGATGCCATGGGATTTAGAACACGACTTTCCCGAGTGAACCCTCTAGGCGGATATAAGCCAATGAATATGACTTTCTGTTTTAACCGAGGACTCATTAGGAATCGTGGACCACCCCCGTTCTAACTCCTGATCAATAATGAAGTTGTTTCACACTTCACACTACCTGATCACGAGCGAACTAGTGTGCATAACCGCCACAACTGGCTGTATGATCTAGATGAGCCCCTGCCTGAAAGATATTTTGAAAGTCATGTGTCTGACATTGAGATTGACCCTGAAACTCCTCCTCACTATCACAATTACCCTGAGCATCCCTTGAACAGTACTGACATTGTCCCCCCTGCTAGCCTACATGCCACACTCAAAGCCTTCCGCACTGCACTTCAAGTTATGAGAGATGAACTTCAACTTATCCGTCTTGACGTTGTCGGTCTAATGGATACTGATGTCAAAGAGTTTGATCATCTGAACCAAGCTGTGGAATCTTTGAAGAAGCAGCGTGGCTAATTCTGTCACAATGCATTTTTCCATTTAATTTTTTTTCTTTTAATGTTTTAGAACCATTTACCTTACTGCTATTTCTTTTTAATGTCAAGGAACAAGTTTATTTCAGTTAAATTTCAAATACACTACTGCAATTTTACTTTGAGTACACTGTTATGAATTTCCAATTTTAATAAAGTATTCAATTCATGTTTATTGCTTGTGGTTGAGTTGATGATATAATGTTCCTGCTTGTTTTAATTTGTTTCATTCTTTTTATATGCATTCTAATGTTTATCTGGTATTTTAATGTTATTGATAATTGCCATATCCAACATGTATAATGTGCCTGCTTTTATTTAGCTTCTGTAAGAATAGCAGATTTTGTGAGCATGACGGGCGTAACGCCCTTGTCACAACCGTCACACGGCTTACGACCATGACGGGTTCATGACGAGCGTCATACTTGTTTTAACGCGCTCTCTGTTAATAACAGAGACCCTTTTCTCTTCATCTTCTCTTCTCTTCAATTTATTTTCAAACGACCCACTCTCTTTTCACTCTCCTTAACCGTCCCACTCACATTACTCTCCATAAACCACTCACATTTAATCCCAAATTTCTCTCCAACACTTCATATTTCCAAACCCTCTTATTTAAACCTCACGAAACACTCTCATTCTCACATAACAACTCTTACCCATACCCACTTCCTCCATTAGACCTACTTCATTTTGCATGCACCATAGCCAGACGCACAAGACAAGCTCCTGACCTTTCCACTGTTACATTCAGAGAGGGAGAAGTAGGTGAGCGCCAAAGGGCGAGTTACATCAGTTTCTACCAACGCTTTTTCCAACCGACGCGGTACGTCCACATTGCTAGCCTTGAAGAGTTGGGTATGCTAGAAGGTGTACGTTGGATGCTTCAAAATGCCGGTCTATGGCAGCTTTGTACACAAGGGCAGCCTACCTACGAAGCTCTGACTCTGGAATTTTTGAGCTCATTTGCTTATGTTACACCTCTGGGAGAAACAAACTAACTTTCTGGTGTAGCTACATTCCGCATGTTTGGCTCTGAGTATTCGGTAGGCCAAAACCGACTCACCCAAATGCTTGGATTCCATCATGACGAGAATGTACATTTCCATTTGCCTAACGATGCCTGGTTCCAGGAAGCCTTCGACCTTTGGAATCGACTTACAGGTGTAGCTGCTTCAAGCTGGGACAACCTCAACGCAACATATATTCATAACCCAGCAATACGGTATTTCCACAGAGATCTAGGACACACAATCTTCGCAAGGGACAACAACCACAAGGTAAACTCCAAGGAGCTCTTTTTCCTTTGCCGTGTGCTCTATCCTGAACCAATTAATGCAGCTCCGTTCCTTCTGTCTCACATCCACACCAATTGTGCTAGAGGCTCTAAACCTTTCTACTTCGGAGGTATAGTAACTTCTATCGCACTCGGCCTTGGTCTGGGAGACAACCTCACTAATCTACCTTCCATACCACCTGAGTCCCTGGATACCGAGTATTGTCGCTCCTCCCACCTCATTAAAGCAAGGGCGGATGGACGATACCATCCAGTGGTCCATACCGGAATAATCAGGAGCATCACCATGCCATGCAGAGACCGCATCGACCCTCAAAGATAAGAAAACTAGCTTTTTGATCTCCATGCTCCTGAGCCTAATGTGGCTGTGCAAGAGAACCAAAATAATGCAGCAGCCGATGAAATGGAGCAAGAAATGGATTAGCCACCTCATGAAAACCCACCACCTCCTACCCAAGATGCCTCAACATCCACCAGACGCCGTCGCACCACTCCAGAACAAGACCCTGTCACTAATGAAGAAATCTTAAGGGGCATATGGCAACAAAACCAATTGGCTGCCCAAAGAGAGGAACAGCAACAAAGGCAGTACAATGAGATGATGAGCCTAATGCGATAAATCCAACAGGGGCAAGTCCACCAAGGACAACGGATCGACGACATGATAGATGAGATGGGTGCCCTGACGCTACGCGTGCAAGACCTACATGATTATATCCATCACGTAGGCATCCCAGATGATGTAGCCCAGAATGGACGCGCTCGCACCCGAGGCAGAGGACGTGGACCTCGTTAGATTTAGATTTTATTTTTGTTTTAGTTTTATCTCTTTTTGTAGTTTCTTTCCGCGTTTATATCGAAACATTGAGGACAATGTCCGATATAGTGTGGGAGAGGTACCTTTTATTTTCCCTTATGTATTCCCTTTCCGCATTTCCTTTCGAATAAAGAAGCATTTATATGAAATTTCCGTACATTTCAAAATTTCCCCACTTTATTCAGCTATAACAAAAAATTTTATGAACATTGCACAACTTAACATACCGAAACATAGGCTATGTTAGGAAGTCGAGAAAAATCTAACAAGATTGATACCGTCTTGACACCTTAGACCTCTTGCATATGGGAGATCAGTTTCAATACCCATTATACCGATACCCTCAGTTCAAGTTCTAAACTAACCCCAAGTAGTTTATATTAGCAGTCAGCACCGTCTTAAACACAAACCACGTGGAGAGCCGATGAAGATAAGTGTTTGATTCCGAATTATTAAATATCTTTCGTATCTTTCGCTGTTGCGAAAAATTAAAAAATGCACCAAACCTACGGTTGCAAAAGTATTACAAAAGAAAAGAAAGAATCCATTGTTGGTTGGTTCATAGGAACCTGGTTTTAAACTCGGTAGGGCAAACTACGGTTCGATCCCCCACAACCTACGATTAGGATATATATTTAAAGGGTTACCACACTTGTGTACCAGACCCCGTGCTAAAAAGAATCAAAGTCACTAACCGACTACTCCACTACGTACGTGTAAAGGCAAAGGGCTTAATGTGATTGCGCTAGAATGAAACCGGGTGAAATAGATACGAGAAACTTTAGGTTGAGCTATAATAGAATGATTAGAACTGACTTGTATACGAGCAAAGGAAGCATGTGAGATTCTTGAAAAGTCGTTTGGAGGGGCAGAGAAGGTGAAAGAGGTGAGGTTACAAACTCACAAGAGAACCTATGAGTTGCTTCAGATGGAAGACAATGAAAGTATAACAGATTTCTTCACCAGAGTTACAAAGCTGGTGAATCAAATCAAGGTGTGTGGAGAGGTATTGACATCAAGATCAGTTGTTGCAAAGATCTTGAGGTCATTGGCTCCAAAGTTCGACCACGTGGTAGTAGCCATAAAAGAGTCAAAAGACTTGTCAGTGTTGACGAAGGAAGGAAGTTTCAAGGGACGCTTGAGTCTCATGAACAAAGGATGGCTGAAAGAGCTGCAGGAAAGTCAAAAAGTGATATGGCTGTACAGGCACAGTCAGAAAAGGAAAGGAAAGGCAAAGGAAGCTAGAATGGCAACAAAGGTAGAGGAGGCTACAACAATTCGACTGGTCGAAATCAGCATGAAGGAAACTGGTTGAATCAAAGAAAACCCTGGAACTAAGGCAACAAAGAGGTGGTGTTGTAGGTAGAGGAAGAGGTGGTGGTCGAAAGCCGGACAAAAGTCACATTCAATGTTTCAATTGTCATAAGTATGGTCACTATTTTAGTGATTGTCTAGAAAAGAAGAAGAATCAAGAAAATGATGCAAAGCTGGCGAAACATGAAGAAGAAGAGATGTTGTTGATGGTCACAATAAGAGACGAAGAGAGATTCCAGGACCAATGATATTTGGACTCAGGATGCTCATCACACATGACTGGAAGGAAAGATTGGTTTGTCAACATGAAGCCATCGTCGAAGAACACGGTGAAGTTTGCAAATGACAATACTCTAGCAGCTGAAGGTGTTGGTGATGTTCTGATTATGAGGAAAGATGGCAAAAGGTAAACAATTTCCAATGTGTTGTACATACCAGACATGCAGAGTAATTTACTGAGTATAGGGCAGTTGGTCGAAAAGAACTACAAGGTGTCGATCAAAGACAAGATAATGAGACTTCTCGACGCAGGTGGAAGGTTGTTCTTGAAGGCTCCAATGTCTCAGAATAGGACCTTCAAGATTGAACTTAATGTGATGGAGCATAAGTGCCTAGTAACTACAGCCAGCAGAGATGAGTGGATATAGCATTTTCGACTAGGCCATCTCAACTTCAATGACATCAGAGAGCTAAAGAGAAGAATATGGCTTCAGGATTACCTGAAATTGACATTCCAAGTGAAGTCTGTGAAGAGTGTGTTCAGTCGAAACAACACAAGAATAGCTTTAGCAAGGATGCAGGAAGGAAGTCGAAGGCAATTCTGGAAGTCATATACTCTGATGTATGTGGTCCAATGCAGGTGGATTCGATTGCAGGCAATAGATACTTTGTCACGTTCATAGATGATTACAGTCGAAAGCTGTGGACTTACCTCATCAAGAAGAAAAGTGGTATGATCGAGGTATTTTCCAGATTCAACTCTATGGTCGAAAGACAGAGTGGTCGAAAGCTAAAAATTCTTAGGACTGATGGTGGTGAAAAGTATGTGTCAAAAGAGTTCGATGCATTATGTGAAAAAGAATGGATTGTGCATGACGTGGTGTCACCCTAAACTCCACAGTAAAATGGAATTGCAGAAAGGAAGAACAGAACCATCATGAACATGGTGAGAAATATGTTGAATGGAAAGCATCTACCCAAAGAATTATGGGGAGAAGCAGTTTCGACAGCAACATATATTTTAAATAGATGTCCGACGAAGAAGCTTGAAGGAATCACACCAGAAGAATGTTGGTTGATAACACGAAAGTGTATCATATATTTGCCTCGATTTACGACTAATAATTATGTTATTTCAGCCCAAGTTCCGATTATCCCGCAAGTATTTCAGTGTTTTCACAGGTATTTTATTGTCCAAGCGAAAAAGGAGCAAAATAGAGAAACATGGAGAAAAGAGTAGAAACAGGAAGAAATGTCAAGAAAAAGAGCAGAAAATGAAAAGTGGTGTGTGTGACGACCGTCACACACACACCACGACCGTCACGCAATCCAAAAGCGCACCACGCTCATCACACATTCATCACGACCGTCACACGCACCAAAGTGGTTATTACGTTCAGAAACGCAGACATGGACAAAGAGACCAATGCACACGCACGATCAGCATTTCCTCCTACATTCTCTCAACTCAAATTTCAACTGCATGAGCCAGTCTCCCTTGGATTTCTCAACAACCAAAGTAGTGCTCCTATATTTTCTCTAACGTTAAGGCAATGCTCTGGCTATAAATACTGCATGGATTGAAGAGCAAAGTACACAACACCAGATAGAGAATTTTACCCGAATTGCTGCAGAATTTTATTTTCGAATTTTTACTTTCCTTGCATTCCTTGTTTGTTTCCCGTTTCCCATTCCTTGTTTACCATTACTTGAGTTAGTGATAGTTTCTCACATTGAGGAGCTATTGCACCATAGTTAGAATTTTGTTTTCAATCTTGCCTTCATCATTCGTTATTCCGATACAATCAAGCAAAAGCCTACCGACTTGTGGAGGAATTGCGAGACCCAACGTATTTCATATTTATCAGGGTTTTATTCATAACAGCATTATCGTTTTCCATTGCAATGTTTAATTTACTGTTTCGTAGTTTATTTTTATGCATGTTTGTTTTAATTAATATGTCTAGCTAAATCTGATTTATCGGTATGTAATTAAGTTAACCGGAATGGATTCGATAATTCTAAGCTAAAACCATTAACAACTTATTTTCTGGCCGCGATTTCTTAAGTAAAATTGGACTTTTGTTACGAGAGTAAAAAGGTAGTAAAGGTTAGGATCAAGATCCACGAGAGTGTGAGATTTTAACCAGATAGCTGAAATCGGGCATTGGTTTTAAAAACAGCGAGATCGCTTTAAAGTTAATTAGACTTTATTAGTTTTCAAAAAGTGTTTTTAAACTCAAATGGGCTAGCGAGAGCAGACATTATGATTTAGGAATATAGTCCGAAGCAAGATCCATGAGAGTGTGAGGTGAGGGCTTTTAAACTGATATTTTCTATAGAAATATAATGTGACTCATTTTTATACGCTTATATCTTATTGAATCCATGATGGTATACTAAGTTACGTACCGATATCCTTATCTCAACTAGTTTATTCTAAAAATTTAGATTCCCTTTAGTTTCCCTTTTTGAACTTAAAAACCAAAACATCTTTGCCTTAGCTAAACACAGTAACAAACCGTAGCACTAGGTTGATTATCAGGTCTCTGTGGGATCGATATCTTTATTACTACGCGATAGGCTGTGCGCTTGCAGTTAGTAACCGTTAGACTCAGAAAGTCGCGATCATTGGTCCGTGTCAAGCCTGGCCTTAGTCACTTGAAGGTGTTTGGATCTATAACACATAGACATATGCCAGATCACTTGTGAAGGAAGCTTGATGACAAGTCGAATCAGATGATCTTGTTAGGATATCATTCAACTAGAGGTTACAAGTTGTTCGACCCAGTGAATAAGTAGGTAGTGATCAGCAGGGATATGATCATAGATGAACTTAAAGAATGGGATTGGACTAAGAATGTCAAGAAGGATTCAGTGAGAATCTCTTGTGAAGAACCAACCACTAATGTCGAAAGAGAAGTTCGACAAGAACAAGTCATAAATGAAGCAGGTCCAAGCAGACCTTGACGAACAAGACACATGCCTGCAAGGTTGCAAGAATGTGTAATTACATCAAATGACGTGATTAATTAAGAGGGTGAGCTGGTACATTTTGCTTTCTATGTAGATGTCGAACCAGTCAATGTAGCTGAGGAATTGAAAGATTCGAAGTGGGTGAAAGCAATGAATGAGGAGTTAGAGTCCATCGAAGTCAACAACACCTGGTCACTTGTCGAATTGCCTCAAGGCTAGAAGGCAATTGATGTGAAGTGGGTTTACAAGGTAAAGGTGAATCCTAAAGGAGAAGTAACTCGACACAAGGCGAGACTTGTGGCGAAAGGATTTCTTCAGAAGGAAGGAATCGACTTCAACGAGGTGTTTACACCTGTTGCTAGGATCGAAACAATCAGGTTGGTTGTTGGTCTAGCAAATATGAACAATTGGCACATCTGTCAGATGGACGTGAAGTGTGCACTCCTTAATGTACCCTTATACGAAGAAGTTTATGTCGCACAACCAGCTGGGTTTGTGAAACGAGGCGAAGAAGGAAAGGTGTACAGGCTGCATAAAGCCCTGTATGGACTTAAGTAAGCTCCAAGAGCTTGGAATATGAAGATCGACAACATGTCAGCTATCAACTTGGCGAATAATCCAATAGCACATGGTCGAAGTAAGCACATCGAAATGATGTTCCATTATCTTTGAGAGCATGTAGCAGAAGGGAAGATGAACTTGGAACACTGCAGAACTGAGAATCAGATTGTAGATATCATGACGAATGGAGTGCAGGTCAAAGTTTTCAGAAGACTAAGAGCCATGATGAATATAGACAGTTTAGACACAATGAATTAAGTGGTGTGTTAAATATATAATTCATTGTTTTAGAAAGATTAGATTTGACTTAGAAAGATCAGATTTGATTTAGAAAGATCAGATTTGATTTAGAAAGATTAGATTATATATTTTTAGGCTTTTATAGTTTGCGCTTTAGCTTTAGATGCAAGTCAACCTAAATCTATAAATAGGGAGGAACCCTTATCATTGTAATAATCAAGTTTGATAATTCACAGTTTGCAGTTGCAAGTGAATATTAAAAGTTTCCACAGTTTGTGGGCAAAAAGAATTCTGCAGTTTTTCATCTTCTTCTCCAACGCTACTATTTCTCTTTTCTCTTTCTTTCTCAATTTTTCTTTTCGTTACCATTACGTGTGATTGTTAACAATCTTGAGATCAAGATTGAATAGGAATTCCGAAAAGGTTTTTGGTTAATTCCAACAATTAGATCATTCATGGTATCATAGTTTGCAGCAACGCTCGTAAATACATCACCAACCATGCGTGACTTTTCTTCTTTGTTTACATGTTTGAAACTTATTTGTGTTTTGGAAATGTAAATCAAAGCAATTTCACAATGCCCTCGATAGGTTAATGTTGTTGTTTTAACAGAAAAATGAAAATTTGAATGCAACTAACCGAAACTGGTGGCATGAGAATGTAGTAGCCTGAGCGTGGAAGATAATGCTGAAAAAAGTTATTCCTAAAGCCATGAGTTTGATTGTTCAAAACCTAAATAAAAAACCAAAAGATCACGCTCAGTAAGCCAATAATAATGAAAAAAATATCACTTAATTGCATAAATAAATGTACTTTGATGATTTTTGTTTTATGAATGATATGGAAACCAAAGTTTAAAAGATAACAGAACACTAGAGTAGGCATAGGAGTTGTCATAACGGATTACCCGACCCTAAACAGACTGACATTGACGGACCTCGTGTTTTCAGGATCGAGCTCAAAAATTCCAGATTGAATATGGGATTTAATTTTAGATGATTTTTTATTGCACCCTATATATCTCTAAGGCACCACGCGAAATTTCAAAAATGTCCTCAATTTTCAGAGATGTATCTTCGGACGCATCCTAATACACATTTTTCATTCGTTTTTGAGATATACCTCAATTTCGTGAATAAAATTATTTTCGCAACTTAAAAAACAGATGAACATTTGATTTCAACTGCACACCACATCTGAACAACACTTTAGCTTGTCACCACCAAAAGACCAAATGTTCATCTGTTTTTTTAGTTTCAGAAATGTATTTCTGAAAATTTTCCGGAGATACATTTCCGAAATAATTTTATTCACAAAATTGAGGTATATCTTAAACACTAATAAAAAAAAGTGTGTATTGGGGTGCGTCTGGAGATGCATCTCTGTAAATTAGGAACATTTTTAAAATTTTGCATATTGCCTAAGAGACATATAAGATGCGTTAAAAAATTATCTAATTTTATTATCCAAACCCAGTTCGCACGCTACCTAACCCTTGCAGACTACTTGGCCCTAAAGGAGCCTAATCTAAAAAAAATATTAAGTTATATAAAAAAAATATTCAAATAACCTCTTTATTTTGTAAGTAACTAGTACTAAATTTCAAATCCAAAACTAAGATTTTTAAGTAGAATAAAACAAATGCAACACTCGCTAATGAAATATAAGCAAAACAAGCAAATACAACACTCAAATACTCAATAAGTTAAACAAAAACTTAACAGCAAATTATATTTCATTTTCAGTTGGGTTTAGCAGCACAAAAACTTAACCAAAAGGTCTGAAACAATAACTTAGCAGCAACAAATATACTTCATTTTAGTACTCCACGTATAAAAACTAAACAAAGCTGAATAGATGAGATGAAGATTTACATCCAACACAACAGTAATCCTCCCAGTCACACAACCGCGCTGGTAAACAACGCTGCTCTCTACCTCGCAGTCGCTCAACGGTGCTCGGAACCAACTGGCTTCACAGCCTCCATCTCAGTCGCAGAGGAGGCACAAGAGTTTTGTTGTGGTTTTGGTTTCCATTCGCGATTTCACACTAGGTACAGAGTACAGCAAAAGAAAATAATTGGATTTGGTTGGATCCATTTGTATGGGCTTTAGAATATTAAATTTGGAGATTTTATCCCGCCACCCTAAATAACCTATCACTTCTAAATGAGGAAAATATCATCCCGTACTCCTACAATTGTACCCATATCATTACATTTTTAAAAAATGATCAATTTTATCTCTGTTTATTTTTTATTATTTTATTTTTTACTTTTTACTGTTCCTGTCAGACTGTCAGAGTTTCAAAAAATTCACCCCGTCAACATCATTTCGGAACATTTTTGAAATGACTTGTGGTACGTATTTTTTCACTCCGGAAAACTTTGGCTAAGAGTTCTGGTTCATTACAAAACATGTACCGGATGTGTTATAAAAAGACTTCCGGTTCTAAGACCTACTTATGACTCTTCCGGAACACTTTCTGTCATGTCTTCCGGTTTGGTCATAATGTGTGCCGAAACACTTTTCCTAAGAGTTCTAGTTTGGTAACTTTGTGTACCAGAACTCTTTTCCTGAGACTTTCAGTTTGTTTTCGTAAATATAATTTTTTTTAATTGTTTTTTATTCTGCAAGTACGAAAATTCCTCCGTAAATATGCAATAAAGACCGGATATGTGTAGATACGTCTGATGTTTTTTCAACTACTCAAATATTTGGTACACGAGAAGAGGTGATAAGATGGATTAAAGAGATCAGGATCCGAAATAAAGTAACGGTTATCATCACTCGTTCAAATATTGAAACAGGCAAGAGAGGAAGAAGTAACAAAATAATATTTGGTTGTGATAATGGTGGGAAACACAAGGATATTGATAGTGGAACCCAGAGTGCGACGAAAAAATGTGGATGTCCATTTAGAATCAGGTCAATTCCAGCGAATGATGGATCTGGATGGAAGGTTGATGTAAAATGTGGAGTTCATAACCATGGTTTACTTGATAGATTAGAAGGTCACTCCTTTGTTGGTAGGTTGACAGCGGATCAGAAGCAACATGTTGTTGATTTGACAAAGAAAAAGGTTCCACCTAGACAGATATTGCTTTCCTTGCAAGAGCAAGATCCAGAGAATGTCACCCGGATCACGCAAATATACAAGCAGAAGAGTATGATAGAAAAAGAGATAAGAGGTCCTAGAAGTGAGATACAACATTTGTTTAAGCTTATTGAGGGTGCAAGTTATGTTTATTGGAGTAGAAAAAGAGATGACTCTAAAGTTATTAGAGATATATTTTAGGCTCATACAGATTCAATTAAGTTGTTGAATATTTTTCCTATTGTGTTAGTTATGGACAACACTTACAAGACAAATAAATATAGGCAACCTCTGTTTAAAATTGTTGGCATAACATCAACCGAGTTGACTTTTGCTGTCACACTTGCGTATATTGAGTCTGAGCAGACTGAGACTTTTTGTTGGGTGTTAGATAAGCTTAAACAATTGTTTGTGAAGAAATATTTGTGTTCACAAGTGATTTTGACAGATAGAGATCTTCCTTTGATGAAATCCATTGAAACTGTGTTTCCAAGGTTGATCAATTTGCTATGTCGATTTCATATTAACAAAAATGTTGGTGAAAAACGGAAACAATATGTGGCTAGTGACATGCAAGAGACAATTGACAAATTATGGACGGAAGTTGTATGGGCTAGCGATGAAATTGATTATGATCAATGGTTGAACCAACTTGAGCAGACGTGCGTTGATTGTAATGAATTTATTGATTATGTGAAGGACATATGGTTGACACCACATAGACAAAGATTTGTTGGAGCATGGATTAATCGAGTGCTACATTTGGGTAACATCACGACTAATCGGTATGTATTTATTGTTAGTATTTCTAAATTGTATATTTTTTTTTGTATTTTTTTAAGTATTTTTAATATGTATTATTTTTAGGGTTGAGTCTGCTCATTGGAAGTTAAAGCAGATGTTAGGGAACAGTATTGGTGACATGGTTAAATGTTGGGAGGCTATGAATGACAACTTAAAGTTACAACTGGGAAACATTAGAGCTTCTTTTCAAATGAGTTTTTATGAAGTTGAGCATACCCACGTGTTGAAGCGGTAAAGTGGCAAGCAACAAAAAGATTTAGAAGTATTTTTCCAGGAATTTATCGTGTCCACAGAGATTGCTGATATTGAACTGCTGTTCTACAATTTAAATGTTGAAGAGTTTGGGTTTAAAATGGTTTCAAACATAGAAACAGAAAAGTAAATATCAACATAAAAAGAATTCATTCTTTAGAGAGAAGAAACTTATCCGGCATGCACATAATCAACTCCTCACAAACTTAAATTTACCGACCAGTTATACTCAACCTACAATACTCCTCAATATTATCCAGCATCGCTCACAACAGTGTCCATCTCTGACACACTGAGCAGAGAGAACAACCGTGTTACCCTCGTCGACACTCTCGCACCCGACTCGAGATACGGAGGCATTAAGCTTCGACTCCCATAAAGATTGTTAGCTCTAAATCTATCTCTAGCATCCAGAAACTAACAGATAATCATCCCTAATCAAAGTTTGTGATGTTTATCTCTAACACAACCCAAACCCCGAGCATAAAGCAAAAATGACAATCACTGATAAAGATTTGTAAAGCAGATTTTATACAACACCATGGGCGACAAATATACATGAGTTCAAAGTAAATACATATACAACAATCCAACAAAGAAGAAATACACAAAGAAGAAAAGAAATGAACCAAACATCTCGCGGTTTGTCAATGCCGATCAATGAGAAATCCACCCTGGATCATCCGTGTGCAAGCTTCAATGTTGTTTTCTAAGCTAATCTACTGAAAAATGAATTTGATGGAGTTGGGAGCAAAAAATCCCAAAACCATAACCTAAAAAATGAATAAAATGTCTTATATACAATTTCAAAATCCGTCAAGTTCGAACTTTTATTCGCAAAGCGAACTCAAAAAATTGGCACTTAAGTGCCTCAAAATAACTAAACCACCTCTGCGTTTCTGCAGAAGTTCACAATGCGAACTTTTATTCGCAAAGCGAATATTCGCTGGAAAGTTCGCAAAGCGAACTTTGGTCCCTTTTTCCTCTGCCATAATTCTGGGAGCATTCGCTGGGAAGTTCGCAAAGCGAACATTCGCTGGAAAGATCGCAAAGCGAACTTGACAGCAAACCAGCCCTTATTTTGACCACAACTTCTGAACCGTAACTCGGATTGACGCACGGTTGGAAGCACTGGAAAGCTTATTCAATGACCTTTATGAATATGACAAGATATTATTGATTGAATACCTAAAAAAATGATAGAAAATCAATTAAACTCAATGATATTTACACGATACGCAATATATACACTATAACGTAAAGTAAACGTATTTACAAACAAAGCGGGGTTTATTCGAACAATATTAACAAAAAGTATCGATAAGTGCAACAAAACATATATACAAAAATAGCTACAATTTGCACTTATCACCACGTAAGTCCATTTTACAATAATTTACGTGGTTCAGTGTCTCGAGCTGCATTGAGACGCATTGCTGAAAAGTTAACACTAGTTGATTATGTTAGAACTAACAAGGAAATATGTCGTTGTACTCTTAGAAAAACCTATGGATTACTTTGTGCTTGTGAGTTAACAGGATATAGAATTGGTGATATACTGATACCAATAGATGTTGTGCATGTTCATTGGAGGAAACTAAGTATGGAAGTTAAGTTGGAGAAAGACGTAGATGATGGATCAGAGGTGGATATGAGTAGTGTAATAGATGAGTTATGGAAAAGGTTTAGGTCACTACATGTTGTTGGGAAAAGGGAATTAAAAAGTAGGGTTTTTGTACTTGTCTTACCCATAATGACTTCTTTGTGTCCACCACCTGAGAAAATAAAAACCAAAGGGGGAGTCAAGAAGAAAGGCAAAAAAAACAGTAGGGTATGGTGTTTATATGTACCCTTCGTATCATGAGTATGTTGATCAAACATCTCAATCTTCACAGAGGCAATCTCAACCATCACAGACTTCGAAGACGTTGAAATTATCACAATCTTCATAGAACAAATCTCAACCATCACAGGCTTCGAAGAAGTTGAAATTATCACAATCTTAACAGTCATCTAAGCAGTTCATCCTTCAGTTTCCTAATCACATCAGGTCATATATTGATGATGTAGTTAATGTTATATCAGATGGTAATTGTGGATTTAGAGTCATTGCTTCATTGCATAGATATGGTGAAGATGAGTGGCCAATGGTTCGTCGAGACTTGGGGTTGGAAATAATACATAATGAAAGATCAAGTTTGTATGCCAATTTATTTGTTGACCGGTTAGCAGAAGTGAGAGAATCTTTGATGATAGAGGCATTTAGTCCTCAACCACCATAGAAATGGTTGACTCTACCAGATATGGGTTACTTGATAGCGAATCATTATAATGTTGTACTTGTATGTTTAGGATTTGAATGTTGGACTTTCTTCCCAATGACAACTTCATTTTCACCAAATGTATCCTTTTACTGCATTGGTTTTGTAAACACAAATCATTGGGTTCAGGTACTTAGTTATTTTTACTTAGTTAGTTTTAGTTAATGTGACTAACCTAATTTCTTAGTTATTTTTACTTAACGTTTTGATTATTTTTTTTTATTCAGGTAAACATGAAAGAAGAGTTTCCATTGCCACCAGTGACAATAGATTGGAAGAAGTTTCGTTCTCCAGCAGCAACATCTTGGATGTTAGGATTTGCAGGACGTCTACAACATTGGCAACAGCTTACGCCTATATTAACAACACATTATGAATTATAAATTATATTATTCATTTTTAATTTCAAAACACGAATCATGAATTATGTTATTCATTTTTAATTTCAAAACATGTGTTATGAATTATGTTATTCATTTTTAATTTCAATAATACATAATTGGATTCAAAACTAAACATAAGTCTACAAGTTAACACATAAACATATCCCAACTAGGTCAAGTGAGTCTAAAAGTTAATACATAAACATAAACATAAGTCAATAAGTCTAAAAGTTAACACATAAATATAAGTCAATGTGAACGAGCAATACGTAAAGCTTCGAACAACTCAGCAAATTGTGGATCATCCTCTTCAGCACCATCCTGTTAAAGATAACGATGAATCAATGAAGAAACACGAGCCCAGCTAGGATCAGATGGTCCTGCTTTGTAAACAGGAACTGACACCTCTCTTGGTGCATCACGATGGGGCGGTATCAGACAAGGATGCGAAACACGATAATACCACTGAAGATATCCATCATTTGTCTCAGATGGGGTAGTGACTAGTGTTGTCGGACGAATCACATCCCCAACACTCTGATGGTAACTAATCCACTCAACATCAATATCACCAGCCATCGTATAATCAAGAGGTGGAGGTGGAACATACTGCCTGTATCCAAACGGACGCATATATACATTTGTCAAGCAAGTATAGAACAATAGTGTCACCCCACCTCAGACACCCCCTGTATAGACATAACTCATCAAACTGACGCCATACTCTATGATCCTCGAATGGGCGCCATATGACATCGGCAGGTGTCAGCTCGTCCAGAATAGGTCGCAAGTCATCCACCTTCAGGACACCTTGCCTATAGGACCATCTCATCGCTCGAGGGAGACCAACATTATTAGCTGGTATCCAATTCTCTCCTTTTTTTTTCCAAGTGTTGGAAAATACTCATGAATCCAGCACTGTTACAAAATTAATACTATTAGTTCATTTAAAATAATTAATTATAACATAATAAACTAGATAAATAAAATTAATATACTAAATAAAATTAATTAAAACAAAATAAGCTAAATTAAAATAAATACCCGTAGGAGAGTCGGATAACCGCCGAGCTGCTTACAACTAAACATGGAAGCATCTCCAAGATATCTATAAAGGGTAACCAACGCAACTACTCCCCAATTATATCCTGATAAGCCCTCCAAGTCCATAAATAGTGAGAGGTATCGTGCCTCGACAAGAGTAAATGTCTTGTCCGCAAAAATCGTGGAACCCACTAACATCAACAAATAAGCTCTAGTCGCATATGCCCATCTAGAAGCAGCTCTATGCTCTACGAATCAATCGTATAACCACTCTAAATTATAGTAAGAACCCCTGCAGTAACTAACTTGTTGTGCCACTCTCTGTGACACTCCTAAGTAATCAACAACCCACTCAATAGCAAGCCCTTCACTAATATCTTGAGGGCTCCAGAAGACTCCCCTGATGGGCAAGTGAAGCAAACAAGAGACGTCATCCAGAGTAATCGTCATCTCACCAAACGGCATGTGAAATGAAGATGTCTCTAGATGCCATCTCTTTGCAAATGCAGAAACCAGGTTTGTATCTATCTTCGTCAAACTGGTTTTTTGGAGTGAAGATATACAAGACCTAGATACCCAACCCTCCATCTCTCTAGGAAGCTGCAGTGGAACCCTCTTAGTCAGCTTCAACCCATGTCATGCTACCTTCAACTCTTTCTTCGGACCTCTCTCCTAAAAATAATTAAAAGTAAATATATTATAAAATACAACATTAAAAATTCAGATTTTATTCAATATCAAATAATTGTCGTTTACTTACCACTCCGAACCATATATGTCTAGCAATATGATGTCCGTACTTAACCAAAAGAGAGGTATCGTACGATCCTCCTGGATATTCAACAGGTTGTGTTGCTAATGTAGATGCACCAATATGCTCTTCCTCAGCCATTCTCGATGATTCGCCCCATCCTAGACCGCGATCATAGATATTACCGTCTTTGCCTCGTGTGCGCACCACTGCCAAAATAAAAACATATTTTTTTTTTAAAAGTAAAAAAAGAAACCGAACCAGAACACTTCAAATATGAGTTCTGGTATGAATCTTCACGTAGACGAATCGGAAGACTTGCATTAAAATTTTCGGTAAATAAACGCAAAAAACCAGAATACTGGAAGACTTCTTCACACTACTACAAAATGTGCAAACAACAACGCCCAAGTCACCACGGTTCTTCCCAAAACCATAGTGATAGCTCTAAACTCATGCGCTAACTTTATATTATATTTTTTAATTAAAAACTTATAGGGTATAATAACGGTTGTAAGTATAACCGATATGATAGAATCAATCTTTCATGGGTTCGAACCTCAGTTGTGACAAAAATGTTTTTCATTTAAGGTTAAAGCGCTCCTTTCTTTTTTATTTATTTTGAAATAAGGGATATCACTACGGTTATTATGGGTAACCGTCATGATATAGTTTGCTATTATTTTAAAATATAAAATATAATTACGGTTATAGTTTTAAACCGTAATGAAAAGTGATAGTTTTTAATATATAAACGAAACTATATGTTGCCTAGTTCATAACTGTCGTTTCTCTCTAAAGAAAACCCTAACACAACCATCTCCTCTCATGAATCTTAACCAATAATGTTACAAGTGAATGGAGAAAAGAACCTTAAAGGATATCTGACGGGAGCAACGTCCGGCGCAAACTCCTACGGCGGCGAAGATGGTGTGTTCTCCTGCTCTCTTCTTTCTAGGATTATTGTTTTAGGGTTTGGTTTTAGGATGTTGTGGAAAACATTATGTTATTGATGTTTTAGGGTTAAGTTTAATTTTTGTTGTGTTTCCTTGTAGATACATGGTGATGATGGTAGTAGCAAGCGTATGGTGGTAGCAAGCATATACTATGGTGAAGTTTCATATGGTTTTTGAAGCAATGAAGAAAAATATAAGAAGTATGAAGTTATTGTATAAACTTCATCCACCTTATATTTCTTCTTCATTGCTTCACAAACTAGATGAACTTGATATATCTTGATTTGTTACAATTCCACGATTATTTTCAATAAGAGGTGCGTTATTGACTCAATGTATCTTGATTTGTTACAGTCCCACTTAGGGTTTTGTTGCTTAAATAATGTATGTTTTTTTATTGTGTTGCATGAATTTGTTGTATATTGTTGTTGACAAATATTCTCAAAACAAGAACAAAACATTGCTAAGTCACAAGATAGAGGCTTCTTGTGACTTAGTAATGTTTTGTTCTTTAATTTCTTATACAGGTTGACAAGTTTAGTTTATTATATACTATGTATATTGTTTGTTTCACTTACCTTTTAATGAAAATGCAATAATTTATATTGACATAGAAACTTATATTCTGAAAATTAAGATGTATTTGAAAACAACCTATATCAATCAAAGTTTTTCGAATCGCATTCGTCTCATTCAGCACATTTTATGTTCCTTAACACATAATATATGGTTTAATGGTCTGTTTGCTTCAATTCATCGATATAATTTGCAATCACGTTGATAAGCAACGATGATGAGGTAAACTGTAATAAAAGATAGTGATGCATTGAAGGAATCAGACCATTGAATCGTATATTATGTGTTAAAGAACATAAAATGTGTTGAATGAGATTGATTCAATTCGAAAAAAATTGATGTGTTTAAGTTGGTTTTCAAGAATAGTTTAATTTTCATATTATATATTTATTTGCCAATTTGAATGTTTGTATTTCTTTAAATAGGTGTGTGGTAAACCAAGCAATATACATTTGTATATGATAAACTATGGGTACTTTCCATGACGGTTGTCTACATTAACCGTCATCTAATGTAATTAATTTGTTGTTGCAGGGTTTTGAAACCAGTACCTTATTTATCACAACAGTTGTTAAGCATAATCGTTGTGATATACCGCCCGCTTTCCAGAATACAACAACGGTCTCAGGGTCATGATTATAAATAACGCATTTACCACAACACTCTACATAACAACGCCTTGATCTGCGTTATTATATATATTTTTCAACCGTTGTTAAAGGGGTTTTACGTAGTAGTGTCAATGACTTCCGGTACGAAAACAGAATCGGAAGACTTACTCTAACACCTCCGGTATGCACTTTATGAACCAGAAGACTTGTGATATGAGTTCCGGTATACAACAGCAAAAAGTGTGTCTCGGAAGACTTCAGACGGAAATGAAAATGGAAAGGAGAATTTCTAAAATTATAACTATTTAGATGAGGGTATTTTGGTCCAAATAATTTTAGTGTAGGGGTATGGGGTAAAATTTTCCTAAATGAGGGTTGTAATCACAATTACGCTCTTATTAAAATTTTCAGAATCTTTTGAAAGTTTATGCAATTACTAGATTTTTCGTTGAAGTATCCAATTTTTTTTTCAATTTTTTCATTTGGACAAAGAAATACCAAAATTTTTGAAAAAATATCACATATTTTGCAAAATTATGGAGAATTGCCAAACATTTTCGAAATTGCGGGTAAAAAATCATGGATATCTCCAAAATTATGGACGAAATACCGATATTTTCAAAAATTCAATGCATATATACCAGATTTTTGAGAAATTAGATGTAGTTATATCAGATATTTTTACAATTCAGTGCAAACCAAATTTTCTAGAAATTTTGAAAAATTCAGTAGACAGTTGTGAGATTTAGAAAAAAAGACAATTTTTTTTGACATTTTTAACAAATTATACTCAATAAAATATATACATATAATGCAAAAAGTTCTACAATATCTATACAAAACAAATTATGTTTACTTCTTATCTTCTTTCCAGTGCCTAATATGTCTCGCATATGCTGATTCTCATGCTCTTGCACCTTCAGTACAATTATGTCTCCAGAGGTCTGTGACGGGAGACAAAAGACAAATGGGTTTCAACTTCACCTGAACCTAATGATTGTTGTCAACAAAACCAACTACATTAATTTTATGACTACTTAAAGTTATGAATGGAGCTATAACTAATGGGAAGAATGTGATGTTAAGGTTCCTAGACAACGAGACCAATATGACATTATATTTATAAGCAATTGGGTAATTTGTATCAGGAATTGCCATTCACTTCTCAGAATCTTCCACATCTAAGTTAGTTACTCACAACACACTTACAAAATATAGTATCATGTCATAGAACACGGAATGCATTTAATGGTGTTGATAAACTCCAGTATCTAACTGCATCAGAACCAAAGGCCATGAATATCCAAGTAAACCTGTAATAGCATGGAAACCACAATTTCCATCTTTACCCACATCGACAATGACATCAATGTATTGATATAAGAAAAAAGAAAACTAAGACAAGGATTGTAGTTTTGAAGATTGGCTACATGATAAGTGGTTTTTGCATCATATTTTTAGCTTATTTTCTTTCAGTTTTCTTGTGTGTTTTCATTATTTTAGTTTGATTTTATGTGTTTTTGTGTTCTTTTTATGTTTTTCGCTAATAACGAAGTGTCGAGCAAGATTGAATCGGAACAGACGAAAAATCACGCGTTTGTAAGACATCCTAGTACAAAAGACTTGTGGCCAACACGATTTGACTGTGTCACTTAACACAGTTCGTGTTGGCCCTTAAAGGCACTCCCATAGTAAAAATCTGAGGAGAACATGGTTTGGTCGTGTTGCTTGACACGTCCATGTTGCCTGACATGGCCTGCCAGTGTCAACTGACACTGTCCGTGTCAGACCCAGTTTTTATTGTGAACTTTGACATTCCATAACAGTTTATCGACTTTTGGACTTCCATAATTGTTTCCTTACATCCATAATAACAATTTATGTTAGCGCACGAACTATGAGAGAATTATGAATGTTTATAAGTGATTAAGATTTTTGGAACATTTTTGTGACTTTTGGAAGTCTGCAAGTAACCAACACTTAAAGCTTAGTGGTTTTAATTATGGTGATCTAATTAGGAGTGATTATGAGTTATTTAATTGTTAGTTTTTGAATAAATATGGGGACTAGAGCTTAAGCAATAAACAGAAAACATATGAGAGATACCTAAGGGTGACACTTAGGAGACTCTTGGCTTTATAGCTTATTTTGGCTTTTGCTTTTGTTCTAATCTCTCTTCTTTGTATTTCTTTGAAACGTTCTTGCTGTAGTTTTCCGAATCTCTATTTTATTCAAGCTTTTCTTTAATCAAGTTCTTTATTTTTGCAATTGCTTTTACAATATTTACTTGATTATGCATGTTATGTCTTTCACTTATTTAATTGTTGTTAACCTCACCATGTGTGAGAAATCTTATTAGAGCAAGGGGTCGTGAGAGTCTATTTCATGAAGATCCTTAATTGATGATCTGAATATGAGTTACGAGAATCATAAGTCTTTTTATTTTAGAATTTAAGTGCTAAAAACACATTTATGTTGGTTGCAAAAGAAAAGTCAACCCAGATACGATCATAGTCCGAAATGATATGAAAATCGATATCAGATTACAAATTGCTAAATATTTGAATTTGAGGCGCCACTCATAAGGTGACTTGATCTAAATTGAGAAACAACCAAGCTACGACATTGCGTGACAAGGCGTTTCGCTCTTTGTTGAATCGTTTAGCTGTGCCAGAAACACATCTAGATGTGCATGCCGCGAAAGTGGGTGAGGCACATATTTATCTACTTTTTTATAAAATTCTTAGATATTCTTGTATTTGAATTTGGATGATTGTTGAAGCTAGAATAGCAGCAAGCAAAAATATATAAGTAACCCAGTTTTGTCGTTTTCCACAGGGATCAGTGCGAGGGAAAGAATGACATTCGACGGTTTCTATGTTTCTAAGCTCATGGTTCAAAAGTTTTGGTTTTAAGAAGGAACCAAAGGCAAATGCGGAAAATGTAAAGATGGAAAATATAAAATAAAGACTGAATTATAAACGAAGCCTTGTTGGAATTGGATCTCATCAATTGATAACACATGCATTCTTCTAATCATATTATACATAAATCAATCATTCGCCTAATATCCTCACGTATCACCCACGATAGAGGTTATGCCAAACGCAACATCGAGAGATCGACCGTATTGCCTCATTGGTGATGTCTCACGCAACAAAAACCAACACAGAGCATTAAAAGCTGATACTCACGCAAGTGTTAAGCCTAAATCTATTTCTAGAGTTTAGAACAAAACAGATAATCATCTTAGATCCAGATCTGAAGAGTATATGCCTATAGCGGTTCAAATCAAAGATAAACAGGTAAACAAAGATGACACCCAAATCAGATAAATGACTGCTTCATATAAAATGCCGTCGATCAGAATACGTACATACGTTTAACCCTTTTTACATGTATTCAACTAATTTGCCAAATGAATGTGAATATTGTTCTTTATCACTATTATCACGCATCCTCGCAATATCGTATCGATCCTACTCATGCTAGCCATGCTACTTAATCAACACAATACAACAGAAGATAAAATGAATATCAACTCACAAAACCATGTCAAAAGTTTGGTTAATTGATAGATGAAAATCTAAGATCAATGATTTGTAAAGGTTTTGTTAAAACCACAAATAATCAATCAAAGACAACAACAATAGAGAATCAAAACATATTCACAAACATACATTAGATGAAATACATAAGGTATCAAGAGATTACATCCTCATCCAACAAGAGATCAAAGATCCTACCTTTTCTCCCTTGGAATGAAGAAATATCAAGTTCTGATCCTAAAATTACAAGTTGGAATGATAAAAAATTATTTAGGAAAGTGTGAAAAATCTATTTATATACATTCAGGATTTTCACAGTTCGCTAGGCGAACCACTTCATTTGCACAGCGAATGGGAAAAATAGGCACTTCAGGTGCCTCTGAATAGTTAAACCGCCCCAGAAATTCTTGTGAGTTCGCAATGCGAAGGAATGTTAGCAAAGCGAACACTCACTTTCAGCTCGCAAAGCGAATTTTAGCTCCTTTTTCCTCTGTCCAATTTTGGGACCATTCGCTGGAACCCTCGCCAGAGTTCGCAAAGCGAACCTTCGCTGGCAATTCGCAAGAGTTCGTAAAGCGAACCTTCTACTATTTTCCTCTTTACTTTGCCAGCTTGTATCCATTTCTTGTGTCTTACACTTTTGATCAATTAGTGCCTTTTCCTGCACAATAACACACATATTACAAGCACCAAAGGTATATTCTCAAGGTTAGAAGAATAACAACAGTCATTAGCAAAACCAATGAAAACATGAGAAAAAAGTGGAAAAAGTGCAAAGAAAGATATGTCATTTTTAGGTCAAATCTGCACCTAACAATGATCAATGGGGTAAGTCTCAATAGATGATCACATTCTCGTGTCCTACTTTATTTATCTGACAATTTCATTTCATTATGCATTAAAACAACCACTATTTTGATTGTTTTAGCTAAACACCATTGGGATAAAATTCGATACTCATACACAGCTCCATGTGGGTTCAATCTTATTATACTACTTGACATTGTCGTGTACTTGCGGCTAGTAACATCAAGTTTTTGACGCCATTGTCGGAGAGATAGTTTTGACATCTAAATTTTATTCCAACATAGTATAGACTAAAGCACTTTTATTTATTTATTTATTTGCAAAAAAATCCCCTCTTTTCAGAATGATCCTCACCGGAAGATCTATCTAAGAAATGGGCGATTATATGAACAATAACTTAGGAAATCCACACACATACACCTATAATCCAGGGTGGGTGAATTACCCAAATTTTCCTTATAACAACTACTCCCAACATGCCACGGGATCACAGGTTTTCTAACAATCGAACCTTGAAAAGTTAATTGAGAACTTTGTTGCAACACAAACTCCTAGGAAGTCTAACCTAGAAATTATGACGGAGAATGTTGTTGCAACGTAAAATATCCAAAAAAAGACCTTAGAGAATAAAATCTCCATACTAGGGAAGTCCTTAGGCTGCTAAAAATTATTGTCGAGTCCCTCGCGACTCACAGCAAGGCATTGGAGACCCAAATCTTCCAGCTTGAACACACCCCTCTAAGACCCTTCCTTAAGGGACATGTGAACGATATAACAACTACAAGTAAAAAATAAGTTGATAATTATAGGGAGAATGATAGACAGGTTGAGGAGAGTTCTTGTGATATCTACTTATACTTGATATTGATCCCATGACTGCTATTGCTTTTAAAGAGATTGGGTTGAATATTTGGGAGATTTTAGCAACCTTTTAACTTTCAAGCTCTCATTAACTTTTCTAGAGAAAAGTCTTCGCTTCCTTTTTTCCAGAGGATATCACTAGAAAAGATTCAGGGTTCATTTAAATCTTTTGCCTTCCTCGTTTCTTCTGCTTCATCAATCTTTCTTAACCAGGTACCCTTTAATTCCAAATTTCCATTCCATGTGTATTGTTTTCTTAGTTAAGATATGTGGCAACACCGTCAATCTAATGAGTGGTTATGAAGTGGAGGTTCACATAGGTTATTCCCTTATTCCCCTTACCCATCTCTGAGTGAAGATCACATGAGACTAAAAATCATATCTTTATCCGATGATTCTGACTCATAAAGGATATTTGGGAACTCCTTAGAGGAAGACACTTCTTCTTTCGGATCGTTAGACGCCCTTATATCAAACGTTGGCAGAAGAACGAATCATGCCAAGGTTCTTATGCCCCCTTCTATCTTATCGCAAGAGGAGGTACGTGCCAATTTGTAAAGGAGGGGAGACGCTAGAGATACAACATTGAGGTGTTGGAACGTATAAATCTTGAATGTCGCTCGAACGTGTTGATGTACGATTGGGTAGATGCAAAGGTAACGAGTATTTAATTAGTTGTTGACACTGAGGCTACTCTTGGTAATGTTATAATTGTAGCTGACAATCCTTCAGAGTGGTTGGTTCTTCCCGTATCAGGAGAGAGGAGGATATGCAGCTCTTTAGATGACAACATAATCCTTATTTGTAAGTGTTTGTCTACAAGAATAAGTCTTCAGATGCTCTTTTCAGAATTTGGGCTAGCCGTCCAAAAACATTTAAATATTTCCTCTTTCCGGCTTCATCCGGGGAATATGCATATGTGAAAGTCTTCTAATTGTGTGTCGAGAACAACTCTTGGAAGCTCTTTGTAACACCCTAAAACCCTGACACATATATTAAAGATAAAATCCACAATTTAGGATGCTACTCAAACATAACATACATACTTTCCAATTACTTTCAAAACTTGTAGCAGAATTCAAAATAAATAGCATAAACTTCAATTATATCACCAAATGGAAATACTCAATAAAATTAACATGATCCAACAATTAACTCAAAACAAATAAAATGCTTTGTTCCAGATGTTTCAGATCAGAGTATTAAACCAACTAAATAGCGATAAAATGATGAAATAAACGAAGAAAAACTCCAAGGCCATCTTCCAACTCACGGAAACACTTACTCCTCTTGAGTATTTGTATAACAATATACAGAATAACACAAAACAAATAAGAAAGGGGTGAGAATATGCTCATATATATTAACAGTGTAAGAAATGCAAGGGTAGCTTAAATCACACAATCTACAACACACATTCAATTACACATCAACACAATAATCCAATTCACATAGCCTTTATGTATGCAATGTGACTCACAATTCGAGTTTATGCATGTGGTACCAAATTGGACATCAGAGGTTTATTACTGATCTCGTTCACTCAACAATGGTTTATCCTTCGAACTAGGTCCTCACTTCTGAAACTCGGACGATCATCGGTCCCCACTTCTGAACCAATGCAATACAACATGCAATACAAAATTTATAGTAGTCTGTTCTCACTTGTGAATTACTCACCTCAACACAACACATATAATTATATTCACAACTTATAATCATACAAGTCACATCACATCTCACATCAACAACATGTTATTATAATCTAAGGTCCATTAATGATAATGATGTAACAATGTGTTCATGAAGTGGAGTGTCATGCCAAGAATGGTCAGAGTGTTCTAAAGGTGTATTTCTACAACATCAAAACATGTATTGTTAAGGAAAAGGAACAAATCTCTAAGTCACACTTATAACCCTAAAGTACATCTATTATATTATGAAATCCTTAATAGTTGTAGTTCGTTATCTCTAAGTGAATTAATTAAGTGAATATCTCTATCATACTCTTTTCAACTACTTTTATTATGAAGTCCACTTATTGTTGGATCTCTCATAACAACAAGCTATTATCATTTTCTAAGTTGATCACTCCTATAATCAGATTTGTAAAGATACTAACACATAATAAAACAAGGCACTAAACACACTCCATTTAACATTAAAAAAACATCATAACATTAAGTTTTTATTGCTCAACATACAAAAGGTTTAGCTCATAATGAGCGGAGTATAAACTACAAGCAGGGTTCTCAAAAGATACATTCTTAAACAAATAGTGAAAAAGAAATATAAACCTAAGATCAACTTGAATACACCTTGAGAGGCAAACTCAGCCAAGGCTGACTCCAGTCGTGCCAAGACTCAGTAGCTGGTACCAGATGTGGTGAGAAGAAGAACTTTATTTCTCTCCGCTAACTTCACACTTCTATGCTTTGTTTAGTATTCTTGGAGTGGTAAATTCCTATTCTAATCTTTAACAGGGTCTATTTATAACCTTCATCTAGGGTTTCTTAAGGAACCTTGGATCATAGGCCAATGCTAAGGAAATCACATCAAGCCCAATAATCAAATTAGTGATGTACTAAATATTCTTTCTACTTAGCCTCCAAGGAATCAGGTAAAAGGGAACATTTGTGGGAGACAAAGCATTCTGGTGCAGACTGCTATAGCAGGCTGCAGGCGGCGTTGTCCTTTCTGGAATATTACGCAAAGTAGTGGTTGTACAACTGTACTACTTTTGTCTTCTAACGCCTATTTAATTTTATCCTCAATTTCAAACGAAATTCCTTCTGTACCAGCACATTTTCCCTATAGTACTCCACTCATTTTGACCTTTCTCTAGGACTTAGATGATTTCTCCATTTAACACTTTGGTGAGGTTCATCTTCTTGCTTCAGCTAGCACACCTAGGTGCTGTCTGGCACAATATCGCCTTAGCTCATCAGAGGCAACCTTAATGCAAGCAATAAAAACATTAAACCAACAAAAGGGAGCACCTGTTGTGCTCCATACTAAATGCTACAAAACAATTAAAATGATCTAAAAACAATCTAATAAAAAGTTAAATAAACTAAGAAAGTGAAATAACTAGGGCTAATGATAACTCACAAAAGGTGGGTTATCACTCACCTCCTCAATCTTACCATGAGCAAACCTTATTTGATGACCCTTCCTCTACTCAATTACCTAATCAGCAATCAAGCATTGGTTTGTCCTTATCCACTAGCCCTAGCTCCTCTCCTAGCTCTCCTTTTGACCAATTTGACTGAAATGACTTGCCTATCCATCATAGTCCTAACACATCACCTCTTGGCTTTATTCTTGACAATGACCATTCACCTAGTGCCAACTCTTTACACCCTAGTCATTAGTCTCAATCAAGTAGACCTGTCTCTCTCAGTTTTGACCATATGCCCTCACCTAGCCAGACATTGCCCAATGGTCTTAGCATTTTTCCTCATGTACCTAATGCACCTAATGGCCATGTGTCTGTCTTACCTACTAGGCAATTCATAAGGCCTCTCATCCTCCTAGTTATCTGGCATACTACTACTATTATTTTATCTCTAACAATGCCTATCATTTGTCCCTTAAAAACCCTTACCCTCTCTCTTTTGTCCTCTCTTACAATCAATGCTCTCCCACTTATAAGCATTATTGTTGTTCTATCTCCTCCAATATTAAGCCTAAAACCTTAACCAAGATGTCAAACTCGATTGTTGGAAGAATGCTATGGATATTGAATTATAGGCTCTTAAGGATAATCACACATGGAGTGTAGTGGATCTGCCTGCTGGGAAAGTCCCTATTGATAGTAAATGGGTGTACAATATTAAATACCATGCCAATGGTTCCATTGAGAGATACAAGGCTAGATTGGTTGCCAAATGGTATACTCAAATGAAGGGCATTGACTATTTTGATACATTTTCTCCTGTTACTAAGATCACCACAGTTAGAGTGTTACTTTTTGTTGTTGCTATCAAAGGGTGGCACTTAGAACTATTAGATATGAATAATGCTTTTCTTCATGGTAATTTAAATGAATAGGTGTATATGACACTCCCTTATGGCCTTGCTCATTCCAATCCAACTTAGTTTTGTAAGCTTAAAAAGTCCCTCTATGGCCTCAAATAGGCCAGCAGACAATGATATTCAAAGCTCCCCTCTCTTTTACTTTCCTTGGCCTATTCTCAACCTCAGGCAGATCATTCTTTATATGTCAAATGCATTCCACAAAATTTCACCACTTTGTTGGTTTATGTTGATGACATGGTATTGACAGGGGATTCTGTTTAGGAAATTAATTTGGTTAAACAACTTTTGGATAAAAAATTCAAAATCAAGGACTTTGGTAAACTGAGATATTTCCTAGGCTTTGAACTTGCTAAATCTGACATAGTCATTTTCATGAAACATATGAAATATAAACTTGAACTTCTTGAAAACACAGGTTTTCTTGCAGCTAAATCATCATTCATTCCCTTTGATCCCACAACCAAATTATATGTCATATATGGTGAACCTCTTGAGGACCTTCCTCTCGTCGACAGTTCATTGGCAGGCTGATTTACCTGACAAATTCAAGGCCTGACATCTCATATGTTGTGCAGCATTTGAGTCAATATGTGTCTAAAACTCTCTTGCCCCATTATCAGGCTGCCACACGAATTCTCAGGTACCTCAAATCTCTCCCTACTCGAGGAATTTTGTTATCATCTTCCATTTCTTTCAAGCTCTATGGTTTTGCTGACTCTGATTGGGCAAGATGCCCTGACACTAGGAAGTTCATTACTGGATATTGTGTTATTCTTGGCTCATCTTTTCTATGTTGGAAGTCAAAGAAATAAAACATTGTCTCTATGTCCTCCACAGAAGTTAAGTATAAGGCATTGACTTCCTTGACTTGTGAATTGAAATGGTTGGAATATCTCTTCAAAGATCGCATGATTGATTTTTCTCAACCCACTTTTGTCTACTGTGATAGAAAATTAGCTATTTACCTTGCCCACAATCCTACATTCCATGAAAGAAGCAAACATATTGAGCTGGACTGTCATGTTATTTGAGAGAAGTTGCATTTCAATTTCATTCACTTGCTTCCTGTTTCTACCACTACTCAGCTTGTAGACATGTTCACTAAACCTTTGCATTCTCCAACGTTATCTACCATTTTGGCCAAGTTAGAACTTTGTTCAATCCACAATCCAACTTGAGGGGAAATATCAACTTATCTATTTGCATTACAACCCTTATGTACAGTCAGGCCCGATTATTATTATATGGTTAGCATCTCTTGTACATATATAGATTATATAAAGGTAAGCGCTAAATTAGTTAGAGCCGTTTTGATCGTTAGTTACAAGTGTTTCTCCTTTTGTTATATATATATATATATATATATATATATATATATATATATATATATATATATATATATATATATTCCATTAAATATAATTGATGATTTAACTAATGCAAATAACAAACTTTTCACTATTCTTCATCATGGTTGAAATTCTCAACATTAACAATAATTATATTTTAGTTATATAATTTTTAACATAGGATGACTAAATTAAATTAATAAAGTTTACAGATAAATAAAATGTAAACATGATTTTATTTTAACTATAATTAAAATTTATTAATTTAATCATAAAATACGAAAAACATGATTTTATTTAACGTAAACAAAAAGATAAAATAAAATCAGATTTAAATTCTATGATAATCTCATAATCCCACTATATAACAAATATCAATGCTATGTTGACACCCTCCTTACACCTACACCGTATGCTTTATTCACAAATATGGTGAACAGTGAAACCGTACATGAACAGAGGTGTGAACAATGTCATGTGAACAATGCCATATGCATGAAAAATACCCATGAACAGTACATGAAAAATGACTTTTAATAGTAAATTGGAGAACCACTTTAACTCGAGAGCGTTTACAAGCACTATGTTGAGTGTCTGGAGACTTAAAAACGCCGTTGAAACGCAGGAACTGAGCAAGAACCTCTTCTTGTTCAGATTTGCTTCAAAACGGGATTTGGAGACTGTTTTGCGTAACGGCCCGTGGAGTTTTGATAGAAATCTTTTGGTTTTGGAGAGAATTTCAGGTGAAGAATAACCTTCAGATCTCAATATGCATTTTGGGGTCTTTTGGGTCCGAGTGTATGAACTTTCGCTTATGCAGAGAACTGAAGCAATGGCAAGGAAGCTAGGGGGAATCATGGGCAAATTCGAAGAAATGGATCAAAAGGAACACCACAGGAATGGTCGCTTTCTGAGGTTAAAGGTTACCATGGATCTGAAAAAGCCGTTGAAGAGAGGAACGGTGGTACATTTTAAAGGGAAAGATCTTCGTGTTCACTTCAAGTATGAGCGCCTACCAAACTTCTGTTTTGCGTGTGGAAAAATAGGGCACCAATTGAAAGATTGAGAAGGGATTGCTGATTTGGGAGAGGAAAATTTCGAAGACATTGATGAGCAGGACCTATCTTTCGGATTGTGGCTCCGTGCATCACCTCTACCAAAAGTTTTGGAGGACAACAGGCAAAAAGGCTCTAGTTCCGATACTTGTACTAAATCATTATTCAACAAGTCTTCGAGCATGAGCAGATGTGGAAGCTTGAACAAAGAAAAGGAAGATGAAGAGGCCGAAGTTAATCAGAGGAAAACAAATGAAAAAACAACTGCAGAAGTGGAGATCCCTAAATCCGTTTTGGCCATCGCGGCGGTGGAAGCAGTAGCTGAGTCGCTGGGAGCTGTTGATTTAACAGGGGAGATGCTGAGGAAAGCAAACGTTCCAAAGAAACAGCTGGTCAAAAAACGTAAATGGACTAGGAGGAAAGTTGAGAAAAAAGGGTTTGAACAGGTAGGTCCAAATGTGGAGTTTGAGAGCGGAAAGCGACAACTTGTAGAAGTCCTTGTTTTGGAAGGAGATATTGGAGAGAATGGTAGCAATGATAAGAAGAGAAGGAGTCTTTCCAAGAGCGAAGTTATGCCAAACAATCCAGAGGTGGTGTTGGAGGACCAACACCGCCTACAACAATGAAAATCCTCAGTTGGAACTGCAGGGGGTTAGGGAGTCCCCGTGCAGTTCGAGCCTTGTTAAGGCTCTTACGTCTGGAAAACCCTGACTTGGTTTTCTTGATGGAAACTCGCCTGAAAAGTGAAGAAATCGACAAAATTAGATGAAGGTCCGGTTATGGGGAAGGTTTTGTGGTTGATTGTTGTGGGGAAAGCAGAAGGAGATCGGGTGGTTTATCTCTTTGGTGGAAGGAGGGGTGTGGGCCTAACATTCATTCCTACTCCATGAACAACATTAGTGGGTACTACCAGGATGCAGAGGGGAGTGGGAAGTGGATGTTTCATGGTGTTTACGGGTTCCCGGAAGAGGTTAACAAGCGCAATACGTGGAAGTTGGTGAAGGATCTTTTTTGTCATGGGGAAGCAAAAGTTGTGTTTTTTGGAGATTTTAATGACACTTTAGCTGAGGATGAAAAGTTGGGTGGTATCCCCAGAACGACTTCTCAGTTGAACTGGGGTAGAAAGGTTGTTGCTGACTGTGGCCTTATTGATCTTGGTTATTCTGGACACCCTTTTACCTGGACTAATGGAAGACCTGGTGATGAGAACATCCGGTGTCGATTGGATAGAGCCATAGCGTCTGACAGTTTCATGTGTAGATTTCAACCGATAAAAGTTCTTCATCTCCCTAGAAATGGTTCTGATCACGCTGCTATTGTTATCAAGCTAGAGGATGAGGAGGGGGACGAGCGTAAAAGGCGCAAGTTTGTTTTCCGCTTTGAAGAATCCTGGGTAAAAGAACCACAATGTGATAGGCTGGTCTCTTCTTTATGGAATGGCACTGGTCATAATGGTATCCTCAAGATTCATCCCATGAAGGAGTTAGACAGCCATTTCAAGCACTTGAGGATTGGTGTCGTGACCAATGAGATTATCAGAATCGAGAAATTACTGAGTGAAGAGATAAATTGGGGGGCTACTGAAGATAATCTTAACTCTTACAAAACACTTGAAATTCAGAGGAATAAGTTGCTTAATGTTCAAGAAATGGTTTGGAGGCAGAGAAGTAGAGCGGTCTGGCTCAATCACGGCGACAGAAATACGAAGTTTTTCCACGGCAAAGCTTCTCAGCGCCGTAAGACAAATTCAATTAAGAAGTTGTTGGATGGTCAGAATCGTTGGTGGAGAGGTTCGTCCAAGTGTGAATCTTTGCTGGTTCAACATTTTCAAGGCATGTTTAGATCTTTTAATCCTTCACTCCTTCAAGAAGTGTGTGAGGTGGTTAAAAACCGGCTGCCCCAGAGTTGTATTGCTGACTGTGAGGAAACTTTCTATGCTTGGGAAGTTAAAGAGGCCCTCTTTCAGATGCACCCTCTAAAAGCTCCTGGTCCTGATGGACTGCCCGCCTTATTCTTCCAAAAATTTTGGAACATTGTTGGCGCTGATGTCACTTCCCTGGCGTTGTCCATTCTGAATGAAGCTGCAAATCCTGAACCTATCAATACCACCTTCATTGCGCTGATTCCAAAGTGTAAGCACCCCTCATCTCCTAAAGACTTCAGACCCATTTGTCTTTGCAATGTGGTCATGAAGATTGTTACTAAGGTTATTGCGAACAGATTGAAAAAGATCCTCCCCTTGGTAATTGACGAAGAACAAAGCGCTTTCGTGCAAGGGAGACTTATCTCTGACAATGCCATTATTGCTATGGAGGGTTTCCACTGGCTTAAGAAGAAGAGGAATGGCAAAAAAGGAGTTATGGCGTTAAAGCTAGATATGTCTAAAGCTTACGACCGTATGGAGTGGAGTTTTGTCACTGAGATGATGAAGTCTATGGGTTTCCCCACCAAATTCGTTGATCTGGTTTTTAGATGTATTTCCACGATTTTGTATCAGATCCTCGTCAATGGCAACCCGTCACAGAGTTTTGGTGCGGAGAGAGGGCTTCGCCAAGGAGACCCTATTTCCCCTTACTTATTTATTTTGTGCGCTAATGTCTTTTCAGGTCTTTTGAAAAAGGAAGCTGCTCGAGGGGAAATTCACGGCCTCAAGATTGCAAGGAATGCCCCGGCTATTTCTCATCTTCTTTTTGCAGATGACAGCCTGCTTTTTGTGAGGGTGAATGTTAGACAAGCTTTGACAGTGGTGAACATTCTCCAAAAATATCAAGCTGCTTCGGGGCAGGTGGTTAATTGGGAGAAGTCTGAAGCCTCCTTCAGTAGGAATCTGGGTGAAGATGTTAAAGCCGCTATTCAGAATGTTCTTGGAGTCAATCAAGTTCCAAATCACGCTAAGTACCTGGGTCTGCCGGTTGTGTTGGGGAGGTCCAAGAGAGAAGTTTTTGCGCTTGTTAAAGAGAGGGTGTGGAAGAAGATAAAAGGCTGGAAGGAGGGGTTCCTGTCGAGAGCTGGTAAGGAGGTTCTTATTAAAGCTGTTGCGCAAGCCATTCCCAACTACGTGATGAGCTACTTCAAATTACCGGTTAGTATTTGTCATGATATCGAGGCTATGTTAGCTCGATTTTGGTGGGGTGCGAAAGAAGGCAAAAGGAAAATTCACTGGCTCAGCTGGGATAAATTAGCTCGGGCAAAATGTGACGGTGGTTTGGGTTTCAGAGGTCTCGAAGTGTTTAATGATTGCCTCTTAGGCAAGCACTATTGGAGATTCCTCCAAGATGAAAATTCCCTTGTTTGTAGAGTCCTCAAAGGTAGGTACTTCCCTAACTGCTCTCTTTCTGAGGCTAACCTTGGTCACTCTCCCAGTTTTTCTTGGCGTAGTATTTATGGAGCAAAGAAGACAGTGGAAAACGGTATTTACTGGCAGGTGGGGAATGGTAGAAGTATCAATATTTGGAATGACAAGTGGCTGCCAGATAAGGATAGCTTCAAAGTTTGGAAGCCTTGCCATAATTCATCTCTTGTGGAGACAGTCAATGATCTGATTGATGAGGATTTAGGCTCGTGGAAGACTGATTCCATCTCGTCCATTTTCCTTCCTTCTGATGCACATCATATCATGAGCATCCCGCTTTCTAGAAGCTTGCCTGCTGACCAGCTGCGGTGGAGGTTTGAGAAAGATGGAATATATTCTGTAAAGTCAGCGTATCATGCGAGATGCAGAGCCATTGCGAGTAGCAGACCTGGTCCTTCTTCCAACCATTTTGTTTCCCTCTGGAAGATTCTGTGGAAACTTCCAATCCCCCCGAAAGTTCAAAATTTCATGTGGCGTTTGGCAAAGGACATCTTTCCGCATAAATCTAATTTGAGAGCGAAAGGTATGTTGCTAGACCCTTCCTGCTGTTTCTGTAATGAAGCAATCGAGGATTGCCAACATCTCTTCCAGCAGTGTAGTTTTTCTTGTGCTTCTCTTTTCGCTACCCAGCTGGGCTTTCATAGTCCTACTGATATGTCTGTTACGGACTGGATTCAGTCCATCCTCCAGTCAAAGGATGTGACCACCATGCAAATCTTCTGCTTCACTCTTTGGCAATGTGGAGTGCGCGAAATGAGTGGCATTTTAAGACGAAATCCATTGATCCTTGCGAGGTCGCGAAAAAGGCGTTTTTGGCTTTCTCCATCTTTTGTGCAGGGTATGTGGATGGCAAACAAAAGGTTAGTCCTAGCTGTTCTTCTCTGTTGTCTGATTCCCCTGATGATATTTGCCTTATTAGTGTGGATGATGGGCGCTTGGAGGAAAGAGCTGTTACTTTCGGTTGTGTCATTCGTAACAACCAGGGAGACATTGTGTTATCTGCTTGCCACAAAAGCGCATATCTGGGTGGGGGCGAGCGTTGCAGAGATTTTGGCGATTAGATGGTGTTTGGACATCGCTCACTCTTTGGGTTTTCAAAAAATTCAAGTGTTGTCTGATTCTATGGATGCTGTTGACTGCATTAATAACATCTCTAGGAATGCCAGCCTTGAATTAGTGGATGTTGATTGTAGAAACTTATTGTCTTGTTTTTCTTTTGCATCTGTTTCCTTTGTTAGTAGAGGTCTGAATATTGATGGTCACCATATGGCAAATGTTGCTAAGTCTGCTGGTAATCGGACCTGGTTTGGGTTCCGACCAGAGTGTATTTCGTTCATCGCCCAAGAGGCTTAATGAAATATTTTCAGTTGTCAAAAAAAAAAAAAGTTGGTTAATGAAATATAAAAAGTTGGTTAATAAAGTGATGAAGTTGGTTAACAAAGGCTCAGATATTAAAAAAAAATTTACTAGTAAAACAAAGTTGGTTAATACAATGTAAAAAGTTGGTTAATAAACGTCCAAGTATAAAAATAATTTTTAATAGTAAAACGAAGTTGGTTAATGCAATGTAAAAAATTAGATAATAAAGTTATAAAATTGGTTAATAAATGCTCAAATATATAAAAATAATAATAATTAATTTTTATATTAAAAAAAATATTTTTATAATATTTTACTGTTCACCGTATTGGTGAGCAGTAAAATACAGTGTAGTGTATATGTTAGTGTAAAAATAACATTTCTCTATAACAAAATATTGAAAACGTGATGGCAGTTTAAATAATTTCACCTATCTTTTTCACTATTGTAGATTTTTTCAGACCACGCGCTCGCAAGCACGTGACACCGTCTTCACACTTTCTTCTTCATTCATTCTCCTTTATTGCAACTAGTGGGATACCCGTGCATTCGCATGGGTACTGTTATGGTACGCGCATTTTTTTTAAAATATAAGAAAAATGATATTAAAAAAATTAAATTGTTTAACTAAACATATATTATTTTTAAAAGATATAAGAAATCAGTGTCAAGAACGAAGAAATTTGAATCAACAATATATTATATTTTATATAAATATTATTGTTGTTTTGACGTTATTTTAAAAAATATTAAAATCTATATTATGACAATGATATTTTTTCCGTATATATAAATAAATTAATCAACAACGAACTTGATCCCGTATATAAATATTAAGTTTGTTTTGACATTAGATATATATTTAAATTTGTATAAAAAAAATTTGAATCAAGAATCTATTTTTGCCCGTAACTAATACTACCTCCGTTCCTTTTTATAAGAGACAAATTACTTTTTAGGTTCATTGAATAACTAATGTATCTAGTCTATAAACTGACCAAATACATTGAGTATTAAATGAACCTAAAAAATGATTTGTCTCTTATATAAAGGAACGGAGATAGTATTATTTTGTTCAATGACATAAAAAATATTTTTGCCCGTAAAAAATTTGAATCAAGAAGGTATTTTTACCCGTAATTAATCAACAACGAACTTGATCTCGTATATAAATATTATGTTTGTTTTGACATTAGATATATATTTGAATTTGTATAAAAAAAATTTGAATCAAGAATGTATTTTTGCCCGTAACTAAAAATTAGATTTATATTTTGTATTAGTTAAATATTCCAATTATCATTGTCATTGGATCACCGGTATATTTTACGTGTATAATTTTTATTTTTAATTTTCACATTATTCATAGATGTATTATAAATGTATTTAGATTTTTTCCGTATATAAAAACTATTTATCTCATATATTTTATTATATTATCAATAACAAATAAATGTTATCATAACATATTAAGTAAATTCTTCACAAAAAAAAGTTCTCCCATTAAATTTATTTATTTCATTTTTTAATATTTGATAAAAAAAGAAATCATAAATATATAGATTCATTATAAGTGAAATCATAAATTTTAATGGTATAAATATTGTTATAAATTTATAAATGTATAATAATAATAATAATAATAATTAGTGTTTATTTTATAATAATGCCCATTAATTAATATTTAAAGTTTGTAATTGATCAATTGTTTAAATTAGATCTTATTAAAGGTCATATTAGACTATTAATTAATATTTAAAGTTTGTAATTGATGAATTGGTTAAAACATATCATATTAAAGGTCATATTAGACCATTATTTATACGATCATGATTTGATATTTATAAATATGATTTTAAATATATTATATAATTCAATAATTAATTAGTGTTTATTTTATAATAATGCCCATTAATTAATATTTAAAGTTTGTAATTGATCAATTGTTTAAATTAGATCTTATTAAAGGTCATATTAGACTATTATTTATACGATCATTATTTGATATTTATAAATGTGATTTTAAATATATTATATAATTCAATTGATTACAACAAATTTATGTAAAATCAAATTTAGAATTGTTTGCTTCGATACATTTAAAGGTTAAAAATGTGTTTGGAAAAAATAAAAATTATATTAAATGAAAATGGATCAAAATTGAAAAAAATAAAAATTACATTAAATGAAAATGGATCACAATTAAATTTTATTAATTATACATCCAAATTTAAGGGAGAAAAAGACAATCTAATTTTAAGATGCCCGTAAATCCATATTTTGAATCTATATATAAATATTTGAATCTACATTGAATTTTTGCCCGTAAATAAATATATATTTAAACTGTATTGCAATGGTTTCAAGATTTGTTAGAAATTTAATGCAACACTTTAGTTTGCAAAACAAAACAGTATAAATTTTCACCCGTACTTTTGTTTGTTATTTTATGTATAACACATATATATATAATAGTAAATAATTTGTTTGGGAGGCCTCTGGTGTTCTCATTTTGATAGTGTTTTCCTTTTAGTGGTTTGTATTTAGATTGGATGCTTATTGTACATTCCGTTCAGCACTTCTTGGGCAATTTTAATAAAGTTTGGCCTTTTAAAATAAAAAAATTTGTTTGGGAGGCGTGCAGAATCTGATTTTTAAGCGGGAAGGGATTAGCTACCTTTCCTATCGCATGACTTTGTAACTTTGGTTATATAAATGTCTTAACTTTCTTTTTCATCTAAGTATTATTTTAATAATATGTTTATCTTCTATTAAAGACTTAAGGTACCAAAGGTACCTAATAGTAAAGATAGCTTATCCTAGTTCCTTTTAAGCTTTTATCTATACAATATATAAAGACAAAACATCTTTTTGGTGTAGTTTTTTTTTTCTTCCATATATGATATATGCCCTTTAACCATTATTTTAAAACTACCAAATAGACCCACTAAATAATAACCGTTCAAATCTCAATTTAAAACTTCTACGGTTTTTATTTTTCTCTCTTATTTATCGATAACTTCTTGCCAAATTCTCTCTTTCACTTGCAAATCATCTCTCTCACTTCGGTAATTCCTACAAATTTCTCTTTCACATCAACTTTGAATCTTTAGATTGTAAGTTGTCTCTCTTTTCACTCTTGAATCTTTGAATTGTGTTGATGTGTGTTTGTGATTATCATTATCTTTATGGGTAAATCATGTAGTATAAACAACAGATATGCTAAGTGAAAAGTAAGATTTATGCCACAACCAAATATAAAATTCAGATGTATATGTGTATATTTTATGAGTTGTTAATTTGTTATTCATTATCAATTTCTCCTAATTGCTGTTTTTAATTATGCGACTGTCAGCCATCAATTATGTTTTAGTTTTTTGCAGATTCTCTGGTATACTCATTCATTTGGAACAACAGTGAATGTGTACGAATTAAACTACAGTCTTCATTTCATTAACTGCCATGTTGAATGGGTGGAATATAGTGTCATGTTGAATGGGTGAAATATAGACTGGAAATCTTTGTACTCATTCACACTACATATAATTAATATGTATTCTTCATACCATTATCTATCTTGAAGTTTGGCTTTACAATCAAAGTATATCCTTATTTTAGTTTTTTTTAATGTAATTTCTTACTTATCATGTTTTATTATTTTTTCTTTATCATGTACAACCATTTTATTAAAAATGATTTCGTACTTCCTCTTTGTATTAATTTTATTGTTAACATGTGCAATAATTCACTTTTGGTGCATATAGATTGTGATGATTCTGAGTATAAAGTATAATTTATATTATTTCTTAACGATAATTTCAGCATCTTTATTCAAAACCAAAATTTTTTCTTCTTTTAGTTTTTAACTATTTGTTTGTAATCTATTATATAACAATATATACATGGATTTGGACTGACTTATATTTATTTCATATTTGTCGATTTAAGTGTTACTCAAACCAATAACATTCAAGTTCCCGTCACTAAATGTTAACGGTCAAATTCTCAATTTAAAATTTCTTTGAGCAGTTTTAAAATTGAGCAGTTATCCAATTGAACAGTTAATTTATTTCAACTTCTTTCTAAACAACCTATATTCACCATTATCTTTTTTTTTCACTCACTCTTTCATTGTGTTTCTCTCTATCTTCTTCTAGAAAAATAGATAATTGTTAGTTACACAACTCCAAAACCATATTCATGCATTACTGATGATACTATCTATTCTATTTATTCGATTACTCTCCACTCATCAGATATACATTAAAACACACGTGGCAAGAATAAATATAACTTACATCGAGTTCTTACGTGTTTATGTAATACTCCTTTATCTAATTCAAACTGATAAAATTTATTTTTATTTTGCTAATGCTTTTCTTATGTTGTTGTGTATAAGATATGTGAGATGAAAATTGTTGCCATGTGTTACACATTGTTGCATTTGCATAATCTTTTGTTGGATTTTCTCAATTCATATTATTAATCAATTAGAGGAAGAAGGTAAGAAAGTTGATTACCATAGTTTTTGTTTTTTAAACGGATCCACTTATAATATGTTTTGTTGTTTACTGATTCATTCTAAAAGAAATTTGAGAGGGAAAGAGATTAGACAATGGAAATAGAAATTTTTATCACCAACATTTGGTTCACTAATCATTTCTTTTTTTTTTTTTTCTTTTTCTTTGTTATTTATTGTTCTAATATTTTTATATGATCTCTCTTAATTTATACTAATAGATATATGGATAGGGATAGGTGATATTTGTCCAACTCTTTTATCTTTTTAAATTTACTGGAATTAGTTGTAATTTTTTCAAGAAAAATGATGCTTTTATTTTATTATTGTGAAAGGAGGGTGAAAATTTGCTGCGACTTACCAAAATCGAATAAGATGCTGTTGCAGTAACCAAAACAATGTTAACTCATAAATTAGGGTTATTATTAAAAAATGAGAGTTTTGGGCCTAATCTAAAATTTTAATTTATGAGTTGGGTCATTATATCCATTATTCATAGTTTTAAATTTTGTTAGCTGTTAAATATTAATTGAAAATTGTAATTTCTAATAACTATATTTTACATCATTATCATATTATTTTAAATATTTTAGTTTTTATTAAGTTAAAATTTTAATATTGTGAAAATGTTTTTGATAAATTCTTAGCTACCCATAAATTTTAATTGGGTACTGGTACTTTTAGTTTAAATTAGTTTAAATTTTTAATTTTTTTAAAAATAAACTAAAAGAAAAATGTAATGTGGCATTAAATACCATTATTTGATTGGATGATGGTATCAGAGTTTTCACCAAACTTTTTTTACTGTTATGGCTATGTGGTAACTTTTCTTACTTTTACACGCATAACTGTTGTTTTTAATTGCACGAGCAATCTATTATATTTTATAATATAACATTTATTTTGGAATAACATGAATCATAATGGGTTGAGAATATCTCTTTCATGAAAGTGAATGTTTATTACACAAACAAATATGAGAGTACATATCATAAATTTTATCACAAATAATTCAAATTAAATAAAAATATTCGTTTACATTTTGGCGCGTGTGCAAATTAAAAAAGCGGACAAACGTACCCGTTTGGGCGCTAGTCATCTATAATGCTAAGCTTTTATCATCTACAATGCTACACTTTTTTGAAGCAATTGAGCAAGAATAATTGGGAGGCATGCTGCTGAATATTTTTACTTGATTGCAACATATTTTTTATTCTTTCTCTATCTACTATAACTGTTTATTAAAGGACATGAGAGTACTGTCAGTTAATATATATTATACTTGAAACAATGTCTATTTTATATCAAACCAAATGTTACAATTAATAGTCTCATTAAGCAATACTATGATACAACCATAAGGTAATTAATGATACACCATTTAAAAATATATATTAATGCAATTCTATATTATAATAAAGGATCGCTGCCTATATGAAACCATGAATAGACATTTACTTTAGAGAAATCTACATACTATCTGAGAAAAGACAAAAATTTGGATTACCAATGCACTTCTGCAACACCAATGCACTTCTGCAACACTTATAGGCATAATTCTATGTAACACAGTTATCAAATGACTTATTATAACATAATATAATATAATCAACACTCCTATCAGGCTGATGGCTTTACCAAATGCATGTCAATAAATAAGTTTATACCAAATGAAATAAATAAATAAAAAACTATTAAAAACTATTAAAATAAATAAATAGGTTTAAATAAAAAGCAAGGGAAAATAAATCATATTTAATATCAGAATCATGTATATGATTTTTTATTCAAGTAAAAACTTTTATATACATTACCAAAAAAAAAAAAAAAAGCTTTTATACCAAGTGAGGAGATTTTCAAAATTTAATCATGTTTTATAAAAAATTTATAATCACAATTTTTTATTCACATATTCATTTTCCGAAGTTACATATCAGTTAACATACTCTTGAATCATTTACCTAAATTACCTCAATTTAAAAAGAAAAAAAAAAGTAAAATTAAGACATCTTATTATGTCAAAGAGTTAAAACATTCTGGAAAAATTATTTTCTTTTTGTCTTGAAAAACATATTAAATCATACACTATAAAATAAAATTTTAGTAAAGTGTACATTAAGTGATGCACTATGTTCCACTAATCACATAGATCTAACCTTATAAATTATTATTATTTTAAATTATTTCTTATATAGATAAATCAACAAATAAATAATGCAGTATATTTTTCATTTTTTTTAATTACCATACTTCTCATAATATAGTTTTAAGATGACTTTTTAATATGCTTCCAACACTAACATAATAATAATAATAATAATAATAATAATAATAATAATAATAATAATAATAATAATAATAATAATAATAATAATAATAATAATAATAATAATAATAAAACATATCAAAATGATTCTAAAGAAATTTTATCTCTAAATGACAACTTTGAATAACACAACTCTATTTTTTAAAAGATATTTTGAAATCATGATATTAATTGGTTTTATTAAGAGGAAACTCATACCTATTGGTGCAAGGAAAATAGGAAATCCAATGTACTAATGAGAGGAAATGGTGTTATGTGTGTTCTGCAAAGAAGAAAAGAAGAAGTGGAATAGGAATATTGTTTTGTGTGTTCTGCAGAGAATAAGTAGAAATAGAGAAAGAGAAGTAGAAATAGGTAAAACTCAAACATGCAGAGAGAGGGGTTTTCAATAGTGTTACATGTCCTTCATTTTTTAAAATTGTTTAATCTGCCTAGGAAGAACCACTTCTACAGCACGTGCTGTCTCACTTCCAGCGCAGACTTGGGAACCTGCTCACGTCAATCACAACAGTGTCACCCCAATGTTTACCCTTTTAACTATTGTTGCCAACTTTTTAATACCATTCAGTTTCATTTTGCCACAATTTAGTGTTAATATTGCAATTAGTCTAGTTAGTATTGAATTAGATACTAATTTGGTTGAAAATTGTTGGATTAAGACTCAATTTGCCCCTAATTTGATGAGTTGTCAAGAAAAGATCAAAGGTTAAAAATGTGTTATCCACAACACATGAATTTCTTATATTATAGATTTCAATCCCAATATATATACTCATTATACTCAATTTTCAACACTTCTTTTTGTCAACTCCACCATCACAAAAACCTAACTCTCGCGATAAACCTTTTTTCGTTTTCTCAAAACCCTAACCCTAGTTTCTTCTTCAGATTCAATTCAATCGAATTCGTTTTTCTCTGTGTGTCTTTGGATGAGTTGAATTGGATTGATTAGATTGTAGATCGAGGAAGGAGAAGCGAAGAGGAGGAAATTGGATCGAAATTGGTACTCAGCATCGAATGAACGAATGATGTATGTTGTTGGGTGCGGAAGCAATAGATCTTTCTTCGAAGAACTTCATCCTTCTCCGCTGTTATCCAAGAGGCTTCGTAGTTTATCTGCTACTTCTCCGATTCGTTTTCCTACGCCATCACTCTTCGACCAGTTTCATAATCTTTTTCCTCACATGGAATAATATGTACTTTTTCGTTCTTTTTTTTTGCTTTTATATATTTATTGAAAAATCTAAAATGTATTTAGTTTAGTTTAGTTTAGTTTTATATTATCTTATTTTATGTTTAGGTTAATGTCTGGATTTGTTTAGTTCTGCTAATGAACGATGATGATGCTGTTAATTTGAATTTAGGAACTGATTATTGTATATTTACGGTTGTATATGTGTTGAAGATGATTTGTGAACGATGATATGTTAATTTAGATTAACAACTGATTATTTTTTCAATTGGCGTTTTATTTTTTGTATATTGAGTTCGAATGATATATATTTTAATAAAGGAATATTCAATTTGAATGAGATATATTGTGTTTGGTTGATAGAAGTGAAAATAATCCTTTTCTTTTTGTTTGGTTAACGTGGTTCACGAGAGAACAAGAGGACGAGAGACATTTTAATGGAGGGAGGGAAAATGCCACTCCACTGTATAATTTTATGTGATGTTTAGTGTAAGAATGTTTTGCTACTGTGTTGATGTTTGTGCTACCATCAAGAGCCTGAATGAGCTTTACTTGAGAGCTGGGGGTGGGAATTTTGGAAACGCTGAAGAATCAGAGATTGATGTCAGTGGGGATCAAGGTATGGTTGGCGTTGGCAAGTAAATGTTTGGTTAACTTGGTCGCATTTTGTGTTTTCATTTTCATTCATATTTTAGGGAACAAATATTTTTGGTAATGTTGAAATGATAAGTCCCTGTTTACTTTGAAACAAATCTTAGAAAATGTTTTAAAAAAGTATACAGTATCTAAAATCGTATTTTCCAAAGTTTTCATTCTTCATCCTGTGGCATTTTTACAATTCTAATAATTTTTTTTCTTCTTTTAATTCCATTCATTGGTGAGCTCTCTCAATCTCTCTGTTGTTTCAGTCACGCTTAGTGTTACTCCCTCAGTCCCTCTATAACAAATCCTATCAACTCTCTTTATAAAAAAACAAATACATTCATCTTTACTCTCTTTTGTAATCAATCCGACCTACTCTTATTCACCCACTCGCATGCACATTGCATATTGACTCTTGGCTCACATTTTTTCTTTTCAAAATTTATGTTAACTTTTTTTTGGCCTACAAGTACATCCTAGTATGTTACTCTTTATTGACTAGGACAAGGGTTGTGAGGGATAGGTGGCTGAGATGAATGCCATGATGTCAATTACAGCACTATAGTGTGCAATCATGTAGCGATAAGGTCTAACACGGTGCTTTTGGCTGGCTAGCCACTTTTAACCGATGCAACGCCCATGAATGATGTCGTTATCAAGTCTTAATCACTCATGTGCTATTAGAGTTTAACTGGTGAAATCCCTCCAATACCCATTAAGTTTAACCATTCTATTTTTTATAGGTATGTCATTTAGTTATATTTTAAATGACCTAAATTTTGTTATTCTTCCCGACTTCTCTTCATTATGTGCTTGTATCGTGAGACTCTTCTCACTACCCCTAGCTTTGTGCGTGTTTTCTTCTTTTGCAAAATTTTCTCATGTTCTCGTTGTTCTACCTATGAACTGAGAAGGCCTATGTTTCTCCACTGTTCCTTCTTTGTATTTTTGGTTTGCTTCTCTCTGTTTTTTGGGTTTTCTGCGAGAACAATGGCATTACCAACCTCTGACAGTAAATGTTACTTTAAGCCTAATGGTGACATCTTTTACATGGCTTGGGAATAGAATTTTTTGTAGGACATAAATAATAAAAACACTTGTTACTCTTTTTTTATTATTATTAATTATCAAGTATGATCCTTTTTTTTTATTATGTATATATTGCTATTTTTGAATATTTATGCATCCTGTTGGGATTATGTTTAGTTTGTATATCTCTGTGCCACCATCTGAGATTTTAACAACATAGTTTGAATGGATTTTTAAAAAATGTTGATTATTGGCAGTGAAATCATAAACCAAGATATTGACATGTCTTTGAAAAACTATGCAGGCAAATTTGAAGATGATGTGAATGATTCTGCTTCTGAGAATCAGTCCACTTTGAACAATCTTCCTGCAGATGGAGTAGAATGGATTGACTTTTTTGTTCGAGAAATGATGGTTGCTACCAGTGTTGATGATGCTAGAGCCCGTGCTGCTAGAATGCTGGAGGTTCTAGAGAAATCAATCAGTGAACGAGCAAAGGCTAAGGTAACAAATTCTCTTCAGAAGGTATTTAATTATTTATGTTATAGTCATTTACGACTCATCTTAAAATTGTATCGTCTTGTAGGTCACCAATGAGTCTCCTTTTTGAAGAGCAAGGATTATTGAACTATCTGTTGGGCAGTAGTGTGTGTATTGAAATTTGTTTCTATTAGGAAGAGTGTACAATGGTGTGTTATAAGAAGTCCATGTAACTTCTTTAGTTGTAGTTACTTATGTGTCAAGGTAACACTGGGGGGAAGAGGGCGAAACAAACTTGCTTAGACAATCTATTCTATAGATCTTTTAATATTTTGTCAGGCATCCTCTTGCTGCTAAACCTTTTACAACATATTTGTTGATAGCTTTTCAAGAATTGTTTTAATTATTATAAGTGTACCCAGATTTGTGGTAGTCCTGGCTATGATTTTTGTGATGGGTGGTTGACCCCAACGTGCATGCGTGCTCTGATACCCTTGTATCTTAGAACCTATTAATAGGTTAGGAGTAACTATTGTATTTTACTCATGTTATCCTCAATTGAGCTTTTATCTTAATCGGTACAAGATGGTTTCATTTTCAGGAAAATTTGATGCTGAAGCAGCAAATTGAAGTGCTGATTAAGGAGAAAAATTCATTTAAAAATGCATTCAGGATTCAGCACGAACGCCTTTCTAATTATGATAATAAGAATTTCTTTGAGGTGTTACCTCCTATTCTTGGGTTGACACGTCAATGTTTGTGTACAAAAAGGCAACTTATATCGATGTGGCATACCTTAAGTATTTCATAGTACTTCATTGACTTGTCGGCCATTCATGAGTGAAACTGGGGGGGTGCACCTGTTTGGTATACCTGTACTTCAAGCTGAGAAAATGTTCTCTTTCGATGACAAAGCAAATAACAAGTTCCTACACCCTACTGACGGTAATTTACATAACCACTAATAATTTTAAAATCACGTTTTTTTCACTTGTAACTAATATTTTTTTCTTATTTATTTTCATGGATGGATCTTATCCCACTTTCACCGTATACACATGTTTGATTGTGTGCTAGATTATACTGAGGATTGGCCACATGCTTGCCTATACTGCCCCCACAAAGTGAATGATGTCGTGCGACTGTTACGTGTGTATATTGACTAGACTCAACATGATGACATCGATTGGACATCATACACCACTCATCGGGATATTGCGGTTTTTTACCCCATTTTATTTTACTCTAGATGGATGACACGTGGGACGAATCTGATATGCGGGTATCTATCGGAGCGATGCACGTGCCAATTTGGATATGCACAGATCATTCCCAATTCCCCCTTTGTGGCTGCTCCTAACAGCATCGTCCGCAGACATCTTGATGACATACTGGTAGATTACGAGAGTCATCTGGCACTAGAGGAGTATCAGAGTATGGCAGCCATAAGTCAATGGTCTTATATGAACGATTACATGACTTGGTTCTATAGTGTGTCACACCCTGTCATGACACCGAACGCTCTAAGATGTCCACCTAGGTCTGCTCATGAGAAGATCGTAGAGAATGAGCAGGTCAGGGATAATTATGCCATTGATGTGTTGCCGATCTGTCAAAATATTATATGAATTACGTATGAGGGCATATAGTATAGGATGTTTGAGATAGGTGATGACGATGCGGTTGCACAAACACGTTCCATTATTATTGAGGCACATAATGCCTTGGGTTACCAGCAGCAGAAGGTTATGCTTTTATTTGTATTTTGGGAATTTTTTGTATTATTTTACATACTTCGAGAACAACATTTGTAATATTCTGTGCTGGTTTTTTATAATGTATTGCCTTGTTCTATGATGTTCGTGTTTATTAATGTTTGCATCAAATTATGACACTGTTAGTCGAATTAAAATGACTTTGAATTAAAAAAAAATACAAACTTAGGACAATATTTATGTCCAAGATGCATGTAAGTAAGTATTCGGAGATGCGTATCCGAATTCACTTCAAAAAGTTTCACAGATGCATCTCTGAGCTAATTTTTTACAAAAAATGGAATGACTGCTTAATTTACGAAGGATGGCGTGATTTCAAGTGCATCCGAAAATATATTTCGAAAAAAACTCTAAACAATTTTAAATTTCCAGAGGTGTAAGTCATAACTCAAGGGTGAGAAAAAAATTTGTCAAAAATAACTATTACCGCTAAAAACATGTTCCATATGAATATTGGGCAAAAGCCCATTTGGATATATTTTAATGATGAGAAATGCTAACAAGTGTCCCAGACACTCGTTAAGAAATTAAAAAGGTAAGTTGAACTTTTTTTAAGAGATTATAAATACATGTTTTTTTTAAAAACATGTGTATCCAATGCACTAAAAACATAAATAATTAATTTTTTTTTAGAAACTTTTATGTATTCATTGAACTAAACTTATAATATTTTTCTTATTTAAAATTTTTAACTGTCCCGAAACACCGGCACTACTACGTAAAACTCATTTAACAACAGTTGGAAAAGATGTATCATCATGCGGGCGCATGCGTTATTCTGTAGAGTATTGTTGTAAAATGATACTTACTATGACGACCCATTAACCGTTGTAATAACCTAGAAAAGCGCGCCCTATCACAACAGTTTTTCAAATGAACCGTTGTGATAAATATAATGGACCTTGGTTTGATTCCCAGCTGGGTCATTTTGATATTTATTTTTTTCTGGATAACGCACGTTATATTATAACGGTTATGATGTATAACCGTTGTGATATATTCTGCTGGATTAACAAATATAATTATGCTTTTCTATATAATCTCATTTTTTAACCTATTTATTGTTCATCATATCACAGCAGAAAATATATTCAAGGTTATGTGATGAGTTTACCACATATTTGATAAAGTTTTCATTCAAGTTTATATATTCAAGGTTATGTAATGAGTTTACCACATATGTAAATATTTTTAATAAGAATAAGACAACAAAATGCAAGTTTCATATAAAGTAAACTCCAACAAAATGCAAGTTTCATATAAAGTAAACTCCAACAAAATGCAAGTTTATATTTAATACATCTAAATTAAATTCTTGAATATTGAAGATGTAACACCCCAATTTTAGTAATTATTTATTTATATAAATTAATTGGGTGATTTTATAAATTAATTGATTTCTGTGATTTATTTGATTTAAATAAATTATTTGAATTATTTGATTTAGTGAATTTATATGAATTGTTTGATTTATATGAATTATTGGGTTTATATAAATTAATTGGTTTATTTAATTTATTTGAGTTAAATTGTTTTAATTTATTCAGTTGAAATATATGCTATATTAAATTAATAGAATTAATGAAATTATTTAATTATTTGAAAATAATTGATTTGTTGGATTTATCTAATTATTTGATTTAATTAGAATTTTTGGAATTAAGTAATTTATTTAATTTAATTCAATTTGGTGGAATAATATAAAATTGCTAGACTTTAGTTGGGTTTAGTGTAATGTGTGAATAGTAAGTGAATTGGGAAAATTTTACCCCATACCCCTACATTTATCCCCATACCCCTACTCATCAATTTTTTTGACGAAAATACCCTCATATAAATAGTATTTCTTTCAAAATTTTCATTTTTCTTTCTCATTTTGTCTTGTTACAAACGGTAAAAATCGCTCAAAATTTGGCTTCCGAAGAACACACAGAGACTACTTCCGGATCACAAAAAATACACTTCCGGAGAACACACGTGTGCTACATCCGGAGAACAAAAAGTTAATATCCGGATAACTCAAGTAAGTTAGTTCCGGTTCTATAATTTTCGTTGACACATACCGGATAACTTGCCTCCGTGTTATCCGGTTTGTGTAGTTCCTTCACCGGATAACTTGATGCTCAGTTATCCGGTTTGTGTATTGCCTTCACCGGATAACTTGATGCTCAGTTATCCGGTTTGTTAATTTCTTCACCGGAAAACTAGATGATGAGTTTTCCGGTTTTGTTTCGAATTTTAATTTTTAATTTTTTTTTTCAGTGGCTCGCCGTTTTAGAGGACGCGGCGGATTTATCTATCGACGGTACGCGGATGGATCGGTAGTTCGCGCACTTGATATTCTAGCTGAAGATCGGATAGCTGATCCTCCACCTGTACCAGCAGCAGCTCACATTCCACCGCTTCCACCATTTCCGGGAGAACCGACTGATACATCACTTTTGGTGAGGTATCAGAACCATGTGGCTCGTTATTTGTGGGATGGCCAAGTAAGTAAATCTATGACCTTTCTATGTTGAATAAAATGTAATTTTAATTAATTATGTATTATGACATATTCTACGATTTATTTTTCAGGAGAGAGTTCTGAAGAAGGAGCTGAAGGTTGCTGCACATGGCAACAAACTGATTGGATGGACTTCATCACATCTCCCACGTGCGATTGAGCAATGGGTTACTAATTCTGGTTTATCCTCTCTGCAGAATACCAGTTTATCGAGGATAGATCAGAACCTGTTATCTGCATTTGTGGAGAGGTGGCATCCCGAGACATCGTCATTCCATATGCCCTTTGGCGAGATGACGATTACATTGGACGATGTTTCGTGCCTCCTTCATATACCTATTAGAGGGGAGTTATGTGACCCTGCACAAGGGATTACTGACTCAGATGCTATTACCCTGGCTATTAGTCTAATGGGTGCTACACTGGAGGAAGCAGCTGAGGAGATTCGTGCAACCAGGGGTCCTTACTATAGGCTTGATTAGTTGAAGAAGTTATTTGTCCGTCTGCTAGCTGATAGCAGATTTGATTGTGCGGCTAGGGCGTATATGTTGTTGCTACTAGGCTGCATTATTTGTACAGATAAGACCTTTACTCTTGTAGAGGCAAAGTATTTACCACTGTTTCAGGACTTGGAAACATGTGGTAGATACTCTTGGGGTGCTGCTGCTCTTGTCACACTGTATAGATATCTTGGAGATGCTTCTTTTTATAGTTGTAGACAGCTTGGTGGATATGCCTCTCTACTACAGGTACAACTGCTTAATTTTAATTTCATTTAGATTTGTATTATATTATTTACAATACTTTTAATTGATGATGTTCATGATGTGTCACAGTGTTAGATTCACGAGTATTTCCCAACTGTTGGGAAGAGAGGATTTTCGAAGATAGCTGGTGTTGGTACTCCACTTCCCAGAGCGATGAAGTGGAAATACAAGCAATGGACGCATAAGGTGGATGAGATTAGGGCAGTGCTTGATAGATTGACACCTACTGATGTCATTTGGCGCCCGTTCGAGGATCACAGACAGACCATACCATTTACTGATATATGTTTGTACAGGGGTGGCCTGAAGTGGTATGGTACATCTGTACTTTATTTACCTGACAGATGTTTACGCCAGTTTAGATACAGGCAGTTCATCCCATCTCATCCACCTGATATTGATACACTTGATATACATTTCGAGTGGGTTTCTTACCATGCGAGCGTCTCGCAATTGCTACATCAGGTCGAGTTTGCAGATACTCCGTATGATACGGTGGCTGAATACATGGCTTGGTACTACACATTTTCCCATCCTCTTTTGATACCACCTCGGGGGAAGGCCAGCGAGGTTCCAGTTCCAGAGTTTGATGATGGACCGGCAGATCCGAAGTTACGACATATTTCACATGAGCTGCGTCGCTATCTCACTCGTCACGATGCCGAGGAGGATGATGATGATTTTGTTGAGATCTTTCGAGCACTACATCTGGCTCAGGGTGGACCGTTACCTCAGGGTAGATAGGCTATTTATGTATTATTATTTAAACTCATGTATTACTCAGACTTATTTATATTTATGCGATAGTATTTATAATTATATTATGATTGATGATACATAAAAAATATAAAAAATAATATGAAGTTAAACGTCACTCATAAAAATGTAAAAAATAATATGTAGTTAAACGTCAATCAAAATAACGGAAAAAAATAATATGAAGTTAAACGTCGATCATAAATTAACATGTGTTGGGAGCACAGGCGTAAGTTGATGTCAGTGTTGTAAACGTCCAGCAAATCCAATTATCCATGATGTTGCATCTGATGTCCGATGTGTTTTCCAATCTGTTGTGACTGGTGGCAAGGGAAATCCCTCATTCATATTTACCTGTTTAGAAAGTTTATAAGTAAGACGTAAATCGTATAGAATTACGCAATATAAAAAACTATAATATTTACCTGAACCCAATGATTTGAGTTTACAAAACCAATGCAGTAAATCGACACATTAGGCCTATGTGTAGTCGTCATAGGGAAGAAACTCAAACTAAGAGCACTTAGTGAGACAAGAATGATGTTATACCAATTTGCTATCACATAACCCATTTCTGGTAGTGTCATCCATTTATCAAATGGCTGAGAATCTAAAGATGATATCAACAAAGATTTTCTCACTTTTGAATAATTAGTTTCAAATAACTTCTCATATAGACTTTTTCTGGGACCTCTCATTTTATTATCCAAATCACGACGAACCATTGACCACCCTTCCTCACCATATCCATGCAAAGATGCAATAGCTCTAAACCCACAATTTCCATCATCCTTTACATCAACAATTTCATCAATAAATGGTCTTATATGTTCTGGAAATTGTACAATGTACCTGTGAGATGGTTTGTTCTTTGAGGTCTGGGATAACTGCGAACAAGGCTTCTTTGAAGATTTTTGGGAATTGTTGTGTTCTTGATCAACATACTCATGATACGAAGGATCACGATAAACATCATACCCAACAGGTTTCTTCCCTTTTCTCTTCACTCCTCCTTTGGTCTTTATTTTTTCAGGTGGTGGTACCATCTTTGTTGTAGTGGGTAAGCAATTTTGCACACCCTGCTTTTTAGTGCTCTCTTTCCTGCAAGATCTAATGAATGAAACCTCTTCCACAGTGCTTCAATCGCATTTGTCATATCCACCTCTGCTCTATCCTCTGTATCTACCTCTTGTTCACCTTCCATACTCAGTTTCCTCCAATGGATATGAATAGCATCAATTGGTATTGGTTCACCACTCAATGTGTATCTCCCTAACTCACAGGCACATGGTAACCCGTATACTGTTCTACGAAAACACCTGCACATCTGGGTGTTTGTACCCACCATGTCAATCCTATGCCACTCTTCAGCAATGTGCCGCAGAGCAGCTCTAGATACTGATCCACGCAAATTCGAATAATATGGACTAGTGTGTGCATGCTCAACCTCATAAAAACTCTTCTGAAATGAAGCTCTAATATTGCCCACTTGAACCTTGATGTTGCCATTCATAGCCTCCCAGCACTTGCACATATCACCTAAACTGTTCTCCAACATTTGCTTCAGCTTCCAATGCGCATATTCGACTCTAACAAAAATAAAAGAAGTTCAAACAAAGTATCAGTAACATTACCATAAACAAACTATGGCTATAAAACAAACACATTACCTATTAGTAGTGATGTTGCCTAAATGCAACACTTTATTGATCCAAGCTTCAACAAATCTATGCCTATGAGGTGTCAACCATGTGTCTTTCACATAATCCAGAAAATGTCCATATTCTAAACATGCATGCTCAAGCAATTTCAACTTTTGATGGTATTCCACCTCATCACTAGCTTTTACAAGTTCATACCAAAGCTCCTCTATCGATTTTCGCATGTCATTCATAACATACTCCTTGCACTTCGCTTTCACATTCTTGTTTATGTGAAATCGGCACAGCAAATTAATTGTCGTAGGAAATACTGTTTCAATTGCTTTCATCAAAGCAAGATCTCTATCAGTTAAAATTACTTGTGGCCATAATCCTTGTTTAGTAAATAACTGTTTCAATTTATCTAGTACCCAGCATAACGTCTCTGTTTGCTCAGATTCCATATAGGCAAATGCAACAGAAAATGTTAACTCAATTGATGTCACACCAACTATTTCAAACAAAGGTTGCCTATACTTATTGGTTTTGTAAGTACTATCCATAATCAACACAATAGGAAACAGATTCAACAACTTCACAGAGTCTGGATGGGCCCAGAAGATATCTCTCACAACTTCTGACTCATCTTTTTTCCTACTCCAATAAACATAATCAGATTCCTCTATCAATTTAAACAACTGTTGCATTTCTGTTCTAGGGCCCCTGATGTTTTTTTGAATCTTACTCTTATGTTTATATATTTGGGTGATTCGAGTCACACTCTCCGGATCTCGTTCTTTCAATGACAATAATATGTGTCTTGGAGGAACATGACGTTTTGACAAATCAACTATATGTTGTTGGTCATCATCATTGAGTCGACTTACAAACGCATGGCCTTCAAATCTATCAGGTAAACCATGGTTGTGAACTCCACATTTTACATCAATTTTCCAACCGGAACCATCTTTTGAAGGTGTTGATCTTACTTTGAAAGGACAATTACATTTTTTGGTAGCACTTTGTGTTTCGCTATCCCCTTCTTTGTATTTTCCACCTCTATCACAGCCAAATATAACCTTGTCACTTCTTCCTATCTTGCCAGTATTGGTGTCCGAACGGGTTATAATAACAGTGACTCTATTCCTCAGTCCAACTTCCTTAATCCACCTAGTCGTCTCTTCTCTTGTAGGAAATTTTTCTGTAGTCAAGAATATTTCTGTTGTATCTACAGCTGTCTGGTCTTTGTCACATATCATCAAAGGAATGTCCATGTCTCCTAAACAAACTTAAATTAAAAAAAAATATATTAAAAAAAAAGAACCGGATAACTATGGACCAAGTTATCCGGTTGAATAGTAACCAAAACCGGATAACTTGACAACAAGACATCCGGTGAAGAAAAATATATAAACCGGATATCTTGGAGACAAGTTATCCGGTTTACAAACATTGCCTCTAAAATACAAATCGGATAACTTATGGTAGTGTTATCCGGTTCACTATATGCATTAACCGGATTTCTTGTAGTAAAGTTATCCGGTTTAAAAAAAACCATTCCGGAAATCCTTACCCTATGTTCTCCGGTTCTCGTCGAATAATGACAAAAATTACTTTTAGACTTGTATGACTGTACGGTAAAAAGTAAAAAAAATATAAATAAAAAATAAAAGGACAAAATTGGAATTTTTAAAAATTTGTAGGGGTATGGGGATAAATGTAGGGGTATGGGGTAAAATTTTCGTGAATTGGTTGGTTTAGGCCCACTTGGTTTAAGACAATTTAGGGTTTTAGAGAAACAAAAGATAGTAAGAATATTGGGAACAAGAGAAGAAAAAGAAGAGAAGAATATAAGAGAAGAAGATGAAATCAAACCTAACTCAATAAATCATCCAAAAATAAGGTAAGGGTGAGTTTTTACTCATTATTGAGATTATTGGATGATGATTAATGGATAGAAATAGATTTAGAGTAAAATCCCCAAAATTTACTTTGAGATTGAAATTATTAGGTTAATATTCATTTCTGAAAATTATTAATTTTTGGGTATTTAGAATTGATTTTTGGTAATATTTTAGAGACCCATTTAATATTTAGAGTACTCATTGGAGTTGGAAATTGAAATTGAGTAGCAAAATGAGGAACCAATGGTGTGAATTGAAATGTGAACCTTGTTATTTAATTGTTGCTGTAGCGCCTATGATTATTAGGATAGTTATCATGTGACCCTTGCTTTATATTATGTCCCTGTTGAACTAAGAAACAAAAAGAAAATATTGTGATGCTTTAGCACTGTAGCGACATGTAATGTGTAGTGAAAATGCTGCTCATGGAATTTAAATATGTTTTATGTGCATATACAATGCATTACTGGAATTATATATAATAATATGATTTTAAAAAAATGTGATTCTAACAGCGGTTAGTTTAAGAGGGAGAAAAATGTTAAAAATCATTTAATTAATCAAGAATTTATAGTTTTTATCATAGTTTTAAAAACCGGACCGGACCGGCCGGTCGGACCAGTTGGACCGGGAACCGGCTAGGTAACCGGTCGGGTTCGCTTGCTGGATCGGCCATGTCGTCGAACCGGTGAGAACCGGTGTGAACCGGAAAAACCGGCGAACCGGCGGTTCAACTTCTTATTTAAAAAAAAAAAAAAAAAATTATTTTAATTTTTTTTTAATTTTTTTTTTTTAAAATTTTTTTTAATCAAATATATATGAACTTTTCTTCAAGAATAATAGTAATCACTCATTTAATTCAAGTGATACACAAATTAAGTTTTGTAATATCCACAAAACTATTTTTACTATTTTGTATTTATATTGATTGAAAATCCATCATACAAATATTTGTATAGAAATTTAAGAACACAAATTAAGAAACTAAATATAATATAATTTTAGACTTAACTGATTTCCATTATATATATATATATATATATATATATATATATATATATATAGACTTGGAAAATTTATTATTTAAAATAATGTTAATATTTGTATTGTTTTAATTATTAACATTAAAACTTATTTTTTATTAACATTAAAACTATGAATTTAAATTAGACTCTGTTTAAAATTTACAATTAGACTCTTTTAAAATTTAAATTTAAATTATGAACCTGTGAATTTATGATATGATCTTTTCAAAAAATTTAAGTGCTAGTTATAGTTTTTAGAGACTGAATCATCCGGTTCGACCGGTTTTACCGGTTTTATACCTATTATAATGACAGGTTTATTCAACCGAGTTATCCGGTTTAATCCGGTTTGGTCATGCGGTTCGACCGATGACCCAGTGGTTCGACCGATAAACCAGTGAACCAGTACCCTCACCGGTTTGATGACCGGTCCGGTTTTTAAAACACTGGTTTTTATTCATGTTCAACCCTTATCGGAATGTTATTGTGGTCAAGTTCAACCTTTCTGTCAAGGGGTTGCAAGCAATATAAAATTCTAAATATAAATTATAAATTGCTTTAAGGGGTCAATTAATTCTAGGTTTAATTGTATTTTTGGTCCTTCTATTTTGTCTTTTTTTGAGTTTTGATCCCCTCATTTTAAAAATCACGTTTTTGGTCCCTTATTTAAGTTTTGTTTTGAATTTTAATCCCTTGACTAATTTTAGAATACTTTTTGATGATGTGGCACTTGTTTTGATAATGTGTCAATATCAAATTATAATTAATTTTTTTAACTCATTATTTATTAAACTTTTAATTCATTCAAAAGTATTTCATTAATATATAATAATAATATATATTTATATTAATATTTTCCAAAATGTGATCTTGTTGTTCCAAAAAAAAGTGTTCTTCCACAAATCGAATCTAACCCTATCTCTCATCTTCTACTCATTCTCTTCTTCTTCTCATCTTATTGTTCTATTCTCTTTTTCTTCTACCATTTTCTGCAAATAAACACCACATAAACATCCATCATATGCAACACCACAACAGAACATCACAACAACAAATCAACAAAAACATTAGATCCTATAAAATTCATAAGCACAACAGATCTGAAATTAGAGAAATAAGTAGAAGAAAAATAAGTAGAAACTCATCACTTCGAAATCCACCGGAATCCTCCGTTCGCACACGGTTGCCAAAAACGTGCAAATCCACCGATCACGAAATGTCATTCACGCTGCCACCACACAGAACCAGCCATTGCCATCGCGAAACTGAACTCGTTGGAAAATGCAACATGTTCGGCCGTGACCTCACTTCCACCTTCTTTCTATTTCGATTAGTGTTTCGTTTTGTGCTTCGATTTGTGTTTCGATTTCGCTGGAAAATGCCATTGACATTGTAGAAGGTTTCCTTTTTTCACCTCTTTCTATTTCGATTTCGCTGAATGTTTCAGAGAGAGAAAATAAATCGTGTAATTTGAGTTCAAAAAATAGAACAACTTGTTGTGTTTTCTTTGTTCATTACTGTTGTGTTTTTGGTTTTTTTTAAGATGTGGTTGAATTGATGAGGAGGAAGAGAGTAATAATGGAGTTGTTATTATATCAATACTGTGTGTTTTCTTTGTAACAACATATGATAGCCAAAAAGTATCCCATTTTCCTTGATTTGATTTGATTTATAAAGATTTGTGGAAAAAAATCTGAAAAAAATAAAGAGATAAGATATGAAGAATTGATTTATGAAGATATGAAGATTTTATTTATTCATGTAGATTTAATTTTTTATTTAATATTTTTATGTATTATTTAAATAAAAAATAATTATGAATGATGTGGAAATTTTTTTTCTTCTATTAAGTCATGTCACGTTATCAATTCATTTGTCATGTCATTGAAATAGACATTTAAATGGGGTGGGGGACTAAAATAAAAAATAAAACTTAAAAAAGGGATTAATATTTCGGATTTTAAAATAGGGAAATCAAAATTTAAAAAAAGAGAAAATAAAGGGACCAAAGTTGCAATTAAGCCTTAATTCTATTTCAGGGCTGTGAGAAATACCTGCATATTTGAGGTTATACGGTGTGTATGCCTTGGAAAAATTGAAGCAATAATATCAAACCATTTTTTTAACAACTTAATGTCCTTCCTAATCATACCATCTCTATGGACTGAAATAGAAGTTTATTTTTCTTCATTTGGTTTATGCTACATCAGTTGTGTGTATGATACACTCATTAGACCAAGAAATAATGGTGCCCCATAATTGGATATAAAGCATAACTATGGTTTGGGTAGGGATGTAAATGGATAGCCATGGGAACAAATATTATGATATTCGTATCCGTTCCGTTGGATAAATATGATATCCATATCCGCCCCATATCCATGCGGATATCCGTTCAGCGGGTAATCCGCGGGTTTTACGGTATCCGTGGATATTTACAGATATCCATGGATAATATTTTTTTTATAAAAATATTTTTAACTTTTTTTAAAGACACAAAAAGTTTTTATCACATAACATCCATACAATTCGCTCTTAATTTAACAATAAAATTACAACACATTGATTTTCTTCTTATTCACCAAAACATAATTAGATCCAAACATAATATCCATACATTTTATTTTTAACCAAACAAATAAAAGATATTGTGATTGTGAGTTATGATGAAAGAGCTGACGACAGAGGAGTATGAATGGAGGCACTGGTTCAACAGAGGAATGACGACACGTTGGTTGGACTGTGAAATTTTTGAAGTGAGGTATGAAGTATTGAAGAGTTTAAATATGAAATGTCAAATAGAATTTGAATGAAATGTGAAAGGTTTTCTTCAAAAAAAAAAGAAAGAAATATAAGAAGACTAATTTTTTTAGAAGATGAAAAGATAAAGTATAATAAACTAATGATATTTAAATGATTTTTATAATTTATTAACGGATATCATTAAACTCATATCCATATCCATTAACAAACGGGTATTTAAATATCCATTTATTTTATCTATGGATATCCATAAAGCTATCCGCCCCATATCCGTGATGGATTTTATCCACGGATATCTGCGGGTATGGATTTTTTTGCCATCCCTAGGTTTGGGGAATACACTGTATTGCATTTCTTTTATTGAAAAACACAAAGTTTTCATTGATTAAAATGAAATTTGTAATTATTTTCATTTTCTTTTGATTTAAATTATATGTATTAAAATCTTAAGCTACTGCTGTGAAATATAAGAATAGGCATATATAATAGAAAGTGTAGTGGGTAATGAAAATCATTTCCATCCTCTATACTGTGATAAAACTTTATTAATTAATAAAACCTTATTACATATTAATTATTTATTTCAATATTAATTATTTATTTTAAATATTGAAAATTATTAAAATATTTAATATTTATAAATAGTGAATATTTATTTAAAATATTGAATGTTTATTTAATATTGAATAATTATTAATTATTTATTAAAATATTGAAATCTTAATTGAATATTAATTATTCAATTAGATATTGGTTATTTATTTAAATAATAATTAATTATTTAAAAATTTATTATTTATCAAAATATTGATTTATTTATTAAAATAATGATTGTTGGTTAAAATATTGATTAATTATTGAATATAGAATAATTATTAAAATGTTTAATTATTACCAAATAATTATTCATATTGAGTAGTATTGAATATTTACTAAATATTGAAATATTAATTTTAAATATTGAATAATTTATTGAATAATTGAATTAATTAGTGAATATTGGATTATTTAATTGAATATTGAATATTGAATTATTTATTAAATATTAACTAATTATTAAAGTATTGGATTTTTATTGAATATTGACTATTTATTGAATACTGATTAAATTATTGGTGATGGATTAATTATTTATATTTAATCGGTAATTTGTGTTTTGTGAGATGTGATTGGATCGAGTCGATCATTGTGTATTATTTTCTAATTGAGGTGATGATGTTTAAAGTACGACTACCTTAATTATGAAAATATGTTTGTGTGTGCAATTGTGTGATAATTCAAGTGTGATGAATTATTGATGATATGCTTGGAGATTAAGATTAGGGAATGATCTTAATTGCATATGATTGTTGATTGCATACACATTATTTGTGTCAAGAGGCAATGCTTGCTAGTTCCGTGGGAGCTAGTGACTTTTCCCAAACCTAGAGTGGGGTTTGAAAGCTTAGGGGACGGGCTTTTGTTTGTTATTGGTGAAATTCTGGTACATGTGCAGAATTTAGATGTCCTAGAACATGCCATTCGACATCTGGTCTGACATGAACACAAAGGGCAAGGTATATAACAATAATTAAGGTACTGAAAAGATAAAAGCAAGACACACAGAATTGTTAACCCAATTCGGTTTAACACACCTACTCTGTGGGCTACTAAGCTAGGGATGAAGTCCACTATCAATAGTATCAATTCAAAGCTAAACTCTCCGTTTACAGCTTATCACTCAATCACTACCCAATTACCCTTCTACCTAGATCCTCTCTAGCTATGAGAAACTCTTCTCACTCCCATTCATCGCAATGATGTCTAGCAGTCGACAATCCGCCACTACATCAACGACTCTTTACCTATACAACAATTCAACAAGGAAGACACTCTTCCAAGACACAACTTAGAGTTACTTAAAAGCTTCCTCCAAGAACAATACTCCTCTTACTTAACAACTTCGAGGATCACACTAACAAACTGTCCAACTCACATGTCGAGTGGTACAGGAACTAACCCTGATACTAGAACTTTTACATCTTTGGTTCGGTTACAAAACTAAGTTACAAAGTATCTATATATAACCTATTCCCAACTGGATTTGGGCCTTCAAAAACACAGCAAATGAGCTGCTACAAATCAGCAGAGACTTCTGCTACATAATAGGACTTCAATCTTTAACTTCCTAAAATATCTCCATATTTAGAAAGTGTATATTTTCCAATATTCTTCTCAATTTCAGACTTGAATCTTCAGACCTTTTAATTCAGCGCCACATAGAATTTGCATATTATTTCCTGAATCTTCTGCATCTGTTAAGACATAACAGAATTCTAAATTCTCTTCAGTTCTGGCGCGATGTCGAATGAACCTACATGAGACATCTTGATACGACATATTGTTCTTCAGCTCAACATGTTCCATTGCACACTCGGACTTCTTGCTCAACCTGTTCTTCTTTAGCAAGATAAGCTATCCTATCTAACATATTGCTGCTATTATTTGTTTTACAAAATTAATGCCAACCCTTAAAATTAAAGAACTAACATTCTCCCCATTTGGCAAATTTTGGCTAAAACAAATACATAAACATTACAACTCAGATTACAGCAGCAATCACAACTCTACACTACTGTCAGTAGTCATCAGTAACTACTGAACCTAACAGCAGTCATCAGTAGCTACTGAGAACAGCAATCATGGAGAATCATCTTCTTGGGAATACTTGAATGATGTTAGGACATCATGTTTGATAACTCTTTTCAGCATATTCTATGAGCTCCATAACATCACCTTCGAGCACCACAGCACAATAACTTCAGGCAGCACATTAGGACCTAAGATGTAGAAAGTCCTGAAGTCATTTGGTGCACATGAGGAAGAAGATATCTGGTGTACATGAGGAAGAAGATATCTGACACTCCCCCTTAATACAACACATTTCTTTTTCCTTCCAGCTCAGACCTGGATTAATTGTAGAAGACTCCTCCAGAAAAGAAATGTCTGTCTTGACACAAAGGACCAATGGTGGCATAAGAGGTTTCTACACACCTTAATTAATCAGACGCCCCCAGTCGACCTGCGGCATAAGATAAAACTTAATAAGTATCAATCTATCAACCCAGGTAACTCAGAACACAAGTCACAACTGTGTTCATAACTCAGAACACAAGTCACAAAGAACTCAACACCAACTCAAGGAAAGGACACCCTCTTCGACATCTCCGCACACAATTGGAACTTCAGACTGCAGACAAGGCATCTGCACAACCCATTTCACACACCCTTTCTCCCCCTTTTTAGCCAAAAATTGGCAAAGAAGGCCCTCACAGAACCAGACCCAAGTGATGTTTACCCAAATATGAACAAACGCCATAAGACTTGTGAAACAAGAACACTCACTTGGCTGGAGGAGAAGAGAACAACCCGTATAAATAGCTGATCAGTTACTTTGGAATTAACGAGCTTTGAATATGTCAAGGTTCTTGGTCAAAGAAACGCTATTTTAGGTACCAAAAACTCCATTCAAATTCAATGCCTACCTTCCCAAAACAGCCTTGACTGCCTTTAATGTTTCTCAACTGAATCTTACCATAAATTAGGCCAATAACGCTCCATACATAGGCAGAGACACGTGTTTCACCTTATCCTTGCACTACCGACCAGAATAATTCCTTGTTTGGCTTAAGAGAAACATGTCTTGTACCATGTTCTGACATCTTACCAACTAGTTGTTTGCTAGCTCATAAACTTATCAACCCAAGACTCCACAGAAACTTATACAAGCACATCTTCTTATCTAATGAATACTGAGACGACTTCTCACAATCCCTTCTAAATTCCTTCAAAACAGCGGAGAAAAATAAAGTCACCCAGATACAACTATTCTGCTTTTCAGACCTCTCCTGCATAAGCACTAACTTCACACAGCTATGATATGTCCCATCAAGATGTTTGACATCACACTGCACAAACTTGAACAACACACAGGCTACACAGAAATCAGCACACTTGCAGCAATAGGCTATAGACAACAGCCTTAACAGTCAATGCTCTTTATGATATCACAACAATATTGCCACATTCTGGTATATGTTGAGCAAGACCTCACCATGGTGATTTTAGATACATGGTCTGCCAAGTCCAATAAACAAAAGCCCATTTGATTTGAAATTTCTCACATATTCCATAACAAATGTCACAAGATAAGGACTGCCACCACCTTTTACTTGTATTAGAAGGAACCTCCTTATCTTTAACCATTCTGATCAGATTGCACCACTCGCAACAACCTTCTATCCTTACATTCGTAGCACCCTAATTGAGTCTTCAACATGAAATTAGTCATGTATTGCCAGAACTACTTACCATCAAGATTAGAATCTGCCCATTCTAATCCACATTATGTCAGAACTGCCACTTCGGACGATAATGCTGCTTCTTCTAACTCCATAAGTAAGGTACACAACAACCAGTGATGTTGTAACAAATTGTAGGACATCAGCATGAGACAAACGAACACAACTACTGTATTTTATCCAGGTAGTCACAACCACCTAATCACATCCAGCACCAGCGGCTATCTCAAAAGCAAACTCAAGGAATCACATCGGACAACTAGACAAGACCTAGGCTCATCCTTTTAGTTACAAAAAGGACAACCTCTACCAAGGCACCAAACACGAAGTTCTGGCATTCAATGTGACAGATTCCCAAGAAGGCAAGTTCCCAAGCCAATGACCACTTTGACTGGTCGGGCGATACAAACAAGATCTCTTTATGCAGTATAAAAATCAAGCTTCCTAGCTTCTACCATCGCATCACAGATAGAACCATGAGTCAGTCTAGCAAGGATGCAGAGAAGAGACACATGCAGGAAGTGTTGAAGCCAGATCCACAAAAGTTGAAGGACAAACCACTGTCCACAGCTGGGGCAGCTTCAGGAGCAACAAGAATAAGAAAGACATCAGAGACAAGGATGAAGACCATCAAGAAAAACCAAGTGCAGCTTCAAGCCTCTGATGATGAATTGGATGAAGATTGGAAAACTTTTCTTGATTCGGGGGGTTGGGAAAACCTTTAGACCCTTTGTTTGTTGTTTTTACCAATCTTGTATGCTTTCAATAGTGCAATAAATTTCTGTTTTAATTCTGTTCCATTTATACAAAACAGCTGCACAAAACACATCCCAGCACACTTAACGCAACTACAAAAATTGCTACTGGCCAAAACACATAAAAAACAATGCAGCAGCAGAAAACAGAAGTCATAACATCTCTTTAGACATATATCAACCACAATGAGTACCAATAACAACTTTGACCTTCTCCCCCTATCAGAATAACATGTGTTTCTTCATACTTTGAAGAAAAGAAAACATAAGACTCATCTTCATGTCTTCAAGAGCTCACTCTTTGTTCAACTCACAAGTTGAACACAATCATCCCTCGTACCAATATTCACAAGATCCCAACTATCCATTACCACCAGTACTCCTTTGCACAAAGAATACCATGCACACTTAGTTCACCGCACCTGCTGAACACATTTACCTACAGCTTGGCCTTCACAGCCGGTAAGGGCTTGTGACCTTAAAAAAAATCACAACATTCTGAACAGAGTGTTCTGTCAACAGGTGTTTAAGACATCAGTCTTGACATCAAGAGCAGAGTCCAAAAAAAATTCCAACCACGGACTAACCCAGCACATCACAAGAGCATGTGAGCAGCATTCTCTCATCCAACTCTCCAAAGGCCATCCCCATCATTCTCAGCAGCACATACTGTGATTGGATCACCCACAGTCACTACTAATCTAGCTTTTCACGATCATTCAGATGATGCTTCCAGAGAGAAATCATGCCTCTTTGATCTTCATGTCCAAAAGATCTGCAAGCAATAATACTTCTTGAATCTCAGGTTCTCCACTCCTGCAGCAAGGATCAGAAATAAACTGACCTCAGGAGTAAATAACATGTTGATCACACCTTGACCAACTCACACATCTAAGATAAGTTCCAGGGCCAGAAACTTCTTAGACACGCCACCCAGATGCCTCCTCTTCCAGATCAAGAGTAGGTTCTAAACTCATGTGATCAAACCACATTAGTTCAGCACCCAGAGCATCTGCTAGCCATTCCTTTAGACCACAGAATTCTTCACAATTCTGACTTGATGTCCTCAGATCTCTTCCTTACACCTTCACTTGTTAATGCCTTTAAGAGTGGACTTGAACAATAGTCCACAAGTATCGTTGACACATTAAGTTGAAGCAGTCTTGCATGCCTCCCATCACCATAGGATATACATTTAGAGAGGAATAATCTTCTCAGTTACACCCTCATGAGTTTTTAGATAGATACGCAGCGGATCAAGTCACAAACTCCTCAAAAATTTCAGATGTCACAAATCAGCCCAAGCATCATAGTCCAGGTGACTTCACAATACCACAGGTTTGAAAATAAATCAAACCTAACATAACCACAACACAACAGCTTTTCAACTAAAACTCCAAGCCTTCAGCATATGCCACTGCTTGTCACGAACAGTTCATCCTCCACTTCTAGGAACCATTCTCACACCTATATGAACTTCTCCAAGTCCAAACAACTTTTCAGTAAAAATCTTCTACCTTGACCATGAACCAGAAAGTATCTTCCCTTGGATCTCATCCAGATACATAACAGAATAATCTGCTCTGATACCAATTGAAATTCTGGTACATGTGCAGAATTCAGATGTCCTAGAACATGCCATTCGACATCTGGTCTGACATGAACACAATGGGCAAGGTATATAACAATAATTAAGGTACTGAAAAGATAAAAGCAAGACACACAGAATTATTAACCCAATTCGGTTTAACACACCTACTCTGGGGGTTACCAAGCCAGGGATGAAGTCCACTATCAGTAGTATCAATTCAAAGCTAAACTCTCCGTTTACAGCTTATCACTCAATCACTACCCAATGACCCTTCTACCTATATCCTCTCTAGCTATGAGAAACTCTTCTCACTCCCAATCATCGCAATGATGTCTAGCAGTCGACAATCCGCCACTGCATCAATGGCTCTTTACCTATACAATAATTCAACAAGGAAGACACTCTTCCAAGACACAACTTAAAGTTACTTAAAAGCTTCCTCCAAGAACAATACTCCTCTTACTTAACAGCTTCGAGGATCACACTAACAAACTGTCCAACTCACATGTCGAGTGGTACAGGAACCAACCCTGATACTAGAACTTTTACATCTTTGGTTCGGTTACAAAACTAGGTTACAAAGCATCTATATATAACATATTCCCAACTGGATTTGGGCCTTCAAAAACACAGCAAATGAGCTGCTACAAATCAGCAGAGACTTCTGCTACATAATAGGACTTCAATCTCTAACTTCCTAAAATATCTCCATATTTAGAAAGTGTATATTTTCCAATATTCTTCTCAATTTCAGACTTGAATCTTCAGACCTTTTAATTCAGCGCCACATAGAATTTGCATATTATTTCCTGAATCTTCTGCATCTGTTAAGACATAACAGAATTCTAAATTCTCTTCAGTTCTGGCGCGATGTCGAATGAACCTGCATGGGACATCTTGATACGACATGTTGTTCTTCAGCTCAACATGTTCCATTGCACACTAGGACTTCTTGCTCAACCTGTTCTTCTTTAGCAAGATAAACTATCCTATCTAACATGTTGCTGCTATTATTTGTTTTACAAAATTAGTGCCAACCCTTAAAATTAAAGAACTAACAATTGGTCTAGGGGACGGACCTGATTTAAATGTAAAACCCGAAAAATAATAATAAGTGCTGATACCACATGGCATGAGTTGCATTGAGTCTTGCATCGAGTCACTTAGCATATATATTTGTTATATGAAAATATGTGTACATATGTGACTTGTTGGATTAATGAAATTGTGAATATTATGGTTACTTGAGTGATACTTGTTGATGAGAATCCACCTCCGATTCGACAAGATGCAAGCTCTATTTGTTGTTTTCAAGCTAATCCTATGAAGAAATGAAGTTTGATGGAGTTGGGAGCAAAAAATACCCAAAACCATCCCAAAAAAATGTGTTTTTTCACTATATTTATTGCTGTCAAAGTCGCAGACCGCGCTCAGCGCACTCTCTTTTTAAAGTTAAACCGCCTTAAAAGCGCGCTCAGCGCACAACTTGCTGGAATTTGCTTCTTCCGGGGGCTTGGAGCGCGCTCAAAGCATGCTCGAAAATTCAAAGCTTATTTTCTTCATAACTTTTGAACCGTAATTCCGTTTTTCGCTCGGTTCGAAGCGTTGGAAAGCTTATTCAATGCTCTATACAACAATGGCAAAATCCCACTGCTTGAATACCTACAAAAATGAGATAAAATCAATTAAACAATGCACCAACGGCTCTTTACCTATACAACAATTCAACAAGGAAGATATTCTTCTAAGACACAACTTAAAGTTACTTAAAAGCTTCCTCCAAGAACAATACTCCTCTTACTTAACAGCTTCGAGGATCACACTAACAAACTGTCCAACTCACATGTCGAGTGGTACTGGAACCAACCCTGATACTAGAACTTTTACATCTTTGGTTCGGTTACAAAACTAGGTTACAAAGCATCTATATATAACCTATTCCCAACTGGATTTGGGCCTTCAAAAACACAGCAAATGAGCTGCTACAAATCAGCAGAGACTTCTGCTACATAATAGGACTTCAATCTCTAACTTCCTAAAATATCTTCATATTTAGAAAGTGTATATTTTCCAATATTCTTCTCAATTTCAGACTTGAATCTTCAGACCTTTTAATTCAGCGTCACATAGAATTTGCATATTATTTCCTGAATCTTCTGCATCTGTTAAGACATAACAGAATTCTAAATTCTCTTCAGTTCTGGCGCGATGTCGAATGAACCTGCATGGGACATCTTGATACGACATGTTGTTCTTCAACTCAACATGTTCCATTGCACACTAGGACTTCTTGCTCAACCTGTTCTTCTTTAGCAAGATAAACTATCCTATCTAACATATTGCTGCTATTATTTGTTTTACAAAATTAGTGCCAACCCTTAAAATTAAAGAACTAACAATTGGTCTAGGGGACGGACCTGATTTAAATGTAAAACCCGAAAAATAATAATAAGTGCTGATACCACATGGCATGAGTTGCATTGAGTCTTGCATCGAGTCACTTAGCATATATATTTGTTATATGAAAATATGTGTACATATGTGACTTGTTGGATTAATGAAATTGTGAATATTATGGTTACTTGAGTGATACTTGTTGATGAGAATCCACCTCCGATTCGACAAGATGCAAGCTCCATTTGTTGTTTTCAAGCTAATCCTATGAAGAAATGAAGTTTGATGGAGTTGGGAGCAAAAAATACCCAAAACCATCCCAAAAAATGTGTTTTTTCACTATATTTATTGCTGTCAAAGTCGCAGACCGCGCTCAACGTGCTCTTTTTAAAGTTAAACCGCCTTAAAAGTGCGCTCAGCGGGCTTGGAGTGCGCTCAGCGCGCAACTTGCTGGAATTTGCTTCTTCCGGGGGCTTGGAGCGCGCTCAGCGCGCTCAAAGCATGCTCGAAAATTCAAAGCTTATTTTCTTCAAAACTTTTGAACCGTAATTCCGTTTTTCGCCCGGTTCGAAGCGTTGGAAAGCTTATTCAATGCTCTATACAACAATGGCAAAATCCCACTGCTTGAATACCTACAAAAATGAGATAAAATCAATTAAACAATGCATCAACGGCTCTTTACCTATACAACAATTCAACAAGGAAGACACTCTTCCAAGACACAACTTAAAGTTACTTAAAAGCTTCCTCCAAGAATAATACTCCTCTTACTTAACAGCTTTGAGGATCACACTAACAAACTGTCCAACTCACATGTCGAGTGGTACAGGAACCAACCCTGATACTAGAACTTTTACATCTTTGGTTCGGTTACAAAACTAGGTTACAAAGCATCTAAATATAACCTATTCCCAACTGGATTTGGGCCTTCAAAAACATAGCAAATGAGCTGCTACAAATCAGCAGAGACTTCTGCTACATAATAGGACTTCAATCTCTAACTTTCTAAAATATCTCCATATTTAGAAAGTGTATATTTTCCAATATTCTTCTCAATTTCAGACTTGAATCTTCAGACCTTTTAATTCAGCGCCACATAGAATTTGCATATTATTTTCTGAATCTTCTGCATCTGTTAAGACATAACAGAATTCTAAATTCTCTTCAGTTCTGGCACGATGTCGAATGAACCTGCATGGGACATCTTGATACGACATGTTGTTCTTCAGCTCAACATGTTCCATTGCACACTAGGACTTCTTGCTCAACCTGTTCTTCTTTAGCAAGATAAACTATCCTATCTAACATATTACTGCTATTATTTGTTTTACAAAATTAGTGTCAACCCTTAAAATTAAAGAACTAACAATTGGTCTAGGGGACGGACCTGATTTAAATGTAAAACCCGAAAAATAATAATAAGTGCTGATACCACATGGCATGAGTTGCATTGAGTCTTGCATCGAGTCACTTAGCATATATATTTGTTATATGAAAATATGTGTACATATGTGACTTGTTGGATTAATGAAATTGTGAATATTATGGTTACTTGAGTGATACTTGTTGATGAGAATCCACCTCCGATTCGACAAGATGCAAGCTCCATTTGTTGTTTTCAAGCTAATCCTATGAAGAAATGAAGTTTGATGGAGTTGGGAGCAAAAAATACCCAAAACCATCCCAAAAAATGTGTTTTTTCACTATATTTATTGTTGTCAAAGTCGCAGACCGCGCTCAGCGCGCTCTTTTTAAAGTTAAACCGCCTTAAAAGCGCGCTCAGCGGGCTTGGAGCGCGCTCAGCGCGCAACTTGCTGGAATTTGCTTCTTCCGGGGGCTTGGAGCGCGCTCAGCGCGCTCAAAGCATGCTCGAAAATTCAAAGCTTATTTTCTTCATAACTTTTGAACCGTAATTCCGTTTTTCGCCCGGTTCGAAGCGTTGGAAAGCTTATTCAATGCTCTATACAACAATGGCAAAATCCCACTGCTTAAATACCTACAAAAATGAGATAAAATCAATTAAACAATGCATCAATGACTCTTTACCTATACAACAATTCAACAAGGAAGACACTCTTCCAAGACACAACTTAAAGTTACTTAAAAGCTTCCTCCAAGAATAATACTCCTCTTACTTAACAGCTTTGAGGATCACACTAACAAACTGTCCAACTCACATGTCGAGTGGTACAGGAACCAACCCTGATACTAGAACTTTTACATCTTTGGTTCGGTTACAAAACTAGGTTACAAAGCATCTAAATATAACCTATTCCCAACTGGATATGGGCCTTCAAAAACACAGCAAATGAGCTGCTACAAATCAGCAGAGACTTCTGCTACATAATAGGACTTCAATCTCTAACTTTCTAAAATATCTCCATATTTAGAAAGTGTATATTTTCCAATATTCTTCTCAATTTCAGACTTGAATCTTCAGACCTTTTAATTCAGCGCCACATAGAATTTGCATATTATTTTCTGAATCTTCTGCATCTGTTAAGACATAACAGAATTCTAAATTCTCTTCAGTTCTGGCACGATGTCGAATGAACCTGCATGGGACATCTTGATACGACATGTTGTTCTTCAGCTCAACATGTTCCATTGCACACTAGGACTTCTTGCTCAACCTGTTCTTCTTTAGCAAGATAAACTATCCTATCTAACATATTACTGCTATTATTTGTTTTACAAAATTAGTGTCAACCCTTAAAATTAAAGAACTAACAATTGGTCTAGGGGACGGACCTGATTTAAATGTAAAACCCGAAAAATAATAATAAGTGCTGATACCACATGGCATGAGTTGCATTGAGTCTTGCATCGAGTCACTTAGCATATATATTTGTTATATGAAAATATGTGTACATATGTGACTTGTTGGATTAATGAAATTGTGAATATTATGGTTACTTGAGTGATACTTGTTGATGAGAATCCACCTCCGATTCGACAAGATGCAAGCTCCATTTGTTGTTTTCAAGTTAATCCTATGAAGAAATGAAGTTTGATGGAGTTGGGAGCAAAAAATACCCAAAACCATCCCAAAAAATGTGTTTTTTCACTATATTTATTGTTGTCAAAGTCGCAGACCGCGCTCAGCGCGCTCTTTTTAAAGTTAAACCGCCTTAAAAGCGCGCTCAGCGGGCTTGGAGCGCGCTCAGCACGCAACTTGCTGGAATTTGCTTCTTCCGGGGGCTTGGAGCGCGCTCAGCGCGCTCAAAGCATGCTCGAAAATTCAAAGCTTATTTTCTTCATAACTTTTGAACCGTAATTCCGTTTTTCGCCCGGTTCGAAGCGTTGGAAAGCTTATTCAATGCTCTATACAACAATGGCAAAATCCCACTGCTTGAATACCTACAAAAATGAGATAAAATCAATTAAACTCAATGATATTTACACGAATCGCAATATATACACTAAAATGTAAACTATACGCATTTATAAACAAAACAGGGTTTATTCGTATGATATTTAACAAAAAGCCAAGATAAGTGCAACAAAACATATATACAAAAATAGCTATAATTTGCACTTATCAACTCCCCCCAACTTACATAATTGTTTGTCCTCAAACAAAGCCAACAACTAAAGGAACAAAAGCGAAATCCAAGAAATCACGCAACAACAAGTTTTTACAAACAAAAACAAATGCAATGGTTCAAATGAAAAACGGTACACACAAAGTAAATACTTACCACTAAACTACGACGATAACATAGTCACGAAACAAATGCAAAATACAAAAATCATGCCAAACATCCTAAAACAACACAAGTTCCAATGTGAATCACACCTAGCAAAAACAATCATCGGTAGATGAAAAACATAAAATGAGAGATTTTTCACTCACACAACAATCTTGCAAACAAAAGACTAAATTATGCATCCATCCAAAAATTCACATTGAACATACAAAGGCAAGAATCACAAGGACTTTCAAGGTTGTAACGTGGTCGGGTAAACAAACAAGGGGTAATTCCTAAAGCTAATCGAAACAAAAACTTGCCTAAACCTAAGGGAGTGATCAACTCACAAAAGTTCAAACACAAAATTTCAATGAAACTTCTTCTTTCATCCCAAGTGTTACACAAAACACACAACTTATCTAGCATAATTATTGGAACTCTTTTTGTTTCCTTTTTCAAGGATTTTCTTTTTCTCTTTTTTTTTTCTTTCCTTTTCTTTGTCACATTTTTTTTTCTTTTTTTTTTCTTTTTCAATCCTCATAGAATCCAACCAATGAGTACACAATCATTCTCTCCCCAACTTGAATTCAACCACATCATCATGTGAATACTCTCTACTTTCTAAGGCAAGGCAAAAAATCCATACAACAACACAAAGTTGAGGTCCAAGAAAAAAACAACAATCAAGATCCACACAAAAAATGAATTTGACACTCATAGACAAGAATCAAACTCAAACAACATGGATAATGACCAAAGGCTCAAAGGGTTTACAAACTCTCACACACTCACAAGGTGAATTGACTATTTGGCTAGGGTGGTTGTGCTCAAAATGAAACAAATGCCTTGATCCTTTTCATGCATTCATATACGCAATACAAACAACAGATTCAACATAATAAAATCCAGTTAGAACAAAATTGTCGGTACTCCGAGCATATAACAATGGAAGGCTTCCTCACAAAAAGGGTAGCAACTAAAGTGATTCACATACGAACAAGTATATAAAAGAATAAATGGTATGAAAGTTTGTAAAAAGCCTAAGTATCATGAATATGCTAAAGTATAGAAAGCTATAAATACATACCTTGAACGTGTACAAAACTTTAAACACTATCATTACCACGCATTCGCAAGTTGAAATGATAAAAAATGGACAAACACCGAATGCGACTTCAAGCAATCGAGCCAAAATTTGAGTCCAAACAATCAACAAAAGAATTAGAAAAATTACTAATAATTACTAATATATAAGGCCTTGGTGGAAGTGGGAAAAAGGGGGAACCAAGTGAACAATTAAAAGAAATCACTGGCTCAGCACAGCAGAGCGCGCTCAGCGCGCAGGCCCGCACTCAGCGCGCAGGCCCGCACTCAGCGCACTACACCAGAATCAGAAAAACCAGTACAGCAACAAGGTTCTGGTGTAGGCCTCCACTTAACACCTACACAATCTCATATACAATGAAAAAGTAATAACGGAACAAAAAACGATAAAACATGCTTGTTTTACGTCGTAAGCTCGACGCCTATTATTTATTCACACTTCTCCAAGTTGCCTCTTTACACGGTTAGCGCTCACCGACGACGAAAACTAACCAAACACTTAGCAAACGTGAAGAGAAACAAACATATACACTAAATTTACAATTATGCAAAACATGTAAAATTCACAAATATGGTAAACATATACAAGTATCAATATAAACAAGTGAAAATAGACAATATATACGATATCTACAAAACTCAAAAACAAAGAAACTATTGCAATGTGATTCAATAAAAACACCGATCCCCGGCAACGGCGCCATTTTGTTGGTAGCGAAATATAGCGGCAAGCAACAAACATTTTGGAAGTATTTTTCTGGGAATTATCGTGTCCACAGAGATCGGTGCTACTGAACTGCCGTTCGACAATTTAATTGTTAATGAGTTTGGGTTTAATTGGTTTAAAGCGTAAAAACAGAAAAGTAAATAAAAACACAAGAAAATTCATTCGTCGGAGAGAAAAGACTTATCAAGCATGTATATATTCCACTCGTCACAAACTTAAACTTATCGACCAGTTACACTCAACTTACAATACTCCTCAATATCACCCGGTATCACTCACAATAGTGTTCATCTCTGACACACCGAGCTGAGAAACAACCGTATCACTCTCTTCGTCACTCTCGCGCACGAAGCCTCGAAATACGGAAGGCATTTAAGTTCCGACACCCATACAGATTGTTAGCCCTAAATCTATCTCTAGCATCCAGAAACTAACAGATAATTATCCTTAATCGAAGTTTGTGAAGTTTATCTCTAACACGACCCAAACCCCGTGCATTTAAGCAAAAATCAAGAACAATCACCAATAGAGATTTGTAAAGCAAATTAAATATAACGCCATGGGCGACAAATATACATGAGATCAAAGTACAAACATATAAAAACCCAACAAGATAGAGTTTACAAAAAGAGGAAAAAGAGATAAACCAACACTTCTCGAGTTGTCAAGCCGATCGATGAGAATCCACCTCCGATTCGACAAGATGCAAGCTCCATTTGTTGTTTTCAAGCTAATCCTATGAAGGAATGAAGTTTGATGGAGTTGGGAGCAAAAAATACCCAAAACCATCCCAAAAAATGTGTATTTTCACTATATTTATTGTTGTCAAAGTCGCAGACCGCGCTCAGCGCGCTATGGGCGCTCTTTTTAAAGTTAAACCGCCTTAAAAGCGCGCTCAGCGCGCAACTTGCTGGAATTTGCTTCTTCCGGGGGCTTGGAGCGCGCTCAGCGCGCTCAAAGCATGCTCGAAAATTCAAAGCTTATTTTCTTCATAACTTTTGAACCGTAATTCCGTTTTTTGCCCGGTTCGAAGCGTTGGAAAGCTTATTCAATGCTCTATACAACAATGGCAAAATCCCACTGCTTGAATACCTACAAAAATGAGATAAAATCAATTAAACTCAATGATATTTACACGAATCGCAATATATACACTAAAAAGTAAACTATACGCATTTATAAACAAAACAGGGTTTATTCGTATGATATTTAACAAAAAGCCAAGATAAGTGCAACAAAACATATATACAAAAATAGCTACAATTTGCACTTATCAACTCTCTCCAACTTACATAATTGTTTGTCCTCAAACAAAGCCAACAACTAAAGGAACAAAAGCGAAATCCAAGAAATCACGCAACAACAAGTTTTTACAAACAAAAACAAATGCAATGGTTCAAATGAAAAACGGTACACACAAAGTAAATACTTACCACTAAACTACGACGATAACATAGTCACGAAACAAATGCAAAATACAAAAATCATGCCAAACATCCTAAAACAACACAAGTTCCAATGTGAATCACACCTAGCAAAAACAATCATCGGTAGATGAAAAACATAAAATGAGAGATTTTTCACTCACACAACAATCTTGCAAACAAAAGACTAAATTATGCATCCATCCAAAAATTCACATTGAACATACAAAGGCAAGAATCACAAGGACTTTCAAGGTTGTAACGTGGTCGGGTAAACAAACAAGGGGTAATTCCTAAAGCTAATCGAAACAAAAACTTGCCTAAACCTAAGGGAGTGATCAACTCACAAAAGTTCAAACACAAAATTTCAATGAAACTTCTTCTTTCATCCCAAGTGTTACACAAAACACACAACTTATCTAGCATAATTATTGGAACTCTTTTTGTTTCCTTTTTCAAGGATTTTCTTTTTCTCTTTTTTTTTTCTTTCCTTTTCTTTGTCACATTTTTTTTTCTTTTTTTTTTCTTTTTCAATCCTCATAGAATCCAACCAATGAGTACACAATCATTCTCTCCCCAACTTGAATTCAACCACATCATCATGTGAATACTCTCTACTTTCTAAGGCAAGGCAAAAAATCCATACAACAACACAAAGTTGAGGTCCAAGAAAAAAAAAACAATCAAGATCCACACAAAAAATGAATTTGACACTCATAGACAAGAATCAAACTCAAACAACATGGATAATGACCAAAGGCTCAAAGGGTTTACAAACTCTCACACACTCACAAGGTGAATTGACTATTTGGCTAGGGTGGTTATGCTCAAAATGAAACAAATGCCTTGATCCTTTTCATGCATTCATATACGCAATACAAACAACAGATTCAACATAATAAAATCCAGTTATAACAAAATTGTCGGTACTCCGAGCATATAACAATGGAAGGCTTCCTCACAAAAAGGGTAGCAACTAAAGTGATTCACATACGAACAAGTATATAAAAGAATAAATGGCATGAAAGTTTGTAAAAAGCCTAAGTATCATGAATATGCTAAAGTATAGAAAGCGATAAATACATACCTTGAACGTGTACAAAACTTTAAACACTATCATTACCACGCATTCGCAAGTTGAAATGATAAAAAATGGACAAACACCGAATGCGACTTCAAGCAATCGAGCCAAAATTTGAGTCCAAACAATCAACAAAAGAATTAGAAAAATTACTAATAATTACTAATATATAAGGCCTTGGTGGAAGTGGGAAAAAGGGGGAACCAAGTGAACAATTAAAAGAAATCACTGGCTCAGCACAGCAGAGCGCGCTCAGCGCACTACACCAGAATCAGAAAAACCAGTACAGCAACAAGGTTCTGGTGTAGGCCTCCACTTAACACCTACACAATCTCATATACAATGAAAAAGTAATAACGGAACAAAAAACGATAAAACATGTTTGTTTTACGTCGTAAGCTCGACGCCTATTATTTATACACACTTCTCCAAGTTGCCTTTTTACACGGTTAGCGCTCACCGACGACGGAAACTAACCAAACACTTAGCAAACGTGAAGAGAAACAAACATATACACTAAATTTACAATTATGTAAAACATGTAAAATTCACAAATATGGTAAACATATACAAGTATCAATATAAACAAGTGAAAATAGACAATATATACGATATCTACAAAACTCAAAAACAAAGAAACTATTGCAATGTGATTCAATAAAAACACCGATCCCCGGCAACGGCGCCATTTTGTTGGTAGCGAAATATAGCGGCAAGCAACAAACATTTTGGAAGTATTTTTCTGGGAATTATCGTGTCCACAGAGATCGGTGCTACTGAACTGCCGTTCGACAATTTAATTGTTAATGAGTTTGGGTTTAATTGGTTTAAAGCGTAAAAACAGAAAAGTAAATAAAAACACAAGAAAATTCATTCGTCGGAGAGAAAAGACTTATCAAGCATGTATATATTCCACTCGTCACAAACTTAAACTTATCGACCAGTTACACTCAACTTACAATACTCCTCAATATCACCCGGTATCACTCACAATAGTGTTCATCTCTGACACACCGAGCTGAGAAACAACCGTATCACTCTCTTCGTCACTCTCGCGCACGAAGCCTCGAAATACGGAAGGCATTTAAGTTCCGACACCCATACAGATTGTTAGCCCTAAATCTATCTCTAGCATCCAGAAACTAACAGATAATTATCCTTAATCGAAGTTTGTGAAGTTTATCTCTAACACGACCCAAACCCCGTGCATTTAAGCAAAAATCAAGAACAATCACCAATAGAGATTTGTAAAGCAAATTAAATATAACGCCATGGGCGACAAATATACATGAGATCAAAGTACAAACATATAAAAACCCAACAAGATAGAGTTTACAAAAAGAGGAAAAAGAGATAAACCAACACTTCTCGAGTTGTCAAGCCGATCTATGAGAATCCACCTCCGATTCGACAAGATGCAAGCTCCATTTGTTGTTTTCAAGCTAATCCTATGAAGGAATGAAGTTTGATGGAGTTGGGAGCAAAAAATACCCAAAACCATCCCAAAAAATGTGTATTTTCACTATATTTATTGTTGTCAAAGTCGCAGACCGCGCTCAGCGCGCTATGGGCGCTCTTTTTAAAGTTAAACCGCCTTAAAAGCGCGCTCAGCGCGCAACTTGCTGGAATTTGCTTCTTCCGGGGGCTTGGAGCGCGCTCAGCGCGCTCAAAGCATGCTCGAAAATTCAAAGCTTATTTTCTTCATAACTTTTGAACCGTAATTCCGTTTTTTGCCCGGTTCGAAGCGTTGGAAAGCTTATTCAATGCTCTATACAACAATGGCAAAATCCCACTGCTTGAATACCTACAAAAATGAGATAAAATCAATTAAACTCAATGATATTTACACGAATCGCAATATATACACTAAAAAGTAAACTATACGCATTTATAAACAAAACAGGGTTTATTCGTATGATATTTAACAAAAAGCCAAGATAAGTGCAACAAAACATATATACAAAAATAGCTACAATTTGCACTTATCAACTCTCCCCAACTTACATAATTGTTTGTCCTCAAACAAAGCCAACAACTAAAGGAACAAAAGCGAAATCCAAGAAATCACGCAACAACAAGTTTTTACAAACAAAAACAAATGCAATGGTTCAAATGAAAAACGGTACACACAAAGTAAATACTTACCACTAAACTACGACGATAACATAGTCACGAAACAAATGCAAAATACAAAAATCATGCCAAACATCCTAAAACAACACAAGTTCCAATGTGAATCACACCTAGCAAAAACAATCATCGGTAGATGAAAAACATAAAATGAGAGATTTTTCACTCACACAACAATCTTGCAAACAAAAGACTAAATTATGCATCCATCCAAAAATTCACATTGAACATACAAAGGCAAGAATCACAAGGACTTTCAAGGTTGTAACGTGGTCGGGTAAACAAACAAGGGGTAATTCCTAAAGCTAATCGAAACAAAAACTTGCCTAAACCTAAGGGAGTGATCAACTCACAAAAGTTCAAACACAAAATTTCAATGAAACTTCTTCTTTCATCCCAAGTGTTACACAAAACACACAACTTATCTAGCATAATTATTGGAACTCTTTTTGTTTCCTTTTTCAAGGATTTTCTTTTTCTCTTTTTTTTTTCTTTCCTTTTCTTTGTCACATTTTTTTTTCTTTTTTTTTTCTTTTTCAATCCTCATAGAATCCAACCAATGAGTACACAATCATTCTCTCCCCAACTTGAATTCAACCACATCATCATGTGAATACTCTCTACTTTCTAAGGCAAGGCAAAAAATCCATACAACAACACAAAGTTGAGGTCCAAGAAAAAAAAAACAATCAAGATCCACACAAAAAATGAATTTGACACTCATAGACAAGAATCAAACTCAAACAACATGGATAATGACCAAAGGCTCAAAGGGTTTACAAACTCTCACACACTCACAAGGTGAATTGACTATTTGGCTAGGGTGGTTATGCTCAAAATGAAACAAATGCCTTGATCCTTTTCATGCATTCATATACGCAATACAAACAACAGATTCAACATAATAAAATCCAGTTATAACAAAATTGTCGGTACTCCGAGCATATAACAATGGAAGGCTTCCTCACAAAAAGGGTAGCAACTAAAGTGATTCACATACGAACAAGTATATAAAAGAATAAATGGCATGAAAGTTTGTAAAAAGCCTAAGTATCATGAATATGCTAAAGTATAGAAAGCGATAAATACATACCTTGAACGTGTACAAAACTTTAAACACTATCATTACCACGCATTCGCAAGTTGAAATGATAAAAAATGGACAAACACCGAATGCGACTTCAAGCAATCGAGCCAAAATTTGAGTCCAAACAATCAACAAAAGAATTAGAAAAATTACTAATAATTACTAATATATAAGGCCTTGGTGGAAGTGGGAAAAAGGGGGAACCAAGTGAACAATTAAAAGAAATCACTGGCTCAGCACAGCAGAGCGCGCTCAGCGCACTACACCAGAATCAGAAAAACCAGTACAGCAACAAGGTTCTGGTGTAGGCCTCCACTTAACACCTACACAATCTCATATACAATGAAAAAGTAATAACGGAACAAAAAACGATAAAACATGTTTGTTTTACGTCGTAAGCTCGACGCCTATTATTTATACACACTTCTCCAAGTTGCCTTTTTACACGGTTAGCGCTCACCGACGACGGAAACTAACCAAACACTTAGCAAACGTGAAGAGAAACAAACATATACACTAAATTTACAATTATGTAAAACATGTAAAATTCACAAATATGGTAAACATATACAAGTATCAATATAAACAAGTGAAAATAGACAATATATACGATATCTACAAAACTCAAAAACAAAGAAACTATTGCAATGTGATTCAATAAAAACACCGATCCCCGGCAACGGCGCCATTTTGTTGGTAGCGAAATATAGCGGCAAGCAACAAACATTTTGGAAGTATTTTTCTGGGAATTATCGTGTCCACAGAGATCGGTGCTACTGAACTGCCGTTCGACAATTTAATTGTTAATGAGTTTGGGTTTAATTGGTTTAAAGCGTAAAAACAGAAAAGTAAATAAAAACACAAGAAAATTCATTCGTCGGAGAGAAAAGACTTATCAAGCATGTATATATTCCACTAGTCACAAACTTAAACTTATCGACCAGTTACACTCAACTTAAAATACTCCTCAATATCACCCGGTATCGCTCACAATAGTGTTCATCTCTGACACACCGAGCTGAGAAACAACCGTATCACTCTCTTCGTCACTCTCGCGCACGAAGCCTCGAAATACGGAAGGCATTTAAGTTCCGACACCCATACAGATTGTTAGCCCTAAATCTATCTCTAGCATCCAGAAACTAACAGATAATTATCCTTAATCGAAGTTTGTGAAGTTTATCTCTAACACGACCCAAACCCCGTGCATTTAAGCAAAAATCAAGAACAATCACCAATAGAGATTTGTAAAGCAAATTAAATATAACGCCATGGGCGACAAATATACATGAGATCAAAGTACAAACATATAAAAACCCAACAAGATAGAGTTTACAAAAAGAGGAAAAAGAGATAAACCAACACTTCTCGAGTTGTCAAGCCGATCGATGAGAATCCACCTCCGATTCGACAAGATGCAAGCTCCATTTGTTGTTTTCAAGCTAATCCTATGAAGGAATGAAGTTTGATGGAGTTGGGAGCAAAAAATACCCAAAACCATCCCAAAAAATGTGTATTTTCACTATATTTATTGTTGTCAAAGTCGCAGACCGCGCTCAGCGCGCTATGGGCGCTCTTTTTAAAGTTAAACCGCCTTAAAAGCGCGCTCAGCGCGCAACTTGCTGGAATTTGCTTCTTCCGGGGGCTTGGAGCGCGCTCAGCGCGCTCAAAGCATGCTCGAAAATTCAAAGCTTATTTTCTTCATAACTTTTGAACCGTAATTCCGTTTTTTGCCCGGTTCGAAGCGTTGGAAAGCTTATTCAATGCTCTATACAACAATGGCAAAATCCCACTGCTTGAATACCTACAAAAATGAGATAAAATCAATTAAACTCAATGATATTTACACGAATCGCAATATATACACTAAAAAGTAAACTATACGCATTTATAAACAAAACAGGGTTTATTCGTATGATATTTAACAAAAAGCCAAGATAAGTGCAACAAAACATATATACAAAAATAGCTACAATTTGCACTTATCAACTCTCCCCAACTTACATAATTGTTTGTCCTCAAACAAAGCCAACAACTAAAGGAACAAAAGCGAAATCCAAGAAATCACGCAACAACAAGTTTTTACAAACAAAAACAAATGCAATGGTTCAAATGAAAAACGGTACACACAAAGTAAATACTTACCACTAAACTACGACGATAACATAGTCACGAAACAAATGCAAAATACAAAAATCATGCCAAACATCCTAAAACAACACAAGTTCCAATGTGAATCACACCTAGCAAAAACAATCATCGGTAGATGAAAAACATAAAATGAGGGATTTTTCACTCACACAACAATCTTGCAAACAAAAGACTAAATTATGCATTCATCCAAAAATTCACATTGAACATACAAAGGCAAGAATCACAAGGACTTTCAAGGTTGTAACGTGGTCGGGTAAACAAACAATGGGCAATTCCTAAAGCTAATCGAAACAAAAACTTGCCTAAACCTAAGGGAGTGATCAACTCACAAAAGTTCAAACACAAAATTTCAATGAAACTTCTTCTTTCATCCCAAGTGTTACACAAAACACACAACTAATCTAGCATAATTATTGGAACTCTTTTTGTTTCCTTTTTCAAGGATTTTCTTTTTCTCTTTTTTTTTTCTTTCCTTTTCTTTGTCACATTTTTTTTTCTTTTTTTTTTCTTTTTCAATCCTCATAGAATCCAACCAATGAGTACACAATCATTCTCTCCCCAACTTGAATTCAACCACATCATCATGTGAATACTCTCTACTTTCTAAGGCAAGGCAAAAAATCCATACAACAACACAAAGTTGAGGTCCAAGAAAAAAAAAACAATCAAGATCCACACAAAAAATGAATTTGACACTCATAGACAAGAATCAAACTCAAACAACATGGATAATGACCAAAGGCTCAAAGGGTTTACAAACTCTCACACACTCACAAGGTGAATTGACTATTTGGCTAGGGTGGTTATGCTCAAAATGAAACAAATGCCTTGATCCTTTTCATGCATTCATATACGCAATACAAACAACAGATTCAACATAATAAAATCCAGTTATAACAAAATTGTCGGTACTCCGAGCATATAACAATGGAAGGCTTCCTCACAAAAAGGGTAGCAACTAAAGTGATTCACATACGAACAAGTATATAAAAGAATAAATGGCATGAAAGTTTGTAAAAAGCCTAAGTATCATGAATATGCTAAAGTATAGAAAGCGATAAATACATACCTTGAACGTGTACAAAACTTTAAACACTATCATTACCACGCATTCGCAAGTTGAAATGATAAAAAATGGACAAACACCGAATGCGACTTCAAGCAATCGAGCCAAAATTTGAGTCCAAACAATCAACAAAAGAATTAGAAAAATTACTAATAATTACTAATATATAAGGCCTTGGTGGAAGTGGGAAAAAGGGGGAACCAAGTGAACAATTAAAAGAAATCACTGGCTCAGCACAGCAGAGCGCGCTCAGCGCACTACACCAGAATCAGAAAAACCAGTACAGCAACAAGGTTCTGGTGTAGGCCTCCACTTAACACCTACACAATCTCATATACAATGAAAAAGTAATAACGGAACAAAAAACGATAAAACATGTTTGTTTTACGTCGTAAGCTCGACGCCTATTATTTATACACACTTCTCCAAGTTGCCTTTTTACACGGTTAGCGCTCACCGACGACGGAAACTAACCAAACACTTAGCAAACGTGAAGAGAAACAAACATATACACTAAATTTACAATTATGTAAAACATGTAAAATTCACAAATATGGTAAACATATACAAGTATCAATATAAACAAGTGAAAATAGACAATATATACGATATCTACAAAACTCAAAAACAAAGAAACTATTGCAATGTGATTCAATAAAAACACCGATCCCCGGCAACGGCGCCATTTTGTTGGTAGCGAAATATAGCGGCAAGCAACAAACATTTTGGAAGTATTTTTCTGGGAATTATCGTGTCCACAGAGATCGGTGCTACTGAACTGCCGTTCGACAATTTAATTGTTAATGAGTTTGGGTTTAATTGGTTTAAAGCGTAAAAACAGAAAAGTAAATAAAAACACAAGAAAATTCATTCGTCGGAGAGAAAAGACTTATCAAGCATGTATATATTCCACTCGTCACAAACTTAAACTTATCGACCAGTTACACTCAACTTACAATACTCCTCAATATCACCCGGTATCGCTCACAATAGTGTTCATCTCTGACACACCGAGCTGAGAAACAACCGTATCACTCTCTTCGTCACTCTCGCGCACGAAGCCTCGAAATACGGAAGGCATTTAAGTTCCGACACCCATACAGATTGTTAGCCCTAAATCTATCTCTAGCATCCAGAAACTAACAGATAATTATCCTTAATCGAAGTTTGTGAAGTTTATCTCTAACACGACCCAAACCCCGTGCATTTAAGCAAAAATCAAGAACAATCACCAATAGAGATTTGTAAAGCAAATTAAATATAACGCCATGGGCGACAAATATACATGAGATCAAAGTACAAACATATAAAAACCCAACAAGATAGAGTTTACAAAAAGAGGAAAAAGAGATAAACCAACACTTCTCGAGTTGTCAAGCCGATCGATGAGAATCCACCTCCGATTCGACAAGATGCAAGCTCCATTTGTTGTTTTCAAGCTAATCCTATGAAGGAATGAAGTTTGATGGAGTTGGGAGCAAAAAATACCCAAAACCATCCCAAAAAATGTGTTTTTTCACTATATTTATTGTTGTCAAAGTCGCAGACCGCGCTCAGCGCGCTATGGGCGCTCTTTTTAAAGTTAAACCGCCTTAAAAGCGCGCTCAGCGGGCTTGGAGCGCGCTCAGCGCGCAACTTGCTGGAATTTGCTTCTTCCGGGGGCTTGGAGCGCGCTCAGCGCGCTCAAAGCATGCTCGAAAATTCAAAGCTTATTTTCTTCATAACTTTTGAACCGTAATTCCGTTTTTTGCCCGGTTCGAAGCGTTGGAAAGCTTATTCAATGCTCTATACAACAATGGCAAAATCCCACTGCTTGAATACCTACAAAAATGAGATAAAATCAATTAAACTCAATGATATTTACACGAATCGCAATATATACACTAAAAAGTAAACTATACGCATTTATAAACAAAACAGGGTTTATTCGTATGATATTTAACAAAAAGCCAAGATAAGTGCAACAAAACATATATACAAAAATAGCTACAATTTGCACTTATCAACTCTCCCCAACTTACATAATTGTTTGTCCTCAAACAAAGCCAACAACTAAAGGAACAAAAGCGAAATCCAAGAAATCACGCAACAACAAGTTTTTACAAACAAAAACAAATGCAATGGTTCAAATGAAAAACGGTACACACAAAGTAAATACTTACCACTAAACTACGACGATAACATAGTCACGAAACAAATGCAAAATACAAAAATCATGCCAAACATCCTAAAACAACACAAGTTCCAATGTGAATCACACCTAGCAAAAACAATCATCGGTAGATGAAAAACATAAAATGAGGGATTTTTCACTCACACAACAATCTTGCAAACAAAAGACTAAATTATGCATTCATCCAAAAATTCACATTGAACATACAAAGGCAAGAATCACAAGGACTTTCAAGGTTGTAACGTGGTCGGGTAAACAAACAATGGGCAATTCCTAAAGCTAATCGAAACAAAAACTTGCCTAAACCTAAGGGAGTGATCAACTCACAAAAGTTCAAACACAAAATTTCAATGAAACTTCTTCTTTCATCCCAAGTGTTACACAAAACACACAACTAATCTAGCATAATTATTGGAACTCTTTTTGTTTCCTTTTTCAAGGATTTTCTTTTTCTCTTTTTTTTTTCTTTCCTTTTCTTTGTCACATTTTTTTTTCTTTTTTTTTTCTTTTTCAATCCTCATAGAATCCAACCAATGAGTACACAATCATTCTCTCCCCAACTTGAATTCAACCACATCATCATGTGAATACTCTCTACTTTCTAAGGCAAGGCAAAAAATCCATACAACAACACAAAGTTGAGGTCCAAGAAAAAAAAAACAATCAAGATCCACACAAAAAATGAATTTGACACTCATAGACAAGAATCAAACTCAAACAACATGGATAATGACCAAAGGCTCAAAGGGTTTACAAACTCTCACACACTCACAAGGTGAATTGACTATTTGGCTAGGGTGGTTATGCTCAAAATGAAACAAATGCCTTGATCCTTTTCATGCATTCATATACGCAATACAAACAACAGATTCAACATAATAAAATCCAGTTATAACAAAATTGTCGGTACTCCGAGCATATAACAATGGAAGGCTTCCTCACAAAAAGGGTAGCAACTAAAGTGATTCACATACGAACAAGTATATAAAAGAATAAATGGCATGAAAGTTTGTAAAAAGCCTAAGTATCATGAATATGCTAAAGTATAGAAAGCGATAAATACATACCTTGAACGTGTACAAAACTTTAAACACTATCATTACCACGCATTCGCAAGTTGAAATGATAAAAAATGGACAAACACCGAATGCGACTTCAAGCAATCGAGCCAAAATTTGAGTCCAAACAATCAACAAAAGAATTAGAAAAATTACTAATAATTACTAATATATAAGGCCTTGGTGGAAGTGGGAAAAAGGGGGAACCAAGTGAACAATTAAAAGAAATCACTGGCTCAGCACAGCAGAGCGCGCTCAGCGCACTACACCAGAATCAGAAAAACCAGTACAGCAACAAGGTTCTGGTGTAGGCCTCCACTTAACACCTACACAATCTCATATACAATGAAAAAGTAATAACGGAACAAAAAACGATAAAACATGTTTGTTTTACGTCGTAAGCTCGACGCCTATTATTTATACACACTTCTCCAAGTTGCCTTTTTACACGGTTAGCGCTCACCGACGACGGAAACTAACCAAACACTTAGCAAACGTGAAGAGAAACAAACATATACACTAAATTTACAATTATGTAAAACATGTAAAATTCACAAATATGGTAAACATATACAAGTATCAATATAAACAAGTGAAAATAGACAATATATACGATATCTACAAAACTCAAAAACAAAGAAACTATTGCAATGTGATTCAATAAAAACACCGATCCCCGGCAACGGCGCCATTTTGTTGGTAGCGAAATATAGCGGCAAGCAACAAACATTTTGGAAGTATTTTTCTGGGAATTATCGTGTCCACAGAGATCGGTGCTACTGAACTGCCGTTCGACAATTTAATTGTTAATGAGTTTGGGTTTAATTGGTTTAAAGCGTAAAAACAGAAAAGTAAATAAAAACACAAGAAAATTCATTCGTCGGAGAGAAAAGACTTATCAAGCATGTATATATTCCACTCGTCACAAACTTAAACTTATCGACCAGTTACACTCAACTTACAATACTCCTCAATATCACCCGGTATCGCTCACAATAGTGTTCATCTCTGACACACCGAGCTGAGAAACAACCGTATCACTCTCTTCGTCACTCTCGCGCACGAAGCCTCGAAATACGGAAGGCATTTAAGTTCCGACACCCATACAGATTGTTAGCCCTAAATCTATCTCTAGCATCCAGAAACTAACAGATAATTATCCTTAATCGAAGTTTGTGAAGTTTATCTCTAACACGACCCAAACCCCGTGCATTTAAGCAAAAATCAAGAACAATCACCAATAGAGATTTGTAAAGCAAATTAAATATAACGCCATGGGCGACAAATATACATGAGATCAAAGTACAAACATATAAAAACCCAACAAGATAGAGTTTACAAAAAGAGGAAAAAGAGATAAACCAACACTTCTCGAGTTGTCAAGCCGATCGATGAGAATCCACCTCCGATTCGACAAGATGCAAGCTCCATTTGTTGTTTTCAAGCTAATCCTATGAAGGAATGAAGTTTGATGGAGTTGGGAGCAAAAAATACCCAAAACCATCCCAAAAAATGTGTTTTTTCACTATATTTATTGTTGTCAAAGTCGCAGACCGCGCTCAGCGCGCTATGGGCGCTCTTTTTAAAGTTAAACCGCCTTAAAAGCGCGCTCAGCGGGCTTGGAGCGCGCTCAGCGCGCAACTTGCTGGAATTTGCTTCTTCCGGGGGCTTGGAGCGCGCTCAGCGCGCTCAAAGCATGCTCGAAAATTCAAAGCTTATTTTCTTCATAACTTTTGAACCGTAATTCCGTTTTTTGCCCGGTTCGAAGCGTTGGAAAGCTTATTCAATGCTCTATACAACAATGGCAAAATCCCACTGCTTGAATACCTACAAAAATGAGATAAAATCAATTAAACTCAATGATATTTACACGAATCGCAATATATACACTAAAAAGTAAACTATACGCATTTATAAACAAAACAGGGTTTATTCGTATGATATTTAACAAAAAGCCAAGATAAGTGCAACAAAACATATATACAAAAATAGCTACAATTTGCACTTATCAACTCTCCCCAACTTACATAATTGTTTGTCCTCAAACAAAGCCAACAACTAAAGGAACAAAAGCGAAATCCAAGAAATCACGCAACAACAAGTTTTTACAAACAAAAACAAATGCAATGGTTCAAATGAAAAACGGTACACACAAAGTAAATACTTACCACTAAACTACGACGATAACATAGTCACGAAACAAATGCAAAATACAAAAATCATGCCAAACATCCTAAAACAACACAAGTTCCAATGTGAATCACACCTAGCAAAAACAATCATCGGTAGATGAAAAACATAAAATGAGGGATTTTTCACTCACACAACAATCTTGCAAACAAAAGACTAAATTATGCATTCATCCAAAAATTCACATTGAACATACAAAGGCAAGAATCACAAGGACTTTCAAGGTTGTAACGTGGTCGGGTAAACAAACAATGGGCAATTCCTAAAGCTAATCGAAACAAAAACTTGCCTAAACCTAAGGGAGTGATCAACTCACAAAAGTTCAAACACAAAATTTCAATGAAACTTCTTCTTTCATCCCAAGTGTTACACAAAACACACAACTAATCTAGCATAATTATTGGAACTCTTTTTGTTTCCTTTTTCAAGGATTTTTTTTTTCTTTTTTTTTTTTCTTTCCTTTTCTTTGTCACATTTTTTTTCTTCTTTTTTTTTTTCTTTTTCAATCCTCATAGAATCCAACCAATGAGTACACAATCATTCTCTCCCCAACTTGAATTCAACCACATCATCATGTGAATACTCTCTACTTTCTAAGGCAAGGCAAAAAATCCATACAACAACACAAAGTTGAGGTCCAAGAAAAAAAAAACAATCAAGATCCACACAAAAAATGAATTTGACACTCATAGACAAGAATCAAACTCAAACAACATGGATAATGACCAAAGGCTCAAAGGGTTTACAAACTCTCACACACTCACAAGGTGAATTGACTATTTGGCTAGGGTGGTTATGCTCAAAATGAAACAAATGCCTTGATCCTTTTCATGCATTCATATACGCAATACAAACAACAGATTCAACATAATAAAATCCAGTTAGAACAAAATTGTCGGTACTCCGAGCATATAACAATGGAAGGCTTCCTCACAAAAAGGGTAGCAACTAAAGTGATTCACATACGAACAAGTATATAAAAGAATAAATGGCATGAAAGTTTGTAAAAAGCCTAAGTATCATGAATATGCTAAAGTATAGAAAGCGATAAATACATACCTTGAACGTGTACAAAACTTTAAACACTATCATTACCACGCATTCGCAAGTTGAAATGATAAAAAATGGACAAACACCGAATGCGACTTCAAGCAATCGAGCCAAAATTTGAGTCCAAACAATCAACAAAAGAATTAGAAAAATTACTAATAATTACTAATATATAAGGCCTTGGTGGAAGTGGGAAAAAGGGGGAACCAAGTGAACAATTAAAAGAAATCACTGGCTCAGCACAGCAGAGCGCGCTCAGCGCACTACACCAGAATCAGAAAAACCAGTACAGCAACAAGGTTCTGGTGTAGGCCTCCACTTAACACCTACACAATCTCATATACAATGAAAAAGTAATAACGGAACAAAAAACGATAAAACATGCTTGTTTTACGTCGTAAGCTCGACGCCTATTATTTATACACACTTCTCCAAGTTGCCTCTATACACGGTTAGCGCTCACCGACGACGGAAACTAACCAAACACTTAGCAAACGTGAAGAGAAACAAACATATACACTAAATTTACAATTATGTAAAACATGTAAAATTCACAAATATGGTAAACATATACAAGTATCAATATAAACAAGTGAAAATAGACAATATATACGATATCTACAAAACTCAAAAACAAAGAAACTATTGCAATGTGATTCAATAAAAACACCGATCCCCGGCAACGGCGCCATTTTGTTGGTAGCGAAATATAGCGGCAAGCAACAAATATTTTGGAAGTATTTTTCTGGGAATTATCGTGTCCACAGAGATCGGTGCTACTGAACTGCCGTTCGACAATTTAATTGTTAATGAGTTTGGGTTTAATTAGTTTAAAGCGTAAAAACCGAAAAGTAAATAAAAACACAAGAAAATTCATTCGTCAGAGAGAAAAGACTTATCAAGCATGTATATATTCCACTCGTCACAAACTTAAACTTATCGACCAGTTACACTCAACTTACAATACTCCTCAATATCACCCGGTATCGCTCACAATAGTGTTCATCTCTGACACACCGAGCTGAGAAACAACCGTATCACTCTCTTCGTCACTCTCGCGCACGAAGCCTCGAAATACGGAAGGCATTTAAGTTCCGACACCCATACAGATTGTTAGCCCTAAATCTATCTCTAGCATCCAGAAACTAACAGATAATTATCCTTAATCGAAGTTTGTGAAGTTTATCTCTAACACGACCCAAACCCCGTGCATTTAAGCAAAAATCAAGAACAATCACCAATAGAGATTTGTAAAGCAAATTAAATATAACGCCATGGGCGACAAATATACATGAGATCAAAGTACAAACATATAAAAACCCAACAAGATAGAGTTTACAAAAAGAGGAAAAAGAGATAAACCAACACTTCTCGAGTTGTCAAGCCGATCGATGAGAATCCACCTCCGATTCGACAAGATGCAAGCTCCATTTGTTGTTTTCAAGCTAATCCTATGAAGGAATGAAGTTTGATGGAGTTGGGAGCAAAAAATACCTAAAACCATCCCAAAAAATGTGTTTTTTCACTATATTTATTGTTGTCAAAGTCGCAGACCGCGCTCAGCGCGCTATGGGCGCTCTTTTTAAAGTTAAACCGCCTTAAAAGCGCGCTCAGCGGGCTTGGAGCGCGCTCAGCGCGCAACTTGCTGGAATTTGCTTCTTCCGGGGGCTTGGAGCGCGCTCAGCGCGCTCAAAGCATGCTCGAAAATTCAAAGCTTATTTTCTTCATAACTTTTGAACCGTAATTCCGTTTTTTGCCCGGTTCGAAGCGTTGGAAAGCTTATTCAATGCTCTATACAACAATGGCAAAATTCCACTGCTTGAATACCTACAAAAATGAGATAAAATCAATTAAACTCAATGATATTTACACGAATCGCAATATATACACTAAAATGTAAACTATACGCATTTATAAACAAAACATGGTTTATTCGTATGATATTTAACAAAAAGCCAAGATAAGTGCAACAAAACATATATACAAAAATAGCTACAATTTGCACTTATCACATGCTAATGTGATAGTTTTTGGAAAGCATTAAATTATTTAAGTGTTAATGAGCATGACAGGTGTTGTATGATGAATTGAAATTATATGTGACACCCTATTATGAAAGGCATGACATTTACTCTGATTTATTTATATATTTTCCGCGGGATTTAGAAGGGTGTTACATTAGTGGTATCAGAGCAGGTCGGTCCATCCGGCTAGGTTGTCTAATGTTGTCTATTCCCTAGTATGCGACATGTGTATGAAAACACTGTCGGTACGCGTTTGTCTCTCTAACCTTTGTCTGCAGGAGTGGGATTGAAACAAGTGGGGGAGGAGTTTGTGCTTCTCTAAGATGCTTCAAGTGTGGAGTGGTGGCTCAGTGTATCTTTGAACACTATTAAAGTTTGGTAAAGATGGTTTATGCCCCATCATGATTGTCGACTGTCTATTGACAAATTGAGGAAGTGATCACCCTTATTCTCTTGTTGATAGTAGATGAGATCGTGTTGGATGGAATAGACGTGTCTTGCGAGCTTAAATGGTGTGTGTGCAATGAATTGCTTGGAGTTAAGCCAAGTGCTTACAGATTGTTTTGATGAGTCTGTGCAGGATGGTGCAAAGATGTTTATGTTGATGGCAACTTTGAATATTAGTGAAAATGGAGAAGTTGGTGTTTTGCAAATTTTTTGTGATTTTCCAGAAGTTTTTCTGATGAGATAAGTGATTTACCGCCGGAACGTGAGGTGGAGTTTGCAATCGACTTAGTTCCTGGAACTAGTCCGGTATTGATGGCTCCATATCGTATGTCCCCATCAGAATTAAAAGAGTTGAAGAGTCAACTTGAAGATTTGCTTGAGAAGAGGTTTATTCGTTCGAGTGTGACACCGTGGGGTGCACCAATTTTGTTGGTTAAGAAGAAAGAAGGTTCTATGAGACTTTGTGTGGACTACAGACAATTAAAGGTGACTATTAAGAAAAGTATCCACTTCCGAGGATTGATGATTTTATGGATCAGTTGGTTGGTACAAGTGTGTTCAGTAAGATAGATTTGAGATCTAGGTATCATCAGATCGTGCGAAGGCTGAAGATATTCAAAAGATTGCTTTTAGAACGAGGTATGGACATTATGAGTATTCCGTGATGCCAATTGGTGTGACTAATGCACTAGGTGTAGTTATGGAGTACATGAACATGATTTTCCATCCTTATTTGGATAAGTTTATGGTTGTGTTCATTGATGATATTTTGATATATTCGAAGAGTGAAGAAGATCATGCTGAGCATCTGAAGATTGTTATATGTGTTGAAAGAGAAGCAGTTGTATGCTAAACTTTCTAAGTGCAAGTTTTGGTTGAAGGAAGTGAGTTTTCTTGGCCATGTGATTTCGAGTAGAGGTATTGCAGTTTATTCGTCGAAGGTTGAAGCGGTGTCGCAATGGGAGACTCCGAAATCAGTTTTAGAGATTAGAAGTTTTCTTGGTCTGGCAGGTTATTATCGAAACTCATTGAAGGATTTGCCAAGTTATCTTTGCCGTTGACGTAGTTGACTAGGAAGGGTCAAGCTTTTGTTTGGGATGCAAAGTGTGAAGAAAGTTTCCAAGAGCTTAAGAAAAGATTGACGACAACTCCTGTTTTGATTTTGCCGAATCTGTCAGAACCATTTGTTGTGTATGGTGATGCTTCTTTGATGGGTTTGGGAGGTGTGTTAATGCAACAACGTCAGGTTGTAGCTTATGCTTCGAGGCAACTTAAAGTGCATGAGAGGAATTATCCGACGCATGACTTAGAGTTGGTCGCTGTTGTGTTTGTGTTAAAACTTTGGAGGCATTATTTGTCTAGTACGAGATTTGAGGTGTATAGTGATCATAAGAGTTTGAAGTATCTCTTTGACCAGAAAGAATTGAATGCGAGGCAAAGGAGGTGGTTGGAACTTTTGAGAGATTATGATTTTGGTTTGAATTACCATCCGGGTAAAGCAAACGTGGTAGCTGATGCGTTGGGTAGGTAATCTTTGCATATACCGATGATGATGGTAAAAGAGTTGGAAATGATTGAACAATTTCGTGATTTGAGTTTGGTGTGTGAGAAGACTTCTTATGAAGTTAAGCTTGGTATGTTGAAGCTTACTAGTGACATTCTTGATGAGATTCGAGAAGGTCAGATATCTGATTTGAGTTTGGTAGATCGGTTGACTTTGATCAATCAAGGTCAAGGTGGTGATTTTTGGATTGATGAGAATGGTATCATGAGATGTCGTGATAGAGTTTGTGTTTCAGATATTGTTGAGCTGAAGAAGAGTATTCTTGAGGAAGAGCATCATAGTGGATTGAGCATTCATCCCGGTGCTACTAAGATGTATCAAGATTTGAGGAAAGTATTTTGGTGGCCTCATATGAAGAAGGATATTGCAAAGTTTGTGTATTCTTGTTTGACTTGTCAGAAGTCGAAGATCGAACATCAGAAACCGTCAGGTTTGATGCAGTCGTTATCTATTCCTGAGTTGTTCGTTTGAGGTAATTTTCGAGGGCGAAAATCTTTTAAGTGGGGGAGGGTTGTAACACCCCAATTTTAGTAATTATTTATTTATATAAATTAATTGAGTGATTTGATAAATTAATTGATTTATATGATTGATTTGATTTAAATAAATTATTTGAATTATTTGATTTAGTGAATTTATATGAATTGTTTGATTTATATGAATTATTGGGTTTATATAAATTAATTGGTTTATTTAATTTATTGAGTTAAATTGTTTTAATTGATTCAATTGAAATATATGCTATATTAAATTAATTGAATTAATGAAATTATTTAATTATTTGAAAATAATTGATTTGTTGGATTTATCTAATTATTTGATTTAATTAGAATTTTTGGAATTAAGTAATTTATTTAATTTAATTCAATTTGGTGGAATAATATAAAATTGCTAGACTTTAGTTGGGTTTAGTGTAATGTGTGAATAATAAGTGAATGAGTTGGTTTATGTCCACTTGGTTTAAGATAATTTAGGGTTTTAGAAAAACAAAAGATAGTAAGGATATTGGGAACAAGAGAAGGAAAAGAAGAGAAGAAGAAGAGTTGAGAAGAAGAGGAAATCAAACCCAACTCAAGATATCATCCAAAAATAAGGTAAGTGTGAGTTTTTTCTCATTATTGAGATTATTGAATGAAGATTAATGGGTAGAAATAGATTTAGAGTCAAATCCCCAAAAAATTTATTTGAGATTGAAATTATTAGGTTAATATTAATTTCTGAAAATTATTAATTTTTGGGTGTTAGAATTGATTTTTTTGTAATATTTTAGAGACCCATTTAATATTTAGAGTACTCATTGGAGTTGGAAATTGGAATTGAGTAGCAAAATGAGGAACCAATTGTGTGAATTGAAATGTGAACCTTGTTATTTAATTGTTGTTGAAGCGCCTATGATTATTAGGATAATTATCATGTGACCCTTGCTTTATATTATGTCACTGTTGAACTAAGAAACAAAAAGAAAATATTGTGATGCTTTAGCACTGTAGCGACATGTAATGTGTAGTGAAAATGCTGCTCATGGAATTTAGATATGTTTTATGTGTGTATATAATGCATTGCTGGAATCTATCATATAAGAAAAAAATGTGGTCTTAAAAACTCCTAATTACCTTTATTAGTAGATAATCTGCCACTTGGCAACTTAAAACAACAATGATGCGCCACTTGGCAACTTAACCATTCTAATCCAAAACTTAACCAATTCTACTCCTATCCATTTGATAAAATAATGTAGCCACCATCCTTTTTCACGAGCACTACAAAAACTATTCTTCTTCAATGTTATCAGAAATTGTCTCTCTCACCCATTACAACCACTCTCACCCATTACACCCACGATTGCTGTTGAAAACCACCACCCCTTTGGAAACGCAAAGAGACTGTGCAATTGTCATTGAATCTGACGAAGAGACTGATGATGCAACGTTTGGTTGATCATGTCCTCGTCGTCACTAAAGAGTAAGTTGGACATTTGTTTTTGTTTTTATAATGAGGTTTTGTAGTGTAATTAGATTGTTATTAAGAGGGTTTTTGATGAAATGATTAAATGATAAGCAAATTTTTGGTGAATTATTGTTGTTGGATTCTGCTGATTGTGGAGGAATTTATATTAATTAAATGCTTAATTGGTTTCATTTGATTGTTTAATGGAGTTAAATTTCCCTTTTGGTTCTGTTATACTTCAATGATATCCACTAATTTTCAAGCATGTTTTCATTTTTTGGTGTTAATTAATTGTTATTCTAAAGGATTTGGTTAAAATTTTGCTTAATTTGTTACTTTGTTGGAAGGATTTAGCAAAAAAAAAGTCATGTTTGTTAGGGTTTTAATGGTTTTCTGTGCAGGTCAGTGAAAGCTGTTACTTGTGAGTCATTGAAGGTATTCATGGTTGGGAACTCAGACCGACTTTTCGAGGACCGCGGTTTCTGCGTTGGATGGAGAAGTAAGACTTTCCGTCACCGCGTTAGTAGCTATAGCACTAAGTTTTGGTATAAAATGCTGTCAAATAACGATGCTATTTTCTTCACCGTGTTTTTTCCTTTTGTAGTGGTGCGTCGTCTTTCAACCAATTCATCCATTAACTATCTATGGATTCCGATAACTCAAGCCTCGAATACTAGTCATTCGGAGAAGAAGATAGTGATAGATATGAATGCCCTTCGTCTCCGACATCTCATAGTTCTAGAGCTTCTAAAGCTGCTTTTCCTATAAACAGTAGGCATCAGATGAACTGGATCCAATATATCTTACTTTGGATTTTACTTCCTGTAAAGTTCTTGCTGAGGATTCCGCTTCGACTTCTCCATTTAGCTTATTTTGTGGTGTTAAAAGTACTACATATCTCTAGAGAGAAACGCCCTTCACATTTACATGCATATAGGAGAGTGCAAAGCATCAAGGATCAATTTATCCACCGTGCTATTGATAGGAGACGCGACATTGTAGAGGTTCGTAGCAACAATTTCTATTGATTAAATTTTTCATTATGTTTATAAAGAATTTTTGCTCTGTCAATAAATCGTAATCGTCAAATATTGCTAAGTATATTTATTTTGTCAAACAGGATCTTCATCTCGGCATAGAGATATGTATAGAAACTTTTTTCGATGTTGTTCGCAAAGGAGCACATCTTCTTCTATCTCTGACAAAAGTTTTAGATGCATTATTCAGGTTGTTTTCGTCTCACAAAAGTGGCAATGAAGAAATTCGCTATTCTGCTTAGGATGCATCGACTTTTACATCCACGCTAGGGGACGAAGACCCTGCACCTTCTGAGAGGAAAATCAACTATCAGTCTTTGAATACAGAAGCGCAGATATGTCAGGATGTCATAACAGATCTCGGGTAATTTCTGTCGTGTAGCTTCCTTCATATACAATCTGAATTGCTTGCAGCCAGAAATCTCACACATTGTGTAGCCAGAACATCAGTGGTCGTTGGATCGAGCCCAAACGGTTCAAATTTTATATCAGATTTTTTTTTATTTTTATGAGCATGAAATCTAGACCGTCTGATCTCGACCCAACAACCACCTATGTGTTTGGTTTGTTGAATACAAGCAATCCAAATTCCTTTATATATGTTTTCGTTTTATTTTGGCATCTTATTTTCCAACTTCATGATTTCTCATTATACTTTTGACAGGTATCCGTACGAAGCTATTCATGTGATTACTGCTGACGGATATATTCTTCTTTTGGAAAAAATACCTAGGTAAAACTTTCACTTTTTACTGAATAATAAATGGATCTTCGTCAATTCAATGATATACCGAGTTCAACACTTATTTATGACTAGCATCCAGACGGGCACTCCCATGACCGTCTGTCCGTTTTCTTTAGTATGCACACATGTGAAGATATAAACGGAATTTTACTACTATGGAATTCAGAAATGGATATGTCTAATCCTGTAATCTGATTTCACAGGCGAGATGCTAAAAAAGCTGTTTTTCTTCAGCATGGTGTTTTTGATTCATCAATGGGGTCAGTTATGTTATCTCTATTTTGCTCGGTTCTTGCTTGATTAAGCGATTTAATTTACTTATACAAGTTCAAGGATTTATTTAGTATAGTATACACGTTTGAAAAGTCATATTTGGAAGAAAAAAATTTCTGCGATTTAGTTAACTAATAAACTTTTTTATTTATTTATTTATTTATATTTTTTATTTTGATTTAGTTGGGTATCGAATGGTGTTGTTGGTTCTCCAGCTTTTGCGGCATATGATCAAGGTTTGTTATATAATTATCAAGTTAATATACGTTTGCTTTCGTAAATAATTTTTTTTCGGAATTATTAATGCAGAGTTTGGTTCTATCTGCAGGGTACGATGTATTTCTCGGGAACTTTCGCGGTTTGGTTTCTAGAGAACACGTCAACAAGAACATATCATCGCGTCAGTAAGTTCTCAAAACAAATCTCATTGATGCTGTTTTGTTGAATAAACTATGTGATTTCTGTTTTGTCATTTGAGTTTAATTTGATATAATCTGGTTTTGCATCGTATGCAGATATTGGCAGTACTCCGTCAACGAGCATGCGACGGAGGATATTCCTGCCATGATAGAGAAAATTGATGAAGTGAAAACTGCTGAATTAAAGCTCAGGAAACCGATGACGATAAGCTTTACAAGCTTTGTGCAATTTCTCATAGTTTAGGAGGAGCTGCTATGATAATGTATATTGTTACGCGAAGGATAGAAGAGAAGCCACATAGGCTTTCAAGATTGATTTTACTATCTCCGCCCGGGTTTCACGATGATTCTAACATAGTTTTTTCTATGGCAGAGATTCTATTAACTATTGCGGCTCCCATTTTGTCTCATGTTGTGCCTGCGTTTTATATACCTACACGATTTTTTCGCATGCTTGTGTTTAAGTTAGCTCGGGATCTTCATAATCTACCTGCAGTTGGAGAACTGGTTCAAACCTTAATGAGTTAGTTGTTGGTGGAGATAGCTCGAATTGGGTCGGAGTTTTAGGACTACCACACTACAACATGAATGACATGCCGGGAGTGTCTTTTCGTGTTGCACTCCATCTTGCACAGATTAAACGTGTTGGAAGGTTTAAAATGTTCGATTACGGGAGTGCCTCTGCTAGCTCGTGTATTCCGAAATATAGTGCAAATGAATTTCATAATGTATAGATGGTAAAGCGGCTGTTTTTGATATGAAGTTAGTTTACTATCCTGTTAGCCACTACCACATATATGAAGAGAGTGAAAAAAGAAAAGAAAAGACATTGGTGATTTTCAAACATATTCAATAGTAACGCTTAAAAATAGTTTTCATCTTTTGATTTGCTTATTCAAATACATTCTGAGAACAAATGCGCGTCACCGACGTGCACCCATGCAAACGCACATGTATCATTGCACCAAATTTTCTTCATTAATTGAAGTTTATACCATTAAAATAATAATTTAAGAAATATTTTCCATTGATGTAAAAGAGAAATATATATTTATATTATAATAGTAATTTATTGTTTTAAAGTTATAACAAACTATTGTTTTAATATCATATTAAATAATAGTAATTTAAATTTACTATATCCTTATCATTAATTGAGTAATATATTGGGTAAATAATGATAATTTTTTTAAGGAATTCTTTTTTTTTTATATATATAATATATTTTTTATTTTCTATTAAATTTTATTATGACTAATACTTTTTATGGGCAGTTTTCAAAATTCTCACATTTAAAAAGGAATTAATATATAAGAAAGTCTTAATGGTTTTTTAATCTTAATGTTTTAATATCATTAATTATGCCTAGGAAAAATTGAAGCAATAATATCAAACCATTTTTTTAACAACTTAATGTCCTTCCTAATCACACCATCTCTATGGACTGAAATAGAAGTTTATTTTTCTTCATTTGGTTTATGCTACATCAGTTGTGTGTATGCTACACTCATTAGACCAAGAAATAATGGTGCCCCATAATTGGATATAAAGCATAACTATGGTTTGGGGAATACACTGTATTGCATTTCTTTTATTGAAAAACGCAAAGTTTTCATTGATTAAAATGAAAATTGTGAAGTATTTTCATTTTCTTTTGATTTAAATTATATGTATTAAAATCTTAAGCTACTGTAGTGAAATATAAGAATAGACATATATAATAGAAAGTGTAGTGGGTAACGAAAATTATTTCCATGCCCTATACTGTGATAAAACTTTATTAATTAATAAAACCTTATTAAATATTAATTATTTATTTTAAATATTGAAAAATTAATAAAATATTGAATATTTATAAATAGTGAATATTTATTTAAAATATTGAATGTTTATTTAATATTGAATAATTATTAATTATTTATTAAAATATTGAAATCTTAATTGAATATTAATTATTCAATTAGATATTGGTTATTTATTTAAATAATAATTAATTATTCAAATATTGATTATTTATCAAAATATTGATTTATTTATTAAAATAACGATTGTTGGTTAAAATATTGATTAATTATTGAATATGGAATAATTATTAAAATGTTTAATAATTACTAAATAATTATTAATATTGAGTAGTATTGAATATTTACTAAATATTGAAATATTAATTTTAAATATTGAATTATTTATTGAATAATTGAATTAATTAGTGAATATTGGATTATTTAATTGAATATTGAATTATTTATTAAATATTGACTAATTATTAAAGTATTGGATTTTTATTGAATATTGACTATTTATTGAATATTGATTCAATTATTGTTGATGGATTAATTATTCTATATTTAATCGGTAATTTGTGTTTTGTGAGTTGTGATTAGATCGAGTCGATCCTTGTGTATTATTTGCTAATTGAGGTGATGATGTTTAAAGTATGACTACCTTAATTATGAAATGTGTTTGTGTGTGCAATTATGTGATAATTCAAGTGTGATGAATTATTGATGATATGCTTGGAGATTAAGATTAGGGAATGATTTTAATTGCATATGGTTGTTGATTACATACTCATCATTTGTGTCAAGAGGCAATGCTTGCTAGTTCTGTGGGAGATAGTGACTTGTCCCAAATCTAGAGTGGGGTTTGAAAGCTTAGGGGACGGACTTTTGTTTGTTATTGGTCTAGGGGACGGACCCGGTTTAAGTGTAAAAACTAAAAAATAATAACAAGTGTTGGTACCACATGGCATGAGTTGCATTGAGTCTTGCATCGAGTCACATAGCATATATATTTATTATATGAAAGTATGTGTATATATGTGACTTGTTAGATTAATGAAATTGTGAATGATATGGTTACTCGAGTGATACTTGTTGATGAAACCTTGAAGTGTAAGAATAATTGTAATTATGTTTGTATGCCTTTGAATTAATTATTATCTTATGATTTCAATAATGATGTGAATTCTCACCCTTCTGTTGGAATGGTGTTTTATACGACATCGCTCAGGTACCGAGGAGTAGAGTTGATTCTAGCGCGAAGTAGCCGTTGGAGTAGCTGATTTAGTTTCTGTATTTATGTTGGGTCGAGTCATGCTCTGATCATGTAACACTGAGATTGTTTCGGTTTATGTCTGAGAGATACATTATGTACTCTACTTTATGCTTGTATGTCTATTCTAATTGTACGAAGTTTTGGCTTTTATGCCTAAGTATTTATTATGAATGTGATGAGCATGAAACTTTCTTTATGTCAATTATGAGTAACTTGAATCCGCTGCTACATGCTAATGTGATAGTTTTTGGAAAGCATTAAATTATTTAAGTGTTAATGAGCATGACAGATGTTGTATGGTGAATTGAAATTATATGTGACACCCTATTATGAAAGGCATGACATTTACTCTGATTTATTTATATATTTTCTGCGGTGTTTAGAAGGGTGTTACAGAAGACAACAGAGACACTTTTAAGTTTTAATTATAAAATCTAAATGCCCTATCTGACATAAAATTACTCCAACCAAACGGTGCTTCTTCATCATCATCTGAATCGGCCGTTGCTGTCATCCTTCTCTTTCTTCTTGATCTCCTTCTTCTCCTCCTGGATCGTATTCCTTGCAAGGCGACCGCCTGTTGGGTCTGTACAGCTTGTTCGGGCTGGACAGGTTGGACCTCTGCAGCCTCTGTGACCTGGAAACTTCTTGGACATCTACAACTTCTACGACCTGGACAACTTCTTGGACATCTACAACATCTTTAACCACACGCGCAATTTGTTGGACTTCTTGGACAACTTTAACATCTACAGTTTGTTGGACCTGGACTGCATTGTTGAAACTCATTTTGATTAATTCTCTTCAATGATGCTGCTTGTGTGATGGTAAGAAGAGGAATAGCGTATTTATAATGATTTCTCTGATTCTTCATCTTCTTTTTACATTGAAAATCTAGTCGTTTTAGTTGAAAGTCATTATTATTTCTTTAATTCAAAAACCATTGCTGGTTCTTCATCTTCCTCATTCATTTTTTATTATATTCTTATTTAAGATGGGGCAATGGAAATCAAAACATTAAATAAACTAATATAGGCCCTAATGCTATTTACATAAGAAGTGGTAATGTGTGTTTAAGGAATAATGGGCCCTAAGATGCCACACCATGATGTTCTTATAAATTTTTGTTATGTGTAAGACCCTAATTTTTTACCCCTAAGATTCCACATATCATTCACATTTTCATGTGCATCTTTACCACAAACAAGATCACACATTGGTTCCCTCGTCCCTTTCATCTTTGGGTTTATGCCTTGCAGGGTTTACTGATCATCTGGGTGTTTCTTATTCACTTTATTGCTTTATTTGTTTATATTTTACTAACCTTAACCAAAACCCAAAAATATTTTGTTTTCTCTTTATTGACATTTTCAGGGGAAGAACAGGTTAAAAATGCCAAAATAACAGTCCCACAGCTCGAATGAATTTTATCTGAGAAAAGTCAAAGTTGATCCGTAATCATGTCAAATTTATCTGGTCAAGGATTCCCCCAAGTTTTAATTGATTATTATTCAAGGAATTCCAAGGTTCATGTGTTTATTTCCATGCCTTCTTTGACGAGCAAAATAATCGAGCCGAACCACAACAGTGCATTCAAAAGAAGTATTTTTTCAAATTTGCACTAAGTAATCGGTTATCATATAGTCTGTAACCAGTTACCCTCGTGGAAATTTGAAAAAAATACAGCAAATTCAAATTCAGCAATTTTCACACCAATTCTCATCATTTTGATCACATTTGGAATATTCTAGACCATCTCATTTTAATTCCATACATCATCATAATTAATTTCTACCACACACCTTCACTAATCAACACTCTTTTATGAATTTCCCTCCAAATTCAAATTCCAAGCCTAATTTTGATCTTCTAAACCAAATTCCAAACCACCAAATTCCCAAGCCTAAACTCTTTAAATAGAGCCCTCATTTCATTCATTTCACAAGCTTTTGATAGCCAAAAAATCTCTTACAAATTCTCTCGCCAACCACAAAATCCACCAAAGCTCACTTTTCTTCTTTTGAAAGTTAACAAGAATTCACATTGAATCTTGTTCAACTTTGAGCTAAACCTTCATCCAAACTTGTTTTATTCATCAATTCTCATAGATCAAGGCTTTGGTGTTTGGATCTTGAAGCAATTTGAAAGAATTTTCAGATTTGAAGTGGTAATTCATCTTTCACCATTGTTGAAGCTTCATCTTCATCTTCCATAATGTAGATCTTTGGAGATCTTTGTTACTTGATCCTTTGGATCTTGTAATTGTGTTTAATTGTTGGTTTTTGCTGTTATTTTACTTTAAATTTTGTGCAATTTCAGTTCCATGATCACAAGGTGTTTGTAAAAGGTTTTGAAAGTGGATCATGGTGAATTTTGCACAATTTTCTGCATTCTGGTGCAGAGTAACCGGTTAGCAGATATGTAGTAACCGGTTACTCTGTGTTAATTTTGAAAAACTGCGCTTATTTTGAACTAAGTAACCGGTTAGCAGATATGCAGTAACCGGTTACTTCGAAATAGAATGCACATTTTGACTTGTTTTTGGGGCTGTTTTAGTTCCTTTTCCATTTTCTTCCCTTTCCTTTTGTTCTTAGCCTTAGATCACATAATTGTGTGGTTTAATTTGGCTTTCTCTTCATCTACATCTCTTTTCTTTTGATCGATGAAAGTCTAATGGATCTTAGAATTTCTTTGTTGAATTATTGATCAAGACTAAATCATTACCTATTTTCTTTTCGTGCGGTATTGCTTTCGGATGACGATCTACATATCGTTCATCTAGCATAAATTAGCACAAAGATTTATTGACCGGCCTCATTGTAGGGTAATTACTCCGTAAATTACTCGGTGATTGCTTAACATAGTGCAACATTTGTCCCTCTTTATCCAATTCGGAATTTGAACTTTCGTGGCCCGGACCTTGATTGGTCGCGTCAACCCAATGTTGGTTTATCTTTTGTATTAGGTTCAAAATCTTTGAAGCTTGTTGTTGTAAAGGCTTTGATTCTATCAATGTTCTAACAAGTCTTCACTAACCTTGACATAAGTACATTGTTTAATCACTATAGTTCAAGACGCGAAACAGAATAATCGGTGGAGGCTTATGGAACTAGAGCCTTGTGCTACTAATTACTAACTTCTAACTTTTTTACGTTTCCTTCTCGCTCCCTGTCTCTCTTTTACTTTTATGCTCCATTATTATCATTTCATATCATGTTTATGCTTTCCGCAATTTTTTCTTTGTCTACTTGGACCAAAAACACTAATAAAGGCCAAAACCTCTAAAAAACTTGTGTTTCTAATCTTGGACTATGGTTACTATCCTTTGCAATGAACATGAAGTTTTGTAGACCTTGGACTTCAATGCTATTCTTGGATCCTTGGACCCTTGGACTTAGAACTAGGACCTTCTCCCTTTGTTTTGGAATTATGGTTCGAAGACTAAAGAGCTTGCTTGTGTGGTTAGGCTATTCTTATCCTTAGCTTTTACTTTATGCTTTAGGATAGTCACTTCTTCTCCACCAATTCTTCAATTTTCAAAACTTTCTCTCTTTTTTCAAAACCTTATTGTTTTCAAACTACCACCTCTTTCATAATCAAACCTTGACTTTTGTCAAGTGACTTTACTCTTTTCTTTTCATTTCTTAACAAATGCTAAACTACATAAGCACGTTGACACCTTTTTCAAAAGACTTAAAAAACATCAAACTCATCACTCTCTTTTTGTGCCCTTGTGCACTTTCTCTTTTAAATCTTTTTCATAAGTTTAGACATGATTCATTTCTTTAAGAGGAATTATTCGCTTGGAAATGACGACTTGTCTTTACATTTAAAATCAACCAAAACAAACAAATTTCATTCTTTGAACCACGAACTACGAGGTTTTGATCCTACATTGCACATCGTGGGTACGTAGGCATGAGGCGATAAGTCTCTCCAAACACAAAAATCTAAAAAAATGCTTCTCTTCTCATCTACTCAATCACTTTTCAAACAAACAATTTCAGACCAAAAGCGTAAATATTTTAAAGGGTTCCTATAGAGTACTATAGACGTTTTGGGTGCTAACACCTTCCCTTAACGTAACCAACCCCCTTACCCAGTCTCTGTTCACTTGTTCTTGTTGTAGAGCTTGTGTAGGTTTTGTTCGCTCTTTTTCCTTTCCTTGTTGGATAAAATAAAAGTGCGGTGGCGACTCTTGCTTTTCGAGTTAAGTTAATCAATAGCTTACACTCACGATTTTGCCGCTATATTATGTATAAAACATTACTAAAATAACCTGTCACAAAACATTAAACAATGATGATATAAAAACATTCATTGATGATGCATGTGCATGGTTACGATGACAAAATTTAGATTAGAAGTTTTAGTACACAAACATCAAACTGGACCAGATTACGAATAAATTAAGTTTAAAGTAGAAGAAAATAGAACTAACATGCTTATTTCCAGGACTGCTACCCAAAAAACATGCACGGTCTGCTTTGATGTCATTGTTCCATTCAGTCCCTGAATAGTTTCCTCAACATTTTTTCTGTTACAGAAACAACTTGAAGACATTAAAACATAACGTATATGGCAAACGAGGCATAAATAACAAACTACTGATGATACCTAACACCAACTTGAACATCAGGCCTACCAGATTTCTTGCAAAACTTTGCAGAACCCTGATAAAAGGAATGAAGATGTTGAAGAATACCTGATAACCTTTGCAAAACTTTGCAAAATTTTGCAGAACCCTGATAACCTAAAGCATATGAAACATGTACTCTCATACTGACTTGAGCATATACAACATAAACAAAAAAAGAATGAAGATGTTGAAGAATACCGTACTTCGAAGCTGAGAAATCAAATGAAGGAAGAGGGTGAATATTTGATCATATATAACATAAACCAAGATAAAAGAAATGAAGTTGTTGAATAGTACCGTACTGAGAAAGATGAAAATTTGAGCTCCAAATGAATGGATACGAAGAAAGTAAAGATTACGCCACCGCTGTCGTCTCTGGCTCGCTTGTTCGCCTAGGGCGTCTTATGAAAGAAATACATATTAAGTTTTGTTTTTAATTTATCAGTAAACCATTAAATCTTGGTTGTGTTACTCAATCGTAGTGGAAATGTGAGTCCTCTAACAACGATTGACTTTCTTCACCGTTGTAAAATCATTTACAATTTATTTTTTAAATAATGGACTTAAGTGACACAAGACTATAACAATGGTTGTTTAAACTAACTGTTGTAAAATCATTTACATTTTATTTTTTAAGTAATTGACTTAAGTGACACAAGCGTATAACAACGGTTGTTTAAACTAACCGTTGTAAAATAATTTACATTTTATTTTTTAAATAAAGGACTTAAGTGACACACGCTTAATATACTCTAAAAAATGAAAAAAAAATAAAGTTGCTGAGAATCGAAACTTGTCACACATCATTTATTACCACGATTTTTATAGCCAACCGTCATTAAATAACTGTTTATATATCCAACTACTCACTGAGCGCAAATATTTAATATATTACAACAGTGTACATTTTTTCGTTATAAATCTGTCGTTGTTGTTTGCACGTTTTGAATTAGTGCGGTTAGCATGACCCTTTGATGATAGTTTCTTATTTATCCTAAAAAAAATTATAACTAAATTTTATTAATTAAATCAATAAAACACGAAAAGCATGATTCTATTTTAATGTAAACAAAAAGAGAAAATAAAATCACATTTAAATTCTCTGAAGAACCAGTCAACAATCAACAGTAAGATGATCCCACTATATAACAAAATTGAAAACGCGATGGTAATTTAAATAATTTCACCTTTCTTTTTCACTATTGCAGATTTTTTTCGACCACGCGCTCGCAAGCACGTGGCACCGTCTTCACACTTTCTTCTTCATTCATTCTCCTTTACCGCATTTCCACTCCCACTATATATACTCATTCTCCTCAATTTTCAACACTTCTTTTCGTCAACTCCACCATCACAAAAACCTAACCCCCACGATAAACCTTTCTTCGTTTTCTCAAAACCCTAACCCTAGTTTCTTCTTCAGATTCAATTCAATCGAATTCGTTTTTCTCTGTGTGTTTTTGGATGAGTTGAATTGGATTGAGTAGATTGTAGATCGAGGAAGGAAAAGCGAAGAGGAGGAAATTGGATCGAAATTGGTTCTCAGCATCGAACGAACGAACGATGTCTGCTGCTGTGTGCGGAAGCAAGAGATCTTTCTTCGAAGAACTTCCTCCTTCTCCGCCGTTATCCAAGAGGCTTCGTTGTTCATCTGCTACTTCTCCGATTCGTTATCCTACGCCATCACTCTTCGACCAGCTTCGTAATCTCTTCCCTCACATGGAACAACAGGTACTTTTTCGTTTTTTTTTTTTGATTTTTTTGGCTTTTATATATTTATTGAAAAATCTAAAATGTATTTAGTTTAGTTTAGTTTTATATTATCTTATTTTATGTATAGGTTAATGCCTGGATTTGTTTAGTTCATCTAATGAAAGATGATGATGCTGCTGCTGCTGTTAATTTGAATTTAGGAACTGATTATTGTATTATTTACGGTTGTATCTGTGTTGAAGATGATGATTATATGTTAATTTGGATTAACAACTGATTATTTTTTCAATTGGCGTTTTATTTTTTGTATGTTGAGTTTGAATTATATATATTTTAATAAAGGAGGATTCAATTTGAATGAGATATAGTGTTTGGTTGATAGAAGTGAAAATAATGCTATTCTTTTTAATGGAGGGAGGGAGGGAAAATGCCAGTCCATTGTATAATTGTATGCGATGTTTAATGTAAGAATGTTTTGCTAATGTATTGATGTTTGAGCTTTCAGGTTCTTGAGAGAGCTCTCCAAGAAAGTGACAATGATCTAGATGCTGCTATCAGGAGCCTGAATGAGCTTTACTTGGGAGCTGGGGGTGGGAGTTTTGGAACTGCTGAAGAATCAGAGATTGATGTCAGTGGGGATCAAGGTATGGTTGGCGTTGGAAAGTAAATTTTTGGTTAACTTGGTTGCTTTTGGTGTTTTTCGTTTTCTTTCATATTTAGGGGAACGAAGAGGTCGCAATTTTTGGTAATGTTGAAACGATAAGGCCCTGTTTACTTTGAAACACGTCTTAGAAAATGTTTTCAAAAAGTAAACAGGATCTAGGATCTAAAAACGTCTTTTCCAAAGTTTTCATTCTTCATCCCGTGGCATTTTTACAATTCTGATGACATTTTTTTTCTTCTTTTAATTCCATTCATCGGTGACCTCTCTCAGTCTCTCTGCTGTTTCAGTAACGCTGAGTGTCACTCCCTCAGTCCCTCTGTAACAAATCCTATCTACTCTCTTTATCAAAAAAAAAAAAAACAAATACATTCACCTTTACTCTCTTTTGTAATCGATCCGACCTACTCTATGTCACCCACTCACATGCACATTGCATGTTCACTCTTTGCTCACATTTTTTCTTTTCAAAATTTCTGGTAACTTTTTTCGGCCCACGAGCACACCACTAGTATGTTACTCTTTATTGACTGGGACAAGGGCTGTGAGGGACAGGTGGCTGAGATGAATGCCATGATGTCTATTCCAGCACTATAGTGCTCAATCATGGAGCGGCAAGGTCCAACACGATGCTTTTGGCTGGCAAGCCACTTTTAACCGATACAATGCCCATGAATCATGTCGTTATCAAGTCCCAATCACTCATGTGCTATTAGAGTTTAACGGGTGAAATCCCTCCAATACCCATTAATTTTAACCATTCTATTTTTTAAGGGTATGTCATTTAGAATATTTTAAGTGACCTAATTTTTGTTATTCTTCACGACTTCTCCTCATTATGTGCTTGTTTCATGAGACTCTTCTCACTACCCCCAGCTTTGTGCGTGTCTTCTTCTGCAAATTTTTCTCCCGTTCTCGTTGTTCTGCCTATGAACTGAGAAGGCCTCTGTTTCTCCACTGTTCCTTCTTTGTATTTTTGATTTGCTTCTCTGTGTTTTTTGGGCTTTCTGCGAGAACTATGGCATTACCAACCTGTGACAGTAAATGTTACTTTAAGCCTAGTGGTGACATCCTTTACATTGGCTTGGGAAAAGAATTATTTTGAAGGACATAAACAATAAAAACACCTGTTACTCTTTTTTTTTTTAGTTATTAATTATCAAGTATGATCATCTTTTTTAATTATGTGTATATTGCTATTTTTGAATGTTTATGCATCCTGTTGGGATTATGTTTAGTTTGTATATCTCTGCGCCACCATCTGAGATCTTAACAACATAGTTTGAATGGATTTTTAAAAAGTGTTGATTATTGGCAGTGAAATCATAAACCAAGATATTGATATGTCTTTGAAAAACTGTGCAGGTAAATTTGAAGATGATGTGAATGATCCTGCTTCTGAGAATCAGTCTACTTTGAAAAACCTTCCTGCAGATGGAGCTGAATGGATTGACTTTTTTGTTCGAGAAATGATGGTTGCTACCAGTGTTGATGATGCTAGAGCCCGTGCTGCTAGAATGCTGGAGGTTCTAGAGAAATCAATCAGTGAACGAGCAAAGGCTGAGGCAACAGATTCTCTTCAGAAGGTATTTAATTATTTATGCTATAGTCATTTACGACTCATCTTAAAATTGTATCGTCTTGTAGGTCACAAATGAGTCTCCTTTTTGAAGTGCAAGGATTATTGAACTATCTGTTGGGCAGTAGTGTGTGTATTGAAATTTGTTTCTTTTAGGAAGAGTATACAATGGTGTGTTATATAAGAAGTCTATGTAACTTCTTTAGTTGTACTTACTTATGTGTCAAGGTAACACTGGGGGGAACAGGGCGGAACAAACTTTCTTAGACAATCTATTCTATAGATCTTTTAATATTGTCAGGCATCTTCTTGCTGCTAAATCTTTTACAGCATATTTGTTGATAGCTTTTCAAGAATGGTTTTTATTATGATCAGAGTACCCAGATTTGTGGAAGTCCTGGCTATGATTTTTGTGATGCGTGGTTGACCTCTATGTGCATGCGTGCTCTTATACCCTTATATCTTAGAACCTATTAATGGGTTAGGAGTAACTGTATTGTATTTTCACCCTGTCATCCTCAATTGAGCTTTTATCTTAATCGGTATATGATGGTTTCATTTTCAGGAAAATTTGATGCTGAAGCAGCAAATTGAAGTGCTGATTAAGGAGAAAAATTCTTTTAAAAACGCATTCAGGATTCAGCACGAACGCCTTTCTGATTATGATAATAGGAACCAAGAATTGCAGCAGTTGAAGCAGTTGGCGTCTCAATACCAGGAACAGATCAGAACTCTTGAGGTCTGATTCAATTTTATCTCTTTTTTTGCATTGTCAAACAGATCGCTCTTAGTTATAAAGGAGTTAATATTTCTTGTAATTTGGTGTGAATCTTTTTAAAGATAGGATTCAGTTTTGATACTATCCCTTTCTATATGGGATAGAAGAGGGAAAAGTGGTGCGACTGCATAGGTATTAGAAACTACTTCCTGATTATAATTTTTGAGTTTCATGATTGTTTCCTGAATCTGAAGCACATTTTGTTCGGATACTAGTAACTAGAAATACATTACTGTCATGTAATAATCTCTCTTTGGGGTTGGGACTCTGGAGTTATTTCTGTAATCTGCCAAATACTATATGTAGGTTTTGAAGTTATCGTTGGGAGGTTCACATTAGTCGGTCTTCTATTAATTTCCTTCCTTCTGTCGGATACGCAATTCTGCTTCGGCTGAAAACAAGGAGGGGCCAATGCTCAATTATTGCATACGATAAGAAATTAATTTTACCTATAAAATAAATTTGGTTCCTTGTTCTATTACACATTATTGAAGTGGTTGATAAACAATCTGAACTAAACAACTTTCAAAGTTAAGCTCTTGTACTTAAAATTTTTTTTTTCATACATGCTGATGAATTCTATGTGTTTGTCAACAGATGAATAACTATGCGTTAGGAATGCATTTGAGGCAGGCTCAACAGAGCAATGGATTTCAAGGGAATTTCCCACCGGATGTCTTCTAACTAAATCAATGTGTAGCATGTCCTAATAAAGGCGGCAAACAGTTGCATCCAGTTAATTAAATTCTCTGTACTTTATCACGAAAGATTAAGCATTGTTATAGTTTGTGTAGCTTCTATTTCAAGCATGCTTTTTGTTTCTATAGTTGAGTGTTTGATCCTATCAACCTGATATAAAACTCGACATATTTTTATCCGTAAGTCATTCCCATATTTTGCCTTTATTGTTGTCTATTGAGCTCACAATGTTCAAGATCAATTTGATATTTTTACTGTTGACTATTGGAAGTTTGTCACGCAGAACTCAAATTTACTAAGGTATAGAGCTCATTTGTTATAACTTATTTATTTATTAATTTTTTCATGAAAAAAATTATCTTTTTTGAAGTGAAAAATCAATTTTAAGAGTTTTGATTGATTGATAATAAAAATCGGTGAAAAATAAGAATAATATTGTTTTGAATGTGCGTTTGTTCTTTAGCACTCAACAATAGGTTTAATTTATAAACTTAGTAGTTACAATGCTAATAAATGAAAGATCACGTGGACAATGGTAATAAATAAATAAACATGTGGAATTTACAAGTACTCGAGCTCACACAATGTTCTAGATCAATTTGTTAATTTTACTGTTGACATGTAGAACACAAATTTTACCAATCCAGAGTTCATTTGTTGTCCATATCACTTTGTGCTACAATGGAATTGATGGACCTGTGTTCATGAGTAAGCTAAGTGCTTCTTTATGAAACTACTTTGATAAGTTTGTGTACACATGTAAGCCAGTGTTGACTGTTTCTTCTCGAAACTACTTTAGTACGTCTGTGTACACATATAAGCTTCTGGTTCTCTTAATCAATACACTGTTTCTTCTTGAAACTACTTTAGTAAGTCTGTGTACACACATAAGCTTCTTTCTTTCTCGAAACTACTTTAGTAAGTATGTGTACACACATAAGTTTCTGGCTCTCTTAATCAATATTCTGTTTATATCTTTCGCTACACCATTGTGTTGAGGCGTTCCTAGCATGGTTCTCTCCCTTCTGATCCTGTACTTATAACTAGACTTCTTGAATATAATGTCTTATTCACCATCGTTGTTGGTTCTTAGTTTTTGATCTTCAATTTTGTTTGATTTTTTACCATGGTTTTTATCTCTTGAAAGCCTCAAATACTTAAAACTTATATTTTAGAAAATATACTCATATTTTTCTAGAGTGATCTTCGAAAAAAGCTACAAAGCAGTCAGTTCCACAAATGAATGAGATAATTGTTGGATTTCAAATATCAGAGTGAATAAATTTGAGTCTCTCTTTCTTTGGGGTTCTTCTAGTTGTCTGAAAGCTGGTTTTTTTTCTACTTTTCAAATATAGTCTTTACATATGTCAATTTCTCCTGACCGGAGATTTGGTAGTTTTTCTTTTGAGTTCATAATTGTTAGCCTGAAAGTTTTAGTTAGAAGAAGTCAACAAAGAATGGCAGCGATTGTGTTGGAAAATGGTAAGTGTCAAGAGTTTCAATGAAAGACTTCGACACACTAACTATGTCGACTAAGATGGTTCGACTAAACTATCAGATAAGTCAAGGCAAAGACTGGTTTGGAGGAGTCTTAGAAACAAATCCACAAGATTAAAATCACTCTCTTCAAAACGTGTCCAAAATGTCGAAGGAATTTACATAAATAAACTCTTCAACACATCTCCCATATGTTAGGCACTTAAGATATTCTTAAGTCCAAAGACTATGTGATGTGAAGATGTTTCAACATTATAGGAGTCGACCAAAGACTCTCGATAGAGGGAGTTAAGAGGTTCAAAGCAGTTACCAATGTAGTTATCAACGTGATTGTTGGTTTTCAACAGTTTTATCTTTGAAGACACGTGGAAACAAGTTAGAGCTATGAAGCATATGTAGTGGGATACATGTCAGATCCTGGAGATTTATCTGTTGTCGACGGTTACTATTGTATTAGTATATAATTAAATCTCAGTGTATGGAATTAAGGTCGCAAATTTTCACGCATTTTCTATAGAACTAAAGTATTCAAGTCATAGAGAGAAATAGTTTGTGCGAAATGTATGAGTTTGTGTCCATCTTTTAACTTTCTTTAAGTTTCTTTAAATCAAAGCATTTATTTTATGACATTTATTATACTTTTTCTTTACTTTATTTCTTCAAATTAATTTTGGATTTACATTCAGCTCGTTAATTTCTAAGCATTTAAGTATCAGTTAAAAACACTTTTCTTTTCATTTTTTTGCATAAATTATCTTTGAGATTTTTTCGAGTTTAATCTCTTAAGTAAGTCAAACTCGTGATTGTTTACTAAAAATACAAGTAAACAAATTGGCACACCCAATGAGACTCTTTTGTGCAAAGAATTTTAAATTTTTTTGGCAGAAAAGTTTTGTGTCTTTTACATTTGTTTATTTTGTTCTTTTTTTATGAAATGTCTTTATTGGTTGAGTGTTTATGTGTCTGAGGAGTGGTAAAAAACTTCCAGAAATGACTCGTCCAACTTTAAAAAATCCACTTCCCCCTTAGAGCAACGCTCATAACATGGAAGAACAATCAATAGATTCGATGGTTGGCAATGCAGGGACTTCAACCACCATTGGAGAAAACCATACTATTATAAGCCAAATAACATCGTCGACTATACCACCAGAAGTGGTGGTTTCCTTACCACATGTAGCAGGTGTACCCACTACTCATAGGGCTACTCAAAGCCTGATAGGAAAACCAACGCCTCATTTTCCCTTGAACTTTATGTTATCCCCAAGTGGCAGGGAACTCTCATATGACATGCCAACTGAAATAATGGAAGACCTACAAACTAGTGCATCTATATATGCAGGTACTGCAATGGCTATTGCGTATCCCATTAATCCGCACTTAGCATCCTGATTTGCTATTAGCAACCCTAGTCGAGTGGCATAACATCCAGGAGAGTTAAGATATATTCCTCCAAGTATGCCATCTTTAACTACTAGTTCTCTCTAGTATGTAAGGCAACAAATGGATGCGAGTAATCACGAAATGATTATTATGCTTACAAATTAAATATGAATAATGTTCAATCCTATGATTCAAAACACTAATCACAGTTATCAGCAGTTGGCCCACAAAATGGGTCGAATTGCTGACTTCTTTAATTCTCCTCAAGCGCCTATTCAGCAGGTGCCTAACAAAAAGATACCACACCAGGCGATACCTATCGAACCACCCATACCTAGGGTAGTCGAAGGCAACACATGCGAAAATGGCCCTGAGGAAGTGTTAATGCATAGAAACCAAAATGTTGATCAAGTAGTTAGAAATGTCCATCAAAACAATTTTTAGGGGGGAGGGGTGGCAGAACAATATAACTAATGGGGTCGAACGAATATTGGCCCAGAACAACCTTAATGTTGGCCTCCACATACCAAATTTTGTGTCAGCAATGTCTGAATACGTGTTGCAAACTAAATTTCCCAAGGGTTGGAAAATCCCACTGTTCACTAAGTTTGCAGGCAATACTAATGAATCCACTTTCGAACATGTTGCTCAATATCAGTCGGAGGCAGGGGACTTAGCCAATAATGAAAATTTAAAAATGAAGTATTTCCCTAATTCTTTGACCAAAAACGCATCTACATGGTTCACTACCCTTCCCTTACACTCTATTCATGATTGAAGTCAGTTAGAAAGGGTGTTCCATGAGCAATTTTACATGGGTTAGTCAAAGACCAACCTTAAGAAATTAGCCAGTGTGAGGCGAAAGATGGATGAGTCAATAGATGACTATCTCAATAGGTTTAGGATAATGAAGTCGAGGTGTTTCACTCAAGTTCCTGAGCATGAGTTGGTCGAACTAGACGCATGGGGTCTGGAGTACTCCATTAGGAAGAAGTTTGATATCCAATACTTGAGGGACACAGCCCAACTAGCAGACAGAGTTCGACAAGCAAATACCATAAAAAAGAAAAAAAATAGCTTATGTAAAGATAGATGAAAATGAATAGATATCCAACATTGATGATGATCATGTCGAAGAAAATGAGGTTAACACGACAAAATTAAATCCAGGGCCTCCATATGTTTGTAAGGTGTTGAAGCCATCAGACGAAAAAAATCCCGTCGAACCTACCGAAAATGAGAAATTTGTCACCAAAACATACACATTTGATGTAACCAAGTGTAACAAAATTTTTGACTTGTTATTTTATGATTGCCAAATTGTAGTCCCTAAAGGGCTCAAAACACCGCCATTATAACAAAGAAAGAGAAAAAGGGTTCTGAAAATTTCATAACTTTCTTAGTTATAAGACTTCTCAATGTGTCCTTTTCGGGGATTTGGTGCAGAACGCTCTCAAAGAAGACATATTGCAATTTGGGGATAAATCCAAACGTATAATGCAAGTGGACTCCAACCTCCTTCATGTCAATAAGGCACACTATACCGAGCCTACTAATATCTTGATGATTGTGACTATTGAAGGCCTCAACATGGAAGTTGAACAGATTATTGTAGATGAGTACGAATAAAAAATGAAGGTGGTATGTCCAAAGGCCAAGGAAGAACTTATTGATTTCCTGAACAGATGTAAGCTGAAGGATTATGAAGTGATGTTATGCCCTAGGTGTAGCATTGTATTTGATAAAGAGGCTGCTAAAGACCTCAGAGGTGTTAAACCTTCAGAGTTGAGGAAGAACAAATGGGGCAGGAAGAAATCTTAATTTACTTTGGACAAGATGGGTGTTCCTCACTGAACAACAATTGTTTCCTAAGAAGTCAAGAAATCAGTGAAGAACATATGTTCCCCCCTTTAACGTCCCAGAGGGAGAATGGATTTAACCACTAGATAAGTGCAATGCTAACCAGCAAAAGTGGAATATGTTTAATATGGGCACATGATCATCTTACCACGGAAATTCCCACTTGTTGAAGAAATATTCTTACGGTCCTTAGAATTACTTGGGGAAAAAATCCCATGACGAGGCTTAGTGGCGAAGACATCAGAGAAAAAAAAGAAACCTTTGAAGTTGCGGGGTCTGGTTCCATCAACAATAAAGCGTCGACAACAACAGTTGGTGAGGTGCTCAAAAGGCTAGTAAAACAAATACTTTTTCCTGCTTTGCCACCAGTGGCGAAGAACAGTCCTAAAGATCCTGTATTACATGATGACGAAATTGTATCTACTAACTTCGACTCTGGATCAGAAGACGACTTAAATATTATTTGTAATGTTGTTTCTATCTTACCTATAGAGTTTGATTGTGTTACAGAAGATAGTGAGATAGAGGATGAGTATTTTGCAGAAGAAATGAAAAATCATAAACTAGTGTGTTATTACATAATGAACAATGGCTGTATTGAAAAACAACAAGCCATGTTTGAGAGACCAGATGCAGGCATGATGAACCACTTTAAGCATTTGTTCATTAAATATAAGGTTGACAATATTTTTTTATTGATGGAGGTGCTACAGTGAACTTAATGCCACATTTTTTGTTGAAAAGGATTGGGAAGTTCGATACAAATTTACGCCCTCGTAACATGGTGTTGTCAAGTTATGAAGGGAAAACAAGCCATACTTTTGGAGTAATCCAAGTAGATATCTCAATAGGCACACTGACAAGACTAACCCTGTTTATGGTTATATCATCCAAAGAAAATTATAATTTGTTATTAGGGCGGGAATGGATACATTAATAGGAGCATTTCCATCGACCCTACATAAGATACTTTCTATTTGGAAGCACAATGGTATCTTTGAAAAAATTCAAGATGACGAAAGTTATTTTTTGGATGAAGTAAATCATGTTGATGAGAAATATTTCGACAAAAAATTAGAAAAAAATCTCACCATGCCATCCTGCTGAAACAACATTTGTGACATTGGAAAATGCTTTTTATTTTTTGAAATTACATCCCACATATGGTTTCATATGGGATCATGAGATAAAGGTAAATAGGGATGTAGAAGAAGGTATTATCACACCAACTAGGTGGATGGTGGATAACGACAACAGTTACTGAGTCGAGCGTACTTGCTTGAATTTTAGCTTATGTGGCTGAAAATAGAATAAGAGCGCCCTTAGAGGACGAATCCCAACAAAAGTTGGATGCTTAAGCCACAATAGTTGAAACTATTAAACAATAAAAACTGGCCAGAATGGCCAAGAAACAACTTTAGAAAGCCGCATGCTCGACTACATCTATGATGATGAGCCTTTAGGGTTTGAGAAATATCCAATAGCCTCGAACAAAAGGATGCAAGCTCAAGATCCTTTGGAAGAGATAAACTTATGGGATGGGATGATAAAAAACCTAACTTATATAATTGCCAAAATTGACCCAAGCTTGAGAACCCAAATAATCAAATTACTCAAGGAATTTAAAGACTACTTTGCCTAGGATTACAATGAGATGTCAGGGCTGAGTAAAGAGTTGGTGGAGTTAAAACTGCCAATTCAACTCAACAAAAAACCTATAAAGCAGATGCTAAGAAGGTTTGCACCATAGGTCATGCCAAAAATTAAATAGGAGATTAAAATACTTATGAGAAGCAAGTTCATAAGAATTACTAGGTATGTCGAATGGTTAGCAAATATTGTCCATGTCATTAAAAAATATATGACACTTAGAGTCTGCATAAATTTCAGAGATCTAAATGTTGCAACCCTAAAAGATGAATATCCAATGCATGTGGCATAAATATTGGTCGACTCAACATCGGGTTTCGATTATATAAGTATGTTAGATGGTTATTCTAGATATAACCAAATTTTCATTGCAGAAGAAGACGTGCCGAAAACGACATTTGGATGTACCTATGAGTGGGTAGTGATGCCCTTTGGTTTGAAAAATGATGGGGCAATCTACCAATGGGTAATGAATTCAATTTTTCATGATTTCATTTAGACCTTTATGTATGTTTACATTGACAATATAGTCATTAAATCAACGTCAAAACTTGGTCACGTAGACCACCTTCGAAAATCATTCGAAAGGATGAGGAAATACAGACTAAAAATGAATCCACTAAAATGTGCTTTTTGTGTCCATTCAGACGATTTTCTAGGCTTTGTGGTACATAAGAAAGGGATAGAGATAAATCAACATAAGACCAAAGCTATATTGGATACAAGGTCCCCGTCGACCAGGAAGCAACTATAGTCCTTATTAGGGAAGATCAAATTTCTGAGGAGGTTCATCTAAAATCTAAGTGGAAAAACAAAAGTTTTTTCGACATTGCTTCACCTAATAAAGGAAAAGGGATTCAAATGAGAGCCATAGCACAAAGAACCTTTCGAATAAATCAAGAGCATTTAATGAATCCTTTTGTTTTGCCATCCCCCATAAGAAATATATCTATTAAGTTGTATGTTTATGCATCCGAGTCGATAATAGGTAGTATGTTAGCCCAAAATGGTGATGATGGCATTGAAAGAACCATTTATTACCTTAGTCGAGTGTTGAATGATGCAAAAACTAGGTATATCTCAATAGAGAAACCGTGTCTTTTATTTATATTTCTCATGTACAAAATTAAAGCATTATATAAAGCCTATAGACATCTATGTTCACTCGCATGTTGATATTATCAAACATATGTTGTCAAAACCCATTCTACATAGTCGAATTGGGGAGTGAGCTTTGGCTTTAACTGAACATTCTCTGACGTATGTGCCTTTGAAGGCCATGAAAGGTCAGATTATTGTTGATTTTATTTTCGATCATGCAATAGTCGAAGCAACACAAAATTATGTCGAAGTTAAACCTTGAACTTATACTTTGACGGTTCCAAACATAAAAATGGAATTGGCATTGAAATTCTAGTTATTCCCCCCAAAGGAATTCCAACCAAATTTAAATTCAAAATCCAAGGGAATTGCTCAAATAACGAGGCTGAATACGAAGCCCTAAGTGTATGTTGGCTTTAAAATCCTACTTGACTTGGGGGCAAAAGGAGTTGAAAGCAAAGGTGACTCAGAATTAGTTGTGAAGCAGCTGATGAAAGAATATAAGTGCATAAAAGAGAATCTATTTATGTACTTCATCATGACCAATTCACTTCTTAAAAGATTTAATTCAATTGACATCAAACATGTTCCTCGACTAGAAAATCAAGAGGCTAATGACTTAGCCTAATTAGCTTCAGGATATAGAGTCTCCAAGGAGAAGCTAGAAGTGCTAATAAAAGTCAGAGAAAAATTAATTTCCCCTAATATTCTCCCCTTAGAAGTGTCAAAGTCAAAACTGCTAGAGGTAGAAAAGGGTGAAAGACTTGCAAAATCAAAATTCTGAAAATTTTGCCATTGATAATATGTCGAATAATGATTGGCGAAAAACAATTATATAATTTTAGGAAAATCCTACAGGAACAATATATTTAGGGATGGCAATTTGGCCCATCCCCAATGGGTACCCACAAAATTATCCATAACGGGTAGGGTAAAAACCCGCAAAAATGGGTACAGGCATGAGCTCAGGTAATTACCCACTTAAATAAGCGGGGATGGGTGCGGGGAAGGACACCTTAGAACCCACCCGCACAATATATATTTATATATTTTAATTTATATTATTATATAAAAATAAATTTTTATAAAATAAAAAAAAACATCAAATTTAAACTACTACATATTTAATATAAGTGATCATTTATTTCATAATTCAACAATAAATTTTTTTAAAAACATTTTAATGTTTTTAACAACTTAAAAAATATTATGATATTTTATACTTGATGTATTTATTTTTATTAGAAATTCGGGTAACAGGTACGGGTACGAACACTTATATACCCATAGGGTACGGGAACGGGTGCATATGTTTATACCTAAGCGGGTATGGGCTCGGGTACGGGGATTTTTTTCAACTGCGGGTATGGGGACGGGTACTATAGTACCCTACCCAAACCCTGCCCATTGTCATCCCTAAATAGATTGAAATATTAAATACAAGGCATTAAGTTATGTTATTTTTGGCAATGAGTTGTTCAAAAAGACTCCATAATGAGTTTTACTAAAATGTCTTAGTGAAAGTGAAGCCTATTTGGCAATTTTCAACGTCCATAGTAGATCATGTGGCGCCCATCAAGCAGGTCATAAAATGAAATGACTTTTGTTTTGACAGGGGATGTATTGGTCAACTATGTTGAAAGATTGCATAGAATTTTCCAAAGGGTGTCAAAAAATTCCAAAAGCACGCAGAGATCTAACATGTCCCTTCTAGTGAATTACATTCAATTGACAAGCCTTGGCCATTTAGAGAATGTGCATTAGATTTAATTGGTGAAATTCGACCTACATCATCTAAGGTTCATAAGTACATCGTAGTAGGTATTGATTAATTTACCAAATAGGTCGAAGTCATGCCTTTGACGAATGTTGATCAAGATGCTGTGATAAATTTTATTCAGAGTCACATCATATGTAGGTTTGGAACTCCTAAAACATTAACCCCTCACCAAGGTTCAGTGTTTACTGGTTGAAAGATGGTTAAGTTTGTTTATACTCAGGAATCAAACTTCTAACATCTACCTCTTATTATGCTCAAGCAAATGCTCAAGTCAAAGTTGCAAATAAGATCATATTTGGCCCGATTAAGAGACATGTGGGTCATAAAATAAAGATTGGCATAGGACTTTTTACCAAGCACTTTGGGATTCTCGAACCTCTCCTAAAGAAGCAACTAACACTACTCCTTTTCGATCGACATTTGGTCATGATGGAGTCATGCCTGCTGAAATATACTTACAATCTTTTAAAATCGAAAGGAAACGTGAAATTCCATTAGACCATTATTGGAATATGATGATGGATGAGTTGGTCGATCTAGAGGAAGATATGTTAGTTGCTCTAAACATTCTTATAAGACAAAAAGAACTAGTAGCTAAGGCTTACAATAAAAAGGTTAAGTTAAAGGCTTTTACAATTGGTGACTATGTCTGGAAGGTAATTCTGCCTATGGATTGAAAGAATATAGCTTTAGGCAAATGGTCACCAAACTAGGAAGGAACACTTTTAACTAACCAAGTGTTCTCAAGTAACACATATGAAATTGTATTGATAGTCAAATAACAAGTACTTAAAAAGGTACAAACTCATGCCGCAAGAAATTAAAATATCAAGAGAATGATAATGTATAGGAAGATATAATGCTAAAATGGCGTTCATTCAAAGATGCCAAAATGGCATAGTCATTGATACAATAAAACAGAATTACAAAAATCTAGATATTCAAGACATCAACTCAGTTTTCATCTCTTCAAAATGCAATTTGGCATGTCGAATCCTTTTTTCATTCATATCATCCTCAGTTTTTAGCTTATTCACCTTGTTTTCTAGCGCATGAACGTTACTTGCATGCTCAATTCCAACATTGGCCTCTTCGACTAACTTCTCTTCGATATACTCCAACTCAAGATTAGCAATTACATTATTGTCTTCCTCTACTGCTTCAATTTTTTGCTGCAGTTCATCCATATGTTGTGTCTAGGCTAAAATGTTCATGTTAAGAGCTGCCAATAGCTTATTGTCTTTAGATTTTATTTCCCATTCAGTAATTCGACTTTGAGACTGAGAAACTAAGTCTCGTTGTTGAGACATAGCCTCAATTTGTCGTCCGAGTCTATTGGCGAATTCCTTCTTAAGCCTGAAAGCTTGAACAATCTGCTTAAGGAAAGGCTCAAAGTCTAGGATAAAGTTGACAATTGAGTCTAGGAAGGACCCCTAGTCTTCTTTGATCAAGGGTCGAACTGGAAATGTCGGAGGAAGAAGTAAAGCATGGGCTTTCAAGATATTTAGACTGAGATTTTAGAGTAGGAGATGAATGGGTATATTCTTACCAATCCTCATTAGATTGAGAATTAGCTGGGTCTTGAGCTTTCTCAAGTCGACCAACATCTCAGTTTTCTTTGACTATAACACTATCCTAATTCTTTTGTATAGGATTCACATGGTCTGGGATCCCTAGTGTTGGAACCCTCTTATTTGGACCAGTAGAATGATGGTCAAGAATAGGTTCTTCATCTTGAGGGGAAGTTTGTTTATGAATTTGTTTGTCTAGCCCTCACAAGTTTCACCATCTGGTTGAGTTTCACATGCTTGTTGGTTAAGTCCATGTTTTCTTTGACTAAATGTTCTTGTTGATTGACAATTGTTTCACCAGCTGCAACATCATTAGTTAGTTGAACCGATGGCGAGCTTGTTGCTACGAGAGTCGACCAGTGGATGCTAGAAATATCATCATGTGATGATAGGTTGTCAGGTTTCGCTTGAGATGCTGGAAGTTCTACATTGAGAGGTTGCTCCTATAAAAAAGACTTGAATAAATATATGAAGTATAAGATAGGGTTGGAATGATATGAAAAGAAGTAGGAAGACACCTCAGTAACTTTGAGATTTGGATTTGGGCGGGCATTTCCTAGATTATTTCCAGGGTTGCGTGGTGTTGTTTGTTTTGTCTTTTTCTTCAACAGCTGAGAGACTTCGTCCTCTCCATTCCTTTCATCGTAGAATGTGACAATGGGCTTTTTTTTTACCTTTTTTGGGGTTGCCCCCAAAGGTTGTTTTGTTGTCTTTCTTCTTTTTCTTTTGTTGATAACCAGAGAATTTAGTAGGATTGTAACACCCTAAACCCCGAATCTTATATATAAAGGATTACTCGACAATTTAAGATCTTATCAATGACAACTCTTCAACAAAACTTAGACATTTTGAAAACATGAAGCGGAATAGTAAACAACATATAAGATCTGTCATCGCATGCTCACCTTCACTTAGGGTATCATCACAGCGGAATCAAATTAAACTCGGTAATAAAACATGTTAACTTCAATTTGGGTCTTATAAAGACATAACTTTCACAAAATGATTCAAAAAGAGTTTCAATATCCAACTTTCAACCACTTCAAAATAACTCAACATAATAGTTATTAAAACTTCAATAAAACAAGTAAGTTGACATCAAACATAATAAAAGAAAACATTGTTCGTCCAGTGTTACAAAATCATAGCATAGCGACTAAAAATGTGATAACTAATTAAAGTAACTCCAAGAGCTATTTCTCACTCATGAAAGCAACTCTGCTCCTGAGTATCTTCAAGATGTCCATGGTAGAGAACATCAAAGCAAAGGGGGAGGGTGAGAATTCACATCAATAATTTAACGGCATAAGTTAATCACCATCGTCAGAGAGTTGGAAAGTTATTACCACTAACTTCAGCAATCATTGGTGTTGTCACTTGTCATCATCAAAACATTAGGAAAGTTCTCAACAAAATCATTAGCTTCATACATGCAAGAATATAAAGACCTCTCTCTCTCTCTCTCTCTCTCTCTCTCTCTCTCTCTCTCTCTCTCTCTCTCTCTCTCCCTCTCCCCCCAAGTCCAATGTTGCACGTGAAATAAGGCTGATTATTTTTTATAATTAGTCCATCATTACAAGCCAGAATACTTTTTCTCTATTGTACTCAAAAAATTATTCACTTTCCATTCTCTCAAGCTTTTCCATTATTTTCAAAAATTAGACAATCATTTGGAAAAGATAAAGCTAAGGAGGTCAAAATGCTAGAAGACACGATCGGGAAGAAGGCTAAGGCTCCAAAGTCAAAGAAGATTGATCTGGAGAAAAATGAAACCAAGGTGGAAACATGTGTTGGGCCATCTATTGGATCATCTGTGACCGGGAAAAAGCATGTGACAAAGACGAAGTCATTAAAAAAGAGACATTTCCAAACACATGATTTTGACTCAGATGCTGATGAAAACTGGGTTGCTTTCATTGAATCAAGTGGTCGGTCTGGAGAGCAAGTATGAAGATTGATATTTCCAGGTGTTTCTATTTTAATATGATTGGTTTTGTATGTTCCTTGTTTTTTTGTTGGATTTGTTATAACTCCTTAACAATCCTAGATCTGTTATGATATTCTTTAGATTTGGTTCTCAGCTCTAAGCTGATTTGTAGTATTTCTCTGGTTTTGCTTCTTTTCATGGCTTTGAAAAATTGTGACAAAAGGGGGAGAAATATGTCGTGTACATCATGTTTGATAGATGTGTGCTCTAGTTTGTTTTTGCTTATATTATCATCTGATGAGCTTGTGTGGTCACATGATGTTGCATCTATCCTGCCATATGGCCTTCAACTATGTGAGCATATATGTTTGTAAGCACGTGTGAAGCTAATATTTATGTGTGTGTTATGAGTGACCTGATTGACTACTGAATTTGTTGTGTGCATGCATGATTGATTATGTGTTTGACTATGAGAGCATTGTGATTAAGTTTTGAGTATGTAGTAACCATTTGTGTTATGTGCTACTTCTATTGTTGTTGTTTACTCTGTTTTTTCAGTGATTATGTTGCTCTGTTTGTATTATTTTTGAAGATTTACTCATGCGCATTTTGTAAGTTTTGCAAGAGTTGTTTTTGCCAAAATTTGCCAAAGGCGAGTTGTTGTTCTTTTTTATTGGCTATGTAACGCCCCGATTCCGATTTTTCCCATTTTGTTGAGTCTTTTATTTAAATTGAGTGATAAATTATTTTATCTGTGAAATTGGTGTGTTAATATGTTATGTTGACATGTTATGATATTTTACCGTTTTCGAGAGTTTTCGGGGAAAATTAGAATGAAGGGTATTTTAGACATTTCTCAATTAATGTTAAGTTAGAAAATTTAGTGGAAATATAATTGTGTGAGAGAATGAATTAATTTAATTTGTATAGAAAAGAAAAAGAGTTAAGAAGAGGAAATAGGAGAGAAAGAAATAGAAAGGAAAAATAGAGAGAAAAAGGAGAGAAAGAAAGAGGAAGAGAAGGAAAAGAGGAAAAGCTAGGAAAATCAAGAAATCAACTTCTAGGAATCGTTTAATCCGGGTAAGGGTGTGAAATCTTAATATCTTATCAATGTATATCATTATGTATGATTATGTATGTGTGTATTGGATTGTTTGTCGTGTTTTCATAGTTTTCTATTCTAGGTCGATGTTGAGAAATCGATGTTTTCGCGGTTGGAAATCGACGTAAACGTGGTAGAATGTTTGTTGCCATGATTAGAATAGGTTCTGGTTGATATATGTTGTTTTGAAAATGTTTTGGGTTGAAAAATATGGATTTTGGGTTTTCAACAGCGCTGAAAGATTATGAGTTTTCGCAGGTTCGCCTAGCGAACCATTCAGCGAAGGGTAGCGAAGGTTCGCTACGGGTATTCGCCTAGCGAAGGTGTGAGCGAAGGTTCGCTAGAGGGTTCGCCTAGCGAAGTTTGGGTGTTTTTGATGTTGGTGGTTGCTGCCTTGGTTCGCCAAGGGGTTCGCCTAGCAAACTTTGCGTCTGTTTTTAGCTAGTAGTTGGTTCGCTGGAACATTCGCCTATCGAAGGTGCTAGCGAATGCTCGCGAGAGGGTTCGCCCAGCGAACAGTGTTGTTTGTGTAATTTTGTTTTCTGCATAACTTTTGATCTGTGGTTCGGTTTGAGGCGTGGTTTGATGCATTAGAAAGCTTATGGAATGTTCTTTCTTATTATGATGATTTGGAAATTGTTAGCCGATTTAATTATGTCGGAAAGTCGAGAATAGTGTTATTTAGCGACTTTTACCGTTTTGAATGTGTGTTTGGATGTGAATCATACAATAGTGCATTGGTGTGAATGTAAATAGATTGTATGTGATAGTATGAGATGAATGCATTGTTTGAATTGTTTTCAATGTATGAATATGATGATGTGATAATCATATTATTGATTTGTGAAGATGCATTTGATTGTCATGAGTTCTTGTGTGTCAAGCATCATGATATGCATCTTGTGATCGTGTGCCCATGTGGGGTGTGAGCGATCGGATCGTGTGCCCATGTGGGGTGTGAGCGATCCATAAACGTCGTGTGCCCATGTGGGGTGTGAGCGACAGATTGGTTCCAGAGGGAATCCGCTATAACGTCGTGTGCCCATGTGGGGTGTGAGCGATGATTATAGACGATCGTGTGCCCATGTGGGGTGTGAGCGATCGGGTCGTGTGCCCGTGTGGGGTGTGAGCGATCCATAAACGTCGTGTGCCCGTGTGGGGTGTGAGCGACGGGGAACAACGTATGCCCGACGGGGAGTTACATTGGTAACGAGCGATGGTTCCAATAAGTTCCTGAGTGAACTTGAGGTGATTGAGTCGGTACCGTATTGCATTTGCATAGAGTCGTGAGTCGGTCTCTATGATTTACATTTATCATCTTTATAATGGTGCATTGATGAATAAACATGAATATGTATGTTTATGTGGAATGATAAGAATTGTGAAAGTATGCATGATGAATATGCTTGGCTTTGTATATATATACATTGTGATGTATATGGGTGAATTGTGATGAATTGTGGTGAGAATGTGGAATATGTGTATTTTTATGCTAAGATATATAATTATATGCATTGTTATTATGATAATATTTCTCACCCTTCTGCTATTTTATGATGCTCTATGAGGCATTGCAGAGTAGGTATGCTGGTGGTCTTTTTGTGAAGCGTGTCTTCATTCTTTTGGTCGGTCGGCTCTTATATGTAGCACCGGGTAACTAGGATATACATGATTCTTTTGTGATACATTGTACATGTATTCTGTTGATGAATGTTTATGTAAACATGAATTATGTTGGTGGATAATACTTGATGATGTATATATATATGTTATATATTATTCAATGTTTATATTTTCCGCTTTTATTCTAAATATTGAGATGTGGGTGTAAGGACTAAGTTCCTCTGTTGCAAAGTTACCCCACTGTTGCATATCAATTGTTGAGCAGGTGTTGAATGTTTTAATTTCACGTATAATGTGACATGCCTCTTTTATACTATGTTTATAATTATACTCTGACGAAATTTTTAATATGTGCCTAAATGATTATGTGATTATTTGGGGGTATAGAAAGAGGGTGTTACATTAAGTGGTATCAGAGCCATGGTTGAGTCAGTTGTGTCTGTCTTGTTGTTGTGATGGTTGAACTGTTGTTTAACCTTGTTGTCATTTTTGGGAATGATCAGAATATGGCTGGTAGAAACGACAATGCGATGGCTGCTGCTTTGGAAGCAATGGCTAGGGCGGTGCAAGGTGCGCCGAATGTGAATGCTAATGACGAGTTCAGGAAGAATCAACCACCGGTCTTCAAAGGAAGATTTGATCCCGATGGAGCTCAATTGTGGTTGAAAGAGATTGAAAGGATCTTCAGAGTCATGGACTGTGTGGAGGAGAATAAGGTGAGGCTTGGGTCTCACATGCTGAAGGAAGAAGCCGACGATTGGTGGGTCGGTATGCGTCAAGTTCTTGAGGTGGATGATGAAGAGATAACTTGGAATTTATTTCGTACCGAGTTCTTGAGGAAGTATTACCCTGAAAGTGTGAAAGGGAAGAAGGAGATGGAGTTCCTTGAGCTGAAACAAGGAGGTATGTCCGTGGTGGACTATACTGCTAAGTTTGTGGAGTTGGTTCAATTCCATCCTCACTATGCTGCAATTACTGCTGAGTTCTCTAAGTGTATTAAGTATGAGAATGGTTTGCGTCCCGAGATTAAGCAAGCTGTGGGATATCAAAGGATAAGAAGGTTTACGGATTTGATGGAATGTTGTAGAATCTTCGAGGAAGATAGCAAGGCTCGTTCTACACATTACAAAAGTTTGAATGAGAGGAAGGGAAAGCAACAAGCTAGAAGTGGACCTTATGTGACACCCGTTGATAAGGGCAAGCATAGGGGAAACTTTGAGAGGAGATCTGGAGGAGGAGGTTCCGGTTCCGTTAAGTGTTACAAGTGTGGTGGAATGGGTCATAAATCATTTGAGTGTGGGAAGACTATGGTGAAATGTTCTAACTGTGGAGGCCTTGGGCATGCTACTACTGATTGTAGAAGGAATATAGTGAAGTGCTATAATTGTGGAGAAGTGGGTCACATTAGTACTAAGTGTACTAAGCCGAAACAAGCTCAAGCGGGCGGAAAGGTGTTTGCATTAGCGGGGACGGACACTACTAGTGCAGACCGTTTGATTAAAGGTACATGCTTTATTAATAGTATGCCTTTAGTTGCTATTATTGATACAGGAGCGACTCATTCGTTCATTTCTCATGAGTGCGCTAAGCGTTTGAATTTGTTTATGACTTCTTGGGGTGGTGAGATGGTTATTGAGACTCCTGCTTCAGGGTCGGTAACTACGTCTTTGGTGTGTGTAAGTTGTCCTTTGACCATGTATGGTAAAGACTTCATTATGGATTTAGTGTGTTTGCCGTTGGAGGGATTGGACGTAATCTTGGGTATGAACTGGTTGCAATTTAATCGAGTTCATATAGATTGCTATCACAAGTTAGTAAGGTTTCCTTCTTTGGAAGATGACGAAGATGAGAGTTTCCTATCCACTAAAGAGTTGAAGAAACTTTTAGCGGACGAAGCTCAATTGTTCGGTTTGTTTGCATCATTGTCGGTGGAGTGTAAAGTTAAGCTCGATGTGTTTCCAGTGGTGTGTGATTTTCCAGAAGTGTTTCCGGAGGATATTACGGATGTACCGCCGGAAAGAGAAGTTGATTTTTCTATTGATCTAGTTCCGGGTACTAGACCGGTTTCGATGGCACCGTATCGTATGTCGGCATCGGAGTTGGTAGAATTGAAGAAGCAATTGAATGACTTGTTGGACAAGAGATTTGTAAGACCAAGTGTTTCTCCTTGGGGTGCTCCGGTATTGTTGGTAAAGAAGAAGGATGGGAGTATGCGGTTATGCATTGATTATCGACAATTGAACAAGGTGACAATTAAGAACAAGTATCCGCTTCCAAGGATCGATGATTTGATGGACCAATTGGTTGATGCGCGTGTTTTTAGCAAGATTGATTTGAGATCGGGATATCACCAAATTCGTGTGAAAGAAGAGGATATTCAAAAGACGACCTTTAGGACACGGTATGGTCATTACGAATATTCCGTGATGCCATTCGGGGTTTCTAATGCGCCGGGTGTGTTTATGGAATACATGAATCGTATTTTTCATGAACAATTAGATCGTTTTGTGGTTGTGTTCATCGATGATATTTTGATTTACTCTAAGTCTCAAGAGGAGCATGAAGAGCATTTGAGGATTGTGTTACAAATTTTGAAAGAGAAACAATTGTATGCTAAGTTGTCGAAATGTGAATTTTGGTTGTCGGAAGTAAGTTTTCTTGGACATGTTATTTCCGGTAGTGGTATTAGTGTTGATCCATCTAAGATTGATGCGGTGCTACAATGGGAGGCTCCTAGATCGGTTACGGAGATTCGAAGCTTTTTAGGCTTGGCGGGTTATTATCGGAGGTTTATTGAGGGATTTTCGAAGTTGGCACTTCCATTAACGCAATTGACTTGTAAAGAAAAGGCTTTCATTTGGGATATTCATTGTGAAGAGAGTTTCAATGAGCTAAAAAGGAGGTTAACAACGACTCCGATCTTGATTTTGCCAAATCCGGCGGAACCATTTGTTGTGTATTGTGATGCTTCATTGGTTGGTTTAGGTGGTGTTTTGATGCAAGATGGAAAAGTTGTGGCTTATGCTTCAAGACAATTGAGAGTGCATGAAAAGAATTATCCTACACATGACTTGGAGTTAGCGGCCGTGGTGTTTGTTTTGAAAATTTGGAGGCACTATCTTTATGGTGCAAGATTTGAAGTTTTTAGTGATCATAAGAGCTTGAAATATTTATTTGATAAAAAAGAATTGAACATGAGACAAAGAAGGTGGTTAGAGCTTTTGAAGGATTATGATTTTGGTTTGAATTACCATCCGGGTAAGGCAAACGTGGTGGTCGATGCTTTGAGTCGGAAATCGTTACATATGTCCACATTATTGATGAGAGAATGGGAACTTTTGGAGAATTTTAGAGACTTGAGTTTGGTTTGTGAAATGACGCCGAGAAGTGTGAGACTTGGTATGCTACATGTTACGAATGGTTTTCTTGCAACCGTATGTGATTAGCAAAAGTTGGATTTGAAGTTCGTTGATTTGATGATGAGTGAGAACGAGGATTTCAAGGTTGATAATTTTGGAGTTTTGAGATTCCGTGGTCGTATTTGTATTCCCGATGATGCGGAGTTGAAAAAGATGATATTGGAAGAAGGACACCGAAGTAACTTAAGTATTCATCCGGGAGCGAATAAAATGTATCAAGATTTGAAGAAAATTTTTTGGTGGTCCGGATTAAAGAGAGACGTGGCTCAATTTGTGTATGCGTGCTTAACTTGTCAAAAGTCTAAGGTGGAACATCAAAAGCCTAGTGGATTGATGCAACCGTTGGACATTCCGGAGTGGAAATGGGATAGTATATCGATGGATTTTGTTACGGGATTGCCGAATACGCAAAGAGGTCATAATGCTATTTGGGTAATCGTTGATAGGCTTACTAAATCTGCTCACTTCATTCCAATTGATATTAGTTATCCTTTGGAGAAGTTAGCCGAGATTTATGTTCTTGTGGTTGTGAAGTTACATGGAGTTCCTAAGAGTATTGTATCGGATAGAGATCCTAGATTCACATCGAGGTTTTGGGAGAGTTTACAAAAGGCTTTGGGTTCTAAGCTAAGATTGAGTTCGGCTTATCATCCGCAAACGGATGGTCAAACCGAGAGGACAATTCAATTGTTGGAGGATTTATTGTGTGCTTGTGTGCTCGAGCAAGGTGGTGCTTGGGATAGTTATTTGGCGTTGATTGAGTTCACCTACAATAATAGTTTTCATTCAAGTATAAGTATGGCACCATTTGAGGCTTTGTATGGTCGGAGATGTCGAACACCTTTGTGTTGGCATGAAACCGGTGAGAGGACGATAGTTGGACCGGAGATGGTACAACAAACGACGGAGAAAGTGAAGTTTATTCGTGAGAAGATGAAAGCTTCTCAAAGTAGACAAAAGAGCTATCATGACAAGAGAAGGAAATATCTTGAGTTTCAAGAAGGCGACCATGTGTTTTTAAGAGTTACGCCGGTTACAGGTGTGGGTCGTGCTTTGAAGTCGAAGAAGTTGAATTCTCGTTTTATTGGCCCGTATCAGATTTCTGCACGAGTTGGTGCTGTGGCTTATCGTGTGGCGTTGCCTCCGAATCTTTCGAATTTGCATGATGTATTCCATGTTTCGCAACTTCGGAAGTATGTTCCGGATCCGTCACATGTTATTCCTATGGACGAGGTTGAAGTGAGAGATAACCTTACGGTTGAAGCTTTACCGATTAGGGTTTTGGACCGTGAAGTTAAGAAGCTAAGAGGCAAGGATATTGCACATGTGAAAGTAGCGTGGGGAGGCGCTGCGGAAGGCAATATGACTTGGGAGCTAGAGAGTAGGATGCGAGAGTCGTATCCGGAGTTGTTTGAATCAGGTAATATTTTCGAGGACGAAAATTTCTAAAGTGGGGGAGAGTTGTAACGCCCCGATTCCGATTTTTCCCATTTTGTTGAGTCTTTTATTTAAATTGAGTGATAAATTATTTTATCTGTGAAATTGGTGTGTTAATATGTTATGTTGACATGTTATGATATTTTACCGTTTTCGAGAGTTTTCGGGGAAAATTAGAATTGAGGGTATTTTAGACATTTCTCAATTAATGTTAAGTTAGAAAATTTAGTGGAAATATAATTGTGTGAGAGAATGAATTAATTTAATTTGTATAGAAAAGAAAAAGAGTTAAGAAGAGGAAATAGGAGAGAAAGAAATAGAAAGGAAAAATAGAGAGAAAAAGGAGAGAAAGAAAGAGGAAGAGAAGGAAAAGAGGAAAAGCTAGGAAAATCAAGAAATCAACTTCTAGGAATAGATTAATCCGGGTAAGGGTGTGAAATCTTATTATCTTATCAATGTATATTATTATGTATGATTATGTATGTGTGTATTGGATTGTTTGTCGTGTTTTCATAGTTTTCTATTCTAGGTCGATGTTGAGAAATCGATGTTTTCGCAGTTGGAAATCGATGTAAACGTGGTAGAATGTTTGTTGCCATGATTAGAATAGGTTCTGGTTGATATATGTTGTTTTGAAAATGTTTTGGGTTGAAAAATATGGATTTTGGGTTTTCAACAACGCTGAAAGATTCTGAGTTTTCGCAGGTTCGCCTAGCGAACCATTCAGCGAAGGGTAGCGAAGGTTCGCTACGGGTATTCGCCTAGCGAAGGTGTGAGCGAAGGTTCGCTAGAGGGTTCACCTAGCGAAGTTTGGGTGTTTTTGATGTTGGTGGTTGCTGCCTTGGTTCGCCAAGGGGTTCGCCTAGCGAACTTTGCGTCTGTTTTTAGCTAGTAGTTGGTTCGCTGGAACATTCGCCTATCGAAGGTGCTAGCGAATGCTCGCGAGAGGGTTCGCCCAGCGAACAGGGCTGTTTGTGTAATTTTGTTTTCTGCATAACTTTTGATCTGTGGTTCGGTTTGAGGCGTGGTTTGATGCATTAGAAAGCTTATGGAATGTTCTTTCTTATTATGATGATTTGGAAATTGTTAGCCAATTTAATTATGTCGAAAAGTCGGGAATAGTGTTATTTAGCGACTTTTACCGTTTTGAATGTGTGTTTGGATGTGAATCATACAATAGTGCATTGGTGTGAATGTATATAGATTGTATGTGATAGTATGAGATGAATGCATTGTTTGAATTGTTTTCAATGTATGAATATGATGATGTGATAATCATATTGTTGATTTGTGAAGATGCATTTGATTTTCATGAGTTCTTGTGTGTCAAGCATCATGATATGCATCTTGTGATCGTGTGCCCATGTGGGGTGTGAGCGATGGATTGGTTCAAGAGGGAATCCGCTATAACGTCGTGTGCCCATGTGGGGTGTGAACGGTGATTATAGACGATCGTGTGCCCATGTGGGGTGTGAGCGATCGGGTCGTGTGCCCGTGTGGGGTGTGAGCGATCCATAAACGTCGTGTGCCCGTGTGGGGTGTGAGCGACGGGGAACATCGTATGCCCGACGGGGAGTTACATTGGTAACGAGCGATGATTCCAATAAGTTCCTGAGTGAACTTGAGGTGATTGAGTCGGTACCGTATTGCATTTGCATAGAGTCGTGAGTCGGTCTCTATGATTTGCATTTATCATCTTTATAATGGTGCATTGATGAATAAACATGAATATGTATGTTTATGTGGAATAATAAGAATTGTGAAAGTATGCATGATGAATATGCCTGGCTTTGTATATATATACATTGTGATGTATATGGGTGAATTGTGATGAATTGTGGTGAGAATGTGGAATATGTGTATTTTTATGCTAAGATATATAATTATATGCATTGTTATTATGATAATATTTCTCACCCTTCTGCTGTTTTATGATGCTCTATGAGGCATTGCAGAGTAGGTATGTTGGTGATCTTTTTGTGAAGCGTGTCTTCATTCTTTTGGTCGGTCGGCTCTGATATGTAGCACCGGGTAGCTAGGATATACATGATTCTTTTGTGATACATTGTACATGTATCTTGTTGATGAATGTTTATGTAAACATGAATTATGTTGGTGGATAATACTTGATGATGTATATATATATGTTATATATTATTCAATGTTTAGATTTTCCGCATTTATTCTAAATATTGAGATGTGGGTGTAAGGACTAAGTTCCTCTGTTGCAAAGTTACCCCACTGTTGCATATCAATTGTTGAACAGGTGTTGAATGTTTTAATTTCATGTATAATGTGACATGCCTCTTTTATACTATGTTTATAATTATACTCTGACGAAATTTTTAATATGTGCTTAAATGATTATGTGATTATTTGGGGGTATAGAAAGGGGGTGTTACAGGCTACATTATGCAAAATAACATGGAGTGTACAATATGTTTTAGTGAAGAAAAAGACACACATGGGACAGGATGTTCCAACATGTGTGCAACATCTGGGCTTTGTCAGCAGGCCATGGTTGTTGTAGTTCTGAGCAAAATAATTTGGTTGTGTTTCAATCAGAGATTTAAATAATGTGTTAATTAGATTTGTTTGGCAGATTGAATAAGATCAAATCTAATTATTCCGAGATTTAAATTTGAATCAAAACAAAACAAATCTTTTTGTTTGAGCTTTTTAAGATGTTGAACACATTGTTTAGACATATGGTCCAACACGGGCAAATCCAGACATTACATATTGATGTGGCTAAACATGAATGAAAGTATGAACTAAATTATATTGAAAATAAGAAATAATATTGTTTAATACATTACATTTACAATGAAATCGTCTATTATCCATTTTTTAAATGAGTTAAAATAACATCTTTGTTAATTGTTCAAAGAACATCTCTTTCTATAAAATTACAAGATGATTAATTAGCCACTAATCACTCATTTTATTGCGTAACAGACTCTTCAGAAACTTCATAATTGAAAAAACACATTTCATACTTGCAGTTGCTACCAGTAACACTAAAACCAACTTCAAAAGCTTATAAACAATATCAAATACGTGCACTTATTTGTTTCCACAAGTTTTACACAAAGATATGAATTCCTTTTAACTTTACAAATTTCGGGTCACATCGAACATTTATAATATAATTTCGAAGTTGATGTCGCACCACCACTTCGACATATCTACAAAATCATTTTGATAAAGTTCAACCTTTCTCAATAATTTTTTCACATCAAAAGCTACAAATAACAATGAGAGAATAAGGCATATGAACACAATCAACTTGTCTATTGGAAGAAGTAGCATTATTAGCCAATTTGTGAACATTCTTCCAATCACCAAAATTGTCTCCCACATAGTGATCCCCCATATTTATAGATATTTTTAAACAAAAAACATGGGAGATAAAATGACAGGTCCTTAGATTCATTATAATAAATCCAGCCATACAAATCAAATCAATTTTTACAAAATCGACGTCTTTGTTTACATTGGACAAACTATGAGTAAATAAAATTATGAGGAGGTTGCTGACAACTTATTTTAAAATAATTTTTCCTTACCTCAGTTTGGATGTCAGGATGATATCTTAAAATTTGAGGCCTAATTCATGAATTTATTTTCAACAACTCATAAATCAACAACTTTAATACTCACTTGTATGTTGAGTTTCTGATGCTTCTAGATTAGCCAAAGAAATAACTTTGTCGCTAGAAAGCACAAGAAAAAATTTCTTCATCCTATAAAGAGAACAACGAAACCATTTAAAATAGTTAATCATACTATGATGAGATAATTAAATTTTTATTACAAATTGGGATTTTAGGATTCATCTCAAAAATGATAAAAAAAATAAGTAAAAATTGAGATACTCACTTTACCTTTGATTTCCATCACCTATAAATAAAAGCAATCAAATCAAGTGAGAAAATTGAAGAAAAAAATGAAAAATTAATAAACATGAAAGGGAGGGAGAGAGAAACAAGAGAGGTGGTGAAGTTTGAGAAGGAGAAAAAAACTTGAAATTGTGAGAGGGAAAAGTGAAAGAAAGAAAAATAGTTAATTTAAAATTTTATTTTCAACTTAAATATATTATATAAATAATATAAAAAAAAATTAAAAATTTTGGTACTCAACATGTGTCCGTCCCTGTGGTCCAACATTTATCCCTTAAGAACAAAATTTTGAATTCTTTTTAAATTTTGAATTACCTCACTTAAAACACACTATAAAGATCTAGACCACTAATATGACTTTAGACAAAAAAAAAAATTAGAAAAGATTACAGATTTGCTATCAGTGTTTAACAACTCCTTTTTTCCTTTAACAAATAAATCATTAATATTTATCTATAAAAATAAAATAAAATAATAAAAATTTGAATAATAACTATGAAAAGTCTCATATTAAAATTTACTTTAGAGCTATGTGAGTGTTGGATCAACCCTTTAATGGTATGTTGGATCAACCCTTTTATGGTATGTTTGATTAAATTTTAAGATGAATATATTTTTGTGTTTTTTAATGCACAAACCCATTCCTAGAATTATAAGCAAAAGTTTAAAAAATATTAATTAAAACCTTCATATATTTTTATGAAAAACTATTTTTTTTCGGCTAAATGGTTTAGTAACTAGACTCGCACGTCTTAAAATTATTTATATTTAAAGGATAATCCATTGTAAGATATTTTATTTTCTTGACATAAATTGACTATGCATAAATATTAATTCATAAATATTTTAAAATATAACCACATAAAAATGTCGTTTCAAATTAAAATGATAATTTTTTTTAATAAGCAAAATATATTCCAAGAATACAAAGGGGTATCCTAACCCATATACAAAAATCAACCACCCTATAAATCATCCTTACATAAAATCACAAGGTGATTTAAACCATTCGTAATAATTACACATAAAACTTTTCCTTAGTTTTTTACCAATCCACCGCCATGATAGAAGAACTATCTTGTGGACCACTAAATCTCCATCCCAAACTTCATCGTTAAACATGATTTTGTTCCTAGTCATCCACAAACACCAACAAATTACTAACCAAATACCAATCGCATTCTTAATGCCAACACCTTGCGAGTGCAAAGCAACAATCCAATCTCTAAAATGATCATAAATATTTCCATTAGGAAACACCCTCACCCCCAACCAATCATAGATACTATCCCACACCTTAATGTTTTTGTTGCAAAGAAAGAACCGGTGTAGAAGATTTTCCTCCTCAATGAAACAAAACGGACATACATTGTCATGCGTATTTGAGATAATTCCACGAGCACATAGATTATCACAAGACGAAAGCCTATTATGCAGAAGACGCCACCCAAATAATATAGTTTTCAAGGGAGATGTGGCAGGCCATAATAGTTTGCCATGTATTCTTCTGATATAGTAGTAGCGTGCGAACTATGAAACAAGCATTTATAGCCAGAGCTGACAGAATAAACAAAAGACGGATTATGTGGCCAGTACACGACATCCTTTTCCTCTTTGCGTAAGGTGACTTCAGTCAACTTGTCATATAACCTGCCAAGTAGCTGCTGCATAGACGGGGATATGCTGATTCCTGCAAGTTGAATGTTCCACACCCAATGATAACCGTCCCAAAAACCATTATCCACGACCCTGCTTTTCGGTCTGAGAGCCACATTTCTCAACTCCGGAAATAACGATGTGAGGTTGCCATTACCATACCACGAAGACATCCAGAAGGAAGTAAATTCGACATTGCCAACTTTAGAGGATGTTAACCCATAAAAGGAGTCTGAACCGAAGCATCGTGATATGGTGAATAAATCATGCCACCAAAGAGATGAAGGTACATTATACTTTGGGTATTCACCTTGTATCAAATCAGAACTGTACTGACCGTACCGACCTATGAGAATGCCATGCCGTACCGACCTAACATGGCTACATTAAAGCACCAGATATCCAAAATGCCAAGGTCACCCTCTTCCTTAGATTTGCAAACCAATTTCCAATTAATCCAAGCCATACCGTTTTTAGCAGAAGAACCATTCCATAGAAACCTTCTTTGTAGCGTCGTAAGAATTCGAACAACCTTGCTAGGCATCTTATAGAATGACATATAATGGATAGGTAGATTAGAAAGTACTGATTTAATAAGGGTAGTTTTACCTCCCATAGACATGAATCTTCCCTTCCAAGAAGCTAATCTCAATTGGACCTTATCGATGACCGATTTCCAAAAGGATACTAACCTATGATTACCACCAATTTGAATTCCAAGGAATTTGAAAGGACAAACCTGAATTTTACAAGCCAAAAATCTCTCCCCCCCCCCCCCCCACCTTCAAAAATGACTCCTCAACACCAAACCCAAATAAACTACTCTTGCTAAAATCAATCTCCAGCCCAGAAAGCAATTGAAAACCTTTTAGAATAACTTTAATTGCCCATAAGTTATTCCAAGAACCTTCACCAACAATTACCATATCGTTCGCATATTGAAGTAAGTTTAAAGAAACATCGTGATCCAGCTTGAATCCCTGAAACAACTGTCCTTCAGTAGCCCTTTTCATTAATACCGTCAATTCTTCCGCCTCAATAGCAAACAGATAAGGTGATAGAGGATCACCTTGTCTAAGCCCTCTTGTTACTTCGAAATCACGAGTAGGACTTCCATTTACGAGCACAAACATATAATTCTTGAAAACACTACCCTCCAACCAATTCATCCATTTTTCTCCTAAGCCCATGATTTCCATCACCTTACGAATGTAAGGCCATTCAACACAATCATAGGCCTTGGCAAAATCCACTTTAAGAATCATGCCATTGTTTTTACTTCTTTTTGCAAAATCTACTATCTCATTCAAAACAAGAACCCAATCAAGCAAATTTCTTCCCGCAATAAATGTCCTTTGAGATGAAGAAATAATGTTGTCCGTAACTAATTTTAACCTATTTGCCAGTAATTTATCCACAACCTTATATACACTACCAATTAGACTTATCGGTCTGTAGTCGTCTGGTGTATTAGGAGCTTCACATTTAGGAATAAGCATGAGAAAGGAGGAAGATAATACTTTCAGAAACTTACCAACCTCAAAAAACTCCTGGATGCAATTCGTAAAATCCAAGCCCACAATCTCCCAGCAATTTTGGAAAAAATCCATGTTGAAACCGTACGGACCCGGACTTTTATCTCCTTTGCAATGAAATACCGCATTCTTAATTTCTGCTGCCTCAAAAGGTGCTTCAATAGCTACTCTATTCGAATCTGACAGAACCTTAAAGTGATCCATTCCAATAAATGGCAAAGGTCTGCGGACATATTTAAACCTCTTCTTGAAATGGCGTGCCACCTCCTCTTTCACGCTAGCTACATCTTCGATGACCTGATTGTTAACCAACTCCGATGAAATGGTATTCATGATGTTTCAATGATTTATAACGGCATGATAATATCTTGTATTTTGGTCTCCCTCCTCAATCCACTTGGTACGTGATTTCTGCTGCAAGAGACTTTCCTTGATTTTTAGATGCTTCCACAACTCATCTTCTGCACTAGTCCGTTTGGATATATCTTGGGAGCAACCAACACCATCTGTCTCCGCGAGAAAATATTCAATCTCATTTATTATTCCAACGTTTTTCAGCTATTGTAGTTTCAATCCATCCGAATACAATCTTGTTTCACTATCTAAGTTCCGAGCGCAAGAGTTGAAGTTTCTTGGAAAAAATGTACACAGAACTGCCTTGGACCAAACAAGAATCCCACACTTCTTTAATAAACTCAAAAAATTCAGGATGTTGAAACCAACAGTTAAGATTCCTAAACGGTTTAGGACCCCAATTGATATTTCTTACCGAAATCCACACCGGGCGATGATCCAAAATATCCCTCAGCCCCACTTTCTGACATGCCATATTCCAATCATTTAATAGACCATTAGATATCAAAAAATGATCAAGCCTGCTACAAGCTTTACCAGACGAACTAAACCAAGTATACTTGTTGCCCGATACTGGCAAATCCACACACCCAGTCAACTGTATAAATTCTCCAAATTCAGCCATCATCTTCTTGTTATGAGTTCCACTTCCCATTTTCTCCCTAACACTTTTCACTGCATTAAAATCCCCTCCAATAACCCATTCTCCCACTTCCAATTTTGATTTTATAAGCAAGATATGACTCCAAAGATCTCTCTTATTCGCATTGTTGCATGATGAATATATGTTAAAGAAGTAACAGGTTTTCTTTTTCCATATTGCCTTCATGCCTAGAAAACCTTTTCCTCTATAGCTACAAATAGTTTCAAATAAATCTTTCCTCCAAATAGTAAGGATCCCTCCTGATAGCCCCTCCGAGTTTAAAGCAGACCATTGACAATTGGCATTACCCCAAATTTTATGTACAATATCATCAGTCATATGAACACACTTTGTTTCTTGTAAAAAGACTAAGTCAGCCCCACCACTAATTAACATGTTGCAAATTTTCCTGTTCCTAATCTTGCTGCCGCACCCTCTAATATTGTATGTAAGGAAATTCATAAAGAACCTGTAGCTACCACCTTCTTACTTTTCTTGAGATTCCTATCTTCTGCTTCCATGTTACGAATTATATATTCGAAAGCCTCATCATTTTCTTCTGCTTCAACCCCCAACCTTTTGATAGAATCCCACACCCTAGTAGGTAAATCTGCAAGTTTTTTCTTAATCCTGGAATTACTTTTGATTACCTCTGCATCTCCAATAGATCCACTACTATCACCTTTAGAATCATCTGAAAATATTGAAATAGATTCATTCATCTCACCGTCTTCACTTCCACTACCATATTTCTCCGGAAACGCGTTTTTAGCAGGAGTATCTTGTTGCTTATCCGCTTGAAGTAGAGTTGAGTAATAAGAAGGTGCGAAAGGGATTTTTAAGTTTTAGTATATCTCCTCCAGTAAATTTTTTTTCTGTTAGGCTTGTTAAACAAAGATGAGTTAGAAACCATGGGACCAAAGTTATTCCCACGGTTCAGCCCAATCTCTACTCTCAAATCACGACTTTTCATAATTCCACTTATTTCTTCCTTAGAGTTAATACTATTCTGAGAGTGTCTTTCTATGTCATAAAGTAGCTCACCTACCTCCTTTTCCTACAACACGATACCTGAAGCGCCAGGATTTGGTATCTGCTTTAAGTCTTGCACACCTACCAAAAGGCTATCTCCAACTTCCAACTTTTCTCTTTTTGAGTGGGCCCGGTTTAAATCTCTATTTTCCAAAATTGACACCTACTTTTTTTATCCTAAGGATTTGCTTGAAATGTCACCATCACCTTTATATAATTCAACTTTATCTCTTCCTCCATCATCACTCAAAACACGATCGTACCCCTCAACTTCTTCATAACTACCATTTTGTATTGCCTTCTAGATAATATCCTCTGGTTCACTAATGCCCAACACCGATTCATCCACCTCACTCTCGGACGATTCCACCTCCGAACTATCAGCCATTGATCTATCTTTTAAATAACATGATTTTCTAGTGCAGAAACCAATAAATTCTTCCACTATTTTAATGTGAAAAATGTCTTAGTTGACTTCAATGTTGCAAACTTCATTTAGATTAATCGCGAACTTTGTTCTGATAATTATGCGAGTTACGTCCAGCTTCTCATGCTTCTGTGTTTCCTCATCAGCTTTGACAAATGAACTAATTCTGTCAGCCAAAAATCCAAAGAACTTATCCCCCCAAACGTGACATGGTAGACAAAAAATATTCACCCACGTCAATCTCTCTTTATCAACGTCCGATGGAGACCAATGGTGTATATCCGAGAACCATTTCAAAATCCATTCTTCATCTTCGACCACCATCTTCCTAATATCCCCAGTAATTTCTTCTTCCAATAGCACTAGATTGGCACCCAAAGGGGTAGCCTTGATTTTGAAGTATCCTTCTACATGTAAAGCTTCTTGAACCTTATAAGAAGTATCAGGCACCTCCATGACACCCACAAAGGCTTGTTCGAATCTCTCTAACTCTTCCTCTTTAACATTGAACATTAAATGGGCAAAATTTGGTTTGTCTCCCAAAAACACCTGATGAGATATTTTCTTGTTCAAAACACCTTTAGTCACTTCTGCATATGATTTCATACCATTCACACATCTTTGGTTTCGATTGTTCAAATCACCTCCAGTTTTCGAAAATTTATTCTTCTCTAATCTTGTTTTCGACACTCTCATGTTATCTACTCTATCACCTCTCTGGAATCTAGGTGTATTTGCAAATATGTTGTTGCCATTAATGACAATGTTGTCCAATTTAATGGCAAAAAGATGTTCATCAAACACCTTCTTGAATCTTACAAAGTCAAACCTTCTTCCCCTTTTATCTAACCTAGAAGGAATAAAGACTTCAAGAACCAAACCATATTCTATGAAAACATCAAACATTTCTTTTGCCTCAAACGAGTCTGGAAATTCCGTGAAAAAAAATGATGAAGCCTCGCGTAAATCTTGGTCAGTCCCTTTGCTTCCATGAGCTTTCCAGATAGATCGCTTAACTATCACAGAACACTTTACTTTCAATTTCATGACATACTCCCAACCTTCATCTTTATGGTTAACCCGAACCATTGCAGAAACACTTGCAAACCGATGTTCGACAAGATCCACACCAGCATACAAAACCAGACCGAGAGAAACTCTTAGCGAAAACCTAGTAAACTCACCAATGAACAGAAATCTGATGTCAGAGTCCATATACCTAAGTATAGGAATTTAAACCGAAAATATCAAATATCCTACATTGCCAAAGTAAACTAGGACGCTACTTAGAATGCATGCAGAACCGCTGAAAAGAAAACTCAGATTGCAGTTTAGAAGGAAGGAGAAAAGAGAGAAGTCGGAGCTTCTCTCTCTAGAATTTTAGTTTTTTTTTTTGAAAATAAATTAAAATAATAAATTAATGTCGAACATAAATAATATGCAAGTTTTTGTTGTTTTTATTATGACACGCACAAAAAATGTGATCACATGTACTAATAATGAGTTTGTTTAAAAATGTACAAATAATTTATATTCGACGGATAATCTAATGTAAGATATATATATATATATATATATATATATATATATATATATATATATATATATATATATATATATATATATATATTGAATATGCATAAGTGTTAATATTAATTCATAAATATTTTAAGGAAATGCTAACGAGTGTTTCTGGAGCACTGATTAAGAGATTAAAATGGTAAGTTGAACATTATTTAAAAAATTAAAAAGACATGTTTTTTTTTAAAATATATGTGTATTAAATGTACTCTAAAGAGAAATAATCAATTTTTTTTTAAAATATTGTGTATATTGAATAAACTAAAGAGTGTCCCGAGACACTATTTGACATGACCCATACTTTAAAATATAACCACATAAAAATGCCGTTTTAAATGAAAATAACAAATTAATATCAAACATAAATAATATGCAATTTTTTTTTTTTTGTTATTATGACACGCACACAATGTGATCACATATATTAATAATGAGTTTATTTAAAAAATGTACAAATGATTTATATTTAATGGATAATTTATTGTAAGATGTTTTATTTTATTTTTACATAAATTGACTATGCATAACTGTTAACAATAACTCATAAATACTTTGAAATGCAACCACATAAAAATGTTGTTTCAAATAAAAATAACAAATTAATGCCAAACATAAATAATATGCAAATTTTATTGTTGTTATTATGACACACACAAAATGTGATCACATTATTAAAATATATGATTTTGTTTAAAAACTGTATAAATTATGAACAATCTATATCATATAAAATATGTTCTCAGATTTATCATAAATAACATCCAATTCTTTTCTAAACTTATATCACTCACATAAAATATGATCACATGTAATAATAATGAATTTCTTTCAAAATATATATAAATTATGAACTACTTCATTTTGAAGAATCTCTATATGCTAACTCTTTTTTTACACACAAAAATTTACAAGTATTTTATTTTTATCTCAATTATTTTACTTTTTACATCTTATTATTGCATTTGTTTGTATGCTAAAATAATTTTTCACTTTAAATATTGTGAAAGTCAGAGATTTTTTTATTCACACAAAAAACATTAATGGCCTATTAGTTTTGTTTTAATATATTAGATTTTATTATTTATTTTTCAACAAGAACTTTTATTATTACTAATTTAAAATTTATATTTTTTATTGATAAAATTTTCTTTATAATAAATATATTTTTTATTTAAATTTAAAAATATAAAATAATATTAATATTGAAATTTAATAAAATTTAAATAAAATAAATATTTAAAAATTAAAATAAACAAACTGAATTAGAATGCAGTGTTGTTTTTTTTACTAATTTATATTATACTAAAGATATTTGAACCATATCCCTTTCAACATAGCTTAGTAAAATGAAAAAATATTTCACCAAAAAGTAATAAGCTGTTCTATTGGCTGATATTCCAACTTTTATGCCATAACAAAAAAATCCATTAATGGTCTATTACTCAATAAAAATATCAAAATTTTCATTAAAAAAACTAAAGAAAATCATCAACTAAAATCGACAAATCTAATTATAATATTTCTTGTGTAATTACTCTTGTTGGTTTTACATGACTGTTATACCATAATTAGTGTCAATGGGATAATATAAAATATATAAAAAAATTGAATTAAAATCTTATTTTAAAAATAACAAATTTTAGGCAAATTAAAATAAATAATTCTTTTAATAAAAAATAAAAAATAAAAACATATTATTACAAAAAAAATAAAGAGAAGAAATAGAAAATGTAGGTTTCATTTTACTAAAAACTTTATATAATTTCTAAGTAAAGAGAGCCAATAAAAATAGATGGATTTCATTGGGTTAAAAAATATTAGTGATTTTTTATTTATTTTATCCTAAACTCTAATTTTGAATTCGAACAAAGTGTCTTTCAGGTTCTTCTTTGAATAAACTGAATTAATAAGTATTCGTTCTCTACTAATGGCAGATGAAAATTGCGTGCTCCCAATGGAATAGATTGGTGATTGTGTAGTCTTTGTTTGTCGTTGATTTAGTGCACAAAACAAGTGCAATTTTTACTGTCTCAACAAAGTCTTGTTGTAAATCTGTTCAATAACTTTGTGTTCAAAAAAAATTTTGTTCAATAATTTATGTTAATTTATCAGAAAATTGTTTGTTTGATGAATATTTGAAATTAAAATAACAGAAAATAAATGTGCATTTTAATAGTGAGAAAATTTGGTTGGGTTTAAACTTCATTTACCTATTTTTTATGTAGCATTCTTGACCAGTAATATCCAATTCTAATCCCTTATTAATATTACTGCAGTTGCTCTCATCGTTGCTTATGTATGAGTTAACGACGTGAGATCACTTGTATTACCTAATAGCCGATCTCTCACCCTATTAATCAATGCGTTAGTAGTAAGTTTCAATAGTGAATTCAAATATTAGCATTCCATTTCACTAATATCGTTGTTCGTGAAGACATCAAACCTAAATCAAGGTCTAAACTTTATCATCCAATAGATGATAGATTTGGATCTAGTAATGACCAGTACCTTTCAAATATAAGTCATACCATAAAAACATGTTTTAGGTAGCTAATCCAAAACAAACATTAAGAACAGATAATCCATAAATATTAAAACTTAAGAAGAACTACATAAAACACCATGGTCGGGATCAAAACATAAATAACATGACAACTACATCTAACCCAAACAAAAGAGAAAATTAGCAACACTTACAAATCCTAGATTTAAAATCAAGCCCTATAAGAAAGAAGTTGAAAAACATATGTGGATGATTCTTCAAACAACGCTTCCATCCTCAATCTTCCTCCCATCTTCTCTCATATTGTGATTCGTGGGGAGAACCTAGCTTCGCTAAGGAACCACCTTGAATTTCACCAAATATGATCTAATCCTCTGGAATTGAACTAAGTTGAATATGATTAAATATCTCAAATGAAATTCTAACACCCTTTTTTATATGCTTGAAAAAGGTAGGTCCGCTAAGAACACTGCATATGCTCACTTAGTGTGCCTAATTTCTTTAGTTTAAGTCACGCCATTTACCCAAGGCCTAGCTTCTTCGCCTATTCTCTATAAGCAAAGCGACCAAGCTCGCTTAGCCATCAAGTCCTTGCTTTACCTTGAAGTAATTTAACCCTAAATTCTTTGAACCGCCTTTGCTCTCTAAGTGCGCCCATGCTTCCTGGCATGGCGAGGATTCACCTTTGCTCGCCAAACGCGCCTAAATTCTTGGCTTAGCAAGCCTTGATTTGTTAGGGAAAGTATTTTCTTGGTCTTTTATGTTGTTTTGGTTGATTTCTTGATCTTTTTGCCTTTATTTCATCAATGCATAGTTAAAATGTCCACACATGTATTTTATCACTTTTCATTGATAAATAAAGGGTTTTTCATATGATTTCTTGTAAAAAAAAAGTTAATAAGGACCTATGTGTCAAAATAATCTCCAGTTAGCATGTCCTAACCTTTTGCGCCAGAGCCACTTTTCATCACTCATTGAAAGAAGGCAAAGTACCTTCAAGTCACCCAATTTAGAGAAATTAATTTTATAAACATTGCATTTTCTCCTACCTTTGAACACTATGGACTTGTCAACTCATTCATGACTATACAATTGTTCTTATTAAACACTACTTCATAACCATTGTCATAAAATTAACTAATGCTCAATAGGTTATGTTTTAGTCCATCTACTAACCAAACATCATTAATTGAAATGGAGGAATTACCATTAATACGTGTATCAATGATCCTTCCTTTCTGGTTTCCTCCAAACCCCACAGTTCCTTCCTGTTTCAGAGTTATGGTTTGGAACATATGCTTCCCTCTGTCATATTTCGTGAGCAGCCACTATCCAGGTACCAAGACTGCTGCTTTGCTTCTCCCTTGAAGCATATCTATTGTAAAAAAACATATTCAGATTTAGCACCTGTAGTCTTATGGGTCTTTTGGGGTTAGTTCTGACAAACTTCTTCTTACTTTGTACCTTAAATTTCATATAGTAAGACTTAAGATCATTAATTACTTTTGGTTTAAAAGTTTAATGTCTTGAATAAATCTTAACGTTTGGTTCTGAACCTTTTAGAACCTAAGACTCTGATGTCTTAGGTTCTGGTTTCTTCAGAACCTTTGACTTTAGAGTTTTTTGTTCTGGTTTCTTCAGAACCTTTAACTTTGAAGTCTCAGATTCTGATTTCTTCAGAAACTTGGACTCTACAGTTTTAGGTTCTGGCTGGTTCAAAACCTTTGCTTTGTCAACAAGTACAATATAGGAATTGAAAGCACCTTTAGTTTGATAAATTTTAGTAAAACACATGGATGGTAAAGATGAATAAATCTGGACTAAACAAAGATGTCGAAGAAAATGTCATAACTCAAAATCATGACATCCTGAAGTACTGCACTGATTTAGCAAGTGGATTATTCGCATGGATCAAGGACTAAAGACTGAAGCCCAAGGAAGCAGAAGACACTATAAATAGAAGACTTAGACCTAGGTTTCTGCATGCCTTAGTACGCTTGTTGTAACCTTGTTTTCTTGTGTAAGAAACAAGGGTTTAGGGTTTTGAGAGTCGTTGGCTTTCTAGGTTTTAAGTCTCCCTTTGTATCAGTTGATACACTGTGGTAGATATAGGTGTCACACAGATCCATAAGACTTGAGGTATTGGATTGTGTATTGTTCTTGGATGAAGCTTTTAAGCAAATCCGAGTTAGCTTGATTGTCAAGTATGCTTGACAGATTTCTGTATTGATAGGGACGATGAAGAAATCACAGTTGGTGGTTGAGGGAAGTGAGTGGGGTATCTCGTATCAGGGTTCTAAACGTTTGAGTTTAACCTTGATAAAGATGTTCATGGGGTAGATGTTAGGGATAAAGTTGTAAACGTGGGAGTTTAACTTTGTAAGTCTACACAATAGTGAAGTCTTCTTCCTGGATTGGTATCCCCCAGATGTAGGTGAGTTGTACCGAACTGGGTTAACAATTATTGTGTTCTTTATCCTTCTGCAGATTTACGTTTCTGTTAGGGTTCATAATGAACATGTTGGATCATATGCCATGACATCTGTGATGGTGCAGTTCTGATATTCAAGGTATCAGTCTGCAATTGCGCCTCTGAGTTTAAAAGATTATGTAGCACGATGTCTTGACATGTGTTAGGACATCTGCTGTCTGCATAGGCCAAAATTTCAATTGGTATCAGAGCAGACATCCTGTCTGGTTTTGGATGAGATCTTTGGGAGATACTTTCTAGAATTTAAACAAGGAGGAGTTTTGGAGATCAGATCAATTAACTCAAACATACCCAAGGGTATTAATAGATGATATGAATGTTCTGGATCGAAGGGAGTAACCCGGAGGTTGTTCATGTTGCTGAGGAGATTCTACAACAACTACAGGAGAATTGGCTAGTTCTCTTGTTGATGTGTCTTGTAAGATGTTGTGACATCTTATTAGGGTAAGCAGGATATGTTCCTTGGTGGTTTCGCTGCATGTGTTTCTGATGGAAAAGCTATAGAATTATGGGATTCTGGAGTTATTACTAAAGACAGTTGGTGGAAGGACTCAATCGTCGGCCTCTATATTTGAGGATATCTGTATTATTTTATTCCAAAGTCGGGAGTGATGGAGTGAAGGAAGTTGTGGTTAGATATCTAGTATGATGACTTGGTACTTGGAAGCTTGGTTTCTTAGTGCAGTTTGGAGTCAGTTGAATAGGAGAGGAGTTGAGTTAAAGTTTATCAGGTTCTTGCTCTAGGAGTTTGATAAATGTTTGGTCGGCTAGGTTGTCAAAGATACTTGAGATCTCTCTCAAGTCCACTCATAAAGACATCTATGTCGTGTAACTGGAGTCTTCTAGTTACTCTTCTGATTAGAAGGTGTTTCTTTGAGACACAATCTGAAGAACGTGGAGGTGATTTATTTTCACTATCCAAAAACAGCAAGGAATGATTCATCTCTTTTGACCCTAAGAGTGGATCCAATCTGATTGAAGAGTTGTTGAGGTAAATAATACTTGTTCAGAGAAAGTCTTAGTTACTTGAGTCAAGGGTGGAAGCCTTGGTATCTCAACATTGTCATTGAAGAAGATACTTGCAACAAGATTGAATGCTTTAAAAGTGTTCATGACATGATCTGGTGGAGCTCAGCTACAGCAGTGAAGAAGGGTTATTATAAAAAGATTCAAGATCAATTGCTATTTGTGGAATCCACAAGTATTTAATTGATTATCCTTGAGATTCAAGATTGAGGATGTTTTGACAGATGTTCTAACATCTTTTCATCAGAGGTTTGGAGAATCATGAGAGGGGTTCTACATTCGCTCAGAAGCCTCCTAGGTGTTGACCTGGGATTATTGGCTTAGCGTCTGTTTCCTGGAAAGTATTGTGAATGACTTATCCAGATGGTGATGCTGTTAAATATGGAGATGGAAGACTATGAAGACATCATAATCTTGATGGTTATAGCTTGGATTAGTTTATTTCTGATCTAGGTGCTTTGGAGCATAATGTTTGCTCTGGTTGTGAAGGTCGAGGATAAGTGGCAGTTATCTCTGGCTTTCTACTGGCGGCTCTACTAAGGGAAGTGACATTCTTTGGTATAGCTATGGGGTAGTCTTGGACTACTTATTTTCTAAAGATTCAGATGTGGCAGGTTTGAAGTCTTTGGAGTTTCAAAGCAGAATGGAGGTTGTCTACTCAAAACTTGGTTGTTGAATCAAGTCTGTGAGAGCATGGAAATCTGTTTTTGCAAAGGGAGGAGGTTCTTCTAAGTGGCAGAAGGAAGAGCTGAATTCAACAGTTGGAGGTCATAATGTATGGACATCTAGCTTAACATCAGAAGTCTCAACTTAAGATAAGGTGATCTACAGGAGAATGGGAGTGATGGATTCTTCAAAAAGGCCTATCTCATGTAGTTTGCGGGAGCTGTGGATGAGAAGATGTTACATGACTAAGAGCTTGGTGGATCCAAGATGTCTTGCTATAGGGCAAGTAGTTCATGTGACTTGAAGATCTGATTTCATTAGTAGATCAGGGTATCTTGTGAGAGTTCTGAAGATGAGTGAGGTCAATCAAAAGGTGGCATTTGATTGGTTTCACAAAGTACGTTCAAGCAGGATGCTTGAAACTGATTGCTCTTGTGTACGAGAGTAGTTAGTTGAATTTATTTGAAGGTTCTGGTTCTCTGGGAGCTTGTGGCAGAAGTTCTGGGTTGAGTATGGAAGCATACCTTCTTTGGTGGATGAGATTTTATTTCTCTCTGGGGTTCTGAAGTTTTCTTTGTTTAATCTGGTGGCGTAGTGTTGTTTGAAAATCTTCAGTGTGGATTACTATGCTGATAGTAAGTCAGTGGTGGAACATATCAAGAACCATGGTGTGTGGTGTCTGTGATGTGTGGAGGATGTCCTAACTGATGTTAGAACATCTTTGGGTTAGTTATCCTTGGTGGAGGATTTTAGGTTCTGTGATGAACTGGTTACTTGCATCGTGTCCAAGAAGTGTCTACATAATCATCCGGGAGAATGATGGAGTAGAAGGGTTCCTTGGAAGGAGGATGTAAGTGTTTGTGAAGACTGAAGTGGATCATGTGTTGATTGCATGGAAGTCTGTTTCCTGAATGCGTTCAGAAGTGGAGATTTACCATAAATCAGAAGTATTCCAGGTTATCATACGGGAGAATGATAGGAATGACTGTCTTGGATTGCAGGGTTTATCTATATTGCTGGCTGGGGAGGTCAGTGGAAAATCTTGCATACGACATTGAAGCCCTTAGAGCAAGTCATGCTAGTAGTGGATCAGTTTAGCAGCTGTGAAGTTCTGGAGCGTGCATACGATAGCTGACATCGTGGTAACAAACTAAGGGGCCATGTGCGTCTCTTTGAGGAATGTGAAGCATTCTAATTCAATTGGTTTGTGCCTCAAGCAACGGGATATCTATACATGAGAATTCAAGAGGAGTTCGTGTGGTGTATAAGATGGTTGTGGAATGAGGGGGATCAATGGGACTCTGATCTTAAGCCAAGAGTTTGTTATGGTTGGTATACACGTACTCATGGGATGCATGACCTTGATCATGTATGAGTAATTATTATTTCTTGTCAGAGGGAACAATAATGAGTTAATGGTTGCGTTCAGCAGGTGTGTTGAATAGAGGGTGCGCTCTTGAAGACATGAAGATGCGTCTTATGTTTTCCAGTCATTAGCTTGGGTGTTCAGTGGAGGAGCACCAGTTACCTTAGTCAGGGGGAGAGGCCTCTTGATCTAAGATGAAGTTCCAGTTTGCATTTGTGCGTCAAGCAAACTGAGATGTCAAGATGGCTTGACATTATTGTTGAAATTCCAGTTTTCATTTGTGCGTCAAGCAAACTGAGATGTCAAGATGGCTTGACATTATTGTTGAAGTTCCAGTTTGCATTTGTGCGTCAAGAAAACTGAGATGTCAAGGAGGATGTCTTGACATTAGAGTATTGTTGCAAGTTGTGGGAAACTTGGCAATGCATACTTGAATGGTTCTTATTGGATGCTTAAGAATCATTGATGAGTTTGGGAGAATTTATTTTTCTCTGCAGACTGTAATCACAGTGTTGTGAAGATTGTCGTCAATACAGGAGTTTTCTTGGAGAACAGTGTCTGACATGATGTCAGAACATTGACAAGGACATGCTTGATAGGAAATAAGTCTTTTGGTCGGTAGGTCTTACATTATGCGTGTGCTAAACATGTTCATCGTTACTCACATTATTGTTGGACAGTTTCCTTGAAGAAGAAATAGTCAAATTTTTAGCCGGTGCACATTGGGACTTGGTAAAGTTACAACCTTGGAGTAATAACTACATTGAATTTCAACAGATCATTACATTCGAAGGAAAATTCTTGGGTATTTAAGGGTGTTGCTAGAGCAGGTTTCCTCAGATTGTGGTTCTCTTTGTGATTCAGTCAAAATGTCTTTTGTTCAAATCTGGTTGGTTGGGTATGGGAATGCCTTGGTTTCTTTTTCCAATTTTTGGCTAAAAAGGGGGAGTATAAGTCACTAGGTCGAGGAGGACGAAGGATTCAAGGGTTGTTCCTGCAGTTGTTTTGCAAGGATGATAAACAAAATGTTTTAATATCCTGTCTGTATGTTTGTTTCCTTTGTGTCTTGTGACTTGAGTTAAGAATCAAGTTGTGTATTGTGACCTGAGTTACATGTTTTATATGCTCAGAATCAAGAAGACTACAACTGATCTCTGGAGGGGGAGTGTATTTGAAAGGATGTCCTATGGTCTCTGGTTTAAAGAGATTTTACTGACTTCTTTAGAAGTGTCTATTGCCTGGACAGTTATCAAAATTCACTCATCCCGGTTTACTACTTTCCTCAAGAATGGAAGTACCGTCTCATTGGTTAAGGGGGAGCCAGAGTTATATTCTTCCTCATGTACATCAACAATGACTTGGTTTGCACAGTATTCCAATCATAGCCGCCACTCAGAGTGAAGAGACATTCAAGATGTGTTTTAGCCAAAATTTGTCAAAAGGGGGAGATTGAAAGCACCTTTAGTTTGATAAATTTTAGTAAAACACATGGATGATAAAGATGAATAAATCTGGACTGAACAAAGATGTCGAAGAAGATGTCATAACTCAAAATCATGACATCTTGAAGTACTGCACTGATTTAGCAAGTGGATTATTTGCATGGAACAAGGACTAAAGACTGAAGCCCAAGGAAGCAGAAGACACTATAAATAGAAGACTTAGACCTAGGTTTCTGCATGCCTTAGTACGCCTATTGTAACCTTGTTTTCTTGTGTAAGAAACAAGGGTTTAGGGTTTTGAGAGTCGTTGGCTTTCTAGGTTTTAAGTCTCCCTTTGTATCAGTTGATACAATGTGGTAGATATAGGTGTCACACAGATCCATAAGCCTTGAGGTATTGGATTGTGTATTGTTCTTGGATGAAGCTTTTAAGCAAATCTGAGTTAGCTTGTTTGTCAAGTATGCTTGATAAATTTCTGTATTGATAGGGACGATGAAGAAATCACAGTTGGTGGTTGAGGGAAGTGAGTGGGGTATCTCGTATCAGGGTTCTAAACGTTTGAGTTTAACCTTGATAAAGATGTTCATGGGGTAGATGTTACGGATAAAGTTGTAAACATGGGAGTTTAACTTTGTAACAGTCTACACAATAGTGAAGTCTTCTTCCTGGATTGGTATCCCCCAGATGTAGGTGAGTTGCACCGAACTGGGTTAACAATTACTGTGTTCTCTATCCTTCTGCAGATTTACGTTTCTGTTAGGGTTCATGATGAACATGTTGGATCAGATGTCATGACATCTGTGATGGTGCAGTTCTGATATTCAAGGTATCAGTCTGCAATTGCGCCTCTGAGTTTAAAAGATTATGTAGCACAATGTCTTATCATGTGTTAGGACATCTGCTGTCTGCATAGGCCAGAATTTCAGGAATCTAGCCCCTTTTTAGCAGAGCTTAAAGAAAAATGTTTTATTAGTTTAATTAAGGTTCTAGACCTTGGATTAAAAGTTTTTTGAGAATAACCAAGACCCTCTTCTTTGCTCCTACTTACACCATAAATCATGGATACAAGCTTTATCTTGTTAAATCCAGTTATGATAAACTCCTGAAGAGCCATTTCACAGGTTTATCACGCATTTCTTTTACTAAAACAATATGATCTCTTTCTAAATCTTCATTTTTAAGAATATTTTAATTCATCTTTCAATATATAATATTTCTTTTTTCAAGAATTTCATATGTATGGCTTTTTCTTGACAACGGCCCATAAGGTCTTGAACAAGAGTAATTAAATTAGAACGAGATACTTTAGAAAATACCTCATATTCTTCTTCAAATTTTGAATAAGAATCTAAATTAGATTATGTTCCTCAAGATGTAAGAGCCATCAGAGCAAGACTGGCTTGTTCTTCATCTTTATTAGAATCTTCTTCATTATCAAGTTCATCTCATGCATGTTGTCATGAGACTCTTCTTGACTTTGTTTCTGAAGCTGTCTTTCTGATAGCTTCCTTTCTTTAACTTATCCTTCTGCAACTCTGAATAGTCAGCAATGAAGTGACTAGGATTCTTACAGTTGAAGCATCCCTTCTGGTCCTCTTTCTTTTCTCTGGAGCTTGATCCTTTGAGGCCACTGTTATTGACAGAGAACCTTTTGTTCTTTTAGACAAGTACTAAAATATTTTGATTGTAAAATCCATTTCGTCATCATCAAAACATTCTTCAGAAGTTCCTACATGATTTGCTTCTTCAGATTCCCAGATTTTAGGAGACTTGGCAGGTTGAGCAACAAATTTTAAAGCAAGAGACTTTGACTTCTATGCAGGTTCATCTCCTATGAGATTCATCTCATGACTTTGGAGATTTCTTATTAAGATTTCAAGACTTATTTTTTTAAGTCTTTAGCTTCTTTAATGGTTGTCACCTTTGGTCTGTATTTTGCAGAAAGACTCCTAAGAATCTTCTTGACATGGTTTTAATTTTTATAGCTCCTGTTCAAAACTTCAAGTCTATATACAAGAACTTGAAACCTTGAGAACATGGTTTCAATGTTTTCATCTTCCTTCATTCTGAACAGTTCATATTGTTGGACCAGAAAGTTAGCCTTTGCTTCTTTTACATTTTGATTTCCTTCATAGCTAGAAACCAAGGATTCAGAGATGGTATTGGCAATATAATTGTTGATAATTTTGAGATACTCAAAATGTGGCAGAGCATCTACCATAATGTCACATACTCTATAATGTTTTCTATAAGTTTTCTTTTGAGCAGGAGTGAGGCTCTTTCTATTAGCCACCATTTCTACTCCATCAACAAGAATGTTAATACCATTTTCAAGGATACCCCACAACTCATTATCAACACCTATGATGTGAGTGTACATATTACTTTTCCACCATTCAAACTCAGTAAAATCTCCACTGAAGGTTGGAGGTTTATAAGTATAGTTGTTCTTTTCAGATGTACTATAATCATAACTTACAACAGTGTTTCTAGGACTAGAGGTTTCAGATACCTCAGTCGTGTTTTTCTCTCAGAATCTTTTCCGTACCACTGTTAAGTGTTAGAGCACAAACCTTGCTCTGATGCCAGCTAAAGGTGAGAAAAACACATGAAGGGGGTGAATTATGCTAGCTTTTATTTTATTTTATGAAAATCTCTTATCAGATTCTGAACACACGGTCTAGAATCTGAAACGAAGTTAAGTGTTTAACAGTAGATTAAAATAGTTCAAAGATAGAAAGTAAAGAAAGAGATACATATGCAATTATCCTGGTTCTTCCTACAAATTGAGAGTAGTCTAGTCCCCTTGAACTTCCAAGGGATTTTTACTATAATCACAATTGATTACAATTTGCTCAAGCACACAAGCAAGAGACTTTCAATGCTCAAACACACAAGTAAGAGACTTATAATGCTCAAGCACACAACAAGAGACTTCAGATGCTCAAACACTTAGAAATAGACTTAAAATGCTCAAACATTTAGAAAGAGACTTAAAATGCTCAAGCACACAAGCAAGAGACTTATTACAATCTAACTTACAAATAAAAGATTGTTTGTTTCTTACACTTGATATACAATCAGAGGTGTAAACAAAATACAACACAAAAATACTCTTTAAGACTTAAGAATTTATAAAATATACAAGTGTTAAGAAGTTATAAGTTAAACTTGTGTTTTTTGTTTGATAGAGTAATAATTCTTTTATTGTCAATAGCTCATTGTATTTTTTCAAGTCTTCAGCTCCTTATATAGAGAGAAAAAAGAGTCGTTGAAGAGTTTGCACAAGAGAGTCCTCGAGAAGCTTTATTTAGAGATGTTGAGATGTTTCTTGATATGGTTAATACCGTTGAAAGCTAATTTGAAATCCCTTTTCTACAAAAAGAATTATATGTTGCATCCCAGTTGTCTTCTACAGATTTTTTCTTAAGTCATCACGTGATTAGAATAAGATAAAATGTCTTCAGAGTCTGATAGTGACCTATCAAAATCTCCTCGATCCTTGCATTGACCGAATCTTCAGAGTCTAAATTTTTAGAGTCTGGATTTTCAGAGGTTGACTTTATTTAGAGTATGAGTCTTTAGAGTCTGGTCTTTCAAAATATGGATCTTTAGCTTCTCTTTAAATGTCCATTCTCAGTACCAGTACTAAATTTTCTTCAGATATTTTAGTTTATAATTCTGCACACTTGAACATTTGTTAGTATACCCTATTGTTCTTTAAATACTTTGTTATCATCAAAACCTTAGAGATATGATACAAATCAATTTTGTTCCAACAATTTGGATAATTTTGCCTCGTGTTATTGGTCTTTTGGTTTGCATGGAGTACCGTGCCTTGGGCCTTTGGCCAACACGAAACACCAAATATTTTTCTCATTGAGACTTTTTTTATTATTTCCAAAGACAATATTAATGCGTTCTTGTCATTTATAAACTTCATCCACAATCAAAGGCTTATGAGTGATATCGAATTCATGCTCTCAGTTAAAAGTCATTTGTAATTTACGATATTGATGATTGGGGTTTAAAAATTATCGATGCCCAAGGTAAATGGTCTTTTTTCCAAATTGAAGTTGTTGGAAGCATATATTAGATTCACATATAGGACACACTTTATGTTTGTATCCAACCAAATTACAATATGCAGGAAAGTCGTTGATTATACAAAATAATATGCATCTGAATACGCATTGTCGCAGCTAGAAAATCACAGAGTCGCCATCATCCTTTATTCGTTTCTAAGGAGAAGAGAAACAATGATAAAACCTAAAAATTAAGGGTGAGAGACTAGGTTCGGGAATCGGTTATGCAAGTGGGAGGTACTAGACACCCCTCACCTCCATTGTATTATATGGGATCCTCCTCTAATTTTAGGATTATTGCTTGCCTAAGGTAATGTTTGATTATATCTATTATTGGTTAACTATTTATTTATTTACTTACAAAAATGTTTTATTGGTGAAAGGAGAATGATAAATTAAGAAAGGAATACCTAAAAATGTTTTTGATTATTGTACTCGCTAGAGTGCTACGACTCTATGCCTACGTACCCTCATGTTGGATAAAGGATCAGAGCACCGTAGTTCTTGTAAACAATATTTGTTTGTTTGTTGTTGTTGTTATCCTTGAAAAGTTCTCAACGCATCGGGGACGAAGAAGTATTTGATTTTAAAAAAATGCCTCAATGCACAAGGACAGAGGACTTAGAGTTTGAGTGCGTTGAAATTGATTTTATCCCTTATTTATTTGCAAAAATATAATGATTAATTTATTGAAGAAAATAAATTAATAGTGGTATTATATATTATATATTAAAATGTTAATAACACATCCCTTATCCCTAAAATCCTAAAAATTTCCTAGAATTTTATCCCATGTTATCTCTGAAATTATCTCACAGTTCATCCCTGAATCCTTATTTAATTATATTCTCTAATTAATTATATTTTTATTTTGTTCTTTTTTATTCTTTATATTATAAGGGAATTACTAAAAATCTTATTAATCCTAATATTATCATAAAATCATCCTTAACAATATCCTAATTAAAACCTAATTAAATATTTAGTCATATATTTTTGGTATTTTTCATTATGTTAATAATTTAATTAATTATTAAATTATTAAATTATTAAACTCAATTAATCCTAATAATATTAAAATAAAAACCTAGGGATGCATATTTGTATGGTTCTAGATAGAGTGGGGAACAAGTAAGAAGAAATCAAGAAGGGCCCAAGGTCAACTTCCCTAAACCCCAAAATTCCCTAATATAATAAAGGGTTAAATATGTATGAGGTCCCTATAAATATGCCAATTTTCAATTTTAGTCCCTTTAAAAATTTTCTTCAAACAATGGTTCTCACAAAGTTTTTCGTCCAGAAAAATGGTCCCTCCCGTTAGTTTCCTCTAACGGAGGGTGATGTGGCATGCCACGGGGATCCTTGTCATGGCCACGTCAGTTTGATTTGGAATAATTTTTTTTGTTATTATAAATAGTATAGGAAAACTGAGTGAACCCTAATCATTTTGTTCACCATTTTCCTCCATAACACCACGTTGTTTCCATTTGTTCACATTCTTCATCTTCTTATTCTTATTCCTTCCAATCGTTCTTCTTCTTCTTATTCGTCTCTCTCCTACATCTCAGAAATATGTCGTCTTCATCTAGGTTAAGCAAAGTAGTTTTGTATTATTCGACGAGTCTGACGAACCGTGGAATGAAAAGGTGTGGATGTAATGGTGTTATGATTTCATACATGTGCAAGAACGGAAAGAACAAAGGTCGATTGTTTTGGAGATGTACGTATTGGAAAAACGATGGTAATTGCAATTTATTTATTTGGGATGATGAAATTGCACAAGGAAAGGAAGATGAGGAATGCGTAGATTCAGAATGGAGGAAGGGTGAGAGTAAGGTGAGGGAAATGCAAGCTTTAGAAACTCTGAAGGAGCTCTACGAATCATCCATGAAGAAGAACAAGAGGTTGAAGATGAAGATTAAGGCAGAGGCATTTTGGGGGAAGCTGAAGACAATATGTGTAGTATTTTTAGTCTTGGTCAACTTGTATTTGTTAATTAGGTGTAATCGTCTTTAATGTTGTATAAGTGTTAATCTTGTTCAAGTGGTGTGGTGTGAAATATAACATGAACTGGTTTTGTAATGTTGAATTGGTATGAAATACAAATTGGAATTTTATGTAATTCATTTAGTATTGTTCAATTGGTATGTTCATTTTGTAGTTTCAGTCAAGGAACATAGTTTTGACACAGTCTGACCTATTAATTAGACATAATATGAGATATAATTGACTGTATAACTATAATTGGTTGTATAAAATTGATTGTATAAAATTAAACATAGTTTCAGTCAATTAGTATTATTTTGTATGTCTAACGAGCATATAATTGAATGTATAGAATTGACCTATTAGGTGGCCTTAAAATTGACTGTATAAAATTGAAACCATACTTAACAGATTTCACCACAAAGATCTATTATCAATCAAGGAACATGAGTACAAGAAACTGATCAAAATAGAATGTTCACATGTTCACAATTAGCATACCATAACATGTTCACAAGACAGATTTGTTCTCAACAGATTTCATTAAATTAACATACCATAACAGGTTCACAAGAGTACATCAGTACAATAAATTGATTAATACAATACATCATTTCCATTACATCAAAAGAACATGATTTGTTCAAAAGGCTACATCAGTACATCACATTGAGCAAAAAAGTACATCAATACATTACATCAAAATATTTGTTCTTAAACAAATGCATCTACCAAAAAGTACTGCTTCATTGGGTTAAACCTTTGCCAGTTGTGTTGTCTTTTTCAGTTAGATCCAAAGGGTCATTGGGTTTCTTTCTAGGGCCAGGAATGTTCTTTGTTTTCAAGGTCCTCAATCTTTCACTATGCATTTTTTATGCTGCAACATTAGTATGTGTCTTGTACCTGCTATGGGTTTTAAACTTAGGTGGTTCACTTGAACTTGGCCTTGAAAGATTTGTTCTAATACCAGGTGGTTTGAAAGGCTTGTTCTTGTACACTTTGGGTTGCTTACCAAAGAAAACCTTGACATTGCCTTGGTGCAGTTGCCTTCAGAGGTGATTTGTCAACCTTTAAAGGTTGAATATCCAAGACCTCATTACCTCCTAATAATGCAGCCAGAGTTTCATCCAAACATGAAGAACGTGTAGGTTGGTCCCTTTTAGTTGGCTCACATGGTTCACTTACCATTTCCTCATTGACAGTTGCATCTTGATCAGTTGGCTCACATGGTTCAGTTGCCATTTCCTCAGTGACAGTTGCATCTTGATCAGTTAGATCAGTTGCCATATCCTCCTTGACTGAAGCCTTTCCCTCATTTCCACTAGCCTTTCCCTGCTTGACACTAGCCTTTCCTTCATTGATAGAAGCCATTCCTTCATTGACAGAACTCTTTACCTCCTCGATAGTAGCCTTTCCTTCATAGACAGAAGCATGTCCCTCTTTGACACTTGACTTTCCCTCTTTGACACTTGACTTTGCCTCTTTGACACTTGACGTTCCCTTCTTGGCAGTTGATTTCCCCTCCATGGCAGCAACTTCCTCATTGACAGGTGCATCTTTGACTATTCCCTCCTTGACTTTTGTCTTCTTTGTTCCCCCCTTAGATGTACAATTGTTGGTAGATCCCTTAGGCCTCCCCTGCGTGAAACAAACAAATAATTAACATTGTTAACCTAGCACAAAATACACAGATAAACAATCAGTAAATGTAAGATTTAAGTTAAACAATACCTTTTTTTTTGTGCCAAATTGACCTTGTTAGTCTGACTTGCTTGTGTAGGTAAGTCTTGAGTGGCCTGGTTTGGCAATTCATGACTTGGTTGTGCAACTCCCCAAATTTATTAGAATATTTATTTAATTTATTTAAATATAATATTTGTGAATTTTTGGTGAATTTTGGTGATTCGTGTTGATGTCAGTATTTTGGTGGAGTTTTGGTTATTTTAATTAAATAATAGTATATAATATGAATATATTAGTATTATTATTAATTTAAAATAATATTAGAGGAATTAAGGGCAAGATGGACTTTTGAGGAGGATTAGTGAGGGTAAATTGGGGAAAGCCCATTTGGAGAGCCCAAGGGTTTAACAAAAAGGAATTGGAAAGGAATAGGATTCATTTAGTTGGAACGTGAAAATAAGGAGAAAAGTGCATAGCTCTGAGGAAGAAGGAAAAGGCAAGGATTCGAGAAGGTTTCCGAAGAATCAGTAGAGAAAGCTCCGGATCGACAATCTAAGGTATGGGGAGTATTGCCTTTCATTGTTTTCAATATATGACGTGATGTGTTTAAAATGGACCTTGAGATTTTTGGGGTTTTTGAAGGGTTTGTGAGTTATTGATGATTTAGGGGTATTTCTGAGGATCGATGATGGATTATTAAGGGTTGAATTGATTCGGGTAAAAACAAGCCTTCGAGACAAAACCTTTTTGATGATATGTGGGATCTTGTATGAGAAAGGGATTTATGGGGTTTATGGGAAGCTTGAGAGTTTTGAAGGTTTAGGGGATTTAAGGTTTCCCGTAGTGTTCCGAATCAGCCTAATAGACGTAGGTTTCGTGCCTTTGATTTCCGTGATGCATTAGGAATGTTGTAGGGATGTTTTTGGGTTAATTGAGAATGAAATCGCAGGTACATTTGGGGTTGTGGTGCTACTGATATGTAGCAGCGATTTGCTGTAATCGCAGGTTCGCAAAGCGAACGATTTTCTTCGCACGACGAATATTCGCCAAGGCTCGCAAAGCGAGCAGCGCAGCGAGTGCGCGATGACTGTGTTTTTGGGATACTAGATTGGGATTGGGAAGAACTCTTAGTTTGCAAAGCGAATCGCCCAGCGAATGGAGTAGCAAGGATGACAGATGGACTTTCTGGTGTTCTGTGTGGGAATTGGGGGACTCGCTGGAGCTCGCAGAGCGAAGGTCCCAACGAGCAGGTTCGCACAGCGAACTCAGCAGCGACCGTCTGCTGTTTGCGGAATTTTGTTTATGATGCTGTGATGTTTTGATGTTTGACTCTGTGATTTTTCCTGATGGTTTAGTGTGATGTTACTGATGATTATGAGATGATGATTTGTGATGTTTTGATGAATACATGATGACATGATTAACATGATGTTTTGGTGAATAATGCTGCACATAATGATATTTTTGATGATGATGATTATTGACGTTGTGTATCATGCATTCATAGCATATTTTGGTGATGATGTTAGGACTTCGGTCCAGTGATGATGATGTTAGACTTCGGTCTATTTGTGGCTTCCATCCCACTGTGTGGATTATGACGTGCTCTGATTCTTGTGTGGAACCGATCCTATTTGACGGGGATCTTTGGAGGGTGATGGCATAAGTGTCCATCGATTGTGACGATTGGTACCGCATGCATGAGTCTTGTTGTGCATTGCATTTATGTGGCATATTGTCGTGATTTATGATGTTGTGACTTTTGATGCTTGTGATGACTCTGATGTTGTTGTATATGATGATGATGCCATTTTTATGCATATCTTATTTTATATTGACTATAATGAATTGTATTACTCACCCTGCCTGTTTGAATGTTGCCTCCACGTCAGAAATGGCATGATATCCGATTCTCACCGCAACAGAAATGGAAACTTCACTGGGGATGGTCTCCCCTAAGAGGGTTAAGCCCACCTTGTTTGTCTTTGTGTTATTTATATGTTTGCTTGCTTGTATACTTGTATATTTTGTATATCTGTATATATCTGTCTATGCTTGGGTTTTCTGTATGTAGGGTTCCTACTTTGAGTGGTGAGGATAAGTCATATACCCGGACTTGAGAGTACACTTATGATAGGATGATGGTATATTCAAGAGACTTTGAGGAAGTCGATTCCCAAAAAAGTTGAATTGAGACACCATCACTCAGTTGAGGCCCTCTTGGGAGTTTAGCCATGTTGAACGAGTCTATTCGTGAAAATGTCACTACTCTCGACCTAGGTGTCCATGACACTGATGACCATTAGTTACCTTTAACCCCACTTGGCCTTTTAGGATGTAGTGCGATGACTATGAGGGAGTCTATTCCCAAAATGGTTGATACACGATACTACACTCGGACGAGACTCTCTTGAGAATATTATTGACTATCGAGTCATTCGGGAAATCGATAATATCCAAAAGATGGGTTGTTGACTCTGGGAACTTCTTAGAACCCTGTTTTACGGATACAAGAACCCTAGTACACACCCTGTGGTTGGTCCTTCACCCAGACTCCATGCCGTGTTCTCGAACCCTTGATCCTATTGCATGTGTTTTGCATCCTGTTTGCATCGCATTGCATATCATTTGCATCTTTGCATGATTCATTGCATGCGCCTATCTGTCCAGTTACTTATTTCCAGTGGTTTCTATCTTCCAGTGTCACCTGTGAGTCATCAAGCTGATTCCTCGACACCGATACCGGACTAGAGCTAACTACAGACGCAAGATGTCAGAGCAAGAGGTACACAATGTTGAGATCCGAATGGAGATCGACGACCTCAAATCAAGCATGACTAAACTAACTGAGATGCTTCAAGTCTTGATTGCTAGAGGAGAGCAACCCCAAAGGACAGTCATCCAGGAAGTTTCAAGCGCTGATCCTCCACCTGTTCAGATGCCACCTTCAACTTGGCATGAGTTTGGTTTGCCACACAACTATTCTTCACCGATTGTATCTACTGCTATGGTTGGTCAGACTGTTATGCCTGTATTTCAGGCTCCTGTTTTCGCCGAGCCCAGAACTGTGGTCCATGCCGTTCCATAAACTGTCCGAGCTCCCTTTGAGAATCCCCTTTTTGAATACAATGCTGCCAGTGCTCAGGGTGAAGGCTGTGAAGACTTTGTTGAACCTGAAGTTGTCTGTGAGTAGTTTCAGATCATAGATAAGAGACTTAAAGCCATGGAGGGTACTGACTTCTTCAATGTGGATGCAGAGAACATATGCTTAGTGTCTGACCTTGTTATTCCTGCTAAGTTCAAAACTACAGAATTTGTGAAGTACAAAGGCCATTCTTGTCCAAGGGCTCATTTGGTCATGTATTGTCGCAAGATGGCTGCTTATACCAAAAATCAGAAGCTGCTTATCCACTGTTTTCAGGATAGCTTGAGTGGAGCATCACTCAAATTGTATATGGGTCTCGAGCAAAACTCCATTCACTGCTTCCAAGATCTTGTAAATGCCTTTATGAAGCAGTATAAGTATAACCTTGACATGGCTCCTGATCGCCGCCAGCTTCAAAACATGACTCAGCATGAGAAGGAATCTTTTAAGGAGTATGCTCAGCGCTGGAGAGAGTTGGCTTCCCATGTTGAACCTCCTTTGGCCGAGAAGGAATTGACTGGAATGTTCATGGATACCCTGTCCCCATTCTATTGGGAGAAGATGATTGGAAGTGTTTCCTCCAATTTCACTGATTTGGTTACTATTGGCTAAAGATTAGAGAAGGTCTTAAGAATGGAAAAGTGTACAAGGCTGCTGAATCTTCTAATGGTGCGAAGAAATCTTATGGAAATTTTTAGAAGAAGAGAGAGGATCAGACTAACGCTGTAATGGTTGAAGTGAGAAGGCCTCGTCCCCAACCTTAGTATGATGTTCACCCTACTGTTGCCGCTGTCACTCCGTGGTTACTGCTCCACGACCAACTCAAGCTTACCAACGTCCAACTGCAGGAGAAAACCAGTACCGTAATAGGAATTAATTTGATCCTATTCCCATGACATACACCGAACTTTATCCTGGTATGGTTCAGCAAGGTTTGATTACCACAAGGCCTATGCCTCCTCCTCCAAATCCTCTCCCAGCCGGCTATAGGGCTGATTTTCATTGTGAATACCATCAAGGTGGTGCAGGCCATAACTTGGAAGGTTGCTTTGCGTTGAAGGCTAGAGTACAAGAGCTGATGAGAAACAAAATCCTCTCCTTTAAGGACAATCCCAATGTCCAGAGCAATCCTCTGACAGGGCACGCCAAGTGAAGCTTCAGTCAACTTTAGCTCAGCTACTTCTTAAAGACAGGACATCTTATCCTTGTGTTTAACTAGTCACTAGGCCTTGTTTCTTGTTGTTTGCATTTTCCTTATTTTGTACTGGTTGTTTGCCTTCAAATTATTTTTGTACTTTCATGATTAATGAAATGAGCATTGCAACTTTTGATTCAATTCATTTTGTTCACTATTTACATCTTTATGCTTTCTTTTGCAAAATATTTTATCTCTTTTTCACTTTCTTTTTGACTATGCAAAGATTGAAGGGAGGATGATGAAAACATTATATCCATAACTGATGTTGGTATGCTTCCAAATAAACTTTGCTGACGATGCAAGGCATTGTTTCAATCCCTAAATAATGGAGAAATAAGGAAGTTATTCCCTTGTCAACCCCTTCGAGCCTAGAAGTAGGAGTTTCTTTCTTTACAAAAACCTGCAATCTTAACCTGGGGCAGGGCAGTTCTCAGTTAACTTGGTTGTGCGTCCATACAAAATACCTTTCATATAAAGGTTACACTCACAAATTTTCCTTCGCACACAACGATCAAGTGTCGAAGATATCCTTCAAGTCAAATGCCAATGACGATTCACCATAATCATTAAGCTGGTTAGCCACTTTCCTTACTCAAAGAATGAGCCGAGTCCCTTTCAAGGCAAAAGCTAAGAAAGATGGGAAACTCATAACTTTGCTTTACACAAAAAACAAAAAGATTCATATCACAACCAAAAAAGAGGAGATCCTCAAGTCCTCATCCTGAAAGTCCTCAACGGCAAACAATTTTGTAAGGAAGTGGTGACTGCCATTTCAATTAAAAAAAGCCTTTGACTTTTGAACCATCATCGTTACTATCATCAGGGCAATTCCCTGTCTATGGGAATCTGAATGTATATCATGTGTTAACTGAGCTTAGGATTAGAGTTCATCACGAGGTTTGGGCGGGGACAAATAAACTTTGAGCCTTTATCCTTTGTTTCATAAACCGTGAACCAAACCACGTTACAACCCTCAAAAGACCTAACTGAAGCAAGGTTATTTTAAAAGCATACTACAACAAGGTTGCGTTAACTGACTCCTAAAGATCTTTGCAGATCATTTGTTTTGGCATCATACCTTTCACTTTTAAATGTCTTGAACCGCCGTGTTCAGACCGGTGACTCATTGTGTTTTGCATCTTCCAAAAATAATTTTGATTTCAAAAGTTGCATGACTTTGCTTTAAAATTACCATGTTTGTACAAATACTTTTGTTTGCAAAATGGCTTTCCTCTCAAGGAATTTTCAAACAATTAAGAAACTCAGTCGGTGATCCTATCAGGGGCAAGTTCTTTCCAAATCCTGTTGAGAATCAGTTCAAGATTTGTGGTTTAGTGCAAGTCCTTCTCAGAATTGGTTTATACAGAAGATTTTTCAAGACTCATACTGGGGCTCCCAGTGTACAACAAAATAGTCGTTTTGAGAATCAGACAAGCTGAAGCATTGATCAGTTCATCTACAACAGTCAGCTAGTCTGGGGCAATTTACTTGAAGAATCCCCAAGCAGCTCTCTATCCTTATTTACATGGATCATCACTTGATACAGTTTACCAGTGTGGCATAGATGTGTCTAGCCATAGCATCTCTAGTCCCCAAGCAGAATGACAGTGATCTCTGTGTTGAGGAATCAGTCTTCCAGTCGTGTCTTCTCACCAAAAAAGTCGAGTTGTGTCGTCAGCATCGGCATCTCCATTTGAACATATAACATCTGCATAACTCATATACATATGCATATCATGAGTGTTTCATCCTCGTTTGCATTTCTCCCGAGGTCGTGTTGTTATCCACGTCTTACCTTGTGGTCAAAGTCTGACTTACTTGGCGCATACCAAAATGTTACCTGTCCTTTCATTTAGTTCCATTCCTGAATGTTGTCGTTTCCTTGTGCATTTAGTGTTGTTCTTGGATGTTTGTCTTCTTTCATTCCAGTGCTATTCCTGGATCTTTACATTCTTTCACTCCAGTGCCATTCCTAGAAGTCTGTCTCTTTTGATCTCCAGTGTCATTCCTGGATATCTTATTCGTCTTGTTTCTGCCAGTGTTATTCCTGGAAGTTTTGCCTCTCTTATGTAATCCCCATCAAATTTTGCTTGGATATCTTTCAGTGTCATTCCTAAAAGCCTTATCTTTTCATTCAGTGCCATTCCTGGATGAGTTTTCTCCTTTGCATTTAGTGTCATTCCTGGATGTTTTTCTCACTATCATTTGTTGCCATTCCTGAATATAGTGATTTGCCTTTACTTTCAGTGCCATTCCTGAAAGGTCACAGTCATTCAATGTTGTCTTGAATACTGTGATTCCTTTCCTCCAATGTTATCTTGGATACTGTGATTCCTTTCCTCCAATGTTGTCTTGGATACTGTGATTCTTTTTATCCAATGCTTTCTTGGGTATATCTTTGCTCACATTCATCCAATGCTTTCTTGGATTTTGTGATTTTTTTCATCCAATGCTTTCTTGGATCTCTACCTTTCTCACATTCATCTGATGCCTTCTCAAATATTATGAGTTTACTTTTCATTCAAAGCCATTATTAGATGACTGGTTCCTTTTGTCCAATGCTTTCTTGGATTTCTATTTTGTTCACTTTCATCTGATGCCTTCTCAGATATTGTGAGTTTTCCTTTCATTCAAAGTCATTATTGGATGAGTCAGTCAAACTTCTTTAGGAAGTTTTAGGAGTTACTTTCTATATTTTTCTAGCATACAACTTTTTACTTTTTCCAGTCCCACATCAAGTCTACTCCCATACTCCTGTATAAAGTTTCTTTACTTTATTAACTTTAAAGAAAAATCCACGTTACCTACATTTTTTGGATGCTACTTACTGCGTGTATGCCCTACTCTCTCAAAAGAACACTGCCATCACTCTTTTCATAATACCCCGCGCGGGCCACACTCTATCACATTTTTCTTCATCAAGAACATCATTCCGTTTTTATAATAAAAAACCTTACTCCATGTTCCATATATCTTCTCAAATCACCACGCCATCTTCAAAAAAAAAAAAACTCAAACCAGCTACAACTTGCAGCATCACTCAAACCTCAAATCACTACAACCGTTTTCTCTCCATATCATCTCTTTCCTCTGTAAAACTACAACAACACGTTTCACACTTACTACTATTCACCATCATCTTTTACTCACATCATCATATCATGCTTCACTCATCTTCAGAGACCAATAAAATCCATAAATATGGTGCTCTCCTAAACACAAACAACGCCTCATGCTGTTTTTTTATTTTGCTGCATACAACCATAAACCTGTTGTTTCTCCTATAATCACCTCCATCTTTCTCCTGCCATCGCTTCATCATCACCCCGCACAACACCGCCACCTCCGAGAACTGATCGACAACACGACAAGCTCAGCAACAATCTGATTTCGCTTCGTTCGTGTTCACGCCACCAATAGGGAGCGGCAACGTAAATTGACGTCACGGTAACAAATCGAAACGAATCTTTTTTTATGTATTGTATTTGTTGTTTTCTCATTTTTCAATTGCCTGTTTCAAATTGTTTGTTTCTTTTGTTGTTTGTATTTAATAATCAGTATATAATATATCCTCCGGTCACTATTATAAGCAATAAAAACTGTTTTAGATTCATTGACTAAACGATGTATCTGAACATTATTATATATCAGATACATCAATTATTAAATGAATCTAAAAATGATTTTGTTGCTTATAATAATGACCAGAGGGTGTATGTAAATAATATACGTTGTAATGTGGGTTTACTATTCTGCCACTGCTGGTTTCTGTTTGGCTTATATATTATAGGCTTAAATAGTGTTTTCGTCCTTGTAAGCTAGCGTGTTTTTAGTTTTCGTCCGTGTAATTTTTTTATTGGTTTTAGTCTCTATATTTCACATTCGCGTTCGTTTTAATCCTTAAAACCAAAATCCGCAGGAAAATCTGCAGAAAAATCCGCAGGAAACCTTCGGATTTTCATGCAGAATTTAGCTTTAGGGACTAAACAGCAAAAAATGTAAAATATAAGGACTAAAAAAAATTACAGAAACGAAAACAAAAAACTCGCTAACTTATACAAACGAAAATACTATTTAAGTCTATATTATTATAGGTGCACATACATAAGCAATTTATTTAACATTACCCAAATATAGATAAAATAGACTATTAAGTGGCTTCATGGTATTGGTTTTAGCTTTAGCACCATTGCCTTTAGTATTCTTTTCTCTCCGTCACTCTCTCACTAATTTACGAACACACATTTTATTTAATTCAATTATTTGTTTTGATTTATTTGGATGGTTAGATATTAGAAGAAAACCAAAAAAGAATGTTTAATAATTTATTTTTAATATTTTTATTTTTTAACTTAATTAATTATTTAATATTTTAAAAAACCAAAAATTTCTCATTGTCAAATACTCATCTAACCTGACATTTTTTTAGATCCCTTAGACAATAATGCTCAGCATATGCTAGTATTCTTTTGGTGAAACTTCTACTATGGTGTATAGCATGTTCGGTAACATTAAGTCTTTGATTTGTTTGTGTTTATCACTATATATACCTATTCTTCTTATAGTTATATATACCTTTTAATTATAATATATACTTATCACATATTCTTTCACTTTATATTTTTTATTATTTATTTTAGTTACACGATGTATACTATATATATGTATATATTTTTCTTCAACTTTCAGTGTTAGTAACATATATACCTTTTTATTTTTGTGTAAGATACAAATTTTGTGTAGTATAATTTGAATTTAATTTAATTAGTCTTTTTAGATTTTGAATTAATTAGTTTTGATTAGATTTTTTTAGTTGATTAGTATTAATTTAATTTAATTTAATCTCGGCATTTCTCAATTTTATTATTATTATTTTTTTAGTTAATTCATGATGTACATTTTTGAATTTATCTTCATGATATTGATTTTGTATATTCTCTTGTGTCTCGACTTTATTTTTAGTGATTATTTGCTTCTTTATTTTGGGTCAGATTTTTCTATGTTAATTCATGATGCTTTTCCACTGTGATTTGATTACATGCCTTGATCTCTTTGTACATATGCTGTCATTTGTTCATGCACTTGATATTTTGTTGTTTGCTCACTGTATATATGTTGTTGTTCATTCTATTCTCGATACCGGAGTTTTCCTTCTTGTTTCTCTGTTTCTGTCCCTCACATTCCAAAGGAAGGGATCCTTTCCAGTTGACTGCCATGTCATAGCCTTGTCCATCATTCCCTTATCTCACGCCGCCGCGCGATCAAGACTTACCTTCCCTTTTTAACATAGCCTTAGGTTTGGAGTCGCCGCACTCCACGTAGGTGTCTTGCTGTCAGACCCTACTTTTCCGTGGACACTTCTTTCCCTGTTTTACTTAGCCTTAAGTTTGGAGTCGCCGCATTCCACGTAGGTGTCTTACTTCAGACCCTACTTTCCCTTGGAACCTTGACCACAGTCAAGAGTTCCTTACCCCCATTGAGGGGAACTACAGATGCTCTGATTTCTCAAGTTCACCTTGAGAATACGTAGGCATATGATTGAGAGATCCTAGCGAGCTACCTTTTTTTTCTACTGATCGTACCTGGATCAGACAGTTTGAAGATGACCAACGACGTCTGGAATTGTTGCTACTTCAATGGTGATGAAAGACGGCGGGGGGTGTACCTGCAGGGCACTCCGATGCTTAAGTCAGTGAGGGCACAGTAAATACAGAGAAAGTGAGTGAGAGTAAGAAGTTAACTATCTTGATCCTCTCAAGTGAGAGGGTATTTATAGGAGACCCCCAGCGCGTGGCCAACGGTTACTTGCAACGGGTGGGACCAGCGTGTGACCCGTTCCAAGTAACTGCTAGGGCTTACGTGTAGTAATAATGACCAGCTCGTGGTCAACACCCTAGTGTAACCGTCCCTTTAATGCCATTATTAGACGGTTACATGAAACGTATTTGTGTAGATAAGACCGTTAATGGACTCCTCGGGGGAGAATCTACAATGTCGAGGAAATATGGTGGTCGTGGTCTGGACATGACCTGATGGAGGAGAACTATGCTTGTCGAGGACCTATGAGTCAACGAGATTAGGAGTATTCTTGCTGGGAGAAGCTAATCTGTCGAGGAGGTCCATTTCATCAGGGTGTGATGTCTTCCTTTCCTGTTTGTCCTCGGATGCTCGACACTGTCAGGGTGTTAGGTGCCCGACATGCCTTTGGCCTTGCATATGGCAGTCATGTGTCCTTCTCTAGGACTTTATTGGGCTTCAAGTTGTATGGATTGGGCCTGTTTGATTGTAGGAAACCACGGCCCAGTCCAGAACAGGAGCCCCCACAAGTCGTTGCTTTGAGGTATCAGAGTAATGACTTGAGGGTCAATAATCGTGTCGGGGAAATGCCAAGGGATGATCCGAGGAGGATATCAGCGTAGTCGAAATTTTCATAATTATTATGACGTCGGGCATTGATATCTTACGGGCAATTATCGTGAGGCGGGCACTGATAGCTTGCGGGCAACGAAGAGTTGCATTTGGTTGAAATGTTGGGGAGATGAGAAGTTTCTGTTTTGAAACGATGGGATGTCGAAAGGACACGCGTGGATTTTTGACCGGTGCAAGTGTGCCACATGTCACTTGTCATCATTGCATAGGGTGGCTGCCTAGGGTAGAGTACTCGAGTGCCCTAGGCTTCTCGAGTTCCGTGATTTGTCTATAAATACTTTTTCTTCCCTTCATTTCTCATTTTTCGCTCTTTCGTTCAAGAATCGTTTCCTCTTCCTTCTCCGTTTTCTCATCCTCCGTTCGCCACCATCAACCACCACAAGTCCGTTGAGAACCGCCGTGCTACGCTGTGCCGGAACCCTATTTCACCATCTACAAGGTATTTTCTTCAAACTGTTGTTTTTTCTGGCATTTCCTTTAAGTTTAACTTGCTTGAAATCGTTTCTCTGATGAACTGATGAAGTTCTCATGAGAAATGGAAGGATTTTTGGCGAATACGGCAGGGATCTTTGGCTGTTTTTTAAGAGAAAGATTGTATGAAATTTTCTTCTCTGTTTCTGTTTCTGTTGAATAAAACCGAGGAACTGGATGAATATTCCGGGGACTTGTAGAAAATTATCGGGGAGCGTGATGAACATTGTGGGGACCTGATAATGTTTTGGGTCCCCAACAATTACTTTTTTTCGTTGATTTCACGGGAAAAAGGGGCAAGATTTTCCGGGGAAGCGATGAGTTTCCCGGGGACATCCGTTATTCGTCTCCGACCGGCTAGTTTGGTATGACTCGTCGAATTCACCTGTTCCCTTCTGCTTTTCAGGTTGATGGACAGATTGGCTGCTGAAGTGGCCGTAGGTGAATTCGAAGAGGATAACCAAACTGAAATTTCGATGGCCCATATGGCTTTTAGACAAGAGCGTCCGCTTGAGGACTGGGTGTGCGATGAGGCCCTCACTATGTCGTCTGTCTTCATATTCCCCGACGAAAATGGATTTTGTACTGTCGAGCATAGGTTGCTCGGTTCTGAGAAATCCTGGAAAGTGTACCGCCCTAAAGAGGACCAGCGTATATGTACACCTTACATGGGAATGTGTTTCCCGGTGTATGAGTTTATGTTTCAAGAGGCGGGGTGGAGGCTCCCCTTCACAAACTTCCAAGAGGGGGTTTTCAAATGGTTAAAATTGTCTCCATCACAAATCCACCTGAACTCATTGGCCTTTCTCCGGGCTTTTGAGCTCGTCTACAAACACTTGGACATCAGGGCAACAGTGTCCCTTTTCTTCCGAATTTTTCATCTGCAGCGGTCTACAACCGATGGTCGACACGGCTGGGTGTCTTTCAAACAATATAAAGCTTTATTTCACACCTACTTGGACTCTGTTCAAGATTTCAAGTGGCGTTACTATTTTGTGAAGCCGGTCACTCCCGAGGCCATTAGTTCAATATATGAAAGGGTGACTCAAGAAGTGGACGGGCTGTCTACAGAAGTGATGGTGCCAAAATTCCCCCTCTTCTGGACGGAAGAGCATTACAAAGAGGGGATAGACAAATACAAAGTAAGACATAATAAGCTCAATGTCGAGGATCGCGATGCTTATGGCAAGATTGTCCAGTACGTGGAGAGTTTGAATAAAATTCCAAGTGTATCCGAGGACGGATAGACTTCTACAGGTGGGGAAGAGCAGGTGACGAAGACCCGCCGCCTGATTAATACTCGTGTTCTGCTCGAGGCTTTCTCCGATGAGGAGGCTGTCGAGCTCTTAGGTGGTGCAAAGATCCTCGACTTAGATTTCTCTCATGTTTGTGTATCTTGTTTTACTAATATTTTTCTTTCTTTTTGTAGGGAAAATGGTCAAAGCTGCAGAAAGATATTCGAGGCTAAGGGCAAAGAGAGCTAGGGAAGAACAATCTCGTCCAACCGAATAAAGCACCCCTCAGCATATCTCTTCTACGACAGTGCCTGAGAGTACTCCCTCTACTGCAGCTCCCGAGGGTTCTGAGCAATCTCATGTTGTGTTAACTGCAACTGTGAGCTTGAGAATCAGTCCCCGGGGGCCCAAAGGACATCTAAGCGGGCAAAGACTGCTGGGCCGCCCATTGTTGATGTGGAAGGTAGTTCCCCTCCCCCTCCTGCAAGCTTCGAGATTCCTCCGTGTTATCTCCAGCATCGCTATTTCTCTGAGGTTATTTATCCTCGTGTTGCCCCTGCTGAAGTCCAGGCTTTGTTGGGGAGTGCTTCGGAAGCGAGAAGGAAGATAATTATCGAGGATATGTCTGCCGTCATGCGGCTCTGTTCGGCTGCCCTCGTTCTGAATGACGAGAGTTGCTCTGCTGCTGAGCTTTCTCGACTGAAAGAAAGACTTCAGATTTTGGATACTGAATTGCTCGACATGCAGAAAGACTTGAAAGCAGGGAGCTGAACAGAGAACAAGGCGAGCAGCAAAAATAGTTGGAGAAGAAGTTGAAGGAGGCTGAGGATGTGGCGAAGGGCTACCTTGCTCGGATCACTGCGTTGGAAGAGGAAGAACAACGTCTCAAAGACAGGATAACTGAACTGGAAGAGGTTGTTCGGCCAGCCGAGAATGAAACCGAGGAGGACAAACTATTGACCTCTCGAGCAGCCCTGATAGCCAAGCTCAGGGAAGTCGAGAAGGATCTTCGGTTGGCTGAAGATGATGCTCTAGAGTTTGCAGATGTCGGGTTCCAGAACGCTGTGGCGCAGCTTAAACTCCTGAATCCGGACCTTGTAACCGATGGAGCTGATCCCAAGTTTGAGGTGGTCGACGGCAAGATTGTGTTGCCCGGACAAACAGTATATGCTGATGGGGGAAACAGGGAGCAGGAGAATCCCGAGGTAGCTGATGCTGCTGCGGATTGATAGTGTAGTCAGTTTGGCCTGCGTGCCAATTTTTTGTATTGACTGGCCTGCGTGCCAGACTTGCTGATTTGCCCGGCCTAAGAGCCAGGGCTTTATGTAATATTTTTACAATGGGCTTGCCCGACTTAGTATTTCCATTTTGCCTCTTTATTTGTTCTGTGTGTGGTATTTTACTTATTTTTATCTAAGTTATTTTGAAATTGCTAGATACTTGGGAGTTTGCTCGACTCTAGTGATCCTCGACTGCGAAGAGAGCTGGTCGAGCGGTCAAGGGTTGTACCCCGACCTTCAACGAAGCTAAGAGGTCGATCGAGGTCTTAGTTTCATGGCGTGAACTTCCCATCGCGAGCTGGGTGTTCTGCCTACAAGGTACGTCGACGACGGAGCTCGATAGAGTACTCCTCGCCGGGCCAAAAGTTCAACGCACACACAACGTGACTTTTGACCTTCATTAGCATATAGAGGTGTCATGCCTGTACCATGGCACTCTCCCTGTAACGGCAACTTTTGAATAGTTACATGCAGTGTTCAACTGTAATATTGTTTAAGCTTCTCAGCATTCCATGGTCGAGCAAGTTGTTCACCTTGGAGGCTTTTGAGGTAATAAGCACCTGTCCCCGTCTTTGCAATGACGCAGTAGGGGCCCTCCCAGTTTGCGGCCAGCTTTCCTTCACGTGAATTTTTCTGATTTCGCCGTAAGACGAGACTGCCTACTTGGAAATCTCGTTTGATGACTTTGTCATTATAACGCAAAGTTATTTTTTGTTTTAAAGAGGCTTCTTTGAGGGATGCGCCCGTCCTTATTTCTTCGACAAGGTCGAGTTCCTCGCGAAGGGCTTCGTTGTTCGCTTCTTCGTCAAGAGGAGCTTCTGTCCTTCTCGAAGGTTCCCCGATTTCCACGGGAATTACTGCCTCGGTTCCATATGTTAACCGGAACGGGGTCTCCCCGGTCGTGGAATGAGGGGTAGTTCGATATGCCCAGAGAACGTTGTGTAACTCCTCGACCCACCGTTGTTTGGCTTCACCGAGTCGTCGTTTAAGTCCTCGGAGTATTACTCTGTTCGCTGCTTCAGCTTGCCCGTTGGTTTGTGGGTGTTCGACCGACGTAAAATGTTGTTTCATACCCAGTATGGCAACGAAGTCTTGGAAGTTTTCGTCGGTGAACTGTGTCCCATTGTCCGTGACAATGGCCTGAGGCACGCCGAATCGGGCGAGTATATTTCTCTTGTAGAAACGTAATATGTTGAAAGCAGTGATCTTGGCTAATGCTTCTGCCTCGATCCACTTTGTGAAGTAATCTACCCCGACGATGAGGTACTTATTTTGGTATGATCCTACGACAAAAGGTCCGAGGATATCCATTCCCCACCACGCAAAGGGCCATGAGGATGACAATGATTTAAGTTTGTTTGGAGGAGCGAGGTGCATGTCTGGTGCCTCTGACAACGGTCACACTTTTTGACGTGTTCCTTTGCGTCTTGTTGCATAGTGGGCCAGTAATATCCTGCTCGGATAGCTTTTCGAGCCAAGGATCTTCCGCCTAGATGTTGCGCGTTGATTCCTTTATGTATTTCCTGGAGAATCTCTGAAACTTTACCTTCCTCGATGCACCGGAGTAGAGGGATTGAGAATCCTCGGCGATATAGCTTACCTTCGACTATGGTGTATGTACATGCTCGCCTCTTAACTATCCCAGCTTCTTTAGGATCGTCGGGCAGTATGCCCGTCATCAGGTATTCGTAAATTGGAGTCATCCAACAGTTTGCGTCCCCGATAACGTTCACCTCTGTGGTCGAGGTAGATTTATTGATGCTCGGATGGGTCAGTATCTCTTGGATCACTGATTTGTTCCCTCCTTTCTTCTTAGTGTTCGCTAGCTTGGAGAGCACGTCTGCTCGAGTGTTATGCTCGCGCGGGATGTGAGCCACCTCCGCGGAGACAAATTTCTTCAAATTTTCTTGTACCAAGGTTAGGTATTCAATGAGACTATCATTTTTGGCCTGAAATTCTCCCCGAACTTGTGATGCTACGAGCTGAGAGTCTGTAAAGATTTTGACTTCTTTTGCGCCAAGGTCTTCTGCAAGTCGAAGTCCTGCGAGGAATGCCTCATACTCGGCTTGGTTATTTGATGTTTTGAAAGATAGCTCTAGTGAGACTTCTATCAAGATGCCCTCCTCGTTTTCAAGGATAATGCCTGCCCCGCTTCCCTTTGCACTAGAGGCTCTGTCGACGTAAATTGTCCATTTTTGGGAGCCATTGGTCAAGGATTCGGGGACTGTCATTTCCGCTGCGAAGTTGGCCAGTACTTGAGCTTTCAAGGCTTTTCTTCCTTCGTATCGAACGTCAAACTCGGATAGCTCGAGAGACCACCGGAGCATTCTCTCCGCCATATCTGGCCGACTAAGGAGCTGTCTGATAGGCTGCTCAGTTCTTACCACAATTGTGTGGGCCAGGAAGTAATGGCGTAGTCTTCTAGCTGCAGTTACGAGGACCAGGGCGACCTTTTAGATCTGTTGATATCTGAGCTCGGGACCCTGAAGATCTTTGCTCGTGAAGTAAATCGGTTTCTGTCTGTCGGGGGTCTCCCGTATGAGGACAGCACTTACCGCTTCGCCGGTGATGGCCAGGTACAAGAAAAGTGTTTCCCCGTTATCTGGTCGGGACAAGACCGGGGATTGTGATAAGACTTGTTTTAGATGGAGGAGGGCTTATTCGCATTCTTCACTCCATTCAAATGTTGCTTTCTGTCGAAGGAGTTTGAAAAATGGGAGCGCGTATTGGGCAGATTTAGCGACAAAATGAGAGAGGGCAGTTAGTATCCCGTTAAGTGACTGTATCGACTTCTTTGACTTCGGAGTAGGAATCTCGGAAAAGGCCTTACATTTGTCGGGATTCGCTTCAATTCCTTTCTCCTTAAGGTAAAAGCCAAGGAATTTCCCTGCTCGAACACCGAAAGTGCACTTGTCGGGGTTGAATCTCATGCGACATTTCCTCGCCGTGTCGAACACCTTTTTAAGATGAGCAGCGTGGTCGACTTCTTCTGCGGATTTGACGATCATGTCGTCCATATAGACTTCGAGCATGTCACTAATTTCTGCTCGGAAGACCTTGTTCATCATTCGTTGGTAGGTGGCGCCAGCATTCTTCAGACCAAAGGGCATTACATTATAATAGTAATTACCCGACTCAGTCATAAAAGCCGTATGCTTTCTGTCGGCCTCATCCATGGGAATTTGGTTATATCCCGAATAAGCGTCCATGAAAGACAACAGTTTAAATCCTGCAGAGTTGTCGACCAGTCGGTCGATGTTAGGCAATGGGTAAGAGTGTTTCGGGCATGCCCGATTAAGATCCGTGTAGTCAATGCACATCCTCCATTTTCCATTAGATTTTTTAACAAGTACAACATTGGACAACCAAGTGGTGTACTTGGTCTCCGAAATAAAGTTTGCCTCTAGGAGGTCTTTTACAGATTTTTCAGCAACCTCCATTTTTTCTGGAGACTGCCTACGCCTACGTTGAGCTATAGCCCTAGCATTTGGATCTATGGTCAGCTGGTGACAAGCCACTTGAGGATCTAATCCGGGCATCTCCGAAGCGCTCCAAGCGAACAAATCAGCATTCTCTCGGAGACATGCCTTCAGCTGCCTCCTCGCCAGGTCGGGGAGTCCATGGCCGATCTTCACAGTTCGCTTTGGGTCATCTCCAAGAGGGATCAGCTCGAAATCTCCGTCTGGGATGGGGCGTATTGGGTAGAGAGGCTGCCCGTTGACTTCAACTGGGAGGTCTTTACCTGCAACTTCTTCCTGTTCCTCAGAGAACCTGCTATCAAGGTCGACCGCGCTGACCGGCGGTAGTGGAACCTGTGCGACATCTGAAGTTGCTCTTCTGGGGTGGACGCCACCGACAACACTTAGACCTTTGATCACTGCATCGAAACATCTCCTAGCTGCTTCAATATCCCCGTGGAGGGTTACCACACGTCCTCGAGTCGTATAATACTTCATTTTTAGGTGGACAGTGGATGGTACAACTGTTATTTCAGCCAAAGTGGTCCTTCCCAAGATGCAGTTGTAGAGAGAAGGACAGTCGACCACTAGGAAACACGTTTTCGCCTGTCGATTTGTTTCACCTGCTCCGAATGTGACCAACAATTCTACATAACCTCGAGGTCTAGTAGACGCGTCGTTTAAGCGTTGTAGATCAGATCCTACATATGGGGACAGGTGATGCTTTGTCAGCTGGAGAGTGTCGAAGAGGTGAGTGTACATGATGTCCACCAAGCTTCCCTGATCGACCAAAATCCGATGCACATCAAAGTTGGCCATTTGTGCCCGAATTAGGAGGGGTATATTAGCATTCGGGGATCCCCCTGGTAATTCCTCGAGATAGAAACTTATAGGGCATGATTTTCCACGAGATAAGCTGAGAGTTGGGTCTCGAGGAGTGGATGTCCTTAGTTCGTCGAACTTCCTCTTTATTGAACCGACGGTCACTCGTTCAGGGTCTCCGCCCGATATGACTAGGGCTTGGGGGAAACTTTCCCAGGTACTGCGAACACTTACTAGTTCTTCCGCCGGGAAGCTCTTCCACATGTTTCGAACAGCTTCGGCATCGCTAACATTTCCTTGGAAACCGAAGTCTTCAGGTCGTGTGATGCTTAAGGCAACCTGCAGTTTTCCAGTGTCCGGATGGTTTGACTCCTCGGTATTTATAGCTTCTTGGCCGGTGGGACGAGGAGCCTCATCTTGTTTGGCGTACTTTTTCAGGTAGCCTTCTTTAATTAACATTTCGATTGCGTCCTTAAGGTGGATGCAATCCTCAGTAACATGTCCGTGACTGTGATGGAACTGGCAGTACTTGGATTTATCAGTATTTGGTTTGGGAGCTGTTGGTTTTGGGAAGCGGATTCCCCTTTTCACGAACTCTGAATTTGCACATTCACTAAAAATGCGTGCACGAGACACGTTTAGTGGAGTGTAATCTTTGAAAAGACCGGCAGGTCCCCGAGATTCGCGGGACTCTTTATTTCGATTTTCTTTTTTCCTCTCCCCGCCTCGCTTAGGTGGAGGGGAATCTTCTCTTCTCCTTTCCCCTCCTCGCCTAGGTGTAGGGGAGTCTTCCCTGTTCCGGCCGCGGGGGCCTTCTCTGCTTCTTAAATCAAGGGCAATCTGGGATGCTTCTGCTTCCTCGAACTCAATGTGTGATTGAGCTCGTTCGAGGAAACCTTCGAAGCTGCGAGGACGGTGTAATCCGACAGATTCTGCAAACTTGGAACCAACCCGCAGTCCTTTGGTGATGAGATATAATTTTATATGGTCGGTCGTATGGACCTCGACCGCTTCTTTGTTGAATCTCTTTATGTAGCTCCGGAGAGATTCTCTCTTTTCTTGGAAGATGGCCTCCAAGGAGGATATAGTTTTTGGATGTCTTCGAGAAGCTGTAAAATGCTTCCTGAAACGTTCTCTTAGAGCTTTCCACGACGCTATTGATTCAGGTGCTAGGTTTTTATACAAAGCCATGGCCCATTTCCGAAGAGTCGTAGGGAATAATCGACATTTGATAGCACCGGAGACGTTTCTAAAGTCGAGAAGAGCCTCGAAGCTCTCGACATGGTCGTCCGGATCAGATGTTCCATCGTAAGTCCCCAAGGATGGAGGTCTCTCCAAGTCTTTAGGAATAGGAGCTTCCATTATTTGTCTGGATAGAGGAGTCCGGTAGTCGTCATCATCGCTGCCTCCCGGGGATACAGAAGGAGAATTATGACCACGGACATAGTGACGTCTCGGGGAGTTTTCCTTATGACGGCCTCTTGGCTCCTCGACATCATGCTTACTCTTCTTAGTCTTCAAGGGACGAGTGGGCCCTTTTGGTGGCGGGGAGCGATGACGCTTCTGTGGATGCTCGATCTGGTTACGCTCCAAACATGGCCTGCGACCTTTATTTACTGGGGAGGGGCTGCGAGATTCCACTGGAGATTGTGAATGTCCGGGATAAGGAGGTGGTGGGTGTCGTCACGGGGAAGTTCGACCACGGCCTTTTTCCAGCTTCTCGATCCGTACGCTTTGGTTGAAGATCATTTGATTGGTCTGATTGACCAACGCAAACAACGCAGCAGTGTTCGGATCTGCATTTGGTGGTGGATCCACAGGATGGTAGGTGGGCTGGAAGATTGCTTCCTGTCCATCTTGTTGAGCAATCTCGTATTCCACCTCATTGGAAGATGAGGAGGCGGTGATTCCATCTCTGACATAATTCTCCACGACAGGCTGAAGAACATTGTTGTCGCCATGGGTGTTACCACCAAGTTGTGTGATGACATTGTCTACAACTTGATTCTTCGACGGGTTGGCCATTGCTGGTAGTTGAATGAAGAAAGTTTAGTTTATCGCGAGGAAAACGGGGAAACTTATGAATTTCCCACAGACGGAGCCACTGATCGTACCTGGATCAGACAGTTTGAAGATGACCAACGACGTCTGGAATTGTTGCTACTTCAATGGTGATGAAAGAGGGCGGGGGGTGTACCTGCAGGGCACTCCGATGCTTAAGTCAGTGAGGGCACAACAAATACAGAGAAAGTGAGTGAGAGTAAGAAGTTAACTATCCTGACCCTCTCAAGTGAGAGGGTATTTATAGGAGACCCCCAGTGCGTGGCCAACGGTTACTTGCAACGGGTGGGACCAGCGTGTGACCCGTTCCAAGTAACTGCTAGGGCTTACGTGTAGTAATAATGACCAGCTCGTGGTCAACACCCTAGTGTAACCGTCCCTTTAATGCCATTATTAGACGATTACATGAAACGTATATGTGTAGATAAGACCGTTAATGGACTCCTCGGGGGAGAATCTACAATGTCGAGGAAATATGGTGGTCGTGGTCTGGACATGACCTGATGGAGAAGAACTATGCTTGTCGAGGACCTATGAGTCAACGAGATTAGGAGTATTCTCGCGGGGAGAAGCTAATCTGTCGAGGAGCTCCATTTCATCAGGGTGTGATGTCTTCCTTTCCTGTTTGTCCTCGGATGCTTGACACTGTCAGGGTGTTAGGTGCCCGACATGCCTTTGGCCTTGCGTATGGCAGTCATGTGTCCTTCTCTAGGACTTTATTGGGCTTCTTCAAGTTGTATGGATTGGGCCTGTTTGATTGTAGGAAACCACGACCCAGTCCAGAACATCTACCTTTTTCTTTTTCCACATTTTCCTTTACATCCAATGCCTTCTTGGATTTCACCTTTTATTTTCTCACCCTTTTACCCCGTATTGAGGGGAACTACGAATGCTCTGATTCCATTCCCGTCAGGATACGTAGGCACGAGATGCGATGTCTTGACGAACATACTTAGTGTACATACCCCTAATTCTTTACCTTAGCACATTTTCCTTAGCAAGCAAACATTATCATAACACAAATACTAACAAGAGGTTCCTGTAGAGTACTACAGATACTTAGGATGCTAACACCTTCCCTAGGTATAACCAACCCCCGAACCTTAGATCTCTTAGCTGTGTTCCTGCATAGCGCATTTAGGGTTTTGCGATCTTTACCCTTTCCTTTGGATAAATCAAAGTTCAGTGGTGAACTTCATGTTTTGTGATTGAAGTTAATTAATAGCTTGATATTCGATTCTCACCGCAACACCTTGGCCACCCACTTTGCTTTAGCACTTTTGTTGAAGAATTGTCATCCACATTTGTGCTTTGCAAACAAAGTCTTAATTCTAAATGTGGTGGATGTTAAAACTCTACTACACAACACTGTATAGTCACATTTTTTCTTATCCTTACATACTACCCTACATCTGTTAGCATCATTTTTTTCAAACTTAACATCTCTACCATTCAAAACATTTTTCTCTAAGATATCATCTTTGAACTTCCTCAAAGAAGAAAACTCCATTCCCACCTTGAAAACAAAATACTTGCTTAAAGATTCTTCTTGATTACATCTGACTACACAGGGTCTTTCATCACAGTTGTCATCATCACCACCACTATCTTGTTCATCAGTCATGTAGGTATCCTCAATGACATGTTCCTTACCCATCTCTTCTGTTATAAACATCTTTTTGTCTACATGAGCAGTGCCCTCTTCATTTGCAACATGTCCATCTTTTTGTTATACTTTAACTCCATTATCAAACACTTCATCAAACCCTTTCATCCTCTCCTCCTCACTATCATCAAAGTGAACTCCTCTAACAGATTCATCACTAGAATCATCACTTTCTTCGATTAACCTATCAACATCTTCATCACATTTGATTCCCTTTCCCATTTTCTAAACCTATCAATGAAGGTATCCACTCCTACAACTTTGGGCTCACAAAATATCTCAATGTTAGACTTATTTCCTACAGCATACATGGCTAACTCAGAAGCATCTCCATCATCCTTAAATGGTTTTAAGTCGTGTTCAAATGATCCTTCTTCATGTTTATACCACATCTTAACACCACCTATATCAAACTCAGGTTCAATCAACTTAACTAGGTCACATGCTTCAAAGAAAGACCAATAATCAGGGTCTTGACCATTAAAAACATACACATCCCCTCCCTCATATCTTATGTTAGGGTCTTTTACGAAACGACCCTTTGAGTAAAATACAACCCCGAACCTATCCATTTCCTGTACACTACATTTAACCTACGTTTAAATTTTACCATTACAATTTAAAAATGATTTACCCTAATTTTTTCTAAAAAGGCGAACAAACTTATTATACAATAGAATAACATATTGAATAAGGAAAGGGACCACTAAGAAAGCAACATATATGATATTCAAATGAGGGAACATATAGGAGACAATTGCATCTTACCTGGGACCACTTGCTCGCCTTCTCAAGAATTTCTTATGGGGACCACTCCAAAGAAGTCGCTTTGGGACCACTACAAACAACCTAATTTCTTCTTTGAATGGAGTGAATCAATGTTCGTTGTTCTAAGACTGATGTGAATCAATGTTCGTTGTTCCTTGACTGATGTGCACCTCCAACACATAAACAATGGAAACTTCTGCTAGGGAAAACTTCTAAAGTTGACTTATCTTATTTACGTGTTTCATTTACATCATCTAACAAAATTTTCTTATCTGTATTTTCCACGCTGGCGAATTGTAATAAAACATATCACACGTAATCAAAGATGTTATTACATGTGGCATGACACATAAGTTTTTGTTAGTGAAAACTAACAGGAGATACCATATTTGGAGACGGAAAACTTTATGAGGACCAAAGTTTGAAGAAAATTTTTGCAGGGACTAAACTTGAAAGGTGTCATATTTATAGGGACTAAAAACATATTTAACCATATAATAAATATAATGAATTGTAAAAATAAATACGGGTTGATCAGCCGCCCCAATCTTCTCTTCCCTTATTTTATCTTAAACAAATAATTTTGACTTTTCAACATTTTCCCTACCCCCAATAGACTATTGACACCTAGCATTGCAAAGAGAGTGAAAAAAAAACAAAACAATAGAACACAAAACCCAGCAACGTGCTTCCCATTTCCTCATCTCTCTCCAACTTCACTTTCTTCTTTCTTCCTCTCTCTCTCAATTTCTTGTACAAAAAAAGAACCAATCCTCACAAAATTAAGTTTCTACCTCAAATCCAAAATCATTAAGATTTTTTAAACTTAAACGGAAACGACAACGCTTAGGTTGTGCGAGGGTGGTGGTTACTAGCGGGATCAGAGATGTGTGAGAGAGCGTTGGTCCGGTGGATGAACGGGAGGAGGGTGACGGTGTGACACGCGATTATCACCTTGCAGGGGTGGCGGAAATCGACTCGGTGGCTGGGTGGTTGGAGAGCTGCGTTCGACGGTTCGTTAATGATTTGTAAAGATGTTTGGATGATGATGGTTTCAGTTACCATCTTCTTAATCTAACTATTGTTGGGACTATGATGATGTTGTAAAATTTGGTTTGGATTCAAATTGGTTCGATTTAAAAAACTCTTGGTTATGTAATTAGAGACACTGCTTTGATTTTTGAATAGGGGTATTCACAGGTTGGATTGGGTCTAATTTAATTAAATCCAATACTCAATTTAATAAATATTTTTTGGGTTGGGTTGAGTGTTCAACCCGTATTTTTAAGATTAAACCCAAACTAAATCAACCTGCTGATCAATGAGTTGAGTTGGATTGGGTTCGTGGGTAATTCACTAAATATAATTTTCAAATTCTAAATAAAATATATCAATTTAATTAACTCATTTATATTATTGTTGTGGACTGAACAGACACATGGCCCACAGAAGGGCAAGACCCAACCCAGTTCAGCTTTTGGCAAGGCCTAATAACGAGGTTCAGACAATCTAGCAGTTGGGCACAATCTAGCCGTTGGACATAATATAGCCGTTGATGACGTCCTCCTCACGCGCTTGATGTAACACCCCAATGTTTAGCAATTAATTATTTATATTAATTAATTGAGTGATTTTATGAAATCATTGATTTATTTAATTTATTTGAATTATTTGATTTAAATGAATTACTTGTTTTAGTGAATTTATATGAATTATTTGATTTATATAATTTATTGAGTTTATATAAATTAATTGATTTATTTAATTTATGTGAATTAATTGATTTAAGTGATTAAAGTTGAAATGTGTGATTTATGTAATTATTTGAAAATAATTGATTTGTTGGATTTATTTAATTATTTGATATAATTAAATTATTAGAATTAAGTCATTTATTTAATTGTATGTAAAATATAGTTGCTAGAAATTGGTTGGGCTTAAGGTGGGGGGTTAATATTAAGTGTAATGGGTTGAGTTAAGCCCACTTGATTAAGACAAGTTAGGATTTTAGAGAAAGAAAGTTAGTAAGGAAAGTTGGAAAAAGAGAAAGAGTAGAAGAGAAGAGAAGAAATAGTAGACAGGAAAAGAGGAGAGAAACTCAAGAATAAAGAGCAAATTCATCAAGAAAATCTAAGGTAAGTGTGAGTTTATACTCATTATTGGAGTTATTGGGTAAAAATAGGGTTAGATTTAAATCCAAAAAAAATTTCTATAAAATTAAAATTAATTAGGTTAATATTAATTTCTAAAAATATTAATTTTTGGATGTTTAAAAATTGATTTTTGAAATATTTTAAAGACCCATTTAATATTTGGCGTTCGAAAATAAACATGATTATTGGTACTCTGGTATATTGTAGCGTGTAGGTTGGTTGGCAATAAATATACCTTTTCTTTATGAGCTGCAGCGCATCCCCTGTACCAAATTTCCTGGAATTGAACATACTGCTAGGAATAAAACAAACCTTATGTTATGTGGCAATGAAAATATATGGTGAGCCTTTCTCCTTAGAGTGCAGCGTGTAAGATCCACTGCGCTAGCCTATATTGTTATAGTGGCTAGTTGCACTTTCTTTCCAATCATGCGCAGGGAGCATTTAATAGTGGAATTGTTGTGTTTGATAACATTAATATTAATTGAAGTAGCAGGTGAATAAAATAAGTGGCCCTCGTTTCTTATACCAGTCTTGCTATGTTGACACCATGGGGTACACCTACACCGTATAGCAATAGTGAAAAAAATATTAAATAATGCAAGCATGTGCTGATGTGGGCCATAGGTGTGAAGGTTGTACGTACAAAATGAAAAATGAATTAGTATGTTACTATGTGGGTCATAGCCAAATGATTTAATATATTGTTTCTCTTTCGTAACCTCAACCACATACATGCTTCTTCTTGTTCATCATCTTTCGCGTCATTCTTCATCATATCTTCTCCAACTTTTTTCTTCATTTAATCTCCCACTTTTATTTTCATTTCATGTCCAACTTTTCTTTTTTTAGAATCATTATGTTATAAAGATGAAGATTTAACTAAGTAAGTTTTTAGATTCATGATTGTTTATGTGTTTTTAGATTTAGCACAATGTTAACCTAGATCAAGATTGGTTTTGTTTACTGTTATTGATTTCACGATTATTCATTAACCATGTTCTAAAGAGATTACCCTACTTTACTTACATCATTAACCAAGTTTACCTACTGCTAAACGATTGCATATATTTACTCACGTAGGTGTGTTAACCAATTTGGAAAATGTATTAACCAACTTTTGACACACCATTAACCAACTTCATAATAAACAATGTTGTAAACCTGCTCACATGTCTGGGCGATTATTAATCAAGTTATAGACAATATTAACCATAATTTTGAACTATATTAACCAACAATGTTATAAATTTATACTATACCTAATATTGACATTTATGTGCAGTTATTGAGTCATAATGGACAGTTCAAGCATTTTGATAGAATGTGATAGTAGTCAAAGGGAATATGTAGAAGTTGATCACGGTGATGGTGATGAATCACTTTAGGTTCCTGCAATTGGGATGTGTTTTTCTTGTCTGGAGGAAGTTAAAACATATTATCAAGAGTATGCTTTGAAAAAGGGGTTTGGATGGAGGATTAGATCATCGAAAAAAGGAGACGACGGGCAGCTCAATTACCTTATACTTGCATGTTCAAGAGAGGGGTCTACCATTTCAAAAATTTCATGCACATTAAAGACACTTCCATCTAGAGCAAAAAATTGTCCTGCCAAGATTTGTATTAAATTGAGACAAGATGGTTTGTGGTACATTACACAATTTGAGGCAAACCATTCTCACGCGACTAGTCCTACAAAAGCAAGATTGTTCAAGGCTAACAAGAAAATGAACTTACATGTTAGGAGAACAATCCAAATCAATGATGATGCGGGAGTAAGGATCAACAAGACTTTTCAATCGCTTGTTAAAGATGCAGGAGGGCATGGAAATATTCCGTTTTGTGAAAAAGATGTGAGGAATTATATTAACAAAGAGCATCGTGCGATTGGAAAAGAAGGTGATGGTAAGGCTTTGATAAGTTATTTTTATAAAATGCGGGAACAAAATACAAATTTCTTTTATGACATAGATTTGGATGATGATTTCCATGTGAGGAATGTATTTTGGGAGGATGCAAGAAGCCGAGCCGCGTACGAATACTTTGGAGACGTTGTAACTTTTGACACAACATACTTGACTAACAAGTATGACATGCCTTTTGCTGCATTCGTGGGTGTGAATCACCATGGTCAATCAACATTACTTGGTTGTGGATTGCTATCAGGTGAAGACACAGATTCTTTTGTGTGGCTGTTCAAGTCATGGCTTCGTTGTATGCTAGAAAAAGCACCTTTGGGTATTGTGACCGATCAATGTAAGGCTATGAAAAATGCTATTGAGTTAGTATTCCCTACAACTCGTCATAGGTGGTGTTTATGGCATATAATGAAAAAAGTTCCTGAAAAGCTTAGTGGATATGGGGAATATAAAAGGATCAAGTATGCAATGAAAGAAGCAGTCTATGATACATTCACAACCGATAGTTTTGAACAAAAATGGTGTTCGTTCATAGAAAAATTTGATCTCCATGATAATGATTGGTTGGGTGGGTTGTATGCTGAGCGTCATAGATGGGCACCAACGTTGTTAAGAAAATAATTTTGGGCTGGTATGTCAACTACGCAACGTAGTGAGAGCATACACGCTTTCTTTGATGGATATATCAATTCTACAACAAGTCTAAATCAGTTTGTGAAACAATATGATAATGCTCTTAGAAGTCGGGCAGAAAAGGAATTTGAAGCTGATTTTAATTCGATGGGCACAACAATTCCATGTGGGTCAAACTCGTCTATTGAGAAGCAATTCCAAAGTGAGTTTACTAATGCCAAATTCAAGGAAATTCAAGTGGAATTCAGATCTAAGATGAATTGTTCCACCTCATTAAATAGTGTGGAAGGTTGCCTTGCTACGTATCATGTGTTGGAGGAGATACTAGTTGGAGACTTACGTAAAGAGCGAGTCTTAAAAGTTGTGCTTAATAAGGAAATCCATGATTTCAAATGTGAATGCTCATTATTTGAGTTTCGAGGTATTGTATGTCGGCATGTCTTATCCATTTGTAGTCAGGAGAGAATTACAAGTCTTCTAGAGAAGTATGTTTTATTGAGATGGAAGAAAAATATTAAAAGGAAGCATTCATATATCAAGACTAGTTATGGTGTATCAGAGCTGAAGCCACAATTGGACAGGTTTGACAAATTATGCAAGCATTTTTATGAGGTTGCTGAAGTAGCTGCTAAGTCGGAAGAGACTACCGAAGACCTCCATGAAACATTACGTTTGTTTAACTCTAACATGTCCACAAAGGATAGTACACCTATTGAAGAAAATGTTGATGAGGATTCTAATGCAATCAATGGAAACAGAATTCGCAGTCCAAAACATGTCAAGCGCAAAGGTCGTCCTCTATCTAAAAGAAAGACATTCGTCGCTGAAACGATTACTAAGAGGTCAAGGAAGCGCACACAAAAAATGATCACATTGAGCTTACTACGGTATGTCTATTTTGTCATTATAACAATTGTACTAAACTTTGTTGGTGTATATAATATATATAATTATTTTGTTAATACAGTCCCAGACTTGGTTAATACATTGATGGAACTTGGTTAATGCATTGTCAAACTTGGTTAATACAGTCCCAGACTTGAAATAAAAAGCGAAATTATAAAAAAACAAACTTGGTTAATACATTGATGGAACTTGGTTAATGCATTGTCAAACTTGGTTAATACAGTTCCAGACTTGAAAACAAGGCAAATTATAAAAAATAAACTTGGTTAATACATTGATGGAACTTGGTTAATACGTTATCAAACTTGGTTAATGCAGTCCCAGACTTGGTAACAAGAGAAATTGTTTGAAACAAACTTGGTTAATGGTATGCTGGAACTTGGTTAAAACGTTATCAAACTTGGTTAATGCATTGTCACAGACTTGGTAACAAGAGAAATTATTTGAAACAAACTTGGTTAATACATTCATACTTGGTTACAGACTTCAAAACAAGGGAAATCGTATAATCCCATACTTGGTTACATATTCATACTTCAAAATAAACAACACTTTAATGAACATAAACAATTCTTTAATACAATAATGAACATAAACAACACTTTAAATACAAAGAACTATATTAATTTCAACACATTGTGTACATAAACAAAACAAGACCAAAAAATGTTAAAATTGTGCCAAATTCTACACTAAAACACATCATAATTGTGCCAATTTCTAACATACATATTTATCAAATTTATATAACACTAATGCATTACAAATTCATCCTAGTTCTTTTTCCACACTTCCTTGGTTTCTTCCTCATTCTCGTAGCCATGTTAGATTTAGACTTTGATAGATTTTCTTCAACAATGGCATCATCATCATTAAGTGGAGTGTTATGTCCAACATCTCCAGCCGAATTGTCTAGTGCATCTTCAGTGACAAAGTTAACAAGTTGTCGATCATCTTGAACAACCTCATCATGAAATAGAGTGTTACCTCTTGCCTCTTTCAATATCCTCATTTCCTCCTCAAGAACCGCTATCCTCTCTTTGAAATCTTTATTGTCATCGACCAATCTTTGATAATCATACACATTCGCAAATTGTTCTCCTTGTTCAAACAAGGCAGCCTTAACAATGTCATATTTTAGTTATTCCTCTGTTGCAACCACTCTATCAATTATCTAACAAAAAAAAACAATCAATTCAAACACACGACAACGGAAAACCTATTTTTCTCAATTCAAACACATAAAATCTTACCATATTTTTGTCAAACGGTTTTTCAATATTTTTCTTCTGCATCGTTATAACTGGCCAATTCAATACACGTGGAAACGAAAACGGAGTAACAACAGGTGTTTTCCCCAAAGAATGGTGGTTGAATTCCCAAATCTATAACACATATTAGAAGATGTCAATTTCAAACCTTTAAATATTCAAAACACATAATAAAAATATAAAGTTAATAATCGTATCTTACCTGCAATATGGCAGCACACCCGTTTAAATGTGTTTGTGCCTTGTTTTTTCCCTCCTTCAACACAACCGAAGACTCACATAAACTAGAAACTACAAAGTTATAAACAGCAAGTCCCCAACTAAATGTATCAAGTGAGTCAAGATCATCCAAATGATTAATAAATCCGGTAAAGACCTTATTCCCTGTTTTGGGAAAGTAAAACTCCGCAAACGCAAGTAATATGTAAAGTCTAACAAAATTAACTAATTTTTTCTTCTGGGAACGAAGTTGTTTGCGAATATTGTGAATGGTTACCTCAGCCCCTTTAAATAGATCTAACGTTTGACTTTGTTGGTCTTCTTCTACTACTAGAGACTTACCAACAACAGATAATCCAAGCGCAAAACAAACATCAACCGGAGTAAAGGGAAATATCCTATCCCTAACCCTAAATCCCCTACTACGTACGTCCCACCTACTTACTAATTCCCATAATAAACCACCTGAGATTGAGAAGTTGTTCGAAATATTCATTACCCATTTGAATGGGGTGCATTCTATGTGGGCTCGTTGACCTGGTGTTAACTTTTCATTGATGATGCTCAAATTCACCGGGATACAACTATGCCTCATTCGTACCTTAAATTCGTGAAAAAAAATTAGTTAATTTAACTGATAAATAAAATCCAACATTCAAACCAGAATAACAAAACAAATAAACACTTGATTACTTACATCAGTTTCATTTAGATTTCTTGGTGATGCCATAGTTTCAGCAATACAGAACTCAGTAACCTAAAGAGAAGTCTATTACAACCTGCAATTGAGAAATCTATTTCAATAAGCTAAAAAGAAAAAACCCTAAAACTTAATCCTTTTTCATTTTCCCTCATTGAACAACAGATAATCTAACAAAAATTTTAAAGAAAAGCCTATTTCATGAGAGGAACATCTAACCTTAAGATACGAAAGAAATCGTAACGACGTTGAAGACCTAAGCCGTTTCGTCGGTCATCTCTAGAGTTCGAACGTTGAAGACCTCCGCCGTTTCGCCGCTGGTTGTCTACCGTTCGCACCGTCGTTGTCTACCATTCGCACCTTGGTGTTTCGCCGGTCGTCGTGGGATGAACAATGAGAGAGATTTTCTTTTGAGAGGTTGGAAGAAGAAACAATGGTGAGAGAAAGATTTACCCTGCAGTGTGATTGAGGGAGATTTACATTCAGTCACTTTACAAATCACAATTACTATATTGCCCTTATTTGTTAATTAAATTACAAAAAAAACCATTACATTGAAAAAAATTTTACGGTGTAGGTGTCAAGGTATCATTTCTCTTCTTATACCCATGTAGTATATAATAAAGAGAAATGATACCTTGACACCTTGGTGTACACCTACACCGTAAATTTTTTTTTCAATGTAATGGTTTTTTTGTAATTTAATTAACAAATAAGGGCAATATAGTAATTGTGATTTGTAAAGTGACTGAATGTAAATCTCCCTCAATCACACTGCAGGGTAAATCTTTCTCTCACCATTGCTTCTTCTTCCAACCTCTCAAAAGAAAATCTCTCTCACTGTTCATCCCACGACGACCGGCGAAACACCAAGGTGCGAACGGTAGACAACCAGCGGCAAAACGATGGAGGTCTTCAACGTTTGAATGCTAGAGATGACCGGCGAAACGGCTTAGGTCTTCAACGTCGTTACGATTTCTTTCGTATCTTAAGGTTAGATGTTCCTCTAATGAAATAGGCTTTTCTTTAAAAAAATTGTTAGATTGTCTGTTGTTCAATGAGGGAAAATGAAAAAGGATTAAGTTTTAGGGTTTTTTCTTTTTAGCTTATTGAAATAGATTTCTCAATTGCAGGTTGTAATAGACTTCTCTTTAGGTTACTGAGTTCTGTATTGCTGAAACTATGGCATCACCAAGAAATCTAAATGAAACTGATGTAAGTAATCAATTGTTTATTTGTTTTGTTATTCTGGTTTGAATGTTGGATTTTTTTTGTCAGTTAAATTAACTAATTTTTTTTCATGAATTTAAGGTACGAATGAGGCATAGTTGTATCCCGGTGAATTTAAGCATCATCAATGAAAAATTAACACCAGGTCAACGAGCCCACATTGAATGCACCCCATTCAAATGGGCAATGAATGTTTCGAACAACTTCTCAATCTCAGGTGGTTTATTATGGGAATTAGTAAGTAGGTGGGACGTACGTAATAGGGGATTTAGGGTTAGGGATAGGATAGTTCCCTTTACTCCGGTTGATGTTTGTTTTGCGCTTGGATTATCTGTTGTTGGTAAGTCTCTAGTAGTAGAAGAAGACCAACAAAGTCAAACGTTAGATCTATTTAAAGGGGCTGAGGTAACCATTCACAATATTCGCAAACAACTTCGTTCCCACAAGAAAAAATTAGTTAGTTTTGTTAGACTTTACATATTACTTGCATTTGCGGAGTTTTACTTTCCCAAAACAGGGAATAAGGTCTTTACCGGATTTATTAATCATTTGGATGATCATGACTCACTTGATACATTTAGTCGGGGACTTGCTGTTTATAACTTTGTAGTTTCTAGTTTATGTGAGTCTTCGGTTGTGTTGAAGGAGGGAAAAAACAAGGCACAAAGACATTTAAACGGGTGTGCTGCCATATTGCAGGTAAGATACGATTATTAACTTTATATTTTTATTATGTGTTTTGAATATTTAAAGTTTTGAAATTGACATCTTCTAATATGTGTTATAGATTTGGGCATTCAACCACCTTTCTTTGGGGAAAACACCTGCTGTTACTCCGTTTTCGTTTCCACGTGTTTTGAATTGGCCAGTTATAACGACGCAGAAGAAAAATATTGAAAAAGCGTTTGACAAAAATATGGTAAGATTTTATGTGTTTGAATTGAGAAAAATAAGTTTTCCATTGTCGCGTGTTTGAATTGATTGTTTTTTTTTGTTAGATAATTGATAGAGTGGTTGCAACAGAGGAAGAACTAAAATATGACATTGTTAAGGCTGCCTTGTTTGAACAAGGAGAACAATTTGTGAATGTGTATGATTATCAAATATTGGTCGATGACAATAAAGATTTCAAAGAGAGGATAGCGGTTCTTGAGGAGGAAATGAGGATATTGAAAGAGGCAAGAGGTAACACTCCATTTCATGACGAGGCTGTTCAAGATGATCGACAACTTGTTAACTTTGTCACTGAAGATGCACTAGGAAATTCGGCTGGAGATGTTGGACATAACACTCCACTTAATGATGATGATGCCATTGTTGAAGAAAATCTATCAAAGTCTAAATCTAACATGGCTACGAGAATGAGGAAGAAACCAAGGAAGCGTGGAAAAAGAACTAGAATGAATTTGTAATGCATTAGTGTTGTAGAAATTTGATAAATATGTATGTTAGAAATTGGCACAATTATGATGTGTTTTAGTGTAGAATTTGGCACAATTTTAACATTTGTTGGTCTTGTTTTGTTTATGTGCACAATGTGTTAAAATTAATATAGTTCTTTGTATTTAAAGTGTTGTTTATGTTCATTATTGTATTAAAGAATTCTTTGAAGTCTGTAACCAAGTATGAATGTATTAACCAAGTTTGTTTCAAACAATTTCTCTTGTTACCAAGTTTGTGATAATGCATTAACCAAGTTTGATAATGTTTTAACCAAGTTCCAGCATACCATTAACCAAGTTTGTTTCAAACAGTTTCTCTTGTTACCAAGTCTGGGACTGCATTAACGAAGTTTGATAACGTATTAACCAAGTTCCATCAATGTATTAACCAAGTTTATTTTTTATAATTTCCCTTGTTTTCAAGTCTGGAACTGTATTAACCAAGTTTGACAATCCATTAACCAAGTTCCATCAATGTATTAACCAAGTTTGTTTTTTTATAATTTCGCTTTTTATTTCAAGTCTGGGACTATATTAACCAAGTTTGACAATGCGTTAACCAAGTTCCACCAATGTATTAACCAAGTCTGGGACTGTATTAACAAAATAATTATATATATTATATACACCAACAAAGTTTAGTACAATTGTTATAATGACAAAATAGACATACCGTAGTAAGCTCAATGTGATCATTTTTTTTGTGCGCTTCCTTGACCTCCTAGTAATCGTTTCAGCGACGGATGTCTTTCTTTTAGATGGAGGACGACCTTTGCGCTTGACATGTTTTGGACTGCGAATTCTGTTTCCATTGATTGCATTAGAATCCTCATCAACATTTTCTTCAATAGGTGTACTATCCTTTGTGGACATGTTAGAGTTAAACAAACGTAATGTTTCATGGAGGTCTTCGGTAGTCTCTTCCGACTTAGCAGCTACTTCAGCAACCTTATAAAAATGCTTGCATAATTTGTCAAACCTGTCCAATTGTGGCTTCAGCTCTGATACACCATAGCTAGTCTTGATATATGAATGCTTCCTTTTAATATTTTTCTTCCATCTCGATAAAACATACTTCTCTGGAAGACTTGTAATTCTCTCCTGACTACAAACGGATAAGACATGCCTACATACAATACCTCGAAACTCAAATAATGAGCATTCACATTTGAAATCATGGTTTTCCTTATTAAGCACAACTTTTAAGACTCGCTCTTTACGTAAGTCTCCAACTAGTATCTCCTCCAACACATGATACGTAGCAAGGCAACCTTCCACACTATATAATGAGGCGGAACAATTCATCTTAGATCTGAATTCCACTTGAATTTCCTTGAATTTGGCATTAGTAAACTCACTTTGGAATTGCTTCTCAATGAACGAGTTTGACCCACATGAAATTGTTGTGTCCATCGAATTAAAATCAGCTTCAAATTCCTTTTCTGCCCGACTTCTAAGAGCATTATCATATTGTTTCACAAGCTGATTTAGACTTGTTGTAGAATTGATATATCCATCAAAGAAAGCGTGTATGCTCTCACTACGTTGCGTAGTTGACATACCAGCCCAAAAATATTTTCTTAACAACGTTGGTGCCCATCTATGACGCTCAGCATACAACCCACCCAACCAATCATTATCATGGAGATCAAATTTTTCTATGAACGAACACCATTTTTGTTCAAAACTATCGGTTGTGAATGTATCATAGACTGCTTCTTTCATTGCATACTTGATCCTTTTATATTCCCCATATCCACTAAGCTTTTCTGGAACTTTTTTCATTATATGCCATAAACACCACCTATGACGAGTTGTAGGGAATACTAACTCAATAGCATTTTTCATAGCCTTACATTGATCGGTCACAATACCCAAATGTGCTTTTTCTAGCATACAACGAAGCCATGACTTGAACATCCACACAAAATAATCTGTGTCTTCACCTGATAGCAATCCACAACTAAGTAATGTTGATTGACCATGGTGATTCACACCCACGAATGCAGCAAAAGGCATATCATACTTATTAGTCAAGTATGTTGTGTCAAAAGTTACAACGTCTCCAAAGTATTCGTACGCGGCTCAGCTTCTTGCATCCGCCCAAAATACATTCCTCACATGGAAATCATCATCCAAATCTATGTCATAAAAGAAATTTGTATTTTGTTCCCGCATTTTACAAAAATAACTTATCAAAGCTTTACCATCACCTTCTTTTCTAATCGCACGACGCTCTTTGTTAATATAATTCCTCACATCTTTTTCACAAAACGAAATATTTTCATGCCCCTCCTGCATCTTTAACAAGCGATTGAAAAGTCTTGTTGATCCTTACTCCCGCATCATCATTGATTTGGATTGTTCTCCTAACATGTAAGTTCATTTTCTTGTTAGCCTTGAACAATCTTGCTTTTGTAGGACTAGTCGCGTGAGAATGGTTTGTCTCAAATTGTGTAATGTACCACAAACCATCTTGTCTCAATTTAATACAAATCTTGGCAAGACAATTTTTTGCTCTAAATGGAAGTGTCTTTAATGTGTATGAAATTTTTGAAATGGTAGACCCCTCTCTTGAACATGCAAGTATAAGGTAATTGAGCTCCCCGTCGTCTCCTTTTTTCGATGATCTAATCCTCCATCCAAACCCCTTTTTCAAAGCATATTCTTGATAATATGTTTTAACTTCCTCCAGACAAGAAAAACACATCCCAATTGCAGGAACCCAAAATGATTCATCACCATCACCGTGATCAACTTCTACATCTTCCCTTTGACTACTATCACATTCTATCAAAATGCTTGAACTGTCCATTATGACTCAATAACTGCACATAAATGTCAATATTAGGTATAGTATAAATTTATAACATTGTTGGTTAATATAGTTCAAAATTATGGTTAATATTGTCTATAACTTGGTTAATAATCCCCCAGACATGTGGGCAGGTTTACAACATTGTTTATTACGAAGTTGGTTAATGGTGTGTCAAAAGTTGGTTAATACATTTTCCAAATTGGTTAACACACCTACGTGAGTAAATATATGCAATCGTTTAGCAGTAGGTAAACTTGGTTAATGATGTGAGTAAAGTAGGGCAATCTCTTTAGAACATGGTTAATGAATAATCGTGAAATCAATAACAGTAAACAAAACCAATCTTGAACTAGGTTAACATTGTGCTAAATCTAAAAACACATAAACAATCATGAATCTAAAAACTTACTTAGTTAAATCTTCATCTTCATAACATAATGATTCTAAAAAAAGAAAAGTTGGACATGAAATGAAAATAAAAGTGGGAGATTAAATGAAGAAAAAAGTTGGAGAAGATATGATGAAGAATGGCGCGAAAGATGATGAACAAGAAGAAGCATGTATGTGGTTGAGGTTAAGAAAGAGAAACAATATATTAAATCATTTGGCTATGGCCCACATAGTAACATACTGATTCATTTTTCACTTTGTACGTACAACCTTCACACCTATGGCCCACATCAGCACATGCTTGCATTATTTAATATTTTTTTCACTATTGCTATACGGTGTAGGTGTACACCATGGTGTCAACATAGTAAGACTGTATAATAAATTATGTCTTGATTCATGTAGCATATATTAAGTAAATAATTAATTGGTAATAGTTCACTCCACCTTTTCTTGCACTGGAAAGTAGCTTGGGATAGTAGTATAATTAAGTGGCCATGAATAATATATATATATATATATATATATATATATATATATATATATATATATATATTTTGATTGTAAAGTGGAAGAAGAAGTGGAGATGAGAAATAATGAGGCCCCACCTTTCCCTTGATTACAGCGATAGAGAGAAACAGAGAGTAGAAAAATGTTAGTGGGGCATAGCAAGTAATTCCTTTTCACATGATACTGCTATATAACAAATGGATAGAATAAATTGGATGGAAATAAGTGATACCATATGTTTGTATAGACTGTAGTGATCATTAGCTTTAAGAGAATATAGTAGTACTCCTCTTCTCCCATTAATTCATATGATGATAATACCAAGGTGTAGTAGAATTAAACAATTAATATTCTAACTACATACTAATTCTTTAATTAAAAATATTAATATTTAAATTAAATAACAATTATTCAGTTAATCATTGACTATTATTGAATATTTATTAAATATGGATTGTTTATTTAAATATTGATTATTTATTTAGATAATGTTTAGTTATTTAAAAATTGATTATTATTTATTGAATAAGTGGAATTTTATTGATTATTAGATTTTATTATTGGTGATTGATAAATTATCCGATATTTGATCGGTAATTGTGTTTTGTGAATTGTGATTGGATCAAATCGATCTTTGTATATTATTTGTTGATTGTGACGATGACATTTAAAGTATGAATACTTTAATTATGAAAATGTGTTTGTATGTACAATTGTGTGATAATTCAAGTGTGATGAATTATTTGAGATATGCATGAATTTAAGATTAGGGAATGATCTTAATTGCATATGGTTGTTGATTGCATACGCATCATTTGTGTCAAGAGGCAATGATTGCTAGTTCCGTGGGAGCTAGTGACTTGTCCCAAACCTAGAGTGGGGTTTCAAAGCCTAGGGGGCGGGATTTTGTTTGTTATTGGTCTAGGGGACGTGTTAACCCTCATTTTCGACGCTAGAAAGAATCAAAGCTATTTTAAGTTAAAAAATTATTTTTAACGTAAAGAAGGCTTCGACCCAGTTTTGGTGAAGCCTGAGTCGAATAGGGGTTTTGGAAGCCTCAAAAAATGGCTAAGTGTTGGGAAAGGTTTTGACCATGGGAGTATTGAACGCGCGCTGCAGTTGTTATACTAAGGCTGAAGGGAATTTCCAATGTTTGAAATTCAAATAGGAGCAGTTGTGAACGTGGGAACAGTTGAAGCCAAGGAGAAGGCACCAAAGGGACACGTTTGAAGCAATAACCACCACTTAGTAGTTATTTCTTAGCACTATAAATATGAGTTAGTTCTATGTAATAAGGGTGTTCATATTTCTGTACAAGTTACTCAAGGAAACTCAAAGTACCCGCGTGTAGAGAAACGAGTTCGTGAGAATGTACGCAATATAACACCGCCCTTTTATTTCTTCACTAATGCAATTTATCTTCATCATGTTTAAGCTTCAAGCATTTACTTTTCGCGTCTTTACGTTTTCCTGAATTTTACTTTTCATGTCAAATTTACTTAAAGTCTTGTTTTTAAACTTTCATTTAAACTTTCTGCATTTACTTTCGAATGCACCTTTATATTCAAGCACTTACCTTTAAAGTCTTTATTTTCAAGAACGTGGAGTTCATTGCATTTTATTTTCAAAAGCTTTTACATTACTGCATTTACCTTCAAAGTCATTTATTTTCTTGCCCTTTACTTTCGACAGTCATTTACTTTTTCTGCACCTTTTACATTCAAGAACGTGAAGTTCAAGCACTTTTACATTTCTTGTTGTTTACTTTCGACAGTTATTTATCTTCCTGCACCTTTATTTTTCAAAGTCATTTACCTTTTTGCCTTTTACATTCGACGGCTTTAAATTCTGCATCATTTATTTACAGCCATTTACATTTCCAAGCCTTTACTTTATTTGCAAGTAGTCGAACGTGGAGTTCATGTAGTTTTCTTTTACTGTCGAACGTGGAGTTCAATTTACATTTCTTGCGTTTATCATTGTCAGTTACATTTTCCCTTAAACTTAGCACATGTCCTAGGATTTGTGTGGTCGATCCTGCGAGTTAGTCAGTTTTATTTAAAATTGATAGACCAGGGGTTGTTTACCAAAATTCACAGTAAACAAATTGGTACACCTGGTGGGACCCAGTGCTAAATTTTATACTTTTTGTTAACCTTATCTTTCTTGGTGAAGAAATACTTTCGTTGTATGTTATTGAGAAGTGGGAAGTTAGCCACAACAAACGAAGGAATACCAAAAAGAAGATACATTAAGAGAATGGCACCTAATGCCAACCAACAAGTTGATCCTCAAGGGAGTCTTTCAAACACTCAGTCAAGTAGCAGTATGGGGTCTCAAAGCACATCATCATCAGTGCCTTCGACAGGAGGACAGACGTCATCTTCATTAGTAGTGTATGAACCGGGATCAACATTCACAAAATCATATACTCAACCTGTGCTAGAATACATAGGACCACAAAGTCCTAATTCACCAACACCCCCAGGAGGAAATTCAATGTACCGGCATGTCCCTCCTCCAGGTTTTCCACATCCAGGGTCAAGGAGTCAACCCTATGGTATGCCTACATCAATGATGCAAAATTTGCAGAATGCTCCACCTGTATTTTCAGAGACTGTAGTGTCTTCGCCATTACAAGGATCAGGATCAAGGGGTCGAAACAATCAGAGTATAGGTGTTGGTTACTCCGTTCAAGCGCCTAGTCTTACAAATACATCCATAAATTGTTTGAGACAACAGATGGATGAAAGTAACATGCAAATGGTGCATACGTTGTCTCAGACAATGGGAGAAGTTTTTCAACCCTTGATTCAAAATACAACTCAAACTAACCAACAATTGGCTGCATAATTGGCACGCATGGCTGATTTCATGGGAGTACCAGCGGTGGATCGAAGAGCAACTATTGTCGAAGATATCCCAAGACGTCATCCACGACATGGACCTGAGGTGAACTTGGAAGATCAAGAGATGATTGATCATTTTAGGATCGAACCACCAAGAAACCAGATGCCAATCCAGATGGAGGAAGAGTCAGTAGTGATGGTGAACAGGAACCAAAATGCTGATCAGTTCCTTAGACAGGTTCGACATCAAAATCAAGCAAAAGAAAATAATCTTGCAGCCATGGTTGAAAGGATAATGACCAGAAATGGTGTGAATCTTGGCTTCACAAGGCCAAATTATACTTCGCCTATAGTGGATTATATTCTCCAAGCAGAATTACCCCCTAGGACGAAGGTTCCAAAGTTCAGCAAGTTTTCAGGAGATACTACTGAATCTACTGTCGAACATGTGGCTAGGTATTTGATTGAAGCAGGCGAAATTGCAGCTGACGAAAGCCTTAGGATCAAATACTTCCCAAGTTCCCTTACCAAGAATGTCTTCACATGGTTCACTACTTTGCCTCCAAATTCCATATACAATTGGACCCAACTAGAACGTTTGTTTCATGAACAGTTCTACATGGGGCAAACTAAGATTAGTTTGAAAGAATTGGCTAGCATCAAACGCAAAGTTACTGAGCCAATTGATGATTACCTGAATAGGTTTCGACTTCTTAAAGCCAGGTGCTTTACACAAGTACCAGAACATGAGTTGGTTGTAATGGCTGCTGGGGGTCTTGATTATTCCATTAGGAAGAAATTAGATACCCAATATCTTAGAGATATGGCCCAGTTGGCTGATAGGGTTCGACAACTAGAAAGGCTGAAAGAAGAAAAGGCTAAATTCAGCAGGGGTAAAAAAGTAGCCTTTGTCGAATGTAATGAAGATGTGGAGAATTCATATGATGAAACATCTTACTTCGACGGAAATGAGGTTGACGTTGCTGAGTTAAAGCAAGGTTCACCTTATGCCTGCAAATTATTAGCCCCTTCGAATGGAAAAAATCCTGTCGAATCTAACGACAAATTTCCTAAGAAAACATACACTTTCGACGTCACTAAATGTGACGAAATATTTGATTTGTTAGTTAAAGATGGGCAAATGATAGTTCCTGCTGGTGCTAAGATGCCACTTTTAGAACAAAGAAAGAAAAGAGGTTTTTGTAAGTACCATAATTTTTTGGGTCATAAAACTTCTCAATGTTTTCTTTTCAGGGATTTGGTGCAAAATGCTATCCAAGAAGGAAGGCTGAAGTTTGGTGACAAAGGCAAAGCTCAGATGAAAATTGACTCTGATCCATTGCAAGTTACAGAGGCTAACTATATAGAGCCTCACGAGGTTCAGATGGTCGAAGCTACAGAAGGATTTGATCAGTCAGTCAACATGGTGGAAGTCACTGAGGACTTCGCCACCAATCCTGTGGTAACTGAAGGTTTTAATAAGGCTGCGAATGGCTTGAATGCTGATGGTGCCAGTTTAATGTTGGTGACCAAAGAAACTGCTGATAAGTTTGTTGAAATGGATAATGCTACCAAGGTTTTGGATATGGCAGTGAGTGGATTGAAGATAAATGCCACTGAAGGCATTAACATGGTCGAATTGGTTGAAGAATCTGATGCTAGCTCAGGCAGTATCAGTACCAATCAGGCTATGGGCAGAAACGCCCCAAAAGTCCAAGTTGTTAAAGAGTTGGAAGATGACATGATATTGGTAGGAGAGATGATATACATGGATGGTTGTTTGGTAGAAAACTGGATATGTATGGCTGCTGAACAATTCTTCAAGACATCTCCTGATGTTGAAAGAGTCAATGCTGAGGAAATGGTCGAAGCTAAAAAAGCTGCTTGGCATGAAGCTTCCCAAAAAGCTGCAAAAGCAGCAGCAAGTGGTGGGTGTCTGGCGAAGACCACTGAAAGTCTTGAAGCTCATTTCTCCAAGATGCGCTTAAAGGATAAAAGTGATGTCAATATGGTCGAAATTATAGATAAAAAAGCTGAACAAGTGAGTAAGGCAGATGAACAAGAAGAGCGCAACAAAATAACTTATCCTAAGCAAGAGGAGACAATTGTGGATTTTCTGCACCGTTTCCAGAAGAAAGGTTCTGGAGTAATGCTATGTCCTAGATGCAGCGCCATTTTTTATGAGAAAGCTGCCCACAAGTTAGAAGGTGTCAAAAAAGCTGGTGGAAGCTGGGGGCAGAAGGTAAATAAAGGTCCCAGAAGTTTTGACCATAGACGACTTTCGACAGGGTTGAAAAACCAAGGACCAGGAGTTAGGCCAGGTACATTCAAACTAGCTGCGAATGTGCCAACAGGTAGTTGGATCAAGCCTATCGAAGGAAGAGGACAGAAGAAGAAGTGGAAATTTGATGTGGAAAGAGGTTCTTCATTTGAATATAGAAAAGAGAACCATACCACCAACAAGTCAGCCTACATTTCTCAAAATTACAAGGGTAAAAATCTTATGTCTAGATCACAATGGCGAAGAGAGCAACGTAGGCGAAAGGCTATCAGGGAGGCTCAGGTACAAGGAGAGTCAAACACCAATATTGATCATTGTAACACCCCTTTCTATACCCCCAAATAATCAAATAAATCATTTAGGCACGTATTGGAAATTTCATCAGAGTATAATTGTAAACACGACATAAAAAGGTATGTCACATTATGCTTGAAATTAAAACATACGACACTTGCTCAACAAATGATATGCAACAATGGGGTAACTCTCAAACAACGAAGGATCTCAGTCCTTATACCCACATCTCAATATTTAGAATAAAAGCGGAAACATCTAAAATATTGAATAACAACCACATATATACATCATCCAGTATGAATCACAAGCAACATCATGTTTATATACACAAATTCATCAGCAAGATACATATGCAAATGTATCACAAAAAGAATCAAACATAAGCATCCTAGCTACCCGGTGCTACATATCAGAGCCAATCGACCAAAAAGGTAAATGAAGCCACGCTTCACAAAAGACCACCAGATACCTAATCTGCAATGCCTCATAGAGCATCATAACACAACAGAAGGGTGAGAAATATTATCATAATAACAATGCATATAATGATGTACTACAACATAAACATATAACACATATTCTCACCACAACTCATCATATATCACAATATAGATATATCATCAAGCATATTCATTATGCATACATTCACCATTATCATCATTCCACATGAACACACACATACTTGTTCATTCAACAATGCATCATTATAAGATACAGTTTATATCATTTCCCATAAACATACATATATCAATGTTTACTATGTCACAATCATCACATCTCACTCCATATACATCGCAAGGCATATATATAAAACCAAGCATATTTCTCATAATGCTTATCATTTAACATAAACACACATATTCATGTTTATCCATCCATGCACACCTGCACAATCCTACTCATTCCACATCAACATATACATATATATGTTTATTCATCAATGCACAAATACAAAGATGATCAATGCAACTCATAGAGACCGACTCTCGACTCTATGCAGATGCATACGGTACCGACTCATCACCCGAGCTCAATTGAAGAACTCAATGGAAATATCCTCCCTGCCGGGCCTACGATATTTCCCCATCGCTCATACCATCATGGCATCCGATGTTTCTGGATTGTTCACGCAGACACAATCCGATTGCTCAAACCCCACAAGGGCACACAATCATTCTGAAGATTCCCACGGAATCAAGTGTAACTCATCGCAACGATTACACCCATTGACTACGCAATGTTCAGAGGATCCTCAAACGATCATTTGTGTAATCAATCACTCACACCCAACAGGGACGCGATATTACACCCGATTCTCCACGAATCGCGACACATGAATGCATGTCATGATGTTTCTCATACAAAATGACCACATACACTCATGCAATGCACACATATTTCACAATATAGTCATGCATTCATCACATATAATCCACATACATTCACATCAATAATTACTCACCATCAACCACAACAATCCATCATCACAACATCTCATTATATATTCACAATCAACATGCATTATCATTTAACTCAACCAATGCATATATTCACCAAAGAGCCACAAATCACAAAGAATTCCCCAATCAAGGGTTCACTCCACAAGCATATCCGCAACACATTCATAACCACACATTCATTTCATCAAAAACAACTATTCACAATTAATCGGTAAAGTCGGCCAAAAGTCGGCTAAAAATAATATTTCTTTTCACCAAATGATAGAACACATTTTTAGCTTCAGATCGATATAAAGAACAGCTAAAACGGATAAACGACGAAAAAGTTATGCAACTTTTAAAAAACCAAATTTTTGAAAAAGAACAGCAGAGTGCAATCGATTTACACCTGTGTGCAATCGATTGTACAACCCCATAAATCACATTTTTCGCCCTTTTTTTCATGTGCAATCGATTTGCATCCTGCTGCAATCGATTGCACCTGTTAAAAACCAGAAAAAACAGCTGCTGCCTCTACACAAAACCCTCCGGAAACCCGACCGATTCAATTACTTTCTTCCGAATAAATACATGGTAATCCTCACCAAATATATATCAACGTTTTAGGACCATAAAACGATAATTCTACGACGTTCGATTTTCACCCGAAAACTCACATTCTCAAAACCCAAAAATGTCAAAACTCACAATATCAGCCGATTTCAACCAAACGAGTTTCTATAATCTCGGCCTAACCTCATACGACTAATCTACGCAATTTATTCCGAATTTCATCCGTGAAAACATCGATTTCTATCGATTTCCTACAATTCGACCTAAACGGAAAAATATGGAAAACCAACCAAAACATCCACACAAAACACATACATAATCATACACAAAGTTAGGATAACAATATTTCGCACCCTTACCCGATTATTCGCGATTGAAACGGAGTAATCTTTGATTTTCCTCTTTTCCTCTTTTACTCTCTTCTTCCTCTTCTTTTCTCTTTCTCTTCTTTCTTCTTTTCTTCTTTCTCTCATTTTCTCTCTCTCTTTCTATTTATAAAAATATCTACCCCCCAAAAAGACCAAAATACCCCTCAGCTCAAATATCTCCCAAACGCTCTCAAAATGCGATAAAACATCAACAACGATGAAAAATAATATATTTCCAAATAAAAGTCAGAAATAAAATAATATAATAATAGAATAATAATAAAATAATAAAAAACGACTCAATTAAATAAAAATACTAAAACTGGGGCGTTACAACTCTCCCCCACTTAGAAATTTTCGTCCTCGAAAATATACTGAGACGAACAACTCCGGACACGACTCTCGCATCCGACTAACAAACCAACATGCCAACAAAAGGCACACCACAAATAACACAATTGACAAACCACCGTGCTAACAGCAGATACAACAACGGCACGACAACGACGACAACAACAACGACAAGATGCAAAGCCCATACAATGCACTTGACGACCAACTCACAACTCAAGGAAAACCACGATACCAACACACAGGTTCACTCTAGAACCGAAACACAACAAGATCGTTACCATCACCGTAGATAACACTCCCCTAATTCCCCATCATAGGAATTAGCTACACACACTCGAACCATCACCATGGAAACGAGGCAACAACACAAACAAGAACACAAGTTCCACGACACAACATCGGTTCCACAACCTCTACAAAACCAGAATACCAACATCCTTGTCACACAACCTTATTACAACAATGCTACGATTCCCAATCGAACATATAACCAAAACATCCATCTACATAGTAGCCCATGAATAATATTTAAACCTTTCACCTAACACTTCCATTCCGAAACGTCCAATGGTCTCATCATTCCTACATGTTCTCAATGTTCAACCTATGAACTCTTACAAGTCCCACACGTAAATACAAAATGTGCCACCTCACGCTTCCGCTGAGCACTCTGATTACTCGTAACCATCAAAACTATCAATTTCACGTCCAAAGTCTAACTCTTTCTCATATTCGCCAAAAATCACTGTTCGCTTTAATATTACCAACCTCACACTCTCCTGTGTTATCTCATACACCATACACAAGTCTCGGAATTGCTCAAATAATTCTAACTCCCTGACCATCAAAACAGACATGCATAGAAACTTCCAACTTAACTTTTCAGGCACAACAACAGCTTTTCCCCGAAGGATAATCCAAGCCAAATTCATAATAATACAGATCCTTTTATAAATCCTCAATTGTCGTAAATCATAAGTCACGACTTTACCCTCTTGCATTACCACGTTGACTAAACTCATCAAAGACACATCACAATACCCCACAACCGGTTTATTAGGATCACACAAAATCAAAGCTGAAACCGTAGACAACTTCTACTCCAGCTCACCAAAACTTACTCACAACGAACATCCAAACAAACGACTCACCCTTTGTAAGTCAACTGAGATACCAGAAGTACGAACTTAACAAAGTCTTCCATAACCTGTAATAACAACCAACTGAGTCCAAAAGTTTCTAATCTCCTTAACTAACTTCGGAGCCTCTCATGTAGAACTACATCTACTTTCGATGGATCCATTAACCATACCCTCATCTGAAATAACATTTCCAAGAAACTAACCCTTTTCAACCAAAATTCTCACTCGAATAACTTAGCATAAAACTTCGTCTCTTTTCAACACTTGTAATTCAAATCTCAAACACTTTACTCATTCTTCCTCTGAGTTTACAACAAATCCAAATATCCTCAATCGAAACCACTACGAACTTATCCAATTAAATATGGAAGATACGATTCCTCTACTCCATAAACATTAGAGACGTGTTACTAACACCAAATATCATCACTGTACGTTGTAATTCCCAACCCAAAATCCAAAAGATATAAATCCTTAAAGCTTTTGCAAAACTTTTCACTGGGTAACTGGTTACTCACATACAAGCTTAACCGAGTAAATAACAACCTATTCCGAGGATAACAAACCTAACCAGTCACATTAAATCGATCAAAGCCTCAACTCACACAATTCACCACTCTTATCAAACATTCCAAACAATTGTAATTCACTCAAACTCAACCAAGCCATTCTAGTCATCTGTTCATGAAAATGGACACTTATTCTCAATCATTACCTTATTCAACTGTTAGTAATCCATACCCAATTTCTTCTCCTGACCGTCCAATTCCGCAATTCCAACATGTATCAACAACCAACCAACAAGAATTCTCAAACACAATGTTACATCTACCCACAAGGGTTTCCTCGCAATTTCCATTAATGCCTTAAAACTCCAAAGACTCCAAACCCACCAGAACTCTAAGTTTGTTGTCCATAGTCTCAATACCTTCATACTTGTTATTCCATTCCATCATCCTTCCTTTTGTTACCAATAATACTGGAGCTCTCTAAGACAACACCTTAATGTTCCATCCAAAAACACATCTAAAAACTATGCCCAACTGACGGCCCATCACTGCGACTTCCTGCCAATTCCCAGAACACTACCATCACAGACAAAACAAACATCTTATTCCCATCTACTAAGAGTTTCCTACTTACTTAGCAGATATAAACCTCAACTATTCACCTTCGTCCAATTAAGTTCAATCTCTACTCTCTGTGAAGCAGTCCTTAAATAAAACCCAATCATTCTCTCTCAATGACTTCCCAACTGGACTAACATACCAAAACCTCTAATCCATTTCATCTTCCGATATTAGCATCTTCATCGACTCATCAAAACAATCTGTAATCATCTCCTTAAATTCCAAACAATTCATTTCACACACTATCAAAGCCGGAAAGACCCGCCTATTCCATCCAACATAATTTCCGTCTGCTATCAACAAGAGATTAAGGGTGATCAGTTCCTCAATTTGCCAATAGACAGTCGACAATCATGATGGGGCATAAACCGTCTTTACCAAACTATAATAGCCTTTCTTGCATCCCATACACAAAACTACCTAAGGCACAAATCCTTAGTTGACATAAACCTTACCTCCGCATTTCTTACGGAATCGGGAACAACACTGTCCAAACAACACTTACAATCTTGCAATTCACAACACACTGAGCCAGCGCTCCACACCTGAAGCAACATGGAGAAGTACCAGCTTCTCCCCCACTTATCTCATTCTAACTCCTGAAAACAAAGGATTAGAAAACCAGAAAGCACTGACAGTGTTTCACACACATATGACGTACTAAGGGACAAACAACAACGACAGTATTCAACTGTCACACCAACAGACTCAACACTGGCTCTGATACCACTTAATGTAACACCCCTTTCTATACCCCCAAATAATCAAATAAATCATTTAGGCACGTATTGGAAATTTCATCAGAGTATAATTGTAAACACGGCATAAAAAGGTATGTCACATTATGCTTGAAATTAAAACATACAACACCTGCTCAACAAATGATATGCAACAGTGGGGTAACTCTCAAACAACGAAGGATCTCAGTCCTTATACCCACATCTCAATATTTAGAATAAAAGCGGAAACATCTAAAATATTGAATAACAACCACATATATACATCATCCAGTATGAATCACAAGCAACATCATGTTTATATACACAAATTCATCAGCAAGATACATATGCAAATGTATCACAAAAAGAATCAAACATAAGCATCCTAGCTACCCGGTGCTACATATCAGAGCCAACCGACCAAAAAGGTAAATGAAGCCACGCTTCACAAAAGACCACCAGATACCTAATCTGCAATGCCTCATAGAGCATCATAACACAGCAGAAGGGTGAGAAATATTATCATAATAACAATGCATATAATTATGTACTACAACATAAACATATAACACATATTCTCACCACAACTCATCATATATCACAATATAGATATATCATCAAGCATATTCATTATGCATACATTCACCATTATCATCATTCCACATGAACACACACATACTTGTTCATTCAACAATGCATCATTATAAGATACAGTTTATATCATTTCCCATAAACATACATATATCAATGTTTACTATGTCACAATCATCACATCTCACTCCATATACATCGCAAGGCATATATATATAAAACCAAGCATATTTCTCATAATGCTTATCATTTAACATAAACACACATATTCATGTTTATCCATCCATGCACACCTGCACAATCCTACTCATTCCACATCAACATATACATATATATGTTTATTCATCAATGCACAAATACAAAGATGATCAATGCAACTCATAGAGACCGACTCTCGACTCTATGCAGATGCATGCGATACCGACTCATCACCCGAGCTCAATTGAAGAACTCAATGGAAATATCCTCCCTGCCGGGCCTACGATATTTCCCCATCGCTCATACCATCATGGCATCCGATGTTTCTGGATTGTTCACGCAGACACAATCCGATTGCTCAAACCCCACAAGGGCACACAATCATTCTGAAGATTCCCACAGAATCAAGTGTAACTCATCGCAACGATTACACCCATTGACTACGCAATGTTCAGAGGATCCTCAAACGATCATTTGTGTAATCAATCACTCACACCCAACAGGGACGCGATATTACACCCGATTCTCCACGAATCGCGACACATGAATGCATGTCATGATGTTTCTCATACAAAATGACCACATACACTCATGCAATGCACACATATTTCATAATATAGTCATGCATTCATCACATATAATCCACATACATTCACATCAATAATTACTCACCATCAACCACAACAATCCATCATCACAACATCTCATTATATATTCACAATCAACATGCATTATCATTTAACTCAACCAATGCATATATTCACCAAAGAGCCACAAATCACAAAGAATTCCCCAATCAAGGGTTCACTCCACAAGCATATCCGCAACACATTCATAACCACACATTCATTTCATCAAAAACAACTATTCACGATTAATCGGTAAAGTCGGCCAAAAGTCGGCTAAAAATAATATTTCTTTTCACCAAATGATAGAACACATTTTTAGCTTCATATCGATATAAAGAACAGCTAAAACGGATAAACGACGAAAAAGTTATGCAACTTTTAAAAAACCAAATTTTTGAAAAAGAACAGCAGAGTGCAATCGATTTACACCTGTGTGCAATCGATTGCACGGACCCAGAAATCACATTTTTCGCCCTTTTTTTCATGTGCAATCGATTTGCATCCTGCTGCAATCGATTGCACCTGTTAAAAACCAGAAAAAACAGCTGCTGCCTCTACACAAAACCCTCCGGAAACCCGACCGATTCAATTACTTTCTTCCGAATAAATACATGGTAATCCTCACCAAATATATATCAACGTTTTAGGACCATAAAACGATAATTCTACGACGTTCGATTTTCACCCGAAAACTCACATTCTCAAAACCCAAAAATGTCAAAACTCACAATATCAGCCGATTTCAACCAAACGAGTTTCTATAATCTCGGCCTAACCTCATACGACTAATCTACGCAATTTATTCCGAATTTCATCCGTGAAAACATCGATTTCTATCGATTTCCTACAATTCGACCTAAACGGAAAAATATGGAAAACCAACCAAAACATCCACACAAAACACATACATAATCATACACAAAGTTAGGATAACAATATTTCGCACCCTTACCCGATTATTCGCGATTGAAACGGAGTAATCTTTGATTTTCCTCTTTTCCTCTTTTACTCTCTTCTTCCTCTTCTTTTCTCTTTCTCTTCTTTCTTCTTTTCTTCTTTCTCTCATTTTCTCTCTCTCTTTCTATTTATAAAAATATCTACCCCCCAAAAAGACCAAAATACCCCTCAGCTCAAATATCTCCCAAACGCTCTCAAAATGCGATAAAACATCAACAACGATGAAAAATAATATATTTCCAAATAAAAGTCAGAAATAAAATAATATAATAATAGAATAATAATAAAATAATAAAAAACGACTCAATTAAATAAAAATACTAAAACTGGGGCGTTACAATAATCAAGCTGGGACAATTGAGAAGATGCCCATAAGGCGAAAGCTGTTCAATGTTCAGCCAGAGAAGAAAGTTGAAGATGATGAGAATATGATTGATAATTTCGACAGTGAGTCAGCAGCTTTTCTAGATATTCTTGTGAATGTGGTATCAGTAATGCCAAAAGAATTTGGTCAAGTTTCAGAGGTCGAAGACTTGGATCAAACTGCTGAATTAGAAATGTTGGCACACAAGCCTGTGTGTTATTATATCATGAACAATGGGTGCGTCGAAGAACAAAATTCTTTTTTTGAACGCCCCACAGAGGCAATGAAGGGTCATCTGAAGGCTCTCTACATTACTGGCAAAGTAGAAAATGTTCCTGTTAACAAAATCTTGGTGGATTGTGGTGCAACTGTTAATTTAATGCCAAGATTTTTGCTGAGCAAGATTGGGAAGTTTGAGACTGATACCAAACCCCACAACATGGTTCTGTCGAACTATGAAGGAAAAGTTGGTTCCACTCTAGGAGTGATTCAAGTGGATCTTACTGTGGGAACCATTACCAGACCAACAGTGTTTATGGTCGTTGAGACGAAAGCTAACTACAATCTACTCTTGGGTAGGGAGTGGATTCATGGAATAGGAGTCGTACCTTCATCTATGCATCAAAGAAGCACCATTTGGAGACCAGATGGGATAGTTGAAAATATTGAAGCTGATTAAGGGTACTTTAAGGTGCCTATCAATCATGTGGATAGTAGACAATTTGAGAAACATTTGGCGAACATTGCTCCATGTCCTCCGCTGACTTTGAGTTTACGCCTGATGAAGAAACGTTTTATTCATTGTATTTACACCCTGTCGAAGGTTTCAGATGGGACAGGGAAGTACCAGGAGGAAGGTTGCCATGCTTAGGCTCACCTCCAATAGAGCCCACAGGATGGGGAAATGAATTCAGTGATCATGACTGAGTTCGAAGCTTTAAAAATAATTTTGGCCTATGTGGCTGAAACAAAACTGCAAGCGGCTTTGGAAGCTGCCAATGACTATATGGCTGGTGAAGCCATTTCTGAATTTTATCAAGAAAGTCCTGGTAAGGACTTCGACCCAAAACCTCCAGATAAGGTTGAAATTGGAGAGCAAAGCCAGAGGCTCGACGCCATCTATGAAGATGAGCCTTTGGGATTTGAGAAGGATCTGTTGGCGAATAATATCAAAATGCTAGCACAATATCCTTTAGAAGAAGTTGACCTCAGTGAGGGGACAACCAAAAGGCCTACTTACATCAGTGCCAATCTTGATCCCCAGTTGAAGGTTGAAGTGGTTCAGTTGTTGAAAGAGTTCAAGGACTGCTTCGCCTGGGATTATGATGAGATGCCTAGTTTGAGTAGGGAGTTGGTCGAACACAAGTTACCTATGACACCTGAAAAAAAACCAGTCAAGCAGAATCCAAGACGATTTGCACCAGAGATATTGTCAAAGATCAAAGAGGAAGTCGAAAGACTGCTTCGTTGCAAATTCATTCGCACAGCAAGGTATGTCGAATGGTTGGCTAATATAGTACCTGTTCTTAAAAAGAATGGGTCTTTGAGAGTTTGCATTGATTTTAGAGATTTAAACTCTGCAACTCCTAAAGATGAATATTCAATGCCAGTAGCAGAAATGTTAATAGATTCTGCAGCAGGACATGAATATCTTAGTATGCTGGATGGGTATTCTGGCTACAACCAAAAATTCATTGCTGAGGAAGATGTTCATTAAACTGCTTTTAGATGCCCTGAGACTTAGGCACCTATGAATGGGTAGTAATGCCTTTTGGTCTCAAAAATGCTGGTGTCACTTATCAAAGGGCGATGAATTCAATCTTCCTGATTTTATAGACACATTCATGCAAATTTACATTGATGATATTGTGATAAAATCTATTTCTGGGAAGAGTCACATTGACCATCTTCGACAGTCCTTTGAAAGGATGAGAAAATATGGTCTTAAAATGAATCCTCTCAAATGTGCTTTTTGTGTGCAGGCAAGGGATTTCCTAGGCTTTGTGGTCCACAAGAAAGGGATTGAAATAAATCAGAATAAAACCAAAGCCATGATGGAGGCGAAAGCGCCATCAACTAAAAAGGAGTTGCAGTCGTTGCTGGGCAAGATCAACTTCTTACGAAGGTTTATATCCAACCTGAGTGGCAAAACACAAGCCTTTTCGCCATTGCTTCATTTCAACAAAGATGGTTTCGAGTGGGGGCAATTACAGCAGGAAGCCTTCGATGAAATCAAGGAGTACCTAAGCCACCCTCCAATTCTTTCACCACCTTGTAGAAACAAGAGTATGAGATTGTATATAGCTGCATCAGATAAAACTCTAGGGAGCATGTTAGCTCAGGAGGATGAAAATGGAATCGAAATAGCCATTTATTACCTTAGTCGAGTTTTAAATGATGCAGAAACTAGGTATAGCATGATTGAAAAGTTATGTTTATGCTTGTATTTCTCTTGTACTAAATTGAAGCAATATATAAAGCCAGTTGATGTGTATGTTTCTTCTCACTTTGATGTTGTAAAACATATGTTATCTAAGCCTATTTTGCATAGTCGAATTGGCAAATGGGCATTAACATTAACAAAATTTTCTCTAACATATCAACCTTTAAAAGCTGTGAAAGGGCAAATAGTTGCAGACTTTATAGTTGACCACTCCATAAATGAAAATGATTTGAATTATGTTCAATTAAAATCCTGGAAGTTATACTTTGATGGATCAAGTCATAAAAATGGAATAGGAGTAGGAATATACATTATTTCTCCTGAAAAAAATTCCAACAAAATTCAAGTACAAGGTCGAAGGACCTTGCTCTAATAATGAGGCTGAATATGAAGCATTAATTGCTGGCCTTGAAATTTTGTTAGAATTGGGGGCAACTAGAGTCAAAATAATGGGAGACTCAGAATTGGTTATAAAACAAATCACAAAGGAATATAAATGTGTTAAAGAAAATCTCATTATGTACTTTGTGATAGCCAATAGATTATTAAAGAAATTTGAGGTAGTGGTCATCCAACACATACCTAGAATAGAGAATCAAGTTGCTAATGACTTGGCTCAAATTGCCTCTGGATACAAGGTGTCGAAGGAAAACCTTCAAGAAGTAATTGAAGCAAGAGGTAAAGTGGTGGTTGTTGGATTGTGCCCATCAGACTTAGAAACAACTAAGCTTGGATGCATAGATGGCGAAAATTTTCAAATTTTTGCTATAGATAATTTGACAGATGAAGACTGGAGGAAGCCTATAGTTGAATATTTTCAAAATCCAACGGCTTCGACAGAGCAAAAAATCAGGTATCAAGCTTTAAGCTATGTACTTTTGGGTAATGAATTGTTTAAAAAGACCCCCGAGGGAGTCTTATTGAAATGCCTTAGTGAAGCAGAGGCATATTTGGCTCTTTCGACAGTACATAGTGGGGCATGTGGAGCACACCAAGTTGGCCAGAAGATGAAATGGCTGTTGTTTCGACAAGGCATGTATTGGCCTACTATGCTGAAAGATTGCATAGAATTTGCTAAGGGTTGCCAAGAATGTCAAATTCATGCTGGCATACAGCATATCCCTGCAAGTGAATTACATTCCATAGTGAAACCATGGCCTTTCAGAGGATGGGCTTTGGATATAGTGGGAGAGATTCGACCAGCATCTTCAAAGAACCAAAGATATATTTTGGTGGGAATTGATTATTTCACCAAGTGGATTGAAGCAATACCACTGGCGAATATAGGTCAAGAAGATGTTATTGAATTCATTCAAAATCACATTATTTATAGATTTGGTATTCCTGAAATAATCACTACGGATCAAGGATCAGTGTTTACTGGTCGAAAGATGCAGGAATTTGCCAAAGAAATAGGTTTTAAGTTATTGACTTCTACACCTTATTATGCTCAGGCCAATGGGCAAGTCGAAGCTGCCAATAAGGTAGTGATTGGACTAATCAAGAAGCATGTGGGAAAGAGGCCTAGAAATTGGCACAAGACATTAGACCAAGTTCTTTGGGCATGTCGAACATCCCCTAAAGAGGCTACTAATACTACCCCATTTCGACTTACTTTTGGTCATGATGCAGTATTACCTGTTGAGATTTATTTACAATCTATAAGAGTTCAAAGACATCATGAGATTCCCTCTGAGGATTATTGGGAAATGATGATGAATGATCTAGTGGATTTGGATGAAGAAAGGCTTAGAGCCTTGGAGTTGTTAAGAAGACAAAAGAAAAGGGTCGAAGAATCCTACAACAAAAAGGTTAAGTCTAAATCTTTTGCATGTGGGGATTTAGTTTGGAAAGTGATCTTGCCTATGGATCGAAAGGATAGAACATTAGGCAAATGGTCTCCTAAGTGGGAAGGTCCATTCCAAGTCATACAAGTTTTCTCTAATGGAGCTTATGAAGTGGAAGAGTTGGACAAAGATAAAAGAGTCTTGAAAGTAAATGGCAAGTATTTGAAAAAATATAAGCCTATTTTGCAAGAGATTCACATCAAAACTTAAGCTTTATTCAATAAAAAGAAAGCCAAAATAGGCCAAGTCAGGCTAAAATGGCATACAAAGCAAAGAAGAATCAACACAACAAGTTTTTAATCAAGGAAAGGTTATTCATAATCTCTCCAATCTATGGATTTGAGGATATCCATATAATCTGCATCTGGTTCATCATCAAAGTCCTGGGTGTTGGAGCGTCCTTTCTTAGAGATCTTCATTTTAGTTTCTCTCTTCTTGGCTCGAGAGGTTGCTCCAATAGAGGCTTCAGGTTTCTTTGTTGCTTCCATATTTTTTGTTTCCTCAACTGCCTTTGTCTTTCCAGCCATTTTCTTGGCTGATGATTTCTCTGAATTGTTCATGTTTGCTTCTATGCAAAGCTTGGTCATGTGGAAGAGAATTTATAGAGGCGAAGTATTGACTGGATTGGCCAGTCAAATGGTGGAAACACGTGAGTTATTCTTGGAAATAGGCCTGAGGGTTATGCTATAAATGTTACTTTAAAGCTAGAGGCTTATGCCTTGGAGTTTAAAGCTGAAAAGTTTGGCTTTCCAAGAAAAAGATAGAATGCCTTAATTACAAATTTGACTTAGATGTGAGGCAATAAATAAAATGCATCATAATATAATATGGGTCGAAAGCAGTTAATGGCGAAATACTAACGATTGATTAATCAATGCCAAAGGCATAAAACTGTCATTACATAAACACCTGAAAAGGCCAAGAAACAAATGATTGGTTAAGCAAATAAAGGTCTTGAAAGCATCAGAAGGGAAGCCTCGACTCCAAATGGGAAAAGTTTTCTACGTGATGTTTGAGGCGAGCATTGCACAAGGATTCATCAAGTTTGGCTGTGGCAAGCTGTTTCTCAAGTTTTTGGGCTGCCTCAATACGATCCATGGCATGTTTCATTTCCCTAGCCATCTCAGTGGTGTCGAAATTCTGCAAATCACGGTTGCGTTTTTCAGCATTCTCAATTTTAGCTTGTAACTCAGTGATTTGCTGCTTCCAGACTTCAATATTCTTCTGATTGGAGGCTATTTCATTTTGCGTTTTCTTTTGTTCGGCCGCTATACTTTCGTCCCTCTTATATAACTCCTTTGCACCACACCAAGCTGAACTCTCAAGACCAGATGTTTCCTCTATGGTATTCCTGATAGATGGAAGCAGCTTTATCTCTGCAGCTATTTGGTTCACCACAGCAGTTAACTCTATCAGAAAACCAGAAACGTCTGGATTAAGAGTGGTGAGTTTAAGCTTTTCAAGGGTATCCTTCAGATAAGTGGTTGCAGATGGGTCTGAGGCCAAAACTCTGTGAATGTCCCCCCTGAAGAATTTTTTATTTATGGCTTGGAGGATTGGTTTAGCGAAATCATCTAATGCTGAAGTCGAAGAGACAGAAGAAGAAGAACCGTACTTCTGCCCGAGTATTAATTTGGAATACTCACGTGGGTTCGACCACTTGAGTGCTGTCAGTGAGTCTCCAGGAGGTGGAAGGTTAGCCAGGGTTTGCTGGACCACAGGCGAAGGAGTATGGTGGGGATTAGGATCAGTTTGTTCTTCTTCCTCCTCTTCTTCTGATTCTTCTCCTTCGTCATCTTTTTCTTCTTCGACTACCATTTCTTCGTCAGGCTCTTCAGCAGTTGGTCGAATATTCTCCTGGTCATCAGCTGGTGTAGGATGTGGTTCATTTGTCTCCTCAGGTGCAGCTTGACCAGGATTGTCGTTGTGTGTTTGAACTTCAGGTTCATTTCTTTCTTCTTCAACCAATTCGACCAACTCCCTACTCAAATCAGGCATCTCATCATAATCTCAGGCGAAGCAGTCCTCGAACTCTTTCAACAACTGAACCACTTCAACCTTCAACTGGGGATCAAGATTGGCACTGATGTAAGTAGGCCTTTTGGTTGTCCCCTCACTGAGGTCAACTTCTTCTAAAGGATCTTGTGCTAGCATTTTGATATTATTCGTCAACGGATCCTTCTCAAATCCCAAAGGCTCATCTTCATAGATGGCGTCGAGCCTCTGGCTTTTCTCTCCAGTTTCAACCTTATATGGAGGTTTTGGGTCGAAGTCCTTACCAGGACTTTCTTGATAAAATTCAGAAATGGCTTTGCCAGCCATATAGTCATTGGCAGCTTCCAAAGCCGCTTGTAGTTTTGTTTCAGCCACATAGGCCAAAATTTTTTTTAAAGCTTCGAACTCAGTCATGATCACTGAATTCATTTCCCCATCCTGTGGGCTCTATTGGAGGTGAGCCTAAGCATGGCAACCTTCCTCCTGGTACTTCCCTGTCCCATTTGAAACCTTCGACAGGGTGTAAATACAATGAATAAAACGTTTCTTCATAAGGCGTAAACTCAAAGTCAGCTGGAGGACATGGAGCAATGTTCGCCAAATGTTTCTCAAACTGTCTACTATCCACATGATTGATAGGCACCTTAAAGTACCCTTGATCAGCTTCAATATTTTCAATTATCCCATCTGGTCTCCAAATGGTGATTCTTTGATGCATAGATAAAGGTACAACTCCTATTCCATGAATCCACTCCCTACCCAAGAGTAGATTGTAGTTAGCTTTCGTCTCAACAACCATAAACACTGTTGGTCTGGTAATGGTTCCCACAGTAAGATCCACTTGAATCATTCCTAGAGTGGAACCAACTTTTCCTTCATAGTTCGACAGAACCATGTTGTGAGCTTTGGTATCAGTCTCAAACTTCCCAATCTTGCTCAGCAAAAATTTTGGCATTAAATTAACAGTTGCACCACAATCCACCAAGATTTTGTTAACAGGAACATTTTCTACTTTGCCAGTAATGTAGAGAGGCTTCAGATGACCCTTCATTGCCTCTGTGGGGAGTTCAAAAAAAGCATTATGTTCTTCGACGCACCCATTGTTCATGATATAATAACACACAGGCTTGTGTGCCAACATTTCTAATTCAGCAGTTTGATCCAAGTCTTCGTCCTCTAAAACTTGACCAAATTCTTTTGGCATTACTGATACCACATTCACAAGAATATCTAGAGAAGCTGCTGACTCACTGTCAAAATTATCAGTCATATTCTCATCATCTTCAACTTTCTTCTCTGGCTGAACATTGAACAGCTTTCGCCTTATGGGCATCTTCTCAATTGTCCCAGCTTGATTATCAATATTGGTGCTTGAATCTCCTTGTACCTGAGCCTCCGTGATAACCTTTCGCCTACGTTGCTCTCTTCGCCATTGTGATCTAGACATGGGATTTTTACCCTTGTAATTTTGAGAAATGTAGGCTGACTTGTTGGTGGTATGGTTCTCTTTTCTATATTCAAATGAAGAACCTCTTTCCATATCAAATTTCTCCCATTTCTTCTTCTGTCCTCTTCCTTCGATAGGCTTGATCCAACTACCTGTTGGCACATTCGCAGCTGGTTTGAATGTACCTGGCCTAACTCCTGGTCCTTGGTTTTTCAACCCTGTCAAAAGTCGTCTATGGTCAAAACTTCTGGGACCTTTATTTACCTTCTGCCCCCATCTTCCACCAGCTTTTTTGACACCTTCTAACTTGTGGGCAGCTTTCTCCTCATCAGATAAGTGGTTACAGATGGGTCTGAGGCCAAAACTCTGTGAATGTCCCCCCTAAAGAATTTTTTGTTTATGGCTTGGAGGATTGGTTTGGCGAAATCATCTGATGCTGAAGTCGAAGAGACAGAAGAAGAAGAACCATACTTCTGCCCGAGTATTAATTTGGAATACTCGTGTGGGTTCGACCACTTGAGTGCTGTCAGTGAGTCTCCAGGAGGTGGAAGGTTAGCCAGGGTTTGCTGGACCACAGGCGAAGGAGTATGGTGGGGATTAGGATCAGTTTGTTCTTCTTCCTCCTCTTCTTCTGATTCTTCTCCTTCTTCATCTTTTTCTTCTTCGACTACTATTTCTTTGTCAGGCTCTTCAGCAGTTGGTCGAATATTCTCCTGGTCATCAGCTGGTGTAGGATGTGGTTCATTTGTCTCCTCAGGTGCAGCTTGACCAGGATTGTCGTAGTGTGTTTGAACTTTAGGTTCATTTCTTTCTTCTTCAACCAATTGATCATTATCCATGAAGTTAGCCAGGTTGAAAAGTGGTGGACTTTAGGCATCATCATCATCAGAATTGGTGCCATCAGCTTGTGCATTTTGAGTATTGGTTTGAACTGGTGGTGTGGTGTGTTCTACAGCATATGGATTAGGTTGATTGATCTCACTCAAACCAGAGCCAATATCAGAAGATGGGTGATAAGTTGGCTCACCTTGGCTATTGAGGAGCGTGGTGGTGAAGCTTCCTGCAGTCGGTTGAGGAGTGGGATTGTTAATTATGTTGGTTGCGAGGTTGCCTGAAGCTGGTTGAGGATCAGGATTATTGATTATGTTTGCCTAAAGAACACAAGTGGAGAAAATGAGATTGAAAGAATTTGGGCGAAAGACATCAGTATAATGAAAAAATGGTGCACATACCTGAGTTTGTACAGCAGCAGGACTTGAGTTATCACTCCCATGGTCACCAAGAGGTGTTCTCAAGGCCACCGTGGAAGGTTCTTTTTCGACACCACTTGTTGTGGGTGCCTTTTCGAGTATTTTGGCCACCTTCGAAGGAGGTGGGCCAGCAGGTCCAGATGCTTTGATTGGTTTTCTTCCTTTCTTTGTAAGAACCTCCTCAGGAGATTCATCTGAAGCATCTGAAGATATAACAACAGTTGGGGCATCCTTTTTACCTTTCTTTGAAGGTGTTGGAGGTTTTTGACCAGTCTGAAGAGGCAATGCAAATATAAGAAAGAAATTCATATAGTAAAAGCGTAAGCAGGGGGTGTGAAATATACCTGTGTGCTCTCTGGTTCTTTGCCACTTTGTGAGGTAGCAGCCCTAGTTGAAGCAGTTTTCCTAGGCACAGCTGAAAGACAGTAAAAATTGTTACAAGTTAATGATTACGTGGTTAGTTCTAAAGCCATGGATTAAGGGTTTCGAACCTTCATATATTTCAGATTCGACACGAACGTCCTGAATTCATATATGAAGGTGTCCTTTAAAACTGTCTAACATATGCTTAGTCGGAACCACTCGTTGGGCCTTTGGTTGAGACTGCTGTCGAAGAAGTTTCAAATGCTCCCCACAGATAAACTAATCTGGAAATGGAGGGGCAAACGCCACTCCAAAATCAGCATTAGGCAGTCGAGGGAACTTTGGAGGAAAAAGTTTAAAAGCTACCTCATAACGTTTCTCACGAGGGACGTTTGGAGGAATTTTTAGTTGATCCAGCTTTTCTAGAAATTTTATTTTTAGAGTGACAGCAGCCTCATGAATGGTTCGACTAAGATCATCTGGTCGATAGATAGTTTCAAAGTATTTTTGAAAAGCCTGTATTTCTTCGATGTGAGTAAACTTACTCTTTTTCGTCTTGTCCTGCACATTGAGAAAAGCTTGGTCAAGTAATGAAGAAAATGTAGCCACATCAAGAAAGTGCTCACTATAGTGCTTCGACCACCATTGGTGGAATGATGAAGTGCATAGAAAAGAAGGCTAAAAAAACACAGGAGAGAGGACTTTTCTTTTCTCATTGCGGCTGTCGAGTGTAATGGAGACATTTTCCTCATCGAAGCAGGCAGTGTAAAGAATTACTTGGCCCTTTCTCTCATACAAACATTGGGGGAAGCTCTGGGCCAGCCCAAACTGTCGAGAGACAAGGTTTGGTTGATAGGCAATCAGTGCTGATAAACTTCTCCCTAAGTTCAGCATGTGGATGAAGAATCTGGGGATCAAAAAGGCTTCCCAGATAGCAACAGATTCTTGATCAAGAGTTTGGTGAGGATTTAGAAATGGCCTTTTAAACCACACAGAGCCGTATCTTCTTTGAGCAAAAGGTGCCATGCTAGGAGTGAACTCATAGCGCTTGGCAAACATCATAATATAACTGGTAAAGGCCCTTTGAAGGGTTTCACCGTCATCATTGGGAGTGAGCTTGGCCAGACGCGTCCCTTCGACACTCCTTTCCCTGATTTCAGCAGAGGCTTCATCAACTAGGCCTTTTTTGGGGAGGCTAGCCTCAAATGTAGCATTAAGCCACAATTGAAGTAGCCAAAGAGGCCCACTCAAGTGCATAGGACCTTGGGCCTCCATATTTCTAAGTCGAGAAGCCCTTTCGCCGATAGACTCATAAAGGTTCGCCAGAATGAGTTCACTCAAGCAGGTTCCTCTGTTGTTGTGAAGTTGATTCGCCAGGGGCAGGTACTTCTTAGCTACCTGCAAAGATTTTGTACAGAAAACATATCTCGACAGCCAAACTGTGAGAAAAGCAATATGTTCTTCATCAGACACTTTGTCATCTTCTTGTTTAAAGTGGCGTTTGATGAAGAGAGTGTATGTAAGTTTAGAGCCTAAAATATTGATGGTGTCTTCAACATCAACATCAGGGTTATAGGTAAGGCCATCTGGGCGAAGCCCTGTGATGGCAGCTACATCGAACAAGGTTGGGGTAACCATTCCACATGGCAGATGGAAGGTATAATGGGTGCTGTCCCAAAAGTATAAGGACGCTGCCAACATGTTCAGACAGTATGGTATGCTGGTCTTCGACGACATAAGAAGGTCATAAATCCCTATATTCTTCCAATGTTCAGCTTTGACCTTCTCCATCTTCGCCATCCATTGGTCAAATTCCTTCAAGGGATTGATAGCTCTCACCAGCCTGGTGCCATCAGTGAGATAGCCAACATTGATGTTGGGCAGAGGGATTTCTTCAGGAGAAGTTTCAGCAGCAGCGTTGATTTTGGGAAAACTCTTTTGCCCTAACGGCCTTGTTTTCCGGTAAGAGGGGAGAAACTCACTTAGTTTCTCATTAGAAATGTCAACATCAGCTAGAGGACCAGACATCACATGAGGTTTGTCAGAAACGACTAGAGGAATCATTACCTGAGACTTATATATGGCTCGTGTTTCTTCAGTGGTGGGTTCCGGCATGCAACAGCGGTTATCCACTATTTGGGGGCCTGGGATATTAGCGAATGGAGGAATGGCTTGTTTAAATTGAATAGCCTTGCCTCTTTGAGTTTTCTTTGGTTGAGGATTGGTTTGGGAAGATGCCATTGTTGAAGAAGACGAAAAGATGGTGTTTTTCTGGGTTTTGCGTAAGAGAAACTGAAGAGAAGAAGAGGTTGCTTGAGAGTATGAAAGTGTGGAAAGTTCACCAAATGGTGAAAATGGGTATTTATAGACGTTTGAAAATCCCAAGAGCCTTGGATCCACCGTTGAAGTTGAGAAGGTAGTGGGACGCGTGTCTTTCTCTTGAAAACATGATGAGTAGTAGCAGTTATGTTCAGTCTGCAAACATCTGTTTTCAAGAAAAGTGTTATGATGAATACGGCTGAAAAGACGTTTAAGGATTTGTCATGATGGCATGATGTCATAAGCGTGGGTTAAAGAAACTGAATAATTCAGCCACTAAGTAATTAGTGGGATATTCAGTTGAGGCCATGCAAACAAGCGTCGAAATGATTATTATATCAAGAAATGACCTTCCTACCAATTCAGGCGAAAGGACATTCCTTGGGGGCAATTTGTTAACCCTCATTTTCGACGCTAGAAAGAATCAAAGCTATTTTAAGTTAAAAAATTATTTTTAACGTAAAGAAGGCTTCGACCCAGTTTTGGTGAAGCCTGAGTCGAATAGGGGTTTTGGAAGCCTCAAAAAATGGCTAAGTGTTGGGAAAGGTTTCGACCATGGGAGTATTGAACACGCGCTGTAGTTGTTATACTAAGGCTGGAGGGAATTTCCAATGTTTGAAATTCAAATAGGAGCAGTTGTGAACGTGGGAACAGTTGAAGCCAAGGAGAAGGCGCCAAAGGGACACGTTTGAAGCAATAACCACCACTTAGTATTTATTTCTTAGCACTATAAATAAGAGTTAGTTCTATGTAATAAGGGTGTTCATATTTCTGTACAAGTTACTCAAAGAAACTCAAAGTACCTGCGTGTAGAGAAAGGAGTTTGTGAGAATGTACATAATATAACACCACCCTTTTATTTCTTCACTAATGAAATTTATCTTCATCATGTTTAAGCTTCAAGCATTTACTTTCCGTGTCTTTACGTTTTCCTGAATTTTACTTTTCATGTCAAATTTACTTAAAGTCTTGTTTTTAAACTTTCATTTAAACTTTCTGCATTTACTTTCGACTGCACATTTATATTCAAGCACTTACCTTTAAAGTCTTTATTTTCAGGAACGTGGAGTTCATTGCATTTTATTTTCAAAAGCTTTTACATTACTGCATTTACCTTCAAAGTCATTTATTTTCTTGCCCTTTACTTTCGACAGTCATTTACTTTTTCTGCACCTTTTACATTCAAGAACGTGGAGTTCAAGCACTTTTACATTTCTCGTTGTTTACTTTTGATAGTTATTTATCGTCCTGCACTTTTATTTTTCAAAGTCATTTACCTTTTTTGTCTTTTACATTCGACACCTTTAAATTCTGCATCATTTATTTACAGCCCTTTACATTTCCAAGTCTTTACTTTATTTGCAAGTAGTCGAACGTGGAGTTCATGTAGTTTTCTTTTACTGTCGAACGTGGAGTTCAATTTACATTTCTTGCGTTTATCATTTTCAGTTACATTTTCCCTTAAACTTAGCACATGTCCTAGGATTTGTGTGGTCGATCCTGCAAGTTAGTCAGTTTTATTTAAAATTGATAGACCAGAGGTTGTTTACCAAAATTCACAGTAAACAGGACAGACCCGGTTTAAGTGTAAAAACCGAAAAATAATAAGTGTTGGTACCACATGGCATGAGTTGCATTGAGTTTTGTATCGAGTCACATTGCATATATGTTTGTTATATGGAAGTATGCCTATGTATGTGACTTGTTGAATTGATGAGATGGTGAATTGTATGGCTACTTGAGTAATACTAGTTGATGATTTTTGAAGTGTGAGATTGATTGTATTTATGTTTGCATGCTTTACATTAATCATTATCTTATAATTTCAATATTGATATGAATTCTCACTCTTCTGTTGGAATGATATTTTGTACGACATCGCTCAGGTACCGAGGAGTAGAGTTACTCGTAGCGCGAGGTAGACGCTGGTGCAGCTGTTTAGTGTCTTTATTTATGTTGGGTCGAGTCATGCTCTGATCATGTAACACTGGGATCGTTTGGTTTATGTTTTAGAGATACACTATGTACTTTAACCTATGCTTTTATGTTTATTTGAATATTATGAAGTTTGGCTTTTATGCCTAAGTATTGTTTACTAATGTGATGAGCATGAAACTTTCTTTATGATAATTATGATTAATTTGAATCTGCTGCTACATGCTAAGTGAAGTTTTTGAAAAGCATGAAATTATTTAAGAGTTAATGAGTATGACAGGTGTTGTATGATGTTTTATGATTATGTGTGACACCCTTAAGTGAATGACATGATTATTTACTCTGATTTATTTATATATTTTCCGCGGGGTTTAGAAGGGTATTACACTTGACAGTTCACGCGACCAACTGCCCCTCCAGAGTTCACAGGGATAGTTGAACTAGGTCAAAAGGTCACGCGCTAGATCTTCTACCTGGTAGTCTCTCATTGGTCGACCAGATATTTCGGACACATGGGAGACCTTGGCCCCGTGCTGGAGGTTTTCTATAAATACCCTCTCATCGTTCTAATATTCAATATCCTATTCACATCGTTCTAACTCAATACCTATACACTTTGTACTTACTCTCTCTCTAGCCCAAACTAACTTTGGCATCAGAGTACCTTGCAGGTACACCCCCACCTCTCCTACAACCATTTATTTTCCTATACGGAAGTCCACGACGATTCATTTTGATCATCCCATATCAGTGGCGCCGTCTGTGGGAAACCAAGCTTCCCCGTCTTTCTTGAATTACGATCCCCAATCTTTTCAACCCAAAGACCAAATCTTTTTCTTTCTAAAACCTTCCTCTATCATCATGGCCTCTCACCGTAACGATGATGTCCCTCAAGATTCTGTCGGCACCGTCAACCTGGATAATGACAACCACCACAACCTTGGAGCTGCGGTCTTCAAGGCCGACCACAGAGATGAAAAGACTGCCTCTCCATCCTCCGACGATATGAAACCCCTATCGCGATGAGAATTGGATATCAAGCTATTGATTAACTTGAGTCGCAAATCATTATTCACCACCGGTATTTAATTTATCCAAGGGAAGGGAAAAAGAACGAATAACCCATGAGTATGAAATGCAATGCAAAAGAGAGAATCTAAGGTTCGGGGGTTGGTTATACCTAGGGAAGGTGTTAGCATCCTAAGCATCTGTAGTACTCTACAAGAACCTCTTGGTTTATCGTGTTATTTGCTAATTGTTACCTGTTTGCTAAGGGTAAAGGGATAAGAAGACCTAAGGTGTAATTTCTAGATATGCTCGCTAAGACATCGCATCTTGTGCCTACGTATCCTGACGGAAGTGGAATCAGAGCATCCGTAGTTCCCCTCTGAGGGTGAGTTAAAGTTTGAATGATGTAAGAGAAAAGACGAGTCGTCATCTTAAGAAGAGTGTTAAACCACCACAGATTTTATTAGAATGGACCTTTGCTTCATCTTAAAAGAAGGGCTCCAACTCGGATATAAAATCCACGAGTATGCCACATACCTCTCCTAAGTGGAAAAGAAACCCACATCTTGACTATATTGTGGGGTAGGAGATGTATATCTCTTCTAGAGATGACTCACATCTAATTCTCTTGTAAGGAGAATCAGGGAACTAAGTTGTTTAATTAACTTAGGGGGATTAACCTAAGGAAATTTATCTAAGCTATCTGAGTTTTTAACTTAAGAGGGCATAAAAGCCACTAAGAGGGGAGTATGATAAATGCATATGATATGCAACATGCACGACATGATAGTCATGCATGGGTTCTTCCCTTGGATAGATGCAAGTAATTATATTATAATAGATAAAAGTAGCAAATATTAAAGCCATAGTCATGATCGGATATTCAACATATAAGTCATGTAATATAACGCGCAACCAAGATATTATGATATGAACCAAATATACATTAAGTTAAGCACGTATAAAAAAATTTAGAATGCATAAGCACATAAGGGCACGAAAGAAGGCATGATGTGAATAAGGACTAAGGTTCTATACTGATTTTAAATAGACATCAACGATTAACAATCTTGAATTAACACAAATAAAAATCGCATAATGACTACAAAAATGAAAAAAAAAATTATAAGTATATGATTAATTTTTTTTAAGGAGTAAGCACAAAAGTCGAATGTAAATTTTAGTTTCTTGAAAACATATTGAATAGGAATTAAAACATTTTTTTATTTGGTTATAAAAGAAGTTAAAATTTAGTATTTGTTAAAATAAAAAAAATAAAAGTAATTGACTTAAGAGCATTTTATTTGAAATAAGAAGTTATACTATTTTAAAAGGTTTTCTTATTAAAAAAAATTATTATAAAAGGAAGTTATTTTAATATTATATAACAAAAAGAGTTTATACCTTTAAGAAATTCTAGTCTTATTAAAAAAAGTTTAAACGAAAATTATATTTATTATTAAAAAAAAGGGTCATACTTTTTTTATTAAAAAAAAATCTTATTATTATATTAAAAACTAAAAAGGAAAAAGATAAACAAGGCGCAGACACAATGAGGGGAGCCCACCGTGGACCCATGATCAACAAACATTTCTTACCCTTGATTAGGATGAGTCAAACAGTTGACTCTAATCAGTGGTTTGGGGAGAGGGTGTGTGGTATGGGCCTGAGGCGTGCATGCATGGGATTGGTGGACATCATAACCTTAAAAAATAAAAGGAACCTCGCTTCACTCATTCTCTCTCTCGTTGGAACTCGTATCTCTCTCTCCTTGTAACTCACTCTCACACGTTGTCCCTCCATTTCGCTTGTTTGACCATGCCGCCACCACTAAACCAAACGCCCAAATTCCCTAAAGCCTCCCCTCACTCTAATTTCACAAAATTAATTCTCAAACCAAACGAAAAACTACGAACCCTAAATTCCTCAATCGAAGAAATTTGAGTGATTCAAAAGGGAAAACAACATTAAGATGATACATACACATGATCAAGATAATGTGAAGGAAAATTTTGGGGAGCTTACCTATTGGAGTACGTCCGATGCGTCTTCGGTAGCGAAAATTGAATATATCGGTATGTCTCCAATGCTCCTCTTCTGCAATGTGTGTGTACTTCTGCTCACTGGCGCGAGTGTGTTGTTGTTGTTGTAATGACGTTTGTGTGTGAATTCTTCCGCTGTGTACTTTGTGAGTTTCCTTGCGTATGAACGATACTGCTATGACGCTCTTATTTGTGGTTGTGATGCCTTCATTGTATGTATACTTTAACCCGTGTATATGTGTTGCGTAGAATTTCCCTGATCTTTCTCCATGAGGTGTACTGATGTGTATGTGTGAGGTTTTTCTCTGTTGTGTATTGTTTGGTGCGTATGAATTTTTGAATCGTAATATGAGGTTTTCTGATACTGTGTAATGTCCCCTCTCCTTTTGTCTCTATCTCATTATATAGGCTAGGTAGGATTTGATCGTGAAGGCTGGATCAGATCCTGTAGAAGTGGGCCACCAAGTGCGTCTGGAATGCGGGTCGTATGGAGAGGAGGAGGGTGTACCTGCAAGACACTCCGACGCTCAAGTAAGAAAGGGTCAGAGAAAAGGGGCAAGTACAAAGTATTAGTTCGTAGGGTGAATATTGGATACCAGACCCTCTCAAGTGAGAGGGTTTATATAGAGCCCCCATCGCGTGGCCAACGGTCCTATTTTCGGGGCGAAATAACCGTTTTCTCGAAGAATAGGTAACTACCCAAACTAGCCGTTATGTCGGTCAGGGTGCCCGAAACTAGCCGTTATGTCGGGCATAAGCATAGTTTCGGGCACCTGCCCTTAACTGTTCGGGGAGCAATGAAGTCGTGCGTAACAGGCAGTAATTTCGGGGAGGAACATGCATTCCTTGCCCGGTTGGAGGGCAGAAAGGTAACTTTTGCCCCTTTGTGGATTGGACTTAGGCAATTTGGGCTGATCTGGAGTGGAAGTGGATTGGGCCGTGTCTAGCCATTGGTCCAGTCCAGAAGAGGAGCCCCCCAAGTTGTTGCTCCTGAGCGTGGGAGTGATGACTTAAGGACAACTCGTTGCTCCGGGGAGCTAGCGTGAAGTTGTTGTTTGAAGACGAGGAGGATTGTCTCGATGTGTCCGTGACCCCTGGTGTCCGTGAAATTTATGGTCGTGACCTTGTTGCCCGGTGTCTGGGGAGACTAAAGGTCAGTCAGAATTGGAAACGCTGGGGCGCCACGTGTGCCTAGAGCTTCGTGTAGCAGTTACTAGGCAATGATGGCAAGTTGATAGTCATCATGGCCTACGAGCGCGTGTCCGCACGTGCCCCTTTGTATAAAAGGGGGAAATTCGTTCCATTTGGAACTTTTTCGCTCTGATTTCTCTTCGTCTCCTTCAGCATTCCTGCCCGTCACCGCCGTCTGCTTACTCCGACCACCGCTCCAAGCTTCGAGCAGCCACTTTCGTCTTCTTAAATCAAGTAAGTTTCCGATCCTGTGCTTGTTCTACTCCTTTTGGTGGTCAATGGTAGATTTCATGTGGTTAGGGCTAGGTTTAGAGGACGAAATAGGTCAATTTTCGGTGATTGTTGGTGGTGGACGGTGGTTGTGCCATTTTCCACTTCTGACATGTCGCCGGACGTGTTAGTATATTTTGGCGGTTGACGGCGTCGTTGCGATGGCGATGCTTGTGTAACCGTCGTGATTGTTCATCTTCTGAGTGGGTGATGAGTTTTTTGGTAGAATACTCCCAGATTCCGGTGAAGCTTTGCGGTTTCCGGCGAAACTTCGAACGGAAACTGGGTATGAGTGCGGGGAAGCTCCTTGCTTGGGGATGATTTGTTTCGAGCGTCTCCTCGAGGGGAGGTTTCAATTTTCTTTTGATGTTAGGGCTTAGGTCGGGGACGTTGTCCTCAGCCCTTTGCGCGCCCTTTCACTTGACTTAGCGGTGGAAGGGTAGATTTGATTTGTTGTCGAATTACCTTTCTTCTCTGCTTTTTAGGTGATCGACATGGCGACGGGGTCACATGGAGAGATTATCTTAGATACGTCCGAGGAAGAAACAAGCTCTTCTGATAGTAGTAGCTCGACGGTTTCGAGTTCCTCCAATGAGGTCGGGGAGGAAGAAGAGTTGGAGGGTATGGACGAGGACGTCACCGAGGATTCTGTGGAGGAGTGGGAGGTGGTTGAACCTACTGAACATGTGTCCACTTTTGCAACGTACTTGGACGATGTCTTCACGGAGGTCGGACCGGAGGGGGAGTGGAAGGTGCACTTTCCCTCCGAGGATGAGCGAGTCGGTACGAATTTTGGGGACCGCTTTACCATGTATGAATACCCCTTCAAGGAGCTGGGTTTGAGGTTGTCGTTCACCGATTTTAAGCAGTCGGTGTTCGTGCATTTGAAGTTGGCCCCCATGCAACTGCACCCTAACTCGTTGGCCTTCATCCGGGCGTTCGAGTTGGTGTGCGAGTACCTCTCTATTGGGGCTACTCTTCCTCTGTTCTTCACCGTCTTCCACTTTCAAAGGCAGGTGTCGGGGAGAAAGTATGGTTGGGTCCCTTTGAAGCAGCCTCGCAAGTTGTTTAAACCATTTTCGGAGTCGATACGAACGTTTAAGGAACGGTACTATGTCATCGAGCCCGTGTCCGAAGCTGCCCAGGATAGTACATATGCCTGGGAGATCAAAGTTGATGAGGATGGGAACGACCTGCGCGACGAGACGGGGAAACTTATTGGGCAGAGAATCTACAAGTTCCCATCCATTGGTCACCCGACCATTTCGCCAAGAGGCCCAGTGACTATGTTCTCCAACCGTACTAGCTACACGGGCAGGATGCCGTGGCGTACGAGGAGTTGGTGAGGTACGTTAACTCCTTCTTGCTCGTTGGGTGTTGGACGAATAAGGGTAACCCGATCTTCGAGGAGGACGGTAGTCAGAGGGTTGAGTACCGGTTCATCAACACCAAGGCACTGCTGGAGTGCAAGACTCCTGCGGAAGTCGAGAAGCTACTTGGTAGTCTTAGTTATTTTAGATTTGCTCGTATTATTCTTTTCCTCGTAACTAACTTGTTCAACTTTTGTTTGTGCAGGAGAGATGCCTCAGGCCCATGAGAGGGTTGTGAAGAACGCTCTTGTGAGGAACAAAGCCGGAGCAGTTCCTCTGAAGTCTCGGATCGCTGGTGCTCGTGCTCCCCCTCCGGTTCAGTCTACTGCGGGGACCTCTTCTTCTCCCACTCCCGCCCCCTGGGGATCTCTCCTATCTTTGACCGGATGACCTAAGCGGCCAAGGGTTACTGATGCTGTGGATCTCACTCGGGTACTAGAGAAAGGGAAGTTCGGGCTTCCTCCTTGCATCCTTGATAGGAGATTTTTTGAGGGAAACTCTTTGGTCGTGCCCCGGGCGGAGTCTCTTCGCTTGGAAAGCATGGACCGCCCGAGCAAGAGGGCGTTGGTGGCTCAAGACACTTCTGCTTTGGTCAGGATATTGGAGATGGCAGTCGTTTATGTTGAAGGGGACTCTGCAAATGAGTCCAAACTTAATGTTGCCCGGGCTACCATGGCGTCCCTTAAAGAAGAAGTCAAGGGTGCAGACGACGCTCGGAAGAAGGCTGAGTAGGAGGTGGCCAGGTTGAAGAAGAAGAACTCCACGCTGGCGGCGGAGAAGAAAGCTGCCGAGGAGCTGGTCCAGCAGCTGAGGGCGGTCAATGCCCCGGGTGAAGATGAGCCAGAAGATGTGAAGGAATTAAAGACGAGATCCGAGCTGGTCGCCTGTATGCTGATGGCCGAGGATGACAGCATTGCCTTCGCGGATGAATCCTTTAGAAACGCCGTGGCTCAACTGCGGGTGGTGAACCCCGAGCTTGACTTTTCTATCGAGGGTACCCACTATCTGGCGCATGTTGAGGATGGACGGATCGTTATGCCCGACGCCCTCCTTGAAGGAAATGCCGAGGATCAGCCCGCAGAGAGCCAGGGACCTCAGCCCGAGCCTGCCGATCATATGGACGAGTGAGGGGTTTGTCTTTTTGTTGTTGTAACTTGTTCGGCCTGCGTGCCGAGTAATTGTTGTAATTTATTTTTGGGGGGCATGGCCCCCATTTTATGTAACCCAGCACAGCCGTGGTCCTAGCGGCCACTTATTATGTTTAAGTTATATGTCCGATTCTGTTATCAACATGGTTTTACTTGCTTTTATTTTTTGCTAAGTGTTGCACGCATGCTTGTTGTGAATGTATGTCTGCCTGTGATAGGGAGTATTTGACTTATGTGAAGTTTCAGGGGGTTGCTCGTTGTAGATGTGTTCGGCAGTGAGGGGAACTGGTCGAACGGCCAGGGAATATCCTGGCGGGGGTGCGGAGCTCAGATCGCGTTTGAGGCCTGAGTTCGCGGTGTGAACGTCCCATCGCGAGCTGAGGTTCTTCCAGTCATGGTACTTTGACGACGACGATGCTTGATCGAGGACCGCTGTCGAGCAGTTACCCGGCTCGTTACTGAGCGGGGTTCTGCTTTATTGGTATGCGACGCTTGTACCTAGGCGTGCAAAGTGGTCGATATCTGACGTCCGTCGTCGTGACAGGCCGAACCGGGAATTAGCTGTAGTATTGTTTTAGCTTTTCGGCGTTCCATGGTCGGGCAAGTTCTTCCCCGTTGAGATGTTCTAGGTAATGGGCCCCATTCTCCGTTTTTGCTCGGACACGATAGGGTCCTTCCCAGTTGGCGGCTAGTTTGGTCTCGTGAGAGTCTTTGTGGTTTCTTCTTAGAATAAGGCTTCCCACGTCGAGCTCTCGTCGTATCACCTTGGCGTTGTGCCTGATGGTAATTTTTTGTTTTAGTGAGGCTTCGCGGAGGGCTGCCCCAGTTCGGATTTCCTCGACGAGGTCGAGTTCTTCTCTTAATGATTCGTCATTCATATGCTCGTCTAGGGGCGATTCTGTCCGCCTGGAGGGTACGTGAACTTCGACGGGAATTATAGCCTCGGTCCCGTATGCTAGACGGAAAGGTGTTTCCTCGGTTGTAGAGTGTGGAGTTGTGCGGTATGCCCACAGTACGCTGTGCAGTTCCTCGACCCACGCCTTCTTTGTTTCGTCTAGCCTTCATTTGAGGCCTCGAAGGATGACTCGGTTAGCTGCTTTGGCCTGCCCATTTGTTTGAGGGTGCTCGACGGATGCGAAGTGCTGCTTCGTGCCCAGTTGGGCGACGAAGTCTTGAAACTTCTGTTCCGTGAATTGCGTCCCATTATCCGTTACTATCGCTTGGGGGATACCGAAACGTGCGAGGATGTTTTGTTTGTAGAAACGCAAGATGTTGAGGGCAGTTATCTTGGCTAGAGCCTCCGCTTCTATCCATTTTGTGAAGTAGTCTACGCCCACTATTAGGTATTTGTTCTAATTCGATCCTACCACAAAGGGTCCTAGGATGTCTAGGCCCCACCAGGCAAATGGCCACGGGGAGGACATAGCCTTGAGCTCGTTAGGTGGAGCCCGATGCATGTCCCCATGCCGTTGGCATTTATCACATTTCTTCACGTGTTCTTTCGCGTCGTGCTGCATGGTCGGCCAGTAGTATCCTGCTCTGAGGGCCTTTCGGGCAAGTGACCTTCTGCCGAGATGTTGGGTGTTGATTCCCTCGTAGATTTCGCGCAGGATGTGTGCGACCATTTCTTCCTCGACACACTTGAGCAGCGGAATGGAGAATCCCCGCCTGTAGAGTTTATCTTCGACCAGGACGTAGGAGCAAGCTCTTCGCCTAACTATGCTGGCCTCTTTTGTGTCGGACGGAAGTTCGTCTTTAGCGAGGTAGTTGTACACAGGGGTCATCCAGCAGTTGTTGTTGTCGATCACTTGTACGTCGAGGGTTAGGGAGGCCTTCTCAATACTGGGTCGAGGAAGTACCTCCTGTATGACGGACTTGTTTCCGTCTTTCTTCTTTGTGCTGGCCAGTTTGGACATAACGTCTGCCCGAACATTATGTTCGCGGGGAACATGTCTTACCTCCACCGCTACAAACTTCGTCATTTCCTTTTTTACTAGTGCTAAGTATTCGGTCAGGTTGTCGTTTTTGGCTTGATATTCTCCTCGGACATGAAGGGCCACGAGTTGTGAATCTGTGCAAATGACGACCTCTTCTGCGCCCAGGTCCTTGGCTAGGCGTAACCCAGCGAGGAAGGCCTCGTATTTAGCCTGGTTGTTGGAGGTTGGAAAGGACAGGGTGAGTGATACTTCGACGATGATCCCTTCGTTTCTCTCCAGTATGATGCTCGCGCCGCTCCCTGCCGAGCTTGAGGCACCGTCAACAAAAATGGTCCATTTGCGCGCTTCGCTCGCGGGGGAGTCCGCGAATGTCATTTCTGCGACGAAGTTGGCTAAAGCTTGGGCCTTGAGGGCTTTCCTGCTTTCGTATTGGATGTCAAATTCAGATCGTTCAAGCGACCATTTGAGTATTCGACCGGCCATGTCTGGTCGTCCCAGTAGCTGTTTTATGGGTTGATCTGTTCGAACCACGATCGTGTGGGCCAAGAAGTAGTGTCTTAACCTTCTGGCTGCGTTGATGAGGGCCAGAGCCACTTTCTCTATCTGTTGGTATCTTAACTCTTGTCCTTGTAGTGCTTTGCTCGTGAAGTATATGGGATTCTGCCCGTAAGGTGTCTCGCGGATGAGAGCGGGGCTCACCGCTTCGGTTGCTACGGTGAGGTACAGGTACAACATTTTGCCATTGTCCGACCAGGAGAGGACTGGAGGCTCTGAGAGTGCTCGTTTCAGATGGAGAAGGGCCTTGTCACATTCCTCGGTCCATTCGAATGCTTCCTCCTTGCGGAGTAGTTTGAAGAATGGTAGGGCGTGTTGGGCAGATTTAACCACGAAACGAGATAATGACGCGACCATCCCATTGAGGGACTGGATGGACTTCTTTGACTTGGGCGTAGGAAACTCGGAGAATGCTCGGCACTTATCGGGATTGGCTTCAATTCCTCGTTCCATTAAGTAGAAGCCGAAGAACTTGCCTGCTCGGACACCGAACGTGCACTTCTCCGGGTTTAAAATGCATTTTGTATATTCTGGCCTGTTCGAAGACCTTTCTCAAATGGGCAGTATGATCGGTTTCCTCGTGGGATTTTATGATCATGTCGTCCATGTAGACTTCGAGCATGTCGCCTATTTCTCCCCGGAAGACCTTGTTCATCATTCTTTGGTAGGCTGCTCCGGCGTTCTTCAGGCCGAAGGGCATTACGTTGTAGTAATAGTTGCCCGATTCGGTCATGAAGGTCGTGTATCTTTTGTCGGCCATTGCCATTGGAATTTGATTATAGCCTGAGTAGGCGTCCATGAACGATAAAAGTTTAAAACCAGCAGAATTATCAACAAGTTTATCAATATTGGGCAGGGGATAAGCATCTTTCGGGCATGCCTTATTGAGATCGGTATAATCAATGCACATTCGCCATTTTCCATTAGATTTTTTAACGAGTACAACGTTGGACAGCCAAGTGGTGTACTTGGACTCCGAAATAAATTTGGCCTCGAGGAGGTCCTTTACAGCTTTTTCAGCAGCCTCCGTTTTCTCCGGAGACTGCTTTCTCCTATGTTGTGCTACGGCCTTGACGGCCGGGTCAATTGTCAGCTGGTGGTAGGCGACGGATGGATCCAAGTCGGGCATTTCGGCGGTGCTCCATGCGAAGAGGTCGGCATTCTCATGGAGGCATGCTTTGAGCTGCTTCCTCGTGATGTCGGACAGGTCTGCTCTAATCTTCACTCCCCACTGAGGGTCGTCGCCGAATAGAATGATCTCGAAGTTGCCATATGGGATTGGGCGCATCAGATGGGAGCTGCTGCTGGACGATGTAGACGGGTTGGTTGAAGCTGCTCATTCCTCCTGTTGGTCTTCTTCGGGGAAGCGACTGTCGAGTTCGTCGACCTGGGGCAGAGGCTTGGCTTCCTCGGAGCTGCTTGGCAATGCTGGCTTGCTCGACGCTTTTGGCTTGGACGAAATGGCGTTGAGCCCCTTTGTAGCTGCTTCGAAACACCGTCGTACAACTTCGATGTCGCCGTGGAGGGTGCGACCATTCCTTTTGAAGTGTAATACTTCATCTTCAGGTGGACTGTTGAAGGCACCGCTACCAACTCGGCCAGAGTTGGCCTTCCGAATATGCACTGGTAAAGCGACGGGCAGTCGATTATCAAAAATTGAACCTTGACGGATCTGCCATCTCAGCTGATCCTAAGGTTACGATCAGTTCGACGTATCCCTATGGCTTGGTCACTGATCCATTGAATCCCTGCAAATCAGACCCTACATAGGGGGTAAGGTGTGATTCGTCCAGCTGAAGTGTTGAAAACAGCTGGGAGTACATGATGTCGACCGAGTTGCCCTGGTCGATGAGGATTCTGCGAACGTCGAAGTTCGCCATTCGGGCTCTGACGAGCAAAGGTATGTTCGAGTTCGGGGATCCCTCGAGGATGGGGACAGAGCCCTTCTGGGCCTGATCAAGCATGGTCACCTTATTGGAGCTTGTGTTGATCAGATGCTCGAATTTTCGTTTCACGGAGCCCACCGTGACTTTGTTGAAGCCCCCGCCAGAGATGACCATGGCGGAGGGAAATGTCTCCCATGGGCTGTGGGCCGCGAAATAAGTAGGGGCGCTGAGTCCGTCCGGGACGGAGAAGTCCTCTGGTCGCGATATGGACATAGCGACCTGGATGTTGGCTTCTTCCGAGGAGGGTACTTCTTCCTCTATCTTTTTGGACTCCTGGACGTCCTGCCGAGGAGTGTCCTTCTTCTTAGTGAACTGTTTCAGGTGGCCGTCCCGGATCAGTATCTCAATGACATCCTTCAGATGGATGCAGTCTTCAGTAGTGTGGTCATGACTCTTGTGGAAACGGCAGTACTTCGACTTGTCCATGTTTGGTCTGGCTGGTAGTTGTTTGGGGAAGCGAACCTCTGCCTGCTTGAATTCCGAATTGGCACATTCGGACAATATCTTCTCCTTGGAGACGGTCAGGGGGGTGTAGTCGTGGAACTGCCCGGAGGGTCCCTTGCTGTCGCGGGGGTCCCGAGGATGGTCCTCGCGCCTCCGTTCACCCCGACGAGATGTCGAGGCTTCCTCTCCTCTGAAGGCCCGAGCGTTCTCCTGATGGCGTGATGCTCGGACGTTGTTGGCCGTAACCTTCTCTTCGTACTGAATGTACGATTGGGCTTTGAGGAGGAGGGTGTCTAGGTTCCTCGGCGGTGCGAGGCCAACGGCTTTAGAAAACTCGGAGCCTGGGCGGAGTCCTTGTTCGAGTAGAAACTTATTCATTTCGTCTGTTGTAGGGACCTGTACTGCTTCTTTGTTGAACCTCTCGATATAAGCGCGGAGAGGTTTGTCCTTTCCTTGTATTATGGTTCCAAGGGAGGCCTTAGTCTTGGGATGACGGCGAGAAGCTGTGAAATGCCGTGAGAACATCCGGCCCAGTTGTCTCCATGAGGTTATGGACTCCTCGGGCAGCTGCTTGTACCACGTCATTGCTCCCTTTCGGAGCGTGGTCGGAAATAGCCGGCTTTTGATAGTGCCCCGTACGCTGCGGTAGTCCAATAGTGCATTGATGTTCTCGATGTGCTCGTCGGGGTCGGTGGTCCCGTCGTACGTGCCCAGTGGCGGGGGCTTCTCCAGGCCTTTAGGGAAACGGGTAGCCAAGATTTCCTGGGACAATGGGCCGCGAGGCTCATCGTCGCTGCTGGAACTGGTGAATGATGGGGACTAAAGGGTACGCTCACGGCGGCGGTTCCTCCGGGGAAAAGGAGAGCAGTTCCTTCGAGGAGAAGGTGAGCGGTTCCTTCGGGGAGAAGGCGAACGGTTCCTTCGGGGAGAAGGTGAACGGGCCCGGCCTTTAGACTTGACCGGGGGAGATTGCTCATTCCTTCAAGTCCTCTTGTGGCCGGGAGAGTGCTGGTTATGCGGGGAGACCTGGTCGCAATTCCCGACGGCACGAGGATCAGGCTCTTGGCACAGTCTTCGATCGATATCTCTCCGGGGCTGCGGGCTCCTAGATCCTCTCTGGTTCCTCCTCGGGGGAAGGGATCTTGGATGGTTGGACTCTTCTAACACCTCGATCCTCTCATTCTGCTGCAGGATCAGGGTGTTTATTTTGTTGATCGCCTCCTAGAGGGCTGCCACGGCCGGGTCGGCGTTGGGCGGAACAAGAACGGGCTGGACGTCAAGTGGAGGCTGATCGTTGTTGCGGTCAGCAGGGGTAGGGGAAGGAGAAGCTATGGCTCTGTCCCTTATAAAACGAGCATCTCGGAGGAGAGATGATTAGCCGTCAACGTCAGTCTTGTTGACGGGGAGGACAGCAGTTTGGAGAGCATCCTTGGCGCGTTCTTGAGAGGCCATGATGATGATGATCTTTGAAAATTATTTTGATCTTCGGTTTCCGGGGAAAGAAAGATAAGGAGAACAATGATTCTCACAGACGGCGCCACTGATCGTGAAGGCTAGATCAGATCCTGTAAAAGTGGGCCACCAAGTGCGTCTGGGATGCTGGTCGTATGGAGAGGAGGGGGTGTACCTGCAAGGCACTCCGACGCTCAAGTAAGAAAGGGTCAGAGAAAAGGGGCAAGTACAAAGTATTAGTTCGTAGGGTGAATATTGGATACCTGACCCTCTCAAGTGAGAGGGTTTATATAGAGGCCCCAGCGCGTGGCCAACAGTCCTATTTTCGGGGCGAAATAAGCGTTTTCCTGAAGAATAGGTAACTACCCAAACTAGCCGTTATGTCGGGCAGGGTGCCCGAAACTAGCCGTTATGTCGGGTATAAGCATAGTTTCGGGCAGCCGCCCTTAACTGTCCGGGGAGCAATGAAGCCGTGCGTAACGGGCAGTAATTTCGGGGAGGAACATGCATTCCTTGCCCAGTTGGAGGGCAGAAAGGTAACTTTTGCCCCTTTGTGGATTAGACTTAGGAAATTTGGGCCGCTCTGGAGCGGAAGTGGATTGGGCCGTGTCTAGCCATTGGTCCAGTCCAGAACAGGATTAATTGCGTTGAATGCTGTTGTGGACAGAAAGTTTACACAATTTAATGCCGTTGATTTTGTCATTGAATGGTTTCCCCTTTTTAGGCAGACATGTGGGAGTTTAGTTTTGGAAAGTTTTTGAAATATGTCTTGGTTGTGTTTGGAAGGTTGGATCTGTCTGAACATTGTTGGAATTTGTCTTAAAACTTGATGAATGCATTTCCTTTCCCAGTTCAACATCCTGTGAATTGCATAGGTTAAGTCTAAGTGCGATTTTTTTGGAAAGGAATGATTGGTATTTGAAAGTGTTTGATTATGTTCGGAAGTGTTTAGGAATGTTTTGGGAATTAGTTAAAATGTTTGATTCTGATGTGAATATGGGTCGATTGGTCTTAATGTTTGGAATGTGCTCAACTGATTTGGAAACTAATGATTTCAATTTCCTTTTGCCGTGTTTGAAAATACTTTGGAGACATGATATCCTTTGAATTAAATTTGATTCCCTGCTGGGATTTCGTATGATTGTGACTGATGATTCAGAAAAACCTTCCATAAACTTTCCTTTTTCAATTTGTCAAGTTGATTGTGTTTTTATGTTAAATCATACGCAACTTTTGGCAGGATAATGAGCAAGAACATTGTGGTTTATTAGCAGATGCTCGTAAAGGGATTTCCTTATTTGCTGGTGAACAAAGACGCTTTAATTTAGCACCTGAAGCTTTTATCGCAAGACAAAATCTTGATCATATGGATCACTACTAGGTGTTGCTGCAAGTTGTTTTGGTTTGCGTATAAAGGTTATCCCATGTCTTTTTAGAGAAACACATACTGCTGCTCCAGGACATTGAAGTTTTGTGGCCGGTATGTTACTCCACCCTCAGGGACTTAGTTTGAGTTGAGAAGTTGCCTTGATTAATGAATTCAATTTAGTCATTCTTAAGATTTTTCTTGAGAAGTTGGTGTTGCCATGTTAATCTTGAATGTTTTGTGTATCTTAACTCATTACAAGTTATGAATAGTTTCTAGATCAGTTAGCCTATTTAATGTAAAACCTCATCTATGAAAAGTGTAAAAATCTGATCATTGCTAACAGTTTAAATGGTCCTTCTTCTTCGCTGCTTCACATTGGGTGCATAGTTTTTTATTCTAAAGGGAGCGATGTTGATAGGAAGTTGAATGCCTTGATGTTATTGATTCCATATTCTTTTGCTGACTGCTTTTGGTGATTCTATTTCCATTTTCAAATTTCTTTGTCGATTTCGAAAGAATCCGCAACTTATGTCTATACATGTGAGGTTATCACTTGTAGCTTATGAAAAAGTTTCCATTTCCTCTTGACTGTCTTGTGAATACTGATTGTAATTTTAAAATGTGTTTGATTCTGATTAATTCTCACTTCTTGCCAAAACCGTGAATATCATTGTGATTTTGAATTTGAACCGTAATTGCAGCGATGTACCTGACATGTTTGGCTATATTTTGCAGGGATCATGCTGCCAACAGATTCATAGAAAGTGTGTTTTTGATGGGGTTCAAAATCTGCAATTGCAGTTGGAAGGCCGGATAAGAAATGACTCATTGATTTTTTTGCTGATTTTTGTAGTAGAGCCTTAGTTTAATTCCTCTTCCGTATGTACATGTAATGTAAACTTTAGAGTCATAAGTTTTTATAGCAACCGACGAATCTTTGCGGATTTTTATTTCGAACTATGTCTTGTATGGCCATTTATCTGTTATTGGCTTTTTCTAGTTTTATTTCTCCAGCAAATTTTGTTATTGCCAACACACTCCTTCAATGTGTCATAAATCCCTCGGAACTATCACCTTTCATACATATCAAAGCAAACTACTCGACTGAGGCCTATGGATTTCAACATTGAAAAGAGTTGGAGAACCTGTTATGATCTCAAATAAACCAAAATTAAAGAATTTAAGGGACACGTGGCATGTGATCCACAAATGAGGGAGTTGAGAGAATATGCTAACAGAAAGATTCCTTAACATGCTATAAGAGACAATGCAAATGATTGGCAAAAGGGGAAAAAATTGATGAAGTTACTCCTCTCTCCCCTTTGGTACTCTCAGTGAGAGTAATGGTTAAGTCTTGTACTTGATCTTCTTTTTTCATTTTCTCTTGTATTCACTTAATTGTTCTGGTACTGTTTTAGTGAATTCTATACAAGAGATATTTCATCCATTGTTTACACTTTCTCTACATTCAGTTATTGCAAAGGGCTAAACCCTTACATTGGTGCTTTCATTCATCACCATGGCAGATACTATTTGTATGAATGAGTTGGTGGTGCTTTCATTCATCACCATGGCAGATACTATTTGTATGAATGAGTTGGAGGCAGCCATCCAAAGTCTCAACGCTACAATGAAGAAATTCATAGAAGAGGAAGATATACGCCATGCCGAGTACGTGATATCACACGCAACTGATGCCTTGCGTATGGACCGCGTTGAGGAGAAATTGGTTGCACTTAAAGTGAGTTATGCTTCAAATAGTGGTTTGAACTCAATTCAGCGATCTTCGGATAATCAATTATTTGGGATGCTTACATAAATCACCGACAAATCGCAAGATATCGATGCTTCTGATTTGCCGGATGTTGAGGTCTCGATTACATCATACACGACTGCCGAGATGACTGTTTCAAAAGCTTTTAAAGAAACCTTTCTAGTTGTTGATGCTGTTAATTCGAGTAGTGATCGAGTGATTGAACCATCAATTTCAGAATTTTATGGGGTTCCCATAATCAAAGGTTTTCCTACCTTCTTCGTCAAACCATGTAGTTATAGCAAGCAACTGGGTTCTTCACCAATGATTGTCTTAGGAGATTTCAACATCATTAATCTGCTTACCCTGCCTACGATTATGTTATCGGATCCACCTGACTTAGTCTCCATTCCGTCGTCGCCGCTCGCACCTCCATGGCTACAACGTTCAGTTTACAGAAGACCACTTAAGTCCCCACCCTCATCCAAGGTAAACAATCTTTCCCTCTATTTCTAATTTGAACAGAAGAATTTATTTGGAACTCAATCTCATAGTACACCCACAATTGATATCCGAATTCCCGGTGTTTATGTGTTAACATGTTCATCATATGCTTCTATCAATATTCTGTCCTCATGTGAAGCCCACCAACTGTTTGTTAAAATGCCCCTACCATTTGCTTTCTCTTGTGACCATTTTACAAGTCTGCTGAGTATGATGCAAATTCCTGCTTTTTTAGGACAAGTTGATATGAACACTTGTAGCTATACTGCAAGTTCTATTTTGTTTCATAATTTTCATGATTTCAGTAATTCTTCCCCGTCTAGTGTACTTTTGCTCGAGTCTGGTTTAATTTCCTGTGTTGGATCTTCCTCATTTCCATATGATCCATATGTTAACTTTGCTTGTAATTCTCATGGTATGATTCCAAATCGTAATGTGAGTTGTTATGATGTTGTGAGTCTTTTATATTGCTGCTACATTGAACTCCTACTAGTATTATCCTTAGCTCATGACCAAACCAAACATAAGGGTTGGAATTTGCCGTCATTTTTTGTTGTTGAAAGAATTGGTCAAGTTAAAATAACAAAACTACTGAGCTTCCATCATTTTGCTATGTTTAATGGGGTTGTTGTGTATTACTTTACTCTTAATGGGATTTTGAATTGTAAGACCATGCCACTGCAACATTGTTTTGATGATTCTAGTGGTAATCACAATGTATATTCAAGCTACAAGAACATTGACTTGGGGATCTTATTGGAATACAAGGAATTCTTTTATGACTATTTCATTGGCTCTGCATTAGAACTCTCTGGTGTTTCTCTTGGCTTGACTAAACATGTTAATAATGATGACGAATTTTGCAATCCTCTGTCTCCTGGTTTCATCAAACTAGAACAGTTATCATACTCAAGTGTCTCATACAACAACACTATGAATTCAACAGCCTTTTCCATGCATTATCGGAGTCTCGCCATTTCAAATTCTGTGGATCTCAAGACGCCAGATAGCTTTGATGTGACTATGACTAGTTCCATGGAATTCACTGTTGGTAAAAAAATAACACATCAGTCTTTGGGTTCAAAAGCCACACACTCATGGATTGCAAATGATACTTAGGTTTTATCCAACTTGGAATGTCCAATTTATTCTCCTGCTCATCAGATCATCTGTGATACTACATTTGCTTCTAATTCTGAGTCTTCAGCCAAGGTGTGTCTCCATAGAGGTCCAAACATCACCTCCCTACAAAATCTTCCCAGTGATATCCAAGATCTGTCTCAGAGAAATAATTTTGATGGACTTGGTGTTAGTTTTTATAATAACCATAAACCGACACTCGAAGTTTCCCATAGTCCTCTTATGAATACATGTATTAAGGTTTCTTCAAGGGAAAAAAAGGAGGATGTCAACATAGTCAGTGATGGAGACAATATAGATATGATAGGGAGGACTGACAGAAGTCCTGAGGTTCATAAAAGTGGGAATGAAGATCTACCGCTTGTTTTGGAACAAACATGTTATATGAGAAGCGAAAGAGAAAAGTTTTGAGATCAAAAGCGGAATGATTTGGACCATATTCTAAAAGTATTTTCAACCAGTAGAAAACAATTGCTTTCTCCATCGTTTGACAAGCTATATTTGAGATTGATTAACATGTTGGAAGATACTCTACAACAACTACAAAACCTGGCTCCTGAACCATATCATGTTCACTGTCTGAGCTACATATATGTTTTTTCTCATTATGGTGATAGAAAACTTGCGGGTTTAATTTCTTTTCCTACTGCAAATTTTATTGTTGCTACTCAAGAGATATACTCCAATGCAGTATTGAAAAGTATGTTCAACAAAAGAATTACATTTACTTTGAGCATTTGGAGAGAAAACCAGTTGATGCTGTTATATTGCTCAGTAGCCATTTTGTCCAAAAAAGAAATAGAAGGATCTTCACAATTTACTCAATGGGATCCGGGTGGATGTTCAATTGACTTGGAGGCCATTTGTATAGATACTACTATTTTCCAACATTGTCTTAGCTTCAACCTTGAGGACAAGGTTTATTTTAATGAGGGGAGTAATGTTATGATCTCAAATAAACCAAAATTAAAGATTTAAGGGACACGTGGCATGTGATCCACAGATGAGGGAGTTGAGAGAATATGTTAACAGAAAGATTCCTTAACATGTTATAAGAGACAATGCAAATGATTGGCAAAAGGGGAAAAAATTGATGAAGTCACTCATCTCTCCCCTTTGGTACTCTCAGTGAGAGTAATGGTTAAGTCTTGTACTTGATCTTCTTTTTTCATTTTCTCTTGTATTCACTTAATTGTTCTGGTACTGTTTTAGTGAATTCTATACAAGAGATATTTCATCCATTGTTTACACTTTCTCTACATTCAGTTATTGCAAAGGGCTAAACCCTTATAGAACCATCTCTAAAACATCAAACTTATGTTGAGGCCTTTCGACAACAGTAGAACATGAAACAAGTGTGATTGCACGCCCCTTGGTACCAAATTTTCTAGCTCGGCCCATGACTGCCATGCTATGTTATATTCGCAAAGGTTTTGTAATTTAGCCACAACTTGTAAACTTGGGGCGAGACTTGTTTCCTATTTTCTTTTTGTACAAATGATGATGGTTTGAATGTTTTTAAACTTGGATAAAACCACACGACAAAACCACACGAGTAGAGCCTTGAATCCAATATTGACGAATCATGCCATTAAGATCTTGAATCAAAAACTTGCTCTTCATAAAAATTCTTTGAGATTATAACTTGAACAAAATCTTGAGACAATGATATGAACTTGAATTTGATATTTTCAATTTTAATTTTATGAACACAACCTGAATCATGGAATCAGTTTGAATCACGAGTTCTGAAAACAATTAGCATTTTTCGAGAGGATGTTATCATGACAACCCATTCCTTTGAATTTGGACGTTTGAATGGTGATTATATCATGATCATGCCATTAAGCCAGCGTTTTGTTAATCTTGAAACTATGAAAAATCTTAACAATGGCCAAACTTCTTCAAAGAATAATATGTCCAAGACAAGCACCACATTGTAAACAAACTGGAAATACCATGGTCAAAGGCCCAACAATATCGAATTTGAGATCAATATATCATGTCTTCCATAACAAACATATGATGATTCCATAAAAAATCACAGCCCGGTCCTGACTTTGCTATGAGATAAGTCCATAAAATCCATCCAAGCCATTTTCAAAGTCTTCTTGTTCCAAGAATAGCCCATGAATGAGAAAGAATTCTAGAAATGAAGCCCAGATCAAAGTAGAAACCTTAGGACCATTTCAAATTAGGGTCAATTGGTCGTGTCTAGAAATACTTGACTGTGAGAATAAGTGTCATCTACACTTGAATTTAATGTACCTGCACACACTTGTTAGTGATAACAAACATGCACACGAGAACGCATGTCCTAAAGATGCTATGCAAAAAGAAAAGGGATCTTAGGGTCAAAAATTAGGGTGTGACAACCCCGCGTCCATAATTCTGGTCACGTCTATGAACCCATCCTCGTTCCTCAAGACGATGATCCCTACACTGCGGTTCTCATCACCTCCCTCAACAAATCCAACTACTTGATCTTCCAGCAGGGTGAGAAGATCCACATGTTGGAAAATGCCCTTCAAGAGCGAATTCCTTCACAAAGGCCTCGTAATCTGTCTCCATGCCCTCGTTCTCCCCCTCAGAAACGTCGGCGAGACAAATCTTGAAGCATCTCCCCAGTCAGGGGACGGTCGAAATCAGATGAGCCTGAGCAAGAGGTCACAAGGAGGCGACGTCGTACCCCTCCTCGGAGGTCCAGACATTCTCCTTCCCCCAAGAGGACCAAGCCTTCAGAGAAACATCGCGAACTTCGTCGTCAGAGCAGGCATTCTCCTAGACGCAGCAGAAGTCGTGGGTGTAGTCACTCCCCATGCAGGTCGTCAAGCACGAGCGATGAGTACAACGTCCATGGACCTCTATCCCAAGAGATCATGGACACCCGTATCCCTCGCGGGTTGGAGAAGCCTCCCCCTCTAGCTATCTATGATGGCACCATGGATCCTGGCGACCACTTAGAAAACATTGAAGCCATGCTCCATTATCACAACGTGAGCAGAGAGATCAAGTGCAGGATGTTCCTCATCACCCTCAGAAAGGGAGCCATGACCTGGTATAAGAATCTTCCCCGGGGCTCGGTCACCTCGTGGAAGGACCTGAAAAACCAGTTTACCCGACATATCACCGCTTCCAGACATCATCCCAAGTCGGAAGCCACACTCGAAGGCATTATCCAGGGCAAAGATGAGCCCCTGAGGGCTTACATCGAGAGGTTTAACAAGGAAGCAGTGGAGATCCACATAACTGATCACATGAAGAAATACCTCCTCGAGAAGGGGCTAAGGCCTAAAAGTGAATTCCGCAAAGCAGTGGGCATAGAAACGCCTCGTACTCTGGCCGAACTTCTTCGTAAGGCCCAAGCTTATATACAATACGAGGAAAAAGAAGCCGCCTATAAAGCCCGAGATTCAAGGGACTAGGAGAATTCCAGGGCATCAAGGAGAGACGACATGATGATCGTCCTCGCGAGCATAAAGGACCTGTTGGTCGCTTCACGAAGTACACCTTGCTGACAGCTCCCCGCGAGCGTATTCTCTCTGAATGCATTAACGCAGACTTTAAGCAAGAGGGTGTTCATTTCCCTAAACCAACAACATCAAAGGGCAACACGGACTAAAGCAAGTACTACCGCTTTCATCGTAGTCATGGCCACTGTCACACCCTAAATTTTAACCCTAAGATACCACCTCTTTAGTTCAAGAATTTCATGCATAATTAACCAGTCTATTTGCTTTGGTTTGTTTTGTTTCTATTCATTAACGAATTAGGGGTGGTTTCAAGAGGCCTCAAAGAATTAGCCAGTAAAGTCTCGAGGGCATCATTAATCAAGCGAGCCCTCGCACATAGGAGACTCATTCCCATAAAAAAAAGTAGCACAAGATGGCCTCACATTGGGCCCCTCGGGGTTTCATTAGTACCTAATCAAGAGTTAGGGTTTCTTCAAGATAAAGTTAATTGCACCCATGGATCTTGGTCAAGAGTTGGCCACAAGCCTTAGGACATAATCTAAAGCTCATCAAGGCATCCATGAAGTATACTTGAGGTATCCAAATAGGCCAGAAGATGTGTTATTGGTTGAAAATCAAGGTTTGGAGATTCATCTATCCATAAAGTCAGTTGTGCCTTTAAGAAGTCAAACTTGGGATTTTGAGGTCGACCATAAGCATGACACATCATCTTGAGTGTTGTTGTGAGTTTGGATCAATTGAAATCAAGAGGAAGCATAAAATCAAGAAGTTTGAAGGATTAGGGTTTTGGAAGAGAAATTTCTAAGTGTGAGAATCTCAATTTTTTGTCATTTTGTAACATCCATAACTTCTTCATCCTTGATCCAAATGGAGCAAATTAACTATCAAATTGAAGAGGACACCGTGTAATTCAAGTTTGAAGAATAAAATAGTTCAAAAGATTCATGGATTTTAAGGAATGGAGGCCTAAAGTTGAGAAAAACAAAGATTTGCAATTTTGTACTTAGAAATTTTTCTAAGTATGGAGTTTCAACATGGAGGATGGTTTTTCAAAGCATTTTTTCACCATGATACGAGCCTTATTTCAATTTTCCTTGTACATGAAAGTTGTACGGCTCTTTCCAAGCTTTCCATCCATTACTAGAACTCCTCCTTTGGATGTATACAACTCAAGTTATGAAGTCATCAAGATAGGGTTTTTCATTTGACAAGTTTTGACAACTTTATGAACCAATCTTCCAAGGCATTTTTCATCATGATACGAGCCTTATTTCAATTTTCCTCGCACTTGAAAGTTATAAAGCTCTTTCCGAGCTTTCCATCCATTACTAGAACTCCTCATTTGAACAAATATTCACCAAGTTACAATGCTTCAAAGTTAGTGTCACAAATATGTCAATTTCCATGACTTAGAATTTTTCTAAGTTCTTTTCGTGGTGACATTATTGGACAAGATTTCAAGGCTCTTTTCATCACTTTCCAAGGGTTATTTCAACTTGATTTTCAAATGAAGATTTTTCTATGATCCATAAACTTTACATTGAACCAAAGATATCTTGATTTGAAGCCAAATTGAGTGAGTTATGAACATCCAAAGTGAGCTTCATGAATGTTTGTGGTTCCACATTTTCATGTCACATTTCCATGCATGTCTTCAAGTTTCATGCATAAACTTTAATTCTCCAATTTTCACGCGCATGAGATGTTATTTTCCACTCAAAATACAATCCCAAAACTTACCTTTTCTAGCTAAACATGGCCATGTGCCTTTTGCCTCATTTTGAACCTTTTCACTTAAAATGAAACTTCACAAAGTAGCTCAGCAAGGGAGCTCTTCCAACCAGCCTGCTCTGAACCCTCATTGTATACACAACATGACAAATACACTACTACACTACCATGCCATGTACGAACCATTTTCTCCCTCCAATTTTTCAACTTTTGAAATTTTCACCATGAGACTTTTCACCTCAGTAACTGGCCATATTAACCTCACAAGTCCATGGTATATATTCCAAGAAACCCTAGCCAAAGAGATCATCAACAACCACAAACCCAAAGAGACTCTCTCTCTCTCTCTTTTCAAAAAAACTCACTCATTCAAATCTGATTATTGAGGGCTCTTCCTTCCATTTCCTGGTTTTCATTGCCCTTCTGAGTTGGCTTAGAAGCTAAAGGGGAGGTTTCGAGGCTTGCTTGCACGTAGAACAACACTTCTTGAAGCTTCACGTTTGGTAAATTTCCTCTTTCCTTTTCCTTGCATTTTATATGTTCATTTGTTCCATCTTTTGCATTTTTGAATCCCTGGGATAATGTAGATCACGTTGAGGATGATGTTGTTCTTGTTTATGGTTGTTTCAGTTTGTGCACCATATTTTGACTTTCGTTTTTCATAGCCTTAGAGTGTTGGTTATTGAGTTTTGAATCTGGATTCGTGTTCTCCATAAGAAACCGAGTGGAGTAGTGCCCTCTTTTTTCATTTTTATCATCTGTTATGGTCGCCGCCGGTGAGGCTCACCGGGGAAGACGACAGGAGCTAGGGCTTCGGCATCTGAGGTGGATGCTGAGGTGGCATGGACCTTGGCTTTGACCTGCTCACGTGTGATTGCTAGCTGACTATATTTGTGATTGAAACGATTCGTTTCATTAAAATACTGAATTTTTGTTTTTTTTGTGGGTCTATGACATCTGGGCCTAATGCCTTTGCTACCTACACCACCCCATCCTTGGCCCAATGCGCGTGTTCAATTGATTTCCAGTTCATGCTCTCTTTGCTAATGCACTCTATTGACCTTGTTTTCTCTTTTGTTTCCTTTTTTATCTCGTTTGATTTTCTTTTATTAAAAATATTTTATTTTGTAAAAAAATCCCAAAAACATTCATGGTCATATTTTAAAGTCTTATTTAATTTTATATAATTTTTAATTTTTATTTTGTTCTGTTATGATATTTATTTTTGATTTTTCTAATGTAAGGTGTCTTTTTAACCTAGTTTAAGCTCTTGCTTTTGATTGAGGCACTTCTTGTTTGATTCTTAGGTTGATCTTTTAGAGTGTTTTGGCACACATATTAAAGTTGTTTTTTGTGAGTTTGTTGACCTTGAATGAGGTTGTTTGACATGATTTCCATTTGCTTATTAATAGCCCTCGATTTTTACTCGATTCCTTTGATGTTTCACCTTGATGAGTAGTTTTGAGATAGTTCTTGTGCCTTTCTATTGACAAACTTTTGTACACATACATTTGAATGTCTAAGCATGTCTTTGAACTCTGGTTTGGGATTTGTAAACTCATTTTCTTATTTTTTAATATCATGCTAATGTGATAATCTTTTATTCTTGTTTTGTGCCAATCTTGACCTAGTTTCTTGGGTATACTCCTTTAGGTGTTAACTTGGTTTGAGTATGTGTTTGTTCATGGTTTGAAAAGCATGTTTCATTTCTGACTTCATGGTTCAAAGGTGCACTTGTTTGTCTATTTGATCATTTATGCATGTTTTGTTTTGTTTGAACCATTCCATGATGTTTTGACTTGTCACTTGCATATAATCTTGTTCATGCCTAAATGTGATCCATGTTGATGTTTATCTTGACATATTGGTGTTGAATATGAGATTCATGAGTTTTGTATGATACTGCCTTTTTGGTTTATGAGTCATGATTTCCTTGTTGAGCTTTCTCTTTCATTTGTCTTTGAATTGTGGAACTTGTGGCAAGTTTGCTTGATGGTTTGGTGCTTGTTTTGCTTCATTCATGAATATTTTTTGCATGTTGAATATGATATGATATACTTGCTTCCTTTCTTTATATGTCATCTCATTTTGGTCTTTGGTTTTGGCCCATTGGCTTTTATTCATCTTCACTTTGAAACTCTCCTTTCTTCAACACTTGTTTTACAAGTGGTTGTTCCTTCTTCCAAAGGAAAGTTACCTTGTTGATTCTTAAGTTATATTCTAAGATAGTTTAGACCTCTCATTCTTAGCTTAATCCTTATTTATTTTAAGATATTTTCCTTAGTATAGTTTCCCTTAAGATGTTTAACTTAGACAACTTACAGTTAGTCTCCCTTTGCTCCCATGAGAGATTAGACACGAGTCATCCCTAGTTGAGATGTAAATCTCCTACCCCATGAAATAGTTGAGAAATATGTAGATTATTTTCTGCTTAAGAGAGGTATGTGGCATACTCGTCGATCTTATATCCGAGTCAGAGCCCTTCTCTTAATGTGAAACAAAGATCCACCTTCCACATGTTTGTGGTGGTTTAAGTTGAGTTTTCCTTTTAAGATGACGACTTGTCTCTTATCCTAAACCAACCAACAAACTTTGTTTACCCTTATTGAGGGGAACTACGAATGCTCTGATTCTATTCCCGTCAGGATACGTAGGCACGAGATGCGGTGTCTTGGCGAGCATACTTAGTGTATATACCCCCTAGGTTTTTACTTTACCACATTCCCCTTTAGCAAGCAAACAGTAGTATAACACAATCAAACAAGAGGTTCATGTAGAGTACTACAGATACTTAGAATGCTAGCACCTTTCCTAGGTATAACCAACTTCCGAACCTTAGATCTCTTGCAATGTTTTACATTGCAATTAGGGTTTTCGATCTTTACCCCTTCCTTTGGATAAATCAAAGTTCGGTGGTGAGTTAAGATTTGTGATTTAAGTTAATTAATAGCTTGGTATCCGATTCTCATCGCGACAGAAATGGCGACTTCAATGGGGAGATAAATCCCCTAAGAAGGTTAAGCCCATCTTGTTTGCATTTGAGTTATTTATATGTTTGCGTGCTTGTATATCTGTACATATTTATATATGTATATATCCGTTTGTGCTTGAGTTTTCTGTATGCAGGGTGGTTACTTTGAGTGGTGAGGATAAGTCCTAACTCGGACTTGAGCGTGCACTTATGATAGGATGATGGATATAGTCAAGGAGACTTCGAGGGAGTAATCCCAAAGGATTTGACTTGATATTCCATGCTCAGTTGAGGCCCTCTTGAGGGTGGTATATGTTGAACGAGCAATCCTGAATGCGTTGCCACTTTTGACTTAGGAGCCTGTGACGCTGAGGACCGTTAGTTACCCTTTACCCCACTTGGCCTTTTAGGACGTAGTGTGATAACTATGAGGGAGTAGTCCCAAAATAGTTGATACGTGATACTACACTCAGACGAGACTCTCTTGAGAATATTATTGGCTACCAAGTAATTGGGAAATCGATAATATCCGAAAGATGGAGTGTTGACTCTAGGAACTTTTTAGAACCCTGTTCTGCAGATCATAACCACATAGTACATACCTCTTGGGATGGGTAGACCATGACTCCACACTCGTGATCTCCAAACCTAGGCCCTCCTTGCTTGTTGCATGTATATATGTGTATATGTGTTTATCTGTATATGTGTGTTTTGTGCATCACATACATCCATACATCTTGCATCATACCATCTTCAAGGAACTCAATGTTGTTTTGCAAACCTTATAGGATGGATTTTGGGAGAAGAAGAACACAGAAGTACACCTTCAAAAGTCCTAAGCTGGAAGATCTAAAGAAGCTAGGAGAGTTGATCAAGGATCCCTTGGCGTTCAAGGACAAGTATGGGAGAATCTTCCCTTTGATGAAGCTCAAGATGGTAGATGGAATACTTTCCACTCTCGTGCAGTTTTATGAGCCGTTATACCATTGTTTCACTTTCCTTGATTACCATTTGATGCCTACTCTAGAGGAGTATTCTATCTTGGTTGGGCTCCAAATCTCTTCAAGACCTCCTTTCTCTGGTTTGGAAGGCACACCTAGTGGGAAAGACATTACAGAAGCTACTCACCTCAAGTTATCAGACATCAAGGATAATATGGTTACTAAAGGAGGAATCTCTGGGTTACCTGCTAAATTTCTGATAGAGAAAGCTCGACATTATGTTGGTATGAAGAACATGGGTGCTTATGAAGCTATTATGGCTTTGCTCATATATGGACTTTTTCTTTTTCCTAATATCGACGACTTTGTAGATATAAATGCGATCAAGATCTTCATACTTGGGAATCCAGTCCCAAATCTGCTCGCCGACGCTTATCATTCCATACATCTAAGGAATTCTCATGGAGGAGGGATGATAACTTGTTGTGCTACATTGCTATACAAGTGGTTTATTTCTCACTTGCCTCGCTCAACCACATTTTGGGATCTTAAGGATGGTCTTCTTTGGTCGCAGAAAATTATGTCACTCACGCATACCGATATTGAGTGGTATAATCATGTCCTTGAATGAGTGGCTATGATTGATAACTGTGGTGATTTCCCCAACGTACCTCTCCTTGGTACAAAAGGGTGCATAAGCTATAACACGGCCTTAGCTCGTCGTCAGCTCGGTTATCCTATGAAGGATAAGCCAAATAATATCTACTTGGAAGGTCTGTTCATTAAGGAAAGTGAGAACCCCGTGCTCAATGAGAAGATCGTGCACACCTGACGTCACGTACATAAAAAATGAATGGCTGCTTCGAGGAAGCCTGAGTGCACTGCTTCAGAGTCTTATACCCAATGGGTGCAAGAAAGGGCTGTCAAGTTGAAAATGCCATATCCTCGTCATGAACCTATCCCCTTAGCTCTTAGAGACCCCGTTTTGATCTTCATGAGCAATGGAGAAGAATTGAATATTAATTTGGCTAAAGCGGAGCGAGAAAGAGATGCTTGGAAGAACAAGTATCAAGTCCTCAACTATGAGATGGGGGAGCTTCAGAAACTCCACAAGCAAAAAGAGGAAGAAGAGTCTGCCAAAAAGAGGAAGACACAAGAGGATTTATTTTCCTCTAGTGTACCATCAGTGCCTCCTACTTCGGGCGCGTGGAAGCTATATGTGGATAAGCTTATTCTTGATAAGGCAAAGATGCAAGAGGAAATCAAGAGGCTTGCGAAGAAGTTGCATGGGGGAGAAGGATCGTCTCATCATATGGCCTAGGATTTAGCTTCCTTTTATTTATACTTTTCACTTTATTTGACTTTTGAAGGTGTAATCTATTTTGTAACTTTTAAAGTTTATCATTAATGAAATGAGATTCCCCTTTGATTTCGAAATGTGTTCTCTGTCAGATATTGTTTTCCAATATAATTTTGAGTTCCTTGATTTTTGCATGGCATTTGCATTGCATTTTCTTTTATTTTTTCAAAGAACTGAAAACCTGTTTTGCAGACATTGTAAGATGGATTTCGGAAAGAAAGAAACTTTGTCGTACACCTTCAAGGCTCCTAATGTTGAGCAATTAAGGGAACTAGGAGAGCTGATCGAGGACCCTTTGGCTTTCTCAGAGAAATATGGAAGGATTTTCCCATTGTTGAAGCTTCAATAGGCTGATGGACTGTTAGAGACGTTGGTTCAGCTCTATAATCACATCTACCATTGCTTCATATTCCCTGATTACCAGTTGATGCCGACTTTGGAAGAATACTCTGCTCTAATGGGCCTCCCTGTCAACGACCTACCTCCATTCTCCGGGCTAGAGGATGAACCCAGTGAGAGGGATATTGCAAGAGCAACACGCCTAAGGTTGTCTGACGTTCGAACTCACAGGACTATCAAGGGAGGACTCTCTGGTTTGCCTGCTCAGTTCTTGTTTGAGAAGGCTCAGTATCTCGCTAATATGAAGAACACTGAGGTTTTTGAATCCACTTTCGCATTGTTAGCTTATGGGTTATTCCTGTTTCCCAACATCGACAACTTTGTCGACATCAATGCCATCCAGATTTTTATGCTCAAGAATCCGGTCCCTACTCTGTTGGTCGATGCCTATCATGCCATTCACTCGAAAAATATGCAAGAAGAAGGTCAGATCACGTGTTGCGTTGCTTTCCTCTATATGTGGTTTATTCTGCACCTACCGAGGTCTGCAACCTTTTGGGATGTGAAGGACAGTTCAATATGGTCCAAGAAACTCATGGAGCTCACATGATCAGATATCGAGTGGTACGATCCGATATACGGATGAATTGTTACGGTTCATAGTTGTGGAGACTTCCCCAATGTGCCTCTTCTTGGCACAAAGGGATGCATCAGTTACAACCCCGTTCTCGCCCGTCAGCAACTCAGACATCCAATGTGCCTCCTATGGTGAATGTTGTCCCGTACCATTTGGAAGAGCCTGTATTCCACACCGCACCGAGTGAGAGTGTCGGATTTGATGAGCGGATGGATGAATTTTAGGATAAATTCTTAGAAATGCAGAAAGAGATCAAAGCCCTCAGAGAGAAGGATTTATTTGGAAAAAGTGCTTCTGACCTGTGTCTAGTTCTGAATGTCAAGGTTCCTCCAAAGTTTAAGGTACCTGATTTCGAGAAATATAAGGGTAACTCTTATCCTCAGAGCCATCTTATTATGTATGCCTGCAAGATGACAACACAAACCGATAATAATCGGCTGTTGATCTATTATTTCCAAGATAGCCTGACCGGTGCAACCCTCAAGTGGTATATGGGGTTGGACAATCTGAAGATCCATACCTTCAACGATCTCTGTGACGCTTTTATCAGACAATACAAATACAATGTTGATATGGCACCAGATAGAGATCAGTTGAGGGCTATGACCCAAAAGGAAAGAGAAAATTTCAAAGAGTACGCCCAACGCTGGTGCGAGGTGGCTGCTCAGATCGCACCTCCACTCGAAGAGAAGGAAATGACCAAGATTTTATTGAAGACTCTAAGTCCCTTTTTCTATGAGAGAATGGTGGCCAGCGCTCCGAGTGACTTTACCGAAATGGTAAATATAGGGATGCGCCTGGAAGAAGGAATTCGTGAAGGTAGGCTGACAAAAGAAACAGGTACTTCTGGAAATGTGAAGAAGCACTGAAGTAACTTTGCGAAGAAGAAGGAACTGGATGTGAGTGCCATAAATCATCGTCGACCTCGGAGGAGAAACCCGCAACATCAACAGTCTCAGCATGTTGCAGCAGTGACACCGGTTATTAGTACTCTAGTTTATCAGCCATAATTTGCACAACCGTATCAACCAATTCAACAACAGCAACAACAGCATCAATCACAACGTTATTGGAATCAACAACCTTTACAACAGGCTCGACCACCATTCAACAACCAGAACCGTGCAAAGAGAAAGCCTGATTTTGATCCCATTCCAATGTCCTATGTTGATTTGTTTCCAGCTTTGCTGTAAAAGGGGCATATCCAAACCAAGTCTCCACCTGAAGTACCTAAAGATCTCCCTTTTTGGTATAGATCTTATCAGTTCTGCCCATACCATCAAGGTGCACCTGGGCACAATGTTGAAAATTGTATTGGTTTGAAAGCCGATGTCCAGAGATTGGTTAAGTGTGGAATTCTCACTTTCAATGACTCTAACCCTAATGTGTAAGTTAATCCTCTCCCTCCACATGGATCAGCCAGTGTTAACATGTTGCATGGGTCCTCTAGCAAGAATGTTGTGTTTGATGTCAAAGATATTCAAGGATCTTTAGTAATAATGCATGAAGGTTTATCCAAGGTGTTTTCCTTTGACCATGATGGTCACGATTAGGGGTGGACAACGGGCCGGGTTGGGCGGGTTCAGGCCCAAAAGTTGCACTCATCCCAAACTGCGGTTGACATAAGCAGGCCCATTTCCGCCCAATTCTAACATCGGTTTTTGCGGTTTGGGTTCAAACGGGTTGCAGGCTGTTGCGGACGGTTTATTCGGGTTATTAGACTTACACAGTATCTCAATTTTTTGACCTACTTATACATTTTGTTTTTCATGTTTGATCCTTGGAAGTGCAAATTATAAAAAAATTAAATTATATTCTCACTCATAAATTAAATTGCAAATTTCTATTTTTGGTTACAATTTAAATTCTATATTTAATAAATTGACCTAAATCTTAAAAAATGTGCATACAATTTTAAATCATACATAAATTGACTTGCTAACAACTTTATCAATTTTGAACGAAAATCTTCAAATTTGGTATTAGGTGTCTTCTTCAATCTGAAACAAAAATAAATAAATAGAAGTTTAGAGAATGAAATCAAACATAAATTGCACATTAAAATAATATTGTCCTCTTATTATTGTTCTAATATTTTCAAAGGCAATAAAAATAAGACAAATTAAAAAACAATACATTGAGCCAAGCATATCATATTTTAAATCTTGTTTAGACATACAGAAAACATATCATATAATCATGTTTTAAATTAGAATTAACAAGAATATTATCATACAATCATGTTTAAATCAAACAATAAATATCACTATATCATGCAATTAGTATTAATTATAATTATATCTGCAATAGGTATCATTCATATACATTAAATAACCAGATATTACTACAGATAGAAAAATGGCATAGAAAAGACAACTGATGCTAACATGCTATAAAGTTGTTTTTATCAATGTAAGGTTGAGGAATGATTGTCTATCACATAGGAGGATCCTCATATTAATGTTGATGTTCTCATCATTGTATCCATAGAAGGTAGAAAACAGCATACTATTGTTTAATTTACAGAGATCTATAACAATAAATAACATCACAAATTTAGAACATGTTATTAAGCATTCAAAAAAACATATAATTGTAGAATCATATATTTTAAAACATAATCAACCAACATATAGTCATATGATTATATTTAATCAAGGTATAAATAAGACACTAAATCATACAAGAATATTATGATAAACACACCAAGCATATCATCATAACACAATTAAGCACCTGATATCCAAGCATCAATTGTTCTTTAATTTCATTGAATTCTAGACTAAGCAACTTGACATGTCTCATAAAGAAAATAATAAATTGCAGAGAAAATTTTGAGAAGAGAAAAATAATATCAGTTTTGTATCTTCAAACAAGAATGCTTACATTTCTATGACCATAAAAGCATCTTTTAATAACAGTACGACTTTTTCAACCACCAGATCTTTTAACTTTATTTTTGCCTCACTCTCAATTCTCAATTGGTCCCCTTAACTATTCACTGTTATACATGAATCCTGAAACACATTAGTCAAATAGTAAGAGGAAAATACAAACAAAATTACATACCAGGGACATCTTAATTTCAAGTTATCATGAAATGGATTCATGACTCACGCAACAAAGATAACTAATGTTTTATGGGAACACTTATAATAGAAAATTATATAATTTTATTCCTTAACCATTTACAAAAATTGATACCTTGCTTATATAATGTACCAAGTGAAAGTAGAAGAAAACTTAAAAAGGCTTTGAAAGCAGGGCGGTGAGCATCCATCTCATATATACAACACCATGTACAAACAAAAACGTAGTATTTAAGATGCAGCAAAACCAATATCAGAATTCACTAATATTACATGAAACCATAGCAGAACTAGGTTCTATAAAAAATCACTTTTTGAATGTTGTTATTATTATTATATATAAGTGAAGCACATGGCGTGATGCACACTCACACATATTATAGGTAAAGGTCTTCACTTTGTATAATGTTTTCTTATAGGCATGCACACTCACATATGATATCTCACGAATTAAATACTACATGCTTGGACTCTAAAGCTAATAAATATATTACACTATTAATATATGTTCATGTAGTTGTTTACTATGATAAACAAAATGAAATTTTAATTTGATTAATTGGAACAAACTCAGTTTGAGAAAGAGTTAACAAAGTTTGAAAAAGAGTAACAAATCAGTTTGAAACACATTCCTAAAGGCATAGAAATCAGTTTGAAAAAGAGTCAACAAACTCAGTTTGAAAAAGATTTAGAAGAGTTTGAAAAAGAGTATCATCTCCACTTCATATTTCTTACACACTACAACTTGTAAGAAACAAGAAATCAGAAAATCAAAACAAAACACACAATTCAAAATAACACACAATTCAAAACAACAAACAATTGAGAATCATAGACAACACACAATTAAGAAGTTTCTTACATTGCCTATGTTCTAAGACTTTTTCCATGTCACTTTGACCTTGATCCATCTATCCAAATCAAAACAACAAGCGGTCTTCAAAAACTGCATTTGAATCAAAACGAAGAACTATTGTCAGATGACACATCTAGATATTGAATCAAAACAAAAATCAGGATTACAAACCCTAAATAACAAAACTAAAAAAAGATAAAACTCTAAAACTGAATAAAATACAACAACCTTGCAAACGACAACAACCTTAAATCAAATGGTATTATTATTCCTCTCTTTATGTCAAAACATCATCCAAGTTTAACCATTACAAATGTGAATAAAACTTGAAAACTAGCAGTGCATAGATCCAAGTGGATTCATTATTCAATATGAGTGATGATAGCAGTACATAGATCAAAGTTGAAAGCATATATACTAAAATAGAGAAAGAAAGAAGTTACAAGAGAAAATCGAATCAGTATTCGCTACGGTGGTGATGGTGAATGAGTGAGCGACGGTGGGGTGATGGTGAGTGAGTGAGCGACAGTCGTGGTGGTGTAGTGGTTTCTGCTAGGGTTTCATTTTCATCTTAGGAGAACGCATTGAAATGAAATGAGTGAGTAATTGAGGGAAATGAAAGTGCTACTGAGTAATACCCCACCCGGTCATGAAAACGACGTCATTGCAGCATATGGAATCCGGGCGGGTCAGGGTACCTGCGGTCCAGTATTTACTACCCGGCCCGCCCATTTAGAACCAGAGGAACCCGTATGTGTCACCCATTTGACCCGTTGGACCGTTTGAACCCGCCCATTTGTACTATTTTTTTCGGTTTTTTCTGGGTTGGGTCAGACATTCGGTTCCTCTCCACCCCTAGTTATGATTATGCTGTATGTCGGGTTTGTTCTACCGATCCATGAGGATGTGGGCTCATAAAAGAAGATATTCAAGATTTGTTGGATCGAAGGGTTATTACAATCACCCATGATGGAGATCTTATTGATAAGAATGAGAATGAAGAATAGGAAGTCTTGGTGATAGTACCTCATTTCAATGAAGTGGAACGCGTTGAGATCGTTTATGACAGTAGGAAATATTCTCCAACTCCTCTGATCATTAATATTCCTGGCCCGACTCCTTACGCTACCAACAAAGCAGTCCTTTACAAGTACAATGCCACTATGCTGGAAAATGGAAAATTGGTACTTTTGCCTATACTGCCATCAGTCGTTAATATTGCTGATGTCAATAGAGTGACTAGGAGCGGTCATGTTTTCTCTGCAACACCTCCAAAAGATAAGGAAATTTCTGTTGAGCAGCCGATTGTGAATAATTCCGCCTAGGGGCAGTCCAGTGGGACTAATTCTTCCTCTAAAGCTGGTGAACTCTTGAAGATGATCAAAAGAAGCGAGTATAAGATTGTAGACCAACTTCTATAGACCCCTTCCAAGATTTCTGTGCTACAACTATTGATGAGTTCTGAAGCCCACATGGAGGCTTTGCAGAATGTCCTTGAGCAGACCTACGTCGATCATGACATAACCGCCAACCAATTTGATGGGATTATAGGCAACGTCACTTCATGTAATAATCTCAGTTTCTGTGAAGAAGGGCTCCCGGAAGAAGGGAAGAAGCATAACATGGCGTTGCATATCTCGATGAACTGCATGGATGACACATTATCTAATGTGTTGGTTGACACTGAATCATCGTTAAATGTGATGCCAAAGACGACTCTCACAAGATTATCATACCAAGTGTCATACCCCAAATTTTGACCACTAAGATTTCCCATCATTGTGCAAATCATCATCACAATATGGATGAACCATCTTGCTTCATTAGTCTCCCCAAAGATGGGTGAACACTTACTACAGTCAAAATTAGGGTTTCAAGCCCTCTCAGAGTTCTTAGACAAAGGATCAATCAAGAAATGACATGATCTTCAACTTGTCTAACCTCCCAAACATCTACAATAGATCAAGAGGACTCCCACTTTAAGGATTAAGCACAAGGCTGCTCCCTTCCAGGTGGATCAAGCCTCAAGATCGCCGGTGTCACCAAATTAGGGTTTGGTCGACCAGGGCCTCCAGATGGAAATTTTCCTCTGGGCATGAGCCAATGCTTCAAAGCATATCCTAAAATACTCCATGGAACCTCATGGGCCCAAGCATCAAGTCAATTTGACCCCAGGGGATGCATACATAAAAAATCAGGAATTAGGGTTTCTTGACCTAATTCACCCCTAAGTTGACTTTTGGGACAAATCATGAGCCAAGACCTCAAGACATGATTTGAGGATCTCCAATATACCACATTGATCCATTTGTAACAATGGATTGATCCAAGAAACTTGATTCACAAGTTTCAATTTCATCAGTACCACAATTAGGGTTTCGCGAGAAAAGTCAACTGTAGTTTTAACTTTTGATCAGGACATGCTCCCAAACCCTAGGACATGATTCAATACACCCTATAACACCTATGAAATCAATCCATTAAGTTTGATTTAGGTCAAGGACTTGATTTCATAGAGGATCGCACAGTTTGGAATTCATCTGACAAAAAGTTAACTGTGCACAAAAGTCAACTTTGACTTTTTGAGATTTTTCACAAAAATAGTTTTTTAACCCTAAAATGATGTTTATGTATGATTTGAATCATCATTCATCAAGAAAAATCAAGAAAAGTGGGATAGCTTGTAAAAGGGGTAACCATAAAAAACTTAGAAAATTTTCTAAGTTATGAACAAAGTGACAAGGGTACCAACTTTGGAGGATCATAACTCCCAAACCACAAAGCCATTTTTCCCCATCCAAAGCTAGATTTGTAGCTCTCATTACCCTCTACAAAAGCTTAGAACTGACCTTCTTCCAAATTCATCATGGATTTTGAGTTATGGAATGATCAAAATCACAAAAAGTGAAAATGTCACTTTTTTCCAACACTTAGTGAAATTTTCACTAAGTCAGAATCTGCCTTCACTTTTTTCCAAATGTAGGGGGATTTTTCACTTGGATCCAAAAGGTATCAAAACCAAATATGATCAAACAATTGTTGTATCATATGAGGGCTTTCCAAAATGGCCAAGAACATCACCAAATTCCACTTGGGCCATGAGATATGACAATGGCAATATGCCTTGCTGAAAACTGCCAAGGCTAGGCAGAATTTTGCATTTTTGCTCGATTTGGCAAAATCAGATAATTCAAAGCCTTGTCATCACTTTGGACATATCTGAGGATCAAATTTAAAGGGGACAAACACTGAGCCAAGCCTCCAAAGTCCTTGGAACAAGAAGTAGCATGCCAAACCTAGAATTGCCTAAAAGAGGGACAAGACTCCAATTTTGAATTGGAGCATTCAATACATACACCAAGGTGGCATGGACTGACACATTTGCAACTGAATTCAGTCAAGACTTATCCAAGACCAAGGGAACCACAACCCTGTGCCCTAACCTCTAGTCAATGGCTAGAGGAGACTTGGATTCCAAAGTTCAACCATTGGCCAAACCTCTGCTGCAGTTGCTATTCACTATTGATCCCAAAGTAAACTTGCTCTACTATAAATAGAGCTCATTTGTGCTCAGTTTGAGTATACCAAAGCCATCAAACAGATGTTTTCCTCAAAATCCCTCTCTTTAGGCCAAAATGCCTTCTTTAGCAAGGTAACTCTGAGTTTTTGAGTTAGAGAGCATTTCCATCACAACTCATGATCCTAACACCTCATAAACATCATATGTAGGTGATCCAAACCATCAAAAGTGACCTGTAACACCAAAATCACAAAGTCACCTCTCAAAACCTCAAAATAGGCCTTTTGTGCATTTTTCAAGCCATGTCTTGATTGATTCAGTCACTTTCCAAACCAGATAAAACCTCAAACACACTCCAAATAACATCCTTGAACTGTCCCAAATGGTTCCCCCCATCTGGAACACCATTTGAGAGAGTTGCTATTTTAGTTATTTTTAACCCCTTTTGCAAGAAAGGGCCAGTTTGTGTTTTTGCAGGTTCCAGCTGATTCCAACCATCCTCAAAGCTTCTAAGAGATCATTTGAGAGTGTCCAAAACATCAAACCATTTCTGGAACAAGAATTTTGGCAGATTGCACAGAAAACTCCAAAAGCTCAAAAAGAGGTAAGCATCATGACTTGAACTTTCCAAAATATGCATTGCTTTGAATTCCACTGATCATACACACCTCATACATGTTATATATGTTGTGTTTGAACTAATTCATCATGTAATTCATGCTTGTATCAAAGTGTAGCATAGAAAATGCAATTATAGGCCCTTTTCAAAACCGTTATCAGATTTTGAGGAGGGAGTATGATCTGGAAAAAATACCACCACCATTGGATTCCTTGTGAAATTCTAGTTAAGATGCATACAAATTTTGTCTCAAACCATGGAGAAATGAGAAAGTTATGACCTTCACGTTTCTGACCCAAAACTTGCCTTGCCTTGGGCCAGGCCAAAAACAAGGCAAGCCTTGTATATTTGTGGTTTCACTTCAAGCAATGGATGTATCACCACCCCAGTGGTAAGGCGCGCGCCCTATAACCTTGAGGTCGTGGGTTCAAACCCCACCCATGCCATTTTGTGTTTTCTCACATTTTTGCTATATTTTCCAATATTTTCATGTTTTATTAATTAATTGGAAAATTAATAACTCTTTCAATTTTAATTATTTTTTATTAGTTCTTTTTGCAAAAAATCACAAAAATTTTGAAATATTTTATTCCACAAAAAAATTAAGTTTATATTATTTATTTAATATAATTAGTATTTTTGTGAATAAATTCCTTTTTAATGTTTTTAAACATTTTAAAAGTGAATATTTACTTTGAAAATCAAAACCAAGTGAGTTTTAATTCATCTTGTGATTAATCCCTCATTTCTCAAACCTTAAACAAAAATCACAAATGGTTTATTCAAACTTGTTTGGTATTTTATTTGATTTTCTTTAAATATTTACTTTTAAAGAATAACAAATTAGGGTTTCTTTGATTTTCACCCTCATCAAACAAATTCAAACACTTTTGGGCCTCTAATAGAGTGTAAGACCCAATCCTTTGTAAATACAAAAGTTTTTGGGCCTCACTTATTGTATAAGTCCCGTTGTATTTTAAAAAGTTCGACACGATCATCGTCCATTGAAAAACAAACCCTGGGTCTCTCCTCGAGCTATAAGACCCATTCAAAATTATTTTTGGACCTCTAATAGAGTGTAAGATCTAATCCTTTGTAAATACAAAACTTTTTGGGCCTCACTTATTGTATAAGTCCCGTTGTATTTCAAAAAGTTCGACGCGATCATCGTCCGTTGAAAAACAAACCCTGGGCCTCTCCTCGAGCTATAAGACCCATTCAAAATTATTTTTGGGCCTCTATTAGAGTGTAAGACCCAACCCCCTTTGAAAACCAAACCATTTTGGGCCTCAATGCATTGTATAAGACCCACCGCGTTTTCAAAAATCTCGGCGCGATCACCATTTTCAAACAAATGACCTTGGGCCTCTCCTTGAGCTGTAAGCCCCACCACTTGTACAAAAATAAATCTTTTGGGCCTCTATTAGAGTGTAAGACCCAATCCCCTTTTAACTAAAACTTTTTGGGCCTCATACATTGTATAAGTCCCCCTGTGTTAAAAGAAAACCTCGGCACGATCGCCAATAAAAAAACCAATCATCTGGGTCTACCCTCGTGTTGTAGCCCCATTCTTTTTATTTAAACACTTGGGCCTCTTGAGAGAGTGTAAGACCCATCCCCTTGTATAGAAAACCTTTCTTGGGCCTCAGTCACTTGTATAAGTCCCTCTGTACAAAACGACAGTGCGATCACTGATAAACCTTGGGCCTCTCCTTAAGCTGTAAGCCCCAACATCTTTTTAAAATACTTTCTCCTTTAATTTTGAATATACTGTTGTTTTCAATCTTTCTTTGTTGAACAACTAACCAAACAACATGGAAGCTCTACAACCGAGTAAGTGTTTATATGTTTTCTTTATCCGCTTTCATATACATATAACTGTATTGTGGGGCTGTTTCACTGTAAGTCTTCTTTCATAAACTCATATCAACTGTGTAATACTAGTATAGATATTTAGAGTTTCCCCGGCAACTACGGCTAGCACTAAGCCCTGTTGATCACTCTTAATAGACAAAACTAGATCCCCATAGGATTACCAGATACAGTCTTCCTCCTCTTGGGGTTAAACAATATGGAGATGTGAAAGGTAGATTCTTTTTTAACCCTTTCTCAGACTGCCACCTTTAGAAGTTGTCAAAGAGACTCTACTCCCCAGAGATGATCTTTTCTCTGTGAATAGCATCTCTTGAGTTTCTTCCAAATTCTCGGACTTTCCTGGCTTGATCTATTCTCTGTGAATAGTCTGTCTTGAATTTCTCAGGGTTTGGGGACCCACAGGGTTCCTAAAAGCATCCCCGCCTCCTTTTGGGCATTGTACAAGGATCATACGGCTTCTTAGAAGTATTCACAGCCTCCTCTTGGGCTTCGTACAAATTGTCCCTCGGCTTCTTAAAAGTTTCCAGCCTCCTCTTGGGCTTCGTACAAATTGTCCCGACGACCTCCTAGAGGTATAGGAACAAAAATTAGTCATCTTAATAGAACAGTCTTTCAAAGAGTCTAGATCTTTCTATCGTGAACGTACTACTACTGTTTCTTTAAGCATAGTACAAAAGATAAAAATCTAGACTTAGACAGTCTAATCTCCTTGAGTCTCGAAAGCATTCTCAAGTATGGAAAAACACCAGTAGACTTGGACAGTCTCCAATACCCTCTGGATTCCCCATTTCCTTAAAGAACAGAAAATAACCCTGATCCTCTAATCAATCCCAAAGCATAGCCTTACCTTTAATCAGTCTCTTTATAAGAACTGATTTTCTCTTTTAACCAACCTACTGGACCTGTCACTCAACTGAAACAACAATCCTTTTAGCCTTTAATCGGGCTTCGTACGAGATACAAAAAGACTCTCTTGTTGAGTCAATAAACCTTTAGCCTCTATCTCGGGCTTCGTACGAGATACAAAATCACTCTCTTGTTGAGCATAAAAGACTCTCTTGTTGAGTCAATCTCTTTTTTAGCCTCCATCTCGGGCTTCGTACGAGATACAAAAACACTCTCTTGTTGAGTATAAAAGACTCTCTTGTTGAGTCAACCTTTAGCCTCCATCTTGGGTTTCGTATAAGACACATCTAAAAGCACTCTCTTGTTGAGTAAACTCCTTTTAGCCTCCCTCTCGGGCTTCGTACGAGACACAAAAGCATCCTCTTGTTGGGTCAATAGCCTCCTCTTAGGCTTTGTATAAGAAAAACCCCGGTTGAGTCAATCAACCTTTTAGCATAAAAAATGTGCCTCGTTCACAGGATACAAACATCAACAACTCCTTTCATCTAATTGCTGTAAGCGGCAAACCTCTGGATTATTTACATCCACGCCACTGTCCCTCTTTTAGCATGAGAAATTCCTAAGGAAAGATAGCATTGCTCTACACTGAGTTAAAGTCTTCTCCTTCAGGTTAAAACCCCCTATAAATGAAATTATGGCATTGCTAGGATTCACATATCCCAGTTAAAGTAATCCTCCTTTATAGTCAGTCACCCAATAGCAGTGACAAACAGACCCCCTTTAGAGATGACAAATTCTCTCTAAAGACAACACCTTTTTAGCTTCACATCTTGGGCTTTGAACAAGATACAAATAGACCCTTCAGCTTCACATCTTAGGCTTCGAACAAGATACAAACCACCTTTTCAGCTTCACGTCTTGGGCTTTGAACAAGACACCAAAACACCATTTCCTCCCATAGAATAGGAGGAACTACGATCGCTCTGATTTCCCTGTTTTGGTAAACAGGAATACGTAGGCATAAGATTGAAAGGAAAATCTTAGCGAACACACTAATCCAAAGCCCCAAATCCTATACCTTCACATACCAATCGAAAAGCGTCAGTCCTAGCATCCTAACAAAATTCCCCATGAACAGTCCCAGTATTTCACCCTGAACAAAGTAAGAAGAAAGAGGCCCCACCTCCATATAGCATCCGTAACCTAACAGACCGCTGTTTAAACTCAGTATGCAAGCAGGGTTAATTGGAGACATCTATTTCCCTTCCTTAGTCACCTCAATAGGATAAAAAATGAATCGACCTGTAGTAACCCCGGAGCGACAGTGCTTAAGAACCACGTCCAAAATCGTTCGCTACACCAAGGAGCGCCTTTGAGGCCTAGTGGTATTATTGTAAAGGCTTTCGATGGTATGACTATTGGCCCCCATCTTTTCGAAATCACATTCCAAGTCATGGATATTCGTGCTGCTTACAGTTTCTTGTTAGATAGGCCATGGTTACATGATGTTGGGGCAGTCACATGTACGCTACACCAAAAATTGAAGTTTGTTAATGAAGGGAAGTTGGTCACAGTCAGTGGAGAGAGGGCTCTAGTGGTGAGTCATCTTTCTTCTTTTTCATATATTAATGCTAATGAGGAAATAGGAACCCAGTTCCAAGCTCTTTCAATTGATGGTGGTAGTGCCAAGAAGAGTGGAGCTTTTATTTCATCTTTCAAGGATGTGCAACACGTTGTGGAAAGTGGTTCCCAAGAAGGGTGGGGGCAAGTGATATCATTGTCTAGAAACAAAAAGAAAAAAGGTCTCGGTTTTTCAGGTGACAGTTCCGACAAGCCTGCCACAGGAAATATGATTATCCCCCCCATTGAATATGTTTTTCATAGTGGAGGAGTTATTCATCCGTCAAGGGTTAATGCTATAACTGAAGAAGACGACTCTAAAGGGTACATACCATTCAGATCTGAAAGTGATCATATCCCTGCTGAAGACTGGGAGCCTTATTTGGAGGATCCCGGATATGGGTTTGAGACTGAAGATGCTTGTTGTCCTTTTTATTCTCCTCGGTCAAGATGTAAGGGACCTGAGTATGAAGCTTACGCCATCCTCGAAGACGATTCCGACGAAGATCAGCCCAATTTTGTGACGCATAGAGCGGTCGCCCAGAACTGGAGTGTTGTTAACATTCCTATTATTGTCCATTTTTCAAAGTAATTGTCTTTTGCTTTTAGCTCTTCGCTCTGCCCAAGGTGAATAGTTGTTGTGTGGGCTTATTTTTCATTATTCCCTTTGCTCTGCCCAAGGAAAAGGTGATTTTGTGTTGGGGCTTTTGTTTAACGAACTGCTATCATAAATAAAATTGTCATTTTGTGATTCCATCTTATCTATGTTACTCTTTTACTTTTCTGGAAAAAACGGTAATCATAAAAAAAAAACTCATTTTTCATCACTTTGCATGTTTTATGCACACACTTGCACTTTCATAAAATCTAAAATAACCAAATCACATGTGCAGATTATTGCACGAACAAACCATAAAAAATAATGACCCAATGCCTTCTCTGAACTTTGAGTTTCCTGTATTCGAAGCCGAAGAGGAAGAAGAGGTTCCCGAGGAAATATCTCGATTGCTTGAGAATGAAGATAGAGTCATTCGGCCTTACAAAGAGCCCATAGAAGTCATTAATTTGGGTACAGCCGAGGACCGTAAGGAAGTGAAAATTGGAGCTTTACTTGTGACGGATATGAAAGAAAGACTGATTGAACTGCTTAAGGAGTATGTTGATGTGTTTGCTTGGTCATACCAAGATATGCCTGGTCTCGACACCTTTATAGTGGAGCATCGTCTGCCTTTGAAGCCAGAATGTCCGCCAATCAAACAAAAGCTCTGGAGAACTCGCCCTGACATGTCCCTGAAGATTAAAGAAGAGGTACAGAAGCAAATTGACGCAGGTTTCCTTATTACATCTGAGTATCCGCAGTGGTTAGCCAACATTGTGCACGTTCCAAAAAAAGATGGCAAAGTTCGCATGTGTGTTGATTACTGAGACTTGAACAAAGTCAGTTCGAAATATGAATTTCCTCTGCCACACATTGATAAGCTGGTAGATAGCACTGCAAAGTACAAGGTATTCTCTTTTATGGATGGTTTTTCAGGTTACAATCAAATCAGAATGGCTCCCGAAGACATGGAGAAGACATCGTTCATTACACCTTGGGGCGCCTTCTGCTACAGAGTTATGTCGTTTGGTCTGAAAAATATTGGGGCAACATATCAAAGAGCCGTGACTACCCTGTTTCATGATATGATGCACAAAGAGATCGAGGTGTATGTGGATGACATGATAGCCAAGTCCAAAACTGAAGAAGACCATGTTGATTATTTGTTGAAGTTGTTTCAGCGGTTGAGGAAGTATCAACTCTGTTTGAATCCTAACAAGTGTACCTTTGGTGTTCGCTCAGGGAAACTCTTAGGTTTCATTGTTAGCCATAAGGGTATTGAAGTGGATCTAGATAAAGTTAAGGCCATACAAGAGATGCCAGCTCCAACTATAGAAAAGCAGGCCAGAGGTTTCTTAGGACGTTTGAATTACATCTCCCGGTTTATCTCAAATATGACAGCCACTTGTGGACCAATTTTCAAGCTTCTCAGAAAAGATCAAGGATGTGTTTAGACCGATGATTGTCAGAAAGCATTCAACAATATCAAGGATTATCTTCTCGAACCTCCTATTTTGATCCCTCTGGGTGAAGGAAGACCTTTGATCATGTATTTGACCATTTTGGAAGATTCCATGGGGTGTGTACCTGGTCAATAAAATGAGACGGGAAAGAAGGAGCACACTATCTATTATTTCAGTAAGAAATTCACCAACTGTGAGTCTCAATACATAATGTTAGAGAAAATCTATTTGGCCCTGGCTTGGCCTACGCGACATTTGCGCCAATACATGTTGAACCATACCACTTGGCTGATTTCTAAAATGGACCCCATCAAATACATTTTTGAGAAACCCGCTTTGACAGGAATAATATCTAGATGGCAGATGTTATTGTCAGAATATGATATTGAGTATCATACTCAGAAGACGATCAAAGGAAGTTTTTTAGCCGATCACTTAGCTTATCAACCTATTGAAGACCATCAGCCTGTTGAGGATGATTTCCCTGACGAATATGTGATGTATTTAAAAATGAAGGATTGTAAGGAACCCTTGCCAGATGAAGGGCCTGAGCCGGATTCCCAATGGGGTCTGATTTTTAATGCTACCATCATTAATTATGGGAAAGGAATTGGGTCAATCATTGTGACTCCTCATGGATAATATGGTTGATGTTTTGGCAACTTTGGCTTCTATGATTATGGTGAACCGTTGTAATGATTATCCTAATATCCATGTTATGCGTCTCGACAGACCTGCTTACGTGCTTTCAATAGAAGAAGTCGATGATGGTAAACCTTGGTATCATGACATTGAGATGTTTCTCCGAAGACAAGAATACCCAGTTGGGGCCTCCAATAAGGATAGGAAGACGTTAAGGAGATTGGCTTGTAATTTTCTTTTGAGCAATAACATACTTTACAAAAGGAATTTTGACATGGTCCTGCTGAGATGTGTCGATAAGAAAGAAGCAGGCATGTTAATGACTGAGATTCATGAAGGGTCTTTTGGTACTCATGCCAATGGACACGCTATGGCAAAGAAACTCTTAAGGGCAGGCTATTATTGGATGACAAGGGAATCTAATTGTTACAAGTTTGCTAAGAAGTGCCACGAGTGCCAGATCTACGCTGATAAGATCCATGTACCACCAACTTTTCTCAATGTTATATCGTCTCCGTGGCCGTTCTCCATGTGGGGCATTGACATGATTGGCATGATCGAACCGAAAGCGTCTAATGGACATCGCTTCATCTTAGTGGCAATTGATTACTTCACCAAGTGGGTTGAAGCAGCTTCGTATACGAATGTCACCAGACAAGTAGTGGTGAGATTTATCAAGAATCAGCTCATCTGCCGTTATGGTGTGCCGAGCAAAATCATCACTGATAATGGGTCAAACCTGAATAATAAGATGATGAAGGAGTTATGTGAAGAGTTCAAGATTAAACATCATAATTCTTCTCCTTACCGACCAAAGATGAATGGGGCTGTTGAGGCGGCAAACAAGAATATAAAGATCATTCAGAAGATGGTTGTCACCTATAAGGATTGGCATGAAATGCTCCCATTTTCTTTACATGGGTATCGTACTTCGGTATACACATCAACAGGAGCAACTCCCTTTTCACTTGTTTACAGTATGGAAGTTGTACTCCCAGTAGAAGTCGAGATTCCTTCCATGCGAGTTTTAATGGAGGCGAAACTCTCATAGGGTGAATGGTGTCAAAGAAGATATGACCAACTCAATTTGATTGAGGAGAAAAGGATGGAGACCTTATGCCATGGACAGTTGTACCAACAGAAGATGAAGAGAGCCTTTGACAAAATGGTGCGACCTCAGGAATTCAGAGAAGGTGACCTTGTACTTAAGAAAATCCAATCTTTCCTCACTGATTCTAGGGGGAAGTGGATTCCTAATTATGATGGTTCGTATGTTGTTAAGAGGGTCTTCTCAGGAGGCGCTTTGATGTTAACAACTATGGATTGAGAGGAAATCACCCGTCCTGTGAATGTCGATGCAGTCAAAAAGTACTATGCCTAAAAATGAAAAGAACAGCTCGCTAAGTTGAAAACCCGAAAGGGCAGCTTAGGCAAAAATGAGCGTCTCGGTGGGCTAAAAACTTGAAAGGGCGGTCCAGGCAAAAGTTAAAGGCATAAACAGAAATAAATTATCCTGTTAGGTTGAAGACCTGAAAAGGCAACTTAGGCAAACGTTATGGATCAGGCTAGTTCACCGCATCAGATCAAATTGGATTATCAGAAGTCTTCTCTCTCACCAGATTCATGAATCAGATCATCGAAAACTCAGAGTATAAGAAATTCAGAGTGGTTTAGGAGGACAGTGGATATTGTATTGATGTAACCATTTCCATTATTTACCGTTTTTCCAACTTTGTAATGATCCATGGAGTCGCGCCATTTGCCGACTACCATTCCATTAATAAAATTGAGCCTTTTCCATTTATTGGCAATCTCTATGTTATTCTTATTTCTGCAAAATGTTTTTTATTTTTGATAGCATTTTTCAAAACAATTTTAAAATTTTTAAACACGTGTTTATTTATTTATTTATGGACGCAAAAGGGATGTCGGTGGTCTTACCAAGGATGACAGATCTCGAAATGCAGAGTTGTGTTGTTTTCTAACTCGCTTCACCCATGACCCTGAGGGATTCTGTTTCAGATAGTGTGATCTCGAAATGCAGAGCTGTGTTGTTTTCTAACTCGCTTCACCCATGACCCTGAGGGATTCTGTTTCAGATAGTGTAGTGGACCCCCAGTAAGTTACTTCAAGTGGTCATGATAATTCCCCGGTATATCTCTGCTTCAAGCAACTATGGCAGATTTGATGCAAGATTTCCTCTATTGGTGACCTAAGAATTCCTCGGCGAACTTCCTTGGCTTCAAGATTCCTAGTGAAGTGAATGTCATCTCACCCCTCAGTGGATTTCTCACAACTTTAACCTTCCCCAGCGAAGTGAATGTTTATTTCATCCCCATGAAGTCCCGACTCTGACATCTACAACTGCGACTTTGATCCGAGCTTCCCAATGGAGTGGATATTTATTTTATCCCCTGAGTGGCCTCAACTCTGGTATCTCCAGTTACAACTCTCTTTCAGACTACCTCAGTTCCCAGTGGATATTTATTTCATCCCCATGAAGTCTCGACTCTGACATCTACAGCTGCGACTTTGATCCGAGCTTCCCCAATGAAGTGGATATTTATTTTATCCCCTGAGTGGCCTCAGCTCTGGCATCTCCAGTTACAACTCTCTTTCAGACTACCTCAGTTCGCAGTGGATATTTATTTCGTCCCCCATGAAGTCTCTTCAATCAAGAGTTTAATCCTTTCCCAATGGATCTTTCTCATCCCCAACAGGAAGTGGGATTCATCTTGACAGTCCCCTAAATGGAATCATGATGTTCATCCCCAAATAGAGTGCTCTCTTTTCCCCAGAGAAGTTTGAAGCCTTGAAGCAGTATGTGACTCCATATGTGGCTTCCCATCCATCCCCAATGATACTTCTATCTTGTGAAGATTGGCCGAGTATCCTTGTTGAGATGTTTATTTCATTTCCAGTTTACTTATCCTTCTTTGTTTTGTCAGCATAAACATAACACGACATACATTCATTCATACATATAGATACATGGCATATGCGCATTTTACATATTTGTTTGCTTGATTTATTCACTTTGATTGCGTTTATCCCCAAGTGATTGGGTTTGTCCTCTCTTTCCAATAGAGTTGGCAGCCCTAAGTAGAAAGTGCACATCCTTTCTAATCCCCCACTGAGATTGATCCTCGTGGAAGATGGTTGCTTTAGTTTTCTTTTCCATTTCTGGATAAGATAAGCCCCAATTGAGTTCATTCCTCAATGGGTAGAGTCTTTCTTGACCGTTTCTTTTCAGTTATTTCCTGAATTGAACTTTGGTCCCTGATAATCACAATTTTGAATCTCTCTAGGCTTGTGAACCATTGAGTGTGCATTTATTTTGCATTTTTGTCTCCCCGGGAAGAATCTACTTGAAGATCACCCTTGAAGACAAAATCTTTCTCCAGTAATTTATGCCCAAACAATAAGTGGCAGTTCTTTATTTGATCAGCTTGTTTTGGTCTCAGGTTTTCTATTCGGTTGACAAATAACAGTCTCTTTTCAAGACAGTTTGTCAATCCCCCAGCCAGTTATCAAAATTATCAATTGTCCTCCATTAAATGGCATCTCTCGGGAAATCCGTCAGAGAAGTTTGTTGAAGACTTTACAAGTATTTCTCTTTATTTGAGAATTCCTGTTACAAGGATTTTATTTGCTTCTGCAATTTCAAACTACAACAATATTGCTCCTTAGTGATGTTCTCCCAGTGAGTCCACCATCCAATTTGCTTCCATCAAATGACGTCTCCTCGAGAAGTTTGGTGAAGATTTAATTGATCTTTCTCTTTATTTGAGAAGATATGTTCTATAAGTCAACCGATCTGCATCTCCTTTAAAGATCACTGGTGAAACTTCCAAATCCCCATTAAGTTATGGATTCTCGCTGAAGTCCTCAACCTCCAGTGAAGTTCCAATTCCCTATGAAAGATACTCTTCCATAAGTATTCACCATTCCAGGAAGAAACTGAGACCAGTCCGCGGTCCAAGACCCGGTACGAGGGGAAGTCTGTTTACCCTTTTCAAGCTAAAGGAGCTTGATCAAATAAGAAACTGAGACCAGTCTGCGGTCCAAGACCCGATACGAGGGGAGGTTTATTTACCCTTTTCAATCTAAAGGAGCTTGATCAAAGAAGAAACTGAGACCAGTCCGTGGTCCAAGAATCGGTACGAGGGGAGGTTTGTTTACCCTTTTCAAGCTAAAGGAGCTTGATCAAAAAAGAAACTGAGACTGGTCTGCGGTCCAAGACCCAGTACGAGGGGAGGTTTGTTTATCCTTTTCAAGCTAAAGGAGCTTGATCAAAGAATAAACCGAGACCAGTCCGCGGTCCAAGACCCGGTACAAGGGGAGGTTTGTTTACCTTTTTCAAGCTAAAAGAGCTTGATCAAAGAAGAAACTGAGACCAGTCCATTGTCCAAGACCCGATACGAGGGGAGGTTTGTTTACCCTTTTCAAGCTAAAAGAGCTTGATCAAAGAAGAAACTGAGACCATTTCGCGGTCCAAGACTCGGTGCGAGGGGAGGTTTGTGTACCCTTTTCAAGCTAAAGGAGCTTGATCAAAGAAGAAACTGAGACCAGTCTGCGGTCCAATACCCGGTACGAGGGGAGGTTTTTTTACCCTTTCCAAGCTAAAGGAGCTTGATCAAAGATGAAATTAAGACCAGCCCGTGGTCCAAGACTTGGTACGAGGGGAGGTTTGTTTACCCTTTTCAAGCTAAAGAAGCTTGATCAAAGAAGAAACTGAGACTAGTCCGCGGTCCAAGACCCGGTACGAGGGGAGGTTTGTTTACCCTTTTTAAGCTAAAGGAGCTCGATCAAAGAAGAAACTGAGACCAGTCCGCGGTCCAAGACCCGGTATGAGGGGAGGTTTGTTTACCCTTTTCAAGCTAAAGGAGCTTGATCAAAGAAGAAACTGAGACCAGTCTGCGGTCCAAGACCCGGTACGAGGGGAGAATTATTATCTCTGTGAATGTACTATTCCATCATTATATTTGAGTTCATCTTTGACTGCCCTGTGAATTGTCAGTTGGTAGTCTGTGCCCCAGTGGAGTCAAGTCTTGTCCCCAGTAGTAGTTATTTGACTCTTTCTGGTAGAACTGCAACCTTTCCCCTGTGGCATCCTTTCCACCACAGATCCTTGTTTTGCATTTCATATCATGTCACACCATATCATATGCATTTGGTGGTATCTTAGGGCCAAAAATTATGCATGTTTGTATTTAAGTATCTCCTATCACGTTGAGGCGAAGATTTCAATCCTCATATCTCTGGATAGAAGAAACTTAAATAGGGGCATCTGTCACACCCTAAATTTTAACCCTAAGATCCCACCTCTGTAGGTCAAGCATTTCATGCATAACTAACCAGTCTTTTTGCTTTGGTTTGTTTTGTTTCTATTCATTAATGAATTAGGGGTGGTTTCAAGAGGCCTCAAAGAATTAGCCAGTCAAGTCTTGGGGGCATCATCAATCAAGCGAGTCCTCACACATAGGTGTAGCGTGCGATTTTTGTCGGTGACGCGACCACCTTGCCGCAATGGTTGGAATTGGGTGCTACTTTCTGATTTCTTATTTATCCTATGAAGCTGAAAAGGAAAGGGAAGATATATAAAACTAACCTTGCACGCAAATGTTTTCTTTAACAAATGCTAAGAGATTGAGGGTTCGGGGTCAGATTATACAAATGGGAGTTGTCATTTACCCAGTCTATATATGGTTATCCATATATTCTTTGGCATGTTCCTCTATTATCTACTTACTGGTGTTTGTCTGTTATAGATTGGGAAAGTTTCTCCTTTGGGAGTGTTGAGAGAGTATTTTTGTTGTTTTCGGGTTTTTCGTTGTTTTTGGTAAGGTACTGGACCTAAAGTTTTTTATATGTGTGCTCGCTAAGATTTCGCAATCTTATGCCTACGTATTCCCGTAAAGATAACGGGGAAATCAGAGCAATCATAGTTCCTCCTATTCTATGGGAGGAAAGATTTTTGGTGTCTTGTTCAAAGCCCAAGATTGAAGCTAGATGAGTATTCGTGTCTTGTTCAAAGCCCAAGATTGAAGCTAAAGGTTTTGACTGAGAGAGAATTTGTCATCTCTAAAGGGAGATATCTCACATATTCATCACAGATGTTGGGTAATTGGTTTAAAGGAGAATTACTTTAACTGGAATGTATGGAATCCAGCAATTCCATAATTTCCTTTACAAGGGAAGTTTCCTGAAGGAAGAAACTTTAACTCAGTATTGAGCAATGCCATTTTTCCTTAGGAGTCTTTCTATGCTAAGAGAGGGATATTGGCTTGGATGTAAATAATCCAGAGGCTTGCCACTTACAGAAATTAGATGAAAGAAGGGATTTACCAGGATAAAGAGGGACCACAACTTGGATTTTGAATCAACAAGTGTGCCACTTACAACAATTATCTGGGATTGGGTTTTTGAATTGTCTGTTTTGATGTGTGATGTACAGAGAAATGTCTTCCTACAGAGAAATCTTGATTTCCTCTGTGGGGTGTTGATTTTTGTGTGCCTTGATCAAAGCCCAAGGTTGAAGCTAAAAGGTTGAGTTTGTTTAGGGAGTTTTATTTCTGTCTTGTACAAAGCCCAAGATTGAGGCTAAAAAGAATTGACTCTTCCGAGGAAAAGTTTGGTATGTCTTGTACAAAGCCCAAGATTGAGGCTAAAAGAAATGACTCCACTGGGGAGGGGTTTTATCTGTCTTGTATAAAGCCCAAGATTGAGGCTAAAAGAAATTGACTAAGCTGGAGAATATTTTGTCTGTCTTATACAAAGTCCAAGATTGAGGCTAGAACTTCTGAGAGAAGAATCATTATACAAAGCCTAAGAGGAGGCTAACTTCTGTTGAGGATTATTGAGATCCATAGACATGTCCAAATTGGGGAATCAAATCTTACTGAGGAGTGAAGAAGAGTTAAAATATCAGATTCCTTGAGGTTCTAATTGAGGGTTTACTGGTGGTAATTTTACCCTAGCTGGGGGATTTAGAATGAGGTTTAAAGATTGAATTTTAAAACCTATGGAGGTTTTAACTCTGTTGGAGATTAATGAAGTGATCAGGGTTTCTCCTTTTCCTTTAGGAGATTTGAGGGTTTCTTTGAGATCCAAGAGGAGATGAGACTTTCCAAGTCTACTGGTATGAAGAGATTAACTCTTAGGTAGAGGATGATCTTTGTATGATCTTTGAAGCACTTTTTCACATAGTTGCAAGATGAATCAATTCAAGGTGTAAACATCAAAGTTATTGTACATCTTGCTAGCAATTCAAAGAGTCAATCAGCATGGAAAAACTTCATGGAAATCAAGAGATATGGCAGCCCAAAGTCATGCTGCTGCAACTGATTTGGAAAAATCAGTTTGCGTGTTTGCTTGCTCTCTACGATTTTGAGTCAAGAAACAATGATCACTATGCCACATTCATTCAATATGATCATGATACATCTGATCCAACCTGCAAAATTAGGCTGAAATGCCAAGAGTTTCTCATTGTGAATTGATGAGTTTTTGGCATATATGTCTTGAATTCAAAGGGCAATAATGTGAAATAGTGCATAGTCAAGATTCACACTTCTTGTAGTCAAGATGCTCCAATAAACAACATTTAAGAGGTCTGCAGAATGTGAATTGAGTCAACACATAGCTGAGCTATTTGGGACTGCAATGGTACCTTGTATAAGAAGCAATTACACCAAAGCAAGACCATTTACTCCAATCTTATCCTTTGAGCTTCAAGTGAGGAGTTTCAGCACAACTCTTCTCCTATAAATAGAGATCCTCATTAATCATTCAGAGTACACCAAAGTAACTCATCACATTGCTTTCTTTCATTTCCTTCTTAAACACAAAACTTTATTTTTCTTGAGAAGGTACTATCGGGTTTTGAGTTGGAGGCCAATGCAACTCAAACCAATGGTTCACACACCTCATATACAACATATAGGAGTGATCTAAACACTAACATCACATATGGAACATCAAATTCATCAAATCACCGGCCAATTGCTCAAGTTCTTAACATAGTTGCAGTTGAGGTACCATAATCAGTTCCAGCTTATTTTAAACCAACCTAAGCATTCAAACACATCCCTTGAGGCACAAGGAAGCTGTCCAAATCATTGGAACTCATCTGTAACACCTCCAAACCAGAATTCGATTCTCACTTGCAGAGGTAAGCCTCAAACTATCAAACTCAATGAATCATGCATCGTAAACATATTTTTAAATTACCATTGTGTTTCTAAATGTTTGTAGATCATTTACCCTCAATCAATTGATATTTATAGTTCTTATATGGGATTTCATTAAGTTCTTGCCAATTTTAGGGTTCATATAATTTCAACTTATTATCTTTTGATTCCCTGAATTTAAACAAAATTGAATATTTCCATTGTGTTCCTTGTTCAAAAATGCACGATTTTCATATTTGGATCATGTGAAATGGTTGAGAAATAAGTGAGATAGGAGGCTTCACGCATTTGGCTCAAGGAATATGATGTCCATGGCGCCATTCTTCAGGTTTTCAAAACCAAATTTTTTATATATTATTCAGTTGCCACAATATAACTGAATTGGCATTGCGCCCTAGTGGAAACACTTGTATTTGTGTGTGTGAGCGAGCGAGAGGTTTGGGGTTCAAATCCCCCTCGCCCCAGGCCTTTTGGTTTTATTTTTTAACCATTTTCAAAGGAATTCTTCAAATATTATACACCCTTGCCATTCTCCATCAGCCCACGCACATGGCTTAGATGGTAGAATTTTAAACTCCCCGCCCCAAGGGCGTGAGTTCAAACCTTGGGGGGTCATTTCTAATTTTTTACTACTTGTTTTCTTATGAATTTTTCACCATCTTTTTAATAACTTTGAAAATTAATTTCTCATTCACTTTTTTATCTTCTTTGATTGATTCTTTTTGCAAAAATTCACAAAATTGCTAAAATATTTTATTTTACAAAAATCTCACCAAAAAAATATTATTTATTTACATTTAATATTTTCATAAAGAACTTTTTTTTTAACATTTGAAAATATTTCTTTTCTCTTGATCTTTTCAAAACCAAATGAATTTTAAATCATCTTGTGATTAAAACATCATTTTTCAAACCTTAACCAAAAATCACAAGTGGTTTATTTAAACTTATTTGGGTGTTTTTTATCATTTTTAAATTTCTTTAAAGAATTACTTTTAGAAATGAAATTATGGTTTCTTTGATTTTGATATTTATCAAACATTTCAAAAAAAAAACACTTTTGGGCCTCTAATAGAGTGTAAGACTCAATCCTTGTTATACATAAACCTTTTTTGGGCCTCAGTCATTGTATAAGACCCACTGTGTTTTCAAAAATCTCGGCGCGATCGCCATTTCATTTCAAAATAACCTGGGCCTACCCTTGTGTTATAAGTCTCATTTCTTCTCTTTAAAAACACTTTTGGGCCTCTAATAGAGTGTAAGACCCAACCCCCTTTTTATACATAAATAAATTTGGGCCTCAGTCATTGTATAAGTCCCGATACAATTCTCAAAATAACAGTGCAATCATTGTTTTCATCTGGGCCCCTCTCTGAGTTGTAAGCCCCATCTTTTGTACAAATATAAACTTTGGGCCTCTAATAGAGTGTAAGACTAAATCCTCTTTGTAAAATACAATAACCTTGGGCCTCTGCTATAGTATAAGTCCCACAATATCTGTTAATATTACAGTACGATCAATATTATCAAATAAGTCATTTGGGCATCTCTTGTTGAATAAGCCCCAAACTTCTGTTTCAAAACAACTTTATTCTTTAAATCAAATTCAAATTTATAGTTGTTATCAAAACTTTCTTCAATTTCTTGAACAACTAACCATACAGCTATGGAAGCCCGCTCGCCTGTAAGTTTTTATCAGCTTTCTTTTACATACTTGCATATATATATATATATATATATATATATATATATATATATATATATATATATATATATATTTGTCTGTATTGCTAGAAGCTTGCTCACCTGTAAGTCCTTCTACCCTCTTTTAAATACTTGTCATATATATCAACTGTATATATACTTGTATATCTGCTTAGAGTTTTCCCCGACAATTAGGTTAAAGATTAGATAAAGCCAGTAATCACTCTTTCAACACAGTCAAAACTAGTTCCCCATAGGAATTTCCAGATACAATCTTGCCTCCTCTTGGGCTTATACAATATGGAACAAAGAGAAAGACATTATTCCCGGTGAAACTTTTCTCAGACTGACACTATTAGAAATTGTCAAAGAAATTCACTTTCCCCCAGAGAGGATTAATTCCCGGTGAAACCTCTCTTGAATTTCTTCAAACCCTAGAATTATTCACTAAAGAAAGGATTAATTCCCGGTGAAACTTTTCTTGAACATTCTTACGTTTGGACCCACGGGCTTCTTAAAAGCATCCCCGGTCTCCTCTTGGGCTTTGTACAAGGACCCTCAGGCTTCTTAGAAGTTCTCATGCCTCCTCTTGGGCTTAGTACAAGGACCCAGAGACCTCTTAAAAGTATAGGACAAAACCTAGTCATCCTTTGTTAGAGTAATCTTCCTGAGTCAAAACATCAAACCAATTTAGGGTTGAATCTCATCCCTTAACATATCAGCCTCTTCTTGGGCATCATACAAAGATAATTCTCCATCTAAACCTTTATACCAGTAGACTTGGACAGTCTCATCCCCTTTGGATTTCAAAAAAACCTTTTTATTTCCTTAAAGAACAGGAAATAACCCTGATCACCTGATCAATCTCCAAACAGAGTTAAAACCTCAGCAGGTTTCATAACTCGATCTCTAAAACCTCACTCTAAATTTTCCAATCTGGGTCAACTATTGTTAATTCACCATTAACAAAACCCCAACAGAATCAAAACCTTAAGGCATCTGATATTTTAACACTTCTGTAATCCCCAGCAAGAGTTGATCCCTAATTTGGACCTGTCTCTGGATCTCTAATAATCCTCCTCAGAAGTTAGCCTCCTCTTAGGCTTCATATAAGGAATTCCCCAACCAACCTCCTCTTAGGCTTTATTTAATGATTATCCCTTAAACTTTTAGCCTCAATCTTGGGCTTTGTACAAGACATCCCAAAAATAATCTCTCCAGTAGAGTCAGTTAATTTTCAGCCTCAATCTTGGGCTTTGTACAAGACGCCATATAAAAATCCTATGAGTGAGTCAGTCAGGGTCTTTTAGCCTCAATCTTGGACTTTGTACAAGACACCCAAAAGTGTCCTCCACATTTGAGTCATAATCTTTAGCCTCAATCTTGGGCTTTGTACAAGCCAGATATAAACACTCCCTAAGCAGTGTCATAACCTTTCAGCCTCAATCTTGGGCTTTGTACAAGACACCTAAATGCTCTCCAGCTGAGTCAATCCCTTTAGCCTCAATCTTGGGATTTGTACAAGACAGATAAAACCCTTCCCCAAAAGAGTCAAATCTCTTTCAGCCTCAATCTTGGGCTTTGTACAAAACATAAATAAACACTCTTTTGTTGAGTCAGCCTTTTCCAGCCTCCTCTTAGGCTTTGTATAATAATCTCCCTAGTGGAGTCAATCAATCTCTTAGCTTCAACCTTGGGCTTTGATCAAGGCACACAAAAATCAACATCCCCTTAGAGGAAATCAAAATCTCTCTGCAGGAAGACATTTCTCTGTATAATCACACATCAAAACAATCCATCAAAACAAACCCTAATCCCAAATAACTGCTATAAGTGACACACTTATTGATACAAACATCCAAGTTGTTGTCCATCTCTTATCCTGGTAAACTTCATCTAATTGATGTAAGTGGCAAGCCTCTGGATTATTTACATCCAAGCCACTGTCACTCTCTTAGCATGAATTCCTAAGGAAAAATGGCATTGCTTAACACTGAGTTAAAGTTTTCCCCTTCAGGACAAATCCCCTGCAAAGGAAATTATGACATTGCTGGACTCCATACATTCCAGTTAAATTAATCCTCCTTTATAAACTAATCACCCAAACAATTGTGATAAACAGATAAGATATCTCTCTTTAGAGATGACAAATTCTCTCTCAGTTAAAACCTTTTAGTTTCAATCTTGAGCTTTGAACAATACACCAAACATCTTTTCCTCCCATAGAATAAGAGGAACTACGATTGCTCTGATTTCCCTGTTTATCTAAATGGGAATACGCAGGCATAAGATTGTGAAATCTTAGCGAGCATACTTATCAAAAATCTTAGGTCCCTGACCTTACCAAAAACATCGGAAAAACCCAAAAAACAACAAAAATACTCTCTCTCTCTCTCTCTCTCTCTCTCTCAGACACCCACAAAGGAGAAAATTTCCCATTTACAGACAAACATCATCAAGTACAAAGCAGAACCTAAAACTATCATCTCATGCATAACCATGTATAGGATGGGTGATTGACAACTCCCCATTGTATAACCTGACCCTGGACTCCCCAATTTCTGTCAAGCGTATGTTCAATTAAACATTCGCGTGCAAGGTTAGTTTTAGATAGATCCCCTTTCCCTTCCAGCTTCACGGGATAAATAAGAAATCAGAAAGTAGCACCCAACGTTCCTCCCACTGAGGTGAGGAAGTCCAATTTGCGATAAGGTGGTCGCGTCACCGACAAAAATCGCACGCTACACCAGCATGTCAATGTGTGGCAGGGGGGAAGTCATCCTTTGGACTTGCTTTGTTCAGATCCCTGTAGTCTACACACATTCTGACTTTTTCGTCCTTTTTCGAAACTGGCACTATGTTAGCTAGCCATTGAGGATATTCTGAGGTGGCAAGGAAACCTGCATCGATCTGTTTATGCACTTCCTCTTTAATCTTGATAGCCATATCCGGATGAGTCCATCTCAGCCTTTGTTTTACTGGAGGACATTTTGTTTTCAATGGTAAGTGATGTTCCACGTTGCTAGTATCCAACCCTGGCATGTCCTGATAGGACCAAGCAAACACATCTGGAAACTCTTTGAGAAGTTGTATCAAGTCTTCTCTGACAGTTGAACTGAGCAGTGCTCCAATCTTAACTTTGTTCTCTTCTTCCTCTGAGCCCAAATTTACCGTTTCCAACGGCTCTTTGTGAGGCTCAATAGACCTTTCCTCTTGTCTGAGTAGTTGAGAGATCTTTTCTGGAATTTTTGCGTCCTCTTCTTCTTCAGCTTCAAATACCGGGAATTCAAAGTTGGGAGAAGGCATTGGATCATATGTTTCAATGGGGTTTAAAACAAGTAATCTGCATGATGTGATGATTTGTTTTTAGCAAAGACAGAGAGAATGCAAGAGTGTGTGCAGTGTATTTTCTAAAAAATGCTTGTTTTTAATTTGGGTTATTTTAGGATTACCATTTTCTGAAAAACGAAAAGTGAAAAAAGCAATAAATGCGGGAATTCAGAATGACATTATTTATTTATGATTTGTCGATTCTTGAAATACAGCCCTATAAAACAAAACTCTGTAGCTTTGGGCGAAGCAAAGAGGGACATTTACAGAAAGTGAGCCCTATAAAAACACCTGTTTCACCTGGGCAAGGTGAAAAGTTAAAACAAAGATGGTAATTACTTAGACTTATGGACGACTTTCGGGACATCGACAGCAAACCATCGACGACGAACTTCTCTGTGAATCACAAAGTCTGGTATCTTCCTTCTTGGTTTGTCTTCAGAAATAACGTTGATTTCTGGCGGAGTAGGATCATTGGAGAGTTCCTCCTAAGCAGAATTATCATAAATGAACTCTTCTGTTGTATCTTCCCTAGTGTTTTCACTCTCAAGAGGATCTCCTCATCCAGTTGGCTGGATGTCCTCGTATATGATGCGAGAGCTTTTAGGAGCGGTGTATTTGACTAGGAAGTTATATTTGCCACTTGGCTGTCCCAAGGTGTCCCATGTTTCTGTGGGATAGAGGAGTCATCCTCCTCAATGATGTTGACCTCGGGAAAAGCATAGTTAATGAATTCTTGTCCTGTAATCTTTGCAGATTCATCATCGTGGTGTTGGATATCTTCGGAATATCCTGATTAATGATCCCATGACTCGTTGGGGACGTGGGTATTCTTTGCAATATTACTCAGCTGATAGGCACTATCAGGATGACTCTTTTGCCCCAAGTCTTCTGTGTACGGCTTCCAGATAGGCAAGTCATCCAAGAAATCGCAATAGTCGTAGTCAAAGTTGTCTTTCATTAGATTGACTTCCTCTAATAAATTGGGTGGAGCACGACATCCTTCAGGATCACAATCTCCATAGATCATCCGGACGTCTGATCTCGGTATATATCTCGGGCTCTGCTTTGGAAAATAGAATGGCATGTGCGTTTCTTCTTGAGACATATAGTCGTTATTATTGAGATAAGACTTTCACTCCTCTTCCATATCGGAGGATTCGCTCCTATTGATAGTGTGTACTTCTTGAGACACTGGGTGGAGGAAACCTCCACTGTGGAAGAAATCCTGAATAGGACAAAAACTTATGTCCTTCTTTGTAGTCTGGGCATAGGTTGAAGAGAAACAAGACCTTTCTTTGTCTTGTTATCAGTAGGAATTACAATCTATCCCCATCCTTTTGTGTCATTACTCTTGATTACTTTGAAAGTGTCCATGTATGAGGAAATCGATGTCCCTTTTCTGGTCGATTCTCATTTCTCACCGAGAGTACTTGGAACTGAGTTCCAATAACCTCTTCCTGTTCTACATAGGAGAATGATGATAAGTTGCTCATGATTAAGGCTTGCTCTCCGCAGACTGTGACTAACTTATCATTCTTGATGAACTTCAGCTTTTGGTGAAGTGTCGAAGTGACTGCCCCAGCTTCGTGTATCCAAGGTCTTCCTAATAAACAGTTGTATGTTGCCCGGATATCCATGACCTGGAAAGTGACTTGGAAAGTGTGAGGACCGATGGTTATGGGAAGATCGACTTCACCGATAACCGTTTTTCTAGATCCGTCAAAGGCTTTGACGATGATCTCACTGCCTCTCATCGGGGCTCCTTGAAATGATAGTCGTATCAGAGTTGATTTTGGCATAACATTCAAAGATGATTCTGTGTCCACTAGTACGCTGGCTAAAGCATCGTCTTGGCAGTTGACTATAATGTTAAATGCCATATTATGATTCTTGCCTTCTTCCGGCAGTTCTTCATCACTGAATCCTAAGTTGTTGCAGGAAGTGATGTTGGAAATGATGCTGTCAAATTGTCCTACCGTCACGTCTTGTTCCATAAAGGCTTGCTCTAAGACTTTCTGTAGAGCTTCCCTGTGAGCTTCTGATCTAAGCAGGAGAGATAACATATAGATTCGAGACGGAGTTTGTAACAATTGGTCCACAATGTTGTACTCGCTTTTCTGGATGAGCTTCATCATCTCATCGTTGTTCTTTACAAGTTTTGGATTACTGGATTGATCGACTTGTTGATTTGGAACTTCCGTTTCAGGTTCCTTTTCTTTGGCAGGTTCTCCAACTCCTCTGTTGAAGATCCGGCCACTCCGGGTAACTCGACTGATGTCCGCAATGTTCACGGCGGAGGGTAATGGAGTTTCCTTTCCATTTTCGATGGTCGTTGCACCGTACTTGTAAGGGATAACGTTCTCTAATTTGTACGGTATTGGACATGACAGATAGATAACCGCAAAGTCCTTTTGGTTTCTCTGACCATTGTAGGTAGCCTCGATCGGTTCGAGGTTCATAATTCTTCTACTGTCAAGAGAGACTTTTGATTCGTTGAGCAGAGGAATTATGGCACATACGCCCTTGGTTATTCCATGATCAGAGATTATGACAGAGCTTTTGCTTTGACCAGGGAGGTAGTCTTGTATCATGTTAATCGACCCAGAACTCGAACATGGTTCAATCTCTTTCTGGTCCAACTGATTTTGGAGGGCTGCTCGTACGAGATAACATCCTTGGTTATTTTCCGAGCATACTCTACAGTGCTCATAATTGTGCGGTGGTACCCGCCCATACCCGCTTTGTATGTGGTGCATCTTTACTAGATTTGTTTTCATTGAGCAGATATCACGACTCTGATATCTATCAGGATTCCCATCAATCATGTTAATCTGTTGTGTAGCTTCATCCAGGTATATTGGAAGCCACCAGTGCTCCAACAGATGTTGAAGTATTCTTTGTACATGCGCACACCCTTGGTCATCTTTACAACATTATTTACAGTCTTGATAATTATGTGAAGCTAGAAAACCGAGTCTGACTTGCTTAGCATGTAGTTCCACTAGACTGGTATTCATTAGGCGTATGTCAAAGATTTGAACCATATTGACTTGATGGTCATTTCTTTCACGATAGTCTTGGATCCATCTGAGATCTATCTGACGTTGGAGGGCCTCTTGTATAAAAGAGCACCCCTGATTATCTGTTGAGCAGATTGGACAAGCGTTGTAATCGTGTCGTGGTAGATTATAATACTGACTTTGTCTTGAATGCATCGCCACCAAATTGATGTTTATCGCAAGAATGTTGTGGTTCTGTACAATGTCGGGAAGTGCATGGGCCATTTTGACTTCCCAAATCCTGTGATCCTGAATCCAGCCCAGATTCATTTGTTCTTGCAGAGTTGCTTGCACTACAGAACACCCCTGATTGTCCTTTGAGCAGATATCACACTGGTGATAGTTGTGAGATGGCACATGACCGTACCCACTCTGTTTGCAATGCATTTTCACCATATTGGTTCCTAATAGGAGTACATCATGAATTTGATAACTGCGGCTAGATCCTTCCTCTATTAAATTTACCGCAGTCTTCTCATGTTGCGGCAATGGGTTCGTCTGAACATTTGGATTACTATCTTTGAAAGATAAGATCCCGTTCCTGACAAGCTTCTGTACATCTGACCTGAAGCTGAGATAATTCTCAATGTTGTGCCCCAATCCTCCTTGATGGAAAGGGCAAGTTTGATCTGCTTTAAACCAAAAAGGCCGATTTTCTGGTACTGTAAGAGGAGTCCTGGTTTGGACGTGCCCCTTGTACAATAGAAGTGGAAACAGTTATGCGTATAACATCGATATAGGGTAGAACCCTGAAGGCCGTGTAGTACGATTGTTATTGTTGTATTGTGGACGAGCCTGCTCAAGAGGCCGTTGCGTCCTTTGTTGATACTGTTGTTGACTTGGTCGGTTCTGAGCAACCTGAGGTTGATAAGTCAGAGCTGGCGCTAGATTGATAGCAGGAGTTACCGCCGCTACTAGTTGATACCTTCACCTTTGCTTTCCCAGAGAGATATTACTGATATCTTGCTCTTTCTTCTTTTGGAAAGCACTAACGTATCTCTTAGTACTGTTAGATGGCTCTACATCTTTAACTAATTGTCCTTCTCGAACCGCTTCTTCCAGGCGAACTCCCATGTTCACCATTTCAGTGAAGTCACTGGGCGCACTGGCGACCATTCGGTTGTAATAGAACGAGCTTAAGGTTTTCAAAAAGATCTTGGTCATCTCCTTTTCCTCAAGAGGGGGACAGATCTGGGCGGCGATTTCACGCCATCTCTGAGCATATTCTTTAAAAGTTTCTTTGTCCTTCTGTGACATTACTCTGAGCTGGTCCTTATCCGGTTCCATGTCCAAATTGTATTTATATTGCTGAACGAAGGTGGCGCCGAGATCTCTGAAAGTATTGATCTTGGTGCGGTTTAAACCCATGAACCATTTGAGTGCGACACCGGTTAAACTATCTTGGAAATAATGGATCAGTAGCTATTGATTTTCTGTCTGAGTAGACATTTCTCGAACTTACATCACCAGATGACTTTGAGGGCAAGAGTTGCCTTTGTATTTTTCAAAGTCAGGCACCTTGAATTTGTGCGGTATTTTCACATTAGGGACCAGATAGAGGTCTGCGGCATCTTTTCTGAATAAGTTTTGACCGCGAATGGCATGCAGTTTCTTCTGTATTTCCAAGAATTGTTCCTGGAACTCATTCATCCTTTCGTATATGTCTTCGTTTCCACCGGAAATTGCTTGTGGAATCTGTCCTTTGGGGACAGTGTGTACCACTGGTTGTGGTATAGACATTACAGCGGTGACCCTTGGCGCTTCAATGCCCTGAAGTTTTTAACCTTCAGGGGTTGTTGTTGTAACCCTTGCATCTTCACTTTCCCGAAGTTTGTAACCTTCAGGTCCAACAGTTCCTACTATGGTTTTTGGGTCTTCAGTGACCGGCGGGATGTATCCTTCAGGTACAAAGTTGAGAGGCATGCCCCAAGGGTGACCTTTAGGCATGTTGTACCGAGGATGATTCTCATGTGTCTCCATTATGGGGTAGATGTGATCTCTGAGATTACAGTCTTTTGATGCCGCTGCTCCTGAGCTGCTGCCATGGATTGCATGTCACTGTGAAGTTTTTCCAAACTTTCCTTCAGAGCGTCGATTTCTTCTCTCAGCTCTCTGTTCTCTTCCTCGAGATCGTCCATTTTCTTTTCTCGATTGGCTCGAGTATTGTATGAGTGAGACAGCTTGACTCTAGAATTGTGACACATACATGAGACTCAAAGACAAGAAAAATGTGTTATGTAAGAATGATGAATGATATGTAATGACATATTTTTTAGTTTTTGTTTTAATTAAAAAGAAATTTCAACAAATAGATTGCAAATATCACACAGTGGGGGGGAGACCCCTTTTATTGAATTCGAAAGATTGCAGTATCTTACAAGGAAACGTACAGTATTTTACAAAGTGCTGTAAGGAAAATGTCTAAGCTCATGGATCCTGAGTCCTCTCTTAAGAGAGCTCAGATACCAGTTCCTGTATTTTCTTTCTCTTTGATCGGGGCTCTTCAGCCGTTGTCGGGTTGACAACCCCTTGCCAAGTGAAATGAGCAAGCAAATTTCTTTGGTCTTCCTGACTTTCTATGGCATGTTGCTATAATATCTCAATCAGAGCATCCTTCTCCTTTAACAGTTCATGAATCTTGAGACACTCCAAATTGAGGATTTGTTATTTGTTTTTCCAAGAGCTTTTCTCATGTTGAACTTTATTGAGAGTGACTTGGAGTTTTTCTACGTCAGACATTAAATAAAGGATAAATTCCTTTAACGGAAAAACTTCTTGGCGAGGGTAAGGCATCCTCAACTTGAGGGCTCTAGTTTGCACCCAGTGGAGATAAGGTTCCATGGAGGTACAGTTTGGTCTCCCTAGAGACTCTCTGCCTTTCCTGTGAATATGTTGCTAGGCATGCACTATTTCTTTCTTTAGTGCCCTGTCATATTGCCCTTCCTTGAAGAAAAGACCTTCCAAATGAACGTTATGTGGGATATTCTTCATCGGGTATCCGAATTGACGGTGAGCCAAAATTGGATGATAGTTGATTCCTCCTTTAGTTCCAATGATGGGTACGTTAGGGAAACTTCCACATCTGTCTATGATCTTTATCCATTCATAAATCCTATTGTACCAATCTATGTCAGAGTTGGTAAGAGACATAATCCTTTGTGACCAACATAGAGTACTCTTGTGATCTCAAAAAGCAGCAGACTTGGGTAAATAGGAAATGAACCATTTGTAGAGTAATGGTACGCAGCATGTGATTATTCCTCCGCTGTACAAATTACTTAAGTGTACAGAATGATAAGCATCTGCGAGCAAGGTTTGTACGGGGTTTCCTATTAAGGATATCTTAACAACATTGGTATCAACGAAGTTGTCAGTGTTCGGAAAAAGGAATAACCTATAGATGAGCAGAACAAAGACGTCTTCGAAATCAATTATGTTTCCTACACTAGCAAAGTATAGAGCTTTCTCCATCAGGAATTTAGTCGGTAAACCCAGGATTCCTCCTTTAGTGGTTATGTGAGTCCAAACTTCTGACTCGTCCAAAGAGATTGATCTTGCAACAGTTTGTTTCTTTGGAATTTCTTCCAGTCCAGAAAATGGAGCTCGATCAGTGATAGGTAAATCAATCAGGTGGGAGTACTCTTCCAGTGTTGGTGCCAGTTGGTAATCCGGGAAAGTGAAGCAGTGGTAAACCGGATCGTAGAACTGAATCAGCGTAGACAGGATTCCTTCAACCACGTTAACCCTTAACAGAGACAATAGTCCTCTGTGCTTAGCTCTGAAAGCCTCGGGATTGGTAATCATCCTTGCCAATTTCCTTAAGTCTTCTAGTTTCGAAGCCTTGAAGGTGTACTTGTGCGTTTTTCTTCTACCGAAATCCATAACGCAACCTCTGATATTTGCAATTATTGTTTTAGTTTTTTTTAAAAAGATTTTTTTCTTGTTTGAAAGAGTTTTTTTAATGAATGCATGAATGCAGGACACAAAAACATTTGAAAACATGGGTTCAAGGGTTCAACGTCACGAGCATGGAGTCATGGCTCTACCCATCCCCAAAGGTTTACTATTTTGGTCAATTTTTGTACCTGTAGAACGAGTTCTAAGGTTCCCAAAGTCATTGACCCCTCCTAGGGATATCAACAACAAGCTGATTCACTCGAGCGAGCTGTAATATCCTAGGATGAATCTCATTTGAGGGTAGTATCACGTATCAACTATTCCCGATAGTCACCGCACTACCAAATGGTCATATGGTTAATGTCTACTAAATCTTCAGGGTCATGGGTACCGCACTAGGAAAGACAATGCTTTCACGACAATCGGTCGTTTAACATCGATACTTCTGCACGGGTACCTCGACGGATTCAGTGGACTGCCAAGTTAGCTTGGTCGGGATTCACTCCCTATAAGCGTTTCCTGGATATGCCACCACTTATCTTAATGTTCTCTCAAACTTTCCATATGCGTATTAATCGCATTCCCATTTGACAGAAAATTAAACACGGGTATCAAGTAGTATAACAGTAAATGATATATATATATATATGGGTCATGCTAATGCACGCCCATGTAGGTGTGCATTAGCAACATACACCTTAGTGTATTTTGTGCGTGGGATCCACCAATTTTGGGTGGGACCCACATTAGAAAGATGAAGAAAAAAATTAGAAAGAAAATAAATGTAGTGTATTTTTGTGTAGGGCCCACCAATTTTGGGTGTATGTTAGCATTTCCCTATATATATATATATATATATATATATATATAGAGAGAGAGAGAGAGAAAGAAAATGCCAAATAACCTAGACCTCTTAGGAACTCTAATCCTAAAGATACTCTATCCCCAGCAGAGTCGCCATTTTTCTGTAGTGTGCGATTTTTGTCGGTGACGTGACCACCTTACCGCAATGGTTGGAATTGGGTGCTACATTCTGATTTCTTATTTATCCTATGAAGCTGAAAAGGAAAGGGAAGATATCTAAAACTAACCTTGCACTCAAATGTTTACTTTAACAAATGCTAAGAGATTGGGGGGTTCGGGGTCAGATTATTCAAAGGGGAGTTGTCAATTACCCAGTGTATATATGGTTATCCATAGATTCTTTGGCATGTTCCTCTATTATCTACTTACTGGTGTTTATCTGTTATAGATTGGGAAAGTTTCTCCTTTGGGAGTGTTGAGAGAGTATTTTTGTTGTTTTCAGGTTTTTCGTTGTTTTTGGTAAGGTACTGGACCTAAAGTTTTTGATATGTGTACTCGCTAAGATTTCGCAATCTTATGCCTACGTATTCCCGTAAAGATAACAGGGAAATCAGAGCAATTATAGTTCCTCCTATTCTATGGGAGGAAAGATGTTTGGTGTCTTGTTCAAAGCTCAAGATTGAAGCTAGATGAGTATTCGTGTCTTGTTCAAAGCCCAAGATTAAAGCTAAAGGTTTTGGCTGAGAGAGAATTTGTCATCTCTAAAGGGAGATATCTCACATATTCATCACAGATGTTGGGTAATTGGTTTAAAGGGGAATTACTTTAACTGGAATGTATAGAATCTAACAATGCCATAATTTCCTTTTCAAGGGAAGTATCCTGAAGGAATAAACTTTAACTCAGTATTGAGCAATGCCATTTTTCTTTAGCAGTCTTTCTATGCTAAGAGAGGGACATTGGCTTGGATGTAAATAATCTAGAGGCTTGGGACTTACAATAATTAGATGAAAGAAGGGATTTACCAGGATAAAGAGGGACCACAACTTGGATTTTTGAATCAACAAGTGTGCCACTTACAGCAATTATCTGGGATTGGGTTTTTGAATTGTCTGTTTTGATGTGTGATGTATAGAGAAGTATCTTCCTACAGAGAAATCTTGATTTCCTCGGAGGGGTGTTGATTTTTGTGTGCCTTGATCAAAGTCCAAGGTTGAAACTAAAAGGTTGACTTTGTTTAAGGTGTTTTGTTTCGGTCTTGTACAAAGCCCAAGATTTAGGCTAAAAAGAATTGACTCTTCCGGGGAAAAGTTTGGTCTGTCTTGTACAAAGCCCAAGATTGAGGCTAAAAGAAATGACTCCACTGGGGAGGGGTTTTATCTGTCTTGTACAAAGCCCAAGATTGAGGCTAAAAGAAATTGACTCAGCTAAAGAATATTTTGTCTGTCTTGTACAAAGCCCAAAATTGAGGCTAAAACTACTGAGGGGAGAATCATTATACAAAGCCTAAGAGGAGGCTAGTTGGGGAATTTCTTATATGAAGCCTAAGATGAGGCTAACTTCTGCTGAGGATTATTGAGATCCAGAGACAGGTCCAAATTGGGGAATCAACTCTTACTGAGGAGTGAAGAAGAGTTGAAATATCATATTCCTTGAGTTTCTGATTGAGGGTTTAATTGTGGTAATTTGACACTAGCTGGGGGATTTAGAATGGGGGTTTAAAGATTAAGTTTTAAAACCTATGGAGGCTTTAACTTTGTTGGAGATTGATGAAGTTATCAGGGTTTCTCCTTTTTCTTTAGGAGATTTGAGGGTTTCTTTGAGATCCAAGAGGAGATGAGACTTTCCAAGTCTACTGGTAAGAAGAGGTTAACTCTTAGTTAGAGGGTGATCTTTGTATGATGCCCAAGAGGACGTTGATGTTTTAAGGGATGAGAATCAACCCTAAACTGGTCTGATGTTCTGAAATTCTGACTCTCTGGAGGATTGAACTAGCAAAAGATGACTAAGTTATGTCCTATACCTGTAGGAGGTCTTTGGGTCCTTGTACTAAGCCCAATAGGAGGTTGAGAACTTCTAAGGAGCCTGAGGGTCCTTGTACAAAGCCCAAGAGGAGGCTGGGGATGCTTTTAGGAAGCCTTTAGGTCCAAACATAAGAAAAGTTCAAGAATGGTTTCACCGAAAATGATCGTTTCTTTAGTGAACAGTTCTAGGGTTTGAAGAAATTCAAGAGAGGTTTCACCGGGAATTAATCCTCTCTGGGGGAAATGAATTTCTTATACAAATATTTCTAAGTTGTGACAGTCTTGAGAAAAGTTTCACCGAGAATAATGCCTTTCTCTGTTCCATATTGTATAAGCCCAAAAGGAGGCAAGACTGTATCTGGAATTTTCTATGGGGAACTAGTTTTGACTGTGTTAAAAGAGTAACCACTGGTTTGATCTAAACCTAGACCTAGTTGGTAGGGAAAACTCTAACCAAGTATATACAGGCATATATATATATATATATATATATATATATATATATGAAATATATAAACAAGTATGTAGAAGAAAATGGTAGAACTTACAGTTGTGCAAGCTCCAGCATTGTAACCACAGCTGTATAGTTAGTTATTCAAGAAATTGAAGAAAGTTTTGATAAAACTTAGAACTTGAATCTAAATCAAACAAAAAGTTGTTTTAGAAGGAAGTTTGGGGCTTATACTCAAGGAGAGGCCCAGACGATTTCTTTTGAAAAGGCGATGATCGCGTCGTAGTTTTGAAAATTACAGAGGGACTTATACAATGACTGAGACCCGAATTGTTTTATTTACAAAGGGATGGGACTTACACTCTACTAAGAGGCCCAAAAGTATTTGAAAAAAGATAAAATTGGGGCTTACAACACAAGGGGAGGCCCAGATGAAAATTGTTTGAAAACGGCGATCGCGCCAAGATTTTTTAAAACGTATCGGGACTTATACAATGACTGAGGCCCAGAATGGTTTATCTACAAAGGGATGAGACTTACACTCTATCAAGAGGCCCAAAAGTGTTTAAAAAGAAGAGAGAATGGGACCTATAACTCAGGGAGAGGCCCACATGAAAGACAGTGATCGCATCCTCGTTTTGAAAATCGCATCGGGTCTTAAACAATGATGAGGCCCAAAATGGTTTGTGTGAGACAAGGGATGGGTCTTACACTCTATTAGAGGCCCAAGAATGTTTTGAAAAATGTTTGTGAGGGTGAAAATAATCAAAACCCTAATTTGATTGAAAAATACATTTTAATTTGAATAAAAATCATTTAAAATGATCAAAATTACCAAACATGTGTGAAAAATAAGTTGTGATCTTGGATAAGTATTTGAAAAATCATGTTTTATCCATAGAATGATTTGAAAATCATTTGAATTTGACAAATCAAGAGAAAGAATTTATTTAAAAATGTTTAAAAACAATTAAAAAGGAATTCTTTTCAAAAATTCAAAATATATTAAATAAATAATATCTTTTTGATTTTTTTTTTGTGGAATAAAATACTTTAACATTTTTGTGAGTTAAAAAAAAAGACCAATAAAAATGATTAAAAAAATGAGAGAGAAATTAATTTTTAAAATCATTTAAGAAAATAATATGAAAAAAGAAGTGAAATTGGACAAGTGATAAAAATTTGTCATGGGTGGGGATTAAACCCACAACCTCTCACCCACACAAGCAAAACACGCTATTGCCAATTGAGCCAGCGTGTGCTGGTGATATTGAAACACAACCAACACATAATATATGATAAATGCATGGTAAATTCAAAATTTCGCGCGAAGAACTTCATCTTCAACCTCTAGCCGGATTTGCAAAATCCATGCTATCTCACTCAATACGTAATGAAATGGGATGATGTAAACATGAAAATCACTCATTTTTAAACAAGGAACACGATGGTGGCATTTAATTTCATTTATTTTAAGTATAGGGGAATTTATTACGTGGTGATCAGATGAATCCTAAAAAATGCAAAAACTAAATAAAATCATATACACATAAGATAAATAGCAATTGTTTGAGGGTTAATGATCTATGAACATCCAAAAACATGTTGGTAACTTGAAACAACATTTATGATGCATGTAGTATGGAGTTTGAAAGTTCAAGGCTTACCTCTGCAAGAAGGAATCGAATTATGTTTTAGAGGTGTTACAAAAGTGAAACAATGATCTGGATAGCTTCCTTAGGCCTCAAGGATTGTGTTGCAACCTTTAGAATGTTTTGAAACTCTTTGGATAAGCTGGCTCGATTCTGACTGCAGTTGGACCAAGTGAAAAATGGAGATGGTGATCCTGATGTTTTAGAAGTGTGAGGAGTGTTTGATCAACTCATATATGATGTATGGGATGTGTTAGAACAATTGGTTATGATTGAATTGCTCTCTAATGAAAAATTCGATAGTGACTTGCAAATGAAGGCATTTCTGGTGTGAGAGAGGGATTTTAAGTAAGGCCATTGTTCTGAGGCTTTGGCGTACTCAAACTGATCACAATTGATGTCTATTTATAGTGCAACAAGTTTGTTTTGGCATCAATAGTGAATGAAGGCTTGGACAGTGCCTTGGTCAATGGTGATCAAATGGAATCTCAAATCTCCTCTAGCCATTGACTTGAGGTTAGGGCACAAGCTATGAGTTCTTTGGTTCAGATATAAGGCTTGACTCATCTTGGATAACATTGTCTTGATGCATGGCACCTCTATGCATTCATTCAATACTTCTTGACAACTTTGAAAATTTTGAATAAAAATCTTCAATTTCCACATGCCTAAATGATAGCTCTTGGACTTGTGAGGCTTGTGGATCAGAGGTACTTGCTTGGATGAGATTCTTATATGTTTTCAAAAGTGTGAAAAGGCTTAAGTTTTCACAATTTGGCCAGCTCGAGCAATAATGCACAAAACTGCCTTGTACAAGACAGTTTGAAAGTGTCATTTTGGGATGATCATATCTCCTTTCTTAAATTGAGTTATGGAAGGCTCATGTACTTTTTAGAAAGCCCTCATATGGTACAATCCATGTGTGATTATAGTTTATCTTGAAACTATTTGAATTCAATTGAAAAATTCTCATGAACATTAATGTTCAAGGCTGAAAACTTAGACAGTTTTTTACTAAGTGTCAAATCTTTGATTTTTCACCACTTTGATCCATCCACAACCAAAAATCCATGAAGAATTAGAGTTTTATGTAGTTGAAGCTTTAATAGAATGTAGGAAGACCTACCAATCAGGCTTTGGATCACTCAAAATGGCTGCTTGGATCAAAAGTTATGGTCCTTGGAAGTTGGTACCAAAACCATCCAAATTTAGTAACTTAGAAAATTTTTCAAATTTTCAAGATTACCCCTTTTACAAGTTATCATTATTTCTTGATCAATTCTTGATCAAATGACATTATAAATCATATTTTATGAGAATATGAGTCATAAGAATCATTTTTGCCTAAAAAGTCATGTTATGACTTTTGGCTCCGGAGCGGTTCGGTGCGTAAAAACCCTAATTCCTGACTTTTGAGGAATGCATTCTATGAGGGTAAGTTAACTTTGAAATTGGACTCCTATGGTTATTTTAAGCACATTGAGTCAAATTTTGAATCCTTGGCTTATTTCCCTATGAAAATTTAACTCTGGAGGTCTCAGTCGACCAAAACCCTAATTTGGTGACACTGGGTGTTTTGAAGCTCAATCCACTTGGAATGTTGCAACCTTGTGCTTGATTCTTGATATGAGATACCTCTTGATCCTTCATGGATGTTTTAGAGGTTAGAAAAGTTGAAGATCATGTCATTTCTTGATTGATCTTTTGTCTAAATGTTCTGAAAGGGCTCAAAACCCTAACTCTTGATTGTAGTGAATGCTCAACAATCCTTAAGGAGATTGATGAGGTATGATGGTATATCCATATTGTGGTAATGATCTTCACAATGATGGGAAATCTTGTGGTCAAAATTTGGTGTATGACAATAGGAGACTCATTCCCATAAAAAAACAAGCACAAGATGGCCTCACATTGAGCCCCTCAGGGTTTCATTAGTACCTAATCAAGAGTTAGGGTTTCTTCAAGATAAAGTTAATTTCACCCATGGATATTGGTCAAGAGTTGGCCACAATCCCTAGGACATGATCTAAAGCTCATCAAGGCATCCATGAATTCCACTTAAGGTATCCAAATAGGCCAGAAGATGTGTTGTTGGTTGAAAATCAAGGTTTGGAGATTCATTTATCCAAGGAAGTCAGTTGTGCCTCTAAGAAGTCAAACTTGGGATTTTGAGGTCGACCATAAGCATGAAACATCATCTTGAGTGTTGTTGTGAGTTTGGCTCAATTGAAATCAAGATGAAGCATAAAACCAAGAAGTTTGAAGGATTATGGTTTTGGAAGAGAAGTTCCTAAGTGTGAGAATCTCAACTTTTTGTCATTTTGTAACATCCATAACTTCTTCATCCTTGATCCAAATGGAGCAAATTAGCTATCAAATTGAAGAGGACACCATGTACTTCAAGTTTGAAAAAGGAATAGTGTTCAAAAGATTCATGGATTTCAAGGTATGGAGGCCTAAAGTTGAGAAATACAAAGATTTGTAATTTTGTACTTAGAAATTTTTCTAAGTATGGAATTTCAACATGGAGGATGGTTTTTCAAAGCATTTTTCACCATGATACGAGCCTTATTTCAATTTTCCTTGGACATGAGAGTTGTAGAGCTCTTTCCAAGCTTTCCATCCATGACTAGAACTCCTCCTTTGGATGTATACAACTCAAGTTATGAAGTAATCAAGATAGGGTTTTTCATTTGACAAGTTTAGGCAACTTTATGGACTAATCTTCCAAGGAATTTTTCATCATGATACGAGCCTTATTTCAATTTTCCTTGGACATGAAAGTTGTGGAGCTTTTTCCAAACTTTCCATCCATTACTAGAACTCCTCATTTGGACAAATATTCACCAAGTTACAATGCTTCAAAGTTAGTGTCACAAATATGTCAATTTCCATGACTTATAATTTTTCTAAGTTTTTTTCTTGGTGACATTATTGGACAAGATTTCAAGGCTCTTTTCATCACTTTCCAAGGGTTATTTCAACTTGATTTTCTAATGAAGATTGTTCTATGATCCACAAACTTTACATTGAACCAAAGATATCTTGATTTGAAGCCAAATTGAGTGAGTTATGAACATCCAAAGTGAGTTTCATGAATGCTTGTGGTTGCATATTTTCATGTCACATTTCCATGCATGTCTTCAAGTTTCATGCAGAAACTTTAATTCTCCAATTTTCACACACATGAGATGTTATTTTCCACTCAAAATACAATCCCAAAACTTACCTCTTCTAGCTAAACATGGCCATGTACCTTTTGCCTCATTTTGAACCTTTTCACCAAAAATGAAACTTCACAAAGTAGCTCAGCAAGAGAGCTCTTCCCACCAGCCTGCTCTGAACCCTCATTGTCTACACAATATGACAAACACACTACTACACTACCTTGCCATGTACGAACCATTTTCTCCCTCCAATTTTTCAACTTTTGAAATTTTCACCATGAGACTTTTCACCACAGTAACTGACCATCTTAACCTCACAAGTCCATGGTATATATTCCTAAAAACCCTAGCCAAAGAGATCATCAACAACCACAAACCCTAAGACACTCACTCTCTCTTTTCAAAAAAACTCACTCATTCGAATCTGATTATTGAGGGCTCTTCCTTCCATTTCCTGGTATTCATTGGCCTTCTGAGTTGGTTTAGAAGCTAAAGGGGAGGTTCAGAGGCTTACTTGCACGTAGAACAACACTCCTTGAAGCTTCACGTTTTGTAACTTTTCTCTTTCCCTTTCCTTGCATTTTATATGTTCATTTGTTCCATCTTTTGCATTTTTGAATCCCTGGGATAATGTAGATCACGTTGGGGATGATTTTATTCTTGTTTATGGTTGTTTCAGTTTGTGCACCATATTTTCACTTTCCTTTTTCATGGCCTTAGAGTGTTGGTTATTGAGTTTTGAATCTGGATTCATGTTCTCCATAAGAAACCGAGTGGAGCAGTGCCCTCTTTTTTCATTTTTATCATCTGTTATGGTCGTCGCCGGTGAGGCTCACCAGGGAAGACGACCGAAGCTAGGGCTCCGGCGTCTGAGGTGGATGCTGAGGTGTCATGGACCTTGGCTTTGACCTGCTCACGTGTGATTGCTAACTGACCATATTTGTGATTGAAACGATTCGTTTCATTAAAATGATGAGTTTTTGTTTTTTTTTGTGGGTCTATGACATCTGGGCCTAATACCTTTGCTACCTACACCACCCCATCCTTTGCCCAATATGTGTGTTCAACTGATTTCCAGTTCATGCTCTCGTTGCTAATGCACCCTTCTTGACCTTGTTTTCTCTTTTGTTTCCTTTTTTTATCTCATTTGATTTTCTTTTAATAAAAATATTTTCTTTTGTCAAAAAATCCCAAAAAAAATCATGGTCATATTTTAAAGTCTTATTTAATTTTTAATTTTTCTTTTATTCTGTTTTGATTTTTATATTTGATTTTTCTAATGTATGGTGTCTTTTTAACCTAGTTTAAGCTCTTGCTTTTGATTGAGGCACTTGTTGTTTGATTCTTGGGCTGATCTTTTAGAGTGTTTTACAACACATATTAAAGTTGTTTTTGGTGTGTTTGTTGACCTTGAATGAGGTTGTTTGACATGATTTCCATTTTCTTATTAATAGCCCTCGATTTGTACTCGATTCCTTTGATGTTTCACCTTGATGAGTAGTTTTGAGATAGTTCTTGTGCCTTTCTATTGACAACCTTTTGCATGCATACATTTGAATGTCTAAGAATGTCTTTGAACTCTGGTTTGGGATTTTTCAACTCATTTTTCTATTTTTTTAATACCGTGCTAATGTGATCATCATTTATTCATGTTTTGTGCCAATCTTGACCTAGTTTCTTGGGTATACTCCTTGAGGTGTTAACTTGGTTTGAGTATGTGTTTGTTCATGGTTTGAAAAGCATATTTCATTTCTGACTTCATGGTTCAAAGGTGCACTTGTTTTTCTATTTGATCATTTATGCATGTTTTGTTTTGTTTGAACCATTCCATGATGTTTTGACTTGTCACTTGCATATAATTTTGCTCATGCCTAAATGTGATCCATGTTGATGTTTATCTTGATATGTTGGTGTTAAATATGAGATTCATGAGTTGTGGATGCTACAACCCTTTTGGTTTATGAGTCATGATTTCCTTGTTGAGCTTTCTCTTTTATTTGTCTTTGAATGGTGGAACTTGTGGCAAGTTTGCTTGATGGTTTGGTGCTTGTTTGGCTTCATTCATGAATATTTTTTGCATGTTGAACATGATATGATATACTTGCTGCCTTTCTTGATATGTCATCTCATTTTGGTCTTTGGTTTTGGCCCATTGGCTTTTATTCATCTTCACTTTGAAACTCCCATTTCTTCAACACTTGTTTTACAAGTAGTTGTTCCTTATTCCAAAGGAAAGTTACCTTGTTGACTCTTAAGTCATGTTCTAAGATAGTGTAGACCTCTCATTCTTAGCTTGATCCTTATTTCTTTTAAGATATTTCCCTTAGGATAGTTTCCCTTAGGATAGTTTCCCTCAGGATGTTTAACTTAGATAACTTACAGTTAGTCTCTCTTTGCTCTCACGAGAGATTAGACATGAATCATCCCTAGTTGAGATGTAAATCTCCTACCCCATGACATAGTTGAGAAAGATGTAGATTCTTTTCTGCTTAAGATAGGTATATGGCATACTCGTCGATCTTATATCCGAGTCAGAGCCCTTCTCTTAATGTGAAGCAAAGATCCACCTTCCACATGTTTGTGGTGGTTTAAGTTGAGTTTTCCCCTTAAGATGACGACTTGTCTCTTCTCCTAAACCAACCAAAAAACTTTGTTTACCCTTATTGAGAGGAACTATGAATGCTCTGATTCCATTCCCGTCAGGATACGTAGGCACGAGATGCGATGTCTTGGCGATCATACTTAGTGTATATACCCCCTAGGTCTTTCCTTTAGCACATTTCCTTTTAGCAATCAAACAATAGTATAACACAATCAAACAAGAGGTTCCTGTAGAGTACTATAGATACTTTGGATGCTAGCACCTTCCCTAGGTATAACCAACCCCGAACCTTAGATCTCTTGCATTGTTTTACATTGCATTTAGGGCTTTCGATCTTTACCCTTTCCTTTGGATAAATAAAAGTTCGGTGGTGAATTAAGATTTGTTATTTAAGTTAATTAATAGCTTGATATCCGATTCTCACCGCGACAGCCACGTGACCGAAGATTGCGTTCATCTAAAGGATGTCATCGAGATCCTCATCAAGGAGGGTTATTTGAAGCAGTACACGAAGAAGGGAGAAACTTCCCGACGAGAGACATCTCAGTCTAAGAAGACGGAAATAGAAACTTCGCCGTCTAGTCCTCCCCCACAAATTGCCATATCTGTCTCACGGCCAGAGGACTTCTTTGTCCCTGACTACCTCGAGGATCCTCCACATTTTGCCGCACACAGTTCCTGGAAGGCCTTCCCCACTACGATGGTCATCTCCTGTGGCGGGTATAATGAGCTCACTGTAGGTTCAGTCAAAAGGAAGTTCGATCAATTGATCGATTATAGTCCTGATCGATTGTCCACGCTCGAGAAGTTCCAAGAGCGCTCTCAGCCCATCACGTTCTATCGTGAGGAACTTCCAGGAGGTTCCCCTAACTCACACATCCCTCTGATCATCAGGGCCAGATTAACTAACACAGATGTCCGGTGAATCCTGGTCGACCAGGGCAGTTCGGTAGACATAATGTATACCAGCTTGTTTCGTGCCCTGAAGCTCGATCAGAAGAATTTGTCTTCGTACGTGGGATCAGACCTGTAAGGATTCAATGGGGCTACCCCCAAGCCTTAGGGGTACGTGGAACTTCCAGTCACCTTCGGGGAGGAGGAGGCCTCCAATATGGTCAAAACACAATTCCTGGTCATCGATTGTCCCTCGTTGTACCAGTGTATTCTGGGGAGACCAACCCTTGTTAAGTTGATCGTCGTTCCTTCAATAGTTCATCTCAAGATGAAATATTACACAGAGAAGGGTCACATTGCTACCTTGTATGGAGATATAGAGGCTACAATGAGATGCTTTGAAGCATCTACCAGAGGACAAAGCTCGATTGGCGCAACACCAAAGGCCGCCAGACGGGCAAGAGACGAAGAACTTCCCAGCGAAGAGAGCCAGCCCGACAAAATGCCAGCACTCCTAGTCCACACCATTGACCTCGACAGTCATATCTCAGAAGAAGGCGATGAGGGCAGTAGCGAAGACACCCCAACAGTGATTGGTTGTTCCCCTGCATCAACCATCACGCGCCTAGTACCAGACGGGGATTTTGAAGTGATCACTTTCGGGGACAAAACCAACAGAGGAGTCAAGATAGGTGCGGGACTGCCCAAAGAGGTGAAATAGCAGCTGAAGACATGCCTGAGAGATAACGCAGACTTATTTTCTTGGATGGCCGTGAACATGCCCGGCCTCGATCATGAAACCACTTGCCATCAACTCACCATCGACCCATCAGCTCGAGCGGTAGCGCAGCGTAGACGCAAACAGTCCGACGAGAAGGCAAAGGCTGCCTAAAAACTTGTAAAAGACCTTTTAGAGGCGAAATTTATCTCTGAGGCCAAGTATACAACTTGGCTGTCCAACATTATATTAGTCAAAAAACATAATAGAATGTGAAGGATGTGCATTGATTACACCGATCTCAACCAGGCTTGCCTGAAAGACGCTTATCCTTTGCCTAACATTAATAAGTTGGTAGATAATTCTACTGGTTTCACACTCTTGTCCTTCATGGACGCCTACTCGGGATACAACCAAATTACCATGGCCGAAAATGACAAGAGATATACCGCTTTCATGAACTCGTCGGGGAACTATTACTACAATGTAATGCCCTTCGGTCTGAAAAACGTTAGGGCAACGTACCAGCGCATGATGAACAAAGTTTTTCGATCAGAAATCAGAGATATGCTCGAAGTTTATATGGATGACAAGATCGTGAAATTCCAAGAGGAATCTAATTATACGATCCACTTGCAAAAGGTCTTCGACCAAGCGAGGAAATGCAAAATGCGATTTAACCCGGAAAAATACACCTTCGGCGTGCAAGTAGAGAAGTTCCTCGGCTTCTACCTCACTGAGAGGGGGATCGAGGCTAACCCTGACAAATGTCGAGCATTTGCTGAATTCCCCACACCAAAGTCGAAGAAATCCATACAATCCCTCAACGAGATGCTTACCTCGCTATCTCGCTTTGTGGCTAAGTCTGCCCAACACGCTCTGCCTTTCTTCAAGATTCTACGAAAATAGGCAACGTTCGAATGGACAGAGGAATGCAAGCAGGCTCTGCTCCACCTCAAGCAAGCCTTGTCTGAACCGCCAGTTCTGTCATGACCAGACAGCGGGGAGACGTTGTACTTATACCTCTCTGTCACTAACGAGGCCATTAGTGCCGCCCTCATTCGAGAAACCCTCGACGGGCAAAAGCCAATATACTTCACAAGCAAGGCCTTGCAAGGGTCATAACTCAGATACCAGCAGATCGAAAAAGTTACCCTGGCCCTCATCAATGCTGGGAGAAGATTAAGGCACTACTTCCTGGGCCACACGATAGTGGTTCGAGCAGACCAGCCCATAAGACAACTGCTTGGCCGACCAGACATGGTCGGCAGATGCTCAAATGGTCTTTGGAGCTGTCAAAGTTTGGCATCCATTACAAAAGTAGGAAAACACTTAAAGCACAAGTCCTGGCCAATTTCATGGCAGAAATGACACCTTCGGCGTCCCCATCAAGCGAAGCACACAAGTGGACCATCTTCGTCGATGGAGCTTCCAGCTCCACAGGCAGTGGGGTGGGCATCATCCTCGAGGACGAAGAAGGGATCCTAATCGAAGTATCATTAGTCATGTCCTTCCCAACCTCGAACAATCAAGCCGAGTACGAAGCATTCCTCACAGGCTTATGATTGGCCTACGACCTGAGTGCTAAGGAAGTGAAAATCTTCACGGATTCCCAACTCGTGGCCTCCCAAGTACGGGGAGAATACCACGCAAAAAACAATCATCTCGTCGAATACCTGACGCTCGTAAAAGATAAGACAACTAGGTTCGACGTGTGGGAAGTCCAGCACATCCCCCGCGAACGAAACACTCGGGCAGACGTCCTGTCAAAATTGGCCAGCACCAGAAAAAAGGGTGGCAATAAATTTGTTATACAAGAGATACTTCCCCACCCAACTATCGAAAAACCATCAGGGCTACTCGAAGTCAACGCCATTGGCGCCAGCAGCTGTTGGATGACCCCGGTATACAATTATCTCACCACAGAGGAGTTGCCCAAGGACATCAAATAGGCTAGCATAACTAAGCAAAGGGCTTGCTCATACGTCTTGGTCGATGACAAACTCTACCAACGAGGATTCTCCATCCCCCTCCTAAAATGTGTTGAGGAGGACAAGGTCCTTGACGTTCTACAAGAAATTCACGACGGGATCAATGCACAACACTTGGGAGGGAGATCTTTGGCATGAAAGGCCCTGCGAGCAGGATACTACTGGTCGATCATGCAGCATGACGCTAAGGAACATGTCAAAAAATGTGACAGATGCCAGCGCCACGGGGACATGCACGTAGCACCCCCCAACGAGTTGAAGAATTTGTCCTCCCCATGTCCCTTCTTTTGGTGGGGGATGGACATCCTCGGCCCCTTCACGATGGGATCCTATCATAACAAATTTTTGATTGTGGCCTTCGATTACTTCACAAAATGGATCGAATCTGAATCCCACGCCAAGATCACAACATTTAACATACTTTGTTTTTAGAAAAGAAACGTCCTCGCACGATTCGGTGTGCCCCATGCCCTTGTGACCGACAACAGGACCCAGTTCACAGACAGGAAGTTTCAAGACTTCGTTGCCAAACTAGGCACCAAGCAACACTTCACATCCGTCAAACATCCCCAGACCAACGGGCAAGCAGAGGCCGCGAACAGGGTGATCCTTCGAGGTCTAAAAAAAGATTAGGCGAAGCCAAAAAGAGATGGGTCGAGGAGCTACATAGCGTGCTCTGGGCCTATAGAATGACTCCACACTCAACCCACCGGGAGACTCCCTTCCGACTAGCATACGGAACCGAGGCAGTAATTCCGGTGGAGATCAAAGAACCCTCAACACAAACAGAGGCTCCTCTCGACGGGGAATTAAACTATGAAGCACTAAGAGAAGAACTCGACCTGGTCAAAGAGATTCGATTAGGGGCAGCTCTCCGCGAAGCATCACTAAAACAAAAAATAACTCTGCGCCACGACGCCAAAGTCGTAAAACGCGATTTCCAAGTTGGCGGCATGGTCTTATGCAGAAATCAAAAGGATTCACGCGAGGGTAAATTGGCCACAAACTGGGAAGGATCGTACATGGTCAAATCAAAAATAGGCAGCGACGCCTACTACCTCGAATAGTTGAACAGAGAACAATTTTCTTGACCATGGAATGCTGAAAAGCTCAAAAAATATTACAGTTAGGACAAACAATCAGTCAGGACTAACTGCCGACAAACTCCCCCCACTACGGAGAAGTTGCTCGGCCACGGGAGCGTGCCTTTGTGCAAGCACAATCCTTAAAATTACAACGAAGGCAAGTCTTTGCTCATGGAATGAACAGACTCTGTGCCCAACGGGGATACCTCAATCGAGCTCCGCCGTTGTCGTACCAGCGTGGCAGGATACCCAGCTCGCGATGGGAATAGTCCAAGCCCTGTGTTTTCTGGACCTCGACCGAGATCCTAGCCCCACGACTGGCGAAACTACTTCGCCTCTTCGACAAGTTCCCCAAACTGTCGAGCATCAAAATGAGTCGAGCAAACTCCTATATCTAGCGAACACAACTCGCAAAAATCAATATACAAAACATACACAAAATAAGATGCAAGGCATACAATGTCGAACACAAATATATATAAGTCCGACCACAAGGCCGGAAAATTGTTAATATATTACAAAACACGGGCCAATCCCAACCATAAAAAATTACAATAAGGATGGCACGTAGGGCAATAAATTATGCATCCTCGGATGAAAGCTCTGGCGGGACCACCTGGCCGTCAACAACTTGATTCAAGACACCCATCTCGTCGGTGACCAACTGGACGTCAGAATTCAGAGCCTTCATTTGCTCCACAACAGCGTTGAACTCGAACTCGACCACCCCCAAGTTATCCTGCTTAAGGATGCGGATTTTCCCGATCAGGTCTCCCCGAGTCTTCAAGGCTCTTTCCTCCTCAATCTCATCCTGACCGACAGCCGAGAAGCCCTTCAGCTCAACAATCTTTGCCTTCAAACTGGCATTCTCCCCCTTCACGCGTTCCATCTCCTCCCTCGACTGATTCATCTCCTTCAAAAGCTCGACCTTGGCCTCATAATTGCCCTGAAGGGTCGTCAGCTTGTTGAACAATTCTCCGGTTTCAAACTTGAGCGCAGTCTCCCTTGCCTTGACCTTCTTAAACTCCTTGAGCGGAACTGTCTCTGAATCCCCAAGGGCCAGCGCTGCCTTTAGTACTCTCATCACCGCCACTGCATCCTAGCACATAAGTTTCCTCCTCACCTTAGGATCAACAGACAAAATGGCCGACGCATCAAGGTCGGGGACGACCACCGACCCTTCACCATCAAAGATCTTTTCTTGCAGATAACAGGGTTGATGAGTCCAAGCCTTTGAGGTTGGCATCAATTTTGGTAAAACTAACTTAACTGAAAGATGTTGGACAAGATGTCCTAACATGTTGAACTGACTGAAGATTAAGTTGTTAGACAAGATGTCCTAGCATGATGAATCGACATATTTGTCTGTTACAGTTTGTGATAACTGTTATTTGATTTTTCTGATTTCCAGTTTTTATGGGAATGTTTATTTGTCCTAGGTGGCGTGCAAGATTGTGGAATTAGAGATTCTGATTCTAAATGGAAGATACGGTTTCTAAGTGTGGTAACTCTTTAGGAAACTTAAGATTGAAGAAACTATTCTAGAGAAGAATAAGGTGCAGATTCTGTGGAGCTGAATTGCTGCGAGTCTGAAGCCCAAATCCATTTTTGTTTATTGTTATAAATAGATGGATTTAACCTATAATAGACATAAAAGATACACGGCTGTTAGTGAGTACTAGGATTTGTACTTTTGTGAGCCTCTCTTGTATTGCGTAAATACCTGAGTTGGACTGTGTTATTGAGTTGTAATTGTTCAGACATTGCTGTGATTGAAAGGTAATTGAGAAGGGTCTCATACCTATGAGTGTCTTAGGTAGAAATTTAGCACGGGTAGTGATTAGGTGACAAGTTGTAAATGGTGGAGTTTAGCTTAGAACTAATACTGCTTAGTGGATTTCATTCCTGACTTGGTAGCCCCCAGACGTAGGTTTTTGTGTTCACCGAACTGAGTTAACAATTCTTGTGTGTCTTTGTGTTTTCTGTTGTTTGTATTATACTCCTTATTATTCATGTGTGAGAAGCAGAGATCAAGTGTCACGACATCCTGTCCGACATCTTAGTGATTTGCTTGACCAGAATTTCAATTGGTATTAGAGCAGGCATCCTGATTTGTATCTGGGTGAGATTCAGGGACGATACTTTCTAGTTCAATGGATAAAGAAGGAGGAATTTTAAATAGACCACCCATACTTGATGGTTCCAATTATGAATATTGGAAAGTGCGCATGGTGGCATTTATCAAGTCTATGGATGGTAAAGCTTGGAAGTCTGTGGTCAAAGGGTGGGATCCACCAAAGACCAAAGACAAGGATGGGAAGATTATTGATGAGCTAAAACAAGAGGAAGACTAGGATGATGAAGATGATAAGCTTGCTCAAGGTAATTCCAAAGCCTTGAATGCCTTGTTCAATGGTGTGGATAAGAACATCTTCAGGCTGATCAAGAACTGCACCGTTGCAAATGAAGCCTGGGAAATCTTGAAGATTGCTCATGAAGGAACTTCTAGAGTTAAATCCTCAAGACTTCAACTTCTCACCTCCAAATTTAAGAACTTGAGGATGAAAGAGGATGAGAGTATTCAAGAATTTCATATGAATATTGTAGACATTGCCAATACTTCAAGTGATCTTGGAGAAAAGATTCCAGAAGCAAAACTTGTCTAGAAGATTATAAGATCTCTTCCTAAGAAGTTTTACATGAAGGTGACAGCCATCGAAGAGGCTCAAGATATCAATACCTTGAAGGTAGATGGACTCATGGGTTCCCTACAAACTTTTGAAATGGCACTAAATGAAAAAACTGAGAAAAAGAAAAGCTTAACCTTGGTGTCTAATCGTGATGAAGGAAAGACAAATTCCAAGAAAGAAATGTCTAAGGTTGTTGTGCTTCTAGGGAAACAGTACAGTCAGTTACTAAAGAAGATAAAGGGAGGGTCAAGAGATAATGTCAAGTCTCAGCCATTCAACAACCATAAAAGGAATAATTTTGGAAGGAATTCCAAATATGAAGAGAAAATTGACAAAGGAAAAAGGATTAAGTGTTTTGAATGTGAGGGATTTGGACACATTAAAACTAAGTGTACTACTTTTCTTAAGAAAGAAAAGAAAGGCTTTACCGCATCTTGGTCTGAAGATGATTCTGCAAGTGATGGAGAATCACCTAAACAGGTTTCTGCTCTTACAGGGGTATTTGACTCTGACATAGAATAAGAAATTTGAGATCTCTCATATACTGATATGATCAACTCCTACAAGGAGTTGTACACATGATGTGCTGAAGTCTGTCAGCTAGGAGAGGATCAACATAAGGTTATTATGCTTCTCGAGGCTGAAAGATTAAATCATCTTGGTATCATCTCTGGCCTTAAAGAGGAAGCTGTTGTGCTTAACTCTAAACTTGATAATGTAACCAAGACTGTTAGAATGCTCAACAACAGTTCTGATGTTCTAGGTGAGATACCACAGTTTGGGAGGAATGCTGGAGATGTCAGAGGACTTGGTTATGATGATCAAGTTGTAAGTAAGATTAGAGATCCAGAATGCAACTCTGATCAACCCAAAAGAAGACAGAAGATGTCAAACAGAATGTTTCAACATCAGTACAGACATCAGAAAAATACTTCAGGTAAAAAGAAGCAAGATTGAAAATGTCATTAATGTGGTAAGTATGGTCATATTAAACCTTATTTCTACAAGCTACATGGATATCCTAAGGCTAGTAATGCTGGAAAGAAGTGGAGTCCCAAGAATGAGTCTGTGGCCCTAATAGCTCATTCTCCCCTGAAAGGGTCTGCTGAAGAGAAGTGGTACTTTGATAGTGGTTGTTCAAGATACATGACTGGTGTCAAGGGCTATTTGGTGAGTATATAACCTCATGCCTCCAACTATGTCACCTTTGGAGAACAACCCAAAGGAAAGATCAAAGGAGTTGGAAAATTGGATCATGTTGGGAATCCTAGACTTGACAATGTGCTGCTAGTCAATGGATTGACCGCAAATTTGATTAGCATCAGTCAACTCTGTGATCAAGGTCTAAAAGTAAACTTTACCAAATCTGAATGTTTGGTTATAAATGATAAAGATAGGATTATCATGAAAGGTTTCAGATCTAAGAATAATTGCTATGTATGGACGTCTTTACAGACAGAATGCCCATCAATGCCAAATGAGAAGCGTCAGAAACATGCCTCAGATATGACCGTGGATGAGTGGCAAATTGGAAAGTTAACCAAGACGTTACACCAGAGGTTGCAATATCAGACTATCTCAAGAATTGAGAATATTCTTCATAAGGCCTCTATGGTTGATGACCTTGAAGAGAAAATATGCTATTATGCTGTCACTAATGACTCAATCTTAGAAACTGAAGAAATAACAACAAAGAATAGTTACTCTCAAGTCACAAGAATGAGACATGTGTTGTTCAGGAATAATGTCACACAAGATGTCGTGACATCGTTCTGTGACAACTTGAACCTCACTAGTGGTACAAAAATTCAGGAAAAGATGTTGAAGGACAAATTAGGGTTTTACTTGTTGGAAGGATTGGAACAATTAATGTGTGGGAACACTATTCAAGGGTATGCATGGTTTCAAAATCAATCATTTCAAATCAACCTAAACCGCTTTCACGTTAGATACCTTCACTCTGCATTATTCTCCATAAACTCTTCCACCTTCCAATTTAAAGAAAAATCTTATATTGATCACTCTACGATGTCCCAACAACAATCGTCAACAAGACCAAGCAAGAAGGATATTGATGTGACATCTGCTACTAGGTCAAAACCTGAGGAGTTATCTGCTGAAGATGTAATTGATGCTGTTCCGCTAGCTATTGTCCCATGCAAGACTGACAAACTCCCTGTAAGAAGACCTAAGAACATTCCACCAGGTAATCCTTAAAACACTTCAAGCGCCTTCTCTAACCCTATGAAGGAAATATAAACTTTTAACATGGATGAGAAGATTGATAGAATAGTGAATAAAATCATAAGTCGAGGGGATAAAATGAATGTTGCTGGAATCAATAGACCCCTGGCTCAGATTATGCCAACCAACTCAGCTCATGTTGATGACCTTGAGGAGACAACTGAGAGAAATGCTGATAAGGATATTGAAGGAGATGGTGATGAAATGTCAGAAGGGAATCTTCACACCCTTGTTGGTTCTGTTGTGAGAAATATTGGGTCAGATGATGAAACATCTCCATTTGTAGATAAATCTCAAGAACAGGTATCCAAGGGTACCAATGAAGAAGTGACTAATAAGGTTATCAATATTGATGACTTACCTTCTGATGATGAGATCATTGCTAAAAGTCTCAATCCTGGTATGGTCGAGAGATTAAAGAGCAGAAAAAGTAAAGGGGTGGATACTGAAAACACCACTATAAGAAGAAATAAGAAATCTGTGGTTGGACCTCACAAACCCTAGAGCAAGGTTGCTGTTGTATCCAAAAATAGAAAGGCTGAGTCTGACACTGAGTCTGACTATGATGTTGCAGAAGATGTCCAGGACATCATGCGTACAAAAAAAAGGTTGTCATCGTTCCTAGAGTTCCCTTGGATAATATCTCTTTCCATGCTCCTGAAAATGTGAAGAGATGGCCATATGTGTACCAAAGAATAGTAGCTCTAGAAAGGGAACTGGGGAAGAATGCATTAGAATGCCAAGAAGTGGTGAAACTGATTAAGGACGCAGGGCTAATGAAGACAGTCACTGAACTTGGATCCTGCTATGAGAGACTAGTCAAGGAATTTGTAGTAAACATTCCTAAAGACTGTAATGATGCAACCAGCAGGAGAGGGTATGTTAGAGGAAATGTTATGACATTCTCCTCCACTGTGATTAACAGGTTTCTGGGAAGATCTGAAGAATCTCAACCTGAGTGTGAAGACACTGATGATCAGATATGTCAAGAGATCACCTGCAATACTGTGAAACACTGGCCTAGCAAAGGGAAGCTTTCAGCAAGGAAGCTTAGTGTGAAGTATGCAATTCTACATAGAATTGGTACTGCCAACTGGGTGCCCATCAACCACACTTCAACCATATCAACTGGTTTAAGAAGATTCATCTATTGTTGGCAAAGGGAGAAAGTTCAATTTTGGGACTTACATCTTTGATCAAATTTTGAAGCAATCTTCATCAACTGCTATCAAACTTCCTATATGCTTTCCTTCACTTATTTATGGCATAATTCTGGATCAGTACCCTGGTATTCTAGTATCTGCATATCATGCAATGAAAAGGGAATCTCCTTTGACATTGCATTATAAGTTGTTTAGTGGAAGTCATGTCCCAGACATTGCTTCAACGGCTGCTCCAACATCTTCTCCTATAACTTCAAAAGAGGAAACCATTACTCAGCTGAAGGAGACCTGCAGGGAGCTTGATGCCATCATCAAGACTAGTACAACTAGGAAGGAGAAACTTGAGCAATTGATAGAAGTCCTGACTGCTGAAGCTGACATTGGGGATACTAAGAAGCATGCTGTTGGCATTAATGAGGGAAACAATGATGATGTTGATGAAGATGTTGCTACTGATGATGGTTTTGGTGATGACGCAGAAGAGGAAAAAGATGATGAAAAACCGAAGATGACTACTGAATGTTGTCTTCCTTTTATTTTGTTTTGGTTATGTAAGGGCTTAATGCCCAGGATAATTTACTTTTTGTGCTTGGTGTGTACTTTAAATACCTTATGTTATTTATTTGGTTATTTAGTTAGTCTTTCTGCCTTTGTCATATTATGGCTAAAAAGGGGGAGTAATACTAACTTTACTAACCACTGCTGCTAACCATTGAGGTGGAGTGTTGCTTGCAGAAGAAGGAACTGGTTGAGGGGGAGACAACAAGATGTTTGATGCTTTTTCCACTGTTGTTCTGATGATCTGTTTCTTGCCTCTGATTAATTCTGTCTGCAGGTTACTTGTAGTTAGTTTTAGCCAAAATCTGCTAAAGGGGGAGATTGATGAGTTCAAGCCTTTGAGGTTGGCATCAATTTTGGTAAAACTAACTTAACTGAAAGATGTTGGGCAAGATGTCCTAACATGTTGAACTGACTGAAGATTAAGTTGTTAGACAAGATGTCCTAGCACGACGATTCAACATCTTTGTCTATTACAGTTTGTGATAACTGTTATTTGGTTTTTTTGATTTCTAGTTTTTATGGGAATGTTTATTCGTCCTAGGTGGCGTGCAAGATTGAGGAATCAAGGATTCCGATTCTAAATGGAAGATGTGGTTTCTAAGTGTGGAGATCCTTTAGGAAACTTAGGATTGAAGAAACTATTCTAGAGAAGAATAAGGTTCAGATTCTGTGGAGCTGAATTGCTGTGAGTCTGAACCCAAATCCAGTTTTGTTTATTGTTATAAATAGATTGATTTAACCTAGAATAGGCACAGAAGATACACGGCTGTTAGTGAGTACTAGGGTTTGTACTTTTGTGAGCCTCTCTTGTATTGCGTAAATACCTGAGTTGGTCTGTGTTATTGAGTTGTAATTGTTCAGTCGCTGTTGTGATTGAAAGAGAATTGAGAAGGGTCTCATACCTAAGAGTGTCTTAGGTAGAAATTTAGAACGGGTACTGATTAGGTGACAAGTTGTAAATGGTGGATTTAGCTTAGAACTAATACTGCTTAGTGGATTTCATTTCTAGCGTGGTAGCCCCCAGACGTAGGTGTTGTTGTTCACCGAACTGGGTTAACAATTCTTGTGTGTCTTTTTGTTTTATGTTGTTTGTATTCTACTCCTTATTATCCATGTGTGAGAAGCAGAGATCAAGTGTCACGACATCCTGTCCGACATCTTAGTGATCTGCTTGACCAGAATTTTAAGGGTGGTAGAACAAACTTGCCCCCGACAAAACCGCTCGAACCATCAACTGGGGGAGAGATGAGATTGTCATGCTTCCTTTTCTTCTGAGTATCTGGGGTAGAGGCATTCGACGTGTTGCCCGGGGAAGAGGTAGAACCGTCGACGAACTTCTCCAGCGTCGCCTGCTGCTTAACCGCGTCGACCCTCGACATCGGCACCTTCTTGAGATTCTTGGCCGCTGCGGACCTGACTAGGCGCTCACGCATGTTCGACATTTTCCCTGCAGAAATAAGAAAAAAGATTAGCACATTACACAAGACATTAACAGTATAGACAAATAGTTAATCTATACCAAGAAGCTCGAACGCGACATCCTCGGTCTCACACTCGAGGAGGGCCTTAGTGTTTATGTAACGGGTCGCCCGAGCAGGCTCCCCGTCCATCGCGTACATCAAGTTATTATCCTTGTCCACCACAAAAGCAGGGATAAAGCTCTACACGAATGCCGTCAACGCTCGGAGAGATTTCTTATCCTCAGTGCTCAGCTGGTCGTGCTTAACGAGGAACTGGTCGGTCCTATATCTAAAATGAGCAAACACCCATTCTAGTGGGAATTTTGACACCGGTCTCATTACTTCCCGACCATCATCCTCCACGGCTTCCATGGTGACCAGAGAATCCTTGGTCGCCTCCGAGAGAGGCTTCACGACCAAGAACCTGAACTTAAAGTTTCGGACAGACTCCGAATATGGCCAGAACAACCTGCTCTGTTGTTTGAAAGACACCCAGCTTTGCTTGGGACCAACCGTGCTCCTCTGAAGCTGGAAGATGCAGAAAAAGAGCTCCACTATAGCCCCGATCTTCAGATATCGGCACACCAGCTTGAAGGCCCGAATAAACGCCAAAGCGTTCGGGCGTGAAGCTGGGCAGGACACAACTCGAGATGATAAAAAATAGCCCCTTGAAATTCAGTGAAGGGCAGACGATACCTCGCCTCCTTGAAAGCAAATTCCTACATCAGAAATCTCATCCCCAAATACACCGAGCATATCTGGTCATCCTCTGTGGGCTGATCGTTTTCTAGCCCGCAGGTATGCCCTCTGCCCGATTCTCAAGGAAAGTGAACAAGGTGGCCTCCTCCTCGGTAAAAACCGATCTCGTCACCAATGGCTCTTGGGTGACCCAGCTAAGACCCCCTTAAGCTACTTTGACGTTGGCGTACTCGACAGGATGCACAGCCTCCTCGTTAGCAATCTCAGCGCCGGGGACGATCTCCTCGTTCCTATCGGCCATTTCACCTGAAAAGCAGAGGAAACAAAAGTGAATTCGGCGAAAGAGATCAAATCCACCCTTCCACCACAAATCAAGTGAAAGGGCGAGGAATAAATATGAGGATGTCCTTAATCCCTAATCGAGAATGTCGGGACACGGCGAAATCTTCTCCCCGAAGAACGGGGGCGAGTCTTCGCGACTCTACGAAAGGTTCATACGAGGACGAATCTCCTCGACAATTAAAACTTATCAAGCACACGAAAATCAGTTCTCGCTCCAAAGAGACCTAGTGCCCGACTACAAACATGAGCTATTTCTAACCAAAAACCTAGGAAGATCTACACAGCTCTACGCGACATTCAAAAACATTCATCCTAGGTTCATCATGTTCTTTAATATCTTCATGAATTTCCCAGAAAATTCATGTGTTCATCGAAGAATACATGAACTTCGACCGGAAAATTCATGCGTTACCGAGAAATTCAAACTAATTTCTAGAAAACCAAGAACTATCCTAAGACTAACAAGCAAGGATAAAGAACTTACTTGAATCTGGAGGTTGAAGATGAAGATCTGGAAGTAGAAGATGAAGGTTGACGGTGGCGAGATGAACTCTGGCGAAGAAACAAGTTGCAAAGCAAAAGAGGTTGGGGAGAGAGATTTGCGTAGAGTGAAATGAATCCTCATCCCCCTCTTTATAAGCATTTGCTCCCATGGAGAAGCGCAAAAGGCAGAAGCCATCATTGCTAGCTATCCTAGACCTCTTAGGCCTTAACAAAAATTAATTAAGTTGTCGCATGTCAAAAAGGAATATTTCGTTTGGCATTCTCAAGGCTGAAACGTTGCATTCCCCAAGGCAAGTCCTCTTCAGCTCTCCGCGGGCATATCCTCATCGACAAGTTATACAGGGAACATCCTTACCAAGTCTGGTCGACGCGAAAATGTCCTTTCCGCGGGCACATCCTTACCATGTCTGGCCGACACAAAAACGCCCTTTCTGCGAGCATGCCCTCGCGTCCTAAGGAACTGTTGGGCTCATGAGCGACCAAATGTCGACAATACTTATTATACACAAGCGAAGGGCAGGTCCTCGAACATTTTGATTCGAAAATAACGACCTCAAAAAGCTTCCCTGCGGCGCAACTCTTGCCCATTGGTCGACCAACAAGGCTATCTCAAGTCATTATTATTCACCTTAGAGCAAAGACTTGGGGGGGCTCCTGTTCTAGACTGGATAGGAACATGGCCCACAGACGGGCAAGGTAATGCATCCGCAAGTGCACAGAAATATCGAAGTAATATAAAAGATTGTCGAACCCACAGAGACCAATATCAACCTACCGTAGTCTATCGTTACTTTGTAAAGCTAAGGCTAATGATAATTGATAAAAGGGAAACTAAGACTAGAACTAAAATAAAACTAAGAAAATATGATAATAAAGAGAGACAGGAATATGGATTCCGCGTTCCTAAAGAACTTTGCAGAATTCGGGTACTAATTACGACTATAACTTAGTTCCGTAGAATATACCAACTTAAAGACTTCGCCTCACGCTCTCGCGGTATTAACTAAAGTCATGCTCCCTAATCCCAAGATTTTGCTCTCGCTCGCCCAGTAACTAGGAAATATATTTTGAAATCCAATAATATCCTAAACGCATCTAAAGCGCTCTCGCTGTATTTAGAATTGTTGCCTAATTTCCACTATCCGGTTCGACCTCCACGCTCTCGCAGTGCCGGCTCTAACCTTAATTAATTTCTCACTCTCGTGACAAACCCGTGTTAAATAACCTCTCACTCTCGTGACAAAGCTACTTAAATTAGACTTGGAAATTAAAACTAAAACAGAATTTTAATCATAAGTTCACACCTATTATTTTCTACCGAGTCCCGTCGGTAACGACGGTCCTCATACGCCGGACTCTAAACTATTTAGAAAGACATAGATAAGAAAACAAATAAGCAATTTTGGGTTTTTAAATTAGACGAAAACATAATAAGCGATTTAAACTAATTTAATATAAGGCAAGACGGAATTAAGCAATTAATTTAGGACAGTAAAGTAAACAATAAAATAGAACCTGTAATTAAATGGAACTGGAAACAATGCTTGAACTGAAGTCGTAATACGCCGGTAGGCTTTGAATCAAATACATAAATTAAACTATAAAAATAAATCCTAAAACTATATTTGTAATAGTCCCCCAATGTGGAGAACTATTACTTTTACATCAGTGAGAATTGCTAAAAACTAAATAAGAAAACTGGCGAAAAAGATGAGAAAGAAGAGAGCTCTCTCGTGTAGCAAATTGCCCCCTTTTATAGCTTGAGAAGTTGTTGTGAAAGAGAGAAAAAAAAGAATCCATCGTGGAAGTTAATGGCCGAATTTATCTCAAGCACTCTTTGACCGGTTGAACGTGATTTGAGTGGAATTGGTACCGTCGAGTGGTCCACATACTTAAACATGAATTCTGAGAATTATTCATGTGTCGGTCGTCACGCAATACGTGACGGTCGTCACAACTTGAAGTACTGTGACGGTCGCCATGGACCTGTGACGGTCGTCACAGTCCTAATTTATTTAATGGTAGGCGCCACCCATAAGGTGTGACGTTCGTCACACTTATGTTATGTGGTGGGCCCCATCCACTTTTTTTTTTTTTTTAATAATTCTTCTTTTCTTCTTCTTTCATATTTTCTTCACATTTCTTCTTTTAATTCTTTCTTTTTGCAATTAAAATCCATTTCTATCAAGCACCTGAAAAAGACAATAAATACCGGCATAATAAAACATAAATCAAAGAAAATAAATAAAACGAAACTAAATTGCGTGCAAATCGGGTCTAAAAATACGATACATTTACGTGTTATCAACACCCCCACACTTAAACCTTTGCTTGTCCTCAAGCAAACTATGACTCGCGAGAAAGAAATAGTGTATACGGATACTCATCCTAGGATACCAACTCTACTTTGGTTAAGTTTGTGTCGATAGGTACTTGCTCACACACTAAGGATATCGTAACAACACAATTCCGCTTTTGCGGTCATCAACCTCCCTCATATACAAACCAACCTGAATCATGTCATTATACCTAAACCTAACTTACTCGTCACTCTTTCGTCCCTTTTCATTCTGGTGCAATTACATTAAGCCCGTTATCCTTTCACACTCATGGTAGGATAACCTGTTAGTGACTATGATCTCATTATTATTATCATTTTTTTTTCTTTTACACATTGGCTTAAATATCAATAAAATAAAGAAGTTTGCACCGTTGGGCTAAATGATCGGGTGAGGATCACCTAACTTAGAAGGAGCATTTCTTTTCATTAATTTTTTTTTCTTTTCAATTTACCATTTAAACATGAGATCATACACTTATTTGCATCGGTTTCCTACTTAGTGCGTGCTTAGGATGGTGCTGACTGCTAAATAAACTAATTAGGGACTACTGAAGGGGTGAGAACTTAAGGCTACGGCATAACAAGTACTCAAATCGATTTCCATAATAGGGAGGCTCACAGTGTTAAGACGATATCGATTTTGCGGAATTTTTCCCACGACTCACAATCTAACCTTAATTTCGTCTGTAACCTAAGATTTTCAAAAGAAACCCTATTTTTAACGCAAAAATTTTCAAAATATTTGGTGTGGCTCAAGGGAGTGGGAAATCGATAAACACAAAATCGCATATAAAGACTTGACAACACATGCAAAGACGCAACGAAAATAGAAAAAATTTTAAAATCATCCTGGAAAACAGTAAATCTAACTAGAAAACGGTAAAATGAAAGCGGTAAATGTTCCTCCCCCACACTTAAACCAAACATTGTCCTCAATGTTTTGATAAAAGGTGGTAAAGGAAAGATAGAACCTGTATGAATGTCATTGCGTGCCACCACGGCCAAATTCACGCCGATTTTTCCCTTGTTGTCCCTGTCTTTGCTGGCCACTTCTACTTCGATGTCTTGTACTACGAGATATCTGAATTTGCTGAAACTTCATTTTCTTGAAGTCGCTCATCATATTACTTATTTCCGAAGGAAGTACCTGCAACAATGTTAGAAAAATACGGTGCGGTGTGTGCAGGTGGAACCTGACCATGCGAAAGAACAAGGAGGATGTAAGTAACGAACGGAAGAGACATGTTCTCTCTTATCATACTCATCAATTGTGTCACCACCAGCAGCGGCATTCATAGAAATGTCCGTGGGCACTAACTCATCTTAAGGGATTGTCATATAGAGATCTTTCGCCTAAATGTAGCTGAGACGTGACAAGCGATACAATTCTTTATTCTCTGCAAACACAAACAATAAAAGTAAAACATTGAATTAAAAGCTCGCGGGTTGCCACCCACGCAAGGCTTTGTTTAACGTCGATAGCTCGACGGTTTGGAGTGTTAATATTTGGTTTCCATGGCCATTTATCAAGCCATCTCACATATCCCTCACCTTTTCTTTTCTTCCTTTTGTGGGGTGGTTCATTCTTTTGAACTTGTGGTGGTGGTTCTGGATTTATCCTAACTATTAGTTTTTCAAGTTTGGGCTTAGTTATTTGATCCATCACCTCAAAGTTGAACCTTACCTTCTTAGCAGTAATGATATCCTTAGTTTGGTCTTCAAATTTTCTCTTTTTATGCAAGACCTCAGACAAGGGTGCATGGATAATTTTCCATACATGCACATACGTTTTGGAGTCTGCAAACTTATACGGGAAAGGATATAGTGGGGTATATGGAGGGTGATCAATAATTCGTGCTTCATTCTCTACCTCTTCGATAACCTCGTTTGTGGATGGTGTTGGTGAATTTGTCACAATCTCAACTATTTTCTCACCATAACTCTCATCAACCTCATTATCACTCTCCTCAGGATTTTCGAGTTGTTCTTCACTACTGGTTGTTATAACATACGCATTCTTCTCAGGGGAGGGACCTATAGGTGTTAGTGCAAGCAGTAAGGTTTGGGTCTCCAATGCCTCAGTGTGAGTCACAAGGGACTCGACCATGGTGTTCAGCCGCCTAAGGGTCTTATGATTATCGAGATGTTGTCTTTTAAGCTCTTCATTCGGGATAGTTTGTGCATCCACAAAGTGCTCCATCATAGATTATAGTCTAGCATTGGTTGATGTTTCAATGAAATCCTCCATTAATGTTTCGAGGTTGGACTGAACGAATTCTTGCGGTTCTTCAAAATATTGAGAGTGGTGATTTGGGCGGAAATGAGATAGCGTCGCGTGGAAATCTTCCATTAGTATTTCGAGACTGGAATTGTACGATTCTTGGGGTTCCTCAGAATTTTGGGAATGGTATTCATAGGAAAAATTTGGTTGCGGTTCCTCAAAATATTGGGAGTATCGCGGTTGATAATTGTAGAAAAAATTTGGGTGCGGCTCCTCAAGATATTGTGAGTGGTTATCATAGAGAAAATTTGGGTGATACATAGTTTTTAATTTTTTTTTAAATTTTTATTATATATATATATATATATATATATATATATATATATATATATATATATATATATAGGAGTGCCTTAGTCTATACGGTGCAACAACGGAATCACAATATTGACTGTTGGTCCCCGGCAACGGCGCCAAAAACTTGATGCGTCCGCAAGTGCACGGAAATATCGAAGTAATATAAAAGATTGTCGAACCCACAGAGACCAATGTCAACCTACCGTAGTCTATCGTTACTTTGTAAAGCTAAGGCTAATGATAATTGATAAAAGGGAAACTAAGACTAGAACTAAAATAAAACTAAGAAAATATGATAATAAAGAGAGACAGGAATATGGATTCCGCGTTCCTAAAGAACTTTGCAGAATTCGGGTACTAATTACGACTATAACTTAGTTCTGTAGAATATACCAACTTAAAGACTTCGCCTCACGCTCTCGCGGTATTAACTAAAGTCATGCTCCCTAATCCCAAGATTTTGCTCTCGCTCGCCCGGTAACTAGGAAATATATTTTGAAAGCCAATAATATCCTAAATGCATCTAAAGCGCTCTCGCTGTATTTAGACTTGTTGCCTAATTTCCACTATCTGGTTCGACCCCCACGCTCTCGCAGTGCCGGCTCTAACCTTAATTAATTTCTCACTCTCGTGACAAAACCGTGTTAAATAACCTCTCACTCTCGTGACAAAGCTACTTAAATTAGACTTGGAAATTAAAACTAAAATAGAATTTTAATCATAAGTTCGCACCTATTATTTTCTACCGAGTCCCGTCGGTAACGACGGTCCTCATACGCCAGACTCTAAACTATTTAGAAAGACATAGATAAGAAAACAAATAAACAATTTTGGGTTTTTAAATTAGACGAAAACATAATAAGCGATTTAAACTAATTTGATATAAGGCAAGACGGAATTAAGCAATTAATTTAGGACAGTAAAGTAAACAATAAAATAGAACTTGTAATTAAATGGAACTGGAAACAATGCTTGAACTGAAGTCGTAATACGCCGGTAGGCTTTGAATCAAATACATAAATTAAACTATAAAAATAAATCCTAAAACTATATTTGTAATAGTCCCCCAATGTGGAGAACTATTACTTTTACATCAATGAGAATTGCTAAAAACTAAATAAGAAAACTGGCAAAAAAGATGAGAAAGAAGAGAGCTCTCTCGTGTAGCAAATTGCCCCCTTTTATAGCTTGAGAAGTTGTTGTGAAAGAGAGAAAAAAAAGAATCCATCGTGGAAGTTAATGGCCGAATTTATCTCAAGCACTCCTTGACCGATTGAACGTGATTTGAGTGGAATTGGTACCGTTGAGTGGTCCACATACTTAAACGTGAATTCTGAGAATTATTCATGTGCCGGTCGTCACGCAATACGTGACGGTCGTCACAACTTGAAGTACTGTGACGGTCGCCATGGACCTGTGACGGTCGTCACAGTCCTAATTTATTTAATGGTAGGCGCCACCCATAAGGTGTGACGTTCATCACACTTATGTTGTGTGGTGGGCCCCATCCACTTTTTTTTTTTTTTTAATAATTCTTCTTTTATTCTTCTTTCATATTTCTTCACATTTCTTCCTTTAATTCTTTCTTTTTGCAATTAAAATCCATTTCTATCAAGCACCTGAAAAAGACAATAAATACCGGCATAATAAAACATAAATCAAAGAAAATAAATAAAACGAAACTAAATTGCGTGCAAATCGGGTCTAAAAATACGATACATTTACGTGTTATCACAAGGCCCAACCCAGTCCTACTTTTGGCAAAGCCCAATAATGAGGTTTAGACAATCTAGCCGTTGGGTACAATCTAGCCGTTGGGCACAATATAGTTGTTGGGCATAATATAGTCGTTGAGGACGTCCTCCTCACGCGCTTGACAGTTCACGCGACCAACTGCCCCTCAGGAGTTCACGGGGACAGTTGAACCAGGTCAAAAGGTCACGCGCTAGATCTTCCACTTGGCAGTCTCTCATTGGTCGACCAGATATTTCGGCCACATGGGAGACTTTGGCCCATGGCTGAGGGTTTTCTATAAATACCCTCTTATTTGAGAGGGTCGGGTATTCGATATTCAATATACTATTCACATCATTCTAACTCAATACATATACACTTTGTACTTGCTCTCTCTCTCTCTAACCCAAACTAACTTTGGCATCGGAGTACCTTGCAGGTACACCCCCCACATCTCCTACAACCATCATTGTTGCCCTACACGGAATGGCACGACGATTCATTCTGATCATCCCAGATCAATTACAAAAACATTAAAAATCATAAACTTTTAGTTTTCGATTTGAATAAAATTTATTAGTTAATACCTAAAAACTCTTTTACGATTCATATAAAGTTAGAAAAATATACCAATGATGTAAAGTATAATTTAAAATGTAAGACATCTCTCTCTCTTTGAATAAATAAAGTTGATCTCTCAAATTTAATTTAGACTTAGGCTACTACAATTAATAAAAACTATAATTATATTAAAAAAATAAATGCATTGTAAGAATTATGCTAGATAATTTATAAATAAAATAAAATAAAAATAGTGTGACATATCAATGGGTTGGGTTCGCGGGTTCGTGGATTTAAAACTCCAAACCAAATACCAACGAGTTTGAATGGGTTGGTTCGGGTTGGACCCGTACATGATTGGGTTGGGTAAAATAAGAGTTGGGATGGGTTGGATGAGTGGGTTCGCGGGTTGACCCGTACCCATGAACACCCATATTTTTTAATGTTATTTATCTAGAGACATACTATGTGGTTGCTATGTATTTCAACAATAAAAAAATTCTTGGTTTATAGAGTATGGTTTTAATTTGAAACAGATTTTGAAGTTTTATTGTTTTTCGAAAGCGGCTTCTCTTTTGTTAAATTTATTTTATGTTATTAAAATTTTATTAATTAAAAATAAAACACTAAAGAATGATTAAATAAAGGAAAACAAAAACTTAATTTGTGCATCAAAACAAAGTAAAATTGTACTAATAAAAATAGGGAAAATAAAAAAACCAGACAACCAACAAAGAGATTATGCACCCTAGCAACTTTATCCACAACAGACAAAATAAAAAAATATCATGCATCCAACCAAGAGCAAACTATCAAATGATTCTATAAGTGGGACAATAAAAGAGGAACCAACCTACAGGGAGGAGATTGTCCCTATTGAAAAAATATAAGATTTTCTTTGTATTTCTCCTTGCTCTTCACATTTTCGATCTTGGTTTTCTAGCAATTCTCCTTCTTTGCTCGCGCCGATTTGGAAAGATTAATGGTGATGATGACGACTTTAGGGTTTCAGTGTTGTTGTTCTTCAGTGGGAAGAAGAACAACTTTCAGGGTAGGATTTGTAAATTGTGGATGAATAAAAAGTGTAAAATTGAGACCTATTTATACTAAAAAAACTAGGTTTGTAAAAAAGGAAAAACATGAATTATGATTAAGACCATTAATCCAATTAAAGCTAGAAAATTGATTGGTTATAATTTTTTGTTGTTGCAAAAATTAGAAAAATCAAATAAAAAAGTTTCCCTAAAATTAACTTGTTAAAAAATTTAAATAAAAACTTACCTTATTCACATTTTTTTTATTTTTTAATGATTTTTGACTATTTTATGCATAAAATCATGATTTTAATAAAAAAATATTTTAAAAAATGCATTAATGAAAAGTACGAAAATTAATAATAAAATGATAAAAAATGTTTTTTTTTGTGTGATTTGAAAATAATTCAAAAAGTTAGAAATAAGGAAAAAACAAATAAAAGAGAAAAAGCACTAAAAATGAGAAATGTGGGATTCGAACTCATAACCTTCTCTTTGTAACTCCTTAAACATGTTATTCTACAAATTGTTCCATTTTATTTATTCAAAGTACAATGGCACTAGAAAGCATATGAAGGGTGGACAAAATTTAGAGTACGACACACATCATCAACATTAACACCTTTCTCCCATAAAACTCGTAAATCTTCAATAAATGGACTTAAATAAACATCTATGTCGTTTCTAGGTTGTTTTGGCCCAGAAATCATCATAGATAACAACATATGTGTTATGTTTCATGCACAACCAAAGAGATATGTTTTAAATCATGCACAACTAAGTATAACCACAAGTTTGGAAGATTTTTTTTTGTCTCTACACCCTTGATGTTATTATTAAAACCTAATGGTGGGATGCGATCAATTATTGTGGGTACTATTTGAAAGCAGTTGGTATCCAAGGTTGATATGAAATGGGTTAGTAAATATATGGCGCACTATCTCAATGACTTCTAGTCTGGGGTTAGGGTATCGGGTAGTGCTGAGGCCATTTTGCACAATGCTAATAGGGCGTTAAGTAAGCAACACGAAGATGGTTCTTTGACTATACTCACGGTAGATTTCTTGAATTCTTTCAGCATTGTAGATCGATCAATCCTATTGTGCAATGTGAACATGAGCTGTAAATCTATTTCTTTGTGGGTTGAGTTTCTTTATGGTTAGACAGCAGGGTTGTACCTTGAGGATGAACATATTATGTAAGCCACTGGAGTGCAACAAGGTGACTAGTTAGGGCCATTCTTATTTGCTTTTGTTTAACACCCACTTGTTCATCATATTAGAGACAATTATAAGCTTATTGTTCATGTCTGGTATCTTGATAACGTGACCATTACAGGGGATTCATAAGAGGTAGCTAAGGCCTTTGACATCATTTGAGAGACAGGTCCAAGATTAGGTCTCTAATTAAATATTAGTAAGGCTGCAATCTTTTGGCTTTCATGTGATAGTAGTAAGTTTTGTCAGAATTTGTCCTCGTCGAACATTAAAAGGTTGATATTGGGGATGAAGTTGCTTGAAAGAGATGTTTAGTCGAGATGAATGCTTTATCAAGGGATTGTCTATGAAGAGAGCTTCAAGGACTATTGAGTTAATGCACATTCTACCATAACTAAGGGATGCTCGTAGTGAGTTTCTTCTACTTCGATCCTACATGGGTATTGCCCAACTGTTTTTTTGCCTAAGGACGTGCCAACCTAATTGTATGGAGGATCAACTATTTGGTTTGATAAAGATTTGCGAAATGTAGTTGAACACATTGTGGTTAGTGAAAGTCCTTTCTTTAGGGACCTTCAATGAATGATTACTTGTTTACCCACTAGAGTTTTGGAATTGGGTTTGCACTCAGCACTAGAGTCTGCATCATGCACTTTTGTGGCTTCTAGGGCCTAATCTTGGGTGTTACAGGATCATATATGAGAGACAATGAGATATATAGTATGGACTCTGATTTGGACAGAGCTTTTGATGGTCTTAAGGTTGCGATTGCAGATTTTGACCTTAGTAGATTACTAGCAAGGACCATGTCCCTTGTAAAATACAACATGTTTAACATGACTACAAGACGATAAATAATTTTTGGTTATTTGCAAATCGCACATGCTCAGAACTTTCTCCTTGCTATTCCTATTGATGGGTTAGACCAACATATGTCATCAGTGGAGTATCGTACTATTATGAGATACCTTCTTATGATTCCCTTATTTTCCATTTATGAGGTTTGCCCTGTTTGTCACAAGACATGTTTGAATACATTTGGGGAACATGTGAATTATTATAGTGAACTTCCAAGCTTCAAATACGGACATGACCTTATTAGGAATGTCTTATTTTATATATTTCCACGGATCGGAGTATCTGTGAAGAAAGAAACACCCTTGATTTTTTTACTGACCTACGTGAGAGGAGATCGATACTCAAGTCATTATATGTTTTGGTATGCGTGTGAGTCAGAGAGAAACATGTATGTGTGTACTTGTTAGGAAGCAAAATGCTAAACCCTAACAAGATTAAACCAAACTAAGAGAAGCAATAAAACTAACTAAGAAAAATTAAAGATAACATTTGATTTCATTCATTGATATCTTCATTCTCACAAGGAGAGTACATATATAGGACCAATAATGGATAATGAGATAAAAAGGCCTAAACACTACTAAAGCCCAAATTCAACATTTAAAATAAAATAACAACTAACATAATTATATTACTAATTAAAATGTCTAATTTCACCTCCTATCATTGCCGCGGGGTTCACTTGAACCCTGTCCTCAAGGTTCTAAAAATAGCCTCAAAATAGATATTGTCTTCAAGACCCCAAGGCGGCTTTGGGTCCAAGTTCAACACGGTTGATGACCACTGGCGATGTCAAACCTCTTCTGCTACAACTACTTTCCCTCTATTTCTCCACTGCAAAGGGCTAGAATACTCCATAGTAACAACAGGCTTCAGAACCTCCCACCTCATCACTTGCTCTCCGTCGCGAACATCGAAAACTCCCATTCCTCTCTGTGAGGTACAAGTAGAGATGACGAGAGGTCCACAGGGTTTATACCACCATTGACTAGTTTCTGTTGATAAAAGGGTGGACGTAGTAGAATTTTTTCTGATATTATTCGGTAAAGGTCGGAGGGCTGTTCTGGAGAACGATGTTCCACTCTCAAGTTGGAAAGCTTTTACTTCCTTAGTGTAAAAGTCCCATGAACAAAAGCCTGATTCCATTGTGTTCTCAGCTGATGCAGCAACTACATATCTTCCAGAGCAACCATCTGAACCTTGAGCGCGAATTAACCAGCAATCTCTCCATAAGCAAGGTGAAACTCCTGGAGGGGGAATATATACAGACTTTTCCTCAGAATTGGCAATATCATAATAAGAACAAAAAGCATCATCATGAGCAAGAAGTACAACTTCTCCTTCAGATACAAACCAACCAGCTGCCGCAATCTTGTTTCCAATCCCATTAAGCTTAAAATTAAAAGCTTCGTCAGTTTCATCACCAACAAACTCTCCTTCCTCTTGAGTATTTTTAATGACCTCTTTCTCTTGATCATCAAATTCTTCAAGCTTCTCATCAGCCTCGAGTAGCATATCAATATCACACTTTTGATTGTTCGACGTACCACTCTTCTCTCTTTCAATCCCATCACAAGGATAACCATTCGTTTCATCAAGGGTAGCCAAAAACTCCTAAGCAATTGAGTTTTCATCAACAGAACTCCTCACATTCTCTTCAATTTCAACATTTGCCTTCACTGATGAATCCTTAATCAGTGTCCTATCTCTAATCAACTTATGATGAGGAATCAACCTAGCCTCAAGCTCATCATTAGTCAACCCTTTAACCAAACTATTAGCCTTAATTTGTTTCAAACACTCAACCCCATTAACATCATTAACAACACCATCAAATATACTCACTTCCTTGTTATTGTTAGTGTCAGTGTTACTATTTTCATCATTGGAAACAACAACACGAACCATAGCTTTCTCAATACCTGAGATCTTATCTTTAATATCAGAAAGTATAACATTTGATGCACCAGGGTTATTCAAATCAAGCATCTCCTTTGTTTTCTTGATATCCGAAGCTATTTTCTTCACTTTCCCTTCCAAAAACGCAAACTTCTCATGAAGCTTATTCTGATACTTGTTATTGTTGTTATTGCCGTTGGTGGTGTTTTCTTCAACCCTAGCACCGTTTGATTCTGTGGTTGCGAAAGCTTTAACCTTTTCAGTGCGTCTGAGGTAATTTGTTGATTTAGCGGTGGAATCTTTGCGGGATTTCAAATGGGTCGGATCTTTAGCGTTCCGGTCAAATGAGATGCGTCGTGTTTGACTGAGATCGGAAGGGCTTGGACTTCTACCTCTCGGAAGAGACGAAAACGAAGACAAGGATCTACGATCAACACGAGCAATGGGTCGGGTTACGGGTTTTTGAGCCGGGTTTGATGTGGGTCTACGTGAAGTGGATCTACGAGGGTTATTGTTTTCTTTTTCAGGGGGTTTTAGCCAAGACATCCTTACCTTCTGCAAACATGGATTCCATAGCACAACATCTCTAACAGACAAAGTTTCAAACACCTGATGTGCATCTGCCACCGATCTTGGTTTCTGTTTCAGATCGGGAGGTTTCGATGGAAGGTCTGGTGGTTATGGTTGTAGAGTTGATGGTTCTTGTATTGATGCTGAAGTAGTCGCCAGAAGTGAGGCCAGGATTTTCAACGGAGAAGACTTTGAAAATGGTACTTGAGGAGTTGTCGGGAATGTCGTCGGAGGGGTAAATGTCGCTGAAGGAGTTACCGGTAATGTTGTCGGAGTGGTAAATATTGTCGGAGAAGATGTCTGAATTGTCGTCGGAGTCAGAATTTTCGTCGGAGATACATTTTTCGTTATTTTTTTTCTTTTGGACAGGTTTCTTCCGTTGCTTCCGATTCTTCTTCAGTTTCAGCAAAAGTTCGATCCAAGGTGTTACCTTAAGATATTTGCTGCATAGATCTGATGATGATGATTCTTCTGCATCCTCTTTCTTTGTAATATTCTTAAAAACATTTTTGCTGTGAGGTTTAGTAGCTGGTATAGATTTTTTTTTTAAAAGAAAGATGAGACACTTGCAAATGTTTCTCATAATCTCTTCTATTATTAGAATGGTTTTGATAGTTGTGATGAAGTGTGGAGGAGGTGTTTGTTGATTGTAGTTGTTGATGGTAATTATTGTAGTAGTATGAATAATGAGATTATGAATAGGATGAATATGGGTTAGGTATAGGGGGTGTATACCTATGTTTAAAATACAAGCAAGGTGATGGAGTTGCAACATATGGATTTGTGTAATAAGGTGAAAAGAGTTCCCATGGAAAGGATGGAAATGAAGGTGTGGTAGGAGTGATGTTTATGGTGGGATGATAATGGTATGCCATGGGAGGTTTTGGTGTTCAAGGATGAAAGCACCAATTGTTAGGAAGCAAAATGCTAAACCCTAACAAGATTAAATCAAACTAAGAGAAGCAATAAAACTAACTAAGAAAAATTAAAGATAACATTTGATTTCATTCATTGATATCTTCATTCTCACAAGGAGAGTATATATATAAGACCAATAATGGATAATGAGATAAAAATGCCTAAACACTACTAAAGCCCAAATTCAACATTTAAAATAAAATAACAACTAACATAATTATATTATTAATTAAAATGTCTAATTGCACCTCCTATCAGTACTTGATTGAGGTTTATCCACTGGTGAATCTGAGGATTGAAGATTTTACTTTGGAGCATACAACCTTCAAAATCGCTTTAAATAAAATGGTCAAACATAAAAAAACATGTTTGAAAAATTAACATGCTTTCATACTATTTACCTTTGACATTTTTTATTTTCTAGCACCATAAACCTATTACATAGAATTTAACAAATTATGCATAAAAATATTATATCTCTTTAAACTTTTTTTCTTCATATTACATCAACACTTTCGGCATTATATAAAAAAAATCATGACACCCAATTTTTATAAAAAATAATTATAAATAAACTAACATCTGTATAACTTTATTTAATTTAACCTATGACTAATCAATAGCGTTAAACAGTTTTAAAATTAATACGAAATTAAACGTATGCACCTTCATTTGATAAAAAGAATAATTCATTGTTAAAAAAAACATACATAATTGTACCAAAAAATAATAACATCACAAGTAAATCCTTGTCTCGGATCCAATTAAATTAAAATAAAACCATAAATCGAAAGGAAAAAAAAAAACATTACTATTATTCAATAACGACGCAGCTTCATCCACCAGCGGCGGAAAAAAAATCTCCGATCGGCGATTCAAACCCCAAACCCTAATCGGAGCAATTCGAAGAAAGAGGAAAGATGGTTCTCGCACAATTAGGTGGGAGCATTTCGCGTGCTCTTCAGCAGATGAGCAATGCCACAATCATCGATGAAAAAGTTCTCAACGAATGTCTCAATGAAATCACTCGCGCTCTTCTTCAATCCGATGTTCAATTCAAGCTCGTTCGTGACATGCAGACCAATATCAAGAAGATCGTCAATCTCGATGATCTCGCTGCTGGTCATAACAAACGCAGAATCATCCAACAAGTAAAATTTCCCCTCTTTTCTTCTTTTGTCTCTCCATGTGTAATTTTTGGAGGAAATTTTCTATTTTGTTCATGGATTTGATTAATGTTTCACAATTTTAGAGACTATTTTGATGTTTTGCTAATACAGAGGATTAGGTTTATATAGTCATATAACTTAAGAGGCAAAATTGAGTATCCTCTCTCTTTTTTTAAAATTAGATATTGAAAGTTTTAAACTTTTTGTTTGTTTATAATATGAAGCACATACACTCTTCGAATTAGGCATGTCGGACACGGATAAGTATTCAACACTCAATAACACCCGTGCGGCAACATAGGCACATGTTGGATAACTCAAGTATGATTAGTAATTAGTTGATTAAAGATCTTAAGTTTGATTACGTGTCCATCACTTGTATGACACCCGCACGACACATGTTGGATGATTCAAGTATGATCATTAATTAGTTCATCAAAGATTTTAAATTTGATTGCACTATTATTATTTTTTTTCCGGTAGGAGATGGATAGATAGATAGACGAAGGTGGAATACTAGTACATCTTGTTTGAATTTTTTTTTTATAAATAAAACTAATTGCTCAATTTAGATGCATATGTAAATTTTCATTTTCAATCTAGATATTTTATAAATGATGTACATATTTTATTGATTTTTAACTTATACATGTATTGTTGTTGGTGTCTTGTATATTATCACTTTCGAGGTGTTAGTGTTCGATGGCCATGCCATTGTTCGTGCTTCATACTATATATGTTCATATGTTGAATTTTAGGATGGAAGTGGTATATGGTATTCTGCATTAGAGTTTATGGTTAAAAGTTCTAAATTTTGTTTTCTATGGATGGGAATGCTCGTTGCAGCTTGATTGATTTACTACGTGCTTTGATTTATAAGGATCAAGTGCTTATTGAATTAATGTTTAGCATATAAGGGTGGATGCATCTAAGTTATTTCAATGATTAAAGATGAAATTTGATTTAACTGTTTTTATTAAAGTTGTAAGCTGTATTAATAATCTGCTGTGGGAGGTCTATTGACATAAGCTGAAAACAACTAATGCACACGTTGTAGTCTATCTTCGGAAGCTCCCTTGAACACTTACACAAGTGTTTATGTCCTAAAATAAACTGTGAATAATATCTTTCAAACGCATCCTTAGAGTTTGTTTGGATAAACTTTTAACCAAGCACTTAAAAAAAGGTGAAACCATATTGTCATAATTACGAGTCTCTTAAGTAATAATGTTTTACATTAGTTTAATTCAGTTATGCTCCCAAGCCTTTTCAAAAGGCTTCATAAAGCTTTAACTTTTCCTTTATTGCCTATAAACTTATAAGCGTGCCTTAGTATTTTAGGAAATAAATACATGTCACATTTGAGAAACTCCATAAATTAGAAGATAATTCAATTTTAGTTGTTGTATTAAGACTTATAGAGTTATAGTATAGTATTTACCACTCTTTTGCTTAGGAATGCTTAACGACTTGTTTATGTTATCAATAACACGACTTGTTTATGTTATCAATAACACTTGTTTATGTTATCAATAACACGACTTGTTTATGTTATCAATAACACACTATAGCAGTAGAGTGTTGCGGTGGTAGGGTTCGGCGCAACGCTTTTAGCTTGCGAGCAGCCGTCAACAATAACTGGTGTAGCGGCTGCTATTTGTGGTTCAAACCACTATTGCAACCACTATTAGGGTTTTGGGACGAAATTCCTCACTTTTTTTAAACCTGGGATTAACATGTTTTACTGTACATAATTCAACCTCTAAATTTGGAAGAAGTGGATGTCTAATACTAATAATTGATCTTAGAATTTAGAAGAGTCTTGGATTTTATCGTGACTACTCCTTATGTTAACTCATGTGTAATATTTTATGAATTCATTTGATTCTAGGCTGTGTTCAATGAACTCTGCAATATCTTGGATCCTGGAAAGCCCTCTTTCACTCCCAAAAAAGGAAAAGCTAGTGTTGTCATGTTCGTTGGTTTACAAGGTGTTTTTCAATTAAATAAGTTTTCCTGCTTTTTGTTCATATCATACTTCAATGTTCAATTTCTGCAAATGATACTGGGATGTAAATTAATTAACTATCCAAAGCATACCCAAGATGTATGCATTTGGCAAGCAAGATGTGGCTTTCCTTACAATTATTGGTTGTCCATTTTTTTCCAATAAAAATGCATTTGCGCGTACTGATGGATGCTTATATGCTTCTTGAATGAATTTAGGATCTGGGAAAACCACTACCTGTACAAAATATGCATTTTATCATCAAAAGAAAGGCTGGAAGCCGGCTCTAGTATGTGCAGATACATTCAGAGCTGGTGCGTTTGATCAGTTGAAGCAAAATGCTACTAAAGCTAAGATCCCTTTCTATGGAAGGTACTGTTAATTGTTATTATAGATTAATATTGTATGTAAACTCAAAATCTTCAACGGGTACTTTTACATTATTCATGACTTGTGGGAAGTGAATTGATGGTGGTAGTTGAATAAAACTTGAGGTTATTTATGTTTTATGTTTACTAGACATGCTTCATACACGGCTTTTGATAACAAATTCAAGGTTGTAGATGTTGATGCGCACAAAGCCAGTTTATTTTTCTATATTGGATTTTGTCATGGTAAGGCATATTCTTTAAGTAGATTTAAAAACCATGAGACTGATAAGATTTCATGAAAACTGGCCGATTCATTTTGGAAAGACAATATGATATGAAGATTTGCTTCTAGAAGAATCATGTATAGTTGTTTGAAATTAGATTTGCTTTGTTGTCTAGTTTACACTGGCTCAGAGTTAGGCAATTGCTTTTTAGAAAAAAATTGACATTTTCGGCTTTCTAGGCAGTAACAACATTTCGTGCTTTATTTGGGTCATAAATCACCAAGGACTGGTGAGATTGGGAATGTCCAATCACCTTTAACAATTGCTAAGTCCAAGGCCTATATTTGGCTCCCCTTCCTACCAAATGTTATGGCCTTTTCAATTTCTGATGTTCTTTCTTGCAAAAAAAAAAAAGGCAAGAAGACTAAGGAAAAAGGAAATTCTTAAGTCAATTAAGAACATGGAGGATCGGTGATTGTATACAATATTTCTTCGGTTGGAAGATAAGCATGCATAAAAAAAGCATTCTTTTTTTATTTATCCCAAGGATCTATTTGGATTTCTCTTATGATTTCCATTTCTCCTCTTTTACTTTAGTTTTGCGGTCAGGGGAGGAATCCATATTCCATCATTACATTGTCCTACAAGTTACAACTCTTTGCTTTTTATATAAATCACATTTGCTTGAATAATTTGTTTGGTTGTCATGCCCTATTATTACTTTGCAGCTATATGGAGTCAGATCCTGTGAAAATTGCTGTGGAAGGTGTGGAAAGATTCAGGAAAGAAAACTGTGATCTTATAATTGTTGATACTAGTGGGCGGCACAAACAAGAAGCTGCTCTTTTTGAAGAAATGCGCCAAGTTTCAGAAGCAACGGTATTTTCTGTTGATATTGTATGCATTAATGTCTGTCTCCAAAAGCCTGTAATCTCTAATATCTTTTATTTGCATTGATTCAGAAACCAGATCTTGTTATCTTTGTCATGGATAGCAGTATCGGTCAGGCTGCTTTTGATCAGGCTCAAGCATTTAAACAGAGTGTTGCAGTTGGAGCTGTCATTATCACTAAAATGGATGGCCATGCAAAGGGTGGTGGTGCACTTAGTGCGTAAGTATTACCGGATATGATCATATTATATTTATATGATATAACACCAACTTCTATAAATATGATGCTTGCACGCGATTGTGTTATGATAATATATTTTTGTTATTGTCGTCATCATTTGTAAATCTAATCTAATTCATTTTTTATGTTTAGTGTTGCGGCTACAAAGAGTCCTGTCATATTCATTGGAACAGGAGAACACATGGATGAATTTGAAGTTTTTGATGTTAAGCCATTTGTCAGTCGTCTATTAGGTATGTACTTTTTGGTTTTCGTCCCAACATGAGTTTTCGGATATGCCTCACTTTTTCCAGCATGTATACGGATGTGTCAGTTCCCTAAATATTAATCTTCAGTCATGTTTTGAACTAGGCATGGGAGATTTGTCAGGGTTCATGGACAAAATCCATGAAGTTGTTCCTATGGATCAACAGCCCGAACTGCTTCAAATGCTGTCAGATGGACACTTTACCTTGAGGATTATGTACGAGCAGTTTCAGAATATTCTTAAAATGGGTCCCATCGGCCAGGTTACCACCCTATTATATTTTAAGAATGTACTATGCACATGTTAGTTTACATTTGACCCCCCACTTGGTGGTAAAAGGCTTTGGTCGATGTTCTTGTTTACATTAAATCTCATTTGATGCACTAAACTGGATGGCTCTTGTGTAATGAGGGGCTCTGCTCTCGGTTTTTCTTTGGGGACGACTAATTTATGGTTGATTTGATTTATGTAGGTTTTTTCTATGCTGCCCGGATTTAGTTCTGAATTAATGCCAAAAGGGCGCGAGAAAGAAAGCCAGGCAAAAATTAAGCGTTACATGACTATGATGGACTCAATGACAAATAAAGGCAAGCATTAAAACTTTTTTTTTTTTGGAATTTTTTAGATAGATCAACTTTACGTGCACTAAATGCACGTGCTAACCTTTAATTGCTAACATGTTTCAGAGTTGGATAGTTCAGACCCAAAGCTTATGAATGAGTCACGAATGATGCGAATAGCTCGAGGTTCTGGTCGGCAAGTTAGGGAAGTAATGGAGATGATGGAAGAGTACAAACGTCTTGCAAAGATATGGAGCAAAATGAAAGGGCTTAAAATACCAAAGAAGGGAGAAATGAGTGCCTTATCCCGAAACATGAATGCCAACCACATGAGCAAGATCCTCCCTCCACAGATGCTAAAGCAAATTGGAGGTATGGGTGGGCTACAAAGCTTGATGAAACAGATGGGATCTTCTAAGGACATGATGGGAATGTTTGGCGGTGGCGATAAGTAGATTCTTAATGGCATATGAACTGAGGTTTGTTTCTGATTACTTACTCTGGTGCTTCATAAGAGTCAGATTCGTCATTGCTTAATTTATGCAGTTTGAATTGGATTCAGATATGCCGTCTACCAATCTGCCAACTGCAGAAACCACAATGGTGTTTTTTTCCATGTAAAACAATTTCCCCCTACTTCTGTATATTTATTAGTCTTCGGATACCAGTGAAAACATTTTGGTGCTAATCAGAATTTTTTCTTTATAATTGTAACATTAAAAGTTATATACACTGGACCTTTCTGCATGTGCAATTCACTTTAGAGAGTAAAGTGAGTAGCATTAACCTTTGATAAATAAACGTTGATATTATGTGGAAATGCATACCAAATCAAATCATGCGTGGTTATAATATCAACTCTTAGTATCTCATTTTGCTAACTATTCACTTCAAGAGGTTGGGTTTGTAGTTCATAGGGGATGAAATCGTATTTACTAAACACTGATGTTTATGTTTTCAATTGACTTGCAAATTAAACTTTATAATTAGCTCTGTTTAAATTAAAACTGCAAATTAATATAAAGAAATCAAAATTGAATATTATTAAATATAATTAAATGTCATTATGTCAAACAGGCATGCATCGTATTTAAGAATAGTCCTTTAAAAACCAAACCTAACCTGTTTGCATAGACAGTTTTTTTTTTCTTAGTATATTGGATTGATATATTATTTGTTGGTTTTGTTTTTAATATTTATTACTTTAATTATTTATTTTTTTATTTTTTTACAAAATTAGTTATAATCAATCATTGTTGTGTGATGTTAACTTTTTTTTTTTAGAATAAAGATAAATTTTATTACCAAAAGAGCAATGATCAATTGATCCAGACCCACAACAACAAACTGACAAAACTACAAAAAGAACTAATAAGTTCTATTATAGGACATCAATAACTTCCTATTAAGCCCACCTCTTCTAAGGACAATGTTCTGGATTTGACCAATGGCTAGACATGGTCCAATCCGCCTCTGCTCCAGAGCGACCCAAATTGTCTAAGTCCAATCCACAGAGGCAAAAGTTACCTTTCTGCCCCTCCAACCGGGCAAGGAATGCAACGTTCATCTCCGGAATTACTGTCCGTTACGCACGACTTCATTGCTCCCCGAACAGCTAAGGGCAGGTGCCCGAAACCACGTTTATGCCCGGCATAACGGCTAGCTTGGACACCCTGCCCGACATAATGGCTAGTTCGGGTAGTTTCCTATTATTTCGAGAAAACGGTTATTTCGCCCCGAAAATATGACCGTTGGCCACGCGCTGGGGGCTCTATATAAACCCTCTCGCTTGAGAGGGTCAGGTATCGAATATTCACCCTAAGAATTCATACTTTGTACTTGCTCATTTTCTCTGACCCTTTCTCACTTTAGCGTCGGAGTACCTTGCAGGTACATCCCCCTCCACTCCATACGGCCAGCATCCCTGACGCACTTGGGGCCTGACTCTACAGGATCTGATCCAGCACTCACGATCAGTGGCGCCGTCTGTGGGAAACTTTGTTCTCCCCATCTTTCTTTCCTCAGTAATCGAAGATCAAAACAATTCTCAAACATCATCACGATCATGGCCTCCCAAGATCGCTCAAGGATGTTCTCTAAACCACCATCCTCCCCGTCAACAAATCTGACGTTGACGGCCAGTCATCTCTTCTTCGAGATGCCCGTTTCCTCAGGGATGGAGCCACGACTTCTCCTTCCCCTACCCCTGCTGATCGCAACAACGATCAACCATCACTTGACGTCCAACCCGTTCCTGTTTCTCCTAATGTCGACCCGACCGTGGCAGCCCTCCTGGAGGCGATCAACAAAACCAACACCATGATCCTGCAGCAGAACGAGAGGATCAGGACATTAGAAGAGTCCCGCCGTCCAAGATCCCCTCCTACGCGGAGGAACCAGCGACGATCAAGAACCCCGCAACCCTGGAGAGAAATCAACTGAAGACTGCGCCAAGAACCTGATCCCCGCATAGCCCGGAAGCGCGACCAGATCTCCCCGCGTGATCAGCACGCTCATGACCACAAGAGGACTCGAAGGAACGAGCAATCTCCCTCAATCAAGTCTAAGGGACGCGCACGCTCACCTTCTCCTCGACGGAACCACTCACCTTCTCCTCGAAGGAACCACTCACCTTCCCCGCGAAGGAACCGCCGTCGCAAGCACCCCGTCCGGTCACCATCGTACACCAGTTCTAGCAGCGACGACGAGCCTCGCGGCCCATTGTCCCAGGAGATCTTGGCTACCCGTCTCCCAAAAGGCTTGGAGAAACCCCCGTCACTTGGCACATACGACGGGACCACCGACCCCGACGAGCACATCGAGAACATCGATGCGTCGTTAGACTACCGCGGCGTACGGAGCGCCATCAAATGCAGACTGTTCCCGACCACGCTTCGGAAGGGAGCAATGACATGGTATAAACAACTGCCCGAGGAGTCCATTACCTCGTGGAGACAGCTGGGCAGGATGTTCTCGCGGCACTTTACAACATCTCGCCGCCACCCCAAAACTGAGGCCTCTCTGGGAGCCATAATCCAGGGTAAAGACGAACCTCTCCGCGCATATATCGAGAGGTTCAACAAAGAAGCAATGCAGGTCCCGACGACGGACGAAATGAAGAAGTTTTTGCTCGAGCAGGGGCTCCGCCCAGGCTCCGAGTTTTCTAAAGCCATTGGCCTCGCGCCACCGAGGAACTTATACGCCCTCCTCCTCAAAGTCCAATCACACTTTCAGTATGAAGAGAAGGTTGCGGCCAGCCACGTCCGAGCATCGCGCCATCAGGAGAACGCTCGGGCATCCAAAGGAGAAGAAGCTTCGACATCTCGTCGAGGTGACCGGAGGCGCGAAGACCGTCCTCGTGATTCACGTGACAGCAAGGGCCCCTCCGGGCGGTTCCACGACTACACTCCCCTGACCGTTTCCAGGGAAAAAATCTTGTCCGAATATGCCAATTCGGAGTTCAAACAGGCTGGGTCCGCTTCCCCAAACAGCTTCCGAACAGAGCAAACGTAGACAAATCAAAATACAGCCGTTTCCACAAAAGTACGACCATACTACGGAGGACTGCATCCATCTGAAGGATGCCATTGAAATACTGATCAGGGACGACCACCTGAAGCAGTTCGCGAAGAAGAAGGACACTCCCCGGCAGAATGCCCAGGAGTCCAAGAAGGTCGAGGAGGAGGTACCCTCCTCGGAAGACGCCAACATACAGGTCGCTATGTCCATAACGCGACCCGAGGACTTCAACGTCCCTGACGGGCTCAGCGCCCCTGCATGTTTCGCGGCCCACAGCCCGTGGGAGACATTTCCCTCCGCCATGGTCATCTCTGGCGGGGGTTTCAACAAAGTCACCGTGGGCTCCGTGAAACGGAAGTTCGAACACCTGATCAACACAAGCTCCAGCAAAGTGACCACGCTTAATCGGGCACAGAAGGGCTCCGTCCCCATCTCCTTCTACCGGGAGGAACTCCTCGGCGGCTCCCCGAACTCAAGTATACCATTGCTCGTCAGAGCCCTGATGGCGAACTTCGACGTTCGCAGGATACTCGTCGACCAGGGCAGCTCGGTCGACATCATGTACTCCCAACTGTTTTCAACACTTCAGCTGGACGAATCGCACCTTACCCCCTACGTAGGGTCCGATTTACAGGGATTCAACGGATCCGTAACCAAGCCGTGGGGATACGTCGAGCTGATCGTGACCTTCGGTTCAGCTGAAACAGCCAGATCCATCAAGGTGCAATTTTTGGTAATTGACTGCTCGTCGCTCTACCAATGCATTTTCGGAAGGCCGACTCTAGCCGAGTTGGTAGCACTGCCTTCAACCGTCCACCTGAAGATGAAGTATTACACTTCGAAAGGGATGGTCGCCACCCTCCACGGCGATATAGAAGATGCCCGACGGTGTTTCGAAGCAGCTACAAAGGGGCTTAACACCATTGCGCCCAGGGCAAAAACGTCGAGCAAGCCAGCACTGCCAAGCAGCTCCGAGGAGGCTAAGCCCCTGCCCCAGGTCGACTCTATCGACCTCGACAGTCGCTTCCCCGAGGACCAACAGGAGGGATGAACAGCTTCAGCAGGCCCGTCCACGTCGTCCAGCAGCAGCTCCCATCCGATGCGCCCTATCCCAGATGGCAACTTCGAGATAGTCCTGTTCGGCGAAGACCCCCAACGAGGAGTGAAGATCGGAGCAGACTTGCCTGACATCACGAGGAAGCAGCTCAAAGCATGCCTCCGAGAGAATGTCGACCTCTTTGCATGGAGCGCCGCAGAAATGCCCGACTTGGATCTGTCCTTCGCTTGTCACCAGCTGACCATCGACCCGACCGTCAAGGCCGTAGCACAACGTAGGAGGAAGCAGTCTCCGGAGAAAACGGAGGCTGCTGAAAAAGCTGTAAAGGACCTCCTCGAGGCCAAATTTATTTCGGAAGTCCAGTATACAACTTGGCTGTCCAACGTTGTATTAGTTAAAAAATCTAATGGAAAATGGCGCATGTGCATTGATTATACCGATCTCAATAAGGCATTGCCCGAAGGATGCCTACCCCCTCCCCAATATTGATAAACTTGTTGATAATTATGCTAGTTTTAAACTTCTATCGTTCATGGACGCCTACTCGGGCTACAATCAAATCCCAATGGCAATGTCCGACAAAAAATATACGGCCTTCATGACCGAATCGGGCAACTATTACTACAACGTAATGCCCTTCGGCCTGAAGAACGCCGGAGCAACGTACCAACGAATGATGAACAAAGTGTTTCGGGGAGAAATAGGCGACATGCTCGAAGTCTACATGGACGACATGATCGTAAAATCCCATGAGGAAACCGATCATACCGCCCACTTGAGAAAGGTCTTCGAACAGGCCAGGAAATACAAAATGCGTTTTAATCCGGAGAAGTGCACGTTCGGCGTCCGGGCAGGCAAATTCCTCGCCTTCTACTTAACAGAACGAGGAATCGAGGCCAATCCCGACAAATGTCGGGCGTTCTCCGAGTTTCCTACGCCCAAGTCCAAAAAATCCATCCAGTCCCTCAACGGGATGCTCGCGTCACTATCTCGTTTCGTGGCCAAGTCCGCCCAACACGCCCTGCCATTCTTCAAACTCCTCCGCAAAGAGGCAACATTCGAATGGACCGAGGAGTGCGACAAGGCCCTTCTCCATCTGAAACAGGCACTCTCAGAGCCACCGTCCTCTCTCGACCAGACAACGGCGAAACGTTATACCTATACCTGGCAGTCGCGACCGAAGCAGTGAGTGCCGCTCTCATCCGTGAGACGCCTGACGGGCAGAAGCCCATTTATTTCACGAGCAAAGCACTGCAAGGACCAGAGTTAAGATACCAACAGATAGAGAAGGTGGCGCTGACCCTCATTAACGCAGCCAGGAGGTTAAGACACTACTTCCTGGCTCACACGATCGTGGTTCAAACATATCAGCCCATAAAACAGTTGCTTGGGCGACCAGATATGGCCGGTCGAATGCTCAAATGGTCTCTGGAACTGTCCGAGTTCGACATCCAATACGAAGGCAGAAAAGCCTTCAAGGTCCAAGCTCTGGCCGACTTTGCCGCGGAGATGACGTTCGCAGACTCCCCCGCGAGCGAAGCACGCAAATGGACCATCTTCGTCGACGGTGCCTCAAGCTCTGCAGGAAGCGGTGTGGGCATCATACTGGAGAACGACGAAGGAATTATCGTCGAAGTATCACTCACACTGTTTTTCCCAACCTCCAATAACCAGGAAGAATACGAAGCCTTCCTCGCGGGGCTACGCCTTGCCGAGGACCTGGGCGCACAAGAAGTCGTCATTTGCACGGATTCGCAACTCGTGGCCCTCCAGGTCCGGGGTGAATACCAAGCCATAAACGACAACCTGACCGAATACTTGGCCCTGGTGAAGAAGGAAATGGCAAAGTTCACAACAGTGGAAGTGAACATGTTCCCCGCGAACATAACGTGCCAGCAGACGTGCTGTCTAAACTAGCCAGAACGAAGAAGAAAGACGGAAACAAGTCCGTCATACAGGAAGTACTTCCTCGACCCAGCATCGATAAAGCCTCCGCGACACTCGACGTGCAGGTGATCGGCGACAAAAACTGTTGGATGACCCCAGTCTACAACTATCTCGCCAAAGACGAACTCCCGTCCGATCCAAAGGAGGCCAGCATAGTCAGGCGAAGTGCCTGCTCTTATGTCTTGGTCGAAAATAAACTCTACAGACGGGGATTCTCCATTCCGCTGCTCAAATGTGTCGAGGAGGAAATGGTCGCACACATCCTGCGCGAAATCCATGAAGGAATCAACGCCCAACATCTTGGCGGAAGGTCCCTTGCTCGAAAGTCTCTCCGTGCAGGATACTACTGGCCGACCATGCAAAACGACGCGAAAGAACACGTGAAGAAATGCGACAAATGCCAACAGCACGGGGACATGCACCTGGCTCCGCCTAACGAGCTTAAGGCTATGTCCTCCCCGTGGCCATTCGCCTGGTGGGGCCTAGACATCCTAGGACCCTTCGTGGTAGGATCAAGTCAGAACAAATATCTCATAGTGGGTGTAGACTATTTCACAAAATGGATAGAAGCAGAAGCTCTAGCCAAAATAACTGCCCTCAACATCCTGCATTTCTACAAACGAAACATCCTTGCACGTTTCGGTATTCCCCAAGCGATAGTAACGGACAACAGGACGCAATTCATGGACAGGAAGTTTCAGGACTTCGTCGCTCAACTGGGCACGAAGCAACACTTCGCGTCTGTCGAACACCCCCAAACAAACGGGTAGGCTGAGGCAGCTAACCGAGTCATCCTTCGAGGCCTCAAGCGAAGGCTAGACGAAACAAAGAAGGCATGGGTCGAGGAACTACACAGCGTGCTCTGGGCATACCGTACAACTCCACACTCAACGACCTGGGAAACACCTTTCCGCCTAGCATACGGAACCGAGGTTGTAATTCCCGTCGAAGTTCACGTGCCCTCTAGGCGGACAGAGTCGCCCCTAGACAAGGAGATAAACGACGAATCTTTAAGAGAAGAGCTCGACCTCGTCGAGGAAATCAGAACCGGGGCAGCCCTCCGCGAAGCCTTACTAAAACAAAAAATTACCATCAGGCACAACGACAAGGTGATACGGCGAGAATTCGACGTGGGAAGCCTCGTTCTAAGAAGAAACCACAAAGACTCTCGCAAAGGCAAACTAGCAGCCAATTGGGAAGGACCCTATCGCGTCCGGGCAAAGACGGAAAATGGGGCCTATTACTTAGAACATTTCACTGGAGAAGAACTTGCTCGACCATGGAACGCTGAAAAGCTAAAACAATATTACAGCTAAATCCCCGGTTCGACCCGTCGCAACGACGAACGTCAGCTACCGACCACTATGCGTGTCTAGGTACAAGTGTCGCATACGATTAAAGCAGAACCCCGCTCAGTAACGAGCCGGATAACTGCTCGACAGCGGTCCTTGATCGAGCATCGCCGTCGTCAAAGTACCATGATTGGCAGAACCCCAACTCGCGATGGGACGTTCACGCCGCGAACTCAGGCCTCAAACGCGACCTGAGCTCCGCTCCCCGGCCAGGATATTCCCCGGCAGTTCGACCAGTTCCCCACACTGTCGAACACATCTATTACGAGCAATCCCCCCAGAATATTCGCACTAGTCAGATACCCCCTAACACGGGCGGACATATATTCACAGCGAGCATGCATACAACACTTTGCAAAAACAAACGCAAGTAAAATCATGCAGAGGACAAAGCTAGAAATATAATAGGTTAACATAATGGGTGACCACGAGGGCCACAATTGTGCTTAATTACATCAAACGGGGGCCAAGCCCCCCCGAAAAGAAAACAAATTACAATAATTCACGGCACGCAGGCCGGACAAAATACAACAACATCAAAATAACAACCTCCTCACTCATCAGCATGCTCTGCAGGCTCTGGCTCGGGTCCCTGATCCTCTGCGGGCTGATCCTCGGGCGTACATCCAAGGAGCCCGTCGGGCACGACGATACGACCATCCTCAACACGCCCTAGGTAGTGAGTACACTCGGCAGAAATTTCTAGCCCAGGGTTCACCACCCGCAGCTGAGCCACGGAGTTTCCGAAGGACTCCTCCGCTACGGCGATGCCATCATCCTCGGCCGTCAGCAAACGGGCAACCAGCTCGGATCTCGGTTTCTAGGCCTTCACATCCTCCGGCTCATCGTCACCCGGGGCATTGGTCGCCCTCAGCCGCTGGATCAACTCCTCGGCAGACTTCTTCTCCGCCGCCAGCGTCGAGTTCTCCTCCTTCAAACGAGCTACCTCCTCCTCAGCTCTCTTCCGAGCATCGTCGACACCCTTAGCTTCTTCCTTGAGGGACGCCATGGTAGCACGGGTAGCAGTAAGTTCGGCCTCGGTCGCCGAATCCCCTTCGGCGTACACAGCTGCCATCTCCAACATCCTGACCAAGGCAGAAGTGTTCTGGGCCACCAACACCCTCTTGCTCGGGAGATCCATGCTTTCCAAGCGAAGAGACTCCGCCCGAGGCACAATCAGAGAGTTCCCCTCGAAGAACTTCCGGTCATGAATGCAAGTAGGAAGCTCGAACTTCCCCTTCTCTGGCGCCCGGGTAAGGTCCACATCATCATTAAACCTTGGCCGTTTGGGTCGACCAGCCAAAGGAAGAGGTGACCCCCGGGGAGCAGAAGTAGGAAAAGAAGAGGTCCCCACAACAGTTTGAACAAGAGGAGGAGCACGAGCACCAGCAAACCGGGATTTCGGAGGAGCCGCCCCAGTCTTGTTCCTTGCAAGAGCATTCCTCACAACTCTGTCGTGGGCGTGAGGCATCTCACCTGCACAGACAAAATACGAGCATGTTAGATACAAGGAAAGGAAATGACACAAACAAAATTAAGCAACTAAGACTACCGAGTAGCTTCGCGACGTCCTGAGGAGCCTTGCACTCCAGCAGTGCCTTAACATTGATGAATCTACGCTCAACTCTCTGGCTCCCGTCCTCCTCGAAGATCGGATTGCCCTTGCTCGTCCAACACTCAGCGAGCCGGAAGGAGTTAACCCAGTTCACCAGCGCCTCATACGCCGCGACATCCTCCCCGAGTAGTTCGCTCGGTTGGAAGACATAATCACTGGGCTCCTTGGTGAAATGGTCAGGTGACCAGTGGATGGGGAACTTGTAAAGTCTCCGCCCAATATACCTCCCCTCCTCGTCGTGCAGCTCGTTCCCGTCCTCGTCAACCTCTATCTCCCAGATGTATGTGCTGTCCTGGGCAGCTTCGGACAAGGGCTCAACGACATAATAGCGTTCCTTAAACGTCCTTATCGATTCCGAAAAAGGCTTGAACAGCTTGCGAGGCTGCTTCAACGAAACCCAGTCGTACTTCCTCCCCGACAGTTGCCGCTGAAGACGGAAGACAGTGAAGAACAGAGGGAGAGTAGTCCCTATAGCAAGATGCTCGCACACCAACTCAAACGCCCGTATAAAGGCCAGAGAGTTCAGATGCAGCTGGGTGGGGGCCAACCTCAAATGCTCGAACACTGACTGCTGGAAATCGGTGAATGGCAGCCTCAAGCCCAGCTCCTTGAAGGCATATTCGTATATCGTAAAGCGGTCCCCGAAGTTTGTGCAGACTCGCTCGTCCTCGGAAGGGAAGTGCACCTCCCACTCTCCCTCCGGGCCGACTTCAGTAAAAACGTCCCCCACGAGCTTGGACACGTGCTCAGCAGGCTCGGCCACCTCTCATTCCTCCGCGGAATCATCAGCAACGTCCTCGTCCATATCGTCCCGAACCTCTTCTTCCCCGACATCACTTGGAGAGCTCGAAGCCGCCGAGCTCGAAGCCGTCGAGCTACTGTTGTCCGAGGATCTTGTTTCCTCCTTAGAGGTGTCTAAAATAACTTCTCTATCTGGCCCCGTCGCCATGTCGATCACCTGAAAAGCAGAGAAGAAAGTGAATTCGACAACAAATCAAATCCACCCTTCCACCACTAAATCAAGTGAAAGGGCGCGCAAAGGGCTGAGGACATGGTCCCCGGCCTAAGCCCTAACATCAAATATGGAGTTGAAACCTCCCCGCGAGGAGACGCTCGAAACAAATCATCCCCCAACGAGGAGTTTCCCCGCACTCATACCTAGTTTTTGTTTGAAGCTTCGCCGGAAATCGCAAAGCTTCACCGGAATTTGGGAGCGTTCTACCGAAAAATTCATCATCCGCCCAGAAGACAAAAGTCACGACGGTTACACGAGCGTCGCCATCGCGATGACGCCGTCAACCAAAACATACTACCAACTCCGGTGACATGTTAGAAGTAGAAAAATGGCACAGCCACCGTCCACCACCAACAATCGCCGAAGACTCACTCGTTTTGTCCTCTAAAGCTAGCCCTAACCGCATGCAATCTACCATTAACAACTAACAGAAGTAGAACAAGCAAAGGATCGGAACACTTACTTGTTTTAAGTAGAAGAAAGCGCTGCTCGAAAGCTTGTAACGGTGGTCGGAGAAGCAGAAAACGGTGTCGGGCAAAAGCTTGAAGGAAGCGAAGAGAAATCAGAAAGAGAAAGTTCCAAATGGAACGATTCTCCCCCTTTTATACAAAGGGGCACGTGCAATCACGCACTCGTAGGCCATGATGGCTACCAACTAGCCATCATTACCTATTAACTGCTACACGGAGCTCGATGCACACGTGGCAACCCAACGTTTCCAATTCTGTCTGACCATTAGTCTCCCCGAACTCCGGGCAACAGGGTCACGACCACGAATCTCACGAACATTTGGGGCCACGAGCACTTTGAGACAATCCTCCTCGTCTTCAAACGACGACTCCATACTGGATCTCCGGATCAACGAGCAGTCCTTAAGTCATCACTCCCATGCTCGGGAGCAACGACTTGGGGGGCTCCTGTTCTGGACTGGACCAATGGCTAGACATGGCCCAATCCGCCTCTGCTCCAGAGCGGCCCAAATTGCCTAAGTCCAATCCACAGAGGGGCAAAAGTTACCTTTCTACCCCTCCAACCGGGCAAGGAATGCAACGTTCCTCCCCGGAATTACTGCCTGTTACGCACGACTTCATTGCTCCCCGAACAGCTAAGGGAAGGTGCTCGAAACCACGCTTATGCCCGGCATAATGACTAGCTTGGACACCCTGCCCGACATAACGACTAGTTCGGGTAGTTTCCTATTCTTTCGAGAAAACGGTTATTTCGCCCCGAAAATAGGACGTTTGGCCACGCGCCGGGGGCTCTATATAAACCCTCTCGCTTGAGAGGGCCAGGTATCGAATATTCACCCTAAGAATTCATACTTTGTACTTGCTCATTTTCTCTGACCCTTTCTCACTTGAGCGTCGGAGTACCTTGTAGGTACACCCCCTCCACTCCATACGACCAGCATCCCTGACACACTTGACGGCCTGATTCTACAGGATCTGATCCAGTACTCACGATCAGACAACTTCAATGATTTCTTTACTTTGAAGCTACTCCCTTTTGCCTCCTTGGAATATGATCTTATTCTTCACACTCCAAATCTTATATATTGTTTCAGCTAATGCACTTCTCATGAGACTCCTCTTGCAACCTATACCTCTAGCACTTTGCACAATCCAACCAAGTTTCATGTCCCACGCAGAAGGTTTATGAGTACAACCTAACCAATTCAACATGGAGGACTACACCTGATTGGTAAACTCACAATCAAAAAATAGATGCTGACATATCTCAGTATTACTGCAAAACACGCATAACCCATCAGTAATCATACCAAACTTACTCATACGATCTTTAGTGAATAATCTATTATTACAAGTTAACCACAAAGTGAATATTGCTCGAGGCCTAGCGAAATTCTCACTGATTAATTTCCTCCAATCCACTTTAGGTTTGTCGCCCCTAATCATTTGATAAATCTTTCTCGTGTTGTATCTGCCACTATCTTGGATTTTCTTCCAAGCCTTAGAGTGCATTAAGAAATTTTATGCTTGAAAATTGCTTTAAGAATCCACGAACTGTTCGACCCAGGCCAATAACTGCTAACATCTTCATTTTTCATATAATATTTGTGAATCCATTAAATCTACAACTTATCTTGCTTAGCCCAAATATTCCACAATAATTTTCCTATTGTGGATATATTCCGGTCACCAAGGGAGATCAAATTCATCCCACCATCATTTTTGGGATCACACATATGCTCCCAAGAAATAGGAGCTTTCCTGCTAGGGTTACTCTTACCTGTCCATAAAAAGATTCTGCATAAACCTTCTACGTGACTGATAACCTTCTTAGGCAATGGGAAGATTTGCATCCAATAATTTGCTATGGAGAAAAGCACACTGCTTATCAGTTGCAGCCTTCCTGCAAATGACAGTAACTTGGTGCTTCAGTGCTGCAGTCTGCTCATCATTCTATCAATTAGAGGTTGATAATATGACGTGGTCCACTTCTTGTTGTCCAGGGGTACCCCAAGGTATCTGAAAGGCATGGAGCCAACAACAAAACTTGTTTCAAGTTGAATATCTCTCTGCATCTCCTTATCCACTCCACCAAAATAAAGTTTACTCTTAGGGTTACTAATGTGGAGACCTGTAGCAGCAGTGAATTGATTCATTCTATTCATCATTAATCTCATGGATCCTATATCTCCTCTTAAAAAGATAAGAATGTCATCAGCAAAACACAGATTGAGGATCTTGAGTTTATTTCATTTGGGGTGGAAGTTGAAATTTGGGTTGGACCCAAGGCCTTGAAGCACTTTATGCAAGTATTCCATTATGAGCACAAAGAGGAGAGGGGAGATGGGGTCCCATTGTCTCAACCCTCTTTTAGCTTTTAGGATGCCAGGAGGAGAACCATTGATAGAAAACCTGTAAGAGTCAATTGTAACACAGGCCATGATCCAATCTATGAACACATGGGGAAAACCTAGCTCAACCATTATTTGATGCAAAGCTTGCCACTCAACAGTGCCATAAACTTTTTGAATATCCATCTGAACTATACACCTTGGTGAAATATTTTTCCTGCCATACCCTCTCACAAGCTCTTGGGCTAACATGATGTTATCATGGATTGTTCTCCCAGGTATGAAGGTTGATTGAGTGTCTTCCACAACCTGGTTTATCACTTTCCCAAGCATGCCAGTAAGGATTTTAGAAATCATCTTATAAATGATGTGCAGCAAGAGGTGGGCCTCATATCCTTTATGGTTTTGGCATCAGGATTCTTTGGTATAAGAGTCACCAAAGAGCAGTTTATTGCCTTGAACATTTTTCCAGATGCAAAGAAGTCCATAATAGCACTATGCACATCTTGTTTCACAATAGGCCAAGCAGTTTTGAAGAAGTGAGAGTTGAAACCATCCATACCAGGAGCTTTTGTATCTAGGGATGGCAAAAAAATCCATACTCGCGGATATCCGCGGATAAAATCCGTCACGGATATGGGACGGATAACTTAATGGATATCCACGGATAAAATAAATGGATATTTAAATACCTGTTTGTTAATGGATATGGATATGAGTTTAATGATATCCATATCCGCGGATATCCATATCCGTTAATAAATTATAAAAATCATTTAAATATCATTAGTTTATTATACCTTATCATTTTATCTTCTAAAAAATTAGTCTTCTTATATTTATTTCTTTTTTTTTTTTTGAAATTTTCTTTGAATATAACCTTTCACATTTCATTCAAATTATATTCGTCATTTCATATTTAAACTCTTCAATACTTCATACCTCACTTCAACAATTTCACAGTCCAACTAACTAGTGTCGTCATTCCTCTGTCGAACCAGTGTCTCTCTTCCTACTCCTCTGTCGTTCGCTCTTCCATCATAACTCATAATCATAATATCTTTTATTTGTTTGGTTAAAAATGAAATGTATGAATATTATGTTTGGATCTAATAATGTTTTGGTGAATAATTTTTTGTGTCTTTAAAAGAAATTAAAAATATATCATCCATGGATATCTGTATATATCCACGGATACTATAAAATCCACGGATTACCCGCTTAACGGATATCCGCATGGATATGGAGCGGATATTGATATCATGTTTATCCAACGGGGCGGATACGGATATCATAGTATCCGTCCCCATGGATATCCATTTACATCCCTATTTGTATCCCCAATTTGTACCAAGGCATTCCAAATCTCCTTCGACTCAATAGGCTTGATTAACTGATGAGCCAACTTCATAGGAAAAGTTTTCCCATTTCTCATACTGGGAATATCTATCCCTTTCAAATCACTGGCTCTAGTACCAACCAGATTAGTGTAAGACTCCATAATTTCTTTTTCAATAGTATCATGGCTGCTTAAGAGCTCATCACCCATTGAGGTCATAGTGTAAATCTTTTTTTGTTTATTCTTCTCTTTGACCGCTGCATAAAAATAAGCATTATTATTGTCTCCCAATTTGAGCCAAATAATCTTTGCTTTTTGCATGAGGATGGATTCCTCCAATTGGTTGAGATTTATAACTTTTTCAGTACGCTACTTCACTTTCTCTATAGCCAGTCTATTAAAAGGAGTCTGTTAGAGGCATTCCTGAGCTTGGATAAGATCATGTCTTGCCTGCTGGACTTGCATCTGGATGTTGTAAAATTTCCTAGACAAAGGCTTCAAGATAGGTTGCAATCTCTTGAGCTTGGTCCAGAGTCTAACCATAGGAGCACCATGAACCTCATGTTGCCAACTGTTAGCTACAAGTTGCAAAAAATAGGGCTAATGAGTAACACAATTGAGGAATCTGAACAAGTAACATCTTCTGAGTTTTTGCACATGCATGTCAATCTTGATAGGGGAGTGGTCTGAGATGTTAAGAGCTAGTACTTCATAAGTAGCTTCTTGAAACTTTTGAAACCAATCAGCATTCCCTATCACTCTATCAATCCTAGAATATACCAGCCCTGTAGTATGCTTGTTCGACCAAGTGAAATGATTTCCTTTAGTACTAACTTCAAAAAGACCCATATTGTTCATCATGGTTTTAAGATCTCTATACTCAACCTCTGTCACAGTATTACCACCAATTCTGTTATAGCAGGATAACACATTATTAAAATCTCCCAGAACAATCCAAGGCTTGTTCAAATTGGCCCATATTCCTTCAATCTGATTCCATAAGTCTTTCCTTTTATCCAGCTAATTAAAAGCATTGATAACATTGATCACATAGCTAAGAGTTTGGTCCAAGGCATGTACTTCACCATGGATGTATTGCTTAGCAGTTTGAATGGCCTTAACTTCCACATCTCTTTGATTCCACATAAGCCAAATCCTCCCATTCACATGGTTATCATAGTTATCAGCATAGTTCCAATTACACCCCATTTTCTTTCTAATTCTACTAGCATTATACTTATTAACTCTAGTTTCCAGCATGGCCACTATGGGAACATTAAAACTAAGGAGGTAGGAGCTAACCTCCCTATGCCTTGCTTCTTTACTTATGCCCCTCACATTTCAAGTTACCATCATTGGTCAAGGTTTGTCTCCCCCATAGGACATTCTCCAATCCTAAGGGGAGTGAAAGCATTTTGGTATCGCATAAAAGAAGTCTTTGGAGTGTGAATCATAGCCCTTTTTCCTTTGTCCACTCTTCCTGATGTAATCATATTCCATTCAGTTGTAGATTCCTTCTGTTGTGTTTCTTCTTGTTCCATATCATCCTTGCTCGATTGCTCTTCACTTTGCTTTAGGATGTTATGTTCCTTTTGATCCTCCATAACTTGTTTCCTTGTTGCAGGTTTCCAAACTTTAGTTTGTGGCTGTTTCTTCCCATTATTCTTCTTAATAGCACAATCATGCCCTATTTTCAGACATGTTTGACAGTTGCCAGACCTCCATTTCATATTCTATTTTATGTTCCATAACTTTGCCCTTGTGATCCTTGATGTAAACTACTTCTCTTGGTTTCTGTGTTATGTCTACTTCCACCAAAACCTGGGCATATGAAATTTGAAGCTTCTTAGTTGTGCACTCATCAGTCGTGATCCCAAAGATGTAATGGAAGGTTAGGCATTATTATCTAAAGGGGGAGGACACACAAAAGATCCTCCTTCATTTCAAAATCGGTCGCCCATTGTTATATAAACAATGGCTTCCCGTAGATGAAATATGGCCTTTGTGTCATCACATTCTCATTATCTTCTTTGCTTTTGAATCTCACAATAAAGTACCCTTCTTCATTATAATAGAGATCCGATAGTGCTACAAAATTCCATGTTTTCTCCATAAATTTCTTCACAACATTCATCGAAAGAGTTTTGCCCAAAGCGAAGAGGATGATCGAGTTCTCCCAGAATTCCAATTCATCAACCACATCAGATTCCTCAATCTCAATTTTGATTTTGCCGTTCACTATAGCCGGGGCCACAAATTCCATTGTCATTCCACGATTAAGAGTTATGTTCCCTTGGATTACATCCACCCATGGCTTCTGTTGCGTATCAATTTCCACTACCGACGATTTTTTTTATTAAGACTTCATCATCTCTAGCATAGCTTCTTCAGTGCGAGGTGGGCTCAATTGAATCACCTCCGGTGTGATAGGTGTTGGTACTTCCTCAACATCTTTTGCAATTTAGACTTCATGTATTCGTTCTACAGTTGCTTGCGTAATGATTGTCTTCTCCACCCATTTTCGACGTGCCTCCACCTGAATTTTCGACCGGCCGACACCCCTTTTGCCCATGGTTCCAAACCCTAGGAAAGCATCTTCAAGGCCCTTAATATCATATTTTATATCAACCATATTATTTTACTGTGTATTTATTTATATTATAATATCAATAAAATTATTTATGATTGAAATTTGAATATTTAAAAATCAATTAAAATTTAATTGTATTGGATCTATTTGTTTTAGCTTTAAAAAATAGATATTTTCTTTGTATTTTTAAAAATGAATTTTATAAAAATGTTTTTCAAAATATTAAAAGTTTTTTTAAATTCGTTTTTTTAATAAATTAAAAAACTATTTTTGACATTTTATAACATAAACATACATTATTGGAAGATTAAAACATTCAAAATTACAGCTTTTTAAAAAGTTGTATCTAAAAAATGTTTTTTGTAAAAAGTTATACGAAATAGTTTTAAAATTAAGAGATTTTTTTTTTAAATTTAATATCTAAAAAATATTTGATGAAATATATAAAATAATATTTTAAGAATAACTATTCAAATTAATTTGTTTTCTTGAAATTTTTATGAAAAGTTTTTTTTTTTTTTTTAAATATTTTTTTTAAATAATGCTATATAAAGGATTAATATCATTTTATCTTTTGTCATATAGGCGAGTTATGATTTATCCCTTTGTAAAATTTTATTTTGTAAAACTAATCTTGTCATATGAAGATTATGTTGTTTTAGACCCTATAGTTGTAAAAAAACTTACCATATGAAAATGCATAGTTGATGCGGTGACTGGATTTTTTTTAATGCCAAACGTGCTAAACGTGAACTTGTTTTTTTATTTATAATTATTTAAAAATTCATGTTATATATATTATTTTAATTTTCAATTATTTTAATAATATTAAATTATTAAGGATGCAAGAATTAAGAAAATAATAAATTTAAATTATTGCAAGGCCATAAACTAAGTTTTTTGAAGAGAACTCAGTAATAGTACTGAGAATGGACATTTAAGAGAAGCTAAAGATCCAAATTTTGAAAGATCAGAAGCTGAAGTCCAGACTCTGAAGACTCGGACTCTGAAGGAGGTCAACCTCTGAAGAAAGTCAACCTCTAAAGACTTAGACTCTGAAGGATCAGAACCTGAAAACTCTGAAGACTCATACTCTGAAGTCAATCAACACAAAGATCAAGAAGACTCTGATAGGTCACTATCAGAATCTAAGGTCAGTCAAGGCAAAGATCGAGGAGACTCTGATAGGTCACAATGAGACTCTAAGGACATTTTGTCTTCTTCTTATCACGTTAAGACTTAAGAAAAAATATGCAGAAGACAACTAAGATGCAACGTATAATTCCATTTCAAAAGGAATTTCATGAGCTTTCAACGGTATTAACCATATCAAGAAATATCTTTACGCCTCTGAATCAACTTCTCAGAGACTCTCTTGTACAATCTCTTCAACGAATCTTTTTCTTTTTTATATGCGGATCTAAAGACTTGAAGAATAAAAGAAATGAATGAACCATTTACAATAAAAGAGTTATTACTTTGTCAAACAGAAAATACAAGTTTAACTTAGAATTTCTTAACACTTATACATCTTAGAAATTTTTAAGCCTTAAAGAGACTATGTGTGTTGTATTTTGTCTACACCACTGATTGTTTATTAAGTGTAGTTTTTCACAATCTCTTAACTGTAAGTTAGAGTTTAAGAAGTCTCTTGCTTGTGTGCTTGAGCATCTGAAGTCTCTTGCTTTTGTGCTTGAGCATCTGAAATCTCTTGCTTGTGTGCTTGAGTGTCTAATATCTTTTGCTTGTGTGCTTAAGCATTAGAAGACTCTTATGTGTTTGAGCATTGGAAGTCACTTGCTTTGTGCTTGAGCAATTGTAATAAATTTTGATTATAGTGAAATCCCTTGGAAGTGCAAGGGGACTGAACTACTCTCGAATTGTGGGAGGAACCAGGATAATTGCTCGTGTCTCTCTTTCTTTCGTTTCTACATCTGAACTATTTTAATTCGCTGCTAAACACTTAACTCGGATTTAGATTCTAGATTTTGTGTTCAAAATTTGATAAGAGATTTGAGTTCCGTGATTCCGTTTGAAGTGCGATTTAAAGCGTTGGGAAGCTGAAGCGTAGTACTACCTCATACTAATGCCCTAGTGGCTATATGTGTGTATGTGGGGATCAAATGTTCTAAATGTGTATAATGAGTTGTTTGATTTGATTTATGGTACAGCCGTTCGTTACTTTGCCGACTATTGACGAGTGTGGTGAGTTTAGTTGTTGTCCTTTAAGAATTGTTTGATTTTGATATATTGAGATATGAGTAAATTGTTGTTGAATGTTTGTATGATTATGTATTGGTGAGTCATAATTACATAACATTGTTATTATGTTGAGGTGGTGGCCTTATTGATGATGTATCTGGTTTGAAGGGGAACCAAAAATGATGATTACATTTGTATGTATTGTTGCATTTCATGCATCATAGTGTCCGGACTTCGGTCTAGTGTTTTGTCACTGGTTCACAAGAGAGGATCAATGACAATTCCTAAATCAGAAGGGGGGATCAATGACGTTTATGGTTTGAAGGGGGACCATCAGTGAGTGGACTAAATCAGTAACATACCTCTGATATCCAAATTGGTACCACATGAATATAAAGTCAAGGAGTTGGTGCATTTCATACATACATGCATTACGATCGAGTCATTTTAGTAATTATACATTGTTGTGATTGATATTCGTATGATTGGTGATTGCTTGAATTATACTTTCCTTACTATTTATGCAATGCTAACTTTATTAAATGTATTATCACCCCCTGGGTGTTTTGTTTTGTGGTGTCTTGTACTCTCGTGGTACAAATACTCAGGTAGATGAGCACTAGCTGCTGATGAGCTGGAGGATGAAATTAAGGCATCTTCGTCTATTTACAGTTTTTCCAGTTGTTTAGTTTTGGTGTCGCTCTGATATGTAGCACTGAGGATGAGTTGTTTTGTTACGTGTTATGTTTCTTAAGATGTTTGAGCTATGTTATTTAGTAATTTCTGTTGAGACTAATAAATGTTTTTTTTTGTTAAAGTTTTGATATTTTATTTAAGTGTATGTTTTATGTTATAATTTACGAGAAAGATGTATCTTGCGAATGTGTAGTGTAAAATTACATGTTTTATTTTTATAAATCAAGGATGTCGGATTTTAGGGTGTTACACTAGGCACCCCACATCATGTGGACCACATGTATTGATTCAACCTTTAATAAATCCCTTTTTGAGAGGGCTTTTGGCCACTATGTAAGGGTCTTAATAGATATTGACTTGATAAATGAACTTAGAGACAAAATTCTTGTGGAAAGAGTAGGATATGACTTCTTTTTGGAGATAGAATATGATAAAATACCATATTTATGTCATTACCGCACAGCTTTAGGACACTGTAACTACAATTGCTGAAGAAAACTAAGAAATAAGGACATCAACACTACAAAAAATATAGAGAGAACAAAAGTTTCTCCTAAATAAAAGAAAAAAGAACAACTCAATGAAGTTTGGAAGCATGGTAAGGAAAACCAAAAGCACACCAAGATGGTAGAAGCAATTGGAGTGAACAAAGAGAATGTAGACCAGGTTAATCCAGCTGCTCTGATAGCTGTCTTCACAGAAGTGGTTAATGTAGTAAGGGATACAACATTTGAAAGCCCACAGAACATAATTGGTAGAAAATAAAACTCAAGAAAAAGTTAGGAAAAAGATGACAAATAATGAAGACATAAGCTCTGATGACTCAGAGTTTGTGGATGCTACACAACTCAATGCCACTAAAGACACCATTGAAGAGGTTAAGAACATGAGTGAAGCTTTTCTCAAAGATTCCTGGGCAAACATGGCTGATTACAATAAGAAGGAAGATATCTCTGATGATGGATTCTCACTTCTCAGAGGGTGACATTTCAAATTTCCATATGGTAGTATCAAAATCTCAAAGAAAGAAAAGAAGACAAAAATAAAAAACAAAGAATGCTTATATCACTAGATCCAAAGTTGTTTCAAATAAACCTTCTCTATGAAGTGCTTATTTTGGAACATTAGGGGAAATGCCAACTCCCCTTTGAAATTTGCACAAAAATATTCTAAAAACTCATAAATCAGATGTCTGTCTAATAGCAAAACCCTAGATGAACAAAATGAATTTCCCTCAAGATTTTTGGGACATACTTGATCTCAAGCTCTTTGGTGTCAACAATAGGAACAATCTTGCTCCTAATCTCTAGTGTATTTGTAAGAAATCTCTAGACCCTCAAGTCGAAACCATCTCTGACTAAAATGTATCCTTCATCCTTCATATTAACAACACTTTGGCAGGTTTGGTTGCAGTTTATGCCTCCACTTGCTATGTGAATAAAAAGAGTCTCTGGTATATCTATCTAATTGTCACTCATTTAGGAGTATACCTTGGTGCTTTGTGGGGGATTACAATTCTATTCTTGGGGTTCATGAGCATAAAGGTTATAATAACCCTAGAAGCATCCCTATTGAAGAATTTAAGGCCTAGAATGACCATAATAATTTGGTTGAATTTCCAATAAAATGTCTTAATTTGACTTGGTACAATGACAAGTCTCATAGAAATTATGATGAAAGGAAGCTAGACAGAGCCTTCTGCAAACAAGGTTGGTTCTCTGCTAGCCACTCTATGTTAGTCATTTCTTTGCCTAGACTGAGATAAAATCATCACCCCATTTTAGTTGAGTCATCTTTCTCTCATGTCAAGCTAGTCTCCCAAATTAAATTCCTTAATATGTAGATTGTACATGATAATTGAAGAGAGTTCATAGCTATAACTTGGTCCACTGCCATTGTTGGTTGCCCAATGTATGTTATGAACAGAAAAATTCAGATTCTCAATGCTAGTCTCAATATTTGGAATAGTCACATCTTTGGAAACATTCATGATTTGGTGAAAATACATATGGCCAATCTTGATCTCATCCGAGAGATATTTAATTTGAATGGTCTTCGTGATATCCTTAAGAATCAGGAAAAAAACTCATATTGATCTTGAGAATGCTTAGAGAAAAGAAAAAGCATTTTATTCTGAGAATGTTAATTTGAACTGGCATATTTATGGGGATAGAAACACAACCTTCTTTCATAGGATGGCTAAAATCAAGGGATTAAAATATGTTATGTTAGTCCTCAAAGACGGTGATACTATTGTTACTGATTTTGGAGAGATGACTTTTATGGAAGTTAATTATTTCACTAATATATATTTTTTTGGAAGGGAATAACCAATATACTTCCATATTTGATGAAGTTATACCTACCTTGGTGGATTCAAACATGAATGGAATTTTAACCATACTGCCTTCCAAAGATGAGATCTGTAATGCAGCGCAGAGTCTTAATAGATCCAGTGCTTCAAGTCCATATGGGTTTGGTGGTGTGTTCTATCCCACTTTCTGGGACATTATTGAGGACAATGTCCCAACTTCAATGCTAGCATAGTTATCCATATCCATAAGACCAAAGATGATTAGACTAAGAAGATGTTCATACCAATAGCCCTTTCCAACATCATATGTAATATAATCTCTAAAATATTGGCTGATAAGCTTGGTTCTATCATTGCTTTCTAATTTCTAAGGAGCAGAGAAGTTTTATCCATGGCAGAAGCATTAAAGATTGTACTTGCTTAGCTTTAGAGACAATAAATGTGTTGGACAACAAAAAATGGTAATATGGATTTTAAGGTGGATATTCCTAAAGCATTTGACACCATTAGTTGGTATTTCCTACCGAAGGCCCTGCACAGGTTTGTTTCTGCCATCAATTTTGTGATTGGATTAGTCGCTATTATCCTCAACTTGCATGTCTATCAATTTCAATGGAGTGCATCATGGCTATTTTAACTGTACTAGAGGGGTGAGACAAGGTGATCCATTGTCCCCAATCCTTTTCTGTTTGCCAGAATATGTGATAAGTAGAGGCATTACTAAGCCGATCTCTGATGAGGGCTTGAGCCAATCAAATCTTCAAAAAACAACTATGTTCCCCCACACATATTATATGCATATGATATTCTGAACTTATGTGATAGTAAGATGGATAACATTTAGGCCCTTAAGAAGATTTTTCATGATTATTCAAAAACCTTAGGTCAAAACTTCAACCTTGCTAAGTCTTACATCAACTCTAGTTCCATAACTAATAGGCATCTTAATGAATAATTGATAACACTGGTTTCAAAAATGGGAATCTCCCATTTAATTACCTTGGAGTCCCCATTTTCAAAGGGAGAGTCAAATCCATACACCTCTCCCCATTACTGATAGAATCTTGGCCAAATTGTCAGCTTAAAAAGGCTCATTGCTCTCTATGGCAGGTAGACCCACTTTGGTAAAATTTACTATTCAAAGGGTTTCTTATACTAACAACATCTACTATTGTCCCGTGGCTCTGCTTGGAAGAATTTAAAAGGCTTGTAGAAACTTTATATTGTTAGGTGATATCCACAAGAGGAACTTGTTCACGATGACTCGGAAAAAAAACTTGCCAGTCTTATAAAAGTGGTGGTCTTGGTTTAAGATCATTAGTTAGAATGAATGAGGTTACTAATCTCAAATTAGGGTGGGATTTGACAAAATAACGTGGAATCTTGGGCTGCCTTCCTCAAGAACCGGATACTGAAAGCCAATGGATCATCAAATACCATATTTCTCAACCATTTGGACTGGCATCAAGACATAATTTATAACAATTGGCATAAATACAAGTTGGTCCCTTGGGTCAGGAAAGACTATTAGATTTTGGACAGACTCTTGTTGTGCTCATCCTTTAATTCAAAGTACCTATTTGGATTCCCTTCATCTAAAATGTATTAATGTGAACACATTGATCTCTGATCTCATCAGTAAGGGGCATTGAGATATCCCTCAATCTTGGAATGTGTGGTTGGTTCCCTTTTCTGTCTCACATAATTCGATTTCTTTTTTTTTTTGCTTTCAGTGACAACAACAAAGACCTTCTCATCTGGAACCAAAATGACTATGGTGTGATCACTATAAAGAATGCATATAATTTCAAGGCTCATCATCTCCCTGAACCTACATGGTCTGATTTCACCTAGAGTAATGATATTTCTCCAAACAAGTCAAGTTTGGTCTGAAGGCGAATGCGCGATAAAATCTCTACTGATGCAATGGTTATGGCTAGAGGTATCTCAATAGCCTCAAAGTGTTGCCTCTATAACTCTGCAGCAAATACTACATCTCACCTATTTTTTTTCAATGTAGCTTTACCAAGGTTCTTTGGACTTGGCTTAGGAGGAATACGAATATTCAGTCCCACCCTGGATCCTTATAAGACTGGTTCCAATTTTGCAAGCGTGGTAGGTCTAAACAATCTGCTCTGGTTTTAAAGGAAACTATTATTTTTCTTATCAACCATATTTGGTCCACTAGAAACAACCTTAAGCACAATAACTAGAAGCCTAGCTACAATTACTATCTAGTGTTATATTTGGGAAGCCCTAGTCCATGACGCCCTCGCCCAACAGATGGCCCGTCCGAATGAAATCTAAGGGTCTGTTTGGTTCAAATGAGGGGGAGGGAGGGGATGAATTTTAATGGAGGGAAGGGGAGGGGAGGGGAGGTGAGGGATTTTTTTAATCAGATAAATGTTTGGTTCAAAAGAGGGGAGGGGAGAGGAAGAGAGAGATTTTAATTAAAAATATGTTTGGTTCAGGAGATGGAAGGGAGAGATTTTATTAATAATTTGCATTTATATCCTTATGATCTTATATAAGTGATAGGATATTCAAATGTGAAAAATTCATGCATGTTTTTTTTGTGATAAAATTTCTATTATTGATTATCTAAAAAATTATTTATTTATCCCATAACATTAAAAAATTGAGTATACTTGATTCAGATTATAACTCTCCAACATAAATTAAACTATACGCCGATAACAACATTTGAATTGTGATGAATTATCTAACAAAACAAATACATAAAATAAATTATTATTAAATATTAATGGTTTAAAATGTTTAATAAAATAAATGGTTTAAAATCTGATATAAAAGAAAATATGATATGATACATAATAAAATTAGAAGAAAAAAACGAATATAACTAAACATAATTTTTTTTATAAAAAAAAAAAAGTATAATGATTATGATTTATATTAAGTAAAAAACTATAAAATAATTTAAAGTTGGAGAATAATTATAATAAATTGATGGAAGCAATCGAAAAAATCACACAGAAGAGAAATAGTAACACGAAAAAAATAAATAATTTTGAAATAATAAAATTAAATTGAGGATATTTTAGTAAATATAATATTTTTTTAATTATCAAAACTCACTTTCCCTCCTCTCCCCTCCAAATCCCCCCAATTCGGAGGGAAGCAAAAAATGTGTTTTGAAGGGATTTTGCTCCCTTCCCCTTCCCTTCCCCTTCCCTCCTAAAATTTGAACCAAACATATTTAATTAAAAATTTCCCCTCCCTTCCTCTCCCCTCCCCTCCCCTCCATCTACTCCAAACCAAACACACTCTAAGGGATTCGCCCGGGAGGGTCCGCAAACGTAGGACTCATGCAATAGAAAGTCCCCACTGGATCCGAAAAGATATTAATTAATAACTCTCCCTAGAAAGTGGGGAACGATTAAGACCGCGTCCAGGGGGAAAACCCTAGGAACACCTATAAATACATTATTCCTCAAGGGGATAAATGAAAGACTCAAGTAATACACACTTGCTACTACCCACTACTATTCAAAGAGCACTTCACTTCTAGTAACCTTAACACCGTCAATCTAACCATCCACCTGCAAATCAGCAACGCCGATCGCCAACAGGGCCTCTAACCTCACATGAGCTAACCACTTAAATAGCCTCAAAAACCACCGTATAGGGCTACTCTTTGCCACGAGTTAGTCCTCACCCACAAACATGTAATATACCTACTAAGGCCTCTGAGCCTTCTTGCCCGTATGGGAAACACATATACTTTTTGGACAATACATACTCTATCAAATGGATTCTGGCTCAGGTAAAATTACTTGGAAATAATAGTACCAATACTTGTTCGATCTCTATGTCTGATTTCTATACTATTAAAGCTTTTGATGTTACAATCCGTCTTCCTAGAGCTCCCAACATAAAATAAGTGCTTTGGGCTTGTTCTGGACTGGGCCAACGGCCATGCGCGACCCAATCCATGATTGCTATAGTACCGACCCAAACGCCTGGATCCAGTCCATTAAGGGGACAAAAGTACCCTTTTGCCCCTACAACCGGTCACGGACTGCTCAGTCCTGCCCGGAGTTATTGCCCGTCACACACGGACTACAACTCCCCGACAGCTGACGAACAGATGCCCGCAACTACCTTCCTGCCCGGTATAACGGCTAGTTTGGGCATCCTGCCCGTCATAACGGCTAGTTTGGGCAGTTACCTATTCTTCAGGAAAACTGTTATTTCGCCCTGAAAATAGGACCGTTGGCCACGCGCTGGGGAACATTATATAAACCCTCTCATTTGAGAGGGTCAGGTATCAAATATTCATCCTAAGAATACACTTTGTACTTGCCCTTTTTCTCTGACCCTTTCTTACTTGAGCGTCGGAGTGCCTTGCAGGTACACCCCCTCCTCTCCTCATCAACATTTCGAGCACCTTGTCCATCTGACGACTAGCATACGTGGACCTGTTCGAATACTCCGGATCAGTGGCGTCGTCTGTGGGAACTCCTTGTTCTCCCCTTCTTTCTTTCCTCCTCGGAAACTAAAAGATCAAAACATACTTTCTTTGATCCGCCCACATATGGTCGCTCAGAACTCCGCAAAAGGTGCTGACGTTACGGTTCTCGTTCCCGTCAACAAGATGGACGTTGACGGCAGTTCTTTGTTACTTTCTGATCCCTGTTTCCTTCGAGACGGGGCTACTGCATCTCCAACTCCTCCTCCCACCGAGCAAGGAGGCAAACAGCTACCGTCGCGTGAACGACCAATTCCTGGCCCTCCCAGCGCCAACCTGGCCGTTGCAGCTCTTTTGGAAGCTGTCAACCGCACAAACCTCCTTATCTTGCAGCAAGGAGAGAGAATAGGAGCTCTCGAGGAAGCATCTCTTCCAAGATCCTCTCCTCCAAAGAGTAAGCACCGAAAATCAAGAAGCCCTCCACCTAGGCGTGGAGAAGACCATCGATCGAGGCATGAGCCTGAATCACAACACATTCGCAAGCGCGACCAGATTTCCCCGCGAGATCGATCATCACCAAGACACAAGAGAACGAGGCAGGATAGGCATTCTCCACCTGTCAGACCTCGTGACCGGCTACGTTCACCCACACCTTGCAGAGACCGCCGTCGCGAGCGCAAACAATGGTCACCATCAACTCCAAGTTCAGACAGCGACGACGAGCCTCGCGACCCGTTGTCCCGCAGGATCTTGGCCACCCGTCTCCCTAAAGGACTCGAGAAGCCTCCGTCTCTAGGGACTTATGATGGAACCACTGACCCAGACGAGCACATAGAAAACATAGATGCTCTTTTGGACTACAGAGGGGTACGAGGAGCCATCAAATGCCGCCTGTTCCCGACCACGCTCCGGAAGAGAGCAATGACATGGTACAAGCAACTGCCAGAGGAATCCATTACATCCTGGAGGCAGCTGGGGAGGATTTTCTCCCGTCACTTTACTGCATCGCGACACCATCCAAAGACCGAGGCATCCCTCGGAGCTGTCGTACAGGGAAGGGATGAGCCTCTTCGGGCTTACATTGAACGGTTCAACAAGGAGGCCGTCCAAGTGCCAACAACCGACGACATGAAGAAATTCCTACACGAGCAGGGATTACGTCCAGGCTCAGACTTCGCGAAAGCCATCGGCCTCGATCCACCGAGGAACCTTAACGCCCTTCTCCTCCAAGCCCAGTCGCATATACAGTACGAGGAGAAGGTTGCTGCACACTCTGTTCGGGCCTCTCGGCACCATGAAGGTGCCCGCTCGTCCAGAGCCGAAGAAACCTCGACATCCCGTCGAGGAGATAAAAGACGCGACGATCGGCCTCGCGATGCACGCGAACAGAAAGGACCTTCTGGACGGTTCCATGACTATACCCCCCTCACTGCCTCGAGGGAGAAAATCTTGTCCGAGTATGCCAACTCGGAATTCAAGCAAGCGGGAATCCGTTTCCCCAAACAGCTGCCGGCTAGACCGGGTGTAGACAAATCCAAGTATTGCCGCTTCCACAAGAGTCACGGTCATACGACGGAGGAATGCATCCACCTCAGAGATGCAATAGAGTTCTTATTCGCGACGTCCACCTGAAGCAGTTCGCGAAGAAGAAAGATGCTCCCCGACAGGAAGCCCAGGAGAGCAAAAAGGTTACAGAAGAGACTCCGCCCTCTGATGACACCAACGTACAGGTCGCTATGTCCATAACTCGGCCAGAGGACTTCCGCATCCCTGATAGTCTGTCCGTCTCCACGTACCTCGCTGCTCACAGCTCGTGGGAGGCCTTCCCGTAAGCCATGGTCATTTCTGGTGGTGGATTCAACAAAATCATGGTCGGCTCCGTCAAGAGGAGATTCGATCAATTGATCAGCAAAAGCTCCAATGAAGTCACTACGCTGGACACCACCCACCAAGGATCCGTTCCTATTTCCTTCTACAAGGAAAAGCTCCTCGGCGGAGCACCGAACTCAAGCATTCCGCTGCTTATCCGAGCAAAGATGGCGAACTTCGACGTTCGCAGAATACTCGTGGACCAGGGCAGCTCGGTTGATATAATGTACAACCATCTGTTCGAAATGCTGCAACTGAATGACTCTCACCTTACTCCATACGTTGGATCCGACCTGCAAGGATTCAACAGAACGGTGACAAAGCCCCGGGGTTACGTAGAGCTCATCGTAACCTTTGGTTCAGGAGAGACAACCCGAGCAATTAAAGCACAATTTCTGGTAATTGAATGCCCATCACTATACCAGTGCATTTTTGAAAGGCCAACCCTGGCAGAGTTGATTGTTGTACCTTCCACCGTACATCTCAAGATGAAGTACTACACTTCTAAAGGGATGGTCGCCACCCTCCACGACGACATCGAAGCTGCCCGTCGGTGTTTTGAAGCAGCATCAAAAGGACTAAGCACCATCTCAGCAGGACCAAGGACTTCTGGTCGTTCCCCCCTGCCCAGCAGCTCCGAGCAGCCAAAACCGCTCCCCCAGGTCGAATCTATCGATTTGGACAACCATTTTAGCGAGGAAGATCACGCCAAGGACCCAACGAAGTCGAGCAGCCAGTCCAACAACATCGGCCATCTCCTGCGCCCCGTCCCAGATGGCAACTTCGAGATCGTTCAGTTCGGAGAAGACCCCCAACGGGGAGTAAAGATCGGAGCAGACCTCCCCGACCTGGCCAGGAGACAACTAAAGGTATGCCTCCGGGAGAACGCAGACTTGTTCGCATGGAGCGCTGCTGAAATGCCAGGATTGGACTCATTCGTCGCTTGCCACCAGCTTACAATTGATCCGGTCGTCAAAGCCGTTGCCCAGCACAGAAGGAAACAGTCCCCGGAAAAGATGGAAGCCGCGGAGAAAGCTGTCAAAGACCTTCTAGAAGCTAGGTTTATTTCTGAGGCCAAATACACTACATGGCTCTCAAACGTTGTACTTGTAAGAAAAAATAATGGCAAATGGAGGATGTGTGTTGACTATACCGATGTTAATAGGGCCTGTCCGAAGGACGCCTACCCCCTCCCCAATATCGATAAGCTCGTAGATAACTCAGCAGGTTTTAAGCTTTTATCGTTCCTCGACGCCTACTCGGGCTACAATCAAATCCCAATGGCCGCGAGCGATAAAACTTACACGCCCTTCATGACCGAATCGGGCAACTATTACTACAACGTAATGCCCTTCGGGCTAAAGAACGCCGGCGCTACGTACCAACGAATGATGAACAGAGTCTTCCAAGGACAAATAGGCGACATGCTCGAAGTATACATGGATGATATGATCGTCAAGCCCCACGAGGAACTAGATCATGTCACCCATCTTCGCAAAATCTTCGAGCAAGTAAGAAAGTATCAAATGTGTTTTAACCCAGAGAAGTGCACGTTTGGTGTACGGGCAGGTAAATTCCTCGGCTTCTACCTAATAGAACGAGGAATCGAAGCTAACCCCGACAAGTGTCGGGCATTCTCTGAGTTCCCAACGCCCACGTCTAAGAAGAACATCCAATCCCTTAATGGGGTGCTTACTTCGTTGTCCTGCTTCGTGGCAAAATCTGCCCAACACGCCCTTCCTTTCTTCAAGCTCTTGCGGAAAGAAGCAACGTTTGAATGGACCGAGGAATGTGAAACATCCCTCCTTCACTTAAAGCAAGCTCTGTCGAAACCGCCCGTATTATCATGACCAGATACTGGGGAAGTCTTGTTCCTATACCTCGCCGTCACTGCCGAGGCCGTTAGCACCGTTATCATTTGCGAGAATCCTGGCGGACAAAAACCAATATACTTCACGAGCAAAGCATTGCAGGACCCAGAGTTGCGATATCAACAGATAGAGAAGGTAGCATTGGCCCTCGTCAACGCTGCCAGACGACTGAGACACTATTTCTTGGCTCACACGATCGTGGTAAGAACGGATCAGCCCATAAAGCAATTGCTGGGACGACTAGACATGGCAGGCAGAATGCTCAAATGGTCATTGGAACTGTCCGAGTTCGACATCCAGTATGAAAGCAGGAAAGCTCTTAAGGCCCAAGCTCTGGCCGATTTCGTAGCGGAAATGACGTTCTCAGACTCCCCGGTCCACATAGCAAACAGGTGGACCATCTATGTAGATGGAGCATCCAGCTCGACCGGCAGCAGGGCAGGGGTAATTTTGGAGAACGACGAAGGGACCATAGTCGAGGCTTCTCTCACATTGTCCTTTCCCATGTCGAACAACCAGGCCGAGTATGAAGCCTTCCTCGCCGGTTTGCGCATAGCCGAAGACCTAGGGGATGAAGAAATCATCATCTGTACGGACTATTAGCTCGTAGCCCTCCAGATATCAGGAGAATATCAGACCAAGAACGACAGTCTCTCCGAATACCTAACCCTGGTCAAGGGAAAATTGGAGAGGTTCAGAACGGTAGAAGTGAGACATGTTCCACGCGAACACAACGTGCGAGCATACATCTTGTCCAAACTAGCAAGCACTAAGAGAAAAGGCAGAAACAGGTCAGTCATCCAAGAGATACTTCCCCGGTCCAGCATCGATAAGGGATCCTCGACCCTACACGTACACGCGATCGGGGACAGCGATTGCTGGATGACACCCGTGTACAACTACCTCACCAGGGACGAGCTTCCGGATGACCCCAAGGAAGCCAGCATCATCAGACGAAGAGCTTGCTCGCACGTCATCCTTGAAAACAAACTCTATCGACGAGGCTTCTCCATCCCACTGCTCAAATGCATAGAGGAGGAAGTAGTCCCTCACGTATTACGAGAAATCCACGAAGGCATTAACGCCCAGCACCTAGGAGGAAGGTCTCTTGCCCGCAAGGCCCTCCGAGCAGGGTATTATTGGCCAACCATGCAACACGATGCCAAAGAGCATGTGAAGAGATGCGACAAATGCCAACGGCACGGGGATATGCACCTAGCTCCACCTAACGAACTAAAAAGCATGACCTCCCCGTGGCCATTCGCCTGGTGGGGCCTAGACATCCTAGGACCCTTCGTGACGGGGTCCAGCCAAAACAAATACCTGATAGTAGGCGTAGACTATTTCACAAAGTGGATAGAAGCAGAAGCCTTAGCAAAGATAACAACACTTAACATTCTGCGCTTCTACAAGCGGAATATCCTTGCCCGTTTTGGGATTCCCCAAGCAATTGTCACGGACAATGGAACGCAGTTCACGGACAAGAAGTTCCAAGACTTTGTCGCCCACCTCGGAACAAAGCAGCATTTCGCATCTGTAGAATATCCCCAGACCAACCGGCAGGCAGAAGCGACCAATCGTGTCATTCTTCGTGGCCTCAAGCGAAGACTGGATGAAACGAAGAAAGCCTGGGTCGAGGAGCTCCACAGCGTCTTATGGGCGTACCGCACCACTCCTCAGTCTACCACCGGGGAAACACCTTTCCGCTTAGCATATGGCACGGAGGCTGTTATACCCATTGAAATTCACGTACCGTCCAGAAGGACCGAATCACCTCTAGACGAGGAAATGAATGACGAAGCAATAAGAGAGGAGCTCGACCTTGTCGAGGAAATCCGAACAGAAGCTGCCCTCCGCGAAGCATCTCTTAAGCAAAAAATAGCAATCAGGCACAACACTAAAGTCTTACGACGAGAGTTCGATGTGGGCAGCCTTGTCCTGCGAAGAAACCACTAGGACTCTCGCGAAGGCAAACTAGCAGCCAACTGGGAAGGGTCGTACAGAGTCCGCGCCAGAACAGAGAATGAGGCCTACTTCCTCGAGACCCTCAACAGGGATGAAATCCCTCGACCATGGAATGCTGAAAAACTTAAGCAGTACTACAGCTAAAGTCACAATAGGCTTCCTCGCGTCAAAGGACCACCTAACGGTCATCATGCTCGTTCAGGTACAAACGATGCATACGCACAAAGTGGAATCCCGCTCAAGTACATGAGCCGAAGCTATGCTCGTTGGCGGTCCTCAATCGAGCATCGCCTTCGCCCAAGTACCACGATTGGCAGAACCCTAGCTCGCGATGGGACGTTCACGCTGTGACCTCAGGCCTCAATCGCGACCTGAGATCCGTAACCTCGCCAGGACCTTCCCCGGCTATTCGACCAGTTCTCCACACTGGCGAATTCACACACAACGAGCAATCTTTCAAAAGAAAGCTCTGTTGACAGACACACCCTCCGACGGGCAGTCATACATGCACCGCTAATGTAAAGCATAGCAATATAAACAAAAATCATATAAGTAACAAAACCGGCCAACATAAACCGGACATAAAGTAAAAAAGGCCACAAGGGCCAAAGATTGTACGAATTACACAAAAAGGGGGGGGGCACGCCCCCCTAAATCAAATAAAATTACAACAAACTACAAGGCACGCAAGCCGGCAAAACATCATCTGCAAACATCATTCCTCGGTGTCTTCGACTCGTTCATCATTAGGCGAAGAAGTCTGGGTTCTAGCTTGGCCGACAAGGATAGACTCTGGCATCACAATTTGCCCGTCTTTAACGTACGCCAGGAAATTGGTGCCTTCGGTCACCAAATCAACACCAGGATTCACCACCTGAAGCTGAGACACTGCGTTCTTGAAGGATTCCTCGCCGAGCACTACGTTGTCATCCTCAGCCACCACCAGTCGGGCAACTAACTCTGACCTTGTCTTTAGCATCTTCACGTCCTCAGGCTCCTCCTCGCCAGGAGCATTGGCCGCCTGCAGTTGCGCAACCAAATCCTCAGTGGCCTTTTTCTCAGCCTCGAGTGTAACCATCTCCCCCTTCAACCGGGCAACCTCCTCGCCCTCCTTTTCCTTCGCCTCCTTGGTAGCCTTAGCTTCCTCCCTGGCCTTCCTCAAGCTCTCCTCAAGAGCGGTCACCTTCCCTCGGGCGATAGTCAGCTCACTCTCAGTGGTCGCGTCCCCCTCGGCATAGGTGGCCGCCATCTCCAGCAGCCTGACCACCGCAGAGGCATCCTGGGCCACCAGCGCCCTCTTGCTCAGACGGTCCAGGATTTGCAGATGCAGAGAATCGGCATGAGGAATCACCAAAGAGGTCCCTTCAAAGAACCTCTTATCCAATACACAAGGAGGCAGCTCGAATTTCGCTTTCTCTGGCGCCTTGCCCAGATCCACTGCCTCGTTCCTTGGACGTTTAGGCCTGGTCGCCAGGGGCATTGGAGACCGTTGAACATTGGCCGGAGAAGCATTCCCCTGAGGAGGCTGGGAAGGACCAACCGCACGGGCAGGGGAAGGATGAACCTTAGTAATAGCAGCTGCAGCAGCTTGTTTCCGCACGGCCACCTTCCTCACCATCCTTTCGTGGGCTGAAGGCATAGTGGCTGCAAAAAGACAAAAACAGGCGTCAGACAATAGAAATTAACGAGCAATGCAAAGCAATATGTTAAGGCTAAATACCGAGCAGATCCATGGCATCTCTATAAGTTTTGCACCCCAGCAGTGCCCTAACATTAATAAAACGAGCCTCCACCCGTTGGCTACCATCGGCCTCGAGGATCGCCTCCTTCTTCTTCGTGATGCACTCGACCATCCGGAACGAGCTCATGTACTGCAACAACCTTCCATATGAAGCAGCATCCCCCTCGTCCAAATTCTCAGGCTAAAAAACATAGTCTTTTGGGGGCTTCGTAAAATGCTCCCCAGTCCAATGAAAGGGATATTTCAACAACATCCGCCCGATGTATTTCCCCTCCTCGTTAATCCTATCTTCGCCGTTCTCGTCCACTTCAATCTCCCAGTAGAACGTACTATCCTCGGCAGCCTCCGACACGGGCTCCACGACGAAGTACCTCGTCTTAAATGTCCGTATGGACTCAGAGAAAGGTTTGAACAGCTTACGCGGCTGCTTCAGGGAGACCCAACCGTAGCTCCTCCCAGAAGTCTGTCGTTGGAGGTGGAAAACGCTGAAGAAGAAGGGGATGGTCGCCCCTATTTGCAGGTGCTCGCACACCAACTCGAACGCTCGCAGGAAGGCTAACGAGTTGGGATGAAGCTGAGTGGGGGCCAAGCGAAGATGTAAGAAGACAGACTGCTGGAAATCCGTGAATGGAAGCCTCAAGCCCAGCTCTTTGAAAACATATTCGTACATCGTAAAGCGCTCTCCATAATTCGTGCAGACGCGCTCGTCAGCAGTGGGGAAATGGACTCTCCAGTTCCCGTCATCTCCCACCGTCTGGAAACAATCCCCTATGTAGGTCGCGAATTCAGACGCATGCTCAGAGGGTTCCGCCACCTCCCATTCCTCGACTTTATTCTCCGCTGCACCCTCCTCGGATACCTCCTCCTCGGGCACCTCTTCCTGATCATCGTCCAACAGTTCATCCTCTTGCTCATAGTACATGTCCTGCTCGGTGGACCCATTCGAGGACTGAGTGCTACTGCTCCCCGAGGAACCAGATTCCTCCTCGGACGAATTTAATACAATCTCTCCACGGGGCCCCGACGCCATCACCTGAAAAGCAGAGAAAGACAGTGAATTCGACAGCTAATCAAATCCACCCTTCCACCGCTGAACAAGTGAAAGGGCGCGCTAAGGGCTGAGGACGACGTCCCCGGCCTAAGCCCTGACAACACTACGAAAAAGTCTCCCCGCGAGACAATGCCCGGAACTCTCCTATCACACGAGGAACTTCTCCAAAGCAAGACCACAAGGTTTTTATTTAACTCATAACTCCGTAAAACACAACGCTAGAATGGTCACGTGCACGTCACCATCGCGACGACGTCACAGACAGACTCTTCACACACAGCGTAACAACAGGCTAACGGCGGTGGAGACGGCGGAGCCACCCTCCACCACCAGCGGCCACCACATATACAACCCTAAGTCTCCTAAAATCTAGCCTAACCGCATGCAATGTCTAAATAAACATCAATAAGGAGCAAAACAAAGAAAAGAGACAAGTTACTTATAAATAGAAGACTGAAAAAAAAAGTTGCTCGGAGCTTCAAACGGCGAAGGATGCAACGGGCAGATTTCGCGAGCAGGAAATTTGGTGAAGATTGAAGGAAAAAGTTCAGAATGAAAATTTTCCCTCCTATTTATACAGGAGGTCACGTGCAGCCCCACGCGCACATAGGTCATGATGACTACCCGCTAGCCATCATTGCCTAAGCGGCAGCGACACAAGTTCCAACACACACGTGGCAACCCCCGTATCGTTTCATATTCCGCTAGACTGTTGGTATCCATCTATAACGGGCAACGCTTAACGACCACGACCAACAGTCACAGCGGGCAATAGAAACCACGGGCATCCACAGCCAACGAGCGAAACACTCCACTTCCCCGGGACTGTACGCTATCCTTAAGTCATCACCTCCGCGCTCGGAAGTAACGACTTGGGGGGCTACTGTTCTGGACTGGGCCAACGGTCATGCGCGACCCAATCATTGATTGCTACAGTACCGGCCCAAACGCCTGGATCCAGTCCATTAAGGGGACAAAAGTATCCTTTTGCCCCTACAACCGGTCACGGACTGCTCAGTCTTGCCCGGAGTTATTGCCCGTCACACACGAATTACAACTCCCCGACAGCTGACGAACAGATGCCCGCAACTACCTTCCTGCCCGGTATAACGGCTAGTTTGGGCATCCTGCCCGTCATAACGGCTAGTTTGGACAGTCACCTATTCTTCAGGAAAACGATTATTTCGCCTTGAAAATAGGACCGTTGACCACGCGCTGGGGAACATTATATAAACCCTCTCATTTGAGAGGGTCATGTATCAAATATTCATCCTAAGAATACACTTTGTACTTGTCTCTTTTCTCTGACCCTTTCTTACTTGAGCGTCGGAGTGACTTGCAGGTACACCCCCATCCTCTCCTCATCAACATTCCGAACACCTTGCCCATCTGACGACCAGCACACGTGAACCTATTCGAATACTCCGGATGAGGGTTCCTCCTAATCAGCGATGATGCAAGTTCAATTGTGATGGAGATTTTAGTTATACTTTGAATGCCGTGGTGGCTTATTTAGGAATAACAAAGGATATTTTTTGTTAGGCTTTATTGATGCAGTTTACTTGGATCACCTGTTTAGGATGAATTCTTGACCGTTTTGAAATCATTTGAAATAATAAAAGATCGTAGTTGGCTTAAGATTTGGATAGAAACATATTATATCATGGTTGTCAAAGCTTTTTCCAACCCCTTTTTTAATTCTTTGGAGAGTGAGAAACATGTGGCTATCGTGTTTAGATTCATCTAACAACACTAACATTATGATCACTCACATATACAACCCCATCATTATGTGGTTAACTTACATCACATTTTTGTATTATCTTTTGTAACTCGTCTTCTTTTCAGCATATTAGCCTTTATTAAAAAAACAATTTAAAAAAATAATGTTTGAGATATATTTTTTTTAAAGAAATTATATTATTTTAATTATGTTTTAATCTTCAATAATATATATTTATAATATATATTTTTGTTATTGAATTTCAAAATTATATGATTTTGTTTTTTTATTTTAGAAAAAATGCGTTAAATTTTTGTATACTATTTTATATATTTATTTATTAAAATCATTTTTAAAAATACAAACAACAATTTATTTTTTTAAAGATAAAAAAATCCCACTTCTCTTGGATATATCAATATTATTCCCAAAACTATTGTATTATTTTCAAATAGCTTAGTATCAATATTCTTTTTATAAAGATTGCCAATACTTTTATGACTTTATTTCTATGCACAACAAATCACAATCATTCATGTAATTATGAAATTAAAGTAAAATTAAAATCAATTAATTTTGATAATTTTATAATTATAATTAATTAAAAGTGTAAAAAGATTTTATATTAACTATATTTATAAATTAAATCATTCTCATCTATATTATTATTTAAAAAGAAATTAAAAACACTTGATTGAGATGATAAAAAATTCATTTTCTTTTAATTTGACGTTGTTAAATATACCTCTCTAAATTATACCTCACCCTGAATTGTCACGACATTATCTAAAATCATATTCCTTCTGTTTCATATTAAAAATAAATTTTAGTTTTTAAGGTAAATTGAATAATTAATGTATTTAATTTATATATAAATTATATATATAAAAAAAGTAAAATTTATTTATACTATAGAATATATGGAATAGTTATGATGAGATTGAAAATTTAAAGGTCTGAATCAATATTTTTATCTTTTAATGGTAATATTAGAAAAAAATCTTTAAATTTACCAAATATAAATCTCTTAAACTAACTAATAATAAGATAATTTAGGATTATATATATTTATTTTAATGCTAATAGAAATTTGTTGTACTTGTACACATACTCAATCAAAATAAATATTTTATATAAATAATTTACAAATCAACTCAAACAACAGGATCCAAAAATTAATACTATATTTATATATATATATTAAATAGACGTGTAAAAAAAATACTAGTGAATTTTAATAAAAAGAATCATCCAAAATATATTTTTGTTAAATAAATAAATAAAAGAAATAAATTTGATTTGTTTAGTAAAGGACAAAATGGGTATTTTAAAAATTTAAACCCTTGATTGCCTCTTCTCCCTTGCTGCCGTTTCTCGTCTATTCCCCTTATAACCCCCAACACTTCCGCCATCTCTCTCTCTCTCTCTCTTATATATAAACATTACTCACTAGTACTTATACAACGCATTCTCTTGTTTATTTTGGTTACCTCTCTCTGTTTTCTTCTTACGCCGCACACCCTCTGTAATCTCAACACTTCTCAACGTTCTCTCTGTTTGCTGTTTCTAATCGATTGATTCAACGGTATTGCTTCTGTTTCTCTTTCTTGTTCTTTGCGCTCTGTTTTTCCCCTTTCCGGTACTTCAAAATTATTATACCAAAAAGTATGGAATCGTTTATATAAGTGGTTTTTGAATTACATTTGAAGTCTATTTGGTGTGTAATGTTTGATTTTTTTGAGAAAGGGTTGGAGGGAAGGAATGAGAAAGAAAGCTTTGAAGTAGGGTTTAGGGTTTAAGGTTCAAGGTTCTCTTGGTTTTTTTAATAGAGAAATTTTAGATTTTCATGAGAAGGGTTTTTGGTGGTATATAATATAAAGATTGAAAATGTGAATGCTAACTTTGATTTCAGGGGTATAAGTCTAACTCTTGAAAAAGTATGAAATTGATTATGTTAGTAGTGTTTAAATTACATTTGAAATCTATGTGGTGTGTAATGTTTAATTTTTATGAGGGGTTGGAGGGAAGGAATCGTAAAGAAAACTTAGAAATAGGGTTTAGGGTTTAAGGTTCTTGGCAGTGTTATGAAATAGCGGCGCCATGGCATGGCAGATATAAATGACGGTTTTTGAGCTCGCCACAATGATAACTATCGGCCGATATTGCAGGGTTTTCTGCCATAATCCTCTATAATGGCTTCATAAAGCGGCCGATATGGCGGGATAGACATGCCAACGTAGGTTTGATGAGTGGTAAATGAGAAGGGTTTTTGGTGTTTTTAATCTAGATTGAAAAGTGCTAACTTTGATTTTAAGGGTATAAGTAACTTTTGAATAAGCTATTTGGTGACTCATAGGCTTGTTTTCTTTTAAGTAAGATTTTTGCCATGGCAGATTTTTTCCCGCCGCCATATATGAAGAGGATGCCCACTTTTTTCGAATTCATACTTAAATGTGACCTGCTTTTATATGAAGTGCTAAAATCACGTGGTAGTTTGTAAGTTTTGACAGTATTAAAGCCTTAGGTGATTTTCACATCATGTTTTAATTTTTTATGACGAGGCTCTACGTTGTTTGTATGAGTTTGTCCTTAGAAACGGAAGCTTTTTAAAATCTTACGAATCCTACTCTTGTTTGGTCAATTTGTTAATAATGTTTTGTTTAAAATGTAATTCTTAGCTTGTCTTGTTAATATGTGATTTCATTTCCTTTTTTTGCCCTTTAAATGTTCCGTTTTTTGTTTGTTTTATAGGACGCTTTAATGGAGTTTCAAAATTGTATTATTACTCCTATTATTAACAATGAGAAACCTGATTCAGAAATTATTACTCCTATTATTAACAATGAGAAACCTGATTCAGGAACACAACCCAATAAGCGGCAGAAAAAGAAGTCTATTGTGTGGGATTACTTCACGGTGGAACCTGTTGTAGCTGGATGTGCCAGAGCTTACTGTAAACAGTGCAACAAATCGTTTTCTTATATAACGAATTTAAAAGTAGCTGGCACAAGTAATTTGAAGAAGCACATTTCTTTGGGAATCTGTCAAGTAATGCAGAAGAAAAGTCAGCCGGCAAACTCACATCCTGTAAATGAAGTAATGAGGCAGAAAAGTCAACAACCAAACTCACATCCTGTAAATGGTGTAAATGGTGGTTTGCAGGTTAATGGCATTCTACCAAACTCACATCCCATTAATGGTGTAAATGGTGGTTTGCAAGTTAATGGCACTCTACCAAAATCACATCCCGTTAATGGTGTAAATGGTGGTTTGCAGGTTAATGGCATTCTACCAAAGAAAAGGCAAAGAACTACACCTACCTATGCTGGTAAAGGTGTCTCATTTGACCAGGCGCGTTGCAACGATGACATTGCTAAAATGGTAATCTTACATGATTATCCTCTTGATATTGTGGAACAACCCGGTTTCATTGCTTTTGCACAGACTCTTCAACCCCAGTTCAATCCATTGCGTTTGAATTCTTTTGAAGGGTATTGTGTTTCTATGTACCTCAGAGAGAAGCAAAACTTATTAGATCTTATTAATGGGATTCCTGGACGACTCAACCTGACATTGGACGTGTGGTCGTCGAACCAGACAACAGGGTATGTTATTATTAGAGGACACTTCATTGATAGTGATTCCAACTTACATCATCCTATTCTCAATGTTCTTACAGTGCCGTTTCTTGATTCTGATGAACTCATAAACCAATCTATAATGACCTGTTTATCTGATTGGCATTTGGAGGGTCGGGTACTTACCCTTGCACTCGATAAGTCTTTCTCAAGTGAGACCATCAAGGTAAATTTGCGAGGCCATCTCTCTATTAATAACCCTGTGATTCTCAGTGGTCAGTTATTAAACCGGAATTGTTACGCCCGTGTTCTCAGTCGCCTTGCAGTAGATGCACTACAGGCAATGAGTGGAACTATTAGCAAAGTTCGTGAGTATGTGAAATTTGTGAAATATTCTGAATCTCGTGAAGAAAGGTTTATTAAGCTTAAGCAACAACTACAGGTACCTAGTTTGGTGAATCTATTTATCGATGACCATTATAAATGGGATACAACATACCATATGCTTGTAGCTGCCTGGGAATTAAAGGAAGTCTTTGCTTGCTTGGATACTCATTGTCCTGATTTCACAATGACTCTAACTATGGATGACTGGAAGCAGGTTAAAACTCTTTGCACATGTTTGAAACATTTGTACGAAGCATCTCGCATTTTAACTACCCGACCATATCCAACTGCAAACTTATTTTTTGCTGAAGTGTCAAAACTTCATATGGAGTTGACTATTGCAGCCTTCAGCCAGGATCTTTTTCTTAGCAGTTTGATTTTGCCTTTGCTCCAGAACTTTGATCAATATTGGAGAGATAGCTGTCTCATCTTGGCCGTTGCTGTAGCCATGGATCCACGGCATAAAATGAAACTTGTGGAAACCACATTTTCTAAGATATTTGGAGAGAATGCTGAGCCGTGGATAAGGATAGTCGAGGATGGCCTTCACGAACTATTCATTGAATATAACACTGAAATGCTTCATTTTACCGCAACAAATGGTGGTGGAGAAGGGGATGAGATTATGTTAACAGTAGAGCCATATGAAGGGCCGGTTGATGGTTCTCTTTTTGTAGACGAAGGTGAATTTTCCGACTTTGAATTTTGTGCATCTGATATGGCTTGTTTGCAGCCATATAAGTCAGAATTGGACGAGTATTTGGAAGAACCTCAACTGTCTGAAGCAACAGAATTTGATATTCTGAACTGGTGGAGGTTAAATCAATCGAAATATCCAACATTGTCTAGAATGGCATCTGATATCTTGTCTATGTCAATATCTACCGTCTCTCCCGATTCTGTTTTTGACACAGGAGTCAGAAAAATGGATAATCACCGAAGTTCGCTAGAATCCCATACACTCGAAGCCCTTATTTGTGCCAAGGATTGGTTGCAACATAAATCTTTACCCAAAAATGTTTCAAATACACTTGAGACAACAAAATTTCAGAGATAGGTGATAGATTCTCAAGTAGCTCTTAGGTATTCATTCAAGTTTTGAAACTGTAATTCAGCTCATTTAGTTTTGTGTGATAATTGTCAATATATGTTTTATAGAATAGAAAGTTATTAATTCTATTCGACTTGTTCTTTTTGAAAACTTAACTCATGAGAGTTACAATTAGCAACTGCTTTAACATACTTTCATAGTTTGAATTGAAAACCAGAAACATTTTTTGTTTCTTACATTCAATATAAAGCAAATTATTCTTTTTGTCTTATCTTCCATTGTAGTTTTTATTCTTTTTGGGTAAATTTGGCCTAATTATTCCCTACTTAGTTGTAGATGGGTGTGTGCATACCCATAGTTGAAGACAATATTTGTCTGTTTGGAATTTTACAGCGAGCTTGATGAAATCATGGTGATACTTAGATTTTGTTGAGTATCTAAAATGTAACTATTTTGCACTTTATTCATATCTTTTGTAAAGTGAAGCAATTTTAGCTTCTCTATAATGATTTAATTCTTATTTTTCTTTTGACGCATTATTTACATTCTGTTTAATACTGTTTTTATTTTTGAAAAAAAAATCTACAAAGGGCGGTTGTTAGGTGAGATCTGATGTGTTCTTGGAAATTTTAATTTGGTTTATTCCATTTCTGAGGATTGATGTTGAGGGTTTGCATCGTTTTATGGGTTGTTTAATAGTCTGGGGTTCTCTGATTTCATTTGTCAAATGAATCTTGTCGACTTTTCCCTCTTAGGTAGGAAGTTTATTTGGTTTTAAACAAATGTGGGTGTGGGTGTTGCTAGTAGACTTGATAGGATCCTTGTGTCTGGTGCATAGTGTGAGATGTGAGGTCAGATGTCTCAGTGAGTCATTTTTATAGATGTGTCTGAGCGTTGTCCTGTCATTTTTTGCTATGCGAAGCAGTTGCGGAGGCCTAAGTCTTTTAGATTCAACAATCATTGGCTAACGCATAATCAGTTCAGTGAGGTGGTGCTTTCTAGTTGGTCATTGGCTGACGCATAATGAGTTCGATGAGGTGATGCAGTCGTGGGGGCATAAGTCTTTCTCTTGTTTAAAGAACAATTTCTTGAATGTAATCCATGAAAGATTGTATCTCCTTTTTGTTACACTGTGTGTTATTTGTTGTTGAGGGAAACCAAAAAAAGAGAGTTGATCAATCTTGTAATATTTCAATTTTGATCAAGCTCCTGATAGCCATCAAGAACCAAGACCTATTTTTATCTAGAAATTTGAGAGAACCTTGTGTGTGTTCTTCTTTCACCAACCTTTATATCCCTGTGACTAACATCCTAGAATGTGGATCCTGTGAGAATTTGTGTGTGTGTATGTGTGAAAATCTTTTGACACTGTTCATCATCTTCAACCTTAGTTCTTATCTAGTGTTGTAGGCCCTCATCTCTAAGGGTGTGTTTGTTATAGTAGAAGATGGAAAGAGAGAGACATAGAAGAGAGAAGTATAAAGGAAAGATGTAATTTCTTCTGTTTGGATTGCAAAGAAATTGAGAAGAGAGATTTGTTTTTGGTGGGTCCCACAACATTTTTGAGTCTTCGCTAAACAGCGAAGAAAATGAACAGTACCGTTTAATTTTGTTTCAATTTCATTATTACCCCCTTCCACTAATCCTACACAATAGTAATAAACCTTATAATTATTCTTAATTTTTTAAACAAAATTAATAGGCTTAATTACTTAAATCTTCTAAAATTAAATTCATTCAATTAGTTAAGTATTTACAAATATAAATAATATGATTTCTTTTTATTATAATTCTTATTTAATTTATTAATTAAAATCAAATAAAAATTAAATTGATTTGTACAAGTACTTTATTATTTAGGGGCATATTTGTACTTTCACAAATAAGTAATATTTCTTTCTTCTCTATTTCTCTTCTTTTTATCTTATACCAAACAGTATATCAAATCTACTCTATTTCTCATCTCTTTCTCTCTTTTCACACTCTTTCTTACCTTTTTCTCTCTTCTCATACTCTCTTCACAACCAAACACACCCTAAAGATCGAGTGATTGAGGGATACTAATAGTACATTATAGTGAGTATTGGTGGGGTAGCTAAGATCTTCTTCAGGGACTCGAACGCGTAGTTGCATTCAGTATTCTATTCAAATTCTGTCTTTTTCCTTAGCAACATGTAGAAATGTAGCGCTTGTTGAGTGGATCTGGAGATGAAATCCTGATAGCCTTTGTATATCCTTCTTTGTGGCCGGTCCCATCTGTTTCAACATTTGTCTGGATTGGCATCAATCCTTTTTTCTGTCAAATAAAAACCCAGAAATTTGCAGGCCCTTACCGCGAAGGTGTATTTCTCGATATTAAGCCTCATATTATACTCCCGGACTCCTTCAAATACTCATTGGAGATGCTGAGCGTGAAGTGTGTCAGCACTGGATTTCACTATCATATCGTCCATGTATATTTTCAAAGTCTCCTCTATCTCTTCTCGGAAGATTATGTTCACCATTCTCTGGTAGGTTGCTTCGACATTCTTCAGCCTAAATGGCATGACATCTTATTGGTCATTAGCTTGCTTGGTCATGAATGCGATTTTTACCCGATCGCGTCCGAACATTGATATTTGTTTATATGAAGAGTATGCGTCTATGAATGATATCAACTGATAGTAGGCAAGTTGGTTGATGTTCGGGAGCGAATATGAATCCTTCGAACATGCTCGATTGAGGTCGGTATAGTCGAATCACATCCTTTATTTGCCTGAGACCTTCTTAACTAGGACCACATTAAATAACCATTCAACATACTTTGCTTCCGAAATAAACTTGGCATATAATAGGCCTTTCACTGTGTTTTTGGTAGCCTCGACCTTTTTAGGGGATTGTTTTCTCCGTCCTTGGGACACGCACTCAAAATCGACATCTAGATTCAACCGATGGCAAGCCACCTGACGATAGATATTGAACATTTCGTGCGGAAAGATCACGAAGTGGTCGGCATTTGGTTGTAAGAACTTGATTAACATGGATCTCACTTCGGTGCAGAGCCCGAACCCGATATTAACTGACCTAGCCAAATTTTCTCCTAATTGCTCGGACTCAAACTCGTCGTCTGGGGTAAGTCTAACTCCGTCTTCGCCTGAATCCAAATCGAATACAACATCACCTCTTGACTTCGATACCTGGATTTTCTCACAGATTATTCTCTTGATCCTTCTTGCCTCCTATAAACCCGCACCAATTGCAATTGATGCTCCTTCTTTGTCATGATAGGATACCTTCAAGTGAACGGTACTAAAAAGGATCTTCCTAGAATGCCTTTGAAGACACTTCTGCACGACACTACTAGAAACGGGAGAATCATTTTTCTCCGATGTGTTCCTTCTCCAATCGATAGCATTAGGTCTATCGCTCCGCAAAGACGGGTAACATAATCGTTAAAATCTAATAAGTCACCATAAAAGACATTGCAAGAGCTTCTGTCATCCACTAAAAGTCCTATAAAGACTTTATCGGAAATAACAACCTCGATGACTAATGGTAGTTCAGAGTTTGCGCTTCAGCCGATCTTCTCACTATCTAGGAACCCTAACTCCGATCTATCAACTTGTTGAACTCTTGGGTCAGCGTCTATTAAGAAACAATCAGAGAACGATGAATCCTCAGACAAAGTGATGTTTCAGAATGCGTCGATCAATGATGATGCATGAAAGACTATATTTGAAGCGAAATTAGGTTTTTCAATCATCTTTTTGGATGCTACTGCTTATGCTCGATTAGTTTATGGTAAATATGTTTCTCGAGGTTAAAAACGAGTTGTTCTTGACAAAAAATGCAGGAATCAAAAGTCGTTTTCCACAGACGACACCACTGTTCTGTTTTGGAATCAGAAATATAGTGAGATGTGGAAGTTGCGGTGGAGTAGAGCTTCCAGTGTGGTGGGGCGGGGGTGTACCTGCAAGGTTAAAACTCTGACGCTCAGGTCAGTATGTGAAAGAGTAAAGAGTATTCAAATTGTGTTCGAAACTTGTTACTTGGAATGACGTTATTCCATGTATATAAGGGAGAGGAATAACTATTTTATTATCTTTTTGGCGTGAAACTCGGATAATCGTTAGATGTGTTTGAGGTGTAAATCTCCTACAGCGTATATGATAGTCTAATGGTCAGAGGAAGTTTCCAGAAGTCGACTGTGTATTCAATTGGCTTAAACTTCATTCGGGATGGTTTTCATCAATGTGGTTGTATCAAACGATAATGATAGTTTTAAAATAAAATAAAAAAACTCAAGTATATGTTGGATACTTCGATTTTTGAATAAGCCTTGACTATTGATTTTAGCTCACTTACATTTCCTACACTGTTCTCCTTTTCATTTTCTCCAATGTTTGTTGAGTTAAAACTATGTATTTTGGTTTGAGCTTAATAAATCATAAATAGTTCATTGTGACATAGATGATCTTACATTATTAAAGTTTAACATGTTCTTCATGTTTTGTTCCTCAACACTCTTGTCTTCTTCCTTTCCAAAATTTCCACTTTCTCTTTCTTTGTTCCTCAAGAGAATGATTTCAAACACTCCTTCAAACTCTTTTTCACACTCGTTACTAGAATCTCCTATCCCATTGCTTGAATCTTGCAACTCCATGTATCAATTAAACCAAATTCACTCACACACAATCAAATTAGGTCTCTCTTCAAACCATTTGTTTCTAACTAGAGTTATAATCTTCTGTTGTACATACGAATCGGGGGATGTGTATTATGCACGTCAACTGTTTGAAGAAATTCCACAACCAAGTGTGTTCCTTTGGAATACTATGATCAAAGGGTATTCTAGGATAAGCTGTTGTGAGAATGGAGTTTCCTTGTATAAACTTATGTTGGTTAATAGAATCAAGCCGGATAATTTTACGTTTCCGTTTTTGTTGAAGGGATTTACCAAAGATATGATTTTTAAGTATGGGAAAGTGTTACTTAACCATGCAGTGAAACATGGTTTTTTAGATTCTAATATGTTTGTTCAAAAGGCGTTCGTGCATTTGTTTTCGTTACGCGGGCTAGTGGATTTAGCGCGTAAGATTTTCGACATGGGTGATGGATGGGAAGTGGTCACGTGGAATGTAATGATATCCGGGTACAATAGGGTTAAGCGATTTGAGGAAGCGAAGAGGCTGTTTGTTGAGATGGAGAAGAAATGTGAATGCGTATTGCCGAATTCAGTTACTCTAGTTTTGATGCTTTCAGCATGTTCCAAATTGAAGGATTTAGGTGGGGGCAAGTACATTTATTATAAGTATATGAAAACTGGTATTGTTGAACCTAATCTCATATTGGAAAATGCATTGATTGATATGTTTGCATCTTGTGGAGAAATGGATGCTGCACAAGGTGTTTTTGACGATATGAAGACTCGAGATGTAATTTCTTGGACATCCATTGTTATTGGGTTTGCAAATATTTGTCGGATTGATTTAGCAAGAAAGTATTTTGATCAAATGCCTGAAAAAGATTATGTTTCTTGGACTGCTATGATTGACGGCTACCTTAAAATGAATCGTTTCAAAGAGGTTTTGATGCTTTTCCGCGAGATGCAAGTTTCAAATGTGAAACCTGATGAATTCACAATGGTTAGTATTCTAACAGCCTGTGCTCACCTAGGAGCACTTGAACTAGGTGAATGGGCAAAGACTTACATTGACAAAAACAAGATTAAAAATGATACTTTCATTGGGAATGCTCTAATAGACATGTATTTCAAATGTGGGAATGTTGAGAAAGCAAGGAAAATATTCAATGAAATGCAGAACAAGGACAAATTTACATGGACAGCAATGATAGTTGGGCTTGCTAATAACGGTCATGGTGAAGAATCTCTTACTATGTTTTCAAATATGCTAGAAGCTTCAGTTGCACCAGATGAAATCACCTATATTGGAGTCTTGTGTGCGTGTACGCATGTAGGCATGGTAACGAAAGGAAAATACTTTTTCTCCAACATGACCTTCCAACATGGAATTAGACCTAACGTAGCACATTATGGATGCATGGTTGACCTTCTCGGTCGATCCGGGCATTTAAAAGAAGCCCTTGAAGTCATTTTAAATATGCCACTAAAGCCAAATTCAATTGTTTGGGGATCACTACTTGGTGCTTGTAGAGTTCACAAAAATGTGGAACTAGCAGAAATGGCAGCTAAAGAAATACTTGAGTTAGAGCCTAAAAATGGTGCTGTTTATGTTCTGTTATGTAACATATATGCTGCATGCAAGAAATGGGAAAATTTGCATGAAGTAAGGAAATTGATGATGGAGAGAGGAATCAAGAAAACACCAGGCTGTAGTTTGATGGAAATGAATGGTATTGTCTATGAATTTGTTGCTGGAGACAAGTCTCATCCTCAGTCTAAAGAGATTTATGAAAAGTTAGAAAACATGAAGCAAGAATTGATAAATGCAGGGCATTCACCTGATACATCAGAGGTTTTTCTTGATGTAGGTGAAGAGGATAAGGAAACTTCACTTTATTGGCACAGTGAGAAATTGGCTATTGCTTATGCTCTTATTTGTTCAGGACATGGAGTTACCATAAGAATAGTGAAGAACCTTAGAATGTGTGTGGATTGTCACCATATGGCAATGGTGGTTTCGAAGATTTACGACAGGGAACTAATAGTTAGGGACAAAACCAGATTTCATCATTTCAGGCGTGGTCTATGTTCATGTAATAATTTCTGGTAAATATTTTAACAAATGAAGTGTCCATCAATACCAACATGGTGTGGCACAACAAGTGATACAGGTTTAGCTCCTTAACCATTTGGTCTAGGTTTGATTCTTAACTGGTGCACATGGAAATATATCTTAGTTAGCATGAGAGATTAGTTTCTGCAACTATGTGTTGGGGTAACCTTGATTTATCAAAAATAATCATCCATTTAGAGTTTGAATCTGGATACCTATACAACTCTAGATTTAGTTTAACGACTTCCGATATTCCTTATTTATAACTGTATTATACATATTTATACGAAGTACAATGTATTTTTCTTTTATAATGGGTATTCAAACGGCTGTATTGCTTTTGTCAGGCTTCGAATGACTCGTTATGATGAGACAATTGAAATTCACACTTCTTGATGTTGTTCAATTGCATTGTATATTTGTTTAAGTCAACCATCAGAAATTCAAGCAATTTGATTTAAGATATTCTTTCTTCATTCTTTGATGATCTTTATGGCATCTATATTTTGTTCTCCATTGGCACCATCATCAAGGATTGGATTGAGGTGAGACCAATTTATTGAGTAGTTGATGATACATTTAGGATCGGAGTTGAGCTTTATGTATGCATTTAGATCAAGTTGCTAATTTTCTTTGGCAATTTCTTTTCCCACCCTTATGGTGTGAGTTGCACCACTGAAAATTCAAAAACACCAAATTTTTTCAGAGATGCATATCAGTATGCACTAAAGTCCATTTGTGTCAAAATTTAGTCTGAAGATGCATCTGTGTAGATTTATGGGGTGAATTCGTAGATGCATCTCCAAAAAGACTCCTGAAACCATTTAAGCAACACTTTCATTAAGATGGTTTATCATTTAATCATTAAGTAATATTTTCGGAGATGCGTCTCCGAAAATCTCAAGCAAGAAATTGAATATATGATCACCTTGCATGGTCATCTCTATCACACTCCGTACCTCCTCCATAACCCAAAACTCTTAAAAAAAATTCATTTTCAATCAACTTTTCGACTCCAAATCATCATTATTGTGTTTTATCACATCAAAGAGGGGGCAAAAGAAGCTTCATTTTAAGATAAAGTTCATTCATTCCATGCCTCATTGCTTGCATTAATCTTATTCTTGAGTTGAAAAAATGAACGGTACATTCGGAGATGCATATCCGAATTCACTTGCTATCTGTTTCGGAGATGAATCTCCGAAGTTGCCTGTTACTGTGAACCTTTTTAACCGTTTTTCTATTTTGGTTTGTATTAGATATGGTGCACCCGGATATGTATCCCAAAGCTGCGGTAAGTAATGATGTAAAACCGGATGAAGTGAAAGATGATGTTAAACTGGATGAGGTGAAGGATGGTGTTAAATCAGGTGCTAGACCAGATGATGTCGAGTTATATGTTTGTCAACAAATTAGAAATGAATAACTATTTACTGTTCGTGAACATATGGTTGAATGGATCAGCATGGAGGACACTAAGTTAGGATTTGGCATTGTAGTCGGAAGGTCCGACAGTGGTTATAATATAAGGCAAACATTTGTAACCATGATATGCGAGAGAAGTGATACATATGTTTCACCAATTCGGAAGTTGAAACATGATGACACCAGATCGATAAAGTGTGAGTGTCCATTTAAATTGCACGAATACCATAAGATGGATGATACATGGAAATTTAATGTGATTTCTGGTTTACATAACCATGCCTTACAAACTGAGTTAACCACTCATCTCATTGTATTTCGCCTTAAACCAGAGGAGAAGAAAATTGTTTCGGACATGTATTTAATTAGGGTGGAGTTGAAAAACATACTTGCAGATTTGAAACAGAAAAAACTGAAAGTGTTTCAAATATCAAGTAGGTATACAATGCACGTTATCGAAACAACATGGCAATAAGAGGTCCAAGATCCGAAACGCAACAACTTCTGTAGCTTTTTTTGACATATTCTAGACTCATCCCGAAGAATTTTTTACGTAAATACCCCTAATTTTGGAAAAAATTCCCTAAATAACCCATGTTTCAAAAATATTTCCAAAATGCCCCCATTAGGGTTTTGGTTTGAACTATGTCGCCAATGGAATTGGCGGCTCCCTTGTAGAGGTTGAACCATGTCGCCAATTCAACTGGAGACACCCTTCCAAGTCGCCAGTGCAATTGGCGACACAGTGTAAAGCTTGAGCCAAGTCGCCAATCCAAGTGGAGACACAGTGTAAAGCTTAAACCAAGTCGCCAATCCAAGTGGAGACATGGTGTGTTTTGTGTTTTTTTTTAAATATTGGAATGTTATATTGATTTTGTTTGCACAATGATATAAAATTTTCATTAATTCAATAAAATATTACATTAATTAATCTTCGTGACCGGGTGCATCCAACCGGCCACCAGTTCCACATCCCCTAGGGACCCTCACTCGTTGCACTCGTTGCAGCCGTTGTACTCGTTGTACTCGCCCCCTTGTTCCCCTTGTTTGAGGGGTCGAAGTCTCAGGAGCAGTCCTAGATGGTTCCCTTAGGATGTCTTGCATTCCCGTGAAGTCTTGGGGACTGAAACTGAGCGTGCGACCCATGCCATTATAGTTTGAGGGGGTGATTGGTGTGCGGGCAGCCCGATTGAAGGGAGACATTGGTGTGAAGGATTCGTTGATGGAAGGTTGAAATGGTGTTTGAAAGCCATAAGGATGTTGAGAAGGTTGGCTAGGGTATGATGTTTGGGCGTTTGGGCTATGAAAAGATGTTTGCCCAATTTGGCTATGGTATGATGTACCCTCGTTTTGTTGAAGATGATATGGGGGACGCTCTTGGTATTGTGGTTGGGTGTATGGCATGTTTGGATGGATAATGGGTTGGTAATTTTGCTGGGTAGGGGGCTGTGAGTAACATGGCCTTGGAGGTGGGTTAGAAGTTGAGGCTTCTTGTGTGTAGGTGGTCTGGCGCGGGTCGTATAAATACATGTCTTCGGAGACAAACCCAGGTGCAACCGATCTGTACCAAGCCATGTAATTATTTGTTGGTATAGATGGGGTTGGCATAGTAATGTCTTTCCTGTTGCATTTGCTTTGGTTGAGGGTGAAACCGCTTCTGCTTGGGGTTTCTTCGTTAAGAATTTGAGAACACATGTTGCTCCACAATCCAACCTCTGTTTGATTTCAGACAGACATGCTGCTATAGAGAGTGCTTACAATAACCATGATAACGGGTGGCACAATCCTCCTTCTACTCATGTATATTGCATTAGACATATTCAACAAAACTTCATGCGTGCAATCAAAGACAAGTACCTTAGCAAACAAGTTATGAATGCTGGTTATGCGCTAACTCGACCAACATTTCAATACTACCTTAACGAAATAAGGATGTCAAATGCAGATGCCGGAAGCTGGTTGGATAACATTCCACTAGAAAAGTGGACAAGATCTTTTGATGGTGGCTGTCGATGGGGTCACATGACAACAAACCTTGTGGAGTCCATGAATGAGGTATTCAAAGGAATAAGAAACCTTCCAATCACTGCTTTGGGGAGTTCAACCTATTATAGGTTGGCATCACTTTTCGCAACAAGAGGCGAAAGATGGAGTGCAGTGTTAGCATCTGGTCAATTATACAGTGAGATGCTTATGGCTATCTATCTGATGTTTACAAGGTGGTTAATGTTATGAATGTATACAGCAAAGGCTTCGCAGTGCTACCAATGGAGGATTATTGGCCTACATACCAAGGTGAAATAGTTTGGCACAACGATGAAATGAGAAGAAAGAAAAAAGGGTGCCCAAACAGCAAGCGTATAAGAACTGAAATGGATATCGCTGATAAAATGATACGACTATGCAGTATCTGTCGTCAGCCCGGCCACAACAAAAAACATTGTCCCAATGTTGGAGGAACATCTGCATCATAATTTATCTTATCTTTTCGTTTGTTGTAACCAAATGTTTTCATTAATGCATTTCTCTTTGTTATAACAATTTAAACAACATACAACAATAAGTTGATTGATACCTTGTATGTTCCAAAACATCATGTCGATCGGTGGCTTGTCTCGCGAAAAAATAACTTTACCCCAACGACGACGATACATTTTATGAGTAAAACAAAGTTGTGAGAAGAGATGTGGAACAAACCAAGCTTAACACCCCTATTTATAGTGAAAAATTTCAGTTTGAAGGGTGTCTCCACTTGGATTGGCGACTTGGTTCAAGCTTTACACTGTGTCGCCAATTGCACTGGCGACTTGGAAGGGTGTCTCCAGTTCAATTGGCGACATGGTTCAACCTCTACAAGGGAGTCGCCAATTCCATTGGCGACATAGTTCAAACCAAAACGCTAATGGGGGCATTTTGGGAATATTTTTGAAACATGGGTTATTTAGGGAATTTTTTCCAAAATTAGGGGTATTTACGTAAAAAATTCCATCCCGAAAGTATGAAATTATTCAACACATTTTCCACTATCCTCATAATTGATTCAATGTATAAGACCAACAAGTATAAGCTTCCGCTTCTGGAAATTATTGGTGTTACTTCGACGGAGAATACTTTTCAGTGGGATTTGCATTTTTGGAATTCGAAAAAGAGGTCAACATTACATGGGTTGTGGAAATGTGCTAGACTTTGTTGATGGGTCAAGAAAACATGTCGAGTGTAATTGTCACTGATCGAGATACTGCACTGATGAATTTGGTTGCAAAGGTATTTCCTACATCATACGCATTACTTTGTCGATATCACATGAAAAAAATGTGAGAATTTGGGTCAAACCGGCGGTAGGAACCAAACAGTGAAAAAGGAAAAATGGTCAAACCTAGTGTGGTGTTGGAAAAGATAATGAATGCATGGAAAAGTATATTAAATACATCCACAAAAGACTCATATGCTGCATCTGTAATGCATTTTAGGAGTGTATGTCAAATATCTAGATTTCTTGAAATACGTTTAGAGTACTATTATGGACCAAGTCAAGGAGAAATTTGTTTGTGCTTGAACCGATCAGGTTAGACACCTCGACAATACAATAACTAACAAATTCAAATATGCACATTTGACACTGATGAAATGTTTGGGTGATAGTAAGGGTGATTTCTATAGAGAGTAGGACGTTGTGAACTAAATGCTCCAAAATCAACATAATAAAATACAAACAACTTTTGGTCGGAGCATTACCGTGTTAGAACATAGATTCAAAGAAAACACTTTATATTCAAAGTTGGCTGGCAACGTATCTTGGGCGGGATTGAATTTCATTTTTCACGAAGCGAAGCGAGCATAGAAAACAAGTTCAAATAGTTCAAAGTGTGGATGTACACTTAGGAAGACTTACGATCTTCCATGTGCTTGTCTCATTTCAAAAAAGATAAAGCTTGATACCCTGATATGTAACACCCCCAATCTATACCCCCAATTAAATAAAGCAGTAAAAGAAAATTCAAAATTTCATCAGAGTGTATTTAAATTATCATGGCATAGACGAGGAGAATCACATTATATTGAAACAAATCATACAACACCTGCTCATAAAGATATGCAACAGTGGGGTAGCAATCAACAGAGGAACTTAGTTCCTTACACCCACATTTCAGATTTTAGAATAAAAGCGGAAAATCTAAAACTGAATATCATATATATATATCACATGAAAAGTTTGTCATACATCAAGTTATACATGCACAAGCCAAAAGATGTATATACGTAATACACAATAATCACAAACGGTCTCCCTAACTACCCGGTGTCACATATCAGAGCCGACCGACAAAAGAATGAAGTCCTAAGCTTCACAAAAAGACCTCCAGCAACTCTAATCTGCAATGCCTCATAGAGCATTATAAAACAGCAGAAGGGTGAGAAAAACAATCATAATACAATTGCATACAATTATATATAACACAAAAATACACATATATACGGTTCTCACCACAAATCATACATCACCAAGGTATACTAACCACACACAATACATGTATCACCAACACATATCCATATATCAGTTTATCCATAATTCCACACATAAACAACCATTAATGATTTATACAAATGTAAGAGACCGACACCACGACTCTATGCATATGCTCATGCGGTACCGACTTCCAATGTTTCTCATCACTAGTTCACTTAGGAACTCTGCTGGAATCATCGCTCGTTACATCACTGTAACTCCCCGTCGGGCATACGATGTTCCGCATCGCTCACACCCCACACGGGCACACGATGTTTATGGATCGCTCACACCCCACACGGGCACACGACCCGATCGCTCACACCCCACATGGGCACACGATCGTCTATAACCATCGATTTCGGTCCTCTTATTTTTAAGGCTATTCATACCTCTTATTTTTAAGGCTCACGATGTTATAGCAGATTCCCTCTGGAATCCAAACCGTCACTCAGGACGTCACAACAATGCATATCATGATGCTTGGCATACAAGGACTCATGACATTCAAAATGCACACAGATACACATCCATAATCCTGCATATAATTATCAATTACCCCACATTGAACTTTCTTGTCCTAAGGTCACCAATCATCATCACAATATGTATTTCATGCAATTTCATCCCACAACAGTACACAGGTCATACAATATCCACACCAACAGCATATTGCATATACACTTCAAGTTCACACAATTGAAACGACAAAAGTCGACAAAATAACATATTTTCTAATTCCCGACCTAACTTAATCGGCAAACAATCTCAAAACCATCATCATAAGCAAGAACATTTCATAAGCTTTCCAACGATATAAAGAACGTTCAAAACGGATAACCAGATCAAAAGTTATGGAATTAAAAAGAAAATAAAAGTGTGAAAAATCCTAAGAACCGCCCGGCGAAACAATTAAACCGCCCGACACTTGCCCTTCGCCGCTACTTCGCCCAGCGAAGCAGAGGCGTCACCATTTCTACCAAAATGACTCAATAGAGTCAGGAACTTGTAACCTCTGCGCCTCTCCAAAACCGCCCGACGAAATCACGAATCGCCCGGCGAAACAAGAAAATCGCCCGGCGCTTCACACCAGATGTAGAAAATTCTGCTACGTGTGACACTGTTCCATAACCCCAAAAACTCCATTTTTCCCCACCAAACCATTTCCAACAGCCACACAAACCTCAGCAATTATTCATACATATCACATGATCATACTACAAGATTCGTATCAATTTTCGTCCGTGAAAACATCGATTTCTACTCGTTTCCGCGTTTTCGACCTATAACCGAAAAACTATGGAAAAAAGCAATACAACATGCAAACACACATACATAATCATACACAATGATAAGATAATCGAGTTTTGCACCCTTACCCGATAAAATCGCGTGTAGAAAAGTCGGGAGATTGATTTCCAAGTTTTCTCAAATTCTCTCTTTTCTTCTCTTCTCCTTTTCTTTTCTTCTTCTCTTCTTTTCTTTCTCTTACTATTTTTCTCTCTCTCTATTTTCTTTTCTATATATTCTAACTTAACTAAAATAAATCAAAATGTCCAAAATACCCCTACACTCAAATATCTCGCAAATGTTCCCAAAACGCGACAAAATATAATCACGATGAAAAATAACATATTTTCACATAAAAGTCAGAAATAAAATAAAATAATAATAAAATAATAAAAAACGACTCACTAAATTAAAAAGACAAAACTGACAAAACTGACTGGGGCGTTACAACTCTCCCCCACTTAGAAATTTTCGTCCTCGAAAATATACCTGAGACGAACAACTCTGGATACGACTCCCGCATCCGCCTCTCCAACTCCCAAGTTAAATTGCCCTCAGCAGCGCCTCCCCACGCCACTTTCACAAGTGCAATATCCTTGCCTCTCAACCGCTTCACATCGCGATCCAGAATCCTCACTGGTAATGCCTCAATCGTAAGGTTCTCCCTTACCTCAACCTCATCCATCGGAATCACATGCGACGGATCCGAAACATACTTCCGAAGCTGTGAAACATGGAACACATCGTGCAAATTCGACAGATTCGGCGGCAACGCCACCCTATACGCCACAGCACCCACTCTCGTGGATATCTGGTAAGGACCAATAAACCGAGAAGTAAGCTTCTTCGATTTCAATGCACGACCCACACCCGTTACCAGTGTAACTCTCAAAAATACATGATCGCCCTCTTGGAACTCAAGATCTTTCCGTCTCCGATCATGATAACTCTTTTGCCTACTCTGAGAAGCCTTCATTTTCTCACGAATAATTTTCACTTTCTCCGTAGTCTGTTGCACCAACTCTGGTCCAACCACCGCACTCTCACCAGATTCGTGCCAACATAACGGTGTTCGACATCTTCGTCCATACAGTGCTTCAAAAGGTGCCATTCTAATACTAGAATGGAAACTGTTATTATACGTAAATTCAATCAATGCAAGATAACTATCCCACGCACCACCTTGTTCAAGAACACAAGCTCTCAACAAATCTTTCAACGACTGAATCGTCATATCCGTCTGACCATCCGTTTGCGGTGGATAAGCCGAACTCAATCTTAATTTAAAACCCAATGCCTTCTGTAAACTTTCCCAAAATCTCGAGGTAAACCTAGGATCTCGATCCGAAACAATACTTAACGGAACCCCATGCAACTTCACAATCACACTGATGTAAATCTCCGCCAACCTCTCCAAAGAAAAACTGATGTCAATCGGAATGAAATGAGCCGATTTAGTCAGCCTATCAACAACCACCCAAATAACATTATGCCCTCGCTGTGTATTCGGCAACCCTGTCACAAAATCCATGGAAATGCTATCCCATTTCCACTCAGGAATATCCAACGGTCGCAACAAACCACTAGGCCTCAGATGTTCTACCTTCGATTTCTGACAAGTCAAACATGCATAAACAAACTGAGCCACATCTCTTTTCAATCCAGACCACCAGAAAATCTTTTTCAAATCTTGGTACATCTTATTCGCTCCCGGATGTATACTCAAAGTACTCCGGTGTCCTTCCTCCAAAATCATCTGTTTCAACTCCGAATCATCAGGAATACAAATTCGGCCTCGGAATCTCAAAACGCCATTAATATACACTTGAAAATCACTATTCGCATCTTTTTCTCCAACCAACATCAAATCCACAAATTTCACATCCAACTTCTGTTTCTCACTAACAGTCATCAGAAAATCATTAGTAACCTTCAACATACCAAGCCTTACACTATCCGGCGTCAATTCACAAACTAAACTCAAGTCTCTAAACGATTCCAAAAGTTTCCACTCCTTAACCATCAAAGCGGACATATGTAATGATTTCCGACTCAATGCATCAGCTACCACATTAGCTTTACCAGGATGGTAATTCATGCCAAAGTCGTAATCCTTCAAAAATTCCAACCATCTTCGTTGCCTCATATTTAGCTCTTTCTGATCAAACAAATATTTCAAACTTTTATGATCACTAAAGACTTCAAACCTTGCACCGTAGAGATAATGCCTCCAAATCTTCAACACAAAAACCACAGCCGCTAATTCAAGATCATGAGTAGGATAATTTTTCTCATGCACTCTCAACTGCCTTGAAGCATAAGCCACAACCTTACCTTCTTGCATCAAAACACCACCTAGACCAATCAAAGAAGCATCACAATAAACCACAAATGGTTCATCAGGATTCGACAAAATCAAAATCGGAGCTGTCGTCAATCTTCTCTTCAGCTCATTAAAACTTTCCTCACACCGAATATCCCAAATGAACGCTTGCCCTTTACAAGTCAACTGGGTCAAAGGAAGTGCTAGCTTAGAAAAACCTTCGATAATATCTAGCCAAACCCAAAAAGCTTCGAATCTCAGTAACAGATCTCGGAGCCTCCCATTGTAGAACTGCTTCTACTTTAGATGGATCCACAGAAATACCATTACCTGAAATTACGTGTCCAAGAAAACTCACTTCCGACAACCAGAACTCACACTTGGACAATTTGGCAAAAAGCTTCCTTTCTTTCAAAACCTGCAAAACAATACGCAAATGCTCCGCGTGCTCCTCCCGAGACTTAGAATAAATCAAAATGTCATCAATAAACACAACAACAAATCGATCCAAATGCTCGTGAAAAATAAGATTCATGTACTCCATAAACACACCTGGCACATTAGAAACCCCGAACGGCATCACAGAATATTCATAATGACCGTAACGTGTCCTAAAAGCCGTCTTCTGAATATCTTCCTCTTTCACCCTAATCTGATGATACCCTGACCTCAAGTCAATCTTACTGAACACACACACACCAATCAACTGATCCATCAGATCATCAATCCTTGGAAGAGGATACTTATTCTTAATCGTCACCTTATTCAACTGGCGATAATCAATACACAACCGCATACTCCCATCTTTCTTTTTCACCAATAAAACTGGAGCACCCAAAGGCGACACACTTGGTCTCACAAACCTCTTATTCAATCATTCATTTAACTATTTCTTTAACTCAACCAACTCAGATGCCGACATACGATAAGGTTCCATAGAAACAGGTTTAGTACCAGGAACTAGATCTATAGAAAACTCCACCTCTCTCTCTGGCAGCAAGTCTGAAATATCCTCTGGAAACACTTCCGGAAATTCACACACAACAGGAAACACATCAAGTGAAACTTGACTATCCACAGTCAAAGATGCAAACAACCCAAACAACTGAGCTTCATCCGCCAAAAGTCTCTTCAACTCTTTGGCAGGTAAGAAACTCGAGTCTTCGTCTTCCTCAAGAGAAGGAAACCTTACCAGCTTATGATAACAATCAATATAAACCCGATTGAATTGCAACCAATTCATTCCCAGAACCACATCTAAACCCTCCAACGGTAAACACACCAAATCCATCTCAAAGCCTTTACCATAAATGGTCAAAGGACAACTTAGACAAACCAAAGAAGTAGTTACTGACCCCATTGCTGGAGTATCAATAACCATCTTACCACCCATCGAAGACAACACAAGATTCAAACGCTTCGCGCATTCAGACGAAATAAACGAATGAGTTTCCCCAGTATCAATAATAGCAACTAAAGGAGTACTATTAATAAAACAAGTACCTCTGATCAGACGGTCTGCACTTGAAGTCTGAGTCCCTGCCAATGCAAACACTTTCCCTCCAGATGGAGCCTGCTTCGGTTTCGGACACTTCGTACTAATATGACCAGGTTCACCACAATTGTAACACTTCACCACATTCTTCCTTGCACAATCAACTGCAACATGTCTTAAACCTCCACAATTAGTACACTTCCTCATATATTTTCGGCACTCAAACTGACGATGCCCCAACTCCCCACATCTATAACACCTCAGCAGACCAGACATTCCTCCTCCACTTGACCTTTTCTCAAAAGTACCCTTTTGTTTACCCTTATCAGCTGGTGTTACATAAGGACCACCACAGAACTGTTGCTTCCCTTTCCTCTCGCTCACACTCTTATAGTGGGTAGAACGAGCCTTACTATCCTCTTCATAAATCCTACAACAGTCTACCAAATCAGAAAACCTCCGAATCCTTTGATACCCAATTGCCTGCTTTATCTCAGGACGCAAGTCGTTCTCAAACTTAACACACTTAGAAAATTCCGCAGTCGCTTCAGCATAATGAGGATAAAACTGCACAAGTTCCACAAACTTAGCAGTATAATCAACAACAGGCATATTACCTTGTTTTAACTCCAAGAACTCAATTTCCTTCTTTCCTCTTACATCTTCAGGAAAATACCTCCTCAGAAACTCCATACTAAACACAGCCCAAGTGATCTCCTCCTCTGCAGCTTCCAACACACGACGAGTACTAACCCACAAATCATCAGCTTCTTCTAGTAACATGTGAGTACCCAGTCTCACCTTCTGATCCTCAGCACAATCCATCACTCGGAAAATCCTTTCAATCTCTTTCAGCCAAATCTGTGCACCATCAGGATCATATATTCCCTTGAAGACAGTCGGTTTGTTCTTCCTGAACTCATCATTACCTGCAGCATTAGGTGCACCCTGCACAGCACGAGCCATTGCCTGCATCATAGCAGCCAAAGCAGAATCGTTCCTACCAGCCATATTCTGTTCATTTCCAATAACAGAAACTATGGTTAAACAAACAGCTCACCCAACCACAACGACCAACAAGGACTGACACAACTGACACGGACTGGCACGGACTGACACAAACTGGCTTTGATACCACTTAATGTAACACCCCTAATCTATATCCCCAATTAAATAAAGCAGTAAAAGAAAATTCAAAATTTCATCAGAGTGTATTTAAATTATCATGGCATAGACGGGGAGAATCACATTATATTGAAACAAATCATACAACACCTGCTCATAAAGATATGCAACAGTGGGGTAGCAATCAACAGAGGAACTCAGTTCCTTACACCCACATTTCAGATTTTAGAATAAAAGCAGAAAATCTAAAACTGAATATCATATATATATATATATATATATATATATATATCACATGAAAAGTTTGTCATACATCAAGTTATACATGCACAAGCCAAAAGATGTATATACGTAATACACAATAATCACAAACGGTCTCCCAAACTACCCGGTGTCACATATCAGAGCCGACCGACAAAAGAATGAAGTCCTAAGCTTCACAAAAAGACCTCCAACAACTTTAATCTGTAATGCCTCATAGAGCATTATAAAACAGCAGAAGGGTGAGAAAAACAATCATAATACAATTGCATACAATTATATATAACACAAAAATACACATATATATGGTTTTCACCACAAATCATACATCACCAAGGTATACTAACCACACACAATACATGTATCACCAACACATATCCATATATCAATTTATCCACAATTCCACACATAAACAACCATTAATGATTTATGCAAATGCAAGAGACCGACACCACGACTCTATGCATATGCACATGCGGGTACCGACTTCCAATGTTTCTCATCACTAGTTCACTCAGGAACTCTGCTGGAATCATCGCTCGTTACATCACTGTAACTCCCCGTCGGGCATACGATGTTCCGCGTCGCTCACACCCCACACGGGCACACGACGTTTATGGATCGCTCACACCCCACATGGGCACACGACCCGATCGCTCACACCCGACATGGGCACACGATTGTCTATAACCATCGCTTTCGGTCCTCTTATTTTTAAGGCTATTCATACCTCTTATTTTTAAGGCTCACGATGTTATAGCAGATTCTCTCTGGAATCCAAACCGTCACTCAGGACGTCACAACAATGCATATCATGATGCTTGGCATACAAGGACTCATGACATTCAAAATGCACACAGATACACATCCATAATCCTGCATATAATTATCAATTACCACAGATTGCACTTTATTGTCCGAAGGCCACCAATCATCATCACAATATGTATTTCATGCAATTTCATCCCACAACAGTACACAGGTCATACAATATCCACACCAACAACATATTGCATATACACTTCAAGTTCACACAATTGAAACGACAAAAGTCGACAAAACAACATATTTTCTAATTCCCGACCTAACTTAATCGGCCAACAATCTCAAAACCATCATCATAAGCAAGAACATTTCATAAGCTTTCCAACGATATAAAGAACGTTCAAAACGGATAACCGGATCAAAAGTTATGGAATTAAAAAGAAAATAAAAGTGTGAAAAATCCTCAGAACCGCCCGGCGAAACAATTAAACCGCCCGGCACTTGCCCTTCGCCGCTACTTCGCCTGGGGAAGCAGAGGCGTCACCATTTCTACCAAAATGACTCAATAGAGTCAGGAACTTGTAACCTCTGCGCCTCTCCAAAACCGCCCGGCGAAATCACGAATCGCCCGGCGAAACAAGAAAATCGCCCGGCGCTTCACACCAGATGTAGAAAATTCTGCTATGTGTGACACTGTTCCATAACCCCAAAAACCCCATTTTCCCCACTAAACCATTTCCAACAGCCACACAAATCTCAACAATTATTCATGCATATCACATGATCATACTACAAGATTCGTATCAATTTTCGTCCGTGAAAACATCGATTTCTACTCGTTTCCGCGTTTTCGGCCTATAACCGAAAAACTATGGAAAAAAGCAATACAACATGTAAACACACATACATAATCATACACAATGATAAGATAATCGAGTTTCACACCATTACCCGATAAAATCGCGTGTAGAAAAGTCGGGAGATTGATTTCCAAGTTTTCTCAAATTCTCTCTTTTCCTCTCTTCTCCTTTTCTTTTCTTCTTCTCTTCTTTTCTTTCTCTTACTATTTTTCTCTCTCTCTATTTTCTTTTCTATATATTCTAACTTAACTAAAATAAATCAAAATGCCCAAAATACCCCTACACTCAAATATCTCGCAAATGTTCCCAAAACGCGACAAAATATAATCACGATGAAAAATAACATATTTTCACATAAAAGTCAGAAATAAAATAAAATAATAATAAAATAATAAAAAACGACTCACTAAATTAAAAAGACAAAACTGACAAAACTGACTGGGGTGTTACATGATACGTATGGATGAAGTCTTCAGTCATTGGAAAAGGCTCTAGATTGATGACGATTGTGTGATGAAGGATGGTAAATCAGGTATAACTATCACGATCGAGTGGGAAATAATCCAAGCTAGATTTTATAAAGCTAATGACACCATGAAATTGCATATCAAAGAGCAACTGAGGAAGATTGTCTATCCTGAAACACATATTTGAAACCTCATTCGAAACCAGTTAAAACCAAGGGTGCCCTTAAAAAGGTAAAAACGACACAAGACGACAATACAATCAAGCAGTCTCCTCCGTACTTCGAACATTTTGATTAACATTTCCCAGATTCTCCAACACCGAAATCTCAAAAAAATGTCTACATGGGCGCTCGCATTAGAAAACCACCCCTTCACCGCTGAAACTGAAAATCATCATCAAAGAAATGCTGCTTTTTATGCACAAACACATTGAGGGAATTGTAAATGTTAAGTGTGTAATTGCTGTTATCGGGTCGTATTCAGCTTGCTCGATAGAGGAGAGGACAATCATTTTCTTGTTCGCCAACATCTTTTGAAAGAGTTGAAGTCATATAGGGAATTCTACACATCACTATACGGGAAAAAAGAACATTTTGATAAAATTCACGATGCTCTTATTCCTTGTGTTAGTGATTTCGTACCGGAGTCAAAATGGATGCACTTCCCTGAAATGGGCCATATTATAGTAAGTGTGTATAACAAAGTATGTATCGATCTAACAAGATATGGTTTCTCGGAGACATTTTTCACACATTGGAGTGGCTTACCTAAATATTCTTCCGGACACATCATGTGTATTAGATGGCTTCAGAATTGCTACATTTTACTGAGGTTTATTTGAAACTGGGGTGTCTTATACCAATCACATCATTGGAGTGGAAGACACATTCTACAAAAGAAGCGGAAACTTGGCCTGATCACTTTCTGGAAAGGATGGAAGAGTTCACCAAATTGAGCGAGCTTGAAAGAGAATCAAATAAGGAAAATTTGAAGGAGGAACCGATAGTAGATTTATGCAGTGACGCATCTTTTGAGACATTTTAGATTGTAATCGATACACTTTTTTTTTAATATATTATCATAAATGATGTAATCTGGATACAATTTAATACATAAGTAATATATATATATATATATATATATATATATATATATATATATATGTATGTATGTATGTATATTTAACGATTATGGTGTTAATGTCGACAGTTTCAGTATACAAATTTTATGGTTTACATTTTTTGTTTTTGCATGCACATGTTCTGGTTTGATTCTAGTTTAGGGTAAATTCTAGACATGCATATCTGAATAAACCTCATACATATTAAAAATACACCTACTCTTGTCCTTCATAGACGCCTACTCGGGATACAACCAAATTCCCATGGCCAAAAAGGACAAGATATATACAGCGTTCATGACCTCGTCGGGGAACTATTACTACAACGTAATGCCCTTCGGTCTGAAAAACGCTTGGGCCACGTACCAGTGTATGATGAACAAGGTATTTCGATCAGAAATCGGAGACATGCTCGAAGTATACATGGACGACATGATCGTGAAGTTCCAAGAGGAATCCAATCACACAGTCTACTTGCAAAAGGTCTTTGACCAAGCGAGAAAATGCAAAATGCGTTTTAACCCAGAAAAATGCACCTTCGGCGTGCGGGCAGGGAAATTTCTCGGCTTCTACCTCACTGAGAGGTGGATAGAAGCCAACCCTGATAAATGTCGGGCATTCGCTGAATTTCCCACACCTAGATCGAAGAAATCCATACAATCCCTCAACGGGATGCTCGCTTCACTTTCTCGCTTTGTGGCCAAGTCAGCCAAACACGCTCGGCCCTTCTTTAAACTTCTGCGAAAAAAAGCCACATTCTAGTGGACAGAGGATTGCGAGCAGGTCCTGCTTCACCTCAAGCGAGACTTGTCTGAACCCCCCGTCCTGTCACGACCAGATAGCGGGAAGACTTTGTACCTGTACCTTTCCGCACCAGCGAAGCCATTAGCGCCGCCCTCATTCGTAAGACACCCGTATTGAAGCTAGAATAGCAGCAAGCAAAAATATATAAGTAACCCAGTTTTGTCGTACCACAGGGATCAGTGCGAGGGAAAGAATGCCATTCGACAGTCTCTATGTTTCTAAGCTTATGATTCAAAAGTTTTGGTTTAAAGCGGAACCAAAAGCAAATGCGGAAAATGTAAAGACTGAAAATATAAAATAAAGACTGAATTATAAACGGAGCCTTGTTGGAATTGGATCTCATCAATTGATAACACATGCATTCTTCTAATCATATTATACATAAATCAATCATTCGCCTAATATCCTCACGTATCACCCACGACCGAGGTTATGTCTAACGCAACGTCGAGAGATCGACCGTATTGCCTCATTGGTGATGTCTCACGCAACAAAAACCAACACAGAGCATTAAGAGCTGATACTCACGCAAGTGTTAAGCCTAAATCTATTTCTAGAGTTTAGAACAAAACAGATAATCATCTTAGATCCAGATCTGAAGAGTATATGTCTATAGCGGGTCAAATCAAAGATAAACAGGTAAACAAAGATGACACCCAAATCAGATAAATGACTGCTTCATATAAAATGCCAGTGATCAGAATACGTACATACATTTAACCCTTTTTACATGTATTCAACTAATTTATCAAATGAATGTGAATATCGTTCTTCATCACTATTATCACGCATCCTTGCAATACCCTATCGATTCTACTCATGTTAGCCATGCTACTTAATCAACACAATACAACAAAAGATACAATGAATATCAACTCACAAAACCATGTCAAAAGTTTGGTTCATTGATAGATGAAAATCTAAGATCAAGGATTTGTAAAGGTTTTGTCAATACCACAAATAATCAATCCCAGACAACAACAATAGAGAATCTAAGCATATTCACAAACATACATTAGATGAAATACAAAAGGTATCAAAAAATTACATCCTTATCCAACAAGAGATCAAAGATCCTACCTTTTCTCCCTTGGAATGAAGAAATATCAAGTTCTGATCTTTAATTACAAGTTGTATCAAAAATCCAAAAACTTAATCTAAAAAGTGTGAAAGTTCTATTTATAATGCAATCAGAAATTTCACAGTTCGCAAAGCGAACCATTTATTCGCACAGCGAATGTCAAATTTAGGCACCTCAGGTGCCTCTGAATAGTTAAACCGCCCCAGAAATTCTCGTGAGTTCGTAATGAAGGATCACTCGTAAAGCGAACACTCACTTTCCGGTTTGCAAAGTAAACTTTAGTGCCTTTTGCACCTGCCAAAATCTGGGACCTCGCCAGAGTTTGCAAAGCGAATGTACTGATGTATTCCTCTATTCTTTGGCAGCTTGTACCATTTCTTGTGTCTTACACTTTTGATCAATTAGTGCCTTTCCTTGCACAATAACACACACATTACAAGCACCAAAGGTATATTCTCATTGTTAGAAGAACAACAACAATCATGGATAAAACCAATGAAAACATGAGAAAAGAGTAGAAAAAGTGCAAAGAAAGATATGTCATTTTTAGGTCAAATCCGCACCTAACAACTCTCCCCAACTAGATTTTTGCTTGTACTCAAGCAAAGTATGCTCCTCATGAAAACAAGAGGATTTGCTCAAGCTTAAGATTCAACCAAGAAAAGATGAAAATGCGCACAAGCAACGTTCACCACTCAATAGAATCGAACAATGACAAAGAATTAAGTTCTTAAACAAATATCATGGAATGGTTCAAAGAACAACTAAGTTTTCATACAATCACTCTAACACTCCTCTTCAAAAATAAGAATGAAGAAATTGACGCGTTTGCAACCGCGGGGAAATTTCACTCACCTGATAAATAATGCAAATAGCAATCCAATTCATACAACATCTACCAATCAAAAATGAAAATATGGAAGCAAAAAGATCTCTAAGGGCTTTAAAGGTTGTAGCTTGGTCGGGTTCACAACAAAGGACATTTCTAAAGGCCATGGAATCGAAATTGCCGATGCAAAAAGAGACATTCACTATACATGGTATTTACACATCACAACTTCATTCACCAATTTTACACCTTTATCGCCAACCTTCTCAAACTCCTTATGCACAATTATTTCACTCTATTTTTCTTATTCAAACAAGCATTCTTTTTATTTTGTTTTTCACATTCATATTCACACCTTTTCTTTTCATGCTTGCTTGAACTTTTTCAAAAGTTTTAGCATCCTACCAATCTTCTTTTTCATTCTCCCCAACTTGAATTCAACCAAACCTCAAGTGAATGCTCCTTGCTTTTTATGGCAAGGAAATCCAATTAAAACAATGTTCAAAGGTTCAAGAAGAAATTTTTAGAACCTCACAAAATTCAATAATGAACTACACTTTCAAATTATGTACAACACAAAGTTCATCACTAAAATGAGATCTCAACTGTTTAGGCTCAAAGGGGATAACAAATACTCACTACTCACGGGTAAGGTACTTTTGGATACGGTTGTTCTCAATATAAACAAATGCCTTGATCATTTCTAATGCTTCCGCAAAATCACAATAATCAAAAGATAAAGCATGAATCAAACGAATTAAACAAAGTTATCAGTCATTCAAGCATATAGTAAACAATGGAAGTTTCTCACAATTTGTGGCTTTTGGACATAAGTGAAACAAGCATTCAAACAAGTTGCAAAATGAAACAAAAATACACATTTGCACAAAGCACAAAATTCTTAAATCATTCTAACATTCTATGAAGCGGTACAATTTACCTCGCATACATTCAAATCTCTCCATCCAGACTCGGTCGAAGCTTCATTGAATACTTTTATACAAATATCAACCAATCTAGAAGGAGTTCTCATCATTCCTGATCACACTAGAGAAAACATAAAAGAAAACAAATACATATAATATAAACAAATATACAAAGCTCAAAAATATAGAAACTATCGCGATCCGATTCAATATCAAAACACTGATCCCCGACAACGACGCCTTTTTGTTGAAGCTAGAATAGCAGCAAGCAAAAATATATAAGTAACCCAGTTTTGTCGTACCACAGGGATCAGTGCGTGGGAAAGAATGCCATTCGACGGTCTCTATGTTTCTAAGCTTTTGATTCAAAAGTTTTGGTTTAAAGCGGAACCAAAAGCAAATGCGGAAAATGTAAAGACTGAAAATATAAAATAAAGACTGAATTATAAACGGAGCCTTGTTGGAATTGGATCTCATCAATTGATAACACATGCATTCTTCTAATCATATTATGCATAAATCAATCATTCGCCTAATATCCTCACGTATCACCCACGACCGAGGTTATGTCTAACGCAACGTCGAGAGATCGACCGCATTGCCTAATTGGTGATGTCTCACGCAACAAAAACCAACACAGAGCATTAAGAGCTGATACTCACGTAAGTGTTAAGCCTAAATCTATTTCTAGAGTTTAGAACAAAATAGATAATCATCTTAGATCCAGATCTGAAGAGTATATGTCTATAATGGTTCAAATCAAAGATAAACAGGTAAACAAAGATGACACCCAAATCAGATAAATGACTGCTTCATATAAAATGCCAATGATCAGAATACGTACATACGTTTAACCCTTTTTACATGTATTCAACTAATTTTCCAAATGAATGTGAATATCGTTCTTGATCACTATTATCACGCATCCTCGCAATACCGTATCGATCCTACTCATGCTAGCCATGCTACTTAATCAACATAATACAACCAAAGATACAATGAATATCAACTCACAAAACCATGTCAAAAGTTTGGTTCATTGATAGATGAAAATCTAAGATCAAGGATTTGTAAAGGTTTTGTCAAGACCACAAATAATCAATCCCAGACAACAACAATAGAGAATCTAAGCATATTCACAAACATACATTAGATGAAATACAAAAGGTATCAAAAGATTACATCCTCATTCATCAAGAGATCAAAGATCCAACCTTTTCTCCCTTGGAATGGAGAAATATTAAGTTCTGATCTTTAATTACAAGTTGTATCAAAAATCCAAAAACTTAATCTACAAAGTGTGAAAGTTCTATTTATAATGCAATCAGAAATTTCACAGTTCGCAAAGCGAACTATTTATTCGCACCGCGAATGTCAAATTTAGGCACCTCAGGTGCCTCTGAATAGTTAAACCGCCCCAGAAATTCTCGTGAGTTTGTAATGCGAAGGATCACTCGCAAAGCGAACACTCGCTTTCCCGTTTGCAAAGCGAACTTTAGTGCCTTTAGCCCCAGACAAAATCTGGGACCATTCTTTGGGACCTCGCCAGAGTTCGCAAAGCGAACCTTCTCTAGCAATTTGCAAAGCGAATGTAATGATGTATTCCTCTGCTCTTTGGCAGCTTGTACCATTTCTAACACACACATTACAAGCACCAAAGGTATATTCTCATTGTTAGAAGAACAACAACAATCATGGATAAAACCAATGAAAACATGAGAAAAGAGTAGAAAAAGTGCAAAGAAAGATATGTCATTTTTAGGTCAAATCCGCACCTAACAACCCAATAGGCAAAAACCCATATATTTCACGCGCAAGGCCTTGTAAGGGCCAGAACTCAGGTACCAAAAGATCGAGAAGGTCGCCCTCGCCCTCATCAATGCAGCGAGGAGATTAAGACATTACTTCATAGCCCACACAATAGTGGTGCGAACAGACCAGCCTATCAGACAACTGCTTAGCTAATAGGTGCAGATTTTACCTTAAAATGAACTATCTTTCTTGGCACTTTTTTGACTCAAATCTCATGTTTTCTTAGATTTTACTCTTGAATTGTTGTTGTTCTTCAATCATTGAGAATATACCGTTGGTGCTTGTAATATGTGTGTTATTGTGCAGGAAAAGGCACTAAATGATCAAAGTTGTAAGACACAAGATTGGATCCAAGTTGCCAAAGAACAGAGGAAAACTTCAAGACGTTCGCTTTGCGAACTAGCTAGCGAAGGTCCGCTTTACGAAGGTTGGCGATGCTTCAGCGAATGGTCCCAGAATTAGGACAGTAGAAAAAGGCACTAAAGTTCGCTTTGCGAACTTGAAGGCGAGTGTTCGCTTTGCGAATAATCCTTCGCATTGCGAACTCATGAAGAAATTCTGTGGCGGTTTAACTATACAGAGGCACCTCAGGTGCCCATTTTCATCATTCGCTTTGCGAGTAAAACATTCGCAGTGCGAACTTGTAAAATTCTGAATGTATTATAAATATTTTTCACACTTTTGAGAAAAAAGTTAAGTTATATATTATTAGATAGATATTTTTCCGCATAGAACTTGATATCTCTTCATTTCAAGAATATTTTAGAGATAGAAACTTAAACCCCAAGGAGGAAAAGGTAAGATCTTCAATCTCTTGTTGGGTTTGGATGTAATCTTTTGATACCTTATGTATTTCTTCTAATCTATGTTTGTGAACTAGTTTCGATTCTCTATTGTTGGTTGTCTTTGATTGCTTATTTGTGGGTCTTGACAAAACCTATTTCAAATCCTTGATCTTAGATTTTCATCTATCAATGAGTAAAACTTTTGACATGGTTTTGTGAGTTAAAATTCATTTGCATCTTAGCTTTTTAACATTGTGTTGATTGTTAGTTTGAATAACTTCTAGTAATTAATGCAATAAAGACCGCGATGACACTTGACGAACGGTATCGTGAGGGTGCGTGAGAATATTGATGAATAACTTTGTTCACATCCATGGGGTAAATCAGTTGAATGCATGTAAAAAGGATTAATCATGTGTACGTATTCTGATCATGGCTTTGTATATGACCTACTCATTAGTTTGATATGGATGTTATAGTAATATCTGTTGGGTCTAGATGCTAGAAATGGATGTAGGCTTAACATTCATGTAGGTAATAAATACTTTGTATTGATTGGTAATGTGCGAGAGCAATTATTGATCGGTACAAAATCACTCACACATGCGGGGACCGAGAGGATATGTATGTCGTGAGTGATACATGATGATATTAGGCGAACAAGTGATTTATGTATAAAATGATCTGAAGAATGCATGTGTTATCAATTGATGAGATTCAATCCCAATAAGGCTCCGTTTATAATTCAGTCTTTACATTTTCTGCATTTAATTTTGGTTCCTCTTTTATACCAAAACTTTTGAACCATAAGCTTAGAAACATAGAGACCGTCGAACGACATTCTTTCCCTCGCACTGATCCCTGTGGATACGACAAAACTGAGTTACTTAAATTAGTTTTTGCTTGCTGTTGTATTACAGTTCAACAAAATGGCGCCATTGTCGGGGATCGGTGTTTTGATATTGAATCGCATCGCGATAGTTTCTATATTTTTTAGCTTTGTACATTTGTTTATATTATATGTATTTGTTTTCTTTTATGTTTTCTCTAGTGTGACCAGGAATGAATAGAACTCTTTTTGGATTGGTTGCTATTTGTATAAAAGTATTGAATGAAGCTTCGACTGAGTCTGGATGGTGAGATTTGAATGTATGCGAGGTAAATTGTACCGCTTCATAGAATGTTAGAATGATTTAAGAATTTTGTGCTTTGTGCAAATGTGTATTTTTGTTTCATTTTACAACTTGTTTGAATGCTTGTTTCACTTAGGTCCAAAAGCCACAAATTGTGAGAAACCTCCATTGTTTACTATATGCTTGGATGACTGATAACTTTGTTTAATTCGTTTGATTCATGCTTTATCTTTTGATTATTGTGATTTTGTGGAAGCATTAGAAATGATCAAGGCATTTGTTTATATTGAGCACAACCGTATCCAAAAGTACCTTACTCGTGAGTAGTGAGTATTTGTTAATCCCTTGGAGCCTAAACAGTTTAGATCTCATTTTAGTGATGAACTTGGCTTATGTACATAACTTGAAAGTAGTTCATCATTGAATTTTGTGAGGTTCTAAAAATTTCTTCTTGAACCTTTGAGCGTTGTTTTAATTTGATTTTAAAGCAAGGAACATTCACTTGAGGTTTGGTTGAATTCAAGTTGGGGAGAATGAAAAAGAAGAATGGTAGGTTGCTATAAACTTTTGAAAAAGTTTAAACAAGCATGAAAAGAAAAAGTATGAATATGAATGTGAAAAACAAAAGAAAAAGAATGCTTGTTTGAATTAAAGAAAAATAGAGAATGAAATAATTGTGCATAAGGAAGTTTGATAAGGTTGGTGATAAAGGAATGAAAATGGTGAATGAAGTTATGATGTGTAAATACCATGTATAATGAATGTTTCTTTTTGCATCGGCAATTTCGATTCAATGACCTTTAGAAATGTCCCTTTATTGTTAACCCGACCAAGCCATAACCTTTAAAGCCCTTAGTGATCTTTTTGCTTCCATGTTTTCATTTTTTAATGTTAGATGTTGTATGAATTGATTTGCTATTAACATTGTTTGTCAGGTGAGTGAAATTGCCCCGCGGTTGCAAACACGTTAATTTCTTAATTCTTATTCTGAAGAGGAGTGTTAGAGTGATTCAAGTATGAAAATTTAGTTGTTCTTTGAAAAATTCCATGATATTTGTTTAAGAACTTAATTCTTTGTCATTGTTCGGTTCTATGTAGTGTTGAACGTTGCTTGTGCGTATTTTCATCTTTTCTTGGTTGAATCATAAGCTTAAGCAAATCCTATTGTTTTCATGAGGGGCATACTTTGCTTGAGGACAAGCAAAAATCTAGTTGGGGAGAGTTGATAGGTGCAGATTTTACCTTAAAATGAACTATCTTTCTTGGCACTTTTTCGACTCAAATCTCATGTTTTATTAGATTTTACTCTTTAATTGTTGTTGTTCTTCAAACATTGAGAATATACGTTTGGTGCTTGTAATATGTATGTTATTGTGAAGGAAAAGGCACTAAATGATCAAAGTTATAAGACACAAGATTGGATCCAAGTTGCCAAAGAACAGAGGAAAACTTCAAGACGTTCGCTTTGCGAACTAGCTTGCGAAGGCTGACGATGCTCCAGCGAATGGTCCCAGAATTAGGACAGTAGAAAAAGGCACTAAAGTTCGCTTTGCAAACTTGAAGGCGAGTGTTCTCTTTGCGAATAATCTTTCGCATTACGAACTCATGAAGAAATTATGTGGCGGTTTAACTATGCAGGGGCACCTCAGGTGCCCATTTTCATCATTCGCTTTGTGAGTAAAACGTTCGCAGTGCGAACTTGTAAATTCTGAATGTATTATATATATTTTTCACACTTTTGAGAAAAAAGTTAAGTTAGATATTATTAGATAGATATTTTTTAGAATAGAACTTGATCTCTCTTCATTTCAAGAATATTTTAGAGATAGAAACTTAAACCCCAAGGGGGAGAAGGTAAGATCTTCAATCTCTTGTTGGGTTTGGATGTAATCTTTTGATACCTTATGTATTTCTTCTAATCTATGTTTGTGAACTAGTTTCGATTCTCTATTGTTGATTGTCTTTGATTGCTTATTTGTGGGTCTTGACAAAACCTATTTCAAATCCTTGATCTTAGATTTTCATCTATCAATGACTAAAACTTTTGACATGGTTTTGTGAGTTGATATTCATTTACATTTTAGCTTTTTAGCATTGTGTTGATTGTTAGTTTGAATAGCTTCTAGTAATTAATGCAATAAAGACCGCGATGACGCTTGACGAACGGTATCGTGAGGGTGCATGAGAATATTAATGAATAACTTTGTTCACATCCATGGGGTAAATTAGTTGAATGCATGTAAACAGGATTAATCATATGTACGTATTCTGATCATGGCTTTGTATATGAACTACTCATTAGTTTGATATGGATGTTATAGTAATATCTGTTGGGTCTAGATGCCAGAAATGGATGTAGGCTTAACATTCATGTAGGTAATAAATACTTTGTATTGATTGGTAATGTGCGAGAGCAATTATTGATCGGTACAAAATCACTCACACATGCGGGGATCGAGAGGATATGTATGTCGAGAGTGATACATGATGATATTAGACGAACAAGTGATTTATGTATAAAATGATCTGAAGAATGCATGTGTTATCAATTGATGAGATTCAATCCCAACAAGGCTCCGTTTATAATTCAGTCTTTATTTTATATTTTCAGTCTTTACATTTTCTGCATTTAATTTTGGTTCCTCTTTTAAACCAAAACTTTTGAACCATAAGCTTAGAAACATAGAGACCGTCGAACAACATTCTTTCCCTCGCACTGATCCCTGTGGATACGGAAAAACTGGGTTACTTAAATTAGTTTTTGCTTGCTGCTGTATTACAGTTCAACATTAGCGGCCAGACATGGCCGGTAGAATGCTCAAATGGTCTTTGGAGCTGTCAGAGTTTGATATCCACTACGAGGGCAGGAAGGCCCTCAAGGCGCAAGTCCTGGCCGATTTTGTGGCTGAAATGACGCCTCCGGCATCTCCGTCTAGCAGGGCACACAAATGGAGCATCTTCATTGACGGAGCATCCAGCTCCACAGGCAGTGGCACCGATATCAACCTTGAGAACGAAGAAGGAATCCTAATTGAAGTATCTCTAGTCCTGTTCTTCCCCACATCGAACAATCAAGCCGAGTACGAGGCATTCCTCGTGGGCTTACGGTTGCCCGAAGACTTGGGTGCCAAGGAAGTAAAGATCTTCACAGATTCCCAGCTCGTAGCATCCCAAGTACGAGGAGAATACCAAGCCAAAAATGATCACCTGGTCGAGTACCTGACGCTGGTGAAAGAAAGGATAACTAAGTTCGACGCGTGAGAAATCCTGCACATCCCTCGCGAACGAAACACTCGGGCATATGTCCTATCGAAACTGGCTAGCACCAGAATGAAAGGTGGCAATAAATCCATCATACAAGAGATACTCTCCCGCCCAAGCATTGAAAAGTCATCAGGGTTGCTCGACGTCAACGCCATTGGCGACATCAACTGCTGGATGACTCCTGTGTATAATTACCTCACTACAGGGGAGTTGTTCGAGGATAGCAAGGAGGCCAACGTGACCAAGCGAAGGGCCTGCTCATACGTCCTGGTCGATGACAAACTCTACCGACAAGAATTTTCCATTCCCCTCATGAAATGCGTGGAGGAGAACAAGGTCCCAGAAGTCCTCCAGGAAATTCACGACGGTATCAACGTACAACACTTGGGACGGAGATCATTGGCACGAAAGCCCTGCGAGCAGGATACTATTGGCCAACCATGCAGCACGACGCTAAGGAGCATGTCCAGAAATGTGACCTGTCCCAGCGCCACGGGACTTGGCACCCCCTAACGAGTTGAAGACTCTGTCCTCGCCTTGGCCCTTCGCCTGGTGGGGGATGGATATCCTCGGCCCCTTCACAATGGGGTTCTACCAAAACAAATTTCTGATCGTGGCCGTCGATTACTTCACAAAGTGGATCAAAGCCGAAACCCTCGCCAAGATCACAACCTTCAACATACTTCGTTTCTACAAAAGAAACGTCCTCGCACATTTCGGGGTGCCCCAGGCACTTGTGACCGACAATGGAACCCAATTCACGGATAAGAAGTTCCAAGAATTCGTTGCTAAACTAGGCACAAAGCAACACTTCACTTCCGTCGAGCATCCCCAGACTAATGGGCAAGCAGAGCTCGCGAACAGGGTGATCCTTCGAGGTCTAAAACTAAGGCTAGGCGAAGCCAAAAAGAGATGGGTTGAGGAGCTACACAACGTGCTCTGGGCCTATAGAATAACCTCACACTCCACCACCGGGGAAACTCCCTTTCGACTGGCCTACGGAATCGAGGCGGTAATACTGGTGGAGATCAGGGAACCTTCTAGACGAACGGAAGCTCCTCTCGACAAAGAGATGAATGACGAGGCTCTGAGAGAATAGCTCAACATGGTCGAAGAGATCCGATCAGGGGCAACTCTCCGTGAAGCTTCACTGAAACAAAAAATAACCTTGCACCACGATGCCAAAGTCGTAAAGCGCGACTTTCTAATTGGTAGCCTGGTCCTACGCAGAAATAAAAAAGATTCACGTGAAGGCAAGCTGGCCGCAAACTGGGAAGGACCATACATGGTCAAATAAAAAACATGCACTAGAGCCTACTACCTAGAAACGCTGGACGGAGAACCACTTGCTCGACCGTGGAACACTGAAAAGCTCAAACAATATTACAGTTAGGACTAGCCACTAGTTTGAACTAACTGCCGACGAGATCACCCCACTGCGGGGAGACGGCTCGGCCACAGGACCGTGCCCTGGTGCAAGCACGATCCTTAACTCTACAATGCCGGTCAATTTCTGCTTATGGTACTTAAGAATCTGTGCCCAACGGGGATACCTCAATTGAGCTCCGCCGTTGCCGCACCAACATGGCAGAACACCCAGCCCGCGATGGGAATAGTCCAAGCCCTGTGGGGTTAGACCCTCGACCGAGATCCTAGTCCCGCTGCCGACGAAAACACTCCGCCTCCTCGACGAGTCCCCTAAACTGTCGAGCGTAACAATAACGAGTCGAGCAAAACGCCCATACTTAGCATTCAAATGTTAAAGCACACACAAATAAAATGCAACGCATATAATATCAAACACAAAGATATTTATATAAATATGGCCACAAGTCTAGAGTTGTTAATATGCCTGAAAAACGGTTACAAATCAATGGCACGCAGGCCAACAAAAGGTACTAACAATTAAACTGTGTCACCGGGAACCTCTGGAGGAACCACCTCGCCGTCGACGACCACATTGAGAATGCCCATCCCCTCGGTCAACAGCTGAACATCAGAATTGAGAGCTTTCATATCCTCCACCACAACGTTGAATCCGAATTCAACCGCTCCCAAGTTGTCCTGCTCGAGTATGCGGATTCTCTCGATCAGGTCCCTCCGGGTCTTCAGGGCCTTCTCATCCTCGGTCTCATCCTGACCAACTGCCGATGAGCCCTCCAGCTCAGCTATCTTCGTCTTCAAGATGGCATTCTCTTCGGTTACCCTTGTCACATCCCCCTTCACCTGGGTCACTTCCTTCTGGAGTGCGATCTTGGCCTCCAGGTTGCCTTCGAGCTTTGTCAGCCTGTTATGTATCTCAACATTTTCTAGCTTGAGGTCGGTGATCTTGGTCTGCGCCCTCTTGAGATCCGTGAGCAGAATTGTCTCTGCACCCCCGAGGGCAAGTGCCACCTCCAGCACCCTCATAACAGCAGCCGCATCCTGGTAGAAAAGCTTCCTCATCACCTTAGGGTCGGCAGACAGAATGGTCGATGCCTCGAGGTCGGGGACAACAACAGAGCCTTCCCGTCAAATAATTTTCCTTGAAGATAACACAGAGAAAGTACGAATTTGCCCCCGACAAAGCTGCTCGAACCACCAGCTGGGGAGGAACCAATATCGTCCCGCTTCTTCTTGTTGGTTGTGTCCGGAGTAGGAGGGTTCGAAGTGGTCCCTGGTAAGGAGGCAGTGCCGCCCACAAACTTCTCCAGCATTGCTTGCTGCTTGGCAGCATCAGCCTTCGGCACTGGCACCTTCTTTAAATTTTTTGCCGTTGCAGACCTGACCAGACGCTTCCTCGTGTTCGACATCTTCCCTGCAAAAGTAAAATGGGAGGTTAGTACATTGAACAAGAAATTAAAAACACGGGCAAAGAGATAACCTATACCAAGGAGCTCAAATGCAACATCCCCGGTTTCACATTCGAGGAGGGCTTTGGTATTTATGTAGCGAGCCGCCCGAGCAGGCTCTCCATCCTCCCAATACAGTTCGTTGTCATCCCTGTCCACTACGAAGGTGGGGCTGAAACTCTCTACATAGGCATGCAATGCTCGGAAAGACTTCTTGTCCCCGTCACAGAGTTGCTCGTGCTTGACAAGGAACTGATCGGTCCTATATCTAAAATGGACATACACCCATTCCAACGGGAACTTTGACACCGCCTTCATCACCTCCCGACCACCAACTTCCACGGTCTCCATGGTGGATATGGACTCCTTAGCCGCTGTAGCGGTAAAATCTGTGAGTATAAGCTATTAATTAACTCAACTCAAAAATAAGCAAGAGTCGCCACCGCACTTTTATTTTTATCCATAAAAGAAAGGAAAAAAGAGCGAACAAAACCTAAAGAGATAAGGGTAAGGGGGGTTGGTTATGTAAAGGGAAGGTTTTACGCACCCAATACATCTATAGTACTCTATAGGAGCCCTTTGATGTATTCACTGCTTTTGGTCTGAAAATGGTTTGCTTGTAAAGAGATTGAGGAGATGAGAGGAGAAATATTTTTTAAGATTTTTGTGTTTGGAGAGACTTATCGCCTCATGCCTACGTACCCACGATGTACAATGTAGGATCAAAACCTCGTAGTTCGTGGTACAAAGAACAAAAATTATTGGTTATGGTTTATTTTATCTTGAAAAAGACAACCTGTCATTCTCAAGAGAGAATACTCAACTAATTACCCAAAGGTATGGGAAAGTGGCATTTGCATCACATTAAGATGGAGGATTTGCTTGGATTAACATCAACAAGACTAATCACTTCAACATCTAAGTGGAAAACGACCATACTTTCAACAAAATACCATGGTTAGGAGTTTTACATCTCATCAAAAAAATGACTCATGTCTAATTCTTTTTGAAAAGTTTAAAAGAAAAAGGTGCATAAAAGCACAAAAGAATTTGGATGAGTTTTGTATTTTTTTTTTTTACGAAATAGTCAAAATATGATTAAGATGGATTGACATTTATTAAAGAAAATGAAGTTTGAAAAGTCACTCGACAAAAGTCAAGGTTTTATTATGAAAGCGGTTTTAAGTTGAAAACAAGAAGGTTTTGAAAAAAGAGAGAAGATTTTGAAAATTTAAGAATGGGGAGGAGAAGAAGTGACTATCCTAGTGCATGAAATAAAAGCTAGGGAAAAGAATGATCTAACCAAAATGAAGCCACTTCAAAGCAATATTAAAAGAATTCCATCCTTAAGCAAATTGGCCAAATAAAGGCAAGTCTTCAATCAACACTCCAAGCAAAGGGATAAGAAGTCCTAATTCTAGCTCCATAAATCCAATATCACTTCAAAAGAGGCCCATAAAGAGATCACTCCAAAGCATAGGATAGTAACCAAAAGTCCAAATGAAGAGAATTAAGTTTTTTTATGGTTTAAGCCTTTATTAATGTTTTAGAAGTACAAATGGACAAAGTAAAAATCAAGCACAAAATAATAGCAATAATAAAGAAATATAAACATGAATATGGGATGATAATATGAGACATAAAAATAAAAGAGATAAGGGAGCAAGAAGTAATCACAATATAATATGTAACATTAATATATACACAATAATGGTATGGTGAACTTAATCATCCACAACCAAGAAAAAGTGGCCAAAAGAACAAAAAGATAATCGATTCCGCTTCGTGTCTTGCACTACGGCGATTAACCAATGCGATTAGGCCAATTTTAATGAAAACTTGAAAGAAGATCGGGAGACCCGAAGCAACTACGCATCAAGCTTCAAAGTTTATGGAACTAACGCAAACAATCAATCAACCTTGGGATTACGCGACTAATCAAAGTCCGGTCCATGAAAGTACAAGTATCGAATTGGATTTATTCCGAATAGGGGCGAATTTTGGTCTATGTTAAGCGCACGCCGAGTAATTTGTTCGAGCAATTACCCTACGAAAGAGGTCGGCCATGAGATATATGTGTTAATGCACGCGAGATAAACGATATAGAGATCGTTATCCTAAAGCGATGTCACACGAAAAGAAAAAGTGGTAATGATCTCGTCTCGATCGAAATTCAACAAAGAAATTTCACGATCACTTCGACTTTCATCGATCGAAAATAAAAGAAATAGAAGAAAGAGGAAACCAAATTTGAATTACAAATTCAAGACAATTCCATCTTTAAGTTCATCCACTCATTTTGGTGGATTAAAGTGCTAAACATCTCATTAACTCAAAGCACCTAAAGTGAATTAAATAATTTACTTTAAAGGTAGATTTGAATTAGTGAACATTTAGCCAACTTCATCTACACCCTAAGTCCAATGAATTTAAAGAGAAATAAATTCTAAAAATGTGATCCAAATCCAAAATCAAAAGGAAAATAAAAAAACAAGGCTAAAATATTCAAATCAATTTTCAAGAGATTTTTTCTTTAAAGTAACATCCAAAATAAAAATAAAAACCAGAGTTAAAATCTAAATAGACTTACACCATTAAGAAAAAAAAAGAAAATAGTGCAAAGAAATTGAGTTAAAAAAAAACAAAGGAGATGGAGGTGTATCGAAAAAAAAGATGGTGATGATGAATCCAAAACACAAAACCACGGGCCAAGCCCAAGTGTTAATGGATGTTATTTTCAAAAAATAAAAAAAAGTAAACAAAATAAATCAGAAATGATATGTTATCTTCTTCTTCATCTTCCAACGCGCACTATTCACGCGGACTCCCATGGCCAAAGCTTACGAGCTCTTCAATTTTAGCGGCGGGAAGAATAAAACACACGGTTTTGATCGGAAATGAATGCTCTACGCCATGGTATCAACGATTTCAAGAACGGTTACCGACGGATACGACTCGAAAATACCGAAATCTCTTCTACACTACCTTTAAATCAAGGTAAACGATGCACTTGAACTTCTTTTTTTCTTCTTCTGAACACGAATCGCTTTTGTTCTTCTTCTGGAACTATTGTTGATTCTCGTTGAGGTTTGTGTTTGTTGGTGGATTCAGAATTTGGAGGTGAAGTTTTGAGAGCTGAGAATGAAAATGAAGAAGGTGATTTGAAGCTTCGGGTAATGAATTTGGCAGAGGTTTGAGAGGCTCAAAAACTTGAAGAATGAGTGAGCCTTGCTCTCTATTTATAGAATGAAAGGAGTGGGACGATTTGCCGTTTTGGAAGCTTTCCATGCGTTTTGAATTTGGTCCGCTGATGCCGTTTACGCTTGCATATGACTGTGTCGTTTTGAGTTGCAGGTTGCTGCGTTTCAATTTGGTGATTTGTGTGAAGTCGTTTTGCAGTAGTTTTTCTAGCGTTTGCAATTGGTGTCGTTTGGAGCCTTTTTTACGCGTTTTGGTGATGAGTTGATGGCGCACGGCGTGAAGGCTGAAACGCGTGATTGAGGCAGCTGCGAATGGTTGATTTTGGCTGCGTTTTACACTACATTATTGCGTTTTGGATGCAAATGTATTTGGCTCATGTAGCTTGTTCTCATGATGCAGCCTTTTCGCTTATTTTTGTAATATTTTCATGTAAATGAAATTGGGTTGGACTTGGAAGTTTGGACAATGTTTTTTTAATGGACTATTGGTTAGGAAAAAAAATGAAAATTGGTTATGGATAAAAATGAAATTGGATTTAATATATATATATATATATATGGATAAATGGATAGATGTGGATTTAAAAATGGATAATTGGTTTATGGATATTGAATATGAAATGGATTTGAAATTAGATAATTGGTTTTAGAAGATGGATACAAAATGGATAGAAATGGATAGAAAAATGGATAAGTGGAAAATAGATTTATGGATATTAAACAAAAAAATGAAATGGAAATGGATATGAAATATGGATTTTTGAATTGGATATTAGAGAGTGGATATGGAAAATGGTTTAAATAGCAAAAAGTGGGATATGTGAAAAAATGGTCAAAAATGTGAATAGTGTTTGGAAAGAAAAATGGTCTATGAAATGGATCATGGATAACAAGCCCTTATTTTTAGCCCAAAACCAAACTTGAATTTATTTCCACAAGCCTCTGATAAACACATGCCACACAGCTACCACTGAACAAAACGCAACTGAAACAACGGCCATTTGAATAAGTTCTGAATTACTTCAAAATTCATCTGAATTAATTATCTTGGAAAATAAATCCACAGATGAACACAATCTTGATTGATGAACTCAGATGAACCTGATGAATATCACCACACAACAACTCAACAGTCACTGCTTGAGACATAAACCGCGGCCACAAATAACTCGCACTTAGAGCAATTACTTGATAGTTTGACCAAGATGAGGTCAAACATCCGTCTGAACTCAACCATAACTGAATATCCACAACTGAACAACGGCCATTTGATTCAATCATCCTCTTTGACCTCTGATCAAATGAATCTTGAACCACTTTGAACAATTCTGGGAAAATAAATCCACAGAGGAAAACAGTCTGGATTGATGAACTCAGATGAACATGATGTATCACCACACAACAACTTGATAGTCACTGCTTTGAGGAACAGCTCACTGAAACAGATATCTTGCACTTGAAGCAATTACTTGATAGTTTGACCAAGATCAGGTCAAACATCCATCTGAACTAAATCACAATTGAATAGCCACCCTTGATTCCAAGCCATACTTTTTGCCATCAATCTCCCTGCAAAACCCTAATCACACAGAGAAGAAGAAACAAGCAAAAATTGCAAAATATTTTTAGTATTTTGGTTAGAGGTTAGTAAATATAAACAAACAAAAATGCAAATGATATGTGGGATCTTAGGGGTAAAAATTAGGGTATTACAGCTGCCCCTATTTAAGTTTCTTCTATCCGGAGATAAGAAGATTGACATCTTTGTCTCGACGAGATAGAAGAGACTTAAATATAACAATAAACCCAATTTTTGGCCTTAAGAGACCACAAAATGATATGATTATGCAAATGATATGCAGACACAAAACCACTGTGGGGAGAATATGCCACAGGAGATAAACAAAAAGAAGAAACAGGAGAATGAAACTCCACCGGGGAAACACATCACAGGAGACCACCAACTAGCCGGGGAAACACACCGCACAACTACTGGGACTCAGCTGAGGAAAAGATTCAAACTGGGGATAACTGCAAGTGGAAATAAACCACAACATAACAAGGATATAAATCAACAGGGAAGACTTAGCACAATAAGGCTCCACCGGGGAAAATCAAAACCTCAACAATGAACTATCTCTTGCATACGGAAGAGACTAACCATCCATCGGAGTAGAAAATCCTCAACAACGAACTGTCCCATCAAACCGAAGAGAGACTTACCATTCATTGGAGTAACCAAAATCTCAACAACGAACTATCCCATCAAACCGAAGAGAGACTTACCATTCATTGGAGTAACCAAAATCTCAACAACGAACTGTCCCATCAAACCGAAGAGAGACTTACCATTCATCGGAGTCACAAAAATCTCAACAGCGAACTGTCCCGTTAAACCGAGGAGACTTACCATTCATTGGAGTCACAAATCTCAACAACGAACTGTCCCGTCAAACCGAAGAGACTTACCATTCATTGGAGTCACAAAATCTCAACAACGAACTGTCCCGTCAAACCGAAGAGACTTACCATTCATCGGAGTCACAAATCTCAACAATGAACTGTCCCATCAAACCGAAGAGACTTACCATTCATCGGAGTCACAAATCTCAACAACGAACTGTCCTGTCAAACCGAAGAGACTTACCATTCATTGGAGTCACAAAAGGTAATAACTGCATCGCCTCAGGCTTCTCAAATGAAGGAATGCCACGAAACAGTATTGAACCTTTCAAAAGGAGAATCATACGTAGATCTCAGCTGAAGGGTGCAGAATCCTCAAAGGTGCAAAATAAATGCACTTCTCAATCTAGGTTTCACGGTCTAGAGATCCAAACAAATATTGCAGGCGACTAAAGTTCAATCCAGGAACAAGCTGGAGAGAAACGGTCAAACAAGACTCATCCCAAGGAGGAAATATCTCAACTGGGGACTAATTCCATCCAGATAATGAACTGGGAAGGAAACTGAATAAAAATCTTCCACGAGAAATAAACTCAGTGGGGAAGTATCAAAGATAGGCATTTTTCTGCTTACGGGTTGACACTCTAAATGGAGAGATGACGCACATGCTCTACGGGGATAACAACACCAGAGAGCAAAGAAGCACCAAACACAAAAATGAAAAATGCACAATGCAACAACAACATGCTATGCACAACAAAATGAATCCGTATGCAATGCTTATGGGTATGAATATGCTGACAAAACAGACATAAAGGATAAGCAGAGGGTAGAATAAACAACACCACTGGATACTCGGCTAATCTCAACAAGGTGGAGATATCATTAGCAACTCTTCTAGGCATTAGCTGAAGAAATCCTGTAAGAGATAAACAAAAGCCATCAAAGGAAAATAAATCCTACTACCAGGCTCAAATCTTGCTGGAGAAAAGAAGATACTCCTTGGGGAGAAACCCGAATATCAATCTTCTAGTATCGATGATCCACAAAGAGGATAACAACATAAACTCTGCTTTGAGGATGGCAGGAATACTGTTAGGGAATCATACAACCCAAATCTTTCTGGATCTTCCTGGGGATCATAAAAATTCATAGGAACCTCCATTTCAAAAAGGATGAAGGGATCTGCTGCGGAGAAATAATGAATCCGCTGGGGATTGCAGACATATAAACATCTACGCAAAATCCGTTGGGAATACAAGGTAGATATGCTGGAGATACGAGAACACTCTCAAGGGATTAACCAATTCTGAGCAAAGCATCCTGAACTTGCTGGGAAAACAGCAAAAGGTCAAACTGTGGGGGATTTTAGATCAATACTCATCATGAGTGAGAGAAAACCCAACAGGTGACTAAAAGAGATCTCATCAGTGACTTCACTGGGGAAAAACCGCATTAGAGATGCACAAACTTCACTAGGAGGATAAATCTTTGGAAAAATAACCCGGAGGGAAGTACGTCTTGGACCTGCCAGGGAAATGAAAAGTTAACCTCACTGCCTTATGATTGGAGAGCAAACGAAACAGTAATACTCTGTCTCGCTGGGGAATCAGCAAGAATAAATCATCCTGACGAGAAATACAACCAGATATAAGAATTCACCAAACAACCACCAAGTTCATGCCTCTTAAAGGGAAAAAAACATGGCTCTCTGTTTAGGGACATCCAAAGCAACAACAACACGTCTAGAGGGTAAAACTCTGAGTGAAGATTCCTCGTATGATTTCGGCTGGGGACAGCAAAAATGAATCTCTGTGTGGGGACCACCATTAAGGAGATATGGACCTCAAGACTACTCAAATGCCTGACCATAACATAATCAGCTGGAGAGGATTCAGATCAAGACCTGACTGGGGAGAAACCAAACAACATTGAACCTTATGAATTCAACACATCATAACAAACCCAAACCCCTTGTCAACAACTGATTACATTCATAGGAACAAAATCTGCTGAGGACATATCAACAAATTCTACTGGAGAAATATCGACAAACTCTACTGGGGAGCTGTCAATAGATTCTGCCAAAGGAGCGAGAACGAACCCTGCTGAGGAAAACATCGATCCTACTGTCCTTGGAATAACCATTGATGTTCCTTTTCTCATTCATAACTCAAAGGAAAATGTTTTTATAATTTTCAAAAATTTAAATCAATTATTCACATTTTGTTTCAAAAATCATTATCAAAAATAAATGAAATTTTGCAACAGAAACGAAATAAGAATTGCAAACAAAGGGACAAGGGCCCAAATTTTATTAATAGAATGAAAGTCCGCAAATGACGTAATTCCATGGATCATTACAAAGTTTAAAAAATGGTAAATACATGGAAAGGGTTACATTGAAATACAATGACCACTATTCTCCCTAACAACTTTGAATTCCACTGTGGCGAAAACTTCAGTTAAAGATGTTTGAAGCAGAATCCTTGATAGACAATGTTGCTTTCAAATGATCAAGACTGGCCAGATGCAGTTACTTGCCAGAATCCCTAACTTTTTGCCTAGATTGCCCTTTCGGGTTTTCAATCTACCGGGATGATTATTTCTGTTTTTTGTCTCTAATTTTTGCCTGGACCGCCCTTTCGGGTTTTCAGCCCACCGAGACACTCATTTTTACCTAAGCCGCCCTTTCGGGTTTTCAACTTAGCGAGCTGTTCTTTTATTTTTTAGGCGAAGTATTTCTTGACTGCATCGGCATTCACAGGACGAGTGAACTCTTCACCATCCATAGTTGTAAGAAGCAATGTACCGCCAGAGAAGGCTCTCTTAACAACATATGGGCCTTCATAATTAGGAGTCCACTTGCCCCTAGAATCATTGGTAGAAGTCGAGATCCTTTTGAGCACGAGGTCGCCTTCTCTGAACACACGAGGTCGAACCTTCTTATCAAAAGCCTTCTTCATTCTCTGTTGATACAATTGGCCATGACACAAGGCCGTCATTCTTTTCTCTTCAATTAGATTCAACTGATCATATCTGCTTTGACACCATTCAGCCTCAGACAATTCAGCTTCCATCAAAACTCTCATAGAAGGGATTTCAACTTCTACCGGGAGCACTGCTTCCATACCATAAACAAGAGAGAAAGGGGTTGCCCCTGTTGAAGTGCGGACAGATGTACAATACCCATGCAGAGCAAAAGGGAGCATCTCGTGCCAATCCTTGTAAGTAACAACCATCTTCTGAACAATCTTCTTAATATTCTTATTAGCAGCTTCAACAGCCCCATTCATCTTAGGTCTGTAAGGAGAAGAATTATGATGCTCAATCTTAAACTCATCGCATAATTCCTTCATCATCTTGTTATTCAGGTTTGACCCATTATCAGTGATAATCTTGCTCGGAACACCATACCGACAAATGATTTGGTTCTTGATAAACAGGACCACTACTTGCTTGGTCACATTGGCATATGATGCCGCTTCAACCCACTTGGTAAAATAGTCAATAGCCACCAATATGAAACGGTGTCCGTTCGACGCTTTAGGCTCAATCATTCCAATCATATCAATGCCCTACATGGAGAAAGGACATGGAGAAGAGATAACATTGAGAGGAGTCGGTGGTAGATGAATTTTGTCAGCATAAACCTGGCACTTATGACACTTCTTCACAAATTTGCAACAGTCAGATTCCATTGTCAGCCAATAGTAACCTGCCCTTAACAACTTCTTAGCCATTGCATGCCCATTGGCATGGGTACCAAAAGATCCTTCATGAATTTCTTTCATCAACATGTCTGCTTAGTGTGTATCCACGCATCTGAGCAAGACCATGTCATAATTTCTTTTATACAGCACATCATCATTCAAGAAGAAACTACCAGACAATCTTTTCAAAGTCTTCTTATCTTTCTTGGATGCCCCAAGCGGGTACTCTTGATTTTGAAGAAAGCATTTAATATCATAATACCACGGTTTATCATCAACAACCTCTTCAACCGCAAACACATGAGCTGGTCTGTCAAGACGCATAACATCGATTTTGGGCACATCATTCCACCGGCTCACCACAATCATGGAGGATATAGTGGCTAAAGCATCCGCCATTCGATTTATTGCTCTGGGTATATGATGAAACTCAACCTTATTGAAGAAAGTTAATAACCTTCTTGCATAATCTCGATAAGGAATCAAATCAGGTTGACGTGTCTCCCATTCTCCTTTAATCTGATTAATCACTAGGGCTGAATCTCCGTATACATCGAGAATCTTGATTCTTAAATCAATAGCTTCTTCCAAGCCCATAATACATGCTTCATACTCAGCCGCATTATTTGTGCAAGTGAACATCAACCTTGCAGTGAAAGGAATATGAGAACCACGAGGAGTAACAATTATTGCCCCAACATCATTGCCATATTCATTAACAGCTCCATCAAAAATCAAACCCCAACGGGATCCAGGCTCAGGCCCTTCACCGGGTAACGGTTCTTCACAATCTTTAACCTTTAGATACATCACATCCTCATCAGGAAAATCAAACCTGATCGGTTGATAATCGTCAATTGGCTGGTGTGCCAAATGGTCAGCCAAAACACTTCCTTTTATCGCTTTTTGAGTTCGGTACTCGATATCATATTCTGACAACAACATTTGCCAACGAGCGATCCTCCCAGTTACAGGCTTTTCAAAAATATACTTGATTGGATCCATTTTGGATATCAACCAAGTCGTATGATTCAACATATACTGGCGGAGGCGCTTGGCAGCCCAAGCCAAAGCACAACATGTCTTTTCAAGCATTGAGTACCGAGACTCACAATCGGTGAACTTCTTGCTCAAATAATAAATGGCAAACTCTCTTCGACCAGATTCATCTTGTTGACCCAGAACACAGCCCATAGACTCTTCCAGCACAGTCAAATACATGATCAAAGGTCTTCCTTCCACGGGAGGAGACAAAATCGGAGGTTCAAGCAGATACTCTTTAATTCTTTCAAAAGATTCATGACAATCCTCTGTCCAGACACAACCCTGATCTTTGCGAAGAAGCTTGAAGATCGGCGCACATGTGGCAGTCATATTGGATATAAATTGGGAGATATAGTTCAAACGTCCCAAGAATCCTCTTACTTGTTTTTCTGTTTTGGGCGCAGGCATTTCCTAAATGGCTTTAACTTTACTAGGATCAACTTTAATGCCTTTTTGGCTGACAATAAAGCCCAACAATTTTCCAGAACGGACACCAAAAGTGCATTTATTAGGATTCAAACGGAGCTTGAACTTTCTCAAACGTTGAAACAGCTTCAATAAGTACTCAATATGATCTTCTTCAGTCTTCGACTTACAAATCATATCATCCACATAGACCTCAATTTCTTTATGCATCATATCATGGAACAAAGTGGTCATAGCTCTCTGGTACGTTGCACCAGCATTTTTTAAACCGAAGGGCATCACTCTGTAACAGAATGTTCCCCAGGGTGTAATGAATGTTGTTTTTTCCATGTCCTCAGGTGCCATCTTTATTTGATTATAACCGGAAAATCCATCCATAAAAGAAAAAAATACTGAATTTAGCAGTATTATCTACCAACATATCAATGTGTGGCAATGGAAAATCATCTTTTGGACTAGCTTTATTCAGATCTCTAGTCAACGCACATTCGGACTTTTCCGTCTTTCTTTGGAACAGGCACAATATTGGCCACCCATTGAGGATACTCAAAAGTTACAAGAAAACCAGCATCAATCTGCTTTTGAACCTCCTCTTTGATCTTCATAGCCATGTCGGGATGAGTTCTTCTCAATTTCTGCTTCACAGGTGGACATTCAGGCTTCAACGGCAATCTATGCTCCACAATATCAGTATCAAGACCAGGCATGTCTTGGTAAGACCAAGCAAACACATCAACATATTCTCTAAGAAGCTCCACAATCTTCCTCTTAACATCTATCTGAAGCAGTGCCCCAATCTTGACTTCTTTTACATCATCATCTGAACCCAAATTAACTAATTCTAACGGCTCTTCATGAGGCTGAATGGCCTTTTCCTCGTGCTCAAGCAACCGAGAAATTTCATTTGGAATCTCCTCAATACACCCTCTTCTTCAGCTCCAAACACAGGGAATTCAAAGTTGGGAGGGGGCATAGGGTCATTCTTTTCAATGGGTTTAACAATCAATCTGCACAATGATTTATGTTTGATTTTAGAATATGAAAAGTGCAAGTATCATGCAGATAAAGATGATTATCACATTATTATTTTTTGGTTTTTTATGTTACCATTTTTCAGAAATAAAGCAAAAAGGGAAAACATAATATGGATAAACAAAATAACATTTTATTGATGATGATAAAATTTGAAACAAAGCCCTCACAAATTCACTTTCACCTTGGGCAGAGTGAAAGGATTTTTGAAAGAAACAAAAACAAATTACTTTGAAACATGAACAATAGTAGGAACGTCAACAGCTGTCCAATTCTGGCAGATCTGTCCATGTGTCACAAAACTGGGAAGCTCTTCCTCTTCATCATCTTCAATGATGGCAGCAGTAGAGTGATCCTTGTGGATGAATCCGACGCTGTGAAAGGTCTCATTAATACGCTTCAAATCCCTTCTGACTATACCAGGCGTAAAGCCTAAACCAGTTTTTCCCAGGTTATCAACCACATCAATGACTCGGCCCCAACCGTCAGACCGACCAGTTTCTAGCACATGCAGAGCATCTTTCAAAGAAGACATGGGTAACTCATTCCTCTTAACAGCTTTGTCATCAACAGAAAGAGCTTGGAACGGAGTTCCAACAGTTTCATCAACATCAACATATGAAAAGGATGAAAGGTGGCTCACCAGCATTGCTTGCTCACCTCCAACAATTACCAGCTTATCATTCTTAACAAATTTCAACTTCTGATGAAGAGTCGAAGTCACTGCCCCAGCCTCATGAATCCAGGGTCGGCCAAGCAGATAACTATAAGCAGGATGGATATCTATTACTTGAAAAGTAATCTGGAAGAAGCACGGTCCTATTTTGATTGGAAGATCAACCTCTCCAATCACAGTCTTTCGAGATCCATCAAAAGCTTTAACAATAACTCCACTATACCTCATGGGAGGACCTTGGTAAGAAAGCTTTGATAAAGTAGATTTTGGCAACACATTCAAAGAAGAGCCAGTATCAACCAACACATTGGAAAGCGCATCTTCTTGACAATTCATAGAGATATGTAAAGCCAAATTGTGATTTCTCCCCTCCTCGGGTAACTCTTCATCACAGAAACTCAAATTGTTACATGCGGTGAGGTTGGCAACAATGCCATCAAACTGGTTAACAGTCACATCATGCTCAACATATGCTTGTTCCAAAACCTTCTGCAAAGATTTCCTATGAGCTTCAGAATTCATCAGTAAGGACAACACTGAAACCTTGGACGGGGTGTGTAAGAGTTGATCCACATTCCCAAAGCCATCATTATAAGCAGTTGCTCGCTTGGGGAAGTGCAAAGGCCATCATAGCCTAGACCCCCTAGACCTGACAGAAATTAAATGCACCACCACGTGTCAGAAGAGAATCTTCGTTTGGCATTCCCAAAGCCATGTGTTGCATTCCCCAAGTCTTCTCCAGTCCCCCGCGGGCATATCCTCTTCGGTTGTCTACACGAGCCACGTCCTCTTAAGGGATGGTCGACATAAAAACGTCGTTTTCGCGGGCACCTTTGTTAAACTTGGTCGACATAAAAACGCCGTTTTCGCAGGCATGTCTTGGCGTACAGAAGTTTTTTCGGGCTTATGAACAACCAGTGTCGACCACGCTGACCATAGAGCAGGTGACAAGTATGTCCCTGCACATTATCATTCAAAGGCAACAGTCCACTAGAATATCTCAAGACATCACTCTTCTTCAGAGCAAAGACTTGGGGGGCTTCTGTTGTGGACTGGGCAGGCGCTTGGCCCACAGTAGGGTAAGACCCAATCTAGTCCAGCTCTTGGCAAGGCCCAATAACTGGATGCAGCCAATCTAGCCGTTGGACAGAATATAGCCGTTGGGCACAACATAGTCGTTGGGTACAATATGACCGTTGGGGACGTCCACCTCACGCACTTGACGGTTCACGCGACCAACTGCCTCCCCGGATCTCACAGAAACAGTTGGACCAGGTCAAAGGGTCACGCGCCTGACCCTCATCCTGACAGTCTCTCATTGGTTGACCAGATATTTCGGCCACATGGGAGACCTTGGCCCCGCGCTGGGGGTTACTTCTATAAATACCCTCTCACTTGAGAGGGTCAGGTTTGATCACTATTCAATACTCTAAAACATACCTAAAAGCTTTGTACTTGCTTTCTCTCTAGCCCAAACTTACTTTGGCATCGGAGTACCTTGCAGGTACACCTCCTCTTCTCCTACATCCATCATTTCTGTCCTACACGGAAGGCCACGAAGATCCAGTCTAATCACACAAGATCAGAAATTAAGTTAAAGGATTTCAACATTAATTAAGCCTAATAAAAAATATTATTCATATTTATTTACTAAGTTGATTTGATAAATTTAAAAGTCTTTTCTATAAGAGGAGACCTAGCCTTTTTTTTAACTAAACTAAATTAACTTATAAAAACATATATGTTTTCTTTAATTAAAAGAAAAAATATATCTAAATCTATGAAGATTAGATCATAAATTCATCTCAATTAGTCTATTTATTTCCACTTTTAAATGAGAATTAAAAAATTCTAAAATATGATTAACAGAGACTAACTAAAGAACTAAATTTTAAAATGAAAAGACAAATAATTTATTTCAATCAAATAAATAGACCAAAAATATATTTAAATTGAAATATATTGTATTACACTTTTGATTTTAGAAGACTCACATGTATTATAAACATGGAGAGTAATATTATATAGAATCTCCTTTTATAAAAATATTATAAAATAACTAGTGGGAGACCCGTGCATTCGCACGGGTACTGGTATGGTACGCACATTTTTTTCAAATAAAAATAAAAAGAAATACCACATATAAATTTTAAACTAAAAATGTTATTACGTTTAAAACATATAATAATTTAGTGGCTATAATCAACAACGAAATTGACCCCGTATATAAATGTAAAATTTATGTTTTAGATGAGTTTTTTTTTTCCATTTTTAAATATATTATAATCATTTATATATATATATATATCCACCATTTAAAACTTTGGTTAAATTACAAAATGGCTTAATACTTTGTAGTTGCGTTAAAATATTAACGACAACTATAATTGTTATAAAACATTTAAATATTTGAAACTTATAAAACATATAATAATTGTGAAAATAATATTTTTTGTTTACTTAAATAAATTAATATTCTATATTATTAAAAACATAGTTAAAATCCATTAAATAAATAGTTATTTATGACTGTTAATATAACATTTATATAATTTAAAGATCATGAAATAAAGAAATATTTAGAGAGATACACAAAAAAATTAGAGTAAAATATAAATAGAAATTTATAACCAAAACGGTTATTATTTGTAAAAGATATAATAATCTAGTGATTACGATCAACAACGAATTTGATCCCGTATATAAAAGTTATATTTGTTTTGACTTGAAATATAAAGAAAAATAATATTTGTACATTAAATGAGTATAGTTATTGGATTTTTAAAAAATAGTTAGATGGATTTGCACCATTGAATATGCGACTGGTAGGAATAAAAAATTAAATAAAAGTAATGGTTCAGAATTTGTGATTTGTAATTGAAGAAGGCAAAAAGTTCATTAATTCGTAGTAAATGACACGTTGTTTTTGAACTGCAGTAAAACAGTCGAAAATGGAACAAAATTACAGATTAAACATGAAAAAAATAAGATAGCATGGGATAGGAATAGTAGCTGTTAGGGATAAACTAAAGTTGAGTTTGGACTGAAATACCAAATACATAGTAAATGACTTAAAACAAATTGAAATAAAAGTAGCATAGTTAATCACTATCTGTAAAAATCCTTCAATACATATAGTTCTCCCATGTATAGTCCCGCTCATCGTCATCATCGGAATCAACCGGTTCATAGTCAGGTTGTTGGTCATCATCTGAATCCAAATAAATTTGTTTCCTCACGAATGTAGCTGAAGTCGTTGTTCTTCTCCTCTTTCTTGATTGTCGAACTGCAGGAGGGTGAAGGACCTGTAGAAAAAATACCAGTTAATCAGTTTTGTCAACATCTAATGTACCGGGGGCAGCGTCACAGAAATGGCGGAAAAACTGAAATGTACCGGGGGGAGCTGCAGAGGTGGTTGAAACAGGGGTCCCTGTTAGTGCGGTTAACGACGCTCCAAATATGGCGATGGTTGAACCTCCGCAGGTGGTCGGTTCTCAGTATCGGGTTGTAGCTGGACGGCAGCTTCAACATCTTGTTGGGTCTGTTGACGTTAAGAAAATGAAAATATTTAATCACAATGAAAGAATAAGGGACAGATAATTGTAGTAAAAAAAATTCAGCAGTAAAAGTATTTCCTGAACCTGTGGAGTTAGTTGGGCGTGCAGAGGTTGATGGACAGCCTGAGGTCGTTGCACTTTCCGAGAAGGTGGTTGGGCAGGCGCCGTTTGGACGTCAATAGGGTCAGGGGCTTCGAGATTTGGGTTGGACGCCATAGAAACAGTTGTACTTAGTCTGAAGATTGGTGTCTTATGTAGAGAAGAAGAGGCAGGGTTAAATAATCAGCCGTGTGACTCTGTAATTTCCCCCCTACATAGGAAATGCAAATACATTAATACATTTGAAACTGTAAAGTTGGAATAATGAAAGCCAGAATAATAATGAATGCTGATGGTAAATTATCCCATTTAGTTGCAAATACGGTGTATAATGTTATTGGGCATTAAAGGAAATGTGAAGTATCCATAAAATAAATAATGGATACAAGACTTGAGATATAAATGTAGGTACCTTTACTCCATAAATGACAGGCAAAATCCAACGAATGAGAAATATTTATTAATATGATGAGTTTGCTGCGACTGTTGGTCTTGCTCTTTGTGTTTCTCCTCAAGTTCCTTCATCTGCATGACATATTGCCACATGAATTATTAAGTAATATAAATGAAACAATTCAGTCAACAGATGGCAGAGATAGAAAACGGTAAAAATTAAACATAGTGCTCCCGCTTCAATGTAAGGACAGTAGGGCGTTGGACTAATTAGGCTGTTATTACTATTAGTTTCCTTCATTCAGGGTAAGGTTGGAAATATGAATTGTATAAAAACAACATTAAAAATTTTGTGTTCAACATAACCAAATTAGTACCTGCAGTTTAAGCATGGAGTTTGAGTTCTGGTCGTCTGTTAGTTGTTTCTATCAAGCTCCATGTTCTGAAGAATAGGAAGCATGTATAAAAAAAAGAAGGTGTATGAAAAGATATAAACGTAGAAGCAGAATATCGTTCTAAAGGAGCAGTTATAGTGACTGACAATTTTATCTTAAAGTAAGGAAGATCAAGACTCTGAGCATTGAAACTGAAGTTGCAAATTGTTTACTAAATCAGAATACTTACAACTCTAACTTTATAAATGTTGAGTGTCAACAAAGAAATCATTCTGGCCAAGCTACTTTTCAGGTTATTTTGATAACCTCTCTGAGATGGCCCATTACTTACACGTCTAACTCCTGCTTCTTGTAGATAGGCAATATCATCAGGAGTCAACAACCCAGATTCTCCTACCATCTAAAAAAACCATATAATCGTCCGTTTAAAAAAAATTGAGGGAGGAACCAGTGCAATGAATGCTGCAAAATTGAGGGGGAAACAATAAGAAAACAAACCAGAAAGTGACATTTAAGATATTAAAAGTATGATATAACCAAAGTTGATTGACACCAACAAATAAATTTAACATAATTTAGTAGAGATGCATTATGTTACATCTAATGATGAAATTTATGGCAGATGTCTTGCTGTACTTTCTTCAACCTCTCCTGCACAGAGTTCAAATAATAGAAGTTGAAAGTTAGTTGCAAACGAAGCTTGGTTTGATTAAAAATTATAGTTCTGGCAGAGTACAAATAATTGTGTTAAAATATAATAGGTTTAGGCAGAGGTCAACTTTCTAAGAAAACCGGTGTAATTACATCACAGTGAAGCATACCAGATACAGGCTTCGGGTATTACATGATCTCGCAGCTCACTCCTTTCCTTCTATGTCCTTCCAAGAATCTTGAAATGTATATAGGGGGTTACCGATACGCCTTGCTTGTTTGCTGGTATCTGATGTACTTCAAGAGCAAGGCTTGTACTCTAACTGTCAGGAAGCATCCGCTGCCCAAATTTCCGCTTCCATCACTTGAACCTCCGACGATATTGTTTCTGTTAGAGTGGCCATCATGTAGAATTGAAAGGCCAAAAGGCAAAAGTGCAACAATGAAGAACCTCCACCACCCATCACCTTGTTCATGGCTTGCAGACTGACTAGAGATTACATGATCATCAAGTCATAGCTATGACTCCATGAATCTTGTAGGTATAAGATGTTTCCCTCGTTTGCATTACCAACAGTCAAGGAAAAAAAGTTAAATAAGAATGTATATAAAACTCCCCATGCAAGTCCTAAAGTGTCTTTATCTACAAAGACTAACTTTGAATACTGTGGATCAAATCTAAACCAGCTGACCTGCCCATTATGAAGATATACTAAGAAAACACTCTCTCTGAGAAATCGGAGAAATCGCCTGCACAACACCAACTCAGAATTACTCAACACATATACATTAACAACCAATAATCTACAGCAGCAGCTGATGAAATTCCCATCTGCAAAAGACATACATAATATCATCATAATTGCAGAGCGAAATAGCAAGAATCATAGGTTATGATGTCATACCAGTAAACCTTCTTTCAAAGGCAAGCAACTTAGCAGTTTCCATAGCTTTTTCACAAGTTATGATGTCATACCAGTAAATCTTCTACTGAAGCATTGCAGTCCAATCCCTATTCAGAAGCATACCTATGAACTTCACTGCAGTTCCAGAATCGAAACCACCATAATCAGGAAAGTCACAATGATCAATATGAAAAATACCATTAAACAAAAAAAGATTAAAATGATTAGACCGTAAATTGAGACTTGCAACTTACAACCAAATTTAGTATGCTTTATACAGTTGATTGTACAGTATTGTAGAGCATCGGCAAGATGCAAAACAACTCTGAGCTTATGCAGTATTATAGAGATACATAAAACGTCAACAATATAAGCAAGACAGTGCATTTAAGAAACATGATCACTAAAATCCATGTCAAAGCCGATAACCAAGGAAAAAACCTATTATAGGGGAATATAATCAAGATAGTGCATTTAAGAAACATGATCACTAAAATATATGTTAAAGACGATAACAAAGTGATGGATGTTCTCCCATCTTTTACCAAAAGTTCCACAAATTTAATAAATGTCTACCTGCAAGCTCTCCAAAGTTGGTTCAACCATTTTCAAGATCCATAATGACTTTACAGATACGTAGTGGGACCTGTGCACAAGATTAGAGTCAATTAGGATCAAAGTTAAGGGGGTGTATAAGAGGGTATTAGTTACACTGCAAGTCAGCTAGACCTAACCTGTGCACAGGATTAGAGTCAGTTTGGATCAGTTACTGCTAACCTGCACATGTGTAGAGGATTAGGATCCTTGTATAATGATGCAATCATTCATCACAATGAATCAATGGAAACAAAATATTCTAAAACTGAAATTTATCATAAATCATTCACAAATTAACAAATAGGAGCCAAAAAATATTTAACAAAATTGGTATAATGTTTTTGTCTAGACAGCCATGATCACCTGTGAATAGTTTGATTTTTGGCAAAATGGAACAGTTTGTATTACGATTATAGTGGTGTTTTGGAAACAGGAATTAATTCTCCAATTATTGGAAGTGGTCGGCTGTTGGAAAGAAAAATCTCCCAGTTAAGTATCAGGGGCAGGGCCAACATATGAAGCTTCTAAATGGATTGTAAACTTGCAGTTGGGTGTACTAACCTGATCAACCCAATACAAACACAAGCAAGCCATTACTTCCAATTAAGTCTCACTGTCGTTGTGAACTTCCCAAGGAACTCGATGATGATTATCTATCAATTAAACATAGTAGGCACAAATCCTAAACAGTGCATCATATAGTATGAGTTAGTTTTGCACGCATTCTACAGAAATAGTTAAGTAGAAGTTTAACCAAATTACTATTAGTCCATTTACCCGAGTTCTAATCCCAGCAATAAGACCTATAGTTTCAAGCGAAGCAACAATACCATGAAGAAAATGGTCCCTATGTTGAACCGACTAAATGTGCAGCCCAAAAATACAGAGAACTGGTTGTTTGTTATAGATTGAATGAAAACTAAAAATTTCTTATGTAACTCAGTGATTCACTAATACATGGTTACATTTTGCGAGAAGAGACAAACCAGGAAAAATGATATTGCAAGAGTTTTAAACCTAGTCTGCAAAATACAAGAAAATATATTATTTTTATATTGAGAGATTTAGATCAAAGTTGTTAAAAGAACAAATACCATTCATTGAAGCTAAAAGCATGTAGTTAAAACATTCCTATGAACAACATCCACCTTCTCCTCAGTGTTAAGTAGATCTGCACCAACAACTGCAAGCCAACAACATAACAGAACATACATAGGATCCCCTGTCTACAAACAACAAACTAAGTCCAAAACACAACATCAGAAGAACAACCCCAGCACCATGACTCATTTGAGTATAATTACCTAAAACACATATGTAACGCCCCGATTTGTTTAATTGTATTTATTTACTTCATTTATGTGAATTTTGTGAAATGTGTGAATTTATTTTATTTTACCTGCTAATTGAGTTAATTGGTTAATTTCTCTGATAGGTAAAATATTTGCATTAAATTATATTTTTCTTTTTAACTTTTATTGCACGATATATTTTTCATCGGTATGTTTATGTTTTATCGCGTTTTGAGAGCGTTTGCGAGATATTTGAGTGTAGGGGTATTTTGGTCATTTTGCTTGGTTAGATATTTTAGAAAAATAGGTTTTTGTTTAAATAGAGATTGGAAAGAAAAAGAGAGAAAAGAAAGAGAAGGGAAAGAAAGAAAAAGAGAAGAGAGAAAGGAAGAGAAGGGAAAAGAAGAGGAAAACTTGGAGTGTAAGAAATCGATTAAACCGACACTTCGAAGCGCGATTAATCGGGTAAGGGTGCGAAAATCAGTTATGCTATGCTTGTGTATGATTATGTATGTGTGTGTTTGAATGTTCTCTTGCCTTTCCTAGTTTTTCCATTTTAGGTTGAAATGAGAAAAATGAATCGGAATCGATGTTTTCGCGGTTGAAATGCGATATAAATGTTGTAGAATACTTGTTGTTATGATTGGGGAATGTTTTGGTTGTTATGTTATGGTTTGATAGTGTTTTGGTGGATGAAATATTGGTTTTGGGGTGAATAACAGCGCTGCTGGGATTCTGAGTTTTCCAGGGTTCGCCTAGCGAACCTGGGGCGAGTCCTAGCGAACAACTTTCGAGGGTTCGCCTAGCGAACCCGTCAGCGAAGGTCAGCGAATGTTCGTCAACGACGTTCACCTAGCAAACTTTGTATCTTTTCAGTTCTGTTTGGTGCTGCCTTGGTTTGCCCAGTGGTTCGCGAAGCGAACGACAAGGCGAAGGTTCGCCAAGGAGTTCGCCTAGCGAACTTTGTGTCTGTTTTGGTCTGTTTGTGGTTTCGCCTGGACATTCGCCTAGCGAAGGTGGTAGCGAATGCTCGCTAAAAGGTTCGCCTAGCGAACTTTGTACTGATTTTTCTCTGCCACTGTTCGCTGGTGTTCGCCTAGCGAATGCTGGAGCGAATGTGATGGATTTTTCTATTTTGTTTTCTTCATAACTTTCAAACCGTAAGTCCGTTTTGGCCGCCGCTCGATGCGTTGGGAAGCTATTGAGCAGTTCTTTCTTATTAAAATGGTTTTGAGATTTGTGGCCAATTTAATTATGTCGGGAACGTGGAAACGTATCGTTTTGTCGACTTTTACAGTCGTAATTGTGTGCGATTGATGTGTTATCATGCAATATGTTTTGATATATATAACGTATAGCTTGTGTGCTGTTATATGATGTGAATGCATGTAATGAAATGTTGTGATGATGGTTTGTGGCCTTATGGTAAATAAATGCATTGTTTTGGGTTTGATTTCAATGCATGATTATTGATGTTGAGATGGTTCACATGGTTATGTATGTTATGCATTTGATTGTCACGAGTCATTGTATGCCAAGCATCATGATATGCATTCTTGTGCCCTAGTGGGTGTGAGCGACGTAACGATTCCAGAGGGAATCTGCTGTAACGGCCGTGTGCCTTATACAAAGAGGACCTAAAGCGACGTTATAGACAATCGTGTGCCTTATACAAAGAGGACCTAAAGCGATCGGATCATGTGCCTTATACAAAGAGGACCTAAAGCGATCCATAAACATCGTGTGCCTTATACAAAGAGGACCTAAAGCGACGGGGAACATCGTTTGCCCGACGGGGAGTTACACTAAGTCACAAGCGATGATTCCAATAATTCCTGAGTGAATTAATGATGAGAATGATGGATGGATGGTACCGCATTGCATTTGTATAGAGTCGTTGTGTCGGTCTCTTTGCATTTGCATAAATCATGAATGGATTGATTATGTGTGGAAAATCATGAATGGATTGATTATGTGTGGAAAATCATGAATGAATTGATTATGTGTGGAAAATCATGAATGGATTGATTATGTGTGGAAAATCATGAATGGATTGATTAGGTGTGGAGCTTGTGATAGCATTGGTGAATTGATATGCATTTGTGATAAATGTATTGGTTATGGATGATATGTTTTATGTATAGACATATTCCATGTTTTGTGGGGATGTTGCACATCACAATGATTGTATTACTTATCTATGATATGCTATATATGAATTATGAATTGTGTTGTTTTGTGTTTTGAATTATTGTATAGGTTGTGGTGAGAATGTTGTTGCGTGCGTATTTCCTGTTATTACATAATTGTATGCAACTATATTATAATTGTGTTTCTCACCCTTCTGCTGTGGTTTGTTGCTCTATGAGGCAATTGCAGATTAGTAGTCTTGGAGGCTTTTGTGAATATTAGTTCTCCATCCGGTTGTCAGTCAGTCTGCTCTGATACGTAACACGGGAGTCAAGGAACGATTTTGTTATATATGTATACATTTGTTGGATCTATTTTGTATTAACTCTGTATGAATATTTGGATGTTATAAAATAATTTATTTTGTAAAACAAGTCAGTTATGGATCTTTCCGCTTTATTCCATAATTGAACTTTCCTTTTTGTTGGAAAAAGTTTCCCTTTTATATTTATTCCATTTTGTGTTATGTATCAAATTTATGAGCAGGGATTGTGTTTGCTTTCTTTAAATGTGTCATCCTTGTTTCCGTCTAAGAAAAATAAATTTTTATTTACTCTGATTTATTTATGTGTTATTTATTCGCGATGGGAATTGTGGTGTTACATTAGTGGTATCAGAGCAGGTCGGTCCGTCCGGCCAAGTTGTTGAGTCAGTTGGTGTGACAGTTGAATACTGTCGATGTTGTTTGTTCCTTAGTATGTGATATGTGTGTGAAACACTGTCAGTACTTTCTGGTTTTTCTAATCCTTTGTCTTCAGGATTGAGAATGAGATAAGTGGGGGAGAAGCTGGTGCTTCTCCAAGTTGCTTCAGTTGTGGAGCGTTGGTTGCAAGATTGTAAGTGTTGTTTGGATGGTGTTGTTCCCGGTTCAGGAGGGAATGCAGAGGTAAGGTTTATGTCAACTAAGGATTTGTGCCTTAGGTAGTTTTGTGCACAAGATGCAAGAAATGCTATTTATAGTTTGGTAAAGATGGTTTATGCCCCATCATGATCGTCGATTGTCTATTGACAAATTGAGGAACTAATCACCCTTAATCTCTTGTTGATAGCATACGGGAATTATGTGGGATGGAATAGACGTGTCTTTTCGGCTTTGATAGTGTGTGCAATGAATTGTTTGGAATTAAGAAAATGATTACGGATTATTTTGTTGAGTCGATGAAGATTCTAACATTGGAAGATGCGACGGATTAGAGGTTTTGGTATGTTGGTTCAGTTGGGAAGTCATTGAGAGAGACCGATTGGGTATTGTTAAAGGTTGTTCTCATAGAGTAGAGTGTGAAGTCAAATTTGATGAAGGTGAGGATTTGAGGTTTGGATCTGCTAAGTAAGTAGGAGAACTTTTAGGAAGTGAGACCAAGATGTTTGTTATGTTTGTGATAATAGTGTTCTGGAATTGGCAGGAAGCCACAGTGATGGGCCATCAGTTGTGCATGGTTTTCATATGTGTTTTTGGATGATAGCATGAGGTTACGTGTTAATCAGTGAGTAGTATGGAAACTTATGGTTGTGTTCTGGATAGCTTGAGTTTTGAATTGTGATGAATTGCGAACGATTTGAAGTTCCTTGAAGGTATTACTTTTGTTATGGGTTGAGATCTCGTGTCAGCAGAAACCTTGAGTGAGTTGGAACCCCGTAATAAGAATTGATATGAAATGTGGTAACCAGAGATTGTTAACCTATTTTGGATAAATTATTTCGAGCTCAGGACGAATTTTGAAGGTGGTGTATGTTATGGTTGTGGAGTATATGAATCGTATCTTCCATACTTATTTGGATAAGTTTATAGTGATGTTTATTGGACGATATTCTGATTTATTTTAAATCAAAGGATAAGTATATGGAGTATTTGAGGATTGAGTTACAAGGGTTGAAAGAAAGGGAGCTTTCTGCTAAATTATCAAGTGAGAATTTGGGTTGAAAAAGGTTAGTTTTCTTGGATATGTTATTTCAGATGAGAGTATTGTTATAGATCCATCGGAAATAGATGCAGTTCTACATTGAGAGATTCCAAGTTGGTTAAGGAGATTAGAATCTTTTTGGACTTTAGTTGGTTATTACCGAAGGTTATGGAAGGCTTTTCCAAGTTAGCATTTTCGTTACTTCGATTGAATTGCAAAAGGTAAGTCGTTCGTTTGGGATGTTCGTTGTAAGGAAAGTTTCAGAGAGCTGAGGTGGAAGTTGTCTACGGCTCCAGTTTTGATTCTGTGTGATCCTAATAAACCGTTTGCGAGGTATTGGGATGCGTCTTTAATGAGCTTAGTCAGTGTGTTAATGCAAGAGGGTAAAGTCATAGCTTATGCTTTACGACAATTGAGGATTCATAAAAGGATCTATACTATTCAGGGTTTGGAATTGGCTGCGGTTACTTTTGTGTTGAGAATATGGAGGTATTATTTTTATGGTTCTAGGTTCGAAGTGTTTAGTAATCACAAGAATATTGAGTACCTGTTTGGTCGGAAGGAATAGAGTATGAGGCAATGAGGATGGTTGGAATTCCTGATGAGTTATGACTTTAACTGGAATTATCCTATTGGTGAGGTTAGTGTCGTGCCTGAGGAGTTAAGTTGAAAGTTTTTACATATGTCTGCTTTGAGGGTTAAAGAGTGGGAACTTTTGGGAGAATTTAGAGATTTGAGTTTGGCGTGTGAATTGACATCTGATAGTGTGAGGCTTGGTATGTCAAAGGTCACTAATGATTTTCTGTTGACCGTTAGCGGGAAACAGAGGCTGGAGGTGAGATTTGTTAATTTGATGACGGTTGTAGATAATGGTGTGAATGGTGACTTTAAATTGGATGATCAGGGTGTTTTGAGATTCAGTGGTAGAATTTGTATTCCTGATGATTCGGAATTAAAAAAGATGATTTTAGAGGAAGGACACCGGAGTAGTTTGAGTATACATCCGGGAGCTAATAAAATGTATCAAGGTTTGAAGGAGATCTTTTGATGGTCAGAGGATTAGAATTATTTGAGCAGTTAGAGACTTGTGTCTGGTGTGTGAGATAACTCAGTGGAGTGTAAGGTTGGGTCTTTTAGAAATGAACTATGTTTTTCTGGTGAATATTAGAGAAAGTCAGAAGTTGGATATGGAATTAGTAGATTTGATTGTTGCGAGTAGTCAGAGTGCGCAGCGGAAGCGTGATGTGGCACATTTTGTATATGCGTGTGTGACTTGTAAGAGTTCATAGGTTGAACATTGGAAGCATGCAGGAATGATGAGACCATTGGACGTTTCAGAATGGAAGTGTTAGGTGAAAGGTTTAAATATTATTCATGGGCTACTATGTAGATGGATGTTTTGGGTTGTATGTTCGATTGGTGAATCGTAGCATTGTTGTAATGATGTTGTGTGACAAGGTTGTTGGTATTGTGGTTATGTAGAGGTTGTTGAAACGATGTTGGGTCGTGGAACTTGTGTTCTTGTTTGTGTTGTTGCCTCGTCCTATCGTGTTGGGTCGAGTGCGAGTAGCTAATTCCTGTATGGGGAATTAGGGGAGTGTTACCTAGGGTGAGGGTAACGATCTTGTTGTGTTTAGGTTCAAGAGTGAACCTGTGTGTTTGTAATTTAGGTTTTCTTAGAGTTGTGAGTTGGTCGTCAAGTGCATTGTATGAGCTTTGCATCTTGTCGTTGTAGTTGTCGTCGTTGTCGTGTTGTTGTTGTAGCTGCTGTTAGCAAGGTGGTTTGTCAGTTTCTGTTATTCGTGGTGTGCCTTTTATTGGCATGATAGTTTGTTAGTCGGATACGAGAGTCGTATCCAGAGTTGTTCGTATCAGTTATATTTTCGAGGACGAAAATTTCTAAGTGGGGGAGAATTGTAACGCCCCGATTTGTTTAATTGTATTTATTTACTTCATTTATGTGAATTTTGTGAAATGTGTGAATTTATTCTATTTTACCTGCTAATTGAGTTAATTGGTTAATTTCTCTGATAGGTAAAATATTTGCATTAAATTATATTTTTCTTTTTAACTTTTATTGCACGATATGTTTTTCATCGGTATGTTTATGTTTTATCGCGTTTTGAGAGCGTTTGCGAGATATTTGAGTGTAGGGGTATTTTGGTCATTTTGCTTGGTTAGATATTTTAGAAAAATAGGTTTTTGTTTAAATAGAGATTGGAAAGAAAATGAGAGAAAAGAAAGAGAAGGGAAAGAAAGAAAAAGAGAAGAGAGAAAGGAAGAGAAGGGAAAAGAAGAGGAAAACTTGGAGTGTAAGAAATCGATTCAACCGACTTCGAAGTGCGATTAATCGGGTAAGGGTGCGAAACTCGGTTATGCTATGCTTGTGTATGATTATGTATGTGTGTGTTTGAATGTTCTCTTGCCTTTCCTAGTCTTTCCATTTTAGGTTGAAATGAGAAAAATGAATCGAAATCGATGTTTTCGCGGTTGAAATGCGATATAAATGTTGTAGAATACTTGCTGTTATGATTGGGGAATGTTTTGGTTGTTATGTTATGGTTTGATAGTGTTTTGGTGGATGAAATGTTGGTTTTGGGGTGAATAACAGCGCTGCTGGGATTCTGAGTTTTCCAGGGTTCGCCTAGCGAACCTGGGGCGAGTCCTAGCGAACAGCTTTTGAGGGTTTGCCTAGCGAAACCGTCAGCGAATGTTCACTAACGACGTTCGCCTAGCGAACTTTATATCTTTTCAGTTCTGTTTGGTGCTGCCTTGGTTCGCCCAGTGGTTCGCGAAGCGAACGGCAAGGCGAAGGTTCGCCAAGGAGTTCGCCTAGCGAACTTTGTGTCTGTTTGTGGTTTCGCCTGGATATTTGCCTAGCGAAGGTGGTAGCGAATGCTCGCTAGAAGGTTCGCCTAGTGAACTTTGTATTTATTTTTCTCTGCCACTGTTCGCTGGTGTTCGCCTAGCGAATGCTGGAGCGAATGTGATGGATTTTTCTATTTTGTTTTCTTCATAACTTTCAAATCGTAAGTCCGTTTTGGCCGCCGTTCGATGCGTTGGGAAGCTATTGAGCTGTTCTTTCTTATTAAAATGGTTTTGAGATTTGTGGCCGATTTAATTATATCGGGAATGTGGAAACGTATCGTTTTGTCGACTTTTACCGTCGTAATTGTGTGCGATTGATGTGTTATCATGCAATATGTTTTGATATATATAACGTATAGCTTGTGTGCTGTTATATGATGTGAACGCATGTAATGAAATGTTGTGATGATGGTTTGTGGCCTTATGGCAAATAAATGCATTGTTTTGGGTTTGATTTCAATGCATGATTATTGATGTTGAGATGGTTCACATGGTTATGTATGTTATGCATTTGATTGTCATGAGTCATTATATGCCAAGCATCATGATATGCATTCTTGTGATGTCGTGTGCCCTAGTGGGTGTGAGCGACGAAACGATTCCAGAGGGAATCTGTTGTAACGGTCATGTGCCTTATACAAAGAGGACCTAAAGCGACGTTATAGACGATCGTGTGCCTTATACAAAGAGGACCTAAAGCGATCGGATCGTGTGCCTTATATAAAGAGGACCTAAAGCGATCCATAAACGTTGTGTACCTTATACAAAGAGGACCTAAAGCGACGGGGAACATCGTTTTCCCGACGGGGAGTTAAACTAAGTAACAAGCGATGGTTCCAATAATTCCTGAGTGAATTAATGATGAGAATGATGGATGGATGGTACCGCATTGCATTTGCATAGATTCGTTGTGTCAGTCTCTTTGCATTTGCATAAATCATGAATGGATTGATTATGTGTGGAAAATCATGAATGGATTGATTATGTGTGGAAAATCACGAATGGATTGATTATGTGTGGAAAATCATGAATGGATTGATTATGTGTGGAAAATCATGAATGGATTGATTAGGTGTGGAGCTTGTGATAACATTGGTGAATTGATATGCATTTGTGATAAATGTATTGGTTATGGATGATATGTTTTATGTATAGACATATGCCATGTTTTGTGGGGATGTTGCACATCACAATGATTGTATTACTTATCTATGATATGCTATATATGAATTATGAATTGTGTTGTTTTGTGTTTTTGAATTATGGTATAGGTTGTGGTGAGAATGTTGTTGCGTGCGCATTTCATGTTATTACATAATTGTATGCAACTATATTATAATTGTGTTTCTCACCCTTCTGTTGTGGTTTGTTGCTCTATGAGGCAATTGCAGATTTTGTGAAGATTAGTTCTCCATCCGGTTGTCAGTCTGTCTGCTCTGATACGTAACACGGGAGTCGGGAAACGCTTTTGTTATATATGTATACATTTGTTGGATTTATTTTGTATTAACTCTGTATGAATATTTGGATGTTATAAAATTATTTATTTTGTAAAACAAGTCAGTTATGGATCTTTCCGCTTTATTCCATAATTGAACTCTTTCCTTTTTGTTGGAAAAAGTTTCCCTTTTATATTTATTCAATTTTGTGTTATGTATCAAATTTAAGAGCAGGGATTGTGTTTGCTTTCTTTAAATATGGCATCCTTGTTTCCGTCTAAGAAAAATAAATTTTTATTTACTCTGATTTATTTATGTGTTATTTATTCGCGATGGGAATTGGGGTGTTACAACAGACACCAAAACTGTCAGTACAGACGTACGTGTTGCATTTGTTAAATCATGCCCATACCAATCTACCTTTTTGTAATTTTCATAACAGTTCCATGGCATCCAAAACACCTTCCAGCTCTAACCTTATGAAGATTTCCTGAAATGTAAAAAATTGCAAGCAAACTTCAATTATTATCTTTATTATTATTGAATAAGTAACATCAGTATTATTATCACAACACAGATAGCAAGTAAACTATTGTCAAGATCACAATACCATAAGGTCCTGATCAAATAAGTAACATCAGTATTTTATAAACTAACAAAAAACCAAATTAGAAAATAAAACAGTAAAGTAATGACTAAAATTTATCCATTAAATCAGAAGAAACATAAATTGAACAAATTAAAGTAAAATTGAAACCAGTTAATAATTTGGAGAAGATGTTGACTTTGTAGTATACATCGGCAGAGCTCGACAATATCATCATCATCATCTCTGTCATTAGCATAACTAAAATAGAGAAATGTTGTCACAATTCATAAATAAATGATATATAACTGGAAAAACATATGCACCTATTTTTGCTGCAAAAAGTTCGTCATTTAAGCAAAAGTAGACATGAAGGGATAAAAAACCTGTGACTACATGTATATGACATACTAACAGACCTGTGGTTCAGCAATATTTCGTCTCCCAGTGAAGTCCAGCCAATAAAGAGCAATCATAGGATCCACAATCTGCCAAAATAACTGTCAACTATCCACAATCATATTATTCCATATCAACCAGACTTAAATTACGATACGAAATAAGTCATGAGCAAAAACAACAGGGGTTTAGGTCATTAAATTCTCCTCAGCATGATGCTTCAGCTCTTGAATAATGGCAGTAAAATAAATTAGATGCATGTATATTGTTAGTATGACCCATAATAGGCAAAAAGTAGGGAGGCATTTGTTCCTCCAAAACTAATGAAATGGAAGCTTGCAGAAATATACAAAAGTCATAAAACAACAACTGTGAATCCGACCACCACCAAACTCGTTGCACCACCAGAAATCCATTATTGCATAACCGCATCCTGCAGTAAAACCGCCCAAAATGTCACATTGTTCCTTGTCAAAATGGTAGATCTGTAAATAACAACACCGATTCAAAACAATCGAAATGCATTTAGGTAAGATGGAGAAAGATAACAAGGGAAAGAAGAAACTTACACCAAAATTCTTGCAAAGAAAAGGAAGGAGAAGAAAGTTGAAGCAAAAATAATGTCAAGATAAGGAAGGGGGAAGAAGAAGACGAGAACGAAGAAGAAGAAGAGATAGAGACAACGAAGAAGAGAGAGAATTGTGTACATCTGTTTCAATATCCAGGCTGTTTTTTCAGACCAAAAGTAGGGTGCAGGTTCCAATACCCAAATTCAATTACATCAAGTTACAAAACGGAACTATTTGGTATTGTACAACAACTTGTTGGAAAAATAGTGGTGTTTGTAGTGTTAAAATTATAGTTCTGTATCAATTAGTCCTTAACTTGGTTGAAAATAGTTGCTTTTGGACTCAAATTACCCCTAATTTGCTGACATGGCAAGCTCATTAGAAGGGTTAATTAATGGTTTTCCACAACCACTAAATTTTCTATATTATAGATGTAATATATAATATACTCTTACATAAAATAAAAATCACCAAATAACAATAATCAAGTAAACAAAGATTATATTAAATATTAAAAATATATTAGATGACAAGAGATCATATATATATATATATATATATATATATATATATATATATATCATATGAGAATGCCATTTTTATGTGAAAACATGAGAATAAATTTGAACCATTAGATTTTAAAATAAATGATGGAGATTATGTGTCGGTTTTTTTCCCCTCTCCTCCATCATTTATTTTAATAATAAAGGAGAGAGAAAAACAAAAACCACATATAAAATCCACTATTTATTTTAAAATAAATGATGGAGGAGAGAGAAAAAAAAACTGACACATAATCTTCACTGTTTATTTTAAAATCTAATGGTTCAGATTCATTCTCATTTTCTCACATAAAATTGCATTCTCATACGATACGTTCCCTATATATATATATATATATATATATATATATATATATATATATATATATATGTATATATTGGTGAATATTAATTAGTATATATCATGTGTCTTAAGTGGAAACATATGAGGAGCACATTGAAGTAACCACATACATCAACCTCAATTTCTAAAAACATTAAAACAACAATAAAAAAAACAGTGGCTAGTTTTTGTTTTGTTGCTTCACTTGAAGCTTTTTCTTTTGCAACAATGGTGTTTTCCGCTATGTTTTCTCCTACTCTCAACCTTGCCATTTCTTCAACTACCAACTGTTGTAGCAGAAGAAGAGAATCAAGCAGAGGGTTTAAAAATATGAGAGTGAGAGCTAGCTCAACGGAGAAAGGTGAATCTGAAGATGAGAAATCTTCGTTCAATCCTTTTGGATTTGTTACTGATAATGCATCAAGCCGTAGTGCCATTCAATTGCCTCAAAGTCCTGCTGATGATGGCAACGTTGGACAAATGATTGATGTAATCTTTCTTATATTTCAATGCTTTTAATAATTGTTTTCTTATGATGATTTGCATGTTTAGTTTCACTCTATGAAGCATGGATACTTCTAAAATGGTGAAGTACCGGTACCGGATACGCACCCGTACTGGATACTCGTACCGTACTCGGGATACTTCATTTTTTCTCATTATTTGATTTTGAATGAAATTTGTAGCTTTCTCAAATATAAATATAGTCTATTTATGTATTTCAATTTTTTTTAATATTGTGTCTTATCATTATTTTTTTTTTTTTCAATTTTTTAGAGTTGTATTTTGTTATGAACTTAATAATTTAGTTTTCTATTCATACATTTTATAGACAATTTTTATTTCATATTAACGTATCCGTATCTTGATTTTTTTTTAAAATGCTGTATTCCGTACCGGTACCAGTACCCGCACCGGGTACGTACCTGTACCTATGCATCATAGGTTCCACTTCTAGAGTAGGAAAAATTGATTTCAGAGAATTGATTTTGACATGTTTGAATGCTATAGAGTAGAATTGATTTAGTTTATAGTTTTAGCTTGTGTTTGGTTCTACGGTGAAAATAATTGATTCTGGCTAAGAGTAAGTTGAAGGCAAGCTGATTTATGTTTGGATTAATTGTTCCAAAGTGAGTTTATCGGTAAATTTTAGCGTAAAAATCACGTTTAGACTCAAAAGCTACAAATCCAACCTTTAAGTAAGAATCAATTATGAAAAGAATAATCAATTCTACTCGAGAGCAACCAAACATGTCAAAATCAATTCTACACATCCATAATCAATTCTAAGTACTCCAACCGTAAAATCAAACATGCACTTACTTTTGTTAGTCTTCAAATGACGCATGTTTGAAAGAGCTTACAAAAGCTTATGAAATGTCTGTAATCTGTTCAGTTTCACAAGTTCTTCTCGATAGTTCATTTTCATAAGTTGTTTTTGGCTTATGCTTATGGATGTTTACCATTGTTTCTTCTTCGGTTGTAGAAACAACTTGCTCATAAGTACTTATAGATAAACGCTTAATTAAGCTTTTTCGTTTAAATACACGCTTTGTCTGATTTCGCATAGTGATACTGATGATGTTGTTTGTTTAGTTGGAATGTAGTAATAGTTTTGTGATTTTTGTATTCCTAGAAAATACAAGACAAGGGAAAGGAATTCGGGTCATATGTGAAATCCGGGAAGTTGAGATGGTTTGTGAGGGAAACTGGTATCATTTCTTTGTTGTAAAAGTACTTTTCATCTCTATTTTTCCCTTTATCAAATGTTCAAAAACATGTTTCTGTTTTTTCTTCTTCTCCGTTTTTGCAGGATCAGTAAAAAGCAGACGAGGAACAATTGTTTTCCTTCACGGTGCCCCGACACAATCTTTTAGCTACCGAGTCGTTATGTCTCAGGTTATTCTTAATAACATAGTTCCGCTCTATTCGATTCATGCCCATAATCCAAACATGGCCTTAAACTTATGTCACGATTCGCCAATAATGTAATGCTGTTATACAGTTGGCAGATGCAGGGTTCCATTGCTTTGCACCTGACTGGATAGGATTTGGTTTCAGTGATAAACCGCAACCAGGATATGGTTTTAATTACACAGGTGTTATTATGATTGATTTTATATCATGATTAATTTTTCATGCATAAAACTCATACTTGAGGTTCTTTCTCAAAATTTCTATAGAAAAGGAGTTCCATGAGGCATTGGATAAACTTCTTGAAGCGTTGAAGGTCGAAGCTCCGTTTTTCCTAGTTGTTCAGGTATCTAAAGAATGATGAATACAATCTGTGATTATAGCATTTCTCATATTGAATGTTCAGTAGGGTGAAGCACTGTAGTACACATTTACGTTTTAGGGACTATTAGGATTTGTATGAATTGACTTATTTAAAATTATTTACTGATATAAAAACATGCGAGGCTGTTTAGGAGAGCTTATGGAAATAGCTTATGTTCCGCTAGGGAACCTAAAATGCTTGGTGAAATGGTGTAAAAGAGTCTTGATGCGGTAGAGATGATCTCCGGTACAACGGCATGGGATAGACCTTCAAAGTTAGCACTCCAATGCCCAAGTCAGTAAGAGGATGAAGAGTAGAGTGCGTTATGGGTTAGAGAGAGAATACCTCAAGTCTCACGTGAGATGTTTAATATATGAATGACGGTTATGGACATTCCCTACCATTTCGGTGTAGAATGCGGGAAACCGTCTAATGACATCTAACGGTAAGCATCAGTCCCGGGCAAGGATCCAATGTGGAGTTCCATAGTGGGGTCACACTGTACCCTTGGTGCTTTAGTGGAGTGGTCAGGACTGATGATTGAGCGTCCTCCTTTTGGGTCAGTGACCGGCCCAAAATAGCTTATAACATAGCTTATAACATGTCTAGAAGTTGTTTTCACCTTATTTTCATTAGCTCTCCTGGATAGCTTATGAAAATAACGTATATCTTATATGAAAATAGTTCAACTGTATTTCACCTTTTGTTATAGAAATAGCTTATACATAAGCACATATAAGATGAAAACTTATTTAAGTTGTTTATACAATCGGGGAATGGATACACCAGTTGCATTTATGTTTTGTTGTGAACTTCTTATCAAATGTTGTGTCTAACATCATATATATGATCACAATTCCTCTTAAGGGATTTCTTGTAGGTTCATATGGACTAACATGGGCCTTGAAGAACTCAAGCAAGATCTCAAAGCTTGCAATACTAAACACTCCATTAACAGTTTCATCTCCCATTCCTGGATTATTTCAGCAGCTAAGGTTTAGTGCTCTTATATCTATTGAGATATGTTAATTGTTTGGTTTTGGTTTTGAATCATTTTCTTTTGTTTCTAGATTTCCTCTATATGGTGAATTTCAGTGCCAGAATGCTATTATTGCCGAGCGGTTTATTGAAGCAGGTAGCCCGTATGTATCCAAAACTGCATTTCATTATTGGCTGGTAATTTTATTAATTGATAATTTCCCTATCAAATGTGATTTTAGTAAAAAAAAAGCAGATATTTGATTATTGTTAGGCAAAATTGATTTATTAGTTTATCTTCAATTTGACTAAAGGGCGGTCTGTTTGAATCGACTTATTTGAGTTTATTTACTGCCACAAGAACTAGTGATATTGTCTGAGAAAGCTTATGGAAACAGTTTCCGATTTTTCCATAAGCTGTTTTCAACTTATTTCCACAAGTCTGTTTGTAATATGCAAGGGGCTTTGTCTTACTGATGCATTATTCTGCAGTTATGTTTTGAAAAACGAAAAGGCTGATGTTTACCGGCTACCATATTTGGCAAGCAGTGGACCTGGATTTGGTTAGTCACATCATTTTGATACCTTGAATTTTCTGAATTTTTTGCTGTCAAAATATAATAGAAGTGTTGAAAAAGCTACGCTTCAAAAGAATAAAGATACGAAAATCGCAAGCAAAGAACACAATATTTGTTAACAAAGTTTGGCCAATTGTGTCTAAATCTTCAACAGCAGAGCGACTACAGTTCATTTCTATTATTTCTTGCTTAGAGTTTACGGTATACAACTTATATTTAAATACTATGATCTAGATTATAACATTAGTCTTGAATGAACGAGATTTTGTGTAATGAAACCGAGAAAAACTAAATTTTGCTGACGAGTTAGCAATAACGGAGTTTCTGATGTTGAATTTCAGCTCTACTTGAAGCTGCAAGAAAAGCTAATTTCAAAGGCACTTTCAGTGAAATAGCAGAAGGATTTGCAACTAACAGGTATATTTATTCAATTTTAGCCCTCAGAAATACGCTATCCCACTATTCCATTTTTGAGGCCGGTCGCTCCGCGCTGCCATCCGGGATTGACTACTCTGGGTAGAATAACGCTTGTTTTTTGTTGTTGTAGATGGGAGAAACCGGTGATGCTTGCTTGGGGATTATCCGACAAGTACTTGCCGCAATCTATAGCAGAGGAGTTTCAGAAAGGAAATCCTCAAAACATCAAGCTTAAATTGATAGAAGGAGCTGGTCATATGCCACAAGAGGATTGGTAAGAGTAACTTGAACATAATTCTAATGCATTGTAGAAAATTTTATTCAAACTCTTATAAATTTAACCTTTGTATTTTTCGACAGGCCTGAGAAAGTTGTTGATGCTTTCAGAATGTTCTTTTGATTTCAATAACTAAAACAACTGACTCTCTAGGCATATATGATGTGGTTGTTTACTCAGTTGAAAGGGCAATTCTGAGTTTTTCTTTAAATTGTAAATTTAGTTTGTAATATAATGTCCTATGTTTCATTTAAAAAAAATTGAGGAAATGTATAGAAATGTCCTTGAAGTGATAAAATGAGAAGTAATGATCTTGCAAATTATCTATTTTCAAATAACCAAGCCTATAAGAAACATTTATACCAAGAAACATTTATTATCCAAATGTTTTGATGAACTATCAGCATTCCATTGAGTAATTATGTAAAGATAATTTAAACAAAAAGGAAAATTTATACTCTATTACTTTAATATATTAATATGAATAAAGGAGAGACACTTTTATTAGCTTGTGAAAGTTCCATACAAATTGCTTATATAGAGTAGGTAGTCTCCATAGTAATCAAGCATAGGTGTGCATGTAGCATAGAAAACACTCTTTTAACTTATAACACTACTTAACAGCTTGAAACAAAACGAGTTAGTTATATGTATAACAATCATAACTAACTTGAATAAGCTATATAAGTAACTTGCATAATCCTAAGTTAAGACAAGTTAGTTTTTTTTTTTAAACAAAAAGCTCCTTTATTGCATTTGCATCTGATCAGGCTGAGGCCCAGGATTCATTATAATGAGGTTAGGAAATTTCTTTTCCTATCTCTATAGGTTCTCACAAATCTTTGGCGAAAAGTTAAAAATATCTCATGTTTTCAGAGATGCATTTTCAGAAATACTGTCACTATACAAAATAAACACAAATAATTGGGCTTCTCTCACGTTGTCAAAATTTAATTCGGAGATACATCTTCGTATGTGTTTTAGGGTTTGTCCGCAGATGCATCTTCGGATTAACCCTTATTTTCAAATTCAAGTGTTTTTTTAGGTGCATCTCCGAAAAATTTTAATTTATATATAACGCGCGCGGACAGACCTTCTTCTCCTTCTTCATTTTCAGAAACTTTTACAAATCTCCATTGGAGCTCGTGAGCTACTTTCTTCCAGTCAATTTTTCAAGGAACAACAATGCCTCTACTTCAATAGTACCAATCCCAACTCACTACATACTACATTCAACATTTTTCATCTTCGTCAACACTTTTTGAGTAAGTTTCTCATTTAACTTTTTTTTTTATTTTCTATTAATGTATTAGGTAAAATAGTTAATTTTAAACGCATTAGGTAATAGTCACATTCGAAATAGGTAGCTGTTAGAGACATGCACTATGATTTAGTTGCATTTTGAGTTATTAGGGCAAGACTGATTTTTCTGTCATTGTTGCAAACAGGAGCTTTTTTGGAGATACATATCTAAATTGTATCCTTCCTGGTTTTCAGTGATGCATATCGGAAAATGTCTTGGATGCAAACTGATGTCTTTTTCTCGTTTTTTTTTCAGGAAAATGGTTGCAACAGCGACGATAGAATGAGACTCGGTAGTGAAACCCAACATGCGTATGTTCGACGTAGGAAAGCTAAACTTTAGAATGAGCATACCAGAGGTAGGTGGGGAACCGTCCCTAGGCCTCTTGACGCAGAATCATCGACTTCTAGGAGCCTCGTGTCACAGGGGTCTCATCTCAGGGGCACGTCTCCCCTGCTCACATTGATTGAGAGAAAGCTCCTACTGCACATGATGGTGTCCCTCCACTTGCAGACCCTTATCTAAGAGGGTCCTCTGACATTTCCGTACTGATATACCATAGAGATCATGTTGTTGGGCATATCTGGGTCTGAGAGGTATATTTGTTAATGCTTGTTATTTATATGTTTTAAACAAATTCCCTGCGACTAATATTTTTTTTAACAGAAGCGTGATTGTTTGAAGTCTGTTAACCACAACAAAAAGATTTTGAAGCTTTATCAGCCTACACACAAATGGTTCCAAAGTGTCATCCAATACTCCGGTCTTGTCGGCCCGTGTTCTTCCGGGTACAAGACCATTAGTTGTGGCATGCATGGGTTTTTTTTAGATATGCTATAAGGAAACATCATGTTTCCATTTTCCCATTGGCGAGATGACGATTACACTAGATGACGTCGCTTGCCTTCTACACCTTCCCATCAGGGGTAAGTTACTTGATCATTTCGGGATCAAATGTGATGAAACCCAAGAGATGATGGTCAATTATTTGGAAGCTGGCCCAATGGATGCCCTGATGCAGTGTGAAAGCACCAGAAGTGTTCATGCAAAATTTTCATACTTGCAGAAGCTATATGAAGATAACCTGGAGTTAGTCAATGATGCCGACGATGTGGATCTGTAGGTTACCTACCACCAGGAGTGTGCTTTGAGGTGTTACCTCCTATTCTTGGTTGGCACGCTGTCGTACCTCGAAAACATACGATCCTTCGCGAATGGTCGCGAAAAACAGAGTCGCCACCGAACTATATTCATTCTAAGAAGGAACGTGGAAATATCGATAAAACCTTTAGGGAAAAAACATGGTCATCGCAACCAAGTTCTAGGTTCAGGAGTCGGTTACGCGAGGAGAAGGTATTAGCACCCCCTCACGCCCATTGTACTCAACGGGAACCTCTTAATTCGATTCGTGAGAAATGTTATCTAAGGTTGTTTGTTTTCTTCTAAGGGAAAAAGGAGAAAAGGTAAGGTAAAAAGATTGCAAGGAAAGAAATAAACATCGTTCTTTTGAGAAAAGTTTTAATTCCACGGCGCCGAGAAATTGAACTAATGTGTTGATGTTTTATTTGGATGACGATTGTTCGGTCGCCAAGGAAGGCTCCTCGTATCCAAATAAATCGGGAAAGTGAATCGAAGACTCGACTCTCTCTCACTTCAACCTTAATTGTGAAAGGGTTTGATATAGTCAAAATATTTTAAGTGGATGACGATTATTCAAACAACAAGGAAGACTTCTTATTATCCAAATAATCGGGAGAGTGAGTCGAAGAGTTGAATCTCTCTCTCTCTCTCTCTCTCTCTCTCTCTTATCTAAGTGATTGAGAAAAATAGATTTGATTTAGATATGTTATGAAAATTGTTTGATGTAGAACGCATTAAGAATCTTTTAGAGAAGACGATTGTTCGAGCGTAAGGAAGGCTCCTCATACCCAAACAATCGAGGAAAGAAATCGAAAGCTTTATTCCAACTCCCTTTTCATATTTTAATAGAAATATAGTCTAAGTATGATTAACTTAATTAATTTGACTTTGATAAAATACTCGATGTTGATCGAGGTTTAAATTTGCGTTCGAAACGGTGTAGGGGTTAAAATCAAGTGGAAAAGATGTCCTAATGGGTGTAGGGTAAAATCGATAGCGATGTACAAGGCAATCGACTTACAAATGTGAAAAATGGCTCGACGTTGAATCGAGAATTTACTTTGAAAAATGGTTTGAATATACAAGTGAGAAACAAAGATCACTATAGCATTATTAACGCATGAGCACAGGACATGAGTAATGACATATTCAAAATAATCAGTCAAATAAAGTCAAGTCACAAATCCAAAGTTAGAAGTCAAATTGATAAACAAACTAATTGAAATTTATGTGATCAATAATAACAAAACCTAAACAATTAAAAACTAAATAAAAATCAAAAGTGAAAAGGATTAACTCACAATTAAATAAAAAAAAATATTTTTGAAATTTTTATTTAATTAAAAGCATCTAAACTAATTAATCTAAATCTTAAATAAAACATAATTAGAGAAAATAAATTTTAAATATTTAAAACACATTAATCAATAAAATATTATAATCTAAAAAAACAATTAATTAACACAATTAATAATTACTAAAGAAAATAATAAAGAAAAAAATGGGGTGTGAATATATGTTAGAAAAAGGCGATGGGCTCAAAAAGCCCAATAATCAAGAAATAAAAAAAAAACTCAAAAAAAAGAAGCAAGGAATAATAAAAGGTATAAAATTGAAATGACAAAAAAAAAAAACTCACGTGTGTTCTGCAGGTTCAGTCACTTTCCCTTTCCTCTTCGTCGTTTCGTCTTTCACGATTTGAAAACTCTCTATTCTTTTTCGGACTGCAAGCGGTGGTTGTAATACCCTAATTTTTATCCCTAAGATCTCACATGTCATTTGCATCTCATATCACAAACATTGGTCCTCCTATGTGGGTTTGTTTCTGAGAGAGATCACCAAACACCTGTGTATTTCTTACTTATTTTATATTTGTTAATGTTTACTAACCTCTAACCAAAATACCAAAAATATTTTACAATTTACTTGTTTCTTCTTCTCTGTGTGTTTAGGATTTTGCAGGGAGATTGATGGCAAGAACATGGCTTAGAGTCAAGTGTGGCTATTCAGTTATGGTTAAGATCAGATGGACGTTTGACCTAATCTTAGTCGAACCATCAAGAGTTTGCTTCAATTGCAAGTATTTGCGTCAGTGGATTATTTCTCAGGCAGTGTGTGTCAAAGGTCAACTTTTTCGTGAGGAAATCATCTGATTACCAAGCAATGATGTGTGAGAAGTTTGGTTCAGATTATCTTGATTAAGTGCCCATCTGTTCATCAGTGGTTCATCTATGGATTTATTTTCCTCAAAGTTGAACCATAATCAGGGTAAAGTTCAAAATTGATTCAGATGTTTGTTGCTTCAGGTGCAAGTAATTCGCTGGTCCAAGAGTAGTTGTGTTCATTTTTATCAAAGACGTGTGAAAAACAGTGCAAGTTGGCTCTGAATTGAAATCGAGAGCTCATGGTCGCGTGCGTACGGTTGGGAGCCAAATTCATTTTAATCAAGATTCATTTTGTAAACCATTTCATATCCATTTTTAAATCATTTCCATTCTTTCATATCCAATTCATAAAAATCCATTTATATCCACATTACAAAATTCTTTTCATTATCCAAAATTCATTTAATATCCAATCCATTAATACCCATTTTTCTATATCCACTTCATTTCCATTAACACATTTTGGTTATCCATTTTAAAAGACATCTTTTTTTTTATAAACCATCTCAAATTCAACTCATATTTCCAAATCCATTACCCATTTTTTTATCCAATTTTTCTTATCCATTTTATTTCAATTATCCAAATTATCACTTAAGTCTAATTCATAAAACTCCATTTCAATTGTTTATCAAACCATAATACAAAAATGCAAAAAAAGTGATATCCATAAGCCTTACCAAGGCTTGTTCCTACAATATTGGATTTATATAAAAAGGATCTTGATATTGCCTTTCTAGCTACATGCAGTCTCCACAATCTGTTGAATGCCTCTTTACTGTCTGAAAGTGGCCCTCCTATGCTTGGCTTTGAGGATTTGACTCTTACTTTAGCGACACCTCCACCCGTGGTATCTATGAATGGTGAAAGCAAAGATCAAACAGATTTCTCTGTGGGATTGAAGATGTATAATGAGGTGCAGCATTGCTTTCTGACAGTTGGTTTGGTGTATCCAGATGATTTGTTTCTGTTCCTTGTAAATATCTCACACGCCATTGCGCTTTGACAGATCAAAATCAAAGTGATCTTGATAGCACACCAAATAAGAGAATAGAGATAAAATTGGAGCAGTTACTCCGGGTGAGTTACGAGCAGTTGTTCATAAGATCTTCGGTGGTCGTCTACGAAGTCAGATGAAGTGCATGCAGTGTTCTCATTCCTCCAACAAGTTTGATCTATTTTTGGATTTAAGTCTCGAAATACTCAAGGCAGATTCTCTTCAAAAGGCACTTGCAAATTTCACAGCTGCAGGATTTTTGGATGGAGGGGAGAAGCAATATCATTGTCAACATTGCAAGCAGAAAGTGAAGGCTCTCAAACAGCTAACAATTAATAAGGCACCTAATGTGCTAGGAATTCATCTAAAGAGATTCTACGCACATGACCCAAATCCTTTTGATGAAGGAAAATGAAACCAAGCTAGCTTGTCTGTCTCAAGAGAAGCCTACCTAGCAGTCATCTGCATTACTGGGCGTGTGACATGAGAAATCCTGGAGGAAGATCTTTTATTGACTTCTCATCTGAGGTTACTGCTGCACTTTGTATTACTGTTGGAGCACTAGTGGTGGGAGGTTGTGTTGAGAAAGTTTGTGTTCAAACTGAAACCATGCTTGACAGAACTTGGCTTCACTCCATTTTTGGTATTCAATTGGCTCTTTGTTATTGGCTACTTAACAAGACGGTTGGTATTTAGAGACAGAAATGGAACTGCAACGATCCTCCTTGTTCTACCTTGTGCGATGTGGAGTGCGTATTTTGAATCATCATCTTTTCGTTTGAATTTCATAGATAAAGTTGTGACATACGAAATGTAAAGGATGTGTGTTTGCTGCTACACATAATGTTGAAAGTATTGTAAATGTGTCCACATTGCCTACTACCCGGCCCTCTGTTGGGAAATTCCTTCTATTAGCCAACAAGAGATGCTGCACAATGGAGCATGGGACCAGTGTATGTCTGCTTTGGAGCCGCCAATAAAAGAAAAGCTTTCAAAAAACCAAGTGTAATTTGATAGAGTGAGCACTGTATCTGCATTGACAGTGGTCATTAAGGTGATGCACAAAACCTCATGCTACTTTTCCAAGCCGTGCTAGTTTAGAGGCCAGTTTTGCCAATGAAGCACAATATTGTCTCCTTACAAGATTTCTGTTGAGCTGCAGTGGTCATTAAGATTTCTGAAAGTGGTGCACCGTTTCCGTTGAAAAGAAGGGACCAACTGCTTGATTATATTTTAAACTTAATGGGTCGAGATGATGATGATGATGATGATGGTTTTGCTGATTACAATGAACTCTTGCGTACTCAGGCTCTTGCATTAAGAGCTTGCACTACATTGGTCTCTGTGGAACCAAAGCTAACAGTTGGAACCAGAAACTATGTAATGAAGGCCACATTGTTGCGATACAAAATGATCCAGTTGAAGTTGTCAGCCCCTTATTGACAATCTGATCTCTCTTTTATGTGCAATTCTTCTCACTGGTGGCAAGGACGGAAGAAGTTGAGCAGAGCTGCTAATGCTTATCCTGAAGCTACAACAGCAGCCGAGAAATTATCAGGAGTTACTTCTGAAGTATACCAACTTCTTGGCGATATTATATTAGAGTTCGATGATGCTCGTCTTAAATATTCAGAAAAATCCTTGCAACAGAAAGTTAATTGGAGCCAGATCCTTCAGCAATCCTTATGAAGCATATTATGGCAAGCTTCATCCATCTCTATTTACCGCACGCGACTTTGTAGGCCACGGAACTCAGACTCTATCAACAGATGTTCTTTTGATTTCAATAACTAAAACAACTGACTCTGAAGGCATATATGATGTGTTTGTTTACTCAGTTGAAAGGGCAATTCTGAGTTTTTCTTTAAATTGTAAATTTAGTTTGTAATATAATGGCCTATGTTTCTTTTGAAAAAAAATTGAGGAAATTTATACTCTATTACTTTAATATATTAATATGAATAAAGGAGAAACACTTTATTAGCTTGTGAAAGTTCCATACAAAGTGCTTATGTAGAGAAGGTAGTCTCCATAGTAATCAAGTATAGGTGTGCATGTAGCAAAGAAAACACTCTTTTAACTTCTAACTACTTAACAGCTTGAAACAAAATAAGTTACTTATATGTATAACAATCATAACTAACTTGAATAAGCTATATAAGTAACTTGCATAATCCTAAGTTAAGACAAGTTAGTCTTTCTGTTTTTAAACAAACTAGTAGTTCATCACCGAAGATCAAAGACTCTATACATCTATGTGAGATCCACACGTCCAGGACTATCTTTCGAGGCGTGCAAGATGAACTACATCATAATTCGAGGCGTGCAAGATGAAATACATCATAAATTATGACTACATATGACCCTACTTATTCACCGAGTTCCAAAAATCTAGCTCTCAAAATATGGTTATTCTTTTTTCGTTTTCAGCATAATATCGACTAATCCAGTTCAGAAATCAGTTCTGGCATCAAGTAGTTTTAGACTCCTCTCAATTGCAGTTGCAATGATCGAACCGTGATCCTCTCTATTAAAATACGGTTATTCAAACATAGATATCCGAACCAATATTGATGTACAAAAGCAGACAGCATTGTGTACAATTATGCATCTCAAAATAAAAATTCAAGTGGGTACAATTCAAATACCTCCAAGAACATTAACAATTGAGTTCTACATCATCACATCAGGAATCAAACTTACATTATTACATGCATATAATAAAAACTCTTACTCAGCTTCTTCAACAGCAGCTTCAATTCGAAGAAGAACAAACCCAACAGCAACACCAACAAGAGTAAGTCCATTCATAATAGCCGCAATCTGAAAAATCTCACCTGCAGCATTACATTTTGAAGAAAGAGCACCACCACCTCTACCACTTCTTCTTCCTCCCTTTGATATTGAACACCTCACTTTTGCAAAACCTTGTTCGCTGGAAACAGGAACTCCTAGCGATGTCACAGTGCTGTGCTGAGCTTTCAACCCGTTAAAAGAATAGAGGCCTCTGATGAACTGCACGTTAGGACCCTTCTTGTTGCTCCTTGACTTGGAACCGGTGACTGAGCTTCCTACAATCACAGACGGAGTTGCTGCTGAGGCTGTGGCCATTTTTATTATCTGTGAAATATGAGAAAAAGTTTAGAGAAATATTGAAGTGATGAAATGATAGTATAAGGAAAATAAATGCAATAACCTGTCTTTCTTGAAATCTGGTTTGTGGTAGGGAGATTTGTATTTTTGGATTAAAAGGGAGAAAAGGATAAGGTGAGATGAGTATGGTTGGTTGGTATTAGAAGAGAATGTGATAGATTGTTTATAATACGTGGCTTATAGCTTTACTTGGATGCTGGCCATCAAAGATATTCAAACCCAATCATCTTGCAAAGTCTCAATTAAGTTTCACTAAGTTAATGATAATTAAATTCAAACATAATTAGTGGAATACCCGAGCATTCGCACGTACCGATGTGTTAGGCGCATTTGTTTCAAAAGTATAATAAAAATGAAAAAAATAGATCAAGAAAGTTTATTATTTTTAAAAGAAAAATATTTTTTATTTATATATAAAACAACAATATTTAATATTTTATTATATTTTAATATTATTTTATTTTAAAATAAATGAAAAAATTTTAATTTACTTACATTAAATGTACTAATATGTAACCAAAATTATTGGATATAAAAAATTTTATCTTTAACAAAATCAATTTTATTAAAGACAAATAAAAAAGTTTGTTGCCTAAATTAATTTTTTTTTTAATATTTTTTTTCAGTTAAAAATATTACATAGATTATTTTTTAAAAAAATGATAATTTATACTTTGAGATAAGAATAATGTTTTTAGTATCTTTGAAATCTTGTGACAAATGTTCTAGTTCTTCGACGGTGTCTAGAGATCAATCTGGAAACAAATTTACTGATAACCTACTTCAAAAGATTAAAGAGAAAGTTTTTGAAGTTGATCTGTTTCAACTCTTAGAGACCAACTCTCCTACTTCCTTCGAAATCAAGGATCTCCTGAAGCAAGTCGACGTCTTAAATATTCTTCCTGAAGTCGCGGATGTTCTCATTGAGCTTGGACTGCTTATTGATCACATAATTGCAGATCTGAATCGTCGAAGAGACGTTGCAAACAAGATTCAAAACAAAGTGAGCACCCAAACAGCTGAATGGGAATAAGCAACTGAGTCTAACAACAAAGTTACGGCGTTGGAGCAAAGTTTCGAACATAATCAAGAAGAACTCACAACCTGCTCTAACAACGTCGCCACTTGGGAGAAACAAATTAAAGAATTGCAAGAAAAGATTAAGAAGGCAAAAGAGCGCGAACAAGAGATTCGAAAACTCGATTTCCATGAACTCGAAAAAGAAATTCAAGTCGGAGTATACCATGTCGAATGAGCTCAAGCTTTGGGAAAAGAGATTGACACTTTTACTTCGAACAAATCCTTAATTGATCGCCATCTACTTCTCCAAAAATCAAAGTACGAACGCATGAATACCTCTCTACCTTTTTGATAATCTTGCTTGTCTGTTTGTGATGTAATTTGTTGATCTTTATTTTGATTTTGGATTTTGTGGTTTGTAATGACTTAGCCATTTTGGCAGCTTAATTTTAATTACCATTTTGGCTATAAATTTTGTATATAAATTACTTTGTTAATATCTTAACCTCCTGAAGCATAGGCCTATATCTTTTTAGATATTTTCCATTTACTCTCAGGAGTCTTCGATCCTCAGCTAATTCTTCGATTTCGTATGCATTATTAGAAAATAACTGCACAACTTGGAACAGACCTTCCCATTTTGGGGACCACTTACCCAATGTCCTATCTTTCTTATCCATAGCCAGAATCACTTTCCAAACTAAGTCTCCAGTCAAAAATAACTTGAGTTTTACTTTCTTGTTGTACGCCTTTTCTACTCTCTTTTTCTGCCTCTTTAGCAATTCTAAAGCAATTAACCTTTCTTTATCTAAGTCGACCAACTCATCCAACATCATGTTCCAATAAGTTTTAGATGGAAGTCCACTCTGTCTTTGGATCCTAGTTAATTGAAGGTAAACCTCGACTGGTAACACTACATCATGTCCAAATGTCATTCGAAAAGGAGTAGCATTTGTAGCCTCTTTTGGAGACATCCGACAAGCCTATAAAATTTGGTCTAAAGTCTTATGCCAATTTTTTGGCTTTCTCCCCACATACTTCTTTATCAGTCCAATAATCACCTTATTGGCTGCCTCTACTTGACCATTTCCTTGGGCATAATAAGGTGTTGACGTCAACAACTTGATCCCTATATCTTTGGCAAAATCCTGGACCTTTCGACCAGTAAACACTGACCCTTGATCAGTTGTAATTGTCTTTGGGATTCCAAACCTATATATTATGTGCCTTTGGATAAATTCGATTATTGCATCCTGATCAACATTCACCAAAGGAACAACTTCGATCCATTTAGTGAAATAGTCAATACCCACTAGGATATACCTATGACTCTTCGAAGATGCTAGCCAAATCTCACCAACTAAATCCAATGCCCAGCCCCTAAAAGGCCAAGGCTTCACAATAGAGTGAAACTCGCTTGCAGGAACATGTTGTATACCAGCATGCATTTGACACTCTTGGCATCCTTTGACGAACTCAATGCAATCTTTCAGCATAGTAGGCCAATACATTCCTTGTCGAAACAAGAGCCACTTCATCTTATGTTCTACTTGGTGAGCGCCACATGCCCCACTATGGACATTCGACAGGGCTAGATAGGCTTCAGCCTCACTAAGACACTTAAGCAAGATTCCCTCAGGTGTCTTCCTGAAAAGTTCATTCCCCATCAGAGTATAACTCAAAGATTTATACTTGACTTTTTGCTCTACAGACGCAATTAGATTTTTCAAATAGTCCACAATATGCTTCCTCCAATCTGTGTCTGTTAAGTTGCCGGTTGCTAAGATTTCGAAATTCTCATCATTTGCATAACCCAACTTTGTTGTTACTAAGTCCTCTAGAGTCAACCTTGTTTCTATAACACCCATATATAATAACATACATCAAATCATATATATTATACATGAATCCAAGTCTTGGTATTGAAATACCATAAGTTTCTAGTTAACACATTGTATACATTACATGGCCAAAACACAAAATACTAAAATCTATGGCATAATATATACAAGATGTTCCAAAGTACTAAGAACTAGATCAACAAAGTGATCTCAAAATAAATCTCCACAACGGAAGCTATGTCATCCCAAAAAGCCAAGGCACGTAAGGATAATCAAACGACTTTATCCTTACCCTTCGCGGAACCTGAAGTACATGTAATATAATCAACAACGTGGGGTGAGATATTAAATCCCAGTGAGTTCCCTATCTTATGGATTCTCTCGGCTTTACAAGGTTTTATCAATCCTAACTTAAGTCAAAGGGAAGGGAAGTGACCTTGACCTCACAATCTCACACTATATGGAAACATGTTCATGAGTTCACCAACTCAAAATATCACTAATTGGTAACTTCATCAAGGCATCCCTTTTTCCCGTCCTCTTCTACGTCTAGAAGTCGGCCCGAGTCATGGATCCTCGTAATTTACTTGGCATACGAATAGGATCCGGGTTCACCGGCCTGTTAACCATGAACCGTCACTTCTCATGGCCTGTTAACCATCGCAAGTCTCTTTACACGTAGGCTCTATTCGTACTAACCGCGGGAATCAAACCTACCAAGTAATTCATGCGTACATTCCAGAGGAGCCCGAAGCTCATGAAACGACAAGTCTCAGGGAAACAGTTCCGATTATGTGATCTCACACACAAACGTGATTGTATTCGACAATCACAAGGCCACATTCGCCTTTTCACAAAACACAAGGTTCACACATGTTTCATACTAGTGCTTCACTCTCCTCTAGACCATTACTCATCGAAGATGCACACTTTGGCATCGAACGCACGAGGATCGCCTTCTAGGTTATCTATCAGTTCCTAGTCACCTTACTAGGTTCTACTTATAGATTTATGGTAAGGTTTCCTCACTCTTCCTATTCCATATTTTAAACATGTTTCCACTCAATTTCCTTTCACAATAAGAGGTTAGATGTAACACAATACCATAGTATAACAAATTGCATATAATAATTCAACTCATAAAATTAACACATTTCTTGGGTTTCCTCAGATTATTTAATCGGGTAACAAAATCAATATTTTTCACTTTCATTGCGTAGAATATTTCCATAGCTTTCCAATGATACCAAGAACGCTTCGATCGGAAACACGGTTCAAAAGTTATGAATTTTCTTAAAATATTTTTCATCAACCAACAATGGTAATCGGTTACCCAAATATGATAACCAGTTACTCAAGCTTCACTGTTCACACAGAATCAAATTTAGAGTTAGAGGCACATTTTTTAATCTATTACCCAAATAGGATAATCGGTTACTCAGTACAAATTTGCGTAGATTATTACTTTTTCCACAGAGTAATCGATTACCCTAATTGGTTAACTGATTACTCTGCTGCAGAACTGAAAATTCTGGTTTTTCTCATGTTTCAAAATCATCCAACCAATTCAAACCTCATAAAAACTCAAAGGATCAAATATTCACTTATCATACATTATATTCACACCTGTATCGATCATATTATGCAATTTAATCGAGATTGAACCGTGAAAACAATCAATTCCACACAATATTCGATATTAACCAATTCTAACCTAAACTCTAACATTTTCAAAACTTCTAGAGCTTAAGTACTAACTAGAACCCACCTCTAAACAAGATGATGATGAAGATTGTGAGAAGATTTGATGAAGAATGGGGAAGATCCAAGCTTTCTCTCTTCCTCTAGGTCTTCTTTCTCTTTTCTCCTTTTTGCTCTTCCTTCTCTCTACTTCTTTCCAACTTTGTTTCTATTTTTGGCACAAGTGAAGAAATGAAATGATATAGAGAAATATCAATAAGTTAGTAACACTACTCAATGTCCAAAATATCTCTATATCACCAATTGACAAAACCTCAGAGTCAGATAACATTAATTTGATCTGATCTGAGCTTATCGGTTGCTCAAATTATCTTTGCAGATGATTTCTCAGAGCACACCGGAACCCAATTGATCAAAACTAAAATTATCCAGAGCAATTTAAAATATGGGGTATTACATCCTCCCCTCCTTAAATAGAAGTTCGTCCACGAATTTAAAGATTACCTGAAAAGATGAGGGTAAGCATCCCGCATTTCCGATTCTAGTTCCCAAGTTGCATCACCCAGATGCGTCTCATCCCACTCAACTTTCACAAGGGGAATCTCTTTATTCCTTAACACCTTAGTTTCTTTTCCTGTGATATGGCTCGGTTGAGGCTCAAACGTTAAATCTTCTTCTATCTCTATCGTATCTGGTAGAATTGGCTGAAGAGGATCTGGAACAAACTTCCTAAGTTGAGACACATGAAAAACGTCGTGCATCTCTGATAGAGAAGTCGGTAAGGCTAACCTGTAAGCTACTTCACCAATCCTTTCTAAAATTTGATACGGTCCCGCGTATCTCGAACTTAAGTTCTGCGACTTAAACGGTCCTTTCAATCTCAATCTCGGAGTAACCTTCAAAAACACACGGTCACCTTCATCAAACTCTAATGGTCTCCTACGGTTATCCGCATAACTCTTCTGACAATCTTGTGCTTGCTTAACTTTGTCATGGATCATTCTAATCTTTTCCGTAGTCTATTGGATAATCTCGGGTCCCAAAATTCTATCTTCGCCAACTTCCGCCCAACACAAAGGCGTCCTATATTTCCTTTCGTACAATGCTTCGTAAGGAGCCATACCAATACTTGCATGATAACGGTTGTTATACAAAAAATCAATCAACGGTAAAAAGTTTTATCCAATTTCCTCCACTTCCAAGCACACAAGCTCTTAACATATCTTTCATCGTTTGTATCGTCTATTTCGTCTGACCATCCGTTTAAGGATGATTCAACGTACTCAAACATAACTTCATTCCCATAGCTTGTTGAAAAGCTCTCCAAAATCTTGAAGTGAATTTTGGGTCTCTATCGGACACAATGCTAGAGGGAATACCATGTAACCTCACAATTTCTGAAATAAACAGATTTGCAAGATGACTCGCCTTGTAAGTAGTCTTTACGGCTAAGAAATGCACAGATTTCGTCAACCGATCTACAATCACCCAAATAGAATCGTAACCACCTTGTGCACGGGGTAACCCAACTGCAAAGTCCATAGAAATACTATCCCACTTCCATACCGGAATTTCTAACGGTTGTAATAAGCCATCCGGTCTCTGGTGCTCAATCTTTACCTGTTGGCACACCGCACACTCCGACACATACACCGCAATATCGCTTTTCATTCCGGACCACCAGTAGTCCCTCTTCAAGTATTTATACATCTTCGAAGAACCAGGATGTATAGTAAAAGCACCTTTATGAGCTTCCTCCAAAATCCTTCTTTTTAACACCGCTTCATCCGGAATACAAACCCTTTGGTTAAACAGAATGATTCCATCGGTAGCTCGCACGAAACTCGGTTGAACTAACACTTCTTGTAACTTCTCATCCAACACTTACCCTTGTTGAATTTCCTCTCTAAGAGTAGAATTAACATTCAAATTCCTCATAATCACACCATTCTGAGTCCAAATAAATTGAAGATTAAGATCTCGAAGCTTTTCCAATAAGGCATATTTTAACATCATCAATTTGGCACTATAAAACACTTTCTGACTCAAAGCATCCGCCACTTTATTTGCTTTACCCGGATGGTACTTCAATTCTAAATCAAAATCCTTTAAATATTACATCCATCTCCTTTGACGCATGTTCAACTCTTTTTGGTTAAATAGATACTTTAAACTCTTGTGGTCGCTGAACATTTCAAAACGTACTCCATACAAATAATGACGTCACACTTTCAGTGTAAAGACAACCGCCGCCAATTCCAAATCATGAGTTGGATAATTCTTCTTGTGAACCTTTAATTGTCGAGAAGCAAAAGCCACTACGTGACTATCCTGCATTAAGACACCTCCTAATCCCATTTTTGATGCATCACAAAATACCTTATACGACTTGCTAGGGTCAGGAATGATCAAAACATGAGCAGTCATCAATCTTTTCTTCAAACTCATAAAAATTTGTTCACAAGCCGAATCCCACTCATAAGAACAATCCTTTCGAGTAAGTTTAGTCATTGGTAAAGCCAATTGAGAAAAGCCTTTGATAAACCTTCTATAATAACCTGTCAGTCCCAAGAAACTTCTAACCTCTGAAGCATTCTTCGGTCTCTCCCAATTAATTACCGCCTCAACTTTCAATGGATCCACTGCCACGCCTCCATGAGATATGACATGACCAAGGAATCTAACCTCCGTCATCCAAAATTCACACTTGCTTAGCTTGGCAAAAAGTTGTCTCTCTTGTAAGATCGATAGAATGATTCTTAGATGTTCTCCGTGCTCTTGAGAAGTATGAGAATAAATAAGAATGTCATCAATAAAGATCACTACAAATTGGTCCAAGTAAGGTTGAAATATCCGATTGATATAATCCATAAAAATTGTTGGAGCATTCGTCACACCGAAAGGCATTACTAAGAATTCATAATGGCCATAACGGGTCCTAAACGCGGTCTTTGGTACATCTGAACTCTTCACATGGATTTAATGGTAACCCGACCGTAAATCAATCTTCAAGAACACACAGGCTCCTTTCAATTGATCCAACAGGTCGTCTATCCTGGGTAATAGGTACTTGTTCTTAATGGTGACTTTATTCAACTGTCGGTAATCAATACATAACCGCATTCCACCATCCTTCTTATTTACTAACAACACTGGAGCTCCCCAGGGAGAAACACTGGGTCAAACAAAATGCTTAGTCATTAACTCCTCCAATTGATCCTTTAATTCTCTTAACTCAAGTGGTGCCATCTGATACAGAGAAACAGATATAGGAGTCATTCCTGGTACCAGGTCAATAGAGAATTCCACTTCCCTCTCCGGAGGAAGAGAAATGACATCCTCGGGGAAAACTTCGGAAAACTCACAGACTACAGGAATATGCATAACTTTAAGGTCGCTACTTTCCTCCTTAGTGAGAACCAAAAGAAAAGATTATTCCTTCTCAAACAAGAAATTTATCATTCCAACCGTACCTTCTAAAATAGTAGTTAACACATCTTTCGGAGTAGCTTCAACAGATGGAATGATGATTAGCTTTTCCTCACAACTAATAAACACCGAATTAGCAGAAAGTCAATCCATTCCCAAAACAACATCTACTTTCTTAAGCGGTAGACAAATAAGATCAATCTGAAAAACTCTTCCCTCCACAGATAATATACAGTTTTCACACATTAAAGGTGTTTCAACCATCTCGTCCACGGCAGTAGTGACCACCATGGGTGGAGACAACGGAATAGCTTACAACCCAAGTCGCTTTATACATTGTATCGACACAAAAGAGTGTGTTGCTCCACAATCAAATAATACAAAACAAGGATGCCCATTAACGAAACACGTACCAACAATCAAAGAGTTATCACCCTTAGCCTTCTTTGCATCCAATGTATAAACTCGACCGATACTCTTTCCTTGCGTCTGGTTCTTATTTTGAGGACAATCCTTCGTCATATGACCCACTTTCTGACATTGATAACACTTCACTCCTTAGAAGCCACATCTACCAAAATGCATCTTACCACAAGTATGACACACAGGAGGCGTACTTGCTCTAGAATTCTGAACCTGTTTTCCTTTGAAGGCTTGTTGTCTAGGCCTAAACTGTTAGCTTGATCTCCCACGATTATTCTGATTCGTTCTAGCCAATTCTCCTTTTGTCTGAACCCTCTTCAAACTGTTCTCAGCCACATAGCATTGTCTTAGCAACTCAGCATAAGTAGTGAACTCTCTTTGAGACACACTGTGAGAAATATCAGTTTTCAATCCAAAAAGAAATTGGTCAATTTTCCACTTTTCATCCGGAGCATACACGGCCTGCCTAGAGTAAGCAGCCATGATCTCAAACTTCTCCGCATAAGCAACCACATTCATAGTACCTTGCATCAACTATTGGAATTCAAACTCCTTTTGGGTCCTCAAAGAACTAGGGAAATAATTCTCCATAAAAGTAGTCTTGAATTTCTCCCCCACTTTAGGCACATCTTGGATAGTCATTAGAGTTGAAGCACTCTCCCACCACCTCATAGCAGGACCTTTCAATGAGTGAGAAGCAAACACCACTTTGTTCTCTTCACTACACTGAACTATCAGAAATATTCTCTCCATACTAGCCACCCATTCATGAGCTTTCACATGATCTAATTCGCCATGAAATTCTGGAGGATTCATGCGGATGAAATCCTGAAAAATCCCACCTATAGTATCTGGAACAACCACTTGAGGATGAAAACCCCCATTCACCTGTTGTACCATCTGCTGCATGAATTGGTTCTGCTGCGGCTGCATCTGTTGTAAAAACTGAGGCCATGGGACATACTCGTCGCCGCCTGGCGGGTTCGTTTCAGCATGAGTAGTTCTGGGTCTACCATGGTTTCTGCGTCCGTCAACCATGTTCCTAAACGTCATACAAATAGGATTAAGTTGACCAGGCTTAATACCATAAATATAACACTTAAGACCAATAGTGACACAACACATATGAAACAGAAATAATTAATTATATTATTTCATGGCTAGGTCGAGGATACGACCTGCTCTGATACCAACTATAATACCCATATATAATAACATACATAAAAGCATATATATTATACATGAATCCAAGTTTTGGTATTGAAATACCATAAGTTCCTAGTTAACACATTGTATACATTGCATGCCCAAAACATAAAATACTAAAATCTATGGCATAATATATACAAGATGTTCCAAAGTACTAAGAACTAGATCAACAAAGTGATCTCAAAATAAATCTCCACAACGGAAGCTATGTCATCCCAAAAATCCAAGACACGTAAGGATAATCAAAAGACTTTATCCTTATCCTTCGCGGAACCTGGAGTACCTGTAATATAATCAACAACGTGGGGTGAGATATTAAATCCCAGTGAGTTCCCTATCTTATGGATTCTTTCGGCTTTACAAGGTTCTAAAAATCCTAACTCAAGTCAAAGGGAAGGGAAATGACCCGGAGTTCACAATCTCACACTATATGGAAACATGTTCATGAGTTCACCAACTCAAAATATCACTAATCAGTAACTTCATCAAGGCATCCCCTTTTCTCGTCCTCTTCTACATCTAGAAGTCGGCCCGAGTCATGGATCTTCTCATGGCCTGTTAACCATTGCAAGTCTCTTTACCCGTAGGCTCCATTCGTACTAACCGTGGGAATCAAACCTACCAAGTAATTCATGCGTACATTCCAGAGGAGCCCGAAGCTCATGAAACAGCAAGTCTCAGGGAAACGGTTCTGATTACGTGATCTCACACACAGACATGATTGTATTCGATAATCACAAGGCCACATTTGCCTTTTCACAAAATACAAGGTGCACACATGTTCCATACTAGTGTTTCACTCTCCTCTAGACCATTACTCATCCAAGATGCACACTTTGGCATCGAACGCACGAGCATCGCCTTCTAGGTTATATATCAGTTCCTAGTCACCTTACTAGGTTCTACTTATAGATTTATAGTAAGGTTTCCTCACTCTTCCTATTCCATATTTTAAACATGTTTCCACCCAATTTCCCTTCACAATAAGAGGTTAGATGTAACACAATACCATAGTATAAAAAAATTGCATATGATAATTCAACTCATAAAATTAACACATTTCTTGGGTTTCCTCCGATTATTTAATCGGGTAACAAAACTAATATTTTTCACTTTCATTGCGTAGAATATTTCCATAGCTTTCCAACAATACCAAGAACGCTTCGATCGGAAACACGATTCAAAAGTTATGAATTTTCTTAAAGTATTTTTCATCAACCAAAAGTGGTAATCGGTTACCCAAATAGGATAACCGGTTACTCAAGCTTCACTGTTCACATAGAATTAAATTTAGAGTTAGAGGCAGATTTCGTAATCGATTAACCAAATAGGATAATCAGTTACTCAGTGCAAATTTGCGCAGATTATTACTTTTTCCACAGAGTAATCGATTACCCTAATTGGTTAACCGATTACTCTGCTGCAGCACTGAAAATTCTGGTTTTTCTCATGTTTCAAAATCATCCAACCAATTCAAACCTCATAAAAACTCAAAGGATCAAATATTCACTTATCATACATTATATTCACACCTGTATCGATCATATTATGCAATTTAATCGAGATTGAACCTCGAAAACAATCGATTCCACATAATATTTGATATTAACCAATTCTAACCTAAACTCTAACATTTTCAAAACTTCTAGAGCTTAAGTATTAACTAGAACCCACCTCTAAACAACATGATGATGAAGATTGTGAGAAGATTTGATGAAGAATGGGGAAGATCTAAGCTTTCTCTCTTCCTCTAGGTCTTCTTTCTCTTTTCTCCCTTTTGCTCTTCCTTCTCTCTACTTCTTTCCAACTTTGTTTCTATTTTTGGCACAAGTGAGGAAATGAAATGATATAGAGAAATATCAATTAGTTAGTAACACTACTCAATGTCCAAAATATCGCTATATCACCGATTGACAAAACCTCAGGGTCTGATAACATTAATTTGATCTGATCTGAGCTCATCAGTTGCTCAAATTATCTTTGCAGATGATTTCTCAAAGCACACCGGAACCCAGTTGATCAAAACTAATATTATCCATAACAAATTAAAATACGGGGTATTACAGTTTCCATCACTTTTCCTCAAACTTGAATCACATCTTTTAACTTTTCTTTTGAAACCTTGTAGCTAGAAGCGATCTGAGCCAAGTCATTGGCCTCCTGGTTCTTCAGTCGGGGAATATGCCTAATATTCACCAAGTCAAACTTTCGTAAAAGTCTATTGGCTATTACAAAATACATTATCAAATTCTCTTTAACGCATTTGTACTCCCTCATTACCTGCTTCACCACCAATTCAGAGTCGCCAACGATTTCAACTCTAGTTGCCCCCAATTCCAATAAAAATTTAAGACCAGCTATTAAAGACTCATACTCAGCCTCGTTATTCGAACAAGGCCCTTTCGATTTTGTACTTGAATCTCGTTGGAATTTCATCATGAGAGATAATCAATATCCTAATTCCTGACCCTTCTTTATGACTCGAACCACCGAAATATAATTTCCAGGGTTCAAGTTCAAGATAATTTTGGGGACTTTTGACTACAGGGTGGTCGACTATAAAGTCTGCTACCACTTATCCCTTCATGGGCTTTAGAGGCACATAAGTTAATGAGTACTCCGTTAAAGCGAGTGCCCATTTTCTGATTCGACTATGAAGAATTGGCTTAGAAAACACGTGTTTACTAACATCATAATGGGAAGAAACATAAATGTCAACCCGTTTTTTATAACATTTCAATTTTGTACATGAGAAATACAGACAAAGACATAACTTTTCAATCAAGCTATACCTAGTTTCTGCGTCATTTAGGACTCGACTAAGATAATAAATGGCTCTTTCGAAGCCATTCTCATCTTCTTGAGCCAACATGCTCCCTATGGTCCCATCAGACGCAGAAATATACAATTTCATACTTCTACTCCTACAAGGTGGCGACATGATTGGAGGATGAACAAGATACTCCTTCATTTTATTAAAACCTTCTTTTTGTGCTTGCCCCAATTCGAAATCTCCATTCTTGAGTTGAAGTTGAGGAGATAAGGCTTGATTTTTTCCACTCAAATTCAAAATAAATCTCCTTAAGAAATTAATCTTTCCAAGCAGTGACTGCAGTTCCTTCTTCGTCGATGGCGCATTCGCCTCCAAAATAGCCTTTGTCTTATTATGTTTTATTTTAATTCCCTTCTTGTGAACTACAAAGCCTAAAAAGTCTCCAGTCTGTATACAAAATGTACACTTTAGTGGATTCATCTTTAGACCATGCTTCCTCATTCTTTCGAATGCATGTCGAAGATGATCTATGTGACTGGCTCCTGAAACAGACTTAACAACAATATCATCAATGTAAATCTGCATAAAAGTTTCTATGAAATCATGAAAGATCGAATTCATTGCCCTTTGATAAATTTCCTCAGCATTTTTTAAGCCAAAAGGCATTATTACCCATTCATAGGTGCCTAAGGTTCCAGGGCATCGAAATGCCATTTTTTATACATCTTCTTCAACAATGAAAATATGATTATAACTAGAGTATCCGTCGAGCATACTATGATACTCATGGCCTGCAGCGGAGTCAACAAGCTTCTCTGCCACAGGCATTGGATACTCATCCTTTGGGGTCGCAGCGTTCAGATCCCTGAAGTCGATGCAACCCCTCAAAGTCTCATTCTTCTTAATAAAAGGGACTATGTTAGCAATCCACTCAACATATCTAGTTGTAAGAATAAACTTACATTTAAGAAGTCTTTCAACTTCCTGCTTGATCTTCGACAAAACTTCTGGTGCGAATCTTCTTGGATTTTTCTTGATTGGCTTTCTCCCAGATTTAATGGCCATCTTTAGCTCGACTAACTCCCTACTCAATCCCACCATTTTGTCGTAATCCCAAGCAAAACAGTCTTTATACTCCTTTAAAAGCTGGATTACTTCGACCTTGAGCTCTGGGCCAAGGTTAGCACTTATATACGTTGTCCTTTTTCTGTACCTTCTCCTAAGTGAACTTCATCTAAAGGATCATACGCTAGCATCTTTATATTGGGCGCCAGCGGGTCCCTTTCGAATCCCAAAGGCTATTCGTCATAAATTGCGTCGAGCCTCTGGCCTTGCATTTCTTGTTTACCTTTATCAGGTGGCTCTGGTTCAAAGTCTATTCTAGGCCCCTTAAGGTTCACATCATTTTCCTTGGCTTTGACACCCATGTATTTAACTTCGGCCTCTAAGGCCGCTTTTAATCTGTTTTCGGCTACGTAATCCGAAATATTTTCTAATGTCTTGGACTCAGACATTATCCCCAACCTCATATCCCCAGCCAGTTGGTTGTATGTATGATGTCCCTTTAAATTCGAGGACCTCGCCCACAACCTCTCTGTCCCACTGGAACCCATAGGCTGGGTGTAAGTGAAGGTAGTAATAAGCTGCATCCGTAGGGTCGAATGCAAAGTCTGCAGGTCGACAGGGGGCAATATTTGACAAGTTCCTGCCGAAGTTTCTTCTATCCACATGATTTACTTTAGCTAAGAAATAACTCTGATCTGCCTCGATATTCTCCACTATACTGTCATTTTGCCAAATAGTAATCCTTTAGTGCATTGAGGATGGTACTGCTCATATACCATGGATCCACTCACGACCCAACAGAAAATTATAGTTAGCCTTCGAATCGACAACCATAAACATCGTCGGTCTTGTTATTGTTCCAACAATTAATTCCAACTGAATCACACCCAAAGTACGTCCAATTTTCCCCTTATAGTTTGATAAGAACATATTGTGAGGCTTAAGGTCCGTATCAAACTTTTTTACTTTTTGTAACAAAAAATACAACATTAGATTAATTGTCGCTCCACCGTCCACAAGAATCTTACTAACTACCACATTCTCAACCTTCCCTCTAATAAAAAGAGGCTTAAGGTGATTCCTCATAGCTTTGTTTGGCCTCTCAAAGAAAGCGTTTTGTTCTTCAACATAGCCATTATTCATAACATAATAACAAATTGGCATATGCCTGGCCATCTCGATTTCCATCACATCTTCAGGTTCCTCGACCTTAGTAATATGGTTGTATTCTCTGGGCAACATAAAAACCACGTTGCAGGTTATGTCCAATGAAGCTTCTGATTCTGTATCTTCGAAATTGTCAGTCAACATGTCCTCATCATTCGATATATCCCTCGACTTACTCTTGAGATCTTCCAATTGATTGGGAAACAGTTTCCTTCCCACAGGTTTCTTTTCCTCGACTTCATTTTTCTCTGAAGGCAAATTAGTGCTTGATTCATCCATCGGATTCTCATTAGCCTCCCTCTATGCCTTTCTTTTCCTCTGTTGTCTTCTCTATTACGACCTCGACATAGAGTTTTTTCCTTTGTAGTTTTCAGACCTACAAGCTTGTTACTTTGACACTTGGAACTCCTTCCTATAAGCCATAGAAGAACTTCTTCCTACCTCAAAGCTCTACCATTTTTCTTGACCCATTTCCTCTCTTTCAGCAGGCCTTACCCATTTTCCTTTGAGTGCATCCACAATTTTCTTAAAGGTAGAAGGCCTATTTGGTTGAAGACTTGGTCCTCCTTGATCCATTCTTCGGGGAACCCCCTCTTGTCAAAGGTGGAATGACTGTGAGTATCTCTTCATTTTCCCCTTCGACTGGCTATTCGAACCCTTTCAAGGTTTTCAGTAGCTTTCTTATTAAACACCGAACTGCACCTGGGGCACAGCATAACCTCAAATTTCTTCCTCTGACAATGACGGAGGAATTCTAGCAAGGTTTCATCATCTTTAGGGTAGGCCACCCCCATTTATTGCTCGCTTCGACGGGCACTCTCTTTATTAGTATGTCTTTCACCACTTACTTTGACCATATGAACTTCTAGGTTGGTGTCATCGTAGATCTTCAGTTTTTCCAACTTAACCCTAAGACCCTCAGTAGCCTCCTTCATGTCTTTGATCTTAAGGCCCTCAGTGGCCTCAATTTTCTCTTCACCCTTAAGGCCTTCAGTAGCCTCAGTCTTATCTTCGACCTTAAGGCCCTCAGCAGCCTTACTCACGTCTTCGACCACAAAGCCTTCAGTAGCCTTAGTCCAGTCCATCACTTTCTTGAAACCTTCAGTAGTTTCGACTGTGTAGCAGCTTTCAGAAGCTTCTACCATGTTAATGATGGCCGACTCAGTGTAGTGTGTGTCTTCCACCTGAAGGGATTCTGAATCAATCTTTATTTGAGACTTTGTCTTGTCTCCGAACTTCAACCTTCCATCCTTGATGACGTTTTGCACCAAATCCCTGAAAAGGAAACATTGTGAAGTTTTATGGCCAAGAAAATTGTGATATTTACAAAAACCTCGTTTTTTTCCTTTGTTCTAACGGGGGCATTTTAGCGCCAGGAGACACTATCATTTGGCCATTTTTGACTAATAGGTCGAAAATATCGTCACATTTAGTGACGTCGAACGTATATGTTCTCTTAGGGAACTTATCATTATTTTCATGTTCGACGGGATTTTTCCCATTTGAAGGTGCAAGGACCTTGCATGAATAAGGTGGTCCTTGCTTTAGTTCTGCCAAGTCAATTTCTTTCTCGTCGAAACCTAAAGGGTCAATACACATCTCTTGATCATCTTCATCTATATCAACACAAACTACCATTTCTCTCCTATTGTTCTTAGTTGCTCTGGATTTTTCAGCCTTCAACCATTCTACCTGTCGAACCCTATCAGCTAACTGGGCCATATCTCTCAAATACTGGGTATCTAACTTCTTCCTGATAGAATTGTCTAACCCACCAGCGGCAATTTCGACCAGTTCATGCTCAGAAACTTGTGTAAAACACCTTGCCTTTAGCAGGCAAAACCTATTAAAATAATCGTCGATTGACTAAGAAAATTTACGCTTAATGCTAGCCAACTCTTTGAGACTGATCTTTGATTGTCCCATGTAGAAATGATCATGGAACAATCTCTCTAAACGAGTCCAATCATGGATTGAACTCATAGAGAGTGTAGTGAACCACGTGAAAGCGTTTTTGGTAAGTGAACTATGGAAGTACTTAATTCTTAAGCTTTCGTCTTTGGCAAGATCTCCTGCTTCAGTCAGATACCTCGCCACATGTTCGACAGTTGACTCACTAGTATCTTCTGAAACCTTTGTGAATTTTGGGACCTTTAATCCCCTATGCAATGGAGTTTGGAGAATGTAATTAGACAATGGGAAAATATAATTTGGCCTATAAAGGCCAACATTTACCCCATTTCGTGCCATAATCCTTTTGACCATGGCAGCCAAATTATTATCCCTAGCCATACAATCATTTTGAGCTTGATGTATGACTTCGTCAGCATTTTGATTCCTATTAACTATCACCACCCTTTGTTCCTGTTCCTTTGGCACTGGTTGTTCGACCCTAGGAGGTTCGACCCTACCTCCTTGACCAACCACTTCGACTCGGGGTCCATTTCGCTGAACTTGGTTAATTGTGGGGTCTTCTTCCAGGATTGCCCCCTGGTTTTCGAATCTGTTATTTTTGTGCTTTTGTGGTTGGCATTTATTTTGCTAAAATTATTATAGCAGCAAGATGTTGAATCTTAATGTTCTAAGTGGCTGCTTTCAACATGTCGAATGAAGATGTTCCATGCCTGCTCATAGGACATCCCGTTGTGGATTCAGTTTTAATGCAGATTCTGTTACTATGAATTGTTACTGAATATTCTGTGAATATTTGGTTATCCTATGTGGCATCCAAAGCATTTTTGGATTGTGGTTATTTGTTGGTTTTCGGATTTGCTGCTGTTTCTAATTATGGAGACATAATAGGAAACTTTGGATTGAAGACCTATTTTGTTGGAGTTAATTTTGCAGATTTGTGAGCAGTCTATTTGTTACGTTTTTGAAGCCCAATTCAGTCCAGATTAATCGCTATATATTGACTGATGTAAACCTAGTTTTAGGTGTGGAACTTACTTGTGTTTTTTTAGGGTTTTCGAGTGTATTTTTGTGAGCCTAACTGGTATCATTCTGATAACAGTATAAGGACTGTTTTTTTTTGTGTTGTAAGTTCTGTCAAGTTACTCATAAGCTTTTAAGCATTGAGTTTCTTGTGTGTCAATTCTCATAAGCTGTGAAGTATTGAGAATTGTGTGTCTTGAAAGTGTGACTTTCAGTTTGTTTCTTGTGTGGAAAGGTACCAATCACGGGTTGTGGTTGTAGAGGGATTTGAGGAGGGCCTCATATCTAGGTGAGTCTTAGGTAGAAGTCATAGGAAGGGTAGTGATTAAGTGAGCAGATTATTCGGTGTGTGTATGATCTGTGAATTAATACTATCGTATATTGATTTCGTCCCTGGCTTGGTAGCCCCCAGAGTAGGTGTGTTAGACCGAACTGGGTAAACATATCGTTGTGTTATTTACTTTCTGCACTGTTATTTTTAATTGTTATCTTGTTCATTGTGTTGGATATCAGTGTCTCAACATCTGTATAGGACATCTGATATCTGTGCTAGAATTTCAATTGGCATCAAGAGCTTGCACCCTTATTTGGTTCTGGGTGAGATTCAGGGAAGGTACTTTCTGGTACAATGGACAAGGATGGAGGATTTCTGAACAAACCACCTCTGTTTGATGGTTCCAACTATGACTATTGGAAACCAAGGATGATAGCTTTCATCAAATCCATGGATGATCAAGCATGGAAAGCTGTTATAAAAGGATGGGAGCCCCCTAAGGTTAAAGATGAAAAAGGTACCCCTACTGATGTGGTGAAGGAAGAGGAAGACTGGGATGATACAAATTACAAAGGGTCCGTAGGGAATTCCAAAGCCATGAATGCATTGTTCAACGGTGTTAACAAGAATATCTTCAGGTTGATTGAATACTGCACCATTGCTAAAGAGGCTTGGCAGGTCCTGAAGATTGCTCATGAAGGGACCTCAAAAGTAAAGATGTCAAAACTTCAGATTCTCACTACCAGGTTTGAAAATTTGAAGATGAAGGAAGATGAGAGCATTCATGACTTCCACATGAACATTATTGAAATAGCTAATGCTTCAAGTGCTCTAGGTGAGAAGATGTCTGACAGCAAACTGGTCAGAAAAATCCTCAGATCTCTACCTAAGAGGTTTGACATGAAAGTGACTGCTATTGAGGAAGCTCAGGACATAGATAAAATGAAAGTGGATGAACTTGTGGGATCACTTCAAACATTTGAATTGGGGATCAGTGAAAAGACTGAAAAGAAGAAGAGTATAACTTTTGTGTCAAAGGGAAGTGATTCAGAAAGGGAAAGTAATCTGGACAGAGATGAAGGCCTCTCAGAAGATCTGGTGTTACTAGGCAAACAATTTAACAAAGTACTCAGAAAGGTGGATTGGAAGTCAAGATCAAATGTTAAGGACAAGCCATCCGACATCAGTAAAAATTAGAATGCTGGGAGAAATACCAGTACTGAAGGTAATTCTAACCAAGAGAGAGGAGCTCAGTGTCATGAGTGTGAAGGTTTTGGGCATGTAAAGTCTGAGTGCCCCACATATCTCAAGAGGCAAAAGAAGGGGCTATCAGTCTCATGGTCAGAAGACGATTCTGAAACTGAAACTGATGAGAAGTCTGGAAAGAGGGTCACAACATTAATAGGTATGTGTGAGTCTGATGAAGAATCAGTCAGTGATGATCTTACTTTTGAAGAGCTAGCTGCTTCCTATAAGAACTTATGCATTAAAAGTGAAGAAGTGTGTCAGCAGAAAGAAGAATAAAAGAAAATCATTACTCATCTAAAAGCTGAACAGGTAGAGCATCTGGCTACTATCTCTGATCTAAAACGTGAAGTAGTTATTCTGAACTCCAAACTGGATAATGTCATCAAAACAGTCAGAATGCTTAATAGCAACTCTGATGTGCTTGATGAGATTCTGAAGTTAGGGAGAGATTTTGGAGATGTTAGGGGTCTCGGGTTTGAAAGTTCCAGCGAGATGGACAAGGGAAAATGGCCTGAAGTGACACCTGCTCAACCTGAAAAGGAATCAAAGATGTCGTATAACATGTTGCAACATCCTCACAGACATCAGAAGAATGTCACAAGAAGCAAGAATCAAAGATGGAAATGCCACTATTGTGGAAGGCCTGGACATATAAAACCCTTCTGCTACAGATTATATGGCTACCCCAAGAATGGCTTACAGTCTAGTAGGAAACAAGAGTGGGTTGGGGCAACAAAAGTGTGGACTCCAAAGAGTACTGCAGAGGAACACATAGCTCATAAGTCCTTCAGTGTCTTTGCAAGGGAAAAGTGGTACTTCGACAGTGGATGTTCCAGGCATATGACTGGTATCATGGGATGTCTGTCAGATGTTAAGTCTCATCCTGTTAAGAACGTGACCTTTGGTAATGGATCAAAAGGGAGAGTAATAGGTGTTGGAAAACTGGACTGTGCAGGACAACCCTATCTGGAGGAGGTATTACTTGTTGAAGGTTTAGATGCAAACTTGATCAGCATAAGTCAATTATGTGATCAAGGTCTCAAGGTCAACTTTACCAATTTTGAATGTCAGATAACAAACAAGAAGGGTAAGGTTATCATGAGAGGTAAAAGAGCGTCGGATAATTGTTATCTATGGAGTTCTGAGAACACTAAAATAAGCTTGGAGACTAAGAAAGATATTGGAGAGACTATCAAGTTAGAACAGGTGCTGATAAATTGTAAAGCAACTCATGATGTTTGCTTGGTAAAATGTGATAATGAGCTTAAACTTAGTAAGTATGCCAGCAAGGTAAGTTTAGAAGGAGAATTTGATAAATGTGCAATTAAAGCGAGTCGGGTAATCAAATTCTGTGAATACCGCTCTACTCTGGGCCCAGTCCTCAAAAGTATAAATAGGCGAGCAAACACACCTTATTTTCAGCAAACTTACTCTACACAAATTCCACTTGCACCTTCTCTTCAAAGCTCACGCGTCTTAGGGTTTTCTCCTAACATTCTCAAGACTGTACCGTGTGATCAATCAAACATGTCTCAACATCCTAACTCCGAATCCATGCACGGCTCCCCTGATAACACTGGTTCTCCATGAATTAATGCTGGAGATGAAGAATCACTGCGGATGATAAATCTCTCTGACCTAGTGCTCGACATTACTCTTTTGAATGTTATGCCGGCTGACCCAAAAGGCAACCAGCAAGCTTCTCACACAACGAATGTCAACATTCCAGGTAAGAAGTCTAAACCTTTCTCACCTAGGAAGAAAGTCCACTCCATGACCAGTTTGTATGCTGACCAAGTAAGCCCTAAGAAAAACGTGGCTGAAAAGGGGTCTAAATCTGGCTTAGTTGAAAAGAAGAAGGATTCTAAATCACGAGATGTAAACAAGAATTCCACTGATAATGATGCTGTTAAAAAGGATAAGGAACTTAGAAGGGTTGTTGCCACGATTCTAAGTGGAATTAAGGCAGATGTCGGGTCTAGTGTCCCAACATCCGTGACAAAAGATATCAATAGCAGTCCTACTGATAGGACTGATGGTGGTATTCCCATGCATGTGGACCGTGAAAGAAGAAGTAAGAAGAAAGCGGATGTAAGAAGGACTGATGATGTTATTGATGTTGATGAACTCACATCTGATGAGGAACCTATTGCTGGAATACTGAGAAAAATTAAGAGAAGAAGAGAAACAATGATGATAAGTGAAGGCTCCAAGTCTTCGAAACTGCATGGAAAATCTGAAGGAGGTGAAAGAAAAGTTCAAGCAGGACCCCCTAAACATTGGAGCAAGGTTGTAGTGCCCACTAAGAAGAGAAAAATTACTGATCAAAGTGATTCTGACTATGAAGTTGAAACAGATGTCCAGGACATCATTGGTATGAAAACCTCCACCTGCAAGAAGGCTTCTACTGAAAGTTCTATGAGAAATACAGATAGATGGAAAATTGTAGATCAAAGAAGGATTGCTCTGGAGAGAGAGTTGGGGAAGGACTTCGAAAAGTACAAAGAAATCTTGGAGCTCATTGTTGCGGCTGGATTGATGAGAACAATGTCCAAGTTAGGACCCTGCTATGGAAATCTAGTCAAAGAATTTGTGGTGAATATATCTGAAGAGTGTGATGAGAACAGGGGCAACAATCTCAGAAAAGTATCTGTGAGAGGAGAAGCTGTCACCTTTTCACCTGAAATTATCAACAACTATCTGGGCAGGAGCAAGAAACCTCAACCTGAGTTGGAGGTTACAGACAATACTGTTTGCAAGAAGATTACAGGAGGCTGTATGAGACATTGGCCAAATGCAGAGAAGTTGTCGTCTGGAAAACTAAGTGTCAAATATGCCATCCTCCACAGGATTGCTGTGGTAAATTGGGTTCCTACAAATCACACATCTACTATTTCCTCTACACTTGGCAGATTCATATATGCTATAGGGAAGAAGATTGCCTTTGATTTTGGATCATACATCTTTGAGCAGATCTTGAAACAAGCTAGCTCGCCTGCTGTCAAGATGCCTATCTGTTTCCCTTCCTTGATCTGTGGTATTATTCTAGAACAATGTCCTAATCTTATGTTGAGGGGTGACACTGCACTCAAAAGGAAACCTCCTCTGTCCCATCACTACAAGCTGTAACGCCCCAGTTTTTGTCAGTTTTAGTCCGTTTTATTTATTTGAGTCGTTTTTTATTATTCTATTATTATTTTATTTTTATTTCTGACTTTTATCTGAAAATATGTTATTTTTAGTCGAGATTATATTTTATCGGGTTTTGGGAGCGTTTGCGAGATATTTGGGTGTAGGGGTATTTTGGGCGTTTTGATTTATTTGGTTAAGTTAAGAATAGAAAGAAAAAGAGAGAAAAATAGTAAGAAGAGAAAAGAAGAGAAGAGAAGAGAAAAGAAGAAAAGAGAGAAAAACTTGAGAAAGAAGAAATCAATCAACCGATTTTTCTACGCGCTATTTAATCGGGTAAGGGTGCGAAACTCGATTATGCTATGTTTGTGTATGATTATGTAAGTGTTTTCTTAGATGTTTCTTGTCTTTCCATGGCTTTTGAGTTCTAGGTCGAAAATGATAAAATGATTAGGAATCGATGTTTGCGCGGTCGGAAATCGATATAATTTGCATTGTATGATCACCATGTGTTTGTGAGTCATTGCTGATAATTGTTTTGGGTGTTGGAATTGATTTGGAATGAAAAATGAGGTTTTTGGAGGTTTTTGAATAGTGTAACCCGTAACAGCATTTTTCTGGTTCTGGTGTGATTCACCAGGCGAATTTGGGATTCGCCAGGCGAATTGAGTATCGCCACTAGCTCGCCAGGCGAAGTGCTGGAGAATGGGATTCGCCAGGCGAATTCGTAAGTCGCCAGGCGAAATAGGAATTACAGAAAGGGGGTAGCTTCTGTAATTCTTGGTTTTTTTCTAATTGGTGACTCGCCACTAGCTCGCCAGGCGAACTGCTGGCGAATGGGATTCGCTAGGCGTAATCCATGGCGAATGGCTGGCGAATTCTCAAGTCGCCAGGCGAATTTGGCTGTATCTCAATAAATTATTTTCTTTGAAAATTCATAACTTTTGATCTGTGGTTCGGTTCGAGGTGTGGTTTGATGCGTTAGAAAGCTCATAAAATGTACTTTATATTGATGATGGTTTTGAGAATTGTTGGCCGATTATATTATGTCGGAAATTAGAAAATGTGTTGTTTTGTTGTCGACTTTTGCCGTTTAATTGTGTGAACTTGATGTGTATGTGCAATATGTTGTTGGTGTGGATATTTTATGCCTTGTGTACTGTTGAGTGATGAAATTGCATGAAATACATATCGTAATGATGATTGGTGGCCTTACGGCAAGAAATTGCAATGTGTTGTAATTGTTGAGTTATGCATGATTATGGATGAGTAAATGTGTGCATATGAATGTTATGAGTCATTGTATGCCAAGCATCATAATATGCATATTGTGAAGTTGAGTACCATGAAGGTACGAGCGATGGATAGATTCCAATGGGAATCCGCTATAACATCGTGAGCCTTAAAAATAAGAGGACCTAAAGTGATTTGATATATCGTGAGCCTTAAAAATAAGAGGACCGAAAGCGATGGTTATAGACGATCGTGTGCCCTTGTGGGGTGTGAGCGATCGGATTGTGAGCCTTATATAAAGAGGACCGAAAGCAATCCATAAACGTCGTGAGCCTTATACAAAGAGGACCGAAAGCGACGGGGAACATCGTATGCCCGACGGGGAGTTACACTAAGTAACGAGCGATGGTTCCAATAGTTCCTGAGTGAACTGGATCTGAGATGTGATGAGTCGGTACCGCATGTGCATTGCATGGAGTCGTTGTGTCGGTCTCGGTGCATTTGCATAAATCATGGATTAATTGTGTATGGAATTGTGAATGTGACTGATGAGATGAAATATGTATATCTATGTGGTTGATGAGAGTATTGTATATGATTGATATGCATCGGCGACGTATATATAGAATATGTGTTGTATGTGATTGTGGTGCAATCGTGGTGAAAATATTTTATATGTGCATTTTGTGTTAATATATGATTATATGCAACTGTGTTATGATTGTGTTTCTCACCCTTCTGCTATTTTATAATGCTCTATGAGGCATTGCAGATTAGAGTTGCTGGAGGTCTTTTTGTGAAGCTTTGCGTCTTCATTCTTTTGTCGGTCGGCTCTGATATGTGACGCCGGGTAGTTAGGGTGGCCGTTTGTGATTAGTTTGTATTATGTATATGTATCTTTTGAATTGGACATGTATGGTTGTATATGACAAATAAACTTTCATGATATATATATATATATATATATATATATATATATATATATATATATATATATATATATATATATATATATATATATATATGAGATTCAGTTGCAGATTTTCTGCTATTATTCTGTTTCTGATTCGTGGGTGTATTACTACCTGAGATTGTTGCATATCTGTATGAGCAGATGATGTATGTCTGTTTCAAATTGATGTGGCGTCTCCGGTCTATGTCGTGCATGTTTTAGTTATACTCTGATGAAATTTTGAAGTTTCTTCTACCGCTTTAATAGCTTGGGGGTATAGATTGGGGGTGTTACATTAAGTGGTATCAGAGCCAGTCCGTGTCAGTTTGTGTCAGTCCTTGTTGGTCGTTGTGGTTAGGTGAGCTATTTATTTAACCATAGTTGCTGTTATTGGAAATGAACAGAATATGGCTAGAAGGAACAACGCTGCTTTAGCTGCTGCGATGCAGGTTATGGCTCGGGCTGTGCAGGGTGCACCGAATGCTGCTGGCAATGATGAGTTTCGGAAGAATAAACCACCTGTCTTCAAAGGAAGATATGATCCTGATGGTGCACAGATTTGGTTGAAAGAGATCGAAAGGATTTTCCGAGTGATGGATTGTGACGAGGATCAGAAGGTGAGACTAGGTACTCACATGCTGCTGGAAGAAGCTGATGATTGGTGGGTTGGTACTCGTCATGTGTTGGAAGCTGCAGCGGAGGAGGAGGAAGAGATCACTTGGGAGTTGTTTAGCCGGGAGTTCTTGAGGAAGTATTTTCCCGAAGATGTCAGAGGGAAGAAAGAGATAGAATTCTTGGAATTGAAACAAGGTAGTATGTCTGTTGTAGACTATACTGCTAAGTTTGTTGAGCTGGTGCAGTTTTATCCACATTATGCGGAGGCGACTGCGGAATTCTCTAAGTGTGTTAAGTTTGAAAGTGGGTTGCGTCCTAAGATTAAACAGGCTATTGATTATCAGAGGATTCGAAGGTTTGCAGACTTGGTGGATTGTTGCAGGATTTATGAGGAGGATAGTAAGGCTCGTTCTACTCACTATAAGAGTATGACCGACCGGAAAGGGAAGCAACAGGTTCGTGGTGGTCCTTATGTGACACCAGCTGATAAAGGTAGGAAAATGGGTGCTTTTGATCGAAGGTCAAGTGGGGGAGGAATGTCTAGTCCTCTGAGGTGTTTTAGATGTGGTGATGTGGGACATCGTCAGTCTGAGTGTAAGAAGGATTTGAGGAAGTGTTCTAATTGCGGCGGTGTAGGACATGTGGTTGCTGATTGTGCAAGGAAGAATGTGTTGGTATGTTTCAACTGTGGTGAACCTGGTCACATTAGTACCAAGTGTCAGAAACCGAAGAAGGCTCAAGTTAGTGGGAAAGTCTTTGCGTTGTCAGGGACTCAGACTTCAAGTGCAGATCGTCTGATTCGAGGTACTTGTTTTATTAATAGTATGCCCTTAATTGCTATTATTGATACTGGAACGACTCATTTGTTTATTTCGTCTGAGTACGCGAAGCGTTTGAATCTTGTGTTGTCTTTGATGGATGGTGAGATGGTTATTGATACGCCAGCAATGGGTTCAGTAACTACTTCGTTGGTTTGTTTGAGTTGTCCTTTGACCATTTATGGTAAAGATTTTGAGATGAATTTAGTGTGTTTGCCGTTTGAGGGTTTAGATGTGGTTCTGGGAATGAATTGGTTGCAATTCAATCGGGTTCATATTGATTGTTATCATAAGCTAGTAAGGTTTCCTTCTCTTGAGGAAGACGAAGACTCGAGTTTCTTATCTACCAAAGAGTTGAAGAAACTTTTGGCGGAGGAAGCTCAGTTGTTCGGGTTGTTTGCATCTTTGACCGTGGCTAGTCAAGTGTCGCTGGATGTGTTTCCTATTGTGTGTGAACTTCCTGAAGTGTTTCCTGAGGATATTTCAGATGTGCCGCCAGAGAGAGAGGTGGAGTTTTCTATAGATCTAGTTCCTGGTACTAGACCTGTGTCTATGGCACCTTATAGAATGTCGGCATCTGAGTTGGTTGAGTTGAAAAAGAAATTGAATGAGTTGTTGGAGAAGAGGTTTGTGAGGCCAAGTGTTTCTCCTTGGGGTGCTCCAGTTTTGTTGGTGAAAAAGAAAGATGAAAGTATGCGATTGTGTATTGATTATCGTCAGTTGAATAAGGTGACGATTAAGAATAAGTATCCTCTTCCAAGGATTGATGATCTGATGGATCAGTTGGTTGGTGCTTGTGTGTTTAGTAAGATTGATTTGAGATCGGGGTATCATCAAATAAGGGTGAAAGAGGAAGATATTCAGAAGACGACTTTTAGGACACGATACGGTCATTATGAATATTCGGTGATGCCGTTCTGGGTTTCTAATGCGCCAGGTGTGTTTATGGAATACATGAATCGTATTTTTCACGAGCATTTGGATCATTTTGTTGTTGTGTTTATTGATGATATTTTAATCTATTCTAAGTCTCGGGAGGACACGCTGAGCATTTGCGTATTGTTTTGCAGGTTTTGAAGGAAAGGAAACTTTTTGTAAAATTGTCCAAGTGTGAGTTCTGGTTGTCGGAAGTGAGTTTTCTTGGACACGTGATTTTAGGTAATGGTATTTCTGTGGATCCATCTAAAGTAGAAGCAGTTCTACAATGGGAGGCTCCGAGATCTGTTACTGAAATTCGAAGCTTTTTGGGTTTGGCTGGTTATTATCGGAGGTTTATTAAAGGTTTTTCTAAGTTGGCACTTCCATTGACCCAGTTGACTTGTAAAGGGCAAACGTTCATTTGGGATATTCGGTGTGAGGAGAGTTTTAATGAGCTGAAAAGAAGATTGACGACAGCTCCGATTTTGATTTTACCGGATCCTAATGAACCGTTCGTGGTTTATTGTGATGCGTCTTTGATTGGTCTAGGTGGTGTGCTGATGCAGGAAGGTAAGGTTGTGGCTTACGCTTCAAGGCAATTGAGAGTGCATGAGAAAAATTATCCTACTCATGATCTTGAGTTAGCGGCTGTGGTTTTTGTGTTAAAGATTTGGAGGCATTATCTCTACGGTGCAAGGTTCGAAGTCTTTAGTGATCATAAAAGCTTGAAATATTTGTTTGATCAGAAGGAGTTAAATATGAGGCAGCGTAGATGGTTGGAATTCTTGAAGGACTACGACTTTGGCTTGAATTACCATCCTGGTAAAGCTAATGTGGTAGCTGATGCGTTGAGTCAGAAATCATTGCATATGTCGGCTTTAATGGTTAAGGAGTGGGAACTTTTGGAATCGTTTAGAGACTTGAGTTTGGTATGCGAAGTGACTTCGGATAGTGTGAGGTTACTAATGATTTTCTGATGACGGTAAGTGAGAAACAGAAGTTGAATGTGAAATTCGTGGATTTGATGTTGGTTGGCGGAAAAGATGCGAGTAGTGATTTTGAAGTGGATGTTAATGGTGTTTTGAGGTTCCGTGGCCGAATTTGTATTCCTGATGATTCGGAGTTGAAAAGGATGATTTTGGAGGAAGGACACCGGAGTAATTTGAGTATACATCCGGGAGCGAATAAGATGTACCAAGATTTGAAGAAGATTTTCTAGTGGTTTGGATTGAAAATGGATGTGGCTCAGTTTGTGTATGCGTGTTTGACTTGTCAGAAGTCGAAAGTTGAACATTTGAGGCCTAGTGGTTTGTTGCAACCGTTGGATATTCCGGAGTGGAAATGGGATAGCATTTCGATGGATTTTGTAACGGGATTGCCAAACACTCAGAGAGGGCATAATGCTATTTGGGTGGTTGTAGATAGACTGACTAAATTGGCTCATTTCATTCCGATTGATATCAGTTTTTCTTTGGAGCGGTTAGCTGAGATTTACATCAGTGTGATTGTGAAGTTGCATGGGGTTCCGTTAAGTATTGTTTCTGATCGAGATCCAAGGTTTACCTCGAGATTTTGGGAAAGTTTACAGAAGGCTTTGGGTTCTAAATTGAGATTGAGCTCGGCTTATCATCCGCAGACGGATGGTCAGACAGAGAGGACGATTCAGTCTTTGGAAGATTTGCTGCGAGCGTGTGTTCTTGAACAAGGTGGTATGTGGGATAGTTATCTTGCATTGATCGAATTCAGGTATAACAACAGTTTTCATTCTAGTATTGGAATGGCACCGTTTGAAGCATTATATGGACGAAGGTGTCGAACACCGTTGTGTTGGCACGAATCTGGTGAGAGAACGGTGGTAGGACCGGAGTTGGTGCAGCAGACTACAGATAAGGTGAAGTTTATTCGTGAGAAGATGAAAGCTTCTCAGAGTAGACAAAAGAGTTATCATGATCGGAGACGGAAAGATCTTGAGTTTCAAGAGGGCGATCATGTATTTTTTAGGGTTACGCCGGTAACAGGTGTTGGTCGTGCATTGAAATCGAAGAAACTTACTTCTCGGTTTATTGGTCCTTACCAGATATCCGCGAGAGTTGGTACTGTGGCATATCGGGTGGCGTTGCAGCCAAATCTGTCGAATTTGCACGATGTGTTTCATGTTTCACAGTTGCGGAAGTATGCTCCGGATCCGTCACATGTGATTTCGATGGATGAGGTTGAGGTAAGGGAGAACCTTATGGTTGAGGCTTTACCAGTTAGGGTTTTGGATCGCGAAGTGAAGCGGTTGAGGGGCAAGGATATTGCACTGGTGAAGGTAACGTGGGGAGGCGCTGCTGAGGGCAATTTGACTTGGGAGTTGGAGAGTCGGATGCGGGAGTCGTATCCAGAGTTGTTCGTCTCAGGTATATTTTCGAGGACGAAAATTTCTAAGTGGGGGAAAGTTGTAACGCCCCAGTTTTTGTCAGTTTTAGTCCGTTTTATTTATTTGAGTCGTTTTTTATTATTCTATTATTATTTTATTTTTATTTCTTAATTTTATCTGAAAATATGTTATTTTTAGTCGAGATTATATTTTATCGGGTTTTGGGAGCGTTTGCGAGATATTTGGGTGTAGGGGTATTTTGGGCGTTTTGATTTATTTGGTTAAGTTAAGAATAGAAAGAAAAAGAGAGAAAAATAGTAAGAAGAGAAAAGAAGAGAAGAGAAGAGAAAAGAAGAAAAGAGAGAAAAACTTGAGAAAGAAGAAATCAATCAACCGATTTTTCTACGTGCTATTTAATCGGGTAAGGGTGCGAAACTCGATTATGCTATGTTTGTGTATGATTATATATGTGTTTGCTTGGATGTTTCTTGTCTTTCCATGGCTTTTGAGTTCTAGGTCGAAAATGATAAAATGATTAGGAATCAATGTTTGCGCGGTCGGAAATCGATATAATTTGCATTGTATGATCACCATGTGTTTGTGAGTCATTGCTGATAATTGTTTTGGGTGTTGGAATTGATTTGGAATGAAAAATGAGGTTTTTGAATAGTGTAACCCGTAACAGCATTTTTCTGGTTCTGGTGTGATTCGCCAGGCGAATTTGGAATTCGCCAGGCGAATTGAGTATCGCCACTAGCTCGCCAGGCGAAGTGCTGGCGAATGGGATTCGCCAGGCGAATTCGTAAGTCGCCAGGCGAAATAGGAATTACAGAAAGGGGGTAGCTTCTGTAATTCTTGGTTTTTTTCTAATTGGTGACTCGCCACTAGCTCGCCAGGCGAACTGCTGGCGAATGGGATTCACTAGGCGAAATCCATGGCGAATGGGAATTCGCCAGGCGAATTCTCAAGTCGCCAGGCGAATTTGGCTGCATCTCAATAAATTATTTTCTTTGAAAATTCATAACTTTTGATATGTGGTTCGGTTCGAGGCGTGATTTGATGCGTTAGAAAGCTCATAAAATATACTTTATATTGATGATGGTTTTGAGAATTGTTGGCCGATTATATTATGTCGGAAATTAGAAAATGTGTTATTTTGTTGTCGACTTTTGTCGTTTAATTGTGCGAACTTGATGTGTATGTGCAATATGTTGTTGGTGTGGATATTTTATTACTTGTGTACTCTTGAGTGATGAAATTGCATGAAATACATATCGTAATGATGATTGGTGGCCTTACGGCAAGAAATTGCAATGTGTTGTAATTGTTGAGTTATGCATGATTATGGATGAGTAAATGTGTGCATATGAATGTTATGAGTCATTGTATGCCAAGCATCATAATATGCATATTGTGAAGTCGAGTACCATGAGGGTACGAGCGACGGATAGATTCCAATGGGAATCCGCTATAACATCGTGAGCCTTAAAAATAAGAGGACCTAAAGCGATTTGATATATCATGAGCCTTAAAAATAAGAGGACCGAAAGCGATGGTTATAGACGATCGTGTGCCCTTGTGGGGTGTGAGCGATCAGATTGTGAGCCTTATACAAAGAGGACTGAAAGCAATCCATAAACATCGTGAGCCTTATACAAAGAGGACCGAAAGCGACGGGGAACATCGTATGCCCGACGGGGAGTTACACTAAGTAACGAGCGATGGTTCCAATAGTTCCTGAGTGAACTGGATCTGAGATGTGATGAGTCGGTACCGCATGTGCATTGCATGGAGTCGTTGTGTCGGTCTCGGTGCATTTGCATAAATCATGGATTAATTGTGTATGGAATTGTGAATGTGACTGATGAGATGAAATATGTATATCTATGTGGTTGATGAGAGTATTGTATATGATTGATATGCATCGGCGACGTATATATAGAATATGTGTTGTATGTGATTGTGGTGCAATCGTGGTGAAAATATTTTATATGTGCATTTTGTGTTAATATATGATTATATGCAACTGTGTTATGATTGTGTTTCTCACCCTTCTGCTGTTTTATAATGCTCTATGAGGCATTGCAGATTAGAGTTGCTGGAGGTATTTTTGTGAAGCTTTGCGTCTTCATTCTTTTGTCGGTCGGCTCTGATATGTGACGCCGAGTAGTTAGGGTGGCCGTTTGTGATTAGTTTGTATTATGTATATGTATCTTTTGAATTGGACATGTATGGTAGTATATGACAAATAAACTTTCATGATATATATATATATATATATATATATATGAGATTCAGTTGCAGATTTTTCGCTATTATTCTGTTTCTGATTCGTGGGTGTATTACTACCTGAGATTGTTGCATATCTGTATGAGCAGATGATGTATGTTTGTTTCAAATTGATGTGGCATCTCCGGTCTATGCCGTGCATGTTTTAGTTATACTCTGATGAAATTTTGAAGTTTCTTCTACCGCTTTAATAGCTTGGGGGTATAGATTGGGGGTGTTACACAAGCTACTGGGTGGAGCACATGTCTCAGACATTGTTGGGACATCTACACAGACTTCCAGTCATGCTAATCTTGATGATGAAGTCGTTGCTCAGCTGCAAGAAACTTGCAAGGAACTAGAAGAGTCCATTAGAAGAGACACTGATCGGAAGGCCAAACTGGAACAGTTGATCAAAACCTTTATGGAGAAAAGAAATGCGTCTGCTGGGACAACTGGTAAGGACCAAGGAACTGCTGAAGATGCTGCTTCTGTAGAATCTGATAGAGAATGTGAGCAGAGTTCAGATGACTCTGGATCTAGGAGTGGTGACACTGATACTGATGCTGTTGCTGATGGAGAGAGTGAAGACATTGTTGAATCTGAAGATGATGATGCTGCAGAATAATGGCTTAATTTCTGCATAAGTTTTATTTTGCTTTTGTTGTTTTTGTCTGAAACACCTGAATAGTTCTTATTTGTATCTCCTCTGTACTTTACTCTGGTTTTTGTTTACTTTGACTTGTTCTACTTACCTTTGTCATATTTATGGCTAAAAAGGGGGAGTAATATGTTTGTGTGGGGTGTGCTTATGCTGCTGCAGTAGTTGAGGGGGAGAATGTGGAATGTTGCTGCTGTTGAGGGGGAGTTTTGCCAGTTTGCTATGATGAGCTGTCTGCTGTTCTGAGTGTTTGTATGCAGCTGAAGGGGAGTGTTGCTATGCTGGATTTTTTTGGTGTTTTCGCTGCTGTCTGATATATGGTTTTTTTTGGTGGATAATTTTTGTTGTTTGTGCTTCTTTGAAAGTTTTTGTGTGTGTGTAGTTTTAGCCAAAATAAGCCAAAGGGGGAGATTGTTATTTCTGTGCTTTTGTGGTTGGCATTTATTTTGCTAAAACTATTATAGCAGCAAGATGTTGAATCTTAATGTTCTAAGTGGCTGCTTTCAACATGTCGAATGAAGATGTTCCATGCCTGCTCATAGGACATCGTGTTGTGGATTCAGTTTTAATGCAGATTCTGTTACTATGAATTGTTACTGAATATTCTGTGAATATTTGGTTATCCTATGTGGTATCCAAAGCATTTTTGGATTGTGGTTATTTGTTGGTTTTCGGATTTGCTGCTGTTTCTAATTATGGAGACATAATAGGAAACTTTGGATTGAAAACCTATTTTGTTGGAGTTAATTTTGCAGATTTGTGAGCAGTCTATTTGCTGCATTTTTGAAGCCCAATTCAGTCCAGATTAATCGCTATATATTGACTGATGTAAACCTAGTTTTAGGTGTGGAACTTACTTGTGTTTTTTTAGGGTTTTCGAGTGTATTTTTGTGAGCCTAACTGGTATCATTCTGATAACAGTATAAGGACTGTTTTTTTTGTGTTGTAAGTTCTGTCAAGTTACTCATAAGCTTTTAAGCATTGAGTTTCTTGTGTTTCAATTCTCATAAGCTGTGAAGTATTGAGAATTGTGTGTCTTGAAAGTGTGACTTTCAGTTTGTTTCTTGTGTGGAAAGGTACCAATCACGGGTTGTGGTTGTAGAGGGATTTGAGGAGGGCCTCATATCTAGGTGAGTCTTAGGTAGAAGTCATAGGAAGGGTAGTGATTAAGTGAGCAGATTATTCGGTGTGTGTATGATCTGTGAATTAATACTATCGTATATTGATTTCGTCCCTGGCTTGGTAGCCCCCAGAGTAGGTGTGTTAGACCGAACTGGGTAAACATATCGTTGTGTTATTTACTTTCTGCACTGTTATTTTTAATTGTTATCTTGTTCATTGTGTTGGATATCAGTGTCTCAACATCTGTATAGGACATCTGATATCTGTGCCAGAATTTCAGAATCTGTCGAGGGGCTTGAGGGACTCCAAAGAAATCTTCAATTCGAGTCATCTGCGCTGCCAATTTCTGATTTCTTTGGGTGGTGTTTTGAATCAACGAATTAAATATAGTGCCCATTTGGTGGGCCAGCATGTGGACCATATCGTGGTTACTTCCGTCCATTTGTTGTATCAGAACTGCTGCAGAGTTCGTAGTAAAATTGGGCTTTTGGGCGGAGAATCCCATCCCTGGGGGTGGTTTATTTCGACCTATATTATTTACAATGGAACCAAACCCTTGCACCAGTGAAAACGTATTCACCACTGGATAATCGAACGTTGCAGTTGCATTATGTAAATTAGCCATTATTGAAGTTGGCATACCATATGGATGCTCTCGACCACTTAAGGGCATTGTGAACCTAGACACAAAAGGCCTGAATGAACTAGTCCCCACTGGAGGAGGGGTCATAGGTTGACGCTACGTCATCACTGTGGACAAAATAGGTCCACTATAAGCATTTGATGATACTGCCATTGTACTTGCTGTGGATGAAACCACTTCAGACACAAACGTTGTGGTTGTAGTCTCCCCTGTCGAAAGATGGGGTAGTTCATTATGACTTGGCGGATTCGCTATTGTTTCGCGTACACGTCTCCTTCTTGGTTTCGCTTCGTTATCAGTGGTTATTTTACCACTTCTTAGTCTCATGCAACAAAGTATAAAGGAAACACGAAATGAAGCACTACTAAATACTTCTACAAATTCCAACTAACAACACCGGTCCCATTGGGCGTGCCAATTTGTTTACCCTCGAAAATGGCAAACAATCGCTAGTCCTCCAAAGTTACTAAGTCTTTGGTCACTTACAGGACCGACTAGATTGATCCTAGGAGATGTGTTGTTAATTTAGTTTCTGGATTTAATGATTATGAACATTGTATACAATGTTCTTTAAATATTCTTTAAAGTTATTAAGAGAACGTTGTGATTTCTTTTAAGTAAGAAAGAAAATATAGATTGCAAAAGATAAATTGCTTAAAGATAAATGACAAGTAACGAATGTAGAAACTAGAAATAAATTGCGAGTAAAGGTAAAGGACTTGGAATTTTAATGAATTTGATTACAAGGAATGGTATTCAAACGTACATTCTCTCAAAAGCATTCTTTTCTCACACGCAGGTACTGGGAGTAAAATGTAGAGTTTTTGTACAATTGTTGAACACACTTGTTCTAAATGCTAAGTATCCTATTTATACTAAGTCAAAAATAACCATCATCCAACGTTCTTCTCGCCAGAAAGTGCCATGTTTCAGTCTGCATGTATCTCATTGTCTCAAAATCCTCCACGTGCCTTAAGAAACGGATAAGGCCAAAATGTATTTATTAGCGTCATTTGAAATACACATGTTGAACTGCTTCTTCCAATAAACACCGTCGAACTCCAAACTGGGCAAGAAAAAATCTTTCTAAGTCCTAGACCATAGCGCCTTCCATACATAAATATCTTCGACCAGGTTCCCAAACACTCCCTTGTCGAAAACAACATTCTCTCTTAGAATAATACTTCAAACTCTAGCAACCCATTTCCAATATTCACACTCGTTGAAACGTCTTTGTTATTGGTCACTATCGAAAACCATCATGCTCTTCTTCAGAATATGACTTTAAACCTGTTAATCTTACTTCCAATATTAATGAGTGTCGAAATCCCAGCCAACACAATCCCCTAGGCAATTTAGTTTGTAAAATATAATCCGACAACGGGGAAATATAGTTTGGCCTGTGAAGGCCAATGTTTACCATATTACGCGCCATAATCCTTTCGACTATGGTAGCCAAGTTATTATCTCGTGTCATACCATCGTATCACACTTCGTCAACATCTTGATTCCTGTTAACCATTACCACCCTTGGTTCCTGCTTTCTAGGCATTGACTGTTCGATTCTAGGGGGTTCGATTCTAACTCCTTGATTTGCCACTTATACACGCGGTGCATTTCGCTGGGCTTGGTTAATGGTAGGATCCTCTTCAAGGATTACCCCCTGGTTTTCGACCACCAACTCCCTTCGAAGTTGTCAAAGCGCTTGTGGAACCACAAAGAAGTCTGCAATTCGAGTCATATGTGCTGCCAACTATTGGTTCGTTCGGGTGGTATTTTGAACCAAAGGATTAAATATTGTGCCCATCTGTTGGGCAAGCATATGGACCATATCATGGTTACTTTCATCCATTTGTTGCCTTAAAACTGCTGCAGAGTTTGTAGTAAAATTTGGCATTTGTTAGGAAGAGATTCCCATCCTTGGGGATGGGTTAATTCGACCCATATTATTAACAGCAGATCCAGACCCCTGCAAAGGCGAAAAAGTGTTCACCACTAGGTCAGCGAACGTTGTAGTCTCATTGTGTAAATTCGCCATCATCGAAGTTGGCGTGCCATATGGTTGTTCGCGACTATTTAAAAGCATTGTAAATCCATACACATAAGGCCTGAATACACTAGGTCCTACTGGAGGAGGGGTCACCGGTTGACTATGCGTCCTTGCAGGAGACAAAATTGGTCCATTGTGAGCATTCGACGGAATGACCGTCGTACTCACTGTGGATGGAATTGCTTCAAACACAGACGTTGTGGTCGTAGTTTCCCTTGTCAAAATAGGGGGTTGTTCTCCATTATTTGGCGGGTTCACCATCCTTTTTACGTATCTCCTTTTTGGTATTGCTTCGCTCTTAGTGGCTATTTTACCACTTCTCAATCTTATGCAACAAAGTTAAGAGAAACACAAGAAATGAAGAACTTCAAAATATTTTCAAAAATTTGAACAAAAGCATTGGTCCCACTGGGCGTGCAAATTTGTTTACCGTCAAAATTGGTACACAAGCGCTAGTCTTCCAAATTTTTATATCTTTGGTTACTTACAAGATCGACTAGATTGATCCTAGGACATGTGCCTCTATTCGTTTCAAGTTTTATTATGAATAAACATTTCGACAATGTTATTTTGATTGATTAAAGGTAAAGTTACAATTCTTAATGAAATGCAGAAAACTAAATTGTAAAGTAAATTTATATGAAATGTAAATGACGAAATCTTAAATGATTCAATGAAAATTATAAAAGTATGGTGGTCACACATACATTTCACTCAAGAAACTCTTTTCTCAACACACACAAATACTTTGAGTAAATTTGAGTTCTTTGTACCAGTTTGAACACACAAATCCTAACTGCTAAGACTCCTATTTATAATGAATCGAAAGTAATTGTAATCTAACGGTCTTTTCGTCAGAAAATTCCACGTCTTCGATTTGCATGCATTTGGCTGCTCAAAACTCTCCACGTGTCTTCAAGAAACGGATAAGGCCTAAAAATAGTTATTAGCCTCATTTTGAATTTTGTTCGTCGAACATTACTCCAAGCAACTCCGTCGAACTAAAGTCTAGACCAAAAATATTTCTAAGTTCTAGACCATAATATCTTATATGCAATGAAAATCTTATTCAACTATATCCTTGAAAACCTTTCTGTCGAACACAACATATTTCTTTCTTAGAATATCTCTTCAAATTCCACTAGCTCATTTCAAATATTCATATGCATCGAAATTCCAGCACACAGAAAGCCTATTGGATGCCAAGTTCATCTCGGAGGCAAAGTATATTAAATGGTTGTCCACCGTGGTTCGATTTAAGAAGGCTTTGGACAAATGGAGGACATGCGTTGACTACACCGACCTAAATAGGGCATGGCCAAAAGATTCGTATCTGCTTCCAAACATCAACCAACTTATCGATAATTCGGTCGGATACCAATTATTATCCTTAATGGATGCATACTCCGGATACAACCAGATACCAATGTTCTGACCTGACCACATAAAAACTACGTTCATGACCGAGCAAGCCAATTACATGTACAATGTCATGCCATTCAGGTTAAAAAACGTCGGGCTAACCTACCAGAGAATGATGAACAAAATCTTTCAAGAAGAAATATGGGAAATGCTGGAAGTATACATGGATTATATGATAGTAAAGTCCGGTGTGAGAAGCTTCATGGTCAGCATCTCAACTAGGTGTTTAAAAGAGTTCGACAATATAACATGAGACTTAATCTTGAAAAATGAACTTTCGCCATGAGGGCCGACAAGTTTTTGGGTTTCTTTTTGACAAAATGAGGAATTAAGGCCAATTATGATAAATGTGAAGTGGCTATCCAGATGAAAGCATAAACTTCAAATAAGGATATCCAAAGACTAAATGGTATGATGACTACTTTGAATAGGTTCATCTCTACATCCGCTCAACAAGATTTACCTTTCTACAGGATGCTTAGAAAACAAGTAGAATTAGAATGGGATCCCAAATGCAATGATGCATTCGAATCCTCAAAAAAGATCTTGGCTACCCCCTGGTACTCACCTGACCATCTTCGGGGAAGATTTTCTATCTTTACCTAGAAGTTTCAAAAGAGGCAGTGAGTGCAGTCCTCATAAGAGAAAGAAACGTCAGGCAAAGTTCGGTGTATTTTGTATCAAAGACCCTAGTTAGAGCAGAGACTCAGTATCAAAAATTTAAGAAAGCTTCCCTAGCCATAGTGGTAGCATCATGAAAGCACATAAGGTACTTCTTGGCACACTCCATAGTGGTTAGATAAACTTACTCTTAAGGCATGTACTTTATTGACTAGATTTCGCCGAGAGATTGACGAAATAAGAAATAGAATTATCTGAGTTCAAAATTTCTTTTGAAGCAAGGAAGACACTTAAAGCATAATTGTCCGTTGACTTCTTAGAAGAAATGACCGCCATGGCCTCTGAACTAGGCCGCACTTGGGTGGTATTCACATACTGGTTGTCCAACAGTTATGGGAGTGGAGTAGTAGTCATTTGAAAATCAATTGTTGACTCATGATAGAAGTCTTATTGAGGTAGGAAATCCCGACCACCAACAATCAGGCTAAGTACGAAATAGTAATAACAGCGATAGTGGTAGCTAGGGAAGTAGAAGCAGAATGCCTCAGGTAACTCATTTCTTTCACTTCCTCGTCACATTTCAGGTACATTTTGGGTTGTTGTTGTTGATTTTGGTTTTGTTGATATATGTTGTATGTTGTTTAAGGTGTGTTGTTGTTGATAAAAGTTGTATGTTGTTTGTAATATATGTTGTAAGTTGTTTATGGTATGTTGTATGTTATATGTTGTTATTGATAAAAGTTGTATGTTGTTGGTAATAAAAGTTGTATGTTTTATGTTGGTTAAGGTATGTTGTTGATGATTTTGTTTATTAATAATAAAAATTGTATGTTGCTTAAAATTTATTGTTGATGTATGTTGTTGTTAAGGTTTGTTTATAATGATATACCTTTTAAATTGCAGCTTCATTACGTTTAGTCAACATGTCATAGAAGATGCATTTATTATATTGTATGTGGTTTAAGTGTTTTTCCAACCCCTTATCGAATATATAACCTTTCGAATTGAAATAGAAAATTATAATATGAGATATTAAGTTATATTAAAAAATAAATTGCACTGATTAATGTTATATAAGATTTCTTGAGCCCATTATCCGCATTTCATTTTTAACGGTTATAACTTGGTTTAATGCTTCTAGTTCTTCAACTGCCCCTTCCTTTACCTCTAATTTTTTTGAAAAGTAAATAATATTTTGAAAAATGAACTAGAGGGGAAGGAAGGGGTGGATGAAAAACTAAAAACATTGAAACAAGATCTAACCATTAAAGAGTGAAAGATGGATTATGGGATGCAGAAAGCTTGTTAAATATTAATACGTGAAACTTGTTCTTCTAATATATTTCATATATCATATTATAGTTTTCTATATCAGATTGAAAGGTTATATGTATAGTAAGCAGTTGATGAAATAAGCATTCCACATAAGTTATAATAAACTTAAGTAAAGATATCGCCACGGTTGTAAGCAAGGACCGTGGTGAAATGTTGTGTGCGAAGTCATTAACCACTGTTGGATTCTAGAGCCATGGTGAAATGTTTTGAAATATGGAAAAAATGATTGCATTGGGAATCAAACTCCAGACCACAACCTTCTACTACAGTTATTTAAAACAATTGTAGTGGTATGTTATGTGCTACAAGCTACCTTACTACGGTTGTTTAAAGAGGGCACATGCAACCACAAGCTACCTTACTACGGACCACCATTCGTAGTAGAATCTTTCTCCCAGTCGTGGTAATGTATGTATTATGTAGTAATGTTCATTCATCCAGGAAACTAAGAAAACACTAAATATTATACCGATGAAAAAAATTTGTGATGACCATAGGCATAATAACGTCTCTTTCTTGGATCACTCCGATCAAAGAATACATTGAGCAAAACAACCTATCGTCAGATCCATCAGAAGTGACCCTCGTGAAGAAGATGGTCAGCGGATAAACAATATTCGAAGAGACTCTCCATAAGAGAGGTCTTTCCACTCCCCTGCTAAGGTGCTTAGGAAAGCAAGAGTCCAGTTACACTCTTCTAGAGGTACATGAGGGGATAGCCAGACAACACTTGGAAGTCGTGGCCTTGGCTAAAAAAAGTCACGAGGGCGGGATATTTTTGGCCGCCCATGGTCTAAGACACTCGAGGGTATGTAAAAAGATGCGACCAATGCCAACAGCATGAAGACGTATTCAATGCCCCATCCACTGAGCTACACATTCTAACCTCACCATGCTCGTTCATGAAATGGGGGTTAGACATTCTTGGTCATTTTGCTCTAGAAGGAAATTGATCGTAGTCGTTGATTATTTTATCAAATGGATAGAAGTTGATGCCTTGGCAAAACCACGACGACCAATGTTTAAAAAATTTCAAGAAGAACATTTTGGCCAGATTTGGAGTTCCCTAATCCATTGTGACGGACAATGAGAAACAATTCATAGACAGGAAATTTAAGAACTTTTTCGAAGAATTGAAAAACCAAGCAGCATTTCTCCTCGGTCAAACACTCCTAAACCAATAGCCAAGTAGAAGCAGCCAACATGCTATTGGTTAGGGGATTGAAAAGGGAGCTAGAGAAAGCCAAAGACAACTGGGAAGATGAATTACCACACGTTTTATGGGCTTACCGTACAACCAATATTCAATGACATGGGAGACTCCATACTGGCTCAGGTATGGCATGGAAACAGTCATCCCAATAGAATTGAAGAATTGACCTGGAAAAGAACTAACCCCCTTTCTGAGGAAACTAATGGCCCCGCCCTTAGATAAGACATTGACCTCTTGGAAGAGAAGTGGATATCTTCTGTCTTCTCCAGTTCCATCGTCAAGCAAGCCACAACTTCCAAATACAACCGTCATGTAAGGAAAATGGAATTTCATACGCGGAATCTCATACTACGAAAAACCGACATCAGGAGCAAGAACGTCTAAGATGACAAGCTAATGGAAAATTGGGAAGGATTCTATCGGGTGAAGGAAAGCATCAAGTGAGGTGTGTACTTATTGGAATCCCTTGAATGAGAGCACATACCGAGGACATGTAACATATCCAAATTGAAATGGTATTGTAGGTAAATAGATAGTTTGACGTTTTTCTTTTTGTAGCCCGCCAGTAAGAAAATTGACAAACATATGAATACAATTTTTTTCTATTATTTCTCTTATGTGTATTTTATTTGTCTATTTTTCCCTCTTCAGGGCTTTAAAAAGTAGATGTAGGTCTCAATGACTCGGGGAGCTGTTGGACATGCTTTATACATATGACTATAGAAACCAATTCCCTCATGGATGCTGACGAAGACACTTCGCACGTCCGACTACAAAAATGAACCCCTAGCACCAAGCATACTTGAAGATATCATGAAAGCTATCGTAGACGCTTTGCACATCCGACTACAACAACCAAATCTTCCAGAGATGTTGTCGGAGACACTTTGTACGTTCAACTATAGCAATAAATTCTCTTTAGTCAAAGATTACACGCATTTTTATGTAGCTGGCGCACCCCCTTCGGATCTAGCCAATCCAAGGAACGTAAGTGGTGGAGACCGGAGACATCCACCTTGATCCAAGTTATACCTCGGGGCAGGGACATGGATCCTTAATTAGGGGGCAAAAATTAGGGGACAAAAATAAAATTTTATGTAGTATCTAAGAAATATGGGTGATGTATTAAGAAACCCTCAAATATTTTGGTTTTCTTTAAGAATCCTATTCAATGAGATCTATCTCATAATTCCGAAGAAATCTAAAGAAATCTTCAAAAGTTTAAGCATTCAGATCTTTTGTTTCTTAAAGAGAAGTTGCTTTTAGTCTTCGTACCTTTGACTCGGTCCTAAGATATTTTAAATATGATTTTCATCTCTAGAACTTTTAATGAAAAATATTGTTATTCAAACTCACTTTAGTTCATAAAAACTAAATAACATCTTACACCTTCATTGTCACTATTCTGAAAATGTGAAGAATGAGTATGTGCCGTTATGTTTCCCCCACTTTCTTTCACTTTCTCATCATGTTTTTTTTTCTTTCATAACATTATTTTAATTAGAAGGACATTATCGTTGATGGAAGAAAGTTTTAAAATTAGAAAGTACTTAAAAAAAATTCCTTATCATTTGATATAATTAGACGTTTGCCAGTGCTATGCAAAGAGTCTTGCATAATATTATGAGATATATGATTAATATTAAATACAATTTATAAAAACAACTTAAAACAATTAAATTAGTAAATCATAAATCTATTTCATATTACTTTCCATCTCCAATCTTGTCATTTGAATCAATGTTTTAAAAATAGGACTGGTTATCGAACCGGTGAGAGTATTTGATCACTGGTTTATTGGTCTAACCACTGGGGTATTGGTCGAACCGCATGACTAAACCGGATAAATCGGATAATTCGGTTGAATAAATCAGTCACTATAACAAAATTATATAGGTATTAAACGGGTCCAATCAGATGACTCGGTGTCGGAAAAAACTACTAACACCTAAAAAATTTAAAAATATCATAATTTTACAAGTTTATAATTTAAATTCAAATTTGAATCAATTATAAATTTAAGTCAAGTAATTGATTTAAAAATTTTAAAAAGTATCAATCTCAAATACAAACTTATGTTTGTTATCTATATAACATGCATTATCATTTACTTTACGCACCACTTCAGCCCAACTAATAAAAACCAATGATATCAATTATATAGGAAAGAAAATAGATTATGTTTAAATTTCACAACCTATCAATGCTATAATACTGCAGTAACCTCTATTTATTATATTTAATTGTTGTTACCAATTTTTAAAGAAAACTTCTATTTATTATATTTAATTGTTGTTACCAATTTTTAAAGAAAAGAATATTAACTTTCTCTTATATTTTTATTTTTTCTTTTTTTAAATAATAAAAAATGACGTCGTTTTAATTTTTAAAAAAATACGCATTTGAACCGCCGGTTTTTTAAAACCGCCGGTTTACCAATTTTTACCGGTTTACACTGATTTTGACCGATTCTCACCGGTTCAACTGCATATCCGATCTAACAATTGAATCAGACCAGTTACCACTCCGGTTCCCAGTTCAACCGGTCCGACCAGCCGATCCGGTCCGGTTTTTAAAACTATGATTTGAATAGAATATTGCTCCATTTATAATCCTAAAATAGAAAAATTGGATTCACTTTGAATTATATTGCTCCACTTCTAGATATAATTATAAAATGGGATAATTGGATAAAATAAATTAAAAAAAAAATAAAAATTACATATATATCGTTAAACAAAAATTAAATATAATAAAAATATATATCTATTAAATTAGAATAAATATTGCTATACAACCAACATTTTTTTCTTACAAAATATATATATATAAAAAAGAAAAACAATACAAATATATCAAAAAACGAACAAATATATATATATATATATATATATATATATATATATATATATATATATATATATATATATATATATATATATATATTCTTAATTGTTTTTTAATTAATTATTATTATTTATTATTTATAGTTATATTTTCTCTCTTGTTCAAAAACACTCCAATATTGTTGACCAGCCATCAAAAATAAGTTTTTAATTTTTAACTTCTAACTCTTTATTATTATTATTATTATTATTATTATTATTATTATTATTATTATTATTATTATTATTATTATTATTATTATTAATTTTGTTAAGTACTTTCTCTATTTGTGATATAATTATCTTTCTTTTACTTTCATTTTTAGACATTTATCAGTGCGAATGCATGAGATAATCTTGCATAATATTATAAGATATATGATTAATATTAAATACAATTTATAAAAACAACTTAAAACAATTAAATTAGTAAATCATAAGGGCCAATTTGTTTCAACTTTAAAAAAATAGATTTTTTCTTTGTATTTTTGAAAATGGATTCTACAAAAACGTTTTTCAAAATAATACAAATTTTTTTTAATTTGTTTTTTATAAATTAAAAGACTAATTTTGAAATTCTATAACATTAATATACATTATTGAAGATCAAAACATAGTCAAAATCACAATTTTTTCAAAAAGTTGTATTTCAAAAATGATTTTCATGAAAAACTATTTGAAATAGCTTCAAAATTAAGTGATTTTTTGAAATTTTGATATCCAAAAAAAATTTCGATAAAATGATGAAATACCTAAAATAACATTTTAAGAATAACTATTCAAACCAAATTTTCATTTGAAACTTTTATGAAAAGTTTCTTTGTAAAATTTTTTTTTACAAAATTATGTTACACTATAAAAATCATTTTTAAAAAAAGCCAAAACAAACGGGCCCTAAATCTATTTCATATTACTTTCAATTTTGTCATTTGAATAGAATTTTGCTCCACTTATAATCCTAAAGTAGAAAATTTGGATTTACTTTGAATTTATATTGCTCCTCTTCTAGATATAATTATAAAATGGGATAATTGGATAAAAGAAAATTTTGTAAAATATAAAAAATTACATAAATATCGTTAAATAAAAATTAAATTTATTAAAAAGAATATATGTATTAAATTAGAATAAATATCGCTTTACAACCAACAGTTTTTTTTTACAAAATATAAAATAAAAAACATATGTTATAAACAAATGTTATAAATAACAGAAGTTACACGCAAAGATATTTGTTAGTTGTTTGAAAATACTAATTATATAATCAAAGAAAAGTAATCATGCAAAATAAATATGCAAAAAGAAAATAAAAATTATAAAAATTGTTATTAGTGTTGAAAATGCTAATTAGACTTTTATTTATAGTGTTTAGTGAAATAAAAATATTTGAGGAACGTGTTGCCAGCTCTCATTAAAGTGGTGAGTGAGTGGTTTAATGAGGTTCATTTTTTTTCATGTTTAATAGGTAAGAAATTTTAGGTGAAACTCTCATTGTGGTGTTAGTGGTGAGTGATGTGATTTCGTGAGTTTTTTTTTCGTGGTTATTTTTTAGGAAATTGATAATTAATTGTGAAGAATATTAAATGAAGTTATTGGGATGAAGTTAGTGGGATTTATTATTTATATTAAATATTAATTAATTATTTAATTATTAATAAATAATTGAGAGATGAAGATTTAGTTAATTATTTAATTATTGGAAATGCTAACGAGTGCATATGGGGCATTGGTTAAGAGATTTAAAAGGTAAGTTGAACATCTTTTAATAAACTATGAATACATGTTTTTTCTAAAAATATGTATATTCAATGCATTGAAAACATAAATAATTATATTTTTTTAAGAATCTTATATGTATTTAATGAACTAAACATCTAATATTTCCTTATTTATAATTCTTAACCAGTGTCTCTGGGGCACTGGTTAGCATGACCCTTTAATTATTAATAAATAATTGAGAGATTGAAATTTTGAAGGAAAATTTGTAAAAAAATTTGTAAGATTATAATTTAGTATGATATTAAAATATGATCTTAAGGTGTCTCTAAACGAGAACTTCAATTTAACATTTGCATATTGGTAATTCAAACACCTTTAATTATAACTCTATATAGATTCATTTTTTTTATAGATGTTTTTTTTTGGTAACTAGTAATTGATTCAATTTAGGTATAAATTTCACATTATAAAATGCTTATTGTTAGGAAACTAACAAACCCTAACAAAACTATTAGAGAAAAACTAATAAAATTATAAAGATAAATGAGAATAAAGAGATAACTTGATTTTTTTCATTAATTCTCTAATATGTCAAAAGACAATACATATATAATGATACTAATGGGTCATTACTAAAATGTCCAATTACTTAGAGGAAGCCTAATTCAATAACAATTAAAATACCAACTACTATAAAACCTTAATTTAATAATAAACTAAAATATTAAAATATAACTAATAATACTCTCTATCATTGCCGCGGGGTTCACTTAAACCTTGTCCTCAAGGTTCTAAAATCAATATGAAATCGTCTGAAAATGCTAAAGACATTCACCATCCCAGCTTTGCAAAATAAACACAAAACATCATTGATGGTAACTGTATCTGGTGGAATACAAGACTCGTTTATATCCATCAACAAACCATAGACATCATGAAGCCGACTCTCCCTCAAAAGCCTACGAATCAACATGTTATACCTATAAGAATCAGGAACATACCCTTCAGAATCTCTCTTCCGCCTAAAGAACTCTAAAGCCTCATCCAAAATGTATTTTCTTGCCTTTAAATTTTCACACACAGATTTAAAGTCACCAGTAAAATTGTGCTCTATTGCCCAATCCTCAAGAGCCTTTCTTTCAGGGACCACCACAGCCACCAATAATGACTCAAAACTGTTTCCATATACCCAAATCGATGTTATAAGAGGGCATTGCAGATACTTGCTTTCAATATTCTTTACAGCAATGTATCCTCCTTGAGACAATTTAAAGATATTCTTTTTCCTATCAATAATTTTCATGGTTCCATTTGGTTGCCATTCTCCGATATCGCCTGTATGAAACCAACCGTCGACAATAACCTCTTGAGTAAGATCTTGCCGCTTGTGGTAACCAGAGAACAGGGAATTTCCTCTCAGGCAAATTTCTCCGCGGGGTTTACTAGAAAGTGTGTTGTATCCCATCTCTGGTACAGATTCAAGTCTGGCCTCAATGGTTGTCACGGGAATTCCAACTATTCCCATCATAGAAAACACGCCCCCGATCGATGTGAAACATCCAGCACAACTTTCAGTAAGACCATATCCTTGTGATAATGTGGATCCACTAGTGACTCTCAAACACTCTTCCACATGATTAGGCAAAGGAGCAGCTCCTGATAATAGGATACGAACGCGTCCATCGAGTACTTGTTTTGTCTTATCAAACACAAGCCTATCAAACAGAGGTGTTGCTTTATGCTGTGGAAGACCCTTCTCCAGATAACTTAACTTATAGTTGTATGCATAATGAAACAATGCACTTTTCAGTGATCCAGCAGCTGAAACTTTGCTTTTGATACCGGCGGAAATACGATAAAAAACTCTAGGAACACCGCAGAAAATAGTTGGTTTCAATTCCTGAACATCTTCCATCAAGAATCTAACATCGCCTTGCCAAAATCCTATCGAGGATCCAAAGGCTATCATCACAATTGCAACTTTACTGAGCTTTTTTTATTTTGTGTCTTCGTGATTACATCGCCTTAAATTGCTGCTCCTTGGGAAATTCAAAGCATTGGATAACGAAAGGCTAACACACAGACCTGGATTTTCCAAAAATGATCGAGTATAATTTGATAATTTCATCAGTTTTTGTGATAATGTTCCTTCAAAAGAATTATATGAAATGTTCAATCCGGATAATGAACTGAGCTCGTCGAAAAGTTGTATGCTTCCTATCAAATTGTTCCAAGATAGATCCAGTTTTATCAGACTCTTCAGATTTCCAATCTCTGTAGGAAGCTTGCCTACTAGTCCATTAGCACTTAGGTTTAAATCATACCGCAAATTCTGCAATTTTCCAATTGATATAGGAACATTTCCACCAAGTTTTAACTCAACAAGATTTTCAAATTCTGACAAGAAAGTTGGGATTCCTCCACTAAAACGATTTTCACTGAGAATTAAAGTGGCTAATGTTGTCCAGCTCTGGAAACTCGACGGGAACGAACCATTAAGGGAATTGAATCCCACATCAAAAATACTCATTTTGGTACACTTTGACAGTTGAGGCGGCAAAGGACCTTCTAAGTTATTGTAAGAAAGATACAAACTCCGGAGGTTCACAAGGTTTCCAAGCTCTAAAGGTACAGAACCCGTTAAGCTGTTCATGGACAAATCTAAAAGAGAGAGATTTGTCCCTGGAGGTCCCTATATAAATTTGATCTCTGATTGGTCACAATTCATCATATCAATACTGCTCAAAACAACATCTTGTTGGCATTCATTAAGTTTCTGAGAACGAATTATCATGTCTTCTTTGATGAGTGAAGCTTGACTATTTTCTTCCGAAAGACAATTTTGACAGTTTTCTCCACTCGATTCGTCTGCGAGCTGGGTTGTGGAGGTGAGAAACTCGGTTTAGTTGTTAGTCATAGAACCAGTAGAGTCGTGCAACTCCATTGAGATCGAACGTTGCTGATCATTTGAATCAACAATATCATTCTGAACCTCATTATGAACTTTGCTCTCAGACATTTCTGTCTGTATAATGTCTACTGGTGTGGGTACCTGAACAGAATTAGGAGATTGTGGTGGTACTAATACTATCGCATCAATTTCAGAACATGTATCTTCAATCAGGGTATTAATATCAGAACCTGCAGGGTCGTCGGCGAGAACATCCATCTCCATTTCCACTTGAGAACTTCCGTCTTCAAAAGGAATATGCCGATTTGATTGGAGAGACTGTGAGGACCTTCTTTCAGTAAAGACAACATGTTCTTGTTCAATTTCGTCGACTCCATGAGCTTCGAACAGGGTGTAGTCAGTGGTGGTTTCATGGAGAATAGATGGAAGAGGTATTTCATCAAACATGTGGTGGGCATCATATGAATATGCAGCAGGAAGAACAATATCACCAGCAATGCTAGCAGATACGATTTGTGCAACAATATCTTTGTTGGTAAATCGAGCAACAAAACGGTACTTTGGGGTGTTGTACTTGTTCTTATCCTGATTGATCAACCGAATCCGAGCTCGGTAATTGGTCTTACCCTCTCTCCTTCTCTTAAACTTGACTTGGTATTTCTTGAAGTAAGCCTTCGACTTCCGAGTTTTCGTAAAAACCATTGTTGCAGAAGTTTGATCTATAAGAGTGATTCGAGAGTGATAACCAGAGTGTCGCTGTATAGCTGGATCGATAAAATTAAATTGTTAATAGCCTGATGATGGATGGGACTGGTTTTGAACATCAGTATAACGTGGGTCTACGGATTGCTGATATGGATCATGATAGTGGGTTTGCTCTGGCAATCTTCCAACATGCGAATAATGTGATTGTGGATGCTGAGTTTCCATTGCAGACTTAGCATCGGCCCATGCTCTTGCCTTGGCTGCCCAATATTCTTTATTCGTATAGACTGGATACACTTGGTTTTGAGGCCAGCCGGGGTTGTTGTTCCATTCCTGAGGATAAGGCTGGGGAATGTGAGAGTGAGGCTGGAACTGAGGAGGAGGAGTCTGAGGTGGAGGCCACTGCTGTGGAGGAGAAGGAGTCTGGTACTGAAATTTAGGTGTGAACCAGAGGCCTTGAGGCGACATCTGATGATGATATTGGTGGTGGTGTTGATAAAATGGAGTGGTGAAAGATGAGGGAGAGGAGTATGCCATATGGAGAAATTGATGTTCAAGAATGAAATCACCAATTGTTAGGAAGCTAACAAACCCTAACAAAACTATTAGAGAAAAACTAATAAAACTATAAAGATAAATGAGAATAAAGAGATAACTTGATTTTTTTTCATTAATTCCCTAATGTGTCAAAAGACAATACATATATAATGATACTAATGAGCCATTACTAAAATGCCCAATTACTTAAAGGAAGCCCAATTCAATAACAATTAAAATACCAACTACTATAAAACCTTAATTTAATAATAAACTAAAATATTAAAATATAACTAATAATACTTTTTATCACTTATGCATGCATGAAAAGAATATAGAGCCAAATTCACATTTTAGGTTGAAAATGAATCCATTTCATTTAGTTGTCCTTCTTCTTGTTGGTGTACAAGGTGAATAATGGATGAAAAGGAGTAGAATATATTATAATAGAATGACGGCTACAAAGGATTACAAAATCACTCACTACCACTAGTCTATTTATAAGCTAAAACTAGGGTTACAAAAGCAACAAACAAAATACTAAAATACTCTCTAACAAACTTAATGACTAAGTTTGTGAATATAAATTAAAATATAAATTATTATTTCTAATACCATCCCTTAATTTATATTTCCTCAAAACTAACAACACCAATTCCATCCCTTAAACGAAGAAATTGATCCGTCTTGATAGCCTTCGTCAGAATATCTGCCAACTGTTTCTGGGTGCTACAGTGCACAACTTCTAACACTCCATTCTGAACCTGATTTCTCAGAAAGTGATACTTGGTCTCAAAATGCTTGCTTCTCCCATGCAACACTGGGTTTCTAGCAAGATTGATTGCAGACTTGTTATCAATCATCAGCTTCAGAGGTTTGTCAGCTTTGATCTTCAGATCCTGCAGCAAGTTCAGAATCCACACAGCTTGGCAAGCAGTAACAACACCTGCAATATATTCAGCTTCACAGGTTGACAACGCAACAACAGGTTGCTTCTTAGAACACCAAGAAATAGGGCCTCCCAGAAACTTGAACAAGTATCCAGAAGTACTTCTTCTGTCAACTCTGTCTCCACACCAATCAGAATCTGAATAACTCAGAAGTTCTGATTCAATCTTTCTTCCAGAAGGAAATGACACTCCATACTTCAGAGTTCCCTTGATATTTCTCAGAATCCTGACAGCAGCTTGGTAATGGGACCACTTGGGTTTACTCATGAATCTGCTAACCATTCCAACTGCATAGCAAATATCAGGTCTGGTATTACACAAATACCTCAGAGAACCAACCAACAGTTTGAAGGTTGTAGCGTCCACATCCTCACCATCAGAATCAGAATCTAGTTTCTGATTTGTATCTGCAGGTGTGATAGCAGCCTTACAATTCTGCAGCTTAAATCTCTTCAGAAGTTCTCGTTCATACTTCAGCTGATGCAAAATGATACCTTTCTCAGAATATCTGAACTCCATCCCTAGAAAGTATGTCATTTCCCGAGATCAGTAATTTCAAACTCATTCATCAGCACCTTTTTGAACGTAGCTAATTCTTGTTCAGAACTTCTGGTCAGCAGTATGTCATCAACGTACAAACACACCAGAATCATATTGCCTTCAGAAATATGCTGAACATAAACACCGTATTCCATCTCACATTTCTGAAAACCCTGCTTCTTGAAAAATGAATCAATCTTCTGATTCCAAGCTCTGGGCGCTTGCTTCAATCCATACAAAGCTTTATGTAATCTGTACACCATCCCTTCCTGATTCTTTTTCACAAATCCAGGAGGTTGTGACACATAAACTTCTTCTTCTAATGGACCGTTCAGAAATGCAGATTTCACATCTAAATGCATCAGAGGCCAATTCCTATTAACACCTATTGCAATCACCAATCTGATTATTTCATGTCTCGCTACTGGTGCAAACACTTCAGAATAATCCAGTCCAGGTTTCTGCAGAAATCCTCTTGCTACTAACCTCGCTTTATGTTTGCCAATTGATTCATCTGGTTTTAGCTTCTGCTTGAAAACCCATCTGACGCTGATGGCTTTCTTGTCCTTTGGAAGTTCTGTCAGCTTCCAAGTCTTATTTCTTTCTATGGCATCAAGTTCTTCTTTCATGGCCTTCAGGCAGATCTTCTGCTTGAGAGCCTCTTCCCTACTTACGGGTTCATAGTCTACTAACATGGCACACTGAATAATTTCTCCTTCAGAATCTACTTCAGTGTCTTGTAACATGTCAAACTCTTCGAATCTTCTCGGAATGTTTCTGATTCTCTGTGGCCTCTGACCTCGTTCAGAATCTTCTTCAGATGCTTGAACCCCAGAAGTTTCTCCTTCAGAATCTCTTGCTTCAGAAGGTTGACTTCCTCCAGAACCTTGACCATCTTCAGAGTCTGGCATATTCCCAGAGTCTGAATCACCACCAGAATCTTGATCATCATCAGAATCTGGATCATCAGAGTCACCTTCATCTTCTGAGTCTCCTTCAGAATCAGAATCACCATCAGTTTCAGAAACTCTTATTTCTGACCTTTCTTCAGAAGTTCTCCCATCAGAATCAGATTGAGACTTATCCCAATTCCAAACTTCTGATTCCTTCACAATAACGTCTCTGTTGAACTCAACTTTATTAGTTTCTGGACAATAAAGCTTGTACGCACCTGTACTGTGGTACCCCACCAGTAACATTACTTTGCTTATATCATCCAACTTCTGTCTTCTAGCTTCTGGAACATGTTTGTAACACACATAACCAAAAACCTTCAAATGACTAACACTTTGCTTTTCTCCAGTCCACTTCTGAATAAGAACTATTTCCTTCAGCTTCTTCGTTGGACATCTGTTGAGCACATATGCTACGGTGACAACAGCTTCTCCCCACAAGTTGTTAGGAAGCTTCTTCTCATTCAGCATGCTTCTCGTCATATCAAGCAAAGTACGATTTCTTCTTTCAGCAAGACCATTGTGTTGAGGAGTATAAGGAGCAGTAACCTCATGCTCAATTTCATTCTCCTCACAGAACTTCTGAAGCTCTTTGGAGTTATACTCACCCCCACCATCGGTTCTGAGAATCTTCAGATTCTGACCACTCTGATTCTGAACCTTCATTCGGAACTTCTTAAATTCAGCAAACACCTCGTGTTTGAACTTAATAAGGGATACCCATGTCATTCTCGTGAATTCGTCAACAAATGACACAAAGTATTTGTTCCCTCCAATCGATGCTACTGGAAATGGACCACACGCATCAGAATGCACTACTCCCAAGGCATGTTTTGCTCTTGGAGCAACTTCTGACGCAAATGGCAATCTTGGTTGCTTTCCTTCCATGCACACTTTGCATGACTTCTCAGGCTTCTTAATTGTAGGAATTCTATGTACCAGCTTCTTCGAATTCAGATGTTCTAAGCTTCTGAAATTCAGATGACCAAATCTTTTGTGCCACAGCTCACTTTCTTTCACAACACTTGTTGCACTAAGACATTCAGAGTCAGAAGTTCTAACATTCACCTTGAATGTTATATTCCTTCCCTGTTTTGACTCCATAATCAGTTTCTGATTACAGTCATACAGCTTCAGAAGATTATCCTTCATGGTAACTGAAAAACCTTTCTCAATTAATTATCCCACGCTCATCAGATTGCTTTTTATGCCAGGTACATACCACACTTTCTGAATCAATGCTGTTTTCCCATTGTTCAGAACGACTCTGACATTTCCCATACCTTCAGCGTTAAGATATTTGTCATCAGCACATCTGATCTTTGTCCTCTTTTCAGAGTCAAAGTCAACCAGCCATTTCTTATTTCCAATAAGATGATTTGAGCAGCCAATGTCCATATACCACCAGTCTGTCAAATTCGTATCATCAGATTCAGAAGCCATTAGTAGCACAGATTCATCATCAGAACTTCTGGCTATATTTCCTTCTTCTGGCTTCCTTTCTTTGTTTGACCAACAATCTCTAGTGAAGTGACCAAACTTCTTGCAACAGTAACATTGGATCTTCTTCTTGTCATACTTCTCTTTTCCCTTCTGAGCATTCTTTTGCCTATCAGAAGTTGAGGTTTCTGACTTCTGACCACCATCAGATCTTCTCCTGGCTTCTGACCAAGACTGCTTCTGATGCTTCTTATCAGAAACTGCTTTCAGAGCCTGCTGCTCTACTTCCCTTTCAGAAGTTCTCTCAGTCAGACGCAACTCTTGCGCCTCTAGACTGCTTTGCAGCTCTTCAATTCTCATGGTGCTCAGATCCTTAGAATGTTCTAATGCTACCACAATGTAATCAAACTGAGGAGTAAGGGATCTCAATACATTCTCAATGATTACTTGTTCAAAAAGAGTTTCTCCACACGCCTTCATCTCATTAGTGATCAGAATCACTCTGGAGATGTACTCAGAAACTTTCTCATTGTTCTTTATGTTGAGATTCTCATACTGCTTACGTAGAGACTGAAGCTTCACCTTCTTCACTGATGCGTCACCACCGTAACATCTGACCAGTGTGTCCCACGCCGCCTTTGCCGTCGTTGAATCTGCAATCTTCTCTAACACATTCGCATCCACACACTGATGGATGTAGAACAATGCTTTCTGATCTTTCTTCCTTGTATCCTTCTGCGCGTTCCTCTGTTCCTCCATTGCATCTGCTGCTACCAGAACATAACCTTCAGTGACAAGATCCAGAACATCTTGAGCACCGAACAGTACACGCATCTGAATCATCCAACGAGTCCAGTTTTTGCCATCAAATACTGGAAGCTTGGTGTTCATGCCGCCGTTTCCGTTCATCATCTTCAACCTTGTACAGTCACTCAGATCTCACACAGTGTTTCCCAACCCACAGAATCAGAAATTATGATTCTGATCAGAATTTTGTTCAAGATTCAACACGAATCAAGAACCAAAAATCAATCACATAAAACCTCACGTTTCACTCGTGTTTCCCGTGTTTTCCCGTGGATCCGAACCGGAGCTCTGATACCAATTGTTGGTGTACAAGGTGAATAATGGATGAAAAAGAGTAGAATATATTATAATAGAATGACGGATACAAAGGATTACAAAATCACTCACTACCACTAGTCTATTTATAAGCTAAAACTAGGGTTACAAAAGCAACAAACAAAATACTAAAATACCCTATAACAAACTTAATGACTAAGTTTGTGAATATAAATTAAAATATAAATTATTATTTTAAGAGACATAAAGAGATGCATTGAATCAACAATTAAAAAGTATTATACTACATGCTTCCACACTCCAACATAGGATTTTTCAATTGTTTGAATGGCCAGCTTGGATTTGCCTAGGATGGACCAGGTCACATGTATATGTATGGTTCATCTTTATATGATATCGTCACTATAGTTTCTGGCTATATATAGAATGGGATATATAATATAGTTTTCCGGCTACATGACGGGGTTTACATAGTGTTACACTCTACCACTACCAACATCTTTGGAACATATAACAACAAAAATTCATAGAAAGAATCTAGTCTAGTCAATATTAGAAGTATTGCGTATTTTGGTAAAAATATGATTAGGGTTTTCTCTCTCATGCTTTTTTGGGTTATAATAAAACTATTAATGATGATTTTTTATCAAGTCACTTTTCAGATTTTTTTATAAGCATCATGAATGTTTTTTTCACAAATAGTAAACACGGGAAATGGTTGAATTAAAATTATAATTTACTTTTCTTTCTTAAATACTAACAAACATGTCAATAATAAGATATACAATGTCTATTGAGTTATTTTAACCAATCTTAAGACCTAACACAAAAGAGATCAACTACCTACCCATTAAAGAAAAATACTACCAATCTCTCTAAAATATCCTTTTCAATTAAAATTATTTACACTAACTCGTGTCCATTATTGTAATTGACTGAATACAATTATATTGACCAATCAAACTGCCATGTGGCCTCCTAATTCTCTTTTCCGTACGATATGAGATTTAGGGTTTGAGAACCCTTTTCTCTCTCAATCGTATTTCTCTATGCTTTCTTTCCCCCTCCACTCTCTCTTTTTTCAAACTCTTGCCTCTCGTCTCTCTCATGAATGTGGTTCCGAACATCATCTCTTATCACTTTCTCACTCTCACTTCCATTGTCTCCATTTCATTTTTCCTTTCAATTTCTATTCCTTTCGTATTTCCTTTTGATTTTGAGTAGAGGAATGAGATCTCAGACGAAATGCGACAGATCGAGCATGAACGGGGACAACAGATCGACCATGAAGTAGAGGTCATAGTATTTAAGAGGTATGATTTATGTTTATTGTTTTAGATTAGTTTGAAACACAATCTTCTCAAGCAAACCCTAAAAAATGTTAATACCAAACCCTAATTTGATTGAAATACAAGATAGGTGTTTTATTGCAAATGTGAAAGACAGGTTCTTTAAGTGCTTTTGATGCTTATAGATAATTTTTTGAAATTATCTATGATCATAGTTTATAGTTCATATAACCTGATTTACAATGTTCTTTAGGTTTTTAGGAACTGTATAAAGGAAGGGTTGCAACAAAAAACCAGGGTTCTTGTAACGAACCAGCTTCATTTTCTCCCTCATGTCGACAAAATTATTCTCGTCAGTGAAGGAATGATTAAGGAACAAGGAATATTCGAGGAGTTGTCGAAATGTGGGCCTCTATTTCAGAAGCTAATGCAAAAAATGATAGATTATTAGATTTCTCTCTGTGATTTGTAGTTACATTGTTTTTGTTGTGGAGAGATTGTATTTGTAGTTACATTGTTTTTGTTCCATTGGTTCGTTTAGGAGGTTCTATTGTAGTTTTTGAAAAAGTTTTCTAGATGATTGCATTGATCTGATTTTTTTATTCACATTGGTTATGTTTGGCAGTGAATGAAGGGTTATGGGATAATGGTGCAGCACGTGGAAGAAGATACAGATAACATATTTCCGAGCATTGCCATAACAACATTATAGAAAACGGACTATTTTTACAATTCTTTTTACAGATCTTAATTTATTTTTAGTTTTCCATTTGTTTTTGATCCATTTTATTTATACTTATAATTTTAGTGTGCAATTCACTCGTCAGTGAAGGAATGATTAAGGAACAAGGAACATTCGAGGAGTTGTCGAAATGCAGGCCTCTATTTCAGAAGCTAATGCAAAAAATGATAGATTATTAGATAGTATGTTTGCGGTGTTTCTTTGATTTACTAAACTATGAATTTCGAGTTTTGAGCCTATCGGCATTGAAAATTGAATGAAAATTTCTATAATTTATAGGTACTTACTATTTTTCCTGCACGCAAGTGATTAGAGTGAAAGAGATGAAAAGCTCAAAAATGAAAATAGAGCGAGATTCATTCACACAAAGAAAGCAGAAACAACAAGCTCGAAAATGGAGAATGTGATATTCGTTGACACGGAGAAATCATAAAGGACGACGACGTTGTGCAAGTTGAGAATGTGATATTCGATGATACTGAGTGTTCCAGTTCAGAATTGTATCCTTTTGTTGAGTTTTCCATTTTAATTCCCCTATGTTTCTTTTAAGGTATTCTATAAATGATATCATCAGTCCCTTGTATAATGTAGAAGTGTTGAGTTTAGCCTGTAATTATTTTTTTTTTGTCGGTGATAGAACTATACCATGATGAATTAAGTAATTTTCCTTACTACATTTATAATACTATAATTGTTTTATTTTCCCATTTCTGTTTTATACTACCTGCCTATATGAAGGAGGCAGCTGACAACTTTAATTTTCAGATCCTTTTCCATGAGGATGCGACAGTGGACGATTTCATAGATGTTATTGAAGGAAACTGTAAATACATGAAGTGTGTATATGTCTACAACAAGATAGATGTTGTTGGTATTGATGATGTGGATAGATTATCCCATCAACCTAATTCTATTGTCATTAGCTGTAACTTGAAGGTAGTTGCATATTTTCAGTGCCAACAAAAGAATACAAGATACAATACAGTTTTACGGTATAATTATTTTTAACATTCTAGAAATTATAGTACATGAAACATGTATATTTTTTCAATTTTTTTTATGTCAGTAACACGAGTTTTCTGTTTTTATGTAAACAACTGAATTTAGACAGATTACTTTCAAGGATGTGGGATGAAATGGGTTTGGTTAGAGTCTATACAAAACCGCAAGGCCAACAGCCTGATTTCAGTGATCCCGTGGTTCTTTCAGCTGTATGTTGCATTATTGATTATTGCTATTATGAACACACACGTGCTCCTTATTCTATTTTCTTAGAAAACCTTTGGTTACTTTTTGTTTTAGGGACTATTTGAATTTTGACTTATTTGAGCTTATTTACTGACATAAGCACTTCTGAAACAGTTTGAGAGTTTATGGAAACAACTTATAACATGTTCATAAGTTGTATTTCAGATTATAGATAGCTTATATGAAAGTAGTTATATACTTTATTTTATCTTTTGTTATATAAATAACTTACACATAAGCACTGACTGATATGATAAACGCCTATGATATAAGCGTTTTTAATTAAACTTTAATCTTCTAATCCATCACTATCTCTTGCATATTATTTTAGGATAGAGGTGGCTGCAGCGTAGAAAACTTCTGCAACCACATACATAGAAGTTTGGTGAAGGATGTGAAGTATGTTCTGGTGTGGGGTATAAGTGCTAGGCACTATCCTCAACATTGTGGCCTTAGTCACGTTCTTCGTGATGAAAATGTTGTTCACATTTTTAAGAAAAAGGTTAGATATCTTGCTTTTTGCTGTCTAACTTATTGGTGCAGTATTGTTAAGTATCACCTATAGCATTGCGTAGTTTGAACAAATCACCATTGTTCCACTATACGCTATTTCTTATAAAAATTGTTAAACAGCGACTATAGCGGCACTATAACACTGTTTACATAATGCCTAGCATAAACAAATCACCATTTTTCCATGATCTGCTACTGACAACATTGGTTATGTATCATTGTTCAAATTCTTATGTTCTTGACTTGTTACTTGCTTAACACGTGTATATTTGCAATGATGAGAGATTGAATATGAATGAATATACAGGAAACAGACGAGGGAGGAAAGGGTCATTTCAAGTCACATTGTAGTTACTTTGTTTTTGTGCCATTGGTTCGTTTAGGAGGTTCTATGGTTGTTTTTGAAAAAGTTTTCTGGATGATTGCATTGATCTGGGTTTTTAATTCACATTGGTTATGTTTGGTAGTGAATGAAGGGTTATGGGATAATGGTGCAGCATGTTGAAGAAGATACAGGTAACTTATTTCCGAGCATTTCCATAGCAACATTATAGAAAACGGGCTATTTTTACAGTTATTTTTATAGATCTTAATTTATTTTTAGTTTTCCATTTGTTTTTGATCCATTTTATTTATGATACTTATAATTTTAGTGTGCAATTTACTCGTCGGTGAAGGAATGATTAAGGAACAAGGAACATTCGAGGAGTTGTCGAAATACGGGCCTCTATTTCAGAAGCTAATGCAAAAAATGATAGATTATTATATAGTATGTTTGCGGTGTTTCTTTGATTTACTAAACTATGAATTTTGAGTTTTGAGCTTATCGGCATTGAAAATTGAATGAAATTTTCTATAATTTATAGGTACTTACTATTTTTCCTACACGCACGTGATTGGAGTGAAAGAGATGAAAGACTCAAAGATGAAAATAAAGCGAGATTCATTGACACAAAGAAAACAGAAACAACAGGCTCAAAAATGGAGAATGTGATATTCGTTGACACAGAGAAATCATAAAGGACGACGACGTTGTGCAAGTTCAGAATGTGATATTCGTTGATACTGAGTGTTCCAGTTCAAAATTGTATCCTTTTGTTGAGTTTACCATTTTAATTCCCCTATGTTTCTTTTAAGGTATTCTATAAATGATACCATCAGTCCCTTGTATAATGTAGAAGTGTTGAGTTTAACCTGTAATTGGTTTTTTTTTTGTCGGTGATAGAACCATACCATGATGAATTAAGTCATTTTCCTTACTACATTTATAATACTATAATTGTTTTATTTTCCCCCTTTTGTTTTATACTACCTGCCTATATGAAGGAGACAGCTGACAACTTCAATTTTCAGATCCTTTTCCGTGAGGATGCGACAGTGGACGATTTCATATATGTCATTGAAGGAAACCGTAAATACATGAAGTATGTATATGTCTACAACAAGATAGATGTTGTTGGTATTGATGATGTGGACAGATTATCCCGTCAACCTAATTTTGTTGGCATTAGCTGTAACTTGAAGGTAGCTGCATATTTTCAGTGTCAACAAAAGAATACAAGATATAATGCAGTTTTACGGTATAATTATTTTTAACATTCTAGAAATTATAGTACATGAAATATGTATATTTTTTCATTTTTTTTGTATGTCAGTAACACAAGTTTTCTGTTTTTATGTAAACAGCTGAATTTAGACAAACTACTTTCAAGGACGTGGGATGAAATGGGTTAGGTCAGAGTCTATACAAAACCGCAAGGCCAGCAACCTGATTTCAGTGATCCAATGGTTCTTTCAGCTGTATGTTGCATTATTGATTATTGCTATTATGAACACACACGTGCTCCTTATTCTATTTTCTTAGAAAACCTTTGGTTACTTTTTGTTTTAGGGACTGTTTGGATTTTGACTTATTTGAGCTTATTTACTGACATAAGCACTTCTGAGATAGTTTGAGCGTTTATGGAAACAACTTATAACATGTTCATAAGTTGTATTTCAGATTATAGATAGCTTATATGAAAGTAGTTATATACTTTATTTTATCTTTTGTTATATAAATAACTTACACATAAGCACTGACTGATATGATAAGCGCTTATGATATAATCGTTTTTAATTAAACTTTAATCTTCTAATCCATAACTATCTCTTGCATATTGTTTTAGGATAGAGGTGGTTGCAGCGTAGAAGACTTCTGCAACCACATACATAGAAGTTTGGTGATGGATGTGAAGTATGTTCTGGTGTGGGGTATAAGTGCTAGGCACTATCCTCAACATTGTGGCCTTAGTCACGTTCTTCGTGATGAAAATGTTGTTCACATTTTTAAGAAAAAGGTTAGATATCTTACTTTTTGCTGTCTAACTTATTGGTGCAGTATTGTTGAGTATCATCTATAACATTGCGTAGTTTGAACAAATCACCATTGTTCCACTATATGTTATTTCTTATAAAAAATTGTCAAACATCGGCTATAGCGGCACTATAACATTGTTTGCATAGTGCATAGCATGAACAAATCACAATTTTTCCATGATCTGCTACTAACAACATTGGTTATGTATCATTGTTCAAATTCTTATGTTCTTGACTTGTTACTTGCTGAACACGTGTATATTTGCAATGATAAGAGATTGAATATGAATGAATATACAGGAAACAAACGAGGGAGGAAGGGGTCATTTCAAGTCACATTGTAGTTACATTGTTTTTGTGCCAATGGTTCGTTTAGGAGGTTCTATTGTTGTTTTTGAAAAAGTTTTCTGGATGATTGCATTGATCTGGTTTTTTTATTCACATTGGTTATGTTTGGCAGTGAATGAAGGGTTATGGGATAATGGTGCAGCTTGTCGAAGAAGATACAGGTAACATATTTCCGAGCATTGCCATAGCAACATTATAGAAAACGGGCTATTTTTACAGTTCTTTTTACAGATCTTAATTTATTTTTAGTTTTCCATTTGTCTTTTATCCATTTTATTTATGATACTTATAATTTTAGTGTGCAATTCACTTGTATAAAAATCCTATTCAATTTATAGGCAGACAAGGCAACATTATCAAATATCAATGTTGAAGTACCGGTTGGAAGCTTAGTTGCAATCATTGGAGGAACTGGAGAAGGGAAAACATCACTTATTTCAGTAATGCTTGGAGAGATACCTCTTGTATCCGATGGAAATGCTACAATCAGAGGCACCGTTGCTTATGTTCCTCAGATTTCATGGATTTACAATGCTACAGTGAGTTTGCAGCTTTGTTTATCCTTCTAAGGTTTATGATTTATTTGTAATAATTCAAAAGTGAGCAAATAGTACTACTTAATTTATCATTCTAAATCACTTCTTAATTTCCAGGTTCGTGAAAATATACTATTTGGATCAAAATTCGATCATGGACGGTATTGGAAGGCCATCGATGTCACTTCTTTGGAAGATGATCTCAACTTTTTACCAGTAAGATTGTTATGAACTTTCATCTTCTCTATTGTTGCTATAAAAGTTTTTCAAAATTAAGACACAATATTTTAAGAATTTATTTATCGCATTTATCTCTTTTCAGGGACGCGATTTTACGGAGATTTGAGAAAGAAGAGCCAATATTAGTGGTGGTCAAAAGCAAATAGTTTCTTTAGCTAGGGTTGTATATTCAAATTCTGAGGTATATATATTCGATGATCCTTTAAGTGCTCTTAATGCTCATATTGCTTAAGAGGTATCATTCTTATCAAGCTCTAAAACACAAGTCCTTTAAGTGTTTTTGATGCTTATAGATAATTTTTTGAAATTATCCATGATCATAGTTTATAGTTCATATAACCTGATTGACAATGTTCTTTAGGTTTTTAGGAACTGCTTTAGGCTATTGTATTGTCAGGAGATTTGTTATTTCAAAAGAAGACGATACTGTGGATGTCGGGGTTGCTCAGTTTATGAAATGGGCAATGCGCATTGTTGGGGCTACCTTTGTTTTGCAGGTTTGCATTTGTGTTTATGCTAAATGAAATGCAATGCATTATTGCTTGATATGATTTTTCCTGTCACATGAGACAGATATTGCTAGGTCACTTGGATCATAATAGAATTAACCTTAGATCATAATAGACATTGCTAATTATCTTTATTTTTAAAAAATATCTATATCGATTGCAATGGCATCTGCTGGTTTCTTGGCTTCTATTGAATTTTTGATTCCCTAGACGAACATGATTTTATGGTTGTTGTTAATTTAATATTTTAGGTTTGGCTGACGTCGTTGGAAGGAGATTTGGTGGTAATAATACTCGTTGTTAATAATACTTACGTACTATTTGGTTGATTGTGAAGCTACTTCTTGTGATGGAAGTAGGAGAGACCAGTTTTCACCAGGTAACATATTTGACGCAGTGAATGAAGGGTTATGGGATAATGGTACATCATGTGGAAGAAGATACAGAGTGAGATGTGTGAGTGGAATCAATAAGCCATGCAAAGGTGGTAGTATTGTGTTAAAGTTGTTGATTATATTACTTCTTGTACAAAGTCTTCATGTCCCCACACTCTTCACATGTCAACTGAAGCCTTTGTAGCTATCTCAAGTTTTTAAAATGCAAATATCAATAGTGAATATATTCAGTAAGTTTATGTATTTTATTAATAATTCATATTGTTTTTATAATATATTTTACCTTTTTATCTAATTAAGACACTGTTGTTCATACAAGATATGGAAGGAGATTTGGTGGTAATAATACTCGTTGTTAATAATACTTACGTACTATTTGGTTGATTGTGAAGCTACTTCTTGTGATGGAAGTAGGAGAGACCAGTTTTCACCAGGTAACATATTTGACGCAGTGAATGAAGGGTTATGGGATAATGGTACATCATGTGGAAGAAGATACAGAGTGAGATGTGTGAGTGGAATCAATAAGCCATGCAAAGGTGGTAGTATTGTGTTAAAGTTGTTGATTATATTACTTCTTGTACAAAGTCTTCATGTCCCCACACTCTTCACATGTCAACTGAAGCCTTTGTAGCTATCTCAAGTTTTTAAAATGCAAATATCAATAGTGAATATATTCAGTAAGTTTATGTATTTTATTAATAATTCATATTGTTTTTATAATATATTTTACCTTTTTATCTAATTAAGACACTGTTGTTCATACAAGATATGATGGATATAGGAAATTCCACTGAGAGAACATTGCTTAAATGTTGCATAAATTACTGTAAATTAAGAAGAGTAATGTGTAACACAAGTATATGGGAATTGAATAAATACATGATATAAATGTTATGAATATCATGATCTGAATATCATGAGATTTAGAAAATTAAATGTTTCATACAATAATCCATTTAAAAGTATATAACAACAATTAAACAAACTACCAGTTTAAAACAAGGAATTTGAGTTAATTTTTAGATTCTTGATGGTATGCAGTTAGTTACTAATTCAACTGCAATTTTGTACCTTAACTTTCATGGATTAGGATTTCATCATTTTTTTTCTATTTCTTTTAATTTTTTATTTTGAAATAAGAAAATTAAAATAGTATTCAATTTCAATTTTATATGATTATTGTTAAAAGTTTATATTTTACATTTTATATTTTGATATTTTATATTTTATATTTTATATTTTCAATTTCAATTTCAATTTTATATTTTATATTTTGATATTTTTTTTATTTTAAAATTTATCAATTATTGTTAATACACGTAAAGATCTATTAAAAAAGAGCCACAAACATTTAGATTTTTTATCGACTGATTTAAGATAGGAATCAACTTACCCGTGCGGACGCACGAGTCTTCTACTAGTGTCAATAATAAGATATACAGTGTCTATTGAGTTTTTTTAACCAATCATAAGACCCAGCGGGTAGTAAGCCGAAAACATGTGAGACCTCAGCCAATCACATAGTATGCAATTTCATCCTCTGATCTATCTTCTACTGTTATAGTTAATCGAACGACGATCGACACAATACGCCAAGTTATGTGGGAGCGATATTAACCGTTCACTATATATATGATTCACATGCGCTAGTTTTAGATTTTTTTTTTCTTCTTTTTCACTCTAAACTGTTTTTTGAATATTTCACTGACTTGCACGGTGAAGTACTAACTTTATATGTCCATTATGCTCCACCGTGCTGAGGGCACTCACCACCAAATCGAAAGATTTGATTCCTATCTCGTTTTTTATTTTTGGTTACGTCATAAAACAAAAAGAATGATTTAAGTAAGTTTAATTATATAAAGAATTTTAAGTAAAAAAATACAAATTAAAAAGCGACGTTTAATTAAAAAAGTTTATTTTATTTTCTTCCATTAATTACATTGAGGAATAAACTATTTCTTTTAAAAAAGAGATCAAACTGTTGAACATGTAACTTCATATATAAGAGGAGGTGAATTGTGAAGGTTTGAATAATGATGATTTAAAACAAAATTATTTTCTAAATCAGAGTTTGAAAATATTTTAAAAAAAATATTCGAAAATGCAGTGGAAAATAAGGATAAAGAAAATAAGTGGAAAGTAAAAAGTTCAGGGAAAAGAGATATCGCCAGACATTTATAGAGGTCTTATTTTAAAGAAGTGGCTTACTCCTTTCCGCAAGAACTGATCTTAAGAGTATCCAATAATTCTTGAGAGCTTTTAGAAGGTTATGCCTAAGAATCCCATTATACAAGGAAAATGAAGTTTAAGGTAACTTTCAACCAAACAACAAACAGTGAAATGAACCGGTTAGTCTTCACGTGAAATAATGAACGATGCTTCGAGCCGTTAGTCTCGAAGTTAAACTAAGATTTTGTACGGATTTATCTTGAATCGAGTTGGAGTTTTGAGTTGACTATCATCTGAACCGAACTGAGGTTTTATACGACCTAACCACGAACTGAACCAAAATTTTAGATTGGCTTTATATTGAATCGGTAGAGCTTTTGTACATGGTTGAGCTCAAGAACCTATGTGAATATTTTTCATTGGTTATTCTTCAAGAACCCAAAAGGAGATTTTTTCTTCAAGTGGTGGAGCTCACGAACCAAATAGAGACTTATACTTATCCCTACAAGAGCTTTTATACAAGTTCAACTCTAAACCTAAACAATTACTTCCTAAGGAAGAATATTTTACTCAAGAGGAAAAATAAATCTTGGTAAATTTACAATAATTCTCTTTCCTAGAAAAACTTCCTTACTAAAATCAAGAATATTTCTCAAAGCATTGTGACTAAAATGTGTGTGTGTGTGTGTGAGAGAGAGAGAGAGAGAGAGTGGGAGAGAGAGTGAGAGAGAGAGAGAGAGAGAGATTGAGAGAGAGAGAAAGGTGAGATATCTCACATTTTCAAGATGTTGAGAAATGAAAGGGAATACCTTTATTTATAGGCTAAAAGATTGTTCAAATTAGGAAATAATCCATTGGCAAAATAAATGACCTAATCGATTTGGAACATGCAATAATCAATTATTGTTACCCAAATTGGAAGTTTTGATATATAACTGTTACGATTCATTAAGACACTGTCATAATCGATTATGGACTTGATTCACCCTTATATATCTAATCAATTAGGCATTTGTTCTAAATGATTGGACAGTTCAAAAACATGTCCTAACAAATCTGACAGATTCTATTTCATCTGGCTAAGTTCTAGAAACATTTTTGGTGATTTTATTTGAAAAAGAGAGGCTTCAAAAATGATTTTTAAGGTGTCTGTGATTTAGCCATACTACTTACAAAAACGCTCTTGTGTTTTTAAAAAACATTAATCATTCATCTAGACGTGATCAGGCGAGCTTTCACTCTTCCTTTCTTTTATACTCTAAAGCTTTGAGTCCTTTTGTCGAATATACCAATCATATAAGTACTTCACTTGAATATTCTTGAGGCTTGAGATATATCCAAGTCAGATGTCATAATTAAAGAGTAAAGATCTAACTAGTGATCATTCTTTATCTTGATTTGGAAGAATAGCTTGATCAACCATTTTGTGCATCTTTGACTGCTAGCTTTAGAATTTGTTTGTATTTTTTTTGTTGTTATCATTTTAATAGTTGTTACATCTTTAGGTGTTTCCATTGGAAGACGTCCAAGGAATAGTTGGTTTGACTAACTAACAAATTAAACCCTAAGATTGAAAGGAATGTGAATACTTATAAATCCCTAAAATAATACAGATGAATTATTGAATAGGCAAAGGAATGTATCCTCATTTTAGGGAAGCAACAAACATTACAACTAAAGGCTAGGCAATCCCTTAAGTATACACCCCAATGAGTGAACTTGCACTAAAAAATAGGATTCAACAAGTGATCCAAAGAGAATTGGGTGGTTATGATGCATCACCTATTCCATAGAGGAAAAATGGGACCTGTAACCCAGACCACATAAAAATGGTAAGAGAACCCCTCTCCTCGATTATCCCTCTGCGAGTTGAGGAGTTTCTAAAGCGGTCCACCTCATCCAAAATCTTAAGACATTAGGTATATAACTCACTTTTCTTAAGACTTAATCACTCACACTTGAACTCAACAATCTCCCCCACATATATGAGTTCCCACTTCCTATAAAAATATCCAACACTATCTCGTTTCCGCTCCACTACCAAGGTGAACCAAAGCTCTATTACCATTTGTTGGAGAGTCCCCAAAAGTCATAAGTAACAATGAGCCTAATTCTAATACCACTTGATGGAGAGTCCTAGAACATCGGTAACAACAATAAGTTCAACTTTAATAACTCTTGTTGGGAAGTGAGACTGTTCAACTTTAATAACTCTTGTTGGGAAGTCTGAAAAAGTCAGAAGCAATAATAAATCAAATACTCCATAACCATAAGAGAAAAAACCACCACTTAGCCACCAAAAACTTTAAGATATTAAATATATGAATCACCAATCTAATAAATTTAACACTTTATCTATTTATAAGCGACGTAACAATAAATATCCACACTTTTATACTTACAAAAATTAAAAGGGTTTAATTGGTATGCATTGTCAGTGTAAAAATATTTTACATTGTCATCCAATAGAAATATATCATTCTATCATGTCATATAATTAATTTAAAATTTTCAAGTATGACTTTGCGGGATACATAGTTATCATTAATTGACAATGTAGAAAAATTTTACATTGTCAGTGCATCACCTTTTTTTTCAAATTAAAAAGAGACAAATTAGTTACTACAAAAAATATTTAAATTGTTTTCTTCGATAAATTATTGAAATTTGTCCTTTCTTTTTTAAACAACACTTTAAAACTTGAATTTTTTTTAATATAACATATTTTTTCAAGAAAAATACAAAAAAAAAAATTAAAATTTCAGTTAATTTACCAAAATGGCTGGGTTTGGAAACCCTCTATAAGGGTGGGGCCATATGGGATGGCGCCCCAGTTAGAGGCCACATGCCAAACCATATGGCGCCTCAGGCAAATGAGGCATGCCCTAATTTACACTGGGGAGTCTCCATCTTGGATGGCGCCTCAGTGGAAATTAAAAAAAACGTTTTTTTTTTAATAATTTAAATTTTGTGAATTTAATATATAATTAATTATATTATTTAATAGGGTATCATGTGCCTATAAATAAGGGTTCACCCTCACTTGTTATTGCACAACACTTGTCACCAAAACCTTAATTTCCTCCCTTCCCGCACCAATATCCCAAACTCTCCCCTACTCAACACCATGTCTTCATCCTCAAACCGCCGTCCGTCGTCATCATCATCAACACCGGAGGAAAAGTTTCCAGAATTTCCACTGATGAAACGAGGTGTCGTAGTTGTATACTCAGCTGTCAAGCCTCCGATGAAGATGCTACTCTGGAACACCCAGACGTTTGAGCATTTGCACAGGGAACTTCGCCGTTGTCTAGCAGAAGAATTTCAGGCAGGTGAAAAGATCGGAAAGATTGAGAGGCTGGTTGAGAAGTCTGGTCCAGACGGAGTCACCCGGACTTGGAGGAAAGTGGAAAATGATGCTGGCGTCCTCATGATGATGATGTTAGAACAGGAAATTAAGTTGATGGTTGTAATTGCCTAGATAAGCTGATTCTATGAGTTGTTTCGTTTGGGTTTGTTATTGTTATTTTCTGATTTGGTATTAGGTTTCGTAGATGGTTATTTGTTGATGTTTAGCTATTAAGTTATGTTATGTTATATCTTTGTATTGAGTTAAGTATGCCATCAATGAAATAAAATTTGTTGTTGTTATAAATAGACAAGTTTAGAGTTATAACTATGATGTTGTGTTAGAGCCCGACACATTTGGACACTTGGTACGATTGTGGCTTGGCTGGCGGCACAAACCACACAACCTCACCATTTTGTCGGCTGCATCCATCTCCGTTTGAATCCGGCTACTGATAGGGCGACCCTTTTTATTTCAACGCATCAAGTCGTTATGCCACACAATTTCACCTTTGTATGGAGGCCAGTAGTCCTCCTTTGCGACCACTTGAAAGCTAGTATCGTAGACATTGCATAGAGTAATGACTTGGTGAAGAACAGAGAGATAGTTGGTTGGGTCCACCCGGACCTCGGAACAAGCTGCTATAACATGGGAGCAAGGCATACGAAATGCCTGAAACTTTACATAGTCACACCAACTCCTATCCAGTTCCACTCGATAACATCCCCTAGGCCTTCTTTCACTGTGATCAATAGACTCTGCAACACTGAAGTGACATGTAATATGGTCGAAGACCGTGACGACGCGTGTGTTGGCTTTTGAGCCTCTTCCTTCATGAATGTCATTGAACTGTCACTAAACAGCTGCCCAGATTGTATGACCGGACCCCACTTAGTACGTCTGGTATCAAAGAGTGCATCGAGCCTAAAATAAGTTGACCTCACAAGAGCGGTTATCGACAGGTTTCAGATGCCTTTGAATACAGAGTTCATAGATTCAACAAAGTTTGTTGTCATATGGCTCCATCGCTGCCCATTATCGTACGCCCTTGTCCACTTCTCTCGTTGAATGTTATCAATCCAACTCAATGCATCTGGGTTTGTTTGTCTGATCTCGTCCCGGTAGTATCTGAAGGTAGGCTCTGTTAGTGTGTAGCCCGCGTTAGTAACCATCTGCTTTAGCCCCTTGTCTTTGAACGCCCGCATGACATTTTGCCCGATGTGTATAATGCAATACACATGGCTTGAGGGAGGATCCTGCCAACCGTTATCAGGATTGTTGTACGCACTCTCTATTGAGGGGTGTCTGTCGGATATCAAACATAAGTTAGGATGGGGAGCAACGCATTGTCAGAGATTTTTTAGTAAGAAACTCCAACCTCCAACAGTCTCCCCTTCAACTAGAGCGAAGACGATGGGGAAAATGGTGTTGTTGCCATCCTGTGCCACAGCCATCAGTAGCGTGCCCTTATATTTGTCGTACAACCATGTTTCATCAATTTGAATTATAGGTTTACAGTACGTAAATCCTTTGATGCATGGTTCAAACGCCCAGAAGAGTATGTGGAAAATTCCATTTCCACTTACACAATTCCTGTATGGGGTATATGCCGGCAACGTCTCCAACATGACAACAGTCCCTGGAGCATACTGTTTTAGGGCCACGAGGTATCTTGGGAGTTCTTTGTAAGAGTCCTCCCAATTTCCAAAAATCCTTTCAACCTCCTTCGTCCTAGCAATCCACGCCTTCCTGTACGAGGGAGTGTAGTTGTATCTTTGAATCATATGAGCTATTATTGTACTCACTTTCACAGAAGGGTTGTCGCTGACGACTCATGGAATTTCGTTGCAGATCAATTGAGAGTCGATCTTGCGATGATCCTGACTTGGATTCGTGAGTATGCAAGTGTGCTCCGGACCCATTGACCCTATCTTCCAGGAATCACTTCGCTTCCGGAAAGATGTCGTTAATCTAAAGGGGCACACCTCGTTGCGGCAGTAGATCTTGTATAGAGCCGGATTTGTTCGATCGACTCTATAATCTACAGATAAGTTCATGTGGTATTGTTTTATTGCTCGGACGCAATCTTCTTTCGTACGAAAATTGTCTCCAACTTTTAATACTCCCCCCGTCTGTCTGTATGGGTCGTAAAAAATATCTGTTGATGGTTCGTCCTCGCCTAAGTTGAGTGTTGTCATGTGTTGAGGTGGGCAATAAACATGACTCCCTGGCAATTGGGCTGCCATGTTATTGCTTATCATTTCGTCGACAATGTCCTCCGCTTCTTCTTCTTCCTCGTCAACGACGTCCAACTCAGCTTGTTCGTTGTCGGAATCGTTAAAAATATGCAAAACTTCTAGTTGTTGAGACAATGGTTGATGTTGTAACGTAATATATAACTCAACGTCATTAAACCCAGAATGCTCATGGCTGAGAAACATATTACGCACATCATCGTCGTCCCGTATCTTCATCTGAAAAAATTTGCATTGGTCATGTCCCTAAAAAAAGATAGGGTTTTTTGTATACAATTTGCCCAACTGGACCGCACTGCAATTTCTTTTCTAACCGGGCTTTCAAATGATAAAAATTTATTCTTCTATTAATTAAAAACCTAGTCACTTCTGTATCTCTAAAATTGAAACTCGTCATTGGACAATCAAATATCTCACCATTGAGATGTGCAGTTATCAGGTATTGTGGTGTTTGAGCCATAACTAAATTGTGTTAGGAAGAAATGGTTTACAAACTTTAAAGTTTTGAAGAAATAGTTTACAGAATAGAAATAGTTTGCAAGTATGTGATAATAAGATGTATATTTGATGTGTATTAATAGGAGTATAGATGATACAAGTTACGTGTCTTTGTAGTTTAGTTGCTTAAGAATAGTCTTGACAAGAACCATGTGCCGCTCTGCATGGCTACACTAGCCTTGACAAGACCACACAACTCTGCATGGCCAGACTAGCCTTGACAAGACCACACATCTCTGCATGCCTACACTCTGCTTCCACTGTTCTTTAGCATGCCTCTTCACAAATTAAACAAAACATTAAAAAAATGGCTTAATACCCTTTTTGGTCCTATAACTATAGGGGTGGGTCCAATTTAATCCTCTTTCTTTAAAAGTTCCAATTTGGTCCCTTACGTTATCTAACAGAATCAAATTAGTATTTTCCGTCAAATATTGATAACGACGTTAGAAATAAGTGACGTGGCATCTAAGGTGGCGATTTTTGATGACGTGGCATACGATTTATTAATTTTTAATTATTCATATTTTTTTCATTATCCTTGTCATTTTATTAGTAAATTATTAATTAATTTTTTTCATTAATTTTTTATTTTGAAATTCATATAGAATTAAATTTATACAAATTTTAAAAACAAATTTATTGAATCAAATGCCTGGCTCATTTCTTAACCCCACAAACTTTTATAAAGCATTGTTTGTGTTATATATATATACAATCAATATAAGCATCATCCACACGATGTGGGACTTTAAAACTTACCACAAACCTTCACTTGTGATTACTGCTATTCAACCATGGCACACCACACCATAACCATGTTGAGAATTCAATTGGAAGACTTACATGCAACAACTTGACAGTGAAAACTATGCAGTAGCTCAAAAGAAACTATGATAATTAGATGAATAACATTCCACAGATGAATGTTGTCATGTCTATTGTGGTCCAAGTTGGGTTAAGCATAACTGAAAATAGTAAGATATCTATCAAATATATGTTGTATGTATGTAAGGGATTTGTAATAATTGTGAAAGAAATTTCAGGCGACAATAGTATGAATTTTTTTCTATGAAACTGCCAATTGCCTTCTCAAATCAATCCCTCTCTTTCTCAGTTCACTCTCAGTTTTCACTTACGGTAACAAAATCAAACAAACATGGCTACACAATCAAGATTAACACTATACATCACAAATTCATAGCGTAAAAGCAAGGGACAACGATTACTCACAGCGGCGGAGCGATGGAGTGCGTCAACAGTGGATCTGGGAACGATAACGGCGACAACAATTTTCTGTCGACTTCACGGTATACGCAGTTGTGATGACGTCGGCGATGGTAATGGCTTCAGCGGCGATTTACGTGATGGATGGTGGCGGCTGAGTTGTGCACTACTGCTACGAGTAGTTTCGATGGAGGCTAGGTGTCGGAGGTGATTGGCTCCTCTGGCGATTGTTTTCCTTGACGGCATGACAAAGGTGTTATATATGGTTGAAGGATGATGTTCGTGATGGTGTGGAAGAGACAGATGATTTCACATGGGTAAATGAGGTATGTGTTCTGTTCAGAATTTTGTGAACATATGGATGCTGTGATTTTTCGGTATGAATATTGTCTCTTTCTCTTCAATGTGCATCTGTGGTTTTTACTATTCTGTGAAGGTAAGTGTGTGGTTTTTTTTTATGAATTTTTCTCAATTGTGTGTATGTTGCTGTTGTGAATGGTTTGTGTAATAGGTTGTGTATTGCTGTTGTTTTTCAATGAGTGTGTATTGGTTTTTTTCTGTGAGGGAGCTGTGAATTTTTCTCTGTGATGAACTTGTGTGATCAACCGTGTGTATCTGTATGTATGTAAGGGATTTGTAATAATTGTGAAAGAAATTTCTGGTGACAATAGTATGAATTTTTTTCTATGAAACTGCCAATTGTCTTCTCTCTGTGTATGGCCTCGTATCCCCTTTTTCATCATTGGTTAATTGCAGTAGCTTCATCGAGCACCAAGATCTTGCTTTTCTTAAGTAGAACACGGTCGAGGCAGACTAACTGCCTTTGACCCATGCTCCAGTTTTCTCCATTCTCAATAACTGTGGATCTCATGATGGATGATGCTAAGTAATACATTGCATAAAATTGACTTCTAAAACTTACTAAAATCTTCCTGTCCGTTATTAAGGAATGATTATGTTTTTAACACGTCCTTTGTGGATTTGGGAATGAACTTCAGTTTATGGTTACAAGGTGGTGAGTCTTGAGGTGTTGTTAGCTCACATGGTTATGGTGTGGTGTGCCATGGTTAAATAGCAGTAGTCACAAGTGAAGGTTTGTGGTAGGTTTTAAAGTCCCACATCGTATGGATGATGCTTATATTGATTGTATATATATATATAACACAAACAATGCTTTATAAAAGTTTGTGGGGTGAAGAAATGAGCCAGCCATTTGATTTAATAAATTTGTTTTTAAAATTTGTATAAATTTAATTCTATATGAATTTCAAAATAAAAAATTAATGAAAAAAATTAATTAATAATTTACTAATAAAATGACAAGGATAATGAAAAAAATATGGATAATAAAAAATTAATAAATCGTATGTCACGTCATCAAAAATCGTCACCTCAGATGCCACGTCACTTATTTCTAACGCCTTATCAATATTTGACGGAAAAGACTAATTTGATTCTGTTAGATAACGTAAGAGACCAAATTGAAACTTTTACAAGAAAGATGATTAAATTGGACTCGCCTCTATAGTTAGATGACCAAAAAGGGTATTAAACCTTAAAAAAAATTTTAAATTGTTTTTTTCTGACCTCTAACTGAGGCGTCATCCCATATGGTACCACCCTTATAGAGGGTTTCCAAACGCAACCACTTTGGTAAATTAACTGGAATGTTAGTTTTTTTTGGTATTTTTTTTTAAAAAATATGTTATATTAAAAAAAAAATTCTTAAAACTTACTAGTACTAGTATATTAAAAGGACTTTTTCTTCTTTCAAAAGAGACTTATTATGATTGGTATGAAGCTAGTATTCTCTTGAATTTATTTATATCTATCTTTTCATGTATAGATTTTTATTTTTTATTTAAAATTTTGGACGGTAAACATAGAAGTCAAGCGAACATTTAATTACCCAAAGTATTCACTTTCGAAAAGATTGATAATCACCTAATTACTCAAAGTTGCATCATTATCATACACGAGTATTTTTAACATGCATTTCGAAGTTGAATTAATTATATAGTTCATTCATGTATCCTTTAGCCATGAAAGTGAAAGAAAATAAAATAGTACTAGTATATGATACATGTCCTTAAGGGTTAAAGTCCACAATATTGGGATTGTTAGTTTGAATAATTTTTTAGATTGTTTAAGTTTAAATTTGATTTTCTTAATAAAAATATAATGCTAAAGTATGTATCAATTGAAGAGTTCTACCATTTTCTTAATTTACCTTTTGACCATACAGTATTTTAATTAGATTTTTATTTTATTAGTGTTAATCTGCATAAAATGGGAAAATAAATATTATACTGTGTAATTAACTATATGTTTTACTTTTATTAATTATATATTGTATTTTTTAAATTCATCGAATAATAATGTTATTAACTATATTGTTTATATGATATTTAAAAAAATGAATATTAAACAATTTCATATAGTATTAATATTGGTTTATTTAGTGTTTAATTTGATTTTAATATAAATTGTTTATTTCACACATGATTGTATTTCATTTTTTTAATGGAATTAATAAATTTCTATTTTACCTAATTATATATTTCAGTTTTCAAACATTGAATAATAATTTGAATAATAATAAATCTTGTCTATATTATAGTTTAAATGGAAAAATAATAAATTTCATATAGTATTAGTATTGATTTACTTAATATTTATTTTCATATATCCCATGATTATTTTTTTTAAATGGAATTAATACATTACTTTATAAAAATTTTCTTAAAAATAAATTTTTATTCACTAAAATTTAAAACTTTTGACGAAATTATTGTATTTCCATATTTTTCTTTAAATTATTACTATTTCTCTTTAATTTTATCAAATTTTAATTCCCATTATTATATTATTTTATGGTTGACCAAATAACTATATTCTCATATGCTTTTATAGAAAATTCGACCTAGATAAACTACACTAGTAATAATAACATTATTTTTCATGAAATCAACAAAAAAGAATTCTACTAGTAATGTGTATAGTAAAAAGTAGCAATAGTAATGATCAAGGTTATGAAAACCGGACCAGACCGGCCGGTTCAATCGGTTAGACCAGGAACCGGGCTTATGTCCGGTCAATTAAATTATTTAACCGGCCTGTCAAAGAACTGGGACAAAAGTCGAAAAATCGGGTAAAAATCGAAAAAATCGGTCAAAATCGGGGGATCGTCCAATTACATGGGTTGAATCGGATTTTAACTTTTTCAGTTTTTTTTTGTTTAATTTATTTAAAAGAAAAATATAATAAAAGATGGAAAAAAAAATCAATTTAATATTATTGAACCAAATGTGTCTTATAATTAAAAACCTTACTCTAACCCATTCAGAATTTGGATTTTCTTGATAATAAAGCCTAGAATTCTTTTTATAAATAATACTCTCCAATTTATTTCTAAAGTTTTAAGTGTCAGACATAATTCATTAATAGTGTTATGATCACCCTTTCACAAAGTTGACAACGCTAAAAAAAAACGTTTCTTCTTAAATTTTAATATTTTTTAGCCTAAATCAAGCACCATCTAATATATTTTACATAAAATATAAAATTCTAGCATTTTTAACTATTTCTCAAACGGATTCTAGTTAAAAAATTATAGAAAATAAAAGTCATCAATCTATATGATAAAGAACTAGTCCTAAATCATATTACATATATAATAATGGTCTGACCCTCGGTCCGACCCGATCAGACCTTTAAACCTTAAACCCCAGTCTATACTGGTTCAATATTCGGTCCGGTTTTAATTACCTTGGTAATGATAGTAACTTATTTATTTTTCCAATGATTTTCTTTTTATTTCTTCACGTCCAATAAAAAAGATTTATAAAATAAGAAACATATTATAATTTATAACACAGAAAAAGAGTTAGAATGAGTGGTTTACTAGATTGACTATTAAAAAAATACAAAAACTAAAATCCTATAAGAAAAATGACAAATTAAATATTATTGGAGGTTCAATAATATCCTTTTAAAGCCTAAGAATCAATGTTGAAGAAGAAAGTAGTTATGAAGTTTGCCTTCCTAAGAAGCAAACCAATATATTATTCGAGATTCTTCAACCACTTATATTTTTTATTTACCACTGACTTTTTGATATTCAAGCAATAGTTTGTCATTGAAGAAAAGGGTGATGGTCAGGTTGAAGGTCCTCCCAACATTCGTCAATTTGTAATGGTTTAGAAGAAAAAGTTGAATAAGAAGAAAAAATCATGGCATTCCTTCTCATATGTCTGGAGTTTTGTTTAACCAAAAACAAGACAATGTGTTTGGTAAAATTGAAATTGGTATTACTCCGAGTATCTTAAAATCCAGATATAGGTTGTATGTCAAGAAATATGTTCTAGATATTCCTCTCCACGACATTCCATAAGTTGATAAATCTGATCTGACTGCTGGTAGAATTGTGATTGATGTCCCATACAATGGGCTTATGAGAAATTATCATCTCATTCACATGTTTGTTAATGAAAAATCCCAAGAATCCAATTTGGAAAATGAAAATATTGATAAAGATGTTACATACACCTTGTCTAACATGATGCCATAGTATCATAGGGTTAAGGAAAATGATGATCATATCCATGAAAATGTTGATGTTGATCCGCTAATGACGATGGTGGTGTTGTTAATATCCATGATCATGTGGAAACATTGTGTGAAGATATGATAAGTAAGGCTGAAAGCTTACTTGTAGTTTGTGCTATAAATAACAAGGTGTATGGATTGTTTACCAAGGGCGCACAATCTATAGATGATATGACTCCTCCATAATAATGAAGATTGTGATATCAGTGGTCTTTCTATGGTGCAAGTTGTTACTGACAAATCAGGTAACCTTATGTTACTTGCTGGAGAAGATGAGAGTGTGTATGATACTGATAATCTTTGAGCCATCAGTTCAAGACCTAGACTGTCATGTAGTCTGAAGCTCAAACTTAACCAAATGGATGCACAAAGTACCTTCCTATTGCCAACATAATGAAGAGGATCATGAAGAATTTGTCCAAGTCTAGGCTATTCATGTAAAGGATCGTGTGGAGAATAAGGGGAATGACAACATTGATTGTGCCATAATTAATGAAGATTCTATCCCTATGAACAATGACGTTCATGATGAGTTTGAACTAGTCAATGAAGGTGGTACTAAGGACATTGTCCTATGTAATGCGTCTCTCCATTATGAGGATATTGTGCTGAAGCGGAAGTACTTGAATCAGACGAGGATAGACCTTGAAAGGATTCTGCCAAGAGAAACGTTAAAATTTGGAACGGATGTCCAATTATTAGAGGAAGTCATTGTGAAAGACAATGAGAATCTTGTGAGAGCTCTCATGTGTGTTGATGGCATGTTAGACAATATGGTGGAGTATGTTGTTCATCACATACAACTTGATTTTGAGTTGAGCATGGTAGAAGATGTTTCCTACTTGTCTGATGTTCAAGTTAAGCAAATGAATGACCATTCCTTTGATTCCCAAAGTGTTCGTACTAGTAGTTGCACTCATCTATTGTTAAGCAACCAAATGATCAATGATGTCATTGAAGGGAAATCGTAATCCAAAATGCAACAAAAATTAAAATTTTCCCTTTAGTGATCCTTACGAATGTGCATGATCAGTGATAGAAACGATTGCCTTTTGTGGTGATAAAACCTTTGATCCTGAATTGAAGGAGTGATCAACAGCGTTGAATGATGAACAACGCCTATACTCAGTCCACACGAACAGATTATTCAGTCTCATTGCTAGCTGCTACAATTGAAGGTTTTGAATGAGAGAGAGAAGGAAAATACGCTTAGGGTTTCACATACCGAATTTTCATCAAGTGTCATCGCTTCTGCACAAGGGTTCTATTTATATAACCACTTGTGTGAGCTACAAGCTAAAAAGCCTACTTAAGTGCACGAACACTATACCTTATGGTGTACCGTATATCACTTAAGCGTGTGGTACCTTACCACATTCCATATTCTACTTAACCGCACTGTACCTTATGGTGTTCCTTATTTAATCCACCTCTTATCAATTTGTTCTTATGTGTGTGAGCCTGTAGGTTTTTGCGACGTTGACAATTATATTAAATCACACATTTAACATAATAAACAGTGAGTGGTATCTAGTAACACATCACTACTGCCCAAATCACGAAAATGTCATGTGATATTACAAAACCTTTTGTAATAATACTTGTGTGTACAATTACCCTTTTGCCCTTATGTATATATTGAACACAAGGCATATATTGTGTCATCTTTGTCTAGATCAATATTGGGCCCGTAGACATTTATCCTATTATGCAGGATGGGAAAATTACATCTAGGCCACTCATGTCCCTCATCATGCTTTGTGGAGTACCCATCAACTGTCTTTATGGTCATCCAGTTACAGACAATATTTGATCAACAATAAAGTACTCGACTCTACATCTAGGGTCCATAGTGGTTTCAGGTCGAAGGGTGGTATACACCACTATCACCATGAAAGTAACTTATGTCACTTTGCATAACATTCTATGTAGTACTCTCATAGCAGGTCAATCTAGTATAAATATTACTCCAAATATTCATACATACGTTAAGACTTGAAAACTCCTTACCCATGATCCATTATATGTGATCATCAGTCTATCTACATAATAGTCTTAATGCTTTAAGGTTATCCCACTTCACAGTAAAGCTCGACTACAAATACTTTAAGAATAGTATCCTTATGTTTAATGGGATCTCATGATTAAGTCACACATAATATTTCATTAAACGGACTAGCTATTCTAGAGACTTTATTATTTTGGAAAAACAAACATAATAAAGAAATGCCTTTTATTATTAATAAATAATTCGATACAAGTACCAAAAGTGTTAACCTCTAGGGCTTACACCAGCAGTCATAAAAAAGGGTAATGAAAATGCCAATCAGGATATGCCAGATAACATTTGTGACATGTTGTTGACTAAGTTTCCAATTGAATGGAAAGATAAACAAACTGGCCTTGTCATTTCTAAAGTGAATGATAAGCTTGTTCAATTAAGTGAATATGAGACAGATGTTGTAACAAATGTCTAAGACATTATGTCCACCTTAAGAAGAAAGGTAGGAGGGAGGAGAATTCACGTGAGTGTCACCTATGCTCAAATGGATAATGTGTTATTCCATTCTGAAAAAAGTGGTTAAAAGTGGAAGTATGTTCTTCAAAGATAGTATGCAGTTGAAAGAGAGTTAAGTGAAGGAGCTCTTGACTGCAAAGATAGCTTGGAAGCGGCTGAGTTAATGAAGATTGTTACTGATGACGGTCCTAGCTGTAAAAAACTGGTCAAGGAGTCGAGAAAGGTGTATGATAGAGGAAAGTGTGTGAAAATTTCATCTTCAATTATCAATTGATTAGGGAGAATTAAGGTTCCCACTATTGAGAAGGTTATGGAAAAAGTGAACTGAGGAAGAATAAGTATTTACAAATATGGATGTAAAAGATTGTTTAGTAAAGAACTGGTGTATAATGGGCTTATGGAGCTTCTTAAGGATGATAAAATGTTGAAGATAGTGTTGGAGGTTGTAGGAGTTTGAGGTTAAGGATGATGGTATTCCTCATGGGTTGTAGAGGAACAGTAATAAGTTGTAAGTTGGGAAATGAAGTCTCAAACTTTACATCCATCATTTGTGTACTAGTTGCTTAGAGATGATTTGTGTGAAGAAGTGTTGGAGTTATTTTATCTCGATCTATTGTTATTGCTTTAACTTTTTTTGCATAGGGTAGTATGATCTGTTTATCGATTGTGTATTGTAGAGTTGATTCTGGTGTGAATGGGTTGGTTTCAATCTATTCCTATCTTATGTATGCACACATGCTGAAGCATCGGGTCCATCATCTGGATCTCGACTGTGTGTGTTGATCTGTGTGTTAGTAGTTATGTTGATCCTAACTTAACTACTAACTGTGTGTTCATGCATGACTGACATTGTGTCTGCATGATTGTCTGTTGTGGAACATTGACTATTGTGTGTAGTTACATGTAACTTTTGACTCTATGGTATTGTTATACGCTACTGCTACTCTCAATGCTGCTCTGGGATGGATGCTGAAGTTAGATGTTCTTATTGTGCCTTTGCCAAACTGTGTCAAAAAGGGGGAGTAATGAAACTGGTCTTTTAATGTGTAGCACTCACTTGACCTTTGTGTTACTTCTGTTGTTGATGTTGTTTTGTTGATTTGGTTGGGTGATATAATGTGCTACTTCATGAAGAACACATCTTGTAGTTGTTTTCGCCAAAATTTTCCAAAAGGAGATATTATATTACATCAGATTTGTTGTTGGAGCAGAAATTTGGCTTATATTAGATTAGATTTGTTGTTGTATTTGTTCAATGCGTTTGTGTGATTTGTTTGACAGTTGTTAAAGATCAAATTAATTTAAAAGGAGATTTAAATTTAAATTTGAATTTATAACAAATCATGTCTTTTGTTGGAGAACTTTATGGAGCAAATCAAATCCAACAAGATTATGCTATTATTCTGGATGAAATTAAATCGAAAATCCAAGAAGAAAAGCCCAGGATTGCATTGCTATTTAAGGAGACTAAAACCTCACTTTTGAGGGGTGCAAGGCTTGCGAGTTTTGAAGATACCTAGTGTTAGGATTTATCTTTTGAGGCTTTGTATGTGCACCAATCTAGCGCTTCCTTTCATATCATAAGGCATAAAGTTTGGTTGTTATTGATTTGTAAACCTTGTTCCAAGACACTAGGTCTATGAGTTTGTGAAAAAAGTGTTTCTTGTATTTCACACCAAAGGTTGTTTAGTGTTGAATCTTAATGTACACCTCTATGTTTCCGTAATTTGGCATAGAAGGTTTGTCTTAGTTGATTTGTAACATTCAACATTGTTTATTGAGTTAAAAAGATCAATCACGGATTGTGTGATTGAGGTGAAAGTGAGTAAGTTCTCATATTTATGGGGAGTCATTAAATCGAAAGACACTAGAATTATGAAGAGGCTATGAACAACATGGGGTTTGTTGGTTCTTGTAAGACTAAGGGTACTAATTCAAAGTAGTGAATTTAGTTTCTTGGGTAGAATGTCCTCGGACGTAGGTGTGGTTTCACCGAACTAGTTACCAATCTTTTGTGTTCTTTATTGATTTCCTGCTTCATAATCTTGTAAAATTTAATCTGTTATATCTTGTTTATAAACTGATTTTTTGTTTCTGGTATACAATGTCTTAAATATCATGTTTGACACCTGTCCCCAGAAGTTGTAATATTCTATCATAAACCAATAGTTCATGTTGTCCCATGCATATGGTCCAACCTTTGTCCCCTCAGAAATAGAATTTTCAAAGAGATAAAAATTGCAATAAAATTATCCAAAGGAAAACTCAACACACATCACCACTCATTGAGAATGAGCAGGAACCAAACAACTAGTTCGTCTAAATTTTAATCCCCAATAAACAAGCTTACAAGCCCTGACATATACATTGTCGTCTTTTAACACCCCAATAAACAACTAGTACATGAATACTTATACACCCATAAAACAGGACAGACGAAGGAATGTATCATCGTTTGAGGGAAGCGAAAAACAATAAAACTAAGGGATATACGACCCTCGAAGAATACACTCAAATGAGAGAAATTACACTAAAAAAAGGGAATCAACAAATGATCCAAAGAGGATCGGGTGGCTATGGTGCATCACTTATCCCACATAGGAAGGGTATGATCCACAACTCATACCACATAAAGATGGAATGAGAACCTCTATATTCGATTATCCATCAGTGAGTTGAAAAGTTTCCAAAGTGGTCCACCACATCACCCCGGTAATAAGTCAAGTAAGGGGAGCAGAAGAAAGATGCTACGCATTCAGGTAAGTCATTTTCGATAAAATACGATTAATCACAATGTGTAAAAAAGAAAACAATTAAAATTATAGGTAAATAAAGAAAACATGGCCACAACGACAATCATTATGATTACATAAAAAATGTTAAGACTAGGTATGTGTCAATAACAAAATGAAAGCAACAAATATACATACATATATATTTAAGATGTATGTTGCAGTCGACACAGCTTCTCCCCATAATTCTTTGGGTAGATGCTTGCCTTTCAACACACTTCTCACCATATTCATGATGGTTCTATTCTTCCTTTCTGCAGTTTCATTCTGCTATGGAGTGTAGGTTGCCACCACCTCATGCACAATCCCTTCTTTCTCACATAATGCATCAAAATATTTTGACACATACTCTCCACCACCATCAGTCCTCAAAATCTTTAGCTTTCGACCATAGATTTAAATTTGGCAAATACCTCGATCACTTCACTCTTCTTCTTGATCAGGTAAGTCCACAGTTTTTTACTGAAATCATCTATGAACATGACAAAGTATCTGTTACTTCCAATTGAATCCACCTGGATATGACCACATACATCAAATTATATGACTTCAAGAATTGCCTTCGACTTGCTTCCTGCATCCTTGCTGAAGCTATTCTTGTGTTGTTTCTCCTGAACACATTCTTCACACACTTCGCTTGGAATGTCGATTTCTGGTAACCCTGAAACCATATTTCTTCTCTTCAAATCTCGGATGTCTTTGAAGTTGAGATGGCCAAGTCGATAATGCCATAACCATTCATCTCTGTTGGCTGCAGTTGCAAGGCACTTATGCTCCATCACATTAAGTTCAATCTTGAAGGTTCTATTCTGAGACGTTTGAGCCTTCAAGATTAAACTACCACCTAAGTCGAGAACTCTCATCATCTTGTCTTTGATCGACACCTTGTAGTTCTTTTCGACCAGCTGCCCTATACTGAGCAAATTACTCTTCATGCTTGGTATGTACAACACATTGGAAATTACTAATATTTTGCCATCTTTCCTAATAATCAGAACATCACCAATACTTTCAGCTGCTAGAGTATTGTCATTTGCAAATTTCACCTTATTCTTCATTGAGGGCTTCATGTTGACAAACCAATCCGGCCTACCAGTCATGTCTGGTTAGCATCCTGAGTCCAAGTACCACTAGTCCTGGAATCTTTCTTCATCTCCTGTTATGACCATCTGCAACATCTCTTCTTCTTCATTTTTCGCCAACTTTGCATCCGTTTATTGATTCTTCTTCTTTTCTAAACAACCACTAAAATAATGATCATACTTTTGACAATTGAAATAGTGGATGTGACTTTTGTTAGGCTTTCGACTACCACCTCTTCCTCTACCTGCAGCACCACCTCTTTGGTTGCCTTGGTTCTAGGGTTTTCTCTGATTCGACCAGATTCCTTCCTGCTGATTTTGACCAGTCGAATTGTTGTAGCCTCCTCTACCTTTGTTTCCATTCCAGCTTTCTTTGCCTTTCATTTCTTTTTCTGACTGCGCCTGCAAAGACATATCACTCTTCGACTTTCCTGCAGTTCTTTCAACAATTCTTTGTTCATGAGACTCAAGCATCCCTTGAAGCTCTTCTTTCATCAATGCTGACAAGTCTTTTGACTCTTCTATGGCTACTGCCACGTGGTCGAACTTTGGAGCCAATGACCTCAAGATTTTTGCAACAACTGGTCTTGATGTCAACACTTCTCCACATACCTTGATTTGATTCACCAGTTTTGTAACCCTAGTGAAGAAATCTGTTATGCTTTTATTGTCTTCCATCTGAAGAAATTCATAAGTCCTTTTGTGAGTTTGTAACTTCACCTCTTTCACCTTTTCTGCACCTCCAAACGACTTCTCCAAAATTTGCCACGTTTCCTTCGCTGATTCTACATCACTAACCTTTTCAAAATTATTTGGATCAACATATTGATGGATTATAAAGAGAGCTTTGTAATCTTTCTTCTTCAATTTTTTATGTGCAGCATTTTTCTTGATCCGACGCTTTTTCTGCAAGCGGTGTTACTCTTTCCTTCACAAGAACCCAAAGATCTTGATAACAGAAAACCACCTTAATCTGCTTGCACCAATTCTCATACTTATCTTTCTTGAGAATCGGAAGGTTCGGAAAGTGTCAGTTTAGATGATTCATCGCCATCACTGCTTTCCTTCCTTGAATCGCAACCGGAACTCTAGATACCAGTTGTTGAAATTCAACCACAACCTATGGAGGATTTCACTCAATCTTGATGAACAAGATTGTTATCAATCACGCAATGACAATGAAAATAAAAGGTTGAGAAAGAAAAAAAGAAAATATTGTTGGAGAAGAAAAATATTTTCTGCAGAGTTTCTCTCTGCCCACAAACTGTAGAAAACTTCTTTATTCACTTTGCAACTGCAAAACCGTGAATACAATGTTATGAGTTCTTCATTACAAAGCAAGAGTTACTCCCTATTTATAGATTTAGGTTATCTTGTATCCCAAACCAAAGCGCAAAACTATAAAAGCTCAAAATAGTTAACATTACTAAAATATGTTTAAGTCAAAATCCTGTTTGAAACAACCTGCTTCGACACTTCGACACACTAATACAACTCGACACATAGAAATTTCGATATAAAGAATTACATTCTCAACAACAATTAGCTTTAACCCACCACGAAATAAGAATCCACCACAACACTTCAGTTATATTTGAAACAAAGAGGGACGAATTACAACACCGATACCTTCTAGCAAAACAAAGTCCAAAATTGAAACATAAGAACGATAATTAGCACAATTACCGGTCAGTTCTAAATGCACGAGATAGATCTTCTTTTATTTTGTTTCACATTATCGTACTACTTTATATTATTTCTAGTAGCTCATTCATATATGATTAATAGTACAAATAAAAAGTTGCTTTAAGCACAATGTCTGTTTCGATAAATAGCTCAAACTTGTACTACTACTACTAATATTAAAAGCACTTTTTCCTTTTCTTTCAAATAGACTTATGATTAGTAATAGTATGGAGCTACTACTCTCTAGAATTTTTTCATGTCCATCACTTCATGTAATAGGTTTTCATTTTTTATTTAAGAATTTGGACGGTAAACATCAAAGTCAAGCGAACATTCCATTATTGCATGATTACCATACACCAATAATGGGATTGTTATTTTGATTTTTTTTAATTATTTAAATTCAAATATGATTTTCTTAATAAAAAAATAATGCTAAAGTATGTATATCTATTTGAAGAGTACTACCCATTTTCTTAACCATACAATATTTTTAATTAGTCTTTTTATTTCATTAATCTGCATAAAATGGAAAACTAAACATTATTGTTTGTAATTAATTATATCTTCTATTTTACTTTTTAAATTGATTGAACTATTATGTATATTGTCTATATTATATTTAACATGGAATAAAAACAATTTCATATGGCATTGATAATGGGTTATTTAGTATTTAATTTCATTTTTATATTAAATTTTTATTTCACTCGTGACTGTAGTTGGTTTTTTTTAATGGAATTACTATATTCCTATCTTACTTATTATATTCTGCATTTTTCAAATTCATTGAATAATAAATGTGTCTATATTATATTTTGAATGGAAAAATATAAATTTCATTTAGTATTAATATTATTTATTTAACATTTATTTTCATTTTTTCCATGACTATATTTCTTTTTTTTTTAAATGGAATTAATACATTTTTATCTCTTTATAGAAAGTTGCATAATGATAAATTTTTAATTTCATTTAATTTTAAAACTTTTGACAAAATTATTATATTTCCATATATTTTTTTCCAAATTTTTATTCACATTACTATGTTTCTTTATTGTTGACCAAATTATCATATTACCATATGCCCTTATAGAAATTTGCTTAACAATAAATTTATATTCACTTAATTTTAAAATTTTTGACAAAATTATTATATTTTCATGATTTTGTCCTCATTGTTATTTTGATATAATTTTAATTCTCATTATTATATTTATTTATAATTGACCAAAATAATTATATTTATATATATGCTTTTACAGAAAATTGCCCAACAATAAATATAAAATTAAAACAATAATAAAAGCATTAATCCAATTTCAAAATAATCAAATATAATAATCAAATCATAATATTTCCATATCTCCTTATAGAAATTGTTTTGTAATAAAATTTAATCTAGATTTTTTACCAAAGAAAATTCATTCAACCTAGATTAATTAATAGTAACATTATTTTTCATGAAATCAATCCAAAAAAGTTACCATTACTAATGTGTATAGTAAAAAGGTAGTAGTAATAGTAAATGATAGTATCAATTTATTTATTTTTCCAATGATTTTATTTTTACATGTTCATGTACAATGAAAAAGATTTTTAACACAGAAAAAGAGTTAGAATGAGTGGTTTACTAGATTGACTAATAAAAAAAATACAAAAACTAAAACCCTATAAGAAAATGACAAGTTAAATATTATTGGAAGTTCAATAATAGACTTTTAAAGCCTAAGATTCTGTGTTTAATCAAAAATCCAAATCAACGGTCCAAAATCACCCCTCACACCCAAACACTTGATAAAACAAAAATTAATCCGCCACACAATTATCTGCCACGTGTCAATCAATCAACCGTTCCATTTCCTGTTTTGTCTTTAGCCTCAGCCTAGTTTCATGTGATTTTTTTCTCTCTCTCTCTCCTCTCTCTCTCACTCTAACTCTATTATAAACCTCTTCAATTCTCACATATAAAGAGAGTGAAAGAAAAAAATAATTAATTTTTTTAAAAAAAAAAAAAAGAAAAAAAAGTGTGTTATCTTTCAAAGGTTATTAGCAACAAGGAGAGGCTAGAATTGCTCTCAAATCTTGAAAAAGGTTAAAAACTTATCCTATCTCTTTTCTTCTTCAAACACAATATATATTGCATTTTTCTTTCTTCACTATAAATTCTTTTTCTCTTCACTCTTTTTTTTCTCTCGTTCAAGTTTTTTTCATCATTCATTTTTCAGATTGTTGAATTATTACTCTCTTTTCCAAATTTCCAAATTTTGCATTTTTGTTTCTTCAGAGAGGAAAAAAATGGCCCCAAAATCAGGGAAAGGGAAGACAAATAAAGCAAAGGCTGAGAAGAAGAAAAAGGAGGAGAAAGGTCACATTCTTTTTCTCATTTCCAACAATTTTATTAAAAAAAACAACATAGTTTTATGTCTTCTTTTATCCTTAAACCTTTGTGTTTGGTTTTTTTGTTTTGTGTTTTTTTTTTTCAGCAGTAGCACCTTCTCTTGTTGACATCATTGTGGTTACTCCATATGAGTCACAAATTGTACTCAAGGTATATACATTTTTATTTTACACTCATCAAAATTATTATTATTTTATTTTAATTAAATGGGGATTAATATTATTTTTTTTGGTTTGTAAAAGGGTATCTCTACTGATAGGATTCTTGATGTGAGGAAGCTATTGGCTGTGAAGGTGGAAACATGCCATTTCACAAACTATTCTTTATCTCATGAGGTTTGTGTTTTTTAGTTAATTAATATTTTATTCCTAATAAGCCATATTTTAATTAATTAATTATTTTTTATTATTTAATTATTGATTTTGTTTTTTGTTCTTCTTAAGGTTAAGGGTCAAAGATTAAATGAAAGAGTTGAAGTTGTTACCCTAAAGCCATGTGTTCTAAGAATGGTTGAAGGTAGGTGTAGCTAGCATTGTACCTGTTATTTAGCATCAACTACTATTTGTGTCATTTTTGCATGTGCATTCACTTAAATAAACCATGTGAATGATTTTTTATGCAATTCTAATATAAGTGCTTTATTGTATCTTAGCAAAATGAGTAATAACCTAATTAAAGGCAATAAACAAATCTAAAATCTAAAAAAAACAAAGAGTTACATCGACACAGTGACAAATTGTACACATTTACGCAGTCAGAACATCACAGTATATATACGATTGTAAGAATAAAGTTAGTGTTATAGAATTTGAAAATTAAAGTTTACATTAAAATAAAGACGGTTCGATTTAGTGATATATTAGTTTTTTTTAATATAATTTAACTTTTGTTATATTTAATGGTTATTACTCATGGTTCACTCATCCATCTACCAAATTGATGATTCTTTAAAGATTCATATAATTTTTTACCAATTTTGTTGCAATCAATACCCTTTCATTTTTGTTGAAACATATGGTATCTTTCAAAGTCTATGTTTAAATGCAATCTTATTTTAGATTTTTTTTTACATTTTATTTTTAAAATGTATAGTACTAGAATGAGAATCTATGAAATTTCAATGGATTTTCTCTCATTAAACTTTGTCAAAGGTCTAAATCATTGTTGAATTATTTCATAATGATTTATTATTTTAGATATAAATATTTAGTTTTTGGAATAAACTATATGGTAAAAATTCATGTGAGTAACCTAACTTAAAATTTATAGTTAGCAATTGCTCTTTAATGCTTTACATACTGCAGAAGACAGGTTGCATCTAAGAAGTCATTACATATTTTATGGCAACATAAAAATATCATTTTCTTGGGTCCCTTGTAATTCTCAAAAGCAATTAAATTCCTTCTTTCAGATGCGTTCAACAAAATCAAATTTTTTATTAAAAAATACATCATCAAATTTTTTTATTTAAATTTATAAGTTTTTTTTAATACTTTACTTTTTATATATAAATAATAAAATCATACATAAATGAAAGATAAATATATGCATCTTTATCTCTTTTTTAATACTTCATAGATGGTTAAAATAAAAAATAATTTTTTTTATAATATTTAACATTTATTATTAATTGACAGTATAAAATTCTTATATACAAATTTTAATTAAATTTTTTAAAAATATTTTTTTATTAAAAAATATATTTGTAATTCTGTATTTGTCGGTGAACTTAATGAAATTTTTAAAAAAAATTTTTTTTTTTTACATATTTCTGTTTAAATTTTTATAATTTTTTATTTTAGTTTTTGGAAAATGTGAATATTATAGTCATTTTCAATTGCGGTGACATTTGTTTTGTAATGATGCATTATTAGATTCTTTATTGTTTTGTTTCTGTCATTTATTTAATCAAGTTGCATTTTTAGTGGAATATCAAACCCCACCTTTTAAAAATATCTCCGTCACGTTTATATTTATGTTTGGAGCGTAATCTTAGAAAATTTATTTTTAAATTAGAAAATAATATTTTTTTAGAGTTTAAAGGTAGTGCATTGTCAGTGTAAAAAAATATTACACAGATATTTAATAAGTTTATTTTAAAGTGCCAAATATTAATAGTATTTTAAAAATAAAAGTGTGATGTAGTGGAATATACGTCTGTCATTAATTAATAGTGTAAAAATATTTTATACTGGCAGTGTATACTCCTTTTTCTCTAATGATAAATAAATTAAACGCAATTTAGAAAGTCACGTGACTTTTTTTTTTACAGAGGATTACAATGAAGAGGTTCAAGCAGTTACACACGTGCGAAGGCTATTGGATATTATTGCTTGTACTTCGAAATTCGGAAAGCCCAAACGTAACTTATCAGGCCCAGATTCGAAGCCCAAGAAAAACGGAAAAGCCCAAAATCATAACAAGAGCGGTGTGAGTCCACCGGCTACACCGAATGGAGAAGTCCGGGTCGGGTCACCGACGGCGGAGGTGCCGGCATCGCCGATCTCGGATAATGTCGGAATGGTGGCGATTCATCCGACGCCGAAGCTATCAGATTTTTACGAGTTCTTTTCGTTTTCTCATCTCTCTCCACCGATTTTACGTGCGTTTCGATCTCTCTTTTCATTTTTTCATGAGTTTTTGTTTGCTGAATTTGAAAATTTGAAATTGGAGACGTTTTTTTTTCCAGATTTGAAGAAATGTGAGCTGAAGGATGAAGATGATAGACGCAAAGGAGGTTACTTTCAACTTCAGGTTCTACCTTTTTTCTTCTTCTTATTTTCTTCATTAAGAAATGTAGTTTAGTGTAATTAATTGTGATTAAGAAATGTAGTTTAGTGTAATTAGTTGTGATTAAGAAATGTAGTTTAGTCTAACTAATTTTCTGATTAAGAAATGCAGTTAACTCACACCTTCGGAAAAATGTGTGACCGTGTCAGTGTGCGGTGTCAAAAACTGGCATTGAAACTTATAATTACGTTTAATTTATTATTTTATTTGAATTATCATCTGACGTATCAATATCGATGTCATGTTTCTGTTGTTTGTTGCTTCATAGGTAGTTAATTTTTATGATAGAAGAAAATTTAAGTTGAATATTAAAGAATTGAATGCAATTCCAACGTAATATTGCTATATTTAAAGCTGAATGTGAAATGTTGTTGAAGGTTAAAATCAGCAATGGGAAAGTGATTGAAGTGGTTGCGTCAGAGAAAGGCTTTTATAGTGTGGGGAAGCTGTGTCTGCAGAGTCACACATTGGTTGATCTTCTGCAACAGCTCAGCAGAGGTTTTGCTAACGTACGTTTCTATTTAAGCACGTATTTATTTGTTTGTTGGTCTTGTTAGTTTCTCAACCTGATGTTCTTGGTCACTGTGTATCAGTATCAACTTGAAGGCTTATAATGTCTTATATACTCTTCAAAGAAATTTATTTTAAATTTAGTATAATTATAATCAATTTATTCCATGATTTCATAGCTTCCGACTTTGTAAGAATATCTGCACACACATTTCCTTTCCGAGTATGTCATATAGTGAAGGCGCAACTCTGACTTGAAGTGAATAAAAATAGTATGAATTCAATTTAATTTAGTTTGATTTCTTAAAAATCAAATAATAACAATTATAGAAATATCGTTTTTAGGAAAAAAATGTAAAATATGTTAACTTAGTGATATCCATGACATTAAATATGTGCTAGTGATAAATGATGTGTTTGATTTTGTTCAGATTCCAATGCATAAGCATGTTATCGTTTTTGGGCTGTTGATATATGTTATCATCTTTGACTCTAACAAATGACTGATCAATACAGGCATATGGATCATTGATGAAAGCTTTTTCGGATCGCAATAAGGTTAGCTTCACATAAAATATGTTGTTTATTTCTTTTTCTTTGAAAAACAAGAGTTCATAACAAGTTTTAGACATACATCATAATAAAATTGTAGTATTATGCAAGATGATGAAGTTCATTGAACCTGTAAATTCCAGTCTCAGTATGATTATGTGTTTTCTTAATTAACTGCATAATTCTGCAGTTTGGAAATCTTCCATACGGACTCCGATCCAACACATGGCTTGTCGCTCCTTCCGTTGGCGAATCTCTTTCAAACTTTCCAGCTCTACCTGCTGAGGATGAAAGCTGGGGTGGTAATGGTGGTGGCCAAGGAAGAAATGGCGAATATGATCATCGACAATGGGCAGCAGATTTTGCAATATTGGCTTCTCTTCCTTCCAAAACCGAGGAAGAGAGGGTGATCAGAGATCGTAAAGCCTTTTTACTTCACAATCTGTTTGTTGATACGTCGATATTGAAGGCCGTTGCAGCTATACAGCATGTGATGGAGTCCAAGTCTAGTACGAATTCTTCTCCTGGTTCTGTTCTGCATCAAGATCATGTTGGAGATTTATCCATCGTAGTCAAACGCGGTGGAAATGGAAAGTTGGATTCTACATTGAATGAATCCAGTAAGCGTAATGACGAAATTCAGAAAAATTTAATCAAAGGGTTGTCTGCTGATGAAAGTGTCAATGTTAATGTAAGTAAAAAATAACCCCATTTTTCAAGGTTATAGATGTACATGCTTATGTGTATTTAAAGCTACAAATGTATGACACATACACATGGCTAATTTCACCTCTCTTTGTTTTGTTATTTTATTAAAAATCATATTGATGATTGATTACCATTACATTATTTAAAAAAATTTAGTGTAAATTGGTTTTGAACTTGGGTGATTAGTGCTTTTCAATATATAGGATGCTAAGATGACAGACTTTTGGTCTTTTCTTTATGACAGGATACTTCTTCCTTGGCTGTTGTGGTTGTTCACCATTGTGGATATACAGCAACAGTAAAGGCTGTGGGTAATGTGAACGCGAGGAAGTCTAAAGTTCAGGATATTGAAATAGAAGATCAACCAGAAGGAGGCGCAAATGCTCTTAATATCAACAGGTATGAACAATAAGCTGTTTTAGCTTCTTATGTTGTATATCATATCTGGTTAAACATTTAGATCTAATTGGTATGCACTCATTAAATATGTTTGATTTTATTTATAACCATTTTAAAGTCACATAATGATAGGTTGTGATTGATTGATAATATAAAATTATGGTGATGGTTGCAACATTTTTATGATTGCAGTTTGAGGGCACTGCTTCACAAGTCAGGAGCTGAATCTTCAGAAGGGAGTTTAACATCCTTGTCAAATTTTGATGATTTGGATGCTTCAAAAATTATTGTTGGGATGGTAGTTGAAGAATGCATTGAAAAGATAAAGGAAGAGACAAGTGTTTCAAAAAGGTCGATTCGATGGGAACTTGGTTCTTCTTGGATGCAGCATTTGCAGAAACAGGAAACTTCAACAGATGTCGGTTCTAATAACAAGGATGGCAATGATGTTGCGCAATCTGTAAAAGGTCTTGGAAAGCAATTTAAGTTATTGAAGAAGAGAGAAAAGAAACCAAGTGACTTAAATGTTGCAGATTCTAGTGAGCAAAATATCAATGAGCCAAATAATGATGAATTAAGTAGTTCTAATGAGTTGGAAAAACTGCTTTCTAAAGAAACCCTTTTGCGTCTCAAAGAATCTGGATCTGGTCTTCATATGAAGGTTTGTGATACTTTCTGTAGATTGTTTCTGTTGGTGTACTTGTGACTATGCTAATTTTTAAATTTATGTTACACTGTAGTTTTGCTATGCTGTATATTCTTATCATAAATTGTTTTTTATTCTCTACCTATTTTAATTTGTATCATCATGAAACAGTCGGTGGATGAGCTTATCAACTTGGCACACAAGTTTTATGATGAAGTTGCCTTGCCAAAGCTGGTAATATTACATTCTTCAACAGATTCTACATTTCTTTAAACAATAACTTGAAAGTTGAATCCATGGATTAAGAACTATGTTACTTGCTTACTTTTGTAGGTTACAGATTTTGCATCACTTGAACTTTCTCCTGTCGATGGTCGTACTTTAACTGACTTCATGCATTTAAGGGGACTTAAGATGGGATCTTTGGGTGAAGTGGTAAGTAACTTTTCTTATTATCGTTGATTCCTCTAGAAACATCTTTGCAAGCTGAGAATGACCTTTCTGTGTTTGGGCCCTGTCTTACAAGTGTTACTGTCAGTAGGTAAACTCGAAGCTAATCCAAACAGGCCCTTAGTAATGTTATTTATGTTGGAAATGTTGAGTTTTTTTAATATTTTGACAGCTACTTTTGTAGAGTAAATAACTAAATACTGTGGCTAATTATACTTGTTTGGTAATTTATTTTATTTTTGTTGGTTCTAATATCATATATGAATCAGGTCAAACTTGCAGAGAATCTTCCACACATACAATCCCTTTGTATTCATGAGATGATAACTCGAGCGTTCAAGCATCTACTTAAAGCAGTTATTGCTTCTGTCGACAATGTAGCAGATTTACCATCAGTAATTGCGTCAACACTGAATTTCTTACTTGGAGGATCTCGAGCTGAAGATACAGACCAAACTTCTGGTGATGATCATCATCTAAAAATTCATTGGTTACGTATGTTTTTGTCCAAAAGATTTGGTTGGACATTAAAAGATGAATTTCAACATTTGAGGAAGTTGTCTATTCTTAGAGGGCTCTGTCACAAGGTATCAGTTGTTTCATTTAATTACTTATTATTTTCTTTTTACATGAATCTTTTACTGATTACAATGATATTTTTGCTCAGGTTGGATTAGAGTTGTTCTCTAGAGATTATGACATGGAGTCGCCTAAGCCGTTTGGGAAGTTCGATATTATCAGCCTTGTTCCTGTTTGCAAGGTGTGATTTTGTTCATCTATCAGACCCAACTCCCAGTATATGAATAATAATTCATTAAATTTAGGCTAAAATACAGTTTTGGTCCCCCTGTTTGTCAAAATTCACGGTTTTGGGTCCCCTATTTTTTTTTTTAACAGTTTTGTTCATGCACGGACACAAACTGTTCATGTACGGACAAGTTACTGTTCATCATTTTTTTGGGCCAAAATTGGAGTGGGGGACCAAAACTGTTAAAAAAAAAAATAGGGGGACCAAAACTGTGAATTTTGACAAACAGGGGGACCAAAACTGTATTTTAGCCTTAAAGTTACTCTTTCATTATACTATTTGTTGAGTTTGTGATTATATGTAAAAGATGAGAGAAAAGTATTATTGTTAATAGCTATCCATGATAATAAGAACTAATATCAAATCTCATACTAAGAGATACTCAATTAATATAAATAATATTTATAAGATATTTATAATATTCTAATACTAATTAACAACATCATATTTTACTTTACAGCATGTGGGGTGCTCCTCAATAGATGGACGCAATTTATTGGAATCATCTAAAATTGCTCTTGATAAAGGAAAGCTTGAGGATGCTGTGAGCTATGGAACAAAGGTAATAATCAATTACTTGGAACAAACCATTATGTGTTTTTTTAATAGATATGGCGCTTGACATTAGTATCATATTACAGGCATTGGCAAAGATGATGACTGTTTGTGGTCCATATCATAGAAATACTGCAAGTGCGTATAGTCTTCTCGCTGTGGTTCTCTACCACACAGGAGATTTTAACCAGGTAAAGTATACTTGTCATATTTTTGTTCCAGGCTATTCTAGAACTTGGAGATATTTATTGTTTAGTTTTTCATGATACTAGTTTAAGCCTAGTGATGATAACAAAACAGTTTTTCCTAATCTACTAAGTTACAAGGTAAAAAAAGGAAGAAAGGATAAAAGGAAAAGTATATTGCAGTGGTGGTGTACCTATGTATGACAATTAATCAATAGTTTTAAGCACTGTCTTAAGAGAGTGCTACTAGTTGTATGTGGATGGTAGATCAGTGTTGACAAACATTAGATTTACCTATGTGTCATGTAGTGAATAATTGAAAGTTCAGTGTTTGTATTAAATTTTTGCTATACCATCTTTATTTTCAGGCCACCATTTATCAGCAGAAGGCATTAGATATCAACGAGAGAGAGCTTGGACTTGACCATCCTGACACAATGAAAAGCTATGGTGATCTGTCTGTTTTCTACTATCGTCTGCAACATATCGAGCTGGCTTTGAAGTAAGTTAACCTTTGTTGAAGTGATTTAGTTGCTTGTGTCAGTAATTTCTGTTGATTGTTCATAAACTTACTGTGTTTTGATTGAACTTCATACATATTTTGACAGGTACGTTAATCGCGCTCTATTCCTCCTTCATTTCACATGTGGCCTGTCTCATCCAAATACAGCAGCAACTTATATAAACGTGGCAATGATGGAAGAAGGCATGGGAAATGTTAACGTGGCACTTCGGTACCTGCATGAAGCTCTTAAATGCAACAAAAGATTGTTGGGAGCAGATCATATACAGGTATCTATCATTCTCCTATAGAACATTGTAAGAGCATTGATAGAACCTAGTTTCATACTGTACTTTTTATCTTATAGACTGCTGCAAGCTACCACGCCATAGCCATAGCTCTTTCATTGATGGAAGCATATTCTCTGAGTGTGCAACATGAGCAAACTACACTAAAGATACTTCAAGCAAAGCTTGGTGCAGAAGATCTTCGAACTCAGGTCATTCCCTTTCTTAAGTTATTACCAGTGAATCTCGAAGGATACGTTGTTAGATACTCACCCTGTTGCCAAAATTATTGTTGTTTTAACACATAAAAAATGTTCCAAAAAAGTGTGGTTTTTTCATTTATAATGCTAAAAACAATAATGTTTGCACTGCTTTCAAGTCTATTATACATTTACAATAACAGTGGCCAACAACCAATAGTTAATAAGGATAGTTATGTAAAATTGCAACATTTGTTAATTTATTGTTTTTTGTAATCTATGTGTTAAAACTTAGGACGGTGGTTATTTTGGAACAAAAGGAGTACTGTAGTTTCCATAATATAGGGTTAGTAGATGATAGGGATAGTGTTAATGTTTTTTTTTTTTTTTTTTTTTTTAAATTTGGAAAATTTTCAAATGCAGGACGCTGCTGCATGGCTAGAATATTTTGAATCAAAAGCCATAGAACAGCAAGAAGCAGCAAAAAATGGAACTCCAAAGACAGATACATCCATTGCAAGTAAAGGTCACCTCAGGTACTGACCTGGAATCCATTCATTAATACTGTGTTTCAAATAAATAGGTTAAACGCGTTAGACTACAAAAATATGTGAATTTTTTCATGCAGTGTGTCAGATCTCCTGGATTTTATTAGTCCTGACAGCGATTCAAAGGGAAATGATGCTCAAAGGAAACATAGGCGTCCAAAGGTGGGATAATATATATATTTTTCCATGTTTATTTATTCTTAAAAATTAAAACTGCTCTAAGGGATTCAGTTCTGTTTTGATCATATTTATTCTATATCCTTAGGATATGCTAAGGTAATTTATGCTATTTGTTTCTTGAATAAATATTTCTTGTATATATCTCTTTACAATTTACCGAGCTGTTTATTTATTACTGTCCTTAAGGAAAACAATGAAGACTATGTTCCAACGATTGGGAGTTTTAACCTTTATTAAAGTCGACATTGAAGGACATTCAACCTATTACATTCTTTTGGAGTTAGCTTATAGTTCTAGGTGAAGTTCTATGAGAGTCTGAAAAGTTTAAAATAAAAACTAATTCTTAAAATTTTTTATGTCACTTTTATATGTGATTTTTTCAGATACTTCCAATCAGTGACAACAGCTCTCAAGAACATGATGATTCCGCAATAGCGGATGATGGAGTTTTTGTTGAGAATGCAAAAGAAGCTGCACCAATGGTGGAAGGAAAAAAAGAAGAAACAAATACCACTAAAATTTCTGAAAAACCAAAAGAAATCGAGGATCTCAGCAGGCACAAGCCATTGGTTACAAATGAAGCTGTTTCTGAGACATCATCTGATGAAGGTTGGCAAGAAGCCAATTCAAAAGGGCGGTCAGCTAACGGTTCTACGTCTAACCGCAAGTCTGGTCGTAGACAAAGGCCTCTTCTATCTAAGCTCACCGTTAACGCTCCTGATAACCATATTTACAAAGAAGCCAGTTACAGGAATGACACTATTGCCGTGCACCAAAAAGCATCTCCAAAAGTAGCTTCAGCTGTATTATCTCCATCCAGGAAATCAAAAACGCCAAAAGCTTTGCCGTCTAAAACTGCATCTACTCCAACCTCACTGAGTTCTTTGGCCTCGAAGTCTATATCATACAAAGAAGTTGCTGTAGCACCGCCAGGTACCGTTTTAAAGCCATTGTTGGAAAAAACCGAGACAGAAAAGGTAAACGATGAGAATGAGACCCCAAAAATTGAAGGTTCTATCAAAAATTCTATAGCCGATGATACAGTTCCGAAGGAAGATGAAAAAGAAGCGGCTCATGAAGATGAATTGGAACAAGAAAATTCTGCATCAGAACTTGAGAAGGTTTCTCTTTCAAGTGATCAAGCTAAACCTACAGAATCAAATGGAAGTAAGCTTTCGGCTGCAGCCAAACCGTTCAGTCCAGGAACATTGTCTGCTTCTCGCCAGTTAAATCCTGTTCCTCTCGCAAGCATATATGATGCAGATGGTAGTCAAGGCATTCTTGTGGAGCCCATTCTTCCTCCTGCTGCTGCCCGGGTCCCATGCGGGCCAAGATCACCATTGTATTACAGAACCAATTATATGTTTCGCATGAAACACGGTTCAGCGAAAATAAGGGAAATAAGTGGATCAGGCGGTCCAAGAATAATGAATCCACATGCTCCTGAGTTTGTTCCAAGACGTGCTTCTCAAACAGAAACAGGTGAAGTCAAGAATAATTCTTCAAAAAACAGTCTTTCTGAATCTGAGAAGTCAGAGATAGCAAGACAGATATTGCTGAGTTTTCTAGTGAAATCGGTTCATCAAAATGCTGATACTGTGGATGAGCCTAAAGTTAGTGAAGGAAAAGTTGAGAAATTTGAAAATTCTTCTGACGAAGTTGCAAAAGACAGTGCTGTCATAAAAATAATGTATGGTACTGAAGAAAAAAATAAGACAGCGGTTAGTTCCAGTGATGACAGTGAAGAGCAAGACAAAACAGATGGTGAAGGATTTGTAGTAGTGACAAACAGGAGAAAAAACAGACAGAAAATCACAAATGGTGTCACAGAATTGTACAACCAACCATCAATTTGTGCTTCGGTTCGTTGATTAGAGCGTTGAAATGAGTCACCAAAAACCAAAATTATCCAAATTTGTTTGCTTTGTATGGCCAAAGCTCTTGACATCATATTGTTAATATTATATGACCTCTTTCCACTGAATTTTGGTCATTACATTCATTTTTGTTTTATGTTTATATAATAAGGTATTTAAGGTATTTTTGCTTTCTCCATATAATAAGATACTTGGAAATTTTGTCATCAATAAAAAGCTGATTGAGAGGTTCACATTAGTATTGTTGTTTTTATTTTGTATTACCATGATAGTTTTGTTATAGAAGTATGTATCACCGATGGTTGATTTAGTTGATAAGTTTGCTATTTATACCCTGTGAAGCAACAGGTTCCAAATTCTTGGAGATGTGTGAAGAATCTTGCTAGTAGGTAATTGCTGCAAGCTGAAACAGTATAACTCAGGATTTTGCAAGAGCTATAATGCTAACCATAGGGACCCTAATTAAGAAATAAGGTCCGATGTTAGTGAGCATTTGATTGTACGATTTTCATCGGAATTGCAGCGAAATGGAAGGTTATATAATCTCTCTGATGCACGAATTGATCAAAATGTGTCGACTTTTGCACTTCAATCCTAGTCATAGTCATGTTATGCCTCTTAGATATGACTTCAACATAAGCGTCTTGGTCATCCTCCTTTTTTATTGATGAACTGTATGTTTATATTCCTATTTTCAAAGCAATATGTTGAGTCTTTTAAATGTGAAATTTGTTAGTTTTTTTTAACATAACTGAACTTCTTTTCCTTCGATTCTTACTAAATGTTATGAACTCTTTGATCTTATTCATTTAGATGTTGGGACCAACCACTGTTTCTAACATATCTGATGTGAGATGGTTTGTTTCTTTTATGATGATTACTTTCGAGTGACCTGGATTTTCTTGAGAATAATAAATTATAAGTACCATAATTGTTTAGTCAATTTTATAGTAGGATACAAACACAATTTGAGAAATATATTAAAATAATATGTTTTTACAATGGTAAAGAATTTGTCGATCACAATGTTTACACATTTACCAATAAACAAGGCATCATCCATGAACGCACATGTGTCGACACTCCCACAACAAAATGATGCCGCAAAAAGAAAAAACTGTCACTTACTTAAAGCCGCTAGAGTTATTCTCTTCCAAATGTCTTTTCCAAAATTATATTAGGGTGAAGCAATTTTAACCGCTACATATCTAATTAATCGAATGTCATCTCGTATTATAGGTAATGTTAGTCTTGTTTAGTTTAAGATCTCACTTTTTCCTTTTGCTTCTATGTTGTAGGGCCTGGAATCTCGAGTATTTGATTGTGTGGCTTTTGTCCATATCCATAAACATTAACGAACTAAGTTGGATTTGCGTTCCCTTAAACGTGTCATTGTGGGTTATCCTCCTAACATAAGAAGGTACAAAGGTTATCATCCTCCCAATCGTAAGAATTTTGTTTCTAAATATGTCACCTTTTACGAAAATATGTCTTACTTCACTCGTTCTAAACCTCACGGAGAACATGAATAAATTCACTCGTTCTAAGCCTCACGGGGAACATGAATAAATTTGAATCTGAGTTTGAGTTTTTGATGCTCAGTCATAACTTTCTTATAACATATGAGTCTACTTCTGAGCTTGAGTTGTTGCCTATTGTAAGTGAACCCACTCTTAGCCATAGTCCTAAATTTACATTTAGACCTATTTTCTTTCCTCCACTGTCTTTTGTTTTGCAGGAACCACCACCTTCAACATCAGTTATAGTGTATCAGAGAAAAAATAAATTTGGCATGCTCTAAAAAACCTTTAATCACCTGAAATGGAGGTAAGTATTGAAAATAATTCTTAAATTGGTGATTCTAATTTTTTGTATACTTGCGATATTGATCTGAATGATTTTTCCATTACTTTGAGAAAAACTAAAAGATCTTATCCCTCCAAATATAGATATTGTATTTCGCAATATGTCTTCTTTAAACATCTTTCTACACAATATTAAAGTTTTATTGCAACTATGAGTTATGTGAGAATCATATCATCTGCTGAAGAAGTATTATATATAAAAATCGGGTCCAATCTATGAGTGAGGAAATGAAAACTCTTGAGAAAAATGGTACTTGAAAAATTGACGAGAGGTAAGAAGCCAGTTGGATGCATATGGATCTATACTATAAATCACACATCAGATGGCACCCTTAATCGTAATAAGGCAAAACTAATGGAAAAGATTATACTCCAACATATGACATTGATTACTAGGAAACATTTTCACTAATGGTAAAGATGAATATTATTCGAATCTTACTCTCTCCTGTTGCTTATTATGGACAAGATATACAATAATTTGAAGTTCAAAATGTGTTCTTGCATGGAAACTTAAAGAAAGAAATGTATATGGAGATTCCACCAAGTACTCGCTAAAAGTATAAATGAGTAACAACCCATAGTGAATAAGAGTTGTTAAAGGCTTTAGGATTTTGTGGTGTTAGAGCAAGCTGGCACGAGGAGGTGAGAAGCTATGCCCATGGAGTATTTTTTGTAAAAACGATTGGATGATCCCTTTAGTCCTAAGATCGCGGTATTTATAGAGGTTCTTTTGAGCCTAGGTTGCAGAGTTATTAGGTGGTTAGGTCCTAACTCCATGACTAAGAAAGTTGTCAAGGAAATACTTATTCTTCCTAAAATCATGTAGGAATTGGTTTCCTCTTTTGACTGGCTCTTTTCAGTTAGTCATTGTTGATTCATGTCATCACTCACGTTAACTGGATGAGTGGACAGTGGGAGCCCAATTGACGCGGCCTCGTGGCCCTTTTCGGAAGACCATATGGCTCACTTGTGGCGCTTATCCTCCCTTCTTTTTTATGGATTATCCCTTCTTAGGGGTCCAATACAATTATATCAGTACACACTAAATATCACAGGTGAAGTCAATAAGGTGTGTCGATTAAAGAAGGTTTTATATGGACTAAAATAGTCCTTCAGACATGATTTGGAAGATTCATAGAGAAAATGTGTTTGGGCTATAAGAAAAGTCAAAGATACCACACTTTATTTTTTAAACATATACAAGGAGGGAAGCGAACTATACTTCTTGTTTTTATTAACAATATGATTGTTACAAGACATGATTTAAATGAAAAATAACTACTTCAAAAGAAATTATCACCAGAATTTGAAATGAAGTTCCTTTGAGAACTTAAGTGCTTCTTGAGAATTGATACAGTCTATTTAAATAAAGACATTCCTATCTCTCAAAGAAAATATGTGTTTGATCTTTTCTAAAAACAGGGAAGTGTTTCTATTGAACAAAACTATAAGATGATCTATGAGGAGGAAAATGAAAAAGTTGACAAGAGTAAATATTAGATGTTAGTGGGAAAGTTGATTTACTTGACACACACTAGGCCGAATTTGGCATATGTAATCAGTGTCGTGAGTTAATTCATGCATGATCTGAAAGTGAGACACTTGCATGCGGTTAACCGTGTTTTACAATATCTCAAAGTCATTTCAAGAAGACGAAACTTGTTTAAAAGAGACAGAAGTTTAGCCATGAAGGCTTACATTGATGTGGATTATGCAGGCTCATTGGTTGATAAAAGAAATATTTCAAACTATTGTACTGTGAAAATTTTGTTGTTTGGAGGAGTAAGGAGTAAAATGTAGTGGCTCGATCAAACGTTGAAGCAAAATTTATAACTTTGACATTAGAAATTTGTGAACATTATGAATAAAATAAATGCTAGAAGATTTAAAAATACAGTATGAACACCGATTTGTGATAATAAAATTAAGGCACATCACATATGAGTAACCGCTGCACAGTGAATTGAAGAATAGCTTGAACTTGAAAACATGAAAACATGGATCAATCATTATGATTATCATGGTGGGATCTCAAAACATTATTGCTTGTCAAAGATATTACTCCCTCCGTTTTTTTTATAAGTCGTTTTTGACTTTTCACACATATTAAAAAATGTAATAAATATAATATGGAAAATAGAAATTATGAATGGTTTTACAAAATTGTCATCTATTAATGATATTGAAAAGATAAATTTACATAATTGAAAGGAGAGAATAATAAATATTTAAGGATATAGTAGAAAAAATAACATTAATGATTCATTGGTATTATAAAACGACTTATATTGTGGTACAAAATTTTTTCTCAAAATGACTTATATAAAAAAACGGAGGTAGTATTTATTTAGCTTCTAAAAAACAATACAGTCAACAGTACAATTATTTCTCAATAAAATTTTGCATTGTTAAAAAGAAACACATGTTGAAGTATGTAGTTTTCTTAATATCAAAATGATATCATAAAAATTCAACACCCTTAACCTTCAAATAACAATACACTTTGCGATGATAATTGAACTAAAAATATATTATATCACTCCTATCATATTTGGAATTCCCAAATTTGCCTATAGTCCGGTGCTTGAGTATGACGACTCGAAGAAGCTTGCAGTTGTTGCGAAGAAAGTTAACAAATTCGTCAAGGATGTAATTCCCAGACAGGTTAATCTTGCGGAGATTGGGAAGTGCCAGTAATGGATCACTGTCATCTACCATGAAATCTTGGTTAGTCCGAAAAAGGGGATAACTCAGATTTAGTTTTTCGAGTAAAGGAAAACACTCAGCGATCATGAATAAATCATTCTTTTCTACCCGAACCATTTTGTAACATGTGAGAGATTTCAAATTTTTCATAGTTTTGGACAAAGCTATCAACCCATTGGAACGAATATAAATGGGTCTGGTGGAGAGATTCAGCGATTTGATGTTTTCTAAAGGGAAGGTGGAGATTAGGGTTAGGATGTCGTCGATTTCGTCTATGGTTTTGGATTGGATGGTGAGTTTGAGGGATGTGAGGTTGGGGAAGCGGTGGAAGAGGCGAGGAAGATGAGGGATGGTTTGGTCGGTGATTTTGACGGAGAGTCGGAGACGGTTTGTGATGGAGAGGAACTGTTTGGAGACGACGGAGAGAGAGCTGAAAGTGAGGCGGTGGCCGTTGAGGGATTTGAAGATGCACTCCAATAACTCCTCCGGTAAATATGAACGTACTTCTTCTGGTTCCGCCGTTCTGGATTTGGATGCTGGTTCCGCCATTGTTACAGAGTATAACCAGTTTCTCAATTCATTCACTCTTATTACTATCCCTCTCCTAAATACATGTTTTTCTCCCATGTAAAATGGTGCTAGGCCCAACAATAATTTAACCTGCAGGCCCACTCTACTTTACATATCTCAAACTAAATATTTATATTAATAGAAATATATAAATATTATTTGTTAATTTATCATATTCTTTGATTTTTCACGTAATTTAGAGATTTTTTTATTTGATTTTGCCAACAAATCCTTACAAATAATTAAATTGAGTTACAAATATTTTTGTACATCTTGATTATTTTAGGGGTGAAAACTGAAAATTCAGTAATCGTTTGATGCACTTGAGACGTAGATCCCTTTAATAACTCTAGCGCGAGGAGAAGATTATGGAAATATTAAGGTTAGGTCGGAATCGATAGGGCCGACCTAATGCAAGTCCTTTCACAGTGGTCGGCGCATAATAATTATCCCTCATCCCCTTACGTTTGTGAAACAAGGTGAGGCTTTTTCTTGAAATGGACCCACCATCACATTATGGGTTCTAACCACGTCCGAGGATCATAGGATATGCAACTTGTATGGTGATTTCTGATCTTGAAGGCTGATCAGAACCTAGAATGGGCTAAGAAAGACGTCTGTGATGTTGGGTGCGCGCGATGAAGAGGGGGTGTACCTGCAAGGCTCTCCGATGCTAAAGTCACTACTACGAAAAACCCATTTAACAACGGTTGGGAATGACATATAATGACGCGGGCGAATGCGTTGTTATGTAGATTGTCGTTGTAAGTTCATTGTTTCTACAACGGTCTGGAAACTGTTATTGAAAGGCAGGACGCGCGCCATATATCACAACGGTTATGATAATAAACCTTTGTGATACATACACTTAGGTACTGGGTTCGAAACCCCATTAGAAGCGAAATATGTAAAACATAAATTACCTATGATCTCGGTTTCAATAGATAACCGTTGTTGTAAGTACCCCTGAGTTTATTATATTAAATTTAGATTGCTTGTTTTCCAAACACCTCACTAAAGAAATATACATGGAATCAATTTGATTAAGAAGTCTATAATCTGCAAATTATATTGTTCTTGAAAACCAACTTAAACAAACCAATGTTTTCTGATTGCATTCGTCTCATCGTGCATTTCACGCTGTTTTACATATATATTGTGGTTTATTGATCTGACTCCTTCGATATATCGCTATCGCGGGCGGAAAAAATATCGAGTCGCCATCATATTTTTTTAAGGAAAATAAATGATAAACCTACAAATCCTAATCCTAAAGGGTATAGATTCCTAAGGTTCGGGAGTCGGTTAAGCGAGGGGAAGGTGTTAGGCACCCCTCACTTCCATTGTACTCAATGGGATCCTTCTTAAGCTCTAGGGTATGTTTGTTTGTTGCTTGAATGTTTGGCAATTTATTTTATTTATAAAAAAACCTATTATTATATAAAGAAGAAAAGTTAATCTAAGAGGAGACCCTAAGTTTTAATATTAATGTACTCGCTAGGGTTTACAACCCTATACCTACGTACCTTCAATTTGAAGGATCAGAGTAACCGTAGTTCACCTCCCCTATCCCCTATTCCTATTCCTAATCCCATTCCTAATCCTAGTCCTAATCCTAATCCTAATCCTCTATATATACTCTTGGATTACAAGAGTCCTATCCCATATCCCTTATTTATACTCTCGGACGAAGAGTATTATCCCTTAAATCCTATCCATTATTTATACTCTCGGAGGAAGATTTTTATTCCTTGAATCCTATCCTTTGTTTATACTCTTGAATGAAGAGTTATATCCCTTAAATCCCAATTCCTTGGCCTATATTTATACTTTTGGAACCTAAGAGTTTTATCCCAAAATCCTTATCCATTGTTTATACTCTCGGATGAAGAGTACTATCCCTTAAATCCTATCCATTATTTATACTCTCGGACGAAGAGTTATATCCCTTAAATCCTATCCCTTGGCTTATATTTATACTCTTGGAACCTAAGAGTGTTATCCCCAAATCCCATTCATTATTTATACTCTCGGACGAAGAGTTTTATCCCTTGTTCTAATTCCTTAAATATCCCTTTTTATTCCTTATAATAATCCCTTAGTGTTTAAATTACTATAATTTTATTATAAACTCATTATCCAAAAAAAAAAAAGAATTCCTTTAATTATTCACAAGAAAAACAACCAAGAGAAATATCTTTAATCCCATTAATTCCTAAACAAAATTATAACAATAATCTTTTCCAAATAAAATCCTCCATTTTAAAAATTAAAACTCAATATAAAAAATAATAACCCATATTTTAAATCCCAAAAATTATAAACCCAAATTTCATAATAAATCCCAAATTTTAAATCCACTAAAGAGGTAAAATTATTATAAACCCACATTAATAAATAAAATCTAAATTTATGTAGATAAAACCTAATTTATTATACTAAAAACCAAAATTGTAAATTAAACTCCAAATTAAAAAAAAAAATTCACGTTATTTAATTAGAAAACCTTTAATATCCCTTGATTATTCCTAAAATAATTGAAAAAATATCTCTTTCAATTTATTTATAAAATAAAGAAAAACAGTGGCAAATTATAAAATAAAAACCATGTTTTATCCTTAATCCCAATTTATTTACCCCATATTTTATTTATCCCAACAATATTTTAAATCCAAAATACATTCATATTAAACAATGTAATTTCCAATCCAAAATATATTTTTTCATAAAATCCAAATTTAAATAAAATTTAGTTTAAACAAATAATTTTCCCCCATTATGTAACAAAAAAACTATTTAATTACTTAATTTTAAAACCCCAAAACATTCCCAAAAATACCAATAAAATCCCTAATTAAATTTCCCCCTAATAAATCCTAAATCATATTTTATTCCTAACTAACCCATTAATCTCCAATTAATAATTAAATTAAGGATTTAATTTAATTAAAAATAATTAGAATCCTAGAGGGGTGCATTTTACTACCTAAAAGTGTTTGGGCCAATGATTGGGGGTGTGGGTATCAAGGGCGTTAAGCCCATTAACCCTGGAGCCCGTTGTAGGTCAACTCTCTTAGAAAGAGTCAGCATGTTGACTCTCTATCCTGAGCGTTGGATGGATCGTATTGAGATTGTATGAGGATCGTTGGATGAAGCTACTATCACAAGTAACCCAAACAGAGGGACGTGATTGAAAGTCAAATGCTGATGTACCAATAGACCCTCTCCACTGGATGAGTCAACGTAAGCACATCCAAAGGCGTAAAGAACACCACGTGGCGCCGATCGGCAACCTTAGGAGCAGGGTATATAAGTGAGGCTCTCTTCAGCTTTGCTTCATTTCCTTCTTTTCTTTCTCTCTCTTCTTTTCTCCTTCTCTCTCTATCTCTCAGACGCTCTCACCTCTCTCTAACTCTTCCTCACCGATGAGCCTCCGGCCACCGTGCGCCACCCCTTAAACCTCCACCCAACCCAGATTCCTTCATGTTCTTCAGGGTTCACGAAGAACCCTAAGAACCTCAATCCTAATCTTCAACCAAAAACCCAGTAACCCATGAACCCTAAGAACCCTAAGGGTTCTGCGAAGAACCCTAACCCTTAACCCATGAACCCTAACCCTAATCTAAACCCAGAAATACCCTAAATCAAACCCTAAACGCAAACCTCAACACAAAAACACCAGTAACGCTATTGGGACAACAACAACCAAGCATCATAAAAAAAATCGCGCATGGCAACAACAAAAAACTCAAGCTAAGTGATCGTTACCTTTCCTGCAGTGACCGTTTAAGCTGCTCCGACTCCTTCTTTCTCTTTCTCCGATTTCTAATCCTCTGTTTTCCTTGTTTGCAGGTGGCCTAAGCTCAAGGATTATAGGGTTCTAATGGTGAACCCTAGTCCTTTATGGGATCGAGAGCTCTACTGAGGGTTTAAGGAGGATTCGCAGCAGCAAGTGTTTAGGGTCCCCCCTTCTGTTAATTTCTTTTCTAGTTTATATAGTATTAGAAAATTAGGTTTAAGAATTAATTAGGTTGATTTTGTTTAGGAAAGTTTGAATTCACTTTGATGTAAATTTCTGATGTTTGATTTGATTTCGTTTTAGAATTAGGGTTTGATTTTTGTATAATTTGATTGTAAATTAAATGAAATTAAAAAGTTATTGATTTATGTTTAAAATCCGATCTAGATTGATTTCTGCGCGTGAAATTAGGGTTTTGATTGGGAAAGAATAAGACTCAACGTCTTGGTCCAAAATCTTGACCGAAAATAAACACTAATTATTTTACAAAATAAAATAATAATATTCTAATATTAATACCAACATTAATACTAATAATAATAATGCTAATATTATTCATGGCTAATTAACCCCAAGCCCTTAAAAATAAAATAATCTGACCAAGACCAAAATAACTGAAGACCGACCTCCCCCTCCTAATTATTAATAATATAACTAATAATAGTCTTCTTAAACCTATTAATAAATTCTTAAGATAAAAGCCGACCTCCCCCCTCCTGATTATTAATAACATAACTAATAATAGTCTTCTTAAACTTATTAATAAATTCTTAAGATAAAAGAAATATTTTAGTTAATTCTAATGACCCTTAACTTATCCTAAAACTTAATAGTTAAATTAAACTAAAAACTAAAATATTAAATAATTAGTAATAAATAAAATAATCCTATATATTTCCTAAAGAATTTTAATTAAAAAACCAATCCTAAAATGATTAAATTTTGCTAATAAACCCAACAGTGTTAATTCCAACAATATTTAAAAAAATAAATTAACCCCAAAATAAATAATATCTTAAAAAAATCCAAACTCCACAGTAAAAACCCTTATACAAAAATAATTCTGAAATGGGCCTAAAAGTGCTAAGAGGCCCCTACTATCATCTAAATGCCACCCCCTGATAGCACAAAAAATCCCCAAAATAGTGATGGATCATTGGTCAAAATTTAGGGTACTACAACTGCCCCTATTTAATCGTCTTCAAGTCAGAAGAATGATGTCGATGAGCCTTCCTCTTTTTGAAGAGGAGACGATTAAATACAAGAAGGACCCAAATTTTAACCACGGAGTCCGACAGGTGTGGACCAAATTATGGTGCTCCGCTAATGTCCTAATATCCCTATGTACAAGATCCCTGGTACTAAACCTTCGACGAAATACCCGATTGAACCCCTTGACGAATACCTTTTTGAGAAACCCCTTTTGATAAAACCTATTGATGAAACCCCTTTTGATAAAACCCATTGATGAAATATAGTGACACCCCTTGATAGAATCCTTTGATGACAATCCCAATAAACCCTTTTGATAAATCTCTGATGGAACCCCTTAATAATAATACTTGAATAAAAATCCCTTGATAAAATCCCTTGGTGAAATCCCTTGGTAAAACCCCTTTTGTTAAATCCATTGGTAAAACCCCTTGAATAAAAATCCGGATGAAATCCTTTTGATAAATCCCTTAATGAAATCCCTTTTGATTGAACCCCATTGATAAACTCCATTTGATAAAATTCCTTTTAATAAAAATCTATCGATAAAATCCCTTGATGAAACCTCGGATAGAATCCCTTGATAAAACCCTTTCGATGAGATCCCTTAAAATTTCCTGACAATCCTTGATGAACCCTTAGTAGATAATGCTCCAATGAAAACCCCTAAATAGAATCCATTTGTTAAATCCCCTTTTGTGAATCTCCTGTACGCTAGATAAAATCCGGTAGAACCCCTTTCTTTTTTAATAAACCTTCTTGAGACAATCCTTTAGTACAACTCCTAATAATAACCCTGATATGTTTGATGGCACACCCTTCGTGGGTGAGATAAGTTGCTTAAGTGAAAGGTGAAGACCTACTCACTGATAGATGATAATCCTGAAAAATTCTTTATTGAAGTGTTGTTTTTGCGATATAGTCGAGAATTAAATCCTAAATGGTGATTATGAACTTTATGCATGTATGCATGTTTGCGTATATGAGTGCATGTATGTATGCTCTTATGTATGATGCATTATTTGGGCTAATGCCTCTTTTTATGTAGTGCAATGTATGTCTTTGTCTAAAATAATACTTTTCATAACGTCCTGACTCCCTGACGATTGAGACTTTGATAATTGTAGTAAGCCATGATATCCTTGATTCTTGTTTAATATGTAATATGCCGTTAAAGAATCTCCCATGTTGGTTAGATTGTAATGTATATTCCTGTCAGTGTATAGACCCTATATCCTGCTATAGAAGAATATGATCCCTTTGATGATTCCAAAAACCGAAGTAAAATCCATTTTCCCTTTTCAAAGCTTTTATTTATACCCAATATTTCAGTGCATTATTTCACAATTAATCGACACCTTGTAATTAAGCGGAATAATTTAGAAGGCAAAGAAATACATTTGAAAAGCAAATTTTATTGAGAATTGGCCCGAAAATGGGCAATAATACGTAAGGAGGGTAATTCCCATAAGGAGATATTACCGTAAATCCAGAAAAGATGTAAAATGGCAATAAGAAAACAAATTTATTTATGTCCCTATTAGATGTAACACCAGCTAATATCCCTAAGTCTCCAAGATCACGACATTTCGCTTCTGAAGATGACGGCTGGAATGATCGCTCCCTTCTGAATTCCTGTTACGGGGTGACTTGAGTGTTTTCAGTCATATGCCTTTTGGGTATCCCTAACTTTTGCCTGGACCGCTCTTTTTAGAGTCTTAGTCCACCGGGATGATATACCATTTTTTTCGACTAAGGCCGCCCTTTAAGGTTTTCGACTTGTCGGGTATCATTTTTTATTCAAGTCCCTAATTTTTTCCTGGATTGCTCTTTTAAGTTTTCAATCCACCGGGACGCCCTAATTTTTGCTTAAGTCTCCCTTTAGGGTTTTCGACTTAGCGGGCTTTTATCCTCTTTTTCTAGGTATAGCATTTTTTGACCGAATCGGAGTTCACCGGTCGTGGTAAATCCGCTCCATCCATGGTTGTTAATATTAGTGCTCCGCCAGAGGAGGCACTCTTCACGGCATATGGCCCTTCATAGTGTGGGGTCCATTTGCCGCGGTGGTCCTTATGGATGAGTAATATTTTCCTTAACACCAAGTCTCCCTTATTCTAGTAGGCGAGGACGAATTTTTCAGTCGAACGCTCTCTTAATTCTCTGTTGATATAATTGCCCGCAGCCACACGTTTCCCTTATACGAGGTTTAGCTGATCGAGTCTAGTTTGCACCCATTCTGCCTTATCTAGTTTAGCTTCCTTTATGATCCTAAACTCCGATTGATAGCCCATATCCTTATGCAAATATAAGTTTCCATCGAGATCCAGGTCCAGGTCCTTCATAGGAGTCCGAAGTTTTACAATCCTTTATAACCATAATGTCTCCATCTGTGAAATCAAACTGCATGGGTTTGATAGTCGTCTACTGGTTTATGAACGAGATGGCTTGCTAGTGTACTTCCTTTAATAGCCTTTGGAGTGGCGTATTGGATGTCACATTCAGTTAATAACATATGCCACCTAGCTATTCTCCCTGATACGTCATGTTTCCCTAGTTCACAACCCATTGAATTCTCAAGCATTGTTAAGTACATTATGAGTGGTCTCCTTGGGAATGGTGGCATCAATATAGGTGGCTTTTGCAAATATTCCTTGATCAAATCGAAATCCCTTTGATAATCTTCATTCCATTCAATGATTTGATCCTTTTCTGAGTAATTTAAAGATTGGCTCACGAGTAGCTGTAAGGTGTGAGATGAACCTCGTAATATAATTTAATCTCCCAAAAAAATCCACGAACTTCCTTTTTGTCCTTGGAGATGGCATCCCTTGAATGGCTTTTATTTTGTCCTTTATTCCCCTTTGACTGACCATGGACCCTAATATTTTTTCGGATCTGATTCCATAAGTACACCTTGTAGGATCCAGTCGTAACTTGAATTTCCTTAACTGATCCAACAACTTTTGTAAGTTAGTTATGTGATCTTCCTCTTTTTGTGACTTGGTAATCATATCATCCACATGAACCTCTATCTCCTTACGCACCATATTACCACAGTCCTTTGGATAAGTTACTCTTACATTCTTTAACCCAACAGGCGTTACCTTGTGACAAAAAGTCAAATTGTTTCATGACTTCTTCCCTGATCTGGAGGATCATGTCTGGTCTAGTCCTCCTCAGCTTTTGCTTGATTGGCGTGCATTCTGTCTTGAGCGGTGGTTTGTACTCAACGATGTTCGTATCACGTTCAGGCATATCTTGGTACGACCAGGCAAACACATCTGTGTACTCTTGTAATAGCTCGATCAACCTTTCCTTTATATCCTTATTCAGAGAAGCACCGACTTTGACCTCTTTCCTATCTTTCTCAGTTCCCAGATTGATCACATCCACTGGTTCCTGATGAGTTTGTATCTCCTTGTCCTCTTGCCTCAACAGTCTGGCTAACTCTTTGGGAAGCTCACACTCGTCCTCATCACCCTCTTCCGCTTGGTTAATCGGTAATTCGAAGTCATTCGAGATTATAGCGGTGTCATTTTCAATAGGTTCATTTTTAAATTTGCACGAGGAAGATTTTTTATCAGTGTTTTTTTTTTGAATTGATGGGAATGAAAATATTGAAAGAAGGTATATTGCCATTTTGAACAAATAGAAAATGAAAGAAAAAGATCTTGATTGAAAACAAAATGCAATTTTATTGATAGAAATAATCCAATGAAATAAAAGGTGGCCCTACAAAGCTTTGTCCACTTGCCTTGGGCATAGCAAGGGACTTATTATTATTTTACGAAAAAAGTAAATTACTTCGAAACAGAAATCATCTCAGGAATCCCGATAGCCTTCCAATTGTTGAGGGTTGTATCCAGTGAGCAATGACACACCAAATTAGGCATCCCTTTTTCTTCCTCTTCTACTAAGGCCACATGATCCTCAATTCCGAATCCCACACTATGGAAATTGTCTTTTATCCCTTCATTAGCCGGTTTGTAACCCAGCCCGAACAAACCCTTCTCTTCAGGTGACTCCTATTGTTTGCCCTAGTTTATTATGTCTCCCTTCTTAGTAAGGAATTCATCTTCCATCCCTTCCATGGCGTTGAGTGTTGCCCCAACGTGCCCCAGTAATGCATTATCTCCCAGATTTGGACCTTCAGGGTCTACAACACTGACATCGTTTTTCTTTGAGTGGTTTCCGGAATACCTTTTATTGTTATGTTGATCGAAAGATGACTGCCCAATCTTTCATGTCTTTAAACAGTTCTCAATCCTTTCTCCAATGATAACCAAGTTAGCAAATCCTGTTGAGACTGCCCCAATCATATTTTTGTAGTACATTCCTTGTAAGGTATCCATAAACATATCCACAAGTTCACTTTCCAATAATGGAGGTTGCACACGAGAAGCTAGTTCCCTCCATCTTTGGGTATATTTTGAGACATGTTTTGTAATTGTATGCGGTTAGGAGCCATGTCCACGTTGTATTGATATTGCTTTAGAAAGGCGCTTGCAAGGTCTTTCCAAGTCTTAATGTGAATCCTCTCCAATTGCATGTACCAGTCCAAGGATGCCCCTCTAAGGCTGTCTTGGAAAGTGTGCATCATCAGCTTCTCATTAGTAGCATGGGCACCCATCTTTCGGGCAAACATCCGGATGTGGTTTTTAGGACAACTAACCCCTTTATACTTCTCGAAGTCAGGTGCCTTAAACTTGGGAGGTATGACCACATCGGGCACCAGACACATTTCCAAAGCATCTACTCCTAAGATATTGAATCCCTCAACGACCTTCAACCTTTCCTCAAGTGTTTTGTACTTAGCAGTTTCGGCCTCCTCACGTTCCAGATCATGGACAAACCCTAGTAGAGGGTTATTGTCTTTAACATGGGGGGTAGGAGTAGGAACCTTCCTTTGACGACTTGACTCGGTTCCTCTGGCTATTAAATTCTAGATGGCAAGTGTTAGTTGATCAATCTTGCTTTTCATACCTTCCACGTTCTCCTTAATAATATCCATTTCTCCTCTAAGAGTGACCAGATCCTTTTCCAATTGATCCATAGCTTTCCTTTGGTGCGCTCGAGTGCGAGGTCAGGAAGTCAGACTGTTATGCTCAATGACTCTGAGACAAAGTTTTTAAAAGGAAATGATTTTTTTTATTCCTTTTTCCTTATTTTCTTGAATGCATGTTGATGCATGGATGTATGAATATGCATGATGTATGCTAAATAATTTTAAGAATTTATTTGGGGGGAATTCCAAAATCCATTGTAGTTAGAGATGAATATATTCAAAGGATGAAACTCATACACATAGAATAAAAATTACTTTATAAGATTCAAATCCATTAGCCAGTTCCAAATCCAAAATGACTTCCAAACTCAGAAAAATAAAAATAATTCCTCGAGAATAACCCAAAAACAATAATCCAAAATGAAAACTCCTGAACTTAAGGAGGCGTAAACTAAATAGATGTCCCTAATGCCTTCTTCAAATGAGCTTTAAACTTCTCTAAGTATCCTTTCTTGAGCCCTTGCACTTCCCTATCCTCCTTGTGGTGAGATAATAGATCTTCAACAGGTACGGCTGAGTCTTTAGGCTTGACCCTTTTTCCTTTTTTTTTCTTGCCCCCATACCCTTGTAAGGTTTTTCCTTCTCCTTATAAATCCAAGTATAGTCTAAATTGTTCCAGTGTAGGAGCCAGTTGAAAATCCTTGAAGAGGAAGTCACATAAAGAAGGATCATAAAATTGTGCAAAATCAATTACGACCTCTACCTTCATAGGGATCCCTAAGAGATCGAGGATCCTTCTATACTTGTGTATAAACATCCTTTGAGCAGATTTTGACATTAAGTCTTAAAGGTCTTTGAGACTTTGTAAATCAGCACTTAGCACTCTGATGCGTAGGGTAGCCCTTTTGTTTGAATCCATCTTTCTAATGTACCTACAACACATCTTGAAATTCCCCACAGAAATGCATTTATGCAAAAAAATGTTTTTAAATGCATGATGACATGGACAAATTGTTTTTTTTATTAAATGTTTTTATTTGGTTAGGGTAAGGTGAGATGCAAGCATGACCCTAACTAGGTAGGCTCCCTACATTGGTTTAGATCTAAGTCTTATTTACTCAATCCCCTCACATGTAGGATATACGGTTTTGTTTTATTTTTTATTCCATGATATCCTTAGAATTCAGCCTATACTCTCGTTTTACCATGAGAAGGATCAAGCCTTCCTACGGTAAACCTTTGGGATAAGTCTCATATAGGGAGATCCTAGTAACAACCCCTTAAGGGTTGAATACTTATGATCACCATGAGTTGATAGGGTGTTCTAAAGGTCCTCAGAATCTTGGACCACATCCAAATCATCAACTATGTTAAGGGCTAGCCTTACCATGAAGACAACTTTGGAGGGTCTATCTGAGTGTGGCATCAATGCATTGTCGGGATGTTACATCCCTTCAATTAACATTTCCGTTCCACGTCCTAACTTAGGGTATCCTCCAAGCTTGGGTTTTAGCTTCACACATTACAATATCCCAACCCAATGCATGATGACAATATGATAAATATAAATAAACATAAAATAAAACATAAAATAATCATGCAAATATATAAACAAAAATAGTAAACAACCAAGACAAACAAACAAGAACCCTAAAACCTAAGGTTAGGATGGACTCTCTTTAGGGAGGAATCCCCAGTGGAGTCGCCAGCTGTTGCGGCCGGAAAAAATATCGAGTCGCCATCATATTTTTTTAAGGGAAATAAATGATAAACCTAAAAATCCTAATCCTAAAGGGTAGAGATTCCTAAGGTTTGGGAGTCGGTTAAGTGAGGGGAAGGTGTTAGGCACCCCTCACTTCTATTGTACTCAATGTGATCCTTCTTAAGCTCTAGGGTATGTTTGTTTGTTGCTTGAATGTTTGGCTGTTTATTTTATTTATAAATAAAAAACCTATTATTATATAAAGAAGAAAAGTTAATCTAAGAGGGGACCCTAAGTTTTAATATTAATGTACTCGCTAGGGTTTACAACCCTATGCCTACGTACCTTCAATTTGAAGGATCAGAGTAACCGTAGTTCACCTCCCCTATCCCCTATTCCTATTCCTAATCCCATTCCTAATCCTAGTCCTAATCCTAATCCTAATCCTCTATTTATACTCTTGGATTACAAGAGTCTTATCCCATATCCCTTATTTATACTCTCGGACGAAGAGTACTGTCCCTTAAATCCTATCCATTATTTATACTCTCGGAGGAAGAGTTCTATCCCTTGAATCCTATCCTTTGTTTATACTCTTGGGTGAAGAGATCTATCCCTTAAATCGCAATCCCTTTGCCTATATTTATACTCTTGGAACCTATGAGTTTTATCCCAAAATCATTATCCATTGTTTATACTCTCGGATGAAGAGTACTATCCCTTAAATTCTATCCATTATTTATACTCTCGGACGAAGAGTTCTATCCCTGAAATCCTATCCCTTGGCCTATATTTATACTCTTGGAACCTAAGAGTGTTATCCCCAAATCCCATCCATTATTTATACTCTCGGACGAAGAGTTTTATCCATTGTTCTAATTCCTTAAATATCCCTTTTTATTCCTTATAATAATCCCTTAATGTTTAAATTACTATAATTTTATTATAAACCCATTATCTCAAAAAAAAAAAAAAGAATTCCTTTAATTATTCACAAGAAAAACAACCAAGAGAAATATCTTTAATCCCATTAATTCCTAAATAAAATTATAACAATAATCTTTCCCAAATAAAATCCTCCATTTTAAAAATTAAAACTCAATATCAAAAATAATAACCCATATTTAAATCCCAGAAATTATAAACCCAAATTTCATAATAAATCCCAAATTTTAAATCCACTAAAATGGTAAAAATATTATAAACCAGCATTAATAAATAAAATCTAAATTTATGTAGATAAACCCTAATTTATTATACTAAAAACCAAAATTGTAAATTAAACTCCAAATTAAAAAAAAAACCCACGTTATTTAAATATAAAACCTTTAACATCCCTTGATTATTCCTAAAATAATTGTAAAAATATCTCTTTCAATTTATTTATAAAATAAAGAAAAACAGTAGCAAATTATAAAATAAAAACCATGTTTTATCCTTAATCCCAATTTAGTTACCCCATATTTTATTTTTCCCAACAATGTTTTAAATCCAAAATACATTCAGATTAAACAATGTAATTTCCAATCCAAAATATTTTTTTTCATAAAATCCAAATTTAAATAAAATTTAGTTTAAACAAATAATTTTCCCCCATTATGTAACAAAAAAACTATTTAATTACTTAATTTTAAAACCCCAAAACATTCCCAAAAATACCAATAAAATCCCTAATTAAATTTCCCCCTAATAAATCCTAAATCATATTTTATTCCTAACTATCCCACTAACCTCCAATTAATAATTAAATTAAGGATTTAATTTAATTAAAAATAATTAAAATCCTAGAGGGGTGCATTTTACTACCTAAAAGTGTTTGGGCCAGTGATTAGGGGTGTGGGTATCAAGGGCGTTAAGCCCATTAACCCTGGAGCCCGTTGCAGGTCAACTCTCTTGGAAATAGTCAGCATGTTGACTCTCTATCCTTAGCGTTGGATGAATCGTATTGAGATTGTATGAGGATCGTTGGATGAAGCTACTATCACAAGTAACCCAAACAGAGGGGCGTGATTGAAAATCAAATGCTGATGTACCAATAGACCCTCTCCACTGGATGAGTCAACGTAAGCACATCCAAAGGCGTAAAGAACACCACGTGGCGCTGATCGGCAACCTTGGGAGCAGGGTATATAAGTGAGGCTCTCTTCAACCTTGCTTCATTTCCTTCTTTTGTTTCTCTCTCTTCTTTTCTCCTTCTCTCTCTATCTCTCAGACACTCTCACCTCTCTCTAACTCTTCCTCGCCGGTGAGCCTCCGACCACCGTGAGCCACCCCTTAAACCTCCACCCAACCCAGATTCCTTCATGTTCTTCAGGGTTCGCGAAGAACCTTAAGAACCCCAACCCTAATCTTCAACCAAAAACCCAGTAACCCATGAACCCTAAGAACCCTAAGGGTTCTGCGAAGAACCCTAAGTTACCCAGACGAACCCTAACCCTAATCTAAACCCAGAAATACCCTAAATCAAACCCTAAACGCAAACCTCAACACAAAAACACCAGTAACGCTATTGGGACAACAACAACCAAGCATCATAAAAAAATCGCGCATGGCAACAACAAAAAACTCAAGCTAAGTGATCGTTACCTTTCCTGCAATGACCGTTTAAGCTGCTCCGACTCCTTCTTTCTCTTTCTCCGATTTCTAATCCTCTGTTTTCCTTGTTTGCAGGTGGCCTAAGCTCAAGGATTATAGGGTTCTAATGGTGAACCCTAGTCCTTTATGGGATCGAGAGCTCTACTGAGGGTTTAAGGAGGATTCGCAGCAGCAAGTGTTTAGGGTCCCCCCTTCTGTTAATTTCTTTTCTAGTTTATATAGTATTAGAAAATTAGGTTTAAGAATTAATTAGGTTGATTTTGTTTAGGAAAGTTTGAATTCACTTTGATGTAAATTTCTGATGTTTGATTTGATTTCGTTTTAGAATTAGGGTTTGATTTTTGTATAATTTGATTGTAAATTAAATGAAATTAAAAAGTTATTGATTTATGTTTAAAATCCGATCCAGTTTGATTTCTGCGCGTGAAATTAGGGTTTTGATTGGGAAAGAATAAGACTCAACGTCTTGGTCCAAAATCTTGACCGAAAATAAACACTAATTATTTTACAAAATAAAATAATAATATTCTAATATTAATACCAACATTAATACTAATAATAATAATGCTAATATTATTCATGGCTAATTAACCCCAAGCCCTTAAAAATAAAATAATCTGACCAAGACCAAAATAACTGAAGACCGACCTTCCCCTCCTAATTATTAATAATATAACTAATAATAGTCTTCTTAAACTTATTAATAAATTCTTAAGATAAAAGTCGACCTCCCCCCCTCCTGATTATTAATAATATAACTAATAATAGTCTTCTTAAACTTATTAATAAATTCTTAAGATAAAAGAAATATTTTAGTTAATTCTAATGACCCTTAACTTATCCTAAAACTTAATAGTTAAATTAAACTAAAAACTAAAATATTAAATAATTAATAATAAATAAAATAATCCTATATATTTCCTAAAGAATTTTAATTAAAAAACCAATCCTAAAAAAATAATATTATATCCACCCTTTACAAATTAATAGACTAATAGTACTAAATATTGGATAATAAAATGATTAAATTTTGCTAATAAACCCAACAGTGTTAATTCCAACAATATTTAAAAAAATAAATTAACCCCAAAATAAATAATATCCTAAAAAAAATCCAAACTCCAAAGTAAAAACCCTTATACAAAAATAATTCTGAAATGGGCCTAAAAGTGCGAAGAGGCCCCTACCGTCATCTAAATGCCACCCCCTGATAGCACAAAAAATCCCCAAAATAGTGATGGATCACTGGTCAAAATTTAGGGTACTACAATCGCTATATTCGATTATAGTTAAATTTCCATAAGAACAAGACATTGGATAATCTGCCTCATCATCATCACTTATCATCATAAGTTTTATAATCGGAAGTTTTACGATTATAAGTGCTGATGGAGAGGCAGATTAACTAATAATTTGTTGTTAATGAAATTTAACTATAATGGAAGATGGCGATGCATCTAAGGAGCCAGATCAATATACCATAATAAATATATATCAAACAACGTGAGATGAACGATGAGAGGGATGCAATTCGAAAACATTGATTCATATAAGTTAGTTTTCAAATACAACTTAATTTGCAGATTATAAGTATCTATGTCAAATTAAATGAATGTATTTTAAGTGAGGGTTAGTGAAACAAACAATCTACATAGAATATAATAAACTCAAACAACATTCTATACCAGATCCAGATATTATAAACTCATATAATACGCTTGCTACCACCAACAAACTTTAAGTGAGGGTTAGTGAAACAAACAATCTAAATAGAATATAATAAACTCAAACAACATTCTATACCAGATCCAGATATTATAAACTCATATAATACGCTTGCTACCACCAACATTATCACCCTGTATCATCCCCTTAACCTGTAAGGAAACACAACAAACTTCAAAAATGAGCATCCTCAGTTGAAAACAAACCCTAAAACCATAATCCAATGAAGAGTAAAGAGAGGAACAAGAATAACACACCTTTTAATAAAACTAATAGCGGAACAGGAATCAATTATGATGTTCAACTAGTTTGGGAATCAATGAAGAAGAAATATAAGGAGGAAGAAGCTTACACAAAAGCTTCATACTTCTTATATTTCTTTTCATTGTTTCTAAAACTAGATGAAGTTTGCTTACGCTGTTGTTTCTTCATTTACTAACATCTTGTTCGTGATGCTATGAAAAAAAAGTATAAGGTGGATGAAGTTTCCATCATAGCTTCATGCTTCTTATACATTTTTTCATAGTAACACAAACATTATGAAGTTTCCAATGTATGGTCTTTGTTAAGGTAGTGAAAACGAATATGAAAAAATGAGAACAATCAACAAAAACAACATGCAACAAACGAGATAATGGGAAATATCTAACAATAGATGGAAGAAGAAGAATACATTAATGTATGAATCACAAGATTCACGGCTAATGGTGAAAACGAAGAGAAAAAATGGGTTCTAGGGTTTCACTTTGAAGGCAACGGTGCTACTGTCAATAAGTGAAAGTTATTTCGCTTATATATGGGTAAACTATTTCACAACAGTTAACAATACCAATCGTTTAGATAGGTATTTATTTATTATAAATATATCACTACGGTTAACCAGAAGAACCGTAGTGATAACCCTTTTATTTGTGAATTTTAAAATAAATAAAAAAGAAAAGGTGCGCCTTAACGTTAAAGGAATACAATATTTTATGGCGCTGAGGTTCGAACTGACGAAAGTTTTATTAGTTGCATTCTTGTCTGCATAATGTAATTCAAACATCAACAATGTAATTCACAATGCATTTGCAGTTTAAACATCAACAATGTAATTCAAACCCTAATTCAACTATTACATTTCATAACAAAGTAAACATTAAACATAAAGGAGACAAGAAAACATAACATCTTGAGATTTCCAGAAAATACCTCTGATTTCAGTTTGTTCTTCAAATTCTTGTTCTTTTTCTTTAAATCCTCATACATAACCTTCAAATAGCCCACAACTTCCAACTCTGACTTCATAATGCTCTCATATTCATTTCCATCTCTTTCTCCCACGTCTTCATCCCATATGAACAAATTACATGTTTCATCGCTCCTCCGAAATGGACATCTCCAAAAAAGCCTTCCTTTATTTTGTCCCTTCTTACATTGGTACGAAACCATACGACCATCACAACCACAAAAATTTTCAGATCGAGATTTTACAGCAGAAGAAGACATAGAAACACCTTGGGATGATTTTTTTTTCAAATGCGACATTGCAACACCTTAAAGTAGAACATTTTCTTGTTGTTGTTGTCTTGTTCCCGACAATGGTGAAGGCGTTGGTGTTAGGGTTGTTTCGTCTTGTTTATTTTTTCAGTGGATAAATTGATATATACTTAGTGTTTAAGTTAATACATAAAAAGAAGCTTCAGTTTGTAACAACGGTTTTAAGAAATAACCGTAGTGATATCCTTATTATTTTTTAGTTAAATATAAATAAAACTTAAAAAGGGCGCATTTACGTCAAAGGAATAAATTATTTGAGGGCGATGAGGTTCGAACCCATGAAAGCTTGATTCTATCACCACGGTGTTCACAATAACCGTTATTATACCCTTCAAATTTCTAATTAAAATAATGCGCGCACATCCAGTACGCACTATAACAACGGTGTATAGGATGTCGTTGTAAATCTGTCGTTGTTGTTTTGGCGTTTTGTAGTAGTGAGTAAGAATCGGGAGAGGAAAAAAGGCAAGTACAAAAGTGGTGTTTCTTAGGATGATTTAGAATACCTGACCTTATCGAATGAGAGGGTTTTTATAATGCCCCCAGCGCGTGGCTAACGGTCCTTATTTTCGGGGCAAAATAATCGTTTTCCGAAGAATATGTGACTGCCAAAAACTAGCCGTTAGAACGGGCAGAGGTGCCCGAAACTAGCCGTTGCCACGGGCAAAGGCATAGTTCCGGATACGGGCGTCGTGGGTGTTTCTGGATTGTAGAGTCGTACATGATGGGAAGGAATATCTAGGAGGAACATATGACCCCGGGCCCTCTGACCACATGTGCTCGGTAGAGGGGTAGAAAGGTAAATGCTACCCCATATTGGCTGGACATAGGCAATTGGGCCGTTCTGGGAGCATAAGTGGATTGGGTCATGCCTAGTCATTGGTCCAGCCCGGAACAGGAGCCCCCCAAGTCGTTGCTCCCGAGCATGGGAGTGATGACTTAAGGATAGCTCGCATCCCTAGGGAACTCTGAAGGGGTCGTCGTTTGCCGACGAGATGGAGTTGTCTTGTGATGCCTGAGGGTTTTGGTGCTCGTGGGATGCGTAACGTTGTTCAAATGATACCGCAACCCAATAATATTTGCGATCATGGTAATCAAGCCTCCAATAATAATAGCTCTGAAAGGCTCACGAGAAATCTTAGCAAAATTAGCTAGCATGAACGGGGCATCATTAACCGACTTACTTTGAGAGGCACAGAACATGATATAAAGTTCATCCTTAGAGACTGAGGTCACATTTTATTCCTTCCCAAAAAGAGTGTGGGCCAAGGTCTTATGGAAATACCTAATACTAGGATTGTGGATACTTTAAGAGAACATGCCATTTGGCTCAGGATTATAGTTACCAGTGAGAGTACCCTAAAACTGTTTGAGATCATAACCGGTGAAAGCATCTTCAGGAGTCTTAGTGATAACATCCGACTCATTAGAAAATCCTAACAAGTCGGCCAGCTCATGATGGGTGAAACGATACTTGTTTCCAAATAGCCTAAAGGTAGCCAATCCACGGCCAAAACCGAACCCACGAGTAGGTTCATAGTGTAATGAGCTTAGGAACTCCAGAGACAAGTTATGATAAGTACTGAATCTCTTCCTAATAGCAAAATCATCCCACCCTAAATGATTCAGCAGGTAGGTGACGCTATCTCGGATACCAAGAGTATTCATAGCAAGGTTATCTGGGTAAATGGACACAGCAAAGTCGCTCTGGGATAGGGCCTCAAAACGCCGCCTCTGGACCTCATTCCTAAAAACAACTTTGTGATTCTCGAAGGGCTACATTCTCCTAGAATTAGTGCTAGCCTAAGAAGATTTAGCCTGAAATTAGACAATGATTTCCTATTAGTGAAGTTGTACCACAAATAAACGTTAGTAAAAAATACATAAAAATAGTAACAATAATAATAATAATAATAATAAGAAGAATAATAGTAATAGTAACTAATAATAACATAAATAAAAGTATGCAATAAAATTTATAACTAATATAATTAAAATTCTAAAAACACCAATAAAACAATAACGAACAAAGATCGTGGGCTGCTTCCCACGGAGCGCTTCGTTTAGTGTCGGGAGCTCGACATTGATCAAGAAAGAAATGTCATTCATTTGGAGGAGCGGGCAACTCTTCCAACTTACAACTAGTGAAGAATTCCTTGTTCTCTATGGTATGGTAGTGTTTAAGTCGTTGCCCATTCACAATGAACGTTTCTTTTATTTTTCCTCGAATTCCTATTGCTCCACTTCGGAAAGCTTTCACAACCTCAAACGGACCAGACCATCAGGAACGCAGCTTGCCTGGAAACAGCTTCAGTCGAGAGTTAAAGAGAAGAACTACGTCTCCTTCATTGAACTCTCTCCTTGCTATTCTCTTATCATGCCATTTCTTCGTCTTCTCCCTATAGATTCAGGCATTTTCGTAGGTGTCTCTTCCGGGATTTTCATCCAGGTACAAACGCGAAAGTGGCGTGGAAAGAAAGAAAGAGAGTCGCCAGCCAGGCATTTTTATCCCAAAGAAAGGGAAAGGTAATGCTGCACAAACCCAGGAGAAAGGAAAGAACGAGGTCTCGCGAACCAAAGAGAAAGGGTAAGGGAGTCGGTTACGTGAAGGGAAGGTTATCGCACCCCTTCACGTCCGTCATACTCGACGGGATCTACACTTGAAGTACTGCTCAAAGGGTGATAGAAAATATGCTGGAAAAGGAATGGAAAGAGAACAAGAAAAAAATGTAGGGAAAATAAAAGAAGTGCTCGAATGGGCCCTACCCCACTGCCTACGTATCTCATCGGGAACATGAGAATCAGAGCGACGTAGTTCCCCTAACTAAGGGAAAATTGTTTGTGTTTTTTAGGGAACAACTAATGTTCTAGCTCAGGTGTTGCAGGCTCGCTGAATCGAGTGCGTTACCATATTGCAAGAGAACAAGGAGAAGCACGTTCGCACGTTGAGAGTGAGTGAGATGAGAAGAGAATTCCCGAGGGAAAGACGTTATTGTTTGTTTGAAGTGTTTTAGAAGTTTTTTATTTGAAGTGTTTTGCATAGGTAGGTGTACCTAAGTCTTTTTCAATGGAATGTGCATCTCATGCATCATTCCAAAATGAAATGATGATGAAGTACACTAAGTATGAGGAAGATCCTCAAACTTACTTCCAAAGTTAAAGGCTTAAGCACACTAGCCTATTCCTTTTATTAAATGTTTTTGTTGTTTTTAAATGCAGAAGTATTTTGATTTTTGTTTGTGAAATCACTTCATGTTAAGACTTGTACGTCATGCTAGAAAACCTACAACACATTCCAAGATGGAATGTATGCAAGCTCCCCCATGGAATAAGGCTCATGACACATGAAGATGTTTCAACCTTTATTAGGTGTTTTGAAGTTGTTTTGAGATAATAAAGGAGAGACTCAAAAGAGAAGCAAAGGTAAAGACTAAAGGGGACTAAGACTCAAACCTTAATGTTGTCATGCTTGGAGATCCTAAGAGTTAAGTGTGGTATGAGAACCCTAAGCTAAAAGAAGAGAGAAGAAGAACAAGAGGTAACATAACTCACTTCTTAGATAGAAGATGAGTTATGAACCAAGAGGGAGAAGAAGGGAGTTGAACAAAGAAAGCATTGAAATGCTTTGCTCAAACACAAAAGAGAAAGCTTTAAAGAGATGAGGGAAGAAGGTGTGTGTGGAAGCATATCCACACACTCAACTTACCATTAGCCCCTGAAAATGTTAGCAAAACTACTTACAAGTAATGAAGTAAGGAAAGACTAACAAGTAAAGATCCAACAAGTTAAGAACTAAAATAATAAAGGTTCTAAGGGTTGAGAAGTACTCAAGGTCAGTATGTACACCATAAGGAAGTCCTATAAGGTTAAGGTACCAAACCCAAGCAAACTTTACACAAACAATGTCTTAAACATCAAAGAAATGCACCATGAAAGTAGTTGATGAAAGATGAATAAAAATGCAAAATGAACATGTATTTATGCTTAATGAAATGTCAAGGTCAGAAGTATACATCATTTATGAATGTATTATAATACTCATGAACAATCATACAAGTCATGGATGAAATGATTCAAGTGGAAGAAAATAGATGAAGAAGAAATGAAAAGGGAAGAAACAAGTTTCAATTAGATGCACAAATTTACATGTTAAAGATGCATGACATATGAAATGAGTATGAATGCATATAGACCAGTAGCATAAAATTGATGATATGTAAATGATATAAATGAAATGGCATACTCAATGCAAACACAAATCATGTAGAGCACAAGAAGAAATGAGATGTGGAATTAGGTCAAAATTGCAAGTTAAAATGCATAAACACACATCAAAGGTAAACACAAATCAAAAGGACCTATAACCATGATATAAGATGACTTTTAATGTCAGAGAAATGACCTATAAAACATCTCATTAATCAATGCAAAGCAACTTATTCAAACCAAACACAAAACTCCAAAACAAATCACTTAAGGATCAACATGTATTAGTGCACCTAAAATGAATTAAAAACACACTATAGAGGTGGGAAAAATTACAAGAATACTATCACATGAAGCACAACCAGGGAGCAAGCACATCACAAAATTATAGGTCAAAACCTTTTAAGGATCATACTCAAACATGCCTCACAAGTTCACAAAGATCAAACACTATGGATGCACAAAGAAATGGTTTAAATGCTATACCAAAATGATTTTAAAAATATGAGAAAAATGTTTTTAAATGCATTAAGATGTTGTTTAGACATGACATAAAGAATGAGTGCAAAAGTATTTTAGAACTATGAAAAATAAATTGATGAAGTTCAAGTATCAATGAAGAATCACTTTGAGAAAGAAATTAATAGAAAATTATAAAAAATATGAACTAAAATCAATAAAGTCAGAATTAAAAATAATAGAAAATTATTTTTATGTGTCAAGATAATATGTGAATTTATTTGGAATTTTTAGAGTTGAATTAGTATTTTTAATAAAATAAAATGGAAACAATATGAAAACGAATTTAGAAACAAAAGAAATAAAAGGGAGGTGCAGACATAGCAATTTTCACGTTGGAAAATGTTTGGGCTTACAAAGTAGGGGGTTCAGATAGCAGATTAAGTCTAGTCCAATAAAGCGCATGTGTGTGTGTGTGTGGTTAAGGTGTACATTAGTCAAACATTTGACTCAATCTGAGCCATACGATCAGGTCATGATGAGATTATCAAAGAAGCAATTCAATCTAAAGGATCAGAATGCACATACACCACAATAAACATACACGCACACATAGGGAAGAAGTCAAAAGTCAATTATTCAGAAAGAGAAAGTCACGTGAGGGGGAGTGTGTTCATTTATGCGCTGGTACTCTAATGGACTTAGGATCAAACAAATCTTAACGGCTGTGATATAAACTGAGCCTTAAACCCTAGTTGAACCTCACCGGCCGGAGAAGGACCTCCGGTCATCTTCTCCGGCCATCTCCGGCAACTGTAAATGTCACATGCTTCCAGAAATTCACAAGGCATACATCAATCGAAAGCTGAAGTTACGTAGATCAAGAATCCAACAAAAGATTTCACATATCATGCATAATCAAAGAGAAACGAACGATCAAAGTTTGCCCTAAGTTTGGATCTACACCTTTAAAAGGTCTATCAACTAGCCAGAATAGTCACATTGCTTCTATTAAGCTATAATCAACATGAAACAAGCTTAAAACAAACTAAATCTACAAGAATCAGTTCAATGAAAACAAACCTGAAAGAGCGAAATCCTTCGGTTAAAAGAAATCCAGAGGTGAGGCTTTGAATCCTTGAGCTCTAATGTGGCCAAATAAAGGCTTCCAAAGCTATGAAATCAAAGAAAACTTGATGCTTCACTCTGCAACAGATCCACAACGTTGATGCTATGCTTGATTGTAATTCCTTGATGATGAAGAGTGAAGAAGTGTGGATGAAGATGATGATGAAATCGTGCAGAGAGAGAGAGAGAGAGAATTCAGAGATAAACTTGAGAGTGAAGTTTGTGAAATGTGTGAAATGAAGTGTTCCCCAAAAATCTGTTAGAGAAGCTTTATTTATATCTATGGTTAGTGGTTAACCATCACAGTTGATGGTTAGAACCTGAGTTAGGTTGGTGGTGAGTGTAGCAATGAGAGAGTGGGTGAACTAAACAATTTGAAATGAAGAGGGAGTAGAACTGTATGGTGTTGTTGTTGTTTATTTATGGGAGCATGGTAAGGAATGATGGTGATGATGTATGTTGTTGTAGCATGCTTGTTGGACAAGTTTTCATCTCATTTCTTCTTTGATGTATGGAGCAAGTATGGCATGTATGTGTAAGAATATGTGGTTTGTCCAAATGAGGTAATGGGAAAGTGTTTGTATGCGTGTGAACTGATTGGAACAACAACAAACAATGCCAAGTATCATCCTATTTTTGGCAGCAACACATTCAATGGAAATGTGGAAGTTTGAAGGAATATTTCTTTGTGTAGGGTGGATGGAATGAGGAGTTTTTGATGGCTATGGAAAGAGGGAACATGGTAGAACATGTTTGATGTTTGAATCCAAGTGAAACAATGCCTTTAAGGTGATGGAAAATGACTTAGAACACAAGGATGTGAGACTTCATCATGGATGAGGCAAGTGGTGACATGCATGGCAACATGGCCTATGGACATTTCAGTGTGAAACCTCTCCCTTTGAATCCTCATATGACCTTCATAACATGTTTAAATGAAAAAATGTCCAACATCAAAGTTGAAGAGGACATGGAGATGAACAACTTTGATGTTCAACAATTTTTCATTTGAAGCCTTCTTGATGGAGAAAATTGGCTTGACATTTGGCACACCAAGTGTTTGATGAAATTATGGCCTGGGGGCCTGAACTTGCCTTGCCATGACTTGAGATTTGCCTTGATTTTGTCAAACTTTGATTGATCATAACTCTCTCAATTTTGATCCAATAGAAGAGTTCTTGGTATGGATTTTAAGCTTGGAATGTGATTTTTAATTGGCTCAACTTGGGCCTGAAGTTTGAAGCTTTTATCTTGAAGAAAGAATGCTTTGAAGTAGAGTGCAAAATGGTCCAAACTTGCCATTTTTGGAAACCCTAAATTTCTAAAAATGGCAACTTTGTACAATTCTTGATTTTTGATGATTCTCTTGACATTTCTAGATTAAATCTTGTCCAATGAACATATGTAACTTGAATTTCATGAATTTGACCTTAAAAAGTCAGGAGTTGACTTTTTCCTTTGCACAATTGACTTTTCCCCAAATTTCTTAATTCCCAAGCAACTGATCAATTGAACCTCTTTTGAAATGAACCAATGGGAAATATTCCACCCTTAGATACTTGACATCATGTAGAAAACATTGGGATCAAGTTTGAACCAAAATTTCATCAGGAGACTGCTTAAATCACAAACCCTAATTTTGACTGCTTTTGATAGGAGATGATGAACTGTCCAACCTTCTTGATGAATTCCCATCTTCCAATGACTTGTGGGATCAAAATGAGATAATATATAATATAAGAGACCCTTGGGGCTTGTTGGGAGACCCTTGGCTCTTGCTCTCTTTCTCTCTTTCTCTGGATACTCAATACTCTGAAAACTACTTATCACATGCCCTATGCTGAATGCAAGAATGAATGCTTTATTTTTTCTATGACTTGAATGCAATGCAATACAATGAAATCACATGCTAAATGATATGAAAAATGAGAGGGCAAATTTTGGGGTATTACAACTGCCCATATTCAATCACTGTAGACCTGAATGGATGATAGCGGTTGCTATCAGACTTTCAAGGTATGGAGGGATTGAATACTGAAAATAACCAGAAAATTTGCACTCTGTGGAGAAGAAGAAAAGGGATATAAACCCAACCAAATGAAATCTGCTAGGATAAAACTCTGATGATAAGAATAACACTGGAGATATGTCTTTTGAACGACGCCAGACGACTACTGGCCCTCCATACTGCGGATGGACTTGGAAAACATCTTTTAAACGATGCCAGACGACTACTGGCTTGCCACGCTATGGGCGGACTTTAAGAACGTCTTTTGGAACGACGCCAGATGACTACTGGCTTACCATGCTGCGGTTGGACATTAACAACGTCTTTTGTACGACGCCAGACGACTACTGGCTTACCACGCTGCGGGTGGACTTTAAGAATGTCTTTTGGAACGACGCCAGATGACTACTGGCTTGCCACGCTGTGGGTGGACTTTCGCCAATCTATGGTTGGACTTGAAACTGTCTTTTAAATGGAGTCAGACGACTACTGACCGGCCACACTGCGGGTGAACTTTACCCTACTTTGCCACCCTAAGATGGACTTTTGCCAATCTGCGGTTGGACTTTACTGATTTGCCACCCTAAGATGGACTTTTGCTAATCTGCGATTGGACTTTGCTTGCTTTTCCACCCTAAGATGGACTTTTGCCAATTTGCGGTTGGACTTTGCTGCTTTGCCACCCTAAGATGGACTTTTGCCAATCTGCGGTTGGACTTTTTCTTTCTTTGCCACCCTAAGATTGACTTTTGCCAATCTGCGGTTGGACTTTACTGATTTGTCTTTCGAATAAAACCGGACAAATACCGATGGGCCACGCTGCGGGTGGACTTTTGAAAGACGCCTTTTGGATGAAGTTCGTTGACTATTATTTGGCCACACTGCGGGTGGACTTTTGCAAAAATTCAACACTGGACTACGCTCTGCATACATATCAGACATCTCTGCTGACTCTGCTGAGGAACCATGGTCAATGATTTGACTTCAGAGACTCCTGAAAGGATGATATCTCTGCTGGAGAATGACTAAACAAACCGTCTACTCCAAATTGCCACGCTTGCCAAAAATAAATTGGACTTTGAGAAATAAGGGAGTGATGACTCTGCCAAGAATTATCTCATCTGTCTGGGGATAAATTCTGATCATAGCAACTCCGCTGGAGGAATGACAACTTTCCGACTTGGCTGGGGAAAGAATGTACTAACACTCTGCTGAGGATGAGATTCTGCTAATCTGCTAAACCTTTGTGGGGAGAAAAATAACTCAGCTAGGGAGTATTACTACCAAGATTCAATGCTGAACTCTGTGGGGGTACAACTACTGGAGATACGATCTTGCTGGGGACCGAAACTACTCCGCCGGGGATACGCAAATCCTGATTAGAATACATCCTGTTGCGACTTGCTGGGAAAGAGTTCCCCGAGATCTGCTGGGAAAACACAAAGAAAATCCACTGTGATATGTTGATGAGCAAATGCTGTCGAGCTTAAAATAAAAGCCACAATGTCCCATGCTAGGCAAGCCTTCCGCTTGACGACTCCAGTGGGGATAATGAGTTGACAACAAACTATGCTGGGGAGAACCGCTTCAAAATGCCCCTTGAGAGGATTTTACAGAAGACCAAGCATCTTTAAACTCTTAGACAAATACTGAGACTTGAGCTAGACGTATTAACAGGGAAGTCACTCTACTAGAGATAATAGATCTGGAACACATCCTACCAGAGGGATTTCAAGATGCCCCATGCTTGGGAAGGATCACAAACTTGCTTTTGCCCCGGATTACAAGGCTGATCTGAAGAAATTGTCCCAAGAGGATTTTACAGAAGATTTGGCATCTTCAAACTCCTGGATACTCACTGAGTCTTGAACGTTAACTGCGAGGTCTGCGAAGTAACTCTACTGGGGAACTTGCAACCGTTATCGACACAGAAAAGCTTGTAACTGTTGGAAGTTCTGAATGGGAGAATCGACTTAATAAGATACAATTTGTCAATATCGAATCGTCGTGAGCGACCGTTAGTTAATTAATGGACTCAATTAGTAAAAGTGGCAACAAAAGGGTGACATGGGAACCCTTTCCGGAATATAATCGCCTCTGTATCATGAACTTAGGGATAAGTGATTACTTGTCTGGAAGAAAATGGCTCTCACCTTCGAAATCACTTGTACCTGTTACCTGCAACAAAAGAATACACACACATGCTCCAGGATATTGCGTGGTTTGAATCCACCATCCAGGATTACTCAACATTCAAAGTGATTTTAAATGTTTTTCTGCACATGTTATTGTAAGGCCACAATGTTTTCAAATGCAATGTTTTATAAAAAATTCGGACGTTTTTGCAAACAAAGCAGTAAAAACAAAATAAGAAGTTTTTTACTGAAATTCAATTTATTGAAAAATGCCTGAAATCGGCAAATACAATCGGAAGAAAACCCTGAAAAGAGGAGATTGCTGTAAATTGAGAAAAGAAACTATCCTAATGGCAATGTGAAAACGACATTCCACTGAGTTTCAATTCTGCTATAGCTAGTATGTCTTCAAAACTCCCCGACCTTGCCTTCTGAGGAGTGATTGGACCGATTCCTATCCTTTGGAATGTCAGTTGCTGAAACGGTAATGGAGTACAAATAACTCAGACTGCAATCGTTCACTTAAATCCCTCTTTTGCGTGAACCGCCCTTTCGGGTTTCCAATCCACCGGGGTACCCTTTTTTGCCTAAGTTGCCCTTTCGGGTTTTCAACTTACCAGGTGTACAATTTTTTTTTATTTATATCCCTAATTTTTGCCCGAACCTTTTTATTCTGTTTTTATGGTTCGCCTGGATGCCCTTTTTTGCCTGGACTTTCTCTTTTTCTTTATCCAGCGGGTCTATTTATGCGAAGTATTTTTTGACTGCGTCTGAGTTAACAGGGGATGAAAAGTCTTCGCTATCCATGGTTGTAAGCAATAAGGCTCCGCCCGAGAAGACCTTTTTAACCACGAATGGACCTTCATAGTTGGGAGTCCATTTGCCCCTGTGATCTGTACTAGGAGGAAGGATCCGTTTGAGTACTACATCTCCAACTTTGTAAACCTGAGGATGCACCTTCTGATCAAATGCCTGTTTCATCCTCCATTGGTATAACTGCCCGTGACACACGGCTGCCAGGCATTTCTCTTCAATAAGGCTCAACTGATTAAATCTGACGCGAACCCATTCAGCTTCGTCTAATTTGACATCCATCATGACTCTGAGGGATGGAATCTCAACTTCAACCGGTAGGACTGCCTCCATACTGTACACAAGTGAGAATGGTGTTGCCCCAGTAGACGTGCGTACTGACGTTCGGTACCCATGCAAGGCGAACGGTAGCATCTCATGCCAATCTTTATATGTGACAACCATTTTCTGCACAATCTTCTTAATATTCTTATTGGCCGCCTCAACAGCGCCATTCATCTTCGGGCGATACGGCGAAGAATTGTGATGTTCAATTTTGAAGTCCCGGCACAGCTCAGCCATCATTTTGTTGTTCAAATTAGAACCATTATCAGTAATGATTCTCTCGGGCACTCCATAACGACAAATGTTATCCCGTTTCAGGAAACGAGCTACCACCTGCTTAGTGACGTTGGCATAAGATGCTGCTTCAACCCACTTCGTGAAATAATCAATGGTGACCAAGATGAAACGATGGCCGTTTAAAGCAGTAGGCTCAATTTTTCCGATCATATCAATGCCCCACATTGCAAAGGGCCAAGGAGAGGACATGACACTCAAAGGATTCAGAGGCACATGCACTTTGTCTGCATAAATCTGGCACTTGTGGCATTTGTGGGCGTACTTGTAACAATCTATCTCCATCGTCAACCAATAATACCCCGACCTCAATAATTTCTTTGCCATTGCATGTCCTCCAGCATGGGTACCGAAAGAGCCTTCATGCACTTCTTGCATTAACAGGTCTGCTTCGTGTCTATCCACGCATCTAAGCAGAACCATGTCAAAATTCCGTTTGTACAGCACGTCATCTTGGTTCAGGAAGAAGCTACCAGACAATCTCCTCAAAGTCTTCTTATCTTTGGTGGATGCCCCAGGCGGGTACTCCTGATTTTTCAAAAAATACTTGATGTCATGAAACCATGACTTGTCATCAGACGTTGCATCAACAACAAACATAAATGCAGTTCTGCCAAGACGAGACACATCAATCTTAGGTACATGGTTCCATCTTTGTACTTTGATCATAGAAGACAATGCGGCCAAGGCATCAGCAAAGTTATTCTCATCTCGAGGAATATGATACAACTTTACTGTTGTGAAAAACTTCAACAGTCTTCTCGTATAATCTCTATACGGAATCAGATGTGTCTGGTGCGTGTACCAATTCCCATTCACTTAATTGATTACCAAAGCTGAATCACCGAGATATCGAGGGTCTTAATTCGCAAATTAATCGCCTCCTTAATCCCCATTATATAAGCTTCATATTCTGCTTCGTTGTTGGTGCATCCGAAAGTTACTCGGGTAGTGAAGGGCATATGAACACCCTCTGGTGTGATAAGAACTGCTCCAACTCCGCATCCATTCATGTTGACGGCCCCATCAAACATCAAACTCCATTTGGATTCAAGGTCTGGGCCCTTCTCCGGGAGTGGTTCCTCGCAGTCTTTAACTTTGAGAAACATGATGTCCTCATCAGGGAAATCAAATTTCATGGGTTGGTAATCATCAATCGGCTGTTGCGCAAGATAGTCTGACATGATACTTCCTTTGATGGCTTTCTGAGAAGTATACTGGATGTCATATTCTGTCAAAACCATTTGCCACCGTGTAACTCTGCCTGTCAATGCTGGTTTCTCGAAAATGTACTTGACCGGATCCATTTTGGAAATCAACAAAGTTGTGTGCGTGAGCATATACTGCCTCAGTCGCTTAGCAGCCCATGCCAGTGCACAGCATGTCTTCTCAAGCATTGAGTATCGGGACTCGCAGTCAGTGAATTTTTTGCTCAGGTAGTAGATAACATGCTCTTTCCAACCTGTCTCATCGTGTTGACCGAGAACACAACCCATAGACTCTTCAAGCACTGTCAAGTACATTATCAAAGGTCTCCCTGGAACCAGAGGTATTAGAATTGGAGGTTCCTGCAAATATCTTTTTATTTTATCGAATGCCACTTGGCAATCGTCATTCCACCTGACCGTTTGATCTTTTCTTAGCAGTTTGAATATTGGTTCACACGTGGTTGTTAGGTGAGATATGAACCTTCCAATGTAGTTCAATCTACCCAAGAAACCACGAACCTCTTTTTCTGTTTTTGGCTCAGGCATGTCTTGTATTGCTTTCACTTTGGTAGGGTCGACCTCAATTCCTTTTTCACTTACGATGAAACCCAGCAGCTTTCCAGAACGCACCCCGAAAGTGCACTTGTTCGGATTCAACCTCAAACTGAACTTTCTCAACCTTTCAAACAACTTCTTCAAGTTAATCAGGTGTTCTTTTTCTGTTCGTGACTTGGCAATCATATCATCCACATAGCATTCAACCTCTTTGTGAATGAAATCGTGAAATAATGTTACCATCGCCCGCTGATACGTTGCCCCTGCGTTTTTCAACCCAAAAGGTATCACTTTATAACAGAAGGTACCCCATGGGGTAATGAACGTGGTCTTCTCCATATCCTCAGGTGCCATCTTGATCTAATTGTACCCAGAGAAACCGTCCATGAATGAGAACACTGAAAACTGAGCTGTATTATCAACCAGCACGTCAATATAAGGTAAAGGAAAGTCATCCTTCGGACTTGCTCTGTTTAGATCCCGGTAATCAATGCACATTCTGACCTTACCATCTTTCTTCGGCATAGGAACAATATTTGTAACCCATGGTGGGTAATTGGTGATGGCCAGAAATCTCGCATCTAACTGTTTTTGTACCTCCTCTTCGATTTTGAGAGCCATCTCTGGTTTAGTTCTCCGAAGCTTTTGTCTGACAGGAGGACAACCCTCTTTCAACGGTAACCTGTGCACAACAATGTCTGTATCTAACCCCGACATATCTTGATATGACCAAGCAAAGATGTCAACATATTCACGCAGCATACTTTCTTTACCTCGGTCTGCAGACTAGCTCCAATCTTAATTTCTTTCCTCGCGTCCTCGGAACCAATGTTGATAACCTCAATTGTCTCTTGGTGAGGTTGAATGACCCTTTCCTCTTGCTTCAACAATCTAGCCAATTCTTCGGGAAGTTCACAATCTTCTTCATCCCCTTCTTCGGCTTGATAAATCGGATTGTCAAAGTCATACATGGCCATAGCAGAGCCGTTATCAGTGGAATCCGGAGGATCAAGTCTGCACGAGGGGGTTCATGCTTTATTTTAGAATTTATTTTTAAAAAACAAAAAGAAAACAAGACATTGCCATTTTTAAAGTTTTTGTGCAAAAATAAAAGATGAAAGACAGGGAACGAAATTTGAATGCAAAACGTCCTTTATTAATGATAAAAAAAATGCAAATGAAAATGTGTGGCCCTACAAATGAATCTGTACGCCTTGGGCAGAGCGCAAGATTTTAACATGCATGATGATTAGAGAAAAACAAAGAAAATTACTTTGTTTGAAAAGTAACTGGAATGATTTCTTCAATGGACCTGTTTTGCAATTGTTGTCCCAAAACACGTGGGCTTACCCAATTGTCCAAGTCACAGTCACTGTCGATGCCATCTTCAGCAGCCGCACAAGACTGGTCTGGGTAAATGATTCCCCTACTGCTGAATGTGATGGGTCCACTGTACTTTGCAGCCGAATCCAGAGATGGTTGGTAGCCAATACCAAACTTGTCCTCTTTCACCGATGTCTCGATCAGCTTTCCCCAACCCTGGGCATTACCTGCTCTAACAACCTCGACGACCTGCTTATAAGACGAAATTAACGTGCCGGCTCCAGCTGGTGTAGGGGAAGATTCAGGTACTTTATCAATATTCACCGCCTCGAACGACTGGCAAAGCGTTTCATGGATTTCCCAATCCATCTCAACATACTTGAATATGGACAAGTGACAGACAAAAATGTCCTCTTCACCACACATAGTTACTACTTGTCCTTCAAACACGTATTTCAGCTTCTGATGTAATGTGGATGTAACAGCCCGGCCGCATGAATCCATGGGCGACCTAATAAATAGCTATAAGCAGGCTGTATATCCACCACGTGGAACGTAGACTTGAACACTTGAGGTCCAATTTGCACAGGTAATTCCACTTCACCGAAAACAGATCGTTTTGACCCATCAAACGCTCTGACAACCAGATCACTCGGCCTCAAAATCAATCCATCAACCTCCAGCTTCATCAACGCCTTCTTAGGCAAAACATTAAGCGAAGAACCAGTGTCTACCAGCATGTGGGACAACACCGCGCCTTTACACTCCATTGTAATATGCAGAGCTTTGTTGTGGTTTCTACCTTTAGAGGTCAAATCTTGGCTCGTGAAACCCAACCCATGGCTGACATTGACATTAGAAATCACACTCTCGAGCTGATTGACAGTAATTTCTTGTGGAACATAGGCCATCTTTAATACCTTCAGCAAAGCCTCTCGGTGTGCATCAGAACACATCAGTAATGACAAAATTGAGATCTTTGAGGGCGTCTGGTTCAATTGATCAATGATTTTGTAATCACTTTTCTTTATTATTCTCATGAACTCTTCTACCATGCTGTCGAAGGTAATTTTGGGATCTGCTTTAGGCACCGGCACACTCTCAGCCACTTGTTTTCCTTTAGCTCCAGCCGCAGCCTCGACTTCTTTATCACTTCGAAGAGTTTGTGGAGCAAACAACCTTCCAATTATGGTAAAGCCGCCTAAACCACCCACATTATCAACAGTTGAACTAGCTGATGTTCCAACTTCCTGCTTCTTTCCCTCATAATACACATCCGCCCCATAGTGCCATGGGACTGCTTTCTCAGAGGTAAACGGAACCGGCCCCAGCACCGTGATGGTAACAGGGCCGGGTCTTCCGGCACAACAATCGCTACAGGAGCTGCCCTTGCAGGTACCTGAATTTCAGTAGGAGTATAATAAATTGTCACAGCTGACACGTCATCATCATCTTTCACAACACTATCAAACTGTAGACGACCTTCATTAATCAGATTCTGCAAACCAATCCTCAGTCTGTCACAACCATTATCTTGACCCATATCTTCCAAACAATCTCGGTCACAACCTGGGAACACCTGTCCCTTCAACAGACGACCTTTCACTGCCAGTAATGAAGTCTTCACCCGATTGATATCTGTCACCAAGTTCAACCTCTTTCCATCCTCAATGGCGTGCACATTTGCCCCTCCATGGTCCAGCATAGGGTTCTGAATAACATTAGGAGGTGGAGAAAAGTTGATTGCTTTAGCATCTATCAGATCCTGCACCTTATTTTGAAATGCCCAACACTTTTCGGTGGTGTGCCCCGGAGCACCTGAATGGAAATCGCAGCGGGCATTAGCATCATAATTGGGTGGCAAGTTACCAGCAACAAGAGGTCTCATGGTACGAAGTTCGACCAATTTCAATTGGAGTAACTGGGGTAACAATGCTGAGTAAGTCATAGGAAGAGGGTCAATTTTGCGGTCCCTCTGCCTAGACCTTTGTTGGAATGGTGGTCGCTGCTGTTGAACCTGCTGTTGTGGCTGCTGTTGCTGAACAGTTGGTGTTGGAATTGCCACTGCATCCACTTGGTAATAAGCCCGAGAACGTCCTTTTCCCCGTCCTCTGTACACAGCGCTTGTGTCGCCTTCTCTCCTTCTCTGGCCATTAGCAAAAGGTTTCTTTGTTCCTGAAGAACCAGCACCACTTACATCCTGAATCTTCCCCAGTTTCAACAAATTCTCAATCCTTTCACCAGCAATTACGATATCAGAAAATCCTGTCGACGGACAAGCAGCCAATCTGTCAAGAAATGTCCCTTGCAGGGTACCCATAAACATATCCACCATTTCTCTCTCAAGCAAAGAGGGTTGAACCTGGGCGGCCATTTCTCTCCATCTCTGCGCGTACTCCTTAAAGCTTTCCTTAGCGCCCTGTGACAACCCTTGCAGTTGAGTACGATTGGGAGCCATATCGATATTATACTGATATTGTTTCAGAAACGCTTCTGCCAAATCTTTCCAGCTTCTCACAAAAACCCTGTTCAACTTCATGTACCAAGTCAACGAAGCTCCAGCCAAACTGTCTTGAAAATAGTGCATCCACAACTTCTCGTCATTAGTGTGGGCTGAGATTCTCCCAAAATAAGCTTGAATATGTGTCTGGGGACACGTATTGCCGTGATATTTGTCAAAAGTGGGTGGCTTGAACTTTGGTGGAATTCTAACTCCCGGTACCAGACCCAGATTAGTAACATCAATGCCTAGAGAGTTCTTGCACTCCATAGCCCTGATTTTCTCAGCCAGCTCATCATACCTTTTGTCGTTGGGATTACCCATATCAGCATCCAGCAAGGTGAATTGATCTTCCTGAACATCCTCATTAACACCAACATTTCTGGCAGTCCCAGTACCCAGATTACCAACAGGAGGAGGATCGACCCTTGGCTGTGAATTGTCAACGTGATTACCTTTTGGCGTGACCTCTGGACGCTCGACCATAAGTCTTAACCTCTCTTGGTTCTGTGCCATACCATTATGAGAGCCATGAACTGGTCCATACGTGCCTTCATCTCAGCCAAATCATTCTGAATTTGATCAACCATTCTGTTTCGATTGCCTCGTATGGAGTAGCGATGTATGTGATCGGTAGCAATACTTCCTGTAACAGCATAACTATGAGAACCAGATAGGGTACCTAAAAAGCAAACAAAAATGCAAGAATGAAATGTATGCAATGAAATGCTATGTTTTTTTATTCCCAGGCCTTTTCGTGCCCCAATTCCGATATTTCAGAAGTCCGCAGCATTCAGATAACACACGAGATACAGTAGTTGATAAGAATATTCATTCAGACGAGTGCACAAATATGTGTAGAATTCTGTGAAGTGATGTCATAACCAGGTGTCAGTGAACAGTGATGTAATATCAAGAAAGCCACTGGAGAAAATACTGAGCATATCATAACTGGAAGAAAACCCAAAGGGACTGAGTCTGGACAAATATTTGAAAACATACAACCCAAATTCAGAAATTAAAGCAGCGACTCCTACAACAATTCTGTAGGTAATCGGATAACATCAACATAATAAAAGCTAAAACGAACGAAACACCACATCCTGTAACCCTTGACTGAGCCTCTTGACCTCCTCAAATAGCACAACATTCTCGGGATCTTCTGGCGCCTCAATCAGGCCTCTGATCAAGCATTCTCTCAAACTGAAGGAGTGGTACAAAGTGTTGATATTCTGACACAATTCTTCCCCACTAGTACTACCATAGCCTGGCTCTGTCCTGGACTTCTTCACTTCCGCTTGGATCTTGAGATCATCTATTTCCACCTGAGCTTCCTGTAATAGCTTCTGACTTTCTTCCAAACTATCCCGGTAACTCCGTCGTTGAGCATGTGCATCTTTCAATTCTTCATCTGAGGTCTTGGCCTTAGCTTCCAATTCTTCGACCTTAGCTTTAAACTCTTCCTTTACCTTGGCTTGGCGCTTCTGTTCATCGGCCCATTTTTGTTGCCATAAGGTAATAGCCTCATTAGCTTCCTTCAAAGACTTCTTGAGATTCTGGCGCTCTCTGGCATTATTCTTATCAATTAAGCCCCGTCTTTGGAAAGAAATCAGCCTCCCTTTGAGTTCTTCTTTCCTGCTTTCAGCCATCTTCTCAGCAATGTGGACTCTTTCCTCCAACCCTCTGTTATCAAATGCAGCTTTCTGATACAGGCTGGTGACATCCACATTCTCAACCCTGAGTTCATGAACTAAAGCTTCCAACTTTTGGAATTCTTCAATTAGTACTGAGGTCATTGGCTCCACTACCTTGGGATATAACGGAGGCTCGACAGAGAAGGGCAACAGTATGATGGCTACCCAGTGCTTCAGCTACTCAATATAAGAAGGATAAGTCGTAGGATCAGGTCTCCCAAACTCCATCTTACCTTTCTTAACCCGCGTGTTCTAGGCTTCAACAATAGAAAAAGACACCTGTTCGTCATCTTTAGCAAGATAATACAAGGATTCCGCCACATCTTTTTCCAAAGGACGTTCTTTTAATGCATATCCAAACTGCTTCAGCGCGAGAATAGGATTGTAGTTGATTCCCCCCCTCCTTCCTACTAGAGGCACATTTGGAAAAGCTGCACAACTAATAAGAATAGGTATACCCACCATGTCTTTCCGATGCCACTAGACTATATCTTCAGCCGTCAAACCCATCAGCCTCTTGGAGCGCTTAACAGTTCCTCAGAGATCCACAAAAGCTCCTGTCTTCGGCAAATGTCTATAAAACCAAGCATGGAACAAGGGAGCACAACATACTACCAACCTTCCTCGTTTTTTCTCATTCTTGTAATGCACGAAATGGTATACATCGCCCAACAAAGTTGGGATTGGATTCTTAAAGATACTGATTGCATCCATATCAATAAATCCAGCTATATTAGGAAACAGACAAATTCCGTACACACAAAGAGCTAAGATTGCATTAGAGGTAAACAAATCACCATTAGCAAAGCTCTTCTTTGCTTCTTCAATCAGAAAGTCTAGATGAAACCCTTTACGACCCTCATTTTCCTTAACATTATCTTTAACCACAGATACTCTTAAATGAATAGCCTCTGCAATGACATTGTCAGGAATAGCCTTCTTCGAACTGTAGTGAGGAGGAGTATCCTTGACAGAAATCTTCAGAATATCAGAGAACTCTTCCAAAGTAGGTACCAGCAAATAATCATTGAATGTGAAGCAACGGAGCTGAGGATCATAAAACTGCAAGAGAGTATGTAAGGTATCGTGTTGATCTGGAGTAAGAAGGCTCACATAACTCAAGATGTTCCCAAACCTCTTTCTGAACTTATCCAGTTGGTTACTGTGTATTAAATCTGCCAATTCTTTGATCTGTCCCACTTTAGGCTTTGGAAACCAGTAATTCACATTATTCTTTCTTCGAGGACCTTCCATCGGACGTAGAGAAAATACCCACCGAAATCGGAAACAATACTGAGACCTGGGAAAGAAAAACATAAAATGTTAATGATGTATGCAATGAGATGCAGCTAGACATGTGATCAGAGCCAAAATCTGCAGTGTCGGTGCAATAACTGTGGAGGAGCCAAGTGTCTGTGTAGCATCATATCAAGAATATCAGACCCAAGCACCAGTAAAGAACCAGATCCAGAATACCAGAACAAAGTACCCAAATCACTGATCATATGAGAGCCACACAAAAGGGTAGGTAGAAGGTCAAGGTTACCTGCAAACCTGTAAATATTCCCCCCAATCTCACAGGTGTGTAATAAAAGGTAGGATCCTCAGATTCAGATCCCGGAATGAGAAGCAATAGCACATTCAGCCCGTAGGATACAATGCTATCGCCAAACAAAGAGATCGTCATATGATTCACCACAAAATAAAGGCCATCCTATGCAAGTTCCAGAGTGGGCCCTCGGGTGCGAATGGGTTTGCCACAGAATGTGGGCTGCCACTGTCACCACTAAAGAGGGATGTTTCCACTAAGGTCCTCAATGATCGGTCACCAGATGCACATAACTCTCAAAGTCATACCCTGAATGAGGAAGACCCTCAAGGCAAGATAATCCCAAGAAAGTCGCACTCTGGCCGTGGAACTCACAACTACCCCCGTGGCTAAATACCATGAGAGCCCTGTGACTGTCCACTCTAAGTCCTAAAGTACACTCGAGCCTGGGTAATGGGATATGTAATACCCCAAATTTTGACCACTTAGATTTCCCATCATTGTGAAAATCATCATCACAATATGGATGAACCATCATGCTTCATCAGTCTCCCCAAAGATGGGTGAGCATCTAATACAATCAAAATTAGGGTTTCAAGCCCTCTCTGAGTGCTTAGACAAAGGATCAATCAAGAAAGGACTTGATCTTCAACTTGTCTAATCTCTTAAATATCCACAATGGATCAAAAAGGACTCCCACTTCAAGGATTAAGCACAAGGCTGCTCCCTTCTAGGTGGATCAAGTCTCAAGATCGACAGTGTCACCAAATTAGGGTTTTGGTCGACCAGGGCCTCCAGATGGAAATTTTCATCTGGGCACAAGGCAATGATCCAAAACATGACCTAATATACTTCATGGAACCTCATGAACCCATGCATCAAGTCAATTTTGCCTCAGGGGATGCATTCATCAAAAATCAGGAATTAGGGTTTCTTGACCTAATTCACCCCTAAGTTGACTTTTGGGACAAACCATGAGCCAAGACCTCAAGACATGATTTGAGGGTCTCTAATATACCATATTGATCCATTTGGAACAATGGATTGATCCAAGAAGCTTGAGCAACAAGTCTCAATTTCATCTGCACCACAATTAGGGTTTTAAGGGAAAAGTCAACTGTAACTTTGACTTTTGACCTAGACATGCTCCCAAACCCTAATACATGATTGAATATACCCTATGACACCCATGGAACATGTCCATCAAGTTTGATTTAGGTCAAGGACATGATTTCCTGAAGAATTGCACAGTTTGGAATTCATCTGATATAAAGTCAACTGTGCACAAAAGTCAACTTTGACTTTTTGAGATTTTTCACTAAAATGGATTTTTAACCCTAAAATGATGTTAATGTATGATTTGAATCATCATTCATCAAGAAAAATCAAGAAAAGTGAGATAACTTGTAAAAGGGGTAACCATAAAACTTAGAAATTTTTCTAAGTTAAAAATAAAGTGGCAAAGGTACCAACTTTGGAGGACTATAACTCCTAAACCACAAGGCCATTTTTTCTTATCCAAAGATGGATTTGTAGCCCTCATTATCACCTACAAAAACTTCAACTACAAGTCATTCCAATTCATTAAGGATTTTGAGTTATGGAGTGATCAAAGTGGCTGAAAAGTGAAAATGTCACTTTTTTCAACACTTAGTGAAATTTTCACTAAGTCAGATTCTGCCTCACTTTTTGCCAAATGTAGGGGGATTTTTCACTTGGAATCAAAAGAGATCAAAACTAAACTTGTTCAAACAGTTGTTGTATCATGTAAGAGCTTTCCAAAATGGCCAAGAACATTGCCAAATTCAACCTACACCATGAGATACAACCTTGCCAAGTTGCCTTGCTGAAATCTGTCAAGGCAAGGCAGAATTTGCAACTTTGGTCGATTTGCCAAAATCAGCCAAATTCAATTGCTCCTATCCACTTGGACACCTCAGAGGATTGAATCTAAAGGGGACAATCACTGAGCCAAGCCTCCAAAGTCCATGGAACAAGAAATAACATGTTGAACCTAGAATGGCCAAAATAGGGACAAGACTTCAAATTTGGAATGAGGCATTCAATGGAACCATCAAGGTGGCATGGACTGAGCCATTCTCATCTGAAATCAGTCAAGACTTATCCAAGACCAAGGGAACCAAAGCTCTGTGCCCTAACCTCTAGTCAATGGCTAGAGGAGACTTGGATTTTCATTTGCCAACATTGGCCAAACCTACTTACCAGCTGCCATGCACTATTCCTTGCAAAACAAACTTGCTCTACTATAAATAGAGCTCAATTGTGGTCAGTTTGAGTACACCAAATCCATCTAACAGATGCTTTCCTCAAAATCTCTTCTTTCACTCCAATTTTGCCTTCTAAGGCAAGTCACTATCGGGTTTTGAGTTTGAGAGCAATTCCAATCAAACCAATCACTCACACACCTCACATACATCACATATGAGCTGATCAAACACTTAGATTACTTCTGAAACATTAATTTCACAAAATCACCAGCTGGTTGCTCAAGGTTTTAACCAAAGTGCAGCTGAGGTACCACAAAATGATCCAGCCAATTTCAATCAAGTCCAACCATCCAAACACAATCCATAGGGTGTAGGGAAGCTGTTCAGATCATCACCACTCATCTGTAACACCTCCAAATCAAAAATCACTTTGAACTTGCTGTCACGACTTGGAGGTAAGCACATACTTGGTCATCTCTCAATCTATGCATATTTCCTCGCACAATAATTTGGCCATATGTTCATAATCATGCATGGAATGTTTTCCCTCAATTAATTGCATTGTTTGAATCGTGTATCAAAAATCCTAGCCTTCATGCAGAAATTAGGGTTCTTGAGGTCTCTTCGTGATTTCTTGTTGTATGTTTAATTTAAATGAAATTAAAGTACATAGACATGATCGTGAGGTTGAGGCGAGCATAATGATATGTGGATTGCATGATATGATTACGTATTCATGGAGATTGGATAGAAAATGCAAATCTGAGAAACCAAGAACACGCGCGTGTTCTTCAGCTGTTCTTGGCGCCATTTTTAGAAATTCAAATATTTGAATTTTGTGATTTTGTTTAATTGATTCAAAAATTAATTTCTCTCTGAGTTTTAATGATTTTGAGTTGATTCTTTTTTTAATAATTCACAAAAATGTTAAAATATTTTATTTTCACAAAAAATCCCAAAAATATTATTTATTTCATATAATTGATATTTTTGTAAAGAATTAATATTTTGATTGTTTTTGGCATTTTAAATATTTTTTCAACATTGATTTTGCAACTTTTAATGCTTTCTAATTATTTTGTAGGTCAATACTTAATTTTTGAAGCATTAATCCAAGATCACAATTTGTTTTCCATGTGTTAAACAATTTTTGATCATTTTAATTGAATTTTTATTCAATTAAATACATTTTGAAAACAAATTAGGGTTTTGGATTAATTCAACCCTCATAAATCATTTTCAAAACACTTTGGGCCTCTTGAGAGAGTGTAAGACCCATCCCCCCTTGTACAAAAACTTTTTGGGCCTCACTCATTGTATAAGTCCCTCTATACAAGTAAACGACGCGATCGTCGCCCGTTTAAAAATAAAAATCATCTGGGCCTCTCCTTGAGCTATAAGACCCATTCAAAACACGTTGGGCCTCTATTAGAGTGTAAGACCCAATCCCCCTTTTAACCAAAACATTTTGGGCCTCACTTATTGTATAAGTCCCTCTGCGTTAAAAGAAAACCTCGGCGCGATCGCCATTTTTAAACGAAAAATCATTTGGGCCTACCCTCGTGTTATAAGCCCCACTCTTTTCTTTAAACCTTTTTGGGCCTCTTGAGAGAGTGTAAGACCCATCCCTTTGTACAGAAAACATTTTTGGGCCCCAGTCACTTGTATAAGTCCCGCTGTACAAAGTCAAACAGTGTGCTCACTGATAAAACCCCGGGTCTCTCCTTGAGCTGTAAGCCCCAAATATTCCTTTTTCAAAGCACTTTCTCCTTTGATTTTGAATATACTGTTGTTTTCAATCTTTCTTTGTTGAACAACGAACCAAACAGCATGGAAGCACTACAACCGAGTAAGTGGTTATCGCTTTCATTTACTGCTTTCATATTATAAACTGTATTGTGGGGATGCTCACTGTAAGTCTCCTTTCATAAACTCATATCTACTGTGTAATAATAGTATAGATATTTCGAGTTTCCCCGGAAACTACGTCTAGAACTAGGTGACGCCGTTTCATTTATTCATAGAAATAGACGCCTAGATCCCCAATAGGAGCACCAGATACAGTCTTCTCTTCGGTTGTCCTCCTTAGGAATCGTCAAGAAGCTCTACTCCCCAAGATGAATGTATTCTCCGTGAATGGCATCTTTGAGTTTCTTCCAAATTCTCGAACTTTCCTGACTTGATCTATTCCTTGTGGATAGCTTGCCTTGAATGTCTCGGGGTTTGGGTACCCACTACGGTCATAATCTTGGACCTTAACTAAGGAGCCCTCTTTAAAAGTTAAAAGTCGCTGGATAGTAAACCTCGCACGTTTACCAATGGTTTTTATCTTTAAAAGAGTTATCTCTCCTAATGGAAAGGAGATGATAGACCCACGGGCTTCTTAAAAGCACCGGCCTCCTCTTGGGCATTATTCAAGGACACTACGGCTTCTTAGAAGTATTCACAGCCTCCTCTTAGGCTTCGTATAATGATCTCTTCCTTCGGGAATGATAGCCTCCTCTTGGGCTTCGTACAAGGACCCGTCGGCTTCTTAAAAGTTTCCAGCCTCCTCTTGGGCTTCGTACAAATTGTCCCGACGACCTCCTAGAGGTATAGGAACAGAACCTAGTCATCCTCATAGAACAGTCCTTTCATAGAGTCTACTACTGTTTCTCAAAGCATAGTACAAAAGAAAAAAACTCTAGACTTGGACAGTCTAACTTCCTTGAGTCTCAAAGACATTCTCAAGTGACCCCTTCGTTAAATAGGAAGGAAACCCGCAGACTCGGACAGTCTCGATACCCTTTGGATTTCCCATTTCCTCAAAGAGAAGGAAATATCCCTGATCCTCAAATCAAATCCCTGAGTACAATGTTGCTCATATATAAGAACTGATTTTCTCTTTTAAAATCAGTATATTGGATCTGTCACTCAACTGAAACAAACCTTTAGCCTCCATCTCGGGCTTCGTACGAGATACAAAAACACTCTCTTGTTGAGTATCAAAGACTCTCTTGTTGAGTCAAAATTTTAGCCTCTCTCTCAGGCTTTGTACGAGACACATAAGAGACTCCCTCGTTGAGTCAATCCCCCTTTCACCTCCATCTCGGGCTTTGTACGAGATACAAAAAGGTTCTTATTGAGCCAAACAAACAATCACCTCCATCTCGGGCTTCATACGAGATACAAAAAACTCCCTTGTTGAGTCAAATAGCCTCCATCTCGGGCTTTATACGAGATACCAAAAGACTCCATCGTCGGGTCAAAATCTTTTAGCCTCTCTCTCTCGGGCTTTGTACGGGACACAAAATAGCATTCTCTTAGGTTTTGTATAATGATTTTCCAAGCGGAAATTAGCCTCCTCTTAGGCTTTGTATAATGATTTTCGTAGCGGAAATTAGCCTCCTCTTAGGCTTTGTATAATGATTTTCCTAGAGGAAATTAGCCTCCTCTTAGGCTTTTGTATAAGAAAACCACTAGTTGATCCAATCAACCTTTTAGCATCAAAGCTGTGCCTCGTTCACAGTACACAAACATCAACAATTCCTCCCCTTCATCTAATCGCTGTAAGCGGCAAGCCTCTGGATCATCTATATCCACGCCACTGTCCCTCTTTTAGCATAAGAAATTCCTAAGGAAAGATGGCATTGCTCTACACTGAGTTAAAGTCTTCTCCTTCAGGTTAAAACCCTTTCTTCGAAAATTATGGCATTGCTCGGATCCGCGTATCCCAGTTAAAGTAATTCTCCTTCCCCCTCTTTAGAGATGACAAATTCTCCCTAAAGTCGAGGTCTTTCAGCTTCACGTCTTGGGCTTTGAACAAGACACAAATAGACCTTTCAGCTTCACATCTTGGGCTTTGAACAAGATACAAACCACCTTTCGCTTCACGTCTTGGGCTTTGAACAAGACACCAAAAACCAATTTCCTCCCATAGAATAGGAGGAACTACGAACGCTCTGATTTCCCTGTTTCGGTAAACGGGAATACGTAGGCATAAGATTGAAAGAAAAATCTTAGCGAGCACAATCAACAAAAAACCCAAATCCCATATCTCCATCAATCAAAAGCAGTAATTCAAAAAGCATCAGTCCTAACATCCTAATCCTTGTTCCCCGCCAGAAACCTTCAGCCTAGATAAAAAGAAAGAAACCTGTATTGGCGAAATACGAATAACCAGTACAAAGGCCCCCCCACATTGATAGCATCCGTAACCTAACAGACCGCTGTTTAAACTCAGTATGCAAAGCAGGGTTAATTGGAGACATCTATTTCCCTTCCTTCATCAGCTCACAATAGGATAAAAAATGAATCGACCTGTAGTTTTAAGCTCAAACCGCAGAGAGCGACCAGCGCTTAAGAACCGCGTCCAAAATCGCTCGCTACAGAAAAATGGCGCCCACCGTGGGGTCGGTCCTTTCTTTCTTACAATTTAAACCTTGGGTAAGTCATTTTCATGGCGGTGGCCGCCAACAGAAAAATGGCGCCCACCGTGGGGCGAAATCTTCTTTCTTAAACGTTTAAGGTGGAAACCTTGGACAAACCTTTTTTCTCTTCACTTGTGTGAATACCACAGATTGGGGCTTCCGCCGGGGAACCCATTTCTGTCAGGAACTTAGGAATCATAGCTTTATAAGTCTAGGATGATTAGGACAAATATATATACTGCTTTTCCTAATTGCTATACGTGTTTATTTTTCTGCTACTGGGAATGCGTGTGATGCCGCATGTGGTGAGAATGAGTATACACTTAAGATAAGTAATGGCGACGGGGTCGACCATCAACCTCAGTGGAGGCTGACCAACGCAACCCATTCACTCTTCTAGCCAATGGGCCGGTTGTTAAGTCTGAGAAGCTGAGGAGCCAAACCCTTTCGTAGTGCGGAAACTATCGGAAATAGTTGTTACGCGATACTACCCTCATTTGAGGCTGGTGATCTATTCTCGGTGAATGGCACTTACTCTAAGATTGGTTTACAACTCGCTGACGATCCGCTTGTTGTCTTGCTTTCCTGAGAGGAGCTGATGATAATGAGTACAGGTACAAAAATCACCCTAGTATAAACCTTTGGGGATGGGTAGAGCCTTGACTTCATGACAACGACCCTTTGACCCCATGTTTTTTCTATGTTTTTGTGTGCTGCATTTATGCATCCATTTAATAAAACATTAAAACATTCAAAAAACTTTCTCTTCTAGTCTCTCTGTTTTTCAAATTAAACTAAGACTGTGATTGCAAATATCAGAGAAGAGGATTACGCTAATGGATTTCGGTAGAAGGAGAACTCACCAGTATACCTTCAAGGTTCCAAAACTAAGGGATTTGAGAAGGTTAGCAAGGATGATCGTTAACCCAGAGGCTTTTAGAGCCAAGCACGGTGGTTTGCTACCACTATTAAGAGTCCATGTGATTGAGGGGATCATGGACGCGCTCATTCAGTTCTACGATCCGGTTTATCACTGTTTCACATTCCCGGATTACCAGCTATCACCAACGCTGGAGGAGTATTCTCATCTGGCTGATTTACATATCACTGATCGAGCTCCATTTTCTGGACTGGAAGAAATTCCAAAGAATCAGACTATTGCAAGAGCAATTCATTTGGACGAGTCTGAGGTCAAGACTCACATGATTACTAAGGGTGGCATCCAAGGTTTGCCAGCCCAGTTCTTGACAAAAAAGGCTCTATACTTCGCTAGTATAGGGAACGGGACTGCTTTTGAAAGCATCTTTGTCTTGCTCACCTACAGGTTATTTTTGTTTCCCAACATCAATAACTTCGTCGATATCAACGCTGTTAAGGTTTTTCTCATTGGAAACCCTGTGCCGACTTTGCTTGCAGATGCGTATCATTCTGTACACTTAGGAAATTTGTACAGTGGAGGAGAGATCACATGCTGTGTACCTTTGCTCTACAAATGGTTTATCTCTCACTTGCCCAAGTCTGCTGCTTTTTGGGATTGCAAGAGTGTCTTACGTTGGTCGCAGAAGATCATGTCTCTCACCAATTCCGATATAGATTGGTGTAATAGGATTTATGAGGGAATCAGAGTCATTGACCGTTGTGGAAACTTCCCCAGCGTACCCCTTATAGGAACTAAAGGAGGAATCAACTATCATCCGATATTGTTTCTTCGTCAATTTGGATACCCGATGAGACACATCCCACTGGGTGTTCATCTGGAAGGTCTTTTCTTCAAAGAAGGAGAAAGTGACAGAGCACTAAAGATGGAAATAGTGCAAGCTTGGAAACAGGTTCATAAGAAAGGACGAGAGTCTCTGGGAAAACCGAACTGTGTCTCGGTGGAGCCTTATCTCCATTGGGTACAAACCAGAGCTCTCAAGCTAAAAATGCCTTATCCTCGTTACGGAATTCTTCCACCGAGGGAAACTGTCATGTACTTCATGACGGAAACTGAAAAGCTTCAGGTTACTCTCAACAAAGTTCAAAAGGAAAGAAGATCTTGCAAGAACAAGTACTGCACCCTCGACGTAGAGTGTATCCAAATACAGCAACTACTAAAAGAGAAAGATGCTCTGATTGAAATTTTGGAGCAGTATGCTGTAGAGAATCAAGATGACCAAAGGAATTTGCTCACTCCTTTCACTTGGCAAAGGAATGACAACCCGACAACGGCCCAAGCGCCCCGGTCAAAGAAAAGGAAGATACTAGAATCAACACCCGGTTTCTCCTCAGAGAGGACTCGGGACCCATTAGTTTAGGTTTCTGTTTCTGCACTTTGTAATCTATTGTATTTCCATTTCTGTAATCCTTTGGAATTCAATAAAAAGGGGTTTCCCCACTGTTTGATATTTGCAATCTAATTGTCGAAGTTTATTTTGATTAAACCAAAAAAACAACAATTAATATAATCATTGCATTCATCATTCTCATATCGCGTATTCTTCTTCCCTACGAATCTCACGTTTGTGTCTCGATTCTAGAGTCAAACTGTCTCATTCGTATAATACTCGGGCCAATCGTCAGAAAAAGATGGATGATCTTGAGGAAGAGAACAGAGAGTTGAAAGAAGAGATCGACGCTCTGAGAGAGGATATGAGAAAGCTTCGTAACGACATGCAAGCCATGGCAGAAGCTCAGCTACAAAGAACTGTGATCTCAGAGATCACCTCAACGCCCATCATAGAAAAGTATGATCCTAGGTATCAGATGCCGAAAGATCGTCCTTGGGGCATGCCCGTTAACTATATCCCGGAAGGATATGTTCCGCCGATCACTGAAGATCAGGGAATCGCAACAGAAGCCGCTGGGCCTGAAGGTTATAAACTTCGGGAAAGCGAAGATGCTAGGGGCATACTGAAGACTCCTGAAGGTTACAAACTTCGGGAGGCGCCAAGACTTACTGCCGTAGTCACGGTACCACCCCTTGTGGTGCACACTGTCTCGGAAGGACAGATTCCACAGACACCTTCTGGTAAGAAGGAAACTATGTTTGATAGAATGGATGAATTCCAGGAGCAGTTCTTGGAAATACAGAAAGAACTGCAAGCCATTCGCGGTCAGGATCTATTTGGAAAGGACGCCGCAGACCTCTGCTTGGTCCCAAATGTGAAAGTCCCGCACAAGTTCCAAGTGCCCGACTTTGAAAAATACAAGGGTAACTCTTGCCCTCAGAGCCATCTGGTGATGTACGCTCGGCGGATGTCAGCTCAGACGGAGAATCAGGACCTGCTGATTCACTACTTCCAGGATAGTTTAACCGGTGCCGCACTCAAATGGTACATGGGTTTAAACCGTACTACGATTAGTACATTAAGAGATCTTGGTACTGCCTTCGTCCAATAATACAAGTACAATTTGGACATGGCACCTGACAGAGATCAACTCAGATCAATGTCGCAAAAGGAAAAGGAAACCTTTAAGGAGTATGCTCAAAGGTGGCATGAAATTGCCGCTCAAATTTGTCCACCTCTTGAGGAAAAAGAGATGACAAAAATCTTCTTAAAGACCTTAAGCTCATTTTACTATGACCGAATGATTGCCAGTGCACCCAGTGATTTCACCGAAATGGTCGGCATGGGTGTACGTCTTGAGGAAGCCGTCCGAGAAGGACGTTTGGTAAAAGACACTGGATCGACGAGCGGTACTAAACATTACGGTAGGGCTCTCCCTAAGAAAAAAGAGCAAGATATTGGGAATATCTCTCTCGGAAAGCAAAGGCGACGTTATCAGCCAGTAGCAGCTGTTACTCCTACTATCGGCCCCGCGCCTGTTCCTACGTATCAACCTCAGGTTGCGCAGAGCCAACCTGACCAACAAAGGACACAACAACCTCTTCAGCAGGCTCGTCCTCCATATAACAACAACCGTACAATACGGCCACCAGGATTTGATCCTATACCCGTAACGTACGCAGAGCTGTTTCCGTTACTGCTGGCTAAGGGGCACATTCAGACTAAGTCTCCCCTTTCAGTTCCGGAAAATCCGCCTTTTTGGTTTAAAGCGGATCAGACATGCCCTTATCATCAAGGAGGTTCAGGGCATAACATTGAGACTTGTCTCAATTTCAAATCCGACGTGCAAAAGCTTGTTAGGAGCGGGCTCTTATCTTTCAAAGATACGAACCCGCTGCCTCAACACGAGAAAGCTGCAGTCAATCTGATTGAGAAAGAGACTAATAATGTCTATCAAATTCACCATGTACTCTTATTGGGGATCAATCTGGTCAAGATGCATTGTAGACAGAGTGGATATGGCCATGTGCCACCTCATAACTATCACCAGTGTGATATCTGCTCTAAAGACAACCAGGGATGTTCTGTAGTGCAAGCAGCTCTACAGGGACAAATGGATCTTGGATGGATCCAAGAGCACCGAGTTCGTGGAGTTAACATGGTTTACACAAATTCCAACGTCATTCAGAACCACGACATCCGTGCAATGAATGTCAACTTGGTGGCGATGCACTCAAGGCAAAGCCAGTATCATAATCTGCCACGGCATGATTACAGTTCCTATCTGACTTGCTCGGTAAACAAACAGGGATGCTCTTTCATACAAGAGGCCCTCCAGCGTCAGATGGATCTTGGATGGATACAAGACTACCATGATAGGAACTCCTATCAAATCAACATGGTTCAGATCTTTGATATCCGCGTAATGAATACCAACCTGGTAGAGTTACATGCTGAACAGGTCCGACTCGAATTCTTAATATCACATGACTATCAAAGATGTAAAGCAGGTTGCGAAAACGATCGAGGTTGTACCCTTGTCCAGGAGGCGCTTCAGCACTTGTTAAATCACTGGTGGATGCCAATCTACATGGATGAAGATACTCGGCAGATTAGTATCAATAACAGGAATCCTACTCGTCGTCAAAGTCAGGATGTCCGATCAATAGAAGGTAACCTAGTGAGGTTACATTGTATTCAAAGTGGGTGTGGCCAGGTGCCACCACACAACTATGACAGTTGTAGCGTCTGTTCGGAAAGTAACCAAGGGTGTTACCTTGTAAGAGCAGCTCTTCAGGGACAGGTCGATCATGGAGAAATTCGTCCATATCCCGGTTCAGGACCCATCATTTGGTCGCCGAACTACCTTGCCGAGCAAGTTGAGGATGTTGTCACGATCTCTGGTCATCACAGGACCAGGGATATTTTTGCCATCATCCCTCTACTTGACAAATCTAGAGTTCCCAACCGGGAACAGATCAAGGTTACTTATGATGATCAGAAAAATCAGAAGGTTCCCATAGTCATCTATCTACCGGGGCCACTACCGTATGAATCAGCTAAGGCAATCCCTTACAAATACGGTGCAACAATAATAAAAAATGGAAAGGAAATTCCATTACCCTCCGTCGTGAATATTGCAGACATCAGTCGTGTAACATGGAGCGGTCGAATCTTCAACCGAGGGGTTGGAGAATCCAACAAAGAAAAGGAACTTCAGGCAGAAATTCCTGATCCACCAGTCGATCAATCTGGTAATCCCGACTTTTCAAAAGACAAAGATGAGATGTTAAAGCTCATCCAAAGGAGTGAATACAACATTGTTGATCAACTGATACAGACTCCTTCAAAGATCTCAGTATTATCACTGTTACTCAGTTCAGAAGCACACAGAGAGGCTCTATAGAAAGTCTTAGAGCAAGCCTTTGTGGAACAGGATGTAACAATCAGACAATTCGATAGCATTGTCTCTAACATCACTTCCTGCAATAATTTGGGATTTAGTGATGAGGAATTACCTGAAGAGGGTCGTCATCATAACATGGCACTCAATATCACAGTTAACTGCCAGGACGATGCTTTAGCCAGCTTACTGGTAGACACAGGGTCAGCCCTGAATGTTATGCCGAAGTCCACTTTGACGCAATTATCATTTAAGGGCCCTCCGATGAGAGTCAGCGAGGTCGTCGTCAAAACATTCGACGGATCCAGAAAAACAGTTATCGGCGAAGTTGATCTTCCCATAACTATTGGTCCTCACACTTTCCAAATCACTTTCCAGGTCATGGACATCCGGGCAACATACAGTTGTTTATTAGGAAGACCTTGGATACATCAGGCTGGAGTGGTTACTTCAACCCTCCACCAAAAGATAAAGTTCTTCAAGAACGGCCAACTTGTCACGGTTTGTGGGGAACAAGCCTTGCTTGTGAGTAACCTATCATCATCTGCTTGTGTAGAACCCGAGGAGGTTATTGGAACTCAGTTCCAAGCACTATCGGTGAGCAAGAACGATCAATCCGAAGAAGGAACTTCAGTTTCTTCATACAAAGATTCTATCAAAGCGGTCGAGAGTACCGATACAAAAGGATGGGGACAGCTTGTCATTCCTATTGACAATAAAACAAAGAAGGGTCTTGGTTTTTCTGCGACCTGTACCCAGACAGCCGCCAACAATGAAAGTCTTCATCCCCTTCAAAACTTCTTCCACAGTGGAGGTTTTCTTCACCCAGTGTCTCAGATAGTTCATGCTATCAATGAGGAAGATCCCTCTGACACAGATGAAGAATGGAAGTCCTACCTTAACAAGGACGGCTATATGTCTCAGGAAGAGGTGCCTATGCCTTTTTGCTTTCCTACGGAAAGTCTGAGATTTATACCAAGATCAGATGTCGAAATGATCTACGGAGATTGTGATCCGGAAGGATGCCGTGCTCTGCCAAATTCATTAGAGGAAGACACTCTGATGAAAGAAAACTTTGATCACAATTACTATGGCCCGATGGATGGTCTGCCAATGTGGCAGCCTTACCCAGGAAACTTGGGGCAAGAAAGTCAGCCGAGTAATGAAACTCAGCTGAGCGTCATTGAACAGAATACCTGTGTCCCCGCCATGTCATGGGATCAACACTCAGGTCATTCGGAAACTATTCAACATGAAGATGAATTCGCAACGTTTGCAGGACTAGAATTCATCAACTATGCTTTTCCTGAGGTCAACGCCATCGAGAGGGATGACTTCTCCAGTTCCAAAGAAGTTTGGGACACTCTGGGACAACCAAGTGGAAAATACGACTTTATGGTCAAGTACACTGCTCCCGAAAGCTCTCGTATCAGGCTCGGAGATATCCAGTCAACTGGATGGGGAGATACAGCTGAGAGCTCCAATGCTATACAAAATGCAACAGAGGAATCCTCCTACGACAATTCTGCCTGGGAAACAGATTTCAACGATCCTACTCCACCAGAAATCAGCGTCATTTCTGAAGACAAATCAAGGAAGGTGCCAGACTTTGTGATTCACCGAGGAGTTCGCCGCCAATGGGTTGCCGTCGAGGTTCCGAAGGTCGTTCATCAGTCAAAGTAATTGCCATCTTTAACCTTTCACCCTGCCCATGTGAAACGGATGTTTTGATAGGGCTCGCTTTTTGTAAATTTCCCTCTTCGCTTTGCCCAAAGCGAGTGAGTTTTGTTTTATAGGGCTGTAGTTTCAAGATTCGACTTGTTCATTAATAAAATAACGTCGTTCTGTAATTTCCGCATTAATTGTTGTTTTCTCTTTTTGCTTTTTCGGAAAATGGTAATCCTAAAAAACATTCAAAAATAAAAACAAGCAGTAAAATAAATACACTGCACACACTTGCATTTTCTCTATCTCTTCTAAACACGAATCATCACGTCATGCAAATTGCTTGTTTTATACCCCGTTGAAACATACGATCTGATGCCTTCTCCCAACTTTGAGTTCCCAGTATTCGAGGCTGAAGAAGAAAATGACAACGAAATTCCAGAAGAGATCTCCCGACTACTCAGACAAGAGGAAAGGTCCATTGAACCTCACAAAGAGCCGTTGGAAACGGTAAACTTGGGTTCAGAAAAAGAGAGAAAAGAAATCAGGATCGGAGCACTGCTCAGTCCAACTGTCAAAGAAAGTTTGATAAAGCTTCTCAAAGAATTCCCCGATGTATTCGCTTGGTCCTATCAGGATATGCCAGGGTTGGATACCAGCATCGTGGAACATCACTTACCACTAAGATCGGAATGTCCGCCACTAAAGCAAAGGTTGAGACGGACTCACCCGGACATGGCCATCAAAATCAAAGAGGAGGTACAGAAACAGATCGACGCGGGTTTCCTCGCTACATCTGAATATCCTCAATGGTTAGCCAACATCGTACCCGTTCCCAAAAAGGATGGAAAGGTCAGAATGTGTGTTGATTACAGAGATCTAAACAAGGCAAGTCCAAAGGACGACTTTCCTTTACCACACATTGACATGCTGGTTGACAGCACAACAAAGTTCAAAGTATTCTCCTTCATGGATGGATTCTCGGGCTATAATCAGATCAAAATGGCGCCGAAAGACATGAAGAAAACTTCATTCATTACCCCATGGGGCACCTTTTGTTACAAGGTAATGTCGTTCGGTTTGAAGAATGCAGGGGCAACCTATCAAAGGGCCATGACTACTCTGTTTCATGACATGATACACAAAGAAATTGAGGTATATGTCGATGATTTGATTGCAAAATCAAAAACAGAGAGTGAGCATGTTAAACATCTGTCAAAATTGTTCGAACGTCTAAGAAAATTCAAGCTCCGCTTGAATCCCAACAAGTGCACCTTCGGTGTCCGTTCGGGGAAATTACTAGGGTTCATCGTCAGCCAGAAAGGAATTGAAGTTGATCCTGACAAGGTCAAGGCCATTCAAGAAATGCCTTCTCCGAAAACTGAAAAACAAGTCAGAGGATTCCTGGGACGTTTGAACTACATCTCCAGATTCATATTCCTTATGACCGCGACATGTGCGCCGATTTTCAAATTACTCAAAAAGAACTAGGATTGCGTTTGGTCAGAAGATTGCCAAACCGCCTTTGACAGTATCAAGGAATATCTGTTGAATCCTCCGATCCTATCACCTCCAGTGGAAGGAAGACCACTGATCATTTACCTCACAGTCCTAGAGGACTCAATGGGATGTGTACTTGGCCAACAAGACGAAACTAAAAGGAAAGAGTCTGCCATTTACTATCTAAGCAAGAAATTTATCGACTGCGAAACTCGGTACACAATGCTTGAGAAAACTTGTTGCGCTTTGGCTTGGGCAGCCAAACGTCTTCGCCAGTACATGATTCGTCATACTACTTGGTTGGTCTCCGAAATGGATCCAATCAAGTACGTTTTCGAAAAACCTGCTCTCACGGGAAGGATTGCCCGTTGGCAGATGTTACTATCAGAATATGACATAGAGTACCATGCTCAAAAAGCCGTTAAAGGAAGTATTTTAGCCGATCATTTGGCTCATCAACCGATTGACGATCAAGAATCAATCGAGTTTGACTTCCCAGACGAAGATGTCATGTATCTAAAGATGAAAGATTGCGATGAACCGCTACCCAGTGAAGGGCCAGAACCAGGTTCCCAGTGGGGACTTATCTTTGACGGAGCAGTCAATCATTATGGAAACGGAATTGGGGCAATCATTGTTACCCCTCAGGGTTCCCACATTCCTTTCACCGCTCGACTTACGTTCAAATGTACGAACAACGAGGCCGAATACGAAGCATGTATCATGGGTCTCGAAGAAGCAATTGATTTAAGGATCAAAAACTTGGACGTATACGGCGATTCAGCCCTGGTTATTAACCAGATAAAAGGAGATTGGAACACATACCAATCAGGATTGATTCCTTACAAAGACTACGCAAGAAGGTTGCTACCCTTCTTTAACAGAGTCGACTTTCATCACATCCCTCGTGATGAGAATCACATGGCTGATGCATTAGCCACTCTCTCTTCCATGATTAGTGTAGGTCGATGGAATGACATACCTAAGATCGACATCATGCGCCTTGAACGGCCCACTTACATCTTTGCGATTGAAGCAGTCATAGACGACAGACCTTGGTATCACGATATCAAATGCTTCCTTCAGAAACAAGAGTACCCATCTGGGGCACTCAGAAAAGACAGGAAAACCCTCAGAAGATTGGCTGGAAACTTCTTCCTGAGCGGTGACACTCTTTATAAGAGAAATTTTGATATGGTCTTGCTCCGATGCGTCGACAGACCAGAAGCAGACATGCTCATGAAAGAAATTCATGAAGGATCCTTTGGCACTCATGCCAACGGACACACAATGGCGAGAAAAATTCTCAGGGCCGGGTATTATTGGTTGACCATGGAATCCGACTGCTACAAGTACATGAGGAGGTGTCACAAGTGTCAGATATACTCCGACAAAATTCATGTACCGCCATCACATCTCAAAGTTCTTTCTTCCCCGTGGCCATTTTCCATATGGGGAATCGACATGATTGGCATGATTGAGCCCAAGGCTTCAAACGGACATCGGTTCATCCTGGTAGCCATTGATTATTTCACCAAGTGGGTTGAAGCAGCGTCATTCGCCAATGTAACCCGACAAGTGGTGGTCCGATTTATCAAAAACAATATCATATGCCGTTATGGTGTTCCGAGCCAGATCATTACTGATAATGGATCTAACTTGAACAATAAGATGATGAAAGAGTTATGCGCAGAGTTCAAGATCGAACATCATAACTCATCTCCCTACCGACCCAAGATGAATGGAGCAGTAGAAGCGGCTAACAAGAACATCAAGAGGATCGTTCAAAAGATGGTTGTAACCTATAAAGATTGGCACGAAATGCTACCCTTTGCTCTTCACGGTTATCGAACATCTATCCGCACTTCAACAGGGGCAACCCCTTTCTCTCTAGTATATGGCATGGAAGCAGTGCTCCCCATAGAAGTAGAGATCCCATCAATCCGGGTATTGATGGAAGCTCAGCTCACCGAAGCTGAATGGTGTCAAAGTCGACACGACGAACTGAACCTGATCGAAGAAAAGAGAATCACGACACTATGCCACGGTCAGTTATATCAACAGAGAATGAAAAGGGCGTTCGACAAAAAGGTCCGACCTCATATTTTCAGAAAAAGAGACCTCGTGCTCAAGAAGATACAATCATTTCTCACTGACTCTCGGGGCAAATGGACCCCGAATTATGATGGCCCCTATGTGGTCACGAAAGCTTTCTCAGGCGGCGCCTTGAGACTTGTAACCATGGACGGAGAGGAATTTGCCTACCCCACGAATGTTGATGTAGTCAAGAAATACTTCGCCTAAAAAAAACGTCTTGGTGGATTGAAAACCCGAAAGGGCGGTCCAGGCAAAAGTTAGAGACATGAAAAAAAATCATCCCGATGGATTGGAAATCTCATAGTACAATCCAGGCAAAAATTAGGGATAATGGCAAGTAACTATGTTCAACAGAGGCAAGTCCCTCAGCAGCAGTTACAGCATCATCTATCGGAGGAAATCTCCAGTCAAAGGTCATCTTCGAAGGAAGCTCAGGATGTCCCGAACTCAAAGTTGGTAGAAGGATAGTGGTCGTTATGTTTCAACGTAGCCCTTTTCCCTGTAAATTACCATTTACTTGTTAAACTTTTTCTGCTTTTAAATTAAAGATGGCATTTCTTTTGACTGTTGAACATCAGAAGAACGTCGATCGCTTCTCCCGAAGTAAGCGAACTTCAAAGTGCAGAATCAAAGTACTCCTTCTAAACCAGTTCGCCTGAATGAAGGGATTAACTGTGTCAGAGACCTTGTTTCGTCTGACATCCTCGGCCGAGTTCTCATCTCCTAAGCCCGATCAACATAGCTCCCAACGGGACTATCTCTCCTAAGCAAGGTGGAATTGCTATTTTGAATCAATGGTACTTCTTCGCCCCGCGATGGCCGAGTATCCAATTGTGTTCATCTCTTAGTCTGTATGTTGCGTCTGTTTTGTCAGCACATACATACATACATCATGCATTATTTTATTTGCATTCACATTTCATATTGCATCACTATCACTCTAGTCGGTCCTGTCCCCTAGTGGTAGAAGTCCTCTCAATCGAGTTGTCAGTTCTTGCCTCGTCAGGAAATACTGTGTCTGAACAACCTCGCTTCCAGTTTAATTCTGGAAAGAAGTTGGTCCTTGACCACTTTGATAACTTGAACCTCTGAAAAGCCAGAGAAAACTTTCAATAAGCATCACTCTTTGCCATTGAAGATGATATCCTTGCTTTCCCGGATTAAGGAAAATCCACAGAGAAAGCCTCGTGATCAGAGATTCGGCAGCATGCCAGTTTTGCTCCGAAAAACCACTGATGAGAAGGTCATTAGCACCTCAAAATTGGATCCCATCATATGGCATTTCTCCGGGAAGATCCCGAGAAAAGTATGATGTAACCCCAAACGAAAACAGTCTCTCAAGAGACTCGCTTTCCCCAGTAGAATCGACAAATGGCGTCTCCAAAACAGAGAAGTTTGTGTACCTCTACAATTCAGACGAATGGGTTCCCCAGCAAGTCTGACATCAAAACTTTTTCCACTCAAATGGCATCTCCCCAGGAAAATTCGGTGAGAAGTTTGAAGGAAAGCCGCTACGAATAGCGTCCCTTGTCAGTAAAGTTTATTGACAAAAGAAACTAAGACCAGTTCCTTGGTAGGAAACCAGGATCGAGGGGAAGTTTAAATCAGAAACTAAGACCAGTTCCTTGGTAGGAAACCAGGATCGAGGGGAAGTTTATTTCAAAAGAAACTGAGACCAGTTCTTGGTAGGAAACCAGGATCGAGGGGAAGTTTATTTCAAAAGAAACTAAGACCAGTTCTTGGTAGGAGACCAGGATCGGGGGCAAGTTTACCTTTTCTAAGCATCATTGCTTAGCTAAAGAAGATGAATGCGTAAGCTACCATTCATAACCACCATCAAAATTTTGGGTATTCCGATAATTAATCCTCTTGCACCCCGAATGCCCGAATCCCTTCGTCATTCACACCTTCGGGTCCAAGAAGATTAAATAGGGGCATCTGTAATACCCCAAATTTTGACCACTTAGATTTCCCATCATTGTGAAAATCATCATCACAATATGGATGAACCATCATGCTTTATCAGTCTCCCCAAAGATGGGTGAGCATCCAATACAATCAAAATTAGGGTTTCAAGCCCTCTCTGAGTGCTTAGACAAAGGATCAATCAAGAAAGGACTTGATCTTCAACTTGTCCAATCTCTTAAATATCCACAATGGATCAAAAAGGACTCCCACTTCAAGGATTAAGCACAAGGCTGCTCCCTTCTAGGTGGATCAAGTCTCAAGATCGACAGTGTCACCAAATTAGGGTTTTGGTCGACCAGGGCCTCCAGATGGAAATTTTCATCTGGGCACAAGGCAATGATCCAAAACATGACCTAATATACTTCATGGAACCTCATGAACCCATGCATCAAGTCAATTTTGCCTCAGGGGATGCATTCATCAAAAATTAGGAATTAGGGTTTCTTGACCTAATTCACCCCTAAGTTGACTTTTGGGACAAACCATGAGCCAAGACCTCAAGAAATGATTTGAGGGTCTCTAATATACCATATTGATCCATTTGGAACAATGTATTGATCCAAGAAGCTTGAGCAACAAGTCTCAATTTCATCTGCACCACAATTAGGGTTTTAAGGGAAAAGTCAACTATAACTTTGACTTTTGACCTAGACATGCTCCCAAACCCTAATAAATTATTGAATATACCCTATGACACCCATGGAACATGTCCATCAAGTTTGATTTAGGTCAAGGACATGATTTCCTGAAGAATTGCACAGTTTGGAATTCATCTGATAAAAAGTCAACTGTGCACAAAAGTCAACTTTGACTTTTTGAGATTTTTCACCAAAATGGATTTTTAACCCTAAAATGATGTTAATGTATGATTTGAATCATCATTCATCAAGAAAAATCAAGAAAAGTGAGATAACTTGTAAAAGAGGTAACCATAAAACTTAGAAATTTTTCTAAGTTAAAAATAAAGTGGCAAAGGTACCAACTTTGGAGGACCATAACTCCTAAACCACAAGGCCATTTTTTCTCATCCAAAGATGGATTTGTAGCCCTCATTATCACCTACAAAAACTTCAACTACAAGTCATTCCAATTCATTAAGGATTTTGAGTTATGGAGTGATCAAAGTGGCTGAAAAGTGAAAATGTCACTTTTTTCAACACTTAGTGAAATTTTCACTAAGTCAGATTCTGCCTCACTTTTTGCCAAATGTAGGGGGATTTTTCACTTGGAATCAAAAGATATCAAAACCAAACTTGTTCAAACAGTTGTTGTATCATGTAAGAGCTTTCCAAAATGGCCAAGAACATTGCCAAATTCAACCTACACCATGAGATACAACCTTGCCAAGTTGCCTTGCTGAAATCTGTCAAGGCAAGGCAGAATTTGCAACTTTGGTCGATTTGCCAAAATCAGCCAAATTCAATTGCTCCTATCCACTTGGACACCTCAGAGGATTGAATCTAAAGGGGACAATCACTGAGCCAAGCCTCCAAAGTCCATGGAACAAGAAATAGCATGTTGAACCTAGAATGGCCAAAATAGGGACAAGACTTCAAATTTGGAATGAGGCATTCAATGGAACCATCAAGGTGGCATGGACTGAGCCATTCTCATCTGAAATCAGTCAAGACTTATACCAAGGGAACCAAAGCTCTGTGCCCTAACCTCTAGTCAATGGCTAGAGGAGACTTGGATTTTCATTTGCCAACATTGGCCAAACCTACATACCAGCTGCCATGCACTATTCCTTGCAAAACAAACTTGCTCTACTATAAATAGAGCTCAATTATGGTCATTTTGAGTACACCAAAGCCATGTAACAGATGCTTTCCTCAAAATCTCTTCTTTCACTCCAATTTTGCCTTCTAAGGCAAGTCACTATCGGGTTTTGAGTTTGAGAGCAATTCCAATCAAACCAATCACTCACACACCTCACATACATCACATATGAGCTGATCAAACACTTAGATTACTTCTGAAACATCAATTTCATAAAATCACCAGCTGGTTGCTCAAGGTTTTAACCAAAGTACAGCTGAGGTACCACAAAATGATCCAGCCAATTTCAATCAAATCCAACCATCCAAACACAATCCATAGGGTGTAGGGAAGCTGTTCAGATCATCACCACTCATCTGTAACACCTCCAAATCAAAAATCACTTTGAACTTGCTGTCACGACTTGGAGGTAAGCACATACTTGGTCATCTCTCAATCTATGCATATTTCCTCGCACAATAATTTGGCCATATGTTCATAATCATGCATGGAATATTTTCCCTCAATTAATTGCATTGTTTGAATCGTGTATCAAAAATCCTAGCCTTCATGCAGAAATTAGGGTTCTTGAGGTCTCTTCGTGATTTCTTGTTGTATGTTTAATTTAAATGAAATTAAAGTACATAGACATGATCGTGAGGTTGAGGCGAGCATAATGATATGTGGATTGCATGATATGATTACGTATTCATGGAGATTGGATAGAAAATGCAAATCTGAGAAACCAAGAACACGTGCGTGTTCTTCAGCTGTTCTTGGCTCCATTTTTAGAAATTCAAATATTTGAATTTTGTGATTTTGTTTAATTGATTCAAAAATTAATTTCTCTCTGAGTTTTAATGATTTTGAGTTGATTCTTTTTTTAATAATTCACAAAAATGTTAAAATATTTTATTTTCACAAAAAATCCCAAAAATATTATTTATTTCATATAATTGATATTTTTGTAAAGAATTAATATTTTGATTGTTTTTGGCATTTTAAATATTTTTTCTACATTGATTTTGCAACTTTTAATGCTTTCTAATTATTTTGTAGGTCAATACTTAATTTTTGAAGCATTAATCCAAGATCACAATTTGTTTTCCATGTGTTAAACAATTTTTGATCATTTTAATTGAATTTTTATTCAATTAAATACATTTTGAAAACAAATTAGGGTTTTGGATTAATTCAACCCTCATAAATCATTTTCAAAACACTTTGGGCCTCTTGAGAGAGTGTAAGACCCATCCCCCCTTGTACAAAAACTTTTTGGGCCACACTCATTGTATAAGTCCCTCTGTACAAGTAAACGGCGCGATCGTCGCCCGTTTAAAAATAAAAATCATCTGGGCCTCTCCTTGAGCTATAAGACCCATTCAAAACACTTTGGGCCTCTATTAGAGTGTAAGACCCAATCCCCCTTTTAACCAAAACATTTTGGGCCTCACTTATTGTATAAGTCCCTCTGCGTTAAAAGAAAACCTCGGCGCGATCGCCATTTTTAAACGAAAAATCATTTGGGCCTACCCTCGTGTTATAAGCCCCACTCTTTTCTTTAAACCTTTTTGGGCCTCTTGAGAGAGTGTAAGACCCATCCCTTTGTACAGAAAACATTTTTGGGCCCCAGTCACTTGTATAAGTCCCGCTGTACAAAGTCAAACAGTGTGCTCATTGATAAAACCCTGGGCCTCTCCTTGAGCTGTAAGCCCCAAATCTTCCTTTTTCAAAGCACTTTCTCCTTTGATTTTGAATATACTGTTGTTTTCAATCTTTCTTTGTTGAACAACTAACCAAACAGCATGGAAGCACTACAACCGAGTAAGTGGTTATCGCTTTCATTTACTGCTTTCATATTATAAACTGTATTGTGGGGCTGCTCACTGTAAGTCTCCTTTCATAAACTCATATCTACTGTGTAATAATAGTATATATATTTCGAGTTTCCCCGGCAACTACGTCTAGAACTAGGTGACGCCGTTTCATTTATTCATAGAAATAGACGCCTAGATCCCCAATAGGAGCACCAGATACAGTCTTCTCTTCGGCTGTCCTCCTTAGGAATCGTCAAGAAGCTCTACTCCCCAAGATGAATGTATTCTCCATGAATGGCATCTTTGAGTTTCTTCCAAATTCTCAAACTTTCCTGACTTGATCTATTCCTTGTGGATAGCTTGCCTTGAATGTCTCGGGGTTTGGGTACCCACTACGGTCATAATCTTGGACCTTAACTAAGGAACCCTCTTTAAAAGTTAAAAGTCACTGGATAGTAAACCTCGCACGTTTACCAGTGGTTTTTATCTTTAAAAGAGTTATCTCTCCTAATGGAAAGGAGATGATAGACCCACGGGCTTCTTAAAAGCATCGGCCTCCTCTTGGGCATTATTCAAGGACACTACAGCTTCTTAGAAGTATTCACAGCCTCCTCTTAGGCTTCGTATAATGATCTCTTCCTTCGGGAATGATAGCCTCCTCTTGGGCTTCGTACAAGGACCCGTCGGCTTCTTAAAAGTTTCCAGCCTCCTCTTGGGCTTCGTACAAATTGTCCCGACGACCTCCTAGAGGTATAGGAACAGAACCTAGTCATCCTCATAGAACAGTCCTTTCATAGAGTCTACTACTGTTTCTCAAAGCATAGTACAAAAGAAAAAAACTCTAGACTTGGACAGTCTAACTTCCTTGAGTCTCAAAGACATTCTCAAGTGACCCCTTCGTTAAATAGGAAGGAAACCCGCAGACTCGGACAGTCTCGATACCCTTTGGATTTCCCGTTTCCTCAAAGAGAAGGAAATATCCCTGATCCTCAAATCAAATCCCTGAGTACATTGTTGCTCATATATAAGAACTAATTTTCTCTTTTAAAATCAGTATATTGGATCTGTCACTCAACTGAAACAAACCTTTAGCCTCCATCTCGGGCTTCGTACGAGATACAAAAACACTCTCTTGTTGAGTATCAAAGACTCTCTTGTTGAGTCAAACTTTTAGCCTCTCTCTCGGGCTTTGTACGAGACACATAAGAGACTCCCTCTTTGAGTTAATCCCTCATTCGCCTCCATCTCGGGCTTTGTACGAGATACAAAAAGGTTCTTATTGAGCCAAACAAACAATCGCCTCCATCTCGGGCTTCATACGAGATACAAAAAACTCCCTTGTTGAGTCAAATAGCCTCCATCTCGGGCTTTATACGAGATACCAAAAGACTCCATCGTCGGGTCAAAATCTTTTAGCCTCTCTCTCGGGCTTTGTACGGGACACAAAATAGCCTCCTCTTAGGCTTTGTATAATGATTTTCCTAGCGGAAATTAGCCTCCTCTTAGGCTTTGTATAATGAATTTCCTAGCGGAAATTAGCCTCCTCTTAGGCTTTGTATAATGATTTTCCTAGCGGAAATTAGCCTCCTCTTAGGCTTTTGTATAAGAAAGCCACTGGTTGATCCAATCAACCTTTTAGCATCAAAGCTGTGCCTCGTTCACAGTACACAAACATCAACAATTCCTCCCCTTCATCTAATCGCTGTAAGCGGCAAGCCTCTGGATCATCTATATCCACGCCACTGTCCCTCTTTTAGCATGAGAAATTCCTAAGGAAAGATGGCATTGCTCTACACTGAGTTAAAGTCTTCTCCTTCAGGTTAAAACCCTTTCTTCGGAAATTATGGCATTGCTCGGATCCGCGTATCCCAGTTAAAGTAATTCTCCTTCCCCCTCTTTAGAGATGACAAATTCTCCCTAAAGTCGAGGTCTTTCAGCTTCACGTCTTGGGCTTTGAACAAGACACAAATAGACCTTTCAGCTTCACATCTTGGGCTTTGAACAAGATACAAACCACCTTTCGCTTCACGTCTTGGGCTTTGAACAAGACACCAAAAACCAATTTCCTCCCATAGAATAGGAGGAACTACGAACGCTCTGATTTCCCTGTTTCGGTAAACGAGAATACGTAGGCATAAGACGTGTAGGGAAGCTGTTCAGATCATCACCACTCATCTGTAACACCTACAAATAAAAAATCACTTTGAACTTGCTGTCACGACTTGGAGGTAAGCACATACTTGGTCATCTCTCAATCTATGCATATTTCCTCGCACAATAATTTGGCCATATGTTCATAATCATGCATGGAATGTTTTCCCTCAATTAATTGCATTGTTTGAATCGTGTATCAAAAATCCTAGCCTTCATGCAGAAATTAGGGTTCTTGAGATCTCTTCGTGATTTCTTGTTGTATGTTTAATTTAAATGAAATTAAAGTACATAGACATGATCGTGAGGTTGAGGCGAGCATAATGATATGTGGATTGCATGATATGATTACGTATTCATGGAGATTGGATAGAAAATGCAAATCTGAGAAACCAAGAACACGCGCGTGTTCTTCAGCTGTTCTTGGCTCCATTTTTAGAAATTCAAATATTTGAATTTTGTGATTTTGTTTAATTGATTCAAAAATTAATTTCTCTCTGAGTTTTAATGATTTTGAGTTGATTCTTTTTTTAATAATTCACAAAAATGTTAAAATATTTTATTTTCACAAAAAATCCCAAAAATATTATTTATTTCATATAATTGAAATTTTTGTAAAGAATTAATATTTTGATTGTTTTTGGCATTTTAAATATTTTTTCTACATTGATTTTGCAACTTTTAATGCTTTCTAATTATTTTGTAGGTCAATACTTAATTTTTGAAGCATTAATCCAAGATCACAATTTGTTTTCCATGTGTTAAACAATTTTTGATCATTTTAATTGAATTTTTATTCAATTAAATACATTTTGAAAACAAATTAGGGTTTTGGATTAATTCAACCCTCATAAATCATTTTCAAAACACTTTGGGCCTCTTGAGAGAGTGTAAGACCCATCCCCCCTTGTACAAAAACTTTTTGGGCCTCACTCATTGTATAAGTCCCTCTGTACAAGTAAACGGCGCGATCGTCGCCCGTTTAAAAATAAAAATCATCTGGGCCTCTCCTTGAGCTATAAGACCCATTCAAAACACTTTGGGCCTCTATTAGAGTGTAAGACCCAATCCCCCTTTTAACCAAAACATTTTGGGCCTCACTTATTGTATAAGTCCCTCTGCGTTAAAAGAAAACCTCGGCGCGATCGCCATTTTTAAACGAAAAATCATTTGGGCCTACCCTCGTGTTATAAGCCCCACTCTTTTCTTTAAACCTTTTTGGGCCTCTTGAGAGAGTGTAAGACCCATCCCTTTGTACAGAAAACATTTTTGGGCCCCAGTCACTTGTATAAGTCCCGCTGTACAAAGTCAAACAGTGTGCTCATTGATAAAACCCTGGGCCTCTCCTTGAGCTGTAAGCCCCAAATCTTCCTTTTTCAAAGCACTTTCTCCTTTGATTTTTAATATACTGTTGTTTTCAATCTTTCTTTGTTGAACAACTAACCAAACAGCATGGAAGCACTACAACCGAGTAAGTGGTTATCGCTTTCATTTACTGCTTTCATATTATAAACTGTATTGTGGGGCTGCTCACTGTAAGTCTCATTTCATAAACTCATATCTACTGTGTAATAATAGTATAGATATTTCGAGTTTCCCCGGCAACTACGTCTAGAACTAGGTGACGTCGTTTCATTTATTCATAGAAATAGACGCCTAGATCCCCAATAGGAGCACCAGATACAGTCTTCTCTTCGGCTGTCCTCCTTAGGAATCGTCAAGAAGCTCTACTCCCCAAGATGAATGTATTCTCCATGAATGGCATCTTTGAGTTTCTTCCAAATTCTCAAACTTTCCTGACTTGATCTATTCCTTGTGGATAGCTTGCCTTGAATGTCTCGGGGTTTGTGTACCCACTACGGTCATAATCTTGGACCTTAACTAAGGAACCCTCTTTAAAAGTTAAAAGTCACTGGATAGTAAACCTCGCACGTTTACCAATGGTTTTTATCTTTAAAAGAGTTATCTCTTCTAATGGAAAGGAGATGATAGACCCACGGGCTTCTTAAAAGCATCGGCCTCCTCTTGGGCATTATTCAAGGACACTACGGCTTCTTAGAAGTATTCACAGCCTCCTCTTAGGCTTCGTATAATGATCTCTTCCTTCGGGAATGATAGCCTCCTCTTGGGCTTCGTACAAGGACCCGTCGGCTTCTTAAAAGTTTCCAGCCTCCTCTTGGGCTTCGTACAAATTGTCCCGACGACCTCCTAGAGGTATAGGAACAGAACTTAGTCATCCTCATAGAACAGTCCTTTCATAGAGTCTACTACTGTTTCTCAAAGCATAGTACAAAAGAAAAAAACTCTAGACTTGGACAGTCTAACTTCCTTGAGTCTCAAAGACATTCTCAAGTGACCCCTTCGTTAAATAGGAAGGAAACCCGCAGACTCGGACAGTCTCGATACCCTTTGGATTTCCCGTTTCCTCAAAGAGAAGGAAATATCCCTGATCCTCAAATCAAATCCCTGAGTACATTGTTGCTCATATATAAGAACTAATTTTCTCTTTTAAAATCAGTATATTGGATCTGTCACTCAACTGAAACAAACCTTTAGCCTCCATCTCGGGCTTCGTACGAGATACAAAAACACTCTCTTGTTGAGTATCAAAGACTCTCTTGTTGAGTCAAACTTTTAGCCTCTCTCTCGGGCTTTGTACGAGACACATAAGAGACTCCCTCTTTGAGTTAATCCCTCATTCGCCTCCATCTCGGGCTTTGTACGAGATACAAAAAGGTTCTTATTGAGCCAAACAAACAATCGCCTCCATCTCGGGCTTCATACGAGATACAAAAAACTCCCTTGTTGAGTCAAATAGCCTCCATCTCGGGCTTTATACGAGATACCAAAAGACTCCATCGTCGGGTCAAAATCTTTTAGCCTCTCTCTCGGGCTTTGTACGGGACACAAAATAGCCTCCTCTTAGGCTTTGTATAATGATTTTCCTAGCGGAAATTAGCCTCCTCTTAGGCTTTGTATAATGAATTTCCTAGCGGAAATTAGCCTCCTCTTAGGCTTTGTATAATGATTTTCCTAGCGGAAATTAGCCTCCTCTTAGGCTTTTGTATAAGAAAGCCACTGGTTGATCCAATCAACCTTTTAGCATCAAAGCTGTGCCTCGTTCACAGTACACAAACATCAACAATTCCTCCCCTTCATCTAATCGCTGTAAGCGGCAAGCCTCTGGATCATCTATATCCACGCCACTGTCCCTCTTTTAGCATGAGAAATTCCTAAGGAAAGATGGCATTGCTCTACACTGAGTTAAAGTCTTCTCCTTCAGGTTAAAACCCTTTCTTCGGAAATTATGGCATTGCTCGGATCCACGTATCCCAGTTAAAGTAATTCTCCTTCCCCCTCTTTAGAGATGACAAATTCTCCCTAAAGTCGAGGTCTTTCAGCTTCACGTCTTGGGCTTTGAACAAGACACAAATAGACCTTTCAGCTTCACATCTTGGGCTTTGAACAAGATACAAACCACCTTTCGCTTCACGTCTTGGGCTTTGAACAAGACACCAAAAACCAATTTCCTCCCATAGAATAGGAGGAACTACGAACGCTCTGATTTCCCTGTTTCGGTAAACGGGAATACGTAGGCATAAGATTGAAAGAAAAATCTTAGCGAGCACAATCAACAAAAAACCCAAATCCCATATCTCCATCAATCAAAAGCAGTAATTCAAAAAGCATTAGTCCTAACATCATAATCCTTGTTCCCCGCCAGAAACCTTCAGCCTAGATAAAAAGAGAGAAACCTGTATTGGCGAAATACGAAGAACCAGTACAAAGGCCCCCCCACATTGATAGCATCCGTAACCTAACAGACCGCTGTTTAAACTCAGTATGCAAAGCAGGGTTAATTGGAGACATCTATTTCCCTTCCTTCATCAGCTCACAATAGGATAAAAAATGAATCGACCTGTAGTTTTAAGCTCAAACCGCAGAGAGCGACCAGCGCTTAAGAACCGCGTCCAAAATTGCTCGCTACAGGATCATCTCACAGTAACAATCCCATCCCGCCAAAGGAAACCAGACAGACCAGAATATATGATGCATGATATAAATAAAATGCAATAAAGGCGGTAAAGTAAAGCGATAAAGCTGTAAATAAAAGCAGTAAAGCTATACTAAAGCAAAACAAAGCAAACACCCAATAAGCAGAAACAAACAAGCGCTAGGAGAGACTCGCATCGGGGAGGGACCAGCAAGAGGTCAACTTTCCCCAGCAGAGTCGCCAGCTGTCGCTCCCGGGATTTTCATCCAGGTACAAATGCGAAAGTGGCGCGGAAAGAAAGAAAGAGAGTCGCCAGCTAGGCATTTTTATCCCAAAGAAAGGGAAAGATGATGATGCACAAACCCAGGAGAAAGGAAAGAATGAGGTCTCGCGAACCAAAGAGAAAGGGTAAGGGAGTCGGTTACGTGAAGGGAAGGTTATCGCACCCCTTCACGTCCGTCGTACTCGACGGGATCCACGCTTGAAGTACTGCTCAAAGGGTGATAGAAAAGATGCTGAAAAAGGAATGGAAAGAGAACGAGAAATAAATGTAGGGAAAATAAAAGAAGTGCTTGAATGAGCCCTACCCCACTGCCTACGTATCTCATCGGGAACATGAGAATCAGAGCGACGTAGTTCCCCTAACTAAGGGAAAACTGTTTGTGTTTTTTAGGGAACGACTAATGTTCTAGCTCAGGTGTTGCAGGCTCGCTGAATCGAGTGCGTTACCATATTGCAAGAGAACAAGGAGAAGCACGTTCGCACGTTGAGAGTGAGTGAGATGAGAAGAGAATTCCCGAGGGAAAGACGTTATTGTTTGTTTAAAGTGTTTTAGAAGTTTTTTATTTGAAGTGTTTTGCATAGGTAAGTGTACCTAAGTCTTTTTCAATGGAATGTGCATCTCATGCATCATTCCAAAATGAAATGATGATGAAGTACACTAAGTATGAGGAAGATCCTCAAACTAACTTCCAAAGTTAAAGGCTTAAGCACACTAGCCTATTCCCTTTATTAAATGTTTTTGTTGTTTTTAAATGCAGAAGTATTTTGATTTTTGTTTGTGAAATCACTTCATGTTAAGACTTGTACGTCATGCTAGAAAACCTACAACACATTCCAAGATGGAATGTATGCAAGCCCCCCCCCCCCCCCCCCCCATGGAATAAGGCTCATGACACATGAAGATATTTCTACCTTTATTAGGTGTTTTGAAGTTGTTTTGAGATGAGAAAGGAAAGACTCAAAAGAGAAGCAAAGGTAAAGATTAAAGGGGACTAAGACTCAAACCTTAATGTTGTCATGCTTGGAGATCCTAAGAGTTAAGTGTGGTATGAGAACCCTAAGCTAAAAGAAGAGAGAAGAAGAACAAGAGGTAACATAACTCACTTCTTAGATAGAAGATGAGTTATGAACCAAGAGGGAGAAGAAGGAAGTTGAACAAATAAAGCATTAAAATGTTTTGCACAAACACAAAAGAGAAAAATTTAAAGAGATGAGGGAAGAAGGTGTGTGTGGAAGCATATCCACACACTCAACTTACCATTAGCCCCTGAAAATGTTAGCAAAACTACTTACAAGTAATGAAGTAAGGAAAGACTAACAAGTAAAGATCCAACAAGTTAAGAACTAAAAGAATAAAGGTTCTAAGGGTTGAGAAGTACTCAAGGTCAGTATGTACACCAAAAGGAAGTCCTCTAAGGTTAAGGTACCAAACCCAAGCAAACTTTGCACAAACAATGTCTTAAACATCAAAGAAATGCACCATGAAAGTAGTTGATGAAAGATGAATAAAAATGCAAAATGAACATGTATTTATGCTTAATGAAATGTCAAGGTCAGAAGTATAAATCATTTATGAATGTCTTATAATACTCATAAACAATCATACAAGTCATGGATGAAATGATTCAAGTGGAAGAAAATAGATGAAGAAGAAATGAAAAGGGAAGAAACAAGTTTCAATTAGATGCACAAATTTACATGTTAAAGATGCATGACATATGAAATGAGTATGAATGCATATAGACCAGTAGCATACAATTGATGATATGTAAATTATATAAATGAAATGGCATACTCAATGCAAACACAAATCATGTAGAGCACAAGAAGAAATGAGATGTGGAATTAGGTCAAAATTGCAAGTTAAAATGCATAAACACACATCAAAGGTAAGCACAAATAAAAAAGACCTATAATCATGATATAAGATGACTTTTAATGTCAGATAAATTACCTATAAAACATCTCATCAATAAATGCAAAGCAACTTGTTCAAACCAAACACAAAACTCCAAAACAAATCACTTAAGGATCAACATGTATTAGTACACCTAAAATGAATTAAAAACACACTAGAGAGGTGGGAAAAATTACAAGAATCCTATCACATGCAGCACAATCAGGGATCAAGCACATCACAAAATTATAGTTCAAAACCTTTTAAGGATCATACTCAAACATGCCTCACAAGTTCACAAAGATCAAACACTATGGATGCACAAAGAAATGGTTTAAATGCTATACCAAAATGATTTTAAAAATATGAGAAAAATGTTTTTAAATGCATTAAGATGTTTTTTAGACATGAAAAAAATAATGAGTGCAAAAGTATTTTAGAACTATGCAAAATAAATGGATGAAGTTCAAGTATCAATGAAGAATCACTTTGAGAAAGAAATTAATAGAAAATTATAAAAAATATGAACTAAAATCAATAAAGTCAGAATTAAAAATAATAGAAAATTATTTTTATGTGTCAAGATAATATGTGAATTTATTTGGAATTTTTAGAGTTGAATTAGTATTTTTAATAAAATAAAATGGAAACAATATGAAAACGAATTTAGAAACAAAAGAAATAAAAGGGAGGTGCAGACATAGCAATTTTCACGTTGGAAAATGTTTGGGCTTACAAAGTAGGGGGTTCAGATAGCAGATTAAGTCCAGTCTAATAAAGCGCGTGTGTGTGTGTGGTTAAGGTGTACATTAGTCAAACATTTGACTCAATCTGAGCCATACGATCAGGTCATGATGAGATTATCAAAGAAGCAATTCAATCTAAAGGATCAGAATGCACATACACCACAATAAACATACACGCACACATAGGGAAGAAGTCAAAAGTCAATTATTCAGAAAGAGAAAGTCACGTGAGGGGGAGTGTGTTCATTTATGCGCTGACACTCTAATGGCCTTAGGATCAAACAAATCTAACGGTTGTGATATAAACTGAGCCTTAAACCCTAGTTGAACCTCATCGGCCGGAGAAGGACCTCCGGTCATCTTCTCCGGCCATCTCCGGCAACTGTAAATGTCACATGCTTCCAGAAATTCACAAGGCATACATCAATCGAAAGCTGAAGTTACGTAGATCAAGAATCTAGCAAAATATTTCACATATCATGCATAATCAAAGAGAAACGAACGATCAAAGTTTGCCCTAAGTTTGGATCTACACCTCTAAAAGGTCTATCAACTAGCTAGAACAATCACATTGCTTCTATTAAGCTATAATCAGCATGAAACAAGCTTAAAACAAACTAAATATACAAGAATTAGTTCAATTAAAACAAACCTGAAAGAGCGAAATCCTTCGGTTAAAAGAAATCCAGAGGTGAGGCTTTGAATCCTTGAGCTCTAATGTGGCCAAATAAAGGCTTCCAAAGCTATGAAATCATAGAAAACTTGATGCTTCACTCTGCAACAGATCCATAATGTTGATGCTATGCTTGATTGTAATTCCTTGATGATGAAGAGTGAAGAAGTGTGGATGAAGATGATGATGAAATCGTGCAGAGAGAGAGAGAGAGAGAGAGAGAGAATTCAGAGAGAAACTTGAGAGTGAAGTTGGTGAAATGTGTGAAATGAAGTGTTCCCTCAAAATCTGTTAGAGAAGCTTTATTTATATCTATGGTTAGTGGTTAACCATCACAGTTGATGGTTAGAACCTGAGTTAGGTTGGTGGTGAGTGTAGCAATGAGAGGGTGGGTGAACTAAACAATTTGAAATGAAGAGGGAGTAGAACTGTATGGTGTTGTTGTTGTTTATTTATGGGAGCATGGTAAGGAATGATGGTGATGATGTATGTTGTTGTAGCATGCTTGTTGGACAAGTTTTCATCTCATTTCTTCTTTGATGTATGGAGCAAGTATGGCATGTATGTGTAAGAATATGTGGTTTGTCCAAATGAGGTAATGGGAAAGTGTTTGTATGCGTGTGAACTGATTGGAACAACATCAAACAATGCCAAGCATCATCCTATTTTTGGTAGCAACACATTCAATGGAAATGTGGAAGTTTGAAGGAATATTTCTTTGTGTAGGGTGGATGGAATAAGGAGTTTTTGATGGCTATGGAAAGAGGGAACATGGTAGAACATGTTTGATGTTTGAATCCAAGTGAAACAATGCCTTTAAGGTGATGGAAAATGACTTAGAACACAAGGATGTGAGACTGCATCATGGGCGAGGCAAGTGGTGACATGCATGGCAACATGGCCTATGGACATTTCAGTGTGAAACCTCTCCCTTTGAACCCTCATATGACCTTCAGAACATGTTTAAATGAAAAAATGTCCAACATCAAAGTTGAAGAGGACATGGAGATGAACAACTTTGATGTTCAACAATTTTTCATTTGAAGCCTTCTTGATGGAGAAAATTGGCTTAACATTTGGCACACCAAGTGTTTGATGAAATTATGGCCTGGGGGCCTGAACTTGCCTTGCCATGACTTGAGATTTGCCTTGATTTTGTCAAACTTTGATTGATCATAACTCTCTCAATTTTGATCCAATGGAAGAGTTCTTGGTATGGATTTGAAGCTTGGAATGTGATCTTTAATTGGCTCAACTTGGGCTTGAAGTTTGAAGCTTTTATCTTGAAGAAAGAATGCTTTGAAGTAGAGTGCAAAATGGTCCAAACTTGCCATTTTTGGAACCCCTAAATTTCTAAAAATGGCAACTTTGTACAATTCTTGATTTTTGATGATTCTATTGACATTTCTTGATCAAATCTTGTCCAATGAACATATGTAACTTGAATTTCATGAATTTGACCTTAAAAAGTCAGGAGTTGACTTTTTCCTTTGCACAGTTGACTTTTCCCCAAATTTCTTGATTCCCAAGCAACTGATCAATTGAACCTCTTTTGAAATGAACCAATGGGCAATCTTCCATCCTTAGATACTTGACATCATGTAGAAAACATTGAGATCAAGTTTGAACCAAAATTTCATCAGGAGACTGCTTAAATCACAAACCCTAATTTTGACTGCTTTTGATAGGAGATGATGAACTGTCCAACCTTCTTGATGAATTCCCATCTTCTAATGACTTGTGGGATCAAAATGAGATAATATATAATATAAGAGACCCTTGAGGCTTGTTGGGAGACCCTTGGCTCTTGCTCTCTTGCTCTGGATACTCAATACTCTTAAAACCACTGATCACATACCCTATGCTGAATGCAAGAATGAATGCTTTATTTTTTCTATGACTTGAATGCAATGCAATGCAATGAAAGCACATGCTAAATGATATGAAAAGCGAGAGGGCAAATTTTGGGGTATTACAGTAGGCATGAAGTCTAAGTTCCTCGAGTTCATGGATATCTAAAATTCTTTTCTCCCTTGCTGCTGTGTAGTTCATATTTAGGGTCTTAATGGCCTAATAAGCTTTATGCTCTAGTTATACAGGCAGGTGGCAAGACTTGCCATAAACCATTTTAAATGGCGTGGTTCCTATCGAGGTCTTGTAAGCTGTCCTATAAGCCCACAGAGCCTCATAAAGTTTAGTAGACCAATCCTTCTTGGAAGTTGCAACGACTTTTTCTAAGATTTGTTTGATCTCCCTATTTGACACCTCGACTTGCCCACTGGTTTGAGGGTGGTAGGGTGTTGCTACTCGGTGTCGGACTCCATATTTAAGCAATAGCTTCCCAAAGACATTTGAAATGAAATGGGATCCGCCATCACTAATGACAACTCTTGGCACACCGAACCTAGGAAAGATTGTGTTTTTAAAGAGCTTAATCACCACTCATGCATCATTTGTAGGAGAAGCTATTGCCTAAATCCATTTTGATACGTAATCGACTGCAACGAGTATGTACTTATTACCAAAAGAAGACAAAAAGGGTCCCATGAAATTTATACCCCATACGTCAAAGACTTCCACTTCTATGATCCCTTTCTGTGGCATCTCATCGCGTCTAGAGATGTTCCCAGTGCATTGACACCGGTCGCAATTTAGAACAGCGATGTGGACATCCTTCCAAAGATTTGGCCAGAAGAGACCAGATTGTAAGATCTTTGCGCATGTTTTTGAAGTACTTTCATGCCCTCCATAGGGTGCTGCATGACAATGAGATATGACATCAGCTACTTCCGATTCAAGGACGCATCGACGAAATATTCCAACGGCGCCTCTCTTGAAAAGTAGGGGTTCATCCCAATATTAGTGTTTAAGATCATGGAAAAACTTTTTCTTTTGTTGGTATGTTAAGTCTGGTGGAAGCACCCCAACTTCTAGGTAGTTGACAAAGTCAGCATACCACGACAGTGTGGTCTTCCAGCAAATTGATTCTACTACTTCATTAGTTTATGCTTCATTAAATATCAAGGAATATTCGACTGTCTCGCTTTCACTTTCTAACTGGTCTACTAGTCTATCATAAGGGAATTTGTCATTAATTGGCACTTCTTCGGGTCTCAGATACTCAATCCTAGAGAGATGATCTGCCACTACATTTTCGGTGCATTTCTTATCCTTGATTTCCAAGTCAAATTCTTGCAAAAGCAAAATCCATCTTAAGAGTCTTGGTTTGGCATCCTTCTTAGTCAACAGGTATCTAATTGTGGGATGATCAGTATAGACAATAATTTTGCTCCCACTAGGTAGAAATGAAATTTATCTAAGGCAAACACAACTGCAAGGAGTTCCTTTTCGGTGGTGGCGTAGTTCATCTGTGCATTGTCCAAGGTTCTACTCGCATAGTAAATAGCATGAAGCTTCTTATCTTTCCTTTGTCCTAGGACAGCGCCTACAGCGTAGTCACTGGCGTCACACATAATTTCAAATGGTATACTCCAATCAGGTGGTTGCATGATGGGTGCCGTAAGAAGAGCGTTTTTAAGGTGTTCGAATGCCTTCAAGCAATCCTCATCAAAAATGAATTCGGCATCTTTCATCAACAGCTCAGTCAGTGGTTTTGTGATTTTAGAGAAATCTTTAATGAATCGATGGTAAAATCCGGCGTGTCCTAAGAAACTGCGAATTTCTCTAACCGTTTTCGGAGGTTGAAGGTTTTCTATAATTTCTATTTTTGCTTTATCTACTTCAATACCTCTGTCAGATACTACATGCCCAAGAACTATTCCTTGCCTCACCATGAAATGGCATTTCTCCCAATTAAGCACTAGGTTTACTTTAACGCATCGTTCAAGTACCATCTCAAGGTTTTATAAACAATTTTCGAAACTTCCCCCACATACGGAGAAATCGTCCATAAATACTTCCATTATGTCGTCTATGAAATCTGCAAAGATCGACATCATGCATCTCTGAAACGTTGCGGGAGCGTTACACAGTCCAAACGACATTCTTCGATAGGCAAAATTACCATAGGGACAGGTGAACGTAGTCTTTTCTTGGTCATCAGGATGAATATGAATTTGAAAGAATCCTGAGTATCCGTCAAGATAACAAAAATGAGAGTGTTTAGCTAGCCGTTCAAGTATCTGATCTATGAAAGGTAAAGGAAAATGGTCTTTATGAGTGGCTTTATTTAGCTTCCCATAGTCTATACACATTCTCCATCCAGTTTGAATTTGCTTTGCTACAGATTCGCCTTTCTCGTTGCTAACAGCCGTAACACCTCCCTTCTTCGGTACGACATGCACAGGGCTGACCCAATTACTGTCAGATATCGGGTATATAATTCCTGCTTCTAATAGTTTTTGCACCTCCTTTTTTACTACATCACTCAAGATGGGATTTAATCTTCTCTGATGCTCTCTAGAGGTTTTACAGTCCTCTTCTAGCATAATGCGATGCATATATATAGAGGGACTTATTCTTTTTAGATCTGAGATGTTGTAACCTAAAGCCGTATGATACTTTCTTAAGACATGTAGTAGTTTTTCGGTCTCTATTTGTCCTAAGTCGGCATTGACTATTACCGATCGCTCGAGCTCAGTGTCTAGGAATTCATACCTTAAATCTTTGGGTAGTGTTTTGAGTTCTATAGAAGGTTTCTTTGGACATGGCATTGAATCAGGTGTTAGTGCTAGGCATTCCCTTAGACTGTCATCTTCGTATGGCTCACGACAATTATCGTCTTCGAATATTAGAGGTGCTGGAATCTTTAGCACTTCAGTGTACTTAGTTGGTTCCTTCTCCATTTCTCTAACGCATTCATCGATAACATCTAGGAAACAACATGAATCATCTATAGATGGAGCTTTTAGGAATTGGGCCAAGATAAATTCAACTTTCTCTTCCCCAACTTCAAAATTTAGTTTTCCTTTCTTAACATCGATGATGGCTCCGGCTGTTGTTAAAAACGGACTTTCTAAAATAATGGGTATGTTCGAATCTTCCTTAATGTCCATTATCACAAAATCAGTAGGGATATAGAACTGACCTATACGAACGGGTACGTTCTCTAGCATGCCAACAGGATATTTAATAGAACGGTCTGCTAGTTGTAATGACATTTTTGTCGGCCTTAGTTCCCCTAAGTCGAGTTTCTTGCATGTGGAAAATGGCATCAAGCTAACATTGGCTCCTAAATCGCATAGTGCTTTGTCTATGATAGATTTTCCGATTACACAAGGTATGGAAAAACTGTCTGGATCTTTCAGCTTAGGAGGCATGTTGTTTTGAATTATAGCGCTACACTCAGCAGTGAGCATAATAGTTTCATTATCCTCGAGCTTTTACTTATTTGACAAAATCTCTTTGAGAAATTTTGCATATGAAGGTATTTGCGTAATAGCTTCTATGAAAGGTATGGTTATATTCAGTTGTTTTAGAAGCTCTACGAATTTCTTAAATTGTCCTTCATTTTTGGATTTGACAAATCTTTGAGGATAAGGTACAGGTGGTTTGTATGGTGGCGGAGGCACGTAGGGTGTTTCTTTCTCTGCGGCCTCTTCGCTTTTATCTTCCGTATCACTAGTTGGTTCTCTTACTTTTTCAATTCCCTTTGATGAATTTTGGTGCATGGCTGAATTTTGGAATCTCGGGTCAACTGGTCCATCGTATTCTGTTCCGCTTCGCAAAGTGATAGCATTAGCATGACCTTTTGGATTTGGTTGTGGTTGGCCAGGAAATACTCCAGCGGGGGCTGCTATAGTTGATTGTTGTTGGGATACTTGAGAAATTTGAGTTTCTAACATTTTGTTGTGAGTAGCCATAGCATCAAGTTTACTTGACAATTGTTTCATCAATTCACTCGTATGAGCGTTTTGATTTGCGAATTCTTTGTTTTGTTGAACTTGAGCTTTCATAAAGTTTTCCATCATGATTTCCATATTCGATTTTCTAGGTGGTTGTGGTGCAGATGGTGGTCCTTTCTGGTAACCAGGTGGAATAACAGGTGCTGGGTTTGGTGGTTATAAAGCATTGTTATTCTTGTATGAAAAATTTGGGTGATTTCTCCAGCCAGGATTGTAAGTGTATGAATACGGGTTCCCTTGAGCATAGTTCACTTGGTCGGTAGGAGTACCAGCCAATACTTGACATTCAGCGTTAGTGTGCCCAGGGGTTCCACATATTTCACAATTGGGTGTTGTCATACCCTAATTTTTGACCATAAGATTTCATCTTTTTTTTGCATCATCTTGCATATCCGCATGCTTTACTACTTACAGGTTTGTGCAGGAACTTTAATTTCAAGTATAGATGTTACTCATTCTCTCAGTCAAAATTTTCAAGACATGACCAATAGTCCTGATCCAAAAGGGTACTAGGGTGTATGATTAAGGAGAATATTTGGAATTCTTTTCAAACTTTCTCAAGAAAGGAAAAGCTTGTTAAAGCAAGAGTTTTGTCTGAATAAAGTACAAATCATGGTGCAAAGGATTAGGTTATGGATACATTGAGATTAAGGTGAGAAAGCGGTGTGATTTGGTTTGTGGTTTCCATACGGCATCAAAGCTTGGCTCAAAACATTTTGAGTGTAGACGATTCAACTCAACTGGATTGAAGTTGGTGAGTGTGCTAAGATTGGAAGGTCAATTTGTAAGGATTCCTTGGAGTTCAAGTACAATTCAAAGGAAAAAGTTTGGAAATTGTTAAAACAAAAGATGTGGTAGGTACAAAATTCAAATTGCAAAAATTGTCATAAATCGCAAGAGATGTCAAAGTCTTGATTCCAAATCCAAGCAATACTTAAATGTGTTTCAATCCATTTCAAGACATGATCAATTTGTTTCAAGTTTGTTTTATGCCATATTTCAAATTGGTTTCAAGATTTGTTTCTAATGAAGATCAAATAAATCCGGAGTTCTAATTCCTAAGAGACTAAGTGTTTGAATAAGTTGGATTCATTAAGGGAATTTAAAGCTTTACATGTCACCCTTTGAATTGGACCGGACATTGAGGTTGAACGAGGCATAATAGTTCAGGAATTGTGTTTAGATAATTGTTTCACATGCAAGAGATTCACGACCACAATAGTCAATATAATCAGTTAATCTCTATGCTTATTTAATGGCCAACAAATTGAAAATGCACAGGTACTGATATGTGGCCCAACATTTACATTACAAAAAAGAGAAGAACTTTACAATATTCAGGGTTGTGTAATTCAATCCCCGCACAATATCGCCTAGTACTAGCCAAGACACTTGAGTAGACTTTGAATTGGTGCATCCTGCAAAGCATGTTTAATAGCAACTTTTGTGTCAGAAGGGACTTTGTATCACATCCAAGGCACATGGAAAAAGCGCTACAGGCTCAAGCCAAACAGCCTTCGCATGAAAAAAAGCTAGGATTAAGCACATCCAATGTTATAATACATTTTGTGCCAAACTTCACCATAACAATGTGTGTTTACCGCCTCAGCACCTCTTTCTCCTTGCATAAAAAAAAACTAGCTGGAACAAGAACTTCGGTGGAGGACTCATTAACAGCAGGAGGTTTTGGTTTTGTCTTCAAAGGAATGTACCTGATTCAAGTATCATAGCAGTAAAGAAACTTGAAAGTGCTAGCCTCGAACAAGAGTGAGCGCCATTGGAATTGTTCAACATGTCAACCTTGTTAGGCTTCACAGTTTTGTTCTGAAATCAACAAAAGGTCTTGAAATGTAATAGCCGTATTTGATGGGTGTGGATTTTATACCTGCATCAAGAAGAATATAGCTACAAAATTAAGACCAATTACGTGAGCATTCCTCTAGTCAAAACAGAAACAAATCATTGTCATCAAATACCTCTCAAAGCATTGTCGCAGCATGTTGGACTTGGAAAGGAAAATCAAACATCTTCAGACCAGAATCAGATGGCTCACAAACATGTCCAAGACAATGTATAATTTCTTTCCGAAAACGCACACAGACATGTCGAAATAGAAACGGAAAGACATTAACACAATCCAGACATAATCAAAGCAAAAATTGATTTGAAAAAGGACAAGTTGCAAACATGTTCGTACCCAAAAGGGAAGTAATATTATCAGCTTGAAACCATGCTCCCAGCAGCTTGATTTCCTTCCAAAACCAATCCTCAACCTGTTCAGAATCACATTTATTGGAGTTCAAGACGTGAATCTTCAACGGTTAATGCAAGGCCTATAAAAGGGACACCAACCATTCACTACAGGGGGGAAAGAAAAGAGCAGAAGAAAAACGAAAGCGTACCCGAAGTTGTCAACGAATCATTACACCGAAATTCTTCGAAGCTACCGCAAGGGAATCTGACGAAACCCCTCTCGAAGTCAAAGTCGATGAATCCGGTCATGGTTCACTCCACCCCCACCGGCGTCGTTTGAAACCATAATCATCCGTACACTCAACGACCGTGAGAACCCTCCTTCACCCTGAGAAATTCGCAAAACACATAGCAGAGGAAGAACCATAGAATTCATCTCACATTCTGAATTGCAAAGAGAGAGTTTTCAAAATCAACACAACAACAATAGCACAAACGCGAGGAAGAGACAGCAAGAAGTAAAAGGATTACAAATCTGCGGTGTATCAAACGAAGTCGAAATTGCGCAAAGCTTGCTCCGACACTATAATTCGCTCAGCCACACGCCGCCGTTGCATCTCACACTTCCGATCATATCCATTGTTGTAAGCTTTCCTCATTTTTCTCTTTATGTATTTGTGATTGATGGTTGTTATGTTGTGACGAACTTCGTGTAATTTGTTCGAAAGTAGATATTGGAGCGAAGCGAGAAAGAATGAGAGTTTGCGCGGGAGAGATCGAAACGCCACCGAGAGAATGTGAGTGAGTTGTGGTAGATCGTGAGCAAAAAGAGAGGGTAACACCTGTTTGTTCTGTAACGGGTTGAAAGAAAATAGTGAAAGGGAGAGAAAAGCTTCGAGGAAATTGAAGGAAGAATAAGGGTTCTTTTGATCACAATTGGAACCAAGGCAGAACCGGGTCGGTTTTAAGACCCAGAACCGGATCCTACGACCGAGGCCCACTAAGATTAGGTTTTTTTCCTTTTCTAAATGCACCTGTCTTTATTCAAACACCACTGATCCCCTACATCCTCTTTAGATTAATTAGTTCATTAGGATTTTGATTTAACTAATTTTTAAACTTTAATCTAATCAGATTTATTAAAATTTAATTTAGTTCTCTGGTTTTTTTATTTAGAACTTATTTAGAATTTATCTATTTATTTAATTAGTTTTTAAACAGGTTTTGGTTCTATTAAGTTTTAATTAACTTTTAGTTTAATTAGCAATTTTAGTTTTTTTAATTAGATTTTAATCTATATTAGATTTAATTAGATTTTTGTTTATTTAGATTTATTTAGTGTTTTTATTTTAATCCTTACTTTTAAAAAATTTGTTAATATATTGTTTTTTAGTTAATTTTAATTTAGGACTTAACTTCGCATTTAGTTTATTTGTTAAAAAAAATATAAATAAATAAATAAATAAAATGTCAAAAAAAATATTTACTTTTCTCTCTTGATATTTTATTTATATTTTTTATATTTAAAAATCTAAAAAATATTTAGTTATCTAAAAATAAAATTTCTACTCTTATTTCGATCTTTGTTCTTCGCCTGTATATTCAAACCTTTTTTTCAAAATAAACTCTCGATTCACATCGAGCCATTTTTTCCCCTGTAAGTCGATTGCTTTTTTAAGCATCGCCATCAACCTCTAGGTCTTTCCCTTAGCACATACCCTTAGCAAGCGAGCAATAAATAACATAGATAATAACAAGAGGTTCCTGTAGAGTACTACAGACGTTTAGGATGCTAATACCTTCCCTAGACGTAACCAACCCCCGAACCTTAGATCTCTTATTAGGTTTTTTCGATCTTTAACCCTTTCCTTTGGATAAAATAAAGACCGGTGGTGAATTTCAAAAAAAATTGTGATTCAAGTTAATCCAATAGCTTGGTATCCGATTCTCACCGCGACAGAAATGGCGACTTCACTGGGGATTTTTTTAGGGTTTCCCCTAACTTGTTTATATCTATGTTATTTATTTGCTTATTTGCCTATATATCTTTATATCTGTATATATACCTGTTTTGCTTGGTTTTTCTGTGTGCAGGGTACTATTTGTGTGGTGAGACAAAGTCCTACACCTGGACTAGAGTGAAATTAAGATAGGAAAACGGTGAGACTTCAATGATACTTTGAGGGAGTCGATTCCTGAAAAAGTAAATTGAGACTTCACCACTCAGTCTAGCCCCTCTCGAATAAAATATTTGTCCAACGAGTTCATTCGTGAAGACGATATGGTTTCGATCTAAAGGCCCTCGGGACTGGGGACCGTAGTTACCTTTAACCCAACTTGGCCTATTAGGATGTAGTGCGGGGACTATGCGGGAGTCTATTTCTGCAATAGTCGCTACGCAATACTACACTCAGACGAGATTCTCTTGAGGATATTATTGACTACCAAGTGATTTGGAAAATCGATAATATCTGAAAGATGGATTGTAGACTCAGGGAACTTTGTAGAACCCGTTCGGCAGGTACAAATAAACCTCTAGTACATACCTTGGGAAGGGTAGACCATGGCTCCATGCTCGTGATCTTCAAGCCTAGGCCTTTGTTTACTTGTATATGTGAATACCTGTGCTTATGCATCCATTCATGCATTCATGCATAACCATTCGGTTTCAAGAAACTCAATTGTTCTTTCATTTGCAAAATCAATAAAAAATCCTGGATTATAAAATGAAACTTTTTTCAGCCTTTCCGAAATGTTTGCAACCTACTATTGAGTTCCTTGAAACCATTACATTGCATTGCATATCATTTGCATGATTCATTGCATACATCCGTTTGTCCAGCAACTCATTTCCAGCTGTCTCTACCTTCCAGCGTCACCTGTGAGTTATCAAGCTGATTCCTCGACATCGATACCAGACAAGAGCTAACTACAGATGCATAATGGCAGAGCAAGAAGCACACAATGCTGAGATGCGAATGGAGATCGACGACCTTAAGTCAAGCATGGCAAAGCTCACTGAAATGCTCCAAGTTCTGATTACTAGAGGAGAACCACCTCAAAGGACTGTCATTCTGGAAGTTTCAAATGCAGATCCTCACCCTGTTCAGGTGCAACCTTCAACTTGGCCAGAGTTTGGTTTACTTTCCAACTACTCACCACCTCTTGCATCTACTGGTATGATTGGTCAGACTGCTGGACCAGTTTTTCAAGCTCCTATTTTTGCCGAGCCTCAACCTATAGTTCAGACTACTCGGGCTCCTTTTGAGAACCCTCTCTATGAGTACAATGCTGCCAGTGCTCAGGGTGAAGACCGTGAAGACTTTGTTGAACCTGAGGTTGTCCGTGAACAATTTCAGACTATAGACAAGAGACTTAAAGCTGTAGAGGGTACTGATTTCTTCAACATTGATGCAGAAAACATGCACTTGGTTTCTGACCTTGTTATGCCTGCTAAATTCAAGACTCTTACTTTCGAGAAGTTCAAAGGTGATTCTTGCCCAAGAGCTCATTTGGTCATGTATACCCGAAAGATGGCTGCTCATGCCAAGAATCAGAAGTTGCTTATCCACTGTTTTCAAGATAGTCTGAGTGGAGCTTCTCTCAAATGGTATATGAATCTTGAACAGAACAGCATTCACTGTTTCAGGATCTTATTAATGCCTTCATGAAGCAATATAAATATAACCTTGACATGGCTCCTGATCGCCGTCAGCTTCAAAACATGTCTCAGAATGATAAAGAGTCCTTCAAGGAATATGCTCAGCGTTGGAGAGAACTCGCTTCTCAAGTTGAACCTCCTTTGGCAGAGAAAGAATTAACTGGATTGTTTATGGACACACTGTCTCCATTCCACTGGGAGAAGATAATTGGTAGTGTTTCCTCTAATTTCACTGATTTGTTTACTATTGGCCAAAGACTCGAGGAAGGTTTTAAGAAAGGTAAAGTGTCAAAGACTGCTGAATCTTCAAATGGTGCGAAGAAATCCTATGGGAACTTACAGAAGAATAAAGAAGATCAGACTAATGCTGTCATATTTGAAACAAGAGGGCCTCGACCCCAAACTCATTATTCTGATCACCCTGCTGTTGCTGCTGTCACTCCCGTGATTACTGCTCCACGACCGGCTCAAGCTGCTCAACGTCTGATTATTAGACAGAATCAGTACCGTGATAGGAGTCATTTTGATCTTATTCCAATGACGTACACCGAATTATATCCTGGTATGGTTCAGAAAGGTTTGATTACTACTAAGGCTTTGCCTCCTCCTCCAGATCCACTTCCACCTGGATTCAGATCTGATCTCCACTGTGCATTCCATGAAGGTGTCACCGGCCATGACTTGGAACATTGCTATGCATTAAAGGCTATAGTGCGTGACTTGATTAAGGTCGGAATCATCAACTTTCGTGACACCAATCCTAATGTCCAAACGAATCCTCTGCCAGAGCATGCCAAGTGAAGCTTCTGTCGACTTCAGCAGACTTCAGTGTTTCAGACATGACAACTCACTCTTTGTTTCTGATTAGTCACTAGACCATGTTTCTTATCGTTTGCATTTTCCTTATTTGTTTTGGTTGTTTGCTTTCAATTTATGTTTGTACTTTCATAATTAATAAAATGAGCATTGCAACTTTTAATTCAATTCATTTGTGTTTGCTAGTTTACGCTTTATATTTCAAAAAAAAAACAAAAACAAAAAATTATCTCTTTTCCACTTTCCTTCTGATTATGCTAAGATTGGAGGGAGGATGATGAAAACGTTATACTCATAATTGTTGTTGGTATGCTTTCAAATCAAAACTTTTCTGAGGATGTAAGGCATTGTTTCAATTCCCAAACAGTGGAGAAATAAGGAAGATAACCATTCGTCAACCCCTTTGAGCCTTGAAGTAGGAGTTTCTTTTCTTTACAAATAAAAACCCGCAATCTTAACCTGGGGCAGGGTAGTTCTCAGTTAACTGGATTGTGCATTCAAATACAAGAGTTTCATGCAAGACATCTTTCAACAAAAAGGTTGCATTCTCAATTTTTCCTTCGCACGCAACAAGCAAGTGTCGAAGATGTCTTTCAAGTCAAAAGTCGATGATGGTTCGCCTTAATCATTAAGCCAAGCAGTCACTTTCTTTCAAAAAAAAAAAAGATAAAAAAATCAAAAAAAGGAAAAATCCCGCTAAGTCGAAACCTGTGAAGAAGACTTAGGCAGACAAAAAACTGGGGCATCCCGCTGACTGTAAGATTCACGAGAAACAGTTCAGGCAAAAGTTAGGGATAATAAAAAGGAGAAATATTTAAATCCTTACCATGAAATCCTCAATGAAACAAAACAACCAAAATTTATAAGGAAGTAGTGACTGACACCTCAAAAGTCCCTTAACTTCTGAACCATCATCACTATCATCAGTGCAATCCCTAACCCATGGGAACCTGAGTGCAAAGTCTGAGTTAACTGAGTGTAGGACTGGAGATCATCACGAAGATTGGGTGGGTACAAATAAACTTTGAGCCTTTATCCTTTGTTTCTTAAACCGTGAACCAGGCCACGTTATAACCCTCAAGAGACCTAATTGAAGCAAGGTTATCTTGAAAGCATACTACAACGAGGTTGCGTAAACTGACTCCTAAAGATCTTTGCAGATCATTTTTTTTTTGGCATCACGACTTTTTGCTTTATCTTTCACTTTTAAACGTCTTGAACCACCGTGTTCTAACCAGTGACCCTATTGTTTTACCTCTTTCCAAAAATGATTTTGATTTCAAAAGTTGCATGAACTTTGCATTTACTATGTTTATATGAACACTTTTGTTTGCAATCTGGCTTCCGCTTAAGGAATTTTCAAACATTTGAGAAACTTGGTCAGTGATCTAATCAGGGGCAAGTTCCTTCCATATCCTGTTGAGAATCAGTTCAAGATTTGTGGTTCAGTGCAAGTCCTTCCCAGAGTTGGTTTATACAGAAGACTTTTTCAAGACTCGTGCTGGGGCAAGCTTTCCAAGTGCACAGTTAAGCAGTCATTTACAGAATCAATCCAGCTGAAGCAATTATCAGTTCATATACAACAGTCAACTAATCTGGGACAGTTTACCAGTGTGGCAGATTTGCATTCATCAGCGTCTTTAGTTCCAAAGCAGAATAGAAGTGATCTCCATGTTGAGGAATCAGTCTTTCAGTCCTGTCTTCTCCATAAAAGAGTCGAGCCTTGTCGTCTGCATTACATTTGCACTTGCATTTGATCATAGCATAATTCATATACATATGCATAACAAGAGTGTCATCCTCATTTGCACTCATTTGCATTCTCCATAGGTCGTGTCGTTATCCACGTCTTACCTTGTGGTCAAAGTCCAACTTACTTGGCACCTACCAAACAGATATTAGTGCGTCTACCCAATGCTTTCTTGGGTATCTCCTTGGTCATGTCCGTTTAATGCTTTCTTGGACGTTGTGGTTTTCTTTACATCCAATGCCTTCTTGGATTTCACCTTTTGTCTCATTTGCGTCTGATGCCTTCTCAGATATTATGAGTCATACCTTTCATTCAAAGCTATTATTGGATGACTGGTTTCTTTGTATTCAATGCCATTCTTGAATGTAGTCTTTTGTTCACAATCATCTAAAGCCATTATTAGATATTGTGATTATATCTTTCATTCAAAGCCATTATTGGATGACTGGTTACTTTATTTCATATTCATCTAAAGCCATTATTAGATACTGTGGTTTTACCTTTCATTCAAAGCCATTATTGGATGTCTGGTTTCTTCACCATCTGATGTTCTTCCGGATGTGTCCCTCTTTCTGATGTTCTTCCAGATCGAGTCTTTGTTCACAATCATCTAAAGCCATTATTAGATATTGTGATTTTACCTTTCATTCAAAGCCATTATTAGATGTCTGGTTTCTTTACCATCTGATGTTCTTCTGGATGAGTCCCTCTTTCTGATGTTCTTCCAGATCGAGTCTTTGTTCACTTATCTAAAGCCATTATTAGATATTGTGATTTTACCTTTCATTCAAAGCCATTATTGGATGTCTGGTTTCTTTACCATCTGATGTTCTTCCGGATGAGTCCCTCTTTCTGATGTTCTTCCAGATCGAGTCTTTGTTCACAGTCATCTAAAGCCATTATTAGATATTGTGATTATACCTTTCATTCAAAGCCATTATTGGATGATAGGTTTCTTTACCTTGTTCACTTTCATCTGAAGCCATTATCAGATATTATGAGTTTACCTTTCATCCAAAGCTATTATTGGATGTTTGGTGCTTCTTTTTCATCCAATGTCATTCTTGGATGATGTTTTCCAGATACTTTGCTTTGTTTCCATTCATTTCTGACACAACTGTAACGCCTTTTCCCCTGTGGTACCATTCCCCATAGGATCTTTGTCTTGCATTCACATCATATCATATCATATGCATTCGTGGCATCTTAGGGCCAAAAATTGTGCATGTTTATATTTAAGTCTCTCCTATCTCGTCGAGACGAAGATTTCAATCTACATATCTCCGGATAGAAGAAACTTAAATAGGGGCATCTGTCATACCCTAATTTTTGACCATAAGATTTCATCTTTTTTTTGCATCATCTTGCATATCCGCATGCTTTACTACTTACAGGTTTGTGCAGGAACTTTAATTTCAAGTATAGATGTTACTCATTCTCTCAGTCAAAATTTTCAAGACATGTCTAATAGTCCTGATCCAAAAGGGTACTAGGGTGTATGATTAAGGAGAATATTTGGAATTCTTTTCAAACTTTCTCAAGAAAGGAAAAGCTTGTTAAAGCAAGAGTTTTGTCTGAATAAAGTAAAAAACATGGTGCAAAGGATTAGGTTATGGATACATTGAGATTAAGGTGAGAAAGCGGTGTGATTTGGTTTGTGGTTTCCATACGGCATCAAAGCTTGGCTCAAAACATTTTGAGTGCAGACGATTCAACTCAACTGGATTGAAGTTGGTGAGTGTGCTAAGATTGGAAGGTCAATTTGTAAGGATTCCTTGGAGTTCAAGTACAATTCAAAGGAAAAAGTTTGGAAATTGTTAAAACAAAAGATGTGGTAGGTACAAAATTCAAATTGCAAAAATTGTCATAAATCGCAAGAGATGTCAAAGTCTTGATTCCAAATCCAAGCAATACTTAAATGTGTTTCAATCCATTTCAAGACATGATCAATTTGTTTCAAGTTTGTTTTATGCCATATTTCAAATTGGTTTCAAGATTTGTTTCTAATGAAGATCAAATAAATTCGGAGTTCTAATTCCTAAGAGACTAAGTGTTTGAATAAGTTGGATTCATTAAGGGAATTTAAAGCTTTACATGTCACCCTTTGAATTGGACCGGACATTGAGGTTGAACGAGGCATAATAGTTCAGGAATTGTGTTTAGATAATTGTTTCACATGCAAGAGATTCACGACCACAATAGTCAATATAATCAGTTAATCTCTATGCTTATTTAATGGCCAACAAATTGAAAATGCACAGGTACTGATATGTGGCCCACTATTTACATTACAAAAAAGAGAAGAACTTTACAATATTCAGGGTTGTGTAATTCAATCCCCGCACAATATCGCCTAATACTAGCCAAGACACTTGAGTAGACTTTGAATTGGTGCATCCTGCAAAGCATGTTTAATAGCAACTTTTGTGTCAGAAGGGACTTTGTATCACATCCAAGGCACATGGAAAAAGCGCTACAAGCTCAAGCCAAACAGCCTTCGCATGAAAAAAAGCTAGGATTAAGCACATCCAATGTTATAATACGTTTTGTACCAAACTTCACCATAACAATGTGTGTTTACCGCCTCAGCACCTCTTTCTCCTTGCATAAAAAAAAACTAGCTGGAACAAGAACTTCGGTGGAGGACTCATTAACAGCAGGAGGTTTTGGTTTTGTCTTCAAAGGAATGTACCTGATTCAAGTATCATAGCAGTAAAGAAACTTGAAAGTGCTAGCCTCGAACAAGAGTGAGCGCCATTGGAATTGTTCAACATGTCAACCTTGTTAGGCTTCACAGTTTTGTTCCGAAATCAACAAAAGGTCTTGAAATGTAATAGCCGTATTTGATGGGTGTGGATTTTATACCTGCATCAAGAAGAATATAGCTACAAAATTAAGACCAATTACGTGAGCATTCCTCTAGTCAAAACAGAAACAAATCATTGTCATCAAATACCTCTCAAAGCATTGTCGCAGCATGTTGGACTTGGAAAGGAAAATCAAACATCTTCAGACCAGAATCAGATGGCTCACAAACATGTCCAAGACAATGTATAATTTCTTTCCGAAAACGCACACAGACATGTCGAAATAGAAACGGAAAGACATTAACACAATCCAGACATAATCAAAGCAAAAATTGATTTGAAAAAGGACAAGTTACAAACATGTTCGTACCCAAAAGGGAAGTAATATTATCAGCTTGAAACCATGCTCCCAGCAGCTTGATTTCCTTCCAAAACCAATCCTCAACCTGTTCAGAATCACATTTATTAGAGTTCAAGACGTGAATCTTCAACGGTTAATGCAAGGCCTATAAAAGGGACACCAACCATTCACTACAGGGGGGAAAGAAAAGAGCAGAAGAAAAACGAAAGCGTACCCGAAGTTGTCAACGAATCATTACACCGAAATTCTTCGAAGCTACCGCAAGGGAATCTGACGAAACCCCTCTCGAAGTCAAAGTCGATGAATCCGGTCATGGTTCACTCCACCCCCACCGGCGTCGTTTGAAACCATAATCATCCGTACACTCAACGACCGTGAGAACCCTCCTTCACCCTGAGAAATTCGCAAAACACATAGCAGAGGAAGAACCATAGAATTCATCTCACATTCTGAATTGCAAAGAGAGAGTTTTCAAAATCAACACAACAACAATAGCACAAACGCGAGGAAGAGACAGCAAGAAGTAAAAGGATTACGAATCTGCGGTGTATCAAACGAAGTCGAAATTGCGCAAAGCTTGCTCCGACACTATAATTCGCTCAGCCGCACGCCGCCGTTGCATCTCACACTTCCGATCATATCCATTGTTGTAAGCTTTCCTCATTTTTCTCTTTATGTATTTGTGATTGATGGTTGTTATGTTGTGACGAACTTCGTGTAATTTGTTCGAAAGTAGATATTGGAGGGAAGCGAGAAAGAATGAGAGTTTGCGCGGGAGAGATCGAAACGCCACCGAGAGAATGTGAGTGAGCCGTGGCGGATCGTGAGCGAAAAGAGAGGGTAACACCTGTTTGTTCTGTAACGGGTTGAAAGAAAATAGCGAAAGGGAGAGAAAAGCTTCGAGGAAATTGAAGGAAGAATAAGCGTTTCCCCTGTTCTCTCCTCATAGGGTTCTTTTGATCACAATTGGAACCAAGGCAGAACCGGGTCGGTTTTAAGACCCAGAGCCGGATCCTACAACCCAGGCCCACTAAGATTAGGTTTTTTTCCTTTTCTAAATGCACCTGTCTTTATTCAAACACCACCGATCCCCTACATCCTCTTTAGATTAATTAGTTCATTAGGATTTTGATTTAACTAATTTTTAAACTTTAATCTAATCAGATTTATTAAAATTTAATTTAGTTCTCTGGTTTTTTTATTTAGAACTTATTTAGAATTTATCTATTTATTTAATTAGTTTTTAAATAGGTTTTGGTTCTATTAAGTTTTAATTAACTTTTAGTTTAATTAGCAATTTTAGTTTTTTTTAATTAGATTTTAATCTATATTAGATTTAATTAGATTTTTGTTTATTTAGATTTATTTAGAGATTTTATTTTAATCCTTACTTTTAAAAAATTTGTTAATATATTGTTTTTTAGTTAATTTTAATTTAGGACTTAACTTCGCATTTAGTTTATTTGTTAAAAAAAATATAAATAAATAAATAAATAAAATGTCAAAAAAAATATTTACTTTTCTCTCTTGATATTTTATTTATATTTTTTATATTTAAAAATATAAAAAATATTTAGTTATCTAAAAATAAAATTTCTACTCTTATTTCGATCTTTGTTCTTCGCCTGTATATTCAAACCTTTTTTTCAAAATAAACTCTCGATTCACATCGAGCCATTTTTTCCCCTGTAAGTCGATTGCTTTTTTAAGCATCGCCATCAACCTCTAGGTCTTTCCCTTAGCACATACCCTTAGCAAGCGAGCAATAAATAACATAGATAATAACAAGAGGTTCCTGTAGAGTACTACAGACGTTTAGGATGCTAATACCTTCCCTAGACGTAACCAACCCCCGAACCTTAGATCTCTTATTAGGTTTTTTCGATCTTTAACCCTTTCCTTTGGATAAAATAAAGACCGGTGGTGAATTTCAAAAAAAATTGTGATTCAAGTTAATCCAATAGCTTGGTATCCGATTCTCACCTCGACAGAAATGGCGACTTCACTGGGGATTTTTTGAGGGTTTCCCCTAACTTGTTTATATCTATGTTATTTATTTGCTTATTTGCCTATATATCTTTATATCTGTATATATACCTGTTTTGCTTGGTTTTTCTGTGTGCAGGGTACTATTTGTGTGGTGAGACAAAGTCCTACACCCGGACTAGAGTGAAATTAAGATAGGAAAATGGTGAGACTTAAATGATACTTTGAGGGAGTCGATTCCTGAAAAAGTAAATTGAGACTTCACCACTCAGTCTAGGCCCTCTCGAATAAAATATTTGTCCAACGAGTTCATTCGTGAAGACGATATGGTTTCGATCTAAAGGCCCTCGGGACTGGGGACCGTAGTTACCTTTAATCCAACTTGGCCTATTAGGATGTAGTGCGGGGACTATGCGGGAGTCTATTTCTGCAATAGTCGCTACGCGATACTACACTCAGACGAGATTCTCTTGAGGATATTATTGACTACCAAGTGATTTGGAAAATCGATAATATCCGAAAGATGGATTGTAGACTCTGGGAACTTTGTAGAACCCGTTCGGCAGGTACAAATAAACCTCTAGTACATACCTTGGGAAGGGTAGACCATGGCTCCATGCTCGTGATCTTCAAGCCTAGGCCTTTGTTTACTTGTATATGTGAATACCTGTGCTTATGCATCCATTCATGCATTCATGCATAACCATTCGGTTTCAAGAAACTCAATTGTTCTTTCATTTGCAAAATCAATAAAAAATCCTGGATTATAAAATGAAACTTTTTTCAGCCTTTCCGAAATGTTTGCAACCTACTATTGAGTTCCTTGAAACCATTACATTGCATTGCATATCATTTGCATGATTCATTGCATACATCCGTTTGTCCAGCAACTCATTTCCAGCTGTCTCTACCTTCCAGTGTCACCTGTGAGTTATCAAGCTGATTCCTCGACATCGATACCAGACTAGAGCTAACTACAGACGCATAATGGCAGAGCAAGAAGCACACAATGCTGAGATGCGAATGGAGATCGACCACCTTAAGTCAAGTATGGCAAAGCTCACTGAAATGCTCCAAGTTTTGATTGCTAGAGGAGAACCACCTCAAAGGACTGTCATTCAGGAAGTTTCAAATGCAGATCCTCACCCTGTTCAGGTGCAACCTTCAACTTGGCCAGAGTTTGGTTTACCTTTCAACTACTCACCACCTCTTGCATCTACTGGTATGATTGGTCAGACTGCTGGACCAGTTTTTCAAGCTCCTATTTTTGCCGAGTCTCAACCTATAGTTCAGACTACTCGAGCTCCTTTTGAGAACCCTCTCTATGAGTACAATGCTGCCAGTGCTCAGGGTGAAGACCGTGAAGACTTTGTTGAACCTGAGGTTGTCCGTGAACAATTTCAGACTATAGACAAGAGACTTAAAGCTGTAGAGGGTACTGATTTCTTCAACATTGATGCAGAAAACATGCACTTGGTTTTTGACCTTGTTATGCCTGCTAAATTCAAGACTCTTACTTTCGAGAAGTTCAAAGGTGATTCTTGCCCAAGAGCTCATTTGGTCATGTATACCCGAAAGATGGCTGCTCATGCCAAGAATCAGAAGTTGCTTATCCACTGTTTTCAAGATAGTCTGAGTGGAGCTTCTCTCAAATGGTATATGAATCTTGAATATAACAGCATTCACTGTTTCCAGGATCTTATTAATGCCTTCATGAAGCAATATAAATATAACCTTGACATGGCTCCTGATCGCCGTCAGCTTCAAAACATGTCTCAGAATGATAAAGAGTCCTTCAAGGAATATGCTCAGCGTTGGAGAGAACTCGCTTCTCAAGTTGAACCTCCTTTGGCAGAGAAAGAATTAACTGGATTGTTTATGGACACACTGTCTCCATTCTACTGGGAGAAGATGATTGGTAGTGTTTCCTCTAATTTCACTGATTTGGTTACTATTAGCCAAAGACTCGAGGAAGGTCTTAAGAAAGGTAAAGTGTCAAAGACTGCTGAATCTTCAAATGGTGCGAAGAAATCCTATGGGAACTTACAGAAGAAGAAAGAAGATCAGACTAATGCTGTCATATTTGAAACAAGAGGGCCTCGACCCCAACCTCATTATTCTGATCACCCTGCTGTTGCTGATGTCACTCCCGTGATTACTGCTCCATGACCGGCTCAAGCTGCTCAACGTCCGGTTATTAGACAGAATCAGTACCGTGATAAGAGTCATTTTGATCCTATTCCAATGACGTACACCGAATTATATCCTGGTCTGGTTCAGAAAGGTTTGATTACTACTAAGGCTTTGCCTCCTCCTCCAGATCCACTTCCACCTGGATTCAGATCTGATCTCCACTGTGCATTCCATGAAGGTGCCGCCGGCCATGACTTGGAACATTGCTATGCATTAAAGGCTAGAGTGCGTGACTTGATTAAGGTCGGAATCATCAACTTTCGTGACACCAATCCTAATGTCCAGACGAATCCTCTGCCAGAGCATGCCAAGTGAAGCTTCTGTCGACTTCAGCAGACTTCAGTGTTTCAGACATGACAACTCAGTCTTTGTTTCTGATTAGTCACTAGACCATGTTTCTTATCGTTTGCATTTTCCTTATTTGTTTTGGTTGTTTACTTTCAATTTATGTTTGTACTTTCATAATTAATAAAATGAGCATTGCAACTTTTAATTCAATTCATTTGTGTTTGCTAGTTTACGCTTTATATTTAAAAAAAAAACAAAAACAAAAAATTATCTCTTTTCCACTTTCCTTCTGATTATGCTAAGATTGGAGGGAGGATGATGAAAACGTTATACTCATAATTGTTGTTGGTATGCTTTCAAATCAAAACTTTGCTGAGGATGTAAGGCATTGTTTCAATTCCCAAACAGTGGAGAAATAAGGAAGATAACCATTCGTCAACCCCTTTGAGCCTTGAAGTAGGAGTTTCTTTTCTTTACAAATAAAAACCCGCAATCTTAACCTGGGGCAGGGTAGTTCTCAGTTAACTGGATTGTGCATTCAAATACAAGAGTTTCATGCAAGACATCTTTCAACAAAAAGGTTGCATTCTCAATTTTTCCTTCGCACGCAACAAGCAAGTGTCGAAGATGTCTTTCAAGTCAAAAGTCGATGATGGTTCGCCTTAATTATTCATCCAAGCAGTCACTTTCTTTCAAAAAAAAAAAATCAAAAAAAATCAAAAAAAGGAAAAATCCCGCTAAGTCGAAACCTGTGAAGAAGATTTAGGCAGACAAAAAACTGGGGCATCCCGCTGGCTGTAAGATTCACGAGAAACAGTTCAGGCAAAAGTTAGGGATAATAAAAAGGAGAAATCTTTAAATCCTTACCATGAAATCCTCAATGAAACAAAACAACCAAAATTTATAAGGAAGTAGTGACTGACACCTCAAAAGTCCCTTAACTTCTGAACCATCATCACTATCATCAGTGCAATCCCTAACCCATGGGAACCTGAGTGCAAAGTCTGAGTTAACTGAGTGTAGGACGGGAGATCATCACGAAGATTGGGTGGGTACAAATAAACTTTGAGCCTTTATCCTTTGTTTCTTAAACCGTGAACCAGGCCACATTATAACCCTCAAGAGACCTAATTGAAGCAAGGTTATCTTGAAAGCATACTACAACGAGGTTGCGTAAACTGACTCCTAAAGATCTTTGCAGATCATTTTTTTTTTTGGCATCACGCCTTTTTGCTTTATCTTTCACTTTTAAACGTCTTGAACCACCGTGTTCTAACCAGTGACCCTATTGTTTTACCTCTTTCCAAAAATGATTTTGATTTCAAAAGTTGCATGAACTTTGTATTTACTATGTTTGTATGAACACTTTTGTTTGCAATCTGGCTTCCGCATAAGGAATTTTCAAACATTTGAGAAACTTGGTCAGTGATCTAATCAGGGGCAAGTTCCTTCCATATCCTGTTGAGAATCAGTTCAAGATTTGTGGTTCAGTGCAAGTCCTTCCCAGAGTTGGTTTATACAGAAGACTTTTTCAAGACTCATGCTGGGGCAAGCTTTCCAAGTGTACAGTTAAGCAGCCATTTACAGAATCAATCCAGCTGAAGCAATTATCAGTTCATATACAACAGTCAACTAATCTGGGACAGTTTACCAGTGTGGCAGATTTGCATTCAGTAGCGTCTTTAGTTCCAAAGCAGAATGGAAGTGATCTCCATGTTGAGGAATCAGTCTTTCAGTCCTGTCTTCTCCACAAAAGAGTCGAGCCTTGTCGTCTGCATTACATTTGCACTTGCATTTGATCATAGCATAATTCATATACATATGCATAACAAGAGTGTCATCCTCATTTGCACTCATTTGCATTCTCCATAGGTCATGTCGTTATCCACGCTTTACCTTGTGGTCAAAGTCCAACTTACTTGGCACCTACCAAACAGATATTAGTGCGTCTACCCAATGCTTTCTTGGGTATCTCCTTGGTCATGTTCGTTCAATGCTTTCTTGGATGTTGTGGTTTTCTTTACATCCAATGCCTTCTTGGATTTCACCTTTTGTCTCATTTGCGTCTGATGCCTTCTTAGATATTATGAGTCATACCTTTCATTCAAAGCTATTATTGGATGACTGGTTTCTTTGTATTCAATGCCATTCTTGAATGTAGTCTTTTGTTCACAATCATCTAAAGCCATTATTAGATATTGTGATTATATCTTTCATTCAAAGCCATTATTGGATGACTGGTTACTTTATTTCACATTCATCTAAAGCCATTATTAGATACTGTGGTTTTACCTTTCATTCAAAGCCATTATTGGATGTCTGGTTTCTTCACCATCTGATGTTCTTCCGGATGTGTCCCTCTTTCTGATGTTCTTCTAGATCGAGTCTTTGTTCACAATCATCTAAAGCCATTATTAGATATTGTGATTTTACCTTTCATTCAAAGCCATTATTGGATGTCTGGTTTCTTTACCATCTGATGTTCTTCTGGATGAGTCCCTCTTTCTGATGTTCTTCCAGATCGAGTCTTTGTTCACTTATCTAAAGCCATTATTAGATATTGTGATTTTACCTTTCAATCAAAGCCATTATTGGATGTCTGGTTTCTTTACCATCTGATGTTCTTCCGGATGAGTCCCTCTTTCTGATGTTCTTCTAGATCGAGTCTTTGTTCACAGTCATCTAAAGCCATTATTAGATATTGTGATTATACCTTTCATTCAAAGCCATTATTGGATGATAGGTTTCTTTACCTTGTTCACTTTCATCTGAAGCCATTATCAGATATTATGAGTTTACCTTTCATCCAAAGCTATTATTAGATGTTTGGTGCTTCTTTTTCATCCAATGTCATTCTTGGATGATGTTTTCCAGATACTTTGCTTTGTTTCCATTCATTTCTGACACAACTGTAACGCCTTTTCCCCTGTGGTACCATTCCCCATAGGATCTTTGTCTTACATTCACATCATATCATATCATATGCATTCGTGGCATCTTAGGGCCAAAAATTGTGCATGTTTATATTTAAGTCTCTCCTATCTCGTCGAGACGAAGATTTCAATCTCCATATCTCCGGATAGAAGAAACTTAAATAGGGGCATCTGTCATACCCTAATTTTTGACCATAAGATTTCATCTTTTTTTTGCATCATCTTGCATATCCGCATGCTTTACTACTTACAGGTTTGTGCAGGAACTTTAATTTCAAGTATAGATGTTACTCATTCTCTCAGTCAAAATTTTCAAGACATGACCAATAGTCCTGATCCAAAAGGGTACTAGGGTGTATGATTAAGGAGAATATTTGGAATTCTTTTCAAACTTTCTCAAGAAAGGAAAAGCTTGTTAAAGCAAGAGTTTTGTCTGAATAAAGTACAAATCGTGGTGCAAAGGATTAGGTTATGGATACATTGAGATTAAGGTGAGAAAGCGGTGTGATTTGGCTTGTGGTTTCCATACGGCATCAAAGCTTGGCTCAAAACATTTTGAGTGCAGACGATTCAACTCAACTGGATTGAAGTTGGTGAGTGTGCTAAGATTGGAAGGTCAATTTGTAAGGATTCCTTGGAGTTCAAGTACAATTCAAAGGAAAAAGTTTGGAAATTGTTAAAACAAAAGATGTGGTAGGTACAAAATTCAAGTTGCAAAAATTGTTATAAATCGCAAGAGATGTCAAAGTCTTGATTCCAAATCCAAGCAATACTTAAATGTGTTTCAATCCATTTCAAGACATGATCAATTTGTTTCAAGTTTGTTTTATGCCACATTTCAAATTGGTTTCAAGATTTGTTTCTAATGAAGATCAAATAAATCCGGAGTTCTAATTCCTAAGAGACTAAGTGTTTGAATAAGTTGGATTCATTAAGGGAATTTAAAGCTTTACATGTCACCCTTTGAATTGGACCGGACATTGAGGTTGAACGAGGCATAATAGTTCAGGAATTGTGTTTAGATAATTGTTTCACATGCAAGAGATTCACGACCACAATAGTCAATATAATCAGTTAATCTCTATGCTTATTTAATGGCCAACAAATTGAAAATGCACAGGTACTGATATGTGGCCCACCATTTACATTACAAAAAAGAGAAGAAATTTACAATATTCAGTGTTATGTAATTCAATCCCCGCACAATATCGCCTAGTACTAGCCAACACACTTGAGTAGACTTTGAATTGGTGCATCCTGCAAAGCATGTTTTATAGCAACTTTTGTGTCAGAAGGGACTTTGTATCACATCCAAGGCACATGGAAAAAGCGCTACAAGCTCAAGCCAAACAGCCTTCGCATGAAAAAAAGCTAGGATTAAGCACATCCAATGTTATAATACGTTTTGTGCCAAACTTCACCATAACAATGTGTGTTTACCGCCTCAGCACCTCTTTCTCCTTGCATAAAAAAAAACTAGCTGGAACAAGAACTTCGGTGGAGGACTCATTAACAGCAGGAGGTTTTGGTTTTGTCTTCAAAGGAATGTACCTGATTCAAGTATCATAGCAGTAAAGAAACTTGAAAGTGCTAGCCTCGAACAAGAGTGAGCGCCATTGGAATTGTTCAACATGTCAACCTTGTTAGGCTTCACAGTTTTGTTCCGAAATCAACAAAAGGTCTTGAAATGTAATAGCCGTATTTGATGGGTGTGGATTTTATACCTGCATCAAGAAGAATATAGCTACAAAATTAAGACCAATTACGTGAGCATTCCTCTAGTCAAAACAGAAACAAATCATTGTCATCAAATACCTCTCAAAGCATTGTCGCAGCATGTTGGACTTGGAAAGGAAAATCAAACATCTTCAGACCAGAATCAGATGGCTCACAAACATGTCCAAGACAATGTATAATTTCTTTCCGAAAACGCACACAGACATGTCGAAATAGAAACGGAAAGACATTAACACAATCCAGACATAATCAAAGCAAAAATTGATTTGAAAAAGGACAAGTTGCAAACATGTTCGTACCCAAAAGGGAAGTAATATTATCAGCTTGAAACCATGCTCTCAGCAACTTGATTTCCTTCCAAAACCAATCCTCAACCTGTTCAGAATCACATTTATTGGAGTTCAAGACGTGAATCTTCAACGGTTAATGCAAGGCCTATAAAAGGGACATCAACCATTCACTACAGGGGGGAAAGAAAAGAGCAGAAGAAAAACGAAAGCGTACCCGAAGTTGTCAACGAATCATTACACCGAAATTCTTCGAAGCTACCGCAAGGGAATATGACGAAACCTCTCTCGAAGTCAAAGTCGATGAATCCGGTCATGGTTCACTCCACCCCCACCGGCGTCGTTTGAAACCATAATCATCCGTACACTCAACGACCGTGAGAACCCTCCTTCACCCTGAGAAATTCGCAAAACACATAGCAGAGGAAGAACCATAGAATTCATCTCACATTCTGAATTGCAAAGAGAGAGTTTTCAAAATCAACACAACAACAATAGCACAAACGCGAGGAAGAGACAGCAAGAAGTAAAAGGATTACGAATCTGCGGTGTATCAAACGAAGTCGAAATTGCGCAAAGCTTGCTCCGACACTATAATTCGCTCAGCCGCACGCCGCCGTTGCATCTCACACTTCCGATCATATCCATTGTTGTAAGCTTTCCTCATTTTTCTCTTTATGTATTTGTGATTGATGGTTGTTATGTTGTGACGAACTTCGTGTAATTTGTTCGAAAGTAGATATTGGAGCGAAGCGAGAAAGAATGAGAGTTTGTGCGGGAGAGATCGAAACGCCACCGAGAGAATGTGAGTGAGCCGTGGCGGATCGTGAGCGAAAAGAGAGGGTAACACCTGTTTGTTCTATAACGGGTTGAAAGAAAATAGCGAAAGGGAGAGAAAAGCTTCGAGGAAATTGAAGGAAGAATAAGCGTTTCCCCTGTTCTCTCCTCATAGGGTTCTTTTGATCACAATTGGAACCAAGGCAGAACCGGGTCGGTTTTAAGACCCAGAACCGGATCCTACGACCCAGGCCCACTAAGATTAGGTTTTTTTCCTTTTCTAAATGCACCTGTCTTTATTCAAACACCACCGATCCCCTACATCCTCTTTAGATTAATTAGTTCATTAGGATTTTGATTTAACAAATTTTTAAACTTTAATCTAATCAGATTTATTAAAATTTAATTTAGTTCTCTGGTTTTTTTATTTAGAACTTATTTAGAATTTATCTATTTATTTAATTAGTTTTTAAATAGGTTTTGGTTCTATTAAGTTTTAATTAACTTTTAGTTTAATTAGCAATTTTAGTTTTTTTTAATTAGATTTTAATCTATATTAGATTTAATTAGATTTTTGTTTATTTAGATTTATTTAGAGTTTTTATTTTAATCCTTACTTTTAAAAAATTTGTTAATATATTGTTTTTTAGTTAATTTTAATTTAGGACTTAACTTCGCATTTAGTTTATTTGTTAAAAAAAATATAAATAAATAAATAAATAAAATGTCAAAAAAAATATTTACTTTTCTCTCTTGATATTTTATTTATATTTTTTATATTTAAAAATCTAAAAAATATTTAGTTATCTAAAAATAAAATTTCTACTCTTATTTCGATCTTTGTTCTTCGCCTGTATATTCAAACCTTTTTTTCAAAATAAACTCTCGATTCACATCGAGCCATTTTTTCCCCTGTAAGTCGATTGCTTTTTTAAGCATCGCCATCAACCTCTAGGTCTTTCCCTTAGCATATACCCTAGCAAGCGAGCAATAAATAACATAGATAATAACAAGAGGTTCCTGTAGAGTACTACAGACGTTTAGGATGCTAATACCTTCCCTAGACGTAACCAACCCCCGAACCTTAGATCTCTTATTAGGTTTTTTCGATCTTTAACCCTTTCCTTTGGATAAAATAAAGACCGGTGGTGAATTTCAAAAAAAATTGTGATTCAAGTTAATCCAATAGCGTGGTATCCGATTCTCACCGCGACAGGTGTAACTGCAGCTACGGTGGCTGCGGGTGGTGCTATTGCTAAACTTTCGATCTTCTATGTAAGTGCATTCACTTTAGCATTGACACGGTCTAAACCATTGATTTCGTACATTCCTCCTTTTGGAGTTGACTTCTTTACACCAGTGCGTTCACTTCCCTATTGGAAATGGTTTTGAGCCATAGTCTCGATAAGTTCGTAGGCTTCTTCATACGATTTGTCCATTAGAGCACCGCCACCTGCTGCGCTCAGATTCATTTTGGTATTGTACAGCAGACCATTGTAGAAGGTATGGATTATCAGCCATTCTTCAAGTCCATGGTGTGGGCAAAGCCTCATCATGTCCTTGTATCTCTCCCAAGCGTCGAAAAGAGATTCGTTATCTTTTTGCTTAAATCTGTTGATTTGAGCTCTTAATATAGTTGTCTTGCTTGGTGGGAAATATCAGGCTAAGAAGAGTTTCTTTAACTCGTCCCATGTTGTCACTGAGTTTGACGATAGAGACTAGAGCCAAGCTCTAGCTCTATCTCTCAAGGAAAATGGAAAAAGTCTTAATCTTATCGCTTCATGGCTGACACCATTTGCTTTCACGGTGTCTGCGTATTGTACAAATATTGACAAATGTAAATTCGAGTCATCTGTAGCATTGCCTGAAAACTGGTTTTGTTGAACTGCTGATATTAGCGAAGATTTCAGTTCGAAATCATGTCGGTTAATAGCAGGGGTAGCAATGTTGTTATGTGGTTCTTCTTATGATGGAACAACATAATACTTCAGAGGACGGTTTCTTGGTCCTTCGGCCACGATTAGTTCTGGTTCTGATCCGGGTTCCGAATCTGAGTAAAGAATAATAGGGTCTGGAAGATTATATCTAATACGGAATTCGTTAATTCGACATCTTAGACTAATATAACGTTCGATTTCGTCAATTGGTTGCTCCAACTCTTCGCCTTGTGAGTGAGTGCTTAGCATACAATCAACAATTTAAAAGATAAATAGTTGCCTTAATCTATACTGCGCAACAAAAGATTCACAATATTGACTAAATCTGTTCCCCGACAACGGCGCCAAAAACTTGATCGTCTGACACTGACGGATAAATCTGTAAGTATACAGTTAGTCGTGTAGTCTTAAAAAGGTTGTCGAACCCACAGGGAAAGATAATCAAACTAATGTTATCCAAGGTTGTTGTGCAAAGCTAAGGCTAGAGGGAAACAGGAATTTAACGAGAAATAGGGGACTGAATTCTAAGATCTGAAATTAATACTAAAACGAGCCCGAAATATAATTTCCGTGCACCTATGGGACTTATAGAATACGGGTACTAGTTACGACTATGTTGTCATTCCGTAGAATAAACTGACTTAAAGGCTCCGTCTCACGCTCTCGCGGTCTTGACAAAAACCATGCTTCCTAATTCCAAGATTTTACTCTCGCTCGCCCGGTAACTAAGAAACACGCTTTGGAAATCGATAAAGTCCTAAACAATATCTAAAGCGCTCTCGCTGTATTTAGATATGTTGCCTAACTTCCACTATCCGGTGCACTCCTCACGCTCTCGCGGTCTCGGCTTAAACCTTAACTTATTTCACACTCTCGTGTCGAAATAAGAAACATTAAACTTGGAAATCAAAACCAAAATGACTTATAATCATAATTTCGTACCTATTATTTCTACGGAGTCCGCCGAATACAACGGTCCTCACACGTCGGTCTCAATTTATTTACTCAGACATAATTAATCCTAAATCTAACATATTTAAGCATGCATTTCCTAAATCTAACATGTTAAATAATTTAAAGTAACAATTATATTAGAAATGCGGTAAAGTAATGAAAGCTGTAAAATTTTGCGGTAAAGTAAATCGGGACGGAATGAAAATAGAACTTGTATTAATCTTGATCCAAAAGTAAAGCAAATGAAGAAAAGTATAGAATTTGCAACAATTCCTCAGTGTGAGTAATTGTTGCTTTTATCGGTAAATTTGTGCCTAAGGTTCTAACGAAAATACGGCAGAGCATCCGCGCACTTTTCGATCCCATTTTATTGCTCCAAGAGGTCCTATATATAGAAACTCTGATGCTCAACTGCTCCCATTTGAATTTCCAGATTTGGAGGGAAAAGGAGTTATTAAAACTCCTTAAAACTGCCAAAAATAGATTCTGCAGTGAAAAACTGCTCCTGCGACTGTACGGCGAATGCCATGCACTCTATTAAAAAATGGGCGCCAAAAGGGAGGAATGGTGAACACCATCTAAGGATGGTGAACGCCATATCAGCAGGGAAGACAGAATTTACTGTTATGCTGCATTTTCTTCTTTCTTTCACTTCTTTTCTCGATTTCTTCCGGGATCTTGATTATTACACCTGAAAACACAAAACACAATAAAAATGAAGTAAATATAATAAGACTCGATAAAAACACGGACTAAAAATGCGCATAATGAGCCTAAAATACGATATAAATTCGTGTCGTCAAGTGTAATTTCCAGTATATTTTTGTGCTCTCTTTGTTATTATTTTCATGGCTTTAGGACGTTGAGGGGAGTGTGGGTGGTTTGTGTGGGTCTGGTGTTATGTAATTTGGTCCAAAAGCCTCTTGAACAACTTCTACTTCAACAAATTCTACATAAGCATAACCCTTGGGAGTGCCAAACTTATCAGTGCGAATGGCCTCACAACTGGAAATGTTGTTGCACTTCTTTGGGAGTCCATGTATAGTCCACCTATACATGTAAATTTAGTTTATTGAATGAATATATTGATAACCAATTAAATTTTAATTAAATGAATTGATTTTGTAACCCTTTTGAAATTATGCTATAATTATATTACCATTTTTATTATTAAGTTATTGTTTGTCTTATTATTGATTTGTTGTTTGAATCTAAATTTAATACAATATAAAATGAAATACATTTTAATATTAATTGAATTTTTCTATTCTATTGATGCACAAACATTTATTTATTGCTAGATGTTTAGCTAGGTCTAAAAAATCTATTATAAATATATAAAATGTAAAGTACCTGGTAATTACAAGATAAACCATCTGATTAAAAGCATAAACTAATCTAATTACAGGGTTAAAATTGACTAATTACACATTGCTTGCTTTATATTGATTTGGTATTTAATACCGCTGATGTGTCATGCTCACCATTTTTTGAAATATTTTTTTATTAAAATTTATACTTGGTTAATGAAAAGGCACCATAGTTAATACCTCTATTTCACTCGGTTACCCATTTTTACCATTGCTTTTTACCATTGATCATTATTGTGTTTAACAAATGTTGTGGAAATCCCTTGATAATAGGGCAACTTTACAGTTACCAACGTGAACCGCATAAATTCATATGAAGTGGAAAACGTAAAGACAAAACCCTTATTAATGCAAATAATAACAACAATCAAATATAAATATCAAGTATATGCAGTGTAATTGCCTCAACCAATTTATCAAAAAGGTTTAAATATCAGTGACCCTCAAACGTTTCACACCCTGCCTCATTTACATTTACCGATTCTTCTTCCTTTCCCTAAGCTGATCACTCTGTCAACTTTTTATAAATTGACACACGGTTCAATGCGCTTATAAACGAGAAAAAATCTACATGTTGATACACGAGTATATGTGAACGTATCTATGAGATACCAGCGGTAGACTGGTGATCGTGAAGGCTTGATCAGATCCTGTGATGTGGGCCACCAAGTACGTCTGAGATGCTGGGTGTATAAAGAGGATGAGGGGATGTACCTGCAAGGCACTCCGACGCTCAAGTAAGAAAGGGTCAGAGAAAAGGGGCAAGTACAAAGTATGAATTCTTAGGGTGATTTTTGGATACTTGACCCTCTCAAGTGAGAGGGTTTATATAGTGCCCCCAGCGCGTGGCCAACGGTCCTATTTTCGGGGCGAAATAACTGTTTTCCCAAAGAATAGGTAAGTGCCCAAAGCTAGCCGTTATGTTGGGCAGGGTGCCAAAACTAGCCGTTATGTCGGGCACATGCCCTTAGCTGTTCGGGGACAGAAGAAGTCGTGCGGAACGGGCAGCGGTTCCGGGGAGGAGCAATACAGTCCTTGCCCGGTTGGAGGGGCAGAAAGGTAACTTTTTCCCCTTTGTGGATTGGACTCAAGCAATTGGGCCGTTCTGGGAGCAGACGTGGATTGGGTCGTGCCTAGCCATTGGTCCAGTCCAGAACAGGAGCCCCCAAGTCGTTGCTCTCGAGCATGGGAGTGATGACTTAAGGACAGCCCGTGGTCCCGGGGAACTAGTGTGGAGTCTTCGTTTGGTGACGGAGGGAGTCGTCTCGTGGTGCCCGTGACCCCTGGTGTTCGTGAGATCCATGTCCGTGTCTGGATTGCTTGTCATACAGGGAGGCCAACGGTTAGGAGGAATTGAAATGTCAGGATGACACGTGTGCCTCGAGCCCTGTGCCGCAGTTACTAGGCAATGATGGCTAGTCGATAGCCATTATGACCTACGAGGACGTGCCATTGCACGTGGCCCTCAGTATAAAAGGAGAGAGACTCAGGCCATTTGGAACTTTCGTTTCTCTCTCTTCTTCGTCGTCCTCAGAGCAGTTACCCGACACCGCCGTTCGCTTTTCCAACTGCCGCCACCGGTTCCGAGCAACCGTTTTTCAGCTTTTTAACCAAGTAAGTCCACTGATCTCGTGTTCCTTTGCCTCTTTTATGGCTGTTTGTAGATTGCATGCGGCTAGGTTAGGTTTAGATGACATAGGGTTGTTTTTCTGGTGGTTGTTGGTGGTGGACGGCGGCTAAGCCGTTTTCTGCCGCTGACGAGGCTGCTGGAGCCTCTCGCGAATAGGGCAGTTTCCGGCGTTGTTGCAATGATGACGCATAGGTAACAATCGCTGTTACTCAATTTTCGGTGCTCCGATTGAAGTCTTTGGTGACGTTTGTAGTCTCCGCCGAAGCTTCAAACGGAAACTAGGAAGCAATCTGAGGAAGTTCCTCGTACGGGAGTGGTTTCTCTCGAGTGTCTCCTCGTGGAAGACTCTTGAGGTTTTTTTTTATGTTAGGGCTTAGGCCGGGGACGTCATCCTCAACCCTTTGCGCGCCCTTTAACTTGACTAGCGGTGGAAGGGTGGATTTGATTCTTCGTCGAATTCACTTTTTCTCTGCTTTTCAGGTGATCGATATGGCGACGAGGTCTGACGAGGAGATCGAAATAGACTTGTCCGAGGAGAGCTCCTTGGAGAGCAGTAGTACAGAAGCTTCCACTACCCCTAGCGAAGTCGGGGAGAAGGAGGTTGTTAAAGACTCAACGGAGGAGTGGTCGGTGGCTGAGCCTGCCGAGCACGTATCTACTTTTGCGACATATCTGGGGGATGTCTTCACGATCGTTAGGCCAGAGGGGGAGTGGAAGGTGCACTTTCCCTTCGAGGATGATAGGGTCTGTACCAACTTCGGGGAGCGTTTCGCCATGTACGAATGCACATTTAAAGAGCTGGGATTGAGGCTGCTCGCACTTTTCCTCGGAGGATGATAGGGTCTGTACCAACTTCAGGGAGCGTTTCGCCATGTGCGAATATGCATTTAAAGAGCTGGGATTAAGGCTGCCCTTAATCGATATTCAGCAGTCAGTCTTCGTGCACCTGGACATGGCTCCGTCGCAGCTCCACCCTAACTCGCTGGCATTTATTCGTGCTTTCGAGTTAACGTGCGAGTATTTGAGGATATGGGCTACTCTCCCTTTGTTTTTCACTGTCTTTCATCTTCAGCGGCAATTGACAGGGAGGAGGTATGGCTGGGTTTCATTGAAACAGCCCCGCAAGTTGTTCAAGCCCTTTTCAGAGTCAATCCAGACATTCAAGGAAAGGTTCTATATCATAAAGCCTGTGTCAGAGAGGGCCCATGACAGTACGTACATCTAGACGGTGTCCGTTGACGAGGACAATAACGACATGCGCGACGAAAACGGGAGACTGATCGGGGAGAGAGAATTCAAGTTTCCTTTCCACTAGAGTGCCGACCATTTCTCCAAGGAGCCCAACGAGTATGTTTCCTAGCCAAACATGCTAGACAGGCAGGATGTCGTCGCCTATGACACGCTGGTGAACTTTGTCAACTCTTTCCGGCTTGCTGAATGCTGGACGAAGAAGGGGTCCCCGATCTTTGAGGAGGACGGTAGTCAGCGTGTTGAGTATCGTTTTATTAACACCAAGGCGCTTTTAGAGTGCAAGACTCCGACGGAGCTTACAAATTGCTCGGTAGTCTTAGTTACTTGACTTGCCCGACGTATTTTCCCTTGGTCGTCTAACATATTTGTTTTGTTTTTGCAGGTGAGATGCCTTTCGCTCATGAAAGAATGGTAAATAATATTGTTGCGAGGAACAAGCCCGGGGCGGCTGCTCCCAAGACTCAATTTGCCCAGCGTGATCCTACTCCTCCTCAACCTGCTGCGGGGACCTCTTCATCTACTCCTGCCCAGGGATCTCCCCTGCCTCTGGCCTCACGGTCCAAGCGGTTCAGGGCCACTGAAGGGGCAGATCTCACTCGGGCGCCAGAAAGGGGGAAGTTCGAACTTCCTCCATGTATTCTTGACAGAAGATTCTTCGAAGGGACGTCCTTGGTCATGCCGCGGGAAGAATATCTCCAACAAAAAGGCATGGATCGCCCGAGCAAGAGGGCGCTGGTGGCCCAAGATGCCTCTGCACTAGTCAGAGTTTTGGAGATGGCGGTCATCTATGCTGAAGGGGACTCTGCAACTGAGTCTGAACTTAGAGGTGCCCGGGCTACCATGGCATCTCTTGAAGAGATGGCGAGGAAATCCAAGGAGGAGGCTAAGAGTGATGATGATACCCGAAAGAAGGCGGACGAGGAGGTAATCAGGCTAAAGGGGGAGAACTATACGCTGGCCGCGGAGAAGAAGGCAGCTGAGGATTTGGTCGAGCAGCTGAGGAGCTGGTCGAACAGCTGAGGTTGGCAAGCGCTCCGGGCGAGTATGAACCTGAGGATGTGAAGGACATAAAGACAAGGGCCGAGCTGGTTGCTCGTATGCTGAGGGCCGAGGACGACAACATTGTTATTGGGGACGAGTCCATTAAGAATGTCGTGGCCCAACTGCGAGTAGTCAACCCGGGGTTGAGTTCTCCACCGAGGGTATCCACTACCTGGCTCATGTCGAGGATGGCAGGATTGTCAGTCCGAACTCCCTCCTTGGTGGTGACGAGCACACTGAAATTTTGAACGAGGAGACCCAGGGACCTGAGCCCAACCTCGAGCAGCCTGAGCGGATGTAGGAGTGATGGTGTTTTTGTCCTTGTTGTAATTTGTCCGGACGGCGTGCCGTGTATCTTTGTAACTTATTTTTAATGGGGGCATGGCCCCCGGTTTATGTAACAAGCACAATTGTGGTCTTTGCGGCCACTTATTACTTTAATTATGTATGCGTCCGGTCCTTGTGGCCGGTTTTGTGATTTGCATGGTTTTATTTATTTTGATTTCTGCTAAGTGTTGTACTTTTGCTCGATATGCATGTGTGCATGTAATAGGGTTTGCTTTGACTAGCTTTAAGTTTCATGGAATTGCTCATTGTAGACGTGTTCGGTAGTGAGGGGTACTGGTCGAACGGCCAGGGAATGTCAGGGCGAGAGAGCGGAGCTCAGGTCGCGCTTGAGGCCCGAGTTCGCGGCGTGAACCTCCCATCGCGAGCTGGGTGTTCTGCCTATCGTGGTACTTTGACGACGGTAGTGCTTGATTGAGGGACCGCTGTCGAGCAGGGACCTGGCTCGTTCCTGAGCAGGGCTTTGCTTTACTAACATGCGACGCTTGTACCTAGGCGTGCATAGTGGTCGGTGGTTCCGACAGTTAAGGCCTTAGCTATAGTATTGCTTTAGCTTTTCGGCGTTCCATGGTCGAGTAAGTTCTTCCCCGTTGAGATCTTCTAGGTAATAGGCCCATTATCCATTTTTGCCCGAACACGATAGGGTCCTTCCCAGTTAGCGGCGAGTTTGCCTTCGCGAGAGTCTTTATAGTTTCTTTGTAGGACGAGACTGCCCACGTCAAACTCTCTCCGTATGACTTTGGCGTTGTGCCAGGTGGCAATTTTTTACTTTAACGAGGCTTCGTGGAGGGATGCCCCTGACCGGACTTCTTCGACGAGGTTGAGTTCCTCCCTTAGAGCTTCGTCGTTCATTTCCTCGTTCAGGGGCGATTCTGTCCTCCTGGAGGGTACATGAACTTCAATGGGAATTATAGCTTCGATCTCGTAGGCAAGCTGAAAGGGTGTTTCCCCGGTTGAGGAGTGTGGGGTTGTGCGGTATGCCCATAAGACGCTGTGCAACTCCTCGACCCAAACTTTCTTTGTTTCGTCCAGCCTTCGTTTGAGGCCTCGAAGAATGACTCGGTTCACTGCTTCAGCTTGCCCGTTTGTCTGGGGATGTTCGACGGATGCGAAGTGTTGCTTTGTGCCCAGCTGGGCGACGAAGTCCTGGAACTTCCTGTCCGTGAACTGCGTCTTATTGTCTGTGACTAACGCCTGGGGGATGCCAAATCGTGCAAGGATGTTTCATTTATAGAAACGCAGCATGTTAAGGGCAGTTATCTTGTCCAGAGCCTCCGCTTCTATCCATTTTATGAAGTAATCCACGCCCACTATTAAGTATTTGTTCTGGTTTGATCCTACCACGAATGGCCCTAGGATGTCCAGGCCCCACCAGGCAAATAGCCACAGGGAGGACATAGCCTTGAGCTCGTTAGGTGGAGCTAGGTGCATGTCCCCGTGCCGTTGGCATTTATCACATTTCTTCACATGCTCTTTTGTATCTTGCTGCATGGTTGGCTAGTATTACCCTGCTCGAAGGGCTTTTCGGGCAATAGACCTTCCACCGAGATGTTGTGCGTTGATTCCTTCGTGAATTTCGCGCAAAATTTGGGCGACCATTTCTTCCTCGACACATTTGAGTAGCGGAATGGAGAACCCTCGCCTGTAGAGTTTGTCCTCGACCAGGACGTATGAGCAAGCTCTTCGCCTGACTACGCTAGCCTCTTTGGGGTCGGACGGGAGTTCGTCCTTAGCGAGATAGTTGTAAACGGGGGTCATCCAGCAGTTGCTGTCGCCGATCATTTGTACGTCGAGGGTCGGGGAAGTCTTCTCGATACTGGATTGAGGAAGTACCTCCTGTATGACGGACTTGTTTCCGCCTTTCTTCTTCGTGCTCGCCAGTTTGAACAAAACATCCGCTCTGACGTTGTGTTCGTAGGGAACATGCTTTACCTCTACTTCTGCGAACTTCATCATCTTCTCCTTGACCAGGGCTAAGTATTCGGACAATTTTTCGTTTTTGGCTTGATATTCTCCCCGAACTTGGAGGGCCGCGAGTTGTGAATCTGTGCAGATGATGACTTCTTCCGCACCGAGATCTTTGGCCAGGCGTAAGCCGGCGAGGAAGGCTTCGTATTCAGCCTGGTTATTAGAGGTGGGGAAGGATAGGGTAAGTGATACTTCAACGATTATTCCCTCTTCGCTTTCCAGTATGATGTCTGCCCCGCTTCCCGCCGAACTGGAGGCTCCATCTATGAAAATGGTCCATTTGCATGCTCCGTAGGTGGGGGAGTCTGCGAACGCCATTTCTGCGACTAAGTCAGCCAGCGCCTGGGCCTTAAGAGCTTTTCTGCTTTCGTACCGGATGTCGAATTCGGACAGTTCTAGCGACCATTTGAGCATTCTACCGGCCATGTCCAGCCGTCCTAACAACTGCTTCACGGGTTGATATGTCCAAACCACGATCATGTGGGCTAGTAAGTAATGTCTCAGTCTTCTAGCTGCATTGATGAGGGCCAATGCTACTTTTTCTATCTATTGGTATCTCAGCTCTGGTCCCTGCAGAGCTTTGTTCGTGAAATACATGGGCTTCTGTCCGTCAGGTGTCTCGCGGATAAGAGCGGCGCTCACTGCCTCGGCTGCTACGGTGATATACAGGTACAGAGTTTTGCCGTTGTCCGGGCGAGAGAGGACTGGCAGTTCTGAGAGTTCTCGTTTCATATGGAAGAAAGTCTGGTCACATTCCTCGGTCCATTCAAACGCTGCCTCCTTACGGAGGAGTTTGAAGAATAGTAGGGCGTTCTGGGCAGATTTGGCCACGAAACGGGACAACGATGTAAGAATCCCGTTCAGGGACTGGATGAATTTCTTAGACTTGGGCGTTGGAAACTCAGAGAATGCCCAACACTTATCAGGGTTGGCTTCGATTCCTCATTCTGTTAAATAGAAACAGAGGAATTTGCTTTCCCGGACACCGAACGTGCACTTCTCCGGGTTGAAACACACCTGGTACTTCCTGGCCTGTTCGAAGACCGTCCTTAGATGGGTAGTGTGATCGGTTTCCTCGTGGGATTTTACGATCATGTTGTCCATATAGACTTCGAGCATGTCGCCTATTTCTACCCAGAAGACCTTGTTCATCATCCTCTGATAGGTCGCGTCGGCGTTCTTCAGACCGAAGGGCATTAAGTTGTAGTAATAGTTGTCCGATTCAGTCATGAAGGTCACGTATTTTTTATCGCTCATCTCCATTGGTATTTGATTATAGCCCGAATAGGCGTCCATGAAGGACAATAGTTTAAAACCGGCAGAGTTATCAACAAGTTTATCAATATTGGGGAGGGGGTAGGCATCCTTCGGGCATGCCTTATTAAGATCGGTATAGCCAATACACATTCGCCATTTGCCATTAGATTTTTTCACGAGTACAACATTGGACAACCAACTGGTGTACTTGGCTTCCGAGATAAATTTGGCCTCGAGGAGGTCCTTTACAGCTTTTTCTGCAGCCTATGTTTTCTCCGGAAACTGTTTTCTCCTACGTTGTGCTACTGCTTTGACGGCTGGGTCAATCGTGAGTTGATGGCAAGCGACGGATGGGTCTAAGCCGGGCATCTCGGCGGTGCTCCAGGTGAACAGATCGGCGTTCTCACGGAGGCAGGCTTTGAGTTGCTTCCTTGCGATGTCGGGGAGATCTGCTCCAATCTTTACTCCCCGTTGGGGGTCATCGCCGAACAAGACAAGCTCGAAATCACCATCCGGGATGGGACGCATCGGATGAGAGCTGCTGTTGGTCGGGGCAGACGAGCTGCCCGAGGCTGCTTGGTCCTCCTTCTGGTCCTCTTCGGGGAAGTGGCTGTCGAGGTCGATGGAGTCGACCTGAGGTAGTGGCTTGGCCTCCTCGGAGCTGCTTGGCAAGGTTGGCTTGTTGGATACCTTTGGCTTGGACGCGATGGCGTTGAGTCCCTTGGTGGCTGCTTCGAAACATCGTCGTGCGGCTTTGATGTCGCCGTGGAGGGTGACGACCATCCCATTTGAAGTGTAGTACTTCATCTTGAGGTGGACGGTTGAAGGCACAACTGCCAACTCGACCAACATTGGTCTTCCGAAGATGCACTGGTACAGAGACGGGCAGTCGATTACCAGAAACTGCACTTTGACGGATCTGGCCGTCTCCGTTGACCCGAAAGTTACGATCAGTTCGACGTATCCCCAAGTTTTAGTCACTGACCCATTGAATCCTTGCAAGTCAGAACCCACATAGGGAGTGAGGTGGGAATCGTCCAGCTGGAGCGTTGAGAACAGCTGGGAGTACATAATGTCGACCGAGCTGCCTTGGTCGACGAGAATCCTGCGAACGTCAAAGTTCGCCATCCAAGCTCTGACGAGCAAGGGAATGCTCAAGTTTGGAGATCCCCCGAGGAGTTCTTCCCTGTAGAAGGAGATGGGGATGGAACCCTTCTGTGTTTGGTCGAGCGTGGTCACCCTGTTGGAGCTCGTGTTGATCAGGTGCTCGATTTTCCTTTTCACGGAGCCCACCGTGACTTTATTGAAGCCTCCGCCCGAGATGACCATGGCGGAGGGGAACGTTTCCCACGGGCTGTGGGCCACAAAGTAAGCAGGAGCGTTGAGCTTGTCTGGGATGTAGAAGTCCTCTGGTCGCGATACGGACATGGCGACCTGGATGTTGGCCTCTTCCGAGGAAGGCACCTTTTCCTCTACCTTCTTGGGCTCCTGGGCGTCTTGCCGGGGAGCGTCTTTCTTTTTTGTGAACTATTTCAGATGACCATCCCTGATCAGTATTTCGATAGCATCCTTCAAATGGATGCAATCTTCGGTGGTGTGGCTGTGACTCTTATGGAAACGACAGTACTTTGATTTGTCGACGTTGGGCTTGGTTGGTATTTGTTTGGGGAAGCGGACCCCTGCTTTTTTGAATTCCGAATTTGCGCAATCAGACAATATCTTCTCCCTGGAGACGGTCAGGGGGTGTAGTCGTGAAATCGTCCGGAAGGTCCCTTGCTATCGCGGGAGTCCCGAGGACGATCTTCGCGCTTCTTTTCTCCTCGACGAGATGTCGAGGGTTCTTCTCCTCTGGAGGCCCGGGCGTTCTCCTGGTGGCGGGAGGCTCAGGCAGAGTTGGCCGCTTCCCTTTCCTCGTACTGAATGTACGACCGCGCCTTGAGGAGGAAGGCATCCAGGTTTTTCGGAGGTGCGAGGCCGATGGCTTTAGAAAACTCTGAGCCCGGGCGGAGTCCCTGTTCGAGCAGAAATTTTTTCATATCGTCCGTTGTAGAGACCTGCACCACTTCTTTGTTAAACCTCTCGATGTATGCCCAGAGAGATTCGTCCTTCCCTTAGATTATGGCCCCAATGGAGGATTCAGTCTTGGGGTGGCGGCGCGACGCCGTGAAATGTTGGGAGAACATTCTGCCTAGTTGCTTCCATGAAGTAATAGACTCTTTGGGCAGCTGCTTGTACCAAGTCATTGCTCCTTTTTAGAGTGTGGTCGGAAATAGCAGGCATTTGATGGCGCCCCGGACGCCACGGTAATCCAACATCGCATCAATATTCTCGATGTGCTCGTCGGGGTCAGTTGTACCGTCGTACGTGCCCAATGCTGGGGGCTTCTCCAGACCCTTGTGGAGACGTGTTGCCAAGATTTCTTGGGATAATGGGCTGTGAGGCTCATCATCGCTGCTGGAACTGGTTAGTGACAGGGACCGGACGACTCGCTCATGACGACGACTTCTTCGGGGGGAAGGTGTACGGGCCCGACCCTTTGACCTGACCGAGAGTGACTGTTTGTCTCTCTGGGTTCTCTTGTGGCCGGGAGAGTGTTGGTTTCACGGGGAAACATGGTCACGTTTTCGGACAGCATGAGATTCCGGTTCTTGGCGCAGCCTTCGGTCGATTTCTCGTCGGGGTTGTGGGCTCTTGGATCGTCGATGACCTTTCCTTGGAGGGGGAGATCTTGGACGGGCAGATTCCTCCAGTGCCCCGATCCTTTTGTTCTGCTGCAGGATCAGGAGGTTGGTTTTGTTGATCGCCTCAAGAAGGGCCACAATGGCCGGGTCGGCGCTGGGTGGAGCACCGACGGGCTGGATTGCCAGTGGGGGCTGATCGTTGTCACGGTCAGCAAGAGTAGGGGAAGGAGAGGCCGTGGCCCCGTCTCTTAGAAAATGGGGGTCTCCGAGGAGAGATGAAGGACCGTCAACGTCATTCTTGCTGACAGGGAGGACAACGAACTAGAGAGCACCTTTGACGTGATCTTGAGAGGCCATGATGGTAATCTTGGACGAGAATATTTTGGTCTTAGTACCTAAGGTGGATGTTTAAGACGGGGAGAACAGTGTTTCCACAGACGGCGCCACTGATCGTGAAGGCTTGATCAGATCCTGTGATGTGGGCCACTAAGCATGTCTGAGATGCTGGGCATATGAAAAGGAAGATGGGGTGTACCTGCAAGGCACTCCGACGCTCAAGTAAGAAAGGCTCAGAGAAAAAGGGCAAGTACAAAGTATGAATTCTTAGGGTGATTTTTGGATACCTGACCCTCTCAAGTGAGAGGGTTTATATAGTGCCCCCAGCGTGTGGCCAACGGTCCTATTTTCGGGACGAAATAACTGTTTTTCCGAAGAATAGGTAACTACCCAAAGCTAGTCGTTATGTCGGGTAGGGTGTCCAAAACTAGCCGTTATGTCGGGCACATGCCCTTAGCTGTTCGGGGACAGAAGAAGCTGTGCGGAACGGGCAGCGGCTCCGGGGAGGAGCAATGCAGTCCTTGCCCGGTTGGAGGGGCAGAAAGGTAACTTTTGCCCCTTTGTGGATTGGACTCAGGCAATTAAGCCGTTCTGGGAGCAGACGTGGATTGGGACGTGCCTAGCCATTGGTTCAGTCCATAACAACTGGTAATTTTAATGTTCATCTTTTATATCTTTGTTTTGCTATTGTTTTATATAATTGATATTATAAAAACGATTGTACGATTTTTTATAAATACGAATAAATACTTAAAAGTTGGTGCATAATATTAGTAGATATTTGAAATTATGTGAATATTTATGTACTGCAAAATAAGTTACAAATATTTTTATAAATTGACACACACGTTTACAAGAAACTTATAAACGGGAAAAAGTTTATATGTCGATACAATTATTTTTTATAAACAGGAATAAGGCACAATCATTTTTTATAAACAGAAATAAATTATAAATATTTTAATAAACGGAAAAAATTCAACTATTGATAAAATTATTTTTATAAACGGAAATAAATTACAAATACTTTTTATAAATTGACACACGGTTCAATGTGCTTATAAACGAGAAAAAGTCTACATGTTGATACACGGGTAGATGTGAACGTATCTATGAGATACCAGCTGTAGACTGGTAATTTTAATGTCCATCTTTTATATCTTTGTTTTGCTATTGTTTTATATAATTGAAGTTATAAAAATGATTGTACGATTTTTTATAAATACGGATCAATATTTAAAAGTTGGTGCATAATATTAGTAGATATTTGAAATTATGTCAATATTTATGGACTGCAAAATAAGTCACAAATATTTTTTAAATGGACACACGTTTAGAAGAAACTTATAAACGGGAAAAAATTTACATGTCGATACAATTATTTTTTATAAACAGGAATAAGTTACAATTATTTTTTTATAATCGGAAATAAATTATAAATATTTTAATAAACGGGAAAAATTCAACTATTGATAAAATTATTTTTATAAACGGGAATAAATTACAAATACTTTTTATAAATTGTCACACAGGTTCAAGACGCTTATAAACGGAAAAAAAAAGTCGACATGTTGATTTAAATAATTTTATATATGGAAATAAGTTAAAATAATTTTTTTAAACGGGAAAAAGTCTTCAAGTTGATATAAATACTGTTGTTGGATTTATCAACCCATTAAGTTGGTTACGGTGTAAAAATTTTACACTCTAAAAAAATTGTATGTTTGACAAGTGATATTTCCCAATGTAGTGTGTGAATACAAACGGGACCCGTGCGATAACACATATTATTTGAATTGGAAACATGGTTTTATTCAGAGTTGTAGTTTTAGAATTTACTCATCTAAATTCAACCGAGTTTTGGTAATTACTGAAATTGCAGACATAATTCACGGGTAGACGTGAATGTATCTATGACATACCAGCAGTGGACTGGTCATTTTAATGATCATATATTAAATCTATAAGATATCACTAGTAAACTGATCATTTGAATTTTATTTTTCATATATTAAATTAAGTTTGATTTATTTACTCATGCTATTGTAGGAATGAAAAATTCTATCAGGAAATTATTATTATTACATCGATGAAGTACCATGTTCGAGTCAGATATTGTGTATTGAATGATATTACTATATATTTTTGAATTCCATAAGTAGGAAGTGTTAATTTTGTATTTTGTAATTTATACGTATTATTGTCGTTAGATTTATTAACCTATTAAATTAGTTATGCTGTAAATGTTGAGAATCAAGTGTGAGGAAGAAGTCCCACATTGATTAGAAAATGGAAGATTAAACACTATATAAGTGAGAGAACCCACACACTTATCACATTAAGGTTTTAGGTGGATATGTGGTGTGTCTCTCACAAAGGTGTGTCCTAAATAAGAAATGCTCCCTCGATGACCCCCTCGATTGTTCCGCCAACAATGGTATCAGAGCCTGGTTCGAGAAAGGGACCGGCTTACTTGTATCGAAACACTTCCCGCAGGTGTGGGTAGAAGGTGTTCCGTTGAGTTCAACGGTGATACAAGTGTATGTGGAAGAGAGAGCTTCCACATGAGGGGGAGCATTGTGTATAAACTCACACTTGAGGGGGAGTGTTGAGAATCAAGTGTGAGGAAGAAGTCCCACATTGATTAGAAAATGGAAGATTTAACACTATATAAGTGAGAGAACCCACACACCTATTACCTTAAGGTTTTAGGTGAGTATGTGGTGTGTCTCTCACAAAGGTGTGTCCCAAATAAGAAATGTTCCCTCGTTGACCCCCTCGATTGTTCCGCCAACAATGGTATCATGAGCCTTTGGTTCGAAAAAGGGACCGGCTTACTTGTATCGAAAGTATCCCACATGGGTAGGTGTCCCGGATGTGGTTGAGTGTCCCGTTGAAGAGTGTCAATGGCGGTACAAGTGTGTATGTGGAAGAAAGAACTTCCACTTGAGGGGGAGCATTGTGGTAGACTCACACTTGAGGGGGAGTGTTGTAAAATCAAGTGTGAAGAAGAAGTCCCACATTGATTAGAAAAGGGAAGATTAAACACTATATAAGTGAGAGAACCCACACACCTATCACCTTAAGGTTTTAGGTGGATATGTGGTGTGTCTCTCACAAAGGTGTGTCCCAAATAAGAAATGCTCCCTCGATGACCCCCTCAAGTGTGAGTTTATATACAATGCTCCCCCTCATGTGGAAGCTCTCTCTTCCACATACACTTGTATCACCTTTGAACTCAACGGAACACCTTCTACCCACACCTGCGGGAAGTGTTTCGATACAAGTAAGTCGGTCCCTTTCTCGAACCAGGCTCTGATACCATTGTTGGCGGAACAATCGAGGGGGTCATCGAGGGAGCATTTCTTATTTGGGACACACCTTTGTGAGAGACACACCACATATCCACCTAAAACCTTAAGGTGATAGGTGTGTGGGTTCTCTCACTTATATAGTGTTTAATCTTCCCTTTTCTAATCAATGTGGGACTTCTTCCTCACACTTGATTCTCAACAGTAAAAAATTTAGAATCTGAACAAAAATTACAGGATTGACAAGTGATTTTCGCAACGTAGCGTGTGATAGGAAGTTTTCCTATCAAAGATTTGAGACTAGAGTTTCAATGATAAAAGAGAGAATTAAAAACTATCTAAAGAAAAGTAAAAATTAAAGATAACATTTTTCTTGATTGATACCTAAAATGTGTCCAAGACACTTACATATATAGTGTTCATAATGGGTAATGAATTAAAAGCCCAATTACACAATAGCCCGATAACACTAGTAACTAATAACACTAAACATAAAAGACTAATTAAATTGATATTATAATTAAACAAAATTATTAAATTATAACTAATGATACTCTTTATCATTGTCGCGGGGTTCACTTGAACCTTGTCCTCAAGGTTCTAAAATATAATAGAGATATATTCCGGGATCCCACTTCTTGAACGGAGACAAATTAGAATTTGGAGTAACAAGAAAAAAAACCCAAATCTGGCTCATCTAAGTAAACATCGAGTTGAGACCTTCCAGTTCGATTAACAAGTTGTTGACGGTGCATTTTCAATTCATCAAAGAGGGTGTGAGATGAAGTCTCGAGTTTCTTTTGCAATGGCATACAAGATTGGTCCTGAGATTGTCCAAAAGTTCCAATAATACCACTACCCTGACGTGTAAGTCCCTCAGTAGGTTGGGCTGGTTCATTTACTTTCCACGGTAAAATTGGCGGAATTGCTAAAGAAAGATGAGGTGCTTTTGCATCTAAGAACATGTTCCGCAGCACACAGGCAGCATCGTCATAACACTTGTGAGAATTTTTCACAAAGCTCCATCCATTCACATCACAAACATAGGAGCGTCCCTCGCATCTCAGGAGATCAAACCCACAAACCGATTGCCTGAATGCGATGCAAACCTCTCTTGCCATTTGTTTTTCTGCAGGAGTAAGTAACAATGGATACCTAACTTCCTTCTTAATAGGTCTCACAACAGATTGAACTTCATCAGAGTTAATAATCCTAGTCAAAGCAGAATTAGTCATCTTTGCCACATGCCAGAACTCATTTTCTAAACTTTCAAATGCTTTAACTGTCAATTTACTGTTTCTACTGCTTTGTCTCCTATCAGCCTGTTGTTCTAAAGAGCCAACATCACTAGCTGTTCTCAGAGGCTCCTCAATTACTTGCTTAGTAGCCGATCTTAAACATGGATCTTTTGATATTAGGCCTTGCTCACCTTCCGCCGTCGTTGCCAGTGTTTTACTATTTTGATACTTCAACGGAACCTGGGGTATGCTGAAAACACAAGAAACACTCATGCATTGAAAACTCTCATTATGACTGTTTCGACGGAACCTGAGGTATGTTGAACTTCCATTCTGCTGATGGCTAATTGGATCGTAAACATTTCGGTTGCCATCGTGCAAGCTTTTTTCTGATCCCAAACCTTCTGAAGAATTCTCTGCTTTGGCACATGCAGTCAATTTCCTCCTTTTAGTAGGAACAACTGCATCATTAGAATCCCCTGAACTTATTCTCCAATTGAACTGATGGTTTTTCTGGCCGTCGACTATCTTGTTTGCTTCATTATCAGGATTTTCACTTGCTTTTCTATCACCAGAGACACCTCGGCAACTATCAGTTTTCTTTCTGCCATATATCAGAATCTTAGCTTCCACAATCCTTGGTGAATCATTAGTCGAAGAGCCACTCTTACTTCCGCATAGAAGATCGGTAGTCATTGTAGCATCATCCAATTCCAAGGGCGGATATCTCTTTTGTTTCACCTTCAATACTTTTCTTTCATGAAGTCTATCTGTATCAATAGCTGTTAACTTTGTTGACCTATGTTTAATGCTTTCAGACATATCCTTGCTATGGTTTACTCTCCTTGTATATTTGTGCCCTTTATATCTTTTACCATCAACATTTACCTCAACTGTATTAGACGGAACATATTTCAATTCCCGTAAATCTGATGGCTTTCTGCCATGCACCAAACTTGTATGATATTTGTCGTAAGTTGAAGATTGACGCCTGAGGTAACACTGACGATGATCATCAGAGAAATCATCTTCGTTTGATCCTCTTTCTTTAACTTCTTCTTCTTCAACCACAATAATATTTGGTTCAGCTACTACTTTGCTCAAGACATCCTTAACAGAATCATAGTAATGTTTCCCTTTCACATGTTTTCTCCTCGAAAACTTCTTGACGTCGGGAATAAGAAAAACAAGATAATCATGATTCTTAGGTTGCTCCGAGTGCCAACCTCTTACGAGTAAGCGGGGCCAGACAGCCTCCCCGAATAGTTCATTACTTCTGGTTTTGCTCAGCTGAAATCCTTCTGTCAAAGATTGTATTATATCATCCGGTCCAAGAGAAGACAATGCTTTGCAAGCTAGTGCTGAAAACTCTCCAGAACTGTTCTTCCTAGGTTCCAAATCAGACCGAGTAAGGACACCATTCTCCTTTCCAATACCTACTGCTTGTGCAAAAATGCCAAGTCCAACAATAGATTTCACAGAAGATATGTATTCTTCTAGACAAGTTTTGCCTTCCGCGTATGACTTAGAAACCTGTAACAAAGTGATAGGAAGTTTTCCTTTTCCAGGACGAATTCCATGGCTATCTTTAGCTTTCTCAGCATCGGGAAAAGCTCCGATCTCCTTCAAAACCTTGATCGCTTCCTTTGTTTTCTCAACTCCTTCAGCGGAATCACCAACCACAAGAGGAAATTCAGGAATTGCCTCGATCCTGTGACACGAGCGAGAACAAGTGAAGGAACTGCGGAAGCAGCTATGGCAGAAACGACTGCGTAACGCTTTTGGTTGACATTGATCTTACGGTGCCATCTGCGCCAGATCCTGGTCGGAGCAAACATACGACCACCGCGACACATGTTTTCGAAGGCAGCTTGACCTGCACGGTGAGTTCCACCACCGGCAACACGAGGAATACGGGAGACAGCACGACCGGTTCCCCATGATTCGGCGGAGGTTTGGTGACCGGCACGGCGGCTGACGGCGTAAGGTTGGCGGCTGTTATTGGAGATGTTGGAGTGGACGAAATTGACGATGTCAGGGCGGATTGAGGCACGCATTACGTCGGGAATGGGTAGAGTGGTTGGGGAATCGGTGGCCATGTCGGAGTCCAGTGCCTGGACGGTGACAAGGGGCCTTGCGGCTGCGGCTGCCATTTCTGAGTGAAGGAAATGGAGGAAGCTTAACCTAGGGCTTTCTATGGTGGTGTTAGTGTGAAAAAGGGTTTTGTGGTGTTTTGGAGTGGGTTTGGGGAAGAAATTGGATTTACCGGATTTACATTTTTTTTTAAAAGAGAGATGAGACACTTGTAATTGCTTTTCAAAATCTCTTTTAGTAGTAGCATGAATTTGATATTTATGAGTAATCATGGAAGAGGTGTTTGATTGATGATAATTATTATAATAGTATGAAGAATAGGATGGTGAATAAGATGAATATGGGTTAGCATTAAGTGTATGTGGTGAATACCCATGATTTGGATACAAACTTGGTGATGAAGAACCAACATGAGTGTAACAAGGTGTAAAAAGTTCCCATGGAAAAGATGGAAATGAAGATGTGGTAGGAGATGTAAAAGAGGGGTTTGTGGAATAGGTAGGAGGAATACTCCATGGATGATATAGAGGTGTATGATAAGGATAATCCATAGGAGGATTTGAGTACATGATGAAAGCACCAAATTGATAGGAAGTTTTTCTATCAAAGATTTGAGACTAGAGTTTCAATGATAAAAGAGAGAATTAAAAACTATCTAAAGAAAAGTAAAAATTAAAGATAACATTTTTCTTGATTGATATCTAAAATGTGTCTAAGACACTTACATATATAGTGTTCATAATGGGTAATGAATTAAAAGCCCAATTACACAATAGCTCAATAACACTAGTAACTAATAACACTAAACATAAAAGACTAATTAAATTGATATTCTAATTAAACAAAATTATTAAATTATAACTAATGATACTCTCTATCAGCGTGTGAGTACAGACAGTATTTAGAGATAATCCTTAAATAGGGACTAAAAACATATTTAACCCTTAAATTAATTATGCTGTAAAAAATTTAGAATCTGAACAAAAATTACAGGATTGACAAGTGATTTTCCCAACGTAGCATGTGAATATAGACAGTACTCGTGCGATAGCACGAGTATCCCGCTAGTTATAATTAAAATGAAACACTTCTCTTCTTCTCCAAAACTCTAAAATAGAGAGAAGCAAAAAGTAGTTCAAGAGAGATTTTGATCCACTTCATCTAGATCTCCTTCCCCTCTTAAAATTTGAATCTAACACATAAACTATTAAATATTTCTTCTCCTTTCCTCTCTCACCTCCCTTCCCCTTGATAAATATCTCTCCTCTCCCCTCTCTTGGATTGAACCAAATAGATCCCGCCATTGTTGCATATTATTATAACCTCATTTTCAAGGTTGTTTTGAGTGGTGATTTGTTGGGCTAAGAATTAGACACTTGCATTGATATTTGTAATTACTTTTAATTTATTCAGATTTTTAAATTATTACCAATATAGCAGCGTCAGCGGGGTATTTTTTAGGTGTCCGTGCTTCGTAGATGTATAGACATATTACTTACCGTTGAAGCTCTTTCTAGGAGATTGGATTTTGATTTAGCTTGTTCTGTATGTCAGAAGATGCTTGATGCACATAGAATTTCCTGATGGTGAGAAAATTAGTAGAATATTTTCTTGGTTATGTAAGGGAGACAAAGAAAAAGAAGCTCATGAAGTGTATATGGCAGCAATGGAGAACAGGAGGCATCCACCTTTGTCTTCTGTTAACTTTTTGGCTGCTCATCTATGTCTTAAGAATGAAACTGTACCACTGGCTTTGGAGGTGTTGAATGATATCCCTGTGGAGAAGAGGAAACGGGCAATCAAGGCGTTTTCGGCTGCTGTTCGAGCTTTGTTCATTACATTCATGTACATAATAAGATACTTGGAAAATTTGTTCTGTCAATAAAAAGCTTACTGGTAAGTTCATGATAGTATTATTGTTGTGATTTTATATTATCATGATAGTTTATATTATAATTTATGTCCAAATATAGAGTATTCTTGTTTGAAAAATATCTTCAAATATAGATATAGTTTGGAAATCAATCCAAATTTTGTGAACTAGTTCAAGGGATTCATACCACATTTGTGGGTCATTCTTTCACTTTAATTATGAAGATATTTGAAGAATTTGGCAATAAAGTTGAAGCACATCACATCTGAGTAACCACTGCACAGTAAATGGAAGAATAGCTTGAAGGTGAAAACATGGATCAATCATTATGATTATTGGTGGGATCTCAAAACATTATTGTTTGTTAAAAATATAGAAAGAATAAATAAGAGCCGGAGTTTTCGGAGTAGTTACTTTGATGAAGTAATTTGGCAATTGAAATTAGGACCATTAAAAAAAATTGAAAACTACACCGTCAAATCGGACCGAACTGAAGTTAAAATAATTGAACCGTTGTGTTTAGTTAATGAACCGAATCATGTTGCACAAATAATTTTAAATCAAATTAAATGAAAAATAAATCGAAACCGAACTGAAATAAAAAATAAAAAATGGTTAAAACAAATTTAACGTTTGAAAAATATTGTTTTTTAATGGTTTGGAATTCTGAATCAGTATACCTTATAAATACATTGAATCGATTCAGTTTAAGTAATCATTTATTATAATAAATAAGCAAGTAATAGTTTATTATAATAAGTAATTGATTCAGTTCAAGTAATCAGTAGAGTATAACCTAATTGAAATATCAATCAAGTTGTGACATGATATGTAAAAATTAATATAGAACTAGAGGGTTGAAATGCTAGAGAATCAAGTTGTGACATAATAATAGAACTAGAAGGTTGTATACATGCATCTATGAAACTGTTATGCTTAACTTGATTTGATTATAAGTAGGACCTTAAACTATGAAATGTTACCCAAAAAACTAGGGAAGGAATACAATTCAAGGATTGTTTTCTCTCTATTAGGGTTTGATACTATGTCACAATCTAAGTGAAGAGAAAAAGTTGTTTTTGCTAATGTTAATGTTAATCTCGTTATCAAATCAGCACATCCAAATCATGTTAACATAACAAAAGAGCAAACTTGTATATTACTTTTTCAATCTAATGGATAAAAGCATGTGACCTAAAATTGTATGCTATTATCAGAAATTATGGGGGAGCAAATATGTCACTTTCAATCCAAAATATGTACTTTAGCTTTTCTATTTTTGTAAAAACAATATAGTCAAAAGTACAATTATTTTTTGGTAGAATTTTACATTTTGTACTTTTTCCTAATTATTATTATTATTATTATTATTATTATTATTATTTTCAAAAGAGTTTGAACGACTTTCAAAAATTGATCCCAATAAAATTTGAACTCTAATTCTTTCTATGCAAGAGAGCGCCTCAACCATTATTATTATTATTATTATTATTATTATTATTATTATTATTATTATTATTTTTAAAAGAGTTTGAATGACTTTCAAAAATTGATCTCAATAAAATTTGAACTCTAATTCTTTCTATGCAAGAGAGCGCCTCAACCATTAAACTACATGTGTTGTTGGTATAATAATTTGCAATAAATAATAGTCTAACCTATAACTTCAAGTGAAACCCTTATTAAGTGAGGTTGCATGCTTCCAACCCCATTTTTTCAGTTTCCTCGGGGACTACAATGATGTTAGTATCTTTGTTGAGTAAGATATCCAACATGATTCCTCGCCGCCCATATGAAAGTCGTTCGTGATACGATCTAACATTGAGAGATCAATCGATGTTATCATATTTTCACAAACGAGCTCCTTTTTTTAGTGTTAAATGGTGTTGATAACCAACTATCAACTCTGGTCCCATGAGACTTTGTCCGATTGTATCCTTGGCCAGTTCAGAATCAATGTCATGTGTTATTTATACATTCTTATTTTTCTCATGAGAACCATATGACTTGGCATCATCAGAGTTGTCATGTCGTAGCCCTTGTTTGGATGGAGGAAATTTTTTGTATAACGTTTCTAATACCTCAAAAGAAATCGTCTCATTTTCATGTTAGTTATAGACTTCAACAATCATGTGCATGTCTTGCTTTATATTTGTATATATTGTTTTATTTGTTGTCTCCTCTTATTAGTTCTGGTGAGGGTGGCCATGGAGGGTGGTTTAGGCACGGTCCTCTCATTTAATACCTATTGCCTTTCAGACATGTTGGTTGAGGGTTGTAAAATCCTATAATCTTCCAATTCTCTGTTGTCCTTGATAGTGGTGTCAAGACATGATTATCTCTTCTTCATAGAAACTCAAGATATCCTTTTTTATCCTTTAAACCCGCACTCGCCCTCAATTTTGGATAAGGTCAATTGTTTGTGGGTTAGAACATATTGTTATACTAAATTATAAGTGAATCGTCCAACCATTAGTAATTTAATAGTTTTAGATTTGCCAAGAATTTGGATTATCATATTGGTTAGTCTATCAAACAAAAATGTTCCATTTGTTTGCCTGTCTCCCTACATGGATTCAGGTGATCTGAATTTAGGCTTCCAAACTTGTTTTACCCTTTCATTATCCTTCCCATTTGTCTTGAACCTGTACATTATAAGAAAGAAAACATATAAATAGTCATGGATAGGAAAAGATCAATATCAATTTCATTTCTCCTATTCCCTTATCAAAAACTTCAATTTCTAAAAAAAATACAAATAGTTGTTTCATTATTATAAAAGTTATTCCACTTGTAATACCTATTTCCTTTTATTTCCTTATTTATAAGAATCTTGTGACTGACTAATAGTCAAATTTTCTTACATTTAAGAAAATAATCAAATATTTGACCAAATTTTGTAATATCAAAGGTATGTTATATATTATCCTTTGACACATGTTGAGACACCCAAATCTTTTAGATAATTTGATTCTTTTATAGTTGTTACCTTAGGTTGTCATTCCTTGCACAATGATCTTAAAATTTTGTTAGCACAATCTTTGTTAGAAAGGGACTTGCCTAAATTTTCCAACTTGTTGATTAAGTGGAGGAAACGTGTCTGCATGGATTCCACCATTTCTCCAGGTTCCATACAGAATAGTTAATACTTCTATCAACATGTTGATTTTAGATTCCTTAATGTCTTCAATACCCTCATGGGACACTTGAAGAGCATTCCACATTGATTGTGCACTCTTATGTTGTGATATGCAGTAATATACTTCCGCGCTTAACACAGAGATAAGTATATTTCTCATCTTCAAATCATATGATTCCTTTTTAGTTACCTCATCTGACTAGTCTTTTGGGAGTTTTTCAATAAAAAAAATCATCGACTTAATTTGTAGTAATAAGATGCCTATCAATGATAGTAACCCAACACATTTTTTCTAATGACACTAACTGAACACACATATTATTATTCTAATACGCCTAATTTTTTCCTTTGTAAATTGGGGCTCTATTGTACGCTCTCTTTAGATCTTCGTTACTCATATTCTCAACTTTTGAAGTCAATTAGACCTGATCAAAAGACCAGCTCTAATACCAACTGTTAGGTGAGAATATGAGAATTCAATGGTCTAGAAAAGGGGTTGAATAGACCTCCTTATACAAATTAACCGATTAAAAAAATGTTCATTTCATAAACCAGAGTTCAAAAGTTATTTGCATAGCGAAAAAATGTGTGTACAAAAATATACAAAATAATTTCAAAATAGAACATATACAACACTCTATCGTATAAAAAATAGAAAGTAGATGAAACGAAAAACCAAAACAATCAATATGTTTAATAAATTGCAATCGAGTTACACGAGTTGTATTGAGATTTAACCAACAGCTAGAATGATTAAAAGTCTCAAAATAACAAAACCTAAGTTTATCAACAAAATCTCTTTTAATGTTATAAACCCTAAAAACATGCGATTCTTATAAAGTAGTAACTCTAAACACGTAAACTTTACAGAAAATTAAAAGGATAGGGATGAAGAATATTTCACCATGATTCATACTTCTTCAGCGTTTTCATCCTCGTTTGTGCCTAATTTAGTCTCGAATAGTTGGCCATTGAAAATTTGTTGCTCTTCCATTATGATTTTGAAAATTTTATACATATTTGTTTTGTAAAATCACAGTACGAATAATGTTGAAAATAAAAATCTTCGATTCAAATCCTCGTTAACTTGCACACAATATCTGACACTAAGCTCTTGCATTATCTTCACTCGATTTCGTCTTAAATCTTCCGGCTCCAAGAATGTTGTTCCAAGTCTCTGATCTGCAATGATCTTTACTTAATCCTACCAATATCTTGAGCCTTGATGTTTCTGAAGATGAGAAAAACTCCAACTTTACATGTAGGCTTCCACACAACTCTATCAAATTAATTTTAGAGAGAATAACCTCCTTCATTTTTGTTGGATTTTTCGATCCCAACCACAATTATACACACCGATGCAAACCCCTAAAATCCTCAAGAAATCACCTAACAAAATGTTAATCACAATATTGATCATCCTCAAATATCTCACACCTTAAGATGATAACTTAATCCAAACAATAATTGATGATGTAATAGGTTGAAGATAAAGACATTTCATTGCAAAACTCAAAACCAGATTTAAACACTTTTTTAATGTTGCGAGAAAAATTGTGTTGTGTGTTATAAATTATAATTTGGAAATCTATGTTGTGAACATAATGAATGGCATTTGAGAAAAGGTTTATGTATGTGTTAGAGATCTAGCACATAAATGTGAGAAAAATGATATTTGATTCGAGACAAAACCAAAGAGTATAAGTCGAATCAACATAGTGAATGATTTGAATAAAGATCCAAAAACAAAGAAAAACTACTCCCATGATTCGAATCAAGCTTTTTATGATTTGATTTATGCGATTCAAGTCAATAAAACTCTAATTTAAATGAGATCCAAAGAACCAAAACCCAAAATCTGCTATTTGTGTTTCATTTAATTCAAGCTCATTTGTGATTTAAATCAAACCTCTCATATTCGATTTATGGGCTGATGTGATTCGAATCACATAAACATAAATAAATCCTACTTTTCTGTAATATGTTTAATTCGAGTTAGGGACTTCTGTGATTCAAATCACTTACAAAAGAAAATTCATGTCTTCTTTGTATCCTTTGATTCAAGTCATGTAAGCTTGTGATTATAACCACACTTCCAGAAACTTAATTTTTGCAAAACAATAGGTGTTATTCTGAATCCAAACTTGACATGACTTAAACCATTCTCAAATGTGGTTCTTTATTCAACAATTCGACAATTTGACTAGAAGCATATTGTTAGGACTATAATCAAACATTTTGATTTATGCATGCGTAAAATGAATTAAGAAATCAATCCTAAGATAATAAATCAAGCGAAGAGAATCAATAACGATAGAAACAAAATCAAAATCTAAATCACAAGCAACAAAATATAAATCCTAAGAGGCAACTTCAAAAGAAGCTGAAAATATAGAGAGATTAATTGAGGGTGAGAAGAATAATTGACATTAACCACAAATGGGAGCTTACAAGGTCTTATATACAACAAGTACAAAATGATTGGAAATAACAAAACAATTTAACAAAATAAGCTGAAACTAACAAAAAATGGGAAAAAAAACCAAAATATGTCTTCGTAACCGATTACGCAAAATGCTGTAACCGATTACGAGCCCGATATCAGCAATCCTTTAGCTTTTTTAACTCTGTAACTGGTTATGCAAAAACCCGTAACCTGTTACCACGACTGAAATGTAAAAAAACTGGTTTTCAACACACACCTTATTTCAGTTGTTCCCAGTCCAGCATGCTCAAACTTTTCTTCAACCTTTTGAACACCTCATTTATTACCCCCTTGGTCAACAAATCTGCAACTTGGTCTTCGCTTCAAAAATATCTCAATCGTAACTTGCCTTCACTCACTAGCTCTCTCAAATAATGAAACCACATCTCTATGTGCTTGCTTCTTCCGTGTGCAATCGGATTCTTCGCAAGGTTTATTGCAGAAACATTATCAACCAGAAGTGTAGTAGCCTCACCCTCATTGCTACCCAACTCCTTCAATAGATTCATGAGCCACATAGTTTCACACACACACAACGAAGTCAAAATGTACTCGACCTCACAAGACGATAGTGCTACCACTGGTTCCTTCTTCGAACACTAAGAGATTGGTGTCCTACCAAACATAAAGATATATTCAGCCGTTGGCTTTCTATCATCCTTATCACCACACCAATTGGAATTGGTGAAACCGAGTAAATCACATTTTCGGCCCGTATCCGATGCGGGAAAGAGAATTCCACAGCCAAGATTTCCTTTAATGTATCTAAGGATTCTTTTGACTGCTACCAAATGAGACAACTTTGGTCTCTCCATGAATCTACTAGCAATACCGACATTAAATGCCAAGTCCGGTTGTGTATTGCACAAATACCAAAATGATCCAATCAATCTCCTATATTGCGTTGGATCCACATCTTGCTCATCTTCACTCTTGGACAACTGCAACCTTGCTTCACATGGTGTAATGGCAGTATTACAATGCTCCATTTCACACCTCTTCAAGATCTCAAGAGCATATCTCATTTGATGCATGAGCAGTCCCATTTTTTACTTATGGAACTCCATGCCAAGGAAAAACATCATAAAGCCAAGGTTCATCATCTTAAACTCATCCATAAGTTCACTCTTGAACTTAGAGATACTCTTTTCACATCTGTCGATAATCGATAGATCATCCACATATAAGCAAAGAATGATCACACCATCATTTGCATCCGATCTCACATAAACTACGTGTTCGGACACACACCGCTTGAAACCAATATCAACAATAAAGCCATCAATGTGTTTGTTTCAAGATCTTGGAGCTTGTTTCAAACCATATAAAGTCTTATGTAATTTATAGATCTTCATCACTTGATTCTTTACTACAAATCCAAGGGGTTGCTCAACATAAACCTCTTCATCAAGTGGACCATTGAAAAACGCAGATTTGACGTCCATTTGATATATCGCCCAATCGTTGTTATTCGTAATACCAACAACTAATTGGATGGTTTTAAGCCTAGCCACAGGTGCAAACACTTTCTCAAAGTTTATAACTTCACGTTGCAAAAATCCCTTCGCTACCAATCGAACCTTATGCTTGATCACCACGCCTTTGGGATTTGCCTTCACTTTATAGACCCATCGCACACCAATTGGCTTCTTTCCAAGTGCTAAATCGACCAAATCCCAAGTACCATTTTTTCAATAGATTCCAGCTCCTCCTTCATTGCACAAATCCACTTTGGATTGCTTAGAGGCTCTTCTGTGTTCACCGGTTCGGATTCGGCCATAAGCGCAAAGTGAACGAAATCACCATCACCATTGATTTCTTTATCATGGAATACTTCACATTCTTGGAGTCTCTGAGGCAAAACTCTTTGCCATGTTGGTCGTCTACTATACCTCCAGGATTCTGAAAATTCTGATTTTCCAGCCCGTAACGGTTACAGGATTCTCGTAACCGGTTACGCCTTTTGCAAAACCAGTTCCAGCAGCTTCAAAAATAAAAAAATTCACATGGTAACCGGTTACAGCTTTTAGCGTAACCCGTTACGGGGCCTGCATCAGCAATTTTTCTGATGCTGCAAAACTTTTGCAGCTCGTTGACCACAACATCTCGGCTAATCACGATCCTCTTGTTTGCAACATCAAACAACTTATAACCTCTAGTAGGATGATAACTAATGAGTAACATCATCTCACCCTTGTCGTCCAACTTCTTTTGGAGATAACCCAGAACATGTCGAAATGCTATCGAACCGAAAACTTTCAAATGACTTAAGTTTGGTTTAAATCCAGACTACACCTCTTTTAGAGTCACCTTATCAAGCTTTTTTGTAAGGTACCTATTCAACAAATAGGCAGTTGCAGAAACGACTTCACCTCATAGTTCCTTCGGCAAGTCTTTACCTTTTATCATGCTTCGAACCATGTTCATTATCGAACGATTTTTCCTCTCGGTAATACCATTCTGTTGTGGCATATAGGGCGGGACAATCTCACGCACTATCTCTATTTCATCACAATACTTCCCAAACTCATTCGAGGTATACTCACCTCCATCATCCATTTTGAGAATTTTGAGCTTGTGACCACATTGTCGCTCACACATGGACTTGAATCGTTTGAACACATCAAATACCTCATCCTTCCTCTTGAATATGTATATCAATAGTTTCTTACTAAAATCATTGATAAATGTGACAAAATACCTATTGCCACCATACAATTCGACTTGCATTGGACCGCACACATCGAAATACACCACCTCGAGGTGATGTTTGGTCCTATGACCCGCATCCATGCTGAAATTACTCTTGTTCATCTTCCCTTGCACACACTCTTCACATATCTCAGCTGGAATGTTGATTCTTGGCAACCCGATTACCATACCATCCCTTTGTAATGCGTCAAGATCACGAAAATTGAGATGTCCAAGGCGGTAGTGCCATAACCACTCTTCTCGACTTGCCGTTGTAGCTAAACACCTATGCTCCATCACTTTCAACTCGACTTTGAAAGTCCTATTGGCAGCAGTGGCGGAACTAGAAGACTTTAGTTGTGGGGGCCATAACTTATGTATTGATATAATAATTGAAATTCTGGTATGACAGACCCAGATGTCACATAACATGTCGAGACATCTGGTCTGTTATCAACAACATATACAAGATATAGACAATTAAAGAAGTTGCTAAAAAGTAAAGTGCACACAAGAATTGTTCACCCAGTTCGGTCTAACAACCTACATCTGGGGGCATACCAAGTCAGGAAGGAAGTTCACTATCAGCAGTATCAATTCATAGACCCTACAATCAACACACCCGTTGATGATCTACTCACTTAATCACTACCCAATGACCCTTCTACCTAAGTCCACCCTAGATAAGAGACTCCATCTCACTTCCAATCATCGCAATGATGTCTAGCAGTCAACATCTCAGCCACTGCATCAACAGCTTGATTTCCAACAACTCTTCAATCACAGAAAAGTAGAAGACACACTTCAAGAAACACAATCATCATTGCTTAAAAGCTCATAGATGATTGACAAATACAACTCAACTAAACAGTCCAAATCTAAGTACAAAACAGTACCAGAGTGGCTCACAATTTCACACAAACCCTGATGATCTACATTTTGGACCCCGTATTTTTTCTAGGTTACAAGCATTCTATTTATAACTTTTTCCCAATTGGATTTGGGCTTCTAATCACAGCATATCAGCTGCTACAAATCAGCAGAATCTTCTGCTATATAATAGGTCTTCAAGCAAAACCTTCCTAATTTATCTCCATAATTAGAAAGTCATTATTCTTCAATATTCTTCTTGATTCTGACCAGACCTATAAATCAGCTCCACAAAGGATACATAATATTTCCAGGATATTATGTATCTTTTAAATCTTCACTTTATAATTCAGCTACAAGATCTTCTCCACAAAAATAGGAACAAATCTCCAAATAGTTTCCTAAAAAGTCTCCAAGATCTTTTTTTATGAAATTCAATTAAATCTGCACTTTGTTCCTAATAAATCTCCTTGACCTGCGTATAATGATGAGGTATATCCAAACAGATCTCATCAAATCCGTCAAGAGATATACAACAGCAGTACTTGTTGTCCCAGACAAAGATGTCGTGACATCTCCTTTGACATCTTGATTAAAAATCATATGACAACAAAACAACAACACCTGCTATACCAGACTAAGATGTCCTGACATCTCCCTCAACATCTGTCACATAACAGCAGCAACTGTTGTGCCAGAACCAAGATGTTATGACAGACTGTCATATCTGTACTGATGTCTGATTAACCATGTCAGGACATCTTACCCAACATCCTGCAATGCTAAAAACACACCACCTGCAGAATGTTAGAATCACATGTCAAGACATCAAGCAAGACATCTTTATGTACCACATTGTTTTACCAAAATTGCTGCCAATTCAGAACTAACAATCTCCCCCTTTGGCAAATTTTGGCTAAAACAACTCCATATCAGAGATTCCTGCAGCAACCCACACAAACACAACTAACATTCTCAGAAAAACAGAAACTCCCCTTCAAGCCAAGGATCCCAGAAAAACAATCAAGAAAACCGGCACTTGCACACTCAAAAACCATCTGCAAAACCAGCAAAACAACTACTACACTACTCTCCCCCTTTTTAGCCACAATTGGACAAACTGTATAGTAAGATAAATCCAGAAGAACCATACTAAAATTATCAAAATGAAGCTGTTAACAGTAGCAGTACACATCTAAGCACAATAAGTTCCAAAGCCAAACTCTGAATCATCCAACCAACATACTCAGAACAAAACAATCCTACTTCTTTCCCCCTTTTTGGCCAAAGATTGACAAACATTGGGGTAAATGTACACTACTGGTTTAACCCATTGACACACCAGGTCTAAACTGTCATGTCCACCATGAACTTCACAATGTCACGACATCTTGTCTGACATAACACCTTCACCAGAGCCACAAACAATCTTGATAAACAAAAGTTCAATCCCCCTATCTAAGATAACCAGTGCTCCTTTGCAAGATGAACACCTTAAATGAATGGAAAACATAAGACTCATCTTCATGTCTTCAAGAACGCACCCTTTGTTCAACACACCTGCTGAACGCATTCGCTTAATGCTTGATCCTCAAACAACACTAGTACATTTAGCTGACAGAAGTTGCTCCTTCAACAAGAAACACCACAAAATCACCAATGATATCCCATGACACCTTTGTGATCATATAGTAAGAAAGTACCAGGATCACATCCTTGTACTACACCCAACAAACTCTTGGATTGAGACCAAAATCACCATTGATCCGTCCCATCCATACCCTGTACAAATCCACCTTGAATTTTACAGCCATAGACATTCTTGTTCCTTGAGATACAATCCACTTGAATCAGGTATGCTTCACACAATCATCCCCAAGTTCTGAAGCACAAACACACTGCCTTCCACTACACTCTAAGTAAAGTCCTCTTACTTTGAATTAATAACCCACACCAAGACAAGTGTGACATCTCCCATCAACAAAGACCCTCACAGAGCTCTTCCAAAATCTGCAGAGAAAAATAAATTCTCCCAAATACAAATAAAATTGTCCTTCAGACTCCTCCTCAGAAACATGTGCGCACATGATCCAAACAATTTGCTTCACATGGCTAGAACCATACATGTCCTATTAAGAACACATCAAAACGCCATCCAACAACCAATGTCATAGCATATTATATGACATTATATCCTCATAAGAGGCAACCAATCTCCACAAGCTTGATCAGCATGCAAGCTTCACAATATATGCACCTTTGCAGCAAAATTCATAGACAAGTACTCCCCCTGTCATGGATAACCAATGCTCTAGATGGAGATTAACATTTGAGCACCAGATCTTCACACATTTGCTGAGCACATTTGCATACTGTACTCTCACTCTTAGAGAACACATCCAATTATCCTGACTGGTTTGACACTGCTCACAAACTCCAGGAATTCTCAGCTTACTTAAAAGCTTTACTGAGATCTAATCTCATCTGACACAATTCCTCTGCCATTACATCCACTAGTAGTTGTTGACACTAGTGAGGTCTTCAAAAATAGTAGTCATGCTTTGCCAGAACATACTACTAAAAACAAGATCAGAATCTCCACATTCTAATCCACCTAGTCAGAAACACCTCTTCTGACAAAAATGCTTGAGCATCCAACTCCAAGTGCACAATCTCAATCATCTTCCAAATATAACCATCAACAATCATGATGTTACAATCAGCGCTTCCCATCACCATTCAAAGGACTCATTGCACATAGAAGTCCTGCAAGAAGCCCCCAATAAAACACAGCCATAACAACTTATTTAGGTTAACATAAACACCTGAACACCATAGAGAGAAATAAACTAGCACACCCTCTCTGAAGCAAAGAGTTTAGACTGCAGACTTGCATACTCACATCAGACAAATACTTAGCTCCCGTCAAAGTATTTATCATTAGTCAGATAGGACTACCTTCTCACACAAGGTAGGACATTTGGTCTGACATTCTTCTTTCGCACACATCAGGCATCTGCTGATCCTTCTTCATGACAAACCATCATGACACCCATTCACACCACAAAATCATTCCAGATTATGCCAGTGTCTTGGCCTTTCACTCTACCCTGAGCTAAACAGACTTCCTTGGCTGAGGAAGCGAAGAACTGAAATAATGTTTCAACATCAGTTCCGACATCAGTCTAAATCACATGGATTTAAATAATTACTATGGCTTTGGAGACAGCAACCATAGTAATCCACATACATCTCTTGCAAGGGACATAAGAGGATCAACCATCAGTAGCTGACCAACCTTCAAAACCAGATCATACACACATGCAGGAACCTGCATACTCTACATCTCAAGAATCTTCTTCTCAAACTCTAATGTTCAGACCTCCTGTCTGACTTTGAGATGTTGGATGCCATCCTTCTGTACCTAAAGAGGAGATACCCTCTAACAGGTTTCTGGAGCATACAAAAAAACATTGACTGGTCATCTCAACCAGATTGTTAAAAAAATATGCTTCTCCCAACATTTCAACCTACAAGGATGCCCTTCAATCCTTGCAAAAAAATGTTCCATTATGTGAGGACACCACATAACTGAACTCCAGCTTAGGAAGAAACTTCTCATGCAGATACCAGGGAACTATAATCCTTTGGTCCCAAAACACCAACTCTTCCTTGCTCCAAACACAAATCTGAAATGCTCATCCTAGATGGTTTGGATGACATTCCAACTATGAAGACACCAGTCAACCAGTTAGGTTAATACATCTCCTTTGTGCACAACCCTTTGAGTTTCTCTTCTAATAGAAAAATAGTTACATGCTCTCATAGACTTGATAGTGATATCAAGTTTGAGTAAACAACCTTTATCTTATTTTTGAGAAACACCACCAGAAATATTGAGAAAAATAAATTCTCAATACAAAGATGTCAAGAAATTATGCTGACATTTCTTCGAGTTCTTCCAGCATCAGATTAAGGACTCCCCCTTATTAACTGCTAAGAACTCCTAAGGGAACTATTCATTCTCCCCTCCAATAGATGCACATCCTGTGGTTGGTACACACATATATCTCCTTTCAAACAGAATCTGCTCCAAGGCCATAAACAAGATTCCATACATCTGGCTCCTTTGAACAGAAGGAACTTCTAGATTTCAGAGAGAATGTCCTTGACATTTGAGCTTGACCTCCACACACAAAAAACATCCTTTGTACTCCTACTTACTTGGATCAGAAATACACTAATCCAATGAGTGACAATATGTTGATCATCTCTTGACCAACACACTTATCTAAGAAACTTCTTAGACACACAACCCAGATGCCTCCTCTTCCAAGCCCATTTGTAGGTTCCAAACAAATGTGATCAATACCCATTTGTTTAGCCCCCCAAGCATCTGCTATGCCATACCTTTATCCAACAAGATTCTGCTCAATCTGCTGGTTTGATGTTCCAACATCTGGTAGGACATTAGTTCCCTTATCAAGAAACACACCAAGAGATCCTTTATCAAAGCCCAGAGATTGGCCTTTTAGGGTTGGAAGCAAAAATAAATTGCTTATAACTTTCTTCAGATCTCTTTTCAACACCCTCATATAAAAGTTTCTTTATGAGTGGACTTGGGATGAACCACAAGTATCTTGGGCAACACTAACAAGCTAGTTGAAGATATCCTCAAGTATCACCACACCATGTGATACACCTTTAGAGGAGAACAGAGTGTTGCAGCCTCAACACACAAAACTACCAGGAGTTTTCTGACAGATACATATGCAGCAGAACACCGATAAAGAAAACCCCTCAACAACCTTCAGGCAAAACTTAATAACCATTGCACAAACACCACACTCCAGGTGCAACAGGTCAGCATAGGTTAAAAATAAATCACCCTACAAAGCAGCTCACCACCAAAGCTACAAGCCTGACAACTTCAAACAGAGCTAATACACACCCTATCATGAATAGTCCATCCTCCACTTCAAGGGACCATTCAAACAACATATGAACTGACCAAGTCCATACAACTCCTCAACAAAACTATTTTCCTTGCACATGAACCAGAAAGTATCTTCCATAGGATCTCACCCAGAAAAACGAACAGGATGCCTGCTCTGATACCAATTAAAATTCTGGTATGCCAGACCCAAATGATCTATATTTTGGACCCCGTGCTTTTTCTAGGTTACAAGCATTCTATTTATAACTTTTTCCCAACTGGATTTGGGCTTCTAATCACAGCATATCAGCTGCTACAAATCAGCAGAAACTTCTGCTACATAATAGGTCTTCAAGCAAAACCTTCCTAATTTATCTCCATAATTAGAAAGTCATTATTCTTCAATATTCTTCTTGATTCTGACCAGACCTATAAATCAGCTCCACAAAGGATACATAATATTTCCAGGATATTATGTATCTTTTAAATTTTCACTTTTTAATTCAGCTGCAAGATATTCTCCACAAAAATAGGAACAAATCTCCAAATAGTTTCCTAAAAAGTCTCCAAGATCCTTTTTATGAAATTCAATTAAATCTGCACTTTGTTCCTAATAAATCTCCTTGACCTGTGTATAATGATGAGGTATATCCAAACAGATCTCATCAAATCAAATCAAATCCGTCAAGAGATATACAACAGCAGTACTTGCTGTCCCAAACAAAGATGTCGTGACATCTCCTTTGACATCTTGATTAAAAATCACATGACAGCAAAACAGCAACACTTGCTATACCAGGCTAAGATGTCATGACATCTCCTTCAACATCTGTCACATAACAACAGCAACTGATGTGCCAGAACCAAGATGTTATGACATACTGTCTGTTCTGGACTGGACCAATGGCGCGAACTGGCCCAATCTGCTTCTACTCCAGAGCAGCCCAAATTGCCTAAGCCCAATCCACAGAGGGGCAAAAGTGACATTTCTGCCCCTCAAACCAGGCAAGGAACGCAACGTCCCTCCCCGGCTCTGATGCCCGTTACGCACGGCTTCCTCGCTGCCCGAACAGCGATGGGCAGGTGCCCGCAACTGCGTCTATGCCCGACGTAACGGCTAGTTCATGGCACCCTGCCCGACATAACGGCTAGTTTGGGCAGTTGCCTATTCTTTGGGAAAAACGGCTAGTTCGCCACGAAAATAGGACCGTTGGCCAAGCGCTGGGGGCTCTATATAAACCCTCTCACTTGAGAAGGTCAGGTATCACATTTTTTACCCTAAGAATACACTTTGTACTTGCCCCTTTTCTCTGACCCTTTCTTACTTGAGCGTCGGAGTGCCTTGCAGGTACACCCCCTCCTCTCCTCATTCTCAAGCCGAGCACGTTGCACGCCTGACGACCAGCAATCATCCGAGGACCTCACCTTCTGACGACCAGCTTACGTAGACCAGTTCGAATACTTCGGATCAGTGGCGCCGTCTGTGGGAACTCCTTGTTCTCCCCTTCTTTCTTTCCTCCTCGGAAACTAAAAGATCAAAACATACTCTCTTTGATCCGCCCACACATGGCCGCTCAGAATTCCTCGAAAGGTGCTGACGCTACGGTTCTTTCTCTCGTCAACAAGATGGACGCCGACGGCAGTTCGTTGCTACTTTCTAATCCCCGTTTCCTTCGAGACGGGGCCACTGCGTCTCCAACTCCTCCTCCCACCGAGCAAGGAGGAAAATAGTCACCGTTGGGGGAACGACCAATTCCTGGCCCCCCCAGCGCTGACCTGACCGTTGCAGCCCTCCTGGAAGTTGTCAACCGCACAAACCTCCTTATATTGCAGCAAGGAGAAAGGATAGGAGCTCTCGAAGAAGCAGCTTTTCAAAGATCCTCTCCTCCCAAAAGGAAACACCAGAAATCAAGAAGCCTGCCACCTAGGCGCCGGAAAGACCGTATGACGAGGCGTGAGCCTGAACCACAATGCGTTCGCAAGCGCGAGGAGATCTCCCCGCGGGATCAGTCGCCACCAAGACACAAGAGAACGAGGCTGGACGGGCATTCTCCATCGGTCAGACCTCGCGACCGGCCACGATCACCCTCACCTCGGAGAGACCGCCGGTGCGAGCGCAGACAACGGTCACCATCGACTTCAAGTTCGGACAACGACGACGAGCCTCGCAGCCCGTTGTCCCGCGGGATCCTGGCCACCCGTCTCCCCAAAGGACTAGAGAAGCCTCCGTCTCTAGGGACTTATGATGGAACCACGGACCCAGACGAGCACATAGAAAACATAGATGCTCTTCTGGACTACAGAGGTGTACGAGGAGCCATCAAATGCCGCCTGTTCCCAACCACGCTCCGGAAGGGAGCAATGACCTGGTACAAATAGCTGCCGGAGGAGTCCATCACATCCTGGAGGCAGCTCGGGAGAATTTTCTCCCGACACTTTACCGCATCACGACGCCATCCAAAGACGGAGGCGTCCCTCGGAGTTGTCGTGCAGGGAAGAGATGAACCTCTTCGGGACTACATTGAGCGGTTCAACAAGGAAGCCGTCCAAGTGCCAACGACCGACGAGATGAAGAAATTCCTGCTCGAGCAGGGGTTACGTCCTGGCTCAGACTTCGCGAAATCCATCGGCCTCGATCCACCGAGGAACCTCAACGCTCTCCTCCACCAAGCCCAGTCGCATATACAGTACGAGGAGAAGGTCGCTGCCCACTCTGTCCGGGCCTCCCGTCACCAAGAAGGTGCCCGAACATCCAGAGCTGAAGAGCCCTCGACGGGAGATAAAAGACGCGACGATCGGCCTCACGATGCACGCGAACAGAAGGGACCTTCTGAACGGTTCCATGAATATACCCCCCTCACTACCTCGAGGGAGAAAATCTTGTCCGAATATGCCAACTCAGAGTTCAAGCAGGCGGGGGTCCGTTTCCCCAAACAGCTGTCGGCCAGGCCAGGTGTAGACAAATCTAAGTATTGCCGCTTCCACAAGAGCCACGACCATACGACGGAAGAATGCATCCACCTCAGAGATGCCATAGAGATCCTCATCCGCGACGGCCACCTGAAGCAGTTCACGAAGAAGAAAGAAGCTCCCCTGCAAGAAACCCAAGAGAGCAAGAAAGCTGCATAAGAGACTCTGCCCTCCGAGGACACCAACGTACAGATCGCCATGTCCATAACTCGGCCAGAAGACTTCTGTATCCCTGATAGTCTGCCCGCCTCCACGTTCCTCGGCGCTCACAGCCCGTGGGAGGCCTTCCCGTCGGCCATGGTCATCTCCGGTGGTGGATTCAACAAAATCACGGTCAGTTCAGTCAAAAGGAAATTCGATCAACTGATCAGCAAAAGCTCCAACGAAGTCACCACGCTGGATACCACTCACAAAGAATCCTCTCCCATTTTCTTCTACAAGGAGGAGCTCTTCGGCGGATCACCGAACTCAAGCATCCCGCTTCTTATCCGGGCAAGGATGGCGAACTTCGACGTTCGCAGGATACTCGTGGACCAGGGCAGTTCAGTTGATATCATGTATAACTATTTATTCAAAACACTGCAGCTGGACGACTCTCACCTTACTCCATACGTTGGATCCGACCTGCAGGGATCCAACGGAGCAGTAATAAGGCCCCGAGGTTACGTAGAGCTCATCGTGACCTTCGGTTCAGGAAATACAACCCAAGCAATCAAAGCACAGTTTCTGGTAATCGATTTCCCGTCACTATACCAGTGCATTTTTGGAAGGCCAACCCTGGCGGAGTTGATTGCAGTGCCTTCCACCGTACATCTCAAGATGAAGTATTACACTTCTGAAGGGATGGTCGCCACCCTCCACGGCAACATCGAAGCTTCCCGTCGATGCTTTGAAGCAGCAGCAAAAGGACTGAGCACCATCTCGGCAAAGCCGAGGGCCTCCGGTCGTCCTCCTATGCCCAGCAACTCCGAGCAGCCAAAACCACTCCCCCAGGTCAAATCCATCGACTTGGACAGCCGTTTCAGCGAGGAAGATCGCGCCAAAGACCCAAAGACTTCGGGCAGCCATTCCAGCACCAGCGGCCATCTCCTACGCCCCATCCCAGATGGCAACTTCGAGATCGTTCCGTTCGGAGAAGACCCCCAACGGGGAGTGAAGATCGGAGCAGACCTCCCCGACCTGGCAAAGAGACAACTCCGTCGCTTGCCACCAGCTTACAATTGATTCGGCCGTCAAAGCCCTTGCCCAGCGCAGAAGAAAACAGTCCCCGGAGAAGATGGAAGTCGCGGAGAAAGCCGTCAAAGACCTTGTAGAAGCTAGGTTTATTTCTGAGGCCAAATACACTACATGGCTCTCAAATGTTGTACTTGTAAGAAAAAATAATGGCAAATGGAGAATGTGCGTTGATTATACCGATGTTAATAAGGCCTGTCCGAAGGACGTCTATCCCCTCCCCAACATAGATAAGCTCGTAGATAACTCATCAGGTTTTAAGCTTTTATCGTTCCTCAACGCCTACTCGGGCTACAATCAAATCCCGATGGCCGCGAGCGATAAAACTTACACGGCCTTCATGACCGAGTCGGGCAACTATTACTATAACGTAATGCCTTTCGGTCTGAAGAACGCCGGCGCTACGTACCAACGAATGATGAACAAAGTCTTCCAAGGACAAATAGGCGACATGCTCGAGGTATATATGGACGACATGATCGTCAAGTCCCACGAGGAACTAGACCATGTCGCCCATCTTCGAAAAATTTTCGAGCAAGCAAGAAAATATCAAATGCGTTTTAACCCAGAGAAGTGCACGTTCGGCGTACGGGCAGGTAAATTCCTTGGTTTCTACTTGACGGAACGAGGAATAGAAGCTAACCCTGACAAATGCCGGGCATTCTCTGAGTTCCCAACACCCACGTCTAAGAAGAACATCCAGTCCCTCAACGGGGTACTCACCTCGTTGTCCCGCTTCGTCGTAAAATCCTCCCAACACGCCCTTCCTTTCTTCAAGCTCTTGAGAAAAGAAGTCGCGTTTGAATGGACCGAAGAATGCGAGGCATCCCTCCTTCACTTAAAGCAAGTCCTGTCGAAACCGCCCGTGTTATCACGACCAGATACCGGGGAAGTTTTGTTCCTATACCTCGCCGTCACTGCCGAGGCCGTGAGCGCCGTTCTCATTCGTAAAAATCCTGGCGGGCAAAAACCAGTATACTTCACGAGCAAAGCGTTGCAAGACGCGGAGTTGCGATATCAACAGATAGAGAAGGTAACATTGGCCCTCGTCAACGCTGCCAGACGACTGAGACACTATTTCCTGACCCACACGATCGTAGTGAGGACGGATCAGCCCATCAAGCAGTTGCTGGGCCGGCCAGACATGGCCGGTCGAATGCTCAAGTGGTCGTTGGAGCTGTCCGAATTTGACGTCCGCTATGAAAGCAGGAAAGCTCTCAAAGCACAGGCCCTGGCCGATTTCGTGGTGGAAGTAACCTTCTCAGACTCCTCGCCCCACACAGCAAACAGATGGACCATCTACGTGGACGGAGCATCCAGCTCGAGCGGCTGCGGGGCAGGAGTAATCCTGGAAAACAACGAAGGGACCATAGTCGAGGCGTCTCTCACATTGTCCTTCCCCACGTCGAACAACCAGGCTGAGTATAAAGCCTTCCTCGCCGGGTTGCGCCTAGCCGAAGACCTAGGGGCAGAAGAAATCATCATCTGCACGGACTCTCAGCTCGTAGCCCACCAGATTTTCGGGGAGTATCAAGCCAAAAATGATAGTCTATCTGAATACCTTACCCTAGTCAAGGAAAAGATGTCGAAGTTCAGTACGGTAGCAGTAAGACATGTTCCCCGCGAACACAATGTGCGAGCAGACGTCCTGTCCAAACTAGCGAGCACCAAGAGGAAGGGCGGAAACAGGTCAGTCATCCAAGAGATACTTCCCTGATCCAGCATCGATAAGGGGTCCTCGACCCTACACGTGCACGCGATCGGGGATAGCGACTGCTGGATGACGCCCGTGTACAACTACCTCACCAGGGACGAACTTCCGGATGACCCCAAGAAAACCAGCATCATCAGACGAAGAGCTTGCTCGTACGTCATCCTCGAAAATAAACTTTACCGAAGGGGCTTCTCCATCCCACTACTAAATTGCATAGAGGAGGAGATTGTCCCCCACGTATTACGAGAAATCCACGAAGGCATTAACGCCCAGCACCTGGGAGGAAGGTCCCTTGCCCGCAAGGCACTCCGGGCAGGATATTACTGGCCAACTATGCAGCAAGACGCCAAGGAGCATGTGAAGAAATGCGACAAATGCCAACGGCACGGGGATATGCACCTAGCTCCACCTAACAAGCTGAAAAGCTTGACATCCCTGTGGCCATTCGCCTGGTGGGGCCTAGACATCCTAGGACCCTTCGTGACGGGGTCCAGCCAAAACAAATACCTGATAGTGGGCGTAGATTATTTCACAAAATGGATAGAAGCAGAAGCCTTAGCGAAGATAACAGCACTTAACATTCTACGCTTCTACAAGCGGAATATCCTTGCCCGTTTTGGGATCCCCCAAGCAATCGTCACGGACAATGGAACACAATTCACGGACAAGAAGTTCCAAGACTTTGTTGCCCATCTCGGAACAAAGCAACACTTCACTTCGGTAGAGCACCCCCAGACCAACGGGTAGGCAGAAGCGGCCAACCGCGTCATCCTTCGTGGCCTCAAACGAAGACTGGATGAAACAAAGAAAGCCTGGGTCGAGGAGCTCCACAGCGTCTTATGGGCATATCGCACTACTCCCCAGTCCACCACCGGGGAAACGCCTTTCCGCTTAGCATATGGCATGGAGGCTGTTTTACCCATCGAAATCCACGTACCGTCCAGAAGGACCGAATCACCTCTAGACGAGGAAATGAATAACGAAGCAATGAGAGAAGAGCTCGACCTCGTCGAGGAAATCCGGACAGGAGCAGCCCTCCGCGAAGCGTCCCTTAAGCAAAAAATAGCAATCAGGCACAACGCCAAAGTCTTACGACGAGAGTTCGATGTGGGCAGCCTTGTCCTGCGAAGAAACCACAAGGACTCTCGCGAAGGCAAACTAGCGGCCAACTGGGAAGGGCCATACAGAGTCCGTGCCAAAACGGGAAATGGTGCATACTTCCTCGAAAACCTTAACGGGGAGGCACTCCCTCGACCATGGAACGCTGAGAAACTTAAGCAATACTACAGCTAGAGTAACCATAAGCTTCCTCGCATCAAGAAACCACCTAGCGGTCATCATGCTCGTCCAGGTACAAACGACGCATGCACACGAAGCAGAATCCCGCTCAAATAAACGAGCCGGAACTCTGCTCGTCGGCGGCCCTCGACCGAGCACCGCCTTCGCCCAAGTACCATGATTGGCAGAACCCCAGCTCGCGATGGGACGTTCACGCCGCGACCTCAGGCCTCAATCGCGACCTGAGATCTGCAACCACGCCAGGGCCTTCCCCGGCTATTCGACCAGTTCCCCGCACTGGCAAATTCACACACAGCGAGCTATCTTTCAAAAGAAAGCTCCATTAACAAACACACCCTCCGACAGGCAGTCATACATGCACAACTAAGGTAAAGTACAACAATAATGTAAAGTACAACAAAAATTGTATAAGTGAACCGAGCATTAAATAAAAAGGCCACAAGGGCCAAAAGGCTGTGCGTATTACATAAAAAAAGGGGGACATGCCCCCCTCAAAACCAAATAAATTACAAATTAATCAACGGCATGCAGGCCGGACAAAACACAACAACATCAAAACAACCTGAATCCTCATCCTTCCACATGCTCAGTCGCCTCGGGCTCGGGCTCCTGCTCCTCCGCTGGCCGATCTTCGGTCTGAGCTTCGGGGGTGTCAAGAACCAGGCCTGCGGGCAAGACGATGCGATCATCCTCCACTCGTGCAAGGTAGTGGATACCATCGGTCGAAATGTCGAGCCCGGGGTTCACCACCCGCAACTGGGCCACGGCACTTTCAAAAGACTCTGATGCCACAACAATGCCATCCTCCTCGGCCTGCAGTATGCTGGCGACCAGCTCAGCCCTAGTTTTCAACACTTTTATCTCGTCCGGTTCGTCAGCACCCGGGGCACTGGCAGCCATCAGCTCCTTGTTCAAATCCTCCGCAGCCTTCTTCTCCGCCTTCAGCCTGGTTACCTCCTCTTTCAGCTTGACCGCCTCCTCCCCGGCCTTCCTCCTAGCCTCACGAGCACCCTTGACTTCTTCCTTTAGGGACGCCTCGGAGGCCCGGGCAGTAGTGAGTTCAGCCTCAAGCACAGAGTTCCCTTCCGCATAAACAGCCGCCATTTCCAGCATCCTCACCATGGCCGAAGCATCCTGGGCCACCAGCGCCCTCTTGCTCGCTTGATCCATGCTTCCCAGGTTGAGCGATTCTGCCCGCGGAACGATCAAAGTGTTGCCCTCAAAAAATCTTCTGTCAAGGATGCACGGGGGAAGCTCAAATTTTCCCTTCTCAGGCGCCCGAGTCAGGTCCACGGCATCTAACATCCTCGGCCGCTTCGTCCGCCCGGTCAGAGGCAACGGAGAATCTCGTGGGCTAGGAGAGGGAGTAACAGAGGTCCCTGGAGCAGTTTGAGCAAGAGGAAGAGCACGAGCACCACCAACAGGACGAGTCTTGGGAGGAGCCGCTCCAGCCTTGCCCCTCGCCATGGCGTTCCTCACCACACGATCACGAGCCTGAGGCATCTCACCTGCACAAATGAAACGAACACGTTAGCAACGGGGAAGAAAAAGAAATAACAAATAAAGTCTAAGTAACTAAGACTACCGAGCAACTTCTCGGCATCCGCGGGAGTCTTGCACTCCAGCAGAGCCTTCACGTTGATAAACCTGCGCTCAACTCTCTGGCTCCCGTCATCCTCGTAGATATGGGCACCCTTACTCGTCCAGCAGCTCGCAAGATCAAAGGAGTTGACCCACTTCACCAGCGTCTCATAGGACACAGCATCCTGCCCGCGTAACGCGCTCGGCTCAAAGACGTAGGCGCTGGCCTTCTTTGAGAAGTGGTCGGGTGACCAGCGGATCGGGAACTTGTACACTCTCTCCCCGATATATTTCCCTTCCTCGTTAAGCAGCTCATCTCCGTTCTCATCATACTCTACCTCCCAGACATACACGCTGTCCTGAGCAGCTTCGGACAAAGGCTCGACGATGTAGTACCGTCCCTTGAACGTTCGGATGGACTCCGAGAACGGCTTAAACAACTTTCTGGGCTGCTTCAAAGAGACCCATCCATACCTCTTCCCCGCCAGCTGCCGCTGTAGGTGGAAAACAGCAAAGAATAAAGGAAGAGTGGTCCCCAGAGCAAGGTGCTCGAACACCAACTCAAAAGCCCGTATGAAAGCCAACGAATTGGGGTGGAGCTGAGAAGGAGCCAACTTCAAGTGCTCAAACACCGACCGCTGGAAGTCAGTGAAGGGCAACCTCAGCCCCAATTCCTTGAAGGCATATTCGTACATCACGAAGTAGTCCACGAAGTTCGAGCAGATCCGCTCGTCCGAATTAGGCAGAAACACTCTCCATTCACCCGCTGGCCCTACCTCGGTAAAAGCGTCTGCCGCAGACCTGGCAAACGTGGAAACATGGTCGGAAGGTTCGGCCACCTCCCACTCTTCCATTATGTCCTCCTCCACGACCTCCAAATCCTCTCCCTCCTCAGCATCGCTCGCTTCCCCCTCGACTTCGCTCGAGGAGTTCGAAGCCGACAAGCTCGAGGACACAGAGCTCGAGGTCGTTGCACTACTGCTCTCCTCGGAGACAGTCTCCTCCTCGGATGTAACGGGGATAACTTCCCTCTCTGGCTCCATCTCCCCTACGATCACCTGAAAAAGCAGAGAAAGACAGTGAATTCGACAGGAAATCAAATCCATCCTTCCACCACTAAGTCAAGTGAAAGGGCGCGCAGAAGGCTAAGGACAACGTCCCCGGCCTAAGCGCTAACATCAAACGAAGAAAGAAAAAACCTCCCCGCGAGGAGATGACCGAGACTTACCATCTTCCTATGAGGAACCTCCCCACGCTCGTGCCCAAATTCTGTTTGAAGCTCCACCGGAATCTGGAAACGTTCCACCGGAAAGGTCACCAGTCCACCAGAAGATGGTAAGACGCGGTGGTCACGACTCGCAACCACGGCGTGGACCACCACGTTCACCGAACGCGCTACCTACTCCGACGAGATGCTTGGTACAGCGGATGGGAAGAACCACCGCCCACCACCAACACTCGCCAGAAATCTACCTAATTTGTCGCCTAAAACTAACCCTAGCCGCATGCAATCTACCATTGACAATGAGAGGAAGTAAAACAAGTTGGAAATCAGAGAACTTACTTGTTTTGAGTAGAAAAGAAAGGTTGCTCGAAACTTGGCACGGTGGTCGGTTACTCTGAAGACGGCGATGGGCAGGAACGCTGATGAAGACGAAGAAGAATCAGAAGGGAAAAAGTGCAAAATGGGACAACCTTCCCCCTTTTATACTGAGGGGCACGTGCACACACGCGCCCGTAGGTAATAATGACTGCCCACTAGCCATAATTACCTATTAACTGCTACGCAGGGCTCGATACACACGTGGCAGCCCAACGTTTCCCATTTTGTCTGACGCTTCATCTTCCCGAATACCGGGCAACAGGGTCACGGCCATAAACGTCACGAACATAGAAGGCTACGGGCACATCGAGACAATCTTCCTCGTCTCCTTACGACGACTCTGCGTAACTCCCCCGGGCGACGAGCAGTTCTTAAGTCATCACTCCCATGCTCGAGAGCAACGACTTGGGGGCTCCTGTTCTGGACTGGACCAATGGCTAGAACTGGCCCAATCCGCTTCTACTCCAGAGCGGCCCAAATTGCCTAAGCCCAATCCACAGAGGGGCAAAAGTGACATTTCTACCCCTCAAACCGGGCAAGGAACGCAACGTCCCTACCCGGCTCTGATGCCCGTTACGCACGGCTTCCTCGCTGCCCGAACAGCGATGGGCAGGTGCCCGCAACTGCATCTATGCCCGACGTAACGGCTAGTTCATGGCACCCTGCCCGACATAACGGCTAGTTTGGGCAGTTGCCTATTCTTTGGGAAAAACGGCTAGTTCGCCCCAAAAATAGGACCGTTGGCCACGCGCTGGGGGCTCTATATAAACCCTCTCACTTGAGAGGGTCAGGTATCACATTTTTTACCCTAAGAATACACTTTGTACTTGCCCCTTTTCTCTGACCCTTTCTTACTTGAGCGTCGGAGTGCCTTGCAGGTACACCCCCTCCTCTCCTCATTCTCAAGCCGAGCACGTTGCACGCCTGACGACCAGCAATCATCCGAGCACCTCACCTTCTGACGACTAGCTTACGTGGACCAGTTCGAATACTTCGGATCACTGTCATATCTGTACTGATGTCTGATTAACCATGTCAGGACATCTTACCCAACATCCTGCAATGCTAAAAACACACCACCTGCAGAATGTTAGAATCACATGTCAAGACATCAAGCAAGACATCTTGATGTACCACATTGTTTTACCAAAATTGCTGCCAATTCAGAACTAACAATAATGATATGATTCACCTATGTTTTAGTTTGCATTCATAGCCTAGTGGTATATTTAAAACTTAATTTTGAAGTTAAGGCTTAAGGTTGCACGTTCAAGTCTCACATGTATCTCTTTTTATGAGTAAAACAATCATTTTATGAAAAAAAAAAAAAAGAAGCAACCATTGCATAAAATTAAACTTAATATTTAACGCTACCTAGTAAAAAATAAAAGATTTTAGAATGTTTGAGGTGGCCATGGCCACCCCTAGTCCCCATGTAGTTTAGTCTCTGATTGGCATCAATAGGAGTCTTAAGGATCAAAACACCGTTTACATCCACAACGCGCAAGATCTTGTCTTCCAAGCAAATTTTTTAACCCTTCTCAAGCAATTGACCAATAATCAAGAGATTACACTTAATTCACGGAATATACAAAACATCTTTGATCATAGAATGTCCACCATTCTTCTTCTCGGTCAAAATATCACTGACACCTTCGGCCGCAAGAGTGGTATCATCCACGAATTTTTCTCTGCTTTTCGTGACTTGAATGATTTGCAAAAACCAATCCTTTTTATCCGTCATATGCGTTGAACAACCAAAATCCAAGTACCATTCGTTGCTGCCTTGGACTCCATCTCGAACCGTAATTATTAGGTTTTGCTCTGAGCGTGTTTCTGCAGCATTTTTCGAATTGCTCCAGCTGCTGTCCCGTAATTTATAGTTGCTTCCTCTTTCATCCATCATTTTCTCATGAGCCGCAAGAGAGCTTTGAAGCTCATATTTGCTCAACGTCGCAAGGTCCTTCGACTCTTTGATAGCCACTACAATGTTGTTGAATCTTGACGTTAAAGAACACAAAATCTTCGACACAACATTCTGCTCCAAAACAGTTTCTCCGCAAGACTTGATTTGATTCACCAAACGCGTATACGCGTCACATAATCGTTGATCATTTCCTTCTCTTCCATTTGCGTTAACTCGAATTGCCTCTTGTGAGTTTGTAACCTCACCACCTTAGCTTTAACACCCCCTGCATAAGCTTTCTCCAAGATCTCCCAAGCTTGCTTCGCTGACTCACAATCATCAACTTTCTCAAAGTTGTCACCATCGACGCAAGAATGAATCAAGAAGAGTGCCTTATAATTTTTCTTCTTTTCTTCCTTGAATGGAGCCTTTTGAGCATCTGTAGCTTCAGCCCCAAGCGGTGTAATTCCATTGTTGATGATCTCAAGAACTTCTTGATACCCAAACATAAATTTCATTTGCTTTAACCACTTGTCATAATTCTTTGAGTCAAGAATCAGAAGGTTGGTGGGAATTTTATCGTTGGAAATGATACTCATTGTTGCAACAGAAATGGATAAGAACCAGTGCTCTTGATGCCAAATGTTAGAACATACGAAATCTCTAATGGTGAATTAATAGACAATTAAGTTAATTTGGAGAAGATGTAGTTAATAAATTGAGAGAGAGAGAGAGAGAGAGAGAATGTGTGTATGTGTGTGTGTATGTGTAATTAAGGGTGAGAAGAATAATTGACATTAACTACAAATAGGAGCTTACAAGGTCTTATATACAACAAGTACAAAATGATTGGAAATAACAAAACAACTTAACAAAATAAGCTGAAACTAACAAAAAACTGAAAAAACCAAAATATGCCTTCATAATCGGTTACGCAAAATGTCGTAACCGATTAACAGCCCGATACCAGCAATCCTTCAGCTTTTTTTAAACTCCGTAACCGGTTACGCAAAAACACGTAACCCGTTACCACAACTGAAATGTCAAAAAACTAGTTTTCAACACCCTTAAGATTTTAAGTGGAAAGAGTAATAGTTTGCAAATCACAGAGTAAAAGGTACATGTTGTACACAAATTAATTAAATCTAGGAATGTCTTATTGTATTGATGAACTGGCTTTCAGTAGCAATAAGCACATGAACTAGATTCCATAAACTCCTTGCATGGTTAATGTGACAAAATTTGTCGCTTGAGTTGCCTCGTTTAGTCTCCGACTCCATGGTTTGTTGGACCATATTATGATCCATTTATTTTATGTTGTGATTATTTGTTGAGAGATCTAATATTTGATATCATGTATCATCACGTGGATCTACTGACATAATTCCTAATGTAGTGGTAAAAGACACATTTGTTGTAATTATCACCGTGTATGAAGGTTCATCCAATCGTTGCAGATCTGGCCTTCTTGTAGATGAAGGTGATGATTGATCTATGGTGGTGAGACTCTTCCTTAGATGCAGGTGCACACGCCAAGCATTATTTTGACCTGATGATTATAAATTTTTAATAGTATTGACTATAGTGTCATTTTGGACTTGGCAATTTGTCCTCAAGCAATGAAATTTGTTTACGATCGATTGATAGCTCTCAACATCGAAACCTTTATCTTTAAGAGATTGCACTAACGAATTAACTATGTCCATCAATTGTTGATTCTGTAAATACTACAAAGAACGTTAAACAAGGTGAGGGAATGTTGAACTACTAGTGTAAGAAATGCATAAAAACTAAAGTAAAGTAAAAAAAGATAAAGTGCATAAAATAGCTTGATTGATTGCATGTGTGTAATGATTTATAAATTGTGGTATTTACATATGAAACTCTAATACTAACCACATAATCACGACCTACATAAATGATGTCTCATTCAGTTATTTATAAAACTAATGTGTGAATATTCCTTCTACTTTAAGATACATACCAATTGACTTGTTGTCTTATGTTCTTATCACGTAGTTTGTATCCAATGTGTGTAACTTTTCCAGGTCGTATTTCCACAATCTTCAGTCTCTCTAATTAGTGACATTTTTATCACAAAACATGGCCTTAAAACCCAATTTTTCAATCCTACTGTGTTTTGTTTGATTTTAAAGTCGTAAAAACCAGAATAGACTCTAATAGACTTATGATAGATCTGATTGACTTATGTTCGATTGTGTTTATATTCGTCTGACTTTCTATCAGCTTAGCCATTTTCAACCAACCTTATCTTCTCTTATCTTTTGATTTTGAATGACACTTTAATGATTTTTAGGTGTAAATAATAATTAACAAAATATTATAAGTAATTAATGAGATAACTACACTTAAATTACTTTATAACTAGACTAATTACAGTTTCACCCACTCAATTTTACCTGATTCACGAAATTAGTATCCCTATTTTAAATTTAATCAGTTTTGATCTCCTCTCACGTTTTTTCATACAAAATCGATGAGATGTTCATTTTTTAACTTATATTTTTATCCATAAAATTCTATAATAAAATTATATATATATATATATATATATATATATATATATATGATGATTTGTCATATTTTACATTAAATCTATTGGTTAAAAAATATAAACATCAATCATTTTAAATCCTTTTAAATTCAAAAGTATAAGAAATCAAAATTGTTTAAATTTAAAGGTCATGCTAACCTGTGCTCGGGGTAAAAAATATACTTTTAGCCTCTTAAATAGGAGATAAATTTTGTGAATAAAATAAAATAGGAGAACAAAATTGTAACTAAACTTTATAATTGTTAAACAAATGAATGGCTTTCATTTAAAGAATCAATGAAATATTCTAAGTGGCTAACTAAACTTATTTATAAAAAATGTCTCCTTAATATTATCCAATACTTTAAACAAAAAATGCATACATTATCTGTACTAGAAGGAATATGTTGTGTCAAACTTTGTATATATTTAAATATTATATCATCATACCGTACGTCATGCATATTATTTAAAACTGCATATAAACCTAATCCGTGTTGTAGATTTCAACTCTTAATTGCTTCTTAAAAGCTTCTCACTCCATCAATTTCTTAGCACATCATTCACGTTTAAGAAAAAAGTCATTAAAAAAATAAATTTTCAAAGAAACCTTAATTATTAAGTACCATAATACATAAATGTAAAACCAAACCAAACTTTTCAACGCAAAATCAAACATAGCAACACTATTTATTCACATTCCACATTACAGATACACACACTCACACACGCAATACATTAAAGTTAATTAGTGATTAATTAATAATATTACAAAAATAAACTTTAAAAAAACATTCAACTCTCTCAAAAAATAATAATTAATTAATTAATTAAGAATGAGATTGAGAGGAAGGAGAATGCAAAGGAAAAAGAGGTAACAGTTGAGGTGGTTGTTGAGAGGATCTAGGAGAGGGGTGCAAATAGAAACCTTTTTCAGCTATCACTTTTTCTTCTTCTTTTTCTTCATCTTCTTCGTAGGGTGATTTTGGACTATTTCCATGTGGCGTGTAATATTCTAATGGTGAAACTGGTGAAGCCATGACAACACTTCTAATGTTGTTGTTGTTGTTGTTGTTGTTGTTCAACATCATCATCATCATCATGTTGTTGTTGTTTTGGAACATCGTGGGTGTTTCCGAAACGGTTAGTTGGAGTTTTTTGGAGCGGCGTTCGTGGAGTTTGAAGTTGGGCTTTTTTGGGCCCATTGGTTGTTCGGAGGTGGTGGGAGGTGGTGGACGGTGGGTTTGGGTTAGGCGAGATGGGAGGGTGAGTGGGAGTTTTTGAGCGGATGGGTCTTGTGATGCTCCGGTTAGTTTTTGAACGACTGATCGGAAGTTGGATGGGTCGGCTTGTACGAAGGTTGTGTTTGGTTGTGCTGTCGGGTCGGATCCGTACGTTGGTGAATGCATGTTTGTAGAGAGAGAGAGAGAGAGAGAGAGAGGAAGCGGGTAGAAAGGAATGAGGTGTGAGGTTTTATAAGTGGAAATGTAGAGAGAGAATGAGGAGAGAGAGAGTGGGAGAGATTTGTTTGAGGAATGAAGATGTGTGTTTGCTTTGCTTTATGACAATGAGGAGTGGCGTGTGTTGAAAGAGTGATATATAAGGAGAAAAAAATGAAAAAGTTAAAGTGAAAACTTTTACTACCTTTCTCAATTTAGTAATATACCACTCAATTTTATTATTATTTTAATTTTGATAAGGACATAAAAATTATTTAATCATGTCAAATGTTATATTAAATAACGACAAGACAAAACAGATCAGATTAGTCGGATATCTGATTTATCGAACATGTTTATTTTATCTATATTTTTTTAAGGAGTAAAATTTTACACTCGCATCATTTAATATGTTTAAATTTTAAATTTTAATCCTAAACTCTATTTACTTATTTTTTTAGGTTTTTTTTTTTTAGGTTTTTGTATTAATAAGAAATTTTACTAGCAAATTTTATCATAGTTGAATCTTGATTAAATTTTATCCTTTGGTGTTTGACTTTGGAAGATGCAAACACAACCAACACAACACACAATATTAGTTAGTAATAAGAAAGGTAAGATGGCAACTTTGGGTAAACAAAAGAGCTTTTTGTCTTCAAGTATTTTTTTTTAAATAAATTTTAAAATGGTAACTTTTTATGTGAGTGGAACTTGATATCTTTTCTTTTATCTTTGCAAGTAAAAATTCATTATCATGATTGAGGATAAGCTTTTTAATGTGAGTATTACTCAAGTTTAATGCAAAAGTCGCACAAAAGTTTCTTGATGGAGGAAATCTTGTTAATTACAATTGCAATTCTAATGGCTAGTATACCTCTTAAATCATATGTTTAGAGTTCAAATCTTGATAATGAGAGTATAACTTTTCGGAAAGGAATTATTTTCATACTTCTTTCTTTTTAATTATAGTATTTGCATGAAAGTTATATTTTTAATTATTTGTGATTTTTAAAATTTAATATAATTGGTCAATAATATGTGTAATTATTTATTACAAAAAATAAAATAAAATAATAATTAATTAAAATACTATAGGAAAAATTATAAATATAAAATAATTAAATTTATTAATTGTTTTAATATATAAATAAAAGGTTGAAAAATAACTATTCAAAGAAACTATATATATATATATATATATATATATATATATATATATATATATATATATATATATATATATATATATATATATAGTTATCTAGTTATCTAATAGATAGATTTATCCTATTAATATGTCACAATAGATTTTTATTTATTCATATCAAATATTTTAGATTGACTCAAGATTCAGTCATACACTAAGTCATCGATATAGCTTATAAAATCTTCTAACAATTGTCTTAGAGAAAATTTCAGGATCTCTTAACCCTAAATTTATATTATAAAGTTCAACGAACAATTTAAATTAACGCTGACAAATTTTAGTGTCTCAATCGTCAAAACTGACTGCTACTATATTATCTACTTGAGGAATGCTATGCTTACACCATAAAAATGTAATAAATCACTTTAAAAAAAGCAAAACCGTATTATTATACGGTGTAGGTGTAGGTGTTAGGTTTAGTGTAACAATATCATTTTTCTATCTACTAAACAAACTATTGTCGTCTCGCTCGCATTTATATTTGTTAAGATTCTCTAGATCTGACTGACCTCATAATTTGGATTAATTGTAGTAAGTAAAAAGAGAGTAAATAAAGTATGGTCTAAAATGTAATTAATCTTACTTATGGCAATGCACATGCAAGGCAAATCTAATTTGGTTACATCTTTGGTTGAAAACATAATTGCTAATAATGAAAAAAAATAGCAACTAACATGAATGGTTTTTACTATAGTAGTACTTGAATGAGTTGAATGAGGTGAATACTTGAATGTAATGAATAAAGGAAAATAGTGTAAAAGCAACTCAACGGTGGTCCAATTTGAATTTGAAAAAATTGGCAATAAATAATACACAGCTGGCATTGAATAATCAGTCTTGCAGGGTCAGAAGGGCATTGAAAAACAACAAAACAACAGAACAGAACAGAACAGGTTTCTCTAGTACAAGAAAGAATCATCAATTCTTACATAGAAAGAGAAACTTGGTAAAATTTTAGCTAGAGGCACCGTTTGAGTTTTTGGTCATTTTGGTTTTTCGACGTTAACTATTCTATTCATTAATTTTTATGTCACGTTATCACATCAACGTTATGTCCTTTTTTTGTGTGTGTGAAAGTAAATATACATCAACTTTAATTCTGTTATATTCATGAAATATTCAAATTGAAAGATTTTATGTGGTATATTGTTTGTAACGGTTCGTAAAATATTGTTAGGAAAGTTTGACACCTATAGGATGACAACCGAACATGTCTGGACTGTTTAGATCTGTCTTATAAAAATCAATAAAAAAAACTAGGATGGATCAATACGAGTATAATAGAGAGTGTCATTCTAAAATTTTAGGTCGTCTCGCAAAGATGAGACAAGCGTGTGGATTATGCATCGCTAAAATGTAAAAGTTGCAAATTTCATGATAATATGCGTGTCTGTAAAAATCTGCACAACACAAGGTGGGACATGAGAGCATAACTGTAGTCTAAAATCTTGACCCGTTCTATGAAAATTGTGTACAAAATGGACATTGTCGGCTTATCACACCCGTTTTACCATTTCTGTCTAGAAGTGTGATTTTTTTTTTATATAAATTTTCATGCAGAGTGATTATGTCTTTCTTTTATTCTCTTAATCCAATTCCAATTGTTTTTTTATTGTTGTGTGCAAATCTAGTGGCATGGGTGAGATGGGTAAATTTTCTCTTTCTTTCATTCATATTTTTTTCCCTTAGCTTGCGTGAGGAATTGCACTTTGACATTAAGGACAAAAGTTGTCTCAATTGATTCCTTAATTTTGGCTTTATTCGTTTTAGTTTTCTTTGCTTTACTCTTTCTTCTTTTCAAATTGCTTTGCTTGGATGGTTTTGATTATTCTTTTTGTGACCTCTTTTTGACAAATTTAGTTTCTTTCTTGCTTTTATAGGAGTCTTCTTACACTTTCAACTCGTTTACTATTATGAACAATTATACTTTTTGATGCTTATGTGTCCTAGGTTAACTAATTGACTTACATTAGACATATAGATAAAATTATTCATGAAATAGTTTGATATTTTAAAATTACTTCTAGAGTACTATAAAAGTTGTTAGAATATTCTATAATTACTTTTAAAGTATTACTAACGAGTACCTATATAGATAAGTTAAAAAAAATAGAGTTTTATTTTAGAATGAGTTGGAAATAATAAATTTAAAATTTTAAAAAATAAATACACAAGTTTTAAAATAAATTTTACATTTTTTTATTGTTTTTACTTTTTTTTTTGTTAATATTATCGATTTAGTAGGCAATACATACTCAAATAAATATTTGTGGAAATGGAAAATGTAACTCGGATTTTGCTCTAATCCAGATCAATGCCCAATCCTTTTATAACGTTAGTTATTTGACATCATCCCATTTATCTGAATTGTCTATTTCATTTATTAGTCCTCTAAAACCAATGACGACATACATGCCCGAATAATGATTGAAGAACATGTGCATATAATGATCACGCACTAATATTGTATCGGATCAAGGCTGACCTGACATCCAAAGACCGTTGGATCAGATGGACGGTTAGATATGCTAATCTCCCCCCACATGGGAAATTTTCCCGAAGAAGGTTTTAGTACCTCATAGCTTTGAGATGGATTTTCCCTAGTAGTACAAATTATCATAGCAGACAGATCCCTAAATATTGTCCGCATTGTACTTCACAAGATCTTCTCACATTTGTCCTTTAAGGTAGTTGTGGCAAGGAGAAGTTTATAAGACATCTAAACTCTAGAACCTTCTCTATAAAAGGTGGATTACAAATCCATCTCAGATACACATTATTCTAACTTAATTCATCACATTTACCTTCGACAAAGCTTGATGAACATTTTTAGAGTTTATCATTAGATCAATCATTATCACAATAATTTGAAGACAAAAATATATGTGATATTATGGAATCATCCATTAAAATTTCCCATTTTCTATCTAATCCAAATATAATGTTGAATCAAAAAAATTACGACTAAAATAACCTTTAGTCTCTCCATCAAAAAAAATTACGACTAAAATAACCTTTGGTCTCGCCCTAAGATGTGTTAGCCTTTTTTTTCTTCAACCCATTGAGCGTCGACATCTACACAACAACCTAAGGGTCCTCCCAAGATGAGAAGGACCCTGTAGAAAACCAAGAAACAAACAATTTTCAAATAGGTTTCTTGCTCGTCATCTAAAGGTTGTCTGGCATCATCGAGGAAAGATTAATATGGGTAGAGGAAGTTGAAAACCGCCTCCAAGACACACCATTAAGGTCCTAAAGAGTATATCTAAATGCAAACCAATTGGATGAGGAACGTACTTTTCTCATAATTGAAGATTGATGATCACCTCCTATAACTTACACTCCCACATGATTATAGAGAAATATGCACACTCTAGAAAAACCTAGGTATTCATCACCACAAAGAAACTCGCCCTGAAAGACCTGCAAATGCCAACATTGTAGTAGGCGACATGGAGGCTAAATCTCAACATCCTTTTCAAGAAGGTTATGGGGCTAAAAGGATACTCTAATGATGAATACTTTCACTCATTGGATCAATAGTTATCCCATCCATAAGGATATTTAAAAACTTTGAGGATAAGATTCTAGGACGGAATGGTAGACCCCGATGACTAAGTTGAAATCGTGGATAAAGGATACCTTTCTCACATTCTAGGGGCCGAAGGCGTAGAGATGTGCAAGTTGTTCGTTCTCACATTAAAGGATTGGGTGATGGCCTAGCGTAAGGTCCTTAAACGAGAATCTATCAACCATAGTCCAAATTATGCAAACCCTTCATAGTCCATTTCACAGTGTCCTGAAGGAAGTTGAAATCAGCATAAAAACTATGAGGGTGAGACAGAAAAGTGATAAACATCTAAGGTCTTACATTGAGATGTTTAATGAGGAAGTTGTCCAAGTAAAGCAAGCAAGTGACAAGATGAACATGTATCTTCTGAGCCAGAGGCTTCATAGGGGTTCGAAGTTTGCTTAAAGCGTGAGGATTATAGATCTCGATAACTTCAATGATTTACTCAAGCAAGAAAAAAAATCTAGTACCAAGATGTTGGAGACAAACAAAAATATTTATGACAACATTAAAAGACATGAAACTGACAAGCAGAAGGAATCCCGACCCAACAAGGACACCACATATCTAAATATAATGACTATATGCCTCTAAACACCTCTAAAGAGAGTAGTTTTCAAGAGTACGTCAATGCAAAGTTTAGAGAAGAAAATGTGGAGTTCTCAAAGAAGGTTCGAGAGTGAACGAGACTAGAAAGACCAAATATTTTTTGTTTCCATAAGAGAAAAAATCACAATACAAAAGATTTTATCCAGCAAAAAGACGCAATCGATGACCGAATCAAGAGGGAAAAACTGATAAGATTTATCGTGTAGACTTGAATTAAGGAGTAGAGGTTCAATGCCAAGTATTCTTCTTCAAAAATAAAAGTTAAAGGCATTTGAGTCACTTAAAAGAAAAACCCCTTAGAAGATGAGAAAGGCAACTAGTTTATCACCTGGCAAGCTTCATCTTTAGGAGTGTGTTCTCCTCATAGAGAAAATTTCCCGGTCATCATGAACGTTAATGGAAAATTTTCTAGCCTTGTATTTGTTATTGTTGTAATTAATAAAGTAATTAATACCTGACCATTCTTGTGTTCCAATAATAACAATAAAATTGCAAGTAAGTAAATGATCATTCAATGCGTGAGAAATACTCTCATGTAGAAAGTTCAATTTACTTTAATAGTCATTGTATAGGGTTACATTCATTAACTCAACAAAGGAGATAAAGAGGATAAATTCCCCTATGGAAAAATGTGGTAGTCCCAAGTCTTATGCCACTTGTGACATCCTCACTCCCCCTCACCAGTGTAGCCACCAGCTCCAGCTCTAGGACCGAGAGCGTCGGCGTAGAGGTGCTAGTTACGTCTTGTAGGAGGGACCTTGTCAAGTTGGATTATTTCGATGAAACAAGCTTCACTCGTTGACAAGACAAAATAATCTTTCTCCCGACTACCTTGAAGATTCACTATGTATTCGATCATGACTTGACACTGATTCTAAAACTGTAGAAAAATGATTTTGAGCAACTCAAGAAAAAATGCAAGAAATGAAAGGAGAATGAATTGTTATGTCGTGGACACATTTTGAACACGTTATCCGATCATATCTATGATCTGTACACAAACACCCAATTTGAAACATAAATTTAGGAAACACTTGTGTTCAAATTCAAATCTGAAGAGGAAGGTTCTCGTCAATTAACTAAAGGTTGTAAAGATAGATATTCCTGAAGTTTTCCAAGTTGGTGCAATTATTACAAAATTCCCATTTTCATGGAAAATCTACCTTTACAATTTGGGGGCGTGGGTGTAGAGGCGCTTGTTGTGGCGTTTGTTGCGGCTTGTAGGCGGGACCTTGTCAAGTTAGATCGTTTTGATGGAACAAGCTTCACTCATTGACAAGACAAAATAATATTCCTCTGACTGCCTTGAAGATTCATTATGTATTGGATCCTGACTTGACACTGATTCTAGAACTGTAGGAAAATGATTCTGAGCAACTCAAAAAAGACTGCAAGAAATCAAAGGAGAATGAATTGTTATGTCATGGACAGATTATGAACACATTATCCGATCATCTCTATGATATGTACACAAACACCCAGTTTGAAACAAAAATTTGGGAAGCACTCGTGTTCAAATTCAAAGCTGAAAAGGAAGGTTCTTGTAAATTAACTAAAGGTTGTAAAGATAAATTCCTGAAGTTTTCCAAGTTGGTACAATTATTACAAAATTTCCATTTTCATGGAAAATCTATAGGAAGAAATTATTGCATAATTTTGAGGACTTCTCAATGGAGAAAATCCATAAACATCTTCAAATCGAAGAGGAATCAAAAGATAGAGAGTAGGCATGGCAACGGGGCGGGTCGGGGCGGGTTTAGCTAGCCCCGCACTCGCACCCGCCTTCCTGTTATAGACTCGCCCCCGTCCCCACACCCAGTCGGGGGTGAAAATTTACCACCTAGACCCGCCCCCGATAGAAACGGGTTTGCGCGCACCCGCCCCCACCCGCAAAAAAAATATTTTTTTAAATAGTAACAAAAATTAATAATTTTATTAAAAACTTAACTATTTTAATAATAAACTTGTTTTTAAAGATGTGAGTTTGAGTGAATGGTGAGAAATGACTAATGAGGATTTTTAATTACTTATTCAAAAGTGAATAAATGTGATATAAAATAATTTAAATATGGGTATTAAAGTAAATATTATAAGACCGGACGGGGGCGGGGGCGGGGGCGGGCGGGTAGTAGCATCCCCTGCCCCCGCATCCGCACCCGCAATTACAAATCGGGTTTTACCCGCACCCGCACCCGCACCCAATCAAATCGGGTTTCCCCCATTAATTTCGGGCCGGGTCCCGGCGGGCCCGGGTTTTCTTGCCATGCCTAATAGAGAGAAAATTGAAGGTTGTTGGATATTCTAGGTCAATGCAGTTAGCACAAAAGGCAAGAAGAAATATGATGGTATGAAGAACCATCTTAGACCTAAAAAGGACCACAATAAGTTCAAGAGTTTTGGCAGACCAAAGGGCCACAAAGGTGATTGTTACGTGTGCGGCGAAATTGATCATTATGCTCGAGATTGCAGGAACAACAAGTCCATAAACGAGGCAAATGTTGTTTAAGCAAATCATAACATCATTTCCACTATGAGAGAAATATGGAGATCAAAGGCAAGGTACAAGGATGATGTTATGATACTTGTGCTAATGTCCATGTTTCCTATGACAAAACAACATTCAAAACCCATTATGAAGTCACTAATGAACGAGAGGTTCATATGTGAAATGGAGGATAACCGAGGGTCTTTGGAATGAGAATCGTGGAACTCAATTTCACTTCTGGAAAGAAAATTACTCTTGTCAATGTACTTCATGTTCTCAGCATGAATAAGAACCTTGTTAGTGGGGATCTTTTGGGAAAATCGGGTATTAAATCTATGTATGAATTAGGCAAGTTAATCTTCACCAATAACGGTGTATTTGTGGGAAAAGGTTATTCTGTTGAGGGAATGATTAAACTTTTTACTACCAATAATATTATCAATAAATTTTCTAATTTTGCTTATATAATTGAATTTATTTCTTTATGGCATAGTAGATTAACACATATTTGTATTAGGACTATGAAAAGATTAATCAAATCTGGTTTAATTTTATATGATGTTAATAATTAGAAAATTTTGAAATATATGTGAAATAAAAGATGGTTAAGAAACTTTTCCATAGTTTAGAAAGAAATTTTAACTTACTTGATCTTGTGCATTCTGATTTCTGTGAATTCAATGGCATGTTAACCTGTCGGGAAAATAGGTATTTCATTAATTTTATTTATGATTGCTCTAGATTAACACATGGATATCTTTTAAAGCACAAATATGATGATTTTAATGTACTTAAAATTTATAAAGTGGAATTAGAAAGTTAGTTAAGTTTATGTATTAAAGTCTTTGGAAGTGATAGGGGTGGTGAATACTTTTCTACTGAATTTGATGCATATTATGAAGAACTTAATGTTCTGCACCTCGTATACCACAGCAAAATGGTCTAGCCGAGAGAAAGCATCTAACATATCAAGAAATTATAAATTTCATTTTATGCATTGGGAATTTCGATTTAATTTATGGGGCAAAGCTTTACTATCTGTTTGTCATATAATGAATAGAATTCCTTTGAAGAAAACTAGTATATCTCCATATGAGGTATGGAAAGGCAGAGCGCCTAATATCGGTTACTTTAGAGTGTGGTAACATGTTACTTACTATAAGAACATGGATCCTAAAAGGTCTAAGTTAGTTCCTTGAGCTATCAAATGTGTTTTTCTAGTATATGCACCTAGTATTAAAGCATATAGACTTTTGAATTTAGGGTCTAATGTGATTATTGAATTCCGAGACGTATAATTATTTGAGAACCTTGATATGGAATCAAAATTTTCCTCCAATGAAGGACCTGGTGAGAAAGGCTCTCCACAGATTGTTGAAACACAACTTGAAAGTTTTTCATGGATTGTTAAAACACAACCCAAATCTAGGATAAGCAAGAAAGCCTAAAAGGCTAAGGTTATAGGATCTAACAAAATTGATTTTTGACTTATTTCCTTTTATCTTGTAGAAGGAAATGGTGAGAATTTTGTTCAAAAAATTCCTATTATTCTTCAAATGGTGGTAACATGTTACTTACTATAAGAACATGGATCCTAAAAGGTCTAAGTTAGGTCCTTGAGCTATCAAATGCTCTTTTCTAGTATATGCACTTAGTATTAAAGCATATAGACTTTTGAATTTAGAGTCTAATGTGATTGTTGAACTCCGAGACGTATAATTATTTGAGAACCTTATTATCAAGGATATGGAATCAAAATTTTCCACCAATGAAGGACCTGGTGAGAAAGGCTCTCCACAGATTGTTGGAACACAACTTGAAAGTTTTTCATGGATTGTTAAAACACAATCCGAATCTAGGATAAGCAAGAAATCATGAAAGGCTAAGGTTATAGGATCTAACAAAATTGATTCTTGACTTATTTCCTTTTATCTTGTAGATGGAAATGGTGAGAATTTTGTTCAAAAAATTCCTATTATTCTTAAAGTGGATGATGATCCTAAGACTTATAAGAAAGTAATAGTTTCAAGGGACTCCTCCTTTTGGAAGGATATTATCTAAGATGAAATGGACTCAATAATGGCAAACCACACTTGGGAGCTTGTCGATATACCTAGGAAATCAAGACCCATTGGATGCAAGTGGGTGTTTAGAAAGAAGTATCATAGTCTTGGTACACTAAACATATACAAGGCTAGACTACTAGCAAAGGGTTTTAGACACAAGGAAGGTGTTGACTATTTTTACACATATGCACCAGTAGCAAGAACAAAGAAAATTAGAGTATTGTTTGCATTAACTTCTTTACATGAATTTATAGTTCACAAAATGGATGTTAAAAAAGAATTCCTAAATGGAAATCTCGATGAGGAAATCTATATGGAGAAACTGGAATATTATGTGCTTCCTAGAAATAAACAAAAGGTGTGAAAGCTTGTTAAATCCTTGTATGAATTAAAACAATCACGAAAACAATGGCACCAAAAGTTTGACTTTTCCATACTTTCAAATGGAATATATTAGACTAATTGAAATTATTTTGAGGATCCAAGTAAAGTGATTCAGTGGGGGTTATGAACTTGATTAAACACACTATGTTGAGAAAAGGCTTGATAAGTTTAAACACTTACATTTCAAAGAAGTGAATACTCCATTTGATTTATGTGTCAAGATTCAAATGAATGATGGAAGAGTTACGTCTCAATTGGAATATGCAAGTGAAATTGATTTTATAAAGAATTTAATGCAATGTATCAGACTCGACATGGCATTTGAGGTTAGTAAAATGAGTACATTTACTAGCAATCCAAATGGTGAGCATTGGAAGGTCATCACAGGGATTTTCGGTTGTCTTTAGAAAACCAAAAGTATTGGCCTTCACTATGGTAGGTTTCCTGCCATGCTAGAGGGATATACCGATGTGAGTTGGATATTGAGTGTTGGAAATCATAAATATACAACTGGGGGGATATTTACACTAACTATATGTGCAATTTCTTGAAAGAGCAAGAAACAAACATGCATCATTCAACCATGAAATCAGAGTTTTTGGCTCTTAATTTCGTTGGTCAAGAAGTTGAATGTTTGATGGATCTTCTATTGGAAGTTCCATTGGTTAAAGACAATGTTTCAAAGTAGTTGATACATTATGATAGTTAGGCCAATATAGCTAGAGCATACAATGAAGTGTATAATGGAAAGTCTATGCACATAGGTCTTAGACATTCTTTCATGAGAAAATTAATTAAGGATGAAACCATTTCACTCACATATATACATTCGAGCTATAATTTAGCTGATTTATTTAGTGAACCACTAGACAGAGATTTAGTAAAGAATACCTCGAAAGGTATGGATTTGAAACTCCTTGCGTAAGAGTTCCAACAACGAAAACAACTCAATCTAACGTTATGAAAACATTAACTTCAATATTCAATGGGTATTATCAAGTTGTTAATTTGGATGTTTGTGTAACATTATGTAATAATGTTGACTATTGCATTTGGAGGATTGAGTTTTTCAAACTTTTAATGAAGTTCAAAGTTGAGAATATGTATCTCAAGTAAAGTAGATACAATATATTAAGATGGTGTTGTCTCAAACTGATAATTGGAGTTTCTTTCACAATATATTCACGAAATAGAAAAAGCACAAGACCATAAATAGTGTTAGGCGAGAGATGTAGGCGAAGAACCATTAAAGAGTTTGTGTGTGTAACATCAGTCTAATCACAAAGAATAACAGGTTCAAATTAAGCCTTGCTACTTAAAATCCTGATTAGACTTTGTGTTGTCTAGACTAAGGTTACGTTCATATCAAAAGATACTTAATTGTATTAGTATTCTTTGTCTCCTTTATGAAATTGCTCTTGTCAATATTAAAAAAGTGAGAGATTATTCTAATTAATAAATTAATTAATACACGATGACTGGTGTATTACAATAATAACAAGAAAATTGCAAATGAGTAAATGAACATTCAATGCATGGGAAATTGTGTCGCATATAAAGTTCAACTTACTTTAATAGTAATTATATAAAGTTACATTCATTAACTCAACAAAAGAGCTAAAGAAGATAAAGTGCCACATGGAAAAGTGTAGTGGTTTCAAGCCTTATGCCACTTGTCACATCTACACTCCCCCTTGCGGGTGGCAACATTGGCTCTGGCTCAAGGACCGGTGGTGTGGGCATAAAGGTGCTTCTGAAAGCTTGTAAAAGGCACCTGAGTACTTAGGCACTTAGGCACAATACATTGGAACAAGCTGCCACACATGGTTGTGGTCGTTGTTACGGTCTTTTATAGTCGTTGCATCATTTTATAATTTATTGAATTTGAAAACGATAACACTTTATGATTATTCTTTGTATTCATGTGCGTTGACTCTAAGACATTTTGAGAATGCTTGAAATATTCGCGATTTAATTATGGATCCATTCAACTTACAAAGTTTCACTACTACGAAATAAAAATCTCACAACGATTGGGAGAAGGATTCCACCATAGATGGTGGCCCATGGTAACATAGGGTGTGGTAGTATGTGTCTGTTCTACCACCACGGGATGGTAACCGTAGTAAACCTATCTTCTACGACATGTTAACTGCAATGTACAATTAATAACATTATCAATATCATAAACAATAACATTAACATTAAAATACATATACAAACACATCATACAATAACACAAAAATCAACATTTATCAAACATACCTCAACATCAATATTTATCAACATGCCTAACAAAAACATCAACATGCTTCAACAAAAAATATGTAAACTAACTCATAAACTTATGAACAAAACAAAATCATTTATGAATAAACAACACAAACAACAACATTTATGAATAAAATCATAAACTAACCTTAACATAAACAACAACATATTTATCAAACATATCTTAACAACAATATTTATCAACATACCTAACAAAAATAACCACGTACTTCAACAAAAATTATGTAAACTAAATTATAAACTTATGAACAAAACAAAATCACTTATAAACAAACAACAAGATTTATGAGCAAAATCATAAATTAACCCTAACATAAACAACATCACATTTATCAAACATATCTCAACAACAACATTTGTCAACATACCTAACAAAAACGTCAACATACTTCAACAAAAAATATGTAAACTAAATCATAAACTTATGAACAAAACAAAATCATTTATGAACAAACAAGGCAAACAACAACATCTATGATCAGAATTATAAACTAACCATGATATAAACAATAACATATTTATCAAACATACCTCAACAACAACATTTATGAACAAAATCATCATAAAATAACCTTAACATAAACAACAAAATACGTTAACAAAACAACCACATACCTCAACAATAACTTAAACAGTTTACATGCCTCAAGAATTTAAACCTATAATCACATCTTAACATCAATAAAAGAATAAACTTTATGTTGGACTAAGACAAATATTTGACGTACCATTTGAACAATAAAAACAAGATAAATAAGCCTAATATTTTAAACAACAACATGATATCATATCTCATAAAATGATTCACATATGTACCTTTACTTGAAAATGTTTGTGGAAATAGAAAAAAAAAATATATGAGTTTGCTACTTGTTTCGTGACACCTTCCCTTTATTCATACTAGTTTGAGAAATTATGTTGGATTTTTGTAAAGTTAGGATGGAGTCTTGAGAGATTGAGACTAGGCGAGAGAAGTTAGGTTTTCGCACTTACAATGCAATCTATTGACAAGTGAATTAAGCTAGCTTATATAGGTAATATATTTCACAATGGTTGTTAAAAATAATTGTGGTGATTTGTCATGATATTTCACCATGGTTGTTAATCTGGACCGTGGTGACAAGTTTTTGGTTTTTATTTAAAATTTGAAATTAAGGAAGCACGCATTTTATCACTACTACAAAAAAACACATCTTACCTTGGACGCGAAGTAAATTTTATCTCGGTTATACAGTAGAGATAACGAACAACATGAAAATTTTCCACTTTACTCCTCAGTTTCTGAATAACCGAAGGGATAGTTGAAATGGTCATGGGTTCGATCCCCAGTGAGATCCTTTAAGAAATTTTTAAATGACGAAAAAACCTATCCCCCCGATTTTGAAATATAACTGATGGGTAAAATAAACTTGAGTTTATTATATCTAGTGTGAATTATTTGTATCATTTAGCCCTAGCTGAACATATAACTTTTCAAATTGTTTTTAAAATAATTATATAAACAATTGTATTTGAAGAACAAATTACACTAATTAATGCTTTTGGGGCATTTGGCAACTCATTATCCATTTCATGTTCTTTAATTGTTTAAAATCTCTGCAATGCTTATAGTTTTCGTACAACTTTCTTCTGTACTTGTTCATTTAACAAGTATGGAAGAAAGTTGGATTAAAACTAGAAGCATTGGAGAGATTTTAATGATTAAAAAACGTGAGATGAATGATGAGTTTCAAAATGGCTGAAAAACATTTATTAGTGTAAGATATTTTTCAAATACAACATATTTTTTCATATTATTATTTCCAAAAACAATTTAATAGATTATATGTTCAAAGAGAGGTTAGTGAAACAAATAATTAACATTAGGGATAATAAACTCAATTGTATCTTTTGTCACTATAATATCCTCTTGATATGTTCAGAGGAATAAGATTATAGTTGTACAAAGAATAAAAAAACATAATCATAGTCTCAATCTCAAACTCAATAACGAAAACTAAACCATAAACATATAGATTTCAAAACTTTGCTAAGTATAACAACTAGAAAACAGCAATAATAACATCAACATATCAAAAACAAAAATAATAACAACAACATTAATATTGTCTTCGTCTAAACAAAATATTAAACAACAACTAAAAAAACAATCTCTACACAAAAATACAACAACGTCAACAATAAACCTATAACATCAATCTCAATAAACCTATAACATATTTATTTCAACCAAAACAACAACATATAACATCAATCTCAGTTTAAGCAACAACAACAAGATTAAACTTCTAGCAGGTCTCAAAAACAACAAGATTAAAACCTCTAAGGTTTCGGGGCTCAACAACAACTAAAAACAACAACAACAATAACAACAACAACAATATTAATGTAACATGAATAATGATGTTAGACATATCAGATCTGTGAAGAAGAAGAAGAAGAAATGAACAAGAGTCCTAAACACATATCATCTTCGTATTTTCTTGCTTTTTCAGGAGTTGGAGGATGATATGTCTTTAAAGCTCTCGTTGTTTAGAGTTCTTCGTCAGGATTCTGTGGGAGTTGTTTTATTATATGTTTTTTAGGTAAGTGAAATTGAACGCTACAAGTTAAGCTATATATATTAGAGTAAATAATTTCACCTCGGTTGTTAAACAAAACTGAGGAGACAATTGACTTATTCATTTTACCCCTCGGTTTTATAAAAGAACCGGGGTAATATATTACTTGCACACAAAAAATGGTGAATGGTAAAAAAATTGAAAAGTAACATGTATTGTTTTTGTTTTTTCATTTTTTTACCATTCACCAATTTCTTTGTATCCTGCAATATTCAAACAAAGGACTTGTATTGTGAAAAAATAATGACCTTGCAAGAGTTGGAAATAACAATGATGTGTACGAGTTTGGAGCGACTATAGATGAGTTAGAATTAGAATTTACGAGTGTTTTTATAGTAAAACTCGATTATCTAACCCTCAGTTATTAAAGAAACCGAAGGAAAAAAATCATTTAATTTACAAATAAATAATAAAATAAATAAAAATGTACCACTTTTACAGAAATAAAAACATAATCTGTATTTGTTGGGATTCGAAGCATATCCTGAATTAGTTTTTGTTAAGTATTAACAAGTGTGAGTACTGTGAATAATAGTCTCACATTGGATAGGAATATGGTGACTTGAGCATTTATAAGTGGGAGAACCTACACACCTATCACCTTAAGATTTTGGGTGAGTATGTGGTGTGTCTCTCACAAAGGTGTTGCTCTAGAAAAAGAAATCCCACAATATTCAATGCTCTCTAGTAGAAATATTCCCCTAACAGTTTTTTCCTAGGTTATTTTAGAAACCGAGCAAATATATGATATATTTTTTAAAAAATAAAATAAAACATGGCGCGCTTTGGAATTATACCTCGATTTTTTGTTTAGTGAGTTGAAAATTTTTTTATGAAATGTATTATTTGTAGTAGTGTATTTGCAAAAATACACAAAAATTACAAATGTTGAATTTCGAAACGTGTCACTCTTAACATATTACAATAGTTGTTAATTGTGACCGTGGTTATATGAAATTTAAAAAGTTAAGAAAAATGAGAAAAGTCTGATCAACATATATTATCTAAAAAGTTAAGAAAAATGAAAAAAGTCTGATCAACATATATTATCTGTCCATTATCAACCAATTACTTCACACCATTTTAGTCAAGAAAACAGATTCCATAGTACCACGGTAGTACATCATGAAATAGAACATAATTTCTTATCCACACTAAAAGTTTCATATATATACACACTCACTCTTAGACCTTAGACTTCACTATTACCTTCAATACTTTATTTTTTTTAGAAAGGAATAAGGTGCCAAGAATATATACTTCATGCTTCATTAAATTTAACATCACAAATTGAGAAAACAAAACAAAGAATAAGTAAGAATAACATGTCTTGTATTTCTCTTAAAATGCATGTATATAAGTGGCTATACATGCACACATATCATATTTAATTAACCACCGACCACGTGTACATTTCACATCCTTCAAATCTTGTTCTCCGATTTTTCTTGGCCCATTTTTATAAATTATAAAATTTAAAAAAAATTATTCATCAACTTTTAGAAAGTGGATAATTCTCAAGATTGAGTTTATCTAAATAATCGAATTCGTTTATTATTATTATTAGAACAAATTTAATTTTGAGAATTATGACGGTTTTTGCTATCACAATTTTTTAAAATGAATTTATCTATATAATATTATCCAAACAAATATATATATATATATATATATATATATATAAAAACAATGACATTTAAGTATTTGTTAATAATTGATATTCATAAGATGATATAACATGATGCTCAATTTAATTGGTGTCATTAATTGGTGTACACTAACAGTGTAAAATAATTTCACAATGTTATTCAATAAAAATATATTAAACTGTTATGTCATATAGTTAATTTAAAATTTACAGGTGACATAATGCATTAGGGTGATTGGCTGATAATAATAATTTTATAGTATTGGTGCTACCAATTAAATTCTTCTAAGAGAAAAATTAATAGCACCCTTCTTTTTGTAGTCAAAAGAAGCACTTATAGAAAGCCATCGTTTTCAATTCTAGAATCCATTCTGTGTGTGAATGAAGCCAAGGGGCCATTGAATCATAAGATCCATTTGTGGAAGACACTATGATTGCCAAAAAAGACTAGCTGATAAACTATAGGAAAATATTAATGTGGAGTGGTGTGTTAACTAACAAAGAGCCTCTTTTGAAAATATAAATACCATAATACCCTACTCTCAAAAATAAATTTCAAGATACCCTATATTTTTAGCGTACTCGCCATTTAGTTCTATGAGCACATGAAAAAAATTTTACTCAGTAGGTCCTCGCCATTTGAGATGACGAGCATGTGAAGAGATTTTTTTTTTGTTTTTTTTTTTTTAATATATTTATATGTTTTAATAAACTCATTTAATTAATTACAAAAATATAAATTAATTAAATAATAATATAATAATAATAAAATATTATTTTTTTTTAGAAAATTAATTTTTTTTTTTAATATTTTTAAAATGAGTAAGGGTGTTCGCGGGCCAGTTTGGTTCGATTTTGGGAGAATCCGATACCCAAACCGATCAAAAATATATGAATTGGTTTGGATTGGATTTACACAATTTTGTGATAAAACCCAAACCGAACCAAACCAATAAACAACGGGTTGGTTTGGGCTGGATTGATCGGGTACATTAGAAACAAATGTGCAAAAATATTTTTAAAAAATATTAAATTATATCAACTAATTTTTCAAAATAATATAAAATTCTTAATTTTATTGTTTCTCCATATTGGTTGTGCATATTACAAATGACGTTTCATTGTTTTCTTCTTGAAGTTGAATACCTCATTCTAGTTTCCATGATAATGATGATATATATTATACTAATTAATTATGATTGGTTCGGGTAGACGGACTCGCGGGTAGAATTTGGAAATCCGTTGCCCGAACCAATTAACATTGGGTTTCATTGGTTTGGTTCGGTTTTTGTCCGAACTAAAAAAATGTCTGAACCAAACACAATGGTTTGGTTTGGATTCCGGTTTGGTTCGGATTTGCCCGAACCAATGAACACTCCTAAAAATGAGTGATACTCGTCGAATGAGTTGGCGAGCAGAAATCTAAAATTTTTCTATAAATAAACGTCGTCGTGTATCAACACTAATCATTCCAGACAGGTATTTGGGTATTAAAAAATGTCGGTCAAAGCTCTTGTGTTTTATGGGCAAGAAAAAAAATCAGTGTTTACCTAGATCCATTGTGGAACTTCAGAACCGTGGTTGCAGCAATTAACACAGGATTTCGACAGTTGGGTGGCCGTCGTATGAAGGTGAGAAAAATGGAGTATCGTTGTCCGTATATAACGCTGACTGGTGCAAGCCCGGAGGGTACGTACTTGTATTACATGGATCGTATAGAAAATGATGAAGATGTACAATGTATGTTTTCAGCACATAGTGGCGAAGTTAACAGAGGAGTCGAAGATCCACTTGTGTTGATTGTTGTTGTGGATTAGCTTGTATGTTAGGTTGTTGAGTTTGTAATCTTCTAATGTTGTTCTTGATTAGTTGAATCATTTAAATGTTTATTGTGTGTTGTTTTATGAACAAGTCTTAGTGTCGTAATTGTTTGAAAACGTTGTCTTGAAATATAAATTTGTGCTGGATTACAGAGAAAGCAAGTTCAAGCTACATACTTTACTAATTTAGAAACTTGGATAACAAATAATATTATCTAGCCGGTCGGTTTGACGGACCGACAACATTAGGACATTTTCGACGCATATGTCATATTTCTCTGCAAATCCCACACCTTGTCTTTTCCTTTTCAACGTCGTCCATTTCGGTTCTAATCCTACTACTGGTTGGACGTCCCTTCTTATTTCTTCTCATGGAATCGTCGTGGCAAAGTGTAAATCCTTCATATTTTGGCCAGTTTTCTTCGTGGGGTAATCCCAAGAAGCTCTCCTGCTAGACTTTGAATACGTTGAGATCTGTGAAAACTTCTGGGATGTGAATGGAGTAGTCTTGACGTATACTAGAACATGTTGCGATAACGTGGGAGCAAGGTAAGCAAAACATCTGAAATTTCCCACAGTCACACCACCGATTCTTTAGGTCAACGCCGAAAGTACCTGTCGGACGACCATCGTTATGATTTATTTTTTCCTGCACCATGAAACAAAATCTTTCACGATCAAATTGAATGACGTTATGTGTGTTAGCCTTGGCTACCTCATCATCCATTCCCTTGTTGCAACCATCTGTGAAAACTTTTCCAGTAGCCAGCATTTTTGGTCCACTTGTGGCCTCTTTTACCAAAGAAAGAACTCATGTGATAGTAAGTAGATTGGACCAATGCAGTGATTGGAAGGTTTCGAGTTGCCTTTAGGACAGAGTTCATAGCTTCTGCCAAGTTAGATGTCATATGCCCCCAACGACGCCCTCCGTCATATGCTCTTGCCCACTTCTCCCTAGGTATGTTGTCTATCCAACGCGAGGCCTCAATGTTTATTGCCCGGATTTCCCCGCGATAGTAGTTAAATGTAGCCTCCGTCAATGCGTAACCTGTAATAGAAATGTTATGAAGAAAATAGTAAAAGAACGAAAACATAGTTAAGCTAACTGAAATGTAATTTGTTACCCATATTAATAAATTGTTTGCGCAGTGCTTTATCCTTAATCTCGCGCATGAAGTTTTGAGCAACGTGTCTAATACAATAGACATGTGTAGAAGGTGGATCTTGCCATCCATATGCACTCTTTATTGATTCATGTCTATCTGATATTAGACACAAATTAGGCTGTGGTGTCACGTGTAACCTTAGGTTCTTTAGAAAAATGCTTCAGGCTTCCTTTGTTTCACCTTCCACCAAAGCGAAAGCTACTGGGAAAACATTTGCATTCCCATCCTGTGCCACTGCCATCAAAAGAGTTCCTTTATAATTGCCATATAGCCATGTTCCGTCAATTTGCAAAATGGGCTTACAGTAAGGGAAGCCTCATATACACGGTCGAAATGCCCAAAACAGACGATGGAAGATTCGTTTGCCAGATATTTGTGTACCATCATTAGAAATTGCAGGTAGGGTTTGCAACTCGATAATGGTTCCAGGAAGATAGGTTTTCATTACCAGTATCCACTGTAGCAGGTCGTTGTAAGTTGTTTCCTAATTACCGTACAGTGACTCTATGGCCTTACACTTTGTGATCCATGCTTTCCTGTAAGATATTATGTACCTGTATTTTTCAAGGATATGGCCAATGATCACATTCACCTTAAGTGAAACGTCACGGTTGACAAGCTCTCTAATGCTGTGGCTGATCATTTGTGAGCTGAGCTTCCTATGGTCTTGTGCCATAGACGTGGTAGTGCAAGTGTGAGGCCCAGACAACTTACCAGTCTTCCATTTGGAGTTTCTTTTTCTTATGGAAGCTCTGCATTTGAAATTGCAGTCTTGTTTTTTACATTTAATGACATATCGTGTGTTGTCAGATTGGTAAACCCAATAGTCAACATTGTGTCTAATATGTCAGTGTTGCAGTGCGAGAATGCAAGCTTCCTTATTTTCAAACTCCATACCAATCTTTATTTCGTCTGCTATATGGTTTGGTATGACACATCCAAACACAGAGATTGGTTCAGCATATTCCATACAAATATTCTTCATATGGGCAGGTGGGTTGTACAAGCTTATAGGTTCGGCGCAAATTGCCTGGGTAGGATCGACAAGCTTATTTGTTGCAGTTTATATGGAGGTCGTACATTGAATTTCCAGTGCCCGATCAAAGAGACAGCAGAATCTGGAGTTCTACAACTTATCTTATTTGTTTCCATATTGTTGAAATGCATCAAACAGATAGAGTAAAACTCCAGTTTGGTTTCGAACAAGATATCCCTCCCCTCCCAAGGTGTCTAAGGGAACACCACGAAATAACAATGAAAAAGGCCCAAAAGGTTCATTGGCGCAAATTCAACAAGGAAGAGGTGAACGAATGGAAACACAGGAGATATTTGGTTTTGCAGGGGGTTTCGGTAGTTGGTGAACGTAAGCCAGGCCCGGAGTATTTAAACTGGTTTCATGCAATTCCTTATGTGCACACCGCACCAGACCAATTTTTGAACGACCCGCGTACGCAAGCTTCGTCTTCAACACAACCAACTGCCGCTACAATGAATCAGGATTCACCATCAATGTACACATCCCAATTTGGGGGACATGCATCTTCCTCCGCTCAGCACACATACCAACGCACACTAACCACCGAACAACACATGTTCTACGCACCCATCGACCAAACTCCCTACACTCAAATCCCTCAACAAAACTACCACTACAACTACAGCCAACAATATCAACACCTAACCACCCATCGACCACCCTTACAGTTCACACCGGTACCACCCCCAAATTTCGACCAATCAAACCCCCAATTTCCACAACACACATTCAACACCTCATTCTCTCAACCCACCTCCACCTTCACGCCTGACGATGTCTACATCCCAACCCTCCAAAGTACCCAACCCGATACCTACACCCAACTACCACAACCAGCACATTCATTCCAACATTTTCTGCTGACGGATGAACAATTAATGCAAATGCCTGACTTAAACATTGATGACATTCTTGGGGAGCAAGTAACGACGCAAGCGGATCCCCCTTCAAGGCAACCAGAGCATTCAACGACACATCACTGTGAAGACATGTCTTTCGATTCTTCTCAATCACCTCCAAGAAATGCAAATGAACTTATGGGCAGGGGACATCGACATAAAAGGGGCACTAGGTGTGGGATAGACGGTCATTATTGATGTAACGTTTCTTAGTTGTGAATTATCAATACAAAAAATATTGTTTTAGTGTATGTATTTTCTTACTATATTATGTTATTGCATTTTATTTTAATATTGCATCAAAAAAAATTTATTTAATTATTTTAGTATTAATTTATTAATTTATAATATTTTAAATCATTAATTTATAAATTTATAATATTTTAAATCATTAAAATTATAATATAAAACAAGTAAATATATTTTAAAAAAAACAAAAAAAAATTCCCTTCACATGCTCGCCATCTCAAGTGGCGAGCACCTACTGAGTAAAATTCTCTTCATCTGCTCGTGGAACCAAATGGCGAGCACCCTAAAGATATAGGGTATTATTTCAGAGTGGGTATTATGGTATTTACATTTTCAAAAGGGGTACAACAGTAAAAAAGTCACAAAGAGACTCTAATTTCAATTTATTAATAATTTAACTACATATCATTGTTCTTGCCAAACATACTACTAAATTGAAATTTTAAGTATTATATTTGAAATTATTATTGACATGATAATAATAACTGCTGCATTAGATCATCTTAGAGAGCAAGATCAGCCAAGTCAAAAGATTTATTAACAGCTTTTAACCAAGAATCTGCTTTCTTTTTCCTTATTTCTTCATTCATTAGAGGTCGGAAAATGCTTGCATTCTTCATCTTATCCTTCGAATCGAATATGTAATCTTCTTTCCAAACTCCAACAGCTAATCCAGCTGCATATGCCGCTCCAAGTGCTGTCGTTTCAACGTCAGCGGGTCTAACCACAGGAGTTGCTGACAAATCCGCCTGTAACATTATTAACAAAAAAATCATCATTTATGTGAAAAGTGATTTCAAACAGCTTAATTCAGCGTTTATTCAGGTGTTTTCATATAAGTAATAAGCTGAAAACAGTTTATGGGCATATCATAAGTTATCGCCATAAGCTGTAGCTAACCTCAAAGTATGTATACCAATGAAAAAGCTTAAACCAAATAGACCATCAGGGTAAGCATTTCATCAAGTTAAAAGGAACACGTGTTTTCGAAAACGAAAATAAAAAATATTTTCACAGCAAAACGGGCTTTAAAAGTTCGAATATATGGAATTAGATGAGAGAAAATGTTTTATAGAACAAAATGTTAGTTAGTCCATACCTGAATCTGCATCATCAGGTTGTTAACAGTTGCACCACCATCCACTCTAAGCAAGAACTCTTCTTTGTTAGATTCATTGAAGCCAGAATCTTTGCGCATTGAATCAATGACATCTTTCACTTGAAAACATATGCTCTCCAGCACGGCTCGAGCAATGTGACCCTTATTTGTATACCTAGTAATTCCAATTAAAACCCCACGAGCATCATCACGCCACCACGGAGCAAACAATCCATTGAAAGCAGGAACAAAGTAAACACCACCGTTGGATTCAACCTCTAACGCCATAGCCTCTATTTCACGAGCATTTGAAATAAGAGTAAGACCGTCTCTAATCCATTGCACCGCTGCTCCAGCAATAGCAACAGATCCTTCCAGCGCATAATTGGTTGGAGCATTAGGACCAAGCTTAAAAGCTATAGTTGACAGTAGGCCATGAGTCGATTGAACTACTTCTTTGCCGGTATTCAATAGAATGAATGCACCTGTTCCGTAAGTACTTTTAGCCTCACCTTTACGGCACGCTTGTCCGAGCATGGCCGCATGTTGATCACCTAAACATCCAGAGATAGGGATACCGGCAATTGGCCATCCGGTAGCAATATTGCCTATAATTTCTGAATTACTAATAATTTTAGGCAAAATTTCAGGAGGGATTTCAAGTGTTTTCAAAGTGGATTCGTCCCAGTTGAGGGTTTTTAGGTTCATCAGCATTGTTCGGGATGCATTTGAAGCATCCGTAACGTGTAATCCTCCTTTCACTCCACCGGTTAAATTCCATATCAACCAAGTGTCTATGGTTCCGAACAAGGCATCCTTTTTCTTTATAGCTTCTTTAACATCATCCACATTTTCCATCAACCACAGAAGTTTCAAAGCACTGAAATAGGTGCTAATAGGTAAACCGCAACTCTCTACGAAATGTGTTCTACCGCCAGATAACTCCTTTTCCAGTCTCCTGTTTCAAAACAATAAACATATATGAGATTTTTGATGATGGCAAAAAGGCAACAAAGAAATGAAATAGTGCACCAAATTCAATCATTGAATAGAACTAACATCAAAAGCATAGCACCCAATAGTCTGACAGAAATAATCAAAACATTATACAAACAGATTCCTATGGTGCAAAGGCAAAATGGTAGCTCATTTAAAATGAAGAGATATGATCTACAATAAAATCGGGAGGGTGATAGTTTTTATTATAGATGAAATATTTACACAAAATATGATTAGTGAATATTTTTCCTTGGCCTCATACTCTCTTTACCTAGATAGAAGGCACGTTAAACCCAAATGGTCCTAGATTAAGCACATTTTTTATGGTTAATACCTGTTTTCGCAATGTCAACGTATTCTTTATAAAAAGATCAACTCATGAACAGACCAATTCATGTGACAATGATGTTTCCAAACTTAGACAATGATGAAATGATGTTTTGCTACAATGACAGTTGACCGCATGGAATCCATTTCCTACAACAGCCATACGTATATGCCATTTTGCTTACATGAGATCAATCTCCTTGCTATATTGTAGCACCGACATTTCAGATTACAGACATGTATGCTGTAAATTTCAATCACTTACATTTTCTCAAATTATTGTAAGTATCTACATGTCCGTCATCCATGTATGTGTCGGTGCTTCATAGTCTTCTAACAAAATGGATCATACTCTTAATCATGCAAAGATTCAATTATATATATGCGCAACAAAATAGAATGAAATGATTTCCTATACTCAAATAAAGCATCAATTCAGGAAAAGAAAGAAAATTGAAAGAAAAAAAGGAGGACCTGCAAACGGAGGCAGTGCGAACATCCATCCAAACAATAGCATTGTGAAGAGGAGCACCAGTGGATTTGCTCCAAACAAGAGTAGTCTCTCTTTGATTTGTAATACCAATAGCTTTCAAACCTTTACTCACATTGAATCCATCAGCTGTCGCCTTATCCACCGCCTTAGTAATACAAACCTTCACACTCTCCAATATCTCCACTGGATCATGCTCCACCCACCTTCCAAACCATACACAAACCCATCAAAATTTTCAACAAAAAGACCAAACTTTAAAATGAAATCAAATATAGGTTTTGCCCTAATCACCAACCCATCATAAAAATTCAATAAAAAAACAAACTTTACAATGAAAACAAAGATCCCATCAAAATTTTGAACAAAGGAATAAAATCAAACATGTGGTGGACATAACTACCCGGCTTCAGGATAAAACTGGGTGAACTCAACATGGTGAGATCCAATTGGGTTAGCTGATATGTCATAGATTATGAATCTGGTACTGCTTGTTCCTTGATCAATTGATCCAATAAAAACATCATCTTTAGACATCTTGTTTTGTTATTCTTGAGACCAAAATGGATGATGTTGTTTTTGTTGTTTGAAGATTGAATTGTGAGTGTGAATGTGATGAAGAGAAAAACAAATACATTGTATTTATGTAGTTGACTATTGAATGAATGCCGTTTATTTGGGAAATGCTGATGTCAATCCATGTTTTTAGGTAAACGAATCATCACAAAGTTTATCCATTTTAGATAAAAGAGAGAAAAAAACAGATTCTTACATTTTTCCTCTTTTTCTCCGTCTTTTTTGGTTTTTTATTATGTGTTTTTTTGAGTAATAATAAAAAAAATATTAAAAACAATAATTTAAAAAAATTAATTATATATTTAAGATAATAATTTTACATTGAATTTTTTAATTTGTATTTTTTTGAGTAAAAATACAAAAATTATATTAAAATAATAATTTTAAAAAATTAAATATACTTTTTAAGATAACATTTTTAGATTGAATTTGCATTTTTCATTTATTATTTTTAGAAATTTTGAAAATTTGAGGGATAATCGGCTTCTCATTAGTTTATTACTTCTAATTTAGTTAAGGGAAAATTATACTAAAGTCATAATGACACTCTTTAATTTTAAAATCACATTATTTCATAAAAATAATAGATAAATATCATTAATACCTACCGTTTTAATATATTTTCGAGAAGGTGGTTTGGACCATTTAGAAGGTTAGAATTGAGATTAAACTTTGATAATTGCGAAAGAAATAAAGGCGAAAATATTTTTTTTATTTAAAAATAATTCTTAAGCATATCAATGGTAACTCTTGTACTTTCACATAATAACTTTAAATCAACGAAATTTTGGTTTGGTTTAATGTGTTTATGATTCTTTATTCTTCTATTATATGTTTTTTGAGATCTATTTTGATTCTTAGTTTTATCTTTATTTCTTTATTGTTTTTTGTTGTAACTTCTGAAATCGCCTCATTTATACTTTACTTTAACTATTTACTTTTTATTATAAATTTTATTTTGTCTTCAAAAAAAATCCTACCAAAAACTCCTACCAAAGAAGTCCAAATTTATATTTTTCATTTTTAGAAATTTTACTCTTCCTTATTTTCAATTGAAATCTTCTTCCTAATTTTTTACCAAATATATGTGTTGCAACCATAATACTTATTGATTGATATTTAACATCAAATTTTTTAACATTAAAATCATATAAAAAAATCACTTATCATGTGAAAACTTAAATGTTACAACATAAATAAAATTTATTGACCGTTATGTTAGTTGCCGCGCCATAAAGTCATGTTGTGAAATTGTGTTTTCTCAAAAAGTAAATTATGATACACACTACACATACATACATGTGAAATATTTTACTATATTCTTCTCCATATACAAAGAAATGAAGGAACAAAATTTCAATTTTATTACATAATTGACATATAACTATTCCTTTTATTTAAGGAAATGAAGACTAAAATACTAGAAAGTAGAGGAAATGAAAAATAAAGATCAAGATGGTAATAGTAACTGCTGGTTGCATAAGGTCATTTCAAAGAGAAAGATCAGCTAAGTCAAAAGATTTATTGACAGCTTTTAACCAAGAATCTGCTTTCTTTTTCCTTATTTCTTCCGTCATTCGAGGACGGAAAATGTTTGCATTCTTCAACCTTTCCTTCGCGTCGAAAAAGGATTCTTCTTTCCAAACACCAACTGCTAATCCAGCTGCATATGCTGCTCCAAGTGCTGTTGTTTCAATGTCAGACGGTCTGATTACCGAAGTTGCCAACAAATCCGCCTGCCAACGTATTCAACAAAATTTCTGTGAAAAATGACTCCAAACAGCTTAATTCAGCGTTTCATATAAGTTATAAGGTGTTTTCATAAGCAACATTGGAGAGCTTATGAAAATAAGCTGAAAACAATGTGTCATTATTTGTTTCCATAAGCTTAATTCAGCGTTTCATATAAGTTATAAGGTGTTTTCATAAACAACATTGGAGAGCTTATGAAAATAAGCTGAAAACAATGTGTCATTATTTGTTTCCATAAGTTTAATTCAGCGTTTCATATAAGTTATAAGGTGTTTTCATAAGCAATATCGGAGAACTTATAAAAATAAGCTAAAAACAGCATACGGACATGTCATAATTTGTTTCCATAAACTCGTTTAAGTCACAATTATGTATACAGATGAATAAGCTTAAATAAGTCAATCCAAACAGGTCATCAAAATAAACATACATCAGCTTCACAGTAGTATGCAAACATAACATTTGCAAATATAAACATCTTTTTCATAATAAATAATGCAAGTTATGTTTTAACAATATTAAAAAGTTTGAAATTAGATGAAAGAGTTTCATAGAACAAAATGTAAAGTTAGTCCAAACCTGAGTCTGCAGCATCAAGTTGTTCACAGTTGCGCCACCATCCACTCTAAGCAAAAATTCTTCTTTCTTAGAGTCATTGAATTCAGAATCTTTGCGCATTGAATCAATGACGTCTTTCACTTGAAAACACATGCTCTCAAGCACGGCTCGAGCAATGTGACCCTTACTTGTGTACCTTGTAATTCCAACTAAAACACCGCGAGCATCCTCACGCCACCATGGAGCATACAATCCATTGAAAGCAGGAACAAAGTAAACACCGCCGTTGGATTCAACTCCTAATGCCATATCCTCTATTTCATTAGCATTTGAAATGAGATTAAGACTGTCTCTAATCCATTGCACCGCAGCTCCTGCAATAGCAACGGATCCTTCCAGTGCATAATTGGCTGGAGCATTAGGACCAAGCTTAAAAGCAATAGTTGATAGTAGACCATGCTTTGATTGAACTACTTCTTCGCCAGTATTCAATAGAATGAATGCACCTGTTCCGTAAGTACTTTTAGCCTCGCCTTTACGGCATGCTTGCCCAAGCATTGCCGCATGTTGATCGCCTAAGCATCCAGCGATAGGGATACCGGCAATTGGCCATCCAGTAGTAACATTGCCTATAGATTCTGAATTACTAATAATTTTAGGCAAAATTTCAGGAGGGATTGCAAGTGTTTTCAAAGTGGATTCATCCCAGTTGAGGGTTTTTAGGTTCATCAGCATTGTACGGGATGCATTTGAAACATCCGTAACGTGTAGCCCTCCTTTCACTCCACCGGTTAAATTCCATATCAACCAAGTGTCTATGGTTCCGAACATGGCATCCTTTTTCTTTATAGCTTCCTTGACAGCATCCACATTTTCCATCAACCACACAAGTTTCAAAGCACTGAAATAGGTGCTAATAGGTAAACCGCAACTCTCCACAAAGTGTGTTCTACCGCCAGATAACTCCTTTTCAAGTCTCCTGTGTCAAAATAATAAACATTTATGAGATTTCTTCAATGACCATACACAAAGTGTGATAAAAAAATCGTGTTGCTACAATGATGGTTGACTACAGGGAATCTATTTTCCTCAATGACCATGCATAATTCTTTTTTGCTTACATGAGACCAATCTCTTTGCTACGTAGCGCCAGCATTTTAGATTAAAGATGTACCCCGTCCCGTGTATGACATACGTGGTTACATTCAATCATTTCCATTTTCTCAAAATTATTTTAAGTGTCTACCTGTTTGCATTGTGTTCAAAATCCGTGTATGTGTCCGTGCTTCATAGTCTACGAGACAAATGAATTATACTCTTAGCTTATATACGCAGCAAAATAGAATGTAAAAAAAGAGGACCTGCAAACGGAGGCGGTACGAGCATCCATCCAAACAAGAGCATTGTGAAGAGGAGCACCCGTCGATTTGCTCCAAACAAGAGTAGTCTCTCTTTGATTGGTAATACCAATAGCTTTCAAACCTTTATCCACATTGAATCCATCAGCTGTTGCCTTATCCACTGCCTTAGTAATACAAACCCTCACACTCTCCAATATCTCCATTGGATCATGCTCCACCCACCTTCCAAACCAAACACAAACCCATCAAAAATTTCAAAAAATAAACATAACTTTGGAATAAAATCAAACATGTGGTGGACAAGATTACCCTGCTTGCGGATAAAACTGAGTGAACTCAACATGGTGAATTCCAATTGGCTTAGCTGATTTGTCATAGATTATGAACCTGCTACTGCTTGTTCCTTGATCAATTGCTCCAATGTAAACATCATCTTTAGACATCTTGTTTATGTTGTTTTTGTTGTTTGAAGATTGAACTTTGAGTGCATGTAATATGATGAAGAAAAAACAAAAACATTCTATTTATGTTGTTGACTATTGAATTGATGCTGTTTCTTTGGGAATGTTGATGTTAATCCATGTTTTTAGCTAAATGAATGATCATAACTTTTTTTGGTTTCAAGTAAATTAAGCAATTTTAGTAGAAGGATTTGTTCAAAATTAGAAGTAGAAGATTAGTATTAATTGCTACTATATGAAGAAAAAAATGTAATTCAATAATTTTTTTTATGCAATTTAATAATGTTTTTAATGAATTTAAACATTGGTATTTTTTGAAAAGAAACAATATCTTTTTAGTTAAATGATTGAATTACCTATTTGGTTAAAAGTGTGTTTAATATCCAGATAAATCAAGTGATTTATCTCAAATAATTAAGAGAAAATAGGAGTGCAAAATTATTTTTTATCTAAGATTCTTGAGTTTATGATATCATCTAATCTAGCATGTCCGCCCCCATTTAGATATGTCCGTAAAAGTCTATAAAAGAATTAGACGGAGTGAGCCGGACATAATTGAAGATGCGGATTTAAACTTTAACTTTCATGTAAAAAGTGAGGGTGAGACGGGCTCGTAGCACCTTTTAAACTTAAAATATAAAAATTTATGTTAATTATTGCGTCCGCAAAAAACTGTAAAAAAAAATGGGACGAGACAAAACGCGCACATTAGAGTGTGTGTACTTAAATCATTGGTCAGTCTCTACTTTACACTAAGGTGTGAGCAAAACAAACATGTTCGATGGGTCGTGCATGTTTTGCCATCCTAGATATGACATGTTTGAATAATAATTTCGAAGTGTAAAACTTATATATCCGATAAATTACACTTAATAATTAATATATTTTAATTAATGACAACTTGTTTAAAAAAAACGCACTTTATTTGAATTATGAATTCATTATGTTTTTCTAAGTCTTTATTGTTGAATGATCAAATACTTTTGACCATTTCTGAATACACCACTCAAGTTTCTTATACATCACGTGAAATTATTTTTTTGCACCCCAGTTTCGGATGTGCACATCCGGACGCACCGTTTTTTTTTAAAACATTGCCTTGTTCCGGATGTGCAAATTCGGAATGACAATTACGCGTTTTTCGGATGTGTACATCCAGAAAAATGGCTGATACTTAAAAAGGTATATTTATTTTAAAAAATAATAATAATATGTATTTTAAAAGAATAACGATCAACAGTAAAACATTACTTCTATTACCAGAGTCGACACAAAGTTGGAGGTACTCCCATTACCACTTGCAGAACCAATGTACTGACTTTGGGTCACAAGATACAGAGGAATTGTTTCTGCTCAGGTTCATTGCGAGGAGATAATTCAATATCTCTTTAAAATAACAGTGGATCCTTAGAAAGGAAATCGGTCCGCTGGAATGATAAGATAATTTTGTTAGATTTGTGTATTCCTCATGATAGGATAATTCAGGGAGTGGTGTGTGGCTTTCTATAAATCAACCGGGTTTAAGCCTAAAAGGATTATATTTTACAGGTTCGCGTTGGTTTTTTCTAAATGATACATACTGATGTATATTGATGTATATGTATATATTAGAACTTGTTTATTATGCTTATTATACCCACTTGTTAGCTTATTATGCACACTTGCTGATGTCTATTGATGTATATGTATATATTATAACTTGTATATTAATGATACAGTTTCTTCTGCTTATTATGTACACTTGCTAGCTTTCCGCGCTCGATACTACATAAGTGAAGTAGAAAATTCTGATTCTGGTTCTGCAAGTGGTAATAGGAGATACGAAGAACAAAGTTTTCTATTGGCGGGAAACCTAATCCATTGACTCAAGATCTTCATCACGCTATCAAGAATCTCTCCGCTGAACTTTATTCTAAAGATGTTCATTTTCTCATGGAGCTTATTCAAGTACATTTAACCTTTCATGATGCATTCATGATGTTAAATGATAGTTGTTTATATTCATGACCGTAAATCTGTTGTTAACTTTATCAGAATGCCGAAGACAACCATTATATTGACGGAGAGACTCCAACCCTAGAGTTTGTTATAACTTCTGATGACATTACTGCTACTGGTGCACCAGCCACATTACTTATTTTCAATAATGAAAAGGGTTTGTCTCCGAAATATATTGAGTCCATCTGTAGTGTTGGACGATCAACAAAGAAAGATAACAGGAGTAGTGGTTACACTGGAGAGATACGAAGAATAAAGTTTTCTATTGAAAAGATACGAAGAATAAAGTTTTCTATGGGCGGGAAACCTAATCCCTTCTCGCTCCCCTCATTCGAATGTATATTAACTTGCTTATGCGACCAACCGACAAAATCGATTTTAAAAAAAATAAAATAAAGTTATGCTATTTTTCGGATCTGCAGTTCCGAAATTTAAAACTATACTATGTTTTCGGATGTGCACATCCGGAACACATCAGCGTTTTTTAAAAAAACGGTGCGTCCGAATGTGCACATCCAAAATCAAAGAACAAAAACGAAATTTTACATGATATATAAAAAACTTGAATGGTGTATTTAGAAATGTTCATACTTTTTTAGCCTATCTAGATTGAAAATTTATAGATAGGATATATCGATATAAGTAAACCAGCTATCATGTGAAGACTTTCATGTTTACGATAAAAACAAAATTTATTAAACCGTTATGTAGTTGCAGCAACAGGTTTCTCGTGTATCAAACTTCACTTTTTCATGCAAAATCCGTTAAAGTTGGTTTGACGAATTCTTACATTAGATAGAACTCTCATATTTTACTAAAAACTCCTCAACTATAGGTTTTATTTTCGGTGAGCTGTAGGATTTTCAAGAAATGCCTATAATATACCTAACATCAATGAAAATAAGTATATTCACAAATATATAAGATATATAAGGTATTTTTATCTACGAGTTAATTTTTATCCCATGCATTCACACGGATCACTAAATGTCGTTTAAAATTAGAAACAACTAAAATAAAATGATGGATAAAAAATCTTAATAAAAAAAATATATAAATTAAAAAATGTTGTTTCATAAAAAATATATGACATCATAAAAAAATAATTAAGTAATTATCTATCGTTGCATTTGTACACGTAGCACAGTATTGTTATCAGGGACAAATTTGCGCCTCGGCAAGCAGGACCATAACCGATAACCCAATGCCTTTAAAAAATTGGAGGCTTAAAATAATTTTTTTTATAAATTATAAACCTAAAATAAATATAAAAAATATTAATTGTTGAATTACATTTGTAACATAACTTAGTTAGCATATTGGTCAAGAAGTATGATTTTTCACTCAAAGTTTAATCTTTAACTCTAGGTACCTACATTTTTACTTCTTAAAATATATGATTTTATAGAGAAAAAAAATTAAATTCCTTTTTTATTATGATTTATTGATAAAATTGGACCAGTTGTTTACTGTGAAAAATAGCAAACAAACTCTGGTCTACAAAATTTATAAGAAAAAATGGATAACTTGCAGGATCGACGAAACTAAATCCTAGAACATGTGCTAAAATGATTTAAAAGGGTATTTGATAAAAGATAAACAATTCGACAATCTTCATAATTTAGGAAAAGGCTATTTCGACAATACCAAAGAGAAATGATACGAAGAAGTAATTAAAAGTGCATTGGAAAATAACTTAACAAAATAAAAGAAAGAAGATAAATTTCTGGGTAAAGATTAATTGGATTGCATTGAATAAGAAAAATGGTGTTATATAAAATGTACATTTCTTCAGAAACTCTTTTCTCGCTACACACGGATACTCTGGGTGATTTTGAGAAATTTGTACAACTTTAACACACACAAATCCTAATACTAAGACTTGCTATTTATAATAGTAAAAAATAACTACCCACTAACAGCCTACTAATCAGAATGATACAAATGTCATTCTGCATGGCTTCGTCCTTCAACTGCTCTCCATGTGTCTTCTTCTATCAAATGGATAAGGAAAAAATTCCCTCCATTATTTGAATTTGAATCTCCAATCGAACGGCACCAGTTAAGTTTCTGTCGAAACATATCTCCAAATTATTAGAAATATTTCTAAGTCCACAAACCATGCCTCCTCTACACAAGGACACTTTTCGATTGGACTTTCTGGAAACAACATTCCTGTCGAAGTCTTCTGAAACTCTAAAAATTTCATTTCTTTTGAAAAAATTATAATCCAATATCAGGCGTCGAATTTAGGAGCTAACAAATTGCCCCCCAAAAATGTCATTTTCGACACCACTGAAGAAAAATGCATTTTTTGAGAATGTCATTCGACACCTCATTCAGTCCTTATGATGCTTCGTCGATTGCTCATAGTTCCAATTGTTCACTTTCCATCAGCAAACCTAGTATGTTATAGCCATTATTACTACCTCTGACACATCTCTTCAAATCACGCAAGAATCCTCGTCATCATTACCTTTCATATAGTCTAGGAGATCATAGGGAGTAGGCACTTATTACCACCGCTTCATCAAGAATCGTGGGGAAAACACGTGTCCCACTATCAGTTTAAACATTACAACAATTTTTCAAAATCGTTTCTACTTCCTAACTTATAAATACCCTCTTCAACAACTATTTTCACTTTTACGCTCCCTTACTCTCAAATTTCTCCAGTCTTCGTCCGTCAAGCTGTCTACCGCTAAGATTTCAAAATTCTCTTTATCAGTGTACCCTAGCTTCGCCGTTTCCAAATGTGATGGGGACAATCTGGCTGATACAACTCTTCCTCTAACTTCGATTGCATCTTCTAATTTTTCCTTCGAAATTTTATACCCAGAAGCAATCTGAGCCAAGTCATTAGCCACTTGATTTTCCAACCGAGGTATATGTCGAATATTCACTACTTCGAACTTTTTCAGTAATTGATTGGCTATTACGAAGTACATAATGAGATTTTCTTTAACACATTTGTACTCCCTTATAATTTGTTTTATGACCAACTCTGAGTCTCCCATTATTTCGACTCGAGTTGCCCCCAATTCCAACAATATTTCAAGTCCGGCTATTAAGGCCTCATATTCTGCCTCATTATTCGAACAAATACCTTCGACTTTATACTTGAATTTTGTTGGAATTCTATTAGGAGAAATAATCAGGACTCCTACGCATGTACCATCTTTATGACTAGAACCGTCGAGATACAATTTCCAAGGTTCAAGCTCAAGATAGTTTGACATGTTTTCGTTTATAGAGTGGTCGACAATGAAGTCAGCTACCACTTGTTCTTTAACAACCTTTAAAGGCATGTAAGTTAGGGAATACTTAGTTAAAGCCAATGTCCATTTACCAATTCGACTGTGCAAAATAGGTTTAGACAACATATGTTTAATAATGTCAAATTGAGATGAAACATACACGTCAACTGGTTTTATATAATGCTTCAACTTTGTACAGGAAAAATACAAGCATAAACATAATTTTTCAACTATGTTATACCTAGTTTTTGCATCGTTCAAAACCCTACTAAGGTAGTAAATGGCTCTTTCGACGCCATTTTCATCCTCTTGAGTCAACATGCTCCCTAAAGTTTTGTCTGACGCCGATATGTACATTCTCATGCTCCTATTTCTACAAGGTGGTGCTAGAATTGGAGGATGACTCAAGTACTTTTTGATTTTGTCGAACGCTTCTTGCTGAGTTTGCCCCCATTCGAACCCCTCCTTGTTTAGTCGAAGTAGAGGTGAGAATGCTTGAGTTTTTCTGCTGAGGTTCGAGATGAATCTCCTTAAGAAATTGATCTTTCCCAATAGTGACTGCAATTCCTTCTTTGTTGATAGCGCTTTCGCCTCCATAATGGCCTTGGTCTTATTCTGGTTTATTTCGATTCCCTTCTTATGGAACACAAAGCCTAAGAAATCTCCCGCCTGCACACAAAAAGCACATTTGAGAGGATTCATCTTCAGACCATGTCTTTGCATCCTTTCGAATGATTGTCGAAGATGATCAATGTGATTCTTCCCTAAAACAGACTTTACAACAATATCGTCAATGTAAATTTGCATAAAAGTCTTTATGTAATCATGGAAGATTGTATTCATTGCACTTTGATATGTTGCCCCAGCATTTTTTAGGCCAAAAGGTATAACTAGCCACTCGTAAGTGCCTAAGGCACCAGGGCATCGAAACGCCGTTTTAGGAACATCTTCTTCAGCAATGAATATTTGGTTATACCCAGAATGCCCGTCGAGCATACTAAAGTACTCATGGCCAACGACAGAGTCGACTAGCATTTCCGCCACATGCATTGAGTATTCGTCCTTTGGGGTCGCAGCATTTAGATCTCTAAAATCTATGCAAACCCTCAAAGTACCATTCTTTTTAATAACAGGCACAATATTTGCTAGCCATTCGATATACCTGGTTGTTCGAATAAATTTGAAATGAAGAAGCCTTCCGACCTCCTCCTTGATCTTCGAGAGAATTACCGGTGCAAAACGCCTTGGATTCTGCTTGATTGGATTCTTTCCAAATTTAATTGGCACCTTCAATTCGACCAGCTCTCTACTTAGGCTAGGCATCTCGTCATAATCCCATGCAAAGCAGTCTTTAAACTCCTTTAACAACTGGATCACTTCGACTTTGAGTTGTGGGCTGATATTTGCAGTGATATATGTTGGTATTTTCGTTTCCCCTTCTCCCAAGTCGATTTCTTCTAAAGAATCTTGCGCTAGCATTTTGATGTTGGCTGCCAACGGATCCTTCTCGAAACCCAAAGGCTCGTCATCGTAGATGGCGTCGAGCCTCTGGCTTTGCATTTCGTCCTGAACCTTATCAGGTGGTTCTGGATCGAAGTCCTTACCAGGACCTTCTTGGCTTAACTTCGGCCTCCAGAGCCGCTTGTAGTTTGTTTTCGGCTATGTAAGCCGAAATCCTTTTGAGCGCCTCAAACTCAGGCATCATCGTCGAATTCACTTCCCCACCCTGTGGGGTTAACTCTGGATGTCCCTTCATAAGCGAAGTCATCTTCTCCTACAACTTCCTGATCCCACTGAAACCCATTTGTTAGATGCAGGTACAGTGAACAGTACGCGTTGTCGTCTGGAGTGAATGCAAAATTGGTTGGGTTACATGGAGCTATGTTAGCTAAATTTCTGTCGAAGCTTCGACTATCGACATGATTAGCCGAAGCCAAGAAATAGCTCTGGTCATCTTCAATGTTCTCAACAATATCATCTGTTCTCCAGATGGTGATTCTCTGATGCATCGAAGATGGCACGACTCCTATTTCGTGAATCCATTCTCTTCCCAATAACAGGTTGTAATTGGCCTTCGTCTCTACAACCATAAACATGGTTGACCTTGTAACTGTCCCTACCGTCAAATCAACCTGGATTACCCCCAATGTATTGCCAACCTTCCCTTCATAATTGGACAACGCCATATTGTGTGGCTTGGTGTCGGTATCGAACTTTCCTATTTTTCTCAACATGAAGTGCAACATCAAGTTTACCGTTGCGCCACAATCTACCAAAATTTTGTTAACTGGTACGTCTTAAATCTTCCCAGTAATAAAAAAAGGCTTCAGATGGCTTTTCATAGCCTCACTGGGTCTTTCGAAGAATGCATTTTGCTCTTCGACACACCCCTTATTCATCAAATAATAGCAAACTGGCCTATGTGTGGCCATTTTCATATCAATTTTATCCGCCGTATCTTCGACTTCACATATCTGGTCGAATTCCCTTGGCAGGATAGATACCACGTTGACCAAAATGTCGAGAAACTGCCCTGACCCTGAATCAAAATTATCAATGAGCAATTCATCCTCAGCAATGTTTCCATCATGCTCTTCCTTGGCTGCTTGCTCTTGCGTAGCGGCAGGCGCCTTTTCGACAGGCTTTGGCTCTTTCCTATCGAGTGGCACGTTAGTGCTGGATTCTGCTTTCGCCTCAGCTTCTCTCTGGGCTTTCCTTCGTCTTTGTTCCCTCCTCCATTGGGACCTAGACATGGGGTTTTTCCCTTTATAGTTCTCTGAGACGTAGGTTGTTTCTTTGAGGCCATCGAAGAGCCTCTGTCTACATCAAAACGGTTGTTTCTTTGAGGCCATCGAAGAGCCTCTGTCTACATCAAAACTCTGTCATTTCTATTGGCTCTTTTCCTTATTTTCATTCGGTTTTATCCACTTGCCATTGGAAAGTTCTGCAAATGGTTTAAAGGTGGCGGGCCTTGCCCCTGGAACTCTAGTCTTCGGCTGTTATTGCTTTGAAGCAGATTTCCTTGGGTCGAAACCCCGCTGGCCATGAAAGGCTTTCTCTTCGCGCCTCTGTTTGGCCTTTCGAACTCCCTTAAGATTTTGTGCTGCCTTCTTGTCAAATACAGTGCTGCATCTGGGACACAACATGACTTCTGACCTATTTTTTTGACACATGTGTATGAAGTCAATCAGATTTTCCTCTTCTTTTGGGAAGGCCAGTTTGTTGTACTCTTCTTGTCGACGATCATCATCGACCTCCATGGGTGTTTCTTGCAAAATCTCCACCATGTTGATTTCCATTTTGACATCCTCAGTGATATCAAGCTTATGTAATTCCATCTGAAGGCCCTCAGCAACCTTGTCCATTTGAACGAAACTGTCAGCGATTTCTTTGGTTATCATCATCCAATGGGAATCCTCAGTGATTCCTTTGCCGGAGTCTTCAGTAACCCCTATGTCTCCACCATCAGCGGTGTCTTTGGTGAAATTTTGGACAACCTCACTATCAAAATTCTTTGTGAACTCTTGGTCGAGACCTTCAGTGATCCTGACCATGACTGCTCCATTGTTGAAGTCATCAGCGACTTTGACCATGTTGATATTGTTGTCGAGATTTCAGCGACCTCGATCATGTTAACCTCCATTGGCTCTGCGTAGTGAGCATCAGCCACCGGTAAGGGATCAGCATCAATCTTCATCTAGCTTTTAGATTTCTCACAAAACTTGAGCCCTCCTTCTTGGATAACAGTCTGGACAAGATCCCTGAAAAGAAAACATTGAGAAGTTTTATGGCCAAAGAAATTATGATACTTACAAAAAAATCTCTTTTTTCTTTGTTCTAAAGGAGGCATTTTAGTACCAGGAGGCACTATCATTTGACCGTCCTTAACTAACAAATCAAAAATTTCGTCACACTTAGTAACATCGAAAATGTAAGTTTTCTTAGGAAATTTATCATTCTTTTCTGGTTCGACAGGATTTTTTCCATTCGAAGGGGCCAACAACTTACAAGAATAAGGTGGGCCTTGTTTCAATTCGGCAAGATCAATCTCGCCTTCGTCGAAACTTACTGGGTCATTATAATATTTTTCGTCTTCTTCATTAACTTCGACGTAGGCTACCCTTTTATTCTTATTTGCACGAGCCTTCTCTTCCTTCTGGCGTTTTAGTTGTCGAACCCTATCAGCCAATTGAGCCATATCCCTTAAATATTGGGTATCCAATTTCTTCCTAATGGAATAATCGAGGCCTACAGTGGCTATTTCGACTAACTCATGTTCTAGCACTTGTGTAAAACATCTAGCCTTGAGCAATCGAAATCTATTCAAATAGTCATATATTGGCTCGGGGAATTTTTCGTTTTATACTAGCCAACTCCTTTAGATTGATCTTAGTTTTTACCATATAGAACTGCTCATGAAATAACCGTTCCAACTGGGTCCAATTATGGATCAAATTTAGTGGCAAAGTTGTGAACCACATGAAGGCATTCTTCGTCAGAGAACTTGGGAAGTATTTTACCCTAAGATTCTCATTATTCATAATTTCTCCAGCCTCTATCACATATCCGGCCACGTGTTCGACAGTGGACTCAGTGGTGTCCCCAGAAAACTTAGTGAACTTAGAGACTTTCGTTCTAGGGGGAACTCTGACTGGAGAATATATTCTGACAATGGAGATGTATAATTTGGCCTTCGAAGGCCAAAGTTTACTCCATTTTGAGCCATAATCCTTTCGACCTTTGCTGCCAAATTATTATCTACTGCTACATCATTACGTCGAACCTGTTGTATAACATTGCCAGCGTCCTGGTTTTTATTCACCAAAACCACCCTTGGTTGTTCTCCTACAAGAATTTGTGGTTGATTCCTAGGGGGTTCGACTACTCCTTAGTTTGCTAAATTTGCCTGAGGTAGATTTCCTGGGTTTTGTTGGCCCTGGTTAATAGTAGGGTCCTCTTCGAACACTACCCCTTGGTTTCCTGTGATATACTCTCTCTGAGGATGTCGAGGAGGGTTAGGTACACTAAACAAATCTGTAAGGTGTGTCATCTGAGCAGCCATTTGCTGATTAGTCTGGGTATTATTTTGGATTAGATGCTGGAAGATTTCTCCTATAGTTTGGGACATCATTTGGACCATTTGATGGTTACTTTCATACATTTGTTGCCTTAAGTATGCTGCAGTAGTATTTTTCAAGTTTGGCATTTGGGTTGAATATCCCATTCCTAAGGATTGGTTATTTCGACCCATGCTGTCGCGGTGAAAATTAGATACCATAGTTATTTATTAACTAGGATCGCATTTTTAATGTCACCACCGGTCTTTGATTTTATCCAAGGGAAGGGAGAAAAACCGAATTCCCACAATGCAATGCAAATGCACTAAGATTCTAAGTTCGGGGTTGGTTATACCTAGGGAAGGTATTAGCATCCTAGATATCTGTAGTGCTCTACAGGAACCTCTTGATTTTATTTTATGTTATTTGTTATATGTTTTGCTAAGGGTTTAAGGGTAGGTGATTTATTATTTTTTATTCCTAAGTGTGCTCGACAAGATATCGCATCTTGTGCCTACATATCCTGTCAGAAGGGAATCAGAGCACTTGTAGTTCCTTATTAAGGATACTAAATGTTTTAAAGGTTTAGGAGAGGAAGATGAGTCATCATCTTAAGAAAGACCACCACAGTTTTGAAAATGTTTGTATTTTGTGGGGTATGGGATTGTATGTCCCTTTCTTTGAGATGATTAACATCTAATTCTCTTGTGTGGAGAATTAGGTAGGCTAAAGTTTGATTAAATAATCAAAATTAAGGGGGGACTAACCTAGGTAATTTATCCTAAGTTATCTAATAGTCTTAACTTAAGGGTGTCGATTATGATGCAAATGATGTGCACCATGCACAATAACATGGTTATCATGCATGGGATTTTCCCTTGGATATTAATGCGATTAAATTATTGTTATTTAGGCGAGGGTGCTAGCGAAGTGATGCTAGACTTGTGTCTAGTGACCGGTAGGTCGAATGCGATGCTCTAAGGCGATCGACTTACATGGGTAGAAAATTGCCTCGACGTTGGATCGAGGATTTTTATTGTTTTTTTGAAAGGCTTAGAGAATATAAGCAATAAATCAAATAAAAAACAAACAAGCAAGCAAAACAAACGGTTCACACACGAGCGTACGACCTAGCACAAAGAGAGATTCTAAAATGAGGACGATTTACCGAGGAAAGAGTTTTGAGTTTAAGGTTTGAGAATTTTATGTTAAAGTTATTTAGCTGAAAGGTTTATCAAGAAGGGATTCTTATCACTATTTAATTTTAGAGTTTTAACAAAAGAAAAGGATTATTAAAAGGGTTTTAATTAGAAAAAAAGGGTTTTAGTGTTAATATATTTTTTTATGAAAGTTGTTATTTTTAAGGTTACAACAGATTAGCAAAATTCCTTATTAATAAAAGATTTTTATTTTTATTTTTTAGAGTTTTATTAATTTAAAAGGGATTTATCAAAAGTTAATTAATGGTTTTTTTAAGTTATATTTTAATAAAAAAAAGGATGATATTTTAAATATAAGAAAAGTTATTCTTCTAAAGGTAAAAAAAAACTATACATTTTAGGATTAATTATTTTAATTATTAAAAAAAGAAATTTGTATTAAAAAGGTTAAATTAATTATAAAAGAGGATTTGATAAATAAAAACGGAGAGATCCGGTGTGCACGGGAGGGAAGGTCTACCATAGACCCTCAAACCTCAACCGTTCGATGCGCACGCATGTGATCTGACGGATTAAAAGCAAAGGTGCATGTGTGTGTGGTGTACAATGATCAATCGCCTAAAACAAAAAGAAACAAAACACTCCCTCACCAAGTCCAAATCCTCTCTCGTCTCTCACTCTCGCTCTGGAAAAAAAAGAGGGTTAGGGCAAACCCTAGTCGCCGTCGCTCAAATCTCATCCTCTCATCTTCTCTCTCGATCCGCAAGAAATACAACAAACAACAAGAAACCCCACCCCAGACGTCCCCTATTTCCCCGATTTCACTATATTCTAGTGCGATTACAAATTACAATGTATAAAAATGCGATAAAATAAAAAATGAGTAGGTGGCGGATGATGGCGGCTCCGATCAGGGAAGTGTCGTTCTCCTTCTTTTTTACCTTCGTTAAGCTTTGTGTTATGGCTTACTCCTCCGTTGCTTTCTGGCTGTTGATTATGAGCTCGCGTGATGGTTTTCGATGAGCTTCCTTTGGTTTGATGCGTGCTGGCTTTTTTATTTTGGTATGAGATCGTGAACGGGTTTTTTTTGGACGATTTTTCTTGTGTATCTCTGTTAGGGTTTTTTCCTCTCTCCTCTGATGCACATGGACCGAGTACTTATAAGGCCAGTGATGAGTTTAAAATTGGGAATTTTTCAATGTTGAATGATTTTGTTTAATGCTGATTTGATTCTGGTTTTAATTTTGGAAGGTTTTGAATTTGATTGATTCGTTTGTTTTGGTAAGGTTTGGTTTTTCGATATGGAAAGCCTTTTTTTAAAAAATGCTGATTTTATTGACTCCTTCGATTCTCTGATTTTGTGTTAATTCCGGGAGATTGTGCTGGTGGTGTCTTTATGATATTGCCCATAATTATTCCTTTTTTTGGACATGATGAAAATTTCTGATTCAAAAGATCTGAGGCCCTAAACTCTTACGATTCTTTCCTTTTTGGTTCAGCCCGTTTAGGATATGCTCTATTCTTTTCTCACTCAATAACTTTGTTTTTGGAAACTTTGCTAGATAATCCCTTTACTCGTTGGGCTGTATCGTTTTATTTTTGAATCGTGTAGGGTTTTGCTTGGAATCTCACGACTGAGAATTCTCTGTGTTAAAATCATGAATTGGGGTCACCCTTCCATCATCTTCTGGTAAGTCCTTCATCCAATAACCTTGTGGTATTGTCATTGCTAATATTATTTTTTTTAGGAACCCCTCGCATTTTCAGTCCCTGAAGCTAACACTGTTTCCACTTGATGCAGGGTTATCAGTTGCCACGTTTCTCTTCCATCTCCTTAATTGTAGAAGTCGCTCAACAACAACACTGACATCGCACTGCAGCAAGGCTATCTAACCACACAGATTGATTCTCTAGTAGTTGGGGGGAGGTTAGGGTGGAATTGTAAAGGCAACTTGCGTATCAGCGCCTCCAGCCAAGATAAGTATTTTTGTTCTAATTCTGGCTCATGTCTTGTCTAGCATGTTTTGGTTTGGAAACCGATTGAACCGTTGTTTGTCACGCTGATGAAGTATCAACGAGGGTTGATGAACTGATGGTGGGATACAAGCTTTTTAATTATTATCCTTGACTTTAGTCTGGAGTGAGAGCTAGAATTTAGGATTTGTAGATGTCAAGGTTTACACTTGATTCAAACATGTCTTTAATGTGTGATAATGCTTGCCAATTTGCTGAGTTATTTCTTTAACATGTTCAAATCCAATTCTCTGCAATTTCCTCATTACTCTGTAAATTACAGCATCGATGTTTCCAACCCATAGAACTAATGAGGCCCAGCCTTTGCATGAAATCACATTATACATTGTATGCGTACACTAACAGGTGTGTTGTATTTGTTTTGGAAATGCTTGATTGTAACTGACAAAGGTTTGACACGATTATTTAATTATGTTGGAATGATCTATGAGATGCTGTTGTTCATTCATGCTTTATCATATGCGTCAATGTTTGTCGTGTTCTATGACATGTGAGCTAGAATTTAATTCTCCATTACTAAGCGGAATTGGAATTTCATCTGATGCCAAGAACACTAAGGTACATAATATAACTTAGCTTATTTAATTTAATCCTTGTGTTGGTTGGCTTCAATTGGTAATTGATATAAACTTGCTTGATTACTTCAGTCTGTGCAGTTGTAAATGGAGCTTCAACGGATGAATTCAGAGAACCAAGGAAATGGAGCGGAAAGCTCAGTCATGCTACCGGTAACTACGCCGCTTGAATGTGAAGCTCATGGCATTAATGTCAAAGACTCACCGCACAGAAAATGAGGTAATCATAGATTTTTACTTGTAGCAACTTGATGTTGGCTTACCCAGTTGCCTCATAGTTATTTCATTTCTTTTTGACAGAGTCAAGCTTGTTGCGAGGACGGACAATTGGATTTGAACAGGGGCTGTAACCAAATAAACTTGATAATGGCAGGCATGTGAAGGCTTATGGAAAGACTGCTGCTTTTTTGTAATTTGTATACTGAAATTTGTATTAAAAAAAACTCTGGTAGAATGGTATCAATGCAATGTTTTTATTAGCCAATGTATTCTCACATGCTCCAAACATGGTTGTTGATCAAAGCTTTTTATTAGCGCCACAATGCATCCTTGGGATGGGGTATCAGCGTTTCATAATGGGACTTGCCACAACTCATTTTAATTGGCAGTAGCAAACGTATAGTTTGCAATGACGTTCTAAGTTATTTCCTTGGATCCTCTCTAATTTAGCACTTCTTGTGACGTTGACTTGAACATGAATCCTTGGAAATACCGAACTCGGTTTTCTCGAAATGAATATTATTTGCAACTAAACTTTGAATGGATCATGATCTTAGCATTAAGCAAGAGTCTTGTAACAATGATGACTTGCACCTTGATTATTATGGATGAACTTGGAATGAAGAGCTTGAGATCAGTTACAAACCCAAGGCCTAAGACCAAACAAGGTTTGACAATTAATTCTTATCAAATTGGGCACATCATTCTAATCATGTCTTGTAAACAGGCTTGAAATAATTGAAACCCTTCTTGAGAATAACTTGATGGCCCACTATGATCTTAAATCATTTTTGAAAATGATTTTAAACCAAACGGAGACTAAATGATAACGCCTTGAACTTGTAATCATGGATAAACCTTAATAATGATTAAAATTTGCGTACGTCACATTGCAACCCAATTATTTCCTTATCTCTGCAGGGATTTCACAATTCGCAAGGGACTGTGATCCCAGATAGCACACCCACACGGCCTCCATGACTTTAGCACCTTTTACAGCAGCACCTACTTTCACAAGTGAAACAAACAGACAAAACTTAAAATAAAATGGTTAGTTATGCACGGATGGTGGCCTAAGATGTTATGCAAAGAACAAGGTGGGGATCTTAGGGTCGAAAATTAGGGTGCGACACATGCTAACCCCAGATCCTACCCCTTGTAAAGGTGAAGTCACTATGGGTTCTGTAAATAGTGGAGGAGCACTCTGTAGGTTCGCCATCGTCGAAGTTGGCATCCCATAAGGCGGGTCTCGACTAGGCAAAGGCATAGAAAGTCTAAGGGGAATAAATGGTTGGAAGTTAGCATTTCCCACTGGTGGGAGAGTCCTTGGTGGACCCCTTGATCTAACATAACTTAGAATGGGCTGAATATGGCAATCGAATGTGTAGGGATCAAACTTACCATAGATGGTATGGCTTCAGACACGAGCGCAGAAACCGTTGGTCCTCCAGTCGAAGACCCTGGGGTTGGTTCTACGTTGATATTGAGTGTAGTTTAAGGATTTGGCTTATTAGTACTTGCCATTTTCCTCGTATATCTCCTCCTTGGTCTATCTTCGTTTGTGGTGGCTACTTTTCCACTTCTTAATAACATACAACGAAGTTTTCGACAGAGGAAGGATAATTAAATGCAAAATTATAAGTTTCTTTGAAAACACATAAAATTGTTTTTTCACAAATCGTCTTAGCACTGTCCTATTGGGCGTGCCAATTTATTTACTGTGAAAAATAGAAAACAAACTCTGGTTTACTAAATTTATAAGAAAAAATGGGTAACTTGCAAGATCGACCAAACTAAATCCTAAAACATGTGCTAAAATGATTTAAAAAGGTATTTGATAAAAGATAAACAATTCAACAGTCTTCATAATTTAGGAAAAGGCTATTTCGACAATACCAAAGAGAAATGATACGAAGAAGTAATTAAAAGCGAATTGGAAAATAACTTAACAAAATAAAAGAAAGAAGATAAATTTCTGGGTAAAGATAATTGGATTGATTGAATAAGAAAAATGGTGTTATATAAAACGTACATTTCTTTAGAAACTCTTTTCTCGCTACACACGGATACTCTGAGCAATTTTGAGAAATTTGTACAACTTTAACACACACAAATCCTAATACTAAGACTTGCTATTTATAATAGTAAAATACCCACTAACAGCCTACTAATCAGAATGATACAAATGTCATTATGCATGGCTTCGTCCTTAAACTGCTCTCCACGTGTCTTCTTCTATCAAATGGATAAGGATAAAATTCCCTCAATTATTTGAATTTGAATCTCCAATCGAACGGCACCAGTTAAGCTTCTGTAGAAACATATCTCCAAATTATTAGAAATATTTCTAAGTCCACAAACCATGCCTCCTCTTCACAAGGACACTTTTCGACTGGACTTTCTGGAAATAACATTCATGTCGAAGTCTTCTGAAACTCCAAAAATTTTATTTCTTTTGAAAAAATACTAATCCAATATCAGGCGTTGAATCTAGGAGCTAACAATGGGAGACTCAGAGTTGGTCACAAAACAAATTACAAGGGAGTACAAATGTGTTAAAGAAAATATCATTATGTACTTCGTAATAGCCAATCGATTACTGAAAAAGTTCAAAGTAGTGAATATTCCACACATACCTCGGTTGGAAAATCAAGTGGCTAATGACTTGGCTCAGATTGCTTCTGGGTATAAAATTTCGAAGGAAAAATTAGAAGATACAATCGAAGTCAGAGGAAGAGTTGTATCAGCCAGATTGTCCTCATCACATTTGGAAACGACGAAGCTAGGTTAAGCTGATAAAGAGAATTTCGAAATATTGGCGGTAGACAGCTTGACGGATGAAGACTGGAGAAATTTGAGAGTAAGGGAGCGTAAAAGTGAAAATAGTTGTTGAAGAGGGTATTTATAAGTTAGGAAGTAGAAACGGTTTTGAAAAATTGTTGTAATGTTTAAACTGATAGTGGGACACGTGTTTTCCCCATGATTCTTGATGAAGCGGTGGTAATAAGTGCCTACTCCCCATGATCTCCTAGACTCTAGGAAAGGTAATGATGATGGGGATTCTTGCGTAATTTGAAGAGACGTGTCAGAGGTAGTAATAATGGCTATGACATCCTAGGTCTGCTGATGGAAAGTGAACAATTGGAACTATGAGCAATCGACGAAGCATCATAAGGACTGAATGAGGCGTCGAATGACATTCTCAAAAAATGCATTTTTCTTCAGTGGTGTCGAAAATGACATTTTTGGGGAGCAATTTGTTAGCTCCTAAATTCGACGCCTGATATTGGATTAGGATTTTTTCAAAAGAAATGAAATTTTTGGAGTTTTAGAAGACCTCGACAGGAATGTTGTTTCCAGAAAGCCCAATCGAAAAGTGTCCTTGTGTAGAGGAGGCATGGTTTGTGGACTTAGAAATATTTCTAATAATTTGGAGATATGTTTCGACAAAAGCTTAACTGGTGTCGTTCGATTGGAGATTCAAATTCAAATAATTGAGGGAATTTTGTCCTTATCCATTTGATAGAAGAAGACACGTGAAGAGCAGTTGAAGGACGAAGCCATGCAGAATGACATTTGTATCATTCTGATTAGTAGGCTGTTAGTGGGTAATTATTTTTTACTATTATAAATAGCAAGTCTTAGTATTAGGATTTGTGTGTGCTAAAGTTATACAAATTTCTCAAAATCACTCAGAGTATCTGTGTGTAGCGAGAAAAGAGTTTCTGAAGAAATGTACATTTTATATAACACCATTTTTCTTATTCAATGCAATCCAATTAATCTTTACCCAGAAATTTATCTTCTTTATTTTATTTTGTTAATTTATTTTCCAATGCACTTTTAATTACTTCTTCGTATCATTTCTCTTTGGTATTGCCGAAATAGTCTTTTCCTAAATTATGAAGACTGTCGAATTGTTTATCTTTTATCAAATACCCTTTTAAATAATTTTAGCACATGTTCTAGGATTTAGTTTGGTCGATCATGTAAGTTACCCATTTTTCTTATAAATTTGGTAGACCAGAGTTTGTTTGCTATTTTTCACAGTAAACACCAGGGCATCCAAATTCTTGGTCCTATTCTTGGTCGTTATAACTATTGATAAAGCTGATATGAATATTTAACTCACTTTTTTTCAAACATATCCCTTAACATAAATTATATTTATTAAAAATATAAAAAAAAAATATTTAAAGACCACAAATAATTTAATAATTTTTTAAATATACATATTTAAAATGTTTTATTATTGTAAGTGTAATATTATTATTTTAAGTTTTTAAATCAAAAGAATATAATTTAGAAATTTTTTTAAAATAATTTATTGAGAATATTAAATAATATTAGTTAATAGTGCTTGAAAAAATGAAAGAAACACACAAATTACTTAAAATAAGCCAAACATGTCTCTTCAAGTTTCCAAATAAAAGAGGAAAGGGGTTTGGGTTAGGGTTGTAAAAGTTCAGATTGTTTGTCTGACTTCCTCAAAGATCTACTGAGTTTCCAGCCATTAAACACGGTCACCACCACAAAACTACTGGTATGTATACAATCTTGCGTTTCTTTGGGTTTATCATGTTTCGGGTAATATATGCATGTAATGGTAATTAAATCTTAGATTGTAATAACCTAATTTGTATACTTGTTTATTTGATTTACTTGTTTTGATGAATGTCACAGGGAAAGAAGTAATGGATGGAGATTCACGGGAAAAGTATAAAAGTGTTGATATGGGGAAGGTCGATAGTTATGACGATTGAGCAACGAAAATGTTAATCGCGGGAAAACCGAAATCGTCTAATACGCCAAAACAGAAATGTAGTTAATATTCAGAAGGATGCACAAATGATTTTGCATGTGAAAATCAAAGGTAAATAATAATAAAATTTGTTTACATAATAAAAATCATAATATATTTATTGAAATAATATTAGATTTCTGTCATACTTGGGGAAATAAGAAATAAATCTAAGTGAATATTTCTGTGTCATTATGATTGAGTATGGTACATCTGCCAAAAAATTTTAGTAGAAATATCTTATTGGAAGATCCTTGGAGAAGCAATAGATTGGATATGGTGTTTGCTGAATTTCAGGAGATGCAGAGTGGTTCAGGGATTGTTGTAACGAAAATTCAGCCCATAAAAGGTGTAGCTAATTCCAAGCATGTTGCAGAAGATGATTTTGAAAAGGGGAAGCAAATAAATGGCTTAAGCAAAGATTTAGTGAATGGAGTGTTGAAAAGTAATAATAAACTATTGTTTATGATAGTTTTTAATTCATGTGGTTTGTAGTTTCTAATGTAATATGTATTGCTCAATTTTAAGGTAACATATAAACTTAGTGATAAGGTATGTTTTAAGTTGAACATTACATGTGCGAAACTTGATAGGTTGATAATGATTTTTTGTTAACTATTGTTGCTAGGTCACGGGTGATGTCTGAAACTCATGTTGAACGGTTAAGCCAAAGTGAAAGGAATAATGAATCAGATGTGTCGCACATATCAATTTCATTCGACAATGTCAGGTAAAACTAATCTTTTTCTTTTGTTTTGCCTGATGGTTGTGTTGCTTGATAAAAACTTTCCTTGTTGATCTGAATAGCAATTTAAAGTTTTTGTTTAACATGACATGTAATTTAATAAATGAATATCTTATTTTAGTTTGCAGTGTATCTTCTATGGAATTTAACGAAACCATTGAAGAAGATTTCTACTGGGAGAAAAAGATCACGAAGTCCACAAAGGATGGAAAAAATGTTATGGTAAATACCTAATATACATTGTCATTCATGTTATCTATTTGGTATGTTAATATTACAACTGACATAATTTTAAAATTATGCAGCATTTTCCAATTGGCATAGTTAGGAGAAGATTGATCGTCAACAAAACTGAACTTACATTGGTGGACAATGAAACTATGAGAGTATGGGATTGCGAAATTTTGAAATCTAAGAACAAACAAAATATGGAGAGAAATCTTGCTTCTACCTAGTATGAATATGTCGCCTAAAAAAATTTCAAGGTTGGTGATGTTCTGCATTTTCATTATCGCTCACGTATCCAGACATTGTATGTGACGGTTGTTAGACGCTCTGGACGGATGAAGTTTTGATGCAACTAATGATGGGTTTAACATGTTGCTTCCTTTTTAGTGTATTTTTGCATGTTTTAGTTAGTAATTTTTTGAAATTAATGTGGATTTGTTATTATGGAATCCATATAAGAATATGTATATTTAAGTGCTTAGGTTTTTCCTAATTGTTATGTAAAATCCAAAGAATGGATAAAACAGTGTTGTACGCGTTCCTTGGACTTAGATGGAATGAAATATTTTGCTACACATATCACATTACTTATTAATTATGTTATTTTTTCAAATATAACAACAATATATGATTCTTAAAGTTGTTTAGTATATAACAATTTTTAAACAAAACAACGATTGAAGGTAATGAAATGCAAAATTGAATGCTATATTTATGCACTAATGCCATGAAACTATTTTTTTACATATTACTCCGACTATTCTGAGTCTTTGGAAATGAACTAATTAGATGATAATACTTTTAATGGATTTTAAGAAATTCTGTTCTTATGGCCCAAATAAAAAAAACCTGACTCATAAGACTTTCAGTTATAATTTAAATAAATTCAAATAAATTGGATGTTATGGTACGAAGAGAATTTCAGCATATATATATATATATATATATTGTTCTGGACTGGGTCAGTGTCTGCCCATCAGTCGGGCATGCCCAACCCAATACTACGATAAGAGGCCCATTAAATCACAATTCCCTCTCTCGTCGAGCACACTCAGATACCATTTATGTCGGGCAGAGACTACATGGCTCGGGGAGAGAACGAGCATCCTTCCCATGTACTCCACGTGCTCCCCCCGCGGGGACACGTCATCAGGTGACTACCCACCTCCGAAAAAGTTGGTCTACCCACTTTTCAGAGATCTCGGGGCAGTTACTCTAGGGCAAAGACCACGTGCTGGTATTCCCTACGCCATGTAAGCCCTGGCAGTTATCTGCATTGGGCCTAGCAACCCAACCTAGTGCAGACGATCGTTGGCCCAGCGTTGGGGGCACAATATAAATACCCTCTTTCACTAGAGGGACTGGTATTTTAATTCTCACTTTCATTTCCTTCTGTACTTGCTTGCTCCGTTCCTGACTTTAGCATCGGAGTACCTTGTAGGTACACCCCCCACCATCTCATCATCACCGGAGTAGCGGAGCTCACGACGTTTGCTGGCCACCGATCTACTTTCTGACCAGGTACGATCAATGGCACCGTCTATGGAAACCTTTGCTTCCCCGTTTTTCTCGACGTAAAAACCAAAGCAACTTTCATTCTCTGAAAATCATGGCCAGTCCTCGAAGTGATGCCAACTCTCTGGACACCGCATTCATTCAATTCAACAACGGAAATGACCACGAGCCCAATATGGTCATTAACGTCGAAGAAGGCGACCCGAGGGATGGGCGTACTGCCTCCCCCTCCTCTGATGACGCGGCCTTCAACGCCGCCCAACATGATAGTGCGATCCCCGCGCCACCGAATGTTAATCCGAACACGGTAGCCCTGTTCACACTGATCAATCAGACTAACCTGTTGATTTCCCAGCAAAACGTACGGATAGAAGTGCTCGAAAGGGTGCGACAACAATGCTCTCCCCTGCGGAGACATCGTCACCTCACATCTCACTGCCCTTCTCCTCCCCCGCAGAGGACACGGTAGGACGACTCTCGGACTCCTTCCCCCTAACCTGCGAGACGCCGTCCGTGTCTGGAACGACCCCAACCTATGGTCGCCCATAAGCGCAATCGGTCCCCTGCTCGGAAGGAACAACGGCGTTCCCCTGTCCAAAAGAGGAGCAAAGCTGACGCTTACAGCGAGAAGCCGAAGAGCCGACCAAGAAGTCTCGCCCGATGAAACAGGCGTGGTCGTGGCGGCCACTCCCCCTCGCAGTCACCAGTTAAGAGTGACAAAGACGACCAGCGTACCCCACTGTCCAGGGAAATTATGGAGACCCCTTTACCCATCAGGATGGAGAAGACTCCATCTTTGGAGACGTACGACAGCACCACCGATCCGGATGACCACGTCGAGAGTTTCGAGGTCATGCTCGACTACAGGAACATCCGGGGAGCTATCAAGTGTAGGCTCTTCCTAACCACCCTCCAGAAGAGTGCCATGGCGTGGTACGAGAGCCTCGCACTGGAGTCCATCACCGCTTGGAAGGAACTGAAGCGACAGTTCTCCAGGCATTTCACTGCATCCCGATGCCACCCGAAGACGGTGGCCTCCCTGGAAGCCATCATCCAGGGAAAGGACAAATCTCTTTGAGATTACATCGAGAGATTCAACCGAGAAGTCATCCAGGTGGCCGCCACAGACGACATGAAGAAGTTTTTGATCAAGCGAGGACTACAACCTCGCACTGAGTTCGCCAAGGTTGTGGGCATCCAAAGGCCCTACAACTTGGAAGAACTCCTCCACAAGGCCCAAGCATACATTCAGTATGAGGAGCTGGAGGCTGCCCACTGCGCCCGCGACTCGCAGCAACAAGAGGGTCATCAAAGCTCCAAGCAAGAAGACTCTACCGCTCCCCGACGAGGGGTGATAGAAGAAGAGAAGACCGTCCCAGAGACTCTCGTGAACCGAGAGGTCCAGCTGGCCGGTTCACAGAGTACACGCTACTCACTGCTCCCCGCGAGCGAATTTTGGCCGAGTGCATCAACTCGGAATTCCAAAAATGAGGTGTCCGCTTTCTGAAGCCGACACCACTTAAACCAAATGTTGGCAAGTCCAAGTACTGCAGGTTCCATATGAGCCATGGGCATGTCACCGAGGACTGCATCCACCTCAAGGATGTGATAGAAATTCTGATCAAGGAGGGGCATCTCAAGCAGTACACGAAGAGGAACGACGCCCCAAGACAGGATGCTCGGGAGACACAAAGGGTCGAGGAGACGACCCCTCCCGCTGGAGAGAACGGGCTGCAAGTCGCTCTGAGTATCACTCGACCAGAGGACTTCTACATCCCCGACGAGCCCGAGATCCCCGTGACCGCTCGTAGCCTGTGGGAAATTCTCCCCCCCTTCCCCCGAGGACCCTGTGATCGCTCGTAGCCTGTGGCAAAACTTCCCCATAGCTATGGTTATATCAGGCGGGGGGTTCAACAAGGTCTCTGTCGGGCCAATCAAGCAAAAGTTCGACGAGCTGGTCGACGCGGGCTCGACACAGACTGCCGCCTTCAAGAAGATACAAGGGAAGTCGAACCCCATCACCTTCTACCTCGAGGAATTGCTGGGCGACGCTCCCAACTCCACCATCCCTCTCCTGATCAGGGCGCAGATGGTGAACTTGATATCCGCCGAACCCTGGTCGACCAAGGGAGTTCGGTGGATATCATGTACGCCCACCTTTTTGAGACCCTCCAGCTCAATGAAACACATATGACCCCCTACGTGGACTCAAATCTACAGGGCTTCAACGACACAACCACCAGACTGTGGGGCTATGTCGAGCTGATGGTTACTTTTGGGAGTGACGAAACTGCCCGACAAGTCAAGACTAGCTTCCTGGTGGTGGAGTGTCCTTCCCTGTACCAGTGCATCCTGGGGAGAACAAGTATGGCCGAGCTCACGACGGTATCATCTACAGTCCATCTGAAGATGAAGTACTACACGACCAGAGGTCAGGTCATCACCCTCCACGAGGATATTAAAGCTACTAGAAGATGCTTTGAAGTTGCAACCAAGAGTCTGAGCTCGATCAACGTCAAGCCCAAGGTCGGAGAGAAGCCATCCCCGGACGCAGAGCAAAAGCCACTCCAGTGCGTCAACGCGGTGGACCTCGACAGTCGTTTCCCCGACGAGAAGGAAGAAGGAGGAGCAGCAGACAACGACCTCCCAACTGAAGGCAACGGGCATCCTCTCCATCCAACGCTCCCCATTACAGACGGAGACTTCGAGCTCATCACTCTCAGAGACGATCTGGACAGGAATGTGAAGATTGGTACAGGACTCCCCGACCTGGCGAGGAAGCAATTGAAGGCTTACCTCTGGGAGAATGCTGATTTATTCATGTGGAGTGCATCGGAGATACCTGGCCTCGACCCAGAGGTGGCCTGTCACCAGCTTACTGTAGATCCAGCCGCTAGGGTTGTAGTGCAACGTAGGCGTAGGAAGTCTCTCGAGAAAGCGGAGGCTGCTGAAAAAGTTGTAAAAGACCTCTTAGAGGCAAATTTCATTTCGGAGGCCAGGTACACAACCTGGTTGTCCAACGTTGTACTTGTCAAGAAAAATAATAGAAAATGGAGGATGTGCGTTGATTACACTGATCTTAACCGGGCATGCCCGAAAGATGTTTATCTGCTGCCTAACATCGACCAATTGGTCTACAATTCTGCAGGTTTCAAGTTATTGTCCTTCATGGACACCTACTCGGGGTACAATCAAATCCCCATGGCCAAGGCCTCATGACCGAGTCGGGCAATTACTACTACAACGTAATGCCCTTCAGTCTGAAGAACGCCGACACGACCTACCAGCAGATGATGAACAAAGTCTTTTGGTGAGAGATCGGCGACATGCTCGAAGTCTACATAGATGACATGATCGTAAAGTCTGAAGAAGAAGTCGACCACGCTGCCCACCTCAAGAGGTTCTTCTGTAACACCCCACTTTCCCATTTTCAAAATAAACAAAGTATTAAAGATAAATCAGAGTTTTCACCAAGTGGAATGTCACATTAAGAGCCAAAAAAACAAATCTCCTTTATTTTAATAAAATCAAACAGCGGAAAATTAATTCAATTATTCGATTTACGGCCATCCGCCAATAACACCAAAACTTCACATAAAATCGTGGTTCACCATAATGTTCATCAAAAATAAAGATACGTAACAAAAAGAATAACAAATAACAAAATGGATGAAATCCCCAAAATCCCGTGTTACGTATCAGAGCACTCCTATGGACTCGATCAGCAACACCAATATCCAAGCTATCTAAGTACCTGGATTATCTGTACTTCCGAAGAAGCACAGACACAACAACAACAACAAAGGGGTGAGAAATCACATTCAATATTACCGGTGAATAAATACATGATAACAAGGTAGCATTCACATATATAAGTCAACAACACACCAACACGACCTACTGTCCAATATCATCAACAACATCAAATAATAATGTAATGCAACACGACACCATGCGTGCGGTACCGACTCGTTGGTTCATTCAATCAAACCCCGGATAGATCACATACACCTCTACCTGGCAATGATCTATCCCCCACCATTCTCCATATAGGAGTACGGATGAATCACATACACTCCTCCTGAGCAATGATTCATCCCACCAATCACCATGAATATGCAAGACTCAACTATGCACAACAAAACATGTATACAAGCGTAAATACATGCACACGATCCTCCTGATCACATCATACATATCATCAACACCATCGTCATGTAATTTGCTTCATACACACCAAACACCCACTTAATTAATTAATTAAAATTATTAAAATTAATATTTTCATCACCCATGTCTTATGTCTCCGCACCTGGCACCTATTCCCAACCCCTCAAACCAAGAGAAACCAATTCCGATGCGAAAACGAAAAAGAAATCGCAAAAATATGAAATTCTGCACCACTGCTGTCCATACGCGTATTGACCTGAGTCATACGCGTATGACTTGCTCCCTCGCCCTTCCTTACGCGTATGCCCCCATCTAATACGCGTAAGGCCTCCTGCCCCGCCCTGCCATATGTGTATTGACCAACTTCATACGCGTATGGGCAGAGACCCATTTTTCCTTCAATTTCCAACTCTCAGATCTACATACGCGTATTGCCTTGCCAACCATACGCGTACCATACGAGTATGGGCAGAGGGCCGTGCCAAACCCTCCCCTCAAGCTCCCCTTACGCGTAAGGCTCCCTTTCCTTCACTCCCATACGCGTATGGCCTAGCCCCATACGCGTATGGCTAGATCCATTACGCAAATCACCAGAGACCTCACCATTCTGCACTCTGTTACGATTTCCACACTTCTTCACTTCCAACCAATCCTATATTCGTTTCTACATGAATTTTAGGTCCAATTTTCATCTTTTCTCTTGTACCTAGAATTACTACATGTATTACAGGTCTATAATCTCAAATCGTTCTCCTAATTTGAATAAAAAACAACAGATCTGTAACAGATGTTTATACAACAGCAACAATAACAAAACTTCATGAAAACACACATCAATTCATGCACGGTTTCAGAATCATAACAGGCATATATAACAGATCAATAACACAACAGTTTGCATACAAATTCCTACGGGGTTAAGGACTCCCCACTACCCTATCATGAATAAATCACCAATATTAAACCCGTTTCTCCCCCTTACCTCGAATCTCTACAGAAAATCTGGACAATTGGGGAAAAAGATCAAGCCCTAGCACACCTTGTTCTTTCTCTCCTCTTGGTTCTCTATTCCTCGTTTCACGTGCCAAAACCTTTCTATTTTCCCTAAACCTCTTCTAATTCTCCTAATCCAAATTTTAATTAAATTAATTAATAATAATAGCAATAATAACAATAATAATAATAAAATAATAATATTACTATTATTAATTAAATTATTATTATTATTAACTATACCACTATTAGTATTAATCTAAAGGCTTTATTTCACCAACTCACCTTCCTAACTAAGGGCAACCCTTAAACGCACTCAAAACACTCCCCCAAACAAGGTCCCACAAATAAAATAACACAAGACGTCTAAATAATTAAAATGGGGTGTTACAACTCTCCCCCACTTAAATTATTTTCGTCCTAAAAAATTACCTGATGGAAACAAATCTGGATACGACTCTCGCATCCTGCTTTCCAATTCTCAGGTCACACTGCTTCCTGCAGTACCTCCCCAAGCTACTCTCACCAGAGGTATCTCCTTTCCTCTGAGTTGTTTCATCTTACGATCTTCGATCCTCAACGGCATCGTCTCTACAGTAAGATTCTCCCTAATCTGAACTTCGTCTATTTGAATCACATGAGACGGATCTGAAACATACTTCCGAAGTTGCGACACATGAAACACGTCATGCAAGTTCGAAAGTTCAGGCGGCAGCGCCACCCTATAAGCCACTGTACTAACCCTCTGTAGGATTTGATACGGTCCAATAAACTTAGGATCCAACTTCTTGGATTTCAAAGCACGACCCACACCGGTCACTGGGTTAACTCTTAGGAACACATGGTCACCTTCACTGAATTCCAAATCTTTCCTCCTGTTATCAAGATAACTCTTCTGTCTACTCTGAGATGCTTTCATCTTCTCATGGGTCATCTGAATTGTCTCAGTAGTCTGTTGTACAATTTCAGGTCCAAGCACCGCATTCTCACCTGTTTCATACCAACATAAAGGTGTCCTACACCTCCTACCATACAAAGCTTCGAAAGGCATCATTCCGATGCTAGAATGGTGACTGTTATTATACGTGAACTCAATCAATGGCAAATGAGTATCCCACGCACCACCTTTTTCCAACACACAAGCTCTCAGCAAATCCTCCAACGACTGAATGGTCCTCTTTGACTGACCATCGGTCTGTGGATGATAAGCCGAACTCAACTTCAACTTAGAACCCAAGGCTTCCTGCAGACTCCTCCAAAATTCTGAAGTAAACCTCGGATCTCTGTCCGACACTATGCTCGACAAAACACCATGTAACTTCACAATTATCCTGATATAGATTTCCGCCAGCTTCGACAACGGAAAACTGATGTTGATTGGTATAAAATGTGCGGACTTCATCAGTCGATCCACCACCACCCAAATAGCATCAAAGCCTCTTGCCGTATTTGGCAAACCAGTCACAAAATCCATAGCAATACTGTCCCATTTCCATTTAGGAATCTCTAACGGTTGCATCAATCCCGAAGGCTTCTGGTGCTCTACTTTTGACTTCTGACATGTCAAACAAGCGTAGACAAACCGAGTTATGTCCTTCTTCATATCGGGCCACCAAAACAACTTCTTCAAATCACGGTACATCTTTGCAGCTCCCGGATGAATACTCAAGCTACTCCGATGACTTTCTTCCAAGATTGCCTTTTTCAATTCCTCATTATCCGGTACACAAATCCTGCCCTGGAATCTCAACACACCAACATTATCCACTTTAAAGTCACTATCAGGATCATCTCCACCTGCAGGCATCAAGTCCACTAATTTCACATCCAGTTTCTGATTTTCCTTAATTACATCCAAAAAGTCATTATTCACCTTCAGCATACCCATTCTGATACTTCTCGGTGTAGTTTCACAAACCATACTCAAATCTCTGAACTGGTCAATCAATTCCATTTCCTTCACCATTAATGCAGACATATGGATTATCTTCCGACTCAGAGCATCTGGCACAACATTAGCTTTCCCCGGATGGTAACTCAAATTGAAATCGTAATCCTTTAAGAATTCTAACCACCTTCTCTGCCTCATATTCAATTCTTTCTGGTCGAACAAATATTTCAAACTTTTGTGATCACTAAATACTTCAAATCTTGATCCATACAAATAATGTCTCCAAATTTTTAACACGAACACCACTGTAGCTAATTCCAGATCATGAGTAGGATAGTTTCTCTCATGCACCCTCAACTGTCTTGAAGCATAAGCCACCACCTTGCCACCTTGCATTAACACCCCGCCTAATCCCATCTTAGACGCATCGCAATACACTACAAAAGAGTCATTTGGACTTAGTAAAATTAACACTGATGCTGTAGTCAATTTCTTCTTCAGTTCCTCAAAACTTTCCTCACAGGCAGCATCCCAGACAAAAGCTTGATTCTTCCTGGTCAACTGAGTCAATGGCAACGCCAATTTAGAAAACCCTTCAATGAATCTTCTATAGTAACCTGCCAAACCCAAGAAGCTTCTAATCTCCGTTGCGGTCTTCGGAGTTTCCCACTGAAGTACTGCACTTACTTTAAAGAGATCCACCGCTATACCATCACCAGAAATCACATGACCCAAGAAACTCACGGTCCTCAACCAAAATTCACACTTCGAGAACTTTGCAAACAGTTTATTATCTTTCAACACCCGCAATGCAATTCTCAAGTGACCTGCATGCTCTTCGTCAGACTTAGAGTAAATCAGTGTATCATCAATAAATACCACAATAAACTGATCCAGATAAGAATGGAAAATACGATTCATATATTCCATAAATACACCCGGCGCGTTAGACACTCCAAAAGGCATCACTGCATATTCGTAATGTCCGTAGCGAGTTCTGAAAGCAGTCTTCTGAATATCACCTTCCTTTACTCTAATCTGATGGTAACCCGACCTCAGATCAATTTTGCTAAAAACACGAGCTCCTACCAGCTATTCCATTAAGTCATCAATCCTCGGAAGTGGATACTTATTCTTAATGGTTACTTTATTCAACTGACGGTAATCAATGCACAGACGCATACTACCATCCTTTTTTTCACCAACAACACTGGAGCTCCCCACGGCGACACACTTGGTCTGATAAACTTCTTATCGAGCAATTCCCCGACCTGAGATTTCAACTCTGCCAATTCTGATGCAGACATCCTGTACGGTGCCATAGAGATAGGCCTGGTACCTAGTACAAGATCAATAGCGAATTCAACTTCCCTCGTCAGAGGTAATTCTGTGATGTCATCTGGAAACACTTCAGGAAACTCATTCACTACTGGTAACTCATTAACTGAAGTCTTGCTTTCAATAGATAACGAGGCAAACACCACAAACAGCTTCGCTTCGTCCTCCAACAACGCCCTCAACTCCTTGCTAGATAGCAAATCTGCTAATGCTTCCTCTTCAGGAGTAAGAAACAGTAACGTCTTCCTGAAGTAATCAATATACACCCGGTTGAACTCCAACCAGTTCATTCCCAAAATAACATCAAGATTACCGAGTGGCAGACAAATCAAGTCCACTCTGAAATCTCTACCAAACATGGTCAGCGGACACTTCAAACACACCAAAGAAGTAATCACAGAACCAATAGATGGAGTTTCAATCGTCATCCTCTGCTCTAGAGTAGATGGCACAATCCCTAATCTCTTCACACAGTCAACAGAAATAAATGAGTGCATTGCACCCGTGTCAATGATAGCAATCAAAGGAACATCATTAATAAAGCAAGTACCTTTGACGGAATGATCCTCCTCAGTGGATTGGGCTCCCACCAAGGCAAACACTTTCCCACCAGTTTGAGACGCCTGAGACTTCTTCGGCTTCTCACAGTGGGTGCTGATGTGACCCTTCTCTCCACAATTATAACAAGTAGGCATAGTGGCTCTACAATCAACTATAACATGACCTGCTTTGCCACACTTGAAACACTTATTCACCTCATTCTGACAGTTGTTAGCACGGTGACCCGCGCCACCACATCTGAAGCACTTGAGAGTATCAACACTTGCTCCTTTCTCCTTTGGTTTCTTTCCCACATCAGTTTTCTGTTTCCCTTTATCAGCTGGGGCACTGTAAGGAGTACCTCCAAATCTCTGCTTACACTTTTTCTCATTCACAGCTTTGTAATGAGCAATTCTGGCTCTGTTGTCATTATCATAAATTTTGCTTCTGCTTACCAGCTCTGGATAGTTTCTTATCTTCTGGCAAGCAATACCCAATTTGATCTTGGGACGCAGCCCATTCTCAAACTTCAAACACTTCGAAGTCATAGCTTCTTCAGTATTGTAATGAGCACAATACTGAACCAGCTCCTCAAACTTAGCGGCATACTCAGCAACAGTCTTATCACCCTGCTTCAGCTTCAGAAATTCAACCTTCTTTGCACTACGAATATCTTCCGGAAAATACTTTTCCAGAAACTCGGCTTGAAACACAGCCTAAGTAATCTTAGTGCCTGCAGCTTCCAATCTCTGACGACTATTGTCCCACCAAGCCTCAGCCTCTCCTCCCAGCATATGCGTACCAAATCGTACCTTCTGAGCATCACTGCATCCCATGGTCCTGAAGATCTCACTAGTACAGAAATGACTTTTTACATCGGGCGAAAATGACTTTTTACATCGGGTCTGGGTCCGATGTAAAGTCAGGCGATGTAGTAAATCAAAGACATTTTACATCGGGTTATGGCCCGAAGTAAAAAAGTCACCAACCACATCGGTTAACTTTTTAAGTCTGATGTGAAAAAAAATATAATTGTAATTTTTTATATATAAAAGAGTGTTTTTACATCGGTTGTAACTCGAAACCGATGTAAAAGGTTGGTTTGGTTACATCGGTTGTAACCTGAAACCGATGTAAAAAGTACTGCATAAAAATATCAAACGTGCCAAGTATGACTTTTTACATCGGTTTTGTTGTTTGCCCGATGTAAAAATGTTGTGTGTTACATCGGTTTTGCTAATAACCGATGTAAAAAGTAATGTAATAATTCTAAATAATTTGACTATTTTTTAGCAGTTCCCTGTAACTTTTTTGGTACCTAATTTTTCATATTTTTCCTACATTACACAGACCATAATTAGGTCGCTATTTTCCACAGTTTCCCAACATCACATAGACCACATTTAGGTGGCTATTTTCATATTTTTCTCACAAATCTAATTTCATTGCACCAAATATCTAGTATACACATATATATATTCTTCAAATTCCATAATTGATTTACAAAAGTACTAATATAGGATACACACAAATGTACTAAATTATAAGGAGGTTTACACGATGGACTACTACAACAACAAAAAATACAAAAATATCCAATCATTTATAAGTCATTTCCCACACTTGAATTACCAACTTGCAATCCACAAGAAGATGAATTACCAACCAAGCTTAACCTTTATATAACTCAAAGAAACATGTTGCCCAACGGAGTCGCAAATCATACAAATCATCTTGTGTTAATTCTGTTGGGTCATCAAATACCTACAACACGTAAATAACAATAGAGTTATTCTTTGAAAATTCACATTAAGTTGCAAAACTTAAAATAAATAACAAATTAAAGTCATTTTTATTACCTTCATCCAAGACCTGGTTATCTTGGCAAAGACAATATCCAACATATTTTTCATCACATAATACCCACAATCATTAGAGTTATGTTGTTTCCTTGTCTACAAATGAATGACATAATTAGTGAATACTTATATGATAAAATTAAATATATAATTATAATTTACACCACGCTTACCTTAGGTTGAAGCCATGTAGCCTTTTTTCTAATGCCATTTGCTGCTTGATGAACCCCAAAAGCACTAATTCAGAAGAAAAAAATCCATATAAAGCCACATAAAATATGAAATTACTTTTGTAACAAATTATGTATATAGGATGAAGTGAACATAAAAGATAAACTTACTTTGTAACAATTTTCGTCATGGTTTGATTAAGTTCCCGATGAAGTGAACAAAAGACGACCACAATATTATCTTTTGGACACATGACTATTAATTGCCAATGACCTCTGTACGTGTGTGTGGAAACACAAAAGTCACAATTTCATGTTACCAAAATTGAAATATCTATGTTACCAAAATTAAAAAATAGAAAACATAATTTCATACAAACTTACCCATGAATAAATGGTAGCAAGTGACACTCTCTCTTTTCGTCACGTAACTTATCTTGTATGTAGTTTTTGACATTTGTTTCAGTTTTCGGCACATTATCAATGTACGAACACATAGCATCATTGATTAACATTATTTTTATTAATAAAGTTAAAGATAATATAAAAAGTAAATTATGTCACCACTTCTAGATAATATAAAAAGTAAATTATGTCACCACTTTTAGTGGTGAGAAAAAGGAAATCGGTAACGACTTATAATAGAGTGGTGAGAAAAGAAAGGACAACACAAACTACCCAAATATATTCGTACCATCAGCATTAAATTGACCATGCAACCCAGCTCTGGAGCTAAAACCCGACCGTCTAGCATACTCACTATAAAAAGTTTTTGCAGAATCTTAAGAATCAAATTCCATACCCAAATAAGTTTCTATAAGCCACCATGCAAACCCAAAATCAAACAACAGTCCCCAAAATTTCAACAAAACACCACTCTTTGTTCTTCTCCAACCTCATAATTAGTACATGTGATCATATTTTGCGTGAGTGTAAAAAAACAAATAATAAAGTATATGTAGTTTGCATAATACTTATGCTTGACATGAATTCGTTATTTTCTAGTGGTTATACCATATAGTGTATATGAGTTAATATTAATAGAAATACATGATTATTTTATGTCAATAAATTGAAATACCATAAGATACATTATCAATTAAATATAAAGAAGTTTAATGCAATTGCAAGAGAATTTAACCACTAAAGTACTTAACATAAATAAGATGAAGAAGTTTTTCATAAATATAATATGAAGGACAATAGTTTAATTTTTTTTATATATTTACGATTGAAATGAGTACTTAAGAAAATCATGCAAAGAATCGTTAGATGATTGTTAAATTAAAATAATAATTTAAAATTTAAACGGAAAAGATTTCCACTTAAATATATTTTTGTCTCTTAAATACTATTTGTTATTTTGAACTTTAATAAAAAAAATTTTATTTATTTTTATGAAGAAAAAGAGAGATATGTAATATGGAAACTATAAGGTTTTTGCAAGATTGGTTTGTTTACGATGCTTTTTACATGTTCGTTCAAATGGGAATTTTTTTTATGAGGAAATTTCGATCTTGTCTTTTTCTACAACATTTTTTAACAATACTTTTAGAATGTTCTTTAATATGGGGAATTTGTTCATGTGCTTTTTTACAATGTTTATTGTTCGTTCATACGGGGAATGCTCATTTATGTGTTATTTTATAATACTTTTACAATATTCATTTGTATAGGGATTTAAAATTCCTAAGCTTTAAAATAAATGGAAAATTATATTGAGTATGAACCCAAGTTGACCCTCTCTCCCTTTCTTTCATATTATAGCTTAAGGTTTTACAACATAAGCACGGTGAAGGTTTATAAGTTTTTGCAAACTTTGTTCGTTTAAGATTTTTTTACATTGATCTTTTGTATAGGGATTGTGCGAATTAAAAATGTTCATTTATGTATATTTTACGATGTTTGTTTTACAATGTTCTTTCGTATAGTGAAACACTGTTGTGTTTTTACGAGATTTTTTTTACAATGTTTTTAAAATGTTTGTTCCTATGGGGAATGAAAAACCTTATAACCCAAAACAAATAGAAAAATCATATTGAGTTAGGGTTTTTGGTCGTGAAGCTCCAGACGGTGACGAATCGCAACAAATACTCAGACGGTGACTTATCACAACAAATAATCAAATCAAAGGTAAAAATACTTACCGGCGGTGACGAATCGGCAACCTTAGGAGTTTGCCCTCTCACTTTACCGGCGGTGCACGAGCCAAAGAACGTTTGTCAGATTAATAAAATACACAATGACGAGAGGCGCGACGGAGGGAGGCAGGCCGCGACGGAGGGAGGCAGGCCGCGACGGAGTGATTCGAAAGAGGTCGCGACAGAGTGATTCGAAAGAGGCCGCGGCGGAGGGAGGCAGGCCGGACGTGACAGAGTGATTCAGGCTGAGAGAAAGAAGAGGTCGGACGTGACAGAGTGATTCAGGATGAGAGAAAGAAGAGGTTTGGAAACAAATGAAGAGAGAAAGAAGGTGGAACAGGATTCGTTTTGTTTTAGGGTTTAAGTGAGAGGAGGTTTTCACATCGGTTAATGAATTGGACCGAAATAAGGTGCTTTTGTGAGAGAGGTTTTCACATCGGGTAATTAAATGGACTGATATAAGGGCCCAAATAATAAGCCTTTGCATCGGTTGAAATTAATGCCCGATATCAAATCCCTTATAACAAAATTTTTATTTATTTACGAAACTGCCACCGCGTTATTTTTTACATCAGTGGAAATAAATACCTGATGTAAAATCTCTAAATCCCTTATTTTTTTACGAAGCTTTTACATTGGTTGGAATTAATGCCCGATGTGAAATCCCTTATAACAAAATTTTTAATTATTTACGAAACTGCCATCGTGTTATTTTTACATCAGTGGAAATAAATACCTGATGTAAAATCATTTAACCAAATGTCATTTTTCTAGTAGTGTCTTCTCCACAGCCTTCAGCCATCTCTGTGCAGCTTCTGGATCTAAGATACCTCCCTCATAAGTAGGCGGCTTGTTGCTCTGGAACTGTGCTAAGTTACGAAACTGAGCACCTCCAGCCTGATTTGCATTCTCTACAGCCTGTGTCATGGCTTGCATAGCAGCAGCAAGAGCAGCATCATTCCTTGCCATACTGTTCAACAATTAACATAAGGTCAGAACACCAAATCAACTCCTATTCTAAGGACAGACTCAACTCTAACACCTGGCCGGACGGACCGACCTGCTCTGATACCAATTGTAACACCCCACTTTCCCATTTTAAAAATAAACAAAGTATTAAAGATAAATCAGAGTTTTCACCAAGTGGAATGTCACATTAAGAGCCAATAAAACAAATCTCCTTTATTTTAATAAAATCAAACAGCGGAAAATTTATTCAATTATTCGATTTACGGCCATCCGCCAATAACACCAAAACTCCACATAAAATTGTGGTTCACCATAATGTTCATCAAAAATAAAGATACGTAACAAAAAGAATAACAAATAACAAAATGAATGAAATCCCCAAAATCCCGTGTTACGTATCAAAGCACTCCTATGGACTCGATCAGCAACATCAATATCCAAGCTATCTAAGTACCTGGATTATCTGTACTTCCGAAGAAGCACAGACACAACAACAACAAAGGGGTGAGAAATCACATTCAATATTATCGGTGAATAAATACATGATAACAAGGTAGCATTCACATATATAAGTCAACAACACACCAACACGACCTACTGTCCAATATCATCAACAACATCAAATAATAATGTAATGCAACACGACACCATGCGTGCGGTACCGACTCATTGGTTCATTCAATCGAACCCCAGATATATCACATACACCTCTACTTGGCAATGATCTATCCCCCACCATTCTCCATATAGGAGTACGGATGAATCACATACACTCCTCCTGAGCAATGATTCATCCCACCAATCACCATGAATATGCAAGACTCAACTATGCACAATAAAACATGTATACAAGCGTAAATACATGCACACAATCCACCTAATCACATCATACATATCATCAACACCATCGTCATGTAATTTGCTTCATACACACCAAACACCCACTTAATTAATTAATTAATTAAAATTATTAAAATTAATATTTTCATCACCCATGTCTTATGTCTCCGCACCTGGCACCTATTCCCAACCCCTCAAACCAAGAGAAACCGATTCCGATGCAAAAACGGAAAAGAAATCGCAAAAATATGAAATTCTGCACCACTGATGTCCATACGCGTATTGACCTGAGTCATACGCGTATGACTTGCTCCCTCGCCCTTCCTTACGCGTATGCCCCCATCTGATACGCGTAAGGCCTCCTGCCCCGCCCTACCATACGCGTATTGACCAACTTCATACGCGTATGGGCAGAGACCCATTTTTCCTTCAATTTCCAACTCTCAGATCTACATACGCGTATGGCTACTCCATACGCGTATTGTCTTGCCAACCATACGCGTACCATACGAGTATGGGCAGAGGGCCGTGCCAAACCCTCCCCTCAAGCTCCCTGTCGCGGTGAAAATTAGATACCATAGTTATTAATGAACTAGGATCACATTTATTTCGACACCGACTTTGATTTATCCAAAGGAAAGGTTCAAGGTCAAATACCTAAAGGGGGAGATCTAAGGTTCGGGGGTTAGTTACGCCTAGGGAAGGTATTAGCATCCTAAACGTCCGTAGTACTCTACGGGAGCCTCTCGTTTTATTATGTTATCTATTGCTTGCTTGCTAAAGGTATTTGTTAAGGGAAATGACCTAGAGGTTGATGGCGATGCTTAAAAAGCAATCGACTTACAAGGGAAAAAATGGCTCGATGTGAATCGAGAGTTTATTTTGAAAAATGGTTTGAATATACGGGCGAAGAACAAAGATCGACACGACATTGTTACATCATAAATGCAAGATATGGGTGAGAGAATAGGTATCAGTAACGGTACTTAATCACAGTTAAAATATCAAGAATTAAATGCGAATTAACTTAAGAAATAAATAAAACTGTTTAAATCAAATTTTAAATAAAAAACTAACTAATTAATTAAATCTAAATGAAAACTAAATGAACCAAATTCTAATTAAAAGCTAAAAATAAATTCTAATTAAAATTGATTAGACTAAATTCTAATTAAAATCTATTTAACTAATTAACCAATTGCAATTAAAACTAATTAACTAATTTTAATAAAACTAATTCAAATAAATTTAATTAAATTAAACTCTAATTTTAATACTAAATAAGTTAAGTCTAAAAAAATAAAATAAACAAAAGAAATATAAACAAAAATAAAAATGGGTGTGTGAAATAGAGAAACTAAAACCCACCCAAGAAGCCCAATAGTCTTGGGGAAAGTCCAAGAAAGGGAGAGTCAAAGCTTTGACTCAGCCTTAACTGTCTGATACATTGGCTAGAGAATCCAACGATGATGAATACGAGGGTGCATCACGAACTATACTAAGGGACTTGTATGGAATCCCAGGTTGACTTATTCAGTCAACCAACACACATGGTATGCCGTGGGGGGAACATGTGGCTCGCGTTCTACACGTGGCGACGACAACTTGTAAAAAGAAAACAAAATCACTCATGACCCACTCCTTCTCACTGCTAAATCAAACCCTCATGTTCTTCACACATATCTTAGAAAACAACAACAACCTCGTCTCACAAATTCACACTGAAGTTCAATTTTTATGCAACATCAAAATCAACACATCAATAATTGAAATTTCACATGGCAATCGAAAGAGATTGAAGAAAAGATACCAAAATTGAAGACTTCATGGTGGAAGCAGGGCGTCTATGGTGTTATTGCCGGAACGGGGTTGTGGATCGTCGTCATCGGCGATTTGGGGTGCGCAGTGTGCTACGATTGTCGCTGCCAGCTTCTGAAGTGGGGCGGCGTGATTGGAGCTCTTCCTGTTGGTCGGTGCATTGCGGTAATGTCGACGGATTCGCAGGTACACCTCCTTGCTTCTGATGTTGTTCTTGATGCGTATGTGATTTCCCCTTTTCTGTGTATGTTCGTGACTTTGTATCCTTTGTGTATGATAATATTCTTGCTAAGAATTCTGCTGCTTGGATAGGGTTCTGTTGATTTTATGATCCTCCGTGTGTACGTGAATCTGACTTTCCTCAGTGAATTTGGTGTATGTGAGAACTTGTGTGTTTGTCTTTTTCAATTTTTATCTGTAAACCTGCTATTTTCCTTCACTCCAGTAGATGTGAGTGTGAATTAGCATGGAAGTTGTGGTCGTATTGGTTTTTTTCAGTGGTTGTTTGTGAATGTTGTTGACACTTTCTTCTGCTCTGCTGTGTATGTGAATCTCTGATGTGTGTAAAATCTTTGTGAATTGTGGTGATTTTTGTGTGGAAAGCTGCGAATGTGTGTGAGGGTTTTTTTCTTTTGCGTGTGAAGGTTTCTCTCTTGTGAATGTTGATTTTGGTGCCCCTTTTGAGTGAATCCTGCTACTCTTTTATAGGCTCAAACGAATTAATACGCTAATTTTGAAATTGAAGTGTGAGATCAAAATGTTGATTTATGTATGATTTTGTATTGAATGAATTTGATAACTTGCCGAGAATGTTTGATAGTGTTTTGGATTTGATTCAATTTGAAATGGTGATAATGATTCTTCCTTTTCTGTTTAATTGTGTCAAAATTCATTTTGGAAATATTAGAGATGTGATAACATGACTATCAACGTCTTTGATATGTTTCCGTTTCCGTCTCGTCATGCCTGATTGTGTTTTGATTTATAACATTCTAATTTTGTCTTGCTTTTTATGATTTTGCAGAACAAAGCGTTTGAACCAGTTTGAACCAGCAGCACGTTCGTTCGCGAAACAAAACTCTATTGTTCAAAACTCTGTTGTATCTTCGCTTGATTCGATTCTATGTGCAGGTCCGGCTCAAACTTTATTGGCAGCAACCACACATCATCTCTTGAGAGCATGCTTTTGTGTAACCGAGTAACCAGGATCAGTAGCACGAAGTTATCAGCTTTGTCTAGATGCTGCACCGCTCTTCCATATCATTTTGCAGACTTAGACCAAATTCCGACACCAACTCAACATTTCACTACGATTTCCAATTTGTTACTAGCAGAGAAGTCTCAATGGCAACATGTAGTATTGGAAATTTGGGAAATATGTAATCCACTCCATGGAATGAAAATGTAACTTCAGTAGAAAGAAAAGTTTCATTTAACATTAGCAGTGGTAATTCGTAATGCAATGAGATCCACCTGCTTGTTTGACATCAATACATCAATACATTTAGAACTTTGCCTTTTATTTCCTCAAAAAAACTTTCGGAATCATGGCTTTATCATCACCAGCTTGTTTAATTTCTAATGATCCAGAACCTCGCAATACGTCAAAACGTCCAACACTATCTATGAAAATTAAATGTGAGTGGAATAAATGGACATGGAGAGATATAGTTTCTCAACAAAGTTTGAATCCATCCTTGTAATTGTAATAACATGAACTCTTGCAAATTGAGTCTTGGAATTGAACAATGTCAAACTTTGATATTTTTTAATTGACTTGAACTTGTATTCACAATTTGAATTTTGTACTTAAAACCATGGTTCTTGAAATCAATATGAATTTTTATATGAATCTTGGAACCATTTTGTAAACCTTGAAATGAAACTCAGAGGACTAAAATTCAAGGATGTATCTTAAAAACAATTAGTGCACTTTGAAAATTGGATAGAAAAATTTCCTTGAACTTGTAGCTTGAGTCCTTGAACCACAAACGTCCTTGCCCGTTTGGATTTGTGAGCTTGAATTTATGAATGATGAACTTGAAGCTTGTGACTTTGAATAATAGCCTTGAATTTTAAATCTTGAATAATAAGAAACCAAAACTCAATCTTATGAGATGTACACTGAAGTTGTTGAGGAATTTTGAGGCAAACAACCAGTAGAAAACTTTAAGACCTTTTAAACCAGAACCCAATAATCACATCTTGAAGTACTTGACTGCGAGAACTAATACCATCAATACTTGAAATTATTGTACCTGCACAAGCTGGTTAGTGATAATAAGCACACACACAAGACTGTATGACAAATGAGATGCGTGATATGCCATGCTGATGATGCGAAACGAAAACAGATTCTTAGGGTCAAAAATTAGGGTATGACAGATGCCCCTATTTAAGTTTCTTCTATCCGGAGATATGGAGATTGAAATCTTTGTCTCGACGAGATAGAAGAGACTTAAATACAAACATGCATAATTTTTGGCCCTAAGATGCCACGAAATGTTTATGATATGATATGATATGAAATGAATGCAAGAAAAAGATCCTGTGGGGAATGATGTCACAGGGGATAACTGTATATGGAAATGAAATAAACACAGGTAAAGGAAGGAAAATAACTGACGAGGAACAACTTAGCAAGACTCCACGGGGAAAGATCCAACTCCACTAGGGATGAAACTCAACTCCACTAGGGAAGAGACTACCAACTCACAATCACAAGGTAGCTTAAACACGGGGTATCTCCAAATAGAACGAAGATGTGTATTGCCTACTACCAAGGATGTGGTAGCTTAAACAGTAGGCAAGAAACTTGAAAAGAAGGATAACTTACTACCAACAGATGGTAGCCTAAGCAAAGGTATCCAACCAAAATCCAATAGACATATTACCTACTATCAAACATATGATAGCCTAAGCAGAGGTAATTGACTTGAAAGGAAGAGATCACCTACTACCAAACACGGTAGCCTAAGCAAAGGTGTCTGACCAAAATCCAATAGACATATTACCAACTATCAAATATATGATAGCCTAAGCAGAGGTAATTGACTTGAAAGGAAGAGATCACCTACTACCAAACACGGTAGCCTAAGCAAAGGTGTCTGACCCAAAAGAAAGGTGTGTTACCTACTATCAAACATGATAGCCTAAGCAGAGATAAACACGGAAGGAAAGATGACCTACTACCACCACGATAGCCTAAGCAGAGGCATCTGACCAAAAAGATATGGTAATTTCCTACTATCAAACATATGATAGCCTAAGCAAAGGTAATAACCAAAAGGAAAGATGACCTACTACCACCATGGTAGCCTAAGCAGAGGCATCTAACCAAAATACAGACATATTACCTATTATCCCACGATAGCCTAAGCAGAGGTAATAGACTGGAAAGAGAAGGATCACATACTACCAACTTGTGGCAGCCTGAGCAAAGGCGTCCGACCAAAAGAAAAGATATGTTACCTACTATCAAATATATGATAGCCTGAGCAAAGGTAAACACAAAAGGAAAGATGACCTAGTACCAAACTTGGTAGTCTAAGCAAAGGTATCTGACCAAAAAGATATGGTATATTACCTACTATCAAACATATGATAGCCTAAGCAAAGGTAACAACCAAAATAAGCTTCCAATGATCAAAATATGATTCAGCTTCTTCTTTAACTAAATGTTCCATTTAGAAAGGGTAAATAAACTTCCCCACGCCTCAAGGTTGTATGCCATGAACGGGTTTTCAAATAGAATGCTGCAAGGTTGTATGCCACGAGCAAGTCCGAAAATAAACGCTTCGAGGTCGTATGCCACGAGCAAAGTCTTGAAATAAAAGCTACGAGGTTGTCTGCCTCGAGCAAAGGTCTTGAATTCCTCTTGGAAAGGAGAATACTTATTGGAAAGTAACTTCACAGGGGATTGGAATTTTCACTGGAGATTGAAGACTTCAGCGGGAATCCATAGCTCATTGGAGATTAGAAAACATCATCGGGAACCTTCAGAAAAGATGCAGGCCGGCTGACTTGCAAAATAATGTCTTCCCAAATAAAGAGAAAGATCATCTGAATCTTCACCAAACTTCTCGGAGAGATGCCATCTGATGGAAGTAAATTGAATAGTAGACTCACTGTGAGACTATCACTAAGGAATAATATTGATGTAGTGTGAAATAAAATTCTTGTAACAGGAATTCTCAAATAAAGAGAAACACTTGTAAAGTACTCAACAAACTTCTCTGACGGATACCCGGAGAGATGCCATTTGATGGAGAATGGGTTGATAATATTGATAACTTCTGGGGATAGACAAACTGTCTTGAAAAGAGACTGCCATTTGTCATCCTAATAGAAAGCCCGAGACCAAAACAAACGGCTCAAATAAAGAGCTGCCATTTATTGTCTAGGTATAAATTCTGGGAAATGCTATAATAACACCGCTGGAGAAAGATCTTGTCTTCAATGGTAATCTTCAAACAGATTCTACCTGGGGAGACAAAGTGCAAAATAAATGCACGCTCGATCTAGGTTCACAAGCCTATAGAGATTTAAAAATTGTGATTGTTAGGGACTAAAGTTCAATTCAGGAAATAACTGAAGAGAAACGGTCAAGCAAGACTCTATCCCGTGAGGAATGAACTCAACTGGGGTTTATCTTTATCCAAATATGGAAAAGAGAACTAAAGCAACCATCTTCCACGAGGATCGAACTCAGTGGGGAATTAGAGAGGATGTGCGCTTTCTGCTTAGGGCTGACGACTCTACTTGGAGGGAGAAGACAAACACGATCACTTGGGGGTAAACACAACCAAGGTGAAAGAACAAACAAACAAGCACAAAAATGCAAAATGCACCGATTCCATGTATCTATATGAATGAATGTATGTTATGCTTATGCTTATGCTGACAAAACAGACAAAGAGAAGTAAACTAGAGATGAAATAAACATCTCGACACAGATACTCAGCCAATCTTCGCAAGATAGAATTATCACGGGGATGAATGGAAAGCCACATATGGAAACAAAGTCCTGCTTCAAGGTTTCAAACTTCTCTGAGGAAAAGAGAGCACTCCACTTGGGGATGATCATCCTGACTTCACTTAGGGAATTGTCAAGATGAATCTGGTCACTCTGTTGAGAATGAGAAAGATCCACTAGGAAAAGATCAAACTCATGACTGGAGAGACTTCATGGGGGATAAAATAAACATCCACTTCGCTGGGGAAGATTGAAATTCAGGAAATTCATTGTGGAGTGAAATAGCATGCACTTCGTTGGGAAGGTTGAAGTCAAGGATTTTCACTGGGAATTCTTAGGTCACCAACTAGGGAATTCTCGCATCAAACGTGCCATAACTGCTTGAAGTAGAGATTCACTGGGGAATTGTCATGACTGCTTGAAGTAGAGCTTACTGGGGACTCGTCACATCACTTGAGACAGAAGCTTTTTGGGAGAATAATGTAATTCTGCATTGATGAACTGTGTGGTAGTCGCCATTTTGAACAATAGTTGTGGTGAATGGATAGAATGACCTTCAATCCTCAAATGCCTCAGATCACACGGTTTATGAGAAGAAGTCACCTCAAGAGGATTTTACAGAAAAATTGGCATCCCAAAATGTTCCAATGTCTTCCAACTCTTGAGAGATTTGTAGAATCTCGACATAACTGTCCCAGATTGACTGTATTTCGTACAACTGAGTCTTCAAACTTGCCCCTTGGGGTCAGATTATGGAAGCAGCAACGGAGAATAACTTGCCCCTGTTCAGCGGAGTTTTCAAGAAACATGCCCCTGGATACGATCATCTTTCTGAAATAATTTTCCATTTACTCATTAGAGTTTCAAGTCTAAAAAGACCGAGCTCATTACTGATGCTCATATTCAAGCTTCTATGATGTCGAGCAACGTTAGCATGTAGAAAATGTTAATTCTGAAGCGGGTAATGCAGCACACATGTTTGTCTTGAATTTTTTTGAAAAGATATCGCGATAACTTGTGACCGAATCACTAGTTAGGATATGAATTAATTTTACAAAGCCAACACCAATTTTGAGCATAGCTCATAGGAGTCAGGAAACGTTATCTCATTGAGTATGCTTTCGAAATAAACCTTGCTTCAATTAGGTCTTTTAAGGGTTGTATTGTGGCTTGGTTCACGGTTTACAAAACAAAGGATAAAGGCTCAACGTTTATTTGCACCCACCCATTCTTCGTGATGTTCTTCGGCCCTACATTCAGTTAACCTGACACGAACACTCATCTCTTAAAAGGAGTTTTTTTTTTATATGGTTGAGAAACCACTGAGGCTTTGGACATGACAGACACTCACTTATTTGCTTTTGGTGTTTGATCACACGACTTTGTTCTTTACTGAAGATTTTTCTTTGTGATCCTTTATTTTCGCTTTCACATTCTTTGTTTTATTCCCTAACTTTTGCATGGACGAAATCTTTTGGATTTAAATTTGAAGTCCAGCGGGATGCCCCAATTTTGCCTAAGTCTCCTTCATAGGTTTTGACTTAGCGGGTTTTTCTTTTTTCTTTTTGATTTATGAACAAGTCGTGTGACTCTAAGTCATTTTGACTTTTTTGAAAGGATTGTGACTGCCTCACTTTTTAGACAGTCGAGGGATAATCATTGTGAATTTTACTGCTAGCCTCCTAACGTGTGAGATAAAGTGGATTCTCGGATGTTCACTCCTTCTTTTTTTTTTGGAAAGTCTGGGCGCTCGATCAACTTAACTGAACACTACCCTGCCCCAGGTTAAAATTGAGGGTTTTTTTTTTATTTAGAAAAGAAAACTCCTACTTCAAGGCTCAAAGGGGTTAACGAGGGTCTATCTCCGTTATATCTCCGGTGTTTGGGATTTGAAACAATGTCTTACATCCTCAGCAGAGTCTTATTCAAAAGCATACAAAAAGATATCTTGTGTTTTTTATTTGTCATCCTCCCTCCAATTCTCTTCCTAAGCCAGAGATCGGGTAGCATTGGCATTATAAAATAGAAAAGGCATTTAAAATGAGTGAAACGAATGGATTTCTTCAAGACAAACATTATTCATTGCATTAATTATTCAAAATAACAAGTCCTCACACGCAAAACAAGTGCATTAATGATCGCAGAAAATTACATATGAAAACATCAAATAAGCTTAAAATATGGAGAGACATAGCTTAGAGAAAACCGTCCTCTGTATCAATCCAACATGTGCAAGGAGGGGATTACTTCTTGTTCAAGTAAGAGATGTATCTCAACTTGGGGTTCGCACAATTCGAAGGACAAGACTCCCTTTTGAATCATCTCTTTCACTTTCTCCTTCAAGACATAGCATTCCTCGATATCATGGTGTTGGGATATGACCAAATCTTTGACCCAATTCATCAGGCTCTTCTTGGTAGCCTTCAAGTTTGCAACTTTGTCGCGAAGTACTTGATTCTCCAACACTTAGGTTTCCCTTAGATTCTTCATCGTGGTAGAAAAAGTTTCCATGTTAGCTTCCAAAGCGGAAATCTCTGCTCAAAGTGTGTGGTTTTCTTGTTCCAAATGATCCATCTTCTTGGCTTGAGTACCGTGCTTATGATGACTCGTCTATGGTAGAAGAAACAAAAGTGAGAACTTGAAATGCAAAGGATGTGATGCTAATGATGTATGCAAATGCAGAATGCAAATGAATTTCAAGGAACTCAAAGGTTATGTTACAAACACCATAAAGTGGATAAAACTTTTGAATGACTGAAAAGGTCTCATTTCATTGAATTTTTTTTGAAGGGTTACAAAATAAAGTACAACTTCCAAAATCCATGGTAAAACCTATGATGCTTGCAAGATAACTCCAAGTTCCTTGAAAGGGTTAGAAAGATGGTGCATGATTGAATGGATGCATGAATGCACAAACACAGGTATACACATATTCACAAACACACAGACAAAGTTCCTAGGTTCAAAGGTCGCGATCATGGAGCCAAGGTCTACCCACCCCAATAGGTGTGCACTACAGTTTCAAATGTACCTACCGAACGGGTTCTACAAAGTTCCCAGAGTCTACAATCCATCTTTCGGATATTATCGATTTTCCAGATCACTTGGTAGTCAATAATATTCTCAAGAGAATCTCGTCTGAGTGTAGTATCGCGTAGCAACTATCGCAGAAATAGACTCCCGCATAGTCCCTGCACTACGCCCTAATAGGCCAAGTTGGGTTAAAGGTAACTACGGTCCCCAGTCCCGAGGGCCTTTAGATCGAAACCATATCGTCTTCACGAATGAACTCGTTGGACAAATATTTTATTCGAGAGGGCCTAGACTGAGTGGTGAAGTCTCAATTTACTTTTTCAGGAATCGACTCCCTCAAAGTATCATTGAAGTCTCACCGTTTTCCTATCTTAATTTCACTCTAGTCCGGGGGTAGGACTTTGTCTCACCACACTAAGTACCCAAACCTGCACAAAAAGAAAACCAAGCAAGCAAATAATATATATATATATATATATATATATATATATAATAACACGAATAAACAAGTTAGGGGAAACCCTCAATAAAACATTATCATATTCCCCAGTGAAGTCGTCATTTCTGTCGCGGTGAAAATTAGATACCATAGTTATTAATGAACTAGGATCACATTTATTTTGACACCGACTTTGATTTATCCAAAGGAAAGGTTCAAGGTCAAATACCTAAAGGGGGAGATCTAAGGTTCGGGGGTTAGTTACGCCTAGGGAAGGTATTAGCATCCTAAACGTCCGTAGTACTCTACGGGAGCCTCTCGTTTTATTATGTTATCTATTGCTTGCTTGCTAAAGGTATTTGTTAAGGGAAATGACCTAGAGGTTGATGGCGATGCTTAAAAAGCAATCGACTTACAAGGGAAAAAATGGCTCGATGTGAATCGAGAGTTTATTTTGAAAAATGGTTTGAATATACGGGCGAAGAACAAAGATCGACACGACATTGTTACATCATAAATGCAAGATATGGGTGAGAGAATAGGTATCAGTAACGGTACTTAATCACAGTTAAAATATCAAGAATTAAATGCGAATTAACTTAAGAAATAAATAAAACTGTTTAAATCAAATTTTAAATAAAAAACTAACTAATTAATTAAATCTAAATGAAAACTAAATGAACCAAATTCTAATTAAAAGCTAAAAATAAATTCTAATTAAAATTGATTAGACTAAATTCTAATTAAAATCTATTTAACTAATTAATCAATTGCAATTAAAACTAATTAACTAATTTTAATAAAACTAATTCAAATAAATTTAATTAAATTAAACTCTAATTTTAATACTAAATAAGTTAAGTCTAAAAAAATAAAATAAACAAATGAAATATAAACAAAATAAAAATGGGTGTGTGAAATAGAGAAACTAAAACCCACCCAAGAAGCCCAATAGTCTTGGGGAAAGTCCAAGAAAGGGAGAGTCAAAGCTTTGACTCAGCCTTAACCGTCTGATACATTGGCTAGAGAATCCAACGATGATGAATACGAAGGTGCATCACGAACTATACTAAGGGACTTGTATGGAATCCCAGGTTGACTTATTCAGTCAACCAACACACATGGTATGCCGTGGGGGGAACATGTGGCTTGCGTTCTACACGTGGCGACGACAACTTGTAAAAAGAAAACAAAATCACTCATGGCCCACTCCTTCTCACTGCTAAATTAAACCCTCATGTTCTTCACACATATCTTAGAAAACAACAACAACCTCGTCTCACAAATTCACACTGAAGTTCAATTTTTATGCAACATCAAAATCAACACATCAATAATTGAAATTTCACGTGGCAATCGAAAGAGATTGAAGAAAAGATACCAAAATTGAAGACTTCACGGTGGAAGCAGGGCGTCTATGGTGTTATTGCCGGAACGGGGTTGTGGATCGTCGTCGTCGGCGATTTGGGGTACGCAGTGTGCTACGATTGTCGCTGCCAGCTTCTAAAGTGGGGTGGCGTAATTGGAGCTCTTCCTGTTGGTCGGTGTGTTGCGGTAATGTCGACGGATTCGCAGGTACGCCTCCTTGCTTCTGATGTTGTTCTTGATGCGTATGTGATTTCCCCTTTTCCGTGTATGTTCGTGACTTTGTATCCTTTGTGTATGATAATATTCTTACTAAGAATTCTGCTGCTTGGATAGGGTTCTGTTGATTTTATGATCCTCCGTGTGTACGTGAATCTGACTTTCCTCAGTGAATTTGGTGTATGTGAGAACTTGTGTGTTTGTCTTTTTCAATTTTTATCTGTAAACCTGCTATTTTCCTTCACTCCAGTAGATGTGAGTGTGAATTAGCATGGAAGTTGTGGTCGTATGGTTTTTTTTCAGTGGTTGTTTGTGAATGTTGTTGACACTTTCTTCTGCTCTGCTGTGTATGTGAATCTCTGATGTGTGTAAAATCTCTGTGAATTGTGGTGAGTTTTGTGTGGAAAGCTGCGAATGTGTGTGAGGGTTTTTTTCTTTTGCGTGTGAAGGTTTCTCTCTTGTGAATGTTGATTTTGGTGCCCCCTTGGAGTGAATCCTGCTACTCTTTTATAGGCTCAAACGAATTAATACGCTTATTTTGAAATTGAAGTGTGAGATCAAAATGTTGATTTATGTATGATTTTGTATTGAATGAATTTGATAACTTGCCGAGAATGTTTGATAGTGTTTTGGATTTGATTCAATTTGAAATGGTGATAATGATTCTTCCTTTTCTGTTTGATTGTGTTAAAATTTATTTTGGAAAGATTAGAGATGTGATAACATGACTATCAACGTCTTTGATATGTTTCCGTTTCCGTCTCGTCATGCCTGATTGTGTTTTGATTTATAACATTCTAATTTTGTCTTGCTTTTTGTGATTTTGCAGAACAAAGCGTTTGAACTAGTTTGAACCAGCAGCACGTTTGTTCGCGAAACAAAACTCTATTGTTCAAAACTCTGTTGTATCTTCGCTTGATTAGATTCTACATGCAGGTCCGGCTCAAACTTTATTGGTAGCAACCACACATCATCTCTTGAGAGCATGCTTTTGCATGACCGAGTAACCAGGATCAGTAGCACGAAGTTGTTAACTTCGTCTAGATGCTGCACCGCTCTTCCATATCGTTTTGCAGACTTGGACCAAATTCCGACACCAACTCAACATTTCACTACGATTTCCAATTTGTTACTAGCAGAGAAATCTCAATGGCAACATGTAGTATTGGAAATTTGGGAAATATGTAATCCACTCCATGGAATGAAAATGTAACTTCAGTAGAAAGAAAAGTTTCATTTAACATTAGCAGTGGTAATTCGTAATGCAATGAGATCCACCTGCTTGTTTGACATCAATACATCAATACATTTAGGACTTTGCCTTTTATTTCCTCAAAAAACCTTTCGGAATCATGGCTTTATCATCACCAGCTTGTTTAATTTCTAATGATCCAGAACCTCACAATACGTCAAAACGTCCAACACTATCTATGAAAATTAAATGTGAGTGGAATAAATGGACATGGAGAGATATAGTTTCTCGACAAAGTTTGAATCCATCCTTGTAATTGTAATTACATGAACTCTTGCAAATTGAGTCTTGGAATTGAACAATGTCTAACTTTGATATTTTTTAATTGACTTGAACTTGTAATCACAATTTGAATTTTGTACTTAAATCCATGGTTCTTGAAATCAATATGAATTTTTATATGAATCTTGGAACCATTTTGTAAACCTTGAAATGAAACTCAGAGGACTAAAATTCAAGGATGTATCTAAAAAACAATTAGTGCACTTTGAAAATTGCATAGAAACATTTCCTTGAACTTGTAGCTTGAGTCCTTGAACCACAAACGTCCTTGCCCGTTTGGATTTGTAAGCTTGAATTTATGAATGATGAACTTGAAGCTTGTGACTTTGAATAATAGCCTTGAACTTTAAATCTTGAATAATAAGAAACCAAAACTCAATCTTATGAGATGTACACTGAAGATGTTGAGGAATTTTGAGGCAAACAACCAGTAGAAAACTTTAAGACCTTTTGAACCAGAACCCAATAATCACATCTTGAAGTACTTGACTACGAGAACTAATACCATCAATACTTGAAATTATTGTACCTGCACAAGCTGGTTAGTGATAATAAGCGCATACACAAGACTGTATGACAAATGAGATGCGTGATATGCCATGCCGATGATGCAAAACGAAAACAGAATCTTAGGGTCAAAAATTAGGGTATGACACTCCCCTTACGCGTAAGGCTCCCTTTCCTTCACTCTCATACGCGTATGGCCTAGCCCCATACGCGTATGGCCAAATCCATTACGCAAATCACCAGAGACCTCACCATTCTGCACTCTGTTACGATTTCCACACTTCTTCACTTCCAACCAGTCCTATATTCGTTTCTACATGAATTTTAGGTCCAATTTTCATCTTTTCTCTTGTACCTAGAATTACTACATGTATTACAGGTCTATAATCTCAAATCGTTCTCCCAATTTGAATAAAAAACAACAGATCTGTAACAGATATTCATACAACAGCAACAATAACAAAACTTCATGAAAATACACATTAATTCATGCACGATTTCAGAATCATAACAGGCATATATAACAGATCAACAACACAATAGTTTGCATACAAATTCCTACGGGGTTAAGGACTCCCCACTACCCTATCATGAATAAATCACCAATATTAAACCCGTTTCTCCCCCTTACCTCGAATCTCTACAGAAAATCTGGACAATTGGGGAAGAAGATCAAGCCCTAGCACACCTTGTTCTTTCTCTCCTCTTGGTTCTCTATTCCTCGTTTCACGTGCCAAAACCTTTCTATTTTCCCTAAACCTCTTCTAATTCTCCTAATCCAAATTTTAATTAAATTAATTAATAATAATAGCAATAATAATAATAATAATAATAAAATAATAATATTACTAATATTAATTAAATTATTATTATTATTAACTATACCACTATTAGTATTAATCTAAAGGCTTTATTTCACCAACTCACCTTCCTAACTAAGGGCAACCCTTAAACGCACTCAAAACACTCCCCCAAACAAGGTCCCACAAATAAAATAACACAAGACGTCTAAATAATTAAAATGGGGTGTTACATCTTCGACACGACGAGGAAATGTAAAATGAGGTTCAACCCGGAAAAATGCACCTTCGGCGTTCGGGCAGGCAAGTTCCTCGGTTTCTACCTCACGGAACGAGGGATCGAGGCGAACCCCGACAAGTGCAGGGCATTCTCCGAACTCCTGACCCCAAACTCAAAGAAATCAATACAATCGCTAAACGGGATGCTGAACTCACTTTCCTACTTTGTGGCCAAATCGGCACAATACGCACTTCCATTTTTCAAACTCCTACGCCAGAAATCCACGTACGTTCGAATAGACCGAGGAGTGCGAGCAGACACTCATCCACCTCAAACAAGTCCTTTTGCAACCCCGGTACTCTAACGACCAGAGGGCGGGGAGACGTTATTCATATACCTCTCCATCACGAGCGAAGCAGTCAACGTGGTTCTAATCCGGGAAACCCCGACGGGCAGAAGCCGATTTACTTCACCAGCAAAGCCCTCCAAGGTCCCAAACTTAGATACTAGCAGATTGAAAAGTTCGCTCTGGCCCTCGTCACCACGGCCAGAAGACTGCGACACTACTTCTTGGCCCACACAATCGTGGTGAGGACCGAGCAACCCGTGAGAAAACTCCTCGGCCAGCCAGACGTGGCGGGGAGGATGCTCAGGTGGTCCTTTGAACTCTTCGAGTTTGACGTCCAATATGAAGGGAGAAAGGCCCTGAAAGCTCAGGTGCTGGCCGATTTCGTGGCGGAAATGACCCTCCCAGAACCATCGACCAACAGATTCCAAAAGTGGACGATCTACGTCGACGGGGCATCTAGCTCGACAGGTAGCGAAGCGGGCATCATTCTGGAAAATGAGGAAGGTACCTTAATCGAAGTCTCCCTCACATTATCCTTCCCGACGTCGAACAACCAAGCCGAATACAAGGCTTTCCTCGCCGGGTTACGGTTAGCTGAGGATCTCGGCGCCAAAGAAGTCAAAATATTCACCGACTCCCAGCTCGTGGCCTCCCAAGTGCGAGGAAAGTACCAAGCCAAGAACGACAACCTCATCGAATACTTGGCTCTGGTGAAAGAAATGATGAAAAAGTTCACCTCGGCAGAAGTGAATCACGTCCCACGCGAACACAATACTCGAGCAGATGTCTTGTCGAAACTCGCGAGCACAAAGAAAAAAGGTGGGAACAAATCCGTCATTCAAGAAGTGCTTCTACACCCAAGCATCGAGAAACCTGTTCCCGCGACTGACGTGAACGCCATTGGAGACGGCCACTGCTGGATGACCTTGGTGTACGAATACCTCACCACAGGAAAATTACCCGACGACTCCAACGAAGCCAGAGTTGTGAAGCAAAGTGCTTCTTCGTATACGATTGTCGAAGACAAGTTATATCGATGCGGCTTCTCAATCCCCCTCCTCAGATGCGTTAAGGAGCCCAAGGTCCCTGACATACTCCAAGAGATCCATGAAGGGATCAACGCGCAACACCTCGGTGGACGATCACTAGCCCGTAAAGCTCTACGACTAGGGTACTAGTGGTCCACCATGCAACAGGATGCCAAGGAGCACTTCAAGAAATGCGACAGATGCCAACGACACGGGGACATGCACCTGGCCCCGCCCAGTGAACTCAAAATGTTGTCATCCCCATGGTCGTTTTCCTGGTGGGGGATGGACATCCTCGGACCCTTCATCGTGGGTTCGTACCAAAATAAGTACCTGATCATCGGCATTGACTATTCCACTAAGTGGATCGAGGCCGAAGCCCTGGCCAAAATCACGGTCCACAACATACTACGTTTCTACAAGAGGAATATACTTGCTCGGTTCGGAGTGCCCCATGCAATCGTCACCGACAACGAGACACAGTTCACCGACAAAAACTTTCAGGACTTCGTCACCAAGCTTGGCACGAAGCAACACTTCACTTCGGTCGAACACCTGCAAAAAAAAAGGGCAGGCCGAAGCCGCGAACAGGGTGATCCTGCGGGGCCTGAAACGAAGACTGGGCGACGCCAAGAAAATGTGGGTCGAGGAGCTACACAGTGTCCTCTAGGCCTACAGAACAACCCCGCACTCCACTACCGGGGAAACCCCATTCCGACTAACTGTCACTCCCCAGGATTTTCATCCAGGTACAAACGCGAGAGTGGCGCGGAAAAACAGAGTCGCCAGCCGTGTAAATTTATCCCAAGAGAGGGAAAGGGAACACCGCATAAACCTTAGGAAGAGGGAAAGGAATGGTCATCGCAACCATAACCTGGGTTCAGGAGCCAGTTACGCGAGGGGAAGGTGCTAGCACCCCACGCGTCCATCGTACTCGATGGGATCCACGCTCGTTGTCTATTCTAAGGGTAAGTTATACTATCATCTAGGGCTGTACTAAAACGGAGAGGGAAAGACAAAGACCGACTCGGTAGGACGTCGACGTCCTAGGCCTACGTACCCCCTTTGTGCAATGGGGAATTCAGAGTCAACGTAGTTCAGACCAAGTTCTTTTTGTGTTTTTTATGAGCGACGTTAAGCTCGCGTCCGGCAGTTAGGGTCGATGCCTGTTTGCGACTCAGACGGAAAGTAACGTGCCCTTTTTGAAAATAGCCTTTAAGTTGAAGGTCCCGAAGGACAAAAAAGTTTGAAGTTGGTTTGTGTTTTTTATGACAGAAGTGGCTTAAGTTAGTTCCTAAGCTGCATTGCACCAAAGTCTAGGGCACAGGGGCGAATACTTAACGCATCGTCCCAAGACAGGACGCTCGCTAAGCACTCTAGAAAGATGAGAGGAAGCCCCTCATTTCTCATTCCCCATACTTAAGGCTCGTGCGCAATACACCTTATTCTTATTAAGTGTTTTAAAGAAATTTGAGATGAGAAGAGAGAAGACACGAGGGTGACTCTAAAGGAGACTATGAATCCTAAAGTTATCATGCATGGGTGGCCTATGGTTAGTGAGGTTCAACCTAAACCCTAAAGGAAGAAGATAAGAGAGAAAAAGGTAAGGGTGACCATGGACACTTATCCATACCCTTAAGGAACTTACCTTGATCCTGCATAAAAGGTTAGTGAGAAACAGACATGAATAAGAGAAATGAGGTGAATGAGAATCAAGCAATGACAAACAATAATGAGAATAATCCAAACATGAATCAAAGAAACAAAGAACAACCCCAAAGCAATTGGCACAAATGCCTTTTCAAACAGATAACCATATAAGGTCAAAGATGCGCCTGCAAGAAAATCTCAAGCGAAAATAACCCCGATAATTAGAAAAATGATTCCTAAAATTCCCAAATTAATCATTAAGGTTCCTCAACCAGAGGCAAACAACAAATAAAAAGTCCCTGCAAAAATTCAAAATGTTAGCCATTCAACTAATCATACAAAACTCAAGTAAGGGATAGGATTCAATGTGCCAAAGAGAAGGACCTAAATGCAATATGAAGTGATTTTAAAAATGATAAAAAATATTTTTAAGCACTTTAAAATGTTGATGAATGAATGCAAAAAGAACGGATAAAAAATGTTTTGTAGATGAGGAGAATGAAAATAAAGAAATTTATGCATGCATGAGATGTGTAATTAAAAAGAAGTTGAATTAAACAATTAATTTGAATGATAAAAAATAAAATAAAAATAAAAATAAAATTAGTGAAAATTTTATTTAAATAACAAAAATGATGAATGAAATTTATAGTAATTTTTAAATGCAATTTACTATTTTTTATAATTAAAAATGAAATATGATAAATTAAATAAAATGAAAAATGAATTAAAACGTGCTGGGGGTGTGTCTAGTAAAAGAAACAAGTTGGAATTGTAATTGGGCTGAAGGGCGGGGTACGAATAGCAGAGGCCCGCCCCATGCTTATCAGAAAAAACAAAAAACAAAAAAGAGAGCTGGACTTACCGTGGACGTGCCATGTGCGACGCACATGGTCATTTTAATGCGGTGGCATCATGGAGGCCTCATGATTCATCCAACGGTCTACCGCGGGTCAACACATACAAAAAGTAAAATAAATAAAAACCCCTATTGGCAGAACACGGTAGGACTGGTGGGGTGGTGTATATGCAATCATTAATTAGAATTCAGAAAAAAAAAATAATAAAAAGGAACACTTGGCACGATCGGGACCGTTAGATTCATGGATCGGACGGCTGGGAGTCATCTTCTTCGTTTGACCCTTGGTCGGCCGGCCACCACACCTCGCCGGAGCTCCACCGCCGGCCGTCACCTGCAACCACCCAACCTGCCCAGAAAATGCGTATGGGTACACTATCCGACCCAGAATTTCGCGAGGAATCCAAATATGGCCTTAAAAATCACAAATTATTAGTGTATAATAAAAAACGCATGGAATTATGTTAGGGCATCAAACTTTAAATCATCATAGCAAGCCATACAGACACCCATAATTAAAAATAATTATATCAGAACGATCAGTGATGAAAACACAACAATATTCACGTAAAAAATTGGAGTTTTAGGATCCTTCAAAATCCTTCAAACCGGAGATGGCATACCTTCAAACTTTGCTTTTGGCTGCGAATGGAGGTTGATTTTCACTCTAGGGACTACCAAGAGAAGCTTTGTGGAAGAATTCTGGAGAAACTCCTTGTGGATCGTGAGTTGTGGTGAGAAATCCTTTTTTAGGGTTTTCTTGAGAACTCCCCCAATTTCACGTGCATCCTCAACCAGTGCATCTTTAGGTTTAAATAAGCTAGGGTTTTCAGTTGAATACGAATTGGGCCTGGGCAATTCCATGTTTAATGATTTTTGAATTATTTCATTTAATATTGAATTTTAACTAATTAAATCCAATAAAAATAAAATAAAATGAGGAAAAATCAAATATATGCTCTTTGGGTCGTGCATGGCTTTATGTTTGAGTTTGGTTTAAGAAACTTATGGCCCATTTGTCAAAATTTGGATTTTAGGCATAGTTTGCTTTGTGCACCTCCTCAAAATTGTCCAACTTTGACTAAGCATAACTCCTTCAATTTTTAGCTCCTTAATGCAAACTAATACTTTTTAGAAACCTCAAGATGTCCTCTAACCAACCCTTTTGGTCCCATGTCAATTTGATCTTCCATGTTCAAGTTATGAGCTTTTGAAAAAGGTTGACTTTTGTTGACTTTCAAAATGACCTATAATGTCTTGGCTCATATCTCCCGAATGAAGCATTTCTGGACTTGGCTCGTGAGACACAAAGTTGTAGGGAATTAAATTTCCTTCAAGATGGGCTTTGGTTGAGGAATTTTTGATGAAGTATGTGGAAGTTAGGCCTGGTCAAAGTACAGTTGACTTTTACTACAAAAACCCTAATTTAGTAACTCCCGATTCTTGATGATTCTGAGGTTTCCTTGATGAATCATGATCAACCCTTGATCAAATGATGAATTTCACCCCATAATCTTGATGTTGACCAAAAATCTTGAGGTTTGACCTTGTGTTGACCACATTTGACTTTTTGACCAAGTTACCTGATTTTCAATCCATTGGCCAATTGAATTTCTCCTAAATCAAACTGATGGACAATCTTCCACTCCTAGATACTTAGGGACCCAAGAAATACCATGGAATCAAGTCTTTCCCAAAAAATCAGAAATAAACTGACTTTATAGCAAACCCTAGTTTGTGGCACCCTCAGTCTAGGAGGAAATAACACAGTCTCCAAATTCAAATTCCTCTGAATATGATGTGTATCCTCTCCAACAAAGATAAGATATGCCATTTGCTGATGATAAAAGCCCAAGGAGCTTGCCCATTGAAGCAATAAACCCAAGAATTTCAAAACCTTAATCCATGCACTGGTTAGGGGGAGTAATCCACTTGAGATCCCTTGCCACCTGTGAACCCCTGATGATGTAGTAGACCAGATAAGACTTTTCTGAACTGCCTCAGGCACCTGGACCCCATGCTAATGATATGCATACATGATAATGCAAAAAAATGAAATGAAACATAAGCCAGTTAGTAAAAAAGTAAGGAGGGCAAATTTTGGGGTGCAACACTAACCTGCGGAACCGAGGCGGTAATCCTAGTGGAAATAAGGGAACCCTCGAGAATGACTGAGTCTCCCCTCGATGAGGAGATGAACGATGAGGCCCTCCGGGAGGACCTCGACCTAGTCGAAGAGATACGGTCGGACGCGTCCCTCCGCGAGGCCTCGCTTAAACAAAAGATAACTTTATGCCATAACAACAAAGTTATTAAGCATGAAATTCAGGTAGGCACCCTCGTCCTACGAAGGAACCAGAAGGATTCGCGTGAAGGCAAACTCACGGCGAACTGGGAGGGGCCTTATCGGGTCCGCGCAAAAACAGGGACAGAAGCCTACTACCTCAAAAATCTACATGGGGAGGAACTTGCTTGACCATGGAATGCTGAAAAGCTTAAACAGTACTACAGTTAAACACTGCCTGCGACCCATCTGCGTCGCGACCACGGGGGCGCACTAAGGTACAAGCGCGACTCCCCTCCTCGACACAAGAAGACAAAGGCTCGCGTTGTGTGTGCGCAAGGACCCTTTATCCGACGAGGATACCTCAACCGAGCTCCACCATCATTGTACCAGCTAGGCAGGGCACCCAGCTAGCGATGGGAAGCCCGCGCCACGAAGCTAAGACCTCTACCGAGCTCTTAGCCTCATCGAAGGTCGGAATACAGCTCCGACCACTCGACTAGTACCCTACACTATCGAGGATCAACGAAGTCGAGCAAAGGCCCTAAAATACTTAGGCAAAATAAATTAATAGTGTCACACCCTAATTTTTGACCCTAAGATCCCCGCCTTGTTCTTTGCATAACATATTAAGTCAATCATTCGTGCATAACTAACCGTTTTACCTAGTTATTGTCTGTTTGTTTCATTTATGAGTACAGGTGTTGCTGCAGAAGATTCAAGGTCCTGAAGGTTGTGCTGTTGTGTTGTGTGTGTGATCGCGGAGGTTCTCTGGTCCTGGGAGATTGTGCCCTCGCCTTTTTTGATCCCTAAACCACTAAAGTCCTTCTTCCCTCCAGATTTCTCAGAGATTCCCCCAAGGAGGATTAGGGATTCCTATCTTTTGGTTTTGAGCATAGTCATGCGAGGACTGGTTAGATTTCTGTATAAAAGAGTTTGGACTTTTGGTAGTTTGTAAATCATGCATCTTATTGGCCCTCGTTCAAGAATTCAAGCTTAATTTGGAGAAATTGTGAATATTTGATCTTATGTGAATAAGTCTCATCAAAATGCACAAGACTCGACATCAAATCATTATGAGATTCAAGTATTTACATTCAAGGAGTTTCACTTTGAAGTTTAAGTTGATCCACGATATTCAAGTTCAAATCCGAGATTCCAAGTTTATTCTAAGTTCCACGTCAAAGTTATAATTTCATCAAGGTCGAGTGTGAAAATTATTTCCAAATTCAAGAACTTCACATGACTAACACAAGAGCAAGGCATTTCAGGTTTCAAAATTCATGCTCACATCCAAATATTTCCACAAATTGGGAAGTTTCTTGCCAATTAATACATCTAGTACAAAGTTCAATTTTAAGATGAAGTTCCATATCAAAGTTCACTTGGAATTCACAAGTCCAAGGGAGGAAGTCACCAAGTGATAATAGCCAAGGCAATTGCACATGATGGTGTTAGTGCACACCATATGTTGAGTCCATGCGCACTGCCGATATAATTTTGTGACCAGCGTGGTCAAACAATAGTAGTGGGTTATATGTGCATATATGAAGTATATTACAACACCATGCTCAAACGTCATACATCGTTTTCAGTTCGTATTGGATTGATAACAATAAATTTTGTTTTTATGACCTTAATTTGATTTTCCATTCATTAACAAAGCAGTGGGATGGAAATAAAAATCAGTTTTGTTCATATAAGAAATTTTGAATACAATGAAGGATAATGACGTCACTCATTCACTGTCACTTCCTAAAGTACACCTTCGCCACTAATTTGCTGCTAAGAATTTGGAGTTCACCTTGAGTCTAAACTTCAGCGTGCTTTGGGCCAGTGGAACTTCCCTTGGAGTTTCATCTTTCGAAGTACACCGTCCAGCTACATCATTGGAAGAAACTTCACTGTCTTTCTTCATCGAGACATCTATCAAAGCTGCCATTACGTCACGAGACGATTTCGAACTATGAGAAGCATCTCCAATTCTCGCAACAGGAGCCATATTTCAGGGCACTTTTCTGTTATCAGGCAGCCATCAAGTTAGACTTGGCAAGGATAGTACTTTCACCATATCCGTAACCTGTTCAAATGTCGGGGAGAAACCGTGAAAGTTCCGTTTGAATTCCAAGGCAGAAGCATGCCTAGGTATCATTTGCACTAATGAGCAACCTGGACAGACAAGAACTGATAGAAGTTAGCTGCAGAATTGAAAATAGATGCGGAAGCTACCAGCGTTCAACCAACCTGCCATTTAAATCAACACAGTGAGCCTAATGCCTACATTAGTTCTTGCAAATATATAAAGTAGAATGATGGAACACAAATTGCCCAAGCATTACACCATATCAGTTACAAACCAATCATCACCAATTACAATCAATGCCATCAGAATTCCAAACTGCATAAATACCCAGCCCTCATCTCCCCTAGTATCACAAGTTATTAGGAAACACTAAGAAACTTCATAAAAAACCATCAAGCTCACGAGTTCCCACACAAGTCCGAGGCACAAAGAAATAACCAAGCATCAGCTAAGTCACATACCAGTAGTTGTAATTTGATTCCAAAGAGTGAGAAGGCATTATCGAAGTCGCTTGATTTTTTTTAAAGGGTACGGAAGAATTTCTCAAAGTCAAGAGATTAAGTCCTATCTGCCACGTGATGCAAACTGTGGAAATAGAAGTGGATAATCAGTATATAATTTCAAGCTTTCCAAATCCTAAAATGGAAGCAATCACAAAATCCTCAATGTTTGTGAACTGAGTAAAAAACAAGGGGACAAGGACTTAAAATCTTTCCAAAACATCCACAGACATAACGAATTGAGAAGAGAAAGAAATTCAAACAGGTTTCAGACATGTTCAGCCAGAATTGGAAAGATTTTATCATACCACCAGTACAAAATCAATAGCATTTGTTTCACATTAATTTCAAAAAATCAAGAGTTTTTGCCTATAAAAGAAGAGGCATATCATAATAGAGGGGGGGAACAAGTGATCACACACATACGCTACACAAACTTGCTCATCCAGTTTCATCAACTTCACAAACCTGTGCAAAACCCAAAACGATATAATTCATACATATACCCGTGAAGCACCCAGAGAAGACTCAAAACGGTACCAAAATCTCACACAATTTTACAGTGTTCGCATACACAATATCAAACTGTTTGCAAACATTCATAAAAACCGCACACCAGTCACAACATCAACAGAACATCACGCCTTCATACGATTTGGGACATCCATACAAGACACCAACAATTTCAAGGATTCACAGCAGCACAATTCGAAAGGCATAGCAGTACAGAGGGATCAGTACACACAAGGCATTGCAGAAAAAAACAATTATCACACAATTTATAACACAGTTTCAAACACGGTTTTGAGAGGAGGATCACGTAGTAGTATTCGCAGAAGAAGGACATCATAAAACCACCCAGGGGAGATAGAGACACAGCGGTTTGCACACAGACAGAGCACAATACACACACACACACCAAGGAGAAGAGGATTCGTGAAAGCACATACCTGATTCAGATAACTCTTTAATCAGCGGCTCGGCTCTCTTTTATGATTCACATTTTTTTCTCTGATCAACACCTTGTAATTGTAACTCTCAAACATAGTGGATTGGGGTATCGGGATGTGTAGGGTTAGGGTTATGTTTTGTTTGATCGAGAGAGATGAGAAGGTAGCGGCGGCGCAATTAGGGTCTCCAAACCCTAGTTGCCGAGAGGGATGGACGAAAGAGATAGACGAGAGAGTGAGAGAGGAGAGTCCGTTTGGTTTTCTTTTGATTTGTTGACTCGATCCTGTACACGCCACACACACTTCATCCTGTGCGCCCTCCCTTTTGGGCCCTTGGATCCGTCACGATCTCATCACGCGGCCACAAGTTGAGGGTCTGCGATAGACCCTCTCCCACGGCGAGCCACCTGATCTCTCCGTTTAATATTCATCCTTTTATTAATTTAACTTTTTTTTTATTAAATAAATTCATCAAATATTTTTTTTATTAAACGTAACTTTTATCTAAAAAAATAAATTTAGAACCTCTCTTTTTTTAATTAAAAGAAAAATCTCTAAAAATCTTTAAAACATTGAAACTAAAATCTTTTAAGAAAAACTTCATAAACTTTTTTTAGTATAACTTTAAAATTAAATGGTAATAAAACTTTTATTTATAAAAAAATATTAAAAGTAAAATCTTTTCTAATTAATATGAAGACTCTTTTAATACTCTTTTTTTCTCTTTTAACATGACTTGAAAACTAATAATGAAACTTTTAAAATAATTACCCCCTTTTTAAATAAGAAAACCCTTTTTATTAACTTTGTTAATACAACTTTAAAACTAAAAGATAATAAGACTTTAAAAATAACTAAAACTTTTAGCGAAAAGAAGACTTTAAAATAATCTCTAATACGCCTCTAAAATAAAAATAAACCTTTTAGTAGATCAAAACTATTTTCTCAATAAACTGATCCCCGTTAGAATTCTCTGCGCTAAAATCGTATGTTTGAGTGGATTAGGCTAGAACTTGATTGATATTATGCTTTGCTATTGCTTTTGTTTATCATTATGTATGATGTATGCATTGCTTTTAGTGTTCTAAACCTTTCAAAAATTTAAAATTCTCGATCCAACGTCGAGCCATTTTCCACCCTTGTAAGTCGATTGCCTTCGGGCATCGCCATCAATCTTTGGTCACTAGACACAAGACTAGCCCACTTTGCTAGCACCCTCGCTAAATCTCATATAATCGATTGCATTAATATCCAAGGGAAAATCCCATGCATGATAATCAAATTATTGTGCATGGTGCATTTCATTTGCATCATACCTCCCCATAGGTTTTACACCCTTAAGATAAGATTATTTAGACAACTTTAGGATAGACTTCCTAAGTTAGTCCCCCCTAAGTTCGATTTTACAATCGAACTTTAGCTCACCTAATTCCCCACACCAGAGAATTAGATGTGAACCATCTCAAAGAAGGGACATACAATCCCATACCCCACAAATACAAATAATTTTCTCAAAACTGTGGTGGTTTCTTAAGATGATGACTCATCTTTTCTCCTAAACCTTTAAACAACTTTAGAATCCTTTAGAGAGGAACTACATATGCTCTGATTCCTTCCCGACAGGATATGTAGGCACAAGATGCGATATCTTGTCGAGCACGCTTAGGAATAGAATTCTAGGTCACCTACCCTTAAACCCTTAGAAAAACAAAAAAAAAACAAAAAACATAAATAAGCAAGAGGTTCCTGTAGAGTACTACAGATATCTAGGGTGCTAACACCTTCACTAGGTATAACCAACCCCCGAACTTTAGAATCTTAGTTTGTATTTGCATTGCATTGTGGGTAATTCGATCTTTCTCCCTTCCCTTGGATAAATCAAAGACGATGGTGAAATAAAAGAAATGTGATCCTAGTTAATCAATAACTATGGTATCCAATTCTCATTGCGACAAACAGATATATAATTAACATAGAAACATCATACATAAGATGAAGAAAGACAATGCATTGGAATCGGGCAGAACCCCATTGTTCAAAGAGTACATGCAAAGTTACCATAAGCCTCTGTCTCGCAGACCGAGCAGAAAGCATTACAAAACACGACACACAGGCCGAACTAAACAAAACCAGAAAGGAAGTGGCACGCAGGCCAAACAAACAAAAGCTTAAACAACTATCTCCTCCTCAATCCGGGCCTTCATCTCCCCATCACCTCCACCATCATCATCCTCGTCCTCGCCTGGTACGACCACCCTTTCGTCGACCACACGGTGGAATAGATTAACTCTTTCAAGGGCGAGCTGGACTGCCGGATTCTCAGCCTTGATCTGCGCCACCGCACTATTAACACCCACCTCGAGGCCCTCCAAACAGTCTTGCTCGAGCTCCCAAACCTTGGCGATCAGAGCACCATGGTCGACGAGGTGCCTCTCTTCCTCTGTCTCATCCTCTGCTGGATTAGCAGCAGCCTCCAACTCGGCAACCTTGTTTCAGAGACGGTCTCGCTCCTCTTGAGTTATCTTCAACTCTGCATTTATTTCTTTAAGCTCATGGAGGACGCGTACGTGGTTCTCGCACCTCGTCTTGGCCTCTAGCGGGTCGCTCTCAGCTTTGTTCTTCTCCTTCTCGAGGGCGTTGTACTCGTCCCGTAGCCTTTGCAGGTCAAAAGTTGGGCTTGTCTCATTATTCAGGACCAGAGCGGTCTCAAAAACTCACATCATGGTCGCCAAGTCCTCGGTAAACACCTTGCTCATGGCCGCTCTCTTAATACCTAGAATCGCTTTCGCCTCAGTGTCGGCCACAACAGGGGGGTCCCTCCGAAGAAGTCCCGCTGGAGGTGGTAGGAAGGCAACATGAACTTCTCAATGGGCACAGGCTCCTCGAGGTCCACGAAGACAGGCCCCTCGGTGCGCGGCCTCTTAGAAGAGGTCCCCTCTGGGGGGAGACTGACTACATTAAGGAGAAGATGAGCCACTTTCTCGCCCGACAGGTACCGCCGTCTGTATAACTTCTTGGACCCGACCTTTATTTCTCTTTGCACCCCGGGTGGCTGCCAGCTTCATGATGCGCTCACTCGCGTTCGACATTTGGCCTGCGACAAGAAACAAGAAACAAGTCAGTATAAGAAAAAGAAACGGGGTGAACGCCAGAGCAAAACAGAGGGCTACTACCTAAAAACCTCATGGCTTCGTCTTTAGACTTGCATTCGAGGAGGGCTTTAGTGTTGATAAAACGGGGCTCAGTAGCGACCCGCCCTCGGGCGTCGAGGACAAAACTCCCGTCTTTGTTGATACACTTGGCCTGAGTAAAGTCGGCGACATACTCGACCAGCTTCGTGAACGACTCTCGGTCCTCGATGCATAACTCGTTGGGCTTCACGATGTAGCTATCTGTGATACTCTCGAAGTGCACCTCCTCCCACTCCAGGGGGAACTTAGACTCAAATCTTTCCTCCCCCATATCGTTGGTCACGATGTCGAACAGGGACCCAACGGCTCTGTGTGTGGCGGGCATGATATAATAAAACCTGTCCTTAAAGCAGCGGACATAATCTAAATACGCCTTGAACAGTTTCCTCGGCTGCTTCAAGGAAACCCAGTTGTGTCGGCCGTTGGCAATTGACCGTTGCAGGTGGAAGGTACGGAAAAATAGAGAAAGAGTGGCCCCGGCGCCGAGATAGTCACACACGAGCTTAAACGCTCGCACGAAGGCCATCGCGTTGGGGTGGAGCTGGGAGGACGCCAGACGCAACCAGTGGAACACTCCCCGTTGGAAATCACTGAAAGGGAGACGGAGGCCGACTTCTTTGAATGTAAATTCATACATGGGAAACCTCAATCCCCGGAAGCTCGAGCATATACGATGGTGCTCTCTGGGTTTAAAGACCGTCCAGTTTGCTGGAGAACCCATGACGACGTCCTCGACAAGCGCAAAGGCATCAGTGTCGTCGAGGGCGAACCGCGATCTGATTCTTAGGGGCTCTTCCCCTGCCCAATCCACGGGCGTACGATTTGGTTCCTCCCTAGGTTGATGTACGAGCTCTTCTAGGTCAGGTTCGGTATCTATCTGAATAATGCCCGCGAGCCTCATGGCCATTTTACCAGAAAAGCAGAGGAGCACAGTGAATTTGACTTCCGAAATCAAATCCACCCTTCCACCGCAAATCAAGTGAAAGGGTGTGGAGGGCGCCGAGCAGCCCAGGTGACTCTCCCCGACATTAAGTCAAGAACCGCCCAACCAACAAGATCTAACGGGCACGGGGCTCCTCGACGAAGCATTCATCAGCTCCCTGGGACATTCATCGCATATCCCCAGAACATTCATCAGCTCCCCGAGACATTTATCGCATGTCCCCGGGACATTCATCACCTATCCCCGAGGCATTCATTGCAAGCTTCAATAAACCAACGAAATCCCCCTAGAGTCTTCGGTACATACGCCGAAAACTTCGTGAATGAAGCCGGAAACTCATGTACTTGCCGAAAAACTCATGAAAGTCCCCGGAATAGCTAAACGCCACTCTAAGAACTACGTCCCTCCCCGGAAAATAAATGGTAAAATCAAACTGCAATAGAAGGGACGAGAAAACTTACTTGGTAGTTAGGAGTAAGGCTATCGGGGAGCGCTTGACAACCGCGGCGGCGGCGGTGATGTCGGGGTCAGGAAAGAGCTTGAAGGTCGTAGGAGACTGATCAGTGGAATGAAAGCGTGCAAATGACCCGGACTCGCCACCTATTTATATTCTTAACACCGGACTCGGGGCGTCTCTAGGTACTTGAGTACCCCTACTACTAGCCGCCCTAGGCATTGATGACTCGTGCCACATGGCACCATGAATCCCCGTGTACGCCTTTTCAGCTCTCTACGTGCTCGCGGCCTCAACGCGACCACTTCTTTCCATCTTAACTGCATGGTCGACCAAGATGCCAAAGGGGAACATCCCCGACAAAAGGTGACCTATGGATGCCAGACGGACACACGACCCCGCGACTCCCATCTCATCCTGTGTCGCCGACGTCCACCACCAACCCGGTGTTTCGAGCACGAACCTCACTTACTATCTCCTTGACAAGTGGGCCGACCCTTAAGTCATTACTCTGACACTTCGGAGCAACGACTTAGGGGGACTCTTGTTCTGGACTGGGCCAGCGTCTGCCCATCCAATACTACGACAAGAGGCCCATTAAGGCCAAATTCCCTCTCTCGTCGAGCACACTCAGATACCATTTATTTCGGGCAGAGACTACATGACTCAGAGAGAGAATGAGCATCCTTCCCATGTACTCCACGTGCTCCCCCGCAGGGACACGTCATCAGGTGACTACCCACCTCCGAAAGAGTTGGTCTATCCACTTTCTAGAGATCTCTGAGCAATTACTCCAGGGCGAAGACCACGTGCTGGTCTTCCCTACGCCACGTAAGCCCTGACAGTTATCTGCATTGGGCCTAGCAACCCAACCCAGTGCAGACGATCGTTGGCCCAGCGCTGGGGGCATAATATAAATACCCTCTTTCACTAGAGGGTCAGGTATTCTGATTCTCACTTTCACTGCCTTTTGTACTTGCTTGCTCCGTTCCTGACTTTAGCATCGGAGTACCTTGCAAGTACACCCCCTCCCACTATCTCATCATCACCGGAGTAGTGGAGCTCACGACATTTACTGGACACCGATCTACTTTCTGATCAGGTACGATTATATATATATATATATATATATATATATATATATATATATATATATATATATATATATATATATATATATATATAAACATTCTCATATTACATAGAACATGACATATAAGATGAATATAGATATTAAGTCTATAAATATAAAATATTAGTTTCAGAAATAATGTGGACACATGATATAAATACAATACATTTTCTAAATTATAATATAGTGAAAATGTAATTAAATATTAATGTAATATATTTTAATGTAATTATGTAATTTATAAATATAAGAAATTTGAATACGAATTAAACACAGTATTTGCTAAAATTAGATATATACATTTTAATTGCTAATAATAAAAATTATATTGAAATTGCTCAAATCCCAAATATTAATACATATCTGATAAATATAAAAATTACAGTTGGAACATTAAATAATTAAAACTAAATGATTAATAATAGAAACACATGTGAAAAGAAGACGGTTTTCTTCATGCATCAATCTTTTGGCCACGTCTCAATAAATTTATGTAGAGCGTCTGAGAATCGGAGTGGTAGTGACATATCAATGTATCTCCCACCTTAAGATTTTTTTTGGTGTATGTGAACCAGCCATAACCGATGTACATTTGCAACCTACCTCTATCTAATTTAATTATTTCACAGTTATAGAAATTCATAGTCTGGAGATCCATTAGAGTACACTGAGTTTGATCTGGATGAAGACTGTTGGAGCGGTAAAGCGACAAGCAACAAAAGTTTTGGAAGTATTTTTCCGGGAATTTATCGTGTCCACAGAGATTGGTGTTATTGAACTGTTGTTCGACAAGTCTCGCGTTTATGAGTTTGGATTAAATTGGTTAAAGTAAAAGCAGAAAAGTAAATATGAATATAAAAAGAATTCATTAATCAGAGAGAAGAAATTTATATGGTATGCATATAATCCACTCCTCACAAACTTAAACTGACCGACCAGTTATACTCAACCTACAATACTCCTCAATATTATCCAGCATCGCTCACAACAGTGTCCATCTCTGACACGTTGAGCTGAGAGAACAACCGTGTTACCCTCGTCGACGCTCTCGCACCCGACTCGAGATACGGAGGCATTAAGCTCTGACACCCATAAAGATTGTTAGCTCTAAATCTATCTCTAGCATTCAGAAACTAACAAATAATCATCTCTAATCAAAGTTTGCGATGTTTATCTCTAACACAACCCAAACCCTGAGCATAATGCAAAAATCAAGGACAATCACCGATAAAGATTTGTAAAGCAAATTAGATACTAGATACAACGTCATGGGCGACAAATATACATAAGATCAGAGTAAATATGTAACACCCCAAATTTCGTAAGAATAGTTATTTAATTTATTTAAATATAATATTCGTGAATTTTTGTGAATTTTGGTGGTTTGTGTTGATGTTGGTATTTTGTGGAATTTTGGATATTTATTTAAATAATAGTATATAATATGGAATATATTAGTATTATTATTAATTTAAATAATATTAGAAGGATTAAGGGTAAATTGGACTTTTAAGGAGGAGTTAGTGAGGGTAATATTGGGAAAGCCCGTTTTAGAAGCCCAAGGGTTAGGTTTAACAAAAGGAGAATTTGAAAGAAATAGGATTCATTTTTGTTAGATCGTGAAAATAAGGAAAAGACCAGAGCTCTGAGGAAATAGGGAAAAGCTTAGGATTCGAGAAGGTTTCCAAGAACTCAAGAAAGAAAGCTTGGAATCGACAATCTAAGGTACGGGGAGTATTGCCTTTCATTGTTTTCAATATAGGAATTCAATGTCTTTAAAGCTGATTTTTGAGGTGTATGTGGGTTTGTGGGTTTATGAGTAAATTGATGATTTAGGTGTTGTTTTTGTGGATTGATGATTAATATGAAGGGTTAGATTGAATTTGATAAAAGTAGGCCTTCGAGGCTAATTTCTCTGTTGATGTTGTTTTGACCTCGTAGGGAAAGGGATTTATGGAAGTTATGAAGGTAATTGGGTTTGTGAAGGTTTATGTGAAATTGAAGCTTAGGATAGTGTAATAAATCGGCTTAATAGTCGTAGGTTTTGTGTCCTTATTGCCTTAATGCCTTAGGGATGTTTTGGGGTAAATGAGGCTGAACCCGTAAGATTTTGGGGCCTGATGTGCTACTGGTGCGTAGCAGTGATTGCAGGAAATCGCGACCCCGCAAAGCGAAGGAATCCTTTGCAAAGCGAATACTCGCCCCAGACTCACAAAGTGAACATTCCAGCGAATGCCTGTTGTTTGCGAAAATATTTTATGATTCTTGTGTTGTCTTGTTGTTTTGAGCTGTGATTATTCTGATGAATTACCATGATTATATTGATGATTATGAGATGATGATTTCATGATGTTTTGATGAATAAATGATTATATGATTAACCTGAGATTTTGATGAATGATGATGCACATAATGACTTTTATTGATGATGATGATGATAATGATGTTGTGTATCATGCATTCATAGCATTCCATACTTTGGTCTATGGTGGCTTCAATCCCATTGTGTGGATGTGAGGTAATTTTGACGTGCTCCGGTTCTTGTGCAGAATCGATCCTAATGACGGGGATCTTTGGAGGGCGATGGCCTAGTGTCCATCGACTTTGCCGAATTGGTACCACATGCATGAGTCTTGTTGTGCATTGCATTTATCTGGCATTGATGTGATTTATGATATCGTGATTTTAATGTTTTCCTTTGTGATGACCCTGATGATGTTGTATAAGATAATGACGCCATTTTATGCATATCCTGTTTTTATATTGATTATAATGAATTGTGATTACTCACTCTGCCTGTTTGAATATTGCCTCCACGTGGGTAACGTGCAGGTGATCAGGCTTAGCTGTGGATGCCTTCGAGGACTTTTGGAGTTTATTTGCTTTGGTCGATGTAGAGGATCTTGCTCTGATATTGTAACATCGGGTTGGGTTGTTGAGTCGAACCATGTTGAGTTGTTATTTTTGTTGTTATTTGATTATTATGGTCTTTATTTTAAAAAACCCTTTTGATTTTGGATTATTGTGGTTATGGTGGTTCCGCTGCTATTTGATGGATTTTTGATTATTTTAAGGAAAATCCGTTGTTTACGGAGCAAATGTTTTGATTTGAGTTTATTGAGAAATGTGCACCATTCGGAGGTGATTTTTACTCTGATCATTTGTGTATTTTGCCATGTATATTTGTGGGGTAGAAAAGGGTGTTACATTAGTGGTATCAGAGCAGGTCGGTCAGTCCGGCCAGGTTTTTACTTGATGTCAGTCCCCTGTCAGTCGACGAGTGTGTGTACACTGTTAATGTTTTGCTCCTTCTAACCTTGTTAGTGGTGTGCAGGATGGCTGGAAGAAATGATCATGCTATTGTTGATGCGTTGGAATCGGTTGCTCAAGTAGTGGCTCAGCTAAATCCGAATGGTGGGGTTCCAGATGAGTTTCGTGCTTTAGGGAAGTTTCAGAGGAACAATCCACCGACTTTTGTAGGTACTCATGATCCAGCAAGTGCACACAAGTGGCTGAAGGCGATCGAGAAGATTTTTCGGGTGATGGGGTGTACAGATGAGCAACAAGTTCAGTTTGGAACGCATATGCTGGAAGAAGAGGCCGAGGATTGGTGGGATAACACCCGTCAGAGACTCGCAGATGTTGGCACTGTGATAACCTGGGCTGTGTTTAAGCATGAGTTTTTGGGAAAGTATTTTCCAGAGGATGCTCGTGGCAAGAGAGAAGTGGAATTCCTTGAGCTGAAGCAAGGAGACATGACTGTGGTGGAGTATGCTATGAAGTTCGAGGCACTTGTGAAGTTTTGTCCACACTACAACCGTGCTGATGCTGAGATGTCCAAGTGTCTCAAGTTCGAGAATGAGCTGAGACCGGAAATTAAGCAGGGTATTGGGTATCAACAGATCTGTAGGTCTGCAGGTATGCTGAGTTGGTGAATAAGAGCAGAATCTACAATGAGGATAGCCGAGCTCGATCTGCTCACTACAAGCAGTTGAGTGAGAAGAAATGGCAGTATAGGGGGAAGCCGTATATAACTTCAGCTGACAAAGGGAAGCAGAAGGCTTCAGAGGGGAAAAAGTCAAGTGGGAGAGTAGTTCCCATTTCTGGGAAGTGTTATAAGTGTAGTGAGCAAGGCCACCATGCTGATGTGTGCACCAATAGTGTGTTGAGGTGCTACAGATGTGGCAAGAAGGGTCCTAGAGCTATTAATTGCAAAGATGCTGATCCAACCTGTTTCAATTGTGGTGAGAAAGGTCATATCAGTACCCAATGTCAAAAGCCGAAGAAGACCATTACTGCCGCTCAGACCAGTGGCCGGGTGTTTGCTTTGAGTGGTGCAGAAGTGCCAGAGAAGGGCAACCTGATTCGAGGTACTTGTTTTATTAATAATATCGAGTTGATTGCTATTATTGATACTGGTGCTACTCATTCTTTTATCTCACTTGAATGTGCTAATAGACTGGGTTTAAAGTTATCTGATATGAATGGGAATATGGTAATAGAAACTCCAGCTAATGGTTCTGTTACTACTACCCTTGTGTGTTTGAGATGTCCTTTGATGATTTTTGGGAAGAGTTTTGTGATGGATTTGGTGTGCTTACCCTTGCACCAAATTGATGTAATCTTTGGAATGAACTGGTTGGAGTTCAACCGTGTTCACATCAACTGTTATAATAAGACTATGGAGTTTCCTGAGTTTGGCGATAGTGGAGAGTTGATGTTTTTGTCTGCTAAACAAGTAGACGAACTTATGGAAGACGAAGCCCTGGTGTTTGCAATGTTTGCATTGTTGCAGATTGATCATGAAGCTGCGAATGTCGACTTACCTGTTGTATGTGAATTCCCAGATGTGTTTCTGGATGACATCAGTGATTTGCCTCCAGAACGTGAAGTAGAGTTTGCAGTGGACTTAATACCAGGTACGAGTCCAGTGTCTATGACTCCTTTTCGGATGTCAGCTTATTGTCATACCCCAAATTTGTCCTACCCTCTCACTCCCTCATGATAAGCATGTGTGTTGCTCCATGATCTCTCTCAAGATGATCATGTGGTTTTCGGGGCCATGGCCTTCTAAGAGTTAAGTTATGGAGGTCTTGTTTGTGCTCAGCGTAATTACAGGCTCTTGCAAGTGTGTTGAATCCAAGTAGAGATAAGAGAAGAGGTGTGTCCTCAGTTTCATGGTAAGTTAGTCAAGACATGGTCAATTTATCCTTAAGCCACCCTTGAATTTGTTCAAGTTTCAAGCTAGGTTTAGTTTCAAGGTCAATTGGTGGCAAGCTTGGATTTAATTTGTTGGTTTCAAGTTGTGATAAAATTATCCAAGATATCGATTCAAGTTGTTTCAAGATAATGCAAGTGGTCTAAAGATGATTCTAAGGCGTAATTCAAAAATTTTTTTTGCCATTTTTGAGTCATGTATGTGGATTATTTTGCGATCACGTGGGAGTTATTCTTAAGCCATGTTGGAATTACTTGAAGGCAAAATTGGAGGGTATTTCAAAGTACCATTGGAAGTTATGGTCAAAATTGGCAAAGTGTCTCAAGCCATGCTTAATATGTCCAAATGTTCCAAACATGATAATTCATTAACAAGCCATGACCAATACATTGTCAAGTTACAATGTTTTCACGCCATGTTTGATTTATTCGCAAGCCATGTTTTAAAGTCTTAGCATAAGCTTTCAAGTCAAGGATTGGTTAATCTCAAAAGCATATTCACTAAATTGTTCAAAAAATTTATAAGAGAAGTTTTGGCTCATCATGTTCTAAGATGTAATTGGTGGGCAGTTTCAAATGCAAGCAAGGTGCCAAAGTATGTATTTCTTTTTAGTTCTTTTTTTCAAAAGTGATACAAGAAGTTTAACTTGGAATTCAAGTCATGGGTCATATATCTTGACTTAGTTCCATTTAAGGTTTCAAAATATTGCAAAGAGATATCAATTTTGTTTTACTTTGATTTTGTTTCAAGAGCTGAGCAACGCTGTTACAAGTACATACAAGCTTAAAATAGCCTAAACACCATTAAAAAAAAGGAGCTAATAGGCGTGGGTTTGGTTCACTTTGTTTTTCCATAATCAATGTTTGTTACTTTGGATAATTTGATTTGGTGATTACAGTAAGTTTTTTTTTATAGACAAAGAGTTGTTACAAGTACATAATCTATCGCAAGTCAAGAACAAAATTCCAAATTCCAAAGCTCAATACAAGTTGTGACATTCAAAATACAATGCAATGGAACACAAGCTCATTCAAGTCAAAATTCACATAGAACCAGTGTTCATATTATGCCTAAAAGGTGTCTAAAGTTTGACCATATCCAAGGGTAATCATGCTCCAAGCTCCATGTTTTACATCATCACGCCATCTTCTAAAAAGCTTCTACTTTAAGTCTTGCTCCTTAACCAATCCTTCTCCATTTGAACTCCACCATCCAAATTCCACGTCAAGCTTCCTCAAGTCCCTACAACAGATAAAAAAGCATCAACAAAGTCTTGTGCACAATTAAACCAATTTTCCTTATCAAACCAATTTCAAAATAAAAAATAATACAAAAGGAAAGTAGGATAAAGGACTTGCTACTACGGTGAAACTAGCACGCGGCTGCTCCAAGACAAACACAAACTTGTGCCTTATACCTCCTGCTACGGTCATCTGCTGCAGAACAATAATTCAAAACCATGTTAAAAAACTTCACCACAAAGTCAAAGCTGACAATTGTACAAAGCCCATAGCAAAAGTGATTCAGAGCAGCGAATAGCAGAAAAGTACCACAGAGGTTTCAGCAAGGCAATAACGTATTTTTGGCAAAGACATATTCTGAATTTGAAAAAAGCACCTTATACATTTCCATGAACGAGATTCCTCAGCAAGTTTTACACCACATTTCAAACCCTAATCCTCACAATATAAAAACAAGAGCAATGAATCAGAAGAGGGGACCGGAAAAAAAAACCCTACACACGGCGCAAGAAATCCACTCTCCTCACCAAAGCTCTAAAAATTAAAAAAATATTACTCAGAGTTTCCCATTGAAGCTCTGAGCTAATTTGAGCTTAACCTCATCAGTATTTCAGAACAATCAACCAACAACACAGCAAAGACGTCAAACGAGGCAAGAGTAGAATAGAAGAAACAAAAAGCAGAAGAAGGGAAGAGAGTATAAAGCTTTACCTACGTTTGGGATTAAACTCGGACTTGCTCCGATTTTGTGAGTGTTCCTCCTCCTTCATGCTTTCTGAGCTTTAATCTTTGTTCACGTTGTGTTCGTACATTGTTTCCCTCTGTTAATTGTGTGATTTGGTGGTTTCTTTGTAGATCTAGGGTTTTTTGGTTAGCGTTCGATTTGGGTTTTTGGGGAGGTTTTAGGGAAATCCAAGTTCAGATTTGGATTCAGAAGGTTTTTTTAGGTGGGTTTAAGGTCTTTGGTTGGTGTTTGGCCGGAGAAGAGGGGCGGCGCCGCCGTCAGCCACCTTCTTCTCCGGTGGGAAGTAGGGTTCCGGCGAGAGGAGGTGTGAGAGAGAGAGGTGTGAGAGAGAGAGGCGTTGAGAGAGAAAGAGCGAAGTGAGAGAAAACTGATTCCAAATGAATTCAATTTCCTCTGTTCCCTTGTTTAATGTGATTGTGATGAGCTGCCCTGATGGAGCCTTTCTCCGGTGACAAGTGTCACCGGTCCCTGTACACTCCTTAATCCCACGCGCCCACTTGTTGCAGTCCCACCGTGTTCTCTACGTCTCAGACCCTTAGATCTAGGTTTTTGATGACTCTGATTGATCAAACGATCCAGATTTCTCAGGCAGTCAACCAGGGTTGACTAAGGCCCTTGGTAGACCCTCACCAGCGTGGGCTTCTGAGTGTTGGGCCTGAGGTTTTTTTTCTTAACCACACCCCCCAATTGCTAACCTCATCTGGCCCACTGTTTTTTTTGTTTTAAAAAAAACTTAACTTTAAATAATGTTAAAAAATCTAAAAAAACGTTTTTATTTTATTTCTTTTTAAAAAAAAAAACAAAGCTTTTGAAAGTATTTCTTTTAATTTTATTAAAAAATTTTATATAATATTAATTAATTTACTCATGATTAATTTTATTAAATATTGAATTTTAATTTGATTAATTATTAATTTAATTTTAAAAAATCTATATCCAATTAGTCCCTATTTCTTACTTAATTAGTTTTATTAAATTGTTTTATTTAATACTAATTAATTTTTTGATAATTAATTTTATTAAATATTATAATTTAATCTAATTAATTATTTAAACCCTTCTAATAAAACTTAGAATTTATTTTAGTTTAGGATACCTTCCTTAAACTAACTTTAGAATTAAGTGACTAACCATATCATGCTTGAGTTCATTTATTCAATGCTTATTATATATGGTGTATGTTTTTTTTATCTCGTGGATTTTTATGCTTTGATTATATTATGCTTTGTCATTGTGTGTTTATTCAAATCAAAATATTTTTCAACTAATATTTGGACTTCGTGTCAATCATTTTCTTACCTGATAAGACGATCGTTTTCACGATCGCAACCGACCTCCCCTTTGCCTTCTCTTGGGCCTTATGCAACGATTACCCATTTTATTTTGTTTTGTATGCATGTATGTGATTGGTATATTTTAATCGTGGCTTAATTAACTCCATAAGATTAAAATCACCCCTTTTTATAAGGACAAAAGCAAACTTGATCCAACGTCAAGTATTTTCCAAATAAACTTAATTAACTCGATCTCAAGCATTTTACTTGGTCCATATATCAAGTATTTCCAACCTTCACTTTAAACCATAAGACATCCTTATTTCTTAACCTTCTCATAAATCAAAACCTCGATCCAACGTCGAGTACTTTTCTCAAATAAAATCAACATACTTAATAATACTTAGACATTTTCATAAAGGTGAAAAAGAGGGGGACCAAGTCTTTGGTTTTTCTTTTCAATTGTTCGGGTGCGAGTTTCCTTACTCGTGTGTGGGCAATTGACACCTTTAAAACACATTTTATCCGATCACCTTCAAACTCATTTTCTTAATCATACATTAAGATATGTAATCAATATTCAAATACATTTTTATAAAGGTGAAAAAGAGGGGGACCAAGTCTTTGGTCTTTCTTTTCAATTGTCTGGGTGCGAGTTTCCTTACTCGTGTGTGGGTAATTGATGCCTCTAAAACACACGAAACTCGACCACATTTAAACCATTTCTCAATCAATCTTTAAAACATTAAACCTTTATCTAAACATTTTATCAAAAGGTGAAGTGAGGGATCAAGTCTTTGATCTTTTCTCCTCAATTACTTGGGTGCGAGTTTGCATACTCGTGTGTGGGTAATTGTCACCTCTAAAACATCCAACACAACCAGAAATCTCTTTCCTCGCCTTGTGCGACCGAAACCCTAAAACCATACGCAAAATTAAATCCTTTTCTCAATCAAACCTCTTAACATATTTAATCACATATTCTAACAACTTTCTTACAAGGTGTAAAAGAGGAGGGCTAAGTCTTTAACCTTTCTCTCCAATTGTTTGGGTGCGAGTTCTCTTACTCGTGTGTGGACAATTGGCGCCTATAAAAAACACAAACCAAACAAACTGTAGTCCCACGAACTACTAATGCTCTGACTTTCCCATTGCACGAGGGAATACGTAAGCCCAAGGGTTCTTAATCCTTGCCGAGCACCCTAATAAAAAACCACCCCTCTTCGCCATAAAAGCAATTTTACCTTAGAAGATAAACAAGCAAACCTAGCTAATTTTCTCACGAATCGAATCAAGAGGTTCCCGTTGAGTACAACGGACGTAGAGGGTGCTAATACCTTCCCTTTGCGTAACCGACTCCCGAACCCTAGAATTTGGTTGCGATGACCATTTTCTTATCCTTTCAAAGGTTTTATCGATATTTTCCTTTCCCTCTTTTGGGATGAATAAAGTTCGGTGGCGACTCTGTTTCGAACAGTTTTTTCCGCGCCCATCGCGAGGACCGCATTTTTCGAGGTACGACAGATGGCGACTCTGCTGGGGAAATCTAATAGCCATATGCTAGAGAGAGTCAAGCCTAACTTGACTCGATTCGTGAGTGTTAGATTCGCTTGTTTATTTATCTTCTCTTGTTTGTTTACTTGCTTGTTGATTATATATTATCTACTTGCTTGCTTATTGTTATTATATCCTATCATTATCTCTTATGACACTGTGGGGGTTCTCTGATCATTGGTACTTCGTGAGATGGCTCTACACCCGAGTCCGAGTATAACCCTAGGATTAGGATGGTGGTTGTGTAGTGGAGGCTTGCGTGGTTTCTTCCGCATGAGCCAAAGCAAAGACCCCGCTTGGAGTAGATTCCCTTGGAAATGTTATCGTTTTGACGTTACTTCGTCACGATGATAATGTTTTCGAGCCTGAATCGTCGATCCCAAGGACCTTTAACCCATTTTACCCATGGTGGTTGGTAGTGTTAACTCTTTGTGAGTTGATGCGAACGCCACAATCAGATGAGATCCCTCGAACGCATTACTTCCTGACAGTAATATTCTCGACCTCGATCTAGGATTCTGAGAACCCTGCTTAAAACCCGTGTGTCGATGGTTGTCTAGTGGGCGCCTCCGAGGAGTCTTTCTCATGGGGAAGAAACGAAGACCTCACCTAGACGAGATCCTTTCAAGGATATTATCGTCTGATGTTCCTTCGTCATGGCTATAATGTCTTTGAAAGATATCCATAACTCTAGGCACCTACCCTATTAGAGCCTACATATGGGGGGTCTTGTGATCAGAGATATCCTGTGTCTAAATCCTTCCTCAAAATCAGATGTCGTTTTGATCCTGTACCCTTGCATGAGCATCGCATGACCATAACATTTGCACCTTTTTTGTTTTCAGGGAATCTAAGAATTGTCATTTGCTACATATAGGAAATATGGAAACTGACGTCCGTTGCCCTCATTCTTTCAAGTTCAAGAAGCCTGATCTGACCGCTTTACATGGATTGGTTTCGCGTATGCCTTCTGTCTACCGAATTAACTTTGTGAAGAACTTTAGTAAACTGTTACGTATTCTGAATCAAGACGTAGACTTTGCCATGCTAAACACCTTCGTACAATTCTATGATGCTCCCTTGAGATGTTTCACCTTTCAAGACTTTCAGTTAGCACCAACACTTGAAGAGTATGAGAAACTGGTGGATATCCCAATGAAAGGCAAGTTGTTATTTGAAGGGGTTGATGTGACTCTGAAGGATGAAATCATTGCTAAAGCTCTCCACATGACTAAGCAGGACGTCACTAACAACTGGAAGATCAAGGGAGGGGTCAAGGGCTTCTTCCTCTCATTTCTGTTGGAAAGGGCCAACACTTCGTTGAAAGACGAAAGTTGGGAAGCCTGCTATGCTGCTGTAGCATTGGCCATCTATGGGATTGTTATGTTTCCTAATGTGGATGTAGATGATTTTGTAGATATTACTGCCATCCATGTTCTCCTCACAGGAAACCCCGTGCCTACCCTTCTAGCTGACACGTGCTATTACCTGAGTTGGAGACACATTAAGAAAGGAGGTATAATTGCGTGTTGCACTCCTCTGTTGTATCAATGGACCCAAATGCACCTTCCAAAGAAGGGACCCTTCATAGAACAAGTGGACGAAAGTTGGGCCCAAAGGTTAGGAACCCTCAGATCAGCTGACTTATCTTGGTACTCCCTAGACTACAATACAGTCATATCCAGTGTTGGTCGGTTCCCTAATGTTCCCCTCATCGGAACCCGCGGCTGTGTTAATTCTAATCCTATATTATCCGTGAGGCAGTTGGGGTATCCGATGAGTGGACCACCTGATGGGAAGGCTTTGGAAGCATTCTTAGTGCATGGTTTGAAAGCTGAGAACCCCGACCTACTCAAAGGAATCACAAAGGCGTGGAAGGAGGTCCATAGGAAAGGAAAAATTGAGTTGGGGAGAAGGAACAACATTACTAAAGAGCCTTACTTCATATGGGTCAGAGAAAGAGTGGAAAGAATCAAGTTGCCTTTTGCCATTAAGGTGTCCGAGCCTTTGCCTGAGCCAAAACCTACTCACGTCCCGATTGAGGAGGCCGGGGATCTCAAGGTAACGATAGCCAGATTAGTAAAGGAAAATGAGCAACTTGAGTCGAAGCTTCGAGATGTTACTAGTGAGAAGAATAACTTGAAGTGGGAGCTTCAACGAAAGAACACTCAACTAGAAGCAACAGGAAGTAAGGCCAATGAAGAAGAGCAACAGAAGAAGAAAGTTAAGATTTGTCTGAATCAAGCTGATGGTGCATTAGAGAGGATTAAGGGAGAATTAGATCAGGCATATGCAAAGTGTGCTGAAAATAGGAAAGCCTGGCTCCTTGCCACTGAGAGGAAGAAGGCACTTAGAGAAGAGATGGGAGCGGAAATAGAAAAACTAAGCTCAGCTTTACGCCAGTCAAAGGCTTCTGAAGCAATGGAACGCCAACTTAAGGAGGATCTCATGAGAGTTGCTTATGTGGGGCCAGCAGATTAGGACAAAGTGTGTGGCGAGCTGAATAATCTCAAAAGGCTTGCGGAAGAGCAGAAGAATCATCTTGAGGCTGTCCTGGAGGACAAAGATATTTGGGCCTCCGCGAGGAAGAAGGTGCTTGATGAATGTACTGGTTATGAACGCTCTATTCACATTCTAATAGCTGATAGAGATATGTACCGCAACAAGCTTAATGGGCTAGCGGATTTTTGTAACTGGTTGGCTGAAGACTTGGTGTGGAAGCATAGAGATGGTTTGGAGGCTCTCGAAGAATCTACCCCTCAAGTCATCGTCGACTTTGTTTGCCTTTGTAAGGCAATGCTGAAGAGGTTTAAGGAAGAGTTGAAGAAGCGCGAGGCTCGAAGGCCCAAGTTCTAAATCTTTATGTCGCTTCTGTACTTTCTTGCTTTGTGAATTGTACTAATGTCCGGATGATTATGTATCACTTGATTATTACAATCTTATGAATGAATGAGACTTGATCTCCTTTGCAATAGTTTGTTCCTTAACATTCCTGTATGAGTTAATGATTAATTCAAACGATTCCCTGAAAATAAATGCATTCCATCCTGCATACATATCATTGCATTCGTTTTCCAAAAACACTTAGCAATAAACTCATTTGCTCTATCATTTCTCCAAACAGAAAACCTGACTATTCGACACCGATACGAGACTCTCCAAAGCTTCAATATAATGCTGGAACAGATCGAGGAGAACCAGAACACAATGAGGAATGATATCGATTCGCTGAAGGCTAAAATGGATCAGCTATTGGAAACTATGATGTTGCTTGCCTAGAAAGAGAAAGATGCTAAAACAGTGGCTAATGCCAAGAAGCTGGTTGAGAAGATAGGCACTTCTGGAGTTAAGGGAATCCCTTCTCCCGTTTACATAGACTTGTCAGAACACTCGGCTCATCATGGATTTGTGAGCGATACGGACGAGCAAGTGGATGCCTTCAACATACTACCTCCACCTCCTCAACTTGTTGGATCTGATCCATCTGCTGACCGGTTGCACGTACTAGAAGAGAAATTCAAGGCCTTGGAGGTTCAGACAACTCCCGGCTTGGATGCTGTCGACATGTGCTTGGTCCCTGGACTGGTAATCCCTCATAAGTTTCAAGTGCCGACTGTAGCACCCCAAAATTTGCCCTCCTTACTTTATTACTAACTGGCTTATGTTTCATCTCATTTTTGCATTATTATGTGTGCATATCATTGGTTCTTGGCATGGGGTCAAGGTGACTGAGACATGTTCAAGAGGAGAAGATATTCTTCAGAGGGTCAAGCAAGAGAGTTCAAGTGGATCACTCTCTCCTAACTAGTGCATAAATTAGGGTTTTGAGATTCTTGGGTTTATTGCTCCAATGGGCAAGCTCTTTGGTTTTTTATCATCACTAAATGGCATATCTTATCTTTGTTAGAGAGGATACACATCATATTCAGAGGAATTTGGATTTGGAGACTGTGTTATTTCCTCCTAGACTGAGGGTACCAAAACTAGGGTTTGCTATAAAGTCAGTTTATTTCTGATTTTTTGGGAAAGACTTGATTCCATGGTATTCCTGGGGTCCCCAAGTATCTAGGAATGGAAGGTTGTCCATCAGTTTGGTTCAGGAGAGATTCAATTGGCCAATGGATTAAAAATCAAGAGAATTGGGGAAAAGTCAACTATGCAGAGGAAAAAGTCAACTCCTGACCTTTTGATATCAAATTCATGTTCCTCATCTCAAATATGTCCAGGGATGAGATTTTATCAAGAAATGCTCAAGGATTCATGAAAAATCAAGAATGTGGAAAAGTTACTAAAAAAGGAAGTTTAGGGTTTCAAGAAACTTACTATTTTGGGTAAGTTCTTAACCACTTTCAAAGACAGTTTTCACCATGATCAAGGCTTCAGTTGCAAGTCTTTTTCACATGAAAGTTGTAGTATGAAGCATTCCCTTCAGAATGAGCACAAGAATCATGTTGTTTGACTCATTTTTGGATAAGTTATAGTGCTCCAAAGTGGATCATTTTCACCCTGCGAATTTGGAAAAAAATTGGATTTATTTCTAAGTGTTTTGGCAGATTTTGTGGACACTATTTCAAGTCAATCTTTCACATACTTCCAAGCATCATTTCCACTCTTCTCCAACATAAGTTTTGTTCTCCATATTTCATACTCTTCATTGGATATTTGGTTGTCTCAAAAGGAATTGTATGCACTAAGTTATGGTCATGACAAGTAATGGGTCCAAGTTATGTATAAAAGCTCATTGCATGGTGATATGTGCAGATTGCACGGCGCGAGGTATTTTGTTTTCGTGCCAAATCTATTGCCAACGTGGGTAAAGTGGACCATGCACGTGTAAGAAAAAATTGGCAATATCCACACCTTTCATTTTCGGTTGAATTCAAAAAGAATTATTTTCTGTATCATGGGCCTCAAATAACTCTCCAAAATCCATCATATATAAAGCGAGCAGAAACCCTAAAAGGAGGAGGAGATCATTCGGACACGGCTGCAAGTTTCAGAAAAAAAGAGAAAAAGTTCCACTCGCCTCCACTAGGTAATTTTTCCAAACTCTCCCACGCTATAAGGTTTAGAGATTGTTTGATATGAGGCTGTAGCCCTACTTATGGTAGGCATGGTATGTGCTTTGGGTTTTTTTGGATCTGAACATGTTGTTTGAATTCATGTTTATAAATTGGAACCCGCATCTTTAGAGCAACTTTTCTCTATGTTTGATTGGTTATTTGGAAATATTATTGGTACTACGTTGATCTGCGTTCTTCGTACTTTATTTATGGGTTTTATTTCACTTGATTTAGTTGAGTTTTCGTGGAGAAATTGATGGAGGATGTTGTTGGGTTAAGGCTGCGTTTCCACGATGCAAGTAGGGTTTTGTGTTTGAATGCATGAGGAAGACGAGTGCGTGGCGAAGCGTGGTTGGCCGTTGGTCTTTTTGTCCGCTAGTGACTTAAGAGAAAGGTGACCGATTGAGATGGTGTCACATGCTTTTTGTTACAGTTTATTTTTCCCCTTTAATCTTTATCAAAAATAAATAAAATAATACAAGTTGATGACATTTGCTCCCATGGGCCTGCGTTTTGCTCTTCACGCCCCTTTGTTTGGGCCCAACACGCACGTAGCTTGATTTCTCTTGTTCTACCAATTACTAATGCACCTCCCATGTCGTTGTTTATTTTCATTTTTCTCTTTATTTCATAATTAGTTTTTATTTTTATTTTAAGGGTTAAGCATATTATAAAAAACATAAAAAATTATTTTCTGGTCAATTGAGGTTTTGACTTATTTTTCATAATTTTATATTTTATTTTTATTTCATTTTCATCATCTGAATTGATTATTTTTAATAATTTCTTTTTGAATTATTCATATCATGCATACCTGAACTTGTAGAATTTTGTTCTCATAGCATATAAAACATTTTCAATCCATTCTTTTTGTATTCGTTAGATAACATTCTAAAATGCATTAAAATATTTTTCTATCATTTTTAAAATTATTTCATATTGCATTTTAATCCTTTCCTTTTGCATATTGAACCCTACTTCTCATCTGAGCTTTGCATAATTGTTTGAGTGACTAACATCTTGAATTTTTGCAGGAATTTTTGATATGTTGTTTGCCTCTGGTTTAGCAATGTTGATATTTATTTTGGAAGTTTTAGAAGTTGTTTCTCTAATTATTTGAATGCTTTCACTTGATATCTTCTTGTATGTATATTTCTGATCATGCCTAAGTTTTTGTTTGAGAGGCACTTGTGCCATTGCTTTGGGGTTTGTTTCTTTGATTTCTTAATTCATGTTTGATTGTTATTGGTCACCTGATTGCCATAGTATGTCTTTGCTTGTGTTTCATCTATCTCATTTCTTTTACTTATGTCTGTTTTATACTAACTTTTTATGCAGGGGCTGAGGTAAGTTCTTTGAGGGTATGGATAAGTATCCATGTTCACCCTTACTCTTTCCTCCTCTCATCTTGTCTTCATGTTTGGATTGTTATCACTATTGTATGCCATTGTTTGGTTTTCATTTGCTTTGATATTATTTATGTCCGTTTGGTACTAACCTTTTATGCAGGGTATGGATAAGTATCCATAGTCACCGTTACTCTTTCCTTCTCTCATCTTTTTCCTTTAGGTTTAGGTTATCGTCAAACCTCACTAACCGTAGGTCACCCATGCATGATAACATTAGGACTCTTAGTTCCCCTTTAGAGTATCTCTTGTGTCTTCTCTCTTCTCATCTCAAACTTCTTGAAAACACTTAATAAGTATAAAGTGTATTGCGCACGAGCCTTAAGCGTGGGGAATGAGAAATGAGGGGCTTCCTCTCATCTTTCTAGAGTGCTTAGCGAGCGTCCTGTCTTAGGACGATGCGTTAAATATTCGCCCCTGTGCCCCAGACTTTGGTGCAATGCAATTTATGAACTAACTTAAGTCACTTCTGTCCTAAAAAATACAAATAAACTTCAAACCTTTTTGTCCTTCGGGATCGTCAACCTAAAAGCTATTTTCAAAAAGGGCACGTTACCTTCCGTCTGAGTCGCAAACAGGCATCGACCCTAACTACCGGACGAGGGCTTAACGTCGCTCATAAAAAACACAAAAAGAACTTGGTCCGAACTACGTTGACTCTAAATTCCCCATTGCACAAAGGGGGTACGTAGGCCTAGGACGTCGACGTCTTACCGAGTCTGTCTTTGTCTTTCCCTTCCCCGTTTTATCACAACCATAGATGATAGTATAACTCACCCTTAGATTAGACAACAAGCGTTGATCCCATCGAGTACGATGGACGCGTGGGGTGCTAGTACCTTCCCCTCGCGTAACCGACTCCCGAACCCAGGCTATGGTTGTGATGACCATTCATTTCTCTCTTCCCCAGGTTTATGCGGTGTTCCCTTTCCCTCACTTGGGATAAATTTACACGGCTGACGACTCTGTTTTCCGCGCCACTCTCGCGTTTGTACCTGGATGAAAATCCTGGGAGCGACAACTGGCGACTCTGCTGGGGACAACGTTGACCTATGCTGGTCCATCCCTAAGCGATTCAGTCCTAGCGCTTGCTTGTCTTTGTTCTCTTTGGGTGTTGTGTTTGTTTTGTTTCATTTTGTTGTATTTTATTTTTACAGCTTTTTCTGCATTGCATTTCATTTTTATTACTGTCATACTGCTGTGTTGTGCTGGCTGTGTTTGTTTTGCAGGTTGGGTGGTTTTGAGAGATAAGCCCAATACCCAGGCTTGAGTACACCCTAGGACTAGAGTGTAAAGTAATGGGACCTACGTGCCCGCTTGGTACGTTTGTGTGTTCACGAAATTCATAATCAGACGAGGCTATCTTGGGACGCATTCTAACGTGTGTGTCTTGCACATGTTGAGGTGTTGATCTAGAGAGCTGTCGACTCTGGTGACCGATCATCGAGGACCTTAGTGGAAACATCCCTCTTTAGTGGTGACAGTGGCAGACCACATCCTGTGGCAAACCCATTCGCACCCGAGGGCCCACTTTGGAACTCGCATAGGATGGCCCCTATTTTTTAAAGAGAATCGGTGGAGGCACTCCTCGATTGACGATAGTACTGTACCCCGAGGGATGAATGTACTATTATTTCTCGACCTCAGTGCCAAAGCTGAGGACCTTCCGTTTTGGAGAATCAGTTGAGGCCTCCTCGATTGATGATGATGCCAAACCAGAAATGGTGAACGTATCATCATTTCTCGACCTGAGAGCCCGGGATACTGAACATCCTAGTACCCACACGTGAGGGGGGTTGGGTGTTTGCAGGTTTGCAGGTAACCGAAACCTTCAACCTACCCGGTATTTGCTGGATTTCTCATCAATGTTTGATTATCTGGGTTCCTCAGTGGTTCGGTGTTTTGGAATTCTGGTTTTCTGGGTTGTGGCTCTCGTTCAGTTAACAGCACAGCACATCCATCAGTGTCACCTTGATCCCATGTTTGCATGAGCATATCATTTTCTTGCATTCTGACATGTTTGGACATTTGCAGGGTTGCATCCTAACCTTGATTCTGGTTTCTGAAGACTATCGAGGATGAGTACTGAGAAGAAAAAGAATATCATAGGATACGAGTTCTCGTCACTTATTCTGGATCCTGTTCACAAGGTTGTTTCTATGGCAGAACCTAGCGAATTGGCACTTGTGGACTTTGATGACATGCCGTAGTTCTCTTCCTCTCTATTGTATTTGGATCACCACCAGGCTTGTTGGTTGGAACCTATGTTTTTGTGTTCAGACTTGTTACCTTGGATCGTGATTGTGGACATTTGGTTTTCCCTGGTTTTCTTAATATATGAGCAGAAGTTCCGTTCTATCTTGTTGTTAAACTGGAATCAAGGGGTGGATCGCCCTGCGAATATTCAAACATGTTCATTTGCATTTGCATATTCATAATCATTTTGCATGATCATTTTGCACAACAGGTGTTTATCTCCGGTATTCTTATCTTGTTCCAATATCAGAATTGCAGACTTAACTCCTCAGGCCATTCAAGAGTTGATCATGGAGCGAGTTCAAGCTGAGTTGAGTGAACTGAAGGTTCAGATGAGGCAATTTGGGGAAGACATGCTCCAGGAGCAGAGGATGCTGAGGGAGGAGATCAATCAGATGAAGACTCGTATGGGTTTGGTCATGGAGATTTTGAAAACAGTGTTGAAGAAGGAAGACAGTCCCGTGCCCGCTTCCGCAACAGAGATCCGTACTCCTCCCATCTCTTTGGAGTCTGATTTAAATCATGGATTACCTCGAGTGGGAGTTCCAGAACTCCCCCAACAGCAGTTAGGTCTTGGCTCCCAAGAGAAGCCCAAGGGCAAAAAGTGTACACAGGGGCAGAAGAAGTCTGAAAGAGTTTTTCATCCGCTCCCTATACCATATTCTCAACTATTGCCGTATCTCCTTCAGTTTCAACTGGTACAGAAAAGGACTTTGGCTCCTCACACGGCAATCCTCCACCAGGCTATGATGCAAGAGCCCATTGTGATTTCCATTCTGGGGCACCAGGGCATACTGTGGAGGAATGTAGGGCCTTTCAACACCGAGTCCAGGATTTGATTGATGCAGGGGCAATCGAGTTCACGTCGGGCTGCGTGAATATACAAGGTGATGTTACCCTAATTGTTGCAAAAGAAGTGAAGGCTCCCCCCCTCTTTGCAGGATCCACCTCATGCCATGGACTTTCTCCACAACCTTTTGCTGCAGAAGCTCTACGTCAGCAACCTTTGTTTGTGCCTCAGCCAAATGTGGAAAGGAAAGTGCAACCGCAGGTGAGACGCCCAAATCAGCACCGACAGCAGAGTTATCAGCAGCAGGGGCAACCAAGGCCAAGAGGGCCCAAGAGGATATTTGATCCTATTCCTATCCCTTATAGTCAGCTGTTTGCTCGTCTACTCAAGGACTCTCTGATTCAAACGAGGAGTACCGCGCCGGTACCGTACCCTATTCCTCCGGATTATGACATAACTGCTAGGTGCGAGTTCCACTCGGGAATGTTTGGGCACACAATTGATGAGTGTAATGTATTCAGGCACAAGGTGCAAGACCTGGTAGACTCAGAGATCATTGTATTCACTGAAGATGATATGTACATCAATGGAAGCCTCCTTTCTCAAATGAACACTCAGTCTGCAAGTACATCCAGACAGAATTAAGCTTCCTCAGCAATGGCAATCTTCTGCTTCTTTACTGCATTTTCATTTGTAGTTTTTCATTTCTTGTTAAAGCATCGTATGCATGTAAGACTTGTTTGTTTTTTATGATGATATTAATGCAATGAGTATGTTTTCCTTGAAGTAATCCATTCGTTTTCACTCTTAAATGTTTGTATACACTGCAATACCGATTCTCTTATTTAGAACCCTTGAGGGAGGATGACGAAATAAGAACGCAGATTTCTAATGGTACGCTTTTGGATAGAACCCTGTTGAGGATGTACAGGCATTGTTTCAAACCCCTAAACACTGGAGAGATAAGGAGATAAACCTTCGTTAACCCCTTTGAGCCTTGGAGTAGGAGCATCTTCCGTACAAAAAAAACCCTCATACTTAACCCAGGGGCAGGGTAGGCGTCAGTTAGTTTGACCGAGCGTTCAAATTTCAAGGAAAGTGTGCATCTGAGGAACCATTACCTTCTATCCCACCATCAAGAGGTTATCCTTCAACAATCAAGGAGTGAGGCAATCACAACCCTTTCAAGCAAGTAAGACAACCAGTGTCACACGCTTTGTTCGAAAAAGGGGAATAAAAAAAAAGAAAAGCCCGCTAAGTCGAAAACTTGAAAACAAGCGACTTAGGCAAAAGTTAGGGCATCCCGCTGGACTTAAAATCGAAAAAACTCAAAAGAGTCAGTCCAGGAAAAATTAGGGATCGGAAAAAAAGCAAAAGAAAGAAAAAGCGAAAAACGTTACGACAGAAAATCCTCGATAAGAACAAATTCGTGTGATCGCAGACACAAAAGATAAAAGAAGGTGACTGTCACTCCAAAACTTCCTTAGGCGTCAAACCCTTAGTGGCATGGGTCCCTTAAAGATCGTAAACCTTTTGAGAGATGAGCATTTGTGTCAGATTAACTGAACATAGGATTAGAGAACACCACGAAGAGTGGGTGGGCACCGATAAATTTTGAGTCATAAATCCTTTTTTCTGAAACCGTGAACCAGACCACGTTACGACCCTTAAAAGTCCTAATTGAAACAGGGTTTATTCCGAAAACGTACTTCAACAGGATAGCGTTCCTGACTCCTATGAGTTGTGTTAATAAGGTTTGTTGGTATTGCATGCGCGCATTGTTTTGCCATTCAAAAATCAAGGTCGCATCCCAGCAAGTGATTCATTCACAAGGCTCGGCGATGCATTTTCAATAAAAACTTCAAGGTTAACATGAGTGTTGCATTAGAATTATCATTCTCATAATAAACATTTTCTGTTTGCATATATATGCCTAAGCATCAATGCAGCTTACACAGTGAAAGTCAGTCAAGAAGCTTGATCCTGCCAAGTTGGGATGCTCAGAAATTCTAAAGGACAATCATATCAAGGGGCATGCTGCCAAGAGACTCAGTGTAGAGTGGGCTCTCCTTAGTAAGTCGTGTTAAGATGTAGCCAATCTGGGGCGGTCACGTCGAGAAATCTCTCCGAAATTCAGTTATTCTGGGGCATTAATTCTAGGATCAGGGGCAAAGTCACTTCAAAGCCCATAGTGGGGCAGGCCACCTCTAGAGCATGGGAGATCGTCCACTCCCGAAAATGGTTAATTGAAAACACCTCCTCAAGGTTCAAGATGCTAAAGCAGAGTATTGTCAAGTCATTACGATCCCCTTCGAGATAATGTACGTCATGGATTATGAAGACTGGGGCAGTTATGTCGAGATTTGATAAATCTCTCAAAGAGTTTGAAGACCCGGGGGCAGTGCGAACGCCCGATCTTCTGTAAAATCCTCTTGAGATGAAAAGTTCAAAGAGCCGCTTATGACCATAAAGACAAGTCAGGTTGCAGGGCAACAGGATTGTACCCCCCAGCAGGTTGCTCTCCCCAGCATTGAGATTGCACTTTCCACAGCAGAGCAGACTTTCCCCAGCAGAAGACCTGGAAAGTATTTTCTCCGGATCAAGACGTTATTTCCCTACAGAATCATGGTGCTCACTTCCCCCATCCAGTCAGGAAGTGTACTTTTGCCGACAATGTCATATTCTAGTCCCCAGCAAGATGGGAGTAAAGTCATTCTCCCCATCAGCATGCTAAGATCAGCAGTACCCCCAAGCAGGATGGTATTATGGGCTGGTATCCCCCAGCAGGTTCTGAACCCATCTGTTATTAGCAACCCTCAGTAACAGACTTCCGGTTCCGTTATGGGCGTTCATTCTCAACTCCCCCAGCAGAGGAGAAATCCCAGGTTTTGGATGTTACCTTCAGTGGAAGACATGTGTAACCCCCGGTAGTTCTTTCGGGAACTCATCCCCAGCAGAAGTTATTGATCCAAGAGTTCAGAGGACAATTTATTTTTGTCATCCCCAGCTGAATCAATCTTTTTCTCTCCGGCATTTATTTTGCTGGAGGGACCCCTTTTGCATATCATAAAACGCGTAGCATTTCCACTTTGTGTGGAGCATTACGGAAAAATTCAAACATTTGCATTCGAAGCATTAGCCAGGTTTGATACTTTCTTTGCCAGTTCTCTTTCCCAGCAGAGATGGCATAACTCAGGAGATTATGGAGGGATGCGTTCCTCATATTTGTGCTCCCCGGCAGAGTCTTTTATTTAGACTTATCCATTCCCCAGCGAGATTAATCCCCGGTAAAAGTTGCTTTACAACCTTTATACACCCGTCCGTGTACCTTTTCGATACCCGTCCGTATTGAACCTTTTTACACCCGTCCGTGTACCTTTCCGATACCCGTCCATATTGAAACCTTTTTACACCCGTCCGTGTACCTTTTTGATACCCGTCCGTATTGAACCTTTTACACCCGTCCGTGTACCTTTTCGATACCCGTCCATAGTGAAACCTTTTTACACCCGTCCGTGTACCTTTTCGATACCCATCCGTATTGAAACCTTTTTACACCCGTCCGTGTACCCTTTCGATACCCGTCCGTATTGAGCCTTTTACACCCGTCCGTGTACCTTTTCGATACCCGTCCGTATTGAGCCTTTTACACCCGTCCGTGTACCTTTTCGATACCCGTCCGTATTGAAACCTTTTTACACCCGTCCGTGTACCCTTTCGATACCCGTCCGTTTTGAGCCTTTTACACCCGTTCGTGTACCCTTTCGATACCCATCCGTATTGAGCCTTTTACACCAGTCAGTGTACCTTTTCGATACCCGTCCGTATTGAGCCTTTTACACCCGTCCGTGTACCTTTTCGATACCCGTCCGTATTGAAACATTTTTACACCCGTCCGTGTACCCTTTCGATACCCGTCCGTATTGAGCCTTTTACACCCGTCTGTGTACCTTTTCGATACCCGTCCGTATTGAGCCTTTTACACCCGTCCGTGTACCTTTTCGATACCCGTCCGTATTGAAACCTTTTTACACCCGTCCGTGTACCCTTTTGATACCCGTCCGTATTGAACCTTCTTACACCCGTCCGTGTACCTTTCTGATACCCGTCCGTATTGAAACCTTTTTACACCCGTCCGTGTACCTTTTCGATACCCGTCCGTATTGAGCCTCTTACACCCGTCCGTGTACCTTTCCGATACCCGTCCGTATTGAAACCTTTTTACACCCGTCTGTGTACCTTTTCGATACCCGTCCGTATTGAGCCTTTTACACCCGTCCGTGTACCTTTCCGATACCCGTTTACACCCGTCCGTGTACCTTTTCGATACCCGTCCGTATTGAGCCTTTTACACCCGTCCGTGTACCCTTTTGATACCCGTCCGTATTAAATCCTCTTTACACCCGTCTGTGTACCTTTCCGATACCCGTCTGTATTGAAACCTTTTTACACCCGTCCGTGTACCTTTTCGATACCCGTCCGTATTGAGCCTTTTACACCCGTCCGTGTACCCTTTTGATACCCGTCCATATTAAAACCTCTTTACACCCGTCCGTGTACCTTTTCGATACCCGTCCGTATTGAGCCTTTTACACCCGTCCGTGTACCCTTTTGATACCCGTCCGTATTGAAACCTTTTACACCCGTCCGTGTACCTTTTCGATACCCGTCCGTATTGAACCTTTTTACACCCGTCCGTGTACCCTTTTAATACATGTCCGTATTAAAACCTCTTTACACCCGTCCATGTACCTTTTCGATACCCGTCCGTATTGAGCCTTTTACACCCGTCCGTGTACCCTTTTCGATACCCGTCCGTATTGAGCCTTTTACACCCGTCCGTGTATCCTTTTGATACCCGTCCGTATTGAAACCTTTTACACCCGTCCGTGTACCTTTTCGATACCCGTCCGTATTGAACCTCTTTACACCCGTCTGTGTACCTTTTTGATACCCGTCCGTATTGAGCCTTTTTACACCCGTCCGTGTACCTCTTCGATACCCGTCCGTATTGAACCTCTTTACACCCGTCAGTGTACCTTTTCGATACCCGTCCGTATTGAACCTCTTTAAGGCAATGCTGAAGAGGTTTAAGGAAGAGTTGAAGAAGCGCGAGGCTCGAAGGCCCAAGTTCTAAATCTTTATGTTGCTTCTGTACTTTCTTGCTTTGTGAATTGTACTAATGTCCGGATGATTATGTATCACTTGATTATTACAATCTTATGAATGAATGAGACTTGATCTCCTTTGCAATAGTTTGTTCCTTAACATTCCTGTATGAGTTAATGATTAATTCAAACGATTCCCTGAAAACAAATGCATTCCATCCTGCATACATATCATTGCATTCGTTTTCCAAAAACACTTAGCAATAAACTCATTTGCTCTATCATTTCTCCAAACAGAAAACCTGACTATTCGACACCGATACGAGACTCGCCAAAGCTTCAATATGATGCTGGAACAGATCGAGGAGAACCAGAACACAATGAGGAATGATATCGATTCGCTGAAGGCTAAAATGGACCAGCTATTGGAAACTATGATGTTGCTTGCCTAGAAAGAGAAAGATGCTGAAACAGTGGCTAATGCCAAGAAGCTGGTTGAGAAGATAGGCACTTCTGGAGTTAAGGGAATCCCTCATCCCGTTTACATAGACTTGTCAGAACACTCGGCTCATCATGGATCTGTGAGCGATACGGACGAGCAAGTGGATGCCTTCAACATACTACCTCCACCTCCTCAACTTGTTGGATCTGATCCATCTGCTGACCGGTTGCATGTACTAGAAGAGAAATTCAAGGCCTTGGAGGTTCAGACAACTCCCGGCTTGGATGCTGTCGACATGTGCTTGGTCCCTGGACTGGTAATCCCTCATAAGTTTCAAGTGTCGACTGTAGCACCCCAAAATTTGCCCTCCTTACTTTATTACTAACTGACTTATGTTTCATCTCATTTTTGCATTATCATGTGTGCATATCATTGGTTCTTGGCATGGGGTCAAGGTGCCTGAGACATGTTCAAGAGGAGAAGATATTCTTCAGAGGGTCAAGCAAGAGAGTTCAAGTGGATCACTCTCTCCTAACTAGTGCATAAATTAGGGTTTTGAGATTCTTGGGTTTATTGCTCCAATGGGCAAGCTCTTTGGTTTTTTATCATCACTAAATGGCATATCTTATCTTTGTTAGAGAGGATACACATCATATTCAGAGGAATTTGGATTTGGAGACTGTGTTATTTCCTCCTAGACTGAGGGTACCAAAACTAGGGTTTGCTATAAAGTCAGTTTATTTCTTATTTTTTGGGCAAGACTTGATTCCATGGTATTCCTGGGGTCCCCAAGTATCTAGTAATGGAAGGTTATCCATCAGTTTGGTTCAGGAGAGATTCAATTGGCCAATGGATTAAAAATCAAGAGAATTGGGGAAAAGTCAACTGTGCAGAGGAAAAAGTCAACTCCTGACCTTTTGAGATCAAATTCATGTTCCTCATCTCAAATATGTCCAGGGATCAGATTTTATCAAGAAATGCTCAAGGATTCATGAAAAATCAAGAATGTGGAGAAGTTACTAAAAAAGGAAGTTTAGGGTTTTAAGAAACTTACTATTTTGGGTAAATTCTTAACCACTTTCAAAGACAGTTTTCACCATGATCAAGGCTTCAGTTGCAAATCTTTTTCACATGAAAGTTGTAGTATGAAGCATTCCCTTCAGAATGAGCACAAGAATCATGTTGTTTGACTCATTTTTGGATAAGTTATAGTGCTCCCAAGTGGATCGTTTTCACCCTGCGAATTTGGAAAAAAATTGGAATTATTTCTAAGTGTTTTGGCAGATTTTGTGGACACTATTTCAAGTCAATCTTTCACATACTTCCAAGCATCATTTCCACTATTCTCCAACATAAGTTTTGTTCTCCATATTTCATACTCTTCATTGGATCTTCGGTTGTCTCAAAAGGAATTGTATGCACTAAGTTATGGTCATGACAAGTAATGGGTCCAAGTTATGTATAAAAGCTCATTGCATGGTGATATGTGCAGATTGCATGGCGCGAGGTATTTTGTTTTCGTGCCAAATCTATTGCCAACGTGGGTAAAGTGGACCATGCACGTGTAAGAAAAAATTGGCAATATCCACACCTTCCATTTTCGGTTGAATTAAAAAAGAATTATTTTTTGTATCATGGGCCTCAAATAACTCTCCAAAATCCATCATATATAAAGCGAGCAGAAACCCTAAAAGGAGGAGGAGATCATTCGGACACGGCTGCAAGTTTCAGAAAAAAGGAGAAAAAGTTCCACTCGCCTCCACTAGGTAATTTTTCCAAACTCTCCCACGCTATGAGGTTTAGAGATTGTTTGATATGAGGTTGTAGCCCTACTTATGGTAGGCATGGTATGTGCTTTGGGTTTTTTTTTATCTGAACATGTTGTTTGAATTCATGTTTATAAATTGGAACCTGCATCTTTAGAGTAACTTTTCTCTATGTTTGAGTGGTTATTTGGAAATATTATTGGTACTACGTTGATCTGCGTTCTTCGTACTTTATTTATGGGTTTTATTTCACTTGATTTGGTTGAGTTTTCGTGGAGAAATTGATGGAGGATGTTGGTGGTTTAAGGCTGCGTTTCCACGATGCAAGTAGGGTTTTGTGTTTGAATGCATGAGGAAGACGAGTGCGTGGCGAAGCGTGGTTGGCCGTTGGTCTTTTTGTCCGCTAGTGACTTAAGAGAAAGGTGACCGATTGACATGGTGTCACATGCTTTTTGTTACAGTTTATTTTTCCCCTTTAATCTTTATCAAAAATAAATAAAATAATACAAGTTGATGGCATTTGCTCCCATGGGCCTGCGTTTTGCTCTTCACGCCCCTTTGTTTGGGCCCAACACGCACGTAGCTTGATTTCTCTTGTTCTACCAATTACTAATGCACCTCCCATGTCGTTGTTTATTTTCATTTTTCTCTTTATTTCATAATTAGTTTTTATTTTTATTTTAAGGGTTAAGCATATTATAAAAAACATAAAAAATTATTTTCTGGTCAATTGAGGTTTTGACTTATTTTTCATAATTTTATATTTTATTTTTATTTCATTTTCATCATCTGAATTGATTATTTTTAATAATTTCTTTTTGAATTATTCATATCATGCATACCTGAACTTGTAGAATTTTGTTCTCATAGCATATAAAACATTTTCAATCCATTCTTTGTGTATTCGTTAGATAACATTCTGAAATGCATTAAAATATTTTTCTATCATTTTTAAAATTATTTCATATTGTATTTTAATCCTTTCCTTTTGCATATTGAACCCTACTTCTCATCTGAGCTTTGCATAATTGTTTGAGTGACTAACATCTTGAATTTTTGCAGGAATTTTTGATATGTTGTTTGCCTCTGGTTTAGAAATGTTGATATTTATTTTGGCAGTTTTAAAAGTTGTTTTTCTAATTATTTGAATGCTTTCACTTGAGATCTTCTTGTATGTATATTTCTGATCATGCCTAAGTTTTTGTTTGAGAGGCACTTGTGCCATTGCTTTGGGGTTTGTTTCTTTGATTTCTTAATTCATGTTTGATTGTTATTGGTCACCTGATTGCCATAGTATGTCTTTGCTTGGGTTTCATCTATCTCATTTCTTTTACTTATGTCTGTTTTATACTAACTTTTTATGCAGGGGCTGAGGTAAGTTCTTTGAGGGTATGGATAAGTATCCATGTTCACCCTTACTCTTTCCTCCTCTCATCTTGTCTTCATGTTTGGATTGTTATCACTATTGTATGCCATTGTTTGGTTTTCATTTGCTTTGATATTATTTATGTCCGTTTGGTACTAACCTTTTATGCAGGGTATGGATAAGTATCCATAGTCACCCTTACTCTTTCCTTCTCTCATCTTTTTCCTTTAGGTTTAGGTTATCGTCAAACCTCACTAACCGTAGGTCACCCATGCATGATAACATTAGGACTCTTAGTTCCCCTTTAGAGTATCCCTTGTGTCTTCTCTCTTCTCATCTCAAACTTCTTGAAAACACTTAATAAGTATAAAGTGTATTGCGCACGAGCCTTAAGCGTGGGGAATGAGAAATGAGGGGCTTCCTCTCATCTTTCTAGAGTGCTTAGCGAGCGTCCTGTCTTGGGACGATGCGTTAAATATTCTCCCCTGTGCCCCAGACTTTGGTGCAATGCAATTTATGAACTAACTTAAGTCACTTCTGTCCTAAAAAATACAAACAAACTTCAAACCTTTTTGTCCTTCGGGATCGTCAACCTAAAGGCTATTTTCAAAAAGGGCACGTTACCTTCCGTCTGAGTCGCAAACAGGCATCGGCCCTAACTGCCGGACGCGAGCTTAACGTCGCTCATAAAAAACACAAAACGAACTTGGTCTGAACTACGTTGACTCTGAATTCTCCATTGCACAAAGGGGGTACGTAGGCCTAGGACGTCGACGTCCTACCGAGTTTGTCTTTGTCTTTCCCTTCCCCATTTTAGTACAGCCATAGATGATAGTATAACTCACCCTTAGATTAGACAACAAACGTGGATCCCATCGAGTACGATGGACGCGTGGGGTGCTAGTACCTTCCCCTCGCGTAACCGACTCCCGAACCCAGGCTATGGTTGCGATGACCATTCCTTTCCCTCTTCCCCAGGTTTATGCGGTGTTCCCTTTCCCTCACTTGGGATAAATTTACACGGCTGGCGACTCTGTTTTCCGCGCCACTCTCGCGTTTGTACCTGGATGAAAATCCTGGGAGCGACACCGACGTTTGACAAATACAAGGGACTTAGCTGCCCTAAGACTCATTTGCGAGCATACTGTCGCAAAATGGCTGCCCACGTTAAGGACGACCCTCTGCTAATTCACTACTTTCAGGATAGCCTCAGTCGAGCATCGCTGGAATGGTACATGCAGCTAGAGAAGAGACAAATTAATACTTGGAGGGATCTCTCTGAGGCGTTCCTCAAACATTACCAGTACAACACTGATTTAGCACCAAACCGTACTCAATTACAAGATATGACTCAGCGCAACAATGAGTCATTCAAAGAATATGCTCAACGTTGGCGGGAATTGGCTTCTCGTGTTCAACCACCTTTGCTGGACAAAGAATTGATGGATATGTTCATGGGAACTTTGCAGCCTCAGTATTCAGACCGTATGATGGGATCTAGCTTCCCCAACTTTGCTGAGATTGTGTCAGTAGGAGAAAGAATCGAGAGCCAGTTGAAGAAGAAAGCTGTTATTGCTTCTACAAGCGGAGTTAAAAAGCCTTTTGTGAAAAGGAAGGATGAAGAGACTAATGTTGTCATGAGAGGACGAGGGGGTAGAGCCCCAGTGAATATACCGTATCAGCAAGTGGCTGCAGTTGCACAAGCCCCACTTCAACCACCTGCTCAGCAGCCGAATTATCAGAATGTTCCTCCACCGCAATATCAGAATGCCCCACCACAGAGGCAACAAAGACCAAGAAGGCATATCGATCCTGTGCCAATACCGTATAGCCAGATTTTTTCTCAACTGTATCAGAGTGGGCATTTGAAACTCAGGGATTTGAGACCAGCAGTCTTCCCATATCCTCCCGGATACGATGCCAACGCCCATTGTGAGTTTCACAAGGGTGCTCCCGGGCATACCATAGAAAACTGTTATGCATTTCAGAATAGAGTTCAAGATTTGGTTGAGTCCAAAGATCTTACTTTCACTCAGCGAGGCACTAATGTTAAACACAATCCCATGCCCCCGCATGGAGGACCGTCTGTGAATGCTGTGGAAGAAGACAGTGGACAGAGATTGATTACGAGGGTTGAAGATATTTGGACTCCTATGGCAGTTATAGGAGAAAAACTTAAGAGATGTGGGATGATTCCTGAAGATGAGCTTGATAATTTGACTGATGAGGTGATTAAGAAACATTTGCAGAAATTCATGGATCAAGGTGTGATTCAGGTTGAACGTCGGGATGCAAGAGAATAAAGTGTGGTTGTCATTAATATTCAGTATGATGCGCCTGAAGGTCATCAACAAAGACAAGTTCGTCCTGCTCCGGTAATCATTGAATATGATGGAGCTAATGTCTTCCAACAAAGACCAGTTCGTCCTGCACCTGTGGTTATTCAGTTTGATGAGGCGGATGTTAGCAAACCAAGGCAAGTGCGCCCTGTTCCGATAACTATTGAGTATCCTGTTAGTGTTCCTGAGTCTGAAGTTTTTAAACAAGGGCCAGAAAAGGTAGTCGTTGAGTATGGTGGTGCTAAGTGTGATGCTATAGTAGGACCAGGTGGAATGACCCGTAGTGGTCGAATCTTTGCAGCAAAACCAGTAGATGTGCCAAACAATGACAAAGGTAAGGCGATTGTTGTACCAGTTGAGACTCCAAGTGCTAAATTACAAGAAGGGTTGTCGTCTCCAAGAGGGGAATTCACATAGAAAGAGGCTGAAGAGTTTTTGAAGATTATAAAGAAGAGCGACTACAAGGTAGTCGATCAGCTGAATCAAACTCCTGCCAAGATATCTATGCTCGCCTTGCTGCTCAGTTCCGAGGCACATAGATCCTCCCCGCTGAAGGTGTTGAGTACTGCACACATTACCAAGGATATCACTGTGGCACAATTCGATGATGTGATAGCCAGTGTCCACTGGCAACTTTTTGGGGTTTAATGACGACGATCTGACTGCTGAAAAGAAAAACCACAACAAGGCCCTTCACATTTCCTTTAGGTGCGAAGACGTTTTGATATCTAGAGTCTTGGTGGATACTGGATCCTCCTTAAATGTGCTCCTGAAGACAACTCTGGAGAGAATGCCCGTGAATGGGGTAATCATGAGGTCAAGTACTCTCATAGTGAAGGCATTTGATGGATCTAGGCGTGTGGTTATTGGCGAGGTGGACTTACCGATTAAGATTGGACCTACTATTTTTACCATTACTTTTCAAGTGATGGACATCTATCCTGGTTACAGCTGCTTGCTAGGAAGGCCCTGGATTCACTCAGCAGGGGCAGTTACGTCCACTCTTTATCAGAAACTGAAGTTCATTACCAATGACAAGATGGTTGTGATAGGCGGCGAAGAGGATATTCTAGTAAGTCATTTGACATCATTCCGCTACATTGATGTCGAGGGTGAAATGGTTGAGACACTTTTTCAGTCCTTTGAGGTGGTGAGTACACTGGCTGTGCAGCGAGTACCAGAGCATCAAGAGTTAAGATCATCAATGGCCTCATACGAGGAAGCTAAAGCTGTGGTGGAAGAAGGAAATGCCCAAGGTTGGGGCAAGGTGGTTGAAGTTACTGAAAAGCTTGATAAGTTTGGGCTAGGTTATCATCCATCCTGCAGTTCAGCCTTTATTCCATACAATGGAAACCAATTCCCTCCTATTGAGAAGACTTTCATAAGTGTTGGCCGCATCTTTGATTCTCCAGTAGCAATGATCATTGAAGACCATGTTGCTGATGAGCAAGCTTCTGCAAGCTGGATCCGACAAGCAAAGCCTGGTGAAGAGCTCCAGAATTGGAAGACCATTGAAGTCCCTCAGTTTTTCACACACCAAATGTAATTTTACTGTTTATCAAAAACCCTACGCTCTGCCCAAGGCGTAGTGGAGCATTGTATGGGCCACCTGATGTTTTCAAACTTTGTTTATCATTAATGAATTTCAGTTTGCATTCAATTTTCGCTCACTTTCTTTCATTCTTTTTACTTTACAATAAATGGCAATATTTTTCGTGCACACACTTTCTTAAATAAACTGCATAAATCATGAACATGCAGAAACAACACCGAGGTCCTTGACATAGACGTTGCTACATGCCTATTCGACTTTGATTGCCCAATCTACCAAGCTGAAGAGGAAGGCGTGAAAGATTGTGAACTCCCCAACGAGTTGGCAAGGCTGCTCGAGCAAGAGGAGAAAGTCATCCTACCGCACCAAGAGGACATTGAAGTCATCAACCTGGGTACTGAGGAAGACAGAAGAGAGGTAAAGATAGGTGCATCTCTTCAAACTGAAGTCAAGACCAAGTTAATAGAGCTCCTCCGTGAGTACGCTGATGTATTCGCCTGGTCGTATCAAGACATGCCTGGGTTGGATACTGATATGGTTGTACACAAGTTACCACTCAAGAAGGAATGCCATGCTGTCAAACAGAAGTTAAGAAGGACCCATCCAGATATGGCTCTCAAAATTCGTGAAGAAGTCCGAAAGCAGATTGATGCCGGATTCCTGGCAGTAGCAAAGTACCCACAATGGGTTGCCAACATTGTGCCGGTACCGAAGAAAGATGGAAAGGTTCGCATATGTGTGGATTACAGAGATTTGAACAGAGCTAGTCCTAAGGATGACTTCCCATTACCTCACATTGATGTATTGCTTGACAACACAGCTCAGTTTTTCGTATTCTCTTTTATGGACGGATTTTCTGGATATAATCAAATTAAGATGGATCCAGAGGATATGGAGAAGACTACATTTATCACACCATGGGGCACCTTCTGCTATAAGGTGATGCCATTCAGACTTAAGAATGCTGGGGCAACGTATCAACGTGCAATGGTAACGCTCTTTCATGATATGATCCATAAAGAGATTAAAGTGTACGTCGACGATATGATTGCCAAGTCTCAAACCGAAGAAGAGCACTTGATCAATCTGCATAAGCTGTTTGTTCGATTGAGGAAGTTTAGACTGAGACTCAACCCCAACAAGTGCACATTTGGGGTACGATCTGGAAAAATGTTGGGCTTCATTGTAAGTCAGAAAGGAATCGAAGTGGATCCTGATAAGGTAAGGGCAATTTAGAATATGCCTACGCCTAGGACAGAGAAAGAGGTTTGTGGCTTTCTGGGAAGATTAAACTACATTGCCAGATTTATTTCACATCTTACTGCCACCTGCAAACCTATTTTCAAGCTGCTAAGAAAGAATCAGTCAATTGCATGGGATGATGATTGCCAAGAGGCATTCGATAAGATCAAAGAGTATCTGCAAGAACCACCGATCCTGATACCGCCTGTTCCTAAAAGGCCACTCATTATGTACTTGACTGTACTTGACGATTCTATGGGCTGTGTGTTGGGGCAACAAGATGAGACGGGAAAGAAAGAACATGCCATCTATTACCTCAGCAAGAAGTTCAATGACTGTGAGACAAGGTATTCCTTACTCGAGAAGACTTGTTACGCATTAGCCTGGGCTACCAAACGTCTCAGGCAGTATATGTTGACCCACACTACTTATCTGATTTCCAAGATGGATCCCATTAAATACATTTTTGAGAAACTTGCTCTCACCGGCAGAATTGGCCGATGGAAAATGCTTTTGTCCGAGTACGACATTCAATACGTCACTCAAAAAGCCATCAAGGGTAGCATACTGGCGGACCATCTTGCCCATCAACCGGTGGATGATTATCAGCCCTTGAAGTTTGATTTTCCAGACGAAGACATAATGGTACTAAAAGATTATGAAGAGCCAGGTCTAGATGAAGGGCCCGAACCAGGGGAGAGATGGACTCTCATGTTCGACGGTGCCTCAAATGTTCACGGAAATGGAATTGGGGCAGTGATTACATCACCCAAGAATTTCCACTTACCGTTCACAGCTAAGCTCTGCTTTCCATGCACCAATAACATGGCTAAGTATGAAGCTTGTATACTTGGATTGGAAGAAGCCATCAATTTAAGAATCAAGACTCTTGATGTGTTTGGAGATTTTGCTTTAGTAATACATTAGATTCGAGGCGACTGGGATGCCAAACATGCCAATCTAGTTCCATATCGAGATTACGTGGCAAAGCTACTTCCCAGATTTGATGATATCACCTTCACCCATGTGCCTAGAGAGGAAAACCAAATGGTAGACGCTCTCGCAACTTTGGCTTCTATGTATAAATTGATATGGCCCAAACATCGGCCACATATTGATCTACAGCGATTTGAAGAGCCAGCTCACTGTTTGGCTACCAATGAAGAGTCAGATGAAAAGCCATGGTTCTATGACATCAAACGTTATCTGGAAAAACAAGAATATCCAGAGGGCGCTTTGGCGGTGGATAAGAAAACTTTGCGCAGATTGGCATCAAATTTCTTCCTCAATGGGAATGTGTTATACAAGCGTAATCATGATACTGTGCTACTCAGATATGTGGAAAAGCATGAAGCTGAGCAGATTCTGAAAGACATTCATGAAGGTTGTTTTGGTACCCACACAAATGGGCATACTATGGCAAAGAAGATATTGAGAGCAGGCTATTATTGGCTTACCATGGAGGCTGATTGCTACCATCATGCCCGAACATGCCATAAATGCCAGATATACTCTGATAAGATTCATGTACCTCCTACTCCCTTGAATGTCTTGACTTCACCATGGCCATTTTCCATGTGGGGAATAGATATGATTGGGATGATCGAGCCGAAAGCCTCAAATGGACATCGCTTCATATTAGTGGCCATAGACTACTTTACCAAATGGGTTGAGGCTGCATCGTATACGAACGTTACCAAGCAAGTGGTCGCTCGCTTCTTGAAACACAACATCATATGCAGATATGGAGTGCCTAACCGTATCATCACTGACAATGGGTCTAATCTCAACAACAAAATAATGGATGAATTGTGTGCTAGTTTTAAGATTGAGCACCATAATTCGACACCATACAGACCCAAGATGAACGGAGCCGTTGAAGCAGCCAACAAAAACATTAAGAAGATCATTCAGAAAATGGTGGTCACTTATAAGGATTGGCATGAGATGCTACCTTTTGCGTTGCACGGCTACCGTACCTCAGTGCGAACTTCAACAGGGGCAACTCCTTACTCATTGGTTTATGGCATGGAAGCGGTCCTTCCGATAGAAGTCGAAATCCCCTCATTGAGAGTATTGATGGAAGCTCAGCTTGATGAAGCAGAATGGGTGAAGACGAGGTTTGATGAACTCAACCTTCTTGAAGAAAAACGCTTGGCAGCAATATGCCATGGCCAGCTCTATCAAAGACGCATGAAGAAGGCTTTTGACAAGAAAGTGCATCCACGGACATTCCAGGAAGGTGACTTGGTGCTCAAGAGGATCATGACCATGTATAATGAATCCAGGGGTAAGTGGACGCCAAACTACGAAGGCCCATATGTTGTAAGAGAGGCATTCTCCGGTGGTGCCTTGAAGCTCGCAACTATGGACGGGGATAAATTACCATACCCGGTGAATGCAGAGTACGTTAAGCGATACTACACCTAGAAAAGTGGAATAATAAAGCCGCTAAGTCGAAAACCTGAAAAAGGCGACTTAGGCAAAAAAAATGGCAATCCCGGTGGACCTGAGAAAAACAAAATCAGTCCAGCCAAAAATTAGGGATAAAATAAAAGATATAGGCCCGCTGAATTGAAAACCCGAAAGGGCGGTTCAGGCAAAAAAGGGCGTCCCGGTGGATTGAAAACCCGAAAGGGCGATCCAGGCAAAAGTTAGGGGCAAATTCCAAGGCAAAGTATCTATTCTGCATGTCCACTTGACCCTGATGTGCCACTGAAGAGAGGATTCAACCCAGCCGTCTTCCTACGAAGCAAGGTGTTGAAATTATCAAAGTCATAGGGGACATAGCAGTGTTGAAACTCAATGGAACCTCATTAATTTGTATTGCCATTATGTTTTTTCTTGCACCGCAATTACCTCATTAAGGAATTGCATCCCTGTACATACTTACCCATTCCAGGGGCAAATCAATACAAAGAGAGATTTCTCACCAAATTGTGCTCATTTTTTCTTTACTTTATCTGTTTATTTGCAAATTGATTTTGTTTTTGATAAACTGTGTTTTGAAACTTCGGTTAATAAAGACAATATTTGAAAACGATAAAGTTTGTTTGGTGTTGGGAGAACTAAAAGGAATTAGATAGTCTCCAAAAGAATTTCACCACATGAAAGCATCAAATCAGTTGTCAGACGTTCTAGCTCTTCACCACAAGCAGTATAGCTTAATAGGAATGTACTTACCATAATCTCCAACAATGAATCTTTCAAGCCCAACAGGGGCATTCATGCTCCCTAGCCATCTTTGGCTTGTTTCAAAAGGGGTCGAGTAGTCAAACACTCTCACCATCCCCATAAAGCCCAAAGTCTAATCCTTTATTGGAAACTACTCGAAAGTCCACACTCGTTGGTACCTTCAAATCTACCCTTTAAAGTCCAGTCTTCATTGGCAACTATTAAAAGTCCACCGTCGTTGGCATCCTCATAACACCTAAAAGTCCAATTTATTGGCAAACACCAAAAAAACCAAAGTCCAACTGGCAAATCCAATCCTTGGTGATACCCACAGCAAGGAAACTTATCCCCGGCGCGCCCGATCATTTGCATCGTCATATGCATGACATGCTAGCATAACATTACATAATCATATCAAGCACTATCATATCATACGTGCATTAGTTTCTCCAGTAGTTGCATCTTAGCATGTGTTTCAGTGCATCATGTAAGGCATGGCATATCCATCCCCAACAACATATCATAACAGGATCCAGGATCAGTTCACATGCATCTTGGCCAGTCCTCCATCAAATTTGGCAGTATACCCCGCACGTACTCAAGGAATTCTATTCCCCAGTAAGTCATTCTTCAGCCAGGCAATTGATAATGACAACTCCCAGCAGCTGTAGCTATTTTTACTCCCCAAGCAGAGGATACCCAAGAAAGTTTCTTGTGAGCTTTCCCCTGCAGAGCCAGCACATTTCCTCCAACAGGAAACTTGCTCAACTATTCTTCAGCAAATTTACCACAGAGATACTGCTTTGGTATCATCGAGGAACCTTAATGGATAAGGGACTGCTTCGACGACCCAGAAAATCGTCTGCCTTCAGAGATACTACTTTGGTATCATCGAGGAACCTTAATGGATAAGGGACTGCTTCGACGACCCAGAGAATCGTCTGCCTTCAGAGATACTGCTTTGGTATCATCGAGGAACCTTAATGGACAAGGGACTGCTTCGACGACCCAGAGAATCGTCTGCCTTCAGAGATACTGCTTTGGTATCATCGAGGAACCTTAATGGGCAAGGGACTGCTTCGACGACCCAGAGAATTGTCTGTCTTTCAGAGATACTGCTTTGGTATCATCGAGGAACCTTAATGGATAAGGGACTGCTTCGACGACCCAATGAATCGTCTGCCCTTTAGAGATACTGCTTTGGTATCATTGAGGAACCTTAATGGATAAGGGACTGCTTCGACGACCCAGAGAATCGTCTGCCTTCAGAGATACTGCTTTGGTATCATCGAGGAACCTTAATGGACAAGGGACTGCTTCGACGACCCAGAGAATCATCTGCCTTCAGAGATACTGCTTTGGTATCATCGAGGAACCTTAATGGGTAAGGGACTGCTTCGACGACCCAGAGAATCGTCTGCATTTTAGAGATACTGCTTTGGTATCATTGAGGAACCTTAATGGATAAGGGACTGCTTCGACGACCCAGAGAATCGTCTGCCTTTCAGAGATACTACTTTGGTATCATCGAGGAACCTTAATGGACAAGGGACTGCTTCGACGACCCAGAGAATCGACTGCCTTCAGAGATACTGCTTTAGTATCATCGAGGAACCTTAACGGATAAGGGACTGCTTCGAAGACCCAGAGAATCGTCTGCCTTCACAGATACTGCTTTGGTATCATCGAGGAACCTTAATGGACAATGGACTGCTTCGACGGCCCAGAGAATCGTCTGCCTTCAGAGATACTGCTTTGGTATCATCGAGGAACCTTAATGGATAAGGGACTGCTTCGACGACCCAGAGAATTGTCTGCCTTCAGAGATACTGCTTTGGTATCATCGAGGAACCGTAATGGATAAGAGACTGCTTCGACGACCCAGAGAATCGTCTGCCTTCAGAGATACTGCTTTGGTATCATCGAGGAACCTTAATGGATAAGGGACTGCTTCGACGACCCAGAGAATCGTCTGCCTTCAGAGATACTGCTTTGGTATCATCGAGGAACCTTAATGGATAGGGACTGCTTCGACGACCCAGAGAATCTTCGACTTTCAGAGATACTGCTTCAATGTTCCAGAGAATTCTCTGCCCCCCACTTTCATAGATACAACTTTGGTATCATCGAGGAACCTTAATGTGTAAGGGACTGCTTCGATCACCCAAAGAACCTCAAGTTATTCAGTTAATTTTGTACTCCGCTTCCTCATTCTGCTAGTTCTTACTCCATAAGTACATGTCCCTCTTGATAGACAAATTTTGGGGTATTCTTATATCTAATTGACTTCTATCCTAAAAATGAACACCATGCAGTAGTTCATTCTCTCGGGTTCAAGACAATTAGATAGGGGCATCTGTCATACCCCAAATTTGTCCTACCCTTTCACTCCCTCATGATAAGCATGTGTGTTACTCCATGATCTCTCTCAAGATGATCATGGGGTTTTCGGGGCCATGGCCTTTTAAGAGTTAAGTTATGGAGGTCTTGTTTGTGCTCAGCGTAATTACAGGCTCTTGCAAATGTGTTGAATCCAAGTAGAGATAAGAGAAGAGGTGTGTCCTCAGTTTCATGGTAAGTTAGTCAAGACATGGTCAATTTATCCTTAAGCCACCCTTGAATTTGTTCAAGTTTCAAGCTAGGTTTAGTTTCAAGGTCAATTGGTGGCAAGCTTGGATTTAATTTGTTGGTTTCAAGTTGTGATAAAATTATCCAAGATATCGATTCAAGTTGTTTCAAGATAATGCAAATGGTCTCAAGATGATTCTAAGGCGTATTCCAAAAGTTTTTTTTTGCCATTTTTGAGTCATGTATGTGGATTATTTTACGATCACGTGGGAGTTATTCTTAAGCCATGTTGGAATTACTTAAAGGCAAAATTGGAGGGTATTTCAAAGTACCATTGGAAGTTATGGTCAAAATTGGCAAAGTGTCTCAAGCATGCTTAATATGTCCAAATGTTCCAAACATGATAATTCATTAACAAGCCATGACCAATACATTGTCAAGTTACAATGTTTTCACGCCATGTTTGATTTATTCGCAATCCATGTTTTCAAGTCTTAGCATAAGCTTTCAAGTCAAGGATTGGTTAATCTCAAAAGCATATTCACTAAATTGTTCAAAAAATTTCTAAGAGAAGTTTTGGCTCATCATGTTCTAAGATGTAATTGGTGGGCAGTTTCAAATGCAAGCAAGGTGCCAAAGTATGTATTTCTTTTTAGGTCATTTTTTCAAAAGTGATACAAGAAGTTTAACTTGAAATTCAAGTCATGGGTCATATATCTTGACTTAGTTCCATTTAAGGTTTCAAAATATTGCAAAGAGATATCAATTTTGTTTTACTTTGATTTTGTTTCAAGAGCTGAGCAACGCTGTTACAAGTACATACAAGCTTAAAATAGCCTAAACACCATTAAAAAAAAGGAGCTAATAGGCGTGGGTTTGGTTCACTTTGTTTTCCCATAATCAATGTTTGTTACTTTGGATAATTTGATTTGGTGATTACAGTAAGTTTTTTTTTATAGACAAAGAGTTGTTACAAGTACATAATCTATCGCAAGTCAAGAACAAAATTCCAAATTACAAAGCTCAATACAAGTTGTGACATTCAAAATACAATGCAATGGAACACAAGCTCATTCAAGTCAAAATTCACATAGAACTAGTGTTCATATTATGCCTAAAAGGTGTCTAAAGTTTGACCATATCCAAGGGTAATCATGCTCCAAGCTCCATGTTTTACATCATCACGCCATCTTCTAAAAAGCTTCTACTTTAAGTCTTGCTCCTTAACCAATCCTTCTCCATTTGAACTCCACCATCCAAATTCCACGTCAAGCTTCCTCAAGTCCCTACAACAGATAAAAAAGCATCAACAAAGTCTTGTGCACAATTAAACCAATTTTCCTTATCAAACCAATTTCAAAATAAAAAATAATACAAAAGGAAAGTAGGATAAAGGACTTGCTACTACGGTGAAACTAGCATGTGGCTGCTCCAAGACAAACACAAACTTGTGCCTTATACCTCCTGCTACGGTCATCTGCTGCAGAACAATAATTCAAAACCATGTTAAAAAAATTCACCACAAAGTCAAAGCTGACAACTGTATAAAGCCCATAGCAAAAGTGATTCAGAGCAGCGAATAGCAGAAAAGTACCACAGAAGTTTCAGCAAGGCAATAACGTATTTTTGACAAAGACATGTTCTGAATTTGAAAAAAGCACCTTATACATTTCCATGAACGAGATTCCTCAGCAAGTTTTACGCCACATTTCAAACCCTAATCCTCACAATATAAAAACAAGAGCAATGAATCAGAAGAGGGGACAGAAAAAAAAAACCCTACACACGGCGCAAGAAATCCACTCTCCTCACCAAAGCTCTAAAAATTAAAAAAATATTACTCAGAGTTTCCCATTGAAGCTCTGAGCTAATTTGAGCTTAACCTCATCAGTATTTCAGAACAATCAACCAACAACACATCAAAGACGTCAAACGAGGCAAGAGTAGAATAGAAGAAACAAAAAGCAGAAGAAGGGAAGAGAGTATAAAGCTTTACCTACGTTTGGGATTAAACTCGGACTTGCTCCGATTTTGTGAGTGTTCCTCCTCTTTCATGCTTTCTGAGCTTTAATCTTTGTTCATGTTGTGTTCGTACATTGTTTCCCTCTGTTAATTATGTGATTTGGTGGTTTCTTTGTAGATCTAGGGTTTTTTGGCAAGCGTTCGATTTGGGTTTTTGGGGAGGTTTTAGGGAAATCCAAGTTCAGATTTGGATTCAGAAGGTTTTTTTAGGTGGGTTTAAGGTCTTTGGTTGGTGTTTGGCCGGAGAAGAGGGGCGCCGCCGCCGTCAGCCACCTTCTTCTCCGGTGGGAAGTAGGGTTCCGGCGATAGGAGGTGTGAGAGAGAGAGGCGTTGAGAGAGAAAGAGCGAAGTGAGAGAAAACTGATTCCAAATGAATTCAATTTCCTTCGTTCCCTTGTTTAATGTGATTGTGATGAGCTGCCATGATGGAGCCTTTCACCGGTGACAAGTGTCACCGGTCCCTGTACACTCCTTAATCCCACGCGCCCACTTGTTGCAGTCCCACCGTGTTCTCTATGTCTCAGACCCTTAGATCTAGGTTTTTGATGACTCTGATTGATCAAACGATCCAGATTTCTCAGGCAGTCAACCAGGGTTGACTAAGGCCCTTGGTAGACCCTCACCAGCGTGGGCTTCTGAGTGTTGGGCCTGAGGTTTTTTTTCTTAACCACACCCCCAATTGCTAACCTCATCTGGTCCACTGTTTTTTTTGTTTTAAAAAAAAACTTAACTTTAAATAATGTTAAAAAATCTAAAAAAACGTTTTTATTTTATTTCTTTTTTTTTTAAACAAAAAACAAAGCTTTTGAAAGTATTTCTTTTAATTTTATTAAATTTTTTTATTTAATATTAATTAATTTACTCATGATTAATTTTATTAAATATTGAATTTTAATTTGATTAATTATTAATTTAATTTTAAAAAATCTATATCCAATTAGTCCCTATTTCTTACTTAATTAGTTTTATTAAATTGTTTTATTTAATACTAATTAATTTTTTGATAATTAATTTTATTAAATATTATAATTTAATCTAATTAATTATTTAAACCCTTCTAATAAAACTTAGAATTTATTTTAGTTTAGGATACCTTCCTTAAACTAACTTTAGAATTAAGTGACTAACCATATCATGCTTGAGTTCATTTATTCAATGCTTATTATATATGGTGTATGCTTTTTTTATCTCGTGGATTTTTATGCTTTGATTATATTATGCTATGTCATTGTGTGTTTATTCAAATCAAAATATTTTTCAACTAATATTTGGACTTCGTGCCAATCATTCTCCGCGGGGTGCCCCTATGTTGCTAGTAAATAAGAAAGATGGTAGCATGAGGTTGTGTGTTGATTATCGGCAGTTGAAAAAGGTGACTATCAAGAATAAGTATCCGCTTCCGAGAATTGACAATTTGATGGATCAGCTGGTAGGCGCTTGTGTGTTCAGTAAGATTGATTTGAGGTCTGGTTATCATCAGGTTCGTGTTAAGCCTGATGATATCCCGAAGACGGCTTTCAGGACGAGGTATGGTTACTACGAATACACTGTGATGCCATTCGGTGTATCCAATGCACCTGGTGTGTTCATGGAGTACATGAATAGGATTTTTCATGAGTATTTGGATAAGTTTGTGGTGGTATTTATCGATGATATCTTGATATATTCTAGATCTAAAGAAGAATATGTTGAGCATTTAAGAAACGTGTTGCAAGTATTGAAGGAGAAGAAGTTGTATGCAAAGTTGTCCAAGTGTGAGTTTTGGTTGAAGGAAGTGAGTTTTCTTGGCCATGTGATTTCACGTGGCGGGATTACTGTTGATCCCTCTAAAATTGATGACGTGTTAGAGTGGGAGACTCCGAAGTCGGCTACTGAGATACGAAGTTTTCTGGGATTGGCGGGTTATTACCGCAAGTTTATTGAAGGCTTTTCTAAGTTGGCATTACCTTTGACTCAGTTGACTCGAAAGGGTCAAGCTTTTGTGTGGGATGTAGCTTGCGAAGAGAGTTTTGTGGAATTGAAGAAGAGGTTGACGATCGCTCTAGTGTTGATCTTGCCTAATTCGAGTGAATCTTTTGTGGTGTATTGTGACGCGTCGAAGATGGGTCTGGGTGGAGTATTGATGTAGAATAGACAAGTTCTTGCCTATGCTTCGAGACAATTGTGAGTTCATGAGAGGAATTATCCTACACATGACTTAGAGTTGGCCGCTGTGGTGTTTGTGTTGAAGATTTGGAGACATTATCTGTTTGGCTCTAAGTTTGAAGTGTTCAGTGATCATAAAAGTCTGAAGTACTTATTTGATCAGAAAGAATTGAATATGAGGCAGAGGAGGTGGTTAGAGCTGTTGAAGGATTTTGATTTTGATTTGAGTTATCATCCGGGCAAAGCAAATATAGTGGTTGATGCATTGAGCAGGAAGTCATTGCATATGTCAATGCTTATGGTGAAAGAATTGGAATTAATTGAGTAATTCCGAGATTTGAGTTTAGTATGTGAAGAGACATCTGATAGTGTGAAGTTAGGAATGTTGAAGTTGACTAGTGGTATTTTGGAAGAAATCAGAGTGGGACAGTAATCTGATTTAAAGTTGGTTGACCGGTTGACTTTGATTAACCAAGATAACGGAGGAGAATTCCAGATTGATGAGGATGGTGTGATGAGGTTTCGAGATAGAGTATGTGTTCCAGATGTTCCAGAAATCAAGAAGAGCATTCTAGAAGAAGGACACCGAAGTAGGTTGAGTATTCATCCCGGTGCTACGAAGATGTACCAGGATTTGAAGAAGTTATTTTGGTGGCCGGGTATGAAGAAGGATATCGCAGAGTTCGTTTATGCGTGTTTGACTTGCCAGAAGTCAAAGATTGAGCATCATAAGCCTTTAGGTATGATGCAGCCGTTGAATATTCCAGAATGGAAATGGGATAACATTTCCATGGACTTTGTGTCGGGGTTGTTGAGGACGACAAAAGGGAATGATTTAATTTGGGTGATCGTGGATAGATTAACTAAATCAGCTCATTTCTTGCCGATGAAGATTAATCATTCTATGCAGAAGTTAGTCGAGATGTACATCGAAGAGATTGTGAAGTTGCATGGGATACCTTCGAGTATTGTGTCGGATAGAGATCTGAGATTTACATCTAGGTTTTGGAAGAGTTTGCAAGAGGCTTTGGGTACCAAGTTGAGGATGAGTTATGCCTATCATCCGCAGACGGACGGTCAGACAGAAAGAACTATCCAATCCTTAGAGGATTTGCTAAGGGCTTGTGTGTTGGATCACGGAGGAGCTTGGGATAGCCCTTTGCCGCTGATTGAGTTCACATACAATAATAGTTTTCATGCTAGTATTGGAATGACGCCCTATGAAGCTTTGTATGGGAGAAGATATAGGACTCCTTTGTGTTGGTATGAGTCAGGCGAGAGTGTTGTACTCGGACCTGAGATTGTGCAAGAGACGACTGAGAAGATTAAGATCATCCAAGAAAGGATGAGAGCGTCGCAGAGTCGCCAGAAGAGCTACCATGATAAGAGAAGGAAGACACTGGAATTCCAAGAGGGAGATCACGTGTTTTTTAGGGTGATGTCAGTGACTGGTGTGGGTCGAGCTTTGAAGTCTAGGAAGCTCACTCCATGTTTTGTTGGTCCATATCAAATCTTGCAGAGGATAGGAGAGGTATCCTATCGAATTGCTTTACCGCCGTCACTTGCGAATTTACATGACGGGTTCCATGTGTCTCAGTTGAGGAAGTACATTTCGGATCTGTCGCATGTGATTCAGATGGATGATGTACAAGTGAAGGATAACCTGACAGTGCAAGCATTACCGATGCAGATTGATGGTCGAGAGATGAAGCAACTGCGGGGTAAAGACATAGCTTTGGTGAAGGTGTTGTGGGGTGGACCAGCTGGCGAAAGTTAGACTTGGGAACGTGAATATCAGATGAGGGAGTCGTATCCGACTCTATTTCCATGAGGTAATTTTCGAGGGCGAAAATTCTTTAAGTGGGGGAGATTTGTAACACCCCAAATTTCGTAAGAATATTTATTTAATTTATTTAAATATAATATTCGTGAATTTTTGTGAATTTTGGTGGTTTGTGTTGATGTTGGCATTTTGTGGAGTTTTGGTTATTTATTTAAATAATAGTATACAATATGGAATATATTAGTATTATTATTAATTTAAATAATATTAGAAGGATTAAGGGTAAATTCGGCTTTTAAGGAGGATTTAGTGAGGGTAATATTGGGAAAGCCCATTTTAGAAGCCCAAGGGTTAGGTTTAACAAAAGGAGAATTTGAAAGGAATAGGATTCATTTTTGTTAGATCGTGAAAATAAGGAAAAGGCCAGAGCTCTGAGGAAAGGGGGAAAAGCTTAGGATTCGAGAAGGTTTCCAAGAACTCAAGAAAGAAAGCTTGGAATCGACAATCTAAGGTATGAGGAGTATTGTCTTTCATTGTTTTTAATATAGGAATTCGATGTGTTTAAAGCTGATTTTTGAGGTTTATGTGGGTTTGTGGGTTTATGAGTAAATTGATGATTTAGGTGTTGTTTTTGTGGATTGATGATGAATATGAAGGGTTAGATTGAATCGGATAAAAGTAGGACTTCGAGCCTAATTTCTCCGTTGATGTTGTTTTTACCTCGTAGGGAAAGGGATTTATGGAAGTTATGAAGGTAATTGGGTTTGTGAAGGTTTATGTGAAATTGAAGCTTAGGATAGTGTAATAAATTAGCCTAATAGTTGTAGGTTTTGTGTCCTTGTTGCCTTAATACCTTAGGGATGTTTTGGGGGTGTTTTTGGGGTAAATGAGGCTGAACCCGTAAGGTTTTGGGGCCTGGTGTGCTATTGGTGCGTAGCAGCGATTGTAGGAAATCGCGACCTCGCAAAGCGAATGAATCCTTCGCAAAGCGAATACTCGCCCCAGACTCGCAAAGCGAACGTTCCAGCAAATGCCTGATGTTTACGAAATTATTTTATGATTCTTGTGCTGTCTTGATGTTTTGAGTTGTGATTATTCTGATGAATTACCATGATTATATTGATGATTATGAGATTATGATTTCATGATGTTTTGATGAATAAATGATGATGCACGTAATGAATTTTATTGATGATGATGATAATGATGTTGTGTATCATGCATTCATAGCATTCCAGACTTCGGTCTATGGTGGCTTCTATCCCATTGTGTGGATGTGAGGTAATTTTGACGTGCTCCGGTTCTTGTGTAGAATTGATTCTAATGACGGGGATCTTTGGAGGGTGATGGCCTAGTGTCCATCGACTTTGACGAATTGGTACCACATGCATGAGTCTTATTGTGCATTGCATTTATTTGGCATTGATGTGATCTATGATATCGTGATTTTGATGTTTTCCTTTGTGATGACTCTGATGATGTTGTATATGATAATGATGCCATTTTATGCTTATCCTGTTTTTATATTGATTATAATGAATTGTGATTACTCACCCTGCCTGTTTGAATGTTGCCTCCACGTGGAGGCCTTCAAGGACTTTTGGAGTTTATTTGCTTTTGGTCGATGTAGAGGGTCTTGCTCTGATATTGTAACATCGGGTTGGGTCGTTGAGCCGAACCATGTTGAGTTGTTATTTTTGTTGTTATTTGATTATTATGGGTTTTATTTTAAAAACCCTTTTGATTTTGGATTATTGTAGTTATGGTGGTTCCACTGCCATTTGATGGCTTTTTGATTATTTTGAGGAAAACCCGTTGTTTACGGAGCAAATGTTTTGATTTGAGTTTATTGAGAAATGTGCACCCTTCTGAAGTGATTTTTACTCTGATCATTTGTGTATTTTGCCGTGTATATTTGTGGGGTAGAAAAGGGTGTTATAAAATACATACCCAACAAAGAAGAAATACACAAAGAAGAAAAGAAATAAACCAAAAATCTCGCGGTTTGTCAACGTCGGTCGATGAGAAATCCACCCCGGATCATCCGTTTGTTGTTTGCTGCTTTACCGCTTCAACAAAATGGCGTCGTTGCCGGGGATTGGTTTATTGTTCTTTCATCGCGATAGTTTCGTTGTTTTTGAGTTTTGTAGATACCGTACATATTGTATATTTTCACTTGTTTTTATCAATACTTGTATATTTTTAATGTTTGTTCAAGTGTTTGGTTAGGACGCTTGCTTTTGGTTGCGCGGTGAGACATCACCATGGCATGAAGAGAAGAAGTTTCTAGCTTAAGCATCGTAAAGGCGTCGAGCTTACGATGTAAAACAAGCATGGTGTATTCTTTTCTTTTGTTGTTGTTTAGTTTAGGTAGTGTGGTGAGTATTCATTAAACAAGTTGTACTCAGATTTTTCGTAAACTTCTTAAATCTTCACTTTACAACTTGTTTAATGAATTTTTTCCGGTTTTTAGTTTGTTTATATTAATAACTTTTGTGTTTGCCTTTGAGCTTGTTTTTAGTAGCTTGAGGAACTTTTGGTGATGTTCCAAGTTTGATCGTTTCAACTTGCGGATGTATGGTAATGATATTTTTAAGTTTTGTACACGTCCGAGGTATGTATTTATTGCTTTCTATATTTTAGCATATTCATGATACTTAGGCTTTTTACAAACTTTCATGCCATTCATTCTTTTGTATACTTGTTCTTGTGTGAATCACTTTAGTTCCCAACCTTTTTGTGAGGTGGCTTTTTCCATTGTTCATATATGCGCGGAGTACCAACATTCTTGTTTTAATTGGATTTTATTATGTTGAATCTTTTGTTTGTGTTGATTATATGAATGCATGAAAAGGATCAAGGCAATTTTTGTTTCATTTTGAGCACAACTACCTAGCCAAATAGTCAATTTACCTTGTGAGTGTGTGATTATTTGTAACCCCTTTGAGCTTTTTGATCCATGTTTTATTTGAACTTAATGTTTGTCTATGAGTAGTTAGTTCACTTATTTTTTATTGGACTTTGTTTTTACTTGAACCCTCAACTTTGTGTTGTTGTATGGATTTTTTCCTTGCCTTAGAAAGTAGGGAGTATTCACATGATGATGTGGTTGAATTTAAGCTGGGGAGAGAATGATTGTTTACTCATTGGTTGGATTCTATGAGGATGAAAAAGAAAAGAAAAAAGAGAAAAATATGACAAAGAACAGAAAAGAAAAAAAAATCCTTGAGAAAGGAAACAAAAAGAGTTCAAATAATTGTGCTAAATAAGTATTGTGTGTTGTGTAACACTTGGGATTTTGGAAGAAGTTGATTGGAATTTTGTGTTTGAACTTTTGTGAGTTGATCACTCCCTTAGGTTTAGGCAAGTTTTTGTTTCGATTAGCTTTAGGAATTGCCCCTTGTTTGTTTGCCCGACCACATTACAACCTTGAAAAGTCCTTGTGATTCTTGCTTTTGTATGTTCAATATGATTTTTGGATGGATGCATAATTTAGTCTTTTGTTTTCAAGATTGTTATCTGAGTGATAAGTACCTTATTTTATGTTTTTCATCTACCGATGATTGTTTTTGCTAGGTGTGATTCACATTTGAACTTGTGTTGTTTTAGGATGTTTGACATGATTTTTGTATTTTGCATTTGTTTCGTGACTATGTTATCGTCGTAGTTTAGTGGTAAGTATTTACTTTGTGTGTACCGTTTTTCATTTGAACCATACATTTGTTTCCGTTTTTCAAAACCTGTTGATTCGTGATTCTTTGGTTGTCACTCTGTTTCTTTGAGTCGCTTGATTTTTGTTTGAGGACAAACAATTATGTAAGTTGGGGAGAGTTTGATAAGTGCAAATTATAGTTATTTTTGTATATAAGTTTTGTTGCACTTATCAGTTCTTTTTGTTAATAAAACCCCACTTTGTGAATAAATACGTTACTTAGTAGATATTTGTGTTTTTGATTCATTTGTGTAATAATTGATAGTTTTCCATTCATTTTGTAGGTGATAAAGCATTGTTGGAGTAGTGAGCAATAAAAGCTCCAAGATGTGTCATTTGGATCAATAAAAGGAAGAAGGCAAAGAAAGAAAGCTATTTATAGAAGCTGGAAGCCAAAATAAAAAGATTTCTTGACTGTCAAGCTCTGCCGGGCGGTACTTTGCTCCGACGGGCGAAACTCTCTTTCGCCGGGCAGTGCTGAGGCGTGAGGAAATAAGGGACTTCCAGGAGCATTCCATATTTTTGACCTTTCTCCGGGCGCTGCTTCTGCCGCCGGGTGAAGGTAGATATTTATTGCCAACCTGTTTAAGTACGCAGCTGATATGAGTGGGAATAAAAGCTCCGCCGGGCGATGCATTCTACCGCCCGGCGGTGCGTCTGAGACAAAATTTTGTATTTAGTTCATTTTTATTCATTTTTGTTAGGTTATGTTGTTTGGGGGTGATTTTTTCTCTCCCAACTTCATCAACCTCATTCTTTGGTAGAGGTAGCTAGAAAATAACTTGGAAGCTTGCACACGGGTGAACCGGAGTGGATTGATCGTCGATCGGCTCTGACAAACCGTGAGATGTTTGGTTCATTTCTTTTCTTCTTTGTGTTTTTCTTCTTTGTTGGGTTGTGTATATGTATTTACTATGATCTCATGTATATTTGTCGCCCACGGCGTTGTATGAAATCTGCTTTACAAATCTTTATTGGTGATTGTCTCTGATTTTTGCTTTATGCGTGGGGTTTGGGTTGTGTTAGAGATAAATATCTCAAACTTCGATTAGGGATGATTATCTGTTAGTTTATGGATGCTAGAGATAGATTTAGAGCTAACAATCTTCAATAGGCGTCGAAACTTAATGCCTCCGTGTCTTGATTCGGGTGCGAGAGTGCAGATGAGGGTAACATGGTTGAGTGTGCCAGAGATGGACATGTGCTGTGAGCGATGCTGGATGATATTGAGGAGTATTGTAGGTTGAGTATAACTGGTCGGTAAGTTTAAGTTTGTGAGAAGTCAATTATATGTATGCCGGATAAGTTTCTTCTCTCTGAAAAATGAGTTCTTTTTGTTTTAATGTTTACTTTTCTGTTTTTACGTTACCCATTTTAAACCCAAAATCATTAACAATTAAACCGTCGAATGGCAGTTCAGTTCCAATCTCCGTTGACACGTTAAATTCCCGAAAAAATACTTCCAAAATGTTTGTTGATTACCCTATTCCGCTTCAACACTAATCTCTACAACAACAACAACAACAAAAACCAATCCCTATCCCACTAAGTGAGGTCGGTTACATGGATCAACTTTCATCGTAATGTTTTATCTAGAAACATACTTTTATCCAAAATTGTTAGCGAGATAATTTTCCCATCTTTTATTATTTGATTCAACCTTACTTGTTCCCTCGAAATGAGCAAAGGAAAGTAAAAATGCTCCACTTGCAATAAAACATTCTCAAAAGAGTCAAAAATAAATGCAAGGTCGACATCAGTCGTTGTATTTAGTTTTTTAGCCAAAAAGATATTCTCAAGGTGCAAATTCTCGAGATCTCCTTGGGAGGTTGAAAGAGATGCCTTTGTAGAAGTTAGCAAAGCCCGAGCAGAAGTTAGATATTTATCTTTATCTGCCACTTCTCTCACTACTAACTTTACCTTATCAACTAAAGAACCTTGGAGGTTGAAAACACTCAAGGTGTCACCCATCTCGGTAAGAGAAATATAAGCCATTTATACTTCTTGCAGGTACATATCACGATAAAACATCAAATAACAAACACTATTCTATAATAGTTGTCTCTCTTTACGATGTTGACCAACTCCACCAATGGCCAAAATGGCACAGGCTTGTCAGATGTAATACATCAGGGTTGACAATTCCTCATCAAGAGCTTCATCAGTCAGGCTGGAAAGATAATAGCAAATAATTCGAATTATACTCTCATTGTTCCCTTGGAGAACGAGATCCTGACTGAGCTAATAAGACATGAGCTAGAATGTCTAGGTTGTCTGAATCCATTTCTTGTATCTCAAAGAATCTCAGCATCATGGAAGGACACCGGGGAAGTTCCTTCTCGAGACCGCAAAAAATATAGATGAGAGGACAAGGTTAATATTTTCATCACTTCGAGTGGAGCAAGGGCGTTGGTTAGTGTTGGGACGTTTGAAGGGCCGAGAATCGCCAGGACAAGTTGAGCTCCCCTCTTCATTCGCTGAATTATTTTCTCACACTTCATTTAATCTACATATGGAAATGTCAAAACCTCGGAAAACATTGTAGGTAAAATAACAAACATCGAACAATATAGTCGTTGAAAGCTTACCAAAAATGATTATTCTCTCCTCCATGGTATTAGCATTGATCAATTTGATCCGCTGTCGCACACGAGTCAAAAACGAGTTTAAAAAAATTAGTATAACGAAAGCGACACTCGAGTCGTATCACAAGGAATCTCGAATTGATTTAACCAACCAATGAAAGAGAGGGGTTTTATGATTGAGAACTTAAATCGAAGATGATTAAGGTAAAAGCAAAATTGATGAGTAAGCTAATCTACTGTATCGATTGCTAACTTATCATTGATTCTTATAATTCCAATTCCCTAGCGTATTCGTTTACAATACCCACTAACAAACACAATTGGTATTATATGATGTATGTTCCTAATTTATGAATTAAGTAAACGAATTTAAGCAGTTGTGAATTAAGCAAAGGAGACTTAATCAAATGTGATAACGAAAAAAAGCTATACTAACATGAGTATAGTTAAGGATCATACAAACAATTTAATTTGATCAAATCTATCCTATAAGCAACAATCAAATTAAGCAAACGAAAGAAAACGAATTAAGCAAACGAGTTTATAGGAAGAATTGAAAAGAAATCGAAAAGAATTAAAATTTATAAAAACCTCACAGTGGAAACTGAATATAGCAGATCGACTCTTTGGGAATTAGCTCTCCATAGAATTCGTAATCCCTGTTTCTTATTTCCTGAGCTCTGAATAATGAATCCTAAAACTAATAATTTTTTTAAATAGAGCAACAGAATTCGGGCCTAATAGCAACCGACACGAGAAAATACAAAATCGGCCCCAAAACTAAGTATTTTCTTAGGTCTGAATTGAAAACGAATTATGATACTCTTATGCACTTCGAATTTGCTTGTGACTTTAACACGAGACTTGTAGCCTATCCTCTTAGCTTTCTAACGCATATTAGAATGCATCAATCCGATTATCATAACTAAAATTATGACATGCACAGCGAGAAGATATAAATAATTGTTTATTCAGAAAATAAGCACTTATTCATAAAATAAGCAGAACTCAACTTAACTTTAAAAAAACCTATTAAAAGGAATTAAAATAATATGAGAAGTCATATAAATATCTTAGCACAAAGTAAAAGATAGTGTATTAAAATACATTGATCAAGCATCTACCAACAGGCGAGTCTCAATGAGCCACTTCAAACGTTTCCTTGAGGCCTCATCCTAAGGGACGACGCCCCTGACATAACCCAATTCTTTAGAGAAAGTGATCAAACATTTCTTCAGATGGAGTTCCTCATAGGAAAATTATCATCCTTATAAATGTATGACCATTTTCCCGTTAAGAAATGGCCTTAGTTCCAAAATTTACGAAAATAAACTTGTATATCGCTATTCAGGTTTATCCTCTATGGTATAGATTTTCTCATGAGCCTGTTCGTTAAGAGGAGTAAGTAAAAAGAAAATTTTTTGGAAATGCTTGACGCCATCAAAATAGCCTTAAAATAACGAGTAATTTTTGTCAATGTGATCAAGCCTTGACCTTGCGCATGATTTCAATGCTATGTTGTACCTTGAAATGATGAAAAAAAAGAGTGATAAATATGGCATTCCTCCTCGATGGTTATATGAGTACTTTAAGACTTTTATGAAAATCCAACTCATAAGATTCATTTGCGAATGAGCGATCATCAGACGATTCATAATTCAACTTAAAAATCAATTAAAGGCAGTCAGATGACACATCCACTCTATTCACTGCAAATCATTTTTGTCTACTTTTATGCATCAAAACACACCAGTCGAAGGAATGACCCACATCAAGAAAAGTCATTTAGAAACTACCTTCACGAACAAATATGGAAATGGTTGACGAAATCTCAGGGTTTACCTAAGCAATAGAAGGATCTTCCTTCACTTTTTGACGCATGGTGGGTACCACTTCCATTAGTCAGGAAGAGTGGTACATTTAAAAGATCGCAGATAACAAAAGAAAAAGATTTATGATGAAAGAAATCGTGAAATTCTTCTGGAAAATCATGCGATGTCCTATTGAATGAAAGAAGTATGCACTATCAACAATCCAGATTTCCTAAAAAAAACACTCGAGTACTCTAGTTCCCAAAGTTTATCATGATAAAGTATGTGAAAAGACATCTAGAATATGAGGTGCATTTAAGGTGCAAAGTCTCCATAATAATGACATCACATTGTGACTTTTAGATCGAATCGGGCAATGACCAAAGGAGGGGGACACATGTGGCAAAACCCTTATCCTACAGAGTAAAAGCAAGGGTTTGTGGGGGCAACTACTCTCAACAATTACGGGCGATAGAAAAAATGATCCACTGCTTCATAGACGGAACATATATGTTATCCTTGTCAAGAATGTAGGTGATCTCAATCCAAGATCTATCGGATGGTTCTCTGCATTTCATGTCCATCGGTGAACAAACTATTATTATCGCTCTACTATATAAAAGAGGGGCGCATAATTTTTCAAGTACTTTTTGAATTCAAATTTCATTCATTAATCTTTTTGTCACATTGACTTGAGCGTTAAAGTTCCAACCTTGCAGACCAGTCTCTTTTCCACCGCATTGAAAATGCAAGTCCACTATTGCAATCCACATCCATTAATCACCAAACAATTCTAGTTCCGCACGAATATATATGTGTGCGCGAAACCCAAATTAATCGAATGAAATAATAAATCCAATTTTTTTATATGATTATCACTATGATATAATAATCCAGACAATGTTAGGGGTGTTCAAATCTAAGCGATTCAAATAAAAATCGCAAACCGATTAAAAAAAACAAAAATCGCAAAAAATGAATATTATTAGACGTGTGTGTTTACCGTCGAAAATGGTAAACAACCGCTAGTCCTTCAAAGTTACTAAATCTTTGGTCACTTACAGGATCGACTAGATTGATCCTAGGACATGTGTTGTTATTTAGTTTTTGGTTTTAGTGATTATGAACATTTATACAATGTTGTTCAAATATTTTCCAAAGTTATTAAGAGAACGTTGTGATTTCTTTTAAGTAAAAAAGAAAATGTAAATTGCAAAAAGGTAAATTGCTTGAAGATAAATACAAGTAATAAAGATTGAAATTGACTTAAACTGCAAGTAAAGGTAAATGATTGGAATTTAAATGAATTTGATTACAAGGAATGGTATTCAAACGTACATTCTCTCTCAAAAGGACTCTTTTCTCACACATAGGTACTAGGAGTAAAGTTAGAGTTTTTGTACAATTGTTGAACACCCCTATTCTAAATGCTAAGTGTCCTATTTATACTAAATAAAAAATAACCGTCACCTAACGGTTATTTCGCCAGAAAATGCCACGTCCCAATCTGCATGTGTTTCGTCGCTTTCAGGCTCTCCACGTGTCTTGAGAAACGGATAAGGCCAAAAGGTAGTTATTAGTCTCATTTGAATCACACCGGTTGAACGCTTTTTCAAACAACTCCGTCGAACTCCAATCTAGGCCAAAATCTTTCTAAGTCCTAAATCATAGCGCCCTCTATGTAAAGATTTTTTCGACTAGATCTTCAACATTTCCCTGTCGAAAACAATGTATTCTCTCTCAAAGTAATTCTTCAAACCCTAGCAGCCCATTTCAAATCTTCACTGTCGTCGAAACATCATTGTTATTGTTTGCTGTCGAAATCATCAGGTTCTTTTTCAGAATATGACTTTGAAAACTCCTAACTTACTTTCAACACTAATGAGTGTCGAAATCCCAACCACCAGTGTGTTGGATGTCATTTTTGTAAAAATCATTAGGTTCAAAATAAATTTCGAATTAATTTTTCAAAACCGATCCAAATTATATCAATGTTAAAATTTAGTTTTTATGAGATATCAATTACTTTGAGCTTCAAAATCAATCACTTTGTTCAGGAATCAATACGCATAACCCCTTCTGCTACCTTCCACCACGTGAGTTCTTCTTACCCACTTTCGTTTCTTAACGATTCTTCCCCTTTCCCCTTACGATCTAGGGTTTCTGATTCTGATTTATTAACTTTCACCTTTTCTTCGTTATTTAGGTTTTGAACAATCAAATTAATGGCTTTCAGAACCGTCACTAAAAGATTGGGGAATAAACTTTTTCCACCGTTATCTTCCACTTCGAGGCTACTACACTCTCATGCCACCAGTTTCGGTTAGTTGCATTCAAATTTTCGTTTTTTCTGTTAAAACAAATAACTTTACCTTGTTGAGCATTGAGAAACTGCTTTGATTCACATTTCTAAAAACAATTAGGTTTCAAACATGTAAACGAAGAAGAAAAGGCGCGTATGGTCGGTGATGTGTTTACGAGTGTTGCTGCGAATTATGATACCATGAATGATCTAATGAGTGCTGGGTTGCATAGATTATGGAAAGAAAGGTTGCATACATTACATTGTCCATTCTATATAATCATTTGATTTATGAAGTACCGGCACTTCAGATTGAAGGCGTGCATGGTATCCAATGCGCGTTTTCGTCCAATCACTTATTTTCAATTATCATAGATGTCTATGTGTCAGTGTCTTCGTGTTTGTGTTTGTCTTCGTAGGATTTAACATTAATTTGTATTTTATGCTCAATTTCTCAGGCTAGTTTCCATGTTGAATCCTTTTCCTGGAATGAAGCATCTTGATGTGGCTGGTGGCACAGGTATGCTTCCTTTATACTCATCTTTAACCTCTAATTAGTTTCTGAAGAATATAAAACATTACAATGAGTGGGGCGATTGAAATTATTGTAGTAGTTAAATAGAAAGAAAGATAGAAGGACTGATTAATGTATGATAACTTGAGATACCGATAAATAAGGGTAATATTAGACAAAGCAATCAATACTATCTTGATACCTTCAAATTATAAACAATTTGAGATGAGTTAATATTCTAAAAGATTGAAATTTGAAGTAAATTGGTGCAGTCTGGAAAAATATGTAGAGTATGGATGAAATAAGTTAATGACTTATGGACTGGTGAAAGGGATGTAGTTAAAAAGCAGGGCCGTCTTTGAGGGCGTGCAAAGCAGGCTACAACACAGGGCCTCAAATTTGTTAGGTTTAAACTATAGCTAAACAGTGTCTCATAAAATATTTGTCAGGTTAAACCGTACTTAAATAGGGCCTCTGATTGTTTTGTTATGGTTAAACTGCGGTTAACCTACACAGGGCCTCCAAAAATTTGAGACGGCTCTGTTAAAAAGGCCAATTTGGTGCTGTAAAATTCCTATCATAAGGAGGTCCAGTGAATGGTTGGAACCATTTGTGAGGATCTCTTGACTATTGTTAGCAGTTTTACTTTCCGTCTTCCTAGTCACACAGTCTCTTTCGAAGAGTGTAATTGTAATTTTGTTTAACATAAAACTTTGTTCTACTCACCAGTATTGTATTAATATGTAGAGAATTTAAGTGATACTTCTGCTTCATATAGAGCCAATTAGTTGCAACTTTTTATTTGAGTAAAAAATTACTCTTTTTTTAAAGAAAAAAACTTCCAGGGTTCATTTTTTATGGATTATAAAAAAAGTGATTTTGATATTCAATAATTTAGAGATTACTTAAGAGATTTTTAAAAAAGTAGAAGCTATTTCGTGTTTGTTTACCATAATGTAAATATTACAAAAAACGGTTATCAAAAATGATTTTCTAGAGAAGCTGCCCTAAACAGTTTCTCATATGAAGCAGTATTAAGAATTTTTCCCTTCAAATTATAATTAAAAAAACTGTATCAAACAAAGTACTAATTTTGTTTAAAAAAAAAAGTTTTTTCAGGAAAAAACGATAACAAACTGGCTCATAATCATTAATAAGCTTAAGGGTTTTCCTGTTGAGCTTAAATTTCTTTATTTTACAGGGGATGTTGCTTTTAGAATCTTGGATAACATAAACAGAGTTAAGCAGAGAGGGCTTCCAAACGCTTTTAAAGATTCTCTAGAGTCAGAAACTCAGATATATGTATGTGACATTAACCCAAACATGTTGAATGTTGGCAAACAGCGGGCCACAGAGAAGGGTAAATGAGAATGCCTTAGAATGCAACACTTACTTCGAGCTTTCATGAAGTATTTTTGTTTAATTTATCTTCATTTGTTAGTATTGAATCGTGATTGTTTTTCTGCTTATTATGATAGGTTATGGCGAGGACGGTTCCCTTGTATGGGTGGAGGGAAATGCTGAAAGCTTAAGTTTCCAAAATGATTCAATGGATGGTTACACTATTGCATTTGGGATAAGAAATGTTACACACATCGAGAAAGTTCTTAGCGAAGCTCATAGGTTGGTTTGCACTTTTTTACAAAATATTACGACATATCAGCTAATTGAAATCAATTAAATTTGTGCTGAATTTACAGTTATATTTATCATTTGTTTAACAGGGTATTGAAACCCGGTGGCAGGTTCCTTTGCCTTGAACTAAGCCATGTTAGTCTTCCAATTTTTAAAGAACTGTGAGTATCATTTGCTCTATTTTTGCAAGAATGGTGTTTACTTTATTGGTGTTTTACATGTGAAACAGGAGAATATGGACTGAAATATACACATAAATTGCACTTGAGAAAAAATAAAATGAAACTACAATAAACACCAACCCTTTAGTTTATGTATATGCCTTGTACATAAAACATAATCCAAGTTTATATGGAACTTTTTCATCTCCTTTTTACCTTCATGCTTAAAATTTTGGACAACAGAATAATGTATTCTGAAGAAAAAAACAAGATAACGTGTCTTAGAGGAGGATAAGAAATGTATCACTAATAAAAATTCCTTTGAAACAGGCTTAAGCAAAGTGCTAGAGAGAGTTGTGTGTGAAAAAGAAAAAAGAGGGATATAACTGCACACTTCATAGAATCATAGTCTTTTTCCATACTTGAATTGGATATAACTGTTAATGTTACTCTTTTTCTCTTCCAGGTATGACTTATATTCTTTCTCAGTTATTCCACGCATAGGAGAGATGGTTGCTGGCGATCGAGAGTCCTATCAATACTTAGTAGAGAGTATCCGGCGTTTCCCCCCACAGGTTATATCATTATTCAATCTATTGATAGACTCATTTTAGGCTCATTTTATTGTGCCAATTACGAATCCAAGTAAAATATTGAACATGAAAAAACTTGCCACAAAATTATTGGCTTTTTATTTATCAGTGTATTCTGTTCTGAGTTATCTTTTTTCTGTATTGACTAATGTTTGAAATTGATGGATTGCAGGAAAAATTTGCGTCAATGATTGCTGATGCAGGGTTCCAAAAAGTAGAGTATGAGAATCTAGTTGGGGGAGTGGTTGCCATCCACTCAGGGCTGAAAATCTGATATGATATTTATGAACTTTAACCCTTGCTTATATAATAATTCATACATCTTTCTTAACTGTTTATAAACAAGTTCATGATGCTATACTAGAACTGATAGAGTTTGTGAGAATATGAAGTGTAATTTCTTACATTCGTTTGCAATTCTTTTCCTGGGACTTGAGAGTATTTTTGAAAAGGAGATATTTAGTTGTAATAAGAAGAGTAGCTGTATTTATACATTTTTATATCCGAAAGTAAGAATTTTATACTATCACTTACATTATTAAATGATCAAAGTTTAATAAACTGATGAGGTTATATTTGTGTTGTTGAAACTGTGTTGGAATTTCATATTGTTTAGGTTTCTATTACAAAAGGGTATGATAGTAGAACATTCCTTCCACAGCCTCGACTCGACCACAACTCCGCGATGACAGAAATTGCACTAGCATCTAGACAAATTGGAATCCTCAGAGGAAATGAAAAACTCAAGATTTGTATCAGCATAGTCATAAGCTGGCAGTTGCTCGAAACTCCGAACTGAAACACCTTTCCACAAAACACAGAAATGGGAGCGAGATAGAGCTACGGACGACATGCATGAGCTATTAACATACAGAACAATATAAGCCTTAAAAGCAAAAGTTGCTACTGTCAACTTTAACCACATAAGACAAACCAGATGAAAATCACTGCAATGTTATCCAGCTCTTCTTGCACAGTGAGAATCATCTGCCAATTAACTACTCATCCGATATCACAACAGCCAGAGCTTCATAGCAGACTGCAATATACACTCACTATATTACACCAAATTAAAACAACCATAAGACCCATCACCTACACACACAAAAAAAAAATCTAGGACTATCTGATACTTCTCCAATATCCGCGACATCCAAACTAGTTCCGGAAAAGTCCACATACACGCACACAGAGGGTGTGCGCAACCACTTCAGCAAACTTGAATATATTGCATAATTCTGCGCAAACAACAACTGCAACGCTCCTATACCGAACCAAACCCTTTCCCGGACACCACTCCCAATCACCTATCCGAGAATGAGTTTGGGGTTCAAGTACCATTGAGATAAACAACAGTTTAGGAGCTTAGAACCAGTTTCACGACATGGCTCCCTAAAGAAAACTATACTTTTCAAGAAGTCAATTTAGACTTTATTGACTCAATTACCTAACAAAACATAAGTTTTCTTAGATTAGCTCTTATGGACAAATCTAAGTTGAACGGCAGAGTCAATGTTACAATGTACGTAAGAAATGAAAAGCATCAGCCACCAGAAAAATTAATCTCCACAATACTACCAGTAAATTTACCAATATCAATATTTTGACTGTCTCAATATTTTATTGTTTCAAATTGTTTTTCATACATAATATCAAGGCTTAATACCCTTTTTGGTCCTCTAGCTATAGGAGTAGGTCCAAATAGGTTCTCTAACTTTTAAAAGTTTCAAATTGGTCTCATACGTTTTTAAATAGGTTCGTAGTGATTCTTTCCGTTAATTACATGGTAACGGTGTTAAAAATGATGATGTGGATTATGACTTGGTTGGGGTGTGTAGCACAGTCAGCATCATCTTCCCAATTGAATCTGAAACTTTATAAATCGAATCCCATTTCGAAACCATAGGTTACGAATTCATCCAAAATTTACCAAATTGAAAGGAAAATCCACTATCAATAATGAGTTCTGGGCGTGTTTCTTCTTCATCTTCAAGAACCCGCTTCGATTCACAAGTGTATACCAGTTTTGGGAAAGTCATGTGTGCTTGTGGAGACCTTGCTGTACTTCGCAAGGCAAGAACCGTCCAAAATAATGGAAAGCTTTTCTGGGGTTGTCAACATTTTAAGGTAATCTTCTTTGTCAAACACATCCATTCCATCCGTTACAGCTTCACTGTTAATAAGTTGCCTGCATATATGTATAGGGACACACGAATGTCGGGTGCGGTTTTTTTGAATGATTCTATGATGATTCAAGAGATTGCAAGGAGGAAAGCCTGAGGAATCTGCAATGGAAGATTGAAATGTAATTTAAGGGGTTGGAAGAAGCCCAAAAAGAGTTGGCTGAGGCAAAAAGCATGGTTGAAGTGTTGAAGGTCAATAATTTGCAGCTAGATGAAGCTTTGAAGAACACAAGGAAATGAAAGATGATCTGGAAGTCCTTGTGCTTTATTGTGTTATTTGTTTTAGTGGTTAAGGTGTTGTGAATGTTGAAATTGATGTAAAAGTTGCTTCAATAACATGTACTAATGGTCTGAGTAAAAGAGTATTGTTGTTACCAATTTTTTAGTTTTGTTGCCAGATGTATCAGTTGTTGTTACCAAATCTACTCTTTTAGTGTTGTTGACATATTTATCATGCGTTGCCATATTTATCAGTGGTCTTAGTAAACGAGTTGTTTTGTTGCTGTCATAAACATATTTTAGAAGTTGCAGTAGTTTGTGGCATACAGATTTGTGCACCAAATAACAGTTTGTGCACCAAATTTGTGTACCTGTTTTGTACACTTAATTTGTGCATCTGTTTTGTACACTAAATAACAGTTTATGCACCTGTTTTGTGCACCAGTTTGTACACTAAATGGTTTGACAGGTTTTAACATGATTTTAACAGTTTTTAACAGAATAATTTGACTACAGCATAACAGAAGTATAAATACAAAATAGGAAACATTGTACACCATAATTTAACAGAATAATATGATAACAACATAATTTGATTACAGCATAACAGAAGTATCATTACAATAATAGCAGAATAGCAGAAGCATTATACACCATAAGTACTTAGTACACAACATTACACATAATAGTAGAAGCATATCAGAAATGCTTGGTACACAAAATAGCAGAAATTGTTCATAACATCAGAAGACACCATTACACAATACAACACAAACTATAGACCCTAAGAGGATTTCTTTGGAATGTTCCTTTTAGTTGGTGTTGTCCTCCTAGTAGTAGGACCCATTGCATTCTGTGATGCACTCAATCTGGTGGTGGATCCTCTTGAATATTGTGTTGGTCTCTTGAAAGGCAACTTGTGCCTAGCTTGTGTTGCAGTCTTCTTGTTAGTTGTCTGAGAAAGCTGAGTTGCCTGGGATGATTTGGCTGCCTGAGTTGCCCTAGTTGTTTTGCTTGTCTGAGTTGGCTGAGTTGTTTTGGTTGCCTGAGTTGTTTTGGTTGCCTGAGTTATTTTTGTTGCATGAGTTGTCTGGGTTGCCTGTGATGCTTGCTGGGTTGCCTGAGTTGCTTGCTGGGTTACCTGAGTTGACTGAGATGCTTGCTGGGTGGCCTGTGATGCCTGTTGTGGTGGCTGATCCATCTTACAAGTTGATTTGTTGTGCCCAATTTGTCTGCACCTAGTGCACCTCACAATCATACCAGTTTTTCTTATTTTCCTGTCAGAACCATCAATCTCACCCTGTTCTCTATTCCTCTTCTTCTTTGGTCTTCCAGGCATTTCTTGAATTTGGGAGGCTGCACATCAGGGTATTCAGTTCTCACCCATAAATTTGTACCATTCAGAGGGTAAATGATAGGTTCATACACCCTAACGTACCTAGTCTTCTTGTAATAGTCTGGAACAAACTGGTCAGCAGCAAGACCTCTACTCTTAATTGAGGAAATGGCATGGACGCATGAGAGACCTGTCAGCTGCCACTTTCTGCAAGAACAGCAATGTTCCTTCAAATTGACAGAGAACATGTCTCCCTGATTCTCAATATGTCTCACCTCAAAAATATGTTCAGATGACATCCTATAAAAATATCAGAAGTAAGTCTATCTCCTATCAAAAGAAAGTCATACTACAAAAGCACAACAGTAAGTGTATTATCTATTACCTTACTATCCAAGAATTTGTGAAACTGCTGGTTTTCTCGACCTTCTTCTTTATGTTTGGCAAGACTTCATCATCACCTAAATTAGAGAACTTTAGCCTATTTGCCGCCCATTTTTCCATTATGTATCCCCTTATTTCTTCCAACATTGTAACCAAAGGTTTTGCCCTTGCCTCCACAATCACACTGTTGAAAGCTTCTGACATATTATTCAAGACACTATCAGACTTTGTTGTGGTTCTGAAATAGGACTTGCTCCAAAATCTTGGTGGAGTTTGCATCATGTGTTTGTAGGCCTCTTCATTTATCCTCCTCATGCCTCTCATCTCTCTTTCCCAAGCCTGTGGATAAGTAGCTCTAGCTGCCTTCCAAATGATCTCTTTCAACACTTTTCCTAGAAATTTCTTCCTAAAATTGTTGTATAGGTGTCTCACACAAAACCTCTGTTCAACACTTGGTAACAATTCATCCATGGCTGGGAGAAGACCCTGCAAATGCATAAAAATTCAACATTAAATTCTAAATAAAGAAATACATTCAAACTTAAATAAAGGCAATAAATCTAGTGGTACCTTTTGCTAATCAGAAATGAAAGTGTAGGTCCTACATTCTTCTCTTCCACCCAGATCATCAATGAGGAGCTTTAAAAACCAAGTCCAGGAGTCTCTATTTTCCCCTTCCACCACAGCAAAGGCAATAGGCAACATTTGGTCATTAGGATCTGTTCCTATTGCAGATAAAATCTGGCCACCACATAGACCCTTTAAAAAACATCCATCAAGGCCAATAATTGGCCTACACATTTTGAAACTCTTATTGCAAGCATCATAACAAATATACAACCTCTTGAAATAAGGTCTTGCATCCTCAATACCCTCTTGCACTGGTGTGACATTTATCTTAACAGTTGAACCAGGATTTGTCCTCAAAATTTCATGACAGTAGTCATAAATCCTAGTGTAATCTCTTAAATAAGATCCATCTACCATATTCCTGGCTGCAAATCTGGCCCTAATAGCCTTTGTCTTGTTAACACCTACATTCCATTTCTTGAGTGCCTTCTCCTTAATATCCTTTAGCTTAAGCTTATGATTATTTTTCAATGTATTTTGCAACCTCTTGCTTAGCCATTTCGTGCTCATCACCTTAACATTATACTCTCTAGCACAATTATGTGTGTCAACTAATTTCCTAAGCTGCCAAGTATCCTCATCAGGAAGCTTTCCACAATAGGCCTCCCATTGACATCCAGATTTACATACCACCTTCACTCTTATGTTGTCATTTTTTAGAAACTTTAGACCTCTCCCATTCTGAACAGCATATGTTTGAATGGCTTCCTTAAAATCACTTTTGGTATTAAAATAGGTTCCCAACTCCCATTTATAGTTAGACATGTCTTTCATAGCCTTGAAAATTGGATGTTTCCTCTTCCTTGGTTCTTCATCATCCTCAGTATCACATCCACCGTCTAACTCTTCACTATCATACACAACTCCATTCTCCTCTCCACTACCTGCTTCCCCTTTCCTTTTCTTCATTTTACTAGTTCCTTCATGTGTCTCATCATACTCCACCATTTTGGCAACATGTTCTTCATCATAATCAAGACTAGCATCAGAATCACTAAAATTAAGCTCCAAGGCACTATCATAATTAAATGATGAATCCTCACTGTCATCAGATGAAGTATCATTCCCATCATGCACCTGACCATGAATCCCATCACCATTCGTATTCCTAAGACCCTCACCAGAATTCATATTCTCAACACCCTCTTTCTCAACACCTTCTTTCTCAACACCCTCTTTCTCAACACCCTCTTTCTCAAGACCCTCAGCAGAATTCATATTCTCACCATCCTTGACACCCTCAACAGAATTGTTTACATCCTTAAGGACTTGATCAACAAGTTCAGCAACAATATCATATTGTTCTTCATTCACAACATCCAAAGGTTCTTCATTTAATATGTCCTCCTCCATGTTTGTAGGTTCTTCATTTAATGTGTCACCCTCATCAACATACTCAGGTTGGGATAATAAGTCAGCTATCTCTAACGCACCTTTATCAGAATTCATAAATTCCCCACTATGATGAATGTTGAGGTTAATCAATTCTTCCATTTCAACCTAATATCATAAACAAGCAGAAATTTTACGAAAAGAACAATAAAAACCCTAATTTCAAAAAGGGGGCGACAAACCCTAGATTACAGAAAACTAACGTTCTATCTACACACAAACCCTAGACTACAGAAAACGTAAATACTACGAAAGGAACATAGCCATTTACCAGGATAATACTTCGTCTTCAATGGTATGTCTATGAATCTTCGTCTTTGTCTTCACCCTCGATCGTCTTCGTCTTCGTGTGACTGTTCTAGGGTTGGAGGCATGGAACTGAAATGACTTAATGAAAATTAGAGAGGGAAATGAATTCAACTATAACCACCGTTCCACATCCACATTCATAAACATCCACATCAGCACACCCATGCCATGTCATCAAGATTTTAATTAAAATTTTAACTTTTCTAACGACGAGGACAAACGTGGACCTATTTAAAAACGTATGGGACCAATTTAGAACTTTTAAAAGTTAGAGGACCTATTTGGACCTACCCCTATAGCTAGAGGACTAAAAAGGGTATTAAGCCTAATATCAATATACAATTACTATTTTTTATCAATATCGATTTTATTTGTTAAAATTGGTACAAGAATTAGTAGACAAATAAATAGAGTATTTTTTTGCTGTTGGTAAATTTTCTTGAGAAATTAGAAAACTTACTATTTAATTATTATTTTAATCAAATTAAATGTCATTAAGTAGTCATTTTTAAAGTTTTGTTTATGAGTTTGGAAAGGAAGGGATGAGAGGACTTTTAAAATTTTAGTTAAAAGAATAGAGGAATTTAGGTGTAGAAAATTTTGAGAATTTATTTTTATTTTAAAAAAAAATTAATTTGAAAAATTTAAAAATTGTATTAGAAAAGTGGTATGGAGAATTTAGACAAATTATTCAAGTATAATTGATTAAATTATAGTTTTGGTCTCTCAATTTTGTTTTGTTCATGAATTTAATCACCTTAATTTATTTTTAAATAATTTTGGTCTCTCATTCTCAATTTTGCTGCAAAAAATATTTATGTGTCAATTGTTTTTAATATGTGTTAACTTTTATATGACGTGGCATATATGTATGGAAATCTATTTTTTTTCGGTCATATTTTAACATTGTTAATTTATTAATTGAATTTAAATTAATTAAAACAAAATATGTAATGAATTAGGAGACTTAGAGTGTGTATGGATTGACGGTGAACAAAATTGAGTTTGGTAGAATTAATTTTAACAGAATTGAGTTTAGTAGAATTGATTTATGTTTGGATATATTTATGTAAAAGTGAGTTAAACAATAAATTTTGGAGGTAGAAGCTACAAATTCTAGCTTCAAGTAGAATCAATTATAGAGGTATAATCAATTCTACTTTTGATAAAACAAACATCACAAAATCACCCAAAATCAATTCTACACCTCTAGAATTGATTCTAGATCTTTCAAAAGTCAATCCAAACATACACTTGAAAGCTAGAAACAAACAAAGTGGACGGATGAAGAAAAATCCAAGGAAGAATAAAGTTGACGAACGCAAATGGACGAACGAAGAAGAATCCAAGGAAGAATGAAGAAGATTCATTGATAAACACAACAAGAATACGATTTCGAAAACATTAATTTCACCAATTTCGTTTTCAGGTAATATGAGTAATTTATGAATCTTTTGGTTAGGAATTTCGAAAACCCTAAATTCCATTTCAGTTCAATGGCACAAATTTCTTACTCTCAGGGACAACCTTCGTCTTGGACTAAGGAAGATCCTAAGTTTTGTTCTAGGTATGTTGATTATTGATCTAAATTGAGTATGTGTTGTTTTGAAATGTTAAATGCACTTGAACTGAACTGAATATTTATTGTTTTGAAATGTTAAATGCTAAACTATTTTGTGTTGGTTACCATGATTAGTTGCTGTTTTTTTTTTTTGGGTTGTTCTAGACCAGTTCGTACAAATGCAGTTATACTGAGGATTAATCATGGAGAATTTAGTTTATTATCCTTGTGACGTGAATTTTATGTCATATATGGAGTTTTTCAAGATTATCAATAATTTGGGTTATGTAAGAATCAAATGTATGTGGTATTATGAATCGAAATTTTCATTTGAGTGTGGGCTTAGACCTCTTAACAATATTGATAAAGATGTTTTGAAATTCGCGGAAGACATGAATGATTATGATCTTGCTAATATCCACATTGAGAATATAGTAGATAAACATATTGTTGTATCAGAATATGAAGTAACGAGTATGTTGAACCTGTACATAGAACCTTTATCCTGGATTTTGAGATGTTTACGCAGTTGCAAGTGGTGAATCTAAACCATAATAACATTGTATCCTTATCTTCCTAGAATAAGAAGAGGAACTTGATATTTACACACCCGAAACCCATAACTTCTACGCAGTTGCAGGTGTTGTTAGGATTTTTTTCTAGCAACCTGATGGCTACCAATGAAGACGACTTCAAACAAAGAACAACTGCAATAAAGAGACCCATGACAATGAAAAACACTTGCAAACGAAAACATCAATGAACGTGATGAATTTTCCTCCTTTTTGTTCAATTTAAATATTATATATTATTAATATTTGATAATTTGTTTTTTTAATTATACATGACCTACCATATACAATCTGACACATATTAAAAATAATCGATACATAAGCTTTTTTTTAGAGCAAACTTGGTGATAAGAATTAAAATTGTTTTAAAACAAAATATGAGGATTAAACTCGTGCGCAGAACAAAATAGGAGAATCAAAATCTATGAAGCACGGACTCCGACACGCACACTCCAATATTGATAAAATAAAAATACACACCGCTACATATATGATAGTATTTGAGTTTCATTTTTCTATCTATTATTTAAAGAGTTAAAAATATATTAATCAAAGTTAATGTTTTTAGTATATGTTTAATCCTTTTTTATCAGTGGGAGATTTGTTCAAAAACTCTATAAAGTGTGTTGAAATAAAGAAAAAACACTTTTCTTTTTTATAAAGCATTTGTATGAATTGTTAGACATGTGTTGTATGACTTGTATGTGTTGGAAATTTACCACAACCTATGGTGATTCCGCTTCAATCTTGATCTCAAGATTGATAACCAACCCACTACACAATACGTAATGACAATGAAAGAAGAAGAACAAACAAGAACAGCAAGGAAGAAAAGAAAAGAGAGAGAAGAGAAATATTTGGAGGAGAAGTGTTCTACCCACGAACTGTGGGATTTCTGAATATATTGCACTTTCACTGCTAACCGCAACTGTGAATACTATACAATGTTATGTTTACAATGCAAGGGATACTCCCTTTATATAGATTTAGATTTACAAAGGCCAAAAAACTTTAAAGCCCAAAATATCAAATCTAATCTAAATCATATAAAATCTAATCTAATTAAAACAGAATCCAATCAAATCTAATCTAAGATGCATCTGTCGAAACAATTCGACACTCCTAGGTAATTCGACACATGCTAGTTTCGACACACTATGAATTACAATTTAACACACCACCTAATTCATTGTGTCTAAACTATCTACATTCATCATCGATCTTAGCTTCTTGAATACTTCGACCTGCACTCCCTTCGTCATGATATCTGCAATCTGATTCTCAATTCTGCAGTGTTCCAACTTCATCTTCCCTTCTGCTACCTGCTCTCGAAGATAATGGAACCTCATTTCGATGTGCTTGCTTCGACCGTGTGCTATTGGATTCTTCGCCAAATTGATAGCTGATATGCTGTCGATCTTCATGGTAATTGCTCCATGATTCTTCCCTGTAATCTCTTCGACCAAGTTCACCATCCAAGTTGCTTGACATGCACAAAGAGAAGCAACTATATATTCTGCTTTGCATGATGACAATGCCACTACTGGCTCCTTTCTCGAACTCCAAGCAACTGGTGCACCACCTAACATAAACACAGATCCAGCTGTGGATTTTCTATCTTCTGCATCACTACACCAGCTAGAGTCTGTGTATCCCACTAACTTGCATTCTTTCCCTTCGTCAGCTGTAGGAAATAAAATGCCATAGTCGAGAGTCTCTTTCAGATACCTCAGTATCCTCTTCGTCGCTGTTAGGTGTGATACCTTTGGCTTCTGCATGAATCTACTTACCATACCAACACTGTATGCTAAGTCAGGCCTTGTGTGACAAAGGTATCTAAGTGACCCAATAAGTCTTCTGTATTGGGTTGGGTCGACATCATCTTTATCTGGATCCTTCGACAGTTGCAGTCTGGTCTCAGCTGGAGTCGAAGTTGAGTTGCAATCTTGCATCTCAAATCTCTTGAGTATTTCGCCTGCATATCTTCGTTGGTGCATCATCAAACCTCTACTAGTCTTGTAGAATTCGATGCCAAGGAAATATGAGAGATCTCCCAAGTCTGACATTTCAAACTCCTCACTTAGGTCACGTTTGAAATCTTCGATCTCCTTCCTGCAACTTCCTGCTATCAACAAATCATCGACATAGAGACATAGTATAAGCAATTCGCCATTGCTTCTTTTTACATATACTCCATGCTCTGTCGTACACTTCACAAATTCCTTTTCCCTTAAGAAGTTGTCGATTTTCTTATTCCAAGCTCTTGGAGCTTGCTTAAGTCCATACAGGGCTTTATGCAGCCTGTACACCTTTCCTTCTTCACCTTGTTTCACATACCCAACTGGTTGCGAGACATAAACTTCTTCGTCTAGGGGGCCATTAAGGAATGCACACTTCACGTCCATCTGACATGTGTGCCAATTGTTCATATTTGCTAGACCAACAACCAACCTGATTGTTTCGATTCTAGCAACAGGTGCGAACACTTCATCGAAGTCGATTCCTTCCTTCTGTAGAAATCCTTTCGCCATAAGTCTCGCCTTGTTTCGAGTTACTTCTCCTCTAGGATTCACCTTTACCTTGTAAACCCACTTCAAATCAATTGCCTTCTTGCCTTGAGGCAATTCGACAAGTGACCATGTGTTGTTGACTTCGATGGATTCTAACTCTTCCTTCATTGCTTTCACCCACTTCGAACCTTTCAATGCCTCAGCTGCATTGACTGGTTCGACATCTGCGTAGAAAGCATAATGTACCAGCTCACCTTCTTCATCGACCACATCATCTAATGTAATTACACATTCTTGCAACCTTGCAGGCATGTGTCTTGTTTGTCGAGGTCTACTTGAACCTGCTTCATCTGCAACTGGTTTCTGTCGAACTTCTCTTTCGACTTCAGTGGCTGGTTCTTCACAAGAGATTATCACTGAATCCTTCTTGGCTTTCTCTTTCCAATCCCATTCTTTAAGCTCATCTATGATTATGTCTCTGCTGATCGCTACCTGCTTATTCACTGGGTCGAACAACTTGTAACCTCCAGTCGAATGATATCCTATCAAGATCATCTGATTCGACTTGTCATCAAGCTTCCTTCTCAACTGATCTGGCACATGTCTATGTGCTATAGATCCAAACACTTTCAAGTGATTGAGACTAGGCTTGTCACCAGACCAACATTCTTCTGGTGTGACTCCTTCAAGCTTCTTCGTCGCACATCTGTTCAAAAGATATGTTGTTGTCGAAACTGCTTCTCCCTATAATTCTTTGGGTAGATGCTTTCCATTCAACATACTTCTTACCATGTTCATGATGGTTCTGTTCTTGCGTTCTGCAATCCCATTCTGCTGTGGAGTGTAGGGTGGCACCACCTCATGCACAATCCCTTCTTTTCTACACAATGCATCGAACTCTTTCGACACATATTCTCCACCACCATCAGTTCTCAGAGTTTTCAACCTTCGACCACTCTGTCTTTCGACCATGGATTTGAATATGACAAATACCTCAAACACATCACTTTTCTTCTTGATGAGGTAAGTCCATAACTTTCGACTGAAATCATCTATAAACGTGACAAAATATCTGTTGCCACCAATCGAATCCACCTGGATTGGACCACATACATCAGAGTATATGACTTCAAGTATTGCCTTCGACTTCCTTCCTGCATCCTTGCTGAAGCTATTCTTGTGTTGTTTCGACTGAACACACTCTTCACAGACTTCACTTGGAATGTCGATTTCTGGTAATCCTGAAACGATATTTCTTCTCTTCAGTTCTCTGATGTCATTGAAGTTGAGATGGCCTAGTCGAAAGTGCCATAACCACTCATCTCTGCTGGTTGCTGTTGCTAGACACTTGTGCTCCATCACATTGAGTTCAATCTTGAAGGTCCTATTCTGAGACATTGGAGCCTTCAAGATCAACCTACCACTTGCATCGAGAACTCTCATAATCTTGTCTTCGACAACTACCTTGTAGTTCTTTTCGACTAGCTGCCCTATACTGAGCAAATTACTCTTCATGCCTGGTATGTACAACACATTGGAAATTGTTGACCTTTTGCCATCTTTCCTCATAATCAGAACATCACCAACATCTTCAGCTGCTAGAGTGTTGTCATTTGCAAACTTCAATGTGTTCTTCAACGAGGGCTTCATGTTGACAAACCAATCTTTCCTTCCAGTCATGTGTGAAGAGCATCCTGAGTCCAAGTACCACTGATCTTGGAATCTCTCTTCATCTTTCGTTGTGACCATCAGCAACGTCTCTTCTTCTTCATGCTTCGCCAGATTTGCATCAGTTTCTTAATTTTTCTTCTTTTCTGGACAGTTACTAACATAATGGCCATACTTCTGACAATTGAAACATTGAATGTGACTTTTGTCTGGCTTTCGACCACCACCTCTTCCTCTACCTACAACACCACCTTTTTGGTTACCTTGGTTCCAAGGTTTCTTCTGAGTCGAATTACTGCCTCCTCTATCTTTGTTGCCATTCACGTTTCCTTTGCCTTTCCTTTCCTTTTCTAACTGCGCCTGCAAGGCCATATCACTTTTCGACTTTCCTGCAGCTCTTTCAGTCATCCTTTGTTCATGAGACTCAAGCGTCCCTTGAAGCTCTTCCTTCGTCAATACTGACAAGTCTTTCGACTCTTCTATGGCTACTACCACGTGGTCGAACTTAGGAGCCAACGATCTCAAAATCTTTGAGACTACTGCTTTCGTCGTCAGTGTTTCTCCATATACTTTGATTTGATTCACCAGTTTTGTAACTCTGGTGAAGAAATCTGTAATACTTTCGTTGTCTTCCATCTGAAGCAACTCATAGGTTCTCTTGTGAGTTTGTAACCTCACCTCTTTCACCTTTTCTGCGCCTCCAAATGACTTTTCAAGAATCTCCCATGCTTCCTTTGCTGATTCTGCATCGCTAACTTTTTCAAAGTTATTTGGATCAACACATTGATGGATTATAAACAGCGCTTTATAATCTTTCTTCTTCAATTCTTTGAGTGCAACCTTTTCTTGATCTGTCGCGTTCTCCCCAAGCGGTGTTACTCATTTCTTCACAAGATCCCACAGATCTTGATAACAGAAAACCACCTTGATCTGCTTGCACCAATTCTCATAATTATCTTTCTTGAGAATTGGTAGGGTCGCCGGAAAGTGCCCATTTGAATGATTCATAGCCATCACGATTTTCCTCCTTGAATCGCAACCGGAGCTCTAGATACCAGATGTTAGAAATTTACCACAACCTATGGTGATTCCGCTTCAATCTTGATCTCAAGATTGATAACCAACCCACTACACAATACGTAATGACAATGAAAGAAGAAGAACAAACAAGAACAGCAAGGAAGAAAAGAAAAGAGAGAGAAGAGAAATATTTGGAGGAGAAGTGTTCTACCCACGAACTGTGGGATTTCTGAATATATTGCACTTTCACTGCTAACCGCAACTGTGAATACTATACAATGTTATGTTTACAATGCAAGGGATACTCCCTTTATATAGATTTAGATTTACAAAGGCCAAAAAACTTTAAAGCCCAAAATATCAGATTTAATCTAAATCATATAAAATCTAATCTAATTAAAACAGAATCCAATCAAATCTAATCTAAGATGCATCTGTCGAAACAATTCGACACTCCTAGGTAATTCGACACATGCTAATTTCGACACACTATGAATTACAATTTAACAGTATGAGTGTCATATGAGTGTCGGACACCGATTTAAAGAGTGTCAAATCAAAGAAAATAACTATTTTTTTGAAGGACACTTGTCTGACATTTTCGATACTTGTTTAATCTTTCCAACACGTATCGTACGAATGTCATACAAATGTCGGACACCGATGTGTGTCAGACAGCACGACACGTCTACTCATAATAAAATATTAATAAACAAAGTCTCCATTCACTTTTTATATATTTAAAAAAAAAATCTCAATTCACTTTCTCTCCAAACTTGTAAACAAAGTCTTAATAAATTAATCATTATTTTTCAAATGATTTGAAGTTAATTTTTATTCATTCATTTATGTAAATGAAATCAGAGAAAGTAATAAAGTTAGACGAGTTTATATTTATTTACCTTTAATTGTTTAGTACAGATCAAATTAATTTAATGCATGATTTTAATTATATAAATCTACAGAACAAAAGACACCATTAGTTGTATTTTTGATTTTGTACGAAATCAACATTTCAAATTAAAATTAAGAATTCTTTTAAAATATGATTTATTTAGAATAAATAATTAAAATAATTTAATAAAATATCAATTACTTTCCTTCCATTTACATTTTTTTAATCCATATAAAATTGTCAAATACATTAGATTGATACAATACATTTTTATAAAATAAAAGATAGAAAATTTTGTGTAAAAAATACACTTCCTCTAATCATTATTATTTAAATTTGAAATTTATTAAAAAAATTATATATTTATATTTAATCTACATAGCAGTTATTCAATAAATTTATAGAAAATAACTAAAAGAAAAATTAATAAAAACAAATCAAGTGATGCCATAATTTTTTTTGGTATAAACTGAATATCATCCGTATACTTTAAACTGTATATAAGGGTGGAAAAAAATTAAGTTGAGATAGGTTTTGTCAAGTCTGAGCCTCACTTACTAAAAAATTTAAAGTGTATGTCCGTCCTGTAGCATTTAAAGTTTATTTTTAGGTTTGAGTCTGACATTTTCAAATGATCGACCTACTAGCCTATTTAAAAGCCTACTTTATTTGAACATTTGTAAATAATAAATTCAACTAATATTAAATAGATTATCTAATTAAAATATCAATAAGACTAAATTTTTGTTTTCATTTACTCATGTGGGATTATCTATTAGCATAAGTTTTGTGATACTATTTGTTTGAGAAAACTTATGAAAACAACTTATGACATTGTTCATAAAACTTTTTCTGCTTATTTTCATAAGTTCTTAAAAAAAATTAAATTCTAGTTTCGTATTTTAATTCAAAGTACAAAATACAATATAATAATAATACATTTATTCATTTTTATTTAAATAGATCGGCATGATAAACTTAAAAGGTTTTTTTATGGTCAGTGGCCTAACCTTTTTAGCAAAATAAACTTATAAAAAGCGTAGTCCTTTCTATTTAAAAAAGTAAGGTCTAACCCAAGTCCGTGTATGTTAGGTCGTAGGCTTCTGTTAATTGGTATGTAGGAGTGTAATTGGTTCGGTTTGGACAAGTTTTTAGTTAAAAAATTGTCCGAACCTGTGATATCTTCACCGGTTTGGTGTGTTTTGGATTTTAGTATTTTTCAAAAATGGAACCAAACCAAACTAACTGGTTTAATTCGATTTGGTTGATCGATTTACAACACTTTTTTTCAGGGGAATTTCTTATCACACCACCCTTGTTTCTTAGGCACCTTGTGAATTTTCGTTTTTGCCCCTTGATTCCGGATGTGCACATCCGGACGCACCATTTTTTTAAAAATTTTCATTTTTTCCCGGATGTGCACATCCGGTAAAAGTTCGTATTTGCAAATCCGGAAAAAATACTGAAGCAGAACACCAAAACCACAAATGTTTCTCACATTCATAAAATAAAATCGGGATTACATTGAGAAAATCGGCATGGCATCGACAGAAATTTAAATATAACAAGATCAATAGCCCGGTGGACGCTTGCACATCTCTAAGATGTCATCGACCGTTCTTCGGATTGTGACGGTCGCCTCGAACTCGAACGGGAATTGTTCCTCGTAACCCAAATAAGTTTGCCACATCGCTCTAACATCGTCTTGATTCTTGAGCTCAACAAGGATGTAAGCGACGTTCCCTTCGTTGTCAACCGAAGGTGAACGATACTGAAGCTTCGCAACCTTCCGCTTGTCTCCGTAAGGTAGGAGATGTTCGATGTCGTCAATGATTTGGTCGAGGGGGATGTCCCTCATTATCGTAAACTTTTGACCGCGTGTTTTGCCGTCGGTAAAGGAGACACTTGCGGCATACCAACGGATTTTGATTTGATACAATTGAGACATTTTGAGGTTTTGTGAAAGATATCAAATGAAACCCCTAATTTAAAGAAAAGTTAGGGTAAAGTTATTTCTGCCCAAGTTCGTTCCAGATCTGCAGATCCGGACAAACCCTGCAAATATTATTTCCGGATGTGCACATCCAGAAATTGTCCGGATCTGCAAATCAGAATGTTTTACTGATACAATTTTAAAACAGAATTGACAGCTTATGCAGTCACTTGGAATACTTTCAGTGCAATAAAATTCGTAAGTGTATTAAAAAGACATATGGATAAAAGTACAATATATTTCACTTCAATAATGTACATTGTGTCGTATGATTATACAAAAGAGTTAAAGCAAAATTCTCCGTCTAAATCTATTGGAGCTAGAACTTTCGATTTTTCCGCATTTGATGCCTTTTCAATTGCGTGCAATCTTTCGAATTCAACCGTCCTTTCGACAAAATTATCCGGCCAAGACTCGGCAATTGCGGTTGCATGCGTCGCCCATTGCGGTGATTTAGGTGGTATCGGGCATCCGAGTTTCAAGATAACTTGTACGAAATGTCTTGATTTCGCAAGCCATCCGATGCACATGATGCGATCATTTGGATTCGACGGAGGTGCGGTGTGTAGTGGAAAAAAGGTTTCCAAAAATCCGTATCTCGTCAAGTCGATACACACCATATCGTAGGCGCATGCTATAAGATGACCCATCTCGGGGAAGCTCATCCATTTCGATACCGGTGCCGGACCACTCAACCACGGAACAAGTGACTCGTGAACCTTGTTGTAATTTTCTTGATTTTCATAGAGACGCAAGTATGCTTCTTTATGCGTCTCCAACTCTAGGATAAGTTGATGACGTACAAGTGCATGACCTTCCTCTCCTTTACCGAGTAGAGCCGACACGGCTCGGTAACCGCAATTACCATCCCCTACAACATCGATTATACCGTCGATATGCTTGTGCATAAAAAACGACATCTCGTCAATAAAGGAAATCATATGTGTAGTTGGAGTCGGAGTCGGAACTCGTGGAATCGGTGTTGGAGCCGGTTTGGAAATGCGAGCTCCTTTCACGACACTTTGTAGAGATTTAGGAGTCGGAGAGTCCGGAAAGATTTGGTCAACGTGCTCATAATACGAAGGATACCGAGTTGTTGAGTTGTCATTTGGTGTAGGCTTCAACTTCTTCGGAGCACCCTTTGTCTTAACCGGTTGAGACGGAGGTATCATTGCGGTTGTTTCGGGGAAGGCAATCTTCCTCAAATCTTCTTTGATGTGTAGCTTCATATTGTCGTCGGCCTTCGAAAATCTCATTTGAATCGCTTCCAATTCGGCCAAAATAGAGATATCGGGTTTATCTCTTTCCTTACAAGCATCATCATCAAAACTAAGTCTCATCCAATGAGGGCAAACTTCGTCAATTTGTATTGGGTCACCTAGTTTCAACTTTTTAGCAATGGCACAAGCACAAGGACGACCGTAGGTTTTCACAATAGTGCAACCACACTTTGCACTATCGGAACCTACCGTTTCGGCTCGGTTGGCCTCGTGAAAAACATAGCCCAACCCCGCCCGAGACATGTTGCCGATCAATTGAGAGTAGAGGAAGTTACCTTTAAACCGATGTTCCAAAACTGTGATGCTCCGACCGAAAGTGGTTTGTATCTCATTGTGTTGGTTTTTGATCATTAGATGCACGGAGTCCCAATCCCGACATAAATCCCCCTTGCTATTTCCCAACCAATTCTTCAAAGTGGCATGTGCCGACTCAACTCTATTGGTGGTAGTGTTTCCAAGATGTCGTACATTATCGGTCCACGCACAAACAATCTTTTCTTTCACTTGATTAAGAATGGTGGATTCAACATATTTCAACAAAGCGGGGTACCGTTCACACACTTTCCAGAATTTAATGACCGAATCGGCATATAATTCCGTTGTGGAAGAATTTAGAATATGAGTCCATGCATCCATAATTTTCTCTACAATGACACCCGACTTGACCACTTTTCCGTCTTCCGAATCCACTTGCTTCGCACCCACCGCGGTCTTAACCCGACTTCGCACATTCTTTGTTATGTGAAATCGACAAAGTAGTGTATTGGAAGACGGAAAGACTTTCGCAACCGCATTCATCAAGGCGTTGTCGCGGTCCGTAACAACTGCTTTTGGCATTTGAACATGTTTCTTCAAAAGTGACCGACACGTCTCCAACTCCCACGTGAAATTGTCCTCTTTCTCACACTCCAAAAAGGCAAAGCCGACGGCATATGTCTTATCCGTAGACGTAACGTCAACCATCTCAAACAATGGAAGACGATACTTGTTTGTCTTGTAGGTGCTATCGAGAATGAGCACTGTCGAGAACGTGTTTGTCTTGTTACTGCCCGATACCTGCCGGAGCGCGTCTTGCGTCAGTTCGGTTACACGCAGACGATCCCCAGGATGCCTCATGAGTCTGCTCCTCTAGGCTTGACCCGCAGGCAGATAGATGAGCTATATGCTGACTACCAGTCCCACTTGGTACTGGAGGAGGCTCGGGCGACCAGAGCGGAGACAGACTGGAGTGTTGTTGCCGGGTACATCGTGTGGTTCTACACCGTCTCACACCCATGCATGGTGCCCACTGCTGAGGGATCGCCACCCAGACCTGCTCATCAGGAGATATTAGAGGAGCGGCAGTCTCAGCTGTACCACACTCAGGATGTCCTACCACGCTGTCGTGAGATAGGGCAGATAGCGCGGCAGGCCATTGCGGACGGTCACCTCCCTGAGGGCTCTGGTGCCAGACTTGTCGTGGACAGGATTATTGCGATTGCTCAGGGGGCACTTCAGTACCGCAGACATCGATCCAGGATGGCGGGTAGGGGCAGAGGGGGCAGAGGAGCAAGAGAGCCAGGAGAGATCCTTCGCCATACGCAGTAGTTTTTTGTTTGATGTATTATATTTATATTAGATGTATGCACTGTATTTTGACAGAGATTTATTATATATATATATATCATTTTATTTTATATATGAATGTTGTCAAATGTATATTAAATTGCAATGATTTATTAACATATGCGACCAAGCAAAAAAACCGATTTTTAAAAAAAAAAATAATGTTCTGCCTTTTCCGGATCTGCAGATCAGGAATGTTTCCGGATGTGCCTTTCCGGAATGAATCAGTGTTTTTAAAAAAATTGGTGCGTCCGGATGTGCACATCCGGAATCAGGGGGCAAAATCGGAAATGCCCTTTTTTCAGACATTATATTCATATGTGCGTTGTCTGCTATCATGTTTTTCAAAGTATTTTATGCTATTTTTTTATTTATAAATATGTTATGATTTTTTTAAATAATAAATTTCATATAATATATTTAAATACTCTACTTTTTAAACAACTTAGCATGATTTTCATTGCATCATGAAATAAGTTCACTATCGAATACAAAAGGTGGCACTTCGCATGAGAAAGTTAGGAAAGGATTTGAAAGTTTAACAAATAAAATACAACAATAATAAAAAAAAGTTTCAATACACATAAATTAACATGTTTCACACCTCAAATACACATTAAAACCATTTTGTAGCAAGATTAGAAGAAAATTCGTTGAATAAAAAGAAGAAACAAAAATGGTAAAAAAAAATAAAAACTAACTAAGAGAACTTGAACCAAAATAAGACAACCGTAACCTATAAGAATGATAGTGGCAAGAGAAATAGTGGTGACGAACAGCCATAGCAACAATTTGGTTAGGGCAAGTTTTTGTGGCTTTTATGGTTTATATTTTTTATGTTTGGAGTTTGATTTTGGCTGCATGTTTTGTTGAAATGATGAAAGTGTAAATATAAATGGAAAAAAGTTGAAAATATACAAAATTTGGGCTAAATAAAAGATTAAGTAGATATTTATATTCATTAGTTCGGTTCATCGATTTGGTGGTTCCTAAAAATTAAAATCGAGAATCGAATCGAACCACCTCAGTTTTTATTGGTTTTGTTCGGTTTTTGAACCGAACAAAAAACAATCAGTTTTTTATTTGATTTGGTTTGAATTATTGATTTAATTGATTTTTTCTAGTCTGCTCTGACCTATTCACACCCCTAACTATTTATAATTGTTTTAGAACTATTTATAATTGTTTTAGACGACAAATCTCTCTTTTAAAAAATTTAACATTGCAATGCTCTCGTTAAAAAGGGCTTATCGCTTATTAGTGAGCCTTGTCTTTTTAATGGTTGTCCTTATTTTGTGACTTCTCTCTTAGTTGTTCTTCTTGTTTTGGGCTGCAGCCCTCCCTTCCAACCCAAAAAAAATTTAACACTCCTACATGTCCAGGATTCCGTTGGAATCCATAACTCAATATAGAAACATGTCATGATTGTTGATTGATAATAATAATAATAATTGATTTCAGTAATTAATTGTCATTAACATATCCACGAAGCAATGAAATTGTATAAAATCAATGGCAAGAATTTCATCATTACGTGCACATAATGCGCAAGGCACCCAATTCGGGTCCCACTTACTCCTCAAATAGATAAAGCAAATACATCTCTTCCTTTTCTTATCTCGCAACACCATATTCGCCACGTGTCACCCGATCGTTGGCTCGGGTACAGGCTCGGCAACGAGCCACGTCGCATTCGCGGGTTTTCGTTCAACAACCCCACACACCCCACTTCACGCCACTCTTAATATTTTCTTCTTTCACTCACTTTCATGTTTTCGTTTTCCACTTTCGCTCACAACTAGAGCCATTCGGTGATCGATCGCTTCCATTCTGAGTCATCTTCTTCATCGATCATGTCACGGTAACGGTTTCTCAACTGAATCGTTTTTCGTTTATGCGTTTTTTATTCATTTTTGAATTATTGTTTCAAATTAGTTTGTAAATTTCTGAGTATGTGGTTCGATTATGTTTATTTTACTCGATTATTTAGATTTTTTTCTCCGAACTTGTAAATTTTCATGAGCATGAATCATTTTTTGTATGAGATTGATCTTATGCGTTCTTCTGTTTCCTTTTTTGAAATTCATTTGTAGATTATGGAGTGTCTCCGTTTTGATTATGTTTACTTTTTTTTTTTTAATTTTATTTTTCTTAATTATTTAGCTTCTTTTTTTTGGTTCTGAGCTTTTATATTTTCATGAGGATGAATCAGTATTTTTTCACGAGAATCGTCTTTCGCTTATGAGTTTTTTTGTTGCTTTTTTTTTTAAATACTTGTTTGAAATTAATTTGTAGATTTTTATAGTCTCCGCGGTTCGATTTTTTTTATTTATTTATTTTTTTTGTAATTTTTAACGTTCCTCGGCTACTTAACTGTTTTTGTTGATGTTCTGAATTTGTATATTGTTATGAGGATGAATTAGTTATATTTTTAAATTTGATTTTGGATATGGATTTGTTTTTCTACTTTTTATAGTGAGTTATTTTCTTTGTTTTTTTTGCTTTATTTTTAGTTTTAACTTTTAAGGCCTGTGTGATAGAATCGCTTGGTTTTTTTACTGTGGCAATTTTTATATGTTTCTAGAAATATATTCTGTGGAATCTTGCTTAAGATAAGACAAAATATGGAAATTGCTTGTTAGGCTGCGGTTTGTGACATTTTCTGACTTTTATAGCTGATTTGATAATTTTTATCTTCGACTTGGCTTTGAATTTAGTTTTGGGTAAACCATTTAAAGAAGTATTATTGAATCAGCTATCGTTCCAGCAAGCTTAATTTTACAAGCTATTTTAGTTAATTATTAGTTGAAAACAGTTTATGGTTATTTTTGTAATTTTATTTAATTGCTAGTATAAGTGCTTATATCATATTATCATGTCACTCCCGAATGATCAATTTTGCTGATAAAATGTATTCTTTCTCTTCGGCAGGGTGAATTTGGTTTCGTACATGCATTTTTGGTTATTGAATGGATGAAACTAGCGTTCTACTTCTTTTTTAGTGAATATTTTGATTACTAGATTATTTTGTCTATGGGTGGAGCGTGTTCTCGGAAGCAAGAGCGGGATAATGAAGATAATCTTAGTAGTGGATTTTCAAGGAAATATTGCAAATGTGGGAGTTTGAAATGGTGGACATCATCGTTTTCTAATCCGTCCATGGATTTACGCGCACAAAAAGGAGAATGTCCATCACTACTGGACTTGTGTGTCCAGAAAATAAGTGAGGTATTGTTTAATGATAAGTTTTCATTGTCCATCCAGACTCTATATTTTGGTCTAAGTCACACTGCAATCTTTATTCGACACAGGATTTGGATAGACATAACACATTTTCTATGCTGCCACGTGATATAAGTCAGCAAATTTTAAATAATCTGGTCTACTCTCGGCGTCTTACTGGTGGTTGTCTTGAAGCTTTTAGAGATTGTGCTCTCCAGGTAAATCATATTAGATCAATTATGAACCTGACTCATCATGTCTCCTTGATCTAAGTGGATAGTTTTATTTTTTAATTGCCAGGATCTGTACTTGGGAGAATATGCCGGTGTTGATGATTCTTGGATGGATGTCATTTCATCTCAGGGTTCATCTTTACTCTCGGTAGATCTTTCTGGATCTGATGTCACTGATTTTGGATTGACTTACCTTAAAGATTGTCAAAGTCTCATTTCCTTAAATCTAAATTACTGTGACCAAATTTCAGATCATGGACTAGATTATATCAGTGGTATTCTTTCTTTTCCTGTATTTGTGTCTTTGTTATGGAATAACATTCATCTATTCTTATATCTGCATTTGGGTGTTGGTCCCTTGGCATCTTTTTTTGTCTTTTATTCATCTAAAAATAGAAAAACAAAACTTTCTTATCAGCGCTCCTTGGCTAAACCATACCTATACATATCATCTTATTTTCACTCTTCTTGATAGCATATTAAAAATTAATCTAGCATACTCATGATGCCGGTTAATAAGAATCTTTCTTTTATGACAATAACTAACTACTACTATGCCTTTTCTTAGTGAATTCTTTTTTTTTTTTTTTAAATAGTCATGAAAAATGATTTCTATTTTAACAACATCTACCATTCAAGTGGACGATTAGGTCAGAAAGTGTTCACTTCTACATGCTCTCTCTCTGAGTTTAATTCATGACAAAGCATTATGACATTGTTTTATGACTTTAATCTATGCAGCTGACCTCACCTTGTCAGAAAAGGCTTGGGTGGTGTTGTTATTGTATCATTAAGCATTTGGGACAGTTAATTTCCAAATTTGGAAATGGCTTTTAGCAAAAATTTCTCATGTAGCTTTCTCTTTTTCAGAAAATTTATTTATTAGTGACACGCCTATTTCGAATATATTTCAGTTATATTGAAAATAGGCATATGAACATCCTATGCAGACCATCTTCATGAAATATGACCTTTAAATTTATTCTAATTTGACAGTAATTTCTCATTTTAATATATCATGTTCAAAGAATGAAATTCTGCATTGGTGAAGCTGACATGATTATTTTCACCGCGAAGATATTTTTAACATATCTACCAATTTATTTACCAAGTCCTTTTGTTGCATAATTTTTTTTCAAAAAAATCTTCATCTGGCTCGTGTGATATTACTTACTTAGGCTAAAAGCATTGTCTATAGGTTGCTTTTACTGATGGTTTACAACATCTGTAATGGCATATTGCAGGTCTGTCGAACTTGACATGTTTGAGTTTTAGAAGAAATGATTCAATATCGGCTCAAGGAATGAGTGCCTTCTCTAGTCTTGTTAACTTGGTCAAGTTGGATTTGGAGAGATGTCCTGGGATTCATGGAGGCATTGTCCATCTTCAAGGTTGGTTCTAGAGTGTAACTTTGTGTGATAAGTAAAGCTTGACTAACCAATGCTCTTTAGGGAACTTCAACTACTCTAGTTATTAAACAACATTCAAAAGATATGCTTAGATATAACTTTTTGTGAAAAGTAAAGCTTTACCATTACTGGATAATATTTGTGTTTGTATATGGACTTAGCAGAACACAAACAAGAGGATAGTAAAATGATGAAGGAATTCTATTATAGTATTTGTGCGTGCAGCATGGACAGAAACCCAAAATTAATTTCTTCATAATTTCAATCAAGTTATTTGCTCCATATTTTTCAGGTTTAACTAAGTTGGAATCTCTCAATATGAAGTGGTGTAATTGCATAACAGATTCCGATATGAAGCCTCTATCAGGTTTGTTGCATATTGAATCCTTTTAGGTACAATAGCTCAAACGTTTACAGAAGTTTTTTTGTCGAGACTTTCTTCAACTCCATTAGTGTATTTCAACTACTGAATAGTTCATATTCAGGTTATTGGCTTCATTTTAAGAACCTACACACATTCCACCCAAATAAAGTTGAACTTACTTGAGTGAAAATCTACAAAATGTTTTATTTCTCTAGAAAGAACAGATCGCAACAACTGTGTTTGACAGCCATATACTTGTCAGTGTATCTTTGTATTTATAGAAGACATCATTGTCATCTTATTTGACACATAGTTCAGTAACTAATTATACATCTATTTGATTCAATTTGCTTCCAGAACTTGCAAACTTGACATGTCTAGAGATTTCATGTAGTAAAGTCACTGATTTTGGCATCAGTTTTCTAAGAGGTATCGTACCCTGCCTTTTATTGTTCTTTTTCAGATCATTAGGGATTATATGATTATCTTACACCAAGTTTATGGGTCATTCTGTTCATGTGTTTCTTATTTCTCTGTAATAATGCTTGTGTGATAGGTTCAACCCCAAATTTTCATTATCATCAAAATATTTGTGGTTGTGTATAAAGATGCAAGGGGTGATTGATGTATGTACTAGGAATCCCATTTCTGTATAACAAGATTTTCTTCAACCGAACTGTTTATAATAAAATATTTTCAAGAATATATATTGCTGTCAGTAATTATCAGTAATCATTTTTAAGAATAGATGTTTGATTTTGAAGATTAATTTAGTTATATTTTAGAAGTTTCAGCTACATAGTCAATCTTAATTGTGTAAAAGCCAGAAATAAATTTTGAAACATCCCTTTGAAAATGTATCTCTTTGATGATGTAATGATTTCCCAATTACCTTGGAACGTTGATTTTGTTAAGTTGTACATCCTAGTGCCAGTGAAGGATTTCACTGCTTCCCTGTTAAAAGAAATATCAGGTTTCATTGTTCGGTTGTTGTTTTTCTTCCGTTTTCAATGTTGTGTTGGTTCATTCCAGGATTACAGAAGCTTGTCCTGTTGAATCTTGAAGGGTGTCTTGTATCATCTGCATGCTTGGATTCTCTTGCAGGTTGAATTCCTTCATAGAACTTTAAGCTTACTCTAATGATTTTTTTGTTATGCTTGTATTTAGGGCATAATTTCCTTATTATCCCATGAATGCTTTATTGCTTTCTTTCTTTTTTTTTTGACTGGGAAAGTGCTTCAAGATTGAAGCTGAAACCTGTTTAATAGGATGTCTTGAGCATACCACTCCAAGCAGACTCTGATATTAGAAGTCCACTAGTCGTGAAACTTAAGTAAGAAAAACATGAGGAGAAGAATCTGATTCTCGTCATAGTTTTCTCGGTTGGGAGAGTAGTGGGTCCAACTACAAACCTTAATGCTTTAACAAAAGGAACCAAAATTTTGTTTCTAATAGAGTCCGTGCAGTACTCCCCTTTTTCCTTTTTAGTAGCATTGGGTTTCTTTTAATTTTTTTGAAATGACTAATGTTAGTAATTAGTTGATAGAAATGTTAGTAGGGAAGTTGAACCCACAACCCGTTATCTCTCTAGCCCTTATTGGGTTCTATGCTTCTGAAACCATCTTGTCACTCCTATAGTAGCATTGAGTTTCTAACGTTGTGTTTCCTTGAGTCATTAAAACCGAGAGGTTTCAATTTTAAAGTATAAATTATTTTGAAGCAACTGCTATTTGTTAATATTATTACAATAAAATGGGCTCTGTTAATTGGATGTACAAAGTGTGACTTAATCATGTCTTTCTTGTATATAATAACTTTATGATACCCATTGGATTCTGATTTTGTATTGTTATGTTTCCTGCCAGAGCTTCCTGCACTGTCAAATTTGAATCTTAATAGATGCAATATTTCTGACAGAGGGTGTGAAAAGTTTTCGAGTAAGTTGTTAAAAATTCTATAGCTAATTCTTTCAGGCTATAATTACATATTTTGCAGGACGCTTATTGGGTTCTATGCTTTTACTTTTTGACTCCATAACAATTATCGTGGAATGTCATTGGTAACATTTCCTTGATTTTTTTACAGGACTGGAAATGTTGAAAGTATTAAACTTGGGATTTAATGACATAGGAGATACATGTTTAGCTCATTTGAAAGGTAATTTAAAATATTGACTCAATTATATCTTCCTTTCTTCAATCCCCCCACCCCCACGCATTATGGCCAGCTAGGGAGCAAACTATCACCTTGTCTATAGAGTGCATGATGTGAAATCATAATTTAATGCCAAATGCCCCAAATCAGTTCAAAATAAATGTATAAAATGCAATTATATAAGTGAATATTTAAGTAAAAAGAAAGTTGCTCACAATGAAAGTTTACTTGATTTGATGTAAATACTTCTATCAAATATAGCTTTTTTTTTTTTTTAAATATATTGGATTGATAATGTGGACCTGCTGATTGGAAATGTCATCTTCTAGAGCAATAACTCTGTTGCAACTCTTGAAATATGTAGTGTCATACACGGTCATAGTGGCAATCCTACCTTTCTATAATTTATGTAGACATGTCCTAATATCTGGTTCAAAACATATATAGTGTTACCATCTTGTGGAGTTTCATGGTTATAATCTTACTTTCAGCTATTGATCTTGTATTAACTTATTTTGTACAGACTAGGAACTTCTGTGTGCAGAATGTCTGTACTGGTAAAAGAAATAACAGAAAAATGTAAAGGCTATTTGTTAGAGTAGAATAAAGATAGTTATTATATTTGAAAGAGAATGCTTGCATCTAACAAATTTGTCACTTATGCATACTTTTGATCAGCATTGTCAAAGTTGGAGAGCTTGAACCTTGATTCATGTAAGATTGGTGATGAAGGATTGGTGAACCTGGCAGGTAAATGCTTGAATTCACTCACATTTCCTTTTCTTGTACACTTAGTTCGGATGATGAAAGAGATAGAAAGCTATCTCCGTTTGTATGGGTAGATAAATTATCTCCGTTTGTATGGATGAGTGAAAAACTGAATACAAGCCAATATAGAAATATGGATAGCCAGTTTTATCCTTATAAGGAGACTGAAAGAAGAAAATGAGGGTAAAAGTGACAACATTCATATTTCTCCAAAAATCAGGGTAAACATGGAGTTCTTTTTGGTGGTCCCACAATAAATGAGGGTAACTTGGCACATTATCTACTCTACAGTTGCCATAATTGGCTGCAAATAATGAATTTAAAGAATGATTATGTTGCATGTTATTTGTCATCATTATAAATGCACATTTCTATCTTAAGACTTGAGAGTAAGCATGACTCACATTTTCTTGACAATGCTTCTAGGTCATAAGCAATTGATCTGCTTGGAATTGTCTGATACGGAAGTTGGAAACATTGGCCTAGAGCATTTATCAGGTTAGTTCTGACACTTAATTATTATTTGCAAAGTTTGTGCACTGTGAAAGAAAAATTATGGTTGGACTTCCTATTGTGTCTCACCATTTGGAATTGATTTCTGCTTCTCACTGTCTTCTGCGTTTTCGGTTGCATTTTTTCTTGTTTAATTTAGCTTTACCTCTTGTTAATTTTGAATGGCGAAGTGCTGATGGTTATCCTAAACTTATCTCTTGAAATAGTTGAGTTGTAGAAGTTAGGTGATTCTAAGGACTTTTTTTAGTATGAGATGTTGTGACGTAGAATACATTGACTATCTTTGCCAATGATTCTAGAGTTCCTTTGAGTATTCTTTTATTCTATTTCTTGTAGGATTGTCTAATCTGGAGAAAATAAATCTGTCCTTCACTGCTGTTAGTGATAGCGGTTTAAGGAAATTGTGTGGACTCTCATCTCTTAAGTCGCTTAATTTGGATGCTTACCAAATTACAGATGCTGGACTGGCAACCCTTATAAGTATGTGTACTATGTAATATTTACAATTCAAATGTTGGTTTACTTTTTTCTGTTTTTTTACATGACCTGCACTCATCTTCAATCTAATTGATTTGCTACCTTTTTCTTTATAATCCAATAATACCTTAGTCTTTTCCCACTAGACGAGGTTGGCTACATAAATTAAACAACTTCATGATCATGTATAATGGCTGACTATTTCAATCCAAATTTTCTTGATGGTTTGACCTAAGGAGCACTTGTTTCAAGGTATAAAATAATATTTTCAGGAATTAAGTTCCTAGGAATACCTAATACCATCATCGGGAATTTTATTCGTAGCTACAATTTATAAGTTAGTTTGGTAAGTATATGAAGTGAAAGTGTGAAGGTATAGTTAGTTGAGTTTTGAAATAATTTTTGGTCCCATGAAAATGTTAGATTCCCACATTTTATCACGGGAATGAAAAGAAGACGGTATGTGTGAAGTACATTCCTGGGAATCAATAATACACAGAATATATTTTTAAAATTTATACCAAACATGGAAATTTTACATTCCCCAGCGCACTTTTCCAGGATTGTTTTGCATACCTTGAAACAACCACACTTTTATAGTTTTCATTAGTCTCTACATCTAATTATTGGACCATCTTCGACCTGATTTATGCTGTTTACTCTCCTCTTTATTGTTGTTTCTTGATCTTCTTCACACATACCAAATCACCAGAGAAAAATAATTATCATAAATTTTAGCTAGTCTTTCCCTTAAATTACCATTTTTTTTCTTTTCCAAACATATATTTGATTAATTCTAAGTGTAAAGTATTCTGGCTCTCTGGCTTTCTGTCTTGAGCTTAATTTTGCTACATGCATCATTTGAATTTGCGGATGCAGGTTTGACTGGCCTCACTGACCTTGATTTGTTTGGCGCTCGAATCACAGATGCTGGGACAACTTATTTGAAAAGTATGCAACATGCCATTGGCGTATTTGCTTACTAGAAAGTGATTATTTTTTATATATTGTCCATACTTTTTGGTTTTCTTATATCTTTTGGCCTTTTACTTATTTTTGCTTGCTTTTATTTAAAAAAGCTGAAAAATGTTTATCAGACGTATTTTTCAATATGTATGAGCTTGATTTGATCTGAAATGTAATTGGAATATGCCTGCCTCTCTTTTTGAATGCTTAGTTTTCTTGAAATATATTATTTTTGGTGCTTTGATCTGATCACTAAATCTCATTATTCTTTACAACTGAAGTATTTAAGTAGTCATCTTTAACTCCATCTGTTCTAGTCAAGTTTTGTTAGAGACTTGTGTGGAACAATTAAACTCCTCTGACTGACATCACAGTAGCTTTGATGAATTTATTTTGTCAAATAATTAATCTCCACATTCAATCTTAATTCTTTTGGTCAGCTGTGTTCTTTAGAGTTAACTGCATGTTACTGCTGGTTCTTTGATTGAACTAATGTCTATTGTAATTTGAAGTCAGTTATTTTCAAACTTTATTGTGAAACAGAATTCAAGAACCTAAGGTCCTTGGAAATATGCAGTGGTGGATTGACTGATGCTGGTGTGAAAAATATCAAAGAGCTTACTTCACTAAAGTGCTTAAATTTATCACAAAACAGTCACCTTACGAATAAAACAGTGGAGTTAATTGCTGGTAATTTTGCAAGCCTCTGTTTTTATTTGATAATTGTTGTTTCATTTTAGTTGCTTCATTTATCTCTTGTTCATGTTGAAAACCTAAATAGGGCCATTTGAGAATGTGAAAAGGAAGTTTTATGGATATTGTTTTGCATTTTTTGGCTAGGCTGACTTGCAAAACTTGCTATAGTTAGATATATTTGTCTGCACTGACATGTTTATGGTCACGATTTCAGGGCTCACTGGGTTGGTTTCTTTGAATCTTTCAAATTCGCGCATTACCTCTGCTGGACTGCAGCATTTGAAAACGCTGAAAAACTTGAGATCTCTGACATTAGAGTCCTGTAAGGTGACTGCAAACGACATAAAGAAAATTAAATCAATACACCTACCAAATTTGGTAAGCTTTCGGCCCGAGTAGTTGGTTAGGGCTGTGTTCTAATCTATATGTATATATGAATTATATTGATATGCTAGAAAAGCATTAAACTATCTCAAATTGTACATAAGGTTAATGGATATGTGGAAGGTATGAATTGCCTCCCTAATGGTATGAAGGGTTTTTTCATTCTACTTATTGTATGTAGGTGTTTGTTTGTGTATGATGCTAATGTATATATATGCTGCCTTTAAAATTTTAAGGTGACAAATTGCTTACCAAACTTTTTTTTTTATCGAAATCTATTTTGATATAGATGATAATAAATATATTTCTTTGTATGTTAGAAATATAAAATCAAGTGTTTAGTATCCAGAGTGAGTTTTTTTTTTTTAATTGATGGGTAAATATTTATTGTCTAATAAATTAATGTCATGCCAATTTTTTGTCAAATGTTATATTTTCTTATTTAAAAATAAATTTAAACTTAGACGAATTTGGTTGACCGATGAAAATCGTGGTTGACCAAAAAATATTGGTATCTAACTAAATTTCAAGGTATCTGAATTTGAGAAAACTTATATACAATTTTTTAGTAGTAGTTTTATTATTTTTCAATAAAAATATACAAGTGTACTTAAATATTATTTAGAGAGTGAAAATGAAAATTATACACTTGTTATATTTTTATTAAAAAATAGTAAAAACCTACATCTAAAGAATTACTTCTGTTTTATCCATCTAAATTTGTCTTGGTATTTTGATCTTCTCTTCGTTGTGTAAAACAAGTTTTATGTTGTGTTTGGACGAGGTAAAGATATTTAAGAATGCGATAAATAATTTAAACCACTCAATACTAAAAATAAAAAATATTACAAATATTGAAGTTAAACATATTTGTATTAAAGATATAACAAACAAAACATAATATATATATAAAAATAGAACAAATAGAACAAGGAAAACATAAGACTGTTCTAATAACACAAGAAATTCAGCAGAAACAACACACAAAAATAGAGAAAGAGCTATCTTAGGGTTGGTAGTTTTTGCTTGTATAAGCATACTACAAATTTATGCATCTCGAACGCATGTAAATGACAATTAAAATACGATATTATGAGATTCCTCTCATTTTAAACAAAAATATGGTCTAAAAATACATCTCCGTATAATATTTGGTGTATTCGAAGATGCATTTTCGAAATGTTTTTTGAAAGTTGTTCAAAGCATGAAAAATACAAAAGAGAAATTATTTCGGAAATGCATATTCTGAATCATCCGTGAATCATATCAAAACATCATCAATGTCTAAACATTCAATTATTGTGAGACCAATTTATATCAATTTATATTAACATAAAATCAAAGTAAAATGAAAATACAATAAAGTTAAAAGGAAAATAAAATTCATACATTTATAGAAAAAGTTTTGTCCGAAAATACACCCGATAATACAAAAAAAAAAATTATACATCCCAATATAAATTATTGGGTATGTCTAACCGCCGGCCTCCTCCGCTGTCTATATTGCACGACATTCTGTAATTCGCAAACCATGCGCTCCACTAAGGACAACTGGGGATTGCCATCCTCAAAGAGTTCCGACTCTATGACTGTTTTATCCATCTCTACAAAACGACGACATACCGCTGTCACGCTCACTGCTTGCTCATTCCGAACCTCAAGTACCTCCTGGTTAGCTAGCTTAGGCGGTCCTCCAGGAGTGTTTGGCGTCATGATATGGTGTGACACCCTATAGAACCATGTCAAGTAACCCTCAGCACAAGTCCAATGTACATGAGTTGGCTCTCGACGATACTCTTCGGGTACCAGGTGACTCGAAATTATCCAGTATCACCTGTAGATCTTTGTGGTGCACGTCGGGAGGAGCGGATTCATTGGGAGGTCTCGAAATAATTTGAAAGTAGCCAAACTGGTGCATCACTCGCTTGGGCAGATTGAGATACTTCAGAGATGTCCCACATCCCAACCAGCCGGAGTACAAAGAAATGACATCAAACTGGCGTGTCTGACGGTGACCCTCGTATGGGCAGAAGAAAACATCATCTGGTACCATACAGGCAAGAGAGACTCTGAATGGCTCAACCGCACCATTCTCCTTGTACGGAACAAAAGCGGATGTACGGGGCCAGTTCTTTGTGTAGTCAGACACAACTTTAAACCCAATGATGCAGGGGAAGTGGGAGATGATTCATCTCTGAAAAATAGTCTGGATACAATATTATAACAAATGTAACAAATGAATTCTAAAAATATTAGTAACAAGAAATTATCGTAAACAGTGTGCAGCACCCCGTCATCTGCTTTGTTTTCCAAAGACAAGTCTCGTCCAACTTCGAGTATAGGTAGACCAAACAGGCAGCCCCCTCAATTGTACTCGTGAATCGCACTCAAGACTGTGAAGTACTTAAGGTAGACCACATCGACATGTGTTGAACTTCTATCCATAAACATGCACGTGCCAACCAAAAACAAAAGGTAACATCTTAATGCGCAATGCTGATGATACTCAACCTGCATATCATCCCATACAACATCCAAGGCCCCTTACAAATAGCCTATATGAAAGTTTTCCAAAAATCTAAACCGTGCATGAGCACCTCTAGTGTGAGCTCCCTCCTCCGCTGCCTTACTAGGGTCAGCTCCCAACAGGGTAACCATCAGATCGACCCCTTCCTCTCGCCTGATCCTCTCGTGGTCCTGTAATCTCCTCTTGATGGGAAGATGCATGAGGCATGAGACATCATCCAAAATGATAGCCATCTCGTCTATAGGTAGGTGAAAAGATGATGTCTCTGAGTGCCACCTCTCTACAAAAGCCGCCTGCATGTCGTGGTTTATGGTCACATACATACAAGAACCCAAACCAGCAAGACCAAAATAGCAGATAGCATCAACGAACCAATCAACATTGGGATGTGGAAAATCCAGTATCTTTCTGCCATGGTTAATCATTTTCAAACAATCACGCTTCTGCAAAAAGAAAACATAAGCATCAATATGGATTTAATTAGTTGACAACATATGTATTGCAAAAGAAAAGAAATATACCTCTCCATGCCATACATGCCTACCATTATGATCTACATAATTATAAAGTAAGGAGGTGTCAAGTGGCCTTCCTGGATAATTCTCTAACGGGGGCTTCCAGATCGGCAACCTCAGGTTCTGCTGTATCATATGCCTAAGTGTTAGTAGAGTAATAGTGGGGGTTATTTTTAATCGTCTCCACAGGGATTGTTCGATATTTGATGCGTGCCGTTCAATAGTTGTGATACTTTAAGTTCAATGGTTTCAAAAGTTTCTCAATTGTTGTTAACATTCATTTGTAGCAAAGATTAGTTTTTGACAAAGTTTGTAAAAGTTTTGATAAAAGCATGTCAAGGTTAGGTTTCGCTAATCCTTTTTACGTATAAACGATTAATCAAGCATATGACCAATACAACCGCGTATCCTCCCGACTAAGTTTATGTCTAAAGCGAAGTCGTGAGTATCGTTGTTTAGACCGTTAGATGATGTCTCACACTAACAATCTAAACAACAATCATTAAGATCAACACAATGCAAATAACAAATCCCAAATCTATGTCTAGAGTTTGGTTTTTAAGAGATAAAATTGTTAGGTCATGATTTGTAGAATCTATGTCTAGAGCAAAACAAATCACACATGGATCATTAAGAGAAAACTACTTCATCTATATTGATCAAAGACTTTGTTCATACACAATAGATCAAAAGCAATACATAAAATCAGAATCAACTACATCTAACCTCAACATTGAGTGTTTAGCTACCACTTCTCATGGTAGTTTGGATAACAAGTAAAGAGAGGAGATGAATGAGCATCCACGACGAATAATCGAGAATGGATGCGACTTCAGCTTCTCCAAGTGAAAATCCACTCTTTGATGATCAAACTACTGAAAACTATGATTTCTAGTGAAAAATGAAAAAAAGATCCCATTCACATAAAGTGAAAATCTATTTATACACTTCTAAAATCTGCAGGATTCGCACTGCGTGTGCATCATTCGCACTGCGAATGAGAGAAAATGGCACCTTAAGTGCCTCTGAGACTTAAACCGCCCAAGCAGAAATCGTGTGTTCGCAGTGCGAACCATTCCTTCGCACAGCGAATCATTCGCTAGCTCATTCGCACTGCGAATAAACTAGCGAGCCAGGACAATCAAATTCCAGAACTTACTGCCACCCTTCGCTAGCATCTTCGCACTGCGAAACAACCAGCGAGCCTTCGCTGGACCCTCGCCAGGAGTTCGCAATGCGAACTCTTTGTCATTTCAAAAGTGGAACTCTCTGCCACCATTCGCTGGCGCCTTCGCTGACGTTCGCAGTGCGAACCTTCGCTGGTCCTTCGCCAGATTCTTCGCACTGCGAATGCTCTGTTGCAGCTACAAACTCAGTGGAAACTTGCATCCACTCCATGTGTCTCACACTTTTGCTCCTTTCATGCCTATACCTGCACATTAACACACACATTACAAGCTCCACACATATATTCCAATGTAAGCATTACAACACAATTTACCGCTTATATCACCCGATTCCGCATGGAAAGTTAATGAAAAATGCCAATTATTGTATACTAATATATAACATGTTTGACATCTAACAAACTTTCCCCAACTAACTCTTTGTTTGTCCTCAAGCAAAGTATGCCTCTCACGAGGATTTGCTCGAGCATTCAATTCAACCAAGACGCAAAAAACGGCTCAACTAAACAACGATCACAACAACGCAACAATTACACAATTCAAGAACCTACAATGTAAAAGAACTTGCCTCTTAAACAATTTCAAACAATGTTTCAAGAGACAGCTAACTCATCCTGCACATGTCATTCTACACTCCTCTTCGAAAAAGGATTGAAGGCAAACATGCATGCAAGCACGGGACAATTACACTCAAATGACCAATGATGCACATACTAAGCAATTCATACCATATCTCAATGACACAAAAGAAATCATGGAAGTAAAAGATCACTAAGGACTTCAAGGTTGTAGCTTGGTCGGGTAAACAAAAAAGGGACATTTCTAATGGCCATTGAAACGAAATTGCCGAAGCAAAAGAACATTCACTATACACATATTCACACATCTCAACTTCATTTCACCAATTTTTCATTACACCTTCACAAACTACCGTGCACAATTATTGACTCTACATTTTTTTTTCATTCAAGCAAGTATTTTCTCATTTGTACAACATATTCACACTCTTTTCTTTACATGCTCACTTGAATTTTTTTCAAAATTTGGAGTAATGCACCCATCTTCTTTTTATTCTCCCCAACTCATTTTCGACTCAACCTAACATGAATGTTCCTTGCTTTTTAAGGCAAGGAAGTAAAAGTAAACAATTTCAAAGGTTCAAGAAGAAAATGTTAGAAACTCACCAAATTCAGTGATGAACCAAACGTGCAAATTATGTACATAAAACAAGTTTATCACTAAACTGAGTTCTAAACTGTTTAGGCTCAAAGGGGCTACCAAATGCTCACTCCTCACGGGTGAATTACTATATGGACATGGTTGTGCTCACTTTCAAAAAGTGCCTTGATCACTTCTCCTACTTCCACAAAATCACATGGTCACAAGATAAGGCATGAATTAAAAGTAAAAACAACATTCATCATCAATCCTTAGCATATAAGAACACTTTGAAGGCTTCTCACTTTTAATGGTTTTTGATCCTAAAATGACACATGCATTCAAAGGAAGTTGTAACATGAAACAACATTATCAATCGCACAAGACACACAGTTCTAAAACATACAAAATTCTCGAACCAGGTAACGATGTACCTTGTCGCAACACAATGCTTAAGGTACTATCATAGCCCTCACATCATGGAGGAATCTTTCTTTAAAAATCAAGAGTCTCCAACCTACTTCCAAAATTCCATCATAAAAGAAGGAACATTAACGTGAAAACATATTAACAATTAAAAACCAACAAATTATTAATAAAAGCGAAACAAAATTTTTTACTAAAAACACTTAACATTACTAATAATAATAATAAAGTGCTTGGTGTAAAAACACCTACAATATCCAAAATGGTACCACTAGGGTACAAGTACACCAATATTCAAAATATTCCACTATGTGGATACAATAGACTAGTAAAAGCTGAAAAATACAAAATATAAGAAAACTTCACTTTGGAGTCCAAAGGAAGTACACACGTCAGAAAATCCCAAAATCAGTCCTCATCAGACTCCGTCTCCAAAACCTCGGTAACCTGCTCATCATCATCTCCCTCATCAGAAGTATTACCAGAAACCTCCACATCGGTGCCATCTCCCTCCAAATCATCACCATCTCCATCCTCATCAACATCCTCTCCAGCAGGACCAACTGAATCCTCTCCCCCTCCAAAAACTGGCCTGGCCTCAGGCCATCCAGCATGTACGAGGAACTGCTCCCTCGACATCATAGTATGCTCCTCGGCGGGATCCCGAATCTACAGCTGGAGTACCTGCATAGAGTCATGTAAATCAAGCATGGCGCGCTGAGAAGTGGCCATCCAATCCCAGTTGTACTGGAAGATCTCCTGCTGATAAGGATAGAAATTCGGCGACTCAAAAGTATCACCCCCCACTCGTACCAGCCCCTGTAGCAGCAGCAGCCCCTGAAGACTCAGACCTAACACCCTTAGGTTTGCAAAATTTGTCGACATATCGATCATCGATAGCCGACGTGATAGTGACCTGACGACGCGAAGGCAAATTAACACCAGCTTCAGCACATAAGGACATGATCAGGCACGGAAATGCAAGAGGGGAATTTTTCCTCGAAGCGTTCCCTCCTAATCCACTCTCGACAATTGCCCTTATTTCATCTGCAATTATCCTTGCGACATCAATCTCCACATTTGTAAGGATGTTGTGGACTAAGTGAGCCAGGGGAATAGGAACTGTAGAGGAATATGACTTTGGTTTAATGTTGGTGACAACCAAAAGTAATACAAGTTGGGCCAAAGGTAACATGCCCTCTCGATGATACCTAACAGCAACTCCCGAATGGTTGAACTTCACATTTTTACCCGGGCGCAACAAATCAGTGGTCATTTGTGTGATATCCCGGTTGCGGTTAAGGTTCCTGTGGTATGCATCCTCCTCACTGGCACGCAACGGAAGAGGGTCTCCAAGAACTCGACTAATTGTCCTTTTGTCAAACCTCACAGTTTTTCCTCCAACAACAGTAGTCCAATTAAACAGATCCCCCTCATCAGGAAGGGCGTTGGCATAGAATTCTCGAACCATCTCCACATTGTACGAATCAAGGGGAGTTATCAGCTGATCCCACTTTTTTCTATGCAAGAGGGCAGCTACCGAATGATAACTCCCTTGATCATTCAGAATAAATCTCTTCTCTGCAAGGATGGTTCTCGTTTCCAAAACCTCATATCTCTGAGCCTGCCTGATACCCTTGAACCGAGTGTCGTCGAAACTGATCGGTACCTGTCTGGATGTTGATGCTTTCCTTTTCTTGGCCAAGTTAGTTTTAGGATCCATCTGCACAAATGACAAACAAATCCCATACAAAAACACCAAGACAGATCATTAGAAAATAGGACACATATGCATCAGAATGAACTAAAAAAAAACAAAAATCTGGGTTGCTCGCTAAAACACTCACACTGCGAATCCTGGCGAACGCTCGCCCCAGATTCGCAGTGCGAACAAGCCAGCGAATGCACGAAAACTTTGAAAAAAAATTAACAGCCCCAGATTCCCTAACATGGCATCATTCTACATGTCATCTAAACCCTAAAACCAGCAGAAAATTTGACATGCATTGAAAAACCTAAAACAGAATTGTAACCCAAATTTCTACATAATTTCTCATGCAAATTCACAACTAATCAAAAAGCACAAAGAAAAGAATTCAAACCTGTTTGGAAATGGAAATTGAGAGAAAAAAAACTTGAGAGATGGAAAGCACACACGTGAAGGAGAAAGAGCCTATGAGAGTTTCTAATTTTCTTGTTCTTTGAATGGTGAGAGGGAAGTGACTAGGGTTTTCCCCACAAGTCATCAGAAATTCAACATGGGTCTTGGGCCTACGTGCAGGCCCACCCATTACAAAACCCTCTTTTTTATTGAGGTGGCAGCAAAACCACAATGTCTGGTTTGCTGACGTTCGCAGTGCGAATGGATGGCGAATGCTCGCTCCAGATTCGCAGTGCGAACAAGACAGTTTTGCAAAATTTTCAGGTCTGTCCTGCTGCCACACTACAAATGGTACAATCATATAAAAACACTTCAAACAGCAAATAAAAGCAAAATACTTACAATGTTGGGGTGCCTCCCAACCAGCGCTTGTTTAACGTCGGCTAAGCTCGACGGTCCACCGCAATCTCACGGATCGCGGAAGGGAACAATAGCGGGATTCTGCTTGAAACCACCTCCAAGATACACTTTCAATCTTTGGCCGTTCACAGTCCAATTCTCTTTGGTTATTGTGTCTTCAATTATAATCGCTCCATAAGGCTTGATTTCTCGGATCCGAAACGGACCCGACCATTTAGACTTTAACTTTCCCGGAAACAATTTTAACCGAGAATTGAATAGCAGGACCAGCTGCCCTACCTCAAACTGCTTGATGATAATTTTTTTGTCATGGTAAGACTTTACACGCTCTTTGTACAGTTTATTGGAATCGTACGCCTGAAGGCGTAATTCATCTAATTCCTGTAATTGTACTTTTCTTTTTTCGCCGCTAAGAGTTGGATCAAAATTTAAAAATTTTAAGGCCCAAAACGCCTTGTGCTCCAACTCCACGGGCAGATGGCAATTCTTACCATACACAATTTTAAACGGTGTGAGACCGATCGGAGCCTTAAAAGCGGTCTGATACGCCCACAAAGCATCATCCAGTTTGTTGGCCCAATCTTTTCTTGAGGCCGAAACATTTTTCTCCAAAATGCGTTTTATCTCACGATTGGATACCTCCGCTTGACCATTGGCTTGAGGATGATATGGTGTGGCAACCTTGTGCTTCACACCATATTGCTCCAAAGCTTTGCCAAGCCGAGTGTTACAGAAGTGAGACCCTTCATCACTTATTAACACTCTAGGAGTACCAAAACGCGCAAAAATGTTTTTTTTCAAAAATTTCACTACTGTTTTTCCGTCGGCTTTAGCACAAGCTATCGCCTCCACCCATTTAGACACATAATCAACAACGACCAAAATATATTCATTGGAAAATGAAGACGGGAATGGACCGACAAAGTCGATCCCCCAACAGTCAAAAACTTCAATTTCCAACATATTTTGTAAAGGCATCTCGTGCCGCCGTGAAATTCCTCCACTTCTCTGGCACCTGTCACAACTAAGGGCATGCGCATGCGCATCTTTGAATAAGGACGGCCAATAAAAGCCCGACTGAAGGACTTTAGTGTCCGTTCTTAACCCATTAAAGTGTCCTCCATACGGAGAGTTATGACAATGCCAGAGAATATTCGTGGCTTCCTCCAATGAGACACACCTTCTTAAGAGGTTGTCGACACCAAGTTTAAACAAATAAGGTTCGTCCCATACGAAGGACTTGGCGTCCGACAAAAATTTTCTTTTTTGGTGGTGCGTTAGACCGTCCGGTATCAATCCGGTGGCTTTGTGGTTAGCCATGTCGGCGAACCACGGTCTAACCTGCACCTTAAATAATTTTTCATCCGGAAACTCCTCTTTGACCTCACATTCATTCTTGGTCACGTCAACGTTTACCAGGCGGGATAAGTGATCCGCCACCAAATTCTCGGATCCTTTTTTGTCACGAATTTCTAGATCAAATTCCTGTAACAAAAGGATCCACCGAATAAGCCTCTGCTTAGAATCAGGTTTGGTGAGCAGATACCTTATAGCCGTATGGTCCGTGTAAACGATGACTCGTGAACCAATCAAATAGGAACGAAATTTCTCCAACGCATACACTATAGCAAGCAACTCTTTCTCAGTTGTTGCATAGTTAATTTGAGCCTCGTTTAAAACTTTGCTCGCATAATGTATAGCGTGGAAAACTTTCGCTTTCCTTTGACCCAAAACAGCCCCAACCGCATAATCGCTTGCATCGCACATTAATTCAAAATCCAATTTCCAGTTAGGTGCAACGATTATCGGTGAGGTAATTAAACTCTTTTTCAAAAAATTAAACGCAAAAAGGCAAGACTCGTCAAAGTCAAAAATCTTACCTTGGACGAGCAAGTTGCTCAATGGCTTTGCGACCTTTGCGAAGTCCTTGATGAATCTACGGTAAAACCCGGCGTGTCCAAGAAAACTCCTTATACCTTTGACATTCATTGGTGGTGGCAATTTCTCAATAACGTCCACCTTGGCTTTATCAACTTCAAGGCCCTTTGAAGAAACTTTGTAACCGAGCACAATTCCCTCGTTCACCATAAAGTTGTATTTTTCCCAATTAAGCACCAAATTGGTTTCCACACACCGTTCCAACACCGTATCCAAATTTTTCAAGCAAATATCAAACGATTGTCCAAAAACCGAGAAATCATCCATAAAGACCTCAATTGTCTTTTCGATCAAATCCGAGAATATAGCTTGCATACACCGTTGAAAAGTCGCCGGTGCATTACATAATCCAAACGGCATCCTCCTATAAGCGAAGATTCCAAAAGGACATGTAAAAGCGGTTTTTTCATGATCCTCCGGGTTCACAATAATTTGGTTGTAACCCGAATAACCATCCAAAAAACAGTAGAATTGTTGACCGGAAAGCCTTTCGAGCATTTGATCCATAAAAGGTAGAGGGAAATGATCTTTTCTCGTAGCTTTGTTCAACCTATGGTAGTCAATGCACATTCTCCACCTGGTAACGGTTTTTGTTGGAATGAGCTCATTTTTCTCATTTCGGACCATCGTTAATCTGCCTTTCTTCGGTACCACATGCACCGGACTAACCAACGGGCTGTCAGAAATGGGATAAATCATTCTGGCATCTAACATTTTTACCACTTCTTTTCTAACCACTTCTTTCATGATTGGATTTAATCGGCGTTGAGGTTGAGCAACCGGTTTAAAATCTTCCTCCATAAATATACGGTGCATGCAATACGAAGGGCTTATGCCTTTGAGATCGGACAACGTCCATCCCATTGCATCCTGATTTTTTCTCAACACTTGAATTAAGCGGCTCTCCTCGTTTTCAGACAAAATACTACTTATGATCACCTGTTTATTACCACCGTCATCGAGAAAAGCATACTTCAAGGTAACACTTTCAGTTCAAGTTTGGATTGTTCATCATTAACCACTTTTTTTAGAATTTCCTCTTCATACTCCCAAGGTTGCAATTCTTCCAAAGCTTCAAGCTCTAACAAACACTCTTCAAGAGCTTGCTCTTCTTCAACCGAGAATACTTCCAAGGAATCATCCAAAGCTCTTTGTAAAGGATCAATGACATGAATTTTCTTTGTAACTTCAAAACTCGCTTCCTTTGTTGCATCGATTCGAAAACAATCACCTTTATCTTTCTTGTGCTTCATGGCATCATAAAGATTAAAACACACCTCTTTATCTTGGGCTCTCACTTTCATGAGACCATCGTCCATGTCAATTTCCATTCGGGCAGTTTTCATGAAAGGCCTTCCAAGAATCAAAGGTGCATCCTCATCCTCCTCCATTTCAATTACAACAAAGTCTATCGAAAATAAAAATTTGTCCACTTTGACCAACACATCTTCCGCTACACCGTGAGGACGGGTAGTGGATTTATCTGCGAGTTACAACGTCATCTGAGTGGACCTCAATCCCATGTGTCCTAACCATTTCACAATCGACAATGGTATCAAGTTGATACTAGAGCCCAAATCAATCAATCCGTTGCCCACATAAATGTTTCCTATCGTAACCGACAATGTAACTCGTCCCGGATCACATTCTTTCCTCGGGAGAGTACGTTGAATGATGGCGCTACAACTTGCATCTACCATAATCGTCTCTTGATCCGTATACCTCTTCTTTTTCGTGAGGATATCCTTCATAAATTTCGCATATTTAGGCATTTGCTCCAAAGCCTCGGAAAATGGAATATTTATTTGTAATTGTTTGAAAATATCCATAAACCGAGAATAGTGTCACGCACTATCTTTCTTTGTAGGAGCATGAGGATATGGTAAATGTTGGATCGGAATATTATTCATCGGCTCTTTTCCTTTCCTAGTTCTCTTCACTCTTTCTTCACTCTCTATTTTTTTCTCATTCTCACTTTTTTCTTTCTCATTTTCAACTAAAACACCCTCAACATTTTTTTCTACTTCAATCTCCTCACTATCTTTTTCTTTTTCATTTTCAACTACAACCTCCTCCTCCACTACTTTCTTACCTACACCCATGTCAATCTCTCTTCCACTTCTTGTTAGAATTGCTTTGCAATCTTTAGGATTCGGAAGCGTATTTGCCGTAAAGTGCCCTTTTTGTTGGTCGGCCAATTGTTTTGATAATTGCCCGACTTGTGTTTCAAGATTCCTTATGGCCGCATCGGTGTTCTTTTGGTTGGAAATTGCCATTTGCATAAATTGTGTGAGAGTGTCCTCCATCTTCGTATTTCCAACAGGAGCTTGCGGAGGTTGAGTGTAATTTTGGTATTGTTGATGGTTTGATGGTCCGGCTTCTTGCGGTCTCCATTGTTGTTGATAACCTTGGTTAGCCCTTTGTTGGTAACCTTGGTTGCCTTGTTGATACGGAGGTCGGGGTTGGTATCCTTGATTTCCCGCGTAGTTTACTTCCTCCACAACGGGAGGACAATAACCGGTCGGATGGTCACCTCTACATAATTCACAAACTAACACCTGCACATTTTTACTTGAAGAATCATGAATTTCTTTGAATTGTTGCGGCAGCTTAGACATTTGCTTAGTTAACAACTCAACATGTTGTGATAATAACTTGTTCTGCGCAAGGATATCATCGTTTGTTCCCAATTCCAACACTCCCGGAGTTCGTTGAGAAGGTCCACGGTTGTGACTACCTTGATGATCGTTCAAGGCTATCTTATCAATGATAGCTGTGGCTTCTGCTGCGATTTTGCTTAACAAGGATCCACCAGCGGTGGCATCCAACAAGGTTTTGTGTACAAGTTGAAGCCTATTTCTAAATATATGAATTTGTGACAATTCATCAAAACCATGGCCCTTGCACTTTCTCAACATTGATTTGAACCTCTCCCAAGCTTCGTTGAGAGATTCATTTGCTCCTTGTGTGAATACCGCGATGGCGGTCTTTGCTTCCATAAACCGAGTGTGAGGGAAAAATCTCTCTAAAAATATCTCTTCCAATGCATTCCAATCTGTCATTATGGCCGTTGACTGATCAAGATACCATTCCTTTTCCTTCCCAATGAGAGAATGCGGGAATAGTCTCTTAAACAAAGATTCCTCTTCTGCTTCCGGTGCACCAGTTGCTCCCGCTATTTCATAGAATTTCGTCAGATGGGTGAAAGGATCTTCATGATCCATACCTGTAAATGGACTTTGATATAACAGTTGAAGAATACCGGTCTTCATTTCAGAATGACGACAGTTGTGTGCATGGCGAGCGAACTGAGCATTGTATCTCAGACTATTTGTGCATGGCCTAGAAGCAGGTGGTGGTGGTGGTGGATCTGCCTCCATAACTGGAATTATCTGTGGAACTGGTGGTGGTGTAGAAGTACTTTCCTCTTGTTCTCGCTTCTGTTTCGCTAGCTGCCTCCTTCGTCTAGTTCTGCTGTTGATTCTACGAGCGGTTCTCCCAATCTCAGGATCGAAAAGAAGTTGGTCCGCCGGTAGTTTCCCTCGCATAAACTAAGTCTGCACACTAAACAAAACAAATTAACAAGTTCAAGATAAAGTGGTAACAAGCTTAAAATAGCTCAACTATCGCAATGCTTGCAATATCACTTAACAATCCCCGGCAATGGCGCCATTTTGTTAGTAGAGTAATAGTGGGGGTTGTTTTTAATCCTCTCCACAGGGATTGTTCGATATTTGATGCGTGTCGTTCAATAGTTGTGATACTTTAAGTTCAATGGTTTCAAAAGTTTCTCAATTGTTGTTAACATTCATTTGTAGCAAAGATTAATTTTTGACAAAGTTTGTAAAAGTTTTGATAAAAGCATGTCAAGGTTAGGTTTCGCTAATCCTTTTTACGTATAAACGATTAATCAAGCATATGAACTCGGTTTCCGACCAATACAACCGTGTATCCTCCCGACTAAGTTTATGTCTAAAGCGAAGTCGTGAGTATCGTTGTTTAGACCGTTAGATGATGTCTCACGCTAACAATCTAAACAACAATCATTAAGATCAACACAATGCGAATAGCAAATCCCAAATCTATGTCTAGATTTTGGTTTTTAAGAGATAAAATTGTTAGGTCATGATTTGTAGAATCTATGTCTAGAGCAAAACAAATCACACATGGATCATTAAGAGAAAACAACTTCATCTATATTGATCAAAGACTTTGTTCATACACAATAGATCAAAAGCAATACATAAAATCAGAATCAACTACATATAACCTCAACATTGAGTGTTTAGCTACCACTTCTCATGGTAGTTTGGATAACAAGTAAAGAGAGGAGATGAATGAGCATCCACGACGAATAATCGAGAATGGATGCGACTTCAGCTTCTCCAAGTGAAAATCCACTCTTTGATGATCAAACTACTGAAAACTATGATTTCTAGTCAAAAATAAAAAAAGATCCCATTCACATAAAGTGAAAATCTATTTATACACTTCTGAAATCTGCAGGATTCGCACTGCGAGTGCATCATTCGCACTGCGAATGAGAGAAAATGGCACCTTAAGTGCCTCTGAGACTTAAACCGCCCCAAGCAGAAATCGTGTGTTCGCAGTGCGAACCATTCCTTCGCACAGCGAATCATTCACTAGCTCATTCACACTGCGAATAAACTAGCGAGCCAGGACAATCAAATTCCAGAACTTACTGCCACCCTTCGCTAGCATCTTCGCACTGCGAAATAACCAGCGAGCCTTCGCTGGACCCTCGCCAGGAGTTCGCAGTGTGAACTCTTTGTCATTTCAAAAGTGGAACTCTTTGCCACCATTCGCTGGTGCCTTCGCTGACGTTCGCAGTGCGAACCTTCGCTGGTCCTTCGCCAGATTCTTCGCACTGCGAATGCTCTGTTGCAGCTACAAACTCAGTGGAAACTTGCATCCACTCCATGTGTCTCACACTTTTGCTTCTTTCATGCCTATATATGCACATTAACACACACATTACAAGCTCCACACATATATTTCAATGTAAGCATTACAACACAATTTACCGCTTAAATCACCCGATTCCGCATGGAAAGTTAATGAAAAATGCCAATTATTGTATACTAATATATAACATGTTTGACATCTAACACTAAGATGCTTGAGAGTGTCGGCTACAGAACCAGACGGTTGGGGCTGCAAAGTAGACTAAGCATCAAACAATTTATCATTAACTTGTGGCCTCGTGGTCCTCGTTGCGACCCTCTCACGTCATACCAATGCGGTTTAGGACGCATGCCCAAGCCTAATCTGACAAGTGTTGTCTTTAACCATTGCACTTACGTTATAAACAAAGACATATATAAACAACATGTCCAAAGAAATTCACAAAATCACCCAATTTTTTGACTGAGTACAATCCAGAGATGTATCTCCGAAAATAGTTCAGAGCAAATCCGGAGATGCATCTCCAAACAAACCTGCGATTTTTCTCCCATGGTAGAAACCCCTTTTGTGCCATACCAGTCCCAAATAAACTCAATGCATGTTCTTATAGCCTATTTTTTCGTTTAAACTACTACCGAATATGCCTAAAATAGGTAATGTAACTTAAAAAAACAACTAACTATAAATCAAAACATAAAAAGATAACAAATTTTGAAAAACTTACCAAATGAAATTGATTAATGAGAAGGAGAAGCTTGGGTGTTATGAGATGCTGAAAAGGAGGAGAAAGAGTTTCACTGGTGCTTCAAAGCAATAAAGAGATGCTTCAATGGTTTGGAGAGACATAACTTAAATGAGTTTTTTTTATAGAACTTTTGAGAAAATGAAGAAGGAAGAGGGAAGTGTCAGGCGCGGGATATGAAAGAATAGCGTCCGGAGATGCATCTCTGAACCATCCATACATTTTTAAATTAATGATGTTTATGGAGATACATCTTCATACACACTTTTTACACACACGGAGATGCATTCCCGGATTAAATTTTAACGTAAAAAGGGTGTTTCTTTAATTTGGTATGAAAAATGGCGAAAATAGGTGCGTCCAAAGATGTATCTCCGGACGCTAAGGACACTATAGACTTTTCATCGTGGTGTGGGAGCACCCATAAGAGGCCCAACAACATTTTTTAGTTGTGGGAGAGATCTTTCTCTATATTTTTGTTAATAATTGATGGATGCAGCAAATGTGTCAAACTCATTCATTGACATACATTAAGCCTTTGTTTGAGAGTTTAGAATGGAAGGGATGAGAGTACTTTGAAAAATAGAAAGGATTGAGTGAAAAATTTATAAGGATTTTGGTTGAAAGAGTTTTTGAGAGTTTATGTTTATTCATAACAACAAAAATCCCTTATCCCTTAATTTGTGAGAACTCACTTGTATTGGATGAGGGTTTTAGAGGGCTTAGACAAATTGTTTAAAAATAATTTTTATTGTTATAATATATTTTTTTTTTAAATATCAATGACATTATTGTTAAGTATTAACAAGTGTGAGTAGTGTGGATAATAGTCCAACATTGGATAGGAATGTGGTGAGTTGAGCATTTATAAGTGGGAGAAGCCACACACCCATCACCTTAAGGTTTTAGGTGAATATGTGGTGAGTTGAGCATTTATAAGTGGGAGAAGCCACACACCCATCACCTTAAGGTTTTAGGTGAATATGTGGTGTGTCTCTCACAAAGGTGTTGCTCTTAAAGGGAAAGTCCCACAATGTTCAATGCTCCCTAGTGAAAATCTCCCCCTAACAGTGGTATCAGAGCCTGGATTCAGGGTTTTCTTTGATTCGGCCAGTTTCCTTCATTCTGATTTCAACCAGTCGAATTCTTGTAGCCTCCTCTACCTGTGTTGCCATTCCAGCTTCCTTTGCCTTTCCTTTTCCTTTTTGACTGCGCCTGCAAAGCCATATCACTCTTCGACTTTCCTGCAGCTCTTTCAGCCATCCTTTGTTCATGAGACTCAAGCGTCCCTTGAAGCTCTTCCTTCGTCAATACTGACAAGTCTTTTGACTCTTCTATGGCTACTACCACGTGGTCGAACTTTGGAGCCAATGACCTCAAGATCTTTGCAACAACTGATCTTAATGTCAACACCTCTCCACATACCTTGATTTGATTCACCAGCTTTGTAACTCTGGTGAAGAAATCTGTTATACTTTCATTGTCTTCCATCTGAAGCAACTCATAGGTTCTCTTGTGAGTTTGTAACCTCACCTCTTTCACCTTCTCCGCGCCTCCAAACGACTTTTCAAGAATCTCTCACGCTTCCTTCGCTGACTCTACATCACTAACCTTTTCAAAGTAATCTGGATCGACACACTGATGGATTATAAAGAGAGCTTTATAATTGTTCTTCTTCAACTCTTTGTGTGCAGCCTTTTCTTGATTCGTCGCGTTCTCTGCAAGGGGTGTTACTCCTTCCTTCACAAGATCCCAAAGATTTTGATAACAGAAAACCACCTTAATCTGCTTGCACCAATTCTCATAATTATCTTTCTTGAAAATCGAAAGACTCGCCGGAAAGTGTTAAGTATTAACAAGTGGTGGTTAGGAGGTGTCTCGTTGAAGAGTGTCAACGACAGTACAAGGGTGGTGAGTAAGAACCACACAAGAGAAAGTGCAGTTGCACAGTTAAAGCTTCCGCTTAAGGGCGAGCATTGTGGATAAACTCACACTTGAGGGGGAGTCTTAAGTATTAACAAATGTGAGTAGTGTGGATAATACACTACTACGAAAACCCCATTTAACGACGCCAGCTTTACCACGGTTTCGTATCCCACCGTTGTAACAGGATTAAAAATTTATAACGCCATATTTAACGACGGTTGTATTACATAACCGTTGTAATACAAGCTGTGTAACAAGCTTCGATTCCCAGCTCTATATTTTTTTTCCATATGTTTACATTTTAACATGCTTGTATTAGAAGACCGTTGTACTACATGTATCACACTTCGATTCACAGCAATGTATTCTTTAGTATTTTTAAGTGCAATAGAGTATATATATAACTTTAAAAATAAAACTGTAAGAGATGAACATATATAGACATAATTTTATTTTAATATTCCATTGAGAGTACATTGATAAACATATTACATATCAAGATCATTGTCAGAGCCCATAGCATAAAATGCATCTTCATAATCTAGACATCTCTCCTCACTCCCCTCATCGGAATCATAATATATAGACCTCCTTTTCTTCTTTATCTTCTTCTTCTTCGGCTTCTTCTTCTTCTTCTTATCCTTCCTTACCCTTAAGGCATCCCTGAAGTTGGCAGTTGCTGGTTCAACTACCTCCTGGATTGGCGCCTGACGTTCCTCATTGAGGTTTCTAGGATTCTCATTTATTGAACTCATTGTTACGAAGAATATATTATTTAGATATGTAAAATTGTCTATTTATAGATGAGGTTGAAGATGAAAAGACTGATAGTTTAATGCTTGTAATGATGATAACTTGTAAACCGTTCATATTCTGGAACTATATTTTCTTGTAAACCGTTCATATGTTGGGAAGTGCAACGGTTAATAATATCACGATGGTTATAAGTAATGACCGTAGCGATATCACTTATAATCCAGGCGTAATTTTAGGAAAATGTTGTTGCCTGGTGTCGAACCTTGTACCACATATAAGGGGTATCGCTACGGTTATTATAACTAACCGTTGTGATATTATTAAATTAATATATAATCTATCATAACAGTTATTTTAGAAAACCGTTGTGAAAAATTTACCTATATAAGGAAATTAACTTTCCCTTTTTGACAGTCGCGTCGTTTCCTTCACAGCGAAACCCTAGCACCCAAACTTCATCTTTTTTTAGAATCTGCGAGAAGAAATACAAGAAGTATGAAGTATGAAGCTTTTGATTTAAGCTTCTTCCTCCTTGTAGTTCTTCCTGCGAAATCTAAAACTAGATGAACATGGTGATGATGCTGGCGGTAGCAAGCGTAATGTACATATTGTTTATGGAAAATAAGGTAGTATTCTACTTCAATCTTTTTGTTAAATAGTTCCCATTATCTCGCTTGCTTCATGTTGTTTTTGTTAATTGTTCTCATTTTGTGCAGATTCGACTTCAATGCTTCACAAGCAAGGTGAACTTCATTGTAATGGTACAGTCCCACTTCTTAGGGTTTTGTTTCAACTTTTGGTTGTTTTGTTTTGAATACTAACTAATTTTCTTCATTGCTTTCCACTTCTTAGGGTTTGTTTCACATGGTGATGATGATGGTGGTACATATATATATGAATTCATTATGATAAGGTACATATATATGAATTCATTCTTATATTGTATATGAAATTTAGTTTATTATATACTATGTACATTGTTTGTTTTACTATCCTTTTATTGAAATGCAATCAGTTAAATTGATATAGAACATTAGTTTATTATATATATACTATGTATATTGTATATAGTTAAATTTAATATTAACTAATTTTCATCATTGCTTCCCACTTCTTAGGATTTGTTTCACATTGTGATGATGATGGTGGTACCTATATATGAATTCATTCTGATAAGGTACATATATATGAATTCATTCTGATATCTACTATAAAGCAATTAAATAAAAGAGCATTGCTTTTCCATTTCTGCCCTTTCCACAAAATTAATTTACACTAACACAAGGGCAAAACAGTAACCCAACAATTCAACACACTTCCAATATTGCCAATTGCCAAGTGTCACTCAGATTTTCATTTCAATTTCAAAATCCTCTTCCATCTTCCCACACTTTTCCCTCTTCCATTTTCACACTTTTATCTCTCTCTCTCTCTCTCCCGTATTTCTCTTCCCCCCACCCTACAACCCTAACCACCCGCCACCCTCTTTCTCACTATTTCTCCTAGTATCTCCCTTTCCTCTTCAGAACCACATTATCGATTCAAGATCACGACAGCTAATGAATGGTGGCGCGGCGGTTCGTTGTCGTCGGAGGAAGCACCAGCGGTGGGCTTTGTGGTTCGATTCGCGTCGTTTGAAGTGAGTTTGAGCGATTTGAAAAAATGGAGGAGAAGAAAAGTTGGTTCGCATCAAGGTTCAGTTGTCCTGCTGAGTTTTCTTTGATTCGCAGGTATGTGTTTTTGACCTTGTGTTTGTGCCTCTGTTCTCCGTGTGAATGAAAGCAATCCTGCTTTATTGGCTATGCGACTAAGGGACAGATTAATTTTTCTCGGTCGCCGCAGATTCTCGCTTTTAATTATTATAAATGGTTGCTGATAAGCTTTTCATGTTGTGATTTCTTCCAGATGATACTCGGTTGTGCTCACATGACATGCTATGTGAGCTTCTTTGAGCACCAGAGCTTTTACGGGTTGCTCCTTGACTTGGGTCCTGCGTGAGAGGACGAGAGGAGGGCTCAGTCTCACTGTCAACAACTGCATCACGACTGCTACTTAAGATGGCATTTTTCCTTGTAAGTTTTGCTTTTGCTTGAAACTTTACTATCCTCATTGCTAACAAAGATCTTGATTTCCATTTTTCTGATTTTGACACCTTCACTTCGATGTGCATTGACAGGTAAAGACATTCCGCCAGTGCAAGATGAAGAGGATGACGGGATCTGCTTGAAAAAATACATCTGCTGCTTCTGGGATTCGTACATTTATCTGTTTTTTCGATTTTAGGGTTTTGATTTGTCTGATATATATATGTTCTGTCTTCAACTTTCAGATTTTTCACATAGTTAATTGCCAACTAATCTTCATCCAGCTCTACAACTTCCTCCATTGCAAGGTTTGTGTATACGTCAACCTATGTCTTCGTTTATTTATTTCTACTATTTCCGGTTATTGCGGTGCACCTCTTAATGTTTGTGTTTTCATGGTTTCGTCAATGGTATTGTTCACGGTTTCAATGTTAAAGTTTATTCAATGATATTTTGTTCATTCTTTCATTGTCGATGAAATTTCGTAAAAATATCAGTGTTCATCAGTTTTGAAGAGAATACTTCGGCATATGTGTCTATCTATTTAGGGTATACTTATCTGTCTAATGTTCTGCTAACTATGTTCAAGATCTGCTTCTAACTTTGACCTAACTATTTTTAAAAATTGCAATGTTCTGCTGCCAATGTTAATCATTCTCTATATGGTTTCAATGTTCTGCTACCAATGTGAACATGTGTTCATGTTTTCCAGCTTCCACAATGCTTATTGAATTTAATATGTTGTGTGTGTTTCAACATCTTATAGGAGAAGCGTCAAGACTATATTCTTCTATATTTCAATAAATCATGTTCTGTGTGTTTCATTGTTTATATGCTAATATATAATCCTATATCAACATTCTCTATCTGACCGTTCCACAGGCTCTACCAGATGATTTGAAGACAAAGCTCAGCCTAGATGAGGATTTGGTTTCAAGCCCCAAAGAAGCACTTTCTAGAGCCTCTGCTGACAGGGTTGCCATGAGAAATGAAAATATGAGGTGGTAAATTTTTTCCATTTAAGTACATAAGGATAAACAACCATGCTTTCAATGATTTAATTTTAATTGAATTTGGCAGTATTGACTCGTCCATTTAGGTAACCCTGACTATTAGGACAAGGCTTGATTGTTATTGTGTCAATATCATTTGGTCAAATGTCATAGACATCTATAATTTAGTTTATAGAGCAGCCCAAACTCAAAGGAAAGCTTCATCAGTGAAATTATTTGCTGCTATATTGAGTGAGGAAATCAGCTGTTCTAACAATTCACATTGGATAAATTTGTAACCATTGAGAAATTTTGTTACAAGGTGGTCTTCTTTAGGCAGTGAATTATTTATCTACATTTGTACGAGTTTTTATTGTGCTATAATAAATTGCGGCAGTGAGATTTGTGCTTACGACCACATGTATATTACCCCAACCTCTTACGACAAGACCTATCCTAATCGCTTAGTCTATACATGCTTTGAATTTAATATCAGAAAAGATACATACTTTTTTATTAAAGTTTTAACTTAATTGTTGCGTCAACATGGATGAATGTATTACTCTTTTAAACCACTTCTATGGCGACCAGATTTGAAAAATACAATTTTAGTGTAAATATTATTTAGTTATTATTTTATGGATATCTAAAGCTTTTGTTTCCTTTTTGGATAAAAAAGGTTTGATGTGGCTGGTGCCGGAGCATGTCTGAAGCGTTATTCTGATCCATCATTCTTTAAAACAGAGCCTGCTTCATCTGTAAGTGTAACAGCAACAGTAGAAGTTCACAGGGAAAGGAAAATTCGTAAAGTCAAGGTACTAAAGGACTTATTCTACCACTTGATGACATAATTTTTCTCGAATTGTTTTAAGACTTAATAAAAACACAATTGTGTGCAATGGAAAATTGAATATTTGCAATTTTGGATATTAAATATGTATAATTTGTATTTCCAGCAAAAGAAAGGGGAATGGCGGAGGGATGGTGAGACCCCTGGAGCTGTACTATCACATTCAAAGTGAGTTCCAATAATTTTACTGTGGTGCATAAGCTATGCCTTTGATTTGTCAAATGCAAAAATGTCCTTATAATGTCTAATCAGTTACTCAATTCATTTTCATTATGATATTGTTGTAAACATTCAAGGTGATGAACCACTTATTGAACCTGAAATAATAGATGGTGTTGTCAAAGCTTTGCAGGTACAATTTGAACAAAAATAATTATTCTTTTCATGTCAGAAAATGAAAGTTCTATGAATTAATTATTATTTACTTTAAGTTGTAATCAATATGTGCACTTTAACTCTTGAAATAAATTGTGAATCCACTTTTTCGAATTGTACATCAAAGTTGCATCAGGTTATATTGAGGATCATTACATATAAGAATCATAACTTTATGTCCAAAAGGAAATATTATATTCTTCCACGAATACTGTATTTTATCTTGCTCCTTACAGGCAGCGCCAGATGCAGTTTTCAGCACTGCAGTTACCTCTTTAAAGCCTGAAGATGCGCATGATCCAAACAGAGTGAAATGTGTGGTTGATCATCGTGGTTATGCCATCTATTTTTCACGAGGATTAATCCCATTCAAGAAGTAAGCTGGAACTAATTGAAATTTCTGAATTTGAGTCTTAATTGTTCCATCATTCACAAGACATCTTGTGAAATTTTTGTTAATTATTTTTTTTTTATTGTATACATTTTGTATAGCTGGATAAATATCTGCATTCTTCCTACAGGTCAGGGAAAGTCAATCAAGAGTTCCCTTATTTGCTTCATCTTGGGATTCAGGTATTAACGTTCAATTCCTTTAATTGGCAGGCATAGCAACCATTGCTCAAAATTAGTCTGTTTCTTCAAGTTCCTTGTGAGATAATATTTCTGTGTACTCATCTTCCAGAGTTATGATACAAAGTTTTTAAAGATATACACATATCTTCGACCTACTCCATATCAACTTGAGCAGGACTTGGAGCAGCTTAAAGTTCTTGAGAATGGCTATAAGATGAAGGTATTATCGGCTTTCATTCCTCTTAGAACGTTCAAGTTTTTACTTGGTTATTTTTAAACTGACCTTATATAAAGTTATTTCCAAATTTTTACTCTTCAAATCTTAGTATAAAGTCTGGTTGCCAAGTTGCCATTAGATGTGGTTTCTTAAAAAATTAACTGATGGCTAACCAATTTGAGAAAGGATGAAAAGGATATAAATGCGGTGCCCACCCCGTCATATTTCTACATTGCTTTTTTGCTGATCAACTCACGGGGTTTATGGATCCCTTGCTACAATATACAAATATGTAAGTTTACTAATTCATTAAAGTTCATTTGATTGCAGTACACAAACTGGTAAAATTATCATGAGGCCCTCTTAAAATTAGATGTAGATTCAGGGGACCATCACTTTTCATATACTGGTGTATATGACAAACACTTGGGGCAGCAAGATAAACAAACAAGAGTTGATACAGTTTCTTCGACAACAATAATAGGATCAGGTACAGATTTAAACCTTACCATTTATGTCCCAGATGGAGGAAGAGAGATTCTTCTGAAAGAGAGATTTCTCCTTAGTAATTGCATTGGTTTTCACTTGAACAATAGACTGATATTCTTATATATAGTGAAAACAGAACTGAATGAAAATACACTTCCAGTGTACGATTATTGTAGAATTGAGATGGTTACTTTGAAGCTTTGGTATGGTTCATGATGTATACAAATGTGGTGGATGTGAAATTTTCCAAACTGTATCGTGAAAAGTGTTTCTTTTATTCTGCTGTGAAATTTTCCAAACCAAATTGATGCTTTCTGATATAGTCTTATTTTTCATTCGTTCTCCCTGCTTTATTGATGATGTTCAACCACATTTGCATGTGAAATACAATGAATATTCATGTTTTTAAATAAGGATATTGAGTGTATTATGTTTATCCATGGCTCTTGGTTCTGAGGCACTGATATCATTTTCTTTTCTTTTTATACAGCTAAGAAACAGAGTATGGTTGTGAAGTCAGATTCCAGTATACAACCGAATGCATACAACATCTAGCCATTTTTTTACCCTATGTTGTTGGTTGTTGCAGGCTTCAAAATGAAGAGAACAGAAGGCTTTCAATTAGTTGGCTTCTGTGAAAAATTGGAATTAGAATAGTTTTAGGTTTATATAATTGAGGAAAACAACAATAATTTGATGTATGTATTGAATAGGTCTTTAGTCGTTTTAGCCTTAGTCCTTAGTTTCTTTTTTTTTGGTACGCCTGACTATTGTCTGAACTATGAAGGATATCAATCATGGTTGTCAAACTGTGTCGCTGCGGCAAAGGATGAATGTTGCGTGAGATCGTTTGATCTCCCAATCTGTTGCACTCACCTAACAACCATGCATATAAATACTGTTGTAGAGTAGATTGTACCAAGGTTATTGGAGATACTTCATTTTGACTCCTGTTGTAAACCCAAAATGTCCTGAGTCACCTGAGTTTCAAGTAGTACTCCACTATGTTATATTGACCGGGTGGACCAGTTTTTCAGAACAATGGTGTTGGTGCAATACTGATTTTCTTTTAAAAAATCTATTTAATGTATATTGTATTCTGATCAACAATTTCTTGACATTCAAATGTGAGGTTATTGTTGCCAATTTGAAAGTTAAGCTACCACTTCTCAATTTCTGTGTGATGTATACTTTTGTTTTTCTACTCGAATTTTTCATTATTAGTAAAGAAGTTAGTGTTTTTCTACTCGAATTTTCCTTTTATTATGAATCTATGCTATTGTGGATTGTAGTTTTTTAGTAGTAGAGTTTTATTTTCTCGTGCCTGGCACAAATCATAATTCCTGTCTTTCTCAATTTGGCCATGCCATAAATTTTGTTTTCCTTCTGTCATCATTTTTGTCTGTTGATTTTTATGAAGTTTTAGTGTTTCTTATTTGGTGGATTTGCCCGACAAAACCAGTTGTGTGTTGTGGATTTGTCCAACAAAATGAGGTCTGTGATTGTTTGAAATCGGTAGTGGAAGTAAAAATAATCCATCAAGTTCACGGGTTTGGTCTCTGTCTTAGTCTGGAAAATTAAGATTTAAATTAGAATTGAGTGAACTGTTTACATTAATGATTGATTGTGTTTTGAATAGTTATCGCCTAACCAGTGAACTTATGAAAGTAAGCGTTAAGAAAAGGTGAGTTAAAATTGATGGTGGGCATGTCCAATATAAATACTCGACCTTGCAATTATACAATTTTTCGTTCAACATTTTCCATCCTACGCCATTTGATTTGGTTTTGCAATCACTGGTACTGTGCACACATGGTGCCATTTTTGGTCTCAGAAATATTATCACCAGAGTAAATGATCCATCTAAAATGCTTATTCAAATTCTTACGGGTCACTACCATAACAATACCTATTTGTGATGAAGACCTGAAGAATCTGTTGGATTGCAGTGAAAACACCAAGCTATCAACTCTTGTAACTTTTATCATTGAAATTCATTATGTTCACGGGACACTAACACGACAATACCTTTTTTTTAATCAACAAAATATTTGTAAATATTTATATTTATTAGTGATATTTGTACATATTTATAGTTATTAAGCATATTGGATTTATTATGTTGGTGATTTGCTACATATTTATTTTAAATATTTGCAATTATTAATGATTTTATAAAAACAATTATATATCAGCAACAATCAAGCCTTATCGAATGATTTAAGCCTTATTGTATCATAATATTGTTTTTCTTTAATATTTAAATTTATAATTTTTTCGTGTACTTTCTCAATTAAAATGACCTTTTAAGAGGTATATCTAAAATAATTATTTTTGCAATATCAAAATTAATTTACCCGTGCGGGAGCACGGGTCTCTTACTAGTTGTATATAAAATTTAGTTTATTATATACTATGTATATCGTTTGTTTCACTATCCTTTTATTGAAAATGCAATCAGTTAAATTGCTATAGAACATTATAATCTGAAAATTAGGATGTATTTGAAAACCAACCTTTATCATGTCAATGTTTTCCGAATTGCATCCATTTCATTCCGCACATTTTATGTTCCTTAACATAAAATTTATGGTTCGATGGTCGGTTTCCTTCAATCCATCGATATCTTTTATTATAATTTACCTCATCATCGTCACTAATCGCCTGGTTGTTAAGATCATGATCATTGTTATGATGATAAAATCGTGGCGATTTTTAGCGATGATGAGGTAAACTATAACAAAAGATATCGATGGATTGAAGGAAACCGACCATCGAACCATAAATTTTATGTTAAGGAACATAAAATGTGCGGAATGAAATGGATGCAATTCGGAAAACAGTGGTGTGTTTAAGTTTGTTTTCAAGAACAGTTTAATTTTCAGATTATATAGTTCTTTACCAATTTTAATGGTTGTATTTCTTTAATAAGGTGGATGGTAAAACAAGCAATATACATTTGTATTTAATAAACTAAGGATACATTCCACAACGGTTGAGACAAATAACCGTTGTGATAGTTAACATATCTGAAAACGGTTCATACTGATAACCGTTGTGATAGTTAATATATATTACAACGGTTGAAATACCTAACCGTTGCAATATATCGCGCGCTTCCAGAATACAACAATGATTTCCAGACCGTTGTAGAAACGGTGAACTTACAACAACAATCTACATAACAACGCCTTCGCCCGCGTCATTATATGTCATTCCCAACCGTTGCTAAATGGGTTTTTCGTAGTAGTGATAGTCTCACATTGGATATGAATGTGGTGACTTGAGCATTTATAAGTGAGAGAACCCACACACCTATCAAGTGTTAAGTATTAACAAGTGTAAGTAGTGTGGATAATAGTCCCACATTGGGTAGGGATGTGGTGACTTGAGCATTTATAAGTGGGAGAACCCACACACCTATCACCTTAAGGTTTTGGGTAAGTATGTGGTGTGTCTCTCACAAAGGTGTTGCTCTCAAAAGGAAAAATGCAACAATGTTCAGTGCTCCCTAGTAGAAATCTTCCCCTAACAGTGGTATCATGAGCCTAAGGTGGAGCATTGTGGAAGAATTGTAGATAGACTCACACTTGAGGGGGAGTGTTAAGTATTAACAGGTGTGAGTAGTGTGGATAATAGTGTCACATTAGGTAGAAATGTGGTGACTTGAGCATTTATAAGTGGGAGAACCCACACACCTATCACCTTAAGGTTTTGGGTGAGTATGTGTGTGTGTGTCTCACAAAGGTGTTGCTCTCAAAAGGAAAAATCCAACAATGTTCAGTGCTTCCTAGTAGAAATCTTCCCCTAACAGTGGTATCATGAGCCTTTGGTTCAACCTGGCTCTGATAGACTCACACTTGAGGGGGAGTGTTAAGTATTAATAAGTGTGAGTATTGTGGATAATAGTCCCACATTAGGTATGAATGTGGTGACTTGAGCATTTATAAGTGGGAGAACCCACACACCTAGCACCTTAAGGTTTTGGGTGAGTATGTGGTGTGTCTCTCACAAAGGTGTTGCCCTCAAAAGGAAAAATCCAACAATGTTCAGTGCTCCCTAGTAAAAAATTTCCCCTAACAGTGGTATCATGAGCCTTTGGTTCGAGTGAATGGTCGGCTTACTTGTATCGAAAATACTCCCCACAGGTGGTGGTTAGGAGGTGTCCCGTTGGAGAGTGTCAACAGCGGTACAAGGGTGGTGAGTAAGAACCACACAACAGAAAGTGCAGTTGTACAGTTAAAGCTTCCGCTTAAGGGGGAGCATTGTGGAAGCATTGTTGATAAACTCACACTTGAGGGGGAGTGTTAAGTATTAACAAGTATGAGTAGTGTGGATAATAGTCCCACATTAGATATGAATGTGGTGACTTGAGCATTTATAAGTGGGAGAACCCACACACCTATCACCTTAAGGTTTTAGGTGAATATGTGGTGTGTCTCTCACAAAGGTGTTGCTCTTAAAGAGAAAGTCCCACAATGTTCAATGCTCCCTAGTGAAAATCTCCCCCCAACAATTATTTTATCATTCTAAACAAAATTATTTTTTAAAAAAATGTTAAAGATTTCTTTATATTTTCTTAAAAATAATTTTTCAAACCCGTTTTCTTCCCTCTTCTCAAAGTTTTCAAACAAATCCTAAGCTTAAGACTTTGTTTGGGAGTTTAGAGGATAAGGGAGGGAAGCGTTTAAAAAAAAAGGATTGAGTGAAAAAAAATAAAAGAATTTAGGTGGCGAGGGTTTTGAGAATTTATTTTTATTCATAAATCAAAATTCTTATAATTTAAGAGAACTAAAAAATTATATTAGAGCGGAGGTTTAGAAGATTATGGAGGATTTATACAAATTGTTCAAATATAATTTATATTAGGCTTAAATAGTCAGTTGGTCCCTGTAAGTTATCGAGTTTTTTATTTTGGTCTCTGTAATTTATTTGTTTTTGTCTGAGTTCATATATTTCACTTTTTGCGTGCAGTTTAGATCCTAAAGGCAAAATCTGTAGGTTTCCTGCGAAATTTCTTTTGGATTTTCCTGCGGATTTTGACTTTAGGGACTAAACTATATGTAAAAAGTGAGATATAGAGACTCTGTTCAAAAAAATTAAATTATAGAAATCAAAATAAAAAATTCGCTAACTTACGGTGACCTACGGTGCATTTAAGTTTTTATATTATAATATTATGAAAATTGAAAATATGGTAATGATTAGCATTTTTTATTATTTTAAACAAAATGTCAAAGATTTCTTGTATTAAAAAAAATATACGAAGACCTCCCTGCCCTTTTGCTAAAATATAATATTCTCTCCGTTCCACAATGAGTTATTCAGTTGATTTTTCACACAAATTAAAAAAAAAAAATAAGTAAAGGAGAGAGAATAATATTTTTTACTAAAGTACCCCTATAATTCATTGGAAATGATAAAATTAATATTAATTAGAGGATAAAATAGAAAAAATTACATTAAATATTAAAATGAGTCATACATTTTGAGATATTATTTTATTTCAAATGAGTCACTTATTGGGGAACACTTATTTTTTATGAGAATGAATGAGTATAGTACTATGACTTAAATTTGATTTCTATCCATATCATTTTAGATTGAAACAGTTGTCAACCCTGTTAGGTACTGTGGCACTGTGACATCACTAGCTGTGAAGGTACATGAAAATAACTAAACATATTTTACCCTACCTTGTGTCAGAGTCATAGACATACTTTCATATGTAGCATTTATTTATTGTTTTTAACCAAAATATCTGCAATAAAAAATTACACCATCTAATTCTGCACACACTAAAATCAGCAGAATGAAGAGGACATTCACAAAATTGGCAAAATTAAATTTTACAATTTAAAAAATATATATATACTAATAAAATTCTAAAAAAGAAAGTACATTACTCTGTTTTTTAATCATACTAGTACTATATTTTTGTTTACCATATTAATAAATTATAAATACTTTAAATTTTAAAAGAAGTTAAACTAATTCAGTTGATAGCTGTGTAGGATATAATTTTAGAGATGCAAGTTGAGCCCGCGATATCTCAAATTAAGTTCCCGTTAAATTAATTCAATTGATAGTTATGTAAGACATCAGAGATACAAATTCAAACTTGCAACATCTCAAGTTAATATCTCAAATTGTTAGCTGTGTAGGACATCAAGGGCAAAGACGTTAGTTCGAACTCACGACATCGTACTATATTCATCATAAAAGATAATTGCAATCACTAAATTATTTGCCAAAAAAAATACATTACTCTATGTTTTTCTAATCATGCAGTACTAGTACTATAGGTGTGGGTCGAACCCGCAATATCTCAAGTTAATGTTCTATCAATTGGTAGTTAGGTAGGACATCAAGTGCAGAGACACGAATTTGAACCTGCGACATTTCAAATTAATGTCTCATTAAACAAGCTCAATTGATAGCTGTGTAAAACATAAAATACAGAAAAACAAGCTCAATTGATAGCTATGTAAAACATAAAATACAGAAAAACGCTAGTTCAAACTCACAATATCTTAGTATTTTCATCTTTAAAAAGTAAATTTCAATCACTAAACTATTTGCCAAAAAAAACACAGTTAATTATCCTATTGATTTGAGATTGTACAAATTAGTGAACATATATTTATTAAATTGATTTTAAATAATTTGTCAAACATTAATTTAAATCAGAAAGATCTTTTCCTCCCTAGATCTTGGATTCAAATTCAACCATGCATGCATAAGTGTTAACCTCCCCGGCTCGAGGAATCCACACATGAGTGTTGACCGACTCGAGAAATTCAACTATAGGCACACAACCTCCCCGACTCGTCGAGGTTTCAGTTACGCGTAGAAAATACTAGTCTTTTAGAAAAATTAATTTAAGAAATTTCCTTCAAAGTAGTCAAATCTCTACTTATGTAGCATTAAATTAAACTTAAAAAAAAATCTTCACATCTATTGGCAAATCACAATATGGTTTTTGGTTTCAACCAAAAAAGTTGTTCCAGCATATGATATGACATGATTATGCATCATTAGAACGTATACTGTATTAGAGAATAATGGATCAACTGATTTACTAAAGTAAAATATTAATTTCAGTTCTTGAAAATGGCCAACAAGTCAAGTATGTAAAAGAAACTTGTCTTTTTGGCTCATAATGGAGATTTGATTCATCTTTGTGCTTGATCCGAAGAAAGTCCAACTGATGTAGCTACCGCTACGTTATTACTTGCTGATCCGTTTTCGATTGGAGGAGGCGGCACCCCCCATTTGGCTTCCGATTCTAGTGGCTCGAACACATGAACTCCGCCGTCTGATAGTCCTACAGCAAATTGGTTCGGTTCCTGTGGATGTGCCGCGATTACTAGTGGTTGTACATTTGAATTGCTGCATCATCATATAAACACGCGTAATAAGTGCATGAAAAGTTATATATTATCGGGGAATCACAAACATAGTCGCGTAAACTAGACGCGATCCAGACACGTTGACACCAGTAATAATTTGCTCAGGCCTTACCTGACACTTGCAGGAAGATAAGCTGAAGGATTGATACGACACCGTAATCTGAGATTCGAAGCATTAAATACACAGACGGTCGCGTCTAAAAAGCTTGCATATATCAGCTGGCTGTCACACGAAAATGTTGCATGCGATATTGGTGCAGAAGACTCCCGAGGGGCCCACTATAATTCCAGAGATTATTATATGAGACAATAAAAATATAATGAAATCACTTCAATATAACACATTGAACTCAAAATGCTAACCTGCTTTAGACATTCTAGTTTCGTTGCTTCGAAAATGGCAAGCTGAGTTTCGTGTACAACCAAAAACTGTATCTGATCCTGATGAAACTGTACACGCGTATCTGACTGTGCCGATGGAGTCCTCCCGGGAGGCAGCTGCAAGAATCTAGTCTTCTGTTTTTCCCATCCGTCGGTGTTCCACACGCAAATCTGCATAATAAAACGACCTCAGACACAACTCACTATATTGCAGCCTCGTAAAATTGCACTATATTCTGAAGACAGATCTACAATTAGAAATTAGTACCTGAGCATCCGCTCCAGATGAAACAAGAACATTCAATACATGAGAGAAAGCAAGACCAGTAATTCTTTTTGTATGACCTTTGAGTTTACTTTTAACCTGCAAAAGAATTTCACATTAACACCGATCTCAAAACTACGTAGCATAGACACTACGGATTGAAAATGTGTCTGGTGTCCGACACCAACACAATACTAACACGTGTAGCTACATTCAATCACTTTCATTTTCTTATGTTACTATTATTGGTCTATTCGTATCAGTGTCATGCCAGGTGTCTATGTTTCATAAATCGATTGGAAATTGTTTACACGGATACAACGCCGTTACCTCATCAACGCGGACATTATATATTTGAATGGAGGAATCATCCATGCCTATAGCGATAATATTGTTATCTTGAGGATGGAAAGCAAGAAATGTAGCTGCTGGTGGTGAGGCCATGAAAGTTGTCATTGTCTGCACATATACAAGTATACAACGAGGTTAAGAGTTGATTAATACGCCGAAAACAAATATTTCAAATATACAAAATTTACAACATTGAAGATTACCTTAAAAGTCATCATGTTAAACAAGGATATCTTCCCTCCCGACGCAGACATTACATACGAATCATTTTTCGACAGAGCAAAGCAAGGAACAGAATCTTCAGGATTGCTATCCGCGGTGTCATTAGTCATCAGGATGCCGCTCGATGGTTGCCACAGCTGAGGTTGCACAGATGCATTGGCCTACAGGATTAAATTGTCCGAGTAAAAAAACTGTATAATTCATATTTCCACTTTTTGAATAGATAATAGTTATAGTAGTCTGAAAAAAGTAACTTCACATGCTCCCTCACCTTGCCAGATGAGTTACGCTCATTTCGCGGCCATTTCCAGAGAAGATGAATGGCATTTGATGCTAATGCTAGAATAGCATTACCTGAATTTGTATATATCAACCTCGATATCTGTCATAAAAATCAGAACAATTTCATGCTTTGATTACCAAAATATTCATCGGCGGATATTTGATAATTATGAATCAAATAACATACCTTGTTTACTCTAACATTCTCTGGTAGCTTCAAGGATCTACAATGAGATGGTTCATTGATTTCAGTGAGCTTCCATATCTTTGATTTGTCGTTGGATTCTTCACTTATTCTAGGTTTAACATCGCCCATGTTTCGAGTATCTCCATTCTGATGTGAAAAAATTTAAGATAAAATTCATGTAACAAAAAAGTTGCGAGGAACATGCGAGAATAAAGTAAGAGAATAAGATCACAAACCATTCCAGCAATAGCTGCTACAGACGAGGCTCTCTCGGCTAATGCAGCACTAGTTGCGGCGGCAGCAGAAGACATTGAATTTATCGTAGGCTGACACAAGACATCGTGTTAGATTCGGTTTTTTTATTATTACGAGATAATGAAGAAAGTATGAAATCTATAAGTATACCTTTACCAAGGATTCTGATGCTCTTGAAGCATCATACATAGAATTCTCTAACGTACGCAGCAAACGAATGCCGTCTGCATTGGCTATAATTTTGATTCCATTGTCGTTTGTTGAGACGGCTAAAAGAGTTCCATCCTTGTTGAAACGAATACGCGGACTTGCCTAGAGATAGGAGATCGGAAATGAATTAGCAACAGATATTTTTTAGCAATCGGCTTCTTTAATTTACGATAAAACTGTGAACTTACAGGAAGACCCCCATCAGCTTCAACAGTTGTCAAAAGCTGAACATTGTCCATATCCCAGAATTTAATGGAGAAATCATCCCCGGCAGCCAAAAATCGATTTTTTGTCGTATCGAATTGCACAACACCCAAAGATCGTTTGCGAAATCCTTGATAAGTTCTTTTCACGGCTCCTTCACTTTCATTCCACTCCACAATAGAGGAATCTCCATCTTTACTAGTTCCACATGAAAAGAGCCTATAGTAATACATTCCCAGTCAAAATATTAGAACATAAAGCAACGAAAAAAATGGAGGTAGAATTCAACTATGCAGCGGTATTTATAAGGAGCCGTGATTGAGAATATTGACCTTGTACCGTCAGCACTATAAGCCATAGTTGTGCACCATCGACCAGGAGCATCATAATCAACACGAGATCCCAAATTGTCGTACAGCCATGCTTTTATTTTTCCATCTAGCGCTGTTGAAAAGATGAACTACAACATACACGAAAAAACAATTATTCGCTAGAAAAAGTATTCTCCGCAAAGGTGTTAAAAAATCAGTTTCTACCTGAATGTTTTCTTTATAATGCGGACAGACAGAATAAACCGGAGCATCGTGACCTTCAAACGTATATTGCTTTGTTCCCGAAGCAGCATCCCACACCTTTATTAAATTACAGAACTTAATTAGTAAGATATGGATCTTGTCAACTTCAGTAAATATAGCCCGTGTTTTAACAAACTTGCCTTAATGGTCTTATCATCACCGCAAGTTATCACACACAGTTGCTTATTTGGGTGGGAGAATGCTAGATCATTTACTCCTCCGGCATGAGCATCAATCTAGAAAACGAGTTCACATTAAAACAGTCATAACAATGCATATATCTATCTGTAATTTTATATAACTAAACATGTATGTGTGTACCTCTAAGTGCTGCCGAACTTCATCGCCGCCTTGGTAAGAGTATATCTGAACAATGTGCCTTGAGTATGCAACTCCTGTTATTTCAACAAATTCAAGACATTAGTCCACAAATTCAGATTAACGGGGCATATTCGGTATCCGACTCTAACACAACATTGACACATGTGATTACTGATGTTGATGTGTCAATGGCGGAGATTCGTAGTTTGAAAGTATGTATATGGAATCAAACATTGAAGAATTATAAATGTTTCCAACGAACCAAATAAAGCACCGTCCGGACTCCAAATCACACGGTTAACAGAAACGCTTGGATCTTTGACAAGAGCAGCCTGAATTGATCAAGGTCAGTTTTATCTTCAATCATGATTAGATTGCATCAACATCAAAGTGTACAAGTTATGAGACTAAAGAGACAACCTGAAATGCCATTGAACATGCACTAAGATCCCAAACTTTGAAGTTCCTCGAGACCAACCGCTCCCTAGAACCCACCTCCCATAAGGCAATGTCCCCCACATTTGTACCAACTGACATTTAATAAAGAAAAACTTAGTAAAATGGTGTTTTGATCGAAAATAATTAACACTATTCAAATGCTGTAGAAAAGCATCCAACCTAGAAGTAAAGATTGTTGAACTGGATGAAAGTCCATGCTCATAGGAGATGAGCCCTGAATCAGATTTCGCATGACAGTCTTCGGCAACGGCAAGTCATCAGGTGCATTAAAAGCCTGACTATGACCATGACCAGGGAATGACGCCGACAACACATTCACAGGTAGATTTCCCTCATCGGTTATTCCCATTGGCCTTGTTCTCTTTGTAACATGGTCCGAGTCTCCACCGGATGGATAGTCAACAGAAGGATTAGTAGGAGGTGTCCGTGGATGCTTCAAAGCACCTAAACATGACAAAGAAACAAAATTCAAATGTTAATCAGATTGAAGGCATGACAAGAGTCTGACACCGACAATTATAGTTACATTCAATTACTTACATTTTTCTTAAAAATATTATCGGAATATCAATAGTGTCTGGTGTCTGTGTCGGTGATTCATAGATGGTCTATTCGTTCTTGGTATAAGTAGTGTCGGGTGGCTGTGTCAGTGATTCATAGATAATCTGTTCGTTCTTGATATAAAGAGTGTCTGGTGTCCGTGATTATAGTTACGCTCAATTACTTGCATTTTTTTAAAACTGTATCAGTATTGTGTCTAGTATCTCTGTCGATGATTCATAGACCGTCTATTCATTCTTAGTACGAGTATCATAAAAGAGTTGGAGAACAATAGAAAGAGAAATAGTTTATTACCAGGCATTGATGGAGCTCCAAGACCTATACCTCCTCCACCGATACCACCTCCACCAGAAACTGCAGCATGTGCTACAGTGGTAGGATTTGACATCCAACCCGCGAGCTGTGTTGGCACTGATGCCGGAGTAGGTTGAAAAGGCTGTAACCATGAGGCACGAAAAGTTCCGCCACATAATTAGAATCAAAAGATGATAGAGACATTAAACAAAGCCCTATCTATGATATCAAAAGAAGCTCGCTCACCCCATGAGCACCAAGAGGAGGAAATCCACCAGCTTTCGGTAAGGATCCTAATAGCGGACTGTTAGCAGGCGAAGGAGCTCGTGCACCATTCGGTTGTCCGCATGAGTGATCCACAAAAAGAGTTTTTATATCAGGATTCGGACGAGGATTCTTACAAAGTTGATGTTGCCAATTCAAGCTGAAAATTTAGTTTTTTTTGTCAACAGAACACAACCTAATCAGCTTCTAAGAAGTTTTTATATCTTCAATGCAAACCTTAACAGCAAAAAAACACTACCTTTGATTGATGAGTGTCCTTAACCTCGAGTTTTTAAGATTAGGAAATTGCAATTTGTCGCGAAATAACGGATTAGCTTCAATGAGCTTTTTAAGCTCAACCAACATGATTGCTCGCGCAGACTTAGTATCACCATACTTCGACAACTGTTCGTTTTCCCTATAATAACAAAAACTCAATCACTACATCTTGCAAACCAAATTCGAAAGTGCGATGCAAACGAAGAATTGAAACTTAAATAAGTACCTAAAATTCTCCAATGTCAAAAGCTGTGTGATTTCCTTGAACAATTCTTCGTTAAACGTAGCAAACACTTTCAAATCCTTCACTAATATCTCTACAGCTTTCGACCGATCATGCCTGTAACACAAAATTACAAAATTAAAAAACAGTTTCAATAGTATAGTTTCTTGCAAAAATTAGTCGAACTGTAAATTTCAGTATAAAAATAACATTTAGACTCAAAAGCTACAAATCCTAACTTCAAGTAAAATCAATTCTAGACAGCATAATCAATTATACTCGAGAGCAACCAAACATGTCAAAATCATTTCAACACATCCAGAATCAATTCTAAGTGTTCCAACCGTGGAACCAAACATACACTTCAAGTGCATCCAACCCTAACCGCAATTTAAAACCACGATTCTTAAACTTGAAAGTCAACGAGAAACCAACCACCGATAAAACCGAAATGTGATAAGAAACTTACTTATCTAAAGCCTCGAGATACTTCTGCTTCCTTATCTCGAAAAAAATCTTCATAGAATACCTATTATCATCCACTTTTGTAAAACCAGATAAGTACTTTTCAACTTCATCCCAATTCCCACCATGAACTTCATCCTCAAAATACTTCATGTTAAAGAAAAATCCAGACTCCTGCTCAAGCCTAATCAATCATCACAAACCATAATCAATTAATTAGTCAAATCCAATGTGAAAAAAAAGATTATACCAAAAATAATAATAAGTTAAAATAATAGAACAAAAAAGTTAGCCCCACTTGTGAACAGTTTCTTTGAACTTTTCCTCATCAAGAAACTGCAAGATCAAGAACACCAATTCTCTACTCAGAGATGACATCTTAACCACACTGATAAATCTCCAACACTCAACTAGATCTGCAAAAATTATACTACAAAAAAGTCACAAATTTGTAATAAAAGGGTTACCTATATATAAACATAAACCCATAAATAATTAACAATAAAAAATTTTAAGCAATAATTTAAATCAATAATGGAAAAGAAGAAAAAAATAACCTTCCTTATTTGTAAAAATTAACTATAAAAAGAAAATCCCTATGGTTTTGTTAGCCAAACAAAAACTAAGAATAAATTGAAACACCCATTTGACTCTCTCTCTCTATTTTCTCTCTCTAATATAATCAAACAAACATAAAAAATAAAACTTTAATCCAGGTTGAAGATGCATGAACCTAAAGTCTCAACCCCAAAAAATTTTAAAAAAAAATTAAAAAACTATATAAAAAAAAAAAGTTGTAAGAACTTTAAAGGGTACAGATTCGAAACTATGTTTGTTACCTTGGCTTCTTCAAAGACCGAACACATCAAACATAAGAATAACACGAACAACAACAACAAAGGAGACTCCGAAAATGGAACCAAACCAAACCCACAACAAAAGTCACCCAAAAGGACCAAAACTCGATTCTCTCTCTAGATATGGACTAATCTACACTTTCTCTCTCTAGAAACTCCCTCAATCTATATATATAAAAATAGAGAGAGAAAGAAAGAAGGGGACATTTGAAGTTGCAGAAATAGGTGGTTTTTTTTATAGGAGGCGACAGATTGAAGAGGTGGTAAGTAGAATCACTTATCAAACTAGGTTATCAAATAACTGATAAGCTATCTGATAAGTTGTGTCAGTTATATAACAACTGCAGATGTAGTGGGACCCACCAAGCCGGCTTCGGTTTTGCCTAATCAATCGGCTCGGAATCTCGAGCTAACAGCTGTCTTCAGCTTCAGACCGTGGGAATTTGTTTCTGTACAGACAGGGTATGGTAATAACCGAGGATCCACCGTTGGATCTCGATCTTGAAGTTTGATGATGGATTTTAACGGCGGAGATTAGTTGAAAATTGAGAGATGCTGAGAAAGTGACTTTTAGTGGGTTCAGATCCCATGTTGTGTAACGACAAAGTTTTAATGAGAGAGACACGTATTGTTTGCCCTTAGGGTTTGGGGATTATTACAGGAATTGCCATTGCGAGATGCGTTTTTATCACGTGATAGTTAGATAGGAGTAGTACAGGTCATGATTGCGACATGTGAGATGAGAAAAGAGATACGATACGAGATTTTGAGGAGATTATGAGAAATTTATAGTATTAAATTAAATTAATAATGTAATAAAATAAAGTGAATTAAATGTGTGGTTGTTGTTTACATCTAACTGCTCTTCTCCGCTTACGCATTCCGGTATCAAATACTTTCTTACTCTCAAAGTAATAGATTCAAAACTAAATATTATATTTTTTTAATAAATTAAACTTTTTTTAAGATGATATAATATTGTTGTAAATTAAACTTTTTTTAAGATGATATAATATTGTTGTAAATTAATCATTTTATGTAATATTTATGTTTGAATTTTTTTAAATATTTTTTTATAAAGAGATTAATTGGAATACACTGACGTAAAACAACTTTACACTGACATCCAATTAGAATTAATCATTTTGACACATAATTATGAAATTAAAAATAAAAATAAATAAATTATAATTAAACTATTTTAATAACTACTTCTTCCATGTTTTTCTCTTTTCATATGTCAAAATAATTCATTCTAATTGGATGATAGTGTAAAGTTGTTTTACACTGACAGTGTATTCCAATTAATCTTTTATATAAAGAGTTTAATTGATATGTACTAACCGTGTAAAATAGTTGTATACAGTCATTCAATACAAAATTAACAATCTGCTATGTCATTAAATTTTTTAAAATATCAGTGTAATGTGGCAGAATTCATGGTCGTCATTGATATATTTAAATGGTGAATAATGTTATAAATGCATGTTTTAATATTAAAAATAGTTTTTATGAAAATTTGTGTAATCAATTTATTGGAAAATTGTAATGGCCTGTATAATATATATCTAGAATAATACAATGCACACATTTTATTTGGTATTGACATCATCATAAGTGTCTAATGGCGTAATTCACATACTTGACCATTTCCTAAAAATAAAAACAATCTATCATACAAGTTATGGAAACTAGCCAAAGATAAAAATCTAAGAATAATATACAATATTCCTCATTGTATAAGAACAATAAAATACACAGCGGAATAAGCTTAACTAAGCTTCTCTTGAAACATCCAAGCATCGCTCTACTTGTAAATCAAATCTGCAAACCACACTTGAAATAAAGCAACTATAGTGGGGTGAGATACATTAAATCTCATTGAGTTTCCTATCTTATAGTCCTCTCGGTTTTACAGGGGTCTAACAAGCCTAACTCAAGTCAAAAGGGAAGGAAAAATGACCTTGAGTACTCAATCTCACAATCTCACACTATATGGAAACATGTCATGAGTTCATCAACTCACAATATCACTAATCGATAACCACACCAAGGCATCCCCTGTTCTCGTCCGCTTCTACGTCTAGAAGTCGACCCGAGTCATGGATCCTTGAACCTACTTGACATACGAATGGATTCGGGTTCTACGGGCCTTTTACCGTTATGAACCGTCACTTTACACGGGCCTTATACCGTCAGAAGCATTCACCCCTCGGGCGCCATTCGTACAACATGGGGAATCAAACCTGCCAAGTAGTCATGCATATGTTTCAAAGGAGCTCGAGACCCATGAAACACAACTCAAAGAATCGGTTACGAATACGTGATCACACACACAAACGCGATTGTATTCGACAATCCCAAGGCCACAATGCCTTAAGGCCACAATCTCCTTAACAATAAAACATAACAATTACACATGTTCCATACTAGTGTTTCACTCACCTCTAGACCATTACTCGGCAAGGATGCATATCTACATCGAATGCACGAGCATCTCCATCTAGATTATTTATCAATCCTAGTCACAACCTAGAATCATATCATTAGGTTTTGGGGTAAGGTTTCCTCACTCTTCCTAATTTGTCTTAAGCATGCATATTCTCTCATTCATACTTAACAACAATTATATAGACATGGCATAACATAAATATTACAAGTAAACACATATAATCACACATCACATAAAACATCATTTTCCTTCATTTTCCACTAAATAATTTATCCCACATCATACCCAATATTTTCACTTTTTATCGGATAGAGGATCGTCATAGCTTTCTAATGACACCAAGAACGTCCCGATCCGGGTTACGGATCAAAAGTTATGAAGGAAACAAAACTGCACAAACTGACATGTTCGCTAGGCGAACCTCCCAGCGAGCATTCGCGTCAGCCTTCGCTAGGCGAAACTCCAGGCGAATCAACAAATATACCAGAACAGACACAAAGTTCGATTCGCGAACTCCCTGGCGAACATTCGCCTCCCCCTTCGCTTCGCGAACACCTTGGCGAAACAAGGCAGAACCAACCAGCACTGAAAAGGCACAAAGTTCGCTAGGCGAACGTCGTTGGCGAACCTTCGCTGACATTCGCTGCCAGGTTCGTTAGGCGAACCCTCGAAAGTTTGTTCGCTGTGACTCGCCCCAGGTTCGCTAGGCGAACCAAGCGAAACCCAGAATTTCCAGCAGCGGTGTTACTCATCCAAATCAGTATTTTTCTCAATCCAAACACTTCAAAATCATACCATAGCAATCAAAACATACTCCAATCATAATAACAATCATTTATATTGCATTTCATCCGTTAGATTCATGATTTTAGCACAATTATTCATTTTCTCCCAATCTCAACCTAACTCTAAAACTCATGAATTTCTATAACTAAGGCATCTATCTAGAACTCACCTGATAATCGAAGAGGAGTTTGAAGACGATAACGATGATCCATGAGTTTCTCTCCTTCATCTTTCTCCACTTTCTCTTCTCTTCTTCTTTCTCTCCATTTCCTTCTTCTTCTTCTTTTCTATCTTTTTTTTTTCTTTCCAAATATATATATATATATACAAACCAATATTATATAATATAGTCCAATAGAGTAAAATATCTCCAATTAATATTTTGTCATCTCAACCTCATTTGATCAATTATTAGAATTACCTTAAAATACTCCCTTAAACTAATAAATCTCACTCTGTTTTTTTAATAAAATAATTGATCTCTTCTGATATCCAATTGAACACTTAATTAATACAGGGTATCACAAAAATGAATTGTTTATCCTTTGAACAAATAATATTTTTATTAAGAATTTTTTAAGAAAAGTATTTTTAAGGTAATTGTTACTCAAATAATTATAATTTTTACGTCTTAAATTAAATTAGGTGTCACTTTTACTACTTTTATATTAAATTATTTGACATTTTAAAAATACTAATGTAATATGTATTTATTTTGGTAATATATTTTTATTTATTGTAATTTAATTTATGTTATTATTCTACCTTATAGTACATGTTTAAAATTTCACTAATGACAATTTTGTTTTGAAAAATAAATTAAAAAATTTATAAAAATTTACTTTTAAAATAGTCAGAAATTTATTTTTAAAATGTTATTAATGCAAAGAAAATTGGTAAATTAATTTATACAAAGAAAATGGTAAATAATGTTATTAATGCAAAGAAAATTGGTAAATTATTTTATACAAAGAAAATTGGTAAATAATGTTATAAATGCATGTTTTAATATTAAAAATAGTTTTTATGATAATTTGTGTAATCAATTTATTGGAAAATGAATTGTTTATCCTTTGAACAAATAATATTTTTATTAAGAATTTTTTAAGAAAAGTATTTTTAAGGTAATTGTTACTCAAATAATTATAATTTTTACGTCTTAAATTAAATTAGGTGTCACTTTTACTACTTTTATATTAAATTATTTGACATTTTAAAAATACTAATGTAATATGTATTTATTTTGGTAATATATTTTTATTTATTGTAATTTAATTTATGTTATTATTCTACCTTATAGTACATGTTTAAAATTTCACTAATGACAATTTTGTTTTGAAAAATAAATTAAAAAATTTATAAAAATTTACTTTTAAAATAGTCAGAAATTTATTTTTAAAATGTTATTAATGCAAAGAAAATTGGTAAATTAATTTATACAAAGAAAATGGTAAATAATGTTATTAATGCAAAGAAAATTGGTAAATTATTTTATACAAAGAAAATTGGTAAATAATGTTATAAATGCATGTTTTAATATTAAAAATAGTTTTTATGATAATTTGTGTAATCAATTTATTGGAAAATGAATTGTTTATCCTTTGAACAAATAATATTTTTATTAAGAATTTTTTAAGAAAAGTATTTTTAAGGTAATTGTTACTCAAATAATTATAATTTTTACGTCTTAAATTAAATTAGGTGTCACTTTTACTACTTTTATATTAAATTATTTGACATTTTAAAAATACTAATGTAATATGTATTTATTTTGGTAATATATTTTTATTTATTGTAATTTAATTTATGTTATTATTCTACCTTATAGTACATGTTTAAAATTTCACTAATGACAATTTTGTTTTGAAAAATAAATTAAAAAATTTATAAAAATTTACTTTTAAAATAGTCAGAAATTTATTTTTAAAATGTTATTAATGCAAAGAAAATTGGTAAATTAATTTATACAAAGAAAATGGTAAATAATGTTATTAATGCAAAGAAAATTGGTAAATTATTTTATACAAAGAAAATTGGTAAATAATGTTATAAATGCATGTTTTAATATTAAAAATAGTTTTTATGATAATTTGTGTAATCAATTTATTGGAAAATGAATTGTTTATCCTTTGAACAAATAATATTTTTATTAAGAATTTTTTAAGAAAAGTATTTTTAAGGTAATTGTTATTCAAATAATTATAATTTTTACGTCTTAAATTAAATTAGGTGTCACTTTTACTACTTTTATATTAAATTATTTGACATTTTAAAAATACTAATGTAATATGTATTTATTTTGGTAATATATTTTTATTTATTGTAATTTAATAAATAAATTTATTAAAATTGGTAAATTAGGTGTTGGTAAATTAAAAAATTTATAAAAATTTACTTTAAAAATAGTCAGAAATTTATTTTTAAAATGTATAATAAATTTGGTAATTATTTTTTCAACACAATTTTTTATTTGTGGATATTTTAACTTGCGCTACACATGTTTATTTAGTCCAAATTATAATATATTAGTTATTTTATGATTTTTTTTATATCAATATGGTATTGGTAATTCAATAAATTAAAAAAAAAAAAAGTTTTTTATGATAAGAATCGGATGGAATGATAATTAGGGGACTTGATTACAACTATTTTTAATTTAAAGAGACTGTTAAAAGAATTTCTAATAGTTAGAGGATCTACGTATTAATAAAATCTTGATTTTACAAATGGAACTCATACATAGGATTACAATTTTAAAATAACAAATTCAAATTTTAAGATATAGTATCAGGCCTATTAATAAAATAATTTATCTGTTGAGCTATATCTTATATATTATAAATTAAAAAAAATTAGTATACAAATGTTTAAGTTAATAAACTATTAAACATATTTATTACAAATATCTAACTTACAAAATTGAAATATGTATTTGATTTAATTTTAAATGACTATTTCATAGACATACGAAAAATTCGTGTAATGGATTTATTGAAAATTGAATTGTAAACTTTTTGAAATATAACATTTAAAATTTTAAAGAGTGGTTTTAAAGAAAACGTTAGTCTTAGTCAAACACTTATACAAATTAAGAAAAGATTATAAATATTAGAGAAATAATAATATCTTTACATAAATATCTTAATCTTGTATAATCATTTTTACTATAAATACAATATAAAAATTAATAGTGAATTATAAAAGTAATATTAATAAAATAATATTATTTTATAAAAAATTAATTAATGATACATTAAAATTTGTAATAGATCAGGTTTTTTACATTTTTTTTTTAAATAAGAGTGATATAAACATCAAGAAATGCGGAGAGATCTCAATTAGATTAGTATTTCTGAAAAACCTCCGTCCTATTTGTACAGTCTATTTGAAAATAAAATAAAGTTCTCTTAAAAATTCTCTACCATTTTTATATATTATTCAAATTTTCAAATACTTTAATTATTTCTTTACAATATATTACCAATTATTTCTTAAATATATTATATAGTTTTTTGCATCCTGAATATTCTATAATACTTTAAATGTTTATCGTTTCTAAAGAGTAAACTTATAAAATACTATTGATTATTAACAAATATAATATTACAACTTATCTCTTTTTAGTTCTCAAATTTTAATCAAAGGGTATTTAGTTAAATTTAATATTACAACTTAATATTTTTAGTTCCCAAATTTTAATTAAAGGAATTTTATATTTAAGATTAGGGGTGTTTAAAATCGAACTCGTCCAATAAAAAATCGTCAACCGAATTGAATCAAATTAAAAATCATAAAAAAAACCTTATATTTGGTTCGAATGTGTTTGGACAATTTTTTAATAGAACCGCGTGGTACTGTTCATGTTCATCTTATTCTCTTGAGCTTATTTGACTTGAACATGAACATTATCTTAACCATTTCTCTATTTTCAGCTATAATTGCTTTGATATCTGCTAATATGAATTCGGTTATGGTTCTTAATGTGATAAATTTTAAGAACTGGAAGGAGAACATGGAAATTGTTCTTGGCTGCGTGGATCTTGACCTTGCATTAAGGATGGAATAACCATCTTCTCCTACGGAATCTAGTACCTCTGAACAGAGGAAAGATTATGAGAAGTGAGATCGTTCTAATCGCATGAGTCTCGTGATCATTAAGCGCGACATTCTTGAAGTCTTTATGAGTATAGATAACAAATGCCAAAGATTTCCTTGCTAAGATTGAAAAGCACTTTGCAAAAAACGACAAGGAAGAAACAAGTACTCTTCTTCAGAACTTGATTTCCATGAATTATCAAGGTAGAGGAAATAAAATGGAATAGATTATGGGCATGTCAAACATCGTTTCAAAATTTAAGGCACTAAAGCTTGAGTTGTCGGAAGACTTACTCATTCATTTAGTATTATTTTCTCTCCCTTCACACTTCAGTCAGTTTAAGATATCTTATAAATGTCAAAAGGAGAAATGCCCTCTTAATGAGCCCATTTTATTTTGTGTGCAAGAAGAGGAAAGGTTGAAGCAAGATAAAACAGAAAGTGCTTATTTTGTTGGCACTTCTAAAGACAAGAGAAAAGAAAGAAAACTAATGAGCCTATTAATGAAGCTATAAATGTTCTAGCATAAAAGAAATAAAAACAGGTTGATAATTGTTTCTTTTGTAAAATGTTTGAATATATGAAGAAGAAATCTCCTAAATATGACATTTGACATGCAAGAAAAGGTATATTTTATACTTTGGTATAATATGAGGTCAATTTAGCTTCAATATCTAGAAACAATTGATGGTTAGACACTAGTGCAACTACTAATATCATTGTTTCAATGCAGGGTTGCCTGAACTACCAGAAGCCAAATAATGTTAAAAGATACATCTATGTTGGAGATGGGAAGTCAGTGGAGGTGGAAGCTATAGGGCATTTTAGATTATTATTGTGTACTAAACTTTATTTGGATTTAAAAGACACTTTTGTGGTACCTTCATTTAGACGGAATTTAATTTCTGTTTCTTATTTGGAAAAATCGGGTTATTATGTTCATTTGAAAACAATATGTTTAAGTTGTCTTTTAATCCATATATTGTTGGAACTGTTTCACTTATGGGTCATGATAATATATATTTGCTTGGCAAAGTAACTACCTATGACGAATCTTTAAATGTGAAATCATGTGGTACTAAGCGTAAAAGTAACAATGACGATTCAAGATCAATATGGCACAAGCGCCTATATCACATCTCTAAAAGTAAAGTTGAGCGACTAGTTTCAGATAGAATTTTGGATTCCATTGACTTCACAAAATTTGATGTTTGTGTTGAGTGCGTTAAAAGTAAACAGACTAAAACAAAGAAATTCGGTGCAAAATCATATTATATGCAAAAAAAATCGTCATCCGCGCAAATCATTTTGTTTTTCAAACTCTGATAAAAGTTTTTAAAAACTATTTTCGATTAGGATGTTAATTGGGAGGTCTATTCACCCCTTTAGAGTGTTGCATACTCTATATTCTTGGCCAACAACCACAACTTCAATAACCTTTGTCGAAGATGTCCCATCCTTTTGAGAAGACCATTTCCTCTTGGGTGAATCTTCTCGGTTTTAGGATTCCCCATTCCACCCAAGTTATCTTTCCTATTGTTGTCTCGGGTGTATTCGGGAAGGCGCCCTTTTTTTATTAAGTCTTCATATGGCATCCTTCATCTAGATGGATTCATTAGTGTTATGGTCATGACTTTTGTGGAAACGATAGCACTTCGGACATTGTATTATTTTGGACTCTTTAAGTAGATAAGGAAGCTTGATCTCGACCTTTTTGAATTTGGTATTGGTGCACTCATGCCAAATCTTTTCTCGAAAAGTGTTCAAGGGGTATAAGAGGAACCTTTCGATCATGATTCTCGCTCTCCGTCATCTCTCTAGAAATCTTTTGACCGTCCAGAAGCTCTTCTTCCTAATTTATGTATGGTCGGGCCTTGTTCAACAATTTTCTCCTGTTACCTGCACCTTTTAGCCCTAACTTCTCCCGAAACATACATTTTGCTCTTAAGCCCTTCTTAAAGATCCAACACTTTAAACCTTCTTTCCCACCTCCTACTACCACAACTACTTTGGTGAACCTGTTAATGTATTCTTGCAAGGTTTCTTTCTATCCTCTCATAATTTTGATACGTACCCCCATCGTGGTCATTGCTTCTTCTGGGCAGTAAATTGAGAGGTGAACACATCACAAAGGTCCCTCTCCCCCCCCCCCCCCACACACACACGATTTTATACTCCCATTAGGGGAGACTTGTGCCACTCCGTGGAATCTCCTATGAGGGTTAGTGCAAAAATTTTGCACTTGACAGGTCCTTCAGTGTGATAATAATCCATCTGATTATCAACGTGTTTGATATGCTCGTCGGGATCCACAGACCCGTCGTGTTTAGATAACTTTGAAGGCTTCTCCAACAATCTTAGTATCCTATTGTCAAGAACATAAGCGGACAACAAATTTCTCCTTTGTTCTGCTACTGAAGCTGTTACTTCAGATATTTCCTTTTCCCTTATATCGGGAACCATGGAACGAGTTGGATGAGGAGCTTATTATGGCAGAATGTGGCTTATGTTTCTCTCTGTCGAGCCATAGGAGGAGTATGGTGCCTCTCGCTTCTGCGGGGCTAGGGAGATAGTGTAACTTCTCCACGTACCATGGGCTCCCTGACAAGGATTGGATATGAAATGACTATAAGACGACCTAGTGAAGTTGCCTCGCTTATTACGGTTCCCTAGGGAGGAGCGAGTATGTTTTCTTCTAATTGCATAATCCTTTCAACCAAGATTTGAGAATCTTATCGCACCATCATATTGTACATGTTATTCATCAAATAAGTTGCTCCTTGTACACCTAACTTTGACTGCAACAGTTGGAGGCCATGAAACATCCTCGATGCGATCATCATTGGCTAAGGTAGAGGTTGCTTAGGTGGTCTGGCTAGACCAAGTGGTTGACTAGGTTTAAAATTCGGGAGAGGTTGAGATATTCCCTGAACGACTCTCGGTGGAATCACATTTGAGTCAATTGGATGTGATGGTAAAGTTACTAACACTATATCATTCGATCCTGGAGGTCATATAAGTAGTCCGTCTTGCACTCCCTCTAAAACAACCCTGTCCAAAAATAATAATACATAAATTTATGAGATTAAAGGTAGTGCACTGTCAGTGTAAACTAATTTTACACCATCATCTAATAGAATTATAACATTCTGTCATGTCATATCAGTATTTTAAAATTAAACGTGTGATTTGGCGGGATACACGTCCGTGATTGGTTGACAGTGTAAAAATACTTTACACTTGTCAGTGTATATTCTTTTTTCTCTAAATTTATATTATATTTATTCACATGGAAATATTTATAAGTAGAAAAATAAAAGCACTAAACGCAAAAAGGGGAAAGATGGAGAGTACAAATATACAAAGGGAAGATATTGTACAACTACTTTGTAATTATTATTTTTTAATAAAAAGTTTATTCGAGATGTATATCAAGACATCAACATCGGAAGATACTTTAAGATTTACTAAACATTCATCATCAATAAATCCTAATTTCAAGAACTTGACCATTCATGATAAAACAATTTGAAAATGCCTTCTCCATGTACTCCCTCCCACCAATAACAGTACCATAATGAGTTATAATATATATCGTTAAATTAATTCTACATTTTCAAAGTAAACGTCCATTGATCGAAGTTCATCATTTGATGAGATAAAATAATTATGAGAAAGGTATTTATATTAGAGGGTTTTTTAATGAATCACTCAAGGTTTTTAGGCACCACGTGAAATTATTTTTTTTGTTTTCTGATTCTGGATGTGCACATCCGGACGCACCGTATCCTTAAAAAATAAAAAGTTTCTCCGGATGTGCATATCCGGAATACCTCCGGATCTGTATATCCGGACAAAAAATGTGATATATTTGAAGCTGCATGATCACTCCCCCTTCCCATTCTCAACATTTCTCCTACTACACTCACTCTCACCAACTCAAAAAACCCTACTTCATCAATCTCATTTCTCACTCAAAAAGTTCAAGTTTTTGGTGCAACAAATCAAAGGGAGCAAGGAAAGACTGAATTTCAGGTAAACATTCAACTTCATCCACTACATTGCTCACATTATCAATCTACATTTTTGAAAAAACAAGTTACGCTGCTTCCGAATCTGCACATCCGGAACGAATTCAGCATGAATATTTCCAGATGTGCACATCCGAAAAAATGCCTGAAGCTAATTAATTTAAATTTTCAGCATTTTTGAATATATTTTATTTATACATATTAATTGTTCTATTCTTGTTTATAAATAGATATGGTGCACCCCGATAACATGGCAAAAGAATTAGTTGCGTCGATTTCTCCGAAAGATGAAGGCATGCTCGCAAAGTCGGTTGATGTCGGCGGTGACTTTAACAACAAGCAAGACTTTGATGACCGTGAAAGCATGATTGCATACATTCGTAGGACGGCTATTGAGCTTGGCTTCGGTGTAAATATCGAGAGATCGGATTATGGGTCGGATAGAAGAAAAGTTTTTGTAATTTTGGGTTGCGAAAGAAGCGGCAAATATCAAGCATCTCTACGGAAGTTAAAGAAATACGAGACCGGTACTAGAAGATGTGAGTGCCCTTTTAAGATTGGTGGTTACATGTTAGTTTCCAAGAAATTGAGATTTACAGTTCGTTGTGGTATACATAACCACGAAATGTGCTCAAAGCTTCAAGGTCATCCAAGTGTATCCCGGCTCAAGGCGGAAGAGAAGACATGTATAGCCGACATACCTTGAACCTTGTCCAACCGAAGAATATACTTGCGACGTTGAAACGGAAAGAACCCGAAAATGTTGCAAACATAAAACAAGTGTATAACATTCGGTATCAAACGAACAAGGCAATTAGGGAAGATAGGAGTGAGATGCAACAACTGTTGAAAGTGTTAGAGTACAACGATTACGTGTCTCCGTACAGATATCGCGATGATGGAATTACGGTCCGAGATATTTTTTGGACTCATCCGGATTCCATCAAGTTGTTCAACACGTTCTCGACGGTGCTCATTCTCGATAGCACCTACAAGACAAACAAGTATCGTCTTCCATTGTTTGAGATGGTTGGCGTTACGTCTACGGATAAGACATATGTCGTCGGCTTTGCCTTTTTGGAGTGTGAGAAAGAGGACAATTTCGCGTAGGCGTTGGAGACGTGTCGGTCACTTTTGAAGAAACATGTTCAAATGCCAAAAGCAATTGTTACGGATCGTGACAACGCCTTGATGAATGCGGTTGCAAAGGTATTTCCTTCTTCCAATGCACTACTTTGTCGATTTCACATAACAAAGAATGTGCGAAGTCGGGTTAAGACCGCGGTGGGTGCGAAACAAGTGGAGTCGGAAGACGAAAAAATGGTCAAGTCGGGTGTCATTGTAGAGAAAATTATGGATGCATGGACTCATATTCTAAATTCTTCCACAACGGAAAGTGTGTGAACGGTACCCCCGCTTTGTTGAAATATGTTGAATCCACCATTCTTGATCAAGTGAAAGAAAAGATTGTTTGTGCGTGGATCGATAACGTACAACATTCTTGTTGAGCTCAAGAATCAAGACGATGTTAGAGCAATGTGGCAAACTTATTTGGGTTACGAAGAACAATTTCTGTTCGAGTTCGAGGCGACCGTCAAAATCCGAAGAACGGTCGATGACATCTTAGAGATGTGCAAGCGTCCACCGGACTATTGATCTTGTACTATTTAAATTTCTGTCAATGTAATGCCGAATTTCTGAATGTAATCCCGATTTAATTTTATGACTGTCATTGCTGGATTTTTGGAGTTCTGTCTCAGGATTTAATCCAGATTTGCAAATACAAATTTGTTCCAGATGTGCACATCCGAAAAAAACTAAAAACTTTTAAAAATACGGTGCATCCGGATGTGCACATCCGAAAAGCAGGAGTGCACATCCGGAAAAAACTAAAAACTTTTAAAAATATGGTGCGTCCGGATGTGCACATCCGAAAAACAGTGGTATTTTCGTCAGCGCGCCAGGTGTCTAAGAAGGCTGGGTGGTGTGTTAAGAAATTCTCTTATATTATTTATAACAATAACAAATAATTTCAAATTAAATAGCAATAACAAAACTACTAATAAAATACTCTATGATTTGTCCAAAAATAACAATCATTTTTTATAAGAAAAAATAATATTTTTCATTAAAAAATGGTTTAAATTGCTATTGATTAATTTGAACACATTCATGAGAAAGTGAATCAAAATTTGCTCCTAACCCTTTATAATGGCCTTTTATTATTTCAAAATAGATTGAATTTAAGATTCTATATTATGTATAAAAGATCAAATGTTTGTATTTGTTAAAAGAGTACAATGAAGATATTTATTTATCTGGAGGGTTGTTTCCGGTGTATATAGAGTGTTTATTTTATAGTATTTGAAGTTTGTTCATGAAAAACTCTATATATGTGTTTTTTTAGATAAATAATTTGATCCCTTCACAATTTTAAAATTGAGATATTTATAGAAATTTCTTAGATTTGGGTCTTTAGATCTAAAAAGCAGTTAGTCTCTCTGATCCTTAAAAACGTAGGATGTAAGGGAGTTGTTTTCTCCTATAAGCACATAGAATGTTGTTTCACTTATTGATTAACTTCGTTATACCGTTGGTGCGCAATGACACATCATTACCCATGTACATTGAGCACATGGATCGTAAAACCACATCGGATAACCTAAATTCCATTTGGGCGTCTTAGAGTATACCTCAGACGACCTAAATGTTACCTTGGTACTCTCCTAACACTACAACATTTTTAGGCCACGCTAAATTTTTCCACAACTCAAAAACTGTGGCCACATACAAGCTTTGGCCAAGGTTTTCAAATCGTAGACATATGTTTAGAAACATTGAATCCGGAGTGTGAAACTGTGGTCTTTTCTTCAATTACCACGGTTACAAAATCACACTTATATTTAAGCCACGGTCAGCAAACTGTAGATATTTTAAGCCACAAAGAAAAACCGCGGAATTATAATTTTCACTTCAAACTGTGGCCCAAGCCCAAAAAAATATACCCCGCCAGAATTTCCCTCTCGTTTTTTAGTTTCCCTCTCGTTAATTATTTTCTTTTCTAATTTTTTTTAGATTAAAAAAAATTGGAAAAGTAAATTAAGTTAGAAACAAGCTAGTGATGAAGTGGCTGTGAATACAGGGGGTGCGATCAGAATTGCACCTGGGCTTACAAGCCCGGTTCACATATTGGTACAAGCTAGTGTAAATACCCATAAGATGAAACCCTAAAAATCTCCTCATCCGCTGTTTCCCTCTGCTTCTCTCTCCCTTCTCTTTATCCCTTCATCCATACCTCGCCGTCTCAGACTTGTTCTTCACCACTTTCATTCGCTCTTTTCAATCCGGTGCTCCCTATGTCCTTCACTCATACCTCGCCGGAGACACCATTTTCAAACCCTTCCTCCTTCCACTTCGTCAGCAACCTCATCGTCTTCGTCTCCGTCTCCGTCTCGCTCCTCCCTCACACTCATCACAACGTTAAGCTTTCTCTTTTGATGCTTCAAATTGCTCCGTCCATACTCATTCCACGCCGACGACAGTCCTCCGCCACTCTCACCTCGTATCGCTTCAACCTCAATGTTTTCCTTCTCTTATTCGCTTCAGATTCGCCCTTACCAGAAACGAAGATTCAACGCTACGCCGGTACGCAGTCTGCTGATATTTCATCAGCTGTTAGAATTTTGTGGATAAATTCCTCATTCATGTTTTTAAACTGATTTTCAAGGCCGTGCATTTTAATCCGAACTCTTTGAATAGTAATGTTGTAATTTTGCTCACAAGTAATCATTCTTCTCTTCTTTCTGTATTAGTTCAGTTTTGGTTTATTCTTCTCTGCATATGTTTTATTGCCCTATATTTTAGGTTCTTTAACTACTAAGTATGATGATCTTTTTAGTTTTGTACATTAGTCAATTTGAGCATATGCACTTCTGTAGGCACTCCTTGTTTCCATGGACACGGAAGACGTAATAGAGGGCGTAGAAGGAAGTCTGTTCGTGGATGCATTATCAGCCCTGACCTCTCTGTTTTAAACTTGGTAATTATGAAGAAAGGTGACAATGATTTACCAGGTCTTACTGATGTTGAGAAGCCAAGGATGAGAGGTCCTAAGGGAGCCTCCAAAATCCGCAAGATGTTCAACCTTTCAAAGGAGGATGATGTGCGAAAATATGTCAACACCTATCGTCGTACTTTTACCACCAAAGCTGGTAAGTTTCTGACTCCACGAATATAGTATCAGTTTAATTATAAGTAGCTGTTCATGTTTATTATACTGATTGCCCAAAATATCCAATACTTTAAAGCCATCTGGTAAATCACTTTCACTGGACACGAAATCTTGTTCCACCATCTAGATTTGGATATATACACAATGTATTATTTGAATTTGGGGTTAGAAGACCCATTTTAATAGACCCGCTGTTTCACTGAATTTCTGATGACCCATTCAGCAAAATCTGATAAAATTGGACCTTACTAGGCATTTGCTATCAATTGTTGTCTTAGTTGTTTATGCATGATTGCAAGGAAAAAGCAGAGCAAAGCTCCCAAGATACAACGACTTGTCACTCCTTTGACACTCCAAAGGAAGCGAGCAAGAATTGCAGATAAGAAAAAGAGAATTGCCAAGGCTAAATCCGAGGCAGCGGACTATCAGAAACTCCTTGCATCCAGATTGAAGGAACAAAGGGAACGCCGAAGTGAGAGCTTAGCAAAGAAGAGGTCCAGACTATCCACTACCACCAAGCCATCTGTCACAGGAAACTACTTTTAAGTTATTTGGCATATTTTAAATGTTTATGTTTGGAATTTCAATTGAATTTTGAAGGATATTTTTTCTTAGTTGAAATTTATCTATTTGATCTTATGTTTGCAATTTAAAGCTGCTCATTATATTTCCATTTGTGGTTAGCACAAACCAGACTTTTATGCATTTGTAGAAAAAAAGTTGCATATTACATTTCCATATTAAGCAGTTGTGGTTAGCACAAATAAGTATTTTATGCATTTGTAGAAAAATGTACATTGTAGGACAAAGCAGGAAAGGTGAAACAATACTGTTAATTAATTGGCAAATGTTAGGTTAATTGTTAAATATCCTGAGTTCTCTTGCAGGATTGATTTCTTGTGGGCCTGTGAATTCTTCTACTGGTGAATTGGTAATGGCGATGAGAACGCGATGTTGTGGAATCTGTGAAACCTCTTTGAATTGCAGGTTCTGAATTGAAGATTGTTGGTGCAGAGTTCAAGATTTATGTTGTCGATTTACGAAACCGTGTTGCGTTATAAGAAGGAAGGCATCTGTGTGCACTCCTTGGGCAAGATGGGATGCAACCTTCTCAAGGTGATGCAGAAATGGGCGATGAACAACGTAAGGAACTCAGTAGGATAGATCAAAGATCAAAGATGAGTTAATCTGACCTAAAAACAATAATAATAGTGGCCAACAAATGTATTCCCGATTATGAAGACTTGCTGCAGAAATTGAAGCAGAGGTCATGTCTGATGTGTGAAAATTTGGAAGATATAATACGGAAGCAACACAAACATATATTTTTCTTACGAGACTGAGTAGTTGTAATGCCATATACTGACCCTTGATTTATTTACACAAATTTTTGACTTTGAAAAGAAAACGATTCCCTTTATTTTGGTTTGCTCTATAAGTAGCATTTGACCTCAAAATTATTGTAATTTGGTTTGTATTTTTGGTATCAAACTCTGTAATTAAATACTTACAATTGCAGTCGTAACCTATGTACCTTCTTCACTACTAGGGGTACCTAGCCATGTCAGGTCGCACAACTGCTTTTTGAGTTGGGTCGTAGCCGCGGTTTTAATTAGTGGCCATAAATTAAAACCCTATACATTAAATAAGAATCGTGGCTAGATTCGGCCACTGTTAAGAACCGCGGCGCATGATAAATCGTGGCCTTAACCTAGATACCTAAACTGTGGCCTATTCAAGCCACAGATGTATATAAAACGTGGCCTAAACACGAAAACCGTGGCTTATAATTTGGGCCACGACTGCATATCCCACAGTCACTTATTCGTGGCCAAAGCTTTCAACCACGGTTATTTTTCATATAACCGCGGTTTACTGGCCGTGGCGGATAACCTTTTTTTTTGTAGTGTAACATTTCTTCGAGCGGCCTATGGTGCTCTCATGGTACTCGCCCAACCCGGTGAGCTTTGTCATGCTCCTTACTGATCATATTCTTTTAGGTCCAATAAACTCACTTCAATTCACAGTCTCTTAAGCACGAGGTCTTGTGAATGGCGAAGTAATTCTGTTTGAGTGTTTTGAGATTTTAGATGTCTGTGACAAGCATTATCTTGATTTTATTGCCTTAGACAACCCTTGCAGGTTGAGACTTTCAAGTCGAATCCTTACTCACAAATCAAAATTTTACTAATTTATAATAAAAAATTATTTATTAAAGTAAAATATAAAAATAAAAATTATCAATTAAGTTACCTCACCCACCCAACTAACACATATCAATTTAGTTACTTCACCCACTCACATAATTAACACATATAGTTCAAGTATTTTATACACCCCTTGGGCTCAACTAATTAAGATACATGATATTAAACATTATTAATAATAACCATTCATATCCTTTCTCTGTTTTAAAAATGTGTACGATATAATAATAATTTTAAGGTCCCTATAAATATCCCAACTTTGAGGATTGGTCCCTCAAAAAATTTCTTTTAAACATTGATCCTCCAAAAGTTTTCCGTCCCCAACTTTAGTCCCTCCCATTAATTTCAACTAACGGAGGGTGATGTTGCACGCCAAGTGTGTAGAAATGACTTGCCAACTGTGTAATCTTCCTTATCCACGTCTGAATTGAGTTTTGACTTTATTTCTACTCACATATCACTTCCGCGATCTAAATAAAAAACCCTAATCTTATTTTTCCCAAAATCGTTCCTCACTCTTCATCTCTTCCATCGTCTCTTTCATTCTCCTCTCGTCTATCTCATTCTCCGCATTCCATTTCGTCATGTCTTCTTCATCCAGGGTTAGCAATTTTGTGTCATAACATTCCAAGATTGCTACCAACAGTGAAGGGAAAAAGTGTGGATGCAAGGGTACCTTGATTTCATACATGTGCAAGAAGGGAAAGAATCAAGGGAGCTTTATGAAGCATCAATGAAGAAGAACCATAGGTTAAAGATGAAGCTAAAGACGGAGGAATTTTATGGAAAGTTGAAGACTATATGTGTTGTAATTTCAGTGTTGTTCAACATGTATTTTGTTATTAGATGTAATTGTTGAATTGACATGTTAATGTTGTTTTGTTATGAACAAGCCCTTTTGTAATATTTAGTTGTTATGAAATGTGCTATCAATTTGGTTAAGTTATGATCTAATTTTAAGTTGGTTGTTGTTTTGAAATTTCCTATCAATTGATATCATTTGTTGACACAGATTGTGTGAAATTGTTGTATTGTTTACAACAGTCAAATACCAATAATTATGTGAACATAAATAGGCCTATAATTATGGTCAATAATGGTTGTAATTCCAGTAAGAAGATAATAAAAGACCAAAAGAGTTTTCATTTCTTTGCATACTATAATCTGCAGAACAGTACAACAAAATATCAGATTGTAAAAACGGAATTATTGTCTAATTTTCTTTTAATCTATATTAATATTTGAATTAACACCAAATGTTTGTTACATTTTCAACATCAAATTAAGAATTGCATTATGTTTGCAAATGATATGTCTCTTCTCTAGTATATTGTCAAATTTTATCCTTTTAGATGTTGTGTAAATACGGCATTCAAAAAAAGAAACGAAAAGATGATCTACAAATATCAGAGTCGCTCCAAGTAGGTAGTTCAGGGGTGAGAACTAACATCAATAATACTTTATTTCTATACTAACATCAATAATAAGGGATGGGATATAGAACTAAATTTTTGACAAAAATGATCTAGAGGTATCATGTTTAATTCTTTGGATACACTATTGCTTTCATTTAAGCTGAATATATCTACCAAGTAGTTCATAGTCTCACCTACAGACCTACTGGAATATACAATGGCTAATTGCTTACATTAATTTCTCGCTCAAGAGTTATAATGTTAATACTTTTTCTCTTTCCTCTGCAGTCCTGAGAAAGTCAAACTCAAACCATCAAAAAAGAAGAATAAGAAAATCAACAGAGAAAGAGATATCTACAAGAACTATTCACACGCATGTGAGAGCCTTCTGTCCTTGATGGTCAACAAGAAACAGAATCGGAAAACAATAATTCCTTCATTGAAGAAATCCGGCCCCGAGCTTCCTGAGCTGCTTCTGTCCTTGATGGTCACCATAAATGATTTGTGCACTATTAATATTATCAAACTATACCTGCTACCAAACTATGATGATGTAATTGTTTTGAGTGTGTGTATAAACTTTACTAATTGACCTGTAACATTTTAATTTTTTCTCTTTCTAGTAAGTTAGAGTTATTTATATTTTGAAACCACTTGTTAACTGAATGCGTAACATATATAAATTAGGATTGTACTCATTTATCGCAAGTTAAATTGATGAGTTTACACCAATTGGTGATTCTGTTCTTCCCAAATACTTTGATGGTATCAGTGATCCGCAGCTCTGCTTCTATTGTGTTAGAATTTTTTAAATGGCAATCTCTATCAAATTCATTTTAGTTTTCTCTCATTCTCTATCAAATTTTGAAATTGCGATGTGGTGAGGGGTCGAGAAAATCATAATGTTAATCAAGACCAATCTCATTCCCTAGATCCTTATGACATTCAACCATTCAAGAAGATAACAATTATAATACTCAGGCTAATTTTCATGAAAAGCTGTCCACTATAAGAGGGTGGAGAAAAGCTGTCCACTACAAGGAGGCGAGGGGACGGAAGCGGAGAAAATCAATGGGTAGTTCGCGGTGAAAAATGCAGCTTGTGAGAGATTGCTGAATCAGAGGGTGGAGATAAAGATGAAGTCTAAGAAAATCAATGACTGTCTGAACAGGTTTCATGTTGCAGTTCCGAAGCCACGTAACCAGAAGGAAAGGCATGTGTGTATTCCCCCAGCAGTCTTGGAAGAAATGTCTCTTTGAAAGGGGAAAGAGTAGTTCTGCTAGGGCATGAGTGAAAGAGAAGAAATGTCTCTTTGAATTACCATTGACTATTAACATATTGGTTTTTACACATATTCCACCGTGGCATAAGTAAAAAACATCATCAAATGAAATAACACACGTGGCGTGCCACATCACCCTCCGTTAGTTGAAATTAACGGGAGGGACTAATGTTGGGGACGAAAAATTTTCGGAGGATCAATGTTTGAAGGAAATTTTTTGAGGGACCAATCCTCAAAGTTGAGATATTTATAGGGACCTTAAACATATTTAACCCTAATTTTAATTTATAAAAGATAAATATAGTTAATTTTTTTATTGGGTTAAAATACAATTATAATTTGTGAAGAACAAAAACAAATATTCGAAAAAACTCATATCAAAGAAACTTAATGAAAATTATCTTACAAAAAGAACCTATATATATATATATATATATATATATATATATATATATATATATATATATATATATACCTTCCGTCCCATATTATAAGTAAATTTTGTTTTTTAGATTCATTATTAAATTAATGTATCTGGTCTATATATAGACCGGATATATTAATTTTACAATGAATCTAAAAAGCAAAATTTACTTATAATATGGGACGGAGGGTATATATATATATATATATATATATATATATATATATGATAATACACTATCATCATTAAGGTGACAAACGAGTACTCCTCTTTTGTTTAGACTCGCTCTGTTTAAGGTCGTTAAAAAATTATACTGGACGAGTTAGGTCAACTAATATAATCGAGTTAAAAATCTTACTTGCCCTACTTATTAGAGGGCTAACGAGTTATCAGGCTGGTCTGTCAAAAAAATAGTAACATTTTATTCAATTAGAAATCAAACATAATTATTTAAATTTTTTTAGAAATTAAACATGTATTAGTAAATATAATTGTTAGTTTTTTTTTATGTTGACAACTTCAACTCATCATTTAAATATCTTTCTTCTATATTGGTAGTGATGACGAGAGAGTGTATAGCCAAATCTTCATTATTGAAAATAATAGTTGAGTAAATAAAACAGGTATATATATATATATATATATATATATATATATATATATATATATATATATATATATATATATATATATATATATATATATATATATATATATATATATATATATATATATATAATCTAATGAAACTAATCCAACATAAATTTCATAATCAACATAATTCACAATTCAACATCAATTTATTTTGTTGGATGAATCATTATAAAACATTGAAGACCTTATAAAATAAATATTATTATTTTATTTAAATTGCATGTCATTCTGGTTGGAATTAACCAAAAACCTTTGGTAATTCCTATTCAATCTTGATCTCAAGATTGTTAACAAAATACGCAATGGCAATGAAAAAGAAAAAGGGTTGAGCAAGAAAAGAAAGAGAAAAACGCTGGAGGAAAAGATGCGCAATTTTTTGCAGAGAACTTTCTGCCCACAAACTGTGGAAATGCTGTTATTTCATTTGCAACTGCAAACTGTGAATACAAGTACTAAATTCTGAGCATGTTCAACTTCTTCTTACAAAAAATAAGGGTTTCTCCTTATTTATAGATTTAGGTTAGCATGCACCTCAAGTCAAGACCTAAAACTATAAAAGCGCAAAGTAGTTAACAATACTAAAATAGGCCTAAGTCGAAATCCTGTGTGAAGGGGCCTCCTTCGACACTTCAACACACTATTACAACTTGACACATACACATTATCACAATTCGTCTGCTCCTTTTTTCTGCCGAGCTAAACTGTTTCGACACAAGGAATTACAACTCAACGCACCACCTAATTCATTGTGTCTAAGTTGTCTACATTCATCATGACTCTTAGTCTTCTGAAAACTTCGACCTACACTCCCTTCGTCATAATATCTGTAATCTGATTCTCAGTTCTGCAGTGTTCCAAGTTCATCTTCCCTTCTGCTACCTGCTCTCGAAGATAATGAAACCTTATTTCGATGTGCTTGCTTTGACCGTGTGCTATTGGATTCTTCGCCAAGTTGATAGCTGACATGCTGTCGATCTTCATGGTAATTGCTCCATGACTCTTCCCTGTAATCTCTTCGACCAAGTTCACTATCCAGGTTGCTTGACATGCACAAAGAGAAGCAGCTATATATTATGTTTCGCATGATGACAATGCCACTACTGGCTCCTTTCTCGAACTCCAAGCAACTGGTGCACCACCTAACATAAACACATATCCAGCTGTGGATTTTCTATCCTCAACATCACTACACCAGCTAGAGTCGGTGTATCCCACTAATTTGCATTATTTCCCTTCATCAGCTGCAGGAAACAAAATGTCGTAGTCGATAGTCCCTTTCAGATACCTCAGTATCCTCTTCGTTGCTGCTAGGTGTGATACCTTTGGCTGCTGCATGAATCTACTTACCATACCCACACTGTATGCTAAGTCAGACCTTGTGTGACAAATGTATCTAAGTGACCCAATAAGTATTCTGTATTGGGTTGGGTCGACATCATCTTCATCTGAATTCTTCGACAGTTGCAGTCTGGTCTCAGCTGGAGTCAAAGTTGGGTTGCAATCTTGCATCTCAAATCTCTTGAGTATTTCGCCTGTATATCTTCATTGGTGCATCATCAAACCTCTACTAGTCTTGTAGAATTCGATGCCAAGGAAATATGAGAGATTTTCCAAGTCTGACATTTCAGACTCCTCACTTAGGTCATGTTTGAAATCTTCGATCTCCTTCTTGCAACTCCCTGTTATCAACAAATCATCGACATAGAGGCATAGTATAAGCAATTCATTATTGCTTCTCCTTACATACACTCCATGCTCAGTCGTACACTTCACAAATTCCTTATCCCTTAAGAAGCTACCGATTTTCTTATTCCAAACTCTTGGAGCTTGCTTAAGTCCATACAGGGCTTTATGCAGCCTGTACACCTTTCCTTCTTCGCCTCGTTTCACATACCCAGCTGGTTGTGCGACATGAACTTCTTCATCTAAGGGGCCATTAAGGAATGCGCACTTTACGTCCATCTGACATGTGTGTCAATTGTTCATATTTGCTAGACCAACAATCAACCTGATTGTTTCGATCCTAGCAACAGGTGCTAACACTTCATCGAAGTCGATTTCTTCCTTCTGTAGAAATCCTTTTGCCACAAGTTTCAACTTGTGTCGAGTCACTTCTCCTCTAGGATTCACCTTCACCTTGTAAACCCACTTCACATCAATTGCCTTCTTGCCTTGAGGTAATTCAACAAGTAACCAGGTGTTGTTGACTTTGATGGACTCTAACTCCTCATTCATTGCTTTCACCCACTTTGAATCTTTGAATGCCTCAACTGCATTGACTGGTTCGACATCTGCGTAGAAAGCATAATGTACCAGCTCACCCTCTTCATCAACCACATCTTCTGATGTACTTACACATTCTTGAAATTTTGCAGGCATGTGTCTTGTTCGTTGAGGTCTACTTGGACCTGCTTCATCTATGACTGGTTCCTGTCAAACTTCTCTTTCGACTTCAGTGGTTGGTTCTTCACAAGAGATTCTCACTGAATCCTTCTTGACATCCTCAGTCCAATCCCATTCTTTAAGCTCATCTATGATCACGTCCCTGCTGATTACTACCTGCTTATTCACTGGGTCGAACAGTTTGTAACCTCCAGTCGAATGATATCCTATCAAGATCATCTGATTCGACTTGTGATCAAGCTTCCTTCTCAACTGATCTGGCACATGTCTATGTGCTATAGATCCAAACACCTTCAAGTGAACGAGGCTAGGCTTGACACCAGACCAACATTCTTCTGGTGTGATTCCTTAAAGCTTCTTCTTCGGACATCTGTTCAAAATATATGTTGTTGCCGAAACCGCTTCTCCCCATAGTTCTTTGGGTAAGTGTTTTCCATTCAACATACTTCTCACCATGTTCATGATGCTTCTGTTCTTTTGTTCTGCATCTCCATTTTGCTGTGGAGTATAGGGTGGCACCACCTGATGCACAATCCCTTGTTTTTCACATAATGCATCGACCTCTTTCGAAACATACTCTCCACCACCACCAGTCCTCAGAATTTTCAACTTTCGACCACTCTGTCTTTCGACCATGGATTTGAATCTGGCAAATACCTCGATCACATCACTTTTCTTCTTGATGAGGTAAGTCCACAAATTTCAACTGTAATCATCTATGAACGTGACAAAGTATCTGTAGCCACCAATCGAATCCACCTGGATTGGACCATATACATCAGAGTATATGACTTCCAGAATTGCCTTCGACTTCCTTCATGCATCCTTGCTGAAGCTATTCTTGTGTTGTTTCGACTGAACACACTCTTCACAGACTTCACTTGGAATGTCGATTTCAGGTAATCCTGAAACCATATTTCTTCTCTTTAGCTCTCTGATGTCATTGAAGTTGAGATAGCCAAGTCATAAATGCCATAACCACTAATCTCTGCTGGCTGCAGTTGCTAGACACTTGTGCTCCATCACCTTGAGTTCAATCTTGAAGGTCCTATTCTGAGACATTGGAGCTTTCAAGATCAACCTACCACCTGCGTCGAGGACTCTCATCATCTTGTCTTCGACAACTACCTTGTAGTTATTTTCGACCAGCTGCCCTATACTGAGCAAATTACTCTTCATACCTGGTATGTACAACACATTAGAAATTCTTGACCTCTTGCCATCTTTCCTCATAATCAGAACATCACCAACACCTTCAGCTGTTAGAGTGTTGTCATTTGCAAACTTCACAGTGTTCTTCGACGAGGGCTTCATGTTGACAAACCAATCTTTCCTTCTAGTCATGTGTGAAGAGCATCCTGAGTTTAAGTACCACTGATCTTGGAATCTTTCTTCATCTCTTGTTGTGACCATCAGCAATGCCTCTTCTTCTTCATGTTTCGCCAGCTTTGCATCAGTTTCTTGATTTTTCTTCTTTTCTGGACAGTCACTAAAATAGTGGCCATACTTCTGACAATTGAAACACTGAATGTGACTTTTGTCAGATTTTTTACCACCACCTCTTCCTCTACCTGCAGCACGCCTCTTTGGTTGCCTTGATTCTAGGGTTTTTTCTGAATAGACCAGTTTCCTCCTCTACCTTTGTTTCCATTCCCGCTTTCTTTGCCTTTCCTTTCTTTTTCTGACTGCGCCTGCAAAGCCATATCACTCTTCGACTTTTCTGCAGCTTTTTCAGCCATCCTTTGTTCATGAGACTCCTGCGTCCCTTGAAGCTCTTCCTTCGTTAATAGTGACAAGTCTTTCGACTCTTCTATGGCTACTACCACATGGTCAAACTTTGGAGTCAATGACCTCAAGATCTTTGCAACAACTGATCTTGATGTCAACACCTCTCCATATACCTTGATTTAATTCACCAGCTTTGTAACTCCGGTGAATAAATCTGTTATACTTTCATTGTCTTCCATCTGAAGCAACTCATAGGTTCTCTTGTGGTTTGTAACCTCACCTCTTTCACCTTCTCTGCGCCTCCAAACGACTTTTCAAGAATCTCCCACGCTTCCTTCGCTGACTCTACTTCACTAACCTTTTCAAAGTTATCTGGATCAACACGCTGATGAATTATAAAGAGAGCTTTATAATCTTTCTTCTTCAACTCTTTGTGTGCAGCCTTTTCTTGATCCGTCGCATTCTCTACAAGTGGTGTTACTCCTTCCTTCACAAGATCCCAAAGATCTTGATAACAGAAAACCACCTTAATCTGCTTGCACCAATTCTCATAATTGTCTTTCTTGAGAATCGGAAGACTCGCCAGAAAATGCTCGTTCGGATAGTTCATCGCCATCACGGTTTTCCTTCCTTGAATTGCAACCAGAGCTCTAGATACCAGATGTTGGAATTAACCCAAAACCTTTGGTAATTCCTATTCAATCTAGATCTCAAGATTGTTAACAAAACACGCAATGGCAATGAAAAAGAAAAATGGTTGAGAAAGAAAAGAAAGAGAAAAATGTTGGAGGAGAAGATGCGCAATTTTCTGCAGAGAACTCTCTGCCCACAAACTGTGGAAATTCTGTTATATCACTTGCAACTGCAAACTGTGAATACAAGTACTCAATTCTGAGCCTGTTTTACTTCTTCTTACAAAAATAAGGGTTTCTCCCTATTTATAGATTTAGGTTAGCTTGCACCTCAAGCCAAGGCCCAAAACTATAAATACCCAAAGTAGTTAACAATACTAAAATAGGCCTAAGTCGAAATCCTGTGTGAAGGGACCTCCTTCGACACTTCGACACATTATTACAACTTGACACACACACACATTATCATAATTCGTCTGCTCCTTGTTTCTGTCGAGCTAAACTGCTTCGACACAAGAAATTACAACTCAACAATTCTGTCTCCACTCGATCTAATTTTTAACAGACTGAACGAACCAAGTTAATTAGTGGATTTAAGTTGAAAACTTCAGCTTAACCCATCTAAAATAGCAAGTTAAATGAGTCGGTCTAACGAACTCGACCCATTTTGTCACGCGTAACCAACACATGTCTTCTTTTTGATTAAAAAATGTGTAAAGCTTAATAAATTTTTAAATAAAATAAAGCATAATAATAATTTATTAAAGCTAGTTGAGTCAACTGGGTGTAAACGATAAATTTAGGGTTCATTCTCTAGCGATAATATTTATTCATATTCATATTTTTAAATTGAATTGACACATTATTATAATATTTGTTTAATAAATTATATTTATTCTTAAATTCAATGAATATATTTAGCTTACATAATGAGATAGCTTTAACAATCTTTTTCATACTTCTCGAATTCAGGTAACCAAGCTTCTTGTGGCACAACATAATTTCTTCAACATTAGAAATCAAACATGATTCAAGCTGACTGTAGAGTGACCAAATGTAACAGTTGTTAGTGTATTTAGCACCCTTTTATGAATTAAGTGTGTTGTTTGTCTGTTACAGTGCATTCTTCTCTAGTAAAATTGAGACTCAGTTCTTTATCACACAATTAACTGATACTGATAAGATTAGTAGTAAGCATATCAACCAACACAACATCATTAAGACACAGGAGAACAGGATAGTCCAATCGACGATTGCCAATGAGTTTATCTTTTGCACCATCATCAATGGTAATAGATTTTTTTTAAAAGGCTTAATATTCTTCATATAATATTTTTTTACCAGTTATGTGTTTAAACCGACCATTGTCAAAGTATCGGTCTTCTCTAAATGATACTTTAAGAGAGGTGTAATCAATGTTGACTTAATACTTAGGATTGACACGCTAAAATTGTTGAGACCAAGGGTGAGACATCATATTACACAGTAAAGAGAATTGATTTTGACGAAGATTTCTCTCATACAATCTATAGCAGAAGGGACGCATATGAGTGTGTTGTTTGTAATAATGACCCCAATATATAGTTTGTTGACAGAATACCTGACTGAGGTGTTAGTGTGTTGGTAATAATGTACGGAATGTTGTATAAACATATTGGAGACATATTTGTTTCAACTTTCTATGTAGGAGAAACTAATGTAGTTTTCTGGATGAATGAGCCACTAATATAGTCAAGTCATTTCAAGTTCTTTGCAGGTTTAACAACACTTAAAATAACATCAAGATTATCAACTCCAAAATTAAGCATATGTATAGACTTGGTCATTCCTTCAAGTACATATTTTAGACACATAACTTTCTTCTTCACCTCAGCCACAATAAGCATGAGCCTGCTTTTGTCTTGAATGAGAGTTTCAGTTATTTCCTTTTGCTTCTCAAGCACTTTTGATTCTTAAATCCATTTTAGATATATAGTGTTATAAGATTCAACAAGAACATCATCATATAACTTTCTTCATCAATTATAGGATCATTATCACTAGTAGGAATATTATCAATAGGCAATTTAGTACCAATAGTCTTTGTAATTCTAGTAGCAAATTCTACAACACTACTTGTCTAATCGAATTCACTTCATTCGTCAAACTCATCATCCAAAAAATGTGTCACTATAACTTTTCCTTATTTTCTAAGAAATTTGACGTTCAACTTAAATATGACTAAATCCATCACATTCACGACATTAGATTCCTTTGGATCTGTAAGAATAACTAGAGTTTTGTCTTTCACCATATTTTTCCTCGACTTTGAAGGTTACCACTTCTTGGAATTTGTTGTTTATTATCTTTGATTCTGGGTGAAACATTGTTCCCCAACTTTTTGTCAATTTTTCTCATAACCCTGCTAAAATTCTTTGCAAGAATATCAACAGATTAAACAATATTTTCATAAGTGACATTGGATACTTAATTTCCTTGATTAATTGTATTGGCTTTAAACACTACTCTTTTGCTTTTTTTCTCAGGCTTGTCCCAAATCACTATTTTTAAAATGAAGAAATAGCTGAACAATTCACAAACTTTCATTATAGAAGCATCTTGAGCTTCCTCAATGATAGTAACCTTCATGTAAAACCTCTTAGGCGGAGATCACATAATCTTTTTCAGGAGCTTCTCTTCTGATATCTTTCCACTGGGAGCAAAAGAGTTATTGAAAATGTCACGGAGATGAACATTGAACTCAACAACAGTTTCATTCTCAAACATCTTCAGATTCTCAAATTTGATGGTGAGGATTTGAAACCTTGACATCTAAACTTTAGAAGTTCCCTCGTGAGACATTTCAAGAGTGTCTCATGCCTCTTTAACATTGATGCATGTGTTAATGATCCTCAAAATATTTTTGTCAACTCATAATGTGTATGAGTCTTCTGTGTTTTACTATAAGGGGAAACTCTCTCTCTTTATATATGGATTAATTCTTCTGCTAGAAGACCAACTAGGTTTTCCTAAATAAATCCACACAAAAAATTGATCCTTACTCAATAAAATCACACAAAATCTAGAACAAAATTAAATACGGTTCAAATATGATTTGTTCCAAAAAGATCACACAAAATCTGAAACAAAAGAAATCTTTTCAAAAATAATGCATCTAAGATAATAAAATCAAAATGTCTCAACAACCTAAATGGCATCTTGCTTAATATTTTGTTGGTAAAGATAAGCTAATACCCATATTTAATAACAAGTTGAATTATCACATTAGACTATGAGCAGCCATGTAAATGAGTTTCAACATTATATATGTATCCTAAACAAAATTTGTTTTTTTATATTTGTGTTATGACTATATTTATGAATATGTTTGATGAGATGATAGGCTTTAGATTTAAAGCAATATGGAGAGTCTCTCACTTGAGAAAAAGAATACTGATGTGTCGATTTTAAGCTAGGATTCCATTATTGGAATTTTTAAGGGACTTAAAATATTGAGATGTAATTGTCATACTAATTTAAAAGAAATCATGCAAGTGGTGGATTTAAACATTACATCTTCAACTAGAACTTTAAGTCATTAGGTGTTGCATATCCAATGATGGGGTCCATTACAATGTTTTGCTTCCCCACACCCATTTTTTTGTTAGATTGAATTTTTTATCTCATCACCTTACCTCTGACAGATATTAGTTTTCTCTATCTCCCTTCCTTTTCAATCATAATATAAATTAATTATATTATATTATATATATATATATATATATATATATATATATATATATATATATAGTATAATAATAAAATAAAATTTCATTGGCATCATATCTTTTAAAAAAATATTAAAATTTAGTTTATAATTAAACTTTAAATAAATAATTATGCATAAAAATATATATCTTTTATTAATGGAGCGAATTTGACAACGAATGTGAGGTATATATATAACCATCTTTCATTTTTATTTTTGACTTTGAATGTTAAAAAGTATCTAAATTCGATCAAAATGGAATTTCTTGACAAAGTTTTGAATGAATTCAGACAATTTCAAATTTTATTGTCAACCTACATACTATAATGCGTAAATAATTTAGTTTTCACATGGTAAGTTCAACTACCAATATTTTTAGGGTCAGCCTAACCTGTCTCTTTGGATATTGATTAAGAATTTCAAATAAAAAAAATAGGATATATATAAGTCATTCAATATATACAATATTTTTTTTGAAAATTTGATTATTATTTTTTAATATACTGAATACACATATATTTAAAAAAAACATATTTTTTTAATTTTTTAAATAATACTCAACTTACTATTTTAATCTTTTAACCAATACTCTGAGAGCATTCTTTTAACATTTCCCATATTTTAAAATCACCACCAAATTTGCTTTGGTCAAACATTATTGAGAGACCTCTTAACACTACTAATTAATACAATCAGACAGAGACATTAATCTAAATATGGTGTCCCAACTCACCCACCTTATTGCTTGTCAACAAAATATTCAAATTATAATATTATATATTATATTCTGCCAATAAAACAAAAGCAGTGGACCCTACCTAGAAAATAACACGCGGCTCCAAATAAAGTTCAAAAATTAATACTCCCTCCGTCCCACAATGAATGACCCAGTTGACTTTTCACACAGATTAAAAAAAAGGAATAAATGAAGGAGAGAAAATGCTATTTTTACTAAAGTACCTTTATGATGTATTGAAAATGATAAAAGTAATATTAATTAAAGGGTAACATAGACAAAGTTGCATTGAAAATTAAAATGGATCATATATTTTAAGACACCATTTTATTTCAAATGGATCACTCATTGTGAGACGGAGAAAATAAATTATTTGAAGAAAAATATGCTATCCAATGAAAAATAGTACTACCTGTATATGATAGCACCTTTATCTTTTTTTACAAAGACAATATTCTTTCATTAATAATAATAAAAAAATTAAAGAAAAAAGAAGAGAGTCCAGAAAGGGAAACGTCTAGCACTAACTGAGTCACGAGTCGCACACGGTGGTGACTCGTCAATGATTGACATTGATGTTTGTACAAAGAAGGTGATGCATGGTGGGGCCCATGTTGTTTTTCTCTGAAACTTTCAAGTTTATTCATCAGCTCTCAGCTACTCTACTCTGTCATGTGGTGGTGGGTCCCATTTCAAATATTATTAAAAATTATTTCATGTTTTACAATGAGTGACTCAGTTGATTTTTCACAGAAATTAAAAAAAAAAGAATAAATGAAAGAGAGAATGATATTTTTATTAAGGTACCCTTATAATGTATTGGAAATGATAAAAGTAATACTCCCCCCGTCCTACAATGAGTGACTCAATTGACTATTCACACATATTAAGAAAAGTGTAATAATTAAAGAGAGAGAATGATGTTTTCACTAAAGTACCCTTTATTATATATTGGAAGTGATGAAAGTGGTAATAATTAAAGGATAAAATTGGAAAAAAGGAATTAATTTACATCGTAAATTGAAATGGGTCATTCATTTTGGGACACCTTATTATTCCAAATGGGTCACTCATTGTGGGACGGAGGGAGTACTATTAATTAGAGGATAAAATAAAAAAAGTTGTATTAGACATTAAAATAGATCATATATTTTAGGATATAATTTTATTCAAAATAAATCACTCATTGTTAAACGGAGGAAGTAAATGAAACGAATGTGGGTGGATAGCATACTCTCTTATACTCACGTCCTAACTAGCGCGTGAAATGCCAATTTTTTTTATTCCTTCCTCGTCTATTCATTTTATATACATTCTCAAACAATTCTAAGATTGTTAATAAGAAAAAAACACACAGAACACTTGGGTCTTCAAATGAATTGATTTTTATAGTATTGATAAAGTGACTCTTCCCAAGTTGAGTAACACAATCCCAAATGTATTTCTCTCAGGCACACTCACAAAATATTAAATTTACATTCAGTTTGATATTGTTCAAACATTTAGTCACACACACGTTTAGCTACAATTTTTTATTTATAAATTGTTCTTGAGATTTTTTTAATTTAATCTTAAATAAGATAAATTTATGATTGGTTATTAAAAATACTAGTAAATTTAGAATTAAAAATATGTGGTTATTAAAAGAGTTTGGATTTTGGTTCGGTGGAGTGAGTTTCTAATTCAACAAATGAGGGTAGATCTATAAAATTAACATTCTAGCATACAAATTAGCGAATGCATAAGAAATTAGTTTGAGTGTTTGAATGCGAAAATATCTGAAAGAGTGTAAACTGAGTTTTATATAATATGGATACTTGGAGTCGTCTTCGTGTGATTCAATGTCTAAAATATAAACTATAGTATTGGTATTTTTACACCCACACTTACACTTATACCGTATGCACTGTTCACAAATATGGTGAACAGTATCATAAACAGTAAAACCGTACATGAACAGTAATGTGAACAGTGCATGAATAGTGTCATGTGAACAATCTCATATGCGTGAACAATATTTTTTAGAGTAAAACAAAGTTAGTTAATAAAATGTAAATAATTGATTAATGAAGTGATGAAATTGGTTAATAAACATTCAGATATTAAACATTATTTTTAGTAGTAAAACAAAGTTGGTTAATAAAATATAAAAAGTTGGTTAATGAAGTTATAAACTTGATTAATAGACGCCCAAATATAAAAATAATTTTTTAGTAGTAAAACAAAGTTGGTCATTGAAATGTAAAATATTGGTTAATGAAATTTTGAAGTTGGTTAATCACACAATACTCCTTAATCCAAAATAAAATAAATATTAATATATATATATATATATATATATATATATATATATATATATATATTTTAAAAAAATTATTTTATTATTATAATATTTCACTGTTCACCGTATTAGTGAACAGTGAAATACGGTGTAGTGTATGTTTTAGTGTAGGAATAACATTTTTCATATAAACTATCCATTTTACAATCTAATCTAATTTAACATCAAAGTGTCTCATTTGTACTTTTTTCATGTCTCAAAATAAATGTATCTTTAGAATACCAATATAACATTTATTATTTTTTTCCACTCTGTACCCTTATTCATTAACTTTCACGTTTTTCAACTCCTCCACTAACTATAATAAATAAGGGTATTTTAGTAAAAAATATCAATTTTATCATTAAAATCAACAGATCTAATCATTTTTTTAAAAATCGTGCACATCTCAAATAAGACATTTATTATGAGACGGAGGTAGTATTTTTTAGTGAATTAGAAGAAAATTAATGTGATAAAATTTTATTGTTAATTTAAGAGTGAATTTTATGGATCTTAATATGTTATGGAATAATAAATTTGTGTCTTTTTTAACAAGTTTAATATATTTTTTTCAAAAAAATAATTTTATAAAAAAATATTATTCATGTATATCTGTAAATATCAACGAATAACATAAAATCTGCAGATTATCCGTTTAACGGATATCCAAATAAATATAGAACAAATATAGATATTATATTTATCCAACAAAACGACTACAAATATCATAGTATCTATTTCCATGAATATCTATTTACATCCTTAATTCTAAAATTGCATAATTTCAACTCTTTTCAATTGCAATTATGAGAGATTGAATTGTGATTCTTCTTGTTAAATCCAACGTCAATCACTCGTTAAATCAACTATTAGTATAAGTAATAACCATAATTTTATATTTTAACTACAAATAAACGGATTCACGTGAATTCACAAATAAATGGAATAATAAAAATACAGTACTGTAAAGTATAATATAGTTGTCTGCGATGAGTATGCATAGTTGTACGCCATAACCATAACCAGTTAATTGAAGTTGTTGTCAGTTGTCACAGTCAACAAGATGCCCTGTCCAGCTGCGCATCATGCAGTAAGTTTATGAATTCTGGTTACTACCACTTTTTCTCTGTTTAAAAAAAATATATTTATAGTAACTTTTGTTTAAAAAAATGCACATAATCTTAGTTTAGAAACAATATAAAAATAAAATCCACAAGTCAGTTAATATAATACTCATTTAATATGAGACGAAACAATATTATTATTTCGACAACACAAGTGAGTTACCCCGTGCAGTACGCAAAAAGGTACTACAGAATTAAATACATGTCTATGGTTATAACGTAAGGATTGATAAAAAAAATATCATGACATACATATAATAGTAAGCTATAATTTTATTGCAGGCATATCATGTGCATAATTAAATATCATACTTTACACGTACTATAATAAGTAATATCCAACAAGGATAATTAGGTCCATAAGAAAACATGTTCTTACGATTTTTTTTTAAATATCCTATTAATTCGATTTAAATACTAAAATAATATATTTTTTTAAATTAATTATCAAAATAACATACTTCATGCATGCGCCATATTAGTCAATTCATTAATTTTGTGTCCTAATGCATGCGTCATTTGATTTGGAGTATACATAAAGTGTAACCAAATCAAATGGTGACATCATTAATTGTACCCTAATCAAATGGAGTGCATGCGTCATCTCATATGGCGCATCCTCCTTATTTATTTATTTTTTAATTTTTATTTTAATTTGGAAATTAAATGAAAAAAAATTAAAATAATCCAAATAAAAAATAACTATTAATATTTAAATATAAAAAAGTTTACAACTGATGAAAAAAATTCAATGACCGGCCATATCAAAACGTCCACCGGTTCCACATCCCGGTGCATTAGAGCGGCGTCGGGGTCTACCACGATTTTGTTGAGGTGTTTCTGGTCTTTGCGTGTTGACATGTGGAAAAGATATTTGTTGAGATGGTCCCGACGTATCTAACAAATTTTGAATCATTTGTCCACAATAGTCGGGGGGTTGCTGCCAACGACGCTTCCGTAATTCAGTTCCATGCTCATGTTTTCGAAGTTGGGACCGGGGGGGGGGGGGGTGGGTTGAGTGTGGACGGTATGGTTGGCCGAATTGACACATTGAATCATTTTGAAAACGATGTAATGGTTGTTGTGGGGTTTTGTAGTCAAATAATGGTTAGGTATTTTGGTGGTAGGACGATTATGTGTTCATTTGTGGGGGACTATGATGGGCTGGGGTGGAGTCGAATGAGTTATCAGGGTTATAGGAAGTTGTGGTGTCGGTGTCGGGAGGTTGGCAGTAAGGGTAAGACTCTTGTTGTTGTGATTGGGTGGGTGACATAAATAGGTTACAGTTCTAGAAGATTGATTGGGTGGGTAGTCTTGGTTGTTGGGTATAACACGGTGTTTGATGTTAGGCATGTGTTTGTTGCTCTGTGTGTGAGGAAGAAACACGTTGGCGCGGATTAATCAAATATGTCGGCTCAGACACAAATTGATGTGTTGTTGTAATTGACCTAAACCAAATCATATATTGATGGCTTGGTCTAGCCCCTTCCACAACATGGTCGTCTAAGATGTGTCAATGTCGATTCTTCCAATGTCGACACATATCTTTTGCAAAGTCTTTCCAATTATCTAGACCCCATTGTGCATCCACCCCCTGTTGATGTCAGTCTGCCAAAGACGTCGAAGCCACTAGAATATCTTGATGCATGCGGAACTGCAGTTTCACCCGATCACTTTAGTGCATCTCCACTGTATTCAAGGGCATCCGAAACCTACCGATAACCGCTTTGGTAAGGGCAACATATTTTAGGCTCGGGGCATTTTTTTATATCAGACGTACAAAGTGGGGTTCTGTCTTACAATCTGGGCAACTGTTCAGTAATAGTTCAATGAAATTCATGAAGAACGAAGCTGCCAAAGCCAACACACATGTGGTCACAGTCTTTGACTGTAATAAAGGTTGGTTCAGTGTTGTAGAGTCAATTGAACACAATGAAGGGAGGCCCAAGGGATGTTACCGAGTAGAACTAGATAGGAGTTGGCGTGATTGTGGAAAGTTTTAGGCATTTCGTATGCCTTGCTCCCATGGTATAACAACATGTTCGAAGGCTTGTCAGGACCCAACCAACTATCTTTCTGTTGTTCACCAAGTCATTAGTCAATGCAATGTATACAGCACTAGCTTTCAGGTGGTAGCAAAGGAGGACTATTGGCCTTCATATGAAGGCGAAATTGTCTGGAATAATGCGAAGAAAGAAAAAGGGTCACCCTAATAGCACGCGTATTCGAACTGAGATGGATACGACAAACAAAATGGTCAGATTATGTAGTTCGTGCCGTCAGCCCGGACACAGTTGTACAAAATATCACAATGTAGGATCAAGCACAAGATCATAGTTTTAAATGTAACCTTGTCTCTTTATATCAACAAAAAATTTCATTCTATTGATAGCATAACTAAGCGATTACAATTAACAACGACATAACTTAAACAAACATAACTTAATATCTCAACAGCAACAATTAACAACGACATAACCTAATACCAAAAGTCTTCGCCATTCCCAACAATCGGAAAATAACAACAACATACCTAAATAAAACAACTCAATGCATCAACTTATCTAGGATATTACAACCATCAAGATAATATCATTTGGTGTTAACATCATCATAAGGACACCAGCATCATTTTCTACTTTTCTCCAAGCACGAGTCACTCCATTTGGGTCTGACTCCTCAACTAGCATCTCAATTTTTCCTGATCTTTTCACCTGCAATAATTTCTTCTTCTAGCCAGCGGTTCAATTCCCTGTGCAAATGCTCAAAGGTCTTCCTGTTCCAGAGTAGGACCTTCATCGGAGGCTTCGTTGCTGGAAAAAAAACTTGAGCATTTCGTTTCATAAGTGGAAATGTTGGAAGCGGTTCCTCCGATGATGATGATGATGAACGCTGATTTAAGAATGCAGACATACTTTTAGATTGAATTGAGGATATTGATAATAATTGTTGTGGAGTAACAAATGAGCATACAATCTTATAGAAAAATGAAATAGTGTAGTAACCATATCATATGGCGTATCTACCCATTAAAGATAAATAATTTCGCACCGTTTTAATTAGAAATTAAAAATATAAAAAAACACATTAATGCGCCATATCAAATGGCTTTTAAAAATAATATATATATATATATATATATAAGGCGCCATATCATATGGCGCATGCATGACGAAAGTATGTTATTTTGATAATTAATTTGAAAAATATATTATTTTAATATTTAAATTGAATTAATACGTTATTTAAAAAAAATTATGTTCTTTCAGTAACACAGATGTATATGTAAGTTACAACTAAATGATATAAATGATATAGTTACTATTATCATCCAATCACAAATAAAAATTATCATCCAATCACAAATAAAATTTTCTAAACTTGTAAAAATGATAATTTCGCTCACTAAAAATGCTTGACCTCAGATCATACAAAAAATCTTTTAAGCTTATCAAATTGATCTATTTAAATAAATATAAATAATTTTTTATTATCATTATATTATGTTTTTTTACTTTAAATTAAAATAAAGAAATAAAACTTGATAATCTTGGAGAACATATTAAATAAGCTAAAAACACCTTATAAACAATGTCATAAATTATTTTTGTAAGTTCTTTTAAATAAATAGTCTCATAAAACGTGTGCTAATAGATAAGTTAAAATAAATCGATGCAAATAAATTTTTAGTTTCATTGATTTTTAGTTTGTTAGTCTATTTAAACATTATTTGAATTGCTTATTTACATATGTCTAAAATAAATAGGCCTTTATGTAGGCTAATAGGTTAACCAGGCCTTTGAACAGAACTGACTGGGGGCTAAAAATAAGCCTATGACAAGTTACAAGTTAGACTAAGGCTTCAGTTTTTTGGGCAGACTAGGGTTAGGCTTGACAAAGTCTAACTCGGCTCAGCCTGTTTTTACCCCTACTAAGATGCAACTTATGAAAAATTTGCGATTTCGACTACGTTTTGATCTTCAATAATGTATGTTTATGTTATAAGATGTCAAAATTAATCTTTCAATTTAGAAAAAAACTAATTTAAAAATATTTATAATATTTTAAAAAACGTTAAAAAAATCAATTTTAAAAATACAAAGAAAAAATCTATATTTTTTTATAAAGTTAAAGCAAACAGACCCTTAGTGGTGTTATAAAAATTTAAAAAGAGGTCGAGGAGAAGAACGTTTTTCTTACTTGAAAATAGTTTTTACGTAGGGTTGGATTGAACTCATGCATGTATTCTAAATGACTTAATGTCATATTCTTACTTTAACCTATAACAGATTTAGTGTTTGTCTTAGTTCTGAAGTAGATGATGGTATGTGGTTTTTTTCCTTCTTGTTGGAGTTTGATCTGTCGATATTGATTATCGCAGAACAAATTCTAACTTGAATCCTAAGAGGTTGGTTTTTAGTTGCTCGAATGCTTTTCTTTGTCTTTTCTATTTGATTATGATTTGTTGTTATAATTGGTTGTGGTGTTTATTTATCGTTGGATTTTTATTTGTATTTTTAATTGTCATCTAAACACTTCTTATCTTTAAGGATTATTTGTATTTTGGTGATCTTATCTTTCTTATTAGTATATTATGTTTTCATTAAAAAATGAGAATATTCTATTGATATTAGTATATTATTTAGGGATTGTTTGTACAACATTCTAAAGGAAAAAATGTGATTGTGTTACATATTTATGACATTCTTAAGGAGAAGATGTGATTGAATTACATTGATGATAACTTGTACAATACTCTTAAGAAATTATTCGTCCACAATGTGCATAAGTCCTTTAGGATACAACAAGTCCTTGTCTAATAATGGAAGCAACCACTACAAGAAAAGCGAAATTATCCAGGTGATAATCACCCCGCAAAATAATGTACTTGTAGAGTGTTTTTCACCTCGCAACGTAATTTTATAAAACAACATAAAAATGTAGGTTTTTCCATCTCGCAACAGATGGAGGGGAATTTGAAATTTTTGAAAAGAAAGTTGCGAAGTGAAAAACACCCCGCAACTGTGTTTAAAAAAATTGGAGGGAAATTTAATGTTGCAATTACTGATGCGTCAGAGTGGCAGGTGACCATTTGACCACTTTTCTGACACAGACTTTGCGAGGTGAATTTCACTTCGCAAGTCCCAACGGATATAATGGTTGTGGGGTGACATTCACTTCGCAATGTCCAACCAAGGTACACATATGACATCAAGAGACATCAAGATCTCTCAAATCTTCTTCTTTCTCTTCTTGAATCATCTTTTTCTTTCTCTCATTTGAAACATTTTCTCTCTTTCTTTCCTAACTCCTCCAAATCTCTCAAATCTCTAAATTTTAACAAAAATCAAGACTTCAAGAGTCAAATTTCTTGCTGGATTCAGATTTGCTTTCAAGTTTTTCATCAAATCCATTTACCAAGGTACACATATGATATAAATTGTTTGTTATTTTACACTGGGTTGTATGAGTTTGTTTAAATTATGTCTTTTTTTTTTTTTTTTTTAAGTTTGTATGATAAAAATAATGATGGTTAGATTTGTGTAGAATATTTTAGAAATTTTTTGCTGAAATATTTATCATTGTATTGTGTATAAACTTGTTGAAATGATAGAATATATGTTTATGATATATGTAAATAACATATTTTTTATTTTGTTAATAACAATTTTTTTTTTCGTTTTTCATAAATAAATAAATAAATAAATAATATTATAGATTTAGTTTATTATTTTTGTAAAACAGTTTTATAATATATAATTGATATTAATATATATATATATATATATATATATATATATATATATATATATATATATATATATATATATATAATATTATAATATTATAATATTATAGATATATATAATATATTATTAAAATTGAATATTATATATCTAAAAATAGAATAATTTTATTTTTTAAAAACAGATGAGGAATAATTTTATTTTTTAAAAATAGAATAATTTTTTGTCAGGTGAGTTTCACTCAACAACATTCTGGATATTCAAAATTTGTCAGGTACAATTCACCTCGCAACTTTTTGGTTGTTTGCTCTGAAAAACTGCTCTGCTGCTTTGCTTGTTATCTGCTCTGAAATCTGGGAAAGGGGTTGCGAGGTGAATTTCACCTGGCAACGTTGCGAAGTGAAATACACTTGGCTAACTTGCGGCGTGCTTTTCTCCTTGCAACATGTTGTGACTAACATTTTTGCGTGGTGTCTGGTACATCCTGCATTAGCTATGTTGCAGGGTGATATTTGCATTTGCGAAGTGTTTTTCACCTGGCAAATTGTAGTTTTTTTTTGTAGTGAACATAACAACTCGAATAAAAGTGGAATCAAGAGATGAAAAATAAAAACATATGATTTATGTGATAAGAAAAAATATTTTTGGTAGTGTTCGTTGTACTAATGACATTGGGTGCAACAATGTATTGCACTTAATTACCCTTTCTTTGACAGCTGAAAGTGAAATTTTCACAGTGATAATGGTTATTCGATGAATGATGGGTACAATATTTTGATACACAAAAACCATCTAGATCATGAACCAAATCGAGAGATCATTTGGAACAAAATTATGCCGTGAAAAATGTTTTTATTTGATTGAAAGCTAGTATATAACATGATTACCTCTAAAGACGATTTGGCGGGACAAAGAAGAATGTCATCAGATTTTACTAGATGTACATGTGGATGCGGTGAGAAGGAAAACTCTCTTCATCTTTTCTTGTACTTCGAGCATTTTGGTAAATAGAATTTGAGGATCTAATGCGTTTTTGTAAATAATATAAGAGAACATGTTATTTAAAGTACTTCCAAGTCATCTGAGACAAGTATCTAAATTATCTAAAAATAAAGAAGTTTTCGAATATTCAGCCAAAAATAATCACATCTCCTTCGATTAATGAACAAAATAAATACCCTTTATTGGTGGTGGTTGAAAGCAAATAAGTTGAAAACCTTTATTAATATAAGTTTTCGGTGAAATAATTTTGCATCTAACAATGATTATTTCATTGTGTAACGAGGATTGTTTTTATCGTTTCTTTTTGTCTTATCCTTGACGGACCTTTATTTTAAATCTGTCATAAGTACACGTCATGCTTAAGTGAATTCTATTTTCAAAATATACTTTACCTTAATTATTTTAAAATAAATAAAATCATTTAAATCATCCTTATTCTTAATCTCAAGTCAATTTAACTTATACAAAAACAAAATAATATGAATTAATTAAAAATCTATAATATAAGAAGATAAATTGTTCTGGTTAATACAAACATAACCTTTGATTAAATGCTGCCACATCACAAATCTGGGGGCATTATGTGTCTAAAACTAACTAAATCGAACTAAAATGAAGCATAATTACTTTCCAACAAGTGCTTAGCTGCAAAAATAAGCCATTATATGGGGGGTAAATGAAACTGGATTATGTAATAAAGTTGAAACAGTGGCTAAAAGGAAAACAAAATGAAAAAGCAAGTGTGGTGGGGGGTAAGTGCATAAAGTTGAAACTGATGGATGAGAACAGTTTCCCAAGTATGCGCTGCAGGGGATTCTACACCTGCTGTAACCGTAACTCTCTCTCTCTTCTTCTTCTTCCTTCACTCTCTCTTCTTCTTCCTCCTCCTTCTTCTTCGTTCTCCCTCTTCTTCTGCTATATCTTATAAGAAACTTTTTTTCCCAATGCAGCAGAACATGGGAACCTGCGCTTAAACAAATCTTCATCTCACACCCACTTCCTCTGTCTCCAACGAAAAACCCTTTTCTCCATTTGAACTTCCGGTGAACTGTTGATACAACGAAGATGGCGAAGATGACATAACAGGTTTTGTTATCATTTATTTTGTACATATCAACGTTAGTATTTCTTAGGTCAAAATTTTTCTCTAAACTCCATTGTTTTTTCTTCAATAATCATTTGTTATGCAGAACAAAATCAGAATACGGGAAATGGCAGCGGATCTGGCGTTTTCGACGGTTTTAGATCTGTCATAGATCTGTGGTGGTGGCAAGTAAATGCTGAAAATCTGAAGTTGAAGTCAGAGGTGAAAAGTGAATATTGTAATAATGATTTTTTTTCCATTCATCCCTCTAATATTCAAAACTTTTGTTATGCAGAATATTAATGTTTTGGATATGAAAAAAATTATGTTTTAGCATGATTATTTTATGGATGTGCTTGTGCACTGATTATTTAATGGTTATTTCTTAAATGTTTTATTTGAAAATCATTTTACAGTATATATGGATGAGTATGCAATGCTTCTAAAGCTAAAGTATGATTATACAAGAGATATGATTTATGGTGTTCAATGTCACATCTTATGCATTTTATGGATCTACTAATTTTAAACACACTAGTTTTCTTTTAATGCGAACGTTGGACATCTCAAGAAGAAACAATGGATTAACACTTGTTTACTGTGAATTTTGGTAAACAATCTCTGGTCTATCAATTTTAAATAAAACTGACTAACTTGCAGGATCGACCACACAAATCCTAGGACATGTGCTAAATTTTAAGAGAGAGTGAATATAAATTGAAATAAAGGAAATGTAAACTGAACTCCACGTTCGACAATGCTAAAAAAAGAAACCTAAGTGAACTCCACGTTCGACTACTTGCTGTAAAGTAAAAGCTTGGAAGTTAAAAGGCTGTAAATAAAGAATGCTGAATTTAAAGGCGTCGAAAGTAACAGACAAGAAGTAAAAAGCTTTGAAAATAAGGCTTGAAGATAAAGACTTGAATTGATAAAAAATGCAGGAAGATAAATTACTGTAGAAGGTAAATGACAAAAAATGTAAAAGTGCTTGAACTCCACGTTCTTGAATGTAAAGATGCAGAAAAATAAATGACTGTCGAAAGTAAATGACCAGGAAATAAATGACTTTAAAAGTAAATGCAATGAACTCCACGTTCTTGAAAATAAAGACTGGAATTGATAAAAGTGCAGTCGAAAGTAAATGCGGAAAGATAAATGACTTTAAAATAAATGACTTGAAGATAAAAGACTTTGAAAGTAAATGCTTGAAGATTAAATGCTTGAATGTAAAGATGCAAGAAGATAAATGTCGAAAGCTTTTAAATGAAAGTAAAAACAAGGTCTAAGATAAACTTGACTGAAAATAAAGATTCAAGGAAAAGTTAAGACATGAAAGGTAAAGTTCAGGAATACGTAAAGTGCTGAAACATAAACATGATGAAGATAAATTGCATTGATGAAAGAAAGTGGTGTTACATTATGTACATTCTCACGAACTCGTTTCTCTACACGCGGGTACTTTGAGTTTCTTTGAGTAACTTGTACAAAAATATGAACACCCTTATTCTATAGAAATAACTCCTATTTATAGTGCTAAGAAATAACTACTAAGTGGTGGTTATGCTTCCAAACTTGTCCTCTTGGCGCCTTTCTCCATTTCAACTGCTCCCACGTTCTGCAACTGATCCTTTTGAAATTCAAACATTTGAGATTTTCCCTCCAGCCTTAATGTGATAACTGCAACACGCGTTTCAACATTCTCACGGTCGAAGCATCTCCCAACACTTAGCCATTTTTGAGGCATCCAAAACCCCTTTTCGACTCAGGCTTTACCAAAACTGGGTCGAAGCCTTCTTTATGTTAAAAATAATTTTCTAACTTAAAATAGCTTTGATTCCTTCTAGCGTCGAAAGTGAGGGTTAATAAATTGCCCCCCAAGAAATGTCCTTTCGCCAGAATTGGTGAGAAGGTCATTTTTTTGATTCAACACCCACTTCGACGCTTGTTTGCATGGCTTCAACTGAATAATCCACTAATCACTCAGTGGTTCAACTGTTCAGTTTCTCTAACCCACGCTTATGACATCATGCCATCATGACAAATCCTTAAACGTCTCTTCAGCCGCACTCATCATAACTCCTTTCTTGAAAATATATGTTTGCAGTCTGAACATAACTGCTACCACTCATCACACTTCCAAGAGAAAGACACGCGTCCCACTACCTTCTCAACTTCAACGGTGGATCCAAGGCTCTTGGGATTTTCAAAACGTCTATAAATATCCATTTTCACCATTTGGTGAACTTTTCACACTCTCATACTCTCAAGCAACCTTCTTTTCTCTTTCAGTTTTCTTCACGCAAAACCCAGAAAAGCACCACTTCTTTTCATTTTCTCTAACAATGGTGTCCTCCCAAGTGAATCCTCAACCAAAGAAAACCCAAAGAGGCAAGGCTACTCAATTCAAACAAACCATTCCTCCATTTGCAAACATCCCAGCCCCCCAAATAGTGGATAATCGGCGTTGCCTGCCGGAACCCACCACCAAAGAAGCACGAGCCATATATAAGTCTCAGGTAATGATTCCTTTAGTCGTTTCTGACAAACCTTATGCACTGTCTGGTCCTCTAGCTAATGTTGATATTTCTAATGAGAAACTAAGTGAGTTTCTCCCCTCTTACCGGAAAACAAGGCCATTAGGGCAAAAAAGCTTTTCCAAAATTAACGTTTCTGATGAAACCTCTCCTGAAGAAATTCCACTGCCCAAGATCAATGTTAGCTATCTCACTGATGGCACAAGGCTAGTAAGAGCTGTTAATCCCTTGAAGGATTTTGACCAATGGATGGCGAAGATGGAAAAGGTCAAGTCTGAACATTGGAAAAACATAGGGATTTATGACCTTCTCATGCTGTCGAAGACCAGCGTACCATACTGCTTGAACATGCTGGCAGCGTCCTTATATTTTTGGGACAACACCCACTACACCTTCCATCTGCCATGTGGAATGGTTACCCCCACACTGTTCGACTTGGCTGCCATCACAGGGCTTCGCCCAGATGGCCTTATTTACAACCCTGAAGAAGATGCTGAGGATATCATAGGCATTTCAAGTTCCAAACTCACCTACACCCACTTCATCAAACACTACTTCGACGCAGGCCATGATGAAGTATCTGATAAAGAACACATTGTATTTCTCACCGTATGGCTGTCGAGATATGTTTTCTGTACGAAATCCTTGCAAGTAGCTAAGAAGTACTTGCCCCCTGCTAACCAGCTTCACAATAACAGAGGGGTCTGCTTAAGTGAACTCATCCTGGCGAACCTTTATGAGTCCATCAGTGAAGGGGCTTCTCGACTGAGGCACATGGAAGCTCAAGGTTCTGTACACTTGAGTGGACCTCTTTGGCTGCTTCAACTGTGGGCCAATGCAACATTTGAAGCTAGCCTTCCCAGAAAAGGGCTAGTTGACGAAGCCTCCACTAAGATAAGGGAGAGGAGCGTCGAATGGACCCGTTTGGTCAAACTTACGCCCAATGATGATGGTGAAACCCTTCAAGGGGCCTTCACCAGCTATATCATGATGTTTGCCAAGCGCTATGAGTTTACTCCCAACATGGCACCCTTTGCTCAAAGAAGATATGACCCTGTGTGGTTTACAAGGCCATTTCCAAATCCTCACAAGACTCTTGACAATGAATCTGTTGCTATTTGGGAAGCCTTTTTAATTCCCAAATTCATTGTCCAAAGGCTGAACTTGGGGAGAGGCCTATCAGCATTGATTGCTTACCAACCAAATCTTGTCTCTTGACAATTTGGGCTGGCCCAGAGCTTTCCTCAATGTTTATATGAGAAGAAAGCCCAAGTAATCCTTCACACTGCAAGCTTTGGTGAAGAACATGTCGCCAGTACACTCGTCAGATGGAATGAGAGAGGAGGAGTTATGTCTCCTGTGTTTTTTGAGCCTTCTTTCTTATGCACTTCATCATTCCACCATTGGTGGTCGAAGCACTACAATGAGCATTTTCTTGATATGGCTACATTTTCTTCATTGCTTGACCAAACTTTTATTGATGTGCAGGACAAGATGAAGAAGAGTAAGTTCACTCACCTCCAAGAAATACAGGCTTTCCAAAAATACTTTAAAACTGTCTATCGACCAGATGATCTTGGTCGAACCATTCACGAGGCTGCTATTACTTTAAAGAGAAAATTTCTACAACAGTTGGATCAACTAAAAATCCCTTCAGACGTCCCTCGTGAGAAACGTTATGAGGTAGCTTTTGAACTTTTCCCTCCAAAGTTCCCTCGACTGCCTAATGCTGATTTTGGAGTGACACTTGCCCCTCTATTTCCATATTGGTTTGTCTGTGGTGAACACTTAAAACTTCTTCGACAGCAGTCTCAGCCAATAGCTCAACGAGTGGTTCCGACTAAGCATACGCTAGACAGTTTCAAAGGACACCTTCATATAGGAATTCAGGATGTTCGTGTCGAATCTGAAATATATGAAGGTTTGCAGCCCTTATTCCATGGCTTTATAACTAACCATTTAATCATTAACTTGTAACCATTTTCACTGTCTTTCAGCTGTGCCTAGGAAAGCTCCTTCAGCCAGGGTTGCTGCTGCACAAAGTAGCAAAGAACCAGAAAGCAAACAGGTACGTTTCACATCCCTTGCCTATGTTCTTATTATGTGAATCACTTCTCACATTTGCATCACCTTTTCAGACTGGTCGAAAACCTCCTACACCTTCAAAGAAAGGTAAAAAGTATGCCCCAGCTGTTGTTATATCTTCAGATGCTTCAGATGAATCTCCTGAGGAGGTTCTTACAAAGAAAAGAAGAAAACCAATTAAAGCATCTGGACCTACTGGCCCACCTCCTTCGAAGGTGGCCAAAATACTTGAAAAGGCACCCACAACAAGTGGTGTCGAAAAACAACCTTCCATGGTAACCACCCAAACACCTCCTGGCGACCATGAAAGTGGTAACTCAAGTCCTGCTGCTGTACAAGCTCAGGTATGTGCACCATTTTTCATTATACTGACATCTTTCGCCCAAATTCTTTCAATCTCATTTTCTTCACTTGTGTTCTTTAGGCAAACATAATCAATAATCCTGACCCTCAACCAGCTTCAGGCAATTTCGCTACCCACATAATCAACAATCCCACCCCTCAACAAGTTGCAGGAAGTTTCACCACTACACTCCTTAACAGCCAAGGTGAACCAACTTACCATCCACCATCTGATCTTGGCTCTGGTTTAAGTGAAATTAATCAACCTAATCCTCTAGCTGCAGACCCCACCAACCCTCCTACCCAAACTACTGCACATAATGCACAGGCTGATGGCTCTAACTCTGATGATGATGATGCTTCAAGTCCACCACTTTTCGACCTGGATAACTTCATGGATATTGATCAACTGGTTGTCGAAGAAGAAGGTGGTCCTGAGGCTCAACCTCAAAACGACAATCCTGGACAAGCTGCCCCTGAAGAAACACATGGACCACATCCTGAACCAGCTGATGACCAGGCCAACCTCCAACCAACTGCTGAAGAAAATGATGGAGGAGTGGCAGTCGAAACTAAAGAAGAAAAGGATGAAGGAGAAGAATCAGAAGAGGAAGAAGAAGACCAACCAGATCCTACCCCTCACCATACTTCTTCGCCCGTGGTCCAGGAACCTTTGGCTAACGTTCCAAATCCTGGAGACTCACTGACAGCACTCAAGTGGTCGAACCCACGTGAGTATTCCAAATTAATACTTGGGCAGAAGTATGGTTCTTCTTCTTCTAGCTCTTCGACTCCAGCATCAGATGATTTCGCCAAAACCATCCTCCAAGCCATAAAGGAAAAATTCTTCAGGGGGGACATTCACAGAGTTTTGGCCTCAGACCCCACTGCAACCACTTATCTGAAGGACACCCTTGAAAAGCTCACCACCCTTAATCCAGACGTTTCTGGTTTTCTGATAGAGTTAACTGCTGTGGTGAACCAAATAGCTGTAGAAATAAAGCTGCTTCCATCTATCCGGGATACCATAGAAGAAACATTTGGTCGTGAGAGTTCAGCCTGGTGTGGTGCAAAAGAGTCGTATGAAAAGGTTGAACGTATGGAGGCTGATCAAAAGAAAAAACAAGATGAGATAGCCTCCAACCAGAAGGATATTGAAGCCTGGAAGCAACAAATCACAGAGCTACAAGCCAAAATTGAAAATGCTGAAAAATGCAACCGTGATTTGCAACATTTCGACGACACTAAGATGGCTGAAGAAACGAAGAATGCTATTGATCGTATTGAGGCAGCCCAAAGATATAAAAAAGAGCTCGCAGCAGCCAAACTTCATGAATCTTTGTGCAATGCTCGCCTCAAACATCACATAGAAGCCTTTTCTCAGTTGGCGTCGAGGCTTCCCTTCTGATACTTTCGAAACCTTTATTTGTTTAACCATCATTTGTTTCTTAGCCTTTTCAGGCCTTTATGTAATGACAGTTTTTATGCCTTTGGCAATGATTAAGTAATCATTAGTATTTTTCCATTAACTGCTTTCGACTATGATGCATTTTATTTATTGCCTCACATCTAAGTCAAATTTGCAATTAAGGCATTCTATCTTTTTCTTGGAAAGCCAAACTTTTCAGCTTCAAAACTCCAAGGCATAGGCCTCTAGCTTTAAACTGACATTTATAGCATAGCCCTCAGGCATACTTCCAAGAATAATTCACATGGTTTCACCGTTTGGCTAGCCAATCCAATCAATACTTCGCCTTTATAAATTATCTTCCATCTGAACCATGTTCATTCATCAAAGTAACTATGAACAATTCAGAGAAGTCATCAGCCAAGAAGACAGCTGATAAGGCAAAAGAAACTGAAGAAACCAAGAAAACAGAGGCAACAAAGAAACCTGAAGCCTCTACTAGAGCGACTTCCAGAGCAAAAAAGAGAGAAACCAACATGAGGATCTCTAAGAAAGGGCGTTCTAACACCCAGGACTTTGATGATAATGAGCCAGACGCAGACTACATGGACTTCCTCAAATCTATTGACTGGAGAGATTATGAATAATCTTTCCTATATTTGAAAGATGTTATGTTGATTCTCCTTTGCTTTGTATGCCATATTAGCCTAAGTTGGCCTATTTTGGCTTTCCTTTCTTAAAATAAAACTTACGTTTTAATATGAATCTCTTGCAATATAGGCTTATATTTTTTCAAATACTTGCCATTTACTTTCAAGATTCTTTTATCTTTGTCTAACTCTTCCACTTCATAAGCTCCATTAGAGAAAACTTGTATGACTTGGAATAGACCTTCCAACTTAGGAGACCATTTTCCTAATGTTCTAACCTTTTGATCCATAGGCAAAATCACTTTCCAAACTAAATCCCCACATGCAAAAGATTTAGACTTAACCTTTTTGTTGTAGGATTCTTCGACCCTTTTATTTTGTCTCCTTAACAACTCCAAGGCTCTAAGCCTTTCTTCATCCAAATCCACTAATTCATTCATCATCATTTCCCAATAATCCTCAGAGGGAATCTCATGATGTCTTTGAACTCTTATAGATTGTAAATAAATCTCAACAGGCAATACTGCGTCATGACCAAAAGTAAGTCGAAATGGGGTAGTATTAGTAGCCTCTTTAGGGGATGCTCGACATGCCCAAAGAACTTGGTTTAATGTCTTGTGCCAATTTCTAGGCCTCTTTCCCACATGCTTCTTAATTAGTCCAATCACTACCTTATTGGCAGCTTCGACTTGCCCATTGGCCTGAGCATAATAAGGTGTAGAAGTCAATAACTTAAAACCTATTTCTTTGGCAAACTCCTGCATCTTTCGACCAGTAAACACTGATCCTTGATCCGTAGTGATTGTTTCAGGAATACCAAATCCATAAATAATGTGATTTTGAATGAATTCAATAACATCTTCTTGACCTATATTCGCCAGTGGTATTGCTTCAATCCACTTGGTGAAATAATCAATTCCCACCAAAATATATCTTTGGTTCTTTGAAGATGCTGGTCGAATCTCTCCCACTATGTCCAAAGCCCATCCTCTGAAAGGCCATGGTTTCACTATGGAATGTAATTCACTTGCAGGGACATGCTGTATGCCATCATGAATTTGACATTCTTGGCAACCCTTAGCAAATTCTATGCAATCTTTCAGCACAGTAGGCCAATACATGCCTTGTCGAAATAACATCCATTTCATCTTCTGGCCAACTTGGTGTGCTCCACATGCCCCACTATGTACTGTCGAAAGAGCCAAATATGCCTCTGCCTCACTAAGGCATTTCAATAAGACTCCCTCAAGGGTCTTTTTAAACAATTCATTACCCAAAAGTACATAGCTTAAAGCTTGATACCTGATTTTTTGCTCTGTCGAAGCCGTTGGATTTTGCAAATATTCAACTATAGGCTTCCTCCAGTCTTCATCTGTCAAATTATCTCTAGCAAAAATTTCAAAATTTTCGCCATCTATGCATCCAAGCTTAGTTGTTTCTAAGTCTGATGGGCACACTCCAACAGCCACCACTCTCCCTCTTGCTTCAATTACTTCTTGAAGATTTTCCTTCGACACTTTGTATCCAGAGGCAATTTGAGCCAAGTTATTAGCAACTTGATTCTCTATTCTAGGTATGTGTTGGATGGCCACTACCTCAAATTTCTTTAATAATCTATTGGCTATCACAAAGTACATAATGAGATTTTCTTGAACACATTTATATTCCTTTGTGATTTGTTTTATAACCAATTCTGAGTCTCCCATTATTTCGACTCTAGTTGCCCCCAATTCTAACAAAATTTCAAGGCCAGCAATTAATGCTTCATATTCAACCTCATTGTTAGAACAAGGTCCTTCGACCTTGTACTTGAATTTTGTTGGAATTTTTTCACGAGAAATAATGTATACTCCCACTCCTGTTCCATTTTTATGACTGGTCCATCAAAGTATAACTTCCAGGATTTTAATTCAACATAATTAAAATCATTTTCATTTATGGAGTGGTCAACTATAAAGTCTGCAACTATTTGCCCTTTCACAACTTTTAAAGGTTGATATGTTAGGGAAAATTCTGTTAATGCTAATGCCCATTTGCCAATTCGACTACGCAAAATAGGCTTAGATAACATATGTTTTACAACATCAAAGTGAGAAGAAACATACACATCAACTGGCTTTATATATTGCTTCAATTTAGTACAAGAGAAATACAAGCATAAACATAACTTTTCAATCATGCTATACCTAGTTTCTGCATCATTTAAAACTCGACTAAGGTAATAAATGGCTCTTTCGACTCCATTTTCATCCTCCTGAGCTAACACGCTCCCTAGAGTTTTATCTGATGCAGCTATATACAATCTCATACTCTTGTTTCTACAAGGTGGTGAAAGAATTGGAGGGTGGCTTAGGTACTCCTTGATCTTGTCGAAGGCTTCCTGCTGTAATTACCCCCACTCAAAACCATCTTTGTTGAAACGAAGCAATGGCGAAAAGGCTTGTGTTTTTCCACTCAGGTTGGATATAAACCTTCTTAAGAAGTTGATCTTGCCCAGCAACGACTGCAACTCCTTTTTAGTTGATGGCGCTTTCGCCTCCATTATGGCTTTGGTTTTATTCTGATTTATTTTGATCCATTTCTTGTGGACCACAAAGCCTAGGAAATCCCCTACCTGCACACAAAAAGCACATTTAAGAGGATTCATTTTAAGACCATATTTTCTCATCCTTTCAACGGACTGTCGAAGATGGTCAATGTGACTCTTCCCAGAAATAGATTTTATCCCAATATCATCAATGTAAATTTGCATCAATGTGTCTATAAAATTATGGAAGATTGAATTCATCGCCCTTTGATAAGTGGCACCAGCATTTTTGAGACCAAAAGGAATCACTACCCATTCATAGGTGCCTAAGGCTCCAGTGCATCTAAAAGCAGTTTTATGAACATCTTCCTCAGCAATGAATATTTGGTTGTAGCCAGAATATCCATCCAGCATACTAAGATATTCATGTCTTGCTGCAGAATCTATTAACATTTCTGCTAATGGCATTGAATATTCATCTTTAGGAGTTGCAGAGTTTAAATCTCTAAAATCAATGCAAACTCTCAAAGACCCATTCTTTATAATAACAGGTACTATATTAGCCAACCATTCGATATACCTTGCCGTGCGAATGAATTTGCAACGAAGCAGTCTTTCGACTTCCTCTTTGATCTTTGACAATATCTCTGGTGCAAACCGTCTTGGATTTTGCTTGACTGGTTTTTTTCCAGGTGTCATAGGTAACCTGTGTTCGACCAACTCCCTGCTCAAACCAGGCATCTCATCATAATCCCAGGCGAAGTAGTCCTTGAACTCTTTCAACAACTGAACCACTTCAACCTTCAACTGGGGATCAAGGTTGGCACTGATGTAGGTAGGCCTTTTGGTTGTCCCCTCACTGAGGTCAACTTCTTCTAAAGGATCTTGTGCTAGCATTTTGATATTATTCGTCAACGGATCCTTCTCAAATCCCAAAGGCTCATCTTCATAGATGACGTCGAGCCTCTGGCTTTGCTCTCCAATTTCAGCCTTATCTGGAGGTTTTGGGTCGAAGTCCTTACCAGGACCTTCCTGATAAAATTTAGAAATGGCTTCGCCAGCCATATAGTCATTGGCAGCTTCCAAAGCTTCTTGTAGTTTTGTTTCAGCCACATAGGCCGAAATTCTTTTTAAAGCTTCAAACTCAGTCATGATCACTGAATTCATTTCCCCATCCTGTGGGCTCTATTGGAGGTGAGCCTAAGCATGGCAACCTTCCTCCTGGTACTTCCCTGTCCCATCTGAAACCTTCGACAGGGTGTAAATACAATGAATAAAACGTTTCTTCATCAGGCGTAAACTCAAAGTCGGTTGGAGGACATGGAGCAATGTTCGCCAAATGTTTCTCAAACTGTCTACTATCCACATGATTAATAGGCACCTTAAAGCACCCTTGATCAGCTTCAATATTTTCAACTATCCCATCTGGTCTCCAAATGGTGATTCTTTGATGCATAGATGAAGGTACAACTCCTATTCCATGAATCCACTCCCTACCCAAGAGTAGATTGTAGTTAGCTTTCGTCTCAACGACCATAAACACTGTTGGTCTGGTAATGATTCCGACAGTAAGATCCACTTGAATCACTCCTAGAGTGGAACCAAATTTTCCTTCATAGTTCGACAGAACCATGTTGTGGGGTTTGGTATCAGTCTCAAACTTCCCAATCTTGCTAAGCAAAAATCGTGGCATTAAATTAACAGTTGCACCACAATCCACCAAGATTTTGTTAACAGGAACATTTTCTACTTTGCCAGTAATGTAGAGAGGCTTAAGATGACCCTTCATTGCCTCTGTGGGGCGTTCAAAAAAAGCATTATGTTCTTCGACGCACCCATTGTTCATGATGTAATAACACACAGGCTTGTGTGCCAACATTTCTAATTCAGCAGTTTGATCCAAGTCTTCGACCTCTGAAACTTGACCAAATTCTTTTGGCATCACTGATACCACATTCACAATAATATCTAGAGAAGCTGCTGACTCACTGTCGAAATTATCAGTCATATTCTCATCATCTTCAACTTTCTTCTCTGGCTAAACATTGAACAACTTTCTCCTTATGGGCATCTTCTCAATTGTCCCAACTTGATTATCAATATTGGTGCTTGACTCTCCTTGTACCTGAGCCTCCCTGATAGCCTTTCGCCTACGTTGCTCTCTTCGCCATTGTGATCTAGACATGGGATTTTTACCCTTGTAATTTTGAGAAATGTATGCTGACTTGTTGGTAGTATGGTTCTCTTTTTTATACTCAAATGAAGAACCTCTTTCCACATCAAATTTCTCCCACTTCTTCTTCTGTACTCTTCCTTCGATAGGCTTGATCCAACTACCTGTTGGCACATTCGCAGCTGGTTTGAATGTACCTGGCCTAACCCCTGGTACTTGGTTTTTCAACCCTGTCGAAAGTCGCCTATGGTCAAAACTTCTGGGACCTTTATTTACCTTCTGCCCCCAGCTTCCACCAACTTTTTTGACACCTTCTAACTTGTGGGCAGCTTTCTCATCAAAAATGGCGCTGCATCTAGGACATAGCATTACTCCGGAACCTTTATTCTGGCAACGGTGCAAAAAATCCACAATTGTCTCCTCTTGCTTAGGATAAGCTATTTTGTTGCGCTCTTCTTGTTCATCTGCCTTACTCACTTGTTCAGCTTTTTGATCTGTAATTTCGACCATATTGACATCAATTTTATCCTTTAAGCACATCTTGGAGAAATGAGCTTCAAGACTTTCAGTGGTCTTCGCCAGACACCCACCACTTGCTGCTGCTCCTGCAGCTTTTTGGGAAGCCTTCTGCCAAGCAGTCTTTTCAGTTTCGACCATTTCCTCAGCATTGACTCTTTCAACATCAGGAGATGTCTCGAAGAATTGTTCAGCAGCCATACATATCCAGTTTTCTACCAAACAACCATCTATGTCTATCATCTCTCCTACCAATAGCATGTCATAATCTAACTCTTTAACAACTTAGACTTTAGGGGCGTTCCTACCCATAGCCTCGTTGGTACTGATACTGCCTGAGCTAGCATCAGATTCTTCAACCAATTCGACCATGTTAATGCCCCCAGTGGCATTTATCTTCAATTCGCTTACTGCCATATCCAATATCTTGGCAGCGTTATCCATCTCAACAAACTTGTCAGCAGTTTTTTTGGTCACCAACATTAAACTGGCACCGTCAGCATTCAAGCCACTCGCAACCTTATTAAAACCTTCAGTTACCACAGGATTGGTGGCGAAGTCCTCAGTGACTTCCACCATGTTGACTGACTGATCAAATCCTTATGTGGCCTCAACCATCTGAACCTCGTGAGGCTCTGTATAGTTAGCCTCTACAACTTGCAATGGATCAGAGACAATTTTCATCTGAGCTTTGCCTTTGTCACCAAACTTCAGCCTCCCTTCTTGAATAACATTTTGCACCAAATCCCTGAAAAGAAAACATTGAGAAGTTTTATGACCCAAAAAATTATGGTACTTACAAAAACCTCTTTTCTTTCTTTGTTCTAAAGGTGGCATATTAGCACCAGCAGGCACTATCATTTGCCCATCTTTAACTAACAAATAAAAATTTTTGTCACATTTAGTGACGTCGAAAATGTATGTTTTCTTAGGAAGTTTGTCGTTAGATTCGACAGGATTTTTTCCATTTGAAGGAACTAATAATTTGCAGGCATAAGGTGGACCTTGCTTTAACTCAGCAACGTCAACCTCATTTCCGTCGAAATAAGATGTTTCATCATACAGATTCTCCACATCTTCATTACATTCGACAAAGGCTACTTTTTTACTCCTGCTGAATTTAACCTTTTCCTCTTTTAGCCTTTCTAGTTGTCGGACTCTATCAGCTAACTGGGCCATATCTCTAAGATATTGGGTATCTAATTTCTTCCTAATGGAATAATCAAGACCCCCAGCAGCCATTTCAACCAACTCATGTTCTGGTACTTGTGTAAAGCACTTGGCTTTAAGAAGTCGAAACCTATTCAGGTAATCATCAATTGGCTCAGTAACTTTGCGTTTGATGCTAGCCAATTCTTTCAAACTAATCTTAGTTTGCCCCATGTAGAACTGTTCATGAAACAAACACTCTAACTGGGTCCAATTGTATATGGAATTTGGAGGCAAAGTAGTGAACCATGTGAAGGCATTCTTGGTAAGGGAACTTGGGAAGTATTTGATCCTAAGGCTTTCGTCAGCTGCAATTTCGCCTGCTTCAATCAAATACCTAGCCACATGTTCGACAGTAGATTCAGTAGTATCTCCTGAAAACTTGCTGAACTTTGGAACCTTCGTCCTAGGGAGTAATTCTGCTTGGAGAATATAATCCACTATAGGCGAAGTATAATTCGGCCTTGTGAAGCCAAGATTCACACCATTTCTGGTCATTATCCTTTCAACCATGGCTGTAAGATTATTTTCTTCTGCTTGATTTTGATGTCGAACCTATCTAAGGAACTGATAAGCATTTTGGTTCCTGTTCACCATCACTACTGGCTCTTCCTCTATCTGGATTGGCATCTGGTTTCTTGGTGGTTCGACTCTAAAATGATCAATCATCTCTTGATCTTCCAAGTTCACCTCAGGTACATGACGTGGATGACGTCTTGGGATATCTTCGACAACTGTTGCTCTTCGATCCACCGCTGGTACTCCCATGAAATCAGCCATGCGTGCCAATTGTGTAGCCAATTGTTGGTTAGTTTGAGTTGTATTCTGAATCAAGGGTTGAAAAACTTCTCCCATTGTCTGAGATAACGTATGCACCATTTGCATGTTACTTTCATCCATCTGTTGTCTCAAATAACTTATGAATGTATTTGTAAGACTAGGCGCTTGAACGGAATAACCAACACCTATACTCTGATTGTTTCGACCCCCTGATCCTGATCCTTGTAATGGCGAGGACACTACATTCTCTGAAAATACAGGTGGAGCATTCTGCAGATTTTGCATCATTGATGTAGGCATACCATAGGTTTGATTCCTTGACCCTAGATGTGGAAAACCTGGAGGAGGGAAATGCCGGTACATGGAATTTCCTCCTGGGGGTGTTGGTGAATTAGAACTTTGTGGTCCTATGTATTCTATCACAGGTTGAGTATATGATTTTGTGCATGTTGATCTTGGTTCAGACACTACTAATGAAGGTGACGTCTGTCCTCCTGTCGAAGACACTGGTGATGGTGTGCTTTGAGACCCCATACTGCTACTTGACTGAGTGTTTGAAATACTCCCTTGAGGATCAACTTGTTGGTTAGCATTAGTTGCCATTCTATTAGTGTATCTTCGTTTTGGTATTCCTTCGTTTGTTGTGGCTAACTTCCCACTTCTCAATAACATACAACGAAAGTATTTCTTCACCAAGAAAGATAAGGTTAACAAAAAGTATAAACTTAGCACTAGGCCCCACTGGGCGTGCCAATTTGTTTACTGTGAATTTTGGTAAACAACCTCTGGTCTATCAATTTTAAATAAAACTGACTAACTTGCAGGATCGACCACACAAATCCTAGGACATGTGCTAAATTTTAAGAGAGAATGAATATAACTTGAAATAAAGGAAATGTAAACTGAACTCCACGTTCGACAATGCTAAAAAAAGAAACCTAAGTGAACTCCACGTTCGACTACTTGCAGTAAAGTAAAAGCTTGGAAGTTAAAAGGCTGTAAATAAAGAATGCAGAATTTAAAGGCGTCGAAAGTAACAGACAAGAAGTAAAAAGCTTTGAAAATAAGGCTTGAAGATAAAGACTTGAATTGATAAAAAATACAGGGAGATAAATTACTGTCGAAGGTAAATGACAAAAAATGTAAAAGTGCTTGAACTCCACGTTCTTGAATGTAAAGGATGCAAAAAAATAAATGACTGTCGAAAGTAAATGACCAGGAAATAAATGACTTTAAAAGTAAATGCAATGATGTAAAAGCTTTTGAAGATAAAATGCAATGAACTCCACGTTCTTGAAAATAAAGACTGGAATTGATAAAAGTGCAGTCGAAAGTAAATGCGGAAAGATAAATGACTTTAAAATAAATGACTTGAAGATAAAAGACTTTGAAAGTAAATGCTTGAAGATTAAATGCTTGAATGTAAAGATGCAAGAAGATAAATGTCGAAAGCTTTTAAATGAAAGTAAAAACAAGGTCTAAGATAAACTTGACTGAAAATAAAGATTCAAGGAAAAGTTAAGACATGAAAGGTAAAGTTCAGGAAAACGTAAAGTGCTGAAACATAAACATGATGAAGATAAATTGCATTGATGAAAGAAAGTGGTGTTACATTACGTACATTCTCACGAACTCGTTTCTCTACACGCGGGTACTTTGAGTTTCTTTGAGTAACTTGTACAAAAATATGAACACCCTTATTCTATAGAAATAACTCCTATTTATAGTGCTAAGAAATAACTACTAAGTGGTGGTTATGCTTCCAAACGTGTCCTCTTGGCGCCTTTCTCCATTTCAACTGCTCCCACGTTCAGCAGCTGATCCTTTTGAAATTCAAACATTTGAGATTTTCCCTCCAGCCTTAATGTGATAACTGCAACGCGCGTTTCAACATTCTCACGGTCGAAGCATCTCCCAACACTTAGCCATTTTTTAGGCTTCCAAAACCCCTATTCGACTCAGGCTTCACCAAAACTGGGTCGAAGCCTTCTGTATGTTAAAAATAATTTTTTAACTTAAAATAGATTTGATTCCTTCTAGCGCCGAAAGTGAGGGTTAACAACACTGCAACAATTCCTTTGAGATTGCGGCTGCGGAGCGGTGCTGAGAAGAGACAAATCCAAAGGGTTTTGTGTTCCAACAAAAATCCAAAGGGTTTTTCTCCATTTTCTTTGACTATTTTACTTTCATATTTATATTTTGATTATTTATTTTTTTCAATAATGAAAATGGTTTTTATTTTGTTTATCTCCCTTTTCTTTTACTAAGCTTGACATTGTTGCTTTTGAATATTATTATTGTAGATTTGAGTAGAAATCATCTTCAACTCCGGTGAATTTGTGTATCAATTATGATTTATTTCAGCAGTTGCAAAGATGTTTGGACAACATAATGGTACCGGTTTTTGCAGAAGTTTGCAATCTGGAAATCTGAAGTTGAATTCATAGGTGAATAGTAAATATTGTAATAATGGTTTTTTTTTCATTCATTGGCAGCAGTTTTGGTGATGGTTACTAAAGGTTCTGTTGTTCTGAATGTTCTGATTTAGGTGTTAACATTCTGTTTTACTTTTTGAGTTTATTCAAGGGATTAAAAAAAAAAATTGCAGTTTATTTGGGATAAAAAAATTATCCAATTTGACAGCATATATCACTTTGAATTTTTATGTTTTACTAAACCTTTTCTTTAGTATAAAAGGTTTTTTTTAAGGAATCAAGTGAAGAGGAAAGAGAGCATGCTGGGAAATTAATGGAATATCAGGTTATAATTTGTGTTAACAATGTCTATATAATGTGTATAGAAATTAATGGAATATCAGATTATATATATATATATATATATCAGGTTATATCTATTCACTGAATGTGTGTCATTTTTTGTTTAATAATTCACTGTTGTAGTCTATTTCACATGTTGTAGCTACGATTAGAGCCGCTAACACTGAAATTGTATTCACTGAGAATGTTGATTAACGTTTTGAGGCACTTGAATAACATGTAATTTGGGTAAAGAACGAAAGTACCGGGTATGATAAAATTTGTGCAGCCATTAAGGAAGCAACGGCTGTCACAAACATATTATCTTTTTTTTTTACAATTCTGAAATATTGATTCTTACAATATCGTCTCCGAATCATATTTCTTACAATAATATTGATTCTTACAATATCGTCTTTATATTTTTACAGTTCTGAAATATTGATTCTTACAGTTGGAGTTGGAATTACTATACTAGTTTCTAAATAATTAACCAATAAAGCTGGACTATATCAATTAGCTTGCATATGATTTATTTTTTGGAAGAATGTGTTACCATTCTACATGATTTGTACATGTCAAGAAGGGCATTATCCTTGAAAGCTGTTTGTGACTAATACAAGCAGAACAAGGTGATTCTTTTGACTGATAATATATCCTTTCATGTAGTATATTCATATCATTGCAAAGTGATTGTTTTGAAATCATTATCTGTAACAGTTCAAACGTGTAGCGAACTTGCCTTCCATGTCGGAGCTGCGAGACCATTACTTTGAAGAAGCACATGGCTGACAAGTGACAACTGTATTTTCATATAATAGTATGAAGAAAAACAAATTCTCAGGATGCATTGAGGGTGCTTAATTTAATTGACCGATATTTTGTTGTATCTTTCTATTCATTTGATTTGTGTTGGTACAGTTTTGATGTTAAAATTATTTTTGTTGTAAGTGCAGGCTGAACCTATTGAAAATGATAAATTGTACTCTTAGTATATTAGAAATTTGTCTTGGGAATAAGATTTATAACTTCAGCTTCCACCATTAGCTGACCTTTGTTTTGTTTTTCTTGGCGGACTCTTAGTTCAAATGGTGGTTTCAATGAATACTCATGAGAAATGCTGCATATTATATCGACGATCGTGCTCCTTTGATTATATTAATAATATCTTAGGTACATGATCAGAATATTTGGAAAATCAGGATTAAGAATGAGCCATGATTTTGTAAAATCTTAATTTTAATGTTTATGTTCTATGATTTACTATGGAAAATATTGATTTCTTACTTTTCATCCAGATTGATTTCTTACTTTTCCAAAATATTAATCAGAGTTATGTTCTATCAAGCATATTGATTTCTTACTTTTCCTTGATTTTCTATGGAAATTATTGGAATATATGCTTCCTGTCATGATATTGGTTGAATATATCTTGAATTTGTTTATGGCATGTCGTTGTTATTGCACACTGCTTATTATCTTTATCTTAGTAGCTATAGTCACTATGGACGTCAAAACAGTGTACTTCACTGTATAGTTTTGATAATGTTGGAAAACTTTAAAATACCCTTTATATTTTAGGCTATTCACATGTTTCTAGATGAATATCGTATCCACATTATAATGGATCCACATTATCATCCTATTTTAGACTATCCTACTTAATTTTTTTACAACTTCTAAATAATATGCTTTTAAAAATTTAGGTTAATATTTTTATAATTAATACATGTTTATCTTAACACATCAAATACCCCCAATCAACCGGTTTTACCATTCCATTTTAGTAGTGGGATGATAAGGATCTTGAATTGTAGGTTGATTCAAATTGAATGCATTATATTTAATGACTTTTTTATTTATTTTATTATTTGATTCAAATTGAATGCATTATATTTAATGACTTTTTATTTATTTTATTATTTGTATATGTCTTACAAATCATAAAAAAAACATAATCACAATTTAATCATTAATAAATGATATATTTTTTTAATTTCAATTTTTTTTTTATAAAAATAGTAATCTAAATAGATTATACTAAATGGGTGATACAATATTTGTTAAGATAATACATGGAAATATATATTGATCTAAATATTTGTATATATGAAAAAAGTATATATATTTTTTCTTTTATACAATAATTTTTTTTTGTCAATTCTCATTTCTTACCGATATTAAACCAAATTGGAGACACAGACGCTTACCGGACCAGTGCCCATGCGAACACACGGGTAACCAAACCAAAATTCATGCGAGCGCACGGGTTATTATTGTTAGTTCTGTTATTGGCAGCAATTTTGGTAAAACAATGTGTTTGCTCAAGATGTCATGTCTGATGTCTTGACATGTGCTTCAAACATTCTGCATATGGTGGTTTTATTAGTATTGTTGTATTTTGCAGTTTTGTGCGTGATGTCAAGACTGATGTCTTAACATCTGTTGACAGAACATTGTGTTTAGTTTGTGATGTTTTAGGGCTGCGCGTTTTTTATGTTTTGAGAGATTCTGTTTGAAAGATTGCAGGCGAAAATCATGGAGAAGATCTGTTCTGTTGCAATCATTTGTGGAGTATATATTGTTACTGTTTTAGGGCGAAAAGATTTTGGAAGGAAAAATCAGTTTTAATTGTGAACAAAATCTGAGATTTTCAAGGAGTCCAAGCCCAAGAATAAGTTTCTATTTAAAGCAGCCTCAACCCTACTTGAAGAATACGAAGACAAGATATTGTGAATTGAGTGTGGTTTGTGTTTTCGTCTGTAAGTCGTTCATTCATCCTTGATGCTTGAATTGGTCTGATTGTTTGAGTTGTAATTTGTTCACTCTAAAGCTTTTAAGCAAGAGTGTATTGTTCTTGATCAAAGCTTTTAAGCACGATCAAGGTGTGTCTTTGAAGTGTGACTTCTATACTGTGTAATCTTTGAATTGTATCACTGTGGTGATTGAGGGGGAGTGAGAGGTGTCTCATATCTAGGGGTGTTCGCGGTGCGGTTTGGGCGGTTTTGACGCTAAAAATCGTCCGAACCGCAAGAGAAAAAAGCATGCGGTTTGGTTTGGTTCGGTTGGCTTTTAAAAAAAATCCAAACCAAACCAAACCAAACCAATGCGGTTTGGATTGGTTCGGTTGGTTCGGTTTTTTACAAGATTTTTATTGAGTGATGTTTACATATATAGAGAACAACATAACTTTGTGTTTAGTCATCCACACATTGCCATATAACAACAAAACTCATCATATTTAGACAAAAAGTTCTCATTCAATATACAAAAATCAATTTAAACAAAAGTGAAAAACAATATCAAAATTTTTATAATAAAATAGAAAATATAGGAGAAAAGAGATTAGAGAAGATGAAAAAGAAAGAACATGAGAGATGTGAGATTAGAGAAGAAATGTGCGATAAAAATATAATTAGAAGAGAAAATAGTAACATAAAAATGAGAAAATTAAAAAGAAAAAACATGTTAGATGAGAGATTAGTGTAGAAGAGGTGAGACGTACATGATGAAGAAGATGAGAAGAATGCGGAATACTATTAGGAGAGATTTGAGAAGATTAAAACTGAAAAGTTAAGTGTGAGCAAGAGAAAATATTTCGTAATTGTAAGGTTAAGGCATAATGGGTTTAAGTTTTGGGTTAGATGTGGGATAAGTAAAGTTTGGGTTGTAACATAATGCGGTTTGGTTTGGTTTAGTTCGGTTTGCAAAATACAAACCGCAAACCAAACCAAACTGTGCGGTTTTGTTAAAAGATGGCCCGAACAAATCCGAACCAAATGCGGTTTTTTGCGGTTTCGGTTTGGTTTGGTTTTGTTTGCGGTTTTCTATTTGGTTGGTTTGGTTTTGAACACCCCTACTCATATCTAAGAGGTTCTTAGGTAGAAGTGTCATTAGGTAGTGATTAAGTGAGTAGACTATCAACTGGTATGTTGAGTGTAGAGTCTGTGAATTAATACTACTAATAGTGAATTTCCTCTCTGGCTTGGTAGACCCCAGACGTAGGTTGTTAGACCGAACTGGGTGAACAATTCTTTGTGTTGGTTTACTGCTTTTTCCTGTGATTATTATTGCCTTGTTCATACAACAGATATTGATGTTGTGACATCTCACTTGACATCACATATCTGATACCAGAATTTCAATTATATTTTTTGTATAATTAATTAAATAAAAATAAATATCTTTAAAATAATGTATGAATCCAAACACGAAAAAATTGTGTTGTTCTTTAATTATTTCTCTTACTAATATTTTTACTTTAAATTTATTTTTAATTTAACATACAACATTTGTTAACATAATACATGGAAAAATATATTGATCCAAATATTTGTATATATAGAAAAACTATATTTATTATTTTTTTCTTTTATACAATAATTTTTTTGTCAATTCTCATTTCTTACTAATATTAAACCAAATTGGAGACACAGATGCTTACCGGACCAATGCCAGTGCGAACACACAGGTAATCAGACTAAAATTCATGCGAGTGCAAGGGTTATTATATTTTTTATACAATTAAATAAAGTAAAAGTAAATATCTTTAAAATAATGTATGAATCCAAACACGGAAAAATTCTGTTATTTTTAAATTTTTTATTTACTAATATTTTTAATTTAAGATACATCATTTATTAAGATGTTAAATGGAAAAATATCTTGATCCAAATATTTGTATCTATGGAAAATTCATATTTTGGACAATTCATTTTTTTTTTTTCGATTTTATTTTTTCTCCTATTATATAATAACTTTTTAGTCAATTCTTATGATATATATATGCTCAAAATATAAATAAAGTTACGTTTTTCTTATAAAAATAATAAGCTTTCTTTATTAAATAATTTCGTATTGTATATTTTCATTCTTATTACATTTTAGAAATAAATGAGTCTAACACATCAGTAACCATGTGAACCCACGAGTATTCAAACCAGAATCCAAACACGAGAAATATGTGTTTATTTATATAATTAAAGAAAAAAAAAATATTTAAAATAATGTATGAATCCAAACACGAGAAATATGTGTTTATTTATATTACTAATATTTATTTATACAATTAAAACAATATTTATAAATATTATGTTATTAGTTGATATTTATACAACTAAATGATTGGATAAATATTTTTATAAATAATATCAAAACAAAATTAATAATTATATACAGAAAAATACGTGTACCATATCAGTATCTGTTCGCATGGATATCCCACTAGTTTATTATATAAGTTTGATTATATGCGCGACTACGTGTGCGTTTGTCTGGTGTATTCAAATTCAACTTAAATTATGATCAACGATTTTATTATTGACTTAGGTTTCGAAATATAATTGAGTTAGTTCGATTTACTTTGCAAAATTATTAATTTATGTTTGGCAGTTTTTATATATATAAAAAGGAATAATGATGAAGTTAAAATTTTAAAGTTGACCATAAATTTTCACAAGAAATCGTATATTCAATCAAAGAATAGTACTACAAAAAGCAAAACCGAAACAATGAACATGTTTTGTCAAGGGCGTTGATCTCACGCGCTATAACGGTGAGATTGGTAAATGTGAATGAATATATTTATGATGTGTCGCTTTCAGTGTAATATTAATAATTAACAATAGTAACTTTAATCACTAAAAAATCTGATAATTTTTGTGTTGTATGTGACGCAGCAACAAAAAGAAAGTGATATAGAATAGGGAAAAAGGGAGAAAGTAATAGTATAAATCTTTAGTAGATAAATCTTTTTTCTTTTTTTTTTACAATTTGAAACTTTGATCTTACAATTATTTTTGAATTTTTAGTGATTATTCTCATGAGAATGAAGAAAATGTATTGATAGTGTAAAATATTTTATACTGTCAATCAATCACAATCATATATTAGAATAAAACATATTTTTATTTTAAAAGTACTGATATTACATGATAATTATAAATATTTTTGTTAAATATTAATAAGTGTGAGTAGTGTGGATAATAGTCTCACATTGGATATATATGAATGTGGTGACTTGAGCAATTATAAGTGGGAGAATCCATACACATATCACCTTAAGGTTTTTGGTGCGTATGTGATGTGTCTCTTACAAAGGTGTTGCTCTAGAAAAAGAAATCTCGCAATGTTCAATGCTCCTTAGTTGAAAATCTTTCCCTAACAATTTTAATTGGTTGCATGTGTAAAACTGTCTTTCACTGCACTACTATTAAACTCTATTTTCATTTCGTTTTTAAATCAGAAAAAAATATTTAATTTAAAAATTAAAAAATAAACAAATAAAGTAATAAGTTATTATAATTATCTTTTATTTTTATTGGAGAAAAAAATTCTTTTGTCCAATAAAAATAAAAAGTTGAGAATCTTTGTATAATTTAATTTCTAAAAATAAATAATACTTTAAAATAATTTTTATAAAATCAAAATAAATATGATAATTTTCTAGACGATGTTTGTAATATTAATTTTGAAAGAAACACATATTAAATGCAAAACTCACTTTACACTAACATTGTCAAAAAATAAAATTTAGAGAGCTTCAAAGTTCAAAGCATCCATAGATATAATAGATTAAAAATATATTAAATTTCAATTTTAATTTAAGCAAAAGAAAAAAAGTTTCTTTGTCCTTACAAATATAATATAATGTGTTTTACTTTTGAAATGATATTTTATATTAATTCTTATAAAAATTTATTTATAAAATTTAATCAACATGTATGTAAAGAAATTTTACATCGTTCAATAAAAAAGCTATAAATTTATTTATAAAATTTAATCAACATGTATGTAAAGAAATTATACATCATTCATTAGATCTGACTCATTTAAAAAAGATTGAATTTAAATATTTTATATATTATATGTGTAAATTTTAGAAATAGAGATTAATTATATATTTAAATTTAAATCAAATTTGGATGGATATGAGAAGTACACGAGGAAATAGAGTCAATGGACTAAATGCTTTTGTTCGGTTCGTTCGAACGCCACATGACATGAGTACAAACGACAGCACGTATCGTTTACGGGATCCGATATTTTTTCAAAATCTCGTTTCATGATAAATCACGATAAATTTAGCAACGAGATATATTCCTTCTATTAAGAAGTGAGGTCCATAATTTGTTCTCCCATCCCATTCCAACTCACTCTATCTTTCTCTTTTAGTTTACCATTTTTGTCGTACACTTTATTTTTTTTAATAGAAATTGGCGTAAACTTTACCAGTAGTACTTTTTTTTAACAGTTTCCGGACGGTGACATGCTAAAAATGACTCAATTAAGAGAGATATTTTGTAGCATCCATTTAACTAATAAATATTTTGTCAATGATTGAACACTTTGATCATAGTAATTAGTTTTTTTTTTTTTTTTGCTGTTATATCTAATTGGATGATTTTTCGCATTTTTTGTGGGACTTGACGAAAATAATTTTAACCGTCTATTTCATATAAATTCAATAACAAACTATTTCATGTATCATCTCATTCTCATTCTCGAAGTACATCTTTTAGAATCTAAAGATTTTATCGTTTGAATACTAACCTTGCATACCCTTCTTGCCTCACCACATTTAAAACCCTCGTCAACACATCGAAAGAGTTTGTACTCTCAACGCTATGTACTTCTTGTTCCATCTCGAAACAATAGCATCGTATGTAAGAAATGACCACTGATTCCCTCGAATTTCTGTAAAAACCATCTTTACTGTAATCTACTTCAACCAATCTTTTATCTGCTCTTGCGTTCGGTCGATCTTTCGTGAACCATGTCAACATCCAAGTCCACTCGAGTAGTCGCCCAATGTAACATCGTCATTGTTACTATGATGTTTAACACTCCCAATTTAGCAAGAGAGGTTCAACCTTTCCCAACAACAGGAACCAATCTAGTTCTACTAACTTCTCCTTTTGTTCCAACTCCTCTAATTATGCTTCCTCCGACTGTCGGCGAAAACATGTTACAAATTCTTCTGACTTTTCAATCTTCTAAACAATTGCGACAAGGTCAAACCTCCAAACAAGTGCCACTGCAATCTCTGATCCCTAAACAAGAGATGTTTCAGAGCTTCTAACAACTTCAAGCTAACCTAGTCATGCAAGAATCATATGAAGTGCTCAACAATGTCTACAACTTAGTACATCAACATAACTCACATTCCTTGACTGAAAGACTCTTATAAATTGAGAAAATTTAACAATACGCTCCCTCTAGAGTCTATTCCATGCATGAAGCGACATCACACAACAATTGCAGAACCACACCACAACTGATCCTTGATGATACCACCTCTCCAAGTTAGGTCGCTACGAAGTCGCTAGAGCGTTTCCAACAAGAAAACATCAGTTGAAGTTGATATGCTATCCTAGAGTTTGTTATTTAAAGTTTTGTTTCTTGTCTTAATTATTATCATTTACTTTACCATTTTAGTCAATGAGTCTCCTCTCAGTTAAATCACTGCGCATCCCTTAGAATCGATTTTTTTTACTAAATCATATTTTTCATGCATAAGTCAAATCCTTGTGTCTCAAGTCATTATGAAATGGTTCAATTCAATTAGTTGAAAACTTGGATCAAGAAACTCGTGAATGTATAATTCATATCATATTAACTCTTGATTCATTCATTAACACTTCACTTTTCTTAAAATTCAATTTTAGAAGTGTGATTCAAATCAGAGTTATGCATGATTCAAATCATGACATGATTATGAAATTCAGGATTTCCTTATGTCAGAGTGATTTGAATCACATACGCAACACAAAAGGGAGTGATAATACATTCAAATAATAAACGGTGCATAAACATTCATGATAGGTTCATACATCTACATAATCATTCATTATCAGAAAACACACCAACATCATGTATTCACATTTCACTCACATCACAATCATCCAATCACAATCATGCAATATAATGCAACAATGTCTCAACTCATACACGTCTAGGCCTCCACTATGAACCATACTCACAACTCAACTCTATATGCATATGGTACCGACTCAACGTTTGGTTCTTCATACAAACCAGGTCCTAATCTCTGTGAACTCTGAGCCGCCACTTTGAGCTCTAAGCCCCCACTCAAGGCTTGGGACAAGTCACTAGTTCCCACTAAGAACTAGCGAACATGTCTCTTTCACAACAATGATACATATGATGAATTTCATACAAAATGCCTTATAATCCCACTGTGACTATACATAATCACTTAACAACAACAAATGCAATACAACCCTTCTTCGACTGTAAACAAAAATATATTTTTAATGCATTTATAATAAATGATATCTCAAATCACACGTCTCATCAACAAAAATCAGCATCACATCATACTTTCTCACTTATCATACATATACACAAGTAGACATAACTCACATATATGCATAATATTACACAATTAATGCCATAAGTTTAATCAATTAACTCGTACTCATCACAAAACACCAAACAACAACCAATCTTCGTCCGCACTGTGAAACCACCCTAAAAATTCGATATTTCTGTAAATTTAAAATTTAATTTTTAATTACGATATTTCTTTATATTTGATAAAATATTATTTTTGGTCTTTTAACTTTATATTGGGATTTATTTTGCTTTCTTAATTTTTAAAGAGACCAATTTAATCATTTAATTCTTCAAACAACATCACGTTAGTCCTTTATATTTGTTTCGTTAGTCAAAGTAAAAAATAACATATAGGCGGCGTAAACGTGTCGTTGAGGTGAATATGAGATTATATTATAAAAGAACTGAGAAGCTTTTGTTCAGAAATAACACGAAAGGCATATGAACCCTAGGAGATAAATTGAAGGTGATTAATAAAGGAGGATTCAGTGGCAATTTTCTAAAGGAGGATAGTAGGTGAAATCGAAAGCTTGTTTGAAGGTGAAATCGAAGACACCATTATTGATTACATGTTTGTTTCACGAAATCTTTGTGCAATTGTAAACTATTGCAATTTTTAGGATTTTTGTTGTTAGGGTTTATGTATTTAATGTTTATGGTTTTTGCGTTGAGGGTTTAGGTTGAAATGGACGAATATTTACATATCATACATAATTCATCGCTGTGGTGAATTCATTGATGAGGAATTTAGTGTGTACGAAGGAGGAACAATTTATGATTTGAATGTAGAAGTTGACGAAATGAGTTATTTTGAGTTGTTAGGTTGCTTCAAGGAGTTAGGTTATAGGAATTTGAGACAATATATTGCAGGGACCCCATATTTGGGATTAATTTGTTCCTTGATGACAAATGTGCCTTAGAGATTGTTGATCTTTATAGGGCGCATCTAAGTGTTGATATCTATATTCAACACCTTTTGTCTTAATCTGAGTATTATGATTGTCCCCTTGATGACATATAACTAGATCATGATGACATTGTAGATGAGGGTGAAGAAGTGCTTGCTGAAATGTATGAAGAAGTAATTAGTAGGGAGTTGAAGAACTCTAAGTTGAAGGAAGCTGAGATGAAGGAAGCTGGGTTGAAGGAAGCTGAGGAAAAGGAAGTTGAATCAAAAGATGTCGAGATGAAGGAAGCCGAGGCAAATCGTGCATGGTGATGTTAGTCATACAAGTTTTCTGTGAGTATCATGTGTTGACCTAAAGTTTTATGTTGTAGGATGTCAGCTGAAAGGCACCTTGAAAATCCAGCACATAAGTTTGTAGTCAATTTGAAGGAACATGTATGCTCCTGCAGAAGATGGGAACTCACGTTCCTTTCTTGCGTTCATGCACTTTCAGCTATGAAGAGTAAGACCCTTAAAGTTGATGACTATATCACTGAGTATTACAGGAAATCAAGATACATGTCATTCTACAAACACGTGATTTATCTTGTAAATGGATCAAAACTCTGGGTTAGGACATAATATCCAGATGTGCATTCACCTAAGTACAGAAAAATGCTTAGAAAACCAAATAAGAGGAGGAATATAAATCAAGGAGAGATTGATAGCTGTAACGACCCCTTTGCAAGAGATTGATAACTTTTGCAAGAAGGCATATCACAACAAACTTACTTATAAGATAAAACCAGCTAGACAACCATCTCAACAAACATCTCAATAACCACTACTCAACAAGCTACTCAAACATCTCAACAATCAACCCATGGTAGGGCAACTAACCTTTATATTATGATGGCATCAACATCATTTGTACCATCGGTACCTGCAACTAGATTGCGTGCAGTCAAAAGTGTAGTTAGGTCAACAAGAAGAAGGACTACACCAACAAAGAAAACCGCACAAAAACAAAAAAATTATTTTAGGTTAGAATTGTCTGTTAAACTCAACTTAAGTTATAATTTAGTTTAAGTTTGAACACTTGTCCTTATGGAATGTGTTTTAAAACTATGTTCTTGTGCAGAATATGTTATGTGTTTCGAACCTATGTTGTACTGCATGATATTAGTGGTATACACTACACATTAATAATGTGTTTTGGTACAAATCAATTGTGATTTTTTTTCTCTATTTTAGTATAATGTGTTTTAATACCATAAGTTAGATAACTCGCCCTTTCTATTTTAGGTCGAGTTCTTCTGACCCCGTTAGAAGCAAGAAGGTCGGTTGGGGCGAGTGGGATTATCGAGGGGCGATAAGTCCTTCTAACGAGGTAGCCCGCTTTTGTTGTTTTTGGTCGAGCTCTACTAACCTCATCATAAGTTGAACAAAGCCTAAATTATATTTAAGGAATGCTTTTATTTTACTATTAAGCTCCTTTATCCGAAATAAGCCTAAAGGTACGCAATCCCCCAAGCATGAGACATGTAAAGCCGAAATGCTTTAGTTAAAAGTTTGTGATACTATAAAGTTATCATGGACGGAAGATTGGAATACGAGGTTGATCCCGAAGATGGCATAATGGATCAACCCAAAGATGCAGATATTGAGTCCATGTTATACTGTTACACATCCCTTCAAACACAAGACTAGCATGTGTGAAGTGATTAAATATGAAATTCAGACAGTGCAACTTGAAATTAACTTAACTTTGTAGATGCGTTATTCTTCTAAAGTTTTGAATGATAATTATATGTTGGGAGTCACCTGTAGGCCTGAGGATACCTTGAAGGGTTTGGCATAATTCCCCGAATGGAGGTTGTTGTAGGTATAAGGAAAACCCGATGGGTTCTTGAATATCGCTCTTGTAGGATTCGTTTGTAGGCATAAGGAGAGCTTGATGGGTTCTTGAATTGTGCTCCCATAGGATTATTCAACAGACACAAATATAGACTGATGGGTTTCTACATTGTGCTCCTGTATAATTCTTCCGTAGGCTTAAAGATATCTGACGGGTTCCTGCATTGTGCTCCTGTATAATTCTTCCGTAGGCTTAAAGATATCTGACGGGTTCCTGCATTGTGCTCCTGTATAAGTCTTCACTAGGTGCGAGGAGAATCTGGTGGGTTCCTGCATTATACTCCCGTAAGATTCTTCAATAGGTGCAAGGAGAGTTCGGTGGGTTCTTGCATTATACTTCTGCACGAGTCTTAAGTAGGCGCAAGGAAAGCTCGGTGGGTTATTGTATTGTGCTCCTATAAGAGTCTTCAATAGACACAAGGAAATCCTGGTGGGTTCTTACATTGTGCTCCTATTGGAGTCTTTAGGAGATGCAAGGAGAGCCTAGTAGATTCACACATCGTGCTTCTGTAGGAGCCTTCATTAGACACAAGAAGAGTCTGATAGATTCTTGTAGACACATGTAACTTCATGATTCTAACTTATAAATTGATACAAAATAAAATTTTATGTTTAATCCCATTTATAAGCTTGTACTTCATTAAAGCCACTGATTATCTTAAGGGGTTGCTTATTGCACCCTTAGTGGTGCTCACACACCCTTGTGAAAAACCCAAAAATGTTTATCATATATGGAAATGCAATTCCGGATACACCAAAACCTCAGAACAAATTCAAAACTTTATTACTGGAAACTTCAGTGATTGAGAAACTATAAATAGATGCAGAAATAATATGTAAGAGACATAACATAAATTAACACCAACATTGTTATGACATACATAAAAATGTAATATTACATAGATAACCATTTACGTAAATCTAAAATTGCATTTCATTGTTAAGTTATGGATAAGAATGTTTCAACATCTTTAGAATATCTTTAGTCAATATTGTAACCTCTGCATTCACCTCCATCAGATCTTTTGTTTCGTAACAGTGAAATGTCCTACGCATAACATTTAAATTTTCATCTGTCTTCAGCTCAAACTTGCTGAATTGTCTCTTCCATTTATTGTTAATCAAGGGTGAACGATAATAGATATTCCCAACTCTTAAATTGTTTGGGTAGTGCAACATATTCTCTAGTGTGGATTTTAGATAAAAAAGACAAATGATATATGTGAAGCTAAATTCAAGAGGGGGCCTTTCTCCGTTGAAGTTTACAAAAGCGAGACACAAATATTGACACATTTTGTGTTTGATTTTTATAACAACATGAGGGGACCAATATTTATACAAGTTTTAGATCAATATGAATCTTAGAAACCCAACCATGTCTAAGAGGATATTCCGAAAATATACTTTCAGATACACTCTGTTCCGTTAGTAAAATCAAGGTGTATATAGAAATGCGGTTCCAAATTAACCCATATTATATATTTTTATTTATAAAATGGGGTTAGTCCAGAAGTACATTTTTGGATTAACCCCTAACTTTTCAAACAAAACCTAATATAGAAACATAACCTGTTATAAAACATAAAAAGCTATAAAAATGAAATATACATTAAAATGTAACAAAATGTATCCAATTTACACAGTTAATAACAATCCAACATTATAGACAAAAAATAATTCACCACCTAAATACATTGTTATATAAAAACTAAAATGCATCAAAACATGTGTCACCACCTATACCTATATCTATGGGTGGTTTCACTTTTGACTTTTTTCTTATTTGATTCTCTTTCAATCTCACTCAACTTGTTGAATTCTTCCATCTGCGGTATAGGGCATATCGATTTGAAACAAACTTAAATAAAACTTAGTGATTTTTAAAGTCATCCAATACATATAATGCACCCGTTTGGATTTTGAGGTGGGCCACTCTGAAGTTGAGAAAATGTTTTCGAGAAGCCATATCTTGTCAGATCAATACACACCTTATTATATGCACTTACTAACACAAGGAATAAGAGATTCATGAATTGCATTAAAATGTTATTTTTCCCATATAGAGTTATGCATGATTCTTTATGCGTCTTCAATTCTTGGATAAGTTGTTGGCAGACAAGTGTATAATTTTACTCTCCATTGTCGAGCAATGATAACCGCAGTTACCATCGCCCTTAACATCTACAATCCATTCAATGCATTTGTGCGTAAAAACCGACATCTCTTAAATGTGTATCATTTTTTGGATAAGTGGTGAAGGATGGAGATTGCATTATTGAGTTGTCACTCTGTGTTGGTTTGACATTTATAGGAGCACCCTTTGTTTTTACTAGTTTCGCGAATGGTTTCATATATTTGGTTTGTGGATAGGAAATCTTCTCCAGTTCCCATTTTATATGCAGTTTCATGTTTTCATCAACTTTTAGAAATCTACTTGAATTACTTCCCATTCGATCATGATAGATATATTTGATTTACCATCCTTCATCACATCATCATCATCATCATTAAACTAAAGCCTTTTCCAGTGCGCGTAAACCTTATCCATTTGTATGAGTGTATCAAATTTCATATTCTTTGAAATTAAACAAACACATGGAATACCATATGTCTTCCTAAGTGTCCAACCACACTTTGAGCTATCTGAACCTACTTTTTATGCTCGTTTGTCTTCTTGATAAACTGCTCGAGATATACTTCCCACAAATTGTGAATACAGATTTTTGTCTATAAATGTATTTTTAATACTGTAATACTACAATCAAATGATGTTTGTATCTAGTCATGCTGATTTTAGATCATTTAGTTCATAGAATCCCAATCTATACATAAATCACCTTTACTATTTTCCAACCAATTCTTCAATGTAGTATGAGCAGATTCAACTTTGTTAGTTATTGTATTTCAAAAGTGTCTAATCTGATCGATCAAAGCAGAAATAATCGTCTCTTTCACCTGGTCTAGAATTTTACTTTCAAAATATTTCAAGAAATCCAAATATTTCTCATACATTCTCTTGAAATGTATTACCGATTTGGCATATAAATCTTACGAATAAGAATTTATTATATCATTTCAGACATCATTTTGCTTTACAATATCACATAGGCTTTGACCATGTTCCCATCTTCTCCCTTGATTTGTTTGGTCCCTAATGCAGACTTAAGTAAACTTCTCACATGTTTTGTTATGCGATACCTACAAAGTAATGCATATGATGTAGAAAACACCTTTGCAACCAAATCTATCAGTACGGTATCGCAATCGGGGACAATAACCTTTGGCATGTTTTATTGGTCCTTCAACATGGTCTTACACACTTATGAATCCCAAGTAACACTGTCATCTTTTTCACTTTCCAAAAATACAAACCCGACTGAAAAATCATCTCCGTAGAAGTAACACCAACAATTTTTAGAAGTGGAAGTTTGTACCCGTTGATCTTATATGTTGAATCAATAATAAGCACGGTGGAAAATGTGTTAAACAACTTAATGGAATCACAATGAGTCCTAAATATATCTCAAACAATTTCACCGCCCCTGCATACTCTATACCTAGATACATAAGGGTTATCATCCAAAAGCTTCAATAATTTTGCATTTTAGTTCTTGGACCTCTTTTTGCCTTATTGTTTCGAGCACAAACATTATATACTTGCTTGATATTTGATACATTTTTGAGGTATTTTCCGTTTCAAAGTTGTAAGTATGTTTTTGGGCTACACCATGTTCAATGTCATGTTTAAAACTACTTCATTGTCTTCAGGATTAAGGCATCATACAATGGGATGACCGACTAACTTGTAACACATGTCATGATTATGTATATTGCAAATCACAATAAATTTCCATGTATTATTCACCATAAGGTATCCACACAGCTTAAAAGGAAACTCACATCTTCCTGAACCGATGTTATCTCGTTTCAACTTCCGGAGAGGAGTTGTGTACTTGCCACTTCTTTTGCATCTTAATGTCACAAATGCAAGTCTTCTATATGATCTATTATCTAACCTTTCGATTACAATGCCAAACTCTGATTTGGCTTCCTCTGAGGGGATCAATTGGAGCATATGATCATGAACATCAAACTCTTTTCCATTAATAAATTGGTTGCCAATGCCTACCTTGACATCAACATGATTGACATCTGTAGACACAATAGGTTTGGGGAAAATATCATGGTGCACCATATCTAAGGCAAATCATAACAAAAAATATTCAAAAAAATTGACAAAACTGAAATCTGAACCAATCCGAAAATACACTTCTGAATCCATTCACCAAGAATCCAAAATTTTTGGACATAATGTTCATTTTTTCAGCTAAAAAAATCATATTAATGTAAGGATGTATTTTAAGGGTTTTGAAAGAAAAATGGTATTTGATAATGAGGAAGAAGAAAATGCAAGATTCTGTTTTATTAAATTTTTTGCTTAACAATTCGAGAAACACACTTCCATAATTGTCACTGACACACAAAGGTGATATATTTTCAAATTTCTGCTTCACAAATTTGGAAGTATACATCCGGATTCGTCAATGAGTTGTTAAATTAGCAAAATCTTTGATAAAGTGAGTCCGAAGATACATTTTCAGACTAAATTTTAGAGGAAAACTGGGGCCACTCACACTTTATACGCGTGCTGGTGTGAAAATAGTATGTCCGAAAATGCATTTCTAAATTCGAAAGAACATTTTTGAATTTCCATAGGGTGCTTCTCCACCACTTAGGGTGGTAGAAGCAATTCCCTCTTTCCCCCCCTTAAAATCTACAACAGTTCTAACTGTTCTATAAGGAGAATTTAACCTGCCACCACCCAAATTAAACCTGGCACCCCCAAATATTTCATAATTCCAAAATTTCCCCTGGGTGAAAAACACCATTTTTTCATATGAAATTTCTGGCACAGAGTGAAATTTTCGGTAGTTCATTTGAAATTTCGGGTCCATACCATAAATTTCAACTTAAGTGAAATATCCGGTAGTTTCATTTATTTGATTTTTTGGATAATCAGAATAGATACAAAGTTGTAAAAATAGGGGTCACATGTCGTTGATAAACACATCTAAAAAATGCCTCTTCCTCAATTTTTGATTAAGGTAGAAGTGTACTTCAATGGAGCTTCTCCTCCTATTGAGTTTCGACTTCTCGATGACACCACATCTCTTGCCTGCCTGACGTCGAAGTTGAATGAATTGTTGCTTGATGGCAAAAACAGAAAGTTGAGAAAGATTAAGTTTCATGAAGATTGGATTGATACTAATGGGCGGGTGAAATACAACCTTATTGAGTTGAAGACCTACGAAGATGTGAAGGAAATGTGGAGATCATTTCGTCGTAGGCATAAAGGGCTCAGTCGAAGGAGTCGTAACCTCTATGTTAGTAGTAACCGACGATCCCGATTCACCAACAACAACATCTGACTGTACTACCTGAGCAACCTCCTCCGAACCAACATCCTCAACAATCTCATGAGCAACCTCCTGAGCAATAACTGGATCAACTACCGGCTCATCAATGAGATCAGATACAGGAACATTTGACAGCACCTCATCAATAGCCTGCTTTATTGATCAAACTAGTCGTCGTCGAGTGGAACGAGGTGCCCGTGAATCACCCCGCTCAGCCATCTGCTTCTGATGTGAACCAGTTGAGACCACTCATCCTACCCGTAGCTGGGAAGACTCAACATCAGTACACATGTCATACCTACCCTGGTATGCTGCTCGATTAACAGCTCTCCCTGCAATAGTGTCGTCTCTGCCTCTGGATTTTATTGCAAAAGAACGAAAAAAATAAATATTGAAAATAATAATAATAATAATAATAATAATGGGAACTACCTAAAATTTTGAGATTTCCAGTATAAAACTAGATTTTTATAACTATCGGAAATTTCAAAATTTCTGGTACAAAACTAGATTTTCATAACTACTGGAAATTTCAAAATTTCTGATACAAAACTAGATTTTTATAACTACCGGAAATTTTGAAATTTCTAGTAAAAAAATGGGTTATGTACTAGAAATTTTAAAATTTCTAGTAAAAAATTCCAGAAATTTCAAAATCTCCGGTACAAAATACCGTAAATTATGTGATTTTCGTGGAAAAGCTCACTGTTTGCTAAATTTCCGGTATCGTCCCTATTATTTGAAATATCCGTCTCAGAACTGTAAATTTTAAAATTTTAAAAAAATATTTTGCAAGGTCAGTTTTGTCTTTCATACAGATTTGAGGGGAGAGGGGTGTGAGATGTATCTGGGGTTGGCGGGTTAATTTCTCTTCTACGAGGGTATAAAAAGCAACACGGGCTGGCCCATTTATATTATGCAATACTACCTCTGTTCCTTTATATAAGAGACAACTCATATTTTAGGTTCATCGAATAATCAATGTATTTGGTCAGTTTATAGACTAGATACATTAATTATTCAATGAAGCTAAAAATTGAATTGTCTCTTATAAAAAGGAACGGAGGTAGTAGAAATCTAACTAACTGTATAATTTTTAACTGCACCCGTACACATACTAGGTAGGATATCTCAATAAGACATTTGAAATGACCAAATTACCACAAGGGAATAGAAACTTTTGAAAAATATTGTTTTGTTTCTATCAAAATAACATAGGGTGTTTTAACGATTCTCAATAATTGTTGGATAAAATTAAAAATTCTCATATCTAGCTTTTTTGCCAAAATAAATTTGCTCTTCTTTAATAACAAACACATCTTTAGATCATATATCTAATATCTAACTATTAAAAATAAACTTTCTTAATTAACCATAACACCCTTCTACTAAACTCCTAATTAAACTATATTATAAGGGTAATTAGGACTTAAACCAATATTCATTGATTATTAGCCATTTCACATTTATTGTGGCTGATATGTCATGTGACCAAATTTTCCACGGTGAAAATTATTTGCTTTTGAAAAATAGAATGTCTAAGGTTGTAAATCATTGTTCATCTTTCATATTCATTGCTTTTCGAAATATAGAAAACCACATTGAAAGTTGGAGTCTGCAATAAGTATTAACATTGAAAGTTGGAATTAACCCTAAGTATTAAACAAATGGGTTTCACAAGAATCTTTATCATTATCACTATTCCGTTAAAATTCTACAAGGTATCATTCTACTCCTTTCATCAATTCATCATCCATTACTGGGTTAGACACCACCATTTTTTTAATTTAAAATTCTAATTAAATGACAATTACACTTCTATTCAGACCTAATTAGTACTTGGGCAATGGAAAATCTCACAATTTTCCATATTTCTAATCAATGTACACGATTAAAATATATGGAATTCTCTGCATATCACACAACAACTTCTTCCATCTTCTTTCACAATGTATGTTTTTCAATTTCCATGTTGTCTTACTCATACTCATCGCACAGTTCCATCTTCTTTTTCGTCTTCCATTTATGTTTTCCTCATCTTCACTTGCTTTGATTATATGATGCTTCTTTGTTTGATTTTGTTGAATTTATATCTAACCCTAAACCCTAACGAATTTGGTACACACGTCTGAACGCGGAGGAGAACACTGGACATCGTGTATTGAGGTCGAAGATCGTTGTTGCATTTCAAAGAATAGAAAGAGCGGTTGAAGAAGAAAATTTTACGGTAAGCTTCAGCTTCAATTTGTTCTGAGTTTTTTTGATTTTGATTAGCTTGTGATTCTGTTTCATTTGTTTCATGTACTATGGATTATTGTTGTTGATTTTACGCTCAAGTTACAACTTATGAAATGGTGGAAAGATTGTCGTTTTACCGTCGCACACCAAGTGTTCGATGTAATTCCCCAGCTAAATTTCTTCTTCTTTAATTAAATTTTGGATTTGGGATTGTTCATGAATTAAACATGTTTACATTTTCACAGCTGTTGTACATTTTAAGACTCTCACATCTTAATAACAAGTTAAAATGATGTTGCACTATTTCATTCAATATTACCTTTATTTTCTAATAGAAGTGGAACAGGCATTTAACTTTTGGGGCCACCTTGAAGCTGACATAGCTCACCATACATAGTGAATGGTGCAATTTACTTGAGAAAGTTAGGCGTCATAGAGTTAACATTGATGGTAATGTTTGTACTGTCATGGTGACAACCTTGGTTCTTGAGGTAACTATTTTTCTTCTGTTTGTCATGTTCTATTTTTATTTGGTTCCTTCAGCTAGCTGGAATACCTAAATTTTTGCAGTTTCAAACCTAAGTTTGTTTATTGACTTTTACAGCTATATGGAGAGACAAACATGAAATATTTGTAAATCATCTCAGGAGCACTAATTAGGTATATCCAAAATTGTTCTATCCACTTCAATAGTTGCAATTTGACTTTAAAAATTAGTAAACAAAATACCATGTCTACTTGATTACACTGTATAGTTGTCAAATTATGTGTTGAAAATTTTTAGGTGGTGATGAAGGATCCATTGGAGTTACATGTTAACTCTCCTTCATTAGTCGTTTTGAACAGTAATGTTGTTAAATCTCCATTTTGTGGGGAGCACGAGAATGATAATAAGTTACATTTTATTGATACTGACAAAATTTTTATTAGGTGCAACTTTTAGGCCTTCACGGTGCATTGCTCGCAAATTAAATAATCAGAAAGCGGCTGACTTCTAAACCATGGAAGGCTGATCCAAAGTTGAAGGATTATGAACGTTCTAGATATGGTAAGGTTTTTAACAAATTATCTTCAATCATGTGCTTTGTTATCTTTCACATATGTATTGTTCTTACTGCTCATCTCACTAAGATAATTTTACTAAATAATGTGCAATTTGTAGATAAGGGAACAAAACCCTCAAGTCGCAAAAAAGAAAACTTATTACAATTTTGAAAGATCTCGGTGTTATACTCTTTCAATGAGGAGGAAATTAATTTCATTTTATGTTAAATTTTAAACTATTACTGTTTCCATTAAGCCTTATTAACAGATTGAAGGCACGGGAAAACATATTTTTGTTGGAACTATGTTCCAAGAAAGATGAACGTTTAAGAGAAAGAAGAAGAAGAAGAAGGAGATAGAGAGAGAGAGAAGAGAGATTAGGGTTTGCAAAACTTTCAAAACTTTATTGTGTTAAATGCTGTATGTGTTGTATGTAATTACAAATTACAAAGCCCTTTATATAGACTATCAAAGCCCAGGCCCAAACAAACATTTCGACTAACTCCTTAATAGCTATATTCGACTCTGTCGAATACAGCTGACTACACAACACTACAACTAATTCAACATCGACAAAACCTATAAAGACTCTGACTTCGACTTCGATAGAGAACTTGAATTACTTCTAACACACCACCTAATTCATGTTCTCGAGACTTCTCATCCCAATGCTCTTCTTTAACTCGTCGAATCTGACTTTCTTCAAAGGTTTGGTCAGTATGTCGGCTAGTTGAAATTCAGTCTTGCAATATTAAAGATCAAGCTTCCCTCTGTTCACTTGATCCCTGAGAAAATGATACCTTCTTTTTATGTGCTTGCTTCGACCATGACACATAGGAAGATTGGCAAGATAAATAGCTGACTTGTTATCTACAAACAACTTCATCTTCCCAGGTTCCTTGATCTTGAGTTCTTCGAGCAACATATCTATCTATGCTGCCTGACATGCTGCATACGATGCAGCTACGTACTCAGCTTCACATGATGACAAAGCCACAATGCTTTGTTTTCTCGAACTCCAAGAGATTGAAGCTCCTTCTATCATGAAAATGTAGCCTGCAGTACTCTTCTTCTCATCTTGGTCTCCACTGAAATCTGAATCAGTGTAACCATATACCTCCGCATCTTTCAACTTGGACCTATTTCGACATGGCATCAGCACACCATGATCAATCGTACCCTTAATGTATCTCAGTACTCTCTTTACTGCAATGAGATGACATTCTTGGGGTTTCTCCATGAATCGACTTAACAATCCGACACTCTGACAAATGTCCGGCCTTGTATTACAAAGATACCTCAAGGATCCAATAATTTGTTTGTACAGTGTTGAACTTACAAACTCATCATCAGTTACCTTCTTCAACTTTGCTCCTGTTTCCAATGGAATTGTTGCAGCTTTACAGTCAGTCATCTTGAACCTCTTCAAGATGTCTTGAGCATACTTCTTCTGGTGCACGAACACACCTTCAGCCGTGTCTTTGAATTCCATCCCTAAGAAATATGACAAATTCCCTAGGTCGGACATTTCGAACTCTTGCATTAGCTTCGACTTAACTTTTCTTATCTCAGCTTCAATCGCACCTGTAATTAGCAAATCATCGACGTACATGCATAAAATGATTCGACTATCATTTTCAACATCATTTACATAAACTCTATGCTCAGGCACACACTTTGTGAAACCTGCTTCAATTAGGAAACTATCAATTCTTTTGTTCCAACCCCTCGGGGCTTGCTTCAATCCATAGAGAGCCTTCCCTAATCTGTACACCTTCGACTCATGCCCTTTGATCTCAAATTCTGGTGGTTGACTGACATAAACTTCTTCCTCCAAAGGTCCATTAAAAAATGCTGATTTTACATCTAACTGATGTATCTTCCATCCTCTATATGCTGCTGTCGAAATAACAATCCTGATTGTTTCCAACCTAGCCACTGGCGCATAGACTTCGTCGAAATTAATACCAGGTTTCTGCAGAAAACCTCTTGCCACTAGTCTTGCCTTATGCTTGGCAATTTCACCATTTGGCCTTCGTTTCAGCTTGTAAACCCATTTCACATCAATAGGCTTCTTGCTGGCTTTTTCGACAAGTTCCCAGGTATTGTTCTTCTCGATTGCCCTGAGTTATTCCTTCATGGCTTCACACCAATTCGAATCATTCATGGCTTCATCCAAGTTAATTGGTTTTGCTTCAGCCATCATCATTACTTCTTCTATTAAGTCACCATCTGCATCGATTGCATTATCTGGAAATCTCTCATATCCAGCTAACCTTGTCGACTCAGCTCTTGTTCTAGTTGATCTTCTGACATTCTGCTCAAGAGGTTCTTCATTATCCGGAACTGTCTCTTCCATATGTCGACCAGTTTCCTGTCGAACTGACCCATGACTCCACTCTCATTTTTTATTTTCATCTACCAGAACATCTCGACTGATCACAACTTTATCATCTTCTGGTGAATATAGTCGATATGCATCAGTTAAATGATAACCTATGAGCACCATGGTTTGACTTCGATCATCTAGTTTTGTTCTCAATTACTCAGGAACATGCCTAAAACATATTGATCCAAAAACTCTAAGATGACTTACATTTGGCTTCTCACCTGTCCATGCTTCATAAGGAGTCTTCTCGACTAGCTTCTTTGTTGGACATCTATTCAGAATGTATACTGCTGTCGAAGCTGCTTCAGCCCAAAATCTCTTTGGCACCTCTTTAGCCTTCAACATACTTCTCGTCATATTCAGTATACTTCTATTCTTCCTCTCAGCTATTCCATTATGTTGAGGTGTATAGGGTGCAATAACCTCATTCTCTATACCTTCCTCTTCATAAAATCTAGAAAACTCTCGAGAGATGTATTCACCACCACCATCAGTTCTCAGTTTCTTTAGCTTGCAGCACTTTGCTTTTCGACAAGCAACTTAAACTTCTTGAACTTTGTGAATACTTCACTCTTACTTCCGATCATATAAATCCACATATATCTGGTGAATTCATCGATGAAAGTTAAGAAGTAACGCTTGCCACCATTCGACCTAACTTCAAAAGGTCCACATACGTTAGAATGAACAAGCTCCAACTTTCCTTTTGACTTAATTGGCAGATCATGCTTGAATGCTTTTCTAGCCTGATTTGCTTTGCAGAATTCTTCACACACATGATTTGGTTCCTTCACCTGAGGTAAACCATAAACCATCTTCTTCTGATTGAGCATACCCAAACTCCTGAAGTTTAGATGCCTATATCTATGATGCCATAGCCAATTCTTTTCCTCTTCTGTAGTAGACGCAAGACATTGATGATCAATCATGTTAATCTGAACTTTAAAGGTCTTGTTATCAACCAATGGTGCTTTCAGTACCAATCTACCTTCAGCATGATACACCTTCATTTGGTTCTTCTCCAGCTTCATATTATGTCCTTTGGCAAGTAATTGACCTATACTTATCAAGTTACTTATCATTGAAGGCACATACAACACATCAGTAATGCTGGCTTTTCTACCATCTCTTCTCATTATAGATATGTTTCCTCTTCCACCTGATGTGATATGTCTACCATCTGTAATCTTTATCACCTTCTTAACTGATTCATCAAGCTTGGTGAACCAGTTCTTGTTACCGGTCATGTGGTTGCTGCAACCTGAATCAAGATACCACAAATCTATTTCATCAGCGTTTAACTGAGTATCTGCCATTAGTAGCACACCATCAGAATCACTATCTTCTGCCTGTGCATACTGCGCTTTGTCACTTTCTCTTGCTCGTGCTTCCTTCTTCTTTCTACAGTCTCGAGCATAGTGACCAAAACCTTGACAATTATAACACTGCACGTCTTTCATGTCAACTTTCTTCCCAGAATACTTGTTGCCCATGCCTTTCTTTATTGAATCATCATGATTCTTTGAACTCTTGCTTGACTTCTCATCACTAGCAAGATTCCTTCCCTGCTTCACCTTCCCAGACTTCTTGGTGAATTTCGCTTGTAGTGCTTGGTTTGATACCTTTTCTCTTTCTGAATCTCTTTGCTTTAATCTCATCTCATGAGCTTCCAAAGAAGCCTCTAGCTCTTCTACCTTCATCTCAGCAAGATTCTTAGACTCTTCAATGGACACTACAATGTAATCAAAATTTACAGTCAGAGATCTTAGTACCTTCTCAATTTTCTGCAAATCTATGATTGTTTCTCCACAAGACTTCATCTGGTTTGACAGCATCACCAATCTTGAAAAGAACTCCGAAACTGATTCATCTTCCTTCATTTGAATCATTTTGTATTTCTCAAGGTTTGTAGCTTCACCCTCTTTAGTTTCTCATCACCTCCATACAAGTTCTTTAACTTGTCCCACACTCCTTTTGCAGATTCTTCTTCAATAATTTTCTCAAACACATTCGGATCCACACACTGGTGAATCAAGAACAACACTTTACCATCTTTCTTTCGTTGATCCTTGTACACAGCTTTCTGTTCATCAGTCGCATTCGCCCCCAATTCAGTTACACCATCATTCACGATTTCAACCACATCTTGAAATCTGAAAATAACCCTCATCTGCACAACCCACCGTTGGTAGTTTTCCCCTTTGAAAACCGGTAGATTCGCTGGGAATTGTGTGGACGTTGTTGTTCCGTTTGCCATTAGATTCTCTCTGAATCGCAACCGTGCTCTGTTATACCAATTGTTGGAACTATGTTCCAAGAGAGATGAACGTTTAAGAGAAAGAAGAAGAAGAAGGAGAGAGAGAGAGAAGAGAGATTAGGGTTTGCAAAACTTTCAAAACTTTATTGTGTTAAATGCTGTATGTGCTGTGTGTAATTACAAATTACAAAGCCCTTTATATAGACTATCAAAGCCCAAGCCCAAACAAACATTTCGACTAACTCCTTAACAGCTATATTCGACTCTGTCGAATACAGCTGACTACACAACACTACAACTAATTCGACATCGACAAAACCTATAAAGACTCTGACTTCGACTTCGACAGAGAACTTGAATTACTTATAACAATTTTGGTAATATATTTTGATTGCTTATATTTTTTTTAAAGGATAGTCATGGAGGCAGTAATGGCTCTAATAAGAGGTGGATTGTATGGTGGTGTTCTTTAATGAAATTAAAGAATAAGTCACATTAGTATCATCCGATATGCACTGATATGTAGATTATAATTTTCTTTATCTGTTTTTTATTAATAAGAGAGATTGATGGAAACTTTAATATGAAGGTTCGCACAAGATTAAGATAGTAGTATAAACTTTTCATACGAATAACTTCAGTGAAAATAGCTTTATATATAGTTTTATTTAATTTCTCCTCTTCTTTTTTTTCCTGGGCATATAACCAAATGGAATTGTTCAAGTGTTTTCATTTTTTATTGGCACTGTTTCTGTAACAGGTCTCTCACAATTGGTCAAATACAAGAGAAGTTTCAGATGATAGTTATCATACACACAAGACATGTTATTCAAGTTTGTACATACATTCATTATGTTGTTTTATGATTTCTTGCTACATTCATTGTTCTTTTGTAAGGTTGGATAAGGGTAATCTTCATTTCCATCAAGCAACATAAATTGGCTAGCTCTAGGGTGGTCTTGAATTCTGCACAAAGGAAGAAATTCTGAGTTGTTCACAACATTAGAGTGTTGTTATGTTGATTGGGTTCTTTATAGAGGATAAAAGAAGACTTCATATGTCATGACATTTTTAAGTAATTGTTCTCATTGTTGGCATTGATTTCACAAAATAGTTATGAATGAACATGTGTTATTCCTTTTTTAATGTAGCTTTACATGATTGTTTCTTTTCTGTCTAACTAAAAATTTTATTAATTAAATATGATATGCGAAAATTGAAAAGTGAGAATGATATATTGAATTTTCTACCATATTATCATGTACTTTTTAGTTTATACTTTCATATATGTATTCTTAAAGTATAGGTGAACAAATAAAATTGAGTTTGATAATATATGCAGGATAAACAAATTTGTTAATATAACACTAATTTTAAGTTAAGAGTATGAATCAATAAAAAAAAATAAACATAAATAAAATTTCAATGTTTTTTTAGTATGCATGTGGTAAATTTTTATTAATTGGTTATAAATGACTCAATTATAACATTTTCAGTTGTAAATCTAAACTATTAAACCTATAAAATTTTTAAAATCAAAGAGTTTTAATAATTAATCTGACAATTATAATTGTATATTAATTTCCTTTTAAAAAAATATACATTTGATAATTTAATATTATAATACAATTGTAATTTGCATTTTAATAAACACTTTATTTATAATAATAATTTTTAATAATATAGTTGTTTATAATAACACAATTGTAACTTATATATTGTGTCTCTTTTTTTTAATTGTTGGATTTGATTATGATTTAAAGGACTAATCAAATCTATTTATAATCGTGTTTTTTTGGCTCTATAATCTTTTTTTTTAATATTAAACCAAATTGTACTTTTTTTCAAAAAAAATAATCAAAGAGAATTATATGACATTAAAATATATGTGATTTATATCTGATTGTACTTTATTTTAAAAAATCAAAGAGAATTAAATGTTATTATTTTAGTTTGAAAAATGCTTAATTACGAGACCAAAACACAGGATCAAATCTAAACCGATATTATTTATTAAAAATAGTTGATTGTACTATTAATTTCTTTCTTTTTTATCGTTTGAATTTTAATATTAAAATTCGAGATTCTTACTTAAAATAAAATATATTTTATAATTATTTTTATTTTTATAAAAAGGTTAATAAAACAAAACAAAACCTATAGAATTTTTAAAATAAAAGAGTTTTAATATTTAAACTGACAATTATTATTGTATATTAATTTCCTTTTAAAAAATATATATTTGATAATTTAATATCATAATACAATTATAAATTGCATATTTTAAAAAATTTGTAACTTAAATATTGTGTCTCTTTTAAGAAAAAATTATAATTGTTTATAATAATACAATTGTAACTTATATATTGTGTCTCTTTTTAAAAAAATTTGTATATATATATATATATATATATATATATATATATATATATATATATATATATATATATATATAAAATAATTTAGCATTCTAATACAATTGTAATTACTAATTCGTTAAATTTTTTAAAAAGGGAATAAATTACTAATTCTTTAAATTATTTTAAATGGAATAAGTTACAAAACACAACACACACACACACACACATATATATATATATATATATATATAAAATCATGAAAAAAAATAATGATAAGTGGTCAAAGACACTTATAAACGGGAAAAAGTCTCTAGGTTAATATAATTACTTTTATAAATGAGAATAAATTACAAATATTTTTATAAACAGAAATAAATTACAAATATTTTTATAAATAAAAAAAATTTAACTATTGATACAATTGTTTATATAAACGGACCCACATGTTCAACTATTTTTAAAAATTCAACTATTTAGAATAAGTTAAAAATATTTTTACAAATGAAGCCACAGATTCAAGACACTTATGCAGAGGACAAATTCTACATGTTGAAACAATTGTTTTTATAAACAGGAATATGTTACAATAACTTTTATAAACGAAACTAAGTTACAAATATTTTTATAAACGATAATACATTATGAATATTTTTATAAACAAGAACAAGTTATAAATATTTTTATAAATAGAAATAAATTACAAATATTTGTATAAACGAAAATAAGTTACAATACTTTTTATAAACAGGAATAAGTAACAAATATTTTTATAAACGAGAAATATCTAATTGTAATAAGTACTATTAAGTTTGTCTTTTTTTCTTTAGAATAAAATATATTTTGTAATTATTTAGATTCCTACTTGAAATAAAATATATTTTGAAATTATTTATATTTAAAAAAAAAGGTTAATAAAATAAAACAAAATCAATTGAGATTTTGTAATTTTTTTAAACTTATAAAATTACTAAAATTTATCAAAATCTTTTCAAATTAACTTTATAATGGTAACCATGATAAAAAATGATAAATGATAGTCATGAAAATTTAATGATAAATGGTAATCATGAAAAAAATAATGATAAATGGTAAAAATTTATTGATACAATCATTTTTATAAACGAGAATAAATTCAACTATTGATACAATTATTTGTATCAAAAGGGAACAAGTTACAAATGTTTTTATAAATGTTAAACAACTGAAAATTGTCACACAGGTTCAATGCGTTTATAAACGGAAAAAAGTCTACAGGTTGATGTAAATAATTTTATATACGGAAATAAGTTAGAAATAATTTTTTTTAAACAGGAAAAAGTACATGTTGATATAAATATTATTGTTGGATTTATCAACTAATTAAGTTGGTTACGCTTTAAAAATTTTAGAGTCTGCAAAAAGTTTGTATGTTTGACAAGTGATATTTCGCAAAGTACCGTGTGAATACATTCAACTGAGTTTTGATAATTACTGAAATTGCAGGCATAATCTATGGATAGACGTGAACGTATCTATGACATACTAGCTGTAGACTGATCATTTTAATGTTTATATATTAAATCTATAAGATACCAGTTGTAGACTGATCATTTGAATTTTATTTTTCATTGAATTAAGTTTGATATATTTACTCATCCTATTGTAGGAATGAAAATTTCTATCAGGAAATTATTATTGCTGCATCGATGAAGTAACATGTTCGAGTCACATATTGTGTATTGAATGATATTACTATATATTTTTGAATTCTATAGGTAGGAAGTGTTAATTTTGTATTTTTGTAATTTATACGTATTATTGTTGTTAGATTTAGGCAAAATAGCAGCAGATGTCCTTTAACTTATTTAATGCTACTACTTAAGTTCTTTAAGATTTTTTGTAACGATTGGGTCCTTAATCTTTTAAAAAGATTGTACTGTTACCCTTTTTTGGAATTTCCATTTAAAAAATGCATATGTGGCATTTTATTTTATTTTTTATTTTTTTATTAACGCCACGTGGATTTTAATTTAATTTTAATTTTTTAATTTTTTAATTTTTTAATTTTTTTTATATATTTTTTTTAATTTTTTTTAAATATTTTTTTTAAGTTTTTTTAATTTTTTTAATTTTTTTATTTATTTGTACACCTCTTTAATTTTAATTTTTAATTATTTGTACACTTCTTTTAATTTTTTTTAATTTTATTAATTTCAAATAGTATAAAAAAAAATTAAATTTTTTTTAATGTTTTTTTAATTTTATTTACGTGATGATATCAAAATTGAAAGCCCTACCCTATTTGAAAGATACATAATAAATTATTTTTATGGTTTGAAAAAACTGATTTAATGTATTTTTGTATGGTTTTTGAAAAAAAAGATGAAATCTATAACTATAATAGGGAGTTTTGGGTGGCCATTTTTACTAATGAACATAACCTTTGCGGTTTTTTTAATACATTAGCAGTTGTATTATTTATTACTATTTGATAGTTTTTGAACGAAAACCTTTCCATCCATGCTATTTAGCCAAATAATTGTTGTATCATTTTCCCTCATCCCAATTAAACTTTTGGCATGAATGTATTTAAAGTTAAAATATACTTAATCCGACTGTGTTTGCATAGGGAATTTCTATTTTATATTTATATTTTTTTTCCATACTCCCTGGTTTTTATTCTTAGTATTTATTATTTATGAAGAAGATGCATAACTCTTCTTTTTCTACTCTATTTAAGTAAGTAATAATATTTTCATTATTAGTATTTCATCTTATTTTTTATGTTGATAAAACTTTAGACAATTAAAATGATTATCAAACAATCTTATAAATTTCATAATTTATATTTTATGGATTTTTTTATTCTGCTGGATTGATGCGGGTGTTCATCATAGCATCTATTGAAACTCCAAAAATTACTTTCAATTTATTTTTTTAACTACAGTTTTAATAATCTTCATAATCTTTTCATTTTAATATAAGAGTATTTTAAGTTAATACCATTATTTTAAGAAAAGAATTTCTCGAGATTATTTTTGGCTCAAGTATAAAGAGTATATAATAATAAATAATTAAAGTTTTAACTTCATTTTTTTCTGCTTCATAAGTTTTTTAAAATTAATTATTACACTATGTAATAAAAAATTTGTTAAGTTTTTATTTTTCAATTTGAAAAAAAAAATAAAGAAAAATAAAAATTTTAAAAAAATAAAATAAATAAAAAAATATAAAAAAATTAAGAAAAAATTAAAAAAATTAAAAAATTAAAAAAAAATTAAAATCCACGTGAAATTAATAAATAAATAAAAAATAAAATAAAATGCCACATAAGCTTTGTTTTTGCCACATATGCATTTTTTTTAATAAAAATTCTAAAAAAGGGTAATGGTGCAAACTTTTTAAAACGTTAAAGACCCAACCGTTACAAAAAAATCTTAAAGGACTTAAGTGGTAGCATTAAATATCTTAAAGGACTAAAAATGCTATTTTGCCTTTAAATTAATATATTTAATATGACCTGACCCGAATCCATATCCGTTTTAAAAAAAAAAAAAAAAACCCAAAAAATGACGGCTTCCGAGGATACATCTACGAAAATAGTCCGTATATGCATCTTTGCAATTTTAGCAAAACAGTTTTTTTTTTTTTAAAATTAAACAAGTTTTGTTAGTTGAAGACGCCTATACAATAACGTACGAAACATAAATAAAGTAGTATAATATATATATATATATATATATATATATATATATATATATATATATATATATATATATATATATATATATATATATATATATATAGGCATACAGATAGTACGTCAATGTCATCATAAAAGAAATACATCTATGTTATAAAAGGAAAGTACATCACAATGCTACATCAAGATAACTCCTGTGTGTGTGGGAGTACATTTGCACTCTCTCCTTTGCCTCTGCCGCCTCGTCTGCCTCTACCGCCTCCTCGACCGCCCGGTCTGCGTCCTCCGCCATCGATCCCACCAGTCCTAGCGCGATGTCTGCGGTACATAAGCGCCCCCTCTGCCACCTCAATCATCATATCCACTGCACGCCTGCCACCAGACCCCTCAGGGAGGTGATCGACTGCAATGGCCTCCCGCGCTATCCTCACTATCTCACGACAGCGAGGTAGAACATCCTGAATATGGTCCTGCTGGGACTGCTCCTTCTCTAATATCTCCTGATGAGCTTGTCTAGGAGGTGATCCATCTGCAGTGGGCACCATGTAGGGATGTGAGACTCTAAAGAACCACCTGATGTAGCCATCAACGCAGCTCCAATCTCTCTCAGCTTTGATCGCCCGAGACTCGTCTGATACCAGATGGTTCTGAAAGTCACCAAATATCTCATCTATCGCCCTACGGGTCAGGCCGAGAGGAGCGGACTCAGTAGGGTGCCTGAGAATGGCCTGAGCATAATCGAACTGCCGCATGACACACTCGGCCAGATATGACACAGTGATGGTCGAAATGCATGCCAAACATCCGTTGAACAGTGAAATCTCATCAAACGGGCGCGTCTGACGGTGATCTCTATATACATCGTATCTGACATCCTCAACAACCATGCGGTCCAGATAGACTCTATACGGGTCTACCGTCTGGTTCGCTCTAAGCGGGACAAAGACACGTGCCCGCGGCCAGTCCTCCGTGTACTCATGCACAGTCTCCCAACCAGATATCATCAAAAAGTGCTGGAAGATCCAAGCCTAAAATAAAAAGAAATTGGTATCAAGCAAATATCACGATAATATAATGAAAAAAAGTCGAAAGATATAGGATTGTTACCAAATAGAGTGAACAATTGCCTGCAACAGTCCTGGTCTTCTAGAGGCATCCCTTTGAGAGTCTCGAGTAAGTGTAAGCCAACGTCGCCACACCCCAATTGTACTCATGGATTCGTGCCGGATCCAAGAAGTACCTGAGGTAAACGACATTTGTAAACGAGGAGCTGGTGTCCACAAAAAGTTGCGTGCCCATCAAATATAACAAATAACATCGCAGCGCCCGCTGTCGATGTACCTCTACCTCTGCTGGATCACCATCTGTCTGTCCTGCAGCAGCCATGGCCTGCTGAAAATAACGCTCCAGGGTGGCGAACCTCACATGTTCCCCACGGGTCGAATCAATCTCTTCCAGCGCATGATCTGGAGAGAACCCGAGCTCCTCAACCATCATATCCTGAGCCCCCTCCTTCGTCAACCTACCTTGATGGAGGAGAATACCCCTGATCGGTATATGTAGTAGACATGAAACATCGTCAAGGGTAATAGTAATCTCTACGTATGGTAGATGGAAAGAGGAGGTCTCTGGATGCCATCTCTCCGCAAAAGCCATCAGCATACCGTTGTGGGTCAAAGAATATCCAATCCCACTAAGGTCGTTAAGACCAGACTCAGTCATGGCTGTCACGAACCACTCATCCTCTAGCAACGTTAATCTTTTCTGCCCATGGTTATAGAACCTCTAGGGGGACGCATATGAAAATTAACAAAGAAACCATTTTTAATAAGAAACAATGGTACATATAATATATTCCGAATGAAAAAAAAGAAATAATCTGAGTAATGTTACCTCTCCCAGCCAGACATGTGAGGCAGTATGCTCTGCGTAACCCGACAGGAGGGACATATCAGATGGACCCCCGGGAAAACCCTCAGGATCATCAACATCGTCAGCAGCATCCACATATGTCTGCTCATCACCCTCCGAAGGTGGGACCGAATCATCAACATCACGCTCCGGTAGTGGAACCGAACTCTCCTGGCGTCGCCTGCGGGAGGGCGGAGACTGTGATGTACCCTCAGTAGCATCCTGTGGCCTCCGGGATGAAGAAGTGTCTGCAGCCTGTGATGTAGACGGTACGTCTTCCTGGGTCTTCTCTTTCCGGACAGAGGCAATGTTGGGCAAGTCGTCCATATATTCGCCTGGATGTAGGTATGTCATGATCTTGATCTGAGTCAGTCATAATGACTACAAACCAATCAATTAAAATTAGATACAACAAAAATAAAATAAAATAAAAAATTACATTTTTTTGTTCCGTAAATGCATCAACGGAAAGTTTCCGCAAATGTATTTACGGAAACACACAGAATTTAGAAAACCTGGGTTGTTCCGCAAGTGCATCTACGGAACATGTTTCCGTTAATTTGTTCCGCAGATGCACTTGCGGAAGCTTCTGCAACTTAAAATTACTGGGATGACACCATTAACGTCCCCAAGATTAAAAAATCCACAATAACTCCTTGATCGCCTTTTTAATCTAAAAAACAGTAGATACATTGTCTCTAAACTATGTTTCTAAACTTATATAGTGATTTCTACACCTAAATAGCTATTCTAAATCGATTACAGAGAATATTCGAAAATAACTCGGAAACTCAAAAACTTACCGAGTGAAATGAGCTACGAATGATTAGGAGTTTGTTGATCATTGCAGATGATCCTCTGTGTCGAAGTCGAGTGAAAATAGTGTGTTTTGGTGGAAGTGATTTTTTTTGAAGTTGAGAGAAATGAAGAGAGGATTTGAAGAAGAAGATGAAAAGTGAAAATGAGGGAGAAGAAGGGTATGCGCATGAAGTATATCAAAATATATTCCAGAGATACATAATAGGAAGCTTTCCGCTGATGTACGTACGAAACAAACCAACATTGAAAAAATATGGTGTGTCCGGAGATACATCAGTGGAAGCAAGAGAACAAAATTGGAAACGCACATGGTGCGTGAGACATCCGAGGAGTGGGGTAAGAAATCCACATGTTTTAAAAGTGAAACATAGTTCTCAATAAACTTTAGATAAAGATACATAATCATGCATGTACCTAAATAAACACTAAGAGAGGTGTACTTAAATGTTTTGAAAGAGAAACACAAGAATAAGAATAAAAGTTTGTATGTTTCCAATGATATAATAAAAGTGATCTATTTCAAATAAATAAATATTTTCTTAAAATGATAATTAACTTAAGGGAAATGCTAACCACTGCCCCCAGGGCATTTTTTAAGAACTTTAAATAGTAAATTTTTATAAAAGTATGTGTAATTAGTGCATTGAAAATTGAACTGTTTGAATTTTTCAAAAAAATAATTTCTTAATATGAAATCCTTAAAAAATGCCCTAAGGACGCTCGTTAGCAAGACCCTTAACTTAAAAACACGCCCCCTCTCATCTCTCATGTTCTCATAACCATAAACAAATCAACAAAAGTATAACAAAAATGCCTAAAGTATGACAAATTAATACTTAATTAAAGTGAAAGTTTTTGTTCTGTGTTTGTTAACCAAATAGAAAATCATTTTTTAAATAAAAATTAATTATAAAAAAATAATTTTATGGACTTGCTATTAAAAATTAGGCTTAAATGCACATTTAGTCCCCCTATTTTAAAGTTTTGTAAATTTTGATCCCCCATGTTAAAATCCAACTTTTTGGTCTCTAAAGTTTGCCTCACTTGAAATTTTTTTGATCCCTCTCCACTTAGCTGGCTCATTAATGACATGGCACATGAGCTGATGTTCCATGTCATTTTTTTTAATATTTTAATATACAGTCACTTATATTATTATTAAAAAATCTTTTAAAATTAAATAATGAAGTTTAATTATTGTTTAATGTATTTATTTTCCAGCCATCTTCTTTGCCCAAAAAAGCCCTAATTATTGATCATTAGAAGATGGCTAGAAAATAAATACATTAAACAATAATTAAACTTCATTATTTAATTTTAAAAGATTTTTTAATAATAATATAAGTGACTATATATTAATATATTAAAAAAATGACATGGAACACCAGCTCATGTGTCATGTCATTAATGAGGCAGCCAAGTGGAGGGGGACCAAGGAAATCCCAAGTGAGGCAAACTTTAAGGACCAAAAAGCTGGATTTTAAAATGGGGGATCAAATTTTATAAAACTTCAAAATAAGGGGACCAAAAATGCATTTAAGCCTAAAAATTATTGATCATTAGAAGTAAATTTTTTTTTGAAATTTTAGTTTGACCCAAATTTTATAAAACTTCAAAATAAGGGGATCAAATAAACTAGTGGAATACTTGTGCATTCGCACGGGTACCGGTATGGTACGCACAATTTTTTCTTAAAATATAATAAAAGTGATATTAAAGAAGTTAAATTTTTTCAACCAAAAAAATGATTATTTTAAAAAATATAATAAATTAGTACCTATAATTTATATCATATATAAAAATATTTGAATCAATAATATATTATTTTGTATATAAATATTATTTTGGATTTGACATTATTTATAAAAAAAATTATAATCTATAATAAATTTTTCCCATTATTATTCAATATTTTGATCAATAATTTCATGTTTATGTTATAATTGTTTTATTTTCGTATTTTAATAAAGTTGTTATCGTTTATACTAATAATATTTTTTTCATTAATTTTTTCACTACTACGAAAAACTCATGTAACAACGGTTGGAAACTACATATAATAACGCAGATCAGGGCGTTGTTAAGTAGAGTGTCGTCGTAAGTATGCTACCTATTATTACGGACCTGGGTCCGTTGTTGTATTCTGGAAAACGCGCGTTATATTGCAACGGTTAACTATTTCCACCGTTGTAATATATACTAACTATCAGAACGGTTATGAGTCTCAACCATTGTTGAACGTACCCTTAGTTTTGTATATACAAATGTATATTGCTTGTTTTACCATCCACCTAATTAAAGAAACACAACCATTAAAATTGGAAAAGAACTATATAATCTGAAAATTAAACTGTTCTTGAAAACCAACTTAAACACACCACTGTTTTCCGAATTGCATCCATTTTATTCCACATATTTTATGTTCCTTAACATAAAATTTATGGTTCAATGGTCGGTTTCCTTTAATCCATCGATATCTATTATTATAGTTTACCTCATCATCGCCAAAAATCATCGCGATTTTATAATCATAACAATCATGATCTTAATAACAACCACGATGATTAGTGACGACAATGAGGTAAAGTAGAATTTTAGATATCGATGAATTGAAGCAAATAGACCGTTGAACCATAAATTTTATGTTAAGGAACATAAAATGTGCTGAATGAAATGGATGCGATTAGGAAAACATTGACATGATAAAGGTTGGTTTTCAAGTACATCTTAATTTTCAGATTATAAGTTTCTATATCAATTTAATTGATTGTATTTTCAATAAAAGGATAGTGAAACAAACAATATACATAGTATATAATAAACTAAATTTCATATACAATATCAGAATGAATTCATATATATATGTACCTTATCTGAATGAATTCATATATATGTACCACCATCATCATCACCATGTGAAACAAAACCCTAAGAAGTGGGAAGCAATGAAGAAAATTAGTTAGTTTTCAAAACAAAACAAGCAAAAGTTTAAACAAAACCCTAGGAAGTGGAAAGTGTTGCACCCCAAATTTTACCCTCAGATACAATGGTTTTCTGCACGTCATTTTTGCCGGTCATTTTAGCATTTGCGGTCTTTTGGGCTATTGATCATTAATCATGCATTTTTTTAGTCATTTTATCATTCCATTTTAGAATTTGTCTTTTTTTAAAGATTTTATTTAGAATTGTTTGAGTTTAATGTTTTCATTTTAATTCTAATATAAGTATTTTAATATAATTAGTTAGGTTTATTTTTTTATTTAAATTTATATTTTAGTTAAGTTTATATTTTTATTTAAGTTATGTTTATATTTTAATTTAATTCAATTTAATCTAATTAGTTTAACTTCTATTTATCCATATTAATTTTGATTTCCTTTTAATCCGGTTTAATCTTAATGCTATTTTATTATTTTAATTTAGTTCCTTTTATTATTTAGTAATTAAGATTAGTTTTAATTAAGTAACTTAATTTAATTTATTTTAATTTATTTATTTGTTTTGTCCTGAAACACACCAACACGCCACAACCCAGGCCAAAGTACTTTTCTGCTACCTCTACTGTGCAAGTTTCACATATCACCTCTACTGCCACAAGCAAAAATACGACACAAAAGCAAACCGTACAAAAACCCCACTGCTACAACAAAAGTCTCCTAGCCACGCCAGACCAGAAAATCCGGCTGCCTTGTACCAATACACAACACCACATGACCCACAACCATATATAAACCCGCCACTGCTATTCACAAGCCACGACTAGCAAAACAAAAATAAGCACCAACTCAACATATCATGACCACAACAAATCTTTTCAGCAGCTCCAAAACATAAACAGAAACATTGCAAAAATTGCAAGACCAACAAAACAACAAGACACCAAACTACACAACTAAACCTCCAACAAAAAGCACCACCAAAAGATGAAATCAGACCCACGTAAACAGAGCAGCAACAAAGCCTCCAGCAGCCAACCAGCTAAAAACCCGAAAGACGAACATCCTTACTCCACCGCCTAAAGTTTCTTTTTCAAACCATAACATCACAGAAAACTTCACAACCATCCCAAATCACATTACCTCCATCAAAACCCATAACTACACAACCCAAAATCCCAAGTCAGTTTCAAACCAAAACAAACAGCAACAACTCGTTGCCAGTCCCCTGTATCAATAACCACAGCAACAATCGTAACCTTTCTTCTACAACTCTCAATCTCTCTTTTCTGCAAATTGAAACCGCTACTCCTCTTCAACCTTCTCAAAAACTACTGCATCATCAACTCAACCAAATCTTGTTTCTCATCTGCAACAGCATAACAACAACACTTAAACTCACCATTAACATTCATCTGCAACAGCATAACAACAACACTTAAACTCACCACAAATCTTGTTAGAGAGGAGTTGTTGTGACGGTTCGCCTTCGCTTCGCAAGACGTTAACCTTTCACCTCTTTCCATTTTCCAGCTTTGACCCTGATTTTGTTTTGAATAGTGATGCTGCAAATGAAAAGGCCATGGTTTACTGATGCTCTTTTAAAAAGGGGTGATTCGGTGGAATTTATTCAGAAATGGACCTTTGACCATTCATCCATGCCTTTTAATTTGTCTCTTTAAAAAAAAAAGGGAGATCTGTTTGTTTTCCTAATGGGCCGTGAAACCCATTTTTATTTCTATATCCTCATCATTTTTTTTTCAACTGTATTGTTTGTGAAAGGGTGATGGGCCCTCAGCCCATAGGATCTCTTATACACACTCAGTTTTTGTTCCACACCTTTTCTTCTATGTTATTTATTTTTTAAGATTTCATTTCTGATTTTTCTTATTATTTTATGTGTCTTTTTCAAATCATTTGGTTATTGCTATGTTAAGAAAAAACTTTGGATTTTGGCCAAAGAGTTTATTTTAATATTTTTGGTTCAATTGTTCTTGTGTTTTTATCCTTATAATACTTATATTTCATCTTAGTTCACCTTTATTTTGGCCAATGATATCATAAAAATCTTAACTTTGTTGATTATTTCAAATCAATAAGTTTTGATTAGTATGAGGCTATATTTTCCTTTTTGGTTAGTCAATGAAAGTTAAAGATCGTAGATTATCGATTTTATCGAGTTAAATCTTGATTTAGACGAGACCACCTTTACCTTCATTTCGATTTCATTTCCTTTATTTTGGGCCTATGACATAAAAAACTTCTTGATTTTGTTGATTTATTCAAGTCACAAATATCATGATTCATATGAGGCTATTTTTCAATTTATTTTTATTGGTCAATGAAAATCTAATAGAAAGATATTCGATTTATCGATCTAAATCCTTATTTGGATGAGACCGACTTTATTTTTCACTTCGAGTCCATTTTCTTTTATTTAGGCCAATGATATTACATAAATCACGACTTAGTCGATTTATCAAATTACTAAAAGTCGTGATATGTATGAGGCCACCTTCATTATTTTATCGGTCGATGAAAGTCGAATATCATAGATTATCGGTTTCTCGATTAAATCATGATTAAGACGAGACCGACTTTATTTCTACTTCGTTATGTATTTTCTTATATCTTCATTTTCATTTTTGACCGATGAAGTCTTTCTATTCACGAACGTTGTTAGCGAAGCAACGAACCTTCATTATTTCAAATCTGTAGTGAGTGATCATCGAGATCTCTTTCTATACTTTGAGATCGTGATAGGTTACCTTCGACTAATCAACGAGAGTTTGTGATTTAAGACGAGGTCTTCACCTTTTCTTTTCGTGTGACACGATTTCATCGGAGAATGATCTTCTATATCATTTCTCTATCGTGTCTTAACACAAAGATTAAATTGTGCCTCCTCCTATAGTATGGTCTTCCTCATAGACCGTGCTACGATGGTTTAGCACTACATTGGACCCGATCCATCGATCCGATAGATTAATCAACAATCGCTAAATTTACTTTCAGTATATATATATCTTGATTTATTCTTTATGTCGATTATTATCCTTGTTAATATTATCCTTGTTAATATTATCATTGTTCATATTTATATCTTGTGTATATTGTTCATTTATTTGTTCATTTAAAATACACTAATAAATATCGAAACCCTAAAAAACTCAATTGACCGGACTATGGTTACTATTGTGTTTGGACTGAGGACTTAGATTTAGGACCTTTACCCTATGCTCTTGGAGTTGGTATTCTGGTCTTCGGATCTTGCTTGGTTGGTCAGTGGCCCATCAGTGGGAAGTGTTTATGCACTATTCTGGTCAGATCTTTCTATCCCTTGCTCATTTACATTGATGCATTTTTTTATGTCTGCATATATATATGTTTGCCTAACATTGTTTTTTAGCATGTTAACATGATATTATGTGAATACTATCAGTCTTTGATCTATTATCACTTGACTTTGAAGTCACGGTATATGCCATGTTCATATCTTGTTCATTCTATCTTGATCATTATCATGTTCATATTACTTTGTTCATACTATCTTGATTATACTCTTGATCATATTCATACTGTATATATCATATTCATGCTTGATTCTTGACCCTCCTTCCAAAGAAAAGTTCCTACTTAGACTCCTAAGTCCGTAAATTACTCCCATTTCATCCTTGGCCTCATAAGAGCCGTTTCCCTCATAGTTTAGTAATAGGATGGAGTTATCATGAACTCCATGTGATTCTCACTATCATGAGAACTCACTTTACCTTTTACTCAGACTTATAGAGTTATCATGAACTCTGTGTGGTTTTCACTATCATGAGAATTCACTTCCTCCCTTCATAACGTAGACTTAGAGAGTTGTCGTGGACTCTACGTGAGCTTATGCTCATTCCCTTTGGAACGTTGGCCATAGTCAATGTTTCCTTTTCTTTCACCCTTAGTTAGGTGAACTACGGTTGCTCTGATTCTTTAGTCAGATACGTAGGCACAAGATGCGACGTCTTGGCGAGCAAACTTAGTGTACATACTTAGGTCTTTACCTTAGTCTTAGCAGATTAACTTTAGCAAGCAAACATAACTTAACATAAACTTAACAAGAGGTTCCCGTAGAGTACTACGGATACTTAGGGTGCTAATACATTCCCTTTGTATAACCAACCCCCGAACCTTAGATCTTCCCCTTTTAGGTTTTTAAACGATCTTGAACCTTTCCTTTGGATAAATCAAAGTCGGTTGTAAAAGAAAAATGATGCAAGTTAATTCATAGCTTGTTATCCGATTTTCACCGCAACAGAAATGGCGACTTCACTGGGGACGCTTATTTGTGAGGGTTAAGCCTACCTTGTTTTTTGCTTGTGTTATTTATGTCTTGCTTGTTTACTTGTATACATCTGTGATATCTGTATATCTGTATATATTTGTATATATCTCTGTCTGTACTGGATTTTCTGTGTGCGGGGTACTACTATTGAGTGGTGAGATAAGTCCTAACCCGGACTTGAGTGCACTTATTATAGGATGATGGTATATTCAAGGAGGCTTTGAGGGAGTCAATTCCTGAAAAAATTGAATTGAGAACACCATCACTCAGTTGAGGCCCTCTTGAGAGTCTAGTCATGTTGAACGACCCTATTCGTGAAAGCGTGTTACTCTCAACCTAGGAGCCCATGATTCTGAGGACCGTAGTTACCAAACCCCACTTGGCCTTTTTAGGATGTAGTGCGGAGACCATGATGGAGTCTATTTCTGAATTGGTTGTCACGCGATACTACACTCAGACGAGATTCTCTTGAGAATATTATTGATTACCAAGTCATTTGGGAAGTCGATAATATCCGAAAGATGGATTGTCGACTCTGGGAACTTTTTACAACCCTGTTCTGCAGATGAAAACCCATAGTACATACCTTTTAGGATGGGTAGACCATGGCTCCATGCTCGTGATCTTCAAACCTAGGCCCTCTCTTGTTTGTTTGTGCATATCTGTGAATACCAGTGTACATATGTTTGTGCTTGTGTGCTTTTGCGAGTGCATATATCTATGTTTTGTGTGCCCGTGTTTGTGCATTGCATACATCTCATCGCATCCATCGATGGTTTCAAGGAACTCAGACGTTCTTTTCTTTGCAAAGATCCTTAGAGATGATGGATTTTAAAGCAAAACTCTTCAATTTTCCAAAAAAGTTTGCAAACTGGCCTTTGAGTTCCTTGAAACCATTTGGCTTGCATTAGCATTGCATTCTCATTGCATGTCATTTGCATTGCATTTGCATTTCTCAGCCTTGAGTCTTGTCCGTCCTTTGTCTGTAACCCAGGCGGCTTCCTGAAGCCATCATTGGACTTGAAGTAGCTTTTGAAGTTGTCTTTTTCAGACTTGTCCGTTGTGACCACCATGCTGGGGCACATAGGCATTCAGCTGAAGACTTAGGGTACTCAGAAGCCAGGTTCAGACTTTATTTGACTCTGATATGTTCTCATTCACGCCTCAAGGCGTCCAAATCAACAAACCTTCGCCTAATCAGGCAGGTTCATCAGACTCTGAGGTGGAAGAATTTTCTGAGAGTATGTGTGAAGATGATTCTCAAGCGGATCTTGACAATCAACTCTGAAGATGACTATCTCAGCTTGGCAGATTAAGAAGGAAGTTTCAATTCCCTAAAGCTGACAATCATTTGGCTGTTTAGCATTTTTTGTATTTTCTTTGCATGTTTGAATTATATTTGCTTATAAGCATTGTTGTACTTTCAAATTGGCAAGATTAATGAAATGTTTGTGCATCTTTTGATTAAGTCCATTCATTTCACTCATTTACTTTTGTGTTCATAAAGAAAAAAAAAACAAAAAACAGACAAATTTTTTTCCCATGTCATTCTTTTTGTTCAAGCAAAGATTGGGGAGGATGATGAAAATATTATCCATAATTGTTGTGGTATGCTTTCAATTAAACCTCGCCGAGGATGTAAGGCATTGTTTCAATTCCCAAACACTGGAGAAATAAGGAAGATAATCCCTCGTTCACCCTTCGAGCCTAGAAGTAGGAGTTTTCTTTCTTTGCACAAAAAAACCCTTAAATCTCAACCTTGGGGCAGGGTAGTTCTCAGTTTAACTTGGTTACACATTCGAACGCAAGCACTTCATGCAAGGCACCAGTCAGCTCTCTCAAATCAAATGAGTTAGTGTTGTACAAGTTGTTCATCCAAGCAACAATAAGGAATGATAGCTGAAAAATCCTTAATCAAAGGATGAGCCGAGTCCCTTTCAAGGCAAAAGCCAAGAAAGATGGGAAGCCCAGAACTTTGCCTTATACAAAAAGAACTTGTACAACAGCCAAAAAAAGGAGTTTCAAAGCAACAATCAAACAAAAAGGAGGTCCTAACCGCAAACAAAGAGAGGTATCGTGACCTCAATCAAATCAAAAGAAGAGGTATCATGACCTCAACCAGCAAAGACAACAAAGATTAACCAAATTCTGCGAGAAAGTACTGACTATCCAAGGTGTCTAAATCATCATCAATGATCATCAATTCATTCCTAGCCTATAGGAATCTGAATGCATAGCTTGAGTTAACTGAGTGTAGGATTGGAGTTCATCACGGAGAATGGGGTAGGACAAATAAACTTTGAGCCTTTATCCTTTGCTTCATAAACCGTGAACCAAGCCACGTTACAACCCTTAAAATACCTAATTGAGGTAAGGTTGTTTTGAAAGCATACTTCAACAAGGTTGATTAACCTGACTCCTAATGATCTTTGCTAGTTGTGTGTGTTGATCACTTCATCTGTCATTTTGTAAATGACCAGATCCACGTTGTTTTTGATTACTTAATCATTCCACTGTGCGTGTTTCATCAATAAAACTTGATTTCAAAAGCTTGCATGAATTTTTGCACTGAAATTGCCAATTTTAAATGAATAATACTTATTTGTGGAATGATTCAACATCAAAGGAATCCCGGTAAATGCAGTCAGCTAGGGAATTTGATTTGATAAAGGAAGCTCAGTCAAGGGGCAACCAAACAGAAGGTTCTGCCAATCCACCATCTCAATAGCCAAGAATCATGGGTAGAACTCTTCAAAGTTCGGAAAATTGGGGCAAGCCTTCTTGAGGTCATTTCATGACAAGTTTGGACTCCGATGGCCCATCAACAGGGGCAAGTTTGTTCCCCAGTTGTTTCTACCACAGTTTAAAGGACTTTGTATTGCGAATACAGTTGAACTAGGGGAGGTTACGTCAAGGTTCCTGAACCTCTCCAAGAGTTTGAAGATATTGAAGTGTTTGGTATTTCAATTCTTCTGTAAAATCCTTTCACAGATCAGTAAATCAGAGGCAATCAGGTCGAGATTCAACAAATCTCTAAAAGATAACCAGTCTGGGACATTGTAATACCCCAAATTTTGACCACTTAGATTTCCCATCATTGTGAAAATCATCATCACAATATGGATGAACCATCATGCTTCATCAGTCTCCCCAAAGATGGGTGAGCATCCAATACAATCAAAATTAGGGTTTCAAGCCCTCTCTGAGCTTTAGACAAAGGATCAATCAAGAAATGACATGATCTTCAACTTGTCTAATCTCTCAAACATCCTCAAAGGATCAAAAGGACTCCCACTTCAAGGATTAAGCACAAGGATGCTCCCTTCTAGGTGGATCAAGCCTCAAGATCGACAGTGTCACCAAATTAGGGTTTTGGTCGACCAGGGCCTCCAGATGGAAATTTTCATCTGGGCACAAGGCAATGATCCAAAACATGACCTAATATACTCCATGGAACCTCATGGACCCATGCATCAAGTCAATTTTGCCTCAGGGGATGCATTTATCAAAAATCAGGAATTAGGGTTTCTTGACCTAATTCACCCCTAAGTTGACTTTTGGGACAAACCATGAGCCAAGACCTCAAGAGATGATTTGAGGGTCTCTAATACACAATATTGATCCATTTGGGACAATGGATTGATCCAAGAAGCTTGAGCAACAAGTTTCATTTTCATCTGCACCACAATTAGGGTTTTAAGGGAAAGGTCAACTGTAACTTTGACTTTTGACCAAGACATGCCCCCAAACCCTAATACATGATTGAATATACCCTATGACACCCATGTAACATGTCCATCAAGTTTTATTTAGGTCAAGGACATGTTTTCCGGAAGAATTGCACAGTTTGGAATTCATCTGATAAAAAGTCAACTGTGCACAAAAGTCAACTTTGACTTTTTGAGATTTTTCACCAAAATGGATTTTTAACCCTAAAATGATGTTAATGTATGATTTGAATCATCATTCATCAAGAAAAATCAAGAAAAGTGAGATAACTTGTAAAAGGGGTAACCATAAAACTTAGAAAATTTTCTAAGTTAAAAATAAAGTGGCAAAGGTACCAACTTTGGAGGACCATAACTCCTAAACCACAAGGCCATTTTTTCTCATCCAAAGATGGATTTGTAGCCCTCACTATTACCTACTAAAACTTCAACTACAAGTCATTCCAATTCATTAAGGATTTTGAGTTATGGAGTGATCAAAGTGGCTGAAAAGTGAAAATGTCACTTTTTCCAACACTTAGTGAAATTTTCACTAAGTCAGAATTTGCCTTCACTTTTTGCCAAATGTAGGGGGATTTTTCACTTGGAATCAAAAGAGATCAAAACCAAACTTGTTCAAATAGTTGTTGTATCATGTAAGAGCTTTCCAAAATGGCCAAGAACATTGCCAAATTCCACCTACATCATGAGATACAACATTGTCAAGTTGCCTTGCTGAAATCTGTCAAAGCAAGGCAGAATTTGCATTTTGGATCGATTTGCCAAAATCAGCCAATTGCAATTGCTCCAATCCACTTGGACACCTCAGAGGATTGAATCCAAAGGGGACAATCACTTAGCCAAGCCTCCAAGGTCCAAGGAACAAGGAATAGCATGTTGGACCTAGAATGGCCAAAATAGGGACAAGACTTCAAATTTGGAATGAGGCATTCAATGGAACCATCAAGGTGGCATGGACTGAGCCATTCTCATCTGAAATCAGTCAAGACTTATCCAAGACCAAGGGGACCAAAGCTCTGTGCCCTAACCTCTAGTCAATGGCTAGAGGAGACTTTCATTTCCATTGGCCAACATTGAGGAAACCTACTTACCAGCTGCCATGTACTATTCCTTGCAAAACAAACTTGCTCTACTATAAATAGAGCTCAATTGTGGTCAGTTTGAGTACACCAAAGCCATCTAACAGATGCTTTCATCAAAATCTCTTTCTCTTGGCAAAAATGCCTTTCTTAGCAAGGTAGCTATCGGGTTTTGAGTTTGAGAGCAATTCTGCACAAACCAATCACTCACACACCTCACATACATCATATATGAGCTGATCAAACACTCACATAACATCTGAAACATCAATTTCACAAAATCACTTGCCATCCACACAAGTTTGAAGTGAAGTTGCAGCTGAGATGCCATAAACTGATCCAGTCCATTTCAATTCAATCCAAGTGTTCAAACACACTCCATATGGTGTAGGGAAGCTGTCCAGATCATCACAACTTGTCCGTAACACCTCAAACTCAAAATCACATCTGCTCTTGCTGTCACGACTTGGAGGTAAGCCTAAACTTGGTCATCTCTCAATCTATGCATATTTCCTCGCACAATAATTTGGCCATATGTTCATAATCATGCATGGAATGTTTTCCCTCAATTAATTGCATTGTTTGAATCGTGTATCAAAAATCCTAGCCTTCATGCAGAAATTAGGGTTCTTGAGGTCTCTTCGTGATTTCTTGTTGTATGTTTAATTTAAATGAAATTAAAGTAGATAGACATGATCGTGAGGTTGAGGCGAGCATAATGATATGTGGATTGCATGTTATAATCACGTATTCAGTGAGATTGGATGGAAAATGCAAATCTGGGCAAACTGAAAAAACGCGCGTGTTCTTGGTGTTGTTCTTGGCGCCATTTTCATATATTTGAATATTTGAATTTTGTGATTTTGTTTAATTGATTCAAAAATTAATTTCTCTCTGAGTTTTAATGATTTTGAGTTGATTCGTTTTTTAATAATTCACAAAAATGTTAAAATATTTTATTTTCCCAAAAAATCCCAAAAATATTATTTATTTCATATAATTGATATTTTTGTAAAGAATTAATATTTTGATTGTTTTTGGCATTTTAAATATTTTTTCTACATTGATTTTGCAACTTTTAATGCTTTCTAATTATTTTGTAGGTCAATACTTAATTTTTGAAGCGTTAATCCAAGATCACAATTTGTTTTCCACGTGTTAAACAATTTTTGATCATTTTAATTGAATTTTTATTCAATTAAATACATTTTGAAAACAAATTAGGGTTTTGGATTAATTCAACCCTCATAAATCATTTTCAAAATCACTTTGGGCCTCTATTAGAGTGTAAGACCCAACCCTTTTTTTGACCAAATCATCTTTGGGCCTCACTTATTGTATAAGTCCCGATAACGTCAAAAAACAAACGGCGCGATCGTCGCCTTTTCAAAAATCATTCGGGCCTACCCTCGAGTAGTAAGACCCATTTCTTTTTCTTTAAAACACTTTGGGCCTCTATTAGAGTGTAAGACCCAATCTCCCTTTTAACCAAAACATTTTTGGGCCTCACTCATTGTATAAGTCCCTCTGCGTTAAAAGAAAACCTCGGCGCGATCGCCATTTTTAAACGAAAAATCATTTGGGCCTACCCTCGTGTTATAAGCCCCACTCTTTTTCTTTAAACCTTTTTTGGGCCTCTTGAGAGAGTGTAAGACCCATCCCTTTGTACAGAAAACCTTTTTGGGCCCCAGTCACTTGTATAAGTCCCTCTGTACAAATTCAAACAGTGCGCTCACTGATAAAACCCTGGGCCTCTCCTTGAGCTGTAAGCCCCAAATCTTTCTTTTTCAAAGCACTTTCTTCTTTGATTTTGAATACACTGTTGTTTTTAATCTTTCTTTGTTGAACAACTAACCAAACAGCATGGAAGCACTACAACCGAGTAAGTGGTTATCGCTTTCATTTACTGCTTTCATATTATAAACTGTATTGTGGGGCTGCTCACTGTAAGTCTCCTTTCATAAACTCATATCTACTGTGTAATAATAGTATAGATATTTCGAGTTTCCCCGGCAACTACGTCTAGAACTAGGTGACGCCGTTTCATTTATTCGTAGAAATAGACGCCTAGATCCCCAATAGGAGCACCAGATACAGTCTTCTCTTCGGCTGTCCTCCTATGGAATCGTCAAGAAACTCTACTCCCCAAGATGAATGTATTCTCCGTGAATGGCATCTTTGAGTTTCTTCCAAATTCTCGAACTTTCCTGACTTGATCTATTCCTTGTGGATAGCTTGCCTTGAATGTCTCGGGGTTTGGGTACCCACTACGGTCATAATCTTGGACCTTAACTACGGAACCCTCTTTAAAAGCTAAAAGTCGCTGGATAGTAAACCTCGCACGTTTACCAGTGGTTTTTATCTTTAAAAGAGTTATCTCTCCTAATGGAAAGGAGATGATAGACCCACGGGCTTCTTAAAAGCATCGGCCTCCTCTTGGGCATTATTCAAGGACACTACGGCTTCTTAGAAGTATTCACAGCCTCCTCTTAGGCTTCGTATAATGATCTCTTCCTCCGGGAATGATAGCCTCCTCTTGGGCTTCGTATAAGGACCCGTCGGCTTCTTAAAAGATCCCAGCCTCCTCTTGGGCTTCGTACAAATTGTCCCGACGACCTCCTAGAGGTATAGGAACAGAACCTAGTCATCCTCATAGAACAGTCCTTTCATAGAGTCTACTACTGTTTCTCGAAGCATAGTACAAAAGATAAAACTCTAGACTTGGACAGTCTAACTTCCTTGAGTCTCAAAGACATTCTCAAGCACCATTCGTTAAATAGGAAGGAAACCCGCAGGCTCGGATAGTCTCAATACCCTTTGGATTTCCCGTTTCCTCAAAGAGAAGGAAATATCCCTGATCCTCAAATTAAATCCCTGTGTACAGTGTTACTCATATAAGAACTGATTTTCTCTTTTAAATCAGTATATTGGATCTGTCACTCAACTGAAACAGTTACAATAGCCTCCATCTCGGGCTTCGTACGAGATACCAAAATTCTCCCCAGTGGAGTCAAAACAACCTTTTAGCCTCTCTCTCAGGCTTTGTATGAGACACAAAAGATTCCCTCGTTGAGTCAATCACCCATTTTTTTGCCTCCATCTCGGGCCTCGTACGAGATATAAATCCCTTAGGCAAGAGTCGAACTCTTTGCTAGCCTCCTCTTAGGCTTTGTATAACGATATGCTCACTGGGTCAAACACCTTTAGCCTCTCTCTCGGGCTTTGTACGAGACACAAAATAGCCTCCTCTTAGGCTTTGTATAATGATTTTCCTAGCGGAAATTAGCCTCCTCTTAGGCTTTGTATAAGAAAACCACTGGTTGATCCAATAAACCTTTTAGCATCAAAGTTGTGCCTCGTTCACAGTACACAAACATCAACAACTCCTTTCCCTTCATCTAATCGCTGTAAGCGGCAAGCCTCTGGATCATCTATATCCATGCCACTGTCCCTCTTTTAGCATGAGAAATTCCTAAGGAAAGATGGCATTGCTCTACACTGAGTTAAAGTCTTCTCCTTCAGGTTAAAACCCTTTCTTCGGAAATTATGGCATTGCTCGGATCCGCGTATCCCAGTTAAAGTAATTCTCCTTCCCCCTCTTTAGAGATGACAAATTCTCTCTAAACCCGAGGCCTTTCAGCTTCACGTCTTGGGCTTTGAACAAGACACAAATAGACCTTTTAGCTTCACATCTTGGGCTTTGAACAAGATACAAACTACCTTTCGCTTCACGTCTTGGGCTTTGAACAAGACACCAAAAACCAATTTCCTCCCATAGAATAGGAGGAACTACGAACGCTCTGATTTCCCTGTTTCGGTAAACGGGAATACGTAGGTATAAGATCGAAAGAAAAGATCTTAGCGAGCACAATCAACAAAAAACCCAAATCCCATATCTCCATCAATTAAAAGCAGTAATTCAAAAGCATCAGTCCTAACATCCTAATCCTTATTCCCCGCCAGAAACCCTTTGCCTAGGAAAAAAGAAAGAAAGAACCGTATTGGCGAAATACGAATAACCAGTACAAAGGCCCCCCCACATTGGTAGCATCCGTAACCTAACAGACCGCTGTTTAAACTCAGTATGCAAGCAGGGTTAATTGGAGACATCTATTTCCCTTCCTTATTCAGCTCACAATAGGATAAAAAATGAATCGACCTGTAATTTTAAGCTCAACCGCAGAGAGCGACCAACGCTTAAGAACCGCGTCCAAAATTGTTCGCTACAGACATCTCCTTCACAGACCAACCAAGCTGACAGGGGCAAGTTTATTCCCCAGTTGTCAACAACCAGACTGGATAATTAACTCAAGGATTTTGTTGTGCAGACGCTGTTAATCTAGGCTTTGTACAAGACACTCCGTGATGAGTATAAACTATCAGACAACCTCCTCTTAGGCTTTGTATAATGATTCTCCCCTGCGGAGTCAGTCGGTCAACTTTCAGCCTCCTCTTAGGCTTTGTATAATGAGTACTCCCTATCAGCCAGCCTCCTCTTAGGCTTTGTATAATGAGCACCCCTATCAGACAACCTCCTTTTAGGCTTTGTATAATGATTTTTCCTAACGGAACCCAATCAATCTCTCAGCTTGAACCTGGGGTTTCGATCAAGGCACATAACTAGTTCACGGGCTCTGTCGTGCAAAGCAGTTAATCAGGGGTAGTTATGTCGAGATTCGATAAATCTCTCCAGGAGTTTGAAGATATTGAAACACCTTGTATGTCAATTCTTCTATAAAATCCTCTTGATCTATTCTTCTTACAGACCATGTACCCTGGGGCAAGATGAGTTATGCAGAATTACTCAGCTTTTGTGGCGTCTCTGCCAGCTCCCAATAAGTTGTCTCTTCAGCTAATCTTGGCACTTTCCAATGGATCTCTTCTCTCCAATGAAGAAATTAAGTTCATGATGGTATTCCTAGTGAAGTCAAGATGTTATATCAAGTGGAGTACTCTTCCCCCCAGAGAAGGACATAACCTTGAAGTAAAGCTACTTCACCCCTAGTGTTGGTCCAACCTTTTGAGTTTGGCTGGGTATCCTTGTCGAGATGTTTATTTCATCTCCAGTCTCGCTTCTTATCTGTTTCGTCAGCATAAACATAAGCATGGCATAAGCACTCATATGCATAGCATCTTAGCATTTCTGCTACTTTTTTTTGTGTTTACCTGTTTCGTTCACTTTGGCGTTTATCTCCCCAAGTGACTGGGTTTGTCTTTTCTCTCCAATAGAGGTGTCAGCCCTAGGTATAAAATGCCCATTCTTTCTGGATTCCCCACAGAGTTTGTTTCTCGTGGATGATGGTTGGTTCAGTTATCTTTTCCATATGTGGATAAGATAAGTCCCCATTTGATTCATCTCTCAATTGGAGTCTTGTTTGACGTTCCTTTCTAGCTTGTTCCTAGATCGAACTTTAATCCCTGGCAGGTGTGGTTTCTGAGCCCATCTTGAACGTGCATTTATTTTTCACTGTGTCTCGCAGAAGAATCTTCTACAGATCCTCATTGAAGACATTTACTTTCAGCAGCGTTGAATATCAACATCTCTTTGGAATTTTTACCCAACAACAAGGGGCAATCTCTTTCCCGAGAAGCTTATCCGTCCTTGGTTTTATTCATACTTCTACAGTTACCAATGATGTTACCCTCGATCAGACGTTTCCATCAATCCCTTGATGAATTTCTTATTTGAGGTCTTCTCATTTCTGTCAACTCTTTGACGATGTCATCATTTATGTCGGTATCTTTCCCTAACAACCCGTTGATGATGTCACTTTTTAGTGAAAAGTTTTCTCTCCATCTACCCTTGGATGATATCACTCTTCAGTGAGCCAATTCTTGCTCCATCAATCCTTTGACGATGACAACCTTCTTTCCATCAATCCTTTGATAATGTGACCATTTATTCCAGTTTATTTACCATCTGTCCTCTGATGATGCCACTTTTTAGTGATTTGTTTCATTCTGTCAATCCTTTGACGTGGATGATGTACGGGGTTTGTTTTCCTTTGACAATGTTGACGTTTGGGTCTATTCCTTTCCGTCAATTCTTTGACAAGGTGTCTCTTCAATGAGGTCAATTTCTTCATTCTCATCAACCCTTTGATGTTGTGACTCTTTAGTGAACCAATTGTTGCTCCGTCAATCCTTTGACGATGTCAGTTTTCTTTCCATCAACCCTTTGGTGATCTAACTCTTGAATTCAGTTGTACCTTTCTGTCAATCTGTTTGATGAGGTGTTCCGAGTTTAGGTTCTATACCCTCAGATTTGTTTTGTTTCCTTGTCGTCAGCCCTTGTTGCAACCATAATTGGTATTCCCCAAGAAGTCTAACCTTAAGTCCAGTCATCGCTGGCATCTTTCCTGTTGTTTAAAACCGTTCCTGCTTGAATCGTGTCAAGCTTGAACCTAAAGTCCAATTATTGTTGGCACCGTCTTTGGTTTGAATCGAGTCACCTTAGGCTTTTAAGGTTTTGTTCCTGTTTGAATCGTGTTAAACTTGAACCGAGTCCTTGTTCGCATCGTGTCGAACATTGTCTCTTGTCTTAAGATCCCGTTCCTGTTTGAATCATGTCAAGCTTGAACCTAAAGTCCAGTCATCACTGGCATCCTCCATAAATGGAATCATATTTGTTATCTCAACTAGTTCTGGTACATTTTTGATTCATTAACCTAATTCACAGCCAAAAGGTCCAGTCACCTTTCATCATCTGACACAGAGTTTACCTCTGTTTTTTCTGGCTTTTCTTGAAGATCCCGTTTGAACTCTTCAGTATAGGAAATCCCCAGAAAATCTTCGTAGGATGTCTATCCTTTTTATTTCAAACTGATCCCCTGTGGTGATCAAGTCTTCTTTCTAGTTTCATGCCCAGTAAGAATGTGTCTTTTCCCCAGTATCGTCCGGTTACTTTTGAACCGCGTCGTCTACCTCCCTGGATTTTTCCCCAGTGGAGAACACCTCTTTGGTGTCATATCTTCAGTAAGAACTTGTAGGGTTTCCCCTTAGTTTTTTCTCTCCCCAGTGTTTCCTTGGAGTCTCCACAGTAAGTCTCTTTTGTCTGTTAGCTTGTATCCCCAGCGAGTTTACCTCATGGATACTAACCTTCGTCCTTCCTCGGTGTTATCCACCTGTGTGTGTTTGCTTTCGTTGTTGATTACATTTTTGCACCATCATGACATCATACCATCATACTAGAAGTTCATGGCACGTCCGCATCCTATACTAGTTTGATTCATATCATTGCATATCAGCGTATCTAAGGGCAAAATTTTCGGTTATCTATATTTAAATATCTTTCACCATCTTTCCATATCCCTTGTCATCCGGTGAAGATATTTAAATAGGGGCAACTGTTGCACCCCAAATTTTACCCTCAGATACTATGGTTTTCTGCACGTCATTTTTGCCGGTCATTTTAGCATTTGCGGTCTTTTGGGCCATTGATCATTAATCATGCATTTTTTTAGTCATTTTATCATTCCATTTTAGAATTTGTCTTTTTTTAAGATTTTATTTAGAATTGTTTGAGTTTAATGTTTTCATTTTAATTCTAATATAAGTATTTTAATATAATTAGTTAGGTTTATTTTTTTATTTAAATTTATATTTTAGTTAAGTTTATATTTTTATTTAAGTTAAGTTTATATTTTAATTTAATTCAATTTAATCTAATTAGTTTAACTTTTATTTATCCATATTAATTTTGATTTCCTTTTAATCCGGTTTAATCTTAATGCTATTTTATTATTTTAATTTAGTTCCTTTTATTATTTAGTAATTAAGATTAGTTTTAATTAAGTAACTTAATTTAATTTATTTTAATTTATTTATTTGTTTTGTCCTGAAACAGACCAACACGCCACACCCCAGGCCAAAGTACTTTTCTGCTACCTCTGCTGTGCAAGTTTCACAGATCACCTCTACTGCCACAAGCCAAAATACGGCACAAAAGCAAACCGTACAAAAACCCCACTGCTACAACAAAAGTCTCCTAGCCACGCCAGACCAGAAAATCCGGCTGCCTTGTACCAATACACAACACCACATGACCCACAACCATACATAAACCTGCCACTGCTATTCACAAGCCACGACTAGCAAAACAAAAATAAGCACCAACTCAACATATCATGACCACAACAAATCTTTTCAGCAGCTCCAAAACATAAACAGAAACATTGCAAAAATTGCAAGACCAACAAAACAACAAGACACCAAACTACACAACTAAACCTCCAGCAAAAAGCACCACTAAAAGATGAAATCAGACCCACGTAAACTGAGCAGCAACAAAGCCTCCAGCAGCCAACCAGCCAAAAACCCGAAAGACGAACATCCTTACTGCACCGCCTGAAGTTTCTTTTTCAAACCATAACATCACAGAAAACTTCACAACCATCCCAAATCACAATACCTCCATCAAAACCCATAACTACACAACCCAAAATCCCAAGTCAGTTTCAAACCAAAACAAACAGCAACAACTCGTTGCCAGTCCCCTGTATCAATAACCACAACAACAATCATAACCTTTCTTCTACAACTCTCAATCTCTCTTTTCTGCAAATTGAAACCGCTACTCCTCTTCAACCTTCTCAAAAACCACTGCATCACCAACTCAACCAAATCTTGTTTCTCATCTGCAACAGCATAACAACAACACTTAAACTCACCATTAACATCCATCTGCCACAACTCTTCGTTCCCTTTCCGTCCTCGACAAACAACGACCTGCTACCTTCTCCTTCCTTCAAACCCGTTCGACTTCCAACACCCTTAATCTTCCTCATCCTTCTCAAACCCCCTCTTTCTCTGACCTTCAACCTAACCTTTAATCCATTCAAAAAACCACGTCAACCTTCAACCAAAACTGTCCAAATCTTCCAACTCATTCACAAACCCAATCGATCCAAAACGTAGAGGAGAAGATTGGGTGAAAGAAATCCACAAACCGCAAATCAACGAACCTGAAGAGACGAAGAAAAACTCTTGCAAACCTGTCGCGATACCAAGAGGAGGTTAGAGAGGAGTTGTTGTCACGGTTCGCCTTCGCTTTGCAAGACGTTAACCTTTCTCCTCTTTCCATATTCCAGCTTTGACCCTGATTTTGTTTTGAATAGTGATGCTGTGAATGAAAAGGGCATGGTTTGCTGATGCTCTTTTAAAAAGGGGTGATTCGGTGGAATTTATTCAGAAATGGACCTTTAACCATTCATCCATGCCTTTTAATTTGTCTCTTTAAAAAAAAAAAGGGAGATCTGTTTGTTTTCCTAATGGGCCGTGAAACCCATTTTTGTTTCTATATCCTCATCGTTTTTTTTTCAACTGTATTGTTTGTGAAAGGGTGATGGGTCCTCAGCCCATAGGATCTCTTATACACACTCAGTTTTTGTTCCACACCTTTTCTTCTATTTTATTTATTTTTTAAGATTTCATTTCTGATTTTTTTTATTATTTTATGTGTCTTTTTCAAATCATTTGGTTATTGCTATGTTAAGAAAAAACTTTGGATTTTGGCCAAAGAGTTTATTTTAATATTTTTGGTTCAATTGTTCTTGTGTTTTTATCCTTATAATACTTCTATTTCATCTTGGTTCACCTTTATTTTGGCCAATGATATCATAAAAATCTTAACTTTGTTGATTATTTCAAATCAATAAGTTTTGATTAGTATGAGGCTATATTTTCCTTTTTGGTTAGTCAATGAAAGTTAAAGATCGTAGATTATCAATTTTATCGAGTTAAATCTTGATTTAGACGAGACCACCTTTACCTTCATTTCGATTTCATTTTCTTTATTTTGGGCCTATGACATAAAAAACTTCTTGATTTTGTTGATTTATTCAAGTCACAAATATCATGATTCATATGAGGCTATTTTTCAATTTATTTTTATTGGTCAATGAAAATCTAATAGAAAGCTTTTCGATTTATTGATCTAAATCCTTATTTGGATGAGGCCGACTTTATTTTTCACTTCGAGTCCATTTTATTTTATTTAGGCCGATGATATTACAGAAATCACGACTTAGTCGATTTATCAAATTACTAAAAGTCGTGATATGTATGAGGCCACCTTCATTATTTTATCGGTCGATGAAAGTCGAATATCATAGATTATCGGTTTCTCGATTAAATCATGATTAAGACGAGACCGACTTTATTTCTACTTCGTTCTGTATTTTCTTATATCTTCATTTTCATTTTTGACCGATGAAGTATTTCTATTCACCAACGTTGTTAGCGAAGCGACGAACCTTCATTATTTCAAATCTGTAGTGAGTGATCATCGAGATCTCTTTCTATACTTTGAGATCGTGATAGGTTACCTTCGACTAATCAACGAGAGTTTGTGATTTAAGACGAGGTCTTCACCTTTTCTTTTCGTGTTACACAATTTCATCGGAGAATGATCTTCTATATCATTTCTCTATCGTGTCTTAACACAATGATTAAATTGTGCATCCTCCTATAGTATGGTCTTCCTCATAGACCGTGCTACGACGATTTAGCACTACATTGGACCCGATCCATCGATCCGATAGATTAATCAACAATCGCTAAATTTACTTTCAGTATATATATATATCTTGATTTATTCTTTATGTCGATTATTATCCTTGTTAATATTATCATTGTTCATATTTATATCTTGTGTATATTGTTCATTTATTTGTTCATTTAAAATACACTAATAAATATCGAAACCCTAAAAAACTCAATTGACCGGATTGTGGTTACTATTGTGTTTGGACTGAGGACTTAGATTTAGGACCTTTACCCTATGCTCTTGGAGTTAGTATTCTGGTCTTCGGATCTTGCTTGGCTGGTCAGTGGCCCATCAGTGGGAAGTGTTTATGCACTATTCTGGTCAGATCTTTCTATCCCTTGCTCATTTACATTGATGCATTTTTTTATGTCTGCATGTATATATGTTTGCCTGACATTGTTTTTTAGCATGTTAACATGATACTATGTGAATACTATCAATCTTTGATCTATTATCACTTAACTTTGATGTCACGGTATATGCCATGTTCATATCTTGTTCATTCTATCTTGATCATTATCATGTTCATATTACTTTGTTCATACTATCTTGATTATACTTTTGTTCATATTCATACTTTATATATCATATTCATGCTTGATTCTTGACCCTCCTTCCAAAGGAAAGTTCCTACTTTGACTCCTAAGTCCGTAAATTACTCCCATTTCATCCTTGGCCTCATAAGAGCCGTTTCCCTCATAGTTTAGTAATAGGATGGAGTTATCATGAACTCCATGTGATTCTCACTATCATGAGAACTCACTTTACCTTTTACTCAGACTTACAGAGTTATCATGAACTCTGTGTGGTTCTCACTATCATGAGAATTCACTTCCTCCCTTCATAAGGTAGACTTAGAGAGTTATCGTGGACTCTACGTGAGCTTATGCTCATTCCCTTTGGAACGTTGGCCATAGTCAATGTTTCCTTTTCTTTCACCCTTAGTTAGGTGAACTACGGTTGCTCTGATTCTTTAGTCAGATACGTAGGCACAAGATGCGACGTCTTGGCGAGCAAACTTAGTGTACATACTTAGGTCTTTACCTCAGTCTTAGCAGATTACCTTTAGCAAGCAAACATAACTTAACATAAACTTAACAAGAGGTTCCCGTAGAGTACTACGGATACTTAGGGTGCTAATACCTTCCCTTTGTATAACCAACCCCCGAACCTTAGATCTTCCCCTTTTAGGTTTTTAAACGATCTTGAACCTTTCCTTTGGATAAATCAAAGTCGGTTGTAAAAGAAAAATGATGCAAGTTAATTCATAGCTTGTTATCCGATTTTCACCGCAACAGAAAGCAATGAAGAAAATTAGTTAGTATTCAAAACATAACAAGCAAAAGTTGAAACAAAACCCTAAGAAGTGGGACTGTACCATTACAATGAAGTTCACCTAGCTTGTGAATGAATGAAGTCGAATCTGCAAAAAATAAGAACAATCAACAAAAACAACATGAAGCAAACGAGATAACGGGAACTATCTAACAAAAAGATTGAAGTAGAAGAATACCTTATTTTCCATAAACAATATGTACATTAAGCTTGCTACCGCCAACATAATCACCATGTTGATCTAGTTTTAGACACTACAAGAAGGAATACAAGGATGAAGAAACTTAAATCAAAAGCTTCATACTTCTTGTATTCCTTTTTGCGGGTTCTAAAAAAAGATGAAGTTTGCAGCAGAAAATGTAGAGAAAAAATGGGTTTGGAATAGTATGAGATGATGCTTGCTTGTGATCAACTTCTTCACATCTCTTTGGGATCCTAGATCATCCTTAATTTTTTGATTAAGGTGAGGTAGGATAAGCATTAGGTAGTGCTATCCCTCTCTTTTCCTTAGAATTAGGAGCTCTTAACCTAACACAAACCTTAGGACATCCATGCATGTTAACACTTAGGATTGACAGTCTCCCATGTGTAGATTTTACCTTTCTCAACCTTTGATTCTTCTCTCTTCTCATCTCAAAACAAAGTTAAGACACTTAATAAAGACAGATGAAGAGAATATCAAAACACTTCTTCATCTAATAATCAAAACACTTAATAAATAAAGTGAGTCAAGTGCGCCATGAGCCTTGAGTACATTGGAAATAGTAAGAGTGGGGGTCTTCCTCAGCTTAGTAGTGTGCTTCACTATTATCCCGTCTTGGTGTGATGTGTGAAGTACACGCTCCTTTGTCATTAGACTTTAGCACAACGACTTACGCAAATACACCAAAATCAAAACTCTTAAAACAAAGGCAACAAACACACGTCTTTCCTTCAAGAATTCTTTTCTCATCTCACTCACTCTAATCGTAAGGACTTGCTTCTTCTTGTTCTATTGCAAGACGGTAAACGCTCTCGATTTAGCGAGCCTGCAACACCTGAACTAGAACATTAGCAGTCCAATTAAAAAACACAAATAAACAGTGTTAACCGTAGTGAGCCGAACTACGACGCTCTGATTCTCATTCCCAATGAGATACGTAGGCACAGGCGCGACGCCTGGCGAGCACAATCCCCACTCATTTCGAACTACATAACTCTGATTCTCATTCCCGATGAGATACGTAGGCACATGCGCGATGCTTGGCGAGTCCCCTTCGTGCCATCTCCCCCCGTTTCTTCATTTCTATTTCTCATTCCTTTCCGTTCCTTCTCGTGCCCGTAGCAGTGAAGCATTCAGATGACGACACCCTTTGAGCAGAGCAAGCAAGCGTGGATCCCGTTGAGTACAGACGTGAAGGGGTGCGATAACCTTCTCTTCATGTAACCGACTCCCATATCCATCTCTTTGGTTCGTAAGACCTCATTCTTTCCGTTTTCCCCAGGTTTGTGCAGCATTACCTTTCTCTCTCGTGGAGATAAAAATGCATGGCTGGCGACTCTTCTTATTTTTCGCGCCACTTTCGCATTTGTACTAGGATGAAAATTCCGGGAGCGACTCTGCTGGGGACTTGTTGACCTCTTGCTGGTCCACTCCCTAAGCGAGTCACTCCTAGCGCTTGTTTATTTTTGTTTCTTGGGTGTTTATCTGTGTGGCTTTATTGCTTTATTTTACAGCTTTATTGCTTTATTTTACCGCTTTTACCGCATTCCATTTACTTTCATGCATTATATATTGTATTTGGACTGTCTGTGGTGGTTTTTTTGGCGGGATGGGATATTATTCTTGAGAGATGAGCCCAATACCCAGGCTCGAGTGCACCTTAGACTTTAGAGCGGGCAACATTGCTCTCATGGTATTTTGCCACGGGTAGTATTTGCGAGTCCGCAGTCAGATTGCGACTTTCTTGGAAATATCTTATTTTGAGGGTCTTCCTCATTCAGGATATGCCCTTGAGAGTTATGTGCATCTATTGATCGATCATTGAGGACCTTAGTGGAAACACCCCTCTCTAGTGGTGACAGTGGCAGACCGAAAATGGAAAACTCATTCGCACCTGAGGGTCCACTGGGAACTCGCATAGGATGCCCTCTTGTTTTTGGGGGAATCGGAGGATGGTCTCTTTGTTTGGCGATAACAATGTACCCCGAGGGCTGAATGTGTTATTGCTTCTCATTCCGAGATTCGAATCTGATGAACCTATCTTCTAGGAACACACATGTGAGACGGGAGGATGTTTACAGGTTTGCAGGTAATTTTGACCTTCTACCTACCTTTTTGTGTGGTTTCTCCTATGTACAGTGGTTCTTTGGTATTCTTGGTCTGGTGTTCTTGATATGGTTCTATGCAGATTCTTGGCTCACATTCCTACACAGACACAGTGCTACACAGATATTCTGATCACATGCCTTCTGCATCGCTCATGCATCATTTAACACACACACACACACACACACACACAGATATATATATATATATATATATATATATATATATATATATATATATATATATATATATATAACTCATGTAATTGATAATGGATAACCGATCATAAAATTGTTTAGCTTTTATAATCATATAATAAAAAAATAGTTTATAAAATATTTATGATTATACAACTCATGTAATTGATAATGAATAACTGATCATAAAATCATAAAATAGTTTAACCTTTATGGTCATACAACTCATAAATTACAAAAGCTCATAAAGTATTTATGATTATACAACTCATGTAATTGAAGTATTTTAACTTTTATGTTCATACAATAGAAACAAAAGTTCATAAATAAAATATTTATGATTATAAAACTCATGTAATTTATATTTAATAACCAAACATAAAATAACTGAACTTTTATATTCATACTATAAAATAAGTAAATACAATAAAAAAAAGTCTCTTAAAATATTTAAAATTATACAACTCATATCATGGATAATGAATAACCGATCATAAAATAGTTTAACTTGTATGATCATACAATAACTATAAGTTGTTCATAATATCATATAATTTTAATGCAATTTTATTCCTTAAATATTTATTCAAAATATCATATCATTTTAATGAAATTTTATTCATACGAAAATTGTTCATAATGTCATATCATTTTAATGCAATTTTATTAGTAAAATAGCATCTATTTAAAGATCAATTACTTATACAATTTTTTTTTCTATACAATACCAAATTTAATATCTTATAATTGTCGCAGTTGTGTTGAATTCTCTATTTTATATATATATATATATATATATATATATATATATATATATATATATATATATATATATATATATATATATATATATATATATATATATATATATATATATATATATATATATATATATATATATATATATATATTATTTCACAGTTGTTGTTAAGAAGAAATTTATATATAAAAGCACTTAGTTAGTATTACTTTTTTTTTTATTGAAATAAATAATAATATCTAAATGTGAGAGTGGCATAAATACATATTCATGAAGGTGAATAATATGATATCCGTGACCTCTGGTATCACTGAATATTTTTAAATATTTATAGATATTATTTTTTTTATAATTTTTTTAAAATAAATATTTTTCAACTTCTTTTAAAAATGAAAAAAAAAATTATAATCACATAATATCCATATAATTTATTCTAAATTTAATAACAAAATTCATCGTGTTAATTCTCTTCTATTTCTCTAAAATATCGTAACGTACAAAAGACATTGCAAAATAGTTTTAATCAATGCAAGAAATCTACAACTACTACCATTGATACAAAATAGGGAGGAGTGGTTTTACTAACCCTAAAACAAATGTTCTAATTTGCTTCTGCATCATCATCATTGCATTCCGAATAACAAACTTCATTTTATGTTGGTTCAGCATATCATCATCATCTCACATTTCCTTCTCACACTTGTTGCATACTTCTTTTTAATGTTATTAACATTAGTTTAGTTGCTTCAATCGTATACAAAATGAACATACTCTATGATCAGAGTGTTTAGCTGAGTTTAGTTCCACATTGTGTATATATATCTAGTCTACACAACCAATTATGAATGACTTGGATGAAAGTAATTGGCTGTTGATTGCTTAGAACAAGTGAAAATTATATATCTAGTCCACACGATCTTAAAAATGAGTTTGAATGGAAGTAATTATCTGTTTTTTTCTAAAACATTAAGCCCTAAATTTATATTTTACAATTCAAATCTGTTATTTCAGTTTTCCGCTTATTTAACTAAGTTGTTTATAAAAGGTTTCTAAACTCTCATATGAAACAAACCCTCAATTACTCTCTCTTTTTCTCTTTCAATTTCTCTCAATTTCTCTCTTTTCTCTCTCAATTTCTTAACTTCATCTTCTCCAAATTAACTCAATTTTTCATTGATTCAACTTCAAAGCTTTGTGTGTTTTATCATGGCTTCTAGCTCACACAGCATTTTATCATTGACCCTAGACTCTGGACAGCAGCAGCTGACCCAATCTTATTCAATCCAAATGTGAATGCACATGTCGTGTATTTCCCAGAGGGACACTGGGAGCATTCTTGCTCCCATGATGTCGGTGAAACTATTCAAGATTATCGCTTGTGTAGTTCTCACCTCTGTAAGATTCAGGTTTTTGAAGTTCTTGCGGACAGTGAAACAGATGAGCTATATGCGAAAGTTACCTTAACACCGTCATCTTCAGATCATGTTGAGGAACAATTCTACCACGAAGTTGCTGTGAAGTGCTGTTCCAAGAGGTTAACAACTATTGACATTAGCAAGGACTTGGAAATTCCAGTTCAAGAAAAGGTATTTCTTGAAGCAAATTCTTTTGAGAAAGTTAAAGATTTTCACAATGCTGAGTGAATTTTTGGCCTTCATTACCTTGAGAGTGAAAAGAAGCATGTTATATCATATGGTTGGAAAACATTTGTGGAAAAGAAAAATCTCAAAGTCGGGATACAGTGGTATTTGTCAGAAACAATGATGATGATATTTTTGTTGGTATAGGACAGAGCTTTAAAATCGCTGCAATGGAAGCCCTAGTACGAACAACTAATCAAAACTGTGAAAGTGGCTTAAAAGGGAACAATGTTTTGCAGGTATTGGACCATCTTGAAAATGGTAAATCTTTTCAAATTCAATTCTTTCCAGGTTTTGGTGACTTTCTGGTCGACCCTAGCTATGTTACTGAAATGACATTTTATCAAACACATAGAATGCATTTTATCCCCTTATTCATTTTAGACTCATTAAAATATCTACCTATGTTTCTTATATTAATTATGAGTATACTCTTTGTAAATTGCTAAATGTTAATAAAGAGTATACCATTTGTAAATTGCTAAATGTTAATAAAGAGTATACCATTTGTAAATTGCTAAATAGCTAAAATGCTAAACTTTTCTCTAAATATTGTAAATTGCTAAATTGCTAAATTGCTAAATAGCTAAATGCTAAACTGCTCTCTAAATATTGTAAATTGCTGTCATGCAGAGCATATACTTGGTAAGCAAGAAATGGCTTGTCAATATAGAGAGTATGCATGTGTTCCATTGTGGCAATGAAATTTCCTCTGTAACTGATGATTTACAAAACAAATGAGACATATGTTAATAATATATATGTGATACATATGCTGATTTTAAAACATTAATATAAGAGAAGAATCAAATTCATTTGAATGAAGTTGTTGTCAAAAACATAGATAAGTTACAACGGTTAGATAACACAAGTTCATATCTAAATTCAATACTGACTTAATCTTTCTTCTCTTCTATCAAAATCACTATTTCCCCGATAGAAAATGTTTTAATATCAAAATCAACATTTATCAACACTATATCTTCATTGTTCGACATCTGAACACAAACAACTTGTTAATAGAAATGAAAATGTGGTTGTCAACACGAAAACACGGAATTTTCGTAGACAACGTCTTAAAAGAAAAAGCTTTCAAATCAGCTGTGCAAAATAGTTTCTCAAAGGGATTGTAAAACTCGTTTGTAACACAAAAAAAAATTGAATAAAAGCATGAAAATAGAAAGCAACACCAACATAAGAAATAACCAACAGTGTTAGAGATTAGCTGTGCAAAAGTTTGTGACCTGTTGTGGCTGAGGGACGGAGCAGTTCGCCGGAAAGAAGTAGAGACACTCGAAAATGGATCGGAGAGAAATGTTGCTCATAGAGATGGAAGGTGCAAATGATGTATGGTTTTGGTGGCAGGGCGGAGCCACGTTTGCTCCAGTGGATGCAACTGCACCCCCTCAACTTTATGATTTCATATAAATTTTCATATATTATCTAAATTTTGCACCCCCTGAAAAAGTGTCATTTGCACCGCTGCACCAATTTAACTCTCAATATCTCTCATAAGTTAAAGCTATTTTATCTTCTCTCTCCTTTGCACTTTACTTACTTTCTTTAACTGGTTAAAGTTTTACTATTACTCTCTCTGTTCACGTAATACATAGTTACATTTACTATTAATAATTTCATATATTAATAAACACAATTTAAATTATAATTAAACTAATCAAATTTAAAAAAAAAAACTAGAGATTGAAATAGAACTTATGTTTCAAAATTAATACATAATTTAAGTAAGTCAAGTCAACAAACAAGTGTCTACGACTAAGGGATAATGCAATTAAATGTTTAATTGAATTTTCTAAATTTAAAATAAATATATTAAATCTTTATTAAGATTCATTGTGAATCCCTACAATATTTTTTTTAACCATTAGCTTAAAATGCCTAAATTAAATTTATTTTACTTATCCTATTTTTTCTTGTATCTCTTATTTATATTTTTTAAAATTTATTTCACCTTTCAAATGTTAAAAATTAAAACTTATTTATTGAAATAAAAAAACATAAGTTTAGTGTTATTATTTTAATCTAAAAATATCTTGCACCCCTGGTCCAGGGTCCTAGCTCCGCCCCTAAGATTCTAAGATTTGCATGAGCGCCACGTGGTCTGGGTGGCAGACAAGGACTAGACAAAAACATTACTAGTACTAATTGGAACGACAAAAGCAAAAACCAATTAATCACCACAATTATTATTCATTTGATTGCTAGGCCAAAAAACGGCCCAGATTTTTGGACTATAAAAAACAAAAAACCGAAATTAAAAGATTTGACCAACCTGCTTCAAAAAAAATAAAAATTGACCAACCATATTAATCAATTTTTAATTAATAAATCACACTTGACCTTCTTTGACATATTAAAAAAAAGAAATATCATAGAAACTTGATTGAAAATTTTGATTTAAATAGTTGAAAGATTAATTCCAATTATAAATAAAAAACGAAATACAAATATTTGAAAACAAGTTTTTTTTAGTAATACTAATAATAATAAAAACAGAAACAAAAAACCTTTAATTTAAACAAAACACTTTTTTTTAAAATATTCTTAACAATAAAATAGGTTGTTTAATAATTAAAAGTAAAATTTAAAAAACCATTTTAAACACTACAAAAGATCTTTTAATACACTTAATTTAAATCACAAAATGAAAAGACTCTCAAATAGGATTTTATTGTGAAAAGATTTTAGTTTGAGGTCATAAAATAAAAGCAAGGTGCAATTTTATAGATGAATTATCAAGATAATCATAAACTTTTCTTACATAACACCAAGAGAGATTTTTGTGTATTTATCCATGATTTAACTCTAAGTGTATCAAATTTAATCATCTAACTATTTAAATGAATTAATCACTTGACTAAATAAGAGAGGGGCAATTATCATATCTTGCAAGATTTAGAAAATAATCCATAAATCCAACAATTTATGAATTAAAGAAATATAATTAAGATTAAAAATCATGAATTAAAGAAATATAACCAAATATTAATTTCTAAGAGCCAAAATAAAGTCCTAAAAGAAGACATTAATTCCTAAGAAGAATAAAAAAACTTCTAAAAAGAAATAAAAACAAAAGGTTAAAGAATAAAAATAAATAAACTCTGTCTAGGGGGTATAAAAATGAAAATAGATGTAGAAGCAAGGATTGAGGCACTGGGCCTTATGTCCAGGCTCATGCTTATTTCACTTGTTCAGTCAAGGAGGTGTACTAGACACTTTGGAGTTTATGGAAGTAAAAAACTCTTGGGCTTTGTAGCGATGTGAAATCGAGAGGCTTGGGAATCAAAAATTTAAAGGTCTTTAACATAGCCTTGGTAGGAAAATGGAAGTGGAAGTTATTTAATGAGAAAGATAGACTATGGGTCAAAATCTTGGAGTGTAAGTATGGGAGAAGAGGCTTTGGTGATTTTTGTATTGATAAGTATAGCTCGCAATGGGGGAGAAACTTGCATTTGATTGATAAGGAGGATGGAAGGATTATGGCGAATTGGTTTGATAAAAATCTTAAGAGAAAAATTGGTAACGGGGCAGAAACCTTCTTTTGGAATGACCCCTGGTTGGTAGGGGTAGTCTCAAAGATGCCTTTCCACAATTATATACTGCAGCAGCCATGAAAGATATCTCAGTCAGAGAAGTGGTGATAAGCATGGGTGACGGCTCAGATTGAGATGGAAATCGGGAGTGTAATTTGTCAGGTGATATTGCTAGTTATGTAGGGGAAATCAAAGAGAAGATAAAAAGTATCAAATTGAGAGAGTGTGATACTGACAAGTGGAGGTGGGGCAAGGATGTTTATTCTGTTAAAGAAGGGTATGCGGTGATCATGGATGGGCAGACAGAAAGCTCAAGTGTCAATAAGGATTTAGCTAAAGCGTGGAATAAATTCGTTCCACTCAAAGTTGCGGTTTTAGTTTGGAGAATTTGGCAAACCAAAGTTCCTAGTAGAGCGAATCTTGTTAGAAGAGGTATCCTGGTTGAATCTCAAAATTCATGCCCTTTTGGCTGTGGTATAGAAGAAAATGTCGAGCACATTTTTTTCGAATGTTCATCAGCTGTGTCGGTATGGAGCGAGGTCCTGGGATGGCTCAGTATTTCATTTGTTTCTCACAATTCTGCTCTGCAGAATTTTTTTCATTTTGCAGGAGCTTACAGAGGAATCAGTGCTAATAGAGAGAGTTTTTTGGTTATTTGATTTGCTTGCATTTGGTGCATTTGGAAGAAGAGGAACGAAATGATTTTCAGACCGTCGGCGTACCGTAATCCAAACTATATCGATGATATTCAGGTCTTGTCGTGGAGGTGGCTCAAGGCTAAGAACAAGAATTGTAACTTTGATTTAGTTCATTGGATTCTGCAGCCTAAAGAGTGTTTAGGTTGGATCTGTAATTAGAGGGTCTGTCCCTCTGGTGCAGTTTATTTGGCTTGGATGGTCCTGAGTCGGTAGTGGTGGGATCGGTTTGGTTGTTGCTTGTTTGCTGTCTGGTGGTGCTCTTCCTTTTGGTGGTGGGGGTAGTCTGTTAGTTGTTGGCGTATAGGGAGTGTTCATTGGGGTGCAGGACTGTTGGCGTTTTTCTGTTTTTGTAGGTGTTAAGTTGTTATATTTTTGCCCGGGTAGTTCTCTTTTCGAGCTGTTGTTTTTTCTATTTTGCAGTGGCTGGAAGTGTATTGTTTTAAGTTGGATATGGGTGTTTATGTTTGTAACTGTATTGAACTGGTGTATTTTCTGATGGCATTTCTTATGCCTAGTTTATTGGATTTCCTTTTGTTTGCCTTTCAAAAATAAAACTCTTGGGCTTTGACATTGACGCAAGGACATGAAACCATGATCTGAAGGGGAAAAGGGGGAAAGCTTCCCTCATTCTCTACTCACACTCCCTCAATCTCTACTATCTCTCTAATGTTGAATTATTAACGTCAGCAAGTAGAAGAGAAACCCAGAGGTACAAATAGCTTCAGGTAATTCTTTCTCCTATTTGCTTTTTGCTATAACTTGCATCTCCTTCTTCCTTTATGCTTTTTTTCGGATACTATTTGAGTGTTGTTGTTGTTGTTGATTGAAGAGATAGAGAGTTAAGTTGAGTGTTGAGAGATTGAAAGGGATTGAAGTATAGGGAAGCTGAGATGCAGATGGGTGATTATAAGTTGATGATGATGAGAGCTGAGATATGAGAGATGAATGTGAGTGTTGAGGTTCAGCTCCACTTGATCAGAGCTTCAATGCGAGGCTCTGAGAAATATTGATATGAGCTATAGGTGAGGTTTGTGGTGAAAATTATGCAAATTGGTTGTAGGTAGCGAATTGTTGATCATGAAGAGTGAAATTGTGCGGTTTATATAGTTGCAGATGAATTGATTTTGGATGGAAAAGTGGTTAGTTGGTTATGAATGACTAAATTAGAACCCTAGGATAGTGATCCTCAAGAGAGATTAAGGAATGGCTAGGATTGAGCCTCAATGAATTTGTTAGAATTTATGTTTGTTTAAGGCAATTTTGAGAGTTTGAATGTGCAATGTGTGTTAAATATTTGAAAACAAGTTTTTTTAGTAATAATAATAATAATAAAAACAGAAACAAAAAACCTTTAATTTAAACAAAACACTTTTTTTTTTAAATACTCTTAACAATAAAATAGGTTGTTTAATAATTAAAAGTAAAATTTAAAAAACCATTTTAAACACTACAAAAGATCTTTTAATACACTTAATTTAAATCACAAAATGAAAAGGCTCTCAAAACGTTGGCTTATTTACATAACCAATCAATATCCAATATAAAACCATTTATCATAACCGGTTATTATAACCAATCCATATAAATGGTTTTGTTTTTACACAACCGATTATATCCATAACCAAAATTTATAACCGGTTATATATTTCATAACCAGTTTTAGAGGTCATATCCAGTTTTTAACTTAAAACCAGATTTGGATATAAAAATCCAGTTTTTAAAATTAGATATTCATTTTTTTACAATCGATTTTTCCAGCTAAAATCGGTTTTTAACATAAAAATCCAATTTTTATAAATAAATTTTAAAATAAAAAAGTAATTGAATAAAATATATTTTTTATTAATTTTTGAAGTTCCTACTTGTTGAGACTCATGGCGAGAAAATATGAAGGATGTGCTGTAGGGATAGACCTTGGCACAAATTATTCATGTGTTGCAGTATGACAAGAGCAACATTGTCGAGTAGAGATCATTCACAATGATCAAGGAAACAGAACAACACTTTTTGTTGCATTTACCAAAGATCAAAGGTTGATAGGCGATGCTACTAAGAATCAAGCTGCTGCCAACTCTAAAAATACCGTTTTTGGTAATTTCAATCCTTTTATTCCTTTAAAGTTCCAAAACCTAGTTACAAATTATTTGATAATTTCTTATTACACCCCATAGGTTTCTTAAGCACCTTGTGAATTTCCATTTTTGTCCCCAGTTTCCGGATGTGCGCATCTGGACGCACCCAATTTTTATAAAACGTGCTTTTTTCCAGGACTACAGATCTGGAATTTTTTCAGAACTTGTTTTTTTTTTAAAATCAGTTTTCTTGGTTGGTCGCAGATATTGTTTTATCTCCGCAATTCACATCCATATATAAAACAAAATGAAATTCATAAATAATAATAATAATGCTGTCATAGTACACAAATGCAATGTAATCAAAATAAAATACATAAAAACTAAAACTACTGTGTATGCTGAAGAATATCCCCTGGCTCCCCTCCTGCACTGCGCCTAGGTCGAGGTCCGCGGTCCTGACGTCCCCTCTGAGCAATCTCAGTAATCCTATCCATGGCACGTTTGACACCAGAGCCCTCCGGGCAATCACCGTCCACAATGGACTGCAGCGCTATCTGCTCTATATCAACAAAGCTAGGTACGAGATCCTGCGTCTGGTCCAGCTGAGACTGCTGCTCCTCTAATATCTCCCGATGAGCAGGTCTGGGAGGCGATCCCTCAGCAGTAGGCACCATCACCGGATGTGAGATCTGATAGAACCGAATGATGTACCCAGTAACAACACTCTAATCTCTCGGTGCTGGGGTCGCCCGCAACTCTGCCGGTACCAAGTGACTCTGGAAGTTAGCATATCTCTCACCTATCTGGGTACTGTGATGTGGAAGGTTGTGCTGGAGTGGCCTGTGATGTGGAAGGTTGTGTTGGAGAGGCCTGTGATGTGGAAGGTTGTGCTGGAGTGGCCTGTGATAAGGAAGGCTGTGCTGGAACTACCTCTGCTGGAGCTCCCTCTACTCTAGCCTTACTACGCCGTTCTGCGCAGACAGATGCATGCTGACTCACCCGTCCATGTCTCAAATGGTCCTCTCTCTCATCCATGTAATCTGCAACATAATAAGTAAATTAGAATTTAAAAAATAAAATAAACAAAAAATACAGATGTGCACATACAGAATTTTCAATATTTTTGAAGTAAGGTTAATTCCGGATGTGCACATACGAAATTTTTCAACTTTAAAAATTCTTCCTGGTCTGGACATCTGGAATTTTCTGCGAATTTCTAACTTTCAGCAATGGCCACTGTCCCATACCAGAGGGCATTCTAATGCCCTGATCGTCCATTTGAACCAGAAAAAAAATACCTACATTGTCTCTAAGCTATGTTATTCAACCTATATAACCGTTTCTACATCAGGGCATCGCATGAGAAGGCTTTCTTGACCACATAGGGGCCATCATAATTCGGAGTCCAATTGCCCTGAGAGTCGGTGAGAAACGATTGGATTTTCTTGAGTACAATGTCTCCTTCCTTGAAGACACGAGGTCGAACCTTTTTATCGAATGCTTTCTTCATCCGTTGTTGGTATAACTGGCTATGACATAGGGCAGTCATTCTCTTTTCTTCTATCAGATTAAGCTAGTCTAATCTACTTTGGCACCACTCAGCTTCTGTGAGCTTGGCCTCCATCAATATCCTTAATGATGGGATTGTTGATGTAAGCCCTAGAGGCCAATACTTTATGTACTTGTATCGAATTATTTATTAATAATAAAAGGCATTTTTTTTTATTATGTTTGTTTTTCCAAAATGATAAAGTCCCTAGAATAGCTAGTCCGTTTAACGAAATATTAAGTGTGACTTAATCATGAGATTCCATTAAACATAAGGACATTATTCTTAAAGTATCCATAGTTGAGCTTTAATGTGAAATGGGATAGCCTTAAAGCATTAAGACTATTATGTAGATAGAATGATGATCACATCTCATGGATCATGGATAAGGAGTTATCAAGTCTTGACATAGGTATGAATATTAGGAGTAATATTTATACTGGATTGACTCACTATGAGAGTACTACATAGAATGTTATGCAAAGTGTCATAAGTTACTCTCATGGTGATAGTGGTGTATATCACCCTTTGACCTGAAACCACTATGGATGCTAGATGTAGAGTCAAGTACTTTATTGTTGATCAAACATTATCCGTAACTGGAAGATCATAAAGACAGTTGATGGGTACTTCACAAAGCATGCTGAGGGACATGAGTGACCTAGATGGAATTTGCCTATCCTGCATAACAGGATAAATGTCTAAGGGCCCAATATTGAACTGGACAAGGATGACACAGTATATGCCTTGTGTTCAATATAGACATAAGGGCAAAACGTTAATTGTACACACAAGTACTATCACAGAGGTTTTGTCAGATCACATGACAATTTTGTGACTTGGGTAGCAGTGATGTGTTGCTAGATACCGCTCACTGTTTATTATGTTAAATACATGATTTAATATAATTGCCAACATCGCGAAATCCTACAGGGTCACACACATAAGGACAGTTAGAGAAGAGATAGAGTAAATAAGGAACACCGTAAGGTACGGTGCACTTAAGTAAATATGCAACACTGTAAGGGTCGGTGCACTTAAGTGGAATACGGAATGTGGTAAGGTACCGCGTGCTTAAGTGATAAATGGTACATCATAAGATATGGTGTACGTACACTTAAGTGGGCTTTTTAGCTTGTAGCCCACACAAGTAGTTCTATAAATTGAACCCTTGTGCATAAGCAAAAAGAAGTTGTTGAAACCCTAGCCGTATTCTCCCTTTCTCTCCCTCACTCAAAGCCTTCAATCGTAATCAGCTAGCACTGTGACTGAAAGAAGCTGTTCGTGTGGACTGAGTAGAGGCGTTGTTTATCGTACAACGCTCGTGATCACTCCCTCGATTCGGAATCAAAGGTTTCATCGCCACAAGAGGTAACCTTTCTATCACAAATCATGATATTTCGTAAGGATCGCTAAAGGGAAATTTTAATTTCCGCTGTGTTTAGATTGCAAATTTCCCTTCAGGGATCTCAACTTCTATGGGGAAAAATGCTTTCATGCCATATACTAGTGAGAAAGGGGTTGCCCCCGTTGAAGTTCGAACGGAAGTTCAATATCCATGAAGTGCGTGAGGGAGCATCTCGTGCCAGTCCTTATATGTCACGACCATTTTCTGGACAATTTTCTTAATATTTTTGTTGGCGGCTTCCACTGCGCCATTCATTTTTGGCCGATAAGGAGAAGAGTTATGGTGTTCAATTTTGAATTCATCACATAATTCCTTCATCATTTTGTTGTTTAAGTTGGACCTATTATCAGTAATGAGTTGACTTGGAACACCATAACGAAAGATGATATTATTTTTTATAAATCGGACGACCATTTGTGGGTTACATTGGCGTAGAATGCTGCTTCGACCCACTTGGTAAAGTAGTCAATGGTCACCAGAATGAACCGATGTCCGTTTGAAGCTTTGGGTTCGATCATTCCAATCATGTCGATTCCCCATATTGAAAATGGCCACGGCGAAGAGAGAGCCTTAAGAAGTGTCGAAGGCGTATGAATCTTGTCAGCATAAATTTGGCATTTATGAAATCTCTTCGCATACTTGCGGTAATCTGCCTCCATTGTGAGCCAGTAGTATCCCGCTCGGAGTATTTTTCTTGCCATCATATGTCCGTTGGTATGAGTACCAAAGGATCCTTCATGAATTTCTTTCATGAGTAATTTTGCTTCGCGCTCATCTACACATTTGAGTAGAACCATGTCGAAGTTTCTTTTGTAAAGTATATCTTGGTTGAGGAAGAAGTTGCCTGCCAGTCTACGGAGGGCCTTCTTATCTTTTCTTGACGATCCAAATGGGTATTCCCTTTCCTGCAGGAATTGTTAAATGTCGTAATACCAAGGTCTGCCATCAGTAGCAGTTTCGATTGCAAAGATGTAAGCTGGCCTGTCCAGGCGCATAATCTCAATTCTTGGTATGTCATTCCATGGATTAACTGTAATCATGGAAGAGAGAGTAGCAAGTGCGTCATCCATGTGATTTTCCTCATGAGGGATGTGATGAAATTATACTTTGTTGAAAAATGGCAGCAATCTCCTTGCGTAATCTTTGTAAGGGATCAATCCCTGTTGGCATTTTTCCCATTCTTCTTTGACCTGTTGATCACTAAGGCAGAATCTCCATACACGTGTAAATTCTTGATCCTGAGATCAATTGCTTCTTCGAGACCCATGATGCAAGCTTCATATTCAGCCTCGTTGTTTGTACATTTGAATACCAATCTGGCAGTGAATGGAATGTGGGTTTCGTTCGGAGTAACAATGATTGCCCCAACTCCGTTTCCATAAGCGTTGACTGCTCCGTCAAAGATGAGTCCCCAATGGGATCCTGGCTCTGGCCCTTCGTCTGGCAGTGGTTCGTCACAATCTTTCATCTTAAGATACATGACGTCTTCGCCTGGGAAGTCGAATGTGACAGATTCCTGATAACTAATAGGATGATGAGCCAAATGATCAACTAGGATACTTCCTTTGACGGCTTTCTGAGCGTGATACTCGATGTCGTATTCTGATAATAGCATTTGCCAACGAGCAATTCTTCTTGTCAATGCATGCTTTTCGAATACATATTTGATCGGATCCATTTCCGAAATGAGCCAGGTAGTATGACATATCATGTACTGGCGAAGACGCTTAGCTGCCTAAGCTAAAGCGCAGCAAGTTTTCTCGAGCATTGTGTACCGAGTTTCATAATCGGTGAATTTCTTGCTCAGATAATAAATAGAATATTCTTTTCTTTTTGTTTCATCTTGTTAGCCAAATATACATCCCATGGAGTCTTCCAAAACGGTGAGGTACATGATCAAAGGTCTTCCTTCAACTGGAGGAGACAAGATTGGTGGGTTTAACAAGTATTCCTTAATTTTATCGAAAGCTTCCTGGCAGTCTTCTGTCCAGTCATGACTTTGACTCTTTCGTAGAAGTTTGATTATTGGAGCGCATGTCGCGGTCATGAGGAATATGAACCTGGAGATATAATTTAGACGTCCCAGGAATCCTCGTACTTGTTTCTCCGTTTTTGGAGCAGGCATTTCTTGAATAGCCTTGACTTTGTCAGGATCGACTTCGATTCCCTTTTGGCTGACGATGAATCCTAAAAGCTTTCCTGATCGGACACCAAATGTGCATTTGTTAAGATTCAGCCGTAGTTTGTATTTTCTTAGACGTTGGAACAATTTTAGCAGATGTTCAACGTGCTCCTCTTCGGTCTTCGACTTGGCGATCATGTCGTCGGCGTATACTTCGATCTCTTTATGCATCATGTCATGAAAGAGAGTCGTCATTGCCCTTTGATAGGTTGCACCAGCGTTCTTTAATCTGAACAGCATTACCTTATAACAGAAGGTGCCCCATGGCGTGATGAAGGAAGTTTTTTCCATGTCTTCGGGTGCCATTTTAATCTGGTTGTAGCCCGAAAATCCACCCATGAAAGAAAATACCTTATATTTAGTTGTGCTGTCCACCAGCATGTCGATGTGTGGTAAGGGGAAGTCGTCATTTGGACTTGCTTTGTTGAAATCCCTATAGTCTACACACATTCTAACTTTTCCGTCCTTCTTTGGTACTGGCACTATGTTTGCCAACCACTGAGGATATTCTGAAGTAGCGAGGAAGCCAGCATCAATTTGCTTCTGGACTTCTTCCTTGACTTTGATAGCCATATCAGGATGAGTTCTTCTCAATTTCTGCTTGACTAGCAAGCATTCTGGCTTTAATGGTAGATGATGTTCCACGATGTCGGTATCCAACCTTGGCATGTCTTGGTAGGACCAAGCAAATACATCTGGAAATTCTTTGAGTAACGAGATCAGGCTTTTCCTTTCAGCCGAACTGAGCAGTGCGCCGATCTTGACTTCTTTCCTTTCCTCTTCTGAACCTAAGTTGACCGTTTCCAACGGTTCCTTGTAAGGTTGAATGGAATTCTCCTCGTGTCTGAGCAGTCTGGAGATTTCTTCTAGAATTTCTTCATCATCATCCTCTTCGGCTCGAATACCGGGAACTCAAAGTTAGGAGAAGGCATTGGATCACGTGTTTCAACAGGGTTAAAAATAGTAGATCTGTGCGATGATGATATTTGAAAACAAATTTAGAGAATGCAAAAGAAGTTTATGCAGATTAATTTTGAAAAATGTTTTTTTTGGTTGTTTTTAGGGATTACCATTTTCTGAAAAAGTAAAAAGGGAAAATAGCAATAAATGCGGAAGTATAGAATGACATTTTATTTATGATTTGTCGATTCTTGAAACACACAACCCTATAAAACAAAACTCTGTCACTTTGGGCTAAGTGAATAGGATATTTACAGCAAGTAAGCCCTATAAAACATTCCTTTCGGTCGGGCGAGATGAAAGGTCAAAATAAAGACTAGGCAATTACTTTGGAATGTGAACGATGTTTGAGACTTCAACAGCGACCCAATCGTAACAAACTCCATTGGAGATACATAAGTCGGGAACTTGTCTTCCCGGAGTAACCTTGGTGATAACATTGATTTCTGGCGGAGGAGGATCCGTAGAGTCTTCCGTCCATGCAGCTTGATCGTATGAGAAATTATCCTTCATTTCTTCATTGGTATTTTCAGGAGAGTCTCCCCATCCAGTTGGATGGATGTCCTCGATATTGATACGAGAACTTACGGGAGCCGTGTATTTGATTAGAAAGTTATACTTTCCACTTGGTTGTCCCAAGGTGTCCCAAGTCTCTATGGGGACTGATGAGTCATCCTCAGTAATGACGTTAATTTCTGGTAGTGCAAAGTTAAGGAAGGTATGACATGTGCCTCTTGCAACTTCCATTTGACGATGCTTAACATCTTCTCCATTTTCTTGATAAGGTCTCCATAACTCTGGTAGAAATGGTGAATCCTTCTCAGGGCCATTCAACAGATATTCATTCTCTGGCTGACTCTTATACCCTGTATTTCCTTCGTATGGCTCCCATATTGGCAGATCATCCATGGGATCATAGGAAGTATAGTCAAAGTTGTCGATCATCGGAGCGTCTTTCGGTGAGCTGTGAGGAGCATGATGTCCTTCGGAAATTTATTTGACTTCTGATTTTGGAATATATCCAGGACTGGAGATTGGAAAATCAAACGGCTTACGCATTTCATCCAGAGACATATATCCTTCTTCGTTGAAATAAGTCTTCCATTCCTCATTTGAATCTTCGGAGTTATCCGAGTTGTTTTCTTCAATGGTATGAACTTCTTGAGAAGTTGGGTGGACGAAGCCTCCATTGTGGAAGAAGTTTTTGATAGGACCAATATTTTTGTCCTTTTCTGTAGGTTTGGTCACCGCATGGGAGAAACCAAGACCTTTTCTGGCTTTATTGTCGGTGGGGATTACAACTTGCCCCCAACCTTTGATATCTTTGCTTTCCAGGGCTTGGAGAACATCTTTGTAGGAAGTGATTGACGTTCCTATTTCTGGCTGATTCTCATTGCTCACAGAGAGATCTTGGAACTGAGCTCCAATGACTTCTTCTGGTTCCAGATACGAGAATGATGATAAATTGCTGACGATTAGAGCTCTTTCTCCGTATACAGTCACCAATTTGTTGTTTTTCACAAACCTCAACTTCTGATGAAGTGTGGAAGTTACCGCTCCTGCTTCATGGATCCAAGGTCGGCCAAGCAAACAACTGTATGCTGCACGAATATCCATGATTTGGAAGGTAATTTGAAATATATGTGGTCCAATAGTTATGGGAAGATCCACTTCGCCGATAACTGCTTTTCTAGATTCGTCAAAAGCTTTGACTACGATCTCACTGCTCCTCATGGGAGGACCTTGAAAAGTCAATCTTGTTAGAGTTGACTTTGGCATTACGTTCATTGATGAACCTGTGTCTATGAGTACGCTGGCTAAAGCATCGTCGCTACAGTTGATTGTAATGTTTAATGCCATGTTATGACTCCTTCCTTCTTCAGGAAGATCTTCGTTGTTGAATCCAAATTGTTGAAATTCGTGATGCTGGAGACAATACCGTCGAATTGATTCACAGTTATGTATGGTTCTACGAAAGCTTGTTCCAAAACTTTCTGCAGAGCTTCTGAACTAAGCAAGAGAGATAACACCGAGATTCTAGAAGGAGTTTGTAGTAATTGATCTACGATATTGTACTTATTTCTTTGAATGAGCCTAAGGATTTCATCATTATCCTTTGTCGGCTCTGGATGACTTGATCGACCAATTGGCTGGTTGGGAACTTCAGCTTGAATTTCCTTGTCTTTTGCTAGTTCTCTAACTCCTCGATTGAAGATTCGTCCACTTCTAGTGACTCGACTGATGTCAGCAACGTTGACAATAGATGGAAATGGAATTTCCTTTTCGTTTTCGATGATTGTTGACCCGTAGTTGTACGGAATGGCTTTCTCTGAAGTATAAGGCACTGGGCCTGGCAAGTAGATGACCAAAGGGGTTAGACGAGCCTTTCGGCTGTCGAAAGTAACCTCTATAGGTGCTGGCTTGGGGATCTTTCCGCTGTCAAAGGGAACTTCCAAGCGCTTTGTTTCTTTGATAAGAGGGGTTATATTGACGACCTCTTTATCAGTTTCATAGTCCATAGGTTCGACTGATGAAACATCTTGTATCATGTTGATAGATTAAGACTCTTGAAGACGAGCAGTTCTTTTCTCTATTTGATCTTGAAGGTCCATGCGCACAATGATACAACCTTGTTAATTTGTTGAGCAAACCTCGCAATGTTCATATCTGTAAGGTGGCAAAAGATCGTATCCAGTTTGGATACGATGCATGTTGACTGCGTCTGCGTCCTGGAATTGGTCGTCGACAGTTTGTCGTCGAGCCGAAGTTCCACTGTTAAGACCAATTTGACCAGTTTGTTCATCCATATAGATTGAAAGCCACCAATGGTCCAATAATATTTGAAGATCTATTTGCACAGTCGCGACCCTTGATTATCTTCAGAGTATCCTGTGCAATTCTGATAATCGTGCGATGATAAGAACCCAAGTCTGACGTGCTTGGAGTGCAATTTTACTAAACTGGTATTCATTAGGCGAATGTCGAAGATTTGAATCATGTTGACCTGAGGATCATTCCTCCCATGGTAATCTTGAATCCATCCTAAATCTATGTGTCGTTGAAGGGCTTTCTGTATGAAGGAGCAACCCTGATTATTTTCTGAACAGACGGAGCAACCCTTGTAGTTATGCCGTGGTAAGTCATGAAGATGACTTTGTCTGGAGTGCAATGCAACCAGATTAATATTCATCGCTCGAATATCATAGTTTTGAACAATCCCTGGAGGAGTATCGATCAGATTAATTCCTAGGATTCTATGATCTTGGATCCAGCCTAGATCCATTTGTTCTTGAAGTGCTGCTTGCACTATTGTACAGCCCTGATTGTTCTTCGAACAAATATCACATTGATGATAATTATGAGGAGGTACATGACCATATCCGCTTTGCATGCAGTTCATTTTAACTAGGTTCCTTCCCAGTTGTCGAACATCGCGAATTTCGTAGAAACTGCCAAGACTTTGATCGTCAATCCAATTGACTGAGTTCTTTTCATGCTGTGGCGGCGGATTTGTTTGAACGTTAGGGTTAATATCTTTGAAAGATAAAACACCGTTCCTGACGAGTCTTTGAACGTCGTACTTAAAAGCTAGGCAATTCTCAATGTTGCAACCCTTCCCTCCTTGATGATAAGGACAAGATTGATCAGCTTTGTGCCATGGAGGGGGATTATCAGGAATCACAATAGGAGTCCTGGTTTGAATGTGCCCCTACTCTATCAAGAGTGGAAACAACTCAGCATATATTGTTGGTATCGAGTCAATGGCTGGAGCCATGGGATACCCATTGTTGTTGAATTGCAGACGAGCCTGCTGAAGAGGTTGTTGCCTTTGCTGATACTGTTGTTGATTAGGAGAGCTTCGAGCGATCTGAGGTTGATACGTCAGAGCTACTGATGAGGTAATAACAGGATATACCGTCACCGCTTGGCAAGGTGTAAATCTTTGTCGCAGTTTACCTATAAATATGTTGCTGATGTCTTGTTCCTTCTTTTTAGGAAAGGAACTTCCATACCTCTTACTACTGTTTGAAGGTTCAACGTCTTTTGTTAAACGTCCTTCTCTTACTGCCTCTTCCAAACGTACTCCCATGTTTACCATCTCGGTAAAATCACTAGGTGCGCTGGCGACCATTCGTTCATAGTAGAATGAACTTAGAGTCTTGAGGAAAATTTTAGTCATTTCTTTCTCTCCAAGAGGAGGAGAAATTTGAGCAGCAGTTTCACGCCATCTTTGCGCGTATTCCTTAAAAGTTTCTTTGTCTCTCTGAGACATTGCCCTGAGTTGATCTCGGTCAGGAGCCATATCCAAGTTGAATTTATACTGTTCAATGAAAGCTTTTCCGAGCTCTCAGAAATTATTGATATTTGTACGATTTAGCTTCATGTACCAACGAAGCGCTGCCCCAGTTAAACTGTCCTGAAAGTAGTGGATCAGAAACTGTTGATTATCCGTTTGAGTGGACATCTTTCGGGCGTACATTGTCAGATGACTTTGAGGGGAAGAATCCCCTTTGTATTTTTCAAAGTCGGGCACTTTAAACTTGTGCGGTATCTGAACATTAGGAACTAAGCAGAGATCTGCTGTGTCGCTTCTAAACAACTCTTGTCCTCTGATGGACTGTAATTCCCTTTGTATTGCTACGAATTGTTCTTGAAATTTGTTCATTCTTTCGACGATTCCTCCCCCTTCAGTGGGAGCAGGAGAATAATTCTGAACTTCTGGGGTAACATGTACCATTGGAGGAGGTACAGACATTACGGCTATCAGAGCTTCAGTGACCTGGAGTTTGTAACCTCCAGGTACGGGACTTCCCGTTCTTGCTAGTGCGTCTTTAAGAGTTCGAAGTTTGTAACCTTTAAACTGAGATGGTCCTGCGGCGTTTCTTAATTATTTTGAGAGTCGAGGATCATATCCTTTCAGGATAAAATCAGGTGGCATGCCCCAAGGTCGGCCCTTCGGCATAGCATACCTCGGATCTTTGTACGGAATCTCTTCAATCGGTGGAGAAACCACTTCGGAGATCACAGTTCTTTGATGAAGATTCTGAGCTATACTCAGAGCCTCGATCATTTCTTTGAGCTTATCCATTGTTACCTTAATGCCAGAGAGTTCCTCTTTCAATTCTCTGTTCTCGTCCTCGAGATCTTCCATTCTTTTCTGATGGGCGCCCCGAGTATTGTACGAGTGAGACAGGGTGACTCTAGAAAGACACGCGAGAATAAGACCCGATAAAGAAAAATGCAAATGATGCAAATGATGAATGATATGCAAATGTTTTTAGTTTAAAAATTGTTAATTTTCTTCTTTGTTAAAATGAAAGAACTGATTGAATGAGCTGTTGCGAAATATCACACAGAGATTTTATTGAATTGAAATATGTTACATTCAAGAGTACATTATTCAAAATGCGGGAAAGAAAACCAAAAATTCTAAAGCTCTCTTTGCTGTAACTTCAATTTGCTGATCCTTCTTCTACCTCTTGAGAGGGGCTTCTTCCATTTCTGGAGGATCATCTTCAGTTCTTTTCCAGGTGTAGAAGGTTCCACAGTTGCCATTAGCAGACATTAGCTCATCCTTTTCTGTGACATGGTACTCAAGTACCTCAATGAGTGCATCCTTTTCCTTCAGGAGACTCTGAATTTTTGCATTCTCACAGCTGAGAATCTGGTATTTGTTATTCCAAGAGCTTCTCTCTCTCTGAACTTTGTTAAAAGCTATCTGAAGCTTCTCCATATCCTTCATGAAGTAAAGAACAGTTTCCTTTAGTGGAAACACTCCTTGTCGAGGATAGGGCATCCTCAATTTCAATGCTCTGGCTTGTACCCATTGGAGATAAGGATCCAAAGAGACACAGTTAGGTTTTCCCAGAGATTCTTTTCCTTTCTTATGTACATGTTTCCAAGCATGCACAATATCACTCCTGATAATTCTGTCATCTTCTCCTTCCATGAAGAAGAGACCTTCTAGCTGAATATTGACGGGTGCATCTCTCATCGAATATCCCATTTGACGAAGAGTTAACTTTGGATGATAATTTATCCCTCCTTTGGTACTAATGAGAGGGACATTAGGGAAATTACCATAATTGTTGATGATCATAATTCTGCCGTAGACTTGATTAGACCAACTGATATCGGTATTGGTCAGAGACATGATCCTCTGAGACTAATGCATTCCACTTTTAACGTCCCAAAATGTTGATAACTTAGGTAAGTAGGAAGTGAACCATTTGTAAAGAAGTGATACACAACAAGTGATCATTCCTCCGCTGCGTAAATTCCTCAGATGAACTGAATGATAGGCATTTGCTAGCAGGGTAGGAACTGGATTACTGATTAGACAAATTTTAATCGCATTGATGTCGATAAAATTTTCTATGTTGGGAAAAAGGAATATCCCATAGATGAGCAACACATAGATGACTTCAAATGCCGCAGTATCCCTAATACTGGCAAAGTATAATGCTCGCTCGGTCAGAAACTTAGATGGTAAGCCCTTGATTCCCCCTTTGGAAATCAAGTAAGTTCTGACATTCGATTCTTCCAAGGCAAAGACTTTTGCAATGGTCGATTCCTTCGGCGTTCCTTCCATTCCAGAGAATGGGTCATTCTCATTAATAGGAATATCAATTAGATGAGAGTATTCTTCTAATGTTGGACTAAGCTGATAGTTGGGAAATGTGAAGCAGTGGTACACCGGGTCATAGAATTGGACCAGGGTAGCAAGAACTCCTTCTACCATATTGACCTTCAATAGAGGCAAAAGTCCTCCAAACTTTGCTCTAAATGCTTATGGATATGTTACTAGTTTTCCTAGTTTCTTCAAATCATCCAGCTTCGGACTCTTGAATGTAAACTTATGGGTTTTCCATCGCCCAAAGTCCATTTTGAAAACTGATAAATGCAACAGACGTTCGTTCAGTTCTTTTAAAGAAGAAAATCAACTGATGATTTTTTTTTTAAAAATGTTTTTAATTTTGATGAATGCATGAATGCAGCACAAAAAAACACGGTGAAAACATGGGTTTAAAGGTTCGTTGTCATGAGGCCAGAGCTCTACCCATTCCCAAAGGTTTTATACTATGGTAAAGATTTTTGTACCTGTAGATCATGTAAGTCAAGGTCAAGGGGTAAATGTTTACGAAATCCTCAGCGTTATGAGCATCCAATTGGAAATCACCGAGTTGTCGCGGAGTACGCTATAAACATCGATTTCCACTGGATACCTAGACTGATTTAGGGACTTTTAAGAGTTTACACGGTCGGGATTCGACTCCCTACAAGCTGTCTTAATTATGCCCTACCTATCTTAGAGAGCACTCAAACTCACACAGATGCGGCTTAATCGCATTCCCATTTTTGAGAGACCACCCCAAGGATATCAATTAAACATATATTTTGCGGAAGCATAAACATAAAGCAGTATAAAAGCAATTTATAAAAGCACGTATAAAAGCAGTATATATACATGTTCCTAATCCTAGGGCTTTCTATTCTAACAGGTTTTTAAAACAAAACAGTAAGAAAAACAAAAACAATGGTATCTCCCACTGTGGTCGCCATTTTTATGTAGCGCGGGTTTTGTGGTTTCGAAGCACAACCGATTAATGCTGCAGTTCGATTCATTTTTTATCCTATGAAGCTGATTAAGGAAGGGAAATAGATGTCTCCAATTAACCCTGCTTGCAAACTGAGTTTAAACAGATGACTGTTGGTTTATAGATGCTATCAAAAGTGTGGGTCCCCTTTAGAATTATTCACAATAGGTTTAGGATATATCTGTTGTTCTTGATATTTGTGGTGGTTCTCGGATTTTGGATTGGGAATGAGTTGAGATTTGGTAAGATATGTTTGTGTTTTTGGTGTTTTGAGGATTTTTTCTGATGTTTTTGGTATAGATCCGGGGACCTAATTGTTGTTTTTATTTGGTGTGCTCGCAAAGATCATACGACCTTCTGCCTACGTACTCCCAAAAAGAGAATTGAGGGATCAGAGCATCGTAGTTCCTCCTAAGGCTAAGGCTAGGAGGAGAGATTGGTTTTGTGTCTGGTTCAGAGCACAAAATGGTTGATGCTCAATGGTGGGCTTGATTTGAGTCCAAGCGAAAACTTTTGTAGTTTGGGGTGTTTTGAATTGCATAGCTCAAAGGGCTGAATGGGTTATATCTTGACTTGCATAGCTCAAGAAAGGTTGTGATAAGGTACCTTGAATTGCATAGCTCAAGGAGAACTGAATGGTTAACTTGAATTGGTTTACCTGACTTGCATAGCTCAGGAAAGCTGTGATTTGGGTGGATAGCTTAGTTAAAGTCCAAGACTATGACTGGTTGGAAGTGATCTTAGTTATAGTCCAAGTGTATGACTGATTAGCTTAGTTAAAGTCTAAGACTATGACTGTATTGATTGGAATGACTGTTGTAGAGGCCGACTTAAAAACTAAGAGTCGTCATCCTATTTTTTAAGGCAAATAAGGATAAACCTAAAATCCTAGGGTAGAGATTCCAAGTTAGGGGGTACGTTAAGTGGGAGGAAGGTGTTAGGCACCCTTCACTTCTATTATACCTAATAGGATCTTTTTAAAGATTTTATTAGAATAATTGTTTGGTTTTCAAAAATATTTTATTTATTTATATTTAAAATAACAATCCAAAATTATAAAATTAAATCCAGAGACATAAGAAATTAAATTTGTGCTCGCCAGGGTCCTTTGACCCTATGCCTACGTACCCTCATAGTGAAGGATCAGAGCGTCGTAGTTCCTCTACCCCCTATCCCCTAATCCTATTCCTTTATTTATGCTCTCGGAAATTAGAGCTCTATCCCTTACTATATCCCAAAATCTAACTCCTTAATATCCCTAGTTTAAGTTGATATCCCTTATCCCTTATTTATATTTTTGGATCTTAAGAGTTCTATCCCCAAAAGTTTTATCCCATTTCTATCCCTAATTATCTCTTTTAATTCCAAAATTATCCTAAGAAAAAATTCTAATTAAAATTTAATTAATCCATTTATAAAATTATTCCACAATATATATTTAACAAAGTATGAAAATTAATTAAGCAAATTTATTATAAAAAGTTTATTAACCAAGTTTCATCCCAATTATTTAAAAGAATGAATAACTAAAAAAAAACCTAAATAATTAATTATAACAAAATCTCACCCCAAATTTATTAATTATAATAATTATATAAGTAATTATTTAATTGTTATTATTTTATTTAATTCCTAATTTGTATTCCATCGCCATTATTTAGATGATTTTTTATTGATCCGTTTATTAAATTAATCCCAATATCCTTAGTTGATAGTTATCATAAAATATTAATTAATTAATATGAACCATAATCCTAATTAATAATTAAACGTTAGTCAATCCCTAATTATTCTAATTATTTGTTGTATTATTTTTTTATACTGATTTTGAATTCCTAAACGATTATTTAATTGTTTTTATTTATCAACTAATTAACTAGCAATCTAATTATCATAATTATAGAAGTCAATATTAAAATAAAAAATCAAATAAAAACCAAATACTAAACATGCTAATTAAACATTAAGAGAATGTTAATTTGTTGTTTATTTCCGTGATACATAGATTGCTTTTTTCCTTCCACTGTTTAATTAGTTCTCTCGATTTTAGTGTGCAATTACTCCTTTTTTTTTAACAATAGTAACTTATTAATTTTTACAATAGTTTTTTTAGAAGAAAAATCATACATAGTACATTAATTTATGAATATATACAAGTGATGTTTCTCAAATTTTCTGTTATTACCTGACAATAGTCTTTTAAAATGAACAATTACTAACTGATGTTTTATACTAGTTTTATAACATGTATCGATAATCATATCCTACCTATATAAGCTATAACCATATATTAAATCTTTCTTGGTATTTGTTAAAAGAAAGTTATTTAAAATTACTATTTTTTTATTGAAATGATTAAGATAGTTCATAAGTTTTCTTTGTAAAATCATAATTATTATGACTATTAGAATTGAGAAAATTCTATATCAACATAATCCGTAACCCCACAACACAAACATCAACCAAAATATGAGAAACCGACCTACGAGGAGGAGGTTGTCCCCGGTAAAAAAATGAGATTCCATTTTGAATCTTTTGCTTTCTCCACGCCACCAATTCCTTTCGCCTTCTCCATGCCACCAACACCACTAGAAAACTGTGTTTTAGAGTCGGCTATTTGCAAACGCTAAAGTATAAAAAACGGACGCTAACATGTTTTTAGCGTCGGTTTAGAGTCGGTGTCGGGCCTAGGATAAAAGGTGTGAGCTAATGGGTAGCGTCGGCTTACATTAACCGAGGCTAAATAGCGTCGGTTAAACCGAGACTAAATGGACACTAAATTAGCCAACGCTATATTGTTTCAAAAGCATGGAAAGTCAACGATTATGCTTAGCGTTGAACACCCCGGCTCTAAAGTCAACAACATAAAAGTCAATATTTTATAGCACCGGTCTAGCCAACTCTAATTAGCGTAGGTTCTGCCGACTCTAAATAGCGTAGGTTCTGCCAACTCTATGGTCAACTGATAAAAGTCAATAAAAACTTTTAGCATCCGTCGAGCCGACTCTAAATAGCGTAGGTTCTGCCAACTCTATGGTCAACTGATAAAAGTCAATAAAAACTTTTAGCATCCGTCAAGCCGACTCTAAATATTCATAAGTTCGGAATATTCATAATTCATAAGCCCACTGTTATGAACACTAAATATTCATAAGCCCATTAATGCTTGTCTCAATGCATTCACCAAATATTCATAATTCAAAATATGAACATTATTCAAAGTTCAGAATATGGACAAGCTTCATAATATCGTAACTTTCCAAAAGTTATGCAACCTTCATAATATTGTAAAGTTGATTACAAAATAAAGTAGTCATATCTACAACAAAATAACCCTGTAATAACTCGGAATATATTCAAGATCAAGTCTCAAAACCGTACACAAAAAGTAATCACATCCGAGATTAATTTGTTCTACTAAGCGTGCAAGATCAAGTCCCAAAAAACATACACAAAAAGTAATCACATCCGAGATTAATTCGTTCTACTAAGAGTGCAAGATCAATCTTCATCTAATGATTGATCGTCCAAATCATTATCATAATGATGAGGATGTGATCCAATAGTTGAAACGTCAAATTTCTTCATAAATTCTTTCCAAGCATTCATCTCCATCTCCATCTTCTGTGCAGTTTCGGTAGCAACTTTTCCAGCCTTAGTAGTACCTTGAATAACTTCGTTAGCCTCTTGTAATCGAGCCGTTGCAGCCTCGGCAATTTGTTCAGCTCTAATTCTAGCTGCTCTTTCAGCTTCTAATGAAATCCCAAACATAAAATGTTGAGTTTGAGATTGTTGGGTAAAACTTTTTGATCCACGTTTTAGATTAATAGCTAAATCTTCCGCGCCATAAACCCGACCACGGTTACGACCCCCAGCAGCCTCTGTCCATTGCTGATTTACACGTTCTCCATCTAACACTTGAACAACATCTCCATTCCCTTCTTTAGTTGGCTGAAGTTCTGCATCAAATTTCTCTTTAAAAGTCTTCTGCACAATAGAAAAAGTAGCTAACATGTTAAAATTAAATGGATTCAAACTTAACATTTGAAACTTCCAAAAATATTCAAAAACATGTTCTGTTTTAATGTTGTTCTGTTTTAATGTTCAACTGTACTATGACAAGATCCTATTACCAAAAAAGTAACAGACAGCCAAAAGCACACAATTGCACCTTGGTTTCGAGTGAAAATCTGCATTACACAATTCCTAAAACCAATCAACCAATAAGATACAATTGAAATTCAAGAGAAGCTATTAAGCTTCTTCGGTTGGATCATGTAATAATGTGAGTGTACTACTAATTTGAGATATGGCTAATATATATACACATTGTTGGACATCATCTCCAAACCATGTAACACCCCTTTTCTATACCCCAAAATAATCACATAATCATTTAGGCACATATTAAAAATTTCGTTAGAGTATAATTATAAACATAGTATAAAAGAGGTATGTCACATTATACATGAAATTAAAACATCCAACACCTGCTCAACAATTGATATGCAACAGTGGGGTAACTTTGCAACAGAGGAACTTAGTCCTTACACCCACATCTCAATATTTAGAGTAAAAGCGAAAAATCTAAACATTGAATAACATTAAACATATATATATATATATATATATATATATATATATATATATATATATATATATATATATATATATATATATATATCATCAAGTATTATCCACCAACATAATTCATGTTTACATAAACATTCATCGACAAGGTACATGTACAAACGTATCACAAAAGAATCATATACATCCTAGCTACCCGGTGCTACATATCAGAGCCGACCGACCAAAAGAATGAAGACACGCTTCACAAAAAGCCCACCAGCATACCTACTCTGCAATGCCTCATAGAGCATCATAAAACAGCAGAAGGGTGAGAAATATTATCATAATAACAATGCATATAATTATATATTTTAGCATAAAAATACACATATTCTACATTCTCACCACAATTCATCACAACTCACTCATATACATCACAATGTATATATATACAAAACCAAGCATATTCATCATGCATACTTTCACAATTCTTATCATTCCACATAAACATACATATTCATGTTTATTCATCAATGCATAATTATAAAGATGATAAATGCAAATCATAGAGACCGACTCACGACTCTATGCAAATGCAATGCGGTACCGACTCAATCATCTCAAGTTCACTCAGGAACTTATTGGAACCATCGCTCGTTACCAATGTAACTCCCCGTCGGGCCTATGATGCTCACCCATTGCTCATACCTCACATAGGCACACAATGTTTATGGATCGCTCACACCTCACCTAGGCACACAATCGTTAGTAATCATCGCTCACACCTCACATAGGCACACGACGTTACAACGGATTCTCATTAGAATCACTCAACACAAGAATGTACATCATTATGCTTCACATACAAAATGACTCAAGACATTCTTGAAATGCATACATATTCACAATATATTCATGCATTCATCTCATACAATCACATACAATCTATATACATTCACATCAATGCTCTATTGTATGATTCACATCTAACACAATGCACATATTTGCCATAAAGCCATAAACCATCATCACAACATTCCATCATGTATATTCACATCATATAACGGCCCCCAAGCTACACGTTACATATTAAAACATATAGCATGATAACACGTCAATCGCACACATTGTACGCGATAAAAACCCGACAACCCGACGTTTTTCCAAAAAGACGAATTAATTAAATCATCTTTTACTTTCCAAACCATTTTTAATAGAAAGAACTTTTCATTAGCTTTCCAACGCTTCAAACGGGGGTCAAAACGGACTTACGGTTCAAAAGTTATGAAGGAAACAAAATTGGACATTTTGGAAATTCTGTGACCATGCGCCGACGCATGAAGTTTGGAGGTCGACGCATGAACCTGGGAATTTCGCCCAGGTCAGTGCATGAATTCATGAGTCGACGCACAGTTGCAGAGGTTAGCGCACGAGGTGCAGATTTTGCTGAAAAATCAGTTTTCGATCGTTAAATGCCTTCCGGACCTCCGATTTCGATTCCGTAAAAAGCTGTGATCTCAGAATTCAAAATACTACAATATTTTCACCATTAAAAAGCCATCCAACACATTTTCCATTTTTAAAATATTTTGAAACATAATTTTATCAATTTATTCACACCCCAAAACTCAATCAACACCTATGGGAACATACCAACAAGTATCCCAACTCCAAACTCATTTTTACACCAAATAGATAACACACATATCAGTACCCAAACCTCAAACAACATCAACAACACATTTATGCATACAAAATCATGTTTTGATCATCATTCACAACATTTTCTACATTTAGGGTTTATACAAAAACTCATAAAAATCAACAACAACAACAACACAATCATACATAATGATATACATTGATGAGATAATAAGATTTCACACCCTTACCCGGATTCCAAGCTTGCTAGATGATTGTTCTTGATGGTTTTCTAGGTTTTTCCAAGTTTTCTCCTCTTTTCTCTTCTTCCTCTTTCTTTCTCTTCTTTCTCTCTCTGTTTTTCTTTTCTTTCTCTTTCTCTCTTATTTCTTCTTCTTATCTCTTTTTCTTTTCTATTCCTTTTCCTACTTTCTTTTTTTCTCATTTTCTTTTCTTATTTTCTACCCAAATTCAATTAATTCATTTTCTCACATAATTCTACACTTAATCACTTTTCTACCAATTTTACTAAATTTCTCACATAATTCTATTACCACTAAATTTCTAACTTACCATTAATTGATAAATGTCCAAAATACCCTCCATTCTAATTTTCCCCGAAAACTCTCAAAAACTGTAAAATATCATAACATGTCAACATAGCATATTAACACACCAATTTCACAAATAAAATAATTTATCACTCAATTTAAATAAAAGACTTAACAAAATAGGAATAATCGAAATCGGGGCGTTACAACTCTCCCCCACTTTAGAAATTTTCGTCCTCGAAAATATTACCTGATTCAAACAACACCGGATACGACTCTCGCATCCTACTCTCTAGTTCCCAAGTCATATTGCCTTCCGCAGCGCCTCCCCACGCTACTTTCACAAGCGCAATATCCTTGCCTCTTAGCTTCTTAACTTCACGGTCCAAAATTCTAATCGGTAAAGCTTCAACCGTAAGGTTATCTCTCACTTCAACCTCGTCCATAGGGATAACATGTGACGGATCCGGAACATACTTCCGAAGTTGCGAAATATGGAATACATCATGCAAATTCGAAAGATTCGGAGGCAACGCCACACAGTAAGCCACAACACCAACTCGTGCAGAAATCTGATACGGACCAATAAAACGAGAAGTCAACTTCTTTGACTTCAAAGCACGACCCACACCCGTAACCGGCGTAACTCTCAAAAACACATGGTCGCCTTCTTGAAACTCAAGATCTTTCCTTCTCTTGTCATGATAGCTCTTTTGTCTACTTTGAGAAGTTTTCATCTTTTCACGAATAAACTTCACTTTCTCCGTCGTTTGTTGTACCATCTCCGGTCCAACTATCGTCCTCTCACCGGTTTCATGCCAACACAATGGTGTTCGACATCTCCGACCATACAAAGCCTCAAATGGTGCCATACTTATACTTGAATGAAAACTGTTATTGTAGGTGAACTCAATCAACGCCAAATAACTATCCCAAGCACCACCTTGCTCGAGCACACAAGCACGCAATAAATCCTCCAACGATTGAATTATCCTCTCGGTTTGACCATCCGTTTGCGGATGATAAGCCGAACTCAATCTTAGCTTAGAACCCAAAGCCTTTTGTAAACTCTCCCAAAACCTCGATGTAAATCTAGGATCTCTATCCGATACAATACTCTTAGGAACTCCATGTAACTTCACAACCACAAGAACATAAATCTCGGCTAACTTCTTCAAAGGATAACTAATATTAATTGGAATGAAGTGACCAGATTTAGTAAGCCTATCAACGATTACCCAAATAGCATTATGACCTCTTTGCGTATTTGGCAATCCCGTAACAAAATCCATCGATATACTATCCCATTTCCACGCCGGAATGTCCAACGGTTGCATCAATCCACTAGGCTTTTGATGTTCCACCTTAGACTTTTGACAAGTTAAGCACGCATACACAAATTGAGCCACATCCCTCTTTAATCCGGACCACCAAAAGATTTTCTTCAAATCTTGATACATTTTATTCGCTCCCGGATGAATACTCAAGTTACTTCGGTGTCCTTCTTCCAATATCATCTTTTTTAACTCCGCATCATCGGGAATACAAATACGACCACGGAATCTCAAAACTCCAAAATTATCAACCTTGAAGTCCTCATTCTCATTCATCATCAAATCAACGAACTTCAAATCCAACTTTTGCTTTTCACATACGGTTGCAAGAAAATCATTCGTAACATGTAGCATACCAAGTCTCACACTTCTCGGCGTCATTTCACAAACCAAACTCAAGTCTCTAAAATTCTCCAAAAGTTCTCATTCCCTCATCATCAATGCGGACATATGTAACGACTTCCGACTCAAAGCATCGGCCACCACGTTTGCCTTACCCGGATGGTAATTCAAACCAAAATCATAATCCTTCAAAAGCTCTAACCACCTTCTCTGTCTCATGTTCAATTCTTTTTTATCAAATAAATATTTCAAGCCCTTGTGATCACTAAAAACTTCAAATCTTGCACCATAAAGATAGTGCCTCCAAATTTTCAAAACAAACACCACTGCCGCTAACTCCAAGTCATGTGTAGGATAATTCTTTTCATGCACTCTCAATTGTCTTGAAGCATAAGCCACAACTTTTCCATCTTGCATCAAAACGCCACCTAAACCAGCCAATGAAGCATCACAATACACAACAAATGGTTCCGTCGGATTTGGCAAAATCAAGATCGGAGTCGTTGTCAACCTTCTTTTTAGCTCATTGAAACTCTCTTCACAATGAATATCCCAAATGAAAGCCTTTCCTTTACAAGTCAATTACGTTAATGGAAGTGCCAACTTCGAAAATCCCTCAATAAACCTCCGATAATAACCCGCCAAGCCTAAAAAGCTTCGAATCTCCGTAAGCGATCTAGGAGGCTCCCATTGCATCACCGCATCAATCTTGGATGGATCAACACTAATACCACTACCGGAAATAACATGCCCAAGAAAACTTACTTCCGACAACCAAAATTCACATTTCGACAACTTAGCATACAATTGTTTCTCTTTCAAAATTTGTAACACAATCCTCAAATGCTCTTCATGCTCCTCTTGAGACTTAGAGTAAATCAAAATATCTTCGATGAACACAACCACAAAATGATCTAACTGTTCATGAAAAATACGATTCATGTATTCCATAAACACACCCGGCGCATTAGAAACCCCGAATGGCATCACAGAATATTCGTAATGGCCATACCGTGTCCTAAAGGCCGTCTTTTGAATATCCTCTTCTTTCACACGAATCTGGTGATATCCCGATCTTAAATCAATCTTGCTAAAAACACGCGCACCAACCAATTGGTCCATCAAATCATCGATCCTTGGAAGCGGATACTTGTTCTTAATTGTCACCTTGTTCAATTGTCGATAATCAATGCATAACCGCATACTCCCATCCTTCTTCTTTACCAACAATACCGGAGCACCCCAAGGAGAAACACTTGGCCTTACAAATCTCTTATCCAACAAGTCATTCAATTGCTTCTTCAATTCTACCAACTCCGATGCCGACATACGATACGGTGCCATCGAAACCGGTCTAGTACCCGGAACTAGATCAATAGAAAACTCAACTTCTCTTTCCGGCGGTACATCCGTAATATCCTCCGGAAACACTTCTGGAAAATCACACACCACTGGGAACACATCGAGCTCCACTTTACTCTCCACCGACAATGATGCAAACAAACCGAACAATTGAGCTTCGTCCGCTAAAAGTTTCTTCAACTCTTTAGTGGATAGGAAACTCTCATCTTCATCATCTTCCAAAGAAGGAAACCTCACTAACTTGTGATAGCAATCTATATGAACTCGATTAAATTGCAACCAGTTCATACCCAAGATTACTTCCAATCCCTCCAACGGCAAACACACTAAATCCATAATGAAGTCTTTACCATACATGGTCAAAGGACAACTTACACACACTAAAGACGTAGTTACCGACCCTGAAGCAGGAGTCTCAATAACCATCTCACCACCCCAAGAAGTCATAAACAAATTCAAACGCTTAGCGCACTCATGAGAAATGAATGAATGAGTCGCTCCCGTATCAATAATAATAACTAAGGGGGTACTATTAATAAAGCATGTACCTTTAATCAAACGGTCTGCACTAGTAGTGTCCGTCCCCGCTAATGCAAACACCTTTCCGCCCGCTTGAGCTTGTTTCGGCTTAGTACACTTAGTACTAATATGACCCACTTCTCCACAATTATAGCACTTCACCATATTCCTTCTACAATCGGTAGTAGCATGCCCAAGGCCTCCACAGTAAGAACATTTCACCCCGGTCTTCCCGCACTCAAATGATTTATGACCCATTTCACCACACTTGTAACACTTAACGGAACCGGAACCTCCTCCTCCAGATCTCTTCTCAAAGTTTCCCTTATGCTTGCCCTTACCAACGGGCGTCACATAAGGTCCACTTCTAGCTTGTTGCTTTCCCTTCCTCTCATTCAAACTTTTGAAATGTGTAGAACGAGCCTTGCTATCTTCCTCGAAGATTCTACAACATTCCGTCAAATCCGTAAACCTTCTTATCCTTTGATATCCTACCGCTTGTTTAATCTCAGGACGCAAACCATTCTCATACTTAATACACTTTGAGAACTCAGCAGTAATTGCAGCATAATGAGGATGGAATTAAACCAACTCCACAAACTTAGCAGTATAGTCCACCACGAACATACTACCTTGTTTCAGTTCAAGGAACTCCATCTCCTTCTTCCCTTTCACACTTTCAGGGTAATACTTCCTCAAGAACTCGGTACGAAATAAATCCCAAGTTATCTCTTCATCATCCACTTCAAGAACTTGACGCATACCGACCCACCAATTGTCGGCTTCTTCCTTCAGCATGTGAGACCCAAGCCTCACCTTATTCTCCTCCGCACAGTCCATGACTCTGAAGATCCTTTCAATCTCTTTCAACCAAATTTGAGCACCATCGGGATCAAATCTTCCTTTGAAGACCGGTGGTTGATTCTTCCTGCACTCGTCATTAGCATTCACGTTCGGCGTACCTTGCACCGCCCTAGTCATTGCTTCCAAAGCAGTAGCCATCGCATTATCGTTTCTACCAGCCATATTCTGATTATTCCCAAAAATGACAACAAGGTTAAACAACAGTTCAACCATCACAACAACAAGACAGACACAACTGACTCAACACTGGCTCTGATACCACTTAATGTAACACCCCCTTTCTATACCCCCAAATAATCACATAATCATTTAGGCATATATTAAAAATTCTGTCAGAGTATAATTATAAACATAGTATAAAAGAGGTATGTCACATTATACATGAAATTAAAACATCCAACACCTGCTCAACAATTGATATGCAACAGTGGGGTAACTTTGCAACAGAGGAACTTAGTCCTTACACCCACATCTCAATATTTAGAGTAAAAGCGGAAAATCTAAACATTGAATAACATCAAACATATATATATATATATATATATATATATATATATATATCATCAAGTATTATCCACCAACATAATTCATGTTTACATAAACATTCATCGACAAGGTACATGTACAAACGTATCACAAAAGAATCATATACATCCTAGCTACCCGGTGCTACATATCAGAGCCGACCGACCAAAAGAATGAAGACACGCTTCACAAAAAGCCCACCAGCATACCTACTCTGCAATGCCTCATAGAGCATCATAAAACAGCAGAAGGGTGAGAAATATTATCATAATAACAATGCATATAATTATATATCTTAGCATAAAAATACACATATTCTACATTCTCACCACAATTCATCACAACTCACTCATATACATCACAATGTATATATATACAAAACCAAGCATATTCATCATGCATACTTTCACAATTCTTATCATTCCACATAAACATACATATTCATGTTTATTCATCAATGCAGAATTATAAAGATGATAAATGCAAATCATAGAGACCGACTCACGACTCTATGCAAATGCAATGCGGTACCGACTCAATCATCTCAAGTTCACTCTGGAACTTATTGGAACCATCGCACGTTACCAATGTAACTCCCCGTCGGGCCTACGATGTTCACTCATTGCTCACACCTCACATAGGCACACAATGTTTATGGATCGCTCACACCCCACACGGGCACACGACCCGATCGCTCACACCCCACATGGGCACACGATCCGATTGCTCACACCTCACCTAGGCACACAATCGTTAGTAATCATCGCTCACACCTCACATAGGCACACGACGTTACAACGGATTCTCATTAGAATCACTCAACACAAGAATGTACATCATTATGCTTCACATACAAAATGACTCAAGACATTCTTGAAATGCATACATATTCACAATATATTCATGCATTCATCTCATACAATCACATACAATCTATATACATTCACATCAATGCTCTATTGTATGATTCACATCTAACACAATGCACATATTTTCCATAAAGCCATAAACCATCATCACAACATTCCATCATGTATATTCACATCATATAACGGCCCCAAGCTACACGTTACATATTAAAACATATAGCATGATAACACGTCAATCGCACACATTGTACGCGATAAAAACACGACAACCCAACGTTTTTCCAAAAACACGAATTAATTAAATCATATTTTACTTTCCAAACCATTTTTAATAGAAATAACTTTTCATTAGCTTTCCAACGCTTCAAACGGGGGTCAAAACGGACTTACGGTTCAAAAGTTATGAAGGAAACAAAATCGGACATTTTGGAAATTCTGTGACCATGCGCCGACGCATGAAGTTTGGAGGTCGACGCATGAACCTGGGAATTTCGCCCGGGTCAGCGCATGAATTCATGAGTCGACGCACAGTTGCAGAGGTTAGCACACGAGGTGCAGATTTTGCTGAAAAATCAGTTTTCGATCGTTAAATGCCTTCCGGACCTCCGATTTCGATTCCGTAAAAAGCTGTGATCTCAGAATTCAAAATACTACAATATTTTCACCATTAAAAATCCATCCAACACATTTTACATTTTTAAAATATTTTGAAACATAATTTTATCAATTTATTCACACCCCAAAACTCAATCAACACCTATGGGAACATACCAACAAGTATCCCAACTCCAAACTCATTTTTACACCAAATAGATAACACCCATATCAGTACCCAAACCTCAAACAACATCAACAACACATTTATGCATACAAAATCATGTTTTGATCATCATTCACAACATTTTCTACATTTAGGGTTTATACAAAAACTCATAAAAATCAACAACAACAACAACACAATCATATATAATGATATACATTGATGAGATAATAAGATTTCACACCCTTACCCGGATTCCAAGCTTGCTAGATGATTGTTCTTGATGGTTTTCTAGGTTTTTCCAAGTTTTCTCCTCTTTTCTCTTCTTCCTCTTTCTTTCTCTTCTTTCTCTCTCTGTTTTTCTTTTCTTTCTCTTTCTCTCTTATTTCTTCTTCTTATCTTTTTTTCTTTTCTATTCCTTTTCCTACTTTCTTTTTTTCTCATTTTCTTTTCTTATTTTCTACCCAAATTCAATTAATTCATTTTCTCACATAATTCTACACTTAATCACTTTTCTACCAATTTTACTAAATTTCTCCCATAATTCTATTACCACTAAATTTCTAACTTACCATTAATTGATAAATGTCCAAAATATCCTCCATTCTAATTTTTCCCGAAAACTCTCAAAAACGGTAAAATATCATAACATGTCAACATAGCATATTTACACACCAATTTCACAAATAAAATAATTTATCACTCAATTTAAATAAAAGACTCAACAAAATGGGAATAATCGAAATCGGGGCGTTACAAACCACACCGACAATGATATTTAAGAACCTCACATGCTTCAAAGTTGGTTATAAATTATAATCCTGTAAGAAAAAGACATTAACATGCAAATACCAGCTACACCATGAACAAAATCACACTGTCTTTCATTTACATTGTACTAGTACCGAAATGAAATGTTGTTCAAACAGGATTAAAAAACATTCCAAAAATATTCCAAAACAGGTCTTCAACAGCAGTAACATTAATGCAGTAACATTTACGAGAACTTACGTAAGTAGATGCAACACGATTGTCAACCCAGTCACCATTTTTCCTCTCGTGCATTTTTAAAAATAACTCATCAGGACGCACATCCCTTTGAAGTTCACGTGACTACAAATAATCAAATAATCAAATAATCAATACAGAACTTATGTTATTACAAAACCATATTATATGTCATTGAATTTCACACAAAACACGATAATTATTATTTGTTTTTCTAAAGAAATTCAGATCCCTTAAGATTAGAATGAAAATTATTGATAAACAAGACCCTTTGAGAGATTCACATACAAAACATGAAAATTATTGATAAAACAGAGAAAAAAAAGGTAAAAATGAAAACTTAAGATTAGAATGAGAATATATATGACTTACCCAGTACCAGATGGTTTTATGATAACCTTTCCATTCTCATCTATTGTTGGCACAAGAGGTTCTTGACCCACCGCCTCAACTTCGTCATCATCATCATCCATATCTTCCTCATCCTCCTCCTCATCTACCATATTTGAAGGGTTAGCCATTGTTTGAAGGTTTATACTTTGAGGGCCAGCCATTGTTTGATGGGTTAAAGTCGGAGTAGGCATAAACCTACATTCCTCAGAGGTAGCGGCATGAACATGTGCAGGTGTTGGTACTACATTTGGAGCTGGTGTTGGCACCGACGATGCAGCCTGCACGGACGATGTTTTCTGAGCTGATGTTGGCACCGACGATGCAGCCTGGACGGATGATGTTTTCTGAGCTGATGTTGGCACAGACGATGCAGCCTGCACGGACGATGTTTTCCGAGCTGATGTTGGCACCGACGATGCAGCCTGCAAAGACGATGCTGCCTGAGCTGTAGTTAGCGTCGACGATGCAGCCTGGACGGACAATGCTGCGTGAGCTGTAGTTGGCGTCGACAATGCGGCCTGGACGGACGATGCTGCCTGATTTGATGTTGGCATTGACGATGCTGCCTGAGTTACTTTATTAGCAGGTGTCTTAACGGTAGGCTTCTTGTTAATTATGCGATTTCGTTGTTCTTGAAGTTTTCCTGGTACTAATACCTTAGCTTTCCCACCTCTTTTAGTCATCTGTTGTCATAAAAAAATAAAAGGATTAGTTTTCCTGCAAACAACTGAATACACTAGGCGAGATGTAATTATCAGTTTTCCTGCAAAAATAAAAGGATTAGTTTTCCTGAAAAAATAAAAGGATTAGTTTTCCTGCAAAAATAAACAGATAGAGCAGCTTTAGTAGTATGCTGGGAGTTGGATGCCAGAGCAGCTTCAGTAAGTGCTGGGACTTTTGATCACTTGCGGTTAGTTCAGATGAAAATGCATGTATGAGTTGAAAAAATTAGAATGGAATGTATGCATGGAGACAACTGTTCTGTTGCTAGGTAGCTTAACAATTAAGACAATTACATTCAACTCCTGTAATGGCTCTAATGGTTGCACCAAAGCCTTGAGTTTATAGACAGTTCTCAAGCATAATAGTTTATAGACAGTTAATAAGATTAATGCTTAAGTTTATAGACAGTTCTCAACCTGATTCCTAATTCACACTCCAACCATTTCAAACTGCAGTTATTATTCCAATAACAGTACATCTGGTATTTCTCTCTCAGGCACACACATAAATAAGATGAAATAGAGTGCAACCATTTAGTATAAGAGTTTGCATAAATGTATACAACTTCTGCTGCTCGTACAATTTTGAATCAATACATACACAACAAGAGATAGAGGAAAAGTCAAGGAAATACACATGCTCAAATGTTGCAACTACTGTCACGAAATGCAAATGATATTAGAATATTTAAGATGCATATTAACCTTTGCAATCATGCTTGTTTTAAAATGCCGAGTGGAAAAAGAATGACTTGGAAAATATCATAATGGAGAGTAGTTTGTGGATAAATGAAATAAACAAATGATGTGATTATCACTACAATGAAAATTCATTGTATTAAAATATTTGCTAAGCAAATTCTTAGCAAACCACACTAACCACTTACATCAGAATACACACACTGTGGCTGGAAAAGAAACATTATTTATTAACAACATACTAGTTCTCAAGCATAATAGTTTATAGACAGTTAATAAGATTAATGATACTAGAAGATACATGCAAAACATCCAAAGAAATGGTCTATAAGAGGTCTTAAATTCACTATAAATACTAGTTTAATATCCAAACATTTCATAGACTCCAAAAAACATGATAACACAAGTGTAGTTGCCTTTGGATGTTAGTGTTGTATTGTTTGATTGATCAATGTCCTCTATCTACTTCACTAAGAGAACGATCAAAAATTTCTTCAAACACATCTACTTGTGAGTTATCACGCAAACAAGGTATTGATTCAATTTCTACAATGGATAGCACAGGTAACATCCCATCAGATTGATAAGGTACTTCATCCTCTATGTTGTCAATCTCCACGCGACCCCTTGGTTTTGTGGTGATTGCCGCACACCATCCATGTAACGCCCCGATTCCAATTATTCCCATTTTGTTGAGTCTTTTATTTAAATTGAGTGATAAATTATTTTATTTGTGAAATTGGTGCGTTAATATGCTATGTTGACATGTCGTGATATTTTACCGGTTTTGAGAGTTTTCGGGGAAATTATAATGGAGGGTATTGTAGACATTTCTCAATTAATGGTAAGTTAGAAATTTAGTAAAATTGTTAGAAAAGTGTTTAAGTGTTGAATTTTGTGAGAAAATGAATTAATTGAATTTGAGTAGAAAATAAGAAAAAGAAATAGAAAAGAAAGAAAAATGAGATAAGAAAAGAAATAGGAGAGAAAGAGAAAGAAAAGAAAAAATAGAAAGAAAGAGGAGAGAAAGAAAGAGGAAGAGGAGAAAAGTGAAGAAAACTTGGGGAAACTAGGAAATCATCAAGAACAATCATCTAGTAAGCTTGGAATCCGGGTAAGGGTGTGAAATCTTATTATCTCATCAATGTATATCATTATGTATGTGTTTTCTTGTATGATTGCTTGTCTTCCATAGTTTTTGAGTTTTAGGTTGAAAATGAGAATTTGGTGAGAAATCGATACTTTCGCGGTTGGAAATCGACGTAAATGTGGTAGAATGCTTGTTGCCATAATTGTATTGAGTTCTGATTGATGTATGTTGTTTTGAAAATGTTTTGGGTTGAAAAATATGGATTTTGGGTTTTCAACAGCGCTGAAAAATTCTGAGTTTTCCTTGGTTCGCCTAGCAAACCTGGGGCGAAGCAGTAGCGAGTGATGTTTTCGCGGGTTCGCCTAGCGAACCAGTTAGCGAAGGTTCGCTGAGTTGTTCGCCTAGCGAACTTTGGGTGTTTTTGATGTTGGTGGTTGCTGCCTTGGTTCGCCAAGGGGTTCGCCTAGCGAACTTTGTGTCTGTTTTTAGCTAGTAGTTGGTTCGCTGGAACATTCGCCTAGCGAAGGTGCTAGCGAATGCTCGCGAGAGGGTTCACCTAGCGAACAATGCTGTTTGTGTAATTTTGTTTTCTGCATAACTTTTGATTTGTGGTTCGGTTTGAGGCGTGGTTTGACGCATTATAAAGCTTATAAAATTTTCTTTCCTATTATGATGATTTGGAAATTGTTAGCCGATTTAATTATGTCGGAAAGTTAGGAATAATGTTTTTTTTTGTGACTGTTTCCCATTTTGAATGTGTGTTTGGATGTGAATCATACAATAGTGCATTGGGGTGAATGTATATAGATTGTATGTGATAGTATGAGATGAATGCATGATTATATTGTGAATATGTATGCATTTCAAGAATGTCTTGAGTCATTTGCATGTGAAGCATAATGATGTGCATTCTTGTGTTGAGGGATTCTAATGAGAACCCGATATAACATCGTGTGCCTTAAAAATAAGAGGTGTGAGCGATCGGATGGATCTTGTGCCTTAAAAATAAGAGGTGTGAGCGATGGGTATAGACGATCGTGTGCCTTATACAAAGAGGTGTGAGCGATCAGGTCGTGTGCCTTATACAAAGAGGTGTGAGCGATCCATAAACGTCGTGTGCCTTAAAAATAAGAGGTGTGAGCGATCACATCGGATCGTGTGCCTTAAAAATAAGAGGTGTGAGCGATGGGGAACATCGTATGCCCGACGGGGAGTTACAGTGATGTAACGAGCGATGGTTCCAGCAGAGTTCCTGAGTGAACTTGAGATGATTGAGTCGGTACCGCATTGCATTTGCATAGAGTCGTGAGTCGGTGTAGCGAGCGATTTTGGACGCGGTTCTTAAGCGCTGGTCGCTCTCTGTGGTTTGAGCTTTGACTACAGGTCGATTCATTTTTTATCCTATTGTAAGCTGAATAAGGAAGGGAAATAGATGTCTCCAATTAACCATGCTTTGCATACTGAGTTTAAACAGTGGTCTGTTAGGTTACGGATGCTATCAATGTGGGGGGCCTTTGTACTGGTTATTTGTATTTTTGCCAATACGACTTTCTTTCTTTTTATCTAGGCAAAGGGTTTCTGACGGGGAACAAGGATTAGGATGTTAGGACTGATGCTTTTGAATTACTGCTTTTGATTGACGGAGATATGGGATTTGGGTTTTTTGTTGATTGCGCTCGCTAAGATCTTTTCTTTCGATCTTATGCCTACGTATTCCCATTTACCGAAACAGGGAAATCAGAGCGTTCGTAGTTCCTCCTATTCTATGGGAGGAAAGGGGTGTTTTGGTGTCTTGTTCAAAGCCCAAGACATGAAGCGAAAGGTGATTTGTATCTTGTTCAAAGCCCAAGATGTGAATCTAAAAGGTCTATTTGTGTCTTGTTCAAAGCCCAAGACGTGAAGCTGAAAGACCTCGGCTTTAGAGAGAATTTGTCATCTCTAAAGAGGGGAGAAGGAGAATTACTTTAACTGGGATACGCGGATCCGAGCAATGCCATAATTTCCGAAGAAAGGGTTTTAACCTGAAGGAGAAGACTTTAACTCAGTGTAGAGCAATGCCATCTTTCCTTAGGAATTTCTCATGCTAAAAGAGGGACAGTGGCATGGATGTAGATGATCCAGAGGCTTGCCGCTTACAGCGATTAGATGAAGGGAAAGGAGTTGTTGATGTTTGTGTACTGCGAACGAGGCACAACTTTGATGCTAAAAGGTCGATTTTATTAACTAGTGGTTTTCTTATACAAAGCCTAAGAGGAGGCTAATTTCCGCTAGGAAAATCATTATACAAAGCCTAAGAGGAGGCTATTTTGTGTCTCGTACAAAGCCCGAGAGAGAGGCTAAAAGTTTTTGACCCAGTGGGGCATATCGTTATAGAAAGCCTAAGAGGAGGCTAGCAAAGAGTTGACTCGGTTGGAGAATCTTTTATACTCAGTAATAGAGTGTTTTTGTATCTCGTACAAAGCCCGAGAGAGAGGCGAAAAGGTTGTTTTGACTCCAATGGGGAGAATTTTGGTATCTTGTACGAAGCCCGAGATGGAGGCTATGGTAACTGTTTCAGTTGAGTGACAGATCCAATATACTGATTTTAAAAGAGAAAATCAGTTCTTATATGAGTAACACTGTACACAGGGATTTAATTTGAGGATCAGGGATATTTCCTTCTCTTTGAGGAAACGGGAAATCCAAAGGGTATCGAGACTATCCGAGTCTGCGGGTTTCCTTCTTATTTAACGAAGGGTGCTTGAGAATGTCTTTGAGACTCAAGGAAGTTAGACTGTCCGTGTCTAGAGTTTTATCTTTTGTACTATGCTTTGAGAAACAGTAGTAGACTCTATGAAAGGACTGTTCTATGAGGATGACTAGGTTCTGTTCCTATACCTCTAGGAGGTCGTCGGGACAATTTGTACGAAGCCCAAGAGGAGGCTGGAAACTTTTAAGAAGCCGACGGGTCCTTGTACGAAGCCCAAGAGGAGGCTATCATTCACGAAGGAAGAGATCATTATACGAAGCCTAAGAGGAGGCTGTGAATACTTCTAAGAAGCCGTAGGGTCCTTGAATAATGCCCAAGAGGAGGCCGATGCTTTTAAGAAGCCCGTGGGTCTATCATCTCCTTTCCATTAGGAGAGATAACTCTTTTAAAGATGAAAACCACTGGTAAACGTGCGAGGTTTACTATCCAGCGACTTTTAACTTTTAAAGAGGGTTCCTTAGTTAAGGTCCAAGATTATGACCGTAGTGGGTACCCAAACCCCGAGACATTCAAGGCAAGCTATCCACAAGGAATAGATCAAGTTATGAAAGTTCGAGAATTGGGAAGAAACTCAAAGATGCCATTCACGGAGAATACATTCATCTTGGGGAGTAGAGCTTCTTGACGATTCCTAAGGAGGACAGCCGAAGAGAAGACTGTATCTGGTGCTCCAATTAGGGATCTAGGCGTCTATTTCTACGAATAAGTGAAACGGCGTCACCTAGTTCTAGACGTAGTTGCCGGGGAAACTCGAAATATCTATACTATTATTACACAGTAGATATGAGTTTATGAAAGGAGACTTACAGTGAGCAGCCCCACAATACAGTTTATAATATGAAAGCAGTAAATGAAAGCGATAACCACTTACTCGGTTGTAGTGCTTCCATGCTGTTTGGTTAGTTGTTCAACAAAGAAAGATTGAAAACAACAGTATATTCAAAATCAAAGGAGAAAGTGCTTTGAAAAAGAAAGATTTGGGGCTTACAGCTCAAGGAGAGGCCCAGGGTTTTATCAGTGAGCACACTGTTTGACTTTGTACAGCGGGACTTATACAAGTGACTAGGGCCCAAAAAGGTTTTCTGTACAAAGGGACGGGTCTTACACTCTCTCAAGAGGCCCAAAAAAGGTTTAAAGAAAAGAGAGGGGCGTATAACACGAGGGTAGGCCCAAATGATTTTTCGTTTAAAAATGGCGATCGCGCCGAGGTTTTCTTTTAACGCAGAGGGACTTATACAATAAGTGAGGCCCAAAATGTTTTTGGTTAAAAGAGGGATTGGGTCTTACACTCTCTCAAGAGGCCCAGAGTGTTTTAAAGAAAAAGAAATGGGTCTTACTACTCGAGGGTAGGCCCAGATGGTTTTTATTTTTAAACGGGCGACGATCGCGCCGTTTACTTGTACAGAGGGACTTATACAATGAGTGAGGCCCAAAAAGTTTTTGTACAAGGGGGGATGGGTCTTACACTCTCTCAAGAGGCCCAAAAAGTTTTGAATAAAAATAAATGGGTCTTACTACTCGAGGGTAGGCCCAGATGATTTTTGAAAAGGCGACGATCGCGCCGTTTGTTTTTTGACGGTATTGGGACTTATACAATAAGTGAGGCCCAAAGATGATTTGGTCAAAAAAAGGATTGGGTCTTACACTCTAATAGAGGCCCAGAGTGTTTTGAAAATGATTTATGAGGGTTGAATTAATCCAAAACCCTAATTTGTTTTCAAAATGTATTTAATTGAATAAAAATTCAATTAAAATGATCAAAAATTGTTTAACACATGGAAAACAAATTGTGATCTTGGATTAATGCTTCAAAAATTAAGTATTGACCTACAAAATAATTAGAAAGCATTAAAAGTTGCAAAATCAATGTAGAAAAAATATTTAAAATGCCAAAAACAATCAAAATATTAATTCTTTACAAAAATATCAATTATATGAAATAAATAATATTTTTGGGATTTTTTGATAAAATAAAATATTTTAACATTTTTGTGAATTATTAAAAAAAGAATCAACTCAAAATCATTAAAACTCAGAGAGAAATTAATTTTTGAATCAATTAAACAAAATCACAAAATTCAAATATTTGAATTTGAAAAAAAAGGCGCCAAGAACAAGCTGAAGAACACGCGCGTGTTCTTGGTTTCTCAGATTTGCGTTTTCTATCCAATCTCCATGAATACGTAATCATATAATGCAATCCACATATCATTATGCTCGTCTCAACCTCACGATCATGTCTATGTACTTTAATTTCATTTAAATTAAACATACAACAAGAAATCACGAAGAGACCTCAAGAACCCTAATTTCTGCATGAAGGCTAGGATTTTTGATACACGATTCAAACAATGCAATTAATTGAGGGAAAACATTCCATGCATGATTATGAACATATGGCCAAATTATTGTGCGAGGAAATATGCATAGATTGAGAGATGACCAAGTATGTGCTTACCTCCAAGCCGTGACAGCAAGTTCAAAGTGATTTTTGATTTGGAGGTGTTACAGATGAGTTGTGATGATCTGGACAGCTTCCCTACACCCTATGGATTGTGTTTGGATGGTTGGACTTGATTGAAATTGGCTGGATCATTTTGTGGTACCTCAGCTGCACCTTGTTTGAAAATTTGAGCAACCAGCTGGTGATTTCATGAAATTGATGTTTCAGAAGTTATGTGAGTGTTTGATCAGCTCATATGTGATGTATGTGAGGTGTGTGAGTGATTGGTTTGTGCAGAATTGCTCTCAAACTCAAAACCCGATAGCTACCTTGCTAAGAAAGGCATTTTTGCCAAGAGAAAGAGATTTTGAGGAAAGCATCTGTTAGATGGCTTTGGTGTACTTAAACTGACCACAATTGAGCTCTATTTATAGTAGAGCAAGTTTGTTTTGGGATCCACAGTGAATGGCAACTGCAGCAGGTGTTCCCTCAATGTTGGCCAATAGAAATGCAAGTCTCCTCTAGCCATTGACTAGAGGTTAGGGCACAGAGCTATTGTCCCCTTGGTCTTGGATAAGTCTTGACTGATTTTAGATGAGAATGGCTCAGTCCATACCACCTTGATGGTTCCATTGAATGCCTCATTCCAAATTTGAAGTCTTGTCCCTATTTTGGCAACTCTAGGTTCAACATGCTATTCCTTGTTCCTTGGACCTTGGAGGCTTGGCTCAGTGATTGTCCCCTTTAGATTCAATCCTCTGAGGTGTCCAAGTGGATTGGAGCAATTGCAATTGGCTGATTTTGGCAAATCGAGCCAAAGTGCAAATTCTGCCTTGCCTTGACAGATTTCAGCAAGGCAACTTGCCAATGTTGTATCTCATGGTGTAGGTTGAATTTGGCAATGTTCTTGGCCATTTTGGAAAGCTCTTACATGATACAACAACTGTTTGAACAAGTTTGGTTTTGATCTCTTTTGATTCCAAGTGAAAAATCCCCCTACATTTGGCAAAAAGTGAAGGCAAATTCTGACTTAGTGAAAATTTCACTAAGTGTTGGAAAAAGTGACATTTTCACTTTTCAGCCACTTTGATCACTCCATAACTCAAAATCCTTAATGAATTGGAATGACTTGTAGTTGAAGTTTTTGTAGGTGATAATGAGGGCTACAAATCCATCTTTGGATGAGAAAAAATGGCCTTGTGGTTTAGGAGTTATGGTCCTCCAAAGTTGGTACCTTTGCCACTTTATTTTTAACTTAGAAAAATTTCTAAGTTTTATGGTTACCCCTTTTACAAGTTATCTCACTTTTCTTGATTTTTCTTGATGAATGATGATTCAAATCATACATTAACATCATTTTAGGGTTAAAAATTCATTTTGGTGAAAAATCTCAAAAAGTCAAAGTTGACTTTTGTGCACAGTTGACTTTTTATCAGATGAATTCCAAACTGTGCAATTCTTCAGGAAATCATGTCCTTGACCTAAATCAAACTAGATGGACATGTTCCATGGGTGTCATAGGGTATATTCAATCATGTATTAGGGTTTGGGAGCATGTCTTGGTCAAAAGTCAAAGTTACAGTTGACTTTTCCCTTAAAACCCTAATTGTGGTGCAGATGAAAATGAGACTTGTTGCTCAAGCTTCTGGGATCAATCCATTGTTCCAAATGGATCAATATGGTGTATTAGAGACCCTCAAATCATATCTTGAGGTCTTGGCTCATGGTTTGTCCCAAAAGTCAACTTAGGGGTGAATTAGGTCAAGAAACCCTAATTCCTGATTTTTGATGAATGCATCCCCTGAGGCAAAATTGACTTGATGCATGGGTTTATGAGGTTCCATGAAGCATATTAGGTTATGTTTTGGATCATTGCCTTGTGCCCAGATGAAAATTTCCATCTGGAGACTCTGGTCGACCAAAACCCTAATTGGGTGACACTGTCGATCTTGAGACTTGATCCACCTAGAAGGGAGCAGCCTTGTGCTTAATCCTTGAAGTGGGAGTCCTTTTTTATCCATTGTGGATGTTTGAGAGATTAGACAAGTTGAAGATCATGTCATTTCTTGATTGATCCTTTGTCTAAGCACTCAGAGAGGGCTTGAAACCCTAATTTTGATTGTATTGGATGCTCACCCATCTTTGGGGAGACTGATGAAGCATGATGGTTCATCCATATTATGATGATGATTTTAACAATGATGGGAAAACTAAGTGGTCAAAATTTGGGGTATTACAGTCGGCCTCTATAATTTGCATTTATCATCTTTATAATGGTGCATTGATGAATGAACATAAATGTGTATGTTTATGAGGAATGATAAGAATTGTGAAAGTATGCATGATGTATTGCTTGGTTTTATATATATATACATTGTGATGTATATGAGTGAGTTGTGATGAATTGTGGTGAGAATGTGGAATATGTGTATTTTTATGCCAAGATATATAATTATATGCATTGTTATTATGATAATATTTCTCACCCTTCTGCTGTTTTATGATGCTCTATGAGGCATTGCAGAGTAGGTATGCTGGTGGTCTTTTTGTGAAGCGTGTCTTCATTCTTTTGGTCAGTCGGCTCTGATATGTAGCACCGGGTAGCTAGGAGGCTATGATTCTTTTGTGATACATTTGTATATGTATCTTGTTGATGAATGTTTATGTAAACATGAATTATGTTGGTGGATAATACTTGATGATGTATATATGTATATGTATATATGTTAGTTGTTATTCAATGTTTAGATTTTCCGCTTTTATTCTAAATATTGAGATGTGGGTGTAAGGACTAAGTTCCTCTGATGCAAAGTTACCCCACTGTTGCATATCAATTGTTGAGCAGGTGTTGAATATTTTAATTTCATGTATAATGTGACAAACCTCTTTTATACTATGTTTATAATTATACTCTGATGAAATTTTTAACATGTGCCTAAATGATTATGTGATTATTTGGGGGTATAGAAAGGGGGTGTTACATTAAGTGGTATCAGAGCCAATGTTGAGTCAGTTGTGTCTGTCTTGTTGTTGTGATGGTTGAATTGTTGTTTAACTTTGTTGTCATTTTTAGGAATGATCAGAATATGGCTGGTAGGAACGACAATGCGATGGCTGCTGCTTTGGAAGCAATGGCTAGGGCGGTGCAAGGTGCGCCGAACGTGAATGCTAATAACGAGTTCAGGAAGAATCAACCACCGGTCTTCAAAGGAAGCTTTGATCCCGATGGTGCTCAACTTTGGTTTAAAGAGATTGAAAGGATCTTCAGAGTCATGGACTGTGCGGAGGAGAATAAGGTGAGGCTTGGGTCTCACATGCTGAAGGAAGAAGCCGACGATTGGTGGGTCGGTATGCGTCAAATTCTTGAGGTGGATGATGAAGAGATAACTTGGAATTTATTTCGTACCGAGTTCTTGAGGAAGTATTACCCTGAAAGTGTGAAACGGAAGAAGAAGATGGAGTTCCTTGAACTGAAACAAGGTAGTATGTCAGTGGTGGACTATACTGCTAAGTTTGTGGAGTTGGTTAAATTCCATCCTCACTATGCTGCAATTACTGCTGAGTTCTCAAAGTGTATTAAGTATGAGAATGGTTTGCGTCCCGAGATTAAACAAGCTGTGGGATATCAAAGGATAAGAAGGTTTTTGGATTTGACGGAATGTTGTAGAATCTTCGAGGAAGATAGCAAGGCTCGTTCTACACATTACAAAAGTTTGAATGAAAGGAAGGGAAAGCAGCACGCTAGAAGTGGACCTTATGTGACACCCGCTGATAAGGGCAGGCATAGGGGAAACTTTGAGAAGAGATCTGGAGGAGGAAGTTCCGGTTCCATTAAGTGTTATAAGTGTGGTGAAATGGTTCATAAATCATTTGAGTGTGGGAAGACAGTGGCGAAATGTTCTAACTGTGGAGGCCTTGGGCATGCTACTACCGATTGTAGAAGGAATGTGGTGAAATATTTTAATTGTGGGGAACCTGGTCACATTAGCACGAAGTGTCCGAATCCGAAAAAAGCTCCAACTGGTGGGAAGGTATTTTCTTTGGCAGGAACTCAGACTTCAAGTGCAGATCATCTGATTAAAGGTACTTGCTTTATTAATAGTACGCCTTTAGTTGCTATCATTGATACTGGAGCGACTCATTCGTTTATTTCGTCTGAGATGCGCAAATCGTTTGAATCTTGTGTTGTCTCTGATGGATGGTAAGATGGTTATTGATACTAAAGCAATGGGGTCAGTGACTACTTCTTTGGTTTGTTTGAGTTGTCCTTTGACCATTTATGGTAAAGACTTTGAGATGGATTTAGTGTGTTTGCCGTTGGAAGGGTTGGATGTGGTCTTGGGTATGAATTGGTTGCAATTTAATAGAGTTCATATAGATTGTTATCACAAGTTAGTGAGGTTTCCTTCTTTGGAAGAGGATAAAGATGAGAGTTTCTTATCCACTAAAGAGTTGAAGAAACTTTTAGCGGACGAAGCTCAATTGTTCGGTTTGTTTGCATCATTGTCTGTGGATAGTCAAGTGTCACTTGATGTGTTTCCTGTTGTGTGTGACTTTCCTGAAGTGTTTCCTGAGGATATTAAGGATGTACCGCCGGAAAGAGAAGTTGAGTTTTCTATTGATCTAGTTCCGGGTACTAGGCCGATATCGATGGCACCGTATCGTATGTCAGCATCGGAGTTGGTAGAACTGAAGAAGCAATTGAATGACTTGTTGGACAAGAGATTTGTAAGACCAAGTGTTTCTCCTTGGGGTGCTCCGGTAATGTTGGTGAAGAAAAAGGATGGGAGTATGCGGTTATGCATTGATTATCGACAATTGAACAAGGTGACAATTAAGAACAAGTATCCGCTTCCAAGGATCGATGATTTGTTGGACCAATTGGTTGGTGCGCGTGTTTTTAGCAAGATTGATTTGAGATCGGAATATCACCATATTCGTGTGAAAGAGGAGGATATTCAAAAGACGGCCTTTAGGACACGGTATGGCCATTACGAATATTCCGTGATGCCATTCGGGGTTTCTAATGCGCCGGGTGTGTTTATGGAATACATGAATCGTATTTCTCATGAGCAGTTAGATCGTTTTGTGGTTGTGTTCATCGACGATATTTTGATTTATTCTAAGTCTCAAGAGGAGCATGAAGAGCATTTGAGGATTGTGTTACAAATTTTGAAATAGAAACAATTGTATGCTAAGTTGTCGAAATGTGAGTTTTGGTTGTCGGAAGTAAGTTTTCTTGGACATGTTATTTCCGGTAGTGGTATTAGTGTTGATCCATCCAAGATTGATGCGGTGATGCAATGGGAGGCTTCTAGATCGGTTACGGAGATTCGAAGCTTTCTAGGCTTGGCGGGTTATTATCGGAGGTTTATTGAGGGATTTTCGAAGTTGGCACTTCCGTTAACGCAATTGACTTGTAAAGGAAAGGCTTTCATTTGGGATATTCATTGTGAAGAGAGTTTCAATGAGCTAAAAAGAAGGTTGACAACGGCTCCGATCTTGATTTTGCCAAATCCGACGGAACCATTTGTTGTGTATTGTGATGCTTCATTGGTTGGTTTAGGTGGCGTTTTGATGCAAGATGGAAAAGTTGTCGCTTTTGCTTCAAGACAACTGAGAGTACATGAAAAGAATTATCCTACACATGACTTGGAGTTAGCGGCCGTGGTGTTTGTTTTGAAAATTTGGAGGCACTATCTTTATGGTGCGAGATTTGAAGTTTTTAGTGATCACAAGAGCTTGAAATATTTATTTGATCAAAAAGAATTGAACATGAGACAAAGAAGGTGGTTAGAGCTTTTGAAGGATTATGATTTTGGTTTGAATTACCATCCGGGTAAGGCGAACGTGGTGGCCGATGCTTTGAGTCGGAAGTCATTACATATGTCCGCATTGATGATGAGAGAATGGGAACTTTTGGAGAATTTTAGAGACTTTAGTTTGGTTTGTGAAATGACGCCGAGAAGCGTGAGACTTGGTATGCTACATGTTACGAATGATTTTCTTGCAACCGTGTGTGAAAAGCAAAAGTTGGATTCGAAGTTCGTTGATTTGATGATGAATGAGAATGAGGATTTCAAGGTTGATAATTTTGGAGTTTTGAGATTCTGTGGTCGTGTTTGTATTCCCGACGACACGGAGCTGAAAAAGATGATATTGGAAGAAGGACACCGAAGTAACTTAAGTATTCATCCGGGAGCGAATAGAATGTATCAAGATTTGAAGAAAATCTTTTGGTGGTCCGGATTAAAGAGAGATGTGGCTCAATTTGTGTATGCGTGCTTAACTTGTCAAAAGTCGAAGGTGGAACATCAAAAGCCTAGTGGATTGATACAACCGTTGGACATTCCGGAGTGGAAATGGGATAGTATATCGATGGATTTTGTTACGGGATTGCCGAATATGCAAAGAGGTTATAATGCTATTTGGGTAATCGTTGATAGGCTTACTAAATCTGCTTACTTCATTCCAATTGATATTAGTTATCCCTTGGAGAAGTTAGCCGAGATTTATATTCTTGCGGTTGTGAAGTTACATGGAGTTCCTAAGAGTATTGTATCGGATAGAGATCCTAGATTCACATCGAGATTTTGGGAGAGTTTACAAAAGGCTTTGGGTTCTAAGCTAAGATTGAGTTCGGCTTATCTTCCACAAACGGATGGTCAAACCGAGAGGACAATTCAATCATTGGAGGATTTATTGCGTGCTTGTGTGCTCGAGCAAGGTGGTGCTTGGGATAGTTATTTGGCATTGATTGAGTTTACCTACAATAATAGTTTTCATTCAAGTATAAGTATGGCACCATTTGAGGCTTTGTATGGTCGAAGATGTCGAACACCTTTGTGTTGGCATGAAACTGGTGAGAGGACGATAGTTGGACCGGAGATGGTACAACAAACGACGGAGAAAGTGAAGTTTATTCGTGAGAAGATGAAAGCTTCTCAAAGTAGACAAAAGAGCTATCATGACAAGAGAAGGAAAGATCTTGAGTTTCAAGAAGGCGACCATGTGTTTTTTAGAGTTACGCCGGTTACAGGTGTGGGTCGTGCTTTGAAGTCTAAGAAATTGACTTCTCGTTTTATTGGTCCGTATCAGATTTCTGCACGAGTTGGTGTTGTGGCTTACCGTGTGGCGTTGCCTCCGAATCTTTCGAATTTGCATGATGTATTCCATGTTTCGCAACTTCGGAAGTATGTTCCGGATCCGTCACATGTTATTCCTATGGACGAGGTTGAAGTGAGAGATAACCTTACGGTTGAAGCTTTACCGATTAGGATTTTGGACCGTGAAGTTAAGAAGCTAAGAGGCAAGGTTATTGTACTTGTGAAAGTAGCGTGGGGAGGCGCAGCGGAAGGCGATATGACTTGGGAGCTAGAGAGTAGGATGCGAGAGTCGTATCCAGAGTTGTTTGAATCAGGTAATATTTTCGAGGACGAAAATTTCTAAAGTGGGGGAGAGTTGTAACGCCCCGATTCCAATTATTCCCATTTTGTTGAGTCTTTTATTTAAATTGAGTGATAAATTATTTTATTTGTGAAATTGGTGTGTTAATATGCTATGTTGACATGTCGTGATATTTTACCGGTTTTGAGAGTTTTCGGGGAAATTATAATGGAGGGTATTGTAGACATTTCTCAATTAATGGTAAGTTAGAAATTTAGTAAAATTGTTAGAAAAGTGTTTAAGTGTTGAATTTTGTGAGAAAATGAATTAATTGAATTTGAGTAGAAAATAAGAAAAAGAAATAGAAAAGAAAGAAAAATGAGATAAGAAAAGAAATAGGAGAGAAAGAGAAAGAAAAGAAAAAATAGAAAGAAAGAGGAGAAAAGTGAAGAAAACTTGGGGAAACTAGGAAATCATCAAGAAAAATCATCTAGTAAGCTTGGAATCCGGGTAAGGGTGTGAAATCTTATTATCTCATCAATGTATATCATTATGTATGTGTTTTCTTGTATGATTGCTTGTCTTCCATAGTTTTTGAGTTTTAGGTTGAAAATGAGAATTTGGTGAGAAATCGATACTTTCGCGGTTGGAAATCGACGTAAATGTGGTAGAATGCTTGTTGCCATAATTGTATTGAGTTCTGATTGATGTATGTTGTTTTGAAAATGTTTTGGGTTGAAAAATATGGATTTTGGGTTTTCAACAGCGCTGAAAAATTCTGAGTTTTCCTTGGTTCGCCTAGCGAACCTGGGGCGAAGCAGTAGCGAGTGATGTTTTCGCGGGTTCGCCAAGCGAACCAGTTAGTGAAGGTCAGCGAAGATTTGCTGAGTTGTTTGCCTAGCGAACTTTGGGTGTTTTTGATGTTGGTGGTTGCTGCCTTGGTTCGCCAAGGGGTTCGCTTAGCGAACTTTGTGTCTGTTTTTAGCTAGTAGTTGGTTCGCTGGAACATTCGCCTAGCGAAGGTGCTAGCGAATGCTCGCGAGAGGGTTCGCCCAGCGAACAGTGCTGTTTGTGTAATTTTGTTTTCTGCATAACTTTTGATCTGTGGTTCGGTTTGAGGCGTGGTTTGACGCATTAGAAAGCTTATAAAATTTTCTTTCCTATTATGATGATTTGGAAATTGTTAGCCAATTTAATTACGTCGAAAAGTTAGGAATAATGTTTTTTTTTGTGACTGTTTCCCATTTTGAATGTGTGTTTGGATGTGAATCATACAATAGTGCATTGGGGTGAATGTATATAGATTGTATGTGATAGTATGAGATGAATGCATGATTATATTGTGAATATGTATTCATTTCAAGAATGTCTTGAGTCATTTGCATGCGAAGCATAATGATGTGCATTCTTGTGTTGAGGGATTCTAATGAGAACCCGATATACCATCGTGTGCCTTAAAAATAAGAGGTGTGAGCGATCGGATGGATCTTGTGCCTTAAAAATAAGAGGTGTGAGCGATGGGTATAGACGATTGTGTGCCTTATACAAAGAGGTGTGAGCGATCGGGTCGTGTGCCTTATACAAAGAGGTGTGAGCGATCCATAAACGTCGTGTGCCTTAAAAATAAGAGGTGTGAGCGATCACATCGGATCGTGTGCCTTAAAAATAAGAGGTGTGAGCGATGGGGAACATCGTATGCCCGACGGGGAGTTACAGTGATGTAACGAGCGATGGTTCCAGCAGAGTTCCTGAGTGAACTTGAGATGATTGAGTCGGTACCACATTGCATTTGCATAGAGTCGTGAGTCGGTGTAGCGAACGATTTTGGACGCGGTTCTTAAGCGCTGGTCGCTCTCTGTGGTTTGAGCTTTGACTATAGGTCGATTCATTTTTTATCCTATTGTAAGCTGAATAAGGAAGGGAAATAGATGTCTCCAATTAACCCTGCTTTGCATACTGAGTTTAAACAGCGGTCTGTTAGGTTACGGATGTTATCAATGTGGGGGGCCTTTGTACTGGTTATTTGTATTTTTGCCAATACGACTTTCTTTCTTTTTATCTAGGCAAAGGGTTTCTGACGGGGAACAAGGATTAGGATGTTAGGACTGGTGCTTTTGAATTACTGCTTTTGATTGACGGAGATATGGGATTTGGGTTTTTTGTTGATTGCGCTCGCTAAGATCTTTTCTTTCGATCTTATGCCTACGTATTCCCATTTACCGAAACAGGGAAATCAGAGCGTTCGTAGTTCCTCCTATTCTATGGGAGGAAATGGGTGTTTTGGTGTCTTGTTCAAAGCCCAAGACATGAAGCGAAAGGTGATTTGTATCTTGTTCAAAGCCCAAGATGTGAAGCTAAAAGGTCTATTTGTGTCTTGTTCAAAGCCCAAGACGTGAAGCTGAAAGACCTCGGCTTTAGAGAGAATTTGTCATCTCTAAAGAGGGGAGAAGGAGAATTACTTTAACTGGGATACGCGGATCCGAGCAATGCCATAATTTCCGAAGAAAGGGTTTTAACCTGAAGGAGAAGACTTTAACTCAGTGTAGAGCAATGCCATCTTTCCTTAGGAATTTCTCATGCTAAAAGAGGGACAGTGGCATGGATGTAGATGATCCAGAGGCTTGCCGCTTACAGCAATTAGATGAAGGGAAAGGAGTTGTTGATGTTTGTGTACTGCGAACGAGGCACAACTTTGATGCTAAAAGGTCGATTGGATCAACCAGTGTACTTTCAGCAAATTCTTGATCCATATCATAATTATTATTTGGTCAAAGTGTAGCTACCCTTTGGTTTACCATTCTTTCTGTTTTCTAAGGGTTGGAGCTCTAAGTCCCCGCAAAAGTATAATTTATCCAAGTCTTCTCTCGCCTTTTCGTTATCCTTTGTTTTGTCCTTAACATTCATGACAGTGTTAAATATATTATCGAACACATTTTTTTCTATGTGCATCACATCAAGGTTATGCCTTAACAAGTTATCATTCCAATATGGGAGATCCCAAAAAATACTTCACTTTTTCCAATTGTGATCCACTCCATACCCTTCTATTTCTTTCCATTTCGCCTCCCATCCAATTTCAGTCACTTTTGGAAAATTACTTATTACCTCCCATATATCTTGCCCTGTGGAAATGGGAGGTGGCCCATCTGTCACAACCTTATTTTTTAGGAAACTTCTTTTACTCCTTCTGAAGGAGTGATCAGCATGCAAGAAACGACGATGACAATCAAACCACAAATTCTTATGGCCGCTTTTCAAGGTGAAAGCATCAGTGTGTTCCATACAATGAGGGCATGCCAATTTACCCTGTGTTCCCCATCCAGATAACATACCATAGGCTGGAAAATCATTAATTGTCCACATCAAGTAGGCTTTCATGATGAAGTTTTGTTTTGTAGATATATCATAGGTCAATATTCCATTGGACCACAATCGACGTAGATCATCAATCAAAGGTTGCAAGTAGACATCTATCTTCAACTTAGGATTTTTAGGTCCGGGTATGAGACATGCCAAAAACAAATATAGTTTGGTCATGCACATTTCAGGGGGCAGATTGTACGGAGTAACTATTATTGGCCAACATGAGTATGGAGAAGCAGACGCTTGAATGTAAGGAGTAAATCCATCTGAACACAAACCTAACCTTACATTTCTGGGTTCCCTAGCAAAGTTAGGATATACACCATCAAAGTGTTTCCACGCTTTTCCATCTGACGGGTGGCGAAGGATGTTGGAACTATTTTTGTTTATGTGATGCCATCTCATTTCAGCTGTCGAATCAGTTGATGCATACAATCTTTGTAATCTGGGAATGATTGGGAAGTAGAACATTCTCTTCACCGGGATATCTTTGTATTTTCCCATGCCAGTCTTGCGAGGAATGAACCTAGGAGCATTACAAAATTTGCACTCTAACAACTTGCTATCATCCTTGTAATATAACATACAACCATTCTTACAACAATCAATCTTCTCAACCTTTAGCCCTAACTTAGATACCAACTGTGTTGCTTGATAATAGTTCTCGGGCAAGCATTTTTGAACTGGACATACACTTTTAAGCATCTGTGCAACAAAATCTAAACCTTTTTATGGAATATGCCAATTAGACCTAATTTCAAGAAGTTGAGTAGATATTGATAATATTGATTGGGTAGCTCCCTCATAAATGGGCTTGTTGAAAGATATCAACTTGTCATAAAACCGTTTAGCATCTTCGTTGGGAAACTCATCCTCTGTAATTTCCTCATCTTCTGTGTTATCATTCACGTGAGAGAATCCTCCATAAGGCCTAAAAGCATCATACACCATCTGATTCATTGCCTCAAATTGGTCATCATGACGTACATGCTCACTACTATTTGAATCATCCCTAATATTAACATTGAGCTCTACTTCTCCATGTTGAGTCCAAACCCAATAGTTTGGTTGAAACCCATCTCGATACAAGTGAAGTCTAACATCAGTTGGTGTACTTATCTTGAGACACTTGCACTTTATACACAGACACCTAATCCCTCCCTCGGATTTACAAATAGGTTGTTTCAAAGCCCTCTTTACGAAGTCTTTAACCCCACGAACATACTATTCTTTCAATCTGTAAGGCAAACAATTAACTTATCAGCCACTGAACATTAAAACACATACTTTAATTTATTTTTTAACTTTCTGCCTAAAACAAAAAAAATCAAATGAGGTTAAAAAGTTCCCATAACAACATAGTATAACTGTGTGGTAACTCTACTTTTCTTGTAACTTTTTATATATTGAAACTCAACTATGGATCACTGAATTTAAGAAGATTTTATATTCTCTAACTCCTTACAATCATTTATCAAGAATGTAGTTACCGTAAAATGGAATTCAACATAAACAAATACAAGATTAATTTTTTTAATCACTCTCAAAAAGACAGAAAATTAGAAAGTAAACCAATAACATTAAAAGTCATACATATTCTCTCCCATGTTTTATGTCGGGTAAACTACAAATAACTCCAAATCTTCACATGTCTTTGATCTATTACTTCATAAACCTCTCTAGCTACCTATTCAATTTGACTCAAACTTATCATATACTTTATTTATCTCTCACATACATTTTGTTTTTCATTATGGAAAACTGAGCCTTAAACAAAATGCAGATGAAAACACAGTTTTTCATTTTCTTCTGTTACATATACTTTTAGCCTAAAACAATTGAGGGGAAATATGAATTTCTGACCTTTGGTGTGCCTGGTGTTTCACCGTAGGATCCGTCACTGAAAGATGAACCTTCAGCCTCTTTATATTACACCTACAAGAGAAATTCAACTAATCACCAAAACCATAAAGATACACAAACTGTGCCCATCTTTTTCTCTTTATATTACAAGCACAAAGTGTGAACTCTGTATTATAATAATAGCAAAACAATCGTCAATGCATGTAACATGATACAAAATAGGCCAAAAATATGTACGTATACTCTAACAAACGAAGACTTTGCATGTATAAAGATTAAAAAAAACTCTAGAACACTTATCCAATGGTACAAAAATTATCAACTATCAGAAGCTTGGCTAACAGATCTAGACGATGGATCCCAATCCAATGTAGAGGACTGAATCTTAGACAGAACCATGAAAACTTTAGAAACATTTGGTCTTGAATTCAGGTCACGAGCAACACATCTTTTAGCAATCTCAGCCATTGAATATGCAAGATCCAAAGGGTATTCATCTCTCAAATTTGGATCCATGAAACCTCTAAGCTTCTCCCTATCATTTTCCCCTTCAAGAACCTCATTCACAGTTGAAGATAAAAGCTGATCACCCACTACCTAACTGAACTAGAAGGTGTAAAATGGAGTCAGAGACAGCAGAGCACGTGCTGCTGCTGCTGTGTAATAAGAGCAGTCAGACTTGTCAAAGTCTGGACATGTGGAGACAGAGCATGCTCTGCTGCTAAATAGGTACATTTGGAGAGAAAATTTTCACTTACTAAAATGCACTGTCAAAGTAGGAAAGAGTATTTTTTCTATGATATTATGGAGGAGCAGGTTCATCAATTTGGGACAACAAATCAGAGAGCGCGGCAGATGCAGTACATCGGAGGGAGTTGTTTACAAGCTGAGTAGCGGACTGCACGACAATTGGACATGATAGATGGGCCAAGAGTGCAGCATAAAATGGCAACTTCCTCCTCGAAGTTATATCAAGTGCAACATTGATGCCTTGTTCTCAGAGTACCACGCCAGTGTGGGGAGTGGAATCTGCTTATCGGGAGAATGCACAGATAGCAAACAACATGCTGTAACAATTTTAACCATACTGAGTTCTGCAGATGTAATGTAAATTTTGAACTAGGTATGGTGGGGTGTGCCAGACTATTGCAATAGTGCAATGCAAAAGCGACACTTGAGAGACCCATGTGTTATTCATACTTTAAATGTTCACAGAGTGAGCTCGAATAGGAATTCCTCAAGGATATCAAATATAAACAGTAGCCTCATCGAAGACGCATCAAAATTAAACACAACGGTATACAACAAGCATTTTAATACAGATTACATTTTATATTACTCATATTATCGAATGATTCACAGTAAATTAACACAAATAATAGAATCAAACTTGCTATCTTAGTCTCAAAGAAATTCAGCCACATAAGTTACAACAACAACAATAATGAATCAAACTTGAAACGAAAACTCGCGAGATCAAAACAGAAACGTTCGAAAAAGCTGCAACACTAAAACCCTAGTAAACAAATGCTGGAAATTGAATAATCGAATGAATGAATACATTCAAGTAGTACCTGAGTTGAAGAAGGCAGTGATGAAGAAAACCCAAACTTGAGCTCAATTGGTTTCCTTCTTGAAACGATTTTTGAGCTTACCTGAGACAAAAGATGAAAATCAATTTCTGACTCAAGAAAGAGGTCACAAGAAATGATTGATGAATAGCTTAACTAAAATAGAGGTCAATCAAAACATAACTTGAAGTGAAATCTGAGGTCAATGTCTTTCCTTCTTGAAGTGATTTCTGAGCTTACCTGAAACGATTTCACAAGAAATGATTGATTGAAACTGGAAACGGAAAATCATTTACAAGTTGAAAACATGAAACAAAGCTTGAAGAAGAAAACGAAAATCTGGAAACGAAAATCTGGAAACGAAGAAATGTCACAAGAAATTTCTTAACTTACCTGAAACGATTGATTGAGGCTGGAAACGTGAAATTGAATCAAAATCTGGAAACGTGAAATTGATTAGGGTTCATGGAGGGTTTCATGCTTATCGGAGGATTTCATGGAGGGAATTTCATGGTTATCGTGAAATTGAATCAGAGGATTTGTTGGGTTAGGGTTATCGGTGGGTTGAAAGAGAAAAAAATTCAGAGGGAAATGAAAAGATTGGCGTTTCAATGGAATTTCATTAGAGTTATTACGTAGCGTCGGTACAGCCGACTCTAAAAAATAAATAAAATATTTAAAAATGTTATATAGACTCTAAATAAATGAATAAATAAATAAAAATGTGTATGTTATTAAATAGCGTTGGTCAGACCGACTCTAAACAGTTTATATAATAAAAAAAGTTGAATTAAAAGAAGTATGTGACTTAATAGAATCAGCCACACCGACTCTAGATAATAATGAATAAATAATGTTACTAACTAATGTCGGTCAGACCGACTCTAAGTGAATTAATTAAACACAATTTAAAATACCAGCACATTTAGAGTTGGTCTAGCAGACTCTAACTAAAAAATAAATTAGTTCAAAAAAAAGTGTCAAAATAGCGTCCGCAAGTGTAGGTTTCGCCGACGCTAATAGCGTCGGTGTGGGGGCCGACTCTAAATCCGGGCAGCTAAAACACTGTTTTCTAGTAGTGCAATTCCAATCTTTTTCTTTTTAATCCGATCTTTTCCTTCTGCCCTAGCCGGAATAGATGATAGTAGGAGTTTTTTTGGGGTTAGTGTTGTTGTTCTTCGATGTGAAGAACAACAACTTCAGAGGGTTGGATATGTGAATTGTGGGTGAGAAAATAGGAGAGACATAAGTCCTATTTATAAGGTAAAATTAGGTTAAGAAAATTAAATGTGATTGTCTATTTTTAGAGTAATTTGATTTAACCTAATTTTCCTATTTCTTAAAGCCCAAGTCAATGAATCTGGATGGATTCATGGCTTGATGAATAAAAAATATTTTAAATAAAATAAATAGCCTAGTAATGATAAATGAAAAAGATTTTATTTTTTTAGATTTTTATGATTTTTTTTGGGATTTTTTTTTCATAAAATTATGATTTTAATTAAAAAATCAATATTTTAAAATATGCATTAAATAAAATACGAAAATTAATATTTAAATAATTAAAAAACTTTTTTTGTGATTTTTTCTATTATTTTAGAATAAAAATAAAAGTGGAAAATTAAACATGAGGATGGTGGGATTTGAAGTCACAACATCTCCCTCCTATATAACCCCTTGTACCCCTTGCTACCAACTAGGCTATTCCATTTATTTGAAATAGAATAACATTAGCAAATATATAATAATTTTAATAATAATTCCTTAATAATATTAATATTAATAATAATACTAATATTAATGTTCTAATCACCCCATTTTAATCCTAATATAATTTGATTAATAAAAATGTATTCTACCCCTAATTAACCCCTATATTATAATAATACAAATTAAAAATCCAACTTCCAACACTAGTCCTAATAATAAAAGTCATACCCCTCAAATATTACTAGTGAGCCTATTAATATTTCCCTAGTAAATTAATCCTAATTAAGTGAAAAAATGAATAGAAAAATTATTGCAACCAAACCCCTATTGTACTGGACATGTTAGTGGTCTAATCTCTAAGGAAAAGAGGGAGAGGTCAAAATTTGGGGTCCGACAACTGTCTTAGTTATAGTCCAAGATTATGATTGTTTAGCTTAGTTAAAGTCCAAGACTATGACTGGATTTTGAGATATGTGAGAATGATTGTCTTAGTTATAGTCTAAGATTATGACTGGATTGTTTGACTGGAAAGTGTTTAGGGACTTTCTGTGCCTTGATTGAAGTCCAAGGTTGAAGCTCAACAATGAAAACTGACTCTACTGATGAAAGTTTTGTTTGCATCCTGATTTGGAAGCCCATGATGGTGAAGTTTATTTATGAGAGACTGACTCTGGATTATATTGTATCTTGATTGAAGCCCAAGATGGGAGGCTGACATTTATTTGTGGGAGAGTGACTCTTGATTGGGAGTGGTCTGTTTATTTATGGGAAAGTGATAGGGTTTTCAGACTTTCCAGGGTTTATCTTGCATGGGGATCAAGAGAGAGACTGGTGTACTATGTGATGATCAGTGGTAAATTCCTACTGACTACAGTGTAAGGTTTGTTTATGAAGAGCCTGTATGAAGGCTGGGTCAGACTGTCCAAGTTTGGGATTCTGATTGCTTAAAGCCCAAGAGGAGGTTGTCTTTTGGTCATCCATTTTGGGTAAAGGGAGTGACTATTCTATGTGTTTGATTTCTAGGATTTGTTCCTATGCTTTCTAGGAAGCCTGAAAGGGTCCTTGTGTTGAAGCCCAAGAGGAGGCTATGTTACCTTTAAGAGGCCTATGGGTCCTTATGTTTAAGCCCAAGAGGAGGCTGAGGGATACCTTTAGGAGGCCCGAAGGTCCTTGAACTAAGCCTAAGAGGAGGTTGGGGAGGCTGATTCATTTTCTAAGCCTGAGAGAAGGCACCTTTAAGAGGCCTGAGGGTCCTTGCTTAAGCCCAAGAGGAGGCTATGTTTTGCCCTAGATCTAGTTGTCTATGATCTATGAGGAGTTCTAAGTTATTCAAAGGTTGGTCTGGAAAGTTGACTATAACCTGACTACTTAGATATTTCTTGCAGAAATGCAAATATGTACATGTATGAATGTAAAGATGCAAGAAAGACAGTAAATGTGTCAGTGATTGTGTTGAACATTTTTTAGATATCTTTGCTATGGTTTGAGTATTCTTAAAGTGGTTTTTAAGAATGATAGTGGGAGTTACACTGGGAAGCAGAGGCCCAAAATCCCGAGGCAGAGAGATTACATATATATTTTATATTGTATCCTCTTTGATGATTAAGAAATGTTTTATTATCTTTGCTTTAGTATGAGAAAGAAATATAGTTTTATTCACAGAAACCCTAATCTAACAAGAACACAGCAGTTTTGAAAACAGCGAGAAGTTAGAGGGAGAAAAGATGGCTCAGAAGCCAATAATGGGGCTTATACATAAGGATGCCCATGGAATAGTGGTTGATTAATTATCTGATGATTTCATACACAGGGTAGGACTTTGGTGTTGAAAAGTTGCCTACCGCCTAGAAAGCAGTTCATCAGAGTGAAGCTCAGTCTAGTTGTGGGTGTATTAGATCTTTAGTCTTAAAAGATGAAATAAGAAAAAAGAATGAGACTTGTAAACAAGTGCTCATGAATCTCTTGTTAGGAGATTGAGAAACTGTTTGTAAAAACAGTTGGGAGATCAGGACTTATACGGAAGCCTGGCGGGGTTTTAAAACAGACCGGAGAAAGTTTAAAACAAAACAATGGGTCCTAAACACAAAGGATTCCCCATGACACATTTTTGCAATTCATTTTGAAAAGAAAAAGTTTATGTGTAAAAAGAAAGTTAGTAAAAAGTATCTGCACAGTTTCACTGAAAAAGGCGATTGCGCCGCGTTTTTGAAAATTATCGTTCTGAACCCTAATGGTTCATTTTTCAAAAAGGGATGGGACTTACACTCTATTAGAGGCCTAAAAGTGTTTTTGATTTCAAAATTAGGGGTGATAAGATCAAAACCCTAATTTTGAATTTTTAAGTATTTATTTTGAATAAAAAACTTAAAAATACTTGATAAATTTCAAACATATATGAAAAATAAGTTTAAATCTTGGATCAATGTTTGAAATTTTTTTGTTTATCCATGAGATAACTTGAATATCATTTATGTTTGAAAAATTCAAGTGAAAGAATATTTTTAAAAAGTATGAAAACAAATAAAAATAAACTCTTTGAAAAAATATTAAATATATTAAATAAATAATATTTTTGGATTTTTTTTCATGGAATAAAATATTTTAACATTTTCTTGAATTATTGCAAAAAGAATTATTCAAAAACATCAAAGATTCAGAGAGTTATTAATTTTTGAATCAATTAAAAATAACTTGAAAAATTCAAATATTTGAATTATGAAAAATGGCGCCAAGAACACCAAGAACACACGCGTTTTGCCCAGAAATCACATTTTTGCAAATTGAATCATATCTCAGTGATTATGTAATGAAATGAAATGAAATAAACATCAAAGTTGATTGATTTTAACTCACGAACACGATGGTGGTGATTAATTTCATTTATTTTAAGTGTAGAGTGAGAAATCAGTATATGAGCATATGAACCCTAATTTTGGTCTGAGCCTCATGAAATTCTACATGATGATGATTCTATGCAATTGATTGAGGGGAAATACTTAAAATATGATTACGCACACATGGTAAAAAGATAGTGCGAGAAAATATGCATGGAATTGAAAATGACCAGGTTTTAGGCTTACATTGACTTGTAGCAGCAAGAGCAACTTTGATTTTGAGCTAGAGGTGTTATAGAAAGATTGTGATGATTTGAACAGCTTCCCTACACCATATGGAGTGTATTTGAACATTTAGACTTGATTACAACTGGCTGGAACAAGATGTGGTGTTCAAGTTGCAGAAAGAAGGCTAATTTGAGGTTTTGAAGGGTGATTTTTGGTTAAAGGTGTTTCTGAGGTGGGATGAGTGTTTGGACACCTCTAATACATCATATGTGATGTGTTAGAGCAATTGGTTTGAGGTTGTGATGGCTCAAACTCAAAACCCGATAGTGGTTGCTCAAAATATTAAGTTTTGAGTCTTTGAGAAGGAAAGAGAGAAAGCTCAGATTTGTGAGGCTTTGGTGTGTGTTTATGATCCATTTGGGAGCTCTATTTATAGGCAAGGAAGTTGAGAGCACTAAGCAAGCTCGAGCTGAAGAGATAAGTTCAGCATTGTTGAGTCATTGTTTATGGAAATATCTCTTACATCTTGAATGATGAGATTCTTGCTATGCATAGCATAGCTGCACCTCAATTCACATTTTGTGATCTCTCTATTGGATGATTTATAGAGCATATTGACTGAAGAGTAGAGGAATATTGAATATCAACTATTTGGCAATGATTGTACAATTGATTCATGATTGCATAGCACTTGCAATTTGGCTATTGGCTGCCTTGGATGAGTATGCAACTTGCAACTGGCTTAGCAATGATCAAAATGCCAGGTTTTGACTCTTATAATGATTGCTTGATGACTCACAATCGAGCCAAAGAAGTTATGAAACAATTCTGTCAAAAATCAGTGTGGAAGCATGTGTTTGATCCATGATTTCTTCATGCACAAGTGATACCAGTTCATGCCAATTGATTCCTTGGATTGTTGGCAACATTTGCAGCAACATTGATGTAGAAACTTGGAATTGATTTCACTTGTAGCTATGTGTAAAAGTTCAACAAGTTTTGGTGTTTTCAAGTTTCCAAAATTTGAGAAATTTCACTAAGTGTTTTGTTGAAATCTTGGTTTTTCACTACTTTGATCAATCTCTACCTCTCAATCCATGAAGAATCACATCTTGGATGCATGTAGGATGCATTGGAGTCTTTGCTATTTTGCAGTCCATCATGTTAAACTTCTTCAGAAGTTCTTTTGTATATTTGCTTTGATGAATGTAGGTAGCTTCTGGCTTCTGATCAATTTGAATACCCAGAAAGAATTTTAGTTCACCCATAAGACTCATTTCGAATTTTGCCTGCATTAATTTAGAAAATTCTTCACAGAGAGAGGGATTAGTAGACCCAAAAATGATATCATCAACATAGATTTGTACAATAAGTATGTCATTTTTGTACGTTTTGCAGAAAAGTGTTGTGTCAACCTTGCCCCTGGTGAAATTATTTTCTAAAAGAAAACTGCTCAATCTGTCGTACCAAGCTCTGGGAGCTTGTTTCAGACCATAAAGAGATTTTTTAAGTTTAAAAACAAAATCTGATTTTTCAGAGTTTTCAAATCCAGGAGGTTGTTTGACATAAACTTCTTCTGAGATATAACCGTTCAAAAATGCACTCTTAACATCCATCTGATATAAGATGATGTTATGGTTTATAGAAAAGGATATTAATAAGCGTATAGCTTCAAGTCTTGCTACTGGAGCAAAAGTTTCATTGTAGTCTATTCCCTCTTGCTGACTGTAGCCTTGTGCAACTAGTCTTGCTTTGTTTCTGACAACTTCACCCTTTTCATTGAGCTTATTCCTGAAAACCCATTTGGTTCCAATAACATGGACACCATTAGGTTTTTGAACATGATCCCATACACCATTCTTTGAAAACTGGTTTAGTTCTTCTTCCATTGCTAATATCCAATCTTTGTCTAGAAGAGCTTCATCTACAGATGTTGGTTCAATCAATGATACTAGACCAAAATGAGTTTCCTTAGATGTTTTGAATGCTGATCTGGTTCTGATAAGAGCATATTTATTTCCCAAAATCAGTTCTTCAGGATGTGAGGTTGACAATCTGTTTTTCTTTTGGAGAGGAGTAGATGATTCATTTTCATCATCAGATGTGGGAAGTTCATGATTCTTTGCTTCTTCTTTCTTCTCCTTTGGTTCTGAAAAGCTGATCTCTATATCTGCAAACTTTTCAACTAGCTTTGACTTTTCAGAGTCAAGCTTATCATCGAATCTGACATGAATTGATTCTTCTACAGTCAGAGATTCTGTGTTATAGACTCTGTACCCTTTTGAGTGTTCAAAGTATCCTAACATCAGACATTTCTGTGCTTTGGAATCAAACTTGCCCATATTTTCTTTAGTATTTAACATAAAATAGGTACATCCAAAGGGATGAAAGTATGAAATGTTGGGCTTTTTATTCTTCCATAATTCATAGGGAGTCTTTTTCAAAATAGGTCTGATAGAGATTCTATTTTGAATATAACACACTGTGTTGACTGCTTCCGCCCATAAGTGCTTTGCCATGTCAGTTTCTTGGATCATGGTGCGAGCCATTTCTTGTAATGTCCTGTTCTTTCTTTCAACAACTCCATTTTGTTGTGGAGTTCTAGGACAAGAGAAGTCGTGAGAAATTCCATGAGAATAAAAAAGTTTTTCAAAATCTTTGTTCTCAAATTTTCCACCATGATCACTTCTGACTTTAACAATTTTGCAATTCTTTTCATTTTGCACTTGGGTGCAGAAGGAGGCAAACACAGAGTGTGACTCATCCTTGTGTCTTAAGAATTTTACCCATGTCCATCGACTGTAATCATCAATGATGACCAGTCCATATTTCTTTCCATTGATAGAGGCAATTTTAACTGGTCCAAACAAATCAATGTGAAGAAGTTCCAATGGCCTAGAGGTAGAAACAATGTTTTTCACTTTAAAAGAGGTTTTTGAAAATTTGCCTTTCAGACATGCTTCACAAAGAGCATCTGAAGAGAATTTCAGGTTGGGCAATCCTCTGACAAGTTCTAGTTTGTTTAGCTGAGATATTCTTCTTAAGCTAACATGACCTAGACGCCTATGCCAGACCCATTGCTCTTCATTTACAGACATAATACACTTTACATTTTGATTCTTTAAATCTGATAATCGAATTTTGTAAGTGTTGTTCTTCCTCTTGCCATTGAATAGGACTGATCCATCCTTTTGACTTACAGCCTTACAGGACGTTTGATTAAATATGACATCATAACCATTGTCACTAAGTTGACTAATTAATAATAGGTTATGCATAAGACCTTCGACTAAAAGCACGTTATTAATAGAGGGAAGTTTACCGTTACCAATGGTTCCAGAGGCGATGATCTTCCCTTTTTGGTTTCCTCCGAAACTGACGACACCTCCAGGTTTAAGTTCCAAATCTTGGAACATATGCCTTTCTCCCGTCATGTGTCGCGAGCATCCACTGTCCAGGTACCATGACTGGTGTTTCCACGGAGCCATTAAGGATATTCGCAACATAAATTATCTTACTTTTAGGTACCCATTTTGTGGGTCATTTCACATTAGTCTTTCCAGAGGTTTTCACACCTTCGGATTTTCGTGCAGAAGAATAGTAGTGTGGAATTTGTGCATGATACTTAATCTTAGAATTTTTCTTCCGTGTCTGTGTTTGTGATGCAGTAGACTTAAGATCTTTAGGTTCTGGACACTTTAGGTTAGTGTCAGCAAGCACAAACTGTTTGGATAAAGGTATTATCTTAATGCTCTCGGTCTCATCAAATGGTTTTGATGGTCCTGAGTATCCTAGGCCTCTATTTCCATTTCTGCTAACTCCGTAGATCATTGAGGCCATTTTACTTCTATCTATGCTTTTAGCAAGAAAGTGTTGAAAGGCTCTATCATATTTGATTACTTCATTTGTATGAGATGTGCTTGAAGTAATTTCCTCTTCTAGTTTGGAGACCTTACTCTTTAAAGCAGCATTTGATTTTTCTAGAAAAAATAAATTTTCATTTAGATCAGAAATAGTTTGCTTGCTTTTAGTAATGTCTTCAGATGGAGCCACAGACATCCTTTTTAGTGCCTTGTGTTTCCTTAGAAGAAGTTGATATTTATCCATAATTTCATAAATACATAATTCTAATTCAGAATGAGATAAGGAAGAAAATACCTCTTTTTCATCATCTGAGTCTGATAGTTCATCCTCCAATGTTGCTTCGTTCTCGCCATTTTTTGCCATGAATGCCACATTAGCATGTTCTTCATCAGAATCTTCTTCTGACTCAGAGTCATATCATGCTGCCATAAGACCCTTTTTAGCTTTGTAGGCCTTTTTAGGTTTCCTTTCTTTCTTGAACTTCGGGAAGTCACTCTTAATGTGCCCAGGCTCGTTGCATTCAAAGCAGACAACATCTCTGCCAGAGCCTCTCTTTTGTCCATATGTAGATTCAGGTTTTCTTCTTCTGAACTTGCTTATTCTGTGTTTCCATAGCTAATTTATCTTTCTAGATATCAGAGATAGTTCCTCTCCATCTGAATCTTCATCCGAACCTTCAGATTCTTCTTCAGTTCTATATGCTCTTGTCTTTTCAGACTTATGCTTATGAACAACTAGCATATGATACAATTAACACATAAACAGTACAAGAAATTGCAAGCACATCATCATGGCATAAAAATAGAGTTTCAATCAATTGTTCATAGTACAACACAAAATCACAAATCAACAAAAGAAAGAAAATCCCATTGGAGGTTAAGGGAAACCTCTATACTCTTTCATGAATTAAGCACCCATAGATGAAGAATCTCCCCCTTACCTTGTAATTCCAGAAAAATTTAGCAAAGCCTTTTCAATTGATTTCTTCTCTCAAGCCCTAACACTCTCTTCTCAAAGTTCTTCTCTCTAATATCATTTGTTTTCACGTACTGATGAAAAAGCCTCTAAAAACCTAATTTTTGTTTAACTTTAGAATATATATTATTTGTTATTTAGTTCTCTAAATTACCCTTTTTGCCCAACTCAAACTCAATCTTACTCCACTCACCACTAAACTCTCACAATCCCCATAGTTGGCCCAATTCTACATATTCTCTTCAATTTCCACTTAATTAATTAATTAATTTCCACTAACCCAATTAATTAACATATTCACAAAATAATTATTTAAATAAAATACTCATTTAAATTAAACAAATAATTAAATTAGAGAATAATTAAATCGGGGTGTTACACTTAGGGTTTTCTTGGGGAAGGTCGTCACCCACCAAGTAAAAAGGTGGACAATTGAATCCTTATTACCAAGGGAGACGTGGGTCAGTAACGACTATGACTTTCTCTTTATCCAGGACACGTCATATCCTATGTTTCTTCTCTCTATGGGCGATGTGATACCTCCTTTTAGGTGGCATCGCGTCGTCGTACTTTCCTATGAAGGTCCCAAGTTATCCCCCTAAGCAAGGTTATTTTCAAATATAACACTACATAGTCCTTTAGGCACGAGTCATTCGGCATAGGGCGAAGTGTTTTTTACTTGTGCCTAATGGGAGTATCTCGAGGACTAATGTTTTCCCTTATGAGGTTCTAGTTGACCTTTAGGAATCTAAGCCTTTACAGATCTATTACCATACAGCTTGGACGACTAGGTACTAAGTCCCTCAGGCGGGATACATCTCCTTTCAGGCGGGAGTTCCATCGAGCCCTCTAGCAAGAGTTGACACTAAGTCTTCGGGGATTGATATAGGTCGCGCCCCTTAGGCGTGATTTTTTGGAAGCGATCTCGCTCGAGAAGTTACTGAGTCCCTCAAGTGAAAGCTTTATCAATTATAGGGATTCTAAGCCTCTCAAAGGTTGTATCATGTAGCTCGACTTGGGAGACGTTGAACCCCTCAGGCAGGACATTTAACCATTTAGGTGGGACTTTTTTTTAGCCCTCTATTACGACTTGACACCAAGTCTCCGAGGTTTGATATAGGTTGCGCTCCCTTAAGCATGATTTTTTAGAAGCGATCTCTCTCGAGGAGTTACTGAGTCCCTCAGACAATGGCTTTATCATCTCTAGGGATTCTAAGTCCCTTAGAGGTTGTATCATGTAGCCTGACTTGGGAAACGTTGAGTCCCTCAGGCGGGACATTTGACCTTTCTGGTGGGACCTCCATCGAGCTTTTTAGTAAGACTTGATACCAAGTCTTCGAGGCTTGATATAGGTCGTGCCCCTTAGGCGTGCTTTTTTGGAAGTAATCTCCCCTGAGGAGATACTGAGTCTCTTAGGTGAGGACTTTATTAACTCTGGGGATTCTAGGTCCCTCTGAGGTTCATGCTGCCCGACCTGGGAGACGTTATGTCCCTCAGGAGAGATGTTTAACCTTTCAGGTGGTACTTCCATTGAGCCCTTTATCAAGATTTGACACCAAGTCTCAGGGGCTTGATATAGGTTGCATCCCTTAGACATGATTTTTTTGAAGTGATCTCGCCTAAGAAGATACTGAATCCTTGAGGCAAGAACTGTGGGGATTTTAAGTCCCTCAGACGTTGTATAATGTGGCCTGGCTTGGGAGATATTAAGTCACTCAGGTGGGACATTTAACCTTTCAGGTGGGTCTTCTATCGAGCCCTCTGGCAAGACTTGACACTAAGTCTTCGGGGCTTAATACAGGTCTCCCCCTTTAGGCGTGATTTTTTTGGAAGCGATCTCACCCGAGGAGATACTGAGTCCCTCAGGCGAGAGCTTTATCTACTATGGGGATTCTAAGTCTCTTAGTGGTTGTATCACGTAGCTTGACTTTGGAGACGACGAATCCCTTAGGCGGGATGTTTTGCCTTTCAGGCAGAACTTCTATCGAGCACTCTAGTAAGACTTGACACCAAGTCTCTGGGGCTTGATATAGGTCATGCCTCTTAGGTGTGATTTTATTTGTAGCGATCTCATCTGAGGAGATACTAAGTCCCTCGGGTGAGAGCTTTAATAACTCTAGGGATATTTAGTCCCTCAAAGGTTGTATCATATAGCCCGGCTCGGGAGTCATTGAGTCCCTTAGGTTGGATGTTTAATCTTTCAGGTGGGACTTCTATCGAGCCCACTAGCAAGACTTGAAACCAACTCTTAGAGGCTTGATATAGGTCGCGCCCCTTAGGTGTTATTTTTTGGAAGCAATATCACTCGAGGAGATACTGAGTCCCTCAGGCGAGAGCTTTATTTTGGAGAATCGAGTATAGCCCGGGATGGCAGCCGAAATCTCCCTACGGAAGTCCAGTTGCATGATTTCCCAGAGGGGCGGCAAGGATTTTCACATGGAACTCCAACATATAATTTCCTCGAGGGGAGCAAAGGATCTTCACGTGGAAGTCCAACGTATAATTACCTCTAGGGATAACAAGGATCTTAACGTGGAAGTCAATCATATAATTGTCTCGATGGGCGGAAAGGATCTTCACGTGGAAGTCCAGCATATTCGTATTGCCATGAGAGGCGACAAGGATCTTTTTGTGGAAGTTCAACATATAATTGCCTCTATAGGCAACAAAGATCTTCTTGTGGAAGTCCAACATATAATTGCCTTTATAGGCGACAAAGATCTCATCTTGGGGGGATCCAGCATAAAAATTGCCTCTATGGGCAACAAGATCCCATCTTGGGGGATCTAGCATAATAGTTGCCTCTATGGGCGACAAAGATCTCATTTTTAGGGATCCATCATAATAATTGCTTGTCCTTACGAACCTGGATTTACTGTATAGATCTCATATAACAAATAAGCGTAGATAAAATAAGATGAGACGCCTCATTAAAAATCATTACTCCCTTAGAGACATAGAGGAAAAAGAGTGCATCCCAAATAATAACTTGTCCTTACATATTTGATTGAATTCAGAACAAATAAAATATATACAACCAATATGATCTATTTGTAATAAAAAATAGTTTGAGATCCCAAATATTTTGAGATCTTAGACTGGAGGTCGGCTTGCCTAGGATCAGGACCGGCCCTGAATAAAACACGTATTTATCCGCTCAAAATTCTAATAAACTTTAAACTTGATATTGAGAAGAAAATGAGGAGAATTACGGGAAAATATGAAGCAATGGTTTACTAGCCACTTTTATTTATATAAATTTTGTAATACGAAGGTTTTAATACAATTGATGACTCCTATTAAAAATATGAGAAATGCTAATGAGTGTTCTAGGAGCACTGATTAAGAGATTTAAAAAGTAAGTTGAACATCTTTTAAGAGACAATAAATACTTCCTCCATCCCACAATGAGTGACTCAGTTGACTTTTCACACAGATTAAGAAAAAAGAAATAAATGAAAGAGAGAGAATGATATTTTTACTAAAGTATCGTTATGATGTATTGGGAATGATGAAAGTAATATTAATTAGAGGGTAAAATAGGAAAAGTTGCATTAGAAATTGAAATGAGTCATATATTTTGGGACAACATTTTATTCCAAATAGGTCACTCATTGTGGGACGGAGGGAGTACATGTTTTTTATAAAAATATGTGTATTCAATTAATTGAAAACATAAATAATTAACTTTTTTTTAAGAGTCTTGTATGTATTTAATGAAATAAACATATAATATTTTTTTATTTAAAATTCTTAACCAATGCTCTTGGCATTGGTTAGTATGACTCTAATAATAATAATAATAATAATAATAATAATAATAAAATATTATATTAATATAAATAAATCAAAAATAAAATATGAGTGCTCTTGAACTATTGACCCTCAAAATGCCAATAACATTGGTGACTTTTTCAAAAGTTAACATAGGCTCCAGTTACACATAAATGTGTGATCTCTTAGAACATAAGGAGAGTGCTAATAGTAATGGCAACCCTTGTACAGAAAAACAAAGTTTGAAAGTGAGATATATTGAAAAAGATGGATATTATGGATAATGAATTAAAAAGTTGGGTAGTTAGGTAAAAAAAACTCCAGTATTAGATGCTTAAAAAGCTTCATTTTATAAGTAAAAAAAAAGTTTCATTTTCATTGAAGCCAATGGACCAACCTCACATTAATAGTTGATCCATTTTTTTTTCCGATATGTATCAATTTTCTTGTTGATACCAATCTCATGCTTCCATGCCTGTCAACATCAGTCTAAACTTTGACACCGTTTCCCACTACATATTAATGAAACAAATTAAATAACTTAGTTATAAAGAAAAGAAAAAACCACCGTTACATCACTACTTTATCATATCATATCTCATAAATCAATTAAAAATATCACGTTCAATTGTTTTGTAAAATAATTTTCTTAAATATCAATTATTAGTTGGTTCAGATTGATGCTGAATTGGTGAAGAAGATTATAATCTGATTTCCACAACTGCAATTGGGAGGAAATTGAAATCACTTGATATCAGAACTGACTTTCAAACCAGATTAGGTGGTCCAATGGAGAGGATACTGATGGTGAATTTTTGCTTTATCAATTTATTTTATCTAAATTAATAAAACTATACTAATAATTAAGATAATGGATACATATATGTGCGTGTGTGTAGAATAATTTCATCGGTCTATTTTAAAAATGATTGTGTATTCAATTATTTATTAAAAATAATATAATTAATAAATTATTTAATTGTCTTGTTCAAACAAGTTGTATAGTACTTTGTTTCTTTAATAAAAAGGAAAAAAGAAAGGTGATTACTTTGTCTCGAAATGAAAGTAAGCGAGAATAAAGAAAGGAAAATACCGTAGCGTGGGTGAGATATCGCGATATATTGACGGTGAAGGAAAATATCGTTGTCGACACAGAAGGTTTTAGTTTTGTGTGGCGTACATAGAATGCCTTGTCAGCTGGCATGGCAGATAAACTCTTAAAAGTGTACCAATATTGTTCAATCAAATTTATTTTATTTATTTATTTAAATAATCTTTCAGCTATTTTTTTTAGTACAAATATGAAAGATGTGTGATGCACGCGCCATAAACAAACAAAGGTCAATTTATTATGTTATATATACACTATCCATTCTATTATAAAAGGTTTTTATTTTATTTTTTAAAGTTAAGTTGTTAAAAATAAAGATAAACAAAGTAACCCACTTGATATATGTCGTTTGAGTAAAATCAATGTAAATTTAAAATTTTATTTTTAATTACGATATTTATTTATATTTGGTAAAATATCTTTTTTAGTTGGGGTTTTGGTCCTTTAATTTTTAAAACGATCAATTTAATCATTTAATTCTTCAAACAACGTCACATTAGTCATTTATATTTACTCCGTTAGTCAAAGTCAAAATTAGGGTACATGTGGCGTAAATGTGTTGTTGAGGTGGATATGAGATTATATTATAAAAGAAACTGAAAGGCTTTTGTTCAGAAATAACACGAAAGGCATATAAACCCTAGGAGAGAAACTGAAGGTGATTCACAAAGGAGGATTCAGTGGCGATTTGCGAAAGGAGGGGAGTAGGCGAAATCGAAAGCTTGTTTGAAGGTGAAATCGAAGACACCATTATTTATTACAGGTTTGTTTCACGAAATCTTTCTACAATTGTAAACCATGGTAGCTTTTAGGGTTTTTGTTGTTAGGGTTTATGTGTTTAATGTTTATGGTTTCTGAGTTGAGGGTTTAGGTTAAAATGGACGAATATTTACATCTCAGAACCCATCGTAGTAGAGAATTCATTAATGAGAAATTTAATGGGTATGAAGGAAGAACAACTTATGATTTGAATGTAAAGGTTGACGGATGAAGTTATTTTTAGTTGTTAGGTTGCTTCAAGGAGTTAGGTTATAGGGGATTGGAGACAATATATTACATGGACCCTACATTTGAGATGAATTTGTTGGTTGATGGCAAATGTGCCTTAGAGATTGATGATCTTTATAGGGTGCATTTAAGTGTTGATATCTATATTCAACACCTTTTGTCTCAACCTGGGTATTATGATTGTCCCCTTGATAACATAAAAGTATATCATGATGACATTGTAGATGAGGGTCAATAAGTGCTTGCTAAATGTATGAAGAAGTAATTAGTGGGGATTTGAAGGACACTGAGTTGAAGGAATCTGAGATGAAGGAAGTTGGGTTGAAGGGAGCTGAGGAAAAGGAAGTTGAGTCATAGGAAGCTGAGATGAAGGAAGTCAAGGCAAATCATGATAATGGGCATGAGGGTGGTGAGGTGTATGATGATGTTAGTCATACAGGTTTTTTGTGGGTATCATTTGTTGACCTAAAGTTTTATGTTGTAGGATGTCAACTGAACAAAATCTTTGATGTGAGGCACCTTGAAAATCCAGCAGATAAGTTTGTAGCTATTTGAAGGAACATGTATGCTCCTGCAGAAGATGGGAACTCATGGGTTTTCCTTGGGTTGATGCACTTTCATTTATGAAGAGTAGGAATCTTAAGGTTGATCACTATATCATTGAGTATTACCGGAAATCAAGATATATGTCAGTCTACAAACATGTGATTCATCTTGTAAATGAATGAAAATTGTGGGTTAGGACAAAGTATCCAGATGTCCAATCACCTAAATAAAGAAAAATGCTTACAAGACCAAATAAGAGGAGGAATCTAAATCAATGAGAGATTGACGGCTCTAACAGTTCCCTTGCAAGAGATTGATGGCTCTTGCAAGAATTCAGATCACAACAAGCTTACTTGTAAGGTGACACTAGCTAGTCAACCATCTCAACAAGCATCTCAATAACCAGTTACTCAAACATCTCAACAATTAACTCATGGAAGAGCAAAGAACACTACTGTTAGAAGGACATTAACATCAATTGTACCACCAGGACATAAAACTAGATTGGGTGCAGTCAAAAGTGCAGTTGGGTCAACAAGAAAAAGGACTACAACAACAAAGAAAACCATACCAAAGAAGAAAATTTATTTTAAGTTAGAGTTGTCTGTCTGTTGTCTGTTGAACTCAGTTTAAGTTATAATTTAGTTTAAGTTTGAACTCGTGTCCTTATGCAATGTGTTTTGAAACTATGTTCTTATGCATAATATGTTACGTGTTTCAGACTTATGTTGTACTGCATAATATTAGTGGTATACACGACATATTAGTAATGTGTTTTGGTATAAATCAATTGTGCATTATTTTTTCTGTTTTGGTATGATATGTTGTAATACCCTAAGTTAGATAACTCACCCTTGCTATTTCAGGCCGAGCTCCTCTGACCCCGTTAGAAGCAAGAAGGTCGGTTGGGCCGAGTGGGATTATCGAGGGGCGATAAGGCCTTCTAACTGAGGTAGCTCATTCTTGCTGTTTTTGGGCAAGCTTTATTAACCTCATTATAAGTTGTACAAAGCTTGAATTATATTCAAGAAGTGCTTTTATTTTACTATTAATCTCCTTTATCTGAAATAGTCCTAAAAGTACGCAATCCCTCACGGATGAGACATGTAAAGCCGAGATGTTTTAGTTAAAAGTTTGTGATAATACAAAGTTATCATGGATGGAAGATTGGTATACAAAGTTGATCCTAAAGATAACATCGTGGAATAACCCAAAGATGCAGATATTGAGTCCATGTTATACTGGTACACATCCCTTCAAACACAAGACTTGCATGTGCGAAGTAATTAAATATAAAATTCAGACAGTGCTACTTGAGATCAACTTAAATTTGTAGAAGATTTGTTCCTCTAAAGTTTTAAATGATAATAATATGTAGGGAGTCACTTGTAGGAGTGAGGATACCTTGGAGGGTTTGGCATAATGCCCCGAATGGAGGTTCATGTAGGCGTAAAGATAACCCGATGGGTTCTTGCATATCTCTCTTGTAGGATTCGTTTGTAGGCACAAGGAGAGCCTAATGGGTTCTTGCATTATGCGCATGTAGGAGTCTTGAATAAGTGTAATGAGAGCCTGGTGGGTTCCTGCATTGTGCTCCTATAGGATTCTTCAACAGACGCAAAGAGAAACTGATGGGTTTCTACATTGTGCTCCTCTATAATTATTCAGTAGGCATAAGGAGATCCTGATGGGTTCCTGCATTGTGCTCTCGTAGAAGTCTTCAGTAGGTGTAAGGAGAATCTGGTGGATTCTTGCATTGTACTCCTATAGGATTCTTCAATAGGCGCAAGGAGAGTCTGGTGGATTCTTGCATTGTACTTTTGCATGAGTCTTAAGTAGGTGCAAGGAGAGGTCGGTGGGTTATTGAATTGTGCTCCCATAAGATTTTTTAGTAGACACAAGGAAAACCAAGTGGGTTCTTTCACTGTGCTCCCGTAGGAGTCTTCATTAGACATAAGAAGAGTCTGATAAATTCTTGTAGACACATGTAACTTCATGATTCTGGATTTTAAATTAATATAAAATAAAATTTGCTTTTTAATACCATTTATAAGCTTATACTTCATCGAAGCCACTTATTATCTTAAGGGATTGCTTATTGCACCCTTAGTAGTGGTCACATACCCCTTGTGAAAAACCCAAAAATGTCCATCAAATATGGAAATGAATTTCCAGATACACCAAAACCTCAGAACAAATTTGAAACTTTATTACTGGAAAATTTCGTGATTGAGAAATTATAAATAGATGCGGAAACATATGTAAGAGACATAACATAAATTAACAACAACATTGTTATGACATACATAAAAAAATGTAACATTACGTAGATAATCGTTTGCGTAAATCTAACATTACATTTCATTGTTAAGTTATGGATAACGATGTTTCAACCTCTGCATCCACCTCGATCAAATCTTTTGTTTCGTAACGGTAAAATGTACTCCACATAACATTTAAATTTTCATCTGTCTTTAGCTCAAACTTACTGAATTGTATCTTCCATTTGTTGTCAATCGAAGGTGAACGATAATAGAGATTCACAACTCTTCAATTGTTTTGGTAGTGCAACAGATTCTGTAGTGTGGATTTTAGATCAACAAGACGAATGTAGCTAAATTCAAGAGGGGGTCTTTCTCTATTAAGTAGACAAAAGCGAGATATAAATATTGACACATTTTATGTTTGATTTTTCTAACAACATGAGGGGGGCAATATTTATACAAGTTTTAGATGAATATGAATCTTAGAAACACAATCATGTCTCAGAGGATATTTCAAAAATATACTTTCAGATACACTCTGTTCCGTTAGTAAAATCAGGGTGTATATAGAAATGAGGTTCCGAATTAACCCATATTATATATTTTTTATTTATAAAATGGGGGTGCGTCCAGAAGTACATTTTTTGATTCACCCCTAACTTTTCAAATAAAACTTAATATGGAAACTTAACCTATTATAAAACATAAAAAAGCTATAAAAATGAAATATACATTAAAATGTAACTAAATGTATCCAATTTACATTGTTAATAACAATCCAACATTACATACAAAAAATAATTTACCACCTAAATATATTGTTATATAAAAACTAAAATGCATCAAAACATGTGTCACCACCTATATCTATATCTATGGGTGGTTTCACCTTTGACTTTTTTCTTATTTGATTCTCTTTCAATCTCGCTGAACTTGGTGAATTCTTCCATTTGTGGTATAGGGCATCTTAATTTCAAACAAACTTAAACAAAATGTAGTAATTTTGAAAGTCATCCAATACATATAATGCGCCCGCTTGGATTTTGAGGTGGGCAAATTCGAAGTGGAGAAAATGTTTTCGAAAAGCCATATCTTGTTAGATCAATACACACCTTATTATATGCACTTGCTAACAAATGAATAAGAGATTCATGAATTGCATCAAAATATTCTTTTTTCTCGTATATAGTTATGTATGATTCTTTATGCGCCTTTAATTTTTGTATAAGTTGTTGGCGGACTAGTGTATAATTCTCTTCTCCTTTATCGAGCAACGATAACCGCAATTACCATCGCCCTTAACATCTGCAACCCATTCAATGCATTTGTGCGTAAAAACCGACATTTCTTAAATGTGTATCATTTTTGTAAAGGTGGTGAAAGAGATGGTTTGCTAATGTGAGCACCTTTGAAAACACTTGGAAATCTTACTCACTTGCCCTTTTATGTGCAATTTCATGTTTTCATCAGCTTTTGAAAATCTACTTGAATCACTTCCCATTCGATCATGATAGATGTATTTGATTTACCATCCTTCATCACACCACCATCTTTATCATCATCAAACTAGAGCCTTTTCTAGTGAGTGTAAACCTCATCCATTTGTATGAGTGTATCAAGTTTCATATTCTTTGAAATTAAACAAGCACATGGAAGATAATACGTCTTCCTAAGTATCCAACCACACTCTGAGGTATCTGAACCTACTTTTTATGCTTGTTTGTCTTCTTGATAAACTGCTCGAGATATATTGCCCACAAATTGGGAATAAAGACTTTTGTCTATAAATTTATGTTTTAATATTGTAATGCTCCGACCAAATAATGTTTGTATATCGTTATGCTGATTTTAGATCATTTATCTCATGGAGTCCCAATCTCTACATAAATCACCTTTACTATTTTCCAACCAATTCTTCAATGTAGTATGAGCAGATTCAACTTTGTTAGTTGTTGTATTTCAAAAGTGTCTAATATGATTGATCAAAGCATAAATAATCTCCTCTTTCACATGGTCTAGAATTTTACTTTCAACATATTTCAAGAAATCCAGATATTTCTCACACACTATCTTGAAATGTATTACAAATTTGGCATATAACTCTTACGTATAAGAATTTATTATAACATTTTAGGCATCTATTATGCTTTACAATATCACCATATCTTTGACCATTTTCCCATCTTCACCCTTGATTTGTTTGGTCCCTACTTCATACTTAAATCTACTTCTCACATGTTTTGTTATATGATACCTACAAAGCAATGCATATGATGTAGAAAACACCTTTGCAACTAAATTCATCAGTGCGGTACCGCAATCAGTGACAATAACCTTTGGCATGTTTTATTGGTCCTTCAACATAGACTAATACACTTATAAAGCCCAAGTAACATTGTCATCTTTTTTACTTTCCAAAAATGCAAACCTGACTGAAAAACCATCTCCGCAGAAGTAACACCAACAATTTTTAGAAGTGGAAGATTGTACTTGTTGATCTTATATGTTGAATCAATAATAAGCATTGTGGAAAATGTGTTAAACTACTTGATGGAATCATAATGAGTCCAAAATATATCTCAAACAATTTCACCATCCTCGCACACTTTGTACCTAGATATGTAAGGGTTATCATCCAAAAGCTTAAATAATTTTGCATTTTAGTTCTTGGACCTCTTATCGCCTTGTTGTTTCGGGGTACACACATTATACACTTGCTTGATATTTTATACATTTTAAGGTATTTTCGGTTTGAAAGTTGTAAGTATGTTTTTAGACTGCACCATGTTCAATGTCATGTTTGAAACAACTTCATTCTCTTCAGGATTAAGGCATGATACAATGGGATGACCGACTAACTTGTAACACATGTCATTATTATGTATACCACAAATCACATTAAATGTCCATGTGTTATTCCCCATAAGGTATCCGTACAACTTAAAAGGAAACTCACATCTCCCTGAACCGATGTCATCTCGTTTCAACTTCCGGAGAGAAGTTGTGTACTTGCCACTTCTTTCGCATCTCAATGTCATAGATGCAAGTCTTCTATATGAACCATTATCTAACCTTTCGATTACAACACCAAACTCCAATTTGGCTTCCTTCGAGGGAATACATTGGAGCATATGATCACAAACATTAAACTCTTGTCCATTAATAATTTGGTTTCCAACGTCTACCTTGACATCAACATGTTTGAAATCTGTAGACATAATAGGTTTGGGGAAAATATCAGGGTGCACCGTATCGAAGGCAAATTATAATAAAAAATATTCAAAAAAAAAAAAGAAAAATTGAACTCTGAACCAATCTGGAAATACATTTCTGAATCCATTCACCAAGAATCCAAAAGTTGTGGGCGTAACGTTCATTTTTTCAACTCAAAAATCATATTAATGTAAGCAATATGGAAGGAAATGCATGAACTTTACCTTATATTCTAGTTTATTTCTTCTCCTTTTGACGTAATAAAACACAAGAATAAAGTTTTGGAATGAAGAAGTTGATTGACAATGGAAGGATGTATTTTAAGGGTTTTGAAAGAAAAATGGTATTTGATAATGCGGAAGAAGAACATGCAAGATTCTGCTTTATTAAAATTTTCTCTTAACAATTCGGGAAACGCAATTCCAAAATTGTCAATGACATGCAAAGGTGATATTTTTTCGAATTTCCGCTTCACAAATCTGGAAGTATACATTCGAATTTGTCAATGAGTTGTTAAATTAGCAAAATCCTTGATAAAGTGAGTCCGAAAAACATTTTCATACTAAATTTTAGAGGAACATTGGGGCGAGTCTCACCTTAGACGCATGTTGGTGTGAAAATAACGCGTCCGAAAATACATTTTTAAATTCGAAAAGACATTTTTGAATTTTCATAGGATACTTCACCATTTAGGGTGTGAAAAGCAATTCCCTCTTTTTTTTCCCTCAAAATCTACAACTGTTCTAACTGTTCTATGAGGTATAAAATGCAACATGGGCTGGCCCATTTATATTATGTAATAGAAACCTAACTAACTGTAAAAAAATTAACTGCACCCGTACACATACTACGTAGGATATCTCAGACATTTGAAATGACCAGATTACCACAAGGGAATAGAAACTTTTGAAAAATATTGTGTTGTTTTTATCAAAATAACTTAGGGTGTTTTAACGATTCTCTATAACTAGAGCCGTCAAAATGGGCTAGCCCACATGGGCCGGCCCACCAGGCCCGCAGAATCATAGACTTGGGCCTTAAAATTAGAGCCCATATTTTTTAGGGCCTTTTTAGCCCAGCCCTAAAAAGCCCGCTACCCATTAGGGCTAGACCATATAGGCCGTGGGTAGCCCATTAGGCCCATATCACTATAAATTTTAAAAAATTATACTAATACTTATATTATCTTACTCCAAAATAACACATTGATTTTTCTCACCTCACTAAATTTTATATATATTCTATTCAATATTTCTCTTTTAAATATTATACATTAATATAATTAATACTCTTTTCTCGTATTTTATTAGTTTCCCTTATGTTAAATATTTGAGTATTATTTTATACAAGTTAGACATGTATTGTATTTAAAAACACATTATAGTATTGATAAAAAACAAGGGTTAATAGTCATTTACCCCCCTTGCAATATAGGCAAGTTTTGATTTATCTCCCTTTACAAAAATAATTTTGGATTACCCCCTGAAATTTTGGGATACCCCCTTAAGCGTGTAAAAACCAGGGGGTAAATAAAAAATTTTTTTACAGGGGGGTAATTTTTCTACCTGGGGGGCAAAAGACTTAGAATTTTAAAATTTCAGGGAGGCAATCCAAAAAACTTTTTTTAAAGGGGGATAAATCAAAACTCGCCTATATTGCAGGGGGGTAAATGACTATTAACCCAAAAAACAATATAGTACTTAAAAATGTATTATGTTTAAAATAATATAATTTTTTATTTTATTTATAATAAATATTATGGCGTTTTTATTTTTATTTTTTTATTAAAAAGGCTCATTTAGGGCCGGGTAGCCCGAAGCCCATCTAGGGTCGGGCTCGGGTAGTAATTTTTGAGCCCATATTAGAAACAAGCTTTTTTGGCCCAGCCCTAAAAAGCTCGAGTCCATCAGGGCCGGCTCGTTTAGGGTCGGGTAGCCCATTTTGACAGCTCTATCTATAACTGTTGGATAAAATTAAAAATTCTCATATCTAGCTTTTTTGTCAAAATAAATTTGCTCTCCTTTAAAAACAAACACATCCTTAGATCATATAATGGGTTTTAGAAAATATAAAGGAGGAGAGTTGGAAAGTAGTATTTTTTTTATTTAGCTATATATATATATATATATATATATATATATATATATATATATGTTTCAATGAGAAAATTTTAAAATTATAAAAAACGAGAACAAATATTTAAAACCGTTATATTCTAATTAGGCTTTGTTTGGTAAAACTAGCTGATAGCGTATAGCTGATGGATGGTAGCTGATAAGTTAATTTGAGTGTTTGGTAAATTAGCTGTTACACTAGCTGATAATTACAAAATGACTTAAAAGGACATTTTTAATTAAGAAATTGGTGATTTCATTATCTTGTTATATTATATTATTAAATTAATTTTAAAAAAAAAAAATATATATATATATATATATATATATATATATATATATTAAAATAATAAGAGTATAATTGGAATAAAAAGTCATAAGCTAAAAGCTATTTTAAATAGCTTTTAAAAAAAAGCTAAAAGCTATTTAAAAAGCTAAAAGCTAAAATGCAATTACCAAACAGAGTTTTTTAATCAAAATGAGCTGAAAAGCTAAAAGTTACAAGTTAAAAGCTCTGATATTACCAAACAGACTTTTAATAAAAATCAAATATCATATCAATTTTTTCTTGACATAGTCATTATAAACATAATCATATAATATATTTTATTTCTAAGAAAATTAAAAGATATAATAATGTAATATATTTTAAATTTAAATAGTTTTTTTATTCCGGTAAATTTATATCTGTATAATATTTGTGTTGTATTATTTTTTAAAATTAAATTCTTATATGTTGAATTCCTTTTGATTTTAATCTCTGACTTTAAATTTCCATTATAAAAATACTAAATTGGTTAACGTTGTTGACGTAACTGTTTTTTTTCTATTTTTTAAATATTCAATTTTTCACGTTAAGTTTTTTTTTTTTTTCTTTTCCTCGTCTTCATTTTTTTCTTTGTTTTGATATTGAATCCTAAAATAATTTTTTTTTAAAAAAAATGATGTTAAAATAAATTTTTCCTCGGTCTTTGAATCTTTCTTCTTGTCCTCATTGTTGGCGACTCTCTAAGCATCAGTTGCGTTCTTAGCAAACTCAAGAACACCATTAGTAACCACTTCAAGTGTTTCATAAAAACCAAATAGAAATTGCATTTGTTTTCTCCATCGGATTCAATTCTTGCCGTCAAGAATTGGAAGAGAATCAGAATGCCGTTGGTGTCATTCATCTTTGCAGCGATTGATTAACAACTCACGATTTCAGAAACACGATCACCGATGTATGATTCTTTAAAACACGATCAAGAATATATCTGGAGCTCTAGATACCAATTTGTTAGTGCGTGAGACACTTTTAATGAGGAGAGAAAGAAAGAATATGAAAAATAAGGATTAATATTATTAAATGATTACGTTACAAAACTGAATTTTAAAGTATTTATTTATATATATACCTAAATGACATGACTACTAAATAACAAATATAACAAATTAAGTAACAAATTCTAAATCCTAAATCTTAATTAACTTTAGATTTAGGTCACACAACTTAGATTATATTATATCTCAAGAATCTTAGTGTCTGCCTTATTACTTAACTAGTGGGATACCCGTGCGTCCGCACAGGTTCCGCTGCGGACCTTTGAAATTGGACCAATATATTTTGACAGGGAAAAATTTAAATTCACAATTTTTAAAGGATTGTTTTAATAAAAAAATGTAATATCATATATTGATAAGTCACAAAAGAATAGTGGAATGCGGAATTGTCAATAGTTAGATTATGAAATTCAAATAATAAATAGAAAATATTTAAATTTAATTAGAAAAAAAAACATAAAGTAGTAAAAGATAAAAATATAAGTGAATGAAAGAGAAATATCGAAATGAAAGACATATTTTTAAAATTAAAATAAAATTGTATCAAATTTTCAATTTTTAAAAGAAAGACATCAATAATATATATTTCAATTTTTAAAAGAAAGACATCAATAATATATATTTCAATTATTCATATATTATCATTAAAAAAATTGTATGTTAAATTAAAAATAATTTCAAAAAAACAATATTAGATATCAATGCGTTTACACCGATTTTTCCCTGTGTCGCACCTCGAAAATTCGCTTCATCGAAGACACGACCCTCGCGCAAAAGGCGTGGAAAACGGTTCTACAGAGTCGCCACCGAACTTTATTTATCCCAAAAGAGGGAAAGGGAAATATCTAGAAAACCTTTAAAGAGAAAGATAAGAACATGGTCGTCGCAACCACATTCTGGGTTCGGGAGTCGGTTACGTGAGAGGAAGGTACGCGCACCCCCTCACGTCCGTTGTACTCAACGGGAACCTCTTAGTTTGAATTGTGATGAGCGTTATCCAAGCTTATTTGTTTTCTTCTCAACGATATATGCGAAAAGGTAAAGTAAAAGGTTTCGATTACTAAGGGAAATGGGGTGGTTTTAGGATAGGGTGCTCGGCAAGATCATCGCGACCTCGGGCCTACGTATGCTCATTCGGACGAGAATGAGGAATCAGAGCAATCGTAGTTCGACTACAGGAAGGGATAGAGGGAAGATGGAAGATGGAGGAAAGGTAGCTCGCCAAGATCATCGCAATCTTGTGCCTACGTATCTTTACTCGGACGAGAATAAAGAATCAGAGCAGCCGTAGTTCGTGGTACGCCCACGAAAAGAATGGGGTTAGGGTTTGAATTTTAGGAGACGAAAGATTGAATAACATACAACCCAAGGGGCGTGCCTCGAGAGCAGTCACTCGAGAATCCAATGAATGCTAGACTCCAAGAATTCAATTCTTTCGTGAGTTGATTGCGAAAATGTTTGATAATGGTTAAGTGTTTTAAGACGAAAGGGTAAATGAACAACAACTCAAGGGCGTGCCTCAAGAGCCATTCATTCGAAGACCCAAGGAATGCTAGACTCCAAGAATCTCCTCCTTTCGTAAGTTGATTAAGAAAGCATTTGAAAAATATTGAGTCGAATCGGGTGAGAAAAGAGGTGAGGATCGATACTAGTCCCTAGGGGTGCTCCAAGTAACGAAACCACGAGATGTGCAAGTGTACGTTTGATGTCGAGGCAAAAGGCGCTCGACTTACGATTGGATTGGGCTAGACGACGAGTCGAGGATTGGTTTGAAAATGATTTGGTTTGTTAAATGTTTTAGGGAGAATGACGATTATTCGATAAATGAGACGTCGGCCTCACAACCAATTAATCGGAGCATTACTGGGATGCTAGATCCCAACGACACCTTTTTCATTTGATTGATTTACGAATTGTCGTTTGATGAACAACGAAAGTACCACGTGGAATGCTAGACTCCAATGGTATTTCTTTGTCCAACTAGTTAAGGCGAGTGTTTTAGAAACGAAAGGTCGAGTGATCACCCCCTAAGGCGTGCGCCTCAATAGCGGTCACTCAAGAACCCAAGAAGTGCTAGACCTCAAGAGCTCAATTCTTTCGCGATTTAATTAAAAAAACGATTTGAATATGTGTGTTAAGTGATTTTAATCAAAAATTAAATGTTTAAGCGTTTCGATAATTGTTAGTGTGTTTGATTAAAATATGAACAAATGAAATGGTTAGATAAACATCATATGAATATGATATAGACAATATGATAAGAATATAAACGATAATAATCAAGATAATATTAACAAGGTATAATATTGACATAAAATAAAATTGGTCTCGTCTTAATCGGAATTTAATCGAGAAATCGATAATCAACGATTTTTGACTTTCATTGACCAAAAGTGAAAATAAAAGATAGAAATCGAAAATGAAAAGATATAATCGAAAATAAGATGGAAAAGGAAGAAAGGTCTCATCTTTACTAAGATTTTAAATCGATAAATCGATAATCTCTTGTATTTGATTTTCATTGACCCAAATGAATAAAGATAACGAAAGGATAATAAAAATGAAATAAAATCGAAAAGAGGTAAGAAAAATAAGAAAGGTCTCACCTTTATCAAGATTTTAAATCGATAATCGATAAATCATTGATATTTTGGTTTCATTGACCCAAAGTAAATAAAAAATAATGAAATAAAAATTGAAAAGAGAAAAAGAATAAAGGTCTCACCTTTATCAAGATTTTAAATCGAAAATCGGTAAATCATTGATATTTTGGTTTTCATTAACCCAAAATTAATAGAAATAAAATAATGAAAAGTAAATCGAAATAAAAAATAAAAAAATAAATAGTAGGCCTCAAATAAATCAAAATTTAATCGGTTTGACTAAATCATGAGTTGTGTTATATCATTGGCCCATAATCGAAATAGAATTGAGATAAAGAGAAATGAAAAAAAATCAAAATTAAATATAAAGTTAAACACTAAAACGTAAAAATGGAGAAACACAAAAGAGACATAGAATTAACAATAAAATGCTGGAAATTGTGATTTTTAAACTAAAAATAAAACAAATTAAAACTAAAAAGAAGGGGGGTGCGCTGCTGAATAAGGGTGAATGAAATGGTTAAAACCCATATGGATCGTGAGGCCCATTCCTTGCAAACATCATTCCTCAAAGGAGATAAAGGTTCGATTCAAAGCAAAACAAGTCATCAAAAACCCAAAAACAGATTTTGTAAAAAAAAGGAAATGAAAAAAAAAGTCATTTATTATGAACGAATAGGGGAAACTACATTAGGTTAGAACCGCCGGTCAAAGGTCAAAAGTTGGAAAGAAACAAAGACGTAAATGAAACGGGTCACCCCCAACCTTCCTCGCAATGAAATCGCTACGTCTTTCTCTCTCGCGCTCGAGTTTCGCTTCGACCAGGGTTTGATCTGGTTTTTGGGGTTGACTTGGCAGTGATTTGGGTTTTCACTTATTCTCTAGTTCGGTTCTGTTTTGGTTTTGTCCGAAGTTTCTCTTCTTCTTCTATTTGTTCTCTGCTCTGGGATTTGGGATGGGTTTCACTCGGGTTTTGGTGTTTGATGGATTTGTTGAGGGTTCTTTTGAAGGTCGAACGTTCGAGTGGTTGAGTGGGTTGTATTACGATTTGAAAGGTTTCTTTTTGTTGATTAACATATTTGATGTTTAAGGAAGTTAAATGAAGATGAAATTCGGAAGGTTTTATGAAGATGAACGGGGAAGGCTACGATTTGGCGAAAAAGAGTTAAGGTTGGGAAGGATTGAAGGTGGATCTGAAAGGTTGGATGAGAAGAAGGAGATGGTGCGAAGGGTTTCGAAGGTTCATGAGCAGTGAGTTTGTTGTGGTGATTGAAGGAGAGCTATATGATGGTGGTTGAGATTGTGAAACGGTGACGATGTTGTGGATTAGAACAGAAGGCGTCGAGTGGAAGAATGGTAAGAGTTGGTTTGTTGTGGGTGAGTATCAGCATCCTCCTAGAAGGAAGTTTTTTTTTTGAATCTTTTATGCAGAAAATGAAATGAAGGTTTGTACTAATTTTTTCCTCCTCCTTTCTTCCCAAAACTTCTCCTTTTATTCAACAAAACTTGTTTTCTAAGTTCAAAATGGTACGAATTGTTTTGTCTCAATGTGTTGATATGTCCCTTTCATCTTACAGGTTCTGATGCGGTTTGTTGTTGGTGAAGTATTGTCGCTGTTGCAAGTTTGAAGCAGTAAGTCACTTGGTAGCAGGGTAGTAGCATTGTACATAAAGTTTGTCACGTTGTGGACGACCTGCGTGAGAGTCTTACTGAGGAGCCTTGGGAGGCTTGGCTTGTTTTGCCCTTCACGTAGCAGCCGTGTGTTGCTTTGGGCTAACTTTTCTTCTTTTTTTTTGGAAATTGTCTGGGCTTTGTTTCTAGAATCTTGATGGGCTTTCTTTTTTTTTTCTTTTTTGCAATTGTAACTGTAAAACAAATATTATGGGCCTTAATTAATTGGAAAGAAAATGGTCATGATTAAGAAAAATGGATTGTGAATTTATTTGGAAATTTAGAATTTGAAAAAAGAATAAATGTATATGGATTATGGATATTTATGGATATTGGATATGGACATGGTAATTGAAAGAGACATGGATAAAAATGCGGGTAATAATGGATAATGAAAACTCGGACATAGGATGGATAATGGTAATTGGATTGGATAATATGGATAAAATGATAATGGAAATGAACGAACAACCCTTGATAGCCTTCAACTGTAAAATAACCGATAACTTGACATATCCTGACAATCTGACCCACACCAACTGACTTGAATATGTCCAGAACCCTAACTGAATCCTCAGTCACACACCATTTGGGTCATACGCACCCTGACCTGACCTGATAAACCTTGGATGCACTCATCTCAACCTTGTAATGACTTGACTGACTTAAGAAGAAATGAAAGTAAGTGCATATATTTTTGGATTTTCTGAATAATGGTTAGTGGACGGATGTACAGATGAAAAGTATATGCAAGTAGGACAACTTTGGGGTATGACAGATGACCCTATATAATTGGCTTGGACTTAATTAGATGAACTGATATGACATTCATCTTTCGAGGTAGAAGGCAATTAAATATAAAGAAGACCACGAATTTGTCCGAAGAGAAAGAAAATGCTTGGGAGGTGGAATAACTGATCAATGTTAACCCTCGAGTAGAAACTGAGAACTGGCAAAGATCGTTATCACCAAAAGGATGATAACAGGAGAATCTGACACCAAAAGGATGGCAGACCTATCACCAAAAGAATGATAGTGAACACATGCACACAGACCCTTCCACCAAAAGGATGAAAATGAGGTCAAAGCCTGCTATTACCAAAAGGATAATAGGGCGCACACACGCAGACCCTTCCACCAAAAGGATGAAAATGAGGTTGAAGCCTGCTACTACCAAAAGGATAATAGGGCACATACACACACAGACCCTTCCACCAAAAGGATGAAAATGAGGTCGAAGCCTGCCATTACCAAAAAGATAATAGGGCACACACACAGACCCTTCCACCAAAAGGATGGAAAACAAGGTCAAAGCCTGCTATTACCAACATGATAATAGGGCACAAACACACGCAGACCCTTCCACCAAAAGGATAAAAATGAGGTTAAAGCCTGCTATTACCAAAAGGATAATAGGGCACACAAGCACAGACCCTTCCACCAAAAGGATGAAAATGAGGTCACAACCTGCTATTACCAAAAGGATAATAGGGCACACACACACACACAGACCCTTCCACCAAAAGGATGGAAAATGAGGTCAAAGCCTGCTATTACCAAAAGGATAATATGGCACACACACACAGACCCTTCCACCAAAAGGATGAAAATGAGGTCAAAGCCTGCTACTACCAAAAGGATAATAGGGCACACACGCACACAGACCCTTCCACCAAAAGGATGAAAATGAGGTCACAACCTGCTATTACCAAAAGGATAATAGGGCACATACACAGACCCTTCCACCAAAAGGATGGAAATGAGGTCAAAGCCTGCTATTACCAAAAGAATAATAGGGCACACACACACAGACCCTTCCACCAAAAGGATGAAAATGGGGTGAAAGCCTTCTATTACCAAAAGGATAATAGGGCACACACGCACACAGACCCTTCCACCAAAAGGATGAAAATGAGGTCAAAGCGTGTTATTACCAAAAGGATAATAGGGCACACACACACACACAGAGACCCTTCCACCAAAAGGATGAAAATGAGGTCAAAGCCTGCTATTACCAAAAGGATAATAGGGCACACACACACACTGACCCGTCCACCAAAAGGATGGAAATGAGGTCAAAGCCTGCTATTACCAAAAGGATAATAGTGCACACACGCACACTGACCCTTCCACCAAAAGGATGAAAATGAGGTCAAAGCCTGCTATTACCAAAAGGATAATAGGGAACATACACACACAGACCCTTCCACCAAAAGGATGAAAATGAGGTAAAAACCTGCTACTACCAAAAGGATAATAGGGCACACACGTACACAGACCCTTCCACCAAAAGGATGAAAATGAGGTCACAACCTGCTTTTACCAAAAGGATAATAGGGCACATACACAGACCCTTCCACCAAAAGGATGGAAATGAGGTCAAAGCCTGCTATTACCAAAAGGATAATAGGGCACACACACAGGCCCTTCCACCAAAAGGATGAAAATGAGGTCAAAGCCTGCTACTACCAAAAGGATAATAGGGCACACACGCACACATACCCTTCCACCAAAAGGATGAAAATGAGGTCAAAGCCTGCTATTACCAAAAGGATAATAGGGCACACACACACACAGACCCTTCCACCAAAAGGATGAAAATGAGGTCAAAGCCTGCTATTACCAAAAGGATAATAGGGCACACACACATAGCTATCTGACACCAAAAGGATGACAGACCTATCACCAAAAGGATGATAATGGACATAACTTACTACTACCAAAAGGATAATAGTAAGCAAAACGATAACAAAGGTTGTCACTCACCAAAAGTATGACACACAGACCAAGGGTTCACGGATCGGCGACACCAAAAGGATTACAGATCAAATAACACAAGTTGCTACCACCAAAAGGATGATAGGAACTTCCCACTTGCGAGGACCAACACCAAATGGATGCAGGTCAGGTTGAAAGGACAGGGTTTGGCTATCACCAAAAGGATGATAGTAAGGCCATTGACAAATGGTCAAGTTTGTTGGGGATATGATGAAGCTTATTCAGAGATATCAACAAAAGGTTGAAGAAATAATTTAATGAGGAACACCCACTGACTCGGAGGAATGTTTATTGGTTGGGCTGAGGATGACAACCTCATCAACAAAAGGTTGAGGAACACAACTCAATGAGGAACGCCCACTGACTTGCTTGGAGATCACAACTTTATCAACATAAGGTTGAGGAACACAACTCAATGAGGAACGCCCACTGACTTGCTTGGAGATCACAACTTTATCACAAAAGGTTGAGGAACACAACTCAATGAGGAACGCCCACTGATTTGCTGAAGATGCCCCTGACTGGGCTAAAAATTTCCTGAGCTTGATCAACAAAAGGTTGAAACAACTTCGTGAGGAACGCCCACGGACTTGAAGAAGGTACCCCTGGCTGGGCTGAGGATCATCTTGCAGTCTTGAGATTGATCCTGGATCTCGACTATCCGTATGATGCTTGATTTTGTAGTGATGTGCAATGCAAATGCTGACACACGCAGATGCAAGTGCTGGGGAAGTATGATTTGATTTTTTTGGGATGCACATGATGCACATGATGTTTATGATGTCGAATGTGATGCGTATGATGCATATGATGCATATGATTGCAGACGGGTGATTAGATAAGTTTTGAAGGTGCCAGCGTGTTGGACTTTGGTAGTTGCCAATGCGGATTGGACTTTGGGCGGTGGGAGGGATTTAATTTCCTCGACACTCAGTTTATTGAAGATGCCATGATTGAAGCAGACGAAGATGCTCTTGAAGCCTCAAGTTTGATTGCTTGATAACGTTCGTTTCTGAGAAGACCATAACTCTTATGCTTGGGTCAGGATAACTTGAAACTGAGCGTAGCGACGTGATCGACTCATGAAGACCGTTCTCTTGCTCTGAATTTAATGATTGCCAATGTTTAGAAGGATCTTCTTATCCAACTTGAAGGGATACAGAGAGGATATGCTATTTGAAATTGGTCTTGCCCCAGTCTGAACGTGGTAGTGGTCTGCCCCCCAATTAACCAGTTCTTGACATAGTTGGATCTTTGGAAGTCGAACTTTGATATGCTTTGAGATGTCTTGCCCCTGATTGAGGGTTTGAGGTATTCTTACTTCGGGTTGACACCACTGGAAGTTCAAGTTCTTCTTTGATTGCCCCTTGTTGGAATTGCTTTGATGTCTAGCACTGATTTGCAGTTAACATTGCTCATTTACAAATGGTAATCTTAATGCAATGCTCATGCAAGTTTTGAAAAAGAGTCGTTTATTGGAGTGTTATCATATTGTGAGATGAATGGACCATTAGCCCAAACGTGTGCTGATTTTGATGGTGTGAAAGATTTAGCAAGTAGAATGACACCAATGCTGAAGATTAGCAAATATGGGGAGTCAGTTTACGCAACCTTGCAATATTATGCTTTCAGAATAAACCTCGTCTTAATTAGGTCTTTCTACGGTTGTAACGTGGTGTGGTTTACGGTTTAAGAAACAAAGGATATAAGGCTCAAAGTATAATTTATACCCACCCCTTCTTCGTGATGACCTCCAATCCTATGTTCAGTTAAACCTGCACATGTTTGTACTCTAAAAGGGTTGACGGTTCAAGGTATGCTTGAAATGACAGTCACCTTTATTTTGTTTTTGATGGGTGTCAGTGACCCTTTGGTTTTGATTTGGTGATCACTGAACTTTATTTTGTTTTTGTTGAGGATCTGAGGGCCTATTTTGTTTTTGTTTTTTGATCCCTAACGTTTGCATGAACTGACTTCGCTTTTTGAGTCCGTCGGGATTGCCTTTTTTTTTGCGTAAGTCTCTTTTGAGGTGCTCGACTTAGCAGGCTTTTGATTTTTGTTTTTTTTTTGTTTTGTTGGAGGATAGTGACTGCTAAGTCATGGGTATTGATGAACAACTGTCTTGTCTTTTGATTTTGCTTTGTGATTCGAGTGCGTAATTGGGTTAACTGAACACAACCCTGCCCCAGGTTGAGTGTAAGGGTTTGAACATCCGAAGGAAACTGCTACTTCTTGGCTCGAAGTGGTTAATTAGGGATTATCTCCTTGTCTCTCCAGTGTTTGGGGATTGAAACAATGCCTGTACATCACGACGAGATTTTGTCTGAAAGAATATGGTTTGCAATTATGGGTATTTCGTTGTCATCATCCTCCCTCTCAATCATTGCTAACAACAGTTTGATATAGAGAGTGAAGTGGATAAATGTGTCGGTGTTTTGTAGTAAATGAAAAAATGAGTGAATACGACATAACTGATTCAAAACATGCATAATCATTACATTAAGAAAACCAAATACGAAAGGCAATGTTTAAAGCATACAGTACTTAAACAAACAGAAACCAAAATACAAGAATGCAAATGATGGGATGGCAACATGACTGCCTTCTTCGGGGACACTTGAACTTGAACTTGACTTGATTTGATGCTGACACTAGTTTGGCGGCGACAGAGGGTTTTTGATGACGTTTGGAGCCCTCCCATTGAACGTGAGAAACTTTGAGTCGATCATGTCTTGAACCTTGTGTTTGAAAGCTCTGCAGTCCTCGATCGTATGCCCTGGAGCACCCTTATGAAACTCACAATGAGCATTAACATCATAATCTGGGGGGATGACAGTTGGAGGAGCTAGGTCCCTCAGAGTAATGGCCCCCTTTTCCAGCAATTGAGCAAAGATCTGAGCATATGACGTTGGCAGACGATCAAAGTCACTATCAGACCTCCTTGTCCTCTGTTGATTAGGCTGGCGTTGTTGAGCAGCTCTCTGTTGTTGATATTGAGGATGATACTGATACCCTTATTAATTGTAGGATTGTTGCTGAGGAACTTGTTGCTGAGGCATTGGAGCTTGAACAGCTTGAACAATTGGCTGATAAGGCATTAGAGCGTATTGCGCAGCAGTAACATACGGATACTGAAAGTATGACATTTGAAAAGGCATTGGAGCGGGAGCTTGTGGAGCTTGCCCTTTCTGAGCAGAGACAACATTTGTTTCGCCCTCTTTCTTTTTGTATCCATTGAAGGACTTCTTGACTGCAGACTGACTGCTAGAACCTCCTTGGATCTTTCCATTTTTCAGACCTTCTTCAATTCTCTCACCGACAATTAGTAAATCAGAGAATCCGGCAGAAACATTACCAATCAACTTCTCATAGTATTTGCCTTGCAAAGTACCTATGAAGATGTCAATCAGTTCACGGTCAACAAGAGGTGGATGCACTCTTGCAGTTAACTCTCTCCAGCATTGCGCGTACTCCTTAAAGGATTCGTTGTCCTTTTGAGCCATACTCTGAAGTTGAGTACGGTTTGGAGCAAGGTCAGTGTTGTACTTGTATTGCTTGACAAATGCATCAGCTAGATCATCCCAAGTGTGCACATTGCTACGCTCTAGCTGCATATACCATTCGAGTGATACCCCAGACAAGCTGTCTTGGAAGCAATGGATCATCAGCTTTTCATCTTTGGCATAGGCAACCATCTTGCGGCAGTACGTCTTCAGATGAATGTGTGGACAGCTGAGACCTTTGTACTTTGGGAATTCTTGCACTTTAAATTTGGGAGGAATGACAACATCTGGCACCAAGCACATATCCAGAGCATTCAGAGAAGTTGAGTTGCGTCCCTCCATGACTCAGAGTTTTTCAGCTAGATCGCGACACATTTTGATGGCTTCAGAATCCTGAGCAGCAGTAGGATTGACAATTGGGATAACAGCATGGTAGTTCTGTACCTCATCATACTGATCTACCAGATTTTCTTCAACATGAGGAATAGGAACCCGAGTGACAACAAGTTGAGCTTGCGGAATAGCTCCAACAACAACTCCAGATGTTGGAAGTGGTTGAGTAGTGGCTCCTTCAGTGGCGGGAGTGAAGTTCATTGGTATCCCATAATTGATAGGGTTGGGAACAGGAACTGAGAGCCTTGACAGTGACCCTTGCACAGGCACAGTGTTGTTGGCAGCAGCGGCTTCACGCAGTTCTTCTTCTCTTCTGGCCATCATGATGGCTTTAAGAATCTGATCGATCTTTCCCTTCATAGAGTCCAACTCTTCTCTGAAGACAGCTTGCTCTTGTTGAATCTGCTCCATCGTTCTTCTTGTGTTGGCTCGAGTTGCGTACTGGTGTCGAGGAATCAGCTTGATTTACTAGAGAAGGAAGAAAGTTGAGGTGAGATTTTGAGGTTGAAAATGCAATGCAAGATGCATAACAGATGTAATGCAATGCAAAGACATGAGATGCAATGCAAGATGCAAGATCCAGGATCGCAGATCACAGGTTCAAACATTTCTGAGGTTGGCCGTTCACGGGTAGATGACCAAAGCCTCTAATCAAAGACACCTTATAGGTAGGCTCTATGAGGAAAGTTATAGATTCTTTACCCACAAACCCACTCACGGGATAGTTTCTACGTCGATGGATAAGGTTCCCAGGATTACGGACACAAATCGCATCAATGTCACGCAGCAGGCTAGCTGCATTACGACGATAATGACGACAAGGTCTCTCCTGAGTGGGGTCCTCGTGCTAGGCGCACAAGGAGCGAGTCCTTGGAGACTAACACTACGCGACCACCAATATAGAACTTGGTTCTACGAGTGGTTCATAGAGTCACGGACCCTTCATGAATCAAGTCGTACGACAGGCTAGCTGTGTTATAACAGGATCTACGAAAAGGTCTACTCTAGGGGAGCTTTCATGCTAGGCACGCAAGGAGCGAGTCCTTGGGGACTAACACTACTCGACATCCAATTCTAAACTATATGTTCCCTCTACTTTTACCAAAGCTCGGGTGTAGAGCTTTACTCATGAAATCATCCCAAGATCCAACAGTCAAACAGGATAATAAGTACATAAGAGAAAGCAATAAGAGAACAAATACGTAAACGAGAAGAAAACAAGCAAACAAAGATAACGCCCCTCACAAATCTCTCTAAGTTAGGCTCGACTCTCTCTTGCATGAAGCAATTAATCCCTAGCGGAGTCGCCATCTGTCGCACCTCAAAAATTCGCTTCATCGAAGACACGACCCTCGCGCAAAAGGCGCGGAAAACAGTTCGACAGAGTCGCCACCGAACTTTATTTATCCTAAAAGAGGGAAAGGGAAATATCGAGAAAACCTTTAAAGAGAAAGATAAGAACATGGTTGTCGCAACCACTTTCTGGGTTCGGGAGTCGGTTACGTGAGAGGAAGGTACGCGCACCCCCTCACGTCTGTTGTACTCAACGGGAACCTCTTAGTTTGAATTGTGATGAGCGTTATCCAAGCTTATTTGTTTTCTTCTCAACGATATATGCGAAAAGGTAAAGTAAAAGGTTTCGATTACTAAGGGAAATGGGGTGGTTTTAGGATAGGGTGCTCGGCAAGATCATCGCGACCTCGGGCCTACATATGCTCATTCGGACGAGAATGAGGAACCAGAGCAATCGTAGTTCGACTACAGGAAGGGATAGAGGGAAGATGGAAGATAAAGGGAAGGTAGCTCGCCAAGATCATCGCAATCTTGTGCCTACGTATCTTTACTCGGACGAGAATAAAGAATCAGAGCAGCCGTAGTTCGTGGTACGCCCAAGAAAAAAATGGGGTTAGGGTTTGAATTTTAGGAGACAAAAGATTGAATAACATACAACCCATGGGGCGTGCCTCGAGAGCAGTCACTCAAGAATCCAAGGAATGCTAGACTCCAAGAATTCAATTCTTTCGTGAGTTGATTACGAAAATGTTTGATAATGGTTAAGTGTTTTAAGACGAAAGGGTAAATGAACAACAACTCAAGGGCGTGCCTCAAGAGCCATTCATTCGAAGACCCAAGGGATGCTAGACTCCAAGAATCTCCTCCTTTCGTATGTTAATTAAGAAAGCATTTGAAAAAGATTGAGTCGAATCGGGTGAGAAAAGAGGTGAGGATCGATACTAGTCCCTAGGGGTGCTCATAGTAATGAAACCACGAGATGTGCAAGTGTGCGTTTGATGTCGAGGCAAAATGCGCTCGACTTACGATTGGGCTCGACGATGAATCGAGGATTGGTTTGAAAATGATTTGGTTTGTTAAATGTTTTAGGGAGAATGACGATTATTCGATAAACGAGACGTCGGCCTCACAACCAATTAATCGGGGCATTACTGGGATGCTAGATCCCAACGACACCTTTTTCATTTGATTGATTTACGAAATGTCGTTTGATGAACAACGAAAGTACCACGTGGAATGCTAGACTCCAATGGTATTTCTTTGTCCAACTTGTTAAGGCGAGTGTTTTAGAAACGAAAGGTCGAGTGATCACCCCCTAAGGCTTGCGCCTCAATAGCGGTCACTCAAGAACCCAAGAAGTGCTAGACCTCAAGAGCTCAATTCTTTCGCGATTTAATTAAAAAAATGATTTGAATATGTGTGTTAAGTAATTTTAATCGAAAATTAAATGTTTAAGCATTTCGATAATTGTTAGTGTGTTTGATTAAAATATGAACAAATGAAATGGTTAGATAAACATGATATGAATATGATATGGACAATATGATAAGAATATAAACGATAATAATCAAGATAATATTAACAAGGTATAATATTGACATAAAATAAAATTGGTCTCGTCTTAATCGGAATTTAATCGAGAAATCGATAATCAACGATTTTTGACTTTCGTTGACCAAAAGTGAAAATAAAAGATAGAAATCGAAAATGAAAAGATATAATCGAAAATAAGATGGAAAAGGAAGAAAGGTCTCATCTTTACCAAGATTTTAAATTGATAAATCGATAATCTTTTGTATTTGATTTTCATTGACCCAAAATGAATAAAGATAACAAAAGGATAATAAAAATGAAATAAAATCGAAAAGAGGTAAGAAAGATTAGAAAGGTCTCACCTTTATCAAGGTTTTAAATCGATAATCGATAAATCATTGATATTTTGGTTTCATTGACCCAAAGTAAATAAAAAATAATGAAATAAAAATTGAAAAGAGAAAAAGAATAAAGGTCTCACCTTTATCAAGATTTTAAATCGAAAATCGGTAAATCATTGATATTTTGGTTTTCATTGACCCAAAATTAATAGAAATAAAATAATGAAAAATAAATCGAAATAAAAAATAAATAAATAAATAGTAGGCCTCAAATAAATCAAAATTTAATCGGTTTGACTAAATCATGAGTTGTGTTATATCATTGGCCCATAATCGAAATAGAATTGAGATAAAGAGAAATGAAAAAAAAAATCAAAATTAAATATAAAGTTAAACACTAAAACGTAAAAATGGAGAAACACAAAAGAGACATAGAATTAACAATAAAATGTTGGAAATTGTGATTTTTAAACTAAAAATAAAACAAATTAAAACTAAAAAGAAGGGGGGGGTGCGCTGCTGAATAAGGGTGAATGAAATGGTTAAAACCCATATGGGTCGTGAGGCCCATTCCTTGCAAACATCATTCCTCAAAGGAGATAAGGGCTCGGTTCAAAGCAAAACAAGTCATCAAAAAGCCAAAAACAGATTTTGTAAAAAAAAGGAAATGAAAAAAAAAAGTCATTTATTATGAATGAACAGGGGAAACTACATTAGGTTAGAACCGCCGGTCAAAGGTCAAAAGTTGGAAAGAAACAAAGACGTAAATGAAACGGATCATCCCCAACCTTCCTCGTAATGAAATCGCTACGTCTTTCTCTCTCGCGCTCGAGTTTCGCTTCGACCAGGGTTTGATCTGGTTTTTGGGGTTGACTTGGCAGTGATTTGGGTTTTCGCTTATTCTCTAGTTCGGTTCTGTTTCGGTTTTGTCCGAAGTTTCTCTTCTTCTTCTATTTGTTCTCTGCTCTGGGATTTGGGATGGGTTTCACTCGGGTTTCGGTGTTTGATGGATTTGTTGAGGGTTCTTTTGAAGGTCGAACGTTCGAGTGGTTGAGTGGGTTGTATTACGATTTGAAAGGTTTCTTTTTGTTGATTAACATATTTGATGTTTAAGGAAGTTTAATGAAGATGAAATTTGGAAGTTTTATGAAGATGAACGGGGAAGGCTACGATTTGGCGAAAAAGAGTTAGGGTTGAGAAGGATTGAAGGTGGATCTGAAAGGTTGGATAAGAAGAAGGAGATGGTGCGAAGGGTTTCGAAGGTTCATGAGCAGTGAGTTTGTTGTGGTGATTGAAGGAGAGCTATATGATGGTGGTTGAGATTGTGAAACGGTGATGATGTTGCGGATTAGAATAGAAGGCGTCGAGTGGAAGAATGGTAAGAGTTGGTTTGTTGTGGGTGAGTATCAGCATCCTCCTAGAAGGAAGTTTTTTTTTTAATCTTTTATGCAGAAAATGAAATGAAGGTTTGTACTGATTTTTTCCTCCTCCTTTCTTCCCAAAACTTCTCCTTTTATTCAACAAAACTTGTTTTCTAAGTTCAAAATGGTACGAATTGTTTTGTCTCAATGTGTTGATATGTCCCTTTCATCTTGCAGGTTCTGATGCAGTTTGTTGTTGGTGGAGTATTGTCGCTGTTGCAGATTTGAAGCAGTAAGTCGCTTGGTAGCAGGGTAGTAGCATTGTACATAAAGTTTGTCATGTTGTGGACGGCCTGCGTGAGAGTCTTGCTGAGGAGCCTTGGGAGGCTTGACATGTTTTGCCCTTCACGTAGTAGCCGTGTGTTGCTTTGGGCTAACTTTTCTTTTTTTTTTTTTGGAAATTGTATGGCCTTTGTTTCTAGAATCTTGATGGGCTTTTTTTTTTTTTTTTCTTTTTTGCAATTGTAACTGTAAAACAAATATTATGGGCCTTAATTAATTGGAAAGAAAATGGCCATGATTAAGAAAAATGGATTGTGAATTTATTTGGAAATTTAGAATTTGAAAAAAGAATAAATGTATATGGATTATGGATATTTATGGATATTGGATATGGACATGGTAATTGAAAGAGACATGGATAAAAATGTGGGTAATAATGGATAATGAAAACTCGGACATATGATGGATAATGGTAATTGGATTGGATAATATGGATAAAATGAGAATGGAAATGAACGAACTGCCCTTGATAGCCTTCAACTGTAAAATAACCGATAACTTGACATATCCTGACAATCTGACCCACACCAACTGACTTGAATATGCCCAGAACCCTAACTGAATCCTCAGTCACACACCATTTTGGTCATACGCACCCTGACCTGACCTGATAAACCTTGGATGCACTCATCTCAACCTTGTAATGACTTGACTGACTTAAGAAGAAATGAAAGTAAGTGCATATATTTTTGAATTTTCTGAATAATGGTTAGTGGACGGATGTACAGATGAAAAGTATATGCAAGTAGGACAGATTTGGGGTATGACACCCCGGTCGTCACTGCGTTTACATGGTACTCGTGTACTACCCATGTGTTCACAATGAACTGGTGCGTTAACCGTGCGTTGACATAGATTTTGGACTGATTTTGGCTTACGCACGGGGTACGTTTTTTTGGAGGAGATGTGGTTTTGAACGCGTTTATAATTGATTTGTTTATTGTTTCAAATAATTTCGACTATATGAGAAAATAAAATTGATTAATTTCCTTTTAAAAACGAAGATATTGAAATAAAGACAAAAGTTAATAATAATAATAATAATAATAATAATAATAATAATAATAATAATAATAATAATATCATCATAACTTAATGATTATATACTACCATTCCGTTGAATTTATTTGTCCCTTGAATTTAAAATAAGATTTCCTAATGTTTTATATATGAATTTTTGTGCAAATTTACATTTTCACGACACTTGAGATCCGGTTTCCATTGTTAATGGCCTATATGACCAATCACTCAATTGGAAGGTGATATAATGTGGGATGTCATAATATATATTATAGCATAGTTGTAACAGGATGTAAAATGGCTGCAAACAATAGCCTCATTGTCAATATCAACCGGTGCAGACTCAATATCTACTAAGGTATACTCATCAATACATCTAAAAACATCATTCAAAACATATAAGCCATTGTCCTGTGCGGGTAGAAAAAATGATAGAGCAAATTGTGTTTAACATTGTCAGTTCCAGTCAAGTAGCCTGTCACTACAAACATTACCCCAGTATTATATGAGGGTTGAACATCAGCACTCAAAAGATCAACGAAATTGGAAAATAACTTGCAAACTTAATCAGAATCTCTAAATCTCCAGGCAAACATAGAGTTGTCCCATGTGTAGTCCCGCTCATCGTCATCGTCAGAATCAACCGGTTCGTAGTTGTGTTCTTCGGCTTCATCAGAATCATCAAATGTATATTTTCTCAGATATCTGGATGCTTTTGTTTTTCTTTTCCTCTTTCTTCTGTTACGTACCGCACGAGGGGCATGTACCTTAAGAAGAAAAGTAGTTTATGAAAATTGTAAACATTGAAAAAATAAGGGCTAAACGACTAACATCATCATAATACATTAACGTTTAGTGAGAAGAAATCTATACCGATCGCACCTGCAAAAGTGGTTGAAACTGGGGAGGCTGTTGGTCGGGTTTAGCGGGGAGGAATTCCGTAGCTGGTTGAACATCCGAAGGTGTTTGGTTATCAGGAAGGGCTTCATTGTCGACAGCAGGTTGGATATTTTGTTGGGTCTGTTGATGTTATGTACAGAAAGAGTTAGTGATTAAGAAGGCCTGACAAAGATTTTTTGATGAACAAAACGTGCAGAATTTGTAAAGGCCAAACCTGTAGAGGTCGTTGCCCCTCGACACGATGATCGTTACCGTCTGGTAGTTGGAAATCGGGTGAAGGTTACAGGAGAGGCGGTGTCTGGACCTCAGTAGCCTCTGGTGGCAGTTTCTGGACAGCAGCAGGCCCTGGTGCATTGATACTGTGGTTGGATGTCATAGAAAATCTGATTTATTCTTTAACTTTGGTGTGTTATATAGAGTTTAGGAGGCATGGATATATAATGAGGGTTGAGACCCTGCACCTTCCCCCTACATTGGAATTGGAAATGAATTAATAGTTTAGAAAATGTAAAGTTGGAATACTGAGAGGCAAATTAATAATGAGGGTTGATGGTTAAGCGTACCATGCAGTTCGTAATACAATGTACATAATTATTGGTCATTAAATGAAATGAAAAGTAACCATGAACAATTAAGTTGGAACGTAACATGAGATATAAATAACATATGTGATTGTGGAAAGAGATTGTCATTTGGACAGGCTTTTCTGAAGTGACTGTGGAGTATCTGTGCCAGTTTCAGTTACCAGTGATACTATCTAAAGATCAGTGGTCAAGGCTGCTGGTTTAAACTCATTTGAATGTGGTAGAAACGCCGTCACTGAACCTTTCTGGTTTAAACTCATTTGAATGTGGTCCCCATATTTGAGGATCTCTGTGCAAAGGCCGCTGGTGGATATAATCTTAGCACTTCTTGAATCACCATTGTCACCTGTAACCATTAAAATTGAATGGTCCATAAAAGTACAGACATGCTCTTTAGCACCAACACACTACAGATGCTGATACCAACACGTGTCAGGTGTTTGTGTCTGTGTCAAAGTTTCATAGCATACATGTGTGTATTTTAAATGAAATGAAATTGAGTCCATACCGTTCTCAAAATAGGGAGAGAATCTGCATCTGGTAACCTACAGCAAGCCCAACAATTCGAAGGCTGAAATAGCAACAATTTACCATGGCTCAACAATATACACTGAAAGAAATCACATATGTACACAAAATATCATTTGGATGAAAAATAATCAATAAAAATGGGAGTCGTACCTTTGAAGGAAGAAACTCCACTTCCGGTGACGCAAGATGAATATTGACAAAAACACTGGTTTTTGTGATCCATTTGAAGTCCAGTTGCAGCAAGAAGATCTAGTTAGCTCAATCAGGCAGTCCTGTGCCTTCCTCTTGCAAGAAAAGATATCAAAGTATAAGTTCACCAATAAATAAAACCAAATCTCTTTCAGATTGTAGGCAACAATAAGAAACATAAGTTCACCAATAAAAGAAAACAACATGCACTAAATATGTTTTCATTCAACAATTCACACACGTAGATTGACTACTGAAAAAAAAATGAAAAATGAACAACATATTAAAGGGTATGTTCAAAGAATTAAAATACCTTTCAGATCCACCAAAACTAAATCTTGCAGCAAATCGGCAATCACTACTACATCCATCCGCTAACACGTTATTCCTCAAACACCGACGATATAGTTCAAACCTGCAAGAAACCTCTGAAAGGAGCCAACTCAGTGGCAGGACTTATCACGTTGAATCAATGTAGTCAATAGCATATTGCAAAAAATATCATTTTATTGAAATTCTTCAGTTGTGTCACCTGGTTACTTCACTCCTGTAACATATATACACATATCAAGAATAACCGCATATTAAATTCTCTCTGGAAATTTCAAGCTTAAGATAATGTTTATTTTCAAGATGAGACAAACATTACATAATTAAATTTCAAACAGGAAAATAAAGGCACCACTCACTGTGTGTGATGACTTTAATTCCAATTGCACTCTCAAGATTCATAGCTCTTGAGCCATCATGGTCATACTCACCAAGTTCTGATTTACAATATCAACAAATCAACACAAAACACGTTGTATGATTACATGAGTAATAACTACTGCAATAATGAAACAATACCAGTGGATCCATGGTAGATCTCACCTTTCACAGAAACCAGAAAATTTGATAGAATAATCAAAAACACAAACCCTAAATTAGCATAGAATACTAAGATATGAAATGAAGGAAAATTGAACACAAACAAAAAGTAAGATTTTTTAAACTGATATGAAAGGAAAAACAGAAAAGGTTTGAACTTTTCACTAATATATGGAAAACAACATGTAGGAAAAGTTTATTATCCAGTAATTCTTGAAAGCCAACAAAAAGAAGATCACCGCCACACTTCTCACCGAAAAACTGCGAATCTTGACCACCACACGTTCCTCACGAATCCATCACCGCCACTGAAGTACCCTTTCTTCCTCTGCTCGCAATTTTGCACCATCGTGGCCGCCGATTTTTCCCCATTTCTGATTGGTATTCCTCCATTTTCCTGTTTTCATTTCTGCATAAAAAAGAAAGAAGAAATAAGAGGAAGAGGAAAAGAACGAAGAAGACGAATAAAGAAGAAGACGAAGAAAAAGATTATTCAGAAAGTGAAGTGAAAGAAGTGAGAAAAGTTCTGAGTGACAATTGAAAGAGATGGTGGAAGGGTCTGTGTGCGTGTGTGCCCTATTATCCTTTTGGTAATAGCAGACTGTGACCTCATTTTCATCCTTTTGGTGGAAGGGTCTGTGTGTGTGTGCCCTATTATCCTTTTGGTAATAGCAGGCTTTGACCTCATTTTCATCCTTTTGGTGGAAGGGTCTCTATGTGTGTGTACCCTATTATCCTTTTGGTAGTAGCAGGTTTTGACCTCATTTTCATCCTTTTGGTGGAAGGGTCTGTGTGCGTGTGTGCCCTATTGTCCTTTTGGTAATAGAAGGCTTTGACATCATTTTCATCCTTTTGGTGGAAGGGTCTGTGTGCATGTGTTACTATCATCCTTTTGGTGATAGGTCTGTCATCCTTTTGGTGTCAGATAGTTGTGTCTGTGTGCCCTATTTTCCTTTTGGTAATAGCAGACTTTGACCTCATTTTCATCCTTTTGGTGGAAGGATCTGTGTGCGTGTGTTTACTATCATTCTTTTGGTGATAGGTCTGTCATCCTTTTGGTGTCAGATTCTTCAATTATCATCCTTTTGGGGATGACGACCTCTGCAAACTATCCATCATTCTAACTCCCCAGCATTTTCTTTCTTTTCAGACAAATTTGCGGTTTTCTTCATATCTAATTGTCTTCTACCTCGAAAGACTGAACACCATAGCAATTCATCTTACTCAGTTTAAGCCAATTATATAGGGGCATCTGTCATACCCCAAATTTGTCCTACCTGTGCATAATTTCCATCTGTACATCCACCCACTGTTCATCCGAATTTTGCTCAAGGCTTAGTTTAGGACACCTTGCACACACACGGCTTTCTCTTGGGCTACCTTACAATGAGACCCTTTATTTCATGTCATTCCTTATAATTTACATGTACCCCGCTCCCCATTCCGATGTACGCATTTAGTTTTCTTTTGATTGTGATTTGTTTACTAGGAGCACCCCTAGGGACTAGCATAGGTAACCCATTTTCAAACTAATTCTCGATTCGTCATCGAGCCCTTTTTCAAAACACCCCCGTAAGTCGATTGCTCATTAGCATTCGCAATCAACCTAATGCACACACTCTCACATTTCATCGTGGTTTCGTTACTAGGAGCACCCCTAGGGACTAGGATCGATTCTCACACCCATTTTCATCAAACTCTCGATTCGTCGTCGAGCCATTTTCAAACAAACCTCTTTTCAATCAAACTCTCGACTCGTCGTCGAGCCCGATTTCAAATCAACCTCGAAACCAAACTCTTTTCTCAAACTAACTTCTTTGCTTACAAATAAACCCTTGATCCAACGTCAAGCGGATTTTCACAATAAAACTCAAAAATGACTAACAACTATCGCAACTCTTTTTCGAGGTGAAAAATGGGGGTTCAAGTCTTTGATCTCTCTTCGGTTGTTTGGGTGCGAGTTCTCTTACTCGTGTGTGAGCAATCGACGCCTCTTTAAAACAAACCAACTCCTCTTGTTTCGTGGGCGTACCACGAACTACGACTGCTCTGATTCTTTACTCTCGTCTGAGTAAAGATACGTAGGCACAAGATTGCGATGATCTTGGCGAGCACACTTCCATCTTTTTCCATCAAACCCCGTATTCGAACTACGACTGCTCTGATTACTCATTCTCGTCCGAATGAGCATACGTAGGCACAAGATTGCAATGATCTTGCCGAGCACCCTATCCTAAAACCACCCATTTCCCACTAGCATTTTTTCCTTTACCGTTTCGTATTTATCGTTGAGAAGAAAATAGATAAGCTTAGCTAACGAGTTCGCGATCCAAATCAAGAGGTTCCCGTTGAGTACAACGGACGTGAGGGGGTGCGCATACCTTCCCCTCACGTAACCGACTCCCGAACCCAGAATGTGGTTGCGACAACCATGTTCCTATTCCTCATTAAAGGTTTTCTCGATATTTTCCTTTCCCTCTTTTGGGATAAATAAAGTTCGGTGGCAACCCTGTCGAACCGTTTTCCGCGCCTTTTGCGCGAGGGCCGTGTCTTCGATGAAGCGATTTTTTCGAGGTACGACACTATCCCAATGCGAGCTCAATAGAAACTAATCCCCGACAACGGCGCCATTTTGTTAAAGCGGTAAAGCGGCAAGTAACAAAAAGATTTGGAAGTATTTTTCCAGGAATTTATCGTGTCCATAGAGATCGGTGATATTGAATTGCCATTCAACAATTTAAATTTTAAAAAGTTTGGGTTTAGAATGGGTTTAAACATAGTAACAGAAAAGTAAACATTAAAACAAAAAGAACTCTTTCTTCAGAGAGAATAAACTTATTCGGTCATGCACATAATCGAATCCTCACAAACTTAAACTTATCGACCAATTATACTCAACCTACAATACTCCTCAATATCATCCAACATCGCTTACAAACGTGTACATCTCTGGCACACTCAATCGTGCTAGCCTCGTCGACACTCTCGCACCCGACTCAAGACACGCAGGCAGCAAGCTTCGACACCCAAAAGGATTGTTAGTTCTAAATCTATCTCTAGCATCCAGAAATTAACAGATAATCATCCCTAATGAAGTTTTGCAATGTTTATCTCTAACACAACCCAAACCCCTCGCATAAAGCAATAATCAGAGACAATCACCAATAGAGATTTGTATAGCAAATATCATACAATGCCATGGGCGACAAATATACATGAATTCAAAGTAAATACATATACAATAACCCAACATAGAAGAAAAACACAAAGAAGAAGAGAAATGAACCAAACATCTCGCGGTTTGTCAATGCCAATCGACGATCAATCCACCCCAGTTCATCCGTGTGCAAGCTTCCATGTTGTTTTCTAAGCTAATATACTAAAAAATGAGGTTGATGAAGTTGGGAGAGCAAAAATCACCCCCAAACAACATCACATAACAAAAATGAAGTAAAATGAAATATATATACACAAATTCTATCTAGGACGCATCGCCCTGCGACAGAATGCATCGCCCGACGGAGCTCTTTAATCCATTCACACCAGCTGCGTACTTGAACATCCTGGCAACAAATATCTACTTTCGCTTGGCGGCAAAAGCATTGCCCGGCGAAAGCTAAAAAACATGGAATGCTAATGGAAATTCCTTATTTCCTCACGCCGCTGCTTCTCCCACCGAAGACAGTATCGCCCGGTGGAAGAAACATCGCCTGGCGGAGCATGACAGTCTGCACTTCTTTATTTTGGCTTCCAGCTTCTCTACAATGGCTTTCTTTCTTTGCCTTCTTCCTTTTATTGATCCAAATGGTACATCCTGGAGCTTTTATTACTCATTGCTCCAACAATGCTTAATTACCTAAAAAATGAAAGGAAAACAATTAATCGTTACATAAATGAATCAAAAACACAAGTATCCACTAACTAACGTATTTATACACAAAGTTGGAGAATTATTCAATAAAATTACACTAAAACATGATAAGTGTCACAATACTATATATACAAAAACACTACAAATTGACACTTACCAAACTCTCCCCAACTTACATAATTGTTTGTCCTCAAACAACGCCAAACAACCTAAAGAAACAAAAGACAAAAATCCAAAAATCACGAATCAACTAGTTTTTTAAAACGGAAAACAAATTTATGGTTCAAAATAAAAACGATACAAACAAAATGAGTACTTACCACTAAGCAACAATGATAACATAGTCACGAAACAAATGCAAAATACAAAAGTCATGCCAAACATCCTAAAACAACACAAGTTCAAATGTGAATCACACCTAGTAAATACAATCATCGGTAGATGAAAATCACAAAATGAGGTACTTATCACTCACACAACAGTCATGCAAACAATAGACTAAATTATACAACCATCCAAAAATTCACATTGAACATACAAAGACAAGAATCACAAGGGCTTTCAAGGTTGTAGCGTGGTCGGGTAAACAAACAAGGGGCAATTTCTAAAGGTAATTGAAACAAAAACTTGCTTAAACCTAAAGGAGGGATCAACTCACAAAGTTTCAAACACCAAAATTTCAATCAAACTTCATCCAAAATCCCAAGTGTTACATAAAACACAATACTTATTTAGCACAATTATTTGAACTCTTTTTGTTTTCCTTTTTCAAAACTTTTTTTTTTCCTTCTTTTCTTTTTTTTTTCTTCATATTTTTCTCTTTTTTTTTCTTTTCTTTTTCAACCTCATAGAAACCAACCAATGAGTAAACAATCATTTTCTCCCTAACTTGAATTCAACCACATCATCATGTGAATACTCCCTACTTTCTAAGGCAAGGTAAAAATTCATACAACAACACAAAGTTGAGGGTTCAATAAAAAATAATCAATCAAAATCCATACAGAAAGTAAATTTGACACTCATAGACAAGCATCAAACTCAAACAACATGGATAATGACGAAAGGCTCAAAGGAGTTACAAATGATCACACACTCACAAGCTTAATTGACTATTTGGCTAAGGTAGTTATGTCCAAAATAAAACAAAAATGCCTTGATCCTTTTCATGCTTTCATATAATCAACACAAATAAAAGATTAAGCATAATAAAATCCAGTTAAAACAAGAATGTTGGTACTCCGTGCATATATGAACAATAGAATGCTTCCTCACAAAAAGGGTGGAAACTAAAGTGATTCACATATGAACAAGTATACAAAAGAATGAATGGCATAGAAGTTGTAAAAAGTCGTGTCATGAATATGCTAAAGTCTAGAAAGCGATAAACACAAACCTTGGAAGTGTACCAAACTTTAAAGACTATCATTACCATACATCCGCAAGTTGAAATGATCAAACTTGGAACGTCACCAAATTTCCTCAAGCTACTCAAAACAAGTTCATTGACAAATACGAAAGCTATTAATATGAAAAAACTGAAAAACTGGAAAAAATTGTCTAAACAAAATTAAAAGTGAAGATTTGAATTTTAAGAGCTGGTCCGATCTAAATTTATTTAGACAATTGCACCAAACTACATAAACTTAACAACAATAAAAGAAAATAACACAACATGCTTGTTTTACGTCGTAAGCTCGACGCCTTTACAATGCTTAGCTAGCAACTTCCTTCATTCATGCCATGGTGATGCCTCACCTCACAAACCAAAAGCAAGTGTCCTAACCAAACGCTTAAACAAACGTTAATCTACAAGTATCAGTATAACAAGTGAAAATATACAATATATACGATATCTACAAAACTAAAAAACAAAGAAACTATCGCAATGCGAGCTCAATAGAAACCAATCCCCGGCAACGGCGCCATTTTGTTGAAGCGGTAAAGCGGCAAGCAACAAAAAGATTTGAAAGTATTTTTTTGGGAATTTATCGTGTCCACAGAGATCGGTGATGTTGAACTGCCATTCGACAATTTAAATGTTAAAGAGTTTGGGTTTAGAATGGGTTTAAACATAGAAACAGAAAAGGAAACATTAAAACAAAAAGAACTCTTTCTTCAAAGAGAAGAAACTTATCCGGTCATGCACATAATCGAATCCTCACACACTTAAACTTATCAACCAATTATACTCAACCTACAATACTCCTCAATATCATCCAGCATCGCTTACAAACGTGTCCATCTCTGGCACACTCAACCGTGCTACCCTCGTCGACACTATCGCACCCGACTCAAGACACAGAGGCATTAAGCTTCGACACCCAAAAGGATTGTTAGCTCTAAATCTATCTCTAGCATCCAGAAACTAACAGATAATCATCCCTAATGAAGGTTTGCGATGTTTATCTCTAACACAACCCAAACCCCTCGCATAAAGAAAAATCAGAGACAATCACCAATAGAGATTTGTAAAGCAAATATCATACAACACCATGGGCGACAAATATACATAAGTTCAAAGTAAATACATATACAACAACCCAACATAGAAGAAAAACACAAAGACGAAGAGAAATGAACCAAACATCTCGCGGTTTGTCAACGCCGATCGACGATTAATCCACCCAGGTTCATCCGTGTGCAAGCTTCCATGTTGTTTTCTAAGCTAATCTACTAAAAAATGAGGTTGATGAAGTTGGGAGAGCAAAAATCACCCCAAAACAACATCACATAACAAAAATGAAGTAAAATGAAAAATATATACAAAAATTATGTCTAGGACGCATTGCCCGGTGACAGAATGCATCGCCCGACGGAGCTCTTTAATCCACTCACACCAGTTGCGTACTTCAACAAGCTGGCAACAAATATCTACTTTCATCCGGCGGCAAAAGCATCGCCCGACGAAAGCTCTAAAACATGGCATGCTACTGGAAGTTCCTTATTTCCTCACGCCGCTGCTTCGCCCAGCGAAGGCAGTATCGCCCGGCGGAAGAAACATCGCCCGGCGGAGCATGACAGTCTACACTTCTTTATTTTGGCTACCAGGTTCTCTAAAATGCCTTTCTTTATTTGCCTTTTTCCTTTTATTGATCCAAATGGTACATCCTGGAGCTTTTATTACTCATTGCTCCAACAATGCTTAATTACCTACAAAATGAAAGGAAAACTATTAATCGTTACATAAATGAATAAAAAACACAAGTATCCACTAACTAACTTATTTATACACAAAGTTGGATAATTATTCAAAAAAATTACACTAAAACATGATAAGTGTCACAAAACTATATATACAAAAATACTACAAATTGACACTTATCAAACTCTCCCCAACTTACATAATTGTTTGTCCTCAAACAACGCCAAACAACTTAAAGAAACCAAAGACGAAAATCCAAGAATCACGAATCAACAAGTTTTTGAAAACGGAAAACAAATGTATGGTTCAAAACAAAAACGGTACACACAAAGCGAGTACTTACCACTAAGCAACAACAATAACATAGTCACGAAACAAATGCAAAATACAAAAGTCATGCCAAACATCCTAAAATAACACAAGTTCAAATGTGAATCACACCTAGCAAAAACAATCATCGGTAGATGAAAATCACAAAATGAGGTACTTATCACTCACACAACACCCATGCAAATAATAGACTAAACTATGCAACCATCCAAAAATTCACATTGAACATACAAAGGAAAGAATCACAAGGGCTTTCAAGGTTGTAGTGTGGTTGGGTAAACAAACAAGGGGCAATTTCTAAAGGTAAATGAAACAAAAACTTGCTTAAACCTAAGGGAGTGATCAACTCACAAAGTTTCAAACACCAAAATTTCAATCAAACTTCATCCAAAATCCCAAGTGTTACATAAAACACAATACTTATTTAGCACAATTATTTGAACTCTTTTTGTTTTCCTTTTTCAAAACTTTTCTTTTTCCTTCTTTTCTTTTTTTTTTCTTCATATTTTTCTCTTTTTTTTTTCTTTTCTTTTTCAACCTCATAGAAACCAACCAATGAGTAAACAATCATTTTCTCCCTAACTTGAATTCAACCACATCATCATGTGAATACTCCCTACTTTCTAAGGCAAGGTAAAAATTCATACAACAACACAAAGTTGAGGGTTCAATAAAAAATAATCAATCAAAATCCATACAGAAAGTAAATTTGACACTCATAGACAAGCATCAAACTCAAACAACATGGATAATGACGAAAGGCTCAAAGGAGTTACAAATGATCACACACTCACAAGCTTAATTGACTATTTGGCTAAGGTAGTTATGTCCAAAATAAAACAAAAATGCCTTGATCCTTTTCATGCTTTCATATAATCAACACAAATAAAAGATTAAGCATAATAAAATCCAGTTAAAACAAGAATGTTGGTACTCCGTGCATATATGAACAATAGAATGCTTCCTCACAAAAAGGGTGGAAACTAAAGTGATTCACATATGAACAAGTATACAAAAGAATGAATGGCATAGAAGTTGTAAAAAGTCGTGTCATGAATATGCTAAAGTCTAGAGAGCGATAAACACAAACCTTGGAAGTGTACCAAACTTTAAACACTATCATTACCATACATCCGCAAGTTGAAATGATCAAACTTGGAACGTCACCAAATTTCCTCAAGCTACTCAAAACAAGTTCATTGACAAATACGAAAGCTATTAATATGAAAAAATTGAAAAACTGGAAAAAATTGTCTAAACAAAATTAAAAGTGAAGATTTGAATTTTAAGAGCTGGTCCGATCTAAATTTATTTAGACAATTGCACCAAACTACATAAACTTAACAACAATAAAAGAAAATAACACAACATGCTTGTTTTACGTCGTAAGCTCGACGCCTTTACAATGCTTAGCTAGCAACTTCCTTCATTCATGCCATGGTGATGCCTCACCTCACAAACCAAAAGCAAGTGTCCTAACCAAACGCTTAAACAAACGTTAATCTACAAGTATCAGTATAACAAGTGAAAATATACAATATATACGATATCTACAAAACTAAAAAACAAAGAAACTATCGCAATGCGAGCTCAATAGAAACCAATCCCCGGCAACGGCGCCATTTTGTTGAAGCGGTAAAGCGGCAAGCAACAAAAAGATTTGAAAGTATTTTTTTGGGAATTTATCGTGTCCACAGAGATCGGTGATGTTGAACTGCCATTCGACAATTTAAATGTTAAAGAGTTTGGGTTTAGAATGGGTTTAAACATAGAAACAGAAAAGGAAACATTAAAACAAAAAGAACTCTTTCTTCAAAGAGAAGAAACTTATCCGGTCATGCACATAATCGAATCCTCACACACTTAAACTTATCAACCAATTATACTCAACCTACAATACTCCTCAATATCATCCAGCATCGCTTACAAACGTGTCCATCTCTGGCACACTCAACCGTGCTACCCTCGTCGACACTATCGCACCCGACTCAAGACACAGAGGCATTAAGCTTCGACACCCAAAAGGATTGTTAGCTCTAAATCTATCTCTAGCATCCAGAAACTAACAGATAATCATCCCTAATGAAGGTTTGCGATGTTTATCTCTAACACAACCCAAACCCCTCGCATAAAGAAAAATCAGAGACAATCACCAATAGAGATTTGTAAAGCAAATATCATACAACACCATGGGCGACAAATATACATAAGTTCAAAGTAAATACATATACAACAACCCAACATAGAAGAAAAACACAAAGACGGAGAGAAATGAACCAAACATCTCGCGGTTTGTCAACGCCGATCGACGATTAATCCACCCAGGTTCATCCGTGTGCAAGCTTCCATGTTATTTTCTAAGCTAATCTACTAAAAAATGAGGTTGATGAAGTTGGGAGAGCAAAAATCACCCCAAAACAACATCACATAACAAAAATGAAGTAAAATGAAAAATATATACAAAAATTATGTCTAGGACGCATTGCCCGGTGACAGAATGCATCGCCCGACGGAGCTCTTTAATCCACTCACACCAGTTGCGTACTTCAACAAGCTGGCAACAAATATCTACTTTCATCCGGCGGCAAAAGCATCGCCCGACGAAAGCTCTAAAACATGGCATGCTACTGGAAGTTCCTTATTTCCTCACGCCGCTGCTTCGCCCAACGAAGGCAGTATCGCCCGGCGGAAGAAACATCGCCCGGCGGAGCATGACAGTCTGCACTTCTTTATTTTGGCTACCAGGTTCTCTAAAATGCCTTTCTTTATTTGCCTTTTTCCTTTTATTGATCCAAATGGTACATCCTGGAGCTTTTATTACTCATTGCTCCAACAATGCTTAATTACCTACAAAATGAAAGGAAAACTATTAATCGTTACATAAATGAATAAAAAACACAAGTATCCACTAACTAACTTATTTATACACAAAGTTGGATAATTATTCAAAAAAATTACACTAAAACATGATAAGTGTCACAAAACTATATATACAAAAATACTACAAATTGACACTTATCAAACTCTCCCCAACTTACATAATTGTTTGTCCTCAAACAACGCCAAACAACTTAAAGAAACCAAAGACGAAAATCCAAGAATCACGAATCAACAAGTTTTTGAAAACGGAAAACAAATGTATGGTTCAAAACAAAAACGGTACACACAAAGCGAGTACTTACCACTAAGCAACAACAATAACATAGTCACGAAACAAATGCAAAATACAAAAGTCATGCCAAACATCCTAAAATAACACAAGTTCAAATGTGAATCACACCTAGCAAAAACAATCATCGGTAGATGAAAATCACAAAATGAGGTACTTATCACTCACACAACACCCATGCAAATAATAGACTAAACTATGCAACCATCCAAAAATTCACATTGAACATACAAAGGAAAGAATCACAAGGGCTTTCAAGGTTGTAGTGTGGTTGGGTAAACAAACAAGGGGCAATTTCTAAAGGTAAATGAAACAAAAACTTGCTTAAACCTAAGGGAGTGATCAACTCACAAAGTTTCAAACACCAAAATTTCAATCAAACTTCATCCAAAATCCCAAGTGTTACATAAAACACAATACTTATTTAGCACAATTATTTGAACTCTTTTTGTTTTCCTTTTTCAAAACTTTTCTTTTTCCTTCTTTTCTTTTTTTTTTCTTCATATTTTTCTCTTTTTTTTTTCTTTTCTTTTTCAACCTCATAGAAACCAACCAATGAGTAAACAATCATTTTCTCCCTAACTTGAATTCAACCACATCATCATGTGAATACTCCCTACTTTCTAAGGCAAGGTAAAAATTCATACAACAACACAAAGTTGAGGGTTCAATAAAAAATAATCAATCAAAATCCATACAGAAAGTAAATTTGACACTCATAGACAAGCATCAAACTCAAACAACATGGATAATGACGAAAGGCTCAAAGGAGTTACAAATGATCACACACTCACAAGCTTAATTGACTATTTGGCTAAGGTAGTTATGTCCAAAATAAAACAAAAATGCCTTGATCCTTTTCATGCTTTCATATAATCAACACAAATAAAAGATTAAGCATAATAAAATCCAGTTAAAACAAGAATGTTGGTACTCCGTGCATATATGAACAATAGAATGCTTCCTCACAAAAAGGGTGGAAACTAAAGTGATTCACATATGAACAAGTATACAAAAGAATGAATGGCATAGAAGTTGTAAAAAGTCGTGTCATGAATATGCTAAAGTCTAGAGAGCGATAAACACAAACCTTGGAAGTGTACCAAACTTTAAACACTATCATTACCATACATCCGCAAGTTGAAATGATCAAACTTGGAACGTCACCAAATTTCCTCAAGCTACTCAAAACAAGTTCATTGACAAATACGAAAGCTATTAATATGAAAAAACTGAAAAACTGGAAAAAATTGTCTAAACAAAATTAAAAGTGAAGATTTGAATTTTAAGAGCTGGTCCGATCTAAATTTATTTAGACAATTGCACCAAACTACATAAACTTAACAACAATAAAAGAAAATAACACAACATGCTTGTTTTACGTCGTAAGCTCGACGCCTTTACAATGCTTAGCTAGCAACTTCCTTCATTCATGCCATGGTGATGCCTCACCTCACAAACCAAAAGCAAGTGTCCTAACCAAACGCTTAAACAAACGTTAATCTACAAGTATCAGTATAACAAGTGAAAATATACAATATATACGATATCTACAAAACTAAAAAACAAAGAAACTATCGCAATGCGAGCTCAATAGAAACCAATCCCCGGCAACGGCGCCATTTTGTTGAAGCGGTAAAGCGGCAAGCAACAAAAAGATTTGAAAGTATTTTTTTGGGAATTTATCGTGTCCACAGAGATCGGTGATGTTGAACTGCCATTCGACAATTTAAATGTTAAAGAGTTTGGGTTTAGAATGGGTTTAAACATAGAAACAGAAAAGGAAACATTAAAACAAAAAGAACTCTTTCTTCAAAGAGAAGAAACTTATCCGGTCATGCACATAATCGAATCCTCACACACTTAAACTTATCAACCAATTATACTCAACCTACAATACTCCTCAATATCATCCAGCATCGCTTACAAACGTGTCCATCTCTGGCACACTCAACCGTGCTACCCTCGTCGACACTATCGCACCCGACTCAAGACACAGAGGCATTAAGCTTCGACACCCAAAAGGATTGTTAGCTCTAAATCTATCTCTAGCATCCAGAAACTAACAGATAATCATCCCTAATGAAGGTTTGCGATGTTTATCTCTAACACAACCCAAACCCCTCGCATAAAGAAAAATCAGAGACAATCACCAATAGAGATTTGTAAAGCAAATATCATACAACACCATGGGCGACAAATATACATAAGTTCAAAGTAAATACATATACAACAACCCAACATAGAAGAAAAACACAAAGACGAAGAGAAATGAACCAAACATCTCGCGGTTTGTCAACGCCGATCGACGATTAATCCACCCAGGTTCATCCGTGTGCAAGCTTCCATGTTGTTTTCTAAGCTAATCTACTAAAAAATGAGGTTGATGAAGTTGGGAGAGCAAAAATCACCCCAAAACAACATCACATAACAAAAATGAAGTAAAATGAAAAATATATACAAAAATTATGTCTAGGACGCATTGCCCGGTGACAGAATGCATCGCCCGACGGAGCTCTTTAATCCACTCACACCAGTTGCGTACTTCAACAAGCTGGCAACAAATATCTACTTTCATCCGGCGGCAAAAGCATCGCCCGACGAAAGCTCTAAAACATGGCATGCTACTGGAAGTTCCTTATTTCCTCACGCCGCTGCTTCGCCCAGCGAAGGCAGTATCGCCCGGCGGAAGAAACATCGCCCGGCGGAGCATGACAGTCTACACTTCTTTATTTTGGCTACCAGGTTCTCTAAAATGCCTTTCTTTATTTGCCTTTTTCCTTTTATTGATCCAAATGGTACATCCTGGAGCTTTTATTACTCATTGCTCCAACAATGCTTAATTACCTACAAAATGAAAGGAAAACTATTAATCGTTACATAAATGAATAAAAAACACAAGTATCCACTAACTAACTTATTTATACACAAAGTTGGATAATTATTCAAAAAAATTACACTAAAACATGATAAGTGTCACAAAACTATATATACAAAAATACTACAAATTGACACTTATCAAACTCTCCCCAACTTACATAATTGTTTGTCCTCAAACAACGCCAAACAACTTAAAGAAACCAAAGACGAAAATCCAAGAATCACAAATCAACAAGTTTTTGAAAACGGAAAACAAATGTATGGTTCAAAACAAAAACGGTACACACAAAGCGAGTACTTACCACTAAGCAACAACAATAACATAGTCACGAAACAAATGCAAAATACAAAAGTCATGCCAAACATCCTAAAATAACACAAGTTCAAATGTGAATCACACCTAGCAAAAACAATCATCGGTAGATGAAAATCACAAAATGAGGTACTTATCACTCACACAACACCCATGCAAATAATAGACTAAACTATGCAACCATCCAAAAATTCACATTGAACATACAAAGGAAAGAATCACAAGGGCTTTCAAGGTTGTAGTGTGGTTGGGTAAACAAACAAGGGGCAATTTCTAAAGGTAAATGAAACAAAAACTTGCTTAAACCTAAGGGAGTGATCAACTCACAAAGTTTCAAACACCAAAATTTCAATCAAACTTCATCCAAAATCCCAAGTGTTACATAAAACACAATACTTATTTAGCACAATTATTTGAACTCTTTTTGTTTTCCTTTTTCAAAACTTTTCTTTTTCCTTCTTTTCTTTTTTTTTTCTTCATATTTTTCTCTTTTTTTTTTCTTTTCTTTTTCAACCTCATAGAAACCAACCAATGAGTAAACAATCATTTTCTCCCTAACTTGAATTCAACCACATCATCATGTGAATACTCCCTACTTTCTAAGGCAAGGTAAAAATTCATACAACAACACAAAGTTGAGGGTTCAATAAAAAATAATCAATCAAAATCCATACAGAAAGTAAATTTGACACTCATAGACAAGCATCAAACTCAAACAACATGGATAATGACGAAAGGCTCAAAGGAGTTACAAATGATCACACACTCACAAGCTTAATTGACTATTTGGCTAAGGTAGTTATGTCCAAAATAAAACAAAAATGCCTTGATCCTTTTCATGCTTTCATATAATCAACACAAATAAAAGATTAAGCATAATAAAATCCAGTTAAAACAAGAATGTTGGTACTCCGTGCATATATGAACAATAGAATGCTTCCTCACAAAAAGGGTGGAAACTAAAGTGATTCACATATGAACAAGTATACAAAAGAATGAATGGCATAGAAGTTGTAAAAAGTCGTGTCATGAATATGCTAAAGTCTAGAGAGCGATAAACACAAACCTTGGAAGTGTACCAAACTTTAAACACTATCATTACCATACATCCGCAAGTTGAAATGATCAAACTTGGAACGTCACCAAATTTCCTCAAGCTACTCAAAACAAGTTCATTGACAAATACGAAAGCTATTAATATGAAAAAATTGAAAAACTGGAAAAAATTGTCTAAACAAAATTAAAAGTGAAGATTTGAATTTTAAGAGCTGGTCCGATCTAAATTTATTTAGACAATTGCACCAAACTACATAAACTTAACAACAATAAAAGAAAATAACACAACATGCTTGTTTTACGTCGTAAGCTCGACGCCTTTACAATGCTTAGCTAGCAACTTCCTTCATTCATGCCATGGTGATGCCTCACCTCACAAACCAAAAGCAAGTGTCCTAACCAAACGCTTAAACAAACGTTAATCTACAAGTATCAGTATAACAAGTGAAAATATACAATATATACGATATCTACAAAACTAAAAAACAAAGAAACTATCGCAATGCGAGCTCAATAGAAACCAATCCCCGGCAACGGCGCCATTTTGTTGAAGCGGTAAAGCGGCAAGCAACAAAAAGATTTGAAAGTATTTTTTTGGGAATTTATCGTGTCCACAGAGATCGGTGATGTTGAACTGCCATTCGACAATTTAAATGTTAAAGAGTTTGGGTTTAGAATGGGTTTAAACATAGAAACAGAAAAGGAAACATTAAAACAAAAAGAACTCTTTCTTCAAAGAGAAGAAACTTATCCGGTCATGCACATAATCGAATCCTCACACACTTAAACTTATCAACCAATTATACTCAACCTACAATACTCCTCAATATCATCCAGCATCGCTTACAAACGTGTCCATCTCTGGCACACTCAACCGTGCTACCCTCGTCGACACTATCGCACCCGACTCAAGACACAGAGGCATTAAGCTTCGACACCCAAAAGGATTGTTAGCTCTAAATCTATCTCTAGCATCCAGAAACTAACAGATAATCATCCCTAATGAAGGTTTGCGATGTTTATCTCTAACACAACCCAAACCCCTCGCATAAAGAAAAATCAGAGACAATCACCAATAGAGATTTGTAAAGCAAATATCATACAACACCATGGGCGACAAATATACATAAGTTCAAAGTAAATACATATACAACAACCCAACATAGAAGAAAAACACAAAGACGGAGAGAAATGAACCAAACATCTCGCGGTTTGTCAACGCCGATCGACGATTAATCCACCCAGGTTCATCCGTGTGCAAGCTTCCATGTTATTTTCTAAGCTAATCTACTAAAAAATGAGGTTGATGAAGTTGGGAGAGCAAAAATCACCCCAAAACAACATCACATAACAAAAATGAAGTAAAATGAAAAATATATACAAAAATTATGTCTAGGACGCATTGCCCGGTGACAGAATGCATCGCCCGACGGAGCTCTTTAATCCACTCACACCAGTTGCGTACTTCAACAAGCTGGCAACAAATATCTACTTTCATCCGGCGGCAAAAGCATCGCCCGACGAAAGCTCTAAAACATGGCATGCTACTGGAAGTTCCTTATTTCCTCACGCCGCTGCTTCGCCCAGCGAAGGCAGTATCGCCCGGCGGAGCATGACAGTCTGCACTTCTTTATTTTGGCTACCAGGTTCTCTAAAATGCCTTTCTTTATTTGCCTTTTTCCTTTTATTGATCCAAATGGTACATCCTGGAGCTTTTATTACTCATTGCTCCAACAATGCTTAATTACCTACAAAATGAAAGGAAAACTATTAATCGTTACATAAATGAATAAAAAACACAAGTATCCACTAACTAACTTATTTATACACAAAGTTGGATAATTATTCAAAAAAATTACACTAAAACATGATAAGTGTCACAAAACTATATATACAAAAATACTACAAATTGACACTTATCAAACTCTCCCCAACTTACATAATTGTTTGTCCTCAAACAACGCCAAACAACTTAAAGAAACCAAAGACGAAAATCCAAGAATCACGAATCAACAAGTTTTTGAAAACGGAAAACAAATGTATGGTTCAAAACAAAAACGGTACACACAAAGCGAGTACTTACCACTAAGCAACAACAATAACATAGTCACGAAACAAATGCAAAATACAAAAGTCATGCCAAACATCCTAAAATAACACAAGTTCAAATGTGAATCACACCTAGCAAAAACAATCATCGGTAGATGAAAATCACAAAATGAGGTACTTATCACTCACACAACACCCATGCAAATAATAGACTAAACTATGCAACCATCCAAAAATTCACATTGAACATACAAAGGAAAGAATCACAAGGGCTTTCAAGGTTGTAGTGTGGTTGGGTAAACAAACAAGGGGCAATTTCTAAAGGTAAATGAAACAAAAACTTGCTTAAACCTAAGGGAGTGATCAACTCACAAAGTTTCAAACACCAAAATTTCAATCAAAATTCATCCAAAATCCCAAGTGTTACATAAAACACAATACTTATTTAGCACAATTATTTGAACTCTTTTTGTTTTCCTTTTTCAAAACTTTTCTTTTTCCTTCTTTTCTTTTTTTTTTCTTCATATTTTTCTCTTTTTTTTTTCTTTTCTTTTTCAACCTCATAGAAACCAACCAATGAGTAAACAATCATTTTCTCCCTAACTTGAATTCAACCACATCATCATGTGAATACTCCCTACTTTCTAAGGCAAGGTAAAAATTCATACAACAACACAAAGTTGAGGGTTCAATAAAAAATAATCAATCAAAATCCATACAGAAAGTAAATTTGACACTCATAGACAAGCATCAAACTCAAACAACATGGATAATGACGAAAGGCTCAAAGGAGTTACAAATGATCACACACTCACAAGCTTAATTGACTATTTGGCTAAGGTAGTTATGTCCAAAATAAAACAAAAATGCCTTGATCCTTTTCATGCTTTCATATAATCAACACAAATAAAAGATTAAGCATAATAAAATCCAGTTAAAACAAGAATGTTGGTACTCCGTGCATATATGAACAATAGAATGCTTCCTCACAAAAAGGGTGGAAACTAAAGTGATTCACATATGAACAAGTATACAAAAGAATGAATGGCATAGAAGTTGTAAAAAGTCGTGTCATGAATATGCTAAAGTCTAGAAAGCGATAAACACAAACCTTGGAAGTGTACCAAACTTTAAACACTATCATTACCATACATCCGCAAGTTGAAATGATCAAACTTGGAACGTCACCAAATTTCCTCAAGCTACTCAAAACAAGTTCATTGACAAATACGAAAGCTATTAATATGAAAAAAATGAAAAACTGGAAAAAATTGTCTAAACAAAATTAAAAGTGAAGATTTGAATTTTAAGAGCTGGTCCGATATAAATTTATTTAGACAATTGCACCAAACTACATAAACTTAACAACAATAAAAGAAAATAACACAACATGCTTGTTTTACGTCGTAAGCTCGACGCCTTTACAATGCTTAGCTAGCAACTTCCTTCATTCATGCCATGGTGATGCCTCACCTCACAAACCAAAAGCAAGTGTCCTAACCAAACGCTTAAACAAACGTTAATCTACAAGTATCAGTATAACAAGTGAAAATATACAATATATACGATATCTACAAAACTAAAAAACAAAGAAACTATCGCAATGCGAGCTCAATAGAAACCAATCCCCGGCAACGGCGCCATTTTGTTGAAGCGGTAAAGCGGCAAGCAACAAAAAGATTTGAAAGTATTTTTTTGGGAATTTATCGTGTCCACAGAGATCGGTGATGTTGAACTGCCATTCGACAATTTAAATGTTAAAGAGTTTGGGTTTAGAATGGGTTTAAACATAGAAACAGAAAAGGAAACATTAAAACAAAAAGAACTCTTTCTTCAAAGAGAAGAAACTTATCCGGTCATGCACATAATCGAATCCTCACACACTTAAACTTATCAACCAATTATACTCAACCTACAATACTCCTCAATATCATCCAGCATCGCTTACAAACGTGTCCATCTCTGGCACACTCAACCGTGCTACCCTCGTCGACACTATCGCACCCGACTCAAGACACAGAGGCATTAAGCTTCGACACCCAAAAGGATTGTTAGCTCTAAATCTATCTCTAGCATCCAGAAACTAACAGATAATCATCCCTAATGAAGGTTTGCGATGTTTATCTCTAACACAACCCAAACCCCTCGCATAAAGAAAAATCAGAGACAATCACCAATAGAGATTTGTAAAGCAAATATCATACAACACCATGGGCGACAAATATACATAAGTTCAAAGTAAATACATATACAACAACCCAACATAGAAGAAAAACACAAAGACGAAGAGAAATGAACCAAACATCTCGCGGTTTGTCAACGCCGATCGACGATTAATCCACCCAGGTTCATCCGTGTGCAAGCTTCCATGTTGTTTTCTAAGCTAATCTACTAAAAAATGAGGTTGATGAAGTTGGGAGAGCAAAAATCACCCCAAAACAACATCACATAACAAAAATGAAGTAAAATGAAAAATATATACAAAAATTATGTCTAGGACGCATTGCCCGGTGACAGAATGCATCGCCCGACGGAGCTCTTTAATCCACTCACACCAGTTGCGTACTTCAACAAGCTGGCAACAAATATCTACTTTCATCCGGCGGCAAAAGCATCGCCCGACGAAAGCTCTAAAACATGGCATGCTACTGGAAGTTCCTTATTTCCTCACGCCGCTGCTTCGCCCAGCGAAGGCAGTATCGCCCGGCGGAAGAAACATCGCCCGGCGGAGCATGACAGTCTACACTTCTTTATTTTGGCTACCAGGTTCTCTAAAATGCCTTTCTTTATTTGCCTTTTTCCTTTTATTGATCCAAATGGTACATCCTGGAGCTTTTATTACTCATTGCTCCAACAATGCTTAATTACCTACAAAATGAAAGGAAAACTATTAATCGTTACATAAATGAATAAAAAACACAAGTATCCACTAACTAACTTATTTATACACAAAGTTGGATAATTATTCAAAAAAATTACACTAAAACATGATAAGTGTCACAAAACTATATATACAAAAATACTACAAATTGACACTTATCAAACTCTCCCCAACTTACATAATTGTTTGTCCTCAAACAACGCCAAACAACTTAAAGAAACCAAAGACGAAAATCCAAGAATCACGAATCAACAAGTTTTTGAAAACGGAAAACAAATGTATGGTTCAAAACAAAAACGGTACACACAAAGCGAGTACTTACCACTAAGCAACAACAATAACATAGTCACGAAACAAATGCAAAATACAAAAGTCATGCCAAACATCCTAAAATAACACAAGTTCAAATGTGAATCACACCTAGCAAAAACAATCATCGGTAGATGAAAATCACAAAATGAGGTACTTATCACTCACACAACACCCATGCAAATAATAGACTAAACTATGCAACCATCCAAAAATTCACATTGAACATACAAAGGAAAGAATCACAAGGGCTTTCAAGGTTGTAGTGTGGTTGGGTAAACAAACAAGGGGCAATTTCTAAAGGTAAATGAAACAAAAACTTGCTTAAACCTAAGGGAGTGATCAACTCACAAAGTTTCAAACACCAAAATTTCAATCAAACTTCATCCAAAATCCCAAGTGTTACATAAAACACAATACTTATTTAGCACAATTATTTGAACTCTTTTTGTTTTCCTTTTTCAAAACTTTTCTTTTTCCTTCTTTTCTTTTTTTTTTCTTCATATTTTTCTCTTTTTTTTTTCTTTTCTTTTTCAACCTCATAGAAACCAACCAATGAGTAAACAATCATTTTCTCCCTAACTTGAATTCAACCACATCATCATGTGAATACTCCCTACTTTCTAAGGCAAGGTAAAAATTCATACAACAACACAAAGTTGAGGGTTCAATAAAAAATAATCAATCAAAATCCATACAGAAAGTAAATTTGACACTCATAGACAAGCATCAAACTCAAACAACATGGATAATGACGAAAGGCTCAAAGGAGTTACAAATGATCACACACTCACAAGCTTAATTGACTATTTGGCTAAGGTAGTTATGTCCAAAATAAAACAAAAATGCCTTGATCCTTTTCATGCTTTCATATAATCAACACAAATAAAAGATTAAGCATAATAAAATCCAGTTAAAACAAGAATGTTGGTACTCCGTGCATATATGAACAATAGAATGCTTCCTCACAAAAAGGGTGGAAACTAAAGTGATTCACATATGAACAAGTATACAAAAGAATGAATGGCATAGAAGTTGTAAAAAGTCGTGTCATGAATATGCTAAAGTCTAGAAAGCGATAAACACAAACCTTGGAAGTGTACCAAACTTTAAACACTATCATTACCATACATCCGCAAGTTGAAATGATCAAACTTGGAACGTCACCAAATTTCCTCAAGCTACTCAAAACAAGTTCATTGACAAATACGAAAGCTATTAATATGAAAAAATTGAAAAACTGGAAAAAATTGTCTAAACAAAATTAAAAGTGAAGATTTGAATTTTAAGAGCTGGTCCGATCTAAATTTATTTAGACAATTGCACCAAACTACATAAACTTAACAACAATAAAAGAAAATAACACAACATGCTTGTTTTACGTCGTAAGCTCGACGCCTTTACAATGCTTAGCTAGCAACTTCCTTCATTCATGCCATGGTGATGCCTCACCTCACAAACCAAAAGCAAGTGTCCTAACCAAACGCTTAAACAAACGTTAATCTACAAGTATCAGTATAACAAGTGAAAATATACAATATATACGATATCTACAAAACTAAAAAACAAAGAAACTATCGCAATGCGAGCTCAATAGAAACCAATCCCCGGCAACGGCGCCATTTTGTTGAAGCGGTAAAGCGGCAAGCAACAAAAAGATTTGAAAGTATTTTTTTGGGAATTTATCGTGTCCACAGAGATCGGTGATGTTGAACTGCCATTCGACAATTTAAATGTTAAAGAGTTTGGGTTTAGAATGGGTTTAAACATAGAAATAGAAAAGGAAACATTAAAACAAAAAGAACTCTTTCTTCAAAGAGAAGAAACTTATCCGGTCATGCACATAATCGAATCCTCACACACTTAAACTTATCAACCAATTATACTCAACCTACAATACTCCTCAATATCATCCAGCATCGCTTACAAACGTGTCCATCTCTGGCACACTCAACCGTGCTACCCTCGTCGACACTATCGCACCCGACTCAAGACACAGAGGCATTAAGCTTCGACACCCAAAAGGATTGTTAGCTCTAAATCTATCTCTAGCATCCAGAAACTAACAGATAATCATCCCTAATGAAGGTTTGCGATGTTTATCTCTAACACAACCCAAACCCCTCGCATAAAGAAAAATCAGAGACAATCACCAATAGAGATTTGTAAAGCAAATATCATACAACACCATGGGCGACAAATATACATAAGTTCAAAGTAAATACATATACAACAACCCAACATAGAAGAAAAACACAAAGACGAAGAGAAATGAACCAAACATCTCGCGGTTTGTCAATGCCGATCGACGATTAATCCACCCAGGTTCATCCGTGTGCAAGCTTCCATGTTGTTTTCTAAGCTAATCTACTAAAAAATGAGGTTGATGAAGTTGGGAGAGCAAAAATCACCCCAAAACAACATCACATAACAAAAATGAAGTAAAATGAAAAATATATACAAAAATTATGTCTAGGACGCATTGCCCGGTGACAAAATGCATCGCCCGACGGAGCTCTTTAATCCACTCACACCAGTTGCGTACTTCAACAAGCTGGCAACAAATATCTACTTTCATCCGGCGGCAAAAGCATCGCCCGACGAAAGCTCTAAAACATGGCATGCTACTGGAAGTTCCTTATTTCCTCACGCCGCTGCTTCGCCCAGCGAAGGCAGTATCGCCCGGCGGAAGAAACATCGCCCGGCGGAGCATGACAGTCTGCACTTCTTTATTTTGGCTACCAGGTTCTCTAAAATGCCTTTCTTTATTTGCCTTTTTCCTTTTATTGATCCAAATGGTACATCCTGGAGCTTTTATTACTCATTGCTCCAACAATGCTTAATTACCTACAAAATGAAAGGAAAACTATTAATCGTTACATAAATGAATAAAAAACACAAGTATCCACTAACTAACTTATTTATACACAAAGTTGGATAATTATTCAAAAAAATTACACTAAAACATGATAAGTGTCACAAAACTATATATACAAAAATACTACAAATTGACACTTATCAAACTCTCCCCAACTTACATAATTGTTTGTCCTCAAACAACGCCAAACAACTTAAAGAAACCAAAGACGAAAATCCAAGAATCACGAATCAACAAGTTTTTGAAAACGGAAAACAAATGTATGGTTCAAAACAAAAACGGTACACACAAAGCGAGTACTTACCACTAAGCAACAACAATAACATAGTCACGAAACAAATGCAAAATACAAAAGTCATGCCAAACATCCTAAAATAACACAAGTTCAAATGTGAATCACACCTAGCAAAAACAATCATCGGTAGATGAAAATCACAAAATGAGGTACTTATCACTCACACAACACCCATGCAAATAATAGACTAAACTATGCAACCATCCAAAAATTCACATTGAACATACAAAGGAAAGAATCACAAGGGCTTTCAAGGTTGTAGTGTGGTTGGGTAAACAAACAAGGGGCAATTTCTAAAGGTAAATGAAACAAAAACTTGCTTAAACCTAAGGGAGTGATCAACTCACAAAGTTTCAAACACCAAAATTTCAATCAAACTTCATCCAAAATCCCAAGTGTTACATAAAACACAATACTTATTTAGCACAATTATTTGAACTCTTTTTGTTTTCCTTTTTCAAAACTTTTCTTTTTCCTTCTTTTCTTTTTTTTTTCTTCATATTTTTCTCTTTTTTTTTTCTTTTCTTTTTCAACCTCATAGAAACCAACCAATGAGTAAACAATCATTTTCTCCCTAACTTGAATTCAACCACATCATCATGTGAATACTCCCTACTTTCTAAGGCAAGGTAAAAATTCATACAACAACACAAAGTTGAGGGTTCAATAAAAAATAATCAATCAAAATCCATACAGAAAGTAAATTTGACACTCATAGACAAGCATCAAACTCAAACAACATGGATAATGACGAAAGGCTCAAAGGAGTTACAAATGATCACACACTCACAAGCTTAATTGACTATTTGGCTAAGGTAGTTATGTCCAAAATAAAACAAAAATGCCTTGATCCTTTTCATGCTTTCATATAATCAACACAAATAAAAGATTAAGCATAATAAAATCCAGTTAAAACAAGAATGTTGGTACTCCGTGCATATATGAACAATAGAATGCTTCCTCACAAAAAGGGTGGAAACTAAAGTGATTCACATATGAACAAGTATACAAAAGAATGAATGGCATAGAAGTTGTAAAAAGTCGTGTCATGAATATGCTAAAGTCTAGAAAGCGATAAACACAAACCTTGGAAGTGTACCAAACTTTAAACACTATCATTACCATACATCCGCAAGTTGAAATGATCAAACTTGGAACGTCACCAAATTTCCTCAAGCTACTCAAAACAAGTTCATTGACAAATACGAAAGCTATTAATATGAAAAAATTGAAAAACTGGAAAAAATTGTCTAAACAAAATTAAAAGTGAAGATTTGAATTTTAAGAGCTGGTCCGATCTAAATTTATTTAGACAATTGCACCAAACTACATAAACTTAACAACAATAAAAGAAAATAACACAACATGCTTGTTTTACGTCGTAAGCTCGACGCCTTTACAATGCTTAGCTAGCAACTTCCTTCATTCATGCCATGGTGATGCCTCACCTCACAAACCAAAAGCAAGTGTCCTAACCAAACGCTTAAACAAACGTTAATCTACAAGTATCAGTATAACAAGTGAAAATATACAATATATACGATATCTACAAAACTAAAAAACAAAGAAACTATCGCAATGCGAGCTCAATAGAAACCAATCCCCGGCAACGGCGCCATTTTGTTGAAGCGGTAAAGCGGCAAGCAACAAAAAGATTTGAAAGTATTTTTTTGGGAATTTATCGTGTCCACAGAGATCGGTGATGTTGAACTGCCATTCGACAATTTAAATGTTAAAGAGTTTGGGTTTAGAATGGGTTTAAACATAGAAACAGAAAAGGAAACATTAAAACAAAAAGAACTCTTTCTTCAAAGAGAAGAAACTTATCCGGTCATGCACATAATCGAATCCTCACACACTTAAACTTATCAACCAATTATACTCAACCTACAATACTCCTCAATATCATCCAGCATCGCTTACAAACGTGTCCATCTCTGGCACACTCAACCGTGCTACCCTCGTCGACACTATCGCACCCGACTCAAGACACAGAGGCATTAAGCTTCGACACCCAAAAGGATTGTTAGCTCTAAATCTATCTCTAGCATCCAGAAACTAACAGATAATCATCCCTAATGAAGGTTTGCGATGTTTATCTCTAACACAACCCAAACCCCTCGCATAAAGAAAAATCAGAGACAATCACCAATAGAGATTTGTAAAGCAAATATCATACAACACCATGGGCGACAAATATACATAAGTTCAAAGTAAATACATATACAACAACCTAACATAGAAGAAAAACACAAAGACGAAGAGAAATGAACCAAACATCTCGCGGTTTGTCAATGCCGATCGACGATTAATCCACCCAGGTTCATCCGTGTGCAAGCTTCCATGTTGTTTTCTAAGCTAATCTACTAAAAAATGAGGTTGATGAAGTTGGGAGAGCAAAAATCACCCCAAAACAACATCACATAACAAAAATGAAGTAAAATGAAAAATATATACAAAAATTATGTCTAGGACGCATTGCCCGGTGACAGAATGCATCGCCCGACGGAGCTCTTTAATCCACTCACACCAGTTGCGTACTTCAACAAGCTGGCAACAAATATCTACTTTCATCCGGCGGCAAAAGCATCGCCCGACGAAAGCTCTAAAACATGGCATGCTACTGGAAGTTCCTTATTTCCTCACGCCGCTGCTTCGCCCAGCGAAGGCAGTATCGCCCGGCGGAAGAAACATCGCCCGGCGGAGCATGACAGTCTGCACTTCTTTATTTTGGCTACCAGGTTCTCTAAAATGCCTTTCTTTATTTGCCTTTTTCCTTTTATTGATCCAAATGGTACATCCTGGAGCTTTTATTACTCATTGCTCCAACAATGCTTAATTACCTACAAAATGAAAGGAAAACTATTAATCGTTACATAAATGAATAAAAAACACAAGTATCCACTAACTAACTTATTTATACACAAAGTTGGATAATTATTCAAAAAAATTACACTAAAACATGATAAGTGTCACAAAACTATATATACAAAAATACTACAAATTGACACTTATCAAACTCTCCCCAACTTACATAATTGTTTGTCCTCAAACAACGCCAAACAACTTAAAGAAACCAAAGACGAAAATCCAAGAATCACGAATCAACAAGTTTTTGAAAACGGAAAACAAATGTATGGTTCAAAACAAAAACGGTACACACAAAGCGAGTACTTACCACTAAGCAACAACAATAACATAGTCACGAAACAAATGCAAAATACAAAAGTCATGCCAAACATCCTAAAATAACACAAGTTCAAATGTGAATCACACCTAGCAAAAACAATCATCGGTAGATGAAAATCACAAAATGAGGTACTTATCACTCACACAACACCCATGCAAATAATAGACTAAACTATGCAACCATCCAAAAATTCACATTGAACATACAAAGGAAAGAATCACAAGGGCTTTTAAGGTTGTAGTGTGGTTGGGTAAACAAACAAGGGGCAATTTCTAAAGGTAAATGAAACAAAAACTTGCTTAAACCTAAGGGAGTGATCAACTCACAAAGTTTCAAACACCAAAATTTCAATCAAACTTCATCCAAAATCCCAAGTGTTACATAAAACACAATACTTATTTAGCACAATTATTTGAACTCTTTTTGTTTTCCTTTTTCAAAACTTTTCTTTTTCCTTCTTTTCTTTTTTTTTTCTTCATATTTTTCTCTTTTTTTTTTCTTTTCTTTTTCAACCTCATAGAAACCAACCAATGAGTAAACAATCATTTTCTCCCTAACTTGAATTCAACCACATCATCATGTGAATACTCCCTACTTTCTAAGGCAAGGTAAAAATTCATACAACAACACAAAGTTGAGGGTTCAATAAAAAATAATCAATCAAAATCCATACAGAAAGTAAATTTGACACTCATAGACAAGCATCAAACTCAAACAACATGGATAATGACGAAAGGCTCAAAGGAGTTACAAATGATCACACACTCACAAGCTTAATTGACTATTTGGCTAAGGTAGTTATGTCCAAAATAAAACAAAAATGCCTTGATCCTTTTCATGCTTTCATATAATCAACACAAATAAAAGATTAAGCATAATAAAATCCAGTTAAAACAAGAATGTTGGTACTCCGTGCATATATGAACAATAGAATGCTTCCTCACAAAAAGGGTGGAAACTAAAGTGATTCACATATGAACAAGTATACAAAAGAATGAATGGCATAGAAGTTGTAAAAAGTCGTGTCATGAATATGCTAAAGTCTAGAAAGCGATAAACACAAACCTTGGAAGTGTACCAAACTTTAAACACTATCATTACCATACATCCGCAAGTTGAAATGATCAAACTTGGAACGTCACCAAATTTCCTCAAGCTACTCAAAACAAGTTCATTGACAAATACGAAAGCTATTAATATGAAAAAATTGAAAAACTGGAAAAAATTGTCTAAACAAAATTAAAAGTGAAGATTTGAATTTTAAGAGCTGGTCCGATCTAAATTTATTTAGACAATTGCACCAAACTACATAAACTTAACAACAATAAAAGAAAATAACACAACATGCTTGTTTTACGTCGTAAGCTTGACGCCTTTACAATGCTTAGCTAGCAACTTCCTTCATTCATGCCATGGTGATGCCTCACCTCACAAACCAAAAGCAAGTGTCCTAACCAAACGCTTAAACAAACGTTAATCTACAAGTATCAGTATAACAAGTGAAAATATACAATATATACGATATCTACAAAACTAAAAAACAAAGAAACTATCGCAATGCGAGCTCAATAGAAACCAATCCCCGGCAACGGCGCCATTTTGTTGAAGCGGTAAAGCGGCAAGCAACAAAAAGATTTGAAAGTATTTTTTTGGGAATTTATCGTGTCCACAGAGATCGGTGATGTTGAACTGCCATTCGACAATTTAAATGTTAAAGAGTTTGGGTTTAGAATGGGTTTAAACATAGAAACAGAAAAGGAAACATTAAAACAAAAAGAACTCTTTCTTCAAAGAGAAGAAACTTATCCGGTCATGCACATAATCGAATCCTCACACACTTAAACTTATCAACCAATTATACTCAACCTACAATACTCCTCAATATCATCCAGCATCGCTTACAAACGTGTCCATCTCTGGCACACTCAACCGTGCTACCCTCGTCGACACTATCGCACCCGACTCAAGACACAGAGGCATTAAGCTTCGACACCCAAAAGGATTGTTAGCTCTAAATCTATCTCTAGCATCCAGAAACTAACAGATAATTATCCCTAATGAAGGTTTGCGATGTTTATCTCTAACACAACCCAAACCCCTCGCATAAAGAAAAATCAGAGACAATCACCAATAGAGATTTGTAAAGCAAATATCATACAACACCATGGGCGACAAATATACATAAGTTCAAAGTAAATACATATACAACAACCCAACATAGAAGAAAAACACAAAGACGAAGAGAAATGAACCAAACATCTCGCGGTTTGTCAATGCCGATCGACGATTAATCCACCCAGGTTCATCCGTGTGCAAGCTTCCATGTTGTTTTCTAAGCTAATCTACTAAAAAATGAGGTTGATGAAGTTGGGAGAGCAAAAATCACCCCAAAACAACATCACATAACAAAAATGAAGTAAAATGAAAAATATATACAAAAATTATGTCTAGGACGCATTGCCCGGTGACAGAATGCATCGCCCGACGGAGCTCTTTAATCCACTCACACCAGTTGCGTACTTCAACAAGCTGGCAACAAATATCTACTTTCATCCGGCGGCAAAAGCATCGCCCGACGAAAGCTCTAAAACATGGCATGCTACTGGAAGTTCCTTATTTCCTCACGCCGCTGCTTCGCCCAGCGAAGGCAGTATCGCCCGGCGGAAGAAACATCGCCCGGCGGAGCATGACAGTCTGCACTTCTTTATTTTGGCTACCAGGTTCTCTAAAATGCCTTTCTTTATTTGCCTTTTTCCTTTTATTGATCCAAATGGTACATCCTGGAGCTTTTATTACTCATTGCTCCAACAATGCTTAATTACCTACAAAATGAAAGGAAAACTATTAATCGTTACATAAATGAATAAAAAACACAAGTATCCACTAACTAACTTATTTATACACAAAGTTGGATAATTATTCAAAAAAATTACACTAAAACATGATAAGTGTCACAAAACTATATATACAAAAATACTACAAATTGACACTTATCAAACTCTCCCCAACTTACATAATTGTTTGTCCTCAAACAACGCCAAACAACTTAAAGAAACCAAAGACGAAAATCCAAGAATCACGAATCAACAAGTTTTTGAAAACGGAAAACAAATGTATGGTTCAAAACAAAAACGGTACACACAAAGCGAGTACTTACCACTAAGCAACAACAATAACATAGTCACGAAACAAATGCAAAATACAAAAGTCATGCCAAACATCCTAAAATAACACAAGTTCAAATGTGAATCACACCTAGCAAAAACAATCATCGGTAGATGAAAATCACAAAATGAGGTACTTATCACTCACACAACACCCATGCAAATAATAGACTAAACTATGCAACCATCCAAAAATTCACATTGAACATACAAAGGAAAGAATCACAAGGGCTTTTAAGGTTGTAGTGTGGTTGGGTAAACAAACAAGGGGCAATTTCTAAAGGTAAATGAAACAAAAACTTGCTTAAACCTAAGGGAGTGATCAACTCACAAAGTTTCAAACACCAAAATTTCAATCAAACTTCATCCAAAATCCCAAGTGTTACATAAAACACAATACTTATTTAGCACAATTATTTGAACTCTTTTTGTTTTCCTTTTTCAAAACTTTTCTTTTTCCTTCTTTTCTTTTTTTTTTCTTCATATTTTTCTCTTTTTTTTTCTTTTCTTTTTCAACCTCATAGAAACCAACCAATGAGTAAACAATCATTTTCTCCCTAACTTGAATTCAACCACATCATCATGTGAATACTCCCTACTTTCTAAGGCAAGGTAAAAATTCATACAACAACACAAAGTTGAGGGTTCAATAAAAAATAATCAATCAAAATCCATACAGAAAGTAAATTTGACACTCATAGACAAGCATCAAACTCAAACAACATGGATAATGACGAAAGGCTCAAAGGAGTTACAAATGATCACACACTCACAAGCTTAATTGACTATTTGGCTAAGGTAGTTATGTCCAAAATAAAACAAAAATGCCTTGATCCTTTTCATGCTTTCATATAATCAACACAAATAAAAGATTAAGCATAATAAAATCCAGTTAAAACAAGAATGTTGGTACTCCGTGCATATATGAACAATAGAATGCTTCCTCACAAAAAGGGTGGAAACTAAAGTGATTCACATATGAACAAGTATACAAAAGAATGAATGGCATAGAAGTTGTAAAAAGTCGTGTCATGAATATGCTAAAGTCTAGAAAGCGATAAACACAAACCTTGGAAGTGTACCAAACTTTAAACACTATCATTACCATACATTCGCAAGTTGAAATGATCAAACTTGGAACGTCACCAAATTTCCTCAAGCTACTCAAAACAAGTTCATTGACAAATACGAAAGCTATTAATATGAAAAAACTGAAAAACTGGAAAAAATTGTCTAAACAAAATTAAAAGTGAAGATTTGAATTTTAAGAGCTGGTCCGATCTAAATTTATTTAGACAATTGCACCAAACTACATAAACTTAACAACAATAAAAGAAAATAACACAACATGCTTGTTTTACGTCATAAGCTCGACGCCTTTACAATGCTTAGCTAGCAACTTCCTTCATTCATGCCATGGTGATGCCTCACCTCACAAACCAAAAGCAAGTGTCCTAACCAAACGCTTAAACAAACGTTAATCTACAAGTATCAGTATAACAAGTGAAAATATACAATATATACGATATCTACAAAACTAAAAAACAAAGAAACTATCGCAATGCGAGCTCAATAGAAACCAATCCCCGGCAACGGCGCCATTTTGTTGAAGCGGTAAAACGGCAAGCAACAAAAAGATTTTAAAGTATTTTTCTGGGAATTTATCGTGTCCACAGAGATCGGTGATGTTGATCTGCCATTCGACAATTTAAATGTTAAAGAGTTTGGGTTTAGAATGGGTTTAAACATAGAAACAGAAAAGGAAACATTAAAACAAAAAGAACTCTTTCTTCAAAGAGAAGAAACTTATCCGGTCATGCACATAATTGAATCCTCACAAATGTAAACTTATCGACCAATTATACTCAACCTACAATACTCCTCAATATCATCCAGCATCGCTTACAAACGTGTCCATCTCTGGCACACTCAACCGTGCTACCCTCGTCGACACTTTCACACCCGACTCAAGACACGGAGGCATTAAGCTTCGACACCCAAAAGGATTGTTAGCTCTAAATCTATCTCCAGCATCCAGAAACTAACAGATAATCATCCCTAATGAAGGTTTGCAATGTTTATCTCTAACAAAACCCAAATCCCGCGCATAAAGCAAAAATCAGAGACAATCACCAATAGAGATTTGTAAATATACAAAGAAGAGAAACATAAAGAAGAGATACACAAAGAAGAAGAGAAATGAACCAAACATCTCGCGGTTTGTCAACGCCAATCGACGATCAATCCACCCCGGTTCATCCGTGTGCAAGCTTCCATGTTCTTTTCTAAGCTAATCTACTAAAAAATGAGGTTGATGAAGTTTGGAGAGCAAAAATCACCCCCAAACAACATCACATAAAAAAAAGAAGTAAAATGAAAGATATATACAAAAATTCTGTCTCAGACGCATCGCCCGACGGAGCTCTTTATTCCACTCACACCAGCTGCGTACTTGAACAGCCTGGCAACAAATATCTATTTTTGCCCGGCGGAAAAAGCATCGCCCGACGAAAGCTCAAAAACATGGAATGCTACTAGAAGTTACTTATTTCCTCACGCCGATGCTTCGCCCAGCGAAGGCAGTATCGCCCGGCGGAAGAAACATCGCCTGGTGGAGCATGACAGTCTGCACTTCTTTATTTTGGCTTCCAGGTTCTCTACAATGGCTTTCTTTTTTTGCCTTCTTCCTTTTATTGATCCAAATGGTACATCCTGGAGCTTTTATTACTCATTGCTCCATTAATGCTTAATTACCTTCAAAATGAATGGAAAACTATTAATCATTACATAAATGAATAAAAAACACAAGTATCCACTAACTAACGTATTTATACACAAAGTTGGAGAATTATTCAATAAAATTACACTAAAACATGATAAGTGTCACAAAAATATATATACAAAAACACTACAAATTGACACTTATCAATGGTGACAACCCGACCTCGGATGGTGTAGTACTTCATCTTTAGATGCACTGTAGATGGTACCGCCGTGAGCTCGGCCAGAGTTGTCCTCCCCAGGATGCACTGGTACAGGGAAGGACAGTCCACTACCAGGAAGCGGGTCTTGACTTGTTGGGCAGTGTCGTCACTCCCGAAAGTAACCATCAGCTTGACATAACCCTATGGCCTGGTAGTTGTGCTGTTGAAACCCTGGAGATCTGAGCCTACATAGGGGGTCAGATGCCTTTCATCGAGCTGGATGGTCTCGAAGAGGTGGGCGTACTTAATGTCCACCGAACTCCCTTGGTCGACCAGGATTCTGCGGACGTTAAAGTTCACCATCTACGCCCGTATCAGGAGAGGGATGGCGTAGTTAGGCGCACCACGTAGCAGTTCCTCAAGGTAGAAAGTGATAGGGTTTGACTTCCCTTGAACCTTCTCAAAGGTGGCACTTTGCGCCGAGCTCGCAGATTCCAGCTCGTCGAACTTCCGCTTGATTGACCCGATGGAGACCTTGTTGAAGCCCCCGCCAGATATAACCATTGTCATGGGGAAACTTTCCCACGGGCTGTGAGCGATCACAGGGTCCTCGGGGGGAAGACTCTCCCAAGGGCTAGGGATGATCGCGGGGATCTCGGTCTCGTCAGGGACGTATAAGTCCTCCGGTCTGGTGATGATCAGAGCGACTTGCAGTCCTCCCTCTCTGGTGGAACGAGTCGTCTCCTCGACCCTTTGTGTTTCCCGGGCATCCTGTCTGGGGAGTCATTCCTCCTTGTATACTGCTTGAGGTGCCCCTCCTTGATCAGAATTTCTATCACATCCTTGAGGTGGATGCAGTCCTCTATGACATGCCCTTGGCTCCTATAGAACCTACAATATTTGGACTTGTCAATATTACCTTTGGGGGGTGTCGGCTTTGGAAAGCGAACACCTTCTTTCTGGAATTCCTAGTTGGCGCACTCGGTCACAATTCGCTCGTGGGGAGCAGTGAGTGGTGTGTACTCCGTGAACCGGCCAACTGAACCTCTTGATTCACGAGAGTCCCTGGGACGGTCTTCTCTTCTTCTATCACCCCTTCGTCGGGGAGCGGTATAGTCTTTTTTCTTGGAGTTTCGGGGGAGATCTTGGTGCCTTGAGTCGCGGGCACAATGGGCAGCCTCAGTCTCCTCATACTGAGTGTACGCTTGGGCCTTGTAGAGAAGCTCTTCCAAGTTGTGGGGACTCTGGATACCCATAACCTTGGCAAACTCAGTGTCAGGTCGTAATCCTCGCTCGATCAGGAACTTCTTCATGTCGTCGGTAGTGGCTACCTCGACGGCTTCCCGGTTGAATCTCTCGATGTAATCTCTGAGAGATTTGTCCCTCCCTTGAAGGATGGCTTCCAGGGAGGCCACCGTTTTCGGGTGGCGTCGGGATGTAATGAAATGCCTGGAGAACTGTCTCTTCAGTTCCTTCCAAGCAGTGATGGACTTTGGTGCGAGGCTTTTGTACCACGCCATGGCACCTTTTCGGAGGGTGGTCGGGAAAATCCTGCACTTGATAGCCCCTCTAACATTCCTGTAGTCAAGCATAGCCTCGAAGCTCTCGATGTGGTCGTCCGGGTCGGCAGTGCCGTCGTACGTCGCCAAAGGTGGGGGCTTCTCCATCCCGACGGGTATAGGCGTATCCATAATCTCCTTGGACAAGGGGTACGCTGGTCGTCTTCGTCACTCTTAACTGGTGACTTCGAAGGGGTGTGATCGCCACGACTGTGCCAGTTTCGTCGAGAGGGACTCCTTGGTCGGCTCTTCGGCTTTTCGTCGTCAGCTCTGCTCCTCTTTTAGAAATGAGATTGTCGTTGTTCCTTAAGAGCGGGGGAGCGATTGCGCTTCTGGGCAACCACAGGCTGGGGTCGTTCCAAGCGCGGCCGGCATCCCGCAGGTTGGGGGGAAGGGCTCCGAGAGTCATCTTGTCCTGTCCTCCGCGAGGGAGGAGAAGGGATGTGAGATGTGGGACGACAATGTCTCCGCGGGGGAGAGCGTCATTGTCATCCCCTTTCGAGCGCTTCAATTTGCAAGTTCTTATGGGAGATCAATAGGTCGGAGTAATTGACTAGTGCAAACAGGGCCACCGTGTTTGGGTCAGCATTTAGTTGCGCGGGGACAGGCTGATAGACAGTTGGGCTGCTGTCATGTTGGACAGCGTTGTATGTCGCATCGTCAGAGGAGGGGAGGCAGTTCGCCTGTCCCTCTTGTCGCCTTCTTCAACGTTGATGACCACATTGGGCTCGTGGTCGTCTTCGTTGTTGAACTGTATGAAGGCGGTGTCTGAAGTCTTAGCCTCAGGTCGAGGGCTGGCCATGATTTTCTGAAAATGGAAGTTGCTTTGGTTTTACGAGGAGAAAAATGGGAAAACAAAGATTCCCACATACGGCGCCACTGATCGTACCTGATCAGAAAGTAGATTAGCGGCCAGTAAAAGTCGTGAGCTCCGCTACTCTGGTGGTGATGAAACGGTGGGGGGTGCACCTGCAAGGTACTCCGATGCCAAAGTCAAGAATAGAGCAAGCAAGTACAGAAAGTGAGAGTAAGAATGAGAATATAATACCCGACCCTCTAGTGAAAGAGGGTATTTATAGTGTGCCCCCAGCGCTGGGCCAACGGTCGTCTGCACTGGGTTGGATTTCTAGGCCCAATGCAGATAACTGATAGGGCATACGTGGCGTAGGGAAGACCAACACGTGGTCTTCGCCCTGGAGTAACAGTCCCGAGATCTCTAGAAAGTGGGAAAACCGACTCTTTCAGAGGTGGATAGTTACCTAATGACGTGTCCCCGTGGGATGAGCACGTGGAGAAACGCGGGGGAGGATGTTCATTCTCTCCCTGGTCCTTATAGTGTCTGCTCGACGATGATGGATCTGGTCGTGTCCAATGAGGAAGTGGATTGGGCCTTAATGGGCCGCGTAGCATGATATTGGGTGGGGTCTGCCCGAACACTTAGACTTTGATATGGCATAGACAACATACTACTTATCCTATGGCATGATTGACCTTGAATACAGAAAGTAAGAGGTCCTATACCATTATTAAAACAATTATCCATGTAAGCACCTAGAAAAGTGAATGCAAACATCATGTTGTACATTTGTATTTGTTGTTGGAACTTTTTTTATTAAATTGCTAGCAATGAAAAAAAAAGATTTAACACCGATTTTGTTTTTGTGTAATTACTACCTGTATGATAAATAAAAGTTTCACATCGGTTTCAAAACAGGTATGAAAAGCTCAATTTTATATTATAGTTCTTAATGTAACACCTATTTTATGTAAAATAAGGTGTCAAACATTGAAGATCATCTCTCAATTTAGAAAATTATTAGGTATTAAATGTCAACATTTTAACACCTTCTTAAACTTAAAACCGATGAAAAATATTTGTGTGATTCATGTTGAACACCTCTGCACTGTAAGTATGGTTCAACTCAATAAGATATGAATTATGAGCATTTCTTAATACACCACCCAAGTTTCTTATGCACCACGTGAAATTATTTTTTGCCCCCTGATTCCGGATGCGCACATCCGGACACACCGTATCCTTAAAAAATAAAAAGTTGTTCCGAATGTGCATATCCGGAAGACATCCGGATCTGTATATCCAGAAGAAAAGGTGATATATTTGAAGCTGCATGATCACTCCCCCTTCCCATTCTCAACATTTCTCCTACTACACTCACTCTCACCAACTCAAAAAACTCTACTTCATCAATCTCATTTCTCACTCAAAAAGTTCAAGTTTTTGGTGCAACAAATCAAAGGGAGCAAGAAAAGACTGAATTTCAGGTAAACATTCAACTCATCCACTACATTGCTCACATTATCAATCTACATTTTTGAAAAAACAAGCTACGCTACTTCCGGATCTGCACATCCGGAACGAATTGAGCATGAACATTTCCGGATGTGCACATCCGGAAAAATGCCTGAAGCTAATTAATTTAAATTTTTAGCAATTTTGAATATATTTTATTTATACATATTAATTGTTCTATTCTTGTTTATAAATAGATATGGTGCAGTCCGATAACATGTCAAAAGAATTAATTGCGATGATTTCCCCGAAAGGTGAAGGCATGCTCGTAAAGTCGGTTGATGTCGGCGGTGACTTTAACAACAAGCAAGACTTTGATGATCATGAAAGCATGATCGCATACATTCGTAGGACGGCTATTGAGCTTGGCTTTGGTGTAAATATCAAGAGATCGGATAATGGCTCGGATAGAAGAAAAGATTTTGTAATTTTGGGTTGCAAAAGAAGCGGCAAATATCAAGCACCTCTACGGAAGTTAAAGAAAGACGAGAGCGGTACTAGAGGATGTGAGTGCCCTTTTAAGATTGGTGGTTACATGTTAGTTTCTAATAAATGGAGATTTACCATTCGTTGTGGTATACATAACCACGAAATATGCTCAAAGTTTCAAGGCCATCCAAGTGTATGTCGGCTCAAGGCGGAAGAGAAGACATGTAAGGCCGACATGACCTTGAACCTTGTCCAACCGAAGAATATACTTGCGACGTTGAAATGGAAAGAACCCGAAAATTTTGCAAACATAAAGCAAGTGTATAACATTCGGTATCAAATGAACAAGGCAATTAGGGGAGATAGGAGTGAGATGCAACAACTGTTGAAAGTGTTGGAGGAAAACGATTACGTGTCTCGGTACAGATATCGCGATGATGGAATTACGGTCCGAGATATTTTTTGGACTCATCCGAATTCCATCAAGTTGTTCAACACGTTCTCGACAGTACTTATTATCGATAACACCTACAAGATAAACATGTATCATCTTCCATTGTGTGAGATGGTTGATGTTACGTCTACGGATAAGACATTTGCCTTCGGCTTTGCCTTTTTGGAGTGTGAGAAAGAGGACAATTTCACGTGGGCGTTAGAGACGTGTCGGTCACTTTTGAAGAAACATGTTCAAATGCCAAAAGCAATTGTTACGGACCGCGACAATGCCTTGATGAATGCGATTGCAAAGGTCTTTCCTTCTTCCAATGCACTACTTTGTCGATTTTACATAACAAAGAATGTGCGAAGTCGGGTTAAAACCGCGGTGGGTGTGAAACAAGTGGAGTCGGAAGACGAAAAAGTGGTCAAGTCGGGTGTCATTGTAGAGAAAATAATGGATGCATGGACTCATATTCTAAATTCTTCCACAACGGAATTATATGCCGATTCGGTCATGAAATTCCGAAAAGTGTGCGAACGGTACCCCGCTTTGTTGAAATATGTTGAATCCACCATTCTAGATCAAGTGAAAGAAAAGATTGTTTGTACGTGGACCGATAACATACGACATCTTGGAAACACTACCACCAATAGAGTTGAGTTGGCACATGCCACTTTGAAGAATTGGTTTGTGAATAGCAAGGGGGATTTATGTCGGGATTGGGACTCCGTGCATCTAATGATCAAAAACCAACAAAATGAGATACAAACCACTTTTGGTCGAAGCATTACGGTTTTGGAACATCGGTTTAAAGGTAACTTCCTCTACTCTCAATTGATCGGCAACATGTCTCGGGCGGGGTTGGGCTATATTTTTCACGAGGCCAACCGAGCCGAAACAGTAGGTTCCGATAGCACAAAGTGTGGTTGCACTATTATGAAAACCTACGGTCTTCCTTATGCTTGTGCCATTGCTAAAACGTTGAAACTAGGTGAGCCAATACAAATTGATGAAGTTTGTCCTCATTGGATGAGACTTAGTTTTGATGATGATTGTTGTAAGGAAGGAGATAAACCAGATATCTCTATTTTGGCCGAATTGGAAGCGATTCAAAAGAGATTTTCGAAGGCCGACGACAATATGAAGGTACACATCAAAGAAGAGTTGAGGAAGATTGCCTTCCCCGAAACAACCACAATGATACCTCCGTCTCAACCAGTTAAGACAAAGGGTGCTCCAAAGAAGTTGAAGCCTACACCAAATGACAACTCGACAACTTGGTCTCCTTCGTATTATGAGTATGTAAACCAAATATTTTCGGACTCTCCGAAGACTAAATCTCTACAAAGTGTCATGAAAGGAGCTCACATTTCCAAACCGGCTCCGACACCGATTCCACGAGTTCCGACTCCGACTCCAACTACACGTATGACTTCCTTTATTGACGAAATGTCGGTTTTTATGCACAAGCATATCGACGGTATAATCGATGTTGTAGGGGATGGTAATTGCGGTTACCGAGGCGTGTCGGCACTACTCGGTAAAGGAGAGGAAGGTCATGCACTTGTACGTCATCAACTTATCCTAGAGTTGGAGACGCATAAAGAAGCATACTTGTGTCTCTATGAAAATCAAGAAAAATACGACAAGGTTCACGAGTCACTTGTTCCGTGGTTGAGTGGTTCGACACCGATATCGAAATGGATGAGTTTCCCCGAGATGGGTCATCTTATTGCATGCGCCTACGATATGGTGTGTATCGACTTGACGCGATACGGTTTTTTGGAAACCTTTTTTCCACTCCACACCGCACCTCTGTCGAATCCAAATGATCGCATCATGTGTATCAGATGGCTTGCGAAATCAAGACATTTCGTACAAGTTATCTTGAAACCCGGATGCCCAATACCACCTAAATCACCGCAATGGGCGACGCATGCAACCGCAGTTGCCGAGTCTTGGCCGGATAGTTTTGTCGATAGGATGCTTGAATTCGAAAGATTGCACGCAATTGAAAAGGCATCAAATGCAGAAAAGTAGAAAGTTCTAGCTCCAATAGATTTAGAAGGAGAATTTTGTTTTAACTCTTTTGTATAATCATACGACACAATGTACATTATTGAAGTGAAATATATTGTATTTTTATCCATATGTCTTTTTAATACACTTATGAATTTTATTGCAATGAAAGTATTCCAAGTGGCTGCATAAGCTGTTCAATTCTGTTTTAAAATTGTATCAGTAAAACATTTTGATTTGCAGATCCGGATGTGCACATCCGGAACCAATATTTGTAGGGTTTGTCCGGATCTCCACATCCGGAACAAACTTAGGCAGAAATAACTTTACCCTAACTTTTCTATAAATTAGGGGTTTCCTTTGATATCATTCACACAAACAATAAATGTCTCAATTGTATGATATCAAGATCCATTGGTATGTCGCAACTGTCTCCTATACCGACGACATAACACTCAGTCGCAAGTATAAGCTAACGAGGGGCATCTCCATCGGCGAGATCATTGACGACATCGAACATCTCCTACCTTACAAAAACAAACGGAAGGTTGCGAAGCTTCAATATCGTTCACCTTCAGTTGACAACGAAGGGAACGTCGCTTACAACCTTGTTGAGCTTAAGAATCAAGACGATGTTAGAGCGATGTGGCAAACTTTTTTCGGCTACGAAGAACGATTCCCGCTCGAGTTCGAGGCGACCGTCAAAATCCGAAGAACGGTCGATGACATCTTAGAGATGTGCAAGCGTCCACCGGTCTATTAATCTTGTAATATTTAAATTTCTGTCGATGTTATGGCGATTTTCTCAAAGTAATCCCGATTTTATTTTAAGAGTGTGAGAAACATTGTTGGATTTTTGGTGTTCTGCATCAGAGTTTTTTTCGGATTTGCAAATACGAACGTTTACCGGATGTGCACATCCGGGACAAATTGAAAAAATTTTAAAAAAATGGTGCGTCCGGATTTGCATATCCGGAATACAGGAGTATTTTTATCAGCGCGGTAGGTGCCTAAGAAGGTTGTGTGGTGTGGTAAGAAATTTCCTGAATTATTCATGCTCAATATTAGACTTGATATTTAACTAGGAATCACCGAAGTACATTATGTATTGTCAAACCGTTTTCTAATCCTTTTCCAAAAATCATTTTGGTTCCCATTGATTTTATGCTCCTCAATAATTGCCTCTAGTATGTTTTTTTGAATGGACCGTTAGGTGCTTTAAAAGACAATAAAGCATCAGTGCATCTTTTCCAAAATGATTTCTAATGTGCCTGTGTGCAAAATCTGCATCCAATTCTACAATCTATAAACAAGCCATGCTAGGATGTGAAGTAAAATTAGTCAAATATTTGGAAAACTCTTATGCGATCAAAATTCATCCTCAGATCACAGCCATAATGCAATTGTGTGCTTGTTGAAAATTAGCCCCATACCATCGAACATGGACCTATCAATTGGATTTGTGTTCTAAAGCTTAGTACATTCTAATCCAATTGCATAAAAAATAATAGAAGATATTGTCACTGAGGCAAATCTTACTATATAAGAAAAGTTGAGGCTCTGAAAAAGGTTTTTCTACCCTTCCCTTTACATTTGCCACATATCTAAAATAAGGGTAATTTTAGTCCTGAAATTACTTTTTGCAACCAATTGTGTCATATTGTTGAATTCCAACTATATATTTAGTGTATTATGGCTTTGCTATTTAGGTTTTAATGAATTGATGATGTCATTTGGTGCTCTTTAGTTCCAAAACAATCTATCCAATTCATCTTTTTTATCTTTTCCCAATGTTAATCGTAAATCCAATTGAGGTCACAGTCTGCTATTACCAAAAGGATAATAGGGCACACACACACAAACCCTTCCACAAAAAGGATGAAAATGAGGTCAAAGTCTGCTATTACCAAAAGGATAATAGGGCACACATACACAGACCCTTCCACCAAAAGGATGAAAATGAGGTCAAAGCCTGCTATTACCAAAAGGATAATAGGGCACACACACAGAGACCCTTCCACCAAAAGGATGAAAATGAGATCAAAGCCTGCTATTACCAAAAGGATAATAGGGCACACACGCACTCAGACCCTTCCGCCAAAAGGATGAAAATGAGGTCAAAGCCTGCTATTACCAAAAGGATAATAGGGCACACACGCACACAGACCCTTCCACCAAAAGGATGAAAATAAGGTCAAAGCCTGCTATTACCAAAAGGATAATAGGGCGCACACACACACAGACCCTTCCACCAAAAGGATGAAAATGAGGTCAAAGCCTGCTATTACCAAAAGGATAATAGGGCACACAAACAGAGACCCTTCCACCAAAAGGATGAAAATGAGGTCAAAGTCTGCTATTACCAAAAGGATAATAGGGCACACACACAGAGACCCTTCCACCAAAAGGATGAAAATGAGGTCAAAGCCTGCTATTACCAAAAGGATAATAGGGCACACACGCACACGGACCCTTCTGCCAAAAGGATGAAAATGAGGTCAAAGCCGGTTATTACCAAAAGGATAATAAGGCACACACACACACAGCTATCTGACACCAAAAGGATGACAGACCTATCACCAAAAGGATGATAGTAACCACACGCACACAGACCCTTCCACCAAAAGGATGAAAGTGAGGTCACAACTTACTACTACCAAAAGGAGAATAGCAAGCAAAACGATAACAAAGGCTGTCATTCAGCAAAAGGATGATACACAGACCAAAGGTTCACGGACCGACGACACCAAAAGGATGACGGATCAATACAAGTTACTACCACCAAAACGATGATAGGAACTTCCCACTCTCGAAGACCAACACCAAAAGGCTGCAGGTTAAATTGAAACAAAATGAATGTCTACCACCAAAAGGATGATAGGGAATTTACATTTTGAGAGTAACCAACACCAAAAGGATGATAGGGAATTTACATTTTGAGAGTAACCAACACCAAAAGGATGAAGGTTAAATTGAGTTGGCAGGGTTTGGCTACCACCAAAAGGATGATAGTAAGGCAATAGACAAAAGGTCAAGTTTGATGGGGATATGATGAGTGAGATTTATTTGGAGACATCAACAAAAGGTTGAGGCAAAGAAGTCACTGACGGACACCGTCCTTGTCAAGAAAAGGTTGAAAGGAACCAACTCACTGGGGAACGCTCAAGGGAGGTTGACTTTGTTTGTAGAAGACCCACTGACCGTTCTAAAGATAACAACTCCATCAACAAAAGGTTGAAGAGACACAACTCAATGAGGAACGCCCACTGACTTGCTTGGAGACCACAGATTCATCAACAAAAGGTTGAAGACTTCATGAGGAACGCCCATGAACTTGAAGAAAATGCCCTTGACTGGGCTGAAGATTGCTTGAGCTTGATCAACAAAAGGTTGAAACAACTTCGTGAGGAACGCCCACGGATTGATGAAGATGCACCTAGTTGGACTGAAGATCATCTTGCAGTCTTGAGATTGATCCTGGATCTCGACTATGCATGTATGAATGCTTGATTTTGCCATGATGTTCCATATCGAATGGAAATGCAAATACAAATGTTGATACGCGGAGATACAAGTGTTGGGGAAGTATGATTTGGTTTTGCATGCATATGATGCACATGATGTTATGATGACGAATGTGATGCGTATGATTCGTATGATTGAAAACGGGTGATTGGATATGTTTGGAAGGTGCCAGCATGGTGGACTTTTGGGTAGTTTCCAATGCGAATTGGACTTTGGGTGGTGAGAGGGATTGATTTCCTCGACACTCAGTTTGTTAAAGACGCCATGATTGAAGCAGACGAAGATGCTCTCGAAGCCTTGAGTTTGACCACTTGATGGTGATTCATGGTATTCGATTCTGAGGGAACCAAACTCCGTACTTGATGGTCAGGCTGGCTTGAAAATGAGCGTAGCGACATGATCTGCTCATGAAGACTGTGCTTTTGCTCTGATCTCAATGATTGCTTGAATGGTAATGGTATGTCCCTGATTAACTAGTTCTGAAGCGGTTTGATCTCTAGAAGCTGAACTTTGATGTGCTTTGAGATGACTTGCCCCTGATCGAGCTGTTCAAGGGCTTGCCCCAGCCTGTGGGTTTTGAGGGAGTCTTGCTTCGGGTCGGCACCACTGAAAGCTCAAGTTCCTTTTCGATTGCCCCTTGTTGAAGTTGCTTTGATATCAAGTACCAATTTGCAGTTAAAATTGCACATTCACAAATGGTAATCTTAATGCAATGCTCATGCAAGTTTTGAAAAAGTGTCGCTTATTGGAGTGTCGTGATAGTGATTTTTGAGACGAATGGACCGTTAGCCCAGACGTTGTGCTGATTTTGTTGGTGTGAAAGATATAACAAGGAGAATGACATCAATGCTGAAGATTAGCAAATATGCGGGGAGTTAGTTTACGCAACCTTGCAATAGCATGCTTTCAGAATAAACATCGCCTCAATTAGGTCTTTCGAGGGTTGTAACATGGTATGGTTCGCGGTTTTGAGACAAAGGATATTAGGCTAAAAACTTGGTTTGTACCCACCCCTTCTTCGTGATGATCTCCAGTCCTACGTTCAGTTAATTCTGCACATGTTTGTCTTCTAAAAGGGTCGACGGTGTAAGAGTGATGATTCAAGGTATGCTCGAAATGGCAGTCACCTTTTTTGTTTTTTTTTTATGGATGCCAGTGACCCTTTTTGATTTTGATTTGGTGGTCACTGAGTCTTATTTTGTTTTTGTTGAGGATTCGGGGGCCTCTTTTGATTTTGTTTCTGATCCCTATCTTTTGCATGGACTGATTTCGCTTGTCGAGTCCATCGGGATTACCTTGATTTTTGCCTAAGTCTCCTTTTGAGGTGCCCGACTTAACAGGCTTTTTGATTTTTCGATTTTGTTGGAGGATTGTGACTGCTAAGTCATGGGTATTGACGAACAACCGTCATGTCTTTTGGATTTTGTCTTGTGATTCGAGTGCGTAGTTGGATTAACTGAACACTGCCCTGCCCCAGGTTGAGTGTAAGGGTTTGAATATCCGAAGGAAACTGCTACTTCTAGGCTCAAAGTGGTTTACTAGGGATTAACTCCTTGTCTCTCCAGTGTTTAGGGGATTGAAGCAATGCATGTACATCATCGACGAGATTCTGTCCGAAATCATACGATTTGCAATTATGGGTATTTCGTTGTCATCATCCTCCCTTCAGTCGTTGCTAAACAACAGTTGATAAAGAGAGTGAAGTGGAGAAATGTGCCAGTGATTTGCAATAAATGGAAGAAATGAGTGAATACGACATAACTTGTTCAAAACATGCATAATCACTATATTAAGGAAACCAAATATAAACGACAATGTTTGAAGCAAACAGTACAAAGACAAAATACAAGGACGCGAAAGTGATGGGATGGCATGACAAATGCCTTCTTCGAGGAACTGATCTTCCTGTCTTGACTTGATTGATGCTTGAATTTGCTTGTTCAGAGGTGGAGACTTATCTTCGGTAACCCCTTCAATAAATGATGGCCCTTCCTGTGCATACGGCGGCATGGTCTTGTTGGATGTGATTCATCATTCGTCTGTTCTTGGCTTGAGCTGTGTATCCGTGTCAAGGAAACGACTTGATTTTCTGGATATGAAGGAAGGTGAAGTGAGTTTCTGAGGTTGAAATGCAATGCAAGATGCATAACAGATGTAATGCAATGCAATGACATGAGATGCAAGATGCAAGATCCAGGATCGCAGAATCAAACAGCTTCAAACTGTTCTGAGGTTGGTCGGAGATGACGGGTCAAGAACCACAGTTCGGATCAAAGAAATCCCACGGGTAGGTTTCTAAGACGGGTAGGTGCCTAGAGTTATGGATATACTTTGACACATTATAACCAAGACGAAGAGACATCCGACTATAATATCCTCGAAATAATCTCGTCTAGGTGAGGTCTTCGTTTCTTCCCCAAGAGAAAGACTCCTCGGAGGCTTCCACTACACAACCATCGACACACGGGTTCTAAATAGGGTTCCCAGAATCCTAGATCGAGGTCGAATATATAATTGTCAGGAAGTAACACGTTCGAGGGATCTCATCTGATTGGAGTGTTCGCATTAACCCACAAGGAGTTAACACTACCAACCACCATGAATAAATGGATTAATGGTCCTTGGGATCAACGACCCACCTCAAAAATATTACCACCATGGCAAAGATTCACCACAACAATAATATCTCCAAGGAAATCTACTCCAAGCAGGGTTTTCGCTTCAACTCACGCGGAAGAGACCACGCAAGCCTACACTACACAACCACCATCCTAATCCTAGGGTTTTTCTCGACTCGGGTGTAGAGCCATCCACAAAGTTCCCAATATCAAAACAACCCAACAATGCCACAAAAGGTAACACAAATAAGGAAATAGGAAAGCAAGTAAATAAGTAAACAAGCGAGAAGAAAACGTGCAAACGAAACTAACGAGCTCACGATTCGAATCAAGATAGGCTTGACTCTCTCTTGCGTGAAGAAAATTTTCCCCAGCAGAGTCGCCAGCTATCGCACCTCAAAAAAATCGCTTCATCGAAGACACGACCCTCGCGCAAAAGGCGCGGAAAATGGTTTGACAGAGTCGGCACCGAACTTTATTTATCCCAAAAGAGGGAAAGGAAAATATCGAGAAAACCTTTAATGAGGAATAGGAACATGGTCGTCGCAACCACATTCTGGGTTCGGGAGTTGGTTACGTGAGGGGAAGGTACGTGCACCCCCTCACGTCCGTTGTACTCAACGGGAACCTCTTGATTTGGATCGCGAACTCGTTAGCTAAGCTTATCTATTTTCTTCTCAACGATAAATATGAAACGGTAAAGGAAAAGAATGCTAGTGGGAAATGGGTGGTTTTAGGATAGGGTGCTCAGCAAGATCATTGCAATCTTGTGCCTACATATGCTCATTCGGACGAGAATGAGTAATCAGAGCAATCATAGTTCGACTACGGGGTTTGACGGAAAAAGATGGAAGTGTGCTCGCCAAGATCATCGCAATCTTGTGCCTACGTATATATACTCGGGCGAGAGTAAAGAATCAGAGCACTCGTAATTCGTGGTATGCCCACAAAACAAGAGGAGTTGGTTTGTTTTAAAGAGGCGTCGATTGCTCACAAACGAGTAAGAGAACTCGTACCCAAACAACCGAAGAGAGATCAAAGACTTGAACCCCCATTTTTCACCTCGAAAAAGAGTTGCGATAGTTGTTAGTCATTTTTTAGTTTTATTGTGAAAATCCGCTTGACGTTGGATCAAGGGTTTATTTGTAAGTGAAGAAGTTAGTTTGAGAAAAGAGTTTGGTTTTGAGGTTGATTTGAAAATGGGCTCGACGACAAGTCGAGAGTTTGATTGAAAAGAGGTTTGTTTGAAAATGGCTCGACGACGAATCGAGAGTTTGATGAAAATGGGTGTGAGAATCGATCCTAGTCCCTAGGGGTGCTCTTAGTAACGAAACCACGATGAAATGTGCGAGTGTGTGCATTAGGTTGATTACGAATGCTAATGAGAAATCGACTTACGAGGATGTTTTGAAAAAGGGCTCGATGACGAATCGAGAATTAGTTTGAAAATGGGTTGCCTATGCTAGTCCCTAGGGATTCTCCAAGTAAACAAACCACAATCAAAAGAAAACTTAATGCGTACATCGGAATGGGGAGCGGGGTACATGTAAATTACAAGGGATGACATGAAATAAAGGGTCTCATTGTAAGGTAGCCAAAGAGAAAGTCGTGTGTGTGCAATGTGTCCTAAACTAAGCCTTAACCAAAAGTCGGATGAAAGCTCCAAGCAAAGGATAGTAACCAACACTCCATCAATTAGTTTTTTAGGTTTCGATAATTGTTAGTGTGTTTTTGAATAGTGTATGAACAAAGAAACAAAAAGAGGGTTAGATGAACGAGTATGAATATGATATGAACAATATGAATAATATGAACAATAATATAATCAAGATAATATGAACAAGATATAATATTGACATAAAAGTAAATCAAGATAATATTGACGGAAATGTAAAGTTAGTGGTTAGTCGTTAAGTGGATGAATTGGGTCCAATGTAGCGCTAAGCCATCGTAGCACGGTCTATGACGAAGATCATACTATAGGAGGATGCGCAATTTGATCTTTGTGCTAAAACAGGATAGAGAAATGATATTGAGAATCATTCTCCAATGGAATCGTGACACACAAAAAGAAAAGGTGAAGATCTCGTCTTAATCAAGAACTCACAAAAAGTTCAATGATATCTAAGACTTTAATTGATCAAAAATGAAAAGAAAAAGATAGAAATCGAAAATGAAAAGATATAATCGAAAATAAGATGGAAAAGAAAGAAAGGTCTCATCTTTACCAAGATCTTAAATCGATAAATTGATGATCTTTGGTATTTGACTTTCATTGACCGATAAAAAGAAAAATAATGAAAAAGATAATAAGAAATGAAATGGAAATTGAAAAGAGATCAAAAATAAGAAAGGTCTCATCTTTACCAAGATCTTAAATCGATAAATCGATGATCTTTGGTATTTGACTTTCATTGACCGATAAAAAGAAAAATAATGAAAAAGATAATAAGAAATGAAATGGAAATCGAAAAGAGATCAAAAATATGAAAGGTCTCATCTTTACCAAGATCTTAAATCGATAAATCGATAATCTTTGGTTTTAGATTTTCATCGACCGATAGAAAAGAAAAATAATGAAAAAGATAATAAGAAATGAAATGGAAATCGAAAAGAGATCGAAAATAAGAAATGTCTCATCTTTACCAAGATCTTAAATCGATAAATCGATAATCTTTGGTTTTAGATTTTCATCGACCAAAAAGTTGAAAGAAAAATAAAAGAAAATAAAAGTGGCCTCATATTAATCAAGATTTTGAATCGATTTGAGAAAATCAACTAAATCAAGATTGTTGTCATATCATTGGCCCATAAGTAAAAATTGAAATAATAATGAAATGAACCATTAAGCTAAATGAATTAACTTGGAAAAATTAAAAATAAAAGAAACACAAGAACTAACTACTAAAAAAAAACTTGAAAACCTTTGTTTAAAATGAGAAGTAAGCTAAACACAAAACAAAAACGATTGAGATGGGGGATTGGCGTAAAAAAGTGAGGGTGAAAGGATTCATATGGGCCTGAAACCATAATGGACCCATCATCCTATTGACACGGTTTAAGCATCTTGAATCAACAACTTTGATTATAAGAAATTAAAAAAGGAAAGGGTATCCATTGTTCAGCAAGTTGGGAAAACGTGGGCCATAAGCCCAAGGCGTCAATCAGCCAACGTTTTATTTTATTTTTTTAAGAAACCAACATCGTTTTTCTTCTAAACAAGGAACCATAGAAAAGTAACAGCATCATGCTCAAACAAAAAACACTTATATTGAAAGGAAAATATGAATCACGGTTAATGAAAACAGTGCTAACATCTAAAACCAGAAAAAAAATGATACGAATAAATCCCAACAGGTCAAGCAAGAACGGCGACGATTCCAACCTTCTTCCGTCTCACTCTATCTTTTGTTGTAAATCGCTCTGTTTCCCTCTTTTGGATCGATTTCCAGGTTTGTGTTTCAACCCCAATTTGTTTCGGTTCACTCGATCTACTTCATCTCGTTTCATCTCAGTTCTGATTCATGGTTTTTGGGTTGATGAGTTTAAGGTTTTTGATTTGTGGTTAAAGAAAAGGTTTTGGGGGATGTATATGAGTGATTGAAAGAGAACTAGATTTGTGGTTGTGGGTGAGTTTGGAGAGGAATTTGAGGCAAAGTTTTGTGTCGGCTAGGGCTTCTTAAATGAGAGTGAGGAGGGTTCTATTTATTGAAGGATTGAAGGGGTAGAATAGAAAGAAAAGAATTGTTGCTGAAGGTTTATTTGTGGTCGTACAATCGCGTAGCTGACTTTTGGTAATTGTTGTTGCTGCTGTGTTTTTATCTTGCTGTGCGTTTTGCAGCTGTTGTTGAATTTGTTTTTTGTGTGGGGTCTATATTTTGTGAAATGGTTTATCTTTCCTGTGAATTGATTTTTATTGCAGTATATTTTTTCTTGTTTTTTTTTACTGTTGTATCATTCTTTTCGTGAGTGTTGCAGGTTCAAGGCATATGGATGGACGATTTGGGAATGGTTGAGGTTCATGGTTTGTGTTGATGCGTTGCTGAGAAATTGGTTATTATTTTTTACGGTTTGTTTATGCTGATGAGTGCGAGGCTAACGGGTTAGCAAGTTGAAGTGGATAAGGCTGACAATGCAACTTATGAGGTAGGTGTTATGCGTGAGTCATGAAGGCTTAGGAATCATGTTTATGGTTTCTCATGGTTTATCAATGGTATTGATTGGTGCAGTGCGTGAAGGGCTTGACCTCTTGTTATTGCAAAAAGCTGCTGATGAAAGAAATGTTGGCAAGGTGATTAAATGGCTAGAGGAATTGATTACTTATGTGGGTCGTGTGGATCCATTTAATATTCCACTCTTTTTGTTTTCTTTTTGTGTAATGAAAAATGATAATTTGTAATGTAATATGAGCTTTGCAAATCTAAAAAAAAAAGGGCTTGATGAAATAAGAATAATGGGTTTATTGGTTAATTTATTCTTGAATGCCAAATGACTTTTGCACATGGGTTTTTTTTTTGATCTTGTAGAATTTTGGTAGAACTATGTAAAAGAATGAATAATGTTTGTTTTGATTGAATTTGGATATGGACTTGGATTTTATATATGGATATTAAATGGATATAAAAATGGTTTAAATGGATATTTAATTGGATGAAGCATAAAAATGGTTAAAAGATAGATATGACTTAAAATGAAAATGGATAAAAATTAAAAGAGGGATGAAGTTGAAAACAACATATTTTTTTGGATTTTTCTGAATAATTGTCAGTGGGTGGATGTACAGATGGAAATTATGCACAGGTAGGACAAATTTGGGGTATGACAGATGCCCCTTTATAATTGGCTTAAACCGAGTAAGATGAATTGTTATGGTGTTCAGTCTTTCGAGGTAGAAGACAATTAGATATGAAGAAAACCGCAAATTTTTCCGAAAAGAAAGAAAATGCTGGGGAGTTAGAGTGATGGATAGTTTGCAGAGGTCGTCATCACCAAAAGGATGATAATTAGAGAATCTGACACCAAAAGGATGACAGGCCTATCACTAAAAGAATGATAGTAAACACACGCACACAGACCCTTCCACCAAAAGGATGAAAATGAGGTCAAAGCCTGCTATTACCAAAAGGATAATAGGGCACACAGACACAGCTATCTGACACCAAAAGGATGACAGACCTATCACCAAAAGGATGATAGTAACACATGCACACAGACCCTTCCACCAAAAGGATGAAAATGAGGTCAAAGCCTGCCATTACCAAAAGGATAATAGGGCACACACGCACACAGACCCTTCCACCAAAAGGATGAAAATGAGGTTAAAACCTGCTATTACCAAAAGGATAATAGGGCACACACACAAAGAGACCCTTCCACCAAAAGGATGAAAATGAGGTCAAAGCCTGCTATTACCAAAAGGATAATAAGGCACACACACAGACCCTTCCACCAAAAGGATGAAAATGAGGTCACAGCCTGCTATTACCAAAAGGATAATAGGGCACACACGCACACAGACCCTTCCACCAAAAGGATGAAAATGAGGTCACAGTCTGCTATTACCAAAAGGATAATAGGGCACACACACACACAAACCCTTCCACCAAAAGGATGAAAATGAGGTAAAAGCCTGTTATTACCAAAAGGATAATAGGGCACACACACAGAGACCCTTCCACCAAAATGATGTAAATGAGGTCAAAGCCTGCTATTACCAAAAGGATAATAGGGCACACACACAGAGACCCTTCCACCAAAAGGATGAAAATGAGGTCAAAGCCTGCTATTACCAAAAGGATAATAGGGCACACACGCACACGGACCCTTCTGCCAAAAGGATGAAAATGAGGTCAAAGCCTGTTATTACCAAAAGGATAATAGGGCACACACGCACACGGACCCTTCCACCAAAAGGATGAAAATGAGGTCAAAGCCTGCTATTACCAAAAGGATAATAGGGCACACACATACACACACAGACCCTTCCACCAAAAGGATGAAAATGAGGTCAAAGTCTGCTATTACCAAAAGGATAATAGGGCACACACACAGAGACCCTTCCACCAAAAGGATGAAAATGAGGTCAAAGCCTGCTATTACCAAAAGGATAATAGGGCACACACGCACACAGACCCTTCCACCAAAAGGATGAAAATGAGGTCAAAGCCTGCTATTACCAAAAGGATAATAGGGCACACACACACAACTATCTGACACCAAAAGGATGACAGACGTATCACCAAAAGGATGATAGTAACCACACGCACACATACCCTTCCACAAAAAAGATGAAAGTGAGGTCACAACTTACTACTACTAAAAGGAGAATAGCAAGCAAAACGATAACAAAGGTTGTCATTCACCAAAAGGATGATACACAGACCAAAGGTTCACGGATCGGCGACACCAAAAGGATGACGGATCAATACAAGTTACTACCACCAAAAGGATGATAGGAACTTCCCACTCTCGAAGACCAACACCAAAAGGATGCAAGTTAAATTGAAACAAAATGAATTTCTACCACCAAAAGGATGATAGGGAATTTACATTTTGAGAGTTACCAACACAAAAAGGATGAAGGTTAAATTGAGTTGGCAGGGTTTGGCTACCACCAAAAGGATGATAGTAAGGTAATAGACAAAAGGTCAAGTTTGCTGGGGATATGATGAGTGAGATTTTTTGGAGACATCAACAAAAGGTTGAGGCAAAGAAGTCACTGACGGACACCGTCCTTGTCAACAAAAGGTTGGAAGGAACCAACTCACTGGGGAATGCTCAAGGGAGGTTGACTTTGTTTGTAGAAGACCCACTGACCATTCTAAAGATAACAACTCCATCAACAAAAGGTTGAAGAGACACAACTCAATGAGGAACGCCCACTGACTTGCTTGGAGACCACAGATTCATCAACAAAAGGTTGAAGACTTCATGAGGAACGTCCATGAACTTGAAGAAAATGCCCCTGACTGGGATGAAGATTGCTTGAGCTTGATCAACAAAAGGTTGAAACAACTTCGTGAGGAACGCCCACGAATTGATGAAGATGCCCCTGGTTGGACTGAAGATCATCTTGCAGTCTTGAGATTGATCCTGGATCTCGACTATGCATGTATGAATGCTTGATTTTGCAATGGTGTTCCATATCGAATGGAAATGCAAATGCAAATGCTGATGCGCGGAGATACAAGTGTTGGGGAAGTATGATTTGGTTTTGCATGCATATGATGCACATGATGTTATGATGATGAATGTGATGCGTATGATGTGTATGATTGAAAACGGGTGATTGGATATGTTTGGAAGGTGCCAGCATGGTGGTCTTTTGGGTAGTTGCCAATGCGAATTGGACTTTGGGTGGTGAGAAGGATTAATTTCCTCGACACTCAGTTTGTTGAAGACGCCATGATTGAAGCAGACGAAGATGCTCTCGAAACCTTGAGTTTGACCACTTGATGGTGATTCATGGTATTCGATTCTGAGGGAACCAAACTCCGTGCTTGATGGTCAGGATGGCTTGAAAATGAGCGTAGCGACATGATCTACTCATGAAGACTGTGCTTTTGCTCTGATCTCGACGATTGCTATAATGGTAATGGTATGTCCCTGATTAACTATTTCTGAAGCGGTTTGATATCTGGAAGCTGAAATTTGATGTGCTTTGAGATGACTTGCCCCTGATCAAGTTGTTTAAGGGCTTGCCCCTGCCTGTGGGTTTTGAGGGAGTCTTGCTTCGGGTCGGCACCACTGAAAGCTCAAGTTCCTCTTCGATTGCCCCTTGTTGAAGTTGCTTTGATATCAAGTACCAATTTGCAGTTAAAATTGCACATTCACAAATGGTAATCTTAATGCAATGCTCATGCAAGTTTTGAAAAAGTGTCGCTTATTGGAGTGTCGTGATAGTGATTTTTGAGACGAATGGACCGTTAGCCCAGACGTTGTGCTGATTTTGTTGGTGTGAAAGATATAGCAAGGAGAATGACATCAATGCTTAAGATTAGCAAATATGCGGGGAGTCAGTTTACGCAACCTTGCAATAGCATGCTTTCAGAATAAACATCGCCTCAATTAGGTCTTTCAAGGGTTGTAACGTGGTATGGTTCGCGGTTTTGAGACAAAGGATATTAGGCTCAAAACTTGGTTTGTACCCACCCCTTCTTCGTGATGATCTCCAGTCCTACGTTCAGTTAATTCTGCACATGTTTGTCTTCTAAAAGGGTCGACGGTGTAAGAGTGACGATTCAAGGTATGCTCGAAATGGCAGTCACCTTATTTTGTTTTTTTATGGATGTCAGTGACCCTTTTTATTTTGATTTGGTGGTCACTGAGTCTTATTTTATTTTTGTTGAGGATTCAGGGGCCTCTTTTGATTTTGTTTCTGATCCCTATCTTTTGCATGGACTAATTTCGCTTGTCGAGTCCATCGGGATTACCTTGATTTTTGCCTAAGTCTCCTTTTAAGGTGCCCGACTTAGCAGGCTTTTTGATTTTTCGATTTTGTTGGAGGATTGTGACTGCTAAGTCATGGGTATTGACGAACAACCATCATGTCTTTTGGATTTTGTCTTGTGATTCGAGTGCGTAGTTGGATTAACTGAACACTACCCTGCCCCAGGTTGAGTGTAAGGGTTTGAATATCCGAAGGAAAATGCTACTTCTAGGCTCAAAGTGGTTTACTAGGGATTAACTCATTGTCTCTCCAGTGTTTAGGGGATTGAAGCAATGCCTGTACATCATCGACGAGATTCTGTCCGAAAGCATACGATTTTCAATTATGGGTATTTCGTTGTCATCATCCTCCCTCCAGTCGTTGCTAAACAACAGTTGATAAAGAGAGTGAAGTGGAGAAATGTGCCAGTGATTTGCAATAAATGGAAGAAATGAGTGAATACGACATAACTTATTCAAAACATGCATAATCACTACATTAAGGAAACCAAATACAAACGACAATGTTTGAAGCAAACAGTACAAAGACAAAATACAAGGACGCGAAAGTGATGGGATGGCATGACAAATGCCTTCTTCGAGGAACTGATCTTCCTGTCTTGACTTGATTGATGCTTGAATTTGCTTGTTCAGAGGTGGAGACTTATCTTCGGTAACCCCTTAAATAAATGATGGCCCTTCCTATGCATGCGGCGGCATGGTCTTGTTGGATGTGATTCATCATTCGTCTGTTCTTGGCTTGAGCTGTGTATCCGTGTCGAGGAAACGGCTTGATTTTCTGGAGATGAAGGAAGGTGAAGTGAGTTTCTGAGGTTGAAATGCAATGCAAGATGCATAACAGATGCAATGCAATGTAATGACATGAGATGCAAGATGCAAGATCCAGGATCGCAGAATCAAACAGCTTCAAACAGTTCTGAGGTTGGTCGGAGATGACGGGTCAAGAACCACAGTTCGGATCAAAGAAATCCCACGGGTAGGTTTCTAAGACGGGTAGGTGCCTAGAGTTATGGATATACTTCGACACATTATAACCAAGACGAAGATACATCCGACTATAATATCCTCAAAATAATCTCGTCTAGTTGAGGTCTTCGTTTCTTCCCCACGAGAAAGACTCCTCGGAGGCTTCCACTACACAACCATCGACACACGGGTTCTAAATAGGGTTCCCAGAATCCTAGATCGAGGTCGAAAATATTATTGTCAGGAAGTAACACGTTCGAGGGATCTCATCTGATTGGAGTGTTCGCATTAACCCACAAGGAGTTAACACTACCAACCACCATGGATAAATGGGTTAATGGTCCTTGGGATCAACGACCCACCTCGAAAATATTACCACCATGGCAAAGATTCACCACAACAATAATACCTCCAAGGGAATCTACTCCAAGCGGGGTTTTCGCTTCAACTCACGCGGAAGAGACCACGCAAGCCTACACTACACAACCACCATCCTAATCCTAGGATTTTTCTCGACTCGGGTGTAGAGCCATCTCACAAAGTTCCCAATATCAGAACAACCCAACAATGCCACAAAAGGTAACACAGATAAGGAAATAGGAAAGCAAGTAAATAAGTAAACAAGCGAGAAGAAAACATGCAAACGAAACTAACGAGCTCACGATTCGAATCAAGATAGGCTTGACTCTCTCTTGCGTGGAGCAAATTTTCCCCAGCAGAGTCGCCAGCTATCGCACCTCAAAAAAATCGCTTCATCGAAGACACGACCCTCGCGCAAAAGGCGCGGAAAATGGTTTGACAGAGTCGCCACCGAACTTTATTTATCCCAAAAGAGGGAAAGGAAAATATTGAGAAAACCTTTAATGAGGAATAGGAACATGGTCGTCGCAACCACATTCTGGGTTCGGGAGTCGGTTACGTGAGGGGAAGGTACGCGCACCCCCTCACGTCCGTTGTACTCAACGGGAACCTCTTGATTTGGATCGCGAACTCGTTAGCTAAGCTTATCTATTTTCTACTCAACGATAAATACGAAACAGTAAAGGAAAAGAATGCTAGTGGGAAATGGGTGGCTTTAGGATAGGGTGCTCAGCAAGATCATTGCAATCTTGTGCCTACATATGCTCATTCGCACGAGAATGAGTAATCAGAGCAATCGTAGTTCGACTACGGGGTTTGACGGAAAAAGATGGAAGTGTGCTCGCCAAGATCATTGCAATCTTGTGCCTACGTATCTATACTCGGACGAGAGTAAAGAATCAGAGCAGTCATAGTTCGTGGTACGGCCACGAAACAAGAGGAGTTGGTTTGTTTTAAAGAGGCGTCGATTGCTCACACACGAGTAAGAGAACTCGCACCCAAACAACCGAAGAGAGATCAAAGACTTGAACCCCCATTTTTCACCTCGAAAAAGAGTTGTGATAGTTGTTAGTCATTTTTGAGTTTTATTGTGAAAATCCGCTTGAAGTTGGATCAAGGGTTTATTTGTAAGAGAAGAAGTTAGTTAGAGAAAAGAGTTTGATTTCGAGGTTGATTTTAAAATGGGCTCGACGACGATTCGAGTTTGATTGAAAAGAGGTTTCTTTGAAAATGGCTCGACGACGAATCGAGAGTTTGATGAAAATGGGTGTGAGAATCGATCCTAGTCCCTAGGGGTGCTCCTAGTAACGAAACCACGATGAAATGTGAGAGTGTGTGCATTAGGTTGATTGCGAATGCTAATGAGAAATCGACTTACGGGGATGTTTTGAAAAAGGGCTCGATGACGAATCGAGAATTAGTTTGAAAATGGGTTGCCTATGCTAGTCCCTAGGGATTCTCCTAGTAAACAAACCACAATCAAAAGAAAACTTAATGCGTACATCGGAATGAGGAGCGGGGTACATGTAAATTACAAGGGATGACATGAAATAAAGAGTCTCATTGTAAGGTAGCCCAAGAGAAAGTCGTGTGTGTGCAATGTGTCCTAAACTAAGCCTTAAGCAAAAGTCGATAATTGTTAGTGTGTTTTTGAATAGTGTATGAACAAAGAAACAAAAAGAGGGTTAGATGAACGAGTATGAATATGATATGAACAATATGAATAATGTGAACAATAATATAATCAAGATAATATGAACAAGATATAATATTGACATAAAAGTAAATCAAGATAATATTGACGGAAATGTAAAGTTAGTGGTTAGTCGTTAAGTGGATCAATTGGGTCCAATGTAGCGCTAAGCCATCGTAGCACGGTCTATGACGAAGATCATACTATAGGAGGATGCGCAATTTGATCTTTGTGCTAAAATACGATAGAGAAATGATATTGAGAATCATTCTCCAATGGAATCGTGCCACACAAAAAGAAAAGGTGAAGATCTCGTCTTAATCAAGAACTCACAAAAAGTTCAATGATATCTAAGACTTTAATTGATCAAAAATGAAAAGAAAAAGATAGAAATCGAAAATGAAAAGATATAATCAAAAATAAGATGGAAGAGAAAGAAAGGTCTCATCTTTACCAAGATCTTAAACAGATAAATTGATGATCTTTGGTATTTGAATTTCATTGACCGATAAAAAGAAAAATAATGAAAAAGATAATAAGAAATGAAATGGAAATCGAAAAGAGATCGAAAATAAGAAAGGTCTCATCTTTACCAAGATCTTAAATCGATAAATCGATGATCTTTGGTATTTGACTTTCATTGACCGATAAAAAGAAAAATAATGAAAAAGATAATAAGAAATGAAATGGAAATCGAAAAGAGATCGAAAATATGAAAGGTCTCATCTTTACCAAGATCTTAAATCGATAAATCGATAATCTTTGGTTTTAGATTTTCATCGTCCGATAGAAAAGAAAAATAATGAAAAAGATAATAAGAAATGAAATGGAAATCGAAAAGAGATCGAAAATAAGAAATGTCTCATCTTTACCAAGATCTTAAATCGATAAATCGATAATCTTTGGTTTTTGATTTTCATCGACCAAAAAGTTGAAAGAAAAATAAAAGAAAATAAAAGTGGCCTCATATTAATCAAGATTTTGAATCGATTTGAGAAAATTAACTAAATCAAGATTGTTGTCATATCATTGGCCCATAAGTAAAAATTGAAATAATAATGAAATGAACCATTAAGCTAAATGAATTAACTTGGAAAAATTAAAAATAAAAGAAACACAAGAACTAAATACTAAATAAAAAACTTGAAAACCTTTGTTTAAAATGAAAAGTAAGCTAAACACAAAACAAAAACGATTGAGATGGGGGATTGGCGTAAAAAAGTGAGGGTGAAAGGATTCATATGGCCCTGAAACCAGAATAAACCCATCATCCTATTGACACGGTTTAAGCATCTTGAATCAACAACTTTGATTATAAGAAATTAAAAAAGGAAAGGGTATCCATTGTTCAGCAAGTTGGGAAAACGTGGGCCATAAGCCCAAGGCGTCAATCAGCCAACGTTTTATTTTATTTTTTTAAGAAACCAACATCGTTTTTCTTCTAAACAAGGAACCATAGAAAAGTAACAACATCATGCTCAAACAAAAAACACTTATATTGAAAGGAAAATATGAATCACGGTTAACGAAAACAGTGCTAACATCTAAAACCAGAAAAAAAATGATACGAATAAATCCCAACAGGTCAAGCAAGAACGGTGACGATTCCAACCTTCTTCCGTCTCACTCTATCTTACGTTGTAAATCGCTTTGTTTCCCTCTCTTGGATCGATTTCCAGGTTTGTGTTTCAACCCCAATTTGTTTCGGTTCACTCGATCTACTTCATTTCGTTTAATCTGAGTTCTGATTCATGGTTTTTGGGTTGATGAGTTTAAGGTTTTTGATTTGTGGTTAAAGAAAGGGTTTTGGGGGATGTATATGAGTGATTGAAAGAGAACTAGATTCGTGGTTGTGGGTGAGTTTGGAGAGGAATTTGAGGCAGAGTTTTGTGGCGGCTAGGGCTTCTTAAATGAGAGTGAGGAGGGTTCTATTTATTGAAGGATTGAGGGGGTAGAATAGAAAGAAAAGAATTGTTGCTGAAGGTTTATTTGTGGTCGTACAATCACGTAGCTGGCTTTTGGTAATTGTTATTGCTGCTGTGTTTTTATCTTGCTGTGCGTTTTGCAGCTGTTGTTGAATTTGTTTTTTGTGTGGGGTCTGTATTTTGTGAAATGGTTTATCTTTCCTGTGAATTGATTTTTACTGCAGTATATTTTTTCTTGTTTTTTTTACTGTTGTATCATTCATTTCGTGAGTGTTGCAGGTTCAAGGCATATGGATGGACGATTTGGGAATGGTGCAGGTTCATGGTTTGTGTTGATGCGTGGCTGAGAAATTGGTTATTATTTTTTACGGTTTGTTTATGCAGATGAGTGCGAGGCTAACGGGTTAGCAAGTTGGAGTGGATAAGGCTGACAATGCAACTTATGAGGTAGGTGTTATGCGTGAGTCATGAAGGCTTAGGAATCATGTTTATGGTTTCTCATGGTTTATCAATGGTATTGATTGGTGCAGTGCGTGAAGGGCTTGACCTCTTGTTATTACAAAAAGCTGCTGATGATAGAAATGTTGGCAAGGTGATTAAATGGCCAGAGGAATGGCTTACTTAGTCGGTCTTGTGGATCCATTAAATATTCCACTCTTTTTTTTTTCTTTTTGTGTAATGAAAAATGATAATTTGTAATGTAATATGAGCTTTGCAAATCTAAAAAAAATGGGCTTGATGAAATAAGAATAATGGGTTTATTGGTTAATTTATTATTGAATGCCAAATGACTTTTGCACATGGGTTTTTTTTTTGATCTTGTAGAATTTTGGTAGAACTATGTAAAAGAATGAATAATGTTTGTTTTGATTGAATTTGGATATGGACTTGGATTTTATATATGGATATTAAATGGATATAGAAATGGTTTAAATGGATATTTAATTGGATGAAGGATAAAAATGGTTAAAAGATAGATATGACTTAAAATGAAAATGGATAAAAATTAAAAGAGGGATGAAGTTGAAGACAACATATTTTTTTGGATTTTTCTGAATAATTGTCAGTGGGTGGATGTACAGATGAAAATTATGCACAGGTAGGACATATTTGGAGTATGACAGATAGTTTCTTTGTTTTTTAGTTTTGTAGATATCGTATATATTGTATATTTTCACTTGTTATACTGATACTTGTAGATTAACATTTGGTTATGTGTTTGGTTAGGACACTTGCTTTTGGTTTGCGAGGTGAGGCATCACCATGGCATGAATGAAGGAAGTTGCTAGCTAAGCATTATAAAGGCGTTGAGCTTACGACGTAAAACAAGCATGTGGTGTTATTTTCTTTTGTTGTTGTTAAGTTTATGTAGTTTGGTGCAATTTTCTAAACAAATTTAGATTGGACCAGCTCTTAAAATTCAAATCTTCACTTTTAAATTTGTTTAGACAATTTTTTCCGGTTTTTTAGTTTGTTCATATTAATAGCTTTCGTGTTTGTCAATGAACTTGTTTTGAGTAGCTTGAGGAAAGTTAGTGATGTTCCAAGTTTGATCATTTCAACACTCGGATGTATGGTAATGATAGTGTTTAAAGTTTGGTACACGTCCAAGGTTTGTGTTTATCGTTTTCTACAACTTCTATGCCATTCATTCTTTTGTATACTTGTTAATATGTGAATCACTTTAGTTCCCACCCTTTTTGTGAGGAAGCCTTCTATTGTTCATATATCCACAGAGTACCTACATTCTTGTTTTCACTGGATTTTATTATAGTTAATCTTTTATTTGTGTTGATTATATGAAAGCATGAAAAGGATCAAGGCATTTTTGTTTCATTTTGAGCATAACTACCTTGGCCAAATAGTCAATTCACCTTGTGAGTGTGTGATCATTTGTAATCCCTTTGAGCCTTTGGTCATTATCCATGTTGTTTGAGTTTGATGCTTGTCTATGAGTGTCAAATTTACATTTTGTATAGATTTTGATTGATTATTTTTTCTTGAACCCTCAACTTTGTGTTGTTGTATGAATTTTTACCTTGCCTTAGAAAGTACGGAGTATTCACATGATGATGTGGTTGAATTCAAGTTGGGGAGAGAATGATTGTTTACTCATTGGTTGGTTTCTATGAGGTTGAAAAAGAAAAGAAAAAAAAGAGAAAAGTATGAAGAAAAAAAAAGAAAAGAAGGAAAAAGAAAAGTTTTGAAAAAGGAAAACAAAAAGAGTTCAAATAATTATGCTAAATAAGTATTTTGTTTTATGTAACACTTGGGATTTTGGATGAAGTTTGATTGAAATTTTGGAGTTTGAAACTTTGTGAGTTGATCACTCCCTTAGGTTTAAGCAAGTTTTTGTTTCAATTACCTTTAGAAATTTCCCCTTGTTTGTTTACCCGACCACGCTACAACCTTGAAAGCCCTTGTGATTCTTGCCTTTGTATGTTCAATGTGAATTTTTGTATGGTCGCATAATTTAGTCTATTGTTTGCATGAGTGTTGTGTGAGTGATAAGTACCTCATTTTGTGATTTTCATCTACCGATGATTGTTTTTTCTAGGTGTGATTCACATTTGAACTTGTGTTATTTTAGGATGTTTGGCATGACTTTTGTATTTTGCATTTGTTTCATGACTATGTTATCGTTGTTGCTTAGTGGTAAGTACTCACTTTGTGTGTGCCGTTTTTATTTTGAACCATACATTTGTTTTCCGTTTTCAAAAACTTGTTGATTCGTGATTCTTAGATTTTCGTCTTTTGTTTCTTAAAGTTATTTGGCGTTGTTTGAGGACAAACAATTATGTAAGTTGGGGAGAGTTTGATAAGTGTCAATTTGTAGTGTTTTTGTATATATAGTTTTGTGACACTTATCATGTTTTAGTGTAATTTTATTGAATAATTCTCCAACTTTGTGTATAAATACGTTAGTTAGTGGATACTCGTGTTTTTGAATCATTTATGTAACGATTAATAGTTTCCCTTTCATTTTGTAGGTAATTAAGCATTGTTGGAGCAATGAGTAATAAAAGCTCCAGGATGTACCATTTGGATCAATAAAAGGAAGAAGGCAAAGAAAGAAAGCCATTGTAGAGAAGCTGAAAACCAAAATAAAGAAGTGCAGATTAAAATGCTCCGCCGGGCGATACTGCCTTCGCTGCGCGAAGCAGCGGCATGAGGAAATAAGGGACTTCCAGTAGTATTCCATGTTTTTGAGCTTTCGTCGTTCGATGCTTTTGCCGCCGGGCGAAAGTAGATATTTGTTGCCAGGCTGTCCAAGTACGCAGCTGGTGTGAGTGGAATAAAGAGCTCTATCAGGCGATGCATTCTGCCGCCGGGCGATGTGTATGAGACAGAAGTTTTGTATATATATTTCATTTTACTTCATTTTTGTTATGTGATGTTGTTTGGGGGTGATTTTTGCTCTCCCAACTTCATCAACCTCATTTTTTAGTAGATTAGCTTAGAAAATAACATGGAACCTTGCACACAGATGAATCGGGGTGGATTGATCGTCGATCGACGTTGACAAACCGCGAAATGTTTGGTTTATTTCTCTTCTTCTTTGTGTTTTTCTTCTATGTTGGGTTGTTGTATATGTATTTACTTTGAACTCATGTATATTTGTCGCCCATAGCGTTGTATGATATTTGCTTTACAAATCTCTATTGGTGATTGTCTCTGATTTTTGCTTTATGCGCGGGGTTTGGGTTGTGTTAAAGATAAACATCGCAAACCTTCATTAGGGATGATTATATGTTAGTTTCTGGATGCTAGAGATAGATTTAGAGCTAACAATCTTTTTGGGTGTCTAAGCTTAATGCCTCTGTGTCTTGAGTCGGGTGCGAGAGTGTCGACGAGGGAAACACGGTTGAGTGTGCCAGAGATGGACACGTTTGTAAGTGATCCTGGATGGTATTGAGGAGTATTGTAGGTTGGGTATAATTGGTCGATAAGTTTAAGTTTGTGAGGATTTGATTATGTGCATGACCGAATAAGTTTCTTCTCTCTGAAGAATGAGTTATTTTTGTTTTAATGTTTACTTTTCTGTTTCTATGTTTAAACCCATTTTAAACCCAAACTCTTTAACATTTAAATTGTCGAATGGCAGTTCAATATCACCGATCTTTGTGGACACGATAAATTCCCAGAAAAATACTTCCAAATCTTTTTGTTGCTTGCCGCTTTACCGCTTCAACAACCATCTACGGGGATATCGAAGCTGCAAGGAGGTGCTTCGAAGCTGCAACCAAGGGTCTGAGCTTGATCAACGTCAAGCCCAAGACCGAAAAGAAGTCAACCTCAGACACAGTGCATAAGCCACTTCCGCGCATCAACACGGTGGACCTCGACACTCATTTCCCCGTCGAGCAGGAAAAAGAGGGAACAGAAGACAACGACCTCCCAGCTGAAAGGCAACGTCGCCTCTCCACCCAACGCGCCCCATCCCAGACAGAGACTTCAAACTCGTCGCCCTCGGAGATGATCCAGATAGGAACGTGAAGATTGGTACCGGGCTCCCCGACCTGGCGAAGAAGCACTTGAAGGCATGCCTCCGGGAGAATGGTGATTTGTTCGCGTGGAGCGCGTCGGAGATGCCCGACATCGACCCAGAAGTGGCATGTCACCAGTTCACTGTAGATCCAGCCGCTAGGGCTATAGTGCAATGTAGGCGTAGGCAGTCTCCCGAGAAAGCGGAGGCTGCTTAAAAAGCTGTAAAAGACCTCTTGTAGTCAAATTTCATTTCGGAGGCCAGGTACACAACCTGGCTGTCCAACGTTGTACATGTCAAGAAAAATAATGGAAAATGGAGGATGTGCATTGACTATACTAATCTTAATCGAGCGTGCCCGAAATATTCTTATCCATTGCCTAACATCGACCAACTGGTCGACAATTCTGCAGGTTTCAAACTATTGTCCTTCGTGGATGGATACTTAGGGTACAATAATATCCCCATGGCCAAGGACGACAAGCAGCACACCACCTTTATGATCGAGCCAGGCAATTACTACTACAACGTGATGCCTTTCGACCTGAAGAATGCCTGAGTGACCTACCAACGTATGATAAACAAAGTATTCTGGGGAGAGATCAGCAACATGCTCGAGGTCTACATGGACGAGATGATCGTCAAATCTACAGAAGAAGTCGATCACGCTTCCCATCTCAAAAAGGTCTTTGACACGGCGAGGAAATGCAGGATGAGGTTCAACCCCGAGAAATGCACCTTCGGCGTCCGGGCGGGCAAGTTCCTCGGTTTCTACCTCACAGAGCAAGGAATCTAGGCGAACCCCGATAAGTGCAGAGCATTCTCCGAGATCCCAACAATGAACTCGAAGAAATCGATACAATCGATGAACGGGATGCTGACCTCGCTTTCCCGCTTCGTGGCCAAGTCAGCATAGTACGCACTCCCATTTTTCAAGCTTCTACGCCAGAAAGCCACGTTCGAAATGACCTAGGAATGCGAGCAGGCACTCCTCCACCTCAAATAAGTCCTTTCGCAACCCCCGGTTCTCTCGCGACCAGAGGGTGGGGAAACGTTATTCCTATACCTCGCCATCACGAGCGAAGCAGTCAGTGCAGTCCTAATCCGGGAAAATCCCGACGAGCAGAAGCTGATTTACTTCACCAGCAAATCCCTCCAAGGTCCGGAACTTAGGTACCAGCTGATCGAAAAGGTCGCTCTGGATCTCGTCACTGCGGCCAAGAGACTGCGGCATTACTTCTTGGACCACACGATCGTGGTGAGGACTGAGTAACCCGTGAGACAACTCCTCAGCCGACCAGACATGGCGGGGAGGATGCTCAGATGGTCGCTCGAACTAGCGGAGTTTGACATCTAATACGAGGGGAGAAAGGCGCTAGAAGCTCAGGTGCTAGCCGACTTCGTGGCAGAAATGACCCTCCTAGAGCTTTCGACCAACGAATCCCAAAAGTGGACGATCTACGTCGACGGGGCATTAAGCTCGACAGGTAGCAGAGCGGGAATCATCCTTGAAAACGGGGAAGGTATCTTGATCGAAAACTCCCTCACATTGTCTTTCCCGACATCGAACAATCAGGCCGAGTACGAGGCTTTCCTCGTCGGGTTACGCTTAGCTGAGGACCTCGGCGCCAAAGAGGTCAAAATATTCACCGAGTCCCAGCTTGTGGCCTCCCAGGTACGAGGAGAATACCAAGCCAAGAACGACAACCTCATTGAATACTTGGCTCTGGTGAAAGAAACGGTGAAAAAGTTCTCCTCGACAGAAGTGAATCACGTCCCGCGCGAACACAATACTCGAGCGGACGTTTTATCGAAGCTCGCAAGCACGAAGAAGAAAGACGGGAACAAATTCGTCATTTAGTAGGTGCTCTCACGTCCAAGCATCGAGAAAACCCTCCCCACGGTTGACGTGAACGCCATTGGAGACAGCCATAGCTGGATGACCCTGGTGTACGAGTACCTCAGCATGGGCAAACTACCCGACAGTCCCAAAGACGCCAGAGTTGTTAGGCAACATGCCTGTTCTTATACAATCGTCGAAGACAAATTATATCAGTGCGGCTTCTCGATCCCTCTTCTCAGGTGCGTCAAGGAGTCCAAGGTCCCTAGCATACTCCAAGAGATCCATGAGGGGATCAACACGTGTTGGTTGCAGAATAGGGCAAGCAGCAAAAATATTTATTTTCGGAAGAATTCCCTCCGGGATTTATGTCGTGTCCACAGAGATCGGTTCGAGGGAAAGAATGTCGTTCGACAGTCTCTGCGTTTATGAGTTTGGATTAAATTGGTTTCAAACAAGAAAAAAGAAAAGTAAACATTAAAACAAATTCATTCTTCAGAGAGAAAAACTCGTCCGGCAATGCATATAAATCACTCCTCACAAACTTAAACTTACCGACCAGTTATACTCCACCTACAATACTCCTCAATATCACCCAGCATCCCTCACAACAAAGGTTATGTCTAACGCACAGTTGAGATAAAAACCGTGTCACTCTCTTCGTCACTCTCGCGAGCGAAGCCTCGAAACACGGAAGGCATTAAGCTTCGACACCCATACGGATTGTTAGCCCTAAATCTATCTCTAGAATCCAGAAACTAACAGACAATCATCCCTAATCGAAGTTCGCGAAGGTTATGTCTAACACAACTCAAACCCCGCGCATAAAGCAAAAATCAGAGACAATCACCAATAAAGATTTGTAAAGCAAGTTTTATACAACGCCATGGGCGACAAATATACATGAGATCATAGTCAATACATATACAAACCCAACATAGAAGGAAAACACAAAGACGAAAAGAAATGAACCAAACACTTCACAGATTGTCGGAGCCGATCGATGAGAAATCCACCTCGGATCATCCACATGCAAGCTTCCATGTTGTTTTCTAACCCAATCTACTGAAAAAATGAAGTTTGATGGAGTTGGAGCAAGAATCCCCAAAACAATAACCTAAAAAATGATGAAAAATGACTAAAATAGGCAAAAGTTACTGCCCAGGTTCGCACTGCGAACATGACAGCAAACCAGAATTCGTTTTGATCATAACTCATGAACCGTAACTCCGATTAACGCACGGTTTGAAGCGTTGGAAAGCTTATTCAATGCTATTTATGAATATGGAAAAATACCATTGCTAGAACACCCATAAAAATAAATGAAAATCAATTAAAGTCAATGATATTTACACGGTACCGCACTATACACCGAAAACGTAAAGTAAAAGTATTTACGAACAAAGCGGGGTTTATTCAACCAATTTTAACACAAAGTAATGATAAGTGAAACAAAACTTATATACAAAAATAGGTACATTTTGCACTTATCAAACTATCCCCAACTTACATAATTGTTTGTCCACAAACAAGAATCAAACAAACTTGAAAATGCACAAGCAATATCCAAAGAATGACGAATCAACAGGTTTTGAAAAACGGAAACGAATGAATGGTTCAAATGAAAACGGTACACACAAAAAGTAAATACTTACCACTAAACTACGACGACAACATAGTCACGAAACAAATGCAAAATACAAAAATCATGCCAAAAATTCTAAAACAACACAAGTTCCAAAGTGAATCACACCTAGTAAAAACAATCATCGGTAGATGAAAAACACACAATAAGGTACTTTACACTCACACAACATTCATGCAAACAAAATACTAAATTATGCATACATCCACAAATTCATATTGAACATACAAAGGCACGAATCACAAGGACTTTCAAGGTTGTAGCGTGGTCGGGTAAACAAACAAGGGGCAATTTCTAAAGGTAATTGAAACAAAAACTTGCCTAAACCTAAGAGAGTGATCAACTCACAAAGACTCAAACACCAAATTCCAATCAACTTCTTCCACAATCCCAAGTGTTACACAACACACAATACTTATTTAGCATAATTATTGAAACTCTTTTTGTTTCCTTTTTCAAGGATTTTTCTTTTTCTTCTTTTTTTCTTTCTTTTTCTCTTTCACAAATTTTTCTCTTTTTTCTTTTCTTTTTCAATCCACATAGAATCCAACCAATGAGTACATAATCATTCTCTCCCTAACTTGATTTCAACCGCACCATCATGTGAATACTCCCTACTTTCTAAGGCAAGGAAAAAATCCATACAACAACACAAAGTTGAGGTCCAAGAAAAAAACAAAATCCATTCAAAAATAAGTGAACTAAATACTCATAGACAAGCATTAAGTTCAAATAGAAATATGGATCAAAAAGCTCAAAGGGGTTACGAATTCTCACACACTCACAAGGTGAATTGACTATTTGGCTAGGGTGGTTGTGCTCAAAATGAAACAATTGCCTTGATCCTTTTCATGCATTCATATAATCAACACAAACAAAAGATTCAACATAATAAAATCCAGTTAGAACAAGAATGTTGGTTCTCCGCGCATATATGAACAATGGAAAGCCACCTCACAAAAAGGTTGGGAACTAAAGTGATTCACAATAGAACAAGTATACAAAAGAATGAATGGCATGGAAGTTTGTAAAAAGCTTAAGTATCATGAATATGCTAAAGTATAGAAAGCGATAAACATATACCTCGGACGTGTACAAAACTTAACAAAATCATTACCATACATCCGCAAGTTGAAACGAACCAACTTCGAAAATCACAAAAGCATCCTCAAGTAACTCAAAACAAGCTCATTGACAAACACAAAGACCATTAATTTAAACAAACTAAAAAAACTGGTAGAAAATTCATTAAACAAGTTGTAAAGTGAAGATTTGAGAATTTACGAAAAATTCGAGTACAACTTGTTTAATGAATACTCACCACACTACCTAAACTAAACAATAACAAAAGAAAAGAATACACCGTGCTTGTTTTACGTCGTAAGCTCGACGCTTTTACGGTGCTTAGCTAGCAACTTCCTCTCTTCATGCCATGGTGATGTCTCACCGCGCAACCAAAAGCAAGCGTCCTAACCAACCACTTGAACAAACGTCAAAATGTACAAGTATCAATATAAACAAGTGAAAATATACAATATATACGATATCTACAAAACTCAAAAACAAAGAAACTATCGCAATGTGATTCAATATCAAAACCAATCCCCGACAACGGCGCCATTTTGTTGGTTGCAGAATAGGGCAAGCAGCAAAAATATTTATTTTCGGAAGAATTCCCTCTGGGATTTATGTCGTGTCCACAGAGATCGGTTCGAGGGAAAGAATGTTGTTCGACAGTCTCTGCGTTTGTGAGTTTGGATTAAATTGGTTTCAAACAAGAAAACAGAAAAGTAAACATTAAAACAAATTCATTCTTCAGAGAGAAAAACTCGTCCGGCAATGCATATAAATCACTCCTCACAAACTTAAACTTACCGACCAGTTATACTCCACCTACAATACTCCTTAATATCACCCAGCATCGCTCACAACAAAGGTTATGTCTAACGCACAATTGAGATAACAACCGTGTCACTCTCTTCGTCACTCTCGCGAGCGAAGCCTCGAAACACGGAAGGCACTAAGCTTCGACACCCATATAGATTGTTAGCCCTAAATCTATCTCTAGAATCCAGAAACTAACAGACAATCATCCCTAATCGAAGTTCGCGAAGGTTATGTCTAACGTAACTCAAACCCCGTGCATAAAGTAAAAATCAGAGACAATCACCAATAAAGATTTGTAAAGCAAGTTTTATACAACGCCATGGGCGACAAATATACATGAGATCATAGTCAATACATATACAAACCCAACATAGAAGGAAAACACAAAGAAGAAAAGAAATGAACCAAACACTTCACGGATTGTCGGAGCCGATCGATGAGAAATCCACCTCGGATCATCCACATGCAAGCTTCCATGTTGTTTTCTAAGCTAATCTACTGAAAAAATGAAGTTTGATTGAGTTGGAGCAAGAATCCCCAAAACCATAACCTAAAAAATGATGAAAAATGACTAAAATAGGCAAAAGTTACTGCCCAGGTTCGCACTGCGAGTCCCCGTTCGCACTGCGAACATGACAGCAAACCAGAATTTGTTTTAATCATAACTCATGAACCGTAACTCCGATTGACGCACGGTTTGAAGCGTTGGAAAGCTTATTAAATGCTCTTTATGAATATAGAAAAATCCCATTGCTGGAACACCTGTAAAAATAAAAGAAAATCAATTAAACTCAATGATATTTACTCGGTACCGCACTATATACCGAAAACGTAAAGTAAACGTATTTACGAACAAAGCGGAGTTTATTCAACCAATTTTAACACAAAGTAATGATAAGTGAAACAAAACTTATATACAAAAATAGGTACATTTTGCACTTATCAAACTCTCCCCAACTTACATAATTGTTTGTCCACAAACAAGAATCAAACAAACTTGAAAATGCACAAGCAATATCCAAAGAATGACGAATCAACAAGTTTTGAAAAACGGAAACGAATGAATGGTTCAAATGAAAACGGTACACACAAAAAGTAAATACTTACCACTAAACTACGACGACAACATAGTCACGAAACAAATGCAAAATACAAAAATCATGCCAAAAATTCTAAAACAACACAAGTTCCAAAGTGAATCACACCTAGTAAAAACAATCATCGGTAGATGAAAAACACACAATAAGGTACTTTACACTCACACAACATTCATGCAAACAAAAGACTAAATTATGCATACATCCACAAATTCATATTGAACATACAAAGACACGAATCACAAGGACTTTCAAGGTTGTAGCGTGGTCGGGTAAACAAACAAGGGGCAATTTCTAAAGGTAATTGAAACAAAAACTTGCCTAAACCTAAGAGAGTGATCAACTCACAAAGACTCAAACACCAAATTCCAATCAACTTCTTCCACAATCGCAAGTGTTACACAACACACAATACTTATTTAGCACAATTATTGAAACTCTTTTTGTTTCCTTTTTCAAGGATTTTTCTTTTTCTTCTTTTTTTCTTTCTTTTTCTCTTTCACAAATTTTTCTCTTTTTTCTTTTCTTTTTCAATCCGCATAGAATCCAACCAATGACTACATAATCATTCTCTCCCGAACTTGAATTCAACCGCACCATCATGTGAATACTCCCTACTTTCTAAGGCAAGGAAAAAATCCATACAACAACACAAAGTTGAGGTACAAGAAAAAAACAAAATCCATTCAAAAATAAGTGAACTAAATACTCATAGACAAGCATTAAGTTCAAATAGAAACATGGATCAAAAAGCTCAAAGGGGTTACGAATTCTCACACACTCACAAGGTGAATTGACTATTTGGCTAGGGTGGTTGTGCTCAAAATGAAACAATTGCCTTGATCCTTTTCATGCATTCATATAATCAACACAAACAAAAGATTCAACATAATAAAATCCAGTTAGAACAAGAATGTTGGTTCTCCGCGCATATATGAACAATGGAAAGCCACCTCACAAAAAGGTTGGGAACTAAAGTGATTCACAATAGAACAAGTATACAAAAGAATGAATGGCATGGAAGTTTGTAAAAAGCCTAAGTATCATGAATATGCTAAAGTATAGAAAGCGATAAACACATACCTCGGACGTGTACAAAACTTAACAACATCATTACCATACATCCGCAAGTTGAAACGAACCAACTTGGAAAATCACAAAAGCATCCTCAAGTAACTCAAAACAAGCTCATTGACAAACACAAAGACCATTAATATAAACAAACTAAAAAAACTGGTAGAAAATTCATTAAACAAGTTGTAAAGTGAAGATTTGAGAATTTACGAAAAATTCGAGTACAACTTGTTTAATGAATACTCACCACACTACCTAAACTAAACAACAACAAAAGAAAAGAATACACCATGCTTGTTTTACGTCGTAAGCTCGACGCTTTTACGGTGCTTAGCTAGCAACTTCCTCTCTTCATGCCATGGTGATGTCTCACCGCGCAACCAAAAGCAAGCGTCCTAACCAACCACTTGAACAAACATCAAAATCTACAAGTATCAATATAAACAAGTGAAAATATACAATATATACGATATCTACAAAACTCAAAAACAAAGAAACTATCGCAATGTGATTCAATATCAAAACCAATCCCCGGCAACGGCGCCATTTTGTTGGTTGCAGAATAGGGCAAGCAGCAAAAATATTTATTTTCGGAAGAATTCCCTCTGGGATTTATGTCGTGTCCACAGAGATCGGTTCGAGGGAAAGAATGCTGTTCGACAGTCTCTGCGTTTATGAGTTTGGATTAAATTGGTTTCAAACAAGAAAACAGAAAAGTAAACATTAAAACAAATTCATTCTTCAGAGAGAAAAACTCGTCCGACAATGCATATAAATCACTCCTCACAAACTTAAACTTACCGATCAGTTATACTCCACCTACAATACTCCTTAATATCACCCAGCATCGCTCACAACAAAGGTTATGTCTAACGCACAGTTGAGATAACAACTGTGTCACTCTCTCCGTCACCCTCGCGAGCGAAGCCTCGAAACACGGAAGGCATTAAGCTTCGACACCCATACGGATTGTTAGCCCTAAATCTATCTCTGGAATCCAGAAACTAACAGACAATCATCCCTAATCGAAGTTCGCGAAGGTTATGTCTAACGCAACTCAAACCCCGTGCATAAAGCAAAAATCAGAGACAATCAACAATAAAGATTTGTAAAGCAAGTTTTATACAACGCCATGGGCGACAATTATACATGAGATCATAGTCAATACATATACAAACCCAACATAGAAGGAAAACACAAAGAAGAAAAGAAATGAACCAAACACTTCACGGATTGTCGGAGCCGATCGATGAGAAATCCACCTCGGATCATCCACATGCAAGCTTCCATGTTGTTTTCTAAGCTAATCTACTGAAAAAATGAAGTTTGATGGAGTTGGAGCAAGAATCCCCAAAACCATAACCTAAAAAATGATGAAAAAAGACTAAAATAGGCAAAAGTTACTGCCCAAGTTCGCACTGCGAGTCCCCGTTCGCACTGCGAACATGACAGCAAACCAGAATTTGTTTTGATCATAACTCATGAACCGTAACTCCGATTGACGCACGGTTTGAAGCGTTGGAAAGCTTATTAAATGCTCTTTATGAATATGGAAAAATACCATTGCTGGAACACCTGTAAAAATAAATGAAAATCAATTAAACTCAATGATATTTACACGGTACCGCTCTATACACCGAAAACGTAAAGTAAACGTATTTACGAACAAAGCGGGGTTTATTCAACCAATTTTAACACAAAGTAATGATAAGTGAAACAAAACTTATATACAAAAATAGGTACATTTTGCACTTATCAAACTCTCCCCAACTTACATAATTGTTTGTCCACAAACAAGAATCAAACAAACTTGAAAATGCACAAGCAATATCCAAAGAATGACGAATCAACAGGTTTTGAAAAACGGAAACGAATGAATAGTTCAAATGAAAACGGTACACACAAAAAGTAAATACTTACCACTAAACTACGACGACAACATAGTCACGAAACAAATGCAAAATACAAAAATCATGCCAAAAATTCTAAAACAACACAAGTTCCAAAGTGAATCACACCTAGTAAAAACAATCATCGGTAGATGAAAAACACACAATAAGTTACTTTACACTCACACAACATTCATGCAAACAAAAGAATAAATTATGCATACATCCACAAATTCATATTGAACATACAAAGGCACGAATCACAAGGACTTTCAAGGTTGTAGCGTGGTCGGGTAAACAAACAAGGGGCAATTTCTAAAGATAATTGAAACAAAAACTTGCCTAAACCTAAGAGAGTGATCAACTCAGAAAGACTCAACCACCAAATTCCAATCAACTTCTTCCACAATCGCAAGTGTTACACAACACACAATACTTATTTAGCATAATTATTGAAACTCTTTTTGTTTCCGTTTTCAAGGATTTTTCTTTTTCTTCTTTTTTTCTTTCTTTTTCTCTTTCACAAATTTTTCTCTTTTTTCTTTTCTTTTTCAATCCACATAGAATCCAACCAATGACTACATAATCATTCTCTCCCTAACTTGAATTCAACCGCACCATCATGTGAATACTCCCTACTTTCTAAGGCAAGGAAAAAATCCATACAACAACACAAAGTTGAGGTACAAGAAAAAAACAAAATCCATTCAAAAATAAGTGAACTAAATACTCATAGACAAGCATTAAGTTCAAATAGAAACATGGATCAAAAAGCTCAAAGGGGTTACGAATTCTCACACACTCACAAGGTGAATTGACTATTTGGCTAGGGTGGTTGTGCTCAAAATGAAACAATTGCCTTGATCCTTTTCATGCATTCATATAATCAACACAAACAAAAGATTCAACATAATAAAATCCAGTTAGAACAAGAATGTTGGTTCTCCGCGCATATATGAACAATGGAAAGCCACCTCACAAAAAGGTTGGGAACTAAAGTGATTCACAATAGAACAAGTATACAAAAGAATGAATGGCATGGAAGTTTGTAAAAAGCCTAAGTATCATGAATATGCTAAAGTATAGAAAGCGATAAACACATTCCTCGGACGTGTACAAAACTTAACAACATCATTACCATACATCCGCAAGTTGAAACGAACCAACTTGGAAAATCACAAAAGCATCCTCAAGTAACTCAAAACAAGCTCATTGACAAACACAAAGACCATTAATATAAACAAACTAAAAAAACTGGTAGAAAATTCATTAAACAAGTTGTAAAGTGAAGATTTGAGAATTTACGAAAAATTCGAGTACAACTTGTTTAATGAATACTCACCACACTACCTAAACTAAACAACAACAAAAGAAAAGAATACACCATGCTTGTTTTACGTCGTAAGCTCGACACTTTTACGGTGCTTAGCTAGCAACTTCCTCTCTTCATGCCATGGTGATGTCTCACCGCGCAACCAAAAGCAAGCGTCCTAACCAACCACTTGAACAAACGTCAAAATGTACAAGTATCAATATAAACAAGTGAAAATATACAATATATACGATATCTACAAAACTCAAAAACAAAGAAACTATCGCAATGTGATTCAATATCAAAACCAATCCCCGGCAACGGCGCCATTTTGTTGGTTGCAGAATAGGGCAAGCAGCAAAAATATTTATTTTCGGAAGAATTCCCTCTGGGATTTATGTCGTGTCCACAGAGATCGGTTCGAGGGAAAGAATGCTGTTCGACAGTCTCTGCGTTTATGAGTTTGGATTAAATTGGTTTCAAACAAGAAAACAGAAAAGTAAACATTAAAACAAATTCATTCTTCAGAGAGAAAAACTCGTCCGACAATGCATATAAATCACTCCTCACAAACTTAAACTTACCGATCAGTTATACTCCACCTACAATACTCCTTAATATCACCCAGCATCGCTCACAACAAAGGTTATGTCTAACGCACAGTTGAGATAACAACCGTGTCACTCTCTTCGTCACTCTCGCGAGCGAAGCCTCGAAACACGGAAGGCATTAAGCTTCGACACCCATACGGATTGTTAGCCCTAAATCTATCTCTAGAATCCAGAAACTAATAGACAATCATCCCTAATCGAAGTTCGCGAAGGTTATGTCTAACGCAACTCAAACCCCGTGCATAAAGCAAAAATCAGAGACAATCACCAATAAAGATTTGTAAAGCAAGTTTTATACAACGCCATGGGCGACAATTATACATGAGATCATAGTCAATACATATACAAACCCAACATAGAAGGAAAACACAAAGAAGAAAAGAAATGAACCAAACACTTCACGGATTGTCGGAGCCGATCGATGAGAAATCCACCTCGGATCATCCACATGCAAGCTTCCATGTTGTTTTCTAAGCTAATCTACTGAAAAAATGAAGTTTGATGGAGTTGGAGCAAGAATCCCCAAAACCATAACCTAAAAAATGATGAAAAAATACTAAAATAGGCAAAAGTTACTGCCCAGGTTCGCACTGCGAGTCCCCGTTCGCACTGCGAACATGACAGCAAACCAGAATTTGTTTTGATCATAACTCATGAACCGTAACTCCGATTGACGCACGGTTTGAAGCGTTGGAAAGCTTATTAAATGCTCTTTATGAATATGGAAAAATCCCATTGCTGGAACACCTGTAAAAATAAATGAAAATCAATTAAACTCAATGATATTTACACGGTACCGCTCTATACACCGAAAACGTAAAGTAAACGTATTTACGAACAAAGCGGGGTTTATTCAACCAATTTTAACACAAAGTAATGATAAGTGAAACAAAACTTATATACAAAAATAGGTACATTTTACACTTATCAAACTCTCCCCAACTTACATAATTGTTTGTCCACAAACAAGAATCAAACAAACTTGAAAATGCACAAGCAATATCCAAAGAATGACGAATCAACAGGTTTTGAAAAACGGAAACGAATGAATAGTTCAAATGAAAACGGTACACACAAAAAGTAAATACTTACCACTAAACTACGACGACAACATAGTCACGAAACAAATGCAAAATACAAAAATCATGCCAAAAATTCTAAAACAACACAAGTTCCAAAGTGAATCACACCTAGTAAAAACAATCATCGGTAGATGAAAAACACACAATAAGTTACTTTACACTCACACAACATTCATGCAAACAAAAGACTAAATTATGCATACATCCACAAATTCATATTGAACATACAAAGGCACGAATCACAAGGACTTTCAAGGTTGTAGCGTGGTCGGGTAAACAAACAAGGGGCAATTTCTAAAGATAATTGAAACAAAAACTTGCCTAAACCTAAGAGATTGATCAACTAACAAAGACTCAAACACCAAATTCCAATCAACTTCATCCACAATCGCAAGTGTTACACAACACACAATACTTATTTAGCACAATTATTGAAACTCTTTTTGTTTCCTTTTTCAAGGATTTTTCTTTTTCTTCTTTTTTTCTTTCTTTTTCTCTTTCACAAATTTTTCTCTTTTTTCTTTTCTTTTTCAATCCACATAGAATCCGACCAATGACTACATAATCATTCTCTCCCTAACTTGAATTCAACCGCACCATCATGTGAATACTCCCTACTTTCTAAGGCAAGGAAAAAATCCATACAACAACACAAAGTTGAGGTACAAGAAAAAAACAAAATCCATTCAAAAATAAGTGAACTAAATACTCATAGACAAGCATTAAGTTCAAATAGAAACATGGATCAAAAAGCTCAAAGGGGTTACGAATTCTCACACACTCACAAGGTGAATTGACTATTTGGCTAGGGTGGTTGTGCTCAAAATGAAACAATTGCTTTGATCCTTTTCATGCATTCATATAATCAACACAAACAAAAGATTCAACATAATAAAATCCAGTTAGAACAAGAATGTTGGTTCTCCGCGCATATATGAACAATGGAAAGCCACCTCACAAAAAGGTTGGGAACTAAAGTGATTCACAATAGAACAAGTATACAAAAGAATGAATGGCATGGAAGTTTGTAAAAAGCCTAAGTATCATGAATATGCTAAAGTATAGAAAGCGATAAACACATACCTCGGACGTGTACAAAACTTAACAAAATCATTACCATACATCCGCAAGTTGAAACGAACCAACTTGGAAAATCACAAAAGCATCCTCAAGTAACTCAAAACAAGCTCATTGACAAACACAAAGACCATTAATATAAACAAACTAAAAAAACTGGTAGAAAATTCATTAAACAAGTTGTAAAGTGAAGATTTGAGAATTTACGAAAAATTCGAGTACAACTTGTTTAATGAATACTCACCACACTACCTAAACTAAACAACAACAAAAGAAAAGAATACACCATGCTTGTTTTACGTCGTAAGCTCGACGCTTTTACGGTGCTTAGCTAGCAACTTCCTCTCTTCATGCCATGGTGATGTCTCACCGCGCAACCAAAAGCAAGCGTCCTAACCAACCACTTGAACAAACATCAAAATCTACAAGTATCAATATAAACAAGTGAAAATATACAATATATACGATATCTACAAAACTCAAAAACAAAGAAACTATCGCAATGTGATTCAATATCAAAACCAATCCCCGGCAACGGCGCCATTTTGTTGGTTGCAGAATAGGGCAAGCAGCAAAAATATTTATTTTCGGAAGAATTCCCTCTGGGATTTATGTCGTGTCCACAGAGATCGGTTCGAGGGAAAGAATGCTGTTCGACAGTCTCTGCGTTTATGAGTTTGGATTAAATTGGTTTCAAACAAGAAAACAGAAAAGTAAACATTAAAACAAATTCATTCTTCAGAGAGAAAAACTCGTCCGACAATGCATATAAATCACTCCTCACAAACTAAAACTTACCGATCAGTTATACTCCACCTACAATACTCCTTAATGTCACCCAGCATCGCTCACAACAAAGGTTATGTCTAACGCACAGTTGAGATAACAACCGTGTCACTCTCTCCGTCACTCTCGCGAGCGAAGCCTCGAAACACGGAAGGCATTAAGCTTCGACACCCATACGGATTGTTAGCCCTAAATCTATCTCTAGAATCCAGAAACTAACAGACAATCATCCCTAATCGAAGTTCGCGAAGGTTATGTCTGACGCAACTCAAACCCCGTGCATAAAGCAAAAATCAGAGACAATCACCAATAAAGATTTGTAAAGCAAGTTTTATACAACGCCATGGGCGACAAATATACATGAGATCATAGTCAATACATATACAAACCCAACATAGAAGGAAAACACAAAGAAGAAAAGAAATGAACCAAACACTTCACGGATTGTCGGAGCCGATCGATGAGAAATCCACCTCGGATCATCCACATGCAAGCTTCCATGTTGTTTTCTAAGTTAATCTACTGAAAAAATGAAGTTTGATGGAGTTGGAGCAAGAATCCCCAAAACCATAACCTAAAAAATGATGAAAAATGACTAAAATAGGCAAAAGTTACTGCCCAGGTTCGCACTGCGAGTCCCCGTTCGCACTGCGAACATGACAGCAAACCAGAATTTGTTTTGATCATAACTCATGAACCGTAACTCCGATTGACGCACGGTTTGAAGCGTTGGAAAGCTTATTAAATGCTCTTTATGAATATGGAAAAATACCGTTTCTGGAACACCTGTAAAAATAAATGAAAATCAATTAAACTCAATGATATTTACACGGTACCGCACTATACACCGAAAACGTAAAGTAAACGTATTTACGAACAAAGCGGGGTTTATTCAACCAATTTTAACACAAAGTAATGATAAGTGAAACAAAACTTATATACAAAAATAGGTACATTTTGCACTTATCAAACTCTCCCCAACTTACATAATTGTTTGTCCACAAACAAGAATCAAACAAACTTGAAAATGCACAAGCAATATCCAAAGAATGACGAATCAACAGGTTTTGAAAAACGGAAACGAATGAATGGTTCAAATGAAAACGGTACACACAAAAAGTAAATACTTACCACTAAACTACGACGACAACATAGTCACGAAACAAATGCAAAATACAAAAATCATGCCAAAAATTCTAAAACAACACAAGTTCCAAAGTGAATCACACCTAGTAAAAACAATCATCGGTAGATGAAAAACACACAATAAGTTACTTTACACTCACACAACATTCATGCAAACAAAAGACTAAATTATGCATACATTCACAAATTCATATTGAACATACAAAGGCACGAATCACAAGGACTTTCAAGGTTGTAGCGTGGTCGGGTAAACAAACAAGGGGCAATTTCTAAAGATAATTGAAACAAAAACTTGCCTAAACCTAAGAGAGTGATCAACTCACAAAGACTCAAACACCAAATTCCAATCAACTTCTTCCACAATCGCAAGTGTTACACAACACACAATACTTATTTAGCATAATTATTGAAACTCTTTTTGTTTCCGTTTTCAAGGATTTTTCTTTTTCTTCTTTTTTTCTTTCTTTTTCTCTTTCACAAATTTTTCTCTTTTTTCTTTTCTTTTTCAATCCACATAGAATCCAACCAATGACTACATAATCATTCTCTCCCTAACTTGAATTCAACCGCACCATCATGTGAATACTCCCTACTTTCTAAGGCAAGGAAAAAATCCATACAACAACACAAAGTTGAGGTACAAGAAAAAAACAAAATCCATTCAAAAATAAGTGAACTAAATACTCATAGACAAGCATTAAGTTCAAATAGAAACATGGATCAAAAAGCTCAAAGGGGTTACGAATTCTCACACACTCACAAGGTGAATTGACTATTTGGCTAGGGTGGTTGTGCTCAAAATGAAACAATTGCTTTGATCCTTTTCATGCATTCATATAATCAACACAAACAAAAGATTCAACATAATAAAATCCAGTTAGAACAAGAATGTTGGTTCTCCGCGCATATATGAACAATGGAAAGCCACCTCACAAAAAGGTTGGGAACTAAAGTGATTCACAATAGAACAAGTATACAAAAGAATGAATGGCATGGAAGTTTGTAAAAAGCCTAAGTATCATGAATATGCTAAAGTATAGAAAGCGATAAACACATACCTCGGACGTGTACAAAACTTAACAAAATCATTACCATACATCCGCAAGTTGAAACGAACCAACTTGGAAAATCACAAAAGCATCCTCAAGTAACTCAAAACAAGCTCATTGACAAACACAAAGACCATTAATATAAACAAACTAAAAAAACTGGTAGAAAATTCATTAAACAAGTTGTAAAGTGAAGATTTGAGAATTTACGAAAAATTCGAGTACAACTTGTTTAATGAATACTCACCACACTACCTAAACTAAACAACAACAAATGAAAAGAATACACCATGCTTGTTTTACGTCGTAAGCTCGACGCTTTTACGGTGCTTAGCTAGCAACTTCCTCTCTTCATGCCATGGTGATGTCTCACCGCGCAACCAAAAGCAAGCGTCCTAACCAACCACTTGAACAAACATCAAAATCTACAAGTATCAATATAAACAAGTGAAAATATACAATATATACGATATCTACAAAACTCAAAAACAAAGAAACTATCGCAATGTGATTCAATATCAAAACCAATCCCCGGCAACGGCGCCATTTTGTTGGTTGCAGAATAGGGCAAGCAGCAAAAATATTTATTTTCGGAAGAATTCCCTCTGGGATTTATGTCGTGTCCACAGAGATCGGTTCGAGGGAAAGAATGCTGTTCGACAGTCTCTGCGTTTATGAGTTTGGATTAAATTGGTTTCAAACAAGAAAACAGAAAAGTAAACATTAAAACAAATTCATTCTTCAGAGAGAAAAACTCGTCCGACAATGCATATAAATCACTCCTCACAAACTTAAACTTACCGATCAGTTATACTCCACCTACAATACTCCTTAATATCACCCAGCATCGCTCACAACAAAGGTTATGTCTAACGCACAGTTGAGATAACAACCGTGTCACTCTCTTCGTCACTCTCGCGAGCGAAGCCTCGAAACACGGAAGGCATTAAGCTTCGACACCCATACGGATTGTTAGCCCTAAATCTATCTCTAGAATCCAGAAACTAATAGACAATCATCCCTAATCGAAGTTCGCGAAGGTTATGTCTAACGCAACTCAAACCCCGTGCATAAAGCAAAAATCAGAGACAATCACCAATAAAGATTTGTAAAGCAAGTTTTATACAACGCCATGGGCGACAATTATACATGAGATCATAGTCAATACATATACAAACCCAACATAGAAGGAAAACACAAAGAAGAAAAGAAATGAACCAAACACTTCACGGATTGTCGGAGCCGATCGATGAGAAGTCCACCTCGGATCATCCACATGCAAGCTTCCATGTTGTTTTCTAAGTTAATCTACTGAAAAAATGAAGTTTGATGGAGTTGGAGCAAGAATCCCCAAAACCATAACCTAAAAAATGATGAAAAATGACTAAAATAGGCAAAAGTTACTGCCCAGGTTCGCACTGCGAGTCCCCGTTCGCACTGCGAACATGACAGCAAACCAGAATTTGTTTTGATCATAACTCATAAACCGTAACTCCGATTGACGCACGGTTTGAAGCGTTGGAAAGCTTATTAAATGCTCTTTATGAATATGGAAAAATACCATTGCTGGAACACCTGTAAAAATAAATGAAAATCAATTAAACTCAATGATATTTACACGGTACCGAACTATACACCGAAAACGTAAAGTAAACGTATTTACGAACAAAGCGGGGTTTATTCAACCAATTTTAACACAAAGTAATGATAAGTGAAACAAAACTTATATACAAAAATAGGTACATTTTGCACTTATCAAACTCTCCCCAACTTACATAATTGTTTGTCCACAAACAAGAATCAAACAAACTTGAAAATGCACAAGCAATATCCAAAGAATGACGAATCAACAGGTTTTGAAAAACGGAAATGAATGAATGGTTCAAATGAAAACGGTACACACAAAAAGTAAATACTTACCACTAAACTACGACGACAACATAGTCACAAAACAAATGCAAAATACAAAAATCATGCCAAAAATTCTAAAACAACACAAGTTCCAAAGTGAATCACACCTAGTAAAAACAATCATCGGTAGATGAAAAACACACAATAAGTTACTTTACACTCACACAACATTCATGCAAACAAAAGACTAAATTATGCATACATCCACAAATTCATATTGAACATACAAAGGCACGAATCACAAGGACTTTCAAGGTTGTAGCGTGGTCGGGTAAACAAACAAGGGGCAATTTCTAAAGATAATTGAAACAAAAACTTGCCTAAACCTAAGAGAGTGATCAACTCACAAAGACTCAAACACCAAATTCCAATCAACTTCTTCCACAATCGCAAGTGTTACACAACACACAATACTTATTTAGCACAATTATTGAAACTCTTTTTGTTTCCTTTTTCAAGGATTTTTCTTTTTCTTCTTTTTTTCTTTCTTTTTCTCTTTCACAAATTTTTCTCTTTTTTCTTTTCTTTTTCAATCCACATAGAATCCAACCAATGACTACATAATCATTCTCTCCCCAACTTGAATTCAACCGCACCATCATGTGAATACTCCCTACTTTCTAAGGCAAGGAAAAAATCCATACAACAACACAAAGTTGAGGTCCAAGAAAAAAACAAAATCCATTCAAAAATAAGTGAACTAAATACTCATAGACAAGCATTAAGTTCAAATAGAAACATGGATCAAAAAGTTCAAAGGGGTTACGAATTCTCACACACTCACAAGGTGAATTGACTATTTGGCTAGGGTGGTTGTGCTCAAAATGAAACAATTGCTTTGATCCTTTTCATGCATTCATATAATCAACACAAACAAAAGATTCAACATAATAAAATCCAGTTAGAACAAGAATGTTGGTTCTCCGCGCATATATGAACAATGGAAAGCCACCTCACAAAAAGGTTGGGAACTAAAGTGATTCACAATAGAACAAGTATACAAAAGAATGAATGGCATGGAAGTTTGTAAAAAGCCTAAGTATCATGAATATGCTAAAGTATAGAAAGCGATAAACACATACCTCGGACGTGTACAAAACTTAACAAAATCATTACCATACATCCGCAAGTTGAAACGAACCAACTTCGAAAATCACAAAAGCATTCTCAAGTAACTCAAAACAAGCTCATTGACAAACACAAAGACCATTAATATAAACAAACTAAAAAAACTGGTAGAAAATTCATTAAACAAGTTGTAAAGTGAAGATTTGAGAATTTACGAAAAATTCGAGTACAACTTGTTTAATGAATACTCACCACACTACCTAAACTAAACAACAACAAAAGAAAAGAATACACCATGCTTGTTTTACGTCGTAAGCTCGACGCTTTTACGGTGCTTAGCTAGCAACTTCCTCTCTTCATGCCATGGTGATGTCTCACCGCGCAACCAAAAGCAAGCGTCCTAACCAACCACTTGAACAAACGTCAAAATGTACAAGTATCAATATAAACAAGTGAAAATATACAATATATACGATATCTACAAAACTCAAAAACAAAGAAACTATCGCAATGTGATTCAATATCAAAACCAATCCCCGGCAACGGCGCCATTTTGTTGGTTGCAGAATAGGGCAAGCAGCAAAAATATTTATTTTCGGAAGAATTCCCTCTGGGATTTATGTCGTGTCCACAGAGATCGGTTCGAGGGAAAGAATGCTGTTCGACAGTCTCTGCGTTTATGAGTTTGGATTAAATTGGTTTCAAACAAGAAAACAGAAAAGTAAACATTAAAACAAATTCATTCTTCAGAGAGAAAAACTCGTCCGACAATGCATATAAATCACTCCTCACAAACTTAAACTTACCGATCAGTTATACTCCACCTACAATACTCCTTAATATCACCCAGCATCGCTCACAACAAAGGTTATGTCTAACGCACAGTTGAGATAACAACCGTGTCACTCTCTTCGTTACTCTCGCGAGCGAAGCCTCGAAACACAGAAGACATTAAGCTTCGACACCCATACGGATTGTTAGCCCTAAATATATCTCTAGAATCCAGAAACTAACAAACAATCATCCCTAATCGAAGTTCGCGAAGGTTATGTCTGACGCAACTCAAACCCCGTGCATAAAGCAAAAATCAGAGACAATCACCAATAAAGATTTGTAAAGCAAGTTTTATACAACGCCATGGGCGACAAATATACATGAGATCGTAGTCAATACATATACAAACCCAACATAGAAGGAAAACACAAAGAAGAAAAGAAATGAACCAAACACTTAACGGATTGTCGGAGCCGATCGATGAGAAATCCACCTCGGATCATCCACATGCAAGCTTCCATGTTGTTTTCTAAGCTAATCTACTGAAAAAATAAAGTTTGATGGAGTTGGAGCAAGAATCCCCAAAACCATAACCTAAAAAATGATGAAAAATGACTAAAATAGGTAAAAGTTACTGCCCAGGTTCGCACTGCGAGTCCCCGTTCGCACTGCGAACATGACAACAAACCAGAATTTGTTTTGATCATAACTCATGAACCGTAACTCCGATTGACGCACGGTTTGAAGCGTTGGAAAGCTTATTAAATGCTCTTTATGAATATGGAAAAATACCATTGCTGGAACACCTGTAAAAATAAATGAAAATCAATTAAACTCAATGATATTTACACGGTACCGCACTATACACCGAAAACGTAAAGTAAACGTATTTACGAACAAAGCGGGGTTTATTCAACCAATTTTAACACAAAGTAATGATAAGTGAAACAAAACTTATATACCAAAATAGGTACATTTTGCACTTATCAAACTCTCCCCAACTTACATAATTGTTTGTCCACAAACAAGAATCAAACAAACTTGAAAATGCACAAGCAATATCCAAAGAATGACGAATCAACAAGTTTTGAAAAACGGAAACGAATGAATGATTCAAATGAAAACGGTACACACAAAAAGTAAATACTTACCACTAAACTACGACGACAACATAGTCACGAAACAAATGCAAAATACAAAAATCATGCCAAAAATTCTAAAACAACACAAGTTCCAAAGTGAATCACACCTAGTAAAAACAATCATCGGTAGATGAAAAACACACAATAAGGTACTTTACACTCACACAACATTCATGCAAACAAAAGACTAAATTATGCATACATCCACAAATTCATATTGAACATACAAAGGAACGAATCACAAGGACTTTCAAGGTTGTAGCGTGGTCGGGTAAACAAACAAGGGGCAATTTCTAAAGGTAATTGAAACAAAAACTTGCCTAAACCTAAGAGAGTGATCAACTCAGAAAGACTCAACCACCAAATTCCAATCAACTTCTTTCACAATCGCAAGTGTTACACAACACGCAATACTTATTTAGCACGATTATTGAAACTCTTTTTTCCTTTTTCAAGGATTTTTCTTTTTCTTCTTTTTTTCTTTCTTTTTCTCTTTCACAAATTTTTCTCTTTTTTCTTTTCTTTTTCAATCCGCATAGAATCCAACCAATGAGTACATAATCATTCTCTCCCCAACTTGAATTCAACCGCACCATCATGTGAATACTCCCTACTTTCTAAGGCAAGGAAAAAATCCATACAACAACACAAAGTTGAGGTCCAAGAAAAAAACAAAATCCATTCAAAAATAAGTGAACTAAATACTCATAGACAAACATTAAGTTCAAATAGAAACATGGATCAAAAAGCTCAAAGGGGTTACGAATTCTCACACACTCACAAGGTGAATTGACTATTTGGCTAGGGTGGTTGTGCTCAAAATGAAACAATTGCCTTGATCATTTTCATGCATTCATATAATCAACACAAACAAAAGATTCAACATAATAAAATCCAGTTAGAACAAGAATGTTGATTCTCCGCGCATATATGAACAATGGAAAGCCACCTCACAAAAAGGTTGGGAACTAAAGTGATTCACAATAGAACAAGTATACAAAAGAATGAATGGCATGGAAGTTTGTAAAAAGCCTAAGTATCATGAATATGCTAAAGTATAGAAAGCGATAAACACATACCTCGGACGTGTACAAAACTTAACAAAATCATTACCATACATCCGCAAGTTGAAACGAACCAACTTGGAAAATCACAAAAGCATCCTCAAGTTACTCAAAACAAGCTCATTGACAAACACAAAGACCATTAATATAAACAAACTGAAAAAACTGGTAGAAAATTCATTAAACAAGTTGTAAAGTGAAGATTTGAGAATTTACGAAAAATTCGAGTACAACTTGTTTAATGAATACTCACCACACTACCTAAACTAAACAACAACAAAAGAAAAGAATACACCGTGCTTGTTTTACGTCGTAAGCTCGACGCTTTTACGGTGCTTAGCTAGCAACTTCCTCTCTTCATGCCATGGTGATGTCTCACCGCGCAACCAAAAGAAAGCGTCCTAACCAACCACTTGAACAAACGTCAAAATGTACAAGTATCAATATAAACAAGTGAAAATATACAATATATACGATATCTACAAAACTCAAAAACAAAGAAACTATCGCAATGTGATTCAATATCAAAACCAATCCCCGGCAACGGCGCCATTTTGTTGGTTGCAGAATAGTGCAAGCAGCAAAAATATTTATTTTCGGAAGAATTCCCTCCGGGATTTATGTCGTGTTCACAGAGATCGGTTCGAGGGAAAGAATGCTGTTCGACAGTCTCTGCGTTTATGAGTTTGGATTAAATTGGTTTCAAACAAGAAAACAGAAAAGTAAACATTAAAACAAATTCATTCTTCAGAGAGAAAAACTCGTCCGGCAATGCATATAAATCACTCCTCACAAACTTAAACTTACCGACCAGTTATACTCCACCTACAATACTCCTTAATATCACCCAGCATCGCTCACAACAAGGGTTATGTCTAACGCACAGTTGAGATACCAACCGTGTCACTCTCTTCGTCACTCTCGCGAGCGAAGCCTCGAAACACGGAAGACATTAAGCTTCGACACCCATACAGATTGTTAGCCCTAAATCTATCTCTAGAATCCAGAAACTAACAGACAATCATCCCTAATCGAAGTTCGCGAAGGTTATGTCTAACGCAACTCAAACCCCGTGCATAAAGCAAAAATCAGAGACAATCACCAATTAAGATTTGTAAAGCAAGTTTTATACAACGCCATGGGCGACAAATATACATGAGATCATAGCCAATACATATACAAACCCAACATAGAAGGAAAACACAAAGAAGAAAAGAAATGAACCAAACACTTCACGGATTGTCGGAGCCGATCGATGAGAAATCCACCTCGGATCATCCACATGCAAGCTTCCATGTTGTTTTCTAAGCTAATCTACTGAAAAAATGAAGTTTGATGGAGTTGGAGCAAGAATCCCCAAAACCATCACCTAAAAAATGATGAAAAATGACTAAAATAGGCAAAAGTTACTGCCCAGGTTCGTACTGCGAGTCCCCGTTCGTACTGCGAACATGACAGCAAACCAGAATTTGTTTTGATCATAACTCATGAACCGTAACTCCGATTGACGCACAGTTTGAAGCGTTGGAAAGCTTATTAAATGCTCTTTATGAATATAGAAAAATCCCATTGCTGGAACACCTGTAAAAATAAATGAAAATCAATTAAACTCAATGATATTTACACGGTACCGCACTATACACCGAAAACGTAAAGTAAACGTATTTACGAACAAAGCGGGGTTTATTCAACCAATTTTAACACAAAGTAATGATAAGTGAAACATAACTTATATACAAAAATAGGTACATTTTGCACTTATCAAACTTTCCCCAACTTACATAATTGTTTGTCCACAAACAAGAATCAAACAAACTTGAAAATGCACAAGCAATATCCAAAGAATGACGAATCAACAGGTTTTAAAAAACGGAAACGAATGAATGGTTCAAATGAAAACAGTACACACAAAAAGTAAATACTTACCACTAAACTACGACGGCAACATAGTCACGAAACAAATGCAAAATACAAAAATCATGCCAAAAATTCTAAAACAACACAAGTTCCAAAGTGAATCACACCTAGTAAAAACAATCATCGGTAGATGAAAAACACACAATAAGGTACTTTACACTCACACAACATTCATGCAAACAAAAGACTAAATTATGCATACATCCACAAATTCATATTGAACATACAAAGGCACGAATCACAAGGACTTTCAAGATTGTAGCGTGGTCGGGTAAACAAACAAGGGGCAATTTCTAAAGGTAATTGAAACAAAAACTTGCCTAAACCTAAGAGAGTGATCAACTCACAAAGACTAAAACACCAAATTCCAATCAACTTCTTCCACAATCCCAAGTGTTACACAACACACAATACTTATTTAGCACAATTATTGAAACTCTTTTTGTTTCCTTTTTCAAGGATTTTTCTTTTTCTTCTTTTTTTCTTTCTTTTTCTCTTTCACAAATTTTTCTCTTTTTTCTTTTCTTTTTCAATCCGCATAGAATCCAACCAATGAGTACATAATCATTCTCTCCCCAACTTGAATTCAACCGCACCATCATGTGAATACTCCCTACTTTCTAAGGCAAGGAAAAAATCCATACAACAACACAAAGTTGAGGTCCAAGAAAAAAACAAAATCCATTCAAAAATAAGTGAACTAAATACTCATAGACAAGCATTAAGTTCAAATAGAAACATGGATCAAAAATCTCAAAGGGGTTACGAATTCTCACACACTCACAAGGTGAATTGACTATTTGGCTAGGGTGGTTGTGCTCAAAATGAAACAATTGCTTTGATCCTTTTCATGCATTCATATAATCAACACAAACAAAAGATTCAACATAATAAAATCCAGTTAGAACAAGAATGTTGGTTCTCCGCGCATATATGAACAATGGAAAGCCACCTCACAAAAAGGTTGGGAACTAAAGTGATTCACAATAGAACAAGTATACAAAAGAATGAATGGCATGGAAGTTTGTAAAAAGCCTAAGTATCATGAATATGCTAAAGTATAGAAAGCGATAAACACATACCTCGGACGTGTACAAAACTTAACAAAATCATTACCATACATCCGCAAGTTGAAACGAACCAACTTGGAAAATCACAAAAGCATCCTCAAGTTACTCAAAACAAGCTCATTGACAAACACAAAGACCATTAATATAAACAAACTGAAAAAACTGGTAGAAAATTCATTAAACAAGTTGTAAAGTGAAGATTTGAGAATTTACGAAAAATTCGAGTACAACTTGTTTAATGAATACTCACCACACTACCTAAACTAAACAACAACAAAAGAAAAGAATACACCGTGCTTGTTTTACGTCGTAAGCTCGACGCTTTTACGGTGCTTAGCTAGCAACTTCCTCTCTTCATGCCATGGTGATGTCTCACCGCGCAACCAAAAGCAAGCGTCCTAACCAACCACTTGAACAAACGTCAAAATGTTCAAGTATCAATATAAACAAGTGAAAATATACAATATATACGATATCTACAAAACTCAAAAACAAAGAAACTATCGCAATGTGATTCAATATCAAAACCAATCCCCGGCAACGGCGCCATTTTGTTGGTTGCAGAATAGGGCAAGCAGCAAAAATATTTATTTTCGGAAGAATTCCCTCCGGGATTTATGTCGTGTCCACAGAGATCGGTTCGAGGGAAAGAATGCTGTTCGACAGTCTCTGCGTTTATGAGTTTGGATTAAATTGGTTTCAAACAAGAAAACAGAAAAGTAAACATTAAAACAAATTCATTCTTCAGAGAGAAAAACTCGTCCGGCAATGCATATAAATCACTCCTCACAAACTTAAACTTACCGACCAGTTATACTCCACCTACAATACTCCTTAATATCACCCAGCATCGCTCACAACAAAGGTTATGTCTAACGCACAGTTGAGATACCAACCGTGTCACTCTCTTCGTCACTCTCGCGAGCGAAGCCTCGAAACACGGAAGGCATTAAGCTTCGACACCCATACAGATTGTTAGCCCTAAATCTATCTCTAGAATCCAGAAACTAACAGACAATCATCCCTAATCGAAGTTCGCGAAGGTTATGTCTAACGCAACTCAAACCCCGTGCATAAAGCAAAAATCAGAGACAATCACCAATAAAGATTTGTAAAGCAAGTTTTATACAACGCCATGGGCGACAAATATACATGAGATCATAGCCAATACATATACAAACCCAACATAGAAGGAAAACACAAAGAAGAAAAGAAATGAACCAAACACTTCACGGATTGTCGGAGCCGATCGATGAGAAATCCACCTCGGATCATCCACATGCAAGCTTCCATGTTGTTTTCTAAGCTAATCTACTGAAAAAATGAAGTTTGATGGAGTTGGAGCAAGAATCCCCAAAACCATAACCTAAAAAATGATGAAAAATGACTAAAATAGGCAAAAGTTACTGCCCAGGTTCGCACTGCGAGTCCCCGTTCGCACTGCGAACATGACAGCAAACCAGAATTTGTTTTGATCATAACTCATGAACCGTAACTCCGATTGACGCACGGTTTGAAGCGTTGGAAAGCTTATTAAATGCTCTTTATGAATATAGAAAAATCCCATTGCTGGAACACCTGTAAAAATAAATGAAAATCAATTAAACTCAATGATATTTACACGGTACAGCACTATACACCGAAAACGTAAAGTAAACGTATTTACGAACAAAGCGGGGTTTATTCAACCAATTTTAACACAAAGTAATGATAAGTGAAACAAAACTTATATACAAAAATAGGTACATTTTGCACTTATCAAACTCTCCCCAACTTACATAATTGTTTGTCCACAAACAAGAATCAAACAAACTTGAAAATGCACAAGCAATATCCAAAGAATGACGAATCAACAAGTTTTGAAAAACGGAAACGAATGAATGATTCAAATGAAAACGGTACACACAAAAAGTAAATACTTACCACTAAACTACGACGACAACATAGTCACGAAACAAATGCAAAATACAAAAATCATGCCAAAAATTCTAAAACAACACAAGTTCCAAAGTGAATCACACCTAGTAAAAACAATCATCGGTAGATGAAAAACACACAATAAGGTACTTTACACTCACACAACATTCATGCAAACAAAAGACTAAATTATGCATACATCCACAAATTCATATTGAACATACAAAGGCACGAATCACAAGGACTTTCAAGATTGTAGCGTGGTCGGGTAAACAAACAAGGGGCAATTTCTAAAGGTAATTGAAACAAAAACTTGCCTAAACCTAAGAGAGTGATCAACTCACAAAGACTAAAACACCAAATTCCAATCAACTTCTTCCACAATCCCAAGTGTTACACAACACACAATACTTATTTAGCACAATTATTGAAACTCTTTTTGTTTCCTTTTTCAAGGATTTTTCTTTTTCTTCTTTTTTTCTTTCTTTTTCTCTTTCACAAATTTTTCTCTTTTTTCTTTTCTTTTTCAATCCGCATAGAATCCAACCAATGAGTACATAATCATTCTCTCCCCAACTTGAATTCAACCGCACCATCATGTGAATACTCCCTACTTTCTAAGGCAAGGAAAAAATCCATACAACAACACAAAGTTGAGGTCCAAGAAAAAAACAAAATCCATTCAAAAATAAGTGAACTAAATACTCATAGACAAGCATTAAGTTCAAATAGAAACATGGATCAAAAATCTCAAAGGGGTTACGAATTCTCACACACTCACAAGGTGAATTGACTATTTGGCTAGGGTGGTTGTGCTCAAAATGAAACAATTGCTTTGATACTTTTCATGCATTCATATAATCAACACAAACAAAAGATTCAACATAATAAAATCCAGTTAGAACAAGAATGTTGGTTCTCCGCGCATATATGAACAATGGAAAGCCACCTCACAAAAAGGTTGGGAACTAAAGTGATTCACAATAGAACAAGTATACAAAAGAATGAATGGCATGGAAGTTTGTAAAAAGCCTAAGTATCATGAATATGCTAAAGTATAGAAAGCGATAAACACATACCTCGGACGTGTACAAAACTTAACAAAATCATTACCATACATCCGCAAGTTGAAACGAACCAACTTGGAAAATCACAAAAGCATCCTCAAGTTACTCAAAACAAGCTCATTGACAAACACAAAGACCATTAATATAAACAAACTGAAAAAACTGGTAGAAAATTCATTAAACAAGTTGTAAAGTGAAGATTTGAGAATTTACGAAAAATTCGAGTACAACTTGTTTAATGAATACTCACCACACTACCTAAACTAAACAACAACAAAAGAAAAGAATACACCGTGCTTGTTTTACGTCGTAAGCTCGACGCTTTTACGGTGCTTAGCTAGCAACTTCCTCTCTTCATGCCATGGTGATGTCTCACCGCGCAACCAAAAGCAAGCGTCCTAACCAACCACTTGAACAAACGTCAAAATGTTCAAGTATCAATATAAACAAGTGAAAATATACAATATATACGATATCTACAAAACTCAAAAACAAAGAAACTATCGCAATGTGATTCAATATCAAAACCAATCCCCGGCAACGGCGCCATTTTGTTGGTTGCAGAATAGGGCAAGCAGCAAAAATATTTATTTTCGGAAGAATTCCCTCCGGGATTTATGTCGTGTCCACAGAGATCGGTTCGAGGGAAAGAATGCTGTTCGACAGTCTCTGCGTTTATGAGTTTGGATTAAATTGGTTTCAAACAAGAAAACAGAAAAGTAAACATTAAAACAAATTCATTCTTCAGAGAGAAAAACTCGTCCGGCAATGCATATAAATCACTCCTCACAAACTTAAACTTACCGACCAGTTATACTCCACCTACAATACTCCTTAATATCACCCAGCATCGCTCACAACAAAGGTTATGTCTAACGCACAGTTGAGATACCAACCGTGTCACTCTCTTCGTCACTCTCGCGAGCGAAGCCTCGAAACACGGAAGGCATTAAGCTTCGACACCCATACAGATTGTTAGCCCTAAATCTATCTCTAGAATCCAGAAACTAACAGACAATCATCCCTAATCGAAGTTCGCGAAGGTTATGTCTAACGCAACTCAAACCCCGTGCATAAAGCAAAAATCAGAGACAATCACCAATAAAGATTTGTAAAGCAAGTTTTATACAACGCCATGGGCGACAAATATACATGAGATCATAGCCAATACATATACAAACCCAACATAGAAGGAAAACACAAAGAAGAAAAGAAATGAACCAAACACTTCACGGATTGTCGGAGCCGATCGATGAGAAATCCACCTCGGATCATCCACATGCAAGCTTCCATGTTGTTTTCTAAGCTAATCTACTGAAAAAATGAAGTTTGATGGAGTTGGAGCAAGAATCCCCAAAACCATAACCTAAAAAATGATGAAAAATGACTAAAATAGGCAAAAGTTACTGCCCAGGTTCGCACTGCGAGTCCCCGTTCGCACTGCGAACATGACAGCAAACCAGAATTTGTTTTGATCATAACTCATGAACCGTAACTCCGATTGACGCACGGTTTGAAGCGTTGGAAAGCTTATTAAATGCTCTTTATGAATATAGAAAAATCCCATTGCTGGAACACCTGTAAAAATAAATGAAAATCAATTAAACTCAATGATATTTACACGGTACAGCACTATACACCGAAAACGTAAAGTAAACGTATTTACGAACAAAGCGGGGTTTATTCAACCAATTTTAACACAAAGTAATGATAAGTGAAACAAAACTTATATACAAAAATAGGTACATTTTGCACTTATCAAACTCTCCCCAACTTACATAATTGTTTGTCCACAAACAAGAATCAAACAAACTTGAAAATGCACAAGCAATATCCAAAGAATGACGAATCAACAGGTTTTAAAAAACAGAAACGAATGAATGGTTCAAATGAAAACGGTACACACAAAAAGTAAATACTTACCACTAAACTACGACGGCAACATAGTCACGAAACAAATGCAAAATACAAAAATCATGCCAAAAATTCTAAAACAACACAAGTTCCAAAGTGAATCACACCTAGTAAAAACAATCATCGGTAGATGAAAAACACACAATAAGGTACTTTACACTCACACAACATTCATGCAAACAAAAGACTAAATTATGCATACATCCACAAATTCATATTGAACATACAAAGGCACGAATCACAAGGACTTTCAAGGTTGTAGCGTGGTCGGGTAAACAAACAAGGGGCAATTTCTAAAGGTAATTGAAACAAAAACTTGCCTAAACCTAAGAGAGTGATCAACTCACAAAGACTAAAACACCAAATTCCAATCAACTTCTTCCACAATCCCAAGTGTTACACAACACACAATACTTATTTAGCACAATTATTGAAACTCTTTTTGTTTCCTTTTTCAAGGATTTTTCTTTTTCTTCTTCTTTTCTTTCTTTTTCTCTTTCACAAATTTTTCTCTTTTTTCTTTTCTTTTTCAATCCGCATAGAATCCAACCAATGAGTACATAATCATTCTCTCCCCAACTTGAATTCAACCGCACCATCATGTGAATACTCCCTACTTTCTAAGGCAAGGAAAAAATCCATACAACAACACAAAGTTGAGGTCCAAGAAAAAAACAAAATACATTCAAAAATAAGTGAACTAAATACTCATAGACAAACATTAAGTTCAAATAGAAACATGGATCAAAAAGCTCAAAGGGGTTACGAATTCTCACACACTCACAAGGTGAATTGACTATTTGGCTAGGGTGGTTGTGTTCAAAATGAAACAATTGCCTTGATCCTTTTCATGCGTTCATATAATCAACACAAACAAAAGATTCAACATAATAAAATCCAGTTAGAACAAGAATGTTGGTTCTCCGCGCATATATGAACAATGGAAAGCCACCTCACAAAAAGGTTGGGAACTAAAGTGATTCACAATAGAACAAGTATACAAAAGAATGAATGGCATGGAAGTTTGTAAAAAGCCTAAGTATCATGAATATGCTAAAGTATAGAAAGCGATAAACACATACCTCGGACGTGTACAAAACTTAACAAAATCATTACCATACATCCGCAAGTTGAAACGAACCAACTTGGAAAATCACAAAAGCATCCTCAAGTTACTCAAAACAAGCTCATTGACAAACACAAAGACCATTAATATAAACAAACTGAAAAAACTGGTAGAAAATTCATTAAACAAGTTGTAAAGTGAAGATTTGAGAATTTACGAAAAATTCGAGTACAACTTGTTTAATGAATACTCACCACACTACCTAAACTAAACAACAACAAAAGAAAAGAATACACCGTGCTTGTTTTACGTCGTAAGCTCGACGCTTTTACGGTGCTTAGCTAGCAACTTCCTCTCTTCATGCCATGGTGATGTCTCACCGCGCAACCAAAAGCAAGCGTCCTAACCAACCACTTGAACAAACGTCAAAATGTTCAAGTATCAATATAAACAAGTGAAAATATACAATATATACGATATCTACAAAACTCAAAAACAAAGAAACTATCGCAATGTGATTCAATATCAAAACCAATCCCCGGCAACGGCGCCATTTTGTTGGTTGCAGAATAGGGCAAGCAGCAAAAATATTTATTTTCGGAAGAATTCCCTCCGGGATTTATGTCGTGTCCACAGAGATCGGTTCGAGGGAAAGAATGCTGTTCGACAGTCTCTGCGTTTATGAGTTTGGATTAAATTGGTTTCAAACAAGAAAACAGAAAAGTAAACATTAAAACAAATTCATTCTTCAGAGAGAAAAACTCGTCCGGCAATGCATATAAATCACTCCTCACAAACTTAAACTTACCGACCAGTTATACTCCACCTACAATACTCCTTAATATCACCCAGCATCGCTCACAACAAAGGTTATGTCTAACGCACAGTTGAGATACCAACCGTGTCACTCTCTTCGTCACTCTCGCGAGCGAAGCCTCGAAACACGGAAGGCATTAAGCTTCGACACCCATACAGATTGTTAGCCCTAAATCTATCTCTAGAATCCAGAAACTAACAGACAATCATCCCTAATCGAAGTTCGCGAAGGTTATGTCTAACGCAACTCAAACCCCGTGCATAAAGCAAAAATCAGAGACAATCACCAATAAAGATTTGTAAAGCAAGTTTTATACAACGCCATGGGCGACAAATATACATGAGATCATAGCAAATACATATACAAACCCAACATAGAAGGAAAACACAAAGAAGAAAAGAAATGAACCAAACACTTCACGGATTGTCGGAGCCGATCGATGAGAAATCCACCTCGGATCATCCACATGCAAGCTTCCATGTTGTTTTCTAAGCTAATCTACTGAAAAAATGAAGTTTGATGGAGTTGGAGCAAGAATCCCCAAAACCATAACCTAAAAAATGATGAAAAATGACTAAAATAGGCAAAAGTTACTGCCCAGGTTCGCACTGCGAGTCCCCGTTCGCACTGCGAACATGACAGCAAACCAGAATTTGTTTTGATCATAACTCATGAACCGTAACTCCGATTGACGCACGGTTTGAAGCGTTGGAAAGCTTATTAAATGCTCTTTATGAATATAGAAAAATCCCATTGCTGGAACACCTGTAAAAATAAATGAAAATCAATTAAACTCAATGATATTTACACGGTACAGCACTATACACCGAAAACGTAAAGTAAACGTATTTACGAACAAAGCGGGGTTTATTCAACCAATTTTAACACAAAGTAATGATAAGTGAAACAAAACTTATATACAAAAATAGGTACATTTTGCACTTATCAAACTCTCCCCAACTTACATAATTGTTTGTCCACAAACAAGAATCAAACAAACTTGAAAATGCACAAGCAATATCCAAAGAATGACGAATCAACAGGTTTTAAAAAACGGAAACGAATGAATGGTTCAAATGAAAACGGTACACACAAAAAGTAAATACTTACCACTAAACTACGACGGCAACATAGTCACGAAACAAATGCAAAATACAAAAATCATGCCAAAAATTCTAAAACAACACAAGTTCCAAAGTGAATCACACCTAGTAAAAACAATCATCGGTAGATGAAAAACACACAATAAGGTACTTTACACTCACACAACATTCATGCAAACAAAAGACTAAATTATGCATACATCCACAAATTCATATTGAACATACAAAGGCACGAATCACAAGGACTTTCAAGGTTGTAGCGTGGTCGGGTAAACAAACAAGGGGCAATTTCTAAAGGTAATTGAAACAAAAACTTGCCTAAACCTAAGAGAGTGATCAACTCACAAAGACTAAAACACCAAATTCCAATCAACTTCTTCCACAATCCCAAGTGTTACACAACACACAATACTTATTTAGCACAATTATTGAAACTCTTTTTGTTTCCTTTTTCAAGGATTTTTCTTTTTCTTCTTCTTTTCTTTCTTTTTCTCTTTCACAAATTTTTCTCTTTTTTCTTTTCTTTTTCAATCCGCATAGAATCCAACCAATGAGTACATAATCATTCTCTCCCCAACTTGAATTCAACCGCACCATCATGTGAATACTCCCTACTTTCTAAGGCAAGGAAAAAATCCATACAACAACACAAAGTTGAGGTCCAAGAAAAAAACAAAATACATTCAAAAATAAGTGAACTAAATACTCATAGACAAACATTAAGTTCAAATAGAAACATGGATCAAAAAGCTCAAAGGGGTTACGAATTCTCACACACTCACAAGGTGAATTGACTATTTGGCTAGGGTGGTTGTGTTCAAAATGAAACAATTGCCTTGATCCTTTTCATGCGTTCATATAATCAACACAAACAAAAGATTCAACATAATAAAATCCAGTTAGAACAAGAATGTTGGTTCTCCGCGCATATATGAACAATGGAAAGCCACCTCACAAAAAGGTTGGGAACTAAAGTGATTCACAATAGAACAAGTATACAAAAGAATGAATGGCATGGAAGTTTGTAAAAAGCCTAAGTATCATGAATATGCTAAAGTATAGAAAGCGATAAACACATACCTCGGACGTGTACAAAACTTAACAAAATCATTACCATACATCCGCAAGTTGAAACGAACCAACTTGGAAAATCACAAAAGCATCCTCAAGTTACTCAAAACAAGCTCATTGACAAACACAAAGACCATTAATATAAACAAACTGAAAAAACTGGTAGAAAATTCATTAAACAAGTTGTAAAGTGAAGATTTGAGAATTTACGAAAAATTCGAGTACAACTTGTTTAATGAATACTCACCACACTACCTAAACTAAACAACAACAAAAGAAAAGAATACACCGTGCTTGTTTTACGTCGTAAGCTCGACGCTTTTACGGTGCTTAGCTAGCAACTTCCTCTCTTCATGCCATGGTGATGTCTCACCGCGCAACCAAAAGCAAGCGTCCTAACCAACCACTTGAACAAACGTCAAAATGTTCAAGTATCAATATAAACAAGTGAAAATATACAATATATACGATATCTACAAAACTCAAAAACAAAGAAACTATCGCAATGTGATTCAATATCAAAACCAATCCCCGGCAACGGCGCCATTTTGTTGGTTGCAGAATAGGGCAAGCAGCAAAAATATTTATTTTCGGAAGAATTCCCTCCGGGATTTATGTCGTGTCCACAGAGATCGGTTCGAGGGAAAGAATGCTGTTCGACAGTCTCTGTGTTTATGAGTTTGGATTAAATTGGTTTCAAACAAGAAAACAGAAAAGTAAACATTAAAACAAATTCATTCTTCAGAGAGAAAAACTCGTCCGGCAATGCATATAAATCACTCCTCACAAACTTAAACTTACCGACCAGTTATACTCCACCTACAATACTCCTTAATATCACCCAGCATCGCTCACAACAAAGGTTATGTCTAACGCACAGTTGAGATACCAACCGTGTCACTCTCTTCGTCACTCTCGCGAGCGAAGCCTCGAAACACGGAAGGCATTAAGCTTCGACACCCATACAGATTGTTAGCCCTAAATCTATCTCTAGAATCCAGAAACTAACAGACAATCATCCCTAATCGAAGTTCGCGAAGGTTATGTCTAACGCAACTCAAACCCCGTGCATAAAGCAAAAATCAGAGACAATCACCAATAAAGATTTGTAAAGCAAGTTTTATACAACGCCATGGGCGACAAATATACATGAGATCATAGCCAATACATATACAAACCCAACATAGAAGGAAAACACAAAGAAGAAAAGAAATGAACCAAACACTTCACGGATTGTCGGAGCCGATCGATGAGAAATCCACCTCGGATCATCCACATGCAAGCTTCCATGTTGATTTCTAAGCTAATCTACTGAAAAAATGAAGTTTGATGGAGTTGGAGCAAGAATCCCCAAAACCATAACCTAAAAAATGATGAAAAATGACTAAAATAGGCAAAAGTTACTGCCCAGGTTCGCACTGCGAGTCCCCGTTCGCACTGCGAACATGACAGCAAACCAGAATTTGTTTTGATCATAACTCATGAACCGTAACTCCGATTGACGCACGGTTTGAAGCGTTGGAAAGCTTATTAAATGCTCTTTATGAATATAGAAAAATCCCATTGCTGGAACACCTGTAAAAATAAATGAAAATCAATTAAACTCAATGATATTTACACGGTACAGCACTATACACCGAAAACGTAAAGTAAACGTATTTACGAACAAAGCGGGGTTTATTCAACCAATTTTAACACAAAGTAATGATAAGTGAAACAAAACTTATATACAAAAATAGGTACATTTTGCACTTATCAAACTCTCCCCAACTTACATAATTGTTTGTCCACAAACAAGAATCAAACAAACTTGAAAATGCACAAGCAATATCCAAAGAATGACGAATCAACAGGTTTTAAAAAACGGAAACGAATGAATGGTTCAAATGAAAACGGTACACACAAAAAGTAAATACTTACCACTAAACTACGACGGCAACATAGTCACGAAACAAATGCAAAATACAAAAATCATGCCAAAAATTCTAAAACAACACAAGTTCCAAAGTGAATCACACCTAGTAAAAACAATCATCGGTAGATGAAAAACACACAATAAGGTACTTTACACTCACACAACATTCATGCAAACAAAAGACTAAATTATGCATACATCCACAAATTCATATTGAACATACAAAGGCACGAATCACAAGGACTTTCAAGGTTGTAGCGTGGTCGGGTAAACAAACAAGGGGCAATTTCTAAAGGTAATTGAAACAAAAACTTGCCTAAACCTAAGAGAGTGATCAACTCACAAAGACTAAAACACCAAATTCCAATCAACTTCTTCCACAATCCCAAGTGTTACACAACACACAATACTTATTTAGCACAATTATTGAAACTCTTTTTGTTTCCTTTTTCAAGGATTTTTCTTTTTCTTCTTCTTTTCTTTCTTTTTCTCTTTCACAAATTTTTCTCTTTTTTCTTTTCTTTTTCAATCCGCATAGAATCCAACCAATGAGTACATAATCATTCTCTCCCCAACTTGAATTCAACCGCACCATCATGTGAATACTCCCTACTTTCTAAGGCAAGGAAAAAATCCATACAACAACACAAAGTTGAGGTCCAAGAAAAAAACAAAATACATTCAAAAATAAGTGAACTAAATACTCATAGACAAACATTAAGTTCAAATAGAAACATGGATCAAAAAGCTCAAAGGGGTTACGAATTCTCACACACTCACAAGGTGAATTGACTATTTGGCTAGGGTGGTTGTGTTCAAAATGAAACAATTGCCTTGATCCTTTTCATGCGTTCATATAATCAACACAAACAAAAGATTCAACATAATAAAATCCAGTTAGAACAAGAATGTTGGTTCTCCGCGCATATATGAACAATGGAAAGCCACCTCACAAAAAGGTTGGGAACTAAAGTGATTCACAATAGAACAAGTATACAAAAGAATGAATGGCATGGAAGTTTGTAAAAAGCCTAAGTATCATGAATATGCTAAAGTATAGAAAGCGATAAACACATACCTCGGACGTGTACAAAACTTAACAAAATCATTACCATACATCCGCAAGTTGAAACGAACCAACTTGGAAAATCACAAAAGCATCCTCAAGTTACTCAAAACAAGCTCATTGACAAACACAAAGACCATTAATATAAACAAACTGAAAAAACTGGTAGAAAATTCATTAAACAAGTTGTAAAGTGAAGATTTGAGAATTTACGAAAAATTCGAGTACAACTTGTTTAATGAATACTCACCACACTACCTAAACTAAACAACAACAAAAGAAAAGAATACACCGTGCTTGTTTTACGTCGTAAGCTCGACGCTTTTACGGTGCTTAGCTAGCAACTTCCTCTCTTCATGCCATGGTGATGTCTCACCGCGCAACCAAAAGCAAGCGTCCTAACCAACCACTTGAACAAACGTCAAAATGTTCAAGTATCAATATAAACAAGTGAAAATATACAATATATACGATATCTACAAAACTCAAAAACAAAGAAACTATCGCAATGTGATTCAATATCAAAACCAATCCCCGGCAACGGCGCCATTTTGTTGGTTGCAGAATAGGGCAAGCAGCAAAAATATTTATTTTCGGAAGAATTCCCTCCGGGATTTATGTCGTGTCCACAGAGATCGGTTCGAGGGAAAGAATGCTGTTCGACAGTCTCTGTGTTTATGAGTTTGGATTAAATTGGTTTCAAACAAGAAAACAGAAAAGTAAACATTAAAACAAATTCATTCTTCAGAGAGAAAAACTCGTCCGGCAATGCATATAAATCACTCCTCACAAACTTAAACTTACCGACCAGTTATACTCCACCTACAATACTCCTTAATATCACCCAGCATCGCTCACAACAAAGGTTATGTCTAACGCACAGTTGAGATACCAACCGTGTCACTCTCTTCGTCACTCTCGCGAGCGAAGCCTCGAAACACGGAAGGCATTAAGCTTCGACACCCATACAGATTGTTAGCCCTAAATCTATCTCTAGAATCCAGAAACTAACAGACAATCATCCCTAATCGAAGTTCGCGAAGGTTATGTCTAACGCAACTCAAACCCCGTGCATAAAGCAAAAATCAGAGACAATCACCAATAAAGATTTGTAAAGCAAGTTTTATACAACGCCATGGGCGACAAATATACATGAGATCATAGCCAATACATATACAAACCCAACATAGAAGGAAAACACAAAGAAGAAAAGAAATGAACCAAACACTTCACGGATTGTCGGAGCCGATCGATGAGAAATCCACCTCGGATCATCCACATGCAAGCTTCCATGTTGTTTTCTAAGCTAATCTACTGAAAAAATGAAGTTTGATGGAGTTGGAGCAAGAATCCCCAAAACCATAACCTAAAAAATGATGAAAAATGACTAAAATAGGCAAAAGTTACTGCCCAGGTTCGCACTGCGAGTCCCCGTTCGCACTGCGAACATGACAGCAAACCAGAATTTGTTTTGATCATAACTCATGAACCGTAACTCCGATTGACGCACGGTTTGAAGCGTTGGAAAGCTTATTAAATGCTCTTTATGAATATAGAAAAATCCCATTGCTGGAACACCTGTAAAAATAAATGAAAATCAATTAAACTCAATGATATTTACACGGTACAGCACTATACACCGAAAACGTAAAGTAAACGTATTTACGAACAAAGCGGGGTTTATTCAACCAATTTTAACACAAAGTAATGATAAGTGAAACAAAACTTATATACAAAAATAGGTACATTTTGCACTTATCAAACTCTCCCCAACTTACATAATTGTTTGTCCACAAACAAGAATCAAACAAACTTGAAAATGCACAAGCAATATCCAAAGAATGACGAATCAACAGGTTTTAAAAAACGGAAACGAATGAATGGTTCAAATGAAAACGGTACACACAAAAAGTAAATACTTACCACTAAACTACGACGGCAACATAGTCACGAAACAAATGCAAAATACAAAAATCATGCCAAAAATTCTAAAACAACACAAGTTCCAAAGTGAATCACACCTAGTAAAAACAATCATCGGTAGATGAAAAACACACAATAAGGTACTTTACACTCACACAACATTCATGCAAACAAAAGACTAAATTATGCATACATCCACAAATTCATATTGAACATACAAAGGCACGAATCACAAGGACTTTCAAGGTTGTAGCGTGGTCGGGTAAACAAACAAGGGGCAATTTCTAAAGGTAATTGAAACAAAAACTTGCCTAAACCTAAGAGAGTGATCAACTCACAAAGACTAAAACACCAAATTCCAATCAACTTCTTCCACAATCCCAAGTGTTACACAACACACAATACTTATTTAGCACAATTATTGAAACTCTTTTTGTTTCCTTTTTCAAGGATTTTTCTTTTTCTTCTTCTTTTCTTTCTTTTTCTCTTTCACAAATTTTTCTCTTTTTTCTTTTCTTTTTCAATCCGCATAGAATCCAACCAATGAGTACATAATCATTCTCTCCCCAACTTGAATTCAACCGCACCATCATGTGAATACTCCCTACTTTCTAAGGCAAGGAAAAAATCCATACAACAACACAAAGTTGAGGTCCAAGAAAAAAACAAAATACATTCAAAAATAAGTGAACTAAATACTCATAGACAAACATTAAGTTCAAATAGAAACATGGATCAAAAAGCTCAAAGGGGTTACGAATTCTCACACACTCACAAGGTGAATTGACTATTTGGCTAGGGTGGTTGTGTTCAAAATGAAACAATTGCCTTGATCCTTTTCATGCGTTCATATAATCAACACAAACAAAAGATTCAACATAATAAAATCCAGTTAGAACAAGAATGTTGGTTCTCCGCGCATATATGAACAATGGAAAGCCACCTCACAAAAAGGTTGGGAACTAAAGTGATTCACAATAGAACAAGTATACAAAAGAATGAATGGCATGGAAGTTTGTAAAAAGCCTAAGTATCATGAATATGCTAAAGTATAGAAAGCGATAAACACATACCTCGGACGTGTACAAAACTTAACAAAATCATTACCATACATCTGCAAGTTGAAACGAACCAACTTGGAAAATCACAAAAGCATCCTCAAGTTACTCAAAACAAGCTCATTGACAAACACAAAGACCATTAATATAAACAAACTGAAAAAACTGGTAGAAAATTCATTAAACAAGTTGTAAAGTGAAGATTTGAGAATTTACGAAAAATTCGAGTACAACTTGTTTAATGAATACTCACCACACTACCTAAACTAAACAACAACAAAAGAAAAGAATACACCGTGCTTGTTTTACGTCGTAAGCTCGACGCTTTTACGGTGCTTAGCTAGCAACTTCCTCTCTTCATGCCATGGTGATGTCTCACCGCGCAACCAAAAGCAAGCGTCCTAACCAACCACTTGAACAAACGTCAAAATGTTCAAGTATCAATATAAACAAGTGAAAATATACAATATATACGATATCTACAAAACTCAAAAACAAAGAAACTATCGCAATGTGATTCAATATCAAAACCAATCCCCGGCAACGGCGCCATTTTGTTGGTTGCAGAATAGGGCAAGCAGCAAAAATATTTATTTTCGGAAGAATTCCCTCCGGGATTTATGTCGTGTCCACAGAGATCGGTTCGAGGGAAAGAATGCTGTTCGACAGTCTCTGTGTTTATGAGTTTGGATTAAATTGGTTTCAAACAAGAAAACAGAAAAGTAAACATTAAAACAAATTCATTCTTCAGAGAGAAAAACTCGTCCGGCAATGCATATAAATCACTCCTCACAAACTTAAACTTACCGACCAGTTATACTCCACCTACAATACTCCTTAATATCACCCAGCATCGCTCACAACAAAGGTTATGTCTAACGCACAGTTGAGATACCAACCGTGTCACTCTCTTCGTCACTCTCGCGAGCGAAGCCTCGAAACACGGAAGGCATTAAGCTTCGACACCCATACAGATTGTTAGCCCTAAATCTATCTCTAGAATCCAGAAACTAACAGACAATCATCCCTAATCGAAGTTCGCGAAGGTTATGTCTAACGCAACTCAAACCCCGTGCATAAAGCAAAAATCAGAGACAATCACCAATAAAGATTTGTAAAGCAAGTTTTATACAACGCCATGGGCGACAAATATACATGAGATCATAGCCAATACATATACAAACCCAACATAGAAGGAAAACACAAAGAAGAAAAGAAATGAACCAAACACTTCACGGATTGTCGGAGCCGATCGATGAGAAATCCACCTCGGATCATCCACATGCAAGCTTCCATGTTGTTTTCTAAGCTAATCTACTGAAAAAATGAAGTTTGATGGAGTTGGAGCAAGAATCCCCAAAACCATAACCTAAAAAATGATGAAAAATGACTAAAATAGGCAAAAGTTACTGCCCAGGTTCGCACTGCGAGTCCCCGTTCGCACTGCGAACATGACAGCAAACCAGAATTTGTTTTGATCATAACTCATGAACCGTAACTCCGATTGACGCACGGTTTGAAGCGTTGGAAAGCTTATTAAATGCTCTTTATGAATATAGAAAAATCCCATTGCTGGAACACCTGTAAAAATAAATGAAAATCAATTAAACTCAATGATATTTACACGGTACAGCACTATACACCGAAAACGTAAAGTAAACGTATTTACGAACAAAGCGGGGTTTATTCAACCAATTTTAACACAAAGTAATGATAAGTGAAACAAAACTTATATACAAAAATAGGTACATTTTGCACTTATCAAACTCTCCCCAACTTACATAATTGTTTGTCCACAAACAAGAATCAAACAAACTTGAAAATGCACAAGCAATATCCAAAGAATGACGAATCAACAGGTTTTAAAAAACGGAAACGAATGAATGGTTCAAATGAAAACGGTACACACAAAAAGTAAATACTTACCACTAAACTACGACGGCAACATAGTCACGAAACAAATGCAAAATACAAAAATCATGCCAAAAATTCTAAAACAACACAAGTTCCAAAGTGAATCACACCTAGTAAAAACAATCATCGGTAGATGAAAAACACACAATAAGGTACTTTACACTCACACAACATTCATGCAAACAAAAGACTAAATTATGCATACATCCACAAATTCATATTGAACATACAAAGGCACGAATCACAAGGACTTTCAAGGTTGTAGCGTGGTCGGGTAAACAAACAAGGGGCAATTTCTAAAGGTAATTGAAACAAAAACTTGCCTAAACCTAAGAGAGTGATCAACTCACAAAGACTCAAACACCAAATTCCAATCAACTTCTTCCACAATCCCAAGTGTTACACAACACACAATACTTATTTAGCACAATTATTGAAACTCTTTTTGTTTCCTTTTTCAAGGATTTTTCTTTTTCTTCTTCTTTTCTTTCTTTTTCTCTTTCACAAATTTTTCTCTTTTTTCTTTTCTTTTTCAATCCGCATAGAATCCAACCAATGAGTACATAATCATTCTCTCCCCAACTTGAATTCAACCGCACCATCATGTGAATACTCCCTACTTTCTAAGGCAAGGAAAAAATCCATACAACAACACAAAGTTGAGGTCCAAGAAAAAAACAAAATACATTCAAAAATAAGTGAACTAAATACTCATAGACAAACATTAAGTTCAAATAGAAACATGGATCAAAAAGCTCAAAGGGGTTACGAATTCTCACACACTCACAAGGTGAATTGACTATTTGGCTAGGGTGGTTGTGTTCAAAATGAAACAATTGCCTTGATCCTTTTCATGCGTTCATATAATCAACACAAACAAAAGATTCAACATAATAAAATCCAGTTAGAACAAGAATGTTGGTTCTCCGCGCATATATGAACAATGGAAAGCCACCTCACAAAAAGGTTGGGAACTAAAGTGATTCACAATAGAACAAGTATACAAAAGAATGAATGGCATGGAAGTTTGTAAAAAGCCTAAGTATCATGAATATGCTAAAGTATAGAAAGCGATAAACACATACCTCGGACGTGTACAAAACTTAACAAAATCATTACCATACATCCGCAAGTTGAAACGAACCAACTTGGAAAATCACAAAAGCATCCTCAAGTAACTCAAAACAAGCTCATTGACAAACACAAAGACCATTAATATAAACAAACTAAAAAAACTGGTAGAAAATTCATTAAACAAGTTGTAAAGTGAAGATTTAAGAATTTACGAAAAATTCGAGTACAACTTGTTTAATGAATACTCACCACACTACCTAAACTAAACAACAACAAAAGAAAAGAATACACCGTGCTTGTTTTACGTCGTAAGCTCGACGCTTTTACGGTGCTTAGCTAGCAACTTCCTCTCTTCATGCCATGGTGATGTCTCACCGCGCAACCAAAAGCAAGCGTCCTAACCAACCACTTGAACAAACGTCAAAATGTACAAGTATCAATATAAACAAGTGAAAATATACAATATATACGATATCTACAAAACTCAAAAACAAAGAAACTATCGCAATGTGATTCAATATCAAAACCAATCCCCGGCAACGGCGCCATTTTGTTGGTTGCAGAATAGGGCAAGCAGCAAAAATATTTATTTTCGGAAGAATTCCCTCCGGGATTTATGTCGTGTCCACAGAGATCGGTTCGAGGGAAAGAATGCTGTTCGACAGTCTCTGTGTTTATGAGTTTGGATTAAATTGGTTTCAAACAAGAAAACAGAAAAGTAAACATTAAAACAAATTCATTCTTCAGAGAGAAAAACTCGTCCGGCAATGCATATAAATCACTCCTCACAAACTTAAACTTACCGACCAGTTATACTCCACCTACAATACTCCTTAATATCACCCAGCATCGCTCACAACAAAGGTTATGTCTAACGCACAGTTGAGATACCAACCGTGTCACTCTCTTCGTCACTCTCGCGAGCGAAGCCTCGAAACACGGAAGGCATTAAGCTTCGACACCCATACAGATTGTTAGCCCTAAATCTATCTCTAGAATCCAGAAACTAACAGACAATCATCCCTAATCGAAGTTCGCGAAGGTTATGTCTAACGCAACTCAAACCCCGTGCATAAAGCAAAAATCAGAGACAATCACCAATAAAGATTTGTAAAGCAAGTTTTATACAACGCCATGGGCGACAAATATACATGAGATCATAGCCAATACATATACAAACCCAACATAGAAGGAAAACACAAAGAAGAAAAGAAATGAACCAAACACTTCACGGATTGTCGGAGCCGATCGATGAGAAATCCACCTCGGATCATCCACATGCAAGCTTCCATGTTGTTTTCTAAGCTAATCTACTGAAAAAATGAAGTTTGATGGAGTTGGAGCAAGAATCCCCAAAACCATAACCTAAAAAATGATGAAAAATGACTAAAATAGGCAAAAGTTACGGCCCATGTTCGCACTGCGAGTCCCCGTTCGCACTGCGAACATGACAGCAAACCAGAATTTGTTTTGATCATAACTCATGAACCGTAACTCCGATTGACGCACGGTTTGAAGCGTTGGAAAGCTTATTAAATGCTCTTTATGAATATAGAAAAATCCCATTGCTGGAACACCTGTAAAAATAAATGAAAATCAATTAAACTCAATGATATTTACACGGTACAGCACTATACACCGAAAACGTAAAGTAAACGTATTTACGAACAAAGCGGGGTTTATTCAACCAATTTTAACACAAAGTAATGATAAGTGAAACAAAACTTATATACAAAAATAGGTACATTTTGCACTTATCAAACTCTCCCCAACTTACATAATTGTTTGTCCACAAACAAGAATCAAACAAACTTGAAAATGCACAAGCAATATCCAAAGAATGACGAATCAACAGGTTTTAAAAAACAGAAACGAATGAATGGTTCAAATGAAAACGGTACACACAAAAAGTAAATACTTACCACTAAACTACGACGGCAACATAGTCACGAAACAAATGCAAAATACAAAAATCATGCCAAAAATTCTAAAACAACACAAGTTCCAAAGTGAATCACACCTAGTAAAAACAATCATCGGTAGATGAAAAACACACAATAAGGTACTTTACACTCACACAACATTCATGCAAACAAAAGACTAAATTATGCATACATCCACAAATTCATATTGAACATACAAAGGCACGAATCACAAGGACTTTCAAGGTTGTAGCGTGGTCGGGTAAACAAACAAGGGGCAATTTCTAAAGGTAATTGAAACAAAAACTTGCCTAAACCTAAGAGAGTGATCAACTCACAAAGACTCAAACACCAAATTCCAATCAACTTCTTCCACAATCCCAAGTGTTACACAACACACAATACTTATTTAGCACAATTATTGAAACTCTTTTTGTTTCCTTTTTCAAGGATTTTTCTTTTTCTTCTTCTTTTCTTTCTTTTTCTCTTTCACAAATTTTTCTCTTTTTTCTTTTCTTTTTCAATCCGCATAGAATCCAACCAATGAGTACATAATCATTCTCTCCCCAACTTGAATTCAACCGCACCATCATGTGAATACTCCCTACTTTCTAAGGCAAGGAAAAAATCCATACAACAACACAAAGTTGAGGTCCAAGAAAAAAACAAAATACATTCAAAAATAAGTGAACTAAATACTCATAGACAAACATTAAGTTCAAATAGAAACATGGATCAAAAAGCTCAAAGGGGTTACGAATTCTCACACACTCACAAGGTGAATTGACTATTTGGCTAGGGTGGTTGTGTTCAAAATGAAACAATTGCCTTGATCCTTTTCATGCGTTCATATAATCAACACAAACAAAAGATTCAACATAATAAAATCCAGTTAGAACAAGAATGTTGGTTCTCCGCGCATATATGAACAATGGAAAGCCACCTCACAAAAAGGTTGGGAACTAAAGTGATTCACAATAGAACAAGTATACAAAAGAATGAATGGCATGGAAGTTTGTAAAAAGCCTAAGTATCATGAATATGCTAAAGTATAGAAAGCGATAAACACATACCTCGGACGTGTACAAAACTTAACAAAATCATTACCATACATCCGCAAGTTGAAACGAACCAACTTGGAAAATCACAAAAGCATCCTCAAGTTACTCAAAACAAGCTCATTGACAAACACAAAGACCATTAATATAAACAAACTGAAAAAACTGGTAGAAAATTCATTAAACAAGTTGTAAAGTGAAGATTTGAGAATTTACGAAAAATTCGAGTACAACTTGTTTAATGAATACTCACCACACTACCTAAACTAAACAACAACAAAAGAAAAGAATACACCGTGCTTGTTTTACGTCGTAAGCTCGACGCTTTTACGGTGCTTAGCTAGCAACTTCCTCTCTTCATGCCATGGTGATGTCTCACCGCGCAACCAAAAGCAAGCGTCCTAACCAACCACTTGAACAAACGTCAAAATGTTCAAGTATCAATATAAACAAGTGAAAATATACAATATATACGATATCTACAAAACTCAAAAACAAAGAAACTATCGCAATGTGATTCAATATCAAAACCAATCCCCGGCAACGGCGCCATTTTGTTGGTTGCAGAATAGGGCAAGCAGCAAAAATATTTATTTTCGGAAGAATTCCCTCCGGGATTTATGTCGTGTCCACAGAGATCGGTTCGAGGGAAAGAATGCTGTTCGACAGTCTCTGCGTTTATGAGTTTGGATTAAATTGGTTTCAAACAAGAAAACAGAAAAGTAAACATTAAAACAAATTCATTCTTCAGAGAGAAAAACTCGTCCGGCAATGCATATAAATCACTCCTCACAAACTTAAACTTACCGACCAGTTATACTCCACCTACAATACTCCTTAATATCACCCAGCATCGCTCACAACAAAGGTTATGTCTAACGCACAGTTGAGATACCAACCGTGTCACTCTCTTCGTCACTCTCGCGAGCGAAGCCTCGAAACACGGAAGGCATTAAGCTTCGACACCCATACAGATTGTTAGCCCTAAATCTATCTCTAGAATCCAGAAACTAACAGACAATCATCCCTAATCGAAGTTCGCGAAGGTTATGTCTAACGCAACTCAAACCCCGTGCATAAAGCAAAAATCAGAGACAATCACCAATAAAGATTTGTAAAGCAAGTTTTATACAACGCCATGGGCGACAAATATACATGAGATCATAGCCAATACATATACAAACCCAACATAGAAGGAAAACACAAAGAAGAAAAGAAATGAACCAAACACTTCACGGATTGTCGGAGCCGATCGATGAGAAATCCACCTCGGATCATCCACATGCAAGCTTCCATGTTGTTTTCTAAGCTAATCTACTGAAAAAATGAAGTTTGATGGAGTTGGAGCAAGAATCCCCAAAACCATAACCTAAAAAATGATGAAAAATGACTAAAATAGGCAAAAGTTACTGCCCATGTTCGCACTGCGAGTCCCCGTTCGCACTGCGAACATGACAGCAAACCAGAATTTGTTTTGATCATAACTCATGAACCGTAACTCCGATTGACGCACGGTTTGAAGCGTTGGAAAGCTTATTAAATGCTCTTTATGAATATAGAAAAATCCCATTGCTGGAACACCTGTAAAAATAAATGAAAATCAATTAAACTCAATGATATTTACACGGTACAACACTATACACCGAAAACGTAAAGTAAACGTATTTACGAACAAAGCGGGGTTTATTCAACCAATTTTAACACAAAGTAATGATAAGTGAAACAAAACTTATATACAAAAATAGGTACATTTTGCACTTATCAAACTCTCCCCAACTTACATAATTGTTTGTCCACAAACAAGAATCAAACAAACTTGAAAATGTACAAGCAATATCCAAAGAATGACGAATCAACAGGTTTTAAAAAACGGAAACGAATGAATGGTTCAAATGAAAACGGTACACACAAAAAGTAAATACTTACCACTAAACTACGACGGCAACATAGTCACGAAACAAATGCAAAATACAAAAATCATGCCAAAAATTCTAAAACAACACAAGTTCCAAAGTGAATCACACCTAGTAAAAACAATCATCGGTAGATGAAAAACACACAATAAGGTACTTTACACTCACACAACATTCATGCAAACAAAAGACTAAATTATGCATACATCCACAAATTCATATTGAACATACAAAGGCACGAATCACAAGGACTTTCAAGGTTGTAGCGTGGTCGGGTAAACAAACAAGGGGCAATTTCTAAAGGTAATTGAAACAAAAACTTGCCTAAACCTAAGAGAGTGATCAACTCACAAAGACTAAAACACCAAATTCCAATCAACTTCTTCCACAATCCCAAGTGTTACACAACACACAATACTTATTTAGCACAATTATTGAAACTCTTTTTGTTTCCTTTTTCAAGGATTTTTCTTTTTCTTCTTCTTTTCTTTCTTTTTCTCTTTCACAAATTTTTCTCTTTTTTCTTTTCTTTTTCAATCCGCATAGAATCCAACCAATGAGTACATAATCATTCTCTCCCCAACTTAAATTCAACCGCACCATCATGTGAATACTCCCTACTTTCTAAGGCAAGGAAAAAATCCATACAACAACACAAAGTTGAGGTCCAAGAAAAAAACAAAATACATTCAAAAATAAGTGAACTAAATACTCATAGACAAACATTAAGTTCAAATAGAAACATGGATCAAAAAGCTCAAAGGGGTTACGAATTCTCACACACTCACAAGGTGAATTGACTATTTGGCTAGGGTGGTTGTGTTCAAAATGAAACAATTGCCTTGATCCTTTTCATGCGTTCATATAATCAACACAAACAAAAGATTCAACATAATAAAATCCAGTTAGAACAAGAATGTTGGTTCTCCGCGCATATATGAACAATGGAAAGCCACCTCACAAAAAGGTTGGGAACTAAAGTGATTCACAATAGAACAAGTATACAAAAGAATGAATGGCATGGAAGTTTGTAAAAAGCCTAAGTATCATGAATATGCTAAAGTATAGAAAGCGATAAACACATACCTCGGACGTGTACAAAACTTAACAAAATCATTACCATACATCCGCAAGTTGAAACGAACCAACTTGGAAAATCACAAAAGCATCCTCAAGTTACTCAAAACAAGCTCATTGACAAACACAAAGACCATTAATATAAACAAACTGAAAAAACTGGTAGAAAATTCATTAAACAAGTTGTAAAGTGAAGATTTGAGAATTTACGAAAAATTCGAGTACAACTTGTTTAATGAATACTCACCACACTACCTAAACTAAACAACAACAAAAGAAAAGAATACACCGTGCTTGTTTTACGTCGTAAGCTCGACGCTTTTACGGTGCTTAGCTAGCAACTTCCTCTCTTCATGCCATGGTGATGTCTCACCGCGCAACCAAAAGCAAGCGTCCTAACCAACCACTTGAACAAACGTCAAAATGTTCAAGTATCAATATAAACAAGTGAAAATATACAATATATACGATATCTACAAAACTCAAAAACAAAGAAACTATCGCAATGTGATTCAATATCAAAACCAATCCCCGGCAACGGCGCCATTTTGTTGGTTGCAGAATAGGGCAAGCAGCAAAAATATTTATTTTCGGAAGAATTCCCTCCGGGATTTATGTCGTGTCCACAGAGATCGGTTCGAGGGAAAGAATGCTGTTCGACAGTCTCTGCGTTTATGAGTTTGGATTAAATTGGTTTCAAACAAGAAAACAGAAAAGTAAACATTAAAACAAATTCATTCTTCAGAGAGAAAAACTCGTCCGGCAATGCATATAAATCACTCCTCACAAACTTAAACTTACCGACCAGTTATACTCCACCTACAATACTCCTTAATATCACCCAGCATCGCTCACAACAAAGGTTATGTCTAACGCACAGTTGAGATACCAACCGTGTCACTCTCTTCGTCACTCTCGCGAGCGAAGCCTCGAAACACGGAAGGCATTAAGCTTCGACACCCATACAGATTGTTAGCCCTAAATCTATCTCTAGAATCCAGAAACTAACAGACAATCATCCCTAATCGAAGTTCGCGAAGGTTATGTCTAACGCAACTCAAACCCCGTGCATAAAGCAAAAATCAGAGACAATCACCAATAAAGATTTGTAAAGCAAGTTTTATACAACGCCATGGGCGACAAATATACATGAGATCATAGCCAATACATATACAAACCCAACATAGAAGGAAAACACAAAGAAGAAAAGAAATGAACCAAACACTTCACGGATTGTCGGAGCCGATCGATGAGAAATCCACCTCGGATCATCCACATGCAAGCTTCCATGTTGTTTTCTAAGCTAATCTACTGAAAAAATGAAGTTTGATGGAGTTGGAGCAAGAATCCCCAAAACCATAACCTAAAAAATGATGAAAAATGACTAAAATAGGCAAAAGTTACTGCCCAGGTTCGCACTGCGAGTCCCCGTTCGCACTGCGAACATGACAGCAAACCAGAATTTGTTTTGATCATAACTCATGAACCGTAACTCCGATTGACGCACGGTTTGAAGCGTTGGAAAGCTTATTAAATGCTCTTTATGAATATAGAAAAATCCCATTGCTGGAACACCTGTAAAAATAAATGAAAATCAATTAAACTCAATGATATTTACACGGTACAACACTATACACCGAAAACGTAAAGTAAACGTATTTACGAACAAAGCGGGGTTTATTCAACCAATTTTAACACAAAGTAATGATAAGTGAAACAAAACTTATATACAAAAATAGGTACATTTTGCACTTATCAAACTCTCCCCAACTTACATAATTGTTTGTCCACAAACAAGAATCAAACAAACTTGAAAATGCACAAGCAATATCCAAAGAATGACGAATCAACAGGTTTTAAAAAACGGAAACGAATGAATGGTTCAAATGAAAACGGTACACACAAAAAGTAAATACTTACCACTAAACTACGACGGCAACATAGTCACGAAACAAATGCAAAATACAAAAATCATGCCAAAAATTCTAAAACAACACAAGTTCCAAAGTGAATCACACCTAGTAAAAACAATCATCGGTAGATGAAAAACACACAATAAGGTACTTTACACTCACACAACATTCATGCAAACAAAAGACTAAATTATGCATACATCCACAAATTCATATTGAACATACAAAGGCACGAATCACAAGGACTTTCAAGGTTGTAGCGTGGTCGGGTAAACAAACAAGGGGCAATTTCTAAAGGTAATTGAAACAAAAACTTGCCTAAACCTAAGAGAGTGATCAACTCACAAAGACTCAAACACCAAATTCCAATCAACTTCTTCCACAATCCCAAGTGTTACACAACACACAATACTTATTTAGCACAATTATTGAAACTCTTTTTGTTTCCTTTTTCAAGGATTTTTCTTTTTCTTCTTCTTTTCTTTCTTATTCTCTTTCACAAATTTTTCTCTTTTTTCTTTTCTTTTTCAATCCGCATAGAATCCAACCAATGAGTACATAATCATTCTCTCCCCAACTTGAATTCAACCGCACCATCATGTGAATACTCCCTACTTTCTAAGGCAAGGAAAAAATCCATACAACAACACAAAGTTGAGGTCCAAGAAAAAAACAAAATACATTCAAAAATAAGTGAACTAAATACTCATAGACAAACATTAAGTTCAAATAGAAACATGGATCAAAAAGCTCAAAGGGGTTACGAATTCTCACACACTCACAAGGTGAATTGACTATTTGGCTAGGGTGGTTGTGTTCAAAATGAAACAATTGCCTTGATCCTTTTCATGCGTTCATATAATCAACACAAACAAAAGATTCAACATAATAAAATCCAGTTAGAACAAGAATGTTGGTTCTCCGCGCATATATGAACAATGGAAAGCCACCTCACAAAAAGGTTGGGAACTAAAGTGATTCACAATAGAACAAGTATACAAAAGAATGAATGGCATGGAAGTTTGTAAAAAGCCTAAGTATCATGAATATGCTAAAGTATAGAAAGCGATAAACACATACCTCGGACGTGTACAAAACTTAACAAAATCATTACCATACATCCGCAAGTTGAAACGAACCAACTTGGAAAATCACAAAAGCATCCTCAAGTAACTCAAAACAAGCTCATTGACAAACACAAAGACCATTAATATAAACAAACTAAAAAAACTGGTAGAAAATTCATTAAACAAGTTGTAAAGTGAAGATTTGAGAATTTACGAAAAATTCGAGTACAACTTGTTTAATGAATACTCACCACACTACCTAAACTAAACAACAACAAAAGAAAAGAATACACCGTGCTTGTTTTACGTCGTAAGCTCGACGCTTTTACGGTGCTTAGCTAGCAACTTCCTCTCTTCATGCCATGGTGATGTCTCACCGCGCAACCAAAAGCAAGCGTCCTAACCAACCACTTGAACAAACGTCAAAATGTACAAGTATCAATATAAACAAGTGAAAATATACAATATATACGATATCTACAAAACTCAAAAACAAAGAAACTATCGCAATGTGATTCAATATCAAAACCAATCCCCGGCAACGGCGCCATTTTGTTGGTTGCAGAATAGGGCAAGCAGCAAAAATATTTATTTTCGGAAGAATTCCCTCCGGGATTTATGTCGTGTCCACAGAGATCGGTTCGAGGGAAAGAATGCTGTTCGACAGTCTCTGTGTTTATGAGTTTGGATTAAATTGGTTTCAAACAAGAAAACAGAAAAGTAAACATTAAAAAAATTCATTCTTCAGAGAGAAAAACTCGTCCGGCAATGCATATAAATCACTCCTCACAAACTTAAACTTACCGACCAGTTATACTCCACCTACAATACTCCTTAATATCACCCATCATCGCTCACAACAAAGGTTATGTCTAACGCACAGTTGAGATACCAACCGTGTCACTCTCTTCGTCACTCTCGCGAGCGAAGCCTCGAAACACGGAAGGCATTAAGCTTCGACACCCATACAGATTGTTAGCCCTAAATCTATCTCTAGAATCCAGAAACTAACAGACAATCATCCCTAATCAAAGTTCGCGAAGGTTATGTCTAACGCAACTCAAACCCCGTGCATAAAGCAAAAATCAGAGACAATCACCAATAAAGATTTGTAAAGCAAGTTTTATACAACGCCATGGGCGACAAATATACATGAGATCATAGCCAATACATATACAAACCCAACATAGAAGGAAAACACAAAGAAGAAAAGAAATGAACCAAACACTTCACGGATTGTCGGAGCCGATCGATGAGAAATCCACCTCGGATCATCCACATGCAAGCTTCCATGTTGTTTTCTAAGCTAATCTACTGAAAAAATGAAGTTTGATGGAGTTGGAGCAAGAATACCCAAAACCATAACCTAAAAAATGATGAAAAATGACTAAAATAGGCAAAAGTTACTGCCCAGGTTCGCACTGCGAGTCCCCGTTCGCACTGCGAACATGACAGCAAACCAGAATTTGTTTTGATCATAACTCATGAACCGTAACTCCGATTGACGCACGGTTTGAAGCGTTGGAAAGCTTATTAAATGCTCTTTATGAATATAGAAAAATCCCATTGCTGGAACACCTGTAAAAATAAATGAAAATCAATTAAACTCAATGATATTTACACGGTACAGCACTATACACCGAAAACGTAAAGTAAACGTATTTACGAACAAAGCGGGGTTTATTCAACCAATTTTAACACAAAGTAATGATAAGTGAAACAAAACTTATATACAAAAATAGGTACATTTTGCACTTATCAAACTCTCCCCAACTTACATAATTGTTTGTCCACAAACAAGAATCAAACAAACTTGAAAATGCACAAGCAATATCCAAAGAATGACGAATCAACAGGTTTTAAAAAACGGAAACGAATGAATGGTTCAAATGAAAACGGTACACACAAAAAGTAAATACTTACCACTAAACTACGACGGCAACATAGTCACGAAACAAATGCAAAATACAAAAATCATGCCAAAAATTCTAAAACAACACAAGTTCCAAAGTGAATCACACCTAGTAAAAACAATCATCGGTAGATGAAAAACACACAATAAGGTACTTTACACTCACACAACATTCATGCAAACAAAAGACTAAATTATGCATACATCCACAAATTCATATTGAACATACAAAGGCACGAATCACAAGGACTTTCAAGGTTGTAGCGTGGTCGGGTAAACAAACAAGGGGCAATTTCTAAAGGTAATTGAAACAAAAACTTGCCTAAACCTAAGAGAGTGATCAACTCACAAAGACTCAAACACCAAATTCCAATCAACTTCTTCCACAATCCCAAGTGTTACACAACACACAATACTTATTTAGCACAATTATTGAAACTCTTTTTGTTTCCTTTTTCAAGGATTTTTCTTTTTCTTCTTCTTTTCTTTCTTATTCTCTTTCACAAATTTTTCTCTTTTTTCTTTTCTTTTTCAATCCGCATAGAATCCAACCAATGAGTACATAATCATTCTCTCCCCAACTTGAATTCAACCGCACCATCATGTGAATACTCCCTACTTTCTAAGGCAAGGAAAAAATCCATACAACAACACAAAGTTGAGGTCCAAGAAAAAAACAAAATACATTCAAAAATAAGTGAACTAAATACTCATAGACAAACATTAAGTTCAAATAGAAACATGGATCAAAAAGCTCAAAGGGGTTACGAATTCTCACACACTCACAAGGTGAATTGACTATTTGGCTAGGGTGGTTGTGTTCAAAATGAAACAATTGCCTTGATCCTTTTCATGCGTTCATATAATCAACACAAACAAAAGATTCAACATAATAAAATCCAGTTAGAACAAGAATGTTGGTTCTCCGCGCATATATGAACAATGGAAAGCCACCTCACAAAAAGGTTGGGAACTAAAGTGATTCACAATAGAACAAGTATACAAAAGAATGAATGGCATGGAAGTTTGTAAAAAGCCTAAGTATCATGAATATGCTAAAGTATAGAAAGCGATAAACACATACCTCGGACGTGTACAAAACTTAACAAAATCATTACCATACATCCGCAAGTTGAAACGAACCAACTTGGAAAATCACAAAAGCATCCTCAAGTAACTCAAAACAAGCTCATTGACAAACACAAAGACCATTAATATAAACAAACTAAAAAAACTGGTAGAAAATTCATTAAACAAGTTGTAAAGTGAAGATTTGAGAATTTACGAAAAATTCGAGTACAACTTGTTTAATGAATACTCACCACACTACCTAAACTAAACAACAACAAAAGAAAAGAATACACCGTGCTTGTTTTACGTCGTAAGCTCGACGCTTTTACGGTGCTTAGCTAGCAACTTCCTCTCTTCATGCCATGGTGATGTCTCACCGCGCAACCAAAAGCAAGCGTCCTAACCAACCACTTGAACAAACGTCAAAATGTACAAGTATCAATATAAACAAGTGAAAATATACAATATATACGATATCTACAAAACTCAAAAACAAAGAAACTATCGCAATGTGATTCAATATCAAAACCAATCCCCGGCAACGGCGCCATTTTGTTGGTTGCAGAATAGGGCAAGCAGCAAAAATATTTATTTTCGGAAGAATTCCCTCCGGGATTTATGTCGTGTCCACAGAGATCGGTTCGAGGGAAAGAATGCTGTTCGACAGTCTCTGTGTTTATGAGTTTGGATTAAATTGGTTTCAAACAAGAAAACAGAAAAGTAAACATTAAAACAAATTCATTCTTCAGAGAGAAAAACTCGTCCGGCAATGCATATAAATCACTCCTCACAAACTTAAACTTACCGACCAGTTATACTCCACCTACAATACTCCTTAATATCACCCAGCATCGCTCACAACAAAGGTTATGTCTAACGCACAGTTGAGATGCCAACCGTGTCACTCTCTTCGTCACTCTCGCGAGCGAAGCCTCGAAACACGGAAGGCATTAAGCTTCGACACCCATACAGATTGTTAGCCCTAAATCTATCTCTAGAATCCAGAAACTAACAGACAATCATCCCTAATCGAAGTTCGCGAAGGTTATGTCTAACGCAACTCAAACCCCGTGCATAAAGCAAAAATCAGAGACAATCACCAATAAAGATTTGTAAAGCAAGTTTTATACAACGCCATGGGCGACAAATATACATGAGATCATAGCCAATACATATACAAACCCAACATAGAAGGAAAACACAAAGAAGAAAAGAAATGAACCAAACACTTCACGGATTGTCAGAGCCGATCGATGAGAAATCCACCTCGGATCATCCACATGCAAGCTTCCATGTTGTTTTCTAAGCTAATCTACTGAAAAAATGAAGTTTGATGGAGTTGGAGCAAGAATCCCCAAAACCATAACCTAAAAAATGATGAAAAATGACTAAAATAGGCAAAAGTTACTGCCCAGGTTCGCACTGCGAGTCCCCGTTCGCACTGCGAACATGACAGCAAACCAGAATTTGTTTTGATCATAACTCATGAACCGTAACTCCGATTGACGCACGGTTTGAAGCGTTGGAAAGCTTATTAAATGCTCTTTATGAATATAGAAAAATCCCATTGCTGGAACACCTGTAAAAATAAATGAAAATCAATTAAACTCAATGATATTTACACGGTACATCACTATACACCGAAAACGTAAAGTAAACGTATTTACGAACAAAGCGTGGTTTATTCAACCAATTTTAACACAAAGTAATGATAAGTGAAACAAAACTTATATACAAAAATAGGTACATTTTGCACTTATCAAACTCTCCCCAACTTACATAATTGTTTGTCCACAAACAAGAATCAAACAAACTTGAAAATGCACAAGCAATATCCAAAGAATGACGAATCAACAGGTTTTAAAAAACGGAAACGAATGAATGGTTCAAATGAAAACGGTACACACAAAAAGTAAATACTTACCACTAAACTACGACGGCAACATAGTCACGAAACAAATGCAAAATACAAAAATCATGCCAAAAATTCTAAAACAACACAAGTTCCAAAGTGAATCACACCTAGTAAAAACAATCATCGGTAGATGAAAAACACACAATAAGGTACTTTACACTCACACAACATTCATGCAAACAAAAGACTAAATTATGCATACATCCACAAATTCATATTGAACATACAAAGGCACGAATCACAAGGACTTTCAAGGTTGTAGCGTGGTCGGGTAAACAAACAAGGGGCAATTTCTAAAGGTAATTGAAACAAAAACTTGCCTAAACCTAAGAGAGTGATCAACTCACAAAGACTCAAACACCAAATTCCAATCAACTTCTTCCACAATCCCAAGTGTTACACAACACACAATACTTATTTAGCACAATTATTGAAACTCTTTTTGTTTCCTTTTTCAAGGATTTTTCTTTTTCTTCTTCTTTTCTTTCTTTTTCTCTTTCACAAATTTTTCTCTTTTTTCTTTTCTTTTTCAATCCGCATAGAATCCAACCAATGAGTACATAATCATTCTCTCCCCAACTTGAATTCAACCGCACCATCATGTGAATACTCCCTACTTTCTAAGGCAAGGAAAAAATCCATACAACAACACAAAGTTGAGGTCCAAGAAAAAAACAAAATACATTCAAAAATAAGTGAACTAAATACTCATAGACAAACATTAAGTTCAAATAGAAACATGGATCAAAAAGCTCAAAGGGGTTACGAATTCTCACACACTCACAAGGTGAATTGACTATTTGGCTAGGGTGGTTGTGTTCAAAATGAAACAATTGCCTTGATCCTTTTCATGCGTTCATATAATCAACACAAACAAAAGATTCAACATAATAAAATCCAGTTAGAACAAGAATGTTGGTTCTCCGCGCATATATGAACAATGGAAAGCCACCTCACAAAAAGGTTGGGAACTAAAGTGATTCACAATAGAACAAGTATACAAAAGAATGAATGGCATGGAAGTTTGTAAAAAGCCTAAGTATCATGAATATGCTAAAGTATAGAAAGCGATAAACACATACCTCGGACGTGTACAAAACTTAACAAAATCATTACCATACATCCGCAAGTTGAAACGAACCAACTTGGAAAATCACAAAAGCATCCTCAAGTAACTCAAAACAAGCTCATTGACAAACACAAAGACCATTAATATAAACAAACTAAAAAAACTGGTAGAAAATTCATTAAACAAGTTGTAAAGTGAAGATTTGAGAATTTACGAAAAATTCGAGTACAACTTGTTTAATGAATACTCACCACACTACCTAAACTAAACAACAACAAAAGAAAAGAATACACCGTGCTTGTTTTACGTCGTAAGCTCGACGCTTTTACGGTGCTTAGCTAGCAACTTCCTCTCTTCATGCCATGGTGATGTCTCACCGCGCAACCAAAAGCAAGCGTCCTAACCAACCACTTGAACAAACGTCAAAATGTACAAGTATCAATATAAACAAGTGAAAATATACAATATATACGATATCTACAAAACTCAAAAACAAAGAAACTATCGCAATGTGATTCAATATCAAAACCAATCCCCGGCAACGGCGCCATTTTGTTGGTTGCAGAATAGGGCAAGCAGCAAAAATATTTATTTTCGGAAGAATTCCCTCCGGGATTTATGTCGTGTCCACAGAGATCGGTTCGAGGGAAAGAATGCTGTTCGACAGTCTCTGTGTTTATGAGTTTGGATTAAATTGGTTTCAAACAAGAAAACAGAAAAGTAAACATTAAAACAAATTCATTCTTCAGAGAGAAAAACTCGTCCGGCAATGCATATAAATCACTCCTCACAAACTTAAACTTACCGACCAGTTATACTCCACCTACAATACTCCTTAATATCACCCAGCATCGCTCACAACAAAGGTTATGTCTAACGCACAGTTGAGATACCAACCGTGTCACTCTCTTCGTCACTCTCGCGAGCGAAGCCTCGAAACACGGAAGGCATTAAGCTTCGACACCCATACAGATTGTTAGCCCTAAATCTATCTCTAGAATCCAGAAACTAACAGACAATCATCCCTAATCGAAGTTCGCGAAGGTTATGTCTAACGCAACTCAAACCCCGTGCATAAAGCAAAAATCAGAGACAATCACCAATAAAGATTTGTAAAGCAAGTTTTATACAACGCCATGGGCGACAAATATACATGAGATCATAGCCAATACATATACAAACCCAACATAGAAGGAAAACACAAAGAAGAAAAGAAATGAACCAAACACTTCACGGATTGTCGGAGCCGATCGATGAGAAATCCACCTCGGATCATCCACATGCAAGCTTCCATGTTGTTTTCTAAGTTAATCTACTGAAAAAATGAAGTTTGATGGAGTTGGAGCAAGAATCCCCAAAACCATAACCTAAAAAATGATGAAAAATGACTAAAATAGGAAAAAGTTACTGCCCAGGTTCGCACTGCGAACATGACAGCAAACCAGAATTTGTTTTGATCATAACTCATGAACCGTAACTCCGATTGACGCACGGTTTGAAGCGTTGGAAAGCTTATTAAATGCTCTTTATGAATATAGAAAAATCCCATTGCTGGAACACCTGTAAAAATAAATGAAAATCAATTAAACTCAATGATATTTACACGGTACCGCACTATACACCGAAAACGTAAAGTAAACGTATTTACGAACAAAGCGGGGTTTATTCAACCAATTTTAACACAAAGTAATGATAAGTGAAACAAAACTTATATACAAAAATAGGTACATTTTGCACTTATCAAACTCTCCCCAACTTACATAATTGTTTGTCCACAAACAAGAATCAAACAAACTTGAAAATGCACAAGCAATATCCAAAGAATGACGAATCAACAGGTTTTAAAAAACGGAAACGAATGAATGGTTCAAATGAAAACGGTACACACAAAAAGTAAATACTTACCACTAAACTACGACGGCAACATAGTCACGAAACAAATGCAAAATACAAAAATCATGCCAAAAATTCTAAAACAACACAAGTTCCAAAGTGAATCACACCTAGTAAAAACAATCATCGGTAGATGAAAAACACACAATAAGGTACTTTACACTCACACAACATTCATGCAAACAAAAGACTAAATTATGCATACATCCACAAATTCATATTGAACATACAAAGGCACGAATCACAAGGACTTTCAAGGTTGTAGCGTGGTCGGGTAAACAAACAAGGGGCAATTTCTAAAGGTAATTGAAACAAAAACTTGCCTAAACCTAAGAGAGTGATCAACTCACAAAGACTCAAACACCAAATTCCAATCAACTTCTTCCACAATCCCAAGTGTTACACAACACACAATACTTATTTAGCACAATTATTGAAACTCTTTTTGTTTCCTTTTTCAAGGATTTTTCTTTTTCTTCTTCTTTTCTTTCTTTTTCTCTTTCACAAATTTTTCTCTTTTTTCTTTTCTTTTTCAATCCGCATAGAATCCAACCAATGAGTACATAATCATTCTCTCCCCAACTTGAATTCAACCGCACCATCATGTGAATACTCCCTACTTTCTAAGGCAAGGAAAAAATCCATACAACAACACAAAGTTGAGGTCCAAGAAAAAAACAAAATACATTCAAAAATAAGTGAACTAAATACTCATAGACAAACATTAAGTTCAAATAGAAACATGGATCAAAAAGCTCAAAGGGGTTACGAATTCTCACACACTCACAAGGTGAATTGACTATTTGGCTAGGGTGGTTGTGTTCAAAATGAAACAATTGCCTTGATCCTTTTCATGCGTTCATATAATCAACACAAACAAAAGATTCAACATAATAAAATCCAGTTAGAACAAGAATGTTGGTTCTCCGCGCATATATGAACAATGGAAAGCCACCTCACAAAAAGGTTTGGAACTAAAGTGATTCACAATAGAACAAGTATACAAAAGAATGAATGGCATGGAAGTTTGTAAAAAGCCTAAGTATCATGAATATGCTAAAGTATAGAAAGCGATAAACACATACCTCGGACGTGTACAAAACTTAACAAAATCATTACCATACATCCGCAAGTTGAAACGAACCAACTTGGAAAATCACAAAAGCATCCTCAAGTAACTCAAAACAAGCTCATTGACAAACACAAAGACCATTAATATAAACAAACTAAAAAAACTGGTAGAAAATTCATTAAACAAGTTGTAAAGTGAAGATTTGAGAATTTACGAAAAATTCGAGTACAACTTGTTTAATGAATACTCACCACACTACCTAAACTAAACAACAACAAAAGAAAAGAATACACCGTGCTTGTTTTACGTCGTAAGCTCGACGCTTTTACGGTGCTTAGCTAGCAACTTCCTCTCTTCATGCCATGGTGATGTCTCACCGCGCAACCAAAAGCAAGCGTCCTAACCAACCACTTGAACAAACGTCAAAATGTACAAGTATCAATATAAACAAGTGAAAATATACAATATATACGATATCTACAAAACTCAAAAACAAAGAAACTATCGCAATGTGATTCAATATCAAAACCAATCCCCGGCAACGGCGCCATTTTGTTGGTTGCAGAATAGGGCAAGCAGCAAAAATATTTATTTTCGGAAGAATTCCCTCCGGGATTTATGTCGTGTCCACAGAGATCGGTTCGAGGGAAAGAATGCTGTTCGACAGTCTCTGTGTTTATGAGTTTGGATTAAATTGGTTTCAAACAAGAAAACAGAAAAGTAAACATTAAAACAAATTCATTCTTCAGAGAGAAAAACTCGTCCGGCAATGCATATAAATCACTCCTCACAAACTTAAACTTACCGACCAGTTATACTCCACCTACAATACTCCTTAATATCACCCAGCATCGCTCACAACAAAGGTTATGTCTAACGCACAGTTGAGATACCAACCGTGTCACTCTCTTCGTCACTCTCGCGAGCGAAGCCTCGAAACACGGAAGGCATTAAGCTTCGACACCCATACAGATTGTTAGCCCTAAATCTATCTCTAGAATCCAGAAACTAACAGACAATCATCCCTAATCGAAGTTCGCGAAGGTTATGTCTAACGCAACTCAAACCCCGTGCATAAAGCAAAAATCAGAGACAATCACCAATAAAGATTTGTAAAGCAAGTTTTATACAACGCCATGGGCGACAAATATACATGAGATCATAGCCAATACATATACAAACCCAACATAGAAGGAAAACACAAAGAAGAAAAGAAATGAACCAAACACTTCACGGATTGTCGGAGCCGATCGATGAGAAATCCACCTCGGATCATCCACATGCAAGCTTCCATGTTGTTTTCTAAGTTAATCTACTGAAAAAATGAAGTTTGATGGAGTTGGAGCAAGAATCCCCAAAACCATAACCTAAAAAATGATGAAAAATGACTAAAATAGGAAAAAGTTACTGCCCAGGTTCGCACTGCGAACATGACAGCAAACCAGAATTTGTTTTGATCATAACTCATGAACCGTAACTCCGATTGACGCACGGTTTGAAGCGTTGGAAAGCTTATTAAATGCTCTTTATGAATATAGAAAAATCCCATTGCTGGAACACCTGTAAAAATAAATGAAAATCAATTAAACTCAATGATATTTACACGGTACCGCACTATACACCGAAAACGTAAAGTAAACGTATTTACGAACAAAGCGGGGTTTATTCAACCAATTTTAACACAAAGTAATGATAAGTGAAACAAAACTTATATACAAAAATAGGTACATTTTGCACTTATCAAACTCTCCCCAACTTACATAATTGTTTGTCCACAAACAAGAATCAAACAAACTTGAAAATGCACAAGCAATATCCAAAGAATGACGAATCAACAGGTTTTAAAAAACGGAAACGAATGAATGGTTCAAATGAAAACGGTACACACAAAAAGTAAATACTTACCACTAAACTACGACGGCAACATAGTCACGAAACAAATGCAAAATACAAAAATCATGCCAAAAATTCTAAAACAACACAAGTTCCAAAGTGAATCACACCTAGTAAAAACAATCATCGGTAGATGAAAAACACACAATAAGGTACTTTACACTCACACAACATTCATGCAAACAAAAGACTAAATTATGCATACATCCACAAATTCATATTGAACATACAAAGGCACGAAACACAAGGACTTTCAAGGTTGTAGCGTGGTCGGGTAAACAAACAAGGGGCAATTTCTAAAGGTAATTGAAACAAAAACTTGCCTAAACCTAAGAGAGTGATCAACTCACAAAGACTCAAACACCAAATTCCAATCAACTTCTTCCACAATCCCAAGTGTTACACAATACACAATACTTATTTAGCACAATTATTGAAACTCTTTTTGTTTCCTTTTTCAAGGATTTTTCTTTTTCTTCTTTTTTTCTTTCTTTTTCTCTTTCACAAATTTTTCCCTTTTTTCTTTTCTTTTTTAATCCGCATAGAATCCAACCAATGAGTACATAATCATTCTCTCCCCAACTTGAATTCAACCGCACCATCATGTGAATACTCCCTACTTTCTAAGGCAAGGAAAAAATCCATACAACAACACAAAGTTGAGGTCCAAGAAAAAAACAAAATCCATTCAAAAATAAGTGAACTAAATACTCATAGACAAACATTAAGTTCAAATAGAAACATGGATCAAAAAGCTCAAAGGGGTTACGAATTCTCACACACTCACAAGGTGAATTGACTATTTGGCTAGGGTGGTTGTGCTCAAAATGAAACAATTGCCTTGATCCTTTTCATGCATTCATATAATCAACACAAACAAAAGATTCAACATAATAAAATCCAGTTAGAACAAGAATGTTGGTTCTCCGCGCATATATGAACAATGGAAAGCCACCTCACAAAAAGGTTGGGAACTAAAGTGATTCACAATAGAACAAGTATACAAAAGAATGAATGACATGGAAGTTTGTAAAAACCCTAAGTATCATGAATATGCTAAAGTATAGAAAGCGATAAACACATACCTCGGACGTGTACAAAACTTAACAAAATCATTACCATACATCTGCAAGTTGAAACGAACCAACTTGGAAAATCACAAAAGCATCCTCAAGTAACTCAAAACAAGCTCATTGACAAACACAAAGACCATTAATATAAACAAACTAAAAAAACTGGTAGAAAATTCGTTAAACAAGTTGTAAAGTGAAGATTTGAGAATTTACGAAAAATTCGAGTACAACTTGTTTAATGAATACTCACCACACTACCTAAACTAAACAACAACAAAAGAAAAGAATACACCGTGCTTGTTTTACGTCGTAAGCTCGACGCTTTTACGGTGCTTAGCTAGCAACTTCCTCTCTTCATGCCATGGTGATGTCTCACCGCGCAACCAAAAGCAAGCGTCCTAACCAACCACTTGAACAAACGTCAAAATGTACAAGTATCAATATAAACAAGTGAAAATATACAATATATACGATATCTAGAAAACTCAAAAACAAAGAAACTATCGCAATGTGATTCAATATCAAAACCAATCCCCGGCAACGGCGCCATTTTGTTGGTTGTATAATAGGGCAAGCAGCAAAAATATTTATTTTCGGAAGAATTCCCTCCGGGATTTATGTCGTGTCCACAGAGATCGGTTCAAGGGAAAGAATGCTGTTTGACAGTCTCTGCGTTTATGAGTTTGGATTAAATTGGTTTCAAACAAGAAAACAGATAAGTAAACATTAAAACAAATTCATTCTTCAGAGAGAAAAACTCGTCCGACAATGCATATAAATCACTCCTCACAAACTTAAACTTACCGACCAGTTATACTCCACCTACAATACTCCTTAAAATAACCCAGCATCGCTCACAACAAAGGTTATGTCTAACTCACAGTTGAGATAACAACCGTGTCACTCTCTTCGTCACTCTCGCGAGGGAAGCCTCGAAACACGGAAGGCATTAAGCCTCGACACCCATACGGATTGTTAGCCCTAAATCTATCTCTAGAATCCAGAAACTAACAGACAATCATCCCTAATCGAAGTTCGCGAAGGTTATGTCTAACGCAACTCAAACCCCGTGCATAAAGCAAAAATCAGAGAAAATCACCAATAAAGATTTGTAAAGCAAGTTTTATACAACGCCATGGGCGACATATATACATGAGATCATAGTCAATACATATACAAACCCAACATAGAAGGAAAACACAAAGAAGAAAAGAAATGAACCAAACACTTCACGGATTGTCGGAGCCGATCGATGAGAAATCAACCTCGGATCATCCACATGCAAGCTTCCATGTTGTTTTCTAAGCTAATCTACTGAAAAATGAAGTTTGATGGAGTTGGAGCAAGAATCCCCAAAACCATAACCTAAAAAATGATGAAAAATGACTAAAATAGGCAAAAGTTACTGCCCAGGTTCGCACTGCGAGTCTCCTTTCGCACTGCGAACATGACAGCAAACCAGAATTTGTTTTGATCATAACTCATGAACCGTAACTCCGATTGACGCACGGTTTGAAGCGTTGGAAAGCTTATTAAATGCTCTTTATGAATATGGAAAAATCCCTTTGCTGGAACACCTATAAAAATAAATGAAAATCAATTAAACTCAATGATATTTACACGGTACCGCACTATACACCGAAAACGTAAAGTAAACGTATTTACGAACAAAGCGGGGTTTATTCAACCAATTTTAACACAAAGTAATGATAAGTGGAACAAAACTTATATACAAAAATAGGTACATTTTGCACTTATCAAACTCTCCCCAACTTACATAATTGTTTGTCCACAAACAAGAATCAAACAAACTTGAAAATGCACAAGCAATATCCAAAGAATGACGAATCAACAGGTTTTGAAAAACGGAAACGAATGAATGGTTCAAATGAAAACGGTACACACAAAAAGTAAATACTTACCACTAAACTACGACGGCAACATAGTCACGAAACAAATGCAAAATACAAAAATCATGCCAAAAATTCTAAAACAACACAAGTTCCAAAGTGAATCACACCTAGTAAAAACAATCATCGGTAGATGAAAAACACACAATAAGGTACTTTACACTCACACAACATTCATGCAAACAAAAGACTAAATTATGCATACATCCACAAATTCATATTGAACATACAAAGGCACGAATCACAAGGACTTTCAAGGTTGTAGCGTGGTCGGGTAAACAAACAAGGGGCAATTTCTAAAGGTAATTGAAACAAAAACTTGCCTAAACCTAAGAGAGTGATCAACTCACAAAGACTCAACCACCAAATTCCAATCAACTTCTTCCACAATCGCAAGTGTTACACAACACACAATACTTATTTAGATCAATTATTGAAACTCTTTTTGTTTCCTTTTTCAAGGATTTTTCTTTTTCTTCTTTTTTTCTTTCTTTTTCTCTTTCACAAATTTTTCTCTTTTTTCTTTTCTTTTTCAATCCGCATAGAATCCAACCAATGAGTACATAATCATTCTCTCCCCAACTTGAATTCAACCGCACCATCATGTGAATACTCCCTACTTTCTAAGGCAAGGAAAAAATCCATACAACAACACAAAGTTGAGGTCCAAGAAAAAAACAAAATCCATTAAAAAATAAGTGAACTAAATACTCATAGACAAGCATTAAGTTCAAATAGAAACATGGATCAAAAAGCTCAAAGGGGTTACGAATTCTCACACACTCACAAGGTGAATTGACTATTTGGCTAGGGTGGTTGTGCTCAAAATGAAACAATTGCCTTGATCATTTTCATGCATTCATATAATCAACACAAACAAAAGATTCAACATAATAAAATCCAGTTAGAACAAGAATGTTGATTCTCCGCGCATATATGAACAATGGAAAGCCACCTCACAAAAAGGTTGGGAACTAAAGTGATTCACAATAGAACAAGTATACAAAAGAATGAATGGCATGGAAGTTTGTAAAAAGCCTAAGTATCATGAATATGCTAAAGTATAGAAAGCGATAAACACATACCTCGGACGTGTACAAAACTTAACAAAATCATTACCATACATCCGCAAGTTGAAACGAACCAACTTGGAAAATCACAAAAGCATCCTCAAGTTACTCAAAACAAGCTCATTGACAAACACAAAGACCATTAATATAAACAAACTGAAAAAACTGGTAGAAAATTCATTAAACAAGTTGTAAAGTGAAGATTTGAGAATTTACGAAAAATTCGAGTACAACTTGTTTAATGAATACTCACCACACTACCTAAACTAAACAACAACAAAAGAAAAGAATACACCGTGCTTGTTTTACGTCGTAAGCTGGACGCTTTTACGGTGCTTAGCTAGCAACTTCCTCTCTTCATACCATGGTGATGTCTCACCGCGCAACCAAAAGCAAGCGTCCTAACCAACCACTTGAACAAACGTCAAAATGTTCAAGTATCAATATAAACAAGTGAAAATATACAATATATACGATATCTACAAAACTCAAAAACAAAGAAACTATCGCAATGTGATTCAATATCAAAACCAATCCCCGGCAACGGCGCCATTTTGTTGGTTGCAGAATAGTGCAAGCAGCAAAAATATTTATTTTCGGAAGAATTCCCTCCGGGATTTATGTCGTGTCCACAGAGATCGGTTCGAGGGAAAGAATGCTGTTCGACAGTCTCTGCGTTTATGAGTTTGGATTAAATTGGTTTCAAACAAGAAAACAGAAAAGTAAACATTAAAACAAATTCATTCTTCAGAGAGAAAAACTCGTCCGGCAATGCATATAAATCACTCCTCACAAACTTAAACTTACCGACCAGTTATACTCCACCTACAATACTCCTTAATATCACCCAGCATCGCTCACAACAAAGGTTATGTCTGACGCACAGTTGAGATAACAACCGTGTCACTCTCGCGAGCGAAGCCTCGAAACACGGAAGGCATTAAGCTTCGACAACCATACGGATTGTTAGCCCTAAATCTATCTCTAGAATCCAGAAACTAACAGACAATCATCCCTAATCGAAGTTCGCGAAGGTTATGTCTAACGCAACTCAAACCCCGTGCATAAAGCAAAAATCAGAGACAATCACCAATAAAGATTTGTAAAGCAAGTTTTATACAACGCCATGGGCGACAAATATACATGAGATCATAGTCAATACATATACAAACCCAACATAGAAGGAAAACACAAAGAAGAAAAGAAATGAACCAAACACTTCACGGATTGTCGGAGCCGATCGATGAGAAATCCACCTCGGATCATCCACATGCAAGCTTCCATGTTGTTTTCTAAGCTAATCTACTGAAAAAATGAAGTTTGATAGAGTTGGAGCAAGAATCCCCAAAACCATAACCTAAAAAATGATGAAAAATGACTAAAATAGGCAAAAGTTACTGCCCAAGTTCGCACTGCGAGTCCCCGTTCGCACTGCGAACATGACAGCAAACCCGAATTTGTTTTGATCATAACTCATGAACCTTAACTCCGATTGACGCACGGTTTGAAGCGTTGGAAAGCTTATTAAATGCTCTTTATGAATATGGAAAAATCCCATTGCTGTAACACCTCTAAAAGTAAATGAAAATCAATTAAACTCAATGATATTTACACGGTACCGCACTATACACCGAAAACGTAAAGTAAACGTATTTACGAACAAAGCGGGGTTTATTCAACCAATTTTAACACAAAGTAATGATAAGTGCAACAAAACTTATATACAAAAATAGGTACATTTTGCACTTATCAACACGCAACGCCTCGGTGGATGATCGATAGCCCAAAAAGCATTACGAGCTGGGTACTACTGGCCCACCATGCAACAGGACGCCAAGGAACACGTCAAGAAGTGCGACAGATGCCAACGACATGGGGACATGCACCTGGCCCCACCCAATGAGCTCAAAACGCTCTCGTCCCCGTGGCCGTTTGCATGATGGGGGGATGGATATCCTCGGGCCCTTCGTCGTGGGGTCATACCAAAACAAGTGCCTAATCGTCGGCGTTGATTATTTTACGAAGTGGATCGAGGATGAAGCCCTGGCCAAAATCACGACCTACAACATACTACGTTTCTACAAGAGAAACATACTTTCCCGATTTGGCGTGCCCCAGGCAATTGTCACCGACAACGGGACACAATTCATTGATAATAACTTTCAGGACTTCGTCACGAAGCTGAGCATGAAGCAACACTTCACCTCGGTCGAGCACCCACAAACAAACAGCCAGGCTAAAGTCGCGAATAGGGTGATCCTGCGAGGTCTGAAACGGAGACTGGGCGATGCCAAGAAAAGATGTGTCGAGGAGCTACACAACGTCCTCTGGGCCTACAGAACAACCCCGCACTCCACTATCGGGGAGACCCCCTTCCGATTGACCTACGGAACTGAGGTTGTGATCCCAGTGGAAATAAGGGAACCCTCGAGAAGAACAAAGTCTCCCCTCGACGAGGAGACGAACGATGAGGCCCTCCGGGAGGAGCTCGACTTCGTCGAAGAGATAAGGTCAGGCGCGTCCCTCCGCGAAGCCTCACTCAAATAGAAGATAACTTTATGCTATAACAACAAAGTTATTAAACGTAATTTTCAGGTAGGCGCCCTCGTCCTATGAAGGAACCAGAACGATTCGCAAGAAGGCAAGCTCGCTGCGAACTAGGAGGGCCGCTACCGCGTCCGCGGGAAAACGGGGACAGGAGGCTACTACCTCGAAAACCTACATAGGGAGGAACTTGCTCGACCATGGAATGCTAAAAAGCTTAATAGTATTACAGGTAAACACTGCCTACAACCCATTCGCGTCGTGACTAAGGGGGAAGACTAAGGTACAAGCGCGACTCCCCTCGAGACAAAAAAATAAGGGCCCGCGTTGTGTGTGCGTGAGGACCCTTGATCTGACGGGGACACCTCAATCGAGCTCCACCGTCGCCGTACCAGTTTGGCAGGGCACCCAGCTCGCGATGGGAAGCCCACGCCACGAGGCCAAGACCTCGATCGAGCTCTTAGCCTCGTTGAAGATCGGAATACAACTCTGACCACTCGACCAAATCCATGCACTGTTGAGGATCAATAATGTCGAGCGAAACCCCCAAATACTTAGATAAAAAAAATACTTAGATAAAAACGAAACAGATATGTCATCAACATACAAACATCACACACACATGATAACGAAAGAAAATACATTAGAATCGTGCAGAAGCCCATTGTTCAGAAAGTACATACAAAATATCACAAGCCCCTGGCACGCAGGCCGGGCAAAAGTCATTACAAAAACTAGCACGCAGGCCAAACAAAATAGGCAAAAGAAAAGCTAAACAACTGTGTTATCCTCAGGCTGCTCGTCCGCCATAGTCGCGTCGTCCTCATGCTCCTCGGGCTCCGGCGGGACAATCTGACCTTCGACCACCTCATGGTAAGGGCCAGTCCCCTCAGTGATGAGCTGAACGTCGGGGTCCACGATCCAGAGCTACTTCAAGGCATTAGAAAAGCCCACCTTAACAGCCCCAAGGACATCTTGCTCGATTTTCCTGAGCTCTGCGATCAATTCGGCCCGAGAGGCCAACAGCTTGTCATCCTCAGTTTCCTCTTCAGCAGGTCGGGCAGCCTGCTCTAGCTCAGCGATTCTCGCTAGGAGATTTTTCCTCTACTCAGCGGCTTTCCTCAATTTCCCCTCCAACTACCCCTGAAGCTCGATCTGGGCTTCATTCTGCTTTATACACTCCGCGAGGTCCTTGCCCAGCTTCTTCATCTCGGGCTCAACTGACGTGAAGCTAGCCTGCAGTTTGGTCAGCTCCGCCGATGGACATGTTTCGTCGTTCAGGACCAGGGCTATAGCAAAAACCTGCATCATCACAGCCATGTCCTCCACTAAGGCTTTTCTCCTCGAAACCCGGTCAGTGCCTAAGATAGCCTGGGCTTAAGATGCACTAACGGTCGGGGAGTTGGCCCCTGAGAAGAAATTCGGCCTCAAGTGACAAGGCGGGAGCATGAACTTCTTGCTGGGAGGGATCTCAGCAAGATCGACATGCACCTGCTCGCTGGTTCACTGTCTTTTCGGGGACCCTTGAGAATTAGGAGATTGGCTACACTTAGGGGACTTGGAGGAGTCCCCGGATGCCAGGATAGGGCCTGGGCGCTGCTGCCGGATCTGGTCGACTCGTCCCTTTCTGCCCTTCTTCGAAACTCGGGTAGCTTGCAACTTCTTAACACGCTCCTCCATGCTCTACATTTTGCCTGCAAAAGAAAAATAAAATCATGTCAGTAAACCGAAGACAAAAATGTACAGGAGAGCCCAGCCAAGGAGTTGCTCGCCACCTAATAGCTCGAGGGCGTCCTCGTCGGAAAATGTCTCGAGGAGGGCCCTCGTACTAATCAACCGAGCATCCTCTAAGATCTCCCTGTTGTCATCGCAGATAAATTTCCCGTCCAGAGTCACGAGCTGCGCAGGTTTAAAACCAGAGACGAACTTGACTATCTACGGTCATCTTCGGCCAGTGCGCCCAGACTAAATATATAGTTGTCCGTGCCTTTCTTGAAGTGCTCCTCCGTCCACTACAGGGGGAACTTCGCCTCGAGGACTTCCACCCGCTGCCCGTCTATTTCTTTGAACACCCGTTTATACACTGTCTCCGCGGCCTTGAATGAGATATGCTTCACGACATAATACCGGGACTTGAAGTGGCGGACAAAGTCCATATAAGTCCGGAATATCCTGCTCACTTGTTTGAAGGATACCCAATCGTGCCTTCCATCAATCGTCTGCCTCTGTTGGTGGAATATATGGAAGAACAAAGGTATGGTCGCTCCGATGTCGAGGTGCTGGCAGACGAGCTCAAATGCGCGAATTAAGGCGGGAGCGTTGGGGTAAAGTTGCGAATGGCCCAGGCGCAGCCAAGTGAACACCTCTTGCTGGAAGCCACTAAAGGGTAGGCGCCAGCTCGCCTCGTCAAAAGTAAACTTATATAGAGGGAATCTCATCCCTTTGAATCTCGAACAGATGTGGTGGTGTGCTAGAGGTTTGTACACCAGTCAGTTCTTCGAGGAGCCCTCGCAGCGATTATCGACGGTGGTGAAGGCATCATGGGAGTTTGTAGCAAACAGAGACGGGACACCCACAGGATCCTCGCTAGCCCAGTCTTCTGGTGGCCGCTCCTCATCACCATTTTAAATGTTTAAAAAACAAATAAAACATAATTCTTTACAAAAATACCAAATTTGTGAAATAAATAATATTTTTGTGAAATTTTTATAGAATAAAATATTTTAAAATTTTTGTGAATTTTCAAAAAAAAGAACCAATAAAAAATGATTAAAATTGAAAGAGAAATTAATTTTGGAATTAATTAATAAAAACCATGAAAAATGTGAAAAATAGCAAAATATGCAAAATGGCAAAATGGTCTGGGTGGGTCTTGAACCCACGACCTCCCAACCAAACACACATGAACGCTACCACTGGGGTGGTGATACATCCGTGTATCAAAACCACCCCATAAACATATATGGGTGACTTGGTTTTTAGGCCTGGCCAAGGCAAAAAACCAAGTTTTGGTGGATTTGCATGAAGGCTCTAACTTCCTCAATTCTCCATGGATTTGGACAATATTTAGGTGTATCCTGCCTAGAATATCATGAGGAATCCAACGGTTCTTTTTGATTTTTCTAAAGAGGTTCCTATTTTAAAATTCGATAGTGATTTCAAAATAGGCCTAGATTTGCATGTTCTATGTTATCTCATTATACATTCAACAAAAGTAGGGCAAATTGGTTCAAACACAACATATATGATATGTATGAGATGTCCATAATCAATGGACATCAAAGCAATGCATGATTTAAGGAGTTCATGTTGTGATGCACTTACCTCTTGAAGCTCCTTGTGCTAACTGTCAAGATCCTTGTTCCAGAAGTGATTCAATGCTTTGGACACTCTTGATTGATCCCTTAGAAGCTTTTAGGATGATCAAAAGCAGCTAGAATCCTCAGGAACAAGTATTGGCTCTTTCTTGCAAAAGTGGCAAAAGTGACCAAAATGGTAACTCCTCAAATGGTGTTCCAGATAAGGGAAAACAATTGGGACAGTTCAAGGATGATATTTAGAGTGTGTTTGAGGCCTTGTTTGGTTTTGAAAGTGACTGAATCAAGACATAGCTTGAAAAATGCAGAAAAGTCAATATTTGAGGTTTTGGAGGTTGACTTTCTGATTTTGGTGTTTCAGATCAAGGGTGAGTGTTTGAACAGCTTATATATGATACATTGGATGTGTTTTGATCATGAGCTGTGGTGGAATTGCTCTCTAACTCAAAAACTCAGTGGTGACTTGCAAAAGAAGGCATTTTGGCCTAATGAGAGAGATTTTGAGGAAAGCGAGTGTTGTAGTGCTTTGGTGTACTCAAACTGATCACAAATGAGCTCTATTTATAGTAGAGAAAGTTTGTTTTGCAAGGAATAGTGAATAGCAGCTTGGACAGTCCTTTAGCCAATGTTGATCAAAAGGCATCTTTAGTCTCCTCTAGCCATTGACTTGAGGTTAGGGCACAGGCCTATGGCCCTTTGATTCAGAGCTGAATCTTGACTCATTCAGTTAGGTTTGCTTCAGCCCATGCCACTTTGATGTATCCATTGAATGCTTTGAAACAAAATTGGAGTCTTTAAGCTTTTTAGCCTTTTTAGGGCATTTATGGCTACATGTAGTTCCTTGGACTTGGGAGGCTTGTGGATCAGATCATTCCTCTTTGATTTTATCCCTTGAGGTGTCCAAATGGATGACAAGGCTTGCAATTATCTGATTTGGCCAAATCGAGCAAATGACCTATAATCTGCCTTGAACAAAATCAGTCCTTGATGCCATGTTCCAAGGGTTGGAACTCCCTACTCAAATTGAATTTGGAGATGATCTGGTACTTGTTGGAAAGCCCTTATGAATGCTTCAACTTTGATGTTCAAGGTTGGTCTTGGTTCAGGTTGGATCAAAGTGAAAAATGCCTCTACATTTTGGAAAAATTAAGACAGATTCTGACTTATTGAAAATTTCACTAAGTGTTGGAAAAAGTGGAATTTTCATGTTTTAGTGATTTTGCTCCCTCTATAACTCAAAATCCACGAGGATTTGGAATCTCTTATAGTTGACATATTTGAAGTAAGTCAGATGGACTTTCATTTGAGCTTTGAATGGGAGAAAAAGGCCTTGTGGTTTAGGAGTTATGACCTTGCAAAGTTGGGTAAAAACTACTTTTGTTCCATAACTTAGAAAAAATTTGGTTTCTCAAGGTTGCCCCTTTTGCAAGAAACCTCACTTTTCTTGATTTTTCTGGATGAATGATGATCAAAACCATACATTAACATTGTTTTTGACTTAGGGGAACCATATTTGTGAAAAATTCCAAAAAGTCAAACTTATTTTTGGCACAGTTGACATTTTGTCAAATGAAATCCAAACTGTGTTATTATTTGTGCAATCAAGTTCTTGACCCAATTCAAACCTAATGGATAGATTCCATAGGTGTTTTAGGGTGTCTTGAATCATGTCCCAAGATTTGGGAGCATGTCTCGGTCAAAAGTCAAAGATACAGTTGACTTTTTCTTCAAAACCCTAATTGTGGTCCAGATGAAATTGAAACTTGTGAATCAAGTTTCTTGGATCAATCCATTGTTGTAAATGGATCAATATGGTGTATTTGAGGTCTTCAAATCATGTCTTGAGGTCTTGGCTCATGCCTTGCCTTAAAAGTCAACTTAGGGGTGAATTAGGTCAAGAAACCCTAATTCCTGGTTTTTTATGAATGCATCCCCTGAGGCTAAATTGACTTGATGATTGGGTCCATGAGGACTCTTGGAGTATCTTGGGTTGTGTTTTGAAGCATTGGATCATTCCCAGAGGAAAATTTTCATCTAGAGGCCTTGGTCGACCAAAACCCTAATTTGGTGACACTGGCGATCTCGAGGCTTGATCCACTTGGAATGTTGCAACTTTGTGCTTGATTCTTGATGTGGGAGTCCCTTTGATACCTTATGGATGTTTGAGAGGTTAGAAAAGTTGAAGATCATATCATTTCTTGATTGATCCTTTGTCTAAATGTTCTGGGAGGGCTCAAAACCCTAATTCTTAATTGTGGTGGATGCTCAACTATCTTTGGGAGATTAATGAGGCATGAAGGTACCTATATTGTGGTGATAATGATGGGAAATCTTGGTGGTCAAAATTTGGGGTATGACAGAGAGCTTGAATCAAAGAAATAGTTGACTGATTTTTTGAGGTATCGGGTTCAAATGGTTTCAGTGTTTCTTTGCCTTTCAAAGCTTTAAAATGAAGAAAAATGCTTCCTCTATTCATCGGAAAAGTGTTGGGGAAGCTCACACATGTGAAATGGATCTGAATTCGTATGAATTATGGTTGAATTTTTGTGATTTGCAATCCGTGTGAGATGAGTGATGAAAATCATGATTCCATGATGTAAACAAGACGTTTTGTGTTGACCAAGAAGTAGAGCTCGAGGTACCTAATTTTAGCTTAGGCCAAATGAAATCTACTTGTGCGTTTTGAGATTTTATTTTTGCCAAATGATCTTCTCATTACAAGGAATCAAATGCAAAAGGAACCACATCAAAAGGATGCTTGGTTTGAAAATGGCATTGATTCAAAGTTAGGGTCGTGGCCTGAAATTCTTAGTCAGGCATTAGGTCGGCCAAGTCTTAGGCCTACTTTTGTGCACACATGGGCAGCTGAGTAAATCCCAAAATTGATGGACTTGGATCTTGAATTGATGTTTGGCCCTTGAAATAAAGTTGTAGATGATTTCAAATGTGATATTTTCCTCAAAGTAGATTCCAAAAATGTTGAAAAATGAGAAAGTTATGGTGTTTGGACCAAATGACATGCCATACTTGATTTTAGGCCAACCAAACATGTGCCAACTTGAGATTTCTTGCATTTTAAGGCTCAATGATGAACACTTGAATACTAATTGGAGGAAATTTTATTTTTCCTTAAGAAATTTTGAAGATTGCTTTGAGAATTGGATGGAGATGGCATGGAAATAAACACATGAATCATGCTTGGATCAACTTTGGAATCAATTTACCAAACTTGAACTTTTCTTGATCCAATGAGGTTGAATGAAGCTTGACATGAATTTGACCTAATACTATAGGCCATGCCTTGAAGTGAAGCTCTTGTTGACCATAAATTTGACTTTGATTATCAAAACCCTAATTTAGAAACCAATCTTGATCCTTTGATTACAAGCTCCTACTTTGCATAATAAGAAAAGGAAATAACAAATATTTTGTATTTTGAATAAGGTTAGCAATGTTATAATGCAAACAAGCAATAAGATAACAAGGAAAAACAAAGGGTGCTTGGTGATCTCTTACAAAGGCAAACCTAAAGAGAAGAAGGCTAGAAGGAGACCATGTTTGCGATCTTGATGAAATGCAAATGATATGATAGGTGGAATCTTAGGGGTAAGAATTAGGGTATGAAAATGTGCATATCTCGCTTTTCTCCACTTAAACGGCGAGAAGGCCCCTCTTCAATTTAGGATCTTAGAGATCACATATCATGTCTATATAAAATCAATACTTGAGAATTTCTACCCAGACAATCGAAGAGTTGTCAAGCTCTATTATCGTTCACTCTCAACTGACAACATTGGGAAGATACAGTTCAATGAGTTTGAGCTTAAGACGGATAAAGATTTAACTATTAAGTTAAGTATATTTCAATGTTATGAAACAAAAAGTCTGTTCGAACTGGATGCAAAGATTGCGAGATCGACCGAAGATATTTTAAATATGTTGAAATGTCCTACCTGTGATGAAATGTATTTTTCGATTTACATTAATGATCATCTATGTAATGTTTTATTTTTAATGATTGATGATAAAAATTCTTGTTTCTGCATATGCTTCATTTCTGCATTTTGGTTGAATAGTATATGGAAATACACTTTGACAGAAATTAATAGCTGCCTCACTTATGAATGGGTTGTATTTGAATTAGAGCGCGTCCAAAAGTATATTTCTAAATTTTAAGAGTAGTTTTGATTTTTTACTAAGGTGAGAGAATAGCTCTTAGAGTGAAAAAAGTAATCCATGGTAAAAGCATACAAATTTGTTATGATAGACAATATGTTTAAATAGTTGCATTTGAGTAAACACCTATAAAAATTTATAAGTTTTTTCTTCCAACTAATTTGGATTTCACAAAATCTAATTACAAACTCTCACATTGGCTCATTCTACTCACAATACTAAAAAAAAAAAAGCAAAAATTGTTTATTAGAATAATACATATTGAACTCTTATTTATGTATTCCAACTAATAATCACCTAAACTTATAAACACTAGAATTTGGACAACGAATTTTTTGCAGAAAAAATACAAAAATAAACAATAAAAGAATGAGATTAACTTATATTAATCCTAGACTTTGTAGAATCCTAATAAATATAAGGATTTCCTTCTGGTATACATGAGTGGAGACTCCAATAATAACAATAAAAACCATTATTTTAGAGAAGATATTTGATGAAATTTGAGATGGAGATTTAGAGTTCAAAATTTGACTTAAGCATAAGAAAATATAAATTAACATTTGGCTATAAAAGAAGGCAAGGATAATGTAATTTCAGATAGTTTTTTTGAATATATAAAGATTGCAATACTAGTAATCAGTTCTTCACTTTATTATTTAAAACATAGGAAGAAATTAATACTTCATCAGAATAAATACAACACTCAATAACAATACATAAATACATATACATAATCACATAGTAATTCATTTCAAGCAACAAAACAAATTACCCAAGATTCAAGGGTAAAATCTTTAACAATAAAAGATATTGAAGTAAAACAATGCAAGGGAAAATACTCTAATAGCCAAGAGGGGCACATAAAGCAGCCTTAGATTCTACAATTTCTTTCTCTTGTTGAATGATACTCTCCAATTCAGCTTCGGAGGAGGACAATTGTTGCTTGAGTTCTTCCACATTTTGAGTTAAAATCCCTATCTTGAAACGCACCACTTCAACAACCTTGGTAACTCGTTTCTTTGAATCCAATACGTTTTCCAATGCATCTTGAGAAAATTGTAAATCAGGAAAGAAAACGCGTTTTTCGACACCATCCAACCAATCTTTATCAAAATCACATCTGCGGACATCATTTAATAACTCAACAAATTTAGAGTGACTTGAACCTAATACATCCAACACACTATGGGTTTGGAGGAATTTCAATAGCTCAGCTAGACAATTGTATGCATAACCCTTGTATCTGTTACTAAGTGAAGTGTCCCTTAAAAGAATTGAAGGGTGTTTAACAAGAAAATCAGTCAACAATGACAAGTTCTCATAATCCAAATGCTTCGTGGAAACTAGTTCCTCGAGCTCCCGTGTGATTTGATATGGAGAACTTAAATCTTCCACTTTTTTAGAAGAATTCCCTAATAATGAAGTAAAGAACATTTAAGACAAAAGAGAACAAAAAAAACATTATAAATAAAATTAAGGGAGAAACTACCTTCAAAATGCATTGAAGGAGTCTGAAATGCAAGAGGCAAAGGAACACTATCTCTAGGAGAGGACTTAGATTTTAAAACAGTAAATTCATCACCCTTAGGAAGCTCTTCTACAATAATTGAGCTTACTTTCATGATAGTGTCTTCATTTAGAGGAACTGAACAAGATGTTGGAAGGAAACGAGTTCAACTTCAAAATCAAATGGGTGACAAGATAACATAAGAAAATAAAATTCGTCTAAATAGTCATCACCTTGATCATCATTAGTCTTGGTAGTTTCTTGAGAATCTCTAGCACCAACATCTCGTTCCTAAACATATTCAAATAAACAAACGATATTATCAATATCTAATATATATATATATATATATATATATATATATATATATATATATATATATATATATATATATATATATATATATTATAGTTTGAAAGAGCCTAACTTTTATTACAGGGAGAATAAAAAACAAAAATCAAAGGAATCAACGTTTGAAAGCATGAAAATCTTAATTAGATTCTAGAAACTCACTTTCACTTGTGATGAACTGGCTAATTCTAAATGAGTTGAGGCTGTTATTATCTTCACATTTGTTAATGCAGTTCCTTCTCCAACACTCTACATAAACATTAAAAAAGAGTAAAGAAAAAAGAAAGCAAGTAATTTATGGAAGATATCTTTAGTTTAGGAGAAACTAACTTTATAGGTGACTCGTTATTTTTTTAGAAACAGAATACATATTTGATTCTAAAGTCATTTTGAATGAATAAACCTCTTTAATACTTTGATCATTTGCGTCTAAACTAATTACTATGTAGCATAAATGTTGTAAATTTTTTAGAAGCGCTTAAGTAAAATTTATTTATTTTTAGATTTATATGCACAATGAGGTTATATTGTATTAAATTATTTGCCTGAGAAGGTTTGATGGCAGTATCGATTTTTCCAAGTGGGTCTTGTTGGTTTATCAAACCTTGTTGACTCCTTGGCTGTTCTTTCTCCAACATCTATGTTAAGAACAATGTCATTAGTGACATAAAACTAATAATTGATAACACTCATTACTAAGTAAGACCTTAAGAAGCACTTGAAATAAAATCTATATAGTTTTTTTTTTAACTTTACATTACTTGCCTGAGAGGGTTCGATGGTAGTATTGATTTCTTTAAGTAGATCTTGTTGGTTTGTCAAACCTTGTTGACTCGTTGGTTGTTCATTTTCCAACTCCTATATTATCAACAAATCTATCAATGATATAAAATTAATAATTAATAGCATTCATTATTAAGTAAGAATTAAATTATTAAATTAGCATTATGCATAGAAATATTCAAGGGGATTCAACATGGTCTGCAAATTACTTTTGAATTTGTTGGTAATATTGCTATTGATGTTGTCGCCAAATCAGAAGCATTTTTAGCAAATTCATTATCTGCCTCTAGTGTTTGTTCCATTTGTATCTGCATAAAAAACATGTTTGATTCAAAGACACTGTCATGGTGATTGTATTCATATATGAGTAGGTTGAATAAATAGACTGATGGATATTGACCTGTGAAGAAGTAAAGTTGTGTCCAAATGCTGCTTCAATTTCATTCCCAACACCAATACCAACATCTTTTGTTTCTGCACTTGGATTTTCATTATCAGTATCGTGACCTATTTCCCCGCTCTTTATTTGTTGAAATAGTTTCAAACACATTTTTTTTGTTTGATAATCTATAGAAAAATAGTATTGATTAAAATCATTAGATAGTAAAACAATAAAAGTTCACTAACAATACAATTATATTACATTTTTTTATAAAGAAAATTGGGAAAAGGGGAAACTATTAATTAGAGTGACACTTTAGATTACAATGCTAAAATTTTACCACTGAATTAGAGGCTATCATGTAATGACTATTAAAAATATAGTGTGTACCTATGTTAAGGTACTGAATGTCAGATCTGTATGAAGAACTACAGGCAATAGTCAAAGTGAGTTTTCGACAATTATGCACAAAACGATTTCTTGCCATCTGAAATTGAATTCCTTGATCGTGGAAAAGGCTTGGTAGGTCTATAAGTACTAGCGTATTTATATTTGGTATTTCGACTTTTTGGTCTCCTTCACTTTTAAATATTTCTTCTAGCTCATCTGCGTCACTTATTCGTAGAGCCTTTAACTCGGGAAGTTTTTTGCATATGGAGACCGGAAAGACACATTTCAATTTGTGACATTTTATTACAACAAGTGATTCTAGCTTTGGGAACCATGTTCTTTGGGACAAGTTTTGATCCTGCCCGTCATCTTTGATTATATGCTTCAACTCTTTGCATTCTTCTATTTTTATAAAAACCAACTGTGGTAGGCATCTTAAAATGGAAGTGGTGAAAATTATTTTCAATATTTCACATCGCACTATTTGCATTATTGCAAGGTTTTGTAGGGCAAAAGAATGTCCGGGGACCACAAAAAGGCACGTCATATAATGGAGATTGTGTAACTCAATCATTTGCAAACTTGAGTTCATGGGTTGACCTTCTATTTCATTGAGAGAAAATACATTTTCTACTTTGGAGTTATGTACCACGAGCCTTTCTAAAGCAGTAAAATGTTCTATGCTCCCACTCAATTCCTACATGTAAGTACATAAAATGAATTAGTAGTATTTTGTTATAATAATTGTACATCAAATAATAATTTGTAATAATCGTCAGGTTTATTTTTTGGTGTCTTTGGAAATATACAACTAAATATAGGACTAGCTAAGAACAAAGCTCAAAAACTATATCATACTCTTCGTAAAAACTAGAAAGATTTATTTTGAAAATATGTTTATTTTCATTTATAAAAACATGAAAATATTAATTTCTAATTGTCAATTCTTTTTGTAAAATTTAAGTCATTGATTGTTTTACCAAACTAAAAAGATACATGGAAACAGAGATACCTTCATGATTTCATTGTCCAGAGATTCTGAATCAGAAGGAATAATGAATTCACCAATATTTTTGATAGCAAGCTGGGAGCATTCTATGATGTCAAGTTTTTTCAAAGGTGGAAATGTTAGGCAATATTGTTTGGGACACATGGCAACTAAACGTGGCAGCTCTTCAAGTTCGAGATATTCTAATGTTGGAAGGTGAATCTTAGTGCGGATTTGGTAGTCATCAGTGTAGTTTCCGAATATGGATTCCAATTTTCTACAATTATATACGGAAAGTGTTCTCAATTTCGGGAAGACATTGCCCAAATCATTGCCACCCTTTTCATCATCTCGAGTGTCTACTATTATGTGCTTCAATTCACCAGAGTAACTAATACTCAAAGTTTCCACCAACATTCTTGGAGTAATAGAAAGGATAAACACATATTTTATCTTCAAACAACCAGTCAGCGAAATCTCTTTTAAATTGCACACGAAGTATGATTGTACACGAAGGAGTTGAGCATGTTCCCATAGACGAAGTTGGTGTGAATTTGATACCTGTAATGTAATACCAATATAAAGGAATTAAAAATCAAACCAAATTACTGACGAGTGCATACAACTTATGGAAATGAAAATTATAACTTTTTTTATACAACTTATATAATTAATTTTATGCATCAAAATATTTGAAACACTTCAAATGGTATGCAAATTCTAATAAAAGACTTCAAGTTTTGGATGTTTAATATGCAAAAATTCTATCAATAGAAGATACAAGATAAAAGAGAATGTATCAAAACATTAGAAAAAAAGGTGAGAGTGTTACTGATGCCGATGAGTTATTCTGCAATGGATCCACATGAACCGGTGGGGGTGGAATTTTAGTAGTTGACATGCTCCCAAGTTTGTGTCTATGGCTATTACCATGACAACATATACAGCTCCAAGAAAAAATGTTACATTTGATAGCGTCCATTTGTGTTTGTACCTCGAAACCATCTCCAGAAGTGGAAGATGACTCATTCACGCGTGAAGACATGGAATGAGAATATTTTTGAAACATACCCATGAATTTTGGTAAAGCCCAAAGATTTATTTTTTTCAGAGTATTGAATTCAACATGTTGGTATTGGCCAAATATATATTTCAATTCATCACATCTTCCTATACTTAGAGTTTCTAGTACTGGAAGGTCTTGAGAAGAGAGGAAGGGAAATATTGATTCTAATAGGTGACATCCTTCAATTACAAGAACTTTAAGTTTTGGAAACATTGAGACATGACTCTTGTTATATTTATCACAGCCATCTATTTCTTCTCTTGATTCCTCCTCTCCACTTTCATCTATTATTATGTTTGTCAAACTCTCACAATCAACTATTCTCAATTGCTCTAGCAGCACCAGGTTCCGAGAAGTTAACAACGGAGAGAGGTTAACCAACAATGGACAGTCCCACACTTTCACATTCTTTAGATTGCAGAGATTTAGCTTACAATTAAACAATCTTCGTAGCATTTTACACGTACTTATTGATAGTTCCTCCAAATTCTTCAAATAATCAAAAGGAAGAGAACCTTTGAATAGTTCTTCCAAATTTTCCATGCCATCCAGTTCTAACACAACCAATTTGGACAATACATTTGAAACTTGAGAAGCAGTAGTGTCAATGAGACACTGTAACTTTGAAATATGACTCAAAAGAAGACCCTCTACTGTATGCATGCAATACTTGAATGTTTCTTTTGAAAAAAAACATTCAGAATCACCTGCCTCAAAAGACACATATTTTGATAGTGACTGATTAATATGACTCCACCTCCATTTACGGATACCATACCTTTGCAACTCGGGTAAGGTTATTTCTCGACAAAAATCATTAAAACTATTTATGAAGTACAACTCTTCAAGTGTTGAGCATCTTCCAATAACCTCAAATGGATCATTCCTTCTAATTTCACATTCTTCCAAGTTTAACAACTTAAATTTACCCAAATTTGAAATTTCATTTGGCAATTCATCGATTATGCATTTAACCAAATCAAGAGTCTCAAGACTTTGCAGATTTCCAAAAACAGAGATGTTACCTAAATCAATTCCATCAACCAATATAGATCGAATATTTGCCAATGATTGAATTGAATGTGGTAATGATATGGGTCGTCTGTCATAACCTGAAAAGTACAAAACTTGAAGCTTGCCAACGTTTTCAAAGAAAGAATTTGGAACTTCCATACATTCACTGTCTTCATTTCTTTCCAATTCGACAATTAGAATCTCAAGTTTGGAACCATCATACTTCCAGGAAAACAAATCCATGTCCTTCCCTTCACAAAATAAATATTTAATATTTTTTTCTCTTTGAATTGATGATTTTTGATCTTTGTTCGACAAATTTACACTTTGAATCTCTTTGTTTACTATCCAATGAGCCGCTTCACGAACCAAATCATGCAGTTTTACTTGTTCTTCATCAACCCCCATCAACAAACATGAATCTATGAGTTTATTCTTGACTACATTTACTTGGTTTCGAGCATCATCATAGCTTTCATAGTCTTTTCCAAAAAGGCCTGTTCCAATGCTAAGTCTAGTTAGAATTTCAATAGAGATTTCTTTATCTTCTGGGAATAAAGAAGATAAGAGGAACAATCCCTTAGCTTTTTCATCCTTCATATAATCATAACTAGACTTCAAACATTTATAAACTCCAACCTTTTCGTCATCAACATCGTCCATTGCCACATGCTTCTTCAAGGATTTTAAGGTAGCATCCCACTCATGCTTACGATGTTGTTGGCCCTTTAAACTGCTAGCGATAACAGCAATTGCAATCGGTAATTGTTTGCACTCCTTGGCAATTTTACGCCCCTTAGTGATTACATTTTTTGAAGAACTATTACTTATACCGGCATACGTTTTGAACATGGACCATGCTTCTTCTTCATATAAGAGCTCCAACTCAATCATCTTGTTACAATCCATTTTATTGAATATTCGTTTACTCCGTGTGGTTATAAGAACTCTGCAACCTTTGTGATTGTGTCGTTTTGGAATTCCTATTAGATCAAAATCAAGAAGTGGGTCTTGATCCCACACATCATCCACTATTAGAAGAACTTTCTCACCATTTGTTAATCTGCTCCATAGTTTTCCGGGTCGATTTCTATCATTACAATTCTCCCATTCCAATCCTAAAGGACCAGCAATATCATCTTGAATTTTTTTTGTATCAGGAGTAAATGACACCGTTGTAACGATTACATGAGCGAATTCTCCAGATAGCTTTAATTCTTTACCCACTTCTTTGGCCAATGTAGTTTTTCCGGTGCCCCCATCCCTTGCAATACGATTATATAGTTGTTGTCATCTTTTAGTGCATCCAACAGCTCTTTGTATTTTGACTCTCTACTTTCAAAAGAAATGTAATCTTTAGATGAATAACGTTCAACATCTGGAAGACGGCGCGGAAGTTCAATATTTTCAAGTTTCTCTCCCTTTTCTGTCAATCGTTTCATCTCCCCTATATTATTTTCCAACTCCTTTCCTTTTTTATACCGCCATATGCAATTAGGACATAATCCAAAAAAACATGTGTGTTTTGTTTTGATGTCCTCTTGAATGAGCTTATCAGTTTTCTCTTTCCAATAATGAACACTATCAAGAATATCTTTGTCTCTTCCTGCTGCCACTTTAGCACGTTGCTCCAATGTTTTTATTTCAGCTTCCAACCTAACCTTTTCTTCTTCGAACTCAATAGCAATGCATGTGAAGCAAAATACAACTCGTAATTCTGCTATTGCTCCATTTATCAATTTCTCTATATATGTCTTCCCCAAATCACTTAAGCAACTCGCCATCTAAATCAATCTCAACAAATCAAAGTTAGTCATAAATTTTCAAGAAAGCTTCAAATAAACATTGTAGTCAGGTCATAAATCTATTAGAGAAAGTTGAAACAGACATTTTAGCCAATCTTTCTAACAAATTTACAAATGAGACTTCATCATTGAAAAATGAAAACAAACAAGCTATGAATATCCAAAAGCAGTGCAGAGTGAAAATGAAAAGCATCTGCAAACAAAAAATATTGAAAAAGTAAACAAAATAAATGTTTTTTTTACCTTGTTTTCCGACAGATTTACAAATAACCAGTTTCAGCGTATGTTCAAGTCTTGTGAACAATCTTCTTTTCACCCATTTGCAAAAAGAACAAGTAATATTCAAAACAACTGAATTTGTGCACTAGTGACTAAAGATTTTATTAGACTATGTGAATAACTAAATATAAAAAGGATATAATTAGTGTTTATTAGAGTTTATTGCAAATAATTACTGGATATTTTGTTTAGGAATATTAGGATTAAAATAAATAAAGATTAGCTAGTTGTGTTACTTACTTCTGCTTAGGCTTTTAAGCTAACCATCTCTCTATAAAGTATATAAAACCTGTCAATCAAGTTGAGGTATGAACAATCTGATCTTCGAAGCTTATAATTTGTATTCACTAGCGGTAAACAAGCAATGAAGGAAAAATTGAAATCAAATACAAACAAAAAAAATCTGAAAGAGTAAATAGAATAAAATGGAAATCATGAGATTTTTTTACCTTGATTTTGAATACTTGGTGCATACTAGCTCAAGTGGTATGAACAATCTTCCAGTTAGTGTATTCTATTGTTGCAGCAATAATTCAGAAACTTTCTCAATTTTAGCATAAAGAGAATAAGTTAGTGTTCACTTTCTCAATTTTAAGGTGTATTCAATTGTTGCTGCAATAATTCACAAACTTTAAAGCTTGCTAGATAATGATTGATTTAATAAAGCTTCAATTATTTGTCTCACTTTCTCAATTTTAAAGTGTATTCAATTGTTGCTGCAATAATTCACAAACTTTACAGCTTGCTAGATAATGATTGATTTAATAAAGCTTCAATTATTTGTCTCACTTTATTAATTTTAAAGCGTAAAGAAACTTCATAATTTGAGATAGCACTATATAGGGGTGGACAATCGGTCGGTTACGGTCGGTTTTAGGCTCAAAATTTAAATCCGACGTAAATCACGGTTTTATTTTTATGGTCCAATTTCAACCGATAAAATTTCGGTTTTCGTCGGATTCAGTTAAGTCGATTTGACGGTTAAGTCGGATCTGTTTAGACGGTTTAATATTTATTAGAAAAAAATTTATAAAAATGATTTTTTTTAATTTTTGTTTAAAAAATATTAAATTTTTAGAATATAACTATTTTTTTAATAAAAATTATTATTACGGAATAATATTTTTAATATTATTTGACATTAATTTTTTATCATTATCATACTTTAACCGATAAACTAAATAATATACAAAATTTTATATTAAATATCTTGTATTTTTTGGAATATACAATGCAATCATCAATTTATAAAAATGATAGTATCTTGCAACATTATGAATCTCATTTTTATAGTGAGTCATTCATATAGTAATAAAAATAAATAAAAAATATATTAAGCAACCGAAATTAGCATCCGAACCCGACCGAAACAACCCTATAATATCCAAATTAAGCAACCGAATCAACCTGACATCCGACCCGACCCGATCCATTTGCACAAAAAAGACAACGGGTCAGTCGGTTTCAATCGGTCGCTTCAAATTTGTCCACCCCTAACACTATATTAAAGTGACCAGACTCGTGCTCTCAATAATTAGTCCCACAATGATCCATTTAATAAAAGATTTTTTTTAAATAAATAATCAATTTTAATTTTTAATACACTTTTTTAATTTTATTCTTTAATGAATATCATTACTTTTATCATTTTTAAAATATCATTTATTTTTCATTTATTATTTTTTCTTATATACAACTAGTAACAAACTCGTGCGTACGCACGAGTGTTACTTTTTGGATGATGTTGGTGTTGACCGCGTTATTATTTATCAAATAGAAAAAAATTGTATTAATTATTTCAAAAATTATAATTTAAGAATCATGTTGGGTATCAGAGTAGCAAGATAAATAACACAAAAATAAGAGATTAAGGAGTAGGAAAATTGACACAGAATATTTACGTAGAAAACCCTTAACAAATAAGGGAAAAACCACTGACACCGGTAGAAAAGATTTTCACTAAGTGGAAGAAATTACAACACTTCTCTCTAAATACAAGGAGAGAACAAATTACACTCTCTCTTGTAATAGGAGAACACTCACTAAAGGAACCTTATAGGAGAAATTATAATATATTATTTCTCTCTAAATTTTTCTCTTATGTTATGTTGCAATGCTTTGTATTGTTGTGTTAGGAATGAGAAATGCACCTCTATTTATAGGTGCTCATCTTCACAAAACCATTTGAGTTGTTACAAAACCATGGGTGCAAAACCATGGGTGTTTTTTTCTTAGTCCACAAATTGTGACTTTATTCAATCACAATCCTTGACCATAATCTTTTACCATGACCAAAATATTTGACTATGACCATAATCTTTGACAATCTCCCACTTAAAGTCACATTTGTGATCTTCCAAAATCTTCTCTACCATGCCAACTCCATGCTGATTACGTCTCTAATACGCCATAGGAAGGCCTACAGCATGCAAACGAGTTAATCGGCTTCGTCATTGCATCTGCTAGGTTATCTTTAGTGTGAATTTTCTGGATATCCACACTTCCTTCTTCTACTACCTCTCGGACAAAATGGTATTAAACTCCTATGTGTTTTGTCCTTGAATGAAAAACTGGATTCCTTGCAATGTGCAAGGCACTCTGACTACCACAATACACATTTATCTTTTGTTGTTTGTGTCCGAGTTCTTCCAATAACCTTTGAATCCAAATTGCTTCCTTACATGCTTGGGTAGCGGCCATGTATTCAGCTTCTGTAGTAGACAAAGCTACAACAGTCTGCAATTTAGATAACCAGCTTACCGCTCCTCCTGCAAGTGTGAACACTTAGCCAGTAGTAGATTTTCTTTTATCAAGGTCACCTGCAAAATCTGAATCAACATAGCCTCTGATAGTGAATTTCGATCCCCCAAAACATAATGCAGCACCTGAGGTTCCTTTGATGTATCTAAGGATCCTCTTAACAATATTCCAATGTTCATTACCTGGATCTGTCAGAAACCAACTGACTGCACCAACTGCTTGAGCAATATCTGTTCTAGTACATATCATAGCATACATAAGGCTTCCCACTGCTGATACATACGGTACTCGAGACATTTCCATCCTTTCCGCTTCATTGCTAGGATTCATACTTAAGGATAATTTATAATTGACAAGAAGTCGGGTAGAGATTGGCTTACAGTCTTGCATGTTAAAGCGGCGCAAAACTTTCTGAAGATAATTTTTCTGAGAAAGCCAAATCCTTCTATCTTTTCTGTCTCGATGAATTTGCATCCCTAAAATCTTGTTTGCTGGTCCCAAGTCCTTTATATCAAACTCTCTAGCCAATTGTACCTTCAATTCTTGGACTCGGTCTTTGTTGGGGCCTACCACCAACATGACATCCATATACAATAGCAAAATGATAACATCATCATTATCATCAAACCTTTTGTAATACGTACAATGGTCTAAACTTAATCTGTTGTATCCAAGGCTCATGATGAAGGAATCAAATCTCTTGTACAAACACCTTGGCGCCAGTTTTAAACCGTACAGAGATTTGGTCAACCTACAAACCAAGTTTTCTTTTCCTTGTTCTTCAAAGCCTTCGGGTTGCAGCATATATGCCATACCCCAAATTTTGACCACCAAGATTTCCCATCATTATGCAAATCATTACCACAATATGGATGTACTTCCATGCCTCATCAATCTCCTCAAAGATGATCTAGCATTAACCACAATCAAGACTTAGGGTTTCAAGCCCTCTCAAAGCACTTAGACAAAGGATCAATCAAGGAGTGACATGATCTTCAACTTGTCTAACCTCTTAAACACCTATAAAGGACCAAGATGACTCCCACATCAAGAATCAAGCACAAAGTTGCAACATTCCAACTGGATCAAGCCTCAAAATCGACAGTGTCACCAAATTAGGGTTTTGGTCGACCAAGGCCTCCAGATGGAATTATTCTTCTGAGCATGAGCCAATGCTTCAAAGAATAACCCAAGATACTCCAAGGGACATTATGGACCCAATCATCAAGTCAATTTAGCCTCAGGGGATGCATTCACAAAAAATCAGAAATTAGGGTTTCTTGACCTAATTCACCCCTAAGTTGACTTTTGGGACAAAGCATGAGCCAGGACCTCAAGACATGATTTGAGGGCCTCCAATACACCACATTCATCCATTTACAACAATGGATTGATCCAAGAAGCTTGATTCACAAGTTTCAATTTCATCTGGACCACAATTAGGGTTTTGAAGAAAAAGTCAACTGTACCTTTGACTTTTAACCAAGACATGCTTCGAAACCTTGGGACATGATTCAATACACCCTATAACACCTATGGAATCCATCCATTAGGTTTGATTTAGTTCAAGGACTTGATTTCACAAAGGATCGCACAGTTTGGATTTCATCCGATAAAAAGTCAATTGTGCACAAAATCAAGTTTGACTTTTTATAATTTTTCACAAATATGGTTCCCCTAAGTAAAAAATAATGTTAATGTATAGTATTGATCATCATTCATTAAGAAAAATCAAGAAAAGTGATGTTTCTTGCAAAAGGGGCAACCATAAAAAACTAAAAATTCTCTAAGTTATGGAACAAAAGTGGTTTTGGTACCAACTTCTAAGGATCATAACTTGAGATCCAAGCAACCATTTTGGGTGATCCAAAGCTGGATTTGTAGGTCTTGCTGCATCTACAAAAGCTTCAACTACCTCAGACTCCAATTCTTTATGGATTTTGATTTATGGATTGATCAAAATCACAAAAACATGAAAATGAGACTTTTTCCAACACTTAGTGAAAATCTGCCTAAGTTACCAGCCTTGAACATCAATGTTCATGGAGTTTTTTCAGTTGGATCCAAATAGTTTCAAAACAAATTATGATCACACATGTTTTGTATCATATGAGGGCTTTCTAAAAAGCACAAGAGCCTCTCATAACTCAACCTGAGCAGAGAGATATGAATCCCTCAAAATCACCATTTCCAACTGTCCTAAGCAAGGCACTATTTGGTTTTTTGCTCAATTTTACGAATTTTGACAACTCCAAGCCTTGTCATCCATTTGGACACATCTGAGAGAATGATCTGATCCCCAAGCCTCCAAAGTCCAAGAATCTACACTTATCCATAACAAACCTAAAAAGGCTAAAAAGGTGCCAAGACTCCAATTTTGTTTCCAAGCATTCCATGGATGCACCAAGGTGGCATGGACTGACACATTCCTAACAGAATGAGTCAAGAATAAGCTCTGAATCAAAGGACCATAGGCTTGTGCCCTAACCTCAAGTCAATGGTTAGAGGAGACTTGAGATTCCTTTTGCTCAACATTGGCCAAAGGCCTGCTGCAGCTGTCATTCACTATTGATGACAAAACAAACTTGACACACTATAAATAGAGCTCAATTGTGATCAGTTTGAGTACACCAAAGCACTACAACTGATGCTTTCCTAAAAATCTTTCTCTTTAGGCCAAAATGCCTTCTTTTGCAAGTCATCTCTGAGTTTTTGAGTTAGAGAGCAATTCCACCACAACTCATGATCCAAACACATCCAATATGTTATATCTAAGCTGTCCAAACACTCATTTTGTGACCTGAAACACCAAAATCAGAAAATCCACTCCCAAAACCAAAAAAGGCCTCAAACACGCTCCAAATATCATCCTCAAACTGTCCCAATTAGTTCCCCTCATCTGGAACACCATTTGAGAGAGTTGCCATATTGGTCACTTTTGCCCCTTTTGCAAGAAAGAGCTAAAACTTGTTCCTGAGGATTCCAGCTGGTTTTGATCATCCTAAAAGCTTCTAAGGGATCAATCAAGAGTGTCCAAAGCATTGGATTACTTCTGGCACAATGATCTTGACAGTTAGCACAAGAAGCTCCAAGAGGTAAGTGCATGACAACTTGAACTCTTTGAATTATGCATTCCTTTGATGTCCATTGATCATAAACATCTCATACATGTTGTATATGTTGTGTTTGAACCAATTTCCCCTACTATTGTTGACTAAGTAGTGAGATAGCATAGAACATGCAATTCAATGCCTATTTTGAAACCACTATCGGGTTTTAAAATAGGGACACTTTCTGAAAATTCCAAAAGCACCATTGGATTCCTCATGAAATTCTAGGCCAGATGCACCTAAATTTTGTCTAAATCCATGGAGAAATGACAAAGTTAGAGGCTTCACGTAAATTGCCAAAACTTGCCTTGCCTTGCCTTGGTCAGGTCTGAAAACAAGGCACCCCATATATGCACATGGGGTGGTTTTGATACACGGATGTATCACCACCCCAGTGGTAGCGCGCAGGTGTGTTTATGTATTAGGTCGTGGGTTCAAACCCCACCCAGACTTTTTTTACTACTTTCTCATATTTGCTATTTTTTTCAATATTTTCATGTTTTTGTTAATTAATTGAAAAATTAATTTCTCTCTCAAATTTAATTATTTTTTATTGATTCTTTTTTTGAAAATTTACAAAAATATTAAAATATTTTATTCCATGAAAATTTTACAAAAATATTATTTATTTCATATATTTGATATTTTTTGTAAAGAATTATATTTTATTTGTTTTAAACATTAAAAATATTTCTTTCTCTTGGTTTTGCAAAATTCAAATGATTTTTAAATCATCCCATGAATGAAACATGATTTTCCAAATATAAATCCAAGATCACAACCTTTTTTTCACATGTTTGATTTTTTTAATTGTATTTTTATTCAATTAAAATACATTTTAAAACCAAAAATTAGGGTTTTGATCATTATCACCCTAACAAATCTTTTCAAACATTTTTGGGCTTCTATTAGAGTGTAAGACCCAATCCCTTTTAACCAAAACCTTTTTGGGCCTCAGTCATTGTAAAAGTCCCACTACGATTTTAAAATCTCAGCGCGATCGTCGCTTTTTAATCGAAAACCATCTGGGCCTCCCCTTGTGTTGTAAGTCCCATATTTCTTTTAAAATTACACTTTGGGCCTCTAATAGAGTGTAAGACCCAACCCCCTTTGTACATAAATAATGTTGGGCCCCAGTCGTTGTATAAGTCCCAATACATTTTTCAGAACAACGGTACGATCACTGCTTGTCATCTGGGCCTCTCCTTGAGTATAAGCCCCAATCTTCTTTTCAAAAACAACTTTCCCTTTTGATTTAGGTTCAAACTCATAGTTGTTATCAAAACTTTCTTTAATTTCTTTAACAACTAACCATACAGCTGTTACAATGGAAGCTTGCTCGCCTGTAAATTTTTATCAGCTTTCATTTGCATGTTTTCATATATATATATATATATATATTTGACTGTATTGCTGGAAGCTTGCTCACCTGTAAGTCCTTCTTTCATATCCTTTTAAATGCTTGTCATATATCAATTGTATATATACTTGTATACCTGCTTAGAATTTTCCCCGGTAACTAGGTCTAGAACTAGGTAAAGCCAGTTGGTCACTCTTTCAATACAGTCAAAACTAGTTCCCCATAGGAATTCCAGATACAGTCTTGCCTTCTCTTGGGCTTAAACAATATGGAACAAAGAGATAGGTATTATTCCTGGTGAAACTTTTCTCAGATTGTTACTATTAGAAATTGTCAAAGAAATTCATTCCCCAGAGAGGATTAATTCCCGGTGAAATCTCTCTTGAATTTCTTAAAACCCTATAACTGTTCACTAAAGAAAAGATTATTCACGGTGAAAATTTTCTTGAACTCTTCTTAAGTTTGGACCCACATGCTTCCTCAGGCTTCTTAGAAGTTCTCATGCCTTCTCTTGGGCTTAATACAAGGACCCTGAAGACCTCCTAACGGTATAAGACAGAACTTAGTCATCCTTTGCTAGAACAGTCTTTCCAGAGTCAAAACCTCAGACCAATTTAGGGTTGATTCTCATCCCTTAAAACACCTGCCTCCTCTTGGGTATCATACAAAGATAAATTCTTCCATACCAGTAGACTTGGACAGTCTAATCTCCTCTTGGATCTCAAAGACATTCTCAAGTTCCCTACAAACACAGGGGAAAACCCTGGTCATCTAACCAATTTCCAGTAGAGTTAAAATCCTCACAGGGTCTAAAACTCAATTTTTTATCCTAAAATTTCCCCAGCTAGGGTCATAACACTATCCCAAATCAGAACCTCAAGGCATCTGATACCTCAACTCTTCTGTAACCCTCAGCAAGAGTTAATCCCCCGACTTGGACTCTCTTGTTGATTCAATCACCTTTCAAAGTACTCTTTTGTTGAGTCAATCACCTTTCAAAGTACTCTCTCGTTAAGTCAATCACCTTTAAAAGTACTCTCTCGTTGAGTCAATCACCTCTCCACACTCTCTTGTTGAGTCAGTGATACAAAACATAAACACTCTCTTGTTGAGTTATTCTTTTTTTTTAGCCTCAATCTTGGGCTTTGTACAAGACATATATAAACTTTCTCCTACAAAGTCAAAATCTTCATAAACTCCTTTAAAGCATGGGACAAATATCTTCCCCAGCAAAGTCAATTCCTCCTAGCCTTTTTTTAGGCTTTGATAAATAAAATCCCTAAGCAGAATCGATATTCTTTTTAGCCTCCTCTTAGGCTTTGTATAATGATTTTCCCAGTAAGGTCAGCCTCAATCTTGGGCTTTGTACAAGACACCTAAAAATCCTCAGCTGAGTCAGTGCGTCAACGGGGAGTCGGGCTCGTCGTCGGTCTCTATGATTCCCGCGGACATGGTCGCCATTTTACTTGAAAAGCAGAGAGAATTGGTGAATTCGATAGTCCAGATGAAATTCACCCTTCCACCACAAATTAAGTGAAAAGGCGAAGAAAGGATACAAGGAACTGTTCATAAAACGTCCCCGACAGAGCCTTCCTCGGGAACGCCCCCGCTGGGAAAGCATCCCTCCGACCACGATTACTGAGGGTGCTCACCCCTTGAACCTCCCCGCGCTGGGGAGACATGAAGCTCGAGGAAATGCGGTGATATGCTCGGGATGTCCATCGAACGTCCCCGGGGCCTTCATCGGGTCCCCGACTTCTTCATCCCATGTCCTCGGGGAATTCATCCTGTGTCCTGGGGACCTTCATCAGGTCCTCGGGAGATTTATCCCAGTTCTCCGGGGCATTCATTAGAAATCTAAAGAAGCCCGCCGTTTTCGTCGGAAACTCCATGGTCTCCCCGGGAACTTCATCAGTTCGTCGGAGAAAACACCGTAGAAAACATAAAACAGAAAGAAGGAGCCAGAAACTTACTTGAAGCGGCGGTTGGGAATCTTCGGTGCGACGGCGTACGGTGGAAGGACGACGACAGAAGCTAAAGACAAAGAGAGAGAGAGTGGTGAGCGGAGAGAATGGAAACACGCAAATGGCATGAACCCGACTTTATTTATAGAGCCGTCACAGGACTCGAGGCATCCCTAGGCACTTAAGTGCCTAGAATCCTAGCTGCTCTAGGCATTGCTGACGAGTAACACATGACACTCGAGGCCCCGTGCACGTCGTTTCGCTTCCCTGTGTGCCTGCGGGATAAATGAGTCCATATCCTTTCATCTCCCAACAGAGTCGACCATAAATAACCTTTCGAATGACAAAAGAACATCAGCCCCCGTGGCTCCTGCCCGACGAACATCCTTGCGCCTGACCGCCTTCATTTCCCATCAGTGTGGCACTTCGGGCATGTTGCCCAACTAAACCAGTCCCCGACGAATGGGCTGCCTCTTGAGTCATTACTCCTACACTTCGGAGCAACAAGTTGGGGGGCTCCTGTTCTGGACTAAGCCAGCGCCTGCCCATCAGTCGGGTAGGCCCAACCCATTATCATGCTACGCGGCCCATTAAGGCCCAATCCTTTTCCTCGTCGCGCACGACCAGATCCATCATCGTCGAGCAGACACTATAAGGACCGGGAAGAGAATGAACATCCTCCCCCATGTTTCTCCACGTGCTCCTCCCGCGGGGACACGTCATCAGGTAACTACCCACCTCTAAAAGAGTCGGTCTGCCCACTTTCCGGAGATCTTCGGACTGTTACTCCAGGGCGAATACCACGTGCTGGTCTTCCCTACGCCACGTAAGCCCTGGCAGTTATCTGCATTGTGTAACACCCCAATTTTAGTAATTAATTATTTATATTAATTAATTGATTGATTTTATGAATTATTTGATTTATTTGAATTAAGTAACCTATTTGATTTATTTAAATTACTTGAATTATTTGATTTATTTTATTTATTGAATTTATATGAATTATTTGATTTATTGGATTTATATAAATTAATTGATTTATTTAGAATATTTGAATTAATTGATTTATTGGATTTATTTGAAATAATTGATTTGTTGGATTTATCTAATTATTTGATTTAATTAAATTATTGGAATTAAGTAAATTATTTAATTTAATTGTATTGGTGGAATATTAATTGCTAGACTTTGGTTGGGCTTAAGGTGGTGTGTTAATATTAAGTGTGGTGGGTTGGTTTAGGCCCAACAACTTTAAGACAAGATAGGGTTTAATGAATAGTGTAGAAAGTTAGTAAGAAGATATTGGGAACAAAAAGAGAAAAATAGAAGAGAAGAGAAGAAAGAGTAGAAGAGATGAAGAAGAGTGGAGAAGAAGAGGAAATCAAACCCAACTCAAGAAATCATCCAAAAATAAGGTAAGTGTGAGTTTTTATATGATTATTGGGATTGTATGATAGTGTGTGATGGGTAGTATCATATTTAAGATCAAAATCCCGAATGTCCATGGTTTTAAAATTAATGATTACATGATGTATGATGGTAGGATCCTTAAATATATGTCTTGGGCTGTTATAATTGTCATAAAATGGTAGTATTTCGAATTCTGGAACTGAAACTTTTTACGGAATCGAAATCGGAGGTCCGGAAGCCCTCCGACAGTGAAAATGAGTTTTCTGGGCTCTGACACGACCCGTGTTACCTGACACGGGTGGCCATGTCAGTCCCCCAGTTTTGGAGTGAAAAAACGTGATTTTCTGACCTTGGAGTGACACGGACCGTGTCCCCTGACACGGGCGGCCGTGTCAACTCGCTGGAATTTATACATGGGACAGTCTTGATCATAATTTTTGATCCGTAAGTCCGTTTTGGTCCCCGTTCGAAACGTCGGGAAGCTAATGAATAGAGCTATAACATAGTATAGATAAGAGAATTGTTTTCCAAATATTTTTATATCTAATATGTTTAGGGAGTCATTTGTGTATATGTTATATTAATGGATTGTTGTGTTGTTTGCTGCCGGTTGTGAAATTAATTATGGATAATTTATCGAATACTTATGTGTGTGCTTGTATAAGTATATTTTGAGTGTGACAACATGAAATGCATGATAGTTATTGCTTGTTGTAATGATAATACAGTTTTGATTGTATTGTAAAATATGTTGTATACCATTGAAAGTGAATCGTGTGTGTATGATTCATAAAAATGTGTTTGTGTGTGCAATTGTGTGATAATTTAAGTTTGATGAATTATGAAGATATGCATGATATTAAGATTAGGGAATGATCTTAATTGCATATGTTTGTTGATTGCATACTGTAGCGAGTGATTTTGGACGCGGTTCTTAAGCGCTGTCGCTCTTTGGGGTTTACTACAGGTCGATTCATTTTTTATCCTATTGTGAGCTGACTAGGGAAGGGAAATAGATGTCTCCAATTAACCCTGCTTGCATACTGAGTTTAAACAGCGGTTTGTTAGGTTACGGATGCTATATGGTAATGGGGCCTTTCTTTTTTCTTACTTTATTAAGGTGGAAAACTGGGACTATTCATGGGGAATTTGTCAGATTGGGTGGAGATAGGGGACTTTAGGTTTTTTGATTAGTGTGCTCGCTAAGATTTTTCTTTTAATCTTATGCCTACGTATTCCCGTTTACCGAAACAGGGAAATCAGAGCGTTCGTAGTTCCTCCTATTCTATGGGAGGAAAAGATGTTTTGGTGTCTTGTTCAAAGCCCAAGACGTGAAGCGAAAGTTGATCTATATCTTGTTCAAAGCCCAAGATGTGAAGCTGAAGGTGGTTTGTATCTTGTTCAAAGCCCAAGATGTGAAGCTGAAGGGTCTATTTGTATCTTGTTCGAAGCCCAAGATGTGAAGCTAAAATATGTTGTCTTTAGAGAGAATTTGTCATCTCTAAAGAGGGTCTGTTTGTCACAACTGTTTATAAAGGAGAATTACTTTAACCGGGATATGTGAATCCAGCAATGTCATAATTTCCTTTATAGGGGAGTTCCAACCTGAAGGAGAAGACTTTAACTCAGTGTAGAGCAATTCTATCTTTCCTTAGGAATTTCTCATGCTAAAAGAGGGATAGTGGAATGGATACAAATAATCCAGAGGCTTGCAGCTTACAGCGATTAGATGAAGGGGAAGGAGTTGTTGATGTTTGTATGATGTGAACGAGACACAACTTTGATGCTAAAAGGTTGATTGGCTCAACCTGGGTTTTTTTATACAAAGCCTAAGAGGAGGCTATTGGCCCAACAAGAGAGAGTTTTTATGTGTGTCTCGTACGAAGCCCGAGAGAAAGGCTAAAAAGGTTGACTCAACAGGAGAATCTTTTATACTCAACAAGAGAGTGTTTTTGTATCTCGTACGAAGCCCGAGATGGAGGCCAAAGGTTTGACTCAACAAGAGAGTGCTTTATACTCAACAAGAGAGTGATTTTATATCTCGTACGAAGCCCGAGATGGAGGCTAAAAGGTGATTGACTCAACAAGAGAGTCTTTTATACTCAACAAGAGAGTGTTTTTGTATCTCGTACGAAGCCCGAGATGGAGGCTAAAAGGGAGATTGGCTCAACAAGAGAGCCTTTTATACTCAACAAGAGAGTGTTTTGGTATCTCGTACGAAGCCCGAGATGGAGGCTAAAAGGTTTGACTCAACAAGAGAGTCTTTGTATCTCGTACGAAGCCCGAGATTGAGGCTAAAAGGTTACTGTTTCAGTTGAGTGACAGGTCCAGTATGTTGGTTCAAAGAGAAAATTAGTTCTTATATGAGTAATGTTGCACTCATGGATTTGATCTGAGAATCGAGATTGTTTCCTGTTCTTTAAGGAAATGGGAAATTCAAAGGGTATTTGAGACTGTCCAAGTCTGCGGGTGTCTTCCTATTTTTGAAAGGGACTTGAGAATGTCTTTGAGACTCAAGGAAATTAGACTGTCCAAGTCTAGAGTTTTATCTTTTGTACTATGATTAAAGAAACACTTGTAGTACGTTCACGGTAGAAAGATCTAGACTCTTTGAAAGACTGTTCTATTAAGATGACTAATTTCTGTTCCAATACCTCTAAGAGGTCGTCGGGACAATTTGTACGAAGCCCAAGAGGAGGCTGGAAACTTTTAAGAAGTCGAGGGACAATTTGTACGAAGCCCAAGAGGAGGCTATCATTCCCGGAGGAAGAAATCATTTATACGAAGCCTAAGAGGAGGCTGTGAATACTTCTAAGAAGCCGACGGGTCCTTGTACAACGCCCAAGAGGAGGCGGGGATTCTTTTAAGAAACCTGTGGGTTCCCAAACCCCGAGAAGTTCAAGACAGGCTATTCACAAAGAATAGATCAAGCCAGAAAAGTTCGAGAATTTGGAAGAAACTCAAGGGATGCAATTCATGGAGAAGAGATCATCTCTGGGGAGTAGAGTTTCTTGACAATTCCTAAGGAGGACAGCCTAAGAGAAGACTATATCTGGTGCTCCTATGGGGGATCTAGTATTGTCTATTTCTAAGAATGATCGAGACGGCTTTACCTAGTGCTAGACGTAGTTGTCGGGGAAACTCTAAATATCTATACTATTATTACATAGTCGATATGAGTTTGTGAAAGAAGACTTACAGCGAAACAGCCCCCACAATACAGTTATATGTATATGAAAGCGGTAAATGAAAGCATATAAACACTTACTCGGTTGTAGAGCTTCCATGTTGTTTGGGTTAGTTGTTCAACAAAGAACGATTGAAAACAACAGTATATTTCAAAATCAAAGGAGAAAGTGCTTTGAAAGGAAAAATTGGGGCTTACAGCTCAAGGAGAGGCCCAAGGTTTTAGTAGTGATTGCAATGTGATATGAGTTTGTACAGTGGTACTTATACAAGTGACTGAGGCCCAAAAAGTTTTCTGTACAAGGGGAATGGGTCTTACACTCTCTCAAGAGGCCCAAAAAAAATTATTTAGAGAAAAGAAGCGGGTCTTACTACTCGAGGGTAGGCCCAGATGATTTTGTTTAAAAAATGGCGATCCCGCCGAGGTTTTAGTATGTACAGAGGGACTTATACAATAAGTGAGGCCCCAAAATGGGTTATGTAAAAAAAGGGGTTGGGACTTACACTCTATTAGAGGCCCAAGTGAGTTTTAATAAAATAAATGGGTCTTACTACTCGAGGGTAGGCCCAATGGTTAATTTTGAAAAGGGCGACGATCGCGCCGAGGTTTTGGAAACACCGTGGGACTTATACAAGTGATTGAGGCCCAAAATTTTAGTATTTACAAAGGAATTGGGTCTTACACTCTATTAGAGGCCCAAAGGTTTAAAAATGACAAGAAATGGGACTTATAGCTCAAGGAGAAGCCCAATGGTCTTTTTTGTTAAAAGGCGACGATCGCGCCGAACTTTGTAAATGTACAGAGGGACTTATACAATGTCTGAGGCCCAAAATATTTTATTTACAAAAGGGATGAGACTTACACTTTATTAGAGGCCCAAAGTGTATTTTAGGAAAAGAAATGGGGATTACAACACGAGGGGAGGCCCAGATGATTTTCAGTTTGAAAATGGCGATCGCGCCGAGATTTTTAACGTATCGGGACTTATACAATAACTGAGGCCCAAAATATATTTGTACAAAAAGGGTTGGGTCTTACACTCTATTAGAGGCCTAAGTGTTTTTGAAAAAAGATTTGTTAGGGTGAAAATCAAAGAAACCCCAATTTCATTTTTCAAAGGTATTTTTCAAAGAAAAATCAAGTAAAAAAATGATAAAAATATCAAATAAAATCATTAATCATGTTATAAACAATGATTAAGGTTTATGAAAAATTATTTTATCCACATGAATATTTAAAATCATTTTGGTTTTAAAAATTAAGAAAAAGAAATCATTTTAAAAGCATTTAAAACAATTTAAAACAATATTTTTGAATATATTAAAAATATATCAAATAATAATATTTTTTTGTGATTTTTTGTGGATTAAAATATTATGGAGTATGAATAAGAAGTGTGTAAAACAGAATTGGAAAATGATGATTTTTGCTATGTAAAAGAATTGGTTGAGTTTTGAAGATAAACTAAGAAAAAGAGGAAAGATGTCACAACATCACATTCGACATCTTTCATGAGTTTTGAAGATAAGAGAAAAAGGGAAGATGTCACAACATCACATTCGACATCTTAAAAAACCAGAACTGCACCTTGGTTTTCAACATCTTTGCTATCAAACTTCAAACATTCATAACTCTCTCAATTTTTAACGAAATTGAAATCCGTAAGAACCTATCTTGACCGATTTTTCGCAAGAAATCCAATGGTATTACTCATACACACTGAAACTTAATGTACAGAACACGCAAAGCAAAAAACCAGAACTGCATGTTGATTTTAAACATCTTTGCTTATCAAACTTTCAACACTCATAACTCTCTCAATTTTTAACGAAATTAAAATCCGTAAGAACCTATCTTGACCAATTTTTCGCAAGGAATCCAATGGTATTACTCATTCACACTGAAACTTAATGTACAGCACACACAAGGTAAAAACCCAGAACTGTATGTTGATTTTAAACATCTTTGCTTATCAAACTTTCAACACTCATAACTCTCTCAATTTTTAACGAAATTAAAATCCGTAAGAACCTATCTTGACCAATTTTTCGCAAGGAATCCAATGGTATCACTCATACATACTGAAGCTTAATGTACAGCACACACAAGGCAAAAAACCAGATCTGCACCTTAAGTTTAAAACAACATAAACTCCACATATAAGCATGTTAAAGTGCAAACAGTAGGAGGATCATAACATACACATTAAGGACTACATTTTTGCTTCAAGAATTGTTCAATATGATGCATGTATATGGACATCAAAGGAAAGCATGATTCAAAGAATTCAAGTTGTGAATTTTACCTCTTTTTTGGAGATTTTGTGCAACCTACTAAGTGCTTTGTTCCAGAAATGATTTGATGCTTTGGACACCCTCAAATGACCTCTTAGAAGCTTTTAGGATGGTTGGAATCAGCTGGAACCTGCAAAAACACAAACTGGCCCTTTCTTGCAAAAAGGGTTAAAGTGGCCAAAATAACAACTCTCTCAAATGGTGTTCCAGATGTGTGGCACCATTTGGGACAGTTCAAGGATGATATTTGGAGTGTGTATGAGGTTTTATCTGGTTTGGAAAGTGACTGCATCAAGACATGGCTTGAAAAATGCAAAAAAGTCCAATTTTGAGGTTTTGAGAGGTGACTTTGTGATTTTGGTGTTACAGGTCACTTGTAATAGCTTGGATCACCTACATATGATATTTATGAGGTGTTAGGATCATGAGATGTGATGGAAATGCTCTCTAACTCAAAAACTCAGAATTTCCTTACTAAAGAAGGCATTTTGGAGTGAACGAGAGAATTTGAGGAAAGCATCTGTTTGATGGCTTTGGTGTACTCAAACTGAGCACAAATGAGCTCTATTTGTAGTAGAGCAAGTTTGTTTTGCAAGCAATAGTGAATGGTGGCTGCAGTAGAGATTTGGCAAATGTTGGCCAATGAAAATCCAAGTCTCCTCTAGCCATTGACTAGAGGTTAGAACACAGGCCTTTGGTTCCCTAGTTGTTGGAGGAATCTTGACTGAATTCAGTTAGAGGAAGCTCAGTTCATGCCACCTCTAAGCATCTATTAAATGCTCCAAACCAAAATTGGAGTCTTGTCCCTCTTTTAGGATTTTTTAGGTTTGGCATGCTACTTGTGGAATCTTGGACTTGGGAGGCTTATGGATCAGATCATCCCCCTTGGATTTGATCCTCATATGTGTCTAAAATGATGACAAGGCTTGGAAATTCGTGTGGCACAAGAAATGTACAAATCTGTCCTGAAACATGTCTTAAAAATCAGCTGCAGCAAGCCTTGTTGTAAAATCCATAACTTCTTGCTCAAGAATGATATTTGGTTGTTCTAGGACTTTATGGAAAGCTGAGATGACATACTTAAACTTTGATGTTTGACCCTAGACTTGGTTCAACTTGGATCATGGAGAAAAATATCCTTGAAGTTGGGACATTCTTGCTGGAAAAATATTAATGATGTCCTATGAAATGTTGAAACATTTGACAACTTTGAACATTAACAATTCCAGACTCAAATCACTTATATCTTTTAATCCACTATGATAGTTTGAGTTGAAGTGAATTGCATCTTTGATGCTTGTCTTGCATGGTGACAAAGCTTGAAAATTGTGTGGCACAAGAAAAAGTGCACAAAATCTGTTCTAAAAAAATAGTTGCAGCAAGCCTTCTTGTAAAGTCCATAACTTCTTGCTCGAGTGTGATAAATGGACGTTCTACAACTTTCTGGAAAGCTGAGATAAAGTACTTCAACTTTGATGTTCAAGGTTTATGAAGATAAGACTTTTGAAGCTGTCAAAAATGACCTTGAACTTGTGTGATCAAATCTGTCCTAAAAACTGTCATGAAAATTCTGTTTTATCAATGCCTTTTGCAGAGACCATAACTTTCTGCTCGAGAATGATAAATGAGCTTTCAAGGACTTTCTGGAAAGGTGAGATGACTTACTTCAACTTTCATGCCTAGGGTTTTTCCTGAATCAATTGGATCATGGAGAAAAACATCCTTGAAGTTGGGACATTCTTGCTGGAAAATTATTAATGATGTCCTATGAAATGTCAGAACATTGGACATTAAGAATTCCCAACTTTGATCACTTATATCTTTCAATCCTTATGATATTTTGAGTTGATTCCTTCTACAATGTTGAAGTATCAAATACCCTCTTTAAAAGTAGCTCTTATGCAAAATCAATGGATGCTTGGATCAATAGTTACAACCTTGAAAAGTTGTGCGCTTGAACATGATTTTAACTTAGAAAATATTTCTAAGTTTCTTTCAATTTGATCAATTTTGCAATTTTGTATGATTTCTTGATTTAAATTTGATCAAATTAAATCATCCATCATATTTTCTTGAGTAATGGCTTGTGAAGCTCAAAGTTGACCAAAAGTCAAACTTTGACTTTCTGCGTCAGTTGACTTTGTATTAGATGAACTTGAGGCTTGATCCACTTGAAATGTTGCACTCTTGTGCTTAATTCTTGATGTGGGAGTCCTCTTGCTCCTTCATGGGTGTTTAAGAGGTTAGAGAAGTTGAAGATCATGTCATTCCTTGATTGATCATTTGTCTAAAGGCTCTGAGAGGGCTTGAAACCCTAAGCTTGATTGTAGTGAATGCTCAACAATTCCTTGAGGAGATTGATGAGGCACAAAGGTACATCTATATTGTGATGATGATTTACACAATGATGGGAAATCTTGGTGGTCAAAATTTGGGGTATGACAGATGCCCCTATTTAATCTTTTTGGACCCGAAGGTGTGAATAGCGAAGGTATTCAGGCATTCGGGGTGCAAGAGGATTAAATATCAGAATATCTGAAATTTTGATGGTGGCTATGAATGGTAGCTTACGCATTCATCTTCTTTTGCTAAGAAATGACGCTTAGAAAAAGGTAAAAACTTCCCCTCGATCCTGGTTTCCTACCAAGAAACTGGTCTTAGTTTCTGGTTTAAAGTTCCCCTCGATCCTGGTTTCCTACCAAGGAACTGGTCTTAGTTTCTGATGCAAACTTCCCCTCGATCTTGGTTTCATACCAAGGAACTGGTCTCAGTTGCTTAAATAAACTTCCCCTCGATCCTGGTTTCCTACCAAGGAACTGGTCTCAGTTTCTGATTTAAACTTCCCTTCGATCCTGGTTTCCTACCAAGGAACCGGTCTCGGTTTCTGGTATAAACTTCCCCTCGATCCTGGTTTCCTACCAAGGAACTGGTCTCAGTTTCTGAAATAAACTTCCCTCGATCCTGGTTTCCTACCAAGGAACTGGTCTCAGTTTCTTTTGTCAATAAACTTTCTTGACAAGGGACACTGTTTGTTGCGGTTTTCCTTCAAACTTCTCGCCGAATTTTCCTGGGGAGATGCCATTTGAGTGGAAAAAGTTTTGATGTCAGACTTGCTGGGGAACCCATTCGTATGAATTGTAGAGGTACACAAACTTCTCTGTTTGGAGATGCCATTTGTCGATTCTACTGGGGAAAGCGAGTCTCTTGAGAGACTGTTTCCGTTTGGGGGTGTTACATCATACTTTTCCTGAGGTCTTTTCAGAGAAATGCCATACAATGTACCCCAATTTTGAGGGGCTTTCTCTGGGGATTTTCCTTAATCTGGGAAAGCGAATATATCATCTTCAATGGCGAAGAGTGATATTTGTTGAAAGTTTTCTTGTTTCTCAGAGGTTCAAGTTATCAAAGTGGTCAAGGACCGTCTCTAATCTAGAGATAAACGGGAGAGAGATTACTTAGATGATTCACTTCCTGATGAGGAAATATCTGACAACTCGATTGAGATGACTTCTATCACTAGGGGACAAGACCGACTAGAGTGATAATGATGCAATATGAATGTGGATGCAAATTAATAATGCATGATGTATGTATGTATATGCTGACAAAACTAACGCAACATACAGATTAAAGGATGAGCACGACTGGATACTCGGCCACAGTGGGGCATGTAGAAATATCGCTGGTTTAAGATAGCAATTATGCTTTGCTTAGGAGAAACGGTCCCTGTTGGGAGCGACGCTGGTCGGGCTTAGGAGATGAGAACTCGGCCGAGGGCATCAGATGGGAAAGCCGCATCTGATACAGTTAATCCTTCGTTCAGGCGTACTGGTCCAGAAGGAGTACTTTGATTCTTCACTTTGAGGTTCGAACACCTTTGGAGAAGCGACCGATGTTTTTCTGATGTTCAACAGTCAAAAGAAATTGCCATCTTTATTTAAAAAAAAACAGAAAAAATTTGACAAGTAAATTCATTTTTGTTTTATTTCAAGAATCGTTAATCATGTTTAAATGTCGTTCTGTAAAGCTAAAATAAATCAGAATTACAAATAAAATCACAAGGGCTCAAATTTTATTGATAGGATGGAAATCAGCCAAACGCGTGATTCCATGGAGTATTTACAAAGTTAGAAAATGGTAATTTACAGGGAAAAGGGCTACGTTGAAACATAACGACCACTATCCTTCTACCAACTTTGAATTCCGGGCATCCTGAGCTTCCGTAGAAGATGACCTTGACCGGAGTTTTCTTGACGAATGATGTAACTGCTGAGGAGCTGAACTGATCAGACGTAGTTACTTGCCATTAATCCCTAACTTTTGCCTGGATTGTACTTGGAGATTTCCAATCCACCGGGATGATTTTTGATCATGTCTCTAATTTTTGCCTGGACCGCCCTTTCGGGTTTTCAATCCACCGAGACGTTTTTTTTTTAGTTTAGGCGAAGTATTTCTTGACTACGTCAACATTCGTGGGGTAGGCAAATTCCTCTCCATCCATGGTTACAAGTCTCAAGGCGCCGCCTGAGAAAGCTTTCTTGACCACATATGGGCCATCATAATTCGGAGTCCATTTGCCCTGGGAATCAGTGAGAAATGATTCTATCTTCTTGAGTGGTTTGAAGATTGGTGCGCATGTCGCGGTCATGAGGAATATGAATCTGGAGATGTAGTTCAAACGTCCCAGGAATCCTCTGACTTGTTTTTCAGTTTTTGGAGAAGGCATTTCTTGAATGGCCTTGACCTTGTCAGGATCAACCTTAATTCTTTTCTGGATGACGATGAACCCTAAAAGTTTCCCTGAACAGACACCGAAGGTGCACTTGTTGGGATTCAAGCGGAGTCTGTATTTTCTCAACCGCTTAAATAGTTTTGACAGATGGGTCACATGCTCCTCTTCCGTCTTAGATTTTGCAATCATATCATCGACATATACCTCGATTTCTTTGTGTATCATGTCATGAAAAGGAGTAGTCATGGCCCTTTGATAGGTTGCCCCGGCGTTCTTCAAACCGAATGGCATTACCTTGTAACAAAAGGAACCCCTGGGGTGATAAATGAAGTTTTCTCCGTGTCTTTCGGCGCCATTTTGATTTGATTATAGCCCGAGAATCCATCCATGAAGGAGAAAAGTTTGAACTTTGTTGTATTGTCTACCAGCATGTCAATGTGTGGTAAAGGAAAGTCATCCTTTGGACTAGCCTTGTTTAGATCTCTGTAATCGACACACATTCTGACTTTTCCGTCCTTTTTTGGAACGGGTACGATGTTGGCTAACCATTGAGGATATTCTGACGTAGCGAGGAAACCCGTGTCAATCTGTTTCTGTACCTCCTCTTTGATTTTGATAGCCATGTCCGAGTGAGTCCGTCTCAACCTCTGCTTTACTGGCGGACATTCCGATCTTAACGGTAAGTGATGTTCCACGATGCTGGTATCCAACCCTGGCATATCCTGATAGGACCAAGCGAACACATCGGGGAATTCTTTTAGAAGCTTTATCAAACTCTCTTTGGCAATTGGACTGAACAACGCTCCAATCCTGATTTCCTTTCTCTCTTTTTCCGAACCTAAGTTTACCGTTTCCAATGGTTCTTTGTGAGGTTCAATGGACCTTTCCTCTTGTCTGAGTAATCGGGAGATCTCTTCCGGAATTTCTTTGTCATCTTCTTCTTCAGTCCCAAATACCGGGAACTCAAAGTCGGGAGAAGGCATTGGATCGTATGTTTTAACGGGGTTTAAAACAAGCAATTTGCATGACGTGATGATTTGTGTTTAGAAGAGATAGAGAAAATGCGAGTGTGTGCAGTGTACTTTTCTTTTACTGCTTGTTTTTATTATTGAGTTGTTTTTTAGGATTACCATTTTCTGAGAAAAGAAAAAAGAGAAAACAACAATTAATGCGGAAATTACAGAACGACATTATTTTATTAATGAACAAGTCAATTCTTGAAACTACAACCCTATAAAACAAAACTCTGTTGCTTTGAGCAAAGCGAAGAGGGAAATTTACAGAAAGTGAGCCCTATCAAAACATCTGTTTCACCTGGGCAGGGTGAAAGGTTAAAGACGGCAATTACTTTGACTGATAAACGATCTTCGGAACATCGACAGCAACCCACTGGCGGCGAACTCCTAGGTGAATCACAAAGTCTGGCACCTTCCTCGATTTGTCTTCAGAAATAACGCTGATTTCTGGTGGAGCAGGATCATTAGAATCTGTCTCCCAGGCAGAGTTATCGTAGGAGAATTCCTCTGTTGCATTTTGCATAGCATTTGTACTCTCAGGTAGATCTCCCCATCCAGTAGGCTGGATGTCTTCGAGCCTGATGCGAGAGCTTTCGGGAGCAGTGTACTTGAACATATAGTCGTATTTTCCACTTGGTTATCCCAGGGTGTCCCACACTTCTTTGGAACTGGAGGAGTCATCCTTCTCGATGACGTTGACCTCGGGGAAAGCATAGTTGATGAACTCTAGTCCTGCAAACGTTGCGAATTCATCGTCGTGTGGGGCATTTTCAGGATAACCTGGGTGTTGATCCCATGACATGGTGGGGACGCAGGTATTCTGTTCAATGATGCTCAGATGATTTTCATTGTTCGGCTGATTTTCTTGCCCCAAGTCTCCTGGGTAAGGCTGCCACATTGGCAGGCCATCCATCGGGCCATAATAGTCGTGGTTAAAGTTGTCTTTCATTAGAGTGTCCTCCTCTAATGAGTTTGGCGGAGCACGACATCCTTCCGGATCACAATCTCCGTACATCATTTTGACGTCTGACCTTGGTATAAATCTCGGACTCTGTGCGGGATAGCAAAATGGCATAGGCACTTCTTCCTAAGACATATAACCGTCCTTGTTAAGATAGGACTTCCATTCTTCCTCCACATCAGATGAATCATCTTTATTGATGGTATGTACCTCTTGAGTCACTGTTTGAAGGAAGCCTCCACTGTGGAAGAAGTTCTGAATGGGATGATGACTTTCATCGTTAGCAGCTGTCTGGGTACAGGTTGCAGAAAAACCAAGACCCTTCTTTGTTTTATTGTCAGTATGAATGACAAGCTGTCCCCATCCTTTTGTATTGATACTCTCGACTGCTTTGATAGCATCTTTGTACAAGGAAATGGAAGTTCCCCCCTCAGATTGATCGTCCTTGTGTAGCGAAAGCGCTTGGAACTGGGTTCCGATTATCCCTTCTGGTTCCACATAAGTGGATGACGATAAATTGCTGACGAGCAAGGCCTGTTCCCCACAGGCTGTGATGAGTTGGCCGTTCTGGATGAACTTTAGCTTTTGGTGGAGGGTTGAAGTGACCGCCCCAGCCTGATGTATCCAAGGTCTTCCTAATAAACAATTGTATGTTGCCCAGATGTCCATGACCTGGAAAGTGACTTGGAAAGTGTGAGGACCGATAGTTATGGGAAGGTCGACTTCGCCAATAACCATTTTTCTGGATCCGTCAAATGCTTTGAAGACGACCTCGCTGGTTCTCATCGGAGGGCCTTTGAATGATAATTGCATCAAAGTGGACTTCGGCATAACATTCAGGGCTGGCCCTGTGTCTACCAATACGCTGGCTAAAGCATCGTCCTGGCAGTTGACTATAATATTGAGCGCCATGTTATGACGACGACCCTCTTCAAGTAATTCTTCATCACTAAATCCCCAGTTATTGCAAGAAGTGATGTTAGAGACAATGCTATCTAACTGTCTGATTGTTACATCCTGTTCCACAAAGGCTTGCTCCAAGACTTTCTGTAGAGCCTTCCTGTGTGCTTCTGAACTGAGTAAAAGTGATAGCACTGAGATCTTTGAAGGAGTTTGTAACAGTTGATCAACAATGTTGTATTCACTCCTTTGGATGAGCTTCAGCATCTCATCATTGTTCTTTGAAAGGTCGGGATTACTGGATTGACCGACTGGTGGATTGGGAACTTCTGTCTGAGGTTCCTTTTCTTTGCTGAGTTCTCCAACTCCTCTGTTGAAGATTCGACCGCTCCGTGTTACTCGACTGATGTCTGCAATATCCACGACGGAGGGTAACAGAATTTCCTTTCCATTCTCGACTATTGTTGCACCGTATTTGTAAGGGATAGCCTTAGTTGATTCATACGGTAGTGGTCCTGGCAGATAAATGACTATGGAAGCCTTCTGATTTTTCTAACCATCGTAAGCAATTTCGATCCGTTCCTGGTTAGGAACTCTCGATTCGTCAAGTAGAGGGATGATGGCACAAATATCCCTAGTCCTCTGATGATCAGAGATTACGACAACGTCCTCGATTTGATCAGCAAAATAGTTGACTAATCTAGAACTTGACCATGGTTAAATCTCTTTGTGGACCAACTGACTTTGAAGGGCTGCCCGCACGAGGTAGCATCCTCGATTGTTCACTGAACAAACTCCACACCGCTCATAGTTGTGTAGTGGCACCTGGTCGCGTCTGCTCTGAATACAGTGTAGCCTTACTAGGTCAGTTTCCACCGATCGGACATCCTGACTTTGATATCTAGTAGGATTCCTGTTAGTGATACTAATTTGCTGGGTGTCTTCATCCATATAGATTGGAAGCCACCAGTGGTTCAACAAGTGCTAAAGTGTTTCTTGGACAAGGGCACAGCCCTGATCGTTTTCGCAACCCGCTTTACAGCTCTGATAATCATGTGATACCAGGAATCCGAGACGGACCTGTTCTGCGTGTAACTCCACCAGGCTGGTATTCATCAGACGAATATCGAAGATTTGAATCATGTTGATCTGATAGGGATTCCTATCATGGTAGTCCTGGATCCATCCAAGATCCATCTGAAGCTGGAGGGCCTCTTGTACAAAAGAGCATCCCTATTTGTTTACCGAGTAAGTCAGACAAGAACTGTAATCATGCCGCGGCAGATTATGATACTGGCTTTGCCTTGAGTGCATTGCCACCAGGTTGACATTCATTGCATGGACGTCGTGGTTTTGAATGACGTTGGAATTCGTATAAACCATGTTAACTCCACGAACTTGGTGCTCTTGGATCCATCCGAGATCCATCTGTTCCTGTAGAGCTGATTGCACCACAGAACACCCTCGATTGCTTTTAGAGCAGATATCACACTGGTGATAATTATGAGGTGGCACATGGCCATATCCACTCTGTCTACAATGCATCTTGACCAGATTGGTCCTTAACAAGAGTACATCATGAATTTGATAGACGTTGTTAGACTCTCCCTCTATCAGATTGACTGCAGCTTTCTCGTGTTGAGGCAGCGGGTTCGTGAGAACATTGGGATTCGTATCTTTGAAAGATAAGAGCCCGCTCCTAACAAGCTTTTGCACGTCATATTTGAAATTGAGACAGTTCTCTATGTTATGCCCTGGACCTCCTGATGATAAGGGCAAGTCTGATCCGCTTTGAACCAAAATGGCAGATTTTCCGGTACTGTAAGAGGAGCCTTGGTCTGGACGTGCCCTTTGACCAGTAATAAAGGAAATAGTTCCGCGTACGATACGGGTATAGGATCAAATCCTGGTGGCCGCATTGTACGGTTGTTATTGTACTGAGGACGAGCCTGCTGAAGAGGCTATTGTGTCCTTTACTGATTAGGTTGGTTATGCGCAACCTGAGGTTGATTCGTAGAAACAGGCGCAGGGTTGATAGCAGGAGTTATAGCTGCTACTGGTTGGTATCGTCGCCTTTGCTTTCCGAGAGAGATATTCCCAATATCCTGCTCTTTTTTCTTAGGGAGAGCACTACCGTATCGTTTTGTACTACTTGATGATCCAGCGTCTTTTATTAGACGTCCTTCTCGAACAGCTTCCTCGAGACGAACCCCCATGCCCACCATCTCGGTGAAGTCACTGGGCGCACTGGCAACCATTCTATCGTAGTAAAATGAGCTCAAGGTCTTTAAGAAGATCTTTGTCATCGTTTTTTCCTCAAGAGGTGGAGAGATCTGAGCGGCAATTTCACGCCATCTCTGAGCGTACTCCTTAAAGGTTTCCTTGTCCTTTTGTGACATTGATCTGAGTTGATCCCTGTCTGGTGCCATGTCTAAATTATATTTGTAATGTTGAACGAAGGCAGTGCCAAGATCTCTGAACGTGCCGATCGTGGCGCGGTTTAAACCCATGTACCATTTTAATGCGGCACCGGTTAAACTATCCTAAAAGTAGTGAATCAGTAAATCTTGATTCTCTGTCTGAGCTGACATTCGCCGAGCGTACATCACCAAGTGACTCTGAGGGCAAGAGTTACCCTTGTACTTTTCAAAGTCGGGCACTTGGAATTTGTGCGGAACTTTCACATTGGGGACCAAGCAGAGGTCCGCGGCGTCCTTTCCAAATAGATCCTGACCGCGAATAGCTTGCAATTCCTTTTGCATTTCCAGGAACTGTTCCTGGAACTCGTTCATTCTTTCGAACATGCTTTCGTTTCCACCAGAAGGTATCTGCGGAATCTGTCCTTTCGGGACAGTGTGCACCACGGGTTGTGGTATAGTCATTACGGCCGAGACTCTCGGTGCCTCCCGAAGTTTGTAACCTTCAGGAGTTGCTGTCATGCCCCTGGCATCTTCGCTTTCCCGAAGTTTGTAACCTTCAGGCCCAGCGGTTCCTGCAGTGATTTCCTGATCTTCAGTGATCGGCGGAACATATCCTTCCGGGATATAGTTAACAGGCATGCCCCAGGGACGATCTTTCGGCATTCGATACCTAGGATCATACTTCTCCACTATGGGCATTGAGGTGATCTCTGAGATCACGGTTCTTTGTAGCTGAGCTTCTGCCATGGCTTGCATGTCGTTATGAAGCTTTCTCATATCCTCTCTTAGAGCGTCGATCTCTTCTTTCAACTCTCTGTTCTCTTCCTCGAGATCATCCATCCTTTTCTGACGATTGGCCCGAGTATTATACGAATGAGACAGTTTGACTCTAGAACCGAGACACAAACGTGAGATTCGTAGGTAAGAAGAATACGTGACGTGAGAATGATGAATGCAATGATTATATTAATTGTTTTTTGGTTTAATCAAAATAAACTTCGACAATTAGATTGCAAATATAAAACAGTGGGGAAACCCCGTTTTATTGAAATTCAAAGGATTGCGGAAATGGAAATACAGTAAATTAGAAGGTGCGAAAACAGAAACCTAAGCTAATGGGTCTCGAGTCCTCTCTGAGGAGAACTCTGGTGCTGATTCTGGTACTTTCCTTTTCTTTGACCGGGGCTCTTGGGCCGTTGTCGGGTTGTCATTCCTTTGCCAAGTGAAAGGGGCAAGCAAATTCCTTTGGTCATCTTGATTCTCTACAGCATGTTATTCCAAAATCTCAATCAGAGCATCCTTATCTTTCAGTAGCTGCTGTATTTTGGTACACTCCACGTTGAGAATGCAGTACTTGTTCTTCCAAGACCTCCTCTCCTGTTGAACTTTGTTGAGGGTAACCTGAAGCTTTTCAGTTTTCGTCATGAAGTACATGACAGATTCCCTTGGTGGAAGAACTCCGTGACGAGGGTACGACATCTTTAGCTTGAGAGCTCTAGTTTGTACCCAGTGGAGATAAGGCTCCACCGAGACATAGTCCGGTTTTCCTAGAGACTCCCGTCCTTTCTTATGAACATGTTTCCAAGCGTGCACTATTTCCATCTTTAGTGCTCTGTCATTTTCTCCTTCCTTGAAGAAAAGACCTTCCAGGTGAGCATTACGCGGGACATGCCTCATTGGGTATCCAAATTGACGACGAACCAATACCGGATGGTAGTTGATTCCTCCCTTAGTTCCTATAAGGGGTACGTTGGGGAAGTTTCCACAACGATCAATTATCCTGATCCTGTCATAAATCCTATTACACCAATCAATGTCAGAGTTGGTGAGAGACATGATTTTCTGCGACCAGTGTAAGGCACTCTTATGATCCCAAAAAGCAGCAGACTTAGGCAAATGGGAGATAAACCATTTGTATAGTAGGGGTACACAACATGTGATCTCCCCCCCCCCCCCCCCCCCGCTGTATAAATTCCCTAAGTGTACAGAATGATACGCATCTACGAGCAAAGTCGGTACAGGGTTTCCAATGAGAAAAACCTTAACGGCGTTGATATCGACGAAGTTATCAATGTTGGGAAACAGAAATAACCCGTAGGTGAGTAAAACAAAGATGCTTTCAAAAGCAGTCATGTTCCTTATACTAGCAAAGTACATAGCTTTCTTTGTTAAGAACTGGGCTGGCAAACCTTGGATGCCACCCTTAGTGGTCATGTGAGTCCTGACTTCTGACTCGTCCAAATAAATTGCTCTTGCAATGGTCTGGTCCTTAGGAATTTCTTCCAATCCAGAAAATAGAACTTGATCAGTAATGTGTAGATCAGTCAGGTGAGAGTACTCCTCCAGCGTTGGTGCTAGCTGATAATCCGGGAATGTGAAACAGTGATAGACCGGGTCGTAAAACTGAACGAGTGCATCCATGATTCCTTCAATCACATGGATTCTTAACAGAGGTAGCAGACCTCCGTACTTGGCTCTGAAAGCCTCAAGGTTAATGAACATCCTCGTTAACCTTCTCAAATCCTCAAGTTTTGAAACCTTGAAGGTGTACGTATGAGTTCTCCTTCTACTGAAATCCATGAGCGCAATCTTTTTCTCTGACATTTGCAATCATTGTCTCAGTTTAATTTGAAAAAGAGAGACTAGAAGAGAAATTTTTTCTTTGTTTTAATGTTTTTTAGATGAATGCATGAATGCAGCACACAAAAACATAGAAAAAACATGGGGTCAAAGGGTCGTTGTCATGAAGTCAAGGCTCTACCCATCCCCCAAAGGTTTATACTAGTGATTTTTGTACCTGTCTCTCAAAATCATCAGTTCTTGTCGAGAAAACACCAGCGGGCCGAGAACTGTGCTAGGTGATGTTTTTTCGAAGAACCTTCAGAAGAGGATGGTATCGCGTGACAACCATTTCCGATAGTTTCCGCACCACTAAAAGAGGTTTTTCCTAGGTGTATACTCAATCTTTCCACATGCGGCATCACACGCATTCCCATTAGCAGAAAAATAAACACATATATCAATTAGGAAAAGCAGTATATATATTTGTCCTAATGTCCTAGACTTTTAAGAGCTATGAATCTTATGTTCCTGACAGAAAATGGCTCCCTGGTGGAGTCGCCATTCTGTGGTTCCTTCCCAGCTTAAAGGTTTTGACCTAAGTTCCTAGTGATGTCAACAAAAAGTCATATCCCAGTAAAATCATAAGAAAGAAAGTTTTGGGCCCCATGGTGGGCGCCACTTTTCTGTGGTGGCCACCGCCATGAAAAAAGATTTGTCCAAGGTTTTCACCTTAAACGTTAAGAAAGAATGAGAGGCTCCACGGTGGGCGCCACTTTTCTGTGGTGGCCACCGCCATGAAAAATATTTGTCCAAGGTTTTCACCTTAAACGTTAAGAAAGAATGAGAGGCCCCGCGGTGGGTGCCACTTTTCTGTAGCGAGCGATTTTGGACGCGGTTCTTAAGCATTGTCGCTCTTTGGGGTTTACTACAGGTCGATTCATTTTTTATCGTATTGTGAGCTGACTAAGGAAGGGAAATAGATGTCTCCAATTAACCCTGCTTGCATACTGAGTTTAAACAGCGGTCTGTTAGGTTACGGATGTTATATGGTAATGGGGCCTTTCTTTCTTCTTACTTTATTAAGGTGGAAAACTGGGACTATTCATGGGGAATTTGTCAGATTGGGTGGAGATAGGGGACTTTAGGTTTTTTGATTAGTGTGCTCGCTAAGATTTTTCTTTCAATCTTATACCTACGTATTCCCGTTTACCGAAACAGGGAAATCAGAGCGTTCGTAGTTCCTCCTATTCTATGGGAGGAAAAGATGTTTTGGTGTCTTGTTCAAAGCCCAAGACGTGAAGCGAAAGGTGATCTATATCTTGTTCACAGCCCAAGATGTGAAGCTAAAGGCGGTTTATATCTTGTTCAAAGCCCAAGATGTAAAGTTGAAGGGTCTATTTGTATCTTGTTCGAAGCCCAAGATGTGAAGCTAAAAGGTGTTGTCTTTAGAGAGAATTTGTCATCTCTAAAAAGGGTCTGTTTGTCACAACTGTTTATAAAGGAGAATTACTTTAACCGGGATATGTGAATCCAGCAATGTCATAATTTCCTTTATAGGGGAGTTCCAACCTGAAGGAGAAGACTTTAACTCAGTGTAGAGCAATGTTATCTTTCCTTAGGAATTTCTCATGCTAAAAGAGGGACAGTGGCATGGATGTAAATAATCCAGAGACTTGCCGCTTACAGCGATTAGATGAAGGGGAAGGAGTTGTTGATGTTTGTATGCTGTGAATGAGACACAGCTTTGATGCTAAAAGGTTGATTGGCTCAACCTGGGTTTTCTTATACAAAGCCTAAGAGGAGGCTATTGGCCCAACAAGAGGGAGTTTTTATGTGTGTCTCGTACGAAGCCCGAGAGAGAGGCTAAAAGGGTTGACTCAACAGGAGAATCTTTTATACTCAACAAGAGAGTGTTTTTGTATCTCGTACGAAGCCCGGGATGGAGGCTAAATGTTTGACTCAACAAGAGAGTGCTTTATACTCAACAAGAGAGTGATTTTATATCTCGTACGAAGCCCGAGATGGAGGCTAAAAGGTGATTGACTCAACAAGAGAGTCTTTTATACTCAACAAGAGAGTGTCTTTGTATCTTGTACAAAGTCCGGGATGGAGGCTAAAAGGGATATTGGCTCAACAAGAGAGCCTTTTATACTCAACAAGAGAGTGTTTTGGTATCTCGTACGAAGCCCGAGATGGAGGCTAAAAGGTTTGACTCAACAAGAGAGTCTTTGTATCTCGTACGAAGCTCGAGATGGAGGCTAAAAGGTTACTGTTTCAGTTGAGTGACAGGTCCAGTATGTTGGTTCAACGAGAAAATCAGTTCTTACATGAGTAATGTTGCACTCATGGATTTGATTTGAGAATCGGGATTGTTTCTTGTTCTTTAAGGAAATGCAATATCCAAAGGGTATTTGAGACTGTCCATGTCTGCGGGTGTCTTCCTATTTTTGAAAGGGACTTGAGAATGTCTTTGAGACTCAAGGAAATTAGACTGTCCAAGTCTAGAGTTTTATCTTTTGTACTATGATTAAAGAAACACTTGTAGTACGTTCACGATAGAAAGATCTAGACTCTTTGAAAGACTGTTCTATTAAGATGACTAATTTTTGTTCCAATACGTCTAGGAGGTCGTCAGGACAAGTTGTACGAAGCCCAAGAGGAGGCTGGAAACTTTTAAGAAGCCGAGGGACAATTTGTACGAAGCCCAAGAGGAGGCTATCATTCCCGGAGGAAGAAATCATTTATACGAAGCCTAAGAGGAGGCTGTGAATACTTCTAAGAAGCCGACGGGTCCTTGTACAACGCCCAAGAGGAGGCGGGGATGCTTTTAAGAAGCCTGTGGGTCCCCAAACCCCGAGAAGTGCAAGACAGGCTATTCACAAAGAATAGATCAAGCCAGGAAAGTTCGAGAATTTGGAAGAAACTCAAGGGATGCAATTCACGAATAAGTGACTATCTCTGGGGAGTAGAGTTTCTTGACAATTCCTAAGAAGGACAGCCGAAGAGAAGACTGTATCTGGTGCTCCTATGGGGGATCTAGTATTGTCTATTTCTAAGAATGATCGAAACGACTTTACCTAGTGCTAGACGTAGTTGCCGGGGAAACTCTAAATATCTATACTATTATTACACAGTCGATATGAGTTTGTGAAAGAAGACTTACAGCGAAACAGCCCCACAATACAGTTATATGTATATGAAATCATATAAACACTTACTCGGTTGTAGAGCTTCCATGCTGTTTGGGTTAGATGGTCAACAAAGAAAGATTAAAAACAACAGTATATTTCAAAATCAAAGGAGAAAGTGCTTTGAAAGGAAAAATTGGGGCTTACAGCTCAAGGAGAGGCCCAAGGTTTTAGTAATGATTTTACTGTGATATGAGTTTGTACAGTGGGACTTATACAAGTGACTGAGGCCCAAAAAGTTTTCTGTACAAGGGGAATGGGTCTTACACTCTCTCAAGAGGCCCAAAAAAAATGATTTAGAGAAAAGAAGTGGGTCTTACTACTCGAGGGTAGGCCCAGATGATTTTGTTTAAAAAATGGCGATCCCGCCGAGGTTTTAGAATGTACAGAGGGACTTATACAATAAGTGAGGCCCCAAAATGGGTTATGTAAAAAAGGGGTTGGGACTTACACTCTATTAGAGGTCCAAATGAGTTTTAAGAAAAGAAATGGGTCTTACTACTCGAGGGTAGGCCAAATGGTTAATTTTGAAAAGGGCGACGATCGCGCCGAGGTTTTGGAAATACCGTGGGACTTATACAAGTGATTGAGGCCCAAAATTTTGGTATTTACAAAGGAATTGGGTCTTACACTCTATTAGAGGCCCAAAGGTTTAAAAATGACAAGAAATGGGACTTATAGCTCAAGGAGAAGCCCAATGGTCTTTTTTGTTAAAAGGCGACGATCGCGCCGAACTTTGTAAATGTACAGAGGGACTTATACAATGTCTGAGGCCCAAAATATTTTATTTACAAAAGGGATGGGACTTACACTCTATTAGAGGCCCAAAGTGTATTTTAGGAAAAGAAATGGGGCTTACAACACGAGGGGAGGCCCAGATGATTTTCAGTTTGAAAATGGCGATCGCGCCCAGATTTTTAACGTATCGGGACTTATACAATAACTGAGGCCCAAAATATTTTTGTACAAAAGTGGTTGGGTCTTACACTCTATTAGAGGCCCAAGTGTTTTTGAAAAAAGATTTGTTAGGGTGAAAATCAAAGAAACCCCAATTTCGTTTTTTAAAGGCATTTTTCAAAGAAAAATCAAGTAAAAAAATGATAAAAATATCAAATAAAATCATTAATCATGTTATAAACAATGATTAAGGTTTATGAAAAAGTATTTTATCCACATGAATATTTAAAATCATTTTGGTTTTAAAAATCAAGAAAAAGAAATCATTTTAAAAGCATTTAAAACAATTTAAAACAATATTTTTGAATATATTAAAAATATATAAAATAATAATATTTTTTTGTGAATTTTTGTGGATTAAAATATTATGGAGTATGAATAAAAAGTGTGTAAAACAGAATTAGAAAATGATGATTTTTGCTATGTAAAAAAATTGGTTGAGTTTTGAAGATAAACTAAGAAAAAGAGGAAAGATGTCACAACATCACATTCGACATCTTTCATGAGTTTTGAAGATAAGAGAAAAGGGGAAGATGTCACAACATCACATTCGACATCTTAAAAAACCAGAACTGCACCTTGGTTTTCAACATCTTTGCTATCAAACTTCAGACATTCATAACTCTCTCAATTTTTAACGAAATTGAAATCTGTAAGAACCTATCTTGACCGATTTTTCGCAAGGAATCCAATGGTATTACTCATGCACGCTGAAACTTAATGTACAGAACACGCAAAGCAAAAAACCAGAACTGCATGTTGATTTTAAACATCTTTGCTTATCAAACTTTCAACACTCATAACTCTCTCAATTTTTAACGAAATTAAAATCCATAAGAACCTATCTTGACCAATTTTTTGCAAGGAATCCAATGGTATTACTCATGCACACTGAAACTTAATGTACAGCACACACAAGGTAAAAAACCAGAACTGTATGTTGATTTTAAACATCTTTGCTTATCAAACTTTCAACACTCATAACTCTCTCAATTTTTAACGAAATTAAAATCCGTAAGAACCTATCTTGACCAATTTTTCGCAAGGAATCCAATGGTATCACTCATACATACTACAACTTAATGTACAGCACACACAAGGCAAAAAACCAGATCTGCACCTTAAGTTTAAAACAACATAAACTCCACATATAAGCATGTTAAAGTGCAAACAGTAGGAGGATCATAACATACACATTAAGGACTACATTTTTGCTTCAAGAATTGTTCAATATGATGCATGTATGTGGACATCAAAGGAACGCATGATTCAAAGAATTCAAGTTGTAAATTTTACCTCTTTTTTGGAGATTTTGTGCAACCTACCAAGTGCTTTGTTCCAGAAATAATTTGATGCTTTGGACACCCTCAAATGACCTCTTAGAAGCTTTTAGGATGGTTGGAATCAGCTGGAACCTGTAAAAACCCAAATTGGCCCTTTCTTGCAAAAGGGGTTAAAGTGGCCAAAATATCAACTCTCTCAAATGGTGTTCCAGATGTGTGGCACCATTTGGGACAGTTCAAGGATGATATTTGGAGTGTGTTTGAAGTTTTATCTGGTTTGGAAAGTGACTGAATCAAGACATGGCTTGAAAAATGCAAAAAGGTCCAATTTTGAGGTTTTGAGAGGTGACTTTGTGATTTTGGTGTTACAGGTCACTTGTGATAGTTTGGATCACCTACATATAATGTTTATGAGGTGTTAGGATCATGAGATGTGATGGAAATGCTCTCTAACTCAAAAACTCAGAATTTCCTTACTAAAGAAGGCATTTTGGAGTGAAAGAAAGAATTTGAGGAAAGCATCTGTTTGATGGCTTTGGTGTACTCAAACTGAGCACAAATGAGCTCTATTTATAGTAGAGCAAGTTTGTTTTGCAAGCAATAGTGAATGGTGGCTGCAGCAGAGATTTGGTAAATGTTGGCCAATGAAAATCCAAGTCTCCTCTAGCCATTGACTAGAGGTTAGAACACAGGCCTTTGGTTCCCTAGTTGTTGGAGGAATCTTGACTGAATTCAATTAGAGGAAGCTCAGTTCATGCCACCTCTAAGCATCCATTAAATGCTCCAAACCAAAATTGGAGTCTTATCCCTCTTTTAGGGTTTTTTTAGGTTTGGCATGCTACTTGTGGAATCTTGGACTTGGGAGGCTTATGGATCAGATCATCCCCCTTGGATTTGATCCTCAGATGTGTCCAAAATGATGACAAGGCTTGGAAATTCGTGTGGCACAAGAAATGTGCAAATCTGTCCTGAAACATGTCTTAAAAATCAGCTGCAGCAAGCCTTGTTGTAAAATCCATAACTTCTTGCTCAAGAATGATAAATGGCTGTTCCAGGACTTTATGGAAAGCTGAGATGACATACTTCAACTTTGATGTTTGACCCTAGACTTGGTTCAACTTGGATCATGGAGAAAAATATCCTTGAAGTTGGGACATTCTTGCTGGAAAAATATTAATGATGTCCTATGAAATGTTGAAACATTTGACAACTTTGAACATTAACAATTCCAAACTCAAATCACTTATATCTTTTAATCCACTATGATAGTTTGAGTTGAAGTGAATTGCATATTTGATGCTTGTCTTGCATGGTGACAAAGCTTGAAAATTGTGTGGCACAAGAAAAAGTGCACAAAATCTGTCCTAAAAAAACAGCTGCAGCAAGCCTTCTTGTAAAGTCCATAACTTCCTGCTCGAGTGTGATAAATGGACGTTCTACAACTTTTTGGAAAGCTGAGATAACGTACTTCAACTTTGATGTTCAAGGTTTGTGAAGATAAGACTTGTAAAGCTGTCAAAAATGACCTTGAACTTGTGTGATCAAATCTGTCCTAAAAGCTGTCATGAAAATTCTGTTTTATCAATGCCTTTTGCAGAGACCATAACTTTCTGCTCGAGAATGATAAATGAGCTTTCTAGGACTTTCTGGAAAGGTGAGATGACGTACTTCAACTTTCATGCCTAGGGTTTTTCCTGAATCAACTTGGATCATGGATAAAAACATCCTTGAAGTTGGGACATTCTTGCTGGAAAAATATTAATGATGTCCTATGAAATGTCAGAACATTGGACATTAAGAATTCCCAACTTTGATCACTTATATCTTTCAATCCTTATGATATTTTGAGTTGATTCCTTCTACAATGTTGAAGTATCAAATACCCTCTTTAAAAGTAGCTCTTACGCAAAATCAATGGATGCTTGGATCAATAGTTACAACCTTGAAAAGTTGTGCACTTGAACATGATTTTAACTTAGAAAATATTTCTAAGTTTCTTTCAATTTGATCAATTTTGCAATTTTGCATGATTTCTTGATTTAAATTTGATCAAATTAAATCATCCATCATATTTTCTTGAGTAATGGCTTGTGAAGCTCAAAGTTGACCAAAAGTCAAACTTTGACTTTCTGCGTCAGTTGACTTTGTATTAGATGAACTTGAGGCTTGATCCACTTGAAATGTTGCACTCTTGTGATTAATTCTTGATGTGGGAGTCCTCTTGCTCCTTCATGGGTGTTTAAGAGGTTAGAAAAGTTGAAGATCATGTCATTCCTTGATTGATCATTTGTCTAAAGGCTCTGAGAGGGCTTGAAACCCTAAGCTTGATTGTAGTGAATGCTCAACAATTCCTTGAGGAGATTGATGAGGCACAAAGGTACGTCCATATTGTGATGATGATTTACACAATGATGGGAAATCTTGGTGGTCAAAATTTGGGGTATGACACATACGTATCATTTGTGTCAAGAAGCAATGCTTGCTAGTTCCGTGGGAGCTAGTGACTTGTCCCAAATCTAGAGCGGGGTTTGAAAGCTTAGGGGACAGGATTTTATTTGTTATTGGTCTAGGGGACGGACCCGGTTTAAGTGTAAAAACTGAAAAATAATAACAAGTGTTGGTACCACATGGCATGAGTTGCATTGAGTCTCATTGTGTATATGTTTATGATATGAGATTTATGTGTATTTATGTGAATTGTTGAATTGGTGATGTTGTGGATTGTGTGTATATACTTGTGAATGGTATGGTTACTTGAGTGATACTTTGTTTATTAAAACTTTGAAGTGCGAGAATAATTGTGATTATACTTGTATGCCTTAAATTAATTATTATCTTATGATTTCAATAATTATGTGAATTCTCACCTTTCTGTTGGAATGGTGTTTTATACGACATCGCTCAGGTACCAAGGAGTCGAGTTGCTCGTAGCGCGAGGTAGCCATTGGAGTAGCTTATTAGTTTCTTTATTTATGTTGGGCCGAGTCATGCTCTGATAATGTAACACTGGGATCATGTCGGTTTGTGTTTTAGAGATACATTATGTACTCTACCTTATGTTTTTATGTTTATTTGAATTGTATGAAGTTTTGACTTTTATGCCTAAGTATTGATTATGAATGAGATGAGCATGAGACTTTCTCTATGTCTATCATGATCGAATTAAATCAGCTGCTACATGGTAATGTGAAAGTTTTTGAAAAGCAAGAAAATATTTAAGTGTTAATGAGCATGACAGGTGTTGTATGATGTTTTGAAAAAGTATGTGACACCCTTTTGTGAAAGGCATGATATTTACTCTGATTTATTTATATAACTTCCGTGGGGTTTAGAAGGGTGTTACATTAGTGGTATCAGAGCAGGTCGGTCCATCTGACCAGGTTGTCTAATTTTGTTTATTCCCTAGTATGCGACATGTGTGTGAAAACACTTTCGGTACTTGTTTTTATTTCTAACCTTTGTCTGCAGGAGTGGGATTGAAACAAGTGGGGGAGGAGCTTGTGCTTCTCCAAGATGCTTCAAGTGTGGAGTGGTGGCTCAGTGTGTCGTTGAACGCTATTATAGTTTGGTAAAGATGGTTTATGCCCCATCATGATTGTCGACTGTCTATTGACAAATTGAGGAACTGATCACCCTTAATCTCTTGTTGATAGTAGACAGGATCCTGTTGGATGGAATAGACGTGTCTTGCGAGCTTAAATGGTGTGTGCAGTGAATTGTTTGGAGTTAAGCCAAGTGCTTACAGATTGTTTTGATGAGTCGGTACAAGATGGTGCCGAAATGTTTTTGTTGATGACAACTTTGAGTATTGGTGAAAGTGGAACAGTTGGTGCTTTGCCAATTGTTGATGATTTTCCAAAACTTTTTCCTGATGAGATAAGTGATTTACCGCCTAAACGTGAAGTGGAGTTTTCGACCGACTTAGTTCCTGGAACTAGTCCAGTATCGATGGCTCCATATCGTATGTCCACATCAAAATTGAAAGAGTTGAAGAGTCAACTTGAAGATCTACTTGAGAAGAGGTTTATTCATCCAAGTGTGTCACCATGGGGTGCACCAGTTTTGTTGGTTAAGAAGAAAGAAGGTTCTATGAGACTTTGTGTGGATTATAGACAATTGAACAAGGTGACTATCAAGAATAAGTATCCAATTCCGAGGATCGATGATTTGATGGATCATTTGGTTGGTGCAAGTGTGTTCAGTAAGATAGATTTGAGATCTGGGTATCATCAGATTCGTGTGAAGGTTGGAGATATTCAGAAGACCGCTTGTAGAATAAGGTACGATCATTATGAGTATTCTGTGATGTCATTTGGTATGACTAATGCACCAGGTGTATTTTTGGAATATATGAATAGGATTTTCCATCCGTATTTGTATAAGTTTATGGTTATGTTCATTAAAGATATTTTGATATATTTGAAGAGTGAAGAGGATCAAGTTGAGCATCTGAGGATAGTGTTATCTGTGTTGAAAGAGAAGCAGTTGTATGCTAAACTTTATAAAGTGCAAATTTTGGTTGAAGGAAATGAGTTTTCTTGGCCATGTGATTTCGAGCAGAGGTATTGCAGTTGATCTGTTGAAGGTTGAAGCGGTATCACAATGGGAGACACCGAAATCAGTTTTTAAGATTAGAAGTTTTCTTGGTTTGACAGGTTATTATCGGAAATTCATTGAAGGATTTGCTAAGTTATCTTTGTCATTGACGCATTTGACTAGGAAGGTCAAGCGTTTGTTTGGGATGCAAAGTGTGAAGAAAGTTTCCAAGAGCTTAAGAGAAGATTGACGACATCTCCTATTTTGAATTTGCCGAATCCGTCATAACCATTTGTTGTATATTGTGATGTTTCTTTGATGGGTTTGGGAGGTGTATTGATGCAACATCGACAAGTTGTAGCTTATGCTTCAAGACAACTTAAAGTGCATGAGAGGAATTATCCGACGCATGACTTAAAGTTGGTTGCTGTTGTGTTTGTGTTAAAACTTTGGAGGCATTATTTGTTTGGTTCGAGATTTGAGGTGTATAGTGATCATAAGAGTTTGAAGTATCTCTTTGATCAGAAAGAATTGAGTGCAAAGCAGAGGAGATGGTTGGATCTGAGATAATCCAACAGACTACTGATAAGATTAAGATGATTCAGGAGAAGATGAAGATTTCTCATAGTCTTCAGAAGAGTTATCATGACAAGAGGAGGAAAGCACTTGAGTTTCAAGAAGTAGATTATGTGTTTCTTCGAGTTACTCCGATAACTGGTGTTGGTAGAGCGTTGAAGTCACGTAAGTTTACGTTGCGTTCCATTGGTCCTTATCAGATTTTTCAGAGGATATGAGAGGTAGTATATCAGGTATGCTTTGCCGTCGTCGCTTGTTAATCTCCATGACGTATTCCATGTATCTCAGTTGAGGAAATACATTGCGGATCCATCTCATGTAGTCCAAGTGGATGATGTGCAGGTGAGAGATAACCTGACCGTGGAGACATCACCTATGCGGATTAAGGATCAGGAGTTGAAGCAACTTCGAGATAAAAAGATCTCTTTGGTGAAGGTCGCTTAAGGAGGACCGGCCAGTGGAAACGTGACTTGGGAGTTTGAGACTCAGATGAGGGAGTCTTATCCCGAGTTGTTCGTTTGAGGTAATTTTCGAGGGCGAAAATCTTTTAAGTGGGGGAGGGTTGTAACACCATAATTTTAGTAATTATTTATTTATATTAATTAATTGAGTGATTTTATGAATTATTTGATTTATTTGAATTAAGTGATTTAGTTGATTTATTTAAATTACTTGAATTATTTGATTTATTGAATTTACATAAATTATTTGATTTATTGGATTTATATAAATTAATTGATTTATTTAGGCTATTTGAATTAATTGATTTATTGGATTTATTTGAAATAATTGATTTGTTGAATTTATCTAATTATTTGATTTAATTAGATTATTGGAATTAAGCAAATCATTTAATTTAATTGTATTGGTGGAATATTAATTGCTAGACTTTGGTTGGGCTTAAGGTGGTGTATTAATATTAAGTGTGATGGGTTGGTTTAGGCCCAACAACTTTAAGACAAGTTAGGGTTTAATGAATAGTGTAGAAAGTTAATAAGAAGAAGATATTGGGAACAAAAAGAGAAAAATAGAAGATAAGAGAAGAAAGAGTATAAGAGAAGAAGAAGTGTAGAGAAGAAGAGGAAATTAAACCCAACTCAAGAAATCATTCAAAAATAATGCAAGGGTGGGTTTTTATATGATTATTGGGATTGTATGATAGTATATGATGGGTAGTATCATATTTAGAATCAAAATCCCTAATGTCCATGGTTTTAAAATTGATTATTACATGATATATGATGGTAGGATCCTTAAATATGTGTTTTGGGTTGTTATAATTGTCATAAAATGGTAGTATTTCGAATTCTAGAACTGGAACTTTTTACGGAATCGAAATCGGAGGTCTGGAAGGCCTCAAACAGTGAAAATGAGTTTTTCTGGGCTCTAACACGGCCCGTGTCACCTGACACGGATGACCATGTCAGCCCCTCTGTTTTGGAGTACAAAAACGTGATTTTCTGACCTTGGAGTGATACAGGCCGTGTCCCCTGACACGGGCGGCTGTGCCAGCTCGCTGGAATTTATACACAGGATTGTCTCGATCGTAACTTTTGATCCGTAAGTCTGTTTTGGTCCCCGTTCGAAGCGTCGGGAAGCTAGTGAATAGATCTATAACATAGTATAAATAAGAGAATTGTTTTCCCAATATTTTTATATCTAATATGTTTAGGGAGCCAATTGTGTATATGTATAATTAATGGATTGTTGTGTTGTTTGCTGCCGATTGTGAAATTAATTGTGGATAATTTATCGAATACTTGTGTGTGTGCTTGTATAAGTATATTTTAGGTGTGACAACATGAAATGAATGATAGTTATTGTTTGTTGTAATGATAATACAGTTGTGATTGTATTGTAAAATATGTTGTATACCATTGAAAGTGAATCGTGTGTGTATGATTCATAAAAATGTGTTTGTGTGTGCAGTTGTGTGATAATTCAAGTTTGATGAATTATTGAAGATATGCATGATATTAAGATTAGGGAATGATCTTAATTGCATATGTTTGTTGATTGCATACGCATTATTTGTGTCATGAGACAATGCTTGCTAGTTCTGTGGGAGCTAGTGACTTGTCCAAAACCTAGAGATGGAGTTTGAAAGCTTAGGGGACAGGCTTTTGTTTGTTATTGGTCTAGAGGACGGACCCGGTTTAAGTGTAAAAATTGAAAAATAATAACAAGTGTTGGTACCACATGGCATGAGTTGCATTGAGTCTTACATTGAGTCTCATTGTGTATATGTTTATGATATGAGGTTTGTGTGTATTTATGTGATTTGTTGAATTGGTGAAATTGTGGATTGTGTGTATATACTTGTGAATGGTATGGTTACTTGAGTGATACTTTGTTGATTAAAACTTTGAAGTGTGAGAATAATTGTGATTATACTTGTATGCCTTAAATTAATTATTATCTTATGATTTCAATAATTATGTGAATTCTCACCTTTTTGTTGGAATGGTGTTTTATACGACATCGCTCAGGTGCCGAGGAGTAGAGTTGATCTTAGCGCGAGGTAGCCGTTGGAGTAGCTGATTAGTTTCTTTATTTATGTTGGGTTGAGTCATGCTCTGATAATGTAACACTGGGATCGTGTCGGTTTGTGTTTTAAGTATACATTATGTACTCTACCTTATGTTTTTATGTTTATTTGAATTGTATGAAGTTTTGGCTTTTATGCCTAAGTATTGATTATGAATGAGATGAACATGAGACTTTCTTTATATCTATCATGATTGAATTAAATCTGCTGCTACAAGGTAAATTGAAAGTTTTTGAAAAACATGAAATTATTTAAGTGTTAATGAGCATGACAGGTGTTGTATGATGTTTCGAAAAAGTATGTGACACCCTTTTATGAAAGGCATGATATTTACTCTGATTTATTTATATAGTTTTCGCGGGGTTTAGAAGGGTGTTACATATTGGGCCTAGCAATCCAACCTAGTGCAGACGACCGTTGGCCCAGCGCTGGGGGCACACTATAAATACCCTCTTTTACTAGAGGGTCAGTTATTCTATTCTCATTCTTACTCTCACGTTCTGTACTTGCTTGCTCCATTCCTGACTTTGGCATCAGAGTACCTTGCAGGTACATCCCCTACCGTCTCATTGCCATCGGAGTAGCGGAGCTCAGGACGTTTACTGGCCACTAATCTACTTTCTGATCAGGTACGATCACCAAGATTTGCACAACTTTATATTTATGATATGGAAAATTAAATTCAAAACAGATTACAGGGTTTCAGGAATGTGTATTACTAATGAACTGTTTGCCAATTTAATTTTTGAAACATATGTCGTTAAAACATTATGTCAATTTCAAAGTAGACAAGAAGTGGAGTTGATGTTGAGACTCAATGTAAACTCTCTCAAATGTTATACTAGTACAATGTTCATGCCCATTCATTTCGAATGGCAATGGATAAATTGAGTGAAGGGAATGTTTCTGACTTGAAACTAAGTCTAATATCTGAGCGTGGTATTAATGGAAGAATATATAATTAATCAACAGTTTATAAAGCTATTTTAATTGTTGGAGATGTTGATACTGCAGAAAAAAAATATTGTGGTAGATTTCAAAGGATAGATGCGTACCATACAATTTATTTAGGATATTAATATCCATTATTGTTTTCATATGTTAAAAATGGTTATAGACCTAATGTGAAGCTTTGAGATAAAGGTTATAACAGTCAAGTTAAAGTAGATTCTCAAGTGATAGGTAAAAAAAAAAAAGATATTCCATGAAAACAAGCGACCAAAAGAAATTGACTTACAATAAGAGAATGGTTGATATTCAGAATTCAATTCAGACTAAGTGAATCACAAATGATATTGCGATTAAGAAGTCTTTATCAATAATTTTTGGTCGATATCTTTATAATGATAGAATCATAAATACTGAGGTGACTTAGAAAAACTCAATTGAAAATGAGAGTCGAAAAGTATCACAATTTGAATGAAACTATCACCAATGATCAAACACAAGATACAAACACTGACAAAGGGTTGTATTGCCTTCGTCATATGTTGGTAGTCACATGTAGAAGTATATAGATCAGTTATATTTTGACAGAATGACAATATGCAGTTATGTTAAATTTTCTGATCTTTTTATTATATTCACATATAAACCTAACTAATCTGAAATTTAATGGTTACTCAGTTACTCGTTTCAATTCATTTGAAAGCAACTGATCATTCATACATATTTTCAAGAATTTTGAAACGGAGGATTAATGAGTTATTGTTTGATTTGACCAAAAAAATGTAAAGAAGAAGGTGGATTAATGAGTTATTGTTTGATTTGACAAAAAAAAAGGTAAACAAGAAGGTGCTTTAATTGGTATACGCCGATAGTGCAAAATTATTTTACATTATCAACCAATTATCTCTATGTATCCCGCCACATCAGACTTTAAAATTTAAGTTAATTATATGACATGAAAGTTTAATATATTCCTATTGAATGACAGTGTAAAATTATTTTACACTGTCAATACATATCAATTAAACTCTTTATCATAATACTACTAAAATTAAACAATTTGTCTAAATAAGTAAAATATAATCTTTTCCTAAACCTCTAAATTAAAGTCATGACAGAAAATAAATACATAATTAATATTCACTAATAACAGTATCATCCATAATTATATTTTATACATTCTGACCATATAAAACCTACCGTTTTAATATTATTACGTAACCGGATAAAGATATAAAAACATACTAAAAACAGAAATAATACCATACTAAAAAAAAGAAATAAACCTTCTCATGGCTAAGGTAAAAATAACTGATATACACTCAAAACAGATTTCAATCTAAGACCAGCCTCTTCCTTTATTAAAAAATATTATTCTATGAGAATTTTACCTGCCACAACCCCAAAAACACACACACACACACACCCCACCACCACAACCCCCCCACCCCCCGCCCCCAATTAAACCTGACACCCTCTATATTTTTTAAATAACGAAAATGTCTTTTAAATTTTTGCAAACAATCTTCGGATGAAATTTCCGGTAATGTTAAAAAAAATTTCGGTATTGTTCAAAATTTTCGGTAGTGTATTTAAAATTCTCGGTATACCGGTAATTTCAAATTCTCCGATAAGTAGTTAAAAATCCAGTTATGCCCTAAAAAGTACAGTTTGATACTGGGAATTTCATCCCAATTGAAATTTCTGGTAGTTATAATTTTAGGATTTTTTTTTAAACGGTCGAGATTTTGCCGACAGTTTTGTATGGTTGTGATTGCACCGACACTTTGTGCGGCCCATAATAGATGAACGTTTGTATAAATAGGGGTTAGGTCTTGTGGTAAAACATATCTGAAAAAAATAGCTTCTCCCGCATTTTTGATTAAGGCAGAAGTTTACTTCCAGAGAGGTTCTCGTCCTGTCGAATTCATGCTTCCCGATGACACAGCCTCCTTTGTCGGCCTAACTTCGAAGTTGAAGGGATTGTTGCCTGAAGGTGACAATAGAAAGGTGTCGAAGATCGAGTTTCGGGAAATGCTCATAGATCCAGCACTGAGATCACAACAAATAATAAATTAGAAATAGAATGATTTAAATAAAAATAGAATGACAAGTAAGAACATGAATTAAGATATACTTGCAACAAACTAAGGTACCCAGCAAGCTGCTTCGTCTCAAATCGGGTCGCCTCCCCGAACGCATGATACAACTGAGTCAGGGCTGCACAACCCCAGGACCAGTTGTGCATCTGCAGATCGCTGAAGAGGCATAGGTAGCGAGCATCAACATACGTACCAGACTTGTCCGCAAAGAGAGTACATGTTACTGCATGCAACATGTACGCTCTAGCGGCAGCCTGGAACCTCCCAGCAGCAACAAGTTCGTCGTACCTATCACGGAGCCACCGCATGCGTAGGTGAGCGCCTCGTGTATCGGTGAACTCCTGATACACCACTGCCTCAGGCAGATCCAGATTACGTACCACCAATGCATGTGCCTGGGACAAACTCATGACCGGGGTCGTCCAAAATCTACCGTCGATAGGGAGGTGAAACAAGGAGGCAACATCATCTAAGGTCACAGTCATCTCTCCGAATGGGAGATGAAATGATGATGTCTCCTTGTGCCACCTCTCGACGAAGGCACTCAGCAGATATGATCGAGCATGGTGAGAGAGCAGTTCCCAAAATGCAGGAGGTCAAACTCCTCCATGATCCTCTTCACCGCAGCGGAGAAGGGAATACGCGGGAAGTTCTACATCTTCGCCCCGTGAGACTGGACCCTCAGTATAGGTCGTACCTGTGACACGAACCATTAAACAACTTTGTTAGTACAAAAACAATTTATGTATAAGCTAACAAAACTTAAAATGAAACGCAAAAAACATATACCTCGCCCGGCCATAATCACAACGCCACATGCTCACTGTACTCTGTAAGCACAGACGTATCTATCGGCCCGCCAGGGAATCCTGGCTCAGTGTGCACCGATGGCTCGGTCGATGGGACCATGACATCGGTCTCAATGGTCTCCTCGACCCCTACTGTGCCAGCAACCCCTGCTGTGCCAACAACCTCTGTTGTACCAGCTGCCTCTGTTATACCAGCCGCCTCTCCTGTATCAGCATCACCCACCTCCTCATCCTCAACCTCAACCTCAACTGCCACTGTAAAATCAATCTCCTCTACCACATTCCTAACTGCAGTCTCCTCCGAAACATCTCTAATAATAGCCTCCTCCGAGTGAAGAACAGGGACGTCCCCATCTGTGGCATGCACTGAGGAAAGACCTCCACGTCGCCTAACAGACCGAGGTTCCTGGAAACGCCCCCGCTGTTCGGTCATCCGCCTCCGGTGTGAACCGGTTGGGACCACCCGGCCTGTCCGTACATGTGCAGACTCAGCATCTGGAACTACTGTACCTCTACCCCTACCACCTCCCGCCAAATCAAGCGCCCTCCCAGCAATGCTACCATCACGGCCTCTGGTTTTCACTGGAAAAAAAATAAGATTAAAAAAAATAACAAATATTGATAAAATACCGGATATTTGGAAATTCGCGGAAAAAGGAAAAATTTACAACTACCGGATTTTTTGAAATCCCCGGTGGCGATTACAGGTAATTTCAAAATTCCCGGTAGGATGTTACCGGGATTTTTGAAATTACCAATAATATTCACCGGTTATTTCAAAAAATCCGGAAATTCTTACTTGTTAATTCGAAATTCCCGGTAGGTGCTTGAAATTCCCGGTATCTTCTAAGAATTTGAAATTACTGGTAATATTCACCGGTTATTTCAAAAAATCCGAAAATTCTTACTTCTTAATTCGAAATTTCCGGTAGGTGCTTGAAATTCCCGGTATCTTCTGAGAATTTGAAAAATCCGTGCGTCTACCGGATATTTGAAAATGGAAAAATGTTTTTTTGAAAGGGACTAATATGCCTTTTCACAAGTAATGGGGGGTGCCAGGTTTAATTGTGGGGATGACAGGTAAAATTCTCTAATAACTACGCACATACCATTTGGCCCACCTGTTGCAACAATTTTTTTAATTCTAATTTTTATAAAAATACTATTAATACATATTATTAAAACATTAATTTTAATATATTTGCATAATTGCGTTTTATTATTCTAATAACTACAAAATTATTATTAATATTTTTAAAAATGGTCATTTTTTTTAAATATTCAATTTATACAAATATTGTATATTCAATTGTTTTTGGAATAAGTTTTAAATAAAACACCTATTCTTTTTAATTTTAAAATTTATACATCAAATATCTCATTACAATTATATAAATAGTTTAAAAATAAAATAAATGCATAAATATTATATATTTTTATCAATTAAAATACTATTAAATTATATTTTTTTTATCTGTTATGCGCACGGATCTCTAGTATAAAACACTTCCAAATTGTAAGAAAATACTGCATTGCAATCAATTTTTACCTCTTCATAATTTGTTTGAAAGGAAATAAAGGATCAAACTCAAATTATCATGTCGACAAATATTGAACACACTTTTACAAAATCATATGCAAGGAACTTATTCATTAATTTGTCTCAAGGTAGAGGAACAACAAATTCATTTTCTTTGGTAGGTGTTTTCTTTTGAATTCCATCATTTTTTATTGTATAGGAGGGTACCCTTATACTATGTTTATTTGTTTATATATTTTTTTTTCTTTGCTAAGTACGTCAAATTAGTTAATTTTACTTGTAATAAAAAAAATGAGAGAGTACTATATCATTATTTTACACTGCCTTCACTTAAACTTTCACTAAAAAAAGACTTTCAATTGATTATGTTGATTTTCATAACATTAATATAGTATATTGGTTTGTCGTCCGAACCAGATAGATATAAAGCTGAAAAACTGATTGCTTTCATAAACAGCAAGTTCACCAACCTAATGGAGTGTTGTGAAATCTAAACCTTCATTAAATCATTAATCCATGTGCATTTTCAATCATATATGGATAAATGTAAATTTTCAATTTTAATGAATGTTTTTTGAAATTTATATATATGTTAAAAATAAATGTTAATGATCACTTAAAGTTAATGATCATATTTATTTAATAATTCAGATATTGATTTATTAGATACTTATTCGTTAAAAAATAAAAAATAAAAAAAAAGTTTGTATTTTGTACTTAATTAAACATAAATTTGTGTTAAAGAATTTACGGGAGTGGGTTCTAGAGATCTCTTTCAATTTAATCAAAGATTTTGAATACGAATCTATCTGAATATTCATCGGTTAGAAAACTTTACTTTTATTGTGATCTTCTCTAATTCAAAAAATTAGTCTATCCAATTGCACGTAAATGATACTTAATTTCTAACACACCATCTCCCGCCACATATATTTATTCATCTTAAATTGTAAAATTTTAGGATATTCACTTATTAATCTTTAAGATATGAAACCCTAACCTTATAATTTTTAATCATTTTAAAATGGATTCATTGTGGACCACTTACAAATGTGATCCATTGTTATTTAATCCTAAACCTAAATAATTGTTAGGGTAAAGATTAGTTAATGAATTCATTATTGTTAATACTTCCTTAATCTATCAAAATAATTATTTTTTTCTTCTTTAGCTTCTTTCCCTCCCTCTTATTATTTACCTCAAATAGGACTCAATGAGTAACAAGTTGAGTAAATTGTACTCTAAAGCCTAAGGAAAGTGCAACAAACAAAGACCCATCAAATAAACATAACAAAGTGTCATACTTAGGACAAGTTTCACAACATAAGAATGAAAGCCCTTGCTTTTGTTTCAAACAAAGACCCATCAAAGTCTCAATGTGTTGTTGCCATATTCTATGTTTTAACTCTTGTATTTTTCTACTTCTACTCTCATCTACTTGCACCAAAAAAAAGTAGTGGATGGGCCCACAAAGAAGCACATTTTCTATAATCGTGATTGATGGTAGGGAGTGGGAGATCACATTTTCACATGGAATTCTTAGGTCTCACTCACACTTCTCAAAATTTGATCATAACATACCATGACTAGTTTTGGAGGGAACAAGAACATGGGTTACATACCCCACACACATCCCTTTGCTTTCTTTTTCTTTAGTCACTCTCAAGGTTCAACTAATAACTAATTTTTCAAAAGCATGTATAGTCAATTACCTACCTCATAAAGTAGGATTTGTATTATTTGTACACATGGAGTCATAGATCTCATTTATTTGTACACGTGGAGGGATCATGATTTCCAATGAAAAAAATCGTGGTAACACTCTCAAAGATTATAAACCATTCGATTTAAATCCGATGATTTAGATTAAATATTAATCATGCATTATTTTGAACCATTAGATCAAAATCAGACAATTAACTACATGATTGTAGAAATAAATCAACTGCAAAAAATCTTATTTTGGCATAGAGTCGTAGATCTCATTTGTTAAGTGTAATAAAGATTCAACGATTATATTTATTGTTTAGTCTTAATATTTTGTGACTTCATTATTAAACAATCTAAATCAAAATTGACTGATTAATAACGAAACAATTTTAATTTTAAATCTGACAGTTTTTATTTAAAAATAAATAAAATAAAATATACTTAAAATAAATTAATTTGGCTAACTTGTGTCTGAAGAATATAAGATAAAAAAAATTTAAAAAAAAAATATTGAATGATATAATATTTTGAATTTGGGTCCCACAAAGTCTATATCACTAGTTTTTAACTACTTTATTTTTGGTTTCACTTTACCAACCCTAACCCTCTCTTTCACCTTTTATATATACACCCCTCTTCAAGTTAAAAACCATACATACTATACCACACATTACACACTCATTTTTTCCAACTTAGAAACCATGGATTGGTTCTCATGGCTTTCAAAAACAAATCTTGATCCATCTCTTGTATATGAGTATGGCCTCACTTTTTCCCACAATGAGCTAGAACAAGAAGACATAGTTTACTTCAACCATGAGTTTCTCCAAAGCATGGGAATCTCCATAGCCAAACACAGGCTAGAAATTCTCAAACATGCAAGAAAAGAAAAGTCAAAGAGACAACCACCAAGACCAGTTGCAAAGATCATGGTAGCAATCAAAAAGACAAAAAAGTGCTTAGAAGATTACATCATGAGAAAATTGGTTACATGTGAGGGATCAAATTCAGCCCTTGTTGTTGTTCCAACATCAAGACCTAGTAATAGTGCTTATTATGGAACAAGATCATCATGGAAGAGTAGTTCTTTGAAGAGGAGTAATAAGAAGATGAAAGTGGAGAAACAAGAGAGGTTGTTGCTTACAAATGGAAGTCCTAGTCCTACAATGATGCCTGGTTTTGCTCTTGATAGTTTTTCTAGTACTCCTATGGTTTATCATTTTCATGAAGGAAAGATGAAAGGAGAAGATGATGATAATAATGGTTATTGGTCTTCTGCTGTTGAAGATATCAGGTGGGATGCTATGTTTCAAGATCTAAAGCCAAATTAATTTTTCTAATTTTTTTTTTTATAATCCTTATTATTTCAACCTCATATTTTAATCGGGTGTTCGAAACTATGACAGATAGTCATAGTCATTTAACGGAGATCAGAAGCTCTAAGTTAGGTCTGACTTAACTTAGAGCTTTTATCGTGTTTGATAATGCGAATTCAACGTGTTTTCAAACATGTAATATACTATTCGGTGAGAGATAGATTTTTTAGGGTTCTTCCACCATTTTGAATGTGCTTTTTTACTTTTGTTGTTTTTTTGTTTATTCATTAGTGGTGTGAATCATGTGGATGGGTAACTTTTGCACTTGTCTGTATGAGTAATGATGTTTGACTACTTTTGCTTTTGAATGTTTGTGACTTTTAGGTTTGAATAGGTGAAATTTGGATTAGATTAGCGTAATTGTGGGGAGAGAATTATTAAGATAGGTGATTATTGTTTTGTTCTTTGTAGCAAATTTGAAGTCCAAATTTGTAATATGTTATGGTTATTTTGACAATATATACATTGACAAAAGTATATTTATAGTTAAATTATGTCTTTCCTTCACATTCTTGTTTTTGAATTCTTGAATAGAACTTTATCTCAATAAACAATTGATTAATTTTTTTAAAATATTTATACATAATTTTTTGTTGTATTATTGTATATTTAAATTCTTGCAATCAATTAAAATTTTAAAATTACTATCAAATTTTGGTCCCTATTTTTAAAAAGAAATAATATAAATAAAATTTCACAGGAATAAAAAATACTTTTAAACCATTTGTAACACAACAAGAAACCTATTTGAGAACGCTACTCAAAATTTGGTTACTCATAACATTACTGTGGAGTGAAACCGAACCACTCAACATGCAAAATAAGGGAAAGGACGAAACTGCCCCTTGCCCCACATATGTAGCAACTGACACTGACGTCCACTTATTTATTTCAAAGTGGTGACCATATATTCAGATTTGAGTTATTATTTTTAGCACTTATGCAATTTGTTCAGAAAAATTGAACACTGAGGCCCCATTTATGTCCTTTCTTGTAATTATATAAGTCTAGCATTTAGTACTACCTGAAGTTACTTTTTTCTTCACATAGCATGTTGGAAATTATAATAATTTAATTCTGCATTTTTCCAATTAGTTAATTCATTGTATACCAAGTTTTATGTATCTTGGTAAATTGTATTAGTTTAATTTCTTTCTTGTAAATTACACGTATTTATTATTATTCTTGTAAGTTGTAACAAAATGATTATAAATTAAATCTTATGCTGAGAGCAATAGATCTCAAGCACACTCACAAACATTTTTTCTCTGTTTTTCACATGGCATCAGAGCTCCTTATCTAGAGGACTCTACTTCCACTAATCATTATTTAGAAATCTTGACTGGGCAACACTTGCTGTCAAGTTTTTCCAATTAAACATTGTTTGTTCCTTCCGGTAGCTGTCTGTCCAGCCGCTGCTTGTACACTTTTTCAAATCAAAATTCACTTTCAACTACCTATTTATGGAGGAGGAGATTGAAAGAATGAAGGCTTTCCTTAATAGCTTGGAGAAACCAAAAGGTATTTGTACTTTGGCGTATTCAGGTATGCTTCCAATCTCATTCGGGTTTAATACCTCAAATACACTCTCTACTTCCCTTTGGATCTTAGATTCAGGAGCCACCGACCACATGACACCTTCATCCAAGTACTTCTCGACATATCACCCTAGTCCTAGTAATAAGAAAATTTTCACTGCTGATGGTACTTTAATAACAGTGGCTGGTATTGGAGATGTAACGCCCCGATTTCGATTATTTCCATTTTGTTAAGTCTTTTATTTAAATTGAGTGATAAATTATTTTATTTGTGAAATTTGTGTGTTAATATGCTATGTTGACATGTTATGATATTTTACCGTTTTTGAGAGTTTTCGGGGAAATTAGAATGGAGGGTATTTTGGACATTTCTCAATTAATAATAATTTAGAAATTTAGTAGAAATAGAATTTTGTGAGAAAATGAATTAATTGAATTGGAGTAGAAAATAAGAAATAGAAAAGAAAAAGAGATAGAAAGAGGAAGAAGAGAAAAGAGAAGAAAAACTTGGAAAACCTAGAAAACCATCAAGAACAATCATCTAGCAAGCTTGGAATCCGGGTAAGGGTGTGAAATCTTATTATCTCATCAATGTATATCATTATGTATGTGTTTGCTTGGATGTTTTCTTGTTTTCCATAGCTTGAGTTCTAGGTTGGAATTGAGATTTTTGTGAGGAATCGATGGTTTTACAGTTGAAAATCGGTGTAAACGTAATAGAATACTTGTCATCATGATTGAATTATGTTTTGATGGTTATATGACAGTTTGGAAATGTTTTGGGTGGTGAAAACATGATTTTTGGATGAACTGGTGCGCTGCTGGGTTTTTCTGAATTCGCAGGTTCGCACTGCGAATGGCCAGCGAGTGGGTGGCGAGCGTTCGCGTGGTGTTCGCACTACGAACGTTGTATCATTTTTCCTTCTGCCACTGTTCCCTGGAGCGTTCGCACTGCGAATGGGGTAGCAAGCATTCGCTGGGACGTTCGCACTGCGAACGATGAGAATTTTCTAGGCTATTTTGCTTCTGACTTGGTTCGCTGGTACACTCGCACTGCGAATGGAGTAGCGAAGGACTCGCTAGGAGCTTCGCACTGCGAATGTAGCAGTTTTTCCCAATTTGTTTTCTCTGTAACTTTTGATCTGTGTTTCGGTTTGAGGTGTGGTTTGATGCTTTAGAGAGCTTATGAAATGTACTTTATTATGATGATGTTTTGGAAATTGTTAGCCGATTTAATTATGTCGGAAAGTCAGGAATAGTGTTATTTAGCGACTTTTACCATTTTGAATGTGTGTTTTGGATATGAATCATACAATAGTGCATTGATGTGAATGTATATAGATTGTATGTGATTGTATGAGATGAATGCATGAATATATTGTGAATATGTATGCATTTCAAGAATGTCTTGAGTCATTTTGTATGTGAAGCATAATGATGTACATTCTTGTGTTGTGTGATTCTAATGAGAATCCGTTGTAACGTCGTGTGCATATGTGAGGTGTGAGCGATGATTACAAACGATTGTGTGCCTAGGTGAGGTATGAGCAATCATATTGTGTGCCTATGTGAGGTGTGAGCAATCCATAAACATTGTGTGCTTATGTGAGGTGTGAGCAATGGGTGAACATCGTAGGCCCGACGGGGAGTTACATTGGTAACGAGCGATGGTTCCAATAAGTTCCTGAGTGAACTTGAGATGATTGAGTCGGTACCGCATTGCATTTGCATAGAGTCGTGAGTCGGTCTCTATGATTTGCATTTATCATCTTTATAATTGTGCATTGATGAATAAACATGAATGTGTATGTTTATGTGGAATGATAAGAATTGTGAAAGTATGCATGATGAATATGCTTGGTTTGGTATATATATATACATTGTGATGTATATGAGTGAGTTGTGATGATTTGTGGTGAGAATGCAGAATATGTGTATTTTTATGCTAAGATATATAATTATATGCATTGTTATTATGATAATATTTCTCACCCTTCTGCTGTTTTATGATGCTCTATGAGGCATTGCAGAGTAGGTATGCTGGTGGTCTTTTTGTGAAGCGTGTCTTCATTCTTTTGGTCGATCGGCTCTGATATGTAGCACCGGGTAGCTAGGATGTATATGATTCTTTTGTGATACATTTGTACATGTATCTTGTTGATGAATGTTTATGTAAACCTGAATTATGTTGGTGGATAATACTTGATGATATATATATATATATATATATATATATATATATATATATATATATATATATATATATATATATATATATATATATATATATATATGTTTGATGTTATTCAATGTTTAAATTTTCCGCTTTTATTCTAAATATTGAGATGTGGGTGTAAGGACCAAGTTCCTCTGTTGCAAAGTTACCCCACTGTTGCATATCAATTGTTGAGCAGGTGTTGAATGTTTTAATTTCATGTATAATGTGACATACCTCTTTTATACTATGTTTATAATTATACTCTGACGGAATTTTAATATGTGCCTAAATGATTATGTGATTATTTGGGGGTATAGAAAGAGGGTGTTACACTAAGTGGTATCAGAGCCAGTGTTGAGTCAGTTGTGTCTGTCTTGTGGTTGTGATGGTTGAACTGTTGTTTAACCTTGTTGTCATTTTTGGGAATGATCAGAATATGGCTGGTAGAAACGACAATGCGATGGCTGCTGCTTTGGAAGCAATGGCTAGGGCGGTGCAAGGTGCGCCGAACGTAAATGTTAATGACGAGTTCAGGAAGAATCAACCACCGGTCTTCAAAGGAAGATTTGATCCCGATGGTGCTCAAAATTGGTTGAAAGAGATTGAAAGGATCTTCAGAGTCATGGGGTGTGCGGAGGAGAATAAGGTGAGGCTTGGGTCTCACATGCTGAAGGAAGAAGCCGACGATTGGTGGGTCGGTATGCGTCAAGTTCTTGAGGCGGATGATGAAGAGATAACTTGGGATTTATTTCGTACCGAGTTCTTGAGGAAGTATTACCCTGAAAGTGTGAAAGGGAAGAAGGAGATGGAGTTCCTTGAACTGAAACAAGGTAGTATGTCCGTGGTGGACTATACTGCTAAGTTTGTGGAGTTGGTTCAATTCCATCCTCACTATGCTGCAATTACTGCTGAGTTCTCAAAGTGTATTAAACATGAGAATGGTTTACGTCCCGAGATTAAGCAAGCTGTGGGATATCAAAGGATAAGAAGGTTTACGGATTTGACGGAATGTTGTAGAATCTTCGAGGAAGATAGCAAGGCTCGTTTTACACATTACAAGAGTTTGAATGAGAGGAAGGGAAAGCAACAAGCTAGAAGTGGACCTTATGTGACACCCATTGATAAGGGCAAGCATAGGGGAAACTTTGATAAGAGATCTGGAGGAGGAGGTTCCGGTTCCGTTAAGTGTTACAAGTGTGGTGAAATGGGTCATAAATCATTTGAGTGTGGGAAGACCGTGGTGAAATGTTCTAACTGTGGAGGCCTTGGGCATGCTACTACCAATTGTAGAAGGAATGTAGTGAAGTGCTATAATTGTGGAGAAGTGGGTCACATTAGTACTAAGTGTACTAAGCCGAAACAAGCTCAAGCGAGCGGAAAGGTGTTTGCATTAGCGGGGACGGACACTACTAGTGCAGACCGTTTGATTAAAGGTACATGCTTTATTAATAGTACGCCTTTAGTTGCTATTATTGATACGGGAGCGACTCATTCATTCATTTCTCATGAGTGCGCTAAGCGTTTGAATTTGTTTATGACTTCTTAGGGTGGTGAGATGGTTATTGAGACTCCTGCTTCGGGGTCGGTAACTACGTCTTTGGTGTGTGTAAGTCGTCCTTTGACCATGTATGGTAAAGACTTCATTATGGATTTAGTGTGTTTGCCGTTGGAGGGATTGGACGTAATCTTAGGTATGAACTGGTTGCAATTTAATCGAGTTCATATAGATTGCTATCACAAGTTAGTGAGGTTTCCTTCTTTGGAAGATGATGAAGATGAGAGTTTCCTATCCACTAAAGAGTTGAAGAAACTTTTAGCGGACGAAGCTCAATTGTTCGGTTTGTTTGCATCATTGTCGGTGGAGAGTAAAGTTGAGCTCGATGTGTTCCCAGTGGTGTGTGATTTTCCAGAAGTGTTTCCGGAGGATATTACGGATGTACCTCCGGAAAGAGAAGTTGAGTTTTCTATTGATCTAGTTCCGGGTACTAGACCGGTTTCGATGGCACCGTATCGTATGTCGGCATCGGAGTTGGTAGAATTGAAGAAGCAATTGAATGACTTGTTGGACAAGAGATTTGTAAGGCCAAGTGTTTCTCCTTGGGGTGCTCTGGTATTGTTGGTAAAGAAGAAGGATGGGAGTATGCGGTTATGCATTGATTATCGACAATTGAACAAGGTGACAATTAAGAACAAGTATCCGCTTCCAAGGATCGATGATTTGATGGACCAATTGGTTGGTGCGTGTGTTTTTAACAAGATTGATTTGAGATTGGGATATCACCAGATTCGTGTGAGAGAAGAGGATATTCAAAAGACGGCCTTTAGGACACGGTATGGCCATTACGAATATTCCGTTATGCCATTCGGGGTTTCTAATGCGCCGGGTGTGTTTATGGAATACATGAATCGTATTTTTCATGAACAGTTAGATCGTTTTGTGGTTGTGTTCATCGACGATATTTTGATTTACTCTAAGTCTCAAGAGGAGCATGAAGAGCATTTGAGGATTGTGTTACAAATTTTGAAAGAGAAACAATTGTATGCTAAGTTGTCGAAATGTGAATTTTGGTTATCGGAAGTAAGTTTTCTTGGACATGTTATTTCCGGTAGTGGTATTAGTGTTGATCCATCCAAGATTGATGCGGTGATGCAATGGGAGGCTCCTAGATCGGTTACGGAGATTCGAAGCTTTTTAGGCCTGGCGGGTTATTATCGGAGGTTTATTGAGGGATTTTCGAAGTTGGCACTTCCGTTAACGCATTTGACTTGTAAAGAAAAGGCTTTCATTTGGGATATTCATTGTGAAGAGAGTTTCAATGAGCTAAAAAGAAGGTTGACAACGACTCCGATCTTGATTTTGCTAAATCCGACGGAACCATTTGTTGTGTATTGTGATGCTTCATTGGTTGGTTTAGGTGGTGTTTTGATGCAAGATGGAAAAGTTGTGGCTTATGCTTCAAGACAATTGAGAGTGCATGAAAAAAATTATCCTACTCATGACTTGGAGTTAGCGGCCGTGGTGTTTGTTTTGAACATTTGGAGGCACTATCTTTATGGTGCAAGATTTGAAGTTTTTAGTGATCACAAGAGCTTGAAATATTTATTTGATAAAAAAGAATTGAACATAAGACAAAGAAGGTGGTTAGAGCTTTTGAAGGATTATGATTTTGGTTTGAATTACCATCCGGGTAAGGCAAACGTGGTGGCCGATGCTTTGAGTCGGAAGTCGTTACATATGTCCGCATTGATGATGAGAGAATGGGAACTTTTGGAGAATTTTAGAGACTTGAGTTTGGTTTGTGAAATGACGCCGAGAAGTGTGAGACTTGGTATGCTACATGTTACGAATGATTTTCTTGCAACGGTATGTGAAAAGCAAAAGTTGGATTTGAAGTTCGTTGATTTGATGATGAATGAGAATGAGGATTTCAAGGTTGATAATTTTGGAGTTTTGAGATTCCGTGGTCGTATTTGTATTCCCGATGATGCGGAGTTAAAAAAGATGATATTGGAAGAAGGACACCGAAGTAACTTAAGTATTCATCCGGGAGCGAATAAAATGTATCAAGATTTGAAGAAAATCTTTTGGTGGTCCGGATTAAAGAGGGATGTGACTCAATTTGTGTATGCGTGCTTAACTTGTCAAAAGTCTAAGGTGGAACATCAAAAGCCTAGTGGATTGATGCAACCGTTGGACATTCCGGAGTGGAAATGGGATAGTATATTGATGGATTTTGTTACGGGATTGCCGAATAAGCAAAGAGGTCATAATGCTATTTGGGTAATCGTTGATAGGCTTACTAAATCTGCTCACTTCATTCCAATTGATATTAGTTATCCTTTGGAGAAGTTAGCCGAGATTTATGTTCTTGTGGTTGTGAAGTTACATGGAGTTCCTAAGAGTATTGTATCGGATAGAGATCCTAGATTCACATCGAGGTTTTGGGAGAGTTTACAAAAGGCTCTGGGTTCTAAGCTAAGATTGAGTTCGGCTTATCATCCGCAAACGGATGGTCAAACCGAGAGGACAATTCAATCGTTGGAGGATTTATTGCATGCTTGTGTGCTCGAGCAAGGTGGTGCTTGGGATAGTTATTTGGCGTTGATTGAGTTCACCTACAATAATAGTTTTCATTCAAGTATAAGTATGGCACCATTTGAGGATTTGTATGGTCGGAGATGTCGAACACCTTTGTGTTGGCATGAAACCGGTGAGAGGACGTTGGTTGGACCAGAGATGGTACAACAAACGACGGAGAAAGTAAAGTTTATTCGGGAGAAGATGAAAGCTTCTCAAAGTAGACAAAAGAGCTATCATGACAAGAGAAGGAAAGATCTTGAGTTTCAAGAAGGCGACCATGTGTTTTTAAGAGTTACACCGGTTACGGGTGTGGGTCATGCTTTGAAGTCGAAGAAGTTGACTTCTCGTTTTATTGGTCCGTATCAGATTTCTACACGAGTTGGTGATGTGGCTTACCGTGTGGCGTTGCCTCCGAATCTTTCGAATTTGCATGATGTATTCCATGTTTTGCAACTTCGGAAGTATGTTCCGGATCCGTCACATGTTATTCCTATAGACGAGGTTGAAGTGAGAGATAACCTTACGGTTGAAGCTTTAACGATTAGGATTTTGGACCGTGAAGTTAAGAAGCTAAGAGGCAAGGATATTGCGCTTGTGAAAGTAGCGTGGGGAGGCGCTGCGGAAGGCAATATGATTTGGGAACTAGAGAGTAGGATGCGAGAGTCGTATCCGGAGTTGTTTGAATCAGGTAATATTTTCGAGGACGAAAATTTTTAAAGTGGGGGAGAGTTGTAACGCCCCGATTTCGATTATTCCCATTTTGTTGAGTCTTTTATTTAAATTGAGTGATAAATTATTTTATTTGTGAAATTGGTGTGTTAATATGCTATGTTGACATGTTATGATATTTTACCGTTTTTGAGAGTTTTCGGGGAAATTAGAATGGAGGGTATTTTGGATATTTCTCAATTAATAATAATTTAGAAATTTAGTAGAAATAGAATTTTGTGAGAAAATGATAAGAAATAGAAAAGAAAAAGAGATAGAAAGAGGAAGAAGAGAAAAGAGAAGAAAAACTTGGAAAACCTAGAAAACCATCAAGAACAATCATCTAGCAAGCTTGGAATCCGGGTAAGGGTGTGAAATTTTATTATCTCATCAATGTATATCATTATGTATGTGTTTGCTTAGATGTTTTCTTGTTTTCCATAGCTTGAGTTCTAGGTTGGAATTGAGATTTTTGTGAGGAATCGATGGTTTTACGGTTGAAAATCGGTGTAAACGTAATAGAATACTTGTCATCATGATTGAATTATGTTTTGATGGTTATATGACAGTTTGGAAATGTTTTGGGTGGTGAAAACATGATTTTTGGATGAACTGGTGTGCTGCTGGGTTTTTCTGAATTCGCAGGTTCACACTGAGAATGGCCAGCGAGTGGGTGGCGAGCGTTCGCGTGGTGTTCGCACTGCGAGCGTTGTATCATTTTTCCTTCTGCCATGCTCCCTGGAGGGTTCGCACTGCGAATGGGGTAGCAAGCATTCGCTGGGACGTTCGCACTGCGAACGATGAGAATTTTCTAGGCTATTTTGCTTCTGACTTAGTTCGCTGGTACACTCGCACTGCGAATGGAGTAGCGAAGGACTAGCTAGGAGCTTCGCACTGCGAATGTAGCAGTTTTTCCCAATTTGTTTTCTCTGTAACTTTTGATCTGTGTTTCGGTTTGAGGTGTGGTTTGATGCGTTAGAGAGCTTATGAAATGTACTTTATTATGATGATGTTTTAGAAATTGTTAGCCGATTTAATTATGTCGGAAAGTCGGGAATAGTGTTATTTAGCGACTTTTACCGTTTTGAATGTGTGTTTTGGATGTGAATCATACAATAGTGCATTGATGTGAATGTATATAGATTGTATGTGATTGTATGAGATGAATGCATGAATATATTGTGAATATGTATGCATTTCAAGAATGTCTTGAGTCATTTTTTATGTGAAGCATAATGATGTACATTCTTGTGTTGTGTGATTCTAATGAGAATCCGTTGTAACGTCGTGTGCCTATGTGAGGTGTGAGCGATGATTACAAACGATTGTGTGCCTAGGTGAGGTGTGAGCAATCGGATTATGTGCCTATGTGAGGTGTGAGCAATCCATAAACATTGTGTGCCTATGCGAGGTGTGAGCAATAGGTGAACATCGTAGGCCCGACGGGGAGTTACATTGGTAACGAGCGATGGTTCCAATAAGTTCCTGAGTGAACTTGAGATGATTGAGTCGGTACCGCATTGCATTTGCATAGAGTCGTGAGTCGGTCTCTATGATTTGCTTTTATCATCTTTATAATTATGCATTGATGAATAAACATGAATGTGTATGTTTATGTGGAATGATAAGAATTGTGAAAGTATGCATGATGAATATGCTTGGTTTGGTATATATATACATTGTGATGTATATGAGTGAGTTGTGATGATTTGTGGTGAGAATGCAGAATATGTGTATTTTTATGCTAAGATATATAATTATATGCATTGTTATTATGATAATATTTCTCACCCTTCTGCTGTTTTATGATGCTCTATGAGGCATTGCAGAGTAGGTATGCTGGTGGTCTTTTTGTGAAGCGTGTCTTCATTCTTTTGGTCGGTCGGCTCTGATATGTAGCACCGGGTAGCTAGGATGTATATGATTCTTTTGTGATACATTTGTACATGTATCTTGTTGATGAATGTTTATGTAAACATGAATTATGTTGGTGGATAATACTTGATGATATATATATATATATATATGTATATATGTTTGATGTTATTCAATGTTTAGATTTTCGGCTTTTATTCTAAATATTGAGATGTGGGTGTAAGGACCAAGTTCCTCTGTTGCAAAGTTACCCCACTGTTGCATATCAATTGTTGAGCAGGTGTTGAATGTTTTAATTTCATGTATAATGTGACATACCTCTTTTATACTATGTTTATAATTATACTCTGACGGAATTTTAATATGTGCCTAAATGATTATGTGATTATTTGGGGGTATAGAAAGGGGGTGTTACAGGAGACATCCAAATAACTCCTTCCATTGTCTTAAAAAATGTCCTTCATGTCCCAAAATTGTCCACTAATCCAGTCTCTATACAAAAACTTACTAAAGATTTATCTTGTAGTGTAATTTTTCACAACCACCATTGTGCATTTTAGGACAAGGATTCTGGGAGGACGATTGGACATGCTAGAGAAGGGAATGGCCTTTACTATCTTGAAGAACCAAATCAGTTTGTTACCCACTACGCCAAAATTGGCTTTTCGCATCGCCACAAAGACAGCTCTTTTTGCAAAAAGCGCTGCTATATGTCTTTAAAAAATTTTGCTAAAAAAAAAGCGCTGCAAAAGACAGCCTTTAGAAAGTGCTTTTTAAAAGCGCTGCTAAATGCCCTAAATTGAAGCCACCTTAGAAAGCGCTTTTTTAAAAGCGCTGCTATAGGTATTACCTTAGAAAGCGCTTTAAAAAAGCGCTGCTATAGGTTAACCTTAGAAAGCGCTTTCAGAAAGTGCTGCTATAGGTCTTAAATTCTCCCCACTTAAGAAAGCGCTTTCTAAGGAAAACGCTCTTAGAGGTGGCACTTAAGAAAGCGCTTTTTGAAAAGCGCTCTCTAAGGTCAATTATGAATTAAAATATAAAACACATTTCTAATCATTTTCAGAAACTTCTTTTCATTTTCTTCTCTCGACCTTTCTTTCTGAAACCCTTGCTTTCGTTCATTCTTGCCATTGTCGTCGTCCATTGCCGTCGTGAAGAAAACCTTGCCATTTCCATTGTCGTCGTCCATTGCCGTCGTGAAGAAGAAGACGAAAACGAAGAAGAGGTACGTTGTTGTTGTTGTTCTTGCTTCTTACATTGTTCTTGTTTCTTTCATTGTTTATGTTTCTTACATTCTTGTCGTCGTTCTGTTGTTGTTGTTGTCGTTCTGTTATAGTTAGGTCGTTCTGTTGTTGTTGTTGAGAGTTGAGTGGGAGCTCTAATGGTTCTTCATACGACTTTGATACTGATTTTTTTATATATTGTTTTTCTTACATGGATTTGTTGGTTTTGGAGATGTGGTTGTGAGTGTATTTTGCTAAGGTTTGTTGTGATCAATCCAACATATATTGTGGAAATATTGTTTTACTGTTAGAGAAAAAGTGCAGTGAGTGAGTAATTTATATTTTTTGGGTGATTAAAGGTTGAAGGAGTATTAACCTTTTTCAAAGGAAATGAAATAGAAGGTGGTGGTTAACGTGAGAAAAATATAAGTGTGATGTGTACTTTGTTTTTTTAATTCAAAGTGCATGATAGGTGGTGAGTATATCATGGAACATTAGAAAGTGGGGGAGGGATGGAGAATGATGGAGATCTTTGTGGTGGTTAGTTCATGGAAGATATATGTGTGTATGAACAATGAAGAAGAAAATAGTTTTGTGGGTGTTGTAGCAGTTTTTTTTAGTGAAGTGTACGGAAAGGAATTGATGTAGGAGTGCAGGAGAAAAGGAATGGGGTCCTGCGCCCCTAGTCACAGTGGAGAATGTGTATTCTTTCTCAAATGTAATTTTTCTCTTTAAAACCAATAAGAGAGAGGATAATGGGGTATTGCTTAGATTTGAATCTTGTTAGGTTTAGGACGAATTGCTCTAATGCTTGGTTACTTGTTTAAGTATGTTTGGTTACTTGTTTAAGTATGCTTGCTCTTGAGTATTTGGTTAAGTACTTGGGATATGTAGGTGTTTACCTCTAATTGTTGCTTGTTTGTGATTACATGTTGCCACTTATCAAGTTATGACTCATAATTGGTCAATTAATGATATTTTATTTTATGATACGTGTACAGGGGGATCTTGGTAATTCTAGCCTATCTGGACACTGTGTGGGTCTAGAAGTTGTTTACATCTCTATAGGTAATTAGTTGTTCTCTCTCGCCACTGTAATTAGTAGTGCTTTGAATGAACTGATATGATTGGGTTACTAACTTATTGAATTTGCTATATATAGGGGTTACTTGTGATCAAAGTGTGAAAGTCGGATCGTTTCCCTACAGGTAAATATTTTTTATTTTTGTTTTTGTTTAGTTTAATTAGTATAACTATGGATAATAAATGGATGTCTTCAAGTCGATTGTCGAAGAGTACGAGAATGGGGTATCGGAATTCGTTAAGTTTGCTGTTGCGCACGCCAAAGACCCCAGTCGAATGATATATCCTTGCTTGGGTTGCTGTTTTGGGAGTCAGGTTGACGTGGTTCAGTTGGCATCGCATTTAATGAGGCGTGGAATTGATAGAAGTTATACATGTTGGAATTTGCATGGTGAGAAGATTAACGGGAATGTTGAACCGGGGGATAATACGACCTATGCTTCAAACGACAATGGCACAGATACATACGATTCTGATCGAGTCGAAGAGATTGCAGAAGCACTTGAAGAAGATCTTAAGGATTGTCCCAAAATGTTTGAGAGGTTGGTAAGCGATGCAGAGAAACCATTGTATAATGGTTGTACTAAATTCACAAGATTGTCTGCGGTATTAAAGTTGTACAACTTAAAGGCGTGCAATGGATGGTCGGATAAAAGTTTCACAGAGTTATTGGCCCTTATGAAAGATATGCTTCCAGAGGATAATGTTCTTCCCAATCGAACATATGAGGCCAAAAAGATGTTGTGCTCTATTGGCATGAGCTATGATGAGATACATGCATGTCCAAACGATTGCGTTTTGTTTCGAAATGAGTATGCATCGTTAAATGAGTGTCCTAAATGCGGTGTCTCTCGATATAAGAAAAAGTTGTCTCCAACAAAAGTCTTATGGTATTTTCCTATAATTCTGAGATTTAGACGCATGTTTCATAGTGAGACCGATTCAAGACACTTGACTTGGCATGCAGATGAAAGAATTATTGAGGGAAAGTTTCGACATCGGGCAGATTCACCACAGTGGATGAAAATTGATGATGATTATCCTGAATTTGGAAAAGAAGCAAGAAACCTTCGCTTGGCATTATCTACTGATGGAATGAACCCACACGGTCTTCAAAGTATCTCACATAGCACTTGGCATGTGATCATAATGATTTATAACCTACCTCCATGGCTATGTATGAAGCGTAAGTACATGATGTTATCTATGTTAATTTCTGGGCCTAGACAACCAGGGAATGACATAAACGTATACTTGGCACCCTTAATCGAAGATTTAAAGTTTTTGTGGGAGAACAGTGTGGAGGTTTATGATGGGTATAGGAAAGAAAGTTTCAACTTGAGGGCGATGTTGTTTGGAACAATTAATGATTTTCCAGCATACGGAAATCTATCAGGGTACAGCATAAAAGGTCAATGTGCGTGTCCTATTTATGAAGATAAAACAGATTGGTCGCGATTGGAGTTTGGTCAGAAGAATGTCTTTCTCGGTCATCGTAGATTCTTAAATTCTAATCATCACTATCGTGGGTGGAGAAAAGCATTCAATGGAGAGCCAGAACAAGGTAGAGCTCCAACTATATTGACAGGTGATCAAATTTTTGAAAAGGTGAAAGATTGAGTACTCAGTTTGGAAAGCCTTTTGCACATACACTTGTCAAGAGTGGGTGGAAGAAGAGGTCAATTTTTTTTGAACTGCCATATTGAAAGTCGTTGTATGTAAGACATTTTCTCGATGTTATGCATATTGAAAAAATGTATTTGACAGTGTTATTGGTACGTTACTCAATATACAAGGAAAGTCTAAGGATGGCCTTAAAGCAAGAAAGGACTTGATAGCGATGGGGATAAGAACTGAATTAGGACCATTGAAGAAAGAAAAACGAACATATCTACCACCTGCTGCGTATACTCTATCTAGAAAGGAGAAAAAAGTATTGTGTAATTTTCTAAGTGAAGTTAAAGTTCCAGAAGGATACTCTTTAGATATTAGAAGACTTGTGTCTATGAAAGACCTCAAGTTAAAGAGTTTAAAGACGCATGACTGCCATGTTATAATGGAACATTTTCTACCAATAGGTATACGTTCTATTCTGCCATAAAAAGTAAGAAGCGCGATAACTAAATTGTGTTTTTCTTCAAGTCAATTTGCAGTAAGTTGATCGATCCTACGATCTTACCAACATTGCAAAAAGAAATAGCTATTACTTTGTGTGATCTTGAAATGTATTTTCCTCCCTCGTTTTTTGACATAATGGTTCATCTAGTTGTTCATCTGGTGAAAGAGACATAATTGTGTGGACCGGCTTATATGAGATGGATGTACCCTGCTGAACGTTATATGAAAATATTAAAAGGGTATGTGAAAAACCAAAGTCGACCAGAGGGTTGTATTGTCGAACGATACATTGTTGAAGAAGCGATTGAGTTTTGTACTGAATATCTGTCCAATGTACAATCAATTGGACTCCCCAAATCTCATATTGTCGGAAAAAAAGAAGGAAAAAAGTTAATTGGAAATGAAGTTGTGACAGTATCAAGGGTCGAACGGGATCAAGTGCATTTGTATGTTCTGCACAATGAGAATGAGGTTGAGCCGTATGTTGAAATGCACAAGGATGTTCTCTGAGGTTTAAATCCGAATAGAAATGAGAATTGGATAGTACGAGAGCACAATCGAAGTTTCATACCTTGGTTTAAGGATCATATTTATTCAAAGTATTATTCAGATCCCGCTTCAATAACAGAAAAGTTGAGATTTTTAGCATATGGTCCAAGTTTGGTTGTGTTTTCTTATAGCGCATACGCAATTAATGGATACACATTTTATACCAAAGAACAAGATGATAAAAGTACTATGCAAAATAGTGGTGTCACCGTGGTAGCTGAAGCAATGCACATTTCAAGTGTGAAAGACTTAAACCCCAAATTTGTAAATCTGTCATATTTTGGGGTTATCGAGCGCATTTGGGTGTTTGATTATGAGAAGTTTCAGATTCCTATATTTCGTTGCAAGTGGGTTGAAAATAATAATGGCGTACGAATGGATAAGTCAGGATTTTTGCAAGTGGATCTTAATAGGGTGGGGTACAAAAATGAGCCTTTTATTCTAGCCTCTCAAGCTAAACAAGTGTTCTATGTCACTGATCCGACAAGTACAAAATGGTCTATAGTGCTTTTATCTAACAAAGTAATTGATGAAAACATTGGAGATCAAGGTGATATTGATGTTGATATTGAATCATTTACTACAAATGATCAAGATGAAAATATTATAGCGAATGAATAATATACTAGAAATGATCATAATGAGGTTATTTGGATCAATCCAACCGTCCGTGTTGTTAAGAGACGGGTAGAACATATTCCAACCAAGAAAATAAAGAGACGTTAGTGAAAAAGGTACTAGTTATAAAATTATAGCTTATATCATTCAATAATATTAATTAGTTGTCATGTTATATATAGCTTATATCATTCAATGGATTATGGATTATGGATTTTTATATTTGTCATTTAATTTTTGTTTTTTTCTTTCTTACAGGTAAAATGGCTAGTGACCAGGAAGACACACACGAGACACATGATACAAATGAAGCTCAGAATGAAGCTTTAAATGTAGAAAGTGAAATAAAACGAGGAATAACTATTATGAAGTCAATCATCCATGCTAGAGATAAAGGGATCAAATTTGATGTACATTGGAGTGCTGAGAACCAACTAATTGAGCCTAACGGTTCAATGTTGTCTTCATACATTGGTTCACTTGTCCGTCAGCACATTCCAATTATCAGTGATAATTGGAGGAATCCATTGTTGCAAGCTGGTAAAGATAAGAAATGGATTGAGATACAGGTACTTACCAAATATGGTTGATGTTATTAGATTTTTGTTGACGATTAAGTCTTTAACTTACTTATACTAACACACTTTATGTTTATATGTGTATGTTTTTTTGTAGAGGTCCTTTAATATTGATGAAAGCCGACGAAAGTATTGTCTTCAATTGGCCGGAAAGAGACACAGAGGGTTTCAAGCCTTATTATCAAACAAATATCTTAAGGATAAGGAAAAAATTTTGTAGAAGCAGAACTTCCACAGTTGTATGCGGACTTGATTACACCGGAAGAATGGGGCACTTTTGTAGCCAAACGGAAAACCGAAAAATTCAATGTAATGTTATCTTGTCAAGTCTATTAATTGTATTATATACTTGTTGCATTAGTTTGTTCTGATATGACTTAAACTTGTTTATCCCGGAATTGAGTGCCATTAATCGCCGAAGAGCATCAAAACCCGCGTATCCGTACAGAAAAGGTCGAACGGGATATGCACGGTTACAACAAAAATTGGTAAGTATATATTAATGCTATGATTTTATTAATTGTATTATTGTGTTATAATTGATGAACTTATTATTTAACTAAATGTGTAGTTAGAAGAGACGAAAAGTGAAGAATCATCACTTCCGGATCATGTTTTGTGGAAGGAAGCTCGTGTGGGTAAGGATGGAGTTGTTAGGGAAGATGTTCAGCATGTTTATGACGAATGTGTAAGTATAACATTATGTCTTTAAGTTAATCGAAATTTTATTAAAATATAATTAATTTTTAATCTCCTCTAATAATTTTCGATATGTCAATGAATTTCAGGAGACTCTATCTAAATCCTTAACCACAGATGAGGAGGATTGCAGGAGCATTCTTAGTCGAGTACTAAATGTTCCTGAGTATTCCGGTCGTGTGAGAGGTAAAGGATTTGGTGTGACTCCATCTTCGTTGTATAAGTAACCAAAGAGAAAAAATCCCAGCAACCAAGAAGTCATGCAATCATTGGAGGAACTAAAAGTGCAAGTCCGTGAATTGTAAAAGGATAAAGAGAGATATGAGGCGGAAAAGCGCGGTTCCGTGTTGAAAGATACTAGTGACAAAGCTAGTATCAATTGTCAAAATAAAATTCCCGAGGTAATTAGCACATATTTATTTTAATTAAATTAACACATTTATTTTAATTGACCTTTATAGACATTAACAGTTACATATTTATTATTGCTTCAGGGCATTTCATCTTGTCAGCTGTATTTGTCGTTACCGACTTATCGCATGGTTGGCAAGGGAAAAGTGCATAACAAAGTCGGAGAGTTACTTCACCATAAACCGCTCCCTCATGGATATCTGAAAGTGTCGGTTGATATCGCTTTAGATACGGATGCGGTACTACCTATGCCTGACTCGGTTTCAGAGGTTACATTGCTGCGGGATGCAATAGGTTCGTTTGTTGCATGGCCGTTAGACCTCATTTCCATAGATGATGAGGTATGTTGAAAACCATTACGAATCTCTTAGTATTCAAATGTCAATTCGGAACCATTATGAAAATCATTCTGAACCATTACGTACATTTTTTTTTACATGGTAATGTTAGACTCCTACAAAACCCGCAGCTAAGGATAAAGGGGTTTTGCGGCAAAACGAGTCTGTTTCATCACAAAGAGAGGTACATTTTAAGTGTTATTCTATTATCCGAATACAAAAGTTTCATGATTTTCTACTTTACCTAACTAATATGATTGTTAGGTTCCTGCTCAAGCTTCACAACAGGCCAGCAAGAAAAAAGCTCCTAATAGGACCGTGCAGGCAAAAAGAGCTCCTTCTCGCTTTCAGTTGTGTCTTGAAACACTTGTGGCAACATCAGATATGATGGATGGTGTTATTCGTCAAATAGACATGAACGAAGGTGTTTTGGGTTTTCCTCATTCTGAGATAATCGGAAGAGAGGACATAGAGCAGATTTTCAAGCATCTTGAATTAGGCATCGGTGTTATGCATTCATACATCTGGTACTCCGATCAATCTATTATTTATTTAGTTGAACATTTTATTTACACATTTCAATGAAAATAGTCTAATGTTTATTATGTTTTTATTTAAGGTGCTTGTATGAAAAATTGATGCGCGGGACGCAATTGTCAAACATATTCCGTTTCTTGTCTTGCACCTGTGTCAACGCACCGGCAATTGGTATGAATCCACTTTCAGTAAGAGACCGCTTAATTGAGAGATTTATGGCCATCCAGACAGAAAGTTTGTTTCTTTTACCGTATAATACTGGAAACGGGTAAGATTTTCATTCTAATTTCATTTTAATCTTTGTATCTTTTGCGTAGAAATTATCCATCTAAACTTTTGTTATATTTTACAGTGGACACTGGTTGTTGGTTGCCATTAATCCTACAAGAGAATTGGTCTATTATCTGAATTCATTGGATCATGGTTGGTCAACATATGAGAGTATGAAGGATGTGGTTGATACGTAAGTGAGATTGTTCGAAATATTCGTGTGTATTTGTATATTTAATTATTTCTGTGAGATTGTTCTAAATTTACGTTTTTCTTTTATAGAGCAATACTAGTATACCGAGCACAAAGAGAAGCTCGAGTAGCACGGGCTAAAGCAACCAGCGTTACATGGGTCAAAGTGGAGGTATATTAATTTTCACAATGTTGCTTATTAGTGATGCTACTTGATAACACAAAACAACTATATATTAATTCTTATTTGTTTGTCTATGTGTAGTGCCCTCGTCAGCGTAATGGCATAGACTGCGGGTATTTCGTTTTGAGGTTTATGAGAGAAATCCTTCAAATGGATCGATTAGAGATTCCTATCATGGTATGCATGGATTTATAACTTAGGATTTATTTTAATATTTATCGGATATGTCATATAATTTATTATTTTAAACTAAATAATGCATATTTTGTTTTGTTATGTAGTACTTTGATGAATACGCGTGTTCTCATTACACGAAGGATAAATTGCAAGAAATTAAGGAGGAATTGTGCGAATACCTTATTGGAAAAAGAATCATATAAGGTATAGGATTATGGGATTATGTGAATGTATAGTTTTTTGAATGGTTTATTTTATGGGATTGTATATAGTTTTGTGAATGGTTTATGTTATTTATGTGATTTTGGATTGTAATTGTATAGTTTTGTGAATGGTTAATGTAAATGACTTGAATTATAATGGAAATGGTTTATGTGGTTTATGTGATTTATGGGATTAGTGGAAATGGTTAATGAATCATACTAGAAATTGTTAATGGAAATGTGAATTATACAGGTTTATTGAAATGGCTTGAATTATACATGTTTTTGCATAAAAAAACGGTTAAAATGGAATTTTTAAAAAAATTCATTAAAATTATACGTAGAGAAAAGACAGCGCTTTCTAGAAAAAAGCGTTGCCTATAGTTCACAAAAGAAAGTGCATTTTCTAAAAAGCACTCTCTAAAGGTATAGAAAAAAATTCATTAAAATTATAGGTATACATTAGGGAGCGCTTTAAAAAGCACTGTTTAAAGAGGACAAAAGAAAGCGCTTTTTCCTGTAAAAGCGCTCTCTAAAGGTATATAAAAAAATTCATTAAAATTTTATACGTATACATTAGACAGCGCTTTCAAAAGCGCTGTCTAAAGGCCAACTTTAGAGAGCGCTTTTAAAGGAAAAAGCGCTGCTAAAGGCCTACTTTAGAAAGCGCTTTTAAAGGTAAAGCGCTGCCTAAAGTAGGCATTTAGCAGCGCTTTTTCATTAAAAAAAAACGCTGTCTTTACCTACGACAGCGCCACCTTAGGCAGCGCCTTTAAGCGCTGTTAAAGGCCCAAAAAAGCGTTGTCGTAGCCCTTGTTTGGCATAGTGACCACAGAGAACCATTCGTCTTGCTCGCTAATGTCAGAGTCACATCTTACAAGCAAAGAAAAAATAATGCTTTTCCATTGTCGATTAGGACATCCCTCTTTTGGAGTTATCAAAATTATGTTTCCATCCTTGTTTTCTAAAGTGAAAAATGAGAATCTTCATTGTGAAGTATGTGAAATTGCAAAACATAAACGTGTACATTTTCCTTTGTATAATAAAAGATGCACAATTCCTTTTCATCTTGTCCATACTGATGTTTGGGGGCCATCCACTACTTCAAGTGTGTCTGGGGCTCGATGTTTTGTTACTTTCATAGATGATTGTACCCGAGTTGCTTGGTTGTTCCTTCTTAAGATCAAATCTGAAGTAAGTACTGTTCTCCTAGTTTTTTTCTCAATGATTAAAAATCAATTTGGTGCCAATATTAAAAGAATCAGATCTGATAATGGGAAAGAGTTTTTCAATCATGTCATTACTCTTTTTTGTGAAAAAGAAGGAATAATTCTTGAGTCCTCTTGTGTAAAAACCCCACAACAAAATGGAATTGCTGAAAGAAAAAATGGTCATCTTCTTGACCAAACTCGGGCTTTGTTGTTCCAAAATAATGTTCCAAAGTATCTTTGGGGAGAAGCTGTTTTTACAGCAACATACCTCATTAATCGGTTACCTTCTAGAGTGTTGGAATTAAGGAGTCCTATGGATATTCTTTCGTCATTTTATCCAAACATTTCAACCACTAACAATCTTGCCCCCACGGGTCTTTGGGTGTGTCTCATTTGTTTATATCCATAATCAAGGTAGGGGAAAGCTTGATCCTAGAGCTCTCAAATGTGTCTTTGTTGGGTACTCTACTACTCAAAAAGGATATAAGCCTATTTCACGCAGCCTTATCTTCAAGTGGGGCCTCTTAGTGAAGATAAGGGTAATTCTCTTGAAACTCTTATTCTTCCTCATCTTGAAATAAATTCTCATGAAATCAATTCGAGAGAAGGAATGACGGGAAATGAATCTAAAAATGAGGCATCGGGTGAAGATGGATTTAGAAGTGAATCTGAAGATGAAGCAGTGGATGAAAACATAATTGAGAAAGAAGCAGTGGCTGAAAACAGAATTGAGAAAGAAGCATTGGCTGAAAACATAGCTGAAATTGATAAGTTTGGAAAGAATTTGGTGTATTCAAGAAGATTAAAGGCCATTCTTGAATCAACAAATGTTCAAGGGACCGATCCAAGTCCTTTAACACAGGTAACAAATTCTGATTTTTCTGTTTTACATGATATTCCAGCCCCACATAATGAAATAGGAAGCTCATTAATTAAAGATAACCATGACCTCCCAATAGCCATTAGAAAGGGGGTTAGAGAATGTACCAAAAAACCACTCTATCCTCTCTCAAATTATATTTCATTTCAAAAAATTTCTCAAACCCATAAAACCTTTCTTGCAAACTTAAATACCATCCAAATTCCCACTAATGTTTTTGAGGCATTATCCGATAAAAATTGAAAACATGCTATGGATACAGAAATGGAGGCATTAGAGAAGAATAAAACATGGCAGTTGGTTGTTTTTCCGGAAGGCAAGAAACCAGTTGGCTGCAAGTGGGTGTATACAGTCAAATATAAGGCTGATGGGACAATTGAGAGATACAAGGCAAGGCTGGTTGCTATAGGTTTCACACAAACCTATGGCATTGATTATTCAGAAACTTTTGCCCCGGTGGCAAAGATGAATACGGATCGAGTTATATTATCCCTTGCTGCCAATTACGGGTGGGAATTACAACAATTCGATGAGAAAAACGCATTCTTACATGGAGAGCTTGAGGAAGAAATTTATATGGAGATTCCACCAGGATATAAGAAAAATGTTGCTGCCAATTCTGTTTGTAAGTTGCAAAAGGCATTATATGGATTGAAACAGTCACCTCGGGCATGGTTTGGAAGGTTTACTAAGGCTATGACAACATTAGGTTACAAACAAAGTAATGGAGTTCATACATTGTTTATTAAACACTTCACTTCAGGGGGGGTGACAGTGTTGTTGGTATATGTTGATGACATTATTGTGACTGGAAATGATTCGAAGGAACAACAAGTCTTGACTCAACATTTAGCAAAAGAGTTTGAAATTAAAACCCTTGGAAGGCTGAAGTACTTTTTAAGAATGGAGGTGGCTCACTCAAAAGGGGTATTTTTATATCTCAACAAAAATATATCATAGATCTGCTCATGGAAACGGGTAAGCTAGCTTGTAAACCTGTGGGCAGCCCTATTGATCCAAGCCATAAGTTGGGTAATGTGGAAGAAGGTGCGGTAGTGGATAAGGAAATGTATCAAAGATTGGTTAGGAGATTAATTTACCTTTCCTATACTAGGCCAGATATTGCATTTGTTGTAAGTGTGGTTAATCAATTTATGCACAATTCGAAGGAAGTTCATTTACTTGCAGCTCATAGAATTTTACATTATCTCAAAGGAACTCCAGAAAAAGGGATTTTGTTTAAAAGGAATGGAAGTGCTATACGGATGCCGATTATGCGGGTTCAGCTATTGATCGAAGGTCAACTACAGGGTATTGTACATTTCTCGGAGGAAATCTTGTAACTTGGAGAAGTAAAAAAACAGAATGTTGTGGCTCGATCCAGTGTTGAAGCTGAGTTTCGAGCTATGGCACAAGGTATTTGTGAATTACTTTGGTTGAAGATTATTTTAGAGGATTTGAAGATTAAATGGGATGGACCTATGAAGCTCTCTTGTGATAAATAAGTCAGCAATTAGTATAGCTCACAATCCAGTTCAACATGACCGAACAAAACACATTGAAGTGGATAGATATTTTATCAAAGAGAAGCTTGATTGCAGTTTGATTTACACTCCTTATGTTCCTACACAAAGTCAACTTGCAGATGTCTTCACCAAAGGATTGAGCTGCCCAAATTTTGAAAAAATTGTGTCCAAGCTGGAAATGGAGAATACCTATTCACCAGCTTGAGGGGGAGTATTGGAAATTATAATAATTTAATTCTGCATTTTTCCAAGTAGTTAATTTATTGCATACCAAGTTCTATGTATCTTGGTAAATTGTATTAGTTTAACTTCTTTCTTGTAAATTGCACGTATTTATTATTACTCTTGTAAGTTGTAACAAAATAATTATAAATTAAATCTTATGCCGAGAGCTATAGATCTCAAGCACATTCACAAACATTTTCTCTCTATTTTTCACATAGCAATATCAATAGGTTTAAAACACGTAACCATAACCATAACCACATTTATCTAATAGAGCTTTACAATTAATCAAAAATATGCCAACCATAACCACATTTCCATGTTATGCTACTTAATAAGTTGGAATCATATCCATTACTCTAGAAATGAATGACTCCACTTGAAGAGAGACACAAGAATGATTATAGAAATAATAAACAATTTTTTTATAAAGGGAACCCGCCGCCATTTCATTTAAGAAATGGAAAGGATTCTAACTCGTTTTTATGTACATGCAATAAATTACAGCTCGGTTTAAAGATAAAACATAATGTTCGAAACCTCCTAGGCCAAAACAATGTCAGGTCTGCATAAGGAGGGCGATAATATTATGCAGTCAAGATATCTTTCCACGATCCATACTTTGAGCTGAATGTTCCTCCACCAAATTGTAGTGCATATTCAGAAACAACACCGCGAGCAGAAACATCCCAAGTCTTCACTATATCTTTAAGTGACATCGGTTGTGAAAAATTACGTAAGGACATGCTAAACTTTGATTTCGCCTTCTCTGAAAGATCTTCATTCCCGTTACTGTCATAATAATATAAAGAATAACATTTTGCATTAGAAACATTTGTCAGCATATTTACGATAAGGTTGAAAAGTGATTACATGCACTGTGTAGATTGCCAATATTTGGAAGAGAAAATCCAAAACATTTCAGATCCAAAATTAGCAAGTTAAAGAATGAAGGGGCTAAAATATTTCATATCTCACCATGATTCAACTGGAAACTTGTCTAGGAATATGGGAGAAGAATTAGGATAATTTGGAGGAACCAGTAAGCGCAGAGGCTGAATAGGGTACTGTAAAGTGATATAAATCACACATTAGACTAATAAAACAAATAAAAATTTAAAAGGTTTAAAATTTGTTTTAATTGCTAAATATGAGAGTCCCCCCCACCTGTAGTGAAGCATAATGAGATTTTAAAGATGGGCTGAGAGCCACAGGAATGAAAGAACATTTGACTACGGTCCCTTCTGTCCCTTCAGCGGCGGCAACAGCAGCTGCAGTTGGATCGACATCTCTGTTACTTATTTCTACTACTGTGTCAATAAGTCTGCGATTAATTTGCTGTATTTCTTCCAAAAGGGCGTGAGTAGCCTGCCACTCAATTCACATAAAGTCCCGTATCAGAGCCAAAAAATCAAAGCATCAGATAATACAAGTGTATTAAAATCATCACACTCTAACTAACTATCCAGAAAGAGTGAGTACATCTCTATTCAAACCCATATAATTGACAATATCCAGCCAATGAACAAAGATCACAGACAGTAAAGATAATGTTATATTAATTATAAAATAAAATGTAACAGTTAAAAACACATAATTTAGTAACCTCGGCCTTTGGTTTCTTGAAATTGGTTGTTGCAGTTGACTCCTGCTGAGAATCCTCTGAAGCAGATAACTGCTTTATACTGTCATTCTTGCTCACAGGCACAGCAGATGACTTAACATTCAACGGTCTAGCACTGGTATAGCGCTTTATCTTCCTGATTCCATTAGTACCATCTTGAGTGATAAAATTTCTCGCCTGAAGACGACAATTAGTCATGGAAACCAAATCCTCGCCAACAGCTGCTCTGGATCCATTCCCAGGAGCTGATCCTGCTATCCTATCATTCATGCTGACAACTGAACTGATATCATTGACAGCAGCAGTTAAAGTTTCAGTTGACATTGATTGCACCTGGAATCATCATTTGGACATAAATTTGTCAAATATAGTAATGGACACCTGTCCAAATTATTTCCTAAAACAGAGAACAGTAAAAGCTTTTAAAAATAATGAGTAAACCACCAAATTAATCTGAGTTTGTAGGACACTCTAGAATAAGTCCCTGAGATTATGAATACTTCAAAAAGGTCCCTGAATTTATTAAAGTGTCGAGTTGATGTCTATATTTAACCATTTACTATCAATTAGGTCTCTATTTTAACCACTTAGTATCAATTTGGTCTGACTATTTAACCACATACTATCAATTTAGTCTCTTACATTACTATTGAAGGATTAATATATTCATATGACTAAAATTTAATAGAGTCAGAGATCTTTTTGAAATATCTATAATCTTCGGGATTTATTCAAGCGGTTTAAAAAGTCGGGAACAGATTTGGTGGTTTATTACAACATGTTTTGTATTTTATTAAATCATAAATAATATGTAGCATATGAAAGGCCTGCTAGACTAACCGCTCTTATTAGACGATCAATAGGCTGGTCTGCAGTTGACTTCCCAGAAGTAGCTGCCAAAGTATTAAAATATGCACAATCTGGACCACTGAATTCTGCCAATAAAGGAGAGGCTGATATCCCAGGAGTCCCAATGGCAAGGGATTGAGCTGGTGCTGCTGTACCCCCTGTATGTTGTCCAACATTGGCAGCACTTGATGATGAAACACCAGGAACGGGCTTCTCAGAATCCACTAGCATAGGAGATGGAGCCATGGGAGGGGAAGGAGTAGGGAGCCCAAAAGGTGAGTTAGAAGATTGAAGAGGAGTTGCAACTTTTGCTAGAGACTGTTGATGAGTTTGTTGGTCAACTTGGGGAGATGAGTGTTGTGGAATTTGAGGAGACGCAGCCTGAAAGAGTTGGGGTGAAGCAACCTGAAATGGACTTCCTTGTTTTGACTGTTGATGGGTGTAAGCAGAGTTTTGACCTGAGGTAATATGTTGCTGAAATACCCCTGGCTTAACACCTATTCCTTGTCGCATTTTCATATCATTTATATCGTTCATTTGGTTAATCTGAGACTGTGCTGACAGCTGTTGCTTTCCTGGCTGGTGTAGCTGCTGTCGCTGCTGCGGTAGGATCTGCTGCCTCTGCATCAATTGTCCTTGCTGCTGATATTGTTGTTTGTACTGTTGATTCTGCAGCATCTGATGTTCCTGATGTTTCAGTTGGGGCTGAAGCATAGTGGAACCTGACTGATGGGTATTTAGATTTGGTTGGATCACATTCACCCCACCTTGTGATGATAATGAATTGATGTTGGTCTGTTGAGGAGTACTAACATTGTTTTGTTGAAGGGAGCTCAAGGGAACCTGTTGCAGAGAGTTCGCAGAATTTCCTTGCCCAGCGTCTACATTATTACTTGGTTGAATTGTACTCAACATGTTTTGTTGTGTTGTTGATAAACCAGACATAGAACTATGTTGCAAGCTCGCAGCATTGTTCTGCTGTATAGTTGCTGCAGAACCCTGTAAGTTTGATGGCTGCATCTGAGAGATCATTTGATTTTCATGAGACTGTACTGAAGTAACTTGAGATTGTGACTGTGCTGTCGAAGACATATGAGTTGGGGGAAGCTGTCCTGGTTGCAAGGACGAGATGGGTTTCCTAGGCCTAAATGAATTTATGAGATTTACAATCTGCTTTTCATATGCTCCCAATTTTTCCTTGAAACTAGGCATAATGATGTGCTTAGGAATCTGTAGGAATGTTATCATGCGTTCCAGCATCATTCTATATTGCCTCAACTTTTCCACCTGATCTGACTTGGGCTGTTGAGGAGTAGAGTCATACTGATAAATCAAAAATGGAAATTATATTAAACAGAGTAAAAGTAGACATGTCAATAATTATGGCTTTTAAGGAAAAGTGAACTTGTTATGATGATTGAGAAGAATTTAATACCCTTCCGTTACAGTATTTATTTTTATAATAAATCCTGTGGTATACTGAAATAGTAAGTCTAGAATGTTTTTAGGTACTACCGAAGATTCTTTAAAAGCTTCTCCTTTATCATCTAATAGTTATTATTTTTATTCCTACAACGCCGATAAATTATTGGCAAACACATAGGAAGAAAGCATTTTATTTCAGAAAGGAGTTGAGGTTTTCTTTTCATTTACTGCCTAGAGCATACTGCAGATTCTAGTGTTCACCAACCCTAAAAATTGAAATGGAAGTCTGGCTTGAATAATGCTATTGTTACACGGTCAGACTTACGCTTTCAAGCATATGCTCTAATAAGATATCATGTCATTCTTTTCATTAAACTGTGCAACAGGCAACCTGCACAATTGGTTTACAAATTCAAACACACATCTACTTCTCTCTCCCTCAAACAACTGGACACACCATCCCTTAATATTGCCTGCCAAATATCCCATGATGTTGATTGTCCTTCAGCACCGAAAAATCACAACCTCGCCAAAACAGCACTGCTAAGCCTTGCTCTCACAGGATCCTTTGCTTTTGAAATCTGGTTTTGAGAAGTATGCTTTTGAAATCTGGTTTTGAGAAGTTTGCTTTTGAAATCTGGTTTTGAGGAGTGGTGTATATTTGTGGTTTACAACAGTGTGGGAAGAGTTTGAAAACATTTGGCATAAGATGGAGATGGTGACAGACCCACCGCCGAACCAAACGAAACACATCATAGAACAATGGAAATCGAAAAGGCTCACAGAAGAGGACTCGGATCTGGTCTTCAATCATATCACTAGTATTTGTGGCAGTCGGAAAGCTAGAGAGAAGGGATAGTTTTTAGAAAAGGATAAGTGATGTTTAGAAACTTTGATCAAAATGAGAGAGAAGATTAAAAGTAGCTATTGGAAGGAGGATGACATTTTAGTGAGGTGTTGAAAAAAAAATGATAGTGGAGACTATTGGCTCTCATGGAGGTAGCTTGGGTGGGTCTGTTGCAGACTAAAATAATCAGAAAAAAGAGGTTAGCAGGTAAATGGGTACAAAATATAGGTTAAGTGGCAAACTATTTGAGCATGTGGTTTAAGTGTTTGTTCTTAGCAACTCTGAACCCTGAATTAACAATATCAGCTTTGATAACTGGTAAGTCAAAGAATCGTGAACATACCTGCTGAAATCTCATAGCAATTTTTTGGAATATTTCATTCAGATCTGGCAAGTAATTTTCTTTCATGGTTTGCAACTGTAGATTGAAACAAGCAAAGTCAAATAATCACAACATTAGTATCCATGAAATCCCTCGTACAATAATATTTGAATCACTGATGCACCAACACTTCTAGATATGATATGAGAAGTTCATTTCGGTTTTGTTTTTTTTTTTTTTCTATTGTTTTGTGGCATCATAAATTGCAAGTTTCATTTTCATGCTTAAATTGAGATGATGTCTAGAGTTAACTGTAATACAAACTTTCACTTTCATTGAAGCAATGCAAAATATATTAAAATGGAATCAGACTAGTAATTATAAACATTATTTGAAAAGGGTAGTAATAAACACAACGCATTCAGGACATAAAACTGAATCTACTGTGGTCAAACATCAGCAATTTATATAGTTGCACAGCGCAAGATTTCAAATATCATGCTAGAGATGAGAATCATTCATTCAAACATGCACAGAATGGATAGCCAGTTTCAGACATATTTAAAAAAGAAAACCTTGATAAATTTCTCCTTAAGTAGGCATGGTAACAAAATTCAAAATCACCAACACCCACCCAAACTCGCCCTAATTTTGGCGGGGACACCTCAGTGGATAATGGGTGTGGGGCAAGGAAAACTGACTTATGTCGGGGCTGGGGGAGACAAAAATTACAGATTCAACTAGTACCTTTTGGAATAATTCTTCTTGCCAATCACCCCCACTTAGTTGTTCAGTCTGAATTGTAGAATCTACTGAAGCTACAAGAAATATGATACAAAAATCAAATGAAAAGACAATGCTAAGAAAATACTTGAGTGGGATAACAGGTTAACAATAAATAGGGTCTACAAAAAGAAAACCAGGAAAGCGTGGGGGATAGCACCCCACTTAAATTATTGTAATATCTAGGTATGTTTAGGAGTTGAGAATATATAGGATAGAAAGGAAGGAATAGATTAGAGAAAGTAAGTTGATTGAGGGTACGGGTCCCTCAAATACCAGCAAGGAATGTTCCTTTCGTGCATCACCTTCTACCTCTGGATCATCATGATCAGAGAAAGTAATGTTGAATGATACACCATTTATGGCCTCTTCCTATTTTCACTCTATCACTTGGTCCGGCTCTACTAGAGTACTTTGCATTTGCTAATAGAACTATTGAATCACAAGGAAAATGATGACACGGAAAAATACATGGACGCAAGTACATACTTGTGGATGTTTCAGGAAGAGCTCTTTGGGATTGATATAATTGTTTTTGCTGATCAAGAGCACTTTGCTGTTGATGTAAGGACCCTGATGCTTGGAGTTTTTGCTGCATATCTCGTTGCAAAGAACTTGGCTGCTGCTGCAAACCCATTTGCTGTTGCATCTGTGCAGGCTGATTGTGAATCTGCGACATTAGTTGCTGCTGTGAAGCCTGTGGCTGGGACTGCTGCGACTGAGATGGCAACGACTTTGATGCATTGTGTTGCAATTGTTGCTGCATTGAAACCTTTGGTTGTTGCAACGTGGGTGCAGAATGATGGTTTGTTTGGATGCCTTGGTTGCCAGAATCAGTTCCAAACTGTTGTTGCTGTAACCCCGGTACATTATTTCCCGACTGCTGCTGATGTATATTTGTTAGATTGTTTTGCTGATTTATTAACTGTTGTTGTTGTTGTCGCTGTTGCGGGTTCATGAGATTATTCTGTTGTGGATGCAACCTCTGGGACTTAAGTGTGTCACCAACATTGTTCTGTTGTCCAAGCATCTGAGCATGTTGCCCATTTGTTACATTTGATTGAGGCCCTCCAAACTGCTGCTGTTGCTGCGCAGGCAAGATTGACTGTTGAGTCATTGGTGTTTGTTGCTGTTGAGAAATAGAATTCTGTTGCTGCTGCTGCCTAATAATTTGGGAATGTTGCTGAAGCCTAGACTGTGTTGACTGTTGAACATTGTTAGACTGCTGATTTTGTGGAAGGCTAGATGATAGAGACGATTGCATCGTCGAAGGCTGCATAGCAGATGATGTTTGCATAACAGATTGTTGAGAGGTATTCAACTGATTTGGTTGCAGAAGGTTCTGCTGTTGTTGTTGCTGCTGCATCTGAGACAGCTTATGCTTCATAACCTGTTGCTGCTGCTGGTAAAGAATCTGTTGATTCTGTGGTTGTTGCTGTTGCTGTGGGGGAACAACTTGTTGCCTACCTGGCATTTGTCTCTGAGAACCAGGAAACATACCCTGTATATTGGAATTTTGGCCAATAGAATTACTCGCAGAATTTTGCGGATGTTGTGTGTTGGAATTTTGGCTAACATTCTGGCTGGGAGGCTGGGATAGAGTCGTTACCGATGACAGGTTAGGTTGGGGTGCAACATGATTTTGAATGGTTTGGGGTAGAAGCTGCTGACGAGGATTAGGATGTTGTTGTCCTGGATTAAGAACTTGAGACTGTAAAACAAGTCCTGTGATAAAGGAAAAGAAAACAAATATGGATTAGCACAATATTTAACATGAAAACGCCATTTGGATTTTAACAACACATGGAATAGATAAATCTGAAAATTCAAAAGAAGGAAATAAAACAACACAAGAAATATAGTGTGATGGCCATTAAGAGTCTCACATATGAGATATGGTCTAAAAATATGTCTATATAAGCGATGGGTAGTCGTAGCCTCTATAAGCTGGTTTTGCAAAGGTTGAGTTAGACCCAACCGAAAAATCAAATATTAAATCAGAGCTTATCCAAGATCTATAGGGCCGCAACATTGTTAGACCACTCGGGTGACCCAAGTGTCTATTCCTCCGGCTGGGCGTTTGGGGGTGTCTTAAGAATCACACATTGATTGAAAAATGGCCTGAAACTGTGTTTAGAAGTGGTCGATAGTACTCCCTTATGATTAAATAAGGGTTGTGATAGGTCCAACCTAAAATTCCAAGAAGGGCCGGCCAATAGAATAAACTTCATTTATTAGATCCAAACCAATAGGATGCTAATAACGATATGCATAGTTCCAACTCCCAACAACATTTATACATGCTAACAACTATAGTCCCAACAACATTTAGCAATGTGTGTTGACTGTTCATCAACCTATCCTTTAACAATGTGGCCCCCCTTAATTGTTCAGGTGGGTCAATAAATTTCCTTCCAAGGATCATTTAGAATAGAATCACTGAGAAACAATACTATAATATAAAACTAAAATCATCAAAAATCAGTAAACAAATTCTTTAACAGCTAATATTATTTTTCACAAACTATGCCAAGCAAATATACAGAACTTCTATTTAGCTTTCTCAATATTTAAATACATATATAATTAAATACAATTTGCAAACTTTGGTACCATACCGAATCCCCAAATAATATATGCTTACCTTGATCGGGCGGATTAATGCTAGAACCTCCTTCATTTGATGGCATATTGCTGGCAACGGTGCTTTGAGATTTGGTCTCCATTGTAAGCATTTTCATAGAAATCTTCCGGAGATAGTCAGACTGAAAAGAAGGAACACAAGTAGCGAGTTAAACAATTGATGTTCAACATAATTGAAACCTAAGCTGTCTTTAAGGATGAGAAAGAGAAGATGGGAGAAAATCTCAATGTTGTTCGTTGACTAAAAAAACTAGTTATGATAACATGACGACTTGTATTTATAGAGGTCAAATCCCAAACTTATTCGATTCAGTTAGTTAGAGAGATCACATAAGACTAGCGAGTTAGTTACAACGAGAATCACTGTTTGCGAGAATAGTTGTTCTATAGGCTATACACAGTAAGCTACCGTAGAATACTAGTATATGCTATACTACAATAAAGCATAGTTGCACAATACACATCATGAATGTACCTGGCTTGTGGCAGCAGCATAAATCTTATCTTCAAACCTTTGAGCAATCTTCCGAAGCTCGAGTAATCCCTCACTCCCAGAAACGGGAAGGTGTTTTTTTAATGTGTCCATTCTACAAAATGAATATCAACATTATTTTATATCTAGATAACTAATGTGACAAAGATTGTGTAAACAATGCCACAAACATGCTAAAAATCATGCATAAAACTTAAAATTATCTGGTATATGATTATGATTGCATCTATAGAAGAAACAAGAGAAATATAGTTACATTTTGTTGACAATTCTTTGGCGGGATTCAGGATGGAGTTGCATTCTCCAATCAGCAGTGTCGAGAGTGGGTTCAGAACCCTGATTAGGCATCCAATTATTGGAATCCATGCAATCTCAAGTATCTGATGAACAAGAAAAAGCACAGTCATAAGCAAAATTCTAAAAAAAAAAAAAAAAAAAAAAAAAAAAAACAGTAACTGATGGTGTAGTTAGCTAATCGCGCGGCGCAATTGCGGTGGCGGCCGCTGCAATGTTACGAGAACGAGACGGCACGTGTAGCTGCCGTGGCGGAGTATCGCGTCCGGTAGAATAAAGAATGAGAGTAGAAAGACGAACCAGCGTCGTTTTTGAATTAAGCTTAGCTGCTAGGTTAAACGAAAAGCAGAGGTTGGGGCTTTGGCAAGTTGACACGATGAAGAATAGAAGAGATTGTTTGTTAAAACAAGCCTTTTTATATAGAGTACTTGACTTGGTGTCAAAACTTAAGAAATTATCTTTTTCTACAACCAATTCTTTTTTCCGATCATTAACATCTAGGGGTGTATCCGGTATGCTTTGGACTGGGTTTGTCCAAATATATTACTCTCAATTTGTTCAAAATGAAATTGAAGATTTTTTAATTTACCATATATATTATTATTAGTATATCATGTAAAAATATTAAAAAGTTTTTAGATTTTGGATAAATATTTTCGGACGCATCACAAATACACATAATCTAGGTTAATTTTGAGGGACGTTTTACAAATGTGTCTTTTTTTAACTCAGATACATCTCTAGAATTTGTCTGTAGATGCATCTCTAAAATTTGTTTGTAGATACATCTTCGTAGCATTTTAAAACAGAAATAGAAGCAAAAAATCAGAAAGTTGTATTTTAACAAAATAATAGAAGAAAAAATCAGAAAGTTGTATTTTGCCAAAATAAAATTAACATTCATAATATAAAACCAATATTACATAGGTGATGTTAACATAAAATCAAACATTACATTTCAATATTCAGTTGGACACTTCAACATCTTTACAATATCTTCAACTGATCTTAAAATCGTTGTTTTCAAATCGATCAGAACTTTTGTTTCAAAACGGAAAAATGTATTCCACATAGCCCTTACATTTGCATCCGTCTTGCGCTCATAGTTGTTGAACTTAATTTTTTCTTCGTTGTCAATTGACGGTGAACGGTACTCGAACTCCACAATTTTTTTATTATCTCTGTAAGGTAGGAGTTTATGCACTTCATATTGCAGATCTGAAAAAGAGGCGTATTTATTAATCTTAAACTTTTGTATGGGTGTCGCGTTGAAGAATGAGACATTTGAAACATAGCGGATGAAGTTTATTTATGACATTTGCAATATTTTTTTGTTTGTATGGAATAAAAAAGAAGAGCTTAAATTTATAGAAGTGGTAGATAAATGTTAACCTCAAAAATTCTATTATGTATTAGTGTTGGTTTTGGAGATACATATCTGATACCACCCTATTATTTTATTTCGAAGATACATCTCCAAAACTTCTCCTGAACCAGACAAAAAATATAACTTGTGTGTTTTGTTCGGTAAATAAACAATTTTTTTGACAAACATCAAAATATATTAAAATATTTGAAATTATATATATTGCACTTCACTAATATTTATAAAGAGTTACATACACTACATCTATGACGGAAATCTAAAACAAATCGAAAAATTTATAGTCGGCTAAATATATTACACTTCATTAATATTAATACAGAGTTATATGCACTTAATTTTTTGAGATTTAGTGAGTATTTCTTGTAGACATGATCTGGGTGCTATGAATTATCAAAATTATAACCTATAAATATTTGTCGATGCTTTTTACATGAGGGAGGCAAATCAACTTTTGCTATATTTATGATGTAAGCTCCATCGATGGAATAGTCACGTGGTCTAATATTGATGTTGAAGATATGATACCACTAACTATAAAAAGAGGCCATATAGGCCTAGAAAGTTAAGATATAGCGAACATGATGAAAGTAGATCTAGGATGAGGAGATTTGATGAGATGTGGTGTAGACTATAGATGCACCAAATGTTATAAATTTGATCATAGCTCGAGGAAATTGCAAAACTGTTGGAATTATTGGAATTATTTCAATTATTGGAACTACAAATTATTGGAAGTATAATTTTGTATTTAGGAGTCTGTCCATGTATCTAGGAGTTAAAGAGTCTATGCCTTGTAAAACACATATATGTACCTAGGAAATAGTTTCCTGTAATAACTCTCATGTGTATATATATTCAGATCTCTTGAGTGCTTTTTCACTCAAGCATTTCCCTAATATTCAGTTCTTTTGACATGGTATCAAGAGCAGGTTAACTGCTGCCTCCATTGCAGCACTACCATATTCAGTTTTTTTTTCTTGCTGCCTTCATTGCAGAATCTTTTTTTCTCCTTTCCAGAAATTACCCATCACACCGCTCCACACTGCTCATCCCACCTCATCAGTTTTTTTACTCTCAGTTATCTGACTTATTGAGATGGAAGGGGAGAATGATAATGGTGGTGTCCAGAATCCTCCGCCACCTCCACCACCTCTTGTTGAAACTTCAAACCTAATGAATGCTAACTCGCTACCAACACTGCATCAAAGTCATCGCCTCAATGGGAGGAACTATTTCAGTTGGGCCCAGTTCATGCGTGCAAATTTGAAAGGTCGTGGAAAATTGAACCACATTGAAGGTGACCCTCTTCCTGCCACTGATCCCGGCTTCACTCTTTGGGACAATGAAGACTCACTCATCATGTCATGGATGTGGAATAGTATGATTCCAGAAATTAGTAGTCAGTATATGTTTCTTCCTACTGCACGAGATATTTGGGAGAATCTGATGCAAACATACTCTAAGAATCAGGATCTCTCTGCCCGCTTTGATCTGAAGAACAAGATCTTCAATACTAAACAAGGAACCATGTCTGTCTCTGAGTATTTTGCCACTATGAAAGGTTATTGGATTGAGTTGGATCAATACCAAACTCTCAAGATGGAAACCGCCAATGACACGGTCGCTTTGAATACTTGTATTGAAACCGATCGGATCTTTGAGTTCTTGGCTGGATTGACCTCTGATTATGACCCTATTCGAGTGCAAATTTTAGGCAAGGACCGCCTTCCTCCACTTGCTGAAGTTTTCTCCATAGTGCGGGGAGAAGAAAGTCGTCGTGACGTCATGCTCGGTAACAAGCCTTCTGAAGGTACTGCCCTTGTTGCCAACACAGCAGGAAAGCAACCATTCAGTAAATCAGGTAGAGATGATCGTTATTGTGACCATTGCAAAAGGACAGGTCATACAAAGGACCGGTGCTTCAAATTACATGGGAAAAATCAAGTTCTCAATCGCTCTGGAGGTTTCAAAGGTATACATCAGAGCCAAGCCCATGCTACCACTATGTCTCCAGCCACAGGAAACTCCAAAACAGTAGAAACTGACTCTCTTCTCAGTACGGATGATTTGAATCGGTTGAAGTCCCTACTTGACTCTCTCAGTAAGCCCTCTGGATCTTGTTCTCTAGTTATGACAGGTAAGGGTTTATGCTCTCGCTCCTTTAGTATCTATGGTACTATTCCAAAAGATGCTTGGCTTCTTGACTCTGGTGCCACTGACCATATGACACCCGACTCCACACTATTTTCTTCTTATACTCCCTCTACAAGAAATCAATGTATTACAGTTGCTAATGGTTCATATGCCCGCATTGAGGGTTTTGGCAACGTTCAATTGCAACCATTCCTTGAATTGAAAAATGTGTTGCATGTTCCCAAACTCTCTCACAATCTTATATCTGCTCATAAACTTGCCCGTGATCATAATTGTAAAATAACTCTTTTCTCTTCTTATGGTGTCTTTCAGGATCTTCCAACGGATCGGGTGATTGGGGCATGTAAGGAAAAGGAAGGGTTGTACTACCTCTCTGGAAAAATTGATGGTTCGAAGGTGTTGTCTTCTTGCTTCAAGTCTGAGTCTTCCCAATCTGCCGCACAAATTTGGCTTCTCCACAAACGTCTTGGACACCCCCCATTTTCCTTAATTAAGTCTATGTTTCCAACTTTATTTTTGCATCATTCAGTCGAATCATTTAATTGTGATACTTGTCAATTTGCTAAACATCATCGAGTTTCTTTTCTTCCTAGTTGTAATAAAAGTGCTGAACCTTTTGATCTTATTCATTCTGACGTTTGGGGTCCCGCACCCATTTCTAATGTTTCCGGTGCAAAATGGTTTATTACTTTTATTGATGATTGTACTAGAGTCACTTGGATTTTTTTGATGAAGGACAAATCCGAAGTCCCACAACTGTTTATTAAATTTTATCATATGGTGCACAACCAATTTGGACGAGGCATTAAGAGACTTCGCTCCGATAATGGCACAGAATATACAAATCATGTCTTGTCAAATTTTTCCAGTGAACATGGAATACTCCAAGAATTTACATGTGTCGACACGCCTCAACAAAATGGTGTCGCCGAAAGAAAAAATCGCCACTTACTTGAAGTTACTAGAGCTCTCCTCTTTCAAATGTCTGTACCCAAATCCTATTGGGGGGAAGCAGTATTGACTGCTGCCTACTTGATTAATCGCGTACCATCTCGTCTGTTAGGAAATATCAGTCCTGTTCAGTTTCTGTCTGTTCAATTTCCCTCTGTTCATATTTCAAAACTTGAGCCTCGAGTGTTTGGTTGTGTTACCTTCGTCCATATTCACAAACAGAATCGAAGTAAGTTGGACCCTCGTGCAGTCAGATGTGTCTTTGTTGGTTATGCTCCCGACAAAATAGGATACAAATGCTACCATCCTCCTAGTCGGAGGCACTTTGTCTCCAAAGATGTCACGTTTCATGAAAATGTGTCTTACTTCACTCGTCCTCAGCTTCAGGGGGAGAATTCTAATGACTTGGAATCTGAGTCTGAGTCTGTGTTTCTAGACCTACTTGAATCTCCCACTCCAAGTCCTAATCCTATACCCACATCTGAGTCTGGTTCGGACACTTCAAGTCCCAGTCCTATACCCTCATCAGGGTCAGAGCCCTTGGCTCCTTCCTTAGAGTCATCCATTTCTGGTTCAGATCCTCCTTCATTGTCTGTCTTGCAAGAACCATCACCTTCAACTCTTCCAGAAAAAACTAAGGCTGGTGAACCAACCTTAGTGTACCAAAGGAGAAGTAAACTAGACCTACTCCAGAAACAGCCTCAATCACCTGAAACAGAGGTAAGTACTGAAATTAACCCACCTGTTACTGAGTTTAAAAGTTCTGAAAATTGTAACACTAATAAACATGAGTTACCAATTGCTTTAAGGAAAGAGAAAAGATCTTGTGCTAAGTATCCTATTTCCCAATTTGTCTCCACAAAAAACCTTTCCTTGCAGCATCAGAGTTTTATTTCTGCAGTTGACTCTGTGGTTATCCCATCATCTGTTCAAGAGGCATTGAAAGATCAAAATTGGGTCCAAGCTATGAATGAGGAGATGAAAGCCCTTGAAAGAAATAGAACTTGGGATATCGTTGAGAGGCGGGAAGACAAGAAACCGGTTGGCTGCAAATGGATCTATACAGTTAAACACAAGTCAGACGGATCACTTGATCGATACAAAGCTAGACTAGTGGCCAAAGGATACACACAGACTTATGGCATAGATTATGAAGAAACCTTCGCTCCAGTTGCAAAAATGAACACTGTTCGGATTTTATTATCTCTTGCTGCTCACTCTGGATGGGAATTACATCAATTTGATGTCAAAAATGCATTCTTGCATGGAGACTTAGAAGAAGAAGTATACATGGAGATCCCACCTGGATTTAGCCCTACATGTGGATCCAATAAAGTGTGTCGATTAAGGAAAGCCCTATATGGACTAAAACAATCTCCTAGAGCATGGTTTGGACGATTCACAAAAGCAATGGTGTACTTAGGCTACAAGCAAAGCCAAGGAGATCACACTCTTTTTTTCAAGCACTCACAAAAGGGAAAATTAACTATCCTTCTTGTTTATGTTGATGATATTATTATTACAGGAAATGACTTGGCAGAGAGACAATTGTTAAAGGAAAAACTATCGGTAGAATTTGAAATGAAGGACCTTGGACAACTCAAATACTTCTTGGGAATTGAGGTTGCCTACTCAAATCAAGGCATTTTCATATCTCAAAGGAAGTATATACTCGATCTCTTGCAGGAAACTGGGAAATTGGGATGCAAACCTTCAAGTGTTCCTATAGAGCAAAACCACAAGTTGAGCCTTGAAGAAGAGAGTGCCAAAGTTGACAAAATCCAATATCAGAGGTTGGTGGGAAAGTTGATTTACCTGGCACACACTAGACCTGACTTGGCGTATGCTGTCAGTGTGGTGAGCCAATTTATGCATGACCCGAGGATGCGACACTTACAAGCGGTTGATCGCATTCTACAATACCTCAAGTCTACTCCGGGAAGAGGACTATTGTTCAAAGGAGGTGGAAGCTTAACTGTAGAAGCCTACACCGATGCTGACTATGCAGGATCGATAAGTGATAGAAGATCCACTTCGGGTTTTTGCACCCTCTTGTGTGGGAACCTTGTCACATGGAGAAGTAAGAAACAAAATGTAGTGGCTCGATCAAGTGCGGAAGCAGAATTTCGAGCTTTGGCACAGGGAATCTGTGAATTACTCTGGATAAAGATCATTCTAAATGATCTGAAAATACAATGTGAAGGGCCTATGAAGTTGTTTTGTGACAACAAGTCAGCAATTAGTATTGCTCATAATCCTGTTCAGCATGACAGGACCAAACATATAGAGATTGACCGCCATTTCATCAAGGAAAAACTAGATAATGGTTTAATAACTACATCCTATATTCCTTCTGGACATCAAATAGCAGATGTGTTGACAAAGGGCTTGCCACCGGATCGTTTCCATCAATTGACTTGCAAGCTGGGAATGATTGATATCCATTCACCAGCTTGAGGGGGAGTGTTGGAATTATTGGAATTATTTCAATTATTGGAACTACAAATTATTGGAAGTATAATTTTGTATTTAGGAGTCTGTCCATGTATCTAGGAGTTAAAGAGTCTATGCCTTGTAAAACACATATATGTACCTAGGAAATAGTTTCCTGTAATAACTCTCATGTGTATATATATTCAGATCTCTTGAGTGCTTTTTCACTCAAGCATTTCCCTAATATTCAGTTCTTTTGACAAAAACAAAACAAGGAACGTGACCCTAAAGCCTTGAAAAGAAAGACAAATTGTTATTGTTTTTTGTTTAAACTGATTGGTAAATTGAGATTTTATTGTGTGACTAATTATACCCATTTGTTTTGATATAGAGAAAAATACCAAGAACAAAGAATAAGTCTAAAACTGTTGCAGATACTAAAGGAACAAGTGCACCAATAGGGACCAAATAACAAAATGTATTTGATGACTGTTGTAAATGTGCCTTAAAATCTTTGTTGATGAAGAGAAAGAAAATATATTTTGGAGATTGCGTTTACCGCGAAAATCAGACGAAAATGCGAGGGAAAAAAATCGATCGGTGAATAGTGTCACCTGTACGGTGAATAGTGATTTCTGTACGGATGAATGGTGATGTCCGTACGGTGAATAGTGTTTTCGCGTTTTCGGGCTTTTTCGATTCGGTCCATGGTACCATGTGATTTTGGGCTTTGTTTGTTGGGTAATTGCTATTATAAATATGTATCTCTTATATGCTTGGTGTGTGACAATCTTAGAGTTTACACCAACATGGGAGAGCAAGGGTTTAAAGGCATAGCGTAGAGTTTTAGCTATTCACAAGGAAAACCTTAGAAAAGCAAAAGTTTAGGGAAATCTTTGGAGTTGTTTAAGGTTATTGTGAAACACTTTTACACATTGGGTCTGAATGATTCATATATTGAGAGTTGGAGAGGTTGAGAAACACTTGGGTAGAAAATAAGGTTGTTCTTGGGAACCTGAAGACGAAGGCTATTTTTTTGTAACTCATCTGTAATCTCTTGTAACAACTTTCTGAGTATAGTGAATTGGAGAGCTGTTATCTTCCCCAAAGTAGATCGTTTGATCGAACTGGGTAAACAAACCTTCTGTTTTTCCTTGCCTTATTATGTTATATTATCTTAGTACGGATTATTATTGCTGAAGACCATTTATTTTGGTTGCTATTGTCCTTTGCCTCACAAATTGATATTGAATTTTGTCGTAATTCACAACAAGATTCACAATAAGTGGTGCGGTGAGCGTGGAGCAAAGAGATATTGCTGACAAGTGAGCACCATGGTTAGTAGATAGCAGATCGAGAAATTTTTAGGTAATAACGATTTCAGGTTGTGGAAAATTAAGATGTAAGCAAATTTAATTCAAGAGTAGTGTATTGATACTTTGAAGAGTGAAGCATTGATGTCTGCAGGGCTTACACAGGTACAGAAGACCGATATGTTGGATAAGGCCAAGAGTGTCATTATCTTGTGCCTCAAGGATAAAGTTCTAAGAGAAGTCGCCAGGGAGCAAACTGCGGTTGCTATATGGGCAAAACTTGAATCATTGTATATGACAAAGTCTTTGGCTCACAGGTTGTATCTGAAACAACAACTTTATTCATAACGAATGGTGGATAACAAATCCATAGTTTAGCAGCTCATAGAATTTCACAAGATTATCGATGATCTTGAGAATATTGAAGTGAAGATTGATGATGAGGACAAGGATTTGCTCGTGTTGAGTTCATTATCCAGATCCTTTGAGCACTTTAAGGGTGTCTTTCTTTATGGTAAGGAAGGTACTATTACTTTGGATGAAGTCCAGACGACAATGAAATCCAAAGAATTTTCAAAGTCGAAATATTTGAAGATTGAAGATAGTGGTGAAAGCTTAAACGTGTCAAGAGGAGGAGGTGAGCGTAAAGGGATGTCCAAATGAAAGAGGTCTGACAAGTCAAAGGTAAAATGTTTTAATTGTCAGAAAATCGGTCACTTTAAAAGGGATTGTCCTGAAAGAAAGGTCAATGAAGATTTTGTTCAAGTTGTAGTTGCATTGGGTGAGGAAAGTTATGAGGATGTCGAAGCACTAGTAGTATCGAGTTTGGAAATTGAAGATAGTTGGGTCATTGACTCAGGTTGTTCTTATCACATGTGTCCAAGAATAAAATACTTTGAAACTTTGAAGATGGTGCAAGGTGGAGTAGTTCGCCTTGGTAATAATAAGGCATGCAAGGTTCATGGTATTGGTACGGTCAGATTTAAAATGTTTAATGATCATGAACTTCTTATTCACAATGTGAGGTATGTTCCAGAACTCAAGCGAAATTTATTATCTATAAGTATGTTTGATGATCTAGGCTATTGTACTAGAGTTGAATGTGGAGTGTTGAAGATTTCGCGTGATGAATTGATTATTGCTAAAGGGTCTAAAATATGTGGTCTGTATATTTTAGAAGGTTCAAATGTTATTATTCATTCATCGTTAGCTAGTGGGGGCTTTCATGACAAGGAAGATATATGAGATTTGAGTTTAAGGCATTATGAATGCCTTGAGAAAGTTTCAGAGGAGTCCAATGCATTTTGAAAAAATCAAGGGATAAAAATGCATGTTACCGCTGAGTTGTTATTGAGTTTTTGGGGAAGAGCTGAGGTTAAAACAACTTACTTGGTTGGTAGAGAATTTCTTCAGAAGAAGAATAATGAAAAACAAGGGAGAAACCTGGGAGAAACTATAACGGAGAAAACTCAGTTTGAGGTGGAGTTTCCTACTATGGATGCTAGCAGTAGTGAGGGAACGGTTACAGAGATCTCTGATTATCATTTGACTCATGATAAGGTAAGGAGGGTTATTGTAGCATCTTAAAGGGACGATTATGCTAGCCTTGGATATTATGTTTTTAATGTGGCTGAATGACTGCAAAATAAAAGAAGAAAAACCTTCAGGGAGGCATTTGAAAACAGGTGGAGCCAAGGGTGGCTGAAAAATCATACTTGTAGGCTTGTTAAATTACCTAGGTAGAAAAGGGTAATTGGGAACAAGTGGATGCAAGTTGCGAGATCAAGATTCAAGGGTTGCTTGAATTTGATCAAAATTATTGATTAAAGTTTCAACTTGGTAGAGAGCAACAATGTTGTTGATTGGTATCAACACGGTTTAAAGTCAAGGTGGAAACTGTTGTAAATGTGGCTTAAAATCTTTGTTGATGAAGAGAAAGAAAACATATTTTGGAGATTGCGTTTACCGCGAAAATCAGACGAAAAGTCGAGGAAAAAAATTGGTCGGTGAATAGTGTCGTCTGTACGGTGAATAGTGATATTCGTACGGATGAATGGTGACGTCCGTACGGTGAATAGTGTAGTCTGTACCGTGAATAGTGTTTTTGAGTTTTCGGGCTTTTTCGATTCGGTCCATGGATTCATGTGATTTTAGGCTTTGTTTGTTGGGTATTTACTATTATAAATATGTATCTCTTTTATGCTTGCCTTAGAAAAGTAAAAGTTTAGGGAAACCTTTGGAGTTGTTTAAGGTTATTGTGAAACACTGTTACACCTTGGGTTTGAGTGATTCATATATTGAGAGTTGGAGAGATTGAGAAACACTTGGGTAGAAAATAGGGTTGTTCTTGGAAACCTGAAGGCGAAGACTATTTTCTTGTAACTCATCTGTAATCTCTTGTAACAACTTTCTGAGTATAGTAAATTGGAGAGCTGCTATCTCCCCCAGAGTAAATCGTTTGATCGAACTGGGTAAACAAACATTCGATTTTTTCTTGCCTTATTCTGTTATATTATCTGTGTACGAATTATTATTGCTGAAGACCATTTATTTTGGTTACTATTGTTCTTTGCCTCACAAATTGATATTGAATTTTTTCGTAATTCACGACAAGATTCACAACAATGACCATGAGATTAGACATGGCAAACAAACACGGGCCCGACCGCACCCGTCCGGGCCCGCCCAAAATTAACGGAAAAAGCTCGATTTAATTGAGTGCGAGTGCAGGTGCGGGTAAAACCCGGTTCTTAACTACGGGTGCGGAGGTGGGAGCGTGAAGACATTCAGATCCGTCCGCCCCCACCCCCGGACAATGCATTTTACTTTAATTTCCTTATTTTACTTATTTTAATATTCATTTATTAATTATATTTTTAATTAAATTATTAATGTCCTCATTGCAATTAAAATAATCAAATTAATTAAGTTAATAAGTTTTTAATTAAATAATTAATTAAGTTATTAATATAATTAATTTTTTTTATTAAATTATTAATTTTTATTATAATTAAAAAGAAATCAATTTTTTACAGATAGGACCGAAGCAGGTATGGGTGCATCCGTTCTCCACTGGAGGCGGGTCTGGACAGTAATTTTTATCCCCGATTGGATTTAGGGGTGGAGCGGTCTGTTACATGGAGGCGGGTGCGAGTATAGTTAAGCCCGCCCCCGCTCCGTTGCCATGCGTACATGAGATAGATGTTGCAACTGAAGATATTATTGCTACATTTAAGAAGTTGATTCTCAAGATGTTGATCTAAAATTTATTAAACTTAATCCTATCAATCCAAAAAAACCAAAACCTACAAATGACGAGAAAAAAAAAACTTGCCAAGGCCAAGAAACCAAAACTTGCCAAGAGTTTTAAAATTCCAATCATGAATAGTTAGAGTTTGAAGTCAATTTGGAGAGCTAAATCAATCAAATACCTTAATTTAAGTGCAAATGAACCTTTTTAAATTGAGAATAAACCTTGTAACATGAAATCATGAGAAGAAATTTCAAGGTAACTTATTCAAGATGAAAGTTAGGATGATGTACTATGTTTTGTAATCCTGTTACTCAATATGAAAGTTAGGATGATGTATTCTATTTTGTAATCCTTTCATGATGTACTATGTTTTGTAATCCTGTTACTCAATATGAAAGTTAGGATGATGTATTCTACTTTGTAATCCTTTCACAATCAGTTAATTGTAATTCTTGTTTTGAATATGTAATTCTGTCTTGTAATATTGTTTTGAATGTGTTATTTAAAGCACTATATGTGCTTATTTTGATTTATTTTTATTGTAACTTTGCTACATAATGCACTATTTGTGTTTATTTTGAATATAATGGAGTAAGATTTCTATTCTATAAAAACATGCTTGCAATAATTCCAATGCAGTAATTATGCATCAATGCTAAAAGTGCACATTAAAAGGCTATATCAGTTTCAAAATAACTTACAAAACATACATTGAAAACCCAAACACATATTTACCTACATAATCATAGGTCTTTCATTGAACATCAAGTTACATTTAATATCAAAATACATTGAACATCAAATTGCATTGCACATTGAAATTCCATTCATGGTTTCCTCCATTTGTTACATAGACTTATAAAATAAAACAAACAAAACCCAAAAACAAATAAGAACTAGGATGAGTAACTTCATCTTCATCGTGATTCTCTCAACCTCCTTCTTCAACTTCTCAATCTTTTTTGATCTTGTCTCTTTCAAAAGTTTTTTTCCAAATTCTTTCCCAAAATCTTTTCCAGAAGTAGTTGTGAAAGCATTAAAATATGCACAATCTGGATCACTGAATTCTGCCAATAAAGGAGAGGCTGATATCCCCGGAGTCCCAATGGGAAGGGATTGAGCTGGTGCTGCTGCACCCCCTGTATGTTGCACAGCATTGGCAGCACTTGATGATGAAACACCCGGAACGGGCTTCTCAGAATCTACTAGCATAGGAGGTGGAGCCATTGGAGGGGAAGGAGTAGGGAGCCCAAAAGGTGAGTTGGAAGATTGAAGAGGAGTTGCAACTTTTGCTAGAGACTGTTGTTGAGTTTGTCGGTCAACTTGGGGAGATGAGTGTTGTGGAATTTGGGGAGACGCAGCCTGAAAGAGTTGGGTTGAAGCAACCTGAAAAGGATTCATTTGTTTCAACTGATGATGGGAATAACCTGAGTTTTGACCTGAGGTAATATATTGCAGTTGTCCAAATCCAGACAGCTGGTGTAGCCGCTGTAGCATCTGCTGCCTCTGCATCAATTGTCCTTGCCGCTGATATTGTTGTTTGTGCTGTTGATTCTGCTGCATCTGATGTTCCTGATGTTTCAGTTGGGGCTGAAGCATAGTGGAACCTGACTGATGGGTCACATTCACCCCACCTTGTGATGATAATGAATTGATGTTGGTCTGTTGAGGAGTACTACCATTGTTTTGTTGAAGGGAGCTCAAAGGAACCTGTTGCAGAGAGCTCGCAGAATTTCCTTGCCCAGCATCTACATTATTATTTGGTTGAATTGCATTCAACATGTTTTGTTGTGTTGTTGATAAACCAGACATAGAACTATGTTGCAAGCTCGCAGCATTGTTCTGCTGTATAGTTGCTGCAGAACCTTGTAAGTTTGATGGCTGCATCTGAGAGATCATTTGATTTTCATGAGACTGTACTGAAGTAACTTGAGATTGTGACTCTGGTGTCGAAGACATATGAGTTGGGGGAAGCTGTCCTGGTTGCATGGACAAGATGGGTTTCCAACGCCTAAATGAATTTATGAGATGTATAATCTGCTTTTCATATGCTCCCAATTTTTCCTTGAAACTAGGCATAATGATGTTCTTAGGAATGTGTAGGAATGTTATCATGCGTTCCAAGATCATTTTATATTGCCTCACCTTTTCCACCTGATCTGACTTGGGCTGTTGAGGAGTAGAGTCATACTGATAAACAAAAAATGGAAATTATATTAAACAGAGTAAAAGTAGACATGTCAATAATTATGGCTTTTAAGGAAAAGTGAACTTTGTAATGATTGAGAAGAATTTTGTTTTCAAAAAAAGAAAGATTGAGAAGAATTTTTAATATCCTTCAGTAACAGTATTTTTTTTATATAAATCCTTTGTCATCTAATAATTTTTATTTTTATTCTAGCAACACCGATAAAATATTGGCAAAACACAGGAATACAGCATTCTATTTTAGAAAGGAGTTGAGGCTTTTTTTTCATTTACTATGTAGACTAGAGCATGATGCAGATTCTAGTGTATACCAATCATAACTCTATTTTTACGGTGTCAGATACATGCTTTCTAGCATACCCTCTAATAAGATGTCACATCATTCTTTTCATTAAAACATGTAACAGGCAACCTGCACAATTGGTTTACAAATTCAAACACACACATCTACTTCTCTCTCCCTCAAACACCCGGACACACCATCACTCAACCTTGCTTAATTGCCAAGTATTTCATGATGTCAACCGTCCTTCCGCACCAATAAATCACAACCTCACATAAACAGCACTGCTAAGCCTGGCTCACTGGATCATTTGCTTTTGAAATCTGGTTTTGAGTGGTGTATAAATTGTGATTTTCAATTAAGTGGGAACCAATTGGAAAACATTTTGCATAAGATGGAGATGGTGATGGGCCCATTGTCTGACCAAATGTAAGATATAATAGAACAATTGAAATCAGAAAGCTCACAGAAAAGGACTCTGACCTGGTCTTCAATCATAACACTAGTGTTTGTGGCACCAGAAAGCTCAAGAGAAGGGAAAGTTTTTAGAGAGGGAAAAGTGATGCTCAGAAATTATGGTTGATAAAGGTAGAAGACCAAAAATGTCAAGATGAGAGAAGAGATTAAAAGTAGCTATTGGAAGGAAGATGATATTTGAGTGAGGTGTTGAAAAAAAATGAATGATAGTGGAGACTGATGGAGGAAGGTTGGCTCTCAGGGAGGTAGCTTGTGTGGGTCAGTTGCAGACTAAAATAATCAGAAAAAAAAAAGTTCATATTTAACATATAGAACCGGTTAGCAGGTAAGTAGGTACAAAAAATAGGTTAAGTGGCAAACTATTTGAACGTGTGGTAGAAAGCGTTTGTTCTTAGCAATTCTCAACCCTAACAACATCAGCTTTGATAACTGGTAAGTCAAAGAATCGTGAACATACCTGCTGAAATCTCGTAGCAATTTTCTGGGATATTTCATTCAGATCTGGCAAGTAATTTTCTTTCATGGTTTGCAACTGTAGATTAAAACAGGCAAAGTCAAATAATCACAACATTGGTATCCTTGAAATCCCTCATAACACTTCTAGATATGATGTGAGAAGTTCATTTCAGTTTTGGTTTTTTTTCCTATTGTTGTGTTATCATAAATTGCAAGTTTCAATTTCATGCCTAAATTGAGATGATGTCTAGAGTTAACAGTAACACCAACTTTCACTGAAGCAATGCAAAATATATAAAAATGGAATCAGACTAATAATTATAAACACTACTTCAATGGAAGGACGGTTTTAACTAACACTATTTAAAAAAAAGTAGTAATAAAAACATCGCATTCAGAACATTAAACTGAATTTATTATGGTCAAACATCAGCAATTTATATAGTTGCACAGCACGAGATTTCAAATATCATGCTAAAGATGAGAATCATTCATTCAAACATTGCACAGAATGGATAGCCGGTTTCAGAAATATTTAAAAAAAGAACAACTTGATGAAATTCCCCTTAAGTAGGCATGATAACAAAATTCAAAATCGCCTACACCCACCCAAAACCGCCCTGACTTTGGCGGGGACACCTCGGTGGATAATGGGTGTGGGGCGGGGAAAACTAACTTATGTCGGGGCCGGGGGAGACAAAAACTGGCCCACCCACCCCAAACTGACTTAAGACCAAAAGAATTCATTTTTAAAGTGAAATTCCAACATGAAAATCCATCATATATAATAAGCCTTCTCGATTTTACTATATGATTTGCTTGACTAATTTCTAGAGTCCTTGCAAGACTTTTGTGACAATATAAAAGTAAAAAAAAAATAGCAAAGTACCTTTTGGTATAATTCTTCTTGCCAATCACCCCCACTTAGTTGTTCAGTCTGTGTTGTAGAATATACAGAAGCTACAAGAAATATGATACAAAAATCAAATGAAAATAATACAATGCTTAGAAATTACATGAGTGTGATAACCTATGAAGCACAGACACCGGAAACACAACACCGACACTGACACTGACACATCGACACCGGTAATAATTTGATAAAATGAATAAATTAAACGTAATCACAAGTGTCGGTGTCGGTTTCGGACACCGACACAAACACACCTTTTTATAGAAGTGCCGGTGCTACAGAGGTGATAACACATTAGAAATAAAAAGGATCTACATAAGGAAAAACATGCAAGCGCAGGGGATAGCACCCCACTTAACTTATTGTAATATCTACGTGTGGTTAGAAGTTGAGAATGTATAGGATAGAAAGGAAGCAAGCAAAGGAAGGAATGGATTAAAGAACGTAAGTTGATTGAGGGTACGGGTCTCTCAAATACCAGCGAGGAATGTTCCTTTCATGCATCACCTTCTACCTCTGGATCATCATGACCAGAGAAAGTATTGTTGAATGATACACCATTTATGGTCTCTTCCTATTTTCACTCTATCGCTTGGTCCAGTTCTACCAGAGTACTTTGCATTTGCTAACAGAACTATTGAATCACAAGAAAAATGATGACAAGGCAAAATACATGGATGCAAGTACATACTTGTGGATGTTTCAGTAAGAGCTCTTTGGGATTGGTATAATTGTTTTTGCTGATCAAGAACACTTTGCTGTTGATGTAAGGACCCTAATGCTTGGAGATTTTGCTGCATATCTCGTTGCAATTTTTGCAAAGAACTTGGCTGCTGCTGCAAATCCATTTGCTGTTGCATCTGTGCAAGCTGACTGTGAATCTGCGACATTAATTGCTGCGGTGAAGCCTGTGGCTGGGACTGCTGCGACTGAGATGGCAACAACTTTGATGCATTGTGTTGCAGTTGTGGCTGCATTGAAAACTTTGGTTGTTGCAACATGTGTGCAGAATGGTGGCTTGTTTGGATGCCTTGGTTGCAAGAATCAGTTCCAAACTGCTGTTGCTGTAACCCCGGTACATTATTTCCCGACAGTTGATGGATATTTGTTAGATTATTTTGCTGATTTATTAACAGTTGTTGCAACATTGGTGTTTGTTGCTGTTGAGAAATAGAATTCTGTTGCTGTTGCTGCCTAATAATTTGGGAATGTTGCTGAAGCCTAGACTGTGTTGACTGTTGAACATTGTTAGACTGCTGATTTTGGGGAAGGCTAGATGATAGAGACGATTGCATCGTTGAAGGCTGCATAGCAGATGATGTTTGCATAACAGATTGTTGAGAGGTATTCAACTGATTTGGTTGCAGAAGGTTCTTCTGTTGTTGTTGCTGCTGCATCTGAGACAGCTGATGCTTCATAACCTGCTGCTGCATATGAGACAGCTGATGCTTCATAACCTGTTGCTGCTGTTGGTAACGAATCTGTTGAATCTGTGGTAGTTGTTAGAATGATAAAGAGAGAGAGAAGAAGTGGAAATCTGTTATAATATTCCCATTAAATGAATGTAGTACAATAGGTCATATATATAGAAACTAGAGTAAGTGGCTGTGACTCACAGTGTGACAGCTCAGTGACTGTGAGTCACAGTAGGACAGCTCACCAATAACAAGGAAATAGAAAACTATATATATAAACCTATATCACTAATATTCCCCCTTAGAAACAGAGGGTGCTGCAACCAAACTTCTTTTGTTGAAAACCCTGAGTTTGTCCCTGAGAGGTAGAAACTTTGCTGCAGATAATGGCTTTGTTAGAACATCAGCCCACTGGTCTTGGGCAGGCACATGTGCCACAGTGAGGCTGCCATTGAGAACTTTTTCCCTGACAAAAAATATGTCAAGTTCCATATGTTTTGTTCTGTTGTGAAGAACAGGGTTATGGGCCAAAGTAACTGTGCTGAGGTTGTCACATAGGATTCTGGGAGTTTGAAATTGATAGTGCAGTTCAGTGAGAAGGGACTGAATCCACAGCAGTTCTGCAGCCAGTTGAGTCATGCTCCTATACTCTGCTTCTGCACTAGATCTAGCAACCAGTTGCTGCTTCTTAGACCACCAAGAAATCAGATTTGGGCCTAAGAAGACACAGGCCCCAGAGGTTGACCTTCTGTCATCAGGGTCTGCTGCCCAGTCAACATCACAAAAGCCCAGACGAGACAAAGGTTGATGCTTGACGGCTGGCTGAAGAAGTAACCCATAGTGAAGAGTACCACTTAGATACCTTAGGATTCTTTTCACTGCTTTCCAGTGCTCCTCAAGGGGGTTAGACAGAAATTGGCACACTTTGTTGACAGAAAATGAGAGCTCAGGCCTAGTAAGAGTTGCATATTGAAGTGCACCAACAATGGACCTAAATTGGGTGGGGTTTGAAACTGAATCAGAACCAAATTTAGATAACTTGCTGCTGGATATCATAGGAGTAGGCATCCCATTAGCAGTAGACATGTTAACCTTGGCAAGAAGGTCAGTCACATATTTAGTTTGAGATAGAAATAAGGATCCATTGGAGAGATGAGTAACCTCAATGCCCAGAAAATAATCCAACTGGCCCAAATCCTTGAGAGCAAACTTGGTGTTAAGGCTCTTGATGAGATCAGTGATGAAGGGGGATGAATTGCCAGTGATAATAATATCGTCTACATAAACCAGTATCATGATAGTGAGGCTGTTGGTGTGAAGGAAAAACAAGCTAGGATCACACTTACTAGCTGTAAAACCATGCTGCACTAAGGAGCTTTTAAGCCTGTCAAACCAGGCCCTAGGAGCCTGTTTTAACCCATATAGGGCTTTGTTAAGTCTGCAAACAAGAGATCTGTCGGTGGATTCAAAACCAGGGGGTTGAATCATGTATACCTCTTCCTCAAGGAGCTCATTGAGAAAGGCATTATTCACATCTATTTGCCTAATAGTCCATCTATTTGTGACAGCAAGGGTGAGAATAGTCCTGACTGTAACAGGCTTAACAACTGGGGAAAAAGTCTCAGTAAAATCACTACCTGCCTGCTGGTGAAACCCTTTGGCAACTAACCATGCCTTATACCTGTTGATAGAGCCATCAGGGTTCTCCTTTACCCTAAAGACCCATTTGCAGCCTATGGGCCTTTTTTGTATCAGATGGAGACACCAAAGTCCACGTCTGATTTTTCAAAAGAGCTTGATATTCTTCCTGCATTGCCTGAAACCAGTGTGGGGAAGCCAGAGCCTGTTTAACTGTTGTTGGTTCCATATGGGTGAGTAAAAGGGTGGGATGAATTCTGGGTTGCACAATTCCATTTTTAGCTCTAGTTTGCATAGGGTGGACATTGTGAGGATTAAGAATAGGAGGACTGGAAGGAGCAGAGATGGCTGCAGAATTAGGGCTGGAATTTGCAGAAGGAACATAAGTTGGTGATATGGTACTAGCTTTAGCTAAGTCAGAAAAGGCAGGAGTAGGTAAAGGAGATTGAGAAAGATTAGGTTGGTGGGAAACAGATGTGGGACTAGACAGAGTTGTATTAGGAGTAGCTATGGTTTGGGAATGAGCAGGAGTAAGAGAAGACTGTCTGTCAGTAGCAGAAACAGTAGGACTGACATGTTGAAGGGGAGGGACATGATAAGTAGGAATGATGGGTGGAGAGGCATCAGAAGGAAGCCAGGATCTGCTAGAGATAGACCTGGGAACATTGGAGGAAGATGTGGGAGAGGGAAACAGATCCAGGTAAGGAAACCTAGTTTCATGAAATAAGACATCCTTAGAAATATATATTTTGCCATCTGCTGCAAGACACTTGTAACCTTTATGGACAGAAGAATATCCCAAGAAAATGCATTCCTGAGACCTATAGGCTAGTTTGTGAGAGTTGTAAGGTCGCAGAAAAGGAAAACAAGCACAGCCAAAAACACGAAGACTAGAGTATTCAGGAGATTTGTGCATTAAAATGGAATAAGGGGACTGTTGTTGCAGTGTGACTGTAACACCCCTTCTATACCCCGTACAAAAACCGGAATAAACTAATCTTATAAATAAAACATCAGAGCAAAGAATAATTTATCATGATATAGCCAGAGATGCCACACCAACGTGAACTAAAACAACCTGCTCATATAGATATATAACAACCTGATAGTCATATCAACATAGGAACTCAGTTCCAAAATATCATCGTTCAGTTACAGAATTAAAGCGGAACATCCATAACTGATGTCATCACAAAAGATAAGTATGTCATATACATGCTCATACAAAGCCACTATATACAAGCCAAAAGAAACATCTACACTCGAACCCCGACTACCCGTGTTACATATCAGAGCCGACGGAACGACAAAAAGACGAAGACACTAATCTTCGCAAAAGACCACCAGCGTCTAATCTGCAATGTCATTACAGCATTAAACCACAGCAGAAGGGTGAGAAACAGGATTATAATATAATTGCATATCATTATAAAACACTTAGCAAAATATGCACAATTATTCTCACCACACAAATATGATACTTGTAAACAACACAAGACATATTAAACCCATTTCACACATCAATCACATAAGCATATACATTAACACAATGCATAACAAATCCTTCTCAAAATTCAACACATAAACATTCATGTAATGAATTATGCAAATGCACAGAGACCGACACAACGACTCTATGCATGCGGTACCATTAGTCCCCTAGGAACTCTTGGAATCATCGCTCGTTACTTAGGGTAACTCCCCGTCGGGCATACGATGTTCCCCGTCGCTACCACTTATCAACAAGCATACGACATTATGGATCGTTTTTAGTCCTTTATAATAGGCACACGATCAATACAACAATTGCTTACACCCATAAGGGATCTACAATTCAACATGCATTGTTTACACCCACAAAGGGATCTACAATGTCTACATGCATTGTTTACACCCACAAAGGGATCTACAATGTCTACATGCATCGTTTACACCCACGAAGGGATCTACAATGTCTACAACATGATGCATGTCATATAATGACCCATGGCAATCAAGGCTCATACATTAAATCATGCATTTCAAGTACATATAATACAATGCACATAATTGCCAAATGACCACAAACCTTCACCACAACATCATATACCCATCAAACATCCCTCACACAAGTCATACGTTACCTATCATATCCTATCGCACAATATAGAAAATAACTCAAAAATTCCATTTTACGGTTTCTCGGAAAAGTCGGCTAAAAGTCAGCCCAAAATAATATTTTCTATCATCATCAAAAAGTACTCATCGACAGCTTCGATTCGGTATAAAGAACTCTTAAATATGATAAACGGTTAACAAGATATGAATATTTCAAAATAACGCAAAAACATAAACCGGACGCCCGTCACTACGAAACGGTTCGTAAAAACTGTACCAATTGGACTAGGTTCAGACCTCAAAACTATTTTTCCTAGAAAGAACATCTCGTTAGCTTTCCAACGCTTCGAATGGGGGTTAAAACCGACTTACGGTTCAAGAGATATGAATTTCCGAAGTTCCCCCGACAAACCAGAATTTTCTGGTTCAGCACAGTATGTTCAATACATAGGCTTATGTATCGATACAAAAAGGCCACATGTATCGATACATAGAACGCATGTGTCGACGCATGCTGTAGTGAAAATTCTGTTTTCTCAAATTTCTACAGTATGTATCGATGCATAAGGGTTATGTATCGATACATAAACCATTTCGTATCGATACATAGTTGTTATGTATCGATTCATAACTCTGTTTTTCTCAAAAATCAGATTTCTCAAATTACACCCTTGCTGCCATTTTTTTGAAATGCCCGGAAACTCGACTAAATCGAACATTTTCACCGAAACAAACATATACACTCAACCACCAAATACATAAGAACAATTTAGAACACATAAACGAAATTTCTACGACGTTCGATTTTTCGATTAAATTTCAACCTTTCAAAAACCAGAATTTTCAAACATCACCAAATCGAATAAAAAGCACGCTATACGACGATCTAACCTTGCTCGATACAACTACGTAATTTATTTCGAATTCTAACCGTGAAAACATCAGTTTCCTACAATTCGACCTAAACGGAGAAAACAACGGAAACATAACAAAAACTAACCAAAACATAACCAAACTTCATGAAACTTTAAACAGCAGCTCACATACATATAACCAACCAACACATGTATTTATATGACTTTTCGACCGTAAAAACATCGGTTTCTATCGATTTTGTCAAAAATAGCAACCTAACCACATAATTCTCTACACATTCAAACAATTCAAAAACAAACATATATAATCATACTCAATCAATATAATAACCGAGTTTCACACCCTTACCCGATAACAATCCGATTCCTAAAGCTTGCTTGGTGATTTTTCCCCTTTGTCTTCACTTTCTCTTCACTTCTCTATTTCTCTCTTTTTCTTCTCTTTTGGGAAACTCTTACTAACTTTTCTTTTTCTTCTTTTCTAAACTTATACTAACTATTTTCTTTTATATTTTCTTAACTTAAAAATTCTAAACATTTCTAATAAATATCTAAACTAACTATTATTAACCAATACTATTAATTATGAAATATGTCAAATACCCTCTATTCCAATTTTCCCTGCAAACTCTCAAAAACGGTAAAAATACACAATGTGCAAAAATAACATATAATCACACCAATTAGCAATTAACATAAATATTGCTCAATTAAAAATAAAGACTCGACCAATTAACACCAAAAAGCACGGAAAAAGGAAATATTAAAAACGGACTGTTACAACTCTCCCCCACTTGAGAAATTTTCGTCCTCGAAAATATTACCTGATCCAAACAACTCCGGATACGACTCCTGCATCCGACTTTCCAATTCCCAAGTCAAATTGCCCTCAGCAGCGCCTCCCCACCCCACTTTCACAAGTGCAATCTCCTTGCCTCTTAACCTTTTCAACTCGCGATCTAAAATCCTCACCGGTAAAACCTCAACCGTAAGATTATCTCTTACCTCAACCTCATCCATAGGAATCACATGAGACGGATCTGGAACATACTTCCGTAGCTGTGAAACATGGAAAACATCATGCAGATTCGAAAGATTCGGTGGCAATGCTATCCTGTAAGCCACTGCACCAACTCTTTCGGATATCTGATATGGACCAATAAAACGTGAAGTAAGCTTACTCGACTTCAAAGCACGTCCAACACCAGTCACCGGCGAAACCCTCAAAAACACATGGTTACCCGCTTGAAACTCAAGATCTCTTTTCCTTTTATCATGATAACTCTTTTGCCTACTCTGAGAAGCTTTCATCTTCTCCCGAATAAGTTTCACCTTTTCCGTCGTTTGTTGAACTAACTCAGGTCCAACTACTGCACTTTCACCAGATTCATGCCAACACAAAGGTGTTCGACATCTTCTTCCATAAAGTGCCTCAAAAGGTGCCATTCCGATACTAGAATGGAAACTGTTATTATACGTAAACTCGATCAATGAAAGAAAACTGTCCCAAACTCTACCTTGCTCAAGAACACAAGATCTCAGTAAATCTTCCAATGACTGAATTGTTCTCTCCGTCTGACCATCAGTCTGCGGATGATAAGCAGAACTCAATCTCAGCTTAGAACCTAACGCCTTTTGCAAACTTTCCCAAAATTTGGAAGTAAACCTCGGATCACGATCAGAAATAATACTCAACGGGACGCCATGCAACTTCACAATCCCACGGATATAAATCTCAGCCAAACGCTCCATAGAATAACTGATATCAATCGGAATGAAATGCGCCGATTTAGTCAGCCTATCAACGATCACCCAAATAGCATTATGCCCACTCGGAGAATTAGGCAAACCCGTCACAAAATCCATCGATATACTATCCCATTTCCACTCCGAAATATCCAACGGTTGCATTAATCCTGCAGGCCTCTGATGTTCCACTTTCGACTTCTGACAAGTCAAACACGCATAAACAAACTGAGCCACATCTCGTTTCAAACCAGACCACCAAAATATTTTCTTCAAATCTTGGTACATCTTATTAGCACCAGGATATATACTCATACTACTCCGGTGTCCTTCCTCAAGAATCATCTTTTTCAACTCTGCATCATCCGGTATACAAATTCTACCACGGAATCTCAAAATACCCTGATCATCCACTTTAAAGTCACCATTCACTTCTTGATTCCCAACAAGCAACAAATCAACAAGTTTCAAGTCCAACTTCTGTTTCTCTATAACAGACAACAGAAAATCATTAGTGATCTTTAACATACCAAGCTTCACACTCTCATGTGAAAGCTCACAAACCAAACTCAAGTCTCGAAATTGTTCCAGAAGTTCCCACTCTTTCACCATCAAAGCAGATATACGTAAAGATTTCCGACTCAAAGCATCAGCTACCACATTAGCCTTACCAGGATGGTAATTCAAGCTAAAGTCATAGTCCTTCAGAAGTTCCAACCATCTACGTTGCCTCATATTCAACTCTTTCTGATCAAACAAGTATTTTAAACTTTTATGATCACTAAAGACTTCGAATCTAGCACCGTAGAGATAATGCCTCCAAATCTTTAATACAAAAACCATTGCAGCTAATTCCAAATCGTGAGTAGGGTAATTCTTCTCATGAACTCGTAACTGCCTCGAAGCATAAGCAACCACCTTACCATCTTGCATCAAAACACCACCTAAACCAATTAGAGATGCATCACAATACACAATGAACGATTCATTAGGATTCGGTAAGATCAAAATCGGAGCTGTAGTCAATCTCTTCTTCAGCTCGTTGAAACTTTCTTCACATTGAATATCCCAAATAAATGCCTTACCCTTACAAGTCAGTTGAGTCAACGGAAGTGCCAACTTGGAAAAACCTTCGATAAACCTCCGGTAATATCCAGCTAAACCCAGAAAACTTCGAATTTCAGTAACAGATCTAGGAGCCTCCCATTGTAGAACTGCCTCTACTTTGGATGGATCCACAACAATACCATTACCTGAAATCACATGCCCAAGAAAACTCACTTCTGACAACCAGAACTCACACTTGGACAGTTTGGCATAAAGTTTCTTCTCTTTCAGAATCTGCAACACAATACGCAAATGTTCCGCATGTTCCTCCTGTGACTTAGAATAAACCAAAATGTCATCAATAAAAACAACAACAAAATGATCTAAATGCTCATGGAATATACGATTCATATACTCCATAAACACACCCGGCGCATTAGAAACCCCGAACGGCATCACAGAAAACTCGTAATGTCCGTATCGTGTCCTAAAGGCCGTCTTCTGAATATCTTCCTCTTTAACCCGAATCTGATGGTATCCTGACCTCAAATCAATCTTACTAAACACACTTGCACCCACTAGCTGATCCATCAAGTCATCGATCCTTGGAAGTGGATACTTGTTCTTAATCGTCACTTTATTCAACTGCCGATAATCGATACACAAACGCATACTTCCATCTTTCTTTTTGACCAACAAAACAGGAGCACCCCAAGGTGATACACTAGGCCTTACAAACCTCTTTTCCAACAACTCATTCAATTGTCTTTTCAACTCCACCAACTCAGATGCTGACATCCGATATGGTGCCATAGATACAGGTCTAGTACCAGGAACTAGGTCTATAGAAAACTCCACCTCTCTTTCTGGCGGCACATCTGAAAAATCATCCGGAAACACCTCCTGAAAATCACACACAACAGGAAAACTTCCAATTGCAACTTGACTCTCCACAGACAACGATGCAAACAATCCAAACAACTGAGCTTCCTCCGCCAAAAGTTTCTTCAACTCTTTGGTAGATAAGAAACCAGATTCCCTTTCTTCTTCAAGAGAAGGAAATCTCACCCGCTTAAGATAACAATCAAGATGAACACGATTGAACTCTAACCAGTTCATTCCCAGAATCACATCCAAACCCTTCAATGGCAAACATACCAAGTCCATCACAAGATCTCTACCAAAAATTGTCAAAGGGCAACTTAAACAAACGAAAGAAGTAGTTACCGACCCCGAAGCTGGAGTATCGATAACCATCTCTCCACCCATCTTAGACAACACCAAATTCAAACGTTTCGCACAATCAATCGAAATAAACGAATGAGTCGCTCCAGTATCAATAATAGCAATTAAAAGATTACTATTAATAAAACAAGTACCTCTGATCAAACGATCTGCATTAGTAGGCTGAGCTCCCGCCAATGCAAATACTTTCCCTCTAGGTTGAGCTTGCTTCGGTTTCGTGCACTTTGTACTATAGTGACCATTCTCCCCACAATTATAACACTTGATCGCATTCCTCCTACAATCAGCAGCCACATGACCCGTCAAACCACAATTAGAACACTTGTTCATATTCCTCCTACACTCCGACACACGATGACCCATACCACCACAATTATAACATTTCACAGAAGAATTCATTCCTCCTCCACTCGGCTTCCTATCAAAAGTAGCCTTCTGTTTCCCCTTATCAGCAGGAGTCACATAAGGCCTACCTCTGAACTGCCCTTTTCCTTTCTTATCACCCAGATTCTTGTAATGCGTAGCACGTGCCTTACTATCTTCATCAAAAATCCTACTTTTGTTCACCAACACTGGAAACTGCCTGATCTCCTGATAACCGATACCCTGCTTGATTTCTGGCCTCAAGCCATTCACAAACTTCAAACACTTTGACCTCTCAGAACCAGCCGTATTATAATTAGGACAGAACTTCACAAGTTCCTCAAACTTAGCAGCATAATCCGCAACAGAGGAATTATCCTGCTTCAGTTCAAGAAATTTAATTTCCTTCTTACCTCTCTCATCTTCCCAAAAATACTTTTCAAGAAAAGCATCTTTGAACACAGCCCATGTAACCACTATCTCATCCTCCTCAAACCTCTGAGAAGCATTCGCCCACCAGTCTTCAGCTTCCTTTTCCAACACATGAGTACCAAACTGCACCTTCTGATCCTCGGAACACCTAATGAAACGGAAGATCTTCTCAATCTTCTTCAGCCAAATCTGTGCTCCCTCAGGATCATGAGTACCTTCGAAGCTCGGTGGATTATTCTTCTGAAACTTATCCATACTACGCGATTCCTCGTCCGCCGCAACATTGGGTAAATTCTGCATCGCTTGCGCCATAGCTTGCATGGCCGCAGTCATAGCAGCAGCACCTCTTCCAGCCATAATCTGAATGTTCCCAATGATAGCAAATTATGGTTAAACAACCACTCCACAGAGTGCAACAGACCAACAAGAAACAACAGACACGACAACATGGTCGGACAAACCAAACATTGGCTCTGATACCACTTCTTGTAACACCCCTTCTATACCCCGTACAAAAACCGGAATAAACTAATCTTATAAATAAAACATCAGAGCAAAGAATAATTTATCATGATATAGCCAGAGATGCCACACCAACGTGAACTAAAACAACCTGCTCATATAGATATATAACAACCTGATAGTCATATCAACATAGGAACTCAGTTCCAAAATATCATCGTTCAGTTACAGAATTAAAGCGGAACATCCATAACTGATGTCATCACAAAAGATAAGTATGTCATATATGTAACGCCCCAATTTTGATTATTCCATTATTCTTGAGTCTTTTGTTTTAATTGGGTGATAAATTATTTTATTTGTTAAATTGGTGTGTTAAATGTTATTTTACCGTTTTTGAGAGTTTTCGGGGAAATTAGAATGGAGGGTATTTTAGACTTTTCTCAATTAATCATAAGTTAGAAATTTTGTGGAGTTAGAATTTTGTGAGAAAAATGAATTAATTGATTTAGTGGAAAATGAGAGAAAAGAAATAGAAAAGAAAGAAAATAGATAGAAAAAAAAAAAAAGAGAAATAGAGAGAAAAAGGAGAGAAAGGAAGAAGAGGAAGAGAAAAGAAGAGGAAAAGAGGAAAACCAAGAAAATCAACCTCGAGGAATCGATTTAATCGGGTAAGGGTGTGAAACATTGTTATCTTATCAATGTATAGTATTATGTATGATTGTGTATGTGTGTATTGGATTGGTTGTGGTGTTTTCATAGTTTTCCATTTTAGGTCGATAACGAGAAATCGATGTTTTCGCGGTTGGAAATCGACGAAAATGTGGTAGAATGCTTGTTGCCATGATTAGATTGAGTCCTGATGGATGTATGTTGTTTTGAAATGTCTTGAGTTGAAAAATAGGGTTTTTGGGTTTTCAACAGCGCTGAAGGATTCTGAGTTTTCGCAGGTTCGCCTAACGAACCAATCAGCGAAGGGTAGCGAAGGTTCGCTACGGGTATTCGCCTAGCGAAGGCATGAGCGAAGGCTCGCTAGAGTGTTCGCCTAGCGAACTTTGGGTGTTTTTGGCTCTGTTTGGTTCTGACTTGGTTCGCCAAGTGCTCGCCTAGCGAACTTTGTATTTGTTTTTAGCTAACAGTTGGTTCGCTGAAACATTCGCCTAGCGAAGGAGCTAGCGAATGCTCGCGAGGAATGTTCGCCTAGCGAAGGAGCTAGCGAATGCTCGCGAGGGAGGTTCGCCCAGCGAACAGTGCTGTTCGTGTAATTTTGTTTTCTGCACAACTTTTGATCTGTGGTTCGGTTTGAGGCATGGTTTGATGCGTTAGAAAGCTTATGGAATGTTCTTTCTTAATATGATGAATTGGAAATTATTAGCCGATTAAATAAGTCGGAAAAGTCAGAAATAGTGCTATTTAGCGACTTTTACCGTTTTGACGGTGTGTTTGAATGTGAATCGTACAATAGTGCATTGACGTGAATGTATGTAGATTGTATGTGATTGTATGAGATGAATGCATGTCGATATTATGAATATGTATGCATTTCAAGAATGTCTTGAGTCATTATCATGTGTAGCATAATGATGTACATTCTTGTGTTGAGAGATTCTAATGAGAATCTGCTATAACGTTGTGAGCCTCTCTCGGTGGAGGTGTGAGCGATGGTTGTAGACGATTGTGAGCCTCTCTTGGTGGAGGTGTGAGCAATCGGATTGTGAGCCTCTCTTGGTGGAGGTGTGAGCAATTGGATTGTGAGCCTCTCTTGGTGGAGGTGTGAGCAATCGGGTCGTGAGCCTCTCTCGGTGGAGGTGTGAGCGATCCATAAACACTGTGAGCCTCTCTTGGTGGAGGTGTGAGCGGTGGGTGAACATCGTAGGCCCGACGGGGAGTTACTTTGGTAACGAGCGATGGTTCCAGCAGAAGTTCCTGAATGAACTTGAGATGATTGAGTCGGTACTGCATTGCATTTGCATAGAGTCGTGAGTCGGTCTCTATGATTTGCATTTCTCATCTTTAAATGATGAATTGGTGAATAAACAGTTGTGTATGTTTATGTGAAATGATAAGAATTGTGAAAGTATGCCTGATGTGTATGCTTGGTTTTATATATATATGGATACATTGCGATGTATATGAGTGACTTGTGATGAATTGTGGTGAGAAGGTGAATTATGTGTAATTTTATGCTATTATATATAATTATATGCATTGTTATTATGATAATATTTCTCACCCTTCTGCTGTTTTATGATGCTCTATGAGGCATTGCAGAGTAGGTATGCTGGTGGTCTTTTTGTGAAGCGTGTCTTCATTCTTTTGGTCGGTTGGCTCTGATATGTAGCACCGGGTAGCTAGGAGGGCTATGATTCTTTTGTGATACATTATATATGTATCTTGTTGATAAATGTTTATGTAAACATGAATTATGTTGGTGGATAATACTTGGCGATGTATATATGTGTATGTATATATATGAATTGGTTGTTATTCAATGTTTAGATCTTCCGCTTTTATTCTAAATATTGACATGTGGGTGTAAGAACTAAGTTCCTCTGTTGCAAGTTACCCCACTGTTGCATATCAATTGTTGAGCAGGTGTTGTATGGTTTAATTTAGCGTATGATGTGACATGCCTCTTTTATACTATGTTTTAATCGTACTCTGACGAAATTTTTAATATGTGCCTAAATGATTATTTGGGGGTATAGAAAGGGGGTGTTACATTAAGTGGTATCAGAGCCAGAGTTGAGTCAGTTGTGTCTGTCTTGTTGTTGTGTTGGTTGAACGGTTGTTTAACCTTGTTGTAATTTTTGGGAATGATCAGAATATGGCTGGTAGAAATGATAATGCGATGGCTGCTGCTTTGGAAGCAATGGCTAGGGCGGTGCAAGGTGCGCCGAACGTGAATGCTAATGACGAGTTCAGGAAGAATCAACCACCGGTTTTCAAAGGAAGATTTGATCCCGATGGTGCTCAACTTTGGTTAAAAGAGATTGAACGGATCTTCAGGGTCATGGACTGTGCGGAAGAGAATAAGGTGAGGCTTGGGTCTCACATGTTGAAGGAAGAAGCCAACGATTGGTGGGTCGGTATGCGTGAAGTTCTTGAGGTGGATGATGAAGAAGTAACTTGGGATTTATTCCGTACTGAATTCTTGAGGAAGTATTACCCTGAGAGTGTGAAGGGAAAGAAGGAGATGGAGTTTCTTGAACTAAAACAAGGTAGTATGTCGGTGGTGGACTATACTGCTAAGTTTGTGGAGTTGGTTCAATTTCATCCTCATTATGCTGCGATTACTGCTGAGTTCTCAAAGTGTATTAAATATGAGAATGGTTTACGTCCTGAGATTAAACAAGCTGTGGGGTATCAAAGGATAAGAAGATTTTCGGATTTGACGGAATGTTGTAGAATCTTCGAGGAAGATAGTAAGGCTCGTTCTACACATTATAAAAGTTTGAATGAGAGGAAGGGAAAGCAACAAGCTAGAAGTGGACCTTATGTGACACCCGCTGATAAGGGCAAGCATAGGGGAAACTTCGAGAGGAGATCTGGAGGAGGAGGTTCTGGTCCCATTAAGTGATACAAGTGTGGTGAAATGGGTCATAAATCATTTGAGTGTGGGAAGACAGTGGCGAAATGTTCTAACTGTGGAGGCCTTGGGCATGCTACTACAGATTGTAGAAGGAATGTGGTGAAGTGCTATAACTGTGGGGAAATTGGTCACATTAGCCCAAAGTGCCTGAATCCGAAGAAAGCTCCATCCGGTGGGAAGGTATTTTCTCTGGCAGGAACTCAGACTTCGAGTGCAGATCGTCTGATTCGAGGTACTTGCTTTATTAATAGTACACCTTTAGTTGCCATTATTGATACTGGAGCGACTCATTCGTTTATTTCGTCTGAGTGCGCGAAGCGTTTAAATCTTGTGTTATCTCTGATGGATGGTAAGATGGTTATTGATACTCCAGCAATGGGGTCAGTAACTACGTCTTTGGTTTGTTTGATGTGTCCTTTGACCATTTATGGTAAAGACTTCGAGATGGATCTAGTGTGCTTGCCGTTGGAAGGATGGATGTGGTCTTGGGTATGAATTGGTTGCAATTTAACCGAGTTCATATAGATTGCTATCACAAGTTAGTAAGGTTTCCTTCTTTGGAAGATGATGAATTTGGGAGTTTCCTATCCACTAAAGAGTTGAAGAAACTTTTAGCGGACGAAGCTCAATTGTTTGGTTTGTTTGCATCATTGTCGGTGGAGAGTCAAGTTGAGCTTGATGTGTTCCCAGTGGTGTGTGAATTTCCAGAAGTGTTTCCAGAAGATATTACGGATGTACCGCCGGAAAGAGAAGTTGAATTTTCAATTGATCTAGTTCCGGGTACTAGACCGATTTCGATGGCACCGTATCGTATGTCGGCATCGGAATTGGTAGAATTGAAAAAGCAATTGAATGACTTGTTGGACAAGAAATTTGTAAGGCCAAGTGTTTCTCCTTGGGGTGCTCCGGTATTGTTGGTAAAGAAGAAGGACGGGAGTATGCGGTTATGCATTGATTATCGACAGTTGAACAAAGTGACAATTAAGAACAAGTATCCGCTTCCAAGGATCGATGATTTGATGGACGAATTGGTCGGTGCGAATGTTTTTAGCAAGATTGATTTGAGATCAGGATACCACCAGATTCACGTGAAAGGAGAAGATATTCAAAAGACGGCATTTAGGACACGGTATGGTCATTACGAATACTCCATGATGCCATTCGGGGTTTCTAACGCGCCAGGTGTGTTTATGGAATACATGAATCATATTTTTCATGAACAGTTGGATCGTTTTGTGGTTGTGTTCATCGATGATATTTTGATTTACTCTAAGTCTCAAGAGGAGCATGAAGAGCATTTGAGGATTGTGTTGCAAATTTTGAAAGAGAAACAATTGTATGCTAAGTTGTCGAAATGTGAATTTTGGTTGTCGGAAGTAAGCTTCCTTGGACATGTTATTTCCGGTAGTGGTATCAGTGTTGATCCATCCAAGATAGATGCGGTGATACAATGGGAGGTTCCTAGGTCGGTTACGGAGATTCGAAGCTTTTTAGGCTTGGCGGGTTATTATCGGAGGTTTATTGAGGGATTTTCGAAGTTGGCACTTCCTTTAACGCAATTGACTTGTAAAGGAAAGGCTTTCATTTGGGATATTCATTATGAAGAGAGTTTCAATGAGCTAAAGAGAAGGCTGACAACGACTCCGATCTTGATTTTGCCTAATCCTAATGAACCATTTGTAGTGTATTGTGATGCTTCATTGGTGGGTTTAGGTGGTGTTTTGATGCAAGATGGAAAAGTTGTGGCATATGCTTCTAGACAATTGAGAGTGCATGAAAAGAATTATCCTACACATGACTTGGAGTTAGCGACCGTGGTGTTTTTTTTGAAAATATGGAGGCATTACCTTTATGGTGCAAGATTTGAAGTTTTTAGTGATCACAAAAGCTTGAAATATTTATTTGATCAAAAAGAGTTGAACATGAGACAAAGAAGGTGGTTAGAGCTTTTGAAGGATTATGATTTTGGTTTGAATTACCATCCGGGTAAGGCAAACGTGGTGGCCGATCCTTTGAGTCGGAAATCGTTACATATGTCCGCATTGATGATGAGAGAATGGGAACTTTTGGAGGATTTTAGAGACTTGAGTTTGGTTTGCGAAATGACGCCGCGAAGTGTGCGACTTGGTATGCTACATGTTACGAATGATTTTCTTGCAACGGTTAGTGAAAGGCAAAAGTTGGATTTGAAGTTCGTTGATTTGATGATGAATGAGAACGAGGATTTTAAGGTTGATAATTTTGGAGTTTTGAGATTCCGTGGTCGTATTTGTATTCCCGATGATGTGGAGTTGAAAAAGATGATATTGGAGGAAGGACACCGAAGTAATTTAAGTATTCATCCGGGTGCGAATAAGATGTATCAAGATTTGAAGAAGATCTTTTGGTGGTCCGGTTTAAAGAGAGATGTTGCTCAATTTGTGTATGCGTGCTTAACTTGTCAAAAGTCTAAAGTGGAACATCAAAAGCCTAGTGGATTGATGCAACCGTTGGACATTCCGGAATGGAAATGGGATAGTATATCGATGGATTTTGTTACGGGATTACCGAATACGCAAAGAGGTCATAATGCTATTTGGGTAATTGTTGATAGGCTTACTAAATCTGCTCACTTTATTCCAATTGATATTAGTTATCCTTTGGAGAAGTTAGCCGAGATTTATGTTCTTGTGGTTGTTAAGTTACATGGAGTTCCTAAGAGTATTGTATCGGATCGAGATCCGAGATTTACATCGAGATTTTGGGTGAGTTTACAAGAGGCTTTGGGTTCTAAGCTAAGATTGAGTTCGGCTTATCATCCGCAAACGGACGGTCAAACCGAAAGGACGATTCAATCGTTGGAGGATTTATTGCGTGCTTGTGTACTCGAGCAAGGTGGTGCTTGGGATGGTTATTTGGCATTGATTGAATTCACTTATAATAACAGTTTTCATTCGAGTATAAGTATGGCACCATTTGAGGCTTTGTATGGTCGGAGATGTCGAACACCTTTGTGTTGGCATGAAACCGGCGAGAGGACGATAGTTGGACCGGAAATGGTACAACAAACGACGGAGAAAGTGAAGTTTATTCGGGAGAAGATGAAAACTTCTCAAAGTAGACAGAAGAGCTATCATGACAAGAGAAGGAAAGATCTTGAATTTCAAGAAGACGACCATGTGTTTTTGAGAGTTACACCGGTTACGGGTGTGGGTCGTGCTTTGAAGTCGAAGAAGTTGACTTCTCGTTTTATTGGTCCGTATCAGATTACTTCACGAGTTGGTGTTGTGGCTTACCGTGTGGCGTTGCTTCCGAACCTTTCGAATTTTCATGACGTATTCCATGTTTCGCAACTTCGGAAATATGTTCCGGATCCGTCACATGTTATTCCTATGGACGAGGTAGAAGTGAGAGATAACCTTACGTTGGAAGCTTTACCGGTTAGGCTTTTGGACCGTGAGGTTAAGAAACTAAGAGGCAAGGATATTGCGCTTGTGAAAGTAGCGTGGGGAGGCGCTGCGGAAGGCAATATGACTTGGGAACTAGAGAGTGGGATGCGAGAGTCGTATCCGGAGTTGTTTGAATCAGGTATTATTTTCGAGGACGAAAATTTCTAAAGTGGGGGAGAGTTGTAACGCCCCGATTTTGATTATTCCATTATTCTTGAGTCTTTTGTTTTAATTGGGTGATAAATTATTTTATTTGTTAAATTGGTGTGTTAAATGTTATTTTACCGTTTTTGAGAGTTTTCGGGGAAATTAGAATGGAGGGTATTTTAGACTTTTCTCAATTAATCATAAGTTAGAAATTTTGTGGAGTTAGAATTTTGTGAGAAAAATGAATTAATTGATTTAGTGGAAAATGAGAGAAAAGAAATAGAAAAGAAAGAAAATAGACAGAAAAGAAAAAAAAAAGAGAAATAGAGAGAAAAAGGAGAGAAAGGAAGAAGAGGAAGAGAAAAGAAGAGGAAAAGAGGAAAACCAAGAAAATCAACCTCGAGGAATCGATTTAATCGGGTAAGGGTGTGAAACATTGTTATCTTATCAATGTATAGTATTATGTATGATTGTGTATGTGTGTATTGGATTGGTTGTGGTGTTTTCATAGTTTTCCATTTTAGGTCGATAACGAGAAATCGATGTTTTCGCGGTTAGAAATCGACGAAAATGTGGTAGAATGCTTGTTGCCATGATTAGATTGAGTCCTGATGGATGTATGTTGTTTTGAAATGTCTTGGGTTGAAAAATAGGGTTTTTGGGTTTTCAACAGCGCTGAAGGATTCTGAGTTTTCGCAGGTTCGCCTAGCGAACCAATCAGCGAAGGGTAGCGAAGGTTCGCTACGGGTATTCGCCTAGCGAAGGCATGAGCGAAGGCTCGCTAGAGTGTTCGCCTAGCGAACTTTGGGTGTTTTTGGCTCTGTTTGGTTCTGACTTGGTTCGCCAAGTGCTCGCCTAGCGAACTTTGTATCTGTTTTTAGCTAACAGTTGGTTCGCTAGAACATTCGCCTAGCGAAGGAGCTAGCGAATGCTCGCGAGGAATGTTCGCCTAGCGAAGGAGCTAGCGAATGCTCGCGAGGGAGGTTCGCCCAGCGAACAGTGTTGTTCGTGTAATTTTGTTTTCTGCACAACTTTTGATCTGTGGTTCGGTTTGAGGCATGGTTTGATGCGTTAGAAAGCTTATGGAATGTTCTTTCTTAATATGATGAATTGGAAATTATTAGCCGATTAAATAAGTCGGAAAAGTCAGAAATAGTTCTATTTAGCGACTTTTACCGTTTTGACGGTGTGTTTGAATGTGAATCGTACAATAGTGCATTGACGTGAATGTATGTAGATTGTATGTGATTGTATGAGATGAATGCATGTCGATATTGTGAATATGTATGCATTTCAAGAATGTCTTGAGTCATTATCATGTGTAGCATAATGATGTACATTCTTGTGTTGAGAGATTCTAATGAGAATCTGCTATAACGTTGTGAGCCTCTCTCGGTGGAGGTGTGAGCGATGGTTGTAGACGATTGTGAGCCTCTCTTGGTGGAGGTGTGAGCAATCGAATTGTGAGCCTCTCTTGGTGGAGGTGTGAGCAATCGGATTGTGAGCCTCTCTTGGTGGAGGTGTGAGCAATCGGGTCGTGAGCCTCTCTCGGTGGAGGTGTGAGCGATCCATAAACACTGCGAGCCTCTCTTGGTGGAGGTGTGAGCGGTGGGTGAACATTGTAGGCCCGACGGGGAGTTACTTTGGTAACGAGCGATGGTTCCAGCAGAAGTTCCTGAGTGAACTTGAGATGATTGAGTCGGTACCGCATTGCATTTGCATAGAGTCGTGAGTCGGTCTCTATGATTTGCATTTCTCATCTTTAAATGATGCATTGGTGAATAAACAGTTGTGTATGTTTATGTGAAATGATAAGAATTGTGAAAGTATGCCTGATGTGTATGCTTGGTTTTATATATATATGGATACATTGCGATGTATATGAGTGACTTGTGATGAATTGTGGTGAGAAGGTGAATTATGTGTAATTTTATGCTATTATATATAATTATATGCATTGTTATTATGATAATATTTCTCACCCTTCTGCTGTTTTATGATGCTCTATGAGGCATTGCAGAGTAGGTATGCTGGTGGTCTTTTTGTGAAGCGTGTCTTCATTCTTTTGGTCGGTTGACTCTGATATGTAGCACCGGGTAGCTAGGAGGGCTATGATTCTTTTGTGATACATTATATATGTATCTTGTTGATAAATGTTTATGTAAACATGAATTATGTTGGTGGATAATACTTGGCGATGTATATATGTGTATGTATATATATGAATTGGTTGTTATTCAATGTTTAGATCTTCCGCTTTTATTCTAAATATTGACATGTGGGTGTAAGGACTAAGTTCCTCTGTTGCAAGTTACCCCACTGTTGCATATCAATTGTTGAGCAGGTGTTGTATGGTTTAATTTAGCGTATGATATGACATGCCTCTTTTATACTATGTTTTAATCGTACTCTGACGAAATTTTTAATATGTGCCTAAATGATTATTTGGGGGTATAGAAAGGGGGTGTTACAATATACATGCTCATACAAAGCCACTATATACAAGCCAAAAGAAACATCTACACTCGAACCCTGACTACCCGTGTTACATATCAGAGCCGACGGAACGACAAAAAGACGAAGACACTAATCTTCGCAAAAGACCTCCAGCGTCTAATCTGCAATGCCATTACAGCATTAAACCACAGCAGAAGGGTGAGAAACAGGATTATAATATAATTGCATATCATTATAAAACACTTAGCAAAATATGCACAATTATTCTCACCACACAAATATGATACTTGTAAACAACACAAGACATATTAAACCAATTTCACACATCAATCACATAAGCATATACATTAACACAATGCGTAACAAATCCTTCTCAAAATTCAACACATAAACATTCATGTAATGAATTATGCAAATGCACAGAGACCGACACAACGACTCTATGCATGCGGTACCATTAGTCCCCTAGGAACTCTTGGAATCATCGCTCGTTACTTAGGGTAACTCCCCGTCAGGCATACGACGTTCCCCGTCGCTACCACTTATCAACAAGCATACGACGTTATGGATCGTTTTTAGTCCTTTATAATAGGCACACGATCAATACAACAATTGCTTACACCCATAAGGGATCTACAATTCAACATGCATTGTTTACACCCAAAAAGGGATCTACAATGTCTACATGCATTGTTTACACCCACAAAGGGATCTACAATGTCTACATGCATCGTTTACACCCACGAAGGGATCTACAATGTCTACAACATGATGCATGTCATATAATGACCCATGGCAATCAAGGCTCATACATTAAATCATGCATTTCAAGTACATATAATACAATGCACATAATTGCCAAACGGCCACAAACCTTCACCACAACATCATATACCCATCAAACATCCCTCACACAAGTCATACGTTACCTATCATATCCTATCGCACAATATAGAAAATAACTCAAAAATTCCATTTTACGGTTTCTCGAAAAAGTCGGTCAAAAATAATATTTTCTATCATCATCAAAAAGTACTCATCGACAGCTTCGATTCGGTATAAAGAACTCTTAAATACGATAAACGGTTAACAAGATATGAATATTTCAAAATAACGCAAAAACATAAACCGGACGCCCGTCACTACGAAACGGTTCGTAAAAACTGTACCGATTGGACTAGGTTCAGACCTCAAAACTATTTTTCCTAGAAAGAACATCTCGTTAGCTTTCCAACGCTTCAAACGGGGGTTAAAACCGACTTACGGTTCAAGAGATATGAATTTCTGAAGTTCCCCCGACAAACCAGAATTTTCTGGTTCAGCACAGTATATATCAATACATAGGCTTATGTATCGATATAAAAAGGCCACATGTATCGATACATAGAACGCATGTGTCGACGCATGCTGTAGTGAAAATTCTGTTTTCTCAAATTTCTACAGTATGTATCGATGCATAAGGGTTATGTATCGATACATAAACCATTTCGTATCGATACATAGCTGTTATGTATCGATTCATAACTCTGTTTTTCTCAAAAACCAGATTTCTCAAATTACACCCTTGCTGCCATTTTTTCGAAATGCCCGGAAACTCGACTAAATCGAACATTTTCACCGAAACAAACATATACACTCAACCACCAAATACATAAGAACAATTTAGAACACATAAACGAAATTTCTACGACGTTCGATTTTTCGATTAAATTTCAACCTTTCAAAAACCAGAATTTTCAAACATCACCAAATCGAATAAAAAACACGCTATACGAGACCTAACCTTGCTCGATACAACTACGTAATTTATTTCGAATTCTAACCGTGAAAACATCAGTTTCCTACAATTCGACCTAAACGGAGAAAACAACGGAAACATAACGAAAACTAACCAAAACATAACCAAACTTCATGAAACTTTAAACAGCAGCTCACATACATATAATCAACCAACACATGTATTTATACGACTTTTCGACCGTAAAAACATCGGTTTCTATCGATTTTGTCAAAAATAGCAACCTAACCACATAATTCTCTACACATTCAAACAATTCAAAAACAAACATATATAATCATACTCAATCAATATAATAACCGAGTTTCACACCCTTACCCGATAACAATCCGATTCCTAAAGCTTGCTTGGTGATTTTTCCCCTTTGTCTTCACTTTCTCTTCACTTCTCTATTTCTCTCTTTTTCTTCTCTTTTGGGAAACTCTTACTAACTTTTCTTTTTCTTCTTTTCTAAACTTATACTAACTATTTTCTTAACTTAAAAATTCTAAACATTTCTAATAAATATCTAAACTAACTATTATTAACCAATACTATTAATTATGAAATATGTCAAATACCCTCTATTCCAATTTTCCCCGCAAACTCTCAAAAACGGTAAAAATACACAATGTGCAAAAATAACATATAATCACACCAATTAGCAATTAACATAAATATTGCTCAATTAAAAATAAAGACTCGACCAATTAACACCAAAAAGCACGGAAAAAGGAAATATTAAAAACGGACTGTTACAGTGACACTGGGCAGCCTATTGATAAGGTAAGCTGCAGTCACAAAGGCATGATCCCAGTATGTAAGAGGAAGTTTGGAGTGAGCAAGCAAAGCTAAGCCCGTTTCAACAACATAGCGATGTTTGCGCTCAACTATGCCATTTTGGTGGTGAGTATAAGGGCAGGTAAACCTATGGACAATTCCTAACTCAGTGAGGTACTTGGTAAAGGGTTTGAATTCTCCTCCTCCATCACTTTGAACTCCTTTAATCTTGCAATTAAATTGAAGTTCAACCATGGACTTGAAGTGAATGAATTGGGTTAAGGTATCAGATTTTAATCGAAGAGGGAAAACCCACACAAATCTGGAAAACGCATCAACACAGGTGAGGAAATAGGTGTAGCCACCTAAAGACTGAATGGGTGCAGGCCCCCATAGATCACACACAACAAGCTCAAATGGGTGATGATAAACAGTGGTAGAGAGGGAGGATGGAAGCCTGTGGGATTTCCCCAGACAGCAATCAGAACATGAGTTTGTGGGAGGTTTATGAGGAATGGGAACATTACAAAGCTTTAAAACTGCTGCAAGAGCTTGGTGATGAGGGTGACCAAGTCTGGTGTGCCATAGAATATATTTGCTATCAGAAATGGAGGAAGAGCAGGGTATAGGAGTATTAGAGTGAGACATATTAAATTGAGAAATATAAGCAGTAGGAGGCAATTGTAAACCAGAAGTACTAGGATTCTCATTGATATTAGAAACAGGATTACAGGAGGAGATACAGTTGTAGGAAGCAACTGAGTTACAAGTAGGACTAGAACTAAGATTATTACAAGTGCTAAAGCTAGAACTAAGATTATTACAAGTGCTAAAGCTATTAGACTTGGATGAAGACAAGGCTGGATTGGCAAATCTGTAGAGTCCATCAGCTCCAACAGTGCCACGAAGAAGAACTTCAGAGGAATCCTGCGATTTGACAAGACAGATTTGAGGATGAAATTAAAAAAAAACACGATTATCCTGTGCAAATTTACTGACACTCATGAGGTTCTTAGTTATGTGAGGAACAAGAAGAAGATTGTGAAGAATTAGGGCTGAGTTAGAATGATTAGAGAGAGGGAAATTCATGGAACCAACAGAGTTAATCGACAAACCTTGGCCGTTTCCCATATACACTTGATCAGCTCCAGACAACGAGGAAGCATCAGTCAAATTTGAAGCATCAGGCGTGACGTGGTGAGACGCACCTGAGTCAGGGTACCACCACTGGTTGCTAAAGCCAGCTTCTGATCCTGCATAGAATGCCTGAGGTTGAGGATGCCTGAGTGGTGATGGTCGTGAGGCAGCTGAATATCCAAAGGAAGATGGATTGAAGGGAGTTCGTGGTGCCATGATATAAGGACTGAAGGGAGCTCGTGGTGAGGGAAGAGCTGGTGCGCCGGAATAAGCATATCTATGGTAGCATATAGAAGCATCATGGCCAGATTTATGGCAGATCTGACATGACACTTTGCTGAAACGACCACCACGTCCAGAACGGCCACCACCACGGCCATTTCGACCACCACGTGAACTGTGACTATGACTTTCAGAGTTGGCAGTCACATGACTGGTTCCAGTAGGAAAGTCAGAGTTCGAATTAGCACCAGAGAGATCAGGTGAGGGCAAAGATGACGCCGGCGAAGCCTGTGTGAGATTCACGGTCACAGATTCAGTGAGAAGAGTTTTGCGATTCTTTTCGATTCGCGATTCGTGTGCAAGAAGACTCGACTCAAGTTCATCCAATGAACACAGATCTTCCTTGCTATTTATCGCAGCAACAATAGCATCGTACTCTTCAGGGAGAGCGTCAAGAACCACTTCAATTAGGTTACGAAGTGGAACATGATCGCCGATCGAGACAAGCGACTCACTAATTTCACGAACACGGACAATGAAATCAGTGATGGTGCGAGATCCTTTCGTCAGATTTCGTAACTCAGATCTGAGTTGACGTGCCTTGGTGGTGAGCAAGGTGTTGAAGTAACGCTGCACTTCAGACCACACTTGCCAAGAATAAGTGCAATCAACGAGTTTCGGAAGGAGAGAATCGGAGATTGTTGAGAGAAGCCAGGTGCAAATAAGCGCATCTTGCTGTTCCCAGTCAAGAAACGCTGGATTTGTGCCACCGGAGACAGGATCGGCACCGGGAAGGAACCGTGGAGGCACAAGCGGAGCCGTTACGAACCGCTGAAGTTTGTGGCCGCGAATCACTCCATCGATTTGCTGTTTCCACTGTTTGAAATTCTTATCATCCAATTTAACGGAGATAAGATGAGAGAGCTTAACATGAGCGGAGGGAAAACCGCCTTCAGAGTTGAACGGTGACGCCATGGAAGCGAGGAGATCGAGAAAGAGAAAAAGAGAAAGAAAAAAAAATAGCTCACGATACCATGTTAGAATGATAAAGAGAGAGAAGAAGTGGAAATCTGTTATAATATTCCCATTAAATGAATGTAGTACAATAGGTCATATATATAGAAACTAGAGTAAGTGGCTGTGACTCACAGTGTGACAGCTCAGTGACTGTGAGTCACAGTAGGACAGCTCACCAATAACAAGGAAATAGAAAACTATATATATAAACCTATATCACTAATAGTAGTTGCTGTTGCTGTGGGGGAACAACTTGCTGCCTACCTGGCATTTGTCTCTGAGAACCAGGAAACATACCCTGCATATTGGAATTCTGACCAATAGAATTACTCGCAGAATTTTGCCCAGGTTGTTGCGTGTTGGAATATAGGCTAATATTCTGGCTGGGAGTCTGGGATAGAGTCGATACCGATAGCAGGTTAGGTTGAGGAGCAACATGATTTTGAATGGTTTGGGGTAAAAGCTGCTGATGAGGATTAGAATGTTGTTGTCCTGGATTGAGAGCTTGAGATTGTAAAACAAGTCCTGTGATAAAGGAAAAGAAAACAAATATGGATTACCACAATATTTAACATGAAAGCACCATTTTGATTTAATAACACATTTAGAATCACTAAGAAACAATGCTATAATATAAAACTAAACTCATCAAAAATCAGTAAACAAATTCTTTAACAGCTTATAATATTATTCACAAACCATGCCAAGCAAATACAGAACTTCTATTTAGCTTTCTCAATATTTACAAACATATATAATTAAATATGATTTGCAAACTTTAGTACCATACCCGAATACGACCACGGAATCCCCAAATAATGCTTACCTTGATCGGGCGGTTTATTGCTAGGGCCTCCTTCATTTGATGTCATATTGCTGGCAATGGTGCTTTGAGATTTGGTCTCCATTGTAAGCATTTTTATAGAAATCTTGCGGAGATAATCAGACTGAAAAGAAGGAACACAAGTAGCGAATTAAAAATTGATGTTCAACATAATGGAAACCTAACCTGTCTTTGAGGATGAGAAAGAGAAGATGGGAGAAAATCGCAATGTTCTTCACAAAGAGAGATCTCTTAAGACTAGCTAGTTAGTTACATAGAGAATAACAGTTTGTGAGAACAATTGTTCAATAGGCTATACACAGTATACTACGATACAGCATAGTTGCATGGGTACCCATAAATGAAAGTGGAAGTTGCACATGTACCTTGCTTGTGGCAACAGTATAAATCTTATCTTCAAACTTTTGAGCAATCTTCCAAAGTTCAAGTAATCCCTCATTCCCAGAAACGGGAACGTGTTTTTTCAGTGTGTCCGTTCTACAAATGAATAGCAACATTACTTTATATTTAGATAGCTAAAGTGACAGAGATTGTTTATACAAAGCCATAGTAAATGATTGGAAAACTCGATTAGTATATAATATTAATATTTTAATATTCAGCTATCCCCCATTCAAGAAGTACTCTAGTTATAGCCTATTAAGAAATATGGTTGGGTCTAACTCAACCCTACAAAATCGGTTGGTAGAGTGAGGATTACTCCCATTTATAAACACATGTTTAAGCCATATATTGTCCGATGTGAGACTCTTAACACACCCCCTCACGCCCAGGACCGGACATCTGGAGCGTGGAAATAAATGGTAGGTGACCCGATAGCGGAAACCATAGAAGGTGGCCCACCGGATCTTAAACGAGACTCTAGATACCATGTTAAGAAATGTGGTTGGGTCTAACTCAACCCTACAAAACCGGTTGGTAGAGTGAGGATTACCCCATTTATAAACACATGTTTAAGCCAAATATTGTCCGATGTGAGACTCTTAACATAGCCTATTATGAAGCACTGACACCTCTAGGCATAGGCGTGTTGCGGTGTCCAACAACACTCGTACAACACGTCTCGAAAAAGTCAGATAAGTGAAACTCAAATATTATCGTATACATAGCGGTGTCGGTGTCCTATATTTTTATATTATCGGTGTCAGAGTGTCCGTGTCGGAGTCTGTGCTTCATAGGTTACAGCACAAACATGCTAAAAATCATGCATAGAACTTAAAATTATCTGGAAGTGATTTGGATTAGCAACATTCATCTTCCATTACAAAGGTTAATTGGATATAATTGCATCTATAGAGCAAACAAAAGAAATATTCTTACATTTTGTTGACAATTCTTTGACGTGATTCAGGAACCAGTTCAGTTCTCCAATCAATAGAATCGAGAGTGGATTCAGAACCTTGATTAGGTTTCCAATTATTGGAATCCATAGAATATGAATTATCTGAAGAACAAGAAAAAGTACAGTCATAAGCAAAATTCTAAAAAGACACTAGCTAATGGTGCAGTAAGCTAATCGCGGTGGTGCGGGGAGGCCGCTGGCCGCAACATAGATGCGATGTGACGAGAACGACACGGCGCATATAGCTTCTGTTGCGGAGTTTCGCGTCCGCTACGGCGAAGAATGAGAGTAGAAAGACGAACCAGCGTCGTTCTAGAATTGACGTAGCTGGTGCTAGGTTAAACTTTGGCGAGTTTTACAAGGTGACACAATGAAATATTGAATGGATCGTTTTTCACTCTTTTGTTTATAAAGGGTCGGCTGGGTTCAAATGATGGGGAATGTAGGAAATGGATTTTAGTGAAGGGAGGGGAAACCAAGGTGAAGTGAGGGATTTTTTCAAACAATGTGTTTTTTTAGATAAAAACTATAATATACTCCCTCCGTTCTACAATGAGTGACTTATTTGAAATAAAATAGTGTCTCAAATGCATGATTCATTTTAATTTTCAATACAACTTTTCATATTTTATCTTCTAATTAGTATTACTTTCATTATTCTCAATACATCATAAGGGTACTTTAGTAAAAATATCATTCTCTCTCCTTCATTTATTCCTTTTTTCTTAATTTGTGTGAAAAGTCAATCGGGTCACTCATTGTGGGACGGAAGAAGTATTATATGTAAAATGTGTTTTGTGACTCAAATTTCTTTATATATTTAAATTTTAGAAAAAAAAAATAAACATTAATATAGATAAAAATTATAAACCGGTTTTTTTTCTTATTATATTTTTTAATCAAGGAGACTCAAAAAATATATTTCAGAGGGGTTGTGCTTCCCTCTTCTCTCATAAAATTTGAACCAAGCATATTTAATTAGAAATATTTCTTCCTCAACCTCTTCCATTGTCTTCATCTATTACGAACCAAGCATACCCTAAGAGTGAACATAGGTTGGGTTGAACCGAGTTTGACCTAATTCATTATCAAACTCGTTCAAATTTCAATGGAATGAGTTTAAGTAAATACTTAATGCACGATAGGGATTACTAGCACACCCTCGTGAAAATACAATAATACCCCAGATTTTAGAGATGTATCTCCGGAGACATCCCAAACACACACAATCAATATTGATTTTGAGTCACGCCCCAACTGTGTGTATATTTTGTTTTTGAAAATGTATATCCGCAAGCTTTACGGAGGTATATTTTCGAAGCGTACTGAAGCAAAACACATACAAAAAACCAAAAAGTTGCAGTTTGACCAAATAAAATTAGCATTGATAACATAAAATCAACATTACATAAGTGATGTTAACATAAACCAAACATTACATTTCAATATCCAGGTGGACAGTTCAACATCTTTATATTATCTTCGACTGATTTCGAAATCGTCGCATCCACCTCGATCAAAACTTTTGTTTCTAAATGGAAAAAAGTATTTCATATAGCCCTTAAATATGCATTTGTCTTAAGCTAAAAGTTATCGAACTCAATCTTCCCTTCATTATCAAACGACATTGAACGATACTCGAACATTCTGTCGTATATATTTCATATCTGCAAGAGGGGTGTACTCATTGAACTTAAAATCAATTAAGGGTTTTGCGTCATTGAAGTAGACATATGTGACATGCCAATTGATGTTCATTCTGGTGTAATGTGTTTTTGGTATGAAGCATGAGACAAAAACTCATACTTATAGTTGTTGTAGACAAATATGAACCTATGAAATTCTATCTTGTACTAGGGGATGTTTCGGAGATGCATCTCTAGTACCACCCTATTTTGTTATTCCAGAGATGTATTTTCAGAACCACTCAGAACAAAATGAAATTATGTTCCAGACAGAAACATAACCATGTTCTCTATTTACATATGAAGAAGAAGTAAAGAGGATTAGGTGTAGATGATGTATTGTTAAAATTAATAGACCATCAAGATCTAAAGGTGTGAAGTTTGTTAAAATGATCAAACGGTAAATATTAAAAAATTAATAAAGTACATGGTGGACACTCGAAAATATTACCTCACCTAATATATTTAAATTTAAAAGTTAACCGAATGAACCAAATTGACTAACAAAAATGTTTAAAAGTAATGTTCATTCTCGAAACTTCATGTGAATTTTTATCAGTACTGCTAGAATGTCAATGTAACTGATAAATAATAATTATTGGTTTATAAATGTATGGAAAATTAACTCAAAGTGAGAATATCTAGCATAAGAGACAACAGTTATGAGAAATGATTGGTGCTAGTTTGAATTTGCGATGTTGTAGCACCGAAACGTTGAGATGAATTGCGATTGTATCACCAAATCATTGAGATGAATTTCGAGTGTAGCACTGAAACGTTGAGGTGACTTGTTATAGCACATGATCGTTAAGATGAATTCCAATTTTAGTGTCGAAACGTTGAGATGAATTATGATTGTTGTATTGAATCGTTGAGATGAATTTCAATTTATAGTGCCGAATGTTAAGAAGAAACTAACGGAAAAAGAAATTGGGGGAACACGAAATTAGGGTTCATATTTGGAGAGATAGAACGTGATTCAATTCAACCGGTGAAGTTTGGAGAGTGTGAGAGAAGTTTTTTTTTTTAATTTTCAAATGTTTTTTTCTTTTAGTTTTTTAACAAAAGAAAATTTGTTTAAGTTAAATATTTAATAACAAATTTTAATAAAAAAATTTATTTAATAACTAAGTAATAAATTATTATCCAATGGATTTATAAAATAAGATGGATGGATTGAATTCATCCATATGATTTGATGAATGATTTAAATTGAAAGATTTAATCATAATCTACAACTTAATCCCACAAAATTATAATTATTTGAATTGCATGATTTAATCATAATCTGACTCGGATACCGCTGAAAGGATTTAAGAGAGATTTTTCAAAAATTTTGATCCTTTTAGCAGAATAATCCTGATAAACAAATCTTGATTAAAACATTAATCACAAATCAAACTCGCCAAAATAAGGATTTAAGAATTATCTCTTGCAGTGTATTTTATCTTTGATCATGAACGGCGGAAGATACTGACGTCTCTACGTAGTCCACGCGAGTGCAAAGTGGAAGGTGGTGCTAGTCGTTTTCAGAGAATGACAAAATTGACAATTAGGATTGCAAGTGAAAAAACTTTTCTATTTATAGAGAGCTACTAAAACATTAATGCTCTTATTTTAGACTTTTCTAAACTAATCTCAATCTTATTTAATTAAACTATTTTATTTAAATAAATATTATTTATATTTAATTAAACACTTTTAATTAAATAAAATATTAATTAATTAAATTATATCATATTTAATTTAAGGGTTAAATAGTTTTTTGGTCCCTGTACGTGTTTTTGTTTTTCGTCTTTGTATTTTTTTTTTGGATAAAGTCCTTAAATGTTGAATTTTATTTGATTTTAGTCCCTAAAGTTAAAATTCGTAAGAAAATCCGCAAGTTTCCCGTGAATTTCAACTTTAGGGACTAAAAGTAAAAGGATTTTAACATTAAGAGATTACTTCCAGAAAAAAAAATACGGAGACGAAAAGTTCATATCAATTATGTAACAAGTCGGTTATAGAGATTAGAAGCTTTTGGGTTTGGCTGGTTATTACTGCAGGTTTATTGAAGACTTTTATAAGTTAGCACTTCCGTTGACTCAGTTAACTTGCAAAGGTAAAGCTTTTGTGTGGGATATTCATTGTGAGAAGAGTTTCATTAAAACATACCTGTTTACATAGCCAGAATCATAATCGTTTGGGATTGTCATTACAAATGATTACCGTAGAAAACAATAGAACTTTTAATGAGGACAAACACCCTTTCTTTTGAATATAACCTGCTAAGTCATCTTGTAAAATAAACACTGTAAAACCAAATTGAATGAGAGTCAATGTAGCGATGAGAACATAATGAGACCTTAAATCAAATTGATTTATTGTAATGTTACATAAATTATATTTGTAAAAACTATATATATATATATATATATATATATATATATATATATATATATATATATATATATATATAAATCAACAGAAACTGAAAGCAACACATTAAATCAAAATCCACTTTCAAATATATATACCATTTAATTTTCGATTATGTAAAAAAGGATGAGATTGATAGATGAAGAACAAAAAAATCTTACCTTTTCTCCATTGAAATTCGTAACCCTGACACACACAAAAAACGCATCGGAACTAAACCCTAAAAAAACTCATCAGAACTTAATCTTAAAATAAATCCATTTGCCCAAAAATTAGGGTTTTCAAAATTAAACCTTAATTTACCTTGGTGCCTCTATCAAGATCATTGAAAACACACAAATAAAGTATTCAACAGAGATAATCTATTGAGCATTTTGCATTGAAATTGAAGAAGGTGAAGTTAAAATCTGAGAATATGGATCCAGATTATTATAATTGATCCCAACAACAATGGAATAGAATAATAAAACAAACGATAAACACCAAATGAATACGAAATCAATGAAAAATATAAGAACATGAAGTTGGAGAAAAGTATGGTTTTGGTGGAAGATGGAAAGATGAGAAGTTGATTCCAGATGATATTGAATAGGCGACGAAACGGTTTAGAATCAATGCATAGGGCAGAACAAAGTTTTATTGTTTGTTCCCAATGTAAAATTTAATCAATTGTACGTTGGAAGAAGGATTTTTTAGTAATGGAATAGTTCTAAAATTTTAAGTATTTATTGTGACCATTGAGTTGCTCTGCAAGTCTTCACAATTTGTCTTTATAGATTCTAAAATGTATTTTAACGTGTAAAAAATAAAATAAAAAAATAAGAAAATGACACATAAGCAACATTAAATGCCAAAGCTCTAATATTGCAGCAATAGTGCAATTAGTCCTTAATACCCTTTTGTTTAAGTTAAATTAAGAATTTAATCAGAAGGGTAAAAATAAAAATTAGGGGGGTAAGCTTTTAATAGTTAGATATTAGATATTACTCAATTCGTTCAAAATTAAATTGGGGATTTTAAACAGAACTAAAAAATCAGAAAGGTATTATTTTTTGGCAAAATAAAAATAATATTCATAATATAAAATTAATATTACGTTATTATGTTAACATAAAATTAAATATTATATTTTAATATTCAGTTGATCGCTTCAATATCTTCATAATATTTTCGACTAATTTTAAAATCGTCACTTTCAACTTGATCAGAACTTTTATTTCAAAACGGAAAAATGTATTTCATATAGCCTTTACATCTGCATTTGTCTTACGCTCATAGTTGTTGAAGTAAATCTTGCCTTCGTTGTTAATTGACGATGAACGGTACTCGAGTTTCATAATTTTTTTATTATCTCTGTAAGGTAGGAAATTATGCACTTTGTATTGCAGATCAACAAAAAAAAGATGTGTTCATTGATCTTAAACTTTCATCCGAATGTCGCGCTAAAGAATGATACATTTGCGACATAGCATATGAAGTTTATTTGAAACATTTGCGACATTTTTTGTTTGTATGAAACAAAAAAGAAGAGTCTAAATTTATAGAAGTGGTAGACAAATGTAGAGCTCAAAAATTCTATCAAACATTAGTGTTGGTTTCATAAATTCATTTATGATACCACCATATTATTTTATTGGAGATTCATCTCTAAAACCTTTCCAGAACAAAAAAAACAGAACATGTGTATTTTGTTTGACAAATGAACAAATTTTTTGGCAAACAAAATATATTAAAATATTTAAAAATATATATTACACTTTATTAATATTAATACACAGTTACATACACTTAATTTATGACAGAAAAACTAAAATGAATTGAAATATTTGTTGCCGACTAAATATATTAAACTTCATTAATATTAATACTAAGTTGCATACACTTAATTTATTTGGGAGTAAGTGAGTATTTATTGTAGACTTGATGTTGGTGCTACGAATTATCAAAATCTTAACCTATAATTATTTGTTGATGCTTGTTACACGAGGGAAACATGTCAACTTTGTTATATTTATATTGTAAGCCCCGTCAATGGGATAGGCATGTGGCCTTATTAGTATAGATTATATTTTTGTAGATTTATTTCATTGTATTTTCTTACACTTTTGTACCGTAAGTATACATTACCACATCAGCTAGTTAGTGACACTAGTTATTATCTTATTGGACCCTATGTTTATCTGTATATATACTACTTGTAAGCCATTGAATGGTTAATGAGAAATTTCACTTTATCCTAACTATTTACTGTTATCTCTCTCATTCTGTTATTGCTACTACTCTTTCTCTTATTTCCATGGCTGCGTGTGTCACCATTAACATAGTATCAGAGGTTAAAAGCTCTGGTAGCCATCGTTTCTTCAAGATTTTCATCTCTATTGATTGCGTTTCAATCGATTCTCCACCATCCCGTTTTTCGTTTTCTTTCCTTTTCTTTGCTGCTAATCGATTCTTCTTCTTGTACCTTCTGCAATCATTCTTGTTTTTCTGTCAATCTTCCATTGATGGCCTTCCGGAGCTTCAGAGATTTCTCTACAAACTCCTATAATCCCTATTACTTATATCCGAATGAAAATCCGTCGCTTGTGCTTGTTACACCTCTTCTTGATGACAAGAACTACCACACTTGGTCTAGGTCAATGCACATTGCATTGATTTCAAAGAATAAGGAACGATTCATCGACGACACACTACCAAAGCCTCCGGTATCAAATATTCTTTACGCGCCTTGGGTTCGTTGCAATACCATGGTGTTAGCTTGGATTTATCGATCCATCTTAGAGTCCATTGATAAGTTTGTTTTATGGATTGATAGTGTTGTTGATGTATGGAGAAATCTGCAAATTCGTTTTTCACAAGGCGACATTTTCCGCATATCTGATATTCAAGAAGATCTTTATAAATTTCGCCAAGGCAATCTTGACGTTTCCAATTACTTTATGCAAATGAAGGTTATGTAGGATGAACTCGAAGCATATCACCCCCTTACTACTTTTTCATGTGCCATACCGTGTTCATGTGGAGCTCTTGCTTCTGTTTAAAAGTATCGAGAACAAGATTATGTCATCCGTTTCTTGAAGGGGTTGAATGAGAAGTTTACTCAATCCAAGACTCAGATCATGATAATGAATCCGCTACCAGACATTGATAAGACCTTTGCTCTTGTTATTCAACAAGAAAGAGAACTCAACAATTCTCAATCTGTGATTTCCACAAGTACCAGTTCTGAAGATTCCACAGCATTGCATTTGAATGCATCTTCTGGTAATAATTCCAACAGGTATAGCAATAATTCCTTCAAAGGCAAGAGTAATAGTTATGGGGGAGCAAGAGGTCATAATAAAGTGTGTACTCACTGTAATAGGACCAACCACACAGTTGAAACATGCTTTCTGAAGCATGGATACCCTCCCCGGATTTAAAGGCAAAGGTAAATCTCCCTCTTCTTGTAACACCCTTTTCTACCCACAATAATGTTGTAGCAGAAACAACTCAAATATCAGAGTAAAGCATAAAAAAATCACCTCAAAGGGTGCACATTTCTCATTTAATGTAAACAAAGGTTTTTTCTCAAAGTTTCACAAAAAACCTTCACATGGCAGCGGAACTCAAAATTTTCAAATAAAAGGTTTTCAACAAACATCATAATAATCAAAACAAAACCATATCATTAAATGACAACAAAAATAAGGAAACAACATGGTTCGACTCAAAGGACCCCAACCTGATGTTACACTATCAGAGCAAGACCCTCTAGATTGACCAAAAGCAAATAAACTTCAAGGTCCTCGAAAGCATCCACAGCTAAACCTGATCACCTGCACGTTACCCACGTGGAGACAACATTCAAACAGGCAGGGTGAGTAATCACAATCCATAATAGTCATTATAAAACAAGATATACATAAAATGGCATTATCTTCATATACAACATCATCAGGGTCATCATCAAGGAAAACATCAGGAAACACCATATCACAAATTCATCAATGCCACATAAAATGCAATTCATAACAAGACTCATGCATGTGGTACCAGTCGTCATAATCGATGGACACTAGGCCATAACCCCTCCAAAGATCCCCGTCAATAGGACCGATCCCGTAATCGGAACCGGAGCACGTCATAATTACCTTATATCCGCACAATGGGAATGAAGCGTCGTCACAGAGTATGCATATGAATGTATGATACACAACATCACTAATCATCATCATCAAATAAACATCATAATGTGCATCATCATTCATCCATTCTCATATAAATCATGTCATCATATATTCATCAAAACATCACAAATCAACACCTCAATATCATCAAGGACATCATGGTAAATCATCATAAATATCACAACATCAAACACCAGAACAGCACAGCAACAGAAACGAAATTTCGTGAACAACAGACGTTCACTCCAGGATTCACTAGGCGAACCTGTTCGCTAAAACCTTCGCTTTGTGAAGCGGCCAGCGAATCCCACAGACACCACACCAAGATACCAGAAAACACCCTCTGTCATACTCACTGGTTTATTCGCTGTGCGAAGCTACTCGCTGATTCATTCGCTTAGCGAGACTTCCAGCGAATCGCCACTTCCACTCCAGAATCATCTCAGTACCTACACTCATGTTATCACGCATTCGCTGCGTTGCTCGCTTGGCGAGCCTTGGCGAACATTCGCCTTGCGAAGCGATGGTTCGCTTAGCGAACTTGCGATTACAGCAAATCGCTGCTACGCACCAGTAGTTCCACAGCCTCAAAGGTACCTGCGATTACAGCTACAAATGACCCAAAAATATCCCTATAATAGTTCTAATGCATCACAGAAATCAAAGGCATAAAACCCACGTCTATTAGGTCGATTCAGGACACCTCGGGGAAACCTTAAATCCCTTAAACCTTCAAAACTCTCAAGCTTCCTATAAACCCCATAAATCCCTTTCTCATACAAAATCTCACATATTGTCAAAGAGGGTTTTGCCACGAAGGATTATTTTTACCTGAATCAATTCAACCCTTAATAATCCCTCATCGATTCTCAAAAATACCTCTAAATCATCAACAACTCATAAACCCTTCAAAAACCCGAAAATCCCTAAAATCCACTTTAATTACATTGAATCCTATAATGAAAACAATGAAAGGTAATTACTCCACATACCTTAGATTGTCGATTTGAAGCTTTCTCTCTGAGTCTTTGGAAACCTTCTCGTATTCCTCGTCTTTTTCCTTTTCCTCAGAGCTCTCACCTTCTTTTCACGTTCACCAAAAATGAATCCTATCCTCCAAATCCTCCTTTTATATTCTCACTAACCCTTGGGCCTCAAAATTGGGCTTTCTCCATAATGCCATCACTAATTCTCCTCAAATGTCCACTTTGCCCTTAATTCCTCTAATATTATTTAAAATAAATAATAATACAATGTATTCCGTAATATATACTATTATTTAATTAAATAACCAAAACTTCCCAAAATCACCGACATCGACACAAATCATAGATATTCACGACTATAATATTTAAATAAATTAAATAAAAATTCTACGAAATTTGGGGTGTTACACTTCTAATTCACAAACTCAATATGTCGCTTCTGTTGAAACATGACAGGTATCTCCCAGGCAGCAGTCCACTCCACCCACGAATGACTTCACTCAAGACCAATATCAAAGCATCATGGAATTACTCCAATAGTCCAAGACCAACCCAAAGGCCAACTCCATTTCCACATCCCCATTTGTCTCGAGTTCTTAATCTAATAATGAAAATGGTAAGAATTCTCATTTTTGGATTCTTGACACATGAGCTACTGAAAATGTAACCTTTGATATATCTAACTTCATCACACGCAAAACCATGTTCCCATTCATGTTAGCTTCCCTAATGGTTCACATGTTACTGCCTCTATTTCTGGCAGTATTGCCATTTCTTCAGCCTTAGTTCTTCAAAATGTGCTATACATTCCTAGTTTTAATGTCAACTTACTTTCTATAGCCAAGCTTGTACAAAATAATGATTGTGTTGTTCATTTCAGTGATAACTCGTGCCAAATTCTGCAGAATCATTCCAAGGAAATGATTGGTACAACTAAGCTACACAGAGGATTATATGTGCTAAATGCATCACACCATAATCATACTTGTAATTCTTCTATACAAAATGATTCTTTTCTTTGGCATTTAAGGTTAGGACATATCTCTACTATAGGGTTATAGCATGTATCAAAAGTATTTCCCTCTATTTCTTCCAAATGTAATAATTTCCCATGTGATCCATGCCATTTTAGTAAACAAAAGAAATTGGCTTTTCCTCATAGTGTTACAACATCTACAGCTCCTTTTGAATTGTTACATGCTGATATATGAGGGCCTTTCTCTACCATATCCATGCTAGGACGTAGATATTTTTTTTAACTCTTGTTGATGGTTTTAGTAGATATACATGGATCGTTTTCTTGAAAACCAAAGATCAAACCAAACAGAGTGTTATCCAATTTCTAGCCCATGTTGAAAATCAATTTAACAAATCATTAAAGTGTTTTAGATCAGATAATGGCACTGAGTTTCTTACACTATCTGATTTTTTCTTGTCCAAAGGTGTGATTCATCAAAAATCATGTGCTTATTCACCCCAACAAAATGGGATGGTAGAAAGAAAACATCAACACATCCTAAATGTTGCTAGATCTCTCTATTTCCATTCTAAGATTCCCCTTACCATGTGGGACTTTTGCATTCAACATGCCATCCACATTATTAACCGGTTACCTTCTCCATTACTCAAACTAAAATGTCCATATGAACTTCTGTACAACCAACCTCCCTCTCTTATCCATCTCAAAGTTTTTGGTTGTTTGAGTTATGCCATTTCTAACCAAATACATAAAACTAAATTTGATCAAAGGGCTAGAAAAATTGTGTTCGTAGGCTTTAAAGATGGCACAAAGGCTATATTTTGTATGATCTGCAGCATAATAATATTTTTGTCTCAAGACATGTATCTTTTTATGAAAATGTTTTTCCTTTTAACCATCATCAATCCTATATTCAATCCACATCTCAGTCCTCTCATAACCGGTCCTTTACATATGATGACCATGACATGTCCCATCAATCTCCCAACTCTACTGATATTTCCACTTTCCTTGATAGTAGTACATCATCCTCTAGTTTACAATATCAGACAAATAATCATACTCCTACAACATCTGATAGTGACCTATCAAACACACAGTCTGTACATCACAACTGTCCTTCTTCCCATACTTCTCCTGCAGACAGTACTTTTTCCATAAATGATCCTGTATCATATACCAATTCTCCTTCTAATACTTTGCCTACTGTAACGCCCCAGTTTTGCCAGTTTTGTTTGTTGAGTCCTTTTTGATTATTTTATTATTATTTTATTTTATTCTCGACTTTTATGCGAAAATATGTTATTTTTCGTCGTGATTATATTTTATCGCGTTTTGGGAACATTTGCGAGATAATTGAGTGTAGGGGTATTTTGGACATTTCATAGATATTTTTACTAAGTTAGTAAGAAAGAAAAGAAAATAGAAAAGAAAAGGGAAAGAAAAATAGAGAGAAAGAAAGAAGAAAGAAGGAAAAAGAGAAGAAAAGAGGAGAAGAGAGAAAATTGGAGAAAGAGTGGAAAAATCATCAAGAACAATTTCTAGGAATCGATTAATCGGGTAAGGGTGCGAAACTCGATTATTCTATGATTGTATATGATTATGTATGTGTTTTGTTGTTGTTTTTGGATTGAATTGGAGAAAATTTCACTAGACCCATATTTGGTAAAATTGAGTAGAAATTGATTAGAATGTGTCAAAATACTTGTTGATTGCATGTTTGATTGGCTATACATGTTTGTGGTGCATTATTACACTTCCATTTATTGTTTTTCTGAGATTTGGATGATGAATTGGAGGTTTTTGGGTGGAAAATCGTGGAACAAATTATGCAGGAATTTTTCTGGTTTTTCCAGGTCATACGCGTATGGGGCATGTTCATACGCGTATGAACCTTGGCGTTACGCGTATGGTGGGCGAGCCATGAGGGCATTACGCGTATGGACCCTGGGCGTTACGCGTATGGTGGGCGAGCCGTGAGGGCAATACGCGTATGGGCTGCTTGTTTTCAGGGCAATACGCGTACGAGAGAGGTCATTACGCGTATGGCGTTTACAACGTGGAATTTGGGAAAAATGGGCTTCTGCCCGTACGCGTATGGCTCATGGGGGTACGCGTACGGCCAGGGGAATGTCAAAAATGTGATTTTTCAAAATATGTTTTCGGTTTTGTCCGTAACTTTTGTTCCGTTTATCCGATTTTTGCATTCTTGGTGTCGTTGGAAAGGTATCGAACTGTACTTTGTGAATATGAGGTTTTGAGAATCGTTAGCCGATTAAATTTGGTCGGAAAATGTGAATAGTGTCGAATCTCGACTTTTGTCGTTTTTAATAGTGCGTATTTGACTTGTATTGTGTTATATGTTTGTGCTTTGGATGTGTATGCCTTATGTGCTGTTGTGATGACGATTTGTGGCCGAGAGGCAAGAAAATGCTAAGTGTGGTATATTGGTGGTTGTGGCCATTTTGGGCAATTGTGTGCATTACTTTGTGTGCACTTGAAATACATGAATATTGTTGATGCATGAGTATTTGATGTTGGCATGAGTCATTAATGTGTCAAGTATCATGATATGTATTCTTGCATGGGAAGATTCATAGATGAATCAGTTTTATAGTCTTACGCCATGAAATATTGGTAGAAGCGATTAATCCCAATTGATTGTGCGCCCTGAAATACTGGTAGAAAGCAATCGGATTGTGCGCCCTGAAATACTGGTAGAAAGCAATCCATAAACGTCGTTCGCCCTGAAATATTGGTTTATAGCGACGGGGAACATCGTAGGCCCGACGGGGAGTTACTCTATGTAACGAGCGATGATTCCAAGAGTTCCTGGGGGACTAATGAATTACAAGATTTGAAGTCGGTACCCGCATGGCATGTGCATAGAGTCGTTGTGTCGGTCTATGTGCATTGCATAAATCATGAGTAATTATGCTTGGAACGTGTTTGATTGTATTGTGAATGATTGATGTGATGTGGTATACGATAAGTGAGAATTGTACCGTGTGATATTATATGCGACTGTTGAGCATTTGTGGTGAGAATGTGTTGCTTGTGTATTTTTGTGTTAATATATATAATTTTATGCAATTATATTATGGTTGTTTTTCTCACCCTTCTGCTGTTTTATAACGCTCTATGAGGCGTTGCAGATTAGGTTTGCTGGAGGTATTCTTTTTGTGAAGCTTTGCATCTTCATTATTTTGGTCGGTCGGCTCTGATATGTGACTCCGGGTAGTTAGGGTGGCCGCGTGCTATTGTTTTGTATATCTGATGATATATTATATTTTGGTTGTACATATGCTACTTGATGTATGACAAACTGTTTATATGTGTATATGTTAATCAGATTTTAGATTTTCCGTTTTATTTCTAATTTCTGAAAAGTGGGTGTAAGGAACGAAGTTTCCTCTGTATGATTGCTACCCCACAGTTGCATATCATTATGGGCAGGTGTTGCATGTTATGTGTATATTTTGGTTACGTTGATGGGATGTCTCCTTTCTATGCCGTGTTTTCAAATGTACTCTGATCAATTTTTGAATTTTTCTTTTAACTGCTTTAAATGCATGCTAATTGGGGGTATTAGATTGGGGGCGTCACATTAAGTGGTATCAGAGCTGTTTGTGTCAGTTTGTGTCAGTTGTGGTTGTTGTGTCTGGCATATTGGGCGAGTTACGTTGGACGAGTTGTTGTTTAACCATAATTTGTTATCATTGGAAACGTTCAGATTATGGCTGGAAGACGTGATGCTGCTATGACTGCGGCCATGCAAGCTATGGCGCAGGCGATGCAGAATTTACCGAATGCTGCGGCGGACGAGGAGTCGCGTAGTATGGATAAGTTTCAGAAGAATAACCCACCGAGCTTCAATGGTACTCATGATCCTGAGGGAGCACAGATTTGGCTGAAGAAGATTGAGAAGATCTTCCGTTTCATTAAGTGTTCCGAGGATCAGAAAGTGCAGTTTGGTACTCATGTGCTGGAAAAGGAAGCTGAAGATTGGTGGATAAATGCTTCTCAGAGGTTTGAGGAGGATGAAATAGTGGTTACGTGGGCTGTGTTCAAAGATGCTTTTCTCGAAAAGTTTTTTCCGGAAGATGAGAGAGGTAAGAAGGAAATTGAATTTCTTGAACTGAAACAGGATAATTCCTCTGTTGCGGATTATGCTGCTAAGTTTGAGGAACTTGTGAAGTTCTGTCCTAATTATAATACAGCGGGTTCAGAGAGGTCGAAGTGTTTGAAGTTTGTGAATGGCTTGAGGCCAGAAATCAAGCAGGGTATCGGTTATCAGGAGATAAGACAGTTTTCAGTGTTGGTGAACAAGAGTCGGATCTTTGATGAGGATAGCAAAGCACGTGCTACTCATTACAAGAATCTGAATGATAAGAAAGGAAAGGGGCAGTTCAGAGGTAGGCCTTATGTTACCCCTGTTGACAAAGGGAAACAGAAGTTTGCTTTTGATAGGAAGCCTAGTGGTGGAGGAATGAATTCTGCTGTGAAATGTTACAATTGTGGTGGTTTAGGACATCGTATATCGGAATGTAAGAGGAAAATGAATAATGTGGATATGTGTGCTAGTTGTGGTTTGAAAGGTCATGTGGCTGCTGATTGTAGGAGGAAGAATGGAGTTACATGTTATAATTGTGGGGAAGTTGGTCATGTTAGTACAAGGTGTACGAAACCAAGACAGGCTCAACCTGGAGGAAAAGTGTTTGCACTAGCAGGAACTCAGACCTCGAATGCAGATCGTTTGATTAGAGGTACTTGCTTTATTAATAATACGCCTTTAATTGCTATTCTTGATACTGGAGCGACTCATTCGTTTATTTCGTCTGAGTGCGCGAAGAGTTTGAATCTTGTGTTGTCTGTGATGGGTGTTGAGATGGTTATTGATACTCCAGCGATGGGATCAGTAACTACTTCTATGGTTTGTCTAAATTGTCCTTTAGCCATTTATGGTAAAGATTTTGTGATGGATTTGGTGTGTTTACCATTGGAAGGGTTAGATGTGGTGTTGGGAATGAACTGGTTACAATTTAATCGGGTTCACATTGATTGTTATCATAAGCTAGTAAGGTTTCCTTCTCTGGAGGAAGACGAAGACTCGAGTTTCTTATCTACCAAAGAGTTGAAGAGACTTTTGGCGGATGAGGCTCAGTTGTTCGGTGTGTTTGCATCGTTGTCGGTGGAGAGTAAAGTTTCTCTTGAGGTGTTTCCTGTTGTGTGTGATTTTCCTGAGGTATTTCCTGAAGATATTTCAGATGTACCGCCGGAGAGAGAGGTGGAATTCTCGATAGATCTAGTCCCTGGTACTAGACCTGTTTCTATGGCACCCTATCGAATGTCGGCATCTGAATTGGTGGAGTTGAAAAAGCAGTTGAATGACTTACTGGAAAAGAGGTTCGTAAGACCAAGTGTTTCTCCTTGGGGTGCTCCAGTTTTGTTGGTGAAAAAGAAAGATGGGAGTATGCGATTATGTATTGATTATCGCCAGTTGAATAAAGTGACGATTAAGAACAAATATCCGCTTCCAAGGATTGATGATCTGATGGATCAGTTGGTTGGTGCTTGTGTATTTAGTAAGATTGACTTGAGATCGGGGTACCATCAGATAAGGGTGAAAGAAGAAGATATTCAGAAGACGGCCTTTAGGACACGCTACGGGCATTACGAGTTTGCTGTGATGCCGTTCGGGGTTTCTAATGCGCCTGGTGTGTTCATGGAATACATGAATCGGATTTTCCACGAGCATTTGGATCGTTTTGTGGTGGTGTTTATTGATGATATTTTAATCTATTCTAAGTCTCGTGAGGAACATGCAGAGCATTTACGTATTGTTTTGCAGGTTTTGAGAGAAAGGAAGCTTTTTGCCAAATTGTCCAAGTGTGAATTTTGGTTGTCGGAGGTGAGTTTTCTCGGGCACGTGATTTCAGGTAATGGTATTGCTGTGGATCCATCTAAAGTAGAAGCAGTTCTACAATGGGAGGCTCCTAGATCCGTTACTGAAATTCGAAGCTTTTTGGGTTTGGCTGGTTATTATCGGAGGTTCATTGAAGGTTTTTCCAAGCTAGCATTACCTTTGACGCAGTTGACTTGTAAGGGCAAAGCGTTCATTTGGGATATTCAGTGTGAAGAGAGTTTTTGTGAGCTGAAGAGAAGATTGACGACAGCTCCGATTCTTATTTTACCTAATCCTAATGAACCATTCGTTGTGTATTGTGATGCTTCTTTAATTGGTTTGGGTGGTGTTTTGATGCAGGAAGGTAAAGTTGTAGCTTATGCTTCAAGGCAATTAAGAGTTCATGAGAAAAACTATCCTACTCATGATCTTGAATTAGCTGCTGTGGTTTTTGTGTTAAAGATTTGGAGACACTATCTCTATGGTGCGAGGTTCGAAGTCTTTAGTGATCATAAAAGCTTGAAATATCTATTTGATCAGAAAGAGTTGAACATGAGGCAACGGAGATGGTTGGAATTCTTGAAAGACTACGACTTTGGCTTGAATTACCATCCTGGTAAAGCTAATGTGGTAGCCGATGCATTGAGCCGTAAGTCTTTGCATATGTCCGCATTGATGGCGAAAGAGTGGGAACTTTTGGAATCATTTAGAGACTTGAGTTTAGTTTGCGAAGTGACATCGGTGAGTGTGAGACTTGGTATGTTGAAAGTTACGAATGAGTTTTTGTTGTCGATTTGTGAGAAACAAAAGCTGGATTTGAAATTTGTTGATTTGATGATGAACGAGAATGAGGATTTCAAGGTTGATAAGTTTGGCGTTTTGAGATTTCGTGATCGTATTTGTATTCCTGACGATGCGGAGTTGAAAAGAATGATTTTGGAGGAAGGACACCGGAGTATTTTAAGTATTCATCCCGGAGCGAATAAAATGTACCAAGATTTGAGGAAGATTTTCTGGTGGTCTGGTTTGAAAAGAGATGTGGCTCAATTTGTTTATGCTTGTTTAACTTGTCAGAAATCGAAAGTGGAACATTTGAGGCCTAGTGGTTTGTTGCAACCATTAGACATTCCTGAGTGGAAATGGGATAGCATTTCGATGGATTTTGTAACGGGGTTACCGAATACTCAGCGAGGGCATAATGCTATTTGGGTGATTGTGGATAGGCTGACTAAATCGGCGCATTTCATTCCGATTGACATCAGTTTTTCTTTGGAGAGGTTAGCTGAGATTTATGTCGGTGTGGTTGTGAAATTGCATGGTGTCCCGTTGAGCATTGTTTCTGATAGAGATCCGAGGTTTACATCGAGATTTTGGGAGAGTCTACAGAAGGCTTTGGGTTCTAGATTGAAGTTGAGTTCGGCTTATCATCCGCAGACGGATGGTCAGACCGAAAGAACTATTCAGTCTTTGGAGGATTTGTTGAGATCGTGTGTTTTGGAACAAGGTGGTACGTGGGACAGTTATCTTGCTTTGGTTGAGTTCACGTACAATAACAGTTTCCATTCTAGTATTGGAATGGCACCTTTTGAGGCTTTATATGGGCGAAGATGTCGAACGCCGTTGTGTTGGCACGAAACAGGTGAGAGTTCTGTGGTTGGACCGGAATTGGTGCAACAGACGACGGAAAAGGTAAAGTTTATTCGTGAGAAAATGAAGGCTTCTCAGAGTAGGCAGAAGAGTTATCATGATAAGAGACGGAAGGATCTTGAGTTTCAAGAGGGTGATCACGTATTTCTGAGGGTTACGCCGGTTACGGGTGTTGGTCGTGCTTTGAAATCTAAGAAACTTACTCCTCGATTTATTGGTCCTTACCAGATATCTGCGAGAGTTGGTGCTGTAGCGTATCGGGTGGCGTTACCGCCGAATCTGTCGAATTTGCATGATGTGTTTCATGTTTCGCAGTTGCGGAAGTATGTTTCAGACCCTTCACATGTGATTCCTATGGACGAGGTTGAGGTAAGAGATAACCTTACGGTCGAGGCATTACCAGTTAGTATTGTGGATCGCGAGGTGAAGCGGTTGAGGGGTAAAGAGATTGCACTTGTGAAAGTGGCGTGGGGAGGCGCTGCTGATGGTAATCTGACGTGGGAGTTGGAGAGTAGGATGCGAGAGTCGTATCCAGAGTTATTTGAATCAGGTAAGATTTTCGAGGACGAAAATTTCTAAGTGGGGGAGAATTGTAACGCCCCAGTTTTGCCAGTTTTGTTTGTTGAGTCCTTTTTGATTATTTTATTATTATTTTATTTTATTCTCGACTTTTATGCGAAAATATGTTATTTTTCGTCGTGATTATATTTTATCGCGTTTTGGGAACATTTGCGAGATAATTGAGTGTAGGGGTATTTTGGACATTTCATAGATATTTTTACTAAGTTAGTAAGAAAGAAAAGAAAATAGAAAAGAAAAGGGAAAGAAAAATAGAGAGAAAGAAAGAAGAAAGAAGGAAAAAGAGAAGAAAAGAGGAGAAGAGAGAAAATTGGAGAAAGAGTGGAAAAATCATCAAGAACAATTTCTAGGAATCGATTAATCGGGTAAGGGTGCGAAACTCGATTATTCTATGATTGTATATGATTATGTATGTGTTTTGTTGTTGTTTTTGGATTGAATTGGAGAAAATTTCACTAGACCCATATTTGGTAAAATTGAGTAGAAATTGATTAGAATGTGTCAAAATACTTGTTGATTGCATGTTTGATTGGCTATACATGTTTGTGGTGCATTATTACACTTCCATTTATTGTTTTTCTGAGATTTGGATGATGAATTGGAGGTTTTTGGGTGGAAAATCGTGGAACAAATTATGCAGGAATTTTTCTGGTTTTTCCAGGTCATACGCGTATGGGGCATGTTCATACGCGTATGAACCTTGGCGTTACGCGTATGGTGGGCGAGCCATGAGGGCATTACGCGTATGGACCCTGGGCGTTACGCGTATGGTGGGCGAGCCGTGAGGGCAATACGCATATGGGCTGCTTGTTTTCAGGGCAATACGCGTACGAGAGAGGTCATTACGCGTATGGCGTTTACAACGTGGAATTTGGGAAAAATGGGCTTCTCCCCGTACGCGTATGGCTCATGGGGGTACGCGTACGGCCAGGGGAATGTCAAAAATGTGATTTTTCAAAATGTGTTTTCGGTTTTGTCCGTAACTTTTGTTCCGTTTATCCGATTTTTGCATTCTTGGTGTCGTTGGAAAGGTATCGAACTGTACTTTGTGAATATGAGGTTTTGAGAATCGTTAGCCGATTAAATTTGGTCGGAAAATGTGAATAGTGTCGAATCTCGACTTTTGTCGTTTTTAATAGTGCGTATTTGACTTGTATTGTGTTATATGTTTGTGCTTTGGATGTGTATGCCTTATGTGCTGTTGTGATGACGATTTGTGGCCGAGAGGCAAGAAAATGCTAAGTGTGGTATATTGGTGGTTGTGGCCATTTTGGGCAATTGTGTGCATTACTTTGTGTGCACTTGAAATACATGAATATTGTTGATGCATGAGTATTTGATGTTGGCATGAGTCATTAATGTGTCAAGTATCATGATATGTATTCTTGCATGGGAAGATTCATAGATGAATCAGTTTTATAGTCTTACGCCATGAAATATTGGTAGAAGCGATTAATCCCAATTGATTGTGCGCCCTGAAATACTGGTAGAAAGCAATCGGATTGTGCGCCCTGAAATACTGGTAGAAAGCAATCCATAAACGTCGTTCGCCCTGAAATATTGGTTTATAGCGACGGGGAACATCGTAGGCCCGACGGGGAGTTACTCTATGTAACGAGCGATGATTCCAAGAGTTCCTGGGGGACTAATGAATTACAAGATTTGAAGTCGGTACCGCATGGCATGTGCATAGAGTCGTTGTGTCGGTCTATGTGCATTGCATAAATCATGAGTAATTGTGCTTGGAACGTGTTTGATTGTATTGTGAATGATTGATGTGATGTGGTATACGATAAGTGAGAATTGTACCGTGTGATATTATATGCGACTGTTGAGCATTTGTGGTGAGAATGTGTTGCTTGTGTATTTTTGTGTTAATATATATAATTTTATGCAATTATATTATGGTTGTTTTTCTCACCCTTCTGCTGTTTTATAACGCTCTATGAGGCGTTGCAGATTAGGTTTGCTGGAGGTATTCTTTTTGTGAAGCTTTGCATCTTCATTATTTTGGTCGGTCGGCTCTGATATGTGACTCCGGGTAGTTAGGGTGGCCGCGTGCTATTGTTTTGTATATCTGATGATATATTATATTTTGGTTGTACATATGCTACTTGATGTATGACAAACTGTTTATATGTGTATATGTTAATCAGATTTTAGATTTTCCGTTTTATTTCTAATTTCTGAAAAGTGGGTGTAAGGAACGAAGTTTCCTCTGTATGATTGCTACCCCACAGTTGCATATCATTATGGGCAGGTGTTGCATGTTATGTGTATATTTTGGTTACGTTGATGGGATGTCTCCTTTCTATGCCGTGTTTTCAAATGTACTCTGATCAATTTTTGAATTTTTCTTTTAACTGCTTTAAATGCATGCTAATTGGGGGTATTAGATTGGGGGCGTCACACCTACAGCCAGTCCTATCCACATTAATACCACACCTTTATCCATTGAATCCTCTGGGCCATTAACTTCTCCCAATACTGACCACAATAATCCACACAACATCACTACTTATAACACTAATGACCCTCCTCTTAGGAAATACCCTCCTAGCTATCTAGCAGACTACCATTGCTGCCTTGCTAAAGATAGTCCATCTAACTCCTCACCTCCTTCTTCACAAATTGTCTATCCCCCTTCCTCTGTCATTTCATATGACAAATGTTCCTCATCTTATAAAAACTTTTGTCGTGTCATTTCTTCTAATCCTGAACCTGCCACATATAAACAAGCCATAAAACATGGCTGTTGGGTAAAGGCCATGGGTGTGGAGCTTAAAGCTCTTGCAACGAACCAAACATGAACTGTGGTGGATTTGCCTCCTGGTAAGGTACCTATTGGGTGTCGTTGGTGTTATACCCCAAATTTGTCCTACCTGTATATTTTTCATCTGTACATCCACCCACTAACACTATTCAGAAAATAAAAAAAATCCATCATATCCATCTTTCTAATTCAATTTCCACTTCCATAAATACTTCTAATCCCCTCTTTTCTCCTAAACCATTTCAATGTTGATATTTCCAAAAATTCACTACCAATTTCATTTTAAGTGATGTACATCATTTTGCAACTCAAGAATTAAGCACAATTCAAAAAATTTCATTCAAAGTCCATTTACAATGAGATATTGTACAAAATAATCCCAAGCCCATTTCTATTTTCTTTACAAGCCCATTTCAACAAAATTAAAAAAAAGTCATAAGTTAGATGTCCATTACATTCAATTTGTCGTGTTCTTATCAAAGTCTGTAACGCCCCAGTTTTGATCGTTTTATTTAATCGAGTCGATTTAATTATTTTGAGTATTATATTATTTTTACTTATGACTTTGGTGTGATAATATGTTGTTTTGTACTGTTATTATATTTTATCGCATTTTGGGATCGTTTGGGAGATAATTGAGAGTAAGGGTATTTTAGTCTTTTCCCTAATTATTTACTAAGTTAATAAAGAAAAGAGAATAGAAATAGAAAGGAGAGAAAAATAGAGAGAAAGAAAAGAGAAGAAGAAAAAGGGAAGAAAGAAAAGAAGAGAAAGGAGAAAAAGAGAGAAAAAGAGGAAAAGCTTGGAAACTCAAGAATATCACTTCTAGGAATCGATTTAATCGGGTAAGGGTGTGAAATATTGTTATCCTAACTTTGTGTATGATTATGTATGTGTGATTGTGTGAAGGTTTTCTTGTTTTCCCATAGTTTTCCAATTCTAGGTCGAAAGGAGAAAAATGGATATAAATCGATGTTTTCACGGATGAAATTCGGAATAAATCGCGTAGTAGAGTCGTGTGATGTTGGGCCCTGATTTAGTGTGATCGTTTGATTGAATCGAGTTGAATTTATAACTTTTGAGTTTTTGGTATATATTGAGGTTTTTGTGTAAATTGAGGTTGTGATCGAGTGAGAGTGTTTGGATATGTCTGGTAACATTGGTATAGGTTGATATTTCATCGGGTAAGGTTTGGGTTTAATCGGGAATGGTTATTTGCGTGTTTTTCTGCGGTTTCGATCGAGTTCGAATTTAGAATTCAATGATAAAATTATGTTTTAAAATATTTCAAAAATGGAAAATTTGTTAGATGGATTTTTAATGATGGAAATATTGTAGTATGTCGAATTCTGAGATCGCAGCTTTTTACGGAATCGAAATCGGAGGTCCGGAAGGCTTCCGACGATGAAAAATGCAATTTCTAGGCCCTGACACGGCCCGTGTCACACTACACGGGTGGCCGTGTCAGCCCACTGACTATGGAGGGTGGAAACGTGAAAAAAATGAGAAATTTGGGTTTTTGAGTGACACGGGCCGTGTCCCACAACACGGACAGCCGTGTCAGGCCTGCTGTAGGTTTTTCTTTCAAAATTGTTTCGATCGTAACTTTTGAACCGTAAATCCGTTTTGGTCCCCGTTTGAAGCGTTGGAAAGCTTATGAAATATTCTTTCTAATAAAAATGGGTTGGAGGTCAGTAGATGATTTATTTAAGTCATGATTTTGAAAAAGTGTTGTATTGTTGGATTTTTACTGTCGTAGTGGTATGCGAATGATGTGTTATCATGCTACATGCTTTTGATATGTAACGTATAGCTTGTGTGCTGTTATATGACGTGAGTATATGTGATAAAATGTTGTGCATGATTGATATGTATTGGTGATGGATGTATGATGTCTGAATAGTGTGTTTTGTCGACTTTTAACCGACTTTTCCGGTAAACCGTAAATTGATTTGTTTGGATACATGTGTATGTTGTTATACCATTGATGTGAATGTAGATGGATTATATGTGATGAATGCATGACTATGTTGTGAATAAGTATGCTTTGCATGAGTGTATTGGTTCATTTTGTAAGTGAAGCATCATGATATGCATTCTTGTGTTGTGGGATTCTAAGATGAATCTGTTGTAACGTCGTATGCCGATATGCGGTTGAAGCGATGATTACAAACGATTGTATGCCCAAGTGGGGTTGTAGCAATCGGATTGTATGCCGAGGTACGGTTGTAGCAATCCTTAAACATTGTATGCCGATGTGCGGTTGTAGCAATGATATTGTATGCCGATGTGCGGTTGTAGCAATCCGTAAACATTGTATGCCGAGGTGCGGTTGTAGCAATCCTTAAACATTGTATGCCGATGTACAGTTGTAGCAATGATATTGTATGCCGATGTGCGGTTGTAGCAATCCGTAAACATTGTATGCCGAGGTGCGGTTGTAGCAATCATATTGTATGCCGACGTGCGGTTGTAGCAATGGTTCCAATAAGTTCTTCAATTGAACTTGAGATGATGAGTCGGTACCGCATGCATCTGCATAGAGTCGTGAGTCGGTCTCTATGAGTTGCATTTGTCATCATTGTATTTGTGCATTGATGAATACACATATATATGTATATGTTGATGTGGAATGAGTAGAATTGTGCAGGTGTGCATGGATGGATAAACATGAATATGCGTGTTTATGTCGAATGATAAGAATTATGAGGAATATGCTTGGTTTTATATATATATATGCCTTGCGATGTATATTGAGTGAGATGTGATGATTGTGACATAGTAAACATAATATGTATGTTTATGCGGTATGATGGAATGGTGAGAATATGTGGTATATGTGTATTTTTATGTTGAGATATATAATTATATGCATTGTTATTATGATAATATTTCTCACCCTTCTGCTGTTTTATGATGCTCTATGAGGCATTGCAGATTAGGTATCTGGCGGTCTTTTTGTGAAACGTGTCTTCATTTTCCTTGTTGGTCGGTTGGCTCTGATATGTAGCACCGGGTAGCTAGGACGTTTTGATCTTTTTGTGATACATTTGCATATGTATCTTGCTGATGAATTTGTGTATATAAACATGATGTTGCTTGTGATCCATATTGGATGATGTATATATATGTTGATGTATATATGTGGTTGTTATTCAATATTTTAGATGTTTCCGCTTTTATTCTAAATATTGAGATGTGGGTATAAGGACTGAGATCGTTTGTTGTTTGAAAGTTACCCCACTGTTGCATATCTTTGTGAGCAGGTGTTGTATGTGTTTAATTTCATGCATAATGTGACATTCTCTTTTTATGTCGTAGTTACAATTATACTCTGATGAAATTTTCAATACGTGCCTAAATGATTTAATTGATTATTTGGGGGTATAGAAAAGGGTGTTACATTAAGTGGTATCAGAGCCAGAGTTGAGTCAGTCCTGTCTGTCTCGTTGTTGTGTTGGTTGAACTGTTGTTTAACCTTTGTTGTTATTTTTGGGAATGATCAGAATATGGCTGGTAGAAACGATAATGCGATGGCTGCTGCTATGGAAGCAATGGCTAGGGCGGTGCAGGGTGCGCCGAATGTAAGTGCTAATGACGAGTTCAGGAAGAATCAACCACCGATCTTCAAAGGAAAATTTGATCCCGATGGTGCTCAACTGTGGTTGAAAGAGATTGAAAGGATCTTCAGAGTTATGGACTGTGCGGAGGAGAATAAGGTGAGGCTTGGATCTCACATGCTGAAAGAAGAAGCCGACGATTGGTGGGTCGGTATGCGTGAAGTTCTTGAGGTGGATGATGAAGAGGTAACTTGGAATTTATTTCGTACTGAATTCTTGAGGAAGTATTACCCTGAGAGTGTGAAGGGGAAGAAGGAGATGGAGTTTCTTGAACTGAAACAAGGTAGTATGTCTGTGGTGGACTATACTGCTAAATTTGTGGAGTTGGTTCAATTCCATCCTCATTATGCTGCGATTACTGTTGAGTTCTCAAAGTGTATTAAATATGAGAATGGTTTACGTCCTGAGATTAAGCAAGCTGTGGGATATCAAAGGATAAGGAGGTTTGCGGATTTGACGGAATGTTGTAGAATCTTCGAAGAAGATAGTAAGGCTCGTTCTACACATTACAAAAGTTTGAATGAGAGGAAGGGAAAGCAACAAGCTCGAAGTGGACCTTATGTAACACCCGTTGATAAGGGCAAGCATAGGGGAAACTTTGATAGGAGGTCTGGAGGAGGAAGTTCTGGTCCCGTAAAGTGTTTCAGGTGTGGCGAATTGGGTCATAAAGTAACTGATTGTAGGAAGACTGTACCGAAATGTTCTAACTGTGGAATCCTTGGGCATGTTGCTAATGATTGTAGAAGATATATGATGAAGTGTTTTAACTGTGGAAAAGTAGGTCACATTAGTCCTAACTGTAGTAAACCGAAACAAGCTCAAGCGGGCAGAAAGGTGTTTGCATTAGTTGGGTCAGACACTACCAGTGCGGATCGTTTGATTAAAGGTATATGTTTTATTAATAGTACGCCTTTAATTGCTATTATGGATATGGGAGCGACTTATTCTTTTATTTCTCATGTGTGTGCAAAGTGTTTGAATTTGTTTATGACTTGTTGGACAAGAGATTGGTAATGCCAAGTTATTGAGTCTGTGTGGCATGGCAGTTGTATATTGTCGATGTTGTTTATTCCCTAGTACGTGATAAGTGTGTAGAACACTATCAGTGCTTTCTGGTTTTTTCTAATCCTTTGTCTTCAGGATTGAGAACGTTATAAGTGGGGGAGAAGCTGGTACTTCTCCAAGTGGCTTCAGGTGAGGAGCGTTGGCTTAGGGTGCCGTTGTTTGACCGATTGTAAGTGTTGTTTGGACAGTGTGGTTTCCGATTCCAAAGGGAATACGGAGGTAAGGTTTATGTCAAGTAAGGCTTGGTGCCTTAGGTGGTTTTGTGCACAAGATGCAAGGAATGTTGTTATGGCTTGGTAAAGATGGTTTATGCCCCATCATGATTGTCGACTGTCTATTGACAAATTGAGGAACTGATCACCCTTAATCTCTTGTTGATAGCAGACGGGGATTATGTTGGATGGAATGGACGTGTCTTTCTGGCTTTGATAGTGTGTGCAATGAATTGTTTGGAATTTAAGGAAATGGTTACAGATTGTTTTGTTGTGTCGATGAAGATTCTTATATCAGAAGATGAGATGGATTAGAGGTGCTGGTATGTGGTTAAGTGGTGAATTCATTAAGGGTCCTTTTAGGTTGGTTGAGTTTGATTAGAATCACAATTGTTGGAATGTTTGATAAGAGTGGTGGTTTGTGTAAGTTGTGGTTTATGTTCTTCGACATTTGAGGATTCGAGGAAGGATCAGTACTATTGTGGAATTGGTTGTAGCTGTGTTATGTTGGATTATAGGAAGTATTATCTTTGTGATTCTAGATTCGAAGTGTTTGGTAATTATAAGAATATTGAATATTGAATATTGAGTTGGTTTGAAAGAATAGAGACAACGAGGATGATTAAGATTCGTGGCGAGTCATGAATTGGTTTAGGATTATCCTTGGGGAAAGGATGTTGTTGTGCCTGATGTGTAAGTCGGAAATTTTTATGCGTGTCTGTTTTGATGGTCAGAGAATTGGAATTATTTGAGTAGTACAGAGGCTCGTGTTTAGTGTGGTTGGATATATTGGTAGTGAAGAGTGATTTTTGGTGGATATGAGAAAGAGTTAGGTTTTGAGCGTGAGGTTGATAGTCTTGATGGTTTCGGGTAATCAGAGTGCGCGGCGGAAGCGTGATGTGGTACATTTTGTATTTGAGAGTGAACTAGCAAGTTGTGCTTGTGTATTCTTTGAGTTGGGAGTTGGTCGGCAAGTGCATTGTATGGGCTTTGCGCCTTGTCGTTGTTGTTGCTGCTGTTAGCCAAGTGGTTAGTCAGTTGTGTTATTTGTGGTGTGCTTTTGGTTGATCTAGTGTTTGTTTGGTCGGATGCGAGGGCCGTGTTTGGAGTTGTTGAGATCGGTTATATTTTCGAGGACGAAAATTTCCAAGTGGGGGAGAGTTGTAACGCCCCAGTTTTGATCGTTTTATTTAATCGAGTCGATTTAATTATTTTGAGTATTATATTATTTTTACTTATGACTTTGGTGTGATAATATGTTGTTTTGTACTGTTATTATATTTTATCGCATTTTGGGATCGTTTGGGAGATAATTGAGAGTAAGGGTATTTTAGTCTTTTCCCTAATTATTTACTAAGTTAGTAAAGAAAAGAGAATAGAAATAGAAAGGAGAGAAAAATAGAGAGAAAGAAAAGAGAAGAAGAAAAAGGGAAGAAAGAAAAGAAGAGAAAGGAGAAAAAGAGAGAAAAAGAGGAAAAGCTTGGAAACTCAAGAATATCACTTCTAGGAATCGATTTAATCGGGTAAGGGTGTGAAATATTGTTATCCTAACTTTGTGTATGATTATGTATGTGTGATTGTGTGAAGGTTTTCTTGTTTTCCCATAGTTTTCCAATTCTAGGTCGAAAGGAGAAAAATGGATAGAAATCGATGTTTTCACGGATGAAATTCGGAATAAATCGCGTAGTAGAGTCGTGTGATGTTGGGCCTTGATTTAGTGTGATTGTTTGATTGAATCGAGTTGAATTTATAACTTTTGAGTTTTTGGTATATATTGAGGTTTTTGTGTAAATTGAGGTTGTGATCGAGTGAGAGTGTTTGGATATGTCTGGTAACATTGGTATAGGTTGATATTTCATCGGGTAAGGTTTGGGTTTAATCGGGAATGGTTATTTGAGAGTTTTTCCGCGGTTTCGATCAAGTTCGAATTTAGAATTCAATGATAAAATTATGTTTTAAAATATTTCAAAAATGGAAAATTTGTTAGATGGATTTTTAATGATGGAAATATTGTAGTATGTCGAATTCTGAGATCGCAGCTTTTTACGGAATCGAAATCGGAGGTCCGGAAGGCTTCCGACGATGAAAAATGCAATTTCTGGGCCCTGACACGGCCCGTGTCACACTACACGGGTGGCCGTGTCAGCCCACTGACTATGGAGGGTGGAAACGTGAAAAAATGAGAAATTTGGGTTTTTGAGTGACACGGGCCGTGTCCCACAACACGGGCGGCCGTGTCAGGCCTGCTGTAGGTTTTTCTTTCAAAATTGTTTCGATCGTAACTTTTGAACCGTAAATCCGTTTTGGTCCCCGTTTGAAGCGTTGGAAAGCTTATGAAATATTCTTTCTAATAAAAATGGGTTGGAGGTCAGTAGATGATTTATTTAAGTCATGATTTTGAAAAAGTGTTGTATTGTTGGATTTTTACCGTCGTAGTGGTATGCGAATGATGTGTTATCATGCTACATGCTTTTGATATGTAACGTATAGCTTATGTGCTGTTATATGACGTGAGTATATGTGATAAAATGTTGTGCATGATTGATATGTATTGGTGATGGATGTATGATGTCTGAATAGTGTGTTTTGTCGACTTTTAACCGACTTTTCCGGTAAACCGTAAATTGATTTGTTTGGATACATGTGTATGTTGTTATACCATTGATGTGAATGTAGATGGATTATATGTGATGAATGCATGACTATGTTGTGAATAAGTATGCATTGCATGAGTGTATTGGTTCATTTTGTAAGTGAAGCATCATGATATGCATTCTTGTGTTGTGGGATTCTAAGATGAATCTGTTGTAACGTCGTATGCCGATATGTGGTTGAAGCGATGATTACAAACGATTGTATGCCCAAGTGGGGTTGTAGCAATCGGATTGTATGCCGAGGTGCGGTTGTAGCAATCCTTAAACATTGTATGCCGATGTGCGGTTGTAGCAATGATATTGTATGCCGATGTGCGGTTGTAGCAATCCGTAAACATTGTATGCCGAGGTGCGGTTGTAGCAATCCTTAAACATTGTATGCCGATGTGCAGTTGTAGCAATGATATTGTATGCCGATGTGCGGTTGTAGCAATCCGTAAACATTGTATGCCGAGGTGCGGTTGTAGCAATCATATTGTATGCCGACGTGCGGTTGTAGCAATGGTTCCAATAAGTTCTTCAATTGAACTTGAGATGATGAGTCGGTACCGCATGCATCTGCATAGAGTCGTGAGTCGGTCTCTATGAGTTGCATTTGTCATCATTGTATTTGTGCATTGATGAATACACATATATATGTATATGTTGATGTGGAATGAGTAGAATTGTGCAGGTGTGCATGGATGGATAAACATGAATATGTGTGTTTATGTCGAATGATAAGAATTATGAGGAATATGCTTGGTTATATATATATATATATGCCTTGCGATGTATATTGAGTGAGATGTGATGATTGTGACATAGTAAACATAATATGTATGTTTATGCGGTATGATGGAATGGTGAGAATATGTGGTATATGTGTATTTTTATGTTGAGATATATAATTATATGCATTGTTATTATGATAATATTTCTCACCCTTCTGCTGTTTTATGATGCTCTATGAGGCATTGCAGATTAGGTATCTGGCGGTCTTTTTGTGAAGCGTGTCTTCATTTTCCTTGTTGATCGGTTGGCTCTGATATGTAGCACCGGGTAGCTAGGACGTTTTGATCTTTTTGTGATACATTTGCATATGTATCTTGCTGATGAATTTGTGTATATAAACATGATGTTGCTTGTGATCCATATTGGATGATGTATATATATGTTGATGTATATATGTGGTTGTTATTCAATATTTTAGATGTTTCCGCTTTTATTCTAAATATTGAGATGTGGGTATAAGGACTGAGATCCTTTGTTGTTTGAAAGTTACCCCACTGTTGCATATCTTTGTGAGCAGGTGTTGTATGTGTTTAATTTCATGCATAATGTGACATTCTCTTTTTATGCCGTAGTTACAATTATACTCTGATGAAATTTTCAATATGTGCCTAAATGATTTAATTGATTATTTGGGGGTATAGAAAGGGGTGTTACAAAGTCCATTTTACAGAAAAACAATTACAACTCTAAATGCCCATTGCCTTTTTTTTATTCTTCTTTTCTCTTACAACAATTGTACAAAGAAACTAATAAAAATAAAAAGGAGATACATCATGATATTGAATACGGCCGAGCAACTTTTCTCCACCAAGTCAACAGGCCAACCATTCTATCCAAGCCACAACCATTTCATGCGAGCTTACCACCTTCCACAATTCAAAAGCTGTTACCATATTCACTCCACAACAGCCACTACAACAACATGGTCCAAGCAGCCTTCCCATGACCATCATTCGCACGCACCCTTTCTTTGTACAACAATGCCCTGCAGAATTACCTCACCATTATGCAGCACACAACAAACACAAGCTGCACTTCGCATAAACCTTCAGCTCCCAAAAAATCATTACACAACCTGCGAATTGGTCCCACAACATTTTACGCAAAGCCACAACAAACGATTCGTACGACCTATGACCCCACCTCACAAACAACATGATTCCACCAGCCACAAATTGTACACAATATTCCCTTCCAAAACCTCAAAACAACCCACGCAAATGTTGCTGCTACGCACTCCGTATAAGTTGCATACAAAACCAAAATATCACATAATGAAATCATCCCAACATAACTGCATCTGCAAAACCACACGCAACCAATACAACAAACTTCCAGCTCACATTTCTCTTCCCTTTCTACCGTCACAGTTCTCCTATAAATGAAGTCCAATCCTCACTCTCATTCCAAGCTCAAGTAGCCTCAAAACCCCTGCCAAAATTCCTCTTTAACATCCTCCATCATTAACCGTAAAATAACAACAAACAAGTTCTTTCACAAATCAAAACCTCCTTCAACCTAATCCTCTCTCACTCCAACAACCACTCTTCAATCTTCTTTTATTCTTCAACTCACAAAAAAACCAACGCAACCCTTCAATAACCTTTCACAAACCTCCATTTTAACCTTCAACCTTTCCAAATCGAAACAAATCTTCATATCTTAATACCTTCGATCGATCCAAACCCAATCACACACAAATCCAGAAACAGATCACAACCAAAACAGAGAGAAAGATTCATGAGATGTAGAGGGATATCAAACCAAAACAGAAGAACCAAGATTGAAATGGAAATACAAACCTGAAGCAAGAAGAGTGATTCGAAGAGATTGAGAAGAACCGAAAAACAGATTGAGCAGAGAAGGTTGAATACCACTATCGTTGGTCTTGTTTCATTTTGTTTCAATGTGTTGATAATGCGATGATGAATATTCTTCTGAGCAAGTTTAGTTTTTTTTAAAAAAAATTAATTTTGCTTTTAAAGAAAAATATCTGATGTGTTTTCTGCTGAATATTGCTAGAGAGTTGTGTCTTGTTTTTAATTTTTCTTTTTTCTCTTCTAATAAAACCTATTATTAAGTTGTTTACAAGGATATGCTAATCCGTTTGGATCTTGTTCCATGGCCCACAACCAGTTTTTAACCCTTTACTTGTTTTTGTTTTTGGGAACGGTGGGGGATGATGGGCTTTTCATAGCCCACATGATTCCTCCTTTCTTTTCTTACATTCTATGACTATTTGGTTATTCTTAAAATTTTAATCTTGAAGTTTTTAGGGTTTTTAAGTTTTAATTGTTAATTCTTTTTCTACTTTCATTTTGTTTTTCGAGTTCGATTTTATTCAGGTCAATGATATAACAAAAATCATGATTAGTTGATTTATTCAAATCGATTCAAAATCTTGATCAATATGAGGCCATTTTCTTTTTTATTGGTCAATGAAAGTCAAATATCATAGATTATCAATTTCTCAATTAGATATTGATTAAGACGAGACCACTTCGATTTATTTTCTATTTCCATTTCATTTTTATTTCGCATATTCTTCTATCTTCTTTTTCATTTTCGATCAATGAAAAACTTAGATATCATGGAACTTCTTGTTGAGTTTGTGATTAAGACGAGATCTTCACCTTTTCTTTTTGTGTGGCACGATTTCATTGGAGAATGATCCTCAATATCATTTCTCTATCGTGTTTTAGCACAAAGATCAAATGCGTAACCTCCTATAGTGTGATCTTCGTCATAGATCGTGCTACGATGGTTTAGTGCTACATGTCCCATATCGAAAAATGATTCTTCGTGGCCCAAACCGACGTTTGCAAGCCCAATGATGGTTTTTTAACCATCGCGGATCATTCATTCTAACAACTAATCAATTGACCACTAACTTTACTTTCTGTCGATATTATCTTGATTTACCTTCTTGTCAATATTATCTTGATTATTATTCATATTGTTCATATCATATTAATACTTGTTCATCTAACCCTCTTCTTGTTTCTTCTTATTCATACTTCATTCAAAACACATTAATAATTATTGAAACCATAAAAAACTAAATTGGTGGACTGTTGTTGAACCTTGTAGAGAAACCCTAACATTGGAGGTTTTGTCCGACTCATGCTCAAGGCTTAGTTTAGGACACCTTGCACACACACGGCTTCCTCTTGGGCTACCTTACAATGAGACCTTTTATTTCATGTCATCCCATGTACTTTACATGTACCCCGCTCCCATTCCAATGTACGCATTCATTGTTTCTTTGATTGTGGTTTGTTTACTAGGAGCACCCCTAGGTACTAGCATAGACAACCATTTTCAAACTAATTCTCGATTCGTCATCGAGCCCTTTTTCAAAACACCCCCCGTAAGTCGATTGCTCATTAGCATTCGTCATCAACCTAACGCACACACTCTCACAATTCATCGTGGTTTCGTTAATAGGAGCACTCCTAGGGACTAGGATCGATTCTCACACCCATTTTCATCAAACTCTCGATTCGTCGTTGAGCCATTTTCAAAACAAACCTCTTTTCAACCAAAATCTCGATTCGTCGTCGAGCCATTTTCAAATTAACCTCTAACCAAACTCTTTTCAAACTAACCTCTTTGCATACAAATAAACCATTGATCCAACGTCAAGCGGATTTTAAAAAATAAACCTCAAAAAACGACTAATAACTATCGCAATTCTTTTTCAAGGCGAAAATGGGGGTTCAAGTCTTTGATCTCTCTTCGGTTGTTTAGGTGCGGGTTCTCTTACTCGTGTGTGAGCAATTGACGCCTTTAAAACAAACCAACACTCCATTGTTTCTTGGGCGTACCACGAACTACGACTGCTCTGATTCTTTATTCTAGTCCGAATAAAGATACGTAGGCACAAGATTGCAATGATCTTGGCGAGCACACTTTTTCTTTTTCCCCCGTCTGCGTCCACACTTTTTCTTTTTCCACCTTTCCCGTTCACACTTTCATCTTTTTCCGTCAAGCCCCGTAGTCGAACTACGATTGTTCTGATTACTCATTCTCGTCCGGATGAGCATACGTAGGTACAAGATTGCGATGATCTTGCCAAGCACCCTATCCTAAAACCACCCATTTCCCCTTAGCATCGTTCCCTTTTATCTTACCGTTTCACATATATTTTTGAGAAGAAAACAAACAAGCTTAGCTAACGAGTATCGCAATTCGAATCAAGAGGTTCCTGTTAAGTACAACAGAGTTGAGGGGGTGCGCATACCTTCCCCTCATGTAACCGACTCCCGAACCCGGAATGTGGTTGCGAAGACCATGTTCTTATCCCTCCTTAAAGGTTTTCTCGATATTTTCCTTTCCCTCTTTTGGGATAAATAAAGTTCGGTGGTGACTCTGTCGAACCGTTCCGCGCCTTTCGCGCGAGGGTCGTGTCTTCGATTAAGCAATTTTTTCGAGGTGCGACAGTTGGGTATACAAAGTTAAACACAAAGTTGATGGATCCATTGAGAGATACAAAGCCAGATTAATAGCTAAAGGATATACTCAAATGAAAGGTATTGATTACTTTGATTCTTTCTCCCCTGTTGCAAAACTTACTACTGTTAGAGTGCTCTTTTCACTTGCAGCTATCAAAGAATGGTACTTAGAACAATTAGATGTGAATAATGCTTTTTTACATGGGGACCTACATGAAGAGGTTTACATGAGCCTTCCACCTGGACTTTCTGGTTTTGATTCTTCTAAAGTATGCAAGTTACAAAAATCTATGTATGGCTTAAAACAAGCCAGTAGACAGTGGTACTCCAAATTGTCCACTTTTTTGATCTCACTGGGCTATCATCAGTCACAAGCTGACTATTCTCTATATGTTAAACTTGATTCTCCTCATTTTACTGCTCTTCTGGTTTATGTAGATGATGTTGTACTAGCAGGTAATTCTCTAGATGAAATCAAACATGTTAAGCATGTCCTCCATCAACAATTTAGAATTAAGGATCTTGGCCAGCTAAGGTACTTTCTAGGTTTAGAAATTGCTAGATCCACAGAAGGCATTTTTCTCAACCAAAGAAAATACACTATTGAATTACTCCAAGATGCTGGTGTTCTTGCAGCCAAGTCTTCTTCAGTTCCCTTCGATCCCAACATTAAACTCTCCATCAATAAAGGTTCTCTCTTAGAAGATCCTTCTTCCTATAGGAGGCTAATTGGTAGGCTCGCTTATCTCACAAATTCAAGACCTGACATTTCATATGCTGTCCAACATTTGAGCCAGTTTATGTCTCAACCTAGAGTTCCACATTTTCAAGCAGCAGCAAGGATTTTGAGATACTTAAAATCTGTTCCAGCCACTGGGATTTTATTTCCTGCATCTAGTGACTTGAGGCTACTAGGCTTTGCAGATTCTGATTGGGCTCGATGCCCTGATACTAGAAAATCCATCACAGGTTATTGTGTCACGCTTCTGGCCGCAGTGGTGCGGGGAGGCCGCTGGCCGCAACATAGATGCGATGTGACGAGAACGACACGTCACATGTAGCTTTTGTTGCGGAGTTTCGCGTCCGCTACGGCGAAAAATGAGAGTAGAAAGACGAACCAGCGTCGTTCTAGAATTGACGTAGCTGGTGCTAGGTTAAACTTTGGCGAGTTTTGCAAAGTGACACAATGAAATATTGAATGGATCGTTTTCCGCTCTTTTGTTTATAAAGGGTCGGCTGGGTTCAAATGATGGGGAATGTAGGAAATGGATTTTAGTGAAGGAAGGGGAAACCAAGGTGAAGTGAGGGATTTTTTCAAACAATGTGTTTTTTTAGATAAAAACTATAATATATTATATTTAAAATGTGTTTTGTGACTCAAATTACTTTATATATTTAAAATTTAGAAAAAAAAAACAAACATTAATATAGATAAAAATTATAAACCAATTTTTTTCTTATTATATTTTTCAATCAAGGAGACTCAAAAATATATTTCGGAGGGGTTGTGCTTCCCTCTTCTCCCTCATAAAATTTGAACCAAACATATTTAATTAAAAATATTTCTTCTTCAACCTCTTCCATCTTCTGCATCTATTTCGAAACAAAAAAAAACCCAAAAACAAATAATAACTAGGATGAGTAACATCATCTTCACCGTGACACTCTCAATCTCCTTCTTCAACTTCTCAATCTTTTTTGATCTTGTCTCTTTCAAAAGTTCTTTTCCAAATTCTTTCCCAAAATCTTTTCCCAAAGTTGTTGTGAAAGCATTAAAGTAGGGATCATCTAGACCATTGAATTCTGCCAATAAAGGAGAGGCTGATATCTCTGGTGCTGCAGCACCCCCTGTATGTTGCCCAACATCTCCGTTATTACTTGGTTGAATTGTATTCAACATATTTTGTTGTGTTGTTGATAAATCAGACATAGAATTGTGCTGCAAGCTCGCAGTATTGTTTTGTTGTAGAGTTGCGGCAGAACCTTGTAAGTTTGACGGCTGCATTTGAGAGATCATTAGATTTTCATGAGGCTGTAGTGACTGTGGCATCAAAGCCGTATGAGTTGGGAGAAGCTGTCCTGGTTGCAAGGACGAGGTGCCTTTCCTGGGCCTAAATGAATTTATGAGATTTACAATCTGCTTTTCACATGCTCCCAATTTTTCCTTGAAACTAAAAGTAAGGCTGTTCTTAGGAAGCTGTAGGAATAGTATCACGCGTTCCAATATCAGTCTATATTCCCTCAGCTTTTCAATCTGATCTGACTTTGGCTGTTTAAGAGTAGAGTCATACTGATATATAAAAAATGGAAATTATATCAAACAGAGTAACATTAGAAATGTCAATAATTAATTAAGACTTTTAAGGAAAAGTGAACTTTGTTAGAATTTAGAAGAATTTTGTTTTCAAAAAGAAAAAGATTGAGAATAATTTTTAATACCCTTCAGTAACAGGATTCTTTTTAGGGTTAATACCTCTTTTCCCTCTGTCATATTAGTGAAATCCCAAAAACAACTCTGTAAAAAAAAACACAGATTCCATTCCTGTAATTTAAATATTCTGTCATTTTGATCCTTCCTTGAATTTGTTGCATAAAAAAGGTGATGTGGCACTGACACATTGGAATTTTTTTTACTTTAAATGAAAGTGGCATTATTAATGTATTATTTCATTTAATTATATAATCTTATTTATTTAATTCATTTATTTATTTATTTCATTTATTTATTTTATTTTATTAGATGAAACATAAATGGATTTATGTTCAGCTTCTTCTTCTAGTCAAGAATCTCAGCAAGTGACCCCCACCTCCATGTCTAACAACAGCTTCTTCTTCTCATAACCCAAAACTCAGCCATCAATACACTCCTCGCAACTCTTTTTATCTCTGAACCAAAAACAACAACAAACCAAATCGACCCCTCATGTTATTCACCTTTGCCCATCCCTTTCTCTTTCAACCGAACTCACAAACAACAACTACCTCCATCTTTCACCGCGGAAACCACATCTCCCTCAGTCTTCGACAAAACCTCCATTAATTAATCTTCAAAACCCGTCTTCTTCTCCTCCCCCTGTTTCCCTCCTCTACTTTCACTGCCACAATCAAACCTCTTCAAAACCTCTTCTTCCTTAAATCCCAAATCCAAAACCAATCAAGCAGAGAGTGAGATGAGATGAAGAATGAGAACCAAATCGAATCAAACACTCAATCTTCAACCCAAACAAAATCAGAAACTTTTACAAACTTGGGACTGATTTGAATCGGACAATCAGAGGAAACCGCGTGAGATCGAGAAGGTTGGAGGCGACTTTTCTTTTCCGTCGATGCGTGTTGTCATTTTTCACTAATTTTTCTCTCCGATCTACCTTTCCTCCTTCTCCATAAATTCTCCCAAATTACCCAATTTTCTTCTCCACCAAGGTCTCTCCTTTTTTCCAGATTTCGCGACCCATTATTTGCAATTTCATTTTTAGGTTACCCCAATTGTTTAATATCGAAAAAAATCCAAACACATTCTGTCAAAAAAAATCCCCAAACCTTCTCTTTGTTCCTTCAGTTTTATCTCAAAATTTCACCCCAAATTCTTCAATTGTAACAACCCTCAAACCTAATCTTCAAACCTCCAATAGAAGAGATTGAACGAAAAACTCACCCTAAATCCATTTATGTTTCATCTAATTAAATAAAATAAGTAAATGAAATAAATAAATAAATGAATTAAATAAATAAGATTATATAATTAAATAAAATAATATTCATTAATAATGCCATGTTTTAAAAAAAATTCCAACCTGTCACTGTCACATCACCTTTTTTATTGGACAAATCCAAGGAAGGACCAAAATGACAGAATCTTTAAATTATAGTGATGGAATCTGTGTTTTTTTTTACAGGGTTATTTTTGAGATTTCGCTAATATGGCAGGGGAAAAAAGGGGTATTAACTTTTTATAATAAATCTCGTGTCATCAAATAATCAGAAAAAAAAGTTCATATTTAACATATAGAACCGGTTAGCAAGTAAGTAGAGGTACAAAAAATAGGTTAAGTGGCAAATATTTGAGCGTGTGGTTGAAAGTGTTTGTTCTTAGCAATTCTCAACCCTGATTTAACAATATTAGCAGCTTTGATAACTGGTAAGTCAAAGAATCATGAGCATACCTGATGAAGTCTCGTAACAATTTCCTGGAATATTTCATTCAGATCTGGCAAGTAATCTTCTTTCATGGTTTGCAACTGTAGATTGAAACAGGCAAAGTCAAATAATCACAACATTGGTATCCTTGAAATCCCTCATAACACTTCTAGATATGATGTGAGAAGTTTGTTTCAGTTTTTTTTTTTTTTTTTCCTATTGTTGTGTTATCATAAATTGCAAATTTCATTTTCATGCCTAAATTGAGATGATATCTAGAGAGTTAACAGCTTTTAAAGTGAAATTCCAACATTAAAATCCATCGTATATAATAACCCTTCTCTATTTTATGATTTGCTTGACTAATTTCTACAGTCCTTGCAAGACTTTTGTGACAATATAAAAGTCATAAAAAAAATAGCATAGTACCTTTAGGTATAATTCTTCTTGCCAATCACCCCCACTTAGTTGTTCAGTCTGTGTCGTAGAATCGACAGAAGCTACAAGAAATGTGATACAAAAATCAAATGAAAATAATACAATGCTAAGAAAATACATGAGTGATAACCTATGACGCACAGACACCGGACACACAAAGTCAACTCTGACACGTCGGCACCGATAATAATTTGAGAAAATGAATAAATTAAACATAATCACAAGTGTCGGTGTCGGTTTCGGACACCGACACTGATACAAACACACCTTTTTTAGAAGTGTCGGTGCTACGGAGGTGATAACATGTTAAAAATATGAAGGGGCTACATAAGGAAAAACATGCAAGCTCAAGGGATAGCGCCCCACTTAACTCATTGTAATATATAGGTATGGTTAGAAGTTGAGAATATATAGGTTAGAAAGGAAGGAATGGATTAAGGAAAGTAAGTTGATTGAAGGTACGGGTCTCTCAAATACCAGCAAGGAATGTTCCTTTCGTGCATCACCTTCTACCTCTGAATCATCATGATCAGAGAAAGTACTGTTGAATGATACACCATTTATGGTCCCTTCCTATTTTCACTCTAATGCTTGGTCCAGTTCTACTAGAGTACTTTGCATTTGCTAATAGAACTATTGAGTCACAAGGAAAATGATGACAAGTACATACTTGTGGATGTTTCAGGAAGAGCTCTTTGGGATTGATATAATTGTTTTTGCTGATCAAGGACACTTTGCTGTTGATGTAAGGACCCTGATGCTTGGAGACTTTGCTGCATATGTCGTTGCAATTTTTGCAATTGCATCTGTGCAAGCTGACTCTGAATCTGCGACATTAATTGCTGCAGTGAAGCCTGTGGCTGGGACTGCTGCGACTGAGATGGCAACGACTTTGATGCATTGTGTTGCAATTGTTGCTGCATTGAAACCTTTGGTTGTTGCAACATGTGTGCAGAATGATGGTTTGTTTGGATGCCTTGGTTGCCAGAATCAGTTCCAAACTGCTGTTGCTGTAACCCCGGTACATTATTTCCCGACAGTTGATGTGTATTTGTTAGATTATTTTGCTGATTTATTAACAGTTGTTGCAACATTGATGTTTGTTGCTGTTGAGCAATAGAATTCTGTAGCTGTTGCTGCCTAATAATTTGGGAATGTTGTTGAAGCCTAGACTGTGTTGACTGTTGAACATTGTTAGACTGCTGATTTTGTTGAAGGTCAGATAGAATCGATTGCATCGTCAAAGGGTGCATAGCAGATGATGTTTGCATAAGTGATTGTTGAGAGGTATTCAACTGATTTGGATGCAGAAGATTCTGCTGTTGTTGCTGTTGCTGCATCTGAGATAGCACATGCTTCATAACCTGTGTTGACTGTTGTACATTGTTAGACTGCTGGTTTTGTTGAAGGCTAGATAGAAACGATTGCATCATTGAAGGCTGCATAGCAGATGATGTTTGCATAAGTGATTGTTGAGAGGTATTCAACTGATTCGGTTGCTGAAGGTTCTGCTGTTGTTGCTGCATCTGAGACAGCTTATGCTTCATAACCTGTTGCTGCTGCTGGTAAAGAATCTGTTGATTCTGTGGTTGTTGCTGTTGCTGTGGGGGAACAACTTTCTGGCCAATAGAAGTACTGGCAGAACTTTGCCCAGGTTGTTGTATTTTGGAATATAGGCTAATATTCTGGCTGGGGGTTTCGAATAGAGTCGATACCGATGGCAGGTTAGGTTGTGGTGCAATATGATTTTGAATGGTTTGGGGTAGAAGCTGCTGATGAGGATTAGAATGTTGTTGCCCTGGATTGAGAACTTGAGACTGTAAAACAAGTCCTGTGATAAAGGAAAAGAAAACAAATATGGATTATCACAACATTTAACATGAAAGCACCATTTTGATTTTAATAACACGTTTAGAATCACCGAGAAACAATACTAAAATATAAAACTAAAATCATCAAAAATCAGTAAACAAATTCTTTAACAGTATATAATATTATTCACAAACCATGCCAAGCAAATACATAACTTCTATTTAGCTTTCTCAATATTTAAAAACACATATAATTAAATAGGATTGGCAAACTTTAGTACCATACCCGAATACAACCACCGAATCCCCAAATAATATATGCTTACCTTGATCTGGCGGATTATTGCTAGGACCTCCTTCATTTGATGTCATATTGCTGGCAAAGGTGCTTTGAGATTTGGTCTTCATTGTAAGCATTTTTATAGAAATCTCGCGGAATAATCAGTCTGAAAAGAAGGAACACAAGTAGCGAATTAAAAATTGACGTTCAACAAAGAGAGATCTCTTAAGACTAGCTAGTTAGTTACAAAGAGAATAACTGTTTGTGAGAACAGTTGTTCAATAGGCTATATACAGTAAACAACATAGTTGCATGAGTAACCATGAATGAAAGTAGAAGTTGCACAATACTCATCATGAATGTACCTTGCTTGTGGCAGAAGTATAAATCTTATCTTCGAACCTTTGAGCAATCATCCGAAGTTCGTGTAATCCCTCACTCCTAGAAACGGGAAGACGTTTTTTTAATGTGTCCATTCTACAAATGAATAGCAACATTACTTTATATTTAGATAACTAAAGTGACATAGATTGTGTGTACAATGCAACAGTAAATGATTGGAAAACTCAAAAAGCATATGATATAAATATTTTAATATAGCACAAACATGCTTAAAAAGCATGCATAGAACTTAAAATTATCTGGCAGTGATTATAGAGCAATATTGTTACATTCTGTTGACAATTCTTTGACGGGAATCAGGATCCAGTTGAGTTCTCCAATCAATAGTGTCGAGAGTGGATTCAGAACCTTCATTAGGTGTCCAATTATTGGCATCCATCGAATCTGAATTATCTGATGAACAAGGAAAAGTACAGTCATAAGCAAAATTGTAAACTTGGGCGTGTTTTGCAAGATGACACAATGAATCGTTTTTCAGTCTTTTGTTTATTAAAACAAATCTTTATATAGATCGGTTGGGTTCAAATGATGGGGAAGGTAGCAAATGGATTTTACCCAAGGGAGGAGAAACTGAGGTGAGGGATTTTTTTTTTAATTTTATAAGGTAGGAAATGGATTTTAACAATGTAACAGCATATTATACAGTACAAAATTGTAAACATTTTATATTAGGTTAATACCTATTTTGCCACCTGTCATATAGGCGCTTTTTGAAAAACCCCCCTACGAAAAAAAAAGTTGCAGAAATTTCCCTAACATTTGAAGATTCTCTCATTTCTGACCTTCATCACATCCAGTCACCAAATTGAAAAACCCCCCTACGAAAAAAAAAGTTGCAGAAATTTCCCTAACATTTGAAGATTCTCTCATTTCTGACCTTCATCACATCCAGTCACCAAAAAATCTAATGTGTCACACCATGTTGGCTTTTTATTTTTATTTTGAATTATTTTAATGCCACGTGGCACTTTATTTTATGTTTATTTATTATTTAGATTAGAAAATATGTTAAATGTTCAAAAACTTGCTAGATGTAGGATTCAAACCCACCCCCTTTCTCTCATTTCTTCAATAACTTACCATTAGACTAGAAAGCATTTGTTGAAATATTGTCTCCTTTAATTGATTTTAATACATGTTATTCGTTTTTTACTTTTAAATGATGTTAATATATTATAACTAAATAATATATTTAGTTTTAATTTTTTTTAATGTTACATATACTGTACCAATTTTAGTTTATTAAAATACTACAGTTATTAATTTTTCAAAACTAAACTAGACTAATCCTTTATAAAAACTAAACTATTAATGTTTAAACTATTAAAATAAATTTAATTAAACTAACGTTAATATAATTAAGAAATAGATTAGTTTATAAATTTCTAAAATAATAAATACTATAATTAATAAAACGTAAATTAAATTAGTTTATTATTATTAAAACGTAAATTAAATTAGCTACAGTAATTATAAATTTATAAATTAATAAATATTGTAATTAATAAAACGTAAATTAAATTAGTTTATTATTATTAAAACGTAAAATAAATAAGCTACAGTAAATATAAATTTACAATAGTGTAACTAATAAATTTATAAATTAAATTAGCTACAGTAATTATAAATTTATTAATTAGTTTATTAGTTATAAATTTAGAAATTAATAAACTAATTAATAAATTTAGAAATTAATAAACTAATTAATAAATTTTTAAATTAACTACAGCAATTATAAATTTATTAATTTATAAATTTATTAATTAGTTTATTAAATTAGTTTATTAATTACAGTATTTATTAATTTATAAATTTATTAATTAGTTTATTATTATTAAAACGTAAATTAAATTAGCTACAGTACTTACAGTATTTATTATTTTAGAAATTAATAAACTAATTTATTTCTTAATTATATTAACGTTAGTTTAATTTAATTTATTTTAATAGTTTAAACATTAATAGTTTAGTTTTTATAAATGATTAGTCTAGTTTAGTTTTGAAAAATTAATAATTGTAGTATTTTAATAAACTAAAATTGGTACAGTATATGTAACATTAAAAAAAATTAAAACTAAATATATTATTTAGTTATAATATATTAACATCATTTAAAAGTAAAAAACGAATAACATGTATTAAAATAAATTAAAGGAGACAATATTTCAACAAATTCTTTCTAGCCTAGTGGTAAGTTATTGAAGAAATGAGAGAAAGGGGGTGGGTTTGAATCCTACATCTAGAAAGTTTTTGAACATTTAACATATTTTCTAATCTAAATAATAAATAAACATAAAATAAAGTGCCACGTGACATTAAAATAATTCAAAATAAAAATAAAAAGTCAACATGGCGTGACACATCAGTTAAAAAAACGCTGCCACATCAAATTTTTTGGTGACTGGATGTGATGAAGGTCAGAATTGAGAGAATCTTCAAATGTTAGAGAAATTTTTGCAACTTTTTTTTTCGCAGGGGGGTTTTTCAAAAAGAGTCTATATGGCAGGGGGCAAAATAGGTATTAACCCTAAAAAGAAAGAAACCAAGACTTATATCCATACCTACTAATATTCATGGCGGAGGTTACTCCCGCCATGAATGAGAAGAATGTTTCTGCCAATGAAAGATCCTTCACTTCCAGCATTATCATAAAAAATGTCATTTAATTTTCCATCAGCAGTTCTGTAGGGATAGTCATAAGGATTAAACCTAATTCCAATAGGTGTTTGACCAACATTGAAGAGATTGTATTGTTGATGAAGTTCTCTCCTAGAAACCAAGTAAAGTAGTCCCATGAACACAAGAAAACGATGCCACATTCCCAACTTGTCAATAGAGTGTATCATCTATCTGTACATACCATAGTAAAAAAACAACAAAAATTAATATATAGTTAGAGATTATGAGCAAAATATATTTTGTCTAAATTTTGGACTAAATATATTTGAGTTTTCTTGCTTATATTTTGTCAAATCCTTATTTGTACTTGTGGTATTTGGATCGAACTCTAGTGTCGACAAAGGTAGCTTCATGGTTCGACAGGAGTTATGTATGTTGTAGTTGAAGTCTGCTCAAGCATAATGTCGATATATATTAACTTGTAGTTTAAGTTATTATGTCGAATTGAGCCTTGCTTCTAAGCCCAATTGTTAAGTTAGTTTGTATCCTAAGTTAGCTTAGTAGTCTGTAAATAGACTAGTTCTCTCGTGTTGTTAAGAGATGTTAATTGTTGGTATTCACTTGTAATCTTTGAACCCTTATTGAGAAAGTGAATAGAAAAACAGATTTAACCAATTCTTTATTCTTCTTCTTCCTTCTTCTCTCCCTTTTGAAAAAAACCTAATAGGATTTCTTGTGTTTGTTCAAGAAACTCAATCTTTTTCTCATATTTTGGTTTGTTCTTGATGACATCAATTCACAACAAACTGATGCGGTGAGCGTTAAGGAGAAGATCAAGTGTTGCTGTTGTTGTGCTCTTTACCTGAGTCTCATGCTCACTACAAAGAAACTCTCTTTTATGGAAGAAAGTCGTTGACTTTTGAAGATGTTCAATTTTCCTTGTACTCTAAGGATTTAAATGAACGAAAGGAGCACAAGCCATCTTCTATTGGTGAAGGTTTGTCCGTTAAAGGGAAATTCTTGAAGAAAGATGGTAGGTTTGAGAAGAAGAAGGGTAAAGTTCTACAAATTCTTATGGTGGTAATACTCCTACTATTAAGTGTTATCATTGTAACAAGGAGGGTCATACAAGAAAAGTATGCCTTAATCGACTGAACAATCATGGTGGAAAGGATAATGGTAATTCAACCATTGTGCAAGATGGTTATGAATCATCTGATGTCCTGGTGGTTTCAAGTAGTGACTCTAGCAAGGAGTAGATTATGGATTCAGGGTGTACTTAGCACATGATTCCAAACAAAGGCGTGTTTGAAGAATTGTGTGATCAAGATGGTGGATCAGTGATGTTGGAAAACAACAAAGCTTGCAAAATTACAGGTATTGGATCTGTGATATTCAAGCTCCATGATGAGTCAATAAGGCTATTGATTGATGTTAGGTATGTATCTGATCTTAAGAGGAATTGGATTTCTCTTGGTGAATTCTACAAGAAAGGATATGTTTTCAAAGGAGAGCAAAGCATCCTAAGGGTAATGAAGAGGTCGAAGGAAGTCTTGAGAAGCGTGAAGAAACAAGGCTTGTATACCCTTGAGGTTGAGGTTGTAAGTGGTTCAGTAGATATGGCATCCACGAAACCTGTGTCGAAGACTGGGCTATGGCACAAGAGACTTGGTCATATCAGTGAAAGAGGCCTGGTCAAATTGTCGAAACAAAATTTGATGGGTGGTGATAAGGTCGAAAGAATGAAGTTTTGTGAACCTTATGTATTTGGTAAATCATGTAGAATGAAGTTTAACAAAGGTAAACAAAGAACACATGGATCCCTTGATTACATTCATGCTAATCTTTAGGGACCTGCAAGGAATCCTTCACACTCAGGTGCAAAGTATTTTCTATCCATAGTTGATGATTACTCCGGAAAGTTATGGGCATTCATCCAAAAGACTAAGGATGAAACTTTTAAAAATATCAAAAGTCAGAAGACTCTGGTCAAAAACCAAACTGGCAGGAAGGTCAAGAGATTGAAGACCGACAATGGTATTGAATTTTCCAATGAGGCTTTCGACATTTATTATGATGTGTATGGTATTGCAAGGCACAAAACTACTGCAGGGACTCCCCAACAAAATGGTTTGGCCGAAAGGTTTAACCGAACCATTCTGGAAAGGGTGAGGTGCATATTGGTAAGTGCGGGATTGAAGAAGGTGTTTTGGGTAGAAGCTGACGTGACTCCAACATACTTGATAAATAGGTGTCCCTCGACAGTCTTGGGAATGAAGACACCTGAAGAATTTTGGTCGGGACATCCACCTAGTCTCGACAGACTTAAACTATTTAGTTTTTTAGCCTATGCTCATATTAGGCAAGACAAGGTCGAACCTAAAGCCCTGAGATGTATGTTCCTTGGATACCCTGAAGGAGTCAAAGCTTATAGGTTATGGTGCCTAGAGCCAGGTCACAGGAGGTATATGACAAGTAGAGATGTAGTTTTCGATGAAGCTGAGACAACTTTCAAGAAAACAGATGACATTGGTCGAAGTTCAAAGATCTCTGAAGAATAGCTGGAATAAGAAGAGATTCCTGTTGAGGTGGAACATAGTGATGTTGAATTGCATGACCCAGATGAAGTCGAAGAAGAAGCAAAAGTTGTCGTCGAAGATGAGGAGACTGATAATGACTACCTACTGGCAAGAGACAGGTCGAGAAGAGTCATCAAGCCACCTCAGAGACTTGGTTATGTAGATCTCATAACTTATGCCTTAATCTCTGCAATTGAGGTTCTTGACAAAGAACCTAGAGACTATAAGAAAGATATGAGGAGTTGAGATAAGACTGAATGGCTGAAAGCCATGGATGACGAGATGAAATCTCTCCATGATAATAACACTTGAGAGTTTATCGAGAAACCTGCAGGGGCCAGGTTAGTCAGCTGTAAGTGGATCTTCAAGGTTAAGGAAGGAATCAAAGGAGTGATGCAAAACATTTTAAGGCAATGTTGGTTGCTATGGGGTTCACTCAAAAAGAATGTGTCGACTTCAATGATGTGTTCTCACCTATTGTAAAGCATAGATCCATTAGAATGTTGTTTGCCATGGTGGCAAAGTTTGAACTAGATCTTGAACAGATGGAAGTGAAGACAACCTTCTTGTATGGTGATCTAGATGAAACAATCCTGATGAGGCAACCTAAAGGGTATGCACAAAAGGGAAAGGAAGATTATGTGTGCAAGAGGAATAAGTCCTTGTAGGGCCTGAAACAGTCTCCTAGACAATGGAATTGAAGATTTGACAAGTTCATTGCACACATTGGTTTCACTAGGAGTCAGTTCGACCACTGTGTTTACTTCAGATTTCGACCTGGAATTTCACTTATTATTTTGTTGCTTTATGTGGATGCCATCCTCATAGCAAGAAACAATGTCGAAGATGTTATGAAGGTGAAGGTTGAACTCGATGAGGAGTTCGACATGAAGGATCTGGGAGCTGCCTCCAGAATTCTTGGGATTGACATCTGGAGAAACAGAAAGCAGTCGAGATTATGCTTATCTCAATAGACATACCTAAATAAGATTTTCGACAAGTTTGGTATGTCGAATTCAAAGCATGTTCTAACACCGACTAATCCTCAGTATAAGCAGAGTACGACTCAAAGTCCTAGTATTGAAGTCGAAAGAGCCTATATGAATAGAATTCTATATATTAGTATAATATGTTCTTTGATGTATGCTATGGTCTGTACGAGGCCAGACATAGCATACAGAGTGAGCCTTGTAAGCAGGTAGATGGAAAATCCTAGGAAGACGGAATGGAATGCATTAAAGTGGATTCTTAGATACATCAATGGGTCTCTGAGAAGAGTCTTGATTTATGGTGGAGCCTGTGGTAATGATAGCAAAGTCGAAATCAAAGGATTTGTCGACTCTGATTATGCAGGTTGTATGGATTCCAGAAAATCTATTTCTGGATATGTGTTCACTATGTTTGGCACAACAATTAGTTGAAAAGTGACAGTTCAGAAGGTTGTTGCCTTATCAACCACTGAAGCATAATATATTGTCCTCACTGAAGCTGTGAAAGAAGCATTGTGGCTTGAAGGTTTTGCTAAGGAGCTAAAACTTCAAGGTCAAGTTATCACTGTTAAATGTGATAGTCAAAGTGCAATACACCTGTCGAAGAATTCATCCTATCATGAGCGAACCAAGCATATCGATGTGAGGCTACACTTCGTCTGAGAGATAACCGAGTGTGGAGAAGTCCAAGTGGTAAAGGTTTTGACTGATGACAATGCTACTGATATGATCACCAAGACATTGCCATGTATCAAGTTTTTCCACTGTATGTAGTTGATAAAGTTGCATGATAAAAGATAGTTTGTTCCCTTGTTATAGAGTTTGTTCGAAGGTGGAGATTTGTGGTATTTAGATCGAACTCTAGTGTCGACAAGGGTAGCTTTATGGTTCGACCGGAGTTGTGTATGCTATAGTTGAAGTCTGTTCGAGCATAACGTCGATATATATTAACTTGTAATTTAAGTTAGTATGTCGAAATTTGGACTTGCTTCTAAGCCCAATTGTTAAGTTAACTTGTATCCTAAGTTAGCTTAGTAGTCTATAAATAGACTAGTTCTCTCAAGTTGTTAAGAGAGGTTAATTGTTGATATTCACTTGTAATCTTTGAACCCTTATTGAAAAAGTGAATAGATAAATAGATTTAATCAATTATTTATTTTTCTTCTTCTTTCTTCTCTCCCTTTTGAAAAAATCTAATAGGGTTTCTTGTGTTTGTTCAAGAAACTCAATCTTTTTCTCATTTTTTGGTTTGTTCTTGATGACATCAATTCACAACAATATTGTTTAATTGGACCTCGTGTTGTTCATCAGTAAATGGCTCTTGCAACTCATTCTTGTTAGTTTGTCATTGTGAAGCACAAACACTTCAAACACGACACCGACACAACAAAATCGGTAATAATTTGAAAAATAAATAAATTAAGTTAATTACAAGTGTCAGTGTAGGAGTCGGTGTCCGATACGGACACGCCATTTTTCAAAAGTGTCGGTGCTACAAAGGTTTGTCATGTTCAAAGTTTGCGCTTTAAAAGTGGAAACTGTAAAAATTAGATAATGTCATGGTACTTATAATTAGGGGTGACAAAATGGATGAATTGGATGGATATGGATTGGATTGTTAATGGATGGATCAAAACAATCCGTTAATCCATTAACAATCCACTAAACTCTCTTAATAAAAATCCAATACAATCCATCCATTAAAAGATAAAATCCATCTTATCCATCCATTAACATATTTTTAGTGGATGGATATCCATCCATCCAAAAAATTAATGAAAAAAATTTTAATTATTTTTTAAATTTCATAAAAAAATTTAAATTTCACAAAAAAAAAATTTCATATTCTTAATTATTTTTTTAATTTCATAAAAAATTAAAATTTCAATTTTTTTTTTCATATTCTTAATTATTTTTTAAATTTCTTTAAAAAATTTAAATTTCACAAAAAAAAATTAATATTCTTAATTATTTTTTAAATTTCATAAATAAATTTTAATTTTAATTTCGTTTTCATATTCTGAATTATTTTTTAAATTTCTTTAAAAAAAGTAAATTTCACAAAAAAATATTTAAATATTCTAAATTATTTTTTAAATTATTCTTAATTGTAAAAAAAATGATATCTCTCTTCACACAATCTTAATTATTTTTTAAATTATTCAAGAAATTGGTGATGAAGTCTTACTGAAAATAATTGTATATATATATATATATATATATATATATATATATATATATATATATAAACAAATCATTTAAGTAAATGGGAAAATGCATTGTTCAAAGAAGTAAATTGTACATGCACTAGTCTAAAATGATACAATTTTTGTTTAACACAAATTTAACAGTCTTAATAAACTAATGTTAATGAAGTCTAGAAAAAGTGAAACCTAATTCAACAATCTTATTTCAGTGGCAGAATTGTTGTCTCCTTTAAGGAGAAGAGCCCTAAATCTCCTTGGAAAATATTTCCATCCTTGTAAATCATTGGCAGTGCAAATCATAGTTGGTTTGGCATCCCTCTACACTAGTAGCAAATCAATGTCAACCTGCAAGATCCATTATGAGATCACAAATTACAAACTTGATTAAACAAAATATTTAACTTTAATCTAACACAGAAAGATCCATTATGAGATCACAAATTACAAATTTGAATTTGTAACACATAAGGTAGATGTATAAGTTAATTCTAGAAACACATAATGAATAGCATGTTTCAGAGTACCAATGGTTTAATAAAAGAAGGAGAAGAGTAATGGAATGGAATAAATCATGTAATTTGATAAACAATGAAACATGGATAGCAGAAAGATAATAATAAATAAATTTCCATAAGCAGCTTACAGAGGAGAAGGGATAGTTGAACACTAATGACGATTTCCAATGGAATAGATTTCATAAAGAATAGCAATTATAATATAAGGTGGAAATGAATAATTAAAGTTTAGTTTTGTATTGGCACTGTTGGCTGCCAAGTGTTCTATTAGAAGTATTAACAATACAATTGCAATGAAAGACATCAGCCCCGCTGTTAGTGGAAGGAATAATGACCACAGAGTCTGAGTTTTCCGGGTTCATCGCCTTCGGTAGACATATTTCCTATAATTTGACAATGATTGAAGGTGAGTGCAAAGGAAATCAAACTAAATTATCCAATAAAATAAACAACAATTAAACAATATGTGTAGAATAACATTGTTACGTGACTATAAAATGTCGATATCATGTGAGCAATACTAATTAATGATTCTGTGGAAGAACACGATTTCATATCCTCCTATCTAAAGGAAGAATATTTTAGTACAAGTTATCAAAAAGAGAAGTACTGAAATCAGTTTCTTCTTCTTAGACATGTTATCTGTTTTGAAACTCTCTCTCAATTCATTTTCTGTAAATTCTTCTTCTTTGCTTCTGTTACCATATAGTTTAACTTAGCTTGATCTTTCCTTTGGAAAAATTACAGGTCCTGTCCCTGAGAATCTGTTCTCTAACTGTCCTAATCTTGTTGTTGTGAATCTTTCTTACAACAACTTGACAGGTCCTATTCCTGAAAATTTTATACAAAATTTTGATAAACTTCAGTACCTTGATCTCTTGTCCAACAATTTGACAGGTTCTATTTCTGGTTTGAAGATTGAGTACTGCAAATCATTGTTGCAGATTGATATATCAGGAAACCATTTATCAGACTCGATATTGGTTTCTCTGTCGAATTGCACTAGCCTTAAGAGTTTGAATTTGGCGAACAATTTTATATCTGGTGGAATTCCGAAGAGTTTAGGTGAGTTGAAGAGATTGCAGACTTTGGATCTTTCACACAATCAAATCACTGGTTGGATCCCTTCTGAATTGGGAAATGTTTGTGGTTCTCTTTTAGAACTTAAACTTTATTTCAACAATATTACCGGTTCGATTCCGTTTGGTTTCAATTCTTGTACTTGGCTGCAGCTGGTTGATATATCCAACAATAATATGACAGCTGAGTTGCCCAAGTCGGTGTTTCGGAGCCTTGGATCATTGCAGGAACTTAGGTTGGGAAATAATGCTATCTCTATGAAGTTTCCGTCTTCATTATCTTCATGCAAGAAGCTGAGGATTGTGGATTTCAGCTCGAATAAGATTTATGGAACCATCCCTAGAGATTTGCAGTTGTTGCAGTGTCACCAAATCAACATTGCTGGATTAAGCTCACACGCCACACACTCAAAACTGCAGTCACCACATGAACAGTCCGTTCTTAATCTAACAGTACTAGTTTACTAACCGCAGCAGCTGCATACTACTATATATATAGGAAATCCAATTCTAAACAGAGGAGCAGAAAGAGTATCTTGGAATTGCAAATGTTTATGTAGTTGCAGCAAGTTACCAAATAAAGCAGCTCAACTTGATAATATAAACCAGTGACCTTATAATAATTCTTTCAGAAGACTATATCCATAAATAAATACCAACTTGGAATACAATACATAACCAATCGTGTTCTGCATAAATGGTTCCCTATTTACGAAAAGCCAACAACACTGATGAAAGTTCCAAAATTAACAAACAGAAATGCCTCCTATCCTACATCAATAAATCTGGAATCACAATATAAGCTTCAAGTAACATGTTACCTGATTAACTATTTCTCTTAAAATTTGGGCTGGGTCTAAAACGTCTGTCAATCCTTATAAAAATGACTTGTAAGATAGGGATTGATTCCGCTTATAAACATAAGTCATATCTCATCCAATACGAAACTCGTAACGCACACACCCTCCAATCCAAGACTAGACATCTGGAGCTTGACTCGAGTGGCCTTACAACGGATCTTAGATTTTCATATTGGACATAACTCGTATTTACAAAACCGATTTATAAATATAAGAATTGTCCCGAATTATAAACACAAGTCATATTTCATTTGATCTTGATGGAGACTCTTAACAGTTTCCCTAAAATCAGTTAATTATCACATGTGGATAATTCAGTTCTTCTAATACTCCATAAATTACCAACCGATCACATATTAAAATGGCAATCCTACTAATTTGCAAAGGGGGATTCATAAACCCTAAATCAGCATCCAAATTCAAATAAGATTTAAAAACAACAAGAGAAAACTGTAAAAAAAAAAACAACCACTTTATTTCAAATGTGAAATAAAGAAGGTGATAGATGAAACACATGGAAGTAAAATACAGTTTCCTAATTAACAATTGTAATAAAAAGAGAATCAAATCAACAAACTGTATCAAGCTCCATAACCAAATCCATTAAGTATTGGATCATGACCCAGAATTAAGGGGCATAGCGGAAACTGAACAATACAAACTTGCGATTGGATGCATACATATATATACTATATACAACCGTAAAAACAAGCGCTAAATTCTTACCCTGCTTCCTCTCTCAATAGAATTATACTCTATAAAGCGTATCTCGGGAGTTAACCGCAACCTCATACGCTTCCCCAACTGACTTCGAACATATTTAGCCTTTGATTTCAACCCCGCCATGGCTACTTGCTTCCCTTAGCTATCTAATTGTTCTCAGAACCATAATCTAAGTGTAACTTAATCTAATCTAACAATTATCTAAGACAATACTCTAAAACATTAAAACAATTTAGTTGTGAACACAACATAAAACGCGGCAAATGTTATGAACACAATTTATATAACAGCACACAATATCACAATATCACACTAGTGTACAAAAATATTACCGAATGTCGAGTAAGAAGCCATATCAATGATGTATGCTGAAGCTCTCTTGATAAAACTTGATGATTTATACCGGAAGCAATAACCACAAACCTTGATTACACCTGAGCAACACTGAAATCAGCCACAAGAACAATACTAAAATACGAGTAACACTCAAATGTTTTATAGTTGATTGAGTGCATACTTATTCATGGGGTTTTCAGAAAATACTCTATGTTTACCTTTAAAGTAGAAAACGCGAAAAGTATGTGCGATCGTCGCCGAAGAGAAATCTTGAACTGCTAAAGAGAGAATATCCAGCGACAACGATTATGAAAACTGGTTGATGCTGATTTGAATTTGAAATACCGTAGCACCGAAACTTTGAGATAAATTGCGATTGTAGTACCAAAATGTTGAGAAGAATTGCGATTGAAGCACCGAAACGTTGAGATGAATCGTTAGCGTTTGATTTAAGACGAAATCGAAAAAAGAAGAAATTGGGGAAGAAGAAATTGGAGAAGAAGAAATTAGGGTTCTTGTTTGGAGGGAAGAAGAAATTGGAAACGAAATTTGGGGAAAAATTTTGCAACGAAATGTTTTTTTTTTCAATTGTTTTTATCTTTTTTTGTTTTAGAATAAAAAATTGTTTAATTGAAATGTTTAATTTTTTTGATAAAAATGTTTTATTTAATTAATTTAATAAGTGATAATATAATATCTGTTCTGGACTGGGCCGAGGCTGCCCAACAGTCGAGCAGGCCCAACCCATATAGCATGGGGAGGCCCAATAAGACCCCTCTGCGGGGCACTTGACTGCTGCGAGCATACCACCGTTTCCCCCGGGCACTTTACAGTGTCGGGCACTTAGGTCAACAGGACATGAGGACCTCGCTCCCCGGCGGATAGGTACCTCCCCGACATACCAGCTTCTCCCCGCGAGAATGCCACATACCACTCCTCGACAGACATGGTCCCTCCCCGCGAGGCCATGTCCGTCGTACGGCTTTGTTGGTCCTCGACACAGAAGGCTCCTCCCCCGCGAGGAGTGTCTAACGGTCCGTACCACGTGGACACGTTCCAAGTAACCTCCCACTTCCGCAGGATTCGGTCTGCCCTAATCCCGGAAATCTAGGAACGGTTACCCCAGGGCGAAGACCACGTGTTGGTCTTCACTACGCCACGAAAGCCCTGGCAGTTACTTGGATTGGGCCTGACAATCCAGCCCAACGCAAGTAACCGTTGGCCCCGCGTTGGGGGTTCTCTATAAATACCCTCTCACTTGAGAGGGTCAGGTTAAGTCACTTTTTTCACTCTTGTATTTGCGGTTACTCTGTGCACTCCCCGCCGTCCTTCAACCTTACCGGAGCCGGAGCTCAACAGGCGTCGTTGGCCACCAGTAATTGTCTGATCCAGGTACGATCAGTGGCGCCGTCTGTGGGAACTCACAAGCTTCCCCGTTTTTCTCCTCGATAAACCAAAGCTTCCTCTATTCATCACCAACATGGCCAATCCGACCGTCAGCCAGGCTCTGGACACCGTGCTCGCACAACTGGATAACGGGAGCCACCGTGAGGACGCCATCATCCTCCACGGCGGCGAAGGCGACATGAGAGACGGACAGACCGCCTCCCCGGACTCCCAGGATGAGACCCACAACATCGTCCGCGCGGACGACCAGCAAACCACTCTCCAGCCAGTTGCTCCGCCGCCCAACGCGGACCCGAGCACCGTAGCCCTATTTGCATTGATCAACCAGACCAATCAGCTGATCGCGCAGCAGAACACCAGAATTGAAGCCTTGGAGCAAGGACGGGCACAACGATCTTCCCCGCGAAGACATCGTCATCCCCCGTCACCTCGCCGCTCTCCTTCCCCGCGAAGGACCCCTTCCGAAGATTCTCGGACCCCGTCCCCCGTACGCCATGGTCGGCGACCGCGCCTCGAGCGCCCCCAGCCGGCGATCACCCAGAAACGCCCTCGTTCCCCGCCTCGGAAGGAACCCAGGGTCTCCACCGCCTCCAAGAAGTCCAAGCAGACCGAAGAGAGACCAAAGAACCGTTCGAGGAACTCTCCTCCACGGCACCATTGATCACCTTCGAGATCCCCGGCTGATAGCGACGATGAGGACCAAAGGACCCCCTTGTCGTGGGAAATCATGGATGCCCCAATCCCTCCAGGCATGGAGAAACCTCCACACTTGGGGACCTATGACGGTCTGACCGACCCCGATGATCACGTGGAGAATTTCAAAGCGATGCTCGACTTTCGAAACGTCAGGGGAGCCATCAGGTGCAGGCTGTTCCCCACCACCTTGCGGAAGGGAGCCATGACGTGGTATAAGGGTCTGGAACCTGGTTCGATCACGTCATGGAAGCAACTGAAGCAACGCTTCACCAAACACTTCACCGCGTCTCGTCGACACCCGAAGACAGAGGCTGCCCTAGAAAAGATCTTCCAAGGGAGGAACGAATCTCTCCGAAACTACATCGAGAGGTTCAACAAGGAAGCCGTCGAGGTCCACACGACCGATGACATGAAGAAATACTTAATCATCCATGGACTACGCGCCGGGTCAGACTTTGCCAAATCCATAGGCCTCCGAAGACCCCGGCGTCTCGAGGACCTTCTCGCTCGAGCCCAGAAGTACATCGAACTCGAAGAGACAGAAGCAGCCCAGATCGCTCTTGAGACGAGACGTAGGGAAGGCCCCCGCGGCCAAAAAGATGATGACGCTTCTCCCCGACGGGGAGGAGAAAAGAAGAAAGAGAACCGCGGCCGGGACCCTCGGGAACAACGCGGGCCAGCTGGTCGATTCACGGAATACACCCCGCTCAACACTCCCCGGTCACGGATCCTCTCGGACTTCCAGAATTCCGAGTTTGCGAAAGGAGGAGTTCGCTTCCCGAAGCCCTTTGCCTCCAAACCTAACGTTGACAAATCTAAGTACTGCAGGTTCCACCGAAGCCACGGGCACGTGACCGAAGATTGTGTCCATCTCAAGGACGCCATTGAGATTCTCATCAAAGAGGGGCACTTAAAGAAGTATACCCAAAAGAATGACCCTCCTCGTCCCAGCTCAAGGGAAGCACAGAACATCGAGGAGGCAACACCTCCTCCCGTCGACAATCAGCTTCAAGTCGCCCTCAGCGTCACTCGACCTGAGGACTTCTTCGTCCCCCCAATCATCGAGGGCGAAGAGGCAATCCGCAACATGTGGGCGACCTTCCCCGACGAGGACCCCGTCACTGCCCGCAGCACCTGGGAAGGCTTCCCCAAAGCAATGGTCATCTCCGGAGGCGACCCCGGGAAAGTCTCAGTGGGATCGATCAAACGAAAATTTGACGAACTGGAATCCGCGACATCCGCGAAAACAACCACCCTCGAGAAAGTGCGGGGAGACTCCAATCCCATCACCTTCTACCTCGAAGAACTCCCCGGGGGAGCCCCGAACGCCACTATTCCCCTCCTGGTCAGGGCGCAAATGGCGAACTTTGACGTCCGAAGAATCCTAGTCGACTAGGAGAGCTCGGTCGACATCATGTACTCTCACTTGTTTGGAACCCTTCAGCTGGACGAGAGGCATTTGACCCCGTACGTCGGGTCAGATCTGCAGGGGTTCAATGGAACCACCACCAGACCATGGGGTTACGTGGAGCTAATGGTTACGTTCGGGGCCGAAGACACGGCCCGACAGGTGAAGATCCGTTTCCTGGTGGTTGAATGCCCATCCCTTTACAACTGCATCCTCGGAAGGACCACCCTTGCTGAACTCACGGCGGTCCCGTCGACGGTCCACCTCAAAATGAAGTACTACACAAGGAGGGGACGAGTAGTGACGATGCACGGGGACATCGACACGGCCAGAAGATGCTTCGACGCCGCCGTCAAGGGCCTAAGTTCCATTGGTCCCAAACCTAAGGTCGTGGCCAAACCACCCCCGGACGTCGGATAGGTACCTCTCCCGCGCGTCAACGCGGTCGACCTCGACAGCAGGTTCTCCGGTGAGCCCGACGAAGACAGAGTCGAAGACCCCGACCACCAGGCAGAAAACAACGGGCAACCTCTCCACCCAGCGAGCCCCATCCCAGATGGATACTTCGAGCTCGTGGCCCTCGGAGACGACCCAGATCGCAACGTGAAGATCGGCGTCGGGATCCCCGACCTAGCCAAAGAGCAGCTGAAAGCATGTCTGAGGGAGAATGCTGACCTCTTCGCGTGGAGCGTATCTGAGATGCCTGGCCTCGACCCCGAGGTGGGTTGCCATCAGCTCGCAGTAGATCCGGCCGCTAGGGCCATAGCACAACGTAGGCGTAAGCAGTCTCCCGAGAAAGCGGAGGCTGCTGAAAAAGCTGTAAAAGACCTCCTAGAGGCAAATTTTATTTCGGAAGCCAAATACACGACATGGCTGTCCAACGTTGTACTTGTTAAGAAAAATAATGGAAAATGGAGAATGTGCGTTGATTAAACTGATCTCAACCGGGCTTGCCCGAAAGACTGTTATCCCTTACCTAACATCGACCAACTGGTCGACAATTCTGCAGGTTACAAACTACTATCCTTCATGGACGCCTATTCAGGGTACAACCAAATTCCCATGGACAAGGTCGACAAACAACACACGGCCTTCATGACCGCGTCGGGCAACTACTATTATAACGTAATGCCCTTCGGTCTGAAGAATGCCGGTGCGACCTACCAACGGATGATGAACAAGGTCTTCCGGACTGAAATCGGCGACATGCTCGAAGTCTACATGGACGACATGATCGTCAAGTCTGCAGAAGAAGTCGACCACGCTGCACACCTCAAGAAGGTGTTCGATACGGCGAGGAGGTGCCGCATGAGGTTTAACCCCAACAAATGCACTTTCGGCGTCCGGGCAGGGAAGTTCCTCGGATTTTACCTCACGGAGCGCGAAATCGAGGCAAACCCCGACAAGTGTAGGGCTTTCTCCGAGCTCCTTACCCCGGACTCAAAGAAGTCAATACAATCATTGAACAGGATGCTCACCGCCCTTTCCCGGTTCGTCGCCAAATCCGCACAATACGCACTCCCCTTTTTCAAACTTCTTCGACAAAAAGCCGAGTTTGACTGGAGCGAGGAATGCGAGCAAGCACTCACGCACTTGAAACAAGTCCTGTCGCAACCCCCGGTCCCGGTCCTCTCGCGGCCTGAGGACGGGGAAACACTTTTCCTATATCTTGCGATCACGAGCGAAGCGGTCAGCGCCGTCCTTATTCGGGAAACCTCGGACGGACAGAAGCCAGTTTACTTCACGAGCAAAGCTCTCTAAGGCCCCGAGCTCAGATATCAGCAGATCGAGAAAGTCGCACTGGGCCTCGTCACCGCGGCCAGAAGACTACGCCACTACTTCCTCGCCCATACCGTCATCGTGAGGACTGAACAGCCCATCAGGCAGCTCCTCGGACGACCGGACATGGCGGGGAGGATGCTCAGGTGGTCACTCGAGCTAGCCGAATTCGACATCCGATATGAAGGGAGGAAAGCTCTGAAGGCACAGGTACTGGCCGACTTTGTAGCAGAGATGACCGTCCCCGAAGCCTTGACCAACGGGTCACAGAAATGGATAATCTATGTCGACGGAGCATCCAGCCCGAAGGGGAGCGGGGCGGGAATCATCCTAAAAAATGAGGAAGGCATCCTTATCGAGGTGTCCCTCGAACTGTCCTTCCCGACTTTGAACAACCAAGCCGAATACGAGGCCTTCCTCGCAGGACTCCGGCTGGCCGAGGACCTTGGCGCCAAAGAGGTCAAGCTTTTCACCGATTCTCAGCTCGTGGCCTCACAAGTCCGAGGAGAGTACCAAGCCAAGAACGACAGCCTCATAGAATACTTGGCCTTAGTAAAAGAGAAGATGAAAAAGTTCACCTCGGCAGAAGTGACTCACATTCCCCGGGAACATAATGCCCGAGCGGATGTCCTGTCAAAATTGGCGAGCACGAAAAAGAAAGGCGGGAACAAGTCCGTCATACAAGAAGTGCTTTCCCGCCCAAGCATCGACAAACCGATCATGGTGTCGGACATCTACGCCATAGGGGACAGCAACTGCTGGATGACCCCGGTATACGAATACCTCATGACAGGCAAATTGCCCGAAGATCCCAAAGAGGCAGGAATGGTCAAGAGGCGGACATGCTCGTACACCATAGTCGAGGACAGACTATACCGCCGAGGGTTCTCTATTCCCCTCCTCAGATACATCGAGGAGACCAAGGTCCCTGGCATACTCCAGGAAATCCACGAGGGAATCAATGCACAACACCTCGGTGGACGATCGCTAGCTCGTAAGGCACTCCGGGCAGGATATTACTGGCCCACCATGCAACAAGACACCAAGGAGCACGTCAAGAAGTGTGATAAATGCCAACGGCACGGGGACATGCACCTCGCTCCTCCCAGCGAGCTCACGTCGCTATCCTCCCCGTGGCCGTTCGCATGGTGGGGGATGGATATCCTCGAACCTTTCGTCCAGGGATCATATCAAAACAAATACCTCATCGTCGGGGTGGACTACTTCATGAAGTGGATTGAAGCAGAAGCGTTGGCCAAAATCACCGCCTTCAACATACTACGTTTCTACAAAAGAAACATCCTCGCCCGGTTCGGAGTGCCTCAAGCCATTGTCACCGACAACGGAACCCAGTTCACCGACAGGAATTTCTAAGACTTCGTCGCAAAACTAGGCACGAAGCAGCACTTCACGTCGGTCGAACACCCTCAAACGAACGGGCAGGCTGAGACAGCGAATAGAGTGATCCTTCGAGGATTAAGACGACGACTGGGCGACGCCAAACAACGGTGGGTCGAGGAGCTACACAACGTCCTCTGGGCTTACCGGACAACCCCACACTCCACGACCGGGGAGACCCCTTTCCGTTTGACCTATGGAACGGAGGGAGTAATCCCCGTGGAGATCAGGGAACCCTCGAGGAGGACGGAAGCCCCCCTCGACGGGGACGCGAACGATGAAGCCTTGAGGGAAGAACTCGACTTCGTCGAGGAAACACGCTCGGGAGCCTCTCTTCGAGAGGCGTCACTTAAACAAAAAATAACACTACGTTATAACGACAAAGTCATTAAACGTGATTTTCAGGTGGACACCCTCGTCCTACGAAGGAACCAGAAAGACTCGCGAGAGGGTAAACTCGCCGCGAACTGGGAGGGCCCGTACCGCGTCCGCGCGAAAACGGGGACAGGAGCCTATTTCCTCGAAAACCTGCACGGGGAAGAACTCGCTCGACCATGGAACGCTGAAAAGCTAAAACAATACTACAGTTAAACACTGCCCGCGGGTTACTAGCACCGCGATTTCGGGGGCGCACTAGGGTACAAGCGCGACACCCCTATACAGAACACGACGATCAGAGACCGCGTTGTGTGTGCGCGAGGACCTCTGATCCAGCGGGGATCCCTCAATCGAGGCCCACCGTCGTCGTACCAACCGGGCATAACACCCAGCTCGCGATGGGAAGTTCATGCCGCGAGGCTAGGACGTCGATCGAACTCTTAGCCTCGCTAAAGGTCGGGGTACGCCTCCGACCGCCCGACCAGCTCTCCACGCGGTCAGGGACTATCAAGGTCGAGCAAATCCCAAGGCCTCATTACTTAGGCAAAAATAAAGTATAGCAAATACCACATCACACACAAGCAAAATTAATAAAGGGGTATTTCAAAGTACGAATATCGGGCAAAACCCTTACAAATATAAGCCCACAAGCCGGGTAAAAATAACCATTGTGCGAATAGTACATCAAAAAATCCCCTGGCGCAAAGGCCGGGCACAAATCACTACAAATAAAATGGCTCGCAGGCCGGCCAAAACAACGATAAAACGAACCTACTCGGCCGCGGTCCCGTCAGGATCCTCGTGCACATGAATGTCATTCTCCCGCAGAGGATGCACGATCTGGCCATCCACCACCTCAGCGTCGGGGTCAATCCCTTCGGTGACGAGGTCAGGGTTGAGAACCCGAAGCTGCGCCACGGCACTGCGGAACCCTATACCCGTGGTTTCAATAGAATCATCCTCGGACACCCGGAGATCCTGCTCGAGCTTCCGGAGCTGCGCCACAAACGCTGCACGAGTGGTTAGGAGCTTGTCCTCCTCAGTTTCCCCTTCGGCTGGCCGCACAGCATCTTCCAGCTCAACAATCCTTTCCTTAAGCCGCTTCTCCTCCGCCTCCAGCTCGGCGATTCGGGCAAGTTGGCCTGTCTCCCTTTCCTCGACTTTCTTGAGCTTGTCCTCGACCCTCTGCTGCTGCTCGCTTTGCTCCTTGTTCAGGTCTTGGCACTCTTTCAATGCCTTGCGCATACCGACCATCTCAGCGCCCAAGGTTTCCAGCTTTTCCTGCAAGCGGGCGAGTTCAGCAGCAGGGCGGGTCTCGTCATTAAGGATGATAACGGTCGAGCATAGGCGCATGACGGCCAACATATCCTCAAAAATCATCCTCCTCCTCGCTTCGGTAGCGGTCCCCAGCATAGTTTGGATCTCGGAAGGAGGGACGTGAGGATAAGTGACCTCAGAGAAGAAGCGAGGTTTTTGGTGACAGGGTGGAAGGTCAAAGCTGGAAGGAACCGGGGGACTGTCTTCACCACCCAGGTCGACGACCTCCGCGACACGTTGCCACTTCGGAGTCCCTTGGGTAGCCGGGGACTCGCTGCCCGCAGGAGTTGTGCGCCCACCTGCAGTCCCCGACACGGTGGCAGCAGGTTGAGTCTGACTTGAAATTTCGGGCATGGCAGCCGAGGAAACACCCTCGGGCGTGGCCCCAGAAGAAGCAACCTCTTGGTCCTTGGGATGCGATGTCTCTCCCCGGGCCTGCGCTTCCCGGGCCCTCTTCGCTTTCAGCTTCTTCAACCTCTCCTCGGCTCCGGCCATTGTTCCTGCAAAAAAGAAAGAAAACGTTAGTAAGGCAAGAAACACAAATGCGAGGAAGACCCAAAGCGGGGACGTTTTCACCACCTAACAACTCGATGGCTTCCTCGTCGGAGAAGGTCTCGAGCAGAACGCGGGTGTTTATCAGGCGACGTTCTTTCTTCACCTGCCCATCTGCACCTATTATAGGCTGGCCGTCCAGTGTCTCGTGCCGAGCTTCGGTAAAACTGTCAACGAAGGCGACGATTTTATCGTAGGCTTCCCGCTCGTAGGCCTCAATCTGAACAGGCTTCGTTTTATACTTGTCAACTCCCTTCTTAAAATGTTCCTCCATCCAGTACAGAGGAAACTTTGGCTCCAGCACCTCCTCGGAACGACCGTCGACCTCGCGGGTAACTTTCCGGTACAACGAATATATCGCCTCGAGGGTGACCGGCTTCACGTAGAAATAGCGGAACTTGAAATCCCGGATGGAATCCAAGTAAGTGTGGAACAGTGCCTTGCTCTGCTTGAAGGACACCCAGCCGTGTCGACCACCGGCCGACGACCGTTGGAGGTGGAATATGCGGAAGAAGAGGCGAACGGTCGGCACGATCTCCAAATATTTACATACGAGCTCGAAGGCCCGGATGAAGGCCAGCGAGTTCGGGTGAATCTGTGAAGGGGCCAACTTCAACCAGTCGAAGATCCCCTCTTGTAAATCCGTGAAAGGCAGCCTCCACCCCGCCTTCTCGAACATAAACTCATATAAGGGGACTCGCATTCCCCGGTAAGGGGAGCATATCCGATTAGGATCCTCGGGACGAAAAACCTTCCAGGATTTGCCGGATCCGATTAGTCGGTGCTCGACGGTGCAAAAAGCATCGTCCACATCTGGGTACATGAAGATGGACGACATCTCCAGGGCTTCGTTACAGACCCAATCCTCGAGCGGCCTCTCTTGCGCAAAGGCCATGTGAGCCATGGGGGAGTCGGGCTGGTCGTCGTTTTCCTCGAAATATCCTACGGCCACCTCCGCAGCCAAATCGTCCATTTACCTGAAAAGCAGAAGGAAACGGTGAATTCGATTGGTCGTATCAAATTCACGCCTCCACCGCTGTTCAAGCGAACAGGCGAAGAAGGGGCAAGGCTTTCTCAACTCCCCGACACGATCGGCCGAGGATCAACTTGTCCACCGGGGAATTCATCGTCTCCCTGGAAGGTTCTTCCCTGTGTCCCCGCGGCACTAACAAATATACTGATTATTAAGGACCCCGAGACATTCAAAGGGTCCCCGACGTGTTCGTCCCTGATCCCCGAGATATTCATCAAAAGAGAGAGAAGTTCTCCACACTCTCTCCCTCAACAACTAAAGATTCCCACCGTATTCGCCAGGAATTCTCTCGTTTCTCATGGGAATATCATCAATTCACCAAGGAAACGTGCTACACTAGTTGAAATTGAAGAAAAACGCAAAATAAAGGTCAAGTTTGGAACAAGTACCTGTTAAACGGCGAATTAGGGTCCCAGCACGAAGTCTCCGGCAGTTTCACGACGGTGAACGACGGTTGTTGAGGAGAAAAGGGTCTCCGGCAGGGAACGTCCGGCGGATGACGGCTGCCAGCTACGGCGGGAGAGAGTAGAGAGAGAAAGAGAGGATTCTTGAGAGAGAAGCGGGAAAATGAAAAATGAGTGAGGGGAGCGGCTTTTATAAGCGGTTCTCTCGAGACTCGAGGTGCATAGGGCACTCGAGTGCGCTACCCTAGCCAGCCGCCCTAGCCTCCTTAGGTAATTATGACAGGCGACACGTGGCACGCATGCAGCCGCCCATCTCCCCACGCCTGTCGTTTCTATTTTCCTCAACGCTTCGAATCCGAAACCCTTCATCTCCCCGACTCTCATTCGACCAAAGGAACTTCGCGCACGGGAACGACCTCCTCGGTTCCTCTCTGGGCGTATCCTCGACATGCCAATGACCCTTAAGTCATTACTCTGGCACCTCAGAGCAACGACTTAGGGGGCTCCTGTTCTGGACTGGGCAGAGGCTGCCCAACAGTCGAGCAGGCCCAACCCATATAGCATGGGGAGGCCCAATAAGACCCCTCTGCGGGGCACTTGACTGCTGCGAGTATACCACCGTTTCCCCCGGGCACTTTACAGTGTCGGGCACTTAGGTCAACAGGACATGAGGACCTCGCTCCCCGGCGGATAGGTACCTCCCCGACATACCAGCTTCTCCCCACGAGAATGCCACATACCACTCCTCGACAGACATGGTCCCTCCCCGCGAGGCCATGTCCGTCGTACGGCTTTGTTGGTCCTCGACACAGAAGGCTCCTCCCCCGCGAGGAGTGTCTAACGGTTCGTACCACGTGGACACGTTCCAAGTAACCTCCCACTTCCGCAGGATTCGGTCTGCCCTAATCCCGGAAATCTAGGAACGGTTACCCCAGGGCGAAGACCACGTGCTGGTCTTCACTACGCCACGTAAGCCCTGGCAGTTACTTGGATTGGGCCTGACAATCCAGCCCAACGCAAGTAACCGTTGGCCCCGCGCTGGGGGTTCTCTATAAATACCCTCTCACTTGAGAGGGTCAGGTTAAGTCACTTTTTTCACTCTTGTATTTGCGGTTACTCTGTGCACTCCCTAACTTGAGCGTCGGAGTACCTTGCAGGTACACCCCCCCGGCCGTCCTTCAACCTTACCGGAGCCGGAGCTCAACAGGCGTCGTTGGCCACTAGTAACTGTCTGATCCAGGTACGATCAATATCCAATGGATTTATAAAATGAGATGGATGGATTGAATCTATCCATATGAGTTAGTGGATGGATTGCATCAAATCCATTAAATTATTTTTTGTTTGATGGATAGATTGGATGGATAAATTATTGGATGGATTTTATGCTAATAACTTTCATTGCCACCCCTACTTATTGATTCCGGTATGCCTGTTAATATTCAAACCGCTTTGGAGATGGAAGGTTATTTCTCCATTAAAAGTACTCCTTTAGGAGCTAATCTATGTTTATTAGAAAAGTCTGAGGAGGGAGCCATTTGCGACTTGATCAAGGAAGGGAAAAATTGGTGGAGCCAGTGGTTTTCAGAGATTAGAGAGTGGAAGGAGGTTGACGTAGACTCGGAGAGAGTAACTTGGATTAGGATTCAAGGAATTCCTTGTCAGGTTTGGAATACTGATTTTTTCAGGCTGGTTGCTAATCATTTTGGTAAGTTTGTTTGCTCTGATGAATATACAAACAAAGCCGTTCAAATGGATATAGCCAGAGTTATGATTCTTTCTCCGGCAAGTGCGGTGATCGACCAGGTCATTCATGTTGACATCGACGGAGTCATTTTCAAGTTGAGAATTTCTGAAGACTCTTATGGGCCTCTCAGGCTTGAGCTGTTTGGGTCCAAGTTAAGAACTGTATCTTCTTCTTCTGTTGAATTGGAGGAAAGGTGGGGTAGCGAGGATATTGCTCATTCTGATAACGATTCCATTGAGGTTTCTTCTGGTAACTCTATTACTAGGAGAGAAGGGGCTTTTGGTTCCTTTGCAGAAGCGAAAAATTACCAGGTCGTAGCGAACAACTCGGGAACTGACGGGGGTAGTAGGTCTGCACAAGGAAAGGGAATGGACAGGTCAAGGGGTTACTGTGACACAGTTTTAGAGGAGGCTAAGGTTACTAGCGGTCAGAGTTTTTCGAAAGGAGGGTCCCAAGTCAGCAAAAGTGTTTCTCTTGTCTCTTCCGAGACAAAGGTCCAATGTACTTTCGAGGATAGTCAGCTAGTTGAGCCTTTAAAGGTGAACTATTTGGAAACTAACCGGGCTATTAAGGTTTTTAGGAGGAAAAAAAAATTAAGAGTATCTGCACAGTTGGTGGGCCTTTCAAGAGTAAAGTGTGTTGGCCCAAAAAGAAAGTTGGTAAAGATACTGTGCCTTTTGGATCTTCTATTGGGCCGCTTGCTTCTTCTCTGCCCATTGTCAAGCCCGTTTCTCTTCCAGACGTTCACTCCTTTTGTTCTGGTAAGTTTGCTCTTGAAAGTGGGGGTTGTTTCGCTAAGGAGGGTTCAGGGGTAAATTTTGCTTCTGATACGGACGTTGTGCTTTGCAACCAACGTTTTTGGGGGAATCTTAACTCTAATTTAGGAGGTAAGGTGTGGAGGGAAGTTGATAATCTGGGGAATATGTCGAAGAGCGGTGAGAAAGATCTTATTCTGAAGATTGGGGAATTGGAAAAATTTGATAAGTTGATAAAGCAGGGGCAGAAGGCGAATCAGAAGACGTCTTTATGATAATCGGGTCGATGAATATCAGAGGGGGAGGAAGTGTGGTGAAGAGGAAACGTGTTAACAAAATCATTTCGCAAGGGATGGCTGATATTTTTCTCATTCAAGAGTCTAAGTTATCTGAGGTGAATGCTGAAATTATCCAGTCATTTTGGAGTAAGGAGAAAGTTGGTTGGTCTTATGCTCGCTCAGCTGGTCAATCAGGTGGTTTGATTTCTTTATGGAGGGAGGATAAAGTCAAGGTCATTTTCAGCTTCAGAGATACTGGCTTTTTGGGCATCAAACTGGTTTGGTCTGATCTTTTTCTTTACGTGGTCAATATTTATGCTCCTTGTGCTTTAATTTTAAAAAGGAGGTTATGGAAGGATTTGTTAGACCTGCAAACGAAGTATACTGATGGTGAATGGTGTTTTTGTGGAGATTTCAATTCTACTGTTTCTCTGAGTGAGAGGAAGGGGAGGCCGTATGGGAATAAAACTACTGAGATGGATGAATTTGCAGATTTTATTGTGAGGTCGAAGTTGATTGATCCTCCTTGTAGAGGGAAACAGTTTACTTGGTACAGTGGCGACGGCAAGCACTTGAGCAGAATCGATCGCATTCTTGTTTCCGATGTTTTGTTTAGGAGATGGAGCATTGAAGGTCAATTTATCGAGGATAGAGACATCTCCGATCACTGTCCTGTGTGGTTGATTTCTAATAAAGAGGATTGGGGTCCTAAGCCGTTTCGTGTCAATAACAGTTGGTTCGAGAATAAATCTTTCTTACCTTTTGTTGAGGAGGCATGGAAGGGGCTTATAGTGGAAGGAAGAAGCGACTTCGTCTTAAAGGAAAAACTCTGTTTATTAAAAGCGAGTTTGCGCCAGTGGAATAGTGAGGTTTTCGGTAAGATCGATTTGGATATCGAAGACAGCAGCAAGAAGATTAATGAGGCGGATTCCATGCTTGATTCTTGTGATGATAGTTTGGTGGATGATGTTGTTTTGAAGAGGGGAGAAGCGACGTCTCGTATGTGGAAGGACATCAAAACCAAAGAAAATATGTTATTACAGAAATCTAGATTAAAGTGGGATTTAGAAGGGGATAACAATAGTAAGTATTTTCACTGTTCTATGAGAGAAAGAAGGCGTGGCAACACAATTGGTGTTCTCAATACAGCTGCTGGGAAGGTTTCAAAGGTGGAGGAGGTTAAGGCTGTTGCGGTTCAGTATTTTTATGGTTTGTTTACAGAAACTGATCTCAACCGTCCAACCCCTGATGGCATCCAGTTTGGTAGGCTTTCTGAGGCTCAATGTCGTTTTTTAGAATCTGATTTTTCTGAAGCTGAGGTTCAAGAAGCAGTGTGGACTTGCGGTGGATCTAAAAGTCCAGGGCTTGACGGTTATAACTTTTTCTTCTTGCGTAAATGCTGGAATTTTATGAAGGGTGATGTGTTTCGGGTCTTTAAGGATTTCCACAATAATCCTGTGCTCGCGAAGGCGATTAGTTCTGCTTTCATCGCTTTAATCCCGAAAAAACTAAATCCTTTAAGTCTGGACGAGTATCGGCCCATATGTTTGGTGGGGTGTATATACAAAGTTCTTGCTAAGGTTTTAGCGGGGAGATTGAAAACCGTTCTTGAAGCTATTATATCCCCGTGTCAAACTGCTTTTGTGCCGGGTAGGAACTTGTTGGATGGAGTCTTAGTCGCGAATGAGGTGGTGGATATGGCTTTAAAGGAAAAGAATGAGTGTTTACTTTTCAAAGTCGATTTCTAGAAGGCTTACGATAACGTAAGTTGGAACTTTCTTAGATACATGATGAAAAGAATGGGGTTTGGAACGAAGTGGTTAAGTTGGATGGAGGCGACGGTTTTTTCCAGCTATTTATCCATTTTAGTGAATGGCAGTCCCACCAAGGAATTTAAAGTTGGGAGGGGTCTTCGTCAGGGAGACCCGCTATCTCCTTTTCTTTTCGTGTTGGTGGCTCAGGGTTTAACGGGGCTGGTTCGTAGGTCTTTCTCTAATGGCGATTTCTCGGGGTTCCGCGTCAAGGATAGTTGTGTGGTGGATATTTTGCAATTTGCTGACGATACTCTTCTTGTAGGTGACGGAAATTGGAAGCATCTGTGGGCCTTGAAATCTGTTCTGAGAGGGTTTGAGGTGGTATCGGGTCTTCGAGTTAACTATATGAAAAGCAAATTAATCGGTTTGAACGTCAATGAGAATTTTTTGCTTGCGGCTGAGAATTTCTTGTCTTGTAAAATAGAAGGAAGTCAGTTCACTTTTCTTGGTATACCAATCGGTATGAATCCAAGGCAGATTTCTTCGTGGAAATTTTTATTACGGAAAATGGAAGCTCGTTTATCCAATTGGAAAAGCAAATTTCTAAGTTTCGGTGGGCGAATCACGTTGTTGAAATCGGTTTGGGGCAGTTTACCTATTTTTATTTTCTCGTTTTACCGTGCTCCGGTTTCGATTTGCAAGGAAATAACTAGAATGCAATCCAAGTTTCTTTGGGCAGGTGTTAATGAGAATAGGAAAATTCACTGGATTGGTTGGGATCACATTTGCTTACCAATTGAGCAAGGCGGTATTGGCTTAAAAAGGGTGAAAGAATTTAACTTGAGCTTACTTTACAAATGGAGATGGCGGTTATTAGAACGTAAAGATTCTTTCCGGTTTCAATTCTTACAAGCCAGGTACGGGGATGAAGCGGTTTCTTCTTGCTCAAGTAGAGGTTTAAAGCACTGTTCTTCCTGGTGGAAGGATATTGCTTCGTTGGAGAAAAATTCTGCAGTCGATATTTTCAATGTTAACTACATTTTTAAGGTTGGAAATGGAGAAAGGATTCAGTTTTGGCATGACAGGTGGCTTGGGGAGGGTTGTTTAAAATCGGTTTTTCCTGATCTGTTCTCTATCTCCTCGCGTCAGAATGCTAAGATTATTGAGATGGGTTCGTGGGTTCGGGGCGAGTGGTTTTGGAACGATTGTGGCATTTGTATAAATGGTTCAGGTGCGGTTTGTAGCAGCAGGAAATAGTTGGTTACTCTTCTGCATTCTTCTTCTCCTTCGATCGAGGTTCAAGATTCGGTTTGCTGGCTGGCTGAAGATTCGCATTCGTATTCGGTAAAGTCTGGTTATTCTTTACTTACTGCGGGTTTTTTGCGTAATAATGTTCCTGCTGCTGTCAACCTCTGTTTTTCCAATCTGTGGAAAAGTTTGATCCCCTATAGGATTAAGGCTTTTGGGTGGAAGCTTCTTTGGGATAGGTTGCCACTAAAGTCTTTACTTATCGCTAGAGGGGCGATTCTCGCTTCCGACAACAATTGTCTCTTCTGCAACGAAGAAGCTGAATCTGTCTCTCATCTCTTCTTTCGTTGTGAAGTTTCGAGGAGGGTTTGGAGGGAGATATCGAGGTGGGTGGGGGCTGATTTTTCTCAGGGAATAGTGAACATTTTTGAAAATTTTAGGAGCTGGTTCCTATTCTGCAGGAAGAAAAAAGTCAGGAAGAGAAGAGAAGTGTGTGTGTGGGTGGCTACTTGTTGGTGCATTTGGATGTTAAGAAACGGCATGGCATTTAGAGACGAGAAGTGTGTTGTTAATGATCTCGTCTGGAACGTGAAAATTTTGCTGTGGAAATGGTCTCATATCGGGGAGATTAGTTATTCCAATTGTAATTTTTATGATTTTTGCAAAGATCCTTTGCATTTTCTTGTTTAGTTTCAATTGGTTTCGAATTTCTCGGAGGGTTAGTGGTTTTCTTTTGTATCAGGGTTCGAGTACCCCTAGTACTCGTTTTATTCGATCCTTGCTTACAAAAAAAAAACTAATATATTAACTGACATATCATTTGTTTGTTACTGGTTGAGTTATATTTACTACCTTAATGAAAGAGGATTTCTTAATACACCACCCAAGTTTCTTAGGCACCACGTGAAATTTCATTTTTGCCCCCAGATTCCGGATTTGCACATCCGGACGCACCAAATTTTTAAAAAACGCTGATATGTTCCGGATGTGCACATTCGGAAGAATTTCTGATTTGCAAATTCGGAAAAAATCAAAAGAAGTCCATAAAATCATTTACTTCTAAATATAATTAAATCCAATATAATTAAAATTAATATCATTTTTTCAATATAATTAAATCCAATGTAATTAAATCCAATATAATTAAAATCTATATTAATTAAAATTAATATGATATTTAATATGATTAATTTTTTTCAATATAATTAATATGATTAATATGGTATTTAATTTTAAATGATTATTTTATATTGAAAAAATTAATTTAATTATATTGAATTTAAAATTATATGGTATTTACTTCAAAAGTTGGATTTAATTATATTGGTATTTAAAATTATATGGTATTTACTTCTAAATTATATGGTATTTACTTCTAAATTATAATTAAAATTATATTGTATTTACTTCTAAAATTAATTTAATTATATTGAATTTAATTATATTGAAAAAATCATATTAATTTTAATCATATTAATTTTAATTATATTGAATTTAATTATATTGAAAAAATCATATTAAGTTTAATTATGTTGGATTTTAATTATATTTAGAAGTAAATGATTTTATGGAATTCTTTTGATTTTTTCCGGATTTGCAGATCAGGAATTCTTCTTCCGGATGTGCACATCCGGAAAAAACTGAAAAATTTTAAAGAAAGGGTGTGTCCGGATGTGCACATCCGGAAATTGGGGTCAAAAACGGAAATTCAGATGGTGCATAAGAAACATGGATAGTGTGATAAGAAACTCTGTAATGAAATAGCTTTGTCTGTGAAAAATATGACGGTACTGTGTTCGTACTTAATCAAGCTTGGTCTAATTGCCTTTAGCTCATTTCATTTAGGTGTAGAGCTTGTCTTGGTTTTTAATGATTATTCATAACTAAAGTGTTCGAAACTATCTTTATGTTTGGATTTTATACTGATGGAAGGACTTTTATCTAACTTCTTCCAAGCTTCATATGTTTTCTAAATAAAGTAGCTTCACTTTCAAGTTAATAAAGTTTGTTATTTTTCTATTTTTTTGTTGGTTTGATAGTGATGCTCTAGCAGCAAGAGGTGCTCTTGGTAATTTTTTCTATACATTGTAATAAGAGCATTTGCAAGCCATATTTGACATCACACTCCTTACAAGCACTAAGCACACTTGCAGTCCACTCTCTGAATAAGCCAAACTGAGCATACTCAAAAATGAGAGCAATCCAAGAAATAGAATTTCTTCTTAGCATTTGATCAAACAGGCGGTGAGCATAATCTAAATGGCCACACTTAATATAATGTCGATTCATACAATAATGTTTGATTTTTAAACATATATCTAATCAATTCACACAATAATTACATTGATGACAATTATTTGTTTTTTTATTATTTTTTTTTAAATTATATTTTTGTGATACATTGGAGAGTTTATACAAAAGGGTATTTCGTTTTTTGTTGTTGTGATGAATCAGTACCACTAGTATCAAATTGTGGGGAGAGTTCTTCCCACTGAAACTGAAGAACATCCTAAGATCTATAGAATGAAATTGTGGGCTACCAATGAGGTGCGGGACAAATCTAAATTCTTGCCATCAATGGGCAAGTTCTTGCCATCAATTGGAGGAAGAACCACAATACTCCAATATGTCCCATATCAATGATCGCTCAGTAATTATTTGATGAACTGTCTGAGAAAATTTAGGTATTTAATGGAGGTTAACAAAAATAATTAATTTAATAAAAATCACCATGTTAAAAAAACAAAAACACATTTGTCATGTCACGTAAGCCTCCTAAGGTGGAAACTAGGTGGAAGGGGTCAATTTTAGGAGCAGAAAAGTTTATAAGAATCATTATTTGTAGAAAAATTTTAAAGGAATTAAAATTTATTGTTAATATATTTATGAGAACCCCTAACATATTTAATCCTAAGAAAAATAACAACAACAAAAAAGATTTACCTTTTAAATTGAAAATCTGATCTGATTGGTGTTCGCCGACGCGAACAACCGCTGGCCTTCCGTCGCAGGTTTACTCGCGGGATCGGCCACACAAATCCCAGAACAAGGAATTGAAGACGTATGTTTATGTTATATTATAGTTTCTTGCTTTTGGGAAAAAGTTGTAAAGTTTGAATGATCAACCGGATTCGGAACAAGACAAAAATGAAGGAAGGAAAGGCAAAACAGAAAGTAAAAAAGGCAATAACTTAAACTCTGAAAATAAATTGCATTAAGTAAAAGTGGACGCAATTATACATTTTCGCGGGATTGAACTCGTTTCTCTCTAAGCTTGGTACTTTGAGTGTTTTCTCTTTACAATGTGAAAAAATGCGACCCCTAAAAATGGCAAATACAATGCTTTATATAGGCCTAGAGAATAACCGTTCATCTGCCCAGATTTCCTTTGGCGCTGACACGTGTTACCCCACTCTCTTTTCAACTTCCCATATTCTTAGAACTTTCAACTTTTCCCGCCCAAGCATTTATCCTTGAATTTGGGACTTGTCTTTCGTCTCATTTTCCTCCGACACCGTGGCTTGTCGCCATCTCTCCGACGCATCTCTCTAGCTTGTGTCGAATCGACACCTTGAGAAGCCCCTGACGTTGACGTGCCACTGAATCTCCTCTTGTTTTTCACCTTTGGTCGAAATCACCTGTCAACAAGTTGCCCCCCCCCCCCCAAAAGGCCAGTTTCGACTGAATACTACGTCGATGAAGAAATCTGGCTTTTTGGTCTGCTCGCAGGATTTCGACGGCTTTTCTTCGACACAGTCACCCAACGTTTTGTCTTCCCCTAAAACACGTGTCAAGCGCCGTCTGACATGATGATGGAAATCTCATCCCACGATTTCCAAGAAAAACGCCATGATGGCTAGTATCGTCCGAGTTATGGGCCTCGAAACCAACTCTCACTTACTCTCAGAAGTTGAAAAGTTTTGGTGATCTTTCGCCTTCTGCATGCGTCTTATAAATAATCTCCCTCAAAACCACTCTTACCACTTCTCCATAACTTCTTCTTCAAAGCCTGTCCTTTGTTCTTGAAATCAAAACTTTGCTTCCTTCTAAAAACGCTCTTTGTCTCAGAACATCTTCTGCATTTCTCTCAAAATGGCTTCGTCAACCGCTGCTTCCACTTTTGTTCCTCAAACCACCGGAAACAACCCAGTGGCATTTGTGCTTTCTGAAGCGGAAACACTCTGTCCTCTTCCTCAACCGTCATCTGCTGACGAGGCGGTGGTAGCTAACTGGCGCCGCCAGATGGTTATCCCCTTCGCAGTAGAGAACAAGATTTGTGGCTTCCATGGCCCCCTTCTAGACAACAAACCTGATCCACAAGAACTCCAAAAGTTCTTTCCTTGCTTCGACCAAACGATTCCACCGAATTTCGAGAAAGGCGGCACTTTAGATCTTAAATACATGGCGCCTAAATCTCGAGTTTTTAGATCCATGCCTACTCCAGGCAACAAAGATTACATTGCCTAGCTTGACAAAGTCGAGGGTCAACACAAAAGGCAATGGAAAGAATACGGTATTTTAGACGCCATCCAACTCTCCAGAACTGCTCATAGGGTCAACCCTTGTTTGCTGCTTGCGTCGATGTATTTTTGGGAAGGGTCGACAAATACGTTCCACCTCCCTTGTGGTATGTTCACGCCAACACTTTTCGACGTGGCAGCCATCACTGGCCTTTCGCTAGTAGGCGAGACATTCGACCCGACACTGGAGACTGACAACGCCTTCGACTTCGAGCGTGCTAGCTTCCAGAATTACATTGAAGACCACCACGATAAACACTCTAAAGAAATATCTGATGAGGAGCATATTGCCTTCCTGACCCTATGGCTGTCGTACTATATGTTTTACCTTGGCTCTTTACAAATAGCCAAAAGTTTTATCAGTTTGGCCATTCAGATCCATGAAGGTCGACATATATCTTTGGCCAAACTTCTGTTAGCCTCCCTTTACCATTCTCTTGGCCTGTCGACTATGAGGCTGAAACTTCTCCACCAAACCACTAAGGCTTTAAACGTCTCAGGGTCTATGTGGCTGTTGCAGCATTGGCTCAACGCCACTTTTGAGCACAAGTTGGGATATCCAGCCTCTGCGACAATGGAGCGTCTAAACAGAGAACACTCTGTCGAAGGAATGCGACTTGATCTAATGATCACCCAAGAGGATCCAAAAAAGGCCCTCTTTATGAGGTATCTCAGTATGTTCGTGGAGACCACTTCCTTCGTCCCCGACATGGCGCCATTTGTGGAGCGTAGGTTCGGTCCCGAATAGTTCAAAAACCCATTTCCTGGAGTCTCCCCTAAAGCTGTTGCACAGTCGAACTCTATATGGGGGCGTTTCTTACTCCCACCATGATATCCTTCCGGATCAAAACGGGAAATAATGGCTATGGTTTCATGAACTATCAGCCAAATTTGGTGGCCCGACAATTTGGCCTGAGCCAAATATTGCCAAAGTCTTTGGTGAGACACCCTGATGACATAGTACGGTCCGGCCGACGCTTGACTCAAGTAGGTCATAGGCTTGCATGAGGTTCGTCAGAGCCTCTCAACACCTGGAACTTCCGGTATTTGCCTTCCAGCCTTCCTTTTTCACCACTCAAGAATTCGACGCCTGGTGGTCGGAGTATCAGGCTCAAACCTTCACTCCAAATCTTTTCTTGGAGAACATGGTCGGCGCTTTTGCTTCTATGGCTGGTGGAGTCCCTAAATCATCGACCATGGCCCCTGTTGCAGATGTCGACCCTATAGAAGACCCTTCCACAAAGGTAGATTCTAGACTTTTGATTTTGTTTCGCCTGTAGGTTTGAACTAAATCGTTTCAGCTTTGTTTTCAGGGACGTAAACGAGAAACAGCTGCTGCGTCAACTTCCACTAGGCCTGCCAAAAAACCCAGGACCAGCACTTCATAGGTATATTTTGTTTTCTTACCCTGCTTTATTATCTTCTCTTTGTCTGATGGTATTTTTGCACAGGCTTTTGAGAAAGCACCTTCTCCCGAAAGAACTGAGTCGAATGAGAGTACTCACTCTCGAGTTTTCACCGCAACAGCTCCAGCATCTCCTTTATCCACACCTTTGGTGACGAAGAAAAAAGCTTTGACAAGGAGAACACCTTCAAGAACCGGCGTTTCGACAGTGGTCCCGGTTGTCCCCAAAAATCTTGAAGACGTATTTGAGTCAATCCCCACTGTTGTCCATCCCAAGACAACTTCTCATCCTGTGCAGGTACTTCCCTTCTCCGTTTTAGTACCTTAGATGACTTTTAGGTGAAAAATCTCACTGTATTTTACTTTGTAGGAAAATGTGGTCGCTTCGACCACTGTCGGTATTGGCGACACTGAACTTGTTGCCGATGCCACCATTGCTAGCATTACTATCACGCCAAGTCCTCAGAAGGTCGATGAATTCCAGATACATGTGTTGGAGGAAAACTTGGTGGCGAAGACGCCTCCTTCCCAACCTGACAACCTTGAAACTGATGGTACAACTTTTGGGGAGAATATCAACCCTTCGCTTGTCGTCACCGCTACTGAAGTCGAAGAGAACTTTCAAGCTCCTGAACATGGCCCAGAGAGAACCTTACCTACTGTCGACAATACCCCTACTCCAGAGGAACTCTTGGCAGCCAAGAAAACAGATCCACCAGCGACCTTGAAGGCGCTACACAGACTTCACAAAGAGACTGAAGGGATTCAACCTACCAGTTCGATAATCATCCCAACTCTAGAATTAGACGCCTCCTTCAACCTCAAACTCCAACAGTTGCGGTCCTATCTTTTTGAAGAACATTTCCTGGCGGCTGTCGCCGAAGACCATAGCCAACGACGTTTTCAAGCTTTTGGATGAACTCTCTGAATACCAGCTTCCTGCCCCCATGGCCACGTACCTGATTGAGTTCGAAGCTTTCTTCACTCAGTTGGCCAAAGATCTTTCCATGAATCATCAGGCTGACGCTCAAATTCGGTTTCAACATAACGATATGAAACGTGAGTGGCATCTTAGCTCAGTTTGTGAACAGAAGCTTAAGGATTTTGAAGCCAAAAAACAAGAGTTCTCCGACAAGCGTCAAACCCTCGACCAACAGATATCTGATTACCAAGCTCAAATACTAGAATTGACAAGTAAGATTGTTGAGGTCGAACAATAGAAAGCCTCTTTAGACTCAGCTGAGCCTCTGCCCTCTAAAGAACCCATCGACCATGAGGTAGCTCAAGGAATTGCTCACGTCGAAGCGGCCATGAAGCTCAAGGATGCTATTAGCCACATGCAGAGAAGAAATGTGCTCCTTGAGAGCAAGATTATCCATGAGAAGACCCTTTTCGAAGACTTTAAGTCCAGATTCCCTGAGTTCCCCTAGCTTGTATGTCAAACTGATGTAACAATACTTTTGTTAGCCATTTTGGCCCCTTAGCCTATTTTGGCTTTTTAATCAATGAGAACACTATATTTTTATGTGAATCTCTTGTAGCATAGGTCTATATTTCTTTAAATATTTCCCATTTACTCTTAAGATTCGCTGGTCCATTCCTAACTCTTGCACCTCGTACGCGTTATTACTGAACACTTGGGTCACCTTAAATGGTCCTTCCCAGTTAGGTGACCATTTTCCCATCGTCCGATCCCGTCAATCTATGGGCAACACCACTTTCCACACGTAGTCATTTACAGCGAAAGTTTTCTCTTGGACCCTCTTGTTGTACGCCTTGGCGACTCGTGCCTTTTGGCGCAACAGGACATTTAAAGCCATCATCATTTCCTCGTCTAAATCCACGAGTTCGTCTAACATCATTTCCCAATATTGCTCCGATGGAATCTCGTATTGTCGTTGTACTCTAACTGATTGTAGGCATATTTCTGCTGGTAGCACGGCGTCATGCCCGAAAGTTAAACGGAATGGAGTAGAATTGGTTGATTCTTTGGGTGACGTCCGACAAGCCCACAAAACTTTACTTAATGTCTTATGTCAGTTCTTTGGCTTTTTCGCAACGTGCTTCTTGATTAACCCAATGATCACCTTATTAGCTGCTTCGACCTGACCATTCGCCTGAGCATAGTATGGCGTCGAAGTAACCAACTTGAAACCTGTTTCTGCTGCAAATTCTTGCATCTTCTGCCCCACAAACACAGATCCTTGATCTGTCGTGATTGTCTCAGGTATCCCAAATCTATACAGGATATGATTCTGGATGAAGTCTATCACGACCTCTTGATCCACCTTCACCAGAGGCAAAGCCTCTATCCACTTCGTGAAATAGTATATTCCCACGAGGATGAATCTTTGCTGCTTTGACGAAGCTGGCCGAATCTCTCCTATTACATCCAAAGCCCAACCTCGAAACGACCATGGTTTGACTATAACGTGTAACTCACTGGCTGGTACATGTTGAATATTCGCGTGTTTCTGGCAATCCTGGCATCCTTTCGCGAAATCTATACAATCTTTGAGCTTGCTGGGCCAGTAGACACCTTGTCGAAACAAAAGCCATTTTATTTTGTGGCCGACTTGGTGAGCCCCACAAGTCCCACTATGAACCTCAAAAATTGCCAAATAGGCATCAGTATCCCCTAAGCATTTGTGCAATACTCCCTCTGGAGTTTTCTTCAATAACTCATTTCCTATAAGGACATAGCTCATTGCTCTATACTTAGTCTTTCTATCCGTACTGCCTGACGGATGCTCCAAATACTCCACGATTGGTCTTCGCCAATCCGTTGGTGACATGTTGTTAACAAAAATCTCATAACTTCCTAGACCTTCGACGAAACTCTTCTATTCCTTGGATATCGACCACCTTGATGGTGAACGTAAGTTCGACACCATCTTCTCCCTAGTTTCGATGAAATCTTTCAGCTTACCCTCTGACACTTTATAACCAGAGGCAATTTGTGCTAATTCATTAGCTTTATGGTTTTCTACCCTTGGCTTATGCGAAATGTTGACGACTTCGAAATGCTCTAACAAACTTTCGCCAACGAGAAGTAGCTCAAAAGATGCTCTTTCACGCACTTGTACTCCCTTGTGATTTGTTTAATCAACAATTCTGAGTCTCCTCTAATCTCGGCCTCTTTGGCTCCCAAATCCTTAAATATTTTGAGACTAGTGATTAAGGCTTCGTACTCCGCCTCATTATTTAAGCATTTGCCATCAACTTTGCATTTAAACGTGGTTGGAACACCTTGGGGGGGTATTATTAGGATTCCAACACCTGCCCCATTTTTATGGCTTGATCCATCGAAGTACAATTTCGACGGAGCGATGTCGTACTATGTATCGACATTTCGACTAAAGCGTGGTCGACAATAAAGTCTGCCACTATTTGACCCTTCATCGCCCTTAAAGGGACGTATTTCAGGGAGAATTCAGTTAATGCTAGTGCCCATTTCCCAATTCGCCTATGCAAAATAGGTTTGGACAACATATGCTTAATAACATCAAAATGCGACGAAACATAAACATCAACTGGTTTAATATATTGCTTTAATTTCATACATGAGAAGTACAAGCATAGGTACAGCTTTTCAATCATAGTGTACCTAGTTTCAGCATCTATCAGCATCCTACTAATGTAATAAATGGGTCTTTCGATGCCATTATTATCCTCTTGTGCTAACATACTGCCTATGGTCGTATCCGACGCTGCAATGTACAACTTCATGCTTTTATTTATACTAGGTGGTAATAGGATCGGAGGCTTTGTAAGGTACCCCTTAATTGCGTCGAAAGCCTCATGCTATTCCTGTCCCCAACGGAACTCACTTTCCTTCTTAGCCTTGAGTAGTGGTGAAAACACTTTCATCTTGCCACTTAGGTTCGAGATGAACCACCTCAGGAAATTTATCTTCCCCAACAAAGACTGGAGCTGTTTCTTTGTCGTCGGAGGCTTGAGATCTAATATTGCCTTTGTCTTGTTCTGGTTGATCTCGATGCCTTTCTTGTGGACCACGAATCCCAAAAAGTCCCCTGCATGAACACCAAAGGCACATTTCAGTGGATTCATTTTTAATCCATATTTTCTCATTCTCTCAAATGAGCGTCGAAGGTGGTCGAGGTGGCCATCTTCTGATGATGATTTTATGACTATGTCATCAATGTATACCTGCATAAAATTTTCAATAAAGTCATGAAAGATAGCATTCATAGCCCTTTGATAGGTTGCCCCAGCATTTTTCAGCCCAAAAGGCGTCACAACCTATTCATATGTCCCCAAAGCTCCAGGGCATCGAAGCGCAGTTTTGGGGACATCCTCTTCGGCTATGAGAATTTGATTGTAACCGGAGTAGCCGTCGAGCATGCTCAAATATTCGAATCATGCGGCTGAGTCGACCAGCATCTCTGCCACAGGCATCGGATATTCGTCTTTAGGGGTAGCGTTGTTCAAATCCCTAAAGTCGATGCAAACTCGAAGGGTTCCATTTTTCTTAATAACAGGTACTATGTTAGCTATCCATTCTACATACCTCACAGTTCTGATGAACCGGCTTTTGAGCAGTTTTTCAATTTCCTGCTTGATCTTCGACATGACTTCTGGGGCGAAGCACCGAGGTTGTTGCTTTACTGGCCTCTTACCTGGTTGGATTGGGAGTCGATGCTCCACCACACTCCGACTTAAGTCAGGCATTTCGCCATAATCCCAGGCAAAGCAATCCTTATACTCTTTTAATACTCTAACCAGCTTGGCCTTCATTTCTGGCCCCACTTTGGCACTCACATATGTGGGTCTTTTGGTTGTCCCATCCCCTAAATCAACCTCCTCAAGTGGGTCCTGCACTTGCATCTTTTGTAGCTCATGATTCGGGTCTTTCTCAAACCCTAAAGGCTCGTTGTTATAGATACAATCAAGCCTCCGACTTTCTAAAGCTTCTCCTTGGCCTTGTGGGCCACGTGTTTGTGTAGCACAGTTGACTCCCTTAACTATTCGTGGTGGTTCGTCTTTTTCAAGTGCCGACATCCTTCTGTTTTCAGCCAAATAGGCTGAAATCCGAGTCATGCTTTCTGACTCAGCAGTCATTTTCACTGACTGTGGGCCACGCCGTTGGTGGCATTTCCATAGGCTCCATGGCTTCGTAGGCAGCATCCCAGATAAACCCATAGTCGGGGTCTAGGTTCAGGATGCAACCCGTGTCGATAGAGGTGTAGGAACCTGACCCGTCATCACAAGGAGCCACATTTGCTAAGTGTTGGTCAAAAGACTTCTTATTACCCTTGGCTTCGTCGACCTTGTAGTAACTTTGATCTGCCTTAATATTTTCCACGATGCCATCTTTTCTCCAAATGGTCAACCTCTGGTGCATCGTCGACGGTACTGCCCAAATTCCATGGATCCACTCTCGTCCTAGCAACAGATTGAAATTTGCTTTTGAATTGATGACCATGAAGAGTGTCAGCCTGTTGGTTGTACCTACTGCCAAGTCTACTTGGACAACCCCCAGGATGTTACTAGTCTTGCCTTCATAGTTGGACAAAACCATGTTATGCTGTCGGAGGTCAGCCTCCGTTTTTCCAATTTTTTTAAATAAATTGTGCGGCATCAGATTCACAATTGCTCCACCATCCACAAACACCTTGTTGACCGCCACTCCGTCGACTTTCGCCTTTATGAATAACGGCTTCAAGTGGTACATCATCCCAGGACTAGGACGTTTAAACATAGCCGTTTGCTCTTCGACCACACCACTATTCATCACATAATAACATAGCGGCTTGTCATCCGGATTTTCACCAGGGACGAAATTCTCTTCTGCCTCAGAGATCTCAGACACCACGTCGTACTCAGCTGGTAGGACCGACACGATACCATAATTCAGCACGAAATCTTCGCCAAAGGTGTCGTCGTTGGTGTCGTCGTACATGTCCTCGTCAAAATCTCCCTCAAGTGATGGATCATACTCGTCATCCGACTGAGGAGAGTATTTTGGCTCCTCTTCATCCGACTGAGGAGTATATTCTGGCTCCTTTTTGCTTTCAACCAACGAGGTACATTTTGAGCTTTGGGTCGACACCACCCCTTTCTCTCCTGATGTGTCCACGGTTACTGCCATGGTCTGGTTTGTCACCACTCTGTCTTTTTCTACCCATTTTCCTCTTGGGTGTTGGCGCTTTTGTCCAGACATTCCGACAGGCTTCACTTGTGCAGTTGCAGCCTCTCTCAGCTTTCTTATTTCGCTGATAGCGCCTCCACTGAGTTTTAGTCATGAGGTTTTTTCCCTTGTAGTTAGGGGACACCCTATAGCCTGTTGGCTCGACTCTTCTGTCGGCGACATTCGCTTCCTTCTCCAAATCTAGAGCCTTCCACTTTGGTCTTTTACTTCCTTTCTGGCTGACTGGTGCCATCCATCTTTTCTGTGGGGTATCTGACGGAGGCACAAAAGTTTTGGGTCGTGCCTCTTGGAACAGCTTTCTGTACTCCTCACTTCGACGGGGAGCCCCACTCTTGTCAAACACAAACCTTAGGACAGGTGGCTTATTTTCTGGCAGCACTTCTCTCTTGCTTGCCTCATACCTCTCAGCTGCTTTCTCGTCGAACACAGCGTTGAACCTAGGGCATAATGCGGCCTTTGACCCGCTTATCCTGCACTTTTCCTGAAAATCTTCCAAACTCTCGCCAGCCTGGGGATACACGGCTTCGAGTTTATCCTCAGCTTTCTTGTCGGAACCCTCAGTAGTTTCGACCATCATGCACTCCACCACTTCCGCCATTGGTTATTTGTCAAGACCCTCAGTAGCCTCGACCATCATACATTCGCACACCTCTGAGTACAAAGCCTCTTCGACCTTCAGTGGGTCAGTGTCAACCTGCATCTTCGGCTTTTTGCCAAATTGGAGTCAACCCTCATTCAAAGCTTTCTGTACCAAATCCCTGAAAAGAACACATTAAGCTGTTTTATGACCAAGGAAATTATAAAATTTGCAGAATCCCCTCTTTTTCTTTTGTTATAGAGGGGGATCTTTTAAACTAGGAGGAATAATTATTTGACCATCTTTAACCAGTAAATCAAATATTTCATCACATTTTGAAACATCAAAAGTGTTAGTTCTGAATTGGCAGCAATTTTGGTAAAACAATGTGGTACATCAAAATGTCTTGCTTGATGTCTTGACATGTGATTCTAACATTCTGCAGGTGGTGTGTTTTTAGTATTGCAGGATTTGTGCATGATGTAAAACATGATGTTCTGACATCAGTAGACAGAACTTCCAGTTCAGATTTTTAGGTTTTATTTGTTGCGCTATTTTTAGCAATCTTTTGTGTGTTTGTGTTGAGTGATTGCATGCGTAATTCTGGGAGTAAAATTATGTTGGAGTGATATTATTTGGAAGCAATCTGTTTGTGAAGAATAAGGTTGGCTATTTTCATGCATAAAGATTTGGAGAATAATTAGTTTTAATTATTAATTAAAACTAAGATCTGCTAATGCCCAAGCCCAATGTAAGGAATGTTTCTGGGAATATTATGTTATCCTATGTGGTGCTGTTTTATAGGTTTCAAGAAGAATATTGAAGAATAATGACTTTCTAATTATGGAGATAAATTAGGAAGGATTTGATTGAAGACCTATTATGTAGCGGATGTTTCTGCTGATTTGTAGCAGCTGTTATGCTGTGATTTGAAGCCCAAATCCAGTTGGGAATAAGTTATAAATAGAATGCTTGTAACCTAGAAAAAGCACGGGTCCAAGATGTAGATCATTAGGGTTTGTGTGAAATTGTGAGCCACTCTGGCACTGTTTTGTACTTAGAGTTAGACTGTTTAGTTGAGTTGTATTTGTCAATCATCTATGAGCTTTTACGCAATGATGATTGTGTTTCTTTGAAGTGTGTCTTCTACTTTTCTCTGATTGAAGAGTTATTGGAAATCAAGCTATTGATGCAGTGGCTGAGGTGTTGACTGCTAGACATCATTGCGATGATTGGAAGAGAGATGAAGTCTCTTATCTAGGGAGAACTTAGGTAGAAGGGTCATTGGGTAGTTATTAAGTGAGTAGATCATCAACGGGTGTGTTGGCTGTAGGGTCTATGAATTGATACTGCTAATAGTGGACTTCCTTCCTGGCTTGGTATGCCCCCAGATGTAGGTTGTTAGACCGAAGTGGGTAAACAATTCTTGTGTGCACTTTACTTTTTAGCAACTTCTTTAACTGTCTATATCTTGTATATGTTGTTGATAACAGACCAGATGTCTCGACATGTTTATTCGACATCTGGGTCTGCTATACCAGAATTTCAAAAAGTATAAGTTTTAGCGACGTATTTATCTGTTTTTCCAGTTTCGGCGGTGTAATACCCCAAAATTTGCCCTCTCTTTTCTTCATATCATTTAGCATGAGCTTTCATTGCATTGCATTGCATTCAAGCATAGAAAAATAAAGCATCAAGCATTTAGCATTGCATCTTGTATAAGGGCATGTGATCAGGTGATTCTCTAAGGTGTTGATCATCCAAAGAAGAAGACCAAATGTTTCTCACAAGCTTCAAAGACCTCTTACATCATGTATCATCTCCATTTGATCTTACAAGTCATGGAAAGAGGAGAATTCATCAAGAGGGTTGGACAATGCATGATCTCCTATACAAGGCAGTCAAAAGTTGGGATCTGACCCCCAAATGAGCAAGCTCTTTGATTCTTTATCATCTCCAAGTGGTATATGTCATCATTGGTGGACATGATACACAACATATTCAGAGGAATTTGAATTTGGAGGATGTGCTATTTCCTCCTAACCAGAGGGTACCAAAACTAGGGTTTGCCATAAAATCAGTTTATTTCTTATTTCTTGGGCAAGACTTGATCCCATGGTATTCCTTATGTCCTCAAGTGTCTAGGGATGGAAGATTGCCCATCAATTTGTTTCAGAAGGTTTTCAATTGATCAGGAATTTCAAAAATCAGGAGAATTGGGAATAAAGTCAACTGTGCAGTGAAAAAGTCAACTCCTGACTTTTTGAGGTCAACATCATGATTTTCAAGTCAAATATGGTCTATGGACAAGATTTGATCAAGAAATGTTCAAGGATTTATGAAAAATCAAGAATGTGGAAAAGTTGCCATTTTTGGAAATCTAGGTTTTTAGGAAGTTGCCATTTTGGGAAAGTTTCAGCATGAATTCAGCCATCTTCCAAGCTAATTTCCATCATGATACGAGCTTCATTTCAATTTTCTTCAAACATGAAAGTTGTAGAGATTTCTCCAAGCTTTCCAACCATGTAAAGTTTGTCTCATTTGGATTATTTTTGAGAGAGTTATGATGTTTTGAAGTTGGAGTTTTCAAGTTGTGAAATTCAAAAACTTAGAATTTTTTCTAAGTTATTTTGAGACAGTTTTATGCACCCATGTTCATGCTCGATTTTGATCAACTTCCAAGCTTTGATTTGAGAAAACTCTAACATGAAAGTTGTAGTTTGAAGTTTTCTTTTCAAAATGGGCACAAGAATCGTGGCATTTGGTTTGATATTGAGTGAGTTATAAGTGTTCAAAGTGTGACACTTTCAATTTGTGGTTTCACTAAAACTTAGAATTTTTTCTAAGTTACTTTTGACAGTTTGGTACACCAATGTTCTTGACCAATTTAGAGTTATTTCCAAGCCATGAATTGAGATACTTCTAACATGAAAAGTGTAGAGGGCAACCCCCTCTTTCCAAAGGATCCAAGATTGTCTCATTTGGTTTAGAATTCACCAACTTATGAAGCTTGCAAGTTGATGTAACCAAGTGGTCGAATTGCACCTTTTAACTCAGAATTCTTGAGCACATTGGGTCAGCTTGGATGTTGTGATTTCAAAGCCAATTTTCACCTATTTCCAAGCATGATTTTAACTAGTTGTCAACACGAATCTTGTTCTATGTTCTTCATACTTTCTATTGACCCTAGTCTTGCATCAAATGGTCATGTTTTCATCAAGTCCTCATCCTCCAAAGTGGCTCACACGGTTATGTTTACTATGGCACATTGAGGCTGATTTCTTTTGGTATGGACTTCACATCACTTTCACACGGATTGTATTATTTTTCTTGTGCCAAAACATTGCCTAAAATGACCAAACAATGGCCAACGACTAAATCATCCTCTCATGCACACACTTTACACTCTTGGGTAAAAATGGAAAGGGAACAAAATGGTGGTACAATCTGACCTCCCTCCCTCTCACGTGCCAGCATCACTCCACTATCTTCACTCAGAAATTACTAAAGCACACCCTCCCATTTGTGTTAAACCATGCCCTCTCTCTCTTTTTCAATCTTGGCAAAAAGACTCCAAACAAGTTTTCCACTTCTCAGGCCCAATAACATGACACAACCCACCATATTTAAAGGATACAAACCCTAGAAACGAGGGGGGAACTCATTCTGTGAAGAAAGAAACCATAACAGCTCACTCTCTCTAAAAACTTCTCTCTTGGTTTTGATTTTCTGAGTCAAGTTTTCTTCATTTTCCTTGCTCACGTGAGGTCTGTCACGGAAGTTTGGTGGGTTCTCTGAAGCTTTCACAAAGCAGTGAAGAAGAAGTGGACTTGCCTCCACTAGGTAAGCTTCTTCAACCTTTTTAAACCCTCTTTTTTTAGATCTAATCATGCTCATGTGTTGCATCTAAGGAGACCTGTGATGATAGCATTGTGTGTTTGTTTGAATCTGAGCATGTTCTGGACGTATGATTTTTTTGTTTTTATGCTTGTACCTGTGCCTTGGAGTCCTTTTTTCTTTATGTTCGAGTGATATTTGTGGAAAACAAATGGCACAGTGTTGATCTTTATTCCATGAGCTTTATTTTGGTATCTTATTTTGTTTGATTTAGTTGAGATTTGATGAAGAAATGTTGTGTGCAAGATGAGTTGTTTGCTGCGTTTTCCTCTGCAAATCACGATGCATGGCACTGTGTTTAAGTTTTTGATTGAAGAAGATGATGACGTGTTGGCTTGGGAGTGGCCGGATGGTGTTTTTTGTTTTATTTGATTTAAGTAGGGTTGCCCGATTGATGGATATGTCCACATGATATTTTGTAACACTTTATTTTCTCTTATTTTTATTTCTTTTTTTAAAAAAACTGATGATATCATTACAAGTTAGTTGGGCCTACGCGAATTCATTTCCGCACCCCCCACACGGCCCAACTGTTGTGTTTGCATTCAATATACACCCTCCATTTCTATTACTCTTTTTATATTTTTCTTTTTTATTTTCGTTTCCTTTTTAATTATTAAAAATATTTCCTTTTATTAAAAAATTACAAAAAAAATCATGTGTGTATTTTGAAGTCTTATTTAATTTTATATGAATTTTATTTTCATTTTTCATTTATTTTCGTAATTATTTATGGTTTTATTTTCCAAAGTGTCTCCTATGTTTACCTTTGTGACTAGTGCTTATGTTTGATGATCTTTCCATGCCTTATTGAGCTGACCTTTTTGCCATGTTTTGACACTTAATTGAGGATTGTTTTCATGTCATGTTGCTGCCTTGTTGATCACCTTTGATTGTTTTTCATGTGATTTTTGATACCCCTCGACTCTTGCTCGATTCTTTGCACATCTTGACTTGTGGATCACTTTTAGACAAGCTCTTTAACTCTTTTGGATCCAATCTTTTTGCATTTGTTACTTGACTGAGTTAACTTACCTTTGATTATTTTTTGGGAATTTATTGAACCACTTTGCTATTTTTGGTTGATTTTTACTTGTGGTTTGAAGTTCATTGAAGCATGCTTAGACACTTGACCTAGTTTGAGTGCATTTGTTTACTTGTGATTGATTGATGCTTGAAGTGATTATATGGTGTGATCCTGTTCTGTTTGAGATTGTTTATGGCTTTGGAATCATCTTCATTGATTCATTTTCCAATTTGATCTTGATTTTCTAAGTTGGTGTTGTTTGACTTGAATTTTGTGGTATGTTTGACCTAATCTTGTGCAATGCTCCCTTGTATGAAACAATCAATGCATGAGGCCTTTTCTTTGACTTGTATAACATGCTTGAGGTTATGATCCTCTTGATTTAGGGTTCATTATGTGACATGTTCTCACTTTTTGCTTCACATGTTTCTTTGCTTGCTTGCATGAAGAGTGAGTGGTTGCTTTGATTAGTTTTGATGCATGCTTTGGATGTGTTGCTTGGTGATTAATCTTGTATGACTTGAGTTTGATCTTGACATGATGCTAATGTGTGTGCTACTGCCTCTTGAGCTCTATACTTGATTTTCATGTTACTTGAGCATTGTTGGATGCATTTGGTTTGAATTATGTGATGCATATCATTCCTCTTACTTTGTAACTTCTTTGGTGCATCATGTTGCATAATGTGAACCTCTTTTGCATATATGAATTGTTGATGATGATATGATGTGAGTTCTGGTCTTGTTTCATTTTCATCTTATCTCCTTCATTTCACTTTGATATGACATCCATGTATGTTTGATGGTGCACTTACTTCAAGTTTACTTGCATCCTTTCTTGTGTGCTTTCACTTGTGTGTTTGAGATGTGTTTGTTTGATTTTTGAAACATGTTAATTGAATTGAGTTGGATATGATGATTATGGTGTGCTTGCTGCCCCATCTTGTTTCTCATCTTATCTTTCTTCTTCTTCTTTATCTATTTCACTCTTTATCATCCCATGAATCTCAAGACTTGTCTAAGTCTTGGATTCCTTTCCCTTTAGAGCTACCTAGTCCAACTTAATTTTTGATTAAGCTTGGAGTAGGATTAGCATTAGGTTTTAGCTAGGCTTCCTCTTTCAAACCTCATTAACCATAGGACCTCCATGCATGATAACGTTAGGACCCTTAGTTTCCCCTTAGAATTTCCTTTGCGTTTTCTCTTCTCATCTTCAAACAAAAGTAAAAAAAAAAAACTTAATAAAGGCAAAACAAACATTGTATTTAGGCCTTTCATGCAAGAACAAGATAGTGAGGGATCTTCTCTCATTTTCTTGGAATGTTTAGCATGCGTCCCATCTCGGGTCGTTATGCGAGGCATTCGATCTTACATGAGGGACTTAAATACAATGCGCGTTACAAAACACAAAACAATCAAAACACTTCTTTCTAAAAGACAAAAACAAACAATAACGCCTTTCCTTCGGGAATTCTTTTCTCATCTCACTCACTCTTAGCGTACGAACGTGCTCCTACTCGTTCTCTTGCAAGATGGTAATGCACTCGGACCGGCGAGCCTGCAACACCTGAGCTAGAACGTAAGCTGTTCTCTAAAAAAACACAAACAACTTTTCCCTAGTTAGGGGAACTACGTCGCTCTGATTCTCATGTTCCCGAGGAGATACGTAGGCAGTGGGGTAGGGCCCATTCGAGCACTTCTTTTATTTTCCCTACATTTGTCTCTTTCTCTCTCTTTTCCTTTTCTTTTTTTCCCGTTCCTTTCCCTTTCCAGTAGCAGTGGAGCTCCAGTCGACGACACCCTTTGATCGAGACAAGCAAGCGTGGATCCCATCGGGTACGATGGACGCGTGGGGGTGCTAATACCTTCCTCACGCGTAACCGACTCCCAAACCCAGTTCTCTTGGTCGCGAGACCATGCTCTTTCCTTTCTCCTCAGGTTTATGCGGTGTTTCCTTTCCCTCTCTTGGGATAAATACACATTGCCGGCGACTCTGTTTCGGTGCCACTTTCGCGTTTGTACTAGGATGAAAATCCCGGGAGCGACAGGCGGGATTTTTCCCGTTCGATGCTTTCAACAATTTGCATGTATAGGGAGGTCCTGGCTTAAGTTCATCCACATGGACCTCACTTTCGTCGACGAATTCTTCATCGTCGGACGAATATTCTTCAGCAGCCACATATGACACTTTTTCTTTTTTACGATATCTGTTAGACTGAGTTTTCTCAGCCTTTAATCGTTCGACCTGGCAAACTCGGTCAGCCAGCTGTGACATATCTCTAAGATATTGCGTGTCTAGCTTCTTTCTGATCGAATAATCTAGCCCCCCGACGGCCATTTTGACTAACTCGTTGTTGGTTGCTGTATAGGGCAAGCAAACAAAAAGATTTGGAAGTATTTTTCCGGGAATTATCGTGTCCACAGAGATCGGTGCTACTGAACTGCCGTTCGACGATTTAAATGTTAATGAGTTTGGGTTTAAATGGTTTTAAACATAAAAATAGAAAAGTAAATATAAACATAAAAACAATTCATTCTTCGGAGAGAAAAGACTTATCAAGCATGTATATATTCCACTTGTCACAAACTTAAACTTATCGACCAGTTACACTCAACTTACAATACTCCTCAATATCACCCGGTATCGCTCACAATAGTGTTCATCTCTAACACACCGAGCTGAGAAACAACCGTATCACTCTCTTCGTCACTCTCGCGCACGAAGCCTCGAGACACGGAAGGCATTTAAGTTCCGACACCCATACGGATTGTTAGCCCTAAATCTATCTCTAGCATCCAGAAACTAACAGAAAATTATCCTTAATCGAAGTTTGTGAAGTTTATCTCTAACACGACCCAAACCCCGAGCATTTAAGCAAAAATCAAGAACAATCACCAATAGAGATTTGTAAAGCAAATTAAATATAACGCCATGGGCGAAAAATATACATGAGGTCAAAGTAAAAACATATACAAACCCAACAAAGAAGAAAGACATGAAGAAAATCAGAATTGAACCAAACACTTCACGGATTGTCAGAGCCGAAGGATGAGAAATCCACCCCGGATCATCCAAATGCAAGCTTCCATGAAGTTTTCTAAGCAAATCCAATGAAGAAATGAAGTTTGATGGAGTTGGGAGCAAAAAACCCCAAAACCATCCCTAAAAATGTGTTTTTTAGCCATATTTATTGTTGTCATCATCGCAGACCGCGCTAAGCGCGATTTTGGGCGCTAAGTGCGCGTTAAACTGCCTTAAGAGCCCACTAAGCGCGCTTGGGCGCGCTTAGCACGCTACCTGCTGTCATGAAAAAAAGACAGCACATGTTTCGGCCATAACTTGAGAACCGTAACTCGGATTTGCGCCCGGTTCAAAGCGTTGGAAAGCTTATTCAATTTCCTATCTAACAATGAATAAATATCAACCAAATTGGTGATTTATATCATCCTCATTTTGAGCCTTATTCGTTGATGTGTTGCTCAAAATCGCGCGTTTGAAGCCGTGTCTTCGACACTTTATTGCTCATGCTCCAAATACACCTCAATACCTACAAAATGAGTAGTAAACTATCAAACGGTACACAAATACACTAAAACTTGATTATACACTAAATATACACATTTACATACAAAGTGGGGTTTATTCGAACGATATTTAACAAAAAGTATAGATAAGTGCAACAAAACTTATATACAAAAATAGGTACATTTTGCACTTATCAACTCTCCCCAACTTACATAGTTGTTTATCCTCAAACAAAGCCAACAACTAAAGGATAAAAAGCGAAATCCAAGAAATCACGCAACAACAAGTTTTGAAAATGTTGATGCTAGAATAGCAGCAAGCAAAAATATATAAGTAACCCAGTTTTGTTGTTCTCCACAGGGATCAGTGCGAGGGAAAGAATGCCATTCAATGGTTTCTATATTTCTAAGCTCATGAATCAAAAGTTCTGGTTTAAAGCGAACCAAAAGCAAATGCGGAAAATTAAAGGAACAAAAAGCAAGTAAATAACAATAACACATTCTTTGGAGAAGAGAAACTCAATAGAGATCACTCAATAACACATGCATTCTTCCGACCATTTCATACACAAATCACTTATTCGTCTAACATCCTCACGTATCACTCACAACAGAGGTTATGTCTAACGCAACGTCGAGAGAACAACGACATTGTCTCATTGGTGATGTCTCACGCAACTCAACAACACAGAGAAGTAAGAACTGATACTCACGCAAGTGTTAAGTCTAAATCTATCTCTAGAGTTCAGACAAAACCGATATTACTATACCATCCATGTCAAACTCATGAGTAATTCATATACAAAGCCCTGATCAGAATACAAACATATGATTAACCCTGCATTCAACTAATTTACCAACTGTATACGAACGCCGTTCTTCATCGCTATTGTCACGCATCCTCGCCATACCGTATCGATCCTACTCATGCTACCCATGCTACTTAATCAACACAATACAACAAAAGATACAATGAATATCAATTCACAAACCCCTGTCAAAAGCTTGCTCATTGATAGATGAAAATCTAAGATTAACGATTCGATATAGGTTTTGTCACGACCCACAAATAATCAATCAAAGAGAAATAATCAATAGAGAATCAAAACATATTCATAAATATAGATTAGATGAAATACAATAGGTATCAAGAGATTTACATACCAAACATCAACAAATAGAGGATACAAAGAGAAGAAAGGAGAAGAACAAATTTCTCACGGTTCGTCGGAGCCGATTAAAGCAAATTCTATTCCGGATCATCAAGATGCATAATCCAATGTTGTTTCTAAGCTAATCTACTCCTAAAACATGTTTGATGAAGTTGGGAGAAAGTTCCCCCAAAAACATCCCATAAAAAATGATGAAAAATGGTTGAAATAGGCAAATCTCACTTTCCAGGTTCGCCTAGCGAGTCCCCGTTCGCTAGGCGAACGTAAACCGCCTTAAAGTTGAGTTTTTTCACGATTCTGGAACTTTTCGTTCGCCCCGGTTCGCCTAGCGAACAAGCTAGCGAGTGTTCGCTACGGGGGCTCGCCTAGCGAGCATGACAGAAAACCAGAACTTGTTTTCTTCATAACTCTTGAACCGTAACTCCGATTGACGCACGGTTTGAAGCGTTGGAAAGCTTATTCAATGCTCTTTATGAATATGGAAAAATCCCATTGCTGGAACACCTATAAAAATAAATTAAAATCGATTAAACTCAATGATATTTACACGGTAACACACTATACACCGAAAACGTAAAGTAAACGTATTTACACACAAAGTGGGGGTTTATTCAACCAATTTTAACACAAAGTAAGGATAAGTGCAGCAAAACTTATATACAAAAATAGGTACAGTTTGCACTTATCAAACTCTCCCCAACTTATTATTTTGTTTGTCCTCAAACAAAAGTCAATCAACTCAAAGAAACAAAAGCAATTATCAAGAAATCATGCTCAACAAGTTTTTACAAATGGAGAATAAACGTATGGTACAAATATCAAAAGTACATGCAAAGCAATGCTTACCACTAAACTACAACGACACCACGAATATGAAACAAAGTCTAAACACAAAACAAATGTCAACATCCAAAAGCAATACATGTTCAAGAATGAATCACACCTAACACTCCACTTCAAATAAGAATGAAGAAATTAATGCGCGTTTGCAACCGCGGTGAAATTTCACTCATCTGACAAACAATGCAAATAACAATTCAATTCATACAACATCTAACAATCAAAAATGAAAATATGGAAGCAAAAAGATCACTAAGGGCTTTAAGGGTTGTAGCTTGGTCGGGTTCACAATAAAGGGACATTTCTACAGGCCATTGAATCGAAATTGCCGATAAATGATATTTACACCTTACAACTTCATTCACCATTCTCATTCCTTTACCACAAACCTCTCAAACTACCTTTATGCACAATTATTTCACTCTATTTTTCTCATTCAAACAAGCATTCTTTTTCTTTTGTTTTTCACATTCATATTTACACTTTTTCTTTTCCTGCTTGTTTGAACTTTTTCAAAAGTTTCAAGCAACTTACCACTTTTTTTTCATTCTCCCCAACTTGAATTCAACCAAACCTCAAGTGAATGCTCCTTGCTTTTTACGGCAAGGAAATCAAAGTATACAATTTCAAAGGTTCAAGAAGAAATTTTAGAAACTCACTAAATTCAATGATGAACCAAACTTGCAAATTATGTACATAAACCAAGTTCATCACTAAAAATGAGATCTAAACAGTTTTAGTCTCAAAGGGGCTAACAAATTCTCACTACTCACGGGTAAGATACTTTTGGATACTGGTTGTGCTTAATATAAACAAATGCCTTGATCATTTCTAATGCTTCTACAAAATCACAATAATCAGAAGATAAAGCATGAATCAAACGAATTAAACAAAGCTTATCAGTCATCCAAGCATTTAGTAAACAATGGAGGTTTCCTCACATGGGGCTATGAACTAAGGTGATTAATAAATGAACAAAAATTGCAAGAGAATGAAAGATATGTAATTTGTACAAATCCTAAGGTTCATAAACATGTTATGTTCTAGAAAAGCAATAAACACCAACCAACGCAATGCAACTTTCTTTAAACTTTTCACACTACCATAACATTTTCTTGTTGAAACAATCAAAATTGAAAAATCACACAATGCATCCTCAAGCTAATCAAAAACAAAACTTGAGAACAAACTCATAAATTATTCTAACAACCTAACAAAATTGAACTAAAACTAAATAAACATAAAAACCAAAATTTGTGAAAGTGGATGGAAAATGAAAGATTTTTCTTTGCAAAACAAGGCACGCTAAGCGCCCTCTGCGCGCGCTAAGCACGGGCAGGAAAATTTTGTTTTTCAAAATTGGTTCTTTCTCTCATTCACTCCATCCATTGTCACTTTATATTAACTATACTACTAAACATAAAACTGTACAAACTCAAGAATCATTGGGTTGCCTCCCAATAAGCGCTAGTTTCACGTCGTTAGCTCGACACCTTATTTACGTACAAGCTCCTCCATGTTGCTTCGTTCACCGGTAGATACCAAATAAAATCTGCAACACTTAAGCAAACGTAAACCAAAAACAAAAATATGTACACACACATAAACATGATGGAAAACACATATATACAATCACTTATGGAAAACAACTATTAACAAGTATGTACACTTGTTAAGCTTTGTTCGCTAGGCGAACCAAATCATTCGCGACGCGAGCCTTCGCTACAACCTTCGCCCAGCGAAGTTTGGGTGTTTTCAAAAGTGAAAGTTTCTGCCACCCCCCTCGCTGGCACCTTCGCCTCGCGAACACATCAGCGAGCATTCGCTGGCTCCCTCGCCCAGCGAATTTACCCAGTTTTCCTACTGGAGGTTTTTGCATACTTTCTGCCACCCCCTCGCTGGCACTCTCGCTAACGTTCGCTAGGCGAACCTTCGCTGGCATCTTCGCCAACACTCGCCTAGCGAATTCTGTTGTTGATTTCTTCCTTTAATGGTAACTTGCCTCCAACATTTGTGTAACACAATCTTGATCTTTTTATGCCTATTCCTGCACATTAGCACACAAATTACAAGCACCACAAGTATATTTCAATGAATGCACAACAACACCATTCCTCACTAAAATCAATACATTACACATGGAAAGAAATGAAAATGCCAAGTATTGCATACAAATATATAACATGTTTGACATCTAACAAACTCTCCCCAACTAACTATGCACCATTATACAAGTAAATATACAATATAGACAATTATGTACGAAGCTTAAAAACATAGAAACTATGCGATGCAACTCAATATCGACATACCAATCCCCGGCAACGGCGCCATTTTGTTGATGCTAGAATAGCAGCAAGCAAAAATATATAAGTAACCCAGTTTTGTTGTTCTCCACAGGGATCAGTGCGAGGGAAAGAATGCCATTCAATGGTTTCTATATTTCTAAGCTCATGAATCAAAAGTTCTGGTTTAAAGCGAACCAAAAGCAAATGCGGAAAATTAAAGGAACAAAAAGCAAGTAAATAACAATAACACATTCTTTGGAGAAGAGAAACTCAATAGAGATCACTCAATAACACATGCATTCTTCCGACCATTTCATACACAAATCACTTATTCGTCTAACATCCTCACGTATCACTCACAACAGAGGTTATGTCTAACGTAACGTCGAGAGAACAACGGCATTGTCTCATTGGTGATGTCTCACGCAACTCAACAACACAGAGAAGTAAGAACTGATACTCACGCAAGTGTTAAGTCTAAATCTATCTCTAGAGTTCAGACAAAACCGATATTACTATACCATCCATGTCAAACTCATGAGTAATTCATATACAAAACCCTGATCAGAATACAAACATATGATTAACCCTGCATTCAACTAATTTACCAACTGTATACGAACGCCGTTCTTTATCGCTATTGTCACGCAAAGTATCGATCCTACGCAATTATACATTTTTGCGGGATTGAACTCGTTTCTCTCTAAGCTTGGTACTTTGAGTGTTTTCCCTTTACAATGTGAAAAAATGCGACCCCTAAAAATGGCAAATACAATGCTTTATATAGGCCTAGAGAATAACCGTTCATCTTCCCAGATTTCCTTTGGCGCTGACACGTGTCACCCCACTCTCTTTTCAACTTTCCATATTCTTGGAACTTTCAACTTTTTCCGCCCAAGCATTTATCCTTGAATTTGGGACTTGTCTTTCGCCTCATTTTCCTCCGACACCGTGGCTTGTCGCCATCTCTCTGACGCATCTCTCTAGCTTGTGTCGAATCGACACCTTGAAAAACCCCTGACGTCGACGTGCCACTGAATCTCCTCTTGTTTTTCACCTTTGGTCGAAATCACCTGTCAACAATTGGATGGCAGTTTGCATGGGGCTGAAACTAATTGTAGTAGCATATAAGTATTTGCATATTTATGATTTACAATCAAGAATCGAAAAGCAATAAAAATAAATTTGAAAACAAATTGGAAGAATAACAAAAAAAAAAAAACTTTACCTTTTGAACGGTCTGCAAAACTGGATACAATATATATATATATATGGTGGATTAATGTAAAGGTAAACAATGATTTTTTTTTTAACAAAGGTAAACAATGATTTGAAATCAAAAGAAATGTCATATTTGTTCAATGTTCAGGAAGATAGATGGAGGGAATAGATGCATAGAAAAGAAACCATTATTAAAAGTAGACAAACGTCCCAACTGTTCTATTTTCTAACTTTCTAACTAAGTATGGTGGCAGCCATCCAACTTTACCATTGTGTTTGGTTGAAGAGAGAAAGAGACGAGAGAGATAGGGGCGAGAGAGACACGTGAGAAATACATTTTTTTTCTTCTGTTTGAGACATCAATGAAATAGGGAAGAGAGATTAAATAATAGTGAGCCCTACCACCTTTTTGTTTCTCTCCAATTGAGCGAAGAAAGTGGGAAGAGAAACTTTTTTATGAATGTGTTCCATTAATACCCTTTACTTTTTTATATGAATAATTTGTGTATTTTTTAATTGAAAATGGCTATGTACATTACCAGTAATGGACCGAAAGACTACATACTAGATGAAAATTTGTGGACAAGGAAATAAATGAATCACTGCATAATTAAATTATTTATTAATTGAATATTTAAAATAAAAATTAAATATTTAATTTAATAATAAATAGATATTAAAAATTCTAGGGTAATGCAAACATACAAATAGTAAATTAATAATCATTTGTTAAAAAGATTTAAATAAAAAATTTTGACAGGGTCCTTTTTGTAAATTTAAAAAATTATTCTATTTCTCTCTTTCTTATTTCTCTTCTCTTTCTATTATACCAAACAATCACTCAAATCTACTCTATTTCTTACATCTTTCACTCTTCTCTCACTCTCTCTTACATATTTATCTCTTCAGAACTTCTGTTTCAAACCAATCAAACCCTACAGATTGAACTATTACATCTCTACCGCATTGGAACATTTCTCATCATTCTTATTCTGTGCACACAGCTACTTCCACTCTAACTGTCATGGTGGCTCAGCCCAAAACACACCTACCGTCGCCGGAATCTCCAATCACATCACTTGAAATCGTACTAGTAATGTGGCCCCACCAAATATACCTTTTGATTTGTAAATCGGAAATAAGAAAAAGTAGAATATGCTTCTTTAATATATAAATTGAAGAATGGAAAAAAAAATTGAAATTATATAATTGAAGCAGACAAATTGAGAATTTTGACACTAATCCCTTATTTTTCGAATGTAGATTTGAATTCGAATTTGTGAAATATGAAACTTAAACACAAAGATTGTTAGAATTAAGACTGAAACACATCAATTTAAAAGTATAAAACAAAGCATATACCTTTTGATTTGAAAATCGGAAACCCTAGGGAAAGAGTGGAGTATGTTTCTTCTAAAGAGAAATTGAAGGATGAAAAAAAAAATGATAGAAGAAGGAAGATGAGAGTAGAAAATAATTGGATTTATGATTTTGTTATCAATGAATTTACAGTTCCTATGTTTTGAAATTATGTGGTAAATTTGCTAGCATGTTATTTTCTTATATTTATAGTAGATATGAAGATTAATTACTCCACTCAACTGTGAAGTATATAGATAAATTTACTCATTCCTTTAAAATGCTTAAACATATTTGAATACTTACAGTGCAAATATATACCAAATCTCAGTATTAACCTTATCAAACCTTAACAAAGTGAAATACAGTAATGATCTTATATCAAACCACAAAGATTAACTAATCATCATAATTTCATAAAGGTCTGCATTTGCTAACAAATATAAAGCTAAGACAAGACAACACTTAAAATACTAAATGAAAACATTAAAAATTAGCAGGACTTGCTGATAATGAGTTCATACATACTCTCAAGCTCATTCAAGTGATCCTCAAGAACTTCAATGTCATTTTGTTGGTCATTCTCATCAAGCAAATTTGTGGCCATTGCAATTGCAGTGTTGATCTTTTTGTTTTCTTCTGAAGAAAGCTTTAAACCAATATCATTCTTTTTCAACACATTTCTCATTTTGTAAACACAGTGGTCCAGTGCATTCATTACTTCCGCCTTTCTTAAGAATTTCTTATCATCAATGCAGAAAGCCTCGGCTTCTTGAATCAATCTATTAATTTCTTCAGTCGACAACTTTCCTTTGTCTTTGGTTATTGTAATTTCATTCTTACTGCCACTGGATTTGTCAGTAGCAGAAACGGTTAAGACACCGTTTTGATCGACATCAAAGGTTACATTATAAGAATGGCCGCGAGCAGCAGGGAGTAAACCTGAAAGAATGAACGAACCAAGAAAATGATTATCTCGGGCTCTTGGTCTCTCACCCTCATAGACCATAATCGGGACCACTGTTTGGTTATCTTCAACTGTAGTATATCGTTTTGTCGTCTTGACAGGAATTGACGTGTTCCTAGGAATCACTACACTCATAGCACCATGTATTACCTTCCAACCTAGTGACAGAGGTGCGACATCGATCAGCACCAAGTTTGGAACATTCTTGGTGCTTCCACTCAACAAAGCAGCCTGAACAGCAGCACCATAAGCAACAGCCTCATCAGGGTTGATGCTCTTGCATAATTCCTTCCCTTCGAAGAAGTCCTGCAATAGTTGCTGCACTTTGGGAATCCTAGAAGAGCCACCAACAAGGACAACATCATCAACACTGCTCTTGTCCATCTTAGCATCAATAAGACATCTCTCAACAATCTCCATGCACTCGTCGAAAAGGTCGATATTGATTTCCTCAAACTTTGCACGAGTGATTGATGAAGAAAAATCAACACCCTGAAATAAAGCATCTACCTCAACATTGGTCACAACGGTAAAACAAAGCATCCTCTTTGCTTTCTCACACGCAGTTCTCAACCTCCTCAAGGCTTTTGGGTTCCCAACAATGTCTAACTTTTTCTTCCTCTTGATCTCATCTACAAAATAGTTCACCATTCTATTATCCAAGTCCTCTCCTCCAAGGTGAGTGTTTCCACCAGTGGCCTTAACTTGGAAGACCTTATCGTTAATTGTAAGGAGAGACACATCAAAAGTCCCACCACCAAGGTCAAAAACAAAAATATTTCTCTCTCCCACACAATTAGTTCTCTTTTCAAGGCCGTATGCTATAGCTGCAGCAATTGGTTCATTGATTATTTTCATAACATTAAGGCCAGCAATGAGACCTGCATCTATGGTGGCTTTTCTCTGAGAATCGTTGAAGTAAGCAGGCACAGTAATGACAGAATTCTTAACTGGTGATTCCAAAAATGCCTCTGCAATCTCCCGCATCTTTGTGAGTACCATAGACGAGATTTCCTCAGCACAAAAGTGCTTCTCATGTCCCTTGTACTTGAGGGAAATCATTGGTTTGTCATCCACACCCGCAATGACCTTGAATGGCCACAACATTATATCTTTCTGGACTATAGGATCACTAAACTTCCTACCAATAAGTCTCTTAGCATCTGTTAAAATGAAAAATTATTTATCATTAGAGAAAAAAGAATAACGTGTATAACGTGTATCCTGCCAAGTCATAGGTTTAATTTTAAAAGACTGATATGTCATGACAAAATATTATAACTCTATTGGATGATAGTGTAAAATTAGTTTACTGACAGTTCACTACCTTTAATCTCTTATCATTATTGAACTTTAAACATAGAGATGAAACCATAACAATACATATATACCTAATCTAGTCACCCATAAAAAACTTCAAGATCTATTTGATTTTTCATAGTAAAAATTAAGAAGTTAATCCTTATAAATCTCAAATATCAATCAAAATAGACTTATGAGTTATGACAAAAATTGTCCCAAAAAATCATGTAACAAAAAAGAATAATTTTTCTTTTGAAGATTAAATAATTTCTTTTCATTTATTATAGACCATTAGGTTTTTTTTTCCTTCTGAATACTCAAATGTACAAAAGAGTAGTGAAAACAGAAGTTACCAAAGACAGTGTTTTGTGGGTTATTAGCAGCTTGATTTTTAGCAGCATCACCAATCAATCTTTCATCATTTTGAGTAAAAGCAACAAAAGAAGGAGTTGTTTTGTTGCCCTGATCATTATGAATAATCTCAACTCTGCTATGTTGTTCTTGCCACGCAGCAACACAGGAGTAAGTTGTTCCAAGATCTATTCCAACAGCATATCCTTCGTCATTATTTGCCATAATCTTACAATGAAAATGAAGAAGCTCAAAGTCCCAACTGCAGAAAGGCACAAAACAAAGGTCAAAAACTTTACCTTTGCTCTAAACCGAAGTGTGAGATAAAACTCAAAACAAAAGGTAAAGTAGAGTCTCTTACAAAGCAATTTTATGTGTTTGCTTTTCAACTTTAAAAATATAGATCAATTTGTATTTCATCTTTGTTTTTTAGTCTATGAAAAAGACCGTGAGAGAGATTCAATTTAGTCTTTGACAAAATTATAATCAATTTTTAGTTATTAAAATAATGGAAACAATTTAATTTTACAATTTTCACATTTTATTTGGTTGATAAGGAAAAATAGAGAAAAGAAAATGAGCAAAAATAAGTATAAAATAAATAAATTTAGATTTATTCATCTTTTAGTCTCTTAACTTAATATATTGTTTCTATTAGTTCTTTAACTCAAAAACGTTACACTTCAGTTCCCCTTAAAACACTTATGTTAACCTTACAATTCCTTCTGTTAAATTCTATAGAAAAAACGTTAAAAAAACTGCTTACGTGACATATTGAAAATATTGACATTATATATTGTTTTTGTTTTTGCAATTATTAATAAACTTATTTTAATTTAAATTATGAAATATCATTTGCAACTTTAGAAACATTATTTATGAACTCTTCACCTACCAACAAAAGCAGATTTCTCTATCTAAACTCTTCAGTTTTGAACCCTAGGTCATTGTTCTACACTCTCTTACTCTAAAATCCTAGTTGCGAAGAAGAAGACTTGGAGCGACAAAGACGACGATACTTGGATCGATGAAGAAGACGATACTTATATACTTTCACCATTGTTCATTTTCAGTCTAAGGTTCGATAATGCGTTTACTATATTAAAAAGCAAACCTTCATCGTTTTCTCCTTCTTCAAAGACTCATTTCTGCATTATTTGGCGTGATTAGGTCATGAGTGATAGGTTTCAGTGTGTTATCCATCATGGGGTGCATTTGTTGAGTTTAACATATTAGGTTATAAGGGGTTAGAGGAGGTTTAGGAAGTTGTTTCTGGAGTTATTTTGAGGTTCTGGGTGGTTTAAAGAATTTAGGGTACCCAAAAGTGGAAAGTTTGTGGTATTATGATGCAATGGACATTAATGAGCTAGTTTTGTTGAAAGATGATGCATGAACAAATAGAATAAAAATGATAACACTGATTAATGGGAATGTGCATTTATATGTCATGTATCCGTTTTATGAGGAATATTCAATACTCTCTCTAGAAAACAATGTAGGACTCAATGGTGACGAAGAAGACAAATTGGAAGATTTGAACAAAAGTGGAATGTAGGGATCAATAAGACACTTGCATACAGAGCAAAGTCACTTGTTGTTGACATTGTTGATGGTTTATTTAGGGAGCAATATACAAGAATCCATGATTATGGTCATGAGCCGTTAAGGACAAACCCTATATCAACTATGAAAATTACAAATCAACCAATTCAAGGCGGAGAGGAAAGTAGTAAAAATCTTGAGAGGTCTTTGAATCCACATTTCCAAAGGATTTATATATATATATATATGCTTCAGAGCTTGTAAAAATAGTTTTTTCAAGTGCAGGCCCATCATAGGATTGGATGGGTGTTTTTTAAAGGGCTATTATGGTGGACAGATACGTGCATCCATTGAGAGGAGTCTAAATAACCAAATGTTGTGCCAATAGCATTTGCTGTAGTTGAGGGAAAACCCAAAGATTCATGGAGTTAGTTTTTGGATCTATTGACATCTGATTTGGGAGGTGTCAGATTATGCAAGACTTAAACATTTATTAGTGATCAACAAAAGGTGTGTATGATTGGTCTGTTTTAATTATTGCTTGCACATTAAATAGTTTTAGACTTACACATTCATGACTATAATGCAGGGTTTATTGCCAGCACTTGATGAGTTGCTACCAGAGGTTGACCAAAGATTTTGTGTTAGGTACTCATACTTGTTAAGTCATATTTGATATGTGATATTTGGATAATTGATATAAGTCATATTTGATATTTGATATGTGATATTTTGATACTTGATATTTGTGTTGGGCATTTATACAGTAATTTCAGAAAGAAGTTTTCAGGTGTTAAACTAAAGGAACTGATGTAGAAGGTTGCTACTGCTACTCATGTAAATGCCTGGGAAAAATTTAATGCGTGAAATGAAAAGTTTTAATGAAGAGGAATTCAAGCACCTTTGGAAGATTCCACCAAGGTTCTAGAGCAAATCGAGGTTTAGAACCAGTCCAAGGTGTGATACTTTGGTAAACAACATGTCAGAGGCATTCAACTCAGTATTTGTAGCTGCAAGAGCCAAGCCTATTGTGAGTATGAGTGAATAAATAAGAGTGTGCCTGATGCAAAGGTGGGAGTCAAACAGACAGAAGATGGCCAAATTTGATGGTAACATTCTACCAAATATAAAAAAAGAAGCTGGAAAAGGAATCACAAATAATAAATAATTGGATTGTTAGGTAATGCATCATACTTGTTTAAAACATTAACATATGATTTGATATAGCATTGGTTCATACTCGTTTGAGACATTAACATATGACTTGATATAGCACTAGTTCACACTTGTTTTCTGCATTTGTAACAGGCGTGCAGGGGAATTTGACTACGAGATTAGGCATATATCATTAAATAGAGAAAAGTTTGTTGTTAATCTTTCAAAGCTTAAATCTTCATGTAGAAGATGGATGTTGACAGGGCTGCCATGTTGTCATGCAATTTCATGCATGAAAGATCAGCAGTTAGAAGTTGATGATTTTATGCCTGATTGTTACAAAAAGAAGTGCTATGAGGCTTGCTATGCACTAGTGATATATCTAGTTAATGGGGAATCTCTATGGACAAAAATAGATGTTGTTGATCTACAATCACCAACAATAAAAGGAAACCTGGTAGACCCAAGAAGAAAAGGAACAAGGAGGCTGGAGAACAGGTGAGAAATGAGTCATAGCTCAAATGAGTAAAATTTGGTATAAAATGCAGTCGGTGCCATAAGGATGGTTACAAAAAGGCCACATGCAAGCTGCCTACAACTTCAACTCAGCCAACACAAGCTACAACTTCAATTGAGGCAACATTGGCTGCTACTTTAACTCAGCCAACACCAGCTGCTACTTCAACTCAATCAATCCCAAATGCTACTTCAACTCAGCCAACACTGCCTCCTGCTTCAACTCAGCCAACGCTGCCTGCTGCTTCAACTCAACAACCACCGAAAAATAAAAGGAGACTTCAAAAAGGCCTAAAACTTGTTATGAGCCAACCTTAATAGTTATGCTTTGTTGTTTTGATGTGTACTAGTTATGCCACTTTTGTTTATCATATGGCTTACAATGCCTATTTTGTAGTTTATGACTTATGGCTTATAATGCCACTTTTGTTATGACTTATAATGACAATTTCTGTAACTTATGGCTTATAATGCCACTATTGTGTAACATATGGCTTACAATGCCTCTTTTGTAGTTTATGACTTAGGGCTTATAATGCCAATTTTGTTATGATTATGGCTTATTATTGGACTGATATGGAATGTTATGTTTATGTTACACAGTTCCAAATTATGGCAACTACATTTCACTCATAAACTCATTACACAAAAGTACATTTGTTCTGATATGTTCATGGGACACAAAAGTAACATTTCACTAATAACATCATGACAAATACATTTCACTCATAAACTCATTACACAAAAGTACATTTGTAAACCAAAGGCATCTAAAATATATAACAATGTTGATATATACATTTCATGACATATGCATTTCACATATGAAAGACACATAAACTCATAGACGGATAAAATCCCAACCTAAAAATACATTGTTACAAAAATAAAATTCAACATTAAGCTTAAAATTCCAGCCACAATGAACATTTTCAACCATCCTCTAGTGTGGATGACCCGATTCTTAAATTTTTAAATTTTCTTCTTTTGCCTTTGAATCTACAAATTCCTTTTATCAACAATGTCGTCATCTAACCATTTGAAGAAATTATAACCCTTAATCATATGATTTTTGTAATTTCTACAACCCCAAATTTTTTCCCCAAAATTTACATTTTTCATGTCACACACAGTACGAATGACACATTCATCTTGGCAATAACTCTCCCTCCTCTTATTTCTATGAATAACTGATCCATCTGTTCCAATGGAAGCACTGCTTGACAAATGTTGCGGTGAGAATCGAATATCAATCTATTGAATTAACTTGAATCACAAGTCATTGAATATTCACCACCGAACTTTAATTTATCCAAAGGAAAGGGAAAAGATCGAATAAAAACCCTAAGTGCGCAATGTAACAACAAAGCTAAGAGATCTAAAGTCCAGGGGTTGATTATACTAAGGGAATGTATTAGCACCCTAAGTATATATAGTACTTTATAGGAACCTCTTGTTGTATTAGTGTTATGTTATTGTTTGTTTGCTAAGTTTGGGAATGTTCTATGGGGAAAGACCTAGAGGTTTATTGCTAGTTTTCTCGCAAACCTTCGCGGTCTTATGTCTACGTATCCTAACAAGGATGAAATCAGAACAATCGTAGTTCACCAAAACAAGGGTGAAGAACACTTGATTATGATCAAGGTTCAAAGGGGGAGGTAAGTGTTCATAACAATAACACTTACATAGAGTTTACAAACTTTGTCTTAAGGCTAAGTTGAAAGTTGAAAGTTGTATGACTCTGACAAGGTCAAAAGGGAACTATGGAGGGTTTTGCTAAACTACCTATAACATTAAGTCAATGAAAAGTTCTTTCCCTTGGATTTTGGGCAAAAAGAAAAGAGAAGGAAGATAGCTAGTAAGCTAACATCACTTGGGGATAACTTAATAAAGTTCAAAGCAAAATGAATATCATATGAAATGAGCAAGGATGATATTCATACATGATATCAATGAACAAATCATAAATGGCAAAAGTAATATTCAAGCACGACATTAATAAAGATAAGCAAATGATAGAGAAAGATGTTAAAGCATGACATCAAAGGTAAATAAGTATGACACTCAAACATGGCATCATAAACATAAACAAGTATGGATACTCAAACATGGTATCAAAGATAAACAAGTATGGCACTCAAACATAGCATCATAAACAAAAGTGGATACTCAAACATGGTATCAAAGATAAGTGAGTATGACACTCAAACATTGCATTATTAACAAAAACATTAATGACACTCAAACATGGCATCATAAACATAAACATGAAAGACACTCAAGCATGGTATCAAAGATAAACATGAAAGACACTCAAACATGGCATCAATCAAAGACAACACTCAAATGTGGTGTGAAAGTAAAACATGAAATACACTTAAACATGGTATCAATCAAAGATAACACTCAAACATGGCATCAAAGATAAACCTAAAAGACACTCAAACATGGTATCAAAGATAAACCTAAAAGACAATCAAACATGGCATCAATTATAAACAACAATGACACTCAAACATGGTATCAAAGGCATAAACATGAAAGAAACTAAAACATGGTATCAATCAAAATGAATCAAAATAATATTCATACATGATATCAATGATCATAAACATGGCATGGGAAGATATTCATACATGATATCATAAACAAGTCAAAGATAATGTTCAAACATGACATTAATGAAAGAAATCAAAGAGGTGTTCAAACATGACATCCATTAGGGTAAATGCTCAAACATGGCATAGATGATATGATAGAGGAAATGACATTCATACATGGTATCATAAACATAAATAAATCATACATGATGAAGACATAGACAAGGCAAGGTTCAAACATGAGATGTCAAGACATGTTAAGAGACATATGAACATGAAAAAAGATGTAACAACATCAATCAAAGATGCATAAAGTTAAGGAACGAAGAATGACATGGATATATCATCATGAAAGATCCATGAATATGAATGACACAACTATATCATCATGAAGAAACAAAAGGTTAATGGCATAACAATGTATGAACATGTACATGAATGACATACCAAGTGTAGGAATGACATAACATGTATGTGAATGACATAAATATGAATGACATAGATGTGGATGAACATGTATATGCATCAAGTAAGACATGGTTTAGACATAAACACCACTTAATGATTAATACACGGAAAAACATGGATAAGTCAAGACATTACTTACACATGGATAAGGTTCAAAGTTCAAACAAGACATGTATGAGTCAAAACATTACTTAAACATGGATAACAATTCAAAGTTCAAACAAGACATGATTAAGTCAAAACATTACTTAAACATGTTATCATTCAAAGTTCAAGGCAAACATGTATAAGTTAAAACATTATTTAGACATGGATAACAATTCAAAGTTCAAACAAGACATGTATAAGTCAAAACATTACTTAAACATGGATAAAATTCAAAAGTTCATACAAGCATGAATAAGTCAAGACACTACTTAAACATGGATAAGGTTCAAACATGACATGAATAAATCAAAACATTACTTAAACATGAATAACAATTCAAAGGTTTAAGACATGGATAAGTCAAGACACTACTTAAGCATGTATAAGATTCAAAAGTTTAATAAGACATGGACAAGTCAAAACATTACTTAAGCATGAAAACAAGTTTGTTCATGGTTCAAGACATAGGTAACAACCTAAAGTACATGTGAGGGTTCTAAATGATCATATCAAAGGTTCAACATCATACAAGAGTTTAAACATGTAAGCATACAAGTTACACAAAGACAAGTTATCACAAGTTTAAAGTATTTACAATCACATAAACAAAGACAAACACAAGGGCATACATGAATTCAAAAGTTCAATGAGGTATATAAAAATGTGCATAAAAGACAAGGCAAATACACAAAGGTTCATGGTATTGACAACAAAGTTTCAAGGCATTTAAACATTTAAACATACATCAAAGTAAGTCAAATTCATGTTAAAAACAAGAGATACATGTTGGCAACATCAAACAAGGTTCATACATGGTGTATAGGGTTCACACAAGTCACGGTGATCAAGAAAAATCAAAGTATCCATCAAAGAACGGCTTTTAGAACCCTAAAACAAACATAAAAGGGTACCAACTTTGAACAATTAAAAGTGCATGAAAAATAGATATTTTTGAGAATTTTTTAATATCAACATAAAACAGACATTATTATGAACATATGGAAAAAAGAGGGGCTCAAAAAAGTTATGGGATCATCAATTTATGGGCTTTCAAAGTTGTGAATAAAATGAAGAAAATAAGTTGTAAAAAAAATGAATTCTGCTTCAGCCTGGCTTGAACCCAAGACACAAGGGATGTAGGCTCAAAACATTGCCAACAAGGCCGACGCGCGTAGGTGATATGGAAGGAAAACACGCATATGTATATATAAAATACGCTTCAGAAAGATGAAAAAAATAAAATGCAAAAGGGTATGGGGTGAGGGGGATTCGAACCCTAGAACCCAAGCATGCCAAACACACAAACCTCCTTGACCAGCGGTGCTACGCTCTCATCCATTCATTTATCCATCTTCATAAATACAGTATAGACTACATCTTCACTTCAAGAAATACTCAATAATGATGCATGCACAAGAGTATCAAAGTGTGAAATGTTTACCTATTGGAGAAAGTCCAATGCTTCTTCAAATGGAGCTACAGAAATGAAAGAGAGGTTTCTTGAGCCTTGTTAGTCCTTAGGATGAGTGCTTGATCAAATAAAATGGACAGAAAAAAACTGTATCAAACCACACGAATGTTCTTGCACAATGAGCAAGTGAGACGGTGAATGGCATTTGGTATGGTACATAACCTATTCAATGGTATGAACAAGTTCTAATAAGTTTCTAGAGATTATTTGTGGAGTTTGTTTGGAGGATGCACGTGGGAAATGAGTTTGGCTCAAGAACTTGGAAAAATACTGCGTTCTTGCAAATTCTGTTGGAGAGAGTGTTTACTGAGGTTTTAGTGGGTGATTGTTATGTGTTAGAAGCATGAACCAAGCCTATATTTATAGGGGAGAAGGGAGGATCAGAGGTCATGCAAAAATCAGAAATGGAATTTCTCATGGTTTGGTTAGAAACCAAATGGATAGTTTCTTCATTTCCATGGTTCCAAGACAAGTACAAGACCTTTCCAAAAGTTGTTGTAAAGTGCAAACATGTTGCTTTTGAGTAGATAAAAGGTTGAGTACAGATAAACTACTTGGAAGCTCAAGGAGAGTTGACATTATGATTAAAGTAGATTTTCCAAAATGGAAGTGAGACCTTTCTTCCCAAAATGACATAATCCAATGCATAAAGCTCAAAATAGTTGGATAATGAATCGATTATCTGTGTAAATCATCAATTATGTGGAAGTTTAGAAGCAAAAAAACCTACATAATGAGACTGGGTAGGTTTTGTAGGATTTGCTCAAGGTTTTGGCATGAGGACCTAGAATTCAAGTGTGGAGGGCCAACTTTCCCCCTTCGAAACTCATAGCTCAAAAATGGTATCAATGAGTTCTTGTATTCTTTGGAAAGCTATAAACATGCTCTACAACTTTCATGTTTTAAGTTTTCCTTGAATCAAAATAGATCATGATGAAAAATGGCTCACAAGTTGGTTACTTTTACAAGGCAGATTTGTCTCAAAATTTTTCTAAGTGTTGGAAATCAATTTTGAATGAAACACCAACTTCATGGCCTCATAACTTAAAATCTAAGCACTTTTTGGGAATTCATCCTCAGTGAAAAAGTTGTAGTGTGTAAATAGATCTTCAAATGGATGCTTGGATTGAGAGTTATGGCTTTGGCAAGTTAGCTCCAAATTAGGGTTTTTCATAACTTAGAAAAAAAATCAATTTCTTCCAAGTTGCCTTTTTTACAAGTAACCTCAATTCTCTTGATTTTTGTTGATCAAAATCAATCATCAAATATGTTTCCAATGAAAATTGACTTGAGGAACTCATATTTGTCCAAAAACCCTAAAGTCAAAGGTTTGACTTTGTAGTGAATGCCTTATGTATCAAATGAAACTTTCACTTCTTAATCTTTAATGAATTCAATCTCTTGGGCCATTTGAACACTTTAAATGGACTCCAAGGATGTATTTGAATGCCTTGAATCATGTCCCAAGGTTTGAGGTCATGCCTTGATCAAAAGTCAAAGATGCAATTGACTTTAGTTGACAAAACCCTAATTTATGGCCAGATGAACTTGGATCTTGAAGAACTTGTAATGAAGTCAATTTGCATTTGATATTTGATGAAGGGAGGTCCCTTAAGTGTATGAGAACTTGTTTGATTGATGATCCATCCAAAACCTTGACAGATCAACCCTTTAGCCTCTTAGGGCAAACCATAATTCATAGGTGAGCAAAATCAAACAATACCTTGATAATTGGTTAGCTGTGCATGAATGATAGATCTAGAATGCTATGCAAATGATGATTGAATCTAGGGGTAAATTTTGGGGTATGACAGTTGCCCCTATTTAAATAACTTCACCGGATGGCATGAGCGATGGCAATCCTCATGAAATCAGGGTGAAAGGTATTTAAATACAGAAATATCGAAAATTTTTCCCTTAGATACAATGGTATGCTATGCTTATGAACAAAGAGAAACTGTCTATGTTGGAACAATGCTGACATTCAATGAACTCTAGCATGATGGTTCATGATGGGATGGTAAATGCAAGATGCATACAAGAAAGAAGGTAAAGGGGAAAAGGTCAACAACAATGGGTAACAACTCATTAGGGATGACAAAACACTGGGGAAACTGAAACAAACTGGGGATATCTAAAGTGATTAATCAATAGGTTCAAACATGACCGGGTGACACTCTAGAACAAGAGACAAAACAAGATCCTCATAACAATATGATCACACAAAGCAGAATCCTCTTAACAATAGGATGCACAAGAGCAAGACCCTCATAACAATAGGACCAGACAAAGCAAAATCCTCATAACAATAGGATTGAACAAAGCAAAATAGAATCCTCATAACAATAGGATCTAACAAAGAAAAATCCTCATAACAATAGGATAAAAAAAAACAAAATCATTATAACAATAGGATTGAAAGAAGCAAAATCCTCATAACAATAGGATTGAGCAAAAGGCAAAACCCTTATAACAATTGGATTAAACCAAACGAATGTTGGAGTTTTCAAGCAAGAATAAACATCCAAGCCTATGGAAATTCCTTAAAATGAAGATATCAAATGAGATCTTCAGGAAACGTCAGGAAAGATACAGGGTAATTAAACTCTTCTATATGTTCCAAAATAATTGGACTTAGATCCCAAGCAAAGGCGATAACCAGCTTCAACAGGTCAGTTTCAATAACTACTGGACTTCAAAGGGTGACTGGTGATAATCAGATAAATAATACCAATAACAATTGGATTTTTGCAACAAGTGCCAATAACAAATAGACTTTCACTATAGATGCTAGTAACAACTAGACTTTAAGGGGATACTGGTGACAACCAAAGTTTTAACAAAGTGTAAGTGACAACTGGACTTGGGCAAGGGATTGGTGATGACCAAAGATCTTATCAAAGATATCAGTAACAACTGGACTTAGTGTCAACGAAAGACTCGGGTTAATGCTAAATGCACATGGTATGACATGATGCAGATGCTCATGATATACAAATGCAGACTCTGCGGAAAGACATGGAGTTTGGAGACTCATGGGGAATAGTTAAGCATATCCACTTCGTTGGGGAAGAAAGGAGTCACGAGGGAGCACCGGGGAATAGAGGAGTCCAAGATTCACTAGGGAACGTCCATCCACTTCACCTGGGGAAGTATGGAGCCAAGGCAGCTTACTGGGGAAAGTAATGTAACTTTAGTAGGGAATAAATGATGACTCCAATGGGGAATAAATCCTTAACATCAACAAATAATGCATCACATGATGGAAACTGGGGAGATTCTCTTTGATCTTGAAAATCACACTCGATCAAAGGATCAATTAAAGTGTTGTTAGTTTATGCTTCAATGGGGATTCTGTGGAAAGAGTCTAATAGTGCTTCTACAACCTTAAGACTTCTTGGGGAAAAAAGATCTTCTTATCAAGATACCATTGACAATCTAGCTTTGAGAGCAGATTAGTGACAAACAAAGATTACCAATAACAATTGGTTTTTTACTAGGGATTCACAATTTCATCGGGGATCTCAAGAGAGATGCAAGCCGGTTGATCGGTAATTATATCTTCTAACAGAAAGAGGAAGATCAATTGAATTTTCACCAAACTTCTCAGAGAGATGCCATCTGATAGAAGCAAATTGAGTAGTGGACTCGCTGGGGAGAATCATCACACATTGTAATAAAATCCTTGTAAAGGGATATCTCTAATAAAGAGAAACCACTTATAAGGTCTTCAACAAAAATTCTCTGACCGACTTCCAGGGGAATGCCTTTTGTAATTGCAAAAAGTTGTAGAACCACTAAGAACGGATAAGCTTCTCAAAAGAGACTGTCATTTATCGTTGGAAAGGTTGACGAACCACCAAGAATAGATAAGCTTCTCAAAAGAGACTGTCACTTATCGTTGTAAAGGTTGATGAACCACCAAGAATGGATAAGCTTCTCACAAGAGATTGCCACTTATCATTGTAAGGGTTGAAATTGCAAAACAAGTTTCTCAATGAGACTTCCACTTGTTGTTTGGGTATAAGTTCCACGGTGACGTTACAACAACACTGCTGGAGAATGGGATTTTGTCTTCAATAGGAATCTATAAATAGATTCATCTTAGGAGGCAAAGTGCAAAATATATGCACGCTCAATCTAGGTTCAACATTCGAGAGAGATTCAAAAGCATAATTGCAAGGGACCAAAGTTCAATCCAAGAAACAACTGAAGAGAAACGGTCAGGCAAGACTCCACCCATTAAGGAATGAACTCAATTGGGGATTCATCTTATGGAAAAGACGATTAAAGCAACAAAACTTCCATGAGGATCAATCTCAGTGGGGGACTAGAAAGGATGTGCACTTTCTGCTTAAGGTTGACGACTCTACTGGAGGGAGGAGACAAACCAGGTTACTTGATGATAAACACATCCCAAGTAAACGAACAAAAGACATCAAGGTAGAAAACATGCGCATATGCCATGTATATCTGTATGAACGTATGCATGTCATGCTTATGCTTATGCTGACAAAACAAATAAGGAGAAGTAAACTGGAGATGAAATAAACATCTCGACGAGGATACTCGGCCAACCTTCGCAAGATGGAGATTCTAGCAAAAGATGAATAGGAAGACACATGCGGAACCACAGTCATACTTCAAGGTTTCAACCTTCTCTGGCTAAAAGAGTATTCCACTCGGGGATATAACATCATGACTTCACCTGAGGGATTGCCATCATGAATCTGATTTCCTTGTTGGAAGAGAAATGTCTACTGGGAAAGAATCACCCATGATTAGAGACTTCATAAGGGATAAAATAAATATCCACCTCATTGGGGAAGCTCGGACCAAAGTTATGGCTATAGTTGTCTAAGTTGAAACTCCATGAGGAAAGGAATGAACATTCACTTTGCTGGAGAAGAGTGGATTTGGTAAGACATTCACTGATGGATGAAATAAACATCCCTTTCTCTAAAGAAGTATGAAGCCAAGAAAATTCATTGGGAATTCCTAAGTCACCAACTGGGGAGTCTTGCATCAAACTTGTCATAAGCGTTGGAAGTGGATACTCACTGAGGAGTTTCCATAACCACTTGAGGTAGATACTTATTGGGAATTGCCCAAACATGTCAGAGTTACCTAGGGTAGAGACCCATTGTGGATATGTATAAGGCAAGTTTCAAGAACACACTTGCTTAAGAGAACACTTAGTTCTACATTGAAAAAGCTGCATGATGGACAACCACTGCTCTTGTGATCAAAACAAGCTTTAATTCTCAAATGCCCCACATCACATGGTTTGTGAGAAGACGTCACCTCAAGAGGATTTTATAAAAAACTTGACATAACAATGCTCTAGTGTCTTCAAACTCTTGGAGAGATTTATCAAATTTTAACGTAAATGCCCCAGATTAAATGTATTCTGCACAACAAAGTCTTCGAAATTGTCCTTTAGGGATGGTCAGACTGTGAGAAATAACTTGAAAAAGGGAGCCAGTGACGACTGGACTTTATGATACCAATGACGATTGGATTTTGTTGAAATACCAGTAACAACTGGGAAACAACTTGAACAAGGGAGCCAGTAACGACTGGACTTTAGGATACCAATGACGATTGGATTTTGTTGAAATACCTGTAACAACTAGGAAACAACTTGCCCCTGGATATGGTCATCTTTTGAAATGGTTAGCCATTTACTCAAAAGATTAAGCTCATCCCTGATGTTCATATGCAAGCTTCTATGTCATCAAGCAATGTTAGCAAGTAACAAGTGTTAATTCTGAAACTACTAATGCAACACACATGTTTGTCTTGAAGTTTTTTTTTTAATTTGAAAAGATATCACCATAACTTGTGACTGAATCACCAGTTAGGATATGTCATTAATTTTCTTTTACAAAGCCAACTCAACTTTCGAGCATAGCTCAGTAGGAGTCAGGAAACGTTATCTCGTTGAGTATGCTTTCGAAATAAACCTGCTTCAATTAGGTCTTTTGAGGGTTGTAAAGTGGCTATGTTCACGGTTTATGAAACAAATGATATAAAGCTCAAAGTTTATTTGTACCCACCCCTTCTTCGTGATGTTCTCCAATCCTACCTTCAGTTTAAGCTTGATGTGAGCACTCATCTCTCAAGAGGAGTTTTGATATGGTTGGGAAACCACTGAGACTTTGGACATGGCAATCACTCACCTTTTCTTTTTATGGCGTTTGGTCACACGACCTTTGTTATTTATTTATGATTTTTTTCGCAATCCTTTGTTTTCGCTCTCCGCCTTTTTTACTCTTTGTTTTCCCTAACTTTTGCCTAGACTGAGTCTTTTGGATTTGATCTTGAAGTCCAACGGGATGCCTTAATTTTGCCTAAATCTCCTTCATAGGTTTTGATTTAGCGGTTGTTTTTATTTATTTCTGAACAGATCATGTGACTTTAAGTCATTTTGACTTGTTGAAAGGATTGTGTCTGCCCCATTCCTTAGCTAGTAGCAAACGGACTTAGATACCAATGACAATTGGGTCTGACTCCTAACCTCGTAATGTGTGGGGGTAATGTGAAGTGGAAATGGATGTTCACTCCCTTTTATGAATGTTTGGGTGCTCGACCAGCTTAACTGAAAAACTACCCTGCCCCTTGGTTAAATTGAGGGTTTTTTATTTGGAAGAGAAAAACTCCTACTTCAAGGCTCAAAGGGGTTAAAGAGGGATTATCTTCCTTATACCTCTAGTGTTTGGGGGTTTGAAACAATGCCTTGCATCATCAGCAGGTTTTATTCAAAAGCATACAACAAGAAATTTTGTGTTTTTACTTTTATCATCCTCCCTCCAATTCTCTGCCTAAGCAAGAGATTGAGTAGATTGTCATTATATAGCAGAAAAAGCATTTTAAATGAGTGACAACAAATGGACTTCTTCAAGACAAACATAACCATTGCATTAATTATTCAAAATAACACATTCTTACATGCTAAAACAAATGCGTTTAACAAACACAAAAAGTTTCATATGAAAAAGCAACAAATAAGATAAACATCTGACAAGATATAGCCTAAAGAAAGGCCTTCATGCTCGGCAGCGTTAATCCACCATATGCACGGAAGAGCTTGCTCCACGCTCTAGCAAAAGGGTGATTTGAACCTGGGGCTTGCACATTTTGAAAGACATAATCCCCTTTTGAACCATCTCTTTCACCTTCTCCTTGAGGACATATCATTCCTCAATGTCGTGGCCAGGTGCCCCTTGATGGAAAGCACATAAGGCATCAGCCTTGAAGTAGCTCCTATGAAACATTGGAATAGCAGGTGGGGTTTCTGTCTTGATCAAACCCTTTTGTAAGAGGACATGGAACAACTTGGCATAGTGCATAGGGATGCCCCTAGACTCACCGCTCTGCTCGGCTGGCTGATTAGTGAAGGAAGAAGAACCATCCTAACATTGGGAGATGACCAATTCTTTGACCAGAGTAATCAAATGCTTTTTAGCAGTCTTCAAGTTTGCAACCTGATCTCGGAGCTCTTGATTTTCTTGCTCTTGGTTGTCTATGAAAGTCTTCACGGTGGTGGAAAACGTTCCCATGTTGGCCCTTAGGGTGGAAATCTCCTCGTGGAGTGCTTGGTTTTCTTGCTTCAATTGGTCCATTCTTCGTCGATGGTTGGCTCGAGTGCATTAGGTGACAGACTAGGTGTGGAAAACTATTGGAAACACCAGAATGGGTAAATGAAATGCAAATGCAAATGATTAATGGTTTCAAGAAACTCAATAAGTAAGTTGCAAACATTGAAAGAAATAACATATTTTGGAAAAAGTTGAAGAACTTCATTTCAAAGAAATGGACAACTGAGTTCCTTGAAACCAAAAAGTTTTTCATGAATGCATGAATGTATGTTGATGCAATGCATACAAACAAGGTCACACAGGTTTTAAGGGTAAACAACAAGCATGGAGTTAAGGTTTAACTCTCCCATAAGGATATGTACTATGGGTCTATTTGTACCTGCATAACGGGTTCTACAAAGTTCCCAGAGTCATCGATAAATCTTTTGGATATTATCGGCTTGCACGACTACTCATTCAGGCTAATAATATTCTCAAGATAAACTCATCTGAATGTAGTATTGCATGACAACTATGGCAGGTCTACACCTGGATAATCACTGCACTACGTCCTAAAAGGCTAAGAGGGGTGAAGAGATACTAAAGGTCCTCAGCTTCACAGACTCCCAGGTTGGAAAAAGTAATGCCAATACGACTACTCGTATTACATCAGTAATCCCAAAGGGGCCTCCACTGAGCATGGTTATATCATATGTTAATCATGTTAGGACTACTCCCAACAGTTAACTATTGATTATACCACAATCCTATCTTATTTATGTACACTTAAGTCCGGGTTAGGACTTACCTCACCACACAAAAGTCACCACCCATGCAAAATAGCAAACCAAAGAAATATAAGCAAACAAATATATAAATTACACAAATATACAAAATAGGCTTAACCATCTTAGAGGATCAACATCCCCAGTGAAGTCGCCATTTCTGTTGCGATGAGAATTAGATATTAGGCTATTGAATTAAATTGAATCACAAATCATGAATGTTCACCACCGAACTTTAATTTATCCAAAGGAAAGGAAAAAGATCGAATAAAAACCCTAAGTGCACAATGTAACAACAAAGCTAAGAGATATAAGGTCCAGGGGTTGATTATACTAAGGGAAGGTATTAGCACCATAAGTATCTATAGTAATCTATAGGAACCTCTTGTTGTATTAGGGTTATGTTATTGTTTGTTTGCTAAGTTTGGGAATGTTCTATGGGGAAAGACCTAGAGGTTTATTGCTAGTTTGATCGTAAAGACTTCGCAGTCTTATGTCTACGTATCCTAATAAGGATGGAATAAGAGCAATCGTAGTTCACCTAAACAAGGGTGAAGAACACTTGATTATGATCAAGGTTCAAAGGGAGAGGTAAGTGTTCATAACAATAACACTTACATAGAGTTTACAAACTCTATCCTAAGGCTAAGTTAAAAGTTGAAAGTTGTATGACTATGACAAGGTCAAAATGGAACTATGGAGGGTTTTGCTAAACTACCTATGACATTAAGTCAATGAAAAGTTCTTTCCCTTGGATTTTGGGCAAAAAGAAAAGATAAGGAAGATAGCTAGTAAGCTAACATCACTTGGGGATAACTTAATAAAGTTCAGAGCAAAATGAATATGAGATGAAATGAGCAAGGATGACATTCATACATGATATCAATGAACAAATGATAAATGGCAAAAGTAATGTTCAAGAATGACATTAATAAAGATAAGCAAATGATAGAGAAAGATGTTCAAGCATGACATCAAAGGTAAACAAGTATGACACTTAAACATGGCGTCATAAACATAAACAAGTATGGATACTCAAACATGGTATCAAAGATAAACAAGTATGACACTCAAACATGGCATCATAAACAAAAGTGGATACTCAAACATGGTATCAAATATAAGTGAGTATGACACTCAAACATGGCATCATAAACAAAAAAACTAATGACACTCAAACATGGCATCATAAACATAAACATGAAAGACACTCAAGCATGGTATCAAAGATATCCATGAAAGACAATCAAACATAGCATCAAAGATAATGTTTAAACATGACATTAATGAAAGAAATCAAAGAGGTGTTCAGACATGACATCCATTAGGGTAAATGCTCAAACATGTCATAAATGATATGATAGAGGAAATGACATTCATACATGATATCATAAACTTAAACAAATAATACATGATGAAGAAATAGAAATGGCAAGGTTCAAACATGAGATGTCAAGACATGTTAAGAGACATATGAACATGAACAAAGATGTAACAACATTGATCAAAGATGCATAAAGTCAAGGAGTGATGAATGACATGGATATATTATCATGAAAGATGAACGAATATGAATGACACAACTATATCATCATGAAGAAACAAATGGCGAATGGCATAACCATGCATGAACGTGTGCATGAATGACATACCAAGTGTAGGAATGACATAACATATATGTGAATGACATAAATATGAATGGCATAGATGTGGATGAAAATGTATATGCATGAAGTAAGACATGGTTTAGACATAAACACCATTTAATCATGAATACTAGGCAAACCATGGATAAGTCAAGACATTACTTAAACATGGATAAGGTTCAGAGTTCAAACAAGATATGTATAAGTCAAAGCATTACTTAAACATGGATAACAATTCAAAGTTCAAACAAGACATGTATAAGTCAAAACATTACTTAAACATGGTATCATTCAAAGTTCAAGGCAAACATGTATAAGTCAAACCATTACTTAGACATGGATAACAATTCAAAGTTTAAACAAGTAATGTATAAGTCAAAACATTACTTAAACATGGATAATATTCAAAAGTTCATACAAACATGAATAAGTCAAGACATTACTTAAACATGGATAAGGTTAAAAAATGACATGAATAAATCAAAACATTACTTAAACATGAATAACAATTCAAAGGTTCAAGACATGGATAAGTCAAGACACTAGTTAAGCATGTATAAGATTCAAAAGTTCAATAAGACATGAATAAGTCAAAACATTGCTTAAGCATGAAAACAAGTTTGTTCATGGTTCAAGACTTAGGTAACAACCTAAAGTACATGTGAGGGTTCTAAAATATCATATCAAAGGGTCAACATCATACAAGAGTTTAAACATGTAAGCATACAAGTTACACAAAGACAAGTTATCACAAGTTTAAAGTATTTACAAATACATAAACAAAGACAAACACAAGGGCATTCATTCATTCAAGAGTTCAATGAGGTATAAAAGAATGTGCATAGAAGACAAGGCAAATACACAAAGGTTCATGGTATAGACAACAAAGTTTCAAGACATTTAAACATGTAAACATACATCAAAGTAAGTCAAATTCATGTAAAAAACAAGAGATACATGTTGGAAAAATAAAACAAGGTTCATACATGGTGTATAGGGTTCACACAAGTCATGGTGATCAGGAAAAATCAAAGTATCCATCAAAGAAAGGCTTTTGGAACCCTAAAACAAACCTAAAAGGGTACCAACTTTGAACAATCAAAAGTGCATGAGAAATATATATTTTTGAGATTTTTTTCATATCAACATAAAATAGACATTATTATGAACACATGGAAAAAAGAGGGGCTCAAAAAAGTTATGGGATCATCAATTTATGGGCTTTCAAAGTTGTGAATAAAATGAAGAAAATAAGTGGTAAAAAAAATAAATTCTGCTTCTGCCAGGCTTGAACCCAAGACACAAGGGATGCAGGATCCAAAAATTTCCAACAAGGCCAACGGGCGCAGGTGAAATGGAAGGAAAACACACATATGTATATGTAAAACACGCTTCAGAAAGATGAAAAAAATAAAATGCAAAAGGGTCTGGGGTGAGGGGGATTCGAACCCCAGACCCTAAGCATGCCAAACACACAAACCTCCTTGACCAGTGGTGCTATGCTCTCATCCATTCATTTATCCAACTTCATAAATATATATTTTATGCTTACAAAACAAAAATGATCAATGCCAGGTCAACATCACCATCGACCTTCACTCACTCTCTTTTCTCGTCTCTCTCGTGCCTTAACTTTCCTTGTTTTTTCAGATTTTTAACACATCATAACTCAATCATTCCTTCATCTTTATTATCATAATAAAAGTCTAAACTGCTTAGAATTTTCCAAGGATTCTTATGATGCCACTATCTTATCCTAAAACTCACTGTACAACTCGTGCCAAGGGAAAAACCAGAACTGTACTTTTAAGTTTTTAACAACACAAACTCAACATACAAGTATGATACTTTTCCAACAGTAGGAAGAACACAATAAATACAGTATAGACTACATCTTCACTTCAAGAAATACTCAATAATGATGCATGCATAAGAGTATCAAAGTGTGAAATGTTTACCTATTGGAGAAAGTCCAATGCTTCTTCAAATGGAGCTACAGAAATGAAAGAGAGGTTTCTTGAGCCTTGTTAGTCCTTAGGAAGAGTGCTTGATCAAATAAAATGGACAGAAATAAACTGTATCAAACCACACAAATGTTCTTGCACAATAAGTAAGTGAGATGGTGAATGGTGTTTGGGATGGTACATAACCTTTTCAATTATATGAACAAGTTCTAATAAGTGTCTGGAGATGATTTGTGGAGTTTGATTGGAGGATGCATGTGGGAAATGAGTTTGGCTCAAGAACTTGCAAAAATAATGCGTTCTTGCAAATTCTATTGGAGAGAGTGTTTACTGAGGTTTTAGTGGGTGATAGTTATGTGTTAGAAGAATGAAACAAGCCTCTATTTATAGGGGAGGAGGGAGGATCAGAGGTCATGCAAAAATCAGAAATGGAAGTTCTCATGGTTTGGCTAGAAACCAAATGGATAGTTTCTTCATTTCCATGGTTCCAAGACAAGTACAAGACCTTTCCAAAAGTTGTTGTAAAGTGCAGATATGTTGCTTCTGAGTAGAGAAAAGGTTGAGTGCAGATAAACAACTTGGAAGCTCAAGGAGAGTTGACATTGTGATTAAAGTAGCTTTTTCAAAATGGAAGTGAGACCTTTCTTCCCAAAATGGCATAATCCAATGCATAAAGCTCATAACAGTTGGATAATGCATCTATGATCTGTGTAAATCATCAATTATGTTGAAGTTTAGAAGCAACAAAACCTGCATAATGAGATTGGGTAGGTTTTGTAGGATTTGCTCAAGGTTTTGGCATGAGGAATGACCTAGAATTCAAGCGTGGAGGGTCAACTTTCCCCCTTCGAAACTCATAGCTCAAAAATGGTATCAATGAGTTTTAGTACACTTTGGAAAGCTATAAACATGCTCTACAACTTTCATGTTTTAAGTTTTCCTTGAATCAAAATGGATCATGATGAAAAATGGCTCACAAGTTGGTTACGTTTACAAGGCATATTTGTCTCAAAATTTTTCTTAGTGTTGGAAATCAATTTTGAATGAAACACCAACTTCATGGCCTCATAACTTGAAATCTAAACACTTTTTGGGAATTCATCTTCAATGACAAAGTTGTAGTATGTAAAGATCTCTTCAAATTGATCTTTAGAGCAAGAAAAGTGGATGCTTGGATTGGGAGTTATGGCTTTGGCAAGTTGGCTCCAAATTAGGGTTTTTCATAACTTAGAAAAAAAATCAATTTCTTTCAATTTGCCCTTTTTACAAGTAACCTCAATTCTCTTGATTTTTCTTGATCAAAATAAATCATCAAACATGTTTCCAATGAAAATTGACTTGAGGAACTCATATTTGACCAAAAACCCTAAAGTCAAAGGTTTGACTTTGCAGTGAATGCCTTATGTATCAGATGAAACTTTCACTTCTTGATCTTCAATGAATTCAATCTCTTGGGCCATTTGAACACTTTAAATGGACTCCAAGGATGTATTTGAATGCCTTGAATCATGTCCCAAGGTTTGAGGTCATGCCTTTATCAAAAGTCATAGATGCAGTTGACTTTGGTTGACAAAACCCTAATTTAAGGCCAGATGAACTTGGATCTTGAAGAACTTGTAATGAAGTCAATTTGCATTTGATATTTGATGAAGGGAGGTCCCTTAAGTGTATGAGAACTTGTTTGATTGATGATCCATCCAAAACCTTGACTGATCAACCCTTTGAGCCTCTTAGGGCAAACCCTAATTCACAGGTGAACAAAAATAAACAATACCTTGATAATTGGTTAGATGTGTATGAATGATAGATCTAGAATGCTATGCAAATGATGATTGAATCTAGGGGTAAACCTTTGGGTATGACAACAACTTTGACATTGGAGAAGATTAAAGTAGAATGGTAGTATCATTGTAATTTTCGTGCATAATGTCTTTATGAATACAATTACTATCATTTTATCATTGGGAACTTCCGCTTGGTTTGTAATTGGAATTTATGTTAATCCCGTTTACACTTCTTGTCTTGACATATGGCTCCACCTCATTGACCAGAGGAACATTGTTGATGATCCTTGGATTTTTATTGGAAACTTTAACGACATCATTTATCCAAGTGAATAAAAAGAAGGTAATTTTAATCATTCTAGGGAAGATGCTTTGCTGAATGTCATTAATAAATGTAATTTAGTTGGAGTAGTTATGCCTGGTGATAAATTCACTTGGAATATGCCTTGTACTAGTAATCGAATAGTCTATCTCAAGTTGGATAAGGTCGTGGTTGACGTAGCTTGCATATGGCTTTCCCTAATGAATATGTTGAGGTGTTGTGTAAACTTCATTTTGACCATAACACCATTCTCCTTAGGTGTGGCCTACCCCTATAACACCACGAGCCACTTCGTTTTAGGTTAGAGGCTGCTTTGATCAGACACCCAGAATTCTTCAATATTGTTCAGACTGCTTGAGGAAAATCCCCATATGAAATTGTAACTTGTCTCCAAAATGTTCAACATGATTCTATCCTTTGACTCAACATGTGATAAGGAAAGAACCAACTTATGCGTACAATCAAATGCACCCTTTCAAGGTGTCAAGCCATGAGAAATTCTAGGGTATTTTCATTAAATAGTTTAGGCATATAGTTGGAGATGATATTGTCCAGCCTATATTAGATGCTTTTGTGACATGTATCTTTCACTCTTCACTTTCTGACACTCTTATCGCATTAATTCCTAAGGTAAGTTGTCCCTAATATTTTTAGGAATTCATGCCTATTAGCTTATGCAACACCATTTAGAAGCTTATTATGAAGATTATGGTTAACAGATTGACTCCTTATCTAAATCACATAGTTCGACCCTTCCAAAGTATTTTTTTCCTGGTAAAGGGACAATTGACAATGCCATTATTCCCCAAGAACCAATTCATTTTATAAGGAAATATTTCGCAAAAGATCAATTATCAAGACCAAATCAGATTGATGGAGATTTAATTTATGAAATATTGCAAATCAAATTAAATCAGATTATTGAGTTGTGTTATTTGGATTTACTTCAACCGCGAGTATTGTTCAAAACCCTAATGGGCCATGCAGATGGGTTCTTTTCTATTTAAGGAGAAGCTTTCAATGTAGAAGTCTCAGACCTTGAGACAACAAGCAAGGCATGTTTAGTATTTTGAGTCTTTATGTTTTCTTTGTTAAGTAAAAAAAAACTCTATTTTCTAAAGTCAATCCTGTGTAATGGGATAGAGTTTGTTTTTAGTTCTAGTAGTTTCATCATTCATACTATATTATATATGTCCAAACACTTGGTAAAGTTCTTAAGAGAAAGTGAGAAGGGTCTCATATTAAGGGGGGTTCTAAATAGAAATTATCGGCCAGTATTAAGAAAAATGCATTGAACTAGAAGGGTTCAACTACGACGAATTTTTTTACTTTTACTATTGAGAGTGGATTCCTTTTCTTGGGTTAACGCCATTCAGACGTAGGTGATATTGCATCGAACTAAGTTACCAATTATTTGTATCCTTTTTCCATCATCTAAATTTTAATTATTATTGTGTTGTACCTCGAAAAATATGATCCTTCACGATGGTCGTGGAAAAATAGTTCGAACAGAGTCCCCACCAAACTTTATTTATTCCAATGAAGAAATAGAAAAATATCAATAAAACCATTAAAAGAAAATGGTCATCGCATCCAAATTTGGGTTCGGGAGTCGATTATGCAAGGGGAAGGTATTATCACCCCTCACATCCGTTGTACTCAATGGGAACCTCTTAGTTAAATTTGCGATTGAATGTTAGCCTATGTTATTTTCTTTCTTTGAATGATAAAAGAGAAAAGATAAAAAGAAAAGGGTCCGCAAAATTATTTTTTTATTAAAGGGTGAAAGGAAGAAATGACCTAAAAAGGTTTTTATTAAAAGGGTGTCTGACGAGACTTTGAATCTCGCTCCTGCGTATCTCCAGGTGCAATAGAGAATTCAAGGCTACGTAGTTTTGGGTAGAAATTAAGTGTTTGTTGGTTGCTTTATTTGGACGATGTTAACATTTGCGTTCTAGCAGTTAAGCGTTGCTTGTATTGTAGTAGAACAGAAGTAACATGCCCTTTTTGAAAAGGTTTTGAAAGTGATGTCTTAAGGCGAAAAATGAATTTGATGAGTTTGAGATTGATTTTAGGGTTTTGAAAAGAAGGTTTTTTTTTATTCGAATTGCACTAAAGTCTATTAGTGGAGACGAATACTTCAAACAACCAAGCCAAGCGTTTTATGTGCAAAACATTCAGAATGAGGGTAGGAATGATGCATTCTCACTCCTTCTCCACTACTTAAGACTTATGGCGCACAATTCTAATCATATTTTATAGTGTTTTTTAGTTTGTTTGAGAAAATGCCACTTGATGTTATGTAAGTTATGTGATTTTTGGATTGGCAACATTTTGGTAAAACATGCTGTCAGCCAAATGTTCTGCTATGAGAGTCAGACATCATGTTTAGCATGATGTTGTGACATGTGCCAGGACATGTTATACCAAAAAGTTAGGGCATGACTGTTTTGGTATTTTAAGTGTGAGTTTCTAGTGTGTTTTAATTCACGCGTTATTGTTATCCAAGGGAAGATATTTTGGGAACGCATGTTTTGACAGATTTGATTGTATTTCTTAAAAAGGATCATTGAGCCTTTTTAGGAAACTTTATATTTTGATCCTATTATTATGCAAGATATTATGCAATTGACTTAAAGTTGATTCCTGGTTATTTGCGTTTTATTTTGAGAGCCTAAGCCCATGCAGCTGTGATGTTTATTTAAAGGGGTTTTCTAAACCTAAAGAAGGTGTGGATTTGAAGAACTAGGATTAGTCGTGTCTTGGTGTTTCTTTATGGTTTAGTGTGTTTTCTTTGTATGTCACTCTTGTATCAGTTTTGATACATTGAGTTGACTGATTGTTAATTGTTAATTGTTCACTTGTAAGCTTTTAAGCAAGAGTGTATTGTTCTTAGTTAAAGCTTTTAAGCAAAACTAAGTATTGTACTTGGAAGTGTTAGTACTTCTATTTCGGGTTATTTTTGAATTACCACTAGTCTGTGACTGATAGGAAGTGAGAGGGGGACCTCATATCTAGAGGGTGTCTAGGTAGAAGTTGCACAAGATAGTGATTAGGTGATAAGTTGTAAACGAGGGAGTTTAGCTTTGAACTAATACTGTCATAGTGAATTTCCTTCCTGGCTTGGTAGCCCCCAGATGTAGTGTAACACCCATATATAATATCATACATCAAAGTATAATTACTATACATGAATCCAAGTATTTGGTACTGAAATATACAAGTTCCTAGTAAACACATTATATATATATATGCCCCAAAATACCTAATACAAAAAACTAAGGCATGGTATATATACAAGATGTTCCAAAAGATAAATACTAAGAACTAGATCAAATAATGATCTCAAAATAATCTTCACAACGGAAGTCTTGCCACACGAAAGCTTTGATCCGTAAGGAAAAGTCAAACAACTTTGTCCTTACCCTTCGCCGAACCTGTAGTACCTGTGATGTACAACAACATGGGGTGAGATACATCAAATCTCAGTGAGTTCTCTATCTTATAAGTCCTCTCGGCTTTACAGGGTTCTAACAATCCTAACTCAAGTCAAAAGGGAAGGGAAGTGACTTTGAGTACTCACTCACCCTATATGGAAACATGTCATGAGTTCATCAACTCACAATATCACTAATCGATAACCATACCAAGGCATCCCCTTTTCCCGTCCGCTTCTACGTCTAGAAGTCGACCCGAGTCATGGATCCTTGTAACCTACTTGACATTCGAATGGATTCGGGTTCTACGGGCCATTAACCGTTATGAACCGTCACTTCACACGGGCCATTAACCGTCACAACATACGCCCCCTGAGCGCTATTCGTACTACACGCGGGAATCAAACCTGCCAAGTAGTCATGTATACATTTCAGAGGAGCTCGAGACTCATGAAACAACAACTCAAAGATAATCGGTTACGATTTCGAGATCACACTCACAAACTTGATCGTATTCGACGATCACAAGGCCATAACGCCTTATCACAACCACAAAGGTTAACACACATGTTCAATACTAGTGTTTATTCATTCTATGACATTAGTATCTGACACACGCCTCAGCACCGCACGTACGATCGTTGTCATTATGTCATTCCATACTTTCCTACATTGTTTACGGTAATAATCCCCACTCTACCTATTTCGTATTTTAACATACATACATACTCAAACATGTTTAACAATAAGAGCATAGGCAAATAGTCATCAATCACATAATGGAAACATATAATTCAACATACTCCAAATTACACTAATTCACGGTTCTCTTCAAATTATTTAATCGGGCATTAAAACCAGTATTTTCCACTTCCATTATATAGAGTATTTTCGTAGCTCCACATCGATACCAAGAATACTCAAATCGGATAAACGAGTCAAAAGTTATGGAAGGAATAAGTTGGAAGATCTGTCATGTTCGCAATGCGAGGTACCAGCGAACGTTCGCTTTCCCATTCGCACTGCGAAGTTCCCAGCGAACCAAGGCCGAGCTAAAATGATACTAAGTTTGCTTTGCGAACAACCCAGCGAACCTTCACGTTACCGTTCGCTTTGCGAAAATCTGACGAATCGTGGCAGAGCTGAAACGAAGTAAAGTTCGCATTGCTCGCCTTCACCTTCGCCGTGCGAATAGCCAACGAATGCTCGCTTTCCCCTTCGCTAGGGGTTCGCAGTGCGAACCTGCGAAATCTGGGTTTTCCAACAGCGTGAAAACAGAGCTTTGTGACTAAAATCCCCACCAAAACTTCACCCAAACATACAAACATGCATTAAAAGATGATCATACATGGCTAATGATTATACTACACAGGTTATACCGCATTTCAACCGTTAAATTCAAGATTAGCAAGATTATTCATTTTTCCTCACAATTCTAACCTAGGTTCTAATACTCAAGAAAATCTAAAACAAAGGTTTCTAACTATAACCCACCTTGAATAGATGATGATGATGAAGATTGGAAGATGATTTGATGAAGTTTGGATGATGATCTTGATCTTTCTCTCTTCCAAGTTTTCTTCTCTTTTCCTTCCTTTCCTCTTCCTTCTCTCCAACTTCTTTCTATCTTTTCCTTTCTTTGTTCCTAAGTGTGGAAAAAGGGTGGAAAGGAAATGATATAGTAAAATATCATCAATTAGTAACACTACTAATTGTCCAAATAGTCTCTAAAGCTCCAACAATTAAAACCTCAGAGTCAGATAATATTAATCTGATCAATTCTGAGTTCGTCGGTTTACTCTAATTATTCTATCCAATAAATTCTCAGAGCAAACCGGTACCCAGTTGATCATAATAATATTATCCCGAGTGGAATAATTTACGGGGCATTACATCCTCCCCCCCTTAAATAGAAATTCGCCCACGAATTTAAAATAATTACCTGAAAAGATGAGGATACACGTCTCGCATTTCTGATTCTAGTTCCCACGTTGCATCACCCGGATGCGTCTCATCCCACTGAACCTTAACAAGAGGAATCCCTTTATTCCTTAACACCTTAGTTTCTCTTCCAGTGATACAACTCGGTTGATCCAACATTTCTTGTAACTTCTCATCTAACCCTTGTCCTTGTCGGATTTCCTCTCTAAGAGTAGAGGTGACATTCAAATTCCCCATAATCACACAATTAGGAGTCCAAATAAATTGAAGATTTAGATCTCTACACTTTTCCATTAAGGCATACTCTAACATCATCAATTCGGCATTATGTAACACTTTCCTGCTTAAAACATCCGCCACCTTATTCGCTTTACCCGGATGGTATTTTAGTTCCAAATCATAATCTTTCAAATACTCCATCCATCTTCTCTGACGCGTGTTCAACTCTTTCTGATCAAAAAGGTACTTTAAGCTTTTGTGGTCGCTGAACATCTCGAAACGTACTCCATACAAATAGTGACGCCACACTTTCAAAGTAAACATAACTGCCGCCAATTCTAAATCATGCGTCGGATAATTCTCTTCATGGACTTTCAACTGTCGAGAAGCATAAGCTACCACATGTCCATCTTGCATTAACACACCTCCCAAACCCATCTTCGATGCATCACAATATATTTCATACGATTTGCTAGGATTGGGAATAACCAACACAGGAGCGGTCGTCAGTCTTTCCTTCAAACTCATAAAACTTCTTTCACAAGCCGAATCCCACTCATACAAACAATCCTTTCGAGTAAGTCTTGTCATTGGTAAAGCCAGTTGGGAAAAGCCTTTAATAAACCTTCTATAATAGCCTACCAATCCCAAGAAACTCCTAACTTCTGCAACGTTCTTCGGTCTCTCCCAATTAATCACTGCCTCGACTTTTGATGGGTCTACCGCCACACCTCCTTGAGATATGACGTGACCAAGAAAATTTACTTCCGACATCCAAAACTCGCACTTGCTTAGCTTGGCAAAAATTTGTCTCTCTTGCAAGATGGATAAAATGATTCTTAGGTGTTCTCCGTGCTCTTGAGAGTCACGAGAATAAATAAGGATGTCATCAATGAAGATCACCACAAATTGGTCCAAGTAAGGTTGAAATATCTGATTCATATAATCCATGAAAACTGCCGGAGCATTAGTCACACCGAAAGGCATTACTATGAATTCGTAATGACCATAACGGGTCCTAAATGCAGTTTCGGTACATCCGAACTCTTCACCCGAATCTGGTGATAACCCGATCGTAAATCAATCTTCGAGAACACACAGGCTCCTTTCAATTGATCTAACAGATCGTCTATCCTTGGTAACGGGTATTTGTTCTTGATGGTGGCCTTATTCAACTGACGGTAATTAATACACAACCGCATTCCACCATCCTTCTTCTTTACCAACAACACTGGAGCTCCCCAGGGTGAAACACTTGGTCGAACAAAATGCTCCGCCATTAACTCTTCCAACTGATCCTTTAATTCTCTTAATTCAAGTGGTGCCATCCGATACGGAGAAACGGATATTGGAGCCGTTCCCGGTATCAGGTCAATAGAGAATTCCACTTCCCTCTCCGGAGAAAGAGAAGTGATATCCTCGGGGAAAACTTCAAGAAACTCACGGACTACTGGAATACTCGGAACCTGATGGTTGTCGTTCTCCTCCTTAGTGAGAACCAAAAGAACAGATTTTTCATTCTCAAACAAGAAATTAATCATTCCAACCGTACCTTCTAAAATAGTAGTCAACACATCCTTCGGAGTAGCCTCCACGGACGAAATAATAATTAGTTTCTCCTCACAACCGATAAATACTGAGTTAGCAAAAAGCCAATCCATTCCCAGAACAACATCCACTTTCCTAAGCGGTAAACAAATCAGATCAATCTGGAAAACTCTTCCATCCACTGATAAGACACAATTTTCACACATCAACGGTGTTTCAACAATCTCATCCATGGCAGTAGTAACCACCATGGGTGGAGACAATGGAATAGCTTGCAACCCCAGTCGTTTCATACATTGCATCGATATAAAGGAGTGCGTTACTCCACAATCAAATAAAACAAAGCAAGGATTTCCATTAACCAAACACGTACCAGCAATCAAGGAATTGTCACCCTGATTCAACCTACTCAACTCTCCTTCCGCTTGTACCTTCTTCAAACTATGTTCCGCCACATAACACTGCCTTAACAATTCAGCATAGCTAGTGAATTCCCTCTGAGACACGCTATGTGAAATTTCAACCCTTAAACCAAACAGAAATTGATCGATCTTCCATTTCTTATCAGGAGCATACATGGCCTGCCTGGAATAATCAGCCATAATCTCAAACTTTTCCGCATAAGAAGCCACGGTCAAGTTGCCTTGTCTCAACTGTTGAAACTCGAATTCCTTCTGAGACCTTAAGGAACTTGGAAAATACTTCTCCATAAAATTTACCTTAAACTACTCCCATACCTTCGGTACCTCTTGAATTGTCATCAAGGCTGAAGCACTCTCCCACCACCTCATGGCAGAACCCTTTAACGAGTGAGAAGCGAAAACCACTTTATTTTCCTCACTGCACTGAACTATGAAGAAAATACGCTCCATACCGGATATCCATTCATGCGCCTTTACCGGATCTAACCTTCCCTGAAATTCTGGAGGATTCATACGAATGAAATCCCTAAAGGGTCCCCCTGCAGCTTCAGGAACAACCACTGGAGGATGCAGACCCCCAACCATTTGTTGTACCATTTATTGCATAAACTGATTCTGTTGTTGCTGCATCTGTTACATGAATTGATACAAAGGGGCGTTCCCATCGTCGCCAGGTGGATTCGTCCCGGCTGGAGTAGTTCTCGGTCTGCCACGGTTATTTCTGCGCCCGTCGGCCATGTTCCTAAATGTCATACAGATAGGATTAAGTTGATCAGGCTCAATACCATAAATATAACACGTAAGACCAATGGCGACACAACACATATGAAACAAAAAGAAAATACTTATACTATTTCATGGCTAGGTCGAGGATACGACCTGCTCTGATACCAATTGTAACACCCATATATAATATCATACATCAAAACATAATTACTATACATGAATCCAAGTATTTGGTACTGAAATATACAAGTTCCGAGTAAACACATCATATATATATATATATATATATATATATATATATATATATATATATGCCCCAAAATACCTAATACAAAAAACTAAGGCATGGTATATATACAAGATGTTCCAAAAGATAAATACTAAGAACTAGATCAAATAATGATATCAAAATAATCTTCACAACGGAAGTCTTGCCACTCGAATGCTTTGATCCGTAAGGAAAAGTCAAACAACTTTGTCCTTACCCTTCGCCGAACCTGTAGTACCTGTGATGTACAACAACATGGGGTGAGATACATCAAATCTCAGTGAGTTCTCTATCTTATGAGTTCTCTATCTTATAAGTCCTCTCGGCTTTACAGGGTTCTAACAATCCTAACTCAAGTCAAAAGGGAAGGGAAGTGACTTTGAGTACTCACTCACCCTATATGGAAACATGTCATGAGTTCATCAACTCACAATATCACTAATCGATAACCATACCAAGGCATCCCCTTTTCCCGTCCGCTTCTACGTCTAGAAGTCGACCCGAGTCATGGATCCTTGTAACCTACTTGACATACGAATGGATTCGGGTTCTACGGGCCATTAACCGTTATGAACCGTCACTTCACACGGGCCATTAACTGTCACAAGAATACGCCCCCTGAGCGCCATTCGTACGGCACGCGGGAATCAAACCTGCCAAGTAGTTATGCATACGTTTCAGAGGAGCTCGAGACTCATGAAACTGCAACTCAAAGATAACCGGTTACGATTTCGAGATCACACTCACAAACGTGATCGTATTCGATGATCACAAGGCCATAACGCCTTATCACAACCACAAAGGTTAACACACATGTTCCATACTAGTGTTTATTCATTCTATGACATTAGTATCTGACACACGCCTCAGCACCGCACGCACGATCGTTGTCATTATGTCATTCCACACTTTCCTACATTGTTTACGGTAATAATCCCCACTCTACCTATTTCGTATTTTAACATGCATACATACTCAAACATGTTTAACAATAAGAGCATAGGCAAATAGTCATCAATCACATAATGGAAACACATAATTCAACATACTACGAATTACACTAATTCACGGTTCCCTTCTATTTATTTAATCGGGCATCAAAACCAGTATTTTCCACTTTCATTATATAGAGCATTTTCGTAGGTCCACATTGATACCAAGAATACTCAAATCGGATAAACGAGTCAAAAGTTATGGAAGGAACAAGTTGGAAGATCTGTCATGTTCGCAATGCGAGGTACCAGCGAACGTTCGCTTTCCCATTCGCACTACGAAATTCCAAGCGAACCAAGGCAGAGATAAAAAGATACTAAGTTCGCTTTGCGAACAACCCAGGGAACCTTCGCGTTGCCGTTCGCTTTGCGAACGTCTGGCAAATCGTGGCAGAGCTAAAATAAAATAAAGTTCGCATTGCTCGCCTTCACCTTCGCCGTGCGAATAGCCAGCGAATGCTCGCTTTCCCCTTCGCTAGGGGTTCGCAGTGCGAACCTGCGAAATCTGGGTTTTCCAACAGCGTGAAAACAGAGCTTTGTGACCAAAATCCCCACCAAAACTTCACCCAAACATACAAACATGCATTAACAGATGATCATACATGGCTAATGATTATACTACACAGGTTATACCACATTTCAACCGTTAAATTCAAGATTAGCAAGATTATTCATTTTTCCTCACAATTCTAACCTAGGTTCTAATACTCAAGAAAATCTAAAACAAAGGTTTCTAACTATAACCCACCTTGAATAGATGATGATGATGAAGATTGGAAGATGATTTGATGAAGTTTGGATGATGATCTTGATCTTTCTCTCTTCCAAGTTTTCTTCTCTTTTCCTTCCTTTCCTCTTCCTTCTCTCCAACTTCTTTCTATCTTTTCCTTTCTTTGTTCCTAAGTGTGGAAAAAGGGTGGAAAGGAAATGATATAGTAAAATATCATCAATTAGTAACACTAATAATTGTCCAAATAGTCTCTAAAGCTCCAACAATTAAAACCTCAGAGTCAGATAATATTAATCTGATCAATTCTGAGTTCGTCAGTTTACTCTCATTATTCTATCCAATAAATTCTCAGAGCAAACCGGTACCCAGTTGATCATAATAATATTATCCCGAGTGGAATAATTTACGGGGCATTACATGTAGGTGATGTTAACCCAAACTGGGTTAACAACTACTGGTGTTATTTATCTTTCTGTCGTTTATTTTTCTGCATATTTGTGATTGTTGAAACTGTCTTGATCCCAGTGTTGTGACATTTGTCTTGACATCTGGTATCTGTGCGCCAAAATTTCAATTGGCACTAGAGCAGGTCACCTTGTTCTGTTTTTGGGTGAGCTCTATGGGTTTTTGTTTTTGTTTTTGTTTCACTATGGACAAGGAAGGAGGAGGTCATGTGAATAGACCACATATCTTAGATGGAACCAACTATGACTATTGGAAGGAACGCATGGTAGCTTTCCTAAAATCCATGGATAACAAAACATGGAAAGCTGTCATCAAAGGCTGGGAACATCCTCTAGTTAAAGATAAAGATGGGAATGAATTGTCATACCCCAAATTTTGACCACCAAGATTCCCATCATTGTGAAAATCATTACCACAATATGGATGAACCATCATGCCTCAATCAGTCTCCTCAAGGAACATTGAGCATTCACTACAATCCAGGAGTAGGGTTTTGGGCCCTCTCAGAACACTTAGGCAAAGGATCAATCAAGGAGTGACATGATCTTCAACTTGTCTAGCCTCTCAAACACCCACAAAGGATCAAGAGGACTCCCACATCAAGAATCAAGCACAAGGTTGCAACATTCCAAGTGGATTAAGCCTCAAGATCGCCAGTGCACCGAATTAGGGTTTTGGTCGACTAGGGCCTCAAAATTGAAATTTTCCTCTGGGCATGAGCCAATGCTTCAAATCACAACTTAAGATACTCCAAGGTACCTCTTGGACCCAATCATCAAGTCCATTTAGCCTCAGGGGATGCATTTACCAAAAATCAGGAATGAGGGTTTCTTGACCTAATTCACCCCTAAGTTGACTTTTGGGACAAAACATGAGCCAAGACCTCGAGACATGATTTGAGGGTCTTTAACAAACTATATTGATCCATTTGCAACAATGGATTAATCCAAGAAGCTTGATCCACAAGCTTCAATTTCATCAGGACCACAATTAGGGTTTCGAGGGAAAAGTCAACTGCACCTTTGACTTTTGACCAGGACATGCTCCCAAACTTTGGGCCATGATTCAATACACCCTACAACACCTATGAAACATACCCATTAGGTTTGATTTAGGTCAAGGACTTGATTTCACCAAGGATCGCACAGTTTAGAATTCATCTGATAAAAACTCAACTATGCACAAAAGTCAAGTTTGACTTTTTGAGATTTTTCACAATTATGGTTCCTTGACCCTAAAATGATGTTAATGTGTGATTTGAATCATCATTCATCAAGAAAAATCAAAGAAAGTGGGATAACTTGTAAAAGGGGTAACCATAAAAACTTAGAATTTTTTCTAAGTTATGGAACAAAGTGGCTAGGGTACCAACTTCCATGGACCATAACTTGAGATCCAAGCAACCATTTTGGATGATCCAAAGATGGATTTGTAGCTCTCATGGCATACTTTAAAAGTGACAACTACACCTCATTCCAATTCCTCATGGATTTTAAGTTATGGAGTGATCAAAATGGCTGAAAACCTAAAAGTGACATTTTTCCAACACTTAGTGAAATTTTCACTAAGTCAGAATCTGCCTTATTTTTTTTCCAAAAGTAGAGACATTTTTCATTGTAATTCAAGTTGGATCAAAACCAAAGTTGGACATCATGATAAAATACGATACATAAGCTTTCTAAATTGTCCAAGAACTTCCCCAAATTCCATCTGAGCTAGGAGTTGTGATGGTTGCAACATGCCTTGATGCAAACTGCTTGACAAGACGGATTTGTGCACAAAGGCTCGATTTGAACAATTTGTGCAAATGACAAACAAGCTTATCCATCTGAACACCTCAGGGGGGACCAAGGAGGAACAAATACTGATCCATAAGCCTCCCAAGTCTTTGGAACTAAAAATAACATTGCCAAACCTAAAAAGGCTAAAATATGCCAAGAATCCAATTTTGTTTTCAAGCATTCAATGGATGCACCAAGGTGGCATGAACTGAGGCCAATTTAACTAAATGAGTCAAGCCTTATCTCTGAACCAAAGACACATAGGGATGTGCTCTAACCTCTAACCTAAGATAAGTGATGGCACTAGACGAGTAATTTTAAAGGGAGTGACTCCCAAATAAGAGACCTCGGTCGACCATCAAATCAGTGGAGACACCCTTTGCGGATTCAATGCCTATACGACTTCGGTTGTTAAAAGCAGATTGTTCGATTATGCTTTTCGTCGAAACTGAGGATTTTAGTAGACTAAGATCATTTAGTAGTGCGGAAGCTATTGGAAATAGTTGTCACGCGATACTACCCTCATATGAGATTCCTCTAAGATACTGCAGCTCGCTCGGGTGAACCAGCCTGCTATTGTTATCCCAAGAGGAATCAGTGATTTTGAGAGACATGTACAAAAATCACCAGTATAAACCTTTGGGGATAGGTAGAGCCTTAACTTCATGACACCGAACCTTTGACCCCATGTTTTTTCTATGTTTTTGTGTGCTGCATTCATACATTCATTTAAAAAACATTAAAACAAAGAAAAAAATCTTCTTTCCTAGTCTCTTTTTTTTTCTTCAAATTAAACTAAGACAATGATTGCAAATGTCAGAGAGAATGATTGCGTTATGGATTTCGGTAGAAGGAAAACTCACAAGTACACCTTCAAGGTTCCAAACTTAGAGGATTTGAGAGGGTTGGCAAGGATGATAACCAACCCTGATGCTTTCAGAGCCAAGTACGGAGGTCTGCTGTCTCTATTGAGGGTCCATGTAATTGAAGGAATCCTGGCTACGCTCATTCAGTTCTACGATCCGGTCTATCACTGTTTCACATTCCCGGATTATCAACTAGCACCAACGCTGGAGGAGTACTCTCACATGACTGATTTACCCATTACAGATCAAGCTCCCTTTTCTGGATTGGAAGAAATTCCAAAGGATCAAATCATTGCAAGAGCAATCTATTTGGATGAGTCAGAAGTCAGGACTCACATGACCACTAAAGGTGAGATCCCAGGTTTACCAGCCAAGTTTTTGGTAAAGAAAGCTTTGTACTTTGCTAGTATAGGGAACGTGACTGCTTTCGAGAGCGTCTTTGTTCTGCTCACCTACGGGTTATTTCTGTTTCCTAACATTGATAACTTCATTGATATCAATGCCATTAAGGTTTTTCTAATTGGAAACCCTGTACCGACCTTGCTCGCAGATGCTTATCATTCTGTACACCTAAGGAATTTATACAGCGGAGGAATGATCACATGATGTGTACCCCTGCTATACAAATGGTTCACCTCCCATTTACCTAAGTCAGCTGATTTTTGGGATCATAAGAGTGCTTTACGTTGGTCACAGAGAATCATGGCTCTTACCAACTATGACATCGATTGGTACAATCAAGTCTATGACGGGATCAGAATCATTGACCGTTGTGGAAATTTCCCTAATGTACCCCTCATATGAACTAAAGGAGGAATCAACTATCATTCAGTTTTAGTTCGTCATCAATTTGGATACCCGATGAGACATGTCCCGCGTAATGTTCATTTGGAAGGTCTTTTCTTCAAGGTAGGAGAAAATGACAGAGCACTAAAGACAGAAATAGTGCATGCTTGGAAACATGTTCATAAGAAAGGAAGAGAGTCTCTAGGAAAACCAGACTGTGTCTTGGTGGAACCTTATCTCCAATGGGTACAAACTAGAGCCCTCAAGCTGAGGATGCCATACCCTCGTCAAGAAGTTCTTTTGTTAAAGGAATCTGTCCTTTACTTTATATTTGATACGGAAAAACTTCAGGTTACTCTCAACAAAGTTCAACAGGAGAGGAAGTCTTGGAAGAACAAGTACCGCATTCTCAATGTGGAGTGTACCAAGATACAATAATTGCTAAAAGTAAAGGACGCTCTGATCGGGATTTTAGAGTAACATGCTGTAGAAAATCAAGAAGACCAAAATAATTTGCTCGCTCCTTTCATCTGGCAAAGGAATGACAACCCGACAACGGCCCAAGAGCCCCGGCCAAAGAAAAGGAAAGCACCAGAACCAGCACCTGAGCTCTCTTCAGAGAGGACCCGGGATCCATTAGCTTAGACATTTCCTTTTTACAGCACTTTGTAAACTATTGTATTTCCATTTTCGTAATCTTTGAATTCAATAAAATGGGGTTTCCCCACTGTTTGATATTTGCAATCCAATTGTCGAAGTTTATTTTGATTAAACAAAAAATTAATTAATATAATCATTGCATATCATTCATCATTCTCACTTAAGCGCATTCTTCTTACCTACGAATCTCACGTTTGTGTCTCAATTCTAGAGTCAAACTGTCTCATTCGTACAATACTCGGGCCAATCGACAGAAAAAGATGGATAATCTCGAGGAAGAGAACAGAGAGTTGAGAGAAGAACTCGACGCTTTGAAAGAAGACTTAAGAAAGCTTGACAGTGAGATGCAAGCTCTGGCAGAAGCTCAGCTACAAAGGACTGTGATCTCGGAGATCACATCAACGCCCATAGTGGAGAAGTATGATCCTCGGTATAACATGCCAAAAGATCGTCCCTGGGGCATGCCACCCAACTATATCCCGGAAGGATATATTCCGCCGATGACTAAAGATCCGAAAACTGCAACAGGAACCGCTGGGCCTGAAGGTTACAAACTTCAGGAAAGCGAAGATGCCAGGGGCATGACGACAACTCCTAAAGGTTACAAACTTTGGGAAGCACCAAGATTCACGGCCGTAATGACTGTACCACCACCTGTGGTGCACACTATTCCGAAAGGACAGGTTCCACAGATACCTTCTGGTGAGAATGAAAGTATGGACGGCAAAATAAAGGAATTTTAGGAACAATTCCTAGAGATGCAGAAGGAACTGCAAGCCATTCACGGTCAGGATCTATTCGGAAAGGACGCCGCCGACCTTTGTTTGGTCCCCAATGTGCAAGTCCCGCACAAGTTTAAAGTGCCCGAATTTGAAAAGTACAAGGGTAACTCTTGCCCTCAAAGCCATTTGGTGATGTACGCTTGGAGGATGTTGACTCAGACGAAGAACCAACAGCTACTGATCCATTACTTTCAAGACAGATTAATAGGTGCCGCACTCAAATGGTACATGGGTTTTAACCCGACTAAGATCGTAACTTTCAGAGATCTTGGCGCTACCTTCATTCAGCAGTACAAATATAATCTGAACATGGCACCGGACAGAGATCAACTCAGAGCCATGTCATAGAAGGACAAGGAAACCTTTAAGGAATATGCCCAGAGATGGCGTGAAATCGCCGCCCAGATTTGTCCGCCTCTTGAGGAAAAAGAGATGACAAAGATCTTCTTAAAGACCTTGAGCTCATTTTACTACGACAGAATGGTCGCCAGTGCACCCAGTGACTTCACCGAGATGGTAAACATGGGAGTACGCCTTGAAGATATAGTCCGAGAAGGGCGTTTAGTCAAGGATGCCGGACCATCAAGCAGTACAAAACGATACGGTAACGCTTTCTCTAAGAAAAAAGAGCAGGATATTGGTAATATCTCTCTTGGAAAGTTAAGGCGACGGTACCAACCAGTAGCATCTGTAACTCCTGCTATTAATCCTGCGTCTGTTCCAAAGTATCAACCTCAGGTTGCTCAAAGCCAACCGAATCAACAACAATATTAGGAAAGGACACAACAGCCTCTTCAGCAGGCTCGTCCTCCGTACAACAACAACCGTACAACACGACCACCAGGGTTCGACCCTATACCGATGTTGTACGTATAACTGTTTCCACTACTACTAGTCAAGGGGCACGTCCAAACCAGGTCTCCTCTTGTAATACCGGAGAATCCGCCTTTCTAGTTCAAAGCGGATCAGACTTGTCCTTACCACCAAGGAGGACCAGGGCATAACATAGAGAACTGTCTCAGTTTCAAATCTGATGTGCAAAAGCTTGTCAGGAGCAGGGTCTTATCCTTCAAGGATACAAATCCAAATGTTCAGACAAACCCGCTGCCTCAACACGAGAAAGCTACAGTCAATTTGATAAAGGGCGAGTCTAACCACAGCTATCAAATTCATGATGTACTCTTATTAAGGACCAACCTGGTCAAGATGCATCGCAGACAGAGCGGATACGGTCATGTACCATCTCATAATTATCACCAGTGTGATGTCTATTCTAAAGACAATGAAGAATGTTCTGTGGTACGATCAGCTCTACAAGAACAGTTGGATCTCGGATGGATCCAGGATAACTGAATTCGTGGGGTTAACATGGCTTATACGAACTCCAACATCATTCAGAATCACAACATTCTAGCAATGAATGTCAACTTGGTGGCAATGCACTCAAGGCAAAGCCAACATCATGATCTGTCACGGCACGATTATGATTCCTGTCTGATTTGCTCGATAAACAAACAGGGATGCTCTTTTGTACAAGAGGCCCTCCAGCGTCAGATGGATCTTGGGTGGATTCAGGACTATCGCAATAAAAGTCAGTATCAAGTGAATATGATTCAAATCTTTGATATTCGTTTAATGAATACCAGCTTAGTGGAGTTACACGCTACACAATTCCAACTCGGTTTTTTGACTTCGCACAATTATCAGAACTGCACAGTATGTCGTAAGGACGACCAAGGCTGTGATCTCATTCAAAGAACGCTTCAACACTTGTTAAACCACTGGTGGCTTCCGATCTATATGGATGAAGACACACAATAAGTCATCATAACTAATGGGAACCCTACTAGGTATCAAAGTCAGGATGTTTAATCCATGGAAACTGACCTAGTAAGGTTACACTGCATACAAAGTGGACGTGGCCAGGTGCCACCACACAACTATGAGCGCTATAGAGTTTGCTCAGAAGATAGTCAGGGATGTTACCTCGTGCGAGCATCCCTTCAAAGTCAGTTGGACCATAAAAAGATCCGACCGTGTCCAAGTTCTGGGTCAATCAATTTGATGCCAGACTATTTCGCTGATCAAATCAAAGACGTTATCGTAATCTCTGATCATAAGAGGACCAAAGATGTTTGTACTATCATCCCTCTACTTGACGAATCGAAAGCTCGTAACCAGAAACTGATCGAAATTGCTTACAATGGTCAGAAAAATCAGAAGGCTCCCGTAGTTATCTATCTGTTGGGACCGCTACCGTATGAATCAACTAAGGCTATCCCTTACAAATACGGTGCAACAACAATTGGGAATGGGAAGGAAACTCCATTACCCTCCGTCGTGAACATTACAAACATCAGTCGAGTAACACGGAGCAGTCGAATCTTTAACCGAGGAGTTGGAGAACCCATCAAAGAAAAGGAACCTCAAACAGAAGTTCCTAGTCAACCAGTCGGTCAATTCAGTGATCTTGACCTTTCAAAGAACAATGATGAGATGCTGAAGCTCATCCAAAAGAGTGAATACAACATTGTTGACCAACTGTTGCAAACTCCTTCCAAAATCTCAGTGTTATCACTTTTACTCAGTTCTGAAGCTCACAGGGAAGCTCTGCAGAAAGTATTAGAGCAAGCCTTTGTGGAACAAGATGTTACGATAGGATAATTCGATAGCATCATCTCAAACATCACTTCCTGTAATAATTTGGGATTCGGTGATGAAGACCTACCGGAAGAAGGAAAAGGTCACAACATGGTACTTAATATTACAGTCAACTGTCAGGACGATGCATTAGCCAGCGTACTGGTAGACACAGGGTCAGCCCTAAATGTTATGCCAAAATCTACCCTAATGTGACTATCATTTCGAGGAGCTCCGATGAGGGGCAGTGAGGTCATCGTCAAAGCATTTGACGGATCCCAAAAAACAGTTATCGGCGAAGTCGACCTTCCCATAACTATCGGTCTTCACACTTTCCAGGTCATGGATATCCGGGCAACATACAGCTGTTTATTAGGAAGACCTTGGATACACCAGACTGGGGCAGTCACTTCAACACTTCACCAGAAGCTGAAGTTCGTCAATAATGACCAACTAGTCACAGTCTGCCGAGAGCAAGCCTTGATTGTAAGCAACTTATCAATGTCCATTTATGTAGAGCAAGAGGAGATAATCGGAACCCAGTTCCAAGCACTTTCAGTGAACAATGAGAATCGATCAGAAAAAGGAACTTCGATTTCCTCATACAAAGATGCTCTTGAAGCGATCAAGAGTAACAACGCCACAAGATGGGGACAACTTGTCACTCCAACTGATAACAAGACAAAGAAAGGTCTTGGTTTCTCCTCAACCTGTACTCAAACTGTCACCAACGATGAAAGTTTTCATCCCATTCAAGACTTCTTCCACAGTGGAGGTTTCCTTCACCCAGTGTCTCAAGAAGTACATACCATCAACGAGGGAAATTCCTCCGATGCAGATGAAGAGTGGAAGTCCTGTCTTAACATGGACGGTTATATATCTCAGGACGAAACACATGTACCATTTTGCTTTCCCGCACAGAGTCCAAGATTTATACCAAGGTCAGACGTCAAAATGATATACGGAGATTGTGATCCGGAAGGATGCCGTGCTCAACCAAACTCATTAGAGGAAGACACTCTGATGAAAGAAAACTTTGATCACGACTACTATGGCCCGATGGATGGCCTGCCTATGTGTCAACTGTACCTAGGAGACATGGGGCAAAAGAATCAGCCGAACGATGCATATCAGCTAAGCATCATTGAAAAGAATACATGCGTCCCCACAGAAGCATGGGATCATTACTCAGGACATTCAGAAGAGATCTAATACAACGATGAGTTTGCGAAGATTGCAGGGTAACAGTTCCTCAATTATGCTTTTTCCGAGGTCACCGTAATCGAGAGGGATGACTCCTCCAGTTCCACAGAAACATGGGACACCATAGGACAACCGAGTGGCAAATACGACTTTATGGTCAAATACACCGCTCCCGAAAGCTCTCGTATTAGGCTCGAAGACATCCAGCCAACTGGATGAGGAGATACACCTGAGAGTACAAACACTATGCAAAATATAGCTGAAGAATCCTCCTACGACAACTCTGCTTGGGAGACTGATTCCAACGATCTTGCTCCGCCAAAAATCAGCGTTATTTCTGAGGACAAGCCAAGAAAGAAGGTACCAGACTTTGTGATTCACCGAGGGGTTCGCCGCTAATGGGTTTCTGTCAACGTTCCGAAAGTTGTTCATAAGTTGAAGTAATTGCCGTCTTTATCTTAACCTTTCACCCTGCCCAGGTGAAACAGATGTTTTTATATTGCTTACTTTCTGTAAATGTCCCTCTTCGCTTTGCCCAAAGCGATCGATTTTTGTTTTATAGGTCTGGAGTTTCAAGAATCGACAAATCATAAATAAAATAAAGTCGTTATGTAATTCCTGCATTTATTGCTGTTTTCTCTTTTCGCTTTTACAGAAAATGTTAATCCTAAAAAACAACTCAAATAATAAAAACAAGCATTTTTCAGAAAATACACTTCACACACTCTTGCATTCTCTCTATCTCTTCTAAAAACAAATCATCACGTCTTGCAGACTGCTTGTTTTAAACCCCATTGAAACATGCGATCAAAGCCTTCTCCCAACTTTGAATTTCCGGTATTCGAGGCTGAAGAAGAAAATGAAAGAGAAATTCTAGAAGAGTTCTCCCGATTACTCAGACAAAAGGAAAGGTCCATTGAGCTTCACAAAGAACCGTTGGAAACGGTCAACTTGGGTTCAAAAGAAGAGAGAAAAGAAGTCAAGATTGGGGCACTGCTCAGTCCAACTGTCAAATAAAGTTTGATAAAGCTTCTCAAAGATTTTCCCAATGTATTTTCTTGGTCCTATCAGGATATGCCAGGGTTGGATACCAGCATCGTGGAACATCATCTACCATTAAGATCAGAATGGCCTCCGGTGAAACAAAGACTAAGACAGACTCACCCGGACATGGCTATCAAAATCAAAGAGGAAGTACAGAAATAGATTGACGCAGGTTTCCTCGCTACATCAGAATATCCTCAATGGTTAGCCAACATAGTGCCAGTCCTGAAAAAGGACGGAAAGGTCAGAATGTGTGTAGACTACAGGGATCTGAATAAGGCAAGTCCAAAGGACGACTTTCCCTTACCACACATCGACATGCTGGTAGAAAGTACAGCAAAGTTCAAAGTCTTCTCCTTCCTGGATGGATTCTCGGGCTATAATCAAATCAAAATGGTGCCGAAAGACATGGAGAAAACTTCGTTCATTACCCCATGGGGCACCTTTTGTTACAAGGTAATGCCGTTCGATTTGAAGAACGCCGGGGCAACCTATCAAAGGGCCATGACTACTCTGTTTCATGACATGATACACAAAGAAATCGAAGTGTATGTCGATGACATGATTGCCAAATCTAAAACAAAGGAGCATGTGACCCACCTGTCAAAGCTATTCGAGCATCTGAGAAAGTACAAACTCCGCTTGAATCCCAACAAGTGCACATTCGATGTCCGTTCAGGGAAACTTTTAGGGTTCATCGTCAGCCAGAAAGGAATTGAGGTTGATTCTGACAAGGTCAAGGCCATTCAAGAAATGCCTTCTCCAAAGACTGAGAAAAAAGTCAGAGGATTCCTGGGATGTTTGAATTACATTTCTAGATTTATATTCCTCATGACCGCCACATGCGTGCCAATCTTCAAATTACTAAAAAAGAATCAGGTATGCGTTTGGACCAAAGACTGCCAAACCGCCTTCAACAGTATTAAGGAATACCTATTGAACCCACCGATTCTATCACCTCCAGTGGGAGGAAGACCACTGATCATCTACTTAACAGTCTTGGAAGACTCAATGGGTTGTGTACTTGGCCAACAAGACGAAACCAAAAGAAAAGAGTCTGCCATTTATTATTTGAGCAAGAAATTTACCGACTGCGAGACTCGGTACACTATGCTTGAGAAAAATTGATGTGCTTTGGCTTGGCCAGCCAAACATCTTCGCCAGTACATGATTCGTCACACTACTTGGTTAATCTCCGAAATGGATCCAATCAAGTACGTCTTTGAAAAACCTGCTCTCACGGTAAGGATTGCCCGTTGGAAGATGTTGTTATCAGAATACGACATCGAGTACCACGCTCAGAAAGTCGTCAAAGGAAGTGTTTTAGCCAATCATTTGGCTCATCAACCGATTGACGATCAGGAATCAGTCGGATTTGACTTCCCAGACGAAGATGTCATGTATTTAAAAATGAAAGATTGCGATGAACCGCTACCCGGTGAAGGGCCAGAACCAAGTTCCCAATGGGGACTTATCTTTGATGGAGCTATCAATCATTATGGAAATGGAATTGGGGCAATCATCATAACACCTCAGGGTACCCACATTCCTTTCACTGCCAGACAGACAGTCAAATGTACAAACAATGAGGCCGAATACGAAGCTTGTATCATGGGTCTCGAAGAAGCGATCGACTTGAGGATCAAGAACTTGGATGTATATGGTGACTCAGCTTTGGTTATCAATTAGATCAAAGGAGATTGGAACACATACTAATCAGGACAGATTCCTTACAAAGATTACGCGAGAAGTTGTTACCATTCTTCAACATAATCGAGTTTCATCATATCCCTCGTGAGGAGAATCATATGGATGATGCATTAGCTACTCTCTCAAAGTTCTTTCTTCCCCGTGGCCTTTTTCCATATGGGGAATCAACATGATTGGCCTGATCGAACCCAAGGTTTCTAACGGACATCGGTTCATCCTAGTAGCCATTGATTACTTCACCAAGTGGGCCGAAGCAGCATCATACGTCAATGTAACCCGACAAGTGGTGGTCCGATTTATCAAGAACAATATCATCTCCCGTTATGGTGTTCCAAGCCAGACCATTACTGATAATGGACCTAACTTGAACAACAAGATAATGAAGGAGTTGTGTGCTGAGTTCAAGATCAAACCCCATAACTCATCTCCCTACCGACCTAAGATGAACGGAGCGGTAGAAGCGGCTAACAAGAACATCAAGAGGATCGTTCAAAAGATGCTTGTAACCTACAAAGATTGGCATGAGATGCTACCCTATGCCCTTCATGGTTATCGCACATCTGTTCGCACTTCAACAAGGGCAACCCCTTTTTCTCTAGTATATGGCATGGAGGCAGTACTCCCCATAGAAGTAGAGATCCCATCAATCCGGGTATTGATGGAAGTTGAGCTAACAGAAGCTGAATGGTGTCAAAGTCGACACGATGAACTGAATCTGATCGAAGAAAAGCGAATAACGACTCTATGCCAGAGTCAGTTATATCAACAAAGAATGAAGCAAGCATTTGACAAAAATGTTCGACCCCATGTCTTCAGAAAAGGAGACCTTGTGCTCAAGAAGATACAATCATTTCTCACTGATTCCCAGCGCCTTGAGACTCGCAACCATGGATGGAGATGAGTTTACCTACCCCACGAATGTTGACGTAGTCAAGAAATACTTCGCCTAAATTAAAAAAAAAAATCGTCTCGGTGGATTAAAAACCCGGAAAGGCGGTCCAGGAAAAAATCAGAGACATAATCAAAAATCATCTCGGTGGATTGGAAATATCAAAGTACAATCCAGGTAAAAGTTAGGGATAAATGGCAAGTAACTACGTCTGGTCAGGTTAAATTCCCAGCAGCAGTCACGTCATCCATCAGAAAAGACTCCAGTCACGGTCATCTTCGACAGAAGTTCTGGATGTCCAGAATTCAAAGTTGGTAGAAGGATAACGGTCGTTATGTTTCAACGTAGCCCTTTTTCCCTTAAATTACCATTTTCTAACTTTGTAAATACTCTATGGAATCACGCGCTTGGCTGATTTCCATCCTATCAATAAAATTTGATCCCTTGTGCTTTTGTTTGCAATTCTTATTTGTTTTAGCTTTATAGAACAAAATTTTAATATGATCAACGATCCTTGAAATAAAACAAAAATGAATTTACTTGTCAAATTTTTCTGCTTTTAAAATAAAGATGGCAATTTCTTTTGACTGGTGAACATCGAAAGAACATCGATAGCTTCTCCAAAGGCGGTTAAGCTTCAAAGTACAGAATCAAAGTACTCCTTCTCAAACCAGTACGTCTGAACGAAGGATCAACTGTGTCAGAGACCATGTTTCATCTGACATCACCGACAGAGTTCTTACCTCCTAAGCCCGACCAACGTTTGTTCCCTGCAGGGATTACCTCTCCTAAGCAAGGCAGAATGCTACCGTGAACCAAATGATACTTTTCATCCCCTGCAGTGGCCGAGTATCCAGTCGTGTTCATCAACTAGTCTGTATGTCGCATCAGTTTTGTCAGCATAAACATACGTACATCATGCATTATTGATTTACATTCATATTCGTATTACATCACTATCACTCTGGTCGGTCTTATTCCCCAAGTGGTAAAGTCCTCTTGTTCATCGAGTTGTTAGTCCTTTCCTCGTCAGGAAATGTACCGTCTGAGCAATATCTCCCCTCTAGCTTATTTCTGGATTGGAGTTGGTCCCTTGACAAATTTGATAACTTGAACCTCTGAAAGACAAGAAGACCTTTGACCAACGTCACTCTTCGCCATTGAAGATGACATCTTCGCTTTCCCGGATTAAGGAAAATTCCCAGAGAAAGCCTCTTAACCGAAGATTCGGCAACACAGCAGTTTTTCTCTGAAAGATTCACTGACGAAAAGGTCATTAGCACCTCCAAATTAGATTACATCACATGGCATTTCCTCCGAGAAGATCTCAAGGAAAAGTATGATGTAATACCCCCAAACAGGAAACAGTCTCTCAAGAAACTAATTTTCCCCAATAGAGTCAACAGATGGCGTCTCCAACAGAGAAGTTTGTACACCTCTACCGCTCAGACAAATGGGTTTCCCCAGCCAGTCTGACGTCAAAACTTTTTCTTATCAAATGGCATCTCTCCAGGAAAATTCGGCGAGAAGTTTGAGGAAAACCGCTACGAATAGCGTCCCTTGTCAAGAAAGTTTATTGAAAAAAGAAACTTAGACCAGTTCCGTGGTTAGAAACCAGGGTCGAGGGGAAGTTTATATCAGAAACTGAGACCAGTTCCTTGGTAGGAAACCAGGATCGAGGGGAAGTTTATATCAGAAACTTAGACCAGTTCTGTGGTTAGAAACCAGGATCGAGGAGAAGTTTATATCAGAAACTGAGACAAGTTCCTTGGTAGGAAACCAGGATCGAGGGGAAGTTATTTCAGAAAACTGAGACCAGTTCCGTGGCTGAAGACCAGGATCAGGGGGAAGTTTTTCCTTTTCTAAGCATCATTGCTTAGCAAAAGAAGATGGATGAGCAAACTGCTATTCATAACCATCGTCAAAATTTCAGGTATTCTGATATTTAATCCTCTTGCACCCTAAATGCCCGAATACCTTCGCCATTCACACCTTCGGGTCCAAGAAGATTAAATAGGGGCATCTGTCATACCCCAAATTTTGACCACCAAGATTCCCATCATTGTGAAAATCATTACCACAATATGGATGAACCATCATGCCTCAATCAGTCTCCTCAAGGAACATTGAGCATTCACTGTAATCCAGGAGTAGGGTTTTGGGTCCTCTCAGAGCACTTAGGCAAATGATCAATCAAGGAGTGACATGATCTTCAACTTGTCTAGCCTCTCAAACACCCACAAAAAATCAAGTGAACTCCCACATCAAGAATCAATCACAAGGTTGCAACATTCCAAGTAGATTAAGCCTCAAGATCGCCAGCGTCACCGAATTAGGGTTTTGGTCGACCAGGGCCTCCAGATAGAAATTTTCCTCTGGGCATGAGCCAATACTTCAAAGCACAACTTAATATACTCCAAGGGACCTCTTGGATCCAATCATCAAGTCCATTTAGCCTCAGGGGATGCATTTACCAAAAATTAGGAATTAGGGTTTCTTGACCTAATTCACCCCTAAGTTGACTTTTGGGACAAAACATGAGCCAAGACCTCAAGACATGATTTGAGGGTCTCTAACACACTATATTGATCCATTTGCAACAATGGATTAATCCAAGAAGCTTGATCCACAAGCTTCAATTTCATCAGGACCACAATTGGGGTTTCGAGGGAAAAGTCAACTGCACCTTTGACTTTTGACCAGGACATGCTCCCAAACTTTGGGCCATGATTCAATACACCCTACAACACCTATGGAACATACCCATTAGGTTTGATTTAGGTCAAGGACTTGATTTCACCAAGGATCGCACAATTTGGAATTCATCTGATAAAAAGTCAACTGTGCACAAAAGTCAAGTTTGACTTTTTGAGATTTTTCACAATTATGGTTCCTTGACCCTAAAATGATGTTAATGTGTGATTTTAATCATCATTCATCAAGAAAAATCAAAGAAAGTGGGATACCTTATAAAAGGGGTAACCATAAAAACTTAGAATTTTTTCTAAGTTATGGAACAAAGTGGCTAGGGTACCAACTTCCAAGGACCATAAATTGAGATCCAAACAACCATTTTGGATGATCCAAAGATGGATTTGTAGCTCTCATGGCATACTTTAAAAGTGTCAATTACACCTCATTCCAATTCCTCATGGATTTTAAGTTATGGAGTGATCAAAATATCTGAAAACCTAAAAGTGACATTTTTCCAACACTTAGTGAAATTTTCACTAAGTCAGAATCTGCCTTTTTTTTTCCAAAAGTAGAGACATTTTTCATTGTAATTCAAGTTGGATCAAAATCAAAGTTGGACATCATGAAAAAATAGGATACATAAGCTTTCTAAATTGTCCAAGAACTTCCCCAAATTCCATCTGAGCTAGGAGTTGTGATGGCTGCAACATGCCTTGATGCAAACTGCTTGGCAAGACAGATTTGTGCACAAAGGCTCGATTTGAACAATTTGTGCAAATGAAAAACAAGCTTATCCATCTGAACACCTCAGGGGGGGACCAAGGAGGAACAAATACTGATCCATAAGCCTCCCAAGTCTTTGGAACTACAAGTAGCATGCCAAACCTAAAAAGGCTAAAATATACCAAGAATCCAATTTTGTTTTCAAGCATTCAATGGATGCACCAAGGTGGCATGAACTGAGGCCAATTTAACTGAATGAGTCAAGCCTTATCTCTAAACCAAAGACACATATGCATGTGCTCTAACCTTTAGTCAATGGCTAGAGGAGACTTGAGATTCCAAAGTGATCACATTGGCCAAAGGCCTGCTGTAGTTGCCATTCCCTATGGCAGCCGAAACAAACTTGCTCTACTATAAATAGAGCTCATTTGTGCTCAGTTTAAGTACACCAAAGCCATCAAACTGATGCTTTCCTCAAAATCTCTTCTTTCACTCCAAAATTGCCTTCTAAAGCAAGTCACTATCAGGTTTTGAGTTTGAGAGCAATTCCAACCAAACCAATCACACACACACCTCATAAACATCATATAGAAGTGATCCAAACACTTAAACAACATTTGGAACACCAATTTTTCAAAATCACCAGCCAGTTGCTCAAGTTCTTGACAGATTTGCAGTTGGGGTGCCACAACTTGTTCCAGATCAATTCAATCCACTCCAAGCATTCAGACACACTCCATATGGTGTAGGGAAGTTGTTCAGATCATCATAACTCATATGTAACACCTCCAACTCGAAAATCACTTTGCTCTTGCTGCCACGACCTTCAAGTAAGCCTAAACTTGGTCATTTGATGATTCATGCATATTTCCTCGCACAATAATTGTGCCATATCTTCATAATCATGTATGGAGGGTTTCCCCTCAATTAATTGCTTTGTATGAATCGTATCTCAAAATTCTCAGCCTTCATGCAGAATTTAGGGTTCTTGAGGTTTTGCTTTGATTTCTTATTCCATGCTTAAAATAAATGAAATTAAAGACCATTGACATGATCGTGAGGTGAAAACGAGTGGATTGATATGTGGATTGTGTGATTTCATCAAGTATTCAGCGAGATTGAGGGGAAAACACAAATCTGCAGAAACAGAGGGGTGGCGTGTGTTCTTGGCGCCTTTTTCAAATATTCAAATATTTGAATTTTGTGATTTTATTTAATTAATTCAAAAATTAATTTCTCTCTGATTTTTAATGATTTTGAGTTGATTCTTTTTTTAATAATTCACAAAAATTTTAAAATATTTTATTTTACAAAAATTTCCCAAAAATATTATTTATTTCATATATTTGATATTTTTGCAAAGAATTAATTTTTATTTGTTTTTTGACATTTAAAATTTTTTTCCTTCTTGATTTTCCAAACTTAATTGGTTTCCAATCATTTTGTGGATAAAAACATGATTTTTCAAACACTAATCCAAGATCACAACTTGTTTTTCACACATGTTAGATAATTTCTGATCATTTTAATTAAATTTTTATTTAATTAAAATGCATTTTGAAAATAATTTAGGGTTTCTTTGATTTTCACCCTAACAAATTTTTTTTCAAACACTTTTGGGCCTCTAATAGAGTGTAAGACGCAACCCTTGTTTTACAAAATTTTTTTGGGCCTTTGATATTGTATAAGTCCCGGTACGTTAAAAATCTCGGCGCGATCGCCAATTTTCAAACAAAAACCCATTGGGCCTCTCCCAGAGTTGTAAGCCCCATCTTTTTGTACAAAAAAAAAACACTTTTGGGCCTCTAATAGAGTGTAAGACCCAACCCTTGTAAATACCAAAATTTTTTGGGCCTCAGTCATTGTATAAGACCCACGGTGTTTTCAAAAACGTCTGGCGATCGCCGTTTTTAAACAAATCATCTGGGCCTCCCCTCGTGTTATAAGCCCCATGTCTTTTCTTTAAATAATCTTTGGGCCTCTAATAGAGTGTAAGACCCATCCCTTTGTACATAAAACCTTTTTTTTGGGCCTCAGTCGCTTGTATAAGTCCCTGTACAAATTCAAAACAGCGGTGCGCTCACTGTTAAAAATTTTGGGCTTCTCCTTGAGTTGTAAGCCCCGATCTCTGTTCAAAATACTTTCTCCTTTGATTTTATATCCAAATATACTGTTGTTCTCAATCTTTCTTTGTTGAACAACTAACCAAACAGCATGGAAGCTCTACAACGGGTAAGTGTTTATCCGCTTTCTTTTATTCGCTTTCATATATATATTGTGGGAAGCTGCGCATGGTTAGTCTTCTTTCACAAACTTTTTAAATACTTGTCATATATCAACTGTATATATACTAGTATAGCTATTTAGATTTTTCCCCGGCAACTACGTCTAGAACTAGGTAAAGCCACATTGGTCACTCTTAAATACAGACAAAACTAGACCCCCATAGGATTCCAGATACAGTCTTCCCTCCTCTTGGGGTTAAATAATATGGAACAAAGAGAAAGGCAGTATTCTTCGTGAACCTTTTCTAAGACTGTCACCCCTAGAAATTGTCAAAGGAATTCTACTCCCCAGAGGTGATCTATTCTCGGTGAATGGCATCTCTTGAGTTCCTCCAAACCTCTAAACTTTCGCTAAATGATCTATTCTCGGTGAATAACATTTTTTGAAATTTCTTAGAACTGCTCACTAGATGATCTCTTCTCATTGCATCTCTTGAACTTTTCTTGGTTTGGGACCCACAGGCTTCCTAAAAGCATCCCCGCCTCCTCTTGGGCGTTGTACAAGGACCCTTCGGCTTCTTAGAAGTTCTCATGCCTTCTCTTGGGCATCATACAAATTGTCCCGACGACCACTTAAAGGTATAAGACAGAACTTAGTCATCCTTTGCTAGAGCAGTCTTTCCAGTGTCAAAACTCCGGCAATTTTAGGGTTGATTCTCATACCTTAAATGCCCGTGCCACCTCTTGGGCATTGTACAAAAGATAAAACTCGCCCACTCCAGCAGACATGGACAGTCTAAACCCCTTGAGTCTCAAAGACATTCTTAAGTTCCTTACAAGCATAGGAAGAAACCTCGATCACTCTGGATCAATCTCCAGCAGAAACCCGGTCTCTATCATGAGAGTTCCCCCCACTTGTGTAACGCCCCGTTTTGTCCGAATTATTTAATCAAGTCGATTTAATTATTTTTGTTTTTATGTTATTTTATTCTTGACTTTTATTTGACCATATATTATTTTTCATCGTTATTATGTTTTATCGCATTTTGAGAGCGGACGCGAGATATTTGAGCTGAGGGGTAAAATGGTCATTTTGAGAGGTCAGATATTTTAGAAAAATTAGATATTTTTAATAAATAGAAAGTGGAGAGAAAAAGAGAGAAAAGAAAGGGAAAGGAAAAGAAGAGAAAGAAAAGGAGAAGAAAGAAAGAGAGAAGAGGAGAAAGAGGAAAATCGAGGAAACTTCCGTTTCAATCGCGATTAATCGGGTAAGGGTGAGAAGTTTCGATTATATCTTGCTTGTGTATGTATATGTGTTGTTTGTTGTAATTGTTTTGGTTGTTTCACAACTTTTTCTCATTGATAAATTGATAGAAATCGATGTTTTCACGGTTGAAACTCGATATAAACTGCGTAGAACACTTGTTGATTATGTTTGAACATGTTTTGGTTGTTCTGGTATGAATTAGAAGGGTTTGGGTGGTAGAAATGATGTATTTTGGCCCCAAATGACCTATATTGACGCTGTTGCGAATTCTGGGTTTCGCGGAAGGAACGGGTGAATGTTCGCCTAGAGGTTCGCCTAGCGAACTTTATGTTGGTTTTCCACTGCCTTGGTTCGGTAGGGTTCGCCTAGCGAATACTGGAGCGAACATGCATATTTTCTATTTTGTTTTCTTCATAATTTTCAAACCGTAAGTCCGTTTTGGTCGCCGTTCGAAGCGTTGGAAAGCTAATGAAATATTATTTCTAATAAAAATGGTTTGGAGGGAAGTAGATGAATTATTTAAGTCGTGGTTTTGTAAAAGTGTTGGGTTGTCGGGTTTTTATCGCGTTAAATGCGTGTGGTCGGTGTTTTACAGTGTGTAGTGCTATTGCTATGTGATGTGGGGCTTTTGTGCTATTTATATGATGTGGATGCATGTGATAATGATGTTGTTGTGTGGTAAATACATTGTTTGATTGAATATCAATGCATGTTGTTATGAATGTTGTTGTGGGTAGCCTTCGTGGCGTGAATCCTAGTGTTGTGAGTATCATTGTATGATTGTAGGATTGTTGTGGTTGATGGTGAGTAATTCTTGATGTGAATTGATATGAGTGTATATGCTAAAATGCTAATTGTGGTGGTTTGTGGATTATGATGAAATGCATTGTTATGTGAAATTCAATGTGTGTTATTGGGTGGCCTTATGGCAAGTAAATGCATTGTTTGAATTGATTTCCAATTCATGAATAATGATGATGAGATAATCCATATGGTTGATTTGTGAAGATGCATTTGAATGTCATGAGTCATTGTATGCCAAGCATCATGATATGCATCTTGTGATGTCGTGTGCCCTAGTGGGGGTGAGCGGCAAAACGATTCCAGAGGGAATCCGCTATAACATTGTGAGCCTTATACAAAAAGGACTGAAAGTGATGATTATAGACGATCGTGAGCCTTATACAAAGAGGACTGAAAGCGATCGGATCGTGAGCCTTATACAAAGAGGACTGAAAGCGATCCATAAACGTCGTAAGCCTTATACCAAGAGGACCGAAAGTGACGGGGAACATCGTTTGCCCGACGGGGAGTTACACTAAGTAACAAGCGATGGTTCCAATAGTTCATGTGTGAACTAATGATAAGAATGATGGATGTATGGTACCGCATTGCATTTACATAGAGTCATTGTGTCGGTCTCTGTGCATTTGTATAAATCATGAATGGATTGATTATGTGTGGAAAATCATGAATGGATTGATTATGTGTGGAAAATCATGAATGAATTGATTTTGTACGGAAAATTGTGAATTGATTGATTATGTGTTGAGCTTGTGATAACATTGGTGATTTGATGTGCATGTGTGATAAATGCATTTGTTATGGATGATATGTTTATGTATTGACATATGTGATATATGAATATATGTGGTGTGGTGGTGTGTTTCCATATGTCATAATTTTGGTGTGCATTATGTGTGAATGTGTTGTGTATCTGTGGCATGCTATATGTATTAGTAGGTGATGCTTGTGGTGAGAATGTGCTTGTATGCTATATGTGTTGGCGTGTGGTGTGTGGGTGAGATGAGTACTATATGTGAATTATTTGTGTTGCATATTATTATGCAATCTTGATTTAGTTGTTATTTCTCACCCTTCTGCTGTGGTTTGTTGCTCTATGAGGCAATTGCAGACTAGTATCGTGGAGGCTTTTGTGAAGATTAGTTCTCCATTCTTTTGTTGGTCTTGGTGTCTGCTCTGATACGTAACACGGGAGTCGGTGAACGCTTTTGTTATATATGTATACATTTGTTGGATTGATTTTGTATTACCCTGTATGAATATTTTGATGTTATAAAATAATGTATTTTGTAAAACAAGTCAGTTATGGATCTTTCCGCTTTATTCCATAATTGAACTTCCTTCTATTGGAAAAAGTTTCCCTTGTATGTTTATTCCATTTTGTGTTATGTATCAGAATTATGAGTAGGGAAGGTGTTTTCTTTCTTTAAATGTGACATCCTTGTTTCTGTCGGAAAAATAAATTTTTATTTACTCTGATATAATAATGTATTATTTATTCGCGATGGGAAAAAGGGGTGTTACATTAGTGGTATTAGAGCAGGTCGGTCCGTCCGGCCAAGTTGTTGAGTCAGTTGGTGTGACAGTTGAATACTGTCGATGTTGTTTGTCCTTTAGTACGTGATATGTGTGGGAAACGCTGTCAGTACTTTCTGGTTTTTCTAATCCTTTGTCTTCAGGTGTGAGAATGAGATAAGTGGGGGAGAAGCTTGTGCTTCTCCAAGTTGCTTCAGGTGTGGAGCATTGGATCTGTGTGCCGTTGGTTGCAAGGGTGTAAGTGTTGTTTGGACAGTGTTGTTCCCGGTTCCGGAGGGAATGCGGAGGTAAGGTTTATGTCAACTAAGGATTTGTGCCTTAGGTAGTTTTGTGTACAAGATGTAAGAAATGCTATTATAGTTTGGTAAAGACGGTTTATACCCCATTATGATTGTCAGCTGTCTATTGACAAATTGAGGAACTGATCACCCTTAATCTCTTGTTGATAGTAGACGGAATTATGTTGGATGGAATAGACGTGTCTTTCTGGCTTTGATAGGGTATGCAATGAATTGTTTGGAATTAAGAAAATGATTACGGATTTTTTTGTTGAGTCGATGAAGATTCTAATATCGGAAGTTGAGACAGATTAGAGGTTTCAGTATGTTGGTCCAGTTGGGAAGTCGTTGAGAGAGAACGATTGAGTATCGTTAATGGTTGTTCTCAGCGAGTAGAGGGTGAACTAAAATTTGACGAAGGTGAGGAATTGAGGTTTGGATCTGCTAAGTAAGTAGGAGAACTTTTAGGAAGTGAAACTCAGATGTTGGTCATGTTTGTGATGATAGTGTTTTGGAGATTGGCAGGAAGTCACAGTGATGGGCTGCCAGTTGTGCGTGATTTTCAGATGTGTTTCCAGATGGAATATTGGATGTTAGCATTAGAATTACCCGGACTAAAAGAGCAGTTGGAAGATTTACAGGAAATGAGGATTGTGAGGCCAAGTGTGTCGTCTTGGAGAGCTCCAGTATGGTTAGTAACAAAAAGGAAGGATGATTGAAGGGAATAACAAGCATGATGTGTATAATGGTATTAAGGCTTTGGAAAGCGAAACTTAGAGTTCTGGTGAGGTTTGGAGTCTTTGGAGTTTTAGAGCATTAATGGAAATCTTGAGAAGACCCTTAGGTGTGGATGTAATATTTGAGAGTTCTTTTTGGTTGGTGGTTGCTACATGTTGGGATTTATGGAATCTGGACTGTCAAGAGAAGAAATTATGTATGGCTTACTGACAGTTGAATAAGGTAACGATTGAGAATAAGTGTCCACTTTCATGAATAGATGACTAGATTGGTTTGGTTGAGTTTTAGGGAAATCACAATTGGTTGGAATGTTTGATAAGAGTGGTGAATTGTGTGAGTTGAGGCTGTGATCGACTTAATGTGACTGGGTATGTTTGTTATCATTGGAATAGGTTGTTATTTACTCGGTTAAGCCTGTATGTGAGTTTGGACAAGTTTGGATGAGGTTTAATTTGGTTGGGCATTACAATGTACAGTGATGTTGTTCGGTATTAGTAAGGCGTTTGGAATGTTTGTGGAGTATATGAATCGTATCTTCCATATTTGATTGGATAAGTTCGGAGTGGTGTTCATTAGGGATATTCTGAGCTGTTACAAAATCAGAAGGAGAGTATGTAGGGTGTTTGAGAATCGAGTTGCAAGTGTTGAAAAGAGACGAAGTTTTATGCTAAGTTATTCAAGTGAGAGTTTGGGTTGGAAAAGGTTAGTTTTCTTCGATATGTTACTTCGGATGAGAGTATGATTAATGGATCCATCGAAAATAGATGCAGTTCTACATTGAAAGACTCCAAAGTCGGTTAAGGAGATTAGAAACTTTTGGGCTTAGTTGGTTGTTACTGCAGGTTATGGAAGACTTTGCTAAGTTAGTGCTTCTGTTATCTCAATTGACTTGCAAAGGGTGAGTCGTTTGTTTTAGATGTTTGTTGTGAGTAAGTTTTGGTGAGCGGAAGTAGAAGTTGTTTACGACTTCAGTTTTGATACTGCGTGATCCTGATAAACTGTTGGTGAGGTATTGGGATGCGTTTATGATGAGTGTAGCTAGTGTGCTAATGCGAGAGGGTAAAGTCATTTCTTATGCTTTACGACAATTGAGGATTCATGATTTCAAGATGGCTGTGGTTACTTTTGTGTTGAGAATCTGAAGGTATTATTTTGAGGGTTTTAGGTTCAAGGTGGTTGGATGGAGAAAATGATGGTTTTGGATGAGTAATAGCGCTGTTGAATTTCTGAGTTTTCCTTGGTTCGCCTAGCGAACCTGGGGCAAAGGTCAGCGAATGTTCGCCAACGACATTCGCCTAGCGAAGGTGGTAGCGAATGCTCGCTAGAAGGTTCGCCTAGCGAACATGACAGTTTGTGGAGTTTTGTTTCCTTCATAACTTTTGAATTGTAACTCGGATTGAGGCACGGTCGGATGGTTGGAATTCCTGATGAGTTATGACTTTAGTTGGAATTATCCTATTGGTGAAGTTAATGTCGTGCCTGATGAGTTAAGTCGAAGGTTTTATACATATGGCTGTTTTGATGGTCAGGGAGTTAGAATTATTTGAGCAGTTCAGAGACTTATGTCTGGTGTGAGAGATAACACAGTAGAGTGTGAGGTTGGGTATATTAATAGTGAACAGTGATTTTTGGCGAATATGAGAAAGAGTTAGACTTTGGACGTGAAATTGGTAGTTTTGATGGTTACGAGTAATCAGAGTGCGCAACGGAAGCATGATGTGGCACATTTTATATATGCGTGTGTGACTGGTAAGAGTTCAAAGATTGAACAGTGGAAAACGGTAGGAATGATGAGACCATTGGATGTTCTATAATGGAGGTGTTAGGTGAAAGGTTTGAATATTATTCATGAGCTACTGTGTAGATGGATGTTTTGGTTATATGTTCGACTGGTGAATCGTAGCATTGTTGTAATAAGGTTGTGTGACGAGGATGTTGGTAGTATGGTTGTGCAGAGGCTATTGAAATGATGTTGTGTCGTGGAACTTTATGTCCTTGTTTTGTTGTTGCCTTGTTTCCATCGTGATGGTTCGAGTGCGTGTAGTTAACTCCTGTATGGGGGATTAGGGGAGTGAACCTGTGTGTTCGTAACTTGGGTATTCTTTGAGTTGTGAGTTGGTCATCAAGTGCATTGTATGGGCTTTGCATCTTGTCGTTGTAGTTGTCGTCTTTGTCGTGTCGTTGTTGTAGTTGCTGTTAGCAAGGTGGTTTGTCAGTTTGTGTTATTCGTAGTGTGCCTTTTGTTGGCATGTTAGTTGGTTAGTTAGATGCGAGAGTCGTATTCGGAGTTGTTCCTCTCAGTTATATTTTCAAGGACGAAAATGTCTAAGTGGGGGAGAATTGTAACGCCCCGTTTTGTCCGATTTATTTAATCGAGTCGATTTAATTATTTTTGTTTTTATATTATTTTATTCTTGACTTTTATTTGACCATATATTATTTTTCATCGTTATTATGTTTTATCGCATTTTGAGAGCGGTCGCGAGATATTTGAGCTGAGGGGTAAAATGGTCATTTTGAGAGGTTAGATATTTTAGAAAAATTAGATATTTTTAATAAATAGAAAGTGGAGAGAAAAAGAGAGAAAAGAAACGGAAAGAAAAAGAAGAGAAAGAAAAGGAGAAGAAAGAAAGAGAGAAGAAGAGAAAGAGGAAAATCGAGGAAACCTCTGTTTCAATCGCGATTAATCGGGTAAGGGTGAGAAGTTTCGATTATATCTTGCTTGTGTATGTATATGTGTTGTTTGTTGTAATTGTTTTGGTTGTTTCACAACTTTTTCTCATTGATAAATTGATAGAAATTGATGTTTTCACGGTTGAAACTCGATATAAACTGCGTAGAACACTTGTTGATTATGTCTGAACATGTTTTGGTTTTTCTGGTATGAATTAGAAGGGTTTGGGTGGTAGAAATGATGTATTTTGGCCCCAAATGACCTATATTGACGCTGCTGCGGATTCTAGGTTTCGCGGGTTCGCCTAGCGAACCCCAGCGAAGGAACGGGCGAATGTTCGCCTAGAGGTTCGCCTAGCGAACTTTATGTTGGTTTTCCACTGCCTTGGTTCGGTAGGGTTCGCCTAGCGAATACTGGAGCGAACGTGCATATTTTCTATTTTGTTTTCTTCATAATTTTCAAACCGTAAGTCCGTTTTGGTCACCGTTCAAAGCGTTGGAAAGCTAATGAAATATTCTTTCTATTAAAAATGGTTTGGAGGGCAGTAGATGAATTATTTAAGTCATGGTTTTGTAAAAGTGTTGGGTTGTCGGGTTTTTATCGCGTTAAATGCGTGTGGTCGGTGTTTTACAGTGTGTAGTGCTATTGCTATGTGATGTGGGGCTTTTGTGCTATTTATATGATGTGGATGCATGTGATAATGATGTTGTTATATGGTAAATACATTGTTTGATTGAATATCAATGCATGTTGTTATGAATGTTGTTGTGGGTAGCCTTCGTGGCGTGAATCCTAGTGTTGTGAGTATCATTGTATGATTGTAGGATTGTTGTGGTTGATGGTGAGTAATTCTTGATGTGAATTGATATGAGTGTATATGCTAAAATGATAATTGTGGTGGTTTGTGGATTATGATAAAATGCATTGTTATGTGAAATTCAATGTGTGTTATTGGGTGGCCTTATGGCAAGTAAATGCATTGTTTGAATTGATTTCCAATGCATGAATAATGATGATGAGATAATCCATATTGTTGATTTATGAAGATGCATTTGAATGTCATGAGTCATTGTATGCCAAGCATCATGATATGCATCTTGTGATGTCGTGTGCCCTAGTAGGTGTGAGCGGCGAAACGATTCCAGAGGGAATCCGTTATAACATCATGAGCCTTATACAAAGAGGACTGAAAGCGATGATTATAGACGATCGTGAGCCTTATACAAAGAGGACCGAAAGAGATCGGATCGTGAGTCTTATACAAAGAGGACTGAAAGTGATCTATAAACGTCGTGAGCCTTATACCAAGAGGACCGAAAGCGACGGGGAACATCGTTTGCCCGACTGGGAGTTACACTAAGTAACAAGCCATGGTTCCAATAGTTTCTGAGTGAACCAATGATGAGAATGATGGATGGATGGTACCGCATTGTATTTGCATAGAGTCGTTGTGTCGGTCTCTGTGCGTTTGTATAAATCATGAAAGGATTGATTATGTGTGGAAAATCATGAATGGATTGATTATGTGTGGAAAATCATGAATGAATTGATTTTGTGAGGAAAATTGTGAATTGATTGATTATGTGTTGAGCTTGTGATAACATTGGTGATTTGACGTGCATGTGTCATAAATGCATTTGTTATGGATGATATGTTTATGTATTGACATATGTGATTTATGAATATATGTGGTGTGGTGGTGTGTTTCCATATGTCATAATTTTGGTGTGCATTACGTGTGAATGTGTTGTGTATCTGTGGCATGCTATATGTATTAGTAGGTGATGCTTGTGGTGAGAATGTGCTTGTATGCTATATGTGTTGGCGTGTGGTGTGTGGGTGAGATGAGTACTATATGTGAATTATTTGTGTTGCATATTATTATACAATCTTGATTTAGTTGTTATTTCTCACCCTTCTGCTGTGGTTTGTTGCTCTATGAGGCAATTGCAGACTAGTATCGTGGAGGCTTTTGTGAAGATTAGTTCTCCATTCTTTTGTCGGTCTTGGTGTCTGCTCTGATACGTAACACGGGAGTCGGTGAACGCTTTTGTTATATATGTATACATTTGTTGGATTTATTTTGTATTACCCTGTATGAATATTTTGATGTTATAAAATAATGTATTTTGTAAAACAAGTCAGTTATGGATCTTTCCGCTTTATTCCATAATTGAACTTCCTTCTATTGGAAAAAGTTTCCCTTGTATGTTTATTCCATTTTGTGTTATGTATCAGAATTATGAGCAGGGAATGTGTTTTCTTTCTTTAAATGTGGCATCCTTGTTTCTGTCGGAAAAATAAATTTTTATTTACTCTGATATAATAATGTATTATTTATTCGCGATGGGAAAAAGGGGTGTTACAACTTGGACCTGCCTAGGGATCTCAACAATCCTCAGCAGTAAGATAACCTCCTCTTAGGCTTTGTATAATGATCCTTCCTCAGTGAAGTTAGCCTCCTCTTGGGCTTTGTAAAATGATTCTTCCTAGCGGAGCTAACCTTTTCAGACTCTCTTGTTGAGTCCATCACTTTTCAACACTCTCTTGTTGATTATAAAAGATTCTCTTGTTGAGTCAACCTTTAGCCTCCGTCTTGGGCTTTGTACAAGACATATAAAAACACTCTCTTGTTTAGTATAAAATATTCTCTTGTTGAGTCAACCTTTAGCCTCCATCTTGGGCTTTGTACAAGACATATAAAAACACTCTCTTGTTGAGTATAAAAGACTTTCTTGTTGAGTCAACCTTTAGCCTCCATCTTGGGCATTGTACAAGATACATATAAAATTCTCCCCAACTGAGTCAAAATCCCTTTTAGCCTCAATCTTGGGCTTTGTACAAGACAGAAAGAATATTTTCCCCAGAAAAGTCAAACTTTTAGCCTCCTCTAGGCTTTGTATAATGACATCCCCCAAAGAGTCAGTCTCTTTTCAGCCTCCGTCTTGGGCTTTGTACAAAGACACCTATATATACACTCTCTTGTTGAGTCGGTCTTATCCAGCCTCCTCTTAGGCTTTGTATAAAGAAACCCCTGGCTGATTCAATCAACCTTTTAGCATCAACCTTGTGCTTTGATCAAGGCATTCAAAAATCAACAGACCCTCTTTAGAGATGAAAAATTCTCTCTCAGTCAAACCTTTCAGCTTCATATCTTGGGCTTTAAACAAGATACAAATACCCAATCGTTTAACTTCATATCTTGGGCTTTGAACAAGATACCAAACATCTCTTTTCCCCCATTAGTATAGGAGGGAACTACGTTTGCTCTGATTTCCCTGTTTCGTTTAAACGGGAATACGTAGGCATAAGATTGCGAAATCTTAGCAAGCACACCAAATAAAAGACCTTAGGTCCAGTACCTTCACACCAAATCAAAAACTCTAGGTCCAGTACCTTCATACATCAATCAAAACATCCGATCTAATACCTCACCAAAATCCTCACAAGACACCCTATTCTTAAGCAAAATAACCTAAGAGAGACCCACTATCTCAAATAGTATCTGTAAACTAATAGTCATTTGTTTAAACTCAGTATGCAAGCAGGGTTAATTAGAGACATCTATTTCCCTTCCTTAATCAGCTTCACAGGATAAAAAATGAATCGAACTGTAGTACCAAAGCGATAGTGATTCGCAACCATAAAAAATCGCTCGCTACAGGAATCTTTTAAACCTGAAGAGGACTGGACCAAGGAAAAAGATGAGACTTATCTTGGAAACTCCAAAGCCTTGAATGCTTTATTCAATGGAGTTGACAAGAACATGTTTAGGTTGATTAACACATGTACTATGGCTAAGGATGCTTGGGAAATTCTCAAGACAACTCATGAAGGCACATCTAAAGTAAAGATGTCTAGACTTCAGCTGCTTACTACCAAATTTGAAAATCTTAAGATGAGGGAAGATGAAAGTATCCATGACTTTCACATGAATATTCTTGAAATGGCTAATGCCTTCAGTGCCTTGGGAGAAAAGATATCAGAAGAAAAGCTGGTTAGGAAGATTCTTAGGTCTCTCCCTAAGAAATTTAACATGAAGGTCACAGCTATTGAAGAAGCCCAAAACATCAGTAGTATGAGAGTTGATGAGCTTGTGGGGTCACTTCAAACCTTTGAATTGGCCATTAATGACATAACTGAAAAGAAGAACAAAAGCATTGCTTTTGTTTCCAACTCAGGAGATAAAGAGGAAGAAAGTGTACTTAATACTGATGAAGGGATGACCAATGCAATTGTTTTACTAGGAAGACAGTTCAATCAAGTGCGGAAGAGAATGGAGAGGAAGTCAAGACCTAATTTCCAGAACATCAGTTCTGACTCCAGCAGGAACTATGACTCTCAAAGAATAGCAAGAACTGAAGAAAGGACCAATGCGAATAGAGGGGTTCAGTGTCATGAATGTTAAGGGTTTGGACACATTAAAGCAGAATGTCCCACTTATCTGAAGAAACAACCTAAGGGGTTGGCTACCTTATGGCCTGAAGAGTAAAGTGAAAGTGATGATGAAACAGCAAAATGTGTAACTGCTTTAACTGGAAGATGGGCATCTGATGTAGAGTCCTGTGATAAAGATACTCCTTATGCTGAACTAGTTGTTTCCTACAAAGATCTGTGCATCAAAAGTGAAAAACAACAAGAAACTATCTCTCAACTTCAGTGTGAAAAAGAAGAGTATTTCTCCAATATCTATAGTCTGCAGGATGAGGTGACCATGCTGACCTCCAAACTTGAAAATATGACCAAGTCTATAAGAATGTTGAATAATGGTTCTAACATGTTAGACAAAATTCTTCAAGTTGGAAAAAGGGCTGGTGACATAAAAGGCGTAGGGTTTAATAATCAAACCCTGAAAGGAGACCCTAAGGCTACAAAACTCATTCCAACTGGGAGGGTGAAAGAGCCAAGGATGTCAGAACAATTGTCTCAACATCAAGACAGGTATCAGTTTGGTAAAAAGGGAAGCAAGGCCCAGCAATGGAGATGTCATTACTGTGGTAGATTTGGCCATATAAAACCTTTCTGTTTCAGACTGTATGGATATTCTAGGTCTTGTGTTCAGCCTAAGGTTAATCATAAAGCGATGAAGAATATAAAGAAGTGGGTTCCCAAAGAAACTATCAAATCACTTATTGCTCATACTTCTCTCAGAGCTTCTACCAGAGAAGGCTGGTACTTTGATAGTGGGTGTTCTAGGCACATGACTGGTATAGAGAACTTCCTGGTCAACATTATGTCACACTCTACTAGTTATGTCACTTTTGGGGATGATGCAAAAGGAGAAATTCAAGGAGTTGGAAAACTAGCTTGTGCAGGATCTCATAGCCTTGAGAATGCGCTTCTTGTAAAAGGATTGACTGCCAACTTGATAAGCATAAGTCAGTTGTGTGATCAAGGTTTGAAATTCAACATCACTAAATCTGAATGTGTAGTTACTAATGAGAAGGATGAAGTTCTTATGAGAGGAGTCGGATCTAAAGACAATTGTTACTTGTGGATACCCCATTCAACAAAGAGTTTTCCTACATGCCTGTCATACCCCAAATTTTGACCACCAAGATTTCCCATCATTGTGAAAATTATCATCACAATGTGGATGTACTTACACGCCCCATCAATATCCTTAAGGATTGTTAGGCATCCTCTACAATCAAAGATTAGGGTTTCAAGCCCTCTCAGAGCATTCAAACAAAATATCAATCAAGGAATGACATGATATTTAACTTGTCTAACCTCTCAAACATCCATGAAGGCTCAAGAGGACTCCCACATCAAGAATCAAGCACAAGGTTGCAGCATTCCAAGTGGATCAACCCTCAAGATCGCTAGTGTCACCAAATTAGGGTTTTGGTTGACCAAGTCCTCCAGAGGGAAATTTTATTCTGGGCATGAGCCAATAATTCAAAGCATAACCTAAGATACTCCAAGGGACCTCATGGACCCAATTATCAAATCAATTTAGCCTCAGGGGATGCATTCACAAAAAATCAGGAATTAGGGTTTCTTGACCTAATTTACCCCTAAGTTGACTTTTGGGACAAAACATGAGCCAAGACCTCAATACATGATTTGAGGGTCTCCAATACACTACATTGATCCATTTACAATAATGGATTGATCCAAGAAGCTTGACTCACAAGTTTCATTTTCATCTGAACCACAATTAGGGTTTAGAGGAAAAAGTCAACTGTGCCTTTGACTGTTGACCAAGGCATGCTCCCAAACCTTGGAACATGACTCAATACATCCATAAATACCCTTGGAAGTCACCCATGAAGTTTGGTTGAGCCCAAGGATTGATTTCACAAAAGGATCACAAAGTCAAAATTTCATCTATTGAAAAAGTCAACTGTACAAAAATCAAAGTTTGACTTTTTGAATTTTTGGTCAACCAAGGTCCCTTAACCCTAAAATAATGTTAATATGTGATTTGAATAATCATTCATCAAGAAAAATCAAAGAAAGTGAGTTAACTTGTAAAAGGGGTAACCATAAAAAACTTAGAATTTTTCTAAGTTATGGAACAAAGTGGCTAGGGTACCAACTTCCAAGGACCATAACTTGAGATCCAAGCAACCATTTTGGATGATCCAAAGATGGATTTTTAGCTCTCATGGCATACTTTAAAAGTGTCAACTACACCTCATTCCAATTCTCCATGGATTTTAAATTGCAAAGTGATCAAAATGGCTGAAAACACAAAAGTGACATTTTTCCAACACTTAGTGAAATTTTTACTAAGTCAGAATCTGCCTTATTTTTTCCCAAATGTAGAGGCAGTTTTCATTGTAATTCAGGTTGACTCAAAACCAAATTTGGGCATCATGTTAAAATAGGATATACCAACTTTCCAAAATGTCCAAGAACTCCATCAAATTCCACCTAAGCTAGAAGATATGATGGCTGCAAGATGCCTTGATGCGAACTGTTTTGCAAGGCAAATTTGTGCATTATGGCTCGATTTGATCAAATTGTGCAACAAAAAGCATGGTTATCCACCTGCACACCTCAAGGGGGAACAAACAAGGGACAAGCACTGATCCATCAGCCTCCAAAGTCCCAAAATCTATAAGTAGCATGCCAAACCTAAAAAGCCTAAAAGAGGCCAAGACTCCAATTTTGTTTTGGAACATTTAATGGATGCTTAGAGGTGGCATGTATCAGAGCAAATATTAACACTTCAGTTAAGCCTTATCCTAGAATCAAAGAACCATAGGCCTGTGCTCTAATCTCAAGTCAATGGCTAGAGGAGACTTGAGATTCCATTTTATCCACATTGGCCAAAGGCATGCTGCAGTTGCCATTCCCTATTCCTTGCAAAACAAACTTGACACATTATAAATAGACCTCATTTCTGATCAGTTTGAGTACACCAAAGGCCTATAACACTTGCCTTTCTCAAAATCACATTCCCACTCCCAAAAATGCCTTCTAATGCAAGCTACTATCGGGTTTTGAATTAGAATGTGTTTCCAACCAAACCAATCACACACACACCTCATAAACATCATATATGAGCTGATCAAACACTAAAATCACATATGGAACACCAAATTCATGAAATCATCATCCATTTGCTCAAGTTTTCAACAAAGTTGTAGTTGAGGTGCCATAATCTGTTCTAGTCCATTTCAAATCACTCCAAGCATTCAAACACACTCCATATGGTGTAGGGAAGTTGTTCAGATCATCACAACTCATCTGTAACACCACCAACTTAAAAATCAAATTGCTCTTGCTGCCACGACCTTCAACCAAGAACAGGGCACGCGGGCAAGACCAAGGTGTTCTTGGCGCCCTTTTTCAAATATTTGAATTTTTGAATTTTTGTGATTTTATTTAATTGATTCAAAAATCAATTTTTCTAAGAATTTTAATGATTTTGAGTTGATTCTTTTTTTAATAATTCACAAAAATGTTAAAATATTTTATTTTACAAAAATTCCCCAAAAATATTATTTATTTCATATACTTGATATTTTTGCAAAGAATTATTATTTTTTTTGTTTTTTAACATTTTAAAAATTTTCTTTCTCTTGATTTTCCAAATTTGAATGGTTTTCAATCATTTTGTGGATAAAAACATGACTTTTGAAACATTAATCCAAGACCACCACTCATTTTTCACATGTTTTCAATCATTTTTATTAATTTTTAAACAAAATTAATTCCATTTCTAAACAAAATTAGAGTTTTGATTGATTCCACCCTCATCAAGCTTTTTCAAACACTCATGGGCCTCTAATAGAGTGTAAGATCCAATCCCTTTTTAACCAAAATCTTTTTGGGCCTCAGATATTGTATAAGGCCTTCTGCGTTAAAAAAAATCTCGGCGCGATCGCCATTTCAGAACGAAAAATCATTTGGGCTTCCCCTTATGTTGTAAGTCTCATTTCTTTTCTTTAAATAATCTTTTGGGCCTCTAATAGAGTGTAAGACCCAACCCCTTTTGTAAATAAAAATTTTGGGCCTCACACATTGTATAAGTCCCCCTGTACATTTTCAAAAGTTCGGCGCAGTCGTCGCCTTTTTAACAAAATCACGGGCCTCTCCTTGAGCTATAAGACCCATTCCTATTCTTTAAAACACTTTTGGGCCTCTTGAGAGAGTGTAAGACCCATCCCTTTGAACATAAAACCTTTTTTTGGGCCTCAGTCACTTGTATAAGTCCCTGTACAAATTCAAAAATAACGGTGTGATCACTGTTAAAATTTGGGCCTCTCCTTGAGTTGTAAGCCCCAATCTCTGTTCAAAATACTTTCTCCTTTGATTTTGAATCCAAATATACAGTTGTTATCAAAAGTTTCTTTAATTTCTTTGTTGAACAACTAACAAAACAGCATGGAAGCTAGCTCACCTGTAAGTGTTTATCTGCTTTCTTTTATCTGCTTTCATATATATAACTGTATTGTGGGAAGCTGTGCATGGTTAGTCTTCTTTCATACCCTCTTATATACTTGTCATATATCAACTGTATATATACTAGTATAGCTATTTAGAGTTTTCCCCGACAACTACGTCTAGAACTAGGTAAAGCCCTGTTGGTCACTCTTAAATACAGTCAAAACTAGATCCCCCATAGGATTCCAGATACAGTCTTACCTCCTCTTGGGCTTATACAATAAGGAACAAAGAGAAAGGAAATATTCTTCGTAAACCTTTTCTCAGACTGTCACCATTAGAAACTGTCAAAGAAATTCTACTCCCCAGAGGTGATATATTCTCGGTGAATGGAATCTCTTGAATTTCTCCAAATCAGAACTGTTCACTAAATGATCTATTCTCGGTGAATGACATTTCTTGAACTTTCTTTTTTTTGGGACCCACAAGCTTCTTAAAAGCAACCCCGCCTCCTCTTGGGCGTTGTACAAGGACCCTTCGGCTTCTTAGAAGTTCTCATGCCTTCTCTTGGGCTTTATATAAAGACCCTGACGACCTCTTAAAGGTATAAGATAGAACTTAGTCATCCTTTGATAGAGCAGTATTTCCAAAAGAGTCTAACCTAAGACCATCTTAGGGTTGATTTGCATCCCTCAAAACCTGTGCCTCCTCTTGGGCATCATACAAAAGATAAAACTCTTCCACCCCAGTAGACTTGGACAGTCTAATCCCCTTGAGTCTCAAAGACATTCTCAAGTTCCTTACAAATATAGGAAGAAACCCCGGTCACTCTGGATCAAACTCCCACAGAAACCCAGTCTGTCTCCTAGAAAATTCCCCAACCAGGGTTAAGCTTATCACCAGTATAACACTATCTCAAATCAGAACCTCAAGGTATCTGATATCTCAACTCTTCTGTATTCTTCAGCAAGAGTTGATTCCCTATTTTGGACCTGTTATTGGATCACAATAATCCACAACAAAAGGTAGCCTCCTCTTAGGCTTTGTATAATGATCTTTCCTCAACAAAGCTAGCCTCCTCTTGGGCTTTGTACAATGATTCTCCTCAGCGGAGTTAACCTTTTCAAACTCTCTTGTTGAGTCATTTACTTTTCAGACTCTCTTGTTGAGTCAGTCCCCTTTTCAGACTCTCTTGTTGAGTCAGTCACTTTTCAAGACTCTCTTGTTGAGTCAATCAATCACCTTTTCAGGCCCTCTTGTTGAGTCAACCCTTTTAGTCTCAATCTTGGGCTTTGTACAGGACAGATAAAAGTACTCTCTTGTTTAGTCAAACCCTTTTAGCCTCAATCTTGGGCTTTATACAAGATATAAATCTCCCTCTCTTAAGCTTAGGACAGATATTTCCCAAGCAGAGTCAAATCTCTCTTTCAGCCTCTATCTTGGGCTTTGTACAAGATAGCTTCGTATCTTGGGCTTTGAACAAGACACCAAAACATCTCTTTCCCCCCTTAGAATAGGAGGGAACTATGATTCCTTTGATTTCCCTGTCTCGTTTAAACGGGAATACGTAGGCATAAGATTGTGAAATCTTAGCGAGCATACCAAATAAAAAACCTTGGGTCCAATACCTTCATACCAATCAAAAACTCAGGTTTCATACCATAGCCATCATCAACATCATTTTCCTCAAAAAAACATCAAAAACTCACTCACTCACTCATACTTCCCAAGAATCTTTCCCAACCCATTAACAGAGAAACACTATCAATTACAAAGCAGGAACCTGTTGCTAACAACCTGTGGATATCCACATATAGGATGGATAATTGACAACTACCCATTGTATAACCTGACCCCGGACTCCCCAATCTCTTTTAAGCATTTTGTGCAGTTAAATATTTCGCGTGCAAGGTTAGTTTTAGATAGCTTCCCTTTCCCTTCCAGCTTCATGGGATAAATAAGAAATCAGAAAGTAGCACCCCCTCCTCCTCATTACAGTGAGGAAAACCCAGCAATTAGCTGGTCGCCGACAAAAATCGCTCGCTACAGTAAAATGGCGAATCTGCTGGGGAGTCATTGTCTGTATAGGACTAGGATTATAGAGGTCTAGGATGTTAGGACAAATATATATACTACTTTTCCTAATTGATATTCGTGTTTACTTTTCTGCTAATGGGAATACGAGTGATGCCACATCTGGAAAGATTGAGTATACACCTAAGTTAAGTGATGGCACTAGACGGGTAATCTTACAGGGAGTGACTCCCAAATAAGAGACCCCGGTCGACTATCGAATCAGTGGAGACACCCTTTGCGGATTCAATGCCTATACGACTTCGGTTACTGAAAGCAGATTGTTCGATTGTGGTTGTCCATGAAACTGGGGATTTTAGTATACTGAGACCTTGTTACTATTTAGTAGTGCGGAAGCTATCTAAAATATTTGTCACGCGATGCTACCCTCATTTGAGATTTCTCTAAGATACTGCAGCTTGCTCGGGTAAACCCGCCCGCTGTTTTATCCCAAGGGGAATCAATGATTTTGAGAGACAGGTACAAAAATCACCAGTACAACCTTGGGGATGGGTAGAGCCATGACTTCATGACACCGAACCTTTGACCCCATGTTTTTTCTATGTTTTTGTGTGTTGCATTCATGCATTCATTTTAAAAACAAAAAAAAAAACTTCTTTTCTAGTCTCTCTTTTTCAAATTAAACTGAAACAATGATTGCAAATATCAGAGAGAAAGATTGCGCTAATGGATTTCGGTAGAAGGAAAATGCACAAGTACACCTTCAAGGTTCCAAAATTAGAGTATTTAAGAGGGTTAGCAAGGATGATCACCAACCCTGATGCTTTCAGAGCTAAGTACGGAGGACTGCTGTCTCTGTTAAGGGTCCATGTGATTGAAGGAATCCTGTCTACACTCATTCAGTTATACGATCCGGTCTATCACTATTTCACATTCCCAGATTATCAACTAGCACCAACACTGGAGGAGTATTCTCACCTGACTGATTTACCCATTACTGATCAAGCTCCCTTTTCTGGACTGGAAGAAATTACAAAGGATCAAACCATTGCAAGGCTATCTATTTGGACGAGTCAGAAGTCAGGACTCATGTGACCACTAAAGGTGGAATCCTAGGTTTACCAACCAAGATTTTGGTAAAGAAGGCTCTATACTTTGCCAGTATAGGGAACACTACTATTTTCGAGAGCGTCTTTGTTCTGCTCACCTACGGGTTATTTCTGTTTACCAACATTGATAACTTCATTGATATCAATGTCGTTAAGATTTTTCTAATTGGAAACCCTGTACCAACCTTGCTCGCAGATGCCTATCATTTTGTACACCTAAGGAATTTGTACAGTGGAGGAATGATCACATGCTGTGTACCCCTGTTATACAAATGGTTCATTTCCCATTTACCTAAGCCAGCTGCTTTTTGGGATCATAAGAGTGCTTTATGTTGGTCACAGAGAATCATGTCTCTTACCAACTCTGACATCGATTAGTATAATCAAATCTATGACGGGATCAGAATCATCGACCGTTGTGGAAACTTCCCTAACGTACCTCTCATAGGAACTAAAGGAGGAATCAACTATCATCCAGTTTTAGTTCATCGTCAATTTGGATACCCGATGAGGCATGTCCCGCATAATGTTCATCTGGAAGGTCTTTTCTTCAAGGAAGGAGAAAACGACAGGGCACTAAAGACAGAAATAGTGCACGCTTGGAAACATGTTCATAAGAAAGGAAGAGAGTCTCTAGGAAAACCAGACTGTGTCTCGGTGGAACCTTATCTCCACTGGGTACAAACTAGAGCTCTCAAGCTGAGGATGCCTTACCCTCGTCAAGAAGTTCTTCCGTTAAGGGACCCTGTCCTTTATTTTATGTCTGATACGGAAAAACTCCAGGTTACTCTCAACAAAGTTCAACAGGAGAAGAAATCTTGGAAGAACAAGTACCGCATTCTCAACGTAGAGTGTAACAAGATGCAATAATTGTTAAAAGAAAAAGACGCTCTGATTGAGATTTTAGAGCAACATGCTGTAGAAAATCAAGAAGACCAAAGGAATTTGCTTGCTCCTTTCACTTGGCAAAGGAATGACAACCCGACAACGGCCCAAGAGCCCTGGTCAAAGAAAAGGAAAATACCAGAGCCAGCACCTGAGCTCTTCTCAGAGAGGACTCGGGATCCAGAAGTTTAGACATTTCCTTTTTCAGCTATTTGTAAAATACTGTATTTTCATTTCCGCAATCTTTGAATTCAATAAAACGGGGTTTCCCCACTGTTTGATATTTGCAATCATCTTGTTAAAGTTTATTTTGATTAAACAAAAATAATTAATTAATATCATTGCATTCATCATTCTCACGTAACACATTCTTCTTACCTACGAATCTCACGTTTGTGTCTCGATTCTAGAGTCAAACTGTCTCATTCGTACAATACTCGGGCCAATTGACTAAAGAAAATGAGTGACTCGAGGAAGAGAACAGAGAGATGAGAGAAGAAATTGACGCTCTAAAGGAGGATTGAAGGAAACTTCACAGCGACATGCAATCCCTGGCAACAGCTCAGGGGCAACACCAACAGACTGTGATCTCAGAGATCACATCTACGCCTATAGTGGAAAGGTTTGATCCTCGGTATAACATGCCTAAAGATCGTCCCTGGGGCATGCCATTCAATTATATCCCAGAAGGATATATTCCATCGATCACGGAAGATCCAGAAACTGCAGCAGGAACCGCTGGGCCTGAAGGTTACAAACTTCGGGAAAGCGATGACATAAGAGGCATGATAGTAACTCCTGAAGGTTATAAGCTTCGAGGCATGGAAGCACCAAGAGTCACTGCCGTATTGACTATACCACCACCCGTGGTACACACTGTCCCGGAAGGACAGATTCCACAAATATCCTCTGTTGGAAAAGAATATATGCACGACAGAATGAATGAGTTCCAGAAACAATTCTTGGAGATGCAGAAGGAACAACATGCCATTCGCGGTCAGGGTCTATTCGGAAAGGACGCCGCAGATCTTTGTTTGGTTCCTGATGTGGAAATTCCACACAAATTCAAAGTGCCTGAATTTGAGAAATACAAGGGCAACTCTTGCCCTCAGAGTCATTTAGTGATGTATGCTCGGAATATGTCGACTCAGATGAAGAACCAATAGCTACTGATCCACTACTTCCAAGATAGTTTAACCGGTGCCGCACTCAAATGGTACATGAGGTTAAACCGAACCAAGATCGTCACTTTCAGAGATCTTGGAACTGCCTTCGCTCAGCAGTACAAGTATAACCTGGACATGGCACCAGACAGAGATCAACTCCGAGTAATGTCGCAAAAAGATAAGGAAACCTTTAAAGAATATGCTCAGAGATGGCGTGAAATTGCCGCTCAGATTTTTCCACCTCTTGAGGAAAAGGAGATGACAAAGATCTTTTTGAAAACCTTAAGTTCATTTTACCGAGATGGTGAATAAGGGAGTACGCCTTGAAGAAGTGGTCCGAGAAGGACGTTTGGTCAAGGATGTAGGACCATCAAGCAGTACAAAGTGATACGGTAATACTTTCCCTAAGAAAAAAGAGCAAGATATTGGTAATATGTCTCTCGCAAAGCAAAGGCGACGGTACCAACCAGTAGCAGCTATAACTCCTGCTATCAACCCTGCGCCTGTTCCAACGTATCAACCTTAGGTTGCTTAAATCCAATCAAATCAACAGCAATATCAGCAAAGGACACAACAGCCTCTTCAGCATGCTCGTCCTCAGTACAACAACAACCGTACAACACGACCACCAGGGTTTGACCCTATACCAATGTTGTACGCAGAACTGTTTCCATTACTACTGGTCAAGGGGCACGTCTAAACCAGGTCTCATCTTCCCATAGCCGAGAATCCGTCTTTCTGGTTTAAAGCAGATCAGAATTGTCCTTACCATCAAGGAGGACTAGGGCATAACATAGAAATCTGTCTCAGCTTCAAATTCAATGTGCAAAAACTCATCAGGAACGGGGTCCTATCCTTCAAGGACACAAATCCAAATGTCCAGACAAACCTGTTGCCTTAACATGAGAAGGCGACAGTCAATTGGATAGAGGAAGGGTCTAAGCACAGCTATCAGATTCACGATGTACTCTTATTAGGGACTAACCTAGTTAAGATGCATTGAAAACAGAGCGGATACGGTCATATACCCTTTCACAACTATCATCAACGTGATGTCTGCTCTAAAAACAATCAAGGATGTTCTATGGTACAATCAGCTCTACAGGAACAGATGGATCTCAGATGGATCCAGGATCACCGAATTCGTGATGTCAACATGACTTATACAAATTCCAACGTCATTCAGAACCACATCATTCTGGCGATGAATATCAACTTGGTAGCAATGCACTCGAGGCAAAGCCAACATCATGATCTGCCACGACACGATTATGATTCCTGTCTAATTTGCTCGGTAAATAAACAGGGATGCTCTTTTGTACAAGAGGCCCTCCAGCGTCAGATGGATCTTAGATGGATTTAGGATTACCACGATAGAAGTCAGTATCAAGTTAATATGATTCAAATCTTCGATGTTCGCTTGATGAATACCAGCTTGGTGGAGTTACACGCTAAGCAGGTCCAACTCGGTTTTCTAACTTCGCATGATTATCATAACTGTAAAGTATGTCGTGACAGTGACCAAGGCTATGCACTCGTCCAAAGAACCCTTCAACACTTATTGAACCACTGGTGGCTTCCGATCTATTTAGATGAAGACACACGGCAAGTCAGCATGACTAACGGGAACCCTACTAGGCATCAAAGTCAGGATGTTCGATCAATGGAAACATATCTAGTAAGGTTACATTCCATACAAAGCGGGCGTGGCCAGGTGCCACCACACAACTATGAGCGCTGTAGAGTTTGCTCAAAAAATAACCAAGGATGCTACCTCGTGCGAGCAGCCCTTCAAAGTCTGTCAGACCGCAAAAAGATTCGACCATGTTCAAGTTCTGGGTCAATCAACATGATGCCAGATTATTTCGCTGATCAAGTCAAAGATGTTGTCATAATCTCTGATCAGAAGAGAACTAAGGACATTTGTGCCATCATTCCTCTACTTGATGAATCAAGAGTTCCTCTGGACAGTAGAAAGGTTCTTAACCAGGAACTGATTAAAGTTACTTACGATGGTCAGAAAAATCAGAAGGCTCCTGTAGTTATCTATCTGCCGGTACCATTACCGTACGAATCAGCTAAGGCTATCCCTTACAAGTACGGTGCAACAATAATTGAGAATGGAAAGGAAATTCCATTACCCTCCATCGTGAATATTGCAGACATCAGTCAAGTAACACGGAGCGGTCGAGTCTTCAACCGAGGAGTTGGAGAACCTAACAGAGAAAAGGAACCTCAAACAGAAGTTCCCAATCAACCAGTCAGTCAATCCAGTAATCTCGACTTTTCAAAGAACAACGATGAGATGCTGAAGCTCATCTAAAAGAGTGAATACAACATTGTTGATCAACTGTTGCAAACTCCTTCAAGAATCTCGGTACTATCTCTTTTACTCAGTTCCGAAGCTAACAGGGAAGCTCTACAGAAAGTCTTAGAGCAAGCCTTTGTGGAACAAGATGTGACAATATGACAATTTGACAGCATCATCTCAAACATCACTTCCTGCAACAACTTGGGATTCAGTGATGAAGAACTGCCGGAAGAAGGCAAAAATCACAACATGGCGCTTAACATTACAGTCAACTGCCAGGACGATGCTCTAGCCAGCGTACTGGTAGATATCGGATCAGCTCTAAATGTTATGCCAAAGTCTACTCTGATGCGACTATCATTTCAAGGAGCTCCGATGAGGGGCAGTGAGATCATCGTCAAAGCCTTTGACGGATCCCGAAAAATAGTTATCGGCGAAGTGGACCTTCCTATAACTATCGGTCCTCACACTTTCTAAGTCACTTTCCAGGTCATGGACATCTGGGCAGCATACATCTATTTGTTAGGAAGACCTTGGATACACGAGGTTGGGGCAGTCACTTCGACACTTCACCAAAAACTGAAGTTCGTCAAGAACGACCAACTAGTCATAGTCTGCGGAGAGCAAGCCTTGATCGTGAGCAACTTATCGTCGTCCACTTATGTAGAACGACGGGAGGTTATTGGAACTCAGTTTCAAGCACTTTTGGTGAGCAATGAGAATCAATCAGAAAGAGGAACTTCAATTTCCTCGTACAAAGATGCTCTTAAAGCGGTCAAAAATAACAATGCAACAGGATGGGGACAGCTCGTAATTCCTACTGATAACAAGACAAAGAAAGGTCTTGGTTTCTCCTCAACCTGTACTCAAACTGTTACTAACAATGAAAGTTTTCATCCCATTCAGAACTTCTTTCACAGTGGAGGCTTTCTTCACCCAGTGTCTCAAGAAGTACATACCATCAACGAGGGTGACTCCTCCGATACAGATGAAGAATGGAAGTCCTATTTCAACAAGGACGGTTATATGTCTTAGGATGAAACACATGTACCATTTTCCTTTCCTGCATAGAGTCCGAGATATATACCAAGGTCAGATGTTAGGATGATATACGGAGATTATGATCCAGAAGGATGCCGTGCTCCGCCAAACTCATTAGAAGAGGACACTCTGATGAAAGATAACTTTGACCATGACTATTATGGCCCAATGGATGGCCTTCCTATCTGGCAGCCGTACCCAGGAGACTTGGGGAAAAAGAGTCAGCCGAATGATGATTATCAGTTAAGCATCATTGAAAAGAATACCTACGTCCCCACAGAGTCATGGGATCATTACTCAGGGCATTCAGAAAATATCCAGCACGACGATGAATTTGCAAAAATTGCAGGACAAGAGTTCCTTAACTATGCTTTTCCCGAGGTTAACGTCATCGAAAGGGATGACTCCTCCAGGTCCAAAGAAGTGTGGGACACCTTAGGACAACCGAGTGGCAAGTATGACTTCCTGGTCAAGTACACCGCTCCTGAAAGCTCTTGTATCAGGCTCGAAGACATCCAGGCAACTGGATGGGGAGATCCGCCTGAAAGTGAAAACACTGTGCAAAATACAGCTGAAGAATCCTCCTACGACAACTCTGCCTGGGAGACAGATTCCAATGATCCCGCTCCACCAGAAATCAGCTTCATTTCTGAGGACAAGCCAAGAAAGAAGGTATCAGACTTTGTGATTCACCGAGGAGTTCGCCGCCAATGGGTTGCTGTCAACGTTCCGAAAGTTGTTCATAAGTCTAAGTAATTGCCGTCTTTATCCTTAACCTTTCACCCTGCCCAGGTGAAACAGATGTTTTGATAGGGCTCGCTTTCTGTAAATGTACCTCTTCGCTTCGCCCAAAGCGACAAATTTTGTTTTATAGGGCTATAGTTTCAAAAATCGAGAAAATCATAAATAAAATAACGTCGTTCTGTAATTTTCGCATTTATTGCTGTTTTCTCTTTTCCCTTTTTCAGAAAATGGTAATCCTAAAAACAAAATAAATAAATAAAAACAAGCATTTTTCAGAAAATACACTTCACACACTCTTGCATTCTTTCTATCTCTTCTAAAAACAAATCATCACGTCGTGCAGACTGTTTGTTTTTAACCCTGTTGAAACATGCGATCAAATGCCTTCTCCCAACTTTGAATTCCCGGTATTCGAGGCTGAAGAATAAAATGACAAAGAAATTCCAGAAGAGATCTCCCGATTACTCAGACAAGAGGAAAGGTCCATTAAACCTCACAAAGTGCCGTTGGAAACGGTCAACTTGGGTTCCGGAGAAGAGAGAAAAGAAATCCAGATTGGGGCACTGCTCAGTCCGATTGTCAAAGAAAGTTTGATAAAGCTTCTCAAAGAATTTCCCGATGTATTTGCTTGGTCCTATCAGGACATGCCAGGGTTGGATACCAGCATCGTGGAACAACATTTACCGTTGAGATCAGAATGTCCGCCAGTAAAACAGAGATTGAGACGGACTCACCCAGACATGGCGATCAAAATCAAAGAGGAAGTACAAAAATAGATTAACGCGGGTTTTCTCGCCACATCGGAATATCCTCAATGGTTAGCCAACATAGCGCCAATTTTGAAAAAGGACCGAAAAGTCAGAATGTGTGTAGACTACAGGGATCTGAACAAGTCCAGTCCAAAGGACGACTTTCCCTTACCGCACATAGACGTGCTGGTAGACAGTACAACAAAGTTCAAAGTCTTCTCCTTCATGGATGGATTCTCGGGCTATAATCAAATCAAAATGGCGCCGAAAGATATGGAGAAAACTTCATTCATCACCCCATAGGGGACATTTTGTTACAAGGTAATGCCATTCGGTTTGAAGAACGCTAGGGCAACCTATCAACAGGCCATGACTACTTTGTTTCATGACATGATACACAAAGAAATCGAAGTGTATGTCAATGACATGATTGCCAAATCTAAAATAGAATAGGAACACGTGACCCAACTGTCAAAACTATTCGAGCGTCTGAGAATGTACAAACTCCACTTGAATCCCAACAAGTGCACGTTCGGTGTTCGTTCAGGGAAACTATTAGGGTTCATCGTCAGCCAGAAAGGAATTGAGGTTGATCCTGACAAGGTCAAGGCCATTCAAGAAATGCCTTCTCCAAAGACTGAAAAACAAGTCAAAGGATTCATGGGACGTTTGAATTACATTTCTCGATTTATATTCCTCATGACCGCGACATGTGCGCCGATCTTCAAATTACTCAAAAAGAATCAGGATTGCGTTTGGACAGAAGACTGCCAAACCGCCTTCGACAGTATCAAGGAATACCTGTTGAATCCACTGATTTAATCACCCCCAGTGGAAGGAAGACCACTGATCATATACCTAACAGTCTTGGAAGACTCCATGGGTTGTGTACTTGGCAAACAAGACGAAACCAAAAGGAAAGAGTCTGCCATTTACTATTTGAGCAAGAAATTCACTGACTGCGAGACTCGGTACACTATGCTTGAGAAAACTTGCTCTGCTCTGGCTTGGGTAGCCAAACGTCTTCGCCAGTAAATGATTCGTCACACTACTTGGTTAATCTCCAAAATGGATCCGATCAAGTACGTCTTTGAAAAACTTGCTCTCACGGGAAGGATTGCCCATTGGCAGATGTTGTTATCAGAATATGACATTGAGTACCACGCTCAGAAAGCCGTTAAAGGAAGTGTTTTAGTCGATCATTTGGCTCATCAACCGATTGACGATCAGGAATCAGTCGGGTTTGACTTCCCAGACGAAGATATCATGTACTTAAAAATGAAAGATTGCGATGAACCACTACCCAATGAAGGGCCAGAACCAGGTTCCCAATGGGGACTTATCTTTGACGGAGCTGTCAATCATTACGGAAACGGAATTGGGGCAATTATCATAACACATCAGGGTACCCATATTCCTTTCACAACCCTGGTTATCAATCAGATCAAAGGAGATTGGAACACATACCAAACAGGAATGATTCCTTACAAAGATTACGCAAGAAGGTTGTTACCATTCTTCAACAGAATCGAGTTTCATCATATCCCTCGTGAAGAGAATCACATGGCTGATGCATTAGCCACTCTCTCTTCCATGATTAGTGTAGGTCAATGGAATGACATACCTAAGATTGACATAATGCGCCTTGAACGGCCCGCTTACATCTTCACGATTGAAGCAGTCTTGGATGACAATCCTTGGTATCACAATATCAAATGCTTCCTCCAGAAACAAGAGTACCCACCTGGGGCATCTAGAAAAGATAGAAAGACCCTTAGGAGATTAGAAGGCAACTTCTTCCTGAGCGGCGATACACTCTATAAGAGAAATTTTGATATGGTCTTGCTCCGATGTGTAGACAGACCAGAAGCAAACCTATTGATAAAAGAAATTCACGAAGGATCCTTTGGCACCCATGCCAACGGTCACACAATGGTGAGAAAAATTCTGAGAGCAGGGTACTACTGGTTGACCATGGAATCCAACTGCTACAAGTACATAAAGAAGTGTCACAAGTGTCAGATATATTCAGACAAAATCCATGTACCACTAATGCATCTCAAAGTTCTCTCTTCCTCGTGGCCTTTTTCCATATGGGGAATCGACATGATTGGCATGATTGAACCCAAGGCTTCAAACGGACATCGGTTCATCCTGGTAGCCATTGACTTTTTCACCAAGTGGGTCGAAGCAGCGTCATATGCCAATGTAACCCGACAAGTGGTAGTCTGCTTTATCAAAAACAATCTCATCTGCCGTTATGGTGTTCCGTGCCAGATCATTACTGATAATGGATCTAACTTGAACAATAAGATGATGAAAGAGTTGTACGCTGAGTTTAAGATCGAACACCATAACTCATCTCCCTACCGACCTAAGATGAATGGTGCGGTAGAAGCGGCTAACAAGAACATCAAGAAGATCGTTCAAAAGGTGGTTGTAACCTACAAAGACTGGCATGAGATGCTGCCCTTTGCTCTTCACGGTTATCGCACATCCATCCGCACTTCAACAGGGGCAATCCCTTTTTCTCTAGTATATGGCATGGAAGTAGTGCTCCCCATAGAAGTAGAAATCCCATCAATCAGGGTATTGATGGAAGCTAAGCTGACAGAAGCTGAATGGTGTCAAAGTCGACATGACGAACTGAACTTAATCAAAGAAAAACGAATAACGACACTATGTCATGGTCAGTTGTATCAACAAAGAATGAAGAAGGTGTTTGACAAAAAGGTCTGACCTCATATCTTTAGAAAAGGAGACCTCGTGCTCAAGAAGATACAATCATTCCTCACTGATTCCCGAGGCAAATGGACTCCAAATTATGACGGCCTCTACGTGGTCAAGAAAGCCTTCTCAGGTGGCGCCTTGAGACTCGCAACCATGGATGGAGAAGAATTTGCCTACCCCACAAATGTTGACGTAGTCAAGAAATACTTCGCCTAAATAAAAAAAAAGTCTCGGTGGATTGAAAACCCGAAAGGGCGATCCAGGCAAAAATTAGAGACATGACCAAAAATCATCCTGGTGGATTGGAAATCTCAAAGTACAATCCAGGAAAAAGTTAGGGATTCATGGCAAGTAACTACATCTGATCAGGGGCAAATCCCCCAGCAGCAGTAATGCCATCCAAAAGAAAACTCCAGTCAAGGTCATCTTCGAAGGAAGCTCAGGATGTCCAGAATTCAAAATTGGTAGAAGGATAACGGTCGTTATGTTTTAACGTAGCCCTTTTCCCCTTAAATTACCATTTTCTAACTTTGTATATACTCTATGGAATCACGCGTTTGGCGGACTTCCATCCTATCAATAAAATTTGAGCCCTAGTGCTTTTGTTTGCAATTCTTATTTGTTTTAGCTTTATAGAACGGCATTTTAATATGATTAACGATTCTTGAAATAAAACAAAAATGAATTTACTTGTCAAATTTTTTCTGCTTTTAAGATAAAGATGGCAATTCTTTTGACTGTTGAACATCGAAAGAACATCAATCGCTTCTCCACAAGTAATCGAACATCAAAGTGCAGAATCAAAGTACTCCTTCTAAACCAGTACGCCTGAACGAAGGATCAACTATGTCAGAGACCATGTTTCATCTGACATCCTCGGCAGAGTTCTTACCTCCTAAGCCTGACCAACATTTGTTCCCCATAGGGACTATCTTTCCTAAGCAAGGCAGAATTGCTATCGTGAACTCAATGACACTTTTCATCCCCTGCGGTGGCCGAGTATCCAGTCGTGTTCATCAACTAGTGTATGTGTCGTGTCAGTTTTGTCAGCATAAACATACATACATCATGCATTATTGATTTGCATTCACATTCATATCGCATGACTATCACTCTGGTCGGTCTTATTCCCTAAGTGGTAAAGTCCTCTTGTCAATTGAGTTGTCAGTTTTTTCCTCGTCAGGAAGTGAATCATCTAAGTAATCTCCCACCCCTCCCCCCCCCCCCCCCCCGCATTTATTTCTGGATTGGAGACGGTCCTTGACCACTTTGATAACTTAAACTTCTGATAAACAAGAAGGCATTCGACAAACATCACTCTTCGCCATTGAAGATGATATCTTCGCTTTCCCGGATTAAGGAAAATCCCAGAGAAAGCCTCTTAAGGAAAGATTTGGCAACACAACAGTTTTTTTCCAGAAAATTTGCTGACGAAAAGGTCATTAGCACCTCCAAATTGGATTACATCACATGGCATTTCCTCCAAGACGGCCTTGAGGAAAAGTATGATGTAATATCCCCAAGCAGAAAGCAGTCTCTCAAGAGACTCGTTTTCCCCAGTAGAGTCAATAAATGGCGTCTCCAATAGAGAAGTTTGTACACCTATATAGCTCAGACGAATGGGTTTCCCCAGCAAGTCTGACATATTTTTCCGTCAAATGGTATCTCCCCAAGAAAATTCGGCGAGAAGTTTGACAAAAACCGCTACAAATAGCTTCCCTTGTCAAGTAAGTTTATTGACAAAAGAAACCGAGACCAGTTCCTTGGTAGGAAACCAGGATCGAGGGGAAGTTTGCATCAGAAACTAAGACCAGTTCCTTGGTAGGAAACCAGGATCGAGGGGAAGTTTACATCAGAAACTAAGACCAGTTCCTTGGCTGAAGACCAGGATCGAGGGGAAGTTTATATCAGAAACTAAGACTAGTTCCTTGGCTGAAGACCAGGATCGAGGGGAAGTTTATATAAGAAACTAAGACCAGTTCCATGGCTGAAGACCAGGATTGAGGGGAAGTTTTACCTTTTCTAAGCATCATTGCCTAGCAAAAGAAGATGGATGAGCAAACCGCCATTCATAACCACCATCAAAATTTCAGGTATTCCGATATTTAATCCTCTTACACCCCGAATGCCTGAATACCTTCGCCATTCACACCTTCGGGTCCAAGAAGATTAAATAGGGGCATCTGTCATACCCCAAATTTTGACCACCAAGATTTCCCATCATTGTGAAAATCATCATCATAATGTGGATGTACTTACATGCCTCATCAATATCCTCAAGGATTGTTAGGCATCCTCTACAATCAAAGATTAGGGTTTCAAGCCCTCTCAGAGCATTCAGACAAAAGATCAATCAAGGAATGACATAATATTTAACTTGTCTAACCTCTCAAACATCCATGAAGGATCAAGAGGACTCTCACATCAAGAATCAAGCACAAGGTTGCAGCATTCCAAGTGGATCAAGCCTCAAGATCGCCAGTGTCACCAAATTAGGGTTTTGGTCGACCAAGGCCTCCAGAGGGAAATTTTCTTCTGGGCATGAGCTAATACTTCAAAGCATAACCTAAGATACTCCAAGGGACCTCATGGACCTAATTATCAAGTCAATTTAGCCTCAGGGGATGCATACACAAAAAATCAGGAATTAGGGTTTCTTGACCTAATTCACCCCTAAGTTGACTTTTGGGACAAAACATGAGCCAAGACCTTAAGACATGATTTGAGGGTCTCCAATACACTACATTGATCCATTTACAACAATGGATTGATCCAAGAAGCTTGACTCACAAGTTTCATTTTCATCTGAACCACAATTAGGGTTTAGAGGAAAAAGTCAATTGTGCCTTTGACTGTTGACCAAGGCATGCTCCTAAACCTTGGGACATGACTCAAGACATCCCTAAATACCCTTTGAAGTCACCCATGAAGTTTGGTTGAGCCCAAGGATTGATTTCACAAAAGGATCGCAAAGTCAAAATTTCATCTGCTGAAAAAGTCAATTGTACAAAAATCAAAGTTTGACTTTTTGAATTTTTGGTAAACCAAGGTCCCTTAACCCTAAAACAATGTTAATATGTGATTTGAATCATCATTCATCAATAAAAATCAAAGAAAGTGAATTAACTTGTAAAAGGGGTAACCATAAAAAACTTAGAATTTTTCTAAGTTATGGAACAAAGTAGCTAGGGTACCAACTTCCAAGGACCATAACTTGAGATCCAAGCAACCATTTTGGATGATCCAAAGATGGATTTGTAGCTCTCATGGCATACTTTAAAAGTGTCAACTACACCTCATTCGAATTCTCCATGGATTTTAAGTTGTAAAGTGATCAAAATGGTTGAAAACACAAAAGTGACATTTTCCCATCACTTAGTGAAATTTTCACTAGGGATGCTCATGGACGGTTAATTTCCATAACCAATCCATAACCATAAATAGTCCATATGTTATAACCGGTTATTAAAACCAATTATCATAACCGGTTTTCATTTTTTAAAATGGTTATAAATCGGTTATTAACCGGTTATATTCATAACCAATTTTATAATTAGTTTTGATTTAATTTTATTTTAAAATCGATTTTTTTAAGAAATTTTTATCAAAAAAATAATTTTTTTTTAAGAAAAAATATTTATGTTCAAAAATAAAAAATATTTTTTCTAATTTTTGAAAAAAATATATTTTATTATTTAAAAAAAATCATTTTTAAAATTTTTTTGAAAAAAAAATAATTTACTGAAAAAAAATTAAAAATATATTTTTTTTCAAAAAAAAAAATTATTTTAAAAAAAAAATATTTTTTTCAAAAGAAAATTTTTTATTTTAAAAAAAAAATTTCAAAGTTTTTTTTATAAAAGAAATTGACTAATTTGGTTTTTATTTTGGATATGGATATCCAAATTATGGATTTGGTTAAAATCATATTAAAAATATATCCAAAATGTGGATTTGGTTTAAACCATACTAATAATTAACCGGTTTTAATAACCGGATTTGGATATGGATATGGATTATTTAAATAACCAGTTTATTTGAGCATCCCTAATTTTCACTAAGTCAGAATCTGCCTTATTTTTTCCCAAATGTAGAGGCAGATTTCATTGTAATTCAGTTGAATCAAAACCAAAGTTGGACATCATGTTAAAATAGGATATATCAGCTTTCCAAAATGTCCAAGAACTCCATCAAATTCCATCTAAGCTAGAAGATATGATGGCTGCAAGATGCCTTGATGCAAACTATTTTGCAAGGCAGATTTGTGCATTATGGCTCGATTTGATCAAATTGTACAACAACAAGCATGGTTATCCATCTGCACACCTCAAGGGGGAACAAACGAGGGACAAGCACTGATCCATCAGCCTCCAAAGTCCCAAAATCTATAAGTAGCATGCCAAACCTAAAAAGCCTAAAAGAGTCCATGACTCCAATTTTGTTTTGGAACATTTAATGGATGCTTAGAGGTGGCATGTATCAGAGCAAAGATGAACACTTCAGTCAAGCCTTTTCCTTGAATCAAAGAACCATATGCATGTGCTCTAATCTCAAGTCAATGGCTAGAGGAGACTTGAGATTCCATTTGATCCATATTGGCCAAAGGCCTGCTGCAGTTGCCATTCCCTATTCCTTGCAAAACAAACTTGACACACTATAAATAGACCTCATTTCTGATCAGTTTGAGTACACCAAAGGCCTATAACACTTGCCTTTCTCAAAATCACACTCTCACTCCTAAAAATACCTTCTAATGCAAGCTACTATCGGGTTTTGAATTAGAATGTGTTTCCAACCAAACCAATCTCACACACACCTCATAAACATCATATGTGAGCTGATCAAACACTAAAATACATCTGGAACACCAAATTCATGAAATCATCATCCATTAGCTCAAGTTTTCAACAAAGTTGCAGTTGAGGTGCCATAATCTGTTCCAGTTCATTTCAAATCACTCCAAGCATTCAAACACACTCCATATGGTGTAGGGAAGCTCTTCAGATCATCACAACTCATCTGTAACACCTCAAACTCAAAAATTAAATTGCTCTTGTTGCCACGACCTTCAACCAAGAACAGGGCATACAGGCAAGACCAATGTGTTCTTGGCGCCCTTTTTCAAATATTTGAATATTTAAATTTTTGTGATTTTATTTAATTGATTCAAAAATTAATTTCTCTCTGAATTTTAATGATTTTGAGTTAATTCTTTTTGTAATAATTCGCAAAAATGTTAAAATATTTTATTTTACAAAAATTCCCCAAAAATATTATTTATTTCATATACTTGATAATTTTGCAAAGAATTAATTTTTATTTGTTTTTTAACATTTTAAAAATTTTCTTTCTCTTGATTTTCCAAATTTGAATGGTTTCAATCATTTTGTGGATAAAAACATGACTTTTGAAACATTGATCCAAGATCACCACTCATTTTTCACATGTTTTCAATAATTTTTATTAATTTTTAAACAAAATTAATTCCATTTCTAAATAAAATTAGGGTTTTGATTGATTCCACCCTCATCAAGCTTTTTCAAACACTCATGGACCTCTAATAGAGTGTAAGACCCAATCCCTTTTTAACCAAAATCTTTTTGGGCCTCAGACATTGTATAAGTCCCTCTGCGTTAAAAAAAATATCTCGGCGCGATCTCTATTTCAGAATGAAAAATCATTTGGGCTTTCCCTTGTGTTGTAAGTCCCATTTCTTTTCTTTAAATAATCTTTTGGGCCTCTAATAGAGTGTAAGACCCAACCCCTTTTGTAAATAAAAATTTTGGGCCTCACATATTGTATAAGTCCCCCTGTACATTTTCAAAAGTTTGGTGCGGTAGTCGCCTTTTTAACAAAATCATGGGCCTCTCCTTGAGCTATAAGACCCATTCCTTTTCTTTAAAACACTTTTGGGCCTCTTGAGAGAGTGTAAGACCCATCCCTTTGTACATAAAACCTTTTTTTGGGCCTCAGTCACTTGTATAAGTCCCTGTACAAATTCAAAAACAACGGTGTGATCACTGTTAAAATTTGGGCCTCTCCTTGAGTTGTAAACCCCAATCTCTGTTCAAAATACTTTCTCCTTTGATTTTGAATCCAAATATACAGTTGTTATCAAAACTTTCTTTAATTTCTTTGTTGAACAACTAACAAAACAGCATGGAAGCTTGCTCACCTGTAAGTGTTTATCCGCTTTCTTTTATCTGCTTTCATATATATAACTGTATTGTGGGAAGCTGCGCATGGTTAGCCTTCTTTCATACCCTCTTATATACTTGTCATATATAAACTGTATATATACTAGTATATCTATTTAGAGTTTTCCCCGGCAACTACGTCTAGAACTAGGTAAAGCCCTGTTGGTCACTCTTAAATACAGTCAAAACTAGATCCCCCAAAGGATTCTAGATACAGTCTTGCCTCCTCTTGGGCTTATACAATATGGAACAAAGAGAAAGGCAGTATTCATCGTGAACCTTTTCTCAAACTGTCACCATTAGAAACTGTCAAAGAAATTCTACTCCCCAGAGGTGATCTATTCTCGGTGAATGGTATCTCTTGAATTTCTCCAAATCAGAACTGTTCACTAATTTCTTGAACTTTCTTTGGTTTGGGACCCACGAGCTTCTTTAAAGCATCCCCGCCTCCTCTTGGGCATTGTACAAGGACCCTTCGGCTTCTTAGAAGTTCTCATGCATTCTCTTGGGCTTTATACAAGGACCCTGACGACCTCTTAAAGGTATAAGACAAAACTTAGTCATCCTTTGATAGAGCAGTCTTTCCGAAAGATTCTAACCTCAGACCATCTTAGGGTTGATTCGCGTTCCTCAAAACCCATGCCTCCTCTTGGGCATCATACAAAAGATAAAACTCTTCCACCCCAGTAGACTTGGACAGTCTAATCCCCTTGAGTCTCAAAGACATTCTCAAGTTCCTTACAAATATAGGAAGAAACCCCGGTCACTCTGGATCAATCTCCCGCAGAAACCCAGTCTCTCTCCTAAAAAATTGCCCTACTAGGGTCAAGCTTATCACCAGTATAACACTATCTCAAATCAGAACCTCAAGGTATCTGATATCTCAACTCTTCTGTATTCTTCAGCAAGAGTTGATTCCCTATTTTGGACCTGTTGTTGGATCCCAATAATCCTCAACAAAAGGTAGCCTCCTCTTAGGCTTTGTATATTGATCTTTCCTCAGCAAAGTTAGCCTCCTCTTGGGCTTTGTACAATGATTCTCCCCAGCGGAGTTAACCTTATCAGACTCTCTTGTTGAGTCAATCACTTTTCAGACTCTCTTGTTGAGTCAGTCCCCTTTTCAGACTCTCTTGTTGAGTCAGTCACTTTTCAAGACTCTCTTGTTGAGTCAATCAATCACCTTTTCAGGCTCTCTTGTTGAGTCAACCCTTTTAGCCTCAATCCTGGGCTTTGTACAGGACAAATAAAAGTACTCTCTTGTTGAGTCAAACCCTTTTAGCCTCAATCTTGGGCTTTATACAATATATAAATCTCCCTCTCTTAAGCTTAGGAAAAATATTTCCCAAGCAGAGTCAAATCTCTTTTTCAGCCTCCATCTTGGGCTTTGTATAAGACAGATAATACTCTCCAGCAGAGTCAAATCATTTTCAGCCTCTATCTTGGGCTTCGTACAAGATACATATACATATCTCCCCAGCGGAGTCAAAATCCTTTCTTAGCCTTAATCTTGGGCTTTGTACAAGACAGAAAGAACATTTTCCTCGAGAAAGTCAATTGTTAGCCTCCTCTTAGGCTTTGTATAATGATATCCCCAAAAGAGTCAGTCTCTTTTAGCCTCAATCTTGGGCTTTGTACAAGACAAATAAACACTCTCTTATTGATTCAGTCTCGTCCAACCTCCTCTTAGGCTTTGTATAAAGAAATCCCCTGCACGAGTCAATCAACCTCTTAGCTTCAACCTTGGGCTTTGATCAAGGCACATAAAAAATCAACAATTCCTCTTCAGAGATGACAAATTCTCTCTCAGTCAAACCTTTTAGCTTCATGTCTTGGGCTTTGAACAAGACACAAATATTCCTTTAGCTTCATATCTTGGGCTTTGAACAAGACACCAAAACATCTCTTTCCCCCCTTAGAATTGGAGGGAACTACGATTGCTCTGATTTCCATGTTTCGTTTAAACGGGATTACGTAGGAATAAGATTGTGAAATCTTATCGAGAATACCAAATCAAAAACCTTAGGTCCAGTACCTTCATACCAATCAAAAACTCAGGTTTCATACCTTAGCCATCATCATCATCATCATTTTCCATAAAAAAAATCAAAAACTCACTCACTCACTCATACTTCCCAAGAAACTTTCCCAACCCATTAACAGAGAAACACTATCAATTACAAAGCAGGGATCTATTGCTAACAACCTGTGGATAACCACATATAGGATGGATAATTGACAACTACCCATTGTATAACCTGACCCCGGACTCCCCAATCTCTTTTAAGCGTTTTGTTCAGTTAAACATTTCGCGTGCAAGGTTAGTTTTAGATAGCTTCCCTTTCCCTTCCAGCTTCATGGGATAAATAAGAAATCAGAAAGTAGCACCCCTCCTACTCATTGCGGTAAGGAAAACCCAGCGATAAGGTGGTCGCGTCATCAACAAAAATCGCTCACTACAATGCCTACTACGTAAAGAAGATAAAGTTCAACTATGGCACCAAAAACTTGGTCATTTACATCTGAAAGGGATGAAGAACATTGTATCAGCAGAAGCTATTAGAGGAATTCCCAAGCTCAGGATAGAGGAAGGAAAATTTTGTGGTGAGTGCTAAATTGGAAAACATACCAAGATGTCCCATCCCAAGGTGCAACATTTGACTACTTCAAGAGTGTTGGAACTTCTTCACATGGATTTAATGGGTCCCATGCAAGTTGAGAGCCTTGGTGGAAAGGGGTATGCTTATGTTGTTGTTGATGATTTTTCAAGATTCACCTGGGTGCATTTCATCAGAGAAAAATCATATGTCTTTGAAGTATTTGAGGGATTATGCCAAAAGCTTCTAAGAGAAAAGGAAAGCAAAATTGTCAGAATTAGAAGTGATCATGGAAAGGAATTTGAAAATAGCCAGTTTGCTGAATTTTTTTCTTTTCTGAAGGTATCAACCATGAGTTTTCTTCTCCCATCACTCCTCATCAGAATGGAGTAGTTAAGAGAAAGAATAGGACTCTTCAAGAATCTGCTAGGGTCATGCTCCATGCTAAGCACCTGCCATATCATTTTTGGGCTGAAGCAATGAATACTGCATGTTATATTCATAATAGAGTTACCTTGAGAATTAGTACTTCAACTACTCTTTATGAATTATGGAAGGGAAGAAAACCTACTGTCAAGTACTTCCATGTCTTTGGAAGCAAATGTTATATTCTGGCTGATCGTGAACTAAGAAGGAAAATGGATCCCAAATATGATGAAGGGATATTCCGAGGATACTCTATAAACAACAGAGCCTATAGAGTATTCAACACAAGAACCAAGACAATGATGGAATCTATTAATGTTGTGATAGATGACTTAACTCTAGAGAAACATACAGATGTTGAAGATGATGTTGAAACATCACCTTAGGTGACTATCACAGAAGAAAATGATGTTGACAATGACATCAACAATGATCCTGTCATTGTGGAAGATGATGAAAATCAGGCAAATAAAGGGCCCTCTATCAGAATTCAGAAGGATCATCCCAAAGAACTCATAATAGGAAATCCTAATGAAGGGATTATCACAAGATCAAGGGAGGTGATATCCAATGCTTGCTTTGTCTCTAAGATTGAGCATAAAAATATGAAAGAAGCTCTAACTGATGAGTTTTGGATCAATGCCATGCAAGAAGAATTAGAGCAGTTCAAAAGGAATGAAGTTTGGGAATTAGTTCCTAGACCTTAGGGAACAAATAACATTGGCACAAAGTGGGTCTATAAGAATAAATCTGATTAAAATGGAGTGGTTACCAGAAGCAAGGCCAGACTTGTGGCTCAAAGGTACACTAAAATAGAAGGTGTTGACTTTGATGAGACCTTTTCTCTAGTTGCTCGTCTTGAATCTATAAGGCTCTTACTAGGGGTGGCATGTTTGCTAAGATTCAAGTTGTATCAGATGGATGTAAAAAGTACCTTCTTGAATGGGCTCTTACAAGAGGAAGTTTATGTTGAACAACCAAAAGGATTTGTGGATCCCACTTTTCCAAATCATGTGTACAAACTAAAGAAGGCTCTTTATGGTCTAAAGCAAGCCCCTAGGGCTTGGTATGAAAGGCTAACCGAATTCCTGGTCAGAAATTGGTACAAAAAAGGAGGAACAGACAAGACTTTGTTTGTTAAAGAAATAGATGGCAAGCTCATGATTGCTCAGATATATGTAGATGACATTGTCTTTGGTGGGATGTCGGACCAGATGGTCTAACATTTTTTCAAACAGATGCAGTCTAAATTTCAGATAAGTCTAGTGGGGGAATTGACTTATTTTCTTGGACTTCAAGTTAGACAGATGGAAGATTCTATTTTCATATCACAAAGCAAATATGCCAAGAACATAGTAAAGAAGTTTGGCATGGAAAAGGTCAGTCACAAAAGGACTCATGCACCTTCTCATTTGAAGATTTCTAAAGATGAAAATGGGATTAATGTGGATTAAAGTCTTTACAGAAGCATGATAGGAAGTCTATTATATCTGACTGCTAGTAGACCTGATATCACATTTGTTGTTGAGGTTTGTGCTAGGTATCAAGATGAGCTCAAAATTAGTCACATTAACTAAGTAAAGAGGATTCTAAAGTATATGAACGGTACTAGTGACTATGGAATGTTGTACTCACATGGTTCTGATGCCATGTTGGTTGGATACTGTGATGTTGATTGGGCAGGTAGTGCTGATGACAGGAAAAAAACCTCTAGTGGATGTTTCTTCTTAGGAAACAAACTTATCTCTTGGTTTAGTAAGAAGCCAAATTTTGTGTCTCTATCCACTGCTGAAGCTGAGTATATTGCAGCAGGAAGCAGCTGTTCTCAACTACTTTAGATGAAGCAGATCCTGAAGGAGTACAATATCAAGCAAGATATCATGGCATTGTATTGTGACAACTTGAGTGCTATCAACATATCCAAGAATCATATATAACATAGTAGGACAAAACATATTAACATTCATCATCACTTTATCAGGGGTCTTGTTGAGGACAAAGAGGTCAGTCTTGAACATGTTGCCACTGAGAAGCAACTGGCTTATATTTTTACTAAAGCTTTGGATGCAAACCAGTTTGAGAAACTAAGAGGTGAACTAGGAATTTTCATGTTTGAGGAACTATAGCAATTAGTCCTGATTGTGAAAGGTACAATGAAGAGGAGAAAACTGGTGTCAAATTTTTGGCTAAAAAGGGGGAGTAGTGGTAGTGTTGGTACTGTGAAAGGGAGAAGGTCTCAGGGTGTGAAGCATGGATATGATCATTCCATGGTTTCATTTGTGTTTCTAGGAGGTTTGTGTTGGTGGTGTTGGGATGTCATTCTATATGTTCTGACATCATTCCACTTGTTTGGGAGAATTTATTTTCTCTGAAGTTGGTTGTGGTCTTGAGGGGGAGTTCAGCTACTGGGTATGTGTTGCTACTGGTTCTGTGATGTCAGACTAGATGTCTTGACATTGTGTTTTTTTTGTGATGTGTGAACTTAGATAGTTCATATTTGTTTCTTTTCTTGTGATTTGGGTTTTCCCCTTGAGGGGGAGTATTATCTATGTGTGACAGAGGAAGTTATGAACCTGTCTGGTCTGTTGCTGCAAAGTTGCAGTCTGTACAATGCTTACATGGTTTCATGTAGCTTTTGTTGTTTGTGATTCCGCTGTGTATACTCCTGATTTTTTCTACGGTTGTTTTAGCTAAAATTTTCCAAAGGGGGAAATTGTAAGTTCTGTGGTTTTCAGATTGGCAACATTTTGGTAAAACATGTTGTCAGCAAGATGTTAAGCCAGATGTTCTGCTATGAGAGTCAGACTTCATATTTAGCATGATATTGTGACATGTTCCAGGACATGTTATACCAGAAACTCAGGGCATGACTATTTTGGTATTTTAAGTGTGAGTTTTGAGTGTGTTTTAATTCACACGTTATTGTTATCCAAGGGAGGATATTTTGGGATCATCTGTTTCGACAGATTTGATTGTATTTCTTAAAAAGGATCGTTGAGCCTTTTTAGGAAACTTTCTATTTTGTTCCTATTATTGCGCAGGATATTATGCAATTGATTTAAAGTTGATTTTTGGTGATTTGCATTTTATTTTAAAAGCCCAAGCTTGTGCAACTGTAAGGTTTATTTAAAGGAGTTTTCTAAACCTAAAGAAGGTGTGGATTTGAAGAATTAGGATTAGCTGTGTCTTGGTGGTTCTTTAGGGTTTAGTGTGTTTTCTTTCCACGTCACTCTTGTATCAGTTTTGATGCATTGAGTTAACTGATTGTTAATTGTTAATTGTTCACTCTAAGCTTTTAAGCAAGATTGTATTGTTCTTAGTTAAAGCTTTTAAGCAAAACTAAGTATTGTACTCAGAAGTGTTGGTACTTCTATTTGTCATACCCCAAATTTTGACCACCAAGATTTCCCATCATTGTGAGGATCATTACCACAATATGGATGTGCCATCATACCTCATCAATCTCCTCAAGGATTGTTGAGCATTCACTACTATCAAGGATTAGGGTTTTGAACCCTCTTAGGGCACTCAGACAAAGGATCAATCAAGAAATGACATGATCTTCAACTTGTATAGCCTCTCAAACACCCACAAAGGATCAAGAGGACTCCTACATCAAGGATCAAGCACAAAGTGGCAACATTCCAAGTGAATCAAGCCTCAAGATCGCCAGTGTCACCAAATTAGGGTTTTGGTCGATTGAGGCCTCCAGATGAAAATTTCCATCTGGCCATGAGCCAATGCCTCAATGTGTGGTCCTATAACCTCAAAAGGATCTCAAGAGCCCATCCAAAATGGTAAAATCACCCTGAGGATCCATATATCAAAGAATCAGGAATTAGGTTTTTGACCTAATTCAACCCTTAAGTTAACTTGTGAAGTGAGGCATGGCTTGAAGTTTCAAAATGAACTTCAAAGACCTCAAATACATCATATTGGCATGTTTACAAGATTTGGTTAACTCAAAGAGCTCAAGTCATAAGCCACAAGAGCTCAAAACCATCTGATCACAAATTAGGGTTTTTGACGGAAAAAGTCAACCCTACTCTTGACTGTTGACCTACCCTTGATCTCAAACCTTGGGGAGGGGTCCAAGACATTCCTAAATAACCTTGGAGGCCATCCATGAAGTTTAATTGAGCCCAAGGATTGATTTCAAAAAGGGATCACAAAGTCAAAATTTCATCTGCTAAAAAAGTCAACTGTACAAAAATCCAAGTTTGACTTTTTGGATTTTTGGTCAAACAAGGTTCCTTAACCCTAAAACAATGTTAATATGTGATTTGAATCATCATTCATCAAGAAGAATAAAAGAAAGTGAGTTAACTTGTAAAAGGGGTAACCATACAAAACTTAGAATTTTTCTAAGTTGTGGAACAAAGTGGCTAGGGTACCAACTTCCATGGACCATAACTTGAGATCCAAGCAACCATTTTGGGTGATCCAAAGCTGGATTTGTAGGTCTTGCTACACTCTACAAGAGCTTCAACTACATCAAGTTCCAATTCTTCATGGATTTTTAGTTATGGAGTGATCAAAGTGGCTGAAAACATGAAAATGACACTTTTCCAACACTTAGTGAAAATCTGCCTAAGTTACCAGCCTTGAACATCAATGTTCATGAGGTTTTTTCAATTGGATCCAAATTCTTTCAAGACAAACTATGATCACACATGTGCTGTATCATATGAGGGCTTTCCAATGAGCCCAAGAACATGAGAAAACTCCACCTGAGCTAGAGGTTATGATAGCTGCAACATGCCTTGCTGCAAACTATTTTTGCAAGGCAGATTTGTGCCTTAGTGCTCGAATTGATCAATTTGGGCAAATTCAAGCATGGTTATCCATCTGCACACCTCAAGGGGGAACAACCAAGGGACAAACACTGATTTATCAGCCTCACAAGTCCATGAATCTATGTTTAGGCATGTCATCCCTAAAATTCAAGATGATTCAAATATTTAATTTTGTCTCAAAGCATTTAACTGATGCATAGAGGTGGCATTCATCAAGACAATGTTATCCAAGTTCAGTCAAGACTTATCCCTGAACCAAAGAACCTTAGGCCTGTGCTCTAACCTCAAGTCAATGGCTAGAGGAGACTTGAGATTCCATTTGATCACAATTAGCCAAAGGCCTGCTGCAGTTGCCATTCCCTATTGCTTGCAAAACAAACTTGCTCTACTATAAATAGAGCTCATTTATGATTAGTTTGAGTACACCAAAGCACCCAAACTGATGCTTTCCTCAAAATCACCACTTTCACTCCAAATTTTCCTTCTAACTTAAGTCACCATCGGATTTTGAGTTTGAGAGCAATTCCAACCAAACCAATGGTTCACACACCTCATATATAACATATACAAGTGATCCAAACTCTTACATAACATCTGGAACATCAATTTCACAAAATCACTAGCCAACTGCTCAAGCTCTTGACAGATTTGCAGTTGGGGTACCATCTCAAGTTCCAGATCATTTCCATTCATTCCAAGCATTCAAACACAATCCTTGGCACCTAAGGAAGTTGTCCAGATAATTTGAACCTAGCTATAACACCTCCATCACCAAACTCGATCACCAGCTGCAAAAGGTAAGCATGAACTCTTCAAACTCCATGATGCATGCATATTTTACTGCACAATAATTTTGCCATATGTTCCTAATCATGTATGGAGTGATAACCCTCAATCAATTGCCATGAATCAATCGTGTATGGAATTTCATTATGTTCATGCTGAAATTATGGTTCTTGAGGTTTTCTTCTGATTTCTCACTCAATACTTAATATAAATGCAATTAATATATATGGTTATGATCCTTGTTCAAAAACGAGCAAGATTGGTTTTTGAATCGTGCAAAACCATTGAGAAATCATGGAGAAAAGTGAGAAAATGAAAATCAGCAGAAACAGGGCACGCGGGCAAGAACTTGGTGGTCTTGGCGCCCTTTTTCAAATATTCAAATATTTGAATTTTTGTTATTTTTGTTAATTGATTCAAAAATTAATTTCTCTCTGAATATTTATGTTTTTGTATTGATTCTTTTTCTCAAAATTCACTAAAATATTTAAATATTTTATTTTACAAAAAAATCCAATTTATAATATTTATTTAATATAGTTAGAATTTTTGTAATTAATTTCATTTTATTTGTTTTAAAACATTTTTCAATGGAATTCCCACTTTGATCTTTCAAAATTTATTGAAATTTAAGCTTTCATATGATTAAACATGAATTTTCAAAATATTTTCCAAAGTGTACAACTTGTTTTTGAATATAATTGATTATTTTATCATTTATTATTTAAATTACCTTTGAAAAATAACATTTTAATTTAAAATTAGGGTTTCCTCTCGATTTTAAATTTTCAAAACACTTTTGGGCCTCTAATAGAGTGTAAGACCCAACCCCCCTTTTGTACATAAAATAATTTGGGCCTTAGTCGTTGTATAAGTCCCAGTACAATTTTCAAAACGACGGTACGATCACTGTCTTTCTTTGGGCCTCTCCTTGAGTTGTAAGCCCCACCACTTGTACAAAAACATTTTTGGGCCTCTAATAGAGTGTAAGACCCAATCTCCTTTTAACCAAAACCATTTTGGGCCTCAGACATTGTATAAGTCCCTCTGCGTTAAAAAAATCTCGACGCGATCGCCATTTCAAAAAGAAAATCATTTGGGTCTCCCCTCGTGTTGTAAGTCCCATCTTTCTTTTTCAAAACACTTTTGGGCCTCTTGAAAGAGTGTAAGCCCCAACCCTTTTGTAAATAAACCTCTTTGGGCCTTAATCATTGTATAAGACCCGATGCGATTTTTAAAACAACAGTGCAATCACTGTTAAACCATGGGCCTCTCCTTGAGTATAAGCCCCAACAATCTTTTAAAAAACAACTTCCCTTTTGATTTAAGTTAAAATATATGTTGTTATCAAAACTTTCTTTAATTTCTTTGAACAACTAACAATACAGCATGGAAGCTTGCTCACCAGTAAGTTTTTATCGGCTTTCTTTTACATGCTTTAATATATATAACTGTATTGTGGGAAGCTTCTCCCCTGTAAGTCTTCTTTCATATCCTTTTAAATACTTGTCATATATCAACTGTATATATACTAGTATAGTTATTTAGAGTTTCCCCCGGCAACTAGGTCTAAAACTAGGTAAAGCCAGTTGGTCACTCTTGAATACAGTTAAAACTAGATCCCCATAGAACTTCCAGATACAGTCTTGCCTTCTCTTGGGCTTAAACAATATGGAACAAAGAGAAAGGCAGTATTCTTCGTGAACCTTTTCTCAGGCTATCACTATTAGCATCTATTCTCGATGAATAGCATCTCTTGAAATTCTTCAAACCTCAGAACTTTCACTAAATGATCTATTCTCGGTGAATAACATTTCTTGAACTTTTCTTGGTTTGGGACCCACAGGCTTCCTAAAAGCATCCCCGCCTTCTCTTGGGCTTTGTACAAGGACCCTCCGGCTTCTTAGAAGTTCTCATGCCTTCTCTTGGGCTTAATACAAGGACCCTAAAAACCTCTTAAAGGTATAAGACAGAACTTAGTCATCCTTTGCTAGAGTAGTCTTTCCAGTGTCAAATCTCAGACCAATTTAGGGTTGATTCTCATCCCTTAATACCCTTGCCTCCTCTTGGGCATCATTCAAAAGATAAAACTCTTCCACACCAATAGACTTGGACAGTCTAAATCCCCTTGAGTCTCGAAGACATTCTCAAGTTCCCTACAAACATAGGAGAAACCCCGATCAATCTGGATCAATCTCTAGTAGAGATAAAACCCATGGGTTCTAAAACCCAGTCTCTCTCCTAAAAGTCCCCAAGCCAGGATCAGTTTATCATCAGTATAACACTATCCCAAATCAGAACCTCAAGGCATCTGATATCTCAACTCTTTTGGAACCCTCAACAAGAGTTGATTCCCCACTTGGACCTGCTTAGGGATCTCAATAATCCCCAGCAGAAAGCTAGCCTCCTCTAAGGCTTTGTATAATGATCCTTCCTTTTCTCAGCATAGTTATCCTCCTCTTGGGCTTTGTACAATGATTCTCCCCAGCGGAGCTTACCTTTTCAGACTCTCTTGTTGAGTCAATCATTTTTCAGACTCTCTTGTTGAGTCACTCACCCTTTCAGATTCTCTTGTTGAGTCGATCACCTTTTTAGACTCTCTTGTTGAGTCAACCTTCTTTAGCCTCAATCTTGGGCTTTATACAAGACAGATAAAAATACTCTCTTGTTGAGTCAATCTTTTTCCAGCCTCCTCTTAGGCTTGGTATGAAGATTTCCCCTAGCAGAATTTAGCCTCCTCTTAGGCTTTGTATAATGATATCCCCAAAGAGTCAGTCTCTTTTTTGCCTCAATCTTGGGCTTTGTACAAGACATATAAACACTCTCTTGTTGTGTCAATCTTTTTCCAGCCTCCTCTTAGGCTTTGTATAAGGACTTCCCTAGTGGAGTCAATCAACCTCTTAGCTTCAACCTTGGGCTTTGATCAAGGAACACAAAAAAATCAATAATCCCATCAGAGGAAGTCCAATCCCTCCTTAGAGATGACAAATTCTCTCTCAGTCAAACCTTTTAGCTTCAATCTTGGGCTTTGAACAAGACACCAAAATATCTTTTTCCTCCCTAAGAATAGGAGGAACTACAATTGCTCTGATTTCCCTGTTTCATTTAAACGGGAATACGTAGGCGTAAGATTGCGAAATATTAGCGAGCATACTAATAAAAAACTCTAGGTCCAGTACCTTCATACCAATCAAAACTTAGGTCCAGTACCTTACCAAAAACATCGGAAAATCCGAACATCAACAAAAACTCACTCTCTCTCTCATATTTCCCAAGAAACTTTCCCAACCCATTAACGGATAAACACCATCAAGTACAAAGCAGAACCTAAAGCTAACATCCTGTGGATAACCACATATAGGATGGGTAATTGACAACTCCCCATTGTATAACCTGGCCCCAGACCCCCCAATCTCTTTAAAGCGTTTGTTCAGTTAAACATTCGCATGCAAGGTTAGTTTTAGATAGCTTCCCTTTCCCTTCCAGCTTCATGGGATAAATAAGAAATCAGAAAGTAGCACCCCCTCCTCATTGTGAGGAGAAACCCAAATTTCAGCGATAAGGTGGTCGCGTCATCGACAAAAATCACTCGCTACAGTAAAATGGCGACTCTGCTGGGGAGTCATTGTCTGTATAGGACTAGGATTATAGCTCTTAAGAGGTCTGGGATGTTAGGTTTAGGAATAAATATATATATCGCTTTTCCTACTTGATATCCATGTTTATTTTTCTGCTAATGGGACTGCGGGTGATGCCGCATGTGGAAAGTTTGAGTGATACCTAAGATAAGTGATGGCATAGACGGGTAATCTTACAGGGAGTGACTCCTGAATAAGTGACCCCCGTAGCCCATCGAATCAGTGGAGATACCCTTTGTGGATTCAATGTCTAAATGACTTCGGTTGTTGAAAGCAGATTGTTCGATTGTGGTATCCCTGACACTGAGGATTTATTAGACTGAGACCATGTGACTATTTTATAGTGCAGAAGCTATCGGAAATAGTTGTCACGCGATACTACCCTAATTTGAGATTACTCTAAGATACTGCAGCTCGCTCGGGTGAACCAGCCTGCTGTTGTTATCCCAAGGGGGGTCAATGATTTTGGGACAGGTACAAAAATTCACCATAGTATAACCTTTGGGGATGGGTAGAGCCATGACTTCAGGACACTGAACCTTTGACCCCATTTTTTTCTATGTTTTTGTGTGCTGCACTCATGCATTCATTTCATTGAAAAAACTATAAACAAAGAAAATTTTTCTCTTCTAGTCACTCTCTTTTTCAAATTAAACTAAGACAATGATTGTAAATATCAGAGAGAAAGATTGCGTTATGGATTTCGATAGAAGGAAGACTCACAAGTACACATTCAAGGTTCCAAAATTAGAGGATTTAAGAGGGTTGGCAAGGATGATCACCAACCCTGATGCTTTCAGAGCTAAGTATGGAGGACTGCTGTCTCTGTTAAGGGTCCATGTAAATGAAGGAATCCTGTCTACACTCCTTCAGTTCTACGATCCAGTTTATCACTGTTTCACATTCCCGAATTATCAACTAGCACCAACACTGGAGGAGTACTCTCACCTGACTGATTTACCCATCACTGACCAAGCTCCCTTTTCTGGACTGGAAGAAATTCCAAAGGATCAAATCATTGCAAGAGCAATTTATTTGGATGAGTCAGAAGTCAGGACTCACATGACCATTAAGGGTGGAATCCAAGGTTTACCAGCCAAGTTTTTGGTAAAGAAAGCCCTGTACTTTGCTAGTATAGGGAACATGATTGCTTTCGAGAGCGTCTTTGTTCTGCTCACCTACGGGCTATTTCTGTTTCCCAACATTGATAACTTCCTTGATATCAATGCCATTAAGATTTCTCTGATTGGAAACCCTGTACCGACCTTGCTTGCAGATGCTTATCATTCTGTACACTTGAGGAATTTGTACAGCGGAGGAATGATCACATGCTATGTACCCCTGCTATACAAATGGTTTACTTCCCATTTACCTAAGTCTGCCACTTTTTAGGATCATAAGAGTACTCTACGTTGGTCATAGAGAATCATGTCTCTTACCAACTCTGACATAGATTGGTACAATCGAATCTATGACGGGATAAGAATCATTGACTGTTGTGGAAACTTTCCTAATGTACCCCTCATAGGAACTAAAGGAGGAATCAATTATCATCCAGTTTTAGTTCGTCGTCAATTCGGATACCCGATGAGACATGTCCCGCGTAATGTTCATCTGGAAGGTATTTTCTTCAATGAAGGAGAAAATGACAGGGCACTAAAGACAGAAATAGTGCATGCTTGGAAACATGTTCATAGGAAAGGAAGAGAGTCTCTAGGAAAACCAGACTGTGTCTCTGTGGAACCTTATCTCCACTGAGTACAAACTAGAGCTCTTAAGCTGAGGATGCCTTACCCTCGCCAAGAAGTTCTTCCATTAAAGGAATCTGTCCTTTATTTTATGTCTGATACGGAAAAACTCCAAGTCACTCTCAATAAAGTTCAACGGGAGAAGAAGTCTTGGAAGAATAAATACCTCATTCTCAATGTGGAGTGTAACAAAATACAGTAACTGTTAAAAGAAAAAGATGCTCTGATCAAAATTTTAGAGCAACATACTGTAGAAAATCACAACCCGACAACGGCTCAAGAGCCCTGGTCAAAGAAAGGGAAAATACCAGAACCAACACCTGAGCCCTCCTCAGAGAGGACTCAGGATCCATAAGTTTAGATATTTCCTTTTACAGCACTTTGTAAATTACTGTATTTCCATTTCCGCAATCTTTGAAATCAATAAAATGGGGTTTCCCCACTATATGATATTTACAATCAAATTGTCAAAGTTTCTTTTGATTAAACAAAAATTAAAATATAATCATTGCATATCATTCATCATTCTCACATAACGCATTCTTCTTATCTACGAATCTCACGTCTGTGTCTCGATTCTAGAGAGTCAAACTGTCTCATTCGTACAATACTCGGGTCAATCGATAAAAGAAAATGGATAATCTCGAGAAAAAGAACAGAGAGCTGAGGGAAGAAATCGACGCTCTGAAAGAAAATTTGAGAAAACTTCACAATGACATGCAAGCTCTGGCAGCAACTCAGATACAACAACAAAGGACTGTGATCTCAGAGATCACATCCACGCCCATATTGGAAACATATGATCCTCGGTACAACATGCCTAAAGATCGTCCCTGGGGCATGCCACTCAACTATATCCCTGAGGGATATATTCCGCCGATCACGGAAGATCCAGAAGTTGCAACAGGAGCCGCTCGGCCTAAAGGTTACAAACTTCAGGAAAGCTGTTGCGGTGAAAATCGGATAACAAGCTATTAATTAACTTGCATCATATTTCTTTTACAACCGACTTTGATTTATCCAAAAGAAAGGTTCAAGATCGTTAAAAAACCTAAAGGGGGGAGATCTAAGGTTCGGGGGTTGGTTATTCAAAGGGAAGGTATTAGCACCCTAAGTATCTGTAGTACCCTACAAGAGCCTCTTGCTAAGGTTTGTGTTGTTTTATGCTGGCTTGCTTAATAATCTATGGATAAAGGTTGAAACCCTAGGGGTTAGTATCTAAGTATACTCGATAAGGCATCGCACCTTACGCCTACGTATCCTCGGGTGTAGAATCAGAGTAAGCGTAGTTCTACTTCTACTGAATGATTGACTATGGTCAATATTCAGAGGGGAAATGAGTGCGACCTCATTGTAGAGTATAAGATCTCTCTAAGTCTAGTTGTAATGGTCCTATGATTATGTTTTAGTCAATAGGGAAAGTGAGTATTCATTAGGATGAATATCATATAGAGTTTAGGAACTCTAACCTAAGGCTAGTTATGATTTCATGGCTCTCATGAGGCCAAGAAATAAAGGTAAGCTCTTATGAGGCTACTAAGGTAAGATGGGGGCTATGACTTTAAGAGTCAACATTAATCACCTTTCTTTGGAATAGGGGGAAAGATAATAGTTGATAAGATACTAAAAGATAACAAGCTAATGCAAACATGTTGATTATAAAAAGACGTGCATATGATAATGAGATGAAACAAGATCAAGATGGCTATTCAAAGTTTAGAAATATACATGAGACAAAGATCAAACATGATGAATAGAAATGACAAGGTGAATAAAGAAGTGTAACAAAACTTTAATAAGCATTCATAATCCAAGCATGCATAAAGGTCTCAAAAAATAATATTTTTACTAATTTCTTTTTATAATTGAAAAATAGATTTAATTAGAAAAATATATCAAAAAGAATGGGATAAAAAGGGTAAAAAACAAGCAAGTTATAATATTTTGAAATAAAGCATAAATTAAAGAAATAACAAAACAAACTAGTGATAAAAAAGAAGGGAGAAGTGTTCCAAAGGGTTTGAACCCGTGCCCTTGTGGTTGCTGACTAAAACACTTACCAAACCAACCATGCACGCGCTTTGAATATAGGATGGAAACACAAATACATATTTAAAACGAGCGAAATTCAGAAAAATAAATAAAAGGGACTGGGGCGAGGGGGATTCGAACCCCAGTCCCCTTGGTTACAAGCGCTTACAAACTCCTCCATGGACCAGCGGTGCTACGCTCTCATCCATGAATTATATGGATCAAGAAAAATATAAAGTAAACACGTTCATAGATGCCCAAATAACCAAACACGCACGCGCCCTTCTTTGGTTCAAGTTTCCAACCAAACCCTCTCACCCAGCCATGTTCACAACAGCATAACTCAATCAAAACGTAACCAAATCTAATGAAATAAAGCTCTAAAATACACAGCAAAGAACAAGGAATACAATGGTGGCTTTTGTTTGACCTAAACCCTAACATACAGAACACATACAAGCTGGAAAAATGGAGGTATCATAAGGGTTTGAACATGAAGATGTTACAAAATTCAAAACAGACATAGCAAATACAATTGAATCAGTTCTGACTATCACGCTCCTCAGAACATTCACAAAGTATTAGGGCTCAAACTAACACATGATAATACACAAATGAGAAGAATTTCAAACCAAGAACAAACTGTCATGGATTGGTAAACATAGAAGTGACATTATAGTGAACTAATGATAAGCAGCTACAATTATAGCATGGCAATGAGCAGATATGCACAAAGAGGCATGGAGATAATGAACATCTTATGACATTAAGAGGGATCCACAAACCAAGTTCAACATAAAACTAACATTTCCAAGTCAACACTGAAGAGTAAAATCAAAAGGGATAATTTCAACAAATCAAAAACACACCAGCTAGCATGCATACCAGAAAGTGTATAGAAACATAAAAACAAATGTCAAAGAAGAAATATGACCCAAAGATCATATCCAAACCAACTAATAGTCTGCAGCATGAGAACAAAATGATTGGTGTGTGAATGTGTGATCAGTGGTGAGGTTCATGGCCAAAGTGATTGCAGTGGCAGTCAACAACTTCAACACAAAAAGGAACTCAAAGTCATGAATACATACACACATTGAGGGAGACAGGTCAAGTCATCATAATGAATACAAATTAACATAAATTGCCAAAGATTTAAACAAATATAATTTAGGTGCATACAGTTGGCAAACCAGTAGCCTAGAGGCATGAACATTGTGTAGGACCAAGTGCAAAACTCAATGACATATTGCTTGCATATTGATGAGCATATCAAGAAGTACAAACATGAATAGATGAACAGTACATAGACTCAAGTTATAGCATAGATACAACAAGAAAGTATAGGTCATAGCAAGGATGGATGTTGTCACAATAATAGTTCAAAGAGACATAAACAAGTTGTCTATCCACAGCAGTGTCAAAGGTTAATGAAGCAAACACCATTCTTGACATTTCAAATAAATGGACTTCAAAGACAAAAGCAATGAGATTTATTTCAACACATACACATGTCATATACATTGAAGCAAACATACATGTATGGTCAGTAGAGACTAAAAACATGCTAAAGTTCCACGGAACTGAAGTAAGCATTCTTATACATCAGACCTAAAGCAAACAATCAAGATACAAGCACATACATATAACTCAAAGCAAGGTAGCACATGGATTTCACACATCAGTTTGTAACAGGGTGAGTCAAACAAACTTTCATTACCAACATCAATCACTTAAGACATATCAGAGATCAATGAATATTTCTAACACGCTGACAGTTATGAAACTTAGCCAAAGCATAACATCCATCTCAAAGTAACAACACACAAAGCCAAACTCAGTTCATGATATCAAACCAAAAGGGCAAACAATCTAGCATACTCAAACACATATTGGTAGGTTATATGAGCAGATAAACAACACAATGCATATGACATGGATATCAAATGAACATGAACATTAAAAGGGAAAGGATGTTACCAAGTGGAGCAATGTCCACTGCACCTTCAGCTTGTGATAAACCTCACTCTTCTGAATCAAAGCTCCCAGAAACTGACCTCTTCCTCTCTTGCTCGTGACACTTGAAGACTCAGAAACTTTGTGTATTTTTGTGAGAAAAGTGTTGATGGTTTCAAATGTTGTAGTGAGCTCCTTATATAGGCCAACTCATTGGGCCGGGTTAAATTCAAATTCCAAATGCTTGGAGGCTAGGGTTTACAAATGGAATCAAATGTTCAAACCTTGGGGAACATACGCTCCTTGCTGCAGGGTCAAATGCTAGAATGGGCATTGCTTCTGAAATACACTCCTGATGTCAAATAAACAAGCAATAGAAGAGGAAGCTGATAGGGACAATGCCATGACAATCTCGCAGGTGATGCAGGGTGTGGCAGAGTGGAAGATGAATCAGGGAAAGCTCAGAGTTGCTTTTGCTGAACCAAGTCTTGGAAGCTCAAAGAGGAAATAAACTTAGAGAATTTGAAATTGATAAATGCGCCAAGGTTGATGAAAATTTGTGATGAATTTGATTTGATGCAATTGATGAGTTTGGTTTGAGACTCTCCTCCCCATTCTGATTCCCGTGCGCATGATCAAGGAAGAAGGAACAAATCCGGTTCCTTTTGATTTCTCAAGAAACACATGTTAGCTCTTCATTGGTTGATGGTAAGGTTTGAAAAGTCAAAGGAGAAATGCTTGCTCCTTATTGGTTGATAGCAAAACTAGTTCCTCCAATCGAAACCAAAATAAATGCCACGGTGGACCCCTCATGAAAGGCCATGAAAATGAATAAAAACTTTCTCTTTTTTTAAATGGATTAATAAGCTAAATAATAATAATAACTATTAATTAAAATGTTAATTAAATAAACTAAAAATAATAAACCAAATTGACAATTAATCTAAATAATTAAACTAATGCAAAATTAGATTAAATTGAGATTAATTTTAAATTAATTAAAGATATGACAAATAAAATATAAATAAAAAAATAAAAATGAGCCATATTGAAATTAGATTAAAATAAAAACAAATAAAACACTAAAATAAATACTAAATTAAAATATAGAGAAAAATAAATAAAACATCAACTAGCAAAAAAAAATGAGGGTAAAATTTGGGGTGCAACAAAAGCAAAGATGCAAGGGGCATGACAGCAACTCCTGAAGGTTACAAACTTTGGGATAAGGAAGCACCAAGAGTCACTGCCGTAATGACTATACCACCACCCGTGGTACACACTGTCCCGGAAGGGCAGATTCCACATATACCTTCTGGTGGAAACGAAAGTATGTACGACAGAATGAATCAGTTCTAGGAGCAATTCCTGGATATGCAGAAGGAACTGCATGCCATTTGCGGTCAGGATCTATTCGGAAAGGACGCCGCAGACCTTTGTTTGGTCCCTAATGTGAATATTTTGCACAAATTCAAGGTGCCCGAATTTGAGAAATACAGGGGTAACTCTTGCCCTCAGAGTCATTTGGTGATGTACGCTCAAAGGATGTCAACTCAGACAGAGAACCAACTGCTACTGATCCATTATTTTCAAGATAGTTTAACCGGTGTCGCACTCAAATGGTACATGGGTTTAAACCGCACCAAGATCATCACTTTCAGAGATCTTGGCGTTGCCTTTGTTCAGCAGTATAAGTATAACCTGGACATGGCACCGAACAGAGATCAACTCAGAGCCATGTCACAGAAGGACAAGGAAATCTTTAAGGAATATGCTCAGAGATGGCGTGAAATTTCCGCCCAGATTTGTCCACCTCTTGAGGAAAAAGAGATGACAAAGATCTTCTTGAAAACCTTGAGCTCATTCTACTACGTCCGAATGGTCGCCAGTGTGCCCAACGACTTTACTAAAATGGTGGGCATCGGAGTTCGTCTTGAGGAAGCAGTCCGAGAAAGATGTCTGGTCAAAGATGCTCGACCATCAACCAGTACCAAAAGATACGGTAGTGCTCTCCCTAAGAAAAAAGAGCAAGATATTGGTAATATCTCTCTCGGAAAGCAAAGGCGACTGTACCAACCAGTAGGAGCAGTAACTCCTGCTATCAACCCTGCGCCTGTTCCAACGTATCAACCTCAGGTTGCTTAGAGCCAACCGAATCAACAACAATATCAGCAAAGGACACAACAACCTCTTCAGCAGGCTCGTCCTCAGTACAACAACACCCGTACAACGCGACCACCAGGGTTCGACCCTATACCAATGTTGCACGCAGAACTATTTCCACTACTACTGGCCAAGGGGCACGTCCAAACCAGGGCTCCTCTTGCGATACCGGAGAATCTTCCTTTTTAGTTCAAAGTGGATCAGACTTGTCCTTACCATCAAGGAGGACCGGGGCATAACATAGAAAACTGTCTCAGCTTCAAATCTGATGTGCAGAAGCTTGTCAGAAACGGGGTTCTATCCTTCAAGGATACAAATCCAAATGTTCAGACGAACTCGTTGCCTCTACACGAGAAATTTGCGGTAAACTTGATAGAGGAAGAGTCTAAACATAGCTATCAAATTCACGATGTACTCTTATTGGTAACCAACCTGGTCAAAATGCATTGCAGACAGAGCGGATACGGGCATGTACCATCTCACAACTATCACCAGTGTGATATTGCTCTAAAAACAATCAAGGATGTTATGTGGTGCAATCAGCTCTGCAGGAACAGATGGATCTCAGATGGATCCAAGATCACCAAATCCATGAGGTCAACATGACTTATACGAATTCCAACATTATTTAAAACCACAACATCCGTGCGATGAATGTCAACTTGGTGGCAATGCACTCAAGGCAAAGCCAAAATCATAATCTGCCACGACACGATTAAGATTCCTATCTAATCTGCTCAGTAAATAATTAGGGATGGTCTTTTGTACAAGAGGCCCTCCAACGTCAGATGGATCTTGGATGGATTCAAGATTACCGCGATAGAAGTCATTATCAAGTGAATATGATTCAAATTTTTGATATTCGCTTGATGAATACCAGCTTGGTGGAATTACATGCTAAGCAAGCCCAGCTCGGGTTTTTGACTTCCCATGAATATCAGAACTGTAAAGTGTGTCGTGAAGATGACCAAGGATGTGCACCTATTCAAAGAACACTTTAACACTTATTGAACCACTAGTGGCTTTCGATCTATCTAGATTAAGACACATAACTAGTCAGTATGATTAACGGGAACCCTACTAGGCATCAGAGTCAGGATGTTCGATCAATGGAGACAGATCTAGTAAGGTTACATTGCATACCGAGCGGACGTGGCCGGGTACCACCACACAACTATGAGCGCTATAGAGTTTGCTCAGAGGATAATCAAGGATGCTACCTCGTGCGAGCATCCCTTCAAAGTCAGTTGGACCACAAAGAGATTCAACTGTGTTCAAGCTCTATTTCAATGAACATAATGTCAGACTATCATCCTAATCGAGGCAAAGAAGTTATCTTGATCCCTAAGCGAGAAATGACCGAAGATGTATGCCCCATAATCCCTCTACTCCATGAATCAAAAGTTCCTCTTGATAGTAGAAGGATTCTCAACCTTGAACCAATTGAGGCCGGTTACGATGGTCAGAAAAATAAAAAGACTCCTGTAGTTATCTATCTGCCGGGACCAGTACCGTACAAGTTTGATAAAGCTATCCCATACAAATACGGTGCAACAACAATTGAGAATGAAAAAGAAGTTCCATTACCCTCCGTCGTGAATATTTCAGACATCAGTCGGGTAACACGGAGCGGTCGGATCTTCAACCGAGGAGTTGAAGAATCCACAAGAGAAAAGGAACCCCAAACAGAAGTTCCTAATCAACCAGTCGGTCAGTCCAGTAATCCCGACCTTTCAAAAAACAATAATGAGATGCCGAAGCTCATCCAAAAGAGCGAGTATAACATTGTTGATCAACTGTTGCAAACTCCTTCAAAAATCTCAGTACTATCTCTTTTACTCAGTTCCAAAGCTCACAGGGAAGCTCTACAGAAAGTCTTAGAGCAAGCCTTTGTGGAACAAGATGGGACAATAAGACAATTTGACAGCATCATCTCCAACATCACTTCCTGCAACAACTTAGGATTCAGTGATGAGGAACTGCCGGAAGAGGGCCAAAATTATAATATGGCACTCAACATTACAGTCAACTGCCAGGAAGATGCATTAGCCAGCGTACTGGTAGACACCGAATCAGCTCTAAATGTTATGCCAAAGCCTACTCTAATGCGACTATCATTTCAAGGATCTCTGATGAGAGGTAGTGGGGTCATCGTCAAAGCATTTGACGGATCCCGAAAAACAGTTATCGGCGAAGTCGATCTTCCCATAACTATCGGTCCTCACACTTTCCATGTCACTTTCCAGGTCATGGACATCCGGGCAGCATACAGCTGTTTGTTAGGAAGACCTTGGATACACGAGGCTGGGGCAGTCACTTCGACACTTCACCAAAAGCTGAAGTTCGTCAAGAACGACCAACTAGTCACAGTCTGCGGAGAGCAAGCCTTGATCGTGAGCAGCTTATCGCCGTCCACTTGAGTAGAACCAGAGGAGGTTTTTGGGACCCAGTTCCAAGCACTTTCGATGAGCAATGACAACCAATCAGAAAGAGGAACATCAATTTCCTCGTAGAAAGATGCTCTCGAAGTGATCAAAAGTAACAATGCAAAAGGATGGGAACAACTTGTCATTCCTACTGATAACAAGGCGAAGAAAGGTCTTAGTTTTTCTTCAAACTGTACCCAGACTGCTACTAACAATGAAATTCTTCATCCCATTCAGAACTTCTTCCATAGTGGAGGTTTCCTTCACCCAATGTCTCAAAAAGTACAAACCATTAACGAGGGCGATTCCTTCGATACAGATGAGGAGTGGAAGTCCTATCTTAATGAAGACGGTTATATGTCTCAAGGAAAGGTGCCTACGCCATTTTGCTATCCTGCACAGAGTCCGAGATATATACCGAGGTCAGATGTCAAGATGATATACGGAGATTGAGATCCAGACGGATGCCGTGCTCCACCAAACTCGTTAGAGGAGGACACTCTGATGAAAGACAACTTTGACCACGACTATTATGGCCCAATGGATGACCTACCTATCTGGCAGCCGTACCCAGGAGACTCGGGATAAAAGAGTTAGCCGAACGATGCATATCAGCTGAGCATCATTGAAAAGAATACCTGCATCCCCATCAAATCATGGGATCATTACTCAGGGTATTCAGAAAATATCCAGTTCAACGATGAACTTGCGAGGATTGCAGGACAAGAGTTCCTTAACTATACTTTTCCTTAGGTCAACGTCATCGAAAGGGATGATTCCTCTAGTTCCAAAGAAGGGTGGGACACCTTAGGACAATCGAGTGGCAAGTACGACTTCCTGGTCAAGTACACCGCTCCCAAAAGCTCTCGTATCAGGCTCGAAGACATCCAGCCAACTGGATGGGGAGATCCACCTGAGAGTACAAACACTGTGCAAGATACAACAGAAGAGTTCTTCTACGACAACTCTGCCTGGGAAACATATTCCAATGATCCCGCTCCACTTGAAATCAGCGTTATTTCTGAAGACAAGCCAGGAAGGAAGGTACCAGACTTTGTGATTCACCGAGGAGTTCGCCGCCAATGGGTCGCTGTCAACGTTCCGAAAGTCGTTCATAAGTCTAAGTAATTGCCGTCTTTATCTAAACCATTCACCTTGCCCAGGTGAAACTGATGTTTTGATAGGGCTCACTTTCTGTAAATGTCTCTCTTCGCTTCGCCCAAAGCGACTGAGTTTTGTTTTATAAGGCTGTAGTTTCAAGAATCGACAAAATCATAAATAAATAACGTCGTTCTGTAATTTCCGCATTCATTGTTGTTTTCTCTTTTCGCTTTTTCAGAAAATGGTAATCCTAAAAACAACTCAAATAATAAAAACAAGCATTTTTCAGAAATTACACTGCACACACTCTTGCATTCTCTCTATCTCTTCTAAAACAAATCGTCACGTCATGCAGATTGCTTGTTTTAAACCCCATTGAAACATACGATCCAATGCCTTCTCCCAACTTTGAATTCTCGGTATTTGAGGCTGAAGAAGAAAATGACGAAGAAATTCCAGAAGAGATCTCCCGATTACTCAGACAAGAGGAAAGGTCCATTGAACCTCACAAAGAGCCGTTGGAAATGGTCAACTTGTGTTCAGAAGAAGAGAGAAAAGAAGTCAAGATTGGGGCACTGCTCAGTCCAACTGTCAAAGAAGGTTTGATAAAGCTTCTCAAAGAATTTCCCAATGAATTTGTTTGGTCCTACCAGGACATGCTAGGGTTGGATACCAGCATCGTGGAACATCATCTACCGTTAATATCAGAATATCCGCCAGTAAAACAAAGGCTGAGACGGACTCACCCAAACATGGCCATCAAAATCAAAGAGGAAGTACAAAAACAGATTGACGCGGGTTTTCTCGCCACATCAGAATATCCTCAATGGCTAGCCAACATAGTACCAGTTCTGAAAAAGGTTGGAAAGGTCAGAATGTGTGTAGATTATAGGGACCTGAACAAATCCAGTCCAAAGGATGACTTTCCCTTACCGCACATTGACATGCTGGTAGACAGTACAACAAAGTTCAAAGTCTTCTCCTTCATGGATGGATTCTCGGGCTATAATCAAATCAAAATGGCGCCGAAAGATATGGAGAAAACTTCATTCATCACCCCATGGGGTACTTTTTGTTACAAGGTAATGTCGTTCGGTTTGAAGAACGCCGGGGCAACCTATCAAAGGGCCATGACTACTCTGTTTCATGACATGATACACAAAGAAATCGAAGTGTATGTCGATGATATGATTGCCAAATCTAAAACAGAGGAGGAGCATGTGGCCCACCTGTCAAAACTATTCGAGCGTTTGAGAAAGTACAAACTCCGCTTGAATCCCAATAAGTGCACGTTCGGTGTCCGCTCAGGAAAACTGTTAGGGTTCATCGTTAGCCAGAAAGGAATTGAGGTTAATCCTGACAAGGTCAAGACAATCAAGAAATGCCTTCCCCAAAGACTGAAAAACAAGTCAGGGGGTTCCTGGGATGTTTGAATTACATTTCCAGATTTATATTCCTCATGACCGCGACATGCGCGCCAATCTTCAAATTACTCAAAAAGAATCAGGACTGCGTATGGACAGAAGACTGTCAAACCGCCTTCGACAGTATCAAGGAATACTTGTTGAATCCACCTATCATGTCACCTCCAGTGGAAGGAAGACCACTAATCATCTATTTAATAGTCTTGGAAAACTCAATGGGTTGTGTACTTGGCCAAAAAGACGAAACCAAAAGGAAAGAGTCTGCCATCTATTATATGAGCAAGAAATTTACCGACTGTGAGACTCGGTACACTATGCTTGAGAAAACTTGTTGTGCTCTGGCTTGGGCAGCCAAACGTCTTCGCCAATATATGATTTGTCACACTACTTGGTTAATCTCCAAAATGGATCCAATCAAGTACGTCTTTGAAAAGCCTGTGAGAACAAGATTTGGTTCTGCAATTTTATCTCTAAGTTTTGATGATATCAAATGAGTATTTCTGTATGAACAATTTTGTACAACTAATGTTTGTTATTTGTGAGAACTTAACAAATAGGTTATGCTTTTGTAAATTGGTGCGAACACAATGCTTAAAGGAAAATACTTCGCCTATACACTTAAGAAGCAGAACTCAACTCAAGAAAACATAAAGTTCACGAGACTGTAATACAAAAGAGAAAGAGATTGAGTTCTGAAGATCTGAAGAGAAAGATTCTGATTAAATGAAGTCTAGATGCTGATACAAAAGAAAAAGAGAATGACTTCTGAAGATCTGAAGACATAGGTTCTGATAGAACGAAGTCCAGATATTGAAGACTTTTGCTCTTTGATCAAGGTTCTGAAGACCTAATCAAGTCTCTACTCATGCTTCTACCAGATACTATCAGAAGCCTCTGAAGATATGAAGACAACGATCCAAGCGAACAAGGTTATAAAGGCCAAGAGCTGAAGACTCTGAAGACGCTGCTCTGAGGATTCAAAGACTTAAAAATCTCAAGAACCAATCTGTGTTTTCCCTTCTTACTCATGCTCGTAAAAAGCCTCTGAAGTTGAGAAGCCAAGAAGATAAAGCTACATAGTACATCTATACCTTAATCAAAGCGAAAATATCTGGGTAACAGTGCAACAGTACAAACGAAGTTATTCTGACAAAGCAGGACGTGCAACACACAAAAGTTTTTATCCGTCCTCACGTTTCTAGCCGCCAACCTAGCTAGCTATAATGATTACACTTCAACGACTCCTTCTACACGGCTATATAAAGCAGCAAAAGACTTGAAGAAAGAGACACACGAATGCTACTGCAATACTCTTTCTAACTGAAATCTTTCTTAAGTCATTCTGGTCGAAACTTGTTTACATTTTCAGCTTGTATAAGAAGCAGATTTCTGTAAACGTAACTTATTCAAACTTAGGTTTGTGTTCCTTGAGAAAGACCCTGTGGTGGTATTTCTTGAGAAGTCTATGTCGTGAGTCTTAGAGGTTGTTCCTTGAGTAAGACCGTGTGGTTGTATTACTTGAGAAGTCTAAAACTTGAGAGTTTTAGAGGTTGTGTTAGTCGCCAACATTTTGGCTAGTGCATTGTACTGATTTGATTGAATAGTGGATTAAGACCTCGTTGAGAGAGGTAAAATCACCTTGGCGGGTGGACTAGACTAACTTGAGTGTTTCTCAAGTGAACTAGTATAAACATAACGTGTTATCGTGTTGTGATTCAAAAAGAGTTTTTATTGATAAAAGAAAGAGTCTTATAAAAAATAAGTTTTCATAAAAGAAACAATTTTATTTTGAAAAACCAATTCAAACCCCCCTTTCTTGTGTTTTTCACACCTTCAATTTTATTTTGAAAAACCAATTCAAACCCCCCCGGTTCTGAAGTGATAAAAAGGTTGAATTTTTATCAAGCACTTAACAGTGTTCAATACCGATCCAAGTGTGAAAAACAATGTCTATACTAAATGCTGAGACAAGTGTTATTGTAAATGGAAGAGATTCTTATAGTGCAAAACCTCCTATCTTTGATGGAGAAAAATTTAACTATTGGAAAGATAGAATTGAAAGTTATTTTTTGTCGTTTGACTTAGATCTATGGGATCTAGTAGTTGATGGCTGTAGTCACCCTGTAGATTCTACAGGCAAAAACATTGACAGAAGTGCATTTACAGATGCACAGAAGAAAACTTACAAAAATCATCACAGAGCAAGAACGATTCTGTTAAACGCAATTTCTTATACAGAATATGAGAAAATTACAAACAAAGAAACTGCGAAGTCCATCTTTGACTCTCTTCGTATGACTCATGAAGGCAATGCTCAAGTCAAGGAGACGAAGGCTCTTGAACTAATTCAAAAATATGAGGTCTTCAAGATGGAATCTGTGGAAACCATGTTCTCAAGATTTCAGATGCTTGTTGCAGGACTCAGAGTTCTGGACAAAGGCTATTCTACTGCTGATCATGTCAAGAAAATTATCAGAAGTCTACCTGTCAAATGGAGACCAATGGTGACTGCCTTGAAACTAACAAAGAACTAATCAGTTCTTTAAGAAGTCATGAAATAGAGCTCCAAGAAGATGAACCCCAAAAGAAAAGCAAATCCATTGCTCTAAAAGCTAAATCTGAAAAGAAAAAGGTGTATCATGCAGAGGAGGAAGTGGAAGAATCTGAAGAAGAATCAGACGAAGATGACATATCTCTCATATCAAGAAAAATTAGTCAACTATGGAAATACAGAAGGAATAAGTTCAGAGGACCAAGAAGAAGATCTGAGTCTACATGTGGTCAAAGGAGAACTTATGGAAGAGATGTTATGTGTTTTGAATGCAAGGAACCTGGACATATAAAAAATGACTTTCCAAAGGTTAAGAAAGATGAAATACCAAAGAAAGCTAAAAAGGGTCTTATGGCAACTTGGGATGATTCAGAGTCCGAAGATGATTCTGATGGAGAACGTGCTAACGTAGCACTCATGGCTAAATCCAACGACGTTCTATCAGAAGGAGAACCTTCAGACTCTGACTACGAAAGAGAGGTACTTTCTTCCCTATCTCGCTCTGAACTTGAAATAGGATTATATGAACTTATGGAAAGATATCAAACTTTTCGAAGAAAAGACAAAACTTTGAAAAAGAATCTTGTGGTTCCTTCAGAAGATCTTACTAAAAGCAAACAAACCATCCTTGAATTAAATAAAAAACTACTTTCTCTAGAAAATTCAAATACTACATTAAAAAGTAAAGTCTCTAGGTTAGAAGAAGAAATCACCTCTAACATAACCAATACTAATGAAGTAGTCAAGTATGATAGAGCTTTCCAACGCTTTCTCGCTAAAAGCATAGACAAAAGCAAAATGGGTTCAATGATATATGGAGTCAGCAGAAATGGTAACAGGGGTCTGGGATATTCAGGACCATCACAACCATATGATGAGACCAAGAGTATCAAGATAATACCTCTATCCAAACACTTTGTGCCCTCTGGCACTATCTTAAAATGTTCTGAACAAAAAGGTTCAAAATCGATCACTACACAAACACTAAAGAAAAATCCTAAACTTAAACACTATGAACAAGTTCCACACTATTATCCTAATATAACGAAGTCCAAAGGTGTCAGAACCTCTGGAAAAACTAATGTGAAAGGACCCACAAAATGGGTACCTAAGAATGAGATAGTTTATGTTGCAGACATCCTTAATGGAACCATTGAAACACCAGTCATGGTACCTGGATAGTGGATGCTCGCGACACATGACGGGAGAAAGGCATATGTTCCAAGATTTGAAACTTAAACTTGGAGGTGTCGTCGGTTTCGGAGGAAATCAGAAAGGAAGAATTATTGGCTCCGGAACTATTGGAAATGGTAAGCTTCCTTCTATTAATAATGTTTTGTTAGTTGAAGGTCTAATGCATAATCTATTGTCAATTAGTCAACTTAGTGACAATGGTTATGACGTTATTTTTAATCAAACATCCTGTAAAGCTGTAAGTCAAAAGGATGGATTTGTCCTGTTCAACGGAAAGAGGAAGAACAATACCTACAAAATTAAATTATCAGACTTAAAACATCAAAATGTAAAATGTCTTCTTTCTGTAAATGAAGAGCAATGGGTCTGGCATAGACGCCTTGGTCATGTTAGCCTGAGAAGAATTTCTCAGCTGAACAAGCTAGGTCTTGTCAGAGGCTTGCCAAATCTAGAGTACGCTTCAGATGCTCTTTGTGAAGCATGTCAGAAAGGTAAGCTTTCAAAAACTTCTTTTAAAGCAAAGAATATTGTTTCCACCTCTAGACCGTTAGAACTTCTTCACATTGATCTCTTTGGACCACTAAAAACTACCTCTATCAATGGTAAGAAATACGAACTTGTCATAATTGATGATTATAGTCGTTGGACATGGGTGAAATTCTTAAAACACAAGGATGAGTCACATTCTGTGTTTGCTTCCTTCTGCACTCGAGTACAAAATGAGAAAAATTACAAAATCATCAAAGTCAGAAGTGATCATGGTGGAGAATTTGAAAACAAAGACTTTGAAAATCTTTTTGATTCACATGGGATATCCCATGATTTTTCTTGTTCTAGAACTCCACAACCAAATGGAGTTGTAGAAAGAAAGAACAGTACTTTACAAGAAATGGCTTGCACCATGATCTAAGAAACTGACATGGCTAAGCACTTTTGGGCAGAAGCAATTAACACAGCATGTTATATTCAAAATAGAATCTCTATTAGACCTATCTTGAATAAAATGCCTTATGAATTGTGGAAGAATAAAATTCCCAACATTTCCTATTTTCATCCATTTGGATGTACTTGTTTTATGTTAAACATTAAGGAGAATCTTGACAAGTTTGATTCCAAAGCACAAAAGTGTCTGCTGTTAGGATACTCTGAACGCTCAAAAGGATACAGAGTTTATAACACAGAATCACGGATTGTGGAAGAATCAATCCATGTTAGATTCGATGACAAGCATGACTCTGAAAAGTCAGAGCTAGTTGAAAAGCTTGGAGGTTTGGAAATTAGCTTCTCAGAACCTAAAGAAAAGGCAGATGAAGTCAAAGACCAGAAAGATCCTACGCCGGATACCACTGATGTAACTCCGAATACTCCACATCAAAAGAAAAGAAGAATGTCTACATCTCATCCTGAGGAACTAATTCTTGGTAGCAAGGATGCTCCAGTCAGAACCAGATCAGCATTCAGACCATCAGAAGAAACACTCTTGGGACTGGTGTCGTTAATCGAACCAGCTACAATTGAAGAAGCTCTTATGGACAAGAACTAGGTTCTGGCTATGGAAGAAGAACTGAATCAATTCTCAAAGAATGATGTTTGGGATCTAGTTCCAAAACCTAAGAATGTTCATGTTATTGGAACCAAGTGGGTATTCAGGAACAAGCTAAATGAGAAGGGAGAAGTTGTCAGAAACAAGGCACGACTTGTTGCTCAAGGATATAGTCAACAAGAAGGAATTAATTACAATGAAACCTTTGCTTCGGTCGCCAGACTTGAAGCTATACGATTATTAATTTCTTTTTCAGTAAATCATAACATCACCCTATATCAAATGGATGTTAAGAGTGCATTCTTAAATGGTTATATATCAGTAGAAGTCTATGTCAAACAACCTCCTGGTTTTGAAAATTAAAAAAAATCAGATTTTGTTTTTAAACTCAAAAAGTCACTCTATGGTTTAAAACAAGCTCCTAGAGCTTGGTATGATAGATTGAGCAAATTTCTTTTAGAAAAACACCTTTACCAGAGGAAAGGTTGACATAACTCTCTTCTATAAAACAGATAAGAATGACATTCTTATAGTTCAAATCTATGTTGATGATATTATTTTTTGGTTCTGCTAACCCCTCTTTATGTGAAGAATTTTCAAAGTTAATACAAGCAGAATTCGAAATGAGTCTGATGGATGAGTTAAAGTTTTTTCTGGGTATTCAAATTAATCAAAAACCAGAGGCCACTTACATTCATCAAAGTAAGTACACAAAAGAACTTCTGAAGAAATTCAACATGATGGACTGTAATACAGCTAAAACACCAATGCATCCAACATGTGTCATGGGAAAAGAAGAAACAGGAGTTAAGGTTTGTCAGAAGCTCTATCATGGTATGATAGGCTCTCTCTTATATCTAACTGCTTCTAGACCTGATATATTATTCAGTGTACATTTATGTGCTAGATTCCAATCAGAACCAAGAGAATCTCATTTAACTGTTGTTAAACGAATTTTAAGGTATCTGAAAGGAACAACTAACCTTGGCCTGATGTATGAGAAAACATCAGAGTACACTCTTTCTGGTTACTGCGATGGAGACTATGCTGGAGATAGATTGGAAAGGAAGAGCACACCTGGAAACTGTCAGTTCCTAGGAAACAATATAATCTCATGGTCAAGCAAGAGGCAATCTACAATTGCTCTCTCTACAACAGAAGCTGAATACATCTCCGCTTCTCTATGCAGTACATAAATGCTTTGGATGAAAAATCAGCTGAAAGACTATCAGATATATGAGAGTAACATTCCTATCTTCTGTGATAATACTGCTGCTATTTGTTTAAGTAAAAAATCCAATTTTACATTCTAGGGCTAAACACATTGAAATAAAACACCATTTTATCAGAGACTATGTTCAAAGGGGAACCTTATGCTTAAAATTTATTGATACAGACCATCAATGGGCTGATATATTTTCAAAACCCTTAGCTGAAGATAGATTTCAAATTGTTTTAAAACATCTAAAAATGGAGTACAGTTCAGAATGAGATTATTTCAGAACCAAATATGTTTAGTCAGAGGAAATAAGTATTTTTAAAATCATCAGAATCACTTTTGTGAGATGTGTCTCAGTTCTGATAAATTTTTCTTCTAAATCAGGTCTGACGTGTCATTAGAAAATAATTTTTGCTTGTGATTAGATTATATCTAATTAACTATATATATTCAAATCAAACAAATAGTAATTTTCTTGGGATTGACTCAAAACTTCATTACATTTATTCACTTACTTATCCCCTGTACGGTATCTATCTCTTTAAATTTTCAAAAACCATTCCTATTCCCTCTTTCACTCAAAAGAAAACCCTAAAACCCTAAATCTCTCTCTCTCTCTCTCTCCCTCGAACAAACTCAATCCCTGTTCTCATCCTCTCCGATCTTAACTATTATCATGACAAACATCAATCAACGAGAAACTATTCTCCTCTCCAAAGAAGTTGAAGCGTCACTGAATGCCTCTCAAGAGCTACCGACTTCATCTATCATACCTTCTACCACCTCCACAACCACCGTGACGATCACCTCAACTCCATTATCTCTTCCCACTATCAATGCAAACCATGTAGCACAGAGAAATTCCTCTGTTACTTGTGTTGTGCATGAAAATGAACTAATCATTCGAAAAGAGCTGGATGTCGACTTCGACAATCTTCGCGATAATGGGTTTAACCTAATTGATCAACTAAATACTCAAGGATGGAAAAGTTACTTTAAAAGACTCAGAGGTCCAACCTTTGATGACCTAGTAAAGGAATTCGGAGACATACTGAAACAGACAATCTTCATGTTGTATCTTTTGTTATGGATCAAAAGATCATTATCACTAAAAAATCTATTTCAGACCTACTAGGGATGCAATTCTTGGAAGCAAAAAGAGTTTATGGAAAAACTAAAATATCTGACTCTGTCATCAACAAAGCAATTTTCAAAAATTATCTACCTGGGACTACAGAGTACAAAAGCAAGAATCTGCGTGACAATCTGAGAATCTGGAATAAAATTATTCTTGGATGTAAGATCCAAGACCTCCAAAGAGTGCTGCAGATTTCTTCAACACAAATCAAAATTGCATGTTGTACTACTTGTACAAGAATGAGAAAATGTGTCTTCCATCCATTCTATTCTACTACCTGAGAGATATGGTGCGCAAGACAAGAACAACAACTTCACCGGATAGGAAGATTGTAAACTATATTCCTTTTGGAAGACTTCTCTCTGATATCCTAGTTGAGTGCGGTAGATTGGAGTATCTAGTCAAGGAAGCTATGTACACAGACTATCTGACTGGTAAAGTAGGAGAAGTTTTCAATGCTGTGAACCTTAAGCATATGAAAATGATTACAAGTGTTGATCTAAAACCCATATCTATCCCTCACAACACTGTGATCGAAAATAGACGTCCAGTAACGAACTACCCCTACTATCGCAAAGAAGATAATCCAACAGTAATTGCTTCGTTTGTGGCTATAATGAGAGAAGAAGGGCATGACATTCCAAAATCCAGAGTTGAAGATGTGGTTCCTAAATCAAAATACATTACCAGGAGTAAGAGGAAGCAAACTGAAGAGGATGCTGAGCTTAAGAAGAAGAAAAAGGATGAAACTGAAACCTCCAAAACTTCTAGACTGGAAACTCTTCTTCTTGAGAAAATCAATAAATCGGTTGTCAATTCTTCTGGATCTATGAATGTCACTGATACTCTTACTGCACCATCATCATCTCAAACCACCGTCATTCCTACCTCCAATCCACAGGTGAAGTTTAAACCACCATCTTTTTCAATTCCTCCTCCAACTACCACTATCCAATCTTTACCCAACTCATCAATCAGTACCCCTATCTCGACTGAAACAGTTCCTACCTACACTTCGTCAATAACTTCGTCAATCATTCAGCCAAATAAACAAAGTTCCATGAACCTAATCTTTTAATCTCAAACCCTCAGTATTGAGTCTATCTCTGAGGATACAAATTTTGAATCTCTAGAGATTGTCACCCCTGAATCACTCATAGACTCAGACACTATAGAAGTGACATCTCCTGCTAATCAACAAATCATTGAACATGCTCCTACTGAGATCGTTTCATCTCAGCAAACACCACCTGAAACAAATTATGCCACACCTGACCTTGCTTTGGTTATCTATAACATACCACCTCCAAAATCTTTTGAAGAATGCATAGGTCAATTCAGTGAAAAGGCATTAAACAAGTTTGCTAACCTAAGAAAATATTTCAACGTAAGTGCTAAGCCCTTGGAGCTTGAAAGCTCATGTCAAATCTTCCAGAAATGGTTGGATAGTGAACTTACAAGAATTGTCAGCTTCTCAGACGCAACCATCACTGTTGGAATTCAACGGGCAAGGGAAAAAGAAGAAGCTGAAGAGCGAATCAAGGTACTTAAGTTCTTGGCTGCAAAACAGAAAGAAGTTGAAGCAAGACTTCTTTCAGAAAAGGCTGCTGAAGAAGCCAGAATAGCACAAGAAGATGAAGCCATGGAAAAGGCCAAGCAGGATGCTGCAGTTGTTTCTACATCTAATCCTGCTGTAAAGCGTTTGGAAGAAGCAATTGGAGAAATCAGAGAAGAACAACAGAAGTTCAGAGAAAACTTTGAGGAACAAAAGACTATCAATGCTACTCTTCAGGGCATGCTTTAGAAGATATGGGACAAGATGTCCTCTGGAAGCACCTAATTCTTATGTCTCTTTTGTCCTTAAGACTTTAGATCTTTGTTTTTCACCCTTTCACCACTAATCTTTTTGATCAATGACAAAAAGGGGGAGAAGTAATATGAATGTGAATATTTTGATTCCATAGTCAATCTCTGAAAAACAACGCTGTTTACATGCTAACAGATAAACTGTTATTTCTATTAGAGTGTTTTTCTTTTTCAGGAATTCTGATCCAAATCAAGCTTTATTGAGAAAATCAGAACTCTGCTGAAAAGAGAATCAAGACTAAGAGCTCATGACCTAGTAAAATTAGGGGGAGCCCAAGCTCAAAAATTCATCAAGTCTAAGACTCATGGGGAGTACTTCATATGAAGGATAAGCTAGCTTTAAAATATGTTATTTTCCCTGCATTATATATACCAAAATTGTGTCATCAAAATACATAGTTTTGTCATCATAAAAAAGAGGGAGATTGGGAGAACAAGATTTGGTTCTGCAATTTTATCTCTAAGTTTTGACGATATCAAATGAGTATTTCTGTATGAACAATTTTGTACAACTAATGTTTGTTATTTGTGAGAACTTAACAAACAGGTTATGCTTCCGTAAATTGGCGTGAACACAATGCTTAAAGGAAAATACTTCGCCTATACACTTAAGAAGCAGAACTCAACTCAAGAAAATATAATGTTCATAAAACTCTGATACAAAAGAGAAAGAGAACGAGTTCTGAAGATCTGAAGATAAAGATTCTGATTAAACGAAGTCCAGATGCTGATACAAAAGAAAAAGAGAACGAGTTATGAAGATCTAAAGACATAGGTTCTGATAGAACGAAGTCCAGATGCTGAAGACTTATGCTCTCTGATCAAGGTTCTGAAGACCTAATTAAGTCTCTATTCATGCTTCAACCAGATACTATCAGAAGCCTCTAAAGATATGAAGACAACGCACCAAGCGAACAAGGTTCTGAAGGCCAAGTGCTGAAGACTCTGAAGACGCTGCTCTAAGGATTTGAAGACTTGAAAATCTCAAGAACCTAGCTGTGTTTTTCCTACTTACTCATGCTCGTAAAAATCCTTTGAAGTTGAGAAGCCAAGAAGACAAAGCTACATAGTACAGTTGTACCTTAATCAAAGTGAAAATATCTGGGTAACAGTGCAACAGTACAAACGAAGTTATTCTGACAAAGCAGGGCGTGCAGCACGCAAAATTTTTTATCTGTCCTCACACTTCTAGCCGCCAGCCTAGCTTGCTATAATGATTACACTTCAACGGCTCTTTCTACACGGCTATATAAAGAAGCAAAAGACTTGAAGAAAGAGACACACGAATGCTACTGCAATACTCTTTCTAACTGAAATCTTTCTTAAGTCATTCTGGTCGAAACTTGTTTACATTTTCAGCTTGTATATGAAGCACATTTCTGTAAACGTAACTTATTCAAACTTAGGTTTGTGTTCCTTGAGATAGACCCTGTGGTGGTATTTCTTGAGAAGTCTAAGTCGTGAGTCTTAGAGGTTGTTCCTTGAGTAAGACCGTGTGGTTGTATTACTTGAGAAGTCTAGAACTTGAGAGTTTTAGAGGTTGTGTTAGTCGCCAGCGTTTTGGCTAGTGCATTGTACTGATTTGATTGAATAGTGGATTAAGACCTCGTTGAGAGAGGCAAAATCACCTTGGCGGGTGGACTAGACTAACTTGAGTGTTTCTCAAGTGAACTAGTATAAACATAACGTGTTATCGTGTTGTGATTCAAAAAGAGTTTTTATTTATAAAAGAAAGAGTCTTATAAAAAATAAGTTTTCATAAAAGAAACAATTTTATTTTGAAAAACCAATTCAAACCCCCCTTTCTTGTGTTTTTCACACCTTCAAAGCCTGCTCTCACGGGACGGGTTGCCCGTTGGCAGATGTTATTATCAGAATACGACATCGAGTACCATGCTCAGAAAACCATAAAAGGAAGTGTTTTAGCCGATCATTTGGCTCATCAACCGATTGACGATCAGGAATCAGTCAGATTTGACTTCCCAGATGAATATGTCATGTACTTAATGTAGCGCGGTTTTTGTGGTTTCGAATCACTATCGCTTTGGTACTATAGTTCGATTCATTTTTTATCCTTTTGTGAGCTGATTAAGGAAGGGAAATAGATGTCTCCAATTAACCCTACTTGCATACTGAGTTTAAACAGGTGACTGTTGGTTTACAGATGCTATCAAATAGGGGGGCTTATCTTAGGTTATTTCGCCTAAAGTATCTTGTCTGTTCGTGAGGCTTGGTATAGGAGGGTACTGAATTTAGAGTGTTTGATTCGTGTGCTCGCTAAGATTTCGCAACCTTATGTCTACGTATTCCCGTTTAACGAAACAGGGAAATCAGAGCGATCGTAGTTCCTCCTATTCTATGGGAGGATAAAGGTGTTTTTGGTGTCTTGATCAAAGCCCAAGATTGAAGCTAAATGTGATTTGTATCTTGTTCAAAGCCCAAGATGTGAAGCTAAAAGGGATTTGTATCTTGTTCAAAGCCCAAGATATGAAGCTAAAAGGGGTCCTGACTGAGAGGGAATTTGTCATCTCTAAAGAGGAGTTGTTGATGTTTTGTATGCTGTGAGTAAAGCATGACTTGATGCTAAGAGGTTGATTGACTCAACAAGGGATTTCTTTATACAAAGCCTAAGAGGAGGCTGAAAGGTTGACTTTTCTGGGGAAAATGTTCTTTCTGTCTTGTACAAAGCCCAAGATTGAGGCTAAAAATGAGTTTGACTCCGTTGGGGAGAATTTGTATGTATCTTGTATAAAGCCCAAGATGGAGGCTAAAAGTTGACTCAATAAGAGAATCTGAGAAAAGGGATTAACTCAACAAGAGAATCTTTTATACTCAACAAGAGAGTGTTTGTTATGTGTCTTGTACAAAGCCCAAGACGGAGGCTAAAGGTTGACTCAACAAGAGAATATTTTATACTCAACAAGAGAGTGATTATTTGTGTCTTGTACAAAGCCCAAGACGGAGGCTAAAGGTTGACTCAACAAGAGAATCTTTTATACTCAACAAGAGAGTGATTTATTGTGTCCTGTACAAAGCCCAAGACGGAGGCTAAAGGTTAATTCAACAAGAGAATCTTTTATACTCAACAAGAGAGTGCTTTTTCTGTCTTGTACAAAGCCTGAGATGGAGGCAAAAAGGGATATTGACTCAACAAGATAGTCTGAAAAGGTTAGCTCCACTGGGGAGAGTCATTGTATAAAGCCCAAGAGCAGGCTATCTTACTGCTGAGGATTATTGAGATCCCTAGGCAGGTCCAAGTAGAGAGCTCTCCTGAGAGAAGCCGTGTTTCTTCCTATGTTTAGAGACAAATTGAGAATGTCTTTGAGACTCAAGGGGCTTAGACTATCCAAGTCTACTGGGTGTGTCTTTGTATAATGCCCAAGAGGAGGTAACTGTTTACGGGAAGAAGATCTAGACTCATTTGAAAGACTGCTCTAGTAAGATGACTAGTTTCTATTCCTATACCTTTAAGAGGTCGTCGGGACAATTTGTACAAAGCCCAAGAGAAGGCAGAAGAAACTTTTAAGAAGCCGAAGGGAAAATTTGTACGAAGCCCAAGAGGAGGTTATCTTCGCGGAGGAAGAATCATTACACGAAGCCTAAGAGGAGGCTGTAAAAACTTCTAAGAAGCCGAAGGGTCCTTGTACAACGCCCAAGAGGAGGCAGGGATGCTTTTAAGAAGCCCGTGGGTCTCAAACCTGGAAGATTCAAGAAATGCTATTCACCGATAATAGATCATTTAGTGAAAGTTCTGAGATTTGGAGGAATTCAAGAAATGCTATTCACCGAGAATAGATCAACTCTGGGGGGAGAATTCCTTTGACAATTTCTAGGGTTACAGTCTGAGAAAAGGTTTACTGAGAATACTGCCTTTCTCTTTGTTCCATATTGTTTAACCCCAAGAGGAGGGAAGACTGTATCTGGAATCCTATGGGGGATCTAGTTTTGCTTGTTATCAAGAGTGACCAACGAGGTTTTACCGGGTTCTAGACGTAGTTGCCGGGGAAAAGTCTAAATAACTATACTAGTATATATACAGTTGATATATGACAAGTATATTAAAGGTTATGAAAGAAGACTTACAGTGAAACAGCCCCACAATACAGATATATATATATATATATGAAAGCGGGTAAAGAAAGCGGATAAACACTTACTCGGTTGTAGAGCTTCCATGATGTTTGGTTAGTTGTTCAACAAAGAAAATTTGATAACAACAATATATTTGAATTCAAAATCAAAGGAGAAAGTATTTTGAAAAGAGATTGGGGCTTACAGCTCAATCAGAGGCCCAAGTTTTAACAGTGATCGCACCGTTGTTTTGAAATTGTACATGGTCTTATACAAGTGACTGAGGCCCAAAAAGATTTTCTATACAAAGGGATGTGTCTTACACTCTCTCAATAGGCCCAAAGTTTATTTAAAGAAAATAAATGGGACTTACGACACGAGGGTAGGCCCAGTTGACTTTGATTTTTGAACTGGCGATCGCGCCGAGATTTTTGGCGTATCAGGACTTATACAATATCTGAGACCCAAATCATTTTGGTTCAAAACAAAGGGGTTGGGTCTTACAATCTATTAGAGGCCCAAAGTTGTTTAAAGAAAAGAAAATGGGGCTTATAACACAAGGGTAGGCCCAGTTGGTTTTGATTTTGATTGGGCGATCGCACCGAGGTTTTTGAAAACACAGTGGGACTTATACAATGACTGAGGCCCAAAATTATTTATGTTTTCACAAGGCGTTGGGTCTTACACTCTATTAGAGGCCCAAAGTGTTTGAAAAAAGATTTGTTTAGGGTGATTAAAATCAAAACCCTAAATTTATTTCAAAATGTATTTTAATTAAATAAAAATTCAATTAAAATGGTCAAAATTATCAAACATGTGTGAAAAATAAGTTATGACCTTGGATTAATGTTTGAAAAATCATGTTTTTATCCACAAAATGATTGGGAACCAATTAATTTTGGAAAATCAAGAGAGAAAAAATATTTTAAATGTCAAAAACAAATAAAAGATTAATTCTTTGTAAAAATATCAAATATATGAAACAAATAATATTTTTGGGAAATTTTGGTAAAATAAAATATTTTACCATTTTTGTGAATTATTAAAAAAAGAATCAACTCAAAATCATTAAAAACTAAAGAGAAATTAATTTTTCAATCAATTAAATAAAATCACAAAAATTCAAATATTTAAAAATTCAAAAAAGGGCGCCAAGAACACCAAGTTCTTGCCCGCGCCCTCTGCTTTGCCCAGATTTGCGTTTTCCATCCAATCTCACTGAATACTTGATGAAATCACACAATCCACATATCAATCTGCTCGTTTTCACCTCACGATCATGTCCATGGTCTTTAATTTCATTTATTTTAAGCATGGAATAAGAAATTAAGACAAAACCTCAAGAACCCTAAAATTTGCATGAAGGCTGAGAATTTTGATACACGATTCAAACAAAGCAATTAATTGAGGGGAAACATTCTATGCATGATCATGAACATTTGGCAAAAGTATTGTGCTAGGAAATATGCATAGGTTAAGAGATGAACAAGTTTAGGCTTACTTGAAGGTCGTGACAGCAAGAGCAGTGTGATTTTTGAGTTGGATGTGTTACAGATGAGTTGTGATGATCTGAATAGCTTCCCTACACCATATGGAATGTGTCTGGATGCTTGGACTTGATTGGAAATGGCTGGATCACTTCATGGCATCTCAACTGCAACTTGGTTGAAAACATGAGCAACTGGCCGGTGATTTTGAGAAATCAGTGTTATAGTTGTGTGTTTAGTGTTTGGATCACTTTTATATGATGTTTATGAGGTGTGTGTGTGATTGGATTGGTTGGAATTGCTCTCAAACTCAAAACCCGATAGTGACTTGCTTTGGAAGGCAAATTTGGAAGTGAGAAGGTGATTTTGAGGAAAGCATATGTTTGATGGCTTCGGTGTACTTAAATTGAGCACAAATGAGCTCTATTTAGAGTAGACAAAGTTTGTTTTGCAAGCAATAGTGAATGGCAACTGCTACAGAGGTTTGGCAAATGTTGATCAATAGGAATCTAAGTCTCCTCTATCCATTGACTAGAGGTTAGAGCACAGGCCTTTGGTTCCCTAGTTCAGAGATCATCCTTGACTCATTCAGTTAGAAAAGGTTCAGTCCATGCCACCTTGTGCATCTATTAAATGCTCCAAAACAAAATTGGAGTCTTGTCCCCTTTTTAGGCATTTTAGGTTTGGCATGCTATTTTTAGTTCCAAAGACATGGGAGGCTTATGGATCAGAGTTGGTTCCTCCTTGATCTCCCCCTGAGGTGTTCAGATGGATAAACTTGTTTGTCATTCGGACAAATTGCCCAAATCGAGCAAAATGCGCAAATCTGCCTTGTTATGACAGTTGCAGTAAGACATGTTGCCATTGTCACAACTCTTAGCTCAGGTTGAGTTTGATGGGGTTCTTGGACATTTTGGAAAACTCTCATATGATACAACACATGTGTGATCATAGTTTGTTTTGATACTTTTTGGATCCAAGTGAAAAATGCCCTTACTTTTTGGAAAAAGTGAAACAGATTCTGACTTAGTGAAAATTTCACTAAGTGTTGGAAAAAGTGACATTTCATGTTTTCAGCCATTTTGATCCACCCATAACTCAAAATCCATGATGAATTGGAATGAGGTGTAGTTGACACTTTTAAATTATGCCATGAGATCTACAAATCCATCTTTGGATCATCCAAAATGGTTGCTGGGATCTCAAGTTATGATTCTTGGAAGTTGATACCCTAGCCACTTTGTTCCATAACTTAGAAAAATTCTAAGTTTTTATGGTTACCCCTTTTACAAGTTATCCCACTTTCTTTGGTTTTTCTTGATGAATGATGATTCCAATCACACATTAACATCATTTTAGGGTCAAGGAACCATAATTGTGAAAAATCTCAAAATGTCAAAGTTGACTTTTGTGCACAGTTGACTTTTTGTCAGATGAATTCCAAACTGTGCAATCCTCTATGAAATCAAGTCCTTGACCTAAATCAAACTTGATGGACATGTTATATGGGTGTTATAGGGTGTATTGAAACATGTCCCAAGGTTTGGGAGCATGTCTTGGTCAAAAGTCAAAGATGCAGTTGACTTTTTCCTCAAAACCCTAATTGTGATCCAGATGAAATTGAAACTTGTGAATCAAGCTTCTTGGATCAATCCATTATTGCAAATGGATCAATGTAATGTACTTGAGGCCCTCAAACCATGTCTTGAGGTCTTGGCTCATGTTTTGTCTCAAGAGTCAACTTAGGGGTGAATTAGGTCAAGAAACCCTAATTCCTGATTTTTGATGAATGCATCCCCTGAGGCTAAATTGACTTGATGATTGGGTCCAAGAGGTTCCTTGGAGTATCTTTAGTTATGCTTTGAAGCATTGGCTCATGCCCAGAGGAAAATTTCCATCTGGAGGCCTTGGTCGACCAAAACCCTAATTTGGTGACACTGGCGATCTTGAGGCTTAATCCACTTGGAATGCTGTAACCTTGTGCTTGATTCTTGATGTGGGAGTCCTATTGATCCTTTGTGGGTATTTAAGAGGTTTAGACAAGTTAAAGATCATTTCATTCCTTGATTGATCTTTTGTCTAAGTGCTCTGAGAGGGCTCAAAACCCTAATCTTTGATGGTAGAGAATGCCTAACAATTCCTGAGGAGATTGATGAGGCATGTAAGTACATCCATATTGTGATGATGGTTTACACAATGATGGGAAATCTTAGTGGTCAAAATTTGGGGTATGACAGATGCCCCTATTTAATCTTCTTGGACCCGAAGGTGTGAATGGCGAAGGTATTCAGGCATTCGGGGTGCAAGAGTATTAAATATCAGAATACCTAAAATTTTGACAGTGGTTATGAACGGCAGTTTACCCATCCATCTTCTTTTGCTAAGCAATGATGCTTAGAAAAGGTAGAAACTTCCCCTCGATCCTGGTCTTCAGCCAAGGAACTGGTCTCAGTTTTTGATATAAACTTCCCCTCGATCCTGGTTTCCTACTAAGGAACTGGTCTTAGTTTCTGATATAAACTTCCCCTCGATCCTGGTTTCCTACCAAGGAACTGGTCTTAGTTTTTGATATAAACTTCCCCTCGATCCTAGTTTCCTACCAAGGAACTGGTCTTAGTTTCTTTTGTCAATAAACTTATTTGACAAGGGGCGCTATTTGTAGCGGTTTTCCTCAAACTTCTCGCCGAGTTGACTCGAGAGATGCCATTTGACGAAGAAAGAGTTTTGATGTCAGACTTGCTGGGGAACCCATTTGTCTGACCGATAGAGGTGTTCAAACTTCTCTGTTAGAAATGCCATTTGTTGACTCTACTGGGGAAAATGAGTCTCTTGGGAGACTGCTTTCTGCTTGGGGATACTACATCATACTTTTCCTCGAGATCTTCTCGGGGAAATGCCATGTGATGCAATCCAATTTTGAGGTACTGATGACCTTTTCATCAGCGAATTTTCCGGAGAAAAACTGCTATGTTACCGAATCTTCGGTTTAAGAGGCTTTCTCTGGGGATTTTCCTTAATCCGAGAAAACGAAGATATCACCTTCAATGGCGAAGGGTGACGTTTGTCGAATGCCTTATGGTTTTTCAGAGGTTCAAGTTATCAAAGTGGTCGAGGACCGACTTCAATCCAGAAATAAACTAGAAGAGAGATTGCTTAGATGATTCGTTTCCTGACGAGGAAAGAACCGACAACTAGATTGACGAGGACTTTATCACTTGGGGATAAGACCGACCAGAGTGATAGTGATGTGATATGATTATGAATGCAAATCAATAATGCATGAAGTATATATGTATATGCTGACAAAACTGACACGACATACAAATTAGTTGATGAACGCGACTGGATACTCGGCCACTGCAGGGGATTGAGACGTATCACTTGGTTCATGGTAGCAATTCTGCCTTGCTTAGGAGAGATGGTCCCGTGGGGAAAATCGTTGGTCGAGCTTAGGAGATAAGAACTCTGCCGGGAGTGTCAGATAAAACATGGTCTCTGGCACATCTGATCCTTCGTTCAGGCGTACTGGTTTAGAAGGAATACTTTGATTCTGCCCTTTGAGGTTCGATTACTTCTGGAGAAGCGATCGATGTTCCTTTGATGTTCAACAGTCAAAAGAAATTGCCATCTTTATTTTAAAAAGCAGAAAAAGATTTAACAAGTAAATTCATTTTCGTTTTATTTCAAGAATCGTTAATCATGTTAAAAAAAACGTCATTCTGTAAAGCTAAAACAAATGAGAATTGCAAACTGTTAGTACTGTTATTGGCAGCAATTTTGGTAAAATAATGTGTTTGTTCAAGATGTCATGTGTGATGTCTTAACATGTGCTTCTAACATTCTGCAGGTGAAATGTTGGTGGTGTTTGTTAGTATTGCAGACTAGGTGCATGATGTCAAACACGATGTTCTGACATCAGTTGACAGAACTTCCAGTTCTGGTTTTAGGTTTTATTTGCTGTGTTTGGGTGTTTATGTTATCTGATTGCGGCGAAATTTACTGAGGTGGTATTATATTGGAGTGTTATTTTTGGAGGCAATATGTTTATGAAGAATAGGGAGTTGCTATTTTCATGCATAAAGATTTGGAGATTAATTTGCATTTAAATCAAATCTGTGATTTTTTTCTGCCCTTGCCCAAGTATCTGTTTCTATTTAAAGGAGTCTCAACCCTACTTGGAAGTGACGAAGACAAGAGATTGTGCGCTGAGTATCAAGTATTAGGGTTTGTGTTTTTGTTTAATTATTGTGAGCAATTCATTCATCTGTTGGATGCTTGAATTGGACTGATTGTTTGAGTTGTAATTTGTCCACTCTAAGCTTTTAAGCACGAGTGTTTGTTCTTGATTGAAGCTTTTAAGCAAGATCAAGGTGTGTCTTTGAAGTGTGATCTTCTATTCTTTGTAATTGTTCTATTGTTATCACTGATGTGATCGAGGGGGAGTGAGAGGTGTCTCATATCTAAGAGTTTCTTAGATAGAAGTGTCATTGGGTAGTGATTAAGTGAGTAAATTGTCAACTGGTGTGTTGACTGTAGAATCTACAAATTGATACTACTAATAGTGAATTTCCTCCTTGGCTTGGTAGCCCCCAGACGTAGGTTGTTAGACCGAACTGGGTGAACAATTCTCTGTGTTCATTTATTGCTTTTAAGTGCTGTTACTTTTACTGTCTTGTTCATACAACAGATATTGATGTTGTGACATCTCACTTAACATTACATATCTGATACCAGAATTTCAATTGGTATCAGAGCAAGTCATCCTGCTCTGTATCTGGGTGAGATCTAGGGTTGTTACTTTCTGGTGCAATGGACAGGGAGAGTGGTGGATTTGTGAATAGACCCGCTATTCTAGATGGATCAAATTATGACTATTGGAAACCTCGCATGGTTACCTTTTTGAAGTCTTTAGATAGTAGGGCTTGGAAGGCTGTTTTGAAAGAATGGAAACATCCTGTCAGTGTGGGAGAAGATGGTCAGTCAAAGCTGAAACCTGAAGAAGATTGGACCAAGGAAGAAGATGAACTTGCTCTTGGGAATTCTAAGGCCTTGAATGCCTTATTTAATGGTATTGACAAGAACATTTTCAGGCTGGTCAACACATGTGAAGTGGCTAAGGAGGCTTGGGATATCCTGAAAACAACTCATGAAGGAACTTCCAAGGTCAAGATGTCAAGACTTCAGCTGCTAACAACAAAGTTTGAAAGTGTGAGGATGAAAGATGAAGAGACCATTCATGACTTTCACATGAATATTCTTGAACTGTCAAATGCTTCTAGTGCCCTAGGAGAGAGAATGTCTGATGAGAAGCTGGTGAGAAAAATTCTCAGATCTCTCCCCAAGAGATTTGAAATGAAGGTGACTGCTATAGAGGAAGCTCAAGACATCAGCCAAATGAGGGTAGATGAATTGATTGGTTCACTTCAGACATTTGAATTAGGGTTGAATGATAGATCAGAAAAGAAGGCCAAAAGCATAACACTGATGTCTAGTTCTGAAAATGAAAAGAAAGAGTGTGATATTGAAACTCAGGAGGAGCTATCCAATGCAATCGTGATGCTGGGAAGGCAGTTTAATAAGGTGTTGAAAAGAATGGACAGGAGCTATAAACCTTATGTCAAGAACATCACATCTGACATCAACAGGTCAGGTGATCAGATAAAGAAAACCAAAGCAGAGGAGAAGCCTAATAATGACAAAGGAATCCAATGCCATGGTTGTGAAGGGTATGGTCACATCAGAGTTGAACGTCCTACATACCTTAAACAGAAAAAGGGTTTGTCTGTCACTTGGTCTGATGAGGACACTAAAAGTGAATATGAAACTGCTAAGCATGTCAGGGCAATGACTGGAGTATGTGAGTCTGATGATGATTCAAGTGATGGAGAGATTACCTATGAGGAACTAGCTGCATCATATAGAGAGCTATGTATCAGAAGTGAAGAAGTGTGTCAAGAAGGGGAGAACCAAAAAGAACTCATAATCCAACTGAAGGCTGACAAGGCTGAACTGGAGAATAAAGTCACTCTGCTGAAATCTAAACTTGATCAAATGTCCAAATCTGTTAGGATGCTGAACAGTGGAACTGACACTTTGGATGAAATCCTTCAAGCTGGAAAGATGGCAGGAGATATGACAGGGCTGGGATTTGATGATAATAAGAAGAAACCCATTACAGATGCTAGTTTATCTGGACTTAAACATAACATGTCCCATCAGATGTCTCAACATCATGGGAAAGTTCATGTTTCTTGACCTAATCATTTTGTGCCTCAACATCATGGGAGAAGACAGCCTCATCATCATGGCAGAAGACAGCCTCAACATCATGGGAGAAGACACCCTCAAGGGAGAAGACATCCCAACCATTTCAGAGGAGGATTTCAAAGATGGAGATGTCATTACTGTGGAAGGTTTGGTCACATAAAACCTTTTTGCTTCAGACTGCATGGACTTCCTGAACCTGATCCTCAACCTAGAACAAATCAAAGCATTCCTACAAATGGAAAACTATGGGTTCCCAAGGTTGCTGCTAACAGCTTGATAGCTCACATGTCTCTAAGAGATTCTACCATAGGAGATTGGTATTTTGATAGTGGATGTTCTAGACATATGACAGGTGACAAGAACTATTTGGTGGATATCAAATCTTACTTCACAAGTTATGTGACTTTTGGTGATGGAGCAAAGGGAGAAATCAAAGGGATTGGAAAGGTGAACTGTTCAGGAGTTCCTAATCTTGATAATGTGCTACTAGTTAAAGGATTGACAGTCAACTTGATAAGCATCAGTCAACTGTGTGATGAAGGGTTCAAGGTCAACTTCACAAACTCTGAATGTTTGGTTACTAATGAAAAGGGTGAAGTAACCATGAAGGGAGTCAGATCTCAAGACAATTGCTACTTGTGGGTTTCTCAAGATGGTAAAGGTAAACTGTGTCAGCAACAAGAAATGAAAAGGAGCACCTCCTTGAGAGATGTCAGAGGAATACCTAAGCTAAAGTTGGAAGAAGGAAGAGCTTGTGGTAAGCAAACTAAGAGTAAGATGTTACACCAGAAGGCTCAACATCTCACTACTTCAAAAGCATTGGAACTATCTCACTTGGACCTAAGGGAATCTAAGAGTGATGAGGAGATGATTAAACATTGTGTTCAGCAAATGCAGTCAGAATTTGAGATGAGTCTTGTTGGTGAATTAAATTATCTCCTTGGTCTGCAAGTCAAGCAAATGGAAGATTCAATCTTTCTGTCTCAAAGCAAGTATGCCAAGAATATAGTCAAGAATTTTGGAATGGAGAATGCTAGTCATAAGAGGACCCCTGCACCTACTCATCTGAAATTATCCAAAGATGAAAAAGGTGTGAGTGTTGATCAAAGTCTGTACAGAAGCATGATTGGTAGTTTGCTATATCTTACAGCTAGCAGACCTGACAGGTCCTTTGCAGTGGGGGTGTGTACCAGATTCCAAGTTGAACAAAAAGTCAGCCATATAAATCAGGTGAAAAGGATCCTGAAGTATGTGAATGGTACAAGTGACTATGGTATGATGTACAGCCATGGAACTGGGTCCAGGCTGAGTGGATTTTGTGATGCTGATTAGGCTGGAAGTGCTGATGACAGAAAAAGCACATCAGGTGGCTGCTTCTTTTTGGGAAGTAATCTTATTTCATGGTTTAGCAAGAAGAAAAATTGTGTGTCTTTATCTACTGCTGAGGCTAAGTATATAGCAGCAGAAAGTAGTTGTTCTCAACTAGTGTGGATGAAATAAATACTGTCTAAGTACAATGTCAAGCAGGATGTCATGACATTATGCTGTGACAACCTGAGTGCTATCAATATATCCAAGAATCCTATTCAACACAGCAGGACTAAGCACATTGATATACGTCATCACTTCATCAGAGACCTAGTAGAAGACAAAGTGGTTACCTGGGAACATGTTGCCACTGAAAGACAACTGGCTGACATTTTTACTAAGGCTTTAGATGTAAATCAATTTGAAAATTTAAGGGGCAAACTAGGTATTTACATATATGAGGATTTGTAGCAATTAAAGGATTTATGGAATGCTGCACTAAAGTACAGGATTATGATGATTTATCTTGAAGGAAAATCTGCAGATGTATTATGTGTGCAAGTTTATTTTTCTCTATGGTGTTCAGGTGTTTATGTTAACCTGAATAAACTGCTCTGGCTGTGCTCTATTGGGAGCCTCTTTAAGGACTTCTATGCACAATGAGTCCTTTGAATGGTGATGGGAAGATGATGTCTGAAATGAGGTTGTAACATCCCGATCGTTGATGATTATATTTGGAAGATGATTGAGATTGTGCATGTGGTGTTGGATGCTCAAGCATTATTATAAGAGGTGTTTATGAATATATGAATTAGAATGTGGAGATTCTGATCTTGTTTTTAGTATGTTCTGGAAAAGCATGACTACTAATTTTGAAGACTTCACTAGTATCAACAACTACTAGTGGATGTAATGGTAGAGGTATTATGTTAGATGATGTGATCTGATCAGAACATTTTTTTTGAAGAGATATTCTTTCTTCTGCTGCAAGTATCTCTTGATGAGATTGGATCTCAGTAAAGCTTTTAAGTAAGCTGAGAATTCTTGGAGTTTGTGAGCAGTGTCACACCAGTCTGGGTGCTTGGATGTGTTCTCCAGGAGTGGTAGTACAGTATGTGAATATGCTCAGCAAGTGTGTGAAGATCTGGTGCTCAAATGTTCATCTCCATCAAGAGCATTGGTTATCCATGACAGGGGGAGTACTTGTCTATGGATTTTGCTGCAAAGGTGTATATATTGTGAAGCTGGCATGCTGATCAAGCTTGTGGAGATTGGTTGCCTCTTATGAGGATATAATGTCAGATAACTTGCTTCTGAGGAGGAGTCTGAAGGACAGTTGGTGTCTGGGAGAATTTATTTTTCTCTGCAGATTTTGAAAGAACTCTGTGAGGGTCTTTGTTGATGGGAGATGTCACACTTGTCTTGGTGTGTGTTATTGATTCTAAGTAAGAGGAGGTTACTAAGAGTTTAGTGGAAGGCAGTGTGTTTGTGCTTCAGAGCTTGTGGATAATTGTGTGTTGTGCCTATACCTCTGATGTGAGTGTTGAAATAGTTTAGGTTTGCTTGGAGTTATCATCAAGGAACAAGGTTGTTTGTGTCTGAGAGAATCAAGTTGTTCTTTTCTGTAGTGAGTGTATGTCCTCATGGGGAGTTTTGATTTTGTGTGACAGAGGGAGTTGTGTACTTGTTTGTGGTGCTGCTGCATTGGTGCAGCCTGTACAAGGCTGGCTTGATTCTTAAGCAGCTTGTGTTCTTATACCTCTGGGGAGGTTGTGATGTTAGACAAGATGTCTTGACATTGTGGTGCCAGTGGTCTTGGAAGTATGGTTATGGTTCTGGATGTTCTAGCTTCATGAGGCTGATGGTGTGAACTAAGATTTTTTCATACTTCTTAGGATGGATATTGTCTGGGAGAATTTGTGCCGAACCTAGCTGAAAGAAGTAAGGTTTATCTAATTGTGACTAAAAAGGGGGAGAGTATGGTTTTCTAGTGTGCAGGTGCTGGTGTTCTTGGTTGTTTTTGCTCATGGGCTGAGGGGGAGCTTCTGTTATTTTTATGTTCAGTGTTAACTCAGAATGTTAGAGTGGTGTGTTTCTGCTGCAGGTATCTTTGATGTGTGCTGATATTGTTTTAGCCAAAATTAGGCAAAGGGGGAGATTGTTAGTACTGTTATTGGCAGCAATTTTGGTAAAACAATGTGTTTGTTCAAGATGTCATGTGTGATGTCTTAACATGTGCTTCTAACATTCTACAGGTGAAATGTTGGTGGTGTTTGTTAGTATTGCAGACTGGGTGCATGATGTCAAACACGATGTTCTGACATCAGTTGACAGAACTTCCAGTTCTGGTTTTAGGTTTTATTTGCTGCGTTTGGGTGTTTATGTTATCTGATTGCTGCGAAATTTACTGAAGTGGTATTATATTGGAGTGTTATTTTTGGAGGCAATGTGTTTATGAAGAATAGGGAGTTGTTATTTTCATGCATAAAGATTTGGAGATTAATTTGCATTTAAATCAAATCTGTGATTTTTTTCTGCCCAGGCCCAAGTATCTGTTTCTATTTAAAGGAGTCTCAACCCTACTTGGAAGTGACGAAGACAAGAGATTGTGCGCTGAGAATCAAGTATTAAGGTTTGTGTTTTTGTTTAATTATTGTGAGCCATTCATTCATCTGTTGGAAGGTTGAATTGGACTGATTGTTTGAGTTGTAATTTGTCCACTCTAAGCTTTTAAGCACGAGTATTTGTTCTTGATTGAAGCTTTTAAGCATGATCAAGGTGTGTCTTTGAAGTGTGATCTTTTATTCTTTCTAATTGTTCTATTGTTATCACTGCTGTGATTGAGGGGGAGTGAGAGGTGTCTCATATCTAAGAGTGACTTAGATAGAAGTGTCATTGGGTAGTGATTAAGTGAGTAGATTGTCAACTGGTGTGTTGACTGTAGAATCTACAAATTGATACTACTAATAGTGAATTTCCTCCCTGGCTTGGTAGCCCCCAGACGTAGGTTGTTAGACCGAACTGGGTGAACAATTCTCTGTGTTCATTTATTGCTTTTAAGTGCGGTTACTTTTACTGTCTTGTTCATACAACAGATATTGATGTTGTGACATCTCACTTAACATCACATATCTGATACCAGAATTTCACAAACAAAAGCACCAGGGCTCAAATGATAGGATGGAAATCAGCCAAGCGCTTGATTCCATAGAGTATATACAAAGTTAGAAAATGGTAATTTACGGGGAAAAGGGCTACGTTGAAACATAACGACCGTCATCCTTCTACCAACTTTGAATTCTGGACATCTTGAGCGTCTGTCGAAGATGACCTTGACTGGAGTTTTCCAATGGAGGGTGTAACTGCTACTGGGGTATTTGCCCCTTTGTTGGACGTAGTTACTTGCCATTATCCCTAACTTTTGCCTGGATTATACTTTGAGATTTCCAATCCACCAGATGATTTTTTATTATGTCTCTAACTTTTTCGTGGACCGCCCTTTCGTGTTTTCAATCCACCGAGACGTTTTTTTTATTTAGGCGAAGTATTTCTTTATTACGTCAACATTTGTGGGGTAGGAAAACTCTTCTCCATCCATGGTTGCGAGTCTCAAGGCGCCGTCTGAGAAAGCTTTCTTGACCACATAGGGGCCATCATAATTCGGAGCCAATTGCCCCGAGAATCAGTGAGGAATGATTGTATCTTCTTGAGCACGAGGTCTCCTTTTCTAAAGACACGAGGTCAGACCTTCTTGTCGAACGCTTTCTTCATTCTTTGCTGATACAACTGACCATGGCATAGAGACGTTACTCGCTTCTCTTCGATCAGATTTAGTTCATCGTGTCGACTTTGACACCACTCAGCTTCGGTGAGCTTGGCTTCCATCAATACCCGGATTGACGGGATCTCTACTTCTACGAGAAGTACTGCTTCCATGCCATATACTAGAGAGAAAGGGGTTGCCCCTGTTGAAGTACAGACAAATGTACGATAACCATGAAGAGCAAAGGGTAACATTTCATGCCAATCTTTATAGGTTACGACCATCTTTTGAACAATCTTCTTGATGTTCTTGTTAGTCGCTTCTACCGCTCCATTCATCTTAGGTCAGTAGGGAGATGAGTTATGGTGTTCGATCTTGAACTCAGTACACAACTCTTTCATCATCTTGTTGTTCAAGTTGGATCCATTATCAGTAATGATCTGGCTCAGAACACTATAACGGCAGATGAGATTGTTTTTGATAAAGCGGACTACCACTTGTCGGGTTACATTGGCGTATGACGCTGCTTCGACCCACTTGGTGAAATAGTCAATGGCTACTAGGATGAACCGGTGTCTATTTGAAGCTTTTGGTTCAATCATGCCAATCATGTCGATTCCCCATATGGAAAAAGGCCATGGGGAAGAGAGAACTTTGAGATGTGTTGGCGGTACATGGATCTTGTCTGAGTATATCTGACACTTGTGACATCTTCTCATGTACTTGTAGCAGTTAGATTCCATGGTAAACTAGTAGTACCCTACTCTTAGAATTTTTCTCGCCATTATGTGTCCGTTGGCATGAGTGCCAAAGGATCCTTGGTGAATTTCTTTTATTAGCATGTTTGTTTCTGGTCTATCTACACATCGGAGCAAGACCATGTCAAAGTTTCTTTTATAGAGGGTATCACTGCTCAGGAAGAAACTGCCAGCCAGTCTTCTGAGGGTCTTTCTGTCCTTTCTAGATGCCCCAGGTGGGTACTCTTATTTCTGAAGGAAGCATTTGATATCGTGATACCAAGGTTTGTCGTCTATGACTGCTTCAATTGTGAAGATATAAGCGGGCATTTCAAGGCGCATTATGTCAATCTTAGGTAAGTCATTCCATTGACCTACACTAATCATGAAAGAGAGAGTGGCTAATACATCAGCCATGTGATTCTGTTCACGTGGAATATGATGAAACTCGATTCTATTGAAGAATGGTAACAACCTTCTCGCGTAATCTTTGTAAGGAATCAATCCTAATTGGTATGTGTTCCAATCTCCTTTGATCTGATTGATAACTAGGGCTGAGTCGCCATAAACATCCAAGTTCTTGATCCTTAAATTATTCGCTTCTTCGAGACCCATGATACAAGCTTCGTATTCGGCCTCGTGGTTTGTACACTTGAACGTCAGTCGAGCGGTGAAAGGAATGTGGATACCCTGAGGTGTTATGATGATTGCCCCAATTCCATTTCTGTAATTGTTAATAGCTCCATCAAAGATAAGTCCCCACTGGGAACCTGGTTCTGGCCCTTCACTGGGTAGCGGTTCATCGCAATCTTTCATTTTCAAATACATGACATCTTCGTCTGGGAAGTGAAACTCGACTGATTATTGATCGTCAATTATTGATGAGCCAAATGATCGGCTAAAATACTTCCTTTGACAGCTTTCTGAGCATGGTACTCGATGTCGTATTCTGATAACAACATCTGCGAACGGGCAATCCTTCCCATAAGAGCAGGTTTTTCAAAGACGTACTTGATTGGGTCTATTTCGGAGATTAACCAAGTAGTGTGACGAATCATATACTGGCGAAGATGTTTAGCTGCCCAAGCCAGAGCGCAGCAAGTTTTCTCAAGCATAGTGTACCGAGTCTCGCAATCGGTGAATTTCTTGCTCAAATAGTAGATGGCAAACTCTTTTCTTTTTGTTTCATCTTGTTGGCCAAGTACACAACCCATTGAGTCTTCCAAGACTGTTAGGTAGATGATCAGTGGTCTTCCTTCCACTGGTGGTGATAGAATAGGTGGATTTAACAGGTATTCCTTGATACTGTTGAAGGCAGTTTGGCAGTCTTCTGTCCAAACATAGTCCTGATTCTTTTTGAGTAATTTGAAGATCGGCGCACATGTCGCGGCCATAAGGAATATAAATCTGGAAATGTAATTCAAACGTCCCAGGAATCCCCTGACTTGTTTCTCAGTCTGTGGAAAAGCCATTTCTTAAATGGCCTTGACTTTGTCAGGATCAACCTCAATTCCTTTCTGGCTGACGATGAACTCTAAAAGTTTCCATGAACGGACACCGAATGTACACTTGTTAGGATTCAAACGGAGTTTGAATTTTCTTAGGCATTCGAACAATTTTGACAGATGTTCAACGTGCTCATTCTCTGTTTTTGATTTCGCAATCATATCATTGACATATACCTCGATTTCCTTGTGTATCATGTCATGGAACAGAGTTGTCATGGCCCTTTTATAGGTTTCCCCGGCGTTCTTCAAACCGAACGGCATCACCTTGTAACAAAAGGTGCCCCATGGGGTGATAAATGAAGTTTTCTCCATGTCTTTCGGCGCCATTTTGATTTGATTATAGCCCAAGAATTTATCCATGAAGGAGAAGACTTTGAACTTTGCTGTACTGTCAACCAGCATGTCAATGTGTGGTAAGGGAAAGTTATCCTTTGGACTAGCCTTGTTCAGATCTCTATAGTCTACACACATTCTGACCTTTTCGTCCTTTTTCGAAACTGGTACTATGTTGGCTAGCCATTGAGGATATTCTGATGTGGCGAGGAAACCCGCGTCAATCTGTTTCTGTACTTCCTCTTTGATTTTGATGGGCATGTCTGGATGAGTCCGTCTCAACCTTTGTTTTACTGGTGGACATTCTGATTTCAATGGTAGATGATGTTCCACGATGCTGGTATCCAACGCTGGCATATCCTGATAGGACCAAACGAACACATCGGGAAATTCTTTGAGAAGCTTTATCAAACTTTCTTTGATAGTTGGACTGAGCAGTGCCCCAATCTTGACTTCTTTTCTCTCTTCTTCTAAACCCAAGTTGACTATTTCCAACGGCTCTTTGTGAGGTTTAATGGACCTTTCCTCTTGTCTGAGTAATCGGGAGATCTCTTCTGGAATTTCTGTGTCATTTTCTTCTTCAGCCTCGAATACCGGGAATTCAAAGTTGGGAGAAGGCAGTTGATCGCATGTTTCAACGGGGTTTAAAATAAGCAGTCTGCATGACGTGATGATTTGTTTTAGAAGAGATAGAGAGAATGCAAGAGTGTGTGAAGTGTATTTTCTGAAAAATGCTTGTTTTTATTTTGTTTTGTTTTTAGGATTACCATTTTCTGAAAAAAAAAATGAAAAGAGAAAACATCAATGAATGCGGAAATTACAGAACGACGTTATTTTATTTATGATCAGTCGATTCTCAAAACTACAGCCCTATAAAACAAAACTCTGTCGCTTTGGGCAAAGCGAAGAGGTACATTTACAAAAAGTGAGCCCTATAAAAACATCCATTTCACCTAGGCAGGGTGAAAGGTTAAGATAAAGACGACAATTACTTAGACTGATGAACAACTTTTGGAATGTCGACAGCAACCCATTGGCGGCGAACCCCTCGGTGAATCACAAAGTCTGGTACCTTCTTTCTAGGCTTGTTCTCAGAAATGAAGTTGATTTCTAGCAGAGCAGGATCATTGGAATATGTCTCCTAGGCAGAGTTCTCGTAGGAGGATTCTTCAGCTGTATTTTGCATAGTATTTGTTCTCTCAGGCATATCTCCCTATCCAGTTGGCTGAATGTCTTCGAGCCTGATACGAGAGCTTCCAGGAGCGGTGTATTTGACCATAAAGTCATATTTGCCACTCGGTTGTCCTAAGGTGTCCCATGTTTCTGTGGAACTGGAGGAGTCATACCTTTCAATGACGTTGACCTCGGGAAAAGCATAGTTGAGGAACTGTTGCCCTACAACCTTTGCAAACTCATCATTGTACTGGATGTTTTCTGAATGTCCTGAGGAATGATCCCATGCTTCTGTGGGGACGCAGGTATTCTTTTTGATGATGCTCAACTGCTAATCATCATTCGGATGACTCTTTTGCCCCAAGTCTCCTGGGTACGGCTGCCACATAGGCAGGCCATCCATCGGGCCAAAATAGTCATGGTCAAAGTTATCTTTCATCAGAGTGTATTCCTCTAATGAGTTTGGCGGAGCATGGCATCCTTCCGGATCACAATCTCTGTATATCATTTTGACGTCTGACCTTGGTATATATCTCGGACTCTGTGCGGGATAGAAAAATGGCGTAGGCACCTCTTCTTGAGACATATAACCGTCCTCGTTAAGATAGGACTTCCACTCTTCATCTGTATTGGAGGAATCTCCCTCGTTGATGGTATGTACTTCTTGAGACACTGGGTGAAGGAAACCTCCACTGCGGAAGAAGTCTTGAATGGGATGAAAACTTTCATCATTAGTAGCTGTTTGGGCACAGTTTGAAGAAAAACCGAGACCTTTCTTCGCTTTGTTATCAGCAGGAATGACCAGTTATCCCCATCCTGTTGTATTGTTACTTTTGACTGCTTTGAGAGCATCTTTGTATGAGAAAATCAACATTCCTCTTTCTGATTGATTACCATTGTGTAGCGAGAGTGCTTGGAACTGAGTTCTGATTACCTCCTCTGGTTCTATAACAGTGAATGACGACAAGTTACTCACGAGCAAGGCTTGCTCTCCATAGACTGTGACGAGTTGGTCGTTCTTGACGAACTTCATCTTCTGGTGAAGTGTCGAAGTGACTGCCCCAGCCTGGTGTATCCAAGGTCTTCCTAACAAGCAACTGTATGTTTCCCGAATGTCCATGACCTGGAAAGTGACTTGGAAAGTGTGAGGACCGATAGTTATGGGAAGATCGACTTCGCCGATAACTGTTTTACGCGATCCGTCAAATGCTTTGACGATGACTTCACTGGCTCTCATCGGAGATCCTTGGTATGATAATTGCATCAAAGTAGACTTCGGCATAACATTCAGGGCTGACCCAGTGTCTACCAGTACGCTGGCTAAAGCATCGTCCTGGCAGTTGACTGTAATATTGAGCGCCATGTTATGACGGTGGCCCTCTTCCGGTAGTTCTTCATCACTGAATCCTAAGTTATTGCAGGAAGTGATGTTGGAGACGATGCTATCGAACTGTCTGATTGTCACATCTTGTTCCACAAAGGCTTGCTCTAAGACTTTCTGTAGAGCTTCCCTGTGAGCTTCGGAAAAGAGATAGCATAGAGATTTTTGAAGGAGTTTGCAACAGTTGATCGACAATGTTGTATTCACTCTTTTGGATGAGCTTCAGCATCTCATCGTTGTCTTTTGAAAGGTCGGGATCACTGGATTGACCGACTTGTTGATTAGGAACTTCTGTTTGAGGTTCCTTTTCTCTGGTAGGATCTCCAACTCCTCGGTTGAAGACCCGATCGCTCCGTGTTACGCGACTGACGTCTGCAATATTCACGATGGAGTGTAATGGAGTTTCCTTTCTATTCTCAAATGTTGTTGCACCGTACTTGTAAGGGATAGCCTTAGTTGACTCATACGGTAGCGGTCCCGGCAGATAGATAACTACAGGGGCCTTCTGATTCTTCTGACCATCGTAAGTAATTTTGATCTGTTCTTGATTAGGAGCTTTTGATTCGTCAAGTAGAGGGATGATAGCACAAACATCTTTGGTCCTCTTATGATCAGAGATTACGATGACGTCTTTGATTTGATCAGCGAAATAGTCTGGCATCAAATTGATTGACCCAGAACTTGGACATGGCTGATTCTCTTTGCGGTCCGACGGACCTTGAAGGGCTGCTCGCACGAGGTAGCATCCTTGATTATCTTCTGAGCAAAATCTACAGCGCTCATAATTATGTGGTGGCACCCGGCCACGTCTGCTTTGAATGCAGTGTAGCCTTACTAGGTCTGTTCCTATTGATCGAACATCCTGACTTTGATGCCTAGTAGGGTTTCCATTAGTAATGCTAACTTGTTGTGTGTCTTCATCCATATAGATCGGAAGCTACCAGTGGTTCAAAAAGTGTTAAAGGGTTCTCTGGACAAGGGCACAGCCTTGATCGTTTTCACATCCCGCTTTACAGCTTTGATAATCATGTGATACCAGGAAGCCGTGCTGGACCTGCTTAGCGTGTAACTCCACCAAGTTGGTATTCATTAAGAGAACATCAAAGATCTGAATCATATTAATTTGATAATGATTCGTATCATGGTAATCCTAAATCCATCCAAGATCCATCTGACGCTGGAAGGCCTCTTGTACAAAAGAGCATCCCTGATTGTTTATTGAGCGGATCGGACAGGCCTTGTAATCATGTTGTGGCAGGTCGTAGTGCTGACTTTGCCGTGAGTGCATTGTAACCAAGTTGACATTCATTGCTAGAATATTGTGATTCTGAAGGATGTTGGAATTCGTATAAGTCATGGTGACCCCACGAACTCGGTGTTCCTGGATCCATCCGAGATCCAATTGTTCCTGTAGAGCTGATTTCACCACAGAACATCCTTGATTGTTTTTAGAGTAGATAGCACACTGGTGATAGTTATGCGGTGGTACGTGACCGTATCCACTCTGTCTACAATGCATCTTGACCAGGTTGGTCCTCAATAAGAGTACATCATGAATTTGATAGCTGTGGTTAGATTCTCCCTCTATCAAATTGACTGCAGCTTTCTCGTGTTGAGGCAGCGGGTTTGTGAGAACATTAGGATTTGTTTCCCTGAAGGATAAGACCCCACTCCTGACGAACTTTTGTACATCGGATTTGAAACTGAGACAGTTTTCTATGTTATGCCCTGGTCCTCCTTGATGGTAAGGGCAAGTTTGATCCGCTTTAAACCAAAAAGGCGGATTTTTTGGTATTGCAAGAGGAGACCTAGTTTGGACGTGCCCCTTGGCTAACAGTAATGGAAACAGTTCTGCGTACAACATGGGTATAGGGTCAAACCCTGGCGGTCGAGTTGTACGGTTGTTGTTGTACGGAGGACGAGCCTGCTGAAGAGGCTGTTGCGTCCTTTGTTGAAATTGTTGTTGATTCGGTTGGCTTTGAGCAACCTGAGGTTGATACGTAGGAACAGGCGGAGGGTTGATAGTAGGAGTTACAGCTGCTACTGGTTGGTACCGTCGCCTTTGCTTTCCGAGAGAGATATCACTGATATCTTGCTCTTTTTTCTTAGGAAGAACACTTCAGTATCTTTTAGTACTGCTTGATGGTCCGGTATCCTTGACTAAACGTCCTTCATGGACCGCTTCCTCAAGACGAACTCCCATGCCTACCATTTTTGTGAAGTCACTGGGCGCACTGGCGACCATTCTGTCGTAGTAAAATGAGCTCAAGGTCTTTAAGAAGATCTTTGTCATCTCTTTTTCTTCAAGAGGTGGACAAATCTGAGCGGCAATTTCACGCCACCTCTGAGCATATTCCTTAAAGGTTTCCTTGTCCTTTTGTGACATCGATCTAAGTTGATCTCTGTCTGGTGCCATGTCCAGGTTATATTTGTATTTCTGAACGAAGGTAGCGCCAAGATCTCTGAAAGTGGCGATCTTAGTGCGGTTTAACCCCATGTACCATTTGAGTGCAGCACCAGTTAAACTATATTGAAAGTAGTGGATCAGTAGCTGTTGGTTCTTCATCTGAGTTGACATCCTCTGAGCGTACATCACCAAATGACTCTGAGGGCAAGAGTTACCCTTGTATTTCTCAAATTCAGGCACTTTGAATTTGTGAAGAACTTGCACATTGGGGACCAAACAAAGGTCTGCGACGTCCTTTCCGAATAGATCCGGACCGCGAAGAGCTTGCAGTTCCTTTTGCATCTCTAGGAATTGTTCTTGGAATTCCTTCATTCTTTCGTCCATACTTGTGTTTCCAACAGAAGGTATCTGTGGAATTTGTCCTCCCGGGACAGTGTGCACCACAGGTGGTGGTACAGTCATTGCAGTTGTGAATCTTGGTGCTTCCCGAAGTTTTTAACCTTCAGGAGTTGTAGTCATGCCCCTGGCATCTTTGCTTTCCCGAAGTTTGTAACCTTCAGGCCCAGTGGCTCCTGTCGCAGTTTTCGGACCTTCAGTGATCGACGGAATATATCCTTCTGGGATATAGTTGGGTGGCATGCCCCAGGGACGATCTTTTGGCATATTATACCGAGGATCATACTTCTCCACTATGGGCGTTGATGTGATCTCTAAGATCATAGTCCTTTGTAGCTGAGCTTCTGCCAGAGCTTGCATGTCACTGTGAAGCTTTCTCAAATCTTTTTTCAGAGCGTCGAGTTCTTCTCTCAACTCTCTGTTCTCTTCCTCGAGATTATCCATCTTTTTCTGTTGATTGGCCCGAGTATTGTACTGTTACTTCTTTGATTTTACTTCTTTGATTTTGTGGTTGGCATTTATTTTGCTAAAACTATTCTAGCAGCAAGATGTTGAAACAAGATGTTCTAATATTCTGCATGTCGGATAAATATGTCCCATCCTGGATCAAAGGACATCGCGTCTGATTTGGGTTTAAATCGGAAGATTCTGTTGTTGGTATTTGTTACTGAATATTCTGTGAATATTTAGTTATCCTATGTGGCATCCAAAGTATTTTGGGTTGAGTGTTTATGTGTTGGTTTTTGGATTTTCAACATTTTCAAAATATGGAGACATATTAGGAAACTTTAGATTGAAGACCTATTTTCTTGGAGTTTATTTTGCAGAATTGTGTGCAGTCTCTTTGCTGCGTTTTTGAAGCCCAATCCAGTCCAGACTTAATGCTATATATTGACTGGTGTAAACCTAGTTTAGGTGTGGAACTTACGTGTGTTTTGTTAGGGTTTTTGAGTTTCATTTGTGAGCCTAACTGGTATCATTCTGATAACAGTACAAGGACTGGTTTTGTGTTGTAAGTTCTGTCAGTTACTCATAACCTTTTAAGCATTGAGTTTCTTATGTGTCAATTCTCATAAGCTTTGAAGTATTGAGAATTATGTGTTTTGAAAGTGTGGCTTTCATTTTGTTACTTGTGTTGAAAGGAACCAGTCACGGGTTGTGATTGAAGAGGGATTTGAGGAGGGCCTCATACCTAGGTGAGTCTTAGGTAGAAGTCATAGGAAGGGTAGTGATTAAGTGAACGGATTGTAACTGGGTGTGGTTGTTGTATGATCTGTGAATTGATACTATCGTATATTGATCTCGTCCCTGGCTTGGTAGCCCCCAGAGTAGGATTGTTGATCCGAACTGGGTAAACATATCACTGTGTTCTTTACTTTCTGCGTTGTTATTATTATTGTTAACTTGTTCATTGTGTTGGATATCAGTGTCACAACATCTGTGTAGGACATCTGATATCTGTGCCAGAATTTCAACTGGCATCAAGAGCTTGCACCCTTGTTTGGTTCTGGGTGAGATTCAGGGAAGGTACTTTCTGGTGCAATGGACAAGGATGGAGGATTTTTGAACAAACCACCTCTGCTTGATGGTTCCAACTATGACTACTGGAAACCAAGGATGGTAGCATTCATCAAATCAATGGATGATCAAGCATGGAAAGCTGTTATCAAAGGATGGGAACCTCCAAAGGTTAGAGATGGAGAAGGTAAGCCTACTAATGAGGTGAAGGAAGAGGAAGACTGGGATGATGCAGACTACAAAGGGTCCTTGGGAAATTCCAAAGCCATGAATGCATTGTTTAATGGTGTTAACAAAAATATCTTCAGGTTGATTGAACACTGCACCATTGCAAAAGAGGCGTGGCAGGTCTTGAAGGTTGCGCATGAAGAGACTTCAAAGGTGAAGATGTCAAAACTTCAGCTTCTCACTACCAAGTTTGAGAATTTGAAGATGAAGGAAGATGAGAGCATTCATGATTTTCACATGAACATTATTGAGATAGTTAATGCTTCAAGTGCCCTAGGTGAAAAGATGTCTGATAGCAAACTGGTCAGAAAAATCCTCAGATCTCTACCTAAGAGATTTGACATGAAAGTAACTACTATAGAGGAAGCTCAGGGCGTAGATAAGATGAAAGTGGTTGAACTTGTGGGATCACTTCAAACATTTGAATTGGGGATCAGTGAAAAGTCTAAAAAGAAGAAGAGTATAGCCTTTGTGTCAAATGCTGGTGATTCAGACGATGAAGGTAACCTGGTCAGAGATGAAGGGGTGTCTAAAGATCTGGTATTGCTTGGAAAAAAATTTACAAAGTGTTGAAAAGGATGGATTGGAAGTCAAGAGCAAATGTTCAGAACAAGTCACTCGACATCAGTAAAAACCAGGATGGAGGCAGAAGGTCCAGAACTGAAGAAGACTCCAATCAAGGGAAGAGAGTTTAGTGTTTTGAATGTGAAGGATTTGGCCACATAAAAACTGAGTGTCCCACGTATCTCAAAAGGCAGAAGAAGGGCTTATCTGTGTCTTGGTCAGAAGGAGAGTCTGAGAGTGATCTTGAAGAAGAATCAGTAAAATTGGTGACAGCCTTGACTGGAATCTGTAAATCTGATGGAGAAACAACTTGTGAGTCTAACTCTGGCAAAGAATCTTATATTGGAGAACTCACTAAGCAGGAAGTTATCACTGGGTTCTCAGAGTTGTGTATCAAGAATGAAGAGAGGTGCCAGATAATATTAGAACAGAAGGTTCTGATAGCTCAACTTGAAGCTGAGAAGGAAGAACATCTATCAATCATTGCTGATCTTAAAGAGGAGGTTGTATGGAAAAAGTCAAAACTTGACAATATGACCAAATCTATAAGAATGCTGAACAATGGTTCCATGCAGCTGGATGAGATTCTTCAGACTGGGAAAAATGTTGGAAATGTACAAGGTCTTGGTTTTAACAATCAAGCAGAGACTATAAGAAGTCTGTATTAAAGTTTGTTCCTCAGAAAATAAAGCAAGGGGAGGAGATGTCAAATCACATGTTTCAACATCAGATGAAACATCAGAAAATAGTATGTAGTTCAAAGTATAAACCATGGAGATGTCATTACTGTGGAAAGATTGGTCACTTAAAGTCCTTTTGCTACAATTTCCATGGTTATCCCAAAATTGCTCATCAACAAAATAAAGGACAGAATTGGGCTAAAGTAAAGAAAAGATGGACTCCTAGAAATATGATGGCTGGTTTCATAGCACATACCTCTCTCAGAGCAGCTGCAAGGGAAGATTGGTACTTTGATAGTGGTTGTTCAAGACACATGACTGGTGTGAAGAAATTTATGTCAGATATCAAGCCTCACTCTACCAATTATGTCGCTTTTGGGGATGGATCAAAAGGTGAAATAAAAGGTGTTGGAAAGCTGGACTACACAGGACAACCAAATCTGGATTGTGTTCTATTTGTCAAAGGGCTGACTGCAAATCTGATCAGTATAAGCCAACTGTGTGATCTAGGACTCAAAGTAAATTTCACAAAATCTGAATGCCTAGTAACCAATGAAGAAAATGAAGTTGTCATGAAGGGAACCAGGTCTAAGGATAACTGTTATCTGTGGAATCCTCAAGAATCAGAAAGTTTGTCTACCTGTTTGATGTCAAAGGAAGATGAAACCAAACTGTGGCATCAGAAATTGGGTCACTTACATTTGAAAGGGATGAAGAAAGTTCTATCAAGTGAGGCTGTTAGAGGTATTCCCAAGCTGAAGATTGATGAGGATAGAATATGTGGTGAATGTCAAATTGGGAAGCAAACAAGGATGTCACACAAAAAGCTTCAACATCTTACCACAACTTCTAGAGTTCTGGAGCTGCTTCACATGGACTTAATGGGACCTATGCAGGTTGAAAGTCTTGGTGGGAAGAAGTATGCATATGTTGTCGTTGATGATTACTCCAGATTCACCTGGATAAGCTTTATAAGAGAGAAGTCTGAAGTTTTTGCAGCTTTAAAAGAATAGTGTCAAAGGATTCAATGAGAAAAGGATTGTGGTGTTGTACGAATCAGAAGTGACCATGGGAAAGAATTTGAAAATAGCAGGTTTGAAGAGTTTTGTCTATCTGAAGGAATCACTCATGAATTCTCATCACCAATCACTCCTCAGCAAAACAGTGTGGTGGAACGCAAGAATAGGACTATTCAAGAGTGTGCAAGGGTCATGATTCATGCCAAAAAGCTTCCATATCATTTTTGGGCTGAAGCCATGAATACAGCTTGCTATATACACAATAGGGTGACTATCAGATCAGGTACCTCTGTTACTCTTTATGAGCTATGGAAAGATAGAAAGCCAAATGTGAAATATTTCCATATTTTTGGGAGTAAGTGCTATATCTTGGCGGATCGTGAGCAGAGGCGAAAGATGGATCCTAAGAGTGAGGAAGGGATATTTTTGGGATACTCTATAAACAGTAAAGCATATAGGGTATTTAATTCCAGAACTAAGGTGATGATGGAATCCATAAATGTGGTGGTTGATGACTCTGGCAAAGACGAAGATGTCCCAGATGATGTTTGAACATGCTTTCCCATGAACAATGAATTCTCACAAGACACTGAGTCCGTAGAAGATAATGCTCAAGAGACCGACACTAGACCTGAGAATGAAGAGGTAGAGGATGCTAACAGGGGACCCTCTATAAGGGTTCAGAAGGATCACCCTAAGGAGTTGATTATTGGAAATCTGAATGAAGGTGTAAGAACCAGATCGAGGGAGGCTGTGTCAAATTCCTTTTTTATTTCAAAGCTAGAACCAAAGAATGTTAAAGAGGCATTGACAGATGAGTTCTGGATAAGTGCTATGCAGGATGAGCTTTGTCAATTCAAGAGAAATGAAGTCTGGGAACTGGTACCACGACCAGCAGGAACAAATGTGATTGGAACAAAGTGGGTTTATAAGAATAAGTCTGATGAACAAGGAGTTGTTACCAGAAACAAAGCCAGACTAGTTGCTCAAGGATACACATAGATTGAAGGAGTAGATTTTGATGAAACATTTGCTCCTGTGGCTCGATTGGAATCCATCAGATTGTTGTTAGGAGTGGCATGTTTTTTGAAATTCAAATTGTTTCAAATGGATGTCAAGAGTGCCTTTCTAAATGGATATATTAATGAGGAAGTTTATGTTGAGCAGCCTAAAGGGTTTGTGGATCCAAATTTTCCTGATCATGTCTACAAGCTAAAGAAGGCTTTGTATGGTTTGAAACAAGCTCTAAGAGCCTGGTATGAAAGGCTGACTGAGTTCTTAGTCAAACATGGTTATAAGAAAGGTGGTATTGATAAAACACTTTTTGTCAAGGAGAAGGATGGGAAACTAATGATTGCTCATATTTATGTAGATGATATTGTGTTTGGTGGGATGTCGGATGAAATGGTCCAACATTTTGTCAACCAAATGCAATCTGAATTTGAAATGAGCTTGGTAGGTGAATTGACTTACTTCCTTGGATTGCAAGTCAAGCAGATGAAAGCTTCCATTTTTATTTGTCAGAGCAAATATGCGAGGAATATTGTGAAGAAGTTTGGATTGGATAATGCAAAGCACAAGAGAACTCCTGCTCCTACTCATTTGAAGTTATCCAAAGATGAAAAGGGAGTGAATGTTGAACAGAGTTTATACAGAAGCATGATTGGCAGTCTGTTTTATCTCACAGCAAGTAGGCCAGACATAACCTTTGCAGTTGGTGTATGTGCAAGATACCAAGCCGAACCCAAGGTCAGTCACATCAATCAAGTTAAGAGAATTCTTAAGTATGTGAGTGGTACCTGTGATTATGGGTTGTTATACTCCCATGACTCAAGTTCCATTTTAGTAGGATACTGTGATGCTGATTGGGATGGAAGTGCTGATGATAGGAAAAGTACCTCTGGAGGTTGTTTCTTTTTGGGAAATAATCTTATTTCATGGTTTAGTAAGAAGAAGAATTTTGTATCTCTTTCTACTGCTGAAGTTGAGTACATAGCAGCTGGAAGTAGTTATGCTCAACTGGTGTGGATGAAGCAAATGCTATTTGAGTATAATGTCACACAAGATGTCATGACATAATTTTGTGACAACCTGAGTGCTATTAATATTTCTAAAAATCCTATTCAACATAGCAGGACTAAGCACATTGATATCAGGCATCACTTCATCAGAGAACTTGTGGAGGACAAAGACATAACTCTTGAGCACGTTAGCACAGAAAATCAGCTTGCTGACATATTTACCAAGGCTCTGGATGCAGTTCAGTTTGAAAACCTGAGGAGTAGACTTAGGGTTTGTATTCATGAAGAACTATAGCAATTAATGTTCTTTCTGGCTGCTAGACTAAAAAGAATAAAGGTAATTCTGGAAGTGCAGCTTGTGCAGGTGTTTATGAAGGGAAAGATGCTGGAGTATGTGCATGACATTTGGTCATGTGATGTTGTGTGCATCTACTGTCTGATGCTGTTTATTCTGGTTTCTGACTTTACCATTTCTCAAAATTATTAACTGCTCTACTTGCCTTTGTCATATTTATGGTTAAAAAGGGGGAGAATAGAATGTTGTTGTGCTTGTGCTTGTGTTGTTGTGGCAGTTGAGGGGGAGAATAGAATGTTGTTGTGTTTCTGCAGTTGAGGGGGAGTTTTTTTTGGGTGTGAATCTTTGCTGCTATGTTGTGTTTTGTGTTATGGTGTGTTTTTCGCTGCTGTCTCTGATATTGTTGTGTTATCTTTGCAAGATTGTTTGGTGTGTAGTTTTAGCCAAAATAAGCCAAAGGGGGAGATTGTTACTTCTTTGATTTTACTTCTTTGATTTTGTGGTTGGCATTTATTTTGCTAAAACTATTCTAGCAGTAGGATGTTGAAACAAGATGTTCTAATATTCTACATGTCGGATAAAGATGTCCCATCCTGGATCACAAAACATCGCGTCTGATTTGGGTTTAAATAGGAAGATTCTGTTGTTGGTATTTGTTACTGAATATTCTGTGAATATTTAGTTATCCTATGTGGCATCCAAAGTATTTTGGGTTGAGTGTTTATGTGTTGGTTTTCGGATTTTCAACATTTTCAAAATATGGAGACATATTAGGAAACTTTAGATTGAAGACCTATTTTCTTGGAGTTTATTTTGCAGAATTGTGTGCAGTCTCTTTGTTGCGTTTTTGAAGCCCAATCCAGTCCAGATTTAATGCTATATATTGACTGGTGTAAACCTAGTTTAGGTGTGGAACTTACGTGTGTTTTGTTAGGGTTTTTGAGTGTCATTTGTGAGCCTAACTGGTATTATTCTGATAAAAGTACAGGACTGGTTTTGTGTTGTAAGTTCTGTCAGTTACTCATAAGCTTTTAAGCATTGAGTTTCTTGTGTGTCAATTCTCATAAGCTTTGAAGTATTGAGAATTGTGTGTTTTGAAAGTGTGGCTTTCGTTTTGTTACTTGTGTTGAAAGGAACCAGTCACGGGTTGTGATTGAATAGGGATTTGAGGAAGGCCTCATACCTAGGTGAGTCTTAGGTAAAAGTCATAGGAAGGGTAGTGATTAAGTGAACGGATTGTAACCGGGTGTGGTTGCTGTATGATCTGTGAATTGATACTATCATATATTGATCTCGTCCCTGGCTTGGTAGCCCCCAGAGTAGGATTGTTGATCCGAACTGGGTAAACATATCACTGTGTTCTTTACTTTCTGCGATGTTATTATTATTGTTAACTTATTCATTGTGTTGGATATCAGTGTCACAACATCTGTGTAGGACATCTGATATCTGTGCCAGAATTTCATGTACGAATGAGACAGTTTGACTATAGAACCGAGACACAAACGTGAGATTTGTAGGTAAGAAGAATGCGCTCAAGTGAGAATGATGAATGATATGCAATGATATTTATGTATTTTTTTGTTTAATCAAAATAAACTTCGACAATTGGATTGCAAATATCAAACAGTGGGGAAACCCCGTTTTATTGAATTCAAAGATTGTAGAAATGGAAATACAATAGAATACAAAGTGCTGAAAAAGGAAAAGTCTAAACTTTTGGATCCTGAGTCCTCTCAGAAGAGAGCTCAGGTGCTGGTTCTGGTGCTTTCCTTTTCTTTGACCGGGGCTCTTGAGCCGTTTTTGGGTTGTCATTCCTTTGCCAGGTGAAAGGGGCAAGCAAATTCCTTTGGTCTTCTTGGTTATCTACAGCATGTTGCTCTAAAATCTTGATTAGAGCATCCTTTTCCGTATCAGACATGAAGTACATGACAGATTCCTTTAACGGAAGAACTCCATGACGAGGGTAAGGCATCCTCAGCTTGAGAGCTTTAGTTTGTACCCAGTGGAGATAAGGTTCCACTGAGACACAGTCTGGTTTTCCTAGAGACTCTCGTCCTTTTCTATGAACATGTTTCCAAGTGTGCATTATTTCTGTCTTTAGTGCTCTGTCATTTTCTCCTTCCTTGAAGAAAAGACCTTCCAGATGAACATTACGTGGGACATGTCTCATCGGGTATCCAAATTGACGACGGACTAAAACTGGATGATAATTGATTCCTCCCTTAGTTCCTATAAGGGGTACATTAGGGAAATTTCCACAACGGTCAATGATTCTGATCCCGTCATAGATTTGATTGTACCAATCGATGTCAGAGTTGGTAAGAGCCATGATTCTCTATGACCAACGTAAAGCACTCTTATGATCCCAAAAAGCAGTAGACTTTGGTAAATGGGAAATGAACCATTTGTATAGTAGGGGTACACAACATGTGATCATTCCTCCGCTATACAAATTCCTTAGATGTACAAAGTGATACGCATCTGCGAGCAGGGTTGGCACAGGGTTTCCAATGAGAAAAACCTTAATGGCATTGATATCAACGAAGTTATCAATGTTGGGAAACAAAAATAACACGTAGGTGAGCATGACGAAGACGCTTTCGAAAGTAGTGACACTCCCTATACTTGCAAAGTATAGAGCCTTCTTTACCAGAAACTTGGCTGGTAAACTTGGGATTTCGCCCTTAGTGGTCATGTGAGTCCTGACTTCTGACTCGTCCAAATAGATTGCTCTTGCAATGGTTTGATCCTTTGGAATTTCTTCCAGTCCAGAAAAGGGAGCTTGATCAGTAATGGGTAAATCAGCCAGGTGAGAATACTCCTCTAGTGTTGGAGCGAGCTGGTAATCTGGGAATGTGAAGCAGTGATAGACCGGATCATAGAACTGAATGAGTGTAGACAGGATTCCTTCAATTATATGGACCCTTAGCAGAGACAGTAGTCCTCCGTATTTGGCTTTGAAAGCATCAGGGTTAGTGATCATCCTTGCTAATCCTCTCAAATCCTCTAGTTTTGGAACCTTGAAGGTGTACTTGTGAGTTTTCCTTCTACCAAAATCCATTAGTGCAATCTTTCTCTCTGATATTTGCAATCATTGTCTTAGTTTAATTTGAAAAAGAGAGACTAGAAGAGAAGATTTTCTTTGTTTAATGTTTTTTAAATGAATGTATGAATGCAACACACAAAAACATAGAAAAAACATGGGGTCAAAGGGTCGGTGTCATGAAGTCAAGGCTCTACCCATCCCCAAAGGTTTATACTGGTATTTTTTGTACCTGTCCTCAAAATCACTGACCCCTCTTAGGATAACGACAGCAAGCGGATCGCCAGCGAGCTGCAGTATCTTAGAGTAGTCTCAAATGAGGGTAGTATCGCGTGACAACTATTTCCGATAGCTTCCGCACTACAAAATGGTTTTAGTCTACTAAAATCCTCAGCTTCTCAGATAACCCAATTGAATAATCTGCTTTCAATAACCGAAGTCGTATAGGCATTGAATCCGCAAAGGGCATCTCCACTGATTTGATGGTCGACCGGGACCTCTTATCTGGGATTCACTCCCCGTAAGATTACCCGTCTAGTGCCATCACTTATCTTAGGTGTATACTCAATCTTTCCACATGCGGCATCACACACATTCCCATTAGCAGAAAAATAAACACAGATATCAATTAGGAAAAGCAGTATATATATTTGTCCTAACATCCTAGACCTTTTAAGAGCTATAAATCCTATGATCCTAACAGACAATGGCTCCCCAGCAGAGTCGCCATTCTGTGGCACTTTCCAAACTTTAAAGGTTTCGACCTAAGATCCTAGCAATGATAGATCCTAGCAATAATTGTCCCCAGTGAAGTCGCCATTCTGTGGCACTTTGTGAACTTTAGGGTTTTTCTTCCTAAGACTATAAGAAAGAATGCCTCCCACTGTGGTCGCCATTTTTCTGTAGCGTGGTTTTTGTGGTTTCGAATCACTATCGCTTTGGTACTACAGTTCGATTCATTTTTTATCCTTTTGTGAGCTGATTAAGGAAGGGAAATTGATGTCTCCAATTAACCTTGCTTGCATATTGAGTTTAAACAGGTGACTGTTGGTTTACAGATGCTATCAAATAGGGGGCTTATCTTAGGTTATTTCGCCTAAAGTATATTGTTTGTTCGTGAGGCTTGGTATAGGAGGGTACTGGATTTAGAGTGTTTGATTCGTGTGCTCGCTAATATTTCGTAACCTTATGCCTACGTATTCCTGTTTAACGAAACAGGGAAATCAGAGCGATCGTAGTTCCTCCTATTCTATGGGAGGAAAAAGGTGTTTTTGGTGTCTTGATCAAAGCCCAAGATTGAAGCTAAATGTGATTTGTATCTTGTTCAAAGCCCAAGATGTGAAGCTAAAAGGGATTTGTATCTTGTTCAAAGCCCAAGATGTGAAGCTAAAAGGGGTCCTGACTGAGAGAGAATTTGTCATCTCTAAAGAGGAGTTGTTGATGTTTTGGATGCTGTGAGCAAAGCATGACTTGATGCTAAGAGGTTGATTGACTCAACAGGGAATTTCTTTATACAAAGCCTAAGAGGAGGCTGAAAGGTTGACTTTTCCGGGGAAAATGTTCTTTATGTCTTGTACAAAGCCCAAGATTGAGGCTAAAAATGAGTTTGACTCCATTGGGGAGAATTTGTATGTATCTTGTATAAAGCCCAAGATGGAGGCTAAAAGTTGACTCAACAAGAGAATCTGAGAAAAGGGATTGACTCAACAAGAGAATCTTTTATACTCAATAAGAGAGTGTTTGTTATATATCTTGTACAAAGCCCAAGACGGAGGCTAAAGGTTGACTCAACAAGAAAATCTTTTATACTCAACAAGAGAGTGATTTCTTGTGTCCTGTACAAAGCCCAAGACGGAGGCTAAAGGTTGATTCAACAAGAGAATCTTTTATACTCAACAAGAGAGTGCTTTTTCTGTCTCGTGCAAAGCCCGAGATGGAGGCTAAAAGGGAGATTGACTCAACAAGAGAGTCTGAAAAGGTTAGCTTCACCGGGGAGAGTCATTGTATAAAGCCCAAGAGCAGGCTATCTTACTGCTGAGGATTATTGAGATCCCTAGGCAGGTCCAAGTAGAGAGCTCTCCTGGGAGAAGCCGGGTTTCTTCCTATGTTTAGAGAGAACTTGAGAATGTCTTTGAGACTCAAGGGGCTTAGACTGTCCAAGTCTACTAGGTGTATCTTTGTATAATGACCAAGAGGAGGCAACTGTTTATGGGATGAAGATCTAGACTCATTTGAAAGACTGCTCTAGTAAGATGACTAGTTTCTGTTCCTATACCTTTAAGAGGTCGTCGGGACAATGTGTACAAAGTCCAAGAGAAGGCAGAAGAAACTTTTAAGAAGCCGAATGGACAATTTGTAGGAAGCCCAAGAGGAGGTAATCTTCGCGGAGGAAGAATCATTATACGAAGCCTAAGAGGAGGCTGTAAAAACTTCTAGGAAGGCGAAGGGTCCTTGTACAACGCCCAAGAGGAGGCGGGGATGCCTTTAAGAAGCCCGTGGGTCTCAAACCTGGAAGATTCAAGAAATGCTATTCACCGAGAATAGATCATTTATTGAAAGTTATGAGATTTGGAGGAATTCAAGAAATGCTATTCACCGAGAATAGATCAACTCTGGGGGGGAGAATTCCTTTGACAATTTCTAGGGTTACAGTCTGAGAAAAGGTTCACCGAGAATACTGCCTTTCTCTTTGTTCCATATTGTTTAACCCCAAGAGGAGGCAAGACTGTATCTGGAATCCTATGGGGGATCTAGTTTTGCTTGTTATCAAGAGTGACCAACGAGGTTTTGCCGGGTTCTAGACATAGTTGTCGGGGAAAACTCTAAATAACTATACTAGTATATATACAGTTGATATATGATAAGTATATTAAAGGTTATGAAAGAAGACTTACAGTGAAACAACCCCACAATACAGATATATATATATGAAAGCGGGTAAAGAAAGCGGATAAACACTTACTTAGTTGTAGAGCTTCCATGCTGTTTGGTTAGTTGTTCAACAAAGAAAATTTGATAACAACGGTATATTTGAATTCAAAATCAAAGGAGAAAGTATTTTGAAAAGAGATTGGGGCTTACAGCTCAAGGAGAGGCCCAAGTTTTAACAGTGATCGCACCGTTGTTTTGAATTTGAACAGGGACTTATACAAGTTACTGAGGCCGAAAAAGATTTTCTGTACAAAGAGATGGGTCTTAAACTCTCACAAGAGGCCCAAAGTTTATTTAAAGAAAATAAATGGGACTTACGACACGAGGGTAGGCCCAGTTGGCTTTGATTTTTGAACTGGCGATCGCGCCAAGATTTTTGACGTATCGGGACTTATACAATATCTGAGGCCCAAATCATTTTGGTTCAAAATAAAGGGGTTGGGTCTTACACTCTATTAGAGGCCCAAAGTTGTTTAAAGAAAAGAAAATGGGGGTTATAACACGAGGGTAGGCCCAGTTGGTTTTGATTTTGAACAGACGATCGCTCCGAGGTTTTTGAAAACACAGTGGGACTTATACAATGACTGAGGCCCAAAATTATTTATGTTTTCACAAGGGGTTGGGTCTTACACTCTATTAGAGGCCCAAAGTGTTTTGAAAAAGATTTGTTAAGGGTGATTAAAATCAAAACCCTAAATTTATTTCAAAATGTATTTTAATTAAATAAAAATTCAATTAAAATGGTCAAAATTATCAAACATGTGTGAAAAACAAGTTATGACCTTGGATTAATATTTGAAAAATCATGTTTTTATCCACAAAATGATTGGGAACCAATTAATTTTGGAAAATCAAGAGAGAAAAAATATTTTAAATGTCAAAAACAAATAAAAGATTAATTCTTTGCAAAAATATCAAATATATGAAACAAATAATATTTTTGGGAAATTTTGGTAAAATAAAATATTTTACCATTTTTGTGAATTATTAAAAAAAGAATCAACTCAAAATCATTAAAAACCAAAGAGAAATTAATTTTTGAATCAATTAAATAAAATCACAAAAATTCAAATATTTAAAAATTCAAAAAAGGGCGCCAAGAACACCAAGTTCTTGCCCGCACCCTCTGCTTTCCCCAGATTTGCATTTTCCATCCAATCTCACTGAATACTTGATGAAATCACACAATCCACATATCAATCTACTCGTTTTCACCTCACGATCATGTCTATGGTCTTTAATTTCATTTATTTTAAGCATGGAATAAGAAATCAAGACAAAACCTCAAGATCCCTAAAATTTGCATGAAGGCTGAGAATTTTGACACACGGTTCAAACAAATCAACTAATTGAGGGGAAACATTCTATGCATGATCATGAACATTTGGCAAAAGTACTGTGCGAGGAAATATGCATAGATTAAGAGATGGCCAAGTTTAGGCTTACTTGAAGGTCGTGACAGCAAGAGCAATGTGATTTTTGAGTTGGATGTGTTACAGATGAGTTGTGATGATCTGAACAGCTTCCCTACACCATATGGAATGTGTCTGGATGCTTGGACTTGATTGGAAATGGCTGGATCACTTCATGGCATCTCCACTGCAACTTGGTTGAAAACATGAGCAACTGGCTGGTGATTATGAGAAATCAGTGTTACAATTGTGTGTTTAGTGTTTGGATCACTTCTATATGATGTTTATGAGGTGTGTATGTGATTGGATTGGTTGGAATTGCTCTCAAACTCAAAACCCGATAGTGACTTGCTTTGGAAGGCAAATTTGGAAGTGAGAAGGTGATTTTGAGGAAAGAATCTGTTTGATGGCTTTGGTGTACTTAAACTGAGCACAAATGAGCTCTATTTATAGTAGAGCAAGTTTGTTTTGCAAGCAATATTGAATGGCAACTACTGCAGAGGTTTGGCAAATGTTAATCAATAGGAATCCAAGTCTCCTCTAACCATTGACTAGAGGTTAGAGCACAGGACTTTGGTTCCCTAGTTCAGAGATCATCCTTCACTCATTCAGTTGGAAAAGGTTCAGTCCATGCCACCTTGGTGCATCTATTGAATGCTCCAAAACAAAATTGGAGTCTTGTCCCCTTTTTAGGCATTTTAGGTTTGGCATGCTATTTTTAGTTCCAAAGACTTGGGAGGATTATGGATCAGAGTTGGTTCCTCATTGGTCTCCCCCTGAGGTGTTCAGATGGATAAACTTGTTTTTATCATTTGCACAAATTGCCCAAATCGAGCAAAATGCACAAATCTGCCTTGTTATGACAGTTGCAGCAAGGCATGTTGCCATTGTCACAACTCTTAGCTCAGGTTGAGTTTGATGGGGTTCTTGGCCAATTTGGAAAGCTCTCATATGATACAACACATGTGTGATCATAGTTTGTTTTGATACTTTTTGGATCCAAGTGAAAAATGCCCTTACTTTTTGGAAAAAGTGAAACAGATTCTGACTTAGTAAAAACTTCACTAAGTGTTGGAAAAAGTGACATTTCATGTTTTCAACCATTTTGATCCACCCATAACTCAAAATCCATGATGAATTGGAATGAGGTGTAGTTGACACTTTTAAAGTATTCCATGAGATCTACAAATCCATTTTTGGATCATCCAAAATGATTGCTTGGATCTCAAGTTATGATCCTTGGAAGTTGGTACCCTAGCCACTTTGTTCCATAACTTAGAAAAATTCTAAGTTTTTATGGTTACCCCTTTTACAAGTTATCCCACTTTCTTTGGTTTTTCTTGATGAATGATGATTCCAATCACACATTAACATCATTTTAGGGTCAAGGAACCATAATTGTGAAAAATCTCAAAAAGTCAAAGTTGACTTTTATGCACAGTTGACTTTTTGTCAGATGAATTCCAAACTGTGCGATCCTCTATGAAATCGAGTCCTTGACCTAAATCAAACTCGACGGACATGTTCTATGGGTGTTATAGGGTGTATTGAATCATGTCCCAAGGTTTGGGAGCATGTCTTGGTCAAAAGTCAAAGATGCAGTTGACTTTTTCCTCAAAACCCTAATTGTGGTCCAGATGAAATTGAAACTTGTGAATCAAGCTTCTTGGATCAATCCATTGTTGCAAATGGATCAATGTAATGTACTTGAGGCCCTCAAACCATGTCTTGAGGTCTTGGCTCATGTTTTGTCTCAAGAGTCAACTTAGGGGTGAATTAGGTCAAGAAACCCTAATTCCTGATTTTTGATGAATGCATCCCCTGAGGCTAAATTGACTTGATGATTGGGTCCAAGAGGTTCCTTAGAGTATCTTGAGTTATGCTTTGAAGCATTGGCTCATGCCCAGAGGAAAATTTCCATCTGGAGGCCTTGGTCGACCAAAACCCTAATTTGGTGACACTGGCGATCTTAAGGCTTAATCCACTTGGAATGCTGCAACCTTGTGCTTAATTCTTGATGTGGGAGTCCTCTTGATCCTTTGTGGGTGTTTAAGAGGTTTAGACAAGTTAAAGATCTTGTCATTCCTTAATTGATCTTTTGTCTAAGTGCTCTGAGAGGGCTCAAAACCCTAATCTTTGATGGTAGAGAATGCCTAACAATTCCTGAGGAGATTGATGAGGCATTTAAGTACATCCATATTGTGATGATGATTTACACAATGATGGGAAATATTAGTGGTCAAAATTTAGGGTATGACACTTAAAAATGAAAGATTGCGATGAACCGCTACCCAGGGAAGGGCAAGAATCAGGTTCCCAATAGGGACTTATCTTTGACGGAGCTGTCAATCATTATGGAAATGGAATTGGGGCAATCATCATAACACCTCAGGGTACCCACATTCCTTTCACTGCCAGATTAACATTCAAGTGTACAAACAACGAGGCCGAATACAAAGCTTGTATCATGGGTCTCGAAGAAGCGATCGACTTAAGGATTAAGAACTTGGATGTATATGGCGACTCAGCCCTGGTTATCAATCAGATCAAAGGAGATTAGAACACATACCAATCAGGATTGATTCCTTACAAAGATTATGCGAGAAGGTTGTTAACATTCATCAACAGAATCGAGTTTCATCATATCCCTCGTGAAGAGAAGCACATGGCTGATGCATTAGCCACTCTCTCTTCCAATATTAGTATAGGTCAATGGAACGACGTACCTAAGATTGACATAATGCGCCAAGAAAGGCCCACCTACATCTTCACGATAGAAGCAGTCATAGACGATAAACCTTGGTATCACGATATCAAGTGCTTCCTTCAGAAACAAGAGTACCCACCTGGGGCATTAAGAAAAGACAGAAAGACCCTCAGAAGATTGTGTACCGAGTGATTTTTGGATGTGGTTGCGAAGCACAATCGCTCTTGAGAACTACAAGTCGATTCATTTTTTATCCTATTGTGAGCTGAATAAGGAAGGGAAATAGATGTCTCCAATTAACCCTGCTTGCATACTGAGTTTGAACAGCGGTCTGTTCGGTTACGGATGCTACAAAGATTCGGGGAGTCTTGTACTGGTTATTCGTATTTCGCCAATACTACCATTTTGATCTGGTCATCTAGGGCATAAGGTTTGAGGAACGAAGATTTAGGATGTTAGGACTGATGATTTGAAATTACTGCTTTTGATATGGGATTTGGGTTTTTTGTGGAGTGCGCTCGCTAAGATCTTATCTTTCGATCTTATGCCTACGTATTCCTATTTACCGAAACAGGGAAATCAGAGCGTTCGTAGTTCCTCCTAATCTATGGGAGGAAATTGGGGTTTTTGGTGTCTTGTTCAAGGCCAAGACGTGAAGCGTAAGGTGGTTTGTATCTTGATCAAAGCCCAAGATGTGAAGCTGAAGAGTTTATTTGTATCTTGTTCAAAGCCCAAGATATGAAGCTGAAAGGTCTATTTGTGTCTTGTTCAAAGCCCAAGACGTGAAGCTGAAAGGTCTCGACTTTAGAGAGAATTTGTCATCTCTAAAGAAGGGTTTGTCTGTCACAACTGTTGGGTGACTGGTTATAAAGGAGAATTACTTTAACCGGGATACGCTTATCCTAGCAATGCCATAATTTCCTTTATAGGGTAGTTTTGACCTGAAGGAGAAGACTTTAACTCAGTGTAGAGCAATGCTATCTTTCCTTAGGAATTTCTCATGCTAAAAGATGGACAGTGGCATGGATATAGATGATTCAGAGGCTTGCCGCTTACAGGGATTAGATGAAAGGAAGGGGTTGTGTACTGTGGACGAGGCAACAACTTTGATGCTAAAAGGTTGATTGGACTCAACCGAGGATTTCTTATATAAAGCCTAAGAGGAGGCTATCTCTACTGAGGAAAAGCCTAAAAGGAGGCTAAAAAAGGTGTCTCGTACAAAGCCCGAGAGAGAGGCTAAAAGGATTTTGACCCGACGATGGAGTCTTTTAGTATCTCGTATGAAGCCCGAGACGAAGGCAATTATTTGTTTTTTTGTATCTCGTACGAAGCCCGAGATGGAGGCTGAAAGAGTTTGACTCTGCTTTAGGGGGATTTGTATCTCGTACGAAGCCCGAGATGAAGGCTGAAATTTGTTTGACTCAACGAGGGAGTCTTTTATGTGTCTCGTACAAAGCCCGAGAGAGAGGCTAAAATTTGTTTGATTCCGTTGGGGAATCTTTTGGTATCTCGTATAAATCCCGAGATGGAGGCGAAAATTGTTAGCTCCATTGGGGAGAATCATTGTATAAAGCCCAAGAGGAGGCTGATATGTGTCTCATACAAAGCCCGAGAGAGAGAGGCTAAAAGGTTTGTTCCGCTAGGGAGAATCATTGTATAAAGGCCAAGAGGAGTCTGGCTCTGTGGGGACCAGAGTGTATTGCTTGTATGGTCTTCCAGCATCTTTGCTGGGGATTTATCATCTCCTTTCCATTAGAAGAGATAACTCTTTTAAAGACAAAAACCAATGGTAAACGTGCGAGGTTTACTATCCAGCGACTTTTAACTTTTAAAGAGGGTTTCTTAGTTAAGGTCCAAGATTATGACCGTAATGGCTCTGCCTGAAGATAAGGAGAGAGCTTGTATTCTGCTAACTTCTGTTGGAGAAGGATCATTATACAAAGCCTAAGAGGAGGCTATCTGTTGTCTCTGTTAAGTGACAGGTCCAGTGTACTGATGAGAAAATCAGTTCTTATATGAGCAACACTGTACTCATAGCTTTAATTCCAAGGGTTCGGGTTATTCCTGTTCTTTAAGGAAACGGGAAATCCGAAGGGTATCGAGATTGTCCGAGTCTGCGGGTTTTCTTCCTACTTAAAGGAAGGGGCACTTGAGAGTGTCTTTGAGACTCAAGGAGATTAGATTGTCCAAGTCTAGAGTTTCATCTATTGTACTATGTTTTGAGAAACAGTAGTAGACTCTAAGAAAGGACTGTTTTATTAAGATGCCTAGGTTATGTTCCTATACCTCTAGGAGGTCGTCGGGACAAGTTATGCGAAGCCTCAATGGAGGCGGGAAACTTTTAAGAAGCCGACGGGTCCTTGTACTAAGCCCAAGAGGAGGCTATCATTCCCGGAGGAAGAGATCATTATACGAAGCCTAAGAGGAGGCTGTGAATACTTCTAAGAAGCCGTAGGGTCCTTGTACTAAGCCCAAGAGGAGGCGGTGTTGCTTTTAGGAAGCCTGAGGGTCCTTGTACGATGCCCAAGAGGAGGCCGATGCTTTTAAGAAGCCCGTGGGTCCCAAACCAAAGAAAAGTTCAAGAAAACTCTTTTAAAGATAAAACCACTGGTAAACGTGCGAGGTTTACTATCCTGCAACTTTCAACTTTTGAAAGAGAGTTTGAACAGTTCAGAGGTTTGAAGAAATTCAAGAGAAGTTTCATCGAGAATAATTCATCTCTGGGGAATAGAATTTCTTGACGATTCCTAAGGAGGACAGCCGAAGAGAAGACTGTATCTGGTGCTCCTATTGGGGATCTAACTGTCTATTTCTACGAAAAAATGAAACGGCTTTACCTAGTTCTAGACGTAGTTACCGGGGAAACTCTAAATATCTATACTATTATTACACAATAGATATGAGTTTATGAAAGGAGACTTACAGTGAGCAGCCCCACAATACAGTTATATGTATAAAGCAGTAAATGAAAGCGATAACCACTTACTTGGTTGTAGAGCTTCCATGCTGTTTGGTTAGTTGTTCAACAAAGAAAGAAGAAAACAACAGTGTATTCAAAATCAAAGGAGAAAGTGCTTTGAAAAAGAATGATTTGGGGCTTGCAGCTCAAGGAGAGGCCCAAGGTTTTACTGTCGAATTTGTACAGAGGGACTTATACAAGTGACTGTGGCCCAAAAATTGTTTTCTGTACAAAGGGATGGGTCTTACACTCTCTCAATAGGCCCAAAAAGTTTGAAAAAGAGTGGGGCTTATAACACGATGGTAGGCCCAATTGATTTTTCGTTTAAAATGGCGATCGCGCCGAGGTTTTCTTTTAACACCGGGGGACTTATATGATAAGTGAGGCCCAAAAAATGTTTTGGTTAAAAGGGGGGTAGGGGTGGGGGGGGGGGGGGGGGGGGGGGTTGGGTCTTACACTCTAATAGAGGCCCAAAAAGTTTTGAATGGGTCTTATAGCTCAAGGAGAGGCCCAGATGGTTTTTCAAAAAAGGCGGCGATTGTGCCGTTTATTTGAAAATGTACAGAGGGACTTATACAACGAATGAGGCCCAAAATGTTTCTGTACAAGTGGGTTGGGTCTTACACTCTCTCAAGAGGCCCAAAGTGTTTTGAAAATGATCTATGAGGGTTGAATTAATCCAAAACCCTAATTTGTTTTCAAAATGTATTTAATTGAATAAAAATTCAATTAAAATGATCAAAAAATTGTTTTCCCTATGAAAAACTAATTGTGATCTTGGATTAATGCTTCAAAAATTAAGTATTGACCTACAAAATAATTAGAAAGCATTAGAAGTTGCAAAATCAAGATGGAAAAAATATTTCAAATGTTAAAAACACTTAAAACATTAATTCTTTGCAAAAATATTAATAATACAAAATAAATAATTTTTTTGGGATTTTTTGACAAAATAAAATATTTAATCATTTTTGTGAATTATTGCAAAAAGAATCAACTCAAAATCATTAAAACTCAGAGAGAAATTAATTTTTGAATCAATTAAATAAAATCACAAAATTCAAATATTCAAATATTTGAAAATGACGCCAAGAACAAGGGCAAGAACACGCGCCATCCCTCTGTTTCTGCAGATTTGCAAATTCTCCCCAATCTCATGGAATACTTGATCATATCATGCAATCCATATACCAATCAACTCGTCTCAACCTCACGATCATGTCTATGGCTTTTAATTTCATTTAAATTAAACATACAACAAATAATCATGAAGAAACATCAAGAACCCTAATTTCAGCCTGAAAGCTAGGATTTTTGATACACGATTCAAACAATGCAATTGATTGAGGGGAAACATTCCATGCATGATTATGAGCATATGGCAAAAGTATTGTGCGAGGAAACATGCATGGATTAAGAAGTGACCTAGTTTATGCTCACCTCTAAGCCGTGGCAGCAAGTGCAAGGTGATTTTTTATTTGGAGGTGTTACAGATGAGTGGTGATGATCTGAACAGCTTCCCTACACCCTATGGAGTGTGTTTGAGTGCTTGGACTTGATTGAAATTGGTTGGATCAATCTGTGGCATCTCAACTGCACCTTGGTTAAAACCTTGAGCAATTGACTGGTGATTCTGAGAAATCAGTGTTCCAGTTGTTGTTTAAGTGTTTGATCATCTCATATGTGATGTATATGAGGTGTGTGTGTGATTGGTTTGTGTAAAATTGCTCTCAAACTCAAAACCCCAAAGTTACCTTGCTAAAGAAGGCATTTTTGCCAGGAGAAAGAGATTTTGAGGAAAGCATCTGTTTGATGGCTTTAGTGTGCTTAAACTGAGCACAAATGAGCTCTATTTATAGTAGAGCAAGTTTGTTTTGGGATAAATAGTGAATGGCAACTGATAAGTAGGTTTGGCCAATGTTGATCAATGAGAATTCAAGTATTCTCTAGCCATTGACTAGAGGTTAGGGCACAGGCTGATGGTCCCCTTGGTCTTGGATAAGTCTTGACTGAATTCAGTTGCTGAGAGCTTAGTCTATGCCACCTTAGAGCTTCCATTGAATGCTCCATTCCAAAATTGGAGTTTTGTCCCTATTTTAGGCATTTCTAGGTTTAACATGCTATTTCTTGTTCCAAAGACTTTGGAGGCTTGGCTCAGTGATTGTCCCCTTTAGATTCAATCCCTTGAGGTGTCCAATTGGATAGGAGCATTTGAAATTGGCTGATTTTGGCAAATCGAGCCAATTTGCAAATTCTGTCTTGCCTTTGACAGATTTCAGCAAGGCCACTTTCCAATGTCATATCTCATGACTCAAATGGAATTTGGTAATGTTCTTGGCCATTTTGGAATGCCCTTACATGCTATAACAACTGTTTGAACATGTTTGGTTTTGATCTCTTTTGAATCCAAGTGAAAAATCCCTCTACATTTGGCAAAAAGTGAGGCAGATTCTGGCTTGGTGAAATTTTCACTAAGTGTTGAAACAAAGTGACTTTTCTTGATTTTGATCACTCCATAACTCAATCCATGAGGAATTTGGAAATAACTCTATATGAAGTTTTTGTAGAGGGTAATATAACCTACAAATCAGGCTTTGAATGGGGCACAATGGCCTTGTGGTTTAGGAGTTATGGTCCTCCAAAGTTGGTGCATTAGTGGTACTTTTTCCATAACTTAGAAATTTTTCTAAGTTTTATGGTTACCCCTTTTACAAGTTATCCAACTTTTCTTGATTTTTCTTGATGAATGATGATTCAAATCATACATAAACATCATTTTAGGGTTAAAAATCCATTTTGGTGAAAAATCTCAAAAAGTCAAAGTTGACTTTTGTGCACAGTTGACTTTTTATCAGATGAATTCAAAACTGTGCAATTCCTCAGGAAATCATGTCCTTGACCTAAATCAAACTTGATGGACATGTTCCATGGGTGTCATGGGATATATTGAGGCATTTCTTAGGGCTTGGGAGCATGTCCTGGTCAAAAGTCAAAGTTACATTTGACTTTTCCCGCGAAACCCTAACTGTGGTGCAGATGAAATTGAAACTTGTTGCTCAAGCTTCTTGGATTAATCCATTGTTCCAAATGGATCAACATAGGTCATTTGAGACCCCAAAACCTTCTCTTGAGGTTTTGGCTCATGATTTGTCCCAAAAGTCAACTTAGGGGTGAATTAGGTCAAGAAACCCCAATTCCTGATTTTTTATGTATGCATCCCCTGAAGCAAAATTGACTTGGTGATTGGGTCCATGAGGCTCCATGGAGTATATTAGGTTATGTTTTGGATCATTGGCTCATGCCCAGATGAAATTTTCCATCTGGAGGCCCTGGTCGACCAAAACTCTAATTTGGTAACACTGGCGATCTTGAGGCTTGATCCACCTAAAAGGGAGAAACCTTGTGCTTAATCCTTGAAGTGGGAGTCCTTTTTGATCCATTGTGAATGTTTGGGAGGTTAGACAAGTTGAAGACCATGTCATTTCTTGATTGATCCTTTGTCTAAGAACTCAAAGAGGGCTTGAAACCCTAATTTTGATTGTAGTGAATGCTCACCCATCTTTGGGGAGACTGATGATTTGCCCAATAATGGGAAATCTAAGTGGTCAAAATTTGGGGTATGACAGATGCCCCTATTTAATCATCTTGGACCCGAAGGTGTGAATGGCGAAGGTATTCGGGCATTCGGGGTGCAATAGGATTAAATATCGGAATACCCGAAATTTTGATGGTGGTTATGAATGGTAGCTTACGCATTCATCTTCTTTTGCTAAGCGAAGATGCTTAGAAAAGGTAAACTTCCCCTTGATCCTGGTTTTCAGCCAAGGAACTGGTCTTAGTTTTCTTTTGAAATGAACTTCCCCTCGATCCTGGTTTCCTACCATGGATCTGGTCTAAGTTTCTGATTTAAACTTCCCCTCGATCCTGGTTTCTTACCAAGGAACTGGTCTTAGTTTCAGATTTAAACTTCTCCTCGATCCTGGTTCCCTACCAAGGATCTGGTCTCGGTTTCTGATTTAAACTTCCCCTCGATCCTGGTTTCCTACCAAGGAACTGGTCTCAGTTTCTAAAGTAAACTTCCCCTCGATCCTGGTTTCCTTCCAAGGATCTGGTCTCGGTTTCTGATATAAACTTCCCCTCGATCCTGGTTTCCCACCAAGGAACTGGTCTCAGTTTCTGATTTAAACTTCCCCTCGATCCTGGTTTTCTACCAAGGATCTGGTCTAAGTTTCTTTTGTCAATAAACTTAACTGACAAGGGACGCTATGCGTAGCGATTTTCCTTAAACTTCTCACCGAATTTTCCTGGAGAGATGCCATTTGGCGGAAAAACTTTTGATGTCAGACTTACTGGGGAACCCAGTCGTCTGAGTTGTAGAGTTGCACAAACTTCTCTGTTGGAGACGCCATTCGTCGACTCTACTGGGGGGAAAGCAGGTCTCTTGAGAGACTGCTGTCGCTTGGGATCTTACATCATACTTTTCTCGGGATCTTCCCGGAGAAATGCCATATGATGGGGTCCAATTTTGAGGTGTCGATGACCTTTTCATCAGCGGGCTTTCGGAGAAAAACTGCCGTATTGCAGAAACTCCGATTAAGAGGCTTTCTCTGGGGATTTTCCTTAATCTGGGAAAGCAAGGACATCATCTTCAATGGCGAAGAGTGACACCTGTTGAACGTCTCTCTGGCCTTTCAGAGGTTCAAATTATCAAAGTGGTAGATTGCCGACTTTGATCTAAAGATACACTGGAGACGAGTTTGATCGGCCATAATACTTCCTGACGAGGCAAGAACTGGCGAACTCGATTGAGAGGACTGTCATCACTAGGGGACAAGGCCGACTAGACTGATAGTGATGCAATATGAAATGTGAATGCAAATCAATAATGCATGATGTATGTATGCTTATGCTGACAAAACTGACGCGACATACAGATTAAAAGATGAACATGACAGGATACTCGACCACTGCTGGGAACGAAGAAGTACCACTGGTTCAAGATAGCAATTCCACCTTGCTTAGGATAGATAGTCCCTGCGGGGAGCTACGTTGGTCGGGCTTAGGAGATAAGAACTCGGCCGAGGTGTGTCAGATGAAACAAGGTCTCTGACACAGTTGATCCCCTCATTCAGGCGTACTGGGCCTAGAAGGAGTACTTTGATTCTGCACTTTGAAGTTCGCTTACTTCTGGAAAGTGGTTGATGCTCTTTTGATGTTCAACAGTCAAAAGAAATTGCCAACTTTATTTTAAAAGCAGAAAAAGTTTTAACAAGTAAATTCGTTTTTGTTTTATTTCAAGAATCGTTAGTTATGTTAACAACGTCGTTCTGTAAAGCTAAAACAAGTAAGAATTACAAACAAAAGCACAAGGGCTCAAATTTTATTGATAAAATGGAGATCAGCCAAACGCGTGATTCCATAGAGTATATACAAAGTTTGAAAATGGTAATTTACAGGGAAAAAGGGCTACGTTGAAACATAACGACCACTATCCTTCTACCAACTTTGAATTCGGGGCATCCTGAGCTTCTGTCGAAGATGACATTGACTGGAGTTTTCCTGATGGAAGGTACGACTGCTGCTGGGAATTTATCCTGACCAGACGTAGTTACTTGCCATTATCCCTAATTTTTTCCTGAATTGTACTTTTGATGTTTCCAATCCACCGGGATGATTTTTTTTCATGTCTCTAAATTTTGCCTGGACCGCCCTTTCGGGTTTTCAATCCACCGAGACGTTTTTTTTTTTTTAGTTTAGGCGAAGTATTTCTTGACTACATCAACATTTGTGGGGTAGGCAAATTCCTCTCCGTCCATGGTTGCAAGTCTCAAGGCGCCGCCTGAGAAAGCTTTCGTGACCACATAAGGGCCATCATAATTCGGAGTCCATTTGCCTCGCGAATCAGTGAGAAATGATTGTATCTTCTTGAGCACGAGGTCTCCTTTTCTGAAGACACGAGGTCAGACCTTTTTGTCGAACGCCCTCTTCATTCTTTGTTGATACAACTGACCGTGGCATAGTGTCGTGATTCGCTTTTCCTCGATCAGGTTCAATTCGTCGTGTCGACTTTGACACCATTCAGCTTCAGTGAGCTTAGCTTCCATCAGTACGCGGATTGATGGGATCTCTACTTCTATGGGGAGCACGGCTTCCATGCCATACACTAGAGAGAAAGGGGTAGCCCCTGTTAAAGTGCGGACGGATGTGCGATAACCGTGAAGAGCAAAGGGTAGCATCTCGTGCCAGTCTTTGTAGGTTACAACCATCTTTTGAACGATCTTCTTGATGTTCTTATTGGCCGCTTCTACCGCTCCGTTCATCTTGGGTCGGTAGGGAGATGAGTTATGGTGTTCGATCTTGAACTCTGCACACAACTCTTTCATCATCTTATTGTTCAAGTTAGATCCATTATCAGTAACGAACTCGCTTGGAACGCCATAACGGCAGATGATATTGTTTTTGATAAATCAGACCACCACTTGTCGGGTACATTAGCGAATGACGCCGCTTCGACCCATTTGGTGAAGTAGTCAATGGCTACCAGGATGAACAGATGTCCGTTTGAAGCCTTAGGCTCAATCATGCTAATCATGTCGATTCCCCATATGGAAAAAGGCCACGGGGAAGAAAGAACTTTGAGATGTGATGGCGGTACATGAATTTTGTCGGAGTATATCTGACACTTGTGACACCTCCTCATGTACTTGTAGCAGTCGGATTCCATGGTCAACCAGTAGTACCCTGATCTGAGAATTTTTCTCGCCATTGCGTGTCCGTTGGCATGAGTGCCAAAGGATCCTTCATGAATTTCTTTCATGAGCATGTCTACCTCTGGTCTGTCGACGCATCGGAGCAAGACCATGTCAAAATTTCTCTTATAGAGAGTGTCACCGCTCAGGAAGAAGTTTCCAGCCAATCTTCTGAGGGTCTTTCTGTCTTTTCTGGATGCCCCAAGTGGGTACTCCAGTTTCTGAAGGAAGCATTTGATATCGTGATACCAAGGTCTGTCGTCTATGACTTCTTCAATCGTGAAGACGTAAGCGGGCCGTTCAAGGCGCATGATGTCGATCTTAGGTATGTCATTCCATTGACCTACACTAATCATGGAAGAGATAGTGGCTAAGCCATCAGCCATGTGATTTTCATCACGAGGGATGTGATGAAACTCAACTCTGTTGAAGAAAGGTAGCAACCTTCTTGCATAGTCTTTGTATGGAATCAATCCTGATTGGTATGTGTTCCAATCTCCTTTTATCTGATTGATAACCAGGGCTGAGTTGCCGTATACGTCCAAGTTTTTGATCCTCAAATCAATAGCTTCTTCGAGACCCATAATACAAGCTTCATATTCGGCCTCGTTGTTCGTACATTTGAACGTAAGTCTGGCAGTGAAAGGAATGTGGGTACCCTGAGGGGTAACAATGATTGCCCCAATTCTGTTTCCATAATGATTAACTGCTCCGTCAAAGATAAGTCCCCATTGGGAACCTGGTTCTGGCCCTTCACTGGGTAGCGGTTCATCGCAATCTTTCATTTTTAGATACATGACATCTTCGTCTGGGAAGTCAAACCCGATTGATTCTTGATCGGCTAAAATACTTCCCTTAACGGCTTTTTGAGCGTGGTACTCTATGTCATATTCTGATAACAGCATCTGCCAACGGGCAATTCTTCCCGTAAGAGCAGGTTTTTCGAAAACGTACTTGATTGGGTCCATTTCGGAGACCAACCAAGTAGTATGACGAATCATGTACTGGCGAAGACGTTTGGCTGCCCAAGCCAAAGCGCAGCAAGTTTTTTCGAGCATCGTATACCGAGTTTCACAGTCGGTGAATTTCTTGCTCAGATAGTAGATGGCAGACTCTTTCCTTTTGGTTTCGTCTTGTTGGCCAAGTACACATCCCATTGAGTCCTCGAGGACTGTGAGATAAATGATCAGTGGTCTTCCTTCCACTGGAGGTGATAGAATCGGAGGATTCAACAGATATTCCTTGATACTGTCGAAGGCGGTTTGGCAGTCTTCTGACCAAACGCAATCCTGGTTCTTTTTCAGTAATTTGAAAATCGGCGCACATGTGGCGGTCATAAGGAATATGAATCTGGAGTTGTAGTTCAAACGTCCCAGGAATCCTCTGACTTGTTTTTCAGTTTTCGGAGAAGGCATTTCTTGAATGGCCTTGACCTTGTCAGGATCAACTTCAATTCCTTTCTGGCTGACGATGAACCCTAGTAGTTTCCCTGAACGGACACCGAAGGTGCACTTGTTGGGATTCAAGCGGAGCTTGAATTTTCTTAGACGTTCGAACAATTTTGACAGATGTTCAACGTGCTCACTCTCTGTTTTTGATTTTGCAATCATATCATCGACATATACCTCGATTTCTTTGTGTATCATGTCATGAAACAGAGTAGTCATGGCCCTTTGATAGGTTGCCCCAGCGTTCTTCAAACCGAACGGCATTACCTTGTAACAAAAGGTACCCCATAGGGTAATGAACGAAGTTTTTTCCATGTCTTTCGGCGCCATTTTGATCTGATTATAGCCCGAGAATCCATCCATGAAGGAGAAAACTTTGAACTTTGCTGTACTGTCAACCAGCATGTCAATGTGTGGTAAAGGAAAGTCGTCCTTTGGACTTGCCTTGTTCAGATCTCTGTAATCAACACACATTCTGACCTTTCCATCCTTTTTGGCAACGAGTACAATATTGGCTAACCATTGAGGATATTCAGATGTAGCGAGGAAACCCGCGTCAATCTGTTTTTGCACCTCCTCTTTGATTTTGATGGCCATGTTCGGGTGAGTGCGTCTCAACCTTTGCTTTACTGGCGGACATTCCGATTTCAACGGTAAGTAATGTTCCACAATGCTGGTATCCAACCCTGGCATATCCTGATAGGACCAAGCGAATACATCGGGGAATTCTTTGAGAAGCTTTATCAAACCCTCTCTGGCAGTTGGACTGAGCAGTGCCCCAATCCTGATTTCTTTTCTCTCTTGCTCTGAACCCAAGTTTACCGTTTCCAACGGTTCTTTGTGAGGTTCAATGGACTTTTCCTCCTGTCTGAGTAGTCGGGAGATCTCTTCTGGAATTTCGTTGTCATCTTCTTCTTCAGCCTCGAATACCGGGAACTCAAAGTTGGGAGAAGGCATCGGATCGTATGTTTCAACGGGGTTTAAAACAAGCAATCTGCATGACGTGATGATTCGCGTTTAGAAGAGATAGAGAAAATGCAAGTGTGTGCAGTGTGTTATTTTACTGCTTGTTTTATGATTGAATGTTTTTTAGGATTACCATTTTCTGAAAAAGCAAAAAAAGAAAACAGCAATTAATGCGGAAATTACAGAACGACGTTATTTTATTAATGAACAAGTCGACTCTTGAAACTACAGCCCTATAAAACAAAACTCTGTCGCTTTGGACGAAGCGAAGAGGGAAAATTTACAGAAAGCGAGCCCTATCAAAACATCCGTTTCACCTGGGCAGGGTGAAAGGTTAAAGATGGCAATTACTTTGACTGATGAACGACCTTCAGAACCTCGATGACAACCCATTGACGGCGAACTCCTCGATGAATCACAAAGTCTGGCACCTTCCTTGATTTGTCTTCAGAAATAACGCTAATTTCTGGTGGAGTATGATCATTGGAATCTGTCTCCCAGGCAGAGTTGTCGTAGGAAGATTCCTCTGTTCCATTTTGCAGAGTATTGGTGCTCTCAGCTGTATCTCCCCATCCAGTTGATTGGATGTCTTCGAGCCTGATACGAGAGCTTTCGGGAGCGGTGTACTTGACCATGTAGTCGAACTTTCCACTCAGTTGTCCCAAGGTGTCCCACACTTCTTTCGAACTGGAGGAGTCATATCTCTCGATGACGTTGACCTTGGGAAAAGCATAGTTGATGAATTCAAGTCCTGCGAACGTTGCGAATTCGTCTTCATGTTGAGTAGTGTCAGAATGACCTGATTGTTGATCCCATGACATGGTGTGGACACAGGTATTCTGTTCAATGATGCTCAGCGAAGTTTCATTACTCGGCTGACTTTCTTGCCCCAAGTTTCCTGGGTAAGGTTGCCACATTGGCAGACCATCCATTGGGCCATAGTAGTTGTAGTCAAAGTTGTTTTTCATCGGAGTGTCTTCCTCTAATAAATTTGGCGGAGCACGACATCCTTCCGGATCACAACCTCCATATACCATTTCGACGTCTGACCTTGGTATAAATCTCGGACTCTGTGAGGAATAGCACAATGGTGTAGGCACCTCCTCCTGAGACATATAACCATCCTTGTTAAGATAGGACTTCCATTCTTCATCCGTGTCAGAGGAATCTTCCTCATTGATAGCATGTACTTCCTGAGACACCGGGTGAAGGAAACCTCCACTGTGGAAGAAGTTTTGAAGAGGATGAAGACTTTCATCGTTGGCAGTTGTCTGGGTACAGGTTGCAGAAAAACCAAGACCCTTCTTTGTTTTATTGTTAATAGGAATGACAAGCTATCCCCATCCATTTGTATCGGTACTCTCGACCGCTTTGATAGCATCTTTGTATGAGGAAATCGAGGTTCCTCCTTTGAACTGATTGTCTTTGCTTACCGATAGTGCTTGGAACTGCGTTCCAATAACCTCCTCGGGTTCTATACCAGTAGATGATGATAAGCTGCTTACGAGCAAGGCTTGTTCCCCACAAACCGTGACAAGTTGATCGTTCTTGACGAACTTTAGCTTTTGGTGGAAGTAACCGCTCCAGCCTGGTGTATCCAAGGTCTTCCTAATAAACAACTGTACGTTGCCCGGATGTCCATGACATGGAAAGTGACTTGAAAAGTGTGAGGACCAATAGTTATGGGAAGATCAACTTCACCGATAACTGCTTTTCTGGATCCGTCGAATGCTTTGACGACGACCTCGTTGGTTCTCATCGGAGGGCCTTTGAATGATAATTGCATCAAAGTGGACTTCGGCATAACATTCAGGGCTGACCCTGTGTCTACTAGTATGCTGGCTAGAGCATCGTCCTGGCAGTTAACTGTGATATTGAGCGCCATGTTATGACGGCGACCCTCTTCGGGTAATTCCTCATCACTAAATTCCAAATTATTGCAGGAAGTGATGTTAGAGACAATGCTATCGAACTGTCTGATTGTTACATCTTGTTCCACAAAGGCTTGCTCCAAGACTTTCTGTAGAGCCTCCCTATGTGCTTCTGAACTGAGTAACAGTGATAACACCGAGATCTTTGAAGGAGTCTGTAACAGTTGATCAGCAATGTTGTATTCACTCTTTTGGATGAGTTTCAGCATCTCATCATTGTTTTTCGAAAGGTCGGGATTACTGGATCGACCGACTGGTGGATTGGGAGCTTCTGTCTGAAGTTCCTTTTCTTTGTTAGGTTCCCCAACCCCTCGGTTGAAGATTCTACCACTCCGTGTTACTCGACTGATGTCAGCAATATTCACGACGGAGGGTAATGGAATTTCCTTTCCATTTTCAATGGTCGTTGCACCGTATTTGTAAGGGATAGCCTTAGTTGATTCATACGGTATTGGTCCCGGTAGATAGATGACTACGGGAACCTTTTGATTTTTCTGACCATCATAAGTAATCTCGATCCGTTCCCGGTTGGGAATTTTAGATTCGTCAAGTAGAGGGACGATGGCAAAAACATCCCTGGTATGGTGATGACCAGAGATGGTGACAACATCCTCAACTTGATCAGCGAGGTAATCTGGCATCCAGTTGATAGGTCCAGAACCTGGATATGGGCGAATTTCTCCATGATCCACCTGACCCTGAAGAGCTGCCCTCACAAAGTAACACCCTTGGTTACTTTCCGAACAGACATTACAACTGTCATAGTTGTGTGGTGGCACCTGACCACGCCCACTTTGAATACAATGTAACTTTACCAAGTTAGCTCCCACGGATCGGACATCCTGATTCTGACGTCGAATAGGATTCCTGTTATTGATACTGATCTGCTGAGTATCTTCATCCATGTAAATTGGCATCCACCAGTGATTTAACAAGTGTTGAAGTGCCTCCTGGACAAAGGTACAACCTCGATCGCTTTCACAACCCGCTTTACAGCTTTGATAGTCATGTGATATTAAGAATCCAAGTCGGGCCTGCTCAGCATGTAACTCTACCAGGTTGGTATTCATTACGCGAATATCAAAGATTTGAACCATGTTGATTTGATATGGATTCCCATCATGGTAGTCCTGAATCCATCCAAGATCCATTTGACGCTGGAGGGCCTCTTGTATGAAAGAGCATCCATGATTGTTCGTTGAGCAGATCGGACAGACCTGGTAATCATGCCGTGGCAGATCGTAGTGCTGGCTTTGTCTTGAGTGCATCACCACCAAGTTGATATTCATTGCTAGAATATTATGATTTTGAACAATATTGGGATTCTTGTAGACCATGTTATCTCCACGAACTCGGTGCTCTTGGATCCACCCGAGATCCATTTGTTCTTGCAGAGCTGATTGTACCACAGAACATCCTTGGTTGTCTTTAGAGCAGATATCACACTGGTGATAATTATGAGGTGGCACATGGCCATATCCACTCTGTCTACAATGCATCTTAACCAGATTGGTTTTTAACAAGAGTACATCGTGAATCTGATAGACATTGTTAGTCTCTTTCTCAATCAGATTGACCACAACTTTCTCATGTTGAGGCAGCGGGTTCGTAAGAACATTAGGATTTGTATTCTTGAAGGATAAGAGCCTGCTCCTAACAAGTTTTTGCACGTCGGACTTGAAATTGAGACAAGTCTCTATGTTATGCCCTGGACCTCCTTGATGATAAGGGCATGTCTGATCCACCTTGAACCAAAAAGGCGGATTTTTCGGTACTGTAAGAGGAGACTTAGTCTGAATGTGCCCCTTAGCCAGTAGTAATGGAAATAGTTTTGCGTACAACATGGGTATAGGATCAAACCCTGATGGTCGTGTTGTACGGTTGTTGTTGTATGGAGGACAAGCCTGCTGAAGAGGTTGTTGTGTCCTTTGCTGGTCAGGCTGGCTCTGCGCAACCTGAGGTTGATACGTAGGAACAGGCGCGGGACCAATAGCAGGAGTTACAGCTGCTACTGGTTGATAACGACACCTTTGCTTTTCGAGAGAGATATTCCCAATATCTTGCTCTTTTTTCTTAGGGAGAGCACTACCGTATTTTTTAGTACCGCTCGTCGACCCAGTGTCTTTTGCCACACGTCCTTCTCGGACGACTTCCTCAAGACGTACACCCATGCCGACCATCTCGGTGAAATCACTGGGTGCACTGGCAACCATTCGGTCATAGTAAAATGAGCTTAAGGTCTTTAAGAAGATATTTGTCATCTCTTTTTCCTCAAGAGGTGGACAAATTTGGGCAGCAATTTCACGCCACCTTTGAGCATACTCCTTAAAGGTTTCCTTGTCCTTTTGCGACATCGATCTGAGTTGATCTCTGTCAGGTGCCATGTCCAAATTGTACTTGTATTGTTGGACGAAGGCAATACCAAGATCTCTGAATGTGCTAATCAAAGCACGGTTTAAACCCATGTACCATTTTAATGCGGCACCGGTTAAACTATCCTGGAAGTAGTGAATCAGCAAGTCCTGATTTTCCGTCTGAGCTGACATCCGCCGAGCGTACATCACCAGATGGCTCTGAGGGCAAGAGTTACCCTTGTACTTTTCAAAGTCAGGCACTTGGAATTTGTGCGGGACTTTCACATTGGGGACTAAGCAGAGATCTGCGGCGTCCTTTCCAAATAAATCCTGACTGCGAATGGCTTGCAGTTCCTTCTGCATTTCCAAGAACTGTTCCTGGAATTCCTCCATTCGGTCAAACATAGTTTCCTTCTTACCAACAGGTGTTGGTGGAATCTGTCCTTCCGGGATAGTGTGCACCACAGGGGGTGGGACCGTAACTACGGTGTTGAATCTTGGCGTACCCCGAAGTTTGTAACCTTCAGGAGTCTTCAGTATGCCCTCGGCATCTTCGCTTTCCCGAAGTTTGTAACCTTCAGGACCAGCGGCTGCTGTTGCGATTCCCTGATCTTCAGTGATCGGCGGAACATATCCTTCCGGGATATAGTTAAGTGGCATGCCCCAAGGACGATCTTTCGGCATCTGATACCTAGGGTCGGACCTTTCCACTATGGGCGTTGAGGTGATCTCTGAGATCACAGTTCTTTGTAGCTGAGCTTCTGCCATGGCTTGCATGTCGTTTTGAAGCTTTCTCATATCCTCTCTTAGAGCGTTGATCTCTTATTTCAACTCTCTGTTCTCTTCCTCAAGATCATCCATCTTTTTCTGAAGATTGGCCCGAGTATTATACGAATGAGACAGTTTGACTCTAGAATCGAGACACAAACGTGAGATTCGTTGGTGAGAAGAATACGCGATGTGAGAATGATGAATGCAATGATTATATTAATTATTTTTTATTGTTTAATCAAAATAAACTTTGACAATTAGATTGCAAATATCAAACGGTGGGGAAACCCCTTTTTATTGAATTCCAAAGGATTACAGAAATGGAAATACAGTAGATTACAAAGTGCAGAAACAGAAACCTAAGCTAATAGGTCCCGGGAGAACTCGGGTGCTGATTCTGGTATCTTCCTTTTCTTTGACCGGGGCTCTTGAGCCGTTGTCGGGTCGTCATTCCTTTGCCAGGTGAAAGGAGCGAGCAAATTCCTTTGGTCGTCCTGATTATCTACAGCATGCTGCTCCAAAATTTCAATCAGAGCATCTTTCTCTTTCAGTAATTGCTGTATTTTGATACACTCAACGTCGAGGGTGCGGTACTTGTTCTTCCAAGACCTCCTCTCCTTTTGAACTTTGTTGAGAGTAACCTGAAGCTTTTCCTTTTCCGTCATGAAGTACATGACAGATTCCCTCGGTGGAAGAATTCCGTAACGAGGATAAGGCATCTTTAGCTTGAGAGCTCTAGTTTGTACCCAATGGAGATAAGGCTCCATCGAGACACAGTTTGGTTTTCCTAGAGACTCTCGTCCTTTCTTATGAACGTGCTTCCAAGCTTGCACTATTTCTAACTTCAGTGCTCTGTCGTTTTCTCCTTCCTTGAAGAAAAGACCTTCCAGATGAGCGTTCTGCGGAACGAGCCTCATCGGGTATCCAAATTGACGACGAACCAATACCGGATGATAGTTGATTCCTCCCTTAGTTCCTATAAGGGATATGTTGGGGAAGTTTCCACAACGATCAATGATTCTGATTCCCTCATGACCCTTGTTGCACCAATCTATATCAGAGTTGGTAAGAGACATGATTTTCTGTGGCCAACGTAAGGCACTCTTGCAATCCCAAAAAGCAGTAGACTTGGGCAAGTGAGAGATAAACCATTTGTAGAGCAGAGGTACACAACATGTGATCTCCCCCCCACTGTACAAATTACCCAAGTGTACAGAATGATACACATCCGCAAGCAAAGTCGGCACAGGGTTTCCAATGAGAAAAACCTTAATAGCGTTGATATCGACGAAGTTATTGATGTTGGGAAACAAAAATAACCTGTAGGTGAGCAAGACAAAGATGCTTTCAAAAGCATTCACGTTTCCTATACTGGCGAAGTACAGGGCCTTCTTTGTCAAGAACTGGGCTGGCAAGCCTTGTATGCCACCCTTAGTGGTTAGGTGAGTCCTGACCTCAGACTCGTCCAAATAAATTGCTCTTGCAATGGTCTGATTCTTTGGAATTTCTTCCAGTCCAGAAAATGGAGCTCGATCTGTGATATGTAGATCGATCAGATGAGCATACTCTTCCAGCGTTGGTGCTAGCTGGTAATCCGGGAATGTGAAACAGTGATAAACTGGATCGTAGAATTGAATGAGCGCATCCATGATTCCCTCAATCACATGGACTCTTAACAGTGGTAACAGATCTCTGTGCTTGGCTCTGAAAGCCTCAGGGTTAATGATCATCTTTGCCAACCTTCTCAAATCCTCAAGTTTTGGAACCTTGAAGGTGTACGCATGAGTTCTCCTTCTACCGAAGTCCATTAGCGCAATCCTCTTCTCTGATATTTGCAATCACAGTCTTAGTTTAGTTTGAAAAAAACAGAGAGACTAGAAGAAAAGTTTGTTGAATGTTTTAATGTTTTTTAGATGAATGCATGAATGCAGCACACAAAAACATAGAAAAAACATGGGGTCAGAGGATCGTTGTCATGAAGTCAAGGCTCTACCCATCCCCAAAGGTTTATACTAGGCTGATTTTTTGTACCTGTCACTCAAAATCATTGATTCCTGAGAACACCAGCAGGCCGGGATCCGTGCTAGGTGGTATCCTTTCAACGAAATCTCAGAAGAGGGTAGTTTATCGCGTAACGGCCATTTCCGATAGCCACCGCACTACAAAAAATGGTGATTTTTCCTAGGTGTATACTCATTCTTTCCACATGCGACATCACACGCATTCCCAGTAGCAGAAAAATAAACACGTATAGCAATTAGGAAAAGCAGTATATATATTTGTCTTAATCATCCTAGACCTATAAAGCTATGAATCTTAAGTTCCTGACAGAAATGGGTTCCCCGGCGGAAGCCCTAATCTGTGGTTCTCTGCCTAAGAGATGGACCAGCATGGGTCAATCTTTCTCTTCGGTAGAGTTCCCATTTTCCGTAGAAAACGGGGATGATGCCCTAAGGACGATGCCTTAAAGTAGAAGGAGACTCCCCAGCAGAGTCGCCATTTTTCTGTTTGTGGAAAAATGGGGACGAATGTCCTAAGGCAAAATGAGACTCCCCAGCAGAGTCGCCATTTTTCTGTTTGTGGAAAAATGGGGACGAATGTCCTAAGGCAAAATGAGACTCCCCAGCAGAGTCGCCATTTTTCTGTAGCGAGTGATTTTTGGATGTGGTTGCGAAGCACAATCGCTCTTGAGAACTACAGGTCGATTCATTTTTTATCCTATTGTGAGCTGAATAAGGAAGGGAAATAGATGTCTACAATTAACCCTGCTTGCATACTGAGTTTGAACAGCGGTCTGTTCGGTTACGGATGCTACAAAGATTTGGGGAGTCTTGTACTGGTTATTCCTATTTCGCCAATACTACCATTTTGATCTGGTAATCTAGGGCATAAGGTTTGAGGAACGAAGATTTAGGATGTTAGGACTGATGATTTGAAATTACTGCTTTTGATATGGGATTTGGGTTTTTTGTGGAGTGCGCTCGCTAAGATCTTATCTTTCGATCTTATGCCTACGTATTCCCGTTTACCGAAACAGGGAAATCAGAGCGTTCGTAGTTCCTCCTAATCTATGGGAGGAAATTGGGGTTTTTGGTGTCTTGTTCAAGGCCCAAGACGTGAAGCGTAAGGTGGTTTGTATCTTGATCAAAGCCAAAGATGTGAAGCTGAAGAGTTTATTTGTATCTTGTTCAAAGCCCAAGATATGAAGCTGAAAGGTCTATTTGTGTCTTGTTCAAAGCCCAAGACGTGAAGCTGAAAGGTCTCGACTTTAGAGAGAATTTGTCATCTCTAAAGAAGGGTTTGTCTGTCACAACTGTTGGGTGACTGGTTATAAAGGAGAATTACTTTAACCGGGATACGCTGATCCTAGCAATGCCATAATTTCCTTTATAGGGTAGTTTTGACCTGAAGGAGAAGACTTTAACTCAGTGTAGAGCAATGTTATCTTTCCTTAGGAATTTCTCATGCTAAAAGATGGACAGTGGCATGGATATAGATGATCCAGAGGCTTGCCGCTTATAGCGATTAGATGAAAGGAAGGGGTTGTGTACTGTGAACGAGGCAACAACTTTGATGCTAAAAGGTTGATTGGACTCAACCGGGGATTTCTTATATAAAGCCTAAGAGGAGGCTATCTCTGCTGAGGAAAAGCCTAAAAGGAGGCTAAAAAAGGTGTCTCGTACAAAGCCCGAGAGAGAGGCTAAAAGGATTTTGACCCGACGATGGAGTCTTTTAGTATCTCATATGAAGCCCGAGATGAAGGCAATTATTTGTTTTTTTGTATCTCGTACGAAGCCCGAGATGGAGGCTGAAAGAGTTTGACTCTGCTTTAGGGGGATTTGTATCTCGTACGAAGCCCGAGATGAAGGCTGAAATTTGTTTGACTCAACGAGGGAGTCTTTTATGTGTCTCGTACAAAGCCCGAGAGAGAGGCTAAAATTTGTTTGATTCCGTTGGGGAATCTTTTGGTATCTCGTATAAAGCCCGAGATGGAGGCGAAAATTGTTAGCTCCACTGGGGAGAATCATTGTATAAAGCCTAAGAGGAGGCTGATATGTGTCTCGTACAAAGCCCGAGAGAGAGGCTAAAAGGTTTGCTCCGCTAGGGAAAATCATTGTATAAAGCCCAAGAGGAGGCTGACTCTGTGGGGACCAGAGTGTTTTGCTTGTATGGTCTTCCAGCATCTTTGCTGGGGATTTATCATCTCCTTTCCATTAGAAGAGATAACTCTTTTAAAGACAAAAACCACTGGTAAACGTGCGAGGTTTACTATCCAGCGACTTTTAACTTTTAAAGAGGGTTTCTTAGTTAAGGTCCAAGATTATGACCGTAATGGCTCTGCCTGAAGATAAGGAGAGAGCTTGTATTCTGCTAACTTCTGTTGGAGAAGGATCATTATACAAAGCCTAAGAGGAGGCTATCTGCTGTCTCTGTTAAGTGACAGGTCCAGTGTACTGATGAGAAAATCAGTTCTTATATGAGCAACATTGTACTCATAGGTTTAATTCCAAGGGTTCGGGTTATTCCTGTTCTTTAAGGAAGCGGGATATCCGAAGGGTATCGAGACTGTTCGAGTCTGCGGGTTTTCTTCCTACTTAAAGGAAGGGGCACTTGATAATGTCTTTGAGACTCAAGGAGATTAGACTGTCCAAGTCTAGAGTTTCATCTATTGTACTATGTTTTGAGAAACAGTAGTAGACTCTAAGAAAGGACTGTTCTATTAAGATGACTAGGTTCTGTTCCTATACCTCTAGGAGGTCGTCGGGACAAGTTATGCGAAGCCTCAACGGAGGCGAGAAACTTTTAAGAAGCCGACGGGTCCTTGTACTAAGCCCAAGAGGAGGCTATCATTCCCGGAGGAAGAGATCATTATACGAAGCCTAAGAGGAGGTTGTGAATACTTCTAAGAAGTCGTAGGGTCCTTGTACTAAGCCCAAGAGGAGGCGGGGTTGCTTTTAGGAAGCCTGAGGGTCCTTGTACGATGCCCAAGAGGAGGCCGATGCTTCTAAGAAGCCCGTGGGCCCCAAACCAAAGAAAAGTTCAAGAAAACTCTTTTAAAGATAAAACCACTGGTAAACGTGCGAGGTTTACTATCCAGCTACTTTTAACTTTTGAAAGAGAGTTTGAACAGTTCGGAGGTTTGAAGAGATTCAAGAGAAGTTTCATCGAGAATAATTCATCTCTGGGGAATAGAATTTCTTGACGATTCCTAAGGAGGACAGCCGAAGAGAAGACTGTATCTGGTGCTCCTATTGGGGATCTAACTGTCTATTTCTACGAATAAACGAAACGGCTTTACCTAGTTCTAGACGTAGTTACCGGGGAAACTCTAAATATCTATACTATTATTACACAATAGATATGAGTTTATGAAAGGAGACTTACAGTGAGCAGCCCCACAATACAGTTATATGTATAAAGCAGTAAATGAAAGCGATAACCACTTACTCGGTTGTAGAGCTTCCATGCTGTTTGGTTAGTTGTTCAACAAAGAAAGATGAAAACAACAGTATATTCAAAATCAAAGGAGAAAGTTCTTTGAAAAAGAATGATTTGGGGCTTGCAGCTCAAGGAGAGGCCCAAGGTTTTACTGTTGAATTTGTATAGAGGGACTTATACAAGTGACTGTGGCCCAAAAATTGTTTTCTGTACAAAGGGATGGGTCTTACACTCTCTCAAGAGGCCCAAAAAGTTTGAAAAAGAGTGGGGCTTATAACATGATGGTAGGCCCAATTGATTTTTCGTTTAAAATGGCGATCGCGCCGAGGTTTTCTTTTAACGCCGGGGGACTTATACGATAAGTGAGGCCCAAAAAATGTTTTGGTTAAAAGGGGGGGTTGGGTCTTACACTCTAATAGAGGCCCAAAAAGTTTTGAATGGGTCTTATAGCTCAAGGAGAGGCCCAGATGGTTTTTCAAAAAAGGCGGCGATCGTGCCGTTTATTTGAAAATGTACAGAGGGACTTATACAACGAATGAGGCCCAAAATGTTTCTGTACAAGTGGGTTGGGTCTTACACTCTCTCAAGAGGCCCAAAGTGTTTTGAAAATGATCTATGAGGGTTGAATTAATCCAAAACCCTAATTTGTTTTCAAAATGTATTTAATTGAATAAAAATTCAATTAAAATGATCAAAAAATTGTTTTCCCTATGAAAAACAAATTGTGATCTTGGATTAATGCTTCAAAAATTAAGTATTGACCTACAAAATAATTAGAAAGCATTAGAAGTTGCAAAATCAAGATGGAAAAAATATTTCAAATGTTAAAAACACTTAAAACATTAATTCTTTGCAAAAATATTAATTATACAAAATAAATAATATTTTTGGGATTTTTTGACAAAATAAAATATTTTATCATTTTTGTGAATTATTGCAAAAAGAATCAACTCAAAATCATTAAAACTCAGAGAGAAATTAATTTTTGAATCAATTAAATAAAATCACAAAATTCAAATATTCAAATATTTGAAAATGGCGCCAAGAACAAGGGCAAGAACACGCGCCCTCCCTCTGTTTCTGCAGATTTGCAAATTCTCCCCAATCTCATGGAATACTTGATCATATCATGCAATCCATATACCAATCAACTCGTCTCAACCTCTCGATCATGTCTATGGCTTTTAATTTCATTTAAATTAAACATACAACAAATAATCATGAAGAAACATCAAGAACCCTAATTTCAGCCTGAAGGCTAGGATTTTTGATACACGATTCAAACAATGCAATTGATTGAGGGGAAACATTCCATGCATGATTATGAGCATATGGAAAAAGTATTGTGCGAGGAAACATGCATGGATTGAGAAGTGGCCTAGTTTATGCTCACCTCTAGGCCGTGGCAGCAAGTGCAAGGTAATTTTTGATTTGGAGGTGTTACAGATGAGTGGTGATGATCTGAACAGCTTCCCTACACCCTATGGAGTGTGTTTGAGTGCTTGGACTTGATTGAAATTGGTTGGATCAATCTGTGGCATCTCAACTGCACCTTGGTTAAAACCTTGAGCAATTGACTGGTGATTATGAGAAATCAGTGTTCCAGTTGTTGTTTAAGTGTTTGATCATCTCATATGTGATGTATATGAGGTGTGTGTGAGTGTGATTGGTTTGTGTAGAATTGCTCTCAAACTCAAAAACCCAAAGTTACCTTGCTAAAGAAGGCATTTTTGCCAAGAGAAAGAGATTTTGAGGAAAGCATCTGTTTGATGGCTTTGGTGTGCTTAACCTGAGCACAAATGAGCTCTATTTATAGTAGAGCAAGTTTGTTTTGGGATAAATAGTGAATGGCAACTGATAAGTAGGTTTGGCCAATTTTGATCAATGAGAATTCAAGTCTTCTCTAGCCATTGACTAGAGGTTAGGGCACAGGCTGCTGGTCCCCTTGGTCTTGGATAAGTCTTGACTGAATTCAGTTGCTGAGAGCTCAGTCTATGCCACCTTAGAGCTTCCATTGAATGCTCCATTCCAAAATTGGAGTTTTGTCCCTATTTTAGGCATTTCTAGGTTTAACATGCTATTTCTTGTTCCAAAGACTTTGGAGGCTTGGCTCAGTGATTGTCCCCTTTAGATTCAATCCCTTGAGGTGTCCAAGTGGATAGGAGCATTTGAAATTGGCTGATTTTGGCAAATCAAGCCAATTTGCAAATTCTGTCTTGCCTTTGACAGATTTCAGCAAGGCCACTTTCCAATGTCATATCTCATGACTCAAATGGAATTTGGTAATGTTCTTGGCCATTTTGGAAAGCCCTTACATGCTACAACAACTGTTTGAACATGTTTGGTTTTGATCTCTTTTGAATCCAAGTGAAAAATCCCTCTACATTTGGCAAAAAGTGAGGCAGATTCTGTCTTGGTGAAATTTTCACCAAGTGTTGAAACAAAGCGACTTTTCTTGATTTTGATCACTCCATAACTCAAAATCCATGAGGAATTTGGAAATAACTCTATATGAAGTTTTTGTAGAGGGTAATGTGACCTACAAATCAGGCTTTGAATGGGGCACAATGGCCTTGTGATTTAGGAGTTATGCTCCTCCAAAGTTGGTGCATTAGTGGTACTTTTTCCATAACTTAGAAATTTTTCTAAGTTTTATGGTTACCCCTTTTACAAGTTATCCAACTTTTCTTGATTTTTCTTGATGAATGATGATTCAAATCATACATAAACATCATTTTAGGGTTAAAAATCCATTTTGGTGAAAAATCTCAAAAAGTCAAAGTTGACTTTTGTGCACAGTTGACTTTTTATCAGATGAATTCAAAACTTTGCAATTCCTCAGGAAATCATGTCCTTGACCTAAATCAAACTTGATGGACATCTTCCATGGGTGTCATGGGATATATTGAGGCATGTCTTAGGGCTTGGGAGCATGTCCTGGTCAAAAGTCAAAGTTACAGTTCACTTTTCCCGCGAAACCCTAACTGTGGTGCAGATGAAATTGAAACTTGTTGCTCAAGCTTCTTGGATTAATCCATTGTTCCAAATGGATCAACATAGGTCATTTGAGACCCCCAAACCTTGTCTTGAGGTTTTGGCTCATGATTTGTCCCAAAAGTCAACTTAGGGGGTGAATTAGGTCAAGAAACCCCAATTCCTGATTTTTGATGTATGCATCCTCGTAAGCAAAATTGACTTGGTGATTGGGTCCATGAGGCTCCATGGAGTATATTAGGTTATGTTTTGGATCATTGGCTCATGCCCAGATGAAATTTTCCATCTGGAGGCCCTGGTCGACCAAAACCCTAATTTGGTAACACTGGCGATCTTGAGGCTTGATCCACCTAAAAGGGAGCAACCTTGTGCTTAATCCTTGAAGTGGGAGTCCTTTTTGATCCATTGTGAATGTTTGGGAGGTTAGACAAGTTGAAGATCATGTCATTTCTTGATTGATCCTTTGTCTAAGAACTCAAAGAGGGCTTGAAACCCTAATTTTGATTGTAGTGAATGCTCACCCATATTTGGGGAGACTGATGATTTGCCCAATAATGGGAAATCTAAGTGGTCAAAATTTGGGGTATGACTGATTGGCAGGCAACTTTTTTCTAAGCGGTGATACACTCTATAAGAGAAACTATGACATGGTCTTGCTCCGATGCGTAGATAGACCAGAAGCAAACATGTTGATGAAAGAGATTCACGAAGGATCCTTTGGCACTCATGTCAACGGACACACAATGGTGAGAAAAATTCTAAGAGCCGGATACTACTGGTTGACCATGGAATCCAACTGCTACAAGTACATGAGGAGATGTCACAAGTGTCAGATATACTCAGACAAGATCCATGTACCGTCAACGCATCTCAAAGTTCTTTCTTCCCCATGGACTTTTTCCATATGGGGAATCGACATGATTGGCATGATCGAACCCAAAGCTTCAAACGGACATCAGTTCGTCCTGGTAAGCATTAACTATTTCACCAAGTGGGTCGAAACAGCATCATACGCCAATGTAACCCAACAAGTCGTGATCCGCTTTATCAAGAACAATATCATCTGCCTTTATGGTGTTCTAAGCCAGATCATTACGGATAATGGATCTAACTTGAACAACAAGATGATGAAAGAGTTGTACGCTGAGTTCAAGATCGAGCACCATAACTCATCTCCCTACCGACCCAAGATGAACGGAGCGGTAGAAGCGACTACCAAGAACCTCAAGAAGATTATTTAGAAGATGTTTGTAACCTATAAAGACTGGCACGAGATGCTACCCTTTGCTCTTCACGGTTATCGCACATCTGTCTGCACTTTAACTGGGGCAACCCCTTTCTTTCTAGTATATGGCATGGAGGCAGTGCTTCCCATAGAAGTAGAAATCCCATCGATCCGGGTATTGATGGAAGCCAAGCTAACAGAGGCTGAATGGTGTCAAAGAATGGCACTATGCCATGGTTAGTTGTATCAGCAAAGGATGAAGAAGGCGCTTGACAAAAAGGTCCGACCTCGCGTCTTCAGGAAATGAGGCCTCGTGCTCAAGAAGATATAATCATTTCTCACTGATTCCCGGGGCAAATGGACTCCGAATTATGACGACCCCTATGTGGTCAAGAAAACCTTCTCAGGCGGCGCCTTGAGACTTGCAATTATGGATGGAGAGGAATTTGCCTACCCCACAAATGTTGACGTAGTCAAGAAATACTTCGCCTAAATAAAAAAAAAACATCTCGGTGGATTGAAAACCCGAAGCGGCGGTCCAGGCAAAAATTAGAGACATAATTAGGGATTCATGGCAAGTAACTATGTCCAACAAAGGGGCAAATCACCCAACAGCGGTCATGCCATCCATCAAGAAAACTCCAGTCAAGATCATCTTCGACGGAAGCTCAGGATGTCCAGAATTCAAAGTTGGTAGAAGGATAACGGTCGTTATGTTTTAATGTAGCCCTTTTCCCCATAAATTACCATTTTCTAACTTTGTAAATACTCTATGGAATCACGCACTTGGCTGATTTCTATCCTATCAATAAAGTTTGAGCCCTAGTGCTTTTGTTTTCAATTCTTATTTATTTTAGCTTTACAGAACAACATTTTAATATGATTAACGATTCTTGAAATAAAACAAAAATGAATTTACTTGTCAACATTTTTCTGCTTTTAAAATAAAGATGGCAATTTCTTTGGACTGTTGAACATCGAAAGAACATCGATCGCTTCTCCGGAAGTAATCGAACCTCAAAGTGCAGAATCAAAGTACTCCTTCTAAATCAGTACGCTTGAATGAAGGATCAACTGCGTCAGAGACCCTGTTTCATCTGACATCCCCGGCAGAGGTCTTACCTCCTAAGCCCGACCAACGTTGTTCCCCACAGGGACTATTTCTCCTAAGCAAGACAGAATTGCTATCTTGAACCCGTGATACATTTCATCCCTTGCCGTGGCCGAGTATCCAGTCGTATTCATCTATTAGTCTATATGTCGCGTCAGTTTTGTTAGCATAAACATACATACATCATGCATTATTTATTTGCATTCATATTCATATTACATCACTATCATGCTAGTTGGTCTTATCCCCTAATGATAAAAGTCCTCTCAATCGAGTTGTCAGTTCTTTCCTCGTCAGGAAATGTTGCGTCTGAACAATCTCTCCTCCAGTTTATTTCTGGATTGGAGTTGGTCCCTTGACCACTTTGATAACTTGAACCTCTGAAAAACAAGAAGGCATTCGACAAACATCACTCTTCGCCATTGAAGATGACATCTTCGCTTTCCCGGATTAAGAAAAATCCCCAGAGAAAGCCTCACAACTAAAGACTCTCAGTAACACATTGGGTCTTCTCTCCAGAAAGTCAATGTTAAGGAAGTCATCGGCACCTCAAAATTGGATCACATTACATGGCATTTCTTCGAGAAGATCTCGAGGAAAAGTATGATGTAATATCCCCAAGCAGGAAACAGCCTCTCAAGAGACTTGTTTTCCCCAGTAGAGTCAATAAATGGCATCTCCAACAGAGAAGTTTGTACAGCTCTACAGCTCAGATGAATGGGTTTCCCCAGCAAGTCTGACATGAAAACCTTTTCCCATTAAACGACATCTCCCCAGGAAAAATTGGCGAGAAGTTTGAGGAAAATCGCTACAAATAGCGTCTCTTGTCAAGAAAGTTTATTGACAAAAGAAACTGAGACCAGTTCCTTGGCTGAAGACCAGGATCGAGGGGAAGTTTATTGACAAAAGAAACTAAGACCAGTTCCTTGGCTGAAGACCAGGATCGAGGGAAAGTTTATTGACAAAAGAAACTGAGACTAGTTCCTTGGCTAAAAACCAAGATTGAGGGGAAGTTTATAGACAGAAGAAACTGAGACCAGCTCCTTGGCTGAAGACCAGGATCGAGGGGAAGTTTTTACCTTTTCTAAAGCATCATTACTTAGCAAAAGAAGATGGATGAGCAAGCAGCCATTCATAACCACCATCAAAATTTTGGGTATTCCGATATTTAATCCTCTTGCCCCCCGAATACCTTCGTCATTCACACCTTCGGGCCTAAGAAGATTAAATGGGGGCATCTGTCATACCCCAAACTTTGACCACCAAAATTTCCCATCATTGTGAGGATCATTACCACAATATGGATGTACTATCATGCCTCATCAATCTCCTCAAGGATTGTTGAGCATTCACTACTATCAAGGATTAGGGTTTTGAACCCTCTTACAGCACTCAGACAAAGGATCAATCAAGAAATGACATGATCTTCAACTTGTCTAGCCTCTCAAACACCCACAAAGGATCAAGAGGACTCATACATCAAGGATCAAGCACAAAGTGGCAACATTCTAAGTGAATCAAGCCTCAAGATCGCCAGTGTCACCAAATTAGGGTTTTGGTCGACTGAGGCCTCCAGATGAAAATTTTCATCTGGGCATGAGCCAATGCCTCAATGTGTGGTCCTATAAGCTCAAAAGGATCTCAAGAGCCCATCCACAATGGCAAAATCACCCTGATGATCCATATATCAAAGAATCAGGAATTAGGGTTTTGACCAAATTCAACCCTTGAGTTAACTTGTGAAGTGAGGCATGGCTTGAAGCTTCAAAATGAACTTCAAAGACCTCAAATACATCATATTGGCATGTTTACAAGATTTGGTTAACTCAAAGAGCTCAAGTCATAAGCCACAAGAGCTCAAAACCATCTGATCACAAATTAGGGTTTCTGACGGAAAAAGTCAACCCTACTCTTGACTGTTGACCTACCCTTGATCTCAAACCTTGGGGAGGGGTCCAAGACATTCCTAAATTCCCTTGGAGACCATCCATGAAGTTTAATTGAACCCAAGGATTGATTTCAAAAAGGGATCACAAAGTCAAAATTTCATCTGTTGAAAAAGTCAACTGTACAAAAATCCAAGTTTGACTTTTTGGATTTTTGGTCAAACAAGGTTCCTTAACCCTAAAACAATGTTAATATGTGATTTGAATCATCATTCATCAAGAAGAATAAAAGAAAGTGAGTTAACTTGTAAAAGGGGTAACCATAAAAAACTTAGAATTTTTCTAAGTTATGGATCAAAGTGGCTAGGGTACCAACTTCCAAGGACCATAACTTGAGATCCAAGCAACCATTTTGGGTGATCCAAAGTTGGATTTGTAGGTCTTGCTACACTCTACAAAAGCTTCAATACATCAAGTTCCAACTCTTCATGGATTTTTAGTTATGGAGTGATCAAAGTGGCTGAAAACATGAAAATGACAACATGCCTTGGAACTGGTCTATAGGTTATGACAGCTGCAACATGCCTTGCCGCAAACTGTTTTTGCAAGGCAGATTTGTGCCTTAGTGCTCGAATTGATCAATTGGGGGCAAATTCAAGCATGGTTATCCATCTGCACACCTCAAGGGGGAACAACCAAGGGACAATTACTGATTCATCAGCCTCACAAGTCCATGAATCTATGTTTAGGCATGTCATCCCTAAAATTTAAGATGCTTCAAATATTCAATTTTGTCTCAAAGCATTTAACTGATGCATAGAGTTGGCATTCATCAAGACAATGTTATCCAAGTTCAGTCAAGACATATCCCTGAACCAAAGTACCTTAGGCTTGTGCTCTAACCTCAAGTCAATGGCTAGAGGAGACTTGAGATTCCATTTGATCACAATTGGCCAAAGGCCTGCTGCAGTTGCCATTCCCTATTGCTTGCAAAACAAACTTAATATACTATAAATAGAGCTCATTTGTGATCAGTTTGAGTACACCAAAGCACCCAAATTGATGCTTTCCTCAAAATCACCACTTTCACTCCAATTTTGCCTTCTAACTCAAGTCACCATCAGATTTTGAGTTTGAGAGCAATTCCAACCAAACCAATGGTTCACACACCTCACCTATAACATATAGAAGTGATCTAAACTCTTATATAACATCTGGAACATCAATTTCACAAAATCACTAGCCAACTGCTCAAGCTCTTGACATATTTGCAGTTGGGGTACCATCTCAAGTTCCAGATCATTTCCATTCATTCCAAGCATTCAAACACAATCCTTGGCACCTAAGGAAGCTGTCCAGATCATTGGAACCTAGCTGTAACACCTCCATCACCAAACTCGATCACCAGCTGCAAGAGGTAAGCATGAACTCTTCAAACTCCATGATGCATGCATATTTTACTGCACAATAATTTTGCCATATGTTCCTAATCATGTATGGAGTGATAACCCTCAATCAATTGCCATGAATCAATCGTGTATGGAATTTCATTGTGTTCATGCTGAAATTAGGGTTCTTGAGGTTTTCTTCTGATTTCTCACTCAATACTTAATATAAATGTAATTAATCTATATGGTTGTGATCCTTGTTCAAAAATGAGCAAGATTGGTGTTTGAATCGTGCAAAACCATTGAGAAATCATGGAGAAAAGTGAGAAAATGCAAATCTGCAGAAACAGGGCACGCGGGCAAGAACTTGGTGTTCTTGGCGCCCTTTTTCAAATATTCAAATATTTGAATTTTTGTTATTTTGGTTAATTGATTCAAAAACTAATTTCTCTCTGAATATTTATGTTTTTGAATTGATTCTTTTTCTCAATATTCACTAAAATATTTAAATATTTTATTTTACAAAAAAATACAATTTATATTATTTATTTAATATAGTTAGAATTTTTGTAATTAATTTCATTTTATTTGTTTTTAAACATTTTAAAATGGAATTCCACTTTGATCTTTCAAAATTAATTGAATTTTAAGCTTTCATATGATTAAACATGATTTTTCAAAATATTTTCCAAAGTGTACAACTTGTTTTTGAATATAATTGATTATTTTATCATTTATTATTTAAATTACCTTTGAAAAATAACATTTTAATTTAAAATTAGGGTTTCCTCTCGATTTTAAATTTTCAAAACACTTTTGGGCCTCTAATATAGTGTAAGACACAACCCCCCCTTTTGTACATAAAATAATTTGGGCCTCAGTCATTGTATAAGTCCCAGTACAATTTTCAAAACGACGGTGCGATCACTGTCTTTCTTTGGGCCTCTCCTTGAGTTGTAAGCCCCACCACTTATACAAAAACATTTTTGGGCCTCTAATAGAGTGTAAGACCCAATCTCCTTTTAACCAAAACCATTTTGGTCCTCAGACATTGTATAAGTCCCTCTGCGTTAAAAAAATCTCGGCGCAATCGCCATTTCAAAAAGAAAATCATTTGGGCCTCCCCTCGTGTTGTAAGTCCCATATTTCTTTTTCAAAATACTTTTGGGCCTCTTGAAAGAGTGTAAGCCCCAACCCTTTTGTAAATAAACCTCTTTGGGCCTCATTCATTGTATAAGACCCGATGCGATTTTTAAACGGTCCTTTCAATCTCAATCTGGGAGTAACCTTCAAGAATGGTCTTCTTCTGCTATCTGCATAACTCTTCTATCGATCTTGTGCTTTCTTTACTTTTTCACGAATCATTTCTAGCTTTTTTGTCTTCTCTTGAATAATCTCCGGTCCTAAAATCTTTTCTTCACCAACTTTCGTCCAACACAAAGGTGTTCTACATTTCCTTCCATACAAAGTTTCATAAGGAGCCATTCCAATACTTGCATGGTAACTATTGTTGTATGCAAACTTAATCAATGGTAAGAGCTCCTTCCAATTTCCTCCACTTTCAAGCACACAAGCTCTTAACATATCCTCCAATGTCTGTGTTGTTCTCTCCATCTAACCATCTGTCTGAGGATGATTAGAAGTACTCAAACTTAATTTAGATCCCATGGCTTGCTGAAAATCTCTCCAAAATCTTGAAGTGAACTTTGGATCTCTATCAGACACAATACTAGTAGGGACACCATGCAGCCTCATAATCTCAGACATAAATAACTGTGCAAGATGGCTTGCCTTGTAAGTAGTCTTCACGGCTAGAAAATGTGCGGACTTTGTTAACCGATCCACAATCACCCATATAGAATCATAGCCACCATGTGTACGAGGTAAACCAACTACAAAATCCATAGAAATACTATCCCATTTCCATACTGGAATCTATAAGGGTTGCAATAAACCACCTGGTATCTAATGTTCAATATTTACCTGTTAGCACACTACACATTCAGATACATACTCCGCAATATCCTTTTTCATTCCAGGCCACCAATAGTCTTTCTTCAAATATTGATACATCTTGGATGAATCTGGATGTATGGTAAACGCACCTTTGTGAGCGTCTTCCAAAACTTTTCTTTTTAACTCTGCCTCAGTCAGAACATAAATCCTTTGATTAAAAAGAACAACTCCATTTGTAGCTTGCGTGAAACCTAGTAGAATTAGCATCTTTTGCAGCTTCACATCTTACATTTGCCATTGTTGAATTTCTATTCTAAGATCGGAAGTAAAATTCAAATTTCCCATTATCATACCATTCTGAGTCCAAGCGAACTGAAGATTAAGATCTCAAAACTTTCCGACTTAATGCGTCTGCCACTTTATTTGCTTTACCTAGATGATACTTCAGCTCAAAGACTAAACCTTTAAGTACTCCATCCATATCCTTTGACGCATGTTCAACTCTTTCTGATCAAATAAATATTTCAGACTTTTGTGGTCACTAAACATCTCAAAACGCACTTCGTACAAGTAGTGACTCTACACCTTCAATGCAAAAACAACTGCTACCAATTCAAGATCTTGAGTTGGATAATTCTCTTCATGAGTTTTCAACTGATGAGAGGCATAAACTACAACCTGACCACCCTGCCTTAACACTCCTTCCAATCCCTTCTTATAGGCATCACAAAATACTTCATAAGGCTTACTAGGATCATGAATGATCAAAACAGGAGCAGACATCAATCTTTCCTTTAACTTCATAAAACTTTGCTCACACTATATCCCAACTAAAAGAAATCTCCTTCCAGGTATGTCGAGTCATTGGAAAAGCCAATTGAGAAAACCCCTTAATAAACCTTCTCTAGTAGCCTTCCAATCTTAAGAAACTTCTGACTTCGGAAGCATTCTTCGGTCTTTCCCAATTAATCACCGCTTCAACTTTAGAAGGATCCACTGCTACTCCCCCTTGGGATATGACATGACCAAGAAACTTAACTTCATTCATCCAGAATTCACACTTGCTTAATTTGGAAAACAATTGCTTCTCTTGCAACACTGATAGACCAATCCTTAGATGTTCTCAGTGCTCTTGTGGAGTACGAGAATAAATAAGAATGTCATCAAAGAAGATCACCATAAACTGATCCAAATAAGGTTGAAATATTTGATTCATATAATCCATGAAAACAGCTGGAACATTTGTCACACCAAAAGGCATCACAAGAAATTCATAATGGCCATAACGGGTCCTAAATGCAGTTGTTGGTACATCAGAATTCTTAACTCAGATTTGATGATAGCCCGATCGCAAATCAATCTTCGAGAACATGCATGCTCCTTTCAATTTATCTAAAAAATCATCTATCCTAGGTAGGGGATACTTGTTCTTAATGGTGACTTTATTCAACTGGCGACAATCAATGCACAAACACATACCACCATCCTTCTTCTCACTAGTAACACCGGAGCTCCCCAGGGTGAGAAACTAGGTCGAATGAAATGTTTGGCTAATAACCCTTCCAACTGATTCTTCAACTCTCTCAACTCACGTGGTGCCATTCTATACGGAGAAATGGATATTGGGGTCGTCCCAGGTATCATATCAATTGAGAATTCAACTTCCCTCTTGGGAGGAAGAGAAGTGACATCCTCGGGGAAAACATCTGGAAATTTTACAAACTATGCGAATTTGGGAAACCTTCAGGTCATCACTTGATTCCTCGGTGAGAACTAAGAGAACAAACTTTTCCTTCTCGAATAAGAAAGTAACCATGCCAATCGTACCTTCCAAAATAGTAGTTAACACATCTTTTTGAGTAGCTTCATTAGATGGAATGATGATTAACTTCTCTTCACATCCAATAAACACCGAATTAGCATAAAGTCAATCCATCCCCAATGCTACATCAACCTTCTTAAGTGGTAAACAAATAAGATCAATCTGGAAAACTCTACCATTCACTGATAGAGAACAATTTTCACAAATCAACGGTGTCTCAACAACATCATCCATGGCGGTAGTAACCACCATAAGAGGAAACAAGGGAATTGCTTGCAAGCCAAGTCGTTTCATATATTGGATTGATACAAAAGAGGGTGTTGCTCCACAATAAAAAAAACAAAACAAGGATGATCATTTACAAAACATGTATCTGCAATCAATTCATTTTTACCCTTAGCCTTCTTTGCATCCAAAGTATAAACCCGACCAACATTCTTTAGTTGCATCTGATTCTTATTCTAAGGACATTCCCTAGCCATATTACTTTATCCCTGACATTGATATCATCTCAATACTTCTAGGTTACATCTTCCATAATGAGTCTTATGGCACCTGCGGCACACGGGAGGGGGGTTAGGTCTCACATTCTGCACCTGTTTCCCTTTGAAAGGTTGAGGTCTAGGCCTAAACTGATGACTTGGTCTTCCTTGGTCCTTCTTACCAACCTTATACTGATTCCTTTCTTCCTGAACTTTCTTCAAACTATTCTCAGCCACATAACACCGCCTTAGTAACTCAACATAGGTAGTGATTTCCCTCTGAGACACACTTTGAGAAATTTCACCTCTAAAACCAAACATAAACTGATCAATCTTCCACTTCTCATCTGGTGCATACACGGTCTGTCTAGAATAAGCAACCATATCTTCAAACTATTCAGCATACAAAACTACTGACATATTACCCTACCCAAGCTGTTGAAATTCAAACTCTTTCTAAGTCCTCAAGGAGCTAGAAAAATACTTATCCAGAAAAGTAGTCATAAAATGTTTCCAAACCCTGGGTACTCCATAGTTAGTCATCGGGGTTAAATTACTTTCCCACCACCTCACAGTAGGACCCCTCATTATGTGAAAAGCAAACACAACCTTATTCTCTTCACTACAGTGCATTATATGAAAAATCCTTTCCATACTAGTTATCCATTCAGGAGCCTTCATAGGATCTAATCCACCATGGAACTCAGGAGTGTTCATGCGAAAGAAATCCTGGAAACTCCCACCTACAACTTCTTGTGGAACCTCTAGAGGATGTAGGCCACCATTCAACTATTGCATCATCTGCTGCATGAATTGATTCTGATGTTGCTGCATCTGTTGCACAAACTGAAGCCACTGAACATTTTCAGTGCCGCTTGGAGGATTCGTATTGGAAGTCTGAGTTCTGGGTCTACCACGACTTCTGCGTCCATCAACCATGATCCTAAATGTCATACAAACAAAATTAAGTTGATCAGGCTCAATACTATTAATATGAATTCCACGACAATGATGACAACACACATATGAAGCAGAAAGAAATACTTATAATATTTCATGGATAGGTCAAGGATACAACCTGCTCTGATACTAATTGCAACGCCCACATACAATACATGTCTAGAAATACATATTATACATAGTTGTAATGTTGGTACTGAAATACATAAGCGCCTAGTGGCAACAATGTACACATTTACATGCCCAAAAAGAAACTACAACATGGCATAATATATACAAGATGCCCAAAAATAAAAACTAAGAACTAGATCATTGTAGAATGATCTCAAAATATCCATCTGCACAACGGAAAGCCATCGAAAATATGAAACCTGTAAGGACATCAAGCTATCTTGTCCTTACCCTTCATCTGCTCAGAACTATCTGAAAAATAATCAACATGGGGTGAGATAATAATCCCAGTGGGTTCGCTGTCTATGGGTCCACTCAGCTCTACAAGGTTCTAATTAATTCTAACTCAAGTCATACGAGAAAAAGAATTAAGTTCACAAGCTCACACTGTATAGAAACATGCCTCATGAGTTTAACAACTCAAGAAATCAATAATCGAAAACCAATCAAGGAATCTTTCCCAGGCATGCCCTACGTCTAGGGTTATCGCCTCGGGTCACGGATTCCTTATCTCATACTTTGACATACGCATGGATTTCGAATTCTAAGTGATAACATCCACTTCAAAAATCGTCACTTCTTATGGGACTCCAAACCCATTTCAAACCTTTCCCCGGTATGGGACTCTAACCCACTTTGGGTTCCACCGCTTGGGACTTCATCCCAGGTCATTCAAGTATGGGTGCATACTTCCCAAATCTTACTCTATGTAAGCCTCACAACTTGGGAAGGCACAAGCAAGGGTTATTTTCGACTACGTGACTAGGTACAACAATATAACGTGATTGTATTCGACAATCACAAGGTGCTCACACTCACCTTTATCACACAACAATATTACATGATCCATACAGTGCATCCCACTCTTAACTATGTCAACCACCCATCCATGATACTCACCTAGGTATCATATTAAATGGATGTCCCTCTCTAGAGTTATTCAAGTCATAATCTTGACATTTTAAACCTAAATAGATCACTAGGTTACTCACTTAGTTCAACAAGTATTTCTCACAAATTTCATTTAATCAATGCATATATATCATGGCAAGTGATCAAAAGATATTACAATATGATTAAAATCATCAAGAAAAAAACTAAGACAATAAATTAAAGTAAAAGACATTCAATTAGTTTTCAATGTCAATCACTTAGGCTCTTGAGAACAAACCCTTTGTTTTAAGAGATATCATCATTTAGGGGCAGTAAGTTAGAACAAACAATTGATATCTTAAGCTAGTCGCTCGGTTAACATGAAAAATCACACTTTTTGCAAAAATAGCAGACAACAATCGATTTGCATCAGACAGCAGTCGATTGCTCAGTGCATAATTTCACTTCTGTCACAGTGTCATACAATCGATTGCTATTTCCAAGTCTCAGGGACCAATCGATTTGCACCTGCTATTTTCATGAAAATCACTTCTAAACTCCTCTATTCCCACTTGCAATGTTTAATATTTTTTCTCCAACAACTAGGGAACTTAGAACAACATTTGCAACAGTTATTTGTTATCAACCAGATGAATCTAACCTTTCATAACTCAACACGAAATTTCAAAAATTCAAAGTAACAATCACAACATTTAACACATGAACTTCCAATAGTCATGAAGAACACAATCAAAATCATTCCTAGAAATTCATGGGTGCAAGAACAAATAACTCACTATCAGGATTTTCTTAACCATTCTAACAATCTAGAAAACCCAAACTTTCATGATTTTAAGTTTCTACCTAGAACCCACCTTAGCCAAAAAGATGAAGAAGACTGTTGGTAGAAGATGTAGTGAAATGATGAAGATGAAATTCAAAGATCCTATCTTCTTTCCCTTTTCACGATTTTCTCCTTCTTTCTCCCAAGCCTTGTTTTTTTCCTTTTCTTTTCTTATGTTGCTATTTACTGATGCATAGAAAGAGAAGTAGTATTTGGTAGCATAACTTGGTGGAAAAGTTTAGAAGGGGTGTGGTAAGTTAATGTGTGGTGGGGAGATTAACATGAGATTAAAACATGTGGTCTCAATTTCTCTGATACATTGTGTGGTTGGAATGGATAAAAATAGTAAAATAAATATTTTAAGTACCACCAATTTAAATATTTGTTCTACTAGACCAATTGACCCTTTATTAGTGTTATCAAAATGTCCAAATTAATAAAAGGTCAATTCCAATTAATATTAATTAAGTCAATCTGAACTCACAAGTTACTCTAATTATCCCAACTGGTAACTTTCAGAGCACATATTAACTTAGTTGGTCTCAAATGATATACATTGGAGTGTTTAAGAAAACACGGGGTATTATAAGTGGTGTGGTTGTTTAAGAAGGTGATGAGGTGAGTTGATTTGGTTAAGGGTGAAGAAGATGATAAGGAGGGCAATGATGCAGCTTGATTCAAGATGATGATCTTTAGATATGAAGGTTTGTATGGATAGATAAGTGAGGAAGAAGAAGGTAGTTATGGAAGAAAGGAGCAGTCGAAGGTGGTATGAGAAAAATCAGAAAAAATATTAATGAGAGAGTATACCTACATGTGTGTGTGTATATGTGTGAAGAGAGTTTTGTGAGTAGTCTCCTCTTTATCTTTGTGCATGAGAAAGAGGAAGGATATTGGTGTGTCACATGTATAGTGGAACTTAGGATTAGTGGGAAGGTGATGATAAACAATATGTTCTTTTGTTTTTATCATGTAAGAGAGAGTGTACGATGGGGAGAGTATTGTAATATTTCTGTTAGCATGAGAGAGTATATTTGTGTGAAAACGCATGGCTTTTATTGGTAGAGAAAGATTTTATTCTATTTTCTAGAGTGTGTTTTCCATTTTGCAGAGAGAGAGAGAGAGCACTATGTTATTGGTTCACAATGAATGGCATGTTATTATGGGGGACCACGTTCTCTTTTCCTCATTGTGAGAGAGATATGAAAAAGTTGTGATTTTGAGATGAGATTAAAAGGTATCGTAATACCCCATGTTTCCTAAAATGCTCTAAATAATATTAGTTGAGATCAGCTGAGTTCCTATGTGCTCTGACAATTATCAGTTGGAACAATTAGAGTAACTAGTGAGCTCAGATATATTTAATTAATATTATTCAACACTAACATTTTATTAATTGGTACAATAGAGACATTTTGATAACATTAAAAATGAGTCAGATGCTCTATTAGAACAAATATTGAGCATTGTACTGCTTAATATTCATTTTTTACCACATATGCCAATTGGTCTTACTAGCTGTAAATGATATTCCTATGTGTCATTTCTTTCCTTTTTATTTCCAACAAAGTGGGAGAACTAGAGAGAAAAAGAAAAAAAAGGAAATAGACAACTAAATGATATTCCTCCAAAATTCTTCATCCTTGAGATTTTGGAATCAACCCATTTCATGTAGGTTTCCCAAGCTGAATCACTTTATGCTGGATTGACAGATTTGAGACTAATCTGCATAGCAGTATCCAGACGATTCTTGAACTCTAGATCAAATTTCCACAACATCTTACCAACATTAGGATTTTTGGTCTTAGAGATGTTAGGGAATTCGATGGTTAAGTCACAAATATTGGGGTTGGGATCAGGACTATACATACTGGGTATGACAAGGGAGGGAAGATCTTCATAAGCCTCTGATTGAGGAGCATTGGTCAAGTCATCAGGAGTACCCTCAGACAGTTGAATATTTGGATTTTCTGATTGGGGAGCATTAACAGATGGAGATATGATGGGTGTTGGTAGAGATGGCGGGTCGTGTATAAGGGTCATGTAGCTAAAAGAAGAACGTTGTTCAGGTAATCGTTTTTCAGACACAGTTCCTTTGGAATGTGATGGTGGTAGAGTTGAGATAGTGATGGGTGATGGTGATGGAGTGAGCAGTGTTGGTAAGACAGCATTAGAAACACCAGAATTAGAGACAAGAGAGGAGTCATTGACAGCAGACTTACTGTGATCACTAGTAGGAGGAGCAGATGGAGTTAGCTGAGAAGAGTGGGGAGTATCACTAAGAAGCATGGCTTGCAGTTGATCACCGACGGAAACTTCATTCACATTAATTGATGTAGTTTCCATCTTCTTCTTTTTGGTTAATAGTTCTTCACCATCAGCAGTCCTATTTTTCTTTCTTTTTCTCTTTCTCTTTAAGATCTTGGAAGAGTATCTGGAAGATTGCCCATGTCAATCCACACATCCAGTGCTTCATCTCTGCATCCAACAAGGTAAAGTGCTAACTCATCTGGATGATAAGTTCTAGAAAAAGATGGAAATCCAGAAAATGGAATCCTCATAGCATCAATTTCTTCCTTTGATGGAAGAATGGCTGGATGAGTGATCTTTTCAATAAGATTCATACTCATCAAATTCTTCGCCCAGAAGACATTTCTAGCAACCTTTACTAGCTCCTTAGTTTGTCCAGCAATCAAAAGATCTTCAACTATTCCAGACTCAATAAGAATGTCAGAAATGAGTCTGCCGTAAGGGATATGACTCCCTTTTTGGTAGAGCCAGTTCTTGAGGTCATAATCGAGTCTCTCAGGAATCTGAACAGGATGACTGGGGATGTATCTTTATTCCTTTCATCAGGAAGTACAAGACATACTTTTTAGAAAAATTGATATAATCAGAAGAGTGAGTAGGATCACGGTGGTAAACACACCCTAACATGATCTTGAACCAAATTCTTAGAGAATCTTTTATGAACGATGAAGAAGGATCCTTCTTAGAGTCCAGAACAGTTCCTTCCTTGAAGATAGATGCGGTGACTTTAGCTTCCCTTTGCTTATCCGCTTGAACATTGTAGATTCTTAAACCTTTTCCATAATGGGAGATTAAATCACAGACAGTGTTTTTCGTGATTATGATACGTCTTCCAAAAACAAAAGAGATAATGACGTTCTTGCTTGCAGATGCATGAATCCAGAATTCTTTAACCAGGATTGGAAAGGTGGGTCCTTGATTTCTCTTAAAGAATCCGCTCCAGCCTTGGAAATTAAGAGTTTGAGTAAGATCGCACCCATTATCCTTCAGATTGTTGAAATCCACCATGGTTTCACTAAGAACATAAAGACATCTACCGGCGTGTCGAGAGTGATAGAAGATTTATCTGGAATCATGAACTGTCTTTCTTGTTGCTGAGATTGTGAGGAACGTTGAGATGATTCAGTCATTGGTGTTGAGATTTGAAGTTGAAGGAATGAAGATGAAGGGTTTTGGGTGAACAGTTGTTCTGAGGAGTTTTAGGGTTTGAAAACTAAAAGTGTGGGAGAAGTGAGTGTAGTGTGAAGTGTAAATGATGTGATTTTATATAGGCACAAAAAAAAATTAAAATAATTAATCATAATTACACACAGTAAATGCACAGTAATAGGGGGAAGGCGTAAAGATTTAACCTAATCTTAAGAAGGTTATGAAACCCAATGCGTCAAATCATGATTACGCATATTCAACAAATGGAACAGTTGTCACAACTAGCGTTCACATGTTATCAGATGAAAGGACAATAATTAATGTTGAAACTGTTGTAGCGAGCAATTTTTGTCGGTGACGCGACCACCTCATCGTTGGGTTTTCTCTCCTTAAAAAGGAGAGGGGGTGCTACTTTCTGATTTCTTATCTATCCCGTGAAGCTGGAAGGGAAAGGGAAGGTATCTAAAACTAACCTTGCACGCGAAATGTTTAACTGAACAAAACGCTTAAGAGAGATTGGGGAGTCCTGGGTCAGGTTATACAATGGGTAGTTATCAATTATCCATCCTATATGTGGTTATCCATAGGATATTAGCAAATAGGTTCCTACTTTGTAATTGATGGTGTTTATCTGCTGATGGGTTGGGAAAATCTCTTGGGAAAAGATGAGTGAGTGAGTTTTGATGTTGATGATGCCTAAGGTATGAAACCTGAGTTTTTTTATTGATATGAAGGTACTGGACCTAAAGTTTTTGATTTGGTATGCTCGCTAAGATTTTGCAATCTTATGTCTACGTATTCCCGTTTAAACGAAACAGGGAAATCAGAGCAATCGTAGTTCCCTCCTATTCTAAGGGGGAAAGAGATTTTTTGGTGTCTTGTTCAAAGCCCAAGATATGAAGCTAAAAGGTATATTTGTATCTTGTTCAAAGCTCAAGATATGAAGCCAAAGGGTTTAACTTAGATAGAATTTGTCACCTCTAAAGAGGGATTTGTTGACTTTGGTGTGCCTTGATCAAAGCCCAAGGTTGAAGCTAAAAGGTTAATTGACTCGGCTACGGGATTTCTTTATACAAAGCCTAAGAGGAGGCTGGGTAAGACTGACTCAACAAGAGAGTGCTTTTATATGTCTTGTATGAAGCCCAAGACGGAGGCTAAAAGAGTCTGACTCTTTGGGGATGTCTTTATACAAAGCCTAAGAGGAGGCTAAAAGTTGACTTTCTCGAGGAAAATTTTCTTTCTGTCTTGTACAAAGCCCAAGATTGAGGCTGAAAATGATTTTTGACTCCGCTGGGGAGATATGTGTGTGTATCTTGTATGAAGCCCAAGATGGAGGATGAAAAAATGGAATTTTAACTGACTCGGGTGAGGATATTTTTGTGTGTCTTGTACAAAGCCCAAGAGGGAGGCTGAACTGAGTTTGACTCTTCTTGGGAAATCATTTCTCAAAGCTTAAAGAAAGGCTGGGAGGAAATGACTCTGCTGGGAAAGATATTTGCCCCAAGCTTGAGAGAGGGAGATTTATGTGTTGTATAAAGCCTAAGACGGAGGCTAAAAGGGTTTGACTCAACAAGAGAGTGCTTTTGTGTATCTCGTACAAAGCCCAAGACGGAGGCTAAAGGGGTTTGACTCAACAAAAGAGTGCTTGTATGGGCGTCTGCTGAGGACAATCATTATACCAAGCCTAAGAGGAGGCTAACTTCTGCTAGGAGAAATCTTTATACCAAACCTAAGAGGAGGCTGGAAAAGATTGGCTCAACAAGAGAGTCTGAAACGGTGATTGACCCAACAAGAGAGTCTTTTATACTCAACAAGAGAGTGATTTGATGTCTCGTACGAAGCCCGAGATGGAGGTTAAATGGAGATTGAGTCAACAAGAGAGTCTGAAAAGTGATTAACTCAACAAGAGAGTCTGAAAAGGTTAGCTCCACTAGGGAGAATCATTATACAAAGCCCAAGAGGAGGCTAACTTTGTTGAGGAAAGATCATTATATGAAGCCTAAGAGGAGGTTATCTTCTGCTGAGGATTATTGTGATTCAACAACAGGTCCACAAAGATCAGATGCCTTGAGGTTCTGATTTGAGATAGTGTTATCCTGATGATAAGCTGACCCTGGCTGGGGAACTCTCATGAGAGAGACTGGGTTTCTGCTGGAGATTGTTCCAGAATGCCCGGTGTTTCTTCCTATGTTTGAAGGGAACTTGAGAATATCTTTAAGACTCAAGGGGATTAGACTGTCCAAGTCTACGGGGTGTGTCTTTGTATAATGCCCAAGAGGAGGCAGATGTTCAAGGGATGAAGGTCAACCCTTAAACTGGTCTAAAGTTCAGACTCAGCGGAAAGACTGCTCTAGTAAAGGATGACTAAGTATTGTTCCTGTACCTTTAAGAGGTCGTCGGGGCCTTGTATGAAGCCCAAGAGAAGGCATAAGAAACTTTTAAGAAGCCGAAGGGTCCTTGTACAATGCCCAAGAGGAGGCGGGGATGCTTTTAAGTAGACTGTGGGTCCCAAACCAAGAAAAGTTCAAGAAATACCATTCACCGAGAATAGATCATTTAGTGAAAGTTCCAAGGAAGTTCAAGAAATGTCATTCACCGAGAATAGATCATTTAGTGAAAGTTTGGAGGTTTGGAGGAACTCAAGAGATGCCATTCACCGAGAATAGATCACCTCCGGGGAGTAGAATTCCTTTGACGATTTCTAAGGGTGTCAGTCTAAGAAAAGGTTCACAAAGAATACTACCTTTCTCTTTGTTCCATATTGTTTAACCCCAAGAGGAGGGAAGACTGTATCTGGAATCCTATGGGGGATCTAGTTTTGTTTGTATTCAAGAGTGACTAACTTGGCTTTACCTAGTTCTAGATGTAGTTGCCGGGGAAAACTCTAAATAACTATACTAGTATATATACAGTTGATATATGACAAGTATATAAGAGGGTATGAAAGAAGACTAATCATGCGCAGCTTCCCACAATACAGTTATATATGAAAGCGGATAAAGAAAGCAGATAAACATTTACCCGTTGTAGAGCTTCCATGTTGTTTTGTTAGTTGTTCAACAAAGAAATTAAAGAAAGTTTTGATGTAACGCCCCAGTTTTGCCAATTTTGTTTATTGAGTCGTTTTGATTATTTTATTATTATTTTATTTTATTTTCGACTTTTATGTGAAAATATGTTATTTTTCGGCGGGAATATATTTTATCGCGTTTTGGGATCGTTTGCGAGAAATTTGAGTGTAGGGGTATTTTGGGCATTTGGGTGTATTTTGATTAAGTTAGAATAAATAGAAAGAATAGTGAGAAAGAGAGAAAAACCAGAATTTTAGAGAAAGAAGAAAAGAGAAGAGAAAGAAGAAAAGAGAGAAAAACTTGTGAAGGAAGAAATCAATCTCCCGACTTTCTAGAACGCGAATTTATCGGGTAAGGGTGCGAAACTCGATTATACTATGATTGTGTATGATTATGTATGTTTTGTGTGGATGTTTTGGTTGGTTTTCAATATGTTTCCGTTTATGCCGTATTTGACGAAATCGATAGAAACCAATGTTTTTACGGTCGAAAAGTCGTATAAATACATGTGTTGGTGAGTTATATGTATGAGAGCGGCTGTTTAAAGTTTCATGACGTTTGGTTAGGTTTCGGTTAGTTTTCGTTATGGTTCCGTTGTTTTTTTTTTTTGTTTAGGTCGATTGTAGGAAATCGATAGAAATCGATGTTTTCACGGATGAATTTCGAAATAAATTACGTGGTTGTATCGAGTAAGGTTAGGTCGTCGTATAGTGTGCTTTTTATTCGATTTGGTGACGTTCGAAAATTCTGGTTTTTGGAACGGTTGAAATTTAATCGAAAAATCGAACGTCGTAGAAATTTCGTTTATGTGTTCTAAATTGTTCTTATGTATTTGGTGTTTATGAGTATATGTTTGTTTCGGTGAAAATGTTCGATTTAGTCGAGTTTTCGGGGATTCGGGAAAAGGACAGCAAAGTTGTAATTTGAAAAATCTAGTTTTTTGTGAAAAACAGGGTTAGGGATCGATACATAACCCCAGGGATCGATCCCTACTGTGAAAATTGGGAAAAATGGAATTTTACTACAGCAGGGATCGATACATGCGAGTTAGGGATCGATACCTACTGTGCTGCACCAGAAAATTCTGTTTTTCGGGGAAACTTCGGAAATTCATATCTTTTGATCCGTAGCTCGGATTGGGACGTTCTTTATACCGTTGGAAAGCTTATGAAATGTTCTTTCATATAAAAATGGGCTTTTAGATTGTTGGCCGATTTAATTACGTCTGAAATTGGGAATAGTGTCGATTCTCGACTTTTGTCGTTTTAAATGGTGCGTAATTGACGTTTATTATGTGATATGTTTGTGCTTTGGATATGTATGCCTTGTGTGCTGCTGTGATGATGATTTGTGGCCGAGAGGCAAGAAAATGCTTAGTGTTGCATTTGTTTAGATCTGCATGATTATTGATGTGTGTGAGCATGCAATGTGAATGTCATGAGTCATTGTATGCCAAGCATCATCGTGCATTGTTGAACGTCCTGAGTGACGGTTTGATTCCAGAGGGAATCTGCTATAACACCGTGGGCCTCGAAAACATGAGGCGCTGCCTGAGGACTTAAAGCGGTGGTTATAGACGATTGTGGGCTCCTTTGGAGACTTAAAGCAATCCTTAACGTCGTGTGCCTCGAAAATATGAGGCGCTGCCTGAGGACTTAAAGCGACGGGTGAACATCGTAGACCCGACGGGGTGTTATTGGCTACGTCCCAGTAACGAGCGATGATTCCAATAGTTCCTGGGGGGACTAATGAATTACAAGGTTGGAAGTCGGTACCGCATGGCATGTGCATAGAGTCGTTGTGTCGGTCTATGTGCATTGCATAAATCATGAGTAATTATGCATCAATATGTTTGATTGCATTGTGAATGATTGATGTGAGGTGGTATACGATAAGTGAGAATTGTACTGTGTGATGTTATGTGTGACTGTCGAGCATTTGTGGTGAGAATGTGTTGCTTGTGTATTTTTGTGTTAATATATATAATTTTATGCAATTATATTATGGTTGTTTTTCTCACCCTTCTGCTGTTTTATAACGCTCTATGAGGCGTTGCATATTAGGTTTGTTGGAGATATTCTTTTTGTGAAGCGTGGCGTCTTCATTCTTTTGTCGGTCGGCTCTGATATGTGACTCCGGGTAGTTAGGGTGGCCGTTGGCGATTGTTTTGTATATCTGATGTTATATTTTGGTTGTACATGTATATTTGATGTATGACAAACATGTTTATATGTATATATGTTATTCAGATATTAGATTTTCCGCTTTAATTCTAATTTCTGAAAAGTGGGAGTAAGGAACAAAGTTCCCTCTGTTTGCATGCTACCCCACGTTGCATATCTTTATGGGCAGGTGTTGTATGAATTGTTTGGTTTCAATTGATGTGATTTCCCCGTCTATGCCATGATAATTTAAATGTACTCTGATCGAATTTGGAATTTTCTTTTATTGCTTTAATTGCATGCTAATTGGGGGTATAGATTGGGGGCGTCACATTTGATACCAACTATATATTTGGATTCAAAATCAAAGGAGAAAGTATTTAAACTGAGGTCGGGGCTTACAGCTCAAGGAGAGGCCCAAGTTTTAATAGTGATCGCACCGTTGTTTTGAATTTGTACAGGGACTTATACAAGTGACTGAGGCCCAAAAAAGGTTTTATGTACAAAGAGATGGGTCTTACACTCTCTCAAGAGGCCCATATGATTTTTTTTAAAGAAAAGAAATGGGACTTATAACACGAGGGTAGGCCCAGTTGGTTTTTTTTTGTTTTGAACTGGCGATCGCGCCGAGGTTTTTGAAAATACAGTGGGTCTTATACAATGACTGAGGCCCAAAAGATTTTGGCTTAAAAAGGGATTGGTTCTTACACTCTATTAGAGGCCCAAAAGTATTTTTTGTACAAGTGATGGGGCTTACAAGTCAAGGAGAGGCCCAGATAGTTTTGTTTGAAAATTGGCGATCGCGCCGAGATTTTTAACGTATCGAGACTTATACAATATCTGAGGCCCAAAAAGGTTTATGTACAACAAGGGTTAGGTCTTACACTCTATTAGAGGCCCAAAATGATTTAAAGAGAAAAAAAATGGGACTTACAACACGAGGGTAGGCCCAATTATTTTTTGTTAAAAAGGCGACGATCGCGCCGTGGTTTTTGAGAACACAGTGGGACTTATACAATGACTGAGGCCCAAAAAAGGTTTATTTACAAGGAATGGGTCTTACACTCTATTAGAGGCCCAAAAGTGTTTGAAAAAGAAAAGAAATGATTAAAAATCAAAGGAACCCTAATTTTCACTTTTTAAAAGTAATTTTTCAAAGAAAATTAATAAAAAATGATGAAAATACCAAATAATTAAAATAAACCACTTGTGATTTTTGGTTAAGGTTTGAAAAATGAGGTTTTAATCACAAGATGATTTAAAACTCACTTGGTTTTGATTTTCAAGAGGGATATTCATTTTTAAAATGTTTAAAACAATTAAAAATGAATTTATTCACAAAAATACCAATTATATTAAATAAATAATATAAATTTGATTTTTTTGTAGAATAAAATATTTTAATATTTTTGTGATTTTTCAGAAAAAGAATCAGTCAAAAATGATTAAAATTGAATGAGAAATTAATTTTTCAAATCATTAATAAAAATAATATGAAAAATAATAAAAAGTGGAAAAAGTGATAAAAAAGAGGTCTGGGGCGAGGGGGATTTGAACCCCAGACCTTCCACTCGCTAATACACACAAACCAGTTGATCAACCACAAGGGCGCAATGCCAATTCATAATATACATGACAAGGAAAAAATATAAGACAAGTTTGGTTGGATTTCTGAAGCATGGCGCCATGGCCATCTTCAACCTCAAGCTTAGATGCGTGAAGCTCTCTATCTCACTCGTTTCTCAATCATTTAACATGATTCAAACACCAAACTCATGCGTTTTTTAACAAGGAACATGATGGCAATATTTGATTTCATTTATTTTTAGTGTGCAGCAAGTTATATCAACATGAATGTATGAACCCTAATTTTGCAAAAGCAAACGTGCAGACATGTTTGTGAGTGCTAGGATCAAATTTTTTGAGGGGAAACACTTAAAACATGATAATAAACATTTGGCAAAAGTATCATGCGAGGAAATATGCATGGATCATGTTATGAGAGTTTGAGACTTACTTGGCTGCAAGAAGAATTGGAACTCTGCACAAAGTGTGTTCCAGTAGTAATTTGATGACCTCTATAACTTCAATGGATGGTATAGAGTGGATTGCAAGCCTTGGAACTTTTTGAAACTCCTCAGATCAAATTATGGTATCCCAACTGCATAATGGCTAGGTTGAAGGGTGAAATTTTGATGTAGGTGTTTCAGAGGTGGTTTAGGTGTTTGGACAGCTTCTATATATCATATGTGATGTGTTAGAAGTGATGGTTTAAGTGGCATTGATCTCCAACTCAAAACCCGATAGCCGTTGCTCAAGAACAAAGAAATTTGGCACTTAAGGAGGGAATGAGAGAAAGCAATGTTGTAAGCTGCTTTGGAGTGGTTTAAATGATCAGTTGGGACCTCTATTTATAGTGGATCAACTCTTGTCTTGGAGGAATAGTGAATGGCTGCAAGATCAGATCACATTCAATGGCTTTGGCTTGGTGGCATTTCTTCTCATGCAAGGCAAACTAGCCTCTCCCAAGAGCAGGGCTATGTCTTGACCAAATCCACATTCTTCAGATGTTTTAATTTTTTTTAAGTGAGCATCTTGACTGAGGAGAGTAGCTTTGTTGAAAGTGCCCTATTTGACATAAATGCCTTTGAATTCAAGGCATAATGTGACAAAATGCATTAATCTCAAGTTGGAAGATCCCTTGGCTTTTTGACTCAGCTTTACAAGTTAGATCAGTTGGATTAGGATCAGATTAGATGATTATGCCATAGGGATCATTGGTCTTGATTCAAAAATCGTGTATGGCAAGAAATCATGCAAACTGATTTTTCCAAAACAGTTGCAGCAGCATGACTTTGAGCTGCTATATCTCTTGATTTCCATGGAGTTTTTTCATGCTGATGAACCCTTTGAATTGCTAGCAATATCCACAACAACTTTGATGTTTATACCTTGAATTGATTCATCTTGCAACTGTGTGAAAAAATGCCCCAAGTTTTGGTGTTTTCAACAAAATCTGTCTTTGACATAATTTTGTCTAAGTGTTGAAAAAGATGGATTTTCATGTTTTTAGTGATTTTGATCCAACCATAACTGGAAATCTATGAGGAATTGGAATGAGGCGTAGTTGACACTTTTGAAGTATGCCATGAGAGCTACAAATCCATCTTTGGATCATCAAAAATAGTTGCTTGGATCTCAAGTTATGATCCTTGGAAGTTGGTACCCTAGCCACTTTGTTTCATAACTTAGAAAAATTCTAAATTTTTGTGGTTACCCCTTTTACAAGTTATCCCACTTTCTTTGATTTTTCTTGATGAATGATGATTCAAATCACATATTAACATTGTTTTAGGGTCAAATAACCATAATTGTGAAAAATCTCAAAAAGTCAAACTTGACTTTTGTGCACAGTTGACTTTTTATCAGATGAATTCCAAACTGTGCGATCCTTGGTGAAATCAAGTCCTTGACATAAATAAAACCTAATGGATATGTTCCATAGGTGTTGTAGGGTGTATTGAATCATGTCCCAAGGTTTGGGAGCATGTCCTGGTCAAAAGTCAAAGGTATAGTTGACTTTTTCGTCGAAACCCTAGTTGTGGTCCTGATGAAATTGGAACTTGTGGATCAAGCTTTTTGGATTAATCCATTGTTGCAAATGGATCAATGTAGTGTATTAGAGACCCTCGAATAATGTCTTGAGGTCTTGGCTCATGTTTCTTCCCAAAAGTCAACTTAGGGGTGAATTAGGTCAAGACACCCTAATTCCTGATATTTGGTAAATGCATCCCCTGAGGTTAAATTGACTTGATGATTGGGTCCATGAGGTCCCTTGGAGTATCTTGGGTTGTGCTTTGAAGCATTGGCTCATGCCCAGAGAAAAAATTTCATCTGGATGCCTTGGTCGACCAAAACCCTAATTTGGTGACACAGGCGATCTTGAGGCTTAATCCACTTAGAATGCTGCTACCTTGTGCTTGATTCTTGATGTGGGAGTTCTATTGATCCTTTATGGATATTTGAGAGGTTAGACAAGTTAAAGATCATGTCATTCCTTGATTGATCCTTTGTCTAAGTGCTCTGAGAGGGCTTAAACCCTAATCTTTGATTGTAGGGGATGCCTAACAATCCTTGAGGATATTGATGAGGCATGAAAGTACATCCATATTGTGAGGATGATTTTCACAATGATGGGAAATCTTAGTAGTCAAAATTTGGGGTATGACAGATGCACCTATTTAATCTTCTTGGACTAGAAGGTGTGAATGGCGAAGGTATTCGGGCATTCGGGGTGCAAGAGGATTAAATATCGGAATACCCGAAATTTTGATGGTGGTTATGAATGGCGGTTTACTCATCCATCTTCTTTTGCTAGGCAATGATGCTTAGAAAAGGTAGAAACTTCCCCTCGATCCTGGTCTTCAGCCAACAGAACCGGTCTCAGTTTCTTATATAAACTTCCCCTTGATCCTAGTTTACTACCAAGGAACTGGTCTCAGTTTCTGATATAAACTTCACCTCGATCCTGGTTTCCTACCAAGGAACTGGTCTCAGTTTCTGATATAAACTTCCCCTCGATCCTAGTTTCCTACAAAGGAACTAGTCTCAGTTTCTTTTGTCAATAAACTTTCTTGACAAGGGACGCTATTTGTAGCGGTTTTCCTCAAACTTCTCGCCGAATTTTCCTGGAGAGATGCCATTCGACGAAAAAAGGTTTTGATGTCAGACTTGCTAGGGAAACCCATTTGTCTGAATGGTTGAGGTGTTCAAACTTCTCTGTTGGAGACGCCATTTGTTGACTCTACTGGGGAAAACGAGTCTCTTGAGAGACTGTTCCCTGTTTGGGGGTATTACATCATACTTTTCCTCGAGATCTTCTCAGAGGAAATGCCATGTGATGCGATCCAAGTTGGAGGCACTGATGACCTCTTCGTCAGCAAATCTTTCGGAGAAAAACTGTTGTGTTGCCGAATCTTCGGTTAAGAGGCTTTCTCTGGCGATTTTCCTTAATTTGGGAAAGCGAAGACATCATCTTCAATGATGAAGAGTGAAGTTGGTCAACTGTCTTCTTGCTTTTTAGAGGTTCAAGTTATCAAAGTGGTCCAAGACCGTCTCTAATCCAGAAATAAACTGGAGAGAGATTACTCACATGATTCACTTCCTGACGAGGAAAGAACTGAAAACTCGATTGACCAGAGGACTTTACCACTTGGGGACAAGACCGACCATAGAGATAGTGATGCAATATGAATATGAATGTAAATCAATAATGCATGATTTATGTATGTTTATGCTGACAAAACTGACACGACATACAGACTAGTTGATGAACACGACTGAATAATCGGCCACTGCGGGGGATGATAAGTATCATTTGGTCCATGGTAGCAATCCTGCCTTGCTTAGGAGAGATAATCCTTGTGGGAAAAACCGTTGGTCAGGCTTAGGAGGTAAAAACTATGCCGGTGGTGTCAGATGAAACATGGTGTTTAACATAGTTGATCCTTCGTTCAGATGCACTGGTTTAGAAGGAGTACTTTGATTCTACACTTTGAAGCCTAACTGCTTTTGGAGAAGCTATCGATGTTCTTTCAATGTTCAACAGTCAAAATAAATGCCATCTTTATTTTAAAAGCAGAAAAAAAAATTGACAAGTAAATTCATTTTTGTTTTATTTCAAGAATCGTTAATCATGTTAAAATGTCGTTTTGTAAAGCTAAAACAAATGAGAATTGTAAACAAAAGCACTAAGGCTCAAATTTTTTTGATAGGATGGAAATTAGCCAAGCGCGTGATTCTATAGAGTATTTACAAAGTTAGAAAATGGCAATTTAAGGGAAAAAGGGCTACGTTGAAACATAACGACCGTTATCCTTCTACCAACTTTAAATTTTGGGCATCCTGAGCTTCTGTCGAAGATGACCTTGACTGGAATTTTATGACGGATGCTGGGGATTTGCCCCTGTGTTAGAGTAGTTACTTGCCATGAATCCCTAACTTTTGCCTGGATTGTACTTTGAGATTTCCAATCCACTGGGATGATTTTTTATTATGTCTCTAATTTTTGCCTGGACCGCCCTGTCGGGTTTTCAATCCACCGAGACATTTTATTTATTTATTTATTTAGGTGGAGTATTTCTTGACTACGTCAACATTTGTGAGGTAGGCAAATTCTTCTCCATCCATGGTTGCGAGTCTCAAGGCGCCTCCTGAGAAAGCTTTTTTGACCACATAGGGGCCGTCATAATTCAGAGCCCACTTGCCCCGAGAATTAGTGAGGAATGATTGTATCTTCTTGAGCACTAGGTCTCCTTTCCTGAAGACACGGGGTCAGACCCTTTTGTCAAACGCTTGCTTCATTCTTTGTTGATACAACTGACAATGACATAGTGTCGTTATTCGCTTCTCTTCGATCAGATTCAGTTCATCGTGTCGACTTTGACACCATTCAGCTTCTGTTAGCTTAGCTTCCATCAATACCCTGATTGATGGGATTTCCACTTCTATGGGGAGCACTGCCTCCATGCCATATACTAGAGAGAAAGGGGTTGCCCCTTTTGAAGTGCGGACAGATGTACGATAACCGTGAAGAGCAAAGGGTAGCATCTCATGCCAATCTTTGTAAGTTACAACCATCTTTTGAACAATCTTCTTGATGTTCTTGTTAGCCGCTTCTACCGCTCCGTTCATCTTGGGCCGGTAGGGAGATGAGTTATGGTGTTCGATCTTGAACTCAGCGCACAACTCCTTCATCATCTTATTGTTCAAGTTAGATCCATTATCAGTAATGATCTGGCTTGGAATACCATAACGGCAGATGAGATTGTTTTTGATAAAGCGGACCACCACTTGTCAGGTTACATTAGTGTATGACGCTGCTTCGACCCACTTGGTGAATAGTCAATGGCTACTAGGATGAACCGATGTCCGTTTGAAGATTTGGGTTCGATCATGCCAATCATGTCGATTCCCCATATGGAAAAAGGCCATGGGGAAGAGAGAACTTTGAGATGCGTTGGCGGTACATGAATTTTGTCAGCGTATATCTGACACTTGTGACACTTCCTCATGTACTTGTAGCAATCAGATTCCATCGTCAACTAATAGTACCCTGCTCTCAGAATTTTTCTCGCCATCGTGTGTCCGTTAGCATGAGTGCCAAAGGATCCTTCATGAATTTCTTTTATCAGCATGTTTGCTTCTAGTCTGTCTACGCATCGGAGCAAGACCATGTCAAAATTTCTCTTATAGAGTGTATCACCGCTCAGGAAAAAGTTTCCAGCCAGCCTTTTGAGGGTTTTTCTGTCCTTTCTGGATGCCCCAGGTGGGTATTCTTGTTTATGAAGGAAGCATTTAATATCGTGATACCAAGGTTTGTCATCCAAGACTGCTTCAATCGTGAAGATGTAAGCGGGCCGTTCAAGGCGTGAAATTCTGGTTAAGCAGATCACGAAGATGTCAGACAGGATGTCGTGACACTTGATCTCTGCTTCTCACAAGGATCTAAGGAAGAACAAATGTAAATAGCAGAAAGTAAATAACACCAGAGATTGTTAACCCAGTTTGGTGAACAACAACACCTACGTCTGGGGGCTACCAAGCCAGGAATGAAATCACTAAGTAGAATTGGTTCTAAGCTAAACTTCAACGTTTACAGCTTATCACCTAGAAACTACCCTTCCTAGATTTCTACCTAAGACTCTCCTAGGTATGAGACCCTTCTCAATTCCCTTTCAATCACAGCAGTGACTGAAAATATTACAACTCAATTAGAACGTCCTTCTCAAGTATTCACACAATACACGAGAGGCTCACAAGTACAAACCCTAGTACTTCTAAACAGCTGCAATAACCAACAACAAAGTAGGTTAATTCTAACCTATTTATATTGCAAAACACAGCTGGACTTGGGCTTCTAAAACCCAGCAGAGATCTTCCTCAGAATTAGGGACCTAATTCTTTCTTCAATCCCAAGTTACCAAAAATGTCTCCTTCAGAAGAAAACCGCAAAACCATTTAGAATCAGAATCTCTGATTCCACAATCTCAGATGCCACCTGGAATCCTTGTCATATTCCAATCACATCTATTATAAAAAATAGTTAGTTCAAAACTATAACAGACAAAGATGTCGAATCCTCCTGATAGGACATCTTGTCAAACAACTCAACCTGCAGTTAGTCTTTCAGCATGCTAGGACATCTTGTCCAACATCTTTCTGCTAAGTTAGTTTTACCAAAATTAATGCCAACCTCAAAAGCATGGACTCAACAATCTCCCCCTTTGGCAAATTTTGGCTAAAACTAACTTTCATTTACCTGCAGAAACATATCATGGAGACCACTATCAGAGCAGCAACGGATCAAAACCAAAACTTGTCTCCCCCTCAGTCAGTTCAGATCTACTCCCCCTCAGTAGTTAGTAGATCATCAATTAGTCAGCAGTGGTTAGTGATGTTAGCAATTCTCCCCCTTTTTAGCCACAATATGACAAAGGTAGAAAGACTAACCCAAAAACCAATAAACCAGTTCAAAGTAAAAGTTTACACACCCAAAAAAAATATCCTGGGCATTCAGCCCTTACACAACAAAAAATAAACAACAAAACAGTAAAGAAAATAGTCAAGAAGAAGACAACTCTCAGATGTCATCTTCAGTCTCCTCATCATCCTCTTCTCTTTCTGCACTTTTATCAGTGTCATTATCAACATCTTCCTCCTCTTCTTTATCACCTTTCTCATCTTCCTTGGTCGGTTTAGTAGCAAGAGCTTCTATCAATCATTCGAGCTTCTCTTTTCTTGCAGTGCTTTTCTTGATGATATCATCAAGCTCTTTGCATGTGGCTTTCAGCTGAACAATGGTATCCTTCTCTATAGTTGTAGATGTTGAGACAATGTCTAGAACATGTTTATCAGCAAGCAGCTTGTGATGTAGAGACAAAGGTGGCTTTCTCTTCATGATGACATCACCAGCTAGAGTGATCCTAGGATATTGTTGAAGTACCATTCCACAAATGAGTGATGGAAAGCCGATTGGCAATTTTACAGCTGGTGAAGTAGCTTGTTTTAGAATTTAATCAAATATATATGCCCCAAAATCAAAGGATTTCCTTCTACCAATGGCATAGATAAATTTTCCAAGTCCTGTGGAGATAGTTGAAGTATGGTTTGTAGTAACCCAATTTGCAGCACCAATTCTATGGAGAATGGAATATTTAATGCTTAGCTTCCCAGCAGACAGTTTCTGTTTGTTTGGCCAGCTCTTTACGGTGTTCCCTGTAATTTCTCTGCATATTTGGTCATCTGTATCTTCAATTTCAGCCTGCGCACACTCAGATCTGCCAAGGTATTTGTTTATTTCAGCAGGGGAAAATGTCACAACATTGCCTCTGACATACACTTTGAAGCAGTCCTTACTCCTTCTATCATTGCAACTTTCTGGTATGTTTACAGCAAATTCTTTCACCAGCTGTTCATAACAGGAATCAAAATGAGAAACAAGTTTGATCAACCCAGCCTCTTTGATCAAGTTCATCACGTCTTCACACTTAAGGACATTTTGTCCTAGTTCTCTCTCCATGGCAATTCTTCTATGATATACATGGTTCCATCTGCTGACACTTACAACATCATGAAAGGAGATGTTGTCCATGGGAGCCTTGGGAAGCGAACCTGTAGTCTTCTTGGAAGCTGGTTTCTTAATGGCGTCTTGTCCATCCTCTATCTCTTCATAGTCTGAATCACTTTTAGACCCTGCCTTCCTTTTCTTATTTTCAACAACAACTTTGCTCCAGGGTATATTGGGGCCAACTGCAGGTCTCTTAGATTGCTTGTTAGAGATGGCTACACCTTTACCTTTCCTTCTTTTTAGTCGTTTCGACACACTTGGCTTGAGGCTTGTAGCAATGACCTCATTATCAGAAGGAGTGTAAACTAAATCGATGATTTTGTTAACTTATGCTGAAGTCTCTTGTGCAGTCAAGAATGTTTCATCATCTGCCTCCGCATTTTCAACGACAGAGTCAGCAAGGGTATGCAGATTCCCTTCTGACATTTCAATATCATTTCCCTTTTTGTCAGCATTTTTCTTGGTAGCATCCAATTCCTGAGATATATTGGGTGGCAAAATTTGTGCAAGAGGTCTGGTGATTCCAGCAATATTTACTCTGTCTCCCTTGCTTATGAGGTTCTTTATTATGTTCCCAATCCTTTCCTCTGTATTGAATTTTTCTATTCCTTCCCTAGAACTCACAAAAGCATCAGAAGTATTAAAGGAATTACCTGGAGGAATATTTTTGGATCTTTTGATCAGGAGCTTGTCAGTTTTGCAAGGCATGATGGTCAGCGGAACATCATCAATTATCTCTTCAGTGTGTAGCTCTTTAGACTCTAACGTCACTTCTGAGTCTTTCTCGATAGCTGGTGTTGGTGATTGTTGTTGAGACATCTTCACACAATATGCCTGTTCTTCGATCGGAAGGATGAACGAGTTTGAAGGAATTAGAGGAAAGTCACGATAGGTATGATTTAGAAAGTTTTGAGTAATTTTTTTTTTCAAAACAGACAAACCCTTGTATACTATTCCCATTCGTTGAGTAAAACCCTAATTTGTCCTTTAGGATTTTTCTTTTTATTTTCGTATCCCCTGAGTGATTCAAGATGTCGCCTTTGAATGTCGTGACATCTGGTATGACATTGTCCCATATCAAAACATTTTCAGAGTCAAGTTTTTGAGAATAGTCACTCATATCTCTTGTCTTAGGGGCTGTGTTAACTGTGATGGCATAAGAACATCTATTTCCAATCATTTTCCTAAGCCTAGAGGCCTTCTGAAGAAGATTCTCCATTCTTGCTATAGTCTGACGCTGCATCCTCAGATGAGCTAGTTGAGTTAATCTTCTACTTTTCGTATCTTGAAGAGGTTTTTTAAGTCTCTCCGTCTGTGAGGCAGTCCACATGTAACAGTTATTTCTTGATCTGAATCCTTTCATGATAGTTCTGCCCTTTTTATCCAGGACTAGACATTCAGATCTGGTAAAATTCACCTTTAGCCCTTAATCACAAAGTTGACTGATGCTGATCAGATTTGCAGTCAATCCCTTTACAAGCAGAACATCATCTAGTCTAGGATTCCCAGCATAATCCAACCTTCCAACCCCTCTAATCTTTCCCTTGGATCCATCTCCAAAGGTGACAAAGTTAGACGAATGGGGCTTTAAATCCATTAGATATTCCCTGACACCAGTCATGTGCCTTGAACATCCACTATCAAAGTACCATCTTTCTTCAGGATACTCCTCTTGATAGGAATGAGCTAACAGAGCCATAGACTCATTCTTGAAACTCCTTTTCTTTCCCGTGCTCCTTCCCTTGGGATATCCATGTAACTTATAGCAATATCGTTTAATATGACCATACTTGCCACAGTGATGACATTTCCAATCTTGTCTTCTCTGATTTCTATAATGATGTTGAGACATTCTATTTGACATTGTCCTTTTTTTGAACGAGTTGTGACTGCTCTCTTGATCATTGTATCCAAGTCCTCTAACATCTCCAGCATTTCTCCCAACTTGGAGAATTTCGTCAAGGATCTCGGAACTGCTGTTGAGCATCCTAACATTTTTTGTCACATTTTCCAATTTGGAATTTAGCATAACCACTTCCTCCTCAATATCAGAGATGGCATCAAGGTGTTTTCTATTTCAGTTTCAAGAAGCATAATGATCTTGTGTTGTCCTTCTCCTAGTTGACATGCCCTTTTTAAGGATTTTACTAGATCATCATAGGATAGATTTTCAATCTCTGAATCAGAATCAAACATTCCTGTCATTGCAGACACCTTCTTAGTAGTCTCTCTATCGCTTGAGGAGTCATCCTCAGACCATGATGTAGATAGACCCTTATTCTCCTTCTTGTGGTAGGTGGGACACTCACCTCTTGTATGTCCAAAACCTCCACATTTAAAGCACTGAATTCCTTTACCTCGGTTGGGTCATTTATCATATCTAGGTCTTCTCCCAAAATTTCTTGATCTGTGGATGTCAAAAGTCTGAGCCTTGACATTATCATTCGACTTCTCATCCAATTGCTTTGCAAATTGATGAAATTGTTTTTCCAGAACTCCCACTGTTTTGGTCAAGTCCTCTTTAGTGTCATCCTCTTCTTTGTTGGTCACAAAAGCAAGACTCTTCTTCTTTTCATCCTTTTGACTAATAGCCATCTCAAAGGTTTGAAGTGATCCCATAAGCTCATCTACCTTCATGGTGTTTATGTCATGAGCTTCTTCAATAGCTGTCACTTTCATATCAAACCTTTTGGGAAGAGACCTTAGAATTTTCCGAACCAATTTGGCTTCAGGAATCTTCTCACCAAGATCACTAGATGTGTTTGCAATATCAACAATATTCATATGAAAGTCATGTATACTTTCATCTTCTCTCATTCTCAGGTTCTCAAACTTAGTGGTAAGCAGCTGAAGTTTTGAGGTTTTTACATGAGAGGTACCTTCATGAGCAGTCTTCAGGATTTCCCAAGCATCCTTCGCAGCAGTACAATTTTTGATGAGTCTGAAGATCTTCTTGTCCACCCCATTGAACAAGGCATTCAAGGCTTTAGAATTTCCTTGAGCAAGCTTAGCATCTTCATCATCCCAATCTTCTTCAGGTTTCAGCTCCTCAGTGAGCTCCCCGTCTTTGTCCTTGACCTTTGGTGGATCCCACCCCTTGATCACATACTTCCAAGCCTTTCCATCCATAGACTTGATAAACGCTAACATGTGAACTTTCCAATAATCATAATTGGAACCATCAATTATTGGTGGTCTATTTAGAATTCCTCCTTCTATATCCATCGTACCAGAAAGTATCGTCCCTGAATCTCACCCAGATACAGAACAGGATGCCTGCTCTGATACCAATTGAAATTTTGGTTAAGCAGATCACGAAGATATCAGACAGGATGTCGTGACACTTGATCTCTGCTTCTCACAAGGATCTAAGGAAGAACAAATGTAAATAGCAGAAAGTAAATAACACCAGAGATTGTTAACCCAGTTCAGTGAACAACAACACCTACGTCTGGGGGCTACCAAGCCAGGAATGAAATCACTAAGTAGAATTGGTTCTAAGCTAAACTCCAACGTCTACAACTTATCACCTAGAAACTACCCATCCTAGATTTCTACCTAAGACTCTCCTAGGTATAAGACCCTTCTCAATTCCCTTTCAATCACAGCAGTGACTGAAAATATTACAACTCAATAAGAACGTCCTTCTCAAGTATTCACACAATACACGAGAGGCTCACAAGTACAAACCCTAGTACTTCTAAACAGCTGCAACAACCAACAACAAACTAGGTTAATTCTAACCTATTTATATTACAAACCACAGCTGCACTTGGGCTTCTAAAACCCAGCAGAGATCTTCCTCAGAATTAGCGACCTAATTCTTTCTTCAATCCCAAGTTACCAAAAATGTCTCCTTCACAAGAAAACCGTAAAACCATTTAGAATCAGAATCTCTGATTCCAAAATCTCATATGCCACCTAGAATCCTAGTCATATTCCAATCACACCTGTTATAAAAAATAGTTAGTTCAAAACTATAATAGACAAAGATGTCGAATCCTCCTAATAGGACATCTTGTCAAACAACTCAACCCGCAGTTAGTCTTTCAACATGTTAGGACATCTTGTCCAACATCTTTCTGCTAAGTTAATTTTACCAAAATTAATGCCAACCTTAAAAGCAGGGACTCAACAAGGTGCGTAATGTCAATCTTAGGTATGTCATTCCATTGACCTACACTAATCATGGAAGAGAGAGTAACTAATGCATCAGCCATGTGATTCTCGTCACGAGGGATATGATGAAACTCGATTCTGTTGAAGAATGGTAACAACCTTCTCGCGTAGTCTTTGTAAGGAATTAGTCCTGATTGGTATGTGTTCCAATCTCCTTTGATCTGATTGATAACCAAGGCTGAGTCGCTATATACATCCAAGTGCTTGATCCTTAAGTCGATCGCTTCTTCGAGACCCATGATACAAGCTTCGTATTCGACCTCGTTATTTGTACAATTGAATGTCAGTCTGGCGGTGAAAGGAATATGGGTACCCTGAGGTGTTATGATAATTGCCCCACTTCCGTTTCCGTAATGATTGATAGCTCTGTCAAAGATAAGTCCCCATCGGGAACCTGGTTCTGGCCCTTCACTGGGTAGCGGTTCATCGCAGTCTTTCATTTTTAAGTACATGACATCTTCGTCTGGGAAGTCAAATCTGACTGATTCCTGATCGTCAATTGGTTGATGAGCCAAATGATTGGCTAAAATACTTCCTTTGACGGCTTTTTGAGCATGGTACTCAATGTCATATTCTGATAACAACATCTGCCAACGGGCTATCTTTCCCGTGAGAGCAGGCTTTTCAAAGATGTACTTGGTTGGATCCATTTTGGAGATTAACCAAGTAGTGTGACGAATCATATACTGGCGAAGACGTTTGGCTTCCCAAGCCAGAGCACAGCAAGTTTTCTCAAGCATAGTGTACCGAGTCTCGCAGTCGATGGATTTCTTGGTCAAATAGTAAATGGCAGACTCTTTCCTTTTCGTTTCGTCTTGTTGGCCAAGTACACAACCCATTGAGTCTTCCAAGACTGTTAGATAGATGATCAGTGGTATTCCTTCCACTGGAGGTGATAGAATCGGTGGGTTCAACAGGTATTCCTTGAGACTGTCGAAGGCAGTTTGGTAGTCTTCTGTCCAAACGCAATCCTGATTCTTTTTGAGTAATTTGAAGATCGGCGCACATGTCACGATCATGAGGAATATGAATCTGGAAATGTAATTCAGACGTCCCAGGAATCCCCTGACTTATTTTTCAGTCTTTGGAGAAGGCATTTCTTGAATGGCCTTGACCTTGTCAGGATCAACCTCAATTCCTTTCTGGCTGACGATGAACCCTAAAAGTTTTCCTGAACGGACACCGAATGTGCACTTGTTAGGATTCAAGAAGAGTTTGTACTTTCTCAGCCGCTCGAATAGCTTTGACAGGTGGGTCACATGCTCCTCTTCTGTTTTAGATTTGGCAATCATGTCATCGACATACACCTCGATTTCTTTGTGTATCATGTCATGAAACAGAGTAGTCATTGCCCTTTGATAGGTTGCCCCGGCTCTCTTCAAACCGAACATCATTACCTTGTAACAAAATGTGCCCCATGGGGTGATGAAAGAAGTTTTCTCCATATCTTTCGCCCCATTTTAATTTGATCATAGCCCGAGAATCCATCCATGAAGGAGAAGACTTTGAACTTTGTTATACTGTCTACCAGCATATCTATGTGTGGTAAGGGGAAGTCGTCATTTGGACTTGCTTTGTTCAAATCCCTGTAGTCTACACACATTCTGATCTTTTCGTCCTTTTTCGGGACTAGCACTATGTTGGCTAACCATTGAGGATATTCTCATGTAGCGAGGAAACCTGCGTTAATCTGTTTTTGTACTTCCTCTTTGATTTTGATAGCCATGTCCGGGTGAGTCTGTCTCAACTTATGTTTTATCGACGGACATTCTGATCTCAACGGTAGATGACGTTCCACAATGCTGGTATCCAACCCTGGCATGTCCTGATAGGACCAAGTGTAGTGCAATTTTTGTGGTCCTGAGTCACTATCATTTGGTACTACAGTTTGATTCATTTTTTTTCCTATTGTGAGCTGATTAAGGAAGGGAAATAGATGTCTCCAATTAACCCTGCTTGCATACTGAGTTTAAACAGCTGTCTGTCAATTTATAGATGCGATCAATGTGGGGGCCTCTCTTAGGTTTATTTTGTTTAAGTTTGGGAAGGTCTTGTCTGTTAGGGAGGATTTTTGTTAGGATACTGCTTCGGCTATTTTTGATTGATATGTGAGAGTATGGGACCTGAGGTTTTTTTGATGTGGTGTGCTCGCTAAGATTTTTCATTCTTATGCCTACGTATTCCCGTTTAACGAAACAGGGAAATTAGAGCGATCGTAGTTCCTCCTATTCTATGGGAGGAAAAAGGTGTTTTTGGTGTCTTGTTCAAAGCCCAAGAGATGAAGCTAAAGGTGATTTGTATCTTGTTCAAAGCCCAAGATATGAAGCTAAAAGGGTCCTGACAGAGAGAATTTGTCATCTCTAAAGAGGAGTTGTTGATGTTCGTATGCTGTGAGCAAAGCATGTTTTGATGCTAAAAGGTTAATTGACTCAACAGGGGATATCTTAATACAAAGCCTAAGAGGAGGCTAAAAGGTTTGACTCAACAAGAGAATCTTTTATACTCAACAAGAGAGTGATTATTTGTGTCTTGTACAAAGCCCAAGACGGAGGCGAAAGGTTGATTCAACAAGAGAATCTTTTATACTCAACAAGATAGTGTTTTGATTTGTGTCTTGTACAAAGCCCAAGACGGAGGCAAAAAGTTTTGACTCAACAAGAGAATCTTTTATACTCAACAAGAGAGTGTGTAATTGTGTGTCTTGTACAAAGCCCACGACGGAGGCGAAAAGTTGATTCAACAAGAGAATCTTTTATACTCAACAAGAGAGTGATTTTTATGTGTCTTGTACAAAGCCCAAGACGGAGGCGAAAGGTTGATTCAACAAGAGAATCTTTTATACTCAACAAGAGAGTGATTTTTATGTGTCTTGTACAAAGCCCAAGACGGAGGCAAAAGGTTGATTCAACAAGAGAATCTTTTATACTCAACAAGAGAGTGATTTTTTTGTGTCTTGTGCAAAGCCCAAGACGGAGGCTAAAAGGGAGATTGACTCAACAAGAGAGCCTGAAAAGTTTAACTCCGCTGGGGAGAATCAAAGCCCAAGAGCAGGCTGTCTTACTGCTGAGGATTGTTGAAATCCCTAGGCAGGTCCAAGTAGGGAACTATCATGAGATAGACCGGGTTTCTTCCTATGTTTGTAGGGGAACTTGAGAATGTCTTTGAGACTCAAGAAGTTTTAGACTGTCCAAGTCTAGAGTTTTATCTTTTGTACTATGCTTAAGAGGAAGTATGCTTTCAGTATAAAGATCTAGACTCCTTTGAAAGACTGCTCTAGTAAGATGACTAATTTCTGTTCCTATAACTGTAAGAGGTCATCGTGACAATTTGTACAAAGCCCAAGAGAAGGCGAGAGTAACTTTTAAGAAGCCGAGGGACTATTTGTACGAAGCCCAAGAGGAGGCTATGAAAACTTATAGGAAGTCGAAGGGTCCTTGTACAATGCCCAAGAGGAGGCAGGGATGCTTTTAGGAAGCCTGCGGGTCGTTGTACGACGCCCAAGAGGAGGCGGATGAACAGTTCCAAATGGGGTTTGACTTGGAACAATGGCCTTCTGTATATGAACTGTTCAAGGGGGAAAATTTCCTAGACCTAGTTGTCTAAAATTGTTGTAAAAGAAAAGGAGACTGGATTTTGTCTGATTTCTAGACGTAGTTTCCGAGGAAACTCTAAATATCTATACTAGTATTACACAGTTGATATGAGTTTATGAAAGAAGACTTACAGTGAAACAGCCCCACAATACATTTATATATGTGAAAGCGGGTAAAGAAAGCATATAAACACTTACTCGGTTATAGAGCTTCCATGCTGTTTGGTTAGTTGTTCAACAAAGAAAGATTGAAAACAATAGTATATTTCAAAATCAAAGGAGAAAGTATTTTGAATGGAGGTTGGGGCTTACAGCTCAAGGAGAGGCTCAAGTTTCAACAGTGATTGTACTGTGGTTTTGAGTTTGTACATGGACTTATACAAGTGATTAAGGCCCAAAGAAAGGTTTTTTGTACAAAAGGATGGGTCTTACACTCTATTAGAGGCCCAAAGTGTTGTTTTGAACTGGCGATCGCGCCGAGACTTTTTGAAAATACAGTGGGGCTTATACAAGTGACTGAGGCCCAAAATTTTGGTTCAAAACAAAGGGGTTAGGTCTTACACTCTATTAGAGGCCCAAAAGTATTTTTGTACAACAAGATGGGGCTTACAGCTCAAGGAGAGGCCCAGATGATTTTCAGTTTGAAAATGGCGATCGTGCCGAAATTCTTTTAACACAGAGGGGCTTATACAAGACACTGAGGCCCAAAATGGTTTTGTTAAAAGGGAATTGGGTCTTACACTCTATTAGAGGCCCAAAGTTTTTATTTACCAGGAATGGGTCTTACACTCTCTTGGAGGTCCAAAAGTATTTTGTTGTAAAAGGCGACGATCGCGCCGTTGTTTTCGAAAATACAGTGGGACTTATACAATAAGTGAGGCCCAAAAAGGTTTTATTTACAAAAGAGATGGGACTTACACTCTCTCAAGAGGCCCAAAGTTGTATTTAAAGAAATGAAATGGGGCTTACAACACGAGGGGAGGCCCAAAATATTTTTAAAAAGGCGACGATCGCGCCGAACTTTTGAAAATGTACAGGGGGACTTATACAATGTGTGAGGCCCAAACTATTTTATTTACAAAAGGGATGGGACTTACACTCTCTCAAGAGGCCCAAAAGTGTTATTTTTGGAAAATAAATGGGGCTTACAACACGAGGGGAGGCCCAAAATATTTTTAAAAAGGCGGCGATTGCGCCGAACTTTTGAAAATGTACAGGGGGACTTATACAATGTGTGAGGCCCAAACTATTTTATTTACAAATGGGATGGGACTTACACTCTCTCGAGAGGCCCAAAAGTGTTTGAAAAGAAGTTTTGAAAGATTTTAAAAATCAAGGAAAACCCTTAATATCATTTTTTAAAGGTGTTTTTTCAAAGAGAAAACAAGTAAAAAATGATAAAAATATAAAATAAAATCATTAATCATGTTACAAACAATGATTAAGGTTTATGAAAAAGTATTTTATCCACATGAATATCTAAAATCATTTTGGTTTTAAAAATCAAGAAAAAGAAATCATTTTAAAAGTATTTAAAACAGTTTAAAAATAATACTTTGAATATATTAAAAATATATCAAATGAAAATTATTTTTGTGATTTTTGTGTGGATTAAAATAGTAGGGAGTATGAATAAGAAGTGTGTAAAATAGAATTGGAAAATGATGATTTTTGCTATGTGAAAGAATTGGTTGGGTTTTGAAAATAAACTAAGAAAAAGAGGAAAGATGTCACAACATCACATTCGACATCTTTCATGAGTTTTGAAGATAAGAGAAAAAGGAAAGATGTCACAACATCACATTCGACATCTTTGTTTATCAAACTTCAAACACTCATAACTCTCTCAATTTTTAACGCAATTAAAATCCGTAAGAACCTATCTTGACCGATTTTTCGCAAGGAATCCAATGCTATCACTCATACATACTGAAACTTAATGTACAACACACACGAAGCAAAAAACCAGAACTGCATCTTAGTTTTCAACATCTTGTTTTTATCAAACTTCCAACACTCATAACTTTCTCAATTTTTAACAAAATTAAAATCCGTAAGAACCTATATTGACCGATTTTTCGCAAGGAATCCAATGGTATCACTCATACATACTGAAACTTAATGTACAGCACACACAAGGAAAAACCCAGAATTGGACTTTAATTTTAAAACAACATAAACTCCACATATAAACATGTTAAAGTGCAAACAGTAGGAGGATCACAACATACACATTAAGGACTACATTTTTGCTATGAATGGTGTTGAAACATGCGTGTGACTGATGTGAATCATCAACAACAATGCACAACAATTCCACTTTTGGATTAGCAAGATCAGAATGCAAATGGTGAACTTTAGGGAGGAATATCTTCATGCATAATGCATGAAATGGTTAATTTTTAATGGCTATGGAAAGAGGGGACATGTTAGAACAAGATTGGTATGGAAATTAGATGGAATAAAGGCTTGTAAGATGACCAAAAATAGCTTAGAACATCAAGGTACAAAACTGACTTCAAGGGCGCGTGACTTGGTAGGCTGGCATGGCATCATAACTTTTGAACTTCAGCATGAAACCCCTATGTTTGGACCATCATAACCCCTTCATAATTTGTTCAAATGGAAAAATGTCCAACATCAAAGTTGAAGAGGACACTGAGATGAACAACTTTGATGTTCAACATTTTTTCATCTGAAGCTTCCTTCCATGAGAAAAATGTCTTGACATTTGGCCTACCACCTGTTTGATGAAATTATGGCCTAGAGGCCTGAACTTGCCTTGTCATGACTTGGTTTTTGCCTTGATTTTACCAAACTTTGATTGATCATAACTCCCTCAATTTTGATCCAATGGAAGAATTCTTTATATGGATTTGAAGCTTAGAATGTGATCTTTAATTGGCTCAACTTGGGCCTGAAGTTTGGAGCTTTTATCTTGAAGAAAGGAAGCCTTAACGTGTAGTGCAAAATGGTCCAAACTTGCCATTTTTGGAAACCCTAAGTTTCTAAAAATGGAAACTTTGTACATTTCTTGATTTTTGATGATTCCTCCATCATTTCTTGATCAAATCTTGTCCCATGAACATATGTAACTTGAATTTCATGAATTTGACCTTAAAAGTCAGGAGTTGACTTTTTCCTTTGCACAGTTGACTTTTCCCCAAATTTCTTGATTCTCAAGCAACTGACCAATTGAATCTCTTCTGAAATGAACCCATGGGCAATCTTCCATCCTTAGATTCTTGACATCATGTAGAAAACATTTAGATCAAGTTTGAACCAAAATTTCATCAGGAGAATGCTTGGATCCCAAACCCTATTTTGGACTGCTTGATAGGAGATGATGAATTGTCCAATCTTCTTGATGAATTCCCATCTTCCAATGGCTTGAGGGATCAAATGGGATGACATATGATATAAGATACTCTTGAGGCTTTATTGAAGACCCTTGGCTCTTGTTCTATAGCTTTGGATGATCAATACTCTGAAGACCACTGATCACATGCCCTTATGCAAGATGTATGCCATGTTTTATTTTTCTATGCTTGAATGCAATGCAATGAAATGAAAGTATATGTTAAATGATATGAAAATGAGAGGGCAAATTTTGGGGTGTTACACCAACGAGAGAAGAACTCTTGGAAGAACAAATACCAGATTCTTAATTTGGAATGTACTAAGATTCAGGAACTGCTAAAGGAAAAGGATGCTCTGATTGAGATATTAGAACAACATGCTATAGAAAGTCAGGAGGAACGAAGAAATCTACTCACCCCTTTCACTTGGCAAAGGGTCGTCGACCCAACAACGGCTGAAGAGGCCCGATCAAAGAAACAAAAAATTCAGGAACCAGCATCTCAGCTCTCCTCAGAGAGAACTCAGGATCCATGATCCTAACTTTTCCTTCTCGCACTTTGTAAAATACTGTACTTTTTTTTTGTAAAATACTGCAATATTTCGAATTCAATTAAAGGGGTCCCCCCCTCCGCCGTGTGATATTTGTAATCTAATTATTAAAGTTTCTTTTATAAGCAAAAACTAAAAAAATATATCTTCATATCATTCATCATTCTCACATAACACATTTTTTATCTTTGAGTCTCACGTATGTGTCACACTCTAGAGTCAAGTTGTCTCATTCGGCCAATCGACAAAATAAAATGGACGATCTCGAGGAAGAGAACAGAGAGATGAGATAAGAAATTGACGCTCTAAAAGAAAGTTTGGAAAAACTTCACGACGACATGCAATCCCTGGCAACAGCTCAGGAGCAACAACGTCAAAGGACTGTGATCTCAGAGATTACATCTACGCCTACATTTGAGATGAATGACAATTATCTTTGGTACAACATGCCTAAAGGTCACCCCTGGGGAATGCCTGTCAACTTTATACCTGAAGGATATATCCCAGCGGTCACTGAAGACCCAGAAACCATAGCAGGAACCGCTAGACCTGAAGGTTACAAACTTCAGGTCACTGAAGTGCTAAGAGTCACCACGGTGATGTCTATACCACAACCAGTGTTACACACTATCCCTGAGGGACATATTCTGCAAGCAATTTCTGGTGGAAACGAAGACGTCTACGAAAGGATGAACGAATTCCAAGAATAATTCTTGGAAATGCAGAAGGAACTGCATGCCATTCGCGGTCAAGACTTATTTGGAAAGGACGCCTACGACCTCTGTTTGGTCCCTAATGTAAAGATACCGCACAAATTCAAGGTGCATAACTTTGAAAAATACAAAGGCAACTCTTGCCCTCAAAGTCATTTGGTGATGTACGCTCGAAAAATGTCTACCCAGATAGAAAATCAACAGTTACTGATCCATTACTTCCAAGACAGTTTAACCGGTGTTGCACTTAAATGGTACATGGGTTTAAACTGCACCAAGATCAATACTTTCCGGGATCTTGGGGTAGCTTTTGTTCAACAGTATAAATACAATTTGGACATGGCACCAGATAGGGACCAACTCAGAGCGATGACACAAAAGGATAAGGAAACGTTCAAAGAATATGCTTAGAGATGGCGTGAAATAGCCGCTCAGATCTGTCCCCCTCTTGAGGAAAAGGAAATGACAGATTTTCCTGAAAACATTAAGTTCGTTTTATTACGATCGAATGGTTGCCAGTGCGCCCAGTGACTTCACTGAAATGGTGAATATGGGAGTACGACTTGAAGAAGCAGTCTGAGAAGGATGATTGGTCAAAGATGCAGAGCCATCTAGCAGTACTAAGAGATACGGTAGTGCTTTCCAAAAGAAGAAAGAACAAGAGATTAGTAATATCTCTCTGGGAAAGTAAAGGCGAAGGTATCAACCGATAGCAGCAATAACTCCCGGTATCAATGCAACGCCAGCTCCGACTTATCAATCTCAGGTTGCTCAGAGCCAACCAAATCAACAATAGAATCAGCATAGGCAGCAATATCCTCTTCAACAGGGTCGCCCGCAGTACAATAACAATGTTATATGTAGAGTTATTTCCATTTCTATTGGCCAAGGGGCATGTCCAGACCAGGACTCCTCTTACAGTACCAGAAAATCCACCTTTTTGGTTCAAAGTGGATCAAACTTGCCCTTACCATCAAGGAGGATCAGGACATAACATTGAGAACTGTCTCAGCTTCAAGTCTGATGTACAGAAGCTCGTCCAGAACGGGATTTTATCTTTCAAGGATACAAATCCAAATGTTCAGAGAAACCCATTACCGCAGCATGAGAAGACTACAGTGAATTTGATAGAAGGAGAATCTGGCAATAGTTATCAAATTCCCAATGTACTCTTACTAGGAACCAACTTGGTAAAGATGAATTGCAAACAAAGTGGGTACGACCATGTACCATCTCACAAATACCATCGATGTGGTATCTGCTTAAAGAATAATCAAGGGTGTACCATAGTACAGGCAGCTCTGCAAGAACAAATGGATACTGGGCTGGATTCAGGATCATAGGATTCGTGAAGTAAACATGGTCCATGCACATTCCAATATTGTTCAGAACCATGACATCCGTGCAATGAACATCAATTTGGTGGCAATTCATTCAAGACAAAGTCAGTACTACAATTTGCCACGACACAATTACAACACTTGTCCAATCTGCTCAACAGACAATCAGGGATGCTCTTTTGTACAAGAGGCCCTCCAACATCAAATGGATCTCGGATGGATCCAAGACTACCGTGAAAGGAATAATCATCAGATCAATATGGTTCAGATCTTTGACATATGCTTGATGAATACCAGTCTTGTGGAATTACATGCTAAGCAGGTCAGACTTGGTTTTCTGGCTTCACATGATTATCAAGACTGTAAAGAATGCTACGAAGACGACCAAGGGTGTACACTTGTACAAAGAACTCTTCAACATCTGTTGGATCACTGGTGGCTTCCGATTTACCTAGATGAAGACACACAACAGATTAGCATGACTGATAGGATTCCTGATAGACACCAAAGTCGTGATATCCGCTCATTGGAAACAAATCTCGTAAAGATGCATTGCATATAAAGTGGGTACGGTCGGGTACCGCCTCACAATTATGAATGTTATGGAGTATGCTCATAAAATAATCAAGGATGCTACCTCGTACGAGCAGCCCTCCAGAACCAGTTAGATCGAAAGGAAATTCAACCACGCTTGCATTCTCAATCAAGCAACATGATACAAGATTACTTCCCTGGTCAGAATAAAAGCACTGTTATAATCTCCGATCATGGAGTAACCAGGGATGTTTGTGCCATAATCCGTCTACTCAATGATTGCAAAGTTCCTAACCAGGAACTAATTGAGGTTGCCTACGATAGTCAAAAGGCCCAAAAAGCCCATGTGGTCATCTACTTGCCAGGACCTGAAAGCTCCAAGAGTTTGACTAAATTTTGGTAAAACATAATGTCGTGAAAGATGTTCCAACATGAAGGTTTTTATCCCTCAGACTAAAGATGTCGAGTGAAATGTCACAGCATGAAGATTCGACACCATGACTGTCACAGCAGGTTTTGTTTAAATTTGTTCCAAGATTCAAGGCGTGATTGGCAGTGGATCAAGGATCAAAGATATGAAGCCCATCAAAAGCAGAAGACTATATAAGAAGACCAAGACCTAATGCAGAAGTAGAGAGAGGGGACGACATAGACTTAGGAATCCTATTTTGTAATGTAGGGTTTAGGGTTTGAGAGTCGTAGGTTTCTCTTGTAAGTCTCCCTCTATACCGATTTGATGCAGTGTGGTAGACATATGTACCTGTACAGATTCAAAAACCCGTAGGTAATGAATCGTGTATTATACTTGGATGAAGCTTTGAAGCAAATCCAAGTTAACTTGTTAGTCAATGTTGTTGGACTGAACTTTGTATTGGAAGGGGTGTCTTTCAATAAGGTAGATACAGTTATGAGGTATTAACTGTTAGATAATCATAGGTTGTGATTTAGGGAGTGAGATGGGTTTCTATTATCAATTAGATGTGACTTCTAATGATAAAGACTTCATTGGGTAGTGATAGATTAGCGTGGATGCTTTCTGTAAACCTGAGGTTGTTTACATAAAACTATACTATTGATAGTGAATTCTTCTTCCTGGATTTGTATCCCCAAGATGTAGGTGAGTTGCACCGAACTGGGTCATCATATTCTGTGTTGTTTATCATTCTTCTATTTTCAGTTCAGTCTTGATTAACATGTTGGATCAGATGTTGTAACATCTATGATTCTGCAGTTCTGATATTCAAGGTATCAGTCTGTTGTTATGCTTCTTTGTTTAAATGTTTATGCAGAACAATGTCTTAACATGTGTTAGGACATCTGCTGTCTGCTATGCCAGAATTTCAATTGGTATCAGAGCAAGCATCCTGTCTGTTTCTGGATGAGATCTTTGGGAGATACTTTCTGGCGTTTAAACAAGGAGGAGTTTTGAAGATCAGATCAGTCAACTCAGACATACTCAAGGGTATTAATGGATGGGATGGATGTTCTGGATCGAAGGTAACAACCCAGAGGTTGTTTAGGTTACTGAGGAGGTTCTACAACAACTGCAGGAGAAGTGGCTAGTTCTCTTGTTGGGGTGTCTTATAAGATGTTCTGACATCTTATTAGGGCAAGTTGAATTTGTTCCTTGGTGGTTCCGCTGTATGTGTTTCTGATGGAAGAGCTCTAGAATTATGGGATTCTGGAGTTATTACTGAAGACAGATGGTGGAAGATCTCAATCGTCGGCCTCTATATATGAAGATATATGTATCTCTTTATTCCAAAGTCGGGAGCAATAGAGTAGAGAGAGTTGTTGGTAGGTGTCTGTTATGGTGACTTAGTACTTGGAGGCTTGGTTCTATGGTGCAGTTTGAAGTCAGTTGAAGAGGAGAGGAGTTGAGTTTAGGTTTATCAAATTCTTGCTCTAGGAGTTTGATAAATTATTGATCGGCTAAGTTGTCAAAGATTCTTGAGAATTCTCTCAAGTCCACTCATAAAGGCGTCTCAGTCGTGTATCTGGAGTCTTCTAGTTGTTCTTCTAACTAGAAGGTGTTTCTAAGAAACATAAATCTGAAGAAAGTGGAGGTGATTTATTTTCACTATCCAAAAACAACAAGGAAAGATTCATCTCTCTTAATCCTATGAGTGGATCCAATCTGATTGAAGTTTTCATAATTGTTGGGGTGAAAAGAAGTCAAGGGTGGCAGCCTTGGTATCTCAACACTGTCAATGAAGATACTTGCAAAAAGATTGAATACTTGATAAGTGTTCATGAAGCGATCTAGTGGAGTTTGTCTTCAATAATGAAGCAGGATTATTGAACAAGGATTTAAGATCAATTTCTATTTGTGTTACTCACAAGTATTTAATTGGTTATCCTTGAATGTGACGTTCAAGATTGCTGATGTTCAACAAGATGTTGGAACATCTCATCATCAGAGTTTGTGCAGAATCATGGGAGCGGTACTGTATACGCTTTAGCATTTATTTTGGTCTTGGGTGTTGACCTAAGAATCGGCTTCAGTCTGGTGTGATAGAAGCATGTAATCTCTGGAGAGTTTCCTAGCAAGAAATTGCTCTGGACAATGGTGCTGTTGAAGATGAAGATGAAGATATCATAATCTTGATGGGTAATTCTTGGATCAGTTTATTTCTGATCTAGGAATGTTGGAGTGCAGCAGGTGTGTTTAAGATGCATCTAATGTTATCCAGATTAGAGTGCTGGTGATGGCACAGCTTGGATCAGTTTATTTCTGATCTATGTACTTGAGAGCATGGGATCTTACTCATTTTGGAAGTCAAGGTTAAGTGGCAGTTATCTCTGGCTTTCTACAAACTGCTCTACTAAGGAAAATGGCATTCTTTGGTATGGCTATGGTGTAGTCTATGACTACTTTCTTTTCTAAAGATCCAGACGTGGTAGGTGTGAAGTCTTTGGAGATTCAAAGCAGTTATTCATCAAGGTGTGAGCTTGAATGGAATATCTGTGATAATATTAAGCAGGATGGAGGTTGTCTACTCAAATTTGGTTGTTGAATCAAGTCTATGAGAGCATGGATTTCTTGTTCTGAAATAGGGAGGAGGTTCTTCTAAGTGGCAAAAGGAGGAGCTGAATTCAGCAGCTGGATGTTGTATCAGAATGTTCTGACATCTAACTTAACATCAGGATCTCAGCTGGTGATGTGGCACATCAGCTTAAGATAAGGTGATCTACAGGAGAATGGAAGTTATGGATGCTTCAAAAAGGTATATCTCATGCAGTTTGTGGCAGCAGTGGTTTGAGAAGATGTTACATGTCTAGAGGCTTAATGGATCCAAGATGTCTTGCTATGGAGCAAGTTGTTTATGTAACTTGAAGATCGGATTTCATTGGTGGATCAGTGTATCTTGTGGGAGTTCTGAAGAAGAGTGAGATCAATCAAAAGGTGGCATTTGGTTGGTTTCATAGTGTACATTCAAGCAGGGTGCTTGGAACTAATTGATCTTGGGGAGAAGGGTAGTTGGTTGAAAGTGTAAGGAGGATCCGATTCATCTTGGAGCTTTTGGTAGAAGTTCTAGGTTGAGGATGGAAGTATTCCTTCTTTTGGTGGATGAGAGTTTGTTTCTCTGTGTGTTTCTGGAGTTCTCTTTGTTTAAGCTGGTGGTGCAGTGTTGTGTGAAGATCTTCAGTTGGATTACTATGCGGATAGTAAGTCTAGTGGTGGAGCATATCAAGAACTGTGGTGAGTGGTATCTATGATGTGTAATGGATGTCCTAACTGATGTTAGAACATTTTCTGGGTTGGTTATCCTTGGAGTAGGATGCTAAGTTCTGAGTGTTGAACTTGACACTCACATCTTGTCTAAGAAGTATTTATCTTGTCATACAGGAGAATGATGGGTAAAGGATTGTCTTGGAAGTCTGATGCGAATGGGACATGCTAGAAGTGGATCAGTTTGGTGCTTGTGAAGCAAATGGGCTGAGGATTTCTGGAGCATGTGTTTGATGTCCTTCAAGTTTGAAAAACATCTGGGTGAGCTAGCAAACTAAGGGGCCTTGTGCGTCCCTTTGAGGAATGTGAAGCATTCAGAATCAATTGGGTTGTATCTCAGGGAACAAAGAGATCTATACATGAGAATTCAGGAGGAATTAGTGTGGTGTATGAATAGTTTCTAGATGAGAGGGATCAAGGGAGCTTTGGTCTCAATCCAAGAGTTTGTTAGTTATTATACAAAGGATGCGTTCCTGGTACTTTCTCTGCATGATCCTGAAGATGTCATGGGATATCATATAGTGTTTTGAGTGTTTCTTGCTGAAGAAGCATCAGTTGAGAAAGATAGGGGGAGAGCTTCTGTCTGATTAATGTACGGGTGTGGTACATGGTTTGCTTGAGGGTCAAGCATTAGGTGAATGCGTTCAGCAGGTATGTTGAACAAAGGGTGCGCTCTTAAAGACATGAAGATGCGTCTTATGTTTTCCATTCATTTAGGGTGTTCTTCTGGCAAATGAGCACTGGTTGTCTACGACAACGGGAAGTAATACTTCAGTTGTGGATGTATGGCTGCAGTGGTGCAGTTTGTTTATCAAGCAGTTTGTGATAGATTACCTCAGGTGAGGATGATATGTCAGACGAGATGTCGTGACATTACCTTACTGGTATAAGTTATGGGTGAACTTATCAAGTTGCTCTGATTCTGTCATTGGTGTCAATGGATTGAATTAGAAGTGGTACAAGTATCTTGGGAATTTCTCCTGTGATCTGGTAGAAATTGGTTTTCTCTGCTATTAGAAAGGTCAATGAAAGAAGTCTGCTGTAATCACGTTTGCTAATTCTGGATTAAGAAAGTAATTCAGGATAAACAGAAGATAGGGGTAATTATAGTCCTGTCTGTGGGAACCATAAATATGACAGTATCAGGTTCAGTATCATGACACTGTTCAGAAGCAGTTTCAAGGACAAGTCAGAAGAGGTCGAATCTTTCGAAACTATCTTGACCAACGGTTATTGCACTCATTGACTAGTTTTTTTTTGTTTCAAATGGAGTGGCTATACCTACTTGGTTCCTGTAGCGTACGATTTTTGTCGATGACGCGACCACCTTATCGCCATTGGAATTTCCTCGCCGCAATGGTAGGAACTTGGTGCTACTTTCTGATTTCTTATTTATCCTATGAAGCTGGAAAGGAAAGGGAAGCTTGTAACACCCCAAATTTGTTAGAATATTTATTTAATTTACTTAAATATAATATTCGTGAATTTTCAGTGAATTTTGGTGGTTTGTGTTGACGTTGGCATTTGTGGAGTTTTGGTTATTTAATTAATTAATAGTATATAATATAGTATATATTAGTATTATTATTAATTTAAATAATATTAGAGGAGTTAAGGGTAAGATGGACTTTTGAGGAGGATTAGTGAGGGTATTATTGGGAAAGCCCATTTTAGAAGCCCAAAGGTTTAACAAAAAGGAGAATTTGAGAGGAATAGGTTTCGTTTTGTAAGACCGTGAAAAGAAGGAAAAGGCCAGAGCTTTGAGGAAAGAGGGAAAAGCTTAGGATTCGAGAAGGTTTCCAAGAACTCAAGAAAGAAAGCTTGGAATCAACAATCTAAGGTGTGGGGAGTATTTCCTTTCATTGTTTTCAATATAGGAATTCGATGTGTTTAAAGCTGATTTTGAAGTTTATATGGGTTTGTGGGTTTTTTTAGTAAACTGGCGCTTTAGGGCATTTTTGTGGATTGATTATTAAGGGTTGAATTAAATCGGATAAAAGTAGGCCTTCGAGGCTAAACCTTTTGTTGATGATATGTGGCATCCTGTAGAGAAAGGAATTTATGGGGTTTATGAGAATCTTTGGGTTTGTGAAGGTTTAGGTGATTTTGAGGTCAATATAGTATAATTAATCAACCTAACAGTCGTAGGTTTTGTACCCCTGTTGCCATGATACCTTAGGAATGTTTTGGGGATGTGGTTGAGATAAAAGGAGGTTGAATTCGTGAGGTTTTTGGGTCTGTTATGCTACTGATGCGTAGCAGCGATTTCGTGAAATCACGAGTTCGCAAAGCGAACAATTCCTTCGCAAGGCGAATATTCGCCCCAGACTCTCAAAGCGAGTAGCGCAGCAAATGCACGATGATTTTTTTTTATGATACTGAGATGAACTCTAATTGTGATTTTTAGTTCGCACGGCGAACTTCCCAGTGAATGACTTCGCAAAGCGAACGCCGGAGCGAACATTCTGGCGAATGCCTGCTGTTCGCAAAATTATTTTGTGACTCTTGTGCTGTTGTGATGTTTTGAGCTGTGATTTTTTTGATGAATTACCATGTGTATATTGATGATTATGAGATGATGATTTATGATGTTTTGATGAATAATTGATGACATGATTAACATGAGATTTTGATGGATGATGATGCACGTAATGACTTTTATTGATGGTGATGATTATGACGTTGTGTATCATGCATTCATAGTATTTTAGTGAGTTAGACTTCGGTCTATTGAGGCTTTCATCCCATTGTGTGGATGTGAGGTGGTTTTTGACGTGCTCCGGTTCTCGTGTGGAATCGATCCTAATGACGGAGATCTTTGGAGGGTGATGGCCTAAGTGTTCATCGACTGTGACGATTGGTACCACATGCACGAGTCTTGTCGTGCATTGCATTTATTTGGCATTGATGTATTTTATGATGTTGTGATTCTAATGTTTTCCTTGTGATAACCCTGAAGATGTTATATATGACGATGACGTTATTTATGCATATCCTGTTTTTATATTGATTATAATGAATTGTGATTACTCACCCTGTCTGTTTGAATGTTGCCACCACGTGGGTAATATGCAGGTGATCAGGCTTAGTTGTGGATGTCTTCGAGGACTTTTGGAGTTTATTTGCTTTTGGTCGATGTAGAGGTTCTTGCTCTGATATTGTAACATCGAGTTTGGTTGTTGAGTCGAACAATGTTGAGTTGTTATTTTGTTGTTATTTGATTATTATGGCTTTTAATGAAAACCCTTTTGATTTTGGATTATTGTGGTTATGGTGGTTCCGCTGCTATTTGATGGCTTTTTGATTATTTTGAGGAAACCCCATTGTTTACGGAGCAAATGTTTTATTTTGAGTTTATTGAGAAATTTGCACCCTTTTGAGCTGATTTTTACTCTGATAATTTGTGTATTTTGTCGTGTATATTCGTGGGGTAGAAAAGGGGGTGTTACATTCGTGGTATCATAGCAGGTCAATCCGTCCGACCAGGTTTTTATGTGATGTCAGTCCCCTGTCAGTCGACGAGTGTGTGTACACTTTCGATGTTTTATTTCTTCTAACCTTGTTGGTGGTGTGCAAGATGGCTGGAAGAAATGATCGTGCTATCCCTGATGCATTGGAATCAGTTGCCAATGTAGTGGCTCAACTCAATCCGAATGGTGGAGTTCAGGACGAGTTTCGTGCTTTGGGGAAGTTTTATAGGAATAATCCACCGACTACTGTGGGTGCTCATGATCCAGCAAGTGCACACAAGTGGCTAAAGGTGATCGAGAAGATCTTTTGAGTGATGGGGTGTACTGATAAGCAACAAGTTCAGTTTAGAACGCATATGCTAGAAGAAGAGGTTGAGGATTGGTGGGATAACACCCGTCAGAGACTCGCAGATGTTGGCACTGTGATAACCTGGGCTGTGTTTAAACAGGAGTTTCTGGGAAAGTTTTTTCCAGAGGATGCTTGAGGTAAGAGAGAAGTGGAGTTCCTTGAGCTGGAGCAACGAGACATGACTGTGACGGAGTATGCTGCGAAGTTCGAGGCACTGGTGAAGTTCTGTCCGTATTACAACCGTGCTGATGCTGAAATATCCAAGTGTCTCAAATTCGAGAATGGGCTGAGACCGGAAATTAAGCAGGGTATTGGGTATCAACAGATCCGCAGGTATGCTGAGTTGGTGGACAAGAGCAGAATCTACGATGAGGATAGTCGAGCTTGATCTGCTCACTACAAGCAGTTGAGCGAGAAGAAAGAGCAGTATAGGGGGAAACCTTATACAACTTTAGCTGACAAAGGGAAGCAGAAGGCTTCCGAGGGGAAAAAGACAAGTGGGGGAGTAGCTCCCACTTCTGGGAAGTGTTATAAGTGCGGCGAGCAAGGCCACCGTGCTGATGTGTGTACCAATAATGTGTTGAGGTGCTACAGGTGTGGTAAGAATGGGCATAGAGCTATTGATTACCAAGATGATGGTCCAACCTGTTTCAATTATGGGGAGAAGGGTCACATCAGTACCCAGTGTCAGAAGTCAAAGAAGAATGCCACTGCTGCTCAGACCAGTGGAAGAGTGTTTACTTTGAGTGGTGCAGAAGCGCCAGAGAAGGACAACCTAATTCGAGGTACATGTTTTATTAATAATATCGAGTTGGTTGCTATTATTGATACTGGTGCTACTCATTCTTTTATCTTGCTTGAATGTGCTAATAGATTGGGTTTGAAGTTATCTGATATGAATGGTAATATGGTAATAGAAACTCCAGCTAATGGTTCTGTTACTACTACCTTTGTGTGTTTGAGATGTCATGTGACGATTTTTGAGAAGATTTTTGTGATGGACTTGGTGTGCCTACCCTTGCACCAAATCGATGTAATCTTTGGAATGAACTGGTTGGAGTTCAACCGTGTTCATATAAATTGTTATAACATGACTGTGGAGTTTCCTGAGTTTGGTGATGCTGGAGAGTTGATGTTCTTGTCTGCTAAGCAAGTGGATGAACTGGTGGGAGACGAAACTTTGGTATTTTCAATGTTTGCATCATTGCAGATTGATCGTGAAGCTGTAAGTGCCGACTTACCTGTTGTATGTGAATTTCTAGATGTGTTTCCAGAGGACATCAGTGACTTGCCTCCAGAACGTGAAGTAGAGTTTGCAGTGGACTTAATACCAGGTACGAGTCCAGTGTCAATGGCTCTTTATCAGATGTCAGCTTCTGAGTTAAGTGAACTGAAGAAACAGTTGGAAGAGTTGCTTGAGAAGAGGTTTGTTCGACCAAGTGTTTCTTCGTGGGGTGCTCCTGTGCTGTTAGTGAAGAAGAAGGACGAAAGTATGAGGTTGTGTGTTGATTATCGGCAGTTGAATAAAGTGACTATCAAGAATAAGTATCCACTCCCGATAATCGACGATTTGATGGATCAGTTAGTAGGTGCCTGTGTGTTCAGTAAGATCGATTTGAGGTCTGATTATCATCAGATTCGTGTTAAGCCTGATGATATTCCGAAGGCGGCTTTCAGGATGAGGTATGGCCACTATGAATACACGGTGATGCCGTTTGGAGTGTCCAACGCACTTGGTGTGTTCATGGAGTATATGAATCAGATTTTACATGAGTATTTGGATCAGTTTGTTGTGGTCTTCATTGATGACATTCTGAAATATTCTAGATCTGAAGAAGAATATGCTGAGCATTTGAGAACTGTGTTGCTAGTACTGAAGGAGAAGAAGATGTATGCAAAGTTGTCCAAGTATGAGTTTTGGTTGAAGGAAGTGAGTTTCCTTGGCCATGTGATTTCAAGTGGTAGGATTGTTGTTGATCCTTCTAAGATTGATGTTGTGTTACAATGGGAGACTCCGAAGTCTGCTACCAAGATACGAAGTTTTCTAGGATTGGCGGGTTATTACCGCAAGTTTATTGAAGGCTTTTCTATGTTGGCATTACCTTTGACTCAGTTGACTCGAAAGGGTCAAGATTTTGTGTGGGATGTAGCTTGTGAGGAGAGTTTTTTGGAATTGAAGAAGAGGTTGACGACCGTTCCAGTGTTGATTTTGCCTAATCTGAGTGAATATTTTGTGGTGTTTTCTGATGCGTCGAAGATGGGTCTTGGTGGAGTATTAATGCATAATGGACAAGTTATTGCCTATGCTTCGAGACAATTGCGAGTTCATGAGAGGAATTATCCTACACATGACTTGGAATTGACCGTTGTGGTGTTTGTGTTGAAGATTTAGAGACATTATCTGTTTGGCTCTAAGTTTGAAGTGTTCAGTGATCATAAAAGTCTGAAGTACCTATTTGATCAGAAACAATTGAATATGAGGCAGAGAAGGTGGTTAGAGCTATTGAAGGATTTCGATTTTGATTTGAGTTATCATCCGGGCAAAGCAAATGTAGTGGTCGATGCATTGAGCAGAAAGTCATTGCATATGTCGATGCTCATGGTGAAAGAGTTGGAGTTACTTGAACAATTCTAAGATTTGAGTTTGGTATGTGAAGCCACTCCCGACAGTGTGAAGTTGGGAATGTTGAAGTTGACAAGTGGCATTCTGGAAGAGATCAGAGTGGGACAACAATCTGACTTGAAGTTGGTTAACCAGTTGACATTGATCAATCAAGGTAACGGAGGAGAATTCTGGATTGACGAGAATGGTGTGATGAAGTTTTGGGATAGAGTATGTGTCCCAGATGTTCCTGAAATCAAGAAGAGTATTTTAGAAGAAGGACATCGAAGTGGGTTGAGTATTCATCCCAGTGCTATGAAGATGTACCAGGATTTGAAAAAGTTGTTTCGGTGGCCGGGTATGAAGAAGGATATCGCAGAGTTTGTTTATGCGTGCTTGACGTGTCAGAAGTCGAAGATTGAGCATCAGAAGCCTTTAGGTATGATGCAGCCATTGAATATTCCAGAATGGAAATGGGATAGCATTTCCATGGATTTTGTGTCAGGATTATCGAGAACTGCTAAGGGAAATGATTCAATTTGGGTGATCGTGGATAGATTAACTAAATCAACCCATTTCTTGCCGATGAAGATTAATCATTCTATGCAGAAGCTAGCCGAGATGTACATCGAGGAGATTATGAAGTTACATGGGATACCTTCGAGCATTGTGTCGGATAGAGATCCAAGATTTACATCTAGGTTCTGGAAGAGTTTGCAAGATGCTTTGGGTACTAAGTTGAGGATGAGTTCTGCCTATCATCCGCAGACGGACGGACAGACAGAAAGGACTATCCAATCCTTAGAGGATTTGCTGAGGGTTTGTGTGTTAGATCACGGAGGATCTTGGGATAGCCATTTACTGTTGATTGAGTTCACGTACAATAACAGTTTTCATGCTAGTATTGGAATGGAGCCCTAAGAAGCTTTGTATGGGAGAAGGTGTAGGACTCCTTTGTGTTGGTATGAGTCGGGCGAGAGTGATGTACTCGGACCTGAGATTGTACAAGAGACGACTAAGAAGATTAAGACGATCCAAGGAAGGATGAGAGCATCGCAAAGTCGCCAGAAGAGCTACCATGATAAGAGAAGGAAGACACTTGAATTCCAATAGGGAGATCACGTGTTTTTTAGTGTGACGCCAGTGACTGGTGTGGGTCGAGCTTTGAAGTCCAAGAAGCTCACTCCACATTTTATTGGTCCATATCAAATCTCACAGAGGATAGAAGAGGTAGCCTATCGAATCGCTTTACTGTCGTCACTTGCGAATTTGCATGACATGTTCCATGTGTCTTAGTTGAGGAAGTACATTTTGGATCCGTCGCATGTGATACAGATGGATGATGTACAAGTGAGGGATAACCTGATAGTGGAAGCTCTACCTGTGCGGATTGACGGTCGAGAGATGAAGCAACTGCGGTGTAAGGACATAACTTTGGTGAAGGTGTTGTGGGGTGGACCGGCTGGCGAAAGTTGGACTTGGGAACGTGAAGATCAGATGAGGGAGTCGTATCCGACTCTATTTCTTTGAGGTAATTTTCGAGGGCGAAAATTCTTTAAGTGGGGGAGAGTTGTAACACCCCAAATTTGTTAGAATATTTATTTAATTTATTTAAATATAATATTCGTGAATTTTCGGTGAATTTTGGTGGTTTGTGTTGACGTTGGCATTTTGTGGAGTTTGCTTATTTAATTAAATAATAGTATATAATATAGTATATGTTAGTATTATTATTAATTTAAATAATATTAGAGGAATTAAGGGTAAGATGGACTTTTGAGGAGGATTAGTGAGGGTATTATTGGGAAAGCCCATTTTAGAAGCCCAAAGGTTTAACAAAAAGGAGAATTTGAGAGGAATAGGTTTCATTTTGCTAGACCGTGAAAAGAAGGAAAAGGCCAGAGCTCTGAGGAAAGAGGGAAAAACTTAGGATCCGAGAAGGTTTCCAAGAACTCAAGAAAGAAAGCTTGGAATTGACAATCTAAGGTATGGGGAGTATTGCCTTTCATTGTTTTTAATATAGGAATTCGATATGTTTAAAGATGATTTTGAGGTTTATATGGGTTTGTGGGTTTTTGAGTAAATTGGCGCTTTAGGGCATTTTTGTGGATTGATTATTAAGGGTTGAATTGAATCGGATAAAAGTAGGCCTTCGAGGCTAAACCTTCTGTTGATGATATGTGGGATCTTGTAGAGAAAGGGATTTATGGGGTTTGTGAGAATCTTTGGGGTTGTGAAGGTTTAGGTGATTTTGAGGTCAAGATGGTATAATTAATCAACCTAACAGTCGTAGGTTTTGTACCTCTGTTGCCATGATACCTTAGGAATTTTTTTGGGGATGTGGCTGAGGTAAAAGGAGGTCGAATTCGTGAGGTTTTTGGGTCTGTTATGCTACTGATGCGTAGCAGCGATTTCCTGAAATCGCGAGTTCGCAAAGCGAACAATTGCTTCACAAGGCGAACATTTGCCCCAACTTGCAAAGCGAGCAGCACAGCGAATGCGAGATGATTTTGTTTGATGATACTGAGATGAACTCTAATTGTGATTTTTAGTTCGCACAACGAACTTCCCTGCGAATGACTTCGCAAAGCGAACGCCAGAGCGAACAAGTTCACAAAGCGAACATTCTGGCGAATGCCTGCTGTTCGCCAAATTATTTTGTGACTCTTGTGCTGTTGTGATGTTTTGAGCTGTGATTTTTTTGATGAATTACCATGTGTATATTGATGATTATGAGATGATGATTTATGATGTTTTGATGAATAATTGATGACATGATTAACATGAGATTTTGATGGATGATGATGTACGTAATGACTTTTATTGATGGTGATGATTATGACGTTGTGTATCATGCATTCATAGCATTTCAGTGAGTTAGACTTTGGTCTATTGAGGCTTCCATCCCATTGTGTGGATGTGAGGTGGTTTTTGACGTGCTCCGGTTCTTGTGTGGAATCGATCCTAATGACGGGGATCTTTGGAGGGTGATGGCCTAAGTGTCCATCGACTGTGACGATTGGTACCACATGCATGAGTCTTGTCGTGCATTGCATTTATTTGGCATTGATGTGTTTTATGATGTTGTGATTATGATGTTTCCTTGTGATAACCCTGAAGATGTTGTATATCACGATGACGTTATTTATGCATATCCTATTTTTATATTGATTATAATGAATTGTGATTACTCACCCTGCCTATTTGAATGTTGCCTCCATGTGGGTAACGTGCAGGTGATCAGGCTTAGCTGTGGATGCCTTTGAGGAATTTTGGATTTTATTTGCTTTTGGTCGATGTAGAGGGTCTTTCTCTGATATTGTAACATCGGGTTGGGTCGTTGAGTCGAACCATGTTGAGTTGTTATTTTTGTTATTATTTGATTATTACGGCTTTTAATGAAAACCCTTTTGATTTTGGATTATTGTGGTTATGGTGGTTCCGTTGCTATTTGATGGCTTTTTGATTATTTTGAGGAAAACCTGTAGTTTACGGAGTAAATGTTTTATTTTGAGTTTATTGAGAAATGTGCACCCTTCTGAGATACTTTTTACTCTGATAATTTATGTATTTTGTCGTGTATATTCGTGGGGTAGAAAAGGGTGTTACAAAGCTATCTGAAACTAACCTTGCACGTGAATGTTTAACTGAACAAACGCTAAGAGAGATTGGGGAGTTCGGGGTCAGATTATACAATGGGGAGTTGTCAATTACCTATCCTATACATGGTTATCCATGAGTTGATTAGCATTAGGTTCTGCTTTTATACTTAATGGTGTTTGCCTGTCATAAATGGGAAAGTTTCTCCTTTGTGGGAATGTCTGAGAGAGAGAGTTTTTGTTGTTTTTGGGTTTTTCGATGTTTTTGATAAGGTATTGGACCTAAGGTTTTTTATTAGTGTGCTCGCTAAGATTTTGCAATCTTATGCCTACGTATTCCCGTAAAGAAGTACAGGGAAATCAGAGCAATCGTAGTTCCTCCTATTCTATGGGAGGAAAAGATGTCTGGTGTCTTGTTTAAAGCCCAAGATTGAAGCTAAAGAGGTATTTTGTGTCTTGTTTATAGCCCAAGATTGAAGCTAAAAGGTTTTGACTGAGGGAGAATTTATCATCTCTAAAGGGAGATATATCATCTGTTTATCACATTTGTTGGTGATTGGCTTTGAAAGAAAATTACTTTAACTGGGATGCGGGATCCAGCAATGCCATAATTTCTTTTGAAAGGGGTATAACATGAAGGAGGAAACTTTAACTCAGTTTAGAACAATGCCATTTTTCCTTATGAGTTTATTATACTAAAAGAGGGACATTGGCTTGGATGTAAATAATCCAGAGGCTTGCCACTTACAGCAATTAGATGAAAGAAGGGGTTTACCAGGATAATAGATGGACTACAGCTTGGATGTTTGAATCAAGAAGTGTGTCACTTAGAGCAATTATCTGGAATTAGGGTTTTGTTTGATTGTTTGTTTTGACATGTGATTACACAGAGAAATGTCTTCCTACAGAGAGATTTTTGATTTCCTTTGAGGGGATGTTGATTTTTGTGTGCCTTGATCAAATCCCAAGGTTGAAGCTAAGAGATTGATTGACTTTGTTAAGGGAGATCATTATACAAAGCCTAAAAGGAGGCTGAGATGAATTTTGACTCTTTCGAAGAAATTTTTATCTGTCTTGTACAAAGCCCAAGATTGAGGCTAAAAGAGACTGACTCTTTGGGGAATATTTTGTGTATGTGTCTTGTACAAAGACCAAGATTGTGGCTGAAGATTATGACTCCACTGGGGAGGACACTTTTGGGTGTCTTGTACAAAGCCCAAGATTGAGGCTAAAAGTTAATTTGACTGACTCAGCTGGAGAATATTTAGGTGTCTTGTACAAAGCCCAAGATTGAGGCTAAACAACTACTGAGGAATGATCATTATACAAAGCCTAAGAGGAGGCTGGTTGGGGGAATTTCTTATATGAAGCCTAAGAGGAGGCTAACTTCTGCTAAGGATAATTGAGATCCAGAGACAGGTCCAAATTGGGGAATCAACTCTTGTTGGGGATTACAGAGGAGTTGAAATATCAGATGCCTTGAGGTTCTGATTCTGTTGGGGATCTGTTAATGGCAAGTTAACAACAGTTGACCCTGACTGGGGAAATTTAAAGTGAAACTTTGGAGATTGAGTTATGAAACCTGTGGAGGTTTTAACTCTGCTTGGAGATTGATAAGGTGATCAGGATTTTTCCCTATTTTTAGGAAGTTTGAAGGTTTCTTTGAAGTCCAAGGGAGGATGAGACTATCCAAGAGGAGGCAATACTGTATCTAGAATTTCCTATGGGGAACTAGTTTTGACTGTGTTGAAAGAGTGACCAACTGGCTTTAATTTAAATTCTAGACCTAATTGTCGGGGAAAACTCTAAGCAGATATACAGGTATATATATACAGATGAGATATATATGAGCAAGTATGTAAAAGAAAGCTGATAAAAACTTACAGGCGAGCAAGCTTCCATTGTAACAGTTGTATGGTTAGTTATTCAAGAAATTGAAGAAAGTTTTGATAACAATTATGAATTAGGATCTAAATCACAAGAGAAAGTTATTTTTGGAAAGAAATTTTGGGGCTTATACTCAAGGAGAGGCACAAATGACTTATTTGATAACATTGACGGCACTGCGATACTGACAGAAATTGTGGGACTTATAGCAGAGCAGAGGCCCAAGATTTATTTACAAAGAGATTTGGGTCTTACACTTTATTAGAGGCCCAAGATTTATTTTTGTACAAGAAATGGGGATTACTACTCAAGGAGAGGCCCAAATAAAAATAGTGATTGTACCGTTATTTTGAAAAATTGTATCGGAACTTATACAATGACTGAGGCCCAAATTATTTATGTACAAAGAGGATTGGGTCTTACACTCTATTAGAGGCCCAAGATGTTTAAAAAAATGAATAAAGATGGGACTTACAACACAAGGGTAGGCCCAAATGATTTTGTTTTGCAATGGTGATCGCGTCGAGATTTTTGAAAACACAGTGGGACTTATACAATGACTGAGGTCCAAATTATTTATATTTACAAAAGGGGTTGGGTCTTACACTCTATTAGAGGCCCAAGGTGTTTTAGAAAAAGAATGGGACTTATAACTCAGGGAGAGGCCCAGATGAAAGACAGTGATCGCGCCGTCGTTTTGAAAATCGTGTCGGGACTTATACAATGTCTGAGGTACAAAATGGTTGATATGTGATAAGTGGTGGATCTTACACTCTATTAGAGGCCCAAGGTGTGTTTAAAAATTTAAAATCAAGAGGAAAACCCTAATTTTAAATTAAATTCATTTTTCAAAGAAAAATTAAATAAAAATGATATAAAATATCAAAAAATATTTAAAAACAAGTTGTAGGTTTTGAAAAATATTTTGAAAAATCATGTTTAAACACATGAAAGTGTAGAAATCATTTGAATTTAAAAAAATCAAGATGGAATTTCATTTTAAAATATTGGAAAATAATTAAAATGAAATTATTTACAAAAATATCAACTATGTTAAATAAATAATATAAATGTGATTTTTTTGCAAAATAAAATAATTTAACATTTTTGTGAATTTTGAGAAAAAGAATCAATTCAAAAACTCAAATATTCAGAGAGAAATTAATTTTTGAATCAATTAAGAAAAATATCAAAATTAATTAAATAATTCAAATAATTAAAAATTCAAAAAAACGCGCGAAGAACATCATCTTCTTCGTTTTGCCACCAGAAACAGATTCAATCCAATCTCCCTTGTTTCTTAATGGAATTGGATGAAATAAACATCAATCTTGCTCGCTTTTGAACAAGGAACAAGATGGTATTACTCAATTTCATTTAAATTAAGTGTGGAGAGGATTATCATCAATGAACCAGATGAACCCTAATTTGTATAAACCAATATGAAATTCCACACACGATTGTTTCATGGCAATTGATTGAGGGAAAATTATCTATGAGCATCCAGAAACACAATGGTAACTTGAAAACATGTTTATGATGCATGCATTAATGAGTTTGAAAGTTTGAGGCTTACCTCTGCAAGTGAGAATCAAATTCTGGTTTGGAGGTGTTTCTGAAGTGTTTGAGTGATCTGAACAACTTCCTTAAGTGCCAAGGGATGTGTTTGGATGCTTAGAATGGATTGAAGTGAGCTGGAACTTGATATGGTACCTCAACTGCAACTATGTCAAGAACTTGAGAAATTGGTTGGTGATTCTGTGAATTTGATGTTCCAAATGTTGTTTTAGTGTTTGGATCACCTACATATGATGTTAATGAGGTGTTGGTATGATTGGTCTGGTTTGAATCACTCTCAATTTCAAAACCCGATAGTGACTTGAGTTAGAAGGCAAATTTGGAGTGAAAGAGAGATTTTGAGTAAAGCATCAGTTTGTGTGCTTTGGTGTACTCAAACTTATCACAAATGAGCTCTACTTATAGTAGAGCAAGTTTGTTGTGGCTGAAATAGTGAATGGCAACTGTACCAGGTCTTTGGCCAATTGTAGCATAAAGGTGTTCAAGTTTTCTCTAGCCATTGACTTGAGATTAGGGAGCAGGCTATGAGTACTTTGTTGCAGGGATAAGGCTTGACTCATTCAGTTAGACTTGCCTTAGTTCATGCCACCTTGATGCATCCATTGAATGCTCCAAGCCAAATTTGAAGTTTTTGGATTTTGAATCATTGAATCCCACATGCCAACATTGATGATCTCTTGACTTGCAAGGCTAGGCTTTTGGCATTTTGTGTTATGGATCAGATCATTCATTCATTTGTGTTGTATTTGGAGAGAATTTGAATTATCAAAGTGCCTAAAATGAGTCTAAGGAATCGTGGGGTGCAAGTTTGCACCAAAACCTGTCTTGAAAACAGTTGCAGCAAGGCAACTTGGGAGGTTCATAACTCCTAGCTCAAATGGAGTTTGATGGAGTTCTTGGTCATTTTGGAAAGCTTGCATAATATACTTCAACTTTGTTGTCCAAGACTAGTCTTAATTCAGTTTGGATCAAAGTGAAAAATGGGCTTAAAGTTGGTAAAAAAACCAAACAGATTCTGCCTAGAAATTTTCGCAAGTGTTGGAATCTTTTTTCACATTTTCTTGATTTTGATCACTCCATAACTCAAAATCCAAGCATTTTTTGGCCACGGACCAATCCTACACCTTTGTAGTATGTGAGATGAGATTTCATTTGAGCTTTGGATGGAAGAAAATGGGTTTATGGTTAAGGAGTTATGACCTTGCAAAGTTGGTACCAAAACACTTTTGTTCCATAACAGAGAAAAAATTTTGGTTTCTCAAGGTTGCCCCTTTTGCAAGAAACCTCACTTTTCTTGATTTTTCTTGATGAATGATGATCAATACCATACATTAACATTGTTTTTGACTTAGGGGAACCATATTTGTGAAAAATTCCAAAAAGTCAAACTTTATTTTGGGCACAGTTGACTTTTTGTCAGATGAATTCCAAACTGTGTAATCCCCTATGAAATCAAGCCCTTGACCTAATTCAAACCTAATAGATGTATTCCATAGGTGTTTTAGGATGTCTTGAATCATGTCCTAAGGTTTGGGAATATGTCTTGGTCAAAAGTCAAAGATACAGTTGACTTTTTCCATCAAAACCCTAATTGTGGTCCAGATGAAATTGAAACTTGTGAATCAAGCTTCTTGGTTTATTTGAGGCCCTCAAATCATGTCTTGAGTTCTTGGTTCATGTTTTGCCTCAAAAGTCAACTTAGGGGTGAATTAGGTCAAGAAACCCTAATCCCTGATTATTGATGACTGCTTCCCCTGAGGTTGTTTTGACTTGATGATTGGATCTATGAGGTCCCTTTGAAAATTTTGGGTTATGCTTTGAAGTATTGGCCCATGCCCAGATGAAAATCTTCATTTGGAGGCCTTGGTTGACCAAAACCCTTATTTGGTGACACTAGCGATCTTGATGCTAGATCAGCTTGAGATGTTGCAATCTTGTGCTTGGTTCTTGATATGGGAGACCTCTCTATCCTTCATGGATGTTTTTAGAGGTTAGACAAGTTGAAGATTATGTCATTCCTTGACTGACCATTTGTCTAAATGCTCTAAGAGGGGTTAAAACCCTATTTCTTAATTGTAGTGAATGCTCAACAATCCTTGAGGAGATTGATGAGGCACAATGGTACATCCATATTGTGGTGATGATTCCATTAATGATGAGAAATCTTGGTGGTCAAAATTTGGGGTATGACAGATACCCCTATTTAATCTTCTTGGACCTGAAAGTGTGAATGGCGAAGATATTCGGACATTCAGGGTGCAAGAGGATTAAATATCGGAATACCCAAAATTTTGACGGTGGTTATGAATGGCAGTTCACTCATCCATCTTCTTTTGCTAAGTGTTGATACTTAGAAAAGGTAAAACTTCCCCTCGATCCTGGTCTTCAGCCAAGGAACTGGTCTTAGTTTCTTAAATAAACTTCCCCTCGATCCTGGTTTTCAGCCAAGGAACTAGTCTCAGTTTCTGAAGTAAACTTCCCCTCGATCCTGGTTTTCAGCCAAGGAACTGGTCTTAGTTTCTGAAATAAACTTCCCCTCGATCCTGGTTTTCAGCCAAGGAACTGGTCTTAGTTTCTTCTTGTCAAGTTCCTTTTCTTGACAAGGGATGCTATTCGTAGCGGTTTTTATCAAACTTCTCGCCGAGTTTTACTGGGGAGACGCCATTTGATGGAGAAAGATTTGATGTTAGACTCGCTGGGGAAACCCATTGGTCGGAGCTATAGAGGTGTGCAAACTTCTCTGTTTGGAGATGCCATTTGTTGACTCTACTGGGGAAAACGAGTCTCTTGAGAGACTGCTTATTGCTTAGGGATATCACACTTTTCTTCGGGATTCTCTCGGAGAAACGCCATGTGACTTGACCCAATTTTGAGGTGCTGACGACTTCATTAACATCGAATTTCTTTGGAGAAAGACGGATGTATTGTCGAGAGTCTTTAGTTAAGAGGCTTTCTCTAGAGATTTTCCTTAATCCGGGAAAGCGAAGATATCATCTTCAATGGTGAAGAGTGATGTTCCAAAGGTGTCTTTCGAATTTTTCTTGCCTTTCAGAGGTTCAAGTTATCAAAGTGGTTAAGGATAGTCTCCAAACCAGAAATAAACTGGGGAGAGATGGCTTAGGCGACACTTTTTCGGATGAGGAAATAACTGACAACTTTCGGTGAGAGGACTTTTATCATCTAGGGATGAGTATGACCAAAGCGATAGTAATGCAATATGAATATGAATATGAATCAGTAATGCATGATGTATGTATGTTTATGCTGACAAAACCGACGCGACATACAGACTAGTGTGTGAACATGAATTGATACTCGGCCACTGCGGTGGATGAAAAATACTGTTGGCTCAAGATAGCAATACTGCCTTGTTTAGAAGAAGTAGACCCTGCTGGAAGAAAGAAGTCAAACGGTCTTAAGAGGCAAGAACTCTGCCGGGGATATCAAATGAGACATTGCATCTGAAACAATTGATCCTTCATTCAGGTGTACTGGTTTAGAAGGAGTATTTTGATTCTGCATTTTGAGTTTTAATCTCCTCCGTAGAAGCTATCGATGTTCTTTTAGACGTTCAAGGTCAAAAGGAAATGCCATGTTTATTTTAAAAGCAGAAAAAATTTGACAAGTAAAAATTCATTTTTGTTTTATTTCAAGAATCGTTGATCATGTTAAATGTCATTCTATAAAGCAAAAATAAATGAGAGTTGCAAACAAAAGCACAAGGGCTCAAATTTTATTGATAGGATGGTAATCAGCCAAGCGCGTGATACCATAGAGTATTTGCAAAGTTTAGAAAATGGTAATTTATGGTTAAAGGGCTACATTAAAATATAACGACCATTATCCTTCTACCAACATTGAATTCCAGACATTCTGAGCTTCTGTCGAAGGTGACCTTGACTGAAGTTTTTCTTATGGAGGGCATTACCGCTGGGGATTTACCCTTGTGGGATGTGTAAGTTCCTGGATTGGCTGGAATTTTGGTAAAACAACAAAGTGTTCAATGTTGATGTCATGGTGTTGATGTTGTAGCATTGAGTCTTAGTACTGGGCTGTACTAAGTTGTGAAGGTTAACAATGTTTGATGTCATGGGCTTGATGTCATAACATTATGCTTAACACTGGACTGTGTTAAGTTTTCAAGTTGCTGAAGTTGGATGTCTGATGTTACATAGGTGATGTTGTAACATCAGACCTACAGAACTGAACTGATAACAGCATGGGCTTGTTGTTATTAGGGTACGCGTATTAGCTGGAATTGTGGAGAGTGGTTGACTCATTGGATGAGAATATCTTGGGCTAGATATTTTCTGTTACATGGGAGATTTGATTGCAGGTCTGTTGGAGAATTAAAAGGTTGAAGATTTAAAAAGATTTTGGGGATAAAATCTGTTTTGAAGATTCAGTTTTAATTAACAAATCTGATCAAATATTGTGACAAATCCAAGCCCAATTCAAGGAGCTATATAAAGCGCACAAGATCAAGGAAGAAAGCACATAAAACATTCAGAAGATCAGGAGCTGGAGGCTTAGTGTCTAGAGTTTGTTTAGAGTGCTTGTATTTACACTATTCTAGGGTTTGAATAGGTATTGTATTTTCTGTCCTCTCTAGAAGCTGTGAGCAATAGAGAGTTGTGTAACTTGGTCGAAGCTAGGAAGCAAGATCAAGGATTCTCAAAGAGGGTATTCTTTGAGAGGTTTTAGGGATTGAGTAGTGTTCTCATATCTAAGTGGTTTCTTAGGTAGAAAGTCACTAGTAGAGTATAAGTTTAGGAGATTGTCAACGGGTTGTTGAGTCTGTAAATTATATCTACAAGTAGTGAATTTCATCCCTGGCTTGGTAGCCCCCAGATGTAGGTAGTTAGACCGAACTGGGTGAACAATTCCTTGTGTTATTTCGCTTCTGTTATTGTTGTCCATTGCAGAGTGTGTTGTTGTGACATCGCACCTTAACATCACACGTCTGGTACCAGAATTTCAATTGGTATCAGAGCAGGCGTCCTGTCTGTCTCTGGGTGAGATCTAGGGAAGTTACTTTCTGGTGTAAAGATGGACAAAGAGGTTGGAGGATTCGTCAACATACCCCCTATATTGGATGGTTCAAACTATGAGTATTGGAAGCCTAGAATGACTACCTTCTTAAAGTCATTGGACAGCAGAGCTTGGAAGGCTGTCATTAAAGAATGGAAAGCTCCAGTTGTGTGTGAGAAAGATGATGCTGGCAAGGATAAAGAAGGCACCTTTAAGCTAAAGCCTGAAGAAGAATGGACCAAGGAAGAAGATGAGCTTGCCCTTGGGAATTCAAAAGCCCTAAATGCTATCTTCAATGGAGTTGACAAGAACATATTCAGGCTGATCAACTCATGTGAAACTGCTAAGGCTGCTTGGGATATTTTGAAGGTTACTCATGAAGGCACATCTAGAGTTAAGATGTCAAGACTTCAGCTTTTAACATCTAAGTTTGAAAGTTTGAAGATGAAGGAAGATGAGACTATTCATGACTTCCACATGAGTGTTCTTGAGCTGTCAAATGCATCCAGTGCTCTTGGTGAGAAGATGACAGAAGAAAAGCTGGTAAGAAAGATCCTCAGGTCCCTTCCTAAGAAGTATAAGATGAAGGTAACTGCCATTGAAGAATCACAAGACATCAGCAAGATGAGAGTTGATGAGCTTATTAGGTCTCTTCAAACTTTTGAGTTGGGCTTGAATGAGGAAGAACCAGAAAAGAAGCCAAAGAGCATAGCCTTGGTGTCAAATGATCAAGAAGAAAAGGGAAGGAGTTCTGAGTCCCAGGAGGATCTACCTCAGGCCATAGTCATTTTGGGAAGGCAGTTCAACAAAGTGTTCAAGAAGATGAACTATAACTACAAGCCTAATGTCAAGAACATCTCTTCTGACATCAGCAAGTCAAAAGAGAAAGATGAAGAAAAAACTGCCCAAGATAGAGGAGTTCAGTGCTTTGAATGTGAAGGGTATGGACATGTCAAGAAAGAGTGTCCCACATTCTTGAAGAAGCAGAATAAGGGCATGACAATTTCCTGGTCTGACTCTGACAATGAAAGTGAAAGTGAGTCAGCAAAGCATGTTACAGCTTTGACAGGAATTGTTGAAACTGATGATGATAGTGATGGAGAGGTAACGTATGAGGAGTTAGCATCTACCTATCAAGAGCTGTGCTTAAAAAGTGCTGAGATCTGTCAAGAAAACAAGTGCCACAAGCAACAGATTATCCAGCTTGAGAATATAAAAGCTGATCTGGAGAATGAAGTGGTTCTAGTTAAATCTCAACTAGATCAGATGACAAAATCTGTTAGAATGATGAACAGTGGTACAGCTACACTAGATAAGATTCTCCAGTCAGAGAAAGCTGCTGGAGATAAATCAGGTATAGGATATGTGGCAAGCACTTCAGGAGCAAAGGAGGAAGTGTTTCAACCTATGTCTCAAACAAAGAGACAAGATCCTACACCCAAGAAGGTTGTTCAGCCCCAGAATGTTGAGAGAAAGGATGGTCCCCAACAAAGGAAGATGCAGCCTAAAGGAGCTAGTCAGTATATGCCTCCTCAATATCACAAGAGCATGCAAGCTGCAAGGTTCAAACAGAACATGTCACATCAGATGTCTCAACATCAGGAAAACTGGTTTGGATCTGGCGTCAACAATGTTGTGCCTTATAACTATGGAAGAAGGAAGCCTCATCACCATGGGAGACAGCCTAGAAGATAGCATCCTCAGTTCAGGAGACAGTCTACCTATGGTAAAAGACATCAGCACTATAGAAGACAGGCCAACTCTGGAAGGAGAAGACAACATTATGGGTGGCAGCCACAGCAATATCATCTTCAAGGTGGCAGAAGGATTAACCACTTCAGAGATGATAGAATCAGATGTTTCTATTGTGGAAGGTTTGGACATATGCAGTACACTTGCTACAAGTTGCATGGATACCCTCAGCCTCAAAACAGATGGAGAGAGTACAGGCCCAAAGTTGTTAAACAATGGGTACCTAAGGAGAAGGTGAAGTGCTTCTTGGCTCACATAGCTGACAAAGAGTGTAAAGAAGGAACATGGTATTTTGACAGTGGGTGCTCCAAACACATGTCTGGATGTAGATCCATGTTCGCTGAATATAGACCTTGTCCCTCTCTTGAAGTGATTTTTGGTAAAGGGAATAACGGAGTTGTTGAAGGTATTGGAAAAGTAAGAGGACCTGAACTTGACAATGTCTATCTTGTCAATGGTTTGAATGCAAATCTGATAAGCATCAGCCAATTATGTGATGAAAGTTACTTAGTCAGCTACACCAAAGATAAATGTGTTGTAACGAATGAGAAGGGTGAGACTGTAATGACTGGGGCAAGATCCAAAGACAATTGTTATCAGTGGATTCCTCAAACTGAAAGCCAATCTGGTAATGCTGAAATTGATATCAAGTGTAGACATCAGAATGATGAAAGCCCCCTCAAGTTGATGAAGGACAGAAGCGAATGTTATATATCAGTCTTCAACACTGAAGGAAGGACTAAAGGTTCTCAGGAGCTGAATAGAGTAACTTCTCTTGAGTGGAAAGATGCTGATGTCTTGACATCTGAATACATCATCAGAATCTCTCATCAATATCGTGATCTGAATGTGAATGAATCTAAAGGACTAAACGCTGAAGATATCACTGAAGTTGTGGGTGACGCCAGTGGTGATTGTACAAAAATCTGTCATCAAGACCTGAAGAAAAGTGATCTCTCAGAAGAAAACCTCCACTGGTTGGATAGTTCTGTCAGAGCAGATGTTGAAACATCTCAAGTCAAGAAGGATGATAAGCTAATTGCAAAAATGATTCCTAATATACGAAAGTCTAAAACTGAGAAAGGTATGGTGGCATCTCTAAATGTGAAAACTGACAGGCAGAAGACCTATGGTAATGGTCTTATCAGATCACGGATTACTATAGGATGGAATCATGCTGTGCAAAAGATGCAAACTGGCCTTGGTAGATTCAGAAGAAGGAAGAGGGGCAAAATCGGTTTGGTTCTCAGATCTAAGAAGAAGTACAGTGATAGATCAGTGTTATGTGGAAAGAACTCATGCTGTCAACTTATGAGGAAGAAACGACGGTTGAGCAATCACCATGTCAAGCAAGATGGTATAACATTACAGAGTGTTACTCATCAATGGGATGATGAGCGGGTTGATAGAGAAGATCTGATTAAATATTCAGATTATTTGGTTAATGAAGAGAAATTAGATGATGAGTTCATTTATGCAAACCAATTTGAGTGCTTAAAATTGGGGAGCCTGTTAATTCAAAATTAATTGAAAGGTGTTTCATGATGCAGTTGTCTTATTAGATTATGTTTATTCAACTGCAAATAGTCTGGTACATAAAATAGTTTGTTCAATTAACCAGTTTTTCTCTGAGTTTAGAAATCCAGTTCTCATCTCACTCACTCTCGTCTATGTGCTCTGGTTCATTTTAAGGCAGTACAATTGTCAGTAAGATTAGAAAAGTACTGTAAAGAGTTTGGCATGGCTACTGAAAAATCTAAAATATGATTAGAGTTTTTTTCGATAGTTGAAGATACAAGATTAGACTACATCCTCATGCCAATCTCCTGCATCCAGAAATGCCTTCCAATCTGCATCCCATTCATCTTCTGAAGGCTGTTTTTGAGTAGAATGGTTCTTACCAGGCTTCATAGTGGTCACTGTCCTGCCTGTTTTTGTTGCTCCTGAAGAAGGACCTGATGTCGTCTGAGATTTGACCTTCTTCTTCAAAGGGTCTGGATGTGTATCCTCATGCTTGAGGTTCTTGGTTGATTCTTTGGAGCTGGATTGACTCATTTTTTTGGAGTGTTGTGCTGAGCAAAGGAGAAAGAGTGGTTTTATAATGTTTTTTTTAATGCCTTGTTTGTATCGCCTGACCAGTCAAGGTGTTGGAAGTTGTCTTTGACTATGTCAGAACATTGTGTTTGGAGACTGCATAGGTCTTGTTGCTAATGACAGTAGGACTAGTATTATGTCGCCTTGTAGGGCAATTGATTTGAGATAATTGTCTAATTATGGCTAAAAAGGGGGAGAGTTAATAAATGCCATAAAGAGAAGATGTTGATGCTGCAAAAAGAACAAGGTGTTTAGTTGAAAAGTGCTGATGCAGCTATTGAGGGGGAGTGTAGACAGTGTAGACTAAGCTGCTAATGAAGATATTTGAAGAGTGCAGAGTGCAGCCAAGCAGACATCAAGGGGAGAAGTGCTGCACATTGTGAGCTACTGAATAGTTGTGATGCTGGTTCATGTTTTTGAGGGGGAGCACCAATTGGTTGTTGTCAATAATGAAGATGGTACTGCAGCAGATCAAATGATGAAGACTATGAAGATTGTCAAACTGCTACTAATGAAGTTTCAAAATATTGAAGATTTTTCGCTGCTGAAGTCTCTGAAGATGCAGAGATTGTTTTAGCCAAAATTAGCCAAAGGGGGAGATTGTAAGTTCCTGGATTGGCTGGAATTTTGGTAAAATAACAAAGTGTTCAATGTTGATGTTATGGTGTTGATGTTGCAGCATTGAGTCTTAGTACTGGGTTGTACTAAGTTGTGAAGGTTAACAATGTTTGATGTCATGGGCTTGATGTCATAACATTGTGCTTAACACTGGGTTGTGTTAAGTTTTCAAGTTGCTGAAGTTGGATGTCTGATGTTACATAGGTGATGTTGTAACATCAGACCTGCAGAACTGAACTGATAACAACATGGGCTTGTTGTTATTAGGGTACGCGTATTAGCTGGAATTGTGGAGAGTGGTTGACTCATTGGATGAGAATATCTTGGGCTAGATATTTTCTGTTACATGGGAGATTTGATTGCAGGTCTGTTGGAGAATTAAAAGGTTGAAGATTTAAAAAGATTTTGGGGATAAAATCTGTTTTGAAGATTCAGTTTTAATTAACAAATCTGATCAAATATTGTGACAAATCCAAGCCCAATTCAAGGAGCTATATAAAGCGCACAAGATCAAGGAAGAAAGCACATAAAACATTCAGAAGATCAGGAGCTGGAGGCTTAGTGTCTAGAGTTTGTTTAGAGTGCTTGTATTTACACTATTCTAGGGTTTGAATAGGTATTGTATTTTCTGTCCTCTCTAGAAGCTGTGAGCAATAGAGAGTTGTGTAACTTGGTCGAAGCTAGGAAGCAAGATCAAGGATTCTCAAAGAGGGTATTCTTTGAGAGGTTTTAGGGATTGAGTAGTGTTCTCATATCTAAGTGGTTTCTTAGGTAGAAAGTCACTAGTAGAGTATAAGTTTAGGAGTTGTCAACGGGTTGTTGAGTCTGTAAATTATATCTACAAGTAGTGAATTTCATCCCTGTCTTGGTAGCCCCCAGACGTAGGTAGTTAGTCCGAACTGGGTGAAAAATTCCTTGTGTTATTTCGCTTCTGTTATTGCTTTCCATTGCAAAGTGTGTTGTTGTGACATCGCACCTTAACATCACACGTCTGGTACCAGAATTTCAGGATGTAGTTACTTGCCATGAATCCCTAACTTTTGCCTAGATCCTCTTTTGAGATTTCCAATCCACCGGGATGTTTTTTAGACTATGTCTCTAATTTTTTCCTGGACCGCCCTTTCGGATTTTCAATCCAGCGAGACGTTTTTTTTAGTTATTTTAGGTGAAGTATTTCTTGACTACATCAACATTTGTGGGGTAGGCAATCTCTTCTCTGTCCATGGTTGCGAGTCTCAAGGCACCGCCTGAGAAGGGTTTCTTGACCATATAGGGGCCGTCATAATTCGGAGTCCATTTGCCCCGAGAATCAGTGAGAAATGATTGTATTTTTTTTAGCACGAGGTCTCCTTTTCTGAAGACACGAGGTCGGACCGTTTTGTCGAACGCTTTCTTCATTCTCTGTTGATATAACTGACCATGGCGTAGAGCCGTTATTTGCTTTTCTTCGATTAGGTTCAGTTCATCGTGTCGACTTTGACACCATTCAGCTTCTGTTAGCTTAGCTTCCATCAATACCCGGATTGATGGGATTTCTACTTCTATGGGGAGCACTGCCTCTATGCCATATACTAGAGAGAAATGGGTTGCCCCTGTTGAAGTGCAGACAGATGTGCGATAACCATGAAGAGCAAAGGGTAGCATCTCGTGCCAGTCTTTATAGGTTACAACCATCTTTTGAACGATCTTTTTGATGTTTTTGTTAGCCGCTTCTACCGCTCCGTTCATCTTAGGTCGGTAGGGAGATAAATTATGGTGTTCGATCTTAAACTCAGCACACAACTCTTTCATCATCTTATTGTTCAAGTTAGATCCATTGTCAGTAATGATCTGACTCGGAACACCATAACGACAGATGATATTGTTTTTGATGAAGCGGACCACCACTTGTCTGGTCACATTGGTGTATGACGTTGCTTCGACCCACTTGGTGAAGTAATCAATGGCTACTAAGATGAACTGATGTCCGTTTAAAGCTTTGGGTTCAATCATGCCAATCATGTCGATTCCCCATATAGAAAAAGGCCAAGGAGAAGAAAGAATTTTGAGATGCGTTGGCGGTACATGGATTTTATCTGCGTATATCTGACACTTGTGACACTTCCTCATGTACTTGTAGCAATCAGATTCCATTGTCAGCCAATAGTACCCTGCTCTTAGGATTTTTCTCGCCATTATGTGTCCATTGGCATGAGTGCCAAAGGATCCTTCGTGAATCTCTTTCATCAACATGTTTGTCTCTTGTCTGTCGACGCATCTGAGCAAAACCATCTCGAAGTTTCTCTTATAAAGTGTATCACTATTCAGGAAGAAGTTGCCAGCCAGTCTTTTGAGAGTCTTCCTTTCTTTTCTTGATGCCCCAGGTGGGTATTCCTGTCTTTGAAGGAAGCACTTGATATCATGATACCAAGGTTTATCATCTATGACTGCTTCAATTGCGAAAATGTAGGTGGGCCTTTCAAGGCGCATTATGTCAATCTTAGGTATGTCGTTCCATTGACCTACACTAATCATGGAAGTGGGAGTGGCTAGTGCATCAGCCATGTGATTTCCTTCGCAAGGAATGTGATGAAACTCAATTCTGTTGAAGAATGACAATAATCTCCTCGCGTAATCTTTGTAAGGAATTAGTCCGGATTGGTATGTATTCCACTCTCTTTTGATCTGATTGATAACTGGGGCTGAGTCTCCATACACATCCAAGTTCTTAATCCTTAAGTCGATTGCTTCTTCGAGACCCATGATACAAGCTTCGTATTCGGCTTCGTTGTTTGTACATTTGAACGTTAATCTGGCAGTGAAAGGAATATGGGTACCCTGAGGTGTTACTATGATTGCCCTAATTCCACTTCCGTAAGTGTTGATAGCTCCGTCAAATATTAATCCCCATTGGGATCCTGGTTCTGGCCCTTCACTGGGTAGCGGTTCATCGCAATCTTTCAATTTCAAATACATGACATCTTCGTCTAGGAAGTCAAACCCGACTGATTCCTGATCGTCAATTGGTTGATGAGCCAAATGATCGGCTAAAATACTTCCTTTGATGGCTTTCTGAGTATGGTATTCAATGTCGTATTCTGATAATAACATCTGCCAACGGGCAATCCTTCCCGTGAGAGCAGGCTTTTCAAATACATACTTGATTGGATCCATTTCGAAGATTAACTAAGTAATATGGCAAACCATGTACTGACGAAGACGTTTAGCTACCCAAGCTAAAGCACAACAAGTTTTCTCGAGCATAGTGTACCAAGTTTCGCAGTCGGTGAATTTCTTGCTTAAGTAGTAAATGGCAGACTCTTTTCTTTTTGTTTCGTTTTGTTGGCCAAGTACACAGCCCATGGAGTCTTCCAAGACTGTTAAGTAGATGATTAGTGGTCTTCCTTCTACTGGAGGAGAAAGAATCGACGGATTCAATAGATATTCTTTGATACTGTTGAAGGCTTTTTGGCAATCTTTTGTCCATACGCAGCTTTGATTCTTTCTGAGTAGTTTGAAGATTGGCGTGCACGTCGCAGTCATGAGGGATATGAACCTTGAGATGTAATTCAGATGTCCCAAAAATCCTCTGACTTGTTTTTTAGTATTAGGTGAAGGCATTTCTTGAATGGCCTTGACCTTGTCAGGATCAACTTCAATCCCTTTCTGGCTGACGATGAACCCTAGGAGCTTTCCTGAGCGAACACCGAATGTGTATTTATTGGGATTCAAGCGGAGTTTGTATTTCCTCAGACGTTTGACAACTTTGATAGGTGTTCAACGTGTTCTTCCTCTGTTTTATATTTGGCAATCATATCATCGACATACACTTCGATTTCTTTGTGCATCATGTCATGAAACAGAGTTGTCTTGGCCCTTTGATAGGTTGGCCCGACGTTCTTTAAATCGAATGGCATTACTTTGTAACAAAAGGTGCCCCATGGGGTGATGAATGAAGTTTTCTCCATGTCTTCCGGCGCCATTTTGATTTGATTATAGCCCAAAAATCCATCCATGAAGGAGAAGACTTTGAATTTTGCTGTACTGTCTACCAACATGTATATGTGTGGCAAATGGAAGTCATCTTTTGGACTTGCTTTGTTTAGATCCCTGTAGTCTACACACATTCTGACTTTTCCATCCTTTTTCGGAACTGGCACTATGTTAGCTAGCCATTGAGGATATTCTGAGGTGGCAAGGAAGCCAGCATTGATCTGTTTCTGCACTTCCTCTTTGATTTTGATAGCCATGTCTGGGTGAGTCTGTCTCAGTCTTTATTTTACTAGAGGACAACCTGATTTTAATGGTAAATGATGTTCCACGATGCTGGTATCCAACCCTGGCATGTCCTGATAGGACCAAGCAAACACATCTAGAAACTCTTTGAGAAGTTTAATCAAGTATTCTCTGACAGATGGACTGAGCAGTGCTCCAATCTTTACTTCTTTCCTTTCTTTTTCTGAACCCAAGTTGACCGTTTCCAACGGCTCTTTGTGAGGCTCAATAGATATTTCCTCTTGTCTGAGTAATCGGGAAATCTCTTCTGGAATTTCAGCGTCTTCTTCTTCTTCAGCTTCAAATATCGGGAATTCAAAGTTGGGAGAAGGCATCGGATCGTATGTTTCAATGGGGTTTAAAACAAGCAATTTGCATGCGTGATAATTTATTTTTTAAGAAGAGATAGAGAGAAATGCAAGAGTGTGTGCGGTGTAGTTTCTGAAAATGCTTGTTTTTATTTTGAGTTGTTTTTTTAGGATTACCATTTTCTGAAAAGCGAAAAGTGAAAACAGCAATAAATGCGGGAGTCACAAAATGACATTATTTATTTACGATTTGTCGATTCTTGAAACTACAGCCCTATAAAACAAAACTCTGTCGCTTTGGGCTAAGCGAAGAGGGACATTTACAGAAAAGTAAGCCCTATAAAAACATTCGTTTCACCTGGGCAGGGTGAAAGGTTAAAACAAAGATGGCAATTACTTAGACTTATGGACGACTTTCGGGACATCAACAACAACCCATTGGGGATGAACTCCTCGGTGAATCACAAAGTCTGGCACCTTTTTTCTTGGTTTGTCCTCAGTAATGATACTGATTTCTAGCGGAGCAGGATCATTGGAGTCTTCTTCCCAAGCAGAGTTGTCGTAAACAAACTCTTCTGTTGTATTTTCTATGGTATTTTCACTCTCAAGGAAATCTTCCCATCCAGTTGGTTGGATGTCATCAAGATTGATATGAAAGCTTTCAGGAGCAGTATACTTGACTAGAAAGTCATACTTGCCGCTTGGTTGTTCCAAGGTGTCCCAAACATCTGTGGGAGAAGATGAGTCATCTTCCTCGATGACGTTGACCTCTGGAAAAGCATAGTTGATGAACTCTTGTCCTGCAATCTTTCCAGGTTCATCGTTGTGATAATTGTTTTCTGAATAGCCTGAGTAATGATCCCATGACTTGGTGGGGACGCAGGTATTCTTTTCAATATTGCTCAACTGGTACGCATCGTAAGGCTGACTCTTTTGCCCCAAGTCTTCTAGGTATGGCTTCCAAATAGGCAAGTTATCTAGTGGGTCATAATAGTCATATTTGAAGTTATTTTTCATCGGATCATCTTCTAATGAGTTAGGTGGAGCACGACATCCTTCCGGATTACAATCTCTATAAATCATCCTGACGTCCGATCTTGGTATGTATCTCGAACTTTGCGTGGGAAAGAAAAATGGCGTATGCATCTCTTCTTGAGACATATAACCGTCCTCGTTGAGATAAGATTTCCACTCCTCATCCATATCAAAGGAGTCACCCTCATTGATAGTGTGTACTTCTTGAGACACTGGGTGGAGAAAGCCTCCACTGAGGAAGAAATCCTGAATAGGACGAAAACTTTCGTCCTTCTTAGTAGTCTGGGCACAGGTTAAAGAGAAACCAAGACCTTTCTTTATCTTGTTATCTGTAGAAATTACAAGTTGTCCCCATCCTTTTACGTCGTTACTCTTGATCACTTCGAGAGCGTCCTTGTATGAGGAAATTAACGTTCCTCTTTCTGATCGATTCTCATTGCTCACCGAAAGTGCTTGGAACTGGATTCCAATAATCTCCTCTGGTTCTACACAGGAGAATGATGATAAGTTGTGCCATAACCCAAATTTTGACCACTAAGATTTCCCATCATTGTGCAAATCATCATCACAATATGTATGTACTTTCATGCCTCATTAATCTCCTCAAAGATGGTTGAGCATTCACTACAATCAAGAATTAGGGTTTTGAGCCCTCTCAGAGCACTTAGACAAAGGATCAATCAAGAAATGACATGATCTTCAACTTGTCTAAACCTCTTAAACACCCATAAGGGATCAAGAGGAATCCCACATCAAGAATCAAGCACAAGGGTGCAACATTCCAAGTGGATCAAGCCTCAAGATCGCCAGTGTCACCAAATTAGGGTTTTGGTCGACCAAGGCCTCCAGATGGAAATTTTCCTCTAGGCATGAGCCAATACTTCAAAGCATAACTCAAGGTACTCCAAGGGACCTCATGGACCCAATCATCAAGTTAATTTAACCTCAGGGGATGCATTTACTAAAAATCAGGAATTAGGGTTTCTTGACTTAATTCACCCCTAAGTTGACTTTTGGGACAAAGCATGAGCCAAGACCTCAAGACATGATTTGAGGGCCTCCAATACACTATATAGATCCATTTGAAACAATGGATTGATCCAAGAAGCTTGACTCACAAGTTTCATGTTCATCTGGACCACAATTAGGGTTTTGAGGAAAAAGTCAACTGTGCCTTTGACTGTTGACCAAGGCATGCTCCTAAACTTTGGGACATGACTCAAGACATCCCTAAATACCCTTGGAAGTCACCCATGAAGTTTGGTTGAGCCCAAGGATTGATTTCACAAAAGGATCGTAAAGTCAAAATTTCATCTGCTGAAAAAGTCAACTGTACAAAAATCAAAGTTTGACTTTTTGAATTTTTGGTCAACCAAGGTCCCTTAACCCTAAAACAATGTTAATATGTGATTTGAATCATCATTCATCAAGAAAAATCAAAGAAAGTGAGTTAACTTGTAAAAGGGGTAACCATAAAAAACTTAGAATTTTTCTAAGTTATGGAACAAAGTGGCTAGGGTACCAACTTCCAAGGACCATAACTTGAGATCCAAGCAACCATTTTGGATGGTCCAAAGATGGATTTGTAGCTCTCATGGCATACTTTAAAAGTGTCAACTACATCTCATTCAAATTATTCATGTATTTTAAGTTATGGAATGATCAAAATGGCAAAAAAACATGAAAATCACATTTTTCCAACACTTAGTGAAATTTTCCCTAAGTCAGAATCTGCCTTATTTTTTCCAAAATGTAGGGGCAGTTTTCACCTTGATCCAAGTTAAACCAGGTCCAGGGTTGGACATCAAAGTTAAAGTATGCCATGAGGGCTTTCCAACAAGTACCAGATCATCTCCAAATTCTATTTGAGCAATGAGATACAACCCTTGAAACATGGCATCATGAACTGATTATTTTCAAGACAGATTTGGCAGATTTGGTGCATTTTGCTCGATTTGATCAAATCTGACAAATCCAAGTCTTGTCATCATTTTGGACACATCTGAGGATCAAATCCAAGAAGGATGATCTGATCTCCAAGCCTCACAAGTCCATGAATCTACAAGTAGCATGCCAAACCTAAAAAAGCCTAAAAGAGGCCAAGACTCCAATTTTGTTTCCAAGCATTCAATGGATGCACCAAGGTGGCATGAACTGGGCCTATTCCAACTGAATGATTCAAGGATAAGCTCTGAATCAAATAACCATAGGCCTGTGCCCTAACCTCTAGTCAATGGCTATAGGAGACTTGAGATTCCATTTGATCCACATTGGCCAAAGGCCTGCTGCAGTTGCCATTCCCTATTGATGCCAAAACAAACTTGACACACTATAAATAGACCTCATTTCTGATCAGTTGGAGTACACCAAAGGCCTATAACACTTGCCTTTCTCAAAATCACACTCTCACTTCCAAAAATGCCTTCTAATGCAAGCTACTATCGGGTTGTGAATTAGAATGTGTTTCCAACCAAACCAATCACACACACACACCTCATAAACATCATATGTGAGCTGATCAAACACTAAGCCAACAACTGGAACACCAAATTCATGAAATTATCATCCATTTGCTCAAGTTTTCAACAAAGTTGCAGTTGAGGTGCCATAATATGTTCCAGATCATTTCCATCCACTCCATGCATTCAAACACACTCCATATGGTGTAGGGAAGCTGTTTAGATCATAACAACTCATCTGTAACACCTCTAACTCAAAAATCAAATTGCTCTTACTGCCACGACCTTCAAGTAAGCCTAAACTTAGTCATCATAATTTATGCATATTTCCTCGCACAAAACTTTTGCCAAATGTTCATAATCATGCATTGAATGTTTCCCCTCTATTGATTACTTGGTATGAATCGTGTATCAAATTTCTCAGCCTTCATGCACAATTTAGGGTTCTTGAGGTTTTGTTTTGATTTCTCATTTCATGCTTAAAATAAATGAAATTAAAGACCATAGACATGATCGTGAGTTGAAAACGAGCATATTGATATGTGGATTGTGTGATTTCATCAAGTATTCAGTGAGATTGATGAGAAAATGCAAATCAGCCAAGAACAGGGCATGCGGGCAAAACCAAGGTGTTCTTGGCGCCCTTTTTCAAACTTTTGAATATTTGAATTTTTGTGATTTTATTTAATTAATTCAAAAATTAATTTCTCTCTGAATTTTAATGATTTTGAGTTTATTCTTTTTTTAATAATTCACACAACCATAACAACTCTTTTGATGCTTCCACGACGGCTATAAACTCGACTTCGGTAGTAGATAATGCAACACACTTTTGCAACTTTGATTGCCAAGCCACGACTCCCCCGACAAAAGTCACCATATACCCCGAAGTGGATTTTCGATCATCTAAACTTCCGGTTAGATCCGAATCCGAATACCCAACCAATATAGGCTTCTTGCATTCCAAAGTTTGTCTCAAATTCGAAGTGCCACGCAAATATCTCATTACCCACTTCACATCTTTTCCCGGATTTGAGAGATAACGACTCACCATTCCTACGACATGAGCAATATCGGGTCTTGTACAAACCACAACATATATCAAACTACCAATGGCCGACGAGTACGGAATGTTCTCCATACTCAACTTTTTTTCATTTGTAGATCGACATAGTTTATGACTAAGCTTGAAATGTGAAGCAAGTGGAATGCTCATTGTTCCGGACTGGCCCAATGGCTAGACATGGCCCAATCCACTCCCACTTCTGGGACGGTCCAACAGACTGAATCCAGTCCAGTAAGGCCAAAAAGGGAAACTAACTTCCTTTGCTCCTCCCACCGAGGAGAGATGGTCGGTTTCCCTCCAGGGGACATTGACCATCTCTGCCCCTTGTGCCGTTTCTGTTCGTCTCTCCTGGATAGCCATCCAACTCCTGATCAGAACACACCGGCCCAGAATCATATCCTGCTTAGCGCAACGGCTAGTTCTGAGTAGACGTACCTGTTCTAACGGCTAGTTTTGGCAGTTACCTATTCTTGGGGAAATCCGCGATCCGCGCCCAAAAATAGGGACCAATAACCACGCGTTGGGGACATTATATAAACCCTCTCATTTGAGAGGTTCAGGTATCCAATTTTGACCTTAAGAATAGCTTTTGTACTTGCTCCTTTTTCTGACCTTTACTTACTTGAGCGTCAGAGTGCCTTGCAGGTACACCCCCCTCCTCCTCAATTTTAAACCGAAGACAGAGTCTCTGGCCCACATCTCTTCTGATCCTCTTGGTAAGATCAGTGGCGCCGTCTGTGGGAAAACCTTGTTCTCCCCGTCTTCCGTTCCTCCTTTCATCCTCGGAAACCTGAAGACCAAACAACCATCTAAACCTTCAAGAGATTTCCAGTAATGGCAACGTCACTCATGCTCGGGTCCCCACTGTCAACCCAGTTCGAAAATCGGACAATGGTGGTCCCCTTCCTTCTCTAGAAGTCCAAGTTCCTCAACAAATAGATAGAATCTTCTCAACCCTTTCCTCGAAATACCTCGAAACAGGGAACCAGCAGCCAGATTCCAACAGTCCAATTGCAGCCCCCGAGGCAGCCCTCGAAGGACTCGAGATCCTCCCAGCACCACCCAACGCTGATCCGGGCATGGCAACGCTGGTCGAGGCTATGAACTGTAATTTCCAGTTCATTCACAACGTAAAGAACGAGGCTGATGACATCCGTCGTTCAAAGTCTCCTCCCCCGAGGCGTGGGCGCAGGAGGTCCCGAAGTCACTCTCCTCGATGAAGAAGGAATCGGCAGATCCAGGCATATCTGGAACCAGAAGCAGTGCCGCATAGGAGATGCGACCTCTCTCCTCCCTAGAACCAGAATTCCCCGTTGGCCAAAAGGTCAAGAATGAATCAACAACGTTCTCCTCCTCATAGGCCGAGAGATCAGTCCAGATCACCTCCTCCTCATAGAGGCCACAGTCCTCGAAGACAAAGGAATAGTCACTCCCGTTCCCGATCAGGAAGTTACAGCGACGACGACGAACCTCGCGGTTCGTTGTCTCAGGAGATTATGGACACACATTTGCCTAAGGGGCTGGAGAAGCCTCCCCCTATTGGCACGTATGATGGCACTACGGACCCGAATGAACACAAAGAAAATATAGATGCCCTCCTCGACTATCGAGGTGTCAGAGGAGCCATAAAATGTCTTCTGTTCCCAACCACACTGCGCAAGGGGGCCATAACGTGGTATAAAAGTCTGCCCGACGAATCTATCACATCATGGAGACAACTGGGGAGAACATTCTCCCGACATTTTACTGCGTCCCGACGACACCCAAAAATAGAAGCCCCTCTATAGGCCATCATTCAGGGGAAGGACGAATCTCTCCGATCATACATCGAGAGGTTCAACAAGGAGGTCGTCCAAGTCTCCACAACGGACGAAATAAAGAAGTACTTGCTGGAGCGTGGGCTACGTCCCCGCAGTGATTTCGCCAAGGTCGTTGGCATCGAAACACCGGCCATCCTAGACACTTTCCTTCTCAAAGCCCAGACATATATACAGTATGAGGAGAAGGAAGCAGCAAAGTCTGCTCGCGACTCACGGTATCAAGAAAATGTGCAATCTTCCAAACAAGAAAACTCCTCGACAGCTCGTCGGGGAGGTGACAAAAGAAGGGACGAGCGTCCCCGGGAGCCACGAGAACACAAGGAACCATCTGGTCGCTTCCATGACTATGCCCCTCTGTCCATTTCGCGTGAAAAGATTCTGACCGAATGCGCGAATTTGGAGTTCAAACAGGTCAGGGTCCGCTTCCCCAAACAATTGTCGAACAAGGCAAATACTGATAAAACCAAGTACTGCGGATTCCATAAAAGTCACAGGCATAACACGGACGACTGCATTCATCTCAAGGATGCGATAGAGATCCTCATTCGCGATGGGCATCTGAAGCAGTTCACCAAAAACAAAGAAACTCCCCGACTGGAGGTCCAAGAGACAGTGAAGGTCAAGGAGAATACTCCCCTCGCAGAGGTTCCGGGCTTACAGGTGGCTATGTGCATCTCCCGACCCGAGGATTTTTATGTCCCCGAGGAGCCTGATATCCCACTGTATTTTGCTTCCCACAGCCCATGGGAAACATTCCCCTCCGCCATGGTCATCTCGGGAGGCAGATTTAATACAGTCACCGTGGGATCGGTGAAAAGAAGATTCGACCAACTAATCAGTGCAAGCTCCAACCAGAGCGCGACCCTCGACACTGTCCGAGGAAATTCTCCCCCTTTGTCCTTCTACGGCGAAGAACTATCGGGAGGATCCCCCAACGCAACCATTCCACTGCTCGTAAGGGCGCGAATGGCCAACTTCGATGTCCGTAGAATCTTGGTCGACCAAGGAAGTGCCGTGGACATCATGTACACCCAGCTCTTCAACACCCGACAGCTGGACGAAATACACTTAACTCCCTATGTGGATTCCGACCTGCAAGGGTTCAACGGAGCAGTCACCCGACCATGGGGGTATGTCGAGCTTATAGTCACCTTCATGGCAGTAGAGACGGCCAGGTCTATCAAAGTCCAATTCTTGGGGTAGACTTCCCTTCACTCTACCAGTGCATATTCGGACGCCCAACCCTCGCCGAACTAATTACGGTCTCCTCGACAGTACATCTTAAGCTAAAATACTATATGGCCAAATGACTCGTCGCTTCCCTGCCAGGAGATATTGAAGCCGCACGAAGATGCTTTGAAGCAACATCAAAAGGTTTGAGCTCCATAACGACCTGGCCGAAGACTCCTAGCAGACCTGCATTGCCCGAAAGCTCCGAGGTCCCTGTCCCAATACCACAGGTCGACTCCGTTGACCTCGACAGTCATTTATCGAAAGATAAAGAAGTGCAGCAGGATACAGAGTGTTCATCCATAAGCAAGCTTTCCCATCCAGATCGACCAATACCAGATGGAGACTTCAAACTCGTTCCTCTCCGAGATGACCCTAACAAAGGGGTGAAGATAGGAACCAGACTCCCCGACTTGGCGAGGAAGCAGCTCATAGCTTGTCACCGGGAGAATGTCGACCTGTTCGCGTGGAGTGCTTCGGAGATGCCTGGCCTAGATCCAGAAGTAGCTTACCATCAACTGACTATAGATCCTGCCATTAGAACGGTCGCACAGCGTAGGCGAAAGCACTCTCTGGAGAAAATGGAGGCTGCCGAGCAGGCTGTCAAAGACCTCCTAGAGGCAAATTTTATATCAGAGGCCAAGTACACCATTTGGCTCTCAAATGTTGTATTGGTGAAAATGTCTAATGGAAAATGGTGCATGTGCATTGATTACTCCAATCTCAACCGGGCTCCCAAGCATAGATAAACTTGTTGATAATTCTGCAGGTTTCAAACTATTATCATTTATGGATGCCTATTCCTGGTACAACCAGATACCCATGGACAAAGGCGATAAAAAATACACAGCATTCATGACCGAATCGGGCAACTATTACTACAACGTAATGCCCTTTGGCCTGAAAAACGCTGGAGCAAATTATCAACGAATGATGAACAAAGTCTTCTGAGGAGAAATCGGAGACATGCTCGAAGTCTACATGGATGACATGATCGTAAAATGCCAAGGGGAAACCGACCACGCTCTCCACCTTAAGAAGGTTTTCGCTCGGGCAAGGGAATACAAGATGCGGTTCAACTCGGAGAAATGCACTTTCGGGGTACGAGCAGGAAAGTTCCTCGGTTTCTATTTGACAGAACGAGGAATCGAAGCTAATCTCAACAAGTGTAGGGCTTTTTCCGAGTTCCCCACTCCCTCCTCAAAAAAATTAATCCAAACCCTAAATGGGATGCTCACCTCCCTATCACGATTTGTTGTAAAGTCTGCCCAACACGCGCTCCCCTTCTTCAAGCTCCTCCACAAGAAAGCAGCTTTTGAATGGTCGGAGGAATGCAAGCAAGCCCTTCTGAACCTCAAGAAGGCGTTATCATAACCACCGGTCCTCTCCCAGCCAGATAACGGGGAGACACTATATCTATACCTCGTCGTGGCCAATGAAGCTGTCAGCGCCGCTCTAATTCGGGAAACCCCAGAGGGGCAGAAATCCATCTATTTCACGAGTAAAGCTCTGCAAGGACCTGAACTTTGCTATCAACGGATCAAAAAAATTGCTCTCGCCCTCATCAACGCAGCACGATGATTGAGGCACTACTTTCTAGCTCACACCATCATGGTGCGCACCGATCAGCCCGTACGACAGCTGCTTGGTCGTCCCAATATGGCCGAAAGGATGCTCAGATAGTCCCTAGAATTGTCAGAATTTGACATCAGATACGAAGGCCGAACAGCCCTCAAAGCACAGGTACTCGCTGATTTTGTCGCCGAGATGACCTTCCCAGCTTCCCCGATCAGCGGGTCGCATAAGTGGACCATCTTCGTAGATGGAGCGTCCTGTTCCTCGAGCAGCGGAGCAGGTATTATCCTCGAAAAAAAGATGGGATCCTTGTCGAAGTCTCTCTAGAACTGTCCTTCCCAACCTCCAACAATCAGGCGGAATACGAGGCTTTCCTCGCCGGCTTGCGTTTGGCCGAGGATCTAGGGGCCAAGATATAACAATCTGCACAGATTCCCAGCTTGTGGCCTTGCAGGTACGAGGAGAATACCAGGCAAAGAACGACAACTTGTCCGAATATCTAGCCCTCGTAAGAAAAAGGATGGTGACTTTCAAATCCGTGGAAGTAAAACATGTTCCTCGGGAGCATAACGTCCGAGATGACATACTATCCAAGATCGCGAGCACAAAGAAAAAGGGAGGAAATAAATCAGTTATCCAAGAGGTACTTCCCAGACCCAGCATAGAGAAACCTACCTCCACCCTCGACATAAATGTCATCGGAGACAGCAATTGTTGGATGGCCCTGGTATACGACTACCTGAAAAGAGGCGAATTACCTTTAGACCCCAAAGAAGCAAGTGTAATCAGGCGAAGAGCATGCTCATACGTCTTGCTCGACAACAAACTCTACAGGCGAGGATTCTCTATTCCCCTTATCAAGTGCATCGACGAGCAAACGTTCGTCCACGTCCTCCGTGAAATCCACGAGGGAATCAACTCCCAACACTTGGGGGGAATATCTCTCGCAAGAAAAGCCCTACGAGCAGGATACTATTGGCCGACCATGCAACATGACGCTAAGGAACAAGTAAAGAGGTGCGATAAATGTCAACGCCACGGGGACATGCACCTGGCGCCACCGAACGAGCTCAAAACGATGTCCTCCCCGTGGTCTTTCTCTTGGTGGGGGATGGATATCCTGGGTCCCTTCGTCATCGGAACCGCCCAGAACAAATACTTCATCGTGGCAGTCAATTATTTCACAAAATGGATAGAAGCAGAAGCCTTAGCCAAAATAACTGCACAAAACATTCTCAAATTCTACAAACGAAACATCTTTGCCCGCTTTGGAATCCCTCAAGCAATTGTCACCGACAATGGGACTCAATTTACAGACAAACACTTCCAGGATTTCGTCGCAAGCATGGGAACTAAACAGCACTTCGCCTCCGTCGTGCATCCTCAGACAAACGGGCTGGCCGAGGCTGATAACAGAGTTATCCTGTGCGGGCTCAAGCGAAGAGTAGACCAAACCAAAAGGCAGTGGGTTGAGGAGCTAGCCATCGTGATCTGGGCCTATCGAACCACTCCCCACTCCACAACCAGGGAGACCCCCTTTCGTTTAACTTATGGGACCGAGGCGGTCATCCCCGTCGAGATTCACATCCCCTCCAGACGGACAGAAGATCCTATGGACGAGGACGGTAACCATGGTGCACTCCGAGAAGAGCTCGACCTCGTCGAAGAAGTTCGATTAGGAGCAGCCCTTCGCGAAGCATCATTAAAACAAAAAATAAAAATAAGGCACGACGCCAAAGTCATCCAAAGAGACTTCGAAGTCGGCAGCCTCGTCCTCCGGAGAAACCAAAAGAACTCCCGCGAGGGCAAGCTAGCTGCAAATTGGGAAGGCCCTTACCGCGTCCGTTCAAAAATGGGGAGTGGGGCCTACTACCTAGACTGACTAAACGGGGACCAACTTCCTCGACCATGGAATGCCGAGAAGCTGAAACAATACTACAGCTAAGGCTAACACCGTCGGCGCGCTCGTATTCACGGCGACGCTCAATGAACCGACCACACATGTATGCCTAGGTACAAACATTGCATTCTAAAAACCTAAACAGGTTAAGACCCGACACTAAAATGAGGAGGTCCCCTGTCGCACGCCGGATAATCAAACGAGTCCGACGTCGTCACCGTACCACGACCAGGCAGAACCCCAGCTCGCGATGGGACGTTCACGCCACGGAGCCCGGGTCACAAATGTGACTTGGACACCGTCCCCATGCCCAGAAATATCCAGGGCACTCCTCGTACCAGTTCCCCAAACAGTTCGAGCAAAATAACTTACTACCGAGCAAAAACCCTCCACTTAACAGATCACGATTAACTCCGAAGAGCATCCCCGACAAGGGAAACGTAACACTTGGAAATTAAACAAGACATGCGCGAGCATCATGCACAACTTCGAAAAAGTAAAGCACATAGTCCTCCGACGGACAAGCATAATAAAATAAACATGCAAATAAAACACAGGTAAAAGTAACGGCCACCAAGGCCGGGAAATACCACTACTACAAAACGCACATTTAACGATGCCAGGCTTACAACGGATTCGTATCCCACCGTTGTAATAGGTTAAAATTTTTGTAGCTGATTTATAACGCCAAATTTAACGACGGTTGTATTAAAAAACCGTTGTAATACATGATGTGTAACAAGCTTCGATTCCCAGCAACTACATTTTTTTCCATATTTTTACATTTTAAACATATATTTTATTTCTTTTGATAGTGTTACGGGGTCTTTAACCTCAAAACATAAAATTCATCTTTGTTTTTCTATTTTTAAGTGCAAGAGAATAGCTAGGTTGAAATAGTTTGATCAAAACTTCTTTAAAAAAAAGTGAAAGAGATGAGTATATATAAAATAAAACTTCATTATAATTCCAGAAAAGGAGAGTACATTGATAATATTAATTGTTACATATATTTTTCAATGTCTGAGTCCATAGCAGCAAATGAATTTTCATAATCTAGGACTCTCTCCTCACTTCCCTCATCAGAATCATAGTAAAACATCCTCCTCGGCTCCTTTTTCTTTTTCTTCTTCAGCTTCTTCTTCTTCTTCTTCTTCTTGTCCTTCCGCACCCTTAACGCATCCCTAACGTTGGCCGCTGGTTGGACCTCCTCATTTGGCCGCTGACGTTGTTCATTTGTGCTCTCATTGGTTATGTTTCTGTTAGCATTCTCATTTGTAGAACTCATTGTTACGAAGAATATATTATGAAGAAATGTAAAACTGTCTATTTATAGATGAGGTTGAAGATGAAAAGTCTGATAGTTTAATGCTTGCAATGATGATAACTTATAAATGGTTGATATTCTCGAACGATCTTTTTTGAGAAATGAAGAAAATTTTAAATCATTATTATACTTGGGCAGAGTGTTTCTCTCTTCCGGGAAGAGCAAGGGTTGTAACATTACAACGGTTAGTAATATTAACCGTAGCGATACCCCTTATACTTGGTACAAGGTTCGACTCCAGGCAACAACATTTTTCTATTTTACATAATTATAGAAAAATGTTGTTACCTGGAGTCGAACCTTGTACCAAGTATAAGGGGTATCGCTACGGTTAATATTACTAATCGTTGTGATATATTTAAAATTAATATATACTTATAATTATGGTTATTATAGATAACCGTTGTGAAATATTTACCTATATAAGTGAATTAACTTTCCCTTATTGACAGTAGCGCCGTTTCCTTCAGTGAAACCCTAGCACCCATTTTTTCTCTACGATTAAGGTATTCTTCTTCTTCCCTTCTTGGTAGCAAACTTCATCTTGTTTTAGAATCAGTGAAAAGAAATATAAGAAGTATGAAGCTTTTGATTTAAGCTTCTTCGACCTTGTATTTCTTCTTGCTGAGTCTAAAACTAGATGAACATGGTGATGATGCTGGCGGTAGCAAGCGTAATGTACATATTATTTATGGAAAATAAGGTATTCTTCTACTTCAATCTTTTTGTTAGATAGTTCCCATTATCTCGTTTGCTTCATGTTGTTTTTGTTGATTGTTCTCATTTTTTGCAGATTCGACTTCAATGCTTCACAAGCTAGGTGAACTTCATTGTAATGGTACAGTCCCACTTCTTAGGGTTTTGTTTCAACTTTTGTTGGTTTTGTTTTGAATACTAACTAATTTTCTTCATTGCTTCCCACTTCTTAGGGTTTTGTTTCAACTTCTGCTAGTTTTGTTTTGAATACTAACTGATTTTCTTCATTGCTTCCCACTTCTTAGGGTTTTGTTTCACATGGTGATGATGATGCTGGTAGCAAGCTTATAGTATGAGTTGTTAAGGTACATATATATGAATTCCTTTTGATATTGTATATGAAATTTAGTTTATTATATACTATGTATATTGTTTGTTTCACTATCCTTTTATTGAAAATGCAATCATTTAAATTGACATAGAAACATATAATCTGAAAATTAAGATGTATTTGAAAACCAACCTATATCAATCAATGTTTTCCGAATAGCATTCATCTCATTCAGCACATTTTATGTTCCTCAACACATAATATATGGTTCAATGGTTTGTTTGCTTCAATTCATCGATATCTACAATTCTAACCTCATCCTCGTCACTAATCACCGTGATTGTTAAGATCATGATTGTTATGATGATAAAATCGCGATGATTAGCCGCGATGATGAGGTAAACTATAATAAAAGATATCGATGGATTGAAGGAAACCGACCATTGAACCATATTTGTGTTAAAGAACATAAAATGTGCTGAATGAGATGGATGCAATTCGGAAAACAGTGGTGTGTTTAAGTTGGTTTTCAAGAACAATTTAATTTTCAGATTATATAGTTCTTTACCAATTTTAATGGTTGTATTTCTTTAATTAGGTGTATGGTAAAATGATAAGTGCAAATTGTAGCTATTTTTGTATATAAGTTTTGTTGCACTTATAAATACTTTTTGTTAAAATCGTTCGAATAAACCCCGTTTTGTTTGTAAATACGTTTACTTTACATTATAGTGTATATATTGCGTTATTGTGTAAATATCATTGAGTTTAATTGTTTTCCATTTATTTTTGCAGGTATTCAAGAAAGGATATCTTGTCATATTCATAAAGAGAATTGAATAAGCTTTCCAATGCTTCGAACCGGGCGAAAAACAGAGTTACGGTTCAAAAGTTATGGCCAAAATAGTGCTGGTTTTTGCTGTCTACTGTCAACTGCGCCTCTGCTCCGCCGTGTGAAGCAGCGGCGAGCCAGGCACTCCAGAAACGTTGAAAATGCATAAATAAGCTGCCATATTATGTATAATCTTGTTTTAAATTTTGTTACTATACTTGTGCATAAGCATACATCGATACGTGTACATTTTACCCGTGATGTATATACTTGTTTTGTTTTAATGTTTGTTCAAGTGGTTGGTTAGGACACTTGCTTTTGGTTTGCACAGTGAGGTATCACCATGGAATGAAGGAAGGAAATTACTAGCTAAGCACAGTAAAGGCGTCGAGCTGGAGTCTTCGCCCGGCAGAGCAGAGGCGCAGCTGACAGTAGACAGCAAAAACCAGCATTGTTTTGGCCATAACTTTTGAACCGTAACTCCGTTTTTCGCCCGGTTCGAAGCATTGGAAAGCTTATTCAATTCTCTTTATGAATATGACAAGATATCCTTTCTTGAATTCCTGCAAAAATAAATGGAAAACAATTAAACTCAATGATATTTACACGATAACGCAATATATACACTATAATGTAAAGTAAACGTATTTACAAACGAAGCGGGGTTTGTTCGAACGATTTTAACAAAAAGTATTTATAAGTGCAACAAAACTTATATACAAAAATAGCTACAATTTGCACTTATCAAACTCTCCCCAACTTACATAATTGTTTGTCCTCAAACAAAAGTCAACATCTAAAGGAACAAAAGCGGAATCCAAGAAATCACGCAACAACAAGTTTTGACAAACAAAAACAAATGCAATGGTTCAATAAAAAATGGTATACACAAAGTAAATACTTACCACTAAACTACAACGATAACATAATCACGAAACAAATGCTAAATACAAAAGTCATGTCAAACATCCTAAAACAACACAAGTTCACAAATGAATCACACCTAGCAAAAACAATCATCGGTAGATGAAAAACACAAAATGAGGGATTTTTCACTCACACAACAATCTTGCAAACAAAAGTCTAAATTATGCAATCATACAAAAATCATATTGAAAACATAAAAGCAAGAATCAAAAGGACTTTCAGGGTTGTAGCGTGGTTGGGGAAACAAACAAGGGGCAATTTCTAAAGGTAATTGAAACAAAAACTTGCCTAAACCTAAGGGAGTGATCAACTCACAAAGACTTAAACAGAAAATTCCAATCAACTTCTTCCAAAATCCCAAGTGTTACACAAAACACAATACTTATTTAGCATAATTATTTGATACTCTTTTTGTTACCTTTCTCAAGGATTTTCTTTTTCTTTATTTTTTTCTTTTCTTTTCTTTTCTTTTTCTTTTCTTTTCTTTTCTTTTTCTTTTCTTTTCTCAACCTCATAGCAACCAACAACATAAGTGAGCAAACATTGCTCTCCCCAACATGAATTCAACCACATCATCATGTGAATACTCCCTACTTTCTAAGGCAAGGTAAAAATTCATACAACAACACAGAGTTGAGGGCTCAAGAAAAAACAACAATCAAGATCCACACAAAAATTGAATTTGACACTCATAGACAAGAATCAAGCTCAAACAACATGGATAATGACCAAAGGCTCAAAGGGGTTACAAACGATCACTCACTCACAAGGTGAATTGACTATTTGGCTAGGTAGTTGTGCTCAAAATGAAACAAGTGCCTTAATCCTTTTCATGCTTTCATATAATCAACACAAACAAAAGATTAAGCATAATAAAATCCAGTTAAAATAAGAATATTGGTACTCCGAGCATATATGAACAATAGAAGGCTTCCTCACAAAAAGGGTGGGAACTAAAGTGATTCACATACGAACAAGTATACAAAAGAATGAATGGCATAGAAGTTGTAAAAAGCCTAAGTATCATGAATATGCTAAAGTCTAGAAAGCGATAAACACATACCTTGGACGCGTACCAAACTTTAAACACTATCATTACCACACATTCGCAAGTTGAAACGATAAAAAATGGACAAACACCTCAAGTGACTTCAAATGGTCGGACCAAAATTGGAGTCCAAACAAGAAACAAAAACATTAAAAAGATCGGGTGAAAACGGATTAAACAAGTTGTAAAGTGAAGATTTGAGAATTTTACGAACAATCCGAGTACAACTTGTTTAATTAATGTTCACCACACTACCTAAGTAAAAATGAAAAAGTAATAACGAACAACCAAAATTGATAAAACATGCTTGTTTAACGTTGTAAGCTCGACGCCTATTATTTACAAACCAACACGTTGCTTCAGAAGAGCTAAATGCTTTCACTCCCGCCTTTGCTCTCATCTCTTCGAGCTCTAACTGGAACTACACATCTAACCACACTTTTGGCAAACGTGAAGAGAAACAAATATATACACTATATTCACAAGTATGCAAAACAAGTGAAATTCACAAATATGGTAAACATATACAAGTATCAATGTAAACAAGTGAAAATAGACAATATATACGATATCTACAAAACTCAAAAACAAAGAAACTATCGCAATGCAATTCAATAAGAACACCAATCCCCGGCAACAACGCCATTTTGTTGATGCGGAATAGTGGCAAGCAACAAAAGTTTTTGGAAGTATTTTTCCGGGAATTTATCGTGTCCACAGAGATCGGTGATACTGAACTACCGTTCGACAATTTAAATGTTAATGAGTTTGGGTTAAAATTGGTTTTAAGGTAAATGCGCAAAAGTAAATAAGAACATAAAAAGTATACATTCTTCGGAGAAAAGAAACTTATCAAGCATACATATAATCCGCTCGTCACAAACATAAATTTATCAATCATTTTCACTTTACTACAATACTCGTCAAAATCATCCAGTATCGCTCACAACAGTGTCCATCTCTGGCACACTGAGCTAAGAGAGCAACCGTATCACTCTCGTCCTCACTCTCGCGCACGACGCCTCGAAACACGGAAGGCATTAAGTTCCGACACCATAAAGATTATTCTCTAAATCTATCTCTAGCATCTAGACAATAGATATTCATCCCTAATCAAGATTTATGATGTTTATCTCTAACACAACACAAATCCAAACATAAATGCAAAAAGATCAAGGAAGACATCGATAATGATTTGTAAAGCAGATTTTATACACTATTATGATCAACAAAGATACATATGTTCATAGTAACTATACAACACCCAACAAAATAGATATTACAAAGAGAAGAGAAGAAAAAGAACCAACCAATTCTTGGTTTGTCAACACCAATCGACGAGAGATTCGACTCAGGATCATCCAATTGTAAGCTCCATTGTTGTTTTTTAAGCTAATCCTATGAAGAAATGAAGTTTGATGGAGTGGGAGCAAAAAATACCCAAAACTATAACCTAAAAAATGTGTTTTTCCCTATTTAATGACTTTCTAGAGCGTAGGACCGGGCTAAGCGCGGTCTGCGGTCTAGAAAGTCATTAAATAGGGAAAAACACATTTTTTAGGTTAAGGTTTTGGGTATTTTTTGCTCCCACTCCATCAAACTTCATTTATTCATAGGATTAGCTTAGAAAACAACAATGGAGCTTGCAATTGGATGATCCGGAGTTGAATCTCTCGTCTGTTGGTGTTGACAAACCAAGAAATGTTTGGTTCTTTTTCTTTTCTCCTCTTTGTAATCTCTATTTTGTTGGGTGTTGTATAGTTACTATGAACATATGTATCTTTGTTGATCATAATAGTGTATAAAATCTGCTTTAAAATCATTATCGATGTCTTCCTTGATCTTTTTGCATTTATGTTTGTATTTGTGTTGTGTTAGAGATAAACATCATAAATCTTTATTAGGGATGGATATCTATTGTCTAGAGGCTAGAGATAGATTTAGAGAATAATCTTTATGGTGTCGGAACTTAATGTCTTCCGTGTTTCGAGGCGTCGTGCGCGAGAGCGACGACGAGAGTGATACGGTTGCTCTCTCAGCTCAGTATGCCAGAGATGGACACTATTTTGAGCGATACTGGATGATTTTGACGAGTATTGTAGTAGAGTGAAAATGATCGATAAATTTATGTTTGTGACGAGCGGATTATATGTATGCTTGATAAGTTTCTTTTCTTCGAAGAATGTATACTTTTTATGTTCTTATTTACTTTCCCGCATTTACCTTAAAACTAATTTTAACCCAAACTCATCAACATTTAAATTGTCGAACGGTAGTTCAGTATCACCGATCTCTGTGGACACGATAAATTCCCAGAAAAATACTTCCAAAAGCTTTTGTTGCTTGCCGCTATTCCGCATCAACATAAAATAAGCAATATACATTTGTATTTAATAAACTAAGGGTACATTCCACAACGGTTGAAACTCATAAGCATTGTGATAGTTAGTATATATTAAAATGGTTGAAATACCAAACCATTGCAATATAACGCGCGCTTTCCAGAATACAACAACGGTCCCAGGTCCGTGATAATAGGTAGCGTACTTACGACAACACTCTACTTAACAACGCCCTGATCTGCATCATTATATGTAGTTTCCAACCGTTGTTAAATGGGTTTTTTGTAGTAGTGTACTAAAAAGGTGCGACCACAAGGACCGACTTGTTTGGAAATACATAAAAGGGGGGCCATGCCCCCCAACAAAGAAAGTTACATAAATACATGGCACGCAGGCCGGCCAAAACAAATCACTCGGTGACGGGAGCCTTACCATGGTCGTTCTGACGAGGACTCCCTCCACCGGCTCTGCTCAAGTCAGGAACGACCATCTGGCCGTCAACAACACTGTTCAGGTACCCGGTTCCCTCGATTGTGAACTCAACCCCGGGATATACCAGTGAAATCTGCTAAATAGCGTTGTTAAAAGCTTCCTCGGCAGAGGCCAGCCCGTCGTCGTCCGCCTGAATTATACGAGCAATGAGTTCCTTGTGCGTCTTCAGCAACTTAAGCTCATTGGACTCATCCTCTGCAGGAGCAGCTTCGGCCTCTATCCGAGCAATTCGATCCTTAAGGGTGTCCCTATGCCCGACCAGGGCCTTCTGAGAGTCAGCTAACTCCCGAATCCTCTTCTTATCCGCCTCCCTTTGCTTGGCGTCCTTTTTCTGCTTCACCTCAAGGGTGGCCTTCTCTTCCCGAAGCTTCTTCACCTCCGCTTCAAGGGTCACCTCCTCCTCGGTATGTACTACGGCCATTTCAAGGACCCGCATTATAGTCGCGGCGTCCCCGGCCAGAAGTGCCCTCTTGGAAGGACGATCCAAGCCACCAATGTGAAGGGACTCCGCCTTCAGGACTTGCAGAGAAGCTTCCCCGAAAAAGTCCTGCTGAGCAAAGCAAGGAGGAAGAATATATTTCCCCCTGCCTGAACCTTCGACTAGGTTTGCATCCTCGGCCGAGCGGATCCTCTTCGGACGGTTACCAAGAGGCGATGGGGGCAGCTGACCCTGAGGAGGCACAGAAGAAGAAACCCCCGAAATTAAGACCGGCGGTCCTACCCGGTCTGACAGACGAGTCTGAGTGGTTTGCCTCCCAGCTCTAGCCGCAACCTTCTTTATCATACGTTGGTGGGTAGTAGACATCCTTCCTGTAAAAAATCAAGCACAAGTTAGTAACAAGAAACTAGACGACATATACAACTTAATAAGGAAATCACGAATAACTACCAAGGAGCTCCATGGCCTCCTCATAAGTGGCGCATGCCAAGAGCTTATCCGTATCTATATAACGGGGCTCCGATCTAACCAGCCCGTCGCGACCTAGTAATGGCTCCCCGGCCTGGTTCACCCACATAATGGGGGTAAAACTATCAACGTAAGCCGCCAAAGCCTCGTAAGCGAACTCGTCTTCCGGGCTCAGCGTCCCCGGCTTGTAAATGTACGCATCAGGAACCAGGTTAAAATGCACTGGACTCCAGCAAAAGGGGAACTTCAGGAATCGGCATTCCTTTGGCTCGCCATCATCACCAAGATCGGGCAACCCATCATCATCCCGAACTTCCTCCCAGAAAAATAGCGACTTCCACGCCGTATAACTCAAAGGTTCCATGGTCAGATACCTTTGTTTCCAATTTCGAGCAGACTCTGAGAAAGAATTGAAAATTTTCTTCTGCCCGTGCTCCAAGGCTACCCAGCCGAACTGCTGTCCGACTTCACTTCGACACGGATGGAAGACGTGGAAGAATAGGTCGACAGTGGCCCATATCCTCAGGTAATCATAAGTCAGCTCTAACGTCCTAATAAAAGTAAACGAGTGAGGGTGAAGCTGCGAGGGCGCTAACCCGAGGTGCCCGCACACGACCATCTGAAATCTGGAGAAAGGCAGCCTCAACCCTACCTCCCTGAACACGGTCTCATACATTGGGATTGCTCCCCGATACCGGGTGTATATCCTATCCTCTTGTCTAGGAAAACCCACTGCCCAGTCCGTAACAACTCCGACCCTGGTAAAGGCTGTGTCGGGGAGAGAAGCAAAAATAGAACGGAACGCCCTCGGCTCGGGGGCTACCCATTCCCGAGAAGAAGTTCCGGGGGTCTTATGATCGGACAGTCCTTCCTCGGTCATAACATACCTATTGTCAGAATTGGCCATATCTGTCACCTGAAAAGCAGAAAAGAAAAGTGAATTTGGAAGAAATATCAAATCCACCATTCCACCGCTAAGTCAAGTGAAAGGGCGTACGAGGAGACGAGGACGAAGTCCTCGACTTTAGCCCTTATCCAAAAAACGGCGTAATGCAAGGAACAACTGAAATCTAACGGGTAAATCCCCTAAGAGGGAACACCTAGCTTGAAAAAGGCATAAACCCCAACCGGGGAGACCCTCCTCGGTGTCATACTAAGGGTTCCGGCGATAGCTCCGCCAGCAAACGTCGCGGAAATCCTACAACTTCTACCTTTCTAAAGGCATGCAAATGCCACAGATCAAGACTACTAAACTACCAAGTTTCTAGCCTAACCACATGTATTTCCACCGATTAAAATATCTAAAAAGAACAAGAAAAAGAGAAACTTACTTGTTTTTGGTAAGGTTAAGTTGTGGTCGGAAGACTCACCTCGAAAACAGCGGTGGTCAGCAGTGGAGATACGGCGGAAGAGCAAAGAGCTTACAAAGAAAAGAACTTGAGAGCGAAAAGTTTAAATGGTCAACAGTCTGCCCTATTTATAAACAATAAGGGGACACATGCACGAGCACGCGTCACCTCGGAACACAAACAGACGCCATCATTATCTAGCGGCAAAATCGTGAGTGTAAGTTATTGATTAACTTAACTCAAAAAGCAAGAGTCGCCACCGCACTTTTATTTTATCCAAAAAGGAAAGGAAAAAGAGCGAACAAAACCTACACAAGCTCTAAACAAGAACAAGTGAAGAGAAACTGGGTAAGGGGGGTTGGTTACGCAATGGGAAGGTGTTAGCACCCAAAATGTCTATAGTACTCTATAGGAGCCCTTTGAAATATCTACCGCTTTTGGTTTGAAAAAGTTTGCTTGAAAAGTGATTGAGGAAATGAGAAGAGAAATTGTTTTTAAGATTTTTTGTGTTTGAATAGACTTATCGTCTCATGCCTACGTACCCACGAAGTGCAATGTAGGATCAAAACCTCGTAGTTTGTGGTACAAAGAATGAAATTTGTTTGTTTTGGTTGATTTTAAATGTAAAGACAAGTCGTCATTTCCAAGCGAATAATTCCACTTAAAGAAATGAATCATGTCTAAACTTATGAAAAAGTTAAAGGAAAAAGTGCACGAGGGCACAAAAAGAGAGTTATGAGTTTGATGTTTGTTAAGTCTTTTGAAAAAGGTGTCAACATGCTTATGTAGTTTAGCATTTGTTAAGAAATGAAAAGAAAAGAGTAAAATCACTTGACAAAGTCAAGGTTTGATTATGAAAGAGGTGATAGTTTGAAAACAAAGAAGTTTTTTGAAAAAGGGAGAAAGATTTGAAAATTGAAGAATGGGGAGGAGAAGAAGTGACTATCCTAAAGCATAAAGTAAAAGCTAAGGATAAGAAAGATCTAACCACAAGTGTAGTTATCTTCACCATAAACCAAGCAAAAGCACAAGTCTTCAAAGTCTTCAAACCATAATTCCAAAGCAAAGGGAAAAGGTCCTAGTTCTAAGTCCAAGGTTCCAAGAATTGCATTGGATGTCCAAGGTCTAGTTGCAAAACTCCATGTCCATTGCAAAGGATAGTAACCATAGTCCAAGATTAGAAGCACAAGTTTTTTAGAGGTTTTGGCCTTTATTAATGTTTTTGGTCCAAGTGGACAAAGAGAAAAAGGCATAAGCATAAACATGTGTCCAACGGACAAAGGAAAAATTGCGGAATCATAAACATGATATGAAATGATAATAATGGAGCATAAAAGTAAAAGAGAGATAGGGAGCGAGAATAAAGCATAAAAGTAAAACTTAGAAGTTAGTGATTAGTTGTTAGTTGTTAGAGTAAATGATCAATAATGATTGAATAGTGTACTTAGGTAAAGGTTAATGAAGACTTGTCAGAAGATTGATAGAATCAAATCCTCTACAACAACAAGCTTCATAGATTTTGAACCTAATACAAAAGATCAATCAACATTGAGTTATTTTCCGATACGGGACATAATGTTGCGCTATGTTAAGCAATCGCCGCGTAATTTACGGAGTAATTACCCTACAATGAGGACGGTCAATAGCTCTTTGTGCTAATGCATGCTAGATGAACGATATGTAGATCGTCATCCGAAAGTAATACCGCACGAAAAGAAAAGGCGGTAACGATCTCGTCTTGATCAAGAATTCAACAAAGAAATTCCAAGATCCATAAGACTTTCATCGATCCAAATAAAAGAGAAATAGATGAAGAGAAAGCCAAATTAAACCACACAATTATGTGATCTAAGGCTAAGAACAAAAGGAAAGGGAAGAAAATGGCAAAATAACCAAAACAGTCCCAAAAACAAAGCAAAATATGCATTCTGTTTCGAAGTAACCGGTTACGGCATACCTGCAAACCAGTTACTTAGTTTAAAATAAGTACAATTTTTTCAAAATTAACACAGAGTAACTGGTTACTGCATATCTGCTAACCGGTTACTCTGCACCAGAATGCAGAAAATTGTGCAAAATTCAGCATGATCCATTTTCAAACCTTTTTACAAACACCTTATGATCATGGAACTGAAATTGTACGAAATTTAAAGTAAAATAACAGTAAAAACTAGCAATTAAACACAATTACAAGATCTAAAGGATCAAGTAACAAAGATCTCCAAAGATCTACATTATGGAAGATGAAGATGAAGCTTCAACAATGGTGGAAGATGAATTACCACTTCAAATTTGAAAATTCCTTCAAATTGCTTCAAGATCCAAACACCAAAGCCTTGATCTACTGTAATTGATGAAGAAAACAAGTTTGGATGAAGGTTTAGCTCAAAGTTGAACAAGATTCAATGTGAATTCTTGTTAACTTTCAAAAGAAGAAAAGTGAGCTTTAGTGAATTTTGTGGTTGGGGAGAGAAATTGCAAGAGGTTTGTTGGCTATCAAAAGCTTGTGAAATGAATGAAATGAGACCTCTATTTATAGAGTTTAGGCTTGGGAATTTTGGTGGTTTGGAATTTGGTTTGGAAATGAAAATTAGGCTTGGAATTTGAATTTGGAGGGAAATTCATAAAAGAGTGGTGATTAATGGAGGTGTATGGTAGGAAATGATCAAAGTGATGTAGGGGAATTGAAATGGGATGGTCTAGAATATTCCAAATGTGATCAAGGGCTGATATTAGTGTGAAAATTGCTGAATTTGAATTTGCTAATTTTTTTCAAATTTCCACAAGGGTAACCGGTTACTGCATATCTGCTAACCGGTTACTTAGTGCAAAATTTTGAAAAATACTTCTTTTGAATGCACTGTTGTGGTTCGGCTCGATTCTTTCGCTCGTCAAAGAAGGCATGCAAATAAACACATGAACCTTGGAATTCCTTGAATAATAATCAATTAAATCTTGGGGAATCCTTGACCAGATAAATTTGACATGATTGCGGGTCAACTTTGACTTTTTTCAGATAAAATTCATTCGAGTTGTGGGACTGTTATTTTGGCATTTTTGACCTGTTCTTCCACTGAAAATGTTAGTGAAAAAAGCAAAAAATATTTTTTGGATTTTGGTTAAGGTTAGTAAAATATAAACAAATAAAGCAATAAAGTGAATAAGAAAACACACAATTGATCAATAAACCCTGCAAGGCATAAACCCAAAGAATGAAAGGGATAAGGGAACCAATGTATGATCTTGTTTGCGGTAAAATGCAAAATGAGATGTGAATGATATGTGGAATCTTAGGGGTCAAAAATTAGGGTCTTACAGCTGCCCCTATTTAAGTCTCTTCTATCGGGAGATATGAAGATACTTAAATACAAAAAGCTACATTTTTTAGCCCTAAGATGCCACAAGATGATATGAATGCAAAGGATAAAACATCATGCGGGGAGACAAAAAAATAAGGGATTTACGGTAAATTGAGAGAGATGACGTGAAAAGACACGCCGGGGAACACAAGCTATTTCTGGAGATCTGTCAAGGTGACAAAAAGTATCCATCAATATTTAGAAATAGAGGGACAAGGCCCTGGGAAGACAAGTAGTGATATCCAAGAATAGCATTGGATACAAACTACAAACGAGACAAAAGGTATGCCAATAGACGTTCAAGAATGGCATTGGGCAACAACAAGAAAGTTTCTGGTAAAAACAACAACGTCATCCAAGAATAGCATTGGATGGAGGTGAAGAATACTCTATTGGGGATAAGATATCCAAGAATGGCATTGGATAAAAGAAACTACAACATTCAAGAATGGCATTGAATGGGGCAACAACAAACATCAGAAACATCCAAGAATAGCATTGGACTCAGCTGAGGAAAAGATATCCAAGAATGGCATTGGATGGAAACAAAACTTCCATTTGAAAAACTTCACTGGGGACACCCAAGAATGGCATTGGATGGCAAGGTTAAACAATCAGAGATATCCAAGAATAACATTGGACTTGGCTTGGGAAAAGGTATCCAAGAATAACATTGGATAGCAGAAATCATAACATCCAAGAATGGCATTGGATAAAAGGAATCTCATCATCCAAGAATAGCATTGAATGAAGTGAGCAGGGACTTTCAGAAATGGCACTGAAAGGTAAAGGTAAATTACTACATTCAGGAATGGCATTGAATGATAGTGAGAAAGACATTCAGGAATGGTACTGAATGCAAAGGAGAAACTCATTCAAGAATGGCACTGAATGAACAGATAAAACTTTCAAGAATGGCACTGAAAGATATCCAAGCAAATCTATTTGGGCTTACGGAAGAGAGAAAAGACTTCCAGGAATAGCACTGGGAGAAACAAGAGGAACAAGGTATCCAGGAATGGCACTGGAAATCAAAAAGAGACAAACGTCCAGGAATAGCACTGGAGTAACAAAAGGCAGACATCCAGGAATGGTACTGGAGTGAAAGAAAAATCAAAGATCCAGGAATAGCACTGGAATGGAAGAAAACAAACATCTAATAACAGCAATAGATGCACCGAGAAACGACAACATCCAGGAATGACACTGGAAAGAACGAAAATAAACAAGACATCCAGGAATAGCACTGGGTGAAAAGACAGGTAACTGTTTTGGGTAGGTGCCAAGTAAGTTGGACTTTGATCACAAGGTAAGATGTTGAAAGCAACAAGACCACAGGAAATGCATATGAGCGCGAAGCACACTTCGAGCTATGAAAATATTTCTATGTATGATAAATGAATGATTTATGTATGCAATGCATATGATAGAGACAACTGAGATAGACTCTTTTGTGAGGGAAGAATGGAACTCTGATTCCTCAACACAGGGAACACTGCCCACTCTGCTTGGAGAGAAGATGTTAAACATATCTCTGTCACACTTATGAATTATATCAGGCTGATGGTCTTTTGAGGAAAGACATCCTGAGATTTCTTGAAGAAGATTGACCCAGCTTGATTGAATGTTAAGGATAAGCTGATCATGGCTTCAGTTTGACTGCTGCAGGGGAAAAATTGATCATGGCTTCAATTCTTGAAATGAATGCTGAGGATAAACTGATCATGGCTTTAGCTTGACTATTGTAGGGAATGAACTTATCATGGCTTCAGTTCTTGAAATGATTGTTAAACTCAGTATGGGTCTTGAAAGAGATCTTCTGGTTAACTAATTCTGAAAATAACTTGCATTGAGCAATAAATCTTGAACTGATTCACAACAGGATTTGGAAGTAATGTGCCCCTGATAGGATCACTGACCAAGTTTCTCAACTGTTTGAAATTTCTTGATGAGGAAAGTTTGCCTGCAAACAAGATCATTCACACATGGTAATTTTAATGCAAAGCTCATGCAATTTTTGAAATCAAAAATCATTTTTGGAATGACATTATTGATGTAAAGCAAAATGAATCACTTGTCAAAACACGGTGGTTTAAACATTCAAAAATGAAAGAGAAAGCAAAGGTATGACATCAAAGCAAATGATTGGCAACAAACTTAGGAGTCAATTTATGCAACCTTGTTGTAGTATGCTTTCAAAAGAAACCTGGCTTCAATTAGGTCTTTTGAAGGTTGTAATGTGGTCTGGTTCACGGTTTTTTGAAAAAAAGGATATAGGCTCAAAGTTTAGTTGTGCCCAACCCATTCTTCATGATGATCTTCAGTCCTATGCTCAGTTAATTCAAATTATGCATTCAGGTTCCAAGTGATTTTGGAATTGAAACACTGTTATGATGATGGCTCAAGAGATTTTTCAGATGGAAGTCACTCTTTCTTACAACATTTTGTTGTTTTTGATGAGGACCTTAGTCAACTCGTTTTGTCTTTGAGGATTTTGGTAACCTCTTGATTGATTTTTTTGTTATCCCTATCTTTTGCCTGAACTGTGTCATTTGAGCTTACAGTCAGCGGAATGCCCCAATTTTTGCCTAAGTCTCCTTCATAGGTTTTGACTTAGCGGGATCTTCTTTTGATTTTTCATTTTTCATTTTTTTTTTTGAAAGATAGTGACTGCCTGGCTTAATGATTACAGTGAACCATCATTGGCTTTTGATTTGAAAGACATCTTCAACACCTCTTTGATGTGTGCGAAGGAAAACTTGTGATTGCAATGATTCTCTTGTGTTTAAATACACAGTCAAATTAACTGAGAACTACCCATCCCCAGGTTAAAATTGCGGGTTTTTTCGTAAAGAAAGAAACTCCAACTTCTAGGCTCAAAGGGGTTGACAAGGGATTAACTTCCTTATTTCTCCAGTGTTTGGTAGTTAAAATAATGCATGTACATCATCAGCCAAGTTTCAAATTGAAAGCATACAGTTCAGCAATTTCAGGTATTTTGTTTTTCATCATCCTCCCTCCAATCTTTGCATAAACAAAAGCTTGATAAGAAAGTGAACAAGAGAATTTTTTTTTGTTTTGTGAAAAAGAAAGCATAAAGATGCACACAGTGATTATAAATGAATTGAATCAAAAATTGCAATGCTCATTTCATTGAAATTACCATGAAAGTACAAATAAAGTTCGAAAGCAAACAAACAATACAATCAAAGAAAAATCCAAACAGAAAGAAACAAGGTCGAGTGACTAATCAGCAACAAGGATGAGTTGTCCTGTCTGAAACGCTGGCTTTAGGAGATGATCCGTCTGAACTGACTCAAACTTCACTTAGCATGCTCTGGCAAAGGATTGTTGACAACATTGGGATTATCATCAAGAAAAGTCAGAATATTTGCTTTCACCAATTCTTGTACTCTAGCTTTCAATGCATAACAACCTTCCAAGTTATGGCCTGCCCCACCTCTATGGAACTCACAGTGAAGATCAGCCATATAGCCGGCTGGGAGAGGATTTGGAGGAAGAGGTAGATCCCTTATTGTAATCAAACCTTTCTTTACAAGACATGGATACAACTCAGTGTAGGACATCGGGATAGGATCAAAGTTAACCCTATTGCGATTCTGATTTTGTCTAACAACCTGACGAGGAGCTTGAACTGTTTGAGCATTAATAACAGGAGCAACTGCAGTTACATATTGTTGTTGCCTGTGACGAGGTTTCCCTTCAACTGAAACAGCATGGGTGTCGCCATCCTTTTTCTTTTGAAAATTCCCAGCATACTTTTTAGCACCACTAAAGGCTTCAGCATTGGCAATCTTTCCTTTCTTGATACCTTCTTCTAGTCTTTCTCCAATAGTGACTAGGTCAGCAAAACCAGATGATACACTGCCTATCACTTTTTTCCCAAAAGAGTGGTTAAAGAGTGTCCATGAACAATCCAGTCAAATCTTTTTCAGCCAAGGGTGGCTCCACTTGAGCAACTAGCTCTCTCCAGCGCTGAGCGTACTCCTTAAAGGATTCTTTTTCTTTTTGAGACATATTCTGCAATTGACGGCGATCAGATGCCATGTCCAGATTGTACTTATATTGCTTTAAGAAAGCATCAGCTAAGTCATTTCAGCTTTGGATACAGTTCTTCTCAAGTCCCATATACCATTTCATTGAAGCCCCACTCAAGCTGTCTTGGAAACAGTGAATGAGCAGTTTGTCATTTTTGGCATGAGCAACCATTTTACGGAAGTACATCACCAAGTGGCTTCTGGGACAGGTGTGCCCCTTGTATTTCTCAAAATTAGGAGTTTTGAATTTTGCAGGTATAACCAAATGTGAAACCAAGCACATGTCCATTGCGGCAGCACTAAAGACATCACTTCCTTCCACGGCTCTTATCCTTTTGTCTAGAGTTTGCCATTGCTCTCTGGCTTCTTTAATATATCCAGGTTCTCCCTGACTTTCAGATTGTGGACCAACATCATGGTACACGAAAGGAGGATTCTTAGGAATAGCTTGAGCAACAAAATGTACAACAGGCTGAGGTTCAGTGAACAATGGAGCTGAAGATACTGGCAGTACATATGGGACAAACACAGGAGTAGTTGCAAAGGGTGGTGAGTAATTCGGTGGTAACCCAAATTCTGGCCAAGTAGAAGCTAGTTGCTGAGTTAGTGGAGGGTCAGCAGCAGCATTTGAAGTTTCAACAATCACATTCCTCTGAGGTGGTTCTCCCCTGGCAATTAGAACTTGCAGCATTTCTGTGAGTCTAGTCATGCCGGCCTTCAACTCATCAATTTCCATTCTGACTTCCATATTATGTTGTTCTTGGTTTTCCATTCTCAATCTGACAGCAGCTCTAGTTCCGTAGTTGTGTTGAGGAAACAACTTGATGGTGAACAGATAACTGAAGAAGGAGACAGGTGAAATGAGTTTCTGGACAACTCGAAAGAATGCAGATGTATGCTATGGATGCAAGAGTGCGTGAATGCAACAACCACAAACAAGATCACTCAAAGCACACAGGTTCAAAGGTTCGAGTCACGAGCATGAAGTCGAGGTTAAGAAACCAACCCACAAGAGGTGTGTACTAAGGTTTTATCTTCATTGTACCTGTAGAAAACAGCGGTTCTAACAGAGTGCCCATGGTCCACAATCCACTATCAGACACACCAGCGCACCGATTTACTCGGAGGTTGGTAGTTATTCTCAAGAGAATCTAACCTGAGTGTGGCATCGCGTAACAGCTAAGTCGGATTTGCATCCTCATAGCTTCTGCGCCACGATCCTAGAAAGGCTAAGATGGGTTAAGGGTTACTACGGTCCTCAGTGTTATAGGCTTCTATGGAAAAAGTAATGCCTTTAACGATCGTTCGATCGGCATCAGTAATTCCAAAGAGGTAACCACCAAGTGGATGGATTCTCAAGTTCTGCTTTTTCGGGATTCGACTCCCTCAAAGCTCCCTTGACTATACCATCCTCCTATCTCAAAGTACACTCTGGTCCGGGTATAGGATCTATCTCACACACAGAGGAATTCCCAAATAGAATAATCAAGTACCAAGCAAATCAGACGAAAAGCAGTAAATAAATCAAAGTAGGCTAAACCCCTTAAGGGAGGATGTCCCCAGCAGAGTCGCCACTTTTCTGTAGCGGCAAAATCGTGAGTGTAACCTATTGATTAACTTAACTCAAAAAGCAAGAGTCGTCACCGCACTTTTATTTTATCCAAAAAGGAAAGGAGCAAGAGCGAACAAAACCTACACAAGCTCTAAACAAGAACAAGTGAAGAGAAACCGGGTAAGGGGGTTGGTTACGCAATGGGAAGGTGTTAGCACCCAAAACGTCTATAGTACTCTATAGGAGCCCTATGAAATATTTACCGCTTTTGGTTTGAAAAAGTTTGCTTGAAAAGTGATTGAGGAGATGAGAAGAGAAATTGTTTTTAAGATTTTTTGTGTTTGAAGAGACTTGTCGTCTCATGCCTACGTACCCACGAAGTGCAATGTAGGATCAAAACCTCGTAGTTTGTGGTACAAAGAATGAAATTTGTTTGTTTTGGTTGATTTTAAATGTAAAGACAAGTCGTCATTTCCAAGTGAATAATTCCGCTTAAAAAAATGAATCATGTCTAAACTTATGAAAAAGTTAAAGGAAAAAGTGCACGAGGGCACAAAAAGAGAGTGATGAGTTTGATGTTTTTTAAGTCTTTTGAAAAAGGTGTCAACATCCTTATGTAGTTTAGCATTTGTTAAGAAATGAAAAGAAAAGAGTGAAATCACTTGACAAAGTCAAGGTTTGATTATGAAAGAGGTGATAGTTTGAAATCAAAGAAGTTTTTTGAAAAAGGGAGAAAGTTTTGAAAATTGAAGAATGGGGAGGAGAAGAAGTGACTATCCTAAAGCATAAAGTAAAAGCTAAGGATAAGAAAGATCTAACCACAAGTGTAGTTATCTTCACCATAAACCAAGCAAAAGCACAAGCCTTCAAAGTCTTCGAACCATAATTCCAAAGCAAAGGGAAAAGGTCCTAGTTCTAAGTCCAAGGTTCCAAGAATTGCATTGGATATCCAAGGTCTAGTTGCAAAACTCCATGTCCATTGCAAAGGATAGTAACCATAGTCCAAGATTAGAAGCACAAGTTTTTTAGAGGTTTTGGCCTTTATTAATGTTTTTGGTCCAAGTGGACAAAGAGAAAAAGGCATAAGCATAAACATGTGTCCAACGGACAAAGGAAAAATTGCGGAATCATAAACATGATATGAAATGATAATAATGGAGCATAAAAGTAAAAGAGAGATAGCGAGCGAGAATAAAGCATAAAAGTAAAAGTTAGAAGTTAATGATTAGTTGTTAGTTGTTAGAGTAAATGATCAATAATGATTAAATAGTGTACTTAGGTCAAGGTTAATGAAGACTTGTCAGAAGATTGATAGAATCAAAGCGTCTACAACAACAAGCTTCATAGATTTTGAACCTAATACAAAAGATCAATCAACATTGAGTTATTTTCCGATACGGGACATAATGTTGCGCTATGTTAAGCAATCTCCGAGTAATTTACGGAGTAATTACCCTACAATGAGGCCGGTCAATAGCTCTTTGTGCTAATGCATGCTAGATGAACGATATGTAGATCGTCATCCGAAAGTAATACCGCACGAAAAGAAAATAAGGTAACGATCTCGTCTTGATCAAGAATTCAACAAAGAAATTCCAAGATCCATAAGACTTTCATCGATCCAAATAAAAGAGAAATAGATGAAGAGAAAGCCAAATTAAACCACACAATTATGTGATCTAAGGCTAAGAACAAAAGGAAAGGGAAGAAAATGGCAAAATAACCAAAACAGTCCCAAAAACAAGGCAAAATATGCATTCTGTTTCGAAGTAACCGATTACGGCATACCTGCTTACCGGTTACTTAGTTCAAAATAAGTACAGTTTTTTCAAAATTAACACAGAGTAATCGGTTACTGCATATCTTCTAACCGGTTACTCTGCACCAGAATGCAGAAAATTGTGCAAAATTCAGCATGATCCATTTTCAATCCTTTTTGCAAACACCTTATGATCATGGAACTGAAATTGCACGAAATTTAAAGTAACATAACAGTAAAGACCAGCAATTAAACACAATTACAAGATCCAAAGGATCAAGTAACAAAGATCTCCAAAGATCTACATTATGGAAGATGAAGATGAAGCTTCAACAATGGTGGAAGATGAATTACCACTTCAAATCTGAAAATTCCTTCAAATTGCTTCAAGATCCAAACACCAAAGCCTTGATCTACTGTAATTGATGAAGAAAACAAGTTTGGATGAAGGTTTAACTCAAAGTTGAACAAGATTCAATGTGAATTCTTGTTAACTTTCAAAAGAAGAAAAGTGAGCTTTAGTGAATTTTGTGGTTGGGGAGAGAAATTGCAAGAGGTTTGTTGGCTATCAAAAGCTTGTGAAATGAATGAAATGAAGCCTCTATTTATAGAGTTTAGGCTTTGGAATTTTGGTGGTTTGGAATTTGGTTTGGAAATGAAAATTAGGCTTGGAATTTGAATTTGGAGGGAAATTCATAAAAGAGTGGTGATTAATGGAGGTGTATGGTAGGAAATGATCAAAGTGATGTAGGGGAATTAAAATGAGATGGTCTAGAATATTCCAAATGTGATCAATGGCTGAGATTAGTGTGAAAATTATTGAATTTGAATTTGCTAATTTTTTTCAAATTTCCACGAGGGTAATCGGTTACTGCATATCTGCTAACCGGTTACTTAGTGCAAAATTTTGAAAAATACTTCTTTTGAATGCACTGTTGTGGTTCGGCCCGATTCTTTCGCTCGTCAAAGAAGGCATGGAAATAAACACATGAACCTTGGAATTCCTTGAATAATAATCAATTAAATCTTGGGGAATCCTTGACCAGATAAATTTAACATGATTGCGGATCAACTTTGACTTTTTTCAGATAAAATTCATTCGAGTTGTGGGACTGTTATTTTGGCATTTTTGACCTGTTCTTCCCCTGAAAATGTTAGTGAAAGAAAGCAAAAAATATTTTTTGGATTTTGGTTAAGGTTAGTAAAATATAAACAAATAAAGCAATAAAGTGAATAAGAAAACACACATATGATCAATAAACCCTGCAAGGCATAAACCCAAAGAATGAGAGGGATAAGGGAACCAATGTATGATCTTGTTTGTGGTAAATTGCAAAATGAGATGTGAATGATATGTGAAATCTTAGGGGTTACAAATTAGGGTCTTACGCATTACCCTAGTCTAGCCATCATTACGCATTAAATGCTGCACAAGGCTCGAGGCACATATGGCGATATGTCCCTTCAAATCACTTTAACTGTTGAAATCCCAATAGTTACGGGAAAACAAAAATACAACCGACATTAGAGACCCCGGGCACACCCTTGCGGGCATACCTCGCGGGCAGCGGTCCAACACCAGCATTTCTTCCCCGATTCACAGGCCACCCTTAAGTCACCACTCCCACGACCAAGAGCAACGACTTGGGGGGCTCCTGTTCCGGACTGGCCCAATGGCTAGACATGGCCCAATCCACTCCCACTTCTGGGACAGCCCAACAGACTGAATCCAGTCCAGTAAGGCCAAAAAGGGAAACTAACTTCCTCTGCTCCTCCCACCGAGGAGAGATGGTCGGTTGCCCTCCAAGGGACATTGACCATCTCTGCCCCTCGTGACGCTTCTGTCCATCTCTCCCGGACAGCCATCCAACTCCTGGTCGGAACGCACCGGCCCGAAATCATATCCTGCTCAGCGCAACGGCTAGTTCCGAGCAAACATGCCCGTTCTAACGGCTAGTTTTGGCAGTTACCTATTCTTGGGGAAATCCGTGATCCGCGCCCGAAAATAGGGACCAATAACCACGCGTTGGGGACATTATATAAACCCTCTCATTTGAGAGGGTCAGGTATCCAATTTTGACCTTAAGAATACCTTTTGTACTTACTCCTTTTTCTGACCTTTACTTACTTGAGCGTCGGAGTGCCTTGAAGGTACACCCTCTCCTCCTCACTTTCAAACCGAAGACAGAGTCTCTGGCCCACATCTCTTCTGATCCTCTTAGTAAGATCACTCACCGATTTAGCCTTATCCATACTAAAACTCCGAAAGACTTTCTCCACATACTTTTCTTGTGACAAGTACAACTTATTCTCACTTCGATCTCGAACAATTTCAATACCAAGAATTTTCCGAGCCTCTCCTAAATCCTTCATAGCAAAAGATTCACCCAAAGTGTTTTTTAACTCTTTAATTCTTGAAATATTCTTTCCAACAATTAGCATATCATCCACATAAAGCAAGAGAATAATGAAATCACCTTCAGAGAAATTCCGAAAAAATACACAATGGTCGGCCTTAGTCATCTTGTACCCATGTTCAATCATCACCGAGTTGAACTTTTGATACCATTGGCGAGGTGCTTGTTTCAAACCATAAAGACTTTTTACCAATTTGAAAACATAGTCTTCTTTTCCTTTCTCTAGGAATCCATCCGGTTGCTCCATGTAAATTTCTTCATGTAAATCACCATGAAGGAAAGTCGTCTTCACGTCCATTTGCTCTACTTCCAAATCAAGACTAGCGGCTAGCCCAAGAACCACTCGAATAGATTGCATCTTCACAACCAGAGCAAAAATCTCGCCAAAATCAACACCTTCCCGTTGTTTAAAACTTTTTACCACCAAGCGAGCCTTGTATCTTCTTTGAGAAGTACACTCATCTTGCTTAATCCGATAAACCCATCTATTTTTCAATGCACTCTTACCCTTTGGGAACTTCACTAACTCAAAGGTATTATTCTCATGAAGTGATTGCATTTCATCCTCCATGGCATTCATCCACTCCTTTTTGTTCTTATCCTCCAAAACTTCTTTAAAGCTTTCAGGTTCTCCACCATCGGTAAGAAAAACATACTAGTTTGAGGGGTATCCAATGGAAGGTCTTTTATCCCGAATAGACCGCCTTAACTCATTATAAGCAACCGGTTGCTCAACAGTTTCAACCTCTTGATCAACCTCATTTTCAACAACATCTTCCATAGCACCTACATCAATAATGTCATTAGGATTTAAAACATTATCAATATTCAAATCCATACCTTGATTTTCAATTGGAACATCTTCGAAAGTGATAGGGATAGGAGAAATAGTAGTTGAGTCTATATCAACCATTTCTTCGTCTTCAAAAATCGGATCTTTATTCTCAACTTTGTCTATGTCCTCAATGGTATAATCCTCCATGAATACGACACCACGACTACGAATAAGTTTTCGGTGAACTGGATCAAATAATCGATACCCAAACTCATCAAATCCATACCCAACAAACACACATTTCTTCGACTTCTCATCCAATTTTGATCTCTCATTCTTCGGAATATGCACATAAGCCATGCATCCAAACACCCGAAGATGGTTGTAAGTAACATCTTTACCACTCCAAACATGATTTGGAACATCAAACTTCAACGAAACACATGTAGTGAGGTTTAAAAGAAGTTCAATTGTGCTCAATGCTTCTCCCCAAAAGTATTTCGGCAACTTTGATTGAGAAAGTAAAACATCTCACCCTTTCCACCAAAGTTCTATTCATTCTTTCGGCTAACCCATTCAATTATGGTGTCTTTGGAGGAGACTTTTGATGACGTATACCGTGATCTTGACAATACTTATCGAAAGGTCCAATATACTCTCCCCCGTTATCGATTTGGATACACTTGAGCTTTTTACCGGTTTCTCTTTCAACCGATGCTTGAAACGACTTGAAGGTATCTAACACTTGATCTTTCGTTTTCAATGTATAAGCCCATGCTTTCCGAGAACAATCATCAATGAAAGTCATAAAGTAATATGCACCACCAAGTGACCGTGTCTTCATCGGACCACACACATCGGAATGTACTAAATCCAACACTTATGATTTCCTCCTTGGTTCGGATGATATAAAGGAAACTCGCCTTTACTTACCCGCCAAACAATGTGAACACTTTCTCAACTTTGTATTGGAAACACCATTTAACACATTTTTCTTTGCCAAAATGCTCAAACCTTTTTCACTCATATGACCCAAACATTTGTGTCATAATTCTTATGAGCTGTCATTGTCACAAGTGTTGATGTAGCACTTCGAAACCCCAAGTTGGACGACATACAAGTTCGAAATCCTTTTCCCTTTAGAAACCACCATTGAGCCTTTCTTTAACTTCCACTCATTGCCCGAAAAAGAATTATCGTATCCTTCGTTATCCAACTTTCCAACGGATAAAAGATTGAATCGAAGTTCCAAAATGTGTTTCACACCTTTGAGAACTAGAGTTGTCCCATTGCTAGTTTCAACACAAATATCTCCCATTCCGATGACATTAGCTTGCCCTTTATTTCCCATACGAACAACCCCAAAGTCATTGATCTCGTAAGTTGAAAAAAGATCACGTATTGAGGTACCATGAGTAGAAGCACCACTATCAATCACCCAATCCATCTGATCACATGATAGATTGACATTTTCAATACAACTATCACAAACAATAAAGAAATCATCAACAATGGCAACATCTTCATTATTGTTACCTTCCTTTTTATCGTTGTTGTAGCTCTTCTTCTTGTTTTCCCTTTTCAACTTACGGTAATACGTCTTTATGTGTCCTTTTTCTCCACAATGAAGACACTCAATATGAGATAATCTATTAGAGCCTCCTTGTGATTTACCACGTGAAGTTCCACGATTACTTAAACCTATACTTTGATTTCTCCCCTTGATTCGGTAATCAACACCTCAGAATATGAAGAAGAACCTTGTGACTTATGCCTCAACTCCTCATTCAACACACTACTTTTAGCCAAGTCCATCGAGATGATACCATTCGGAGAGGAGTTAGATAGGGATGTCCTAAAAGTCTCCCAAGAATTAGGCAAAGTACCAAGAAGCCATAAACCTTGAATTTTATCATCAAAAGTAAGATTCATCTCTGTCAGTTGATTTAGAATCCCTTGGAAAATGTTCAAGTGATCGGTCATTGGTGAACCATCACTATACCTCAATGACATTAATTTCTTGAACAAGAACAACTTATTGTCTCCCGTCTTTCTTGCATACAACTCCCCAAGTTTGGTCCAAAGAAAGCGAGCATGAGTCACCGAGCTCACATGATTCAAAACATTATCATCCACCCATTGAAGAATATAACCACAAGCTTATCTATGCAACAAAGTCCATTCTTCATCACTCTTTCCATCGGGTTTTTCATTAGAGAAAAACGGTAAGTGAAAACCTTTCACATAAAGCAAATCTTCCATTTTTCCTTTCCAAACATTATAATTGGAACCATTCAAACTCACCATCCTATATGTGTTCATCTCCATCGTTACACAAATCAAACCACGACTCTAGATACCACTTGTTGGGAGGAAATCCACAAACGTAATGGAATAAACCAACAAGACAATCTCTCTCAAATACCAAATGCAACGACAATCAACAAAACACATAAAACAACACAACAAGGTTTTAGCGTGGAAAAACCTCTATTAACTAGGAGTAAAAAACCACGGGACCTGTAGGCCACTTAAATCCTCCACTATTATCAATCAATGGGTACAAGCAAGGTTCTCTCTAACACTAGTTAGAGGCATACATAAACATCATCAAGATTTGCAATCAATCTTGAAATACAACAATAATCAAGAGAGACAAAACAACCCAAAAACACCAAGAAATTCAGACCTCAAAGATGGACTCAACATACCAACTTAGAAATATCCGATTTGAATGAAAATCTCTCAGAATGTGCTCCTATGAGTCATGAACATTGTATCAAAATTTTAGGACGATCTGACTGTTGGATTTTGTACAATCTCCGATTTAGTGGAACTGCACTGTACTGAAAATAGGACTGCGGGATTTCACTCTTCTCTCTATTTTTCTTGTTGTTTTTCACACACAATGGATAAAATTAACCTAATTCTCTTTTTTTTGGGTAATAACAAAGACATAGAAACAAATGGGCCACTAACCCACATCAATTTGGGCCTCTTCAAATAGGAGGGATATCCCAACAACTCAAGGGCAGCCACAACGTGTGTACCAAGGAAGCAGAAGTCTTCACTAATCTCCCCAAAGACATGTGGTAAAATAACATCCCATACTAAGAAGGGAGCGATTAAGACCACGAAAAGGGGGAAGAACCCTAGATCCTAGAGACCCTTATAAATACATCACCTCTAAAAAAAAGAGACAAAATCTATCATACTCATCTTCTACTACCTAAAAGAGCACCACGTTCCCTTATGCCGTCATACTAAAATACCCTTGTTTATGCATAGCACAATTAAAAATTCTAAATAAGTATGTTCAAATATAACATAATGGTATATGTCATTTCTAATTTAAACTAGTTGTTGTATATGAAAAAATATTACTATCTAGAATGTTATATATTAATAAAGCTTTAAATGTATTTTTGGTCTCCTTATTTAGATGTTTTAATTTTTTTGTTCCCCTATTTTAAAATTCAGTTTTTTTGTCCCTCAATTTTACTTATCTTGAAATTTTGTTGGTCTACTTCTAACTTTACAAATGTGACAGTGATGATTAGGATACAAAATTAATTTTTAATGATATGGAAATATTGACTAGGATAATTTATTAATTAATAATATTTACAAAATAAATTAATAATTAATAATTTAATTAAGTTTTTTTTAGTTTTATTAAAATAATTATTTTTGGGCTTTTTGCCCATGTCTTTGCATGATCTACTCAAACCCATTAGTTGACACTAATTATTCTTGGAGGATTTCTTATGCCATCCCTTAATGTTATTAACCACCATGCGTGTTTCTTTAAATGCCTCTAGGTTCCGGAGATATATCTCCGAATGCACCATAATTTAACTGAACATTAAAATATTTCGGAGATACATTTCCGGAAGCACCTTAAAATTGGTAAACGTTAGATTTTTTCGGAGACATATCTCCGAAACCATTTGAAACATATATTCGCGCCAGAATCTTCTTCTCTCCCACTTCTTCTTTTCTCTCATAACCTCAAAACCTCTTCATCTCTCTCATTCTCCCAAATTTCACAAATTTCAAAAAACTTGATTTTTTCCGTCCGAGTTCAACAAGCAACATTCAGTTCAATGATCAACACATTCCAAATCCTTCAAAACTTGATTTAAATGGGTAAGTTTTCGAGTTTTCGATAAATATTCAAGTATTTCCCGTAAACGAGTTAGAATGCATTGTTAGGGGTAGAAATATTTAGATATTAGTAGAAACATAGTTTAGAGTTAGTTTATGTACCGTTTGTTGGCTTAAAAAGACGATCAAACCTTAAAAATTCACAATCTGATAGTGGGAGGACGCCATTTTTGCGACCTTTGAGTTGCAGAAATTTTCGGAGATATATCTCTGGAAAAATGTTACGTTCATGCATTCTAGTTGCTTCCGAAGATACATCTGCGAAATTGTTCCGTAGTTATATCTCCAAAATTTTATCAGTCTATTTTTTTCCTTTTTGTTTTATAATTTCTTTGTTTTTAATAGTAATTTCTTGGTTATACCTTGCAGACATTATGGCCGACAGAGCCGGCCGTTTAAGGCATGGATAGGTTGCACAACACACATCCGTCAGGCGGGAGCGGAGCCAGCCGATTCCGGAGGTAGCAAGTACCTCTGTTTAGGGAGACATGTCGACTGATGAGGCACATCCTACTACTGATATCCAGGCCACACCATCTACATCTCAGCCCATTTTTGGTGCTCGACCTTCGCCTCAGGACACTCCTTCTACATCGCATCCCACTCCACCTTTTACTTCTTCTTCCTGCAGGCATCAGGATTCTCCAGATTACGTATCACTTCCCCCATCCTTCTGCAGGCTTCGTCGGGATGCACCTGTGCCACCTGCTATTGATCAGGTACCACCACCGGAGGGTGAGGTTGTTGATGACCATGATGTTGAGCCACAAGGTTTCAGAGAGGGTCCATCAGATTTGTCCCTCCATCCGTTGTACCCAGACCATACTGCCAGATATGTTTGGGAGGGAGAGGTAACATTACTCACATTGGTGCTATGTTTTTCATTGGAAATTGAATATTTCTAACATTGATTCTTATTGACATTGATTATTTATGGAAATTCGCAGGCACGTGATTCACAGAAGTTTCTGAACCATGGGCGGAAGATTTTAGGTTTGGCCTATCCGTAAGAGGCTTGGTTTCAAGATGTTCTGACCGCTTCTAGTTTGAGAGACCTGTGCTTGACCGGTTACAATTTGGTCAACCACGGGATTCTTATGGGATTCATGAAGCGATGGTACTCTGAGATGTCTTCCTTTCATCTTCCACACGACGAGATGACGATTACACTGGACAATGTCTCGTGTTTATTGCATCTCCCGATCAGGGGGCCCTCCTCTGTCATGGTAGGATGACAAAAAAGGATACGTTCGATATGATGGTGGAGGAACTGGGGGCTGATCCACTGAAGGTGCTTGAGGAGGTTGATAGGACCTAGGGCGCTCATGTTAGGTTTTCGTTTCAAAAGAAGATATTTTTATGATGAGCTCGCTGCTGCACATCAGGCTGTGGGTGATGATGCCCAGGTGGAGATACACTGGACTCATGTATTGAAGGCTTATTTTCTATATTTATTAGGCACTGTGATATTTGTGGACACGAGTGCCTCTTATACTGACGTCGCTTACCTTTGGTACTTCTTAGATTTCTCACGAATCCATGAGTACAACTGGGGGGCGACTTGCTTGGTGTATATATATTTGAAGTTGAGAGAGGGATGCTTGTGGACGACAGAGCATGTGGCAGGTAACACGACACTACTTGTGGTAATAATTTTTTATCCTCAATTTTTTTTACCTTTTCATTTTATATTCGTGATAATGCTTGATCCAAATATTTTTTATCTATTTTCATTTCAGGCTTGGATTCTCCAGCACTTCCCACGCATCATTGGCTGAGCGAGTGTGGCTGACTACACCGAGGATATGCTGTGTGCCCGTGCTCTTTTATCCCATTCAGAGGGAACCAGGCAGTCGAGCCTTTAAGAGTCTATCTTGATCAGTTGGTTACTGAGAACATCCACTACAACTGCTACGTCGATCATCGTGATACGCGACCTTTTGATGAGATATCATTATACTCTGAATGGTTGGCTGCCAGTTCAGTGATCACTGCTCCTCATCTGCCCGAGCACGTGATGCGGCAGTTCGGGTTCACCCAGACCATACCCAGGCACCCTGCTGTCTCTGCTCCTCTTAGCTTGACACATATACAGATAGATGATATGCTTGCTGATTATGAGAGTCACCTTGTACCTGACGAGGTTCGGGCGACCATATAGCTGAATGACTGGAGCTATGTAGACGGTTACATCAGGTAGCTCTTTACGGTCTCATATCCGTACATGGTGCCCACTACTCTAGGATCACAACCCAGACCAGCTCATCAGGAGATTTTAGAGGAGCAACAATCTCAGTTGGATCACACTCAGGATGTCTTGCCTCGTTGTCATCGCATAGTGGAGATGGCGCGGGCAGGCATTGAGGCCGTATACTAGATGAGATTATGGTGGAGGCACAAGGAACACTAATGTACCGCAGACATCATGCGAGGACGGGGGGCATCGATGGCCGGAGCTGCAGACCAGGCGGTAGAGGCAGAGGAGGCTGCAGATGAGACGAGGGAGAGGTTGTTAGGCACACCCAGTAGTTGTCTGTGGTGTTTTTGTTGATGTACTCTAATTTGTACTATTTTCCTGATTTTGTTACTATGTTTTGCAGCCTTTTGTGACATATGAAATTATATATATATATATATATATATATATATATATATATATATATATATATATATATATATATATAATATTTTGGTATATATGTTATTTTATATTTCATCTGCAAACAATTACATTTCATCTGCGGACAACAACACTGTTGATTTTTTATAAAAAAACTGTTCTGATAAGAATTCAGAGACGTATCTCCGGAAATTTCCTCGTAGATGCATCTCCGAAAGTTTTCAAATGAAAATGGACTATGGGAGAAATCTTGGGACCGTTGAATGTTTAAATTGTTCCGGAGATACATCTCCAAAAGAAAATTAACGTAATTTCAGACATGAGGTGCGTCCAGAGATATATCTCCGAGACCTAGAGACATTATTGGAAACACGTATGGTGTCTAATAATCTTATTGGGTGCCATAAGAAATTTCCTTATTCTTGTATAATCTATATAAACACTTTAATAAAGTATAACCAAACCAACGTGGGACTTGTGCATTTTGTCCATTTGAAATCACTCAAAGCAGTATCATTATTCAAATCTCCCAAATCGTCCAACAGTACCAGTTTTTGTTCTTCGCAAAATTCTGTTGGGATTTATCAAGATGCATATTCAAAATACATGGAAGGTGGTTGAAACCAAAAGAGAAGCTGAGGCAGTAATAGATAAGTCTTTTGCAGAACTATTAAACTTCAAGAGGTCGGAAGATAGAGCCATGGAATCCATACAGAAAGTAAGCATAATCTATATGATGTACAACTTTTGTCAGAAAAGAAGCTTTTGGTCTTTGAATTTGTTTTCATATTTTGTCATGAGACATCACTTATGCTTTCAACAGACATCGTCTAGGTTTGGTCAAAATTAAAGAAGAAGTAACACTGTTGACATGTTTAATTGTGTTGTTTATAAATCTTGTGTTACATGTTGTTATATGCTTGTTTGATTCACCAAATTCCCCAAAGATATGTGGTCAAATAACATCCCATACTAAGAAGGGAGCGTATTGAAGACAAATTAAACACACAACAATGGAGGACCTTTTCTGGACTGATGTGTTATCTCTTTGTATTGATAGTTCAAAATGTCTTAACCCAAATGAGTTACATAGTGGTCTTTATATAGAGACCAAGGATAGGAGAGATAAACATTACACTAATAAATATTACATTAAATGTAGCTGGGTCTCAAGAAGAAAGGACTTATTCATTCCCCAAGAGAATCTAACTTTTCCACTCCCCAATATTTTAAGTTTATCCCAACAAAACTCCCCCATAAACTTAAATGTTTCTACGGTCCATCATTCCCAGCATCTTCTTTCCCCTGTCGAACAGCTCCTTCGACAGTGGTTTTGTGAGAATGTCAGCTGCCTGGTCCTTGCTTGTAACATGCTTTAGTTCGACATCTCCATTCTTCACATGTTCTCGAATGAAGTGGAATCGAACGTCAATGTGTTTGCTCCTTTCATGGTTTACTGGATTCTTCGCCAGTTCGATTGCAGATTTGTTATCCACTTGTATTATTGTTGCATCTTCCTGTTTTTGTTCCATCTTGCTCAACAATCTTCTGAGCCATATTGCATGGCATACACACCAAGATGCTGCCACATATTCTGCTTCATATGTCGAAAGTGTTACAATTGGTTGTTTTCTCGATAGCCAGGTAAAAGCAGTGTTTCCCATGAAGAAAACATAGCCTGAAGTACTTTTTCGATCATCTATGTTGCCACACCAATCGCTATCAGAATAGCCAGTTAATTTGTATTCTTCTGCTTTTGAATAGAACATTCCAAGTGACACGGTTCCTTTGACGTATCGAAGGATTCTCTTCAAAGCTTTCCAGTGTGTGTAGACTGGTTCTTCCATGAATCGACTCACAATTCCAACACTAAGCGAGAGATCTGGCCTTGTGCATGTCAGATATCGAAGACTTCCCACCAAACTTCAAAATTTGCTTGTTTCGACACGCTCTCCCCCATCAAATTTCGAAAGTTTTGCTCCTGGTTCCATTGGAGTCGAAATTGGATTACAGCCTTCCATATTAAATTTCTGCAGGATGTCCTTTGCATACTTCTCCTGTGAGATAAAAATTCCAGTTTCTTCTTGTCGAACCTCTAGACCAAGGAAATACTTTATCAGACCTAAGTCTGTCATTTTGAATTCCTGTGTCATTGCAGTTTTAAACTCCTCTATCAATTGATTGTTGTTGCCCAAGAAAATTAAATCATCAACATAAAGAGCAACAAGCAGCATTTTCTCTTTATCTTTCTTCACATATACAGTATGTTCGTAGGGACATTGCTGAAAACCATTCTCTTTGAAGTATGTATCAATTCGTGTGTTCCATGCTCGTGGTGCTTGCTTCAGCCCATAGAGTGCTTTTTTTAGTCTTAGCACTTTTCCTTCGTTTTCGATCTTCATGTATCCTGGGGGTTGTTCGACATAGACTTCTTCTTCGAGCACACCATTCAAAAAGGCTGACTTGACATCCATTTGAAATATTGGCCATTTGTATTGAGCTGCTTGAGAGATGAGTAGTCGAATTGTTTCCATTCTCGCAACAGGTGCAAACACTTCATCATAGTCGATTCCTGCTTTCTGTTTGTATCCTTTCGCCACAAGTCGTACCTTGTATCTTTCGATTTTTCCTTCAGCATTCATCTTTTTCTTGAATACCCATTTCACATCAATTGTTCGACTTCCTTTGGGTAATTCTGATAGTTCCCAGGTATCATTTCGTTCGATGGCCTTTATCTCTTCATTCATGGCATTCTTCCAGTCTTTGTTTCTCACTGCTTCTTCAAAACTGACATCTTCAGAATCTGCCAATAGACATACAAGGTGCACTTCTTCTGTGTTTTCGTACAAGTCTTGTAGACTTCTCATTCTAGGTTGTGAAGGCTCATCTTCATTGTCGGAGTCTTCAGTCGAAATGCCTTTGTCGGGTTACTCCAATCCCACTTCGACAACAACCTCTGTCGAATTGTTCCAATCCCACTTGCTTGCTTCGTTTACTCGAACGTCTCTACTCACTATCACCTTTCTGTTTATAGGATCGAAGAGTCTGTAACCTTTCATTTTCTCATCATACCCAATAAGTATGTATTTCTGACTCTTGTCCTCCAGCTTTGTTCTTCTTTGATCAGGTACATGTGCATAAGCTACACTTCCCAAGACTTTGAAATGAGACACAGTTGGTTTTTGTCCACTCCAAGCTTCTTGTGGTGTTTGATCTCCTAATTTCTTATGTGGGCATTTATTTTGAACATAGATTGCACATTGCACAGCCTCTGCCCAAAATTCTTTCGACATGTTCTTGCTCTTAAGCATTGAACGTACCATGTCAAGAACTGTTCGATTCTTCCTCTCCGCCACACTATTTTGTTGAGGTGAGTATGGTGCAGTTAGAAATCTTCTTATGCCTTGTTCTTCATAATACTTCATAAAAGTTGTCGAAGTATATTCTCCACCTCTGTCTGATCGAAGAGCTTTGATGTGTCTGTCAGTTGCTTTCTCCACCATTATCTTGAACTTCTTGAATGCTTCGAAGGCTTCTGACTTTTCTTTCAGAAAATACACCCAAGTTTTCCTTGAGAAATCATCAATGAAGGAAATGAAGTACTTTTTGCCACTGAAGGATTCTGGAGTAATTGGTCCACAAATGTCGGTGTGAATAAATACCAGAATATATTTAGCCTGATATTCTGCCTTCTTCTGAAATGAAGTTCTTGTCTGTTTACCAAACACGCATTCTTCACAGAACTTTCCGTCGAACTCTATGTATGGTAGTCCATGTACCATATTTTTCTTTGCCAATCTCTGTAGTCCAGCCTGATGTAAATGACCAAAGCGCAAATGCCATAAAGACGCTTGATCTTCGACATTGGCTTGTAAGCATTTTCCTTGAATGTTTTTCAAGTTCAGCTTGTACATTCGATTTCTTCCCATTTCAACCTGAGCAACCAGTCGTCCTGACTTGTCTTTCAGATGCAGATTTCGATTTTCCATGAGTATCGAATAACCCTTTTCAGTAAGTTGTCCCAAACTCAAGATATTTGCTTTGAGGTTTGGTACATAATACACTCCTTCGATTGATCCTATCATGTCATCCTTCTGTAAGAAACAAATTGTTCCTTTTCCTTCTACCTTCACCTTCGACGCATCTCCAAACGAAACATAGCCATCTTCAATCTTCTTCATTTCTTTAAACACGTGTTTATGACCACACATGTGATTGCTAGCTCCTGAGTCCAGGTACCACATGGTGTCATTTTCTTCGTCTGCTTCCTTTTGAGTCATCAATAGGAATCCTTCGTTCGATTCTGTTTCTAAAACAAAATTTGTTGTCTCTTCCACCTTTCTTCTGAGTCGACAATCTTTTGCAAGATGTCCCATCTTTCCACAGTTGTAACAATTGTAGGAATTGCAATCCTTCGCATAGTGCCCCTGCTTGTTACACTTGTAACATTCGACACTTGTGTAGTTCGACCTACCACCTCTTTGTCCACGTCCTCTACCACGCCAGTTTTGTTGACTTGACTGTCCTCTTTCGACATTCTGGTAACTTCGACCACCATCACGTCCTCCACGTCCACGTCCTCTACCACGCCAATTTTGAGAAAAGAGTGTTTTTTCGTCACTGTTGAGTTCTGTATCCTCAGTCTTTTCCTCCTTCTTTTTTGTTTTGCGTTGTTCATGTGCTTCGAGTGAACCAGCAACATCTTCGACAGTGATTGTTGAAATATCCTTCGCTTCTTCTATTGCGCACACTATGTTTTCGAATTTATCTGTCAAAGATCTTAGAATCTTTTCGACAATACGAGCATCCGTCATCCCTTCTCCATTTCGATTTAACTGATTTGCCACCGTCTGTACTCTTGTGATATAATCTGACACGGCCTCTGTCTCCTTCATCTTCATTCTCTCCATCTCTCCTCGAAGAGTCTGTAAGCGGACTTGCTTGACTCTATCTGCTCCTTTGAACGCTTTCTCTAGCGTATCCCATGCTTCCTTTGATGTAGTTGAACCAGCAATCTTTTCGAAGGCTGATTCGTCAACTGCTCTAAACAACATGTACAGTGCTGTTTTATCTTTTGAACGCGTCTCTTTCAACGTCTTGTTCTGGGCTGCTGTGAAACTTGCTATGCTTGATGGTTCTTCATACCCATCACTTGTTACCTCCCACACATCAAGTGAGCCGAGGAGCGCCTTTATCTGAATGCTTCAATTCTCGTAGTTTGATCTTGTTAAGCGTGGAAATGGCATTTGACTCGTCATGCTTGCCATGAGCCCTGATGCCAATTTGAAGACAAATTGAACACACAACAATGGAGGACCTTTTCTGGACTGCTGTGTTATCTCTTTGTATTGATAGTTTAAAATTTCTTAACCCAAATGAGTTACATAGTGGTCTTTATATAGAGACCAAGGATAGGAGAGATAAACATTACACTAATAAATATTACATTAAATGTAGCTGGGTCTCAAGAAGAAAGGACTTATTCATTCCCCAAGAGAATCTAACTTTTCCACTCCCCAATATTTTAAGTTTATCCCAACACGTATAACATCCCATACTAAGAAGGGAGCGTTTAAGACCACGAAAAGGGGGAAGAACCCTAGGTCCTAGAGACCCTTATAAATACATCACCCCTCAAAGGAAAAAGAGACAGACTCTATCATACTCATATTCTACTACTTAAAAAAGCACCACACTCCCTGTAACCATAACGCATGATTATTATAACCATCCGCTTGCAATCAAGTAGTGCCGACCACCAACAGTGCAACTCACCTCACGTGAGTTGGTCCGCTAAACAACCTCAAAAACCACCGCACAAGGTTTCTCGCTGCATTGAGCAAGTTCTTACCATCAAACATGTTATATGTAACACTCGATTTGCGTATGTTTATTTTTAATTGAATTAAGATTAATGTTTATTTAAATTTTGTGTGATTGTAGAATTTTAATTGTTTCTAAATAATTAAAATATAAAGAAAAATAGGAAGTTGAATAGTTTGGATGGATATTAGAAATACATAAAATATGTGGTAATGTGGTGAGAAATTAAAGTGAGTTAAGCCTAAGTGGAATAATTAAGAATGTAAAATTAGGTTGATATGACACAAACAACTAAAAAAATTTCTCCCATTGAAAATGCACTTAGAGTTTATTTGTATTGATTTATTTAATCTTATTTAGTGATATAATTTGTGACTATATTTAAGAGAATATATCAAAATATTTTATGAAATTTTTTATAAAAAAAATATATTTATTTTTAGAAAATTTTTAAATTTTAAATTTATTTTACATTTTATCATATAAATAATTTTAAAAAAATTATTCATAAACCTTGGTGAGGAAAGTTTTTAAAAGCAAATATTATCCTAGGAGTTCCATTACTTATGCCTAAAGGAGTATCCTAAGTGCTAGAGAATTAATTCAGAAGGGGGCGCGATAGAGAATCGGAAATGGTGAGAAAGTGTTTGTTTGCAAAGATAGTTGGCTCCCGGAAAATACAGACTTCAAAATCCTTGGTTAAGTGAAACACTACTACAAAAAACACATGTAACATCGGACGCGAAGTTAATTTAACCTCGGTTAAAGAGGCGAGGTAACATGAAAAGTTGCCACTTTACCCTTCAGTTTAAGAATAACTGAGGGGTTACTTGAAATTGTCATGAGTTCGATCCCCAACAGTAACTTTTTATATTTGCCAAACTAGCACCATATACCTCCCGGTTTACTAACAAAATTGAGGACAAAGATATATATACTCATTACATTATTTACATAGAATATTAATAATTAATTTGTTTACAAACTACGTTGTTTACACATAATATTACATTATTTACACAAAATATTGTATTTGTTCTTTATTGTCATCGCTGTCGGTGAAGAACAAATGTTGGATATCTTGGAGAAGAACAAATGTTAGGGATCATCGTTTTATTAATCTTGAGGAAGATCAAATGTCTGATATAAAAAAAGGTTATATAAATAAAATAAATATTTTAGTTATATGATTATTTAAGAAAACAAACCTTTTTTTTAATAAGCAAAAAATATTCATCAAGGGTATAATGGATACCCAAAACCCACTATACAATCAAGTTCAAAACAAAACTTCCACCCACACTACCCATTCAACCTAGATAAAATCAAAAGGATAGTTAAACCATTCGTAATAATTATAGGTGTAAAAATTCCTATCTCTCTTTCCAATCCACCACCAAGTCAAAAGAACAATTTTATGAAAAACCGATTCAGCATCCCAAACTTCTTCATTAAACATAATTTGATTTCTAGAAAACCAAATACACCAACAAATAATAGACCATATTCCCACCGCATTTATGCTTGTTGCACAATTCCTCCACCCATGTCTTATGGTGGTCCCTGATATCAACAGAGCCACGCATTTAAGAATACAAACCTTGAACCCAGATGATTTTCTGCTCTTGCAATCCATCCTTGAGAACTTTTCCCAAACATAATAAATGTTTTTTTAAGTTTCAAAGTTTTTATGTCATATTTTGCATTATTAATTTTTAATATATAGAATGCTTTTGTAATGAGGGTTTTTGGTTTCACAAGGATCACTGATGATAGTGTCTTGAGTGTTGATACTCATTAAATGGACGACAAAATTTTGTTTAAGTACAGTGAAGAAACTGAATAAACACGCTTCTATTTTACCTCGGTTATCACTCAAAATCGAGGTAAAATGTGTTTCTTTTTTAGATAAAAAATACAGTAACATATGTTCCACCTTAAACGCCACATACCTCTCGATTTCTGTTAAAAACCGAGGGGAAAACCTTATTTTTTTATAATTACATTATTTATACATAATATTAAACAAATCAAGATTTTTACAATATATTCTTGGAGAACAACATATCTTTTTAAATTTCGGATAAGTTAATTGTTCCAAATAAGAGAATTTTTTTTTCTATACTTGCAATCCATCCTAGAGAAAATTCATTATCTTGAGCAAATGTTTTCATGGTAAATGCTTTCACATGAAAGAGAATATGAAAGAGAAATGAATGATTGTGTTTAAGAATAAATTTATCAATGTTGTCAATAGAGGAAAGCAATAAATTTCTCAATATTTTCTTTGATTGACAACATAGGAAGGTTATTCCAAAAATACAACAACAACATCAACATCATTATGTGAGATAAATTGCAAGGGCAGAAAAAAATATTTTGTTCGAGATATAAGAACATTGAAGATTTTTTCTGTCTTGCAATCTTTCCTAAAGAATGATGTGTACGACTTTAGAGCTATTGGTGTAAGCCCTATAGGCCAATACTTTTGGTACTTGTATCGAATTATTTATTAATAAAAGTTATTTCTTTATTATGTTTGTTTTTCCAAAATGATAAAGTCCCTAGAATAGCTAGTCCATTTAATGAAATATTAAGTATGACTTAATCATGAGATTCCATTAAACATAAGGACGCTATTCTTAAAGTATCCGTAGTCGAGCTTTAATGTGAAATGGGATAACCTTAAAGCATTAAGACTATTATGTAGATAGACTGATGATCACGTCTCATGGATCATGGATAAGGAGTTATCAAGTCTTAACATGGGTATGAATATTAGGAGTAATATTTATACTGGATTGACCCACTATGAGAGTACTACATAGAATGTTATGCAAAGTGTTATAAGTTACTCTCATGGTGATAGTGGTGTATTCCACCCTTCGACCTGAACCCACTATGGACCCTAGATGTAGAGTCAAGTACTTTATTGCTGATGAAACATTGTCTGTAACTGGATGACCATAAAGACAGTTTATGGGTACTTCACAAAGCATGCTGAGGGACATGAGTGACCTAGATTGAATTTGCCCATCCTGCATAACAGGATAAATGCCTAAGGGACCAATATTGAACTGAACAAGGCTGACACGGTATATGTCTTGTGTTCAATATAGACATAAGGGCAAAAGGGTAATTGTACACACAAGTACTATCACAAAAGGTTTTGTCAGATCACATGACAATTTCGTGACTTGGGTAGCAGTGATGTGTTGCTAGATACCACTCACTGTTTATTATGTTAAATGCATGATTTAATATAATTGCCAACGTCACAAAATCCTACAGGATCACACACATAAGGACAGTTAAATAAGAGGTAGAGTAAATAAGGAACACCGTAAGGTACATTGTACTAAAGTAAATATGCAACACCGTAAGGTACGGTGCACTTAAGTGGAATACGGAATGTGGTAAGGTACCACGTGCTTAAGCAATATACGGTACATCATAAGATATTGTCTGCGTGCACTTAAGTGGCCTTTTTTAGCTTGCAACCCACACAAGTAGTTCTATAAATAGAACCCTTATGCAGAAGCATACACACTTGATGAAAATTCGGTTGTGAAACCCTAGCCGTATTTTCCTTCTCTCTCTCTCTCACTCAAAGCCTTCAATCGTAGCAGCTAGCACAGAGACTGAAGGAAGCTGTTCGTGTGGACTGAGTAGAGGCGTTGTTCATCGTACATTGCTCGTGATCACTCGTTCGATTCGGAATCAAAGGTTTCATCGTCACAAGAGGTAACCTTTCTATCACCGATCATGATCTTTCGTAAGGATCGCTAAAGGGAAATTTTAATTTCCGCTGCGTTTAAGATCGCAATTTCCCTTCAGGAGCGGCTACATATAAATTAGGTTTAGCGTAAAATCTAATTAACAAGTATTTTTATAATAAAATATGATAAAATAATCTCTCAGTTATTAAATATAATCGAAGGAATAGATCATGAATTTTAAAAAATAAAATAAAATAAAAAGAATGACATCACTTTTAAAGAAAAAAAACATAAACTATTGTTGCTGGGATTTGAAGCATGTCCTGAATTCTTTTTCTCCTCGGTTATATTTAGAAACTGAGGGAATATGTAGTATTTATTTAAAAATAAATAAAACATGGCATGACTTGCCATTTTACCTCGATTTTTGGTAGGGTGAGCCGGTGAGGTGAAAGTTTTGTCATGAAATGTATTTTTGTAGTAGTGAGAGGTATCAATAGGGAGTCTAAGGTGAGTGAATCTTATTGATGGTGACTTGGGATTATGGAAGAGGGACCAAATCTATGCTAGTCTTAACCCGGAGGAAGCAAAACAAATTGTAAGCATTCCCCTATCTCTCAGGCACACTGAAGATAAGTTAATCTGGCACCACAAAAAGAGTGGAGATTATTTTGTCCGATCAACGTATCACATCAGTATGCAAAATAAAGTAGCCAAAAACCCTGGGCCTTCGGATATCCTTTATCAGAGGCTATGGAATAAAATTTGGAGATCCCCTCTTCACACCATAACCCATAACTTTCTTTGCAGATTAGCAAGAAATATCTTGCCTTCAAAAGATAACCTCATAAAAAAAAGGTATCACTTTAGATGCCTTTTGCTCTATTTGTCATTTTGCTGTTGAATCCGCACACTATCTTTTCTTGTAATGCGAGTTTGAAAAAAAAAAGCTTTCTTCTCCTCCATTCTAAGTTATTATGTTTCGTTTGATATGAGGATCAATGAAATGGTTGTTGAGCTTGTTGACTTGTGGTGACATGTTGAGCGTCCAATTGTTGTGTTCTCTGCTCCAAAAGATTTGGAATTCCCGAAACTTACAGTTGTACCATCATAAGAGTTTAAATCTGATTAGGGTGGGTGAGGAAGCTCTTCAGAGTGTGATTGATTTTAACAAGTGGAATCCTGAGGTTGGCGCAAAGAAAAAAATGCTCTTGCACACTGACTTGGAAACTGTCTCCAAGAATGTTCATGTTTTGCAGGTTGACGTAGGTGTTTTCATGGAAGGGTCTGTGTCCTTTGGCTGAATCATCAAGAACCATGACATGGAAACTATTCTTGCTGCTAGTAGAAAAGTGGCCAAAATGATGGCTATTAGATGGTGCCTTACTATTACCCAAGAGCTGAAGCTGGAGAGAGTTATCATCCAAACTGATGCACTAATTACATTGGACTGCGTTAATTTTGTTTTGAAAAAGGATGTATTACTGCAGATTGTAGGTTATTTCTTGGCAGTTTTAAGGTAGTCTTAGTTATATATTTAAGTAGGTTGTTAAATGTTGATGCTCACAATTTAGTTGCGATAAAAAATTGTATGGTTTTAGAACTTGGATCGGTGGTTATCCCTCTCTGGAGCCTGATGTGTATGTTTTCCCAATTTCTTCTTCGTAAATGTAATCATTTTCCAATAAAGAAAAACTTACAAATAAGTTGTTTATTAAAAAATGCTAGTTATATGGCCATGTTTTTCTGACAGGAGTAATAGTTACCGCATATAAAACATATCCATAAAAAATTAATCTTCAACAAAAAAAAAAATAATAATAAAAAAAAAATAAAACAAACATTATTATAATTAAATTAATAGAGATATTGCAGTCATTTTAGAAGGGAATCTTATCACTAGCAAAGAAAATACAATTTGGAATTGAAATTGAGATTACAGTCAATAAATTGAAATTGAAATTGAAAGTTTAATTTAAAATTAAAATAGCAGTATTACTGTATTAGAAAATAAAACAAGTTTAATATGATAATAAAAATTAGATATTAGTATTGAAAGTTATTGACTAAATGGAATTGGAAGTGAGTCACGTGGAATTGGAAATATAATAATAGAAATTAGTAACTTGAGTTTAAAATGCGATTTGGTTCGGTTCAGTTCGGTTCGGTTTTGTGAAATGAAAACCGCAAACCGAACCAAACTGCGCGGTTCAGTAAAAAATCATCCAAAATCATTCAAATCAAATGCGGTTTTTGCTGTTTTCGGTTTGGATTGGTTCGATTTACGGTTTTGCTTTTGAATTGGTTCGGATACGATCACCCCTATCCAACACCCACATCTTTTTTTTTTAAAATCAAATGGAATTATATGAATACAAGGGGTATTCTCCCTACCAAATACAAGATTTGAATTACAAAAATTCCCTACCAACTCTAACCTAGATCAATCACCCATAGGGTTCATGCAAAGAGTTGGAATAGGAAATATTTCTCACTACAATCCACTTCCAAGCTACAATTTTGATGTTCCAACAAATCATTAATACTAACCAAAGATTCTTTAAAAATAACTGAATTTCTGGTCAGCCATAGACACCAAATTATTGCAAACCAGATGGTGCCCAGCCTACTTGATTCAATAAGGTTCCTTCCCAATTCACACCAGGAGTTGAAAAACGTCCAAACGCATCCTGCAAAAGTCACAGAACTACCCAACCAATCACTAAAGTTGTTCCAAACCTTAACCGCAAAAGAACACGAGAAGAAGAGATGCTCAAGATTTTCGTCTTCCGTATTGCAGAAGATACAGCTTCGATCAGCAACGTTAATGCCTCGGATCAGAAGTTGGTCTCTTGTTGCCAATCTTTTCCAGAAAAATTTCCATCCGAACGTAGACACCTTCGGCGGAATTTTGAGTCTCCAAAGCAATCCGAAAGCTTTTCTCTGTTCGGAGTGCATTAACCAGTTTTGCCTACCTTCCATGAGTTGCCTATAGACAGTATTCACAACATAGCCATCCTGCACACCTAACTTCCAAATAACAGTCTATCCCCTCCAAATAACAGCAACCACATCTCTGATACTCTAACGAACAGCAACCAAATATGTTAGAAATTTCTGGATGTCGATGATGACATTGGTCTTTTAGGCATTTGTAAAGATTAGATTTAGTTTGAGTTCAATATTCACAGAATTTTGTAGGATTATCTCTAAATCAAACTCTTGTACTCAAATTACAGTGGCAAGAAGTGTCATCAGTCTTAGTTAAACAACTTAACTTGGTCAAGTGCTTTAGTTTAAACCCCGATCAAACTGCTTCCGTTTTTATTTTACTTAACCTGCCAAAAGATTTTCCGAGATCAGAATTTTTCTTCCGAACCTCCTCTAGTGATTTATTGGCCTCTTTCAGCAATGTGTTGGCATTTTCACAAGCCTTCTTTGAAGATTCAAGTCGGGATGAGAGCTCATATTTCTCCCTCTCCGACTTTGTTGCCAAGTTGATGTTCTCTTCTTTTAGTTGAGCAATTAATTCATCCTTTTTCACCAATTCTTTGGTCATTCGTTGGAGGTCTTCTTCATATTTCATCTTCTCATGAGGCCAAGTCTTAAAGACACCTTTAGCTTCGTTAGCAACAGAGTTGAGCCACATCGCATTAGTGGCCACGACATCAAAGATGTTCTCCAAACCAAGTGAAACAACTTTAGAAGGCTCCATCTGTCCTGCAAAATTAAAAACTTCACTTTGAAGAAACAAGTTATTATGGTCGTGAATAACCGTTGTTGTAGAAGGATCTTTGGGGATTCCAGACTCGGTCCTTTCAGATGAATATGAAGGATTCCCCAAAGAATCCCTCTTCCGCTTAAAAGGGTCAGGCCGTGTCAACGAATATTCTTTTTCCTGTCCTAATGGGACCGTAGAAACGCTTGGTCGCACCTCAACGGGAATATCGTAAGTGGAGTTAAGCCCATAAATGTTTTGGTTACTAAGGAATTCAGACGACACAGCAAATGAGATAGGAGGTATTCCAAAATTTCCTGAAAAAAGACAATGATTACATTAGATAGAACCAATCTTATTTTGATTCCTAAGGGCTTTAGTCACAGCAAAGTGAGGCCTAGCAATTGTTCTCAAGCTTCATCTCTCATTAGCCTAGTTAGTAGGCAACAACAATTATCACCCTATATCAGACATCTTTCTTGATGAATTATTTAGTAATTAATCAATGATGGAGCAATAAATTAATTAATTGTATGTAACTCTAGGCTAAACCAATAAAAAAAAGTTATTCATAAATAATTAAATAGGAAATGACAATAAATGCTAACCTTGACTACGCAGTATATTGTTGGTAATGGTGTTGTTTGAATTAGTCTCCATTGTAAGCATCTTTAAAGATATTTTCCGTAAATAATCAGACTGAGAAAAAAGAACACCGATAATGGGTTAAAAATCTATGTTTCACAAAGTTGTAAATGTAACATAAATGAAAATGGAGGTTTACAATACCTGACTTATAGCAGTCACAAATAATTTCTCTTCCAACTTTTGAGCAATTTTTTGAAGTTCAAGTAAACCCTCGGAACCAGAACTAGGAAGATGTCTTTTTAACTACTTCAATCTAGAGATTAAAAGAAATTGTTTCACATATAGATCATGCAAGTGACAGAGATGTTTAAACAATGCGTCGAACACACCAATATTAATTGTAAAAAACCAATCAATTCATCAGAAATTATAGTTGTTCGGTTTTATAAGACCAACTCCATTGTCGAAAGTGGGAAACAAATTTCAAATTAATACTCAAGTTTTGGCACTGGAACGTACATTTTACCGACAATTCTCGGGCGTGCATCAGGTGGCAGTTGAGTACTCCAGTCAGATGGATCCATAGTGAGTTCAGGATCCTGATTAAGTCCCTAAAATTTGAATTAACATAAAGCTCCACATTCCAATCAAATGAGACTTTAACCGGAAACATAAGGCCTGTTTGGTTTAAGTGTTTTTTATTTTCACTTTCATAATATACACTTAAAATCTGTTTTAATTTTACTAAGAATCATTATTCAAATACCAATTGATTAGTGAGTGATGACTTTCTTAATACAGATCCTTCCCTTAATTTGAAAACATGATTTTCTAGGTTAATTATTCACTGGAAATTATATAATTTGACGATTTCAAGCGGTAAGAAAACTCAAATCCATAATCATTATCATTGTTAGATACAAATTCTTGATCATTATAGAAAATGAAGTAAAAGCAGCGAGGAGATAGAAAAAGAAAAGAAACGGTACCTTTGCCTTTAAGGGTGATCAAAGCTCTTAGGGCGTTCTTTTTTCCCTCCTGTCTTCCTCTTCCGGTGAAATGAATAATAGAGTTTTAAAACCAACAATTTATAGGCAATGTTAGAAGTGGATGCGTCCTTTTCCCTTTCCCTATCTTTCTAAACTAAACTAATAAGATATTCGTGCTCCGACAGATAAATTAATTTAATACGGTGTAAAATATATTTAATCTCACAAGGAAATTTAAAATTAATTACTTAAATGGATTATCATATAAACTCAAATATATTAAATAATTATATAAAATAATAAAAATATTGATCCTAAATGTTGAGGTATTATAAAAACTCTCTCATTCAAGAGGGTCAGATAATCAATATTGATCCTAAGAACACTCTTTGTACGTAGCCCTTTTTCTCTGACCCACTTCATATTCTGATCAGCAGGTACTGCCTAAGAATGTTACATTTGATATACTATACTTAGATGTGGATAGGGCTGTAAATGGGCCTCTAAAACCGAGAACCGGTCCGGTAGAACCGCCCCAATGGATCGGCCGAAATAGCCTTTGGTATGGTAATGGATATATTTTGTATCCGTATCCAGTAAGAATATCTGTATCCATTTATCCAATAAGAAACCGGTTTGTAATGCTTATAAATTCTAAAATTTTCATTTTTCCTCATTTTTTTCCTCTCTCTTCTTCCAGACACTCTCTCAGTCTCTCTCTCGTCTCTCTCACTCACATGATCTCAGTCTATTCCTCTTCCGTTCGTCTCTCTCTCCTAGGACTTCATCTCTGATCATCAGAATACTTTGTTTTAGTGCCAAAGTGTGAACTGTGGAAAGCTTCAATACAACTCTTTTGCTTGTGTAATATATCCAAACTCTATACACTTTTTTTCTGTTATGATATTCTGTACATAGTTTGCATGTTTGAGGTATCAAATAGTTCTCTACCTTGTATCAATTTTGACCTAAAGACCAAAAATGTTTTGATTTTGGAATCGTTCTTGAGTTCTTGACCTAAAATGTTTAGATGTTGAACATAATTTTGACCTAGGGTTTTGATTTGAGGTTTTCTTTTGTAAATTTTGTTGCTGAGCTGAGGTTGTATTTTGACCTATTAATAAATTGTGTTGATGAGGTTGTACTTCATTAGGGATCGGCCTAGGGTTTTGATTTGAGGTTATATCTTGTAAAGTTGGTTGCTGAGGTTCTATTTTGGCATAATAATAAATTGTGTTGCTGAGGTTGTATTAAGTTACTCGGTTTTGTTTTTGTTTTGTATTCTATTATTGTTCGATTGATATATATATTTTTGTGTCATGTCTTTTCAAGATTCTTCATTGACTCCAACCATGGATGATCTTATTGATATCAACATATTGCTTGATGGAGAAGAGGAGATAATGGATGGAGGAAATATAAAGATTGGTGAGATGATTGATTTGGGAGTTCCAGTTCCACTTCCAACTGATGTAACCACTCAAAATACATCTACTACACAAAATACTACTACAACTCAAAATACAACTACTGCTGATGAGCCAAACCCTCCAGTTGACCCAGCTCAGAGTTCACAGAGCCAGATAAATGCCTTTGGTAAAGCTCCTCGTCCCAAGAAATCTGTTGTTCATACTGAGATGGTACTTATTGAGATGCCTGATGGTGCCTAATAGTTAGCCTATGATGAATTTGAGGCTTGTATCTGTCTGGTGTATATTTTTTGCATTCTGTTTGATCAATTGATAATATTTAGCCTATGATGAATTTAAGGCTTGTATCTGTCTGGTGTATATTTTCTGCATTCTGTTGGATCAATTGATAATATTTAGCCTATGATGAATTTAAGGCTTGTATCTGTCTGGTGTATATTTTCTGCATTTTGTTGGATCAATTGATAATAGTTAGCCTATGATGAATTTGAGGCTAATTCTGTCTGATGTAAATCTTCTGCATTCTATTGGATCAATTGATAATAGTTAACCTATGATGAATTTGAGGCTAATTCTGTCTGATGTATATCTTCTGCATTATGTTGGATCAATTGATAATAGTTAGCCTATGATGAATTTGAGGCTAATTTTGTCTGATGTATATGTTATGCATTCTGTGTGACATCAATTGTGCCTAGGATTACATGATGTTGCCTTGTGAGTTGTGATTTAATTGTGCCAATGATGCAATATGTTGGATCTGTTTGATATGAATCATTATTATAGTTCAGTCTGAGGCCAATTATATTACCTCCTTGTGTGACATTAGTTGTCTTTAAGTCCAATTATGTTACCTCCTATTGACTTTAGTTGCCTATGATGAAATCAGATTCTGAGGCCAAAAATACCTTGAAAATACTTTAGTTGGTTGACAGCTCTACTTGTTCAAATAGGTATAAAATGATCTTCATCAAATGGGTATATCCCTTCTTGTATCCAAATGCTACTCAAGCCACTGCCTATGAACAAGAGTTGACAACCAACTTAAAAACTCTTCCAATTGTATCAAGATACCTATGGAACTAATGATGCCCCTGTATCTGAAACTCCTGAAATAGGAACTAGTTCTGGGTTGGGAAGGAGGAGTTTTGAGATGTTTTTAGAAACTGTTGTTCGTAGTTCTAATTCAAAATCTGATCTTGAATTATATCTTGAGGAGTCTACCTTAAAGGTTCCCCCAAACGCTAAGTTTGATGTTTTAACTTTGTGGATGGGGAATGAAGCCAAGTATCCTGTTCTTAGTAAATTAGCAAAGGATATCCTAGCAGTTCCAGTTACAACTGTTGTTTCAGAAGCAACTTTTAGTGCTGATAAAAGGGTTATTGATCCGAAACGATCTTCTATGAAAAATAAAACAGTTGAAATGGTACTTTGTGGGGGTGATTGGGTGAAGGAGAAATATGGTATTAAAAAGGGCTGCACTGCAAGTATTGTAAGTATCTCTTGGTTTATGGTCTATTTATATTGATTAATATTTTACATTTATGTTGCCTTGTTTAACTTATATTTTTACTTTTGTAGCTTGAAGACCCTCAAGATGAACCTTTAATATATCATTTTGGTCAGGATCCGGGTGTCGTTTCTTCGACAACAGCAACTTTGTGATGTTGTTTTGTTGTTTTGTAATGTTATAACTGCAATGCCAATGATGAAATTGTTCTGAGGTATCATTGACAACTGTAATTCTGCATTTTGTTGTATTTTGAAAACATATGAATCTGTTTTGTAATCTTGTACAAGTTTTATGTTTTTGGACAAGTAGTTAAGCTTTAAAGGATAATTATGAATCTGGATTGTAGTTTTGAATCCTTAGTTAAAGGATAATTAAAATTTATTGTGATTTTTTGGCAATTAAAAAATTAATTAAATTTATGCCATATTATCGGATGGGCTGGGTACCCGAACCGAAACCACCGGACCGGTTTCGGATATCAATTTCAAATAACCAGTTATCCGATCCGGTTTTGGTTTACCCGAAAATGTCGGACCAGTAACGGTTCTCAAAATTTATCCATTACTATTTGGGTCCGGTTCGGATTTACCCGATAGGGGTATCGGTCCAACTTTTGGTACCTTAGATACCCGGTCTGGACCAAAAACAGCCCTAAATGTGGAAAACAAATGGAATTAATTATCCAAATTTGCAAAAAATTGCTAAGGATATTTTAGCCATACGAAATTCAACGGTTGCTTCAAAATCCGTTTTCAGCACATGTGGCAAATTATTGTGTCCTCGTCGTTCTAAGCTTTATAAAGATACTTTAGAGACAATTATGTGTGCACAAAGTTGGATGAAGAATGTATGCTTAGACCAAAGTAATATTTAAATGTGAAAGACAAACGATTGCATTCTTTCAAGATTGTGATTCCGAAGAAAATGTAAAATAATTTTTAAAAATATTATTATGATTACATTTTATTATTATTAATTACAACCTTTTAATATAAAGTGTTTTTTTCTTCAGAATAAGGAGAACACTAGTTCAGGTGTCACGAATTAATGGTTATATTCTTTTTTTTATTACGGGATTCTATAACGCTTCATATTTTGCTACATACAATTTTATTTACATATTTGATATGAGTTTTATCTTTTTAAATACTTTGTAATATTTTATGAGTTTGATTTGAAGGATTTTGAATCACATTTAAATTTAATTGTGATGTTTTTATTTATTTATTTATTGTTTTTTTGTTGTTGTTATATTACGAGTAATAAGTATGGGAACGAGCACTGAGATGTCCAAAGGACATGAGATCAAACTTTAAAATTATTGTCAATGAGAGTATGATCTCGAGTTAGTGTTTGTTTAAGAATGTGGGTATGAAGACATAAACTATAGTACCCTGTCCAAAGGATACTCATTGCCTTGTTATAAGTTTAATTTTAAATTTGAGTTTGACCTTTTTGAAAACAAGTTAAATTAATTAATCTACTAAATAGCATATTTCATTTGAATATATATGTAAATAAAAATCCAATATATTTAATTAGATTAATAATTAAAAGACTAACAAAAAGCTTTATTTATTTATATTTATTTTCTGGTTAAGTCTAGGGTGAGGGCTCAATTAAGTCCCTCACCGGTGAATCACATAAAAATAACCAATAGATTAAATGGATGGTTTAGATTCAATCTAATAAAAGTGAGGATACATAACATGATTCACATAGAATTAAAATTTTAAAATGATTTCTTATTTTTAATAAGATTTTAAAATAAATTAAAATTGATTTTTCTTTAAAATCAAATCAATTCTATTTCTAAACTCCGTAATATTTTTATTCTACTTTAGGTTTTACCTTTCCTCTTTTCATCACGTTTCATGTTCTTCATCACACAGTGAAAAACAATCTTGTTCCATTCTTTGCAAACCTATTTACAATTCTGTTCCATTTTTGGCAAACAATTCGGTCAGAGTGTTGTTGCCGTCGCCGCCACACGAAGCAATTCTTAATCTTTACAGAGGTTCTCGTTTTCGATTTCACCTCTTTAAGTTCGCGGATATGAAAGTATAACCTGCTGTTAGCATCATATTGGTGGGATGTGTGGTTTCAGCATATAATTCTTGTAACAAGCACTCTTCAGGCCACCTAAAATAAATAAGCATACAAAGAAACGAAATAAAACCTTAATTTCAGTAATAGCAAATGCTGATAACTGACTAGTACCATTCACAGGTGGCTCGTATTTGACACTGCGGCAACATAAAGCAATATATATTAAAATGATAAGAAAATGTCTAAAGCCAAAATTTTAATAATGAAATGATAATTTTAGTAGAATACAAGACAAAATCTTCATGTTTGTTGTCCTCAACACACTTGTGACAAAGACTTATGATGCCTCTAATGCCATCACTGCTATAAATATGAAACTACATAAGAAAAATACTGAACTCTTTCCAAAACTCACCAAAGACAAAAAGTTCCATTTATGTTACATAGAGTCATGTAGATACTGGTAAAAAGTTTCATTTATTTTAACTTACATTATCTAAATTTTGAATGGTATAAAATTAAGACGTATATCATTTTTTCATTCCTTACTAATTGTCTTCCAACCATATACTCCAACATCCCTTTTCTCATAATGAAGATAAACAATAAAAATGAAAATGCCATGAGTAAGACACTAGCATAGTTACATTCACATACTGCTATAGTTTGATGTTGACTACTAGTGACCATTTTTTTGTAATGATGTATAAACTGACTTAGTTTGAAATGATGGTGTGAGTTGATATATGTAAAATGAATAGGGAGTTATGACTGCTTTGTTAATCTTTCTGATAAGATGAGATTTATTTGACAAATGTTGGTATGTTAAGTGTTATGTGTTTAAATATTGAAACATGATGTTAATATATACCATGGTCAGGGTGATTTGTTCAGTAGTTTGATTGAATCTGAGTTGGTGTTTTCCTGGTGTTAACAGCGCTCTTCCAAGTCAGTATGGCAGGTGGCTTATTTCCAGCATTGGAGTAAGACTTTTGGTGAGTTATTTAGCTCAGGTCTCAGTTGAGCGAGGCAAATGGTTTGTGAATTGGCAGTAGGAAGTGCATCAGACTGATAGTTCTGAAGGTGCGTCCTCGATTTACATTTCCTTGGCCGGTTCTTCCAACCGAATTATTCAAGATGGTGCAGAGTATTATTTCACTGAAAGTTTTTCCTATTGCTGATGAGGACGTATGATAGACGGGAGGATTTTTATTGGAAATCATTTGCAGCAGCATATGCAGTCCTTGCCTTGTGTTTAGTTCTGATCCAAAAGCCTCTGAGTTTCATCATGCCGTGTGTGTGTAGCTCGGATAGTTGCAATCTTGATGCGCCTTGCTTGAGTGTGCACAGTTTAAACATGTTGTATGTGTCATGTCTAATCCCTTAAACATGTTGGAATCTCACTGTATTAGACTGCACTTCTCAAAATGCAAATTTGAGCCTAATTTGGAAACACTATCGGGTTTTTAACTATAGGCATAATTAGAAAAAACCAAGGACACCATCATGATCCTTGTGAAAAAATACACGATTTCCTTTTTTGAATCATCCATTTTCATTAAGTTTTGAGAAAGTTATGGATGTTCACGTAATTGAGCCAAAACCAAGTCATCTTGCCAAGCTTGCTGCAGCCATGGCGCGTTTCTGGCCCATGAAGGTTGTTTTGTTTTATATATTATTAGGTTCATTCCAATTATCGGATGAGGGCGTAGCACCGCTGGTCAATGGAGGAACGTTTAAGTATTTGCAAGCGAAAGGACTGGGGTTCTTATCCCCCTCGCCCCAGTCCTTTTATTTTAATTTTCCAAAACCAACTTTGCTTCTCATATATATTTCTATTGCCATTGCTTGTTAACACGCGCGCAGTGGATGGATTGGCAAGGTTTTTGGAGCTGCACACGCAAGGACGTGGCTTCTCATATAATATTTTTATTCTACTTTAGGTTTTACCTTCCCTCTTTTCATACTAATTCACAACTTCATCATCTTCGTTATTTCTCATCGGTAATTAAAAGAAACCTTCGTTCCCAAAGCTCCAAAAGCTGTAACCTGCAACAAAGAAACAAAGTTTTAATTCTACGTAATTTTCTCTCTATTGTTTATCGATTCTTTCCCTTTCTCTCAAGCTTTCTCAATCCCTAACACGCGGCTTCAATTCTTTCCAGATTGTCACCGTCAGAGGCTCTCAGTAGCTCTCTTCTCTTATCAGTTTCAGTTTCGCCGACGATTTCAATCACTAATCAACGTTTCCGAGCGAGAGTTTTGTGAAAATCAAATTCAGGTTTGTATTTATAGCTTTTACATAGTTATGTTACTTCAATTTAAGAATTTTGGATTCTTTTTATGGCCCAAATTAATCATTTGTTTTGAATTACAGCAACAACTGACAAATACAAATGTTTAGATAGGGCTAGATTTTCAATTATTGCTCCCCATACTTTTCTTTCATCTCGGATAGGTTGTTTGAACTTTTTAAAGTTTTTATATCCACATTTAGTTTGAGGCATTGATGAGTGTTTTTAATTTTGAATTATTAGTATCTCTGGTGATGAGAGGTTATTAAATTAGGCCAACTTGAATTATTTTCCTTGTTCCCAATGAGCTTTGAAGCTTTTCTTTGGCAACCCTTAATGCATCAAGAGCTTCAAAAACATTTTTGTTGACTTGTTTGTGATTAGTTCTAGCTTGAGATGTTGTTGTCATATTCACAGTCACAGGAACTATTACCATAGAATTATCAAAGGAATCTGCATGATCACTCTCATTCTCTGTCACCGATGAGTTTGTGCTTAAACTAGAAAGCCTGAAACACAATCCCTAAAATTCCAAACAATTAAAAGACAAAAACAATTCATCATCTCAGGTTTTAGAAAACGGTCTATTACCGCGAGAACGACCGCGACAAAACTGCATTGTTTTTATGATGAAAAAAATTGTGGTTAGCATAAGTACTTTTGAAGCAAATAATTCTCATTTTGAAATCTGTTATTACTTGTCTGATGTGTCACTGGTTGGCATAAGATTTCAATTTTACTATATAATTTGAATAATGTGAATATTTAACAGAAAAGAACCACAGGACGTTGCTTCGTGTAGATTGTCGTGTATAAACTTTTCAATGATTGACGCAGCCAGTCTTTTCCACTAAGGTCTAAGAACTATTGGGGTCATCCATACATACTACTTTATGTGACGTTTAATTTAATCTGAGATGAAAATGAATACTATTTAAGAGATAAAAGTTTAAAACGTGTAGTAAATCTAAAAGTTGTTTAAGTCTTGATTTGGGATTTGTTAAGTTTAAATCTTAATTTTCTGTACAATCGATTTTAGTTTGTTATTATGATTTGGGAATTGTTAAGTTTAAGTCTATGTTTCTTCCAATATCATGATTATCTCCCCATTATATTTGGAAATTGTTTAGTTTGTTTGATTAATTGTTTAGTTTGCAGAGCTGTATTTTATTCTTGTGTAAGATTTTGTATTGGGCGTAGAATAATGGGTTGGAGTTTTGTTGGTCTTTTTCTGCTTACTGCTATGTAAAGGTGCAGAATTTTATTTATTCATGCGAGATATTTACTATCTAGCTTTTTGTCCCAACAATCTTTGAGAGAATCTAAGTATTATTTCATGGTCAGAGTGTTGATTCCTTTAACTGTAAATGATTTCATTAAAAATTATTTTTTCAATTAGATTATAAGTTTTGTATATGTAGTCTAAAATATATTAATCCCATAATTTGTTACATAATTGGTGCAGGAAATAGATAAAGAGCATTGGTACTATTAGTCGAATAGTTATAGGTGGTATGGAGGTAAAAGGAGAAATTTTTAAATACTAGTATTATTGTACTTTGATACTCATATTAAAACTATGTTGTTTATTGTGATAGGGACTAGAAGACTTGTCAACTGGAGTAGTTGATGAAGCAACATGCGAGACCACTGTTGTTGATGACATTAGTGCTGAGGATGGAGAATCTATTGAAAAAATTATAAATATTGATAGCATGGAGGATATTCTTGGCATGGACCTGAAAATATTAAGTCCCCATGAGACAAGGAAATTTCAATTTCCAAGTCTGGACATGGCTTATGAGTTCTACAACCAGTATGCTAAAATGAACGGATTTGCAGTTCGCAAGAGCAAGATCCTTCGAAGCAAGAAAGGAGAAATATTACAGCGGACATTTGTTTGTCACAGACAGGGGTTTAGGGAGGATAGAGGTTTAACAATAGAAAATCTTAAGCGTGAGTGTAAACCTGAGACTCGGTGTGGATGTGAAGCAAAATTTCGAGTGCATATAGATATGTTGTCACAATGTTGGTGGATTACAGTTTTTAATGATCAGCATAATCATGAGCTTTTAGATGAAGAGTACCATGGAATGCTTGCTTCACATCGAAAAATGAAAGAGTCATATATAATGCAGATGAACGACATGTTGAAGGTTGGTATAAGGCCGTCTCAATTCTATGGTTCTTTTGCCAACCAAGCAGGAGGGTATGAAAAAATAGGGTTTCGTAGGAAGGATATATATATTCAAATAGGAAAGCAACGCCTTTTGCAACGATGTGATGGTAAAAATGCTTTACACTATCTTAAAGGGCTGGCATCAGATGACCCGATGATGTTTTATCGCCACACTGTTGATGGAGAAGGTAGGCTTGAACACCTTTTTTGGTGCGATGGTATAAGCCAAATGGATTTCAAAGTGTTTGGTGATGTGTTGGCATTTGATGCAACATACGGGACGAACAAATACCATTGCCCCTTAGTGGTGTTTTCTAGAGTTAATAACCATAATCATAATATTATATTTGGCGGTGCTATTGTTGCAAATGAAAAAGAAGAAACATATGTGTGGGTTCTTGAACAAATTTTGGAAGCAATGTCAGGTAAGTCGCCTATTTCTGTCATTACTGATGGCGACCTTGCAATGAAGAAAGCTATACAAAGGGTGTTTCCGAATGCTTATCATAGGTTGTGTGCTTGGCATCTAATTCGCAATGCAGCGTCTAACATTGGAGTTCCTGAATTTGTAAGTCAGTTTAGGAAATGCATGTTGGGTGACTATGATCTGGTTGAGTTTCGACGCAAGTGGGCTGACATGATTGGCATATTTGGGTTGCACGACAACAAGTGGGTTACTGAACTGTATGCAAAGAGAAAGATGTGGGCTACAGCGCATATACGCGGAAAATTTTTTGCTGGGTGTAGAACTACCTCTCGGTGTGAGGGGTTACATTCAGAAATGGGGAAGTTTCTTCACTCACGGTATAATTTAACTGAATTTTTATTACATTTTCATCGGTGCCTTAATTACATGCGTTATAAGGACGTCGAAGCTGACTTTGCATCAAATTACGGCGATCTTGTGCTACAAACAAGATTTCAAAGCATGGAGCGTTGCGCTGGAAAGTTATTTACAAGGGAAATATTCTTTATGTTTCGTGATCTTCTTGCACGGTCTGCAGAGATGGTAGTGGCAACATGCAATCAAACTTATACATGCTTCATATACACAATTTGCAAGTACCAAGCATCAAAAAGGGAGTGGAATGTATCATTCTATCATGATGATGACGTGTTTAAATGTTCTTGCAAGAAGATGGAATCATTTGGCCTCCCCTGTGAGCATATTATTGCACTATTGATTTTTTTAGATGTCGCAGAATTGCCAAAGACTCTAGTGGTTGATCGATGGACAAAGAACGCGAAGGAAGAAATATGTAGCACAAATAAGCATCTTCCAAAATACTGGGATTCACACAAGTTGTCGAGATATTGCGCTCTTATGTTTCGATATATGCGTTTGAGCAAATTAGTAAGTGAGAGTGGTGATGATTTCAATGACCATATGAAGCAAGTTGCTGCTGATATCCGAAAGATGGAAGAAAAAAGGGGATTACATGATGGAGGAGCCACAAATTCAAGTGAAACTATCCATGAGACATTAAAGGATCCCGCTGTAGCTAGAACTAAAGGATGCGCTGGGGAATCTTCATCACGTCAGAAAAAAAGGAAGCAGACTCAGTGTTCTACTTGCAGAAAATTCGGGCATAATAAACAAACATGTTCAGTACCTCGACATCATGCTAACACGACACATTCGTCACACGGAGATTTTCACAACATTGAATTCAGTGATGACTCTGTAAGCAATTTTTTTAAGGTTTTTATTTAATGGTATCATTATATATATAAATTAACCATTGTTATAATTATATATGGTTCTTGCAGTTACATAACAATCTTGATTGAAGTGTAAAAGTGCATTTGCGAAATAAGTGTGAAAACGGATGCACCTTGTAAGGTAACTTAGTTATAGTAATTATTTGGTTACATATGCAATTGCGACGTGATCTATTGATATTGTCTTCTTTTAATTATCAGGTAGCCTACAGATTCCTTTATCAACTTCTAGCTGGTGTCCTTGGCTAAGATAAGAGCTGATTGCATTCTCTGGCATCACAGGAATTAGATGATTGTCATTTTAAAAGTTCAAATTTAGTTGACAAATTTTTTATAAATGTTAGACTGTCGTGATTATGGATATCAATTTTAGTTAGAATCACAAAGTTGTGTGAATGTGTACTATTTAAGGTTATGCTTGTTAGAATTTTGTTTGAAAGAGTATTTTGTTCATGATCTTTCAAGTAGTTATGCTTGGTGAGATTATATTGAAGATGTTGATACAACCTTTTCAGGTTACAGATACCATGATTTAGTTATATGTTTAGTTAGATGTATCCTATGATAGCTCTCAATTAATTTCAACAGGTTCCTGAAGTCTTTCTTTCCAAGGGTTGGTTTGATTGTTAACAATCATAAATTGAAATTAGAAATGGTTAGACTACTGATATCAACCTTTATCCTGACATACACATTCAATTTTGTGTGTTAGCATTGGAGAATTGGTCCCTATTAAATTTGGACTTTTCAGGTTTTGTCCCTTTTCAGAAAGTGCTCTTTTTCATATTAAACTCAGTGCTCTTTTTCATATTTGATGAATTTAGTTAATGCTCATGGTTTCATAAGGAATCGTGGAAAGATACCCTTATTCATTCCCTTTTTTGTTACTACAGATTTGATTCAGTGTTAGGGATTTAAATAGTGGTCGCTATAATGGTTCTTGTCAACCTGATATTCTGATATGACACTTGATTGGAGCTGTGATTAATTTTAAAGATAACATATTTAGCAGGTTCTGTATGGCAATTTTTATTGTAGTGGAGGTATTTTGTTGTCAGTGGTTCTGTTCTGGTTGTAGGAGTTTATGTTTTAGCAGGTATTGCAATCCTGTAGAAAGCAGGAGATCAGTTTTCCGATTCAGGCGTTAGTATTGTCCTATCGTAAGTGGTGTGTTGGATTTTCCCGGTTATATGGCAGCAGTTGTTGTTCATGTCGAGAGTTAGAGGGGGCATAGTTTTGTTAGTGTAGTATCCTTGGGAGCAGTCAGTGATATGGTTGCGTTTGTTTTGAAGTGGCTGCATCTTGGCATTGGATTTATCCTGGAGTTGCTGGTAAAAAGCTGCAGGGTGGTAATACTGATCATCTATTCTTCCAAGGGTGATGATGATGATATCTGCAACACTATTTCAGGTTTTTTTTTAAGGTTTGATTATAGTCTATAGAACTATACACCAGTTTGTTATTGTTGTTTGAATTTTTGCTGTTGAGATGGAAATAGACACATTATTCATAGTGGTTGTGATTATATATCAGAAAATATATATTATAGTGATGATTTGTATTTTTGTTGTTGAGATTGAGATATACATACATATTAATTTTGGTGATTGAGCAGGAAATAAGTTTGGTAAAAGTTCTGTTTTGTTTCAAATAGCATATTAGCATATATCCAAACAAATGAAGAAAATGGTAAAACATTTGAGTTACTTTGAAGCTTAATTGCTTCTTTTAATTGTATCTAATAATAGCTTCATGTGGTTGATTGTCACTGATGAGTACCACATCAACGAAACGATTCTTATAGTTAATACTGAGGTTTTGAGTGAAACAGTGTACTAGAAGTTATTCATTTGCTTTTAAACATCATTGTCAACTTTCAAATACTTTGGGCCATGATGAAGCGGCGTTTGAATTTCTTCAATCATGCTTGGCCGGGGTGTTTCGCTGGAATTGGTTGTTGCAAACCGTGGTTCTCATCAGGTCTGCTTCGTATTTGTATCGTGGTTGGGTGGTTTGCAATATAGTTCTGTTTTGGTGGAAGCCTCAAATGTGGCAAGTTATCTTTGGTCTCATGTGGTTGTTGTGCTGTTAGTAGGCATGTATTTGTTTTCTCTATTATTCTTAATCTGTGTTTGGAGGTTGTCAGCTTTCTTGTTTTTTAGCTGAGCTCGATCGAAAGCATATTTGGTGTTCTATCTCCAGTCCTGTTTTGCTTAGTTGCTGTGTGTGGTGGCTTTCAGAACCTAAAATGTTCAGCTTCTTACTCTGCTCACAAAGTGCCCCTAATTTTCCAACTGCTAATCTTCCATCTTGTCGAGTAACAACAACAGTTCCAACCTTGAAGATGATGCGCTTAACATCTTTGACGAAATCTCTATAAGGGTCGGCGTTCTCCATTATTGTCTGACAAATGAAGTGTGCAGCGTCGTTGGTAGAGAAGAAAGAGAAGAGAGAGTTTTGTTTTGTTTTTGTGATATAGTTTGAAAAGATTAAGATTGTCTTGAATTTTATTGGTGACTTTGAATAACAGGTTTTGCATTTTTAGTAAATTCTGAAAGTTCTAACAGTTATTACTTTGATGGCAGGTCTTGCACATGCTCACTGCAGACCCAAGCTTACAAGTCCAAAATAGAAATGGAAAAGTTTAGGACCATGGAGACTTGGATTGTAGATTCTGCCTTGGACATCTTTTGCTTGTGTAGGTATAGTATGTTTGAACCTCTTGAATATGGACTTTCTTCTGAAAACTTGGATTGAAACCTTTTCTTCTTTTTATTTTTTTAAACAGAAAAGCATGGAGGTGTTTCTTTTGAATTTGGTTCTAATGTTTAGACCATTTTGATTTTAAAATGCAGGTTTGGTCTACTTGAAGAGCAATTTATGGGACGGGATGTTTGATTGAGTGTGGCAACCATTTCGTGAAATTGACAAAGGCAAACCACTTTTCTTTGCACATCCATGCTTGCAGTCTAAAGTGTCATTATTTGAAGCAAGAGCTGAGCATCCTATGGAGTATCATCCTCAGCAACTATAAGTAATCTTGACAGAATTTAAATCTACAGCAAAATCATTAGGCTAGCGTTTGTGCTCCTTTTGCATAGATGTTGTCATTTAAATTGTAATTACCCCATGTCCAAATAAGATTGAAACATTGTGTATTGATCTCAGACATTGAAGCAATGAGTACTAGTTCTCTGTACATAAGTATTGGTTCATAATAACCTTGTAATATATTACAATGAACACTAGCAAGTAGCATGTCATGCTTAATTTCTAAAATCAATTGCCACAATTTGCACATGCCAATTCCCTTAAAATTAGACTGTTGAACTTGTGGATTTAATTATCAGGCAAGTCCAAGCGCATAATAAGTCTTGGACAAAATCAACCTTCCAGCATTAATTCAATCAACTTTTCCAATATGTCCACTTGTAACCAAATGTTAACACTTATACATCAAAAATGACCAAACAAAAGCAATTTTTTTTGAAATTCTCCAGCCTGCCCGTATCCTCAATCATAGCTTCATAATAAGCTTTCAAATGTCAAACATAAATCAGATTTACACTTTGAATGAGCACATGCCTGCTACTATCCGTGACCATAACGACGATTATCACGGCTGATAAACCTTTTTCTCTGCTCCAGATATTTCCATTGGGTGGAGAATCAGACTTAAATACGATACACCTTAATTGTGTTATTAGGAAAACTAGATATGGTTGAATAAGTCTTCATAATAAGGTTGTCCTGTGCCCGTCTAGAAAACTTCTTTAATAAGGTTGTTGAGAGTCCTTCTTCGACTCGTTGCACACTCCTATATTTATCTTCTTTCTCATTCCCTCTCTCCACCATATACTTTTCTAGGTACCAAAATAATAGAATTCGCCAGTGATATGTATGATTATTACTATAATTACAAGTCTGCAAAATAGATTTGGTAAAGTAAAAAAAAAGTATGATATTGAAGAGATTAGAGCAAAGAAATATGTTATTAGTCACTACTTAAAGTATTAGATAACAGATGAAATGTATACGGAAACTCAGTGTCACGAGCTTCAAAAAATAGCTCACGAAATCATCAGAGAAGGTATGCACTTAGAAAAACAACACTGCAGATGACACCTCCTAATTCTGAGACGATCCCCCGCCCTCTTTCGAACCGACAGAGTACGCACCAACTACTAAAAACTCCTCCGGCACACCCAACAAGCTACTGAGCCAAACAAAGGACTCTGATATATTATGCCTAAACATGTTGTATGTGTCATGTCTAATCCCTTAAACATGTTGGAATCTCGCTGTATTAGACTGCACCTCTCAAAATGCAAATTTAAGCCTAATTTGGAAACACTATCGGGTTTTTAACTATAGGCATAATTAGAAAAAACCAAGGACACCATCATGATCCTTGTGAAAAAATACACGATTTCCTTTTTTGAATCATCCATTTTCATTAAGTGTTGAGAAAGTTATGGATGTTCACGTAATTGAGCTAAAACCAAGTTATCTTGCCAAGCTTGCTGCAGCCATGGCGCGTTTCTGGCCCATGAAGGTTGTTTTGTTTTATATATTATTAGGTTCATTCCAATTACCGGATGAAGGCGTAGCACCGCTGGTCAATGGAGGAACGTTTAATTATTTGCAAGCGAAAGGACTGGGGTTCGAATCCCCCTCGCCCCAGTTCTTTTATTTTAATTTTCCAAAACCAACTTTGCTTCTCATATATATTTCTATTGCCATTGCTGGTTAACACGCGCGCAGTGGATGGACTGGCAAGGTTTTTGGAGCTACACACGCAAGGACGTGGGTTCAAGCCCCATGGAGAGCATTTCCTATTTTTTATCACTTGTTTTATATTCCATTTTTTATGGTTTATACCTCAAGTTCACACCTTCATAACTTCCTCATTTTTCATCCTTTTTTGCCCATTCTTTTTGCAAAGTACTCCTCAAGGTGTCTAGTTTTTGAATGTGAAAAGAAATTGTTGAAAACAAATATTTTTAAGGCATCCATTAATGTTGGAAGCAAGAGATCGTTTTAGGTTTTTTTTTTCCATAAGCATCTTGATTTCTTTTGAGCCTTTCACCATATTTTCTTGATCAACTTGATCCAATAACATGTTGTTCAAAATCTTGTATGATGTTGTGATCCATATTTCACTATGACACATTGTTGTTTATATAAACATCTTTACAAACATTCTTGTTTATAAGAACTGTTATCCTTCCTTACTTCCAAGGGAAAGTCTTTTTATTGGCCTCAAAGTCATAGAAAGCTCACAATTCAATTCTCCTTCACTTCCTTCATCCTAGCCTTAGGATTAGAGTTGCCGTGCTCTATTTAGGTGTTCCGCCGTGGACATTTCTACCCCTTATCCTAGCCTTAGGATTAGAGTCGTCGTGCTCTATTTAGTTGTTCCGCCGCGAACATTTCAATACCCTTATCCTAGCCTTAGGATTAGAGTCGCCGTGCTCTACTTAGTTGTTCCGCCGTGGACATTTCCTCTCCTTTATCCTAGCCTTAGGATTAGAGTCGCCGTGCTCTATTTAGTTGTTCCGCCGCGAACATTTCAATACCCTTATCCTAGCCTTAGGATTAGAGTCGCCGTGCTCTACTTAGTTGTTCTGCCGTGGACATTTCCTCTCCTTTATCCTAGCCTTAGGATTAGAGTCGCCGTGCTCTATTTAATTGTTCCGCCGTGAACATTTCTTTCCCTTATCCTAGCCTTAGGATACTCCCATCAACACTTCGTAAACTTATCCTAGCCTTAGGACACTTCCATGAACACTTCTTTCTCATTCAAAACTAGCCTTAGGTTTAGAGTCGCCGCGCTCTCCGTAGATTTTACTTTCAGATCCTACATTCCCACAAACATTTCATTCCCTTTCAAATCTTTTCAAGAGATAGCCAATTAATCTCCTGAGCCTTTCTTTAACCCTTCATTCAAATCATTCCCCCAAAGGATAGCCATTAATCCTTTCTATTCAAACAAATCAACCTTCACAAGCTTTGCCTTCAAGCTTTTCTATTCCTTACCTTTTACCCCATCAAGGGGAACTACGAACGCTCTGATTTCTCATGGACTTTGAATATCATCTTCTTCCTTCTTGGTTTCATTTGCAGTCGTTTCCCCCAATTTTTTTAGGGCAAATACAATTCATCTTCTTTCTTTACAATTTCTCTCAAAATTAAAAGTTAGGGTTTAGGGAAACATGAAATTGGGTAGTTCTTCTTCTTCGTTGAGTAAGAGAAATGCAGAAAGTGGGGATTCAACAGGCAGTGAAAGTCGTAGAAGGAAGCCCATGTGTTATTGTGGAGACATGGTTGTACTTCAAAGGGCAAAAACTGTGAAGAATATGGGAAAATTATTTTAGGCAGTCTTCTCCTTAGAGGATTGAGTAGAATGTGGTGCAGACTGGATTGTCTGAGATGCTTGGGTAGTTTGTACAGCAGACTGAGTAACAGTCTGAGATTGTTGAGCAGTCTGAGTAGATTCTTGGGCAGAGTGTTGAGCACTCTGTTTTGCAGCCTGACTTGTTGTGTCCTTACAAGTGGACTTGTAGTGCCCTGCTTTCTTACACCTACTGCACTTCACCAAGAAACCAGTTCTTCTCATCTCTCTTTCCCATGCTTGTGGGTAAGTTGACTTAGCAGCCTTCCATATTATGTCCTTCAACATCTACCCAGGAAACCTCTTCCTAAAATTGTTATAGAGGTGCCTAACACGAAACCTGTGCTCCACACTTTAAGCAATAGCTCTTCCATAGTGGGTAGCAGCCCCTGCAATATCATAAGATGGAGAATTAAAATATAGTATAACATGTACAATAAGATATAAGAAAAACATAAGAAAAACATAAGGAACTTGCCTTTTGTTAGTCTGATATCATCAGTACTTAAACCATCATCAACTCTAACATTTGTCCCCTCAACTCCAACATTCACTTGTTTCTCAACATTAACTTGTTTCTCAACATTCAGTTGTTCCCCAACATTAACATTCTCCTCAACATTCATTTATTCCTCACCAGTAACATGTTCCTTAACATTCATTTGTTCATCACCATTAACTTGTTCCTCACCATTAACTTGTACCACAACATTAACTTGTTCATCTACATTAACTTGTTCCTCTACATTAACTTGTTCCTCAACAGGAGTGGTATTTTCACCATGAACAACATCATCAACCAGCTGACTAAGTAACTCCTCCACCTCATCCACAATTTCTTCAGGGGCCTCATCAACTTTGTCAACAACATCAATTTTGTCACAGTAGTCAGGTTGAGACAACGTGTGTTGAATGAAAATATCAACACGTTTATGAACCCAATACATATCTGCTATTTCTAATGCACTCTGGTTATCAACTAGTGCATTCATACCAAATTGTGGATCCTTGTAGTAGATTGTTTCAAACTCCCTATAACCCAAGTCTTTTAACACACCTACTAGTTCACAATAACTCCATCTGTCTACATCTACCCTCAAATCATCGACTACGCCATTCTCATATACACTCAGACCCTGATCAGTGAGTTCTCCACTGTGATGAATTTTGAGTTCAATGATTTCATCCATGACACCTAACCAGAATATCTAAATAATTAGGGTTTACCCTAACAAATTAACATGAACCCTAAAACTGAACACGAACCCTAATTTTCGTAAATACCTAAATGAAAGAGCAATTAACTAACCTTTTGATCAAGTGCAGTAGATAATCTTCAACTCTTCTCGTCTGGAACAAAGATATTATCCTTCTCGTCTGGAACAATCCTTCGTTTTGCAAGAATCCGTCGTTGAGCTGCTCCACTTTGCTTGCCCTAGCAGAGTTGCGTTGATGTTCTCTCACTTAGATATTGTTTGGTTAGACTTTTCATTTTCTACAAATTATTTTAAGGCTTCCAAGTTTCCACATCACCCACACAACGCCCACCTGGACATTAATTTCAAAATAGGACTAACAAAACCTAACGGAAGGGTAAACGTGGCACATTTTAAAAAGTTAAGGGACGAACTCGCCACTTTTTAAAATTAAGGGACCAAATTGGACCCTGGTGTAAAGTTAAGAGACGAAAAATGTTATTTTGCCGTCATTGAAATCAGTGTTCTCGAGTCGGATTTAGTCTATATTTATCAAAATATAATATTTTAATTTTAACTTTATTGAAAAAATTGTACAAAAATATTTCAGGGTGGAGTTCAAGACTTGTGTATCATCAAAATCCCGATTCATTAGACCTACTTAGTCCAACTAGGTAGGATTGGACATACGGATCGTCGGAATTCGGACTATTAAGTCGTACGTGGTCTCGTTAGGTCAGACTTGACATATGGATCGTCAAAATTATACTTATCAAATTATAAGACCTACTTAGTCTAATTAGGTAACAACTGACATACGAGTCATCCTAATTAGGATTATTAAGTCGTACTTAGTCCAATTTGATAACAATAACCATATGAATCGTTGAAATAAAAATTCTCAAACTGTACTTAATCCAAATAGATAATATTGGATGTCTGAATCATTGTAATTATAAACCTTAAGTTGTAATTTGTCTAATTAGGTAAGACTCGACATGTGTATCGTCAAAATCAAAATTCTAAAGTCATATTTAGTGCAACTAGGTAAGATTAAACCTCTCAAAATTAGAGTTCTTTAGTGGTACTCTAGTTAGGTAACCGTTGACGTATGGATCGTTAAAATTGAAATTATCTTGCTGAATATAATTACGTAAAACTGAACTTACGAAATTCCTAATTTTTAAATTGTACTTAATTTAATTAGGTAAGACTGAACATCTAAGTCATTGAAATCAGTATTCTCGAGTCGGATTTAGTCTATATTTATCAAAATATAGTATTTTATATAAATTAAAAAACAGTTTTGACATTTGATGAAAAAATTAATTAAAATATAATTTAAAAAAAGATAAAAAACAAAAATGCAAATCATAAATTAATTAAAATAAATAAATAGCAGAACCTCGAGGCACAGGGTTTGAACCCATTACCGCTTGGTTTTTAAACTTCATCTTAACACTGTATCAGTCAATAACAGTTTTGTCTAATACCATATATATTTGCATGTAGCCTTGTTACTGTAAGATCTACATAGACCCACCTTCTCCACCGTATCCAACTTCCCCTATTTTTCTGGAAAGATTAACTTGTTATTAGCATTTGTTACGGAAACTTAAATGAACACATCACACAACACCTTCCCATCTCCCTTATTTTTCTGCAAAACGTTGAAACCTCACTACTTTATTTTTCCTATAAAACCCTTAGGTTTCAAGTTAAAGAAACAAAAACCATCTCTCTCTGCTCTTTTCTTTGTATTGACATACACACTAGAAGAAAAGATAAAGATATGACTATTAATGGTGCTAGTAAGGAAACTTTACCACACACAAATCAAAGAGCTGCGATAGATGAGGTAATCCTTATCTCTTGTTACCTTCTACTCATTAATTTCTGATTTTACTTTTTCAATTTTCATTTTCTAACATGTTATCACTTATATGATGCTTTTACTACCCAGATTCACTCTCAATTTTTAAGCGAAATGCTTACTATTCTGCATGGTTTGAGATCCTCTGTTGATGATGCCATGAACCTTCTTCAGGTATACATTTTTTGTATTTTGTTTCTTCATTCAAATTTGTCTGATTTCACCTTTTTAATTGTCCTTTATAAAAACAAATCATTCAGGTTCATGAGTCTCAAATTAATGAGTTGCATAGCATGGCTAACATCATGTTGAGCAAACTTGTCATCATAGAGACCAAGTTGGATAAGCCAACAAAAGCTTATGATTCAGATTTGAGTCAGAGTCCTGGACCACAGTCTAAAAGAAGAAGCAGAACTCCAATTTTAAAACAAAAACATGCTGCTAAGTCGCCATTTAGCCGTTCAAAATATTCGTGGGAAGATAATGTTGATAACATTATCTTAATAACATCAAATGATGACACAAACAACAAACTTGACAACAACATTAAGCATTCATCTATGCCTAACATAACAAGCAAGGTATAAAATCAATTTATATTGAGTTTATGTTTAATTGATTATTTTTGTTGTAACCATTATTAAATTTGTCATAGATGAAACACAAGTTGTCTCCGATAAGGAATCAAGCAACAACATCAAAGAAACTGTCCTTCACACCTTTACCGAGAGCAACAACATCAAGGAGATTTCCCTTCACATCTTTACCCAAAGAGAGACAATTAAAAGTTCCAAAATTAGAGATTAAAGGAGATAAGACAATATCTAAGGTGAGCATCAATCAACATATTTTTATATATTTTATTTTGTTACTTTAGATATCTAATCAATTACTTATTAACAGTTTGTTGAGACCAACTTCGTAACCACCCAAGAAATGAAACTCCAACCTATAGAAGAACATGTTTCATATTATGTTTTTCATGCTAAGAATGATCCCTGGTATTATTTTTGAAAAAGTAGTCATTTTTTAATTTCACGGTAACATTTAATGACACACACACATATATATATATATATATATATATATATATATATATATATATATATATATATATATATATATATATATATATATATATTTAATTTTCTTATGCATTCAGTGAGGAGTTGTTCAAGGTTGGAACTTTAACATGTTTAAGAAAGAATTTTCAGACTCTGTGTCCGGGAAGGATAATTGACACTGAGGTATTTTAAATGATTGCATCCTTATCAAACTTTGAAAATAATTATTTGCATTCATGAAATAATTTTGTTAATTGATTGCAGATCATTCACATTATGTCTCTTAAGACAACTTGGATTGAGAGGAATGTTGCATTCCCGTCTATATGGTCACTTCCCCCATCGTTTGTGGTATGTGTTCGTTAATGAAAATACTTTAACATATATATGCTTAATTATGGTGTGAAAAATAGTTTTTAAAATAATTCTTTTCATACATATGTTTGGTAGAGAGACGTATATCGTGGTACAACAATTGAAGACTTGGTTAGTGAGTATGCAAAGAATTGGATGCCCCATTTTGAGAATCTAAAGCATGTATGAGTTTGGTATCATAAAGTATTAAATTTACCGTAAATATACTGTGAAGTCATTTGACTTTCTTACTCGTACTTTAATTTTGTTAGATTTATCTACCAATTGAAGATTGTGTTGGCAATTGGTTTCTGATGGTTGCCTCTGTCCAAGACCAGATTTTGTATCATTTGGATCCAGGCTTTGAAAAAAGAACTATAACCCCTAGACAAGAGACCATTAAAGAAATGGTAAAGTACTTGTGATGATTTATATTTGAATCTTTCACTAATCTATTAACTTATATTGTTTACCAATTGAATTTTTGCAGTGGCAAGTTATCACTCAAATGGTGAAAATTATGGTGCAAACTAACTATTTTCCTCCCAACTTTCTATTTGAAGATAATTGGGATATGGCTGAGCCCGTAGGACTTGTTTCGGAAGGATTTTGGTACCACAATATTCAATTCATTTTAACCATTGTGTATTCATTTCCATATATAAAACACCTTTCAATCATATGTGATAATTGTTCATTTTGAATAAGCAGCCAACACTCCGCGGTGTGGGTCTTACAATGGCTAACAATGGGTTCGTCGTTCACACCAAACATTCATGTCATGGTGGGTATCTTTAAGAGACAACATGGTCAATTAATTTTGGAATATTAAATATTTGTCTTGGTGCTAATATTATTAATTAATTTTGACAGATGAATGAAGATGTTGTCAGAATGAAGGTGGCGATTGATTTGCTGTTAGGTGACCACAATGAATATAAAGACATCTTGATGGACAAGGCTGAAAAAGCTTGGCACACTGAATGATGTCTAGACATCATAAAAATTCAATTAGTTTTCTTTAGAGCGTTGTAGGCATGTCTACAATGGCCTCTTGCATTAGAATCAAGTTAATCCGTAGGAAATTTCCCTTTTTACTATGCTTTTTTTAATTACTTTTGTTAGATTTTTTTTGTTGCATCACTGCACTCTTTTTTCCTTCAATGTACTTTAATCCCTTTGGGGTTTTCTGATAAGGTTTTTAACGAGGCGGTAATTTTTATCCTTTTTTCTTATTATACAATCTTGATAATTCAATTAAATTCATAAACTTACTATTAGTTGTTGAGTAATAACACCTTAGGATATCTGTTATGAGAATGTTGTGATTGACAAGATTTGAGCAGTATATTCTGATATGACACTTGATTGGAGCTGTGATTAATTTTAAAGGTAACATATTTAGCAGGTTCTGTATGGCAATTTTTATTGCAGTGGAGGAATTTTGTTGTCAGTGGTTCTGTTCTGGTTGTAGGAGTCTATGTTTTAGCAGGTATTGCAATCCTGTAGAAAGCAGGAGATCAGTTTTCCGATTCAGGCGTTAGTATTGTCCTATCGTAAGTGGTGTGTTGGATTTTACCGGTTATATGGCAGCAGTTGTTGTTCATGTCGAGAGTTAGAGGGGGCATAGTTTTGTTAGTGTAGTATCCTTGGGAGCGGTCAGTGATATGGTTGCATTTGTTTTGAAGTCGCTACATCTCGACATTGGATTTATTGCTGGTAAAGAGCTGCAGGGTGGTAATACTGATCATCTATTCTTCCAAGGGTGATGATGATGATATCTGCAACACTATTTCAGGTTTTGTATTGGTTTGATTATAGTTTATAGAACTATACACCAGTTTGTTATTGTTGTTTGAATTTTTGCTGTTGAGATGGAAATAGACACATTATTCATAGTGGTTGTGATTATATCTCAGAAAATATATATTATAGTGATGATTTGTATTTTTGTTGTTGAGATTGAGATATACATACATATTAATTTTGGTGATTGAGCAGGAAATAAGTTTGGTAAAAGTTCTGTTTTGATTCAAATAGCATATTAGCATATATCCAAACAAATGAAGAAAATGGTAAAACATTTGAGTTACTTTGAAGCTTAATTGCTTCTTTTAATTGTATCTTATAATAGCTTCATGTGGTTGATTGTCACTGATGAGTACCACATCAAACAAACGATTCTTATAGTTAATACTGAGGTTCTGAGTGAAACAGTGTACTAGAGGTTTTGAGAGCCACTAAATTTTATTTGTTTAACTGCAACAACCTGGCCATCTTTCAGTATTCCTTCGTGAACCACACCAAATCCACCTTCAGCCAAAAAATTTAAATCTGAGAACATGTCAGTAGCTTCTTCTATCTCTCTGTAAGAAAATCGTCTAGGAGGGTTTCAAATACAGGTGCTATATTCTGACAGTGTGAGCACAAAGGGGGAGGTATAGAGGAATTTCTACCCAAAGGAATAGGGCTATCTCGGATGCTTGAGCTGGTAATATAACTTACACTTTGAGTTTTGTTAAACACAAGTTCATCTGTTCTTTTCTCTTGATCGGAGTGTAAAAAAGTCTCAAGTAAAGTTTTAGAATTTGGAGATTTAGTCCTTTGAATCATTCTATTTTCAGCTCTTTGAAGCTTCTCGTTATGAATGTGGTTTTGAGAGATCCAAATTTCAGTGTTGTTATCACTAGTCACAGATGATGTTGGGAGTTTCCTTGAAGGGGGTGAGCCATCCCTTTCCAAATTAAAGAACAATGGTGGCTGGAAGTTGAAATCTTTTGCCTTGTTGATTGGTTTGCTTGTTCTTTTGTGTGATTCCTGGCCAATATACAGCGGGTTTTCTTTATAAACCAGAAAAGGAGATGTTATAATCTGAATATATCATGTTTTTCTAATATTTGTATTTCCCCTATAAACTACTTAGTGGCTAATCATTTTGGTTGTCATGCCAAGTTGATTGTTGCTTTATAGTATCTTGTAGTTTTGAGTGGCGATTATAATATGAATATATCATGTTTTTTAATGTTTGTATTTCCCCTATAAAGTATAAACTACTCGGTGGCTAATTATTTTGGTTGTCATGCCAAGTTGATTGTTGCTTCATCGTACCTTGTTGTGTTGTCCCTTTTTTATGCCAAGCTGATGGCTAAATTTCACATATTACGATTGCTTCAAATTCGAAAAGAAGAGATTCATTTTTGTAGTTTTTATAAAATATTTTTTATCAGCAACTGTTAACTTTTGAGATAAATACAAAACATTTTTCGAGGTTTTTTGTTGTAGAATAACTTGTCTGACTATTATAAATTTCTAAATATTTTACTGATGAAAATGTTTTCCTTAAAAAATGCACATGCAATCATGCCAGTTCATTACTAAATGATGGATTTTCATCAGGATCTTGCAGTCCATCAATAAACTTGCTTGCCTTGTTTTTGACACTGCCAAATTTTGTACATTATGATACCAATAAAAAAGTCTTGTTTACTTGATCTCAGAAAATGACGAAGAGCAGCCCAGCAGCCCATCAGTGAAGAAGTCAGAAGAGAAAGGTGTTACACTTGTACATGAAGTGAAGTGTAAGCTTTATGTGAAGGTTTGTATCTTAATATTTAGGTCAGCATATGTATTTTTCTACTCTTGTTTCAATTCAACTTGATTTGGTTCCCTTGATATGTTCAGTCAAGTGATCCAACTGATAAGGATGTATGGAAAGATAAAGGAATGGGCCATCTGTCCATTAAATGCAAAGAGGGGGTTACTAAGGCTACAAAAGAGTCCAAACCTACAATCATTGTTTGAAATGAGGTTTGTTTGTTTTATAAGCTCTTCAGTGAATTGGCCTAAATGTAATTTCTAGGCTTTTAGCTTTTTCATTGAGAATTTCACTTATTGCTTCAGTTTCTGTTACCTTTAACAATGGCAGGTAGGAAAAATTCTTCTCAATGCCTTGTTGTTCTAAAATCAATTGCCACAATTTTCACATGCCAATTCCCTTAAAATTACACTGCTGAACTTATGGATTAAATTATCACACAATTCCAAGCGCATAATAAGTCTTGGACAAAATCAACCTTCCAGCATTAATTCAATAAACTTTTCCAATATGTCCACTTGTCAGAATTGTACTGAGATTGCTGAGGCAGAATGTAGGTGCGCTTTAGTGGCACAGTTGCTGGATCAATCTCACCGATGTAGTATTTTTCCATCATTTCTCTAGCAGAATCACTATGTCCCACATCTACATAATCATGAGTAAAATAAATCACTTATTATCATTTGGTTTCTCTTATTATTTATAAATTTAATATGAAACCTAATATTATCTTCACTTGAACAGAGCCTGGAGTGATATATATGATAACAAACTAGCTGGAAGGAGCACATCAGTTATGGATTGGTGTGGATGGTTTTCTACCCATCCAAAGGAAAATGGTTATCTAACATTGATTCATCAAGCATTATTAATACTAAATAAATTTCATTTGTTCACCTACCTGATGGGTAGGAAATTCAATTATTTTTCCCATGTAACTATATTGGTTGTTCTATAATATAGAAAACAAAATATCCACATTCTATAGATACTTTGAAACCATACAAGAGGATAGAAACCTTAGCAGACAACAGTTACTTGTAAATGACCTACAAATATATTACAGGGTTATATAAAAGTTCATCTTGCATTGTTATATGTCATTCCTATTGTCTTTCATCACATTGTTGCAATATTTTCAAAGCATTTGATTTGTGTAAAAGTTCCGAAATGGATTAATGAGATGAAAATGCGTTTTTTTTTTTCAAAATAGTTTTGATAACAATAAAGAGTATTTCAGTCACTTGTAATTCTCTTGATGTCACAACTTTTCTGTAAAACTGAACTATATTATCAATATTGTATTAAACCCCTTTCAGATAATGATACAATGGAGAACTGAGTAAAGATAAAACTCAAAAGGTATATATGATGCTAAAAAAATAACAAAGAATGGTTATACATGAATGATGTTCATGTATATGAATCATATATGTAGGACAAACCTTTACATCACTATAACAATCGACAAGACTTTTCACGGTACAACAAACTTGCATCAACCAAAGAGAAGACTGAAAATAACTATGCCAACAAGGTCTGTGCTTTTAAGGATGCTAAGAAATTGCGAGTCAGTTCATGTTAAATTACCATCCATTTAATCTATTGGTTATTTCTGCCTATGCGAAGACTCCGCGTACCATACCTTCTAAGGATCATGAGGGCTGCTGCAACAAGATGGACACCTCCAACGAAAAAGCCCCACCACAACATTACAAAACCGGAAAAAATCGACGGGTAAACACATTTGAGAACTGCTAACAGATGAATAACAAACAACCATGTGATGTCTGCTAATGCTACCACCTCCCAACTATACTACTCAAAGCACACACCCGCTGCCACTAAACATGCCCATTCAGTTGAAAAACCAGAAGGTTATTCCCAATTTTGAGTTCCAAAACTTTATATGAAAGAATAATATTTGAGCTAGAAGATATCCTCATTATCACAAAGTTAAGACAAGCAAAATCCATCCACTGCGTGCGTGTTAACAAGCAATGGCAATAGAAATATATATGAGAAGCAAAGTTGGTTTTGGAAAATTAAAATAAAAGGACTGGGGCGAGGGGGATTCGAACCCCAGTCCTTTCGCTTGCAAATACTTAAACGTTCCTCCATTGACCAGCGGTGCTACGCCCTCATCTGATAAATGGAATGAACCTAATAATATATAAAACAAAACAACCTTCATGGGCCAGAAACGCGCCATGGCTGCAGCAAGCTTGGCAAGATGACTTGGTTTTGGCTCAATTACGTGAACATCCATAACTTTCTCAAAACTTAATGAAAATGGATTATTCAAAAAAGGAAATCGTGTATTTTTTCACAAGGATCATGATGGTGTCCTTGGTTTTTTCTAATTATGCCTATAGTTAAAAACCCGATAGTGTTTCCAAATTAGGCTTAAATTTGCATTTTGAGAGGTGCAGTCTAATACAGTGAGATTCCAACATGTTTAAGGGATTAGACATGACACATACAACATGTTTAAACTGTGCACACTCAAGCAAGGCGCATCAAGATTGCAACTATCCGAGCTACACACACACGGCATGATGAAACTCAGAGGCTTTTGGATCAGAACTAAACACAAGGCAAGGACTGTATATGATGCTGCAGATGATTTCCAATAAAAATTCTCCCGTCTATCATACGTCCTCATCAGCAATAGGAAAAACTTTCAGTGAAATAATACTCCGTACCATCTTGAATAATTCGGTTGGAAGAATCGGCCAAGGAAATGTAAATCGAGGACGCACCTTCAGAACTATCAGTCTGATGCACTTTGTAACACCCCCTTTCTATACCCCCAAATAATCACATAATCATTTAGGCACATATTAAAAATTTCGTCAGAGTATAATTATAAACATGGTATAAAAGAGGTATGTCACATCAATTATGAAATTAAAACATACGACACCTGCTCATCACATTGATATGCAACAGTGGGGTAACTTTGCAACAGAGGAACTTTGTCCTTACACCCACATTTCAATATTTAGAATAAAAGCGGAAAATCTAAACATTGAACCACATTCAAACATATATATACAGAGATATATACTTCACCAACATAATTCATGTTTACATCAACATTTATCCACAAGATACATGTACAAATGTATCACAAAAGAATAACATACAACCTAGCTACCCGGTGCTACATATCAGAGCCAACCGACCAAAAGAATGAAGACACGCTCCACAAAAAGACCTCCAGCATACCTACTCTGCAATGCCTCATAGAGCATTATAAAACAGCAGAAGGGTGAGAAATATTATCATAATAACAATGCATATAATTATATATATAACAGCATAAACTTACACATATTTCACATTCTCACCACAATTCATCACAACTCACTTACATACATCGCAATGTATCCATATATGTATAAAACCAAGCATACACATCAGGCATACTTTCACACTCCTTATCATTCCACATAAATATACACAAATGTCTATTCACCAATGCATCATTTAAAGATGAGAAATGCAAATCATAGAGACCGACTCACGACTCTATGCAAATGCAATGCGGTACCGACTCAATCATCTCAAGTTCACTCAGGAACTTCTGCTGGAACCATCGCTCGTTACCAAAGTAACTCCCCGTCGGGCCTACGATGTTCACCCACCGCTCACACCTCCACCAAGAGAGGCTCACAGTGTTTATGGATCGCTCACACCTCCACCGAGAGAGGCTCACGACCCGATTGCTCACACCTCAACCAAGAGAGGCTTACAATCCGATTGCTCACACCTCCACCAAGAGAGGCTCACAATCGTCTATAACCATCACTCACACCTCCACCGAGAGAGGCTCACGACCCGATTGCTCACACCTCCACCAAGAGAGGCTCACAATGTTATAGCAGATTCTCATTAGAATCCCTCAACACAAGAATGTACATCATTATGCTACACATGATAATGACTCAAGACATTCTTGAAATGCATACATATTCACAATATATAATGCATTCATCTCATACAATCACATACAATCTATATACATTCACATCAATGCACTATTGTATGATTCACAGTCAAACACACATGCAAAACGGCAAAAGTCGCTAAATAACACTATTCCTGACTTTTTCGACTTATAAAATCAGCCAACAGTTTCCACACCATCATACTCATAAAGTTCAACTCAATAGCTTTTCAACGGTATAAAGAACGCCTAAATCGGAGTTACGGTTCGAGAATTATGAATCGTTACAAGAAAAGAAAATTATATGAAAAAGAACAAAAGCGCCCGGCGACAGGGGAGTTTCGCCCGACGACGCTTCATCTTCGCCTTCGCTTCGCCCGGCGAAGGAGGGGCGAAGGAATTCCCCTCAAACGTGAATCAAACCAGTAACTTGGCACCCTCGCGCCTCTTAATTTCGCCCGGCAAAGACTCGAACCGCCCGACGCTCTGGGCCTTTCGCCCGACGCTTCACACCAGAAGCAGAAATTCTGCTTCGTTTTCACTGTTCCAAAACCCTCCAAAACTCCATTTTCTCCCCCAACGGCAAACATACTAAATCCATCTCGAAGTCTTTACCATAAATGGTCAAAGGACAACTCACATAAACCAAGGAAGTAGTTACTGACCCCATTGCTGGAGTATCAATAACCATCTTACCATCCATCACAGACAATGCAAGATTCAAACGCTTCGCACACTCAGACGAAACAAACGATGAGTCGCTCCCGTATCAATAATGGCAACTAAAGGTGAACTATTAATAAAACAAGTACCTTTAATCAGACGGTCGTCACTGGAAGTCTGAGTTCCTGCCAGAGAAAATACCTTCCCACCGGATAAAGCTTTCTTCGGATTCGGACACTTTGGGCTAATGTGACCAATTTCCCCACAGTTATAGCACTTTACCACATTCCTTCTACAATCTGTAGTAGCATGCCCCAGGCCTCCACAGTTAGAACATTTCACCACAGCCTTCCCACACTCAAATGATTTATGACCCATTTCACCATACTTGTAACACTTAATGGGACCAGAACCTCCTCCTCCAGATCTCCTCTCGAAGTTTCCCCTATGCTTGCCCTTCCTCTCATTCAAACTTTTATAATGTGTAGAACGAGCCTTGCTATCCTCCTCGAAGATTCTACAACATTCCGTCAAATCCGAAAACCTTCTTATCCTTTGATATCCCACAGCTTGTTTAATCTCAGGACGTAAACCATTCTCATACTTTATGCACTTGGAGAACTCAGCAGTAATCGCAGCATAGTGAGGATGGTATTGAACCAACTCCACAAACTTAGCAGTATAGTCCACCACAGACATACTACCTTGTTTCAGTTCAAGAAATTCCATCTCCTTCTTTCCCTTCACACTTTCAGGGTAATACTTTCTCAAGAATTCAGTACGAAATAAATCCCAAGTTACTTCTTCATCATCCACCTCAAGAACTTCACGCATACCGACCCACCAATCGTCGGCTTCTTCCTTCAGCATGTGAGACCCAAGCCTCACCTTATTCTCCTCCGCACAGTCCATAACTCTGAAGATTCTTTCAATCTCTTTCAACCAAAGTTGAGCACCATCGGGATCAAATCTCCCTTTGAAGACCGGTGGTTGATTCTTCCTGAACTCGTCATTAGCATTCACGTTCGGTGCACCTTGCACCGCCCTAGCCATTGCTTCCAAAGCAGCAACCATCGCATTGTCGTTCCTACCAGCCATATTCTAATCATTCCCAAAGATAACAACAAAGTTAAATAACAATTCAAACAATACGACAACAAGACAGACACGACTGACTCAACTCTGGCTCTGATACCACTTAATGTAACACCCCCTTTCTATACCCCCAAATAATCACATAATCATTTAGGCACATATTAAAAATTTCGTCAGAGTATAATTATAAACATGGTATAAAAGAGGTATGTCACATCAATTATGAAATTAAAACATACAACACCTGCTCATCACATTGATATGCAACAGTGGGGTAACTTTGCAACAGAGGAACTTTGTCCTTACACCCACATTTCAATATTTAGAATAAAAGCGGAAAATCTAAACATTGAACCACATTCAAACATATATATACAGAGATATATACTTCACCAACATAATTCATGTTTATATCAACATTTATCCACAAGATACATGTACAAATGTATCACAAAAGAATAACATACAACCTAGCTACCCGGTACTACATATCAGAGCCAACCGACCAAAAGAATGAAGACACGCTCCACAAAAAGACCTCCAGCATACCTACTCTGCAATGCCTCAAAGAGCATTATAAAATAGCAGAAGGGTGAGAAATATTATCATAATAACAATGCATATAATTATATATATAACAGCATAAACTTACACATATTTCACATTCTCACCACAATTCATCACAACTCACTTACATACATCGCAATGTATCCATATATGTATAAAACCAAGCATACACATCAGGCATACTTTCACACTCCTTATCATTCCACGTAAACATACACAAATGTCTATTCACCAATGCATCATTTAAAGATGAGAAATGCAAATCATAGAGACCGACTCACGACTCTATGCAAATGCAATGCGGTACCGACTCAATCATCTCAAGTTCACTCAGGAACTTCTTCTGGAACCATCGCTCGTTACCAAAGTAACTCCCCGTCGGGCCTACGATGTTCACCCACCGCTCACACCTCCACCAAGAGAGGCTCACAGTGTTTATGGATCGCTCACACCTCCACCGAGAGAGGCTCACGACCCGATTGCTCACACCTCCACCAAGAGAGGCTCACAATCCGATTGCTCACAATCCGATTGCTCACACCTCCACCAAGAGAGGCTCACAATCTTCTATAACCATCACTCACACCTCCACCGAGAGAGGCTCACGACCCGATTGCTCACACCTCCACCAAGAGAGGCTCACAATGTTATAGCAGATTCTCATTAGAATCCCTCAACACAAGAATGTACATCATTATGCTACACATGATAATGACTCAAGACATTCTTGAAATACATACATATTCACAATATATACATGCATTCATCTCATACAATCACATACAATATATATACATTCACATCAATGCACTATTGTATGATTCACAGTCAAACACACATGCAAAACGGCAAAAGTCGCTAAATAACACTATTCCCGACTTTTCCGACTTATAAAATCAGCCAACAGTTTCCACACCATCATACTCATAAAGTTCAACTCAATAGCTTTCCAACGGTATAAAGAACGCCTAAATCGGAGTTACGGTTCGAGAATTATGAATCGTTACAAGAAAAGAAAATTATATGAAAAAGAACAAAAGCGCCCGGCGACAGGGGAGTTTCGCCCGGCGACGCTTCATCTTCGCCTTCGCTTCGCCCGGCGAAGGAGGGGCGAAGGAATTCCCCTCAAACGTGAATCAAACCAGTAACTTGGCACCCTCGCGCCTCTTAATTTCGCCCGGCGAAGACTCGAACCGCCCGGCGCTATGGGCCTTTCGCCCGACGCTTCACACCAGAAGCAGAAATTCTGCTTCGATTTCACTGTTCCAAAACCCTCCAAAACTCCATTTTCTCCCCCAAAACACTTCCAACAGCAAAACAATTCATAGCAATGATTCAAAAACATATGGAGATTATGCAACCCAATTTATATCGATTTCTATCCGCGAAAACATCGATTTCTACCATTTTCTACACCAATGGGTTTATACCCCAAAACTCATGAAAATCACCAAAATCGACAATACAATCATACATAATCACATACATTGCTAAGATAACAAGATTTCACACCCTTACCCGGATTCCAACTTGCTCTGTGATTGATCTTGATGAATTTTCCTAGTTTTCCTCTTTTCCTCTTCTTTTCTCTTCCTTTTTCTCTAATTCCCTTTTCTATCTCCCCTCTATCTTTTTCTTTCTATTTCTTTTCTATATCTTTCTTTTTCCACTCACAATCAATTTAATTCATTTTCTCATAAAATTCAACACTTAAACACTTTTCTAACAATTTTACTAAATTTCTAATTTATCATTAATTGAGAAATGTCTAAAATACCCTCCACTATAATTTCCCCGAAAACTCTCAAAACGATAAAATAACATTTAACATACCAAATCCACAATTAAAATAATTTATCACCCAATTAAAATAAAAGACTGAACAAAATGGGAATAATTGGAATCAGGGCGTTACACACTTCCTACTGCCAATTCACAAACCGTTTGCCTCGCTCAACTGAGACCTGAGCTAAATAACTCACCAAAAGTCTTACTCCAATGCTGGAAATAAGCCACCTGCCATACTGACTTGGAAGAGCGCTGTTAACACCAGGAAAACACCAACTCAGATTCAATCAAACAACTGAACAAATCACCCTGACCATGGTATATATTAACATCATGTTTCAATATTTAAACACATAACACTTAACATACCAACATTTGTCAAATAAATCTCATCTTATCAGGAAGATTAACAAAGCAGTCATAACTCCCTATTCATTTTACATATATCAACTCACACCATCATTTCAAACTAAGTCAGTTTATACATCATTACAAAAAAATGGTCACTAATAGTCAACATCAAACTATAGCAGTATGTGAATGTAACTATGCTAGTGTCTTACTCATGGCCTTTTCATTTTTATTATTTATCTTCATTATGAGAAAAGGGATGTTGGAGTATATGGTTGGAAGACAATTAGTAAGGAATGGAAAAATGATATACGTCTTAATTTTATACCATTCAAAATTTAGATAATGTAAGTTAAAATAAATGAAACTTTTTACCAGTATCTACATGACTCTATGTAACATAAATGGAACTTTTTGTCTTTGGTGAGTTTTGGAAAGAGTTCAGTATTTTTCTTATGTAGTTTCATATTTATAGCAGTGATGGCATTAGAGGCATCATAAGTCTTTGTCACAAGTGTGTTGAGGACAACAAACATGAAGATTTTGTCTTGTATTCTACTAAAATTATCATTTCATTATTAAAATTTTGGCTTTAGACATTTTCTTATCATTTTAATATATATTGCTTTATGTTGCAGCAGTGTCAAATACGAGCCACCTGTGAATGGTACTAGTCAGTTATCAGCATTTGCTATTACTGAAATTAAGGTTTTATTTCGTTTCTTTGTACGCTTATTTATTTTAGGTGGCCTGAAGAGTGCTTGTTACAAGAATTATATGCTGAAACCACACATCCCACCAATATGATGCTAACAGTAGGTTATACTTTCATATCCGCGAACTTAAAGAGGTGAAATCGAAAACGAGAACCTCTGTAAAGATTAAGAATTGCTTCGTGTGGCGGCGACGACAACAACACTCTGACCGAATTGTTTGCCGAAAATGGAACAGAATTGTAAATAGGTTTGCAGAGAATGGAACAAGATTGTTTTTCACTGCGTGATGAAGAACATGAAACGTGATGAAAAGAGGAAAGGTAAAACCTAAAGTAGAATAAAAATATTACGGAGTTTAGAAATAGAATTGATTTGATTTTAAAGAAAAATCAATTTTAATTTATTTTAAAATCTTACTAAAAATAAGAAATCATTTTAAAATTTTAATTCCATGTGAATCATGTTATGTATCCTCACTTTTATTAGATTGAATCTAAACCATCCATTTAATCTATTGGTTATTTTTATGTGATTCACCGGTGAGGGACTTAATTGAGCCCTCACCCTAGACTTAACCTTATTTTCTAAGAGAAGCTTTTATTATTATTTTTTTTAACAAACAAACCATATAAACTAGACACTTTTCCTCATATGCCTTGAGCTACCACAAATGAGAACTCATATTCTCTTCATAGAGCCAAGACACTTTTCCTGTAAAATCAACAAGATAAACTAGGTACCCAATCTTCATTGGGTCCTTGAGGATAAGTGAAATATTGGTTGCATTTAGACAACCATTGATAAATGCATTTAGGAACTAAAAACCTCTTTATTTTTCATTTAGTAATGATATGACCTTTCACACAACAACAATGACAATTCAAGTTTAGAAGTAATTTATTAGAGCTATTTGTATCCTTTTCAATAAGAAGCTCCGTTTCTTCTTCATCCTAATTTTCATCGTCACTAGTTGAAGGTAGAGAAAACACAAGAAATGGGGGTTTGAATTATGTTTGTAGAAAACATTTCCCTTTTAAAATTCTGATCACTCTAATGATGAAAGCTATAGAATGCAGTGAAGAATAAATTGACACAATCAATTTATCCAGGTTCGCCTTCAACAAGGCTAATCCTATCCAACCCGCAAGGTGATTTTCCTTAAACAATGACTTAATCCACTATAACCAAACTGATTATAATTGCACGGGCAAACATCCGGTGACTAACAAGCAAGCAATGATACGTTCAGTGATCTTAATAGATATAACGTTCATTGACCTCTATCAAGAATCAGACCAACCAGGTCATCCAAGAGGATTTCCACACAATGATATCCGTTATTGATCTCTCAAGAGTTCAGACCTTTACTCGGTCCCCTTAGAGATATAACTACCATTGACCCAAGAAGATCTGACCAACCTGGTCTCTAATCAGGATTTCCACAATGACACGCAACCATTGTCTTCTTGAGCTTCAGACCTTCACTCGGTCACTCAAGGAACACTTCATTGACACGTTCAGTGATCTTAACAGATATAACGTTCAATGACCTCTATCAGGAATCAGACTAACCAGGTCATCCAAGAGGATTTCCACAATGACCCGCAACCATTGTCATCTTGAGCTTCAGACCTTCACTCGGTCACTCAAGGAATCAATCAACAACCGTTTATAGGTTTGTGTTTACATGATTGCTTCTTCTAAGCATATTACACAAAGTATTGAGCACATATTGTTTAACACATCTCTGAGTAACAACTCTAGTGTTAAGACAATTTACATGAAGAATCTAAAAACATATAACACAATCTGAGCAGCAGCTCTTGTGTTCATTACATTGATTTACAAAGATGTATATGATAGTTTGTTGAGTAGCATCTTGTAGTGTTCTTCTTCTTCATCTTCTTTGTTGAGCAAGCTACGAGCAACAACTCCTTGTTTCTTCATATTTCTGCCAAGATGTATGTGATGAGTAGTTGAGTAGCATCTTGTAGAAATCTTCTTCTTCTTCTTCAAGCAAGTTACGAGCAACAAATCCTTGCTTCTTCATATCTCTGCCAAGATGTATATGATTGTTTATATGAGGAACATCTTGTAGAAATATTCTTCTTCTTCTTCAAGCAAGTTACAAGCAACAACTCCTTGCTTCTTCATATCTCTTCCAAGATGTATATGATTGTTTATATGAGGAACATCTTGTAGAAATAATCTTCTTCTTCTTCCTTTCTTTTCTCTCTTTTCTATTTGATTGACTTCGGCGTGTGTTGGCATAACAGCTTTAAACAACTTCAGTATCCATGGCTTTCCAGCTAGTGGAACCAACACTTTACTTTAATTCGTTACTCTTCTTTTATAGCCTTGAAGAGAGACGTTGAGAGAATATAAAAATCATTCTCTTTCTCAACGGTTAGTTTTTAACGGATAGATAAAGGTGTAGGTGTTTGGTCAGTACGAAAATGTCACTTCTCATAGCCTGCAACTTTTCAACGATAACTTCTTATTTTCTCTAATTGATGTTCTTCTAAATATAAGTACTAAGCTTGTGAGAAGAGATCCGTTTGAAGGATAGAAAGGTAAATGGAAATTCAGTCATTTGTTCCCAACGGTCACTGTGTGAGTGATAGACACAATAGTACGAAATGACTGTCCTTATGCCACCCTAGCAGAGTAGTGGTCACAGACACTTTATGTACCTTTTGTTCACCAACACACGTTAACCATTTTGATCTTCTTCTGTCGTCAGAGGCTTATGATAATTTGAATGTTTGAAGCTTGGTGTAGAAGGATCACTCTTAAGTCTTTAGAGCCTAAGTCTTCGAGTCTTCAGAACTTGTCCAATCAGAACATTGTCTTCAGAGTCTTCAGCACTTGGTCTTAAGAACTTGTTTTTCTTCATATCATTAGAACTCGTTCAGCAGAACCTTGTCTTCATAATCTTCAGAACTTGGAACATAAAAGCAAAGCTTTAGAAGGCCTCCAAAGCTTACTCACAAAGTCACGATCAAAACCTCTTATACTAACGTTCCTTAGAACCGTTGCACAAGACGTATTCTAGAATCTTGACTTTAACTGTAACACGTAACCAAATGTTTTCTTCCAGAGTGTTCATGTTCAGAACCTGATGATGTCACACGCCCTTGTATCAGTGTTGGAACATTACAGTAACAGCTACACACTAGAACGAAACCATTAGAGTATACAAATGTTATCTACGATAACATGTAAAGTTATCATCAAAACCTAAGGCCAGATGTAGAATCAATTCTTGTTCTTACAATCCCCCCCCCCCTTTTGATGATGATAAAATCATGTATTTTGATAGAATAATTTATACAGGGTAATCACCGTAACCGACACATTCAGAGTTAAGCTCTCTGCTCCCCCTGAATCTGTTAATCCCAAAATTTCATTTATGCTTGTTCAGAGTCTCCCCTTGAGCCCAAGACTCACAAAATAAATTTTGAGTTTCCAGAACATAAAGATAGAGAAGGAATACTTCCCTACGTTGTCTCATCAGAGTCTGACTAGAACACTTAGTCTTCATCTCAGAACCTGGTTACTATCAGAACTTGATGATGAATCAAAACTTGATTTTGAGCCTGATTGGATGATGCCACGCATCAAGGTATCAACACTTCTATTCCTTGATTATTTCATATCATGATCAAAACATTATACTTATGGAGAAGTTCACTACTTTTGAAGTATTAGAGTTTGATATGATAGATTTCATCTCTCATGCTTTCAGACAGTTCACAACTTCTGAAAAGATCATTCGTTTCAAAAGGCATACGTTGCAGAAGAGTATCAGAGCATGTATCTGAATAGCATCCTTGTATCAGATATTTACTTGACTTGCTTTCAATGAGATCTCAACTTCTGTAGCTTTATGTCTGAAATTCATATTTTCAGAAAGTTTACAACTTCTGAATACTATGATATCAAGCAAGATTACCTTAACTTAAAAAAAATAAGTGGGATGTTAAATACTCATCCACTCTATAGGTTAAAGCCCAAATCGTTTTTTTAATGGTAGACACATTAAGGAGAAATTAACTTGCCACCCTCCATATTATACATGCCAACCCCCCCCCCCCCCCCCCCCCCCCCCTAAATTTCATTATTCCCAAAATATCCTTTCATTATTTACTCTAGTTTTTTAACTTTTGTCACAAAATTTTTACCATTGGTCAAAAGAGTAAAAAAACAAAATTTCCGGTACGCTAAGCAAATTTCCGGTACCCATTTTGGTCGCTTACCGGAAATTCTGTACATTTTACAAATTTCCGATAGCGATTTACCAGAAATTTCGAAATTTCAGGTTGCGATTTACCGGAAATTTTAAAATTTTCGTAGAATTTTCAAAAGTCATCATACGTACCAGAAATTACATAAATTTCTGGTAGAAAACCTTTACCGGGAATTTGAAATTTTCGGTATGTCTGCAGATGAAAATTATATCTTTGCGGTCCTAAACCGGCAACTTCATCTTCCTCTACGGATTCATGTACAGATCTTACGCAGTTCTTCATCACAAATACCGTATGTTTCCTATTTAATTTACACAATTTTTAATTTTTAATTGTAAATTAATGAAGTTTACTAATTATATGTTGTTGTAATTGTTAGATTTTTTAATCACGAGCTAAAGTTCTAGAGTGGACACAATCTACTAGTAAAAATCATGGTATTGCTGTTGTTACAATTCGGTCAGATTCTGCTAATGGAGTACGAGGGAGGAAGGATAAATTGATTATGGGTTGTGACAGAGGATGAAATTACAAAAAGAAAAATGAATCTGCGAAACCTTCTGATGGCAACTATACTCTGAAGGTTAGATGCCCATTTAGGTTGAGATCTGTTCCAAGGGGTATCGGTTGGAAGGTGATGGTTAGATGTGGGATGCACAATCATAAACTAGATACAAATTTGAAAGGCGATGACATATTGGGCCGTCTAAAAGATCATGAAAGAAAGTTTGTGAATGACATGACGAAGTACAACATGGCACCAAGGTATATCATTTCTGCTTTGAAAGACAAAGATCCAGAAAATCTCACGAGTATTGCCTAGGTATATAAAGCTAGAGCAACATACAGATTGGGCAAGAGAGGTGCAATGACAGAAATTCAAATGTTATTGAGCCTTATTCACCAAGAGAAATACATGTGTTGGACTAGAAATAGGGAGAATTCGGATATTGTGGCTAATATCTTCTGGACACATCCTGACTCTGTGAAGTTGTTGAATATGTTTCCTCTGGTGTTAATTTTTGATTGCACATACAAGACAAATAGGTAAGAATTTTGCTTCTCTCATCCTATAATATGTTGAGTGGGCTGGTTGATTATGTTCATTTTGATCGTGCAGGTACCGGCTACCACTGCTGGAGATTTTTTGGTGTTACATCAACAAAATTGACGTTTTCAGTTGCTTTTGCCTATTTGGAACATGAAAGGGAGGAGAACTTCACATGAGCACTACAAAAGCTCAAAGAGTTGTTCTATTCAGAGAAATTGCTGCCGAATGTTGTGGTGACGGACCGGGAACTTGCATTAATGAATGCCATTGATTCCGTGTATCCAAATGCAACTCATATGTTGTGTACATTCCATATTTCAAAAAACGCGAGCATGAAATGTAAAGAGTATGTGAAATCAGAAACACAAGAACATGTCATGGATCAATGGAACAACATCATGTATTCAAATACAGAAGACAAGTGTTATGTACATCTAAACCACTTCGAGAGTGTTTGTGGTGATATTCCATCATTTGTCAAGTATGTGAAAGAAACATGGTTAACACCATATAAAGAAAGATTTGTATTTGCATGGACTAACGAAATCACTCATTTAGGGAACACAACAACAAACAGGTACATTGGACTAACAGAAAATATGTTTATGTTTAGATATTAATTTGAAAGTTGTTTAGATAATATGTTCATGAATTTTAGGGTGGAGTCTGCATATTGGAGACTAAAGAACTTGTTGACTACAAGTCGTGGTGATTTATATCGAAGTTAGGATGCTGTGAACACAATGTTGAAGTTGCATCTAGGTTCCATCAGAGTGTCATTTCAAAAAAGTATCGTCAACATTGAGCATCGGTATAACACTCAATTATATTCTAAATTGCACAGTTTTGTCTCAAGACAATGTATACAACTCATTGGAAAGGAACTAGAAAGAGTAAAATTTGTTGGTACAAGCAAGGAGATGTGTGATTGTTACACTAGAACAACACATGGGTTACCGTATACGTGTCAGCTTGTTGGTTTCCAAGTTTTAGGCACCCCTATACCTTTGGAATCAATTAATGAATTTTGGACGAAATTGCACATTTTAGAACATGATGTGAGTCCTGATGAGAGTAAGTGGGATTTAGAAGAAGAGTGTGAAGAGTTGAAGAGATATTTCAGTACTTTGGATATTGTGGGCCAGATGGTGTTGAAGAAAAAAGTTCGTGATCTAACCTATCCATCCACTACTTCAATGTGTCCACCACCGGTGAAGTACAAGCCAAAGAGGGGAGTTAAGAAAAGTAGAAAGGGTGAGGAGATTGATGTGCATCGTGATCCTAGCCAGTGGGAATATGCTGATTCTTCGCAGGGGAGTCAGACTTCAAAGAGATCATGCACAAAACCAAGTGGAAGTCAATCGTCAACCATGCCGATTGGTAAGCAACCTTCTACGAAGACTGCAAGAGCTGAGTACTTGTCACAGTTTCCTGCTTTCTTTCATACATACATTGATGACATTATTGATGTTGAACCGGATGACAACTGTGGTTTCCGTTGTATTTCATCTTTTTTAGGATGGGGGTAAGATGCATGTTATTCAGTTCGAAAGCAGTTGGATACTCAAGTCCATCAACATGCTGACTTGTTTTCCAAGTTGTTCTATGACACTCTCTCTGTTGTTAGGACTTCATTACAAGTAAATCACTTGGGTGTCCAGGGTAAGGAGAAATGGATGTCGATTCCTGATATGGGTTATCCTATTGATTCTAGATATAATGTTGTATTTGTTTCCCTTTCCATGAGACTTAACATAACATTTTTCCCACTTTTCATAGCTCCACCCCTGTACACGAGTCGGCATACAATCATTGTTGTTGGTTTTGTCAACGATAATAATTGGGTTCAGGTAAAGTTGAAACCCGATTGTCCACTGCCTCCCGTCACTAAACGTTGGAGGGAGAATTGTTCTAATGATGCAAAAGCATGTGAATCAGCATATACGGGTCGCTTCAGGCATTGGGAAGAATTGTCTAGGTCGTGATTATAGTTTTTTGTAATGTACTTATGTATGACATTTATTCTATTTATATATTAAGTCGGTTCGCTATTTCAATGTGTATTTTATTCAAATTAAAAGTTAAGAAAAAAATTTCAGTCCTAGTACCGGAATTTGTAATTTTCAGTTTTTTTCCACACACCGAAAATTTGAAATTTTCGGTTACTTACATATGAGACGGTAAAAAATGCAAATTCCACAAAATTTCTGGTATTTTGATGAAATTTCCGGTACGGAACCGGAAATTTAAAAAAAACCGGTATATTTCAGGGGCAATTTTATAAATGTGCCAGGACTGGGGGTGCCATGTATAATATGAGGTGGCAAGTTAATTTCTCCACATTAAGGTGCAACAATATAAAAACCCGGCCCATATCACAAATTAGGTTTTGGCACCGTTTCTCGTTATTTTGAAGTTTTGCATTCACAGCTCCTTTCTCACTCAGTCTCCCTCCGCAAATCACTTCACCACCGCCGCTTCAGCCACCGTCTCAATCCTCCTCAGCCAAAATCGAAGCTCTAAAATCTTCCCTGAGACATTACTGAAGTTCACAATATCTTGTAAATTTCAAGTTTCAACTTCCTCTTTCTTAATAAAATACGTGTTTACATTACATTAATGAACGAACCTTTATTCTTCAGGACATAGAATGGGGAAAAAAGGAGGAGGGAAAAGCTACCAGAAGAAAGACGTAACAAACGCTACCACAAGTTCCCGACGCGACCGCCATGTGTTTTCTACTCAAGACATGGACGACGAGATTGATGCCTGTAACCGTTTTTTCTTATGCTGATTGAAAAATTGATTATAAGTTATTTTTATAGTTATAATTTGATAACATCTGTTTTACGCGATTATTATGAATTTGGCTTCGATGATCTTTATTTGCAGTTCATAAGCAGAGGGATATTGTTCCATTTGATATAAATGCTGATTCTGGAGAATCTGATGAAGATGATGAAATACCTATTTTTGATTCTAAGGATAGTGAAGATGATGATAGTGAAGATTTGAATATTACAATAAATTTCTAATAAATTGTAAATTATATTTTATATTTTAAATAAATTACAAAATGATTGTTTATAGTCCAATAGTAGTACTTCATATAAATTAAAATTAGTTTCTTTATTTCCAAATTTCTAAATTTTATTTTATTTTATTTAAATATAAATATAAGTATTTATATTCTAGCACCTATATGTCTTACTGTTTGCTGCATACACAATGAATACATATGTATAGGCTCTACTAGAGAGTTTAATTCGCTTCGGATCCAGAATTTTGACCTAAGCTAACATCCCCAAGCTCTAAAGTAAGTCAAGTTTTGTTGTCTTATCTCATAAGGAAAGATCTTATTTTTAGACTTGAGAACTATATTCTGAACATATTGAACAATCAATACAATTTCCCCCCACCCGTGAGGAGAAGCACCAGTATTCAACCTAATTGCAATAATAAGTTCAATAAGAGTTCTATTCTTTCTATCTGTTTTACCATTTATTCAATATCTATAATATAAGAAAATTAGATGTTCTGGAAATCACAAAAACAACATTTTCTCTTTGCCCTCCACATCATCAAATTAGGGGCATTTTGTGTCAAAAATTTACTTTTTGCAACCATATTGTACAATTGGTTCTATGTCAAACATACTTACTTTCATTTGTGTACAATTGCAAACTCATTTGGTTTTTGTAGTTCAAGTACAACTAAGTGGTAAATATTAAATTATTAAATTTGAATTCCAACCCATTTTTTGGCTGTACAGTACCACCCCCTAACACTACTACTTTCTGAAATGCGCAGGTCTGCTACCACAAACACACTCAACCTCTGTTCTCTCTCATCTCAACCCTCTTCTCTATACACATTCTTCATCTCAACCTTTTGTTACCTCTCAACTTTCATCTTCTTCCACCATCTACTTCTGATAATCAAGTTCAACGAAGCCGCGCACGGGTTCAACTTCAAGATGGCTTGACCGTTTGAAAATATCAAAGACATCAATGAAAGCAAGGAACTCTGGAAAATAGCTGTTAGAGTTCATTACAAATTGAGTGTTGTCTCCAGGAATAAGGAGCACTTCAAAATTATTCTGATTGATAAAGAAGTAAGCATGTTATCCGAAAAGCTATCCTGATTCATTTGAATAAATGTTTTTGCTTTCCTGTTTTTAGGGTTCACATGAACTGTTTTACATTTCTCTGATGTTTGTGTATCCTGGTTTTATCACTTTTTTCATTTAAGAGTAATGTTTGGTTTTATGATAAATGTTTGGCTTTATGTTATATGTTTGGTTTTAGTATACATGTTTGATTTTATGATACCTTTTTTGGTTTTATGTATACATGTTTGGTTTTATAATACCTTTTCTTGATGAGTAATGTTAACTTAGATTACATAATGGAAAAAAAGGAAAAGAGACTACCAAGACATCAACAATCACTCCAACTCATAAGACCAATCAGTATATGCAAAACACAAATATATGCAAAATACATATATAAATTCATTATTTGAATATATTCAAACACAAATAATAATAGAACCAAAACAAATTCAACCTTTCATATATAGATTCATTATTTGAATATGCATATCGATTCCTTCTCTTCCATTTGCGTTAACTCGAACTGCCTCTTGTGAGTTTGTAACCTCACCACTTTGGCTTTGTCAGCCCCGACATAAGCTTTCTCAAGGATCTCCCATGCTTGCTTTACGAAATCGCAATCACCCACTTTCTCGAAATTGTCGCCATCGACACATGAATGAATCAAGAAAAGTGCTTTGTAGTCCTTCTTCTTTTCTTCTTTGAATGCAGCCTGTTGAGAACTCGTAGCTTCTGCCCCAAGCGGTGTAACACCGTTCTTGATCACATCACGAACATCTTGATACTCAAACAAAACTTTCATTTGTTTTGCCCACTTGTCATAGTTCTTCAAATCAAGAATTTGAAGGTTGGTAGGAAGTCAATCATTGGAAACAGTTGACATTATTTGCAGCAGATTAATGGATCAGAAATAGGTTCTTGATGCCAAATGTTGGAACAAGCCAAAGCTTGTTAGGTGAATTAATGGTGGAAATTGGTGAATGGAGAAAATTATGTTAAAGAGATTAATTGAGGAGAAAATTATGTAAATCTACCATATATGAAATGGACGGCAGAAATCTATTTAAGGACGATGATAAATAACCTCAATAATCACGCCAAAATTATTCCCTCGGTTTCTGTTAAAAACTGAGGTAAAAGGTGTATAAGCTTTTTTTATAACATTACATTGTTTACACAGAATATTAAATTACATTAATACAACAAATGCAGTGTTATCATAGTAGTTTTTATTCTTGGAGAACAACACATATTTGTTCAAATCCATATCCTGTTGGATACATTTTGTGGACTGCGTGCAATCAACTTCTAAAGAGCTATCTGCCCCAAGTAAGGAAATATCAGCTCCAAACATTCGAAATGTTTTTTCTGCACTTGCAATCCATCATTGAGAACTTTTCCAAAGTTTTTTAAGTACCAAAATTTCATTATCTTGAGCAAATTTTATCACAAGAAAGATATATAGTGGTGGATGTCTTCGCAATATTTTGTTGTGGATTGATGTCTTGGAAATATCTTGAGCTTTGTTCATTTAAGGATGTAGGATAAAGATTCGTTATTATAGTTGTAACATGTTGGGGAAACATATTTTCTATTTTTAATTGAAAAATAAAATAAAATAAGAAAGCCCCTCGGTTTTAGGAAAAAATCGAGGTGAATTATATCTATTTTTTTTAACATTACATTGTTTACACAAAATATAAAAAAATCCAGATTCATCACTATCATCGCAATTCCAGATTTTGTTGGATATATCATTTCAGAGGTTGAACAACCTTCTTTGTTCAACCTGAGAGAAGAATGATTTTATGCACTTGCAATCTATCATCATGTGAGATTGTTCAAGCATAGGGAACATTCCCAACATTCTTTAATAGGGAGTTGTTCCAAAAATACAAAATCAACACCATTATGTGAGATAGATTGAAAGGACTGAAAAAATGTTTTGTTCAAGCATATAAGAACATTGAAGATTTTTTTTGCCTTGCAATCCATCCCAAAGAATGATGCATGCAAGTTTGGGGCGACTCCATATAAGTAAGGATTTGGGTAAAATCTGTTTAACGAGTGCTTTTATAGTAAAATCTAATTATATTATCCCTCGGGTTTTAACGAAACCGAAGGGATAGATCATTTAGTATTCACTTATAAACAGTTAAAACAAAACTGCAATAATTGAGATTCAAAGCTTGTCCTGATTTTTTCCCCTCGGTATTATTAAAAACCGAGGGAATATGTTGTTTTTATTTTTATAACAAAATAAAATATGGCGCGCCTTGACATAATACCTCGGCTTTTTTGTGGCTGAGGTGAAAGCTTCATCATGAAATTTATTATTTGTAGTAGTGCTTAAATATCAAGACCATTTTAACAAAATAGTTGCATGCAATCTTTTGCTACGCAACCCACTTCTCGAGATTACAATCTCCAAATGTATTGTGTAACACCCCTTTCTATACCCCCAAATAATTAATTAAATCATTTAGGCACGTATTGAAAATTTCATCAGAGTATAATTGTAACTACGGCATAAAAAGAGAATGTCACATTATGCATGAAATTAAAACATACAACACCTGCTCAAATTATTGATATGCAACAGTGGGGTAACTTGCCACAGAGGAACTTTGTCCTTACACCCACATCTCAATATTTAGAATAAAAGCGGAAAATCCAAACATTGAAATACATCCAAGTATATATACGTAGATATATACATCACCAAGTATCATCCATCATTATAAGCCATGTTTACATAAACATTCAACAACAAGATACATGTACAAATGTATCACAAAAGAATAATATACATCCTAGCTACCCGGTGCTACATATCAGAGCCAACTGACCAAAAGAATGAAGACACGCTTCACAAAAAGACCTCAGCATACCTACTCTGCAATGCCTCATAGAGCATCATAAAACAGCAGAAGGGTGAGAAATATTATCATAATAACAATGCATATAATTATATATCTCAACATAAAAATACACATATACCACATATTCTCACCATTCCATCATACCACATAAACATACATATTATGTTTACTATGTCACAATCATCACATCTCACTCAATATACATCGCAAGGCATATATATATAAAACCAAGCATATTCCTCATAATGCTTATCATTCGACATAAACACACATATTCATGTTTATCCATCCATGCACACCTGCACCATTCTACTCATTCCACATCAACATATACATATATATGTTTATTCACCAATGCATCATTTAAAGATGAGAAATGCAAATCATAGAGACCGACTCACGACTCTATGCAAATGCAATGCGGTACCGAATCATCATCTCAAGTTCAATTGAAGAACTTATTGGAATCATTGCTCGTTACTTAATGTAACTCCCCGTCGGGCATACGATGTTCCCCGTCGCTCACATCCCACACGGGCACACGACGTTTATGGATCGCTCACACCCCACACGGGCACACGACCCGATCGCTCACACCCCACATGGGCACACGACGTTACAACAGATTCTCATTAGAATCACTCAACACAAGAATGTACATCATTATGTTTCACATACAAAATGACTCAAGACATTCTTGAAATGTATACATATTCACAATATATTCATGCATTCATCTCATACAATCACAATTCAACCATATGAATTAATCAACATCATCACACTCATGCATTGCAAACCAATTCAAACAATGCATTTCAAACCATAAAGGCCACCAAATAACACCCATTGAATTTCACATAAACAATGCATATCATCACAAACCACAACAATCATACAACCACAATTACCTCCACAAGGGATTCACACCACAAAGGTTACCCACAACACATCATAACAACATACATTGATATTCAATCAAACAATGTATTTTACTACCCAACAACATCATTAAATTATGCATCGAAGTCTAATCCAAAACAATGCACATATTTGCCATAGGGCCACAACCCATCATCACAACATTTCATCATGTATATTCACATACATTCACATCAATTGTATAACAACATACACAATTATCCAAACAATTCAATTTACGGTTCACCGTAAAAGTCGGTTAAAAGTCGGCTAAAAATAATATTTTTCATCACCATCAAATAGAACATATTTTTAGCTTCAGTTTGATATAAAGAACAGCTCAATCGGATAAACGACGAAAAAGTTACGGACTTTTAAAGAAAACATTTTTCGGAAAACTAGCAGAGTTCAGTCGATTGCACTCCTGATGCAATCGATTGCACAGTCCCAGACTTGCAATTTTTCGCCCTTTTACATATGTGCAATCGATTTGCATCCTGCTGCAATCGATTGCACCTGTTAAAAACCAAAAAAAACAGCTGCTGCCTCAACACAAAACCCTCCGGAAACCTGACCGATTCAATTCTATGATACGAAACAAATACACAGTAATCCTTACCAAATATATATCAACGTTTTAGGACCATAATACGATAATTCTACGACGTTTGATTTTCATCAAAATCTCACATTCTCAAAACCCCAAAAATGTCAAAACTCACAATATCAACCGATTTCAACCAAACGAGTTTCTATAATCTCGGCCTAACCTCATACGACTAATCTACGCAATTTATTTCGAATTTCATCCGCGAAAACATTGGTTTCTATCGATTGTGTTCAAATTCAACCTAACCAAAAATATCTCTAAAACAACCAAACAATTCCAACACACACCCACATAATCATACACAAAGTTAGGATAACAATATTTCGCACCCTTACCCGATTATTCGCGCTTGAAACGGAGATTTCCTCGATTTTTCTCTTTTTCCTCTTCTCTCTTTTTCCTTCTCTTCTCTTTCTCTCAAAATTCTGTTTTTCTCTCTTTCTCACCTCTAACTTTCTATTTTAATAAAACAAATATCTATCCCAACAAAAAGACCAAAATACCCCTACACTCAAATATCTCGCAAACGCTCTCAAAACGCGATAAAACATAATCACGATGAAAAATAATATATTCTCAAATAAAAGTCAAGAATAAAATAATATAATAATAAAAATAATTAAATCGACTCGATTAATTAAATAAGACGAAACCGGGGCGTTACAACTCTCCCCCACTTAGACATTTTCGTCCTCGAAAATATACTGAGACGAACAACTCCGGACACGACTCTCGCATCCGACTAACAAACCAACATGCCAACAAAAGGCACACCACAAATAACACAACTGACAAACCACCGTGCTAACAGCAGATACAACAACGGCACGACAACGACGACAACAACAACGACAAGATGCAAAGCCCATACGATGCACTTGACGACCAACTCACAACTCAAGGAATACCACGATACCAATACACAGGTTTACTCTAGGACCGAAACACAACAAGATCGTTACCATCACCACAGATAACACTCCCTTAATTCACCACAAGAAATTAGCCACACACACTCGAACCATCACGATGGAAACGAGGCAACAACACAAACAAGAACACAAGTTCCACGACACAACCTCGATTCCACAACCTCTACAAAACCAGAATACCAACATCTTTGTCACACAACCTTATTACAACAATGCTACGATTCCCAATCGAACATATAACCAAAACATCCATCTACATAGTAGCCCATGAATAATATTTAAACCTTTCACCTAACACTTCCATTCTGAAACGTCCAATGGTCTCATCATTCCTACATGTTTCCAATGTTCAACCTATGAACTCTTACAAGTCACACATGTAAATACAAAATGTACCACCTCACGCTTCCGCTGCGCACTCTGATTACTCGCAACCATCAAAACTATCAATTTCACGTCCAAAGTCTAACTCTTTCTCATATTCGCCAAAAATCACTGTTCACTTTAATATTACCAACCTCACACTCTCCTGTGTTATCTCATACACCATACACAAGTCTCGGAATTGCTCAAATAATTCTAACTCCCTGACCATCAAAACAGACATGCATAGAAACTTCCGACTTAACTTTTCAGGCACAACAACAGCTTTTCCCCGAAGGATAATCCAAGCCAAATTCATAACTCATCACGAACTCTAACCATCCTTGTTGTCTCATACTCTATTCCTTTAGACCAAACAAGTACTCAATATCCTTGCGATTACCAAACACTTCGAACCTAGAACCATAAAGATAATACCTCCAAATATTCCAACACCATACCACCGCAACCAATTCCAAATCCATAATAATACAGATCCTTTTATAAATCCTCAATTGTCGTAAAGCATAAGCCACGACTTTACCCTCTTGCATTACCACATTGACTAAACTTATCAAAGACACATCACAATACCCCACAACCAGTTTATTAGGATCACACAAAATCAAAGCTGAAACCGTAGACAACTTCTACTCCAGCTCACCAAAACTTACTCACAACGAACATCCAAACAAGCGACTCACCCTTTGTAAGTCAACTGAGATACCAGAAGTACGAACTTAACAAAGTCTTCCATAACCTGTAATAACAACCAACTGAGCCCAAAAGTTTCTAATCTCCTTAACTAACTTCGGAGCCTCTCATGTAGAACTACATCTACTTCCGATGGATCCATTAACCATACTCTCATCTGAAATAACATTTCCAAGAAACTAACCCTTTTCAACCAAAATTCTCACTCGAATAACTTAGCATAAAACTTCGTCTCTTTTTAACACTTGTAATTCAAATCTCAAACACTTTACTCATTCTTCCTCTGAGTTTATAACAAATCCAAATATCCTCAATGGAAACCACTACGAACTTATCCAATTAAATATGGAAGATACGATTCCTCTACTCCATAAACATTAGAGACGCGTTACTAACACCAAATACCATCACTGTACGTTGCAATTCCCAACCAAAATCCAAAAGATATAAATCCTTAAAGCTTTTGCAAAACTTTTCACTGGGTAACTGGTTACTCACATACAAGCTTAACCGAGTAAATAACAACCTATTCCGAGGATAACAAACCTAACCAGTCACATTAAATCGATCAAAGCCTCAACTCACACAATTCACCACTCTTATCAAACATTCCAAACAATTGTAACTCACTCAAACTCAACCAAACACTTCCTTTTGTTACCAACAATACTGGAGCTCTCTAAGACAACACCTTAATGTTCCATCCAAAAACACATCTGAAAACTATGCCCAACTGACGGCCCATCACTGCGACTTCCTGCCAATTCCCAGAACACTACCATCACAGACAAAACAAACATCTTATTCCCATCTACTAAGAGTTTTCTACTTACTTAGCAGATATAAACCTAAACTATTCACCTTCGTCCAATTAAGTTCAATCTCTACTCTCTGTGAAGCAGTCCTTAAATAAAACCCAATCATTCTCTCTCAATGACTTCCCAACTGGACTAATATACCCAAAACCTCTAATCCATTTCATCTTCCGATATTAGCATCTTCATCGACTCATCAAAACAATCTGTAATCATCTCCTTAAATTCCAAACAATTCATTTCACACACTATCAAAGCCGGAAAGACCCGCCTATTCCATCCAACATAATTTTCGTCTGCTATCAACAAGAGATTAAGGGTGATCAGTTCCTCAATTTGCCAATAGACAGTCGACAATCATGATGGGGCATAAACCGTCTTTACCAAACTATAATAGCCTTTCTTGCATCCCATACACAAAACTACCTAAGGTACAAATCCTTAGTTGACATAAACCTTACCTCCGCATTTCTTACGGAATCGGGAACAACACTGTCCAAACAACACTTACAATCTTGCAATACACAACACACTGAGCCAGCGCTCCACACCTGAAGCAACATGGAGAAGTACCAGCTTCTCCCCCACTTATCTCATTCTAACTCCTGAAAACAAAGGATTAGAAACCAGAAAGCACTGACAGTGTTTCACACACATATCACGTACTAAGGGGCAAACAACAACGACAGTATTCAACTGTCACACCAACAAACTCAACAACTGACTCAACACTGGCTCTGATACCACTTAATGTAACACCCCTTTCTATACCCCCAAATAATTAATTAAATCATTTAGGCACGTATTGAAAATTTCATCAGAGTATAATTGTAACTGCGGCATAAAAAGAGAATGTCACATTATGCATGAAATTAAAACATACAACACCTGCTCAAATTATTGATATGCAACAGTGGGGTAACTTGCCACAGAGGAACTTTGTCCTTACACCCACATCTCAATATTTAGAATAAAAGCGGAAAATCCAAACATTGAAATACATCCAAGTATATATACGTAGATATATACATCACCAAGTATCATCCATCATTATAAGTCATGTTTACATAAACATTCAACAACAAGATACATGTACAAATGTATCACAAAAGAATAATATACATCCTAGCTACCCGGTGCTACATATCAGAGCCAACCGACCAAAAGAATGAAGACACGCTTCACAAAAAGACCTCCAGCATACCTACTCTGCAATGCCTCATAGAGCATCATAAAACAGCAGAAGGGTGAGAAATATTATCATAATAACAATGCATATAATTATATATCTCAACATAAAAATACACATATACCACATATTCTCACCATTCCATCATACCACATAAACATACATATTATGTTTACTATGTCACAATCATCACATCTCACTCAATATACATCGCAAGGCATATATATATATATATATATATATATATATATATATAACCAAGCATATTCCTCATAATGCTTATCATTCGACATAAACACACATATTCATGTTTATCCATCCATGCACACCTGCACCATTCTACTCATTCCACATCAACATATACATATATATGTTTATTCACCAATGCATCATTTAAAGATGAGAAATGCAAATCATAGAGACCGACTCACGACTCTATGCAAATGCAATGCGGTACCGAATCATCATCTCAAGTTCAATTGAAGAACTTATTGGAATCATCGCTCGTTACTTAATGTAACTCCCCGTCGGGCATACGATGTTCCCCGTCGCTCACACCCCACACGGGCACACGACGTTTATGGATCGCTCACACCCCACACGGGCACACGACCCGATCGCTCACACCCCATATGGGCACACGACGTTACAACAGATTCTCATTAGAATCACTCAACACAAGAATGTACATCATTATGTTTCACATACAAAATGACTCAAGACATTCTTGAAATGCATACATATTCACAATATATTCATGCATTCATCTCATACAATCACAATTCAACCATATGAATTAATCAACATCATCACACTCATGCATTGCAAACCAATTCAAACAATACATTTCAAACCATAAAGGCCACCAAATAACACCCATTGAATTTCACATAAACAATGCATATCATCACAAACCACAACAATCATACAACCACAATTACCTCCACAAGGGATTCACACCACAAAGGCTACCCACAACACATCATAACAACATACATTGATATTCAATCAAACAATGTATTTTACTACCCAACAACATCATTAAATTACGCATCGAAGTCTAATCCAAAATAATGCACATATTTGCCATAGGGCCACAACCCATCATCACAACATTTCATCATGTATATTCACATACATTCACATCAATTGTATAACAACATACACAATTATCCAAACAATTCAATTTACGGTTCACCGTAAAAGTCGGTTAAAAGTCGGCTAAAAATAATATTTTTCATCACCATCAAATAGAACATATTTTTAGCTTCAGTTTGATATAAAGAACAGCTCAATCGGATAAACGACGAAAAAGTTACGGACTTTTAAAGAAAACATTTTTCGGAAAACTAGCAGAGTTCAGTCGATTGCACTCCTGATGCAATCGATTGCACAGTCCCAGACTTGCAATTTTTCGCCCTTTTACATATGTGCAATCGATTTGCATCCTGCTGCAATCGATTGCACTTGTTAAAAACCAGAAAAAATAGCTGCTGCCTCAACACAAAACCCTCCGGAAACCCGACCGATTCAATTCTATGATACGAAACAAATACACAGTAATCCTTACCAAATATATATCAACGTTTTAGGACCATAAAACGATAATTCTACGACGTTCGATTTTCACCAAAATCTCACATTCTCAAAACCCCAAAAATGTCAAAACTCACAATATCAACCGATTTCAACCAAACGAGTTTCTATAATCTCGGCCTAACCTCATACGACTAATCAACGCAATTTATTTCGAATTTCATCCGCGAAAACATCGGTTTCTATCGATTGTGTTCAAATTCAACCTAACCACAAATATCTCTAAAACAACCAAACAATTCCAACACACACCCACATAATCATACACAAAGTTAGGATAACAATATTTCGCACCCTTACCCGATTATTCGCGCTTGAAACGGAGATTTCCTCGATTTTCCTCTTTTTCCTCTTCTCTCTTTTTCCTTCTCTTCTCTTTCTCTCAAAATTCTGTTTTTCTCTCTTTCTCACCTCTAACTTTCTATTTTAATAAAACAAATATCTATCCCAACAAAAAGACCAAAATACCCCTACACTCAAATATCTCGCAAACGCTCTCAAAACGCGATAAAACATAATCACGATGAAAAATAATATATTCTCAAATAAAAGTCAAGAATAAAATAATATAATAATAAAAATAATTAAATCGACTCGATTAATTAAATAAGACGAAACCGGGGCGTTACATATTGGGTGAGGATGTATTCTACGAAGGTTCGGTTGACCGATAAAATACTTATGTCACAGATGTCTCACACACCATATGCGTTTCCAAATTTACCCCCTGCTTCCGCTGATGTATCTCCGGACGCACCAAAATTATTTGTTCAACGTTGATTTGTTCCGTAGATAAATCAGCGGAAGCAAAAAAATGGTGATTTGTTCTGTAGATACATCAGTGGAAGCAAAAAATGGTGCTTCTGGAAGTATATCAGCGGAATCAGGGGGCATATTTGGAAATGCAGCAGGTGGATGAGAGTATTATGGGGTGGATTAAGAAATTCACTTATTTTTATAACAAAATAAAATATGGTGCGCCTTGACATAATACCTCGGCTTTTTTGTGGCTGAGGTGAAAGCTTCATCATGAAATTTATTATTTGTAGTAGTGCTCGAATATCAAGACCATTTTAACAAAATAGTTGCATGCAATCTTTTGCTACGCAACCCACTTCTCGAGATTACAATCTCCAAATGTATTGGGTGAGCGTCGCACCTCAAAAATTCATCGAAGACATGACCCTCGCGCGAAAGGCGCGAAACGGTTCGACAGAATCGCCACCGAACTTTATTTATCCCAAAAGAGGGAAAGGAAAATATCGAGATAACCTTTAAGAGAGGGATAAGAACATGGTCGTCGCAACCACATTCCGGGTTCGGGAGTCGGTTACGTGAGGGGAAGGTACGCGCATCCCCACACGTCCGTTGTACTCAACGGGAACCTCTTGATTCGAATCGCGATGCTCGTTAGATAATCCTGTTTGTTTTCTTCTCTATGAATAAATATGAAACGGTAAGATAAAAAGGAAAAGATGCTAAGGGCAAATGGGGTGGTTTTAGGATAGAATGCTCGGCAATATCATCGCAATTTTGTGGCTACGTATGCTCATTCGGATGAGAATGAGTAATCAGAGCAATCGTAGTTCGACTACGGGGTTTGACGGAAAAAGATGGAAGTGTGGAAAAGGTGGAAAAAGAAAAAGTGTGCTCGCCAAGATCATCGCAATCTTGTGCCTACGTATCTTTACTCGGACGAGAATAAAGAATCAGAGCAGCCGTAGTTCGTGGTACGCCCACGAAACAAGGGAGTGGTGGTTTGTTTCAAAGAGGCTTCAATTGCTCACACACGAGTAAGAGAACTCGCACCCAAATAACCGAAGAGAGATCAAAGACTTGAACACCCATTTTTCACCTCGAAAAAGAGTTGCGATAATTGTTAGTCATTTTTGAGTTTTATTTGTGAAAATCCGCTTGACCTTGGATCAAGGGTTTATTTGTATGTGAAGAGGTTAGTTTGAAAAGAGTTTGGTTAGAGGTTGATTTGAAAATGGCTCGACGACGAGTCGAGGGTTTGGTTGAAAATGGGTTTGTTTGAAAATGGCTCGATGACGAATCGAGAATTAGTTTGAAAATGGGTTGTCTATGCTAGTCCCTAGGGGTGCTCCTAGTAAACAAACCACAATCAAAGAAACAACGAATGCGTACATCGGAATGGGAGCGGGATACATGTAAAGTACAGGGGATGCCATGAAATAAAAGGTCTCATTGTAAGGTAGCCCAAGAGAAAACCGTGTGTGTGAGAAGTGTCCTAAACTAAGCCTTGAGCAAGAGTCGGACAAAAGCTCCAAGCAAAGGATAGTAACCAACAGTCCACCAATTAGTCTTTTATTGTTTCGATATTTTTAGTGTGTTTTTATTAAGGTATGAACAAAGAAAATGGTTAGATGAACGAGTATGAATATGATGAATAATATGAATAATAATCAAGATAATATTGACAAGAAAGTAAAGCAAGATAATATTTGACGAAAGTAAAGTTAATTGTTAGTTGATTAGTTGTTAGGAGCAAATGATATGGGACATGTAGCGCTAAACCATCGTAGCATGATCTATGACGAAGATCACACTTTAGGAGGATGTGCAATTTGATCTTTATGCTAAAACACGATGGAGAAATGATATTGGGGATCATTCTCCAATTGAATTGTGCCACACGAAAAGAAAAGGTGATGATCACGTCTTAACCAAGATCTCAAAAGAAGTTCCATAATATTTAAGACCTTCATTGATCGAAAATGAATAGAAGAAGATAAAAAATAATGAAAAAGAAAGAAAGGTCTCATCTTTACCAAGATTTTAAATCGATAAATCGATAATATTTGGTTTTAGATTTTCATCGACCGATAAAAAAGAAAAAAAGTATGGCCTCATATTGATCAAGATTGTAGATCGATTTGAATAAACCAACTAATCAAGATTTTTGTTATATCATTGGCCCATAAAATAAAAATAGAAAATCAATAATTAGATGAATCAATAAGATAAATGGATTAACATGAATAAAATTAGCGAAAAACATGAAAAGGAAAAAAATATTAAAGCTAAGAAAAACTTTTGTTAAAAAAAGTAAACTAAAAAAGAAATGAACTAAAAAACAAGTGGAGGGGGGGCGTTGAGTTAAAAGGATGGTGTGTGTAAAAAAAAGGATGTAAAATCATATGGGCTCCTAATCCCATCATTCACGGTTCAACAAAACCACACATCTAACAAAAATGGTGGTGCAAGATCCAAGTGGTGAAACCAAAATGGGTTTCAAAGCCCAGTCAACAACATAAAGATATGGCATAGTAAGAAACCTGAAGATCTGAAGGATAGAACGGCTCATGGCTTAAGAAAACAGGTCAGCACCAAACGAAACAAAACCAAGAAACATCCTCGTCCCAAAAAAAGGATAGAAATGGACAAGCTTGTAACAACATCCAAGGGCTCGAACAACATCAACAACACATGAGACCGAATCGAAAGGAAATGGCATCGTCTCAATATCGCTCACGCCCGATCTTTCCCTCGTCACAGGTTTCGATTCGAATCCCTTTCTGTGGTTTACATTTCAATTTCTCTCTTCATCTTTGTTCTTTCTGTTTCTGAGATTTGGATTGATTCTGAGAATGGGTTGTTTGGTTTGGGGATGGGTTCTGAAGTTTACGGGTTGTTTGAAAATTATAAGGGTTAGGTTGAAGAATCAGGGTCGGGTTGTTGAATTGAATGAGGTTCGGTGTTGTTGTTGTTTAATGGTGAAAGGTTGAGTGATTCAAAAAATGGTGAGGATTTGGTAATGAAGAGTGAGGTTGACGATTCGTAGAAAGAAGAGGTTTTGTGGAGAGATTTGGTAGAGGTTTTGGAGGCTAAAGAGCTTCCTTTGTGAGGGAGTAAGATGTGTTATTTATAGCTGAGAGGTGAGGGTAGAGCAGAAGAATGAGAATTGATTTGTAGAGAGAGTGGTCGTTTTGGGCTACGTTTTACGTTTTGTAGTACAAGTTGTATTGGTGACGTTGCAAAATTTGCTAACGTTATTCTGCGTATAGAGTCCGTAACGGTTTTTCAATTATGTGGATGTGTTTGGAATATTCTCTTGGTATATGATGTAAAGCTTGTTTTTATGCAGGTATTGTGTGTATCGCTAAGGATGTCGCAGCTGGCTCAAAATTTGTGGGGTCAGTGAAAATGTTGTTGGTTATGTGCAAGACTACTGATGTGGGTTTGTAATGGCTAGGAAGAATTACTGGCAAACGTTACGGATGCTTATTTTTGGGCCTACAATTTGTGAATTTACTCGTTGTAGGTAATTTTTTTGCTCAGATAATGGTGCATACAACTTTAATGAATGTGCCTTGGACTGCTAGTTTGTCTTGCTAGTATAGGAATCATGTAGGTTTGTGAAAAGCTTGGTTCCCTTATTGGTTTTGCCATATTCATGTGGTTGGTTTTGTGTTTTTCCTTACAGGATGGTATCATGTGATGTGGGGATTGGTGCGGAGCAACAACTTACGAATTATGGGGTTATAGTATATGCATTGTAGGAGCTTGGGTGGGCCACTTGAAGGTTGGTTTGGAGTGTGAAGGCTAGAGGACGTGTTATTGTTGTTGGCTTATTATTCATGATGTGGCCACAAGTATAGTGAATCATGGTTCTTGGTTTAGTTTCTTGTTGTGATTCTTGATTTTGTAAGGTGTAATTTGGATTTCTCTATTTTTGTATGGACTTTTGGTGGTATTGAAAGTATAAGATGAACCTTTTGTATAATTGGAATTGGACTTTAAGGTTTTTGGCAAAAATATAATGGTCTTTCTTTGTCTTTATTACTTGAACTCAAATGAGCTTGAATTTCTAATTAAACCCCAAAAATCTCATGAGTCAACACCCTTTCGTTTGAAGTGAAATCTTGAACTAAGCATGGATAAATCTTGCACTTTGAATCAACAACGAATTCGTTTGAACTTTGCCACTTGAACGGTGATAAACCAAAACTTTCACATTGAACCTTATTGAGCAAGAACACTTTGAAACCAGAGAGTTGTGACTTGAACAATGGACTGTAATACACTGCACAAAATCCTTGTTGAAAGATGAACTAAATCCTGATGATTCTTCAACCACAAAGCCTTTACCTTAGGACCATCTGAGAACTTGACTCATCCCATCTTGCCTGACCAAGCAAATTAGATCAACACCACTCAACCTCATACAACACTTACCCGAGTCATCTTGAATTCAGCCTTGCACAAACTTGAACCACAAGCAGAAGCAACATATTTTTGGATTTTTTGAATAATTGTCAGTGGATGAATGTACAAATGAAAATTATAAACAGGTAGGATAAATTTGGGGTATGACAGATGCCCCTATCTAATTGGCTTGAATCTAGTAAGGTGAACTGCTGCATTCATTCTTTCGAGGTAGAAGACAATTAGATATGAAGAAGATCACAAATTTGTCAGAAAAGAAAGAAAATGCTTGGGAACTGAAATGATGGATCAATGTCACTCCTCGAGTAGACACTGAATGACTTGCAAAGGGAGTTATCACCAAAAGGATGATAACAGGAACCTGACACCAAAAGGATGACAGGCCTATCACCAAAAGGATGATAGTAAACTCACGCACACAAACCCTTCCACCAAAAGGATGAAAATGAGGTCAAAGCCTGCTATTACCGAAAGGATAATAGGGCACACACACACAAACCCTTCCACCAAAAGGATGAAAATGAGGTCAAAGCCTGCTATTACCAAAAGGATAATAGGGCACACACGCACATAGACCCTTCCACCAAAAGGATGAAAATGTGGTCAAAGCTTGCTATTACCAAAAGGATAATAGGGAAAACACACGCACACAGACCCTTCCACCAAAAGGATGAAAATGAGGTCAAAGCCTGCTATTACCAAAAGGATAATAGGGCACACACACAGACACATACCCTTCCACCAAAAGGATGAAAATGAGGTTAAAACCTGCTATTACCAAAACGATAATAGGGCACACACACAGTTATCTGACACCAAAAGGATGACAGACCTATCACCAAAAGGATGATAGTGAACACACACACAATGACCCTTCACCAAAAGGATGAAAGTGAGGTCACAACTTACTACTACCAAAAGGATAATAGCAAGCAAAACAATAACATAGGCTGTCATTCACCAAAAGGATGATACATAGACCAACGGTTCACGGATCGGCGGCACCAAAAGGATGACGACCAAACAACACAAGTTGCTACCACCAAAAGGATGATAGAAACTTCCCACTTGCAAGGACCAACACCAAATGGATGCAGGTTAGGTTGAAACAACATGAACGGCTACCACCAAAAGGATGATAGTAAGGTTTTGATTTGAGGGTTACCAACACCAAAAGGATGAAGGTTAGATTAAATTGATAGGGTTTAGCTATCACCAAAAGGATGATAGTAAGGCAATTGACAAAAGGTCAAGTTTGCTGGGGATATGATGAGTGAGGCTTATTTGGAGACATCAACAAAAGGTTGAAGCAAAGAAGTCACTGAGGAACACCATCCTTGTCAACAAAAGGTTGAAAGGAGGCAACTCACTAGGGAATGCTCAAGAAGAAAGTTGAATTTTGTTTGTGGAAAACCACTGACTGGTCTGAGGATTACAACTCTATCAACAAAAGGTTGAAGAGACACGACTCAATGAGGAACACCCACTGACTCGGAGAAGTGCTTACTGATCACAACTTCATCAACAAAAGGTTGAAGTAACTTTATGAGGAACACCCATGAGCTTGAAGAAGATGCCCCTGACCGGGCAGAAGGTTGCTTTGAAATCTTGTCTTGTTCAACAAAAGGTTGATACAACTTCGTGAGGAACGCCCACGGACTTAAAGAAGATGCCCCTGGCTGGGCTGAAGATCGTCTTGGTCTCAAGATATAACTTTGTGAGGAACGCCCACAGATTGATGAAGATGCCCCTGGATGGGCTGAAGATCTTCTTGTAGTCTTGAGATATAACTTTGTGAGGAACACCCACGGATTGATGAAGATGCCCCTGGCTGGGCTGAAGATCTTCTTGTAGTCTTGAGATTGATCCTGGATCTCGACTATGCATGTATGAATGCTTGATTTTGTAATGACATGCAATGTAAATGCTGACGCGCAGAGATGCAAGTACTGGGGAAGTATGATTTGGTTTTGGTATGCATATGATGCAAATAATGCAAATGATGCCGAATGCGATGCATATGATGCGTATGATGCATATGATTACAGAAGGGTGATCGGATATGTTTAGAGAGGGTGCCCGCATGGTGGAATTTGGGTAGTTGCCAATGCGGATTGGACTTCGGGTGGTGGAAGGGTTTGATTTCCTCGACACTCAGTCTGTTAAAGATGCCATGATTGAAGCAGATGAAGATGCTTTTGAAGCCTTGAGTTTGAACACTGGATGATGAGTCATGGTGACTTTGAAAATGAGCATAGCGACGTGATCGACCGATGAAGATTGTGCTCTTGAACTTGATGATTGCTAGTGTCTGGCAGGATCTGCTTGACCAACTTGAAGATATAGAGGGATCTGCCTACTGTAATGGGTCTTGCCCCAGTCTGAACATGGTAATGTTCTGCCCCTGATTAACCAGTTCTGAAATGACTTGATCTTTGGAAGATGAACTTTGATGTGCTTTGAGGTGGCTTGCCCCTGATTGAGCTGCTGAAAAAGTTTGCCCCAGATTGAGTTGTTGAGGTAGTCTTGCTTCGGGTCGGCACCACTGAAAGCTCGAGTTCCTCTTTGATTGCCCCTTGTTGGAGTTGCTTTGATGTCGAGCACTGATTTGCAGCTAAAATTGCGCATTTACAAATGGTAATCTTAATGCAATACTCATGCAAGTTTTGAAAAAGTGTCATTTATTGGAGTGTCGTGACGGTGAGACGAATGGACCATTAGCCCAAACGTGTGCTGATTTTGATGGTGTGAAAGATATAGTAAGGAGAATGACACCAATGCTGAAGATTAGCAAATATGGGGAGTCAGTTTACGTAACCTTGCAATAGTATGCTTTCAGAATAAACCTCGTCTCAATTAGGTCTTTCGAGGGTTGTAACGTGGTCTGGTTTACGATTTATGAAACAAAGGATATAAGGCTCAAGACTTGGTTTGTACCCACCCCTTCTTCGTGATGATCTCCAGTCCTACGTTCAGTTAAATCTGCACAAGTTTGTATTCCAAAAGGGTTGACGGTTCAAGGTATGCTTGAAATGGCAGTCACCTTTATTTTGTTTTTGATGAATGTCAGTGTCCTTTTGGATTTTGACATGGTAATCACTGAATCTTATTTTGTTTTTGTTGAGGATTCGAGGGCCTCTTTTGTTTTTTCTTTTAATCCCTATCTTTTGCACGGACTGATTTTGTTTTTCAAGTCCATCGGGGTAGCCTTGATTTTTGCCTAAGTCTCCCTTGAGGTGCTTGACTTAGCAGGCTTTTGATTTTTTTGTTTTGTTTTGTTTTGTTGGAGGATAGTGACTGCCAAGTCTTGGGTTATTGATGAACAACCGTCATGTCTTTTGGATTTTTCTTTTGTGATTTGAGTGCGTAATTGGGTTAACTGAACACTACCCTGCCCCAGGTTGAGTGTAAGGGTTTGAATATCCGAAGGAAACTGCTACTTCTTGGCTCGAAGTGGTTAACTAGGGATTAACTCCTTGTCTCTCCAGTGTTTGGGGAATTGAAACAATGTCTGTACATCATCAACGAGATTTTATCTGAAAGCATAAGGTTTGCAATTATGGGTATTTTGTTTTCATCATCCTCCCTCCAATCATTGCTAAACGGCAGTTGATAAAGAGATTGAAGTGGATAAATGTGTCGGTGATTTGCAGTAAATGAGTGAATACGCCATAACTGATTCAAAACATGCATAATCACTACATTGAGAAAACCAAATACGAAAGGCAATGTTCAAATCATACAGTACTTAAGCAAATAAAGACAAAATAACAAGAATGCAAATGACGGGATGGCAACATGACTGCCTTCTTCGGGGAGATGAACTTGACTTGACTTGACTCGACTTGGCTTGCTGTTGGCACTAGCTTGGCAATGACATAGGGTTTTTGATGACGTTTGGAGCCCTCCCATTGAACGTGAGAAACTTTGAGTCGATCATGTCTTGAACCTTGTGTTTGAAAGCTCTGTAGTTCTCGATCGTATGCCCTGGAGCACCCTTATGAAACTCGCAATGAGCATTAGCATCATAATCTGGGGGAATGACAATTGGAGGAGCCAAGTCTCTCAGAGTAATGGCCCTCTTCTCCATCAATTGAGCAAATATCTGAGCATATGACGTTGGCAGATGATCAAAGTCTCTATCTGGCCTCCTTGTCCTCTGTTGATTAGGCTGACGTTGTTGAGCAGCTCTCTGTTGTTGATATTGAGGAGGATACTGATACCCTTGTTGATTATAGGATTATTGCTGAGGAGCCTGTTGTTGAGGCATTGGAGCTTGAACAACTTGAACTGTTGGCTGATAAGGTATTGGAGCGTATTGCGCAACAGCAACATATGGATACTGGAAGTAAGGGATTTGATAAGGCATTGGAGGGGGAGCTTGTTGAGCTTGCCCTTTCTGAGCAGAGACAAAATTTGTTTCACCTTCCTTTTTTTTGTATCCATTGAAAGGCTTCTTGGCTTGAGACTGACTGCTAGAACCTCCTTGGATCTTTTCGCTTTTCAGACCCTCTTCGATTCTCTCACCGACAATCACCAAGTCAGAGAATCCAACAGAAACACTACCAATTAGCTTCTCGTAGTACTGGCCTTACAAGGTACCCATGAAGATGTCAATCAGTTCACGGTCAACCAGAGGTGGATGCACTCTTGCGGCTAGCTCTCTCCAGCGTTGCGCGTACTCCTTAAAGGATTCATTGTCCTTTTGAGCCATACTTTGAAGTTGAGTACGATTCAGAGCAAGGTCAGTGTTATATTTGTATTACTTGACAAATGCATCAGATAGCTCAGCCCAAGTGCGCACACTGGTATGCTCCAGTTGCATATACCATTCGAGTGATGCCCCAGATAAGCTGTCTTGGAAGCAATGGATCATCAGCTTTTCATCTTTAGCATAGGCAGCCATCTTGCGGCAGTACATCTTCAGATGGATGTGAGGACAACTGAGACCTTTGTACTTCGAGAATTCTTGCACTTTAAACTTGGGAGGAATGACGACATCTGGCACCAAGCACATTTCCAGAGCATTCAAAGAAGTTGATTTGCGCCCCTCCATGACTCGGAGTTTTTCAGCTAGATACGACACATTTTGATGGCTTCAGAATCCTGAGAAACAGTAGGATTGACAATTGGGATAGAAACATGGTAGTTCTGTACCTTATCATACTGATCTAGCAAATTTTCTTCAGCATGAGGAATAGGAATCTGAGTGACAACAGGTTGGGCTTGCGGAATAGCTCCAACAGTATCTCCAGACGTTGGAAGTGGTTGGGTAGTGGCTCCTTCAGCGGCAGGAGTGAAGTTCATTGGTATCCCATAATTGATAGGGTTGAGAATAGGAACTGAGAGCCCTGAGGTAGACCCTTGCACAGGAACGTTGTTGTTGGCAGCAACGGCTTCACGCAGTTCTTCTTCTTTTCTTGCCATCATGATGGCTTCAAGAATCTGGTCAATCTTTCCCTTGATAGAATCCAACTCTTCTCTGAAGGCGGCTTGCTCTTGTTGAATCTGCTCCATCATACGTCTAGTATTGGCTCGAGTTGCGTACTGGTGTCGAGGAATCAGCTTGATTTACTGGAGAAGGAAGAAAGGTGAAGTGAGATTCTGAGGTTAAAAATGCAATGCAAGATGCATAACAGATGCAATGCAATAATGACATGAGATGCGATGCGAGATGCAAGATCCAGGATCGCAGAATCAAACAGCTTCAAACAGTTCTGAGGTTGGCCAGAGATGACGGGTCAAGAACCACAGCTCGGATCAAAGAAAGCCCACGGGTAGGTTTCTAAAATGGGTAGGTGCCTAGAGTTATGGATATATTTCGACACATTATAACTAAGACGAAGAGACATCTGATTATAATATCCTCGAAATAGTCTCGTCTAGGTGAGGTCTTCGTTTCTTCCCCACGAGAAAGACTCCTCGGAGGCGTCCACTACACAACCATCGACACACGGGTTCTATGTAGGTTCTCAGAATCCTAGATCGAGGTAGAAAATATTACTGTCAGGAAGTAATACGTTCGAGGGATCTCATCTGATTGGGGCGTTCACATTAACTCACAAAGAGTTAACACTACCAACCACCATGGATAAATGGGTTAATGGTCCTTGGGATCAACGACTCATGCTCGAAAACATTACCATCGCGACGAAGGAACATCGAAACGATAACATCTCCAAGGGAGTCTACTCCAAGCGGGGTTTTTGCTTTGGCTCACGCGGAAGAGACCACGGAAGCCTCCACTACACAACCACCATCCTAATCCTAGAATTTTTCTCGACTCGGGTGTAGAGCCATCTCAAAAAGTTCCCAATGTCAGAACAACCCAACAATGTCACAAAAGGTAACACAGATAAGGAAATAGGAAAGCAAGTAAATAAGCAAACGAGAAGAAAATAAACAAACAAAACTAACGAACTCGCGATTCGAATCAAGATAGGTTTGACTCTCTCTTGCATAGAGCAAATGTCCCCAGCAGAGTCGCCAGCTATGGCACCTCGAAAATTCATCGAAGACACGACCCTCGCGCGACAGGCGCGAAACGGTTCGACAGAGTCGCCACCGAACTTTATTTATCCCAAAAGAGGGAAAGGAAAATATCGAGAAAACCTTTAAGGGAGGGATAAGAACATGGTCGTCGCAACCACATTCCGGGTTCGGGAGTCGGTTACGTGAGGGGAAGGTACGCGCATCCCCACACGTCCGTTGTACTCAACGGGAACCTCTTGATTTGAATCGCGATGCTCGTTAGATAATCCTGTTTGTTTTCTTCTCTATGAATAAATATGAAACGGTAAGATAAAAAGGAAAAGATGCTAAGGGCAAATGGGGTGGTTTTAGGATAGAATGCTCGGCAATATCATCGCAATTTTGTGGCTACGTATGCTCATTCGGATGAGAATGAGTAATCAGAGCAATCGTAGTTCGACTACGGGGTTTGACGGAAAAAGATGGAAGTGTGGAAAAGGTGGAAAAAGAAAAAGTGTGCTCGCCAAGATCATCGCAATCTTGTGCCTACGTATCTTTACTCGGACGAGAATAAAGAATCAGAGCAGTCGTAGTTCGTGGTACGCCCACGAAACAAGGGAGTGGTGGTTTGTTTCAAAGAGGCTTCAATTGCTCACACACGAGTAAGAGAACTCGCACCCAAATAACCGAAGAGAGATCAAAGACTTGAACACCCATTTTTCACTTCGAAAAAGAGTTGCGATAATTGTTAGTCATTTTTGAGTTTTATTTGTGAAAATCCGCTTGACCTTGGATCAAGGGTTTATTTGTATGTGAAGAGGTTAGTTTGAAAAGAGTTTGGTTAGAGGTTGATTTGAAAATGGCTCGACGACGAGTCGAGGGTTTGGTTGAAAATGGGTTTGTTTGAAAATGGCACGATGACAAATCGAAAATTAGTTTGAAAATGGGTTGTCTATGCTAGTCCCTAGGGGTGCTCCTAGTAAACAAACCACAATCAAAGAAACAACGAATGCGTACATCGGAATGGGAGTGGGGTACATGTAAAGTACAGGGGATGACATGAAATAAAAGGTCTCATTGTAAGGTAGCCCAAGAGAAAGCCGTGTGTGTGCGAAGTGTCCTAAACTAAGCCTTGAGCAAGAGTCGGACAAAAGCTCCAAGCAAAGAATAGTGTTGTGGTGAAAATTGGATAACAAGTTATTAATTAACTTGCATCATATTTCTTTTACAACCGACTTTGATTTATCTAAAGGAAAGGTTCAAGATCGTTAAAAAAACCTAAAGGGGGGGGGGGATCTAAGGTTCGGGGGTTGGTTACGCCTAGGGAAGGTATTAGCACCCTAAACGTCCGTAGTACTCTACGGGAGCCTCTTGTTTAAGTTATCTTATGTTTGCTAAGGGTACTATGCTAAAGGTTGAAACCCTAGGGGTTAGTATCTAAGTATACTCGACAAAGCATCGCACTTTGGGCCTACGTATCCTCAGGTATAGAATCAGAGTATGCGTAGTTCTATTTCTAGTGAACTGTTGACTATGGTCAATATTCAGAGGGGAAATGAGTACAAGCTCATTGTAGAGTTTAAGAACTCTCTAAATCTAGTAGCAATGGACCCATGTTATGTTTTAGTCAGTGGGGAAAAGTGATGATTCATTATGATGAATATCACTAAGAGTTTAAGAACTCCTTCCTAAAGCTAGTTGTGATTTCTATGGCTCTGATGAGGCCAAGAAATAAAGTTTTCTCCTAAGAGGTTACTTAGGTTAAGGTGGGAGGTCAATGACTTATAAGTCAACATATTTCACCTTCCTTTGGAATGGGGTGAAAAGATAACAGATGTAAAGATTACCAAGATAAAGAGATTATAATGTAAATATGATGATGCAATAATACATGAATAAGATGAGATGCAAATAAGTAGAAATAGTCTCGTCTTAATCATGATTTAATCGAGAAATCGATAATCAATGATTCTTGACTTTCATCGACTAAATAGGTGAATAAAATTGAAATAAAGAGAAAGTGGTCTCGTGTTGATCAAGGTCTTGTCAACTCAAAGAAATCAACCAAACCATGAGGTTTGTTATGTCATCGACCAAAATAAAGAAAACGGAATTGAAATGAAAAATAAAATCGGTCTCGTCTAAATTAAGAATTAATCGAGAAATCGATAATCTTAATATTTGAGTTTCATTGACCGACAAAAATAAATAAACAGTAGCCTCACATTTATCAAGACCTTATTGACTTAAAATGATCAAAGTCAAGACTTGTGTAAAGTCATCGGCCTAAATAAAGATTATGAAATAAAATAAGGTTGATCTCGTCTTAATCAAGATTTAAATCGGTAAATCGATAATCGTGACATTTGACTTTCATCGATCAAAATAGAATCGGAATGGAAATAAAACTAGTCTCGTCTAAATCAAGATTTAATCGAGAAATCGATAATCAATGATTCTTGACTTTCATCGACTAAAATAAAAAGAAAGCGGTCTCATGTTGATCAAAGTTTCGTCAACTCAATGAAATCAACCAAACCATGAGGTTTGTTATGTCATCGACCGAAATAAAAAAGGTGGAATAAAAACAAATTGGTCTCGTTTAAACCAAGATTTAATCGACAAATCGATAATCTTAGGTTTTTAACTTTCATCGACCAAAATAAAATCGGAATGAAAATAAAACTAGTCTCGTCTAAATCAAGATTTAATCGACAAATCGATAATCTTGGATTTTTGACTTTCATCGACCAAAATAAAATCGGAATGAAAATAAAACTAGTCTCGTCTAAATCAAGATTTAATCGACAAATCGATAATCTTGGATTTTTGACTTTTATCGACCAAAATAAATGAAATAGAAAGTGGCCTCCTACAAATCTAGACTTTTAGTGATTTTGAGATAATCAACAAAATCAAAATTTATATGATATCATTGGCCAAAATAAATGAAACGCAAAGAACCATTAAGTTAAGTGGATTAACATGAATAAGATTAATAAAAAAAACAATAGAAAAACTAGAGATAAAAAAACTTGTTAAAAGGTTAATAAAATGAACATAACTTTTTTAAAAAAAAGAAGAGGAGGGGGGCGCTGATTTTTGGAGGGTGTGTATAAAAAGAATGAGATCATTTGGGCTATGAACCCATCACCCTTGCGAAATCCGGTTGTGAGCGTGTGATGCCTGAATGGGCTAGAAAGCCCAATAACCCCAATCCTTAGGGTTCGTTCCACACAAATCCCAATTGATTAACAAACAGAGTGTAGATAAAAACAACAAAAAACAAAACCATCCCTCCGTTTAGTAAACACGACCACTGTGCAAAGCAAGATTGACTTGAAACTCAAACGTTCAAGAATTGACAATCATACTTTCTTTTTTCAAGAAAAAACTAGTAACAGAAGAAACAACAACCCAATACGCAAAGGAAAATCCGTCTTCCTTGTGTGATTTCTGCCTCAATCTCGTTCATTTGCTTTGGATTTAGGTTCGATTTGATTTACGCAAACTTGGTTCATTTTGTTTGATTTCAAACCGTATCTCTCCTTTCTCTTCTGGATCGATCTGGGTTTGGGTGTTTTCCGTGGGTGATGGTTTTGTTACTGTTTAGTTTGAAGACAGAAGGTTTGCGAATGGGTTACGACTGAGCATGGACGAAGGAAATTTTATTGAAGGTTGTGAGGGTTGACAATGAACGATGAAAGGAAGAAGATGTGTATGGGGTTCTGAAGAAGATTTAAGGTCTGTGTGGAATCATTGTTGTGATGAACGGACAAAGTTATTGAAGGTGCGTTGGGAGATTAAAGAAAACGATAAGGTTCTTGTCGTTGTTCAGAGTATGAAAGGAGGTTGGAGATTTGGAAAATTTCGGTTGTGGGTTCAAGATTCCCTCCCACTGTGTGTTTTTGTTTTTCTGGTATCCCCCTCCAGAACGCCCCCTTGTTTTCGTATATATATCCTCTAAACAACAGAACTTGTTCTTGAATTTTTATTTGAATTGTGACCGTTGTTGTATGGTCATTTTCACTGCAGAGGGAGCGTTGTGATGCGCAGAGCTTCGTACGGTTTGCAAGCTGGGGTACTGTTGTTTACGGACTCATGGACACGAAATTTGAATTGGCTTTATGGTTGTAATGGATTTTTTCTTCTATCTGAAACCCGTGACCATGAATGAGGAAGAAGAGCATATTTTGGTTGCTTTTTGTTTTCTCTAGTGCCACATGTCGCTGCTCCATTGGCTGACGAATTAGATTGAAAAGTTAAACAAAGTATTGCTTGATTCCTATTGGTCCGTGGTAATGAATTGAAATCCAATATTTTGCAGCATATATTTTGGTCATGGTGGGCTTATGGACACATGTTCGAAATGTTTCTTTTCTTAATTGAATTAATAATATGATTAATAAAAATAATAATAAACTAATTAAATATTCTAAATTAAAATTAGTTGGAAAAATAAACTAAATGAATAATTAATCTAATTAATTAACTAATTATTAAAATTAAATTAAATTAAGACTAAACAACTTAAATATAAAGGAAATAAAAAAAAGCCACATTGGATATAAATTAAAATAAAGACAGATAAAGATATTAAAATAAATATTAAGTTAAAATAGAGAACAATAAATAAAACATCAACTAGCAGAAAAATGAGGGTAAAATTTGGGGTACAATAGTTGCCCCTATTTAAATATCTTCACCGGACGACATGAGAGATGAAGATCCTCATGGGATCAAAGGTGAAAGATATTTAAATACAGATAACCGAAAATTTTACCCTCAGATGCGCAGACATGCAATGCAACAGACATGATGCCAAAATACCAAAGAAGATGCAAAGATGCAGACACAACAAGGCGCCAAAGGACAGACAGGAAGCAAACACAAGATGAGCTTCACTGGGGAAGGAGAATGGTTAGTATCCATGAGAAACACCTCAATGGGGATACAGTTTAACCAACGCAAGAGACTCACCGGGGAGACTCCAAAGGAACACTGGGGAAAACAAAAAGACAATCTCCACTGGGGAAAGATCTGGGGAGATAAACTACAGGTTCAAACATGACAAGACGACACTAGGGAAAAACACAATCTTACTGGGCAAGAAACCAGAAAGAAGACATGATTTCCACTGGAGATCAGTTGAAATAAAAAGATAGACACCCGAAGAAAGATTTTCTGGGGATCTCTTATGCAGAAGAGTTCACATGGGATCTTCAAGAAAAGCCAGAAAAGACAGAGACGAACTCTGCGCGCCAGATAAAAACACCTGGAGTTAGCAATACAGGTTCAAGATAGCCTGATATAAGCAAACGGTTCACGATAACCGAAGATAAACAACTGGAGTTTACATGGGAACAAGGTTAATGAGCCAAGAATAGATTCTAGTACTCATAAGAGTTGGTTAAGATAACAAATAATCTGCTTCATGAGGAAAACCGGTAGGAGCCAGAAAGGTAACCTCATTGGAGATAGAACCAAGAAATGGGCTCCAATAAAGGTATCTAGAATGATTGATCATCAAGGCTAAACGTGACTAGATGACATTCTAGAAAGGATCCGCAATGAAGGTTGAACCGAAAAATGGTCTTCACTGGGAAAAGACATCCAAAGTGATGGAACAACAGGTTCAAGTATGACCGGTTGGCACTTTGGAAAAAGAAGAACCTTATTGGAGATTGAACTAAGAAATGGGCCCCAATAAAGTATCTAGAATGATTGATCATCAAGTCTAACGTGACTAAATGACATCCTAGAAACACCTCTAAAGTGATGGAACAACAGGTTCAAGTATGACCGTTTGGCTCTTTAGAAGTAACCTCTAAAGTGATGGAACAACAGGTTCAAGTATGACCGGTTGGCGCTTTAGAAGTAACCTTGTTGGAGATAGAACCAAGAAATGGGCTCCAATAAAGGTATCTAGAATGATTGATCATCAAGGCTAGATGACATTCTAGAAAAGATCCGCAATGAAGGTTGAACCGAAAAACGGTCTTCACTGGGAAAAGACATCCAAAGTGATGGAACAACAGGTTCAAGTATGACCGGTTGGCACTTTGGAAAAAGAAACCTTATTGGAGATAGAACCAAGAAATGGGCCCCAATAAAGTACCTAGAATGATTGATCATCAAGGCTAAACGCGACTAGATGACATTCTAGAAGGAATCCGCAATGAAGGTTGAACCGAAAAACGGTCTTCACTGGGAAAGACATCCAAAGTGATGGAACAACAGGTTCAAGTATGACCGGTTGGCACTTTAGAAAAAGAAGAACCTTATTGGAGATTGAACCAAGAAATAGGCCCTAATAAAGGTATAGAATCTAATAGGTTAGTACCGGAGTTGCATAACTAAAGATAAGACTTCCTGGGGGATACCCATTATGGTTGCAAAAAGGATGAATAGTACCAGAGATAGATAAGTCGCTTATAAGAGACTGCCACTTATCGCCATTGAAAAACAAACTTCTTCAAGAGATTGCTGCTTCAAAAATATGTTGATATCACAATACTGTTGGAGAAATAATTCTGTCTTTAATGAGGATCTTGTGAAAAATGCTTCTGCGAGACGTAGTGCAAAATAAATGCACATTCAAATATAGGTTAAAAATCACACCTGCTAGGGACCAAAGTTCAATCTAGGAACAAGCTAGAAAGAAACGGTCAAACAAGACTCCAATTGAGGAATGAACTCAAATGGGGATTTATCTTATCCAAATGTGGAAAAGATAACTGAACCAACCATCATCCATGAGAATCAAACTCTGTGGGGAATTCAGAAAAGGATGGGCACTTTATGCCTAAGGGCTGACAACTCTATTGGAGAGAATAGACAAACCCAGTCACTTGGGGAGACAAACACCAAAGTGAACCAAAACAGGAAAACACCAGAAAAGGAAGCAGAAATGCTAAGATGCGATGCATATGAGTGCTTATGCCATGCTCATGCTTATGCTGACAAAACAGACAAGAAGCGAAACCGGAGATGAAATAAACGTCTCGACAAGGATACCCAGCCAAACTCAAAGGCCTGGACCAATACTGGTGATGAAGAAGAATCAACAACTTCACTGGTGAAAAGAGTATTCCACCTGAGGTATAACATCATGAGGATTGCCATCATGAGCTTGATCTCTTTGTTGGAGAAGAATCCATGGAGAATTTGTCAAGATTAGCTGAAGTAACAGCTTATTGGGAGCTAGCAAGGAATATCACAAGAACAAAGTAGTTCTGCGTCCTACTGGCGTAATGATCATCTTCAAATCTTATTTGCCCCAGGCTATACGGTCTATATGATAACAAGAGGATTTTATAGAAGAATTGGCATACAGGGTGCTTCAATATTGTTGCGGTGAAAATCGGATACCAAGCTATTAATTAACTTGCATCATATTTCTTTTACAACCGACTTTGATTTATCCAAAGGAAAGGTTCAAGATCGTTAAAAAAACCTAAAGGGAGGAGATCTAAAGTTCGGGGGTTGGTTATACAAAGGGAAGGTATTAGCACCCTAAGTATCCGTAGTATTCTACGGGAACCTCTTGTTTAGTTTGTGTTAAGTTATGTTTGCATGCTAAAAATCTGTACTATGGTAAAGATAAAGACCTATGTATATACACTAAGTATGGTCTAAGGGTGTAAAAAGAAAATATGGAATTCGAGAAGGCATCGGATGTAAAGGAAAAAGATGGAAAAAGAAAAAGGTAGCTTGCTAGGATCTCGCAATCCTATGCCTACGTATTCTCAAGGTGAATTTTGAGAAATCAGAGCAATCGTAGTTCCCCTCAATGGGGGTAAAAGAGGTGAAAAGCTTGAAAACAAAGCTTGCAAGGATGGATTGTTTAGGAGAAGAGATTAATGGCTATCTCTTTGGGAATGCTAGGTTATGAGGGAGAAGAGATTAATGGCTATCTCTTGTGAAATGGTTGTGAAGGAGTTAAGAGTTGTAAGAGATTAATGGCTATCTCTTTGGGAATGCTAGGTTATGAGGGAGAAGAGATTAATGGCTATCTCTTGTGAAATGGTTTGAGGTTAACATGGTATTTGAGCTATCTATGACATGAAGTCAATAGAGAGACTTTTCCTTTGGAAGGGGGAACACAAAGACTGTTAAGGAGGAGAAGCCAAAAAGCTAACCTCACTTGGGGGGGGGGGGCATTTAACAAAGCTATAAGGATAAACATTGCAAGCAAGATGATCATACAAAGCATGATAAGGATCAAGACATTTCATGGGGATTACATGTGAAGATGCTCTAAACAAACAGGTGATATAAGTGAAAGTGACAACTTCTTTGAAAGCTTAAGCATTTATCACGATAAACCAAACATGTAAGCGATCAAAGATGGTTCAAAGACATGGCTTTCAAGGTTCAAGACATAAACTTGTTACATACTTGGTCAAAAAATTCATGTTATCAGACAAATGATCTAAGGAGATCTCATGGTATTTCAAAGGTTATTTTCATGTAAGAACACAAATCAAAAACTCAATGAAATCAAGTGAAACAAAATAAACAATGTCAAGACATCATACAAGGTTTAAACAACATACTTTAGGTCTTTTTTTGATCAATGTAAACAAGAAACCATGGTAAAAGGATTAAGAGAAATTAAAGTATCCTTTTATGAAACCCTAAAAAGTCCTTCATTTGTAACATAAACCAATGCTTCAAAAATAATCATTTTCACCAATTTCTTTCCATATTCATAAGATAGACATGTTAAGGAACACTTTGCAAAAAGAATGGATAAAAAAGAGTGAAAAATGAGCAAGTTATGATTGTTTGAAATCAAGGTATAAACTAAAGAAAATAAGAAAACAAAAGATAAAATAAAAAAAAATGGGAAATGCCCTCCACCAGGTTCGAACCCATGACCAAACGTGTACAAGGCAAGCGCGCAACCGTTGGGACGACCATACATCCGTTCACTATCACACAACCATTTGTTTTTATTTTAAAACCAAACCACTAAATGGCCAAACTCTCTTCCTCCCTCACGCTCGTCTCTCTCTTACGACCATATTAACACAAACACGGGCAAACTTTCCAATGATTCGTTCTCACTCATTTCTCCATCAAATCACATAAAATCAAAGCCAAAAATGAAATACAAATTCCCAGGATCATTAATATATCATTGGTTTACATTAATATGCAACACACAAACCAGAATCTTAAGAACAACAGTGCAACACACATGAAACTTTCAAACACGACATCATGCAATATTGTAAACAAACATCAACCAAATGCATTCAGCAACAACAAAACAATAACATACTACATTTCTAACGTGCAAATAGTAACAATATGCGCATGAATATGGAGTTTAAAATTCAAGAAAACCTACCTCTTGGAGAAAGTCCAAGGCTTCTTTAAATCAATTGCAGATGAGAAATAGCAACTCCTGGGAGCTTTATGATCCTATTAGAACACGTTCAGATGCTTGGATCCTTTGGAAATAGCCTTGAACTCGAAACCCGATACTTGGTGCAAGGTTGAGGTTGAAAATGGCAGATGAAGATGGAGCTGTTTCAGTGAATGTTTAGGTATTGGAAGCTTCTCTATATGATGCTTAGAGAAGGTTTATTAAGTTTAATGGGAAAACGCACGAGCCAGATGAGCTGCAGCCATGCTTTTGCAAATTAGAGTGTTGAAATGGAAATGGTGGTTGTGGCTGTTACAGAGATGTTTTAGGTGTTTGGAACCTCTCTATGTGGTGTTTATAAGTGGTTTGTGGAGTTTGGTGGTTAGTGCTCGAGTGGAATGAGCTGTAGCCAGTGTTTTGCAATTTTGCAAGAACTTGAGAGTGGGAGAAAGTAGTGAGTAATCAGTCTCTATTTGGAGTGATTCTGGGGTCCCATGAACTGAGGATCAAACCTTTATTTATAGGAAAGGATTAGGGTTTGTGGCATGGTCAGAATTTGAAAAATGCCAAGACTGCCCTTTGGAGAAACTTCCATTTCGTGTGAGCTGTATTCAGAGGGAGATGTCCTCAATGCCCTAGTGTAGACCTCTGAGGCAATGTGGATTGATGGGAGTGGTTCAGAGTCCAAGTTGTAAGGAGAGTAGTGATTTGTTGGAAAAGTTTCTCTCTCCATTGAACCAACTTGCACATGCCTTGTTAAACTATGTTATTTTAAGTTTGCAACTTGCATTTTTCGTGGGATAGGTTCAAGACATGTTGATCTTGCTACTAAACATCAGAAAAGTGAGTTAATTGGGGATTAGAAGAGTTATGTACCATTTCACAAAAGTTGGAAACTTGAAAATCATGAAATGAACCCTAAACTTCAACCATTCGAAACTCCCAGCTCACTCCATGGATGAGGGAGTTCTTGTACTCTTTAGAAAGCCCTTAATGCCCTCTACAATATTCATGTGGGACTCGAATTCTGAATCTTAATGTAGCTTGGTGAAAAATAGGGTTGAAGTTGGCTGTTCATGAAGGGAAAACATGCAGAATTTTACTAAGTCCTTTGGTCAATTTGGCTTATAAGCTCCATAACTCAAAATCCAAGCATTTTTAGGAGAAAAGTCATATTGAAACAATTGAAGATCTTGAAGAGAGCTTCCTAATGAGCTTTGAATCACTCCAATTGGATGTGTAGTTTAGGAGTTATGGTCTTTCCAAATTATGCTATTAGGGGAAAAATCTCACAAATGATACTTTTCTTGTTCAAAACCCTACTTCTCTTGCAAGAAACCTCATGAAACTTGATGTGGATGCTTGGAATACTTCATGAGACATTCTAGGATGATTAGAAACATTAATTCTCCATCTGAACCAAAAATCCCCAAAAATTAGGGTTTCTGTCAAACCCTAATTTTGCTTGTGAATGCACTGAGATTGAATCTTGTAATCTTGCTTCTTCTTTCTCATCTAAAGGCCTTATGAGACTCTTGAGGATGTTGATAAACCAATAGGATCAAGAACTAGGGTTTGGGAGTCCATCTTGATGAAGATCAAAGCCATTGACTGATAAGTGTCACAGAAACCCTAACTTGGAGGCACAGTGAGGCTGAGGCCTAAACTTCCCTTGTTGAGGACCCAAAGCCCTTGGATTCTTGTTGAGTGAGACCTCATGAATGTAGGTAAGTTCAATGGTTGATGGACCAAGCGATTCTTGACTTTACAGGTAAAAATTCTTTAGTGATCCCTCAGATAGAAACCCTGATTTTTTTCAATAAGAGAAACAAACTTGCAAGAAGTGAAATGGTTAGTTAACAATGCCTAGATGACATCTAAGGGGTGAAAATTTAGGGTACAACAAATATATTCAAACTCTTGGAGAGATCTCGACATAACTGCCCCAGATTAGGGGATGAATAATCAAAAGAATTTTACAGAAGGATTGAAATACCCGATACTTCAATATCTTCCATCTTGAATAATCAAAAGAATTTTACGGAAGGATTGAAATACCCGATACTTCAATATCTTCCAACTTGAATAATCAAAAGAATTTTACGGAAGGATTGAAATACCAGATGCTTCAATATCTTCCAACTTGAAAAAGAATTTTACGGAAGGATTGAAATACCAGACGCTTCAATATCTTCCAACTTTTGAATCTTGACGTAGCTGTTTCTGTTCAGTTATACTCGAGATACTCAAACTGTAGTAGAAATTACTGGGGAACGGATTTGCCCCTGCTGATGGGTTACTGAAGACAAAACAAGTCATAAGATGATCTCAAGAATATTTGCCTCAATATTTTGAATTTGCAGAATTCTGCCTCTGATTTGTCAACTCGCACTTGGTTGCCCCTGACTGAGTCAAATTTCCTTTATCAAGTTCAATTCCTTGACTGACCGCGTTTGTTGGGATTCCTTGATATCGAATGGTATTGCAAACAAGTGTTGTTAATTAAAATTGGCAAAATTTAATGCAAAGTTTAATGCAAAGTTTTTGAAATCAAGTTTTATTGATGAAACACACACGATGGAATGATTAAATCAAAAACAAAGGTGGGTCTAGTCATTAAGGAAGTGACCAACACACATGAGCAAACAAATATTATCAGGAGTCAGGTTACTCAACCTTGCTGTAGTATGCTTTTCAAAACAACCCTACCTCAATTAGGTCTTTTTAGAGATTGTAATGTGGTATGGTTCATGGTTTATGAAACAAAGGATGAATTCCAAATCCTACGCTCAGTTAACTCAAGATATACATTCAAATCTCCAAAAATAGGAGCCACTTGATTTGAAAGCTGACTGACGCCTTATATGAAGCGCTCGTGTTTGAATGCATAACTGTGACGCCCCCAATCTATACCCCCAATTAACACGCAATTAAAGCGGTAAAAAGAAAATTCGAAAATTGATCAGAGTATATTTGAAACATCATGGCATAGAAAGGGGGAATCACATCAAAGTAACCAAACACATAACATGCAACACCTGCTCATTTAGATATGCAACGTGGGGTAACAATCATACAGAGGAAACTTCGTTCCTTACACCCACTTTTCAGAAATTAGAATTAAAGCAGAAAGATCTAAAATCTGAATAACACATATACATATATACATATAAACTTGGCTGTCATACATCAAGTCATAACTGTACAACCAAAATATAATCATCAGATATACAAAACAATCACAAACGGCCACCCTATACTACCCGGAGTCACATATCAGAGCCGACCGACCAAAATAATGAAGACGCAACGCTTCACAAAAGAATACCTCCAGCAACTCTAATCTGCAACGCCTCATAGAGCGTTATAAAACAGCTGAAGGGTGAGAAAAACAACCATAATATAATTGCATAAGATTATATATTAACACCAAAAATGCACAAGTAACGTATTCTCACCACCAAAGCACACAGATAAATTATAACAACACACAGTACAATTCACACGTATCAATTACCACTGCACATCAATCATTCACAATACAATCACACATATTCCATTTCATTAATCACATTCACAATTCCATGCACAAATGACTCATGATGAATGCAAATGCACATAGATCGACACAACGACTCTATGCACATGCCATGCGGTACCGACTTCCATTGTCTCATGTCTCATCATCAGTTCACTCAGGAACTATTGGAACCATCGCTCGTTACTGAGACTTAGTCAAGTAACTCCCCGTCGGGCCTACGATGTTCACCCGTCACTTTAGGTCCTCAGGCATCGCCTCATATTTTCGAGGCACACGACGTTAAGGATTGCTTTAAGTCTCCAAAGGAGCCCACAATCGTCTATACCCATCGCTTTAAGTCCTCAGGCATCGCCTCATATTTTTGAGGCACACGATGTTATATCATATTTCCCTCGGGAATCAAACCGTCTCTCAGGACGTTTCCACAATGCACATTATGATGCTTGGCATACAATGACTCATGACACTCACATTGCATCCATGCACACATTCATAATCATGCATAAATCATCAAATACAACACTTAGCATTTCTTGCCTTTCGGCCATAACTTATCCTCACAACAGCATATAAGGCATACATATCCAAAGCGCAACATATAGCATAATACATGACAATTATGCACCATTAAAACAACAAAAGTCGACCATTGACACTATTCACATTTACCGACAAAATAAAATCGGCCAACAAATTCTAAACCATCATAATAAGAAAGTACAGCTCAATGGCTTTCCAACGCATCAAACCACGCCTCAAACCGAAACACAGATCAAAAGTTATGCAGAAAACAAAATTACACGAACAACTCTGTTCGCTGGGCGAATCTCCCTCGCGAGCATTCGCTAGCTGCTTCGCTAGGCGAACATCCCTCGCGAGCATTCGCTAGCTCCTTCGCTAGGCGAATGTTCCAGCGAACCAACTGTTAGCTAAAAACAGACACAAAGTTCGCTAGGCGAGCACTTGGCGAACCAAGTCAGAACCAAACAGAGCCAAAAACACCCAAAGTTTGCTAGGCGAACACTCTAGCGAACCTTCGCTCATGCCTTCGCTAGGCGAATACCCGTAGCGAACCTTCGCTACCCTTCGCTGAATGGTTCGCTAGGCGAACCTGCGAAAACTCAGAATCCTTCAACGCTGTTGAAAACCCAAAAATGATATTTTCCAACCCAAACCATTTCCAAATCAACATATTTCAATCAGAACCTATTCTAATCATGTCAACAAGCAAACTACCACCTTTACATCGATTTCCAACCGTTAAACCATCGATTCTACTCATTTTATCGTTTCGACCTAAAAGTGAAAAACATGGAAAGCAAGAGAATCATCCAAACACATTCATACATAATCATATACAAGCATAGTATAATCGAGTTTCGCACCCTTACCCGATTTAATTCGATTCTAGGAATTGATCTTGATGATTTTCACACTTTTTCTCCAATTTTCTCCCTTCTCCTCTTTTCTTCTCTTTTCCCTTCTTTCTTCTTTCTTTCTCTCTATTTTTCTTTCCCTTTTCTTTTCTATTTTCTTTTCTTACTAACTTAGTAAAAATATCTATGAAATGTCCAAAATACCCCTACACTCAAATATCTCGCAAACGTTCCCAAAACGCGATAAAATATAATCACGACGAAAAATAACATATTTTCACACAAAAGTTGAAATTACAATAAAATAATAATAAAATAATCAAAAACGACTCAATAAAATAAAATTGGCAAAACGGGGCGTTACAATTCTCCCCCACTTAGAAATTTTCGTCCTCGAAAATCTTACCTGATACAAACAACTCCGGATACGACTCCCGCATCCTACTCTCCAATTCCCACGTCAAATTACCCTCAGCAGCGCCTCCCCATGCCACTTTCACAAGTGCAATCTCTTTGCCCCTCAACCGCTTCACCTCGCGATCCAAAATCCTAACTGGTAATGCCTCGATCGTAAGGTTATCTCTTACCTCAACCTCGTCCATCGGAATCACATGTGAAGGGTCCGGAACATACTTCCGAAGCTGTGAAACATGAAAAACGTCATGCAAATTTGACAGATTCGGCGGTAACGCCACACGATACGCTACAACACCCACTCTCGCAGATATCTGGTAAGGACCAATAAATCGAGAAGTAAGCTTCTTAGATTTTAAAGCACGACCAACACCCGTTACCGGCGTAACCCTCAGAAATACGTGATCACCCTCTTGAAACTCAAGATTCTTACGTCTCCGATCATGATAACTCTTTTGTCTATCCTGAGAAGCCTTCATTTTCTCACGAATAAACTTTACCTTTTCCGTCGTCTGTTGCACTAATTCCGGTCCAACCACAGAACTCTCACCAGTTTCGTGCCAACACTACGGCGTTCGACATCTTCGTCCATATAAGGCCTCAAAAGGTGCCATTCCGATACTAGAATGGAAACTGTTATTATACGTGAACTCAATCAAAACAAGATAACCGTCCCACGCACCACCTTGTTCCAAAACACACGCTCTCAACAAATCCTCCAACGACTGAATAGTTCTTTCGGTTTGACCATCTGTCTGCGGATGATAAGCCGAACTCAACCTCAATTTAGAACCCAAAGCCTTCTGTAAACTTTCCCAAAATCTTGATGTAAACTTAGGATCTCGATCCGAAACAATACTTAAAGGAACCCCATGCAATTTCACCACCACACTGATATAGATCTCAGCTAACCGTTCCAAAGAAAAACTGATGTCAATCGGAATAAAATGCGCCGATTTAGTCAGCCTGTCCACAATCACCCAAATAGCATTATGCCCATGCTGAGTGTTCGGTAATCCCGTCACAAAATCCATCGAAATGCTATCCCATTTCCACTCAGGAATATCCAACGGTTACAACAAACCACTAGGTCTCAAATGTTCCACTTTCGATTTCTGACAAGTCAAACAAGCATACACAAACTGAGCAACATCTCTTTTCAAACCAGACCACCAGAAAATCTTCTTCAAATCTTGGTACATCTTATTTGCACCCGGATGTATACTTAAATTACTCCGGTGTCCTTCCTCCAAAATCATTCTTTTCAACTCCGCATCATCAGGTATACAAATACAACCACGGAATCTCAAAACACCAAAATTATCAACCTTGAAATCCACATTCTCATTCCTCATCAAATCAACGAATTTCAAATCCAGCTTTTGTTTCTCACTAACCGACATCAAAAATTCATTCGTAACTTTCAACATTCCAAGCCTCACACTAACCGATGTCACTTCACATACCAAACTCAAATCTCTAAACGATTCCAAAAGTTCCAACTCTTTCACCATCAATGCGGACATATGCAACGATTTCCGGCTCAATGCATCGGCTACCACATTAGCTTTACCAGGATGGTAATTCAAGCCAAAGTCGTAGTCTTTCAAGAATTCCAACCATCTCCGCTGTCTCATGTTTAACTCTTTCTGATCAAATAAATATTTCAAGCTTTTATGATCACTAAAGACTTCGAACCTTGCACCATAGAGATAGTGCCTCCAAATCTTCAACACAAAAACTACCGCCGCTAACTCAAGATCATGAGTAGGATAGTTTTTCTCATGAACTCTTAACTGCCTTGAAGCATAAGCTACAACTTTACCTTCCTGCATCAGAACACCACCCAAACCAATTAAAGAAGCATCGCAATACACAACAAATGGTTCATTAGGATTAGGTAAAATCAGAATAGGAGCTGTCGTCAATCTCCTCTTCAGCTCACAAAAACTTTCTTCACATTGAATATCCCAAATGAATGCTTTGCCCTTACAAGTCAACTGCGTCAAAGGAAGAGCTAACTTAGAAAACCCTTCAATGAACCTCCGGTAATAACCAGCCAAACCCAAAAAGCTTTGAATTTCAGTAACGGATCTAGGAGCCTCCCATTGTAGAACTGATTCTACTTTAGATGGATCCACAACAATACCATTACCTGAAATTACGTTCCCAAGAAAACTCACCTTAGACAACCAGAATTCGCACTTAGACAATTTGGCAAAAAGCTTCCTTTCCTTCAAAACCTGCAAAACCATACGTAAATGCTCTGCATGTTCTTCACGAGACTTAGAATAGATTAAAATATCATCAATAAACGCCACCACAAAACGATCCAAATGCTCGTGGAAAATCCGATTCATGTATTCCATAAACACACCAGGCGCATTAGAAACCCCGAACGACATCACTAAATATTCATAATGACCGTAACGTGTTCTAAAGGCCGTCTTCTGAATATCCTCTTCCTTCACCCTTATCTGATGATACCCCGATCTCAAATCAATCTTACTAAACACACAAGCACCAACCAACTGATCCATCAGATCATCAATCCTTGGAAGCGGATATTTGTTCTTAATCGTCACTTTGTTCAACTGGCGATAATCAATACATAATCGCATACTCCCATCTTTCTTTTTCACTAACAAAACTGGAGCACCCCAAGGAGAAACACTTGGCCTCACGAACCTCTTTTCCAACAACTCACTTAACTGCTTTTTCAACTCCACCAATTCAGATGCCGACATTCTATAAGGTGCCATAGAAACAGGTCTAGTACCAGGAACTAGATCTATAGAAAATTCAACCTCTCTCTCTGGCGGTACATCTGAAATATCATCAGGAAACACCTCAGGAAATTCGCACACAACAGGAAACACATCAAGAGAAACTTGACTATCCACAGTCAATGAAGCAAACAAACCAAACAACTGAGCTTCATCCGCTAAAAGTCTCTTCAACTCTTTAGTAGACAAGAAACTCGAGTCTTCATCTTCCTCAAGAGAAGGAAACCTTACAAGCTTATGATAACAATCAATGTGCACCCGATTGAATTGCAACAAATTCATTCCCAACACCACATCTAAACCTTCCAACGGTAAACACACCAAATCCATCACAAAGTCTTTACCATAAATGGCTAAAGGACAACTCAAACACACCAAAGAAGTAGTTACTGACCCCATCGCTGGAGTATCAATAACCATCTCACCTTCCATCGAAGACAACCCAAGATTCAAACGTTCCGCGCACTCAGACGAAATAAACGAATGAGTCGCTCCAATATCAATAATAGCAATTAAAGGCATATTATTAATAAAGCAAGTACCTCTTATCAGACGATCAACACTTGAAGTCTGAGTTCCTGCCAACGAAAACACCTTCCCACTAGTCTGAGCCTTCTTCGGATTAGGACACTTCGAACTAATGTGACCAGGTTCCCCACAGTTATAACACTTCACTACATTCTTCCTTTTACAGTCAGCTAAAACATGTCCGATACCACCACAATTAGAACACTTATCCACTTTCTTCCTACATTCCATCTGGCGATGACCCAATTCACCACATTTAAAACACCTAGGAGCATTAGACATACCTCCTCCACTTGACCTTCGATCAAAATTACCCCTTTGTTTACCTTTATCAGCCGGTGACACATACGGACCACCACGGAACTGTAGTTTCCCTTTCCTGTCACTTACACTTTTATAGTGAGCTGAACGAGCCTTACTATCTTCATCATAAATCCTACAGCATTCCACCAAATCAGCAAACCTTCGAATCCTCTGATATCCAATAGCCTGCTTTATCTCAGGACGCAAACCACTTTCATACTTCACACACTTTGAAAATTCAGCAGTCGCTTCCACATAATGAGGGTAAAACTGCACAAGTTCCACAAACTTAGCAGTATAGTCAATAACCGACATATTACCTTGTTTTAGCTCTAAAAACTCAATCTCCTTCTTTCCTCGGACATCCTCGGGAAAATACTTCCTTAGAAACTCTCGGCTAAACATTTCCCAAGTAATCTCTTCTTCCTCCTCAGCTTCCAACACCTGACGAGTACTGACCCACCAGTCATCAGCCTCTTCGTGTAACATATGAGTGCCCAGCCTCACCTTATCATCATCGTCATCATAATCCATTACCCTAAAAATCCTCTCAATCTCTTTCAACCACAACTGCGCACCATCCGGATCATGTTTCCCTTTAAAAACCGGCGGTTTATTCTTTCTAAACTCATCATTTCCGGCAGCATTCGGCGCCCCCTGCACAGCTCGTGCCATCGCTTCCATCGCAGCAGCCAAAGCAGCATCATTACGATCAGCCATATTCTGTTCGTCCAAAACAGAAACTATGGTTAAACAACAACTCGCTCAACACAACTCGCCCAATATGCCAGACACAACAAACACAAACTACACAACTGACACGGACTGGCTCTGATACCACTTAATGTGACGCCCCCAATCTATACCCCCAATTAACACGCAATTAAAGCGGTAAAAAGAAAATTCGAAAATTGATCAGAGTATATTTGAAACATCATGGCATAGAAAGGGGGAATCACATCAAAGTAACCAAACACATAACATGCAACACCTGCTCATTTAGATATGCAACGTGGGGTAACAATCATACAGAGAAAACTTCTTTCCTTACACCCACTTTTCAGAAATTAGAATTAAAGCGGAAATATCTAAAATCTGAATAACACATATACATATATACATATAAACTTGGCTGTCATACATCAAGTCATAACTGTACAACCAAAATATAATCATCAGATATACAAAACAATCACAAACGGCCACCCTATGCTACCCGCACATATCAGAGCCGACCGACCAAAATAATGAAGACGCAACGCTTCACAAAAGAATACCTCCAGCAACTCTAATCTGCAACGCCTCATAGAGCGTTATAAAACAGCAGAAGGGTGAGAAAAACAACCATAATATAATTGCATAAGATTATATATTAACACCAAAAATGCACAAGTAACGTATTCTCACCACCAAAGCACACAGATAAATTATAACAACACACAGTACAATTCACACGTATCAATTACCACTGCACATCAATCATTCACAATACAATCACACATATTCCATTTCATTAATCACATTCACAATTCCATGCACAAATGACTCATGATGAATGCAAATGCACATAGATCGATACAACGACTCTATGCACATGCCATGCGGTACCGACTTCCATTGTCTCATGTCTCATCATCAGTTCACTCAGGAACTATTGAAACCATCGCTCGTTACTGAGACTTAGTCAAGTAACTCCCCGTCGGGCCTACGATGTTCACCCGTCACTTTAGGTCCTCAGGCATCGCCTCATATTTTCGAGGCACACGACGTTAAGGATTGCTTTAAGTCTCCAAAGGAGCCCACAATCGTCTATACCCATCGCTTTAAGTCCTCAGGCATCGCCTCATATTTTTGAGGCACACGATGTTATAGCATATTTCCCTCGGGAATCAAACCGTCTCTCAGGACGTTTCCACAATGCACATTATGATGCTTGGCATACAATGACTCATGACACTCACATTGCATCCATGCACACATTCATAATCATGCATAAATCATCAAATACAACACTTAGCATTTCTAGCCTTTCGGCCATAACTTATCCTCACAACAGCATATAAGGCATACATATCCAAAGCGCAACATATAGCATAATACATGACAATTATGCACCATTAAAACGACAAAAGTCGACCATTGACACTATTCACATTTACCGACAAAATAAAATCGGCCAACAAATTCTAAACCATCATAATAAGAAAGTACAGCTCAATGGCTTTCCAACGCATCAAACCACGCCTCAAACCGAAACACAGATCAAAAGTTATGCAGAAAACAAAATTACACGAACAGCTCTGTTCACTGGGTGAATCTCCCTCGCGAGCATTCGCTAGCTGCTTCGCTAGGCGAACATCCCTCGCGAGCATTCGCTAGCTCCTTCGCTAGGCGAATGTTCCAGCGAACCAACTGTTAGCTAAAAACAGACACAAAGTTCGCTAGGCGAGCACTTGGCGAACCAAGTCAGAACCAAACAGAGCCAAAAACACCCAAAGTTTGCTAGGCGAACACTCTAGCGAACCTTCGCTCATGCCTTCGCTAGGCGAATACCCGTAGCGAACCTTCGCTACCCTTCGCTGAATGGTTCGCTAGGCGAACCTGCGAAAACTCAGAATCCTTCAGCGCTGTTGAAAACCCAAAAATGATATTTTCCAACCCAAACCATTTCCAAATCAACATATTTCAATCAGAACCTATTCTAATCATGTCAACAAGCAAACTACCACCTTTACATCGATTTCCAACCGTTAAACCATCGATTCTACTCATTTTATCGTTTCGACCTAAAAGTGAAAAACATGGAAAGCAAGAGAATCATCCAAACACATTCATACATAATCATATACAAGCATAGTATAATCGAGTTTCGCACCCTTACCCGATTTAATTCGATTCTAGGAATTGATCTTGATGATTTTCACACTTTTTCTCCAATTTTCTCCCTTCTCCTATTTTCTTCTCTTTTCCCTTCTTTCTTCTTTCTTTCTCTCTATTTTTCTTTCCCTTTTCTTTTCTATTTTCTTTTCTTACTAACTTAGTAAAAATATCTATGAAATGTCCAAAATACCCCCACACTCAAATATCTCGCAAACGTTCCCAAAACGCGATAAAATATAATCACGACGAAAAATAACATATTTTCACACAAAAGTTGAAATTACAATAAAATAATAATAAAATAATAAAAAACGACTCAATAAAATAAAATTGGCAAAACGGGGCGTTACAATAACCGAGTTAAACTGAGAACTACCCTGCCCCCAAGGTTGAGATTTAAGGTTATTTTTTGTGTAAGGAAGGAAAACTCCTACTTCTAGGCTCGAAGGGGTTAACAAGGGATTATCATCCTTACTTCTCCAGTATTTAGGAATTGAAACAATGCCTTACATCCTCGGAAAGGTTTAATCGGCAGCATACCACATCAATTATGAACACGAGGTTTTCATCATCCTCCCCAATCTTTGTTTAAACAAACAGTTGAATAAAGGGAGTGAAACAAGGTAAATTTTTTTTTTGAAAATAACAGTAAATGAGTGAAACGAATGGATTTAATCTAAAAGATGCACAAACATTTCATTAATCTTGCCAATTTAAAAAAAACAACAGCTTATAAGTAAATACAAATTCAAAGTGCAAAGAAAATACAATAAAAATTGCTGAAAAAGCCAAAAGATTGCCAGCTTTAGGGAATCAAATACGGAAAATCAAAGAGGAGCTCAATCATAGACCCCTAATCCATCTTTGTCTTGATAGACCCTCCACAACATTACTTATCTCATGAGCGGGTAAGGATTATTCTTGATATTAGGCCGAGAGCCATCGAAAGACAAAATATTTCTCTCCACTAAGTCCTTCATAATGTGCTTCAAAGCAAAGCAACCTTCTAAATTATGGCCTGGTGCGCCTTCATGGAATGCACAATGAGCGTTGGGATTGTAAGAAGGTGGAAGCGAATTAGGAGGTGGGCCTGATGACCTTGTAGTTATTAATCCTTGTCGTACCAAAGCAGGATACAATGCTGTATACGTCATAGGAATGGGAGGAATTCGAGGCCTTCCACCCTTTCTTTTTCCTGGAATGTTCCGACGAGAAACTTGAGTCCGTTGGAGATAAGAAGGAGCGTTGGGCGCTCGTTGATATACTGGTGGTTGAGGAACCAGCTGATAAACAGAAGCTTGACTGTTGAATGTTGGCGCGATGGCGGCCACATAAGGTTGCTGAATAAAATAAAACTGTTATTGCTGCTGACGTTTCCAGTACTGATTCTTCCTCTTTTTGTTTGTCATCACCACATTAGTATCCCCCTCCCTTTTGAAGGATATCTTGGCATCGTCGCTTGGACTACCAGCTCTCTTGGTAATTTTCCCGCTCTTCAGACCAAGCTCTACTTTAACCCCCACAGCTACAATATCGGAAAAACTAGCAGACACGCTACTGATCATCCTTTCGTAGAATTCCGGTCTTACCGTGTCAATAAACCAATCAGTTAACTCCTTTTCAAATAAAGGTGGCTCTACCTATGAAGCCATCTCTCTCCATCTCTGTGCATACTCTTTAAAAGACTCGGTATCGCGCTGTGACATACTCAGTAATTGTCTGCGATTGGGAGCCAGGTCCATGTTATATCTGTAATGCTTTACAAAAGCATTAGATACGTCTTGAAAACATTGGATCCTAGATTGGTCCAAGGTTAAATACCACTTTGCAGCAGCTCCTTTCAAACTATCTTAGAAGCAGTGGATCATCAACTTATCATTATCCATAAATGCAGCCATTCGCCGGTAATACATGACCAAATGCGACCTAGGACAGGTCGCTCCTAAGTAGAGGTCGAAATTGGGTAGTTTGAACTTGGGTGGAATTACCAAGCCTGAGACTAAGCACATGTCTTTAGCATTAGTATTAAATACATTGCTCCCTTCCATTGCTTTCAATTTCCTCTGCATTGTCTCTACACTTTCCTTCAACCTTTCATGTCGATTATCCCCTTCTTCGGACATATTGACATGATCATAAACCGGATGTGGGTTTTGAAAAATTGGGCGCACCTGAGCTTGCACTGTTGCTGGAGTGAAGGTAGGAATAGCTTGAAAAGCCTCATTAACCAAAGGAACAACTTGTTGAGTAGAAGTGACGGCCGGAACACGTATAAAGTTAAAAGGCATGCCCAAAGTGGGGTTCACAGTAGTAACGGGAGGTTCTACAGTTGTAGTGATAATCTCGGAGACCACCGTCGCTTGTGTATCCATCCTTGCACTCATAACTTGAATTACTTCCAGAATCTGCCCCATTCCTCCTCGGAGCTCACTCAATTCATGATTGACTTTGTCCATCTCACAGTATTGTTCAGACATCCTTTGTCGAGTTTGGACTTGGGTGTCATAGTGTCAAGAATTCAAAGACGATTCTGAAGGGAAAACGACGACATGAGACGAGGACAGAGAGGAAATGTACATGCCATGACATGATGCAAATAAGATGCTAATGCAAGCCGAATGGTTTCAAGGAACTCAAAGACAAGTTGCGAAATTTTTTTGGAAAACAGAAGAAGTTTTTGTTTTTAAAATCCAAGCTCTGTTGATCTTTGAAAAGGGAATAAACATTTGAGTTCCTCGAAACCAAAGGGCTAAGAATGCTTGAATGTAGAGATGTATAAAGCACACAAGCACAGACATATGCACAACAAAACATACAAATCCTAGGTTTATAGGTCTCATGAATGGAGCCATGGTCTACCCATCTCAATAGGAATGCACTACTGGTTTTCATCTGCAGAACAGGGTTCTAAAGAGTTCCCAGAGTCGACAACTCATCTTTCGGATTTTAACGATTTCCCAGATGACTCGGTAGTCAATAAAATTCTCAAGAGGATCTCGTCTGAGTGTAGTATCGCGTGACAACTAATTCAGAAATAGACTCCATCATGGTCACCGCACTACATCCTAAAAAGCTCAAGTGGGGTTTGGTAACTACGGTTCTCAATATCATGGGCTCCTAGGTCGAGAGTAGCACGCTTTCACGAACAGATTCGTTCAACATAACTAAACTTTCAAGAGGGCCTCAACTGAGTGATGGTGTTTTCAGTTCAACTTTTCAGGAATCGAGTCCCTCAAAGCCTCCTTGAATACCATCGTCCTATCATAAGTGTATGCTCAAATCCGGGTATAGAATTTATCTCACCACTCAAGAACCAAGCCAACAAAAGATAATCAAGCAAAGCATATATACAGATAATTAAACAGATATACACAAATATATAGCAAGCAAGCATAAATAAGACAAGTAAATAAAGGTGGGCTTAACCCTAAAAAATAATAAAGCATCCCTAGTGAAGTCGCCATTTCTGTTACGGTGAAAATTGGATAACAAGTTATTAATTAACTTGCATCATATTTCTTTTACAACCGACTTTGATTTATCCAAAGGAAAGGTTCAAGATCGTTAAAAAAATCTAAAGGGGGGAGATCTAAGGTTCGGGGGTTGGTTACGCCTAGGGAAGGTATTAGCACCCTAAACGTCCGTAGTACTCTACGGGAGCCTCTTGTTTAAGTTATCTTATGTTTGCTAAGGGTACTATGCTAAAGGTTGAAACCCTAGGGGTTAGTATCTAAGTATACTCGACAAAGCATCGCACTTTGCGCCTACGTATCCTCGGGTATAGAATCAGAGTATGCGTAGTTCTATTTCTAGTGAACTGTTGACTATGGTCAATATTCAGAGGGGAAATGAGTACAAGCTCATTGTAGAGTTTAAGAACTCTCTAAATCTAGTTGTAATGGACCCATGTTATGTTTTAGTCAGTGGGGAAAAGTGATGATTCATTATGATGAATATCACTAAGAGTTTAAGAACTCCTTCCTAAAGCTAGTTGTGATTTCTATGGCTCTGATGAGGCCAAGAAATAAAGTTTTCTCCTAAGAGGTTACTTAGGTTAAGGTGGGAGGTCAATGACTTATGAGTCAACATATTTCACCTTCCTTTGGAATGGGGGGAAAAGATAACAGTTGTAAAGATTACCAAGATAAAGAGATTATAATGCAAATATGATGATGCAATAATACATGAATAAGATGAGATGCAAATAAGTAGAAATAGTCTCGTCTTAATCACGATTTAATCGAGAAATCGATAATCAATGATTCTCGACTTTCATCGACTAAATAGGTGAATAAAATTGAAATAAAGAGAAAGTGGTCTCGTGTTGATCAAGGTCTTGTCAACTCAAAGAAATCAACCAAACCATGAGGTTTGTTATGTCATCGACCAAAATAAAGAAAACGGAATCGAAATGAAAAATAAAATCGGTCTCGTCTAAATTAAGAATTAATCGAGAAATCGATAATCTTAATATTTGACTTTCATTGACCGACAAAAATAAATAAACAGTAGCCTCACATTTATTAAGACCTTATTGACTTAAAATGATCAAAGTCAAGACTTGTGTAAAGTCATTGGCCTAAATAAAGATTATGAAATAAAATAAGGTTGATCTCGTCTTAATCAAGATTTAAATCGGTAAATCGATAATCTTGACATTTGACTTTCATCGATCAAAATAGAATCGGAATGGAAATAAAACTAGTCTCGTCTAAATCAAGATTTAATCGAGAAATCGATAATCAATGATTCTTAACTTTCATCGACTAAAATAAAAAGAAAGCGGTCTCATGTTGATCAAAGTTTCGTCAACTCAATGAAATCAACTAAACCATGAGGTTTGTTATGTCATCGACCGAAATAAAAAAGGTGGAATAAAAACAAATTGGTCTCGTTTAAACCAAGATTTAATCGACAAATCGATAATCTTAGGTTTTTAACTTTCATCGACCAAAATAAAATCGGAATGAAAATAAAACTAGTCTCGTCTAAATCAAGATTTAATCGACAAATCAATAATCTTGGATTTTTGACTTTCATCGACCAAAATAAAATCGGAATGAAAATAAAACTAGTCTCGTCTAAATCAAGATTTAATCGACAAATCGATAATCTTGGATTTTTGACTTTTATCGACCAAAATAAATGAAATAGAAAGTGGCCTCCTACAAATCTAGACTTTTAGTGATTTTGAGATAATCAACAAAGTCAAAATTTATATGATATCATTGGCCAAAATAAATGAAACGCAAAGAACCATTAAGTTAAGTGGATTAACATGAATAAGATTAATAAAAAAAACAATAGAAAAACTAGAGATAAAAAAAACTTGTTAAAAGGTTAATAAAATGAACATAACTTATTTTAAAAAAAGAAGAGGAGGGGGCGCTGATTTTTGGAGGGTGTGTATAAAAAGAATGGGATCATTTGGGCTATGAACCCATCACCCTTGCGAAATCCGGTTGTGAGCATGTGAAGCCTGAATGGGCTAGAAAGCCCAACAACCCCAATCCTTAGGGTTCGTTCCACACAAATCCCAATTGATTAACAAACAGAGTGTAGATAAAAACAACAAAAAACAAAACCATCCCTCCGTTTAGTAAACACGGCCACTGTGCAAAGCAAGATTGACTTGAAACTCAAACGTTCAAGAATTGACAATCATACTTTCTTTTTTCAAGAAAAAACTAGTAATAGAAGAAACAACAACCCAATACGCAAAGGAAAATCCGTCTTCCTCGTGTGATTTCCGCCTCAATCTCGTTCGTTTGCTTTGGATTCAGGTTCGATTTGATTCACACAGACTTGGTTCGTTTTGTTCGATTTCAAACCGTATCTCTCCTTTCTCTTCTGGATCGATCTAGGTTTGGGTGTTTTCCATGGGTGATGGTGTTGTTGCTGTTTAGTTTGAGGACAGAAGGTTTGCGAATGGGTTACGACTGAACAGGAACAAAGGAAATTTTATTGAAGGTTGTGAGGGTTGACAATGAACGATGAAAGGAAGAAGATGTGTATGGGGTTCTGAAGAAGATTTAAGGTCTGTGTGGACTCATTGTTGTGATGAGCGGACAAAGTTATTGAAGGTGCGTTGGGAGATTAAAGAAAACGATAAGGTTCTTGTTGTTGTTCAGAGTATGAAAGGAGGTTGGAGATTTGGAAAATTTCGGTTGTGGGTTCAAGGTTCCCTCCCACTGTGTGTTTTTGTTTTTCTGGTATCCCCCCTCCAGAACGCCCCCTTGTTTTCGTATATATATCCTCTAAACAACAGAACTTGTTCTTGAATTTTTATTTGAATTTTGACCGTTGTCGTATGGTCATTTTCACTGCAGAGGGAGCGTTGTGATGCGCAGAGCTTCGTACGGTTTGCAAGCTGGTGTACTGTTGTTTGCAGACTCATGGACACGAAATTTGAATTGGCTTTATGGTTGTAATGGATTTTTTCTTCTATCTGAAACCCGTGACCATGAATGAGGAAGAAGAGCATATTTTGGTTGCTTTTGGTTTCTCTAGTGCCACATGTCGCTGCTCTATTGGCTGACGAATTAGATTGAAAAGTCAAACAAAGCATTGCTTGATTCCTATTGGTCCGTGGTAAAGAATTAAAATCCAATATTTTGCAACATATATTTTGGTCACGGTGGGCTTATGGACACATGTTGGAAATGTTTCTTTTCTTAATTGAATTAATAATATGATTAATAAAAATAATAATAAACTAATTAAATATTCTAAATTAAAATTAGTTAGAAAAATAAACTAAATGAATAATTAATCTAATTAATTAACTAATTATTAAAATTAAATTAAATTAAGACTAGACAACTTAAATATAAAGGAAATAAAAAAAAAGCCACATTGGATATAAATTAAAATAAAGACAGATAAAGATATTAAAATAAATATTAAGTTAATATAGAGAACAATAAATAAAACATCAACTAGCAGAAAAATGAGGGTAAACTTTGGGGTACAACAGATAGTAACCAACAGTCCACCAATTAGTCTTTTATTGTTTCAATATTTTTAGTGTGTTTTGATTAAGGTATGAACAAAGAAAATGGTTAGATGAACGAGTATGAATATGATGAATAATATGAATAATAATCAAGATAATATTGACAAGAAAGTAAAGCAAGATAATATTTGACGGAAAGTAAAGTTAATTGTTAGTTCATTAGTTGTTATGAGCAAATGATACGGGACATGTAGCGCTAAACCATCGTAGCACGATCTATGACAAAGATCACACTATAAGAGGATGCACAATTCGATCTTTGTGCTAAAACACGATGGAGAAATGATATTGAGGATCATTCTCCAATTGAATCATGCCACACGAAAAGAAAAGGTGATGATCTCGTCTTAACCAAGAACTCACAAGAAGTTCCATGATATTTAAGACCTTCATTGCTCGAAAATGAATAGAAAAAGATAAAAAATAATGAAAAAGAAAGAAAGGTCTCATCTTTACCAATATTTTAAATCGATAAATTGATAATCTTTGATTTTAGATTTTCATCGACCGATAAAAAAGAAAAAAAGTATGGCCTCATATTGATCAAGATTGTAGATCGATTTGAATAAACCAACTAATCAAGATTTTTGTTATATCATTGACCCATAAAATAAAAATAGAAAATCAATAAGATAAATGGATTAACATGAATAAAATTAGAGAAAAACATGAAAAGGAAAAAAATATTAAAGATAAGAAAAACTTTTGTTCAAAAAAGTAAACTAAAAAAGAAATGAACTAAAAAACAAGTGGAGGGGGGGAGGGGGGGGGGGGGGGGGGGCTTGAGTTAAAAGGATGGTGTGTGTAAAAGACAGAATGTGAAATCATATGGGCTCCTAATTCCATCATTCACGGTTCAACAAAACCACACATCTAACAAAAACGGCGGTGCAAGATCCAAGTGGTGAAACCAAAATGGGTTTCAAAGCCCAGTCAACAACATAAAGATATAGCATAGTAAGAAACCAGAAGATCTGAAGGATAGAACGGCTCATGGCTTAAGAAAACAGGTCAGCACCTAACAAAACAAAACCAAGAAACATCCTCGTCCCAAAAAAAGGATCGAAATGGACAAGCTTGTAACGACATCCAAGGGCTCGAACAACATCAACAACACGTGAGACCGAATCGAAAGGAAATGGCATCGTCTCAATATCGCTCACGCCTGATCTTTCCCTCGTCACAGGTTTCAATTCGAATCCCTTTCTGTGGTTTACATTTCAATTTCTCTCTTCATCTTTGTTCTTTCTGTTTCTGAGATTTGGATTGATTCTGAGAATGGGTTATTTAGTTTGGGGATGGGTTATGAAGTTTTCGGGTTGTTTGAAAATTAGAAGGGTTAGGTTGAAGAATCAGGGTCGGGTTGTTGAATCGAATGAGGTTCGGTGTTGTTGTTGTTTAATGGTGAAAGGTTGAGTGATTCGAAAAATGGTGAGGATTTGGTAATGAAGAGTGAGGTTGACGATTCGTAGAAAGAAGAGGTTTTGTGGAGAGATTTAGCAAAGGTTTTGGAGGCTAAAGAGTTCCTTTGTGAGGGAGTAAGATGTGTTATTTATAGCTGAGAGGTGAGGGTAGAGCAGAAGAATGAGAATTGATTCACAGAGAGAGTGGTCGTTTTGGGCTACATTTTGCGTTTTGTAGTACAAGTTGTATTGGTGACGTTGCAAAATTTGCTAACGTTATTCTGCGTATGGAGTCCGTAACAGTTTTTCAATTGTGTGGATGTGTTTGGAATATTCTCTTGGTATATGATGTAAAGCTTGTTTTTATGCAAGTATTGTGTGTATCACTAAGGATGTCACGGCTGGCTCAAAATTTGTGGGGTCAGTGAAAATGTTGTTGGTTATGTGCAGGATTACTGATGTGAGTTTGTAATGGCTAGGAAGAATTACTGGAAAACGTTACAAATGCTTATTGTGGGGCCTACAATTTGTGAATTTACTCGTTGCAGGTAATTGTTTTGCTCAGATAATGGTGCATACAACTTTAATGAATGTGCCTTGGACTGCTAGTTTGTCTTGCTAGTATAGGAATCATGTAGGTTTGTGAAAAGCTTGGTTCCCTTATTGGTTTTGCCATATTAATGTGGTTGGTTTTGTGTTTTTCCTTGCAGGATGGTATCATGTGATGTGGGGATTGGTGCGGAGCAACAACTTATGAATTATGGGGTCATGGTATATGCATTGTAGGAGCTTGGGTGGGCCACTTGAAGGTAGGTTTGGAGTGTGAAGGCTGGAGGACGCGTTATTGTTGTTGGCTTATTTTTCATGATGTGGCCACAAGTATAGTGAATCATGGTTCTTGGTTTATTTTCTTGTTGTGATTCTTGATTTTGTAAGGTGTAATTTGGATTTCTCTATTTTTGTATGGACTTTTGGTGGTATTGAAAGTATAAGATGAACCTTTTGTACAATTGGAATTGGACTTTAAGGGTTTTGGCAAAAATATAATGGTCTTTCTTTGTCTTTATTACTTGAACTCAAATGAGCTTGAATTTCTAATTAAACCCCAAAAATCTCATGAGTCAACACCCTTTCGTTTGAAGTAAAATCTTAAACTAAGCATGGATCAATCTTGCACTTTGAATCAACAACGAATTCGTTTGAACTTTGCCACTTGAACGGTGATAAACCAAAACTTTCACATTGAACCTTATTTAGCAAGAACACTTTGAAACCAGAGAGTTGTGACTTGAACAATGGACTGTAATACACTGCACAAAATCCTTGTTGAAAGATGAACTAAATCCTGATGATTCTTCAACCACGAAGCCTTTACCTTGGGACCATCTGAGAACTTGACTCATCCCATCTTGCCTGACCAAGCAAATTAGGTCAACACCACTCAACCTTATTCAACACTTACCCGAGTCATCTTGAATCCAGCCTTGCACAAACTTGAACCACAAGCAAAAGCAACATATTTTTGGATTTTTTGAATAATTGTCAGTGGATGAATGTACAAATGAAAATTATAAACAGGTAAGACAAATTTGGGGTATGACAGTGAGGATGTATTCTACGAAGGTTCGGTTGACCGATAAAATACGTATGTCACAGATGTGTATTGTTAGACAAGTGACTCCAAATACAAGAAATGGGAGGGTGAATTGTGCGGGTTTGAAAAAACGATGTCCAAATGAAAATCTTTGATAAAATCATAGTGTAAAGGAATTTTGTTAAACAAACACAAAATAAGCATCGTAATAAAGAAAAACAGAGTTGACAAAAGGAAATATAGCGGAAATAAAAAAATGACGGAAATGTAAAGAGAAAACGGTAAAGAGAGATGCATAATAGATTTATAGAAGTTCGGCCTAACCACTTGACGTACTCCTTTTCCCAAGAATTTTTTTCTTGAGAGTTTCCATTATGCACTACTACAATTAACCCATTTCACCTCGGACGTGAAATATATATAATCTTGGTTACACAGGCGAGGTAACAAAGGGTGACATAAAAAATTGCCACTTTACCCCTCAGGTTTTGAATAACCGAGGGAAAAAGTGGCACTGGTGCATTTTTTTGGATTTCCAAAACTGCGCTACTTTTTACCTCGGTTTTTAATAATAACCGAGGGGTAAAGTCATGTTTACAAAATTTTAATTTTAACATGTTTTTTTTAATCTGCAAAGCATCAATTTTTTGACAAATGTTAAATCTTCCTCATCATCATCATCAACAACACCAATAACAACAACAAAAACAAAATCAATATAATCCTTAAACATTAAATCTCAATAATCAAAACAACAACAATAATAGCAACAACACCAAAATCTATTGAATCTTTAAACGTTAAATCTCAACAACAATAACAACAACAACAAATAAACAAAATCAATAGAATACTTAAATATTAAATCTCAACAACAAAAATAACAACAACAACAACAACAAAATCCTAGCAAGTAATTAAACATTTAATCTCAACAACAACAACAACAACAACAACAACAACAACAACAACAACAACAACAACAACAACAACAACAAATAAACAAAATCAATAGAATCGTTAAATACTAATTTTTACAACAACAACAACAATATTAAATATTTTACTTGATACAACTACAACTAACATTAAACATTTTTGACATGGAATTACTAGATAAAAGATTACATTAAGAAACAAACCTTGAAATATTTTCCTGCTCCTGCTTTCATTATCATTGTTTTCGGTATGTTAAGTTTAAATTTTAGTACTTAGCATACAAGACGGATAGTTGTGGCATTCACGCTTTGATTGGCTAGTGAGAGTTTCGCACAGATCAATAATATTTCATGTGGATTGATGAGTTGGCAGTGTCTTGACCATTGCTACTTTATAAATGGACGACAATGATTCGTTACTTAATTTTTTCATCAAATTGGTCATAAATAAAAAAAATAAAAAATGCAACTTTACCCTGTTGGTATTTAGAAAAACCGAGGTAATAGGTCATAAATTTAAAAAAAAAATAAAATAAATTAAAAGGTGATATTGGTCATGGGTTTGATCCCTAGCAACTGCTTTTTTTGGATTTTCAAAACTGCGCTACTTTTTACCTCGGTTTTTAACAAAACCCAAGGGGTAAAATCCTGTAATTTTTTTTTTTTAAAATTAAAAGGTGATGAAATGTAGTTGCTGGGATTCGAAGACCTGTCCTATAAATAAGTTACCCCTCGATTTTTCAGCAAAACCGAGGTAATAAGTCATAAAAATATTTTTAAAAATAATTGAAAGTTGTTAAAATGTAGTTGTTGGAATTCAAATGTGTGTTCTCTAAATATTTTACCCCTTAGTTGTCAGCACTACCGAGATAATATATGGTTTTAAAAAAATTAAAATATAACGCGTCTTTAGTTTACACCTCAATTTTTTTTGTATGAGGTGAAAATTCCGTCATAAAATATATTATTTGTAGTAGTGATGATGTGATCATTTCATAAATTTTGCCCACAAACCTCCTTATAATAGACTGAAGTTTTACAATTGATATCCTCTGAACCAAACAAGAGTTTTAACAACGGCTACTCTTCCAACCAAACACGAAATTTTAACACCAAGACGATTTCAAAACCAACAGAACTTTTACAACGGGCTAAGCTCGAGAACCAAGGGATATTTTGACGGGAAATCTAACGAACCAAACAAGAGCATTTATAATGGGCTAAGCTCACAAACCAAACAAGAGCTTTTATAACGGGTTAAACACACAAATAAAAAATGAGATTTTGACTAGTTTAGCTCACCAACCAAACAAGAGAGTTTTTAACTGATTTAGCTCGAAACCAAAAACACATTCTCACAAGAAATATTACCCAAGAGACAAAATCCTCTTAAGTAAATTACAACCATGATAGTTGTACATGCAAGCACATAGATTCACAGGTATGACATATTCCTAAAAATATAATTAGTTTCCTAATAATAATTAGGTTCAATCGAGTAATCTACAATTATTTCTCAATGCAATTTTAATCAATTGACTCAAATTCAAAAACGATTAAAAATAATTAAACATGTAAAATTATTGATAACATAAGAGGTTTATCATTACAATGAGTAGATCTAAACAAATAAGATGGTTAACACAAATTTGGGAAAATTCATCTAAAGAGACTTATTCTAGAGAAATTAGCCACTAATCCTTAGGAAATTCATGGAAAAATTAAAGAAAAGAATGCAAATAAATTTTACAATTGATGTGGGACGAATCCTTTGATGATCCACCACTTCAAAATGGAATGAAATTCAGAATCCTGAAAAATTGTGATGTCGCAAAAACATGTCGCACTACCCTATGCGTGAGCCGCATTTTTGCTATGTGGTTGACATGGCGCTGTGGGATTGCTAAAACATGTCACACTTCCTGTTTTGTGTGTCATACGTTATTTAATGTCCCCCATAGACCAAGGATTTTTTATGCCTAAAGACAATGATCTTAATCTCGTTGGCTACTGTGATTTAAACTGGGAAACTTATTCCATTACTCATCATTCTGTCTCTAGTTACATATGTAATGAATATTGGTTCTACTCCAATCTACTAGAAGACAAAAAAACAATTAACAATATCTCGATCATCTAATGAAAAAGAATATCGAGCAACGACACATGCTATTAGTGAGATCATTTCGTTGATTATTATATCCTACAATATTAGAGGGGGCGGTAATCCTTTGAAGAGGAGAAGGATTAAGGAGTGCTTTTCAAAAGGAAAGGCGGATCTTTGCTTTATTCAAGAAACGAAAATTCGGGAGATGTCTCAAGATATGGTTCGAAGTCTTTTGGGTGGCTAAGGGTTCTAGTGGACGGTCAGGAGGGTTATTGTTGATGTGGAACAGTAAGATTCTTTCTACGATACTCAGCTTCTGCGGAGAAGGTTTCTTAGGAATAGGTGCCATTTATAGAGGGAAGAAATGTTATTTTGTAAATGTATATTCCTCTTGTGATCTGGCTTTGAAGAGGCGTTTGTGGGAGCAATTGATTGTTCTGAGAGGCAAATGGGATGATGGTGAGTGGTGTGTTGCGGGGGACTTTAACACAGTTCGCGTGGCTTCCGAAAGAGTAGGGCGTAGCTGTTTGCAGAGGTCTCAGGATGCCTCTGAATTCAATGATTTTATTGGTATCATGGACCTGGCGGATCTTCCAACGGGTGATAGGAGATTTTCGTGGAGCGGGGGTTCCAGTGGAGCTGTGAGTAGAATTGACAGATTTCTTCTGTCGAATGTCTGCGGTCAGACAGGATATTGGGCAAAAAGATATTTCTGACCATAATCCTGTTTGGTTAAATTGTAACGTTATGGATTGGGGGCCTAAGCCGTTTAGATCCCTAAACGGATGGCTTGAACATTCTGGTTTTGTGGAGTTTGTAGAGAAGTCTTGGGGAGAGTTACAAGTCTCAGGGTCTGCTGCCTTCGTTATTAAGGAGAAGTTGCGAAGCCTCAGAGCTTATTTGTGTAACTGGAACGTGGAAAACTTCGGGTGGATAGATATGGCTGTAGAGGAAGTGGTTAAGATGATAAATGTGTGTGATGAGAGGTGTGTGGCTGTTACCAATGGTGCAGGGTTTCAGGAGGGCATAATTATTGCCAAAGAAAGGAAAGGGGATGTGGGTTCCTTCTGGAATAATTTGAGGAGGCGAGAGTGTCTTCTTAAACAAAAATCAAGGTTAAAATGGTGTAGGGAAGGGGATCTTAATACAAGGTTTTTTCATAATGCTATCAAGGCAAGGTCAAGGTCTAATTTCATAGGTAGCGTGGAGACTTTGAGGGGTAGGTGTAGCACCCCAAAATTTGCCCTACCTTTTTCTGGCTTGTGTTTCGCAATCATCTGCATTTCCATTAGGTTATAATTCATTCATTCATTTACATGTGTTCCTGAGGCGTAGGATCATGGTTTCTTATCTTCTGTGCCACTAGGTTGATATTCATCAATTGGAGACGGTAGTTTAGGTTGCCTGACAAATGCGTCTTGGTATTCATGGTTAGCAAAGTTTATTGATTGAAGTTGGAGATTGGTTGAGAATACGAGTTTGCTTTGGATTTGGAATTTGGGGAGAATTAAACATGTTAAGACTGGTTATGCGGATCTCTTGGAATTCATATTTCATTATCCATCTTTTCTATCCATTTCAACCGTGAACCATCTAATCCATACCTAAACCACTTTCTAACCCATATCCATTTTTAGACCACTTTTATTCATTCTTTTTCATTTCATAAATATCTATTCCATTTTTACTATTTTTGTCCAAATCCATTTTCAATTCAATTCCAAGCTAAATCTAAATTCCATTTTATTAAATTTAGTTCATATCCAAAACCAATATCCATTTTTTACTAATCCATATCAAATCACCTTTAATATCCATATCCACTTATTTCAATTCTATATCCATAAAAACCATTTTTGATATCCATGTTTATCCATTTTTTTAGCTAATTATCCATATTTCTTCAAATAATATCCTCTTTGATAATCTCCATTTTCAACCCTCATTTCAATTTCTCCATTTAGTTTAACCACTTTTTCAACCAAAATTCAGATATCCAGTTGTCCATGTAGGAATCTATATCCATTTTTCTAAAATTAGTTTACTCATATCATTTTTTTTATATCCATTTTAACCATCCAAGTCTATAACCATTTCAAAAAATCCATATCCATTTGTATCTTGTTCATTTTGATATCCATTTACCAAATCAACTACCTGTCTTTAATATCAAGTCTTCAAGTCATAATCCAAATTCGTTTCCAAACCATTTAATATCCAGTGTTGAGGTTATCTTTATTTCCTTTTATCCACAAGCCACTTCATGAGACCAAGGAGTTTAATATGGAAACCGTAACAGCTTAGGATTACATTTCACAACAGATAAAAATTGAAGGACTTTGTACACAACCAAAAATGCACGTGCATATCAGAAAAGAATTTTACACATATCAAGCCATGAAAATACAAAGCACAAGAATTAACAGGGGACGTGATAACAATAGCGGAACTCTTTTCATTACGGTTACCACCAGAAAATTCACTAGCAGAAAATCATTACCACCAACCTCTCATAACAGTTCACAGCGTCAGTAAAAGGAATTCACAAAAACTCATTATCAAAATTCAGAAAACCAAAATTACATCTGATTTTTTGCATTCAATACATAGCAATAATAGAAAAAGCTTACACCAGAAGATTCACAGAAGGGAGAACAGAATTCACTCTAACCACCTCTAACCAACTCTAACAAACTCTAATTGAATTTCAGTGTGTAAATACCAATTCGCCCTCATCCGATTTCTGATATAAAGCTAACTCTACCTTCATTCTTCAACCTCTTCTTGATTCGGCACCATTTTCTCAATTCTCCATCTTTTCTCTTCATCTTCAATCTTTAATTTTCACTCTGCAACCACCTTCATACTCTGTTATTGTTGTGAATCGGACACCTTTAACAAAGTATTTACGGTTTCTTTATACACAAAGAAACTCCACAAGGGTTAGGGTTAACAAAGAAAACAAGAGTAAACAACAAGGATTGGTTATAAAACTGTTATTCTTTCCTTTCTCCTTAAAACAAGGATTACAAGTATACAAGAACAACAAACTAACCACTCTCACTCTTTCTAGGTTTTGTCACACTTAGAATGAGAGACTAGTATGCTATTTATAATAAAACCTAACACACTAAACTAATGGGCCTTTAATAAAATACCCATTACAAGCTAACTTAGGGTACAAGCTAACTTAAACAATTGGATCCTTAACACAAGGCCCAATTCAATATGCTAACAACCCTAGCAATATTAACTAATACATGTTAGAACAATCTTCGACTACAATCATGCATTATTTTTCGACAGCAGCATGTGATCCAACTTCGACGGCATGCTTCTTCTAGAGTTCGACCCAAATTCCACAAATCTCCACCTTGGATCTAACTCTAACAACAAGAAAACAAACTAGCTTTCTTCATGCAGCTTTATCAACTGCATACAGTGGAAAAACTTGCAACTTGGCAATGTCTTGGTGATCATATCAGCAGCATTATGATCTGTGAAAACCTTCAGCACTTGGACTTCTCCACGCTCGATTACCCCTCTGACGAAATGCAGCCTCACATCAATGTGTTTGGTTCGCTCATGATAGGCTGAGTTCTTCGATAGGTGTATTGCACTTTGACTATCACATTTAACAGTGATACTTCGACCTTGAAGTTTCAGCTCCTTTGCAAAACCTTCAAGCCACAACGCTTCCTTCACAGCTTCATTGAGGGCAATATATTCAGCTTCAGTGGTTGATAAGGCAACAACCTTCTGGAACGTCGCTTTCCAACTGATTGATGTGCCAAACATTGTGAAAACATATCCGGAAATAGACTTTTTGGAATCCATACAACCTGCATAATCAGAGTCAACAAATCCTTCGACTGCTGCTTTACTATCTTCACCCAAGGCTCCACCATAAATTAGGACTCTGTTCAGAGACCCATTTATGTACCTTAAAATCCACTTCAATGCTTGCCAGTGAGCCTTTCCAGGATTCGCCATGTACCTGCTTACAAGACTTACTGCATATGCTATGTCAGGTCTTGTACAGACCATAGCATACATCAAAGAACCAACTATATTAGCATATGGAATGCTATTCATATACGTTCTTTCGACATCAGTACTGGGACACTGATCTATACTCAGCTTGAATTGAGGGTTTGTCGGAGTTACAACAGGCTTTGAATTTGACATACCATACTTTTCGAGAATATTCCGTAGGTATGCCTCTTGAGATAAGCATAATTTCGACTGCTTTCTATCTCTTCGGATGTCAATCCCAAGAATCCTGGACACAGCTCCCAGATCCTTCATTTCGAACTCCTTACTGAGTTCAGCCTTCACTCTTATTACCTCTTCGACATTGTTGCTTGCTATTAGAATATCATCCACATAAAGCAACAAAATAACAAATGAATTTCCCGGTCGAAATCTGAAGTAAACACAGTGGTCGAACTGACTTCTGATGAAACTTATGCGTGCCATGAACTTGTCGAATCTCCTATTCCACTGTCGAGGAGATTGTTTTAGTCCATATAAAGATCTCTTCAGCTTGCACACATAATCTTCCTTCCCCTTTTCGACATACCCTTCAGGCTGCCTCATCAGGATTATTTCATCTAGATCACCATACAAGAACGCAGTCTTCACATCCATCTGTTCCAGTTCAAGATCGAACTGTGCCACCATGGCTAACAACATTCGAATGGATCTATGCTTTACAACAGGCGAGAACACATCATTGAAATCGACACCTTCTTTCTGAGTGAACCCCCTAGCAACCAACCTTGCCTTGTATCTTTTCGACGCCACTCCTTCGATTCCTTCCTTGACTTTGAAAATCCATTTACAGCTGACTAACCTGGCTCCAGCAGGTTTCTTTATCAGTTCCCATGTGTCGTTATCATGAAGAGATTTCATCTCGTCATCCATGGCTTTCAGCCATTCAGTCTTCTTTCGACTCCTCATAACTTCCTTATAGTCTCTAGGTTCTTCGTCGAGAACCTCACTTGCAGAGATTAAGGCATAAGCTATAAGATCTGCATACCCAAGTCTTTGAGGTGGCTTGATGACTTTTCTCGACCTGTCTCTTGCTAACAGGTAGTCATTATCAGTTTCCTCATCTTCGACAACATCTTCTGTTTCGTCTTCGACTTCATCTGGAGTATGCACTTCAGCATCAACATGCTCCACCTCAACAGGAATCTCTCCCTGTTCCAGCTCTTCGTCAGCAACATCAGTTTTCTTGAAAGCCATCTCAGCTTCATTGAAAACTACATCTCGACTGGTGATACACCTCCTGTGACCTGGCTCTAGGCACCATAGCCTATAAGCTTTGACTCCTTCAGGGTATCCCATGAACATGCACTTTAGAGCTCTAGGTTCGACCTTGTCTTGCCTAATGTGAGCATAGGCCACACAGCCAAATACTCTCAGTCTGTCGAGACTAGGTGGATTTCCCGACCAAACTTCTTCAGGTGTCTTCATATCTAATGCAGTCGAAGGACATCTATTTATCAGATATGCAGCTGTCGAAACAGCTTCAGCCCAAAACACCTTCTTCAATCCAGCACTAACCAACATGCATCTAACCCTTTCAAGGATTGTTCGATTGAATCTCTCAGCTAAGCCATTTTGTTGAGGAGTACCTGCTACAGTCTTATGCCTTGCAATCCCAGACTCAACACAGTAATTGTCGAACGCTTTGTTGCAGAACTCAAGGCCATTGTCAGTTCTCAACCTCTTAACCTTTTTGCCAGTTTGAGTTTCGACCAGAATCTTCCAACTTTTGAAATTCTCAAAAGTTTCATCCTTCATCTTCTGAATGAATATCCATAGCTTTCTGGAATAGTCATCAACAATGGATAGAAAATACCTTGCACCTGAGTGTGAAGGATTCCTTGCAGGCCCCCAAAGATCAGCATGAATGTAATCAAGGGATCCATGTGTTCTTTGCTTGCCTTTGTTGAACTTCTCCCTACAGGATTTACCAAATACACAAGATTCATAAAACTCCAACTTTTCGACTTTGTCACCACCTAGCAGGTTCTGCTTCCCCAATTCGACTAGGCCTCTTTCGCTGACATGGCCCAATCTCATGTGCCATAACTCTGTCTTCGACATACGTTTCATGGATACAACATTTGTCGAACCACTTACAACCTCAGCCTCCAGGGTATACAAGCCTTGGTTTTTCACGCCTCTCAAGACTTCCTTCGACCCTTTCATGACTCTCAGGGTACCTTGCTCTCCTTTGAAAACATATCCCTTTCTGTCGAATTCACCAAGAGAAATTAAATTTCTCTTCAAGTCAGGTACATACCTAACTTCAGTTAATAATCTTATTGACTCATCATGGAGCTTGAATCTCACGGATCCAATACCTGTAATTTTGCAAGCTTTGTTGTTTCCCAGCAGCACTGATCCTCCATCTTGATCACATAATTCTTCAAACACATTCTTGTTTGGAGTCATGTGCCAAGTACATCCAGAATCCATAATCCACTCTTTTCTTGAGTCGCCGCTTGAAACTACAAGAGCATCAGATGCGTCGAAGTCATCTTGAACAATGGCTGCGTTGCCATTATCCTTACCTCCATGATCTTTCAGGCGTTCAGGGCACACTTTTCTTGTGTGTCCCTCCTTCTTACAGTGATAACATCGAAAACCAGATGTTTCGCCACTAGAAGACTTCTGCTGACTTTTACCTTTATTCTTGTCGAACCTACCATCCTTTCGCAAGAATTTTCCCTTAACTGCCAAACCTTCACCAACCGTCGAAGGTTTATGCTCCTTTCGTTCGTTCAGGTCCTTAGAGTACAAGGCTGCTTGAACTTCTTCAAAGGTCAGGGACTCTCTTCCATACAAGAGAGTTTCTTTGAAGTGAGCATGCGATTTGGGCAAAGCACACAACAACAACAATGCTTGATCTTCATCATCAATCTTTACATCAATGTTTTCAAGATCAAGAATCAGTTTGTTGAAAGAATCCAACTGCTCAGCCAAAGCCTTTTCTTCATTCATCTTGAATGAATACAAGGCTTGCTTCAGGTAAAGACGATACACCAAGGATTTGGTCATATACAAACTTTCCAGCTTCGTCCATAATCCCGCCGCCGTCGTCTCTTTTGATACCTGTTGAAGAACCTTATCACCAAGGCTCAACAATATTGCGCTGTGTGCTTTCTCGATCACGGTAGTATTTTCTTTTTCCGTTAGCGCAACATCCATGGCTGCCATTCCCTTCAACGCTTCCAAACAACCCTGCTGAACCAGTAAGGCTTTCATCTTCAAGCGCCACAGACCGAAGTCGTTCACTCCAGTGAACTTCTCGATCTCATACTTTGTTGAAGGCATCTTCTCCACGCTCACCGCACCAATTTATTGTGAATCAGATACCTTTAACAAAGTATTTACGGTTTCTTTATACACAAAGAAACTCCACAAGGGTTAGGGTTAACAAAGAAAACAAGAGTAAACAACAAGGATTGGTTATAAAACTGTTATTCTTTCCTTTCTCTCTAAAACAAGGATTACAAGTATACAAGAACAACAAACTAACCACTCTCACTCTTTCTAGGTTTTGTCACACTTAGAATGAGAGACTAGTATGCTATTTATAATAAAACCTAGCACACTAAACTAATGGGCCTTTAATAAAATACCCATTACAAGCTAACTTAAACAATTGGATCTTTAACACAAGGCCCAATTCAATATGCTAACAACCCTAGCAATATTAACTAATACATGTTAGAACAATCTTCGACTACAATCATGCATTATTTTTCGACAGCAGCATGTGATCCAACTTCGACGGCATGCTTCTTCTAGAGTTCGACCCAAATTCCACAGTTATCTTCTCATCTTCACCTTCTATCACCAATTCAAGTTCATCACCATAGCCTTCAACAAAGTGTTATGCGGTTTTCTTCAATTTCAACCGTAACATCCAAATTCTTTACGGAACAATCTTCAGCATCTCCAATTCATGAAACCTGCAAGAACAACATCAACAATTAATCCATAATCATTCAACATCATACAATACGTACAGAAACGAAAAAATAGGAGAAGAAAGGAGTAAAATCAACATCAGATTCAAAAGCGTTTCCGATAACAACATCTCAGGGAAGAAGAGTCAGAACGAAGAAGAAGTGAAGAAGAATATTATCTCACCTCTGGTTTTCTGTTTCTCGTCGCAAACGTGAAGAAGCGCCGGACTCTCTCCGGTCGGTAAGCTTTCTGAACTCTTCTTTTCCTCATTTCGTATGTTTGGAAGTAGTTCGTGTTGTTTCCAATTCGCTATTTCCTTTTGCCATGAGTGAATTTCTCAGTCTGGTGTGTTGTCGTGAGTGCGCGTAGAGTAGACATTTGTGGCTTGTTGTTGAATCTGATACGCGTCGTGTATGTTGAGCGAGTTTGAGCGATGCCGACACTGTTGCGATGGAGGAGATACGAGCGATTGGAGAAGGATACCGTCGCGTCGTGTTTTTCCGGTCTTGAAAATTGTACGATTTGAGTTGAAGCAGAGATCGAAGAAGTAAGCGCGAGTTTGTTGAGTTGTTCGTTGCGGTGAGATTCGGTTGGTAGAGATTTTAGAAGCGGACGGAGGAGAGGAGGTTTAGCCGACACGATGTTGTTGTTCCAGTGTGGTTTTTTCCGGCGATGAGGTTGAGAAGTAGATTAGGAAAGGATGAGAGTTGCAGAGGACGATGATGATGGTGTGTGACGGAGAGGAAGAAATTGAAGGTGTTGGTGTTGGTTCGGAGCATAATAGAGGAGAAGGTTAAGTGTCGCCGGTGAAATAAAGGAAACAGCGGCGACTTCATGAAAGAGAGAGAGGCGGACGTTGAAGAGAAGAGGAAGCGGCTTATGAAGGGAAGGAGAAGTTCACGGCGGAAGAAAATTCCGACGCGGCTGAGGGTTTCATTCGGTGAATTTTCGAGTGAGTGAGGATGGAGATGGTGTTGAAGAGGTGACGGCGTAGTGAAGGGAGGTCCCCGTGTGGTGTTTGTTTTCCGGCGCCGTTTGGGAGGAGAGGAAAGGCTGAGGATGTTGTTGAAAGATGGAATAAGAAGCGTAGGTGAGAGTTGAGAGAGAGAGGCATATGAGGAGAACCATTAGGGTTTTTTTTGCTTTTCAGATTGGGCTCAAAGGCCCATATGTTTGCTCTTCTCGTTATGGCACCCGCGTTTCACTACCTAGCACCCTCCCTTGCTTCATGTTCAGATCCTTGGGCCTAGGCAGAAAGCCCATTCGCCCTGAACGTTACTCACACTCCCAATCTCTGTCTGCACCCTTCTTTTATCTTAAGTTTAGTTTTATTAACTTCATTTTTTTTTATTTTAGATGGTAAATGAATGATAATCGTGGATTTAGGTGTTTTTAGAATTAAATACGACTTTAGGATTTGATGTTATTTTAGGATAACTAGATTTTAATTAGAGGACTTAGAATTAACTTTTAGATTTTAATATTAGTTTTTCTTTAGAACTAATTTTCGTTAGAATTAGTTTATAGTCTTAACTTTGAAATTTGATTAGTTTTAGTTAGAAATTAATTGGAATTAATTTTAGGTTTAATATTAGTTTTAATACTAGAATTAATTTTAGGACTAATTGTTTTTAGAATTAGTTTAGATTTAACTTGAATTAATTTTAGGACTAATTTTAGAATTAGTTTTTAGTCTTGGATTAATATTTTCTTGTTAGAATTTAATCTTGATTTTTACTTAGCATTTTGATTGCCTATTCTTGATTAATTGTTGATTAATTTCTGTTTAGTTCATGATTAAATACTTCTTTGTTTGCTTAATTTTTCTTCATCCCTTTTTTAAGATCAACTTAACTTCCATCTTGAAAGTAAGTTGCTTCTTATGTTCTTCTCCTCTTTTTTAGGATAGTTCTCATACCACACTAAACCATAGGATCTCCAAGCATGCTAACACTAGGGTGTGTCTTAGTCTTCCCTTAGTTTTCACCTTTACCCTCTTTTGAGTCACTTCTTCTCATCTCAAAATAAAAGTAAAAAATACTTAATAAAGGCATAACACCTATTGTATTTAGGCCTTTCATGTGGGAACAAGGAAGTGTGGGATCTTCTCACACTTTCTTGGAATGTTTAGCATGCGTCCCGTCTTGGGTCGATATGCGAGGCATTCGATCCTACGTGAAGGACTTAAATACAATGTGAGTTACTAAACACCAATAAATAAAACACTTCTTTCTAAAAGACAAAAACAAACAATAACGTCTTTCCTTCGGGAATTCTTTTCTCATCTCATTCACTCTCAACGCACGAACGCGCTCCTACTCGTTCTCTTGCAAGATGGTAACGCACTCGGACTAGCGAGCCTGCAACACCTGAGCTAGAACGTTAGCCGTTCCTTAAAAAACATAAATAATCCATCCCTAGTGAGGGGAACTACGTCGCTCTGATCCTCATGATCCCGATGAGATACGTAGGCAGTGGGGTAGGGCCCATTCGAGCACTTCTTTTATTTTCCCTACATTTGTTTCTTTTTCTCTCTCTTTTCCTTTTCCTTTTCCAGTTCTTTTTTCAGTATCCTTTCCTTACACCCTTTGATCGAGACAAGCAAGCGTGGATCCCATCGGGTACGATGGACGCATGGGGATGCTAATACCTTCCCTTCGCGTAACCGACTCCCGAACCCAGTTCTTTTGGTCGCAAGACCATGCTTTTTCATTCCCTTCAGGTTTATGCGGTGTTTCCTTTCCCTTTCTTGGGATAAATACACATTGCTGGCGACTCTGTTTCGGTGCCACTTTCGCGTTTGTACTTGGATGAAAATCCCGGGAGCGACAGTAGGGTGTCGGATGTTTTGGGGGTTAAGGAGGAAGTTAGGTGATTTTTCGAAGCAAAATATAAGGAATCCAACTTACTGCGACCTCGTTTAGATAATATCTTGTTTCCTGGGTTGAGTTTGCCGGAAGCTCCTTTGTTGGAGGAGTCGTTTTTGAAGGAGGAGATTCGAGACATTATGTGGGAGTTTGATGGCAACAAATGCCCTGGCCCAGACGGGTATAATTTCAACTTCATTCGTAAGTGTTGGCACATTGTGGAAGGTGACGTGAACAACTTTATTTCAGAATTCCATTCATAGTCTAATCTCCCTAAAGCAGTTTCAGCATCCTTTATTGCATTGCTGCCTAAGGTTGATAATCCACAGTTATTGGGGGAGTATAGGCCCATTAGCATGGTGGGATGTTTATATAAGATTGTGGCAAAGCTACTAGCAAATAGGCTGAGAAAGGTGGTGGGGAAGTTGGTATCAAAAACGCAAACAACATTTATTCCGGGAAGGCAAACACAAAATGGGGTCGTTGTGTTGAATGAAGTGATGGACTATGCAAAGAGATTCAAAAGGAAATGCTTGATTTTAAAAGTAGACTTTGAGAAAGCATACGGCAATGTCAAATGGAATTTTTTGTTCTACATAATGAGGAGGTTCGGTTTTGGCGAGAGATGGGTTAGGTGGATCAAAGCTTGTGTGTGCAACGCTTCACTGTCTGTCTTAATAAATGGGAGTCCTACTGCTGACTTCGTAATGGAGAAAGGATTGCGTCAAGGGGATCCGTTGTCTCCCTTTTTGTTCACGTTGGTAACGGAGGGTCTTGCGCTGTTGGTCAAGAGGGCGGTGGAGTTAGGTGAATACACAGGATTTAAAGTTGGCCCTTCTTTGGAGTTTCAATGATTGCAATTCACAGACGATACAGTGATGCTAGGTGAACCTACCTTGAAGAATCTTTGGTGTATAAAGGCGCTATTTAGAGGTTTCGAGTTAGCTTCGGGGCTTAACGTCAATTTGTGCAAGAGTAACTTGATGAGTATAAATGTGGATGTGGAGTCCTCACGGGCAGTATCAACATTTCTTTGCTGTGATACAGGTGTTATTCCTTTTTCTTTTCTAGGTGTTATGGTGGGTGCGAACCATAGGCATAAAAATGTTTGGAAGTCGGTGATTAGTAATATGAAGAATAGGCTATCTGTTTGGAAAGGTAAATTTTTATCCATTGGGGGTCGGGTAACATTGATAAATCATGTCTTGAATTCTATTCCCATATGTTATATGTCCTTCTTTAAAATCCCAAAAGTAGTGTTGAAGGAACTAATCGCAATTCAGAGAGAGTTTATGTGGAATGGGGGTGGATAAAAGAGGTGCTTCTTGGGTTAGTTGGAACGACGTTTGCAATCCAAAGGAGGGAGGGGGTTTGGGTATTAGAAGCCTGGAGGCATTCAATGAGTCTTTAATTTGTAAGTGGAAGTGGAGGTTTTTGGTTGACAAGGAAGCTTTGTGGAGACCTTTGCTGCTGTTCAGATATGGTTGCTTGGAAAAGGCAGTTTTTTGTTGTGTTCATAATATGGCAGCTAGCAAGACTTGTCTTTGGTGGCGGGACATAGTTCCTGAGAGTTCAGAATTGCCAATAAAAGAGTGGTTTTCTAAGGGTGTATCCTGTTCTCTAGGATCGGGTAAGGTGTTGAAACAATATTAGGGGGTGTTTTTATTGTCTCCACAGGGATTGTGCGATATTAGATGCTTGTCGTTCAATAGTCGCAATGTTTTAAGTTCAAGAGTTTCAAATGGTTCTCGATTTTGGTTAATATTAGTTGGTAGCAAAGAGTAAATTTGTGGCAAAAAGTTTGTAAGGTTTTTAGAAAAGCATGTCAAGGTTAGGTTTCGCTAATCCTTTTCACATATATCCGATTAATCACACATATGAACTTAGTTTCCGACCAATACAACCGCGTATCCTCCCGACTAAGTTTATGTCTAAAGCAAAGTCGTGAGTATCGTTGTTTAGACCGTTGTCACACCCTCATTTTCACCCTACTCTTTTCATAGCATTTCCATCATCTCTGCATCTCCATGAGGTCATCAACACATCTTTGCATTCATCCATTTGCATAAGCTTTTATGACATGGGATCAAGGCGTTTTCCTATGGTTCAAGTCTTCCGTATTCAGAGGAGTATCAGTGTGCATTCTGTAACGCCCCAGTTTTAGTATTTTTGTTTAATTGAATCGTTTTTTATTATTTTATTATTATATTATTTTATTTTTGACTTTTATCTGAAATTATGTTATTTTTCGATGTGATTATATTTTATCACATTTTGGGAACGGTTGCGAGATATTTGAGTGTGGGGGCATTTTGGTCATTTCACATTTATTTTACTAAGTTAGAAAGAAAAAGAAATAGAAATAGAGAGAAAGAGAAAAGAAAGAAAAGTAGTAAGAGAAAGAAAAGGAAAAGAAGAAAAGAGAAGGGAAAGAAGAGAAAAGAGAGAAAAAGAGGAAAAAGCTAGGAATCGAAGAAAAACAACTTCTAGGAATCGATTTAATCGGGTAAGGGTGTGAAATCTTATTATCTTATCAATGTGTATCATTATGTATGAGTTGCTTGGATGTTTTCTTGTTTTCCATGGTTTTTTGGAGTTTTAGGTCGAAAACGATAAAACGATTCGGAATCGATGATTTTACGGTCGGAAATCGATATAAACTGTATTGTATGATCACACTGTGTGTATGAATAATCGTTGATGTTTGTTTTGTTGTTAGAATTGAATTTGGGTGAAAAATGGGATTTTTGGGGTGGATTTGCGAAGAGGAATTTTTCTGAAAATCGCAGAGCCCGCTCAGCGCGCAGGTGCCCGCTCAGCGCGCTTTTGAAAAAATGTAACCTCACCAGGCAGTAGCGAGCCCGCTCAGCGCGCTCGAGAGGCTGCTCAGCGCGGTCTGGGACTTCAAAATTTTATCTGTTTTCTAAATTCCGTAACTCTTGATCCGTAACTCGGATCGGGACGTTCCTTATATCGTTGGAAAGCTTATGAAACATTCTATCTAATAAAAATGGGTTTTGAGATTGTTGGCCGATTTAATTATGTCGGAAATTAGGAATAGTGTCGTTTTGGCTGACTTTACCGATTAATCTTGAATAGTTGTTTTTGCTGAAATGAATGTGTGGTTATGAATGTGTCGTGGATATGCTTGTGGAGTGAACCCTTGATTGGGGAATTCTTTGTGAATTGTGGCTATTTGGTGAATATATGCATTGTTTGAGTTAAATGATAATGCATGTTGATTGTGAATAAATAATGAGATGTTGTGATGATGGATTGTTGTGGTTGATGGTGAGTAATTCTTGATGTGAATTGATAGGGGTGTAAATGATGAAATGCTATTTGTTGTGGGTTGTAGTTAGTGATAAATATACATTGTTTAAGTAAGTATCAATGTATGTGGTTTCGAGTGTATGATTAATGTATGATATGGCGGCCTCTGTGGCGTAGATCCACAGCAAGATGAATGGTAAGGTATTAATTATCATGGGATTGCTATAATAGTAATATTTGGTGTGTGGAATGGATTCCAATTGTGTTAGAATACTCATTGGGGTAGAATGGCTTATATGTCGTTCCCAGTGAGGTATTAATGTTTTGGTCGAACACACTAGGGTAGAATGACTGTATGTTGTTCCTAGTGTTGTTGTTGTACTCATTGGGGTAGAATGACTTTATGTCATTCCTAGTGAAGTGCGAGTGTGTCGTTGGGTCCACTGGGGTAGAATGATTATATGTCGTTCCTGGTGGAGTACTCATTAGGGTAGAATGACTATGTTGTCGTTCCTAGTGATGTACAATTGAGTTGTCGTGTCCACTGGGGTAGAATGACTATGTTGTCATTCCTAGTGGGATACTCATTGGGGTAGAATGACTATGTTGTCATTCCTAATGAGGTGTGCACTGGGGTAGAATGACGTTGATGTCGTTCCTAGTGTGGTGTCCACTAGGGTAGAATGACTATGTTGTCATTCCTAGTGGGATGTTCATTGGGGTAGAATGACTATGTTGTCATTCCTAATGAGGTGTGCACTAGGGTAGAATGACTATGTTGTCGTTCCTAGTGAGGTATGTATTAGGGTAGAATGACTATGCTGTCATTCCCAGTTATGTGATGCGTGGTATTGTCGGGTCTTGATTGGATTGGTGAATTATGCATGATGTATATGTTGATGTGGAATGAGTAGAATTGTGCAGGTGTGCATGGATGGATAAACATGAATATGTGTGTCTGTGTTGAATGATAAGCATTATGAGGAATTTGCTTGGTTTTATATATATATATATATATATATATATATATATATATATATATATATATATATATATATATATATGCCTTGCGATGTATATTGAGTGAGATGTGAAGATTGTGACATAGTAAACATAGTATGTATGTTTATGTGGTATGATGATAATGGTGAATGTATGCATAATGAACATGCTTGATGATATATCTATATCGTGATATATGATGAGTTGTGGTGAGAATATGTGTTATATGTTTATGTTGTAGTACATAATTATATACATTGTTATTATGATAATATTTCTCACCCTTCTGCTGTTTTATGATGCTCTATGAGGCATTGCAGATTAGGTATCTGGTGGTCTTTTGTGAAGCGTGGCTTCATTTCCTTTTTGGTCGTCTGGCTCTGATATGTAGCACCGGGTAGCTAGGATGTGTTTATGAGCTTTTGCGATACTTTCGTACATGTATCTAGCTGATGAATGTTTATGTAAGCATGAAAGATATTGGTGACTATTATTGGAGTATGATGTATATATATATGTATATATGTTTGTGAATCAATGTTTAGATGTTTCCGCTTTTATTCTAAATGTTGACATGTGGGTATAAGGACTGAGATCCTTTATTGTTGAAAGTTACCCCACTGTTGCATATCTTTTTGAGCAGGTGTTGTATGTGTTTAATTTCATGCAAAATGTGACATTCTCTTTTTATGCCGTAGTTACAATTATACTCTGATGAAATTTTCAATACGTGCCTAAATAATTAATTAATTATTTGGGGGTATAGAAAGGGGTGTTACATTAAGTGGTATCAGAGCCAGTGTTGAGTCAGTTGTTGAGTCTGTTGGTGTGACAGTTGAATACTGTCGTTGTTGTTTGTCCCTTAGTACGTGATATGTGCGTGAAACACTGTCAGTGCTTTCTGGTTTTCTAATCCTTTGTTTTCAGGAGTTAGAATGAGATAAGTGGGGGAGAAGCTGGTACTTCTCCATGTTACTTCAGGTGTGGAGCGCTGGCTCAGTGTGTTGTGAATTGCAAGATTGTAAGTGTTGTTTGGACAGTGTTGTTCCCGATTCCGTAAGAAATGCGGAGGTAAGGTTTATGTCAACTAAGGATTTGTGCCTTAGGTAGTTTTGTGTATGGGATGTAAGAAAGGCTATTATAGTTTGGTAAAGACGGTTTATGCCCCATCATGATTGTCGACTGTCTATTGGCAAATTGAGGAACTGATCACCCTTAATCTCTTGTTGATAGCAGACGGAAATTATGTTGGATGGAATAGGCGGGTCTTTCCGGCTTTGATAGTGTGTGAAATGAGTTGTTTGGAATTTAAGGAGATGATTACAGATTGTTTTGGTGAGTCGATGAAGATGCTAATATCGGAAGATGAAATGGATTAGAGGTTTTGGTATGTTAGTCCAGTTGGGAAGTCGTTGAGAGAGAATGATTGGGTTTTATTTAAGGACTGCTTCACAGAGAGTGGAGATTGAACTTAATTGGACGAAGGTGAATAGTTGAGGTTTATATCTGCTAAGTAAGTAGGAAACTCTTAGTAGATGGGAATAAGATGTTTGTTTTGTCTGTGATGGTAGTGTTCTGGGAATTGGCAGGAAGTCGCAGTGATGGGCCGTCAGTTGGGCATAGTTTTCAGATGTGTTTTTGGATGGAACATTAAGGTGTTGTCTTAGAGAGCTCTAGTATTGTTGGTAACAAAAGGAAGGATGATGGAATGGAATAACAAGTATAATGGTATTGAGACTATGGACAACAAACTTAGAGTTCTGGTGGGTTTGGAGTCTTTGGAGTTTTAAGGCATTAATGGAAATTGTGAGGAAACCCTTGTGGGTGGATGTAACATTGTGTTTGAGAATTCTTTTTGGTTGGTTGTTGATACATGTTGGAATTGCGGAATTGGACGGTCAGGAGAGGAAATTGGGTATGGATTACTAACGGTTGAATAAGGTAATGATTGAGAATAAGTGTCCACTTTCATGAACAGATGACTAGAATGGTTTGGTTGAGTTCGAGTGAATTACAAGTGTTGAAAAGAGACGAAGTTTTATGCTAAGTTATTCGAGTGAGAATTTTGGTCGAAAAGGGTTAGTTTCTTGGAAATGTTATTTCAGATGAGAGTATGGTTAATGGATCCATCGTAAGTAGATGTAGTTCTACATGAGAGGCTCCGAAGTTAGTAAAGGAGATTAGAAACTATTGGACTCAGTTGGTTGTTATTACAGGTTATGGAAGATTTTGTTAAGTTCGTACTTCTGGTATCTCAGTTGACTTACAAAGGGTGAGTCGTTTGTTTGGATGTTCGTTGTGAGTAAGTTTTGGTGAGCTGGAGTAGGAGTTGTCTACGGTTTCAGCTTTGATTTTGTGTGATCCTAATAAACCGGTTGTAGGGTATTGTGATGTGTCTTTGAGGAGCTTAGTCAACGTGGTAATGCAAGAGGGTAAAGTCGTGGCTTATGCTTTACGACAATTGAGGATTTATAAAAGGATCTGTATTATTATGGATTTGGAATTGGTTGCGGTGGTATTATGTTGGAATATTTGGAGGTATTATCTTTATGGTTCTAGGTTCGAGGTGTTTGGTAATCGCAAGAATATTGAGTACTGGTTTGGTCCGAAGGAATGGAGATGACGAGAATGGTAAGAATTATGATGAGTTATGAATTTGGCTTGGATTATCCTTTGGAAAAGTTATTGTTGTGACTGAGGAGTTAAGTCGGAAGTTGCTATGTATGTCTATTTTGATGGTCCGAGAATTAAAATTGTTAAAGCAGTTCAGAGGCTTGTATTTGGTGTGTAAAATAACACGAAGGAATGTGAACAGTGGTTTGGTAAGTATGAGAAAAGTTAGACTTTGGACGTGAGATTGGTAGTTTTGATGGTTACGAGTCATCAGAGTGCGCAACGAAAGCGTGATGTAGCACATTTCATATATGTGTGTGCGACTTGTAAGAGTTCTTAGGTGGAATATTGGAAGTCTGTAGGAATGTTGAGACCATTGGATGTTTCAGAATGGAAGTGTTAGGTAAGAGGTTTGAATAATGTTCATGGGTTACTAAGTAGATGGATGTTTTGGTTATATGTTCGATTGGTGAATCGTAGCATTGATGTGATAAGGTTGTGTGACAAAGAGGTTAGTATTCTTGTTTTGTTGATGTTGTTGAGACCTTGTCGTGTCGTGGAACTTTGTGTTCTTGTTGGTGTAGTTGCCTTGTTTCCATTGTGTTGGTTCGAGTGCGAGTAGCTAATTCCTAGGTGGGAGATTAGGGGAGTGTTACCTAAGGTGAGGGTAACGATCCTGTTGTGTTTCGGTTCGAGAGTGAACCTGTGAGTTGTGTTTTGTGTATTCTATGAGTTGTGTGTTAGTCGTCAAGTACATTGTATGGGCTTTGCATCTTGTCGTTGTTGTGGTCGTTGTAGTATCTGCTGTTAGCAAGGTGGTTTGTCAGTTGTGTCATTTGTGGTGTGCCTTTTTGTAGGCTTGATGTGTTGTTAGTCGGATGCGAGAGTCGTGTCCGGAGTTGTTCGTCTCGGTTATATTTTCGAGGATGAAAATTTCCAAGTGGGGGAGAGTTGTAACGCCCCAGTTTTAGTATTTTTGTTTAATTGAATCGTTTTTTATTATTTTATTATTATATTATTTTATTTTCGACTTTTATCTGAAATTATGTTATTTTTCGATGTGATTATATTTTATCGCATTTTGGGAACGGTTGCGAGATATTTGAGTGTGGGGGCATTTTGGTCATTTCACATTTATTTTACTAAGTTAGAAAGAAAAAGAAATAGAAATAGAGAGAAAGAGAAAAGAAAGAAAAGTAGTAAGAGAAAGAAAAGGAGAAGAAGAAAAGAGAAGGGAAAGAAGAGAAAAGAGAGAAAAAGAGGAAAAAGCTAGGAATCGAAGAAAAACAACTTCTAGGAATCGATTTAATCGGGTAAGGGTGTGAAATCTTATTATCTTATCAATGTGTATCATTATGTATGAGTTGCTTGGATGTTTTCTTGTTTTCCATGGTTTTTTGGAGTTTTAGGTCGAAAACGATAAAATGATTCGGAATCGATGATTTTATGGTCGGAAATCGATATAAACTGTATTGTATGATCACACTGTGTGTATGAATAATCGTTGATGTTTGTTTTGTTGTTAGAATTGAATTTGGGTGAAAAATGGGATTTTTGGGGTGGATTTGCGAAGAGGAATTTTTCTGAAAATCGCAGAGCCCGCTCAGCGCGCAGGTGCCCGCTCAGCGCGCTTTTGAAAAAATGTAACCTCACCAGGCAGTAGCGAGCCCGCTCAGCGCGCTCGAGAGGCCGCTCAGCGCGGTCTGGGACTTCAAAATTTTATCTGTTTTCTAAATTCCGTAACTCTTGATCCGTAACTCGGATCTGGACGTTCCTTATATCGTTGGAAAGCTTATGAAACGTTCTATCTAATAAAAATGGGTTTTGAGATTGTTGGCCGATTTAATTATGTCGGAAATTAGGAATAGTGTCGTTTTGGCCGACTTTACCGATTAATTGTGAATAGTTGTTTTTGTTGAAATGAATGTGTGGTTATGAATGTGTCGTGGATATGCTTGTGGAGTGAACCCTTGATTGGGGAATTCTTTGTGAATTGTGGCTATTTGGTGAATATATGCATTGTTTGAGTTAAATGATAATGCATGTTGATTGTGAATATATAATGAGATGTTGTGATGATGGATTGTTGTGGTTGATGGTGAGTAATTCTTGATGTGAATTGATAGGGGTGTAAATGATGAAATGCTATTTGTTGTGGGTTGTAGTTAGTGATAAATATACATTGTTTAAGTAAGTATCAATGTATGTGGTTTCGAGTGTATGATTAATGTATGATATGGCGGTCTCTGTGGCGTAGATCCACAGCAAGATGAATGGTAATGTATTAATTATCATGGGATTGCTATAATAGTAATATTTGGTGTGTGGAATGGATTCCAATTGTGTTAGAATACTCATTGGGGTAGAATGGCTTATATGTCGTTCCCAGTGAGGTATTAATGTTTTGGTCGAACACACTAGGGTAGAATGACTGTATGTTGTTCCTAGTGTTGTTGTTGTACTCATTGGGGTAGAATGACTTTATGTCATTCCTAGTGAAGTGCGAGTGTGTCGTTGGGTCCATTGGGGTAGAACGATTATATGTCGTTCCTGGTGGAGTACTCACTAGGGTAGAATGACTATGTTGTCGTTCCTAGTGATGTACAATTGAGTTGTCGTGTCCACTGGGGTAGAATGACTATGTTGTCATTCCTAGTGGGATACTCATTGGGGTAGAATGACTATGTTGTCATTCCTAATGAGGTGTGCACTGGGGTAGAATGACGTTGATGTCGTTCCTAGTGTGGTGTCCACTAGGGTAGAATGAATATGTTGTCATTCCTAGTGGGATACTCATTGGGGTAGAATGACTATGTTGTCATTCCTAATGAGGTGTGCAGTGGGGTAGAATGACGTTGATGTCGTTCCTAGTGTGGTGTCCACTAGGGTAGAATGACTATGTTGTCATTCCTAGTGGGATGTTCATTGGGGTAGAATGACTATGTTGTCATTCCTAATGAGGTGTGCACTAGGGTAGAATGACTATGTTGTCGTTCCTAGTGAGGTATGTATTAGGGTAGAATGACTATGCTGTCATTCCCAGTTATGTGATGCGTGGTATTGTCGGGTCTTGATTGGATTGGTGAATTATGCATGATGTATATGTTGATGTGGAATGAGTAGAATTGTGCAGGTGTGCATGGATGGATAAACATGAATATGTGTGTTTGTGTTGAATGATAAGCATTATGAGGAATTTGCTTGGTTATATATATATATATATATATATATATGCCTTGCGATGTATATTGAGTGAGATGTGAAGATTGTGACATAGTAAACATAGTATGTATGTTTATGTGGTATGATGATAATGGTGAATGTATGCATAATGAACATGCTTGATGATATATCTATATCGTGATATATGATGAGTTGTGGTGAGAATATGTGTTATATGTTTATGTTGTAGTACATAATTATATACATTGTTATTATGATAATATTTCTCACCCTTCTGCTGTTTTATGATGCTCTATGAGGCATTGCAGATTAGGTATCTGGTGGTCTTTTGTGAAGCGTGGCTTCATTTCCTTTTTGGTCGTCTGGCTCTGATATGTAGCACCGGGTAGCTAGGATGTGTTTATGAGCTTTTGCGATACTTTCGTACATGTATCTAGCTGATGAATGTTTATGTAAGCATGAAAGATATTGGTGACTACTATTGGAGTATGATATATATATATATATATATATGTATATATGTTTGTGAATCAATGTTTAGATGTTTCCGCTTTTATTCTAAATGTTGACATGTGGGTATAAGGACTGAGATCCTTTATTGTTGAAAGTTACCCCACTGTTGCATATCTTTTTGAGCAGGTGTTGTATGTGTTTAATTTCATGCAAAATGTGACATTCTCTTTTTATGCCGTAGTTACAATTATACTTTGATGAAATTTTCAATACGTGCCTAAATAATTAATTAATTATTTGGGGGTATAGAAAGGGGTGTTACACATTCAAAGATAAAGTGGACTATTTCTCAGCCGGTGTGTACCCAAGGTTGAGTTATGTGGTGTGGAGGTCATCAGGTCACCAAATTTTAATTCATGGAAAGTTTGGTTCAATCATCAGGTTCATCATGGCTCATCAATTCATTGGCGGTTCATCTGCGGATTTATTTTTCTCAGTGTGGATTTGATAATCAACGCAAGGTCTCGAATTGATTCAGATGGTTGTTGTGAGTTGTTCATGATAACTGTGTTCATTGAATCATAGGTTTACGGAAGAAGACACGATTGAGTTTGGGTTGAAAGTCGAGATTTTATGGCCGTGTTGTTGGAAATACTGATCCACATCCATTATTGTCCATTCTCTAAACCAATTTACCGATCCATTTCTCCGTTCATTTTAAACCACATTTTAGACCCTCTTATATCCATCAACCATTTTAATTCATTTTCAACTCCAATTCAAATTCAATTCATATCCAATCATCCTTCTTTTTATTTTATCCATTCATCTTTTACATGTTAATTCATTTTCCATTTTTATTTCACTATTTATTTTCTAAACCCATTTACTTTTTTTTATCCCAAATTTAATTAATATCCATGTCCATGTTATTATTCATATTTTACAAATCCATCACACAAATACAAAAGCCCAATTTCAATTTAATGTTGATCCCATTTTGTAATATTTGGTTTACAAGTGAAGAAAATGACAAAAGAAAAAAGGTACAAGTTCAGCAAAGTCACATTTTTGGTCAATGTATATTTCTCATGCTTGTGTTACTCTCCAACCTGCTACAACCTACAGACCCTACACGCCACTTGATGCCACTACTTGCTGTCATACATAATAATAGCAACAAGAAAATGACTCTCCAATAACTTGCTACAAAACCTTTCACCAAACCAAATTCTGCTATCAACCGTACCGCTGCGACACAAGCGAAAACAACATCACAGTGCAGCACCTACAACAACCAACAACAGACAACAATCCTACTGTGTGAAAGGGACAGTACAAGCTTAGCAAGACAAAAATTCAAAAAACAAAGGGGAATCAATTAAAAGGAGGGAGATCTCACCTTCATCGGGGAGAAAACCTTCAAGTTTCTTCATCATCCTTTCTTCAACATTCTTCATCAATAATACACACTTCGAACGCACATCACCCTTGCCGTCCCCATCCACACAACATAACTACCACCACCGAAAAATCTGCTCACTTATCACCACATCCACACAACGTGATTTTGTAACCGACATTCACTTGGTTCCTCTGCACCTTACAAAAAACCTCTGCCCTCATTCTTACACAGAAAACTCATGCCTCCATAACTTTTCTTCTACATCCATAAACAACCACCACTGTGTGTAATAACTCTAAGCCACAAATTATCCTCCGGCGAACAGTGATATCCAAACGCAAACCTCCCCGAAGCTTCAGAATTTCTGGGCAAAGGTGCAGACATGAGGAGCGATGACGAGTTTGTTTTGTGACTTGGTTGAGCAAGAATGATCGAACATTAAGAGGTTTGGATTTGCTACGACAACAACAACTGCCACGGTCCGATTCGACAAACAAAGACACCACGCTCCCTGCTTTGAGTTTCAAAACAGCAACAACAACTTTTGCAGCAACAATATCAAGAACAATTCAGCATTTTCGTGTTCGGATCGGTTAGTGTACTCTTATTTCTTTTCAGTTGCTGCCTCTGTTTGATTGTTGTTGTTAATGTTTTTCGCATCTCGATGATGTTTTTGATGTCGAGTTATCTCTTGTTGCCTTTGTTGTGTTATCTTAGTCATGGTTGTAATCAAAGCTTTCGATATCAATTTCTCGTCTGTAATTAACTGGATTTCTGATACCATGATGAGCTGATGCCATGTATATGGTTACTGTCTGATTTGTGATACTCTAAATCTTGAGAGTGTTGGATTTCTCTTGTGTATGTTATTGCTTGTATCACATGGTTGGTGCATGATAAATGGCGAGGTTAGAGTTGATCGCAATAGATTTACTGAATGTTGATTGTGCTATGTTTAGTGTCTATGTGTATCAGTTTGTATGTTTATGGCTATGTTTTCTTTCATGAGCACTTTTTTCCTTTTGGCTGTTTGATTTTGTTGAGACTTGCAATAACATGGTAAATATGTAAATACATTTGTGTGCTTTGGGTGTTCGAATTCACATAGATCATTTTCTTTCAATTTTCTTTTTGTTTCTAATATTGTTTTTTTACTGTTTAGATTTTGTTTAGATAATTGTTTTTTTTTCAAAAGAGTTAACACTTTATTTTAGATTAATGTATGATATTATTTAGTCATTGCAAGTGGTGTTTCTGTATGATATAGTTGTGTGATGTCTACCAAAGATAGCTTGTGTGTACGTAGAACTTATTGGGGTTTGATCCTGTTTCTCTCTAGCCCATTTCTTGTTATAATCTGAATTTTGTTTTAGAAAATAATAATTTTGTTATAGAAAATAATCTTAATTTAGTTTTAGAAAATAATAATTTTGTTTTTTAGAAAATAATCTTAATTTAGTTTTAGAAAATAATAATTTTGTTTTAGAAAATAATCTATAATTTTGTTTCTTTTAGAAAATAATCTTTTATTTTGTTTTAGAAAATAATATTTTTCATTTTAATTTGTGTTTAGATTTTATTTTCATAATTTAATCTTTGACCACTTAGATTTTGTTTAATTTCCATCAATTTCTTTGACTTTTAAACTTGTGAGTTTTACAACTTAGAATTCCATTTGGTTTGATCTCATTGATTTCGATTGTTTTCTTGGTTCGATCTCGTAACCATGTTCTTGTATTCACCAACCACCCATTCTTTCAAAACCTTTTCTCTCTTTCTTTTGTCTTCTTGAGTCAAAAACTTTGGTCTTGTACAAAGTGCATTTTCAAAACCTTTTCTTAATAAACTTAGATGGTCGTGGAGTGGTTAGGCGAAGGTCTTCTCCTATTCCGAGTGCTTGACATTACCTTTAGGGTTCACTGTCGTAAAGCACTTACCATCTAAATCAAAACACTTTCTTAATAAGAGAATAAAGTTTTCTTTGTATTGAACTAAAGAGAGGGGATTGGGTGAAGACCTCTTCCTCTTCGAGTATTAGGATGCTCACTTTAGAGTGTGTGGTCTCGATACTCGTCTTTCAATACGAAGACGTGACTATATTCGCCACATCACTTTCACAATAAATCTTTTTGAGATAAAGAATTGGGTACTACCCGAAGGGGTTACTATCCGAGGACTTATTTCACCCCTAAAAACAATCTCAACAAATCAAATGTGACATCTTGCCTTGATGGCGAAAATCAACCTTTTCAAAAAGGACATGTTACGTCCGTTCTACCGCAAACAGGTAACGCATAAGACTCCAAGAGCGAGCCGCCAAACACCTAACTGCTAGAACCCGCACGATAACATCGTCCATAAAAAACACCAACAAATCGTAGGTCGAACTACGATTGCTCTGATTCTTCATTCTCGTCCGAATGTAAGATACATAGGCACAAAATCGCGATGATCTTGGCGAGCCCCCTTCCATTTTCTTCACCCGTGGTCTTCGAACTATGTTGACTCTGACTTTCCCATTGCACGAGGGAATACGTAGGCATAGGACCGCGAAGTCCTATCGAGTCTCCTTTTCTTTTCCCCACCTTTTCTTTCCCTTTATCTTATTTTCTTTCACATCCTTTGGTTCTCACCCTTCTCTTTCCCTCTTAGAACACACTTAGAAAGCAATACCTTTAGCAAACATCCTTACACATAGACAAGCGAATGGTTCCCATCGAGTACGATGGATGTGGAGGGTGCTAATACCTTCCCTCCGCATAACCGGCTTCCGAACCCGTAATTTGGTTGCGAGACCATCTTATCCTTTCTTCTTTGAGTTTTCTCGATGTTTTCCCTTCCCCTCATGGGATAAATAAAGTTCGATGGCGACTCTTCTGTTTCTTCCTCTTTCGCCTCCGATCGACTATTTTTTGAGTAGCGACAACCGTTAGATGATGTCTCACGCCAACAATCGAAACAACAATCGTTAAGATCAACACAAAGCGAATAAGAAATCCCAAATCTATGTCTAGAGTTTGGTTTTTGAGAGATGAAATTATTAGGTCATGATTTGTAAAATCTATGTCTAGAGCAATACAAACCGCACATACATCATTGAGAATAAATAACCTCATCTATATTGATCAAAAACCTTGTTCATATACAAAAGATCAAAAGAAATACATATTATCAAGATCAACTACATCTAACCTCAACACAAGAGTGTTTAGCTACTCATTCTCATGGTAGCTTGGATGACAAGTTAAGTTGCAAAGCTTTTGGAGCATCAATCTTCAAAGATTTAAGGATTGAAGCATAAAAGCTTTGGAACTAAGAAAATGAAATAACAATGGAGTTTTTTCCTTCACACCAGTTTCTAGGTTACAAAAAGAGTGATAATGAAAAGTCATTCTCCAAAAATATCTACAAAATGAGACTATAAGCATGTTCAGCCCAGACAAGAGCGTCGGGCGGTGCTTTTCACGGCCGGGCGGTGACCACAAAGTGAGGCCACGTGACAGATTCAGTGTCACATGGGCCTCTCAAAATCTCTGAGAGCGCCGGGCGATAGGATCAGAGCGCCGGGCGATGCGTGCACGGCCGGGCGGTCCTCAAGAGGCGCACCTAAACACAATTCTGTAACTCAAATGGAAAATGGGGAACCATCGCCCCTGCAGCACCGGGCGGTGCAGGCTTCCTGCGCCCTATCAGGGTCGGGCGGTGCAGGGGCCTAAATCGCGACATGTGCCTTTTCCAAATTTCTCGTTCCTGCGTGAATCGAGCCTCGATCTTTTCACCAAAAAATCTGTAAAAATTCACAAACACATCAAAATACCAAAAATTCACACAAATGCAAGAATCGCTTAATTAATAAGTCGTTTCCCGATTAAAGCGATTAAAAGAGCTCAAAGGCATCAAAATAAATTATGAAAATAAGCACTTCTTGACACCTAACAACTCTCCCCAACTTGCAAATTTGTTTGCCCTCAAACAAACTTAATAGTCAATAACAACAAGCAAGAATCCAAACACCCAATCAACAAAAAAAACATTAATGGTTCAAACTCGACACATACCCGCACAAAGTATTTTCACAAAGTTTCATAGAATCACAACATGATTATGAATTAAAGTGCTAAACACAACATCATATAATGCAACATCAAGTACATACAAGTTCAAGTTGAATCACCTACATTCACTTATTATCAACACACCATGTACAATGTTTCACAAAGGACAAAACACTCTCACAAGCAATCGTGCCACATCCGGACTCATTCATGCATTCATCTCACAGAGTTATAAAAAATAAGTAGAAACAAAGATCACTAAGGACTTTAATGGTTGTAACAAGGCCGGGGTAAAAACAAGGAACATATGTACACGGCCATTGAATCAAGAAAGGGTACAATTCATGAAGAGCATTTTTCTTTTTAAACACAAACCTTCTTGCTCAAACTTCCAACACTTATTCTTACAATGCATTCTCTTTTTTCTTTCTTGCTTTGATTCTTATACTCTTTTTTTTTCTTTTGAATTTCCCTTGGCTTTCTTTTTCATTCTCATTCATTTGAGAATGCATTGTATCCACCATTCCTTTTTCTCTTGTTACAATGAACCAATCTCCCCAACTTCAACCATACTATACACTTAAATCAAAATGCTCTTCAAAAAGGTTAAAGTTCGGGTTCATGAGTCAAGCAAATATTTTCTTTTCGGCTCAAAAGAGGTTCAAATGCGCACACACTCACATAAGGTTACATGAAGTGTTTATGGACTGGTGGTTTTTCTCATCGTACTAAAAATTGTGCCTTGATCATTTCTACATTTCCAATCATTTAAAACAACTCACAAGATTAAACATGAACAAGACGAGTAAAACAACGATTACTTGACTCTCTTTTTGGTGAACAAGGGAAAGCATCTCACTTTTGTGGTTTTGTCCTACTAGATTCACAAATGAACAAATATATACAACATAATGCATTACCATAATTTTGTGTAAAGCACTAACTCCCAACCATGTTAAAATTCTACACAACACATTCACACTTTGATTGTGCACAAAATTGAGAATTCTATCATTACCATCAATGTTTAATGCTTAACCAAACATTCCTTCTTCTTGTGCTATCACACAAAATTTTTCAAAACTTAAGGGCAAACGTAACTTCCTTTGCACCAACACATCATAAAAAAATAAAAACAAAATTTATACATAAAAAAATAAAAAAATAAAACAGAATTTATACTAAACCACATCATAAAAATAGAATATAAAAAAAAAACAGAATTTTATAAACTATGGTGTTAAAAACACCAAAATTGTACTCACCTAAGCGACAAAACACTACAACCATTATCCTCGCCGAAGCGATCCAAAAGTACATACTAAAAAACTAAAAAACTAAAATGAAAAAACAAAATAAAATCCTTCACTTTGCAGCCTAGTTAACCATATCATTGAGATCGTCATGCATCTTATCACCATCATCCGCAACGACACCTCCGGTGCTTGCCCCCTCTGAAAAGAACGGGCGCCTGTCCCCAGGCCAATTCACATATGCGTCAAACTCCTCCCTTGAAGGAAATGGAGTGTACTCCGCAGGGTGCGTCTGAAAATGATACATCTGCTGCATACAATTAAAGTTAAATTGATTAGATCTATGAAATGACTCACCCATGTTCCAAGTGTAGTTGAATGTCGCTTTCATGTCGAAAACGGATGAGTCACTCGCATCCTCCTGAACACCTAAAGTACTTCCTAACTCAGCAGCCTTTTTCTTCTTTCTTTCTTCCTTGGGCTTACAAAACCGATCCAAGTAATTGTCATCCACCCGAAATTTGAGTTTTTTATTAATCACACCTGGAATCAAAATGTCAGTCTGATAAATTAAAGCCTGAACCAAACAAGGGAAGATGATGGGAGCATCATCATGCACTCCAGGCCTCCTAGTATTATCCACAATATTTTTCATCTCCCACGCTATGATCTGAGCAATATCCACCTCTTTGTCCTCCATGATACAGTACATAAGGAGTCCTGTATCAAGAGGAATAGAAGATCGGTGATACCGCGGTTTCACATTATAGCACAACAATAGGAGCACAGCCCGTGCCTCAGGAGTCATGAATATCCGACTATACTTGATCGGCTCCCTTTTAGCATTCCGATCAACCTTGCACCCTGGTTTGAGAATAGACCCGTCAACCATTTTATGATCATGTTTTGCTGCTGACAGCTTCACAAAATCATTGGTTTGTAAACTTCCCAAGCTACTCGGACTGCCCAAGATTCTATTAATGGCATCCCTGCTGAAATTGATCTCCCTGCCCCTTACGATGGTCTTAAACCTGTAAAATTCTTCTTCGGGCTGAAGCGCGTTGGCATAGAACTCCCTGATCAGCTGGTAACACACGCGATCAGTAGGGTTCAACAGCTTTTCCCATCTTTTCTTTTCGAAAATCGCCTGAATTATCCGGTAGTCCCCCTCCTGATTAATGGCAAACCTCTTTTCAGAGAGCACAGTTCTGCCCTCCAGCGACTTGATCCTCGCCTCATGCTCGGCCGACAAAAACCGACTGCTGTCAAATTCTAATGGAATATTTGATGAGGAGGCTACACTCTTATGTTTCCTCCTAGAAGCGTGCTGTCGAGCAAAACGGTCTGACATCCACAATTCAAACACAAACAGCACAACACAAACATTCATATTAGCACAGTTAGTCATACGAAAACATAAACGAAGCAAATAGTAAAATCCCAAAACTGGGCAAAACAGGGCCAACGCCTTAGCATCGCCGGGCGACGCAAGAGCGCTGCTGCGCCCCTCTACCGCCGGGCGGTACTCGCGACTTCAGCAGAGAATTTTAAGAGCAGGTCTGCTCTTCTCTTACCCATCCTTCTTCAACTGAAAACCAGCACAACAAAGATAGCAACAACAACACATGCAAGGTTGAAAAAGGATAGCAAGCCACCAATTATCTATGTAAAAAATATACTACCCTAACCACATATTTTTCTACATGATTAAGAAAAGAAAACAAAGAACAAACAAAAATTACATGCATACCTTGAAGGTTGGAGGATCTGAAACGAGAGAAATTGAGAGAGCAAAAAGTGAGAGAGTGAGAGTGTGGGTGGCTAGGGTTTTCATGGGAGAGAATGAGAGAAAAGTTTCAAAACTTTCTCTCAAACCTTTTTAAATAGCCAGGGGAAAAATGGGAAAACACACTAAACCAATAAGTTTATCAGCCAACTTTCAAAATTCCCACCCAAAACTCACTCGCCTGGCCAATCAGAGGCGAGGCCTTTGCAATTTTTCACGCACCGCCGGGCGGTATAAACTAGCGCCGGGCGCTCCACACCAGATAGCAGATTTTTCTGCTATGGTGCTGCAGACCAGTAATGTTACACTCAATGCAATCTCAACTTCAAACATTTAGAAACTCAATTTGCACTCCAAATGGAAATGCAACAATACAAAACATTGAAAAGCAAGAATTACTTACAATGTTGGGGTGCCTCCCAACAAGCGCTTGTTTAACATCGGCTAAGCTCGACGGTTCGGAGACTAGACGCCTCGAAAACAAAAGCTAAAGAATTGGCAACCGAAACGAACACACCACACGACACAAACTCATCCGTTATCGTGCCCAGTTTTTGGTCTCCTTTTCTTTAAAAATGACCAATCCCAACATGAATTCATCAAGGCTACCTTTGCATCTTCATTCTTCTTCTTTTCAAATGCTTCACTTTCCAACTTCTCTTTTTTCACGTCTTTATCTTTTTGCACGACTTCATCCACTTGATTCACAAACATCACTCCTTTGAACAATGTAAAACAAGCTTCTTCCTCCATACCACTTTCCTTGATCCGCACTTTCATTAAGCCTTCATCAACGTCCACCAACATTTTGGAGGTTTTCATGAATGGTCGGCCCAATATAATCGGTGTATCTTCATCCTCATCCATTTCAACAATCACAAAATCAACAGGAAAGAGGAATTTATCCACTTTCACTAGCACATCCTCCACAACACCATACAGACGAGTTCTAGACTTATCCGCAAGTTGTAATGTCATGGTTGCTGATTTTATGGTCATATTATCAAGTCTTTTCACCATCGACAAGGGAATTAGATTGATGCTCGCACCCATGTCAACCAAAGCTTTGCATTGAAAATCATTACCTATTGTAATAGGTAATGCTACTCTTCCCGGATCTTGTTCTTTCCGCGGAAGCACACATTGGATGGCGGCACTACACTCGGCATTAAGATCAATGTTGTTTTTGTCAGTGCACCTCTTCTTTTTCATAAGTATGTCTTTCATGAATTTGACATACCTAGGCATTTGTTCAAGAGCTTCAGAGAAAGGTACGGTTACTTGTAACCGACTAAATAACTCCAAAAATCTTGTGTAATGCCTATCATTCTCTTTTTTCTTTGGAGTAGGGGGATACAGTAATCATCTTTGTAAAACTTCCTTCTCAAACTCCTTTCTTTCTTTTTCTTTTTTCTTCCTCACTTCTTCATCATTCTTTTCAACTACCCCATTTTCATCATTTTTTTCGACTTCCTCCAACACAATATCATTTTCCTTTTTAACTACCCCATTTTCAACATCTCTTCCAATTGTTCTACCACTTCTTGTGAAAATGGATTTACACTCCACTTTGGGATTTGGTTGAGTGGTAGCGGAGAAGGATGGCCCCAGTTGGTTTTCGGCTAATTGCTTGGCAAGTTGCCCTACTTGCGATTCAAGATTTTTAATCGAAACTTCCGTACTCTTTTGAGTTGCCATTGATAATTGCATGAATTTGGTGAAAGTCTCCTCCATTCTTGAACTTCCACTTTGCTCTTGGGTTGGTTGGTAAGGATTTTGTCTCCATCCTTGTTGATTTTGGTAGTTGCCTCGAGGTTGATAACCTTGTTGATTTTGGTACGGTTGTTGAGCACTTTGGTAAGGAGGTCGTTCTTGATACCCTTGAGTCGGATTTCCAGCATAATTTACCTCCTCCACAACCGGAGGACAATATCCGGTAGGATGATCTCCCCTACACAATTCACATACCAAGACCTGCACATTTTTACTCGAGGAGTCTGGATTTCTTTAAATTGTTGAGGAAGTTTAGACATTTGTTTCGTCAACAACTCAACTTGCTGGGATAATAACTTGTTTTGAGCAAGTATAGCATCATTGGTTCCCAGTACCAAAACTCCAGGAGTCCTTTGAGAAGGTCCAAGGTTATGACTTCCCTGATGGTCATTCAAAGCCATATTATCAAAAATAGCAGTAGCTTCTTCAACAATTTTGCTCATTAAGGATCCACCAGCGGTGGCATCCAACAAGGTTTTATGCACTAATTGAAGTTTATTCCGAAAAATATGAATTTAAGACAATTCATCAAAGCCATGCCCATTGCATTTCCTCAACATAGATTTGAATCTCTCCCACGCTTAGTTGAGAGATTCGTTGGTACCTTGCGTGAACACTGCTATTGTGGTCTTTGCCTCCATGAAACGATTATGTGGGAAAAATTGCTCCAAAAATTTTTCTTCAAGTGAATTCCAATCTGTCATTATTGCCGTCGACTGATCAAGATACCATTCCTTGGTCTTCCCAATGAGGGAATGCGGGAATAGTCTCTTAAACAAAGATTCCTCTTTAGCTTCAGGCGCACCAGTTGCTCCCGCAATCTCATAGAACTTTGTCAGATGTGTAAAAGGATCCTCATGATCCATACCAGTAAAAGGACTTTGGTATAGCAGTTGGAGAATACCAATCTTCATTTCTGAATGACGACTGTTCTGCGCTTTGCGAGCAAACTGTGCATTGTGTCTCAGACTGTTGGTACATGGTCTAGAAGCAGGTGGTGGTGGTGGTTGTTCCATAGCTGGAAGTAACTGTGGAAATGGTGGTGGTGTAGAAGTCGAATTTCCCTCTTGTTCTTGCCTTTGTCTCGCTAGTTGCCTCCTTCGTCTCGTTCTGCTATTGATTCTACGAGCGGTTCTTTCAATCTCAGGATCGAACAGAAGTTGGTCTGCCGGTAGTTTCCCTCGCATAAAACAAAGTCTGCACACTAAACAAAACAAATTAACAAGTTCGAGAAAAAGTTAACACGCTTAAAACAAAACAACTATTGCAATGCTTGCAATATCAATGAACAATCCCCGGCAACGACGCCATTTTGTTGAAGCTAGAATAGCAGCAAGCAAAAATATATAAGTAACCCAATTTATCGTTCTCCACAGGGATCAGTGCGAGGGAAAGAATGCCATTCAACAGTATCTATATTTCTAAGCTTATGATTCAAAAGTTCTGGTTTAAAGCGAACCAAAAGCAAATACGGAAAATGTAAAGACGGAAAATATAAAGTAAAGACTGAATTATAAATGGAGCCTTGTTGGAATTGGATCTCATCAATTGATAACATATGAATTCTTCTAATCAAGTAAACACAAATCAATCATTCGCCTAATATCCTCACGTATCACTCACAACAGAGGTTATGTCTAACGCAACGTCGAGAGGCCAACTGTATTGTCTTATCAGTGATGTCTCACGCAACAAAACCAACACAGAGCTTTAAGAGCAGATACTCACACAAGTGTTAGGCCTAAATCTATGTCTAGAGTTCAGTCTTAACAGATATTACTATAACAACCATATCAGATAAATGATTTCTTCGTATTAAACAAAATCAGAATACGTACACACGCTTAACCTTTTTTACATGTATTCAACTAATTTGCCCAATGGATGTGAATATCCTTCTTCATCACTATTATCACTCATCCTCGTGATACCGTATCGATCCTACTCATGCTAGCCATGCTACATAATCAACACAATACAACAAAAGATAAAATGAATATCAACTCATAAAACCATGTCAAAAGCTTGCTCATTGATAGAAGAAAATCTAAGACCAAAGATTTGTAAAGGTTTTGTCAAGACCACAAATAATCAATCAAAGACAACAACAATAGAAAATCAGAATTCAATCCACAAACATACATTAGAGGAAATACATAAGGTATCAAAAGATTACATCCCTCTCCAACAAGAAATCAAAGATCCTACCTTTTCTCCCTTGGAAATGAAGATATATAAGCTCTGATATTTTATTACAAGTTTCTCTCCAAAATTCTAAAGATCATAATCTAAAAAGTGTGAAAATCCTATTTATACAGTTCAGGAATTTACACGTTCGCACTGTGAACCATTCATTCGCACAACGAATGGCTAAAAACAGGCACTTCAGGTGCCTCTGATGATCAAACCGCCCCAGAAAATTCACGTTACTTCGCACTACGAAGGATTTGTCCGCACTGCGAACCTTCGCTTTCCCGTTCGCACTGCGAACTTTAGCTCCTTTTTACTCTGTCTCATTCTGGGACCATTCGTTGATTCCTTCGCCAGCATTCGTACAGCGAACCTTCGCTAGGAGTTCGCCGACATATTCGCACTGCGAACACCCTGCTATCATTCTTCTTCTCTTTGGCAGCTTGCACCATTTCTTGTGTCTTCCAACTTGGATGTATGAGTGCACTTTCCTGCACAATAGCACACATATTACAAGCACCAAAGGTATTTTCAATGTTTAGAAGAACAACAACAATCATGGATAAAAACCAATGAAAACGTGAGAAAAGAGTGGAAAAAATGTAAAGAAAGATATGTCATTTTTAGGTCAAATCTGCACCTAACAGAAGGCAATCAGATTTTGGATTGATAGGTGGATTGGTGGAATGCCGTTGATGGAGATGTTCCCTGAATTATTTGCTAGGATTAACGATACGGATGCCTTAGTAGTAGAAATGGGATTCTTTGTCGGGGGTACATGGAGTTGGACTTTGCAGGAGCTAGAGGAGCTTTTAATCATTCTACAAGATGTTGGTCCTAGAAGAGGAATGCAAGACATATTCAAATGGTACAGAAATTCTGCAGGGGTGTATACTGTTTCATCTGGTTACGAGGTATGCTCTGAAGAGCTTCGTGAAATTCCCCAGGTGGAGATGAACATGGCAGCAACGGATATAATTTGGAACACTCAAGTACAGTCGAAGATTCAAGTATTCGGATGGAGGGCGTTACGAGATAGGCTTCCTTCTAGAGAGCAATTGGCTTATAGGGGTATCATCATAGAAGAAAGTGATAAGGTATGCGTGTTTTGCTCTAATTCTGTTGAAGCCTTAAATCATTTACTGGTTGGTTGCCATATGTCTAGAAGAATTTGGGTAGGAGTGGTGCTGGAGAATTTTTCGGTTGTGGAGGAGCATTTGCTTGGATTTTACAGTATGTTGACTGGTGTGGTGGGAAATAAGAAAAGAGTATTGGTTTGGTTGGCTACTACTTAGGCTATTTGGTGGATGAGGAATGAGATAATCTTTAATTCACAAGTTTTCCATGAAGACGAGGTAGTGCATAAGGCAATTCTGCTCTCATGGCTTTGGAATGTTATAGGTTCAAAGTCTAAAGTTTATTGTAATTTCTATTTGTGGAATCATTGACCAATTCAATTCCTAAATAGTTGATTGGTGTATTGTAGTGGGTGAGTACCCCTTGTACTCTTTATTTTGAGAATGAATTTCATTTCCTATAAAAAAAAAGTGAAATCATTTCGTTACATAATCTTCTTTCCTTATTAATGGTATTGGGTGCTACGTCTACCAAGCTTTATTGTGACAATCAGACTACATTCTACATTGCAGCAAACCTTGTTTTCTAAGAGTGAACAAAATACAAGTGACAAAAAACAACAGAACATTTTATCTTTGCACGTATTGGTAAGAACTTATGGAAAACTCAGGCGTGTTCTCGTCATCTAATTCGCAAGTTTGAGCTTCAGGTTTTCCTTGGTAAGGATAATCATATTCATCAAGAATACATTCGCTTTCTATTATATTACGGAACGCATTAGCATGAGTACCACCGTCACAACCGTGACTCTTTGGATCACAGTCAATTAGCCGTTGCTCTGATAATACGGGCAGAACGCCATACTTTATTTTCCAAATACCTTCTACTGCTGCCACAGCTGCAAAAGCCCAACAAGCTCCTACAACGCAAACATTAATATATGATACAAATCTCAAGTTATGGTTTGCTTCATAATAGCTTACAAAAAAATTAACATAAGAAATAGGGTTATTTTATTTACCACATTCTTTTTGATCTTTAACTTAGGTGACCGCTCCCAGCTCTCTCCAGTCTATATAATATGGAATAATTCTGATGCGGTAAAACGTTTGCTGATATTCAAAGAGAATTATGACTTTATTGAAAAGTTTAACAGTGAAGGAAACCACTCTTACTGGCTTGACTATGATGAATATTCTGATTTAACCGATGAAGAGATTCACGCTTTACATGGCGAGAGTCATGAGTATCGTGGGAATTTCACAGACGAGTTCGATTCCAATTCCCACATTACTCATGACTCTCACCATGTAAAGCGTGAATCTCCATCGTTTAAATCAGAATATTCATCATCACAGCCAAGCCAGTAAGAGTGGTTTCCTTCACTGTTAAACTTTTCAATGAAGTCATAATTCTCTTTGAATATCAGCAAACGTTTTACCGCCTCAGAATTATTTGCATATGTGATTCCATAATTCATCCTCCATTGGATGTATGCATCACCGAACAAAGAACCATTATCCATTCCAAACACTTCACCAACCGAAGAACCATTATCCATTCCAAACACACTTGGAAATCCCCATGCCCACAAGATGATGATGTAAAGACAAACAAGTTGCTTCATTTTTTTAGGATGGCTAGTTATAGAACAAAATGTAGGGAAAACGATTTGAATAAAATGAACACAAATACAACAATTTATAGAATTCAAATTCAACAAATTAAAAATAAAATTATATTCTTTAATGTATATAGTTATTTATGTCAATAGATTTTAATTTTTATTTATGAAAGAGAAAAAGAAAAAAATACTTTTATTACAAGTTCAATTTTCAAAGCATCCCTTTCATCGTTTACAAACAAATATCTACCATATAAGAAAATTTGGTACCAATGAAAACACTTTTTTAACCTTTGCCCTTCTTCCGACACATCACCAAAATGAGGGCATTTTATGTCCAAAAAATACTTTTTCCAACTAATGATGTCATATACTTCTACTTCAATTACATAGTTGGTGTTTTTTTTGTCTTTGATCATTAGATTTGAATGGATTGATGATGTCACTTAGTCCTAATTAAACTACTTTTACTCTTTTCTCTTCTATCAAGATCTACTTTAATTTGAATTTCATAATTTGAAAGAATTTACAATCTCTGTCTCCTCGTCCTTTCCTCTCTCTCTCTCTCTCTCTCTCTCTCTCTCTCTCTCTCTCTCTCTCTCTCTCTCTCTCTCTTCCCTCTCTTACTTCTTCTCTTTCTCTTCATTATGTTTCTCTCTTCTCTCTCTCATTCCCTCTCTTCTCTTTCTCTTCATTCATTTTGGAGGATGTAATAAGAGACAATAAGCAAAAAAGGCACCGTGACGAGTAATTTTCTCAGATATGTGTGTTATCTTTTATTTTGTTTATTATGGCTTAAGCATGCTTTCTCAAATAGTTCATCCTGTCGTTTTGAAATGGATACTAAATTTCATCCTACTGCTACTGATGTTGTTGTTCTATTTTCTTTTCTTCGTCTTTCCATTTTCGTTGTTGTTGTTCTACTATTGACATGTAATACCCCGTAAATTATTTTACTCTGGATAATATTAGTTGTGATCAACTGAGTCCCAGTGTACTCTGAGAAATTATCTGCAGAGATAATTACAGTAACTGTGGAACTTAGAGTAAATCCAATTAATATTATCTGACTCTGAGATATTTAAGTATTTGAACTTTAGAGACTTTTTGGACAATTAGTAGTGTTACTATCTATTTGGGTTTCCTTTATCATTTCTTTTTCTCTTTTTCTCTGCATTTGGGAAAGGATAGAAAAAAGGAAGAAAGAAAGAAGAAGTGAAGAAAAGAGAAAAGGAGAGAAAACCTAGAAGTGGAAAGATCAAGAACATCATCAAATCTTCATCAATTCATCTCATCTTCTTCACCATCATCTTCATCTTCATCTTACTAGAGGTGGGTTCTAGTTAGAACATTAGTTTTAGAGTTTTGGAGATATTTGAGTTAGGTTATAATCTTTGGAAATCGATAATCTAACGGTTAAAAATCGGTATAAATTGTGTAGTATGATCATATTATGCATAGGAATATTGTTGATATTTGTTTATGCTGTTTTAAATTGATTTGAGTTGGGAAATGATGAAATTGTAGATTTGGAAACATGGAACCCGTAAGGGAGAAATTCTGTTTCTGGTGCGATTTGCCAGGAGAAATACAGATTCGCCAGGCGGATTAACTCTCGCCACTATCTCGCCAGGCGAAGTGCTGGCAAAAGAGATTCGCCAGGCAAAATCCAGATTCGCCAGGCGAATTTGAAGAGACAGAAATGTGTTAGCTACTGGAACTTTTAATTTTCTCAAATTGGGGGATTTGCCACTAGATTCGCCAGGCGAAGTTCTGGCGAAGGGAGATTCGCCAGGTGAAGCGCTGGCGAATGCAGACTCGCCAGGCGAAATCCAGATTCGCCAGGCGAATCTGCCTGGGACCAAATATTTTCCTTTCTTCAAAAACCTGTAACTTTTGACTCGTTTATCCGATTTAAGAGTTCTTTATATCGTTGTGAAGCTAAGAAAAAATTCTATGCGATGGAGGTGGAAAATGTTAATTTTATTGCCCGATTAAATAATCGGAGAAATTCCAAAAGTGGTATATTATGTTTTACTTGTCGGATATTATTCTATTGTGCAACTATGATATATCTTGCCTACGCTCTTATTGTTAGACATGTTGGAATATGTATGCATGTTAAAATATGAATAAGTAGAGTGAGGATCATTACCGTAAACAATTGTCGAAAAGTGTGGAAATGACATAGTGACAACGTTCGTGCATGAGAGGCCGAGGCGTGTGTCTAGTAATCATAGCCAGTTTATCTTACGGTGTAGTTTCATGAGACTCGAGAACCTCCTCTAAAACGTATGCACAATTACTTGGTAGGTTTGATTCCCTACGTGTAGTACGATTGGAGCCTATGCATTGGGTAGAGACTTGTGATGGTTAATAGGCCATGAGAAGTGACGGTTCACGGTTAACAGGCCGATGATCCCGAATCCAATTCGTATGCCAAGTAAATACAAGGATCCATGACTCGAATCTTCTTCTGACGTAGAAGCGGACGGGAAGAGGGGATACCTTGGTACGATTATTGATTAGCGAGATTCTTGAGTTAACAGGCTCAGGACATATTTCCATTCGTAAGGATTCTTGAGTTAACAGGCTCAGGACTTGCTTTAGTACTAGTGTGAGTTAACAGGCTCACGAGTATGAATCCATATATGGCGTGTGTGTACTCAAAGTCACTTCCCTTCCCTTTTGACTTGAGTTAGGATGCTAGAACCTTGTAAAGCCGAGAGGACTATAAGATAGCGAACTCACTGAGATTTGATGTATCTCACTCCACGTTGTTGTTTACATCACAGGTACTACAGGTTCGGCGAAGGGTAAGGACAAAGTGGTTTGACTTTTCCTTACGGATCGTAGCTTTTGAGATGGCATGGCTTCCGCTATGGTGTTTTATTTTGAGATCATTGTATTGATCTAGTTCTTAGTGCATTTTGGGACATCTTGTATATGTTATGCCGTAGACTTTAGAACTTTGTATTTAGGGCATTTAATGTATGCAATGTGTTAACTAGGAACTTGTATATATTTCAGTACCAAACGTATTATTCATGTATGATATATGCTTTGATGTATGTATGTATATATGGGCGTTACAGTTGGTATCAGAGCAGGTCGTATCCCCGACCTAGCCATGAAATAGTATAAGTGTTTCTTTCCGTTTCATATGTGTTGTGTTGCCATTGGTCTTACGTGTTATATTTATGGTATTGAGCCTGATCAACTTAATCCTATCTGTATCACATTTAGGAACATGGCTGACCGGCGCAGAAACAACCGTGGTAGACCGCGAACTACTCCAGCAGGGACAAATCCGCCAGGGGACGAAGGGAATGCCCCTCTGTATCAATTTATGCAATAAATTCAGCAACAACAGAATCTGTTTGTGCAACAAATGGTACAGCAAATGGCTGGTGGTGTGCATCCTCCAGTGGTCGTTCCGGAAGCTGCAGGGGGAACTTTTAGAGATTTCATTCGCATGAATCCTCCGGAGTTTCAGGGAGGGTTAGATCCAGTAAAGGCTCATGAATGGATATCCGGTATGGAGCGTATTTTCCTGATAGTTCAGTGTAGTGAAGAAAATAAGGTTGTTTTTGCTTCTCACTTGTTAAAGGGTCCTGCCATGAGGTGGTGGGAAAGTGCTTTAGCCTTAATGACAATTCAAGAGGTACCGAAAGTATGGGAGCAGTTTAAGATAACTTTTATGGAGAAGTATTTTCCAAGTTCCTTAAGGTCTCAAAAGGAATTCGAATTTCAGCAGCTGAGACAAGGTAACTTGACTGTGGCTTCTTATGCGGAAAAGTTCGAGGTTATGGCTGCTTATTCTAGACAAGCCATGTACGCTCCTGATGAGAGGTGGAAGATTGATCAATTTCTGTTTGGTTTAAGGACTGAAATTTCACATAGTGTGTCTCAGAGAGAATTTACTAGCTATGCTGAATTGTTACGACAGTGTTACGTGGCGGAGCATAGCTTAATGAAGGTGCAAGCAGAAGAAGAGTTAAGTAGGGTGAATCAAAGTGATCGTGGGAGATTGAATCAACAATTTAGACCGAGACAACAATCTTTCAAAGGGAAACAAGCTCAGAGTTCCAGGACTAGTGCGCCTTCGGTATGCCGTACGTGTGGTAAGACTCATCTTGGTAGGTGCAGTTTGGAAGGAATAAGGTGTTATCAGTGTAATAAGGTGGGCCATTTAGCAAGGGATTGTCCTCAGGGTAGGAATCAGACACAAGGGAGGACTACCGGCCGGGTATATACTTTGGATGCAAGGAAGACAAAGGGTGATAACTCTTTGATTGTTGGTACGTGTTTTGTGAATGGAAATCCTTGTTTTGTTTTATTTGATTGTGGAGCTATACACTCTTTTGTATCGATGCAATGTGTTAAGCGACTTGGGTTGCAAGCGGTCTCGTTGTCTCCACCCATGGTGGTTACTACTGCCATGGATGAGATGGTTGAAACACCTTTAATGTGTGAAAATTGTGTTTTATCTGTGGATGGAAGAGTTTTCCAGATTGATTTGATTTGCTTACCGCTTAAGAAAGTGGATGTTGTTCTGGGAATGGATTGGCTTTCAGCTAATTCGGTATTTATCGGGTGTGAAGAAAAACTAATCATTATTCCATCTACGGAAGCTACTCCGAAGGATGTGTTAACTACTATTTTAGAAGGTACGGTTGGAATGATTAATTTCTTGTTTGAGGAAGAGAAATCAATTCTTTTGATTCTTACTAAGGAGAAGGGTAGTAGCCGTTAAGTTTCGAGTATTCCGGTAGTTTGTGACTTTCCTGAAGTTTTTCCAGAGAATATCACTTCTCTTCCACCGGAGCGGGAAGTGGAATTCTCTATTGACCTGATACCGGGAACGGCTCCATGATAAGTGCAAAATGTACCTATTTTTGTATATAAGTTTTGTTGCACTTATCATTACTTTGTGTTAAAATTGGTTGAATAAACCCCGCTTTGTTCGTAAATACGTTTACTTTACGTTTTCGGTGTATAGTGCGGTACCGTGTAAATATCATTGAGTTTAATTGATTTTCATTTATTTTTACAGGTGTTCCAGCAATGGTATTTTTACAAATTCATAAAGAGCATTGAATAAGCTTTCCAACGCTTCAAACCGTGCGTCAATCGGAGTTACGGTTCATGAGTTATGATCAAAACAAATTCTGGTTTGCTGTCATGTTCGCACTGCGAACCCCCGTGGTGAGCACTCGCAAGCGAGTTCGCACTGCGAACCCGGGGAGAATAAAAAGTGCTTGGAAGCATGAAAAACACCATTCTGGAGGAAGTTAAGGTGGCATATGTTCGAAGTGCGAACGGGGGTTCGCAGTGCGAACCTGGGCAGCAAAAACCACCTATAAACTTCATTTTTCAGCATTTTTTAGAGGATGGTTTTGGGGATTCTTGCTCCAACTCCATCAAACTTCATTTTTTCAGTAGATTAGCTTAGAAAACAACATGGAAGCTTGCATGTAGATGATCCGAGGTGGATTTCTCATCGATCGGCTCCGACAATCCGTGAAGTGTTTGGTTCATTTCTTTTCTTCTTTGTGTTTTTCTTCTATGGTTGGTTTTGTATATGTATTGACTACGATATCATGTATATTTGTCACCCATGGCGTTGTATAAAACTTGCTTTACAAATCTTTATTGGTGATTGTCTCTGATTTTTGCTTTATGCGCGGGGTTTGGGTTGCGTTAGAGATAACCGTCGCAAACTTCGATTAGGGATGATTGTCTGTTAGTTTCTGGATTCTAGAGATAGATTTAGAGCTAACAATCTTCAATAGGCGTCGAATCTTAATACCTTCCGTGTTTCGAGGCTTCGCTCGCGAGAGTGACGAAGAGAGTGACACGGTTGTTATCTCAACTGTGCGTTAGACATAACCTTTGTTGTGAGCGATGCTGGGTGATATTGAGGAGTATTGTAGGTGGAGTATAACTGGTCGGAAAGTTTAAGTTTGTGAGGAGTGATTTATATGCATTGTCGGACGAGTTTTTCTTGCTGAAGAATGAATTTGTTTTTATGTTTTAATGTTTACTTTTCTGTTTTCATGTTTTAAACCATTTTAATCTAAACTCATTACCGCGAGAGACTGTCGAATGACATTCTTTCCCTCGAACCGATCTCTGTGGACACGACATAAATCCCGGAGGGAATTCTTTCGAAAATAAATACTTTTGCTGCTTGCCCTATTCTGCATCCAACAAAATGGCGCCGTTGCCGGGGATTGGTTTTGATATTGAGTCGCATTGCGATAGTTTCTTTGTTTGTGAGTTTTGTATATATCGTATATATTGTTTGTTTGCATTATGTTTGTTCAAGTGTTGTACACATATTGTTCCCGTAATGTTTGTTCAAGTGTTTGGTCAGGACGCTTGCTTTTGTCAAACTTCCATGCCATTCATTCTTTTGTATACTTGTTCTATTGTGAATCACTTTAGTTCCCAACCTTTTTGTGAGGTGGCTTTCCATTGTTCATATATGCATGGAGAACCAACATTCTTGTTCTAACTGGATTTTATTATGTTGAATCTTTTATTTGTGTTGATTATATGAATGCATGAAAAGGATCAAGACAATTGTTTCATTTTGAGCACAACTACCTTAGCCAAATAGTCAATTCACCTTGTGAGTGTGTGAGAATTCGTAACCCCTTTGAGCTTTTTGATCCATGTTTCTATTTGAACTTAATGCTTGTCTATGAGTATTTAGTTCACTTATTTTTGAATGGATTTTGTTTTTTTCTTGGACCTCAACTTTGTGTTGTTGTATGGATTTTTTTCCTTGCCTTAGAAAGTAGGAAGTATTCACATGATGGTGCGGTTGAATTCAAGTTGGGGAGAGGATGATTGTATACTCATTGGTTGGATTCTATGAGGATTGAAAAAGAAAAGAAAAAAGAGAAAAATTTGTGAAAGAGAAAAAGAAAGAAAAAAGAAGAAAAAGAAAAATCCTTGAAAAAGGAAACAAAAAGAGTTTCAATAATTGTGCTAAATAAGTATTGTGTGTTGTGTAGCACTTGGGATTGTGGAAGAAGTTGGTTGAAATTTTGTGTGTGAATCTTTGTGAGTTTTCACTCCCTTAGGTTTAGGCAAGTTTTTGTTTCAATTACCTTTAGAAATTGCCCCTTGTTTGTTTACCCGACCACGTTACAACCTTGAAAGTCCTTGTGATTCTTGCCTTTGTATTTTCAATGTGAATTTGTGGATGTATGCATAATTTAGTCTTTCGTTTGCATGAGTGTTGTGTGAGTGTAAAGTACCTTATTGCGTGTTTTTCATCTACCGATGATTGTTTTTGCTAGGTGTGATTCACTTTGGAACTTGTGTTGTTTAAGAATGTTCGGCATGGATTTTTGTATTTTGCATTTGTTTCGTGACTATGTTGTCGTCGTAGTTTAGTGGTAAGTATTTACTTTTTGTGTGTACCGTTTTCATTTGAACCATTCATTCGTTTCCGTTTATCAAAACCTGTTGATTCGTCATTCTTTGGATATTGCTTGTGCATGTTCAAGTTTGTTTGATTCTTGTTTGTGGACAAACAATTATGTAAGTTGGGGAGAGTTTGATAAGTGCAAAATGTACCTATTTTTGTATATAAGTTTTGTTGCACTTATCATTACTTTGTGTTAAAATTGGTTGAATAAACCCCGCTTTGTTCGTAAATACGTTTACTTTACGTTTTCGGTGTATAGTGCGATACCGTGTAAATATCATTGAGTTTAATTGATTTTCATTTATTTTTACAGGTGTTCCAGTAATGGGATTTTTCCATATTCATAAAGAGCATTGAATAAGCTTTCTAACGCTTCAAACCGTGCGTCAATCGGAGTTACGGTTCATGAGTTATGATCAAAACAAATTCTGGTTTGCTGTCATGTTCGCACTGCGAACCCCCGTGCCGAGCACTCGCTAGCGAGTTCGTACTGCGAACCCGGGGTGAATAAAATGTGTCTGGAAGCATGAAAAACACCATTCTGGAGGAAGTTAAGGTGGCATATGTTCGCAGTGCGAACGGGGGTTCGCAGTGCGAACCTGGGAAGCAAAAACCACCTATAAACTTCATTTTTCAGCATTTTTTAGAGGATGGTTTTGGGGATTCTTGCTCCAACTCCATCAAACTTCATTTTTTCAGTAGATTAGCTTAGAAAACAACATGGAAGCTTGCATGTAGATGATCCGAGGTGGATTTCTCATCGATCGGCTCCGACAATCCGTGAAGTGTTTGGTTCATTTCTTTTCTTCTTTGTGTTTTTCTTCTATGGTTGGTTTTGTATATGTATTGACTACGATCTCATGTATATTTGTCGCCCATGGAATTGTATAAAACTTTCTTTACAAATCTTTATTGGTGATTGTCTCTGATTTTTGCTTTATGCGCGGGGTTTGGGTTGCGTTAGAGATAACCGTCGCAAACTTCGATTAGGGATGATTGTCTGTTAGTTTCTGGATTCTAGAGATAGATTTAGAGCTAACAATCTTCAATAGGCATCGAAGCTTAATGCCTTCCGTGTTTCGAGGCTTCGCTCGCGAGAGTGACGAAGAGAGTGACACGGTTGTTATCTCAACTGTGCGTTAGACATAACCTTTGTTGTGAGCGATGCTGGGTGATATTGAGGAGTATTGTAGGTGGAGTATAACTGGTCGGTAAGTTTAAGTTTGTGAGGAGTGATTTATATGCATTGTCGGACGAGTTTTTCTTGCTGAAGAATGAATTTGTTTTTATGTTTTAATGTTTACTTTTCTGTTTTCATGTTTTAAACCATTTTAATCTAAACTCATTACCGCGAGAGACTGTCGAACGACATTCTTTCCTTCGAACCGATCTCTGTGGACACGACATAAATCCAGGAGGGAATTCTTTCGAAAATAAATATTTTTGCTTGCTTGCCCTATTCTGCATTCAACACTCCAGTATCCGTTTCTCCGTATCGGATGGCACCACTTGAATTAAGAGAATTAAAGGATCAATTGGAAGAGTTGTTGGCTAAGCATTTTGTTCGAGCCAGTGTTTCGCCCTGGGGAGCTCCAGTGTTGTTGGTAAAGAAGAAGGATGGTGGAATGCAGTTGTGTATTGATTACCGTCAGTTGAATAAGGTCACCATTAAGAATAAGTACCCATTACCAAGGATAGACGATCTGTTAGATCAATTGAAAGGAGCATGTGTATTCTCGAAGATTGATTTACGGTCGGGTTATCATCAGATTCGCGTGAAGAGTTCAGATATACCAAAGACTGCGTTTAGAACCCGTTATGGTCATTATGAATTTTTGGTGATGTCTTTCGGTGTGACGAATGCTCCGGCAGTTTTCATGGATTATATGAATCGAATATTTCAACCTTATTTGGACCAATTTGTGGTGATTTTCATTGATGACATTCTTATCTATTCTCGTGACCCTCAAGAGCACGGAGAACACCTAAGAATTGTTTTATCCATCTTACAAGAGAGACAACTTTTTGCTAAGTTAAGTAAGTGTGAGTTTTGGATGTCGGAGGTGAATTTTCTTGGACATGTCATATCTCAGGGAGGTGTCACAGTTGATCCATCAAAAGTTGAAGCAGTGATAAATTGGGAGAGACCGAAGAATGTGTCTGAAGTTAGAAGCTTCTTGGGACTAGCAGGTTATTATAGAAGGTTTATTAAAGGCTTTTCCCAATTGGCTTTACCGATGACGAGACTTACCCGGAAGGATTATTCGTATGAATGAGATTCGGCTTATGAACAAAGTTTTATGAGCTTGAAAGAGAGATTGACGACCGCTCCTGTTTTGGTTATCCCTGATCCTAGCAAGTCGTATGAGGTATATTGTGATGCATTGAAGATGGGTTTAGGAGGTGTGTTAATGCAAGATGGACATGTAGTGGCTTATGCTTCTAGACAGTTGAAAGTTCATGAGGAGAATTATCCAACGCATGATTTAGAATTGGCGGCAGTTGTATTTACCTTGAAGGTGTGGCGTCACTATTTGTATGGGGTACGTTTTGAGATGTTTAGTGACCACAAGAGCTTAAAGTACCTCTTTGATCAGAAGGAGTTGAACATGCGTCAAAGGAGGTGGATGGAGTATTTGAAAGATTACGACTTGGAGTTAAAATACCATCCGGGTAAAGCGAATAAAGTGGCGGATGCATTGAGTAGAAAGGTGTTGCATAATGCCGAGTTGATGATGCTAGAGTATACTTTATTGGAAAAATTTCGAGATCTAAATCTTCAATTTGTTTGGACCCCTAATGGAGTGATTATGGGAAATTTGAATGTCACTTCTACTCTTCGGGAAGAAATCCAACAAGAGCAAGGGTTAGATGAGAAGTTACAAGAAGTGTTATTGCAACCGGGTTTTGTGCGAGCTACCGACGGAGTTATTGTATTTAACCGAAGGATTTGTGTTCCAGATAACACGGAGTTAAAAAGGAGGATTTTGGAAGAAGCGCATAAGGGTGCTTTTACTATACATCTGGGATCTTCAAAGATGTATCAAGATTTAAAGAGGGACTATTGGTGGTCCAGAATGAAAAGAGAAATTGCGGTGTATGTGTCGGAATGTGCGGTGTGCCAACAAGTGAAGATCGAGCACCAAAGGTCGGGTGGCTTGTTGCAACCTTTAGAAATTCCGGTGTGGAAGTGGGATAGTATTTCGATGGATTTCGCAATGGGATTTCCCCGTGTGCAGGGAGGTTATGATTCGATTTGGGTGATTGTTGATCGGTTGACGAAGTCTGCTCATTTCTTGGCTGTAAAGAATACCTACAAGGCGAGTCATCTCACGAAGTTGTTCATTTTGGAGATAGTGAGATTGCATGGCATTCCTACTACTATTGTTTCGGATAGAGATCCAAAGTTTACTTCGAGATTTTGGAGAGCTTTTCAACAAGCCATGGGAACGAAGTTATGTTTGAGTACGTCGAATCATCCGCAAACGGATGGTCAGACGGAACGGACCATACAAACCATGAAAGACATGTTGAGAGCTTGTGTACTTGAAAGTGGAGGAAATTGGATGGAACTTTTGCCGTTGATTGAGTTCTCTTATAATAACAGTTATCATGCAAGTATTGGTATGGCACCTTATGAGGCGTTGCATAGAAGGAAGTGTAGGACACCGTTGTGTTGGGCAGAAGTTGGTGAAGATAGGATGTTGGGACCCGAGATTATTCACGAAACTGCGGAGAAGATTAGGATGATCCGTGAAAAAGTTAAGCAAGCACAGAATCGTCAGAAGAGTTATGCGGATAACCGAAGAAGACCTTTAGAATTTGAAGAAGGCGATCAAGTGTTTTTGAAGGTTACTCCGAGATTGCGGTTGAAAGGACCGTTTCGGTCGCGAAAGTTAAGTCCGAGATATGTGGGACCATATTAGATTTTGGAAAGGATTGGTGAAGTAGCCTACAGATTAGCCTTACCGCCTTCTCTGTCATAGATGCACGGCGTTTTTCATGTGTCTCAACTTCGTAAATTTGTCCCAGATCCTCTTCAACCAATTTTACCAGATACAGTTGAGATAGAAGCAGATTTGACATTTGAGCCTCAACCGAGTCGTATCACCGGAAGAGAAACTAAAGTGTTAAGGAATAAAGAGATTCCTCTGGTTAAGGTCCAGTGGGACGAGACGTATCCGGGCGATGCAACTTGGGAATTGGAATCGGAGATGCGGGAGGTCTATCCTCATCTTTTCAGGTAATTGTTTTAAATTCGTGGGCGAATTTCTATTTAAGGGGGGAGGATGTAATACCCCATAAATTATTTTACTCTGGATAATATTAGTTGTGATCAATTGAGTCCTAGTGTACTCTGAGAAATTATCTGCAGAGATAATTAGAGTAACTGTGGAACTTAGAGTAAATCCAATTAATATTATCTGACTCTGAGATATTTAAGAATTTGAACTTTAGAGACTTTTTGGACAATTAGTAGTGTTACTATCTATTTGGGTTTCCTTTATCATTTCTTTTTCTCTTTTTCTCTTCATTTGGGAAAGGATAGAAAAAAGGAAGAAAGAAAGAAGAAGTGAAGAAAAGAGAAAAGGAGAGAAAACGTAGAAGTGGAAAGATCAAGAACATCATCAAATCTTCATCAATTCATCTCATCTTCTTCACCATCATCTTCATCTTCATCTTACTAGAGGTGGGTTCTAGTTAGAACATTAGTTTTAGAGTTTTGGAGATATTTGAGTTAGGTTAGAATCTTTGGAAATCGATAATCTAACGGTTAAAAATCGGTATAAATTGTGTAGTATGATCACATTATGCATAGGAATATTGTTGATACTTGTTTGTGCTGTTTTAAATTGATTTGAGTTGGGAAATGATGAAATTGTAGCTTTGGAAACATGGAACCCGTAAGGGAGAAATTCTGTTTCTGGTGCGATTCGCCAGGCGAAATACAAATTCGCCAGGCGGATTAAGTCTCGCCACTGTCTCGCCAGGCGAAGTGCTGGCGAAAGAGATTCGCCAGGAGAAATCCAGATTCGCCAGGCGAATTTGAAGAGACAGAAATGTGTTAGCTACTGGAACTTTTAATTTTCTCAAATTGGGGGATTTGCCACTAGATTCGCCAGGCAAAGTTCTGGCGAAGGGAGATTCGCCAGGCGAAGCGCTGGCGAATGCAGACTCGCCAGGCGAAATCCAGATTCGCCAGGCGAATCTGCCTGGGACCAAATATATTCCTTTCTTCAAAAACCTATAACTTTTGACTCGTTTATCCGATTTAAGAGCTCTTTATATCGTTGTGAATCTAAGAAAACATTCAATGCGATGGAGGTGAAAAATGTTAATTTTACTGCCCGATTAAATAATCGGAGAAATTCCAAAAGTGGTATATTATGTTTTACTTGTCGGATATTATTCTATTGTGCAACTATGATATATCTTGCATACGCTCTTATTGTTAGACATGTTGGAATATGTATGCATGTTAAAATATGAATAAGTAGAGTGAGGATCATTACCGTAAACAATTATTGAAAAGTGTGGAAATGACATAGTGACAACGCTCGTGCATGAGAGGCCGAGGCGTGTGTCTAGTAATCATAGCCAGTTTATCTTACGGTGTAGTTTCATGAGACTCGAGCACCTCCTCTGAAACGTATGTACAATTACTTGGTAGGTTTGATTCCCTAAGTGTAATACGATTGGAGCCTATGCATTGGGTAGAGACTTGTGATGGTTAACAGGCCATGAGAAGTGACGGTTCACGGTTAACAGGCCGATGATCCCGAATCTAATTCGTATGCCAAGTAAATACAAGGATCCATGACTCGGATCGTCTTCTAGACGTAGAAGCAGACGGGAAGAGGGGATACCTTGGTACGGTTATTGATTAGCGAGATTCTTGAGTTAACAGGCTCAGGACATATTTTCATTCGTAAGGATTCTTGAGTTAACAGGCTCAGGACTTACTTTAGTACTAGTGTGAGTTAACAGGCTCACGAGTATGATTCCATATATGGCGTGTGTGTACTCATAGTCACTTCCCTTCCCTTTTGACTTGAGTTAGGATGTTAGAACCTTGTAAAGCCGAGAGGACTATAAGATAGCAAACTCACTGAGATTTGATGTATCTCACCCCACGTTGTTGTTTACATCACAGGTACTTGATAAGTGAAAAATGTACCTATTTTTGTATATAAGTTTTGTTGCACTTATCCTTACTTTGTGTTAAAATTGGTTGAATAAACCCCACTTTGTGTGTAAATACGTTTACTTTACGTTTTCGGTGTATAGTGCGTTACCGTGTAAATATCATTGAGATTAATCGATTTTCATTTATTTTTGTAGGTGTTCCAGCAATGGGATTTTTCCATATTCATAAAGAGCATTGAATAAGCTTTCCAACGCTTCAAACCGTGCGTCAATCGGAGTTACGGTTCAAGAGTTATGGTCAAAACAAATTCTGGTTTTCTGTCATGTTCGCTGGGCGAACCCCCGTAGCGAGCACTCGCTAGCTTGTTCGCTAGGCGAACCGGGGCAAACAAAAAGTTCCAGAATCGTGAAAAAACTCAACTTTAAGGCGGTTTACGTTCGCCTAGCGAACGGGGGCTCGCTAGGCGAACCTGGAAAGTCAGATTTGCCCATTTAAGCCATTTTTCATCATTTTTTAGTGATGGGTTTGATATTTTTTGTTCCAAATCCATCCAATAGCATTTTTTGACCAGAATTAGGCTAGAAAACACATTGGAGCATGCATTAGGATGATCCGGAGTCGAATCCTTCATCAATCGGAGCCGACAACTCAAGAAATGTTTGGTTTTTCTCCATTTCTTCTCTATGTTTTTCTCTATTTTGTGGGTTATGTTTGTATTGTTACTCTAAACCTATGTACATGTATTGATCATGGTTGTATAATATAGATGCTTTACAAATCATTATCGATGTCTTCCTTGATCTTTTTGCATTTATGTTTGGATTTGTGTTGTGTTAGAGATAAACATCATGAATCTTGATTAAGGATGGATATCTATTGTCTAGACTCTAGAGATAGATTTAGATAATAATATTTATGGTGTCGGAACTTAATGTCTTCCGTGTTTCGAGGCGTCGTGCGCGAGAGCGTCGACGAGAGTAATACGGTTGCTCTCTCAACTGTGCGTTAGACATAACCTTTGTTGTGAGCGATACGTGATGATTTTGATGAGTATTGTATGTTGAATGCGACCGATTGATAGGTTTACGTTTGTTCCGAGTAGTGTATATTCATGCTTGATAGGTTTCTTCTCTTCAAAGAATGTACTCTTTTTATGTGCATCTTTACTTTTCTGTTTGTTTTTACTTGTAAACCATTTTAATCCAAACTCATAAACGCGAGAGATTGTCGAACGACATTCTTTCCCTCGAACCGATCTCTGTGGACACGACATAAATCCTGGAGGGAATTCTTCCGAAAATAAATATTTTTGCTTGCTTGCCCTATTCTGCATCCAACAAAATGGCGCCGTTGCCGGAGATTGGTTTTGATATTGAATCGCATTGCGATAGTTTCTTTGTTTTTGAGTTTTGTAAATATCATACATTTTGTATATTTTCGCTTGTTTATTATGATACTTGTATATTTTTGACGTTTGTTCAAGTGTTTGGTTAGGACGCTTGCTTTTGGTTGCGCGGTGAGACATCACCATGGCATGAATGAAGGAAGTTTCTAATTAAGCACCGTAAAGGCGTCGAGCTTACGACGTAAAACAAGCATGTTTTATAGTTTTTCTTTTCGAATGTTTTTGGTTGTTGTTTGCTCATAAATTTTGATTGACTTACTTGAGGATGCTGTTGTGATTTTCCAAGTTGGTCCGTTTCAACTTGCGGATGTATGGTAATGATTTTGTTAAGTTTTGTACACGTCTGAGGTATGTATTTATCGCTTTCTATACTTTAGCATATTCATGATACTTAGGCATTTTACAAACTTCCGTGCCATCCATTCTTTTGTATACTTGTTCTATTGTGAATCACTTTAGTTCCCAACCTTTTTGTGAGGTGGCTTTCCATTGTTCATATATGCGCGGAGAACCAACATTCTTGTTATAACTGGATTTTATTATGTTGAATCTTTTATTTGTGTTGATTATATGAATGCATGAAAAGGATCAAGGCAATTGTTTCATTTTGAGCACAACTACCTTAGCCAAATAGTCAATTCACCTTGTGAGTGTGTGAGAATTTGTAACCCCTTTGAGCTTTTTGATCCATGTTTTTATTTGAACTTAATGCTTGTCTATGAGTATTTAGTTCACTTATTTTTGAATGGATTTTGTTTTTTCTTGGACCTCAACTATGTGTTGTTGTATGGATTTTTTCCTTGCCTTAGAAAGTAGGGAGTATTCACATGATGATGTGGTTGAATTCAAGTTGGGGAGAGAATGGTTGTTTACTCATTGGTTGGATTCTATGAGGATTGAAAAAGAAAAGAAAAAAGAGAAAAATATAACAAAGAAAAGAAAAGAAAAAAGTGAAAAAGAAAGAAAAAAGAAAAATCCTTGAAAAAGGAAACAAAAAGAGTTGCAATAATTGTGCTAAATAAGTATGGTGTGTTGTGTAGCACTTGGGATTTTGGAAGAAGTTGGTTGAAATTTTGTGTGTGAATATTTGTGAGTTTTCACTCCCTTAGGTTTAGGCAAGTTTTTGTTTCAATTACCTTTAGAAATTGCCCCTTGTTTGTTTACCCGACCACGCTACAACCTTGAAAAGCCCTTGTGATTCTTGCCTTTGTATTTTCAATGTGAATTTGTGGATGTATGCATAATTTAGTCTTTTGTTTGCAAGATTTTTGTGTGAGTGAAAGAACCTCATTTTGTGTTTTTCATCTACCGATGATTATTTTTGCTAGGTGTGATTCACATTTGAGCTTGTGTTGTTTTAGAATTTTTGGCATGACTTTTGTACTCTGCTTTTGTTTCGTGACTATGATATCGTTGCAGTTTAGTGGTAAGTATTTACTTTTTGTGTGTACCGTTTTCATTTGAACCATTTATTCGTTTACGTTTTTCAAAAACCTGTTGATTCGTCATTCTTTAGTTTTTTCTTGCGCATTTTCAAGTTTGTTTGATTCTTGTTTATGGACAAACAATTATGTAAGTTGGGGAGAGTTTGATAAGTGCAAAATGTACCTATTTTTGTATATAAGTTTTGTTGCACTTATCCTTACTTTGTGTTAAAATTGGTTGAATAAACCCCACTTTGTGTGTAAATACGTTTACTTTACATTTTCGGTGTATAGTGCGTTACCGTGTAAATATCATTGAGTTTAATCGATTTTCATTTATTTTTGTAGGTGTTCCAGTAATGGGATTTTTCCATATTCATAAAGAGCATTGAATAAGCTTTCCAACGCTTCAAACCGTGCGTCAATCGGAGTTACGGTTCAAGAGTTATGGTCAAAACAAATTCTGGTTTTCTCTCATGTTCGCGGGGCGAACCCCCGTAGCGAGCACTCGCTAGCTTGTTCGCTAGGCGAACCGGGGCGAACAAAAAGTTCCAGAATCGTGAAAAAACTCAACTTTAAGGCGGTTTACGTTCGCCTAGCGAATGAGGGCTCGCTAGGCGAACCTGGAAAGTCAGATTTGCCCATTTAAGCCATTTTTCATCATTTTTTAGTGATGGGTTTGATATTTTTAGTTCCAAATCCATCCAATAGCATTTTTTGACCAGAATTAGACTAGAAAACACATTGGAGCATGCATTAGGATGATCCGGAGTCGAATCCTTCATCAATCGGAGCCGACAACTCAAGAAATGTTTGGTTTTTCTCCATTTCTTCTCTATGTTTTTCTCTATTTTGTGGGTTATGTTTGTATTGTTACTCTAAACCTATGTACATGTATTGATCATGGTTGTATAATATAGATGCTTTACAAATCATTATCGATGTCTTCCTTGATCTTTTTGCATTTATGTTTGGATTTGTGTTGTGTTAGAGATAAACATCATGAATCTTGATTAAGGATGGATATCTATTGTCTAGACTCTAGAGATAGATTTAGATAATAATCTTTATGGTGTCGGAACTTAATGTCTTCCGTGTTTTGAGGCGTCGTGCGCGAGAGCATCGACGAGAGTAATACGGTTGCTCTCTCAACTGTGCGTTAGACATAATCTTTGTTGTGAGCGATACGTGATGATTTTGATGAGTATTGTATGTTGAATGCGACCGATTGATAGGTTTACGTTTGTTCTGAGTAGTGTATATTCATGCTTGATAGGTTTCTTCTCTTCAAAGAATGTACTCTTTTTATGTGCATCTTTACTTTTCTGTTTGTTTTTACTTGTAAACCATTTTAATCCAAACTCATAAACGCGAGAGATTGTCGAACGACATTCTTTCCCTCGAACCGATCTCTGTGGACACGACATAAATCCTGGAGGGAATTCTTCCGAAAATAAATATTTTTGCTTGCTTGCCCTATTCTGCATCCAACAGTACTACAGGTTCGGCGAAGGGTAAGGACAAAGTGGTTTGACTTTTCCTTACGGATCGTAGCTTTTGAGATGGCATGGCTTCCGCTATGGCGTTTTATTTTGAGATCATTGTATTGATCTAGTTCTTAGTGCATTCTGGGACATCTTGTATATGTTATGCCGTAGACTTTAGAACTTTGTATTTTGGGCATTTAATGTATGCAATGTGTTAACTAGGAGCTTGTATATATTTCAGTACCAAACGTATTATTCATGTAAGATATATTCTTTGATGTATGTATGTATATATAGACGTTACATGACAGGTGGTATAGATGGTAGAGGTTGTGTGTTCTACTATATGAGGGAATAATTGCTATTTTGTGTATCTTTAATGTTGAATACTATATGTGATCGGAGAGGACCAGAAGGAGATCGTCGCGGCCTTCGTGTAGGACAAGTGCTGATGCTCGTTGGAGAGGAGAAAAGGGGGTGGAGGTACCTGCAAGGTACTCTGATGCCAAAGTAAGTATTTGGTCAAAAGAAAGGGGAGAGCAAGTAAGAGAAGTCAAGTGTATGAATTATGTTACCTGCCCCTCTCAAGCGAGGGGTTTTTATAGGGAGATTGTTGGCGAACAAACTGCCTGATCGACCAATGAGGTGTTGCCAGATGGAGGGGGAAGCGCGTGGCCTTTCCAACTGTTTCTGCTATATCCGGGGAGGTAGTTGGTCGCGTGGACCATTCTGCGCGTGGAGGGGACATGCCCAACGACTATATTGTGCCCATTGGGCCTGTTCGCCCAATATGATGGATTGGGCCTGGCCCTTAAAGGCAGGTAGCCCTGCCCGGTCCAGAACAGGAGCCCCCTAAGTCATTGCTCTGTTGGAGAGTAATGACTTTTAGGCAGCTGCGATTTCGACCGTACTGTCGGGGAGGTGGATGCCCGCTTGGAATGTTCCTTTTATACCCGACCAGACGTGACCGTCAGCCATTAGCGCGGAACGTCGACCAGGGTTTGCAGCGTCCTCGGGAAAATGGGAGTTTTTTGGCGAGCATTTCTGCCCGGATGTGTTTACTTTGACGAAGAGGCTTGCTCGTATGGGCTAAGTGTTAATGTATTTTCTGCGCGGAACCAGGCGAAGAGTTTTTGTGACACGTGGTGAGCATTTATGGCATGTGTCAGTCCTAGGGGCGTATAGGCTATGATGACCTTCACGATTCCCCACGATCAAATGGTAATAAAAAGGTGGGGGAAGGTTTCATTCTCATAATTTCACAAGTTTTTTACTCTTTTCTCTCGTTTGCTCTGCAATTAGTCTTCGCCACCGTCAACTTCTTCTCTTGCTTGTAAGTTCGCTCTTCCTTTCTGCATATTTTTATAGGTTTTCCGGTTGAAGTTCATATTTTCCGGTTGAACTTCATGTGTTATTCGATGAACACATGAATTCTGGGAAATTTTATGAAGAACATGATGAACTTTATGAATTTCTAGAGTTTTGTAGAAATTGTTAGCGTAGATCCTTGTAGAATCTGGTTAGGTGTAGAATTTAGTTTGTAGTCGGGCACTAGGCCTGTTCGGAGTTTAGGCGTGATTTTGGGACGAACATGCATCCCCGTACGTGTGCCTGTGAGTTCTGGTCGCGGAGACCTCTCCTAGCTATTGGTAGGCAATTTATACGAGCACGTGGTTGTCTTCGGATTTGTTAACGCCCTTTCACTTGATTAGTGGTTGAAGGGTGGATTTGATCGCGGATGTCGAATTCACTTCTCTCCCTCTGCTTTTCAGGTGAAAATGGCTGAACCCCGCGACGAAGTTATGCCCGACGCACAGGAAGTACAAGAGGGGCCCAGTGTGTCTGCCGATTACTCGAACATCAAGGTCGCGGGAGGGGACCTTGACTGGCTTGGACACGAGCCTTTGTCCTTTCGATCAACCTTCTCCGAGGAGGAGATACGGGATTTCGACTTGCTGGAGAGACGCGACGAGGGCGCTCCACGGGCGTGGAAAGCTTTTCGTCCCGGGGAGAATGATAGAATGTGTTCCTCGTACCTGGGACTTCGCTTTCCTATGTATGAATTTGCGTTTACAGAGGCCAAAATGCGTCTCCCTTTCACTGACTTCCAATCCTCCCTGTTCACCCATCTGGCGCTGTGCCCGTCCCAGCTTCACCCGAACGCCTTGGCTTTTATAAGGGCTTTTGAGTTGGTGTATCATTATCTCAACATCGGGGCGACCACGGATCTCTTCTTCTGCCTCTTCCAGATTCAGCGGAGCACGGCGGGGTCGAAACAGAGTTGGGTGTCGTTTAAGCAACAAAATAGGTTGTTCTGACCGTATTCTGATTCGATACGTAATTTCAAGGACAGGTTTCTGGTCGTGAGGCCTATGACCGAAGAGGCGAAGAGGAGCATCTCGACTATTGAGAGGGTTATGGTGGATGGTCGGGAGAGGGATAGCGTGGTCTCCATTTTCCCTTTAGAATGGGTCTACACCAATTTTAAACGCCGAATAGATCAGTTCCTGGTGAAGCATGAGCAGCTTTGCCCGGCGGATAAGGAGTCGTACAGGATCCTCTATGCTTACGTGGAGAGTTTTAGTCCGGCCTCCGTCGTCGATCGGGATGGGAATCAATTGGTCGGGGAGGATGGGGCCGTCCGAGCAGCTAGATATATTAATGTCAAAGCTCTCCTTGAGTGTGATAACGACGACGACGCTATGACTTTGCTTGGTATGCTCCACTAATTGGTTTTGTTTCTTTAAATTCTTTTGATTCTGACTTGATGCGTGTGTTCGCAGGTATGATGGCTGACATGCGAGAGCGTCTGATGAGGTCGCAGGCCGCGAAGGTTCAGAAGAAGGCGACCACCGGTACCAAGGCCGGGGCGCCCAAGCAGACAGTGATGGCGAGTTTTGCTGCTGGGTCTACCCCCGTCCCGGAGAGAGGTTCGACCCCGCTGACCCCGGAGGGTTCTCTTAAGAGGAAGAGAGATGCTGTGGGGACTCCTGTGGCCGCTGGTCCTGGGGGGTCCGGGGCTGGTCCTTTCGTCCTGCCCGCCTGCTACACGCGCCGAGACTTGTTCATTGAAGGGAATTCGATAAAAGTCTCTGATTCTGAAGCCACGACTATTTTGAATGCCAAGTCCCAGGTGAGGAGAAAACAGTTGTGCCAGGATGCGGCAGGCATGTTCAGGGTCCTTGAAGCTGCCCTTGTCCTCGCCGACGATGAAGCCGCTACCCGGACGAGTCTCGTGACTTACCAGAATAGAATAGCCGAGCTGGAGGCAGAAAACAACAAGCTGTTCAATGATTTAAAACAGTTCGAAGGTCACGAGGAGGCCAAGGTGTTGCTCCAGACGGAGGTGACTCAGCTGAAGTTAGCTGCGCTCAAGGCTGACGAGGAGAGGAAGAGGCTGCAGGAGAGGATTGTTGAGTTGGACGGCTTGACTTCAGCTGCCCCGGATGAAAATGATGACGAGCAATCTCTAAAATCGCGGACTGACTTGATCGGGAGGATCAGGATCCTTGGCGAAGATAACTTGAAGGCGGCTGAGTTCGGCTTCAATGCGGCTAAAGAGCAGATGGTGGCTCTTAATCCCGACGTGTAGCTCCAGATGGATGGACTGGGTTTGTTCAACAGAGTGGTGGACGGCCACGTTGTCCCTGCCAAAGAGGAAAGCGAAGTCGTAGGATAGGACTTGTTTTTATCATGTTTTGTGGGCCTGCGTGCCCTTATTAATTTGTATTTCAGTGTATGGGCGCTGCCCCTTTTTCTTGTATTTATGACATTGTCTGGACATGGTCGGTACTTTAATATACTTGGATTGTGAATGTTTTATCATGGACTTTGCTCTTTTTATGTGTGTGTGTGTGTCCCCGGCTAGGCGTAAGGCCTACCGAGGAGGGCGAAGTGGTTCCGCCCACGATGAGGTTAGGACTTCGTTTGAGGTACTAATCTCATAGACTTGGACTGTTCCCATCGCGAGCTGGGTGTCCTGCCTGATTGGTGCGGCAACGGCGGAGCTCGGTTGAGGTATCCCCGTTGTGCACAGGATCTGCTCGTCCAATGAGCAGAGGCTGGCCGGCGTTGTAATGCGTGTCGTGCTTTACCAGGGCACGATACGATGGTCGCGCAGATCTCCCCGTTTTGGGGTGACTGTGTCGGTGACTTGTATATCCTCGTGGTTAAGGACTTAGCTATAGTACTGCTTGAGCTTTTCAGCATTCCATGGTCGAGCAAGTTATTTTTCGTCCAGTGTTTCCAAGTAATATGCTCCCGTGCCCGTTTTGGACTTGACCTTATAGGGTCCTTCCTAGTTCGCCGCTAGTTTCCCTTCGCGAGAATCCTTCTGGTTTCTACGTAGGACCAGACTGCCTACGGCGAAGTTGCGTTTTATGACCCTGGCGTCATGTCGCATTGTTATTTGTTGCTTCAATGTGGCTTCGCGGAGGGCAGCCCCTGATCTTATTTCTTCGACCAGATCGAGTTCCTCGCGTAGAGCCTCATCGTTAATCTCTTTGTCGAGGGGAGCTTCAGTCCTTCTGGAGGGCTCCCTTATCTCCACCGGTATTTCCGCCTCTGTTCCATATGCTAGTCAAAAAGGAGTTTCCCCGGTGGTGGAGTGAGGTGTTGTCCTGTACGCCCAGAGGACGTTGTGGAGTTCCTCGACCCATCTTTTCTTGGCCTCGCTTAGTCTTCGCTTTAATCCGCGTAAGATCACTCTGTTCGCGGCTTCCGCTTGCCCGTTGGTTTGTGGATGCTCGACAGAGGTAAAGTGTTGTTTCGTTCCTAATTTGGCGACGAAGTCTTGAAATTTCCTGTCCGTGAACTGGGTTCCGTTGTCGGTCACTAGGGTCTGGGGTACCCCGAATCTGGCAAGGATGTTTCTTTTGTAGAAACGCAGTATGTTGAAGGCTGTGATCTTGGCGAGCGCTTCGGCTTCAATCCATTTTGTGAAATAGTCGACGGCCACGATTAGGAATTTATTTTGATAAGATCCCATTGTAAAGGGGCCTAGGATGTCCATCCCCCACCAGGCGAAGGGCCACGGCGAGGAGAGGGTCTTCAACTCGTTGGGGGGTGCCAAATGCATGTCCCCGTGGCGCTGGCAACGGTCACATTTTTGCACATGTTCTTTGGCGTCGTGCTGCATGGTTGGCCAGTAATATCCTGCGCGCAGAGCCTTTCGTGCCAGGGATCTTCCTCCCAAGTGTTGTGCGTTGATGCCCTCATGGATTTCTTGTAAGATTTCGGGGACCTGGGCCTCGTCGACACATTTTAATTGGGGAATGGAAAACCCTCGTCGATATAACTTGTCCTCGACTAGTATGTACGAGCAGGCTCGTCGCTTAGTCACACTGGCCTCCTTGCTATCTTCAAGAAGCTCTCCTTTGGTGAGGTAATTGTATACTGGGGTGATCCAACAATGGGGCTCTCCGATGACGTTAACATCTGGCAGGTCGGGTTTTATGATGCTCGGGCTAACCAGTATCTCTTGTATGATGGATTTGTTTCCACCTTTTTTTCTGGTGCTGGCTAGTTTAGAGAGGATGTCTGCTCGGGTATTCTGTTCGCGCGGGACATGTTGAACTTCCCATGCTTCGAACTCCGTCATTTTGTCTTTCACCACGACTAAGTATTCGGCGAGTTGGTCGTTCTTTGCTTGGAATTCTCCTTGCACTTGAGACGCCACGAGTTGGGAATCAGTGCAGATTTTTATTTTCCTCTCACCGATGTCTTTGGCGAGTCGTAATCCTGCGAGGAAGGCTTCATACTCGGCTTGATTGTTGGATGTTTTGAAAGAAAGGATCAGGGATACTTCGATCAGGGTTCCTTCCTCGTTTTCGAGGATAATGCCTGCTCCGCTGCCCGAGGGGCTCGACGCGCCATCCACGTAAATGACCCATTCCTATGTCCCTCCCGGAGGGGACGAATCCAGAGTCATTTCTGCCACGAAGTCGGCCAGGGCCTGCGCCTTGAGGGCTTTCCTTCCTTCGTAGTGAATGTCGAACTCGGCCAGTTCAAGGGACCACTTTAGCATCCTACCTGCCATGTCCAGTCGGCTGAGCAGCTGCCTAATTGGCTGGTCGGTCCTGACGATGATAGTGTGTGCGAGGAAGTAATATCTGAGTCTCCTCGCGGCGATTATGAGAGCGAGGGCCACCCGTTCTATTTATGTGTATCTGACTTCGGGTCCCTGTAGGGATTTGCTGGTGAAATAGATGGGCTTTTGCCCGTCAGTCGTCTCGCGAATGAGTGCCGTACTCACCGCTTCGTTGGCCACGGAGAGGTACAGGTATATGGTTTCCCCGTGGTCTGGTCGGGACAATACTGGTGGTTCGGATAGAGCTTGTTTAAAATGGGCAAGGGCCTGCTCGCACTCGTCCGTCCACTCGAAATTTGCCTCCTTCCTGAGTAATTTGAAAAAGGGCAGGGCGTGCCGGGCGGACTTACTTACGAAACGAGCAAGGGACGCGAGCATCCCATTGAGGGATTGTATTGCCTTCTTCGACCGCGGCGTGGGGAATTCCACGAGTGCCCGGCATTTGTTCGGGTTTGCTTCTATTCCTCTTTCGGTGAGGTAAAACCCGAGGAATTTTCCTGCTCGCACCCCGAAGGTGCATTTTTCTGGATTAAAACGCATTTTTCATTTTCGAGCTTGGTTGAACACCTTGCGCAAGTGGGTGGTATGGTCGGATTCCTCTTGGGATTTCACGATCATATCATCCATATATACTTCGCACATGTCACCGATTTCTGATCGGAAGACCTTGTTCATCATGCGTTGGTACGTGGCCCCGGCATTCTTTAGTCCAAAGGGCATTACGTTATAGTAATAATTCCCCGAGGAGGTCATGAATGCCGTGTATCTCTTGTCCTCGTCGGCCATTGGGATCTGGTTGTATCCCGAACAGGCGTCCATGAAGGACAAGAGCTTAAAACCTGCGGAATTATCTACGAGTTTATCTATGCTCGGCAGTGGATAAGCGTCTTTCGGGCAAGCCCGATTGAGATCGGTGTAGTCAATGCACATGCGCCACTTTCCATTATTTTTCTTTACGAGTACAATATTTGAGAGCCAGGTCGTATACCTGGCCTCAGAAATAAATTTTGCCTCTAAGAGGTCTTGTACAAGCTTTTCAGCAGCCTGTGCCTTCTCTTCGGATTGTTTCCTTCTTCGTTGAGCAATGGTGCGGGCAGCTGGATTAATTGTGAGGTGGTGACAGGCAGTTTCTGGATCAAGGCCGGGCATATCCTCCGCACTCCATGCGAACAGGTCGGCGTTGTCGTCGAGGCATTTCTTTAAATCCTTCTTTACCTCTTCGGGAAGACCAGCGCCTATCCTTACTCCCCTGCTGGGGTCGTTGCTGAAAGTGATGATCTCGAATTCCCCATCTGGAACCGGTCGCAGCAGTGTAGGAGACGGTGAGCTTGCCACTACTAACTTTCCATCTTCATCCCGATCTTTGTTTCCTTCTTCAGCAAGCCTGCTGTCAAGGTCAATGGTGTGCACGGGAAGCGTGGGCTTTTTCTCTGGCTGGCCTTCTTCGGCTGGACCCTCTCCTTCTCTGGTGCGCTTTGCCGATTTCGCTGTTGTCACAATCTGGTTCTGCCCTTTTGTGGCAGCCTCGAAGCATCTGCGAGCAGCCTCAATGTCGCCGTGCAGAGTTGCGACGTGTCCTTTCTCCGTGTAGTACTTGAGCTTGAGGTGGACCGTCGAGGAGATAGCAACGAGTTCGGCGAGAGCTGGTCTGGCGAGGATGCACTGATAGAGCGACGGGCAATCAATGACTAGGAACTGCGTTTTGATTGTCCGGGATGCCTCCTCTTCGCCAAATGTGACCGGTATCTCCACGTAACCCCAAGGTCGGGCCGTTGCTCCGTTGAATCCTTGGAGATCAGATCCCATGTACGGGGAGAGATTAGACTTGTTCAACTTTAGTGCGCGGAACAGGCTGGAGTACATGATGTCCACGGAGCTGCCCTGGTCGACTAGGATTCTCCGCACATCAGTAGATGATAATTTGGCCCTGATCAACAGAGGAATGTGGGAGTTCGGCGATCCCCCGGGGAGTTCTTCTTTATAGAACGTGATCGGCTGTGAACGCCCTTTACCCTTGCCGATCGTGTATAACTGATCGGGGCTGCTGTCTATCAGCTGTTCAAACTTTCTCTTGATGGATCCTATCGTGAGCTCATGGTACCCCCCACATGAGATAACCATGGTGGTAGGAAAGGCTTCCCAGGTGCTGTGTATGAATGTCTGGGAAGTCAGGTCGAAGTGGTCAGGAACGAAGAAGTCCTCTGGTCGGCTGACGAACATTGCGACCTGCGGGGGAGGACTGGAGGGGGTTGATTCTGCTTCTTTCTTTGGATCAGACGTGTCTCGTCGGGAGGACTCTCCCTTCTTCACGTATTGCTTCAGGTGACCCTCTTTGATGAGGATCTCTATGGCGTCCTTGAGGTGCACGCAATCCTCCGTTACGTGCCCGTGGCTACGGTGGAAACGACAGTATTTTCTTTTTTCGACGTTTCCCTTGGACGTGGTTGGTTTAGGGAACCTAACACCTCCTTGTTTGAATTCGGTGTTGACACAGTCGGTGAGAATACGCTCACGTGAGGTGGTCAGCACCGTGTATTCATTGAATCGGCCAGCTGGCCCTTTGCCTTCATGGGGACGCTCCTCCCGTCGCTTCTCCTTCCCCTTTCGGGATGGCTCCGACTCCTCCTTCTTGGGTGCTCGGGGCGCTTCCCGATCTCTTGCATCCTGGGCATGGTATGCGGCTTCTTTCTCCTCGTAGCGGATGTAATCTTCGGCCATGTGGAGAAGTTCTGTCAGCGATCGAGGAGCTTTGATCCCGACCGCTTTGCGGAAGTCGCTCTTTGGTCGGAGTCATTTCTCGAGGAGGTACTTCTTCATGTGATCGGAAGTTCTGACTTCCACTGCCTCCTTATTAAATCTTTCAATGTACTCCCGCAGAGGTTCTTCCCTACCTTGTATGATCGCTTCCAACGTTGCCTCCATTTTTGGGTGTCGTCGGGAGGCTGTGAAATGGCGGGTGAATTGGCCTTTGAGCTTGCGCCAGGAGGAGATGGATCCTCGAGGGAGTCTTTTGAACCATGTCATCGCACCCTTCCTCAGGGTGATGGGAAATATTTTGCATCTGATGGCTCCAGAGACACCATGGTATTGGAGCATGGCTTCGATGTTCTCCAGGTGCTCGTGAGGATCTGACGTGCCATCGTATGTAGCTAGTGTGGGAGGTTTCTCTAACCCACGGGGGATCCGGGTGTCCACAATGTTTCTCGTGAACGGGCCTCGAGCTTCGTCGCCACTGCTAGAGCTGTAAGAAAGTGACGGAGAATGACTGCGGTTGCGGGTTTGACTGCGGCGAGGAGAGTGTCCGCGGATACGTTTATGCTCGTACTTGTCCGAATGTCGGTGTCTTTTGGAAACAGGGGAGTGCCTGGTTTTCCTAGGAGAACGACGATGTCGGCGGTCAAGGTCGGGTGTTGGGCTTCCTGACTTTGGACACTCCTTAACCGAGGAAGGACTGTCACGTCTACGCTTTGGGTGAATTTGCGGAGGCAGGGAGAGAATCAGCGTCTCCGAGGGGTGATGCTCCTGAAGGGCGTGCTCGAGGGCACTGATTTTTTCTCCCTGCTGGAGGATGAAACGATTGGAGTTGTTCAAAGAGGCGATGAGCGCCGCGATGGTCGGCACTGCGCCTTGAGGAACCGAAATGGGTTCGAAGGACAGTTCCACGGCTTGTGCTCGTGGCCTTTGTTCGTCGGGCTTCGGGGAAGCTGGTCCATCGTTGCATTGTGCGTTTTCGGATGAGATGTTCCCGACGAAAGCATTCTTGTCGACATTTGCGGCGGCGGCCACAGGTTCTTGGTGGGTATCACTCTTAACGAAAGCCATGATGATCTGGGGTTTTGGAGAGAGATGAAAGCTTTGGTCTTTTGGGTGAAAAGATGAGGGATCTTGATTCAAAAGACGGGGAAGCGAAGTTTCCCACAGACGGCGCCACTGATCGGAGAGGACCAGAAGGAGATCGTCGCGACCTTCGTGTAGGACAAGTGCTGATGCTCGTAGGAGAGGAGAAAAGGGGGTGGAGGTACCTGCAAGGTACTCCGATGCCAAAGTAAGTATTTGGTCAAAAGAAAGGGGAGAGCAAGTAAGAGAAGTCAAGTGTATGAATTATGTTACCTGCCCTTCTCAAGCGAGGGGTTTTTATAGGGAGATTGTTGGCGAACAAAGTGCCTGATCGACGAATGAGGTGTTGCCAGATGGAGGGGGAAGTGCGTGGCCTTTCCAACTATTTCCGCTATATCCGGGGAGGTAGTTGGTCGCGTGGACCATTCTGCGCGTGGAGGGGACATGCCCAACGGCTATATTGTGCCCATTGGGCCTGTTCGCCCAATATGATGGATTGGGCCTGGCCCTTAAGGGCAGGGGTCCAGAACAATATGTATCTTCTGTATCTTGCATATCAATGACGAATCCTTGTGGTGGCTCGACCCGAAAGGATTTTCAGTCAAAGGATTTTCAGATGTACATCCACGATATTCGAAGTTTATCCCAACTCAAATCGCTTTATTTTAATTAGAATTTAATTTTTTTCTTTCACGTTTTCGATATTTATTCGCCATGAAATAGGATTTGGAGAATTTGAGAATTTTCTCTTCACTTTGGATCATTAGCTTAGTATAATCACATCTCACTCAGTTTTGTATCTCATGCTTTTTTTCTGTTGTTATTCCAATCTTAATCTCATGCTTTTTTTTTGTTGTTATTCCAATCTTATGTTCTGCAATATCAGGATTCACAAAGAATGTCTGAACAGAAGCTTCGGCAACCGCCTCAGCAGCTTCGTCGTCAAAACATAACCAATGACTCAAGGTAGATGTTGTTGAATTTGAGGTACTGATTAACATTTCTTTTGTAACATAACCAACGAGCTGATGAAAGTTGTTTGTTATTTTGCTACAGGTGTGTTTGATCTGTTACACGTTCCTGCCGTTGTTTCAAATCGCTTGAATGGTGTCGAATATCACATGAGTTTGTGTTCGAACATCAATTGCAGTGTAAATCATAGTGAACTATCTTAGCTGACTATAACTTTCGTGTTTCAGTTTACCGATTTAATGCATGTTTGAGCTTGCCCTCCATGTGTTTGATGAAAAACAGGAATGACACAGTGGTTGTTGTTGCTGCGTTTCATGGTCTGAGGATTGAAAGACCCGGTCAGGATCTCTAAGGTTTATGTGAAGCTTGAGAGCAGCAGAGCACGGGTTGATCCCTGTATTCGAAATTGCGAGAAGTAGGGAAAATTAGAGGTTGTCAAACAAATTTTCAATTTTTTTATTTCATTCATTCTCCAAGTGGCTTCTGCATTTATCTCTCTGATTTTACTCATGTTATGGTGTTATGGTCTCCTGAATAATAGAGGGTAGTAAGCACAATATGGCCAAAAACATATTGAAGCACTTAAGTAAAGCTTGGAGTTGTTGGAAGGAAAATGTTCCTTGGAAGGTAATTTAGGAAACATGCGTTTCTGTTAAGGCCATAAGAATTTGTAGGATTGTCCTAGATATCCAACAACTACAGAATATGTTCATAGAAAAGAGAAATAAACAACCACCGTATATGCATGTTCTTAATAAGTAAATAAAATACAATAAAAATAGTGCAAGTCTAGTTCAAAAATGTTATTTTTTTAAATTGATGAAAAGCCAGACTTTCTTAATTATCAACTGCCACTAGGTATTATTTTTGTATGATGTTCATTGTTGGTAACAAATGCATAATTTGGGCATTGTATTATTTACAGTTGTTAATTAAGAGCAGTTTACTGTTAACAGAGCAAATTGGAGTTCCAGTTGAGACTTCAAGAGTTCATACAAATGGTAAGAACTGAAAACAATTTAAGAAGCATATGCTAAGAAGTATCTTGTGCCATGGGGAGACACCCACATGCAAGAACTGCAGCGAGTCCTTGCAACACTGGCTTTTGTGTAATTTTTATATTTGTGAAATTGCTATATTTGTGTATCCTCTAATCAAGGAATACTACAACCCTTATTTCATGCTATTTAAATACATTATGTTTTGTTACAACCTGCTTGCATTGTTTTAACATGGCATCAGTTATGAAACTTGGCTTTTTCATCAATAAAAAACATATAATGATGAGGAGTACACACTTATTATTCGTTGTAAATTTTCCTATATGTCCAGGAAAAATATTTAATCTGCACAACCTAATTATGTGGCTGACCACAACATTCTTAATCATTGCTATATTTTAAAGGAGCATTTATTTTGTAACATTTTTTTAACGTTATTATGCAACACAACTCTTGACTATAACGACCGTGTGCTTCAAAAGAATTTTCAGTAGCACAACTCTTTCGTATAACTGTCGTGTGCTTCAGAAGTAAATGATTTTTTTAATCATGCTGTTGAAATCTTTCAACTAAAAATTTTGGACACATACTTTCCAACACAAAAACTTCTATGGATTTATAATCATGGACTTTCTCTTTAAACCATATGTGATATGACTGCACCTCTTTTCCATACGCAAGATGACCTTGAGACTTTCAAAATAGTTTTAAGATACTTTTTATATTGCTTTTGCAACAGTAAACCTACCAACTTCCTATACACAAAGACAGAAAGACATGATGGCGTGTGGGCATGGCCATATGTGGGGACCACAAAATTGAAGACTATTTTTTTATGCATTTTATTATTAAAAAACTCTTTTTATCATTGTACTATGCATTTTATATATACTATAATATTTGTCTTATTTATAAAACAATTTAAAATTATTTCATAATGCAAATGTATTTAAATTTTAATAATGCAAATCCAATTATGCTTTTGAGACAGTCATCAATGTTTTATTTAATAAAAAATGTATGATTGAAATATTCACAAAATATTCACATGATAACCTCATAAATGAACTGGCGCATAATTAGAATCCCCCATCTAAATTTGTGATTCTCATTCAAAAATATTTACATTTCTAATATTTATTAGAAACCTCCAGGAAAAAAATAAGATTAAATATTCATATATTTATATAGAGGAACAACTTTACTATTAATACAAATATTTTTAAATACGGAAAAAACATTACTATTGATTCAAATATTTTTATAAATATTATTAAAATAAAAAAATATTTATATACGAGAAAAAAAATACATTGTTGAATGAAATATTTGTATATACGGAAATAACTTTACTACTGATGTAAAATAATTTTTCTAAAGCATTTTTATTTTTCTTTGAAAAATATGACTTTCTTTTATAAATAATTAATAATTTTGTTTTTCGTATTAACATTTTTATTATATTTTAAAAACATAAGCGTGCGTACCACACCAGTACCGTGTGAACACACGGATAATATATCAGTACCGTGTGAGCGCATGGGTAACCAGACCAAAATAAGTGTGAACCAATACCGTGTGAACGTACGGGTAACCAGGCCAAAATCTGTGCGAACGCACGAGTAACACGCTAGTACCGTGTAAACGCACGGGTAATCATTCCAAAATTCGTGCGAACGCACAAATTATTATTATTTTTTTGTATATTTAAATAAAATAAATGTAAAACTTATGTCAGTTGTACTACTGACTTTTTATTTTTTTTATATTTTAAACCATAGTAAAATTAGTTTTCTACTGATTTTCAACTAATTCTAATTTTGGATATTTATTTGTCCCATTTATCAAACTTTGTAAACCTTTTTATTATAACTCTATCAACCCTAAAAAAAGCAGTTTTTTTTCCTATTTTCACAATTGTTTTTTTTACAAAGTATGTGTTTCATAGTTATTCTTAACAATAGTTGTTTTAAAAAACTTATATAATTATTTTCCAGTCCATTTTTTATTTTTTAGTTTTTAATTTTTCCAGTAATATTTTGATATTTTCTAATTTGTTTGAATTTGTATAACAAACTGGTGACAATTCCACGGTCCACAACGATACTCGTGTGAACGCACGAGTTCTGGTGCGGCCAAAAACCTTGTGAAAAGCACAAGATATTATATGTTTTTACAATTAAAGACAACAAAAATAAATATGTTTAATCTCAATTACTTTTTTTCTAATTTTTTCTATTTTTATTTTGTCTCTTTTAATTTCATCTATACACCCATTATTATAACTACTACTCTATATGAAATAACTTTAATTTTTAATTATTTTTAGCACGATTGTTTTTTATTGGGTGTATTATAACTACACCCATTATTAATTTTTTATCTGGTTATTCCATTTTTTTACAATAAAGAAAATAAAAGAAATATATTTAAAATAACGTATGAATCCAAACACGAGAAAAATGTGTTGTTTTTTTATTTATTTATCTATGTAACAATTTTGTTTTTTTTTTAAATATGTCTATTTTGCACAATTGTTTTTTTTATCTAAATTGGAGTTTAAAATTATTTCTTAATAATGATTGATTTAATTAATTTATATATTTATCTTTTACTACTTTTTTTTTCCTATTTTATAATTAAATTAAAATATTTTCTATTTTATTTAAATTTTAAAACCAAACTGATGACATATCCGCGATCCACACCAGAACCCGTGCGGACGCACGGGTTTCCCACTAGTTATAAAAATAATTAAACACGTAAATTATTGATAACATAAGAGGTTTATCATTACAATGAGTTGATCTAAACAAATAAGATGGTTAACACAAATTTGGGAAAATTCATCTAAAGAGACTTAATCTAGAGAAATTAGCCCCTAATCCTTAGGAAATTCATTTAAAAATTAAAGAAAAGAATGCAAATATATTTTACAATTGATGTGGAATGAATCCTTTGATGATCCACCACTAGGACTGGAAATGAGTCGAGTCGAGTCGAACTCGCCTTAGCTCAGCTCGACTCGTTAAGAATTAGTTCAGCTCAAATCTCGGTTCGAGTTCGATACGAACTTTTATTCCAGCTTAAAAGCCATTTTTTAAAGTTTATTTCATTTTTATATATTCGAAAATTTAAATTAATATTTTTTAAATAAGTAATATTGAAATAAAATAAAAGTTATGAGTATGGAATTTAACTTTGTTTCAAAAATCTACTAATTCAAAAACTACACAATTAGCTGTTGCTCTGATAATACGGGCAGAACCCAATACTTTATTTTCCAAATACCTTCTACTGCTGCCACAGTTGCAAAAGCCCAACAAGCTCCTACAACACAAACATTAATATATGATACAAATCTCAAGTTATGGTTTGCTTCATAATAGCTTACAAAAAAATTAGCATAAGAAATAGGGTTATTTTATTTACCACATTCTTTTTGATCTTTAACGTAGGTGACCGCTCCTAGCTCTCTCCAGTCTATATAATCTGGAATGATTCCGATGGGGTAAATCGTTTGCTGATATTCAAAGAGAATTATGACTTCATTGAAAAGTTTAACAGTGAAGGAAACCACTCTTACTGGCTTGACTATGATGAATATTCTGATTTTACCGATGAAGAGATTCAAGCTTTACATAGTGAGAGTCATGAGTATCGTGGGAATTTCACAGACGAGTTCGATTTCGATTCCCACGATACTCATGAGTGTCACAATGTAAAGCGTGAATCTCTTCATCGTTTAAATCAGAATATTCATCATAGTCAAGCCAGTAAGAGTGGTTTCCTTCACTGCTAAACTTTTCAATGAAGTCATAATTCTCTTTGAATATCAGCAAACGTTTTACCGCCTCAGAATTATTTGTATATGTGATTCCATAATTCATCCTCCATTGGATGTATGCATCACCGAACAAAGAACCATTATCCATTCCAAACACTTCACCGACCGAAGAACCATTATCCATTCCAAACACACTTGGAAATCCCCATGGCCACAAGATGATGATGCAAAGACAAACAAGTTGCTTCATTTGTTTAGGATGGCTAGTTATAGAACAAAATGTATGGAAAACGATTTGAATAAAATGAACACAAATACAACAATTTATAGAATTCAAATTCAACAAATTAAAAATAAAATTATATTCTTTAATGTATATATTTATTTATGTCAATAGATTTTAATTTTTATTTATGAAAGAGAAAAAGAAGAAAATACTTTTATTACAAGTTCAATTTTCAAAGCATCCCTTTCATCGTTTACAAACAAATATCTACCATATAAGAAAATTTGGTACCAATGAAAACACTTTTTTAACCTTTGCCCTTCTTCCGACACATCACCAAAATGAGGGCATTTTATGTCTAAAAAATACTTTTTCCAACTAATGATGTCATATACTTCTACTTCAATTACATAGTTGGTGTTTTTTCTGTCTTTGATCATTAGATTTGAATGGATTGATGATGTCACTTGGTCCTAATTAAACTACTTTTACTCTTTTCTCTTCTATTAAGATCTAATTTAATTTGAATTTCATAATTTGAAAGAATTTACAATCTCTGTCTCCTCGTCCTTTCCTCTCTCTCTCTCTCTCTCTCTCTCTCTCTCTCTCTCTCTCTCTCTCTCTCTCTCTCTTCTCTTCTCTCTCTCATTCCCCCTATTCTCTTTCTCTTCATTCATTTTGGAGGATGTAATAAGAGACAATAAGCAAAAAAGGCACCGTGACGGGTAATTTCCTCAGATATGTGTTTTATCTTTTATTTTGTTTATTATGGCTTAAGCATGCTTTCTCAAATAGTTCATCCCGTCGTTTTGAAATGGATACTAAATTTCATCCTACTGCTACTGATGTTGTTGTTCTACTTTCTTTTCTTCTTCGTCTTTCCATTTTCGTTGTTGTTGTTCTACTATTGACAGGTGGCATAGATGGTAGAGGTTGTGTGTTCTACTATATGAGGGAATAATTGCTATTTTGTGTATCTTTAATGTTGAATACTATATGTATCTTGCATATCAATGACGAATCCTTGTGGTGGCTCGACCCGAAAGGATTTTCAGTCAAAGGATTTTCAGATGTACATCCACGATATTCGAAGTTTATCCCAACTTAAATCGCTTTATTTTAATTAGAATTTAATTTTTTTCTTTCACGTTTTCGATATTTATTCGCCATGAAATAGGTTTTGGAGAATTTGAGAATTTTCTCTTCACTTTGGATCATTAGCTTAGTATAATCACATCTCACTCAGTTTTGTATCTCATGCTTTTTTTCTGTTGTTATTCCAATCTTAATCTCATGCTTTTTTTCTGTTGTTATTCCAATCTTATGTTCTGCAATATCAGGATTCACAAAGAATGTCTGAACAGAAGCTTCGGCAACCGCCTCAGCAGCTTCGTCGTCAAAACATAACCAATGACTCAAGGTAGATGTTGTTGAATTTGAGGTACTGATTAACATTTCTTTTGTAACATAACCAACGAGCTGATGCAAGTTGTTTGTTGTTTTGCTACAGGTGTGTTTGATCTGTTACACGTTCCTGCCGTTGTTTCAAATCGCTTGAATGGTGTCGAATATCACATGAGTTTGTGTTCGAACATCAATTGCAGTGTAAATCATAGTGAACTATCTTAGCTGACTATAACTTTCGTGTTTCAGTTTACCGATTTAATGCATGTTTGAGCTTGCCCTCCATGTGTTTGATGAAAAACAGGAATGACACAGTGGTTGTTGTTGCTGCGTTTCATGGTCTGAGGATTGAAAGACCCGGTCAGGATCTCTAAGGTTTATGTGAAGTTTGAGAGCAGCAGAGCACGGGTTGATCCCGGTATTCGAAATTGCGAGAAGTAGGGAAAATTAGAGGTTGTCAAACAAATTTTTCAATTTTTTTATTTCATTCGTTCTCCAAGTGGCTTCTGCATTTATCTCTCTGATTTTACTCATGTTATGGTGTTATGGTCTCCTGAATGACAGAGGGTAGTAAGCACAATATGGCCAAAAACATATTGAAGCACTTAAGTAAAGCTTGGAGTTGTTGGAAGGAAAATGTTCTTTTGAAGGTAATTTAGGAAACATGTGTTTCTGTTAAGGCCATAAGAATTTGTAGGATTGTCCTAGATATCCAACAACTACAGAATATGTTCATAGAAAAGAGAAATAAACAACCACCGTATATGCATGTTCTTAATAAGTAAATAAAATACAATAAAAATAGTGCAAGTCTAGTTCAAAAATGTTATTTTTTTAAATTTATGAAAAGCCAGACTTTCTTAATTATCAACTGCCACTAGGTATTATTTTTGTATGATGTTCATTGTTAGTAACAAATGCATAATTTGGGCATTGTATTATTTACAGTTGTTAATTAAGAGCAGTTTATTGTTAACAGAGCAAATTGGAGTTCCAGTTGAGACTTCAAGAATTCATACAAATGGTAAGAACTGAAAACAATTTAAGAAGCATATGCTAAGAAGTATCTTGTGCCATGGGGAGACACCCACATGCAAGAACTGCAGCGAGTCCTTGCAACACTGGCTTTTGTGTAATTTTTATATTTGTGAAATTGCTATATTTGTGTATCCTCTAATCAAGGAATACTACAACCCTTATTTCATGCTATTTAAATACATTATGTTTTGTTACAACCTGCTTGCATTGTTTTAACATGGCATCAGTTATGAAACTTGGCTTTTTCATCAATAAAAAACATATAATGATGAGGAGTACACACTTATTATTCGTTGTAAATTTTCCTATATGTCCAGGAAAAATATTTAATCTGCACAACCTAATTATGTGGCTGACCACAACATTCTTAATCGTTGCTATATTTTAAAGGAGCATTTATTTTGTAACATTTTTTTAACGTTATTATGCAACACAACTCTTGACTATAACGACCGTGTGCTTCAAAAGAATTTTCAGTAGCACAACTCTTTCGTATAACTGTCGTGTGCTTTAGAAGTAAATGATTTTTTTAATCATGCTGTTGAAATCTTTCAACTAAAAATTTTGGACACATACTTTCCAACACAAAAACTTCTATGGATTTATAATCATGGACTTTCTCTTTAAACCATATGTGATATGACTGCACCTCTTTTCCATACGCAAGATCACCTTGAGACTTTCAAAATAGTTTTAAGATACTTTTTATATTGCTTTTGCAACAGTAAACCTACCAACTTCCTATACACAAAGACAGAAAGACATGATGGCGTAAAGACATGATGGCGTGTGGGCATGGCCATATGTGGGGACCACAAAATTGAAGACTATTTTTTTATGCATTTTATTATTAAAAAACTCTTTTTATCATTGTACTATGCATTTTATATATACTATAATATTTGTCTTATTTATAAAACAATTTAAAATTATTTCATAATGCAAATGTATTTAAATTTTAATAATGCAAATCCAATTATGCTTTTGAGACAGTCATCAATGTTTTATTTAATAAAAAATGTATGATTGAAATACTCACAAAATATTCACATGATAACCTCATAAATGAACTTGCGCATAATTAGAATCCCCCATCTAAATTTGTGATTCTCATTCAAAAATATTTACATTTCTAATATTTATTAGAAACCTCCAGGAAAAAAATAAGATTAAATATTCATATATTTATATAGAGGAACAACTTTACTATTAATTCAAATATTTTTAAATACGGAAAAAATATTACTATTGATTCAAATATTTTTATAAATATTATTAAAATAAAAAAATATTTATATACAAGAAAAAAAATACATTGTTGAATGAAATATTTGTATATAAGGAAATAACTTTACTACTGATGTAAAATAATTTTTCTAAAGCATTTTTATTTTTCTTTGAAAAATATGACTTTCTTTTATAAATAATTAATAATTTTGTTTTTCGTATTAACATTTTTATTATATTTTAAAAACATAAGCGTGCGTACCACACCAGTACCGTGTGAACACACGGATAATATATCAGTACCGTGTGAGCGCACGGGTAACCAGACCAAAATAAGTGTGAACCAATACCGTGTGAACGTACGGGTAACCAGGCCAAATTCTGTGCTGCGAACGCACGAGTAACACGCTAGTACCGTGTAAACGCACGGGTAATCATTCCAAAATTCGTGCGAACGCACAAATTATTATTATTTTTTTGTATATTTAAATAAAATAAATGTAAAACTTATGTCAGTTGTACTACTGACTTTTTATTTTTTTATATTTTAAACCATAGTAAAATTAGTTTTCTACTGATTTTCAACTAATTCTAATTTTGGATATTTATTTGTCCCATTTATCAAACTTTGTAAACCTTTTTATTATAACTCTATCAACCCTAAAAAAAAGCAGTTTTTTTTCTTCCTATTTTCACAATTGTTTTTTTTACAAAGTATGTGTTTCATAGTTATTCTTAACAATAGTTGTTTTAAAAAACTTATATAATTATTTTCCAGTCCATTTTTTATTTTTTAGTTTTTAATTTTTCCAGTAATATTTTGATATTTTCTAATTTGTTTGAATTTGTATAACAAACTGGTGACAATTCCACGGTCCACAACGATACTCGTGTGAACGCACGAGTTCTGGTGCGGCCAAAAACCTTGTGAAAGGCACAAGATATTATATTTTTTTACAATTAAAGACAACAAAAATAAATATGTTTAATCTCAATTACTTTTTTTCTAATTTTTTCTATTTTTATTTTGTCTCTTTTAATTTCATCTATACACCCATTATTATAACTACTACTCTATATGAAATAACTTTAATTTTTAATTATTTTTAGCACGATTATTTTTTATTGGGTGTATTATAACTACACCCATTATTAGTTTTTTATCTGGTTATTCCATTTTTTTACGATAAAGAATATAAAAGAAATATATTTAAAATAACGTATGAATCCAAACACGAGAAAAATGTGTTGTTTTTTTATTTATTTATATATCTATCAATTTTGTTTTTTTTTAAATATGTGTATTTTGCACAATTGTATTTTTTATCTAAATTGGAGTTTAAAATTATTTCTTAATAATGATTGATTTAATTAATTTATATATTTATCTTTTACTACTTTTTTTTTCCTATTTTATAATTAAATTAAAATATTTTCTATTTTATTTAAATTTTAAAACCAAACTGATGACATATCCGCGATCCACACCAGAACCCGTGCGGACGCACGGGTTTCCCACTAGTTATAAAAATAATTAAACACGTAAATTATTGATAACATAAGAGGTTTATCATTATAATGAGTTGATCTAAACAAATAAGATGGTTAACACAAATTTGGGAAAATTCATCTAAAGAGACTTAATCTAGAGAAATTAGCCCCTAATCCTTAGGAAATTCATGGAAAAATTAAAGAAAAGAATGCAAATAAATTTTACAATTGATGTGGAATGAATCCTTTGATGATCCACCACTAGGACTGGAAATGAGTCGAGTCGAGTCGAACTCACCTTAGCTCAGCTCGACTCGTTAAGAATTAGTTCAGCTCAAATCTCGGTTCGAGTTCGATACGAACTTTTATTCCAGCTTAAAAGCCATTTTTTAAAGTTTATTTCATTTTTATATATTCGAAAATTTAAATTAATATTTTTTAAATAAGTAAATATTGAAATAAAATAAAAGTTATGAGTATGGAATTTAACTTTGTTTCAAAAATCTACTAATTCAAAAACTACACAATTAGTTGTTGCTCTCATAATACGGGCAGAACCCAATACTTTATTTTCCAAATACCTTCTACTGCTGCCACAGTTGCAAAAGCCCAACAAGCTCCTATAACACAAACATTAATATATGATACAAATCTCAAGTTATGGTTTGCTTCATAATAGCTTACAAAAAAATTAGCATAAGAAATAGGGTTATTTTATTTACCACATTCTTTTTGATCTTTAACGTAGGTGACCGCTCCTAGCTCTCTCCAGTCTATATAATCTGGAATGATTCCGATGCGGTAAATCGTTTGCTGATATTCAAAGAGAATTATGACTTCATTGAAATGTTTAACAGTGAAGGAAACCACTCTTACTGGCTTGACTATGATGAATATTCTGATTTTACCGATGAAGAGATTCAAACTTTACATAGTGAGAGTCATGAGTTTCGTGGGAATTTCACAGACGAGTTCGATTTCGATTCCCACGATACTCATGAGTGTCACAATGTAAAGCGTGAATCTCTTCATCGTTTAAATCAGAATATTCATCATAGTCAAGCCAGTAAGAGTGGTTTCCTTCACTGCTAAACTTTTCAATGAAGTCATAATTCCCTTTGAATATCAGCAAACGTTTTACCGCCTCAGAATTAATTGTATATGTGATTCCATAATTCATCCTCCATTGGATGTATGCATCACCGAACAAAGAACCATTATCCATTCCAAACACTTCACCGACCGAAGAACCATTATCCATTCCAAACACACTTGGAAATCCCCATGGCCACAAGATGATGATGCAAAGACAAACAAGTTGCTTCATTTGTTTAGGATGGCTAGTTATAGAACAAAATGTAGGGAAAACGATTTGAATAAAATGAACACAAATACAACAATTTATAGAATTCAAATTCAACAAATTAAAAATAAAATTATATTCTTTAATGTATATATTTATTTATGTCAATAGATTTTAATTTTTATTTATGAAAGAGAAAAAGAAGAAAATACTTTTATTACAAGTTCAATTTTCAAAGCATCCCTTTCATCGTTTACAAACAAATATCTACCATATAAGAAAATTTGGTACCAATGAAAACACTTTTTTAACCTTTTCCCTTCTTCCGACACATCACCAAAATGTGGACATTTTATGTCCAAAAAATACTTTTTCCAACTAATGATGTCATATACTTCTACTTCAATTACATAGTTGGTGTTTTTTTTGTCTTTGATCATTAGATTTGAATGGATTGATGATGTCACTTGGTCCTAATTAAACTACTTTTACTCTTTTCTCTTCTATTAAGATCTAATTTAATTTGAATTTCATAATTTGAAAGAATTTACAATCTCTGTCTCCTCGTCCTTTCTCTCTCTCTCTCTCTCTCTCTCTCTCTCTCTCTCTCTCTCTCTCTCTCTCTTCCCTCTCTTACTTCTTCTCCTTCTCTTCATTCTGTTTCTCTCTTCTCTCTCTCATTCCCTCTATTCTCTGTCTCTTCATTCATTTTGGAGGATGTAATAAGAGACAATAAGCAAAAAAGGCACCGTGACGGGTAATTTCCTCAGATATGTGTTTTATCTTTTATTTTGTTTATTATGGCTTAAGCATGCTTTCTCAAATAGTTCATCCCGTCGTTTTGAAATGGATACTAAATTTCATCCTACTGCTACTGATGTTGTTGTTCTACTTTCTTTTCTTCTTCGTCTTTCCATTTTCGTTGTTGTTGTTCTACTATTGACAGGTGGCATAGATGGTAGAGGTTGTGTGTTCTACTATGTGAGGGAATAATTGCTATTTTGTGTATCTTTAATGTTGAATACTATATGTATCTTGTGTATCTTGCATATCAATGACGAATCCTTGTGGTGGCTCGACCCGAAAGGATTTTCAGTCAAAGGATTTTCAGATGTACATCCACGATATTCGAAGTTTATCCCAACTCAAATCGCTTTATTTTAATTAGAATTTAATTTTTTTCTTTCACGTTTTCGATATTTATTCGCCATGAAATAGGTTTTGGAGAATTTGAGAATTTTCTCTTCACTTTGGATCATTAGCTTAGTATAATCACATCTCACTCAGTTTTGTATCTCATGCTTTTTTTCTGTTGTTATTCCAATCTTAATCTCATGCTTTTTTTCGGTTGTTATTCCAATCTTATGTTCTGCAATATCAGGATTCACAAAGAATGTCTGAACAGAAGCTTCGGCAACCGCCTCAGCAGCTTCGTCGTCAAAACATAACCAATGACTCAAGGTAGATGTTCTTGAATTTGAGGTACTGATTAACATTTCTTTTTTAACATAACCAACGAGCTGATGAAAGTTGTTTGTTGTTTTGCTACAGGTGTGTTTGATCTGTTACACGTTCCTGCCGTTGTTTCAAATCGCTTGAATGGTGTCGAATATCACATGAGTTTGTGTTCGAACATCAATTACAGTGTAAATCATAGTGAACTATCTTAGCTGACTATAACTTTCGTGTTTCAATTTACCGATTTAATGCATGTTTGAGCTTGCCCTCCATGTGTTTGATGAAAAACAGGAATGACACAGTGGTTGTTGTTGCTGCATTTCATGGTCTGAGGATTGAAAGACCCGGTCAGGATCTCTAAGGTTTATGTGAAGCTTGAGAGCAGCAGAGCACGGGTTGATCCCGGTATTCGAAATTGCGAGAAGTAGGGAAAATTAGAGGTTGTCAAACAAATTTTTCAATTTTTTTATTTCATTCATTCTCCAAGTGGCTTCTGCATTTATCTCTCTGATTTTACTCATGTTATGGTGTTATGGTCTCCTGAATGACAGAGGGTAGTAAGCACAATATGGCCAAAAACATATTGAAGCACTTAAGTAAAGCTTGGAGTTGTTGGAAGGAAAATGTTCCTTGGAAGGTAATTTAGGAAACATGCGTTTCTGTTAAGGCCATAAGAATTTGTAGGATTGTCCTAGATATCCAACAACTACAGAATATGTTCATAGAAAAGAGAAATAAACAACCACCGTATATGCATGTTCTTAATAAGTAAATAAAATACAATAAAAATAGTGCAAGTCTAGTTCAAAAATGTTATTTTTTTAAATTGATGAAAAGCCAGACTTTCTTAATTATCAACTGCCACTAGGTATTATTTTTGTATGATGTTCATTGTTGGTAACAAATGCATAATTTGGGCATTGTATTATTTACAGTTGTTAATTAAGAGCAGTTTACTGTTAACAGAGCAAATTGGAGTTCCAGTTGAGACTTCAAGAGTTCATACAAATGGTAAGAACTGAAAACAATTTAAGAAGCATATGCTAAGAAGTATCTTGTGCCATGGGGAGACACCCACATGCAAGAACTGCAGCGAGTCCTTGCAACACTGGCTTTTGTGTAATTTTTATATTTGTGAAATTGCTATATTTGTGTATCCTCTAATCAAGGAATACTACAACCCTTATTTCATGCTATTTTAATACATTATGTTTTGTTACAACCTGCTTGCATTGTTTTAACATGGCATCAGTTATGAAACTTGGCTTTTTCATCAATAAAAAACATATAATGATGAGGAGTACACATTTATTATTCGTTGTAAATTTTCCTATATGTCCAGGAAAAATATTTAATCTGCACAACCTAATTATGTGGCTGACCACAACATTCTTAATCGTTGCTATATTTTAAAGGAGCATTTATTTTGTAACATTTTTTTAACGTTATTATGCAACACAACTCTTGACTATAACGACCGTGTGCTTCAAAAGAATTTTCAGTAGCACAACTCTTTCGTATAACTGTCGTGTGCTTCAGAAGTAAATGATTTTTTTAATCATGCTGTTGAAATCTTTCAACTAAAAATTTTGGACACATACTTTCCAACACAAAAACTTCTATGGATTTATAATCATGGACTTTCTCTTTAAACCATATGTGATATGACTGCACCTCTTTTCCATACGCAAGATGACCTTGAGACTTTCAAAATAGTTTTAAGATACTTTTTATATTGCTTTTGCAACAGTAAACCTACCAACTTCCTATACACAAAGACAGAAAGACATGATGGCGTGTGGGCATGGCCATATGTGGGGACCACAAAATTGAAGACTATTTTTTTATGCATTTTATTATTAAAAAACTCTTTTTATCATTGTACTATGCATTTTATATATACTATAATATTTGTCTTATTTATAAAACAATTTAAAATTATTTCATAATGCAAATGTATTTAAATTTTAATAATGCAAATCCAATTATGCTTTTGAGACAGTCATCAATGTTTTATTTAATAAAAAATGTATGATTGAAATACTCACAAAATATTCACATGATAACCTCATAAATGAACTTGCGCATAATTAGAATCCCCCATCTAAATTTGTGATTCTCATTCAAAAATATTTACATTTCTAATATTTATTAGAAACCTCCAGGAAAAAAATAAGATTAAATATTCATATATTTATATAGAGGAACAACTTTACTATTAATTCAAATATTTTTAAATACGGAAAAAACATTACTATTGATTCAAATATTTTTATAAATATTATTAAAATAAAAAAATATTTATATACGAGAAAAAAAATACATTGTTGAATGAAATATTTGTATATACGGAAATAACTTTACTACTGATGTAAAATAATTTTTCTAAAGCATTTTTATTTTTCTTTGAAAAATATGACTTTCTTTTATAAATAATTAATAATTTTGTTTTTCGTATTAACATTTTTATTATATTTTAAAAACATAAGCGTGCGTACCACACCAGTACCGTGTGAACACACGGATAATATATCAGTACCGTGTGAGCGCACGGGTAACCAGACCAAAATAAGTGTGAACCAATACCGTGTGAACGTACGGGTAACCAGGCCAAAATCTGTGCGAACGCACGAGTAACACGCTAGTACCGTGTAAACGCACGGGTAATCATTCCAAAATTCGTGCGAACGCACAAATTATTATTATTTTTTTGTATATTTAAATAAAATAAATGTAAAACTTATGTCAGTTGTACTACTGCCTTTTTATTTTTTTATATTTTAAACCATAGTAAAATTAGTTTTCTACTGATTTTCAACTAATTCTAATTTTGGATATTTATTTGTCCCATTTATCAAACTTTGTAAACCTTTTTATTATAACTCTATCAACCCTAAAAAAAGCAGTTTTTTTTCCTATTTTCACAATTGTTTTTTTTACAAAGTATGTGTTTCATAGTTATTCTTAACAATAGTTGTTTTAAAAAACTTATATAATTATTTTCCAGTCCATTTTTTATTTTTTAGTTTTTAATTTTTCCAGTAATATTTTGATATTTTCTAATTTGTTTGAATTTGTATAACAAACTGGTGACAATTCCACGGTCCACAACGATACTCGTGTGAACGCACGAGTTCTGGTGCGGCCAAAAACCTTGTGAAAGGCACAAGATATTATATTTTTTTACAATTAAAGACAACAAAAATAAATATGTTTAATCTCAATTACTTTTTTTCTAATTTTTTCTATTTTTATTTTGTCTCTTTTAATTTCATCTATACACCCATTATTATAACTACTACTCTATATGAAATAACTTTAATTTTTAATTATTTTTAGCACGATTATTTTTTATTGGGTGTATTATAACTACACCCATTATTAATTTTTTATCTGGTTATTCCATTTTTTTACAATAAAGAAAATAAAAGAAATATATTTAAAATAACGTATGAATCCAAACACGAGAAAAATGTGTTGTTTTTTTATTTATTTATATATCTATCAATTTTGTTTTTTTTTTAAATATGTGTATTTTGCACAATTGTATTTTTTATCTAAATTGGAGTTTAAAATTATTTCTTAATAATGATTGATTTAATTAATTTATATATTTATCTTTTACTACTTTTTTTTTCCTATTTTATAATTAAATTAAAATATTTTCTATTTTATTTAAATTTTAAAACCAAACTGATGACATATCCGCGATCCACACCAGAACCCGTGCGGACGCACGGGTTTCCCACTAGTTATAAAAATAATTAAACACGTAAATTATTGATAACATAAGAGGTTTATCATTACAATGAGTTGATCTAAACAAATAAGATGGTTAACACAAATTTGGGAAAATTCATCTAAAAAGACTTAATCTAGAGAAATTAGCCCCTAATCCTTAGGAAATTCATGGAAAAATTAAAGAAAAGAATGCAAATAAATTTTACAATTGATGTGGAATGAATCCTTTGATGATCCACCACTAGGACTGGAAATGAGTCGAGTCGAGTCGAACTCACCTTAGCTCAGCTCGACTCGTTAAGAATTAGTTCAGCTCAAATCTCGGTTCGAGTTCGATACGAACTTTTATTCCAGCTTAAAAGCCATTTTTTAAAGTTTATTTCATTTTTATATATTCGAAAATTTAAATTAATATTTTTTAAATAAGTAAATATTGAAATAAAATAAAAGTTATGAGTATGGAATTTAACTTTGTTTCAAAAATCTACTAATTCAAAAACTACACAATTAGTTGTTGCTCTGATAATACGGGCAGAACCCAATACTTTATTTTCCAAATACCTTCTACTGCTGCCACAGTTGAAAAAGCCCAACAAGCTCCTATAACACAAACATTAATATATGATACAAATCTCAAGTTATGGTTTGCTTCATAATAGCTTACAAAAAAATTAGCATAAGAAATAGGGTTATTTTATTTACCACATTCTTTTTGATCTTTAACGTAGGTGACCGCTCCTAGCTCTCTCCAGTCTATATAATCTGGAATGATTCCGATGTGGTAAATCGTTTGCTGATATTCAAAGAGAATTATGACTTCATTGAAAAGTTTAACAGTGAAGGAAACCACTCTTACTGGCTTGACTATGATGAATATTCTGATTTTACCGATGAAGAGATTCAAACTTTACATAGTGAGAGTCATGAGTATCGTGGGAATTTCACAGACGAGTTCGATTTCGATTCCCACGATACTCATGAGTGTCACAATGTAAAGCGTGAATCTCTTCATCGTTTAAATCAGAATATTCATCATAGTCAAGCCAGTAAGAGTGGTTTCCTTCACTGCTAAACTTTTCAATGAAGTCATAATTCCCTTTGAATATCAGCAAACGTTTTACCGCCTCAGAATTAATTGTATATGTGATTCCATAATTCATCCTCCATTGGATGTATGCATCACCGAACAAAGAACCATTATCCATTCCAAACACTTCACCGACCGAAGAACCATTATCCATTCCAAACACACTTGGAAATCCCCATGGCCACAAGATGATGATGCAAAGACAAACAAGTTGCTTCATTTGTTTAGGATGGCTAGTTATAGAACAAAATGTAGGGAAAACGATTTGAATAAAATGAACACAAATACAACAATTTATAGAATTCAAATTCAACAAATTAAAAATAAAATTATATTCTTTAATGTATATATTTATTTATGTCAATAGATTTTAATTTTTATTTATGAAAGAGAAAAAGAAGAAAATACTTTTATTACAAGTTCAATTTTCAAAGCATCCCTTTCATCGTTTACAAACAAATATCTACCATATAAGAAAATTTGGTACCAATGAAAACACTTTTTTAACCTTTGCCCTTCTTCCGACACATCACCAAAATGTGGGCATTTTATGTCCAAAAAATACTTTTTCCAACTAATGATGTCATATACTTCTACTTCAATTACATAGTTGGTGTTTTTTTTGTCTTTGATCATTAGATTTGAATGGATTGATGATGTCACTTCGTCCTAATTAAACTACTTTTACTCTTTTCTCTTCTATTAAGATCTAATTTAATTTGAATTTCATAATTTGAAAGAATTTACAATCTCTGTCTCCTCGTCCTTTCCTCTCTCTCTCTCTCTCTCTCTCTCTCTCTCTCTCTCTCTCTCTCTCTCTCTCTCTTCCCTCTCTTACTTCTTCTCCTTCTCTTCATTCTGTTTCGCTCTTCTCTCTCTCATTCCCTCTATTCTCTGTCTCTTCATTCATTTTGGAGGATGTAATAAGAGACAATAAGCAAAAAAGGCACCGTGACGGGTAATTTCCTCAGATATGTGTTTTATCTTTTATTTTGTTTATTATGGCTTAAGCATGCTTTCTCAAATAGTTCATCCCGTCGTTTTGAAATGGATACTAAATTTCATCCTACTGCTACTGATGTTGTTGTTCTACTTTCTTTTCTTCTTCGTCTTTCCATTTTCGTTGTTGTTGTTCTACTATTGACAGGTGGCATAGATGGTAGAGGTTGTGTGTTCTACTATGTGAGGGAATAATTGCTATTTTGTGTATCTTTAATGTTGAATACTATATGTATCTTGTGTATCTTGCATATCAATGACGAATCCTTGTGGTGGCTCGACCCGAAAGGATTTTCAGTCAAAGGATTTTCAGATGTACATCCACGATATTCGAAGTTTATCCCAATTCAAATCGCTTTATTTTAATTAGAATTTAATTTTTTTCTTTCACGTTTTCGATATTTATTCGCCATGAAATAGGTTTTGGAGAATTTGAGAATTTTCTCTTCACTTTGGATCATTAGCTTAGTATAATCACATCTCACTCAGTTTTGTATCTCATGCTTTTTTTCTGTTGTTATTCCAATCTTAATCTCATGCTTTTTTTCGGTTGTTATTCCAATCTTATGTTCTGCAATATCAGGATTCACAAAGAATGTCTGAACAGAAGCTTCGGCAACCGCCTCAGCAGCTTCGTCGTCAAAACATAACCAATGACTCAAGGTAGATGTTCTTGAATTTGAGGTACTGATTAACATTTCTTTTTTAACATAACCAACGAGCTGATGAAAGTTGTTTGTTGTTTTGCTACAGGTGTGTTTGATCTGTTACACGTTCCTGCCGTTGTTTCAAATCGCTTGAATGGTGTCGAATATCACATGAGTTTGTGTTCGAACATCAATTACAGTGTAAATCATAGTGAACTATCTTAGCTGACTATAACTTTCGTGTTTCAATTTACCGATTTAATGCATGTTTGAGCTTGCCCTCCATGTGTTTGATGAAAAACAGGAATGACACAGTGGTTGTTGTTGCTGCATTTCATGGTCTGAGGATTGAAAGACCCGGTCAGGATCTCTAAGGTTTATGTGAAGCTTGAGAGCAGCAGAGCACGGGTTGATCCCGGTATTCGAAATTGCGAGAAGTAGGGAAAATTAGAGGTTGTCAAACAAATTTTTTAATTTTTTTATTTCATTCATTCTCCAAGTGGCTTCTGCATTTATCTCTCTGATTTTACTCATGTTATGGTGTTATGGTCTCCTGAATGACAGAGGGTAGTAAGCACAATATGGCCAAAAACATATTGAAGCACTTAAGTAAAGCATGGAGTTGTTGGAAGGAAAATGTTCCTTGGAAGGTAATTTAGGAAACATGCGTTTCTGTTAAGGCCATAAGAATTTGTAGGATTGTCCTAGATATCCAACAACTACAGAATATGTTCATAGAAAAGAGAAATAAACAACCACCGTATATGCATGTTCTTAATAAGTAAATAAAATACAATAAAAATAGTGCAAGTCTAGTTCAAAAATGTTATTTTTTTAAATTGATGAAAAGCCATACTTTCTTAATTATCAACTGCCACTAGGTATTATTTTTGTATGATGTTCATTGTTGGTAACAAATGCATAATTTGGGCATTGTATTATTTACAGTTGTTAATTAAGAGCAGTTTACTGTTAACAGAGCAAATTGGAGTTCCAGTTGAGACTTCAAGAGTTCATACAAATGGTAAGAACTGAAAACAATTTAAGAAGCATATGCTAAGAAGTATCTTGTGCCATGGGGAGACACCCACATGCAAGAACTGCAGCGAGTCCTTGCAACACTGGCTTTTGTGTAATTTTTATATTTGTGAAATTGCTATATTTGTGTATCCTCTAATCAAGGAATACTACAACCCTTATTTCATGCTATTTTAATACATTATGTTTTGTTACAACCTGCTTGCATTGTTTTAACATGGCATCAGTTATGAAACTTGGCTTTTTCATCAATAAAAAACATATAATGATGAGGAGTACACATTTATTATTCGTTGTAAATTTTCCTATATGTCCAGGAAAAATATTTAATCTGCACAACCTAATTATGTGGCTGACCACAACATTCTTAATCGTTGCTATATTTTAAAGGAGCATTTATTTTGTAACATTTTTTTAACGTTATTATGCAACACAACTCTTGACTATAACGACCGTGTGCTTCAAAAGAATTTTCAGTAGCACAACTCTTTCGTATAACTGTCGTGTGCTTCAGAAGTAAATGATTTTTTTAATCATGCTGTTGAAATCTTTCAACTTAAAATTTTGGACACATACTTTCCAACACAAAAACTTCTATGGATTTATAATCATGGACTTTCTCTTTAAACCATATGTGATATGACTGCACCTCTTTTCCATACGCAAGATGACCTTGAGACTTTCAAAATAGTTTTAAGATACTTTTTATATTGCTTTTGCAACAGTAAACCTACCAACTTCCTATACACAAAGACAGAAAGACATGATGGCGTGTGGGCATGGCCATATGTGGGGACCACAAAATTGAAGACTATTTTTTTATGCATTTTATTATTAAAAAACTCTTTTTATCATTGTACTATGCATTTTATATATACTATAATATTTGTCTTATTTATAAAACAATTTAAAATTATTTCATAATGCAAATGTATTTAAATTTTAATAATGCAAATCCAATTATGCTTTTGAGACAGTCATCAATGTTTTATTTAATAAAAAATGTATGATTGAAATACTCACAAAATATTCACATGATAACCTCATAAATGAACTTGCGCATAATTAGAATCCCCCATCTAAATTTGTGATTCTCATTCAAAAATATTTACATTTCTAATATTTATTAGAAACCTCCAGGAAAAAAATAAGATTAAATATTCATATATTTATATAGAGGAACAACTTTACTATTAATTCAAATATTTTTAAATACGGAAAAAACATTACTATTGATTCAAATATTTTTATAAATATTATTAAAATAAAAAAATATTTATATACGAGAAAAAAAATACATTGTTGAATGAAATATTTGTATATACGGAAATAACTTTACTACTGATGTAAAATAATTTTTCTAAAGCATTTTTATTTTTCTTTGAAAAATATGACTTTCTTTTATAAATAATTAATAATTTTGTTTTTCGTATTAACATTTTTATTATATTTTAAAAACATAAGCGTGCGTACCACACCAGTACCGTGTGAACACACGGATAATATATCAGTACCGTGTGAGCGCACGGGTAACCAGACCAAAATAAGTGTGAACCAATACCGTGTGAACGTACGGGTAACCAGGCCAAAATCTGTGCGAACGCATGAGTAACACGCTAGTACCGTGTAAACGCACGGGTAATCATTCCAAAATTCGTGCGAACGCACAAATTATTATTATTTTTTTGTATATTTAAATAAAATAAATGTAAAACTTATGTCAGTTGTACTACTGCCTTTTTATTTTTTTATATTTTAAACCATAGTAAAATTAGTTTTCTACTGATTTTCAACTAATTCTAATTTTGGATATTTATTTGTCCCATTTATCAAACTTTGTAAACCTTTTTATTATAACTCTATCAACCCTAAAAAAAGCAGTTTTTTTTCCTATTTTCACAATTGTTTTTTTTACAAAGTATGTGTTTCATAGTTATTCTTAACAATAGTTGTTTTAAAAAACTTATATAATTATTTTCCAGTCCATTTTTTATTTTTTAGTTTTTAATTTTTCCAGTAATATTTTGATATTTTCTAATTTGTTTGAATTTGTATAACAAACTGGTGACAATTCCACGGTCCACAACGATACTCGTGTGAACGCACGAGTTCTGGTGCGGCCAAAAACCTTGTGAAAAGCACAAGATATTTTATTTTTTTACAATTAAAGACAATAAAAATAAATATGTTTAATCCCAATTACTTTTTTTCTAATTTTTTCTATTTTTATTTTGTCTCTTTTAATTTCATCTATACACCCATTATTATAACTACTACTCTATATGAAATAACTTTAATTTTTAATTATTTTTAGCACGATTGTTTTTTATTGGGTGTATTATAACTACACCCATTATTAATTTTTTATCTGGTTATTCCATTTTTTTACAATAAAGAAAATAAAAGAAATATATTTAAAATAACGTATGAATCCAAACACGAGAAATATGTGTTGTTTTTTTATTTATTTATATATCTAACAATTTTGTTTTTTTTTAAATATGTCTATTTTGCACAATTGTTTTTTTTTATCTAAATTGGTGTTTAAAATTATTTCTTAATAATGATTGATTTAATTAATTTATATATTTATCTTTTACTACTTTTTTTTCCTATTTTATAATTAAATTAAAATATTTTCTATTTTATTTAAATTTTAAAACCAAACTGATGACATATCCGAGATCTACACCAGAACCCGTGCGGACGCACGGGTTTCCCACTAGTTATAAAAATAATTAAACACGTAAAATTATTGATAACATAAGAGGTTTATCATTACAATGAGTTGATCTAAACAAATAAGATGGTTAACGCAAATTTGGGAAAATTCATCTAAAGAGACTTAATCTAGAGAAATTAGCCCCTAATCCTTAGGAAATTCATGGAAAAATTAAAGAAAAGAATGCAAATAAATTTTACAATTGATGTGGAATGAATCCTTTGATGATCCACCACTAGGGCAGGAAATGAGTCGAGTCGAGTCGAACTCGCCTTAGCTCAGCTCGACTCGTTAAGAATTAGTTCAGCTCAAATCTCGGTTCGAGTTCGATACGAACTTTTATTCCAGCTTAAAAGCCATTTTTTAAAGTTTATTTCATTTTTATATATTCGAAAATTTAAATTAATATTTTTTAAATAAGTAAATATTGAAATAAAATAAAAGTTATGAGTATGGAATTTAACTTTGTTTCAAAAATCTACTAATTCAAAAACTACACAATTAGCTGTTGCTCTGATAATACGGGCAGAACCCAATACTTTATTTTCCAAATACCTTCTACTGCTGCCACAATTGCAAAAGCCCAACAAGCTCCTACAACACAAACATTCATATATGATACAAATCTCAAGTTATGGTTTGCTTCATAATAGCTTACAAAAAAATTAGCATAAGAAATAGGGTTATTTTATTTACCACATTCTTTTTGATCTTTAACGTAGGTGACCGCTCCTAGCTCTCTCCAGTCTATATAATCTGGAATGATTCCGATGCGGTAAATCGTTTGCTGATATTCAAAGAGAATTATGACTTCATTGAAAAGTTTAACAGTGAAGGAAACCACTCTTACTGGCTTGACTATGATGAATATTCTGATTTTACCGATGAAGAGATTCAAGCTTTACATAGTGAGAGTCATGAGTATCGTGGGAATTTCACAGACGAGTTCGATTTCGATTCCCACGATACTCATGAGTGTCACAATGTAAAGCGTGAATCTCTTCATCGTTTAAATCAGAATATTCATCATAGTCAAGCCAGTAAGAGTGGTTTCCTTCACTGCTAAACTTTTCAATGAAGTCATAATTCTCTTCGAATATCAGCAAACATTTTACCGCCTCAGAATTATTTGTATATGTGATTCCATAATTCATCCTCCATTGGATGTATGCATCACCGAACAAAGAACCATTATCCATTCCAAACACTTCACCGACCGAAGAACCATTATCCATTCCAAACCCACTTGGAAATCCCCATGGCCACAAGATGATGATGCAAAGACAAACAAGTTGCTTCATTTGTTTAGGATGGCTAGTTATAGAACAAAATGTAGGGAAAACGATTTGAATAAAATGAACACAAATACAACAATTTATAGAATTCAAATTCAACAAATTAAAAATAAAATTATATTCTTTAATGTATATATTTATTTATGTCAATAGATTTTAATTTTTATTTATGAAAGAGAAAAAGAAGAAAATACTTTTATTACAAGTTCAATTTTCAAAGCATCCCTTTCATCGTTTACAAACAAATATCTACCATATAAGAAAATTTGGTACCAATGAAAACACTTTTTTAACCTTTGCCCTTCTTCCGACACATCACCAAAATGAGGGCATTTTATGTCCAAAAAATACTTTTTCCAACTAATGATGTCATATACTTCTACTTCAATTACATAGTTGGTGTTTTTTTTGTCTTTGATCATTAGATTTGAATGGATTGATGATGTCACTTGGTCCTAATTAAACTACTTTTACTCTTTTCTCTTCTATTAAGATCTAATTTAATTTGAATTTCATAATTTGAAAGAATTTACAATCTCTGTCTCCTCGTCCTTTCCTCTCTCTCTCTCTCTCTCTCTCTCTCTCTCTCTCTCTCTCTCTCTTCCCTCTCTTACTTCTTCTCCTTCTCTTCATTCTGTTTCTCTCTTCTCTCTCTCATTCCCCCTATTCTCTTTTTCTTCATTCATTTTGGAGGATGTAATAAGAGACAATAAGCAAAAAAGGCACCGTGACGGGTAATTTCCTCAGATATGTGTTTTATCTTTTATTTTGTTTATTATGGCTTAAGCATGCTTTCTCAAATAGTTCATCCCGTCGTTTTGAAATGGATACTAAATTTCATCCTACTGCTACTGATGTTGTTGTTCTACTTTCTTTTCTTCTTCGTCTTTCCATTTTCGTTGTTGTTGTTCTACTATTGACAGGTGGCATAGATGGTAGAGGTTGTGTGTTCTACTATATGAGGGAATAATTGCTATTTTGTGTATCTTTAATGTTGAATACTATATGTATCTTGTGTATCTTGCATATCAATGACGAATCCTTGTGGTGGCTCGACCCGAAAGGATTTTCAGTCAAAGGATTTTCAGATGTACATCCACGATATTCGAAGTTTATCCCAACTCAAATCGCTTTATTTTAATTAGAATTTAATTTTTTTCTTTCACGTTTTCGATATTTATTCGCCATGAAATAGGTTTTGGAGAATTTGAGAATTTTCTCTTCACTTTGGATCATTAGCTTAGTATAATCACATCTCACTCAGTTTTGTATCTCATGCTTTTTTTCTGTTGTTATTCCAATCTTAATCTCATGCTTTTTTTCGGTTGTTATTCCAATCTTATGTTCTGCAATATCAGGATTCACAAAGAATGTCTGAACAGAAGCTTCGGCAACCGCCTCAGCAGCTTCGTCGTCAAAACATAACCAATGACTCAAGGTAGATGTTGTTGAATTTGAGGTACTGATTAACATTTCTTTTGTAACATAACCAACGAGCTGATGAAAGTTGTTTGTTGTTTTGCTTCAGGTGTCTTTGATCTGTTACACGTTCCTGCCGTTGTTTCAAAACGCTTGAATGGTGTCGAATATCACATGAGTTTGTGTTCGAACATCAATTGCAGTGTAAATCATAGTGAACTATCTTAGCTGATTATAACTTTCGTGTTTCAGTTTACCGATTTAATGCATGTTTGAGCTTGCCCTCCATGTGTTTGATGAAAAACAGGAATGACACGGTGGTTGTTGTTGCTGCGTTTCATGGTCTGAGGATTGAAAGACCCGGTCAGGATCTCTAAGGTTTATGTGAAGCTTGAGAGCAGCAGAGCACGGGTTGATCCCGGTATTCGAAATTGCGAGAAGTAGGGAAAATTAGAGGTTGTCAAACAAATTTTTCAATTTCTTTATTTCATTCATTCTCCAAGTGGCTTCTGCATTTATCTCTCTGATTTTACTCATGTTATGGTGTTATGGTCTCCTGAATGACAGAGGGTAGTAAGCACAATATGGCCAAAAACATATTGAAGCACTTAAGTAAAGCTTGGAGTTGTTGGAAGGAAAATGTTCCTTGGAAGGTAATTTAGGAAACATGCGTTTCTGTTAAGGCCATAAGAATTTGTATGATTGTCCTAGATATCCAACAACTATAGAATATGTTCATAGAAAAGATAAATAAACAACCACCGTATATGCATGCTCTTAATAAGTAAATAAAATACAATAAAAATAGTGCAAGTCTAGTTCAAAAATGTTATTTTTTTAAATTGATGAAAAGCCAGACTTTCTTAATTATCAACTGCCACTAGGTATTATTTTTGTATGATGTTCATTGTTGGTAACAAATGCATAATTTGGGCATTGTATTATTTACAGTTGTTAATTAAGAGCAGTTTACTATTAACAGAGCAAATTGGAGTTCCAGTTGAGACTTCAAGAGTTCATACAAATGGTAAGAACTGAAAACAATTTAAGAAGCATATGCTAAGAAGTATCTTGTGCCATGGGGAGACACCCACATGCAAGAACTGCAGCGAGTCCTTGCAACACTGGCTTTTGTGTAATTTTTATATTTGTGAAATTGCTATATTTGTGTATCCTCTAATCAAGGAATACTACAACCCTTATTTCATGCTATTTTAATACATTATGTTTTGTTACAACCTGCTTGCATTGTTTTAACATGGCATCAGTTATGAAACTTGGCTTTTTCATCAATAAAAAACATATAATGATGGGGAGTACACATTTATTATTCGTTGTAAATTTTCCTATATGTCCAGGAAAAATATTTAATCTACACAACCTAATTATGTGGTTGACCACAACATTCTTAATCGATTCTATATTTTAAAGGACCATTTATTTTGTAACATTTTTTTAACGTTATTATGCAACACAACTCTTGACTATAACGACCGTGTGCTTCAAAAGAATTTTCAGTAGCACAACTCTTTCGTATAACTGTCGTGTGCTTCAGAAGTAAATGATTTTTTTAATCATGCTGTTGAAATCTTTCAACTAAAAATTTTGGACACATACTTTCCACCCCAAAACTTCTATGGATTTATAATCATGGACCTTCTCTTTAAACCATATGTGATATGACTACACCTTTTTTCCATACGCAAGATCACCTTGAGACTTTCAAAATAGTTTTAAAATACTTTTTATATTGCTTTTGCAACAGTAAACCTACCAACTTCCTATACACAAAGACAGAAAGACATGATGGCAGAAAGACATGATGGCAGAAAGACATGATGGCGTGTGGGCATGGCCATATGTGGGGACCACTAAATTGAAGACTATTTTTTTATGCATTTTATTATTAAAAAACTCTTTTTATCATTGTACTATGCATTTTATATATACTATAATATTTGTCTTATTTATAAAGCAATTTAAAATTATTTCATAATGCAAATGTATTTAAATTTTAATAATGCAAATCCAATTATGCTTTTGAGACAGTCATCAATGTTTTATTTAATAAAAAATGTATGATTGAAATACTCACAAAATATTCACATGATAACCTCATAAATGAACTTGCGCATGATTAGAATCCCCATCTAAATTTGTGATTCTCATTCAAAATATTTACATTTCTAATATTTATTAGAAACCTCCAGAAAAAAAAAAGATTAAATATTCATATATTTATATAAAGGAACAACTTTACTATTAATTCAAATATTTTTAAATACGGAAAAAACATTACTATTAATTCAAATATTTTTATAAATATTATTAAAATAAAAAAAAACATTTATATACGAGAAAAAAAATACATTGTTGAATGAAATATTTGTATATACGGAAATAACTTTACTACTGATGTAAAATAATTTTTCTAAAGCATTTTTATTTTTCTTTGAAAAATATGACTTTCTTTTATAAATAATTAATAATTTTGTTTTTCGTATTAACATTTTTATTATATTTTAAAAGCATAAGCGTGCGTACCACACCAGTATCGTTTGAACACACGGATAATATATCAGTACCGTGTGAGCGCACGGGTAACCAGACTAAAATAAGTGTGAACCAATACCGTGTGAATGTACGGGTAACCAGGCCAAAATCTGTGCGAACGCACGAGTAACACGCTAGTACCGTGTAAACGCACGGGTAATCATTCCAAAATTCGTGCGAACGCACAAATTTTTATTTTTTTTGTATATTTAAATAAAATAAATGTAAAACTTATGTCAGTTGTACTACTGACTTTTTATTTTTTTTTATATTTTTAAGCATAGTAAAATTAGTTTTCTACTGATTTTCAACTAATTCTAATTTTGGATATTTATTTGTCTCATTTATCAAACTTTATCAACTGTTTTATTATAACTCTATCAATCCTAAAAAAAGCATTTTTTTTTCCTATTTTCACAATTGTTTTTTTACAAAGTATGTGTTTCATAGTTATTCTTAACAATAGTTGTTTTAAAAAACTTATATAATTATTTTCCAGTCCATTTTTTATTTTTTAGTTTTTAATTTTTAGTTTTTATTTTTTCCAATAATATTTTTATATTTTCTAATTTGTTTGAATTTGTATAACAAACTGGTGACAATTCCACGGTCCACAGCGATACTCGTGTGAACGCACGAGTTCTGGTGCGGCCAAAAACCTTGTGAAAAGCACAAGATATTATATTTTTTTACAATTAAAGACAACAAAAATAAATATGTTTAATCTCAATTACTTTTTTTCTAATTTTTTATATTTTTATTTTGTCTCTTTTAATTTCATCTATACACCCATTATTATAACTACTACTCTATATGAAATAACTTTAATTTTTAATTGTTTTTAGCAGGATTGTTTTTTATTGGGTGTATTATAACTACACGCATTATTAATTTTTTATCGGGTTATTCCATTTTTTTACAATTAAAGAAAATAAAAAAAATATATTTAAAATAATGTATGAATCCAAACAAGAGAAAAATGTGTTGTTTTTTATTTATTTATATATCTAACAATTTTGTTTTTTTTTAAATATGTCTATTTTGCACAATTGTTTTTTTCTAAATTGGTGTTTAAAATTATTTCTTAATAATGATTGATTTAATTAATTTATATATTTATCTTTGACTACTTTTTTTTTCCTATTTTATAATTAAATTAAAATATTTTCTATTTTATTTAAATTTTAAAACCAAACTGATGACATATCCGCGATCCACACCAGAACCCGTGCGGACGCACGGGTTTCCCACTAATTATAAAAATAATTAAACACGTAAAATTATTGATAACATAAGAGGTTTATCATTACAATGAGTAGATCTAAACAAATAAGATGGTTAACACAAATTTGGGAAAATTCATCTAAAGAGACTTAATCTAGAGAAATTAGCCACTAATCCTTAGGAAATTCATGGAAAAATTAAAGAAAAGAATGCAAATAAATTTTACAATTGATGTGGAATGAATCCTTTGATGATCCACCACTAGGGCTGGAAATGAGTCGAGTCGAGTCGAACTCGCCTTAGCTCAGCTCGACTCGTTAAGAATTAGTTCAACTCAAATCTCGGTTCGAGTTCGATACGAACTTTTATTCCAGCTTAAAAGTCATTTTTTAAAGTTTATTTCATTTTTATATATTTGAGAATTTAAATTAATATTTTTTAAATAAGTAAATATTGAAATAAAATAAAATTTATGAGTATGGAATTTAACTTTGTTTCAAAAATCTACTAATTCAAAAACTACACAATTAGCTATTGCTCTGATAATACGGGCATAACGCCATACTTTATTTTCCAAATACCTTCTAGTGCTGCCACAGTTGCAAAAGCCCAACAAGCTCCTACAACACAAACATTAATATATGATACAAATCTCAAGTTATGGTTTGCTTCATAATAGCTTACAAAAAAATTAACATAAGAAATAGGGTTATTTTATTTACCACATTCTTTTTGATCTTTAACGTAGGTGACCGTTCCCAGCTCTCTCCAGTCTATATAATCTGATTTAACCGATGAAGAGATTCCCGCTTTACATGGTGAGAGTCATGAGTATAGTGGGAATATCGATTCCGATTCCCACGATACTCATGACTCTCACCATGTAAGGCGTGCATCTCTTCATTGGTTAAATCAGAATATTCATCATAGCCAAGCCAGTAGGAGTGGTTTCCTTTACTGTTAAACTTTTCAATGAAATCATAATTCTCTTTGAATATCAGTAAACGTTTTACTGCCTCAGAACTATTTGCATATGTGACTCCATACTTCATCCTCCATTTGATGTATGCATCACCGAACGAAGAACCATTATCCATTCCAAACACTTCACCGACCGAAGAACCATTATCCATTCCAAACACACTTGGAAATCCCCATGGCCACAAGATGATGATGCAAAGACAAACAAGTTGCTTCATTTTTTTAGGATGGCTAGTTATAGAACAAAATGTAGGGAAAACGATTTGAATAAAATGAACACAAATACAACAATTTATAGAATTCAAATTCAGCAAATTAAAAATAAAATTATATTCTTTAATGTATATATTTATTTATGTCAATAGATTTTTATTTTTATTTATGAAAGAGAAAAAGAAAAAAAAACTTTTATTACAAGTTCAATCCTCAAAGCATCCCTTTCATCGTTTACAAACAAATTACTACCATATAAGAAAATTTGGTATCAATGAAAACACTTTTTTAACCTTTGCCCTTCTTCCGACACATCACCAAAATGAGGGCATTTTATGTCCAAAAAATACTTTTTTCAACTAATGATGCCATATACTTCTACTTCAATTACATAGTTGGTGTTTTTTTGTCTTTGATCATTAGATTTGAATGGATTAATGATGTCACTTGGCACTTATTAAACTATTTTTACTCTTTTCTCTTCTATCAAGATCTACTTTAATTTGAATTTCATAATTTGAAAGAATTTACAATCTCTCTCTCCTCGTCCTTTCCTCTCTGTCTCTCTCTCTCTCTCTCTCTCTCTCTCTCTCTCTCTCTTTCCTCTCTTACTTCTTCTCTTTCTCTTCATTCTGTTTCTCTCTTCTCTCTCTTTCCCTCTCTTTCTCTTTCTCTTCATTCATTTTGGAGGATGTAGTAAGAGACAATAAGCAAAAACGACACCATGACGGGTAATTTCCTCAGATATGTGTTTTATCTTTTATTTTGTTTATTATGGCTTAAGCATGCTTTCTCAAATAGTTCATCCTGTCGTTTTGAAATGGATACTAAATTTCATACTACTGCTACTGATGTTGTTGTTCTACTTTCTTTTCTTCTTCGTCTTTTCATTTTCGTTGTTGTTGTTCTACTATTGACAGGTGGTATAGATGGTAGAGGTTGTGTGTTCTACTATATGAGTGAAGAATTGCTATTTTGTGTATCTTTAATGTTGAAAACTATATGTATCTTGTGTATCTTGCATATCAATGACGAATCCTTCTGGTGGCTCGACCCGAAAGGATTTTCAGATGTACATCCACGACATTCGAGGTTTGTCCCAACTCAAATCGCTTTATTTTAATCTGAATTTAATTTTTTCTTTCACGTTTTCGATTTTTATTCGTCGTGAAACAAGTTTTGGGGAATTTGGGAATTTTCTCTTCACTTTGGGTCATTAGCATAGTATAATCATATCTCACTCAGTTTTGTTTCTCATGCTTTTTTTCTGTTGTTATTCCAATCTTAATCTCAGGCTTTTTTCTGTTGTTATTCCAATCTTATGTTCTGCAATATCAGGATTCACAAAGAATGTCTGAATAGAAGCTTCGGCAACCGCCTCAGCAGTTTCATCGTCAAAACATAACCAATGGCTCAAGGTAGATGTTGTTGAATTTGAGGTACTGATTAACATTTCTTTTGTAACATAACCAACGAGCTGATGGAAGTTGTTTGTTGTTTTGCTACAGGTGTGTTCGATCTGTTACGCGTTGCTGCTGTTGTTTCAAATCGCTTGAATGGTGTCGAATATCACATGAGTTTGTGTTCGAACATCGATTGCAGTGTAAATCACAGTGAACTATATTAGCTGACTATAACTTTCGTGTTTCAGTTTACCGATTTAATGCATGTTTGAGCTTGCCTTCCATAAGTTTGATGAAAAGCCGGAATGACACGGTGGTTGCCGTTGCTGCGTTTCATGGTTTGAGGATTGAAAGACCCGGTCAGGATCTCTAAGGTTTATGTGAAGCTTAAGAGCAGCAGAGCACGGGTTGATCCCGGTATTCGAAATTGTGAGAAGTTGGGAAAATTAGAGGTTGTCAAACAAATTTTTCAATTTTTTAATTTCATTCATTCTCCAAGTGGCTTATGCAGTTATCTCTCTGATTTTACTCATGCTATGGTGTTATGGTCTCCTGAATGACAGAGGGTAGTAAGCACAATACGGCCAAAAACATATTGAAGCACTTAAGTAAAGCTTGGAGTTGTTGGAAGGAAAATGTTCCTTGGAAGGTAATTTAGGAAACATGCATTTCTGTTAAGGCCATAAGAATTTGTATGATTGTCCTAGTTATCCAACAACAATAGAATATGTTCATAGAAAAGAGAAATAAATAACCACCGTATATGCATGTTCATAATAAGTAAATAAAATACAATAAAAATGGTGCAAGTCTGGTTCAAAAATGTTATTTTTTTAAATTGATGAAAAGCCAGACTTTCTTAATTATCAACTGCCACTAGGTATTATTTTTGTAAGATGTTCATTGTTGGTAACAAATGCATAATTTGGGCATTGTATTATTTACAGTTGTTAATTAAGAGCAGTTTACTGTTAACAGAGCAAATTGGAGTTCCAGTTGAGACTTCAAGAGTTCATACAAATGGTAAGAACTGAAAACAATTTAAGAAGCATATGCTAAGAAGTATCTTGTGCCATGGGGAGACACCCACATGCAAGAACTGCAGCGAGTCCTTGCAACACTGGCTTTTGTGTAATTTTTATATTTGTGAAATTGCTATATTTGTGTATCCTCTAATCAAGGAATACTACAACCCTTATTTCATGCTATTTTAATACATTATGTTTTGTTACAACCTGCTTGCATTGTTTTAACATGGCATCAGTTATGAAACTTGGCTTTTTCATCAATAAAAAACATATAATGATGAGGAGTACACATTTATTATTCGTTGTAAATTTTCCTATATGTCCAGGAAAAATATTTAATCTGCACAACCTAATTATGTGGCTGACCACAACATTCTTAATCGTTGCTATATTTTAAAGGAGCATTTATTTTGTAACATTTTTTTAACGTTATTATGCAACACAACTCTTGACTATAACGACCGTGTGCTTCAAAAGAATTTTCAGTAGCACAACTCTTTCGTATAACTGTCGTGTGCTTCAGAAGTAAATGATTTTTTTAATCATGTTGTTGAAATCTTTCAACTAAAAATTTTGGACACATACTTTCCAACACAAAAACTTCTATGGATTTATAATCATGGACTTTCTCTTTAAACCATATGTGATATGACTGCACCTCTTTTCCATACGCAAGATGACCTTGAGACTTTCAAAATAGTTTTAAGATACTTTTTATATTGCTTTTGCAACAGTAAACCTACCAACTTCCTATACACAAAGACAGAAAGACATGATGGCGTGTGGGCATGGCCATATGTGGGGACCACAAAATTAAAGACTATTTTTGTATGCATTTTATTATTAAAAAACTCTTTTTATCATTGTACTATGCATTTTATATATACTATAATATTTGTCTTATTTATAAAACAATTTAAAATTATTTCATAATGCAAATGTATTTAAATTTTAATAATGCAAATCCAATTATGCTTTTGAGACAGTCATCAATGTTTTATTTAATAAAAAATGTATGATTGAAATACTCACAAAATATTCACATGATAACCTCATAAATGAACTTGCGCATAATTAGAATCCCCCATCTAAATTTGTGATTCTCATTCAAAAATATTTACGTTTCTAATATTTATTAGAAACCTCCAGGAAAAAAATAAGATTAAATATTCATATATTTATATAGAGGAACAACTTTACTATTAATTCAAATATTTTTAAATACGGAAAAAACATTACTATTGATTCAAATATTTTTATAAATATTATTAAAATAAAAAAATATTTATATACGAGAAAAAAAATACATTGTTGAATGAAATATTTGTATATACGGAAATAACTTTACTACTGATGTAAAATAATTTTTCTAAAGCATTTTTATTTTTCTTTGAAAAATATGACTTTCTTTTATAAATAATTAATAATTTTGTTTTTCGTATTAACATTTTTATTATATTTTAAAAACATAAGCGTGCGTACCACACCAGTACCGTGTGAACACACGGATAATATATCAGTACCGTGTGAGCGCACGGGTAACCAGACCAAAATAAGTGTGAACCAATACCGTGTGAACGTACGGGTAACCAGGCCAAAATCTATGCGAACGCACGAGTAACACGCTAGTACCGTGTAAACGCACGGGTAATCATTCCAAAATTCGTGCGAACGCACAAATTATTATTATTTTTTTGTATATTTAAATAAAATAAATGTAAAACTTATGTCAGTTGTACTACTGACTTTTTATTTTTTTATATTTTAAACCATAGTAAAATTAGTTTTCTACTGATTTTCAACTAATTCTAATTTTGGATATTTATTTGTCCCATTTATCAAACTTTGTAAACCTTTTTATTATAACTCTATCAACCCTAAAAAAAGCAGTTTTTTTTTCCTATTTTCACAATTGTTTTTTTTACAAAGTATGTGTTTCATAGTTATTCTTAACAATAGTTGTTTTAAAAAACTTATATAATTATTTTCCAGTCCATTTTTTATTTTTTAGTTTTTAATTTTTCCAGTAATATTTTGATATTTTCTAATTTGTTTGAATTTGTATAACAAACTGGTGACAATTCCACGGTCCACAACGATACTCGTGTGAACGCACGAGTTCTGGTGCGGCCAAAAACCTTGTGAAAAGCACAAGATATTATATTTTTTTACAATTAAAGACAACAAAAATAAATATGTTTAATCTCAATTACTTTTTTTCTAATTTTTTCAATTTTTATTTTGTCTCTTTTAATTTCATCTATACACCCATTATTATAACTACTACTCTATATGAAATAACTTTAATTTTTAATTATTTTTAGCAAGATTGTTTTTTATTGGGTGTATTATAACTACACCCATTATTAATTTTTTATCTGGTTATTCCATTTTTTTACAATAAAGAAAATAAAAGAAATATATTTAAAATAACGTATGAATCCAAACACGAGAAATATGTGTTGTTTTTTTATTTATTTATATATCTAACAATTTTGTTTTTTTTTAAATATGTCTATTTTGCACAATTGTTTTTTTTTATCTAAATTGGTGTTTAAAATTATTTCTTAATAATGATTGATTTAATTAATTTATATATTTATCTTTTACTACTTTTTTTTCCTATTTTATAATTAAATTAAAATATTTTCTATTTTATTTAAATTTTAAAACCAAACTGATGACATATCCGCGATCCACACCAGAACCCGTGCGGACGCACGGGTTTCCCACTAGTTATAAAAATAATTAAACACGTAAAATTATTGATAACATAAGAGGTTTATCATTACAATGAGTTGATCTAAACAAATAAGATGGTTAACGCAAATTTGGGAAAATTCATCTAAAGAGACTTAATCTAGAGAAATTAGCCCCTAATCCTTAGGAAATTCATGGAAAAATTAAAGAAAAGAATGCAAATAAATTTTACAATTGATGTGGAATGAATCCTTTGATGATCCACCACTAGGGCTGGAAATGAGTCGAGTCGAGTCGAACTCGCCTTAGCTCAGCTCGACTCGTTAAGAATTAGTTCAGCTCAAATCTCGGTTCGAGTTCGATACGAACTTTTATTCCAGCTTAAAAGCCATTTTTTAAAGTTTATTTCATTTTTATATATTCGAAAATTTAAATTAATATTTTTTAAATAAGTAAATATTGAAATAAAATAAAAGTTATGAGTATGGAATTTAACTTTGTTTCAAAAATCTACTAATTCAAAAACTACACAATTAGCTGTTGCTCTGATAATACGGGCAGAACCCAATACTTTATTTTCCAAATACCTTCTACTGCTACCACAATTGCAAAAGCCCAACAAGCTCCTACAACACAAACATTCATATATGATACAAATCTCAAGTTATGGTTTGCTTCATAATAGCTTACAAAAAAATTAGCATAAGAAATAGGGTTATTTTATTTACCACATTCTTTTTTATCTTTAACGTAGGTGACCGCTCCTAGCTCTCTCCAGTCTATATAATCTGGAATGATTCCGATGCGGTAAATCGTTTGCTGATATTCAAAGAGAATTATGACTTCATTGAAAAGTTTAACAGTGAAGGAAACCACTCTTACTGGCTTGACTATGATGAATATTCTGATTTTACCGATGAAGAGATTCAAGCTTTACATAGTGAGAGTCATGAGTATCGTGGGAATTTCACAGACGAGTTCGATTTCGATTCCCACGATACTCATGAGTGTCACAATGTAAAGCGTGAATCTCTTCATCGTTTAAATCAGAATATTCATCATAGTCAAGCCAGTAAGAGTGGTTTCCTTCACTGCTAAACTTTTCAATGAAGTCATAATTCTCTTCGAATATCAGCAAACATTTTACCGCCTCAGAATTATTTGTATATGTGATTCCATAATTCATCCTCCATTGGATGTATGCATCACCGAACAAAGAACCATTATCCATTCCAAACACTTCACCGACCGAAGAACCATTATCCATTCCAAACCCACTTGGAAATCCCCATGGCCACAAGATGATGATGCAAAGACAAACAAGTTGCTTCATTTGTTTAGGATGGCTAGTTATAGAACAAAATGTAGGGAAAACGATTTGAATAAAATGAACACAAATACAACAATTTATAGAATTCAAATTCAACAAATTAAAAATAAAATTATATTCTTTAATGTATATATTTATTTATGTCAATAGATTTTAATTTTTATTTATGAAAGAGAAAAAGAAGAAAATACTTTTATTACAAGTTCAATTTTCAAAGCATCCCTTTCATCGTTTACAAACAAATATCTACCATATAAGGAAATTTGGTACCAATGAAAACACTTTTTTAACCTTTGCCCTTCTTCCGACACATCACCAAAATGAGGGCATTTTATGTCCAAAAAATACTTTTTCCAACTAATGATGTCATATACTTCTACTTTAATTACATAGTTGGTGTTTTTTTTGTCTTTGATCATTAGATTTGAATGGATTGATGATGTCACTTGGTCCTAATTAAACTACTTTTACTCTTTTCTCTTCTATTAAGATCTAATTTAATTTGAATTTCATAATTTGAAAGAATTTACAATCTCTGTCTCCTCGTCCTTTCCTCTCTCTCTCTCTCTCTCTCTCTCTCTCTCTCTCTCTTCCCTCTCTTACTTCTTCTCCTTCTCTTCATTCTGTTTCTCTCTTCTCTCTCTCATTCCCCCTATTCTCTTTCTCTTCATTCATTTTGGAGGATGTAATAAGAGACAATAAGCAAAAAAGGCACCGTGACGGGTAATTTCCTCAGATATGTGTTTTATCTTTTATTTTGTTTATTATGGCTTAAGCATGCTTTCTCAAATAGTTCATCCCGTCGTTTTGAAATGGATACTAAATTTCATCCTACTGCTACTGATGTTGTTGTTCTACTTTATTTTCTTCTTCGTCTTTCCATTTTCGTTGTTGTTGTTCTACTATTGACAGGTGGCATAGATGGTAGAGGTTGTGTGTTCTACTATATGAGGGAATAATTGCTATTTTGTGTATCTTTAATGTTGAATACTATATGTATCTTGTGTATCTTGCATATCAATGACGAATCCTTGTGGTGGCTCGACCCGAAAGGATTTTCAGTCAAAGGATTTTCAGATGTACATCCACGATATTCGAAGTTTATCCCAACTCAAATCGCTTTATTTTAATTAGAATTTAATTTTTTTCTTTCACGTTTTCGATATTTATTCGCCATGAAATAGGTTTTGGAGAATTTGAGAATTTTCTCTTCACTTTGGATCATTAGCTTAGTATAATCACATCTCACTCAGTTTTGTATCTCATGCTTTTTTTCTGTTGTTATTCCAATCTTAATCTCATGCTTTTTTTCGGTTGTTATTCCAATCTTATGTTCTGCAATATCAGGATTCACAAAGAATGTCTGAACAGAAGCTTCGGCAACCGCCTCAGCAGCTTCGTCGTCAAAACATAACCAATGACTCAAGGTAGATGTTGTTGAATTTGAGGTACTGATTAACATTTCTTTTGTAACATAACCAACGAGCTGATGAAAGTTGCTTGTTGTTTTGCTTCAGGTGTCTTTGATCTGTTACACGTTCCTGCCGTTGTTTCAAATCGCTTGAATGGTGTCGAATATCACATGAGTTTGTGTTCGAACATCAATTGCAGTGTAAATCATAGTGAACTATCTTAGCTGATTATAACTTTCGTGTTTCAGTTTACCGATTTAATGCATGTTTGAGCTTGCCCTCCATGTGTTTGATGAAAAACAGGAATGACACGGTGGTTGTTGTTGCTGCGTTTCATGGTCTGGGGATTGAAAGACCCGGTCAGGATCTCTAAGGTTTATGTGAAGCTTGAGAGCAGCAGAGCACGGGTTGATCCCGGTATTCGAAATTGCGAGAAGTAGGGAAAATTAGAGGTTGTCAAACAAATTTTTCAATTTCTTTATTTCATTCATTCTCCAAGTGGCTTCTGCATTTATCTCTCTGATTTTACTCATGTTATGGTGTTATGGTCTCCTGAATGACAGAGGGTAGTAAGCACAATATGGCCAAAAACATATTGAAGCACTTAAGTAAAGCTTGGAGTTGTTGGAAGGAAAATGTTCCTTGGAAGGTAATTTAGGAAACATGCATTTCTGTTAAGGCCATAAGAATTTGTATGATTGTCCTAGTTATCCAACAACAATAGAATATGTTCATAGAAAAGAGAAATAAATAACCACCGTATATGTATGTTCATAATAAGTAAATAAAATACAATAAAAATGGTGCAAGTCTGGTTCAAAAATGTTATTTTTTTAAATTGATGAAAAGCCAGACTTTCTTAATTATCAACTGCCACTAGGTATTATTTTTGTAAGATGTTCATTGTTGGTAACAAATGCATAATTTGGGCATTGTATTATGTACAGTTGTTAATTAAGAGCAGTTTACTGTTAACAGAGCAAACTGGAGTTCCAGTTGAGACTTCAAGAGTTCATACAAATGGTAAGAACTAAAAACAATTTAAGAAGCATATGCTAAGAAGTATCTTGTGCCATGGGGAGACACCCACATGCAAGAACTGTAGCGAGTCCTTGCAACACTGGCTTTTGTGTAATTTTTATATTTGTGAAATTGCTATATTTGTGTATACCTCTAATCAAGGAATACTACAACCCTTATTTCATGCTATTTTAATACATTATGTTTTGTTACAACCTGCTTGCATTGTTTTAACATGGCATCAGTTATGAAACTTGGCTTTTTCATCAATAAAAAACATATAATGATGAGGAGTACACATTTATTATTCGTTGTAAATTTTCCTATATGTCCAGGAAAAATATTTAATCTGCACAACCTAATTATGTGGCTGACCACAACATTCTTAATCGTTGCTATATTTTAAAGGAGCATTTATTTTGTAACATTTTTTTAACGTTATTATGCAACACAACTCTTGACTATAACGACCGTGTGCTTCAAAAGAATTTTCAGTAGCACAACTCTTTCGTATAACTGTCGGGTGCTTCAGAAGTAAATGATTTTTTTAATCATGTTGTTGAAATCTTTCAACTAAAAATTTTGGACACATACTTTCCAACACAAAAACTTCTATGGATTTATAATCATGGACTTTCTCTTTAAACCATATGTGATATGACTGCACCTCTTTTCCATACGCAAGATGACCTTGAGACTTTCAAAATAGTTTTAAGATACTTTTTATATTGCTTTTGCAACAGTAAACCTACCAACTTCCTATACACAAAGACAGAAAGACATGATGGCGTGTGGGCATGGCCATATGTGGGGACCACAAAATTAAAGACTATTTTTGTATGCATTTTATTATTAAAAAACTCTTTTTATCATTGTACTATGCATTTTATATATACTATAATATTTGTCTTATTTATAAAACAATTTAAAATTATTTCATAATGCAAATGTATTTAAATTTTAATAATGCAAATCCAATTATGCTTTTGAGACAGTCATCAATGTTTTATTTAATAAAAAATGTATGATTGAAATACTCACAAAATATTCACATGATAACCTCATAAATGAACTTGCGCATAATTAGAATCCCCCATCTAAATTTGTGATTCTCATTCAAAAATATTTACATTTCTAATATTTATTAGAAACCTCCAGGAAAAAAATAAGATTAAATATTCATATATTTATATAGAGGAACAACTTTACTATTAATTCAAATATTTTTAAATACGGAAAAAACATTACTATTGATTCAAATATTTTTATAAATATTATTAAAATAAAAAAATATTTATATACAAGAAAAAAAATACATTGTTGAATGAAATATTTGTATATAAGGAAATAACTTTACTACTGATGTAAAATAATTTTTCTAAAGCATTTTTATTTTTCTTTGAAAAATATGACTTTCTTTTATAAATAATTAATAATTTTGTTTTTCGTATTAACATTTTTATTATATTTTAAAAACATAAGCGTGCGTACCACACCAGTACCGTGTGAACACACGGATAATATATCAGTACCGTGTGAGCGCACAGGTAACCAGACCAAAATAAGTGTGAACCAATACCGTGTGAACGTACGGGTAACCAGGCCAAAATCTGTGCGAACGCACGAGTAACACGCTAGTACCGTGTAAACGCACGGGTAATCATTCCAAAATTCGTGCGAACGCACAAATTATTATTATTTTTTTGTATATTTAAATAAAATAAATGTAAAACTTATGTCAGTTGTACTACTGACTTTTTATTTTTTTATATTTTAAACCATAGTAAAATTAGTTTTCTACTGATTTTCAACTAATTCTAATTTTGGATATTTATTTGTCCCATTTATCAAACTTTGTAAACCTTTTTATTATAACTCTATCAACCCTAAAAAAAGCAGTTTTTTTTTCCTATTTTCACAATTGTTTTTTTTACAAAGTATGTGTTTCATAGTTATTCTTAACAATAGTTGTTTTAAAAAACTTATATAATTAGTTTCCAGTCCATTTTTTATTTTTTAGTTTTTAATTTTTCCAGTAATATTTTGATATTTTCTAATTTGTTTGAATTTGTATAACAAACTGGTGACAATTCCACGGTCCACAACGATACTCGTGTGAACGCACGAGTTCTGGTGCAGCCAAAAACCTTGTGAAAAGCACAAGATATTATATTTTTTTACAATTAAAGACAACAAAAATAAATATGTTTAATCTCAATTACTTTTTTTCTAATTTTTTCTATTTTTATTTTGTCTCTTTTAATTTCATCTATACACCCATTATTATAACTACTACTCTATATGAAATAACTTTAATTTTTAATTATTTTTAGCACGATTGTTTTTTATTGGGTGTATTATAACTACACCCATTATTAATTTTTTATCTGGGTATTCCATTTTTTTACAATAAAGAAAATAAAAGAAATATATTTAAAATAACGTATGAATCCAAACACGAGAAATATGTGTTGTTTTTTTATTTATTTATATATCTAACAATTTTGTTTTTTTTTAAATATGTCTATTTTGCACAATTGTTTTTTTTTATCTAAATTGGTGTTTAAAATTATTTCTTAATAATGATTGATTTAATTAATTTATATATTTATCTTTTACTACTTTTTTTTCCTATTTTATAATTAAATTAAAATATTTTCTATTTTATTTAAATTTTAAAACCAAACTGATGACATATCCGCGATCCACACCAGAACCCGTGCGGACGCACGGGTTTCCCACTAGTTATAAAAATAATTAAACACGTAAAATTATTGATAACATAAGAGGTTTATCATTACAATGAGTTGATCTAAACAAATAAGATGGTTAACGCAAATTTGGGAAAATTCATCTAAAGAGACTTAATCTAGAGAAATTAGCCCCTAATCCTTAGGAAATTCATGGAAAAATTAAAGAAAAGAATGCAAATAAATTTTACAATTGATGTGGAATGAATCCTTTGATGATCCACCACTAGGGCTGGAAATGAGTCGAGTCGAGTCGAACTCGCCTTAGCTCAGCTCGACTCGTTAAGAATTAGTTCAGCTCAAATCTCGGTTCGAGTTCGATACGAACTTTTATTCCAGCTTAAAAGCCATTTTTTAAAGTTTATTTCATTTTTATATATTCGAAAATTTAAATTAATATTTTTTAAATAAGTAAATATTGAAATAAAATAAAAGTTATGAGTATGGAATTTAACTTTGTTTCAAAAATCTACTAATTCAAAAACTACACAATTAGCTGTTGCTCTGATAATACGGGCAGAACCCAATACTTTATTTTCCAAATACCTTCTACTGCTGCCACAATTGCAAAAGCCCAACAAGCTCCTACAACACAAACATTCATATATGATACAAATCTCAAGTTATGGTTTGCTTCATAATAGCTTACAAAAAAATTAGCATAAGAAATAGGGTTATTTTATTTACCACATTCTTTTTTATCTTTAACGTAGGTGACCGCTCCTAGCTCTCTCCAGTCTATATAATCTGGAATGATTCCGATGCGGTAAATCGTTTGCTGATATTCAAAGAGAATTATGACTTCATTGAAAAGTTTAACAGTGAAGGAAACCACTCTTACTGGCTTGACTATGATGAATATTCTGATTTTACCGATGAAGAGATTCAAGCTTTACATAGTGAGAGTCATGAGTATCGTGGGAATTTCACAGACGAGTTCGATTTCGATTCCCACGATACTCATGAGTGTCACAATGTAAAGCGTGAATCTCTTCATCGTTTAAATCAGAATATTCATCATAGTCAAGCCAGTAAGAGTGGTTTCCTTCACTGCTAAACTTTTCAATGAAGTCATAATTCTCTTCGAATATCAGCAAACATTTTACCGCCTCAGAATTATTTGTATATGTGATTCCATAATTCATCCTCCATTGGATGTATGCATCACCGAACAAAGAACCATTATCCATTCCAAACACTTCACCGACCGAAGAACCATTATCCATTCCAAACCCACTTGGAAATCCCCATGGCCACAAGATGATGATGCAAAGACAAACAAGTTGCTTCATTTGTTTAGGATGGCTAGTTATAGAACAAAATGTAGGGAAAACGATTTGAATAAAATGAACACAAATACAACAATTTATAGAATTCAAATTCAACAAATTAAAAATAAAATTATATTCTTTAATGTATATATTTATTTATGTCAATAGATTTTAATTTTTATTTATGAAAGAGAAAAAGAAGAAAATACTTTTATTACAAGTTCAATTTTCAAAGCATCCCTTTCATCGTTTACAAACAAATATCTACCATATAAGAAAATTTGGTACCAATGAAAACACTTTTTTAACCTTTGCCCTTCTTCCGACACATCACCAAAATGAGGGCATTTTATGTCCAAAAAATACTTTTTCCAACTAATGATGTCATATACTTCTACTTCAATTACATAGTTGGTGTTTTTTTTGTCTTTGATCATTAGATTTGAATGGATTGATGATGTCACTTGGTCCTAATTAAACTACTTTTACTCTTTTCTCTTCTATTAAGATCTAATTTAATTTGAATTTCATAATTTGAAAGAATTTACAATCTCTGTCTCCTCGTCCTTTCCTCTCTCTCTCTCTCTCTCTCTCTCTCTCTCTCTCTCTCTCTTCCCTCTCTTACTTCTTCTCCTTCTCTTCATTCTGTTTCTCTCTTCTCTCTCTCATTCCCCCTATTCTCTTTCTCTTCATTCATTTTGGAGGATGTAATAAGAGACAATAAGCAAAAAAGGCACCGTGACGGGTAATTTCCTCAGATATGTGTTTTATCTTTTATTTTGTTTATTATGGCTTAAGCATGCCTTATCAAATAGTTCATCTCGTCGTTTTGAAATGGATACTAAATTTCATCCTACTGCTACTGATGTTGTTGTTCTACTTTCTTTTCTTCTTCGTCTTTCCATTTTCGTTGTTGTTGTTCTACTATTGACAGGTGGCATAGATGGTAGAGGTTGTGTGTTCTACTATATGAGGGAATAATTGCTATTTTGTGTATCTTTAATGTTGAATACTATATGTATCTTGTGTATCTTGCATATCAATGACGAATCCTTGTGGTGGCTCGACCCGAAAGGATTTTCAGTCAAAGGATTTTCAGATGTACATCCACGATATTCGAAGTTTATCCCAACTCAAATCGCTTTATTTTAATTAGAATTTAATTTTTTTCTTTCACGTTTTCGATATTTATTCGCCATGAAATAGGTTTTGGAGAATTTGAGAATTTTCTCTTCACTTTGGATCATTAGCTTAGTATAATCACATCTCACTCAGTTTTGTATCTCATGCTTTTTTTCTGTTGTTATTCCAATCTTAATCTCATGCTTTTTTTCGGTTGTTATTCCAATCTTATGTTCTGCAATATCAGGATTCACAAAGAATGTCTGAACAGAAGTTTCGGCAACCGCCTCAGCAGCTTCGTCGTCAAAACATAACCAATGACTCAAGGTAGATGTTGTTGAATTTGAGGTACTGATTAACATTTCTTTTGTAACATAACCAACGAGCTGATGAAAGTTGCTTGTTGTTTTGCTTCAGGTGTCTTTGATCTGTTACACGTTCCTGCCGTTGTTTCAAATCGCTTGAATGGTGTCGAATATCACATGAGTTTGTGTTCGAACATCAATTGCAGTGTAAATCATAGTGAACTATCTTAGCTGATTATAACTTTCGTGTTTCAGTTTACCGATTTAATGCATGTTTGAGCTTGCCCTCCATGTGTTTGATGAAAAACAGGAATGACACGGTGGTTGTTGTTGCTGCGTTTCATGGTCTGAGGATTGAAAGACCCGGTCAGGATCTCTAAGGTTTATGTGAAGCTTGAGAGCAGCAGAGCACGGGTTGATCCCGGTATTCGAAATTGCGAGAAGTAGGGAAAATTAGAGGTTGTCAAACAAATTTTTCAATTTCTTTATTTCATTCATTCTCCAAGTGGCTTCTGCATTTATCTCTCTGATTTTACTCATGTTATGGTGTTATGGTCTCCTGAATGACAGAGGGTAGTAAGCACAATATGGCCAAAAACATATTGAAGCACTTAAGTAAAGCTTGGAGTTGTTGGAAGGAAAATGTTTCTTGGAAGGTAATTTAGGAAACATGCATTTCTGTTAAGGCCATAAGAATTTGTATGATTGTCCTAGTTATCCAACAACAATAGAATATGTTCATAGAAAAGAGAAATAAATAACCACCGTATATGCATGTTCATAATAAGTAAATAAAATACAATAAAAATGGTGCAAGTCTGGTTCAAAAATGTTATTTTTTTAAATTGACGAAAAGCCAGACTTTCTTAATTATCAACTGCCACTAGGTATTATTTTTGTAAGATGTTCATTGTTGGTAACAAATGCATAATTTGGGCATTGTATTATTTACAGTTGTTAATTAAGAGCAGTTTACTGTTAACAGAGCAAATTGGAGTTCCAGTTGAGACTTCAAGAGTTCATACAAATGGTAAGAACTGAAAACAATTTAAGAAGCATATGCTAAGAAGTATCTTGTGCCATGGGGAGACACCCACATGCAAGAACTGCAGCGAGTCCTTGCAACACTGGCTTTTGTGTAATTTTTATATTTGTGAAATTGCTATATTTGTGTATCCTCTAATCAAGGAATACTACAACCCTTATTTCATGCTATTTTAATACATTATGTTTTGTTACAACCTGCTTGCATTGTTTTAACATGGCATCAGTTATGAAACTTGGCTTTTTCATCAATAAAAAACATATAATGATGAGGAGTACACATTTATTATTCGTTGTAAATTTTCCTATATGTCCAGGAAAAATATTTAATCTGCACAACCTAATTATGTGGCTGACCACAACATTCTTAATCGTTGCTATATTTTAAAGGAGCATTTATTTTGTAACATTTTTTTAACGTTATTATGCAACACAACTCTTGACTATAACGACCGTGTGCTTCAAAAGAATTTTCAGTAGCACAACTCTTTCGTATAACTGTCGTGTGCTTCAGAAGTAAATGATTTTTTTAATCATGCTGTTGAAATCTTTCAACTAAAAATTTTGGACACATACTTTCCAACACAAAAACTTCTATGGATTTATAATCATGGACTTTCTCTTTAAACCATATGTGATATGACTGCACCTCTTTTCCATACGCAAGATGACCTTGAGACTTTCAAAATAGTTTTAAGATACTTTTTATATTGCTTTTGCAACAGTAAACCTACCAACTTCCTATACACAAAGACAGAAAGACATGATGGCGTGTGGGCATGGCCATATGTGGGGACCACAAAATTGAAGACTATTTTTTTATGCATTTTATTATTAAAAAACTCTTTTTATCATTGTACTATGCATTTTATATATACTATAATATTTGTCTTATTTATAAAACAATTTAAAATTATTTCATAATGCAAATGTATTTAAATTTTAATAATGTAAATCCAATTATGCTTTTGAGACAGTCATCAATGTTTTATTTAATAAAAAATGTATGATTGAAATATTCACAAAATATTCACATGATAACCTCATAAATGAACTTGCGCATAATTAGAATCCCCCATCTAAATTTGTGATTCTCATTCAAAAATATTTACATTTCTAATATTTATTAGAAACCTCCAGGAAAAAAATAAGATTAAATATTCATATATTTATATAGAGGAACAACTTTACTATTAATACAAATATTTTTAAATACGGAAAAAACATTACTATTGATTCAAATATTTTTATAAATATTATTAAAATAAAAAAATATTTATATACGAGAAAAAAATTACATTGTTGAATGAAATATTTGTATATACGGAAATAACTTTACTACTGATGTAAAATAATTTTTCTAAAGCATTTTTATTTTTCTTTGAAAAATATGACTTTCTTTTATAAATAATTAATAATTTTGTTTTTCGTATTAACATTTTTATTATATTTTAAAAACATAAGCGTGCGTACCACACCAGTACCGTGTGAACACACGGATAATATATCAGTACCGTGTGAGCGCATGGGTAACCAGACCAAAATAAGTGTGAACCAATACCGTGTGAACGTACGGGTAACCAGGCCAAAATCTGTGCGAACGCACGAGTAACACGCTAGTACCGTGTAAACGCACGGGTAATCATTCCAAAATTCGTGCGAACGCACAAATTATTATTATTTTTTTGTATATTTAAATAAAATAAATGTAAAACTTATGTCGGTTGTACTACTGACTTTTTATTTTTTTTATATTTTAAACCATAGTAAAATTAGTTTTCTACTGATTTTCAACTAATTCTAATTTTGGATATTTATTTGTCCCATTTATCAAACTTTGTAAACCTTTTTATTATAACTCTATCAACCCTAAAAAAAGCAGTTTTTTTTTCCTATTTTCACAATTGTTTTTTTTACAAAGTATGTGTTTCATAGTTATTCTTAACAATAGTTGTTTTAAAAAACTTATATAATTATTTTCCAGTCCATTTTTTATTTTTTAGTTTTTAATTTTTCCAGTAATATTTTGATATTTTCTAATTTGTTTGAATTTGTATAACAAACTGGTGACAATTCCACGGTCCACAACGATACTCGTGTGAACGCACGAGTTCTGGTGCGGCCAAAAACCTTGTGAAAAGCACAAGATATTATATTTTTTTACAATTAAAGACAACAAAAATAAATATGTTTAATCTCAATTACTTTTTTTCTAATTTTTTCTATTTTTATTTTGTCTCTTTTAATTTCATCTATACACCCATTATTATAACTACTACTCTATATGAAATAACTTTAATTTTTAATTATTTTTAGCACGATTGTTTTTTATTGGGTGTATTATAACTACACCCATTATTAATTTTTTATCTGGTTATTCCATTTTTTTACAATAAAGAAAATAAAAGAAATATATTTAAAATAACGTATGAATCCAAACACGAGAAAAATGTGTTGTTTTTTTATTTATTTATCTATGTAACAATTTTGTTTTTTTTTTAAATATGTCTATTTTGCACAATTGTTTTTTTAATCTAAATTGGAGTTTAAAATTATTTCTTAATAATGATTGATTTAATTAATTTATATATTTATCTTTTACTACTTTTTTTTTCCTATTTTATAATTAAATTAAAATATTTTCTATTTTATTTAAATTTTAAAACCAAACTGATGACATATCCGCGATCCACACCAGAACCCGTGCGGACGCACGGGTTTCCCACTAGTTATAAAAATAATTAAACACGTAAATTATTGATAACATAAGAGGTTTATCATTACAATGAGTTGATCTAAACAAATAAGATGGTTAACACAAATTTGGGAAAATTCATCTAAAGAGACTTAATCTAGAGAAATTAGCCCCTAATCCTTAGGAAATTCATTTAAAAATTAAAGAAAAGAATGCAAATATATTTTACAATTGATGTGGAATGAATCCTTTGATGATCCACCACTAGGACTGGAAATGAGTCGAGTCGAGTCGAACTCGCCTTAGCTCAGCTCGACTCGTTAAGAATTAGTTCAGCTCAAATCTCGGTTCGAGTTCGATACGAACTTTTATTCCAGCTTAAAAGCCATTTTTTAAAGTTTATTTCATTTTTATATATTCGAAAATTTAAATTAATATTTTTTAAATAAGTAATATTGAAATAAAATAAAAGTTATGAGTATGGAATTTAACTTTGTTTCAAAAATCTACAAATTCAAAAACTACACAATTAGCTGTTGCTCTGATAATACGGGCAGAACCCAATACTTTATTTTCCAAATACCTTCTACTGCTGCCATAGTTGCAAAAGCCCAACAAGCTCCTACAACACAAACATTAATATATGATACAAATCTCAAGTTATGGTTTGCTTCATAATGGCTTACAAAAAAATTAGCATAAGAAATAGGGTTATTTTATTTACCACATTCTTTTTGATCTTTAACGTAGGTGACCGCTCCTAGCTCTCTCCAGTCTATATAATCTGGAATGATTCCGATGGGGTAAATCGTTTGCTGATATTCAAAGAGAATTATGACTTCATTGAAAAGTTTAACAGTGAAGGAAACCACTCTTACTGGCTTGACTATGATGAATATTCTGATTTTACCGATGAAGAGATTCAAGCTTTACATAGTGAGAGTCATGAGTATCGTGGGAATTTCACAGACGAGTTCGATTTCGATTCCCACGATACTCATGAGTGTCACAATGTAAAGCGTGAATCTCTTCATCGTTTAAATCAGAATATTCATCATAGTCAAGCCAGTAAGAGTGGTTTCCTTCACTGCTAAACTTTTCAATGAAGTCATAATTCTCTTTGAATATCAGCAAACGTTTTACCGCCTCAGAATTATTTGTATATGTGATTCCATAATTCATCCTCCATTGGATGTATGCATCACCGAACAAAGAACCATTATCCATTCCAAACACTTCACCGACCGAAGAACCATTATCCATTCCAAACACACTTGGAAATCCCCATGGCCACAAGATGATGATGCAAAGACAAACAAGTTGCTTCATTTGTTTAGGATGGCTAGTTATAGAACAAAATGTATGGAAAACGATTTGAATAAAATGAACACAAATACAACAATTTATAGAATTCAAATTCAACAAATTAAAAATAAAATTATATTCTTTAATGTATATATTTATTTATGTCAATAGATTTTAATTTTTATTTATGAAAGAGAAAAAGAAGAAAATACTTTTATTACAAGTTCAATTTTCAAAGCATCCCTTTCATCGTTTACAAACAAATATCTACCATATAAGAAAATTTGGTACCAATGAAAACACTTTTTTAACCTTTGCCCTTCTTCCGACACATCACCAAAATGAGGGCATTTTATGTCTAAAAAATACTTTTTCCAACTAATGATGTTATATACTTCTACTTCAATTACATAGTTGGTGTTTTTTCTGTCTTTGATCATTAGATTTGAATGGATTGATGATGTCACTTGGTCCTAATTAAACTACTTTTACTCTTTTCTCTTCTATTAAGATCTAATTTAATTTGAATTTCATAATTTGAAAGAATTTACAATCTCTGTCTCCTCGTCCTTTCCTCTCTCTCTCTCTCTCTCTCTCTCTCTCTCTCTCTCTCTCTCTCTCTCTCTTCTCTTCTCTCTCTCATTCCCCCTATTCTCTTTCTCTTCATTCATTTTGGAGGATGTAATAAGAGACAATAAGCAAAAAAGGCACCGTGACGGGTAATTTCCTCAGATATGTGTTTTATCTTTTATTTTGTTTATTATGGCTTAAGCATGCTTTCTCAAATAGTTCATCCCGTCGTTTTGAAATGGATACTAAATTTCATCCTACTGCTACTGATGTTGTTGTTCTACTTTCTTTTCTTCTTCGTCTTTCCATTTTCGTTGTTGTTGTTCTACTATTGACAGGTGGCATAGATGGTAGAGGTTGTGTGTTCTACTATATGAGGGAATAATTGCTATTTTGTGTATCTCTAATGTTGAATACTATATGTATCTTGCATATCAATGACGAATCCTTGTGGTGGCTCGACCCGAAAGGATTTTTAGTCAAAGGATTTTCAGATGTACATCCACGATATTCGAAGTTTATCCCAACTTAAATCGCTTTATTTTAATTAGAATTTAATTTTTTTCTTTCACGTTTTCGATATTTATTCGCCATGAAATAGGTTTTGGAGAATTTGAGAATTTTCTCTTCACTTTGGATCATTAGCTTAGTATAATCACATCTCACTCAGTTTTGTATCTCATGCTTTTTTTCTGTTGTTATTCCAATCTTAATCTCATGCTTTTTTTCTGTTGTTATTCCAATCTTATGTTCTGTAATATCAGGATTCACAAAGAATGTCTGAACAGAAGCTTCGGCAACCGCCTCAGCAGCTTCGTCGTCAAAACATAACCAATGACTCAAGGTAGATGTTGTTGAATTTGAGGTACTGATTAACATTTCTTTTGTAACATAACCAACGAGCTGATGCAAGTTGTTTGTTGTTTTGCTACAGGTGTGTTTGATCTGTTACACGTTCCTGCCGTTGTTTCAAATCGCTTGAATGGTGTCGAATATCACATGAGTTTGTGTTCGAACATCAATTGCAGTGTAAATCATAGTGAACTATCTTAGCTGACTATAACTTTCGTGTTTCAGTTTACCGATTTAATGCATGTTTGAGCTTGCCCTCCATGTGTTTGATGAAAAACAGGAATGACACAGTGGTTGTTGTTGCTGCGTTTCATGGTCTGAGGATTGAAAGACCCGGTCAGGATCTCTAAGGTTTATGTGAAGTTTGAGAGCAGCAGAGCACGGGTTGATCCCGGTATTCGAAATTGCGAGAAGTAGGGAAAATTAGAGGTTGTCAAACAAATTTTTCAATTTTTTTATTTCATTCGTTCTCCAAGTGGCTTCTGCATTTATCTCTCTGATTTTACTCATGTTATGGTGTTATGGTCTCCTGAATGACAGAGGGTAGTAAGCACAATATGGCCAAAAACATATTGAAGCACTTAAGTAAAGCTTGGAGTTGTTGGAAGGAAAATGTTCCTTTGAAGGTAATTTAGGAAACATGTGTTTCTGTTAAGGCCATAAGAATTTGTAGGATTGTCCTAGATATCCAACAACTACAGAATATGTTCATAGAAAAGAGAAATAAACAACCACCGTATATGCATGTTCTTAATAAGTAAATAAAATACAATAAAAATAGTGCAAGTCTAGTTCAAAAATGTTATTTTTTTAAATTTATGAAAAGCCAGACTTTCTTAATTATCAACTGCCACTAGGTATTATTTTTGTATGATGTTCATTGTTAGTAACAAATGCATAATTTGGGCATTGTATTATTTACAGTTGTTAATTAAGAGCAGTTTACTGTTAACAGAGCAAATTGGAGTTCCAGTTGAGACTTCAAGAGTTCATACAAATGGTAAGAACTGAAAACAATTTAAGAAGCATATGCTAAGAAGTATCTTGTGCCATGGGGAGACACCCACATGCAAGAACTGCAGCGAGTCCTTGCAACACTGGCTTTTGTGTAATTTTTATATTTGTGAAATTGCTATATTTGTGTATCCTCTAATCAAGGAATACTACAACCCTTATTTCATGCTATTTAAATACATTATGTTTTGTTACAACCTGCTTGCATTGTTTTAACATGGCATCAGTTATGAAACTTGGCTTTTTCATCAATAAAAAACATATAATGATGAGGAGTACACACTTATTATTCGTTGTAAATTTTCCTATATGTCCAGGAAAAATATTTAATCTGCACAACCTAATTATGTGGCTGACCACAACATTCTTAATCGTTGCTATATTTTAAAGGAGCATTTATTTTGTAACATTTTTTTAACGTTATTATGCAACACAACTCTTGACTATAACGACCGTGTGCTTCAAAAGAATTTTCAGTAGCACAACTCTTTCGTATAACTGTCGTGTGCTTTAGAAGTAAATGATTTTTTTAATCATGCTGTTGAAATCTTTCAACTAAAAATTTTGGACACATACTTTCCAACACAAAAACTTCTATGGATTTATAATCATGGACTTTCTCTTTAAACCATATGTGATATGACTGCACCTCTTTTCCATACGCAAGATCACCTTGAGACTTTCAAAATAGTTTTAAGATACTTTTTATATTGCTTTTGCAACAGTAAACCTACCAACTTCCTATACACAAAGACAGAAAGACATGATGGCGTAAAGACATGATGGCGTGTGGGCATGGCCATATGTGGGGACCACAAAATTGAAGACTATTTTTTTATGCATTTTATTATTAAAAAACTCTTTTTATCATTGTACTATGCATTTTATATATACTATAATATTTGTCTTATTTATAAAACAATTTAAAATTATTTCATAATGCAAATGTATTTAAATTTTAATAATGCAAATCCAATTATGCTTTTGAGACAGTCATCAATGTTTTATTTAATAAAAAATGTATGATTGAAATACTCACAAAATATTCACATGATAACCTCATAAATGAACTTGCGCATAATTAGAATCCCCCATCTAAATTTGTGATTCTCATTCAAAAATATTTACATTTCTAATATTTATTAGAAACCTCCAGGAAAAAAATAAGATTAAATATTCATATATTTATATAGAGGAACAACTTTACTATTAATTCAAATATTTTTAAATACGGAAAAAACATTACTATTGATTCAAATATTTTTATAAATATTATTAAAATAAAAAAATATTTATATACAAGAAAAAAAATACATTGTTGAATGAAATATTTGTATATAAGGAAATAACTTTACTACTGATGTAAAATAATTTTTCTAAAGCATTTTTATTTTTCTTTGAAAAATATGACTTTCTTTTATAAATAATTAATAATTTTGTTTTTCGTATTAACATTTTTATTATATTTTAAAAACATAAGCGTGCGTACCACACCAGTACCGTGTGAACACACGGATAATATATCAGTACCGTGTGAGCGCACGGGTAACCAGACCAAAATAAGTGTGAACCAATACCGTGTGAACGTACGGGTAACCAGGCCAAAATCTGTGCGAACGCACGAGTAACACGCTAGTACCGTGTAAACGCACGGGTAATCATTCCAAAATTCGTGCGAACGCACAAATTATTATTATTTTTTTGTATATTTAAATAAAATAAATGTAAAACTTATGTCAGTTGTACTGCTGACTTTTTATTTTTTTATATTTTAAACCATAGTAAAATTAGTTTTCTACTGATTTTCAACTAATTCTAATTTTGGATATTTATTTGTCCCATTTATCAAACTTTGTAAACCTTTTTATTATAACTCTATCAACCCTAAAAAAAAGCAGTTTTTTTTCTTCCTATTTTCACAATTGTTTTTTTTACAAAGTATGTGTTTCATAGTTATTCTTAACAATAGTTGTTTTAAAAAACTTATATAATTATTTTCCAGTCCATTTTTTATTTTTTAGTTTTTAATTTTTCCAGTAATATTTTGATATTTTCTAATTTGTTTGAATTTGTATAACAAACTGGTGACAATTCCACGGTCCACAACGATACTCGTGTGAACGCACGAGTTCTGGTGCAGCCAAAAACCTTGTGAAAAGCACAAGATATTATATTTTTTTACAATTAAAGACAACAAAAATAAATATGTTTAATCTCAATTACTTTTTTTCTAATTTTTTCTATTTTTATTTTGTCTCTTTTAATTTCATCTATACACCCATTATTATAACTACTACTCTATATGAAATAACTTTAATTTTTAATTATTTTTAGCACGATTGTTTTTTATTGGGTGTATTATAACTACACCCATTATTAATTTTTTATCTGGTTATTCCATTTTTTTACAATAAAGAAAATAAAAGAAATATATTTAAAATAACGTATGAATCCAAACACGAGAAATATGTGTTGTTTTTTTATTTATTTATATATCTAACAATTTTGTTTTTTTTTAAATATGTCTATTTTGCACAATTGTTTTTTTTTATCTAAATTGGTGTTTAAAATTATTTCTTAATAATGATTGATTTAATTAATTTATATATTTATCTTTTACTACTTTTTTTTCCTATTTTATAATTAAATTAAAATATTTTCTATTTTATTTAAATTTTAAAACCAAACTGATGACATATCCGCGATCCACACCAGAACCCGTGCGGACGCACGGGTTTCCCACTAGTTATAAAAATAATTAAACACGTAAAATTATTGATAACATAAGAGGTTTATCATTACAATGAGTTGATCTAAACAAATAAGATGGTTAACGCAAATTTGGGAAAATTCATCTAAAGAGACTTAATCTAGAGAAATTAGCCCCTAATCCTTAGGAAATTCATGGAAAAATTAAAGAAAAGAATGCAAATAAATTTTACAATTGATGTGGAATGAATCCTTTGATGATCCACCACTAGGGCTGGAAATGAGTCGAGTCGAGTCGAACTCGCCTTAGCTCAGCTCGACTCGTTAAGAATTAGTTCAGCTCAAATCTCGGTTCGAGTTCGATACGAACTTTTATTCCAGCTTAAAAGCCATTTTTTAAAGTTTATTTCATTTTTATATATTCGAAAATTTAAATTAATATTTTTTAAATAAGTAAATATTGAAATAAAATAAAAGTTATGAGTATGGAATTTAACTTTGTTTCAAAAATCTACTAATTCAAAAACTACACAATTAGCTGTTGCTCTGATAATACGGGCAGAACCCAATACTTTATTTTCCAAATACCTTCTACTGCTGCCACAATTGCAAAAGCCCAACAAGCTCCTACAACACAAACATTCATATATGATACAAATCTCAAGTTATGGTTTGCTTCATAATAGCTTACAAAAAAATTAGCATAAGAAATAGGGTTATTTTATTTACCACATTCTTTTTTATCTTTAACGTAGGTGACCGCTCCTAGCTCTCTCCAGTCTATATAATCTGGAATGATTCCGATGCGGTAAATCGTTTGCTGATATTCAAAGAGAATTATGACTTCATTGAAAAGTTTAACAGTGAAGGAAACCACTCTTACTGGCTTGACTATGATGAATATTCTGATTTTACCGATGAAGAGATTCAAGCTTTACATAGTGAGAGTCATGAGTATCGTGGGAATTTCACAGACGAGTTCGATTTCGATTCCCACGATACTCATGAGTGTCACAATGTAAAGCGTGAATCTCTTCATCGTTTAAATCAGAATATTCATCATAGTCAAGCCAGTAAGAGTGGTTTCCTTCACTGCTAAACTTTTCAATGAAGTCATAATTCTCTTCGAATATCAGCAAACATTTTACCGCCTCAGAATTATTTGTATATGTGATTCCATAATTCATCCTCCATTGGATGTATGCATCACCGAACAAAGAACCATTATCCATTCCAAACACTTCACCGACCGAAGAACCATTATCCATTCCAAACCCACTTGGAAATCCCCATGGCCACAAGATGATGATGCAAAGACAAACAAGTTGCTTCATTTGTTTAGGATGGCTAGTTATAGAACAAAATGTAGGGAAAACGATTTGAATAAAATGAACACAAATACAACAATTTATAGAATTCAAATTCAACAAATTAAAAATAAAATTATATTCTTTAATGTATATATTTATTTATGTCAATAGATTTTAATTTTTATTTATGAAAGAGAAAAAGAAGAAAATACTTTTATTACAAGTTCAATTTTCAAAGCATCCCTTTCATCGTTTACAAACAAATATCTACCATATAAGAAAATTTGGTACCAATGAAAACACTTTTTTAACCTTTGCCCTTCTTCCGACACATCACCAAAATGAGGGCATTTTATGTCCAAAAAATACTTTTTCCAACTAATGATGTCATATACTTCTACTTCAATTACATAGTTGGTGTTTTTTTTGTCTTTGATCATTAGATTTGAATGGATTGATGATGTCACTTGGTCCTAATTAAACTACTTTTACTCTTTTCTCTTCTATTAAGATCTAATTTAATTTGAATTTCATAATTTGAAAGAATTTACAATCTCTGTCTCCTCGTCCTTTCCTCTCTCTCTCTCTCTCTCTCTCTCTCTCTCTCTCTCTTCCCTCTCTTACTTCTTCTCCTTCTCTTCATTCTGTTTCTCTCTTCTCTCTCTCATTCCCCCTATTCTCTTTCTCTTCATTCATTTTGGAGGATGTAATAAGAGACAATAAGCAAAAAAGGCACCGTGACGGGTAATTTCCTCAGATATGTGTTTTATCTTTTATTTTGTTTATTATGGCTTAAGCATGCCTTATCAAATAGTTCATCTCGTCGTTTTGAAATGGATACTAAATTTCATCCTACTGCTACTGATGTTGTTGTTCTACTTTCTTTTCTTCTTCGTCTTTCCATTTTCGTTGTTGTTGTTCTACTATTGACAGGTGGCATAGATGGTAGAGGTTGTGTGTTCTACTATATGAGGGAATAATTGCTATTTTGTGTATCTTTAATGTTGAATACTATATGTATCTTGTGTATCTTGCATATCAATGACGAATCCTTGTGGTGGCTCGACCCGAAAGGATTTTCAGTCAAAGGATTTTCAGATGTACATCCACGATATTCGAAGTTTATCCCAACTCAAATCGCTTTATTTTAATTAGAATTTAATTTTTTTCTTTCACGTTTTCGATATTTATTCGCCATGAAATAGGTTTTGGAGAATTTGAGAATTTTCTCTTCACTTTGGATCATTAGCTTAGTATAATCACATCTCACTCAGTTTTGTATCTCATGCTTTTTTTCTGTTGTTATTCCAATCTTAATCTCATGCTTTTTTTCGGTTGTTATTCCAATCTTATGTTCTGCAATATCAGGATTCACAAAGAATGTCTGAACAGAAGCTTCGGCAACCGCCTCAGCAGCTTCGTCGTCAAAACATAACCAATGACTCAAGGTAGATGTTGTTGAATTTGAGGTACTGATTAACATTTCTTTTGTAACATAACCAACGAGCTGATGAAAGTTGCTTGTTGTTTTGCTTCAGGTGTCTTTGATCTGTTACACGTTCCTGCCGTTGTTTCAAATCGCTTGAATGGTGTCGAATATCACATGAGTTTGTGTTCGAACATCAATTGCAGTGTAAATCATAGTGAACTATCTTAGCTGATTATAACTTTCGTGTTTCAGTTTACCGATTTAATGCATGTTTGAGCTTGCCCTCCATGTGTTTGATGAAAAACAGGAATGACACGGTGGTTGTTGTTGCTGCGTTTCATGGTCTGAGGATTGAAAGACCCGGTCAGGATCTCTAAGGTTTATGTGAAGCTTGAGAGCAGCAGAGCACGGGTTGATCCCGGTATTCGAAATTGCGAGAAGTAGGGAAAATTAGAGGTTGTCAAACAAATTTTTCAATTTCTTTATTTCATTCATTCTCCAAGTGGCTTCTGCATTTATCTCTCTGATTTTACTCATGTTATGGTGTTATGGTCTCCTGAATGACAGAGGGTAGTAAGCACAATATGGCCAAAAACATATTGAAGCACTTAAGTAAAGCTTGGAGTTGTTGGAAGGAAAATGTTTCTTGGAAGGTAATTTAGGAAACATGCATTTCTGTTAAGGCCATAAGAATTTGTATGATTGTCCTAGTTATCCAACAACAATAGAATATGTTCATAGAAAAGAGAAATAAATAACCACCGTATATGCATGTTCATAATAAGTAAATAAAATACAATAAAAATGGTGCAAGTCTGGTTCAAAAATGTTATTTTTTTAAATTGACGAAAAGCCAGACTTTCTTAATTATCAACTGCCACTAGGTATTATTTTTGTAAGATGTTCATTGTTGGTAACAAATGCATAATTTGGGCATTGTATTATTTACAGTTGTTAATTAAGAGCAGTTTACTGTTAACAGAGCAAATTGGAGTTCCAGTTGAGACTTCAAGAGTTCATACAAATGGTAAGAACTGAAAACAATTTAAGAAGCATATGCTAAGAAGTATCTTGTGCCATGGGGAGACACCCACATGCAAGAACTGCAGCGAGTCCTTGCAACACTGGCTTTTGTGTAATTTTTATATTTGTGAAATTGCTATATTTGTGTATCCTCTAATCAAGGAATACTACAACCCTTATTTCATGCTATTTTAATACATTATGTTTTGTTACAACCTGCTTGCATTGTTTTAACATGGCATCAGTTATGAAACTTGGCTTTTTCATCAATAAAAAACATATAATGATGAGGAGTACACATTTATTATTCGTTGTAAATTTTCCTATATGTCCAGGAAAAATATTTAATCTGCACAACCTAATTATGTGGCTGACCACAACATTCTTAATCGTTGCTATATTTTAAAGGAGCATTTATTTTGTAACATTTTTTTAACGTTATTATGCAACACAACTCTTGACTATAACGACCGTGTGCTTCAAAAGAATTTTCAGTAGCACAACTCTTTCGTATAACTGTCGTGTGCTTCAGAAGTAAATGATTTTTTTAATCATGCTGTTGAAATCTTTCAACTAAAAATTTTGGACACATACTTTCCAACACAAAAACTTCTATGGATTTATAATCATGGACTTTCTCTTTAAACCATATGTGATATGACTGCACCTCTTTTCCATACGCAAGATGACCTTGAGACTTTCAAAATAGTTTTAAGATACTTTTTATATTGCTTTTGCAACAGTAAACCTACCAACTTCCTATACACAAAGACAGAAAGACATGATGGCGTGTGGGCATGGCCATATGTGGGGACCACAAAATTGAAGACTATTTTTTTATGCATTTTATTATTAAAAAACTCTTTTTATCATTGTACTATGCATTTTATATATACTATAATATTTGTCTTATTTATAAAACAATTTAAAATTATTTCATAATGCAAATGTATTTAAATTTTAATAATGTAAATCCAATTATGCTTTTGAGACAGTCATCAATGTTTTATTTAATAAAAAATGTATGATTGAAATATTCACAAAATATTCACATGATAACCTCATAAATGAACTTGCGCATAATTAGAATCCCCCATCTAAATTTGTGATTCTCATTCAAAAATATTTACATTTCTAATATTTATTAGAAACCTCCAGGAAAAAAATAAGATTAAATATTCATATATTTATATAGAGGAACAACTTTACTATTAATACAAATATTTTTAAATACGGAAAAAACATTACTATTGATTCAAATATTTTTATAAATATTATTAAAATAAAAAAATATTTATATACGAGAAAAAAAATACATTGTTGAATGAAATATTTGTATATACGGAAATAACTTTACTACTGATGTAAAATAATTTTTCTAAAGCATTTTTATTTTTCTTTGAAAAATATGACTTTCTTTTATAAATAATTAATAATTTTGTTTTTCGTATTAACATTTTTATTATATTTTAAAAACATAAGCGTGCGTACCACACCAGTACCGTGTGAACACACGGATAATATATCAGTACCGTGTGAGCGCATGGGTAACCAGACCAAAATAAGTGTGAACCAATACCGTGTGAACGTACGGGTAACCAGGCCAAAATCTGTGCGAACGCACGAGTAACACGCTAGTACCGTGTAAACGCACGGGTAATCATTCCAAAATTCGTGCGAACGCACAAATTATTATTATTTTTTTGTATATTTAAATAAAATAAATGTAAAACTTATGTCGGTTGTACTACTGACTTTTTATTTTTTTTATATTTTAAACCATAGTAAAATTAGTTTTCTACTGATTTTCAACTAATTCTAATTTTGGATATTTATTTGTCCCATTTATCAAACTTTGTAAACCTTTTTATTATAACTCTATCAACCCTAAAAAAAGCAGTTTTTTTTTCCTATTTTCACAATTGTTTTTTTTACAAAGTATGTGTTTCATAGTTATTCTTAACAATAGTTGTTTTAAAAAACTTATATAATTATTTTCCAGTCCATTTTTTATTTTTTAGTTTTTAATTTTTCCAGTAATATTTTGATATTTTCTAATTTGTTTGAATTTGTATAACAAACTGGTGACAATTCCACGGTCCACAACGATACTCGTGTGAACGCACGAGTTCTGGTGCGGCCAAAAACCTTGTGAAAAGCACAAGATATTATATTTTTTTACAATTAAAGACAACAAAAATAAATATGTTTAATCTCAATTACTTTTTTTCTAATTTTTTCTATTTTTATTTTGTCTCTTTTAATTTCATCTATACACCCATTATTATAACTACTACTCTATATGAAATAACTTTAATTTTTAATTATTTTTAGCACGATTGTTTTTTATTGGGTGTATTATAACTACACCCATTATTAATTTTTTATCTGGTTATTCCATTTTTTTACAATAAAGAAAATAAAAGAAATATATTTAAAATAACGTATGAATCCAAACACGAGAAAAATGTGTTGTTTTTTTATTTATTTATCTATGTAACAATTTTGTTTTTTTTTTAAATATGTCTATTTTGCACAATTGTTTTTTTAATCTAAATTGGAGTTTAAAATTATTTCTTAATAATGATTGATTTAATTAATTTATATATTTATCTTTTACTACTTTTTTTTTCCTATTTTATAATTAAATTAAAATATTTTCTATTTTATTTAAATTTTAAAACCAAACTGATGACATATCCGCGATCCACACCAGAACCCGTGCGGACGCACGGGTTTCCCACTAGTTATAAAAATAATTAAACACGTAAATTATTGATAACATAAGAGGTTTATCATTACAATGAGTTGATCTAAACAAATAAGATGGTTAACACAAATTTGGGAAAATTCATCTAAAGAGACTTAATCTAGAGAAATTAGCCCCTAATCCTTAGGAAATTCATTTAAAAATTAAAGAAAAGAATGCAAATATATTTTACAATTGATGTGGAATGAATCCTTTGATGATCCACCACTAGGACTGGAAATGAGTCGAGTCGAGTCGAACTCGCCTTAGCTCAGCTCGACTCGTTAAGAATTAGTTCAGCTCAAATCTCGGTTCGAGTTCGATACGAACTTTTATTCCAGCTTAAAAGCCATTTTTTAAAGTTTATTTCATTTTTATATATTCGAAAATTTAAATTAATATTTTTTAAATAAGTAATATTGAAATAAAATAAAAGTTATGAGTATGGAATTTAACTTTGTTTCAAAAATCTACAAATTCAAAAACTACACAATTAGCTGTTGCTCTGATAATACGGGCAGAACCCAATACTTTATTTTCCAAATACCTTCTACTGCTGCCATAGTTGCAAAAGCCCAACAAGCTCCTACAACACAAACATTAATATATGATACAAATCTCAAGTTATGGTTTGCTTCATAATAGCTTACAAAAAAATTAGCATAAGAAATAGGGTTATTTTATTTACCACATTCTTTTTGATCTTTAACGTAGGTGACCGCTCCTAGCTCTCTCCAGTCTATATAATCTGGAATGATTCCGATGGGGTAAATCGTTTGCTGATATTCAAAGAGAATTATGACTTCATTGAAAAGTTTAACAGTGAAGGAAACCACTCTTACTGGCTTGACTATGATGAATATTCTGATTTTACCGATGAAGAGATTCAAGCTTTACATAGTGAGAGTCATGAGTATCGTGGGAATTTCACAGACGAGTTCGATTTCGATTCCCACGATACTCATGAGTGTCACAATGTAAAGCGTGAATCTCTTCATCGTTTAAATCAGAATATTCATCATAGTCAAGCCAGTAAGAGTGGTTTCCTTCACTGCTAAACTTTTCAATGAAGTCATAATTCTCTTTGAATATCAGCAAACGTTTTACCGCCTCAGAATTATTTGTATATGTGATTCCATAATTCATCCTCCATTGGATGTATGCATCACCGAACAAAGAACCATTATCCATTCCAAACACTTCACCGACCGAAGAACCATTATCCATTCCAAACACACTTGGAAATCCCCATGGCCACAAGATGATGATGCAAAGACAAACAAGTTGCTTCATTTGTTTAGGATGGCTAGTTATAGAACAAAATGTATGGAAAACGATTTGAATAAAATGAACACAAATACAACAATTTATAGAATTCAAATTCAACAAATTAAAAATAAAATTATATTCTTTAATGTATATATTTATTTATGTCAATAGATTTTAATTTTTATTTATGAAAGAGAAAAAGAAGAAAATACTTTTATTACAAGTTCAATTTTCAAAGCATCCCTTTCATCGTTTACAAACAAATATCTACCATATAAGAAAATTTGGTACCAATGAAAACACTTTTTTAACCTTTGCCCTTCTTCCGACACATCACCAAAATGAGGGCATTTTATGTCTAAAAAATACTTTTTCCAACTAATGATGTTATATACTTCTACTTCAATTACATAGTTGGTGTTTTTTCTGTCTTTGATCATTAGATTTGAATGGATTGATGATGTCACTTGGTCCTAATTAAACTACTTTTACTCTTTTCTCTTCTATTAAGATCTAATTTAATTTGAATTTCATAATTTGAAAGAATTTACAATCTCTGTCTCCTCGTCCTTTCCTCTCTCTCTCTCTCTCTCTCTCTCTCTCTCTCTCTCTCTCTCTCTCTCTCTCTCTCTCTCTCTTCTCTTCTCTCTCTCATTCCCCCTATTCTCTTTCTCTTCATTCATTTTGGAGGATGTAATAAGAGACAATAAGCAAAAAAGGCACCGTGACGGGTAATTTCCTCAGATATGTGTTTTATCTTTTATTTTGTTTATTATGGCTTAAGCATGCTTTCTCAAATAGTTCATCCCGTCGTTTTGAAATGGATACTAAATTTCATCCTACTGCTACTGATGTTGTTGTTCTACTTTCTTTTCTTCTTCGTCTTTCCATTTTCGTTGTTGTTGTTCTACTATTGACAGGTGGCATAGATGGTAGAGGTTGTGTGTTCTACTATATGAGGGAATAATTGCTATTTTGTGTATCTCTAATGTTGAATACTATATGTATCTTGCATATCAATGACGAATCCTTGTGGTGGCTCGACCCGAAAGGATTTTCAGTCAAAGGATTTTCAGATGTACATCCACGATATTCGAAGTTTATCCCAACTTAAATCGCTTTATTTTAATTAGAATTTAATTTTTTTCTTTCACGTTTTCGATATTTATTCGCCATGAAATAGGTTTTGGAGAATTTGAGAATTTTCTCTTCACTTTGGATCATTAGCTTAGTATAATCACATCTCACTCAGTTTTGTATCTCATGCTTTTTTTCTGTTGTTATTCCAATCTTAATCTCATGCTTTTTTTCTGTTGTTATTCCAATCTTATGTTCTGTAATATCAGGATTCACAAAGAATGTCTGAACAGAAGCTTCGGCAACCGCCTCAGCAGCTTCGTCGTCAAAACATAACCAATGACTCAAGGTAGATGTTGTTGAATTTGAGGTACTGATTAACATTTCTTTTGTAACATAACCAACGAGCTGATGCAAGTTGTTTGTTGTTTTGCTACAGGTGTGTTTGATCTGTTACACGTTCCTGCCGTTGTTTCAAATCGCTTGAATGGTGTCGAATATCACATGAGTTTGTGTTCGAACATCAATTGCAGTGTAAATCATAGTGAACTATCTTAGCTGACTATAACTTTCGTGTTTCAGTTTACCGATTTAATGCATGTTTGAGCTTGCCCTCCATGTGTTTGATGAAAAACAGGAATGACACAGTGGTTGTTGTTGCTGCGTTTCATGGTCTGAGGATTGAAAGACCCGGTCAGGATCTCTAAGGTTTATGTGAAGTTTGAGAGCAGCAGAGCACGGGTTGATCCCGGTATTCGAAATTGCGAGAAGTAGGGAAAATTAGAGGTTGTCAAACAAATTTTTCAATTTTTTTATTTCATTCGTTCTCCAAGTGGCTTCTGCATTTATCTCTCTGATTTTACTCATGTTATGGTGTTATGGTCTCCTGAATGACAGAGGGTAGTAAGCACAATATGGCCAAAAACATATTGAAGCACTTAAGTAAAGCTTGGAGTTGTTGGAAGGAAAATGTTCCTTTGAAGGTAATTTAGGAAACATGTGTTTCTGTTAAGGCCATAAGAATTTGTAGGATTGTCCTAGATATCCAACAACTACAGAATATGTTCATAGAAAAGAGAAATAAACAACCACCGTATATGCATGTTCTTAATAAGTAAATAAAATACAATAAAAATAGTGCAAGTCTAGTTCAAAAATGTTATTTTTTTAAATTTATGAAAAGCCAGACTTTCTTAATTATCAACTGCCACTAGGTATTATTTTTGTATGATGTTCATTGTTAGTAACAAATGCATAATTTGGGCATTGTATTATTTACAGTTGTTAATTAAGAGCAGTTTACTGTTAACAGAGCAAATTGGAGTTCCAGTTGAGACTTCAAGAGTTCATACAAATGGTAAGAACTGAAAACAATTTAAGAAGCATATGCTAAGAAGTATCTTGTGCCATGGGGAGACACCCACATGCAAGAACTGCAGCGAGTCCTTGCAACACTGGCTTTTGTGTAATTTTTATATTTGTGAAATTGCTATATTTGTGTATCCTCTAATCAAGGAATACTACAACCCTTATTTCATGCTATTTAAATACATTATGTTTTGTTACAACCTGCTTGCATTGTTTTAACATGGCATCAGTTATGAAACTTGGCTTTTTCATCAATAAAAAACATATAATGATGAGGAGTACACACTTATTATTCGTTGTAAATTTTCCTATATGTCCAGGAAAAATATTTAATCTGCACAACCTAATTATGTGGCTGACCACAACATTCTTAATCGTTGCTATATTTTAAAGGAGCATTTATTTTGTAACATTTTTTTAACGTTATTATGCAACACAACTCTTGACTATAACGACCGTGTGCTTCAAAAGAATTTTCAGTAGCACAACTCTTTCGTATAACTGTCGTGTGCTTTAGAAGTAAATGATTTTTTTAATCATGCTGTTGAAATCTTTCAACTAAAAATTTTGGACACATACTTTCCAACACAAAAACTTCTATGGATTTATAATCATGGACTTTCTCTTTAAACCATATGTGATATGACTGCACCTCTTTTCCATACGCAAGATCACCTTGAGACTTTCAAAATAGTTTTAAGATACTTTTTATATTGCTTTTGCAACAGTAAACCTACCAACTTCCTATACACAAAGACAGAAAGACATGATGGCGTAAAGACATGATGGCGTGTGGGCATGGCCATATGTGGGGACCACAAAATTGAAGACTATTTTTTTATGCATTTTATTATTAAAAAACTCTTTTTATCATTGTACTATGCATTTTATATATACTATAATATTTGTCTTATTTATAAAACAATTTAAAATTATTTCATAATGCAACTGTATTTAAATTTTAATAATGCAAATCCAATTATGCTTTTGAGACAGTCATCAATGTTTTATTTAATAAAAAATGTATGATTGAAATACTCACAAAATATTCACATGATAACCTCATAAATGAACTTGCGCATAATTAGAATCCCCCATCTAAATTTGTGATTCTCATTCAAAAATATTTACATTTCTAATATTTATTAGAAACCTCCAGGAAAAAAATAAGATTAAATATTCATATATTTATATAGAGGAACAACTTTACTATTAATTCAAATATTTTTAAATACGGAAAAAACATTACTATTGATTCAAATATTTTTATAAATATTATTAAAATAAAAAAATATTTATATACAAGAAAAAAAATACATTGTTGAATGAAATATTTGTATATAAGGAAATAACTTTACTACTGATGTAAAATAATTTTTCTAAAGCATTTTTATTTTTCTTTGAAAAATATGACTTTCTTTTATAAATAATTAATAATTTTGTTTTTCGTATTAACATTTTTATTATATTTTAAAAACATAAGCGTGCGTACCACACCAGTACCGTGTGAACACACGGATAATATATCAGTACCGTGTGAGCGCACGGGTAACCAGACCAAAATAAGTGTGAACCAATACCGTGTGAACGTACGGGTAACCAGGCCAAAATCTGTGCGAACGCACGAGTAACACGCTAGTACCGTGTAAACGCACGGGTAATCATTCCAAAATTCGTGCGAACGCACAAATTATTATTATTTTTTTGTATATTTAAATAAAATAAATGTAAAACTTATGTCAGTTGTACTGCTGACTTTTTATTTTTTTATATTTTAAACCATAGTAAAATTAGTTTTCTACTGATTTTCAACTAATTCTAATTTTGGATATTTATTTGTCCCATTTATCAAACTTTGTAAACCTTTTTATTATAACTCTATCAACCCTAAAAAAAAGCAGTTTTTTTTCTTCCTATTTTCACAATTGTTTTTTTTACAAAGTATGTGTTTCATAGTTATTCTTAACAATAGTTGTTTTAAAAAACTTATATAATTATTTTCCAGTCCATTTTTTATTTTTTAGTTTTTAATTTTTCCAGTAATATTTTGATATTTTCTAATTTGTTTGAATTTGTATAACAAACTGGTGACAATTCCACGGTCCACAACGATACTCGTGTGAACGCACGAGTTCTGGTGCGGCCAAAAACCTTGTGAAAGGCACAAGATATTATATTTTTTTACAATTAAAGACAACAAAAATAAATATGTTTAATCTCAATTACTTTTTTTCTAATTTTTTCTATTTTTATTTTGTCTCTTTTAATTTCATCTATACACCCATTATTATAACTACTACTCTATATGAAATAACTTTAATTTTTAATTATTTTTAGCACGATTATTTTTTATTGGGTGTATTATAACTACACCCATTATTAATTTTTTATCTGGTTATTCCATTTTTTTACAATAAAGAAAATAAAAGAAATATATTTAAAATAACGTATGAATCCAAACACGAGAAAAATGTGTTGTTTTTTTATTTATTTATATATCTATCAATTTTGTTTTTTTTTAAATATGTGTATTTTTCACAATTGTATTTTTTATCTAAATTGGAGTTTAAAATTATTTCTTAATAATGATTGATTTAATTAATTTATATATTTATCTTTTACTACTTTTTTTTTCCTATTTTATAATTAAATTAAAATATTTTCTATTTTATTTAAATTTTAAAACCAAACTGATGACATATCCGCGATCCACACCAGAACCCGTGCGGACGCACGGGTTTCCCACTAGTTATAAAAATAATTAAACACGTAAATTATTGATAACATAAGAGGTTTATCATTACAATGAGTTGATCTAAACAAATAAGATGGTTAACACAAATTTGGGAAAATTCATCTAAAGAGACTTAATCTAGAGAAATTAGCCCCTAATCCTTAGGAAATTCATGGAAAAATTAAAGAAAAGAATGCAAATAAATTTTACAATTGATGTGGAATGAATCCTTTGATGATCCACCACTAGGACTGGAAATGAGTCGAGTCGAGTCGAACTCACCTTAGCTCAGCTCGACTCGTTAAGAATTAGTTCAGCTCAAATCTCGGTTCGAGTTCGATACGAACTTTTATTCCAGCTTAAAAGCCATTTTTTAAAGTTTATTTCATTTTTATATATTCGAAAATTTAAATTAATATTTTTTAAATAAGTAAATATTGAAATAAAATAAAAGTTATGAGTATGGAATTTAACTTTGTTTCAAAAATCTACTAATTCAAAAACTACACAATTAGTTGTTGCTCTGATAATACGGGCAGAACCCAATACTTTATTTTCCAAATACCTTCTACTGCTGCCACAGTTGCAAAAGCCCAACAAGCTCCTATAACACAAACATTAATATATGATACAAATCTCAAGTTATGGTTTGCTTCATAATAGCTTACAAAAAAATTAGCATAAGAAATAGGGTTATTTTATTTACCACATTCTTTTTGATCTTTAACGTAGGTGACCGCTCCTAGCTCTCTCCAGTCTATATAATCTGGAATGATTCCGATGCGGTAAATCGTTTGCTGGTATTCAAAGAGAATTATGACTTCATTGAAAAGTTTAACAGTGAAGGAAACCACTCTTACTGGCTTGACTATGATGAATATTCTGATTTTACCGATGAAGAGATTCAAACTTTACATAGTGAGAGTCATGAGTATCGTGGGAATTTCACAGACGAGTTCGATTTCGATTCCCACGATACTCATGAGTGTCACAATGTAAAGCGTGAATCTCTTCATCGTTTAAATCAGAATATTCATCATAGTCAAGCCAGTAAGAGTGGTTTCCTTCACTGCTAAACTTTTCAATGAAGTCATAATTCCCTTTGAATATCAACAAACGTTTTACCGCCTCAGAATTAATTGTATATGTGATTCCATAATTCATCCTCCATTGGATGTATGCATCACCGAACAAAGAACCATTATCCATTCCAAACACTTCACCGACCGAAGAACCATTATCCATTCCAAACACACTTGGAAATCCCCATGGCCACAAGATGATGATGCAAAGACAAACAAGTTGCTTCATTTGTTTAGGATGGCTAGTTATAGAACAAAATGTAGGGAAAACGATTTGAATAAAATGAACACAAATACAACAATTTATAGAATTCAAATTCAACAAATTAAAAATAAAATTATATTCTTTAATGTATATATTTATTTATGTCAATAGATTTTAATTTTTATTTATGAAAGAGAAAAAGAAGAAAATACTTTTATTACAAGTTCAATTTTCAAAGCATCCCTTTCATCGTTTACAAACAAATATCTACCATATAAGAAAATTTGGTACCAATGAAAACACTTTTTTAACCTTTGCCCTTCTTCCGACACATCACCAAAATGTGGGCATTTTATGTCCAAAAAATACTTTTTCCAACTAATGATGTCATATACTTCTACTTCAATTACATAGTTGGTGTTTTTTTTGTCTTTGATCATTAGATTTGAATGGATTGATGATGTCACTTGGTCCTAATTAAACTACTTTTACTCTTTTCTCTTCTATTAAGATCTAATTTAATTTGAATTTCATAATTTGAAAGAATTTACAATCTCTGTCTCCTCGTCCTTTCCTCTCTCTCTCTCTCTCTCTCTCTCTCTCTCTCTCTCTCTTCCCTCTCTTACTTCTTCTCCTTCTCTTCATTCTGTTTCTCTCTTCTCTCTCTCATTCCCTCTATTCTCTGTCTCTTCATTCATTTTGGAGGATGTAATAAGAGACAATAAGCAAAAAAGGCACCGTGACGGGTAATTTCCTCAGATATGTGTTTTATCTTTTATTTTGTTTATTATGGCTTAAGCATGCTTTCTCAAATAGTTCATCCCGTCGTTTTGAAATGGATACTAAATTTCATCCTACTGCTACTGATGTTGTTGTTCTACTTTCTTTTCTTCTTCGTCTTTCCATTTTCGTTGTTGTTGTTCTACTATTGACAGGTGGCATAGATGGTAGAGGTTGTGTGTTCTACTATGTGAGGGAATAATTGCTATTTTGTGTATCTTTAATGTTGAATACTATATGTATCTTGTGTATCTTGCATATCAATGACGAATCCTTGTGGTGGCTCGACCCGAAAGGATTTTCAGTCAAAGGATTTTCAGATGTACATCCACGATATTCGAAGTTTATCCCAACTCAAATCGCTTTATTTTAATTAGAATTTAATTTTTTTCTTTCACGTTTTCGATATTTATTCGCCATGAAATAGGTTTTGGAGAATTTGAGAATTTTCTCTTCACTTTGGATCATTAGCTTAGTATAATCACATCTCACTCAGTTTTGTATCTCATGGTTTTTTTCTGTTGTTATTCCAATCTTAATCTCATGCTTTTTTTCGGTTGTTATTCCAATCTTATGTTCTGCAATATCAGGATTCACAAAGAATGTCTGAATAGAAGCTTCGGCAACCGCCTCAGCAGCTTCGTCGTCAAAACATAACCAATGACTCAAGGTAGATGTTCTTGAATTTGAGGTACTGATTAACATTTCTTTTTTAACATAACCAACGAGCTGATGAAAGTTGTTTGTTGTTTTGCTACAGGTGTGTTTGATCTGTTACACGTTCCTGCCGTTGTTTCAAATCGCTTGAATGGTGTCGAATATCACATGAGTTTGTGTTCGAACATCAATTACAGTGTAAATCATAGTGAACTATCTTAGCTGACTATAACTTTCGTGTTTCAATTTACCGATTTAATGCATGTTTGAGCTTGCCCTCCATGTGTTTGATGAAAAACAGGAATGACACAGTGGTTGTTGTTGCTGCATTTCATGGTCTGAGGATTGAAAGACCCGGTCAGGATCTCTAAGGTTTATGTGAAGCTTAAGAGCAGCAGAGCACGGGTTGATCCCGGTATTCGAAATTGTGAGAAGTTGGGAAAATTAGAGGTTGTCAAACAAATTTTTCAATTTTTTAATTTCATTCATTCTCTAAGTGGCTTATGCAGTTATCTCTCTGATTTTACTCATGCTATGGTGTTATGGTCTCCTGAATGACAGAGGGTAGTAAGCACAATACGGCCAAAAACATATTGAAGCACTTAAGTAAAGCTTGGAGTTGTTGGAAGGAAAATGTTCCTTGGAAGGTAATTTAGGAAACATGCGTTTCTGTTAAGGCCATAAGAATTTGTATGATTGTCCTAGTTATCCAACAACAATAGAATATGTTCATAGAAAAGAGAAATAAATAACCACCGTATATGCATGTTCTTAATAAGTAAATAAAATACAATAAAAATGGTGCAAGTCTGGTTCAAAAATGTTATTTTTTTAAATTGATGAAAAGCCAGACTTTCTTAATTATCAACTGCCACTAGGTATTATTTTTGTAAGATGTTCATTGTTGGTAACAAATGCATAATTTGGGCATTGTATTATTTACAGTTGTTAATTAAGAGCAGTTTACTGTTAACAGAGCAAATTGGAGTTCCAGTTGAGACTTCAAGAGTTCATACAAATGGTAAGAACTGAAAACAATTTAAGAAGCATATGCTAAGAAGTATCTTGTGCCATGGGGAGACACCCACATGCAAGAACTGCAGCGAGTCCTTGCAACACTGGCTTTTGTGTAATTTTTATATTTGTGAAATTGCTATATTTGTGTATCCTCTAATCAAGGAATACTACAACCCTTATTTCATGCTATTTTAATACATTATGTTTTGTTACAACCTGCTTGCATTGTTTTAACATGGCATCAGTTATGAAACTTGGCTTTTTCATCAATAAAAAACATATAATGATGAGGAGTACACATTTATTATTCGTTGTAAATTTTCCTATATGTCCAGGAAAAATATTTAATCTGCACAACCTAATTATGTGGCTGACCACAACATTCTTAATCGTTGCTATATTTTAAAGGAGCATTTATTTTGTAACATTTTTTTAACGTTATTATGCAACACAACTCTTGACTATAACGACCGTGTGCTTCAAAAGAATTTTCAGTAGCACAACTCTTTCGTATAACTGTCGTGTGCTTCAGAAGTAAATGATTTTTTTAATCATGCTGTTGAAATCTTTCAACTAAAAATTTTGGACACATACTTTCCAACACAAAAACTTCTATGGATTTATAATCATGGACTTTCTCTTTAAACCATATGTGATATGACTGCACCTCTTTTCCATACGCAAGATGACCTTGAGACTTTCAAAATAGTTTTAAGATACTTTTTATATTGCTTTTGCAACAGTAAACCTACCAACTTCCTATACACAAAGACAGAAAGACATGATGGCGTGTGGGCATGGCCATATGTGGGGACCACAAAATTGAAGACTATTTTTTTATGCATTTTATTATTAAAAAACTCTTTTTATCATTGTACTATGCATTTTATATATACTATAATATTTGTCTTATTTATAAAACAATTTAAAATTATTTCATAATGCAAATGTATTTAAATTTTAATAATGCAAATCCAATTATGCTTTTGAGACAGTCATCAATGTTTTATTTAATAAAAAATGTATGATTGAAATACTCACAAAATATTCACATGATAACCTCATAAATGAACTTGCGCATAATTAGAATCCCCCATCTAAATTTGTGATTCTCATTCAAAAATATTTACATTTCTAATATTTATTAGAAACCTCCAGGAAAAAAATAAGATTAAATATTCATATATTTATATAGAGGAACAACTTTACTATTAATTCAAATATTTTTAAATACGGAAAAAACATTACTATTGATTCAAATATTTTTATAAATATTATTAAAATAAAAAATATTTATATACGAGAAAAAAAATACATTGTTGAATGAAATATTTGTATATACGGAAATAACTTTACTACTGATGTAAAATAATTTTTCTAAAGCATTTTTATTTTTCTTTGAAAAATATGACTTTCTTTTATAAATAATTAATAATTTTGTTTTTCGTATTAACATTTTTATTATATTTTAAAAACATAAGCGTGCGTACCACACCAGTACCGTGTGAACACACGGATAATATATCAGTACCGTGTGAGCGCACGGGTAACCAGACCAAAATAAGTGTGAACCAATACCGTGTGAACGTACGGGTAACCAGGCCAAAATCTGTGCGAACGCACGAGTAACACGCTAGTACCGTGTAAACGCACGGGTAATTATTCCAAAATTCGTGCGAACGCACAAATTATTATTATTTTTTTGTATATTTAAATAAAATAAATGTAAAACTTATGTCAGTTGTACTACTGACTTTTTATTTTTTTATATTTTAAACCATAGTAAAATTAGTTTTCTACTGATTTTCAACTAATTCTAATTTTGGATATTTATTTGTCCCATTTATCAAACTTTGTAAACCTTTTTATTATAACTCTATCAACCCTAAAAAAAGCAGTTTTTTTTTCCTATTTTCACAATTGTTTTTTTTACAAAGTATGTGTTTCAAAGTTATTCTTAACAATAGTTGTTTTAAAAAACTTATATAATTATTTTCCAGTCCATTTTTTACTTTTTAGTTTTTAATTTTTCCAGTAATATTTTGATATTTTCTAATTTGTTTGAATTTGTATAACAAACTGGTGACAATTCCACGGTCCACAACGATACTCGTGTGAACGCACGAGTTCTGGTGCGGCCAAAAACCTTGTGAAAAGCACAAGATATTATATTTTTTTACAATTAAAGACAACAAAAATAAATATGTTTAATCTCAATTACTTTTTTTCTAATTTTTTCTATTTTTATTTTGTCTCTTTTAATTTCATCTATACACCCATTATTATAACTACTACTCTATATGAAATAACTTTAATTTTTAATTATTTTTAGCACGATTGTTTTTTATTGGGTGTATTATAACTACACCCATTATTAATTTTTTATCTGGTTATTCCATTTTTTTACAATAAAGAAAATAAAAGAAATATATTTAAAATAACGTATGAATCCAAACACGAGAAATATGTGTTGTTTTTTTATTTATTTATATATCTAACAATTTTGTTTTTTTTTAAATATGTCTATTTTGCACAATTGTTTTTTTTTATCTAAATTGGTGTTTAAAATTATTTCTTAATAATGATTGATTTAATTAATTTATATATTTATCTTTTACTACTTTTTTTTCCTATTTTATAATTAAATTAAAATATTTTCTATTTTATTTAAATTTTAAAACCAAACTGATGACATATCCGCGATCCACACCAGAACCCGTGCGGACGCACGGGTTTCCCACTAGTTATAAAAATAATTAAACACGTAAAATTATTGATAACATAAGAGGTTTATCATTACAATGAGTTGATCTAAACAAATAAGATGGTTAACGCAAATTTGGGAAAATTCATCTAAAGAGACTTAATCTAGAGAAATTAGCCCCTAATCCTTAGGAAATTCATGGAAAATTTAAAGAAAAGAATGCAAATAAATTTTACAATTGATGTGGAATGAATCCTTTGATGATCCACCACTAGGGCTGGAAATGAGTCGAGTCGAGTCGAACTCGCCTTAGCTCAGCTCGACTCGTTAAGAATTAGTTCAGCTCAAATCTCGGTTCGAGTTCGATACGAACTTTTATTCCAGCTTAAAAGCCATTTTTTAAAGTTTATTTCATTTTTATATATTCGAAAATTTAAATTAATATTTTTTAAATAAGTAAATATTGAAATAAAATAAAAGTTATGAGTATGGAATTTAACTTTGTTTCAAAAATCTACTAATTCAAAAACTACACAATTAGCTGTTGCTCTGATAATACGGGCAGAACCCAAAACTTTATTTTCCAAATACCTTCTACTGCTGCCACAATTGCTAAAGCCCAACAAGCTCCTACAACACATACATTCATATATGATACAAATCTCAAGTTATGGTTTGCTTCATAATAGCTTACAAAAAAATTAGCATAAGAAATAGGGTTATTTTATTTACCACATTCTTTTTGATCTTTAACGTAGGTGACCGCTCCTAGCTCTCTCCAGTCTATATAATCTGGAATGATTCCGATGCGGTAAATCGTTTGCTGATATTCAAAGAGAATTATGACTTCATTGAAAAGTTTAACAGTGAAGGAAACCACTCTTACTGGCTTGACTATGATGAATATTCTGATTTTACCGATGAAGAGATTCAAGCTTTACATAGTGAGAGTCATGAGTATCGTGGGAATTTCACAGACGAGTTCGATTTCGATTCCCACGATACTCATGAGTGTCACAATGTAAAGCGTGAATCTCTTCATCGTTTAAATCAGAATATTCATCATAGTCAAGCCAGTAAGAGTGGTTTCCTTCACTGCTAAACTTTTCAATGAAGTCATAATTCTCTTCGAATATCAGCAAACATTTTACCGCCTCAGAATTATTTGTATATGTGATTCCATAATTCATCCTCCATTGGATGTATGCATCACCGAACAAAGAACCATTATCCATTCCAAACACTTCACCGACCGAAGAACCATTATCCATTCCAAACCCACTTGGAAATCCCCATGGCCACAAGATGATGATGCAAAGACAAACAAGTTGCTTCATTTGTTTAGGATGGCTAGTTATAGAACAAAATGTAGGGAAAACGATTTGAATAAAATGAACACAAATACAACAATTTATAGAATTCAAATTCAACAAATTAAAAATAAAATTATATTCTTTAATGTATATATTTATTTATGTCAATAGATTTTAATTTTTATTTATGAAAGAGAAAAAGAAGAAAATACTTTTATTACAAGTTCAATTTTCAAAGCATCCCTTTCATCGTTTACAAACAAATATCTACCATATAAGAAAATTTGGTACCAATGAAAACACTTTTTTAACCTTTGCCCTTCTTCCGACACATCACCAAAATGAGGGCATTTTATGTCCAAAAAATACTTTTTCCAACTAATGATGTCATATACTTCTACTTCAATTACATAGTTGGTGTTTTTTTTGTCTTTGATCATTAGATTTGAATGGATTGATGATGTCACTTGGTCCTAATTAAACTACTTTTACTCTTTTCTCTTCTATTAAGATCTAATTTAATTTGAATTTCATAATTTGAAAGAATTTACAATCTCTGTCTCCTCGTCCTTTCCTCTCTCCCTCTCTCTCTCTCTCTCTCTCTCTCTTCCCTCTCTTACTTCTTCTCCTTCTCTTCATTCTGTTTCTCTCTTCTCTCTCTCATTCCCCCTATTCTCTTTCTCTTCATTCATTTTGGAGGATGTAATAAGAGACAATAAGCAAAAAAGGCACCGTGACGGGTAATTTCCTCAGATATGTGTTTTATCTTTTATTTTGTTTATTATGGCTTAAGCATGCTTTCTCAAATAGTTCATCCCGTCGTTTTGAAATGGATACTAAATTTCATCCTACTGCTACTGATGTTGTTGTTCTACTTTCTTTTCTTCTTCGTCTTTCCATTTTCGTTGTTGTTGTTCTACTATTGACAGGTGGCATAGATGGTAGAGGTTGTGTGTTCTACTATATGAGGGAATAATTGCTATTTTGTGTATCTTTAATGTTGAATACTATATGTATCTTGTGTATCTTGCATATCAATGACGAATCCTTGTGGTGGCTCGACCCGAAAGGATTTTCAGTCAAAGGATTTTCAGATGTACATCCACGATATTTGAAGTTTATCCCAACTCAAATCGCTTTATTTTAATTAGAATTTAATTTTTTTCTTTCACGTTTTCGATATTTATTCGCCATGAAATAGGTTTTGGAGAATTTGAGAATTTTCTCTTCACTTTGGATCATTAGCTTAGTATAATCACATCTCACTCAGTTTTGTATCTCATGCTTTTTTTCTGTTGTTATTCCAATCTTAATCTCATGCTTTTTTTCGGTTGTTATTCCAATCTTATGTTCTGCAATATCAGGATTCACAAAGAATGTCTGAACAGAAGCTTCGGCAACCGCCTCAGCAGCTTCGTCGTCAAAACATAACCAATGACTCAAGGTAGATGTTGTTGAATTTGAGGTACTGATTAACATTTCTTTTGTAACATAACCAACGAGCTGATGAAAGTTGTTTGTTGTTTTGCTTCAGGTGTCTTTGATCTGTTACACGTTCCTGCCGTTGTTTCAAATCGCTTGAATGGTGTCGAATATCACATGAGTTTGTGTTCGAACATCAATTGCAGTGTAAATCATAGTGAACTATCTTAGCTGATTATAACTTTCGTGTTTCAGTTTACCGATTTAATGCATGTTTGAGCTTGCCCTCCATGTGTTTGATGAAAAACAGGAATGACACGGTGGTTGTTGTTGCTGCGTTTCATGGTCTGAGGATTGAAAGACCCGGTCAGGATCTCTAAGGTTTATGTGAAGCTTGAGAGCAGCAGAGCACGGGTTGATCCCGGTATTCGAAATTGCGAGAAGTAGGGAAAATTAGAGGTTGTCAAACAAATTTTTCAATTTCTTTATTTCATTCATTCTCCAAGTGGCTTCTGCATTTATCTCTCTGATTTTACTCATGTTATGGTGTTATGGTCTCCTGAATGACAGAGGGTAGTAAGCACAATATGGCCAAAAACATATTGAAGCACTTAAGTAAAGCTTGGAGTTGTTGGAAGGAAAATGTTCCTTGGAAGGTAATTTAGGAAACATGCGTTTCTGTTAAGGCCATAAGAATTTGTAGGATTGTCCTAGATATCCAACAACTATAGAATATGTTCATAGAAAAGATAAATAAACAACCACAGTATATGCATGCTCTTAATAAGTAAATAAAATACAATAAAAATAGTGCAAGTCTAGTTCAAAAATGTTATTTTTTTAAATTGATGAAAAGCCAGACTTTCTTAATTATCAACTGCCACTAGGTATTATTTTTGTATGATGTTCATTGTTGGTAACAAATGCATAATTTGGGCATTGTATTATTTACAGTTGTTAATTAAGAGCAGTTTACTGTTAACAGAGCAAATTGGAGTTCCAGTTGAGACTTCAAGAGTTCATACAAATGGTAAGAACTGAAAACAATTTAAGAAGCATATGCTAAGAAGTATCTTGTGCCATGGGGAGACACCCACATGCAAGAACTGCAGCGAGTCCTTGCAACACTGGCTTTTGTGTAATTTTTATATTTGTGAAATTGCTATATTTGTGTATCCTCTAATCAAGGAATACTACAACCCTTATTTCATGCTATTTTAATACATTATGTTTTGTTACAACCTGCTTGCATTGTTTTAACATGGCATCAGTTATGAAACTTGGCTTTTTCATCAATAAAAAACATATAATGATGGGGAGTACACATTTATTATTCGTTGTAAATTTTCCTATATGTCCAGGAAAAATATTTATTCTGCACAACCTAATTATGTGGTTGACCACAACATTCTTAATCGATTCTATATTTTAAAGGACCATTTATTTTGTAACATTTTTTTAATGTTATTATGCAACACAACTCTTGACTATAACGACCGTGTGCTTCAAAAGAATTTTCAGTAGCACAACTCTTTCGTATAACTGTCGTGTGCTTCAGAAGTAAATGATTTTTTTAATCATGCTGTTGAAATCTTTCAACTAAAAATTTTGGACACATACTTTCCACCCCAAAACTTCTATGGATTTATAATCATGGACCTTCTCTTTAAACCATATGTGATATGACTACACCTCTTTTCCATACGCAAGATCACCTTGAGACTTTCAAAATAGTTTTAAAATACTTTTTATATTGCTTTTGCAACAGTAAACCTACCAACTTCTTATACACAAAGACAGAAAGACATGATGGCAGAAAGACATGATGGCAGAAAGACATGATGGCGTGTGGGCATGGCCATATGTGGGGACCACTAAATTGAAGACTATTTTTTTATGCATTTTATTATTAAAAAACTCTTTTTATCATTGTACTATGCATTTTATATATACTATAATATTTGTCTTATTTATAAAGCAATTTAAAATTATTTCATAATGCAAATGTATTTAAATTTTAATAATGCAAATCCAATTATGCTTTTGAGACAGTCATCAATGTTTTATTTAATAAAAAATGTATGATTGAAATACTCACAAAATATTCACATGATAACCTCATAAATGAACTTGCGCATAATTAGAATCCCCCATCTAAATTTGTGATTCTCATTCAAAAATATTTACATTTCTAATATTTATTAGAAACCTCCAGGAAAAAAATAAGATTAAATATTCATATATTTATATAGAGGAACAACTTTACTATTAATTCAAATATTTTTAAATACGGAAAAAACATTACTATTGATTCAAATATTTTTATAAATCTTATTAAAATAAAAAAATATTTATATACGAGAAAAAAAATACATTGTTGAATGAAATATTTGTATATACGGAAATAACTTTACTACTGATGTAAAATAATTTTTCTAAAGCATTTTTATTTTTCTTTGAAAAATATGACTTTCTTTTATAAATAATTAATAATTTTGTTTTTCGTATTAACATTTTTATTATATTTTAAAAACATAAGCGTGCGTACCACACCAGTACCGTGTGAACACACGGATAATATATCAGTACCGTGTGAGCGCACGGGTAACCAGACCAAAATAAGTGTGAACCAATACCGTGTGAACGTACGGGTAACCAGGCCAAAATCTGTGCGAACGCACGAGTAACACGCTAGTACCGTGTAAACGCACGGGTAATCATTCCAAAATTCGTGCGAACGCACAAATTATTATTATTTTTTTGTATATTTAAATAAAATAAATGTAAAACTTATGTCAGTTGTACTACTGACTTTTTATTTTTTTATATTTTAAACCATAGTAAAATTAGTTTTCTACTGATTTTCAACTAATTCTAATTTTGGATATTTATTTGTCCCATTTATCAAACTTTGTAAACCTTTTTATTATAACTCTATCAACCCTAAAAAAAGCAGTTTTTTTTCCTATTTTCACAATTGTTTTTTTTACAAAGTATGTGTTTCATAGTTATTCTTAACAATAGTTGTTTTAAAAAACTTATATAATTATTTTCCAGTCCATTTTTTATTTTTTAGTTTTTAATTTTTCCAGTAATATTTTGATATTTTCTAATTTGTTTGAATTTGTATAACAAACTGGTGACAATTCCACGGTCCACAACGATACTCGTGTGAACGCACGAGTTCTGGTGCGGCCAAAAACCTTGTGAAAAGCACAAGATATTATATTTTTTTACAATTAAAGACAACAAAAATAAATATGTTTAATCTCAATTACTTTTTTTCTAATTTTTTCTATTTTTATTTTGTCTCTTTTAATTTCATCTATACACCCATTATTATAACTACTACTCTATATGAAATAACTTTAATTTTTAATTATTTTTAGCACGATTGTTTTTTATTGGGTGTATTATAACTACACCCATTATTAATTTTTTATCTAGTTATTCCATTTTTTTACAATAAAGAAAATAAAAGAAATATATTTAAAATAACGTATGAATCCAAACACGAGAAATATGTGTTGTTTTTTTATTTATTTATATATCTAACAATTTTGTTTTTTTTTAAATATGTCTATTTTGCACAATTGTTTTTTTTTTATCTAAATTGGTGTTTAAAATTATTTCTTAATAATGATTGATTTAATTAAATTATATATTTATCTTTTACTACTTTTTTTTCCTATTTTATAATTAAATTAAAATATTTTCTATTTTATTTAAATTTTAAAACCAAACTGATGACATATCCGCGATCCACACCAGAACCCGTGCGGACGCACGGGTTTCCCACTAGTTATAAAAATAATTAAACACGTAAAATTATTGATAACATAAGAGGTTTATCATTACAATGAGTTGATCTAAACAAATAAGATGGTTAACGCAAATTTGGGAAAATTCATCTAAAGAGACTTAATCTAGAGAAATTAGCCCCTAATCCTTAGGAAATTCATGGAAAAATTAAAGAAAAGAATGCAAATAAATTTTACAATTGATGTGGAATGAATCCTTTGATGATCCACCACTAGGGCTGGAAATGAGTCGAGTCGAGTCGAACTCGCCTTAGCTCAGCTCGACTCGTTAAGAATTAGTTCAGCTCAAATCTCGGTTCGAGTTCGATACGAACTTTTATTCCAGCTTAAAAGCCATTTTTTAAAGTTTATTTCATTTTTATATATTCAAAAATTTAAATTAATATTTTTTAAATAAGTAAATATTGAAATAAAATAAAAGTTATGAGTATGGAATTTAACTTTGTTTCAAAAATCTACTAATTCAAAAACTACACAATTAGCTGTTGCTCTGATAATACGGGCAGAACCCAATACTTTATTTTCCAAATACCTTCTACTGCTGCCACAATTGCAAAAGCCCAACAAGCTCCTACAACACAAACATTCATATATGATACAAATCTCAAGTTATGGTTTGCTTCATAATAGCTTACAAAAAAATTAGCATAAGAAATAGGGTTATTTTATTTACCACATTCTTTTTGATCTTTAACGTAGGTGACCGCTCCTAGCTCTCTCCAGTCTATATAATCTGGAATGATTCCGATGCAGTAAATCGTTTGCTGATATTCAAAGAGAATTATGACTTCATTGAAAAGTTTAACAGTGAAGGAAACCACTCTTACTGGCTTGACTATGATGAATATTCTGATTTTACCGATGAAGAGATTCAAGCTTTACATAGTGAGAGTCATGAGTATCGTGGGAATTTCACAGACGAGTTCGATTTCGATTCCCACGATACTCATGAGTGTCACAATGTAAAGCGTGAATCTCTTCATCGTTTAAATCAGAATATTCATCATAGTCAAGCCAGTAAGAGTGGTTTCCTTCACTGCTAAACTTTTCAATGAAGTCATAATTCTCTTCGAATATCAGCAAACATTTTACCGCCTCAGAATTATTTGTATATGTGATTCCATAATTCATCCTCCATTGGATGTATGCATCACCGAACAAAGAACCATTATCCATTCCAAACACTTCACCGACCGAAGAACCATTATCCATTCCAAACCCACTTGGAAATCCCCATGGCCACAAGATGATGATGCAAAGACAAACAAGTTGCTTCATTTGTTTAGGATGGCTAGTTATAGAACAAAATGTAGGGAAAACGATTTGAATAAAATGAACACAAATACAACAATTTATAGAATTCAAATTCAACAAATTAAAAATAAAATTATATTCTTTAATGTATATATTTATTTATGTCAATAGATTTTAATTTTTATTTATGAAAGAGAAAAAGAAGAAAATACTTTTATTACAAGTTCAATTTTCAAAGCATCCCTTTCATCGTTTACAAACAAATATCTACCATATAAGAAAATTTGGTACCAATGAAAACACTTTTTTAACCTTTGCCCTTCTTCCGACACATCACCAAAATGAGGGCATTTTATGTCCAAAAAATACTTTTTCCAACTAATGATGTCATATACTTCTACTTCAATTACATAGTTGGTGTTTTTTTTGTCTTTGATCATTAGATTTGAATGGATTGATGATGTCACTTGGTCCTAATTAAACTACTTTTACTCTTTTCTCTTCTATTAAGATCTAATTTAATTTGAATTTCATAATTTGAAAGAATTTACAATCTCTGTCTCCTCGTCCTTTCCTCTCTCCCTCTCTCTCTCTCTCTCTCTCTCTCTTCCCTCTCTTACTTCTTCTCCTTCTCTTCATTCTGTTTCTCTCTTCTCTCTCTCATTCCCCCTATTCTCTTTCTCTTCATTCATTTTGGAGGATGTAATAAGAGACAATAAGCAAAAAAGGCACCGTGACGGGTAATTTCCTCAGATATGTGTTTTATCTTTTATTTTGTTTATTATGGCTTAAGCATGCTTTCTCAAATAGTTCATCCCGTCGTTTTGAAATGGATACTAAATTTCATCCTACTGCTACTGATGTTGTTGTTCTACTTTCTTTTCTTCTTCGTCTTTCCATTTTCGTTGTTGTTGTTCTACTATTGACAGGTGGCATAGATGGTAGAGGTTGTGTGTTCTACTATATGAGGGAATAATTGCTATTTTGTGTATCTTTAATGTTGAATACTATATGTATCTTGTGTATCTTGCATATCAATGACGAATCCTTGTGGTGGCTCGACCCGAAAGGATTTTCAGTCAAAGGATTTTCAGATGTACATCCACGATATTCGAAGTTTATCCCAACTCAAATCGCTTTATTTTAATTAGAATTTAATTTTTTTCTTTCACGTTTTCGATATTTATTCGCCATGAAATAGGTTTTGGAGAATTTGAGAATTTTCTCTTCACTTTGGATCATTAGCTTAGTATAATCACATCTCACTCAGTTTTGTATCTCATGCTTTTTTTCTGTTGTTATTCCAATCTTAATCTCATGCTTTTTTTCGGTTGTTATTCCAATCTTATGTTCTGCAATATCAGGATTCACAAAGAATGTCTGAACAGAAGCTTCGGCAACCGCCTCAGCAGCTTCGTCGTCAAAACATAACCAATGACTCAAGGTAGATGTTGTTGAATTTGAGGTACTGATTAACATTTCTTTTGTAACATAACCAACGAGCTGATGAAAGTTGTTTGTTGTTTTGCTTCAGGTGTCTTTGATCTGTTACACGTTCCTGCCGTTGTTTCAAATCTCTTGAATGGTGTCGAATATCACATGAGTTTGTGTTCGAACATCAATTGCAGTGTAAATCATAGTGAACTATCTTAGCTGATTATAACTTTCGTGTTTCAGTTTACCGATTTAATGCATGTTTGAGCTTGCCCTCCATGTGTTTGATGAAAAACAGGAATGACACGGTGGTTGTTGTTGCTGCGTTTCATGGTCTGAGGATTGAAAGACCCGGTCAGGATCTCTAAGGTTTATGTGAAGCTTGAGAGCAGCAGAGCACGGGTTGATCCCGGTATTCGAAATTGCGAGAAGTAGGGAAAATTAGAGGTTGTCAAACAAATTTTTCAATTTCTTTATTTCATTCATTCTCCAAGTGGCTTCTGCATTTATCTCTCTGATTTTACTCATGTTATGGTGTTATGGTCTCCTGAATGACAGAGGGTAGTAAGCACAATATGGCCAAAAACCTATTGAAGCACTTAAGTAAAGCTTGGAGTTGTTGGAAGGAAAATGTTCCTTGGAAGGTAATTTAGGAAACATGCGTTTCTGTTAAGGCCATAAGAATTTGTAGGATTGTCCTAGATATCCAACAACTATAGAATATGTTCATAGAAAAGATAAATAAACAACCACAGTATATGCATGCTCTTAATAAGTAAATAAAATACAATAAAAATAGTGCAAGTCTAGTTCAAAAATGTTATTTTTTTAAATTGATGAAAAGCCAGACTTTCTTAATTATCAACTGCCACTAGGTATTATTTTTGTATGATGTTCATTGTTGGTAACAAATGCATAATTTGGGCATTGTATTATTTACAGTTGTTAATTAAGAGCAGTTTACTGTTAACAGAGCAAATTGGAGTTCCAGTTGAGACTTCAAGAGTTCATACAAATGGTAAGAACTGAAAACAATTTAAGAAGCATATGCTAAGAAGTATCTTGTGCCATGGGGAGACACCCACATGCAAGAACTGCAGCGAGTCCTTGCAACACTGGCTTTTGTGTAATTTTTATATTTGTGAAATTGCTATATTTGTGTATCCTCTAATCAAGGAATACTACAACCCTTATTTCATGCTATTTTAATACATTATGTTTTGTTACAACCTGCTTGCATTGTTTTAACATGGCATCAGTTATGAAACTTGGCTTTTTCATCAATAAAAAACATATAATGATGGGGAGTACACATTTATTATTCGTTGTAAATTTTCCTATATGTCCAGGAAAAATATTTATTCTGCACAACCTAATTATGTGGTTGACCACAACATTCTTAATCGATTCTATATTTTAAAGGACCATTTATTTTGTAACATTTTTTTAATGTTATTATGCAACACAACTCTTGACTATAACGACCGTGTGCTTCAAAAGAATTTTCAGTAGCACAACTCTTTCGTATAACTGTCGTGTGCTTCAGAAGTAAATGATTTTTTTAATCATGCTGTTGAAATCTTTCAACTAAAAATTTTGGACACATACTTTCCACCCCAAAACTTCTATGGATTTATAATCATGGACCTTCTCTTTAAACCATATGTGATATGACTACACCTCTTTTCCATACGCAAGATCACCTTGAGACTTTCAAAATAGTTTTAAAATACTTTTTATATTGCTTTTGCAACAGTAAACCTACCAACTTCCTATACACAAAGACAGAAAGACATGATGGCAGAAAGACATGATGGCAGAAAGACATGATGGCGTGTGGGCATGGCCATATGTGGGGACCACTAAATTGAAGACTATTTTTTTATGCATTTTATTATTAAAAAACTCTTTTTATCATTGTACTATGCATTTTATATATACTATAATATTTGTCTTATTTATAAAGCAATTTAAAATTATTTCATAATGCAAATGTATTTAAATTTTAATAATGCAAATCCAATTATGCTTTTGAGACAGTCATCAATGTTTTATTTAATAAAAAATGTATGATTGAAATACTCACAAAATATTCACATGATAACCTCATAAATGAACTTGCGCATGATTAGAATCCCCATCTAAATTTGTGATTCTCATTCAAAAATATTTACATTTCTAATATTTATTAGAAACCTCCAGAAAAAAAAAAGATTAAATATTCATATATTTATATAGAGGAACAACTTTACTATTAATTCAAATATTTTTAAATACGGAAAAAACATTACTATTAATTCAAATATTTTTATAAATATTATTAAAATAAAAAAAAACATTTATATACGAGAAAAAAAATACATTGTTGAATGAAATATTTGTATATACGGAAATAACTTTACTACTGATGTAAAATAATTTTTCTAAAGCATTTTTATTTTTCTTTGAAAAATATGACTTTCTTTTATAAATAATTAATAATTTTGTTTTTCGTATTAACATTTTTATTATATTTTAAAAGCATAAGCGTGCGTACCACACCAGTATCGTTTGAACACACGGATAATATATCAGTACCGTGTGAGCGCACGGGTAACCAGACCAAAATAAGTGTGAACCAATACCGTGTGAATGTACGGGTAACCAGGCCAAAATCTGTGCGAACGCACGAGTAACACGCTAGTACCGTGTAAACGCACGGGTAATCATTCCAAAATTCGTGCGAACGCACAAATTTTTATTTTTTTTGTATATTTAAATAAAATAAATGTAAAACTTATGTCAGTTGTACTACTGACTTTTTATTTTTTTTTAAATTTTAAACCATAGTAAAATTAGTTTTCTACTGATTTTCAACTAATTCTAATTTTGGATATTTATTTGTCTCATTTATCAAACTTTATAAACTGTTTTATTATAACTCTATCAATCCTAAAAAAAGCATTTTTTTTCCTATTTTCACAATTGTTTTTTTACAAAGTATGTGTTTCATAGTTATTCTTAACAATAGTTGTTTTAAAAAACTTATATAATTATTTTCCAGTCCATTTTTTATTTTTTAGTTTTTAATTTTTAGTTTTTATTTTTTCCAATAATATTTTTATATTTTCTAATTTGTTTGAATTTGTATAACAAACTGGTGACAATTCCACGGTCCACAGCGATACTCGTGTGAACGCACGAGTTCTGGTGCGGCCAAAAACCTTGTGAAAAGCACAAGATATTATATTTTTTTACAATTAAAGACAACAAAAATAAATATGTTTAATCTCCATTACTTTTTTTCTAATTTTTTCTATTTTTATTTTGTCTCTTTTAATTTCATCTATACACCCATTATTATAACTACTACTCTATATGAAATAACTTTAATTTTTAATTGTTTTTAGCAGGATTGTTTTTTATTGGGTGTATTATAACTACACGCATTATTAATTTTTTATCGGTTATTCCATTTTTTTACAATTAAAGAAAATAAAAAAAATATATTTAAAATAATGTATGAATCCAAACAAGAGAAAAATGTGTTGTTTTTTATTTATTTATATATCTAACAATTTTGTTTTTTTTTAAATATGTCTATTTTGCACAATTGTTTTTTTCTAAATTGGTGTTTAAAATTATTTCTTAATAATGATTGATTTAATTAATTTATATATTTATCTTTGACTACTTTTTTTTTCCTATTTTATAATTAAATTAAAATATTTTCTATTTTATTTAAATTTTAAAACCAAACTGATGACATATCCGCGATCCACACCAGAACCCGTGCGGACGCACGGGTTTCCCACTAATTATAAAAATAATTAAACACGTAAAATTATTGATAACATAAGAGGTTTATCATTACAATGAGTAGATCTAAACAAATAAGATGGTTAACACAAATTTGGGAAAATTCATCTAAAGAGACTTAATCTAGAGAAATTAGCCACTAATCCTTAGGAAATTCATGGAAAAATTAAAGAAAAGAATGCAAATAAATTTTACAATTGATGTGGAATGAATCCTTTGATGATCCACCACTAGGGCTGGAAATGAGTCGAGTCGAGTCGAACTCGCCTTAACTCAGCTCGACTCGTTAAGAATTAGTTCAACTCAAATCTCGGTTCGAGTTCGCTACGAACTTTTATTCCAGCTTAAAAGTCATTTTTTAAAGTTTATTTCATTTTTATATATTTGAAAATTTAAATTAATATTTTTTAAATAAGTAAATATTGAAATAAAATAAAATTTATGAGTATGGAATTTAACTTTGTTTCAAAAATCTACTAATTCAAAAACTACACAATTAGCTATTGCTCTGATAATACGGGCATAACGCCATACTTTATTTTCCAAATACCTTCTAGTGCTGCCACAGTTGCAAAAGCCCAACAAGCTCCTACAACACAAACATTAATATATGATACAAATCTCAAGTTATGGTTTGCTTCATAATAGCTTACAAAAAAATTAACATAAGAAATAGGGTTATTTTATTTACCACATTCTTTTTGATCTTTAACGTAGGTGACCGTTCCCAGCTCTCTCCAGTCTATATAATCTGATTTAACCGATGAAGAGATTCCCGCTTTACATGGTGAGAGTCATGAGTATAGTGGGAATATCGATTCCGATTCCCACGATACTCATGACTCTCACCATGTAAGGCGTGCATCTCTTCATTGGTTAAATCAGAATATTCATCATAGCCAAGCCAGTAGGAGTGGTTTCCTTTACTGTTAAACTTTTCAATGAAATCATAATTCTCTTTGAATATCAGTAAACGTTTTACTGCCTCAGAACTATTTGCATATGTGATTCCATACTTCATCCTCCATTTGATGTATGCATCACCGAACGAAGAACCATTATCCATTCCAAACACTTCACCGACCGAAGAACCATTATCCATTCCAAACACACTTGGAAATCCCCATGGCCACAAGATGATGATGCAAAGACAAACAAGTTGCTTCATTTTTTTAGGATGGCTAGTTATAGAACAAAATGTAGGGAAAACGATTTGAATAAAATGAACACAAATACAACAATTTATAGTATTCAAATTCAGCAAATTAAAAATAAAATTATATTCTTCAATGTATATATTTATTTATGTCAATAGATTTTTATTTTTATTTATGAAAGAGAAAAAGAAAAAAAAACTTTTATTACAAGTTCAATCCTCAAAGCATCCCTTTCATCGTTTACAAACAAATTACTACCATATAAGAAAATTTGGTATCAATGAAAACACTTTTTTAACCTTTGCCCTTCTTCCGACACATCACCAAAATGAGGGCATTTTATGTCCAAAAAATACTTTTTTCAACTAATGATGCCATATACTTCTACTTCAATTACATAGTTGGTGTTTTTTTGTCTTTGATCATTAGATTTGAATGGATTAATGATGTCACTTGGCCCTAATTAAACTATTTTTACTCTTTTCTCTTCTATCAAGATCTACTTTAATTTGAATTTCATAATTTGAAAGAATTTACAATCTCTCTCTCCTCGTCCTTTCCTCTCTGTCTCTATCTCTCTCTCTCTCTCTCTCTCTCTCTCTCTCTCTCTCTCTCTCTCTCTCTCTCTCTTTCCTCTCTAACTTCTTCTCTTTCTCTTCATTCTGTTTCTCTCTTCTCTCTCTTTCCCTCTCTTTCTCTTTCTCTTAATTCATTTTGGAGGATGTAGTAAGAGACAATAAGCTAAAACGACACCATGACGGGTAATTTCCTCAGATATGTGTTTTATCTTTTATTTTGTTTATTATGGCTTAAGCATGCTTTCTCAAATAGTTCATCCTGTCGTTTTGAAATGGATACTAAATTTCATACTACTGCTACTGATGTTGTTGTTCTACTTTCTTTTCTTCTTCGTCTTTTCATTTTCGTTGTTGTTGTTCTACTATTGACAGGTGGTATAGATGGTAGAGGTTGTGTGTTCTACTATATGAGTGAAGAATTGCTATTTTGTGTATCTTTAATGTTGAAAACTATATGTATCTTATGTATCTTGCATGTCAATGACGAATCCTTCTGGTGGCTCGACCCGAAATGATTTTCAGATGTACATCCACGACATTCGAGGTTTGTCCCAACTCAAATCGCTTTATTTTAATCTGAATTTAATTTTTTTCTTTCACGTTTTCGATTTTTATTCGTCGTGAAACAAGTTTTGGGGAATTTGGGAATTTTCTCTTCACTTTGGATCATTAGCATAGTATAATCATATCTCACTCAGTTTTGTTTCTCATGCTTTTTTTCTGTTGTTATTCCAATCTTAATCTCAGGCTTTTTTCTGTTGTTATTCCAATCTTATGTTCTGCAATATCAGGATTCACAAAGAATGTCTGAACAGAAGCTTCGGCAACCGCCTCAGCAGTTTCATCGTCAAAACATAACCAATGGCTCAAGGTAGATGTTGTTGAATTTGAGGTACTGATTAACATTTCTTTTGTAACATAACCAACGAGCTGATGGAAGTTGTTTGTTGTTTTGCTACAGGTGTGTTCGATCTGTTACGCGTTGCTGCTGTTGTTTCAAATCGCTTGAATGGTGTCGAATATCACATGAGTTTGTGTTCGAACATCGATTGCAGTGTAAATCACAGTGAACTATATTAGCTGACTATAACTTCCGTGTTTCAGTTTACCGATTTAATGCATGTTTGAGCTTGCCTTCCATAAGTTTGATGAAAAGCAGGAATGACACGGTGGTTGCTGTTGCTGCGTTTCATGGTCTGAGGATTGAAAGACCCGATCAGGATCTCTATGGTTTATGTGAAGCTTGAGAGCAGCAGAGCACGGGTTGATCCCGGTATTCGAAATTGTGAGAAGTTGGGAAAATTAGAGGTTGTCAAACAAATTTTTCAATTATTTAATTTCATTCATTCTCCAAGTGGCTTATGCAGTTATCTCTCTGATTTTACTCATGCTATGGTGTTATGGTCTCCTGAATGATAGAGGGTAGTAAGCACAATACGGCCAAAAACATATTGAAGCACTTAAGTAAAGCTTGGAGTTGTTGGAAGGAAAATGTTCCTTGGAAGGTAATTTAGGAAACATGCATTTCTGTTAAGGCCATAAGAATTTGTATGATTGTCCTAGTTATCCAACAACAATAGAATATGTTCATAGAAAAGAGAAATAAATAACCACCGTATATGCATGTTCATAATAAGTAAATAAAATACAATAAAAATGGTGCAAGTCTGGTTCAAAAATGTTATTTTTTTAAATTGATGAAAAGCCAGACTTTCTTAATTATCAACTGCCACTAGGTATTATTTTTGTAAGATGTTCATTGTTGGTAACAAATGCATAATTTGGGCATTGTATTATTTACAGTTGTTAATTAAGAGCAGTTTACTGTTAACAGAGCAAATTGGAGTTCCAGTTGAGACTTCAAGAGTTCATACAAATGGTAAGAACTGAAAACAATTTAAGAAGCATATGCTAAGAAGTATCTTGTGCCATGGGGAGACACCCACATGCAAGAACTGCAGCGAGTCCTTGCAACACTGGCTTTTGTGTAATTTTTATATTTGTGAAATTGCTATATTTGTGTATCCTCTAATCAAGGAATACTACAACCCTTATTTCATGCTATTTTAATACATTATGTTTTGTTACAACCTGCTTGCATTGTTTTAACATGGCATCAGTTATGAAACTTGGCTTTTTCATCAATAAAAAACATATAATGATGAGGAGTACACATTTATTATTCGTTGTAAATTTTCCTATATGTCCAGGAAAAATATTTAATCTGCACAACCTAATTATGTGGCTGACCACAACATTCTTAATCGTTGCTATATTTTAAAGGAGCATTTATTTTGTAACATTTTTTTAACGTTATTATGCAACACAACTCTTGACTATAACGACCGTGTGCTTCAAAAGAATTTTCAGTAGCACAACTCTTTCGTATAACTGTCGTGTGCTTCAGAAGTAAATGATTTTTTTAATCATGTTGTTGAAATCTTTCAACTAAAAATTTTGGACACATACTTTCCAACACAAAAACTTCTATGGATTTATAATCATGGACTTTCTCTTTAAACCATATGTGATATGACTGCACCTCTTTTCCATACGCAAGATGACCTTGAGACTTTCAAAATAGTTTTAAGATACTTTTTATATTGCTTTTGCAACAGTAAACCTACCAACTTCCTATACACAAAGACAGAAAGACATGATGGCGTGTGGGCATGGCCATATGTGGGGACCACAAAATTGAAGACTATTTTTGTATGCATTTTATTATTAAAAAACTCTTTTTATCATTGTACTATGCATTTTATATATACTATAATATTTGTCTTATTTATAAAACAATTTAAAATTATTTCATAATGCAAATGTATTTAAATTTTAATAATGCAAATCCAATTATGCTTTTGAGACAGTCATCAATGTTTTATTTAATAAAAAATGTATGATTGAAATACTCACAAAATATTCACATGATAACCTCATAAATGAACTTGCGCATAATTAGAATCCCCCATCTAAATTTGTGATTCTCATTCAAAAATATTTACATTTCTAATATTTATTAGAAACCTCCAGGAAAAAAATAAGATTAAATATTCATATATTTATATAGAGGAACAACTTTACTATTAATTCAAATATTTTTAAATACGGAAAAAACATTACTATTGATTCAAATATTTTTATAAATATTATTAAAATAAAAAAATATTTATATACGAGAAAAAAAATACATTGTTGAATGAAATATTTGTATATACGGAAATAACTTTACTACTGATGTAAAATAATTTTTCTAAAGCATTTTTATTTTTCTTTGAAAAATATGACTTTCTTTTATAAATAATTAATAATTTTGTTTTTCGTATTAACATTTTTATTATATTTTAAAAACATAAGCGTGCGTACCACACCAGTACCGTGTGAACACACGGATAATATATCAGTACCGTGTGAGCGCACGGGTAACCAGACCAAAATAAGTGTGAACCAATACCGTGTGAACGTACGGGTAACCAGGCCAAAATCTGTGCGAACGCACGAGTAACACGCTAGTACCGTGTAAACGCACGGGTAATCATTCCAAAATTCGTGCGAACGCACAAATTATTATTATTTTTTTGTATATTTAAATAAAATAAATGTAAAACTTATGTCAGTTGTACTACTGACTTTTTATTTTTTTATATTTTAAACCATAGTAAAATTAGTTTTCTACTGATTTTCAACTAATTCTAATTTTGGATATTTATTTGTCCCATTTATCAAACTTTGTAAACCTTTTTATTATAACTCTATCAACCCTAAAAAAAGCAGTTTTTTTTTCCTATTTTCACAATTGTTTTTTTTACAAACTATGTGTTTCAAAGTTATTCTTAACAATAGTTGTTTTAAAAAACTTATATAATTATTTTCCAGTCCATTTTTTATTTTTTAGTTTTTAATTTTTCCAGTAATATTTTGATATTTTCTAATTTGTTTGAATTTGTATAACAAACTGGTGACAATTCCACGGTCCACAACGATACTCGTGTGAACGCACGAGTTCTGGTGCGGCCAAAAACCTTGTGAAAAGCACAAGATATTATATTTTTTTACAATTAAAGACAACAAAAATAAATATGTTTAATCTCAATTACTTTTTTTCTAATTTTTTCTATTTTTATTTTGTCTCTTTTAATTTCATCTATACACCCATTATTATAACTACTACTCTATATGAAATAACTTTAATTTTTAATTATTTTTAGCACGATTGTTTTTTATTGGGTGTATTATAACTACACCCATTATTAATTTTTTATCTGGTTATTCCATTTTTTTACAATAAAGAAAATAAAAGAAATATATTTAAAATAACGTATGAATCCAAACACGAGAAATATGTGTTGTTTTTTTATTTATTTATATATCTAACAATTTTGTTTTTTTTTAAATATGTCTATTTTGCACAATTGTTTTTTTTTATCTAAATTGGTGTTTAAAATTATTTCTTAATAATGATTGATTTAATTAATTTATATATTTATCTTTTACTACTTTTTTTTCCTATTTTATAATTAAATTAAAATATTTTCTATTTTATTTAAATTTTAAAACCAAACTGATGACATATCCGCGATCCACACCAGAACCCGTGCGGACGCACGGGTTTCCCACTAGTTATAAAAATAATTAAACACGTAAAATTATTGATAACATAAGAGGTTTATCATTACAATGAGTTGATCTAAACAAATAAGATGGTTAACGCAAATTTGGGAAAATTCATCTAAAGAGACTTAATCTAGAGAAATTAGCCCCTAATCCTTAGGAAATTCATGGAAAAATTAAAGAAAAGAATGCAAATAAATTTTACAATTGATGTGGAATGAATCCTTTGATGATCCACCACTAGGGCTGGAAATGAGTCGAGTCGAGTCGAACTCGCCTTAGCTCAGCTCGACTCGTTAAGAATTAGTTCAGCTCAAATCTCGGTTCGAGTTCGATACGAACTTTAATTCCAGCTTAAAAGCCATTTTTTAAAGTTTATTTCATTTTTATATATTCAAAAATTTAAATTAATATTTTTTAAATAAGTAAATATTGAAATAAAATAAAAGTTATGAGTATGGAATTTAACTTTGTTTCAAAAATCTACTAATTCAAAAACTACACAATTAGCTGTTGCTCTGATAATACGGGCAGAACCCAATACTTTATTTTCCAAATACCTTCTACTGCTGCCACAATTGCAAAAGCCCAACAAGCTCCTACAACACAAACATTCATATATGATACAAATCTCAAGTTATGGTTTGCTTCATAATAGCTTACAAAAAAATTAGCATAAGAAATAGGGTTATTTTATTTACCACATTCTTTTTGATCTTTAACGTAGGTGACCGCTCCTAGCTCTCTCCAGTCTATATAATCTGGAATGATTCCGATGCGGTAAATCGTTTGCTGATATTCAAAGAGAATTATGACTTCATTGAAAAGTTTAACAGTGAAGGAAACCACTCTTACTGGCTTGACTATGATGAATATTCTGATTTTACCGATGAAGAGATTCAAGCTTTACATAGTGAGAGTCATGAGTATCGTGGGAATTTCACAGACGAGTTCGATTTCGATTCCCACGATACTCATGAGTGTCACAATGTAAAGCGTGAATCTCTTCATCGTTTAAATCAGAATATTCATCATAGTCAAGCCAGTAAGAGTGGTTTCCTTCACTGCTAAACTTTTCAATGAAGTCATAATTCTCTTCGAATATCAGCAAACATTTTACCGCCTCAGAATTATTTGTATATGTGATTCCATAATTCATCCTCCATTGGATGTATGCATCACCGAACAAAGAACCATTATCCATTCCAAACACTTCACCGACCGAAGAACCATTATCCATTCCAAACCCACTTGGAAATCCCCATGGCCACAAGATGATGATGCAAAGACAAACAAGTTGCTTCATTTGTTTAGGATGGCTAGTTATAGAACAAAATGTAGGGAAAACGATTTGAATAAAATGAACACAAATACAACAATTTATAGAATTCAAATTCAACAAATTAAAAATAAAATTATATTCTTTAATGTATATATTTATTTATGTCAATAGATTTTAATTTTTATTTATGAAAGAGAAAAAGAAGAAAATACTTTTATTACAAGTTCAATTTTCAAAGCATCCCTTTCATCGTTTACAAACAAATATCTACCATATAAGAAAATTTGGTACCAATGAAAACACTTTTATAACCTTTGCCCTTCTTCCGACACATCACCAAAATGAGGGCATTTTATGTCCAAAAAATACTTTTTCCAACTAATGATGTCATATACTTCTACTTCAATTACATAGTTGGTGTTTTTTTTGTCTTTGATCATTAGATTTGAATGGATTGATGATGTCACTTGGTCCTAATTAAACTACTTTTACTCTTTTCTCTTCTATTAAGATCTAATTTAATTTGAATTTCATAATTTGAAAGAATTTACAATCTCTGTCTCCTCGTCCTTTCTCTCTCTCTCTCTCTCTCTCTCTCTCTCTCTCTCTCTCTCTCTCTCTCTCTCTCTTCCCTCTCTTACTTCTTCTCCTTCTCTTCATTCTGTTTCTCTCTTCTCTCTCTCATTCCCCCTATTCTCTTTCTCTTCATTCATTTTGGAGGATGTAATAAGAGACAATAAGCAAAAAAGGCACCGTGACGGGTAATTTCCTCAGATATGTGTTTTATCTTTTATTTTGTTTATTATGGCTTAAGCATGCTTTCTCAAATAGTTCATCCCGTCGTTTTGAAATGGATACTAAATTTCATCCTACTTCTACTGATGTTGTTGTTCTACTTTCTTTTTTTCTTCGTCTTTCCATTTTCGTTGTTGTTGTTCTACTATTGACAGGTGGCATAGATGGTAGAGGTTGTGTGTTCTACTATATGAGGGAATAATTGCTATTTTGTGTATCTTTAATGTTGAATACTATATGTATCTTGTGTATCTTGCATATCAATGACGAATCCTTGTGGTGGCTCGACCCGAAAGGATTTTCAGTCAAAGGATTTTCAGATGTACATCCACGATATTCGAAGTTTATCCCAACTCAAATCGCTTTATTTTAATTAGAATTTAATTTTTTTCTTTCACGTTTTCGATATTTATTCGCCATGAAATAGGTTTTGGAGAATTTGAGAATTTTCTCTTCACTTTGGATCATTAGCTTAGTATAATCACATCTCACTCAGTTTTGTATCTCATGCTTTTTTTCTGTTGTTATTCCAATCTTAATCTCATGCTTTTTTTCGGTTGTTATTCCAATCTTATGTTCTGCAATATCAGGATTCACAAAGAATGTCTGAACAGAAGCTTCGGCAACCGCCTCAGCAGCTTCGTCGTCAAAACATAACCAATGACTCAAGGTAGATGTTGTTGAATTTGAGGTACTGATTAACATTTCTTTTGTAACATAACCAACGAGCTGATGAAAGTTGTTTGTTGTTTTGCTTCAGGTGTCTTTGATCTGTTACACGTTCCTGCCGTTGTTTCAAATCGCTTGAATGGTGTCGAATATCACATGAGTTTGTGTTCGAACATCAATTGCAGTGTAAATCATAGTGAACTATCTTAGCTGATTATAACTTTCGTGTTTCAGTTTACCGATTTAATGCATGTTTGAGCTTGCCCTCCATGTGTTTGATGAAAAACAGGAATGACACGGTGGTTGTTGTTGCTGCGTTTCATGGTCTGAGGATTGAAAGACCCGGTCAGGATCTCTAAGGTTTATGTGAAGCTTGAGAGCAGCAGAGCACGGGTTGATCCCGGTATTCGAAATTGCGAGAAGTAGGGAAAATTAGAGGTTGTCAAACAAATTTTTCAATTTCTTTATTTCATTCATTCTCCAAGTGGCTTCTGCATTTATCTCTCTGATTTTACTCATGTTATGGTGTTATGGTCTCCTGAATGACAGAGGGTAGTAAGCACAATATGGCCAAAAACATATTGAAGCACTTAAGTAAAGCTTGGAGTTGTTGGAAGGAAAATGTTCCTTGGAAGGTAATTTAGGAAACATGCATTTCTGTTAAGGCCATAAGAATTTGTATGATTGTCCTAGTTATCCAACAACAATAGAATATGTTCATAGAAAAGAGAAATAAATAACCACCGTATATGCATGTTCATAATAAGTAAATAAAATACAATAAAAATGGTGCAAGTCTGGTTCAAAAATGTTATTTTTTTAAATTGATGAAAAGCCAGACTTTCTTAATTATCAACTGCCACTAGGTATTATTTTTGTAAGATGTTCATTGTTGGTAACAAATGCATAATTTGGGCATTGTATTATTTACAGTTGTTAATTAAGAGCAGTTTACTGTTAACAGAGCAAATTGGAGTTCCAGTTGAGACTTCAAGAGTTCATACAAATGGTAAGAACTGAAAACAATTTAAGAAGCATATGCTAAGAAGTATCTTGTGCCATGGGGAGACACCCACATGCAAGAACTGCAGCGAGTCCTTGCAACACTGGCTTTTGTGTAATTTTTATATTTGTGAAATTGCTATATTTGTGTATCCTCTAATCAAGGAATACTACAACCCTTATTTCATGCTATTTTAATACATTATGTTTTGTTACAACCTGCTTGCATTGTTTTAACATGGCATCAGTTATGAAACTTGGCTTTTTCATCAATAAAAAACATATAATGATGAGGAGTACACATTTATTATTCGTTGTAAATTTTCCTATATGTCCAGGAAAAATATTTAATCTGCACAACCTAATTATGTGGCTGACCACAACATTCTTAATCGTTGCTATATTTTAAAGGAGCATTTATTTTGTAACATTTTTTTAACGTTATTATGCAACACAACTCTTGACTATAACGACCGTGTGCTTCAAAAGAATTTTCAGTAGCACAACTCTTTCGTATAACTGTCGTGTGCTTCAGAAGTAAATGATTTTTTTAATCATGTTGTTGAAATCTTTCAACTAAAAATTTTGGACACATACTTTCCAACACAAAAACTTCTATGGATTTATAATCATGGACTTTCTCTTTAAACCATATGTGATATGACTGCACCTCTTTTCCATACGCAAGATGACCTTGAGACTTTCAAAATAGTTTTAAGATACTTTTTATATTGCTTTTGCAACAGTAAACCTACCAACTTCCTATACACAAAGACAGAAAGACATGATGGCGTGTGGGCATGGCCATATGTGGGGACCACAAAATTGAAGACTATTTTTGTATGCATTTTATTATTAAAAAACTCTTTTTATCATTGTACTATGCATTTTATATATACTATAATATTTGTCTTATTTATAAAACAATTTAAAATTATTTCATAATGCAAATGTATTTAAATTTTAATAATGCAAATCCAATTATGCTTTTGAGACAGTCATCAATGTTTTATTTAATAAAAAATGTATGATTGAAATACTCACAAAATATTCACATGATAACCTCATAAATGAACTTGCGCATAATTAGAATCCCCCTTCTAAATTTGTGATTCTCATTCAAAAATATTTACATTTCTAATATTTATTAGAAACCTCCAGGAAAAAAATAAGATTAAATATTCATATATTTATATAGAGGAACAACTTTACTATTAATTCAAATATTTTTAAATACGGAAAAAACATTACTATTGATTCAAATATTTTTATAAATATTATTAAAATAAAAAAATATTTATATACGAGAAAAAAAATACATTGTTGAATGAAATATTTGTATATACGGAAATAACTTTACTACTGATGTAAAATAATTTTTCTAAAGCATTTTTATTTTTCTTTGAAAAATATGACTTTCTTTTATAAATAATTAATAATTTTGTTTTTCGTATTAACATTTTTATTATATTTTAAAAACATAAGCGTGCGTACCACACCAGTACCGTGTGAACACACGGATAATATATCAGTACCGTGTGAGCGCACGGGTAACCAGACCAAAATAAGTGTGAACCAATACCGTGTGAACGTACGGGTAACCAGGCCAAAATCTGTGCGAACGCACGAGTAACACGCTAGTACCGTGTAAACGCACGGGTAATCATTCCAAAATTCGTGCGAACGCACAAATTATTATTATTTTTTTGTATATTTAAATAAAATAAATGTAAAACTTATGTCAGTTGTACTACTGACTTTTTATTTTTTTATATTTTAAACCATAGTAAAATTAGTTTTCTACTGATTTTCAACTAATTCTAATTTTGGATATTTATTTGTCCCATTTATCAAACTTTGTAAACCTTTTTATTATAACTCTATCAACCCTAAAAAAAGCAGTTTTTTTTTCCTATTTTCACAATTGTTTTTTTTACAAACTATGTGTTTCAAAGTTATTCTTAACAATAGTTGTTTTAAAAAACTTATATAATTATTTTCCAGTCCATTTTTTATTTTTTAGTTTTTAATTTTTCCAGTAATATTTTGATATTTTCTAATTTGTTTGAATTTGTATAACAAACTGGTGACAATTCCACGGTCCACAACGATACTCGTGTGAACGCACGAGTTCTGGTGTGGCCAAAAACCTTGTGAAAAGCACAAGATATTATATTTTTTTACAATTAAAGACAACAAAAATAAATATGTTTAATCTCAATTACTTTTTTTCTAATTTTTTCTATTTTTATTTTGTCTCTTTTAATTTCATCTATACACCCATTATTATAACTACTACTCTATATGAAATAACTTTAATTTTTAATTATTTTTAGCACGATTGTTTTTTATTGGGTGTATTATAACTACACCCATTATTAATTTTTTATCTGGTTATTCCATTTTTTTACAATAAAGAAAATAAAAGAAATATATTTAAAATAACGTATGAATCCAAACACGAGAAATATGTGTTGTTTTTTTATTTATTTATATATCTAACAATTTTGTTTTTTTTTAAATATGTCTATTTTGCACAATTGTTTTTTTTTATCTAAATTGGTGTTTAAAATTATTTCTTAATAATGATTGATTTAATTAATTTATATATTTATCTTTTACTACTTTTTTTTCCTATTTTATAATTAAATTAAAATATTTTCTATTTTATTTAAATTTTAAAACCAAACTGATGACATATCCGCGATCCACACCAGAACCCGTGCGGACGCACGGGTTTCCCACTAGTTATAAAAATAATTAAACACGTAAAATTATTGATAACATAAGAGGTTTATCATTACAATGAGTTGATCTAAACAAATAAGATGGTTAACGCAAATTTGGGAAAATTCATCTAAAGAGACTTAATCTAGAGAAATTAGCCCCTAATCCTTAGGAAATTCATGGAAAAATTAAAGAAAAGAATGCAAATAAATTTTACAATTGATGTGGAATGAATCCTTTGATGATCCACCACTAGGGCTGGAAATGAGTCGAGTCGAGTCGAACTCGCCTTAGCTCAGCTCGACTCGTTAAGAATTTGTTCAGCTCAAATCTCGGTTCGAGTTCGATACGAACTTTTATTCCAGCTTAAAAGCCATTTTTTAAATTTTATTTCATTTTTATATATTCGAAAATTTAAATTAATATTTTTTAAATAAGTAAATATTGAAATAAAATAAAAGTTATGAGTATGGAATTTAACTTTGTTTCAAAAATCTACTAATTCAAAAACTACACAATTAGCTGTTGCTCTGATAATACGGGCAGAACCCAATACTTTATTTTCCAAATACCTTCTACTGCTGCCACAATTGCAAAAGCCCAACAAGCTCCTACAACACAAACATTCATATATGATACAAATCTCAAGTTATGGTTTGCTTCATAATAGCTTACAAAAAAATTAGCATAAGAAATAGGGTTATTTTATTTACCACATTCTTTTTGATCTTTAACGTAGGTGACCGCTCCTAGCTCTCTCCAGTCTATATAATCTGGAATGATTCCGATGCGGTAAATCGTTTGCTGATATTCAAAGAGAATTATGACTTCATTGAAAAGTTTAACAGTGAAGGAAACCACTCTTACTGGCTTGACTATGATGAATATTCTGATTTTACCGATGAAGAGATTCAAGCTTTACATAGTGAGAGTCATGAGTATCGTGGGAATTTCACAGACGAGTTCGATTTCGATTCCCACGATACTCATGAGTGTCACAATGTAAAGCGTGAATCTCTTCATCGTTTAAATCAGAATATTCATCATAGTCAAGCCAGTAAGAGTGGTTTCCTTCACTGCTAAACTTTTCAATGAAGTCATAATTCTCTTCGAATATCAGCAAACATTTTACCGCCTCAGAATTATTTGTATATGTGATTCCATAATTCATCCTCCATTGGATGTATGCATCACCGAACAAAGAACCATTATCCATTCCAAACACTTCACCGACCGAAGAACCATTATCCATTCCAAACCCACTTGGAAATCCCCATGGCCACAAGATGATGATGCAAAGACAAACAAGTTGCTTCATTTGTTTAGGATGGCTAGTTATAGAACAAAATGTAGGGAAAACGATTTGAATAAAATGAACACAAATACAACAATTTATAGAATTCAAATTCAACAAATTAAAAATAAAATTATATTCTTTAATGTATATATTTATTTATGTCAATAGATTTTAATTTTTATTTATGAAAGAGAAAAAGAAGAAAATACTTTTATTACAAGTTCAATTTTCAAAGCATCCCTTTCATCGTTTACAAACAAATATCTACCATATAAGAAAATTTGGTACCAATGAAAACACTTTTTTAACCTTTGCCCTTCTTCCGACACATCACCAAAATGAGGGCATTTTATGTCCAAAAAATACGTTTTCCAACTAATGATGTCATATACTTCTACTTCAATTACATAGTTGGTGTTTTTATTGTCTTTGATCATTAGATTTGAATGGATTGATGATGTCACTTGGTCCTAATTAAACTACTTTTACTCTTTTCTCTTCTATTAAGATCTAATTTAATTTGAATTTCATAATTTGAAAGAATTTACAATCTCTGTCTCCTCGTCCTTTCCTCTCTCTCTCTCTTCCCTCTCTTACTTCTTCTCCTTCTCTTCATTCTGTTTCTCTCTTCTCTCTCTCATTCCCCCTATTCTCTTTCTCTTCATTCATTTTGGAGGATGTAATAAGAGACAATAAGAAAAAAAGGCACCGTGACGGGTAATTTCCTCAGATATGTGTTTTATCTTTTATTTTGTTTATTATGGCTTAAGCATGCTTTCTCAAATAGTTCATCCCGTCGTTTTGAAATGGATACTAAATTTCATCCTACTGCTACTGATGTTGTTGTTCTACTTTCTTTTCTTCTTCGTCTTTCCATTTTCGTTGTTGTTGTTCTACTATTGACAGGTGGCATAGATGGTAGAGGTTGTGTGTTCTACTATATGAGGGAATAATTGCTATTTTGTGTATCTTTAATGTTGAATACTATATGTATCTTGTGTATCTTGCATATCAATGACGAATCCTTGTGGTGGCTCGACCCGAAAGGATTTTCAGTCAAAGGATTTTCAGATGTACATCCACGATATTCGAAGTTTATCCCAACTCAAATCGCTTTATTTTAATTAGAATTTAATTTTTTTCTTTCACGTTTTCGATATTTATTCGCCATGAAATAGGTTTTGGAGAATTTGAGAATTTTCTCTTCACTTTGGATCATTAGCTTAGTATAATCACATCTCACTCAGTTTTGTATCTCATGCTTTTTTTCTGTTGTTATTCCAATCTTAATCTCATGCTTTTTTTCGGTTGTTATTCCAATCTTATGTTCTGCAATATCAGGATTCACAAAGAATGTCTGAACAGAAGCTTCGGCAACCGCCTCAGCAGCTTCGTCGTCAAAACATAACCAATGACTCAAGGTAGATGTTGTTGAATTTGAGGTACTGATTAACATTTCTTTTGTAACATAACCAACGAGCTGATGAAAGTTGTTTGTTGTTTTGCTTCAGGTGTCTTTGATCTGTTACACGTTCCTGCCGTTGTTTCAAATCGCTTGAATGGTGTCGAATATCACATGAGTTTGTGTTCGAACATCAATTGCAGTGTAAATCATAGTGAACTATCTTAGCTGATTATAACTTTCGTGTTTCAGTTTACCGATTTAATGCATGTTTGAGCTTGCCCTCCATGTGTTTGATGAAAAACAGGAATGACACGGTGGTTGTTGTTGCTGCGTTTCATGGTCTGAGGATTGAAAGACCCGGTCAGGATCTCTAAGGTTTATGTGAAGCTTGAGAGCAGCAGAGCACGGGTTGATCCCGGTATTCGAAATTGCGAGAAGTAGGGAAAATTAGAGGTTGTCAAACAAATTTTTCAATTTCTTTATTTCATTCATTCTCCAAGTGGCTTCTGCATTTATCTCTCTGATTTTACTCATGTTATGGTGTTATGGTCTCCTGAATGACAGAGGGTAGTAAGCACAATATGGCCAAAAACATATTGAAGCACTTAAGTAAAGCTTGGAGTTGTTGGAAGGAAAATGTTCCTTGGAAGGTAATTTAGGAAACATGCGTTTCTGTTAAGGCCATAAGAATTTGTAGGATTGTCCTAGATATCCAACAACTATAGAATATGTTCATAGAAAAGATAAATAAACAACCACAGTATATGCATGCTCTTAATAAGTAAATAAAATACAATAAAAATAGTGCAAGTCTAGTTCAAAAATGTTATTTTTTTAAATTGATGAAAAGCCAGACTTTCTTAATTATCAACTGCCACTAGGTATTATTTTTGTATGATGTTCATTGTTGGTAACAAATGCATAATTTGGGCATTGTATTATTTACAGTTGTTAATTAAGAGCAGTTTACTGTTAACAGAGCAAATTGGAGTTCCAGTTGAGACTTCAAGAGTTCATACAAATGGTAAGAACTGAAAACAATTTAAGAAGCATATGCTAAGAAGTATCTTGTGCCATGGGGAGACACCCACATGCAAGAACTGCAGCGAGTCCTTGCAACACTGGCTTTTGTGTAATTTTTATATTTGTGAAATTGCTATATTTGTGTATCCTCTAATCAAGGAATACTACAACCCTTATTTCATGCTATTTAAATACATTATGTTTTGTTACAACCTGCTTGCATTGTTTTAACATGGCATCAGTTATGAAACTTGGCTTTTTCATCAATAAAAAACATATAATGATGGGGAGTACACATTTATTATTCGTTGTAAATTTTCCTATATGTCCAGGAAAAATATTTATTCTGCACAACCTAATTATGTGGTTGACCACAACATTCTTAATCGATTCTATATTTTAAGGGACCATTTATTTTGTAACATTTTTTTAACGTTATTATGCAACACAACTCTTGACTATAACGACCGTGTGCTTCAAAAGAATTTTCAGTAGCACAACTCTTTCGTATAACTGTCGTGTGCTTCAGAAGTAAATGATTTTTTTAATCATGCTGTTGAAATCTTTCAACTAAAAATTTTGGACACATACTTTCCACCCCAAAACTTCTATGGATTTATAATCATGGACCTTCTCTTTAAACCATATGTGATATGACTACACCTCTTTTCCATACGCAAGATCACCTTGAGACTTTCAAAATAGTTTTAAAATACTTTTTATATTGCTTTTGCAACAGTAAACCTACCAACTTCCTATACACAAAGACAGAAAGACATGATGGCAGAAAGACATGATGGCAGAAAGACATGATGGCGTGTGGGCATGGCCATATGTGGGGACCACTAAATTGAAGACTATTTTTTTATGCATTTTATTATTAAAAAACTCTTTTTATCATTGTACTATGCATTTTATATATACTATAATATTTGTCTTATTTATAAAGCAATTTAAAATTATTTCATAATGCAAATGTATTTAAATTTTAATAATGCAAATCCAATTATGCTTTTGAGACAGTCATCAATGTTTTATTTAATAAAAAATGTATGATTGAAATACTCACAAAATATTCACATGATAACCTCATAAATGAACTTGCGCATGATTAGAATCCCCATCTAAATTTGTGATTCTCATTCAAAAATATTTACATTTCTAATATTTATTAGAAACCTCCAGAAAAAAAAAAAGATTAAATATTCATATATTTATATAGAGGAACAACTTTACTATTAATTCAAATATTTTTAAATACTGAAAAAACATTACTATTAATTCAAATATTTTTATAAATATTATTAAAATAAAAAAAAACATTTATATACGAGAAAAAAAATACATTGTTGAATGAAATATTTGTATATACGGAAATAACTTTACTACTGATGTAAAATAATTTTTCTAAAGCATTTTTATTTTTCTTTGAAAAATATGACTTTCTTTTATAAATAATTAATAATTTTGTTTTTCGTATTAACATTTTTATTATATTTTAAAAGCATAAGCGTGCGTACCACACCAGTATCGTTTGAACACACGGATAATATATCAGTACCGTGTGAGCGCACGGGTAACCAGACCAAAATAAGTGTGAACCAATACCGTGTGAATGTACGGGTAACCAGGCCAAAATCTGTGCGAACGCACGAGTAACACGCTAGTACCGTGTAAACGCACGGGTAATCATTCCAAAATTCGTGCGAACGCACAAATTTTTATTTTTTTTGTATATTTAAATAAAATAAATGTAAAACTTATGTCAGTTGTACTACTGACTTTTTATTTTTTTTTATATTTTAAACCATAGTAAAATTAGTTTTCTACTGATTTTCAACTAATTCTAATTTTGGATATTTATTTGTCTCATTTATCAAACTTTATAAACTGTTTTATTATAACTCTATCAATCCTAAAAAAAGCATTTTTTTTCCTATTTTCACAATTGTTTTTTTACAAAGTATGTGTTTCATAGTTATTCTTAACAATAGTTGTTTTAAAAAACTTATATAATTATTTTCTAGTCCATTTTTTATTTTTTAGTTTTTAATTTTTAGTTTTTATTTTTTCCAATAATATTTTTATATTTTCTAATTTGTTTGAATTTGTATAACAAACTGGTGACAATTCCACGGTCCACAGCGATACTCGTGTGAACGCACGAGTTCTGGTGCGGCCAAAAACCTTGTGAAAAGCACAAGATATTATATTTTTTTACAATTAAAGACAACAAAAATAAATATGTTTAATCTCCATTACTTTTTTTCTAATTTTTTCTATTTTTATTTTGTCTCTTTTAATTTCATCTATACACCCATTATTATAACTACTACTCTATATGAAATAACTTTAATTTTTAATTGTTTTTAGCAGGATTGTTTTTTATTGGGTGTATTATAACTACACGCATTATTAATTTTTTATCGGTTATTCCATTTTTTTACAATTAAAGAAAATAAAAAAAATATATTTAAAATAATGTATGAATCCAAACAAGAGAAAAATGTGTTGTTTTTTATTTATTTATATATCTAACAATTTTGTTTTTTTTTAAATATGTCTATTTTGCACAATTGTTTTTTTCTAAATTGGTGTTTAAAATTATTTCTTAATAATGATTGATTTAATTAATTTATATATTTATCTTTGACTACTTTTTTTTTCCTATTTTATAATTAAATTAAAATATTTTCTATTTTATTTAAATTTTAAAACCAAACTGATGACATATCCGCGATCCACACCAGAACCCGTGCGGACGCACGGGTTTCCCACTAATTATAAAAATAATTAAACACGTAAAATTATTGATAACATAAGAGGTTTATCATTACAATGAGTAGATCTAAACAAATAAGATGGTTAACACAAATTTGGGAAAATTCATCTAAAGAGACTTAATCTAGAGAAATTAGCCACTAATCCTTAGGAAATTCATGGAAAAATTAAAGAAAAGAATGCAAATAAATTTTACAATTGATGTGGAATGAATCCTTTGATGATCCACCACTAGGGCTGGAAATGAGTCGAGTCGAGTCGAGTCGAGTCGAAACTCAGCTCGACTCGTTAAGAATTAGTTCAACTCAAATCTCGGTTCGAGTTCGCTACGAACTTTTATTCCAGCTTAAAAGTCATTTTTTAAAGTTTATTTCATTTTTATATATTTGAAAATTTAAATTAATATTTTTTAAATAAGTAAATATTGAAATAAAATAAAATTTATGAGTATGGAATTTAACTTTGTTTCAAAAATCTACTAATTCAAAAACTACACAATTAGCTATTGCTCTGATAATACGGGCATAACGCCATACTTTATTTTCCAAATACCTTCTAGTGCTGCCACAGTTGCAAAAGCCCAACAAGCTCCTACAACACAAACATTAATATATGATACAAATCTCAAGTTATGGTTTGCTTCATAATAGCTTACAAAAAAATTAACATAAGAAATAGGGTTATTTTATTTACCACATTCTTTTTGATCTTTAACGTAGGTGGCCGTTCCCAGGTCTCTCCAGTCTATATAATCTGATTTAACCGATGAAGAGATTCCCGCTTTACATGGTGAGAGTCATGAGTATAGTGGGAATATCGATTCCGATTCCCACGATACTCATGACTCTCACCATGTAAGGCGTGCATCTCTTCATTGGTTAAATCAGAATATTCATCATAGCCAAGCCAGTAGGAGTGGTTTCCTTTACTGTTAAACTTTTCAATGAAATCATAATTCTCTTTGAATATCAGTAAACGTTTTACTGCCTCAGAACTATTTGCATATGTGATTCCATACTTCATCCTCCATTTGATGTATGCATCACCGAACGAAGAACCATTATCCATTCCAAACACTTCACCGACCGAAGAACCATTATCCATTCCAAACACACTTGGAAATCCCCATGGCCACAAGATGATGATGCAAAGACAAACAAGTTGCTTCATTTTTTTAGGATGGCTAGTTATAGAACAAAATGTAGGGAAAACGATTTGAATAAAATGAACACAAATACAACAATTTATAGTATTCAAATTCAGCAAATTAAAAATAAAATTATATTCTTTAATGTATATATTTATTTATGTCAATAGATTTTTATTTTTATTTATGAAAGAGAAAAAGAAAAAAAAACTTTTATTACAAGTTCAATCCTCAAAGCATCCCTTTCATCGTTTACAAACAAATTACTACCATATAAGAAAATTTGGTATCAATGAAAACACTTTTTTAACCTTTGCCCTTCTTCCGACACATCACCAAAATGAGGGCATTTTATGTCCAAAAAATACTTTTTTCAACTAATGATGCCATATACTTCTACTTCAATTACATAGTTGGTGTTTTTTTGTCTTTGATCATTAGATTTGAATGGATTAATGATGTCACTTGGCCCTAATTAAACTATTTTTACTCTTTTCTCTTCTATCAAGATCTACTTTAATTTGAATTTCATAATTTGAAAGAATTTACAATCTCTCTCTCCTCGTCCTTTCCTCTCTGTCTCTATCTCTCTCTCTCTCTCTCTCTCTCTCTCTCTCTCTCTCTCTCTCTTTCCTCTCTTACTTCTTCTCTTTCTCTTCATTCTGTTTCTCTCTTCTCTCTCTTTCCCTCTCTTTCTCTTTCTCTTCATTCATTTTGGAGGATGTAGTAAGAGACAATAAGCAAAAACGACACCATGACGGGTAATTTCCTCAGATATGTGTTTTATCTTTTATTTTGTTTATTATGGCTTAAGCATGCTTTCTCAAATAGTTCATCCTGTCGTTTTGAAATGGATACTAAATTTCATACTACTGCTACTGATGTTGTTGTTCTACTTTCTTTTCTTCTTCGTCTTTTCATTTTCGTTGTTGTTGTTCTACTATTGACAGGTGGTATAGATGGTAGAGGTTGTGTGTTCTACTATATGAGTGAAGAATTGCTATTTTGTGTATCTTTAATGTTGAAAACTATATGTATCTTATGTATCTTGCATGTCAATGACGAATCCTTCTGGTGGCTCGACCCGAAAGGATTTTCAGATGTACATCCACGACATTCGAGGTTTGTCCCAACTCAAATCGCTTTATTTTAATCTGAATTTAATTTTTTTCTTTCACGTTTTCGATTTTTATTCGTCGTGAAACAAGTTTTGGGGAATTTGGGAATTTTCTCTTCACTTTGGATCATTAGCATAGTATAATCATATCTCACTCAGTTTTGTTTCTCATGCTTTTTTTCTGTTGTTATTCCAATCTTAATCTCAGGCTTTTTTCTGTTGTTATTCCAATCTTATGTTCTGCAATATCAGGATTCACAAAGAATGTCTGAACAGAAGCTTCGGCAACCGCCTCAGCAGTTTCATCGTCAAAACATAACCAATGGCTCAAGGTAGATGTTGTTGAATTTGAGGTACTGATTAACATTTCTTTTGTAACATAACCAACGAGCTGATGGAAGTTGTTTGTTGTTTTGCTACAGGTGTGTTCGATCTGTTACGCGTTGCTGCCGTTGTTTCAAATCGCTTGAATGGTGTCGAATATCACATGAGTTTGTGTTCGAACATCAATTGCAGTGTAAATCATAGTGAACTATCTTAGCTGATTATAACTTTCGTGTTTCAGTTTACCGATTTAATGCATGTTTGAGCTTGCCCTCCATGTGTTTGATGAAAAACAGGAATGACACGGTGGTTGTTGTTGCTGCGTTTCATGGTCTGAGGATTGAAAGACCCGGTCAGGATCTCTAAGGTTTATGTGAAGCTTGAGAGCAGCAGAGCACGGGTTGATCCCGGTATTCGAAATTGCGAGAAGTAGGGAAAATTAGAGGTTGTCAAACAAATTTTTCAATTTCTTTATTTCATTCATTCTCCAAGTGGCTTCTGCATTTATCTCTCTGATTTTACTCATGTTATGGTGTTATGGTCTCCTGAATGACAGAGGGTAGTAAGCACAATATGGCCAAAAACATATTGAAGCACTTAAGTAAAGCTTGGAGTTGTTGGAAGGAAAATGTTCCTTGGAAGGTAATTTAGGAAACATGCATTTCTGTTAAGGCCATAAGAATTTGTATGATTGTCCTAGTTATCCAACAACAATAGAATATGTTCATAGAAAAGAGAAATAAATAACCACCGTATATGCATGTTCATAATAAGTAAATAAAATACAATAAAAATGTTGCAAGTCTGGTTCAAAAATGTTATTTTTTTAAATTGATGAAAAGCCAGACTTTCTTAATTATCAACTGCCACTAGGTATTATTTTTGTAAGATGTTCATTGTTGGTAACAAATGCATAATTTGGGCATTGTATTATTTACAGTTGTTAATTAAGAGCAGTTTACTGTTAACAGAGCAAATTGGAGTTCCAGTTGAGACTTCAAGAGTTCATACAAATGGTAAGAACTGAAAACAATTTAAGAAGCATATGCTAAGAAGTATCTTGTGCCATGGGGAGACACCCACATGCAAGAACTGCAGCGAGTCCTTGCAACACTGGCTTTTGTGTAATTTTTATATTTGTGAAATTGCTATATTTGTGTATCCTCTAATCAAGGAATACTACAACCCTTATTTCATGCTATTTTAATACATTATGTTTTGTTACAACCTGCTTGCATTGTTTTAACATGGCATCAGTTATGAAACTTGGCTTTTTCATCAATAAAAAACATATAATGATGAGGAGTACACATTTATTATTCGTTGTAAATTTTCCTATATGTCCAGGAAAAATATTTAATCTGCACAACCTAATTATGTGGCTGACCACAACATTCTTAATCGTTGCTATATTTTAAAGGAGCATTTATTTTGTAACATTTTTTTAACGTTATTATGCAACACAACTCTTGACTATAACGACCGTGTGCTTCAAAAGAATTTTCAGTAGCACAACTCTTTCGTATAACTGTCGTGTGCTTCAGAAGTAAATGATTTTTTTAATCATGTTGTTGAAATCTTTCAACTAAAAATTTTGGACACATACTTTCCAACACAAAAACTTCTATGGATTTATAATCATGGACTTTCTCTTTAAACCATATGTGATATGACTGCACCTCTTTTCCATACGCAAGATGACCTTGAGACTTTCAAAATAGTTTTAAGATACTTTTTATATTGCTTTTGCAACAGTAAACCTACCAACTTCCTATACACAAAGACAGAAAGACATGATGGCGTGTGGGCATGGCCATATGTGGGGACCACAAAATTGAAGACTATTTTTGTATGCATTTTATTATTAAAAAACTCTTTTTATCATTGTACTATGCATTTTATATATACTATAATATTTGTCTTATTTATAAAACAATTTAAAATTATTTCATAATGCAAATGTATTTAAATTTTAATAATGCAAATCCAATTATGCTTTTGAGACAGTCATCAATGTTTTATTTAATAAAAAATGTATGATTGAAATACTCACAAAATATTCACATGATAACCTCATAAATGAACTTGCGCATAATTAGAATCCCCCATCTAAATTTGTGATTCTCATTCAAAAATATTTACATTTCTAATATTTATTAGAAACCTCCAGGAAAAAAATAAGATTAAATATTCATATATTTATATAGAGGAACAACTTTACTATTAATTCAAATATTTTTAAATACGGAAAAAACATTACTATTGATTCAAATATTTTTATAAATCTTATTAAAATAAAAAAATATTTATATACGAGAAAAAAAATACATTGTTGAATGAAATATTTGTATATACGGAAATAACTTTACTACTGATGTAAAATAATTTTTCTAAAGCATTTTTATTTTTCTTTGAAAAATATGACTTTCTTTTATAAATAATTAATAATTTTGTTTTTCGTATTAACATTTTTATTATATTTTAAAAACATAAGCGTGCGTACCACACCAGTACCGTGTGAACACACGGATAATATATCAGTACCGTGTGAGCGCACGGGTAACCAGACCAAAATAAGTGTGAACCAATACCGTGTGAACGTACGGGTAACCAGGCCAAAATCTGTGCGAACGCACGAGTAACACGCTAGTACCGTGTAAACGCACGGGTAATCATTCCAAAATTCGTGCGAACGCACAAATTATTATTATTTTTTTGTATATTTAAATAAAATAAATGTAAAACTTATGTCAGTTGTACTACTGACTTTTTATTTTTTTATATTTTAAACCATAGTAAAATTAGTTTTCTACTGATTTTCAACTAATTCTAATTTTGGATATTTATTTGTCCCATTTATCAAACTTTGTAAACCTTTTTATTATAACTCTATCAACCCTAAAAAAAGCAGTTTTTTTTTCCTATTTTCACAATTGTTTTTTTTACAAAGTATGTGTTTCATAGTTATTCTTAACAATAGTTGTTTTAAAAAACTTATATAATTATTTTCCAGTCCATTTTTTATTTTTTAGTTTTTAATTTTTCCAGTAATATTTTGATATTTTCTAATTTGTTTGAATTTGTATAACAAACTGGTGACAATTCCACGGTCCACAACGATACTCGTGTGAACGCACGAGTTCTGGTGCGGCCAAAAACCTTGTGAAAAGCACAAGATATTATATTTTTTTACAATTAAAGACAACAAAAATAAATATGTTTAATCTCAATTACTTTTTTTCTAATTTTTTCTATTTTTATTTTGTCTCTTTTAATTTCATCTATACACCCATTATTATAACTACTACTCTATATGAAATAACTTTAATTTTTAATTATTTTTAGCACGATTGTTTTTTATTGGGTGTATTATAACTACACCCATTATTAATTTTTTATCTGGTTATTCCATTTTTTTACAATAAAGAAAATAAAAGAAATATATTTAAAATAACGTATGAATCCAAACACGAGAAATATGTGTTGTTTTTTTATTTATTTATATATCTAACAATTTTGTTTTTTTTTAAATATGTCTATTTTGCACAATTGTTTTTTTTTATCTAAATTGGTGTTTAAAATTATTTCTTAATAATGATTGATTTAATTAATTTATATATTTATCTTTTACTACTTTTTTTTCCTATTTTATAATTAAATTAAAATATTTTCTATTTTATTTAAATTTTAAAACCAAACTGATGACATATCCGCGATCCACACCAGAACCCGTGCGGACGCACGGGTTTCCCACTAGTTATAAAAATAATTAAACACGTAAAATTATTGATAACATAAGAGGTTTATCATTACAATGAGTTGATCTAAACAAATAAGATGGTTAACGCAAATTTGGGAAAATTCATCTAAAGAGACTTAATCTAGAGAAATTAGCCCCTAATCCTTAGGAAATTCATGGAAAAATTAAAGAAAAGAATGCAAATAAATTTTACAATTGATGTGGAATGAATCCTTTGATGATCCACCACTAGGGCTGGAAATGAGTCGAGTCGAGTCGAACTCGCCTTAGCTCAGCTCGACTCGTTAAGAATTAGTTTAGCTCAAATCTCGGTTCGAGTTCGATACGAACTTTTATTCCAGCTTAAAAGCCATTTTTTAAAGTTTATTTCATTTTTATATATTCGAAAATTTAAATTAATATTTTTTAAATAAGTAAATATTGAAATAAAATAAAAGTTATGAGTATGGAATTTAACTTTGTTTCAAAAATCTACTAATTCAAAAACTACACAATTAGCTGTTGCTCTGATAATACGGGCAGAACCCAATACTTTATTTTCCAAATACCTTCTACTGCTGCCACAATTGCAAAAGCCCAACAAGCTCCTACAACACAAACATTCATATATGATACAAATCTCAAGTTATGGTTTGCTTCATAATAGCTTACAAAAAAATTAGCATAAGAAATAGGGTTATTTTATTTACCACATTCTTTTTGATCTTTAACGTAGGTGACCGCTGCTAGCTCTCTCCAGTCTATATAATCTGGAATGATTCCGATGCGGTAAATCGTTTGCTGATATTCAAAGAGAATTATGACTTCATTGAAAAGTTTAACAGTGAAGGAAACCACTCTTACTGGCTTGACTATGATGAATATTCTGATTTTACCGATGAAGAGATTCAAGCTTTACATAGTGAGAGTCATGAGTATCGTGGGAATTTCACAGACGAGTTCGATTTCGATTCCCACGATACTCATGAGTGTCACAATGTAAAGCGTGAATCTCTTCATCGTTTAAATCAGAATATTCATCATAGTCAAGCCAGTAAGAGTGGTTTCCTTCACTGCTAAACTTTTCAATGAAGTCATAATTCTCTTCGAATATCAGCAAACATTTTACCGCCTCAGAATTATTTGTATATGTGATTCCATAATTCATCCTCCATTGGATGTATGCATCACCGAACAAAGAACCATTATCCATTCCAAACACTTCACCGACCGAAGAACCATTATCCATTCCAAACCCACTTGGAAATCCCCATGGCCACAAGATGATGATGCAAAGACAAACAAGTTGCTTCATTTGTTTAGGATGGCTAGTTATAGAACAAAATGTAGGGAAAACGATTTGAATAAAATGAACACAAATACAACAATTTATAGAATTCAAATTCAACAAATTAAAAATAAAATTATATTCTTTAATGTATATATTTATTTATGTCAATAGATTTTAATTTTTATTTATGAAAGAGAAAAAGAAGAAAATACTTTTATTACAAGTTCAATTTTCAAAGCATCCCTTTCATCGTTTACAAACAAATATCTACCATATAAGAAAATTTGGTACCAATGAAAACACTTTTTTAACCTTTGCCCTTCTTCCGACACATCACCAAAATGAGGGCATTTTATGTCCAAAAAATACTTTTTCCAACTAATGATGTCATATACTTCTACTTCAATTACATAGTTGGTGTTTTTTTTGTCTTTGATCATTAGATTTGAATGGATTGATGATGTCACTTGGTCCTAATTAAACTACTTTTACTCTTTTCTCTTCTATTAAGATCTAATTTAATTTGAATTTCATAATTTGAAAGAATTTACAATCTCTGTCTCCTCGTCCTTTCCTCTCTCTCTCTCTCTCTCTCTCTCTCTCTCTCTTCCCTCTCTTACTTCTTCTCCTTCTCTTCATTCTGTTTCTCTCTTCTCTCTCTCATTCCCCCTATTCTCTTTCTCTTCATTCATTTTGGAGGATGTAATAAGAGACAATAAGAAAAAAAGGCACCGTGACGGGTAATTTCCTCAGATATGTGTTTTATCTTTTATTTTGTTTATTATGGCTTAAGCATGCTTTCTCAAATAGTTCATCCCGTCGTTTTGAAATGGATACTAAATTTCATCCTACTGCTACTGATGTTGTTGTTCTACTTTCTTTTTTTCTTCGTCTTTCCATTTTCGTTGTTGTTGTTCTACTATTGACAGGTGGCATAGATGGTAGAGGTTGTGTGTTCTACTATATGAGGGAATAATTGCTATTTTGTGTATCTTTAATGTTGAATACTATATGTATCTTGTGTATCTTGCATATCAATGACGAATCCTTGTGGTGGCTCGACCCGAAAGGATTTTCAGTCAAAGGATTTTCAGATGTACATCCACGATATTCGAAGTTTATCCTAACTCAAATCGCTTTATTTTAATTAGAATTTAATTTTTTTCTTTCACGTTTTCGATATTTATTCGCCATGAAATAGGTTTTGGAGAATTTGAGAATTTTCTCTTCACTTTGGATCATTAGCTTAGTATAATCACATCTCACTCAGTTTTGTATCTCATGCTTTTTTTCTGTTGTTATTCCAATCTTAATCTCATGCTTTTTTTCGGTTGTTATTCCAATCTTATGTTCTGCAATATCAGGATTCACAAAGAATGTCTGAACAGAAGCTTCGGCAACCGCCTCAGCAGCTTCGTCGTCAAAACATAACCAATGACTCAAGGTAGATGTTGTTGAATTTGAGGTACTGATTAACATTTCTTTTGTAACATAACCAACGAGCTGATGAAAGTTGTTTGTTGTTTTGCTTCAGGTGTCTTTGATCTGTTACACGTTCCTGCCGTTGTTTCAAATCGCTTGAATGGTGTCGAATATCACATGAGTTTGTGTTCGAACATCAATTGCAGTGTAAATCATAGTGAACTATCTTAGCTGATTATAACTTTCGTGTTTCAGTTTACCGATTTAATGCATGTTTGAGCTTGCCCTCCATGTGTTTGATGAAAAACAGGAATGACACGGTGGTTGTTGTTGCTGCGTTTCATGGTCTGAGGATTGAAAGACCCGGTCAAGATCTCTAAGGTTTATGTGAAGCTTGAGAGCAGCAGAGCACGGGTTGATCCCGGTATTCGAAATTGCGAGAAGTAGGGAAAATTAGAGGTTGTCAAACAAATTTTTCAATTTCTTTATTTCATTCATTCTCCAAGTGGCTTCTGCATTTATCTCTCTGATTTTACTCATGTTATGGTGTTATGGTCTCCTGAATGACAGAGGGTAGTAAGCACAATATGGCCAAAAACATATTGAAGCACTTAAGTAAAGCTTGGAGTTGTTGGAAGGAAAATGTTCCTTGGAAGGTAATTTAGGAAACATGCATTTCTGTTAAGGCCATAAGAATTTGTATGATTGTCCTAGTTATCCAACAACAATAGAATATGTTCATAGAAAAGAGAAATAAATAACCACCGTATATGCATGTTCATAATAAGTAAATAAAATACAACAAAAATGGTGCAAGTCTGGTTCAAAAATGTTATTTTTTTAAATTGATGAAAAGCCAGACTTTCTTAATTATCAACTGCCACTAGGTATTATTTTTGTAAGATGTTCATTGTTGGTAACAAATGCATAATTTGGGCATTGTATTATTTACAGTTGTTAATTAAGAGCAGTTTACTGTTAACAGAGCAAATTGGAGTTCCAGTTGAGACTTCAAGAGTTCATACAAATGGTAAGAACTGAAAACAATTTAAGAAGCATATGCTAAGAAGTATCTTGTGCCATGGGGAGACACCCACATGCAAGAACTGCAGCGAGTCCTTGCAACACTGGCTTTTGTGTAATTTTTATATTTGTGAAATTGCTATATTTGTGTATCCTCTAATCAAGGAATACTACAACCCTTATTTCATGCTATTTTAATACATTATGTTTTGTTACAACCTGCTTGCATTGTTTTAACATGGCATCAGTTATGAAACTTGGCTTTTTCATCAATAAAAAACATATAATGATGAGGAGTACACATTTATTATTCGTTGTAAATTTTCCTATATGTCCAGGAAAAATATTTAATCTGCACAACCTAATTATGTGGCTGACCACAACATTCTTAATCGTTGCTATATTTTAAAGGAGCATTTATTTTGTAACATTTTTTTAACGTTATTATGCAACACAACTCTTGACTATAACGACCGTGTGCTTCAAAAGAATTTTCAGTAGCACAACTCTTTCGTATAACTGTCGTGTGCTTCAGAAGTAAATGATTTTTTTAATCATGTTGTTGAAATCTTTCAACTAAAAATTTTGGACACATACTTTCCAGCACAAAAACTTCTATGGATTTATAATCATGGACTTTCTCTTTAAACCATATGTGATATGACTGCACCTCTTTTCCATACGCAAGATGACCTTGAGACTTTCAAAATAGTTTTAAGATACTTTTTATATTGCTTTTGCAACAGTAAACCTACCAACTTCCTATACACAAAGACAGAAAGACATGATGGCGTGTGGGCATGGCCATATGTGGGGACCACAAAATTGAAGACTATTTTTGTATGCATTTTATTATTAAAAAACTCTTTTTATCATTGTACTATGCATTTTATATATACTATAATATTTGTCTTATTTATAAAACAATTTAAAATTATTTCATAATGCAAATGTATTTAAATTTTAATAATGCAAATCCAATTATGCTTTTGAGACAGTCATCAATGTTTTATTTAATAAAAAATGTATGATTGAAATACTCACAAAATATTCACATGATAACCTCATAAATGAACTTGCGCATAATTAGAATCCCCCATCTAAATTTGTGATTCTCATTCAAAAATATTTACATTTCTAATATTTATTAGAAACCTCCAGGAAAAAAATAAGATTAAATATTCATATATTTATATAGAGGAACAACTTTACTATTAATTCAAATATTTTTAAATACGGAAAAAACATTACTATTGATTCAAATATTTTTATAAATATTATTAAAATAAAAAAATATTTATATACGAGAAAAAAAATACATTGTTGAATGAAATATTTGTATATACGGAAATAACTTTACTACTGATGTAAAATAATTTTTCTAAAGCATTTTTATTTTTCTTTGAAAAATATGACTTTCTTTTATAAATAATTAATAATTTTGTTTTTCGTATTAACATTTTTATTATATTTTAAAAACATAAGCGTGCGTACCACACCAGTACCGTGTGAACACACGGATAATATATCAGTACCGTGTGAGCGCACGGGTAACCAGACCAAAATAAGTGTGAACCAATACCGTGTGAACGTACGGGTAACCAGGCCAAAATCTGTGCGAACGCACGAGTAACACGCTAGTACCGTGTAAACGCACGGGTAATCATTCCAAAATTCGTGCGAACGCACAAATTATTATTATTTTTTTGTATATTTAAATAAAATAAATGTAAAACTTATGTCAGTTGTACTACTGACTTTTTATTTTTTTATATTTTAAACCATAGTAAAATTAGTTTTCTACTGATTTTCAACTAATTCTAATTTTGGATATTTATTTGTCCCATTTATCAAACTTTGTAAACCTTTTTATTATAACTCTATCAACCCTAAAAAAAGCATTTTTTTTTCCTATTTTCACAATTGTTTTTTTTACAAAGTATGTGTTTCATAGTTATTCTTAACAATAGTTGTTTTAAAAAACTTATATAATTATTTTCCAGTCCATTTTTTATTTTTTAGTTTTTAATTTTTCCAGTAATATTTTGATATTTTCTAATTTGTTTGAATTTGTATAACAAACTGGTGACAATTCCACGGTCCACAACGATACTCGTGTGAACGCACGAGTTCTGGTGCGGCCAAAAACCTTGTGAAAAGCACAAGATATTATATTTTTTTACAATTAAAGACAACAAAAATAAATATGTTTAATCTCAATTACTTTTTTTCTAATTTTTTCTATTTTTATTTTGTCTCTTTTAATTTCATCTATACACCCATTATTATAACTACTACTCTATATGAAATAACTTTAATTTTTAATTATTTTTAGCACGATTGTTTTTTATTGGGTGTATTATAACTACACCCATTATTAATTTTTTATCTGGGTATTCCATTTTTTTACAATAAAGAAAATAAAAGAAATATATTTAAAATAACGTATGAATCCAAACACGAGAAATATGTGTTGTTTTTTTATTTATTTATATATCTAACAATTTTGTTTTTTTTTAAATATGTCTATTTTGCACAATTGTTTTTTTTTATCTAAATTGGTGTTTAAAATTATTTCTTAATAATGATTGATTTAATTAATTTATATATTTATCTTTTACTACTTTTTTTTCCTATTTTATAATTAAATTAAAATATTTTCTATTTTATTTAAATTTTAAAACCAAACTGATGACATATCCGCGATCCACACCAGAACCCGTGCGGACGCACGGGTTTCCCACTAGTTATAAAAATAATTAAACACGTAAAATTATTGATAACATAAGAGGTTTATCATTACAATGAGTTGATCTAAACAAATAAGATGGTTAACGCAAATTTGGGAAAATTCATCTAAAGAGACTTAATCTAGAGAAATTAGCCCCTAATCCTTAGGAAATTCATGGAAAAATTAAAGAAAAGAATGCAAATAAATTTTACAATTGATGTGGAATGAATCCTTTGATGATCCACCACTAGGGCTGGAAATGAGTCGAGTCGAGTCGAACTCGCCTTAGATCAGCTCGACTCGTTAAGAATTAGTTCAGCTCAAATCTCGGTTCGAGTTCGATACGAACTTTTATTCCAGCTTAAAAGCCATTTTTTAAAGTTTATTTCATTTTTATATATTCGAAAATTTAAATTAATATTTTTTAAATAAGTAAATATTGAAATAAAATAAAAGTTATGAGTATGGAATTTAACTTTGTTTCAAAAATCTACTAATTCAAAAACTACACAATTAGCTGTTGCTCTGATAATACGGGCAGAACCCAATACTTTATTTTCCAAATACCTTCTACTGCTGCCACAATTGCAAAAGCCCAACAAGCTCCTACAACACAAACATTCATATATGATACAAATCTCAAGTTATGGTTTGCTTCATAATAGCTTACAAAAAAATTAGCATAAGAAATAGGGTTATTTTATTTACCACATTCTTTTTGATCTTTAACGTAGGTGACCGCTCCTAGCTCTCTCCAGTCTATATAATCTGGAATGATTCCGATGCGGTAAATCGTTTGCTGATATTCAAAGAGAATTATGACTTCATTGAAAAGTTTAACAGTGAAGGAAACCACTCTTACTGGCTTGACTATGATGAATATTCTGATTTTACCGATGAAGAGATTCAAGCTTTACATAGTGAGAGTCATGAGTATCGTGGGAATTTCACAGACGAGTTCGATTTCGATTCCCACGATACTCATGAGTGTCACAATGTAAAGCGTGAATCTCTTCATCGTTTAAATCAGAATATTCATCATAGTCAAGCCAGTAAGAGTGGTTTCCTTCACTGCTAAACTTTTCAATGAAGTCATAATTCTCTTCGAATATCAGCAAACATTTTACCGCCTCAGAATTATTTGTATATGTGATTCCATAATTCATCCTCCATTGGATGTATGCATCACCGAACAAAGAACCATTATCCATTCCAAACACTTCACCGACCGAAGAACCATTATCCATTCCAAACCCACTTGGAAATCCCCATGGCCACAAGATGATGATGCAAAGACAAACAAGTTGCTTCATTTGATTAGGATGGCTAGTTATAGAACAAAATGTAGGGAAAACGATTTGAATAAAATGAACACAAATACAACAATTTATAGAATTCAAATTCAACAAATTAAAAATAAAATTATATTCTTTAATGTATATATTTATTTATGTCAATAGATTTTAATTTTTATTTATGAAAGAGAAAAAGAAGAAAATACTTTTATTACAAGTTCAATTTTCAAAGCATCCCTTTCATCGTTTACAAACAAATATCTACCATATAAGAAAATTTGGTACCAATGAAAACACTTTTTTAACCTTTGCCCTTCTTCCGACACATCACCAAAATGAGGGCATTTTATGTCCAAAAAATACTTTTTCCAACTAATGATGTCATATACTTCTACTTCAATTACATAGTTGGTGTTTTTTTTGTCTTTGATCATTAGATTTGAATGGATTGATGATGTCACTTGGTCCTAATTAAACTACTTTTACTCTTTTCTCTTCTATTAAGATCTAATTTAATTTGAATTTCATAATTTGAAAGAATTTACAATCTCTGTCTCCTCGTCCTTTCCTCTCTCCCTCTCTCTCTCTCTCTCTCTCTCTCTCTCTCTTCCCTCTCTTACTTCTTCTCCTTCTCTTCATTCTGTTTCTCTCTTCTCTCTCTCATTCCCCCTATTCTCTTTCTCTTCATTCATTTTGGAGGATGTAATAAGAGACAATAAGCAAAAAAGGCACCGTGACGGGTAATTTCCTCAGATATGTGTTTTATCTTTTATTTTGTTTATTATGGCTTAAGCATGCTTTCTCAAATAGTTCATCCCGTCGTTTTGAAATGGATACTAAATTTCATCCTACTGCTACTGATGTTGTTGTTCTACTTTCTTTTCTTCTTCGTCTTTCCATTTTCGTTGTTGTTGTTCTACTATTGACAGGTGGCATAGATGGTAGAGGTTGTGTGTTCTACTATATGAGGGAATAATTGCTATTTTGTGTATCTTTAATGTTGAATACTATATGTATCTTGTGTATCTTGCATATCAATGACGAATCCTTGTGGTGGCTCGACCCGAAAGGATTTTCAGTCAAAGGATTTTCAGATGTACATCCACGATATTCGAAGTTTATCCTAACTCAAATCGCTTTATTTTAATTAGAATTTAATTTTTTTCTTTCACGTTTTCGATATTTATTCGCCATGAAATAGGTTTTGGAGAATTTGAGAATTTTCTCTTCACTTTGGATCATTAGCTTAGTATAATCACATCTCACTCAGTTTTGTATCTCATGCTTTTTTTCTGTTGTTATTCCAATCTTAATCTCATGCTTTTTTTCGGTTGTTATTCCAATCTTATGTTCTGCAATATCAGGATTCACAAAGAATGTCTGAACAGAAGCTTCGGCAACCGCCTCAGCAGCTTCGTCGTCAAAACATAACCAATGACTCAAGGTAGATGTTGTTGAATTTGAGGTACTGATTAACATTTCTTTTGTAACATAACCAACGAGCTGATGAAAGTTGTTTGTTGTTTTGCTTCAGGTGTCTTTGATCTGTTACACGTTCCTGCCGTTGTTTCAAATCGCTTGAATGGTGTCGAATATCACATGAGTTTGTGTTCGAACATCAATTGCAGTGTAAATCATAGTGAACTATCTTAGCTGATTATAACTTTCGTGTTTCAGTTTACCGATTTAATGCATGTTTGAGCTTGCCCTCCATGTGTTTGATGAAAAACAGGAATGACACGGTGGTTGTTGTTGCTGCGTTTCATGGTCTGAGGATTGAAAGACCCGGTCAGGATCTCTAAGGTTTATGTGAAGCTTGAGAGCAGCAGAGCACGGGTTGATCCCGGTATTCGAAATTGCGAGAAGTAGGGAAAATTAGAGGTTGTCAAACAAATTTTTCAATTTCTTTATTTCATTCATTCTCCAAGTGGCTTCTGCATTTATCTCTCTGATTTTACTCATGTTATGGTGTTATGGTCTCCTGAATGACAGAGGGTAGTAAGCACAATATGGCCAAAAACATATTGAAGCACTTAAGTAAAGCTTGGAGTTGTTGGAAGGAAAATGTTCCTTGGAAGGTAATTTAGGAAACATGCGTTTCTGTTAAGGCCATAAGAATTTGTAGGATTGTCCTAGATATCCAACAACTATAGAATATGTTCATAGAAAAGATAAATAAACAACCACAGTATATGCATGCTCTTAATAAGTAAATAAAATACAATAAAAATAGTGCAAGTCTAGTTCAAAAATGTTATTTTTTTAAATTGATGAAAAGCCAGACTTTCTTAATTATCAACTGCCACTAGGTATTATTTTTGTATGATGTTCATTGTTGGTAACAAATGCATAATTTGGGCATTGTATTATTTACAGTTGTTAATTAAGAGCAGTTTACTGTTAACAGAGCAAATTGGAGTTCCAGTTGAGACTTCAAGAGTTCATACAAATGGTAAGAACTGAAAACAATTTAAGAAGCATATGCTAAGAAGTATCTTGTGCCATGGGGAGACACCCACATGCAAGAACTGCAGCGAGTCCTTGCAACACTGGCTTTTGTGTAATTTTTATATTTGTGAAATTGCTATATTTGTGTATCCTCTAATCAAGGAATACTACAACCCTTATTTCATGCTATTTTAATACATTATGTTTTGTTACAACCTGCTTGCATTGTTTTAACATGGCATCAGTTATGAAACTTGGCTTTTTCATCAATAAAAAACATATAATGATGGGGAGTACACATTTATTATTCGTTGTAAATTTTCCTATATGTCCAGGAAAAATATTTATTCTGCACAACCTAATTATGTGGTTGACCACAACATTCTTAATCGATTCTATATTTTAAAGGACCATTTATTTTGTAACATTTTTTTAACGTTATTATGCAACACAACTCTTGACTATAACGACCGTGTGCTTCAAAAGAATTTTCAGTAGCACAACTCTTTCGTATAACTGTCGTGTGCTTCAGAAGTAAATGATTTTTTTAATCATGCTGTTGAAATCTTTCAACTAAAAATTTTGGACACATACTTTCCACCCCAAAACTTCTATGGATTTATAATCATGGACCTTCTCTTTAAACCATATGTGATATGACTACACCTCTTTTCCATACGCAAGATCACCTTGAGACTTTCAAAATAGTTTTAAAATACTTTTTATATTGCTTTTGCAACAGTAAACCTACCAACTTCCTATACACAAAGACAGAAAGACATGATGGCAGAAAGACATGATGGCAGAAAGACATGATGGCGTGTGGGCATGGCCATATGTGGGGACCACTAAATTGAAGACTATTTTTTTATGCATTTTATTATTAAAAAACTCTTTTTATCATTGTACTATGCATTTTATATATACTATAATATTTGTCTTATTTATAAAGCAATTTAAAATTATTTCATAATGCAAATGTATTTAAATTTTAATAATGCAAATCCAATTATGCTTTTGAGACAGTCATCAATGTTTTATTTAATAAAAAATGTATGATTGAAATACTCACAAAATATTCACATGATAACCTCATAAATGAACTTGCGCATGATTAGAATCCCCATCTAAATTTGTGATTCTCATTCAAAAATATTTACATTTCTAATATTTATTAGAAACCTCCAGAAAAAAAAAAAGATTAAATATTCATATATTTATATAGAGGAACAACTTTACTATTAATTCAAATATTTTTAAATACGGAAAAAACATTACTATTAATTCAAATATTTTTATAAATATTATTAAAATAAAAAAAAACATTTATATACGAGAAAAAAAATACATTGTTGAATGAAATATTTGTATATACGGAAATAACTTTACTACTGATGTAAAATAATTTTTCTAAAGCATTTTTATTTTTCTTTGAAAAATATGACTTTCTTTTATAAATAATTAATAATTTTGTTTTTCGTATTAACATTTTTATTATATTTTAAAAGCATAAGCGTGCGTACCACACCAGTATCGTTTGAACACACGGATAATATATCAGTACCGTGTGAGCGCACGGGTAACCAGACCAAAATAAGTGTGAACCAATACCGTGTGAATGTACGGGTAACCAGGCCAAAATCTGTGCGAACGCACGAGTAACACGCTAGTACCGTGTAAACGCACGGGTAATCATTCCAAAATTCGTGCGAACGCACAAATTTTTATTTTTTTTGTATATTTAAATAAAATAAATGTAAAACTTATGTCAGTTGTACTACTGACTTTTTATTTTTTTTTATATTTTAAACCATAGTAAAATTAGTTTTCTACTGATTTTCAACTAATTCTAATTTTGGATATTTATTTGTCTCATTTATCAAACTTTATAAACTGTTTTATTATAACTCTATCAATCCTAAAAAAAGCATTTTTTTTCCTATTTTCACAATTGTTTTTTTACAAAGTATGTGTTTCATAGTTATTCTTAACAATAGTTGTTTTAAAAAACTTATATAATTATTTTCCAGTCCATTTTTTATTTTTTAGTTTTTAATTTTTAGTTTTTATTTTTTCCAATAATATTTTTATATTTTCTAATTTGTTTGAATTTGTATAACAAACTGGTGACAATTCCACGGTCCACAGAGATACTCGTGTGAACGCACGAGTTCTGGTGCGGCCAAAAACCTTGTGAAAAGCACAAGATATTATATTTTTTTACAATTAAAGACAACAAAAATAAATATGTTTAATCTCCATTACTTTTTTTCTAATTTTTTCTATTTTTATTTTGTCTCTTTTAATTTCATCTATACACCCATTATTATAACTACTACTCTATATGAAATAACTTTAATTTTTAATTGTTTTTAGCAGGATTGTTTTTTATTGGGTGTATTATAACTACACGCATTATTAATTTTTTATCGGTTATTCCATTTTTTTACAATTAAAGAAAATAAAAAAAATATATTTAAAATAATGTATGAATCCAAACAAGAGAAAAATGTGTTGTTTTTTATTTATTTATATATCTAACAATTTTGTTTTTTTTTAAATATGTCTATTTTGCACAATTGTTTTTTTCTAAATTGGTGTTTAAAATTATTTCTTAATAATGATTGATTTAATTAATTTATATATTTATCTTTGACTACTTTTTTTTTCCTATTTTATAATTAAATTAAAATATTTTCTATTTTATTTAAATTTTAAAACCAAACTGATGACATATCCGCGATCCACACCAGAACCCGTGCGGACGCACGGGTTTCCCACTAATTATAAAAATAATTAAACACGTAAAATTATTGATAACATAAGAGGTTTATCATTACAATGAGTAGATCTAAACAAATAAGATGGTTAACACAAATTTGGGAAAATTCATCTAAAGAGACTTAATCTAGAGAAATTAGCCACTAATCCTTAGGAAATTCATGGAAAAATTAAAGAAAAGAATGCAAATAAATTTTACAATTGATGTGGAATGAATCCTTTGATGATCCACCACTAGGGCTGGAAATGAGTCGAGTCGAATCGAGTCGAGTCGAAACTCAGCTCGACTCGTTAAGAATTAGTTCAACTCAAATCTCGGTTCGAGTTCGCTACGAACTTTTATTCCAGCTTAAAAGTCATTTTTTAAAGTTTATTTCATTTTTATATATTTGAAAATTTAAATTAATATTTTTTAAATAAGTAAATATTGAAATAAAATAAAATTTATGAGTATGGAATTTAACTTTGTTTCAAAAATCTACTAATTCAAAAACTACACAATTAGCTATTGCTCTGATAATACGGGCATAACGCCATACTTTATTTTCCAAATACCTTCTAGTGCTGCCACAGTTGCAAAAGCCCAACAAGCTCCTACAACACAAACATTAATATATGATACAAATCTCAAGTTATGGTTTGCTTCATTATAGCTTACAAAAAAATTAACATAAGAAATAGGGTTATTTTATTTACCACATTCTTTTTGATCTTTAACGTAGGTGACCGTTCCCAGCTCTCTCCAGTCTATATAATCTGATTTAACCGATGAAGAGATTCCCGCTTTACATGGTGAGAGTCATGAGTATAGTGGGAATATCGATTCCGATTCCCACGATACTCATGACTCTCACCATGTAAGGCGTGCATCTCTTCATTGGTTAAATCAGAATATTCATCATAGCCAAGCCAGTAGGAGTGGTTTCCTTTACTGTTAAACTTTTCAATGAAATCATAATTCTCTTTGAATATCAGTAAACGTTTTACTGCCTCAGAACTATTTGCATATGTGATTCCATACTTCATCCTCCATTTGATGTATGCATCACCGAACGAAGAACCATTATCCATTCCAAACACTTCACCGACCGAAGAACCATTATCCATTCCAAACACACTTGGAAATCCCCATGGCCACAAGATGATGATGCAAAGAAAAACAAGTTGCTTCATTTTTTTAGGATGGCTAGTTATAGAACAAAATGTAGGGAAAACGATTTGAATAAAATGAACACAAATACAACAATTTATAGTATTCAAATTCAGCAAATTAAAAATAAAATTATATTCTTTAATGTATATATTTATTTATGTCAATAGATTTTTATTTTTATTTATGAAAGAGAAAAAGAAAAAAAAACTTTTATTACAAGTTCAATCCTCAAAGCATCCCTTTCATCGTTTACAAACAAATTACTACCATATAAGAAAATTTGGTATCAATGAAAACACTTTTTTAACCTTTGCCCTTCTTCCGACACATCACCAAAATGAGGGCATTTTATGTCCAAAAAATACTTTTTTCAACTAATGATGCCATATACTTCTACTTCAATTACATAGTTGGTGTTTTTTTGTCTTTGATCATTAGATTTGAATGGATTAATGATGTCACTTGGCCCTAATTAAACTATTTTTACTCTTTTCTCTTCTATCAAGATCTACTTTAATTTGAATTTCATAATTTGAAAGAATTTACAATCTCTCTCTCCTCGTCCTTTCCTCTCTGTCTCTATCTCTCTCTCTCTCTCTCTCTCTCTCTCTCTCTCTCTCTCTCTCTCTCTCTCTCTCTCTCTCTCTTCCTCTCTTACTTCTTCTCTTTCTCTTCATTCTGTTTCTCTCTTCTCTCTCTTTCCCTCTCTTTCTCTTTCTCTTCATTCATTTTGGAGGATGTAGTAAGAGACAATAAGCAAAAACGACACCATGACGGGTAATTTCCTCAGATATGTGTTTTATCTTTTATTTTGTTTATTATGGCTTAAGCATGCTTTCTCAAATAGTTCATCCTGTCGTTTTGAAATGGATACTAAATTTCATACTACTGCTACTGATGTTGTTGTTCTACTTTCTTTTCTTCTTCGTCTTTTCATTTTCGTTGCTGTTGTTCTACTATTGACAGGTGGTATAGATGGTAGAGGTTGTGTGTTCTACTATATGAGTGAAGAATTGCTATTTTGTGTATCTTTAATGTTGAAAACTATATGTATCTTATGTATCTTGCATGTCAATGACGAATCCTTCTGGTGGCTCGACCCGAAAGGATTTTCAGATGTACATCCACGACATTCGAGGTTTGTCCCAACTCAAATCGCTTTATTTTAATCTGAATTTAATTTTTTTCTTTCACGTTTTCGATTTTTATTCGTCGTGAAACAAGTTTTGGGGAATTTGGGAATTTTCTCTTCACTTTGGATCATTAGCATAGTATAATCATATCTCACTCAGTTTTGTTTCTCATGCTTTTTTTCTGTTGTTATTCCAATCTTAATCTCAGGCTTTTTTCTGTTGTTATTCCAATCTTATGTTCTGCAATATCAGGATTCACAAAGAATGTCTGAACAGAAGCTTCGGCAACCGCCTCAGCAGTTTCATCGTCAAAACATAACCAATGGCTCAAGGTAGATGTTGTTGAATTTGAGGTACTGATTAACATTTCTTTTGTAACATAACCAACGAGCTGATGGAAGTTGTTTGTTGTTTTGCTACAGGTGTGTTCGATCTGTTACGCGTTGCTGCCGTTGTTTCAAATCGCTTGAATGGTGTCGAATATCACATGAGTTTGTGTTCGAACATCAATTGCAGTGTAAATCATAGTGAACTATCTTAGCTGATTATAACTTTCGTGTTTCAGTTTACCGATTTAATGCATGTTTGAGCTTGCCCTCCATGTGTTTGATGAAAAACAGGAATGACACGGTGGTTGTTGTTGCTGCGTTTCATGGTCTGAGGATTGAAAGACCCGGTCAGGATCTCTAAGGTTTATGTGAAGCTTGAGAGCAGCAGAGCACGGGTTGATCCCGGTATTCGAAATTGCGAGAAGTAGGGAAAATTAGAGGTTGTCAAACAAATTTTTCAATTTCTTTATTTCATTCATTCTCCAAGTGGCTTCTGCATTTATCTCTCTGATTTTACTCATGTTATGGTGTTATGGTCTCCTGAATGACAGAGGGTAGTAAGCACAATATGGCCAAAAACATATTGAAGCACTTAAGTAAAGCTTGGAGTTGTTGGAAGGAAAATGTTCCTTGGAAGGTAATTTAGGAAACATGCATTTCTGTTAAGGCCATAAGAATTTGTATGATTGTCCTAGTTATCCAACAACAATAGAATATGTTCATAGAAAAGAGAAATAAATAACCACCGTATATGCATGTTCATAATAAGTAAATAAAATACAATAAAAATGTTGCAAGTCTGGTTCAAAAATGTTATTTTTTTAAATTGATGAAAAGCCAGACTTTCTTAATTATCAACTGCCACTAGGTATTATTTTTGTAAGATGTTCATTGTTGGTAACAAATGCATAATTTGGGCATTGTATTATTTACAGTTGTTAATTAAGAGCAGTTTACTGTTAACAGAGCAAATTGGAGTTCCAGTTGAGACTTCAAGAGTTCATACAAATGGTAAGAACTGAAAACAATTTAAGAAGCATATGCTAAGAAGTATCTTGTGCCATGGGGAGACACCCACATGCAAGAACTGCAGCGAGTCCTTGCAACACTGGCTTTTGTGTAATTTTTATATTTGTGAAATTGCTATATTTGTGTATCCTCTAATCAAGGAATACTACAACCCTTATTTCATGCTATTTTAATACATTATGTTTTGTTACAACCTGCTTGCATTGTTTTAACATGGCATCAGTTATGAAACTTGGCTTTTTCATCAATAAAAAACATATAATGATGAGGAGTACACATTTATTATTCGTTGTAAATTTTCCTATATGTCCAGGAAAAATATTTAATCTGCACAACCTAATTATGTGGCTGACCACAACATTCTTAATCGTTGCTATATTTTAAAGGAGCATTTATTTTGTAACATTTTTTTAACGTTATTATGCAACACAACTCTTGACTATAACGACCGTGTGCTTCAAAAGAATTTTCAGTAGCACAACTCTTTCGTATAACTGTCGTGTGCTTCAGAAGTAAATGATTTTTTTAATCATGTTGTTGAAATCTTTCAACTAAAAATTTTGGACACATACTTTCCAACACAAAAACTTCTATGGATTTATAATCATGGACTTTCTCTTTAAACCATATGTGATATGACTGCACCTCTTTTCCATACGCAAGATGACCTTGAGACTTTCAAAATAGTTTTAAGATACTTTTTATATTGCTTTTGCAACAGTAAACCTACCAACTTCCTATACACAAAGACAGAAAGACATGATGGCGTGTGGGCATGGCCATATGTGGGGACCACAAAATTGAAGACTATTTTTGTATGCATTTTATTATTAAAAAACTCTTTTTATCATTGTACTATGCATTTTATATATACTATAATATTTGTCTTATTTATAAAACAATTTAAAATTATTTCATAATGCAAATGTATTTAAATTTTAATAATGCAAATCCAATTATGCTTTTGAGACAGTCATCAATGTTTTATTTAATAAAAAATGTATGATTGAAATACTCACAAAATATTCACATGATAACCTCATAAATGAACTTGCGCATAATTAGAATCCCCCATCTAAATTTGTGATTCTCATTCAAAAATATTTACATTTCTAATATTTATTAGAAACCTCCAGGAAAAAAATAAGATTAAATATTCATATATTTATATAGAGGAACAACTTTACTATTAATTCAAATATTTTTAAATACGGAAAAAACATTACTATTGATTCAAATATTTTTATAAATCTTATTAAAATAAAGAAATATTTATATACGAGAAAAAAAATACATTGTTGAATGAAATATTTGTATATACGGAAATAACTTTACTACTGATGTAAAATAATTTTTCTAAAGCATTTTTATTTTTCTTTGAAAAATATGACTTTCTTTTATAAATAATTAATAATTTTGTTTTTCGTATTAACATTTTTATTATATTTTAAAAACATAAGCGTGCGTACCACACCAGTACCGTGTGAACACACGGATAATATATCAGTACCGTGTGAGCGCACGGGTAACCAGACCAAAATAAGTGTGAACCAATACCGTGTGAACGTACGGGTAACCAGGCCAAAATCTGTGCGAACGCACGAGTAACACGCTAGTACCGTGTAAACGCACGGGTAATCATTCCAAAATTCGTGCGAACGCACAAATTATTATTATTTTTTTGTATATTTAAATAAAATAAATGTAAAACTTATGTCAGTTGTACTACTGACTTTTTATTTTTTTATATTTTAAACCATAGTAAAATTAGTTTTCTACTGATTTTCAACTAATTCTAATTTTGGATATTTATTTGTCCCATTTATCAAACTTTGTAAACCTTTTTATTATAACTCTATCAACCCTAAAAAAAGCAGTTTTTTTTTCCTATTTTCACAATTGTTTTTTTTACAAAGTATGTGTTTCATAGTTATTCTTAACAATAGTTGTTTTAAAAAACTTATATAATTATTTTCCAGTCCATTTTTTATTTTTTAGTTTTTAATTTTTCCAGTAATATTTTGATATTTTCTAATTTGTTTGAATTTGTATAACAAACTGGTGACAATTCCACGGTCCACAACGATACTCGTGTGAACGCACGAGTTCTGGTGCGCCCAAAAACCTTGTGAAAAGCACAAGATATTATATTTTTTTACAATTAAAGACAACAAAAATAAATATGTTTAATCTCAATTACTTTTTTTCTAATTTTTTCTATTTTTATTTTGTCTCTTTTAATTTCATCTATACACCCATTATTATAACTACTACTCTATATGAAATAACTTTAATTTTTAATTATTTTTAGCACGATTGTTTTTTATTGGGTGTATTATAACTACACCCATTATTAATTTTTTATCTGGTTATTCCATTTTTTTACAATAAAGAAAATAAAAGAAATATATTTAAAATAACGTATGAATCCAAACACGAGAAATATGTGTTGTTTTTTTATTTATTTATATATCTAACAATTTTGTTTTTTTTTAAATATGTCTATTTTGCACAATTGTTTTTTTTTATCTAAATTGGTGTTTAAAATTATTTCTTAATAATGATTGATTTAATTAATTTATATATTTATCTTTTACTACTTTTTTTTCCTATTTTATAATTAAATTAAAATATTTTCTATTTTATTTAAATTTTAAAACCAAACTGATGACATATCCGCGATCCACACCAGAACCCGTGCGGACGCACGGGTTTCCCACTAGTTATAAAAATAATTAAACACGTAAAATTATTGATAACATAAGAGGTTTATCATTACAATGAGTTGATCTAAACAAATAAGATGGTTAACGCAAATTTGGGAAAATTCATCTAAAGAGACTTAATCTAGAGAAATTAGCCCCTAATCCTTAGGAAATTCATGGAAAAATTAAAGAAAAGAATGCAAATAAATTTTACAATTGATGTGGAATGAATCCTTTGATGATCCACCACTAGGGCTGGAAATGAGTCGAGTCGAGTCGAACTCGCCTTAGCTCAGCTCGACTCGTTAAGAATTAGTTCAGCTCAAATCTCGGTTCGAGTTCGATACGAACTTTTATTCCAGCTTAAAAGCCATTTTTTAAAGTTTATTTCATTTTTATATATTCGAAAATTTAAATTAATATTTTTTAAATAAGTAAATATTGAAATAAAATAAAAGTTATGAGTATGGAATTTAACTTTGTTTCAAAAATCTACTAATTCAAAAACTACACAATTAGCTGTTGCTCATATAATACGGGCAGAACCCAATACTTTATTTTCCAAATACCTTCTACTGCTGCCACAATTGCAAAAGCCCAACAAGCTCCTACAACACAAACATTCATATATGATACAAATCTCAAGTTATGGTTTGCTTCATAATAGCTTACAAAAAAATTAGCATAAGAAATAGGGTTATTTTATTTACCACATTCTTTTTGATCTTTAACGTAGGTGACCGCTCCTAGCTCTCTCCAGTCTATATAATCTGGAATGATTCCGATGCGGTAAATCGTTTGCTGATATTCAAAGAGAATTATGACTTCATTGAAAAGTTTAACAGTGAAGGAAACCACTCTTACTGGCTTGACTATGATGAATATTCTGATTTTACCGATGAAGAGATTCAAGCTTTACATAGTGAGAGTCATGAGTATCGTGGGAATTTCACAGACGAGTTCGATTTCGATTCCCACGATACTCATGAGTGTCACAATGTAAAGCGTGAATCTCTTCATCGTTTAAATCAGAATATTCATCATAGTCAAGCCAGTAAGAGTGGTTTCCTTCACTGCTAAACTTTTCAATGAAGTCATAATTCTCTTCGAATATCAGCAAACATTTTACCGCCTCAGAATTATTTGTATATGTGATTCCATAATTCATCCTCCATTGGATGTATGCATCACCGAACAAAGAACCATTATCCATTCCAAACACTTCACCGACCGAAGAACCATTATCCATTCCAAACCCACTTGGAAATCCCCATGGCCACAAGATGATGATGCAAAGACAAACAAGTTGCTTCATTTGTTTAGGATGGCTAGTTATAGAACAAAATGTAGGGAAAACGATTTGAATAAAATGAACACAAATACAACAATTTATAGAATTCAAATTCAACAAATTAAAAATAAAATTATATTCTTTAATGTATATATTTATTTATGTCAATAGATTTTAATTTTTATTTATGAAAGAGAAAAAGAAGAAAATACTTTTATTACAAGTTCAATTTTCAAAGCATCCCTTTCATCGTTTACAAACAAATATCTACCATATAAGAAAATTTGGTACCAATGAAAACACTTTTATAACCTTTGCCCTTCTTCCGACACATCACCAAAATGAGGGCATTTTATGTCCAAAAAATACTTTTTCCAACTAATGATGTCATATACTTCTACTTCAATTACATAGTTGGTGTTTTTTTTGTCTTTGATCATTAGATTTGAATGGATTGATGATGTCACTTGGTCCTAATTAAACTACTTTTACTCTTTTCTCTTCTATTAAGATCTAATTTAATTTGAATTTCATAATTTGAAAGAATTTACAATCTCTGTCTCCTCATCCTTTCCTCTCTCTCTCTCTCTCTCTCTCTCTCTCTTCCCTCTCTTACTTCTTCTCCTTCTCTTCATTCTGTTTCTCTCTTCTCTCTCTCATTCCCCCTATTCTCTTTCTCTTCATTCATTTTGGAGGATGTAATAAGAGACAATAAGCAAAAAAGGCACCGTGACGGGTAATTTCCTCAGATATGTGTTTTATCTTTTATTTTGTTTATTATGGCTTAAGCATGCTTTCTCAAATAGTTCATCCCGTCGTTTTGAAATGGATACTAAATTTCATCCTACTGCTACTGATGTTGTTGTTCTACTTTCTTTTCTTCTTCGTCTTTCCATTTTCGTTGTTGTTGTTCTACTATTGACAGGTGGCATAGATGGTAGAGGTTGTGTGTTCTACTATATGAGGGAATAATTGCTATTTTGTGTATCTTTAATGTTGAATACTATATGTATCTTGTGTATCTTGCATATCAATGACGAATCCTTGTGGTGGCTCGACCCGAAAGGATTTTCAGTCAAAGGATTTTCAGATGTACATCCACGATATTCGAAGTTTATCCCAACTCAAATCGCTTTATTTTAATTAGAATTTAATTTTTTTCTTTCACGTTTTCGATATTTATTCGCCATGAAATAGGTTTTGGAGAATTTGAGAATTTTCTCTTCACTTTGGATCATTAGCTTAGTATAATCACATCTCACTCAGTTTTGTATCTCATGCTTTTTTTCTGTTGTTATTCCAATCTTAATCTCATGCTTTTTTTCGGTTGTTATTCCAATCTTATGTTCTGCAATATCAGGATTCACAAAGAATGTCTGAACAGAAGCTTCGGCAACCGCCTCAGCAGCTTCGTCGTCAAAACATAACCAATGACTCAAGGTAGATGTTGTTGAATTTGAGGTACTGATTAACATTTCTTTTGTAACATAACCAACGAGCTGATGAAAGTTGTTTGTTGTTTTGCTTCAGGTGTCTTTGATCTGTTACACGTTCCTGCCGTTGTTTCAAATCGCTTGAATGGTGTCGAATATCACATGAGTTTGTGTTCGAACATCAATTGCAGTGTAAATCATAGTGAACTATCTTAGCTGATTATAACTTTCGTGTTTCAGTTTACCGATTTAATGCATGTTTGAGCTTGCCCTCCATGTGTTTGATGAAAAACAGGAATGACACGGTGGTTGTTGTTGCTGCGTTTCATGGTCTGAGGATTGAAAGACCCGGTCAGGATCTCTAAGGTTTATGTGAAGCTTGAGAGCAGCAGAGCACGGGTTGATCCCGGTATTCGAAATTGCGAGAAGTAGGGAAAATTAGAGGTTGTCAAACAAATTTTTCAATTTCTTTATTTCATTCATTCTCCAAGTGGCTTCTGCATTTATCTCTCTGATTTTACTCATGTTATGGTGTTATGGTCTCCTGAATGACAGAGGGTAGTAAGCACAATATGGCCAAAAACATATTGAAGCACTTAAGTAAAGCTTGGAGTTGTTGGAAGGAAAATGTTCCTTGGAAGGTAATTTAGGAAACATGCATTTCTGTTAAGGCCATAAGAATTTGTATGATTGTCCTAGTTATCCAACAACAATAGAATATGTTCATAGAAAAGAGAAATAAATAACCACCGTATATGCATGTTCATAATAAGTAAATAAAATACAATAAAAATGTTGCAAGTCTGGTTCAAAAATGTTATTTTTTTAAATTGATGAAAAGCCAGACTTTCTTAATTATCAACTGCCACTAGGTATTATTTTTGTAAGATGTTCATTGTTGGTAACAAATGCATAATTTGGGCATTGTATTATTTACAGTTGTTAATTAAGAGCAGTTTACTGTTAACAGAGCAAATTGGAGTTCCAGTTGAGACTTCAAGAGTTCATACAAATGGTAAGAACTGAAAACAATTTAAGAAGCATATGCTAAGAAGTATCTTGTGCCATGGGGAGACACCCACATGCAAGAACTGCAGCGAGTCCTTGCAACACTGGCTTTTGTGTAATTTTTATATTTGTGAAATTGCTATATTTGTGTATCCTCTAATCAAGGAATACTACAACCCTTATTTCATGCTATTTTAATACATTATGTTTTGTTACAACCTGCTTGCATTGTTTTAACATGGCATCAGTTATGAAACTTGGCTTTTTCATCAATAAAAAACATATAATGATGAGGAGTACACATTTATTATTCGTTGTAAATTTTCCTATATGTCCAGGAAAAATATTTAATCTGCACAACCTAATTATGTGGCTGACCACAACATTCTTAATCGTTGCTATATTTTAAAGGAGCATTTATTTTGTAACATTTTTTTAACGTTATTATGCAACACAACTCTTGACTATAACGACCGTGTGCTTCAAAAGAATTTTCAGTAGCACAACTCTTTCGTATAACTGTCGTGTGCTTCAGAAGTAAATGATTTTTTTAATCATGTTGTTGAAATCTTTCAACTAAAAATTTTGGACACATACTTTCCAACACAAAAACTTCTATGGATTTATAATCATGGACTTTCTCTTTAAACCATATGTGATATGACTGCACCTCTTTTCCATACGCAAGATGACCTTGAGACTTTCAAAATAGTTTTAAGATACTTTTTATATTGCTTTTGCAACAGTAAACCTACCAACTTCCTATACACAAAGACAGAAAGACATGATGGCGTGTGGGCATGGCCATATGTGGGGACCACAAAATTGAAGACTATTTTTGTATGCATTTTATTATTAAAAAACTCTTTTTATCATTGTACTATGCATTTTATATATACTATAATATTTGTCTTATTTATAAAACAATTTAAAATTATTTCATAATGCAAATGTATTTAAATTTTAATAATGCAAATCCAATTATGCTTTTGAGACAGTCATCAATGTTTTATTTAATAAAAAATGTATGATTGAAATACTCACAAAATATTCACATGATAACCTCATAAATGAACTTGCGCATAATTAGAATCCCCCATCTAAATTTGTGATTCTCATTCAAAAATATTTACATTTCTAATATTTATTAGAAACCTCCAGGAAAAAAATAAGATTAAATATTCATATATTTATATAGAGGAACAACTTTACTATTAATTCAAATATTTTTAAATACGGAAAAAACATTACTATTGATTCAAATATTTTTATAAATCTTATTAAAATAAAAAAATATTTATATACGAGAAAAAAAATACATTGTTGAATGAAATATTTGTATATACGAAAATAACTTTACTACTGATGTAAAATAATTTTTCTAAAGCATTTTTATTTTTCTTTGAAAAATATGACTTTCTTTTATAAATAATTAATAATTTTGTTTTTCGTATTAACATTTTTATTATATTTTAAAAACATAAGCGTGCGTACCACACCAGTACCGTGTGAACACACGGATAATATATCAGTACCGTGTGAGCGCACGGGTAACCAGACCAAAATAAGTGTGAACCAATACCGTGTGAACGTACGGGTAACCAGGCCAAAATCTGTGCGAACGCACGAGTAACACGCTAGTACCGTGTAAACGCACGGGTAATCATTCCAAAATTCGTGCGAACGCACAAATTATTATTATTTTTTTGTATATTTAAATAAAATAAATGTAAAACTTATGTCAGTTGTACTACTGACTTTTTATTTTTTTATATTTTAAACCATAGTAAAATTAGTTTTCTACTGATTTTCAACTAATTCTAATTTTGGATATTTATTTGTCCCATTTATCAAACTTTGTAAACCTTTTTATTATAACTCTATCAACCCTAAAAAAAGCAGTTTTTTTTTCCTATTTTCACAATTGTTTTTTTTACAAAGTATGTGTTTCATAGTTATTCTTAACAATAGTTGTTTTAAAAAACTTATATAATTATTTTCCAGTCCATTTTTTATTTTTTAGTTTTTAATTTTTCCAGTAATATTTTGATATTTTCTAATTTGTTTGAATTTGTATAACAAACTGGTGACAATTCCACGGTCCACAACGATACTCGTGTGAACGCACGAGTTCTGGTGCGGCCAAAAACCTTGTGAAAAGCACAAGATATTATATTTTTTTACAATTAAAGACAACAAAAATAAATATGTTTAATCTCAATTACTTTTTTTCTAATTTTTTCTATTTTTATTTTGTCTCTTTTAATTTCATCCATACACCCATTATTATAACTACTACTCTATATGAAATAACTTTAATTTTTAATTATTTTTAGCACGATTGTTTTTTATTGGGTGTATTATAACTACACCCATTATTAATTTTTTATCTGGTTATTCCATTTTTTTACAATAAAGAAAATAAAAGAAATATATTTAAAATAACGTATGAATCCAAACACGAGAAATATGTGTTGTTTTTTTATTTATTTATATATCTAACAATTTTGTTTTTTTTTAAATATGTCTATTTTGCACAATTGTTTTTTTTTATCTAAATTGGTGTTTAAAATTATTTCTTAATAATGATTGATTTAATTAATTTATATATTTATCTTTTACTACTTTTTTTTCCTATTTTATAATTAAATTAAAATATTTTCTATTTTATTTAAATTTTAAAACCAAACTGATGACATATCCGCGATCCACACCAGAACCCGTGCGGACGCACGGGTTTCCCACTAGTTATAAAAATAATTAAACACGTAAAATTATTGATAACATAAGAGGTTTATCATTACAATGAGTTGATCTAAACAAATAAGATGGTTAACGCAAATTTGGAAAAATTCATCTAAAGAGACTTAATCTAGAGAAATTAGCCCCTAATCCTTAGGAAATTCATGGAAAAATTAAAGAAAAGAATGCAAATAAATTTTACAATTGATGTGGAATGAATCCTTTGATGATCCACCACTAGGGCTGGAAATGAGTCGAGTCGAGTCGAACTCGCCTTAGCTCAGCTCGACTCGTTAAGAATTAGTTCAGCTCAAATCTCGGTTCGAGTTCGATACGAACTTTTATTCCAGCTTAAAAGCCATTTTTTAAAGTTTATTTCATTTTTATATATTCGAAAATTTAAATTAATATTTTTTAAATAAGTAAATATTGAAATAAAATAAAAGTTATGAGTATGGAATTTAACTTTGTTTCAAAAATCTACTAATTCAAAAACTACACAATTAGCTGTTGCTCTGATAATACGGGCAGAACCCAATACTTTATTTTCCAAATACCTTCTACTGCTGCCACAATTGCAAAAGCCCAACAAGCTCCTACAACACAAACATTCATATATGATACAAATCTCAAGTTATGGTTTGCTTCATAATAGCTTACAAAAAAATTAGCATAAGAAATAGGGTTATTTTATTTACCACATTCTTTTTGATCTTTAACGTAGGTGACCGCTCCTAGCTCTCTCCAGTCTATATAATCTGGAATGATTCCGATGCGGTAAATCGTTTGCTGATATTCAAAGAGAATTATGACTTCATTGAAAAGTTTAACAGTGAAGGAAACCACTCTTACTGGCTTGACTATGATGAATATTCTGATTTTACCGATGAAGAGATTCAAGCTTTACATAGTGAGAGTCATGAGTATCGTGGGAATTTCACAGACGAGTTCGATTTCGATTCCCACGATACTCATGAGTGTCACAATGTAAAGCGTGAATCTCTTCATCGTTTAAATCAGAATATTCATCATAGTCAAGCCAGTAAGAGTGGTTTCCTTCACTGCTAAACTTTTCAATGAAGTCATAATTCTCTTCGAATATCAGCAAACATTTTACCGCCTCAGAATTATTTGTATATGTGATTCCATAATTCATCCTCCATTGGATGTATGCATCACCGAACAAAGAACCATTATCCATTCCAAACACTTCACCGACCGAAGAACCATTATCCATTCCAAACCCACTTGGAAATCCCCATGGCCACAAGATGATGATGCAAAGACAAACAAGTTGCTTCATTTGTTTAGGATGGCTAGTTATAGAACAAAATGTAGGGAAAACGATTTGAATAAAATGAACACAAATACAACAATTTATAGAATTCAAATTCAACAAATTAAAAATAAAATTATATTCTTTAATGTATATATTTATTTATGTCAATAGATTTTAATTTTTATTTATGAAATAGAAAAAGAAGAAAATACTTTTATTACAAGTTCAATTTTCAAAGCATCCCTTTCATCGTTTACAAACAAATATCTACCATATAAGAAAATTTGGTACCAATGAAAACACTTTTTTAACCTTTGCCCTTCTTCCGACACATCACCAAAATGAGGGCATTTTATGTCCAAAAAATACTTTTTCCAACTAATGATGTCATATACTTCTACTTCAATTACATAGTTGGTGTTTTTTTTGTCTTTGATCATTAGATTTGAATGGATTGATGATGTCACTTGGTCCTAATTAAACTACTTTTACTCTTTTCTCTTCTATTAAGATCTAATTTAATTTGAATTTCATAATTTGAAAGAATTTACAATCTCTGTCTCCTCGTCCTTTCCTCTCTCTCTCTCTCTCTCTCTCTCTCTCTCTCTCTCTCTCTCTCTCTTCCCTCTCTTACTTCTTCTCCTTCTCTTCATTCTGTTTCTCTCTTCTCTCTCTCATTCCCCCTATTCTCTTTCTCTTCATTCATTTTGGAGGATGTAATAAGAGACAATAAGCAAAAAAGGCACCGTGACGGGTAATTTCCTCAGATATGTGTTTTATCTTTTATTTTGTTTATTATGGCTTAAGCATGCTTTCTCAAATAGTTCATCCCGTCGTTTTGAAATGGATACTAAATTTCATCCTACTGCTACTGATGTTGTTGTTCTACTTTCTTTTCTTCTTCGTCTTTCCATTTTCGTTGTTGTTGTTCTACTATTGACAGGTGGCATAGATGGTAGAGGTTGTGTGTTCTACTATATGAGGGAATAATTGCTATTTTGTGTATCTTTAATGTTGAATACTATATGTATGTTGTGTATCTTGCATATCAATGACGAATCCTTGTGGTGGCTCGACCCGAAAGGATTTTCAGTCAAAGGATTTTCAGATGTACATCCACGATATTCGAAGTTTATCCCAACTCAAATCGCTTTATTTTAATTAGAATTTAATTTTTTTCTTTCACGTTTTCGATATTTATTCGCCATGAAATAGGTTTTGGAGAATTTGAGAATTTTCTCTTCACTTTGGATCATTAGCTTAGTATAATCACATCTCACTCAGTTTTGTATCTCATGCTTTTTTTCTGTTGTTATTCCAATCTTAATCTCATGCTTTTTTTCGGTTGTTATTCCAATCTTATGTTCTGCAATATCAGGATTCACAAAGAATGTCTGAACAGAAGCTTCGGCAACCGCCTCAGCAGCTTCGTCGTCAAAACATAACCAATGACTCAAGGTAGATGTTGTTGAATTTGAGGTACTGATTAACATTTCTTTTGTAACATAACCAACGAGCTGATGAAAGTTGTTTGTTGTTTTGCTTCAGGTGTCTTTGATCTGTTACACGTTCCTGCCGTTGTTTCAAATCGCTTGAATGGTGTCGAATATCACATGAGTTTGTGTTCGAACATCAATTGCAGTGTAAATCATAGTGAACTATCTTAGCTGATTATAACTTTCGTGTTTCAGTTTACCGATTTAATGCATGTTTGAGCTTGCCCTCCATGTGTTTGATGAAAAACAGGAATGACACGGTGGTTGTTGTTGCTGCGTTTCATGGTCTGAGGATTGAAAGACCCGGTCAGGATCTCTAAGGTTTATGTGAAGCTTGAGAGCAGCAGAGCACGGGTTGATCCCGGTATTCGAAATTGCGAGAAGTAGGGAAAATTAGAGGTTGTCAAACAAATTTTTCAATTTCTTTATTTCATTCATTCTCCAAGTGGCTTCTGCATTTATCTCTCTGATTTTACTCATGTTATGGTGTTATGGTCTCCTGAATGACAGAGGGTAGTAAGCACAATATGGCCAAAAACATATTGAAGCACTTAAGTAAAGCTTGGAGTTGTTGGAAGGAAAATGTTCCTTGGAAGGTAATTTAGGAAACATGCGTTTCTGTTAAGGCCATAAGAATTTGTAGGATTGTCCTAGATATCCAACAACTATAGAATATGTTCATAGAAAAGATAAATAAACAACCACAGTATATGCATGCTCTTAATAAGTAAATAAAATACAATAAAAATAGTGCAAGTCTAGTTCAAAAATGTTATTTTTTTAAATTGATGAAAAGCCAGACTTTCTTAATTATCAACTGCCACTAGGTATTATTTTTGTATGATGTTCATTGTTGGTAACAAATGCATAATTTGGGCATTGTATTATTTACAGTTGTTAATTAAGAGCAGTTTACTGTTAACAGAGCAAATTGGAGTTCCAGTTGAGACTTCAAGAGTTCATACAAATGGTTAGAACTGAAAACAATTTAAGAAGCATATGCTAAGAAGTATCTTGTGCCATGGGGAGACACCCACATGCAAGAACTGCAGCGAGTCCTTGCAACACTGGCTTTTGTGTAATTTTTATATTTGTGAAATTGCTATATTTGTGTATCCTCTAATCAAGGAATACTACAACCCTTATTTCATGCTATTTTAATACATTATGTTTTGTTACAACCTGCTTGCATTGTTTTAACATGGCATCAGTTATGAAACTTGGTTTTTTCATCAATAAAAAACATATAATGATGAGGAGTACACATTTATTATTCGTTGTAAATTTTCCTATATGTCCAGGAAAAATATTTAATCTGCACAACCTAATTATGTGGCTGACCACAACATTCTTAATCGTTGCTATATTTTAAAGGAGCATTTATTTTGTAACATTTTTTTAACGTTATTATGCAACACAACTCTTGACTATAACGACCGTGTGCTTCAAAAGAATTTTCAGTAGCACAACTCTTTCGTATAACTGTCGTGTGCTTCAGAAGTAAATGATTTTTTTAATCATGTTGTTGAAATCTTTCAACTAAAAATTTTGGACACATACTTTCCAACACAAAAACTTCTATGGATTTATAATCATGGACTTTCTCTTTAAACCATATGTGATATGACTGCACCTCTTTTCCATACGCAAGATGACCTTGAGACTTTCAAAATAGTTTTAAGATACTTTTTATATTGCTTTTGCAACAGTAAACCTACCAACTTCCTATACACAAAGACAGAAAGACATGATGGCGTGTGGGCATGGCCATATGTGGGGACCACAAAATTGAAGACTATTTTTGTATGCATTTTATTATTAAAAAACTCTTTTTATCATTGTACTATGCATTTTATATATACTATAATATTTGTCTTATTTATAAAACAATTTAAAATTATTTCATAATGCAAATGTATTTAAATTTTAATAATGCAAATCCAATTATGCTTTTGAGACAGTCATCAATGTTTTATTTAATAAAAAATGTATGATTGAAATACTCACAAAATATTCACATGATAACCTCATAAATGAACTTGCGCATAATTAGAATCCCCCATCTAAATTTGTGATTCTCATTCAAAAATATTTACATTTCTAATATTTATTAGAAACCTCCAGGAAAAAAATAAGATTAAATATTCATATATTTATATAGAGGAACAACTTTACTATTAATTCAAATATTTTTAAATACGGAAAAAACATTACTATTGATTCAAATATTTTTATAAATCTTATTAAAATAAAAAAATATTTATATACGAGAAAAAAAATACATTGTTGAATGAAATATTTGTATATACGGAAATAACTTTACTACTGATGTAAAATAATTTTTCTAAAGCATTTTTATTTTTCTTTGAAAAATATGACTTTCTTTTATAAATAATTAATAATTTTGTTTTTCGTATTAACATTTTTATTATATTTTAAAAACATAAGCGTGCGTACCACACCAGTACCGTGTGAACACACGGATAATATATCAGTACCGTGTGAGCGCACGGGTAACCAGACCAAAATAAGTGTGAACCAATACCGTGTGAACGTACGGGTAACCAGGCCAAAATCTGTGCGAACGCACGAGTAACACGCTAGTACCGTGTAAACGCACGGGTAATCATTCCAAAATTCGTGCGAACGCACAAATTATTATTATTTTTTTGTATATTTAAATAAAATAAATGTAAAACTTATGTCAGTTGTACTACTGACTTTTTATTTTTTTATATTTTAAACCATAGTAAAATTAGTTTTCTACTGATTTTCAACTAATTCTAATTTTGGATATTTATTTGTCCCATTTATCAAACTTTGTAAACCTTTTTATTATAACTCTATCAACCCTAAAAAAAGCAGTTTTTTTTTCCTATTTTCACAATTGTTTTTTTTACAAAGTATGTGTTTCATAGTTATTCTTAACAATAGTTGTTTTAAAAAACTTATATAATTATTTTCCAGTCCATTTTTTATTTTTTAGTTTTTAATTTTTCCAGTAATATTTTGATATTTTCTAATTTGTTTGAATTTGTATAACAAACTGGTGACAATTCCACGGTCCACAACGATACTCGTGTGAACGCACGAGTTCTGGTGCGGCCAAAAACCTTGTGAAAAGCACAAGATATTATATTTTTTTACAATTAAAGACAACAAAAATAAATATGTTTAATCTCAATTACTTTTTTTCTAATTTTTTCTATTTTTATTTTGTCTCTTTTAATTTCATCCATACACCCATTATTATAACTACTACTCTATATGAAATAACTTTAATTTTTAATTATTTTTAGCACGATTGTTTTTTATTGGGTGTATTATAACTACACCCATTATTAATTTTTTATCTGGTTATTCCATTTTTTTACAATAAAGAAAATAAAAGAAATATATTTAAAATAACGTATGAATCCAAACACGAGAAATATGTGTTGTTTTTTTATTTATTTATATATCTAACAATTTTGTTTTTTTTTAAATATGTCTATTTTGCACAATTGTTTTTTTTTATCTAAATTGGTGTTTAAAATTATTTCTTAATAATGATTGATTTAATTAATTTATATATTTATCTTTTACTACTTTTTTTTCCTATTTTATAATTAAATTAAAATATTTTCTATTTTATTTAAATTTTAAAACCAAACTGATGACATATCCGCGATCCACACCAGAACCCGTGCGGACGCACGGGTTTCCCACTAGTTATAAAAATAATTAAACACGTAAAATTATTGATAACATAAGAGGTTTATCATTACAATGAGTTGATCTAAACAAATAAGATGGTTAACGCAAATTTGGAAAAATTCATCTAAAGAGACTTAATCTAGAGAAATTAGCCCCTAATCCTTAGGAAATTCATGGAAAAATTAAAGAAAAGAATGCAAATAAATTTTACAATTGATGTGGAATGAATCCTTTGATGATCCACCACTAGGGCTGGAAATGAGTCGAGTCGAGTCGAACTCGCCTTAGCTCAGCTCGACTCGTTAAGAATTAGTTCAGCTCAAATCTCGGTTCGAGTTCGATACGAACTTTTATTCCAGCTTAAAAGCCATTTTTTAAAGTTTATTTCATTTTTATATATTCGAAAATTTAAATTAATATTTTTTAAATAAGTAAATATTGAAATAAAATAAAAGTTATGAGTATGGAATTTAACTTTGTTTCAAAAATCTACTAATTCAAAAACTACACAATTAGCTGTTGCTCTGATAATACGGGCAGAACCCAATACTTTATTTTCCAAATACCTTCTACTGCTGCCACAATTGCAAAAGCCCAACAAGCTCCTACAACACAAACATTCATATATGATACAAATCTCAAGTTATGGTTTGCTTCATAATAGCTTACAAAAAAATTAGCATAAGAAATAGGGTTATTTTATTTACCACATTCTTTTTTATCTTTAACGTAGGTGACCGCTCCTAGCTCTCTCCAGTCTATATAATCTGGAATGATTCCGATGCGGTAAATCGTTTGCTGATATTCAAAGAGAATTATGACTTCATTGAAAAGTTTAACAGTGAAGGAAACCACTCTTACTGGCTTGACTATGATGAATATTCTGATTTTACCGATGAAGAGATTCAAGCTTTACATAGTGAGAGTCATGAGTATCGTGGGAATTTCACAGACGAGTTCGATTTCGATTCCCACGATACTCATGAGTGTCACAATGTAAAGCGTGAATCTCTTCATCGTTTAAATCAGAATATTCATCATAGTCAAGCCAGTAAGAGTGGTTTCCTTCACTGCTAAACTTTTCAATGAAGTCATAATTCTCTTCGAATATCAGCAAACATTTTACCGCCTCAGAATTATTTGTATATGTGATTCCATAATTCATCCTCCATTGGATGTATGCATCACCGAACAAAGAACCATTATCCATTCCAAACACTTCACCGACCGAAGAACCATTATCCATTCCAAACCCACTTGGAAATCCCCATGGCCACAAGATGATGATGCAAAGACAAACAAGTTGCTTCATTTGTTTAGGATGGCTAGTTATAGAACAAAATGTAGGGAAAACGATTTGAATAAAATGAACACAAATACAACAATTTATAGAATTCAAATTCAACAAATTAAAAATAAAATTATATTCTTTAATGTATATATTTATTTATGTCAATAGATTTTAATTTTTATTTATGAAATAGAAAAAGAAGAAAATACTTTTATTACAAGTTCAATTTTCAAAGCATCCCTTTCATCGTTTACAAACAAATATCTACCATATAAGAAAATTTGGTACCAATGAAAACACTTTTTTAACCTTTGCCCTTCTTCCGACACATCACCAAAATGAGGGCATTTTATGTCCAAAAAATACTTTTTCCAACTAATGATGTCATATACTTCTACTTCAATTACATAGTTGGTGTTTTTTTTGTCTTTGATCATTAGATTTGAATGGATTGATGATGTCACTTGGTCCTAATTAAACTACTTTTACTCTTTTCTCTTCTATTAAGATCTAATTTAATTTGAATTTCATAATTTGAAAGAATTTACAATCTCTGTCTCCTCGTCCTTTCCTCTCTCTCTCTCTCTCTCTCTCTCTCTCTCTCTCTCTCTCTTCCCTCTCTTACTTCTTCTCCTTCTCTTCATTCTGTTTCTCTCTTCTCTCTCTCATTCCCCCTATTCTCTTTCTCTTCATTCATTTTGGAGGATGTAATAAGAGACAATAAGCAAAAAAGGCACCGTGACGGGTAATTTCCTCAGATATGTGTTTTATCTTTTATTTTGTTTATTATGGCTTAAGCATGCTTTCTCAAATAGTTCATCCCGTCGTTTTGAAATGGATACTAAATTTCATCCTACTGCTACTGATGTTGTTGTTCTACTTTCTTTTCTTCTTCGTCTTTCCATTTTCGTTGTTGTTGTTCTACTATTGACAGGTGGCATAGATGGTAGAGGTTGTGTGTTCTACTATATGAGGGAATAATTGCTATTTTGTGTATCTTTAATGTTGAATACTATATGTATCTTGTGTATCTTGCATATCAATGACGAATCCTTGTGGTGGCTCGACCCGAAAGGATTTTCAGTCAAAGGATTTTCAGATGTACATCCACGATATTCGAAGTTTATCCCAACTCAAATCGCTTTATTTTAATTAGAATTTAATTTTTTTCTTTCACGTTTTCGATATTTATTCGCCATGAAATAGGTTTTGGAGAATTTGAGAATTTTCTCTTCACTTTGGATCATTAGCTTAGTATAATCACATCTCACTCAGTTTTGTATCTCATGCTTTTTTTCTGTTGTTATTCCAATCTTAATCTCATGCTTTTTTTCGGTTGTTATTCCAATCTTATGTTCTGCAATATCAGGATTCACAAAGAATGTCTGAACAGAAGCTTCGGCAACCGCCTCAGCAGCTTCGTCGTCAAAACATAACCAATGACTCAAGGTAGATGTTGTTGAATTTGAGGTACTGATTAACATTTCTTTTGTAACATAACCAACGAGCTGATGAAAGTTGTTTGTTGTTTTGCTTCAGGTGTCTTTGATCTGTTACACGTTCCTGCCGTTGTTTCAAATCGCTTGAATGGTGTCGAATATCACATGAGTTTGTGTTCGAACATCAATTGCAGTGTAAATCATAGTGAACTATCTTAGCTGATTATAACTTTCGTGTTTCAGTTTACCGATTTAATGCATGTTTGAGCTTGCCCTCCATGTGTTTGATGAAAAACAGGAATGACACGGTGGTTGTTGTTGCTGCGTTTCATGGTCTGAGGATTGAAAGACCCGGTCAGGATCTCTAAGGTTTATGTGAAGCTTGAGAGCAGCAGAGCACGGGTTGATCCCGGTATTCGAAATTGCGAGAAGTAGGGAAAATTAGAGGTTGTCAAACAAATTTTTCAATTTCTTTATTTCATTCATTCTCCAAGTGGCTTCTGCATTTATCTCTCTGATTTTACTCATGTTATGGTGTTATGGTCTCCTGAATGACAGAGGGTAGTAAGCACAATATGGCCAAAAACATATTGAAGCACTTAAGTAAAGCTTGGAGTTGTTGGAAGGAAAATGTTCCTTGGAAGGTAATTTAGGAAACATGCGTTTCTGTTAAGGCCATAAGAATTTGTAGGATTGTCCTAGATATCCAACAACTATAGAATATGTTCATAGAAAAGATAAATAAACAACCACAGTATATGCATGCTCTTAATAAGTAAATAAAATACAATAAAAATAGTGCAAGTCTAGTTCAAAAATGTTATTTTTTTAAATTGATGAAAAGCCAGACTTTCTTAATTATCAACTGCCACTAGGTATTATTTTTGTATGATGTTCATTGTTGGTAACAAATGCATAATTTGGGCATTGTATTATTTACAGTTGTTAATTAAGAGCAGTTTACTGTTAACAGAGCAAATTGGAGTTCCAGTTGAGACTTCAAGAGTTCATACAAATGGTAAGAACTGAAAACAATTTAAGAAGCATATGCTAAGAAGTATCTTGTGCCATGGGGAGACACCCACATGCAAGAACTGCAGCGAGTCCTTGCAACACTGGCTTTTGTGTAATTTTTATATTTGTGAAATTGCTATATTTGTGTATCCTCTAATCAAGGAATACTACAACCCTTATTTCATGCTATTTTAATACATTATGTTTTGTTACAACCTGCTTGCATTGTTTTAACATGGCATCAGTTATGAAACTTGGCTTTTTCATCAATAAAAAACATATAATGATGGGGAGTACACATTTATTATTCGTTGTAAATTTTCCTATATGTCCAGGAAAAATATTTAATCTGCACAACCTAATTATGTGGTTGACCACAACATTCTTAATCGATTCTATATTTTAAAGGACCATTTATTTTGTAACATTTTTTTAACGTTATTATGCAACACAACTCTTGACTATAACGACCGTGTGCTTCAAAAGAATTTTCAGTAGCACAACTCTTTCGTATAACTGTCGTGTGCTTCAGAAGTAAATGATTTTTTTAATCATGCTGTTGAAATCTTTCAACTAAAAATTTTGGACACATACTTTCCACCCCAAAACTTCTATGGATTTATAATCATGGACCTTCTCTTTAAACCATATGTGATATGACTACACCTCTTTTCCATACGCAAGATCACCTTGAGACTTTCAAAATAGTTTTAAAATACTTTTTATATTGCTTTTGCAACAGTAAACCTACCAACTTCCTATACACAAAGACAGAAAGACATGATGGCAGAAAGACATGATGGCAGAAAGACATGATGGCGTGTGGGCATGGCCATATGTGGGGACCACTAAATTGAAGACTATTTTTTTATGCATTTTATTATTAAAAAACTCTTTTTATCATTGTACTATGCATTTTATATATACTATAATATTTGTCTTATTTATAAAGCAATTTAAAATTATTTCATAATGCAAATGTATTTAAATTTTAATAATGCAAATCCAATTATGCTTTTGAGACAGTCATCAATGTTTTATTTAATAAAAAATGTATGATTGAAATACTCACAAAATATTCACATGATAACCTCATAAATGAACTTGCGCGTGATTAGAATCCCCATCTAAATTTGTGATTCTCATTCAAAAATATTTACATTTCTAATATTTATTAGAAACCTCCAGAAAAAAAAAAGATTAAATATTCATATATTTATATAGAGGAACAACTTTACTATTAATTCAAATATTTTTAAATACGGAAAAAACATTACTATTAATTCAAATATTTTTATAAATATTATTAAAATAAAAAAAAACATTTATATACGAGAAAAAAAATACATTGTTGAATGAAATATTTGTATATACGGAAATAACTTTACTACTGATGTAAAATAATTTTTCTAAAGCATTTTTATTTTTCTTTGAAAAATATGACTTTCTTTTATAAATAATTAATAATTTTGTTTTTCGTATTAACATTTTTATTATATTTTAAAAGCATAAGCGTGCGTACCACACCAGTATCGTTTGAACACACGGATAATATATCAGTACCGTGTGAGCGCACGGGTAACCAGACCAAAATAAGTGTGAACCAATACCGTGTGAATGTACGGGTAACCAGGCCAAAATCTGTGCGAACGCACGAGTAACACGCTAGTACCGTGTAAACGCACGGGTAATCATTCCAAAATTCGTGCGAACGCACAAATTTTTATTTTTTTTGTATATTTAAATAAAATAAATGTAAAACTTATGTCAGTTGTACTACTGACTTTTTATTTTTTTTATATTTTAAACCATAGTAAAATTAGTTTTCTACTGATTTTCAACTAATTCTAATTTTGGATATTTATTTGTCTCATTTATCAAACTTTATAAACTGTTTTATTATAACTCTATCAATCCTAAAAAAAGCATTTTTTTTTCCTATTTTCACAATTGTTTTTTTACAAAGTATGTGTTTCATAGTTATTCTTAACAATAGTTGTTTTAAAAAACTTATATAATTATTTTCCAGTCCATTTTTTATTTTTTAGTTTTTAATTTTTAGTTTTTATTTTTTCCAATAATATTTTTATATTTTCTAATTTGTTTGAATTTGTATAACAAACTGGTGACAATTCCACGGTCCACAGCGATACTCGTGTGAACGCACGAGTTCTGGTGCGGCCAAAAACCTTGTGAAAAGCACAAGATATTATATTTTTTTACAATTAAAGACAACAAAAATAAATATGTTTAATCTCAATTACTTTTTTTCTAATTTTTTCTATTTTTATTTTGTCTCTTTTAATTTCATCTATACACCCATTATTATAACTACTACTCTATATGAAATAACTTTAATTTTTAATTGTTTTTAGCAAGATTGTTTTTTATTGGGTGTATTATAACTACACGCATTATTAATTTTTTATCGGTTATTCCATTTTTTTACAATTAAAGAAAATAAAAAAAATATATTTAAAATAATGTATGAATCCAAACAAGAGAAAAATGTGTTGTTTTTTATTTATTTATATATCTAACAATTTTGTTTTTTTTTAAATATGTCTATTTTGCACAATTGTTTTTTTCTAAATTGGTGTTTAAAATTATTTCTTAATAATGATTGATTTAATTAATTTATATATTTATCTTTGACTACTTTTTTTTTCCTATTTTATAATTAAATTAAAATATTTTCTATTTTATTTAAATTTTAAAACCAAACTGATGACATATCCGCGATCCACACCAGAACCCGTGCGGACGCACGGGTTTCCCACTAATTATAAAAATAATTAAACACGTAAAATTATTGATAACATAAGAGGTTTATCATTACAATGAGTAGATCTAAACAAATAAGATGGTTAACACAAATTTGGGAAAATTCATCTAAAGAGACTTAATCTAGAGAAATTAGCCACTAATCCTTAGGAAATTCATGGAAAAATTAAAGAAAAGAATGCAAATAAATTTTACAATTGATGTGGAATGAATCCTTTGATGATCCACCACTAGGGCTGGAAATGAGTCGAGTCGAGTCGAACTCGCCTTAACTCAGCTCGACTCGTTAAGAATTAGTTCAACTCAAATCTCGGTTCGAGTTCGATACGAACTTTTATTCCAGCTTAAAAGTCATTTTTTAAAGTTTATTTCATTTTTATATATTTGAAAATTTAAATTAATATTTTTTAAATAAGTAAATATTGAAATAAAATAAAATTTATGAGTATGGAATTTAACTTTGTTTCAAAAATCTACTAATTCAAAAACTACACAATTAGCTATTGCTCTGATAATACGGGCATAACGCCATACTTTATTTTCCAAATACCTTCTAGTGCTGCCACAGTTGCAAAAGCCCAACAAGCTCCTACAACACAAACATTAATATATGATACAAATCTCAAGTTATGGTTTGCTTCATAATAGCTTACAAAAAAATTAACATAAGAAATAGGGTTATTTTATTTACCACATTCTTTTTGATCTTTAACGTAGGTGACCGTTCCCAGCTCTCTCCAGTCTATATAATCTGATTTAACCGATGAAGAGATTCCCGCTTTACATGGTGAGAGTCATGAGTATAGTGGGAATATCGATTCCGATTCCCACGATACTCATGACTCTCACCATGTAAGGCGTGCATCTCTTCATTGGTTAAATCAGAATATTCATCATAGCCAAGCCAGTAGGAGTGGTTTCCTTTACTGTTAAACTTTTCAATGAAATCATAATTCTCTTTGAATATCAGTAAACGTTTTACTGCCTCAGAACTATTTGCATATGTGATTCCATACTTCATCCTCCATTTGATGTATGCATCACCGAACGAAGAACCATTATCCATTCCAAACACTTCACCGACCGAAGAACCATTATCCATTCCAAACACACTTGGAAATCCCCATGGCCATAAGATGATGATGCAAAGACAAACAAGTTGCTTCATTTTTTTAGGATGGCTAGTTATAGAACAAAATGTAGGGAAAACGATTTGAATAAAATGAACACAAATACAACAATTTATAGAATTCAAATTCAGCAAATTAAAAATAAAATTATATTCTTTAATGTATATATTTATTTATGTCAATAGATTTTTATTTTTATTTATGAAAGAGAAAAAGAAAAAAAAACTTTTATTACAAGTTCAATCCTCAAAGCATCCCTTTCATCGTTTACAAACAAATTACTACCATATAAGAAAATTTGGTATCAATGAAAACACTTTTTTAACCTTTGCCTTTCTTCCGACACATCACCAAAATGAGGGCATTTTATGTCCAAAAAATACTTTTTTCAACTAATGATGCCATATACTTCTACTTCAATTACATAGTTGGTGTTTTTTTGTCTTTGATCATTAGATTTGAATGGATTAATGATGTCACTTGGCCCTAATTAAACTATTTTTACTCTTTTCTCTTCTATCAAGATCTACTTTAATTTGAATTTCATAATTTGAAAGAATTTACAATCTCTCTCTCCTCGTCCTTTCCTCTCTGTCTCTATCTCTCTCTCTCTCTCTCTCTCTCTCTCTCTCTCTCTCTCTCTCTCTCTCTCTCTCTCTCTCTCTCTCTTCCTCTCTTACTTCTTCTCTTTCTCTTCATTATGTTTCTCTCTTCTCTCTCTTTCCCTCTCTTTCTCTTTCCCTTCATTCATTTTGGAGGATGTAGTAAGAGACAATAAGCAAAAACGACACCATGACGGGTAATTTCCTCAGATATGTGTTTTATCTTTTATTTTGTTTATTATGGCTTAAGCATGCTTTCTCAAATAGTTCATCCTGTCGTTTTGAAATGGATACTAAATTTCATACTACTGCTACTGATGTTGTTGTTCTACTTTCTTTTCTTCTTCGTCTTTTCATTTTCGTTGTTGTTGTTCTACTATTGACAGGTGGTATAGATGGTAGAGGTTGTGTGTTCTACTATATGAGTGAAGAATTGCTATTTTGTGTATCTTTAATGTTGAAAACTATATGTATCTTATGTATCTTGCATATCAATGACGAATCCTTCTGGTGGCTCGACCCGAAAGGATTTTCAGATGTACATCCACGACATTCGAGGTTTGTCCCAACTCAAATCGCTTTATTTTAATCTGAATTTAATTTTTTTCTTTCACGTTTTCGATTTTTATTCGTCGTGAAACAAGTTTTGGGGAATTTGGGAATTTTCTCTTCACTTTGGATCATTAGCATAGTATAATCATATCTCACTCAGTTTTGTTTCTCATGCTTTTTTTCTGTTGTTATTCCAATATTAATCTCAGGCTTTTTTCTGTTGTTATTCCAATCTTATGTTCTGCAATATCAGGATTCACAAAGAATGTCTGAACAGAAGCTTCGGCAACCGCCTCAGCAGTTTCATCGTCAAAACATAACCAATGGCTCAAGGTAGATGTTGTTGAATTTGAGGTACTGATTAACATTTCTTTTGTAACATAACCAACGAGCTGATGGAAGTTGTTTGTTGTTTTGCTACAGGTGTGTTTGATCTGTTACGCGTTGCTGCTGTTGTTTCAAATCGCTTGAATGGTGTCGAATATCACATGAGTTTGTGTTCGAACATCGATTGCAGTGTAAATCACAGTGAACTATATTAGCTGACTATAACTTCTGTGTTTCAGTTTACCGATTTAATGCATGTTTGAGCTTGCCTTCCATAAGTTTGATGAAAAGCAGGAATGACACGGTGGTTGCTGTTGCTGCGTTTCATGGTCTGAGGATTGAAAGACCCGGTCAGGATCTCTAAGGTTTATGTGAAGCTTGAGAGCAGCAGAGCACGGGTTGATCCCGGTATTCGAAATTGTGAGAAGTTGGGAAAATTAGAGGTTGTCAAACAAATTTTTCAATTTTTTAATTTCATTCATTCTCCAAGTGGCTTATGCAGTTATCTCTCTGATTTTACTCATGCTATGGTGTTATGGTCTCCTGAATGACAGAGGGTAGTAAGCACAATACGGCCAAAAACATATTGAAGCACTTAAGTAAAGCTTGGAGTTGTTGGAAGGAAAATGTTCCTTGGAAGGTAATTTAGGAAACATGCATTTCTGTTAAGGCCATAAGAATTTGTATGATTGTCCTAGTTATCCAACAACAATAGAATATGTTCATAGAAAAGAGAAATAAATAACCACCGTATATGCATGTTCATAATAAGTAAATAAAATACAATAAAAATGGTACAAGTCTGGTTCAAAAATGTTATTTTTTTAAATTGATGAAAAGCCAGACTTTCTTAATTATCAACTGCCACTAGGTAATATTTTTGTATGATATTCATTGTTGGTAACAAATGCATAATTTGGGCAATGTACTATTTACAGTTGTTAATTAAGAGCAGTTTACTATTAACAGAGCAAATTGGAGTTCCAGTTGAGACTTCAAGAGTTCATACAAATGGTAAGAACTGGAAACAATTTAAGAAGCATATGCTAAGAAGTATCTTGTGCCATGGGGAGACACCCACATGCAAGAACTGCAGCGAGTCCTTGCAACACTGGCTTTTGTGTAATTTTTATATTTGTGAAATTGCTATATTTGTGTATCCTCTAATCAAGGAATACTACAACCCTTATTTCATGCTATTTTAATACATTATGTTTTGTTACAACCTGCTTGCATTGTTTTAACATGGCATCAGTTATGAAACTTGGCTTTTTCATCAATAAAAAACATATAATGATGGGGAGTACACATTTATTATTCGTTGTATATTTTCCTATATGTCCAGGAAAAATATTTATTCTGCACAACCTAATTATGTGGTTGACCACAACATTCTTAATCGATTCTATATTTTAAAGGACCATTTATTTTGTAACATTTTTTTAACGTTATTATGCAACACAACTCTTGACTATAACGACCGTGTGCTTCAAAAGAATTTTCAGTAGCACAACTCTTTCGTATAACTGTCGTGTGCTTCAGAAGTAAATGATTTTTTTAATCATGCTGTTGAAATCTTTCAACTAAAAATTTTGGACACATACTTTCCACCCCAAAACTTCTATGGATTTATAATCATGGACCTTCTCTTTAAACCATATGTGATATGACTACACCTCTTTTCCATACGCAAGATCACCTTGAGACTTTCAAAATAGTTTTAAAATACTTTTTATATTGCTTTTGCAACAGTAAACCTACCAACTTCCTATACACAAAGACAGAAAGACATGATGGCAGAAAGACATGATGGCAGAAAGACATGATGGCGTGTGGGCATGGCCATATGTGGGGACCACTAAATTGAAGACTATTTTTTTATGCATTTTATTATTAAAAAACTCTTTTTATCATTGTACTATGCATTTTATATATACTATAATATTTGTCTTATTTATAAAGCAATTTAAAATTATTTCATAATGCAAATGTATTTAAATTTTAATAATGCAAATCCAATTATGCTTTTGAGACAGTCATCAATGTTTTATTTAATAAAAAATGTATGATTGAAATACTCACAAAATATTCACATGATAACCTCATAAATGAACTTGCGCGTGATTAGAATCCCCATCTAAATTTGTGATTCTCATTCAAAAATATTTACATTTCTAATATTTATTAGAAACCTCCAGAAAAAAAAAAGATTAAATATTCATATATTTATATAGAGGAACAACTTTACTATTAATTCAAATATTTTTAAATACGGAAAAAACATTACTATTAATTCAAATATTTTTATAAATATTATTAAAATAAAAAAAAACATTTATATACGAGAAAAAAAATACATTGTTGAATGAAATATTTGTATATACGGAAATAACTTTACTACTGATGTAAAATAATTTTTCTAAAGCATTTTTATTTTTCTTTGAAAAATATGACTTTCTTTTATAAATAATTAATAATTTTGTTTTTCGTATTAACATTTTTATTATATTTTAAAAGCATAAGCGTGCGTACCACACCAGTATCGTTTGAACACACGGATAATATATCAGTACCGTGTGAGCGCACGGGTAACCAGACCAAAATAAGTGTGAACCAATACCGTGTGAATGTACGGGTAACCAGGCCAAAATCTGTGCGAACGCACGAGTAACACGCTAGTACCGTGTAAACGCACGGGTAATCATTCCAAAATTCGTGCGAACGCACAAATTTTTATTTTTTTTGTATATTTAAATAAAATAAATGTAAAACTTATGTCAGTTGTACTACTGACTTTTTATTTTTTTTATATTTTAAACCATAGTAAAATTAGTTTTCTACTGATTTTCAACTAATTCTAATTTTGGATATTTATTTGTCTCATTTATCAAACTTTATAAACTGTTTTATTATAACTCTATCAATCCTAAAAAAAGCATTTTTTTTTCCTATTTTCACAATTGTTTTTTTACAAAGTATGTGTTTCATAGTTATTCTTAACAATAGTTGTTTTAAAAAACTTATATAATTATTTTCCAGTCCATTTTTTATTTTTTAGTTTTTAATTTTTAGTTTTTATTTTTTCCAATAATATTTTTATATTTTCTAATTTGTTTGAATTTGTATAACAAACTGGTGACAATTCCACGGTCCACAGCGATACTCGTGTGAACGCACGAGTTCTGGTGCGGCCAAAAACCTTGTGAAAAGCACAAGATATTATATTTTTTTACAATTAAAGACAACAAAAATAAATATGTTTAATCTCAATTACTTTTTTTCTAATTTTTTCTATTTTTATTTTGTCTCTTTTAATTTCATCTATACACCCATTATTATAACTACTACTCTATATGAAATAACTTTAATTTTTAATTGTTTTTAGCAAGATTGTTTTTTATTGGGTGTATTATAACTACACGCATTATTAATTTTTTATCGGTTATTCCATTTTTTTACAATTAAAGAAAATAAAAAAAATATATTTAAAATAATGTATGAATCCAAACAAGAGAAAAATGTGTTGTTTTTTATTTATTTATATATCTAACAATTTTGTTTTTTTTTAAATATGTCTATTTTGCACAATTGTTTTTTTCTAAATTGGTGTTTAAAATTATTTCTTAATAATGATTGATTTAATTAATTTATATATTTATCTTTGACTACTTTTTTTTTCCTATTTTATAATTAAATTAAAATATTTTCTATTTTATTTAAATTTTAAAACCAAACTGATGACATATCCGCGATCCACACCAGAACCCGTGCGGACGCACGGGTTTCCCACTAATTATAAAAATAATTAAACACGTAAAATTATTGATAACATAAGAGGTTTATCATTACAATGAGTAGATCTAAACAAATAAGATGGTTAACACAAATTTGGGAAAATTCATCTAAAGAGACTTAATCTAGAGAAATTAGCCACTAATCCTTAGGAAATTCATGGAAAAATTAAAGAAAAGAATGCAAATAAATTTTACAATTGATGTGGAATGAATCCTTTGATGATCCACCACTAGGGCTGGAAATGAGTCGAGTCGAGTCGAACTCGCCTTAACTCAGCTCGACTCGTTAAGAATTAGTTCAACTCAAATCTCGGTTCGAGTTCGATACGAACTTTTATTCCAGCTTAAAAGTCATTTTTTAAAGTTTATTTCATTTTTATATATTTGAAAATTTAAATTAATATTTTTTAAATAAGTAAATATTGAAATAAAATAAAATTTATGAGTATGGAATTTAACTTTGTTTCAAAAATCTACTAATTCAAAAACTACACAATTAGCTATTGCTCTGATAATACGGGCATAACGCCATACTTTATTTTCCAAATACCTTCTAGTGCTGCCACAGTTGCAAAAGCCCAACAAGCTCCTACAACACAAACATTAATATATGATACAAATCTCAAGTTATGGTTTGCTTCATAATAGCTTACAAAAAAATTAACATAAGAAATAGGGTTATTTTATTTACCACATTCTTTTTGATCTTTAACGTAGGTGACCGTTCCCAGCTCTCTCCAGTCTATATAATCTGATTTAACCGATGAAGAGATTCCCGCTTTACATGGTGAGAGTCATGAGTATAGTGGGAATATCGATTCCGATTCCCACGATACTCATGACTCTCACCATGTAAGGCGTGCATCTCTTCATTGGTTAAATCAGAATATTCATCATAGCCAAGCCAGTAGGAGTGGTTTCCTTTACTGTTAAACTTTTCAATGAAATCATAATTCTCTTTGAATATCAGTAAACGTTTTACTGCCTCAGAACTATTTGCATATGTGATTCCATACTTCATCCTCCATTTGATGTATGCATCACCGAACGAAGAACCATTATCCATTCCAAACACTTCACCGACCGAAGAACCATTATCCATTCCAAACACACTTGGAAATCCCCATGGCCATAAGATGATGATGCAAAGACAAACAAGTTGCTTCATTTTTTTAGGATGGCTAGTTATAGAACAAAATGTAGGGAAAACGATTTGAATAAAATGAACACAAATACAACAATTTATAGAATTCAAATTCAGCAAATTAAAAATAAAATTATATTCTTTAATGTATATATTTATTTATGTCAATAGATTTTTATTTTTATTTATGAAAGAGAAAAAGAAAAAAAAACTTTTATTACAAGTTCAATCCTCAAAGCATCCCTTTCATCGTTTACAAACAAATTACTACCATATAAGAAAATTTGGTATCAATGAAAACACTTTTTTAACCTTTGCCCTTCTTCCGACACATCACCAAAATGAGGGCATTTTATGTCCAAAAAATACTTTTTTCAACTAATGATGCCATATACTTCTACTTCAATTACATAGTTGGTGTTTTTTTGTCTTTGATCATTAGATTTGAATGGATTAATGATGTCACTTGGCCCTAATTAAACTATTTTTACTCTTTTCTCTTCTATCAAGATCTACTTTAATTTGAATTTCATAATTTGAAAGAATTTACAATCTCTCTCTCCTCGTCCTTTCCTCTCTGTCTCTATCTCTCTCTCTCTCTCTCTCTCTCTCTCTCTCTCTCTCTCTCTCTCTCTCTCTCTCTTTCCTCTCTTACTTCTTCTCTTTCTCTTCATTATGTTTCTCTCTTCTCTCTCTTTCCCTCTCTTTCTCTTTCCCTTCATTCATTTTGGAGGATGTAGTAAGAGACAATAAGCAAAAACGACACCATGACGGGTAATTTCCTCAGATATGTGTTTTATCTTTTATTTTGTTTATTATGGCTTAAGCATGCTTTCTCAAATAGTTCATCCTGTCGTTTTGAAATGGATACTAAATTTCATACTACTGCTACTGATGTTGTTGTTCTACTTTCTTTTCTTCTTCGTCTTTTCATTTTCGTTGTTGTTGTTCTACTATTGACAGGTGGTATAGATGGTAGAGGTTGTGTGTTCTACTATATGAGTGAAGAATTGCTATTTTGTGTATCTTTAATGTTGAAAACTATATGTATCTTATGTATCTTGCATATCAATGACGAATCCTTCTGGTGGCTCGACCCGAAAGGATTTTCAGATGTACATCCACGACATTCGAGGTTTGTCCCAACTCAAATCGCTTTATTTTAATCTGAATTTAATTTTTTTCTTTCACGTTTTCGATTTTTATTCGTCGTGAAACAAGTTTTGGGGAATTTGGGAATTTTCTCTTCACTTTGGATCATTAGCATAGTATAATCATATCTCACTCAGTTTTGTTTCTCATGCTTTTTTTCTGTTGTTATTCCAATCTTAATCTCAGGCTTTTTTCTGTTGTTATTCCAATCTTATGTTCTGCAATATCAGGATTCACAAAGAATGTCTGAACAGAAGCTTCGGCAACCGCCTCAGCAGTTTCATCGTCAAAACATAACCAATGGCTCAAGGTAGATGTTGTTGAATTTGAGGTACTGATTAACATTTCTTTTGTAACATAACCAACGAGCTGATGGAAGTTGTTTGTTGTTTTGCTACAGGTGTGTTCGATCTGTTACGCGTTGCTGCTGTTGTTTCAAATCGCTTGAATGGTGTCGAATATCACATGAGTTTGTGTTCGAACATCGATTGCAGTGTAAATCACAGTGAACTATATTAGCTGACTATAACTTCTGTGTTTCAGTTTACCGATTTAATGCATGTTTGAGCTTGCCTTCCATAAGTTTGATGAAAAGCAGGAATGACACGGTGGTTGCTGTTGCTGCGTTTCATGGTCTGAGGATTGAAAGACCCGGTCAGGATCTCTAAGGTTTATGTGAAGCTTGAGAGCAGCAGAGCACGGGTTGATCCCGGTATTCGAAATTGTGAGAAGTTGGGAAAATTAGAGGTTGTCAAACAAATTTTTCAATTTTTTAATTTCATTCATTCTCCAAGTGGCTTATGCAGTTATCTCTCTGATTTTACTCATGCTATGGTGTTATGGTCTCCTGAATGACAGAGGGTAGTAAGCACAATACGGCCAAAAACATATTGAAGCACTTAAGTAAAGCTTGGAGTTGTTGGAAGGAAAATGTTCCTTGGAAGGTAATTTAGGAAACATGCATTTCTGTTAAGGCCATAAGAATTTGTATGATTGTCCTAGTTATCCAACAACAATAGAATATGTTCATAGAAAAGAGAAATAAATAACCACCGTATATGCATGTTCATAATAAGTAAATAAAATACAATAAAAATGGTACAAGTCTGGTTCAAAAATGTTATTTTTTTAAATTGATGAAAAGCCAGACTTTCTTAATTATCAACTGCCACTAGGTAATATTTTTGTATGATATTCATTGTTGGTAACAAATGCATAATTTGGGCAATGTACTATTTACAGTTGTTAATTAAGAGCAGTTTACTATTAACAGAGCAAATTGGAGTTCCAGTTGAGACTTCAAGAGTTCATACAAATGGTAAGAACTGGAAACAATTTAAGAAGCATATGCTAAGAAGTATCTTGTGCCATGGGGAGACACCCACATGCAAGAACTGCAGCGAGTCTTCGCAACACTGACTTTTGCTTAATTGTTATATTTGTGAAATTGCTATATTTGTGTATCCTCTAATCAAGGAATACTACAACCCTTATTTCGTGCTATTTAAATACATTCTGTTTTGTTACAACCTGCTTGCATTGTTTTAACATGACATCAGTTATGAAACTTGGCTTTTTCATCAATAAAAAACATATAATGATGGGGAGTACACATTTATTATTCGTTGTAAATTTTCCTATATGTCCAGGAAAAATATTTAATCTACACAACCTAATTATGTGGTTGACCACAACATTCTTAATCGTTGCTATATTTTAAAGGACCATTTATTTGTAACTTTTTTTAACGTTATTATGCAACACAACTCTTGACTATAACGATCGTGCGCTTCAAAAGAATTTTCAGTAGCACAACTCTTTCGTATAACTGTCGTGTGCTTAAGAAGTAAATGATTTTTTTAATCATGCTATTGAAATGTTTCAACTAAAATTTTTGGACACATACTTTCCACCACCAAAACTTCTATGGATTTATAATCATGGACCCTCCCTTTAAACCATATGTGATATGACTACGCCTCTTTTCCATACGCAAGGTCACCTTGAGACTTTCAAAATAGTTTTAAAATACTTTTTATATTGCTTTTGCAACAGTAAACCTACCAACTTCCTATACACAAAGACAGAAAGACATGAAGGCGTGTGGGCATGGCCATATGTGGAGACCACTAAATTGAAGACTATTTTTTATGCATTTTATTATTAAAAAACTTTTTTTATCATTGTACTATGCACTTTATATATACTATAATATTTGTCTTATTTATAAAGCAATTTAAAGTTATTTCATAATGCAAATGTATTTAAATTTTAATAATGCAAATCCAATTATGCTTTTGAGACAGTCATCAATGTTTTATTTTAAAAAAAAATGTATGATTGGAATACTTACAAAATATTCACATGATAACCTCATAAATGAACTTGCACATAATTAGAACCCTCATCTAAATTTGTGATTCTCATTCAAAAATATTTACATTTCTAATATTTATTAGAAACCTCCAGGAAAAAAATAAGATTAAAATTCATATATTTATATAGAGGAACAACTTTACTATTAATTCAAATATTTTTAAATACAGAAAAAACATTATTATTAATTCAAATATTTTTATAAATATTAATAAAATAAAAATAAAAATAAATATATATATATATATATATATATATATATATATATATATACGAGAAAAAAATACATTGTTGAATGAAATATTTGTATATACGGAAATAACTTTACTACTGATGTAAAATAATTTTTCTAAAGCATTTTTATTTTTCTTTGAAAAATATGAATTTCTTTTATAAATAATTAATAATTTTGTTTTTCTTATTAACATTTTTATTATATTTTAAAAACATAAGTGTGCGTACCACACCAGTGCAGTGTGAACGCATGGATAATATATCAGTACCGTGTGAGCGCACGGGTAACCAGACCAAAATAAGTGTGAACCAATACCGTGTCAACGTACGGGTAACCAGGCCAAAATCTATGCGAACGCACGAGTAACACGCCAGTACTGTGTGAACGCATAAATAATTATACCAAAATTCGTGCGAACGCACAAAGTTTTATCTTTTTTGTACATTTAAATAAAATAAATGTAAAACTTATGTCAGTTGTACTACTGACTTTTTTTTTTATATTTTAAACCATAGTAAAATTAGTTTTCTACTGATTTTCAACTATTTCTAATTTTGGATATTTATTTGTCTCATTTATCAAACTTTATAAACATTTTTATTATAACTCTATCAACCCTAAAAAAAGCAGTTTTTTTCCTATTTTCACAATTCTTTTTTTACAAAGTATGTGTTTCATAGTTATTCTTAACAATAGTTGTTTTTTTTTTAATAAGCAAGTAATTAATTGAAGGGAGTACAATGGGTACTCCAAACCAATTTACAAAAGTCGAATAAGGCCTCGACAAGCCAAAGAGATTACCTACCAAATGCGACTTAAGCTAAATATAACATCGGTAAATTTAATTGACCACACAATGTCCACGATATTCCAAGTAGTGTTCCGGAATAAGACTCCATTCCTAGTGTTCCAAATGGTCCAAGTAACCGCTAACCAAATACTACATTCTCTACCCAGATCCAAATTCTTAGACTTGCCAAAACTAAGCCAATCTAAAAAACTCCCCTTCAAATCAAAGCTTTCCGAGCCCGAGAAACTGATCCATTCGGCCACTTCTTTCCAAACCAAAGCAACCACCGAACAATTTTCCAACACATGGGGTAAGTTTTCGGAAGCTGCAGCACAGAACACACAACTAGAATTTGCAGCAGTAGAAATAATACCTCTATCCAAAAGCAAATCCCTTGTCGGAAGTCTATTTAAGAAAACCCTCCAACCGAAAGCTTTAACTTTATGAGGAACCGCCACTTTCCAAACCAATCCCAAAGCTCTATCATTCTTCAACGGCGGACCATAAGGAATCCTAAAAGCATCCGTGATACTATACATAGATCTAACTGTGAAAGTATTATCGGCGTTGGGCAGCCACAACAAACCATCCTTCTCGCAAGGCTTAGGACTGCGAAAGGCTAAGCATGATAACAAATAAAAAACATCTGCCTCCATACCAGCCGTGACAGTACCTGAGCTGTCAACAACCTCACTACCAGCCGCAGAAAAAACTGAACCAGAATAATGCGCCGGTTCCTCTTGTGATAACCTCAGGTTCCCAAAGTTGCCAAGTTCATCAACTGGAACTGGACCTGCCGTATCAACCTCCCTACCTGCCGTGACAGTACCTGAGTTGTCATCAACCTCACCACCAGCCGCAGGTAAAACTGAACCATAATTATGCGTCGAATCCTCCTGCGATATCCTCCAGTTCCCAAAGTTGACAAGTTCATCAACTAGAACAGGATCTGGAACTGAACCAGCCGTAACAACATTAGAGTAAAAAGCATCAGCGGAACCGCCCACCTGCACACTAAACCTGTCAGCACTGTCCGATTCATCACACGGGACAAAAGTTCCCATGAAGTCCACCTGAACCCTACTCCTGGTCATAACATTACCTGTATAAAAAACATTAGTAAAACAGGAACCAACAAGACCAAGGTCTCCCCATTTCCACTCTCCGTTGGACCAACCGCCCATGCCGGCCACTGCAACATCCTTCAACCGTGAGATGGAATATAATTGAGGATAAAGATACTTCAGACTTCCTAAACCCGTCCAATTGACGTGCCAAAACGGAGTCGCCAAGCCGTTACCGATAACAAAGGAACTGTTATTCAGAAAAATGTCCTCCGGGAAATTCTTCGAAATAGAGAGTAAATCCTTCCACCAAATAGATTGATTGCTCCTAATGGTAATGGGGCCACCGTCATGACAGAGTTGCGAATTGATATCCCCGTAGCGAGCTCACAAAATTTTATACCAAAGATCCTCCGAACCATTTAAAATTCTCCACCTCCACTTTTGAAGAAGAGCATAATTAAAATCCTCAATTCTCTTCAAATTGAGGCCTCCCTTATCAAGAGGTAATCAAATCTTATCCCAACTAATCCAATGCGTTCTTCTTCTCTCCTCCGAACCACCCCACAAGAAACCGCTTTGGATTTTCACTAATTCTTTACGAATTCTCCCCGGAATCTTATAGAACGAAAGATAGAATATAGAAAGGCTACTAAGCACCGCCTTAAGAAGAGTGATTCTTCCCCCAAAACTTAAAAATCTACCTTGCCAACAAAGCAAACGCTTTTCCAACTTCTTCACCAAGAAAGACCAAGTGGCAATTCTCCTAGGATTGAAACCAATGGGGATACTGAGGAAAAAAAATTCCTTACTCTCCGTACGGCAAGAGAGAAACAAAGCTCCAACCTCCATGAAATGAGGAGAGACGTTAATTCCAATGAGTTTACTCTTGTGGAAATTAATACCAAGGCCCGACACCAACTCAAAACCTCTAAGCATCGATTTTATAGCCCACAAATGACTCCAACTACCATCTCCGATTAAAAGTGTGTCATCCGCAAATTGAAGGATATCAACAAAACATTTGCCTTTCACATTTAACCCTTAGAACTCTCCTAATGACACCGATTTCTTCACTAAATCCGTTAAACCTTCCGCGACCAAAACAAAAAGAAAGGGCGAGAGAGGGTCTCCTTGTCTAAGACCTCTTTCCACCAAAAACTCCTTAGTAGGGCTTCCGTTAACCAAAACAGACATCTTACTATTGAAAATAGTAGCTTCCATCCACCTCAACCAAATCTCCCCAAACCCCATTTTCCTCAACATGAACCTAAGAAAGTCCCAACTCACCTTGTCGTACGCTTTCTCAAAGTCCACCTTGAAAAGAATGCAACCGATATTCTCTTTACTCGCATAATCAACCAATTCATTAGCCACCAACACCCCGTCTAACAATTGTCTCCCCGGAACAAAAGCGCTTTGAGACGGCAAAATAATAGAATCCAATACGCACTTCAACCTAGCCGCCAAAAGTTTAGAAAGTGCTTTGTAAAGACAACCCACAAGGCAAATGGGTCTATAATCGTCTAAATCCAAGGGATTCGCATGCTTAGGAATTAAAGTCAAAAAAGAGGAAACGATAGATTTAGATAACAAAGCACCTCTATGGAAGTCCTTAAAGAATTTAAAGAAATCGTCTTTAAGAAAGTGCCAACACTTTCTAATAAAAGCAAAAGAATAACCATCCGGACCCGGACTCTTTGAACCTTCACATCCCCACACCGCTTCTTTGATTTCCTCCTCCGAAAACGGGCGCTCCATGACTTCCCTCTCTTCAAGGGAAATGTGATTAAAGTGCAATCCCTCCAAGATAGGTCTATTAAACACGGGTTCTTTGAATTTAGAAGCAAAGTGCTCCCACACTCCATCTTTAACCTCCTTAACCGATGCTAATTTTCCTCTTTCCGTATTCAACGGACCGATATGATTCCTCCTTCTTCTTTCCTTCATCACACAATGAAAATATTTACTATTATTATCCCCATCATTAAGCCATTTAAGTCCTAGTAATATATCTCAAAACCTTGTTAGTAGCAATAGCATTGGAAATAGGATTACCTAGCAAGTTTAAACGATTATTCAGATGTGAGAACCGCTTTTACATTTGAGCAATGGTTTCACCATGCTTCATGCGAAAGAGTTCGAATTCTGGATTAAATGTATTAATTCGGGCTTGTTTGACCATATTAGTTCCCTAATGAGCAACTTTTCGAGTGTCCCACATAGCCTTAGCGGTCTCACAATGAGAAATGCGATAAAACTCATCGACACCGAGAGCGGATATGATAATGTTTTTCGCTTTCCAATTGTGTGCCCACTTCTTATTATCTTCCTCATTCCATAGTGCTTCTGGCTTAGGAACATCAACACCATTAACACGATGTGTCATCGGTGTAAGACCATTTTGAATGGCCTCCCAAACACCCTTATTATCGCTCCCTAAAGATTCGCATCCAACGGTACAAACGCGAGAGTGGTGCAGAAAACACAGAGTCGCCAGCAATGTGTATTTATCCCGAGAGAGGGAAAGGAAACACTGCATAAACCTGAAGAGAAAGGGGGAAAGACATGGTCATCGCAACCATAGTCCGGGTTCGGGAGTCGGTTATACGAGGGGAAGGTGTTAGCACCCCACGCATGCATCGTACTAGATGGGATCCACACTTGTTGTCTAAACGGAGGGTGAGTTGTCCTACTATCTATGGCTATACAAAAGAAAATAGGGATGGGGGTGACTAAGACGGACTCGGTAGGACATATTCAATGCCCTAGGCCTACGTACTCCCTCAGTGCAATGGGAAAGTCATAGTCAACGTAGTTCGGACGGGAACTGTGGGGGAAGGTTGCTTGCCAAGACAATCGTTGTCTTGTGCCTACATATCCTCAATCGGACGAGAGAGAGGAATTAGAGCTAATGTAGTTCGTGGGTACGACCATAAATGGGTAAGTGTTTTTTTACGCGAGCGACGAGCTCTTTTCTGAAAAGGAAATTTGAAACCCAACAATCCCGAAGGATAAAAAGATTTGAATTGGTTTTGTGTTTTTTAGACAGAAGTGTTTTTGTTAAGTTAGTTTATAACTTGCATTGCACCAAAGTCTAGGGCACAGGGACGAATGCTTAACGAATTGTCCCAAGACAGGATGCCCGCTAAGTGTAACGCCCCGATTTTGATTATTTATATTATTCTTGAGTCTTTTATTTTAATTGGGTGATAAATGATTTTAATTGTGAAATTGGTGTGGTAAATGTTATTTTACCGTTTTGAGAGTTTTCGGGGGAAATTAGAATGGAGGGTATTTTAGACTTTTCATAATTAATCATAAGTTAGAAATTTTGTGGAATTAGAATTATGTGAGAAAAAAAAAGGAATTAATTGATTGTGTGGAAAATGAGAGAAAAGAAATAGAAAAGAAAGAAAATAGATAGAAAAGAGAGATAGAGAGAAATAGAGAAATAGAGAAAGATAGAAAGAAAAAGAAGAGGAAGAAGGAGGAAGAGGGAAAAAGAGAAAGGAAGAGGAAAAAGAGTGGAAATCATCAAGAACAAGAGCTAGATCATTTGGAATCCGGGGTAAGGGTGTCAAATCTTATTATCTTATCAATGTGTATCATTATGTATGAGTTGCTTGGATGTTTTCTTGTTTTCCATGGATTTTGGAGTTTTAGGTCGAAAACGATAAAATGATTCGGAATCGATGATTTTACGGTCGGAAATCGATATAAACTGTATTGTATGATCACACTGTGTGTATGAATAATCGTTGATGTTTGTTTTGTTGTTAGAATTGAATTTGGGTGAAAAATGGGATTTTTGGGGTGGATTTGCGAAGAGGAATTTTTCTGAAAATCACAGAGCCCGCTCAGCGCGCTTTTGAAAAAATGTAACCTCACCAGGCAGTAACGAGCCCGCTCAGCGCGCTCGAGAGGCCGCTCAGCGCGGTCTGGGACTTCACAAATTTTATCTGTTTTCTAAATTCCGTAACTTTTGATCCGTAACTCGGATCGGGACGTTCTTTATATCGTTGGAAAGCTTATGAAACGTTCTTTCTTATAAAAATGGGTTTTTGAAATTGTTGGCCGATTTAATTATGTCAGAAAGTCGGGAATAGTTATATTTAGCGACTTTTACCGTTTTGACGGTGTGTTTGAATGTGAATCATACAATAGTACACTGATGTGAATGTATATAGATTGTATGTGATTGTATGAGATGAATGCATGAATATATTGTGAATATGTATGCATTTCAAGAATGTCTTGTGTCATTTTGCATGTGAAGCATCATGAAATACATTCTTGTGTTGAGTGATTCTAATGAGAATCCGTGGTAACATCGTGTGCCTATGTGAGGTGTGAGCGATGATTACGAACGATTGTGTGCCTATGTGAGGTGTGAGCAATCAGATCGTGTGCCCGCGGGAGGGGTGTGAGCGATCGGGTCGTGTGCCCGTGTGGGGTGTGAGCGATCCATAAACATTGTGTGCCCATGTGGGGTGTGAGCAATGGGGTGAACATCGTAGGCCCAACGGGGAGTTACTTTGGTAACGAGCGATGGTTCCAGCAGAAGTTCCTGAGTGAACTTGAGATGATTGAGTCGGTACCGCATTGCATTTGCATAGAGTCGTGAGTCGGTCTCTATGATTTGCATTTATCATCTTTAAAATGGTGCATTGGTGAATGAACATATATGTGTATGTTTACGTGGAATGATTGGGAATTGTGAAAGTATGCATGATGAATATGCTTGGTTGATATATAGATATACATTGTAATGTATATGGGTGTATTGTGATGAACGGTAATGAATTGTGGTGAATTACGGTGAGAATGTGGAATATGTATATTTGTATGTTTATCTATATAATTATATGCATTGTTATTATGATAATATTTCTCACCCTTCTGCTGTTTTATGATGCTCTATGAGGCATTGCAGAGTAGGTATGCTGGAGGTCTTTTTGTGAAGCGTGTCTTCATTCTTTTAGGTCGGTTGGCTCTGATATGTAGCACCGGGTAGCTAGGTTGTATATTATTCTTTTGTGATACATTTGTATATGTATCTGGTTGATAATTGTTGATGTAGACATGAATTATGTTGGTGGATAATACTTGGTGAATATATATATATATATATATCTCTGCATGTATCTTTGAATGTGGTTCAATGTTTAGATTTTCCGCTTTTATTCTAAATATTGAAGTGTGGGTGTAAGGACAAAGTTCCTCTGTATGCAAAGTTACCCCACTGTTGCATATCATTAAATGAGCAGGTGTTGTATGTTGTAAATTGTGTATGATGTGACATGCCTTTTTCTATGCCATGTTTTAATCGTACTCTGGCGAATTTTTAATGTGTGCCTAAATGATTTATTTGATTATTTGGGGGGATAGAAATGGGGTGTTACACTAAGCACTCTAGAAAGATGAGAGGAAGCCCCTCATTTCTCATTCCCCACGCTTAAGTCTCGTGCGCAATACACTTTATCTTTATTAAGTGTTTTCAAGAAGTTTTGAGATGAGAAGAGAGAAGACCCAAAGGAAACTCTAAAGGGAAACTAAGAGTCCTAATGTTATCATGCATGGAGGACCTATGGTTATTGAGGCTTAGGAGAGACGACTACCTAAAACCTAATGCTAATCCTACTCCAAGCTTAATCAAAAATTAAGTTGGACTAGGTAGCTCTAAAGGGAGAGAATCCAAGACTTAAACAAGTCTTGAGACTCATGGGAGGAAGAGAGTGAAAGAGAAGAATGAGAAAGAGAAGGATGAGATAAGAAACAAGATAGGGCAGCAAGCACATCATATCAAGTATATCCAACTCATGCCAATAAACAAGTCTCAAAGATCATGCAAAACATCTCAAGTAAGCATGCAAAGATAATCATGAAAGAATGCAAGCATACTTATATGAAATGCACAATTAAGCACCAATGAACTTCATATCAAGAAGAAATGAGAAAAATAAGATGAAGATGAAAGCAAGTCAGAACCAAGATCATACCATCATCAACAATTCTCATGTGCAAGAAAAGATCAAAACATGAAACATTATGCACCAAAGAAAGTCCACAAAAGGGGGTCCAAGTTCAAGCACATAAAGCATACCCAAACATGATCCACAAATTGCATACTTTGGTCACAAAGGACCTCAACCAGGGGTAAACATCATAGCAAACACTCATGCAAAGAATCATAAAGAAACCCAATCAATTAGGCATGGCAAAGCAATTAGGGTTAAGAGATGTCAAGAGATGATCATGCATAATTCACTTAAGCACAAATTATCAAACACATATCAAATGACATTCAAAAATTGTGAAATTAAAACCCAAGTGACCTAAGTCAGAAGCTAGTAACATGCCAAAAGATCACACAAAAATTCACAAGTTAAGTACCTCAAACAATGTTTCAAAGTTGCAAAATAACAAAGAAGAACAATGCACAAATAGAGGGACTAACATGCAATATGCAAAGAGTTTAAAAATATGAAAAAAATATTTTTAAGGACCTCAAGATGTCTTCTGAAATATACAAAAAGAATGGGATGTAAATCATACACCAATGATGAGAACAAAAAATCAACAAGATCAAGTGTGCACAAGTGAAACAATTCACAAAGAAAATTAAACAAACAATTAATTCAGATGCAAAAAATAAAATAAAAATGGAAAATAAAATTTGCCAAAATTTTATAAAATGCCAAAGATGATCCATGATTTTTTTTTGGTAATTTTTTTATGCATAAAACTATTTTTAAAAATTAAAATGCAAAACAATGCAAAGAAAAAAAATAATAAATAAAAGAAACCCGGGGGGGGGGGGGGGGGGGGGGGGGGGGGGGGGGGGGGGCAACAAGCAGAGAATACACGTTGAAAATATAAAATGGGCTCAAGGAGGGGGTGGAAAAAGCAAGCCCAGTCCTCACAAACAAAAAAAATACGCGCAGTCCAACAAAAAAAGAATCAGTCAACATGATTGACTCACACACGCCATCAGATCAATCCCAACACTCCATAATCAGTCAACCAAAATCAAAGGTAATTAAGATGAAAGGCCAGGATTAAAAGGTACATGATAGCAATAATACACGCGCGCACATCCAATCATTAGCAATTAAAATAAAAACACGTGAATAACACATGGTAATTTTAATGTGTTGGCACATCAACAACCATCAGATTAATCAAACGTTCCAGATCAAGTCAATCAAAACACAAAGCATGCAAGATGTGTGGCTCAGATCTGGGTGTGCACAATAACAACCATGGAATAAGAACACACAATCAACAAAATAATAGAGGATTTTAAATGACGTGGCTGCACATGGACCATCAGATCTGGACCATCAACGGCTATACTTCATCTCCTACCTCCATCCCTCAGACCACCTGAAAAATAACCAGGTGCCGGAACCCTAGCTCCGCTCACCTTCTCCGGCGAGCACAACCTCAAAATTTTCCAGAAATCAAAAACAAATACACCAATCCACTCAGATTTTCACAAGGATCAAGAATATGCAATTTAAATCAACAGATCATTAACACACAAAGCAAATCGAAGAGATAAAGTTTAGATCTAAAAACTTTAGATCTACAATACAACCATGATACACGTCCAAAATCAAATCTAAACATATCAGCATGATCAGCAACTCATGAGGAACACAATGCACACCATAAAACCAAGTTACATGATGATGAATTTCACACTAACCTGAGAATTGCAGAGCTTAAAATACACCAAGAAAACCCTCTGGAAGCTGCAGATCTACTCCTTAGAACCTCTAATTGCAAAATAAATGAAATTAGAGCTTGGAATCGTGCAAGATCTTGAGGTTTGAACTTGAGCCTTCCAAAACTGAATCTGATGAAAAACTCACTCTCAGCTTCAATCAACGGTTGATTCTTGCTCTATTTACTTCACTGATCAAGAATGTGAAATAAAATCTCAAAGAAACTCCAAGGAGAGTGAGTTTCGAAGAGAGAAAGAGTGAGAGCAAAAATTGGAATTCTGAGCAAATGAGAGTGCATGAGGGTGAAATGAACATGTGATCCTCTTTATATAGGCTTGGTTAAAGCTCTGAGCATGATTAGGGTTTCATTAATCTCTTGATTAAGGCTATCCAAGGTGATTTGCAAAAATGCAAGTTGTGATGCACACACTAATCCACACGTGCCAAGGTCATGAAATAAGTGTGATTCATATCCATTTTACTTGCTGATCACAATGAAATTGAAATTGGGCCTTGTGGTTGATTGGTTTGTGAGTTTTGATTCATCTTGCAAAAATGCATTATGCGAAATAAGTGTGGTATATGGCATGAAATGAATTGATTCAAAGGTCAAAAGTGGTCCTCATGAAGTGTACTTGAATGTGGCAATGTGACTTGAAGCATTAGAGGTCATTAAAAGTCATTTTGAATCAAAATGCAAAAGGTGGAAAAATGGATACATGAGAAACCTTAAAAAGCACATTGCCTTCTTTTGACCATAACTTGAGAACCACAAATGATATGGAGACAATCTAGTACTTTTTAGAAATGGGAGAGAGAGATCTTCAACTTTCATGTTTGAGAAAAATTCATTTGAAGCTTCTTTGATGATGAAAAGTCAAGTTGAATGTGGTGGAAAAACTGCCAAAAATGGAAAGTTTCAAATTATAGGTCATTTCCATATTTAGTAACCTTTGCACAAACTCTTTATTCTTGATGAATGACATGAATCTTGACATTTGAGGACCATATGAGGGCATAAGACCTTAAAAATCATGAAGAGGACCTCAAAATTCCATGGTTGACTTTCCTCCTTACAGTTGACTTTTGCTTACTTCACAAGCAACTGATCCACTGAACATCTTCCACAATGAACCACTAGACAAGCCTTCCTCTATGAGTGTTTGTGAGCATATGGAACCCATGAGAGCATGCTTGAATCCACAAAGTTCTTCAAGAAGTCCTTTGGGTCAAAAACCCTAATTTGGTCCCTCTGGTTAGGAGGGAAAGATTCACTTGAAATCCTTTGCCATTCTTGATCTTATGAAGATATGATGAACCTCTCAAACCACCTTGAGGCTTGAGACCCCTTTGAGATGAACCAAATACCTTGATCCCATGCTAAGAACCAATGCTATGCACAAATGCTAATGCAAGAAATGCAAAGAAACATAAGCCAGTTAGCCTCAAAACAAAAGAGCAAATTTTGGGGTGTTACACTTATCATATGAGTTCACATGAATTTGCATACAAGCTTTCCAATAACTATAGTTTTCTCCCGTGAAAATTAGGGCTCTTTTATAATCCCCTTTAGGTTCGTAAGCCATTTTCTAATAAGTGTTTTGAAGCACGGAATGAATCGGGCTCTTGATGCCACTTGTTAGACGACGACGACTTGTCTAGAGGGGGTGAATAGACACCCAAGCCAAAATCACCAAATAAAATTTAACCTTTAATCGAATATCACGTTATTGCTCATTTAAACTAATGAACCTTGTAATGCTATTTCCAATGATATTAGGCAAAAATAATGAACAAGGTAATTTGTCAAACACTTGGTGTGCGATCGAGTTTTTCAAAATTTTCGTTTGTGTTATGTTGATTTGAAAAATAACTTATAATCAAAAGTGATTATAAGCTTATCAACAAAAAATTTAAAAAAAAAACAATTTCAAAAAATTCCTACAAATCGATCGATAACTCAATACTATTTGACAAATTACTTAATGAAACGAAAATTAAGTAAAGCGATAAAAGAGAGATCAACACGAGGATTTGTCTTCACAGTTCCCCACTTTCGTACGTCTGTGCCTAATTCCAATGTGGATATTAGGATAATTTCTTACTATGCAAAAAGTCGATGTACAAGAGAAGTGTTCAAGAGCAACCATACAAACACCACCGATTTTGATGTTGATTCAACCCCTTCTCTTCTTTTGATCTTGAGAAAGACCAAGACAACAATGGATGCCAATTGACTTGTCGAGATTGCTACTACTTGGCATTATTTATCTCCAAAGCTTCCACGAATGATCAATTGCACCGATTGTTACACAAGACTTCAATTTGATTCGTCGTTCTCCGCTACTTCCTTTGCATTCTTTATCTCCAAAGGATCCTTTGCGTTCTTTATCTCCAAAGGCTTTCACAACGTCGCAATCGTCTCTTGAACGTCTTGCACGAAAACCCCCAAATCTACCGATGATCTTGTAGGACAAACCCGCGGTTTTTCCGGATGAAGACCCCTACAAATCTCAACCCAATATTCTTGGCTACACAAGAACCTAATTGGACGTTATCAGGCCTTTGCCTAGCTGGCACCCCAACAAAAGATTAATATGTGTGATTTGTCAGTGTGTAGACATAGGACAGAGGTTGAAGATGATGAGCAAATGCAAGCTAATTTTATAGTATCGCCAGTTTGAAATGAAGCATGAAAGATATATTTATAGTTGTGGAAGTTAGTTGAGAGAGAGAGATTAGGAATCAAGGAAACAAATGAAACAACTCAAGTACGATGGATGTGTCGGCCTATAGATCAGATGTGACGACACATAGAGTAGAAAACAACTGAATGTGTCGACCTGAATGACCCATGTGTCGGCCCAAATGGAACTGAGGTTACAACCTTTAATATTACAGCACATGTGTCGGCCTGAAGCACGTATGTTCTGGCACATGTAACGTGTACTTACAGTATGTGTCGTCCCAAACATCTTATGTGTCGACCCAACAGAGACAGACTCTACAGACTTCAATATTGAAGTACATGTGCCGGCCTGAAGCACGTATCTGCCGACACATGCACGTGTATTTTGTGCAGAAAGAGTATTTTCATGTATGAGACCAATTTCAAAGTGATTCCTAACACATATCTAAGATTTCTAATGAAGAGGTGTCACACTAGCTCAAAGACATGGAGTTTTGACATCATGCAAAACCAACCTAGGGGCAAGTTGCACTTACAAAAATGAGGGCGTGGGTCGGATGGGCCTGTTGACATTGCACTTTTTAAGCTTAAAAATAAAATAAAAAAATATTAATGCTCGTGCTCTCAAAAGCCCGCAAAAAACAGGACGGGGCGGGGCATACACATTAGAGAGTGCAAACCTAAGACCTTGGTCCATCCCGCAAAAAAGTGTGGGCAAACAAGTGTATCCGACGGGTCAGACCTGTTTTTCCATCCCTAGTTTCAGAACAAGGCCCAAAGTACTTCTAAAGTCGGCCCATTAACTAAAATGTGCAAAAAAGAATCAAGACTCAAAGTCTCAGGACCATGGGTAGCACATGATTTTCTCATATTAAACAATCTGAGATAAGATTTCGTGTTGGTTGACTTTCCATGTGGTAAAGGTGTAACTCTGGCGTTTGTTTATTCACCATGACAAATTGGTTGATACATTTAGTAACTTCATATCTAAAGGATTTGCACCATAATTGACACGTTACAATCATTAATGTATTTTCTTCTGCAAGTGACAATACCTTAGATTATTCATACAAAGAATCTGACTTCACTAAACCTCTTCGCCTTTTCAAAGATATTAGCTACAACTTCACCCTTTTAGGAAATTTACAAAAATGAAATGATAAAAGTGTTTGAGATTAATATCTCTCTCTTATAGAGAGAACAAAAAAATTCTAACTTAATAAGTGTTTGATATTTTAATATAAACTATACAGAATGAATAACACTCATGACTTTTGAATATTTCTTCATTTCTTTGTTTATTATACTTGCAAATAATATTAGAGAATTTCATTTGTATGGAGGCCACAGATTTTCCGGACTCCATACGAAAGAGTTCAAACTCTTATGTCAAAGTATTAAATTTTAAAGTGCATCCCAAATCGCTTTAGCTATTTTACAATGTGAAATAAAGAAATATACATTAACACTTAAGGAAGATATAAATACATTTATTGCCTTCAATCTGTAAGACGCTTTCTTTATTTCATTATCTTATCTTTCCATTCCTTTGGAAGTTTCTTTGTGGAGATACCCTTGACGATCTTTGTTTTGCATAAAAGGTCCTTCTTCGATTTCCACTCTTAGTTGTAAATCCACAAACATAAGATGCACACACATAACATCCTTTAAATAGTTTTCTTCCGTAAAAACATGAGCTCTATTGTACGTGCCCTTTGGATAATTCTTCATCGTATTCATTAACTTTTGAGGTCGTTAGACTTGGATTAAAAGGTCAACTCTGATACCAAATGCTGACTGAACATGATGGTAGAACATTCTAGAAGGGGGGGGGAGAGGGGGGGGGGGGGGGGTTGAATAGAATATTCAATTTTAGAAAACTTAGAAATTATATATTAATGCCGTTGTAAAATCTTTAAAAAAATTCAAGAAGTTTGAGATTGAAAGAATTTTGTAGTGTAACTCTAGGATTACATAATAATGATGAAGAGCTAAGAACAATGTGAATATTAATACGGGGAAAGAACTGACAACTCGATTGACGAGAGGACTTTACTACTTGGGGGACAAGACCGACCAGATTGATAGTGATGTGATATGAATATGCATGTAAATTAATAATGCATGATATATGTATGTATATGCTGACAAAACTGACACGACATATAGATTAGTTGATGAACACGACTGAATACTCGGCCACTGCGGGGGATAAAGAGGTATCTTCGGGTTCACGGTAGCAATCCTGCCTTGCTTAGGAGAGATAGTCTCTGTGGGGGAAACCGTTGGTCGGGCTTAGGAGGTAAAAACTCTGCCGGTGATGTCAGATGAAACAAGGTCTCTGACACAGTTGATCCTTCGTTCAGGCGTGCTGGTTTGAGAAGGAGTACTTTGATTCTGCACTTTGAAGCTTAACCGCCTTTGGAGAAGCTATCGGTGTTCTTTCGATGTTCAATAGTCAAAAGAAATTGCCATCTTTATTTTAAAAGCAGAAAAGTTTGAAAAGTAAATTCATTTTTATTTTATTTCAAGAATCGTTAATCATGTTAAAATTTTGTTCTGTAAAGCTAAAACAATTGAGACTTAAAAACAAAAGTACAAGGGCTCAAATTTTATTGATAGGATGGAAATCAGCCAAACGCGTGATTCCATAGAGTATTTACAAAGTTAGAAAATGGTAATTTAAAGGGAAAAGGGCTACGTTGAAACCTAACAATCGCTATCATTCTACAAACTTTGAATTCTGGACATCCTGAGCTTCTGTCAAAGATGACCTCGACTGGAGTTTTCCTGATGGATGGCATTACTGCTGCTGGGGATTTGTCCCTGACCAGACGTAGTTACTTGCCATTAATCCCTAAATTTTGCCAGGATTGTACTTGGAGATTTCCAATCCACCGAGATGATTTGTGATTATGTCTCTAACTTTTGCCTGGACCGCCCTTTCGGGTTTTCAATCCACCGAGACGTTTTATTTTATTTTATTTAGGAGAAGTATTTCTGGACTACGTCAACGTTCGTGGGGTAGGCAAATTCTTCTCCATCCATAGTTGCGAGTCTCAAGGTGCCACCTGAGAAGGCTTTCTTGACCACATAGGGACCGTCATAATTCAGGGTCCATTTGCCCCGAGAATCAGTGAGGAATGACTGTATCTTCTTGAGTACAAGGTCTCCTTTTCTGAAGACGCGAGGTCGGACCTTTTTGTCAAACGCTTTCTTCATTCTTTGCTGATACAACTGATCGTGACATAGAGCCGTTATTCACTTTTCTTCGATCAGATTTAGTTCATCGTGTCAACTTCGACACCATTCAGCTTCGGTTACCTTGGCTTCCATCAATACCCAGATTGATGGGATCTCTAATTCTATGGGAAGTACTGCTTCCATGCCATATACTAGAGAGAAAGGGGTTGCCCTTGTTGAAGTGCGGACAGATGTACGATAACCGTGAAGAGCAAAGGGTAGCACCTCGTGCCAGTCTTTGTAGGTTACAACCATCTTTTGAACGATCTTCTTGATGTTCTTGTTAGATGCTTCTACCGCGCCGTTCATCTTAGGTCAGTAGGGAGATGAGTTATGGTGTTCGATCGTGAACTCAGCACACAACTCTTTCATCATTTTATTGTTCAAGTTAGATCCATTATCAGTAATGATCTGGCTCAGAACACCATAACGGCAGATGAGATTGTTCTTGATAAAGCGGACTACCACTTGTCGGGTTACATTGGCGTACGACGCTGCTTCGGCCCTCTTGGTGAAATAGTCAATGGCTACCAGAATGAACCGATGTCTGTTTGAAGCCTTAGGTTCAATCATGCCAATCATAACAATTCCCCATATTGAAAAGGGCCATGGGGAAGAAAGAACTTTGAGATGCGTTGGCGGTACATGGATTTTGTCTGAGTATATCTGACACTTGTGACATCTCCTCATGTACTTGTAGCAATCGGATTCCATGGTTAACCAATAGTATCCTGCTCTTAGAATTTTTCTCGCCATTGTGTGTCCGTTGGCATGAGTGCCAAAGGATCCTTCATGAATTTCTTTCATCAGTAAGTTTGCTTCTGGTCTGTCTATACATCGGAGCAGGACCATGTCGAAGTTTCTCTTATAGAGGGTGTCACCGCTCAGGAAGAAGTTTCCAACCAGTCTTCTGAGGGTTTTTCTGTCCTTTCTAGATGCCCCAGGCGGGTACTCTTGTTTCTGAAGGAAGCACTGAATATCGTGATACCATGGTTTGTCGTCTATGATTGCTTCGATCGTGAAGATGTAAGCGGGCCATTCTAGGCGCATAATGTCAATCTTAGGTATGCCATTCCATTGACCTACACTAATCATGGAGGAGAGAGTGGCTAATGCATCAGCCATGTGTTTCTCTTCACGAGGGATGTGATGAAACTCAACTCGGTCGAAGAATGGTAACAACCTTTTTGCATAGTCTTTGTAAGGAATCAATCCTGATTGGTATGTGTTCCAATCTCCTGTGATCTGATTGATAACCAGGGTTGAGTCTCCATACACATCCAAGTTCTTGATCCTTAAGTCGATCGCTTCTTCGAGACCCATGATACAAGCTTCGTATTCGGCCTCGTTGTTTGTACACTTGAATGTTAGTCGGGCGGTGAAAGGAATATGGGTACCCTGAGGTGTTATGATGATTGCCCCAATTTCGTTTCCATAATGATTGACAGCTCCTTCAAAGATAAGTCTCCATTGGGAAGCTGGTTCTGGCCCTTCACTAGGTAGCGGTTCATCGCAATCTTTCATTTTCAAATACATGACATCTTCGTCTGGGAAGTCAAATCCGACTGATTCCTGATCGTCAATTGGTTGATGAGCCAAATGATTGGCTAAAACACTTCCTTTAACGGCTTTCTAAGCATGGTACTCTATGTCGTATTCTGATAACAACATCTGCCAACGGGCAATTCTTCCCGTGAGAGCAAGTTTCTCAAAGACATACTTGATCAGATCCATTTCAGAGATCAACAAAGTAGTGTAGCGAATCATATACTGGCAAAGACGTTTGGCTGCCCAAGCCAAATCACAGCAAGTTTTCTCAATCATAGTGTACCGAGTCTCGCAGTCGGTGAATTTCTTGCTTAAATAGTAGATGACAGACTCTTTCCTTTTGGTTTCGTCTTGTTGGCCAAGTACACAACCCATTGAGTCTTCCAAGACTGTTAGGTAAATGATCAGTGGTCTTCCTTCCACTGGAGGTGATAGAATTGATGGGTTCAACAGATATTCCTTGATACTGTCGAAGGCGGTTTGGCAGTCTTTTGTCCAAACGCAGTCCTGATTCTTTTTGAGTAATTTGAAGATCGACGCGCATGTCGCGGTCATGAGAAATATGAATCTGGAAATGTAATTTAATCGTCCCAGGAATCCTCTGACTTGTTTTTTAGTCTTTGGAGAAGGCATCTCTTGAATGGCCTTGACCTTGTCAGGATAAACCTCAATTCCTTTCTGGCTGACGATGAACCCTAACAGTTTTCCTGAACAAACACCAAACGTGCACTTGTTGGTATTCAAGCGGAGTTTGTACTTTCTCAGACGCTCGAATAGTTTTGACAGGTGGGTTACATGCTCCTCCTCTGTTTTATATTTGGCAATCATATCATCGACATATACTTCTATCTCTTTATGTATCATGTCATGAAATAGAGTAGTCATGGCTCTTTGATAGGTTGCCCTGGCGTTCTTCAAACCGAACGACATTACCTTGTAACAAAAAGTGCCCCATGGGGTAATGAACGAAGTTTTCTCCATATCTTCCGGCGCCATTTTGATCTGATTATAGCCCGAGAATCCATCCATGAAGGAGAACATTTTGAACTTTGTTGTACTGTCTACCAGCATGTCAACGTGTGGTAAGGGAAAGTCGTCCTTTGGACTTGCCTTGTTCAGATCCCTGTAGTCTACACACATTCTGACCTTTCCGTCATTTTTCGAAACTGGCACTATGTTGGCTAACCATTGAGAATATTCTGATGTGGCGAGGAAACCCGCGTTGATCTGTTTTTGTACCTCCTCTTTGATTTTGATGGTCATGTCCGGGTGAGTCCGTCTCAGTCTTTGTTTCACCGAAAGACATTCTGATTTTAACGGTAGATGATGTTCCACGATGCTGGTATCCAACCCTGGCATGTCCTGATAGGGCCAAGCGAGTACATCGAGAAACTCTTTGAGAAGCCTTATCAAACTTTCTTTGACAGTTGGACTGAGCCGTGCCCCAATCTTGACCTCTTTTCTCTCTTCTTCTGAACCCAAGTTAACTGTTTCCAATGGTTCATTGTAAGGTTCAATGGTCTTTTCCTCTTGTCTGAGTAATCGGGAGATCTCTTCTGAAATTTCTGCGTCATTTTCTTCTTCAGCCTCAAATACCGGGAATTCAAAGTTGGGAGAAGGCATTTGATCGCGTGTTTCAACGGGGTTTAAAACAAGCATTTTGCAAGACGTGATGATTCGTTTTTAGAAGAGATAGAGAGAATGCAAGAGTGTGTGAAGTGTATTTTCTGAAAAATGCTCATTTTTATTATTTGTTTTGTTTTTAAGGATTACCATTTTTTGAAAAAGCGAAAAGAGAAAACAGCAATAAAGCAGAAATTACAGAACGACGTTATTTTATTTATGATCTTTCGATTCTTGAAACTACAGCCCTATAAAACAAAACTCTGTCGCTTTGGGCAAAGCGAAGAGGGACATTTACAGAAAGTGAGCCCTATCAAAACATTCGTTTCACCTGGGCAGGATGAAAGGTTAAGATAAAGACGGCAATTACTTATACTGATGAACAACTTTTGGAATGTCGACAGCAACCCATTGGTGGCGAACCCCTCGGTGAATCACAAAGTCTGGTACCTTCTTTCTTGGCTTGTCTTTAGAAATGACGCTGACTTCTGGCGGAGCAGGATCATTAAAATCTGTCTCCCAGGCAGAGTTGTCATAGGAGAATTCTTCAGTTGAATTTTGCATAGTGCTTGTACTTTCAGGTATATCTCCCCATCCAGTTGGCTGGATGTCTTCGAGCCTAATACGAGAGCTTTCGGGAGCGATGTATTTGACCATAAAGTCATATTTGCCATTCAGTTGTCCTAAGGTATCCCACACTTTTTTGGAACTGAAGGAGTCATCCCTTTCGATGACATTGATCTCGGGAAAAACATAGTTAAGGAATTGTTGCCCTGCAATCTTTGCAAATTCATCGTCGTACTGGATATTTTCTGAATGCCCTGAGTAATGATCCCATGTTGTGGTGGGGACGCAGGTATTCTTTTCAATGATGCTCAGCTGATAATCATTATTCGGCTGACTCTTTTGCCCCAAGTCTCCTGGGTATGGCTGCCACATAGGCAGGCCATCCATCGGTGGAGCACGGTATCCTTCCGGATCACAATCTCCGTATATCATTTTGACATCTGACCTTGGGATAGGAAAAAGCCGTAAGCGTTTCGTCCTGAGACATATAACCATCCTTGTTAAGATAGGACTTCCATTCTTCATCTGTATCGGAGGAATCTCCCTCGTTGATGGTATGTACTTCTTAAGACACTAGGTGAAGGAAACCTCCACTGTGGAAGAAGTTTTGGATGGGATGAAGACTTTCATCATTCTTAGTCTGAGTACAGGTTGAGGAGAAGCCAAGACCTTTCTTAGTCTTGTTATCAGTAGGAATGATAAGTTGTCCCCATCCTGTTGCATTGTTACTTTTGACTGCTTTGAGAGAATCTTTGTACGAGGAAATTGACGTTCCTCCTTCTGATTGATTGTCATTGTGTAGCGAGAGCGCTTGGAACTGGGTTCCTGTTACCCCTTCCAGTTCTACAACAGTGGATGACGATAAGTTACTCACGATCAAGGCTTGCTCTCCACAGACGGTGACGAGTTGGTTGTTCTTAACGAACTTCAGTTTTTGGTGAAGCGTTGAAGTGACTGGCCCAGCCTGGTGTATCCAAGATCTTCTTAACAAACAGTTGTATGGTGCCCGGATGTCCATGACCTGGAAAGTGACTTGGAAAGTGTGAGGACCGATAGTTATGGGAAGGTCGACTTCACCAATAACTATTTTTTTGGATCCGTCAAATGCTTTGACGATGACCTCACTGGCTCTCATCGGAGATCCTTGGTATGATAATTGCATCAGAGTAGACTTTGGCATAACATTTAGGGCCGGTGTCTACCAGTACACTGGCTAAAGCATCGTCCTGGCAGTTGACTGTAATATTGAGTGTCGTGTTGTGACGGTGACCCTCTTCCGGCAATTCTTCATCATTAAATCCCAAGTTATTGCAGGAAATGATGTTAGAGACAATACTATCGAACTTTCTGATTATCACATCTTGTTCCACAAAGGCTTGCTCTAAGACTTTCTGTAGAGCTTCATTGTGAGCTTCGGAACTGAGCAAAAGAGATAGCACAGAGATTTTTGAAGGAGTTTGCAACAGTTGATCAACAATGTTGTATTCACTCTTTTGGATGAGCTTCAGCATCTCATCATTATCTTTTGAAAGGTCGGGATCACTAGATTGACCTACTGGTTGATTTGGATCTTCGGCTTGAGGTTCCTTTTCTCTGGTAGGGTCTCCAACTCCTCGGTTGAAGATTTGACCGCTCCGTGTTACTCGACTGATGTCTGCAATATTCACGACGGAGGGTAATGGAGTTTCCTTTCCATTCTCAATTTTTGTCGCACCGTATTTTTAAGGAATAGGCTTAGCTGATTCGTACAGTATTGGTCCCGGCAGATAGATAACTATGGGAGCCTTATGATTTTTCTAACCATCGTAGACAATCTCGATTAGTTCCTGGTTAAGAATCTTTCTACTATCCAGAGGAACTTTTGATTCGTCAATTAGAGGGATGATGGCGCAAACGTCTTTAATCCTCTTATGATTGGAGATTACGACAACATCTTTGACTTGATCAGCGAAATAGTCTGGCATCAAATTGATTGACCCAGAATTTGACCATGGTTGAATCTCTTTGCGGTCGAATTGACTTTGGAGGGCTGCTCGCACGAGGTAGCATCCTTAATTATCTTCTGAGCAAACTCTACAGCGCTCATAGTTGTGTGGTGGCACCCGGCCACGTCCGCTTTATATGCAATGTAACCTTACTAGATCAGTTTTCATTGATTGAACATCCTGATTCTGGTACCTAGTAGGGTTCCCGTTAGTAATGCTAACTTGTCGCGTGTCTTCATCCATATAGATCGGAAGCCACCAATGGTTCAACAAGTGTTGAAGTGTTCTTTGGAAAAGGGAACAACCTTGACCGTCTTCACAGCACGCTTTACAACTTTGATAATCATGTGATACCAGGAAGCCGAGCTGGACCTGCTTGGCATGTAACTCCACCAAGCTGGTATTCATTAAGCGAACATCAAAGATCTGAATCATATTAATTTGATAATGATTCCAATCATGGTAATCCTGAATCCATCCAAGATCTATCTGACGCTGGAGGGCCTCTTGTACAAAAGAGAATCCCTGAGTGTTCGTTGAGCAGATCGGACAGGCCTTGTAATCATGCCGTGGCAGATCGTAGTGTTGACTTTGCATGGAGTGCATTGCAACCAAGTTGACATTCATTGTTAGAATATTGTGATTCTGAATGATGTTGGAATTCGTATAGGTCATGTTGACCCCACGAACTCGGTGTTCCTGGATCCATCTGTGATCCAACTGTTCTTGTAGAGCTGATTACACCACAGAACATCCTTGATTATTTTTAGAGCAGATAGCGCACTGGTGATAATTATGCGGTGGTACGTGACCGTATCTGCTCTGTCTACAATGCATCTTGACCAGGTTGGCCCTCAATAAGAGTACATCATGAATTTGATAGCTGTGGTTAGATTCTCCCTCTATCAAATTGACTGCAGCTTTCTCATGTTGAGGCAGCGGGTTTGTGAGAACATTCAGATTTGTATCCTTGAAGGATAAGACCCTGCTCCTGACGAGCTTTTGCACATCGGATTTGAAACTAAGATAGTTTTCTATGTTATGCCCTGGTCTTCCTTGATGATAAGGGCAAGTTTGATCCGTTTTGAACCAAAAAGGCAGATTTTCCGGTATTGCAAAAGGAGATCTAGTTTGGATGTGCCCCTTGGATAACAGTAATAGAAACAGTTCTGCGTACAACATGGGTATAGGATCAAACCCTGGCGGTCGCGTTGTACGGTTGTTGGATGTGTCCTTTGTTGAAATTGTTGTTGATTCAGTTGGCTTTGAGTAACCTGAGGTTGATACATTGGAACAGGCATGGGATTAATAGCAGGAGTTACAGCTTCCACTGGTTGGTATCGCCGCCTTAACTTTCCGAGAGAGATATTGCCAATAGCTTGCTCTTTTTTCTTAGAGAAAGTGTTCCTGTATCGTTTTGTACTGCTTGATGGTCCGGCCTCTTTGTCTAAACGTCCTTCTCAGACTGCTTCCTCAAGTCGTACTCCCATGTTCACCATCTCGGTAAAATCACTGGGTGCACTGGCAACCATTCTGTCGTAGTAAAATGAGCACAAGGTCTTTAAGAAGATCTTTGTCATCTCTTTTTCTTCAAGAGGTGGACAAATCTGAGCGGAAATTTCACGCCATCTCTGAGCATATTCCTTAAAGGTTTCCTTGTCCTTTTGTGACATTGATCTGAGTTGATCTCTGTCTGGTGCCATGTCCAGGTTATACTTATATTGTTGAACGAAGGCAGCACCAAGCTCTCTGAAAGTGGCGATATTAGTGCGATTTAATCCCATGTACCATTTGAGTGCGACACCGGTAAAACTATCTTGAAAGTAGTGGATCAGTAGCTGTTGGTTCTTCGTCTGAGTCGACATCCTCCGAGCGTACATCACGAAATGACTCTGAAGGCAAGAGTTACCCTTGTACTTTTCAAATTCAGGCACTTTGAACTTGTGCGCGACTTGCACATCGGGGACCAAACAAAGGTCTGTGGCGTCCTTTCCGAATAGATCCTGAACGCAAAGAGCTTGCAGTTCCTTCTGCATCTCTCGGAATTGTTCCTGAAATTCCTTCATTTTATCGTCTATACTTGTGTTTCCAACAGAAGGTATCTGTGGAATCTGTCCTCCCGGGACAGCATGTACCACGGGTGGTGGTACAGTCACTACAGCCGTGAATCTTGGTGCTTCCTGAAGTTTGTAACCTTCAAGAGTTGTTGGCATGCCCCTAGCATCTTTGTTTTCCCGAAGTTTGTAACTATCAGTCCCAGCGGCTCCTGTTGTAGTTCCTGGATCTTCAGTGATCGGCGGAACATATCCTTCCGGGATATAGTTGGGTGGCATGCCCCAGGGACAATCTTTTGGCATGTTATACCGATGATCATACTTCTCCACTATGGGCATTGATGTGATCTCTGAGATCAAAGTCCTTTGTAGCTGAGCTTCTGCCAGAGCTTGCATGTCATTGTGAAGCTTTCTCAAGTCTTCTTTCAGAGCGTCGAGTTCTTCTCTCAACTCTCTGTTCTCTTCCTCGAGATTATCCATCTTTTTTCTGTTGACTGGCCCGAGTATTGTACGAATGAGACAATTTAACTCTAGAACCGAGACACAAACGTGAGATTCGTAGGTAAGAAGAATACGTTTAAGTGAGAATGATGAATGATATGTAATGATATTTATGTATTTTTTTAATCAAAATAAACTTCAACAATTGGATTGCAAATATCAAACAGTGGGGAAACCCCGTTTTATTGAATTCAAAGATTGCTGAAATGGAAATACAATAGTTTACAAAGTGCTGAAAAAGGAAATGTCCAAGCTAATGGATCCTGAGTTCTCTCTGAGGAGAGCTCAGGTACTGGTTCTGGTGCTTTCCTTTTCTTTGACTGGGGCTCTTGAGCCGTTGTCAGGTTGTCATTCCTTTGCCAAGTGAAAGGAGCGAGCAGATTCCTTTGGTCTTCTTGATTATCTACAACATGTTGCTCTAAAATCTCGATCATAGCATCCTTTTCTTTTAACAATGGCTGAATCTTGTTACACTCCACATTGAGAATGCGGTACTTATTCTTCCAAGACTTCCTCTCCTGTTGAACTTTGCTAAGAGTAACCATAAGTTTTTCCGTATTAGGCATAAAGTACATGACAAATTCCTTTAGCGGAAGAACTCCGTGATGAGGGTAAGGCATCCTCAACTTGAGAGCTCTAGTTTGTACCCAGTGGAGATAAGGTTCTACCGAGACACAGTTTGGTTTTCCTAGAGACTCTCGTCCTTTCCTATGAACATGTTTCCAAGCGTGCACTATTTTCGTCTTTAGTGCTCTGTTATTTTCTCCTTCCTTGAAGAAAAGACCATCCAGATGAACATTACGCGGTACATGTCTCATCGGGTATCCAAATTGACGACGAACCAAAACCGGATGGTAATTGATTCCTCCGTTAGTTCTTATAAGGGGTACGATCCTGATCCCGTCATAGACTTGATTGTACCAATCGATGTCAGAGTTGGTAAGAGCCATGATTCTCTGTGACCAACGTAAAGCACTCTTATGATCCCAAAAAGCAGCTGACTTAGGTAAATGGGAAGTGAACCATTTGTACAACAGGGGTACACAGCAGGTGATCATTCCTCCGCTGTATAAATTCCTTAAGTGTACAGAGTGATACGCATCTGCGAGCAAGGTCGGTACAGGGTTTCCAATTAGAAAAACCTTAATGGCGTTGATATCAACGAAGTTATCGATGTTGGGAAACAAAAATAACCCGTAGGTGAGCATGACGAAGACGCTTTCAAAAGCAGTAACGTTCCATATACTAGCAAAGTATAGAGCCTTCTTTACCAGAAACTTGACTGGTAAACCTAGGATTCCACCCTTAGTGGTCATGTGAGTCCTGACTTCTGACTCGTCCAAATAAATTTCTCTTGCAATGGTTTGATCCTTTGGAATTTCTTCCAGTCCAAAAAAGGGAGCTTGATTAGTAATGGGTAAATCAGTCAGGTGAGAGTATTCCTCCAGCATTGGTGCGAGCTGGTAATCCGGGAATATGAAGCAGTGATAGACCGGATCGTAAAACTGAATGAATGTAAACATGATTCCTTCAATTACATGGACCCTTAACAGAGATAACAGTCCTCCGTATTTAGCTCTGAAAGCATCAGGGTTAGTGATCATCCTTGCTAATCCTCTAAAATCCTCTAGTTTTGGAACCTTGAAGGTGTACTTGTGAGTTTTCCTTCTACCGAAATCCATTAGCGCAATCTTTCTCTCTGACATTTGCAATCATTGTCTTAGTTTAATTTGAAAAAGAGAGACTAGAAGAGAAGAATTTTTCTTTGTGTAATGTTTTTTAAATGAATGCATGAATGCAGCACACAATAACATAGAAAAAACATGGGGTCAAGGGTTCGGTGTCATGAAGTCAAGGATCTACCCATCCCCAAAGGTTTATACCGGTGATTTTTGTACCTGTCTCCCAAAATCATTGACCCCTCTTGGGATAACAACAACAGGCCAGAATTACCCGAGTGAGCTAATGTATCTTAGAGTAATCTCAAGTGAGGGTAGTATCGCGTGGCAACTATTTCCGATAGCTTCCGCACTACTAAATGGCTTTAGTCTACTAAAATCCTCAGTTTCTCTGACAACCACAATCGAACAATCTGCTTTCAACAACTGAAGTCGTATAGGCATTGAATCCGCAAAGGGTGTCTCCACTGATTTGATGGTCGACCGAGACCTCTTATTTGGGAGTCACTCCCTTTAAGATTACTCGTCTAGTGCCATCACTTATCTTAGGTGTATACTCAATCTTTCCACATGCGGCATCACACGCATTCCCATTAGCAGAAAAATAAACACAGATATCAATTAGGAAAAGCAGTATATATATTTGTCCTAACATCCTAGACCTTTAGAATCCTATGATCCTAACAGATAATGGCTCCCCAGCAGAGTCGCCATTCTGTGGTATTTTGTGAACTTAAGGATTTCACCTAAGAGACGGGAGAAGAATTGTACAAATAAAACGTCCCCAGTGAAGTCGCCATTTTTCTGTAGCTCGGTTTTTATGGTTGCGAATCACATTGTTGGGCTGCAGTTCGATTCATTTTTATCCTATTGTGAGCTGATTAAGGAAGGGAAATAGATGTCTCTAATTAACCCTGCTTGCATACTGAGATTAAACAGATGACTGTTGGTTTACAGATGCTATTCCAGATATTGGGTCTCTCTTAGATTATTTTGTTTAAGGATAGAATGTCTTGTCTGTACATGAGGCTTTTGGTTAGGATGCATGATCTGCTTTTCTTTGATGAAGGTATGACGATACTGGATTTAGAGTGTTTGATTCGCGTGCTCGCTAAGATTTCGCAATCTTATGCCTACGTATTCCCATTTTAACTAAACAGGGAAATCATAGCGATCGTAGTTCCTCCTATTCTATGGGAGGAAAAAGAGGTTTTTGGTGTCTTGTTCAAAGCCCAAGATTGAAGCTAAAGGTGATTTGTATCTTGTTCAAAGCCCAAGATATGAAGCGAAAGGGGATTTGTATCTTGTTCAAAGCCGAAGATATGAAGCTAAAGGGGTCCTGATTGAGGGAGAATTTGTCATCTCTAAAGAGGAGTTATTGATGTTTGTATGCTGTGAGCAAAGCATGATTTGATGCTAAAAGGTTGATTGACTCAACAGGGGATTTCCTTATACAAAGCCTAAGAGGAGGCTGGTTAAGACTTTTTTGGGGAAAATGTTCTTTCTGTCTTGTACAAAGCCCAATATTGAGGCTAAAATGAGTTTGACTCAACAAGAGAGTACTTTTATATGTGTCTTGTACAAAGACCAAGACGGAGGCTAAAGGTTGACTCAACAAGAGAATCTTTTATACTCAACAAGAGAGTGATTATTTGTGTCTTGTACAAAGCCCAAGATGGAAGATAAAAAGGTTGAATCAACAAGAGAATCTTTTATACTCAACAAGAGAGTGATTTGCGGTCTCGTACGAAGCCCGAGATTGAGGTTAAAGGGAGATTGACTCAACAAGAGAGTCATTTATACTCAACGAGAGAGTGTTTTATCTGTCTTGTACAAAGCCCAAGACGGAGGCTAAAAAGGATTGACTCAGCAAGAGAGTCTGAAAAGGTTAGCTCTGCTGGGGAGAATCATTGTATAAAACCCAAGAGCAGGCTATCTTACTGCTGAGGATTATTGAGATCCCTAGGCAGGTCCAAGTAGAGAGCTCTCATGAGAGAGGTTGGGTTTCTTCCTATGTTTATAAGGAACTTGAGAATTTTTTTGAGACTCAAGGGGCTTAGACTGTCCAAGTCTACCGGGTGTATCTTTGTATAATGCCCAAGAGGAGGCAACTATTTACGGGATGAAGATCTAGACTCGTTTGAAAGACTACTCTAGCAAGATGACTAGTTTCTGTTCCTATACCTTTAAGAGGTCGTCGGGACAATTTGTACAAAGCCCAAGAGAAGGCAGAAAAAACTTTTAAGAAGCCGAAGGGACAATTTGTACGAAGCCCAAGAGGAGGCTATCTTCGTTGAGAAAGAATCATTATACAAAGCCTAAGAGGAGGCTGTAAAAAACTTCTAAGAAGCCGAAGGGTCCTTGTACAACACCCAAGAGGAGGCGGGGATGCTTTTAAGAAGCCCGTGGGTCCCAAACCTGGGAGATTCAAGAAATGCTATTCACCGAGAATAGATCATTTAGTGAAAGTCCTGAGATTTGGCAGAACTCAAGAGATGCTATTCACCGAGAATAGATCAACTTTGGGGAGTAGAATTCCTTTGACAATTTCTAGGGTTACAGTCTGAGAAAAGGTTCACACAGAATACTGCCTTTCTCTTTGTTCCATATTATTTAACCCCAAGAGGAGGGAAGACTGTCTCTGGAATCCTATGGGGGATCTAGTTTTGCTTGTTATCAAGAGTGACCAACGAGGCTTTACCTAGTTCTAGACGTAGTTGCCGGGGAAAACTCTAAATAACTATACTAGTATATACAGTTGATATATGACAAGTATATAAGAGGTTATGAAAGAAAACTAACCATGCGCAGCTTCCCACAATAGAGTTATATATATATATATATATATATATATATATATATATATATATATATATATATATATATATATATATATATATATATATATATATATATATATATATATATATATATATATCTGACATGTATTTAAAAGGATGAAAGAAGACTTACAGCGAAACAGCCTCACAATACAGTTATATATGTGAAAGCGGATAAAGAAAGCATGCAAACACTTACTCGGTTGTAGAGCTTCCATGCTGTTTTGTTAGTTGTTCAACAAAGAAAAATTGGAAACAATAGTATATTTCAAAATCAAAGGGGAAAGTATTTTGAAAAGAGATTGGGGCTTACATCTCAAGGAGAGGCCCAAGTTTTAACAGTGATCGCACTGTTGTTTTTGAATTTGTACAGGGACTTATCCAAGTGACTGAGGCCCTAAAAGGTTTTCTGTACAAAAGGGTGAGTCTTATACTCTTTCAAGAGGCCCAAGATTTATTTAAAGAAAATAAATGGGATTTATAGCTAAAGGAGAGGCCCAGGGTTATTTTGCTTTAAACTGGCGATCGCACCGAGATTTTTTTAATCGTATCGGGACTTATACAATATCTGAGGCCCAAAAGGGTTTTTATTTACAAGGAATGGGTCTTACACTCTATTAGAGGCCCAAAGTTATTTTTGTACAAAATATGGGGCTTACAACTCAGGGAGAGGCCCAAATGTTTTTAAAACGGCGATCGCGCCGAGATTTATTTATCATGTCGGGACTTATACAATATCTGAGGCCCAAAAGGTTTATGTACAAAAAGGGTTGGGTCTTACACTCTATTAGAGGCCCAAAGTGTTTGAAAAAGATTTGTGAGGGTGGAATTAATCAAAACCCTAAATTATTTTCAAAAATTCATTTTAATTAAATAAAAATTTAATTAAAAATGATCAAAATTATCAAACATGTGTGAAAAACAAGTTGTGATCTTGGATTAATGTTTGAAAACTCATGTTGATATCCACAAAATGATTGGAAACCAACTAAGTTTGGAAAATTAAGAAGGAAAAAATATGTTAAATGTAAAAAAAAAAATTAATTCTTTGCAAAAATATCAAGTATATGAAATAAATAATATTTTTGGGATTTTTTGGCAAAATAAAATATTTTAACATTTTTGTGAATTATTAAAAAAAGAATCAACTCAAAATCGTTAAAACTCAGATAGAAATTAATTTTTGAATCAATTAAATAAAAATCAAAAAATTCAAATATTCAAATTTGTGAAAAAGGCGCCAAGAACATGGGCCTAGAACACGCGCGAAGGGAGTTTTGCTCAGATTTGCATTTTCTATCTAATCTCACTGAATACTTGATGAAATCAAACAATCCATATACCAATCTACTCGTTTTCACCTCACGATCATGTCTATGGTCTTTAATTTCATTTATTTTAAGCATGGAATAAGAAATCAAAGAGAAACCTCAAGAACCCTAAATTTTGCATAAAGGTTGAGAATTTTGATACACAATTCAAACAAAGCAATTAATTGAGGGGAAATATTCTATGCATGATTATGAACATATGGCAAAAGTATTGTGCGAGGAAATATGCATGAATCATGAAATGACCAAGTTTAGGCTTACTTGAAGGTCGTGACAGCAAGGGCAATATGATTTTTGAGCTGGAGGTGTTACAGATGAGTTGTGATGATCTGAACAGCTTCCCTACACCATATGGAATGTGTCTGAATGCTTGGACTTGATTGGAAATGGCTGGATCACTTCATGGCATCTCAACTATAACTTGGTTGAAAACATGAGCAATTGGCTGGTGATTCTGAGAAATCAGTGTTCCAGATGTTGTTTAAGTGCTTGGATCACTTCTATATGATGTTTATGAGGTGTGTGTGTATGATTGGTTTGATTGGAATTGCTCTCAAACTCAAAACCCGATAGTGACTTGCTTTAGAAGGCAATTTTGGAGTGAAAGACGAGATTTTGAGGAAAGCATCTGTTTGATGGCTTTGGTGTGCTTAAACTGAGCACAAATAAGCTCTATTAATAGTAGATCAAGTTTGTTTTGCAAGCAATAGTGAGTGGTGGCTGCAACAGGCTGTTGGCCAATTGGATCATTTTGGTATCTCAAATCTCCTCTAGCCATTGACTAGAGCTTAGGGCTCAGGCCTATGGTTATTTGGTTCAAGGATAAGGCTTGACTGAAGTATTCATTCTTGCTCTGATGCATGCCACCTCTATGCATCAGTTAAATGCTTGGAAACAAAATTGACCATTTGAAGCATCTTGGATTTTTTAGGGTGAGATACCTAAACATAGATCCATGGACTTGGGAGGCTGATGAATCAATGTTTGTCCCTCCTTGGTCTCCCCCTGAGGTGTTCAGATGGATAAACTTGTTTGCCCTTTGCAAAATTTGATCAAATAGAGTTAAATTCTCAAATCTACCTTGTTATGATAGTTACAGCAAGGCATATTGCCACTATCATATCTCCTTGCTCAGATTGAGTTTGACGGAGTTCTTGGCCATTTTGGAAAGCTCTCATATGATACAACACATGTGTGATCATAGTTTATTTTGAAACTTTTTGGATCCAAGTGAAAAATGCCCTTACATTTTGGAAAAAGTGAAACAGATTCTGACTTAGTGAAAATTTCACTAAGTGTTGGAAAAAGTGACATTTTCATGTTTTTGTCATTTTGGTTACTCCATAACTTAAAATCCATGAGGAATTTGAATGAGTTGTAGTTGACACTTTTGAAGTATGCCACGAGATCTACAAATCCATCTTTGGATCATCCAAAATGGTTGCTTGGATCTCAAGTTATGATCCTTGAAAGTCAGTACCCTAGCCATTTTGTTCCATAACTTAGAAAAATTCTAAGTTATTTATGGTTACCCCTTTTAAAATTTATCCCATTTTCTTTGATTTTTCTTGATGAATGATTATTCAAATCACACATTACCATCATTTTAGGGTCAAGGAACCATAATTGTGAAAAATCTCAAAAAGTCAAAGTTGACTTTTGTGCACAGTTGACTTTTTATCAGATGAATTCCAAACTGTACGATCCTTGGTGAAATCAAGTCCTTGGCCTAAATCAAACCTAATGGCTATGTTCCATAGGTGTTGTAGGGTGTATTGAATTATGTCCCAAGGTTTGGGAGCATGTCCTGATCAAAAGTCAAAGGTACAGTTGCCTTTTACCTAAAAACCCTAATTGCAGTCCTGATGAAATTGAAACTTGTGGATCAAGCTTCTTGGATCAATCCATTGTTACAAATGGATCAATGTAATGTACTTGAAGCCCTCAAATCATGTCTTGAGGTCTTGGCCCATGTTTTGTCCCAAAAGTCAACTTTGGGGGTGAATTAGGTCAAGAAACCCTAATTCCTGATTTTTAGTGAATGCATCACCTGAGGCTAAATTGACTTGATGATTGGGTCCATGAGGTCCCTTGGAGTATCTTAAGTTATTCTTTGAAGTATTGGCTCATGCCCAGAGGAAAATTTCCATCTGGAGGCCTCAATCGACCAAAACCCTAATTTGGTGACACTGGCGATCTTGAGGCTTGATCCAGTTAGAATGTTGCAATCTTGTGCTTGATTCTTGATGTGGGAGACCTCTTGATCCTTTGTAAGTGTTTGAGAGGTTAGACAAGTTGAAGATCATGTCATTTCTTGATTGATCTTTTGTCTAAGTGCTCTGAGAGGGCTTGAAACCCTAATCTTTGATGGTAGAGAATGCCTAACAATTCTTGAGGAGATTGATGAGGCATGTAAGTACATCCATATTGTGATGATGATTTTCACAATAATGGGAAATCTTAGTGGTCAAAATTTGGGGTATGACAATATATTCCCATTTTTCTTCTGCTAACATATTATAATAACCATACCCTGCGACCTACAAACACTACATCACCACCATGTTTTCTTATATCCACTTTCCTTGTAGCAACCACTTCACAACTCAGCATAACCAAACAGCGCCAAAATTTTTCTGCACCATAAAACACAAAAATTTCACATAGGAACCTACAAAATTCTGCAATTCATCACTAATTCAAGCCAACAATTACCGAAAAATCGACGAAACCGCAACTGCAGAATTACTTACAATTTACAACACCATCATCAAATCAATTTCAACAACTTGCACCAAATTGAATTCACAAGCTAAACTTCATCACACTCCCTATTCCTGCAAATTCAACACTGTCTGCAAAAATTCAATCAAATTGGCGCAGCAAACAAACACGAATTCAGAAGAAGAAAAACACAACAAAATCGCAGCAGCTCCATCCAAAAATCAAGTTCAACTGCTACTGTCAAAACAAAATTCAGCAATTCAAATCAATTGAAACGAAAATGAATTAGAACCAGAACAGAAGGAGAAGATCACTTATCTCATAGCAAAATCGCCATCGGGGGCGGGAAACACGAACCACCACGCACGGAGATGGCACCGCCGCACCACCACGGTCCGCCATCGACGCGAAGGAAGAAGATGAACGGACCACTGCCGACCGGAGCAAAATGTACGAAAAAGGCCGGAGCAGCTCGCAATTGACGGAGACAAGCAAGAGGCAGAGGTTTTAACAAGAGAAGAAACATGGTTCCTATAAAAAGTAATAGGATACAGGTAATATGATCTTTTCATTTTAATATATCATTATTGTTTCTTTTACATAAGAAAACCTTTTTATAATTTATTTGGGCCTTATTAGATTAATTGGATCCATTCTTATTGCTAATCACTCCCCTATTACACTAATTGCACCCATGTTTTTATTTTTTTTAAGCCCATTTTCATTTTGGTTTTTGATAAATTATTAATGGTTAATCATTTTATTTTAATTAATGTTGATTAATTAGTTTTTTTACCAAACATATTCCAATTAATTTAATTAATCATTTAAATAACTTATTTGATTATTTGAATTCAAAGTTTATTCTTAGACTATTTACTGTAAATAATTGATTAATTGTTTACTTTTCAATTCACTTATTCTCTTTGTGACTTCAATTCAATTCTAACCACTTGATGAGACTGAGAGCATTCCTATGTGATCTCTAGTATTCTCTATTTGTTTGCTTTTTTTCATCTGGTACAAGAATTACTATTCCAAACCCTGATGATTGTTGGATACTCACTGGATGCTTAAAGCTTTGTCGGGGACCTTGGGGATCGTTATCTCGCTTATGGAAGCTTGAGAAGAGGCATTGGACCTTCCTCCAATAGGTAAGGTTTCTTAAACTGTTGAAACTCATTATCCATGTATATTCACACGATGTTTTACCGTGTATGCTTTCCTTTCTGTAGTTCACATTAGGGCCGAACTACGGCGCTCTGATTTCTCAAAATCCCGTTGAGAATACGTAGGCATAGGATCGTAAGATCTTAGCGAGCAACCTTTTCTTTTTTCTCTCGTCTCCGTGCGATCAATATCTTTTCTTTTTCTCCGACGTTCTCCTGGATATGCAACCTTTTATTTTTCCACCGTCTCCTTACATCCGACGTTCTCCCGAATATGCACTCTTTTCTTTTTCTCCGACGTTCTCCCGAATATTCACTCTTTTCTTTTTCTCCGACGTTCTCCCGGATATTTTACCCTCTTTTCAACATAGCTTAGACGAATAGGATTTTCTTTTACAATAATTTTAGATATTATTAGATCTAGGAAATACCCAGCCTCCTCTTGGGCTTCACACAAGGACCCTCAATGACCCTCAATGACCTTCAGGCCTCTTAAAGGTTCCCCTCAGCCTCCTCTTGGGCTTCGTGCAAGGACCCTCAGGCTTCTTAAAAGCATCATAGCACCTTCTCCATTCTCTTTACCTCCGACGTTTTCCCGGATATTCCTTTCTTTTCCTCTGACGTTCTCCCGAATATTCCTATCTCAATCTTTAATCTCTTTGCTTTTTTTCAATCAATCCTCACAAAGCTTTTCTTTCAAGCATTACCCTTTCATTGTCTTGGTTCTTAAAAACCCAACAACTCGTGTTTCCGAACTACGGCCGCTCTGATTTCTCTTTTGAAAATACGTAGGCACAAGGCTTCAACCCTTGGCGAGTACCCTTTTTTATTTCTTCATCCACTACTACAAAAAACCCATTTAACAACAGTTGGAAATGACATATAATGACGCGGGCGAAGGTGTTGTTATGTAGAGTGTTGTTGTATATGCGGTGCGTACAATGACGGCCCAGTAACCGTTGTAATAAAATGGAAAACGCGCTACCTATAATGACGGTTATTTTAAATACCCGTTGTTGTATGTCTTTTAATAAAATAAAAAAAATACAGCATTAGAACTACCTATAATGACGGTTATTTTATAAAAACTGTTGTTGTATGTCTTTTAATAAAATAAAATAAAATTGAAGCATTAGAACAAGAACAACAGCAAGAACATCAAGAACAACAATAAGAACAAGAACAACAGTAAGAACATCAAGAACAACAATAAGAACAACAACAAGAACAACAACAAGAACAACAACAAGAACAACAACAAGAATAAGAACAAGAAGAAGAAGAACAAGAAGAAGAAGAAGAAGACCAACAACAACAACAACAATAATAACAATAATAACAACAACATCAACAACAACAACAACAATAATAACAATGATAACAATAATAACAACAAGAACAACAATAATAAAAAAGAACAACAAGAACAACAATAATTAAAAAAGAACACCAACAACTAACATTGCTAACTCGAGTTCTGAAATTTGTTCTGAAATTTGGTTTAGTGGAGAAATTGAGTATCGTAACTGACAGATGATGTTTGGAGGTAGAAGATGTAGTTCGTCTAAGTTTTACGTTTCACGCGGATCACTAATAGTAGTGTCTTGGCCATTGATAATCACTAAATGGACGACCAAGATTTGTTTAAGGATAGTGAATAAACTCAATATGCGCGCCACCTATAATGTTGGTAATGAGAATTGAAAAAATAAGTAAAAAACCAAAAATGCTAGTGCTGGGACTTGAACCCATGACAAGACGCTACCTATAATGATGGTTGGTTTAAATTATCAGTGGTGAAAGGTCTGTCATCATTTTGAAAAAATAAGTAAAAAAAGCTACCTATTACAACGGATAGTTTAAATACCTGTTGTGAAAGGGTCTGTCAGCATTTTGAAAAAATAGGAAAAAATGATTAAAATAAATTCAGAAAAATCTAAAAACACGAAATTTAATCTAATTAGGTAAAATAAGAATTTTGAGAATTTTTTTAGAATTTTTTGAGAGTATGAAAACAGTAAAAAATTCATTAAAAATAGAAAAAAGATGAATTTGGGGTTTTGAGGGTGAAGTCCCGTAACTCTTTCAGATGCACGAAACAGATCTTAAAAAGGAGACGATTTTTCTTAAAATCGGTTTTTTGAAGTGCAAGACCTAAAACTAAATTATTGGCTATAATGACAGTTGAAAATATACCAGTGGTGAAAGGTTGTGGGTATTTTGAAAAAATATGTAAAAAAACCATAAATGTTGGTGTTAGGGCTTGAACCCAAGACCATGCGCTACCTATAATGACGGTTGAAAACATACCTGTGGTGAAAGGTTGTGGGTATTTTGAAAAAATATGTAAAAAACCATAAATGTTGGTGCTGGGACTTGAACCCATGCCCATGCGCTACCTATAATGATGGTTGAAAACATACCCGTGGTGAAAGGCCTTACTTTTCACCACGGTTTGAATATTAACCGTCATTAAAATCCTTTTAACGAGATTAAAAAAAAGCGCGCATCTATTACAACGGTGTATAGGCAATCCGTTGCAAGCCTGACGTTGTTGTTTGCGCGTTTTGTAGTAGTGATCTTCTTTTCTATTTTCTTTAAATCCTTATATATTACAAAAACAACAAACACATTTTTAATTCTCTTCGTCTCTCACCTATCTCAAAAACTCTCACCGCAATCCCAAATCTCAAAATCCCAAGCAGTAACAAGATCACATAAGCAGTATGAATTCCTAATTTCTAACAAAATAACCTAAGGAGAACCCAAAACCATGTGGGCATCTATCAATCAACAGTATGCAAAGCGGGGTTAGTTTAAGATATATTTTCCCTTCCTTAACCAGCTTCACTAGGATAAAATATAGAAATCAGAAAGTAGCACAAGAGCGACAGTGATTAAAGACCACGAAAAAATCGCGCTACAGAAAAATGGCGCCGTCTGTGGGAATATTCCCTTTCCAAACCTTTTAGGTAGAAACCTTAGAATTAGGATCATACTATATATATTTCCTGCTTTTATATTGCTTTTATATATTACTGTAAATATGATATTTATGTTTCCGCAAAATATTCAACTGCTTATGTGATACCCTTGGGGTGGTTTCTTGAAAAAATGGGAATGCGATTAATCCGCAAGTGGGTGAGTTTGAGTGCTCTCTAAGATAAGTAGGGCATATTTAAGATGGTTTGTAGGGGGTTGAGTCCCGACCAAGTTCATTTTAAGAGTCCCTAAATTAGTCTAGTTATCTAGTGGAAATTGATGTTTATAGCGTACTCCGCAAAAACTCGGCGATTTCTAGTTGGATGCTCATAACGTTGAGGATTTAGAAAAAATTTACACTTTGGCCTAAACTGAACCCGTTCTATAGGTACAAAAATCTGTGCCATAGTATAAAAAACCTTGGGGATGGGTAGAGCCTTGACTTCATGACGCCGAACCTTTGAACCCATGTTTTCCACATGTTTTTGTTTGCTGCATCCATGCATTGCATTTGCATCCCTTGTATATTTCATACATACGTCCGGGTCATCGTCAATTCATTCCAACCTTCTATCTTTCAATCATCTGTAAGTCGTCAAACTGATTCCTCATCACCGATACGGGACAAGACCTAACGTCCAGCGCAATCTTGCCAGAACACAAGTGAAGCTTCAATCAACTTCAGCTCAGTTACTTCTCAAAGACAGGACAACTCATCCTTGCGTTTGATTAGTCACTGACCTTGTTTCTTTCTGTTTTGCATTTTCCTTGTTTGTATTATATTTATTTGCTTTCAAACTTGTTTATCTTTAAATGTCAGTTTTAATGAAATGAGCATGGACAGTATTTTAATTCAAATCATCTGTTTATCCGCATCTTTATGCTTTCTCTTTCAAAAAACAAAAAAAAAACTTTCAAAGAAAAATATACCTCTTTTTCAAATTATTGATTAAGCAAATATTTGTGGGAGGATGATGAAAACATAATACCCATAATTGCTGTCGGTATGCTTTCGAATAAAAAACTTTGTTGAGGATGTAAGGCAATTTTTTTCAATTCCTAAACACTGGAGATATAAGGAAGATAATCCCTCGTTAACCCCTTTGAGCCTTGAAGTAGGAGTTTCTTTTATTTACGGTAAAACTCGCAATCTTAACCAGGGGCAAGGTAGTTCTCAGTTTAATTTGGGTTGTGCATTCAATTTCAAAAAAGTTTCACGCAAGACACCTTTCAACAAAAAGCTTACATACAACAAACGGGTGTCGAAGATGCTTTTCAAAGGATGGTCGCAAATCAAGTGAACTAATGTTGTACAAAGGATCGTTTAAAGAAGTCCTAACTCAAAGAATGAGCCGAGTCCCTTTCAAGGCTAAAGCTAAGAAAGATGGGAAGCTCATACATACAACATACAGATGTCAAAGACATCTTTCAAATCAAAAGTAAATGATGGTCCCCTGTAATCATCAAATCAAGCAGTCACTATCTTTCTAAAAGGAAATCAAAAGAGAAAAAGCCCGCTAAGTCAAAACTTAGGCAAAAATTGGGGCATCCCGCTGACTAAAAATTTCAAAAGAAATAGTTCAGGAAAAAATTAGGAATAACACAAAGAGGTCCTTAAATCCTCAACCTTCAAAAATCCACAAGGACGAATACAACTAAATGTTGTAAAGAGGCAGTAGCTGCCATCTCAAGCGTCTCAAGACTTCTGGACCATTGTCATCATTATCATCAGTACAATTCCAAACCTTTTGGAACCTGAATGCACAGTCTGAGTTTAATTGAGTTTAGGACTGGAGAACATCACGAAAGGGGTGGGCACCAAATAAACTTTGAGCCTTTATCTTTTCTTTCATAAACCGTGAACCAGGCCACGTTATAACCCTCAAAAGACCTAATTGAAGTAAGGTTATTTTGAGAGCATACTACAACAAGGTTGCGTAAACTGACTCCAAAATCATTTTTTGCAAATCATTTATTTTGGTATCATACCTCTGTTTTACTTTTCATTCTGAATGTTTTTAAACCACTGTGTTTTAACCAGTAATTCATATTATTGTTCTTTTTCTAAACAATGATTTTGTTTTCAAAAATTTTGCATGAACTTTACATTAAATTTTCCATGTTTAAATAAACATTTTCTTTGATTGCAAACAAAATTTCCTCTCAAGGAATTTTTAAAACGGTTTAGAAACTTAGTCAGTGATCCTATCAGGGGCAAGTTCTTTCTAGATCCTGTTAAGAATCAGTTCAAGATTTGTTCAAGTGTAAGTTCTTCTCAGAATTTTTTTATTCAGAAGATTTTTCAAAACTTATTACTCGGGGCAAGCCTTTCGGGCATACAGTAAAACATTCATTTTTTCAAGCTGAAGCAATGATCAGTTCATTTACAATAGTCTGCAAGTCTGGGGCATGGAAATCCCCAGACAACTCTCCAACCTTCCTCCAAGGATTGTCAACTTCATATAATTTACCAGTATGGCGAGGATATGTTAAAAAAACAACAGCATCTTCAATCCTGAAGCAATGGCAGTGATCTCCGTGTTGAGGAATCAATCTTCCAGTCTTCTTCACTCCCCAAAAGAGTATAAACTTGTTGATTCCCACTCCCCAAAAGAGTATAAACTTGTTGATTGTCACTCCCCAAAAGAGCATAAACTTGTTGGTTGTCACTCCTCAAAGAGTCTAAACTTGTTGTCAGCATTTCCTTACATTATGCATTTCATACATTTGCATTACATACATTTAATCATACATTTTACATTTCAAGAGTGTTTTAATCCTCATTTGCATCTTACCAAAGCCCAACTTACTTGGCACCTAAATTCTATGTTCATGTCTATCTGAGGCTGTCCCCGATATGACCTTTCTCATCCAATACTTTCCTGGATGTACCCGACCTGTTTCCCAGATTTCATTCAATGCTCTCCTGAATGTCTCTGATGTTTTCCTTGTTCATCCAATGCTTTCCTGGATGACCCTGATTTATTTTTCAGATTTTTCATTCAATGCTCTCCTGAATGTCTCTGATTATTTTCCTGATATCTCTAAGTAATTGCTCTTTTCCATATTTCGTTCAAAGCTCTCCTGAATGTCTCTGATGATTATATCTGCTTATGTTCCAAAGTTCCATCCTAAATATCTTGGATGGTTGATACTTCATTTTTCTAGGGTTTTTCATTGCATTCCTGAAAATCTCTGATGACTGTAACCTTTTTTCCAGTAAAGTTACTTTCACTTTCTGGATGTTCCCATGTATTCCACAGTAAGTTAACCGTTTTCTTGGAAGTCTATGCTTTATCCTCAAATCTGGTTTCATTCCATATCTAATGCTCTTCTAGATATTTCTAAGTATGATACATTTTTTTTTTCATCAGATACTCTCCTTGATGTTTGTATCTCTATTCCAGGGTTTATCCATCTTTTTTCAAGTATTGTTGTATACTCTTTGTCACCTCGACAAAATTCCACGATATCTTGTATCCCCAGAAAATTCTGCATTGCCAGTCTGTCTCTTGTGGTATCATTTCCACAGTGTTCAAAATTTTTCATTCATTACATATCATTGCATCTGCTTTCACGGTCAAAATTCTAGGTACTTGATATTTAATCCTCTTATCCCTCGAACGTCTAAAACTTTTTGTTATTCATACCTTCAGGTCTAAGAAGATTAAATAGGGGCATCTGTCATACCCTAAATTTTGACCAGACATTTTTTATTATTTTCAATCTTCTGACTGCATTTTTTCTCTGTATCCTCTGCATATCATATTATTTATTCTTTTTCATGAATATTATTTAAATTTTTTTCAGCCAGAAATAACGTGTTCTTTTTCAAGTATTCTGTTCAAACTAAGCGTCGATTGTGCGAAAAATCGATAAAAGGGCAAATTTTTTAAATCGAACTTTCAGACATATTTTTAATCTATTTTTCGCGTACTTTAACTTGGTGTACTTATTTTAATTTTTCGAATTTCCGATCATCATGTTTCTGACCCGTTTGAGTCTTTTTAACGAAAAAAAATCAAAATTTTAAATTTAACAAAACGTTGTATTTTTTCAATAAGTATAATTTTTGCTGATCGATTTGGTATATTTATTTTATTTTTCCGGGCATTTTGACACCGGACGATTTTATCGTTTTTAATCGGTTTCAGTTTTAATTTTTATTAATGATAATTTTTATAAATCATTTTTATTATTCTAAACTTGTTTTTTATAATAATTATTATCTTTATCACCCCTTTTCTCATTTTTAAAATATATATATAATTTGTATTTATAATAGTTTGTGACTATGTCGATCAAATTTGAGAAAAAATGTTACAGAAGAGGAAGAACACAACAAAATCACAGCAGCTCCATCCAAAAATCAAGTTCAACTGCTACTGTCAAAACAAAATTCAGCTATTCAAATCAATTGAAATGAAAATGAATTAGAACCAGAACAGAAGGAGAAGATCACTTATCTCAGAGCAAAATCGCCGCCGGGGGCCGGAAACACGAACCACCACGCACGGAGATGGCACCGCCGCACCACCACCGTCTGCCATCGCCGCGAAGGAAGAAGATGAACGGACCACCGCCGACCGGAGCAAAACGCACGAAAAATGGCCGAAGCAGCTCGCGATTGACGGAGGCAAGCAAGAGGCAGAGGTTTTAACAAGAGAAGAAACAGGGTTCGTATAAAAAGAAATAGAATACAAGTAATCTGATCTTTTCATTTTAATATATCATTATTGTTTCTTTTACATAAGAAAACCTTTTTTAATTTATTTGGGCCTTATTAGATTAATTGGATCCATTCTCATTGCTAATCACTCCCCTATTACACTAATTGCACCCATGTTTCTATTTTTTTAAAGCCCATTTTCATTTTGATTTTTGATAATTATAATTAATGGTTAATCATTTTAATTTAATTAATGTTGATTAATTAGTTTTTTTTACCAAACATATTCCAATTAATTTAATTAATCATTTAAATCACTTATTTGATTATTTGAATTCGTAGTTTATTCTTAGACTATTTACTATAAATAATTGATTAATTGTTTACTTTTCAATTCACTTATTCTCTTTGTGACTTCAATTCAATTCTAACCACTTGATGAGACTGAGAGCATTCCTATGTGATCTCTAGTCTTCTCTGTTTGTTTGTTTTTTTTCATCTGGTACAGGAATTACTATTCAAAACCCTGATGATTGTTGGATACTCACTGGATGCTTAAAGCTTTGTCGGGGACCTTGGGGATCGTTATCTCGCTTATGGAAGCTTGAGAAGAGGCATTGGACCTTGCTCCAATAGGTAAGGTTTCTTAAACTATTGAAACTCATTATCCATGTATATTCACACGATGTTTTCATGATGTTAATGCGCTTCGTATTTTCATGATTGGTAACCCTGTACCTATTATACTTGGGGACATCTACCATTATATTCACCATAGGACGAAGATGGAAGGAGGATTGATAAATTGTTGTGCTCCTTTTCTATACAGGTGGTTTATTTCGCACCTACCGAAGAGTAGAGCTTTCCAAAGGAATTCTATGAATCTTATGTGGTCTCAAAGGATCATGCCTCTTACTCATGCTGACATCAATTGGTACAATTCAACTTATGATGAAGGAGTAATCATTGATGGTTGCGGAGAGTTCTCCAATGTACCTCTTCTTGGTATAATTGGAGGAATTGGCTATAATCCTGCTTTAGCATGACGACAGTTTGGGTATCCTCTAAGGGATAAGCCCGAGAGCATCAAACTTGTGGGTTTCTTTTATCATAATGTTGAGGGCCATCTTGACATGAAGGATAGGATTGTGCACGCTTGGCACAGTATTCATAGGAGGAGTAAGGGTTGGTTGGGCCCGAAGCTAAGTGTTTCTTTTGAGCCTTACATTAAATGGGTACGAGCTAGAGCTTTGGAATTGAAAATTCCTTATTCTCGTCAAGAACCTTTACCTATAGCTGATGTAGAAGAGCTTCAGGTTGCTTTGTCTAAAGTGCAACAAGAGAAAGACGTTTGGAAGAGTAGATACCAGATTGTTGACGCAAAAAACAAAGAACTTCGAAAAGAAAACAAAGAGCTTCGAAAGGATGTGAAAGATAGAGATGAAACACTTAATTTTCGAGATGGTTGGCTTATGGAGAAAGAAAAAGAGATTCATCGCCAAGCCGCTTTACTTTAGCAACATGAAGAGAAGAAGAAGAAGCGGTCGGAGGATTTATTTTCCTCTGACACCCAACCAACATCCAAGGTTCAGAAGAAATCAGAGAGAGACCCTTCCGCAGGTGGTCGGAGGCTTATTGTTGACAAATTGGCCAAAGATAAAAGTAACATGAAGGCCTATTATGAGCGCAAAATCAGATAACTTGAGGAAAAGTTGCCAAAGGAAGTCGATTCTTCGTCAAAGGGGATCTCTAAGGACTTTTAGACTTAGCTTTCTTAACTAATATGTTTAGGATTCCTTTATTACTATATACTGCAAAAAGTTGTAATCCTTTACTTTCTATTAATAAAATAAGAGTTTTCAGTTATATTTATATGTGTTATCCTGCAATGTTTACAATTTAATATTTTAAGGTCCTTGAAAATTAAGCTTTAAAAAAATCAGCATTTGCATTACCATGCATCATCTCGCATTTTGGTCTTGCCTTTCGCGTGATTTATGGAGCCTTATCTTTGTTACTTGCACCTCAACAGTCAAACTGTCTCACCGGTACAACACTCGTGCTAATTCCAAAAGAAGGATGGAGAACATTGAACAAGAGAACAGGGAATTGAGGAAAGAAGTCGCTACTCTCAAGACTGGCTTGGCTCATTTGACTTCACTTCTGGAAGGACTGATTGCTGCTCAGACTCAAGCTCGTACACCTCCTTTTTTCAGCACTCAAGCCTAGTACCAGGTTGTTTCTCAACCAAAAATTACTGTGATTTCAGAGATCGTATCTACTCCGGTTTCTATTGTTCCTACTACTGCTGTTGATGCAAGATACCAGATGCCTCGAGGATATCCTTGGGGAATGCATGAGAATTTTATTCATGAAGGATATCAGCAAATTAATCAAAGCCCTCATGCTGTTATGGTTACCGCACCTCCTGTGGTCCACACTGTTCCACATGCCGAAGAGCAGATCTATCATAGTACTACACCAATTGAGAGTGTGGGTGTATATGACCGTTTGGATGATTTCCAAGATCAGTTTCATGCCATGCAGAAAGAAATGAAGGCTCTTCATGGTAAGGAGTTGTTTGGAGAAAATATCAGCGATCTTTGTCTTGTTCCAATGTTCAGGTGCCTGTTAAATTCAAAGTTCCAGATTTCGAGAAATACAAGGGAGATTCTTGTCCGCGCAACCATTTGGTTATGTATGCTAGAAAAATGTCAACTCATATCGAGGATCAACGCCTGTTGATTCATTACTTTCAAGATAGTTTGACAGGCGCCGCTCTAAGGTGGTATATGGGTTTGAATAGTGCTGCTATTCATTCTTTCCATGATTTGGGAGACGCTTTTGTGAAACAGTACAGGTACATTCTGGAGATGGCTCCTGATCGCGACCAACTCAGAAGTATGTCTCAGAAAGATAAGGAATCATTCAAAGAGTATGCGCAGAGATGCCGTGAAGTCGCCTAGGTTATACCTCCAATGGAGGAGAAAGAGATGACTAAGATTTTCTTGAGGACTCTCGGTTCCTTCTACTTTGAGAAGATGGTGGCTAGCTCTCCCAATGGCTTTTCTGAAATGGTTGGTATAAGACTTCATTTAGAAGAAGTTGTCCGCGAGGGACGTATGACGAAAGATGAAGGTTCTAGCAGTAAGAAACTTAGTTATGGGTATGCTAAGAAAAAAGAACAAGAGGCCAATGCCATTTCCCGAGGAAGATCTAGAAGATCTCATGGTAGACATGATCATCATCAGCAACAACATGTAGCTTCTGTGGCTCCCGTTGTTAATGATGTTCCATTCGCTGTTTCTATTCAACCTTAGAGGACTCATCAGCAGTCTAATTAGTAGAGAAATCAAGAACCTAAGAAGGATCCCTTTGATCCTATTCCTATGACTTATACTGAACTGTTTCCAGCTTTGATCTAGAAAAACTTGGTGCAGACTAGGGCTCCTCCCAAACTTCCTTACCCTATTCCATGGTGGTATAAAGCAAATGCCACTTGTGCATTTCACCAAGGTGCTCCTAGGCATGACATAGAAAATTGATATCCTTTGAAGTCAGAAGTTCAAAAGTTAGTAAGGTCTGGTATTTTGTCATTCAAAGGCGTTGGTCCGAATGTGCAACAAAATCCACTACCGCAACATAGAAATGCCACTGTTAACATGGTGTCTGGTTGTCCTGGCGAATACAGAGTGTATGATGTGCATTGGATACGTGGAGATTTGGTTGATATGCATGCCGCTCTTTGTGAACTCAGCCATTATGAACATGATCATGATGCTTGCTGAATTTGTGCGCGAAATCGTCGTAGCTGTTATGTTGTTAGAAGAGACCTTCAAGAATTGCTAGACCAAGGTCTTATCCATGTCCATAGGGAAAGGGATGAAGATCATGGTGTACAAATTGATGATAATTCTGAAACCTATCAAATCTTTGATGTGAACTTGATTAGAGGACCATTGGTTGAAATGCATGCTAAGTTATGTGAGATAAAATATTTTGATCATAATCATTTGTCTTGCGGGACGTGTTCCCATAAAGTCATGGATCAGTTGCTTCATACTCCATCAAAAATCTCCATTTTATCTCTATTACTCAATTTTGCTGCTCACAGGGAATCTCTTATGAGGGTATTAGATCAAGCTTATGTGGAACATGACGTTACTGTTGATCAATTCACTAGTGTGGTTGGTAATATTACTGCTTGTAATAATCCCGGTTTCTGCGATGATGATCTACTGAAAGAAGGAAAAAACCATAACTTGGCTTTTCATATCTATGTGGAATGCAAATGAGAGTCCTTGTCTAATGTTTTGATTGATAATGGTTCGTCGTTGAATGCCATGCCGAAGAGCACTTTATCGAAGCTCGCGTATCAAGGAACACCCATGAGATATAGTGGTGTTGTGGTAAAAGCTTTCTGTAATGCCCTGTATAATATATATCTAGAATAATACTATACAAGCATTTTATTTGGTACTGACACATCAAAAGTGCCTAACGGCATCGTTCACATACTTGTCCATTTCTAAAACATAAATACAACACATGGGACAAGTCATGGAAACTAGCCAAAATAATAAAACTAAGAATGATATACAATATCCTCAATTGTATACAATAAAAGAATACACAGCGGAATAAGCTTAACTAAGCTTCTCTTAAAAAATCCCAGCGTCGCTCCACTTGTAACCAAACATGCACCTGAAATATGGAAACTATAGTGGAGTGAGATACATCAAATCTCAGTGAGTTCCCTATCCTATTGTTGCGGTGAAATCGGATAACAAGCTATTAATTAACTTGCATCATATTCTTTTACAACCGACTTTGATTTATCCAAAGGAAAGGTTCAAGATCGTTAGAAAAACCTAAAGGGGGGAAGATCTAAGGTTCGGGGGTTGGTTATACAAAGGGAAGGTATTAGCACCCTAAGTATCTGTAGTACTCTACATGAACCTCTTGTTAATGTTTGTGTTAAGTTATGTTTGCTTGCTAAGGAAATCTGTACTAAAACTAAGGTAAAGACCTAAGGATATGTACACTAAGTTTGCTCGCCAAGACGTCGCATCTTGTGCCTACGTATCTGACTAAAGAATCAGAGCAACCGTAGTTCACCTAACTAAGGGTGAAAGAAAAGGAAACATTGACTATGACAAACGTTCCAAAGGGAATGAGCATAAGCTCACGTAGAGTCCACGATAACTCTCTAAGTCTACGTTATGAAGGGAGGAAGTGAATTCTCATGATAGTGAGAATCACACAGAGTTCACGATAACTCTGTAAGTCTGAGTAAAAGGTAAAGTGAGTTCTCATGATAGTGAGAATCACATGGAGTTCACGATAACTCCATCCTATTACTAAACTATGAGGGAAATGGCTCTAATGAGGCCAAGGAGGAAATGGGAAAGGTTTGTGACTTAGGAGTCAAAGTGAAAAACTTTCCTTTGGAAGGAGGGTCAAATGAGTCAAGTATGAATATACAGTGAACAATATGAATATGAACAAGTATAATAATCAGGATAATATTTGACAGAAAATAAAGTCAGTGGTTAATTAATTTAATTTATTGGATCGCTGAATCGGGTCCAATGTAGAGCTAAACCGTCGTAGCACAGTCTATGAGAAAAACCATGCTATAGGAGGATGCACAGTTGATCTTTGTGCTAAGACACGATGGAGAAATGATATTGAGGATCATTCTCCAAAGAAATCGTGTCACACGAAAAGAAAAGGTGGAGATCTCGTCTTAATCACAAACTTTCGTTGATTAGTCGAAGGTAACCTATCACGATCCCAAAGTATAGAAAGAAATCTCGATGATCACTCACTACAGATTTGAAATAATGAAGGTTGATCGCCTCGATAAACAACATTCGTGAATAGAAAGACTTCATCGATCAAAAATAAAAGAAGATAAAAGTAGATGCGAAATGAAAATAAAGTTGGTCTCGTCTTAATCGAGGTTTAATCGTGAAAACGATAATCTATGATATTTGACTTTCATTGACCGGTAAAATAAAAGAAGTTGCCTCATATATATCACGACTTAGTGATTTGAAATAAATCGATAAAAAGTTGTGATTTTGCAATATCATCGGCCCAAAGAAAATGGACTCGAAGTGAAAATGAAATCGGCCTCATCTAAATAAGGATTTAGATCGATAAATCGAATACCTTTCTATTAGATTTTCATTGACCAATAAAAGTAAAATAACATAAAGTTGGTCTAGTCTAAATTAAGATTTTAAATCGATAAAATCGATAAATCTTTAATTAAACCCTCATTGACCAACAAAATAGAAAATAGGCCTCATATTCATCACAATTTATTGATTCAAGTAAACCAACAAAAATTATGATTTTGATATATCATAGGCCCAAAAATAAGATTTTGAAATGAAAAGAAAAATAATTTACACAATTGGCATATTAATGTAATATATATTTTTTGGAGTTTTGTGTTTTAAAAAATTAAATATTTTAATACTGAAGTGAAAAAAAAAATTTAAAATAAAGTAAAAAGCAAAGCGAACTGAGACAAATCAAAGTCACATTGCAAAGTCACATTGCAATAGCATTGTCAAATATTTAAAAACGCACAACTTACATATACTTTACAACACTCAGCATGCATCTCTAAAATGGTGTATTATATTTATCAAAACATTATATTTTGCATACAATACCACACACTACAATACCAAATCTAGCATTTGAAATACAACTTGGCTGACTTTATTAGCACCTCAGACAACGCACTGCAGTTGGATTAACGAGTTGTGATCATTATGTATCTCATACATATGTGTCAGTATTGACTAAATGTGTGATCTGTACAACAACGTTACAAAGACAATGCAACATAACACTGCTCACATCAAAATAAAACAACATTCGTATAACAACTCATGCAATACTACACACCAACAACACAACACTAGTTAAAGACATTAACACTTACAAACAGGCACACACAGAAAATAGCAACCAAAAACGAGTACAGAACACACAAATTATAACCAACATGAAAAGCTATACACGAACCACGATCGACATGAACACCGGCACCAAGCAAACATGATACGCATATGGAAATTATCCACGTACAAACAAGCAACTAAATGCGACATACACAACAAACAAAATAGCATTCACGCAATGATACGAGTCGCAAACTAACAATAACCATAGCAGCCTATACACGACACTCAAGCTGTACATAACCTTAGTAGTTTCATGAAAACATGGCATTAACAAGCATAAGAGAATAAGAAACGATATTAATACCTCCGCTTGTGATGCGTGAGCGTCGCGGTTGAGTCGAAAACGTCGTGTCCATAAAAAACTTGCGTACTAGCTAGCAGTGGATGGTTGTTTATGTAGCAGCTATGTTGTTACCGCTTCTTATCCTCCATGCCCATTCAGCTAGTGGAATAAGTCCACTGTACTTTCTTCTCCAACTTGGAAGCTGTTGCACATGATTCTTCTTCTTTTTTTTTGCTGCCAATACTCCAAGAAGATTACTCAAAGTTTGGGTTGCCGAACCGTGTGAGTTGTTGATGATTATTGGTCAGAGGGATTCATGAGCTCTACTATTTGGTGTGATGTACCGTGGATCATAAAGTTTCAGTGTGTTGCGCTTGCCATCATTCAAAAACAACAGGCCATATGTTTTTGTTTGATGACAGCCTGGTACCGTTTTCGCGTGAGGAAGGAAATGGTGCGTTTTGTTGGCTGGTTCCTGGCTTGGAGAACAACAGATTTTTCTTAAGTAGCAACATTATCAGCGCACGATGCACATAATTTTCCTTTTTCTTTCTGCATCGAGCCCAGTGAAACTGTTAGGTCCTGTCTTGGTTGCTTGAGTCAGAAAATAATATGAGTGAGAACCAAAGGATTGAAGTGCACAAAGCTTTACACGGTGGTTCTTTTTCTACAGCCTGGGAACTTGCCTTTCACTAGCTTGTTAAGTATACCTTTTTGCGCGGGTTAATGGGAAAGGTGGGCGTTGAGAAGTGATGGAAGGAAAAGGTTGCACAGTGTACTTAGTGGTTAAGGTCTTGGTTCAAGTGGAACAAGGTTTTAGTGAAATGGTTGTACCTTTACATGTTGTTGGTACAGTTGGATTTTTGTGAATTAAAAAAGAATTAGATCAAAAGAGCAAAACACTATAATTATAGTTAACATAAAAAATGAAAATAAAAATTACACTAAATTAACTTAAGTTAACTAATCTAAAACTAAATAAAAATTAAAATCAAAATTAAAATTAAACTAACTTAGATATATGATATAAAAAAACTAAAGTGGATTTAAATAAATCCTAAATAAACCTAAATCAAATATCTAACTAAACAAAAAAGTAATGGTAGTAATTGAAATCAAGAAATGACAAAATTGACAAAAATGTCAGATTAATGATTAATGGACCAAATGACCGCAAAATGCTAAAATGACCGGCAAAAAAAAATGACGTGCAGAAAACCATAGTATCTGAGGGTAAAATTTGGGGTGCAACAGTTGCCCCTATTTAAATATTTTCACCAGATGACAAGGGATATGGAAAGATGGTGAAAGGTATTTAAATATAGATAACCGAAAATTTTGCCCTTAGATACGCTGATATACAGTGATATGAACCAAGCTAGTCTAGGATGCAGATGCCATGAACTTCTAGTATGATGATATGATGCCATGATGGTGCAAAAATGCAATCAACAACGAAAGCAAACACACAGGTGGATAACACCGGGGAAGGATGAAGGTTAGTATCCACAAGGAAGATCCACTGGAGATACAGGCTAACCAACAAAAGAGACTCACTGGGGAGACTCCAAGGAAACATTAGGGATAGAAAAACTGAGGGGAAACCCCACAAGTTCTTACTAGAGATAGGACACCAAAGAGGTGTTCTCCACTGGGGAAAGATCCAGGGAGGTAGACGACGCGGTTCAAAAGTAACCGGACAATACTGGGGAAAAGACACATTCTTACTGGGCATGAAACCAGAAAGAAGACATGATCCTTACAGGGGATCAATTTGAAATAAAAGGATAGACATCCTACAAAGATTTTCTGGGGATTTCTTATATCGAAGAGTTCAAACGGGATATTCAAGAAAAGCCAGAAAAGACGGAGGTAAACTCTGCGTCAGATGATGAAAGGTGACTGGACCTTTTGACTGTAAATAAGGTTAATGAATAAAATGTACCAGAACTGGTTGAGATAATAAATATGATTTCGTTTATGGAGGATTCCAGCGATGACTGGACTTTAGGTTCAAGCTTGACACGATTTAAGCAGGAACAAGCTGAAATAAAAGCCTAAGGTGACTCGATTCAAACCAAAGACGGTGCCAACAATAATTGGACTTCGGGTTCAAGTTTGACACGATTCAAACAGGAACGGGATCTTAAGACAAGAGACAATGTTCGACGCGATTCGAACAAGGACTCGGTTCAAGTTTGACACGATTCAAACAAGAACAAGATCTTAAAACAAGAGACAATGTCCGACACGATTCGAACAAGGACTCGGTTCAGGTTTGACACGATTCAAACAAGAACAAGATCTTAAAACAAGATACAATGTCCGACACGATTCGAACAAGGACTCGATTCAGGTTTGACACGATTCAAACAAGAACAAGATCTTAAAACAAGAGACAATATTCGACACGATTCGAACAAGGACTCGGTTCAAGTTTGACAGGATTCAAACAAGAACAAACTGAAATAAAAGCCTAAGGTGACTCGATTCAAACCAAAGACAGTGCCAACGATAATTGGACTTTAGGTTCAAGTTTGACACGATTCAAACAGGAACAAGATCTTAAGACAAGAGACAATGTTCGACACGATTCGAACAAGGACTCGATTCAGGTTTGACATGATTCAAACAAGAACAAGATCTTAAAACAAGAGACAATGTCCGACACGATTCGAACAAGGACTCGGTTCAAGTTTGACACGATTCAAACAAGAACAAACTGAAATAAAAGCCTAAGGTGACTCGATTCAAACCAAAGACAGTGCCAACGATAATTGGACTTTAGGTTCAAGCTTGACACGATTCAAGCAGAAACGGGATTAAACAACAGGAAAGATGCCAGCGATGACTGGACTTAAGGTTAGACTTCTTGGGGAATACTGCACAAAGGTTGCAAAGAGGTTGAATAAAACCAAAGATAGATAAGTTTCTCATAAGAGACTGCCACTTATTGCCATGAAAAAACAAGCTTCTCCAAGAGAATGATACTTGTTGTTGGGTATAACTTCCAAAAAGATACTGGTATTACAACACTGCTGGAGAAATAAACATGTCTTCAATAGGGATCTGTAAAAGATTCTTCCTGCGAGACACAGTGCAAAATAAACGCACGTTCAAAATGGGCTTAGAAACCACATCTGCCAGGGATCAAAGTTCAATCTAGGAACAAGCTAGAAAGAAACGGTCAAACAAGCCTCCAATTGAGGAATGAATTCAAATAGGGATTTATCTTATCCAAATGTGGAAAAGATAACTGAACCAACCATCATCCACAAGGATAAAACTCTGTGGGGAATTCAGAAGGAATGAGCACTTTATGCCTAGGGCTGACTTTCTATTGGAGTGAATAGACAAACCCAGTCACTTGGGGAGATAAACGTCAAAGTGAACAACACAAGTAAATACCAGAAACATGTAGCAAAAATGATAATATGCTATGCATATGAGTGCTTATGCCATGCTTATGCTGACAAAACAGACAAGAAGCGAGACTGGAGATGAAATAAACATCTCGACAAGGATATCCAGCCAAACTCAAAAGGTTGGACCATTACTGGGGGTGAAGTAGCTTTACTTCAAGGTTATGTCATTCTCTGGGGGAAAGATTACTCCACTTGATATAGCATCTTGACTTCACTAGGAATACCATCATGAGTTTAATTTCTTCATTGGAGAGAAGAGATCCATTGGGAAGTGCCAAGATTAGCTGAAGAGACAACTTACTGGGAGCTGACAGAGACGCCACAAAAGCTGAGTAGTTCTGCATAACTCATCTGCCCCAGGGTACATGGTCTGTCAGAAGAATACATCGACATAACTACCCCTGATTGACTGGCTTCGCGTGACGAAGTCCTTGAACTAGTTGTGTATCTTGATCGAAACCCTAGGTTGAAGCTGAGAGATTGATTGGGTTCCGCTAGGGAAAATCATTATATAAAGCCTAAGAGGAGGTTGGATTCCACTTGGGGAAATCATTATACAAAGCCTAAGAGGAGGCTATCTGTTGACTGACTGACTCCGCATGGGAGAATCCTTATACAAAGCCTAAGAGGAGGCTGTCTGATAGTTTATACTCATCACGGAGTGTACAGAGCCCAAGATTAACAGCGTCTGCATAATAAAGTCCTTGAACTTATGCTTCGGACTGGTTATTGACAACTGGGGAACAAACTTGCCCCTGTCAAGTTGATCTGTGAAGGAGATGCTCCAGACTAATTGTCTTTTGAGAGATTTGCCGAATCTCGACCTGATTGCTTCTGATTAACTGACCTGTGAGAATAAGTCATCAAGAGGATTTTACAGAAGAATTGACATGCCAGATGCTTCAATGTCTTCACACTCTTGAAGAGACTTAGGAACCTTGACGTAACTGCCCCAGTTCAACTGCCTTCGCAATACAAAGTCCTTTAAACTGTGGTAGAAACAACTGGAGGACAAAGCTGCCCCTGCTGAGGAGTCTAAACTTGTCATAAGATGACCTCCCGAAGGCTTGCCCCAATATTCTAAACCTTGAAGAGTTCTGCCCTGATTCTTGGCTATTAGGACGGTGGACTGACAAATTTTTCGCACTTGGTTGCCCCTGATTGAGCTTCCTTTATCAAATCAAATTCCCTAGCTGACTGCATTTGTCACGATTCCTTTGATGTTGAATCATTTCACAAACAAGTATTGTTCATTTAAAATTGGCAATTTCAGTGCAAAAATTCATGCAAGTTTTTGAAATCAAGTTTTATTGATGAAACACACACAGTGGAATGATTAAGTAATCAAAACAAAAATGGATCTAGTCATTTATAGAATGACAGATGAAGTGGTCAACACACACAATTAGCAAAAATCCTTAGGAGTCAGATTAATCAACCTTGTTGTAGTATGCTTTCAAAACAACATTACCTCAATTAGGTCTTTTAAGGGTTGTAACATGGCCTGGTTCACGGTTTTATGAAACAAAGGATAAAGGCTCAAAGTTTATTTGGTACCCACCCCATCTTCGTGATGAACTCCAATCCTACGCTCAGTTAACTCAAGCTATACATTCAGGTTCCTCTGGGTTAGGAATGAATTGTTGATAATTAATGATTCAGACACCTTTGTAGTCATTACTCCCTTGCAGAATTTGGTTAATCTTTGAGACTTTGAGACTTTTCCTGGTCTTTGAGGTCACGATACCTCTTCTTTTGATTTGATTGAGGTCATTATACCTCTCTTTGTATGCGGTTGAAGTCACGATACCTCTTCTTTTGATTTGGTTGAGGTCATGATACCTCTCTTTGTTTGCGGTTAGGACCTCCTTTTTGTTTGATTGTTGCTTTGAAACTCCTTTTTTTTTTGTACAAGTTCTTTTTGTATAAGGCAAAGTTCTGGGCTTCCCATATTTCTCGGCTTTTGCCTTGAAAGGGACTCGGCTCATCCTTTGATTAAGGATTTTTCATCTATCCTTCCTTATTGTTGCTGTTTGGAGGAATAACTTGTACAAACACTAACTCATTTGATTTGAGAGAGCTGACTGGTGTCTTGCATGAAACGCTTGCGTTCGAATGCGTAACCAAGTTAAACTGAGAACTACCCTGCCCCAAGGTTGAGATTTGAAGGGTTTTTTGTATAAAGAAAGAAAACTCCTACTTCTAGGCTCGAAGGGTTAACGAGGGATTATCTTCCTTATTTATCCAGTGTTTAGGGAATTGAAACAATGCCTTACATCCTCGTCAAGGTTTAATCGAAAGCATACCACAACAATTATGGATAATAGGTTTGTCATCCTCCCCAATCTTTGCTTGAACAAGAGGATTGATATGGAAAAAAAATTTGTCTGTTTTTTGTTGTTTTTTTTGTCTTTATGAACACAAAAGTAAATGAGTGAAACGAATGGACTTAATCAAAAGATGCACAAACATTTCATTAATCTTGCCAATTTGAAAAAACAACAGCTTATAAGCAAATATAATTCAAACATGCAAAGAAAATACAACAAAAATGCTAAACTGCCAAATGATTGCCCACTTCAGGGAATTGAAATTTCCTTCTTAATCTGCCAAGCTGAGATAGTCATCTTCTGAGTTGATTGTCGAGATCCGCTTGAGAATCATCTTCACACATGCTCTCAGAAAATTCTTCCACCTCAGAGTCTAATGAACCTGCCCGATTAGGCGAAGGTTTGCTGATTTGGACGCCTTGAGGCGTGAATGAGAACATATCAGAGTCAAACAGAGTCTCAACCTGGCTTCTGAGTACCCTAAATCTTCAACTGAATGCCTCTGTGCCCCAGCATGGTGGTCACAACGGACGAGTCTGAAAAAGTAAACTTCAAAAGCTACTTCAACTCCAATGATGGCTTCAGGAAGCCGCCTGGGTTACAGACAAAGGACGGACAAGACTCAAGGCTGAGAAATGCAAATGCAATGAGAATGCAATGCTAATGCAAGCCAAATGGTTTCAAGGAACTCAAAGGCCAACTGCGAACATTTTGGAAACTGAAGAGTTTTGTTTTAAAATTCATGATGTCTAAGGATCTTCGCAAAGAAAATAACTTCTGAGTTCTTTGAAATCATTAATGGATACGAGGAGATGTATGCAATGCACAAACACAGGCACACAAGAACACAGATATATGCACACGCAAAAGCACACAAGCTCAAACATATGTACACTGGTATTCACAGATATGCACAAACAAACATATACAGATATTCACAGATATGCACACACAATCAAGAGAGGACTTAAGTTTGGAGATCACAAGCATGAAGCCATGGTCTACCCATCCCAAAAGGTGTGTACTATGGGTTTTCATCTGCAGAACAGGGTTCTAAAAAGTTTCCAGAGTCGACAACCCATCTTTCGGATTTTATCGACTTTCCAATTGCTCGGTGATCAATAAAATTCTCAAGAGAGTCTCATCTGAGTGTAGCATCGCGTAACAACCATTTGGGATTGCTCCCTCACAGTCATCGCACTACATCCTAAATAGGCCAAGTTGGGTTAAAGGGATAACTAAAGGTCATCAGTATCTCTGGCTCCTAGGTCGAAAATAGTAACGCATTCACGATTGCTCGTTCAACATATACCACTTCCGAGAGGGCCTCAACTGAGTGTGGACTTCAAGTTCCCTCCTTTGGGATTTCTCCCTCGAAGTTCCCTTGACTATGTCCACGGTTCCTAAACAAATGTTTACTCTCAAGTCCGGGTTAGGACTTATCTCACCACTCGATAATGGCACCCTGCACACAGAAAATCCAAGCACAGACAGATATACAGATATACATGCAAATATGACATACAAGCAAATATACAAGTAGAATAAGCAAACATGAATAACATGAAAACAAGATAGGCTTAACCCTCTTAGGAAAGGACCAGCAATAGGTCTAACTTTCCTGTTCATCCCCAGTGAAGTCGCCATTTCTGTTGCGGTGAAATCGGATAACAAGCTATTAATTAACTTGCATCATATTCTTTTACAACCGACTTTGATTTATCCAAATGAAAGGTTCAAGATCGTTAGAAAAACCTAAAGGGGGGAAGATCTAAGGTTCGGGGGTTGGTTATACAAAGGGAAGATATTAGCACCCTAAGTATCTGTAGTACTCTACAGGAACCTCTTGTTAATGTTTGTGTTAAGTTATGTTTGCTTGCTAAGGAAATCTGTACTAAAACTAAGGTAAAGACCTAAGGATATGTACACTAAGTTTGCTCGCCAAGACGTCGCATCTTGTGCCTACGTATCTGACTAAAGAATCAGAGCAACCGTAGTTCACCTAACTAAGGGTGAAAGAAAAGGAAACATTGACTATGACAAACGTTCCAAAGGGAATGAGCATAAGCTCACGTAGAGTCCACGATAACTCTCTAAGTCTACGTTATGAAGGGAGGAAGTGAATTCTCATGATAGTGAGAATCACACAGAGTTCACGATAACTCTGTAAGTCTGAGTAAAAGGTAAAGTGAGTTCTCATGATAGTGAGAATCACATGGAGTTCACGATAACTCCATCCTATTACTAAACTATGAGGGAAATGGCTCTAATGAGGCCAAGGAGGAAATGGGAAAGGTTTGTGACTTAGGAGTCAAAGTGAAAAACTTTCCTTTGGAAGGAGGGTCAAATGAGTCAAGTATGAATATACAGTGAACAATATGAATATGAACAAGTATAATAATCAGGATAATATTTGACAGAAAATAAAGTCAGTGGTTAATTAATTTAATTTATTGGATCGCTGAATCGGGTCCAATGTAGTGCTAAACCGTCGTAGCACAGTCTATGAGAAAAACCATGCTATAGGAGGATGCACAGTTGATCTTTGTGCTAAGACACGATGGAGAAATGATATTGAGGATCATTCTCCAAAGAAATCGTGTCACACGAAAAGAAAAGGTGGAGATCTCGTCTTAATCACAAACTTTCGTTGATTAGTCGAAGGTAACCTATCACGATCCCAAAGTATAGAAAGAAATCTCGATGATCACTCACTACAGATTTGAAATAATGAAGGTTGATCGCCTCGATAAACAACATTCGTGAATAGAAAGACTTCATCGATCAAAAATAAAAGAAGATAAAAGTAGATGCGAAATGAAAATAAAGTTGGTCTCGTCTTAATCGAGGTTTAATCGTGAAAACGATAATCTATGATATTTGACTTTCATTGACCGGTAAAATAAAAGAAGTTGCCTCATATATATCACGACTTAGTGATTTGAAATAAATCGATAAAAAGTTGTGATTTTGCAATATCATCGGCCCAAAGAAAATGGACTCGAAGTGAAAATGAAATCGGCCTCATCTAAATAAGGATTTAGATCGATAAATCGAATACCTTTCTATTAGATTTTCATTGACCAATAAAAGTAAAATAACATAAAGTTGGTCTAGTCTAAATTAAGATTTTAAATCGATAAAATCGATAAATCTTTAATTAAACCCTCATTGACCAACAAAATAGAAAATAGGCCTCATATTCATCACAATTTATTGATTCAAGTAAACCAACAAAAATTATGATTTTGATATATCATAGGCCCAAAAATAAGATTTTGAAATGAAAAGAAAAATAATTTACACAATTGGCATATTAATGTAATATATATTTTTTGGAGTTTTGTGTTTTAAAAAATTAAATAATTTAATACTGAAGTGAAAAAAAAATTTAAAATAAAGTAAAAAGCAAAGCGAACTGAGACAAATCAAAGTCACATTGCAAAGTCACATTGCAATAGCATTGTCAAATATTTAAAAACGCACAACTTACATATACTTTACAACACTCAGCATGCATCTCTAAAATGGTGTATTATATTTATCAAAACATTATATTTTGCATACAATACCACACACTACAATACCAAATCTAGCATTTGAAATACAACTTGGCTGACTTTATTAGCACCTCAGACAACGCACTGCAGTTGGATTAACGAGTTGTGATCATTATGTATCTCATACATATGTGTCAGTATTGACTAAATGTGTGATCTGTACAACAACGTTACAAAGACAATGCAACATAACACTGCTCACATCAAAATAAAACAACATTCGTATAACAACTCATGCAATACTACACACCAACAACACAACACTAGTTAAAGACATTAACACTTACAAACAGGCACACACAGAAAATAGCAACCAAAAACGAGTACAGAACACACAAATTATAACCAACATGAAAAGCTATACACGAACCACGATCGACATGAACACCGGCACCAAGCAAACATGATACGCATATGGAAATTATCCACGTACAAACAAGCAACTAAATGCGACATACACAACAAACAAAATAGCATTCACGCAATGATACGAGTCGCAAACTAACAATAACCATAGCAGCCTATACACGACACTCAAGCTGTACATAACCTTAGTAGTTTCATGAAAACATGGCATTAACAAGCATAAGAGAATAAGAAACGATATTAATACCTCCGCTTGTGATGCGTGAGCGTCGCGGTTGAGTCGAAAACGTCGTGTCCATAAAAAACTTGCGTACTAGCTAGCAGTGGATGGTTGTTTATGTAGCAGCTATGTTGTTACCGCTTCTTATCCTCCATGCCCATTCAGCTAGTGGAATAAGTCCACTGTACTTTCTTCTCCAACTTGGAAGCTGTTGCACATGATTCTTCTTCTTTTTTTTTGCTGCCAATACTCCAAGAAGATTACTCAAAGTTTGGGTTGCCGAACCGTGTGAGTTGTTGATGATTATTGGTCAGAGGGATTCATGAGCTCTACTATTTGGTGTGATGTACCGTGGATCATAAAGTTTCAGTGTGTTGCGCTTGCCATCATTCAAAAACAACAGGCCATATGTTTTTGTTTGATGACAGCCTGGTACCGTTTTCGCGTGAGGAAGGAAATGGTGCGTTTTGTTGGCTGGTTCCTGGCTTGGAGAACAACAGATTTTTCTTAAGTAGCAACATTATCAGCGCACGATGCACATAATTTTCCTTTTTCTTTCTGCATCGAGCCCAGTGAAACTGTTAGGTCCTGTCTTTGTTGCTTGAGTCAGAAAATAATATGAGTGAGAACCAAAGGATTGAAGTGCACAAAGCTTTACACGGTGGTTCTTTTTCTACAGCCTGGGAACTTGCCTTTCACTAGCTTGTTAAGTATACCTTTTTGCGCGGGTTAATGGGAAAGGTGGGCGTTGAGAAGTGATGGAAGGAAAAGGTTGCACAGTGCACATGTTGTTGGTACGGTTGGATTTTTGTGAATTAAAAAAGAATTAGATCAAAAGAGCAAAACACTATAATTATAGTTAACATAAAAAATGAAAATAAAAATTACACTAAATTAACTTAAGTTAACTAATCTAAAACTAAATAAAAATTAAAATCAAAATTAAAATTAAACTAGATTTAAAATTAAACTAACTTAGATATATGATATAAAAAAACTAAAGTGGATTTAAATAAATCCTAAATAAACCTAAATCAAATATCTAACTAAACAAAAAAGTAATGGTAGTAATTGAAATCAAGAAATGACAAAATTGACAAAAATGTCAGATTAATGATTAATGGACCAAATGACCGCAAAATGCTAAAATGACCGGCAAAAAAAAATGACGTGCAGAAAACCATAGTATCTGAGGGTAAAATTTGGGGTGCAACACCTATAGGTCCTCTCGGCTTTACAAGGTTCTATCAATCCTAACTCAAGTCAAGGGGAAGGGAAAATGACCTTGAGTGCACAACCTCACAAACTCACACTATATGGAAACATGTCATGAGTCTGTTAACTCACAAAGATCACACAGAAGGAATTACGTCCTGAGCCTGTTAACTCAAGATTCCTTACGAATCGATAACCGTACCAAGGCATCCCCTTTTCCCGTCCGCTTCTACGTCTAGAAGTCGACCCGAGTCATGGATCCTTGTAGTTACTTGACATACGAAATGGATTCGGGATCATCGGCCTGTACACCGTGATCCGTCACTTCACACGGCCCATACACTGTCACAAGTCTCTTTACCCGTAGGCTCCATTCGTACTACACGCGGGAATCAAACCTGCCAAGTAATTGTGCATACGTTTCAGAGGAGGTGCTCGAGTCTCATGAAACTACACCGCAAGATAAACTGGTTACGATTACGTGATCATATACACAACATTATTGTATTCGAAAATCACAAGGCCACATTCGCCTTAAGGCCTCTTTTTCCTTTTCTAAAAAATAAACATAACAATTACACATGTTCCATACTAGTGTTTCACTCAATTCTATACCATTCGGCAATGGACACACGCCTCGGCCTCTCTTGCACGAGCGTTGTCATTACGTTATCTACTCTAGGCCAGAACTCGTCAATGAATGCACGAGCGTCACCATTCAGAGTTTCTATCACAATTCTAATTACAACCTAGAATTATACCATTCGTTTTAGGGTAAAGTTTCCTCACTCTTCCTAATTCATTTTAACATGCATATTATCTCATTCATTTTAACAACAATATTAAATAGATATGGCATAACACAATATTACAAATAAATACATATAATCACACATCACATAACACATCCCTTTCGGTTTCCCTCCGGTTCATTTAATCGAGTACCGAAACCAATATTTCTCACTCTTATCCCGTAGGATATTCCCACAACTTTACATCGGCTATAAATATGCCTCGATCGGATTTACGATCCAAAAGATGTCAATTTCGACATTTCGCAAAACATTACTTTCCTTCATTTTCCACTAAATAAAATATCCCACATCATAGCTTTCTAATGACACCAAGAACGTCCCGATCCGAGTTACGGATCAAAAGTTATGAAGGAAACAAGTTGGGTGATCTGTCATGTTCGCAATGCGAAGAAGTCAGCGAGTGCTCGCTACTCATTCGCAGTGCGAAGCTGCCAGCGAATGCCTAGCCAACACTTGTTCGTTGCACCATTCGCAGTGCGAATGTCTGGCGAACAGAGGCAGAACCAAAACAAGCTAAGGTTCGCATTGCGAACCACTGGCGAACGTATGGCGAACATTCGCCGTGCGAACTTCCAGCGAATGCACGATTTCCCCTTCACTGGGGGATTCCCAGTGCGAATCTGGGAAATTTCAGAAGCTCTGCAGCGTAACAGCTGAAATCCCATAGGTCCAAAACTTGACCAAAACACATCCAAACATCCAATAATCAAACACAGATGATTCTACATCCATATAGCTTATACTACTCAGTTTTTAACACATTTCAACCGTTAAATTCCATCGATTACCAATTTAAGCAATTTCTCACAAAACCAAACTTAAGCTAAAATCATCTCTAATTCTAGAACTTAAGTTTCTATCTAGAACCCACCTGATAATCGAAGAGGAGTTTGAAGAAGAGGCTGATGATCCATGGGTTTCTCTTCTTCATCTTTCTCCATTTCCTCTCTTTCTCTTCTTTCCTATTCCTTTTCTTCTTCTTCTTCTTTACTAACTTTTCCTTTTTCTCTTAACAAATATATATATATATATATATATATATATATATATATATATATAATGCTTATTATATAATATAGTTCCAACAGGGAAAAATACCTCCAATAGATATTTTGTCGTTTCAACCAATTGATCAATTATTAGAGTTATCCTAAAAGTCTCTCTTGAACTAATAATAAATTGATCTCTTCAGAATTCATTAGTTGCTCTATTGATCCCAATTGATAATACTTAAAGTACTTAGAGGATTTCATTAATCCAATTTACCCAGGATAGAGCACATAGATGCTCATCTGATATCCAATTGAGCATTTAGATAATACGGGGTATTACACATTCGATGGTTCAAGAAAATCAGTGATTGGTGAGGTGGATCTTCCTATTTGGGTTGGGCCGCATATGTTCCAAGTCACGTTTCAGGTTATGGATATTACCCCTGCCTACAGTTATTTATTGGGTCGTCCGTGGATCCATGAAGCTGGTGCTCTTGCATCTTCCCTGCATCAGAAATTGAAATTCATCAAAAATGGTAAAGTGGTTGTTGTTAGCAGAGAACGAGCTGTCCTATTATCGCACCTTTCTTCTTTCCATGTTGTGGAAGCTAATGAAGCCATTGTGGGAACGCCGTTCCAAGCTTTGTCCATAGAAGTTGATTGTAAGAAAAGTGGGGCATCCATATCTTCATTTAAAGATGCCCAAAAAGTTGTTAAACAAGGACCTAGTGATGTATGGGGACAGGTCATTGATTAACCCGTGAATAAAAATGAAGCTGGTCTGGTTTTAATCCCTTCCATGAGATCTTTCATAGTGGAGGTTTTGTCAACCCGATACATCCTGAAGTAGACGCTGTTTTAGAAGACGAACCAGAACTCAAAGGTCCTAGCTATGTGAAGTGTGGCGGAAGAACCCGAAATTGGATTTCTGTTGATGTTCCTTACTGTGTTTAAATTTCAGAGTAATTTGCTGTTTGTTTTTGTTTTAAAAAAAAATCCTTCCACTCTGCCCAAGGTGGAAGTGATGTTGTGGGGCTTACCTTTTGTTGTTTCAGATATTAAGATCATTAATAAAAGTTATTTTGTTATCCAATTGTGTTTTTACTTTTTTGCTTTTTTCTGGAAAATGGTAACATAAAAAACCCTTTTTGACAAATAATGCCTTGTAATAATCTGCATAATTACTTGTTGCACTCAGTTTTTCTAAAATCAAGCATAATCATATGTGCAAATTAATTAATAAACCCGTTGAAAACAATGACTATGCGCCCTCTCCCAACTTTGAATTTCCTGTGTACGAAGCAGAAGAAGAGGAGTTGAGTGAAATTCCAGAAGAGGTCACTCGGTTGCTTGAGCACGAGGAAAGAACCATTCAGCCAAACAAAGAACAGTTAGAGGTGATTAACTTGGGATCTGAAGAAGATAAGAAAGAAGTCAAGATTGGGGCACTACTTCATCCAGAGGCGAAAATCTGGTTAATTGATTTGTTGAAATAATGTGTTGATGTCTTTGCTTAGTCTTACCAAGATATGCCAGGTTTGGATACTGATATTGTGGAACACCGCTTACCGTTGAAGCCAGAATGCCCGCCGGTTAAGCAAAAGTTAAGAAGAACTCATCCTGATATGGCAGTGAAGATTAAAGAGGAAGTTTTGAAGCAAATTAACGCTGGTTTCCTTGTCACAGCAGAATATCCTCAATGGATTTCCAACATTGTGCCGGTCACAAAGAAAGATGGAAAGGTCTGCATGTGCGTTGATTATAGAGATTAGAATAAGGCTAGTCCGAAAGATGATTTCCCATTGCCACACAATAATATGTTGGTAGATAATACAGCAAAGTTCAGTATATTCTCTTTTATGGATGGATTTTCTGGATACAATCAGATTAGGATGGCTCCTGAAAACATGGAAAAAAACAACGTTTATCACACCCTGGGGAACATTCTGTTATCGAGCGATGCTTTTCGGGTTGAAGAACGCTGGTGCAACGTACCAGAGGGCTATGAAAACCCTATTCCATGATATGATGCATAAAGAGATTGAAGTATATGTTGATGACATGATTGCTAAGTCTCAAACTGAAGAAGGTCACGTTAAAGACTTGTTAAAGTTATTTCAACGTTTGAGGAAATTCCATCTAAGCTTGAATCCAAACAAATGCACTTTTGGTGTCCATTCAGGAAAATAGTTGGGTTTCATTGTCAGCCAAAATGGTATTGAAGTTGATCCTGATAAAGTAAAAGTAATTTAGGAAATGTCTGCACCAAAAACAGAAAAATAAGTCAGAGGATTCCTTGGACGATTGAATTATATTTCCAGGTTTATCTCCCATATGATAGCTATTTGTGAGCCAATCTTCAAGCTGTTGAAGAAAGATCAGGGTTAAATATGGACTGATGATTGCCAAAAGGCGTTTGATAGTATCAAAAAAATATCTTCTTGAGCCTCCTATTTTGCTTCCTCCCGTTGAAGGAAGACCACTGATTATGTATTTGACTGTGTTGGATAATTCCATGGGTTGTATCCTTGGTCAGCAAGATGAAACTGGTAGAAAGGAAAATGCCATCTATTATTTAAGTAAGAAGTTCACCGACTGTGAGTCTCGGCATTCAATGCTAGGAAAAACGTGTTGTGCTTTAGCCTGGGTTGCGAAGCGTCTTCGTCAGTATATGATTAATCATACTACTTGGTTGATATCCAAAATGGATCAATTAAGTACATCTTTGAAAAGCCTTCTCATACTGGAAGAATCGCCCGCTGGCAGATGTTGTTGTCTGAATATGATATTGAATACCGTACTCAGAAGGCTATCAAAGGAAGTGTGTTGGCTGACCATTTTGCTCATCAAGCAATTGAAAATTACCAGTTTGTTGGGTATGAATTCCCCGATGAGGATGTTATGTATTTGAAAATTGAAGATTGTGATGAACTGTTGCCTAGTGAAGGGCCGGATCCTGAATCCCGATGGGGATTAGTATTTGATGTTGTTGTTAATGCTTATGGAAGTGGAATTGGGCCAGTCATTATTACTCCTCAGGGTTCTCACATCCCTTTCACAACCAGATTAATATTTGATTGTACGAATAATATGGCAGAATATGAAGCTTGTATCATGGGTCTTGAAGAAGCCATTGATTTGAGAATTAAAATCCTTGATATCTATGGTGATTCATTACGTGTGATCAATTAGATCAAAGGAGAATGGGAAACTTATCTTGACGGTTTAATTCCTTACAGAGATTATGCTAGAAGATTGTTGACTTTCTTTAACAAGGTTGAATTGCATCATATTCCTCGAGATGAGAATCGAATGGCTGATGCTTTGGCTACTTTGTCTTCCATGTACAAAGTGAATCATTGGAACGATGCGCCTTCAGTCACCATCATGCATCTTGATAGGCCTGCTTATGTGTTTGCAGCAGAGGCGGTGATAGATGATAAGCCTTGGTATCATGATATCAAGCATTTCCTTCAGACTCAGGAATACCCACTTGGGGAGTCAAATAAAGATAGAAAGACATTGAGAAGATTGGCTGGTAGTTTCTTCCTCAATAAAGATGTTTGACAGTACTTCATTCGATCATTAAAAAAAATCCCAATTGTTTGACAGTAATACACGGATTTGGAGGTTTCTCTACACAAAATTTTAACCATAACACTACTTCATTCGATCGTATAATTTAATTCCCCTTTTTAATTGTGTATAATCCAAAATTAAATAATATGATCACTTCATTTCTGATTATACAAACTCTATTATTTATCAACCGTTTTCCAACAAATTGAATTGGTTTAAAGACTACAAAAAATTAAATATTTTACTCCTAAATTGAGTTGGATAATGAAAATCCAGGCCTTTGTATGTCTAGTTTGACTTTAGAGCCCAATTGTTGTTAGTAGTTTGGCCTTTGTTCTTTTATATCTTGAGATGAGTATCTCTTGTACTCATTGTAAGCTTAATATATTCTCTTTTCTTATAAAAAAGTAGCGGCCTTTGTTGTCCGTTTGCTTTCTTTGACTTAAATATTGAAGATCTATATAAAATAAAAAATTATCACAACATATATCATTTATTTAAAAAACAACCCATACACAAATATTTTCTTTTCAAGAACCGAGAAATTTTGAATTCTCTAACTCACCATATAGGAGCAAGAAAGACACTACTAATCACAAAATACCAACTATTTTATTATCATGACTGCTATGTTACATGAAGAATAACAATCATGAACAAGAGAATTGACGTATTCAAAACAATCGGAAAAGAGGACATGGAGCAGATATTCAAGCATACTGAATTAGGCATCGGTGTTTTGCATTCATATATCTGGTACTCCAATCAATCTATTATTTCTTTAGTTGAACAATTTATTTATACATTTCAATGAAAATAGTCTAATGTTTATTATGTTTTTATTTAAGATGCCTGTATGAAAAATTCATGCGGGGGACGGAATTGTCAAACAAATTCCGTTTCTTCTCTTGCAGCCTTGTTAATGCACCAAGAATTAGTATGAATGTAATTGAAGTAAGAGACCACTTACTTGAGCGATTTATGGCCAGCCACACAGAAAGTCTGTTTCTTTTACCGTATAATACTAGAAACGGGTAAGATTGTCATTCTAATTTCATTCTAATCTTTAATTTGTATCTTTTGCGTAGAAATTATCCATCTAAACTTTTGTTATATTTTACAGTGGACACTGGTTGTTGGTTGCCATTAATCCTATAACAGAAGTGGTCTATTATCTTAATTCATTGGATACTGATTGGTCCACATATCAGAATATGAAGGATGTGGTTGACACGTAAGTGAGATTGTTCGAAATATTCGTGTGTATTTTTATATTTAATTATTTCTGTGACATTGTTCTAAGTTTACGTTTTTCTTTTATAGAGCTATACTACTATACCGTGCACAAAGAGAGACTCGAGTAGCACAGGCTAGAGCAACCAATATTACTTGGGTCAAAGTGGAGGTATATTAATTTTCACAATATTGCTTATTAGTGATGCTACTTGATAACACAAAACATCTATATATTATTTCTTATTTGTTTGTCTATGTGTAGTGCCCTCGTCAGCGTAATGACATAGACTGCGGGTACTTCGTTTTGAGGTTCATGAGAGAAATCCTTCAAATGGGGCAATTGGAGATTCCTATTACGGTATGCATGGTTTTATAACTTAGGATTTATTTTAATATTTATCGGATATGTCATATAATTTATTATTTTTAACTAAATAATGCGTATTTTGTTTTGTTATGTAGTATTTCGATGATATGACGTGTCCTTATTACACGAGGAAACAATTGCAAGATACTAAGGAGGAATTGTGCGAATTCTTTATTGCAAGAAGAATTCTTTCTTGAATGTATAGTTTTGTGAATGTAAATTCTAGTTTATTGAAATGTAAATTCTATACAAGGTTTGAAACCATACAATAGAATTTGTGGGAATTCTGCATGTAAATTCTAGTTTATTGAAATGTACAAATTCTATACAGGTTTGAAACCATACAATATAAGGAATTGTGCGAATTTTGCATTAATGTAAATTCTAGTTTTGAAATAGAATTTGTTAATGGAAATGCGTATCCATACTGGTTTATTGAAATGTGAATTATACAGGTTTATGGAAATGTGAATTATACAGGTTTCTGCATAAAAAAATGGTTAAAATGGGATTTTTAAAAAAAATCTTCAAAATTATACGTAGACAAAAGACAGCACTTTTCTCTAAAGGTATATAAAAAAAATCATTATACGTATACATTAGACAGCGCTTTCAAAAGAGCTGTCTAAAGTCCCCCTTTATAGAGCGCTTTTGAAGAAAAAAGCGATCTCTAAAGTATATAAAAAAATTCTTTAAAATTTTAAACGTATACATTAGACAGCGCTTTTGAAAGGGCTGTCTAAAGCCCCCCTTTTAGAGAGCGCTTTATCATAAATAAAAAAGAGTTGTCTTTACCTACGACAGCGCAGCCTTAGACAGCGCTTTTAAGCGCCGTCATAGGCCAAAAAAAGTGCCCTCTTTTCCCTTGTTTAGCGTAGTGAAAAGATTATCACAACATATATCATTTATTTAAAAACAACCCATACACAAATATTTTCTTTTCAAGAACAGAGAAATTTTGAATTCTCTAACTCACCGTATAGGAGCAAGACACTACTAATCACAAAATACCAACTATTTTATTATCATGACTGCTATGTTACATGAAGAATAACAATCATGAACAAGAGAATTCACATATTCAAAACAACATGAAGAATAACCACATAACAAACTCTAGACTAAGAAAACCATAAACCTTGCTTTAAATTATTTCTTAGAGAGCGAGAAAAAGAAATTAGTTTACTTAATTCTCATATGTTTATTTATTTTTGACTATATCTATAGCCCATGCATTGATTGCAGCCACTCCATACTTTTTATCAGTGTTCCTTTTGATATACATATAACCATGCATTCCCCATGTTTCCCCATATGAGTTCTTCACAATCCAATAATCTTCTCCATCGGCTATGGAATCATAACCCACTATTAACATGCCGTGGGTTACCTCCAAAGAATCCACCGGGCAATCTTCACCTCTAAATATTCCCTGTCAATGGATAAATATGTTTTTCATTAACAAGTGTAAAAATACTAAAATAAAACTGTTTGAATAACGGATAAAACGGTTTTTTGTTTTTGATTTTGATTTTTTCTCTTAAAATAAAAATGGTACATAACATTATCAGCATTTTTTCGTTAGCAAACACTTTTTTAAAACCTTGATCATATGGCTAGGTGATAAATTAGTTTAAACAAAACAAAGAGTGGACATGAATAAGAAGATAAGAACTCTAAATTATATAACCACTTACGCCATGAATAAGAAGATAAGAACTCTAAATTATATAACCACTTACGCCGGTGTAATGTTGAAATTCGGGTGACTTTGCATAAATACTAATACTAAGAGGCTGCTTAGCAACTACACCCAATAGTCCCCTGTCAGATCTCTCCACGAGATAATATGAATCAATATCACTATTTGCACTGTTTGGAATCTACATTTCATGAAAAAAGGAGATGATATGAATCAATACCACTAGTTTTTAATGTGTGATTATAGAAACTATATAATAATTAAGAACCTGGCCGGATCTGCAAAACTCCTTCTTTCCCGTATAAGGATAATCATCTTGTCTTGCAACCCCTTTGTTTCCTATTACCCATTTGAATGCATCAGACTTAGATCCTCCACCACAACCTGCATTTGGTACACAATCTAGAAGCTCTTGCTCTGAGAGGCTTATAAGCTTCCCTGTCTTTATTGCAACTATTCCTTCTATGGCCCCAACACTTGCGAATGCCCAGCAACAACCTAAGGAAGTATTATTTTGCGTGTGAGAGTAGAATGCAATATGAATTACAAAAACACAAATGTACTTACCACAAGTGCCTTGACGCTTAACAGGAGTGACAGCTCCTTTCGACCTCCAGTCCAAGGAAGAAGGTGGATCACTAGATGTTGAGTCATAAACAACTTCATCATTCACAATATCAATGGTGTCAATGTTCATGGTCATGTATGTTTCGTTGAACTCCGTGAAGCTCAAATCAGCAAAGTCGGTCAGACCGAGAAGAGCGCTATGAGGTGAGTCTCTCTTTGCATTAGTCTCTGTGATATACTTCAAATTTGTAACAAATGTGCCAAATTTCTTTGCCGTCTCTTCCAGATCACTGTAGACTCGTCCATGTTCTTCCTTCCATACTTGAAATAGCTGTATAGCATCATCTTGATTAGGAAGCTTATCAAGTTCAGGACCCAAAAAGGAGGTGTACTTACTGGCTGGGATCTCAAAATTTGACGACATACTTAAATGTGTTGGTTTCTTTTTCTGAATATGCAGAGAAGATGATCAAGAACCGATATGGGTTTGTGTATTCCTTAAAAAATTGTTCCACGTATTTATAGACGTATGGAGTGAGTTTCCTCTGCATAGTCTCTTTTTTTACTAATAGAATGCATAGTCTTATTTTATGATATGATTAATATGAAATCTTAATTTATTCAAACATTGATTTGTTATTCTACATGTCAATGTGACTCATTATGTTATAAAATGTTCATTGTAATCCAAGAAGAACAGTGTTAACTTGTGACGTACGTACGCAAGTTGTAAACTACATAATTGGCATAAAATTGGTTGATGTATCAAGAATTTTTTTTTTTTCAATAATCAATAATCAAAGCATTATTCATTAAGGCAACTTAGTCCAATTACAAAATGAATGAGACCTTTCTAAGCTCTAATTGTCCAACAATATACAAGGCTAAGAGAGATGTATCACGAATTATTATATGTTATATTTTGTAACTACTGTATTTATTTTTTTAAATGGGAAAACAAATATTTTAACATCGGATTCTTTTTCCACGCATCTATTAAGAAATAGAAAGGAAAGTTATGTAAACATAAACATGAGACCCCATAAACAATGACTTGCTACAATTATGCTCTTAATTTATAAAGAAAAATTATCATAAACAATGACTATTTCTTTGGTAGTTTAAAAATAAACAATGACTTGAATAAAGGCCAAATTAGAATATTAATAATTTTTTTGCAAATAAAATTAATATAGTTTATTGTTAGTTGAATATACACATTATACAAATTTATTTAAAGGAAAATAATTAATGATATTTTTCTAATGTTTTAACATGGTACAATGTTTATTTCGAATAGCCAACTTAACCAAAGGTTCATGATTTGAAATCAGTCTTGTGCAATCGGCATTGTTGAATTCTATTAAGTGAGAAATTTGTGATCTATTGTGGCCTCACTATTACGGAAAAGCCATACCACAACGGTTGGAGAAGGGATACCACAACGCCTGACCAATCGTTGTGAGTTTGTCGCACCTAGGATTTTCATCCGAGTCAAAAAGGGAGGCGGAATAGAAGAATAACCATCAATGTATATTTATCCCACGGAAGGGAAAGGAAACACTGCGTAAACCTTAGAAAAGAATAAAACATGGTCATCACGACCAAGAGAAAGGGTAAGGAAGTTGATTACGTGAGGGGGAGGTATGAGCACCCCTCACGTCTGTGGTACTCCACAGGATCCACTTGAGTTTATTATTCTAAGGGTGTAAAATAAAAGTCTAAAGCTTTAAACTGGGCGCGAAAATAAAATAAGAAAATGTGGGGAAAAGAAAGGAATATTTACAAAGATATGCTCGATTAGGCCCCACAAAAATCCTCCGCCTACGTATCCCTTTTAAGGAATCAGAGCAGCTGTAGTTCGGCTCAAGAATTTTAGTTTGTTTTGTGTTTTTTAGTTGAACAATGCTAAGTTCACATTCTACCGCTGCTCGACCTTTGGAGACTCACGCACTGGAGTAGAAAAGAATCAACAATGCTCTTAAAAAGAAGAAGAAAACCAAGAGGCATTAGGAGAAAATCAAGGCTCTAGTATGGATTCCTTTTATGAAATCTTTTAAAATATTGACGCATGCCAGTGTTCCTGAAGTCTAAGTATTTATAGCAGTTAATCATAGTTTTTTTTTCCTAAACCACAAGAATTGTTGTTTTCAGCGTAGGGCGCCGCATCTAAAATGCTAGAGATTATTTTTGTGGTTAACCAATTATGGTATTGTTAGCTGGGATTTTTCGATATCCACAAATCTCAGCATATTAAGAAAGACATTGAAGAAACACTTAGTGAAATTTGGAAGGTTTTTGAGGTTTTTTCGACAGACAAGTTGGGAACATTTTGACACATATCTTCTGAAAAGAAAGCATCGAAGTCCCGGTGTTCGCAGTAATATTTGGGACTTAGTAACTTTCAGAAGAACATAAGGAGCATTTCGATAGAGGCAGTTGGAATGTGTAGTGTGGCTAAATAATTACCTTTTGGCCTTATCTGCATTAGGAGGACGCGTGGAAGCAAGTTTGATACCAAAATACATGCATCGAAGACGTGTCAATCAGTGGAGAAAGGGCATTTCTTAGCTTTTATTTAGATATTAGTATAAATAGGAATTATAGTGTTAGATTTCAGTGTTGAATTTACTACAAAAACTCATTATACTCATAATACCCAAAGCAAAGCGAGAAACGAGGTCATCGAGTGTAATGTACATATTCAAACACCATTTTCATTCAATGCAGAGTCTTTTAATTTTTTTTTTTAATAATCTGAATAATATTTATAAAGCCAAATTAGGCCAATGCCATATTACATGGATTACAGAACCTGCTATATGCGGGCTACATACCAAACCAAATATCAGTCCAGCTAAAAGAGAAAAGAAAAACTCCCCCACCAACTGATTTCAAAACAAACTCCTCCCAGGTACAGCCTATTAATAACAACCTATTAATAATAGGTTCTTTTGATAGCATTCAAACCCCATTAATACTACCAGACAAGAGAAAAAATCAAAATACAAAAGAAGATAGGAATTTAAGGAATATTTCAGCTATAAAAGTCAAGTGCCATCTTAAACCAGTCGTAGAAATTGCCGTGAGGTTTTTTGTCAATATTTAAGGACCTCCACCTTCAAGATGTTTGAACGATCCCCATAAACATTTCCTTAGGCACCGCCACGTAATCGTTGAAAATCACTTGATTTCTATACCTCCAAATGCTCCAACAGGAAACGAGCCAAAAGAAACTCGAAGGCTTGCACAGACCCGGATAGTTTGCCCACTGCAGAAAAGATTCAGTGCAATTTATTCCTCCATTGTAGTATACTCCTAACCAATTTTCGATCTCCCTCTAAATTTGTTTCGTTTTAGGACAATTAAGAAAGATATGAGTTGTATCCTCAAGAACCTGAAAACAAAACACCCAAGACATTTGATGCTGATCCGTGATGATACCTCTTTTAATAAGGTTGTCGCGTGTCGGTAACCTGTTCAAGATTAATCTCCAGCCAAAAATCTTAACCTTTAGAGGAATTCCAACTTTCCATAACCTCTCAAGGGCCTCCTTCGTTCCACTGTCTAGTTCTGTATCATCCATGTTCTTGGACAGAATTGCATATCCTTGTTTCATACTATAATTATTCTCATTATCTTTGGGCCAGACTTTCGAATCTTCCTCATTACCATTTAAAACCACCTCCAATAACAGCTGATTTAGTTCTGTTGCTGCCTCATCTCTTTCATCCACCATAATGACTTGTTGTCCGTGCAAATCCCACACCCAACTGTTATCAGACCATACTCCACAATCCTTAACTACTGCCTCTTGCTTGGGTGAAGAATCAAACAAATCTGAAAATAGATTTTTTAAAGGAATGCCGCCTAACCACCTCGAGTGCCAAACTAGAATCTTATCACCCTTTCCTATCTTCCAAGATATCAACTTGTTAACTCCTTGAATGTTTGAAGGTGCTGCCAGACGGATTAAGTCGTACCACCACCTAGACCAAAATCTTGATTTCTTGGCTGGAAATTTAAGAAGTAACTTTGGAAATCTTCACCATATTTTGCCTTCAATATGCCACTCCAAAGGGCTTCAGAATCTGTTGTAACTCTCCACACCCATTTCGACATTAAAGCCCTGTTGAAAATAGAGATATCTTTAATGCCCAGACCACCTAAGTTCTTGTCTTTGCATACCTGAGCCCATTTAACCCAAGAGATGCAGTCTTTTTTACATTCTCCAGCCCATAAAAACTTCCTCTGAATTGATTTAATTTCCTGCTGAATTTTTATTGGGGCAATATAGAAAGAGAGATAATGAATTGGTATATTGGCTATAACTGAATTAATCAATGTTACCCGGCCACCAATCGACAACAGTCTTCTTCTCCAAGACGCCAGCCGAGATTTGATCACTGTTACAATTGGTTTCCAAAAAGCAATTGAGTTTTGTCTTCCACCCACCGCCAGTCCCAAGAATTTGAATGGAACTGCTCAAACTTTACAAGCAAGAAATATTGATGCTGCCTCAACACGCTGCTTGTTTAATTCCATCCCAATTAAGCTGCTTTTGCTAAAATTAACCTTTAGTCATGATAACATTTCAAACCCTCTCAATATAGCTTTTATAGCCCAAATGTTAGACCACGAATCATCACAAAAAAATAGAGTATCATCAGGAAATTGGAGTAGGCTGATAGTTGTTTCTTCTCCAATCTTTAATCCTTTCAACAAGTTTTTGCGTTCTGCTTGCCTCACTAAAACAACCAAGCATTCGGTTACCATTACAAAGAGAAGAGGGGAAATTGGATCGCCTTGTAGAAGTCCCCTACCTATCTTAAAATCCTTAGAAGAGCTGCCATTCACCAAAAATCGATCCATAGCTTTGACATATGAGACCTTTAATCCACTTTTGCCACTTTGAATCAAAATGCATTACCTCAAGGACCTTAAATAGAAAATCCCACCTGTCACAATCATAAGCTTGAGAGAAATCCACTTTGAACATGAAGCCTTTTTTCTTTCTTTTCACTACGTGATCATAAATCTCATTTGCCAAAAGAACTCCGTCAAGTAATTGTCTACCTTTGATGAAAGTTGTTTGGTTAGGAGAAATTAGCTTTCCCAACACTCTGTTCAGTCTTGATGCAAGGATTTTTGAAATGATTTTGTGGATACAACCAATTAGGGCGATTGGCCTAAACTCACTCAAAGATTGTGGGTTTTCTACCTTTGGGATCAATGCAAAGAAAGATGGGCAAAAAGGTTTTGATAAACACCCCTTCTCATAGAATTCAAAGAAACAATTTGATATGTCTCCACCTATAATATCCCACGCTTCCTTGATGAACTTCAGATTCAACTCGTCTGATCCAGGGCTCTTGTTGCCATCACATGAATTTATTGCCTCAATAATGTCCTCATTGGTAAAAGGTTCAACCAGCCTAGAATTTTCCTCCATTGTAATTTTGTTCAAATCACTCAAATCCATACAAACATTACCTTATGTTGTGTTGTTATACTTCTTTGAAAACTGTTCATGAATGGCTTGTTTGACTACTTCAGGCTTGTCATCCAAAGAAAGTCCAATACTCATAGCTGATATCGTGTTATCCCTTCTTCTAGCATTAATCAACGAATGAAAGTATCTTGAGTTTATATCTCCATCCAAAAGCCATCTGGATCTTGATTTCTGGTGGAGTATACTTTCTTTAAGATATAAATTGTTCCAAACCCCTTCTATTGCAGCCCTTCTTTCAAGTAAAATCTCCTCAGGTACATCAGTATTCATGTCTGCCATCTCCCCTTCCAAGTTATTGATCTTCTCGATACCTTCTTCCACCCTCAAGTCGATGTATCCAAATACATTCCTGTTCCACCATTTTAACTTTGATTTGAGTATTTTGAATTTTTGGAATACTATACTATTTGGACAGCCCGTAACTATGCAACCCTCCCACACCTCTTTTACAAACTTTAGAAATTCTGGATGTTCAAACCATGCATTAATGGTTTTAAATGGTTTAGGGCCCCAGTTCCAATTGTTGATCACAAGAGAGACTGGTCTGTGGTCTGATATTTCCCAACTCCCCACCTTTTGATTAACAATCTTCCATGTTCTACATGAGTCTTCAGATATAAGGAAACGGTCCAATCTACTCTTGCATAAACCGTTTGAATTGAACCAAGTATATCTATTTGCTATTACCGGTAAATCCACCAGCTCCATGTCCTCAATGAATGATCCAAACTCCTCCATTCAGCGAGATTGTATGATCCTCTTCCTTTCCTCTCATCCTTTGATTTGATAGCATTAAAATCACCCCCCAAGAGCCAGTCAGCTTTTGGGAATTTAGATTTTAGTTTTAACAAATCATCCCACAGTTTTCGTTTTTCACTCATGGAACATGATGAATATACATTAAAGGAATTAAAGGAATTCTTGTTCCAAATTAGTAGCATACCTCCATATTGTCCTCTGGATGTTGTAGCTGACCAGTCGAATTCTTCTCCTCCCCATATACTTCTTACAAAGCTTTCATCTGCTGTCTTTCTCTTTGTTTCTTGTAGCATCATGAACTCAATTTTCTCCTTCTTAATTAGATTTTGAACTCTTCTAATTTTAATTGAAGAGTTACACCCACGCACATTATATGTTGTAAGATTCATAGCTCTCTTGTTGTTGCCTCCTTCAGTTTTTCAAATCTGACTCTATCTTTTTTTTCCATTTTTCTGATTATTCCTTCAAGAACTTCATCATCTTCATCTCCTTCATGGCCTATGCTCTTCAGAATCTCCCAAATCTTGCTAGGAACATCCTCTAGCTTTCTTTTCAACCTTTCATTACCCTTTTCTACATCCTTGTCTGATATTGAATCACAACAAATGACCGATCCCCCCGAGTATCTTGAACCACTGTCTTCTTGTTGAGAGCCATTGTATGTGTGGTCAGCTTTGTTCACAATTAGAGAATTTGACTGTTTCGGTGGTAGTGTCAAATAAATCAATGCAGCATAATAGGAGGGAGCGTAAGGAATTTGCACAGCCTCATAAATTTCTGTTAATGACTTCTTTTTTCTGGTCGGTGATAGAATGTTGGGCCCAGTTAATTTTTCCACCGTCATCAAGTTGTTTTTCCCCAGCGATTCCCCGTTTTGTTTGGACCTCAAATTTTTTAAGTTAATTAGGCCCAATTCTAGGCCCAAACCCAAACTGTTATCTTTTGTAGTTGCATTTGCAGTTAGCTCCTTTGTGTTCTTTGCCCCACATGCATTTTCCCCGTCCGAAATGCTTTGACTTAAAATTGAATTAACCTCTTCATTGTGTCCCATCTGCCTACCTAGGTAATCATTTCCTTTAGTAGACTCTATATGATTTATCTTTTCAATGTTCTGATCCTGCCCTCGACTACATCCAAAAGATAGCTTTTTGGACTACTTTTGTTTGTTTAGTGTGTCCGCAGAAAAAGTATGTGCTGCATCCTGCTCAACCACCTGCTCCAAGTAATTTGTCTTCCCAAGGTCTGCCACGTGCCTTGCTCCCCTTCCGTCTTGTGACTCTCCCTCTCTGGTGTTTGGCTCATCGTCTTCCTCCGATAAACCACCATTATCACTGTCTTCCATGTCTTCCTCTTGATCATCTAATTCGTCCTCCGTATCTTCAACAAAAGTTTCCTCAGAGTCTTCACGAGCCTCCATATTATCCTTGAAAATAATTCTTTTTGGACCATGTAGATCTTCAACCAGTTTTATGCTAAAGAGTACATCGTTAATCTCAACACTAATCACTTCATTCAAATTGCTAGTGTATTTTGTCTTGATCAAGATTCTGGCCACATCGAAAGTTGAATGTGATTCCGTTTCCTCATCGCTGCGTATATATTCTCCAATTCTGCTTGAAATGAATCTGAAGAACTCTTTCCTCCATGCATGGCAAGGGATTCCATAACACTTAACCCAGGTCAACCTTTCTTTATCCACTTCCGCTGGTGACCACGGTCGAATGTCGTCAAACCATTTCATCAACCATTCTTCTTCTTCCTTGATCAAACTTCTAACCGCATTTTCCTCTAGATCTTCTAATAAACAAAGGTTTGCTCCCATCGGTGTTACTTTAATGTGAAAGAATCCCTCTCTATTGAAGATTTCCTGGATGTTGTACGAATTTCCTGATGTCTTAACGTCTCCCACGTAAGCTACTTCAAATCGTTTAAGATTCTCTTCCTCCATATTGAACGATAGACCAACCCAGGGTGTTTTTGTTTCCTTCTTCCTCCAAAAGTTTGGTGTTTTGTGGGTTGATCTGTGTCCCTCTCTCCCTGATACAATGTCTGCATAGGTTTTGCCTTGTCCACTCTTCGCCCAGATCTGTTTTGTGCCAGCATTACTAACTTTAAGGTCCTCATATTGTTTTCTTGTGGCTTGTCTTCCAAAGTCTATCGAACCTCTGCTGAACCTTGGTGTGTTAACAAAAATTTTTCTACCCATAATCAGGATATTATCCAATTCTACTGCCAATATCCTTGCGTCCTCAACATCTCTAAACCTCACGAACCCATATCTATTCCCCCTTTTATCTCTCTTAGCAGGCATGAAAATCGCAGACAATGTTCCATATTCCATGAAAATCTTTGCTAAATCATTCGCATTATAGTGGTCAGGAAATTCTATGAAAAAAAACGAAGTTGTTTCTTCTTGTTTTTGATTTTCAATCCGTTTGCCGTTCCTCTCCTTCCAAATTGAAACCTTCAGTACATTTCCTCCATACCTCCTTCGTGTCACTGTTTTCCATTCCATGATTGAAGCAATACGCACAAAAAATCCAAAGATCAACCGAACTAAATGCCAAGGCCCCTAGCCCTAAAGCTAGGAGTTTAAGCCAAAAACACCAGCTGAATCAATCCTTGAATTTCATGTTAAGAACACTAAATGACAGTTAATTTTTTGCTTAGATGAAGAACCCTCAAACACTTGTCACTTTGCCATACACCGTAGACTTGATTAAAGTTACTTTTTCTGCATTGAAGTTCATTTTCTCATAAATCAGTTTTATTTTCTTCCAGTTATCACAATTTTGACCACTGTCGAAATCTTTTACATTTCCAGCACATTTTACTTTATTTTCATTTGTTTTAGTATCAAGATTTCACCGACGTCGAAATCCTTGCTTTTTACATTAACGCATAACAATTCCAGAAAACTTTTTACATTAGCATTTGGTTATGGATCAGAAAAAGTAGAAAGTTGCGGCTGTTTTCAAAAGTTGGTTTACAAGATATATTATTTATATTTTGTATATTTAAAATGAATACTATAAGATACGAGAGTAAAATAAATCCCAATTGTTTGACAGTAATACACGGAATTGGAGGTTTCTCTACATAAAGTTTTAACCATAACAGTACTACTCAGTATAATACACAATTAAATAATCTGATCACTTCATTTTCTATTATACAAAATCTTTTATTAATCAACTTTTTGTGTCTTTTCCAACAAATTGAATTGGTTTAAAGACTACAAAAATTTAATGATTTTATTCCTAATTTGAGTAGGATAATGTAAATCTAGGACTTTGTTTGTCTAGTTTGACTTTGGGCTACTAGTTTGGCCTTTGTTCTTTTATATCTTGAGATGAGTATCTCTTGTACTCATTGTTAATTTAATATATTCTCTTTTTGCTTACCAAAAAAAATAGAAAATGTCTTCTTGATAAAAAATTATCACATATCATTTATTTAAAAACAACCAGACACAAATATTTTCTATCAAGAAGAAAGAAATTTTGAATTTTCTAACTCACAGCATAAAGCAGGAGACTACTCATAACAAAATACCAACTGTTTTATGATCATAACTGCTATGTTACATGAAGAATAACAATCATGAACAAGAGAATTGAGTTCTTCGCAATCCAATAATCTTCATCGGCTATGGAATCATAACCCACTATTAGCATGCTGTGAGTTATCTCCGTAGTTCAAACCGGAAATCTCCCCCTCTAAATATTCCAAGGATGAAGGTGGATCACTAGATGTTGAGTCATGAACAACTTCATCGTTCACAATATCAATTGTGTCTGTGTTCATGGTCATGTATGTTTCTTTGAACTCCGTGAAGCTCAAATCAGCAAAGTCGGTCAGACCGAGAAGAGCGCTATGAGGTGAGTCTCTCTTTGCATTAGTCTCTGTGATATACTTCAAATTTGTAACAAATATGCCAAATTTCTTTGCCGTCTCTTCCAGATCACTGTAGACTCGACCATGTTCTTCCTTCCATACTTGAAATAGCTGTATAGCATCATCTTGATTAGGAAGCTTATCAAGTTCAGGACCCAAAAAGGAGGTGTACTTACTGGTTGGGATCTTAAAATTTGAGGACATACTTGTATGTGTTGGTTTCTTTTTCTGAATATGCAGAGAAGAAAATGAAGAACCGAAATGGGTTTGAGTTGTAGGAAAACTTTGTATGAAAAGATGTGTATTCCTTAAAAAATTGTTCCACGTATTTATAGAATGAGTTGAGATCTCAACCGAAAGAGAAAATGAAACTAATGTATAAAATAAACTTGTGGGTTTTGTTTATTATGGACTTTATAAAAAGATCCCAAGGTGGCCGACTTCCCATTTTAATAAAAATAATTATAAAAAATTAAAGATTAATATTTTATTAAAATTATTAAGAATGGTCCGCAATGACAATTATGACAACGATTTAATAGTGTTGTAGTGACATTCACAATGGAATCAAACAATAACTGTGGTGATTTTTTTTAAGCAAGGAATATATTGAAACAAGAACTAAGAGTTCTTAAACCTGGTTTCAAAAAATCGAGACAGCCCTCGACAAAAGAGAGATTACAAACCAATTGACCCTACGACAAATAACACAAAGGATCTTTGCTAAATTCATAGAAATTGCAATTGGGATAAGTAATTTCGCCAATAAACGACCATTTCCAAATTGTAGTCTTGATGTTCCAAACAATATCGCTAACAATCCATTTATCTTTTCGGAAAACAATCTCATTCCTAACAATCCATAAGTTCCAACAAATAGCCAACCAAAATAAACCTTCCTTTCCTCCTTTCACTTTCTTATACTTACAATTGTAGAACCACCACATAAAACACCCTTTTATATCCCCTCCTTCATACTCCGCGAAACCCACCCAATCCGACATCTCTTTCCAAATAAACTTTGCAACACTACAGTGGATCAACAAATGATCTAAAGATTCAACGCGCCTTTGGCACATTACGCATAAACGAGTCTCATTTGTAATATTAATACCTCTTACCTCTAACAAGTCCCTTGTCGGTAATCTGTTAAGAAAACTTCTCCACCCGAATGCCTTAATTTTGTACGGCATATCCACCTTCCAAACCAAATTTAGAGCATTATCAAACCTTTGAAAAGGGCCAAAAGGAGTATAATAAGAAACAATAGCGGAGTAACACAAACTAACAGAAAATTTTCGGTCTGGTTCAAGCAACCATTCCACACGATCCCTGCCTTCAACAGAGCCTACAGTATCCAGTAAAACCTGCTGCATTCTGCCAATATCCTCAGCACACTCAGGTTTGTTCGACTCGAAAGCAGGGATGCCATAGTCCCCCCACTGCCATCTTCCATCACTCCAACTCCTCATTCCGGCTACCGAGACGTCCTGAAGAAGAGATACCGCAAACAGCTTCGGGAACAAATCCTTTAAACACACTTCTTTATTCCAAAAACAATGCCAGAAAGATGTTGTGAATCCTCTTCCTAACCGAAACCTGCAAAAATTAACAAAACATTCCTCTCTTAATCTCTTTCTAATTGACAAGAGATCTTGCCCACCAAGAGGAAACATAATTTCTGAATTTGAAACTGCTTCCGCCTATAGGCACCTGCATCTCTATATCTCTGTATCTCGCGTTCAAAATCTTAAACCAAATAGAGTCCGACCCCTCTAGAATCCTCCATCTCCATTTATAGAGATGGGCCAAGTTAAATTCTTCAATTCATTTAATGCCAAGACCACCGTTCTCAGTCGGTAAACAAATATCACTCCACTTAACCCAATGTATCTTTCTTTTTTCCTCCAAACCCCCCCCCCCCCCCCCCCCCAACAAGAATTTACTTTGAAGCTTAGTAAACTCCTTGGAAATCTTCACCGGAATTTTATAAAAGGATAGAGTAAATATGGATAGAGAACATAAAACCGATTTAAGGAGTGTGATTCTCCCTCCATAGCTTAGAAAGCGACCCTTCCAACTAGATAACCGTTTTTTCCATCTATTTAAGAGCGTCTTCCAAGTCGATATTCTTCTAGGATTAGATCCTATAGGAATACCAAGAAAAGAAAACTCATCACCTTCAATGCTACAAGAAAGAAAAGAAGTGGAGCCTCAATGAAATTGGTACTAACATTAATACCAATAACCTTACTTTTGTGATAGTTAATTCTGAGGCCCGAAACCAACTCAAAAGCCCTCAAAATGACTTTGATTGCCCACAGTTGTTTCCAACTCCCCTCTCCCACTAATAAGTATCATTCGCAAATTGGAGCGAATCAATCATACATTTTCCGTTCATAATGAATCCTTCATATTCACCATTCTCCACCGTCTTCCTAACAAGACCCATTAATCCCTCCGCCACCAAAACAAAGAGAAACGGGGAAAACGGATCACCTTGTCTCAATCCCCTCTCTACCTTAAACTGTGGTGACTTTTTGATGTTGATCTTTTCATTTGACAATCTTTTCTCTGAATACCAGAAACTTTTTATCTTAATTTGTTTATTTATAATATTTTGAAAATTTAAAATTTATAGGTGTCATGATTTTTTTAGAGACATAGTCATATGGTTCTACCTGTTCAATAACTATATAATTTTGTTATAGAGACCACTTTATTCAACTAATTATCCGCTTTAGTCTGATTTACCCATGCATTTCGACCAATGACAGTGTGGTTCGACCAATAAACCAGTGACCTAATATTCTAACCAATTTGATTACCGGTATGGTTTTTAAAACATTGATTATGAAAACAATTTTAGTGTTGTTGTACTGGCCTTCACAATGGCATCAAACAACAATTGCGATAATCTTTTAAAGTTGATATATTCATTTGATTATATTTGCTCTGAACACCAGAACCTTTTTATCTTTGTTTAAGGATAACTTAGATTTTTTAATTTGGTGATGCTCATGATATATAGATTAACTTAGATTTTTATTTTGTTATAATTTAAACCACAGGAAATATCATCATATCACGCACATCACATAGAACCACAAAGTGGATCTGCTCAGGCGTTGAGTCAATCACAACCATAATGGTACTTCTTATGATATGTGTGTGAACCATGTGAAATATTTTTATCACTTATTTTCTGCTTAAGGGGTCTGAGTACTTCTTTAAGTGAGAATATAGTCTTGTTATTTTTTACTTTGATTTGACATCAAGTGATTTGGATTGTTTGAAAACTCCACATTTATTTTATTCTATAAAGAAGAATTCAACTATAGATCGTGGGGGTGATTATCAACATATGTTACTCGTTGAATTGGGTTCAAGGAAAGTTGTTGGGGAACTCTTTTTCTTTTATGAATTGGGAAGATGACCCACTATAGTGCTTTGGCGAGTTAAGGTGTGTGTGGTTTCTCGATTTGGCATACCTTCAGCTCTGTGTTGGTCCTTCGTATGCTCTTTTCATCATGAGTCTTTAAGTTACCTATCTTGATTGTTGTTCTGGCTAGTGGCATCTTTGGGAAGGTGGTTTACTTGTAATCATTGGTTTTGTTGCTCTTGGTGTTTGGTGGTAAGTGTTCTGAGCCGTCCTCAAGGATCAAAAGGCGATGGCCTGGTTACAAAGCAAGAAATTACCACATAAATGATATGTAGACCTTTTTCCCCTTTGTCGCAGAGTATCCCTTGCGAGAATACCATGATAATCTCCTGAATCAATTATATAGTTGACCGTATTCCACGTCGTTCCATACGCGTCTAGTTACCAACCATTTTCCCTATTTGAAGAGGAAAATGTGCCACTTCACATGTGTCAATTACTTTCTTATTCAAACTTCATTTTTCACTCTCTTACTGACTTCAACGTTGGAGTGCTAACTATGCAGGTCAACCCCCTCACTACCGCATCAAAAGCTCTAAATCACCACGAGAAATAGTGAATTCATCATTTTCGGTAGAATCTAGTTCAAGAGCAAATTATTGACGTTGTTTGTGGGAACTGGCTTCTAATTCCTACAATTTTCCACAATCTAACGTTTCTCGATTCAATTGAATCTCCTCTGACAGAAATCTAGATCTCCTTCAATTGAAGTGCAAATATCTATTTCCTGATCAATTATATCAAGTTTAGATTCAAAGTCTCCTCCATTGGATCTGTCAATGGCGTCGGATTCCAAAACCACTAGCTCACCAACCAACAGAAAGCCATTATTGTCGTTGAAGTTGTCAAGAATCATTCGCATCCTCCTCAAGGGATGCACAATCAAGTCTTAACAATGCCTCCTTCTGTTCCCCATCGCCAAAATTTGTCCAACCTATGGCAGATCAAGGAGCATCTCAACCTCCTCCATTCACTTGATCTCCAGCACAGTTCCAACTAGGTGAACCTTAACTCAAACTTCCGCTACCGCCTACAATGTCAAGACAAGAAACATTTACTCACTTTCAAATCTTGCAGGCTAATCTTGGCTTGTAGGGAGCCAACAAACTGTTGAACAATGTTTTACTAATGGTTCAACAACACAACTTCTAGGCCTTGGAAGAAAGGTTGTCTCAGATTGAAAAAAGTTTACACAATGTCAATTTGAGAATAAACACTATACAAGAGGTGCCTTCGCACAAAACATCCATTCTTGAGTCGAGAAGGGATCCATAAAAGGTTTAGAAGTCTTAAAACTCTCGATGAGAGATACATCATTCCCCTTCCCCTATTCCTGGAAGAAGGAGTGGGAGCCACGCTCCTCTTGAAGTTCATCGTCCTAGAATGAAGGAAAGGTCTGGAGAAGAAGCCTTCGTCTAGTCGCGGAGGAGGAACCCCCTCTCCGATCGCATCTTAAACAATAGAATCCCAAAGTCACTAGAGAAGCCTCTAAATATCCTGAGTTATAACGGGACTAGAACTCAAGATGAGCATGTTGAACATCTAGATGACTGGATGAACTACTATCATGCCAAAGGAGATAAGAAGTCCAAGCTCTTTCCACTAACCCTAAATGAATCATCCTAGCCTGTTGCATGTTCCTTCCAGACGTAAGCAAAGATTATTGGTGTGACATGTGCAAGGATTTCAACGCCCATCTCACCACCAAAAAGTGCTAACCAACCACCATGGTCGTGCTTAGAAGAGTTACAAAGGGTAAGAAGGAAACCTTGCATTTGTATATTTATAGTTTCACCAAGGTGGAGGTAGCTATTGGAGGCTCAGATGAAAGCCAAAAGTGATGGATCTTTAATAAGGGCCTTGTCCAAACTGCTAGTTCTTGTAATAATTTAGGGTGCAAACATGCCCACGGTATCAAGGATTTGTGGAGTAGGCTGTAAAACTACATCAATTACGAATAAAATCTTCTGGTCGATGGGGGTAGTCAGATCCTATGGAATGATGGACTTAGTCGGCCATCAAAGAAAGGCTTTGGGTGGTGCAACGAAGAAAGAGAACGCAGACCCCACCCAAGGCTCGATGCATATACTCCCTTAAACACTTCTCGAAAGAGAATCTTGAAGCAGTGTGCAAACATGTAGTTTAAAGAACTCGGGATAAGGAACCAATATTCGGCAGGGATTTTGGATTGAGTGATAAGCCCAAATATTGTCGTTTCCACAAGAGTCACTGTCACAACACCAATGATTGCATCCAAATGAAGGATGTGATTGAAGGGTTAATCAAGAATGGGAAATTTTCAAAGTATACCAAGGACGACAAGAGGGGTCGAGAAAACTCTCCCAAGATGAAACAATCCCAGAGAAAATCGTTGAAGTCTTGGCTGGGGGAAAAGCTAAAAAGGTGAGCAGCGCACAAGATGAACGACACAAGGGAAAGCGTGAATGCATCACTTCCATAACAAAAGGCTCCTCATGGGAAACAAACCCTTCCAAGAGCACAACAAAATAAAAGATTGTTGGACCGATGGTCATTGGCATGAAGGAAGGAAACACTTTAAACACGAACCCAGAAAAATCGATCCTTTAATTTCGAGATAGCGAGGAGATAGGGGGTTCATGAAACTTTCCCTTTGGTATTACTTCAAACTTTGACATCTTGCGTGACATCATTTACTCAGATCTCTTTGAGAAGATGGTGATAAAGAAGAAGAAGTTGTGGCCCTACGAGGGGTTCGATGTATACGATTTTGACAGCAGAGTAACCCATCCTTGGGGATACATCGAACTAATGGTCACCATATGAGAATGGAGGGATACCAAGACCATTGATTCCCGATTCATGGTAGTCCTTTGCAGAACTATCTACAATTGCATCCTAGACCAGTCTTTCGCAATAACCTTAGTCGCAATGGCTTCCCTAATGTACCTCAAGCTCAAATACAACAATGGACCAGAAAGAAGGTGAGGGTAAACATATGGAAATAAATGTGGCCTCCTTGATTGAACATCTAAATGGCATGGCTAACCGACCCCTACAAGTAAAAAGATCATCTCGACCAGGCGAGCAGAAGTGGTTTATCTAGATAAAGTCGATAACAAAACTACCACTAATATTGTGGCCAAGAAGTGACGGCGTTGCCACTTGGTTATGTTAAATTCCAGTTTTGTTTTAAAAAAGAAGACAAAAATGATCATAATTTATTATAATAGTTTAATTTAAGAAAAAAGTGGTTTTCTCAATAAACTATATATTTTCCTTTTGTGATTATGAAATGTAACTATGAGTATGGGGTACGACCGAGAGTTTAAAGCTCTGCCACAAAGACTTAGGCGTGTTGTCACAAATTCCATTGTTGTATCACTAAAGCAATCAAAACTACATGATGACAACACATACACACAAACACATATACAAAGAAATAAAGCAAACCTAAAAATGCAAATAACTAGTTCAACCCATCTCGGTAGCTACCCACCACAAAGTTCATGGTGGGTCTACCAATGCGTCTACCTCGAACTAGGTTCTCACTTTAGGAAAGAGGTACTGATCCTTGGTTGAGTATAGTCCCTAGAGACGTTCAATAAACTTAGAGCAAAACTCGGAGAGAAAGCTAAGTCAATGAAAAAATAACCCAGAACCAATAACAATGCCACATATCTGGTAAAATATGAATAAATAACAAACTGAAGTATATATATACATTGTACATATATAAAGAAAACAAAAAAAGGCAAATTAACTCTTCAAAAATGAAAGAAAACAAAAGCAATCTCTTTACAGATAGGTAACAGCAAAAAAGGCAAAGTAACACTTCAAGAAACCTTTATAGTCCCCTCAGGCAATGAAGGTTGTACGATCCACTCACACTACCAATAGTTGAGATCTTTTCAAAAATAGTTTGGGAGTAGTATAACACTCCAAATAAGGAGAAACAACATAACTAGCTACTGAATAAAGGTATGTAAATCATTCCCAACATTACGTTATGACTTTCAAGAGAGGCATTTAATGTCGCCATTCCCGAGAACAGTAGCGTCCCATCAAGGACGCCAACATCTGCGGATCTTCGGTGGAAACGGTTATGGGTCGTTCACAAGAAGTTACCCACATGAATGACAGGTAGACCCTTTTCCCTTGTGTCACAGATGTGTCCCTCATGAGAATACCAAGCTAAAATCCCGAATCAATCAAACGGCTGACCACATCTCACGTCGTTCCACATTTGTGTAGTTACCAACCATTCTCCCTATTTAAAGAGAAAAACGCGTCACTTCACTTGTATTCAAATCTCTTCTCATTCAAACTTTACTTTTCACTCTCTTACTGACTTGAGCATTGGAGTGTTAATCTTATAGATCCACCCTTCCTCCAGCGCATTAGAAACTCTAAACTACTCCTTCTCAGAACGGAACTGTAAGCAGTCCCGATCCTATCTTCTTTTTGTTTTTTATTCCATGTTTTAGATTTTTTTTGTTCTTTAGAGCATTGCCGCTACCTGAGCATCTTCCTTAAAATTTTTACTATGTATTTGTAACTGTTGTGAATTACGACAACATTCAATATAAATTTGTGAGGAAAAGAACAGTAGCAACCAAACTAAATGGTCTACAACAATATACTCAGAAATTTGTTACAAGAGATTACATATCAGTTACAAAAAAATAGCCTTCAGAGTTCCCATGAACAACCCCCTATTTTCTACCCAAGTGTTTCCCAATCTCTCCAACTACTAATATAAGAATCACTCAAACCCAAGATATTTAGAAGTATTATTCAATCCCCTTAGATAACTCCAAAGGTTTCCCAAAAACCTTTGTCTTTCTAAGTTTTCCCTTGGAATTCCCAAAACCGTTATTTCTCCCTTTTTTCCCTAAAGTTCTAAATTTGTCACACTGTATTAACATAAGAGTACATATTTATAATAGCTTAAATCCACCAAATTCATAACAAATCCAAAGCATATCTCATTAATGGTTAAAATAAAAGATATCATTATAATCTTATAATATTTCTCAAATATTATAAATATCTTATAATATCTCTTAGAATATTATATATATATATATCTTATAATATCTCTTAGATTATTATAAATATCTTATAATATCTTTTTATATTAATTTATATGATCTCTAAATTAATATAAAATATTCTAACATTAATGAATGGATCAACGAACCGAATCGACCGAGTTGATATCCGTGAATCGCTCAGACCAGACTACTTTTTGGCTTCCTGATTTTTGGTAATCTCGAAACATGTTTTTTTTCTCTTCATCAACACAGGTTTTAAGGCATACTTCAACAATCTCCATCTTGACTTTAAACCGTGTTGATACTAATTTAACCATCAACAACATTACTGCTCTCTACCATGTTGAAACTCTAATCAATAACCTTGATCAAATTCAAACAACCCTTGAATCTTGATCTTGCCACTTGCATCCACTTGTTTCCAATTACCCTTTTTTGCCTAGGTAATTTAACAAGACCAAAAGTATGATTTTTCAACCACCCTTGACTCTACCTCACTACTATGAAAAACCCATTTAACAACGGTTGGGAATGACATATAATGACGCGGGCGAAGGCGTTGTTATGTAGATTGTCGTTGTAAGTTCGCTGTTTCTACAACGGCCTGGAAACCGTTGTTGTATTCTGGAAGTGCGTACTACTACGAAAAACCCATTTAACAACGGTTGAGAATGACATATAATGCGGGCGAAGGCGTTGTTATGTAGATTATCGTTGTAAGTTCGCTGTTTCTACAACGGTCTGGAAACCGTTGTTGAAAGGCAGGACGCATGCCATATATCACAACGGTTATGATAATAAACCGTTGCGATACATACACTTAGGTTCTGGGTTCGAAACCCATCAGTAGAGAATTTATATAAAACATAAATTACTTATGATATCGGTTACAATATATAACCGTTGTTGTAAGTACCCTAAGTTTATTATATTAAATGTAGATTGCTTGTTTTCCAAACACCTCACTAAATAAATATACATGGATTAAATTTGATGAAGATGTCTATAATCTGCAAATTAAACTGTTCTTGAATACCAACTTAAACAAACCAATGTTGTTTTCTGATTGCATTTGTCTCATCGTGCATTTCACGCTCTTTTACATATATTGTGGTTTATTGATCTGACTCCTTCGATATATCGCTATCTTCGATTATAGTTAAATTTCCATAACAAGACATTGGATAATTTGCCTCATCTTTGATTTAACTATATTGGAAGATGACGATGCATCTAAGGAGCCAGATCATTATACCATAATCTATATATAAAAGAACGTGAGATAAATTATGAGAGGCATGCAATCAGAAAACAACATTGGTTTGTTTAAGTTAGTTTTCAAAGACAACTTAATTTGCAGATTATAAGTATCTATGTCAAATTAACTGAATGTATTTTAAGTGAGGGTTAGTGAAACAAACAATCTACATAGAATATAATATACTCAAACAAAATTCTATACCAGATCCAGATATTATAAACTCATATAATACGCTTGCTACCACCAGCAAACTTTAAGTGATGGTTAGTTAAACAAACAATGTAAATAGAATATGATAAACTCAAACAACATTCTATACCAGATCCAGAAATTATAAACTGATATAATACGCTTTCTTCCACCAGCATCATCACCCTGTATCATCCCCTTAACCTGAAAGGAAACAAAGCAAACTTCAAAAATGAGCATCCTCGGTTGAAAACAAACCCTAAAACCATAATCCAGTGATGAGTAAAGAGAGGAACAGGAATAACGCACCTTTTAATGAAACTAATTGCGGAACAGGAATCAATTATGATGTTGAACTAGTTTGGGAAGCCATGAAAAAGAAATATAAGGAGGAAGAAGCTTACACAAAAGCTTCATACTTCTTATACTTCTTTTCATTGCTTCTAAAACTAGATAAAGTTTGCTTACACTGTTGTTTCTTCATTTACTAACATCTTGTTCGTGATGCTATGAAAAAAAAGTACAAGGTGGATGAAGTTTCCATCATAGCTTCATGTTTCTTATGCATTTTTCCATAGCAACACAAACATTATGAAGTTTCCAAAGTATGGTCTTTGTTAAGGTAGTGAAAACGAATCTGAAAAAATGAGAACAATCAACAAAAACAACATGCAACAAACGAGATAATGGGAAATATCTAACAATAGATGGAAGAAGAAGAATACCTTAATGTATGAAGCACAAGATTCACGACTAATGGTGAAAACGAAGAGAAAAAATGGGTTATAGGGTTTCACTTTGAAGGCAACGGCGTTACTGTCAATTAAGTGAAAGTTATTTCGCTTATATATGGGTAAACTATTTCACAACGGTTAACAATAACAACCGTATAGATATGTATTTATTTATTATAAATATATCACTACAGTTTACCAGAATAACCATAGTGATAACCCTTTTATCTGTGAATTTTAAAATAAATAAAAACCGTATACATAGGTATTTATTTATTATAAATATATCACTACTGTTAACCAGAAGAACCGTAGTGATAACCCTTTTATTTATGAATTTTAAAATAAATAAAAAAGAAAATGTGCGCCTTAACTTCTAACTTAATGCATATGCAGTATAAACATCAACAATGTAATTCACAATGCATCTGCAGTTTAAACATCAACAATATAATTCGAACCCTAATTTAACTATTGCATTTCATAACAAAGTAAATATTAAACATAAAGGAGACGGTGTTTGTGTAAGGGTTGTTTCAATAGATAAATTGATATATATACTTGGTGTTTAAAATACATAAAAAGAAGCTTCAATTTGTAACAACGGTTTTGAGAAATATCCGTCGTGATATCCTTATTATTTTTTAGTTAAATATTAATAAAACTTAAAAAGGGAGCATTTACATCAAAGGGATAAACTATTTGAGGGCTATGAGGTTCGAACCTATGATAGCTATATTGTATCACCACGATTTTCATAAAAACCGTTATTATACCCTTGAGATTTCTAATTAAAATAATGCGCGCGCATCCAGTACGCACTATAAGAACGGTGTATAGGATGCCGTTGTAAACCTGGCGTTGTTGTTTGGCCGTTTTGTAGTAGTGGCGCGTTATATTGCAACGGTTAGGTATTTCAACCGTTGTAATATATATTAACTATCACAACGGTTATGAGTATCAACCGTTGTCATATATATTAACTATCACAACGGTTATGTGTCTCAACCGTTGTGGAATGTACCCTTAGTTTATTAAATACAAATATATATTGCTTGTTTTACCATGCACCTTATTAAAGAAATACAACCATTAAAATTGGTAAAGAACTATATAATCTGAAAATTAAACTGTTCTTGAAAACCAACTTAAACACACCACTGTTTTCCGAATTGCATCCATTTCATTCCGCATATTTTATGTTCCTTAATATAAAATTTATGGTTTAATGGTCGGTTTCCTTCAATCCATCGATATCATTTATTATAGTTTACCTCATCATCGCCAAAAATCATCGCGATTTTATCATCATAACAATCATGATCTTAACAACCACGATGATTAGTGACGACGATGACGTAAACTATAATAAAAGATATCGATGAAATGAAGCAAACAGACCATTGGACCATAAATTTTATGTTAAGGAACATTAAATGTGCTGAATGAAATGGATGCAATTCGGAAAACATTGACATGATAAAGGTTGGTTTTCAAATATATCTTAATTTTCAGATTATAAGTTTCTATATCAATTTAACTGATTGCATTTTCAATAAAAGGATAGTGAAACAAACAATATACATAGTATATAATAAACTAAATTTCATATACAATATCAGAATGAATTCATATATATGTACCTTATCATAATGAATTCATATATATGTACCACCATCATCATCACCATGTGAAACAAACCCTAAGAAGTGGGAAGCAATGAAGAAAATTAGTTAGTATTCAATTTAACTATATACAATATACATAGTATATAATAAACTAATGTTCTATATCAATTTAACTGATTGCATTTTCAATAAAAGGATAGTGAAACAAACAATATACATAGTATATAATAAACTAAATTTCATATACAATATCAGAATGAATTCATATATATGTACCTTATCAGAATGAATTCATATATATATATGTACCACCATCATCATCACCATGTGAAACAAACTCTAAGAAGTGGGAAGTAATGAAGAAAATTAGTTAGTATTCATAACAAAACAATCAAAAGTTGAAACAAAACCCTAAGAAGTGGGATTGTACCATTACAATGAAGTTCACCTTGCTTGTGAAGCATTGAAGTCGAATCTGCACAAAATGAGAACAATCAACAAAAACAACATGGAGCAAATGAGATAATGGGAACTATCTAACAAAAAGATTGAAGTAGAAGAATACCTTATTTTCCATAAACAATATGTACATTACGCTTGCTACCGCCAGCATCATCACCATGTTCATCTAGTTTTAGATTCTGCAAGAAGAAATACAAGGAGGAAGAAGCTTAAATCAAAAGCTTCATACTTCTTGTATTTCTTTTCACGGATTCTATAAAAAGATGATGTTTGCTGCCAAAAGTGGGTGCTAGGGTTTCGCTGTGAAGGAAACGGCGCTACTGTCAATAATAGAAAGTTAATTCCTTTATATAGGTAAATATTTCACAATGGTTTTCTAAAATAACCGTAATGATAAGTATATATATTATTTTAATAATATCACAACGGTTAGTTATATTAACCATAGCCATACCCCTTATAATTGGTACAAGGTTTGACTCTAGGCAACAACATTTTTCTATAATTACGTAAAATAGAAAAATGTTGTTGCCTGGAGTCGAACCTTGTACCAAGTATAAGGGGTATCGCTACGGTTATTATTACTAACCGTTGTAATATTATAACCCTTGCTCTTCCCGGAGTAGAGAACACTCTGGCCATAATGATTTAAAATTTTCTCAGTTTTTCAAAAAATATCGTTCCAGAATATCAACCATTTACAAGTTATCATCATTGTAAGCATTAAACTATCAGACTTTTCATCTTCAACCTCATCTATAAATAGACAACTTTACATTTCTTCAAAATATATTCTTCGTAACAATGAGTTCTACAAATGAGAATGCTAGAAACATCATCAATAAGGAACGTCAGGCGCTAATTGAGGAGGTCCAACTAGCGGCCAACGTCAGGGATGCCTTAAGGGTGAGGAAGGATAAGAAGAAGAAGAAGAAGCTGAAGCAGAAAAAGATAAAGAAGAAAAGGAGGAATGTTTATTATGATTCCGATGAGGGGAGTGATGAGAGATGTCTGGATTATGAAGATGCATTTGCAACTATGGGCTCTGACATTGATAAATATATGTAATATGATTATCCATGTTATCTTCTTAATGGAATCTTAATAAAATGTTATTTTATATATGCTCATCTCTTACAGTTTTATTTTTAAAGTTATATATACTATTCTCTTGCACTTAAAAACACTAACAAAAGAAATAAAATATATGTTTAAAAGAAAAACGAAGATGAATTTTGAGTTTTGAGGTTAAATCCCCGTAACACTAATAAAAGAAATAAAATATATGTTTAAAATATAAAAATATGACAAAAAATATAGTTGCCGGGAATCGAAACTTGTTACATGTATTACAACGGTGTTTTAATACAAGCGTGTTTAAAATGTAAAAATATGGAAAATAAATGTAGTAGCTGAAAATCGAAGCTTGTTACACAGCTTGTATTACAACGGTTCTTTAGTACAACCGTTGTCAAATATGGCGTTATAAATTTTTTAGCCTATTACAACACTGTGATACGAATCCGTGGTAAACCTGGCGTCGTTAAATGGGATTTTCCTAGTAGTGCCTGTTTTCAAATGCCTCCCTGAAGGTTCTTCTTTTTGTATTTTGCAGTCCTTCAGCAACATTCAAAACATAATATCCAAGGCTAGCATAACCGTCCCTTTGGGTTGCGACAATAACCCTTCTTACCTTATCATGAGTCAAATGATAATCTGAGATCTCTGTAACCGTTCCCTCACTACTGCTAGCATCCATAGTAGGAAACTCCATCTTAAACTGAGTTTTCTCCGTTATAGTTTCTGACAGGTTTCTCCCTTGGTTTTCGCTATTCTCCCTATAAAGAAATTCTCTACCAACCAAGTAAGTTGTTTTAACCTCAGCTCTTCCCCAATAACTCAATAACAATTCAGCGGTAACATGCATTTTTATCCCTTGATTTCTGCAAAATTCATTATACTCCTATGAAACTTTCTCAAGGCATTCATAACGCCTTAAACTCAAATCCCATAGTTCTTTCTTGTCATGAAAGTTTGCACTAGTTAACGATGAATGAATAACAACATGTGAACCTTCTAAAATATATTGACCACACATTTTATACCCTTTAGCAATAATCAATTCATCACGCGAAATCTTCAACACTCCATGTTCAACTCTCGTACAATAGCCTAGATCATCAAACATACTTATAGATAACAAATTTTGCTTGAGTTCTGGAACATACCTCACATTGTGAATAAGAAGTTCATGATCATTAAACATTTTAAATCTGACAGTACCAATACCATGAACCTTGCATGCCTTATTATCACCAAGGCGAACTACTCCACCTTGCACCATCTTCAAAGTTTCCAAGTATTCTATTCTTGGACACATGTGATAAGAGCAACCTGAGTCAATGACCCAACTATCTTTAGCTTCCAAACTAGATACTACTAGTGCACCGATATCCTCATAACTTTCCTCACCCAAGGCAACTGCAGCTTGAACAAAATCTTCATTGACATTTCTCTCAGGACAATCCCTTTTAAAGTGAGTGATTTTCTGACAATTAAAACACTTTACCTTTGACTTGTCAAACCTCTTTGACTTGGACATCCCTTTACGCCCACCTCCTCCTTTTGACACATTTAAGCCTTCACCACTATCTTCAATCTTCAAATCTTTCGGCTTTGACAATTCTTTGGATTTCACCGCCGTCTGGACTTCATCCAAATTAATAGTATCTTCCTTACCATAAAGAAGGACATCCTTAAAGTGCTCAAAGGATACGGGTAATGAACTCCACAGAAGCAAAGCCTTGTCCTCATCATCAATCTTCACATCATTATTCTGAAGAACATCAATAATCTTATGAAATTCTGTAAGCTGCTCAACTATGAATTTGTTCTCCATCACTTGGAATGAATAGAGTTGCTGTTTCAGACACAACCTGTGAGCCAAAGACTTTGTTAAATATAATGATTCAAGTTTTGTACACATAGCAATCGCAGTTTGCTCCCTGGCGACTTCTTTTAAATCTAATCCCCGAGGCATGAGATAATGGTACTCCTGGCCTTATCCACCATCTCAGTCTTCTGTACCTGTGTAAGCCCTGCAGGCATCAATGCTTCACTCTTCAAAGCATCGATACACTTCTCTTGAAATAAAATTGCTTGCATCTTAATTTTCCACAACCCGAAGTCGTTGTTACTGAAAAATTTATCGATCTCCCATCTAACCATGGTGCTCACATGTAAACAATACCCCTTTGCTCCACGCTCAGCGCACCACTTGTTGTGAACTACGACTACATTCAATATAAATTTGTGAGGCAAAGAACAGTAGCAACCAAAATAAATAGTCTACAACAATAATATTCCGTACACAGATAATATAACAGAATAAAGCGAGAAAAAGACGAAGGTTTGTTTACCCAGTTCGATCAAACGATCTACTCTGGAGGAGAGAGCAGCTCTCCAATTCACTATACTCAAAAAGTTGTTACAAGAGATTACAGATGAGTTTTAAGAAAATAACCTTCAGAGTTCCCAAGAACACACCCCTATTTTCTACCAAAGTGTTTCCCAATCTCTCCAACTCTCAATATAAGAATCACTCAAACCCAAGATGTTTAGAAGTATTTCTCAATCCCCTTTGATAACTCCAAACGTTTCCCAAAAACCTTTGTCTTTCTAAGTTTTTTCTTGGAATTCCCTAAACCGTTATTTCTCTGTTTTTTTTGTTCCTAATGTTCTAAAATTGTCACACTTTGACAACAGAAGAGATACATATTTATAATAGCCAAAATCCACCAAATCCATAACAAATCCAAAACATATCTCATTAATGGTTAGAATAAAAGATATTATTATAATCTTATAATATCTCTCAAATATTATAAATATTTTATAATTTCTCTTAGTATATTATAAATATATATCTTATAATATCTCTTAGAATATTATAAATATATATCTTATAATATCTTTTAGAATATTATAAATATCTTATAATATCTTTTTATATTAATTTCTACGATCTCCAAATTAATATAAAATATTGTAACATTAATGAATGAATCAATGAACTGAATCAACCGAGCTCGATATCCAACCGCTCGGACCTGACTATTTTTGGCTTCCTGATTTTTGGTAATCTCAAAGCATGTTTTCTATTTCTTCATCGACAAAGGATTTAAAGTATACTTCAACAATAATTAAAAATTATAATTTAATAAAATTAAATATATTGTCTACAAGATTGGGATAACTAATTATATTAACTAAATCGTAAATAAATTTTCTGTAAACTAGTCAAAAGAATAGACGTATGGAGTGAGTTTTCCTTTGCATAGTCTTGTTTTTATTTATTATTATGTAGAATCCATAGTCTTTTTTTACTAATAGAATGCATAGTCTTATTTTATGATGATTAATAAGAAATCTTAATTTATTCAAACATTGATTTGTTATTCTACATGCTCATTGTAATCGAATAGACGGTAGCTTCCAAGAAGAACAATGATCATTTTTATCTTATACTTCTACAAATTGGAGGTCACGAGTTTGAACCCTCACAAAGACGGAATAATATTTCATTTTGATAAAATTGATCTAACAAACCAATCATTAATCCAACTATGTATAATCCCTTAAATGAAAAATATTCTCTCATATTTCAAATATAAAAGAGATGTGGAAATTCAAATACAATAAAATATTTGTTGTTTTCCTGAAATTATAGTAATAAAAGTAACACTTGACATAAATATTTTTAATCTTAGAGTAGTTCTTACATAATTTTCAAGTATAAGTCACTTTAAACTTATTTAAAATATAACATAATATGAAACAATTTTTTACGATGTCTATATACTTTACTACTATATTTTTTATATAATATCAAATAATAAACTAATGACAAATAACAAAATACTACACAAAAGAGATAAGAGAACTCAAACGCAATAAATTTTTTTTATCTTATTTTGGACAAAATGGTCTAATAAGCCAATCATTACTCCAACTATGTATATTCCCTTATTTTAAGAATATTTCTCTCAAATTATAAAAATAAAAGAGATGTCAAAATCCAAACACACTAAAATATTTTTTGTTTTCCTGAAATTATAACAAAAAAAATAACACTTGTAATAAATGTTTTTAATCTTAAAGTAGTTATTACACAATTTTCAAATATAAGTCACTTTAAGTTGATCTTAAAAAATAATATAGTATGCAACAATCTTATAAAGTTCGACAAAATAGAAATAAATTTTATAAAGTTATTGAAAGTTTTATTTGATAATAATTATAAATAAACTTTTAATATTATTTAACACTAAAAATAAATACATATATTTAAAAAATTAAAGTAAAATATCTAAATAAAAGATAAGTGCAAAAAAGTATTTCAATATAAAAGAGATGTGGAAATTCAAATACAATAAAATGGATGAAAGTAGCTGGTAGGAGAAGAGGGAAACTCTGGAACAATATATCCGGCTCTAACTGCAGCAAATATCGGGGAGACACAACTACCCTCTTCATTACGGAGTTTGACGATGCATGGAAGGCAAAAGATCTATACCTTGAGTTCTCAAAGTTTGGTGATATAGATGAAGTTGTCATACCTCCCAGAAGGGACAAGTTTGGAAGAAGATTCGTATTCGCAAGATTTCTCAACGTGGTGGAGGAAAGGATGTTGGCGACAAAACTGGACAACCTCTTTCTTGGCAACAGGAAGCTTCACGCCAACGTTCCAAAATTTGGAAGGAAGAAGCCATAGGAAGGAAGCAGACGGTTTGAAGCTGGGAGAGAAACTCATGCACATAGCAATAATGGTGCATCGAAACTTATGCACAACGGGCCCCAAAAGCACGTTAGAAGAACCGTTCACTCTTATGTGGACGCAGTCAGAGGAACTTCAAACCCTGCTAACAACTCTAACTTAATGTGTTTCACTCCAGACGACGACAACTTGGATAGATGCGCAAAGGCTTTTGTGGGGGAGGTTCTCACTCCCGGACTCGCTTATAGCATGAAGGACATTCTCCATGCAGAAGGTCTATTCACGGTAAGAGTAACCCCTCTGGGTGCAAACTTGTGCCTCCTCGAAGATCTGGTCGACGGTGAGGTCGAGACTTTGGTCAACGAAGACATGGCTTGGTTAAATAAATGGTTCAAGTCGGTGAGACAATGGAAGGAGACGGATATTGACCATGAGAGGCTCACTTGGATCTCTTGTTCGGGCATCCCTTGCCACGCTTGGACAAACAGCTTCTTCACCTTCCTCGCTTCTACCCTGGGAAGCTTAGTTGGAACAGATGACAGCACGAGACTTGGAGTTAGAATGGACAGGGCAAGACTGATCATTCGCACCAACTGTGCTTCCTTCATCAACGAGTCCTTCAACGTGACTATCAACGACAACAGCTTCAGAAACACCATGAAGGATGACATTCAAAGTTCTATGGAACTTCTAGAAAAGAAACGAGTCCCGAAGGGTAGGGAGGAAATTTCAAGCGGAGATGAAAAGGAGCTTAGCTCCGGCAGCGATTACGCCGGATCAGAGTCCGCAGGTGATCGAGTTATTGAGGAGCCCGATGTTTCAGTTGACATGGACAACTCCTCCAACGTTAGAGATACTTTTGGGCTGCAGTCTGATCTGGGGGCAAGACCTGAAAAACTAGCTTTGTCCGGTAGTAAGTTGTCAAGGGGAGACACATGCCTTTCGCCCTTGAATTCTTTAAGCCTTTTCTCTGAACAGGTGGCAGATGTAGGGTCAAGCATTAATAGGTCAACACCTACATGCTGGTCTCCTGCTTCAACGTCTGAGGGGAAAAGCAAGTCAACAAACTGTCTCTCTCAAGACCGCTGGTCCAAGGGAGGAAATGGAATTGGGCCCACAACAAATGGATTTGGGCCTACGGCGAATATACCAGGCCCACTCTCTTTTGATGAAGCTTGTTCACAAGCGAAGGGGGTGAAAGTGAGAAAGAAAAATGTTAAGCGAATTAGGGATTTGGGCAACAAAGGGGTCTCCAAACCATCTTATTTCGCGTGTCTCCTAGCTAGAAATGGAGGTGGTTCTAATCCGATTTGTACTTCGTCGTCTTCTGGGAAGAAATCTTCTCCCTCTCATTTCAGTTGTGGATGCAGGCACCTGGTCTAATGGAAACTGGGTCTGGAATCAATTACTTATTACAAGTGGAGACGTCATGATGCAGGATTCGATTGAAGAATTGCAGCAGTGGCTGGATGTTAAAAAACCTCATCAGCATGGTGCAGATACTTTCCATTGGCTGTGCGACAATGAAGAGGGCTACAACACCAGCTCTAGTATTGTTAGCTTTTTGGAGCACACTGCCACCTCCAGATTTGACGCAGCCACCCTTGAAGCGCCGACTTCTCTCTGGACTTTTCGGGCTCCGTCGAAGACCTTGATATTTGGATGGAGACTTCTGATAAATCGTCTCCCAACGAAAGACCTCCTGTTCAGCAGAGGAATTTTAACTGATAATCGAGACTCCGTGTGCGCTCTTTGCTTCAGGTATAACGAAACTTCCCAACACTTGTTCAAGCATTGTTATATTGCCAAAAACCTATGGAACAAGGTTAGATCTTGGGTCGGCAGGGAAAACTTGGAGGTTATCAATGATTTGGAAGATTTTCCTGCAGAGAGTCATAAAATCAACAATTCAGCAAAACGTTGCCTCTTAGGCTCTATTTGGTTGGCTACGAATTGGTGCTTATGGATAAATCGAAATGCTGTAATTTTTAAGGGTGTAGTTTTTAGTTTCACGGATTGTTTGTCTGCGATAATTCATTTTTCGTGGTTTTTGGCGGGTCTTACTTGTAAGCATGCTTACTCTCCCCCTTTCCTCGATTGGCATCACTCTCTTCTCAACTCTTGTAGGAGTTAGTGGTGTTATTCTCTGTTATCCTGTTTTCTTAGAGCATCCCTTTTGCTCTCATTAATATATTGCCTATTAAAATTTTTTTTTTTGTTTTCCTGAAATTATAGTGTTGCGGTGAAAATCGGATAACAAATTATTAATTAATTTGCATCAGTTTCTTTTACAACCGACTTTAATTTATCCAAAGGAAAGGTTCAAGATCGTTAGAAAAACCTAAAGGGGGGAGATCTAAGGTTCGGGGGTTGGTTACGCCTAGGGAAGGTATTAGCACCCTAAACGTCCGTAGTACTCTACGGGAGCCTTTTGTTTAATGTTATCTTATGTTTGCTAAAGGTTCTATGCTAAAAGTTTGAAAACCCTAGGGGTTAGTATCTAAGTATACTCGATAAAGCATCGCACTTTACGCCTACGTATCCTCGGGAATAGAATCAGAGTATGCGTAGTTCTACTTCTACTGAATGATTGCTTGTGGTCAATATTCAGAGGGGAAATGAGTACAAGCTCATTGTAGAGTTTAGGAACTCTCTAAGTCTAGTTGAAATGGGCCTATGTTGAGGTTTAGTCAATAGGGGAAAGTGATAAATTCATTATGATGAATATCACTAAGAGTTTAAGAACTCTTCCTAAAGCTAGTTGTAATTTCTATGGCTCTGATGAGGCCAAGAAACAAAGTTTCTTCCTAAGAGGTTACTTAGGCTAAGATGGGGGAAATGACTTTAAGAGTCAACACTATTCACCTTCCTTTGGAATAGGGGGAAAATCAGTCGATAACAATAAGATGATATAAAAGACATTGATATAATAGATAAATCAACATAAGCATGAGGATGGCAATATGTTTATGACAAGGATATGGATAAGATGGATATGATAAAAGAGTACATCAAGTATGCTTCAATCTTTAGGAAGACAAACATATAGGAATGATATACAAGACATAGAGAAGTGATATGAAAGATGATATTTAGAGCATGATAAAATTCATATAGAACCAAACATATGGCCAAACAACATGAATATATTATCTTAACAATTAAACAAGTCAATTTAATAATATTTCAAGATCAAAAATGTTCAAAGATGACATAAAAGACATGAATACAAATATGAGATTAAGATGAAAATCAAGATGTCAAAGCAAAGTGAGAATTGAACACATAATGATCAAACACATTAGATATATCATGACATAAAAGAAAATGCAATAAAACAATAATGAGTATTTTTAACTTAAACAAGAATAAAGGCCTCAAAAGTTAATATTTTACTAATCTCTTTTTATATTTGGAAAATAGATTTAATTAGAAAAATATAGCAAAAGGAATGGGATAAAAAGGGTAAAAAACAAGCAAGTTATGATACTTTGAAATAAAGCATAAATTAAAGAAATAACAAAACAAACTAGTGATAAAAAAGAAGGGAGAAGTGTTTCAAAGGGCAGGGACGTAGTCAACGCGAGCTGATGAATAACAGACAGCATGAATATATATATGAAAAGAAGGCGAAAAACAGGAAAATAAATAAAAGGACTGGGGCGAGGGGGATTCGAACCCCAGTCCTAAGGGTAGGCGGGGTAGTTATGTGCATGTGTGTGACCGTTGGGACGGCGTGTTTCATCCGGTCATAAACTAACTCCATGAATATATAAACTACCACGTTTCCTAAATTCTCAAATAACCAAAGCATGGACAGTCCTTAACCCTCAACCACAACAGATACAGCAGCCCAAAACATAACAACCATTTATCCATGCGAATTGCTTAAACATCCAAGGCATTTAATTTAACACACTAATGAACCAAAGCAAGGTAGAGCAAATAAACAAAGCATGATGATTTCAAATAAGTGGTAAAAGATTAATGGACAAACCATTCACTAAGATTGATAATACACATATCAGAAAAAAAAGACAATCGTGGGCAGGCATGGCAAGATGGAATCGTGTTGGTAGCACAACTTAAAAGTTAAACTTAACGCAAGTTAGCAGGCAGCATTGTAAAACAAACATGTGGATTATAAGTACAGACCAAGACTATGAATACTAATCCAAACAGTTTTTCAATCCTTATGACAAGTTTCTGAACTTAAGAAAACAAGCATATCACCAATTCAGTTAGCACAAACATTTCAAATAGAGGCATGGTATTTAGATGGTAGCAGCAGATAGCATTGTATCAAAGCAATATAAAATCAAGCATCTTTTTTTTTTTAACGCATACAAACTCCATCAAACTGATTTTTTAGACACAACAAATACAAACTTGGAAACAGCAGCAGCATTAACACAACAATCCTAAGGCATTCTAAGCATGTTGTTTATGAAATCATGAATAGTGAGAAAAAAAAACTCATCATACTGTCATGCTTTACAAACAGAAACAGAACTTTCAACAGTTATTACTTTGACAACAACCTAAACATCTATAAGGCAACATATGAGTAGTTGGAGCAATTTTCAAAACATGGACCTCACACACCGAGGCTGACAGAGTGAAAGGACTCTCATAAACACATTTTGACATTCATACTATCAGTATTCATAACTGCAATGATGCTAAGACAAAACTACATTGGAACCTAAAACCTCATACCAAAATCATAAGTGAACTTTAAAGCATCATGAAGCCAAAACAGGATTAATGTGGAAACAAATATGAGAAACAGACTTGCAAATTGCTACCATGTCAAAGATTAATAATAAGCTGAACTTAAAATGGTGTATGGTTCAGGTTTCAAACACACATGTTGACAAAGTTCACGTTAAAGTTGGCATAAATAGTACACATAATGGCAAGCATGTTCACAAATTGGAGATACATCAAATGACAATTTAAGGTTGGTAAACATATCCTAAACACCATAGTTTAACATGAAGGATATAGCAAGATGACTAAATGCAAGAGTGACAGCAGGTATCAATTTAACTTAACATGAGAATTGATCATAACAAAGCAAACAAATGATGGCAGCATAGATATTGGTGACAGAGGTAGCAACAATGTCAAATTGCTTAATGTGCATAACAATCATAGCAGTCTTGTGCCTATCACAAAGTGGCAGTTCAAAAACTCAATCCAATATATCAATCCATCTTGATTTCAGAGTGACAAAACAAACATTGTAGTGCACATCTAATAGGTCAGCAATCATAACTTTCTAAGGATTCAAAGATTGGTGCATACCATATGAATACAAAAAGGGCAACAAAAAAGAATCTACACAGAACCAAATGCTCATTAAACAAGTTTTCAAGCAAAAAGCAACAAGTTTGGAGTCACTCTTAAATCAGACATATACCCAAGAGGCTTTCTGAAATCACACAATTATATTCTTAATGCTAAGCATGACATGATGATGGCAGATATGTGCTTAGGGTATATCAAAGGAATGCATCACATAGGCATAAAGACAGAATAGATTTAACAAAGAAGATCATACATCTCATGAGTTATATACGCTACTTAGCAATCAAGGGTGATGACATAAGTGTGAACATGGCATGGTAATCGTGTGCACAACAAGATAGGAGCAGAAATGTATGACAAGTGTCAACAATGAGTCCACAAACAATGTTTAATTAGAGACCACATCAGCAGTTATGTCCACAAGCCGTTAGTTAACACTAAATACACAGATATTACTTTTCATATTAGCTCACATGACACAATAACTTAGAACTATAAATCAAAACAGCTGCATATTTCACACAAGTTAACAGTTCAGAACATCATCCTTAAGCACAAAGAAACAAACTTGGTTCCAAAGTACAAGATCATGCCGTGTCAGAATTGTGTGCATATCAAGATGTAGATAAATACATGACTACTAACAGTAAACCCTGTGACAGAGTAAGTTCAAAAATAGTTTCCATGCTCACAAACACAACTCAACAAGCATCAACATCTAAACAAAACTTTTAGATACAAGACAATGAGTTTAAGTACACAAACTGGTTATACATTAATGATGACAGAAAAAAAACACAAATGGCCAACACTTATCAACTCTTACTCATAATAACATCCAAACATCAAGAACAATCATAGGCTTGTTAGCACTTATACGCATCCCAGTTTTGACAGTATAACACAAAGTAAAACCACATAGACTTACAACCAGTTAGTGAACAAATCAAATGCATTATCATTACAATGAATTTCAGGCATAGTAACTAGAACAAAAAGGCAATGCAAATGCCTACCTCCATATATCAGCAAAGCAACCAAACCAAATCTTACTTTATGATATCATGCCATGGACATAAGTTTAAGCAGATTCAAATACGCATTGTCACATTATGGATGGATGAATAGCAACATCAAACACATTACACAAGCAGTTATGAACAGATATGATAATGTCAATAATACATGAGCAAGGATATTAAATAGGGAGAGTGTAGTTACCAAGTGGAGTATGTCCACTGCACCTTCAAGTGTGTACTGACCTCCTTTATGAAATAGCAAAAAAAAACTCCAAAGCAGACCTTCTCCTTTTCTTGCTCGTGAAAACTCAAAACTCAGAAACTTTTAGAGTGCTTTGTGAAAAATTGTTGGTGATTTGCACTGAGGCTGAACTCCTTTATATAGGCAGAGTGTTGGCTTGGGTCAGTCCAAGTATCAAACAGGTGGTGTGCTTAATAGGCGCCAACGGCTCTTTTGAAATTTCAAAATCGGTCCATGTCTTGGAGACAATTGCGCTGTGCAAGTTTCAGAATTACAGTGCTGAATCACAACTCCACGTATGTTTTCTGAGGTCTTTACTTGATGCTAGTAGGAATGGTATCGAATGAAGTAAAGGTTGGGGATAGCGTGAACAGATTGCAGACGACGGCAGTTGTATGCTGAAATAGGTATGTCTTCTCTGCACCATTTCTGCACCTTCACAGTCGAGCTTGGAAAGGAAAGGGCGTGGGAAGTTCAAAATAGTGAATTCGCGCCAACGGATTGAATGGTGGTGGGTTTGAATTGAATTGATGAGCTGATTTGAAATATGATATGTTGAATTCTTCTTCCTCATCCATGACTCCTCAGCACACGAGAGAGAAGAACAAATTTGGTTTCTTTTGGGTCTCCTTGGTGTCACGTGTCACACTCTCAAAGGTTGGAAGGAATGGTTGAAAAGTCAAACCCAAACACTCCATTTTCATGGGTTCAAAACAATAGCAAAGGTGAGCAAAAAGGCCACGTGAGATTGTTTGTTTTAACATGATTAATAATATAGTTAGTAAGCATGAAATGCTACTAATTAAATTAAAAGGACTAATCAAAAGGAATTAAATGGATAATTGACTTAGTTAACTAGAATTGACTTAAATAAGATTAATTTAAACTAAATAAAATAAAACAATCTCAAATAAAAATAAAAGGTGCCAATTTGAAATTAATCTAATCACATAGCAAATAAAAACTAAGATAAATATCAAATTAAAATAAAGAGAAAAATAATAAATAATAAATAACAAACAATAAATAGCAAAAGAAATTAGGGTAAAATTTGGGGTGCAACAGTTGCCCCTATTTAAATATCTTCACCTGATGACATGAGAGATGAAGATCCTCATGTAATCAAATGTGAAGGATATTTAAATACAGATAACCGAAAATTTTATCCTCAAATGCACACACATGCAATGCAACAAACATGATGCCAAGAAGATGCCAGAAAATGCAGACACAACAAAACACCAAGGGATAAACAGGAAGCAAAAAGAATTAGAGCTTCACTGGGAAGGACGAAAGGTACAGTATCCATGAGAAAAGCTCACTAGGGATACCGACCAACCAACAAAAGAGACTCACTGGGGAGACTCCAAAGAAACATTGGGGAAAAGACCACAGACAATCTCCACTGGGGAAAGATCCGGGGAGATAAACTACTGGGGCAAAACAAACCCACATTCTTCCTGAACATGAAACCAGAAAGAGAAACTTGGTCACTGGGGATCAATCTAAAAAGTACAGACAAACAAGCAAGGACTTCCTGGGGAACCTAAACTGAAGAGTTCAAAGTGGGATCTTCAAGACAAGCCAAAAAGACAGAGACTAACCCTGCGCACCAGACAGGAGTCTTAAAGGGTTAAATAAAAGACATTCCCAGAAACTTAACTTAAAGCAATTTCAGAAAAGAAACAAAATAAGGATGTTCAATGTTCGACACAATTCGAACAAGAACAATTTTAAAACAAAAGACAGTGCTTGACACGATTCAAGCAAAGTCCCAATTCAAGTTCGACACGATTCGAACAGGAACGGTTTTAAAACGAAGGGGGTCAGTGTCCGACATGATTCGAACAAAGACTCTGTTCAGGTTTGACACGATTCAAACGAGAACAGAAGAGACAGTGCTTGCCACGATTCAAACAGAGTCCAAGTCCAAGTTTGACATGATTCAAAAGAGAACACAAAAGACAGTGCTTGACACGATTCAAACAAAGTCTAAGTTCAAGTTTGACACGATTCAAACGAGAACACATAAGATAATGCTTGACACGATTCAAACAGAGTCCAAGTTCAAGTTTGACATGATTCAAACAAGAACAGTTTAAGAGGCAATGTCCAACACGATTCGAACAAGGACTCGGTTCAGGTTTGACACGATTCAAACAAGAACACAAATGACAATGTTTGACGCGATTCAAACAAAGTCTAAGTTCAAGTTTGACATGGTTCAAACGAGAACAGTTTAAGAGGCAATGTCCGACACGATTCGAACAAGGACTTGGTTCAGGTTTGACACGATTCAAACAAGAACAACTTTCCAAAATCTTTTAAAGTTAAACTTCTTGGGGAACAGAAAAAGATTTTAAAGATACAAATCTGGCGCGCAAAGGTTAAGACCGAATGAGCACGGCATAAGGCAAACCGGGAATGTCTTTACTTCACTGGGGAAATAAAGATGGACGCCAACACAAGACCACAAGCAAGGCAGAGCACAAAGGATGCAACGATGCTAGGGTATGAGGCATATGCTTAGCTATATGCTAGAAACGACGTGAACGACGCAAAACAGGAAAGAAGAAAGGATAACACAAGTCAACACCCTGAAACCCAAACATCAAGGACAACCGGGGTGGTCTTCTTTCACTGGAGGTGGCAGATCCATGCCAAAAGGAAAGAAAGTACTGCTGACTCTTTCTGTACGAACTTGATTCCAAAACGTCTTAATTCCATAGTAAAACTTAGTTTATCTTTGTGTTTTCTCAAAATATTGCAAAATTTCCGTTTTCAAAAATCAAGTGAAAATGACTAAACTTGCAAAAAGGAAGGATAACGTGTTAAACACGGAAATGATTCAATAGCTGATATTCATTGAAAAAATGGTGACTTGCCAAATAGCAGAGTCCCATGAAATATTACAAATGCAACAAAATGGCAATTATCAAAGGGTACATCGTATTCCATGACCAATAACCCTAATGACTAAAGACTCCAGTTGTAGCAGAACTTGATCTTCTCTGGGGATTCCTGGATATCACATAGGTGTCATTGCCTCAAGCATAATACTTTCGCACCGAGTCAGCATTCACAGGATGTGCAAGTTGTTCACCGTCCATAGTCGTGAGGAAAAGAGATCCTCCTGAAAATACTGTCTTAACTATGTATGGACCTTCATAATTAGGCGCCCACTTTCCACGGGCGTCTCTTTGCGACGGCAAGATCTTCTTAAGTACCAACTCACCTACTCGGAATTCTCGAGTGCGGACCTTTTTGTCAAATGCTCTCTTCATCTTTTTCTGATACAACTGACCATGACACATAGCTGTTAGGCGCTTCTCATCAATTAAATTCAACTGGTCATATCTCTCTTAAATCCACTCAGCTTCATCAAGCTTTGTCTCCATTAATATCCTCAGCGAAGGTATTTCCACCTCTATGGGGAGGACAACATCCATTCCATATACCAACGAAAAAGGGGTTGCCCCTGTTGATGTTCTGACAGACGTCCTATATCCATGTAGTGCATACGGCAACATCTCATGCCAATCTTTGTATGTTTTGACCATCTTCAGAAGTATTTTCTTGATATTCTTATTCGCAGCTTCGACTGCTCCATTCATCTTCGGACGATACGGTGAAGAATTATGGTGCTCGATCTTGAAGTTATCACACAACTCCTTCATGGTTCTGTTATTCAAATTGGTCCCATTGTCAGTTATGATTCTGCTTGGAATCCCATAGCGACAAATGATATTGTTCTTGATGAAACGAGCAACTACTTGCTTAGTTACGTTTGTATAAGAGGCGGCTTCCACCCATTTGGTAAAGTAATCTATGGCCACCAGGATGAAGCGATGCCCATTAGACGCTTTAGGCTCAATTGCCCCAATCATATCAATGCCCCACATAGAGAACGGCCAAGGTGATGACAATACATTCAACAGGGTAGGAGGAACATGCATTTTGTCTGCATAGATCTGACATTTGTGGCATTTCCTAGCATACTGGATGCAATCAGTCTCCATAGTCAACCAATAGTATCCAGCCCTCAAGATCTTCTTAACCATGGCATGCCCATTGGCATGGGTGCCAAAAGCTCCTTCATGAATATCGTGGATTAACAAATCTGCTTCTCTCCTATCGAAACATCTTAACAAAACCATATCATGATTCCTCTTGTACAGTACACCGTTGCTGATGAAGACCTTGGCTGACAGCCTTCGTAGAGTCTTCTTATCAAGAACAGAGGTATTGGCCGGATATTCTTGATTCTTCAGGAAGTTCAAAATATCATGAAACCAAGGTTTGTTGTCTGATTCTTCTTCGATGACCTGGCAATAGGCCGGCTCAGTCCTTCTTCCAATACTGATCACTGGATCTTCATTGATAAATCTGACTTGCCACATTGAAGCTAGTGTCGCTAAAGCATCGGCCACGTGATTCTCTGTTCGTGGCACATGACAAAATGTTATCTCGTCAAAACACTTAATTAACTCCAGAGCATATGCTTGATAAGGGATAAGCTTCTCATCTTTGGTCTCCCACTCGCCTCTGATCTGATAAATGACTAGAGCGGAGTCACCCATAACTTCGAGAAAATAGATTCCAAGATCAATTGCAGCTTCCAAACCCAGAATGCATGCTTCATACTCGGCAATATTATTTGTACACCCAAAATCCAGCCTAGCTGTAAAAGGGGTGTAGCCACCTTCAGGATTAATTATGACGACACCCACTCCGTGCCCCTTGCAATTGGATGAACCGTCGAACATCATCTTCCACCTATATTCTGCCCTGGGATCTTCTTCAGAACTTGGCTCTTCATCATCCTTTACTGCCATAATGTCCTCGTCAGAGAAGTCAAATTTGAGTGGTTCATAGTCTTCAACTGGTCGATCAGCAAGATATTCTGAGAGGATACTTCCTTTAATGGCCTTTTGAGTGACATATTAAATGTCATATTCAGATAATAACATGTGCCAACGGGCAAGTCTGCCTGATTGAGCGGGTTTCTCAAAGATGTATTTTATCGGATCCACCTTGGAAATCAAAAGGGTAGTATGACAAATAAGGTATTGCCTCAAACGTTTGGCGGCCCAAGCCAAAGTGCAACAAGTCTTTTCCAGTAATGAGTAACGACTTTCACTATCTGCAAACTTCTTACTCAGATAATAGATTGCGTGCTCTTTCCGGCCAGTCTCGTCATGCTGTCCCAAGACACAGCCCATGGACTCTTCCAAAACTGTTAAGTACATAATGAGAGGTCTTCCGGATACCGGAGGAATTAGAACAGGAGGTTCTTGGAGATAACTTTTGAGTTTCTCAAAAGCTTGTTGACATTCAGCATTCCACTCTACTGGCTGATTCTTACGGAGCAATTTGAAGATTGGTGAACAAATTGGAGTCATGTTGGAGGTGAAACGAGAGATGTAATTCAAACGACCCAAAAATCCCCTGACTTGAGACTCAGTTTGCGGAGCTGGCATTTCTTGAATTGCTCGCACTTTATCTGGATCTACTTCAATACCCTTCTGGCTGACAATGAAACCTAATAGTTTCCCAGATCTGACCCCAAAGGTACACTTTGCAGGGTTCAGCCTCAACTGATACTTCCGAAGCCTCTTGAATAGTTTCAGCAAGTGATCTACATGTTCCTCCTCATTCTGAGATTTGGCTATCATATCATCCACATACACCTCTATCTCTTTGTGGATCATATCGTGAAACAAAGTCACCATGGCCCTTTGGTACGTTGCCCCTGCGTTCTTCAGTCCAAAAGGCATAACCTTATAGCAATAAGTGCCCCACGGGGTAATGAAAGTGGTCTTATACATGTCAACCGGATCCATTTTAATCTGATTGTAGCCCGAGAAACCATCCATAAATGAGAACATGGCGAAACGGGCAGTGTTGTCCACCAGCGTGTCAATATGTGGTAGAGGGAAATCATCCTTGGGACTAGCTTTGTTGAGATCCCTGTAGTCCACACACATTCGCACCTTTCCATTCTTCTTCATAACAGGAACAATATTAGCTACCCATTCTGGGTACTTGGAGACTGCTAAAAATCCGGCATCCAATTGCCTCTTAACTTCATCTCGGATTTTGAGGGCCATATCAGGATGACTTCTACGAAGCTTTTGTTTACCGGCGGGCACTCGGGCTTGAGCGGTAATTTATGAACCACAATATCTGTATCTAAACCAGGCATATCTTGGTAGGACCAAGCAAACACATCCACATATTCTTTAAGTAGTGAAATCAACTGCTGTCTAATTTCTGGTTTCAAAGATGCCCCAATCTTAACTTCTTTCTTCTCTTCCTCAGAACCAAGATTGATGACGTCCACCTGCTCTTCATGTGGCTGGAGATCTGTATACTGGTAATCACACATGTCTGCCAGCTCTTTGGGTACCTCAAAATTCTCCTCCTCTTCAGCTTGATAGACAGAGGAATCAAAGTCAATGGTAATAGTAGGGTCCTTGAATACAATGGGTTTACAATTCATTTCTGGTTCCGGGTACACAGTTGGGATCTCTATAGCCTCCCAATTGCTCAAAGCACCCTCTTGGCGAAAAACCAGATGATCAATGTCTTCTTCCTCTTCAGCGCTTCCAATGATTGCGTGGACCTGATGTCCACCTTTGACAAATATCTCTTGCACAGTCTTCGTCTTTCTTCTCATTCTTGAAGCAGCTTCATCTTCTGGAGTTGGTTTGTAACCCAACCCTTGATGTCGGTCCCTCTTCTCAATCTCAATGACTTCGCCCCATCCTGCAGGCACGCCTTCCTGAAGGGCGGACTGGAAGCTCTTATACGAAGCAAACGATGGATACTCTGGAACTACCGGCTTCTCGTTGTCGATCATAACTGCATTGGCTATTTCCAAAGCTTGGAAAGAAGTTTCCAACGCATCTTCGTCAGCCTCAATGTAACGAAATGAGGACAGGTTACTGACCATCAAATCCTCCTCACCATGTATGATAACTAACCTATCATCAGCTACGAACTTCATCTTCTGATGCAACGTAGAGGTCACAGCACCTGCTTCATGGATCCAAGGTCTTCCGAGCAAACAGCTATAAGCAGGATTGATGTCCAGAATTTGAAACAGAATATTAAACTCCTGAGGTCCAATCAACACTGGGAGCTCTATCTCCCCAATAACAGACCTTCGCGAACCATCAAAAGCTTTGACAATCAACGAAGTGGGTCTCATGAATCCTCCTTTGTATGCCAATTTATCAAGAGTTCTCTTTGGTAAGACATTCAGAGAGGACCCTGTATCCACGAGGACTCTAGCCAATGTATCTTCTTGACATGTCATGGATATATGCAGAGCAAGATTATGCTTCCGGCCTGCTTGGGTTAACTCTTCCTCACTGAAACTGAGGGTATTACAGGTGGTAATGTTAGCAATAATGTGATCAAACTGTCCGATAGTGATATCTTGAGCCACGTGAGCCTGAGCCAAAACCTTCTGCAGCGCAGATCGGTGAGCCGGTGAATTAATCAATAGAGACAAAACAGAAATCTTTGACGGGGTTTGATGGAGCTGGTCCACAATCCTATAGTCACTTCTTTTTATTATTCTAAGGAACTCTTCATCGTCCTCTTTGGAGATTACTTCTTTTCCTTTATCGTTGGTAGGTACATGACTAACACCTTCTTTTCTGGATGTTTCCATGTTCACAGCGGAACAAATCCTTCCACTTCTCATCATTCTCCCTGCCCCTGCTATATTAGACACGTTCTTCTCATCGGCCCCCACCTCTTTCCTTGGGACCGGTTCTTCTATCACGACCCCCACCTCTTTCCTTGGGGTCATTTCTTCTTTCTTTCTTTCACCTGTGATATCCTCATAAATCCAGGGCACTGCTTTGGTTCCTCTGAACCTGAATGGAACTGGTTTTGGGAAATTATTTTGCCTAGCACGACTAACGGGAACAGTAGCTTCAGGCCTGTTAAATCTCGGAACTGATTGTTTAAAAACAGGACTCACAGTATTTGCCCCTGGATTGTTGAACACAGGAACTACTGATGGGTACTCTCCCTCATTAAACAACTGTACTTGTTTTGGCAAGTTAAACACTGGCTCAATCACCGCTATTCTGTTTTCCTTCCTGAAAACCTGTAAGAAACCTTCATTAATCAAGCGCTGAATATCACCTTGTACTAACGAACATCCTTCACTAACACCATCACACTCTTCACAATCATCATGGCAAGCTTCGACCAAACCGGCCCTGAATAGCTTGGCATGAAACAATTTCAAGGGAGTTTTAATCTGTGCTGCATCTGAGATTACTACCTCGTCATTCTCATTTTCAATAGCATTAGTTGACCCATGGTTTGGCAAAGGGTTGCTTTTCACATTTGGTTGGCTATTGACGAAAGACAGAACATTCTTCTCTATCAGGCCTTTTACTAGATTCTTCAATGCCAAACATCCTTCTAAGTCATGACCTACCCCTCCTTGATGGAAGGTGCAGGTTGCATTAGGGTTGTAAAACTGCATAGACTTTTCAGAGGGTGGCCCCAATGGCCTAGTAACAATTAGCCCTTGCTCCACCAATGAAGGATATAATGCTGTGTATGTCATTGGTATAGGTGGAAAGTTCGGCGTCACTGCCTGTTTTCTTGGCGGGGTATGTTGTTGTGGCGCTGGCCGCCGCTGCTGCTGGTAATTCTGGTTCTGATTCCTTGGCCACTGCTGTTGATTTTGTGGCTGAGAAACTGGAGCTTGTTGCATTATTGGATGATTGAAGGTGGGCATAACAGATGCCACGTATGGTTGCTGGGGGAATTGCATAGCATAAACTGGCTGTTGGGGAAAGCTGGGACCTGGTTGTGGTTGGAAAAGAGCTCGCTTCCAACGAGGACTCTGCTTCTTCCCTGTCATGATAGCGTTAGTCTCGCCCTCTTTCTTCTTATGAAAATTGCTTGGAGACTTTTTGACGCTGGTACTGGTAGCATTGTTAGGTGAACTAGCCACCTTTCCACTTTTTAGACCTGCCTCTACCTTCATACCGATTGCAATAATGTCAGAGAAATTGGTGCCAATTTTGCTAATCATCTTCTCATAGAATTCAGGTTTCACAGTGTCTACAAACCAATCGGCTAGCTCCTTCTCGGTTAACGGCGGTTCAACCTGTGACGCAGTCTCTCTCCACCTCTGAGCGTATTCTTTGAACGACTCAGTGTTTTTCTGAGTCATGGTCAAGAGTTGCCTACGATCAGGTGCTAGATCCAGGTTATACTTATAGTGCTTTATAAAGACATCCATAACATCTTGAAAGCACTTAATCTGAGACTGATCTAGACCTAAATACAACTTTGCAGCAGCGCCCTTCAGGCTATCCTGGAAACAATGGATCATCAACTTATCATTATCCATGTATGCCGCCATTCTTCGGAGATACATGACCAAGTGTGCCTTTGGACACGTAGCGCCAGAGTACAATTCGAAGCTTGGTAGTTTAAACTTTGGTGGAATTACTAGGTCAGTAACCAAACACATATCCCTTAAGTCAGAGCTGAAGACATTATCTCCCTCCATGGCCTTCAATTTTCTCTGCATAATCTCCATACTGGCCCTCAATTTCTCGTTGCTGTCGTCTCCTTCCATGGATACGTTGTCATTAATAAGATGGTGCTTATTCTGGAAGACGGGTTGAAACTGGGTCTGAATCACTGGTGGAGTATAAGTTGGGATAGTTTGTTGGTTTTCACCAAACAAAGGTGCAGCTTGTTGAGTGGACTGAGGAGCTGTGGCTCGTATAAACTCAAACGGTATCCCTAAAGTAGTGTCCACAGCAGGTATGACTGGCGGCTCAACAGTTGTGGTGACGATTTCTGAGACTACAGTAGCTTGAGTATCCATTTTTGCTCGTATAACATGCAGAACTTCCATAATCTGTCGCATGCCTACTCTTAACTCATTGAGTTCCTCGTTGACTTGATCCAGATTCTCACAATTATCAGACATCTTTCCTCCTTAAGCCTGGTCCGGATATTACAACAAATGTAGAGATCAGGGTGCTGGTTCTGAAGAAGACAAAACGGCGATGAGACACAGAAGAATGCGCGTGCGTATGCAAAGATGCAAATGAGATGCAAATGCAAATGCAAGCTAAACTATCAAGAAACCAAAGACATCTTGCGGATAATATAAAGAATAGATCCTTGATAAAACAACTTCTTCATTAAGAGTTTGGCAAACATTACATTTGGAGCAGGGTATTCTCATACTCCAAGTACATAAGTAGAGGTACAACAAAATGAAAAGATACAATAACAACACAAAGGTCAACGACAATACTTAGAAATTGAATCCGCCGGTTGACGACCCTTCTCCATTAATTACCCTCATTATCTTGATGATGTGCTCCTTGGTTTCTTTCTTGGCGAGAACCAGCTCTCCCAATTCTTCCATCATCCTCTGCTTTGTTAGTAGGGGACTCGTGGCGGGGATGTGGCTTCATCATTACTTGGGCTATGCTACGAGACCATTGCAAATGAAACTCTGTGACCGGGCATTCGGACCTCCACAACTCCCTGTTGATATGGCGCCAAGTGCGTCTCAAGCACATCTTCATCTCGAATCCTTCCTTCTCATCATAAAACATCATCTGCATGTCTTCATCATCTAGGATTCCTTCCTTCAAATGACCCAGCTGACGGCGAGTGAGGACGGGGTTGTAATTGATATAACCATTCCTTCCCATGAGAGGTACATTGGGGCAGTCCCCACAGCTAACGATTATGGTGATTCCCTCGTCCGTTGAATCATACCATTCAATGTCGGTATGCTTTAGTTCCATCAACTTCTTAGACCACACCTTGCAGTCTTCAATCTCCCAGAAAGCTGGGGTCTTCGACAAATAAGAAACAAACCACTTGTAGAAGAGGGCCACACAGCAAACAATCAGCCCACTGCCTCTCATATATCTGGTCTGTATGGAATGGTAGACATCCGCCAATAGTGTCGGGACTGGATTATTGACTGCAAACAGCTGAATGGCCTGGGTGTCTACAAAATCCTTGGCTTTTGGGAACAGGAACAAACCGTATATCATTAATGCTAAAGTTGATTCAAACAAAACTTCATTTCCCCTGTTCTTAAAGTATAGAGCTTTCTCCATCAAGAACTGTGCTGGCAACCCACGCTTTCCTCCCTTATTGGTCAAATTGGCTTGGACATCAGATAACCTGATTCTGGTCAGTCTGGCTATGTCTCTGGCAGAAGGTGTTTCTTCAATTCCGGAAAAGACAGGAGCATCCCTGATTGGGATCCCTATCATGGCTGAAAATTCTTCCAAGGTTGGTACTAACTGGAATTGAGGGAACAAGAAACAACGGTATGCTGGGTGATACAGTTGGACTAGAACTTCAAGTGGTCCCATAGTTACTGGTGTCTTCATCAAGGGTATGACACACCCATATCTATCAGCAAAGGCTGACTGGTCTTCAATCATTTCTCCCAGCCATAACAAACAATCCACCTCTGGAAACTCGAAGCAGTAAGGCCAAACTCTTTTTCCCGCGGCATCCATTTCTACAAAATCTGCGAGACAAGGTTAGTAACTTGATAGTTTAGCAGGGATGTATAATGCAATGCAAAGTTCCATGGAATCCAGACGTTAGCCAAATATCAAGAGATATCAAAAGATCTCATTTCATAAAAATAAAAGTGAATTACAACAAATGATACAACTTTCAAAAAGTCCTAAATATAAGCTAAATAAAAGCTAGAAAGTCCTAAGGAAATTCTCCTAGAAGTCTTGTGTTGAGTCTTCTGATTTCCTTCTCCATCTGGTCTCTTTCTGCGACGAGGTTGTCAAGAATAGACTTCCAAGCGGGTGGTTGAGTGTTTGAGGGACTTGGATCTTCTTGGGATTTTCTCTTCTTACAGGAGATTAGCTCTTCATTCTTGATCTGCAGCTGCTTCTGGAGTTCCAGATTCTCTTCAACGACTACTTGATATTTAAGCCTCCAGGCTTCTTCTGACCTTCGGACTTGTCTCAGATAAATCTCCAATTCTTCTTCTCTTGGTGTGAAGTATAACACAGGCTCCTTCTTTAAAGCGACTGGTTCTTGTCTTTTATAGGGCATTTTCAACTCTATAGCTCTTCTTCTAACCCATTGGAGGTAGGGCTCCAAGGACACACAGTTAGGTCTTCCTAAAGAGCTTCTTCCTTTTTTGAGTTTGCTATCCCAAGCCTTCAAGATTATTTCCTTTTGTCCTTTGTTCTTGTCATATGTTTCAAAGTAGATACTTTCCACATGAGCACTGAGGGGTTTGTCTTCCAGAGGGTACCCTAATTGGCGTCGTGCCAACACAGGGTTGTAACTGATACCTCCTTTGATGCCAAGCAAAGGCACGTTACCAAAGTCTCCACAGCTATCTATAATCAAGATCCCATCATACACTCTATTATACCAATCAATATCTGCGTGGGAGAGTGCCATAACTTTCTGAGACCACCATCCTTCCTTGGAATCCCAGAACGTACCTTTCTTTGGTAAGTAGGAAACAAACCATCTATATAGTATGGAGACACAGCAAATAATCTGTCCATTTTTATGAGCATTTCTTGTATGGACTGAGTGATAGGCTTCGGCAAGTAAGGTAGGTACTGGGTTCTTCTTTAAGAAAATCTTGATGGCGTTTAAGTCTACAAAGTTGTCAATATTCGGGAATAAGAAGAGTCCATAGATGAGCAAGGCAAATACAGCTTCAAAGGCATCTCTGTTGGAATTTTTAGCAAAGTATCTGGCTTTTTCAATCAAAAATTTGGCAGTTAACCCCAAGATTCCCCCCTTAGAAGTCAAATTGTTCTTGATGTCCACCACCTCTAGATAAGTCTTCTCTGCTATCTCTTCCTCTTTTGGATCCTTCTCAAAGATGGGAAACGGGGACTCATCTTTGATAGGCAAACCAACTATCTGAGAGTATTATTCAAGGGTGGGTAAGAGCTGATAGTCAGGGAATGTGAAGCAGTGATACCTTGGATCATAAAACTGAAGTAGGGTTGAAAGAAGTCCTTCATCAATAGTCTTCCTTAGCAAGACCCACAACTTTCCATATCTGCTTAGGAATCCCTCAGGGTCTGTTAATGAATCTCCCAACTTCCTTAGGTAATCCAATTTGGGACTTTTGAAAGTGTATTTGATAGTGTTTCTTCTTGTGACATCCATGATATCTCTCTGATACAAGAAAAGAGGTCTGAGTTCCATGAAACAGATGCAACATGAATGCTTATGCTATATGGATGCAACAAACACACGTAGGACACAAACACACAAAGGCAAAAGGGGAAAAAAGGTTAAGCATGGAGCCAAAGGTTCGCCCCTCCCATTGGTGTGTTCTATTGGCTTCCACCTGCCAAACAAGGTTCTAAGAAGTTCCCAGAGTCTACAATCCATCTTTCGGATTTTAAAGATTTCCCAGATTACTTGGTAGTCGATAAAATTCTCAAGAGGATCTCGTCTGAGTGTAGTATCGCGTGACGAACCAAGTCAGAAATAGATTTAATTATCTAGAGGTGAAAATCGGATAACAAATTATTAATTAATTTGCATCAGTTTCTTTTACAACCGACTTTGATTTATCCAAAGGAAAGGTTCAAGATCGTTAGAAAAACCTAAAGGGGGGAGATCTAAGGTTCGGGGGTTGGTTACGCCTAGGGAAGGTATTAGCACCCTAAACGTCCGTAGTACTCTACGGGAGCCTTTTGTTTAATGTTATCTTATGTTTGCTAAAGGTTCTATGCTAAAAGTTTGAAAACCCTAGGGGTTAGTATCTAAGTATACTCGATAAAGCATCGCACTTTACGCCTACGTATCCTCGGGAATAGAATCAGAGTATGCGTAGTTCTACTTCTACTGAATGATTGATTGTGGTCAATATTCAGAGGGGAAATGAGTACAAGCTCATTGTAGAGTTTAGGAACTCTCTAAGTCTAGTTGAAATGGACCTATGTTGAGGTTTAGTCAATAGGGGAAAGTGATAAATTCATTATGATGAATATCACTAAGAGTTTAAGAACTCTTCCTAAAGCTAGTTGTAATTTCTATGGCTCTGATGAGGCCAAGAAACAAAGTTGCTTCCTAAGAGGTTACTTAGGTTAAGATGGGGGAAATGACTTTAAGAGTCAACACTATTCACCTTCCTTTGGAATAGGGGGAAAATCAGTTGATAACAATAAGATGATATAAAAGACATTGATATAATAGATAAAACAACATAAGCATGAGGATGGCAATATGTTTATAACAAGGATATGGATAAGATGGATATGATAAAAGAGTACATCAAGTATGCTTCAATCTTTAGGAAGACAAATATATAGGAATGATATACAAGACATAGAGAAGTGATATGAAAGATGATATTTAGAGCATGATAAAATTCATATAGAACCAAACATATGGCCAAACAACATGAATATATTATCTTAACAATTAAACAAGTCAATTTAATAATATTTCAAGATAAAAAATGTTCAAAGATGACATAAAAGACATGAATACAAATATGAGATTAAGATGAAAATCAAGATGTCAAAGCAAAGTGAGAATTGAACACATAATGATCAAACACATTAGATATATCATGACATAAAAGAAAATGCAATAAAACAATAATGAGTATTTTTAACTTAAACAAGAATAAAGGCCTCAAAAGTTAATATTTTACTAATCTCTTTCTATATTTGGAAAATAGATTTAATTAGAAAAATATAGCAAAAGGAATGGGATAAAAAGGGTAAAAAACAAGCAAGTTATGATACTTTGAAATAAAGCATAAATTAAAGAAATAACAAAACAAACTAGTGATAAAAAAGAAGGGAGAAGTGTTTCAAAGGGCAGGGACGTAGTCAACGCGAGCTGATGAATAACAGACAGCATGAATATATATATGAAAAGCAGGCGAAAAATAGGAAAATAAATAAAAGGACTGGGGCGAGGGGGATTCGAACCCCAGTCCTAAGGGTAGGCGAGGTAGTTATGTGCATGTGTGTGACCGTTGGGACGGCGTGTTTCATCCGGTCATAAACTAACTCCATGAATATATAAACTACCACGTTTCCTAAATTCTCAAATAACCAAAGCATGGACAGTCCTTAACCCTCAACCACAACAGATACAGCAGCCCAAAACATAACAACCATTTATCCATGCGAATTGCTTAAACATCCAAGGCATTTAATTTAACACACTAATGAACCAAAGCAAGGTAGAGCAAATAAACAAAGCATGATGATTTCAAATAAGTGGTAAAAGATTAATGGACAAACCATTCACTAAGATTGATAATACACATATCAGAAAAAAAGACAATCGTGGGCAGGCATGGCAAGATGGAATCGTGTTGGTAGCACAACTTAAAAGTTAAACTTAACGCAAGTTAGCAGACAGCATTGTAAAACAAACATGTGGATTATAAGTACAGACCAAGACTATGAATACTAATCCAAACTGTTTTTCAATCCTTATGACAAGTTTCTGAACTTAAGAAAACAAGCATATCACCAATTCAGTTAGCACAAACTGATTTTTTAGACACAGCAAATACAAACTTGGAAACAGCAGCAACATTAACACAACAATCCTAAGGCATTCTAAGCATGTTGTTTATGAGATCATGAATAGTGAGAAAAAAAAACTCATCATACTGTCATGCTTTACAAACAGAAACAGAACTTACAACAGTTATTACTTCGACAACAACCTAAACATCTATAAGGCAACATATGAGTAGTTGGAGCAATTTTCAAAACTTGGACCTCACACACCGAAGCTGACAGAGTGAAAGGACTCTCATAAACACATTTTGACATTCATACTATCAGTATTCATAACTGCAATGATGCTAAGACAAAACTACATTGGAACCTAAAACCACATACCCAAATCATAAGTGAACTTTAAAGCATCATGAAGCCAAAACAGGATTAATGTGGAAACAAATATGATAAACAGACTTGCAAATTGCTACCATGTCAAAGATTAATAATAAGCTGACCTTAAAATGGTGTATGGTTCAGGTTTCAAACACACATGTTGACAAAGTTCACGTTAAAGTTGCCATACATAGTACACATAATGGCAAGCATGTTCACAAATTGGAGATACATCAAATGACAATTTAAGGTTGGTAAACATATCCTAAACACCATAGTTTAACATGAAGGATATAGCAAGATGACTAAATGCAAGAGTGACAGCAGGTATCAAATTAACTTAACATGAGAATTGATCATAACAAAGCAAACAAATGATGGCAGCATAGATATTGGTGACAGAGGTAGCAACAATGTCAAAGTGCTTAATGTGCATAACAATCATAGCAGTCTTGTGCCTATCACAAATTGGCAGTTCAAAAACTCAATCCAATATATCAATCCATCTTGATTTCAGAGTGACAAAACAAACATTGTAGTGCACATCTAATAGGTCAACAATCATAACTTTCAGAGGATTCAAAGATTGGTGCATACCATATGAATACAAAAAGGGCAACAAAAAAGAATCTACACAGAACCAAATGCTCATTAAACAAGTTTTCAAGCAAAAAGCAACAAGTTTGGAGTCACTCTTAAATCAGACATATACCCAAGAGGCTTTCTGAAATCACACAATTATATTCTTAATGCTAAGCATGACATGATGATGGCAGATATGTGCTTAGGGTATATCAAAGGAATGCATCACATAGGCATAAAGACAGAATAGATTTAACAAAGAAGATCATACATCTCATGAGTTATATATGCTACTTAGCAATCAAGGGTGATGACATAAGTGTGAACATGGCATGGTAATCGTGTGCACAACAAGATAAGAGCAGAAATGTATGACAAGTGTCAACAATGAGTCCACAAACAATGTTTAATTAGAGACCACATCAGCAGTTATGTCCACAAGCCGTTAGTTAACACTAAATACACAGATATTACTTTTCATATCAGCTCACATGACACAATAACTTAGAACTATAAATCAAAACAGCTGCATATTTCAACAAGTTAACAATTCAGAACATCATCCTTAAGCACAAAGAAACAAACTTGGTTCCAAAGTACAAGATCATGCCGTGTCAGAATTGTGTGCATATCAAGATGTAGATAAATACATGACTACTAACAGTAAACCCTGTGATAGAATAAGTTCAAAAACAGTTTCCATGCTCACAAACACAACTCAACAAGCATCAACATCTAAACAAAACTTTTAGATACAAGACAATGAGTTTAAGTACACAAACTGGTTATACATTAATGATGACAGAAAAAAAACACAAATGGCCAACACTTATCAACTCTTACTCATAATAACATCCAAACATCAAGAACAATCATAGGCTTGCTAGCACTTATACGCATCCCAGTTTTGACAGTATAACACAAAGTAAAACCACATAGACTTACAACCAGTTAGTGAACAAATCAAATGCATTATCATTACAATGAATTTCAGGCATAGTAACTAGAACAAAAAGGCAATGCAAATGTATACCTCCATATATCAGCAAAGCAACCAAACCAAATCTTACTTTATGATATCATGCCATGGACATAAGTTTAAGCAGATTCAAATACGCATTGTCACATTATGGATGGATGAATAGCAACATCAAACACATTACACAAGCAGTTATGAACAGATATGATAATGTCAATAATACATGAGCAAGGATATTAAATAGGGAGAGTGTAGTTACCAAGTGGAGTATGTCCACTGCACCTTCAAGTGTGTACTGACCTCCTTTATGAAATAGCAAAAAAAAACTCCAAAGCAGACCTTCTCCTTTTCTTGCTCGTGAAAACTCAAAACTCAGAAACTTTTAGAGTGCTTTGTGAAAAATTGTTGGTGATTTGCACTGAGGCTGAACTCCTTTATATAGGCAGAGTGTTGGCTTGGGTCAGTCCAAGTATCAAACATGTGGTGTGCTTAATAGGCGCCAACGACTCTTTTGAAATTTCAAAATCGGTCCATGTCTTGGAGACAATTGCGCTATGCAAGTTTCAGAATTACAGTGCTGAATCACAACTCCACGTATGTTTTCTGAGGTCTTTACTTGATGCTAGTAGGAATGGTATCGAATGAAGTAAAGGTTGGGGATAGCGTGAACAGATTGCAGACGACGGCAGTTGTATGCTGAAATAGGTATGTCTTCTCTGCACCATTTCTGCACCTTCACAGTCTAGCTTGGAAAGGAAAGGGCGTGGGAAGTTCAAAATAGTGAATTCGCGCCAACGGATTGAATGGTGGTGGGTTTGAATTGAATTGATGAGCTGATTTGAAATATGATATGTTGAATTCTTCTTCCTCATCCATGACTCCTCAACACACGAGAGAGAAGAACAAATTTGGTTTCTTTTGGGTCTCCTTGGTGTCACGTGTCACACTCTTAAAGGTTGGAAGGAATGGTTGAAAAGTCAAACCCAAACACTCCATTTTCATTGGTTCAAAACAATAGCAAAGGTGAGCAAAAAGGCCACGTGAGATTGTTTGTTTTAACATGATTAATAATATAGTTAGTAAGCATGAAATGCTACTAATTAAATTAAAAGGACTAATCAAAAGGAATTAAATGGATAATTGACTTAGTTAACTAGAATTGAGTTAAATAAGATTAATTTAAACTAAATAAAATAAAACAATCTCAAATAAAAATAAAAGGTGCCAATTTGAAATTAATCTAATCACATAGCAAATAAAAACTAAGATAAATATCAAATTAAAATAAAGAGAAAAATAATAAATAATAAATAACAAACAACAAATAGCAAAAGAAATTAGGGTAAAATTTGGGGTGCAACATATAGCAATAAATGTAACACTTGAAAAAAATATTTTTAATCTTAAAGTATTTCTTACATAATTTTCAAGTATAAGTCACTTTAAACTTATTTAAAATATAATATAGTAAGCAATAATTTTTTACGGTGTTTATATACTTTACTACTATATTTTTTATATATTATCAAATAATAAACTAATGACAGATAACAAAATACTACACAAAAGAGATAAGAGAATTCAAACAAAATAAAATGGTTTTATCTTATTTTGGACAAAATGGTGTAACAAGCCAATCATTACTCCAAATCTTAGTGAGAGAAACTCCTCTTTCTCTCTAAGTTCTCCTTGTGACCGCTGGTCTTCTTTCACTATTCCATTCCAGACCAATTTTTCTTGACCGAAATTATGTACCAAGTTCACTAATCTCAGCCTGTAGATTCGTTCTCGAGCCTTGGTTCCCTTTCCCTTAGTTCTAGGGTTTAGTCTCTGTTTAGATCTGTAAGGGTTTGGTTTAAAGTCCTAACCTTAGGGTTAGGGACCTTCCTCCCTTTGGATCTTTGTTCACAGTGCTTCTCCCTTCAATTTTGGTTATGGGGTTCTAAGTTGTTCTTTTTCTCCTAAGGTTGTCTGGTCTGGTTTTTATCTCATTGTTTCTCACTTTCCACTTTGGCGTCTTCAGTGCTGCATTCATGGCAGATAGAGAGTTCGCTGGCGACAATCAAGGGGTTTGGGAGGTGGCTGGCAAGAAGAGGGATCGTCGCTCTGTTACCAAACGAAGGTCTATCTGGAAGCATAGCAATGGTAAAGGTATTGTTTCTGATTTACAAGATGTGTCATCATTCTTTTTCACAGAGTTCCCAGATTTCTACGATGCAAAACATATGTTAAATGAATTCAAGGAGTTCGGTTTAGTATTAGAAGTGTTTATTCCTGGAATATTAGATAAGCGGGGGAAAAGATTCGGATTTGTAAGATTCAAAAAGGTTGAAGACGAACATCTTTTCACCATTAAATTGGATAATATTATCATTAATGGCAAAAAGATATTTGCCAATTTACCTAGATTTCAGAGGGAAGCAAATGCTGTAGGAGGTGTCAGGGATAGGCAGATGGGAGGGCCTGCAATGAAGGCGTTTGAAGCTACTCTTTTGAATCCTAAAACAAGAGGTACAGGTGTGGCTGGAGCTACGTATGCTCAAAAGGTTAACGGGCCTAGTGATTAGAAGATGCGTAACCAGAACCAAGTCTTAATGGGCGATAAGCCTAATTTTGCTCACCTGAGTTTCAGTGTTAGTGAGGAAGAAATGGAGAGATTCACTCAAGCGTTCGTGGGAACTTTGGTAAGCCCTGGGTCTGCAATTGATGTCAAAGATGCATTTTAGATGGAGGGATACTTTAATATCAAAGTTACTCGTTTGGGGTCTCATTTATGTCTAATAGAAGAAGAGAACCAGGGTGACATTAAAAAATTGGTGATTGAAGATAAAGAGTGGATTAATAAGTGGTTCTCCAACGTCCATCCTTGGTCCCCCTCTGACGTTGACCAGGAAAGGCTCACTTGGGTGAAGATATTCGGGCTGCCATGCCATGTCTGGGGTGAAATTTTTTTTAAGTATCTAGCTGCTACAATTGGAGAGTTTGTCAAAATGGATGAAGATACGCAGATTCAGATTAGGCTGGATGTCACACGAATCCTGATTCGGACGAAGTTTGCGATGAATCTTAACGAAGTCGTTACAGTTGAAGTAAATGATATCTTTTACCGAATCAAAATTGTTGAGGATTCATTTGGGCCGTTTATGAAGGACTATTGTCATATGAAAAAGGTTAGATTTGAAGAGTATAGTTCTGAAGAAATTGTCTCATCTTCAGAGGAGGTTGATGAGTTCTTGGATGATTCCAACTCTGCATGTTATCAGTCTAAGGATCTTGAGCCTAACCATGAAGACGGTGTTACTGGTGGGCCAAATTGTAGTGATAGTTTGACAGTGCGTGAGGAAGTGGCCGGGTTACTAGGGGTTGTGGGTCCGGGTGGGAGTGCTTCTACTAGACTTGGTCGCAATTTTAGAGAAAAGAATCTTGATTCTCGTCCAATTTGTCAGGAAAGGGATCCTTTTTTTCTTGAGTCAGCTGATACTGTTGATTGTAGCGTCATCAAGAGTTCCAATCAAGATCATGTGCCTTGTAGTTTAGATGTTCTAAATATAATTGTAGGGCCTGTTGAGTCTGCGAATGGTGAGGTGCTGGGAACCAGTATTTGTCCAAACAGCCCATTTGTTGATGAGAACTTGAATCATACTCCCGTACTAATTGGAGGTGAAACAAAATCTTTGGGAGCAGATACGATTTCGAAGGTTATTCGTAATAAGAAGAAGATGTTGATTGAGGATATTTATCAGAAGATTAAGATACCTTTCAAACCCTCTTATTATGCTACTTTACTTCAAACAGAGAGTTCCCACCTTAAAGGAATGTCCCCACTTTTCCGTTCAGGTAATACTGAAGGTGCAGAAGATGATCTAGTCTCTCCCCCTGTTCATAACGTCTCTTCCTCGATAGGTAACTCTATTGGGGATTCCGGTTTTTTGCATAGTAATTCTAGGATTAAGAAGAAGTTGGAAGATCTTCCTGCTAGAGTATGGGGTTCTATTAGAAAACTGGGTATCGAGGTGGAAGAAGATGACGAAGTGTTCGAGTCCATTTTACGTAATCTGGAAGACGAAGACAGGAAATTCAGGAAGTGTAAGAAGGTGGTAGCTAAGGGACATTTATGAATATCGTTTCATACAATATTAGAGGGTGCGAGGGTGGCTTAAAGAGAAAAAGAATCAGCAGTAGTATCATGAAAGGAGGTGGGGAGGTCTGTTTTATCCAGGAAACTAAGTGTTCAATTATGACAGACGAGTTGGTATATATCATTTGGGGCAGTAACAACTGTCATTGGTCGGCATCATGTTCCGTTGGATTAGCAGGAGGGATGGTTACTATATGGAAAGTAGGAATTTTCATGCCTATTTGTAGCTTCAGTGGGAAAGGATATCTTGGTGTTCAGGTCGACTGGAATGACAGGAATGTATATCTTCTAAATGTCTACTCACCTTGCAGTATCAATGAGAAAAGAGATCTATGGTCTAAGATTTTAGATTTAAAAGATAAAGCGGAGCCCGGGGAATGGATAATAGGAGGAGATTTTAACGCTATTAAAAACCCTAGTGAACAACTTGGATGTACGAGTCACAAGCAGAGGTATATGGCTGAATTCCCAGAGTTTATTAGTATGAGTGGGTGTGTGGACCCTCCTATTGCTTGCTGCAAGTTCTCGTGGTCCAAACCAAGAGGTAAGTCGTGTTTCCGTCTTGATAGAATTCTGGTGTCCCCCAGAATTTTAAATGAGTGGAACTCAGTCAACCAGAAGATTGGGGAGCGTGATATTTCATATCACAGACCCGTCTGGCTCTGTGCTAATAATTTTAACTAGGGCCCTAAACCCTTTAAAGTCTTGTCGTGCTGGTTTGATCATCCAAACTTCATGTCCTTTGTGAAAGATCAGTGGGAAGCTAGTGTGGTGACTGGGAAGGCTTCGTTCATTTTGTCTAGAAAACTTCAACTCATGCGGGAGAAATTGAGATGGTGGAACGTGAACATTTTCGGCTGGATCGACACAAAAATTAAGATGGATGTAGGTGTTATTAACGATGTGGAAGATCTCTTTGAGTCTAAGAAAGAGCAGCTGTCTACTCAGGACTTATTAATGAGGAATGAAGTTGAAGATAACCTTTGGAAAAATTTGAGGATTAAGGAAAGCATCCTTAGGCAGAAGTCTCGATCGAAATGGATACAAGACGGGGATTTCAATACAAAATATTTTCATGCAGCCCTAAAAAGTCAAATTAACTTAAATTCGATATCTTCGATTTCTGTTGATGACTGTTTGATCGAGGACGTGGATGGGGTAAAAGCAGCTGTAAGAGATCATTTTATAAAGAGATTCAGTAGAATTTCAAGACCTCTCCCTCATGTTGGTGGCAATGGTTTTAAATGTCTATCAGTTCATGACAGCGAGGCTCTTGAAAGAGATGTTGATTTGAATAAGATCAGACGTGCGGTTTTTAATTGTGCTGGTGACCGGAGCCCGGCCCCGACGGATTTAGTTTTGAATTTTTCAAAAGGTGTTGGAATATCGTAGGGCAGGATTTTTCAAAATGTGTTCTAGAATTCTTTGAGGGTGAGAAACTTCCTAAGGTTATCGCTTCTTCCTTTTTGGTACTCATTCCAAAAAACGACAGCTTGAAGACGTTAGATGATTATAGACCAATATCATTAGTTGGCTCTGTGTACAAAGTTTGTCAAAAATTCTTGCAAATAGACTCAAAGGTAGTATAGGCTGCATCATTTCAAATTCTCAATCGGCATTTATTGAAGGGAGGAATTTATGAGATGACGTCTTAGTGTTAAATGAAGTTCTAGACTTGGCCAAAAGATCCATGAAAGATTTAATGCTTCTTAAGGTAGATTTCGCTAAAGCCTACGATTGTGTGGCATGGGACTATTTACGTGACGTTATGAAGATCATGGGTTTCAGAGAAAAGTGGATGAGGTGGATGGATAATGGGGTTTTCAACTGCTATACTTCGGTTTTGGTGAACGGGAGCCCCACAAAGGATTTCAAAGTTTCGAGAGGACTTAGACAAGGAGATCCATTGGCTCCATTTCTTTTCAGTATTGCTGCCGAGGGCCTTGCGGTGTTAATGAATAAAGCGGTAGAGAATGGTACTTATTCTAGTTTCAAGGTTTCTTCTGGTGTATCCTTACACTTACTTCAATACGCAGACGATTCAATGCTGGTGGGGGATGGTTCGTGGAAGAATATTTTGGCAATGAAGGTTATTCTGAAGGGTTTTCATCTCGTCTCTGGTCTCGAAATTAACTTCAATAAATGTTCCCTGTTTGGAGTTCATCTGGATCATTCGTTTCTCTCGGCGGCGGAGAATTATTTATTTTGCAAAGTTTCAGCTTGCGCTATCAAATTTCTTGGCATCCCTGTTGGAGGTAACCATAGACTCCTCTCTTTCTGGAAACCATTGATCGACAAGGTGCGTGCCAGACTTAATTTTTAGAAAGGTCGGTTTGTTTCAATTGGAGGCAGAATCACTTTAATAAATTCAGTTCTAGGAAATCTCCCAATTCACTTTATGTCTTTCTATAAGCTTCCTTGTCGAGTAGTCCGTATTCTCACGTCAATTCAAAAGAGATTCCTTTGGAATGGCTCTATGTTGAAAAAAGGAGTGTCTTGGGTTAGATGGAGCGCGGTTTGTAAAAGCAAAGAAGAGGGAAGACTTGGGGTCAAAGGTTTAAAGCTTTTTAATTATGCTTTGCTATTCAAATGGGTCTGGAAAATTGTTTCATCGGAAGATTTTCTTTGGAGAGAGATTATTCTGTGTAGGTATGCAAACCCGGCTCAGGATTTCCATATTGGGCTGCTTCCAAAGTATGCTTTTCCTCCATCATTGTGGTGGAGAGATCTATTCGCCATTGCAGGATTTTGCAGCAACTATTGTCTTTCAAACCTGCTGTCTTACGAGCTCGGAAATGGTGCAATTGTCCCATTCTGGGCTGCTCGCTGGGCAGGTCCCGTTCCCCTCGTTTCTTTACTGCCGGAGCACTGGAACAGGGATGCAGATTTGGAGTCTTGGGTTGGTGAAAACGGTTTTCTCGAAGAAGGAATTTGGAGATGGAAGCTGAAGCTTCCTCAACAGAATTTCCCCGAAGCAGTAATTCATCAAGTACATACTTTGTTGAATGACATTGTGGTGATTAATGGTGTTAAGGATAAGGTGGTTTGGACTCATGAGACTTCCGGCTTGTTCTCGGTCTCTTCATTGTATGGCTTATTGCAGAAGAATGAAGTTGCGTCCAATTGGAGTTGTGGGGAGACTTTGAAGGCGGCACTAAAATTGATTTGGACAACGCAAGTCCCTCTGAAAGTTAGTGTTTTTGGTTGGAGGATGATGCTCAATAAACTCCCGTCTCGCATTAACCTTTCTCATAGAGGTATTATAACCGATCGTCACGAAATGGTTTGTCCTTTTTGCTTCTTAGAAGATGAAGTTTCTGAACATATTTTCTTCTCTTGTCACAAATCTGTATTGGTGTGGAAGTTTGTTTTTAAGTGGCTAGGAATAGAGGAATTCCTCCTAGGTGATATAATCAATCATTTTTCATTCTGGATGGATGGTTGCGTGAAACAGAAGTTTACCGTCACGAACGCGGCTGGATTGTGGCTATTGGTTTGTTGGGTTATTTGGATGTCTAGGAATAACATTATGTTTAGAGACAAATTTTGGGATCTCGATTCTATTACTAGTCGAGTCGTTTTGTTTTCTTGGTGGTGGATAGGAAAGAAGGGTAAAAATGCTCCTAATTGTAACTATTATATGTGGGTTAATGCCCCTTCTGATTTTTTATAGGCCCCGATTTTAGTTAGCGGCCTTTTTGTATACGGTTGGGACACCCTTTTGTGTCCTTTAGTATAATATATTTTTGCTTATTAAAAAAAAAAACTATGTATATTCCCTTATATTAAGAATATTTCTCTCAAATTTCAAAAATAAAAGAGATGTCAAAATCCAAACACAATAAATTTTTCTTTGTTTTCCTAATATTATAGCGATAAAAATAGCACTTGAATTAAATGGTTTTAATCTTAAAGTAGTTCTTACACAATTTTCAAATATATATCACTTTAAATCTTAAAAAATAATATAGTATGCAACAATCTTATAAAGTTAGACAAAATAATCATACATTTTAAAAAGTTCTTGAAAGTTTTATTTGATAATAATTATAAATAAACTTTTAATTTTATTTAACACTAAAAATAAATACATATATTTAACAAATTAAAGTAAAATATCTTTATAAAAGATAAGTGCCAAAAAAAAACATGAGAATCAAAACAAAACAAAATAATCACTTTATAGATATGTTAGTTTGCAAACCTAATTTTTGGATATCACTCTCAATTTACACGCATGTATTTTCCTTTCAAATGAAATGTTTATTTGTCTATGTGATTAATTTATATTATTGTCTCTATTATAATTTGCAAAAAAAAAATTGTAATATAAATTTAGTAATCATATTTTGTCAAAACCAACTCTTTGTATATTTAAAATTCAATAAAAAAATGAACAAGTTAACTTACAGCTGCGCATCGCGCGGGTCTTAATCTAGTTGGCATAAAATTAATTGATATGTATCCAGAATTATTATATGTTATATTTTATAACTACTGTATTTATTTTTTTAAATGGGAAAACAATTATTTTAACATCGGATTCTTTTCCACGCGTCTATTAAGAAATAGAAAGGAAAGTTATGTCAACGTAAACATGAGACCCCATAAACAATGACTTGCTACAATTATGCTCTTAATTTAAAAACAAAATATCATCAACGATGACTATTTCTTTGGTAGTTTAAAAATAAACAATGACTTGAATAAAGGCCAAATTAAAATAATGATCATTTTTTATAAATAAAATTGGGATTAAATATTTTTGTTGTCCTCCTAAATATTTCAAATTTCGTTTTTAATCCCTCAAAATACACTATGCCAAACAAGACATTAGACAGCGTTTTTATAGGCCTTTGACAACGCTTAAAAGCGCTGCCTAAGGTTGCGCTATCGTAGGTAAAGACAACGCTTTTGTTTTATGAAAAAGAGCTCTCTAAGGTATATATTAGACAGCGCTTTTTCCGTAAAAAGCGCGCTCTAAAGTGGGCCTTTAGACAGCGCTTTTTCAAAAGCGCTGTCTAATGTATACGTATAAAATTTTAATGAATTTTTCTATATACCTTTAGAGAGCATTTTTTCAAGAAAATGCGCTGTCTAAAGGCCCCTTTAGACAACGCTTTTTAAACGCTGTCTTATGTATGCCTATAATTTTAGTTATCTATTTTTCTATACCTTTAGAGAGCGCTTTTTAGAAAAAGCGCTTTCTTTTGTGAACTATAGACATCGCTTTTCCTAGAAAGCGCTGTCTTTTCTCTACGTATAATTTTGATGATTTTTAAAAAAAATCCCATTTTAACCATTTTTTTTATGCAGAAACCTGTATAATTCAAGCCATTTTAATAAACCTGTATATTTCACATTTCCATTAACATTTTCTAGTATGGTTCATTAACAATTTCCACTAATCCCATAAATCACATAAACCACATAAACCATTTCCATTATAATTCAAGTTATTTACATTAACTATTCACAAAACTATACAATTACAATCCAAAAACACATAAAGGGCATAAACCATTCACAAAACTATACAATCCCATAAAGTGAACCATTCACAAAACTATACATTCACATAATCCCATAATCCTATACATTGTATAAGATTTTTTTTTCAATAAGGTATTCGCACAATTCCTCCTTAATTTCTTACAATTTATCCTTCGTGTAATGAGAACACGCATATTCATCAAAGTACTACATAAAAAAACAAAATATGCATGATTTAGTTAAAAATAATAAATTATATGACATATCTGATAAATATTAAAATAAATCCTAAGTTATAAATCCATGCATACCGTAAGAGGAATCTCTAATCGATCCATTTGAAGGATTTCTCTCATAAACCTCAAAACGAAATACCTGCAGTTTATGCCATTACGTTGACGAGGGCACTACACATAGACAAACAAATAAGAATTAATATATAGTTGTTTTGTGTTATCAAGTAGCATCACTAATAAGCAACATTGTGAAAATTAATATACCTCTACTTTGACCCATGTAACGTTGGTTGCTTTAGCCCGTGCTACTCGAGATTCTCTTTGTGCTCGGTATACGAGTATTGCTCTATAAAAGAAAAACGTAAATTTAGAACAATCTCACAGAAATAATTAAATATACAAATACACACGAATATTTCGAACAATCTCACTTACGTATCAACCACATCCTTCATATCCTGATATGTTGACCAATCAATATCCAATGAATTCAGATAATATACCACTTCTCTTGTAGGATTAATGGCAACCAACAACCAGTGTCCACTGTAAAATATAACAAAAGTTTAGATGGATAATTTCTACGGAAAAGATATAAATTAAAGATTATAATGAAATTAGAATGAAAATCTTACCCGTTTCCAGTATTATACGGTAAAAGAAACAAACTTTCTGTCTTGCTGGCCATAAATCTCTCAGTTAAGTGGTCTCTTACTGAAAGTTCATTCATACCAATTGCCGGTGCATTGACAAGGGTGCAAGACAAGAAACAGAATCTGTTTGACAATTCCGTTCCCCGCATCAATTTTTCATACAAGCACCTTAAATAAAAACATAATAAACATTAGACTATTTTCATTGAAATGTGTAAATAAATTGTTCAACTAAATAAATAATAGATTGATCGGAGTACCAGATGTATGAATGCATAACACCGATGCCTAATTCAATATGCTTGAAAATCCGCTCCATGTCCTCTCTTCTGATTTTCTCGGAATGAGGAAAACCAAAAACACCTTCGTCCATGTCTATTTGACGAATAGCACGATCCATCAAATCTGACATTGCCATAAGTGTTTCTAGACACGACTGAAAGCGAGGAGGAGCTCTTTTTGCCTGCACGGTCCTAGTAGTAGCTTTTTCCTTGCTGGCCTGTTGTGAACCTTGAGCAGAAACCTAACAATCATATAAGTTAGGTAAAGTAGAAAATCATGAAACTTTTGAATTCGGATAATAGAATAACACTTAAAATGTACCTCTCTTTGTGATGCAACAGACTCGTTTTGCCGCAAAACCCCTTTATTCTTAGTTGCGGGCTTTGTAGGAGTCTAAAATTACCATCTAAAAAAAATGTAAGTAATGGTTCAGAATGATTTTTATAATCGTTCAGATTTGACATTTGAATACTAAGAGATTCGTAATGGTTTTCAACATACCTCTTCATCTATGGAAATGAGGTCTAACGGCCATGCAACAAACGAACCTATTGCATCTCGCAGCAATGTAACCTCTGAAACCGAGTCAGATATGGGTAGCACCGCATCCGTATCTAAAGCGATATCAACCGACACTTTCAGATGTCCATGAGGGAGCGGTTGATGGTGAAGTAACTCTCCCACATAGTTATGCACTTTTCCTTTGCCAACCATGCGATAAGTCGGTAACGACAAATACAGTTGGCAAGATGAAATGCCCTGAAGCAATAATAAATATGTAACTGTTAATGTGTATAAAGGTAAATTAAAATAAATATGTTAATTTAATTAAAATAAATATGTGCTAATTACCTCGGGAATTTTATTTTGACAATTGATACTAGCTTTGTCACTAGTATCTTTCAAACCGGAACCGCGTTTTTCTGCCTCATATCTCTCTTTATCCTTTTGCAATTCACGGACTTGCGCCTTTAGTTCTTCCAAATCCTTTTGCAATTCTCGGTTGCTGGGATTTTTTTTCTTTGGATACAAGGAAGATGGAGTCACACCAAATCCTTTACCTCTCACCCGGCCGGAATACTCAGGAATATTTAGTACTCGACTAAGAATGCTCCTGCAATCCTCCTCGCCTGTGGTTAAGGATTTAGATAAAGTCTCCTGAAATTCATTGACAAATCGAAAATTATTAGTGGGGATTACAAATTAATTATATTTTAATAAAATTTCGATTAACTTAAAGACATAATGTTATACTTACACATTCGTCATAAACATGCTGAACATCTTCCCTAACAACTCCATCCTTACCCACACGAGCTTCCTTCCACAAAACATGTCCCGAAAGTGATGATTCTTCACTTTTCGTCTCTTCTAACTACACATTTAGTTAAATAATAAATTCATCAAGTATAACACAATAATACAATTAATAAAATCATAGCATTAATATATACGTACCAATTTTTGTTGTAACCGTGCATATCCTAAACGCACTTTTCTGTATGGATAGGCGGGTTTTGATGCTCTTTGGCGATTAATGGCACTCAAATTCTGGATAAACAAGTTTAAGTCATATCAGAACAAACTAATGCAACAAGTATATAATACAATTAATAGACATGACAAGATAACATTACATTGAATTCTTCGGTTTTCCGTTTGGCTACAAACGTGCTCCATTCTTCGGGTTCAATCACGTTCGCATACAACTGTGGAAGTTCTGCTTCAACAAAATTTTTATCCGCATCCCTAAGATATTTGTTTGATAATAAGCCTCAGAACCCTCTGAGTCTCTTTTCGGCCAATTGAAGACAATATTTTTGCCGGCTTTCATCAATATTAAAGGACCTCTACAAAAAGACATACATATATAAACATAAAGTGTGTTAGTATAAGTAAATTAAAGACTTATCTTATCTTATAAACATATAAACATAAAGTGTGTTAGTATAAGTAAATTAAAGACTTATCTTATCTTATAAACATATAAACATAAAGTGTGTTAGTATAAGTAAATTAAAGTACCTGTATCTCAGTCCATATCTTATCTTTACCAGCTTTCAACTTTGGACTCCTCCAATTATCACTGGTAATTGGAATATGCTGATGGACAAGTGAACCAATGTATGAAGACAACATTGCACCGTTAGGCTCAATTATTTGGTTCTCATCACTCCAATGTACATCAAACTTGATCCCTTTATCTCTAGCACGAATGATTGACTTCATAATAGTTATTCCACGTTTTATTTCACTTTCTACATTCGAAGGTTCATTCTGAGCTTCATTTTCATCATGTGTCTCGTGTGTGTCGTCCTGGTTACTAGCCATTTAACCTGGAAGAAAGAAAAAAAAATAAAATGACAGAAAAACTAAATTCATATAAAAGAGCAACAATCTCAAGTTAAAGAAACTAAATTCAGCTTACACATGCATATTTCTATAAATCCATATTCCATAAAAGAAAACCAAAACATCATATATCACAAAAACAATAGCCAATACAAATCACAATTATAAGATCAAACAAAAGGAACGTAAGTTACAAGTCACCAAATTAGAAGCCAAGAAGATTAATGCAAATTAAAAACGAGACTACCAAAAAAATACATCCTAAACAATTCTATTCTAAGCAAACAATAAAAAATTCAAAAGAAAATAATGTAAACTAATTAATCTAAATAATGATTAACAATCCTTAAAAACAAAGGTTAAATTTTAAATAAAATAATGTTAGAAATAAAGAAATTTCAAATATTTAAGAAATAAAAACATTGGTTAATAACCTATCATAATCTAAATAATCTAACTAATTAACATAACTTAATCCTAAAAAATAATGTCTTGTACTAATATTAATCCATTAATAATCAAAACAAGTTCTGAGTATAATACTATGTAACAATAAAAGAGATTTCAAGAAACATACTGTGTAATATCATGTAATAACAAAAATAAAACTTCTCATGAACACCAAATCGTAAACCGCGACAGAGGTTACTAACATAAAACACCAAATAGTAAACAACAACAGAAATGGAACAGAACGAGTATAATACATTGCCGTCGTTCAGAGGTTACTAACATAAATAGTAAACATCAACAGAGGTTACTAACATAAAACACCAAATAATAAACATTGCCGTCGTTCTGAGTATAATACACATGAACAAAACTTCTCATAAAACACCAAATAGTAAACAGCAACAGAAATGGAACATAAATATAATGTACAACAGCAACAGAACGACGACAACAACGATGGCAAGAACAATGTATGAAGCAAGAACAACAACAACAACGTACCTCTTCTTTTCGTTTTCGTCTTCTCCTTCACGAATGCAAGAATGAAAGATGGCAACGGCGACAGCAACGGTTCAGAACGACGACTACGGTGACGACAAAGCTTCAGAACGACGGCAATGAAAGTAGTTTTAGAATGCAAGAACGATTGAACGCAAGGGTTTCAGCAGCAAGAACGGTCGAGAGAGAAAATGAAAAGATGGTTCTGAAAATGATATGAAATGTGTTTTATATTTTAATTCATAAATGACCTTAGAGGGCGCTTTTCAAAAAGCGCTTTCTTAAGTGCTACCTATGAGAGCGATTTCCTTAGAAAGTGCTTTCTAAAGTTAGGAGAATTTAAGACCTATAACAGCCATTTCTGAAAGCGCATTCTAAGGTTAACCTATAAGAGCGCTTTTTTAAAGCGCTTTCTAAGGTAAAACCTATAGCAGCGCTTTTGAAAAAGTGCTTTCTAAGGTGGATTCTATTTAGGGCATTTAACAGCGCTTTTAAAAAGCGCTTTCTAAAGACTGTCTTTTACAGCGCTTTTTTTAGCGAAATTTTTTAAAGACCTATAGCAGCACTTTGTCTAAAAAGAGTTGTCTTTGGTGCGATGTGAAAAGCCAATTTTGGCGTAGTGATATTTCTTTTAATGAATGGTCCTCCTAAGACTTTTCATCCACACTTTTGATCTCTAATACTAAATCGTCGTTAAAACAGACGATAATTCAGTAGCTAAGTAATAAATTGTCGTTAAAACCGTCGTAAAGTGGTAAAAATCGTCGCTAAGTTGCAGGAGGCACTACTACAAAAAATACCTTCGGTAACACAATATTACCCCGACCATTTATCCACCGTTGTCATATCTCATTTTTTACGTGCATGTTCCTTTAAAGAACCGTTGTCATATAATTTAGGTGACAAGCTTCGAATCCCAGCATCAACTTTTTTTATTCTTCCAATAAAAATAAGCGTGTTTTCTTAAAATTTATTTTTATTTAAAAATTGAAAGTATAACAACTACGGGTTTTCAATCAACTGTGGTTATATGTTTCATATTTCACTACGGTTGGATCTTGCAACCATTGTGAAATTGTTTCCCACAAAAGTAAAACATAACAGGTGCTTTATTCCTTTCATAACACACAGGGAGCCCTAGCGAAATAGACGACAACGATAACGAAATCTTCACCATCCTCTTCGAAAAATCATTTATGGAAGCAAAATTTTCACAATTTTCTTCGAATATCTGGTACATTAGCACACACACACTCTCTCTCTCTCTCTCTCTCTCTCTCTCTCTTTCTCTCTCTCTCTCTCTGACGTTTCGGAATGTTTAGGTTCGTCGCGATTTTGTGAATCAATGGTTACTGGTTTCTTTCATGAATCAATGGTTTTTGTTTATGTTCTTCAGAATTTTAATGTGTATTGTTCTGATTAGTGTGCTTTCATGTTTTATTCAGATTAACTGAATATGCTTTATTTATTGTGTGTGTAGCATTAATGTGTCGTACACAATAGTATTTTTATATAAATTTTAGAATTTGGTATAGATCGTAGTTATATGAAAACTGATAGATTAGGTCCAGTGTGTGAGAAATGAGTTCTTGAATTCCTTGAATTTGCCGATAAAAAAGTTACAATAATGGTATCTTTTATTGTCCTTGTGTTGTTTGTGGGAATATCAACAAACTGTCGAAAAAAAATATTCTATCACCTATGTTGTGATGGAATATTTCAAATTATACAACATGGTTATGGCATGAAGAAGTGGATAATAATCAAAATGAGACGTCACAAATAGCTGAAGATATGGATGATCGAATAGAAGATATGATCCGTGATATGGGAGAATCGTCTTATATGAAAGCCCATATTTATGATAATTTATGCAGCGCCAAAGATGCGCCTTTATATAAGAACTGCACCAATTTTACACGATTGTCTGTGTTGTTAAAATTGTTTAATCTAAAGGCAAAAAATGGATGCTCGGATAAAAGTTTCACATAAATACTTGATTTGTTGATATAAATGCCACCAGAAGATAACAATTTTCTAAATTGTTGTTATGAGGCCAAGAAGATATTGTGTCCAATGGGTTTGGAGTATTTCGAAATACATGAATGCCTAGTGATTGCATATTATACAAGAAAGAGTATGAAAATTTGTATCAATGTCCAGTATGTGATGAGTCGCGCTATAAGTTGAAGAACAACAATGGTGATGACAATGATAATGTTAGTAAGAAGCGTCCTCCTGCTAAAGTGTTGTGGTGCTTGCCAATAATTTCAAGGTCGAAGAGACTTTTTGCTAATGCAAATGATGAAAAGAATATAAAATGGCATGCAGAAGAAAGAAAATGTGATGGAAACATTCTCCATGTAGCTGATTCTTTGCAATGGAAGAAATTGATTCATTGTTTTGGGATTTTGGCCTTGAGCCAAGAAACCTTAGGCTTGGGCTTTCCACGGATGGAATCAACCCTTTTAGTTATATGAGTACTAAACATTCCTTCAGGAATGTTCTTCTCACGATTTAAAACCTATCTCCTTGGTTGAGCATGAACGCAAGTATATGATGTTAAGTATGATGATTTTTGGACCAAGACAACCTGGAAACGACATAGATGTTTATCTAAGTCCATTAATTGAAGATTTAAAAATGTTGTGGGAGAAAGATGTTGCCGTTGATGATGCATATTCTGGTGAAAAGGTTAAGATGCGTGTAATGTTATTTTGCACAATTAACGACTTACTTGCATTTGGAAATTTGGCTGGATACAGTGTCAAAGGACATAAAGCGTTCCCTATATGTGAATCTGATACCTGTTTTCACCAACTTGAATTTGTAAAAGTACGGTTTACCTTAGGCATTAGAAATTTTAAAACCCAATCATCCTTATCGTAGATTGCGGAAGGCTTTTAACGGAGAGCAGGAGTACGAACATGCTCCTAAAACTTTAACTGGCGATGAAGTTTATCAACTCCAAGAATACCTTAATGTTGTGTTTGGAAAGAATAAAGACGGTCCCGTTGAGAGAAATATTAGGAAAAAGAGATTGATTTTCTTTGAGCTTCTATACTGGTCTAGTCTTGATTTAAAAACTTGCCTTGATGTGATGCATGTGGAGAAAAATGTGTGTGATACTTTGATAGGACCATTTATAACCATTCCAGGAAAGACTAAAGATAATAAGAGTTCCAGTTTAGATATGGTGGTAATGGGTATTAGACAACAGTTGGCTCCAGAAGATAGAGGAAACATATTTTATTTGCCTCTGGCATGTCACACTCTATCTAAAAAGGAAATGAAAAGTTTTTGAGAGTGTTTGCAAGGTATCAAAGTTCCCCAAGGTTACTCTTAGGACATCAAGAAACTTGTATCAATGATAGATCTCAGGTTAATTGGCTTAAAACCTCATGATTGTCATGTCTTGATGCAACAACGTCTACTAGTGGCTATCTGTGGCATCCTTCCAAAAAATGTAAAAGTAACTATAACTAGATTGTGTTTATTCTTCAAAGGTATATGTAATAAAGCTATGGATTTCAAAAAATTAGATGAATTATAAGAAGAGGCTGCAATAATATTGTGTCAATTGGAGATGTATTTTCCTCCATCATTTTTTGACATTATGGTTCACTTACTTGTTTATCTAGTCAGAGAAATCAGGTTTTGTGTTCAAGTTTATTTAAGGTGGATGTATCCTATAGAGAGATATATGAGGATATTTAAAGGATATATGAAGAGTCATCACCAACCGAAAGCTTTGATCGTTGAAAGGTACGTCACAGAAGAAGCTGTTAGGTTTTTTCAAACTATTTGTCGGAAACAGAGTCAATTGGAGTTCTAAAGTCTCGTCATGCTGACATATTTGATGGGACAGGTACTCAAGGTTTAAATGTTAAGTCAATGAGTCGGGATGTAGTTCTTGAAGCACATTTCTATATATTGAATAATCTTAGTGTAGTTGAACCTTACATAGAAGAACACAACAGTTATAATGAAAAAATATCCCCGAATGCATGATAAGTGGTTGTTGACATAACATAACAAGAAATTCATAAGTAGGTTTAATAAGAGTATTTCTAATGATGGTGGTGCATCTGAGACACTTTAATGTTTGTCGTACATACCAAAACTTACTATGATAACCTGGACGACATACGACATTCCTAATTATTCCTTTTATACAAAAGCAAAAGATGATGGTAGTACAATGCAAAATAGTGGAGTTATGGTTGATGTCGAATCCATGTATTTCTCTAGTTCGAAAGATAAGAATCCTATTTTGGCAACCACTGCGTCATTGAGGAGATTTTTTAGATTGATTATTTTACTTTCGAAGTTCCTTTACTTAAATGCAAGTAGGTCCCCAATAACAATGGTGTACAAATTGATGAGTTGGGATTCACAAGGGTTGACCTTGGCAAGGAAACTTTTAAGACAGAACCATTCATCATGGCTACTTAAGTGAAACAAGTTTTTGTATGTGAAAGACCCTGCAGACTTATCGGGGAGATGGTCAATTATTATCAAAGGAAAACACATTCCTCATAGTGATGATGAAAGTTTTGATATTGTTGTCGCTCCTTCGTATGCAACACAAGTTCCTAATTCATATGAAGAAGTTGATATAAATGATGTGCATGCTATTTGTAACGATCATCAAGAAGGAACATGCGAAAATTAACAAGTATTTTATATTCTTCATTCATAATGTATTGTTTATTATAATTTTCAATGATGTTATTTAATTTTTAACAACTATTATTATTTGAAAATTATAGGTGTTTAAAGTGAAGACACCAAGAGACAAGACCCCAAGACAACAAGATAGTATAATTTGATGAAATGATGTGTGCATTGTAGGTTGTTTTGTCTCAATTTTGGTTTTTATGTAATATACAAGGTTTGGTTCCTAATGGAATTGTGTCATTGATGTAATACAATTTTTGGTCTAATTCAATTAAAAAATGGGTGTTTTGTTGTTTATGGTATGGCACGATTCAGAAATATTCAGGTTTCAAAATTGGGAATTCTGTAAAATTGAATTTTTTTTTTAAAAACACAAATAATAACACAATGGTTGTTAATTCAATCGTTGTTATAGGTAAAGCGTTATCCAGAATAATAAAACCCAAGAATGGCATTGCTGGGATTCGAACCCAAAACCTTTCAATTATTTCACAAAGGTTGTTTCCATAAACCATAGTTATAAGTAGCACGCTATCTAATTTCTAACAACGATCACACGCCTATTGTGGTAACCAGCATACATACAATCACACAATACCTAACAACATGCTTGCTACTGTAACTATATGTGTTTCATAACCATTATTGTATGTGTTTCCGAAGTAGTGAGGGACCAGAAGTGTGGATAATAAAATTTAAGAGGGCCATTCTATGAAAGAAATATTTTGAGGGTCTAAAAACAAATTTTGAGATATCTAGGAGGATCACAAACATATTTAACCCATAAAATAAGTATAGTTTATTGTTAGTTGAATATACAGATTATACCAATGTTTATTTCAAATATCCTACTTAACCAAAGGTCCACGATTCGAAATCAGTCTTGGGCACACGACATTGTCTACCAATGCGTCCACCTCGAACTAGGTTCTCACTTTTGGAAAGAGGTACTGACCCTTGGTTGCGTATAGTCCCTAGAGACGTTCAATAAACTTAGAGCAAAACTCGGAGAGAAATATGAATATATAACAAACTGAAGTATATATATACAATGCAATATAAAAAGAAAACAAAAAAAGGCAAAAAACCTTCAGCTTCCAAAAATAGATTGGTCGTTTCTTCGGCCTTCTTTTCGAATCGACAATCTTTTGCAAGATGTCCCACTTTACCACAGTCATAGCATTTGTAGGAGTTGCAATCCTTCGCATAATGACCAAGCTTGTTACACTTGTAACATTCGATGTTGCAGTAGTTCGACCGACCACCTCTTTGACCACGTCCTCTGCCACGCCAATTTTGCCGACTCGACTGTCCTCTCTCGAAGTTTCCTTTACCACTTCGACCACTGTCACGACCTCCACGACCACGTCCTCTTCCTCGAAAGTTTTGAGAGTAGAGTACCTTTTCGTCTCTGACTGACTCCATGTTTTGATGTGCTTCCTCGACTGCTTACTCCTTCTTTTTTATCTTACGTTGTTCGTGTGCTTCGAGAGAACCAGCGAGATCTTTGACTGAGAGCATTGAAAGGTCCTTCGACTATTCTATTGCACACACAATATTCTCAAATTTATCTGTTAAAGATCTCAAAATCTTCTCAACAACTCGTGCATCAGTCACCGATTCTCCATTTCTAGTGAGTTGGTTCGCCACTGTTTGTACACGCGTGATGTAGTCAGATACAGTTTCTGACTCCTTCATCTGTATCCTCTCTAATTCTCCACACGAAGAGTTTGGAGTCGAACTTGCTTCACTCGGTGTACTCCTTTTAACACTTTTTCTAACGTGTCCCATGCTTCTTTCGACGTAGTCGAACCGAAATTTTTTTCAAAGCCTGATTCGTCAACTGCTCGAAACAGCATGTACAGTGTCGTCTTATCCTTTGATCGCGTCTCTTTCAACGCCTTGTGTTGAGCTGCTGTATATTCCGTAGTCTCTGTTGGTTATGAGAAACCGTCTTTGGTCACCTCCCACGCATCTAGAGATTCAATAAGAGCTTTCATTTGAATACTCCAGTTTTCATAATTCGACTTTGTTAGTCGTGGTAGCGGCATTTGACTTATCGCGTTTGCCATTAGCTCTGATGCCAATTTGTAAAAACATAAGCACTACTTGTATATATATTACTCTCTTCTTACTGCTACAAATGAGAATACAATTAAGTCTTTATATAGACCGAAGATACTGCTATTCTAGGAATTAAATGCAACTAAGTTCTACTAATAAACCACTAACTTCTTGGCCTTTCCACTACTAGAACTCTTGGCATTTCAACTGACTTCTAAATTAAATACACACTTAAAATAACATTTAAAGTTTATTCAACAAGAAGTGACAGCTCCTTTTTTCCTCCAATCTAAGTATGAAGGTGGTTTACTACATGTTAACTCATCATCATCATCATCGTCATTCACAATATCCATGGTGTCATCATCGTTCATGTTTATGTATGTTTCTTTAAACTCCTCGAAGCTCCAATCCGCAAAGTCGGTCAAACCAAAAAGAGCACTATGAGGTGAGTCTCTCTTTGCGTTAGTCTCTGTGATATACTTCAAATTTGAAACAAAAGTGGCAAATTTCTTTGACATCTCTTCTAGATCATTGTATACTCGTCCATGATGGTTCTTCCATTGGTGAAATAGTTTTAAAACTTCATCTTCATTAGGAAATTTATCAAGTTTAAGACCTGATAGAGAGGAATTGTTATTGGTTGGGAACTCAAAATCTGAAGGTTTCTTTTTCTGAATGGCAAAGAATAAACATATGCATGCAGTGAAGATAATAAATATGAGAAATCGGTTTGAAGTGTAGGAAATCTTCATCTTTTATTAGAGTGATGGTGAAAGATGAATCTATTTATATATATATATATATATATATATATATATATATATATATATATATATATATATATATATATATTAAATCTAATGCATCGAATATTATAGCGACACATCATCAATTATAACTCTAAAATGTGCCACATCAACTTATTTGAATATGTGGACAATTTGTTCATTAACAATAAAACAATCCAAAAGAAACTTTTCATTTACTTTCTAAACTCATTGACAAATCATAAATCATCAATTGATATAATTATATTTTCGTTATGAAATTTTTATTCTATTAATAGATATTAATAATAATGATATAAAATTGTTTATATTCCTATTCCAATTTCAATTATAAATTAATAAAATAAAGCATTAAAAAATATTTACATTCCTATTCCAGTTATAAAGGGTATTTAATAAAATGAAATTGATATAACTATATTTTCTTTATAAAACTCTTCATTCTTTTAACATTAATTTAAATAGTAAAAAATACAAATAAATTTTGTTTTAATAATCTCTAAAATTATAAATAATACACTACAATGATGATTATAAAAATAAATAAATAAATTCATTAAAAATTACTACAGAGAAAAAATTAAAAAAAAAAGAAATAAAGTAAGAATAAAATTATTTACTACATTAGTCATAGTTTTATATAAATTTTTAATTACTTAGTTTTTAATAATAATTAATACAAATCATTGTTTCAATAAAATAAAAAATAATAAATACAAATGATAAATCATAATTATAAAAGTCCGTTATATGTTACATTATAATTATAAAACTTAACTAAAATATTTCTCAACTAATTTCAAACAATAAATTTATATCAATACTATCTTTCAGTTATAAATATATTCTATTGTGTTTGTATTCTACCATTGATATTAGATGCGTTACTAATTTTTCATTTACTTTCTAAACTCATTGACACATCATCAATCATCAATTGGTATAATTAAATTTTCTTTATGAAACTTTTATTCTATTAATAATTATTAATAATAATGATATAATATTGTTCATATTCATATTCCAATTTCAATTATAAATTAATAAAATAAAGCACATAAAAATATTTACATTCCTATTCCCATTATAAAGGGTATTTAATAAAATAAAATTGATATAATTATATTTTCTTTATAAAGCTCTTCATTCTTTTAACATTAATTTAAAAAGTAAAAAATAAAAATAAATTTTGTTTTAATAATCACTAAAATTATAAATAATACACTACAATGAAGATTATAAAAAAAAATAAATTCATTCATAATTACTACAGAGAAAAAATTAAAAAAAAGAAATAAGGTAAGAATAAAATTATTTACTACATTATTCATATTTTTATATAAATTTTTAATTACTTAGTTTAAAAAAATAATTAATACAAATCATTGTTTCAATAAAATAAAAAATAATAAATACAAATGATAAATCATAACTATAAAAGTCCGTTATATGTTACATTATAATTATAAAACTTATCTAAAATATTTATCATCTAATTCCAAACAATAAATTTATATCAATACTATATTTCAGTTATAAATATATTCTATTGTGTTTTCATTTTACCATTGATATTAGATGCGTTACTAATTTATTGATGTCTCTTTAGTTGATCGGTTATACCTAAAAAGTCCATTTATTTCAATAACTCATAGAAAATCACATAAATTCTCCAAATCTCTCAATAGTTTATCAGTATAAATAAAAAAATTTATCTCTAATTTTCTTTCAGTTCTTATACTTGATTTCTCACATTCGAGGACTGTAGAATATCTATAAACCATCTCATCATTTGTCTGTAGTTAATTATTATTTTTGGTAAGAACTTTGTTCTACCCATGAAACTTTAGATATAAGATATCTATTTCTCCATTTTCATTAATTAAATATTTTTTATTATTATTAGTATTAGATTAGTAGTTTTATGACTATTATGTTTACTAATATTTTTTATTTAATTCACAAATTGTAAGAATTTGCCCCTCAATATTGGCAATTCAATAGTAAACCTACTCAATATTTGTCTCTATTGAAATCGTTGTTTATTAGAACCAAAGGAGTTGATGTTCTCCAAAAATATCTATGATAAAATATATATTTGCATTAAAGAGGAAATTATATATATGCACAATATTGATGATAACATTTTTATTTTAGATTGCATAATTTTAAACTCGAAAAAATTTCTAAATATCATGAGCAAAAGACAAAAGAAAAAAGCAGAAGAGCATGTTTTAAGATTTTTATATTTATAAACATTATAATCTTAATAAATTATAATTTCAAAACATTTAAGATAACAAATCTTTTAAAAATATATGAGAATAGATTTTACTTGCTTTTTTCAAGTTTATCCGCGCATCGCGTGGGTCTAACATCTAGTTTTCTTTAAAAGTCAGTTCCACATATTTATAGAATATAACTTGAGCTGTCAAGGTCTACTTCATAGTTTATATTATTTTGTATCATGAATGAAGTCAATGGTTAGCCAATTTATTGATCTAATATAAAAAGTTAATAAAAAATAAATAAAATAATGCATAGAATAAATTTATGGATTTGTCTAATAAGAAATTTATAGAAAAAGAGCCTAAGACTGCCTCTTACATTTTAAATAAAAAAAAGAAAAAAATTAATAATAAAGGATAAAAGATTAATATTTTATTGGAATTATTAAGGATTTTCAAATTGCAATTTACCACCAAAATTACTAAGAAAATTAGTGTTATTGTAATGGTCAATGCAACGATAACTCAACAATTACATATGAAAAAGATCAGTTTTTTTTTGTGAGTTAGCCAAAAATATAGATGTACCGTGGGTCTATTCTGCCTAGTCTTATTTTATCATTTGATGTAATGCATAGTCTCTTTTTTTTAATCAAAGAATGCATAGTCTTATTTTATCGTGTTCAATCTAAGATCTTAATATATTCCAAATCAAAATGTCAATGGTTCTCATTATATTACAAATATTTAATGAAATTGAATAGAAGGTGGCTTCCAAGATGAAGAATGCTAACATGTGAGGTTAGTAGTAGGGGTGTAAGGGGATAAGAAAAAAATCAATTAAATCGAAAATTCAAACGAAACCAAAGCAAAATAAAACCGATTGTTTCTGGTTTGGTTTAAAACCCGAATCAAACCAATGATAACCGATGTGGTTTGGTTCGGTTCTCGGTTTTAGTTTTAAGGAACCGTCAAATTGATGAACCGAACCAATGGAAATAATTACGCTCTAAATCTTTTATTCCACCCATCATTAAGCCCAAACTTTGTATCAGTCCAACCATTCTACATCTTTGTTTACACTTTCTTCCTTTCAGCAAAACATGCATCTGAAACCAAACTCCAAAACATAGAAAGTAGAAACCATAAGTCGCAAAAAACTTGCTTTCACTGAACTGCTGCTCTCGTTGCCAGCCACAAATATTGCTCTCACTACCGTCACTCTGATATGTTAAGATCGTCTTCTTCGTGTTCAAGTTCTCTTCATTATATTTCATATTTTTTTTTACCTTTTTTATTTCTTCTTCTTCTTCGACAAAATTCCTTTTAGGCTTGTTACAAAATACTTTTGATGTGTGTTTGAGATGTGAAACATGCTAATTGATGTGTATTTTGTTGTATTCTATTTGTTAAGCTTTCAAATCCCTTTCCAACCTTCTGATGCCAAGTGTCAACTTTTATATTTGATAGTGAACTTATTTCATGATGCAATTGAAAGCATGTCACTGTTTAGTATGAATTTTTAAGAGCAACTTGTAATTTGTTTTAAAAAATAAAGCATGAAATAAATTACATGAAATGTATTATTTTGAAAAATAATAGCATAAAATATACCAAAAAACACAATAGTGGAGAATACTTGGATAAATATAATGTTTGTAAAAAAACATTGTAAACCGATCAACCGAACCAATCCAAACCGATCCAAACGCGTTAGTTTGGTTCGGTTCCATTTTTGAAAAATATTAAAAACCAAAGCAAACCAAACCGATGGAGATATCATTTGTTCGAACTTTTTTTGACCGAAAACTGGTCCAAGCCGATCCGATTACACCCCTAGTTAGTACTTAGTAGGCTAGATGTCAAGCCCAAAAGGAAAATTAAAAGACCCAATTGATTTAGAGATTATTATCATTTTTTACGGGGTGTATTAGCATTGTTCTAATTTTATTATTTTTGTTTATATTTGGTCTTTCTAAAATGGCATATGGCCCAATATCATTAGAAAACACTAGTTATTTATATTGTAGTTTGGAAATTGCTAGAATCAATGAAATTTCAAAAATGTTTGTTTTATGTTTTCGCTTCCTATGCAACCCTAGATCTAACATAGCATTAGTGTATTATATCATTTGGTGCTTTCATTCCTTGTATTCATGTCTCCCAACCCTTCTTCTAAAGACTTCGAAGACGCTATTCAAACTACTCATGATCATATTGAAAATGCAATCAACCACACACCATCAAATAGATGAGAGATTCCACAAACCAAGTCAAAATATGTAGCAACAATTGGGGGAAATCCACACCAGAATGGATAAGCAGCAGCAAATTTCTGACTCTAGACATGACAATATCATGACCAAGCACACAAAGTTGATGGGTCAAAGTGGAAAGCAACAAACAACCACTTTTCACACAATAGCAAGTTCATCAGGTATAACAATCTCCCCTCAATCTTCCCCTAGTTATGCAACTATCTATTACCACACCTACGTTTTCCCCTACTACGCATATTTTTATTCATGCTAGTAGCATCCCTACGTAACATGCTTCACTTAACCATACCCACACTTAACCTAATTTTACTGCTATAAATAGAAATACAACAACACATCCACCACTTCATTCCCATAACCAAACCTATATGGAACAAACCTACATTAATTCCCCCACTGCATTTTCAAATACATAGCCTTATAATATTCCTATTTTACAACAATACCCTTTAGCACATATTCATCAAATTCCCCAACAACCCCCTTTTAGAACCCCCAAATTGGAACTTGTTGTATTTGATGGTTCAAATCCTTTAGAATGGTTTCTGTGGAGTACCACAGATGTTTTGGGTGCTAACACCTTCCTTTAGAGAGGTTCCTATGGAGTACCACAAATGTTTTGGGTGCTAACATCTTCCCTTTACATAACCAACCCTCGTACTTGGATCTCTGTTTTTACTAGTTTTTGTTTTAAAAACTTCTGTGGGTTTTATTCCGCTTTTTTCCCATTCCTTTGGAAACAATAAAGCGCGATGCGGACTTTCACTGTATGAGTTGAATTAATTAATATTTCAACGTCAAATTTTTCATCGCTACAGAAAATTTGGCGACTTCACTGGGGATCACTCAATATCCTTAACAGGGTTAAGCTATCTTTTTTATCTATGTATATTATTATTGTTGTTGTTTTTGATTGCTTGTTATGTTTAGGTTTTTCTGTTTGGTGATCCTTGCATGATGAATAAAGGTCCTATACCTGGACCTAAGATTACCTTGAGATAGATTGATGGTATGACCAATAGTAGCATGCCAGGAGCAGTCCTGACCATGTTGACATATGGTGTAACCCCACTCAGTGAAGGCTCCATGGAAAGTAGTATTGTTGTTACGAGCAGTCGTAATGACACTATTATTTTCACTATATGGTGTCCCGAGAAGCTGAGTTTAACATTACCCTTAACCCATCTTGGCCTTTTTAGGTTGTAGCGCAGAAACAGTTTAGGTGCAAACCTGAACTAGTTGTCATGTGAGGCTGCACTCAGGCGAGTTTTTCTTGAGAATATTATTGGCATGCATAAGCGGTTGTGCAGGCCGGTAATATCCGAAGGAAGAGCATAAACCCTGAGTATCTTAGAACCTTGATCTACAGGTACAAATTAACCCTTAGTACTTACCTGGTGGGTGGTTCTTACCTTTGACTCCATGCTCGTGATGTCGAACCTTTGAACCTTGTTTGTGATCTTGTTTGTGGTTGTTGCATAATCATGCATTCATGCATCCATGAAGCTCTTTTTCACTTGGTTTTCTAGGAACTTAGAGATATTTTGTTGTAAATATCACAGGTACCATCATTATGGATCTGGGAAAAAGAAGTATCAAGCAATACAGTTTCAGGAATCCTGATACAAGTGAGTTGAGAAAGCTTGAGTCTTTGGTACCAAATGTGGATCATTTCAAGAACCGTTATGGGAATTTGTTGCCTAATTCCAAGATCCAGGTTGAAGAGGGTATTTTGGAGACTCTTGTTCAGTTTTATGATCCGGTTTATCATTGTTTCACATTTTCTAACTATCAGCTCGTTCCTACTTTGGAGGAGTATTCTTATCTGATTGGTTTGCCGGTTTTGGGAAAGATTCCTTTCAGTGGTTCAGAAGACATTCCTAAGAAACCAGTTATAGCTGAAGCCCTTCATTTGAAGATATCAGAAGTGAAGAATAACCTTACCTTCAAGGGAGGCCTCCAAGGGTTTACCTCTAAATTCTTGATTTGGAAGGTATCTTCCTTGTCCAGTAAGGGAGATGTGATGGGTTTTGAGGCTATTTTTGCTCTATTAATTTATGGTTTTGTACTCTTTCCTAACATTAACTACTTTGTTGATGTTAATGCGCTTCGTATTTTCATGATTGGTAACCCAGTACCTAATATACTTGGGGACATCTACCATTCTATTTACCATAGGACGAAGATGGAAGGAGGATTGATAAATTGTTGTGCTCCTTTTCTATACAGGTGGTTTATTTCGCACCTACCGAAGACTAGAGCTTTCCAAAGGAATTATATGAATCTTATGCGGTCTCAAAGGATCATGCCTCTTACTCATGCTGACATTAATTGGTACAATTCAGCTTATGATGAAGGAGTAATCATTGATGGTTGCGGAGAGTTCTCCAATGTTCCTCTTCTTGGTATAAATGGAGGAATTAGCTATAATCCTGCTTTAGCACGACGACAGTTTGGGTATCCTCTAAGGGATAAACCCGAGAGCATCAAACTTGTGGGTTTATTTTATCATAATGCTGAGGGCCATCTTGACATGAAGGATAAGATTGTGCACGCTTGGCACAGTATTCATAGGAGGAGTAAGAGTTGGTTGGGCCCGAAGCTAGGTGTTTATTTTGAGCCTTACATTAAATGGGTACGAGCTAGAGCTTTGGAATTGAAAATGCCTTATTCTCATCAAGAACCTTTACCTATAGTTGATAAAGAGCCTACTCCTTATTATATGACTGATGTAGAAGAGCTTCAAGTTGCTTTGTCTAAAGTACAACAAGAGAAAGACATTTGGAAGAGTAGATATCAGATTGTTGACGCAAAAAATAAAGAACTTCAAAAAGAAAACAAAGTGCTTCAAAAGGATGTGAAAGATAGAGATGAAACACTTAATTTCCAAGATGGTTGGATTATGGAGAAATAAAAAGAGATTCATCGCCAAGCCGCTTTACTTTAGCAACATGAAGAGAAGAAAAAGAAGTGGTCGGAGGATTTATTTTCCTCTGACACCCAGCCGACATCCAAGGTTCAGAAGAAATCAGAGAGAGACCCTTCCGCAGGTGGTTTGAAGCTTATTGTTGACAAATTGGCCAAAGATAAAAGTAATATGAAGGCCTATTATGAGCGCAAGATCAGATAGCTTGAGGAAAAGTTGTCAAAGGAAGTCGGTTCTTCGTCAAAGGGGATCTCTAAGGACTTTTAGACTTAGCTTTCTTAACTGATATGTTTAGGATTCCTTTATTACTATATACTGCAAAAAGTTGTAATCTTTTACTTTCTATTAATAAAATAAGAGTTTTCAGTTATATTCATATGTGTTATCCTACGATGTTTACAATTTAATATTTTAAGGTCCTTGAAAATTAAGCTTTAAAAAAATTAGCATTTGCATTTCCATGCATCATCTCGCAATTTGGTCTTGCCTTTCGTGTGTTTTATGGAGCCTTATCTTTGTTCCTTGCGCCTCAACAGTCAAACTGTCTCACCGGTACAACACTCGTGCTAATTCCAAAAGAATGATGGAGAACGTTGAACAAGAGAACATGTTATTGAGGAAAGAAGTTGCTACTCTCAAGACTGGCTTGGCCCATTTGACTTCACTTCTGGAAGGACTGATTGCTGCTCAGACTCAGGCTCGTACACCTCCTCCTGTCAGCACTCAAGCCTAGTACCAGGCTGTTTCTCAGCCACAAGTTACTGTGATTTTAAAGATCGTGTCTACTCCGGTTTCTATTGTTCCTACTACTGTTGTTGATGCAAGATACCAGATGCCTCGAGGATATCCTTGGAGAATGCCTGAGAATTTTATTCATGAAGGATATCAGCAAATTACTCAAAGCCCTCATGCTGTTATGGTTACTGCACCTCCTATGGTGCACACTGTTCCATATGCCGAAGAACAGATCTATCATAGTACTACACCAAGTGAGAGTATGGGTGTATATGACCGTTTGGATGATTTCCAAGATCAGTTTCATGCCATGCAGAAAGAAATGAAGGCTCTTCGTGGTAAGGAGTTGTTTGGAGAAAATATCAGTGATCTTTGTCTTGTTCCCAATGTTCAGGTGCCTGTTAAATTCAAAGTTCCAGATTTCGAGAAATACAAGGGAGATTCTTGTCCGCGCAGCCATTTGGTTATATATGCTAGAAAAATGTCAACTCATACCGAGGATCAACGCCTGTTGATTCATTACTTTCAAGATAGTTTGACTGGCGCCGCTCTAAGGTGGTATATGGGTTTGAATAGTGTTGATATTCATTCTTTCCATGATTTAGGAGACGTTTTTGTGAAACAGTACAGGTACATTCCGGATATTGCTCCTGATCGCGACCAACTCAGAAGTATGTCTCAGAAAGATAAGGAATCATTCAAAGAGTATGCGCAGAGGTGGCGTGAAGTCACCGCTCAGGTTATACCTCCAAGGGAGGAGAAAGAGATGACTAAGATTTTCTTGAGGACTCTCGGTTCCTTCTACTTTGAGAAGATGGTGGCTAGCTCTCCCAAATGCTTTTTTGAAATGGTTGGTATAGGAGTTCATTTAGAAAAAGCTGTCCGCGAGGGACGTATGACTAGGGGTGGCAAAACCGGCCTGGCCCGTTGGGCATGCCCGTTTTACCCGCACTTCAGTGCGGGGTGGGCTAAAGGTTTAGGCCCTCACCCTCTAATGTGTCCGCCCCGCTCCGCCCCATTTTTTTCGCGGGCTTTTACAGGCACGGGCATTTACATAAAATTTTGCATTTTTAGACTTAAAAGGTGCAGTGCCCGCGGGATTTCTCCGCCCCGCCCTCACGTTTTTGCGGGGTGGGCATAAGTTTTAGGTCCGCATCATCAACTATGACCGCCCCGCCCCGCCCTGTTTTTTTGCGGGCATTTGCTGGGCGGGCCTAAACGGGGAGGGCATGCCCGTTTGCCACCCCTACGTATGACGAAAGATGAAGGTTCTAGCAGTAAGAAACCTAGTTATGGGTATGCTAAGAAAAAATAACAAGAGGCCAATGCCATTTCCCGAGGAAGATCTAGAAGATCTCATGGTAGACATGATCATCATCAGCAACAACATGTAGCTTCTGTGGCTCCCGTTGTTAATGTTGTTCCATTCACTGTTTCTATGCAACCTCATAGGACTCATCAGCATTCTAATTAGTAGAGAAATCAAGAACCTAAGAAGGATCCCTTTGATCCTATTCCTATGAGTTATACTGAACTGTTTCCTGCTCTGATCTAGAAAAACTTGGTGCAGACTAGAGCTCCTCCCAAACTTACTGACAATATTCCATGGTGGTATAAAGCAAATTCCACTTGTGCATTTCACCAAGGTGCCCCTGGGCATGACATAGAAAATTGATATCCTTTGAAGTCCGAAGTTCAAAAGTTAGTAAGGTCTGGAATTTTGTCATTCAAAGGCGTTGGTCTGAATGTGCAACAAAATCCACTACCGCAACATAGAAATGCCACTGTTAACATGGTGTCTGGTTGTTATGGCGAATACAGAGTGTATGATGTGCATTGGATACGTGGAGAATTGGTTAATATGCATGCCGCTTTTTGTGAACTCAGCCATTATGAACATGATCATGATGCTTGCAGAATTTATGTGCGAGATCGTCGTGGTTGTTATGTTGTTAGAAAAGACCTTCGAGAATTGCTAGACCAAGGTCTTATCCATGTCCATAGGGAAAGGGATGAAGATCATGGTGTACAGATTGATGATAATTCTGAAACCTATCAAATCTTTGATGTGAACTTGATTAGAGGACCATCCATCTCTTTTCTCTACTTGATGTTTTATCATCTATGCTTGATGTATTGCCATCTCTTCTCACTTGCATAGGTTTCTATCCTCAATATATGCTCTTTGTTTGATGTATTGCCATCACTTGTTTCTTGATGTTTTGTCATCTTTATGTGATGTTTTGACATCTCTTCCCTTATGTGTTTTATCACATTGTCTTGATGTTTTATCATCCTTATTTTCTTATATGCTTAGAAAATCAGTGATTGGTGAGGTGGATCTTCCTATTTGGGTTGGGCCGCATATGTTCCAGGTCACGTTTCTGGTTATGGATATTACCCCTGCCTACAGTTGTTTATTGGGTCATCCGTGGATCCATGAAGCTGGTGCTCTTGCATCTGCCCTGCATCAGAAATTGAAATTCATCAAAAATGGTAAAGTGGTTGTTGTTAGCAGAGAACGAGCTGTCCTATTATCGCACATTTCTTTTTTCCATGTTGTGGAAGCTGATGAAACCGTTGTGGGAACGCCGTTCCAAGCTTTGTCCATAGAAGTTGATTGTAAGAAAAATGGGGCATCCATATCTTCATTTAAAGATGCCCAAAAAGTTGTTAAACAAGGACCTAGTGATGTATGGGGACAGGTCATTGATTTACCCGTGAATAAAAACGAAGTTGGTCTGGGATTTTCTCACAAGAATGTTGTAAAGCCGAAGTCTGCTTTCAATCCCTGCCATGAGATCTTTCATAGTGGAGGTTTTGTCAACCCGATACATCCTGAAGTAGACGCTGTTTTAGAAGACGAACCAGAACTCAAAGGTCCTAGCTATGTGACGCGTGGCTGAAGAACTCAGAATTGGATTTCTGTTGATGTTCCTTACTGTGTTCACATTTCAGAGTAATTTGCTGTTTCTTTTTGTTTTCAAAAAAATTCCTTCCACTCTGCCCAAGGTGGAAGTGATGTTGTGGGGCTTACCTTTTGTTGTTTCAGATATTAAGATCATTAATAAAAGTTGTTTTGTTATCCAATTGTGTTTTTACTTTTTTGCTTTTTCTAGAAAATGGTAACATAAAAAACCCTTTTTGACAAATAATGCCTTGTAATAATCTGCATAATTACTTGTTGCACTCAGTTTTTCTGAAATTAAGCATAATCATATGTGCAGATTAATTAATAAACCCATTGAAAACAATGACTCTGCACCCTCTCCCAACTTTGAATTTCCTGTGTACGAAGCTGAAGAAGAGGAGTTGAGTGAAATTCCAGAAGAGGTCACTCGGTTGCTTGAGCACGAGGAAAGAACCATTCAGCCAAACAAAGAGCAGTTAGAGGTGATTAACTTGGGATCTGAAGAATATAAGAAAGAAGTCAAGATTAGGGCATTACTTCATCCAGAGGCGAAAAGCTGGTTGATTGATTTGTTGAAATAATGTGTTGATGTCTTTGCTTGGTCTTACCAAGATATGCCAGGTTTGGATACTGATATTATGGAACACCGCTTACCGTTGAAGCCAGAATGCCCGCCGGTTAAGCAAAAGTTAAGAAGAACTCATCCTGATATGGTAGTGAAGATTAAAGAGGAAGTTTTGAAGCAAATTAACGCTGGTTTCCTTGTCACATCAGAATATCCTCAATGGATTTCCAACATTGTGCCGGTCACAAAGAAAGATGGAAAGGTCTGCATATGCGTTGATTATAGAGATTAGAATAAGGCTAGTCTGAAAGATGATTTCCCTTTGCCACACATTAATATGTTGGTAGATAATACAGCAAAGTTCAGTATATTCTCTTTATAGATGGATTTTCTGGATACAATCAGATTATGATGGCTCCTGAAGACATGGAAAAAACAACATTTATCACACCCTGGGGAACATTCTGTTATCGAGCGATGCCCTTCGGGTTGAAGAACGCTGGTGCAACGTACCAGAGGGCTATGAAAACCCTATTCCATGATATGATGCATAAAGAAATTGAAGTATATGTTGATGACATGATTGCTAAGTCTCAAACTGAAGGTCACGTTAAAGACTTGTTAAAGTTATTTCAACATTTGAGGAAATTCCATCTATGCTTAAATCCAAACAAATGCACTTTTGGTGTCCGTTCAGGAAAATAGTTGGGTTTCATTGTCAGCCAAAATGGTATTGAAGTTGATCCTGATAAAGTAAAAGTAATTTAGGAAATGTCTGCACCAAAAACAGAAAAACAAGTCAGAGGATTCCTCGGACGATTGAATTATATTTCCAGGTTTATCTCCCATATGACAGCTATTTGTGAGCCAATCTTCAAGCTGTTGAAGAAAGATCAAGGTTAAATATGGACTGATGATTTCCAAAAGGCGTTTGATAGTATCAAAAAAATATCTTCTTGAGCCTCTTATTTTGCTTCCTCCCGTTGAAGGAAGACCACTGGTTATGTATTTGACTGTGTTGGATAATTCCATGGGTTGTATCCTTGGTCAGCAAGATGAAACTGGTAGAAAGGAAAATGCCATCTATTATTTAAGTAAGAAGTTCACCGACTGTGAGTCTCGGCATTCAATGCTAGGAAAAACGTGTTGTGCTTTAGGCTGGGCTGCGAAGCGTCTTCGTCAGTATATGATTAATCATACTACTTGGTTGATATCCAAAATGAATCAATTAAGTACATCTTTGAAAAGCCTTCTCTTACTGGAAGAATCGCCCGCTGGCAGATGTTGTTGTCCGAATATGATATTGAATACCGTACTCAGAAGGCTATCAAAGGTAGTGTGTTGGCTGACCATTTTGGTCATCAAGCAATTGAAAATTACCAGTTTTTTGGGTATGAATTCCCCGATGAGGATGTTATGTATTTGAAAATTGAAGATTGTGATGAACCGTTGCCCAGTGAAGGGCCGGATCCTGAATCCCGATGGGGATTAGTATTTGATGTTGTTGTTAATGCTTATGGAAGTGGACTTGGGGCAGTCGCTATTACTCCTCAGGGTTCTCACATCCCTTTCACAGCCAGATTAATACTTGATTGTACGAATAATATGGCAGAATATGAAGCTTGTATCATGGGTCTTGAAGAAGCCATTGATTTGAGAATTAAAATCCTTGATATCTATGGTGATTCATTACTGGTGATCAATTAGATCAAGGAGAATGGGAAACTTATCTTGAAGGTTTAATTCCTTACAGAGATTATGCTAGAAGATTGTTGACTTTCTTTAACAAGGTTGAATTTTATCATATTCCTCGAGATGAGAATCGAATGGCTGATGCTTTGGCTACTTTGTCTTCCATGTACAAAGTGAATCATTGGAACGATGCGCCTTCAGTCACCATCATGCGTCTTGATAGGCTTGCTTATGTGTTTGCAGCAGAGGCAGTGATAGATGATAAGCCTTGGTATCATGATATCAAGCATTTCCTTCATACACAGGAATACCCACTTGGGGCATCAAATAAAGATAGAAAGCCTTGGTATCATGATATCAAGCATTTTCTTACAGGTCAAATGTCTAGTAACCAGGAAGATACGCTCGAGTAGCACGGGCTTGAGCAACCAATATTACATGGGTCAAAGTGGAGGTATATTAATTTTCACAATATTGCTTATTAGTGATGCTACTTGATAACACAAAACATCTATATATTATTTCTTATTTGTTTGTCTATGTGTAGTGCCCTCGTCAGCGTAATGGCATAGACTGCGGGTACTTCGTTTTGAGGTTCATGAGAGAAATCCTTCAAATGGGACAATTGGAGATTCCTATTACGGTATGCATTGTTTTATAACTTAGGATTTTTTTTAATATTTATCGGATATGTCATATAATTTATTATTTTTAACTAAATAATGCGTATTTTGTTTTGTTATGTAGCACTACTAAAAAAATGTAATTTAGAGACGGAAATTAGCGAGGGAATTAAATCCCTCACTAATTGCGATGAATTTTGTGAGGGAAAACCGTGTACATAATTATTTAATAATGAGTAAAAATTAGCGAAGACATTTGTGAAATAATTATTCCGTCACAAAAAATCCCTCACAAATTCCCTCACAAATTGATAACTGTACATTTGGTGAGGCAATTTGAGAAGAATTTTATTTCTCACTAATATTTCCCTCACAAATTCCCTCATAAATGCGTTAGATGTTTTTGTGAGGGAAATATTCCATCCCTAATATAATTTTTTATAAAAAATAATTTAAGTTAAAATTTTGTTGATGACAATGTAGTTTAAATTTTAATAAAATAATAGTAAAATGTTTTCTAAAATAAATTATCATTCTATATTAAAATAAATTTTGATATCTCTTTAAATTTTAAATTAAAACATAAATATATGTAGAGTATTTTATATTATATATAAATTTTTTAAAAATAAATAAAATTTCATAGATCAAAATTTCAAATTATTAGATTAAAGATGAATGTAAAATAAATATAAAAATTAAAATAAAAATATGATTTTATCTTGAATTGGCTTCCCACTCAAATAAATTTTAGTTTTGTATGAATTGGATTTTCCCTCTTTTTATAAATTAATATTTTAATAATAGTTTTATAATTATTTCATTTTCCCTCTTCTCTCACAATTCTTCTCGTGTCTCTCTCTTCCAACCCTAATATACTAACCTCATTTTCTCCATCTCTTTCTTTTAGCGAAACACAACCTCTGTCGACCTCCGTCAACGTTCGAAAAATAGACCTAAATGTTTCCCTCTTTTATTTTCACTTGTTCCCTCTTTTTTTTCACAAACATTTTCCAATTTTTTTTACTAAAACAAAAATCGTTTTAAAGCTGAAGGTTAACTAGGGTTTCAACTTTCCCTTTCACATCTTCTCTCTCTTTCATATCCTTGTTCTTCTTCTTCTCATAGTTTTCTCCCATCTTCTACGTACCACACCTTGACCTCATTTTCTGTGTTTTCTTCATCATAGTTACTTTCTATTTCTCATTAATAATCATTTGAATTGTTTTGCTAGGATAAAAAATTCTATTGTAGCGCTTATCATTTGAATGTGCGGGAGTGGTCGAGGTTTGCGGTTTTTGAGGGTTCAGTAGCTATTTTGAGGCTTTGAAATACTCAGTAAGGTTTCTTTCTGTTATGTAGTTGTATTGCATGTCTCTATTTTGAAGATTATTTTTTTGTTGTAGTTCTTCTTTTAGTTTGCTTGTTGATTGATGTTGAGTCTTTGTTTATTGAAATTGTGTTTATTTGGCTTGTTACTATTTAGTATTTAGTGTTCATAGTTTCTTCTTTGTGTTTAGAAAATGTTGAAAGCAAGAACTAAATTGTGTTGAGTTTGATGTTTCTTTTGGTTTTGAGTAATTGATTATGATGATAATTCATAAGAAAATGAAATAAAGTTAAAGCCTTTTCATATAAGCTATAAACAGTTTCCATAAGGTGGAGGCGCACCATACTTGCGGAAAGTGGATCTGAATGGTTTTAGCTCTTACAGGGAACTTTCTTCCGCACTCGAAAAGATGTTCAGTTGTTTTACAATCAGTGAGTTCTTATCTAGTTGTTATCATCTTCTCTCATTCTTTGTGTCTTGATGTTTTCTCATGCATAATCACCAATGTCTCGGTGCTGGTAGCTCACACACTAGCTCTCACACACACACCCACATAAGTTTTGTCAATTCCAGCGCTGTATAGCGTTTCAAATGTCTTTGCATGATTCTGATGATGTTTTTTTGACAAGTCTAGGTCAATGCGGCTCGTACTGGGTTTCTAGTCAAGAAAAAACATTAAGCGAGAGTAGATTGGTGGATCTTCTTCATGGTTCAGAATATGTGCTAACCTATGAAGACAAGGACGGTGACTGGATGCTAGTCGGTGATGTTCCATGGGAGTAAGTCCATTTTCTGATATAGTAATTCATAAGAAACTGTCTCAGTTTTCACAACATTGATAATTAGCTATATTCACTAAAACGATGTTGTTTTTCTTGGTTTAGGATATTCACCGAGTCTTGCAAGAGGCTGAGGATAATGAAGAGTTCTGAAGAAATCGGGCTAGGTAAGGCCAATGTATATATTACATTAAAATCTCAACATTTCTTCATATGTGTAGTGTATCGGTCCACTAAATGCCAACATTTCTTCATAACAGGGTTTGAATTGCAATTTTTACTGCAATTTACTTGTGTGATATAGGTTTTTCAACATACTAGAGTATTGACCCACATCCCACTTGTTGGGCCTCTATTGACACCTCTTGTCAATGTTACTGCAGTGGCTAAAGTTGGGTCACTCTGTGGGCAACCTGTTAGCAGAAGATTGTTACGGGTTAGTTTTTACATGTATTTAGTTTGTAGATAAATTGTCAAATACTACCATACACTCTCACACACAAAGTGGAACCCAAGACACCACAAAATAGGAAGTTATCCAACATAACAGTTGCTATTGACAGTTAAGCTAGGCCTTACTTATAAATATTTAGTTATTTTATTTCTAGCCAAGATAACTAATTTCATTTTATTTTCTCATGTTGCAGCAACTATGTGCTTCAACATCTGTTGTCTATGAAAATACATAGAATCTCAGGCAACCTACACAGATAGCTTGAAGGATGATTTGTGTATCTTTCCTGCAATAAGGTATGGGAGTAATGTAGTGGAAAAGTTTTTCCATGACGCAAGTGTACATCTATTTGAAAAATTCATTGATCAGCTGCTTAACTCTCCAAATGTATCAAGGCTCCTTGTGGATCCATTTGGAAATTATGTCATCTGTACAGCACTGGTGAAATTTAAGGTAAGCCCATTTGAATGCATGAAGTGTCTTAAGTATAATGCATTTCCTCAACTAAGAATTTTAAGCAGTGTGTTTCTCAGTTGAAACAAATACATATCACATGTTTTTCTATTGGAATATGTTGTGGTTTCTCACACTTTCGGCATGTGGAGAGTATTTTTATATTATAAACAAACAATATTCAATTTAATATTCTATTACATGCATTCCTCATTGGTTTATTAGTTGTTGTTATAACTTTGTTTTTCTTATTTAATCAACAGGGTAATCCCTACCTTAAGAATGCCCTGCTGGATTTGATCCAAGCAAATTCTCTAATGACGCGCAGCAATATGTTTGGCAAAAAGTTGCTTGATAAGGCCGACAAAAAATTGCGGAATATGTAAACATGTGTCGGATGCCTACAATGTGTAACCCTTTTTATCTATCTCCTTTTCTGCATCTTCTTGTTACTCTTATCTCCGGTATACTAGTAGAATTGAATTCTGATGCGTCTTAGACAATTAACCAAAAAATAAAATATTCTAAAGCTGTAATTTTTATGATTCTACTGTTATAGCTGTTCCATATTATCTTGTACAATAAGATAATAAATTGGATGGATCGTTTTGCTTTATATTTTTGCAGGATAACATTTTGTTATTAGAAAATTTTTATATCAACTTTCGTTTATTTTGAATCAAGCATGTGATATACTTTATCATTTTAGTTATTTTTAGTGACTCGTCGGGTTGGCACTTGTGGTGTGGAAAAAATGGTGAATTTGCTGCCCTCGTTGACATGTGGACAGAACTGCAGTGGCTAAAGCAAGTTTTCTGTCACTCCACAAGTTTTGGAAAAAGACATTCATTTTGGTGATTTCTTTAAACTAATTCCACAATATTTCTATAGGGATCTATTTTATGTATCATATGTTGTGCTTTGCTTCATTTGACAAAGCTTTGTAGCTTTATTTATTTATATGTATGATTAATTTATTTCAGGTAAATGTTTGATAAAGTACTTGGTATGTTTGGTGATTGATGAAGCTCACAGAGCAATGGGAAATTACTCGTATTGTGAAGCAGTTCGTGAGGTTTGATTTGTTCAGAGGTTTTTAGTATTTCTGGTATTAACAGGCATTTATTACTATATGGTAACTATGAATGTTACTGATATGGCTTGTATTGTATACCGTGTGAGATGGAAATATATTAAGCTGTTGGAAATATAATAAGCTCTTGTTTTAGTCATTAGAAAAAATTCTCAGATACGGATCCTACTTTTTGGGAGTTATTTCAAAAGACACACAGAGTAAAAGGTAACCCAAACAAGTGGGTTTCTTCAAAATCAGAGATGGTTGCTGTAAGTTACAATTTCATAAACTTTTTGAGCATGTTATTTTAGTGTTGTACTAATGATATACTGATTATATTCTTCCTCTCTACTTAATTGTTATTTACAGAATGAGTATGAAAAAAGGATTATTGAGAGGGACTCACAAGAGGCACATGGAGATGATGTTTCTAGTCATCAATCTGATAACATTATCTTCTTAGATGTTGTTGGAGGAGTGGACAAGAAGGGTCGTATATATGGTTTGGGACCAGAAGCACTTTTTTGTCATCTACTAGTCTCAAGAACAATTATAGTATTATTTTTGTTGTAATTTCTTAATTTTAAGAGCTTTGTTTGAACTATTTTAGTTGTACTATCTAGTTTCAACAAAAAATACTATGTATTTAATATTTAGTTTTAAGAACATATTTTTAGTACTATTAGTTTTGATTTGGGGAATATTTATGATATTCACAAAAACAATTTAGTGTTTCATATTCTGATTGATACATTTTAATTATGATGATATAGTAAATTCAGTTGTAGTATTGATTAAATTTGACAGGAAATTTACAATTTCAATAGTTTCATGCAGGTTCTGATTGTTTAGTGACGGAAAAAAAATGTCACTAAATCATTATCACTTAATTTAATGACGGAATATAATCGTCAGTAATTTAGTGACGGAAAATATCCCTCACAAATAATTGTTCATTCATTAATTTTCAATAATTAGTGACGGAATATATACGTCACTAAAGTAAAATGACTGAGGTATTTAGAAATCCCTCACAAATTACTGGCAGATTTTTTTCAATTTTTAGTGACGGAATTGTTAATTTAGTGACGGATTAGTTCCGTAACTATTTATGACGGAATTCAAAATCCCTCACAAAATTTTTGCGACATTGAAATTCGGTAGGAATTTTGGCACGTCGCTAAATCCGTCACTAAAGGTTTTTGTGACGGATTTTAGTGAATTAGTGACGGAATAATTCCCTCTCTAAATTCAATTTTTTTAGTAGTGTAGTATTTCGATGATATGGCGTGTCCTTATTACACGAGGAAACAATTGCAAGATACTAAGGAGGAATTGTGCGAATTTTTTATTGCAAGAAGAATTCTTTCTTGAATGTATAATTTTGTGAATGTAAATTCTAGTTTATTGAAATGTAAATTCTATACAGGTTTGAAACCATACAATAGAATTTGTGCGAATTCTGCATGTAAATTCTAGTTTATTGAAATGTACAAATTCTAGTTTATAGAATTTGTGCGAATTCTGCATTAATGTAAATTCTAGTTTTGAAATAGAATTTGTTGATGGAAATGCGTATCCATACTGGTTTATTGAAATGTGAATTATACAGGTTTTTGCATAAAAAAAATGGTTAAAATGGGATTTTTAAAAAAAATCTTCAAAATTATACGTAGACAAAAGACAGCGCTTTTGAGAAAAAAACGTTGTCTAAAGTTATACAAGTCCACCTTTGGAGAGCGCTTTTAAGGAAAAAGCGCTCTCTAAAGGTATATAAAAAAATCATTATACGTATACATTAGACAGCGCTTTCAAAAGCGCTTTCTAAAGTCCCCCTTTATAGAGCGCTTTTGAAGAAAAAAACGCTCTCTAAAGTATATAAAAATTATTCTTTAAAATTTTAAACGTATACATTAGACAGCGCTTTTAAAAGCGCTGTCTAAAGTCCCCTTTTAGAGAGCGCTTTTTCATAAATAAAAAAGCGTTGTCTTTACCTACGACCGCGCTTTTAAGCGCTGTGATAGGCCAAAAAAAGCGCCCTCTTTTCCCTTGTTTGGCGTAGTGTTGATAGGCCTGCTTATGTGTTTGCAGCAGAGGCGGTGATAGATGATAAGCCTTGGTATCATGATATCAAGCATTTCCTTCAGACACAGGAATACCCACTTGGGGCGTCAAATAAAGATAGAAAGACATTGAGAAGATTAGCTGGTAGTTTCTTCCTCAATAAAGATGTTTGACAGTACTTCATTCGATCATTAAAAAAAATGCGAATTGTTTGACAGTAATACAAGGAGTTGGAGGTTTCTCTACACAAAATTTTAACCATAACACTACTTCATTCGATCGTATAATTTAATTCCCCTTTTTAATTGTGTATAATCCAAAATTAAATAATATGATCACTTCATTTCTGATTATACAAACTCTATTATTTATCAACCGTTTTCCAACAAATTGAATTGGTTTAAAGACTACAAAAATTTAAATATTTTACTCCTAAACTGAGTTGGATAATGTAAATCCAGACCTTTGTATGTCTAGTTTGACTTTAGAGCCCAATTGTTGTTAGTAGTTTGGCCTTTGTTCTTTTATATCTTGAGATGATTAATTAGGAAGATCATGCAATTCTTTTTTGATGGGTAGATAGTAGATGAGTATCTCTTGTACTCATTGTAAGCTTAATATATTCTCATTTCTTATAAAAAAAGTAGCGGCCTTTGTTGTCCGTTTGCTTTCTTTGACTTAAATATTGAAGATCTATATAAAATAAAAAATTATCACAACATATATCATTTATTTAAAAACAACCCATACACAAATATTTTCATTTCAAGAACAGAGAAATTTTGAATTCTCTAACTCACCGTATAGGAGCAAGACACTACTAATCACAAAATACCAACTATTTTATTATCATGAACAAGAGAATTCACATATTCAAAACAACATCAAGAATAACCACATAACAAACTCTAGACTAAGAAAACCATAAACCTTGCTTTAAATTATTTCTTAGAGAGCGAGAAAAAGAAATTAGTTTACTTAATTCTCATATGTTTATTTATTTTTGACTATATCTATAGCCCATGCATTGATTGCAGCCACTCCATACTTTTTATCAGTGTTCCTTTTGATATACATATAACCATGCATTCCCCATGTTTCCCCATATGAGTTCTTCACAATCCAATAATCTTCTCCATCGGCTATGGAATCATAACCCACTATTAACATGCTGTGGGTTACCTCCAAAGAATCCACCGGGCAATCTTCACCTCTAAATATTCCCTGTCAATGGATAAATATGTTTTTCATTAACAAGTGTAAAAATACTAAAATAAAACTGTTTGAATAATGGCGTTTTATCACGGTCATAACGGTTTTTTGTTTTTGATTTTGATTTTTTCTCTTAAAATAAAAATGGTACATAACATACACTTTTTTAAAACCTTGATCATATGGCTAGGTGATAAATTAGTTTAAACAAAACAAAGAGTGGACATGAATAAGAAGATAAGAACTCTAAATTATATAACCACTTACGCCATGAATAAGAAGATAAGAACTCTAAATTATATAACCACTTACGCCGGTGTAATGTTGAAATTCGGGTGACTTTGCATAAATACTAATACTAAGAGGCTGCTTAGCAACTACACCCAATAGTCCCCTGTCAGATCTCTCCACGAGATAATATGAATCAATATCACTATTTGCACTGTTTGGAATCTACATTTCATGAAAAAAGGAGATGATATGAATCAATACCACTAGTTTTTAATGTGTGATTATAGAAACTATATAATAATTAAGAACCTGGCCGGATCTGCAAAACTCCTTCTTTCCCGTATAAGGATAATCATCTTGTCTTGCAACCCCTTTGTTTCCTATTACCCATTTGAATGCATCAGACTTAGATCCTCCACCACAACCTGCATTTGGTACACAATCTAGAAGCTCTTGCTCTGAGAGGCTTATAAGCTTCCCTGTCTTTATTGCAACTATTCCTTCTATGGCCCCAACACTTGCGAATGCCCAGCAACAACCTAAGGAAGTATTATTTTGCGTGTGAGAGTAGAAAAAACACAAATGTATCTAACACAACAAACTTACCACAAGTGCCTTGATGCTTAACAGGAGTGACAGCTCCTTTCGACCTCCAGTCCAAGGAAGAAGGTGGATGACTAGATGTTGAGTCATAAACAACTTCATCATTCACAATATCAATGGTGTCAATGTTCATGGTCATGTATGTTTCGTTGAACTCCGTGAAGCTCAAATCAGCAAAGTCGGTCAGACCGAGAAGAGCGCTATGAGGTGAGTCTCTCTTTGCATTAGTCTCTGTGATATACTTCAAATTTGTAACAAATGTGCCAAATTTCTTTGCCGTCTCTTCCAGATCACTGTAGACTCGTCCATGTTCTTCCTTCCATACTTGAAATAGCTGTATAGCATCATCTTGATTAGGAAGCTTATCAAGTTCAGGACCCAAAAAGGAGGTGTACTTACTGGCTGGGATCTCAAAATTTGACGACATACTTAAATGTGTTGGTTTCTTTTTCTGAATATGCAGAGAAGATGATCAAGAACCGATATGGGTTTGTGTATTCCTTAAAAAATTGTTCCACGTATTTATAGACGTATGGAGTGAGTTTCCTCTGCATAGTCTTTTTTTTTACTAATAGAATGCATAGTCTTATTTTATGATATGGCTAATATGAAATCTTAATTTATTCAAACATTGATTTGTTATTCTACATGTCAATGTGACTCATTATGTTATAAAATGTTCATTGTAATCGAATAGACGGTAGCTTCCAAGAAGAACAGTGTTAACTTGTGACGTACGTACGCAAGTTGTAGACTACATAATTGGCATAAAATTGGTTGATGTATCACGAATTATTTTTTTATTCTTTCAATAATCAAAGCATTATTCATTAAGGCAACTTAGTCCAATTTCAAAATGAATGAGACCTTTCTAAGCTCTAATTACCCAACAATATACAAGGCTAAGAGAGATGTATCACGAATTATTATATGTTATATTTTGTAACTACTGTATTTATTTTTTTAAATGGGAAAACAAATATTTTAACATCGGATTCTCACTACAACATTTTTATCCTATGGCAACGCCTAATTTTTTGATGGTAAAAATACCGTTCTTGTATAGAGTAATAAGACAACAAATTTCATATTTCTTTGTGGTAGAGTATATATTTCTTATGAATTTTATGCAACGGTTAAAAACTATTCTAGTAGATCATAAAGCGAACAGTCTTAGTTAACAATGGGTTGAAACCTTTCTAATATATATAATTAAATATTTATTATATGAAAAATGTGGAATCAAACAGAGGTATTTATTCTCATTGAACGCTAAAAGTAAAGTTGAGCGCTATAACAAAACTTCATTTGTTCCCTTTCAAAAAATTAAGCGCTAAAAACAAAATTTTCCCTCCTTGGTCCTAAACCCTTTCGCATGTCTATTCTTCTTCTTCTTCAGAACAATCACTCTTAACCAAAATCTCACGAGTTTTCTCCTTCAAGCTAAAAAAAATAGAACAATCCCTCACAAACCCTAACCCTTTCTTTCATTATGCAAATCAATCAGAACCCAACGCATTCTCCTAATCGCACACATGATTCTCTCCAGTTTGTATGATTTGTCCTTACCGATTGGATATGATTCTCTCCAGTTTCTATGCCTACAGTATCCAGTAAAACCTGCTGCATTTTGCCAATATCCTCAGCACACTCAGGTTTGTTCGACTCGAAAGCAGGGATGCCATAGTCCCCCACTGCCATCTTCCGTCACTCCAACTCCCCATTCCGGCTACCGAGACTTCCTGAACCGCAAACAGCTTCGGGAACAAATCCTTTAAACACACTTCTTCATTCAAAAAACAACGCCAGAAAGATGTTGTGAATCCTCTTCCTAACCGAAACCTGCAAAAATTAACAAAACATTCCTCTCTTAATCTCTTTCCAATTGACAAGAGATCTTGCCCACCAAGAGGAGACAAAATTTCTGAATTTGAAAATGTTTCCGCCTATAGGCACCTGCATCTCTATATCTCTGTATCTTGCTTTCAAAATCTTAAACCAAATAGAGTCCGACCCCTCTAGAATCCTCCATCTCCATTTATAGAGATGGGCCAAGTTAAATTCTTCAATTCTTTTAATGCCAAGCCCACCGTTCTCAGTCGGTAAACAAATATCACTCCACTTAACCCAATGTATCTTTCTTTTTTCCTCCAAAAACCCCCCACAAGAATTTAATTTGAAGCTTAGTAAACTCCTTGGAAATCTTCACCGGAATTTTATAAAAGGAAAGAATAAATATGGATAGAGAACATAAAACCGATTTAAGGAGTGTGATTCTCCCTCCATAGCTTAGAAAGCGACCCTTCCAACTAGATAACCGTTTTTTCCATCTATTTAAGAGCGTCTTCCAAGTTGATATTCTTCTAAGATTAGATCCTATAGGAATACCAAGAAAAGAAAACGCATCACCTTCAATGCTACAAGAAAGAAAAAAAGTGGAGCCTCAATGAAATTGGTACTAACATTAATACCAATAACCTTACTTTTGTGATAGTTAATTATGTGGCCCGAAACCAACTCAAAAGCCCTCAAAATGACTTTGATTGCCCACAGTTGTTTCCAACTCCCCTCTCCCACTAATAAGTATCATCTGCAAATTGGAGCGAAACAATCATACATTTTCCCTTCACAATGAATCCTTCATATTCACCATTCTCCGCCGTCTTCCTAACAAGACCCATTAATCCCTCCGCCACCAAGACAAAGAGAAACGGGGAAAGCGGATCACCTTGTCCCAATCCCCTTTCTACCTTAAACTGTGGTGACTTTTTGATGTTGATCTTTTCATTTGACAATCTTTTCTCTGAATACCAGAAACTTTTTATCTTAATTTGTTTATTTATAATATTTTGAAAATTTAAAATTTACAGGTGTCATGATTTTTTTAGAGACATAGTCATATGGTTCTACCTGTTCAATAACTATACAATTTCGTTATAGAGACCGCTTTATTCAACTAATTATCCGCTTTAGTCTGATTTACCCATGCAGTTCGACCAATGACAGTGTGGTTCGACCAATAAACCAGTGACCTAATATTCTCACCAATTTGATTACCAGTATGGTTTTTAAAACATTGAATATGAAAACAATTTTAGTGTTGTTGTACTGACCTTCACAATGGCATCAAAAAACAATTGCGATAACCTTTTGAAGTTGATATATTCATTTGATTATATTTGCTCTGAACACCAGAACCTTTTTATCTTTGTTTAAGGATAACTTAGTTTTTTTAATTTGGTGATGCTCATGATATATAGATTAACTTAGATTTTTATTTTGTTATAATTTAAACCACAGGAAATATCATCATATCACGCACATCACATAGAACCACAAAGTGGATCTGCTCAGGCGTTGAGTCAATCACAACCATAATGGTACTTCTTATGATATATGTGTGAACCATGTGAAATATTTTTATCACTTATTTTCTGCTTAAGGGGTCTGAGTACTTCTTTAAGTGAGAATATAGTCTTGTTATGTTTGACTTTGATTTGACATCAAGTGATTTGGATTGTTTGAAAACTTCACATTTATTTTATTCTATAAAGAAGAATTCAACTATAGATCATGGGGGTGATTATCAACATATGTTACTCGTTGAATTGGGTTCAAGGAAAGTTGTTCGGGAACTCTTTTTCTTTTATGAATTGGGAAGATGACCCACTATAGTGCTTTGGCGAGTTAAGGTGTGTGTGGTTTCTCGATTTGGCCTACCTTCAGCTCTGTGTTGGTCCTTTGTATGCTCTTTTCATCATGAGTCTTCAAGTTACCTATCTTGATTGTTGTTCTGGCCAGTGGCATCTTTGGGAAGGTGGTTTACTTGTAATCATTGGTTTTGTTGCTCTTGGTGTTTGGTGGTAAGTGTTCTGAGCCATCCTCAAGGCCCAAAAGGCGAAGGCCTGGTTACAAAGCAAGAAATTACCACATAAACGATACGTAGACCTTTTTCCCCTTTATTCCAGAGTATCCCTTGCGAGAATACCATGATAATCTCCTGAATCAATTATATAGTTGACCGTATCCCACGTCGTTCCATACGCGTCTAGTTACCAACAATTTTCCCTATTTGAAGAGGAAAATGTGCCACTTCACATGTGTCAATTACTTTCTTATTCAAACTTCATTTTTCACTCTCTTACGGACTTCAACGTTGGAGTGCTAACTATGCAGGTCAACCCCCTCATTACCGCATCAAAAGCTCTAAACCACCACGAGAAATAGTGAATTCATCATTTTCGGTTGAATCTAGTTCAAGAGCAAATTAATGACGTTGTTTGTGGAAACTGACTTCTAATTCCTACAATTTTCCAGAATCTAACGTTTCTCGATTCAATTGAATCTCCTCCGATAGAAATCTAGATCTCCTTCAATTGAAGTGCAAATATCTATTTCCTGATCAATTATATCAAGTTTAGATTCAAAGTCTCCTCGATTGGATCTGTCAATGGCGTCGGATTCCAAAACCACTAGCTCACCAACCAACAGAAAGCCATTATTGTCGTTGAAGTTGTCAAGAATCATTCTCCTCCTCCTCAGGGGATGCACAATCAAGTCTTAACAATGGCTCCTTCGGTTCCCCATCGCCAAATTTTGTCCAACCTATGGCAGATCAAGGAGCATCTCAACCTCCTCCATTCACTTGATCTCCAGGGAGCCAAATTTTGAACCTTAACTCAAACTTTCGCTACCGCCTACAATGTCAAGACAAGAAACATTTACTCACTTTCAAATCTTGCAGGCTAATCTTGGCTTACAGGGAGCCAACAAACTGTTGAACACTGTTTTACTAATGGTTCAACAACACAACTTCTAGGCCTTGGAAGAAGCTTATCAAGTTCAGGACCCAAAAAGGAGGTGTACTTACTGGCTGGGATCTCAAAATTTGACGACATACTTAAATGTGTTGGTTTCTTTTTCTGAATATGCAGAGAAGATGATCAAGAACCGATATGGGTTTGTGTATTCCTTAAAAAATTGTTCCACGTATTTATAGACGTATGGAGTGAGTTTCCTCTGCATAGTCTTTTTATTTACTAATAGAATGCATAGTCTTATTTTATGATATGATTAATATGAAATCTTAATTTATTCAAACATTGATTTGTTATTCTACATGTCAATGTGACTCATTATGTTATAAAATGTTCATTGTAATCCAAGAAGAACAGTGTTAACTTGTGACGTACGTACGCAAGTTGTAAACTACATAATTGGCATAAAATTGGTTGATGTATCACAAATTATTATTATTTTTTTTCAATAATCAAAGCATTATTCATTAAGGTAACTTAGTAATTACAGAATGAATGAGACATTTCTAAGCTCTAAGAGAGATGTATCACGAATTATTATATGTTATATTTTGTAACTACTGTATTTATTTTTTTAAATGGGAAAACAAATATTTTAACATCGGATTCTTTTTCCACGCATCTATTAAGAAATAGAAAGGAAAGTTATGTAAACATAAACATGAGACCCCATAAACATTGACTTGCTACAATTATGCTCTTAATTTATAAAGAAAAATTATCATAAACAATGACTATTTCTTTGGTAGTTTAAAAATAAACAATGACTTGAATAAAGGCCAAATTAGAATATTAATAATTTTTTTACAAATAAAATTAATATAGTTTATTGTTAGTTGAATATACACATTATACAAATTTATTTAAAGGAAAATAATTAATGATATTTTTCTAATGTTTTAACATGGTACACTGTTTATTTCGAATATCCAACTTAACCAAAGGTTCATGATTTGAAATCAGTCTTGTGCAATCGGCATTGTTGAATTCTATTAAGTGAGAAATTTGTGATCTATTGTGGTCTCACTATTACGGAAAAGCCATACCACAACGTTTGGAGAAGGGATACCACAATGCCTGACCAATCGTTGTGAGTTTGTCGCACCTAGGATTTTCATCCGAGTCAAAAAGGGAGGCGGAATAGAAGAACCGCCATCAATGTATATTTATCCTACGGAAGAGAAAGGAAACACTGCGTAAACCTGAGAAAACGATAAAACATGGTCATCACGACCAAGAGAAAGGGTAAGGAAGTTGATTACGTGAGGGGGAGGTATGAGCACCCCTCACGTCTGTGGTACTCCACAGGATCCACTTGAGTTTATTATTTTAAGGGTGTAAAATAAAAGTCTAAAGCTATAAACTGGGCGCGAAAAGAAAATAAGAAAATGTGGGGAAAAGAAAGGAATATTTACAAAGATATGCTCGATTAGGCCCCACAAAAATCCTCCGCCTACGTATCCCTTTTAAGGAATCAGAGCAGCCGTAGTTCGGGTCAAGAATTTTAGTTTGTTTTGTGTTTTTTAGTTGAACAATGCTAAGTTCACATTCTACCGCTGCTCGACCTTTGGAGACTCACGCACTGGAGTAGAAAGGAATCAACAATGCTCTTAAAAAGAAAAAGAAAACCAAGAGACATTAGGAGAAAATCAAGGCTCTAGTATGGATTCCTTTTATGAAATCTTTTAAAATATTGACGCATGCCAGTGTTCCTGAAGTCTAAGTATTTCTAGTAGTTAATCATAGTTTTTTTTATCCTAAACCACAAGTATTGTTGTTTTCAACGTAGGGCGCCGCATCTAAAATGCTAGAGCTTATTTTTGTGGTTAACCAATTATGGTATTGTTAGTTTGGATTTTTCGATATCCACAAATTTCAGCATATTAAGAAAGACATTAAAGAAAAACTTAGTGAAATTTGGAAGGTTTTTGAGGTTTTTTTGACAGACAAGTTGGGAACATTTTGACACATATCTTGTGAAAAGAAAGCATCGAAGTCTCGGTGTTCACAGTAATATTTGGGACTTAGTAACTTTCAGAAGAACATAAGGAGCATTTCGATAGAGGCAGTTGGAATGTGTAGTGTGGCTAAATAATTACCTTTTGGCCTTATCTGCATTAGAAGGACGCGTGAAAGCAAGTTTGATACCAAAATACATGCATCGACGACGTGTTAATCAGTGGAGAAAGGGCATTTCTTAGCTTTTATTTAGATATTAGTATAAATAGGAATTATAGTGTTAGATTTCACTGTTGAATTTACTACAAAAACTCATTATACTCATAATACCGAAAGCAAAGCGAGAAACGAGGTCATCGAGTGTAATGTACATATTCAAACACCCTTTTCATTCAATGCAGAGTCTTTTACTTTAAAGTTACTTTTTCTGCATTCAAGTTCATGATAGAACAATTGTGAATGATGAAAAGAATTGAAGAAATATTGGATATTGTGTTTCTTGAAATTGAGAGAAGAGAGATGAATGAATAGAGAGTGTATACTTGCATTAATGACTGAAATTCATCAGTTAGTTTACACAGCTTATAAAGCTATATATATACACCAAGACATGTAACAAACTAAAACTAGTTCTAACTAACATAGAAATACAAAACCAAACAGAAGATTGTGATGTTGTGACATCACACCTAACATCACACATCTGATCTAACTAATATTGAATTACAAAACCAATACACCTCCTTAATTCATTTAGTTAGATACTTCAGCCATTCCGAGTTTCATCTTCAAGTAATCAAAGCTGCTTGACTTCAAAGGCTTTGTGAGCAAATCTGCTATCTGCTCATCTGTCTTGCAATGTTTCATTTCCAACTTTCCATTGTTCACCTGGTCTCTTAAGAAATGGAACTTAGTTTCAATATGTTTACTCCTACCATGTGCAACTGGATGTTTTGCTACGTCTATGGTTGACTTGCTATCAGTTCTGAGCTCCATCTTTTCAGTCTTCACCAGCTTCAATTCCCTCAGTAACATGTTGATCCATTGAGCTTGACATGCTGCCATAGAAGCTGCAATATACTCAGCTTCACACGAAGATAATGCAACAACTGGTTCCTTTCTTGAACTCCATGAAAAGGTTGCATTTCCAATCATAAACACATAGGCCACAATGCTTTTCTTGTCATCTTTATCACCACTCCAATCAGAATCTGAGTAGCCTACTAGATCATCATCTTGGTCTTTGCTGTATTGAATACCATAGCTGCTTGTACCCTTCACATATCTCAAAATTCTCTTGGCTGCAACTAAGTGTGAGGTGGTAGGTTTTACCATGTATCTGCTGATTAAACCTACACCATAAGTAATATCAGGTCTTGTATGGCACAAGTACCTCAAGGAGCCCACAATTTGTTTGAATAAGGTTGGATTTACTTCTTTCTCATCATTAACCAAAGACAACTTTACTCCTGTATCAACTGGAGTTGAAATTGGTTTACAATTCAGCATATTAAACCTTTTAAAAACATCTTGTGCATATTTCCTTTGATGGATCACCACTCCTTTTGAATTCATTTCAAACTCAATTCCAAGGAAATATGTGAAATTGCCTAAATCAGACATCTCAAACATCGTCATCATGTTTCTCTTAAAGTCCTCCATCTCAGCTTCATTTCTTCCAGTTACTATCATATCATCCACATATAAGCATACAATAAGCTTATTTGTGGTATTTATGCAGTAGATTCCATGTTCATTTACACACTTCATGAAACCTTGCTGAACAAGAAAACTGCCTATTTTCTTATTCCAAGCCCTTGGGGCTTGCTTCATACCATACAGAGCTTTATTAAGCCTGTAGACATGCTCTTCCTTTCCCTTTATCTCAAATCCTGGTGGCTGATTTACATACACCTCTTCTTCTAGCTCACCATTGGGAAAAGCAGACTTTACATCTAGCTGATACATGGACCAATTTTTCTTGACTGCTATAGCAACAATCAATCTGACTGTTTCCATCCTTGCTACTGGAGCATACACTTCATAGTAATCTTGTCCATACTTTTGTAGAAAGCCTCTTGCAACTAATCTAGCCTTATACTTAGCAACTTGACCATTTGGCTTCTGTTTTGTTTTGAACACCCACTTAACATCAATACACTTCTTATCAGCAGGTAGTTGTACTAATCTCCATGTTTCATTCTTCTCTATAGAGTCTAGTTCTTCAATCATTGCTTTCTTCCAATGTTGTTGTTTAAGAGCTTCCTCAAAAGACACTGGTTCAGTTTCAGCAAGCATTGCTAGTTGCACTATGTCACCTTCATCTGTAACAGCTTGATCAGCAAACCTCTCATAATCTCTCAACCTGACTGGTGGTTGAATGTTCCTTGTTGGTCTATTTGTCACTTCTGCACCTCCTTCATTTGTGTCCTCAACAATTTCTTCTTGTTCCTCAGTCTCACCTTCTTCTGTCTCTGAATCAGCTAGATAAAATTGACTATCAAACTTGTTTGATGCTTTATCTTTCCAGTTCCAGCATTTTGATTCATCAAACTTTACATCTTTGCTGAACACTATCTTCTTGCTACTTGGATCATAGAGTTTGTAAGCACCAGTTGAGTGATAACCAACCATAATCATTACCTGAGATTTATCATCCAGTTTCCTCCTTAATTGGTCAGGTACATGTCTGAAACATACTGAGCCAAAGATCTTCAGATGTTGGACACTTGGTTTTACTCCACACCATGCCTCTTCTGGTGTCTTGTCTTGCAGCTTCTTTGTTGGACTTCTATTGATGAGATATGCTGCGGTAGTAGCTGCTTCTCCCCACAAGTAATGAGGCATCTGCTTTTGCTTCAACATGCTTCTTATCATATTTACCAAAGTTCTGTTCTTTCTCTCTGAGATCCCATTGTGTTGGGGTGTGTATGGTGCAGTGACTTCATGATTTATGCCATTTGATGAACAGAAATCATTAAATTCAGTGGAAGTATACTCACCTCCTCCATCCGTTCTCAATCTGCTAATTACTTCTCCATTTTCATTTTGAACTAGCAGTCTAAACTTCTTGAACACACCAAACACTTCACTTTTCTTAGCTAACAAGTAAATCCATACTTTTCTAGTAAATTCATCTATGAATGTTACAAAATAGCGATTCCCTCCTACTGACTTTACTTCCAGAGGTCCACATACATCTGAGTGAATTACCTCAAGTTTCCTGGTTGCATTGAATGGTACATCTGCATTGTATGAATTCCTGGCCTGCTTTCCAGTGCAGCACATATCACACACTTCATCAGGCACTTTTATCTTTGGCAAACCTTGTACCATGTTCTTCTCATGAAGCATATTCAAGTCTCTAAAGTTGATATGCCCATATCTTTGATGCCATAACCAATCTTCCTTCTTAGTTTCTGATAGCAAACACTGATCTTCAATCACACTGATGTTGATTTTGAAAGTTCTTTGTTTTAACAATGGAGCTTTCAGAATCAACCTATTCTTGCTATCAAAAACTTTCATGGCTTATGCTTCCATCTTCATAGTATATCCCTTCTGCAGTAATTGACCAATACTGATGAGATTGCTCTTCATATTTGGTACATACAGTACATCTGTAATGCATGCCTTCTTACCATCCTTCCTATGAATCAATATTTTCCCAATTCCAGCTGCACAGACTATGCTATTGTCTGCAAATCTTATCTTTCTGTTTATTGAGTCATCTAATTCAGAGAACCACGATTTCTTGCCTGTCATATGATTTGAACACCCAGTGTCCAAATACCATTCATCATTTCTTGCTTCTTCCTCCTTATCTGTTGCCATCAGGAGTACTTCATCAGAATCTGACTCCTCATTTTGAGCAAATTGAGCTTCATCTTTGCTTCTTGGAACCTTCTTCGATCTGCATTCAGATGCATAATGTCCCCACTTCTGACAATTATAGCACTGAATTTCCTTCATATCTTTCTTGGATTTTCCTTTCTTCACATACTGGGCCTGCAATGCTTGATCAGAAGATGCATCTTTACCTCTTTCTTTGATTCTATCATCAACCTCAATTCATGAGCTTCAAGACTTGCTTGCAGTTCTTCTATCTTCATAGAATCTAGGTTCTTAGATTCTTCTAAAGCAACCACAATGTAATCAAATCTTGGTGTTAAAGTTCTGAGAACTTTCTCCACCTTCATCACATCAGTGAAAGCTTCACCATTCCTTGTCATCTGATTTGTGAGATTAATCAGCTTATCAAAGTACTAACTTATGGTTTCTTCTTTTTCCATCGCCAACACTTCATATTGTCTTCTTAATGCTTGAAGCCTCACCTTCTTCAGTTTACCATCCCCAGAATACAATTTCTACATCGCATCCCACGTCTCCTTTGCACTTTCATAATGCATGATCTTTTCAAAGATCTCATTGCTTACACTCTGATGAATCAAGAACATGGCTTTCCCATCTTTCTTCTTCAAATCTTTATGTGCTACTTGTTGTACCTCAGTTGCATTCGCTGGTAATGCTGGTACCCTTTCATCCACAACTTCAAGAACATCCTGGAACCTGAATATAACCTTCATCTTCACTATCCATTGATCAAAGTTCTTTCCTTCGAACACTGGTAGATGTGTAGAAATATTATTGTTGTGAGTTGCCATACTTCACGAATTCTCCAACAACAATGATCGAACCGAGCTCTGCTATACCAATTTGATAGAACAATTGTGAATGATGAAAAGAATTGAAGAAATATTGGATATTGTGTTTCTTGAAATTGAGAGAAGAGAGATGAATGAATAGAGAGTGTATACTTTCATTAATGACTGAAATTCATCAGTTAGTTTACACAGCTTATAAAGCTATATATATACACCAAGACATGTAACAAACTAAAACTAGTTCTAACTAACATAGAAATACAAAACCAAACAGAAGATTGTGATGTTGTGACATCACACCTAACATCACACATCTGATCTATCTAATATTGAATTACAAAACCAATAGTTCATTTTCTCATAAATCGTCATTATATTCTGTATTGCAGGAAAAGGAGAGTAGCTTAGCTCTGGCTATTGCAGAGGATGTCAAATCCGCGTTGAGATTGAATTGGATGGTCGTCGCTCCCCTTAAATTGAAAGTATTCGGATGGAGATTGATGCTCAATAGATTACCTACACGCGACAACTTGGTTCGAAGAGGAATAATTACGAATACTAATGAAAAAGTTTGCCCATTTTGTTTTTTAATGGACGAAAATGTGGAACATCTCCTCTTTCTCTGTCCCAAATCAAACTGTATTTGGAAATTCATATTTATTTGGCTGGATATCCCGGAATTTCGCGTAGGAGATATTTCGAACCATATTCTATGTTGGATAAATGGGTGTATCCAAAATTCTCTTACTGTAGGTACCGCTATGGGTTTTTGGTTAATAGTTTGTTGGGTATTATGGTCGTCTAGAAACAACATCATGTTCAGAGACGAGTTTTGGGATGTAGATACGATTACCAATCGTATAGTCATTTATTCTTGGTGGTGGATTGGTAAAAAATACAAATATGCACTTAACTGTAATTATTATTCATGGGTAAATGCCCCTTTAGATTTTTGTAGACCTTGATTTTTTTGGATTAGGCCTTGCCTGTACATGGGTTGGATCTCCCCTTGAGATTTCCTAATATATATACCACTAATCTTGCTTATTAAAAAAAAAAAAAATTACTTTTTCTGCATTCAAGTTCATTTTCTCATAAATCAGTTTTATTTTCTTCCAGTTATCACAATTTTGACCACTGTCGAAATCTTTTACATTTCCAGCACATTTTACTTTATTTTCATTTGTTTTAGTATCAAGATTTCACCTACGTCGAAATCCTTGCTTTTTACATTAACGTATAACAATTCCAGAAAACTTTTTACATTAGCATTTGGTTATGGATCGGAAAAAGTAGAAAGTTGCGGCTGTTTTCAAAAGTTGGTTTACAAGATATATTATTTATATTTTGTATATTTAAAATGAATACTATAAGATACGAGTGTAAAATAAATCCCAATTGTTTGACAGTAATACACGGAATTGGAGGTTTCTCTACATAAAGTTTTAACCATAACAGTACTACTCAGTATAATACACAATTAAATAATCTGATCACTTCATTTTTAATTATACAAAATCTTTTATTAATCAACTTTTTGTGTCTTTTCCAACAAATTGAATTGGTTTAAAGACTACAAAAATTTAATGATTTTATTCCTAATTTGAGTAGGATAATGTAAATCTAGGACTTTGTTTGTCTAGTTTGACTTTGGGCTAGTAGTTTGGCCTTTGTTCTTTTATATCTTGAGATGAGTATCTCTTGTACTCATTGTTAATTTAATATATTCTCTTTTTGCTTACCAAAAAAAATAGAAAATGTCTTCTTGATAAAAAATTATCACATATCATTTATCTAAAAACAAGCAGACACAAATATTTTCTATCAAGAAGAAAGAAATTTTGAATTTTCTAACTCACAGCATAAAGCAGGAGACTACTCATAACAAAATACCAACTATTTTATGATCATAACTGCTATGTTACATGAAGAATAACAATCATGAACAAGAGAATTGAGTTCTTCGCAATCCAATAATCTTCATCGGCTATGGAATCATAACCCACTATTAGCATGCTGTGAGTTATCTCCGTAGTTCAAACCGGAAATCTCCCCCTCTAAATATTCCAAGGATGAAGGTGGATCACTAGATGTTGAGTCATGAACAACTTCATCGTTCACAATATCAATTGTGTCTGTGTTCATGGTCATGTATGTTTCTTTGAACTCCGTGAAGCTCAAATCAGCAAAGTCGGTCAGACCGAGAAGAGCGCTATGAGGTGAGTCTCTCTTTGCATTAGTCTCTGTGATATACTTCAAATTTGTAACAAATATGCCAAATTTCTTTGCCGTCTCTTCCAGATCACTGTAGACTCGACCATGTTCTTCCTTCCATACTTGAAATAGCTGTATAGCATCATCTTGATTAGGAAGCTTATCAAGTTCAGGACCCAAAAAGGAGGTGTACTTACTGGTTGGGATCTTAAAATTTGAGGACATACTTGTATGTGTTGGTTTCTTTTTCTGAATATGCAGAGAAGAAAATGAAGAACCGAAATGGGTTTGAGTTGTAGGAAAACTTTGTATGAAAAGATGTGTATTCCTTAAAAAATTGTTCCACGTATTTATAGAATGAGTTGAGATCTCAACCGAAAGAGAAAATGAAACTAATGTATAAAATAAACTTGTGGGTTTTGTTTATTATGGTCTTTATAAAAAGATCCCAAGGTGGCCGACTTCCCATTTTAATAAAAATAATTATAAAAAATTAAAGATTAATATTTTATTAAATTATTAAGAATGGTCTGCAATGACAATTATGACAACGATTTAATAATGCTGTAGTGACATTCACAATGGAATCAAACAATAACTGTGGTGATTTTTTTTTTAAGCAAGGAATATATTGAAACGAGAACTAAGAGTTCTTAAACCTGATTTCAAAAAATCGAGATAGCCCTCGACAAAAGAGAGATTACAAACCAATTGACCCTACGACAAATAACACAAAGGATCTTTGCGAAATTCACAGAAATTGCAATTGGGATAAGTAATTTCGCCAATAAACGACCATTTCCAAATTGTAGTCTTGATGTTCCAAACAATATCGCTAACACTCCATTTATCTTTTCGGAAAACAATCTCATTCCTAGCAATCCATAAGTTCCAACAAATAGCCAACCAAAATAAACCTTCCTTTCCTCCTTTCACTTTCTTATACTTGCAATTGTAGAACCACCACATAAAAGCACCCTTTTATATCCCCTCCTTCATACTCCGCAAAACCCTCCCAATCCGACATCTCTTTCCAAATCAACTTTGCAACACTACAGTGGATCAACAAATGATCTAAACATTCAACGCGCCTTTGGCACATAACGCAAAAACGAGTCTCATTTGTAATATTAATACCTCTTACCTCTAAAAAGTCCCTTGTCGGTAATCTGTTAAGAAAACTTCTCCACCCGAATGCCTTAATTTTGTACGGCATATCCACCTTCCAAACCAAATTTAGAGCATTATCAAACCTTTGAAAAGGGCCAAAAGGAGTATAATAAGAAACAATAGCAGAGTAACACGAACTAACAGAAAATTTTCGGTCTGGTTCTAGCAACCATTCCACACGATCCCTGCCTTCAACAGAGCCTACAGTATCCAGTAAAACCTGCTGCATTCTGCCAATATCCTCATCACACTCAGGTTTGTTCGACTCGAAAACAGGGATTCCATAGTCCCCCCACTGCCATCTTCCGTCACTCCAACTCCCCATTCCGGCTACCGAGACGTCCTGAAGAAGAGATACCGCAAACAGCTTCGGGAACGAATCCTTTAAACACACTTCTTCATTCCAAAAACAATGCCAGAAAGATGTTGTGAATCCTCTTCCTAACCGAAACCTGCAAAAATTAACAAAACATTCCTCTCTTAATCTCTATCCAATTGACAAGAGATCTTGCCCACCAAGAGGAGACAGAATTTCTGAATTTGAAACTGCTTCCACCTATAGGAACCTGCATCTCTATATCTATGTATCTCGCTTTCAAAATCTTAAACCAAATATAGTCCGACCCCACTAGAATCCTCCTTCTCCATTTATAGAGATGGGCCGTTAAATTCTTCAATTCTTTTAATGCCAAGCCCACCATTCTCAGTCGGTAAACAAATATCACTCCACTTAACCCAATGTATCTTTCTTTTTTCCTCAAAAAACCCCCCACAAGAATTTACTTTGAAGCTTAGTAAACTCCTTGGAAATCTTCACCGGAATTTTATAAAAGGATAGAGTAAATATGGATAGAGAACATAAAACCGATTTAAGGAGTGTGATTCTCCCTCCATAGCTTAGAAAGCGACCCTTCTAACTAGATAACCGTTTTTTCCATCTATTTAAGAGCGTCTTCCAAGTCGATATTCTTCTAAGATTAGATCCTATAGGAATACCAAGAAAAGAAAACTCATCACCTTCAATGCTACAAGAAAGAAAAGAAGTGGAGCCTCAATGAAATTGGTACTAACATTAATACCAATAACCTTACTTTTGTGATAGTTAATTCTGAGGCCCGAAACCAACTCAAAAGCCCTCAAAATGACTTTGATTGCCCACAGTTGTTTCCAACTCCCCTCTCCCACTAATAAGTATCATCTGCAAATTGGAGCGAATCAATCATACATTTTCCGTTCACAATGAATCCTTCATATTCACCATTCTCCACCGTCTTCCTAACAAGACCCATTAATCCCTCCGCCACCAAGACAAAGAGAAACGGGGAAAGCGGATCACCTTGTCTCAATCCCCTCTCTACCTTAAACTGTGGTGACTTTTTGATGTTGATCTTTTCATTTAACAATCTTTTCTCTGAATACCAAAAACTTTTTATCTTAATTTGTTTATTTATAATATTTTGAAAATTTAAAATTTATAGGTGTCATGATTTTTTTAGAGACATAGTCATATGGTTCTACCTGTTCAATAACTATATAATTTTGTTATAGAGACTGCTTTATTCAACTAATTATCCGCTTTAGTCTGATTTACCCATGCAGTTCGACCAATGACAGTGTGGTTCGACCAATAAACCAGTGACCTAATATTCTCACCAATTTGATTACCGGTATGGTTTTTAAAACATTGATTATGAAAACAATTTTAGTGTTGTTGTACTGGCCTTCACAATGGAATCAAAAAACAATTGTGATAACCTTTTGAAGTTGATATATTCATTTGATTGTATTTGCTCTGAACACCAGAACCTTTTTATCTTTGTTTAAGGATAACTTAGTTTTTTTAATTTGGTGATGCTCATGATATATAGATTAACTTAGATTTTTATTTTGTTATAATTTAAACCACAGAAAATATCATCATATCACGCACATCACATAGAACCACAAAGTGGATCTGCTCAGGCGTTGAGTCAATCACAACCATAATGGTACTTCTTATGATATGTGTGTGAACCATGTGAAATATTTTTATCACTTATTTTCTGCTTAAGGGGTCTGAGTACTTCTTTAAGTGAGAATATAGTCTTGTTATGTTTGACTTTGATTTGACATCAAGTGATTTGGATTGTTTGAAAACTCCACATTTATTTTATTCTATAAAGAAGAATTTAACTATAGATCATGGGGGTGATTATCAACATATGTTACTCGTTGAATTGGGTTCAAGGAAAGTTGTTGGGGAACTCTTTTTCTTTTATGAATTGGGAAGATGACCCACTATAGTGGTTTGGCGAGTTAAGGTGTGTGTGGTTTCTCGATTTGGCATACCTTCAGCTCTGTGTTGGTCCTTTGTATGTTCTTTTCATCATGAGTCTTCAAGTTACCTATCTTGATTGTTGTTCTGGCTAGTGGCATCTTTGGGAAGGTGGTTTACTTGTAATCATTGGTTTTGTTGCTCTTGGTGTTTGGTGGTAAGTGTTCTGAGCCGTCCTCAAGGCCCAAAAGGCGAAGGCCTGGTTACAAAGCAATAAATTACCACATAAACGATATGTAGACCTTTTTCCCCTTTGTCGCAGAGTATCCCTTGCGAGAATACAATGATAATCTCCTAAATTAATTATATAGTTGACCGTATCCCACGTCGTTCCATACGCGTCTAGTTACTAACCATTTTCCCTATTTGAAGAGGAAAATGTGCCACTTCACATGTGTCAATTACTTTTTTTTTGGAATAAAAAGATTTATTAATCCAAAAACAATTAATACAAAGCGACCACAAGGTCCAGCTAGGGAACAAATAATCGAAAACGAAAGCTAAGCTAACATCAGCTGAGCAACATACTGTCGTAGTTTAGGCTTTCTCCAAATCCTTTGCACTATGGTATCTATAGTTTTCCTATAAGTTTCTATGCAATTATACCTTCTATTATTCCCATCCCCTCTATAAACTTCTTCATTTCTATACGTCCAACTCGCGTAAACCGTTTCTACAAACGCGGTCTTCAGAATTCTACTTTTCCCGGTCTTCTTCTTACTGATATTCTACACCCATTCAAGTTCTTGATCCCATCCTTGAGGAATATGGTTGACATTCAACCACTTAAGCACACCACTCCAAATAGTCTTAATGGTATCGCATTCGAATAACAGATGTTGCTGCGACTCCTTTGCTTGACAGAACATACATTTTTCATCTCCAATCATCCCAAAATTCAAGAGTCTTTCCTTAGTTGGCAACCGCTTATGGCATGCCATCCACAACGTAAACAATGCGCGAGGCCTCGCATCGTTGTTGAAATTGCTTTTCCTCCACGGTACCTGTTCAGACAGCCCCATCATCTCAGCATACCACTTAGTATTCTGAAATATACCAGTTTCATTCAGCATCTTCCATTGGTTTGATTCCTGCATAGCAGATCGTTCTTTAAGGATCCTTTTCAAAATCCATAAGCAGTTGGACTTTACTTCCACTATCATTACTTGATCTCTCTTGATATAATATATATGAACCCAACACACCCACAAGCTGTACGCTTTTCTACAAAGGTTCCATAGTAGCTTTATCATGCAGACCCTGTTCCAGATCTTAAGGTTTATTACACCTAAACCTCCATAGTTCTTCGGTTCACAAATTTTATTCAAAGAGATGGGTGATTTTCTGCTTTTGTCACCTTTTCCTGTCCAAAGAAACGTCCTGCAAATTGTATCAATTCTATCTGTCAGACCTTTGGGCAAAGGAATACACCGGAGCCAATAATTTGCGGTACCAAAGATTACATTGTTAATCAATTGAATCCTCCCTGAATAGCTCAAGAACCGAGCACTCAAGTGTTGGATCCTACCGCAAATTTTCTCAGCAAGGATCATATAATGAGCATTGGTTAATTTTTTACCATTCAGCGGGATCCCCAAATATTTGAACGGTAGTTCACCCTTCGAAAAACCAGTCAGGTCAGCTATTTCTTCTTCCATATTCTTGTCCATTCCACCACAATATAGCTTGCATTTGGCAGGGTTTACATATAAGCCTGTGGACCGAGAGAACGCATTAAATCTGTCCATAACAAGCTGTACAGACATATTATCTCCCCTGGTAAAGAGTAATAAGTCATCAGCGAAACTCACATCCACAAGCTTGATCTTCTCACATTTGCTATGGAAATTGAAATTCGGAATAGTACTAAGATCATCCAGCTTCCTGTGGAGGTACTCCATGACTATGACAAAAAGCATGGGAGAAACGGGGTCCCCCTGCCGAAGACCTCTCCTAGCTTGCATAACATCAGTATACACACCATTAATATTAAACTGATAGCTTACAGTTGTAACTGCAGCCATAATCCATCCAATGAACCTACGCGGGAATCCAATCTCAGCCATAATAGTTTGCAATGCTATCCAATCCACGGTGTCATACGCCTTCTGAATGTCCATTTGAATCATGCATCTTGGCATTTCACCTCTCCTACTGTATTCTTTGATGATTTCATAAGCTAGCAAAACATGATCGTGTATACTTTGCCCCGGCACAAACGCTGCCTGGTTCCTACTAATGATGCAGGGAAGGACCTTACTCAATCTTCTGGCAAGGACCTTTGAAATAATTTTGTACACTGAAGTACAACATGATATTGGTCTGTACTCCTTGATAGACTTAGCATGCTCATGTTTAGGGATTAATGTTACCAGAGTGCGATTGAATTTCTTATTCAACTCACCTTTGTAAAATAAATCCATCACCACATTAACTACATCATTCTTCACAAGGTTCCACGATTTTTTGAAGAACTTTATTCCAAATCCATCAACCCCCGGGGCTTTCAGGTCACCTATACTTTTCAGAGCTATTTCAATTTCCTCGATCGTTACCGGCTGTACCAGCTTAGCCCTTTGCTCAATGCTGACTTGATTTCCCCCTCTTAGAGCATTTATGTCCACCCCTTCCAGATTATTTTTCTTGGTGCCCATCAAATTGCCGTAGAACTTTAGGATTTCCACAGCTATATCATCATATTTGACTGCTACGGTACCATCATCTCTACGCAGTTGCGTAATCTTCATCGCTTTTTGCCTACTCTTCAATGAAGCATGAAAAAATGCGTTATTACCATCTCCTAATTTGATCCACTCATTTTTTACTCTTTGGCTTATAACATGTTCCTCTGTCTCCAGCAAACCAATGAGATTATCATTCAAATAATCTTCCTGCATAATAAGTTGGGTGTTCATCCTGTCATTCTGCAATAACCGCTGAGCCTCCTGAAGTCTACCTCTAGCCTCTTCAACTTGGTGATGGATACCTATTAGAGGTTTGCATAGCTTTCTAATAACAGGTTGAAGTCTCATAAGCTTATTCCAAAGAACATTTCCTGGGTTCCCATGGATTGTCTTGGTCCAGCTTGCAGCAATCTCCCTGTCATAACCATCCATCTCAATAGCTTTGTTAACAAATTTAAAACCATACTTTTTCCTATTCATTTCCTCATCCTCCTTAAGACACAATAGACTATGATCAGAAATCCCAGGGTTCTGCACATATAAAATCATGTTGATGTATTTTTGAAACCATTCACTATTAGCAATGACACGATCTATACGGGAGTAGATGGCATCGTTCGCATGTTTATTGAACCATGTATACTTATCACCCTTATTTTCCATTTCATACATTCCAACATTCTCCATCATGTTATTAAGCTCCTTAAATTCATATTCTTTCACAGCTCTTCCACCAATCCTGTCTTGGATGCGTAGAACATTGTTAAAATTGCCCATCACAATCCATGGGCCTTGGTGGTTCGCACTCAAATGTTCAATATCTTTCCACAACCTTTTCCTTTCTTCCAACAAATTAGAAGCATAGACTGTCGTCATCCAGTTTTTAAAGTTTCCCTCGAGATCAAAAATACCACAGTGAATAAGTTGTGCTGTACTTTTGATCTTTCTTACCTCCACGTTTTCTTTAGCCCAGAGTATCCATATTCTTCCATTTCCATGATCCTGATAGTTATCAATCACAACCCAATCTCTACCTAGAATCTTCCTAATTTTGCCAGCATTCTTCTCCTTCACCCTCGTTTCCACTAAAATTGCAATATCAGGGTTTAGCCTAGAGAGACGGGAGCTGATCTCTCTACTTGTGGCTTTCTTGTTAAGCCCCCTAACATTCCATGAGATGGTCATGGGACTCCGTCCGGAGTCGCTTTAGGGTCTTCCCAAACTCCAAAAGCTCCAAAACCATTAGAACAAAACAAGTTTTTAGCTTTAGTTCCAGACATTACCTTTTTCGCTTTGTCACTCTTTTTCCTATTCACTTCAGTCCAATTGTTGTCATCCCTTGGAGTTTCCATATTTGCATCTGCATTTGACTTTCCACCAGTTCATATTGTATCAGCTGCATTTGGCTTCACAACAGGTTGTATGTTATCTTCATTTTCCTTTTGTATTACACTGTCATTACTTGTTGAAGGTGCCTCTTGAATTTGTTTGGGCTTCCATTTTTTAACCGGAACCTTCCTCTCCTTGCTGCAAACATGACCTATCTTCTGGAATTGCTCACAAAATTTTGGTCTCCATTCATATTCCACTTTTTGTGTCCGTTTATTTCCGTCATGATCCTTTATGATGATTTCATCACAGAGTTTCTGCGTGGCATCAATCTCTACTAGGATACGAGCATAGGTGACCCTCAATTTCTCCGCCGTACATTCGTCCGTGAACATTGGATTTCCTATCGCGCTTCCAATCTTCCCCAAACTCTTTGGCCCCCATAGATGTAGTGGCAGCTGAGGGAATTTAACCCAAATGGGGACAGTTCTGAGCATATCTTTTCCCATTGAAAAATCCTGTCTCCATTCCATGATTACCATCGGCAGGTTATGGATTGTATACGGTCCATTCAACATCACCATCTCCCCATCTTTGCAAGATTTGAATTTCAGAATGAAATAACCTTCCTCATTGTAATACATTTTAGGCAGAGTCACAAAATTCCATGCCCCAGTCATGTATTTCTTTATTGCGTGCATACTCAAATTTGCTCCAATAACATACATAATGAGTGATGTTTCCCAGAAACGTACCTCCGATTCCACATCTTCTTCTTTGATTTCCACTTACAGTTGTCCATCAATAATTTTTGGTGCAACAAATTGAATTGCCATACCATTTAAAGTATTTCGATTCCCCCGAATAATGTCCACCCATAGCGATGACGGACCCTCGTTCTTCTTCTCATCCACATGACGAACATTCCTTTTAGGGTTTTCACCATTCATTTCGTTCTCCTTATTTGGCTCTATTTCATCTTGTTTTGGTGTACGTTCTGAACTCTTCTCATTCTCCCCATCTTCTTCCACATTAATCTCAGTCTCATCAGTATTTTTATTCTGTTCCGGTGACGGAGATGCCTGTTTCTTCGGCCTTCCCCTCCCTCGAGACATTGAAAATGCCTGTCAATTACTTTCTTATTCAAACTTCATTTTTCACTCTCTTACTGACTTCAACGTTGGAGTGCTAACTATGCAGGTCAACCCCCTCACTACCGCATCAAAAGCTCTAAACCACCACGAGAAATAGTGAATTCATCATTTTGGGTTGAATCTAGTTCAAGAGCAAATTAATGACGTTGTTTGTGGGAACTGACTTCTAATTCCTACAATTTTCCACAATCTAACGTTTCTCGATTAAATTGAATCTCCTCCGATAGAAATCTAGATCTCCTTCAATTGAAGTGCAAATATCTATTTCCTGATCAATTATATCAAGTTTAGATTCAAAGTCTCCTCCATTGGATCTGTCAATGGCGTCGGATTCCAAAACCACTAGCTCACCAACCAACAGAAAGCCATTATTTTCGTTGAAGTTGTCAAGAATCATTCGCCTCCTCCTCAGGGGATGCACAATCAAGTATTAACAATGGCTCCTTCTGTTCCCCATCGCCAAATTTTGTCCAACCTATGGCAGATCAAGGAGCATCTCAACCTCCTCCATTCACTTGATCTCCAGCACAGTTCCAACTAGGTGAACCTTAACTCAAACTTTCGCTACCGCCTACAATGTCAAGACAAGAAACAATTACTCACTTTCAAATCTTCCAGGCTAATATTGGCTTGCAGGGAGCCAACAAACTATTGAACAATGTTTTATTAATGGTTCAACAACACAACTTCTAAGCCTTGGAAGAAAGGTTGTCTCAGATTAAAAAAAGTTTACACAACGTCAATTTGAGAATAAACACTATACAAGAGGTGCCTTCGCACAAAACATCCATTCTTGAGTCGAGAACGGATCCATAAAAGGTTTAGAAGTATCAAAACTCACGATGAGAGATACATCATACCCCTTCCCCTATTCCTGGAAGAAGGAGTGGGAGCCACGCTCCTCTTGAAGTTCATTGTCCTAGAATGAAGGAAAGGTCTGGAGAAGAAGCCCTCGTCTAGTCGCGGAGGAGGAACCCCCACTCCGATCGCATCTTAAACAATAGAATCCCAAAGTCATTAGAGAAGCCTCTAAATCTCCAGAGTTATAACGGGACTAGAGCTCAAGATGAGCATGTTGAACATCTAGATGACCGGATGAACTACTATCATGCTAAAGGAGATGAGAAGTCCAAGCTCTTTGCACTAACCCTAAATGAATCATCCCTAGCCTGTTGCATGTTCCTTCCAGACGTAAGCAAAGATTATTGGTGTGACATGTGCAAGGATTTCAACGCCCATCTCACCGCCAAAAAGCACTAACCAACCACCATGGTCGTGCTTAGAAGAGTTACAAAGGGTAAGAAGGAAACCTTGCATTTGTATATTTATAGTTTCACCAAGGTGGAGGTAGCTATTGGAGGCTCAGATGAAAGCCAAAAGTGATGGATCTTTAATAAGGTCCTTGTCCAAACTGCTAGTTCTTGTAATAATTTAGGGTGCAAACATGCCCACGGTATCAAGGATTTGTTGAGTAGGCTGTAAACCTACATCAATTACGAATAAAATCTTCTGGTCGATGGGGGTAGTCAGATCCTATGGAATGATGGACTTAGGCAGCCATCAAAGAAAGGCTTTGGGTGGTTCAACGAAGAAAGAGAACGCGGGTCCCACCCAAGGCTCGATGCATATACTCCCTTAAACACTTCTTGAAAGAGAATCTTGAAGCAGTGTGCAAACATGTAATTTAAGGAACTCGGGATAAGGAACCAATATTCGGCAGGGATTTTGCATTGATTGATAAGCCCAAATATTCTCGTTTCCACAAGAGTCACCGTCACAACACCAATGATTGCATCCAAATGAAGGATGTGATTGAATGGTTAATCAAGAATGGGAAATTTTCAAAGTATACCAAGGACGACAAGAGGGGTCGAGAAAACTCTTCCAAGATGAAACAATCCCAGAGAAAATCGTTGAAGTCGTGGCTGGGGGAAAAGCTAAAAAGGTGAGCAGCGCACAAGATGAACGACACAAGGGAAAGCGCGAATGCATCACTTCCATAACAAAAGGCTCCTCATGGGAAACAAACCCTTCCAAAAGCACAACAAAATAAAAGATTGTTGGACCGATGGTCATTGGCATGAAGGAAGGAAACACTTCAAACACGAACCCAGAAAAGTCGATCCTTTAATTTCGAGATAGCGAGGAGATGGGGGGTTCATGAAACTTTCCCTTTGGTATTACTTCAAACTTTGACATCTTGCGTGACATCATTTACTCAGATCTCTTTGAGAAGATGGTGATAAAGAAGAAAAAGTTGTGGCCCTACGAGGGGTTCGATGTATACAATTTTGATAGCAGAGTAACCCATCCTTGGGGATACATCGAACTAATGGTCACCATATGAGAATGGAGGGATACCAAGACCATTGATTCCCGATTCATGGTAGTCCTTTGCAGAAGTATCTACAATTGCATCCTAGACCAGCCTTTCGCAATAACGTTAGTCGCAATGGCTTCCCTAATGTACCTCAAGCTCAAATACAACAATGGACCAGAAAGAAGGTGAGGTTAAACATATGGAAATCAATGTGGCCTCCTTGATTGAACATCTGAATGTCATGGCTAATCGACCCCTACAAGTAAAAAAATCATCTCGACCAGGCGAGCAGAAGTGGTTTATCTAGATAAAGTCGATAACAAAACTACCACTGATATTGTGGCCAAGAAGTGACGGCGTTGCCACTTGGTTATGTTAAATTCCAGTTTTGTATTAAAAATTAAAAAAAATGATCATAATTTATTATAATAGTTTAATTTAAGAAAAAAGTGGTTTTCTCAATAAACTATATATTTTCCTTTTGTGATTATGAAATGTAACTATGAGTATGGGGTACGACCGAGAGTTTAAAGCTCTGCCACAAAGACTTAGGCGTGTTGTCACAAATGCCATTGTTGTATCACTAAAGCAATCAAAACTGCATGATGACAACACACACACACACAAACACATATACAAAGAAATAAAGCAAACCTAAAAATGCAAATAACTAGTTCAACCCATCTCGGTAGCTACCCACCAACCAATGCGTCGACCTCGAACTAGGTTCTCACTTTTGGAAAGAGGTACTGATCCTTGGTTGAGTATAGTCCCTAGAGACGTTAAATAAACTTAGAGCAAAACTCGGAGAGAAAGCTAAGTCAATGAAAAAATAACCCAGAACCAATAACAACGCCACATATCTGGTAAAATATGAATAAATAACAAACTGAAGTATATATATACATTGTACATATATAAAGAAAACAAAAAAGGCAAATTAACTCTTCAAAAATGAAAGAAAATAAAAGCAATCTCTTTGCAGATAGGTAACAGCAAAAAAGGCCAAGTAGCACTTCAAGAAACCTTTATAGTCCCCTCAGGCAATGAAGGTTGTACGATCCACTCACACTACCAATAGTTGAGATCTTTTCAAAAATAGTTTGGGAGTAGTATAGCACTCAAAATAAGGAGAAACAACATAACTAGCTACTGAATAAAGGTATGTAAATCATTCCCAACATTACGTTATGACTTTCAAGAGAGGCATTTAATGTCGCCATTCTCGAGAACAGTAGTGTCCCATCAAGGACGCCAACATCTGCAGATCTTCTGTGGAAACGGTTATGGGTCGTTCTTAAGAAGTTACCCACACGAATGACAGGTAGACCCTTTTCCCTTGTGTCACAGATGTATCCCTCATGAGAATACCAAGCTAAAATCCCGAATCAATCAAATGGCTGACCAAATCTCACGCTGTTCCACATTTGTGTAGTTACCAACCATTCTCCCTATTTAAAGAGAAAAACGTGTCACTTCACTTGTATTCAAATCTCTTCTCATTCAAACTTTACTTTTCACTCTCTTACTAACTTGATCATTGGAGTGTTAATCTTATAGATCAGCCCTTCCTCCAGCGCATTAGAAACTCTAAACTACTCCTTCTCAGAACGGAACCGTAAGCAGTCCCGATCCTATCTTCTTTTTGTTTTTTATTCCATGTTTTAGATTTTTTTGTTTTTTAGAGCATTGCCGCTACCCGAGCATCTTCCTTTAAATTTTCACTATGTATTTGTAACTGTTGTGAATTACGACAACATTCAATATAAATTTGTGAGGAAAAGAACAGTAGCAACCAAAATAAATGGTCTACAACAATAATAATTTGTACACCTATAATATAATAGAATAAGGCGAGAAAAAGACGAAGGTTTGTTTACCCTGATCGATCAAACGATCTACACTAAGGGAGAGAGCATCTCTCCAATTCACTATACTCAGAAAGTTGTTACAAGAGATTACATATGAGTTACAAAAAAAAAGCCTTCAGAGTTCCCATGAACAAACTCCTATTTTCTACCCAAGTGTTTCCCAATCTCTCCAACTACCAATATAAAAATCACTCAAACCCAAGATATTTAGAAGTATTATTCAATCCCCTTAGATAACTCCAAATTTTTCCCAAAAACCTTTATCTTTCTAAGTTTTCCCTTGGAATTCCCAAAACCGTTATTTCTCCCTTTTTTTCCCTAAAGTTCTAAATTTGTCACACTGTAATAACATAAGAGTACATATTTATAATAGCTTAAATCCACCAAATTCATAACAAATCCAAAACATATCTCATTAATGGTTAAAATAAAAGATATCATTATAATCTTATAATATCTCTCAAATATTATAAATATCTTATAATATCTCTTAGAATATTATAAATATATATCTTATAATATCTCTTAGATTATTATAAATATCTTATAATATCTTTTTATATTAATTTATATGATCTCTAAATTAATATAAAATATTCTAACATTAATGAATGGATCAATGAACCGAATCGACCGAGCTGATATCCGTGAATCGCTCGGACCAGACTACTTTTTGGCTTCCTGATTTTTGGTAATCTCGAAACATGTTTTCTTTCTCTTCATCAACACAGGTTTTAAGGCATACTTCAACAATCTCCATCTTGACTTTAAATCGTGTTGATACTAATTTAACCATCAACAACATTACTGCTCTCTACCATGTTGAAACTCTAATCAATAACCTTGATCAAATTCAAACAACCCTTGAATCTTGATCTTGCCACTTGCATCCACTTGTTTCTAATTACCCTTTTCTGCCTAGGTAATTTAACACGACCAAAAGTATGATTTTTCAACCACCTTTGACTCTACCTCACTACTACGAAAAACCCATTTAACAACGGTTAGGAATGACATATAATGACGCGGGCGAAGGCGTTGTTATGTAGATTGTCGTTGTAAGTTCGTTGTTTCTACAACGGTCTGGAAACCGTTGTTGTATTCTGGAAGCGCGCACTACTACGAAAAACCCATTTAACAACGGTTGGGAATGACATATAATGCGGGCGAAGGCGTTATTAAGTAGATTGTCGTTGTAAGTTCGATGTTTCTACAACGGTCTGGAAACCGTTGTTGAAAGGCAGGACGCGCGCCATATATCACAACGGTTATGATAATAAACCGTAGCGATACATACACTTAGGTTCTGGGTTCGAAACCCATCAGTAGCGAATTTATATAAAACTTAAATTACTTATGATATCGGTTACAATATATAACCGTTGTTGTAAGTACCCTAAGTTTATTATATTAAATTTAGATTGCTTGTTTTCCAAACACCTCACTAAATAAATATACATGGATTAAATTTGATGAAGATGTCTATAATCTGCAAATTAAACTGTTCTTGAAAATCAACTTAAACAAACCAATGTTGTTTTCTGATTGCATTCGTCTCATCGTGCATTTCACGCTCTTTTACATATATTGTGGTTTATTGATCTAACTCCTTCGATATATCGCTATCTTCGATTATAGTTAAATTTCCATAACAAGACATTGGATAATTTGCCTCATCTTTGCTTTAACTATATTGGAAGATGGCGATGCATCTAAGGAGCCAGATTATTATACCATAATCTATATATAAAAGAACGTGAGATAAATGATGAGAGGCATGCAATCAGAAAACAACATTGGTTTGTTTAAGTTAGTTTTCAAATACAACTTAATTTGCAGATTATAAGTATCTATGTCAAATTAACTGAATGTATTTTAAGTGTGGGTTAGTGAAACAAACAATCTACATCGAATATAATAAACTCAAACAAAATTCTATACCAGATCCAGATATTATAAACTCATATAATACGCTTGCTACCACCAGCAAACTTTAAGTGAGGGTTAGTTAAACAAACAATGTAAATAGAATATGATAAACTCAAACAACATTCTATACCAGATCCAAAAATTATAAACTGATATAATACGCTTGCTTCCACCAGCATCATCACCCTGTATCATCCCCTTAACCTGAAAGGAAACAAAGCAAACTTCAAAAATGAGCATCCTCAGTTGAAAACAAACCCTAAAACCATAATCCAATGATGAGTAAAGAGAGGAACAGGAATAACGCACCTTTTAATGAAACTAATCGCGGAACAGGAATCAATTATGATATTGAACTAGTTTGGGAAGCCATGAAAAAGAAATATAAGGAGGAAGAAGCTTACACAAAAGCTTCATACTTCTTATACTTCTTTTCATTGCTTCTAAAACTAGATAAAGTTTGCTTACACTGTTGTTTCTTCATTTACTAACATCTTGTTCGTGATGCTATGAAAAAAAAGTACAAGGTGGATGACGTTTCCATCATAGCTTCATGCTTCTTATACATTTTTCCATAGCAACACAAACATTATGAAGTTTCCAAAGTATGGTCTTTGTTAAGGTAGTGAAAAAGAATCTGAAAAAATGAGAACAATCAACAAAAACAACATGCAACAAACGAGATAATGGGAAATATCTAACAATAGATGGAAGAAGAAGAATACCTTAATGTATGAAGCACAAGATTCATGATTAATGGTGAAAACGAAGAGAAAAAATGGGTTCTAAGGTTTCACTTTGAAGGCAACGACGTTACTATCAATTAAGTGAAAGTTATTTCGCTTATATATAGGTAAAATATTTCACAACGGTTAACAATAACAACCGTATAGATATGTATTTATTTATTATAAATATATCACTACAGTTTACCAGAATAACCGTAGTGATAACCCTTTTATTTGTGAATTTTAAAATAAATAAAAATCGTATACATAGGTATTTATTTATTATAAATATATCACTACGGTTAACCAGAAGAACCATAGTGATAACCCTTTTATTTATGAATTTTAAAATAAATAAAAAAGAAAAGGTGCGCCTTAACTTCTAACTTAATGCATCTGCAGTTTAAACATCAACAACGTAATTCACAATGCATCTGCAGTTTAAACATCAACAATGTAATTCGAACCCTAATTCAACTATTACATTTCATAACAAAGTAAATATTAAACATAAAGGAGACGACGTTGGTGTTAGGGTTATTTCAATGGATAAATTGATATATATACTTGGTGTTTAAAATACATAAAAAGAAGCTTCAATTTGTAACAACGGTTTTGAGAAATATCCGTCGTGATATCCTTATTATTTTTTAGTTAAATATTAATAAAACTTAAAAAGGGAGCATTTACATCAAAGGGATAAACTATTTGAGGGAAATGAGGTTCGAACCCATGATAGCTAGATTGTATCACCACGGTTTTCATAAAAACCGTTATTATACCCTTGAGATTTCTAATTAAAATAATGCGTACGCATCCAGTACGCACTATAAGAACGGTGTATAGGATGCCGTTGTAAACCTGACGTTGTTGTTTGGCCGTTTTGTAGTAGTGGTGCATTATATTGCAACGGTTAGGTATTTCAACCGTTGTAATATATATTAACTATCACAACGGTTATGAGTATCAACGTTGTCATATATATTAACTACCACAACGGTTATGTGTCTCAACCGTTGTGGAATGTACCCTTAGTTTATTAAATACAAATGTATATTGCTTGTTTTACCATACACCTTATTAAAGAAATATAACCATTAAAATTGGTAAGAACTATATAATCTGAAAATTAAATTGTTCTTGAAAACCAACTTAAACACACCACTGTTTTCCGAATTGTATCCATTTTATTCCGCACATTTTATGTTCCTTAACATAAAATTTATGGTTCAATGGTGGGTTTTCTTCAATCCGTCGATATCTTTTATTATAGTTTACCTCATCATTGCCAAAAATCATCGCGATTTTATCATCATAACAATCATGATCTTAACAACCACGATGATTAGTGACGACGATGACGTAAACTATAATAAAAGATATCGATGAAATGGAGCAAACGGACCATTGGACCATAAATTTTATGTTAAGGAACATTAAATGTGCTAAATGAAATGGATGCAATTCGGAAAATATTGACATGATAAAGGTTGGTTTTCAAATATATCTTAATTTTCAGATTATAAGTTTCTATATCAATTTAACTGATTTCATATACAATGTCAGAATGAATTCATATATATGTACCTTATCAGAATGAATTCATATATATGTACCACCATCATCATCACCATGTGAAACAAACCCTAAGAAGTGGGAAGCAATGAAGAAAATTAGTTAGTATTCAATTTAACTATATACAATATACATAGTATATAATAAACTAATGTTCTATATCAATTTAACTGGTTGCATTTTCAATAAAAGGATAGTGAAACATACAATATACATAGTATATAATAAACTAAATTTCATATACAATATCAGAATGAATTCATATATATATGTACCTTATCAGAATGAATTCATATATATATGTACCATCATCATCATCACCATGTGAAACAAACTCTAAGAAGTGGGAAGCAATGAAGAAAATTAGTTAATATTCAAAACAAAACAATCAAAAGTTGAAACAAAACCCTAAGAAGTGGGACTGTACCATTACAATGATGTTCACCTTGCTTGTGAAGCATTGAAGTCGAATCTGCACAAAATGAGAACAATCAACAAAAACAACATGAAGCAAACGAGATAATGGGGACTATCTAACAAAAAGATTGAAGTAGAAGAATACCTTATTTTCCATAAACAATATGTACATTACGCTTGCTACCGCCAGCATCATCACCATGTTCATCTAGTTTTAGATTCTGCAAGAAGAAATACAAGGAGGAAGAAGCTTAAATCAAAAGCTTCATACTTCTTGTATTTCTTTTCGCGGATTCTATAAAAAGATGATATTTGCTGCCAAAAGTGGGTGCTAGGGTTTCGCTGTGAAGGAAACGACGCTACTGTCAACAATAGAAAGTTAATTCCTTTATATAGGTAAATATTTCACAATGGTTTTCTAAAATAACCGTAATGATAAGTATATATATTATTTTAATAATATCACAACGGTTAGTTATATTAACCGTAGCCATACCCCTTATAATTGGTACAAGGTTCGACTCCAGGCAACAACATTTTTCTATAATTACGTAAAATAGAAAAATGTTGTTGCTTGGAGTCGAACCTTGTACCAAGTATAAGGGGTATCGCTACGGTTATTATTACTAACCGAGTAATATTATAACCATTGCTCTTCCCGGAGTAGAGAACTCTCTGGCCATAATGATTTAAAATTTTCTCCATTTTTCAAAAAATATCGTTCCAGAATATCAACCATTTACAAGTTATCATCATTGCAAGCATTAAACTATCAGACTTTTCATCTTCAACCTCATCTATAAATAGACAACTTTACATTTCTTCAAAATATATTCTTCGTAACAATGAGTTCTACAAATGAGAATGTTAGAAACATCACCAATAAGGAACGTTAGGCGCTAATTGAGGAGGTCTAACCAGCGGCCAACGTCAGGAATGCCTTAAGGGTGAGAAAGGATAAGAAGAAGAAGAAGAAGCTGAAGCAGAAAAAGATAAAGAAGAAAAAGAGGACTGTTTATTATGATTCCGATGAGGGGAGTGAGGAGAGATGTCTGGATTATGAAGATGTATTTGCAACTATGGGCTCTGACATTGATAAATATATGTAATATGATTATCCATGTACTCTTCTTAATGGAATCTTAATAAAATTTTATTTTATATATGCTCATCTCTTATAGTTTTATTTTTAAAGTTATATATACTATTCTCTTGCACTTAAAAACACTAACAAAAGAAATAAAATATATGTTTAAAAGAAAAACGATGATGAATTTTGAGTTTTGAGGTTAAATCCCCGTAACACTAATAAAAGAAATAAAATATATGTTTAAAATATAAAAATATGACAAAAAATATAGTTTTCGGGAATCGAAACTTGTTACATGTATTACAACGGTGTTTTAGTACAAGCGTGTTTAAAATGTAAAAATATGGAAAATAAATGTAGTAGCTGGAAATCGAAGCTTGTTACACAGTTTGTATTACAACGGTTCTTTAGTACAATCGTCGTTAAATATGGCGTTATAAATTTTTTAGCCTATTACAACGGTGTGATACGAATCCGTGGTAAACCTGACGTTGTTAAATGGGCTTTTCGTAGTAGTGCCTGTTTTCAAATGCCTCCCGGAAGGTTTTTTTTTTGTATTTTGCAGTCCTTCAGCGACATTCAAAACATAATATCCAAGGCTAGCATAACCATCCCTTTGAGATGCGACAATAACCCTTCTTACCTTATCATGAGTCAAATGATAATCAGAGATCTCTGTAACCGTTCCCTCACTATTGCTAGCATCCATAGTAGGAAACTCCATCTTAAACTGAGTTTTCTCCGTTATAGTTTCTGACAGGTTTCTCCCTTGGTTTTCGCTATTCTCCCTATAAAGAAATTCTCTACCAACCAAGTAAGTTGTTTTAACCTTAGCTCTTCCCCAATAACTCAATAACAATTCAGCGGTAACATGCATTTTTATCCCTTGATTTCTGCAAAATTCATTATACTCCTATGAAACTTTCTCAAGGCATTCATAACGCCTTAAACTCAAATCCCATAGTTCTTCCTTGTCATGAAAGTCTGCACTAGTTAACGATGAATGAATAACAACATGTGAACCTTCTAAAATATATAGACCACAGATTTTATACCCTTTAGTAATAATCAATTCATCACACGAAATCTTCAACACTCCATGTTCAACTCTCGTACAATAGCCTAGATCATCAAACATACTTATAGATAACAAATTTTGCTTGAGTTCTGGAACATACCTCACATTGTGAATAAGAAGTTCATGATCATTAAACATTTTAAATCTGACCGTACCAATACCATGAACCTTGCATGCCTTATTATCACCAAGGCGAACTACTCCACCTTGCACCATCTTCAAAGTTTCAAAGTATTCTATTCTTGGACACATGTGATAAGAGCAACCTGAGTCAATGACCCAACTATCTTTAGTTTCCAAACTAGATACTACTAGTGCACTGATATCCTCATAACTTTCCTCACCTAAGGCAACTGCAGCTTGAACAAAATCTTCATTGACCTTTCTCTCAGGACAATCCCTTTTAAAGTGAGTGATTTTCTGACAATTAAAACACTTTACCTTTGACTTGTCAAACCTCTTTGACTTGGACATCCCTTTACGCCCACCTTCTCCTCTTGACACATTTAAGCCTTCACCACTATCTTCAATCTTCAAATCTTTCGGCTTTGACAATTCTTTGGATTTCACCGCCGTCTGGACTTCATCCAAATTAATAGTATCTTCCTTACCTTAAAGTGCTCAAAGGATACGGGTAATGAACTCCACAGAAGCAAAGCCTTGTCCTCATCATCAATCTTCACATCATTATTCTGAAGAACATCAATAATCTTGTGAAATTCTGTAAGCTGCTCAACTATGGATTTCTTCTCCACCACTTGGAATGAATAGAGTTGTTGTTTCAGACACAACCTGTGAGCCAAAGACTTTGTCAAATATAATGATTCAAGTTTTGTACACATAGCAATCGCAGTTTGCTCCCTGGCGACTTCTCTTAAATCTAATCCCCGAGGCATGAGATAATGGTACTCCTGGCCTTATCCACCATCTCGGTCTTCTGTACCTGTGTAAGCCCTGCAGGCATCAATGCTTCACTCTTCAAAGCATCGATACACTTCTCTTGAAATAAAATTGCTTGCATCTTAATTTTCCACAACCCGAAGTCGTTGTTACCGAAAAATTTCTCGATCTCCCATCTAACCACGATGCTCACATGTAAACAATACCCCTTTGCTCCACGCTCACCGCACCACTTGTTGTGAACTACGACAACATTCAATATAAATTTGTGAGGCAAAGAACAGTAGCAACCAAAATAAATAGTCTACAGCAATAATATTCCGTACACAGATGATATAACAGAATAAGGCGAGAAAAAGAGGAAGGTTTGTTTACCCAGTCCGATCAAACGATCTACTCTGGAGAAGAGAGCAGCTCTCTAATTCACTATACTCAAAAAGTTGTTACATGAGATTACAGATGAGTTTTAAGAAAATAGCCTTCAGAGTTCCCAAGAACAAACCCCTATTTTCTACCCAAGTGTTTCCCAATCTCTCCAACTCTCAATATAAGAATCACTCAAACCCAAGATGTTTAGAAGTATTTCCCAATCCCCTTTGATAACTCCAAACGTTTCCCAAAAACCTTTGTCTTTCTAAGTTTTTTCTTGGAATTCCCTAAACCGTTATTTCTCTGTTTTTTTTTCTTCCTAATGTTCTAAAATTGTCACACTCTAACAACAGAAGAGATACATATTTATAATAGCCAAAATCCACCAAATCCATAACAAATCCAAAACATATCTCATTAATGGTTAGAATAAAAGATATTATTATAATCTTATAACATCTCTAAAATATTATAAATATTTTATAATATCTCTTAGAATATTATAAATATATATCTTATAATATCTTTTTATATTAATTTCTATGATCTCCAAATTAATATAAAATATTGTAACATTAATGAATGAATCAATGAACTGAATCAACCGAGCTCGATATCCGTGAACCCCTCGGACCCGACTATTTTTGGCTTCCTGATTTTTGGTAATCTCAAAGCATGTTTTCTATTTCTTCATCGACAAAGGTTTTAAAGTATACTTCAACAATAATTAAAAATTATAATTTAATAAAATTAAATATATTGTCTACAAGATTGGGATAACTAATTATATTAACTAAATCGTAAATAAATTTTCTGTAAACTAGTCAAAAGAATAGACGTATGGAGTGAGTTTTCCTTTGCATAGTCTTGTTTTTATTTATTATTATGTAGAATCCATAGTCTTTGTTTACTAATAGAATGCATAGTCTTATTTTATGATGATTAATAAGAAATCTTAATTTATTCAAACATTGATTTGTTATTCTACATGCTCATTGTAATCGAATAGACGGTAGCTTCCAAGAAGAACAATGCCAACATGTGACGTACGTACGCAAGTTGTAAAGTATATATATATATATATATATATATATATATATATATATATATATATATATATATATATATATTTTAAATCCAATGCATTAAATATTATAACAACACATCATCAATTATAATTCTAACACATCATCAATTATAACTCTAAATTTACCATATCATTTTATAGTCCTATGTGACACATTTCAAAACTAATTTTTATCTTATATTTCTACAAATTGGAGGTCAGGAGTTCGAACCCTCAAAAAGACGGAATAATATTCCATTTTGATAAAATTGATCTAACAAACCAATCATTAATCCAACTATGTATAATCCCTTAAATGAAAAATATTCTCTCATATTTCAAATATAAAAGAGATGTGGAAATTCAAATACAATAAAATATTTGTTGTTTTCCTGAAATTATAGTAATAAAAGTAACACTTGAAATAAATATTTTTAATCTTAGAGTAGTTCTTACATAATTTTCAAGTATAAGTCACTTTAAACTTATTTAAAATATAACATAGTATGAAACAATTTTTTACGATGTCTATATACTTTACTACTATATTTTTTATATAATATCAAATAATAAACTAATGACAAATAACAAAATACTACACAAAAGAGATAAGAGAACTCAAACACAATAAATTTTTTTTTATCTTATTTTGGACAAAATGGTCTAATAAGCCAATCATTACTCCAACTATGTATATTCCCTTATTTTAAGAATATTTCTCTCAAATTATAAAAATAAAAGAGATGTCAAAATCCAAACACACTAAAATATTTTTTGTTTTTCTGAAATTATAACAATAAAAATAACACTTGTAATAAATGTTTTTAATCTTAAAGTAGTTATTACACAATTTTCAAATATAAGTCACTTTAAGTTGATCTTAAAAAATAATATAGTATACAACAATCTTATAAAGTTCGACAAAATAGAAATAAATCTTATAAAGTTATTGAAAGTTTTATTTGATAATAATTATAAATAAACTTTTAATTTTATTTAACACTAAAAATAAATACATATATTTAAAAAATTAAAGTAAAATATCTAAATAAAAGATAAGTGCAAAAAAGTATTTCAATATAAAAGAGATGTGGAAATTCAAATACAATAAAATATTTTTTGTTTTCCTGAAATTATAGCAATAAATGTAACACTTGAAAAAAAAAATTTTAATCTTAAAGTATTTCTTACATAATTTTCAAGTATAAGTCACTTTAAACTTATTTAAAATATAATATAGTAAGCAATAATTTTTTACGGTGTTTATATACTTTACTACTATATTTTTTATATATTATCAAATAATAAACTAATGATAGATAACAAAATACTACACAAAAGAGATAAGAGAATTCAAACAAAATAAAATGGTTTTATCTTATTTTGGACAAAATGGTGTAACAAGCCAATCATTACTCCAACTATATATTCCCTTATATTAAGAATATTTCTCTCAGCCGGAAACAGCCAGATCTGAGGAGTGTCTTTTCCAACTATTAGAGAGAGAAGCTCCTCGTTCTCTCTAACATTATCCACTGGTCTTCAGCATCTCAGGTCTCCGTCTCCTTCCTCGCCGGATTCTTCGCCAATCAAGACAACATGTATCAGGTACATTAGGTCTTGCTCTACGTTTTCCCCTTTTGGTATATCAAATCAACCTAGCGCTTCAGGTGCATTGTCTTGAGTAGATACTAGGGTTTCTTCTCTCCTATCTTCGGCTTAAATTCCTGGCTTTAGGGCTCAGGGGCCTTGGTAGGGAGCTGTATTCTCTGGGTTTTACTAAGGCGGTGTACTCTCTGAGTGCTGTGCGTCGATTTGGTGTTGTGCTCTGGGGAGGAGAATTAGTGTCACTGTCTACTTTTGGTCGTGGTTTTCTACTGGGTTTTTTCATGGCTCGTCAAGATCATAGGACTGAAGAGTGGGTTGAAGTCAGAAGGAGATCTCGTGCCCATAGACAAAAAGCTAGAAGGTCTGTATGGAAAGCTATTGGGGGTAAAAGTACTGAGGTCGACCTGAAGGAAGCATCGTCGTTTTTCTTCACAGAATTTCCTGAAGCTTTTGAGGCCAAACAAATGTTTGATATATTCAAAGATTTCGGGTCCGTGATTGAAGTGTACGTCCCAACCAGATTAGACAAGAGAGGTCGTAGATTTGGTTTTGTCAGATTTAAGAAGATTGAGGATGAACATCTCTTTGCCATTAAATTAGACAATATTATCCTTAATGGAAAAAAGATGTTTGCTAACATCCCTAGATTTAATAGAGAGTTGCAAGATGATAAATTTGGGGAGTTGGGCAAGAAGGACCCTAGGAGGTTTCCTAAGAATAATCTTTATGCTGTGAAAACTCAGGTGCACGAAAGGGTTGGTGGCAATCTTACTTATGCCTAGGTTGCTATAAGAGACAGGTTTGGGGAGGGTCAATTCATTGCTAATCACAAGCAGGTCCTCATGAGTAATAAGCCTAAGTTCTCACATTTGATGTTTAACGTGGATAATGAACAGATCGAACGTTTCTAACAAGCTTTCGTAGGGGTTTTATCCAATCCTGGAACTTGATTTGAGGTTCAAGAAGCGTTATACTCTGAGGGTTATTTCAAGATCAAAGCCACACCATTGGGGGCCAACCTCTGTCTCCTGGAAGAGGAAGTGACAGGTGATATTAAAAAGCTGATTGAGGATGATGCTGCCTGGGTTTCTAGTTGGTTTGACGATGTGCATCCTTGGTCTCCCTCAGACTTGGATTCAGAAAGATTAACTTGGGTTAGCTGTTTTGGTCTCCCGTGTCATGTATGGGGGGAGAATTTCTTTAAATTCTTGGCTGCCACTATTGGTTCCTTTGTGAGAATGGACGAAGACACTCAGAAACACAACAGATTGGATGTAGCTAGATTCCTGATTAGGACGAAGTATGCAATGAATCTCAATGAGGTCTTTAATATTGAGGTGAATGACAGGACTTTCCGGATTAAAATTGTGGAGGATTCATATGGTATCTGTTCTTTCAAATCCAATTTGGCAAGGAGAGATGAGTCTGAAGTTAGCTCGGAGATCTCTTCTTCAGACAGTGATACTCAAGGTGTTTTTGGAAATGAGAATCCAAGAGAAGATTTGAACAACAATGATTTATTTGAGGATGGTGATGTTGAGGGAGGACACCTAGGTTCAACTCATGAGACGTGTGGGGGTGTGCAATCTGAAATGACAGGGTCCACTTGTAAGAAGAATTTCAATAGCAGCCATATGGATGATTTTGACTCTAATGCTGGGGGTTTTATTGCAACATCAACCCAAGAAGCTTCTGATTCGAGTCGTGGTGTGTCTGACGAGATGTCTCAGAATTCTGAAGACTTGATTTCAGATGTTAATGCAAATGTTTATTGTCCTGTAAGTCAGTTACTTCCAAATGATTTGGAATCCTCTGAAGCTGTTCCTAAAACTCCTACATCTAGAGGAGTATGCGCAAATCATGGTCCAGTTTTGGTTCCTTCACCGAGGTCCCCTCCCTTAGGCTTACCCAAAAGGAAGAAAAAGCTTATTGAAGAGATCTACCAAAAGATTAAAATCCCTTTTGTCCCATCTTACTATGCCACATTGTTGCAATCTGAAAGTAATGGGAATGGCCTCAATTATCCTTACAGAACAAAAGCCAGGAATAATAATCTTGTGGAGGATTTTGAGGATGATGATAACATCTCTAGACGTTCTGTTGGGTCCTCGCTGCCTGGAACCTCCCTGTGTGACGGGAATGTCTCTCATAGCAACTCTAGGATAAAAAAGAAGCTTGAGGGTCTTCCAGCCAAAATAGGGAATTCCATTAAGAACGATCTTGGGGTGGACGCTGTTGAAGACGATGAAGTGTTTCAATCTGTTATCCGGAAGATGGAATCCAAAGACAAAACCAAATCATTACCAAAGCTTAAGAAGGTTGTGGCTAGTAGTGAATCATGAACTTTCTAACTTATAATATCAGAGGGTGTGGCAGTGCTATTAAAAGGAAGAAGATTAGATATTTGATGAATAAAGTGGGGGCTGATCTTTGTTTTCTCCAAGAAACAAAGTGTTCTTTGATGACAGACCAATTGGTTTCTAGTTTGTGGGGTGGCCAAGATTGTCAATGGACGGCTTCAAATGCAACTGGTCTTGCAGGAGGTATGCTCATAATTTGGAGATAAAACCTGATCGCCCCTTTATGCAGTTTTCGTGGAGTGGGCTATATCGGCATAAATGCAGTCTGGAAAGGTTTAAACGTCTATTTTGTCAACATTTATTCCCCCTGTACCATAGCTGAAAAAAGAGCTTTGTGGAGTAAAATTCTTGCTCTTAAATCTTCTTTGGCAGCCGGAGAATGGGTTATAGCGGGAGATTTCAACGCCATTAAATCTCCTAGTGAGAGAGTTGGTAGAAGTGCTATTAACAGGAGGCATTTAGCTGAGTTTGGTGATTTTATCGATCTATTAGGTGGGATAGACCTCCCTGTTATCGGGAATAAATTCACGTGGTACAGCTCATCTGGAAAATCATGTAGCCGGTTAGATAGATTCATTATTTCGCCTGGGCTGCTAAAAGATTGGAATTTGGTTCATCAAAGAGTGGGGGAGAGAGATATATCCGATCACAGACCGGTTTGGATATCAGCCAGGAACATCAACTGGGGCCCAAAACCGTTCAGATTCTTGAAATACTGGCTGGAGCATCCAGCTTTTGAAGCCTTTGTCAAGGAGACTTGGGACTCTCATGTTGTCCAAGGAAAGGCTTCTTTCATTCTGTCAAAAAAACTACAGTATCTGCGTGATAGACTTAAGTGGTAGAACCTTAACGTATTTGGCTGGATTGACACTAGGATCTCAAACAATATTGGCATTGTCAATAATATTGAAGACTGCATCGCTGCAAATTCTGGTGAAATTACAACTGCAGACTTTAAAGCTAGAATTGAAGCCTTGGATGAAATGTGGAGCCATCTTTGGATTAAAGAAAGCATTCTTCATCAAAAGGCTCGTCTAAAATGGATTGAAGAAGGTGACCTCAATACTAAGTTCTTCCATGCGGCTATAAAAAAAAGGCTGACTCTTAATTCTATATCAGCGATTACCGTGGAGGATGTTGTGGTGGAGGATCCTGTGAGTGTAAAAGATGCTGCTTTCAAATTCTTTGAGAAGAAATTTCAGAGGGCTAACACACCTTTGGCGCACATTGGTGATGAATTATTCTCTAAACTTTCAGCTAGTGACAGTTCGTCTTTGGAAGCCTCCATTGAATGGGAAGAGATTAAAAGGGCTGTTTTCAACTGTGGTGGTGACAAAACTCCCGGGCCAGATGGTTTCAGCTTCGACTTCTTGAAGAAATGTTGGAATATTATTGGGAACGACTTCTCAATCTGCATTACAGAATTCTTTATTGAAGGTTTCTTACCTAAAGTCTTTAATTCCTCATTCTTGGTTCTTGTTCCTAAAACAGACAGTCCCACTACCTTCGAGGATTTTAGGCCAATTTGCCTGATTGGGTGCGTCTATAAGGTTATCGCCAAGATTCTTGCCTGTCGGATCAAAGGTGTGATGGGTAGTATAATTTCTGAGTCGCAAACTGCCTTTATCAATGGTAGGAATATACTTGATGGTGTTCTTGCCCTTAACGAAGTCGTTGATTTCGTAAAAAGAAGTAAGCTGAATGGAGTATTGATGAAAGTGGACTTCACAAAAGCTTATGATTGCGTTGATTGGTCTTATTTACGCAAAGTCATGGAGATCATGGGTTTCGGTAATAAGTGGATGTCGTGGATAGAAGGTGGAGTTATGCATAGCCATATGTCGATCCTTATCAATGGTAGTCCATCAAAAGATTTCAAAGTTTCGAGAGGTCTCAGACAAGGAGACCCGTTGGCCCCGTTTCTGTTCTCTATTGCCGCGGAAGGTTTGGCAGTGCTCCTGAAAAGGGCAGTGGCTAGGAATTTCTTTAAGGGGCTAACTATTAACAATGATACCTCCTTTCATCTTCTTCAATACGCTGATGACACGATCATTCTTGGTGAAGGTTCCTGGGATAATCTTTGGTCCCTAAAAAAAATCCTCAAAAGCTTTCAACTCTGTTCGGGTTTAGAGATAAATTACAATAAGAGTTCTATCATTGGTTTAGGTGCTGAAGCTTCTATCCTTAAGGCTGCAGAATGTTTTCTTTCTTGTAAAATAGATGCTTATCCTTTCAGTTTCTTAGGGATCCCGGTTGGTGGAAATCAAAGACTCTTATCATTTTGGAAGCCGGTAATTGACAAAGTCAGATCAAGACTAAGTTCTTGGAAAGGCAGATCTCTATCTATGGGGGGGAGATCTACTCTCATAAAATCGGTGTTGTCCAATCTGCCTATTCATTTCATGTCATTTTTTAAGATACCTTCCAAAGTGGTTCGAATTCTTACCTCACTTCAGAGATGGTTCTTAAGGTGTGGGTCTGTTTGCAAAAATGGCATTGATTGGATAAAATGGAAGCTTGTCTGCAGGTCGAAAGAAGAAGGCGGGCTTGGTATTAAAGATATCAAATGGTTCAACATGGCCTTCATGGCGAAATGGGCATGGAAACTTTTAGGCACTACTGATTATTTGTGGAGAAAACTATTGAGGAGCAGATATGGTAACTATTCTTTTGCGTTAACGGTCGGCGAGTTACCTTCGTATAAAATCAAACCTTCCCTGTGGTGGAGAGACCTGTTTAAGGTAATTCATTATTTTGGAGATAAAACTTTCGGCGACTTAATTTCTTCTAAAGTTGGTAACGGCGAACACACATTTTTTTGGGCCTCAAGATGGTTAGGTAATTCTTCTGTCTCTTCCCTTTTCCCTTTCTTATGGGATGAGGCGGCATTTAAACACGCCACTGTCACGGATTATTGGAATTGGGACAGCAATTCTTGGTCTCTTTCCTCCTTAGTTCAGCAGCCATCTTCCTCTCTCAATGCAGATGAAGAGTTAGTTGAACTCAGTTTACTTCTGCAGAATGTGACTCTATGCAGGGTAACAATGGATGCTCTGAGTTGGCCGTTTGACTCAAGTAGAGTATTCTCGGTTAAATCGTGCTATGATTGGCTGATGACAGAATTCTGTGAAGACGTCGACCCTCTCCCGGATTCTGTTTTATTCAAATTATTATGGGGGGCTGCATCACCTCTGAAGACGATTGTGTTAGGGTGGAGAATTCTCCATAATAGACTTCCGACGAGAGATAATTTACGGGTACGTGGTGTCTTATCCAATCCACATGACTTGGTTTGTCCTTTTTGCTTTTTGGTTGAAGAAAATTTGGAACATATTCTACTTTTATGTTGTAAAAGTTGTAAAGTTTGGTGTAGAATATATGCTTGGTTGGGTTTTAGTTTGGATAATGTTACAAACTTTATTGACCACTTTTTGAATTGGGTCAAGGTTTGTTTGGATAAAAAATTGGATATCAAGAAAGGAGTGGCCTTATGGTTGATCATTTGTTGGTTTTTGTGGTTAGGTAGAAACAATATTTTGTTCAAAGATGAAGTTTGGAATGAGGAGAACATTGTAAACAATGTCTTTGTGTTCTCTTGGTGGTGGATTGGTAAGAAAAATAGGAATTTTGGGGGTTGTAATTATTATAATTGGTTTAACTTTCCTAGAGAATTCTTATAGAAATTGTGAAGGTATAGGTGGGATCTTTTTGTAAATGGGTTAGGATACCCCTTTTGTATCCTTGATCAATATAATTTTGCTTATTAAAATAAAAAAAGAATATTTCTCTCAAATTTCAAAAATAAAAGAGATGTCAAAATCCAAACACAATAAATTTTTTTTTGTTTTTTTAAAATTATAGCAATAAAAATAGCACTTGAATTAAATGGTTTTAATCTTAAAGTAGTTCTTACACAATTTTCAAATATATATCACTTTAAATCTTAAAAAATAATATAGTATGCAACAATCTTATAAAGTTCGACAAAATAGACATACATTTTAAAAAGTTCTTGAAAGTTTTATTTGATAATAATTATAAATTAACTTTTAATTTTATTTAACATAAAAAATAAATACATATATTTAACAAATTAAAGTAAAATATCTTTATAAAAGATAAGTGCCAAAAAAAAACATGAGAATCAAAACAAAACAAAAAAATCACTTTATAGATATGTTAGTTTGCAAACCTAATTTTTGGACATCACTCTCAATTTACACGCATGTATTTTCTTTTCAAATGAAATGTATATTTGTCTATGTGATTAATTTATATTATTGTCTCTATTATAATTCGCAAAAAAAAAATTGTAATATAAATTTAGTAATCATATTTTGTCAAAACCAACTCTTTGTATATTTAAAATTCAATAAAAAAATGAACAAGTTAATTTACAGCCGCGCGGATGCGCGGGTCTTAATCTTGGTTGACATAAAATTAATTGATATGTATCACGAATTATTATATGTTATATTTTATAACTACTGTATTTATTTTTTTAAATGGGAAAACAATTATTTTAACCTCGGATTCTTTTCCACGCATCTATTAAGAAATAGAAAGGAAAGTTATGTCAACGTAAACATGAGACCCCATAAACAATGGGCAAATTATCCGGGTCTGGGAAAGCCTTCGAGTTTCTTTTGGCTCGTTTCTTGTTGGAGCTTTTGGAGGTATAGAAATCAAGTGATTTTCAACGATTACGTCGCGGTGCCTAAGGAAATGTTTATGGGGATCGTTCAAACATCATGGAGATGGAGGTCCTTAAACGTTGACAAAAAACCTCTCGGTAACTTCTACGACTGGTTTAAGATGCCACTTGACTTTTATAGTTGAAATTTCCTTAAATCCCTATTGTATTTTGGTTTTTTGGCTTATGGTTATTGATATCATTAGGCTGTTCTTAGAGGAGTTTGTTTGTTTGAAATCAGATGGTGGGGGGTTTTCTTCTCTTTTGTAACAGAGCTGAAATTTGGCTAAATTACAGCCTGCATAACGCAAGTTTTGCACTCTTTGTATCTTGGCATTGGCCAATTTGTCTATATATTTATAATATTCAGATTATTAAAAAAAAACAATGAATTGCTACAATTATGCTCTTAATTTAAAAAAAAAATCATAAACGATGACTATTGGCCAAATTAAAATATTGATCATTTTTTATAAATAAAATTGGGATTAAATATTTTTGTTGTCCTCTTAAATATTTCAAATTTAGTTTTTAATCCCTCAAAATACACTATGTCAGACAAGACATTAGACAGCGCTTTTTTAGGCCTTAGACAGCGCTTAAAAGCGCTGCCTAAGGTTGCGCTGTCGTAGGTAAAGACAGCGCTTTTGTTTTATGAAAAAGCGCTCTCTAATGTATACATTAGACAACGCTTTTTCCGTAAAAATCGAGCTCTAAAGTGGGCCTTTAGACAACGCTTTTTCAAAAACGCTGTCTAATGTATACGTATAAAATTTTAATGAATTTTTCTATATACCTTTAGAGAGCGCTTTTCAAGAAAAAGCGCTGTCTAAAGGCCCCTTTAGACAACGCTTTTTAAAGCGCTGTCTTATGTATGCCTATAATTTTAGTTATCAATTTTTCTATACCTTTAGAGGGCGCTTTTTAGGAAAAGCGCTTTCTTTTGTGAACTATAGACAACGCTTTTCTTAGAAAGCGTTGTCTTTTCTCTACGTATAATTTTGATGATTTTTTTTAAAAATCTCGTTTTAACCATTTTTTTATGCAGAAACCTGTATAATTCAAGCCATTTCAATAAACATGTATATTTCACATTTCCATTAATATTTTCTAGTATGGTTCATTAACCATTTCCACTAATCCCATAAATCACATAAACCACATAAACCATTTCCATTATAATTCAAGTTATTTACGTTAACTATTCACAAAACTATACAATTACAATCCAAAAACACATAAAGGGCATAAACCATTCACAAAACTATACAATCCCATAAAATAAACCATTCACAAAACTATACATTCACATAATCCCATAATCCTATACATTATATAAGAATTTTTTTTCAATAAGGTATTCGCACTATTCTTCCTTAATTTCTTGCAATTTATCCTTCGCGTAATGAGAACACGCATATTCATCAAAGTACTACATTACAAAACAAAATATGCATGATTTAGTTAAAAATAATAAATTATATGACATATCCGATAAATATTAAAATAAATCCTAAGTTATAAATCCATGCATACCGTAAGAGGAATCTCTAATCGATCCATTTGAAGGATTTCTCTCATAAACGTCAAAATGAAATACCCGTAGTCTATGCCATTACGCTGACGAGGGCACTACACATATACAAACAAATAAGAATTAATATATAGTTGTTTTGTGTTATCAAGTAGCATCATTAATAAGCAACATTGTGAAAATTAATATACCTCCACTTTGACCCATGTAACGTTGGTTGCTTTAGCCCGTGCTACTCGAGATTCTCTTTGTGCTCGGTATACGAGTATTGCTCTATAAAAGAAAAACGTAAATTTAGAACAATCTCACAGAAATAATTAAATATACAAATACACACGAATATTTCGAACAATCTCACTTACGTATCAACCACATCCTTCATATCCTGATATGTTGACTAATCAGTATCCAATGAATTCAGATAATAGATCACTTCTCTTGTAGGATTAATGGCAACCAACAACCAGTGTCCACTGTAAAATATAACAAAAGTTTAGATGGATAATTTCTACGGAAAAGATACAAATTAAAGATTAGAATGAAATTAGAATGAAAATCTTACCCGTTTCCAGTATTATACGGTAAAAGAAACAAACTTTCTGTCTTGCTGGCCATAAATCTCTCAGTTAAGTGGTCTCTTACTGAAAGTGCATTCATACCAATTGTCGGTGCACTGACAAGGGTGCAAGAGAAGAAACGGAATCTGTTTGACAATTCCGTCCCCCGCATCAATTTTTCATACAAGCACCTTAAATAAAAACATAATAAACATTAGACTATTTTCATTTAAATGTATAAATAAATTGTTCAACTAAATAAATAATGGATTGATCGGAGTACCAGATGTATGAATGCATAACATCGATGCCTAATTCAATATGCTTGAAAATCTGCTCCATGTCCTCTCTTCCGATTATCTCGGAATGAGGAAAACCAAAAACACCTTCGTCCATGTCTATTTGACGAATAGCACGATCCATCAAATCTGACATTGCCATAAGTGTTTCTAGACATGACTGAAAGCGAGGAGGAGCTCTTTTTGCCTGCACGGTCCTAGTAGGAGCTTTTTTCTTGCTGGCCTGTTGTGAACCTTGAGCAGAAACCTAACAATCATATAAGTTAGGTAAAGTAGAAAATCATGAAACTTTTGAATTTGAATAATAGAATAACACTTAAAATGTACCTCTCTTTGTGATGCAACAGACTCGTTTTGCCGCAAAACCCCTTTATTCTTAGCTGCGGGTTTTGTAGGAGTCTAACATTACCATGTAAAAAAAATGTAAGTAATGATTCAGAATGATTTTCATAATCGTTCAGATTTGACATTTCAATACTAAGAGATTCGTAATGGTTTTCAACATACCTCTTCATCTATCGAAATGAGGTCTAACGGCCATGCAACAAACGAACCTATTGCATCTCGCAGCAATGTAACCTCTGAAACCAAGTCAGGTATGGGTAGTACCGCATCCGTAACTAAAACGATATCAACCGACACTTTCAGATGTCCATGAGGGAGCGGTTGATGGTGAAGTAACTCTCCCACATGGTTATGCACTTTTCCCTTGCCAACCATGCGATAAGTCGGTAACGACAAATACAGTTGGCAAGATGAAATGCCCTGAAGCAATAATAAATATGTAATTGTTAATGTGTATAAAGGTCAATTAAAATAAATGTGTTAATTTAATTAAAATAAATATGTGCTAATTACCTCGGGAATTTTATTTTGACAATTGATACTAGCTTTGTCACTGGTATCTTTCAAACAGGAACCGCGCTTTTCTGCCTCATATCTCTCTTTATCCTTTTGCAATTCACGGACTTGCGCCTTTAGTTCTTCCAAATCCTTTTGCAATTCTCGGTTGCTGGGATTTTTTTTCTTTGGATACAAGTAAGATGGAGTCACACCAAATCCTTTACCTCTCACCCGGCCGGAATACTCAGGAACATTTAGTACTCGACTAAGAATGCTCCTGCAATCCTCCTCGCCTGTGGTTAAGGATTTAGATAGAGTCTCCTGAAATTCATTGACAAATCGAAAATTATTAGTGGGGATTACAAATTAATTATATTTTAATAAAATTTCGATTAACTTAAAGATATAGTGTTATACTTACACATTCGTCATAAACATGCTGAACATCTTCCCTAACAACTCCATCCTTACCCACACGAGCTTCCTTCCACAAAACATGTCCCGGAAGTGATGATTCTTCACTTTTCGTCTCTTCTAACTACACATTTAGTTAAATAATAAATTCATCAAGTATAACATAATAATATAATTAATAAAATCATAGCATTAATATATACGTACCAATTTTTGCTGTAACCGTGCATATTCTAAACGCCCTTTTCTGTATGGATACGCGGGTTTTGATGCTCTTTGGCGATTAATGGCACTCAAATTCTGGATAAACAAGTTTAAGTCATATCAGAACAAACTAATGCAACAAGTATATAATACAATTAATAGACATGACAAGATAACATTACATTTAATTCTTCGGTTTTCTGTTTGGCTACAAACGTGCTCTATTCTTCGGGTTCAATCACGTTCGCATACAACTTTGGAAGTTCTGCTTCAACAAAAATTTTATCTGCATCCCTAAGATATTTGTTTGATAATAAGGCTCGGAACCCTCTGAGTTCCTTTTCGGCCAACTGAAGACAATATTTTTGCCGGCTTTCATCAATATTAAAGGACCTCTACAAAAAAACATACACATATAAACATAAAGTGTGTTAGTATAAGTAAATTAAAGACTTATCTTATCTTATAAACATATAAACATAAAGTGTGTTAGTATAAGTAAACTAAAGTACCTGTATCTCAGTCCATATCTTATCTTTACCAGCTTTCAACTTTGGACTCCTCCAATTATCACTGGTAATTGGAATATGCTGACGGACAAGTGAACCAATGTATGAAGACAACATTGCACCGTTAGGCTCAATTAGTTGGTTCTCATCACTCCAATGTACATCAAACCTGATCCATTTATCTCTAGCACGGATGATTGACTTCAAAATAGTTATTCCACGTTTTATTTCACTTTCTACATTCGAAGGTTCATTCTGAGCTTCATTTTCATCATGTGTCTCGTGTGTGTCGTCCTGGTTACTAGCCATTTGACCTGGAAGAAAGAAAAAAACAAAAATTAAATTACAGAAAAACTAAATTCATATAAAAAAGCAACAATCTCAAGTTAAAGAAACTAAATTCAGCTTACACATGCATATTTCTATAAATCCATATTCCATAAAAGAAAACCAAAACATCATATATCACAAAAACAATAGCCAATACAAATCACAATTATAAGATCAAACAAAAGGAACGTAAGTTACAAGTCACCAAATTAGAAGCCAAGAAGATTAATGCAAATTAAAAACGAGACTACCAAAAAAATACATCCTAAACAATTCTATTCTAAGCAAAAAATCAAAAATTCAAAAGAAAATAATGTAAACTAATTAATCTAAATAATGATTAACAATCCTTAAAAACAAAGGTTAAATTTTAAATAAAATAATGTTAGAAATAAAGAAATTTCAAATATTTAAGAAATAAAAACATTGGTTAATAACCTATCATAATCTAAATAATCAAACTAATTAACATAACTTAATCCTAAAAAATAATGTCTTGTACTAATATTAATCCATTAATAATCAAAACAAGTTCTGAGTATAATACTATGCAACAAAACTGTGTAATATCATGTAATAACAAAAATAAAACTTCTCATGAACACCAAATCGTAAACAACAACAGAAACATAAAACACCAAATAGTAAACAGCAACAGAAATGGAACAGAACAAGTATAATACATTGCCGTCGTTCAGAGGTTACTAACATAAATAGTAAACAGCAACAGAGGTTACTAACATAAAACACCAAATAGTAAACATTGTCGTCGTTCTGAGTATAATACACATGAACAAGACTTCTCATAAAACACCAAATAGTAAACAACAACAGAAATGGAACATAAATATAATGTACAACAACAACAGAACGACGACAACAACGACGACAAGAACAATGTATGAAGGAAGAACAACAACAACAACGTACCTCTTCTTTTCGTTTTCGTCTTCTCCTTCACGAATGCAAGAATAAACGATGGCAACGACGATGACAACGGTTCAGAACGATGGCTACGGTGACAGCAAAGCTTTAGAACGATGGCAATGAAAGTAGTTTCAGCATGCAAGAACGATTGAACGTAAGGGTTTTAGCAGCAAGAACGATCAAGAGCAGAAAATGAAAAGATGGTTCTGAAAATGATATGAAATGTGTTTTATATTTTAATTCATAAATGACCTTAGAGGGTGCTTTTCAAAAAGCGCTTTCTTAAGTGCTACCTATGAGAGCACTTTCCTTAGAAAGCGCTTTCTAAAGTTAGGAGAATTTAAGACCTATAGCAGCGCTTTCTGAAAGCGCATTCTAAGGTTAACCTATAAGAGCGCTTTTTTAAAGCGCTTTCTAAGGTAAAACCTATAGCAGCGCTTTTCAAAAAGCGCTTTCTAAGGTGGATTCTATTTAGGGCATTTAACAGCGCTTTTAAAAAGCGCTTTCTAAAGACTCTCTTTTACAGCGCTTTTTTTTAGCGAAATTTTTTAAAGACCTATAGCAGCGCTGTCTTTGGTGCGACGTGAAAAGCCAATTTTGGCATAGTGATATTTCTTTTAATGAATGGTCCTCCTAAAACTTTTCATCCACACTTTTTATCTCTAATACTAAATCGTCGTTAAAACAGACGCTAATTCAGTAGCTAAGTAATAAATTGTCATTAAAACCGTCGTAAAGTGGTAAAAATCGTCGCTAAGTTGCAGGTGGCACTACTACAAAAAATACCTTCGGTAACACAATATTACCCCGACCATTTATCCACTGTTGTTATATCTCATTTTTTACGTGCATGTTTTTATTTTATTAAGAAACTTTTCATCATGGTTCCTTTAAAGAACCGTTGTCATATAATTTAGGTGACAAGCTTCGAATTCCAGCATCAACTTTTTTCATTCTTCCAATAAAAATAAGCGTGTTTCCTTAAAAAAAATTTTATTTAAAAATTGAAAGTATAACAACTACGGGTTTTCAATCAACTATGGTTATATGTTTCATATTTCACTACTGTTGGATCTTGTAACCATTGTGAAATTGTTTCCCACAAAAGTAAAACATAACAGGTGCTTTATTCCTTTCATAACACACAGGGAGCCCTAGCAAAATAGACGACAACAATAACAAAATCTTCACCATCCTCTTCGAAAAATCATTTATGGAAGCAAAACTTTCACAATTTTCTTCAAATATCTGGTACATTAGCACTCTCTCTCTCTCTCTCTCTCTCTCTCTCTCACTCTCTCTCTCTCTCTGGCGCTTCGGAATGTTTAGGTTCGTCGCGATTTTGTGAATCAATGGTTACTGGTTTCTTTCATGAATCAATGGTTTTTGTTTATGTTCTTCGAAATTTTAATGTGTATTGTTCTGATTAGTGTGCTTTCATGTTTTATTCAGATTAACTGAATATGCTTTATTTTTTGTGTGTGCAGCATTAATGTGTCATAAACAATAGTATTTTTATATAAATTTTAGAATTTGGTAAAGATCGTAGTTATATGAAAGCTGATAGATTAGGTCCGGTGTGTGAGAAATGAGTTCTTGAATTCCTTGAATTTGCCGATAAAAATGTTACAATAATGGTATCTTTTATTGTCCTTGTGTTGTTTGCGGGAATATCAACAAACTGTCGAAAAAAAATATTTTATCACCTATGTTGTGATGGAATATTTCAAATTATACAACATGGTTATGGCATGGAGAAGTGGATAATAATCAAAATGAGACGTCACAAATGGCTGAAGATATGGATGATCGAATAGAAGATATGATCCGTGATATGGGAGAATCGTCTTATATGAAAGCCCATATTTATGATAATTTATGCGGCGCCAAAGATGAGCCTTTATATAAGAACTGCACCAATTTTACACGATTGTCTGTGTTGTTAAAATTGTTTAATCTAAAGGCAAAAAATGGATGGTCGGATAAAAGTTTCACATAAATACTTGATTTGTTGATATAAATGCTACCAGAAGATAACAATTTTCCTAATCGTTGTTATGAGGCCAAGAAGATATTATGTCCAATGGGTTTGGAGTATTTCAAAATACATGAATGCCTAGTGATTGCATATTATACAAGAAAGAGTATGAAAATTTGTATCAATGTCCAGTATGTGATGAGTCGCGCTACAAGTTGAAGAACAACAATGGTGATGGCAATGATAATGTTAGTAAGAAGCGTCCTCCTGCTAAAGTGTTGTGGTACTTGCCAATAATTTCAAGGTTGAAGAGACTTTTTGCTAATGCAAATGATGAAAAGAATATAAAATGGCATGCAGACGAAAGAAAATGTGATGGAAACATTCGCCATGTAGCTGATTCTTTGCAATGGAAGAAATTGATTCATTGTTTTGGGATTTTGGCCTTGAGCCAAGAAACCTTAGGCTTGGGCTTTCCACGGATGGAATGAACCCTTTTAGTTATATGAGCACTAAACATTCCTTCAGGAATGTTCTTCTCACGATTTAAAACCTATCTCCTTGGTTGAGCATGAACGCAAGTATATGATGTTAAGTATGATGATTTTTGGACCAAGACAACCTGGAAACGACATAGATGTTTATCTAAGTCCATTAATAGAAGATTTAAAAATTTTGAGGGAGAAAGCTGTTGGCGTTGATGATGCATATTCTGGTGAAAAGGTTAAGATGAGTGTAATGTTATTTTGCACAATTAACGACTTACTGGCATTTGGAAATTTGGCTGGATACAGTGTCAAAGGACATAAAGCGTTCCCTATATGTGAATCTGATACCTGTTTTCACCAACTTGAATTTGTAAAAATACAGTTTACCTTAGGCATCAGAAATTTTAAAACCCAATCATCCTTATCGTAGATTGCGGAAGGCTTTTAACGGAGAGCAGGAGTACGAACATGCTCCTAAAACTTTAACTGGCGATGAAGTTTATCAACTACAAGAATACCTTAATGTTGTGTTTGGAAAGAATAAAGATGGTCCCGTTGAGAGAAATATTAGGAAAAAGAGCATGTGATGCATGTGGAGAATACCTTAAGAGCTTCTATACTGGTCTAGTCTTGATATAAAAACTTGCCTTGATGTGATGCATGTGGAGAAAAATGTGTGTGATGGTTTGATAGGAACATTTATAACCATTTCAGGAAAGACTAAAGATAATAAGAATTCCAGTTTAGATATGGTGGAGATGGGCATTAGACAACAGTTGGCTCTAGAAGATAGAGGAAACATATTTTATTTGCCTCCGGCATGTCACACTCTATCTAAAAAGGAAATGAAAAGTTTTTGAGAGTGTTTGCAAGGTATCAAAGTTCCCCAAGGTTACTCTTAGGACATCAAGAAACTTGTATCAATGATAGATCTCAGGTTAATTGCCTTAAAACCTCATGATTGTCATGTCTTGATGCAACAACGTCTACTAGTGGCTATCTGTGGCATCCTTCCAAAAAATGTAAAAGTAACTATAACTAGATTGTGTTTATTCTTCAAAGGTATATGTAATAAAGCTATGTGTTGTACCCCAAATTTTACCCTCAGATTTGTCTAATCATTATCATATCATTTTTTTTATCAACGATCTTTCGTTCTTAGCCATTTTATAATTTCATTTTAGGATTTGCCTTATTTTAAAATTTATTTAGAATTTGACTAAGTTTACTTTTTAGTTTAATTATAACATAATTATTAATATAGTTCACATTTTAATTAAAGTCAATTAGTTTAATGTTTATTAATTTCATTTTCTTTTGTTTTTAATTTAGTGTTGAAATTATTTTAGTTTATATCTTTTCAGTTAATTTTAATTTTAATTATAACATAGATTTAATTTTATTTAGTTCATCTAATCTTTTTTATCATTTTGTCTAAGCATTACAAAACATGTTACTTTTATTTATTTTCTGGTATATTACAAAGTAAAGGAGAGCGTCTCTCCTAGCTCATCACATGAATTATGAACCACACAAGTCTAATTTCTTTGCAACTACCATAATATATATATTTAATAAATACTTTAGGTATGTTACATTAAAATACATTAGTGTCCTTCTGGAAACAATAACAATCACTTTTCCATCTCTGCACAAACTGTACCACGCCAAACTCCAAACCGTACTGCTCTCCAACGTTAACCTGCAAAACCAACAACAATATCAGAACCAAAAAGGGACATGACCCCAACGGATACTTTCAAAATTGGAAAACAAGTTTTGAAATTAAAGGACCTGCATAAGAGGAGAAACAAAAGGGAAATGGGGGGGGGGGGGGGGGGGAAGCAACACAAAACCTGTGTAAAACCAAACCAGCACAGAGCAAAATTTTCACAACCAAAACCAGTTTCCCACATAAACAAAACTGATGTTCTTAAATCAAAGAACAGAGTTTTCAAAACAGAAAACTAGATTCAATACAATACACCAGCTCAGTTTACTCAGTTCATAAACCGAAACCAACACAATTCAAAAACCACGAACAAATTCATCAAACATACCTCTGTCTTCATGTTTCTGGCGAGTTCTGTCTGTTACAAAAACCCAGCTTCACCAACATCTCCATTTTCACCATTTTTCTACTCAAACTAACATAAAGTATCACTCCTTCATAACCATAGAAACCATGACCTGATCACTTCACCCTCATTTCTCTACACTAAACATACACACGTAATACGATCAAGCTCCATCACCATGGTCCCCAGTTTTCCCTGAAGGCAATAATACGAGCTGCCCTTTTGAGCTTCAACAGAAACCTTGAAAAATAAACAAAACCAGAATCACCACCCTTAAACTTTTTTTCTTCAGCTTCATTCATCTTCATCGCCAACTCGTTTTCATCCATCGACATATCACCTTCAATCCACTTCACCATCATCAGTAAAACCCACCACCGCCAAATCGCCACCCATATCCCTTTCAAATTTCCGACCGCCACCGTGAAATTCCCTACACCTTCAAACCTCCCAAAATCTTCAATCACCTTTCGTAATCTTCAACCCTCACCTTCAAACCACCAATAAACCTAATCCATACAATCTCAAATATTTCAGAACCCATTCTAAACCAAAACCCAAAATCATAAAGAGACGAAAAAGCGAAAAGATGAACTGAGATTTGAATCGATTGAGACGCGAAACACAAACCATCGAAATCGGATTGTGAAACCGGAAATGAAGTGAAAATCGAAGGAGAAAGACCAACGATCATCATAACTTCATAGCGCCGCCGCCGTCGGGAACCGTGTCGTGGGGAAGGAAGCCGCATCTCCATTTTCTCCGGCGACGTTTTTCCGGTGAGGGTTTGTGCTTTGTTCTGAGGAGCTTCTTTTTCAACGCTGAGAGGGAGAAGCTTTTGTGAGTAAGTTTGTTCTCAACCTTTATGTGGCTTCCTTGGCTTTTGTTTTTTTATTTTATTTCAACGTGCGTGTCTAGATACGCCGGTGACAAGTGTCACCGGTCCCTAGCTTTATCTATGTTCGTGTGTGTCACACCTGTGAGAGTCCATGGTGATCTTTCACTTGGATTCTTTTGGTTTTATCTCTTGTTGATCAGATCGTAGATCTGACGGTTACTAAGTGAGGTCCAGGGTATATTCTCCTCATACTCTCTCCACTGGATCCGGCGGGTTGTCCCATTATGGGCCTTGCGCCTTAGTTTGATATCAACACCCCCTCACATCTGGCCCATTTATTTTCCTTTTGTTTTTAACTAAACCAGAATTGCTTGTGCACCCCTCCTGTGCACTGTATTTTATTTATTTCAAATCTTTTATTGTATCTTATTTAGTTTTGCTTAATATCTATTTAATTTCAGCTTTTTCTTTAATTATTTATGTGGTTAATTTTAATATGTTTTCTAATTGTTAATTATATTTTTAATTGTTAATTGTTTCATTAGCTTTTAATTTTAATTATCAATTATATCTTAAATGTATTGTTAATTCTAATTGTGATATTAATTGTTATTCTCATTTGTGTTGTTAATCTTAAATTATCAATTTGTGTCTTAATTTTGAAATTGTCACTTTGTATTTCTATTGTATGGTTAAATGTTAACTTCTAATATTAATTATCCATATGTAGTTAATTTAAAATTACCTTATGTGTTGTAATTGCTAATTTCAATTGTGTTGTCAATTAATTATCAATTTTGGTTTATTTGTTTATGAGCACCTTTGTTGATCTTGAGTGATTCACTAATGGCTTGTTTAAATGTTGAATTAATCCATCCATGCTTGATTTATCTTGTATTTAACTTTGATATGAATGTTATTCTTCTTTAATTGTCAACTTTGATTAATATCATTCTCCTTATCTTTGTGAGTATCCTTATGCTTGTCTTCCTAAAGATTGAAACATATTGATATGTCATGATCATGTTCATCTTATCCATACATTATCATGAAGCATCTTGCCATCCTTATGCTTGTGTTGCTTTTATCTCCTCATATTATATCAATGTTTTAGCTTTTATCATGTCTTATTTATTGTTATATTATCAAATGTTTTCCCCCCATTCCAAAGGAAGGTTAATAGTATTGACTCTTAAAGTCATAGCCTCCACCTTAACCTAGGTAACCTCTTAGGAAGAAACTTTATTTCTTGGCCTTATCAGAGCCATAGAAATCATAACTAGCTTTAGGAGAGAGTTCCTTAACTCTTAGTGATATTCATCCTAATGAATTTATCACATTCCCTACTGACTAAACTTTAATCTTAGGTCCATTTCAACTAGATCTAGAGAGTTACTAAACTCTACAATGAGCTTGTACTCATTTCCCCTCTGAATATTGACCATAGTCAATCATTCAGTAGAAGTAGAACTACGCATACTCTGATTCTATTCCCGAGGATACGTAGGCGTAAAGTGCGATGCTTTATCGAGTATACTTAGATACTAACCCCTAGGGTTTCAAGCCTTTAGCATAGAACCTGTAGCAAACATAAGATAACATTAACAAGAGGTTCCCGTAGAGTACTACGGACGTTTAGGGTGCTAATACCTTCCCTAGGCGTAACCAACCCCCGAACCTTAGATCTCCCCCCTTTAGGTTTTTTTTACGATCTTGAACCTTTCCTTTGGATAAATCAAAGTCGGTTGTAAAAGAAATATGATGCAAGTTAATTAATAGCTTGTTATTCGATTTTCACCGCAACAGAAATGGCGACTTCACTGGGGATTCTTAGACCTATTGCTGGTCCTTTCCTAAGAGGGTTAAGCCTATCTTGTTTTATGTTATTCATGTTTATTTATTTACTTGTATATGCTTGTGTATGTCATACTTGGTTATATGTTTGTATATCTGTTCTTGCTTGACTTTTCCTGTTATATTGGGCTGATATGATATCTATGAGTGAGATAAATCCTATACCCGGATTTGAGCGTACACTTATTATAGGACGATGGTATATTCAAGGAGGCTTTGAGGGAGTCGATTCCTGAAAAAGTTGAATTGAGAACACCATCACTCAGTTGAGGCCCTCTCGAGAGTCTAGTTATGTTGAATGATCCTATTCGTGAAAGCGTGCTACTCTCAACCTAGGAGCCCATGATATTGAGAACCGTAGTTACCAAACCCCACTTGGCCTTTTAGGATGTAGTGCGGAGACCATGATGGAGTCTATTTCTGAATTGGTTGTCACGCGATACTACACTCAGACGAGATCCTCTTGAGAATTTTATCGATTACCAAGTCATATGGGAAATCCTTAAAATCCGAAAGATGGATTGTAGACTCTGGGAACTCTTTAGAACCTTGTTCGGCAGGTGAAAACCAGTAGTACATACCTATTGGGATGGGTAGACCATGGCTCCATTCATGAGACCCTAAACCTAGGATTTGTATGTTTTGTTGTGTGTACATGTGTGTTTGCCATATGTTTGTGCTTGTGTGTTTTGTGCATCTCTACATTCAAGCATTCCAAGCCCTTTGGTTTCGAGGAACTCAAATGTTTGTTTCCTTTTCAAAAGACCAACAGAGCTTGGTTTTTAAAAACAAAAAATTCGTAACTTGCCTTTGAGTTCCTTGAAACCATTTGGCTTGCATTAGAATCTCATTTGCATCATGTCATAGCATGTGCATTTCCTCTTTGTCTTCGTCTTATGTCGTCATTTTCCCTTTAGAATCGTCTTTGAATCGTCACCCGAGTCAAACTCGACAAAGGATGTCTGAACAATACTGCGATATGGACAGAGTTAACAATGAATTGAGTGAGCTCCGAGGAGGAATGGGGCAGATCATATAAGTTTTGAATGTTATACGAGCAAAGGTGGATACGCAGGTCACCGTAGTCTCAGAAGTCGTTGCTACAACTGTAGAACCTCCCGTTACTATTGTGAACCCCACTTTAGGCATGCCTTTTAACTTTATGCGTGCTCCGGCCGTCACTTCTACTCAACAAGATGTTCCCTTGGTTAATGAGGCTTTTCAAGCTATTCCTACCTTTACTCCAGCAACAGTGCAAGCCCAGATGAACCCAGTTTTTCAGAATCCACCTCTGGTTCATGATCATGTCAATAAGTCCGAAGAAGGGGATAATCGACATGAAAGGTTGGAGGAAAGTGTAGAGACAATGCAGAGGAAATTGGAAGCAATGGTGAGAAGCAATGAATCTAATAATAATGTTAAAGACATGTGCTTAGTCTCAGACTTGGAAATTCCACCCAAGTTCAAACTACCCAATTTTGACCTATACTCTGGTGCGACCTGTCCTAAGTTGCATTTGGTTATGTATTACCGAGGAATGGCTGCATTTATGGATAATGATAAGTTGATGATCCACTGCTTACAAGATAGTTTGAAAGGAGCTACTGCAGAGTGGTATTTGACTTTGGACCAATCTAAGACCCAATGTTTTCAAGATGTATCTGATGCTTTTGTAAAACATTACAGATATAACATGGAGCTCGCAGATAATTACTCAGTATGTCACAGCGCGATACCGAGTCTTTTAAGGAGTATGCACAAAGATGGAGAGAGCTGGCTTCACAGGTAGAGCCACCTTTATCTGAAAAAGAGTTAACTGATTGGTTTGTCGACATGGTAAGACCAGAATTCTACGAAAGGATGATCAGTAGCGTGTCTGCTAATTTTTTTGATATCGTGGCTATGGGGATTAAAGTAGAGCTTCGTCTGAAGAGTGGAAAAGTGACAAAGAGAGCTGGTAGTCCAAGCGACGACACCAAGATATCCTTCAAAAGGGAAGGAGAAACCAGTGCAGTGATGACAAACAAAAATAAGAAAAGTCAGTACTGGAAACGTCAGCAACAACAACAGTGTTATTCTGTTCAGCAACCTTATGTGGCCGCCATTGCGCCAACATTTAACCATCTAGCTTCTGTTTATCAGCCGGTTCCTCGACCACCAGTGTATCAACGAGCGCCCAACGCTCCTGCTTATCTCCAACAGACTCAAGTTTCTTGTCAGAACATTCCAGGAAAAAGAAAGGGTGGAAGGCCTCTGATTCCTCCCATTCCAATGACGTACACAACATTGTATCATGTTTTGGTACAACAAGGATTGATAACTACAAGGTCATCAGGCCCACCTCCAAACCCGCTTCCACCTTCTTACAATCCCAATGCTCATTGTGCATTCCATGAAGGCGCACCAAGCCACAATTTAGAAGGTTGTTTTGCTTTGAAGCATATTGTGAAGGACTTAGTGGAGAGAAACATTTTGTCTTTCGACGGCTCCCAGCCTATCATCAAGAATAATCCTTACCCGCTCATGAGATAAGCGATGCTGTGAGGATAAGGGATTAGGTGTCTCCTCTCTGATTTGCTGTATTTGATTCCCTAAAGTTGGCAATCTTTTGGCTGTTTCAGCATTTTGATTGCATTTCCTTTGCACTTTGAATTTGTATTTGCTTATAAGCTTTGTTGTACTTGGCAAGATTAATGAAACATTTGTGCATCTTTTAGATTAAATCCATTCGTTTCACTCATTTACTGTTATTTATTTACCTTGTTTTTCTCCCTTTGTTCAACTGTTTGTTTAAGCAAAGATTAGGGAGGATGATGAAAACCTTATGTTCATAATTGCTGTGGTATACCTTCAAATTAACCTCGCCGAGGATGTAAGGCATTGTTTCAATTCCCAAACAAGAAAAATTATCCCTCGTACCTTTCGAGCCTAGAAGTAGGAATTTTCTTTCTTTATACAAAAACCCTTAAAATCTCAACCTTGGGGCAGGGTAGTTCTCAGTTTAACTTGGTTATGCATTCAAACACGAGCGCTTCATATAAGGCGCCAGTCAGCTTTCAAATCAAGTGACTTCCTATTTTTGGGAGGTTTGAACGTATATCTTGAGTTAATTGAGCGTAGGATTTGAGCCTTTATCTTTTGTTTCATAAACCATGAACCAGACCACATTACAACCCCTAAAAGACCTAATTGAGGTAAGGTTGTTTTGAAAAGCATACTACAGCAAGGTTGAGTAACCTGACTCCTAATAATCTTGTTACTCGCGTGTGTTGGTCACTTCCTTAATGACTAGACCCACCTTTGTTTTTGGCTATTTAATCATTTCACTGTGCGTCTTTTATCAAAGCTTTGTTTTCAAACTTTGCATTAAACTTTGCATTAAATTTCGCCAATTTTTTTTATGAACGATACTTGTTTGCAAAAACAATTCAATATCAAAGGAATCCCAACAAATACAACCAGGTAGGGGATTCAACTTGATAAGGGAAGCTCAGTCAGGGGCAACCAAGCGGAAGAATTTGCCAATCTACCGAATCAGGGGCAGAACTCGTCAAGTTCAAAATACTGGGACAAGCCTTCTCCAGGTCAGCTTATGACAAGTTTGGACTCCAGTAACTCATCAGCAGGGGCAAGTTTTGTTCCCCAGTCGTTTCTACTATAGTTGGAGTATCACGAATACAGTTGTTTGGGGCAACCATGTCTAGGTTCATTTCTGTTGAAAAGTTTGAAGACGTTGAAGCATCTGGTGTGTCAATTCTTCTGTGAAATCGTTTTGGTGACTTACCCTCACGAACCAGTTAATCAGGGGCAATCAGGTCGAGATTCGGCAAATCTCTAAAAAAAGTCAGTCAAGGACATCCCCGTCATAGATCAACCAAGCTGACAGGGGCAAAGTTTGTTCCCCAAATCATCAAACAATCAGTCTAAAGCAAGTTCCAAGGCTTTGTTGTGCAAACGCCGTTAATCTGGGGCAGTTACGTCAAGATCTCTCCAAGAGTTTGAAGATATTGAAACACCCTGTATGCCAATTCTTCTATAAAAACCTCTTGATATCGTATAGACCGTCTAGCCTGGGGCAGATAAGATTTGAAGATGGTAGTTATGCCAGTGGAATGCATAATTACTTTGTTAGCTCCCCAATAAGCTGTTACTTCAGCTAATCTTGACAAATTCTCCATGGATTCTCCTCCAACAAAGAAGCCAAACTCATGATGGCAATCCTCATGATGTTATACCTTAAGTGGAATACTCTTTTCACCAGTGAAGTTGTTGATTCTTCTTCATCACCAGTATTGGTCCAATTTGTTGAGTTTGGACGGGTGTTCTTTGTCGAGACGTTTATTTCATCTCCGGTCTCGCTTCTTGTCTGTTTTGTCAGCATAAGCATAAGCATGGCATGAGCACTCATACCTTTGCATCTTACCATTTTAGCATTTCTGCTTCTTTTTCTGGTGTTTTCCTGTTTTGGTTCACTTTGGCGGTTTTCCTCCCGAAGTGACTGGATTTGTCTATTCACTCCAGTAGAAAGTCAGCCCTAGGCATAAAGTGCCCATCATTTCTGAATTCCCCACAGAGTTTTATCTTCTTGGATGATGGTTGGTTCAGTTATCTTTTCCACATGTGGGTAAGATAAGTTCCCATTTGAGTTCATTCCTCAATTGGAGTCTTGTTTGACCGTTTCTTTCTAGTTTTTTCCTAGATGGAACTTTGGTCCTTGGCAGGTGTGGTTTTTAACCTATCTTTGAACGTGCATTTATTTTGCACCGTTTCTCGCAAGAAACATCTGTTACAAGATCCTCATTGAAGACATAATTATTTCTCCAACAGTATTGTGATATCATCATATCTTTGAAGCAACAATCTCTTGAAGAAGCCTGGCAGTCTCTTATAAGCAGCTTATCTATCTCTGGTACTATTCAACCTCTTCGCAACCGTAATTGGGTATTCTCCAGGAAGCCTTATCTTCAGTTATGCAACTCCGGTACTAACCTATCAGATTCTATACCTTTATTGGGGCCCATTTCTTGGTTCTATCTCCAATAAGGTTTCTTATTCCAAAGCGCCAACCAGTCATGTTTGAACCTGTTGTTCCATCACTTTGGACGTCTTTTCCCAGTGAAGACCATTTTTCGGTTCAACCTTCATTGCGGATCCTTCTAGAATATCATCTAGTCGCGTTTAGCCTTGATGATCAATCATTCTAGATACTTTGTTGGAGTCCATTTTTTTGGTTCTATCTCCAACAAGGTTACCTTTAAAGTGCCAACCGGTTATACTTGAACCTGTTGTTCCATCACTTTAGAGGTTACTTCTAAAGAGCCAACCGGTCTTACTTGAACCTGTTGTTCCATCACTTTAGAGGTGTTTCTAGGATGTCATTTAGTCACGTTAGACTTGATGATCAATCATCCTAGATACTTTATTGGGGCCCATTTCTTGGTTCTATCTCCAATAAGGTTCTTCTTTTTCCAAAGTGCCAACTGGTCATGCTCGAACCTGTTGTTCCATCACTTTGGATATCCTTTGCCAGTAAAAACCGTTTCTCCGGTTCAACCTTCATTGCGGATCCTTTCTAGAATGTCATCTAGTTGCGTTTAGCCTTGATGATCAATCATTCTAGATACCTTTATTGGAGCCCATTTCTTGGTTCTATCTCCAATGAGGTTACCATTCTGGCTCCTACCGGTTTTCCTTCATGAAGCAGATTATGTGTTATCTCAACCAGCTCTTATTTGAGTACCAGGGCCTATTCTTGGCTCATTAACCATGTTCCTATTTAAACCCCAGCTCTTTATGCAAGAGTCCCCGGAGAAGTCAGCTGTTAGACGACATAATTCTTAGTCACGAGAATTGTTATTGGTCTTTGAATACAATAACTTCGTCATTTTCATCTGATTCTTGGAAACGAAAATGTTACAATTTCTATGAAAACACAAAGATAAACTAAGTCTTACTCTGGAATTAAGACGTTTTGGAATCAGGTTTGTGCAAGAAGAGTTAGTAGTACTATATTTTTGGCATGGATCTGCCATCTCCAGTGGAAAGAGGATTGTCCTGGTTATCCTTGATGTTTGGGTTTCAGGGTGTTGGCTTGTGCTTTCCTTTCTTCCTTCCTGTTTTGTGTCGTTCGCGTCGTTTCTAGCATATAGCTAAGCATATGCATCATACACTGTCATCTTTGCATCTTTGTGCTTTATGTTGCTTATGGTCTTTCGTTTGTGCCTGTCTTTATTTCCCCAGTGAAGTAAAGACATTCCCGGTTTGCTTTGCGTCGTGCTTGTTCGGTCTTAACCTTTACGCGCCAGATTGAATCTTTAAACCTTTTGCTGTTCCCCAAGAAGTTTAACGTTAAAGATTTTGTAAAGCTGTTCTTGTTTGAATCGTGTCAAACTTGAACTTGGACTTTGTTTGAATCATATCAAGCATTGTCTTGTAAAACTGTTCTCGTCTGAATCGTGTCAGACTTGAACTTGTTCTCGTTTGAATCGTGTCAAACCTGAACAGAGTCTCTGTTCGAATCGTGTCAGGCACTTTCTTGTTCGAATCGTGTCGGACACTGAACCCTTACCTTGGATTTTTGAAACTTGCTTTAAAGCTAAGCTTCTTGGAACAGATTTCTTCAACCTTATAAGACTCATGTCTGGTGCACAGGGTTTGTCCCTGTCCTCCTGGCCTTTCTATGAAGATCCCATTTTGAACTCTTCAGTATAGAATCCCCAGGAAGTATTTGCTTGGTTGTTTGTCTTTTTTAGGCTGATCCCTAGTGATCAGGTTTTTCTTCCTGGTTTCATGCCCAGGAAGAATGTGGGTTTGTTTTGTCCCCAGTAGTCTATCTTCCCGGATACTTCCCCAGTGGAGATTGTCCGTGATCTTTTCCCCAGTGTTTCTTTGGAGTCTCCCCGGCGGGTCTCTTTTGTCGGTTAGCCTGTATCCCTAGTGAGTTGTCTCTCAGGGATACTAACCTTCGTCTTTCCCCTGTGAAGCTCTTCGGTCCTTTTGCTTCCTGTTTACCCCTGGGTGTCTTGTTGTGTCTGCATTTTCTTGCATCTTCTTGGCATCATGTTTGTTGCATTGCATGTGTGTGCATCTGAGGGCAAAATTTTCGGTTATCTATATTTAAATATCTTTCACTGTTGATTACATGAGGATCTTCATCTCTCATGTCATCAGGTGAAGATATTTAAATAGGGGCAACTGTTGCACCCCAAATTTTACCCTCAGATTTGTCTCATCATTATCATATCATTTTTTTATCAACGATCTTTCGTTCTTAGCCATTTTATAATTTCATTTTAGAATTTGCCTTATTTTAAAAATTATTTAGAATTTGACTAAGTTTACTTTTTAGTTTAATTATAACATAATTATTAATATAGTTCACATTTTAATTAAAGTCAATTAGTTTAATGTTTATTAATTTCATTTTCTTTTGTTTTTAATTTAGTGTTGAAATTATTTTAGTTTATATCTTTTCAGTTAATTTTAATTTTAATTATAACATAGATTTAGTTTTATTTAGTTCATCTAATCTTTTTTATCATTTTGTCTAAGCATTACAAAACATGTTACTTTTATTTATTTTCTGGTATATTACAAAGTAAAGGAGAGCGTCTCTCCTAGCTCATCACATGAATTATGAACCACACAAGTCTAATTTCTTTGCAGCTACCATAATATATATATATTTAATAAATACTTTAGGTCTATTACATTAAAATACATTAGTGTCCTTTTGGAAACAATAACAGTCACTTTTCCATCTCTGCACAAACTGTACCACGCCAAACTCCAAACCGTACTGCTCTCCAACGTTAACCTGCAAAACCAACAACAATATCAGAACCAAAAAGGGACATGACCCCAACGGATACTTTCAAAATTGGAAAACAAGTTTTGAAATTAAAGGACCCGCATAAGAGGAGAAACGAAAGGGAAAGGGGGGGGGGGGGGAGCAACACAAAACCTGTGTAAAACCAAACCAGCACAGAGCAAAATTTTCACAACCAAAACCAGTTTCCCACATAAACAAAACTGATGTTCTCAAATCAAAGAACAGAGTTTCAAAACAGAAAACCAGATTCAATACAATACACCATCTCAGTTTACTCAGTTCTTAAACCGAAACCAACACAATTCAAAAACCACAAACAAATTCATCAAACATACCTCTGTCTTCATGTTTCTGGCGAGTTCTGTCTGTTACAAAAACCCAGCTTCACCAACATCTCCATTTTCACCATTTTTCTACTCAAACTAACATAAAGTATCACTCCTTCATAACCATAGAAACCATGACCTGAACACTTCACCCTCATTTCTCTACACTAAACATACACACGAAATACGATCAAGCTCCATCACCACGGTCCCCAGTTTTCCCTGAAGGCAACAATACGAGCTGCCCTTTTGAGCTTCAACAGAAACCTTGAAAAATAAACAAAGCCAGAATCACCACCCTTAAACTTTTTTTCTTCAGCTTCATTCATCTTCATCGCCAACTCGTTTTCATCCATCGACATATCACCTTCAATCCACTTCACCATCATCAGTAAAAACTACCACCACCAAATCGCCACCCATATCCCGTTCAAATTTCCAACCGCCACCGCGAAATTCCCTACACCTCCAAACCTCCCAAAATCTTCAATCACCTTTCGCAATCTTTAACCCTCACCTTCAAACCACCAATAAACCTAATCCATACAATCTCAAATATTTTAGAACTCATTCTAAACCAAAACCCAAAATCAGAAAGAGACGAAAAAGCGAAAAGATGAACTGAGATTAGAATCGATTGAGACGCGAAACACAAACCTTCGAAATCGGATTGTGAAATCGGAAATGAAGTGAAAATCGAAGGAGAAAGACCAACGATCATCATAACTTCATAGCGCCGTCGCTGTCGGTAACCGTGTCGTGGGGAAGGAAGCCGCATCTCCATTTTCTCCGGCGACGTTTTTCCGGTGAGGGTTTGTGCTTTGTTCTGAGGAGCTTCTTTTTCAACGCAGAGAAGGAGAAGCTTTTGTGAGTAAGTTTGTTCTCAACCCTTATGTGGCTTCTTTGGCTTTTGTTTTTTTATTTTATTTCAACGTGCGTGTCTGGATACGCCGGTGACAAGTGTCACCGGTCCCTAGCTTTATCTATGTTCGTGTGTGTCACACCTGTGAGAGTCCATGGTGATCTTTCACTTGGATTCTTTTGGTTTTATCTCTTGTTGATCAGATCGTAGATCTGATGGTTACTAGGTGAGGTCCAGGGTAGATTCTCCTCATACTCTGTCCACTGGATCAGGCGGGTTGTCCCATTATGGGCCTTGCGCCTTAGTTTGATATCAACACCCCCTCACATCTGGCCCATTTATTTTCCTTTTGTTTTTAACTAAACCAGAATTGCTTGTGCACCCCCCCCCTGTGCACTGTATTTTATTTATTTCAAATCTTTTATTGTATCTTATTTAGTTTTGCTTAATATCTATTTAATTTCAGCTCGTTCTTTAATTATTTATGTGGTTAATTTTAATATGTTTTCTATTTGTTAATTATATTTTTAATTGTTAATTGTTTCATTAGCTTTTAATTTTAATTATCAATTATATCTTAAATGTATTTTTAATTCTAATTGTGATATTAATTGTTATTCTCATTTGTGTTGTTAATCTTAAATTATCAATTTGTGTCTTAATTTTGAAATTGTCACTTTGTATTTCTAATGTATGGTTAAATGTTAACTTCTAATATTAATTATCCATATGTAGTTAATTTTAAATTACCTTATGTGTTGTAATGGCTAATTTCAATTGTGTTGTCAATTAATTATCAATTTTGGTTTATTTGTTTATGAGCACCTTTGTTGATCTTGAGTGATTCACTAATGGCTTGTTTAAATGTTGAATTAATCCATCCATGCTTGATTTATCTTGTATTTAACTTTGATATGAATGTTATTCTTCTTTAATTGTCAACTTTGATTAATATCATTCTCCTTATCTTTGTGAGTATCCTTATGTTTGTCTTCCTAAAGATTGAAACATATTGATATGTCATGATCATGTTCATCTTATCCATACTTTATCATGAAGCATCTTGCCATCCTTATGCTTGTGTTGCTTTTATCTCTTCATATTATATCAATGTTTTAGCTTTTATCATGTCTTATTTATTGTTATATTATCAACTGTTTTCCCCCCATTCCAAAGGAAGGTTAATTGTATTGACTCTTAAAGTCATAGCCTCCACCTTAACCTAGGTAACCTCTTAGGAAGGAACTTTATTTCTTGGCCTCATCAGAGCCATAGAAATCATAACTAGCTTTAGGAGAGAGTTCCTTAACTCTTAGTGATATTCATCCTAATGAATTTATCACATTCCCTACTGACTAAACTTTAATCTTAGGTCCATTTCAACTAGATCTAGAGAGTTACTAAACTCTACAATGAGCTTGTACTCATTTCCCCTCTGAATATTGACCATAGTCAATCATTCAGTAGAAGTAGAACTACACATACTCTGATTCTATTCCCGAGGATACATAGGCGTAAAGTGCGATGCTTTATCGAGTATACTTAGATACTAACCCCTAGGGTTTCAAGCCTTTAGCATAGAACCTGTAGCAAACATAAGATAACATTAACAAGAGGTTCCCTAGAGTACTACGGACGTTTAGGGTGCTAATACCTTCCCTACGCGTAACCAACCCCCGAACCTTAGATCTTCCCCCTTTAGGTTTTTTTTACGATCTTGAATCTTTACTTTGGATAAATCAAAGTCGGTTGTAAAAGAAATATGATGCAAGTTAATTAATAGCTTGTTATCTGATTTTCACCGCAACACTATGGATTTCAAAAAATTAGATGAATTATAAGAAGTGGCTGCAATAATATTGTGTCAATTGGAGATGTATTTTTCTCCATCATTTTTTGACATTATGGTTCACTTACTTGTTTATCTAGTCAGAGAAATCAGGTTTTGTGGTCAAGTTTATTTAAGGTGGATGTATCCTATAGAGAGATATATGAGGATATTTAAAGGATATACAAAGAATCATCACCAACCGAAAGCTTTGATCGTTGAAAGGTACGTCACAGAAGAAGCTGTTAGGTTTTTTCAAACTATTTGTAGAAAACAGACTCAATTGGAGTTCAAAAGTCTCGTCATGCTGACATATTTGATGGGACAGGTACTCAAGGTTTAAATGTTAAGTCAATGAGTCGGGATGTAGTTCTTGAAGCACATTTCTATATATTGAATAATCTTAGTGTAGTTGAACCTTACATAGAAGAACACAACAGTTATAATGAAAAAATATCCCCGAATGCATGACAAGTGGTTGTTGACATAACATAACAAGAAATTCATAAGTAGGTTTAATAAGAGTATTTCTAATGATGGTGGTGCATCCGAGACACTTTAATGCTTGTCGTACATACCAAAACTTACTATGATAACCTGGACGACATACGACATTCCCAATTATTCCTTTTATACAAAAGCAAAAGATGATGGTAGTACAATGCAAAATAGTGGAGTTATGGTTGATGTCGAATCCATGTATTTCTCTAGTTCGAAAGATAAGAATCCTATTTTGGCAACCACCGTGTCATTGAGGAGATTTTTTAGATTGATTATTTTACTTTCGAAGTTCCTTTACTTAAATGCAAGTAGGTCCCCAATAACAATGGTGTACAAATTGATGAGTTGGGATTCACAAGGGTTGACCTTGGCAAGGAAACTTTTAAGACAGAACCATTCATCATGGCTACTAAAGTGAAACAAGTTTTTGTATGTGAAAGACCCTGCAGGCTTATCGGGGAGATGGTCAATTGTTATCAAAGGAAAACACATTCCTCATAGTGATGATGAAAGTTTTGATATTGTTGTTGCTCCTTCTTATGCAACACAAGTTCCTAATTCATATGAAGAAGTTGATAGAAATGATGTGCATGCTATTTGTAACGATCATCAAGAAGGAACATGCGAAAATTAACAAGTAAGTATTTTATATTCTTCATTCATAATGTATTGTTTATTATAATTTCCAATGATGTTATTTAATTTTTAACAACTATTATTATTTGAAAATTATAGGTGTTTAAAGTGAAGACACCAAGAGACAAGACCCCGTGACAACAAGATAATATAATTTGATGAAATGATGTGTGCATTGTAGGTTGTTTTGTCTCAATTTTGGTTTTTATGTAATATACAAGGTTTGGTTCCTAATGGAATTGTGTCATTGATGTAATACAATTTTTGGTCTAATTCAATTAAAAAATGGGTGTTTTGTTGTTTATGGTATGGCACGATTCAGAAATATTCAGGTTTCAAAATTGGGAATTCTGTAAAATTGAAATTTTTTTTAAAATACACAAATAATATCGCAATGGTTGTTAATTCAATCGTTGTTATAAGTAGAGCGCTATCCAGAATAATAAAACCCAAGAATGGCATTGCTGGGATTCGAACCCAAAACCTTTCAATTATTTCACAATGGTTGTTTCCATAAACCATAGTTATAAGTAGCACGCTATCTAATTTCTAACAACGATCACACGCCTATTGTGGTATCCAGCATACATACAATCACACAATACCTAACAACATGCGGGCTACTGTAACTATATGTGTTTCATAACCGTTATTGTATGTGTTTCCGAAGTAGTGAGGGACCAGAAGTGTGGATAATAAAATTTAAGAGGACCATTCTATGAAAGAAATATTTTGAGGGTCTAAAAACGAAATTTGAGATATCTAGGAGGATCACAAACATATTTAACCCATAAAATAAATATAGTTTATTATTAGTTGAATATGCAGATTATACCAATGTTTATTTCAAATATCCTACTTAACCAAAGTCCACGATTCGAAATCAGTCTTGGGCACACGACATTGTCTACCAATGCGTCAACCTCGAACTAGGTTCTCACTTTTGGAAAAAGGTACTGACCCTTGGTTACGTATAGTCCCTAGAGACGTTCAATAAACTTAGAGCAAAACTCGGAGATAAATATGAATGTATAACAAACTGAAGTATATATATATAATGTAATATATAACTTCTGCCTTCTTTTCGAATCGACAATCTTTTACAAGATGTCCCACTTTACCACAGTTATAGCATTTGTAGGAGTTGCAATCCTTCGCATAATGACCAAGCTTGTTACACTTGTAACATTCGATGTTGGAGTAGTTCGACCGACCACCTCTTTGACCACGTCCTCTGCCACGCCAATTTTGCCGACTCGACTGTCCTCTCTCGAAGTTTCCTCTACCACTTCGACCACTATCACGACCTCCACGACCATGTCCTCTTCCTCGAAAGTTTTAAGAGTAGAGTACCTTTTCGTCTCTGACTGACTCCATGTTTTGATGTGCTTCCTCGACTGCTTCCTCCTTCTTTTTTATCTTACGTTGTTCGTGTGCTTCGAGAGAACCAGCGAGATCTTTGACTGAGAGCGTCGAAAGGTCCTTCGACTCTTCTATTGCACACACAATATTCTCAAATTTATCTGTTAAAGATCTCAAAATATTCTCAATAACTCGTGCATCAGTCACCGTTTCGCCATTTCTAGTGAGTTGGTTCGCCACTGTTTGTACATGCGTGATGTAGTCAGATACAGTTTCTGACTCCTTCATCTGCATCCTCTCCAATTCTCCACGAAGAGTTTGGAGTCGAACTTGCTTCACTCGGTCTGCTCCTTTTAACACTTTTTCTAACGTGTCCCATGCTTCTTTCGACGTAGTCGAACCGAAAATTTTTTTAAAGCCTGATTCGTCAACTGCTCAGAATAGCATGTACAGTGCCGTCTTATCCTTTAATCGCGTCTCTTTCAACGCCTTGTGTTGAGCCGCTGTATATTCCGTAGTGTCTGTTGGTTATGAGAAACCGTCTTTGGTCACCTCCCACGCATCTAGAGATTCAAGAAGAGCTTTCATTTGAATACTCCAGTTTTCATAATTTGACTTTGTTAGTTGTGGTAGCGGCATTTGACTCATCGCGTTTGCCATTAGCTCTGATGCCAATTTGTAAAAACAGAAGCACTACTTGTATATATATTACTCTCTTTTTACTGCTACAAATGAGAATATAATTAAGTATTTATATAGACCGAATATACTTCTATTCTAGGAATTAAATGCAACTAAGTTCTACTAATAAACCACTAACTTCTTGGCCTTTCCACTACTAGAACTCTTGGCCTTTCAACTGACTTCTAAATTAAATACACACTTAAAATAACATTTAAAGTTTATTCAACAAGAAGTGACAGCTCCTTTATTCCTCCAATCTAAGTATGAAGGTGGTTTACTACATGTTAACTCATCATCATCATCATCATCATTCACAATATCCATGGTGTCATCATCGTTCATGTTTATGTATGTTTCTTTAAACTCCTCGAAGCTCCAATCCGCAAAGTCGATCAAACCAAAAAGAGCACTATGAGGTGAGTCTCTCTTTGCGTTAGTCTCTGTGATATACTTCAAATTTGAAACAAAAGTGGCAAATTTCTTTGACATCTCTTCTAGAACATTGTATACTCGTCCATGATGGTTCTTCCATTGTTGGAATAGTTTTAAAACTTCATCTTCATTAGGAAATTTATCAAGTTTAAGACCTGATAGAGAGGAATCGTTATTGGTTGGGAACTCAAAATCTGAAGGTTTCTTTTTCTGAATGGCAAAGAATAAACATATGCATGCAGTGAAGATAATAAATATGAGAAATCGGTTTGAAGTGTAGGAAATCTTCATCTTTTATTAGAGTGAAGGTGAAAGATGAATCTTCTATTTATATATATTAAATCTAATGCATCGAATATTATAGCGACACATCATCAATTATAACTCTAAAATGTGCCACATAAACTTATTTGAATATGTGGACAATTTGTTCATTAACAATAAAACAATCCAAAAGAAACTTTTCATTTACTTTCTAAACTCATTGACAAATCATAAATCATCAATTGATATAATTATATTTTCGTTATAAAATTTTTATTCTATTAATAGATATTAATAATAATGATATAATATTGTTCATATTCCTATTCCAATTTCAATTATAAATTAATAAAATAAAGCACATAAAAATATTTACATTCCTATTCCAGTTATAAAGGGTATTTAATAAAATAAAATTGATATAACTATATTTTCTTTATAAAACTCTTCATTCTTTTAACATTAATTTAAAAAGTAAAAAATACAAATAAAATTTGTTTTAATAATCATTAAAATTATAAATAATACACTACAATGATGATTATAAAAAAATATATATATATAAATTCATTAAAAATTACTACAGAGAAAAAATTAAAAAAAAAAAGAAATAAAGTAAGAATAAAATTATTTACTACATTATTCATAGTTTTATATAAATTTTTAATTACTTAGTTTTTAATAATAATTAATACAAATCATTGTTTCAATAAAATAAAAAATAATAAATACAAATGATAAATCCTAATTATAAAAGTCCGTTATATGTTACATTATAATTATAAAACTTAACTAAAATATTTCTCAACTAATTCCAAACAATAAATTACATCCATACTATCTTTCAGTTATAAATATATACTATTGCAATAATAATAATAGTCCAATGCTCTGCTAGGGTTTGAGAACCATGGGCAAAAGGGGTGTCGGCCGGCCAAAGCTTGTGGTGGCGGCACGCCGGAAAGGAGTGGAAAGGACCATCACCACAACTGCAGAAAATGAAATCGTCGCTACAGAGATGGAGAACAAGGGGGCGGATGAAGAGATTCAGAGTCATCTGTCGGCATCACATAGTTCAACGGAGAAACCAACTACGAGTGTTCAAGAAACTGAGAAGGAAACACAACCAGAGGTGAACCAGGAAGTGCGTCAGAAACCTTGGGTGGAAATCATACAAGGAAATCGCAATTTGAATCGAGGTATGAGTGTAGAATTTATTGCTCCAAATATTGTTAACGGAGATGTCAAAATTATGCTTGAGGAATCTGATATTGAAGATGAATTAGAGTATTGGGATAATGCCATGATTTTATTTGTTCTTGGGGATTCTTTGTCTATGAATGCGGTGACGAAGTTCATGGAGAAAACATGGAATTTCGTATCTCTTCCGGAGTTGTTTTACAACGAAGAAGGTTATTTTGTTGTGCGATTTAGAAAACAAGAGGATAGAGAGAATGTTATGTCGCAAGGACCTTATTTCATCTATGGTAAACTAGTCTTCCTTAGACAATGGAGTCCGGAATTTGAGATGAAAGAAGATTTACTCAAGGTGCTTCCGTTGTGGATTACTTTGCCAAGTCTACCTCTACACTTGTAGAGGGAGAAAAGTCTATCCAAAATTACGAGTGCTGTAGGGAAACCAATCACCACGGATGAATGCACAGCGAAAACACTGAGAATATCGTATGCTCGTGTACTAGTTGAGGTGGACATTACACAAAAGCCTAGAGAGGTGGTGCGTATTAGGGATCACAAAGGCAAGATGATTAAACAGAGGGTAGAGTATGAATGGTTACCTTTATATTGCCAAAAATGTTTAAAAATAGGGCATAACTGTTCTTTGAAGAAGCAACTAGTCAAACAGAAAGTTTGGCAGCCAATCACTGTTAAAACTAAAGGAGAAGAACCCCTTAAAGAGGTACCAGAAAGTAGCACTGAGAAAGAGAGAGAAGTTACTGAAGAAGGTGGAACAATTGAGCAAGGGAAGGTTTCACAAGAGGAAAAGTGGATTGAGGTCATTAGAGAAAGAGGGAAAAAACCTGTGATGCTTACTCCTAAAAGTGCATTTGCTACCTATCAGAATCCCTTTACACCTCTTAGGAGTGGAGATGGTCCTGGGGGGAATCAGAGCTTGGGGACATGATTGTGACATGGAATGTTAGAGGTCTCAATAAATTGGCAAGGCATAGAGAGGTCTGTGCATATGTGTCTTCTTTTAAGGTACCTATTGTTGCTTTACTTGAAACTAGGGTTAAAGAGAATAAAGCTGTGAATATTAGGAAGAAGTTTGGTAATAATTGGTTGTTTGCTGATAATTATAGGAATCACACTAATGGTAGAATTTGGGTTCTTTGGGACCAGAATGTGGTGGATCTGAAAATAATGCAAACTAGTGATCAATTTGTTCATCTTGAGATTTATGGGATGGATAAAAAATTGCAGATGGTAGTTACAGTGGTTTATGCTTTCAATCAGTTGGAAAAGAGGAAGATTTTATGGGCTGAAATTGAGAAGCTGGGAAGGAATATGAGTAGACCTTGGGTTGTTATGGGGGATATGAATAATGTGTTGAATTCCAAAGATAGAATAGGAGGAAAACCTGTTCTTGAAGCAGAATTCAGGGATCTTAGGGATATGATGAACATGCTTGGGCTGACTAAAGTGGAGGCAAGAGGCAGCTATTACACTTGGAATAACAAACATACTACAGGAGTTATATATTCTAGGATTGATAGAGTGCTGGCCAATACTGAGTGGTTTCAAATGTGTCATGAGTACTTTGTGGAAAATCTGGATCCTAACATCTCTGACCATACTCCTGTCAAGATGAGTAAGATTAATCCATGTAGCAGGAATAGGTCTGTGTTTAAATTTCTCAACTGTTCTGTTAAAGATCCTTGTTTTTTGCAAACTGTGGCAAATAATTGGTGTCTTGAGGTGAAGGGGAAACCTATGTATAGGCTATGGATCAAATTAAAGAGACTCCAGCCTGTGCTTAAACAATTAAATAGGAAGTATACTGACATCCACATTCAAGTCATGCAAGCTAGGCAGGATCTGAGTCAGGCTAATGACAAACTTCAGCATGATAGATTTGATGTGCAGTCTTTGGAGCAAGTGAAGATATGTACTGATAAGCTGTTGGAAGTGAGTCACAATGAGGAATCCATTTTGAGGCAAAAAGCTAAGATTGATTGGTTGCAATTGGGGGATAGTAACTCATCTTATTTCCATGCATATGTAAGGGATAGAAATAAGCAAAAAGCTCTGAATACTCTGGAGAAGTTGAATGGTGAGATCCTTAGCAGCCATGAGGAGATAGAGAATGAGATTATTGGTTTCTACAAGGCCCTGGTTGGTACTAAGGCTAATGTGCTAAAGAGTATAGATATCACAGCTGTTAGAGATGGTGAGGCTTTGAATACAGTTGAGGCTCAGTCACTGATTAGACCTATTGAGGAGAAGGAAATTTGGAAAGCTCTCTGTAGTATTGGGAATTCAAAGGCCCCTGGTTTGGATGGATACAATGCCTACTTCTTTAAGGTTACTTGGCCTGTTATTAAGAATGATGTTACAGATGCAGTTATGGAATTCTTTCAAGAAGGACAGATATACAAAGCTTTTAATTGTTCTTTAATCACTCTTATCCCTAAGGGTCCTTCAGCCAAGACAGTCAAAGATCTCAGGCCTATTTCTTGTTGCAGCACATTCTATAAGATTATATCCAAGATTCTTACTTGTAGACTTGGAATGGTGTTAGGCAAGGTTATTAGCAACACTCAAGCAGCTTTTGTGTATGGTAGACACATTCAAGATAATGTCATACTTGCCAAAGAACTTGTGAGAGGGTACAATAGAAAGAACATCTCCCCTAGGTGTCTTATTCAAATGGATATTCAAAAAGCATATGACTCGGTTGAGTGGAATGCATTGGCTCAAATCATGGCTGAGTTAGGTATTCCTCAAATTTTCTCTAATTGGATTATGACTTGTGTTTCTACTGTGTCATACAGGTTTTCCATAAATGGATCTACTTCCAAGTTGTTGGTGGCTAGAAGAGGGTTGAGACAGGGAGACCGTATCTTACCCCTGCTATTTGTGATCATTATGGACTACTTACACAGATTGTTGCAAAGACTGAGTCTGAACCCTAACTTCAACTTTCACCCAAAGTGTGAGAAACTCAAGCTGATTGATCTCTGCTTTGCTGATGACATCTTGATCTTTGTGAGAGGTGATAAAGAGTCCATAAAGTTGACAATGAGGAAAGTTGAGGAATTTGCTGGAGCTACAGGGCTGCAGATGAGTATACCCAAGAGCTTTATCTATTTTGGAGGGGTTGATTCCAATACCAGAGACCACCTACAGCAGACAACGGGGTTCAAATTAGGTACTCTCCCATTTAAATATCTGGGAGTGCCTCTTGACAGCAGGAAGCTATCAGTGGCTAGCTGCCAACCTTTGATTGATAGAATGACTAGCAGGTTGAGACACTGGTGCAGTAAGTTGTTATCCTATGCTGGGAGAATACAACTTGTTAAAAGTGTGATTTATGCTATTTCTAACTATTGGATGCAGGTCTTTGTGCTACCTAAAAGTGTGATCAAGCATATTAATAGCCTTTGCGGAGAATTTGTTTGGACAGGTAAACAGGATGTGAGTAGAAAAGCGATGGTTGCCTGGGAGAAAATATGTGAACCTATAGCTGCTGGTGGCTGGAACCTTACTGATCTTAGAGATTGGAATATTGCAGCCATTGGCAAACTGTTGTGGAACTTGTGTGAGAAGAAGGACAGGTTGTGGGTGCAGTGGATCCATGCATATTATATGAAATCAGGTACTCTTGATGCATACCAACCTGCTATACATCACTATTGGTTCATAAAAACGGTATTCAAGCATAAAGATGATATTATGAATAATCGTGTTTGGCAAGAGTTTAATGTGAAGGGGAGGTATACAGTTGGTAAGATGTACAAGGTGTTAAGAGGGGAAAGACCTAGTGTGAATTGGAGGAAGGTGATATATGGGAATGTAGCTCGTCCACGGGCGGTTTTCTGTATGTGGATGGCTTGTCTGAACCGGCTGCCTACTAAAGACTGGCTGATAAACCATGGTAGCCATAATGATGGTAAGTGTGTGTACTATGAGGAGAATGAAAGTAGAGATCATTTATTCTTTGAATGTGTTACTACTAAAAATGTTTGGTATGAGGTCATGAAAAAGTTTGGGTGGAATAGGATGCCAGAAGTTTGGAACTCAGAAATTCAATGGATTATACACCATTCTAAAGGAAAAGGGAGTAAAGCCAAAATACTAAAAGCTGCTACTGCTGAGGTGGTCTACCATATTTGGAGTATTAGGAATAGGATTGTCTTCCATAATGGGGAGAATCATGATTTGAATTGTAATAGTGTCATAGAAGTGATTATTGGTAGAGTTAGTGCAAATAGAAAACTTAAAGCTTTTTGTAATAGGCTTTAAGTTCCGTGTGTTTTGAGTCGGATTGTTGCCTGGATCGGTTGATCGGCTTGTATTTTCTGGTTTTTTGGTAATAATATTTTACTTATTCCAAAAAAAAAAAAAATTCTATTGTGTGCGTATTCTACCATTGATATTAGATGCGTTACTAATTTTTCATTTACTTTCTAAACTCATTGACACATCATCAATATTCAATTGGTATAATTAAATTTTCCTTATGAAACTTTTATTCTATTAATAGTTATTAATAATAATGATATAATATTGTTCATATTCATATTCCAATTTCAATTATAAATTAATAAAATAAAGCACATAAAAATATTTACATTCCTATTTCAGTTATAAAGGGTATTTAATAAAATAAAATTGATATAATTATATTTTATTTATAATGCTCTTCATTCTTTTAACATTAATTTAAAAAGTAAAAAATAAAAATAAATTTTGTTTTAATAATCACTAAAATTATAAATAATACACTACAATGAAGATTAGAAAAAAAATTCATTAATAATTACTACAGAGAAAAAATTAAAAAAATGAAATAAAGTAAAAATAAAATTATTTACTACATTATTCATATTTTTATATAAATTTGTAATTACTTAGTTTTAAAAAATAATTAATACAAATCATTGTTTCAATAAAATAATAAATAATAAATACAAATGATAAATCATAACTATAAAAGTCCGTTATATGTTACATTATAATTATAAAACTTATCTAAAATATTTATCATCTAATTCCAAACAATAAATTTATATCAATACTATATTTCAGTTATAAATATATTCTATTGTGTTTTCATTCTACCATTGATATTAGATGCGTTACTAATTTATTGATGTCTCTTTAGTTGACCGGTTATACCTAAAAAGTCCATTTATTTCAATAACTCATAGAAAATCACCTAAATTCTCCAAATCTCTCAATAGTTTATCAGTTTAAATAAAAAAATTTATCTCCAATTTTCTTTCAGTTCTTACACTTGATTTCTCACATGCGAGGACTGTAGAATATCTATAAACCTTCTCATCATTTGTCTGTAGTTAATTATTATTTTTGGTAAGAACTTTGTTCTACCCATGAAACTTTAGATATAAGATGTCTATTTCTCCATTTTCATTAATTAAATATTTTTTATTATTATTAGTATTAGATTAGTAGTTTTATGACTATTATGTTTACTAATATTTTTTATTTAATTCACAAATTGTAAGGATTTGCCCCTCAATATTGGCAATTCAATAGTAAACCTAGTCAATATTTGTCTCTATTGAAATCGTTCTTTATGAGAACCAAAGGAGTTGATGTTCTCCAAAAATATCTATGATAAAATATATATTTGCATTAAAGAGGAAATTATATATATATGCACAATATTGATGATAACATTTTTATTTTAGATTGTATAATTTTTGTTGTGAGCTGTTAAAGCTGTTATTTTTAGAAATTTTGAACGCGTAATCGATTACGCATATGTTGCTAATCGATTACACCTGATGCTTTTCCAAAAATAACAGAATTTTAACAGCATGGCACTTTAGTTGGTTTTGGTTATTAGTTGTTGTATTCTCTCATGTATATATACATTGTTGTAATCCCAATTTACTGTTAATGCCAATTTTCATTCATCACTATTACTCTCTACCCTAATTCTCTCTCTCTCTCTCTCTCTCAATTCATCTTCTTCCCCAAGTTTCTTTTTTCCACCATTGTTACTACCTTCAAAATTCTGCTTTTATGCTTTTATGTTGTTCTAACATTTGGCATCAAGAGCTCTGGTTATTGATCCTAATCTGCTGCAACAACAATGGCTACCATTTCCAATGATCGAATTCCCACCAATCTCCCAATTCTTGATTCGAAGAACTACGACAAATGGGCGAAACAAATGAAGGTTCTATTAGGTTATCAAGAGGTTCTTGAGATCGTCATCAATGGAGTTACACTATTAGGGGCAGATGCTAACGATGCTCGTAGGGATACATACAAGGAAGAAAAGAAGAAGGATTACAAAGCTCTATTATTGATTCATTCATGTGTTGATAACGAAAATTTCGAGAAGGTTGGTGATTATAAATCCGCTAAGCAAGCATGGGAAATCTTGGAGAAAGCGTATGCCGGTGCCGTCAAAGCGAAGGTGGTAAGGTTACAAACTTACAAACGTCAATTCGAGTTAACGCAAATGGAGGACAAACAAACAATCAACGATTACATCACGCGCATTACCCGGTTAGTGAACCAAATCAAGTCATGTGGCGAAACAATCCTTGAGCAGAATGTTGTATCGAAAGTGTTGTGTTCATTAATATCACATTTCGATAACATTGTTGTGGCTATTGAGGAGTCAAAGGATCTAAAAACTTTGAGCAAAGATGAGTTACAAAGTTTGTTAGAGGCGCATGAACAAATGATGGATGAGAGAGGTGCCGACAAAGCCAAAGCGGAGATCGCTTTGCAAGCGTGTTTACATGAGAAGAACAAGAGATCGAAAGGGAAGTGGACTTCTAAAAATAAGAAGAATTTTGGTGGAAAAGATCCACAAAATTCAAAGGGTGAAGGAAGCTCCAAAGAGGGTAATCAAAGCACCCACAAACCGTTTGACAAAAGTTCTGTGAAGTGTTATAATTGTCAAAAGCTTGGGCATTTTGCGAAAGATTGTCGCTCAAAATGCAAGGAAAAGGATACGGATGAGGCTAAGGTTGCTAGGGAAGAGGTAGATGATGAAGATACCCTTCTTGTGATGATTACGGAAGAGAATTATGGCATTGTTGATGTTCCTGGCAGCAGCTACTGTGGTGATAGTTTGCGGGACAGCAGTTGTACTGTGTCGGAAAGTGGTGGAAAAATGCGTTCGGATCGAAATGCATTACTTACCATGGGTGATGGATTTCAAAGTAAAGATGAGTGGTATTTGGATTCCGGTTGTTCAACACATATGATGGGTCGAAAGGATTGGTTTGTACAAATCAATCAAGCGGCAAAGAGTAAAGTCAAGTTTGCCGACGACACTACTTTAAGAGCCGAAGGGGTAGGAGATGTTTTGATCGGAAGAAAGAATGGTGGACATTCTAGGATCAAAGATGTCTTGTACATACCGGGAATTAAGTGTAATCTTTTAAGCATTGGCCAATTACTTGAAAGAGGTTACTTAATTCGGTTGGAGAACAAGATGTTACGCGTTTTAGATTCAAATGGTGTGTTGATTCTAAAAGCGCCGATGGCTGCCAATAGAACTTTTAAGGTTGAGTTAAAGGTTATGGAGCATCGTTGTTTAGCTACCGCGGCAAGTAGAGATGAGTGGTTATGGCATTACCGTCTTGGTCACCTTAATTTTAGGGATCTCAAAATGTTGCAACAAAGTGAAATGGTAACAGGGCTGCCACATATTAGTGTTCCGACAGAATTGTGTGAGGAATGTGTGATGAGTAAGCAACACAAGAATGTGTTTAGCAAGGATGCGGGTCGAAGAACCAAAGGCTTACTTGAGGTAGTGTATTCCGATGTTTGTGGACCGATGCAAGTAGAGACTTATGGCGGCAATCGATATTTTGTTACGTTTATTGACGACTTCAGTAGGAAGCTTTGGACATATCTTATCAAGAGGAAGGATGAGGTATTTGGAGTGTTCAAGAGTTTCAAAACCATGGTGGAGCATCAAAGCTGTCGGAAGCTCAAAATTCTCAAAACGGATGGTGGAGGTGAGTATACCTCTAGTGAGTTTGGGAAGTTTTGTGATCTTGAGGGTATTGTGCGTGAGGTGGTGCCTCCATATACGCCTCAACAAAACGGAGCTGCCGAGAGGAAAAATCGTACAATAATGAACATGGTGCGTAGTATGCTTTGTGGGAAGAAATTGCCTAAGGAATTATGGGGTGAGGCCGTGTCTACAGCCACCTACTTGTTGAATAGGAGTCCTACTAAGAAGTTGGAGAAGACTACACCAGAAGAGGTTTGGAGTGGTTTCAAACCGAGTGTGAATCATTTGCGCATTTTTGGATCGATTGCATATCGTCATGTACCGAATCAACTTAGAAAGAAGTTGGATGATAAAGGTGAGAAATTGATATTTGTTGGATATCACTCTAGTGGAGGTTACAAGCTGTTTGATGAGAGGAATTGGAAAATCGTGATAACCCGGGATGTCCAATTTGATGAAATAAAAATTGCTGAAACAGCAGGTGTAATCGATTACCCGATTGTTGCTAATCGGTTACACCCTGCTGAACAGCAGCAGTTTGTTGATTTGTTTGATCCGGAGAGTTCCGATGCCGCTGTACCTGCACCTACTGAAGTGGAAAATAATGTTGTGAATAATGGTAGACCAGTGAGGCAAAGAGCCTTGCCTCATAGACTCCGAGATTGTGAGAGGTTCCAAGATAATGAAGTGAATAATGATGGTGATTTTGTTCATTTCGCACTTATGGCGGAATCTGAACCCGTAAATGAGGAGGAAGCCTTAAGTGATCCTAAATGGATATGTGCAATGAAAGAGGAGCTGGAATCTATTGAAATAAATGGTACTTGGGAGTTGGTCGATTTACCACATGGAAAGAAACCGATTGGTGTGCGATGGGTCTATAAAGTCAAAGCAAATCCTAAAGGTGAAGTAATCAAGTATAAAGCTCGATTAGTTGCCAAAGGGTTCTTGCAACGTGAAGGGATATACTACGAGGAGGTATTCGCACCGGTGGCTAGATTGGAGACTATTCGTTTGGTTGTTGGAATTGCGCATAACAACAATTGGGTGATTTACCAAATGGATGTGAAATCTGCGTTTTTGAATGGTCCTCTTGATGAGGAGGTTTCTGTGGGGCAGCCACCCAGTTTCATGATTAAAAATCAAGAGAAGAAGTACTACAAGCTACACAAGGCGTTGTATGGTTTGAAACAAGCTCCGAGAGCTTGGAACAAACGTATAGACGGCTTTCTTATTGACATCGGTTTCAAACGGTGTGTATCCGAACATGGTGTTTATGTGAGATCGGATACTATTGATGGTGTTATTATACTTTGCTTGTATGTTGATGATCTCTTGATTACGGGCAGCAATGACAAGAGTATTTCAAGGTTCAAAGTGGAGCTCATGAGTGAGTTTGAGATGACGGACCTTGGTGTCATGAGATACTTTCTTGGCATAGAGTTTCACAAGTCAAAAGTGGGGCTGCTTATGCATCAAAGAAGGTATGCTCTAGATATCTTGAAAAGGTGTGAAATGGAACATTGTAATGCTTCTAATACACCTTGTGAGGCTAGAGTTCAGCTGTCCAAAAGTGATGAAGAGGATGATGTGGATCCAACACTTTACCGGAGTTTGATTGGATCATTACAGTATTTGTGCAATACTCGACCGGATTTGGCTTTTAGTGTCGGTATTGCGAGTAGATTCATGGAGAGACCTAAGGTGTCTCACTTGGCAACGGTCAAGAGAATCCTTAGATATGTGAAAGGAACTCTTGGTTGTGGTATCTTGTTTCCCACATCGGATATGGGTCGCAAATGTACTTTACTTGGCTACACCGATTCTAATTGGTGCGAAGATAAAGATGATCGGAAATCTACGGCGGGTTACATCTTTATGTTCGGTAGTACAACAATCTCATGGTGTTCGAAGAAGGAACCGGTTGTAGCACTCTCTTCTTGTGAGGTCGAGTACATTGCGGCATCATTGAGTGCTTGCCAAGCTATGTGGTTAGTGAATCTTATGAAGGAATTGGGATGTGGTGATGATGATGCCACCACACTGTTTGTCGATAATGTTTCCGCGATAAATCTTGCGAAGAATCCGATTGCACACGGAAGGAGAAAGCATATTGAGATGCGGTTTCATTACTTGAGAGAATTGGTCGGTGATGGAAAGCTTAGATTGAGCTATTGCCGAAGCGAGGACCAAGTTGCGGATTTGTTGACCAAGGGTGTGACAAATGAGGTGTTCAAGAGACTGTTGAAGAGCTTGAGCATGATGAACTTGGAGCAACTAAAGTGAGGTGGTGTGTTGTGAGCTGTTAAAGCTGTTATTTTTGGAAATTTTGAATGCGTAATCGATTACGCATATGTTGCTAATCGATTACACCTGATGCTTTTCCAAAAATAACAAAATTTTAACAGCATGGCACTTGAGTTGGTTTTGGTTATTAGTTGTTGTATTCTCTCATGTATATATACATTATTGTAATCCCAATTTACTGTTAATGCCAATTTTCATTCATCACTATTACTCTCTACCCTAATTCTCTCTCTCTCTCTCAATTCATCTTCTTCCCCAAGTTTCTTTTTTCCACCATTGTTACTACCTTCAAAATTCTGCTTTAATGTTTTTATGTTGTTCTAACAATTTTAAACTTGAAAAAATTTCTAAATATCATGAGCAAAAGACAAAAGAAAAAAGCAGAAGAACATGTTTTAAGATTTTTATATTTATAAACATTATGATCTTAATAAATTATAATTTCAAAACATTTAAGATAACAAATATTTTTAAAATATATGAGAATAGATTTCACTTGCTTTTTTCAAGTCGACCCGCGCATTGTGTGGGTCAACATCTAGTTTTCTTGTCAACATCTAGTTTTCTTTAAAAGTCAGTTCCACATATTTATAGAATATAACTTGAGATGTCAAGCTCTACTGCATAGTTTATATTATTTTGTATCATGAATGAAGTCAATGGTTAGCCAATTTATTGATCTAATATAAAAAGTTAATAAAAAATAAATAAAATAATGCATAGAATAAATTTATGGATTTGTCTAATAAGAAATTTATAGAAAAAGAGCCTAAGACAGCCTCTTACATTTTAAATAGAAAAAAAGAAAAAAATTAATAATAAAGGATAAAAGATTAATATTTTATTGGAAATATTAAGGATTTTCAAATTGCAATTTACTACCAAAATTACTAAGAAAATTAGTGTTATTGTAATGGTCAATGCAACGATAACTCAACAATTACATATGAAAAAGATCAGTTTTTTTTGTGAGTTAGCCAAAAATATAGATGTACCGTGGGTCTATTCTGCCTAGTCTTATTTTATCATTTGATGTAATGCACAGCCTCTTTTTTTTAATCAAAGAATGCATAGTCTTATTTTATTGTGTTCAATCTGAGATTTTAATATATTCCAAATCAAAATGTCAATGGTTCTCATTATATTACAAATATTTAATGCAATTGAATAGAAGGTGGCTTCCAAGATGAAGAATGCTAACATGTGAGGTTAGTAGTAGGGGTGTAAGTGGATCAGAAAAAATCAATTAAATCGAATATTCAAACGAAACCAAAGCAAAATAAAACCGATTGTTTCTGGTTTGGTTTAAAACCCGAATCAAACCAATGATAACCGATGTGGTTTGGTTCGGTTCTCAGTTTTAGTTTTAAGGAGAACCAATGGAAATAATTACGCTCTAAATCTTTTATTCAACCCATCATTAAGCCCAAACTTTGTATCAGTCCAATCATTCTACATCTTTGTTTACACTTCCTCCCTTTCAGCAAAACATGCATCTGAAACCAAACTCCAAAACAAAGAAAGTAGAAACCATAAGTTGCAAAAACTTGCTTTCACTGAACTGCTGCTTCGTTGCCTGCCACAAATATTGCTCTCACTACCGTCACTCTGATATGTTAAGATCGTCTTCTTCGTGTTCAAGTTCTCTTTATTATTTTTCATATTTTTTTTACCTTTTTCATTTCTTCTTCTTCGACAAAATTCCTTTTAGGCTTGTTACAAAATACTTTTGATGTGTGTTTGAGATATGAAACATGCTAATTGATGTGTATTTTGTTGTATTCTATTTGTTAAGCTTTCAAATCCCTTTCCAACCTTCTAATGCCAAGTGTCAACTTTTATATTTGATAGTGAACTTATTTCATGATGCAATTGAAAGCATGTCACTGTTTAGTATGAATTTTTAAGAGCAACTTGTAATTTGTTTTAAAAAATAAAGCATGAAATAAATTACATGAAATGTATTATTTTAAAAAATAATAGCATAAAATATACCAAAAAACACAATAGTGGAGAATACTTGGATAAATATAATGTTTGTAAAAAAAACATTGTAAACCGATCAACCGAACCAACCCAAACCGATCCAAATCGGTTAGATTGGTTCGGTTCCATTTTTGAAAAATATTAAAAACCGAAGCAAACCAAACCGATGGAGATATCATTGGTTCGAACTTTTTTTGACCGAAAACTGGTCCAAGCCGATCCGATTACACCCCTAGTTAGTACTTAGTAGGCTAGATGTCAAGCCCAAAAGGAAAATTAAAAGACCCAATTGATTTAGAGATTACTGTCATTTTTTACGGGGTGTATTAGCATTGTTCTAATTTTATTATTTTTGTTTATATTTGGTCTTTCTAAAATGGAATATGGCCCAATATCATTAGAAAACACTAGTTATTTATATTGTAGTTTGGAAACTGCTGGAATCAATGAAATTTCAAAAAAGTTTGTTTTATGTTTTCGCTTCCTATGCAACCTTAGATCTAACATAGCATTAGTGTATTATATCATTTGGTGTTTTCATTCCGTGTATTCATGTCTCCCAACCCTTCTTCTAAAGACTTCGAAGACGCTATTCAAACTACTCATGATCATATTGAAAATGCAATCAACCACACTCACCGTCAAATAGATGAGAGATTCCACAAACCAAGTCAAAATATGTAGCAACAATTGGGGGAAATCCACACCAGAATGGATAAGCAGCAACAAATTTCTGACTCTAGACATGACAATATCATGACTAAGCACACAAAGTTGATGGGTCAAAGTGGAAAGCAACAAACAACCACTTTTCACACAATAGCAAGTTCATCAGGTATAACAATCTCCCCTCAATCTTCCCCTAGTTATGCAACTATCTATTACCACACCTACGTTTTCCCCTACTACCCATATTTTTATGCATGCTAGTAGCATCCCTACGAAACATGCTTCACTTAACCATACCCACACTTAACCTAATTTTACTGCTACAAATAGAAATACAACAGCACATCCACCATTTCATTCCCATAACCAAACCTATATGGAACAAACCTACATTAATTCCCCCACTGCATTTTCAAATACATAGCCTTATAATATTCCTATTTTACAACAATACCCTTTAGCACATATTCATCAAATTCCCCAACAACCCCCTTTTAGAACTCCCAAATTGGAACTTATTGTATTTGATGGTTCAAATCCTTTAGAATGGTTTCTGTGGAGTACCACAGATGTTTTGGGTGCTAACACCTTCCTTTAGATAGGTTCCTGTGGAGTACCACAAATGTTTTGGGTGCTAACACCTTCCTTTTACATAACCAACCCTCGTACTTGGATCTCTGTTTTTACTAGTTTTTGTTTTAAAAACTTCTGTGGGTTTTATTCCGCTCGTTTCCCATTCCTTTGGAAACAATAAAGCGCGATGCTGACTTTCCCTGTATGAGTTGAATTAATTAATATTTCAATCTCAAATTTTTCATCGCTACAGAAAATTTGGCGACTTCACTGGGGATCACTCAATATCCTTAAGAGGGTTAAGCCTATCTTTTTTATCTATGTATATTATTATTGTTGTTGTTTTTTATTGCTTGTTATGTTTAGGTTTTTCTGTTTGGTGATCCTTGCATGATGAATAAAGGTCCTATACCCGGACCTAAGATTACCTTGAGATAGGTTGGTGGTATGACCAATAGTAGCATGCCAGGAGCAGTCCTGACCATGTTGACATATGGTGTAACCCCACTCAGTGAAGGCTCAATGGAAAGTAGTATTGTTGTTATGAGCAGTCGTAATGACGCTATTATTTTCACTATATGGTGTCCCGAGAAGCTGAGTTTAGCATTACCCTTAACCCATCTTGGCCTTTTTAGGTTGTAGCGCAGAAACAATTCAGGTGCAGACTTGAACCAGTTGTCATGTGAGGCTGCACTCAGGCGAGTTTTTCTTGAGAATATTATTGGCATGCATAAGCGGTTGTGCAGGCCGGTAATATCCAAAGGAAGAGCATAGACCTTGAGTATCTTAGAACCTTGATCTACAGGTACAAATTAACCCTTAGTACTTACCCGGTGGGTGGTTCTTACCTTTGACTCCATGCTCGTGATGTCGAACCTTTGAACCTTGTTTGTGATCTTGTTTGTGGTTGTTGTAAAATCATGCATTCATGCATCCATGAAGCTCTTTTTCACTTGGTTTTCTAGGAACTTAGAGATATTTTGTTGTAAACATCACAGGTACCATCATTATGGTTCTGGGAAAAAGAAGTATCAACCAGTACAGTTTCAGGAATCCTGATACAAGTGAGTTGAGAAAGCTTGAGTCTTTGGTACCAAATGTGGATCATTTCAAGAACCGTTATGGGAATTTGTTGCCTAATCCCAAGATCCAGGTTGAAGAGGGTATTTTGGAGACTCTTGTTCAGTTTTATGATCCGGTTTATCATTGTTTCAAATTTTCTAACTATCAGCTCGTTCCTACTTTGGAGGAGTATTCTTATCTGATTGGTTTGCCGGTTTTGGGAAAGATTCCTTTCAGTGGTTCAGAAGACATTCCTAAGAAACCAGTTTTAGCTGAAGCCCTTCATTTGAAGATATCAGAAGTGAAGAATAATCTTACCTTCAAGGGAGGCCTCCAAGGGTTTACCTCTAAATTCTTGATTTGGAAGGCATCTACCTTGTCCAGTAAGGTTGATGTGATAGGTTTTGACGCTATTTTTGCTTTATTGATTTATGGTTTTGTACTCTTTCCTAACATTAACTGCTTTGTTGATGTTAATGCACTTCGTATTTTCATGATTGGTAACCCATTACCTAATATACTTGGGGACATCTACCATTCTATTTACCATAGGACGAAGATGGAAGGATGATTGATAAATTGTTGTGCTCCTTTGCTATACAGGTGGTTTATTTCGCACCTACCGAAGACTAGAGCTTTCCAAAGGAATTCTATGAATCTTATGTGGTCTCAAAGGATCATGCCTCTTACTCATGCTGACATCAATTAGTACAATTCTGCTTATGATGAAGAAGTAATCATTGATGGTTGCGGAGAGTTCTCCAATGTACCTCTTCTTGGTATAAATGGAGGAATTAGCTATAATCCTGCTTTAGCACAACGGCAGTTTGGGTATCCTCTAAGGGATAAGCCTGAGAGCATCAAACTTGTGGGTTTCTTTTATCATAATGCTGAGGGCCATCTTGACATGAAGGATAGGATTGTGCACGCTTGGCACAATATTCATAGGAGGAGTAAGAGTTGGTTGGGCCCAAAGCTAGGTGTTTATTTTGAGCCTTACATTAAATGGGTACGAGCTAGAGCTTTGGAATTGAAAATGCCTTATTCTCGTCAAGAACCTTTACCTATAGTTGATAAAGAGCCTACTCCTTATTATATGACTGATGTAGAAGAGCTTCAAGTTGCTTTGTCTAAAGTGCAACAAGAGAAAGACGTTTGGAAGAGTAGATATCAGATTGTTGACGCAAAAAATAAAGAACTTCAAAAAGAAAACAAAGAGCTTTGAAAGGATGTGAAAGATAGAGATGAAGCACTTAATTTCCAAGATGGTTGGATTATGGAGAAAGAAAAAGAGATTCATCGCCAAGTCGCTTTACTTTAGCAACATGAAGAGAAGAAGAAGAAGCGGTCGGAGGATTTATTTTCCTCTGACACCCAGCCGACATCCAAGGTTCAGAAGAAATCAGAGAGAGACCCTTCCGCAGGTGGTTTGAAGCTTATTGTTGACAAATTGGCCAAAGATAAAAGTAATATGAAGGCCTATTATAAGCGCAAGATCAGATAGCTTGAGGAAAAGTTGCCAAAGGAAGTCGGTTCTTCGTCAAAGGGGATCTCTAAGGACTTTTAGACTTAGCTTTCTTAACTGATATGTTTAGGATTCCTTTATTACTATATACTGCAAAAAGTTGTAATCCTTTACTTTCTATTAATAAAATAAGAGTTTTCAGTTATATTCATATGTGTTATCTTGCGATGTTTACAATTTAATATTTTAAGGTCCTTGAAAATTAAGCTTTAAAAAAATCAGCATTTGCATTACCATGCATCATCTCGCAATTTGGTCTTGCCTTTGCGTGTTTTATGGAGCCTTATCTTTGTTCTTTGGGCCTCAACAGTCAAATTGTCTCACCGGTACAACACTCGTGCTAATTCCAAAAAAATGATGGAGAACGTTGAACAAGAGAACAGGGAATTGAGGAAAGAAGTTTCTACTCTCAAGACTGGCTTGGCCCATTTGACTTCACTTCTTGAAGGACTGATTGCTGCTCAAACTCAGGCTCGTAGACCTCCTCCTGTCAGCACTAAAGCCTAGTACCAGGCTGTTTCTCAGCCACAAGTTACTATGATTTCAGAGATCGTGTCTACTCCGGTTTCTATTGTTCCTACTATTGTTGTTGATGCAAGATACCAGATGCCTCGAGGATATCCTTGGGGAATGCCTGAGAATTTTATTCATGAAGGATATCAGCAAATTACTCAAAGTCCTTATGCTGTTATGGTTACCGCACCTCCTATGGTGCACACTGTTCCACATGCCGGAGAACAGATCTATCATAGTACTACACCAAGTGAGAGTGTGGGTGTATATGACCGTTTGGATGATTTCCAAGATCAGTTTCATGCCATGCAGAAAGAAATGAAGGCTCTTCGTGGTAAGGAGTTGTTTGGAGAAAATATCAGTGATCTTTGTCTTGTTCCCAATGTTCAGGTGCCTGTTAAATTCAAAGTTCCAGATTTCGAGAAATACAAGGGAGATTCTTGTCCGCGCGGCCATTTGGTTATGTATGCTAGAAAAATGTCAACTCATACCGAGGATCAACGCCTATTGATTCATTACTTTCAAGATAGTTTGATTGGCACCGCTCTAAGGTGGTATATGGGTTTGAATAATGTTGATATTCATTATTTCCATGATTTGGGAGACGCTTTTGTGAAACAGTACAGGTACATTCTGGAGATTGCTCCTGATCGTGACCAACTCAAAAGTATGTCTCAGAAAGATAAGGAATCATTCAAAGAGTATGCGCAGAGGTGGCGTGAAGTCACCGCTCAGGTTATACCTCCAATGGAGGAGAAAGAGATGACTAAGATTTTTTTGAGGACTCTCGGTTCCTTTTACTTTGAGAAGATGGTGGCTAGCTCTCCCAATGGCTTTTTTGAAATGGTTGGTATGGGAGTTCATTTAGAAAAAGTTGTCCGCCAGGGACGTATGACTAGGGGTGGCAAAACGGGCCCGGCCAGTTGGGCATGCCCGTTTTACCCGCACTTTAGTGCGGGGTGGGCTAAAGGTTTAGGCCCTCACCCTCTAATGTGTCCGCCCCGCTCCGCCCCATTTTTTTTCGTGGGCTTTTACGGGCACGAGCATTTACATAAAATTTTTCATTTTTAGACTTAAAAGGTGCAGTGCCCGCGGGCTTTCTCCGCCCCGCCTTCACGTTTTTGCAGGGTGGGCATAAGTTTTAGGCCCGCATCATCAACTATGACCGCCCCGCCTCGCCCCGTTTTTTTGCGGGCATTTGTTGGGCGGGCCTAAACGGGGAGGGCATGCCCGTTTGCCACCCCTACGTATGACGAAAGATGAAGGTTCTAGCAGTAAGAAACCTATTTATGGGTATGCTAAGAAAAAAGAACAAGAGCCCAATGCCATTTCCCGAGGAAGATCTAGAAGATCTCATGGCAGACATGATCATCATCAGCAACAACATGTAGCTTCTGTGGCTCCCGTTGTTAATGTTGTTCCATTCACTGTTTCTATTCAACCTCAGAGGACTCATCAGCATTCTAATTAGTAGAGAAATCAAGAACCTAAGAAGGATCCCTTTGATCCTATTCCTATGAGTTATACTGAACTGTTTCCTGCTCTGATCTAGAAAAACTTGGTGCAGACTAGAGCTCCTCCCAAACTTCCTGACCCTATTCCATGGTGGTATAAAGCAAATGCCACTTGTACATTTCACCAAGGTGCTCCTGGGCATGACATAGAAAATTGATATCCTTTGAATTCCGAAGTTCAAAAGTTAGTAAGGTCTGGTATTTTGTCATTCAAAGGCGTTGGTCCAAATGTGCAACAAAATCCACTACCGCAACATGGAAATGCCACTATTAACATGGTGTCTGGTTGTCATGGCGAATACAGAGTGTATGATGTGCATTGGATACGTGGAGAATTGGTTGATATGCATGCCGCTTTTTGTGAACTCAGCCATTATGAACATGATCATGATGCTTGCAGAATTTATGTGCGAGATCGTCGTGGCTGTTATGTTGTTAGAAAAGACCTTCAAGAATTGCTAGACCAAGGTCTTATCCATGTCCATAGGGAAAGGGATGAAGATCATGGTGTACAGATTGATGATAATTCTGAAACCTATCAAATCTTTGATGTGAACTTGATTAGAGGACCATCCATCTCTTTTCTCTACTTGATGTTTTATCATCTATGCTTGATGTATTGTCATCTCTTCTCACTTGCATAGGTTTCTATCCTCAATATATGCTATTTGTTTGATGTATTGCCATCACTTGTTTCTTGATGTTTTGACATCTCTTCCCTTATGTGTTTTATCACATTGTCTTGATGTTTTATCATCCTTGTTTTCTTATATGCTTAGAAAATCAATGATTGGTGAGGTGGATCTTCCTATTTGGGTTGGGCCGCATATGTTCTAGGTCACGTTTCAGGTTATGGATATTACCCCTGCCTATAGTTGTTTATTGGGTCGTCCGTGGATCCATGAAGCTGGTGCTCTTGCATCTGCCCTGCATCAGAAATTGAAATTCATCAAAAATAGTAAAGTGGTTATTGTTAGCGGAGAACGAGCTGTCCTATTATCGCACATTTCTTCTTTCCATGTTGTGAAAGCTGATGAAGTCGTTGTGGGAACGCCGTTCCAAGCTTTGTCCATAGAAGTTGATTGTAAGAAAAGTGGGGCATCCATCTCTTCATTTAAAGATGCCCAAAAAGTTGTTAAACAAGGACCTAGTGATGTATGGGGACAGGTCATTGATTTACCCATGAATAAAAACGAAGCTAGTCTGGGATTTTCTCACAAGAATGTTGTAAAGCCGAAGTCTGCTTTCAATCCTTGCCATGAGATCTTTCATAGTGGAGGTTTTGTCAACCCGATACATCCTGAAGTAGACGCTGTTTTAGAAGACGAACCACGTGGCTGAAGAACCCGGAATTGGATTTCTGTTGATGTTCCTTACTGTGTTCACATTTCAGAGTAATTTGCTGTTTGTTTTTGTTTTCAAAAAAATTTCTTCCACTCTGGCCAAGGTGGAAGTGATGTTGTGGGGCTTACCTTTTATTGTTTCAGATATTAAGATCATTAATAAAAGTTATTTTGTTATCCAATTGTGTTTTTACTTTTTTGCTTTTTCTGGAAAATGGTAACATAAAAAACCCTTTTTGACAAATAATGCCTTGTAATAATCTGCATAATTACTTGTTGCACTCAGTTTTTCTAAAATCAAGCATAATCATATGTGCAGATTAATTAATAAACCCGTTGAAAACAATGACTTTGCGCCCTCTCCCAACTTTGAATTTCCTGTGTACGAAGCTGAAGAAGAGGAGTTGAGTGAAATTCCAGAAGAGGTCACTCGGTTGCTTGAGCACGAGGAAAGAACCATTCAGCCAAACAAAGAGCACTTAGAGGTGATTAACTTGGGATCTGAAAAATATAAGAAAGAAGTCAAGATTGGGGCACTACTTTATCCAGAGGCGAAAAGCTAGTTGATTGATTTGTTGAAATAACGTGTTGATGTCTTTGCTTGGTCTTACCAAGATATGACAGGTTTGGATTGTGGAACACCGCTTACCGTTGAAGCCAGAATGCCCGCCGGTTAAGCCAAAGTAAAGAAGAACTCATCTTGATATGGCAGTGAAAATTAAAGAGGAAGTTTTGAAGCAAATTAACGCTGGTTTCCTGGCCACAGCAGAATATCCTCAATGGATTTCCAACATTGTGTCGGTCACAAAGAAAGATGGAAAGGTCTGCATGTGCGTTGATTATAGAGATTTGAATAAGGCTAGTCCGAAAGATGATTTCCCATTGCCACACATTAATATGTTGGTAGATAATACAGCAAAGTTCAGTATATTCTCTTTTATGGATGGATTTTATGGATACAATCAAATTAGGATGGCTCCTGAAGACATGGAAAAAAAATGTTTATCACACCCTGGGGAACATTCTGTTATCGAGTGATGCTCTTCGGGTTGAAGAACGATGGTGCAACGTGCCAGAGGGCTATGACAACCCTATTCCATGATATGATGCATAAAGAAATTGAAGTATATGTTGATGACATGATTGCTAAGTCTCAAATTGAAGAAGGTCACGTTAAAGACTTGTTAAAGTTATTTCAACGTTTGAGGAAATTCCATCTACGCTTGAATTCAAACAAATGCACTTTTGGTGTCCGTTCAGGAAAATTGTTGGGTTTTATTATCAGCCAAAATGGTATTGAAGTTGATCCTGATAAAGTAAAAGTAATTCAGGAAATGTCTGCACCAAAAGCAGAAAAACAAGTCAGAGGATTCCTCAAACGATTGAATTATATTTCCAGGTTTATCTCCCATATGACAGCTACTTGTGAGCCAATTTTCAAGCTGTTGAAAAAATATCAGGGTTAAATATGGACTGGTGATTTCCAAAAGGCGTTTGATAGTATCAAAAAAATATCTTCTTGAGCCTCCCATTTTGCTTCCTCCTGTTGAAGGAAGACCACTGATTATGTATTTGACTGTGTTGGATAATTCCATGGGTTGTATCCTTGGTCAGCAAGATGAAACTGGTAGAAAGGAAAATGTCATCTATTATTTAAGTAAGAAGTTCACCGACTATAAGTCTAGGTATTCAATGCTAGAAAAACCGTGTTGTGCTTTAGCCTAGGCTGCGAAGTGTCTTCGTCAGTATATGATTAATCATACTACTTGGTTGATATCAAAAATGGATCAATTAAGTAAATCTCTGAAAAGCCTGCTTTTACTGGAAGAATCGCCCGCTGGCAGATGTTGTTGTCTGAATATGATATTGAATACCGTACTCAGAAGGCTATCAAAGGAAGTGTATTGGCTGACCATTTTGCTCATCAAGCAATTGAAAATTACCAGTTCGTTGGGTACGAATTCCCGGATTAGGATGTTATGTATTTGAAAATTCAAGATTGTGATGAACCGTTGCCTAGTGAAGGGCCGGATCCTGAATCCCGATGGGGATTAGTATTTGATGTTGTTGTTAATGCTTATGGCAGTGGAATTGAGGCAGTCATTATTACTCCTCAGGGTTCCCAAATACCTTTCACAGCCAGATTAATATTTGATTATACGAATAATATGGCAGAATATGAAGCTTGTATCATGGGTCTTGAAGAAGCCATTGATTTGAGAATTAAAATCCTTGATATCTATGGTGATTCATTACTGGTGATCAATCAGATCAAAGGAGAATGGGAAACTTATCATGAAGCTTTAATTCCTTACAGAGATTATGCTAGAAGATTGTTGACTTTCTTCAACAAGGTTGAATTGCATCATATTCCTCGAGATGAGAATCGAATGGCTGATGCTTTGGCTACTTTGTCGTCCATGTACAAAGTGAATAATTGGAACGATGCGCCTTCAGTCACCATCATGCGTCTTGATAGGCCTGCTTATGTGTTTGTAGCAGAGGCAGTGATAGATGATAAGCCTTGGTATCATGATATCAAGCATTTCCTTCAGACACAGGAATACCTACTTGGGGCATCAAATAAAGATAGAAAGACATTGAGAAGATTGGCTGGTAGTTTCTTCCTCAATAAAGATGTTTGACAGTACTTCATTCGATCATTAAAAAAAAATCCCAATTGTTTGACAGTAATAAACGGAGTTGGAGGTTTCTCTACTCCAAATTTAAACCATAACACTACTTCATTCGATCGTATAATTTAATTCCCCTTTTTAATTCTGTATAATACAAAATTAAATAATATGATCACTTCATTTCTGATTATTCAAACTCTATTATTTATCAACCGTTTTCCAACAAATTGAATTGGTTTAAAGACTACAAAAATTTAAATATTTTACTCCTAAATTGAGTTGGATAATGTAAATCCAGGCCTTTGTATGTCTAGTTTGACTTTAGAGCCCAATTGTTGTTAGTAGTTTGGCCTTTGTTCTTTTATATCTTGAGATGAGTATCTCTTGTACTCATTGTAAGCTTAATATATTCTCTTTTCTTATAAAAAAGTAGCGGCCTTTGTTGTCCGTTTGCTTTCTTTGACTTAAATATTGAAGATCTATATAAAATAAAAAATTATCACAACATATATCATTTATTTAAAAACAACCCATACACAAATATTTTCTTTTCAAGAACAGAGAAATTTTGAATTCTCTAACTCACCGTATAGGAGCAAGACACTACTAATCACAAAATACCAACTATTTTATTATCATGACTGCTATGTTACATGAAGAATAACAATCATGAACAAGAGAATTCACATATTCAAAACAACATCAAGAATAACCACATAACAAACTCTAGACTAAGAAAACCATAAACCTTTCTTAGAGAGCGAGAAAAAGAAATTAGTTTACTTAATTCTCATATGTTTATTTATTTTTGACTATATCTATAGCCCATGCATTGATTGCAGCCACTCCATACTTTTTATCAGTGTTCCTTTTGATATACATATAACCATGCATTCCCCATGTTTCCCCATATGAGTTCTTCACAATCCAATAATCTTCTCCATCGGCTATGGAATCATAACCCACTATTAACATGCCGTGGGTTACCTCCAAAGAATCCACCGGGCAATCTTCACCTCTAAATATTCCCTGTCAATGGATAAATATGTTTTTCATTAACAAGTGTAAAAAAACTAAAATAAAACTGTTTGAATAACGGATAAAACGGTTTTTTGTTTTTGATTTTGATTTTTTCTCTTATAAGCTTCCCTGTCTTTATTGCAACTATTCCTTCTATGGCCCCAACACTTGCGAATGCCCAGCAACAACCTAAGGAAGTATTATTTTGCGTGTGAGAGTAGAAAAAACACAAATGTATCTAACACAACAAACTTACCACAAGTGCCTTGATGCTTAACAGGAGTGACAGCTCCTTTCGACCTCCAGTCCAAGGAAGAAGGTGGATGACTAGATGTTGAGTCATAAACAACTTCATCATTCACAATATCAATGGTGTCAATGTTCATGGTCATGTATGTTTCGTTGAACTCCAGGAAGCTCAAATCAGCAAAGTTGGTCAGACCGAGAAGAGCGCTATGAGGTGAGTCTCTCTTTGCATTAGTCTCTGTGATATACTTCAAATTTGTAACAAATGTGCCAAATTTCTTTGCCGTCTCTTCCAGATCACTGTAGACTCGTCCATGTTCTTCCTTCCATACTTGAAATAGCTGTATAGCATCATCTTGATTAGGAAGCTTATCAAGTTCAGGACCCAAAAAGGAGGTGTACTTACTGGCTGGGATCTCAAAATTTGACGACATACTTAAATGTGTTGGTTTCTTTTTCTGAATATGCAGAGAAGATGATCAAGAACCGATATGGGTTTGTGTATTCCTTAAAAAATTGTTCCACGTATTTATAGACGTATGGAGTGAGTTTCCTCTGCATAGTCTCTTTTTTTACTAATAGAATGCATAGTCTTATTTTATGATATGATTAATATGAAATCTTAATTTATTCAAACATTGATTTGTTATTCTACATGTCAATGTGACTCGTTATGTTATAAAATGTTCATTGTAATCCAAGAAGAACAGTGTTAACTTGTGACGTACGTACGCAAGTTGTAAACTACATAATTGGCATAAAATTGGTTGATGTATCAAGATTTGTTTTTTTTTTTCAATAATCAATAATCAAAGCATTATTCATTAAGGCAACTTAGTCCAATTACAAAATGAATGAGACCTTTCTAAGCTCTAATTGTCCAACAATATACAAGGCTAAGAGAGATGTATCACGAATTATTATATGTTATATTTTGTAACTACTGTATTTATTTTTTTAAATGGGAAAACAAATATTTTAACATCGGATTCTTTTTCCACGCATCTATTAAGAAATAGAAAGGAAAGTTATGTAAACATAAACATGAGACCCCATAAACAATGACTTGCTACAATTATGCTCTTAATTTATAAAGAAAAATTATCATAAACAATGACTATTTCTTTGGTAGTTTAAAAATAAACAATGACTTGAATAAAGGCCAAATTAGAATATTAATAATTTTTTTGCAAATAAAATTAATATAGTTTATTGTTAGTTGAATATACACATTATACAAATTTATTTAAAGGAAAATAATTAATGATATTTTTCTAATGTTTTAACATGGTACAATGTTTATTTCGAATAGCCAACTTAACCAAAGGTTCATGATTTGAAATCAGTCTTGTGCAATCGGCATTGTTGAATTCTATTAAGTGAGAAATTTGTGATCTATTGTGGTCTCATTATTACAGAAAAGCCATACCACAACGGTTGGAGAAGGGATACCACAACGCCTGACCAATCGTTGTGAGTTTGTCGCACCTAGGATTTTCATCCGAGTCAAAAAGGGAGGCGGAATAGAAGAATCGCCATCAATGTATATTTATCCCACGGAAGGGAAAGGAAACACTGCGTAAACCTGAGAAAAGGATAAAACATGGTCATCACGACCAAGAGAAAGGGTAAGGAAGTTGATTATGTGAGGGGGAGTGTTGCGGTGAAAATCGGATAACAAGCTATTAATTAACTTGCATCATTTTCTTTTACAACCGACTTTGATTTATCCAAAGGAAAGGTTCAAGATCGTTAGAAAAACCTAAAGGGAAAGATCTAAGGTTCGGGGGTTGGTTACGCCTAGGGAAGGTATTAGCACCCTAAACGTCTGTAGTACTCTACAGGAGCCTCTTGTTTAATGTTATCTTATGTTTGCTAAAGGTTCTATGCTAAAGGTTTGAAAACTCTAGGGGTTAGTATCTAAGTATACTCGATAAAGCATCGCACTTTACGCCTACGTATCCTCGGGAATAGAATCAGAGTATGCGTAGTTCTACTTCTACTGAATGATTGACTATGGTCAATATTCAGAGGGGAAATGAGTGCAAGCTCATTGTAGAGTTTAGGAACTCTCTAAGTCTAGTTGTAATGGACCTATGTTGAAGTTTAGTCAATAGGGGAAGTGATAAATTCATTATGATGAATATCACTAAGAGTTGAAGAACTCTTCCTAAAGCTAGTTATAATTTCTATGACTTTGATGAGGCCAAGAAATAAAGTTTCTTCCTAAGGGGTTACTTAGGTTAAGATGGGGGCTATGACTTTAAGAGTCAACACTATTCACCTTCCTTTGGAATTGGGGATAATAACAGTTGTAAGATAAGATAAAAACATTGATATAAGATGATAAATGATAAGAGGATAGCAACAATAGCAAGTATGGCAAGAGATGTTACATGATGAACAATGAATAGACATGAGATGAATATCACAAAGATCAAGTAGACAAAGACAAATATGTATTAATCTTAAGGAAGACAATCGCAAGAGGTATTACAAGATAAAGAAGCATGGTGATGATCATGAAATTAAACAAGGATGATATCCAAAATAAGAGAACAAAATTCACAAGTTAATTTAACCACCATATGACAAATCAAACAAAAGATGAATTAAATCAAGCATTAGTGATTAAATTCAAATTATCAAGAAAGTCATAAATAAAATCTAACAATTTATCTAAGATAAATAAAAATAAAACTCACATAATAATAATTCAACTTAAATAAACATTTTAGAAAATAAATTACTAAATAAAGTTAATAAAGAGAAAATATTTTTAGAGTTTTTGAAATTAAGACAAAGTTTTAAATAAAATAAAAGGATTTGGAAAATATTTGACATAAAAGAAAGAAGTTGAATTTAATAAAAATAAAATAGAAAAAGAACCAACGCAGGGGGGGGGGGGGGTAGTGAGTAATTTGTGGCCAGTTAGAAAAACAAAGAGTCTGTTAATGGGCCAGAAAAAGGGTGGTGTATTTAGCAAAGAAGCCCAGGCTAAGAAAACTGAAAATGGGAAAAAAAAACAAACAAATAAAAGAAGGGTCTGGGGCGAGGGGGATTCGAACCCCAGACCTCCTCAATGCAGCACGCTGACATACCACTGGGGTGGCTATACATCCATTGTATAGCTCAACCCAAAATTCATTTAAGGCAAAACGTTTCATAAATGAAATTAATAAAACAACATGTGCATATCATGTGAATCTGAGGTTATGTGGTAACACTATATCAATTGGACAATGTTATTTTAAGTCATAAAACGACAAAAAACAACAAAACCACCAATCAGAGGCCACTAGTATGGATGAAGCATGCAACGAAGCACAAACCCATCGTGTTTTAGATTTTGCAACATCAAATTCAAATTAACATAACAGCATCAATACTCAACCAATTTGCAAACCACAAAAAACAAAACCGAAGCAAATTTTCATAGAATGAGAATCAACCAAAAGATAGCACATATAGTGATCACATTATGAGCAGAACAACAAGCAAAAGCACAGGTTCAAAGTTAAGAAAAAGAAAGAATGTCCATCTGTTTTGATTCTAAACCAACATAACCTTCAATTGTTCCATAAAACTCAACAACAACATGATAAAGCAAGTTAAACTCAAAGGAACTTAGCTTAGATTCTGAGCACCATCACAAACACAAAGCTTATCAAACTTTGAAGAAACAGTATTAAAGCAGTCAGTCATAGCCAAGAACAAACCATAAACATCTTCATACATGATCAGCATTAATCCAAGGGATGCATAGAACTTCATATGTACATGCACAACATTCATTCATGCGAGAATAACAAAACAAATCCTAGCAGCATATTCATTATAAGTTTTACACATGAGTTGAAGAACAATATCAGTCAGCCTATACACTCAATCATACACATGCTGAACAACACATCCAAAGATTTCACAGAGCTAAACATTATTCTGCATACCTCTATCATGCTCATCCATAAAAACAAAGATAAACCCTAGCAGCCTAAACATTCATGCAAAAGATAACCCTAACAGCATGTGCCCAAAGGTTCACATAATGATATTCATTCAAACAGAAGCAAACATATCTTTAAGCATTGACTCTTCATAGACTCAAAATAGTTGGCAATATCTTAGCATGGGAGCAACATATTCATTATAGCATCACGAAAGAGAGGTGGAACCTCTAAATCATCTTAACAGAATGTATAGTAAGATATAAACCAAAATATGAACACTCAAAGATCAACAAATACAACATGTGATTAAAGTGGACACAATATCAAACTTTCATGTTAACAACAGTAGGGTTTATTCATGCTCAAGTATGATAATGAAAAGATGAGGGATAAGTACTTACTTGGTATCCAAGTAAGATCAGTAAGAACTCCTCTCCTTGTGATTAGCTCGAGCTCTCCAAGGTTCAAACTTGTTTTCGAGAGTAGTGTTTTATAAAATTGTGTGTCCCTGTTGATGAAGAGAAGCTGCCTTTTATAGAGGGCCTGGCTGGATCATGTATTGAAAGTTGTGGGTCGGGTCAAGTCATGGAGGCTAGGGTTTGGAGATGTGCTCAAATGCTGAGCTGCAGGAGACATGCGCTCCTCTTCTGTCCTTGGCAGACAAATGCATACCAAATGAAGTAATGTTTCTCCACCACCTTATGTAGCCAGCAAAACAGATATGAGGATGGAAATGTGATAGTGACCTGACCATGTGTTGTTGAAGACACTCACAGGCTATACTTGGAGAGAGAAGGTTCACTAGCGCAAAAACGGTTTTAGACAGCGCTTTTTTAGCCTTTAGACAGCGCTTTAAAGCGCTGTATAAACCAGCGACGCTATAGGTTTAGACAGCGCTTTTGGTATTACCAAAAGCGCTGTCTAAATGGGCGTGTATTTAATGAAAAGCGCTGTCTATGGTACCTTTAGACAGCGCTTTTTCACATTATATGGATTACTTTAGACAGCGCTTTCGTCAAAAGCGCTGTCTAAGCCCTACCTTTTTTTGACTTTTTTGGTACACCTTAGACAGCGCTTTCTCCAAAAGCGCTGTCTAAGACCTTCCTTTTTTGACTTTTTTAGTACACCCTAGACAGCGCTTTCACCATAAGCGCTGTCTAAGACCTTCCATTTTTGACTTTTTTAGTACACCTTAGACAGCGCTTTCACCATAAGCGCTGTCTAAAGTGGACCTTAGACAGCGCTTTCACCAAAAGCGCTGTCTAAGGTGTACGAAAAATTTTATATAATTTTTTTTTAACCACAATTTTACCAGGTTTTTTCAACCAGAATTTGACCTGTAATTTTCAACCAGCAATTTTTTTCAGAATTGGCAATTCAAACCATTGGCCTTTCTACACCAAAATTATATATCCAAAATTGGCATTTCATACCAATATATATATTTAAAATTACAAACCAAAATTGTATATACACCTATTTATAATTACAAATCATTACATTTTTCTACAAATGCACATTTTACTTATTCACCAAAATTGCATCCAACCAAAGCATTGCTTCCAACCAAAGTTATTGCTTCCAACCAAAGCATTTTTTCTACAATGCACATATTACTTATACACCAAAATTGTATATACACCAAAATTGCATCCAACCAAAACATTGCTTCAATCTACATTATAGGTCCTGAAAACACAAAGATTGTAATTCAAAGTATTAAAATTCAAAGTATATACACCAAAAATTGTAATTCAAAGTATATACACCAAAATTGTAATTCAAAGTTTGTAATTCAAAGTATATACACCAAAATTGCAATTCAAAGTATATACACCAAAATTGTAATTCAAAGTATATACACCAAAATTGCATCCAAAATTGTAATTCAAAGTTTGTAATTCAAAGTATATACACCAAAATTGCAATTCAAAGTATATACACCAAAATTGCATCCAACCAAAGCATTACTCCAACCAAAGTTACACATATTAAAATTCTCATCAATTAAAGTAAGAGTATAATATTATACCTTAAGTTTAGGGATATAGAAATATTTGGTCTTATCTAACACAAACTTATGATTGGAACCAGAATACCATATCAAAGTGCAAGGTCTTCCAACAGCTTCACTAAACCATGCATTGGTCTCATTGCTGTAACTATATACCTTGTACCTAAGCAACAAAATGAAAAAGATAATAATACAAAATAAATAAATCCATGTAACAATCATCAAACTAAAACAGTGTGTAAGCCAATTTAGAATTTCCTTAAACTTTAGCGTTAGCAAATACAATAACAAACTACTTATCTGCATGTGATTCTTTTTGTAAGATTCCATTAGTTTACCCAGTGTACCAGTGGATATATAAAATCAATGAAGTCATCCTTAACAATGCATAAGAACATATTTATAAAAAATATATATATTAATAATGCAAAACTAGACATTTAACACTTACGTTGTGCTGATTCCTATAAACATTTGTGGTAAATTTTATAAATTGAATTATATTGGAAGTGTATGTTTTTTTAACAGCAAACAGAAAGTGTGTGGTAGATAATAATTGGGCCAGACAACTTAGCTTGTGACAACTAATGCAAACTAATTCCTACTAATCTCAATGATTATTTACAACACATATTATAAGAAGATCCACGTCAGCACCTTAGAATTAGATGCCATGTTTTGGTTACTAGTAAACTAATTCAATAGAAAGCACATCTTGCAGGTCCAAAAGCTGTCAAATGAGAAGAGTAAACATATCATCAACAACATGGAAAATTGCTTATCATTTTGGTTAGTAGTAAACAAGCGGTGACTGCAGTGAATCATGATCCCAGACGAAAACATATATTTTAATATTCGAAAAATAAAATGAAGATGTAACTTTATTATATTTCTAGAAAGAGTACCTTCACATGTTGCATAACCATCACCCTTATACTGAACAGCTTCCACAACAGGACACTCACAAACTCTTCCCCTGAAAGTATCCTGAGAAACAATAAAATGTTCAATTTGCAGCCAATCAGAGAAAGACTATGGACCGTTATATATGTCCATAGTGCTTATATTTTGTAAGAAAAATTGGCAACAGAAATTGCTTATGTATACCTTGCACGCAGTTACATTAGCACTTTTGTCTTGCCGACATCCTCCATTTGAAGGAATTTTAAAGTCTAAAGAAAAGTATAAATGTTTTTAAGAATATGAAATACAATGTAGCTTACTCAGTATATTTAGCAGAAGGTTATGAAATCAAAATAATATGAAAACTAGTAGTTACTTGGGGTCACGGTGATAGCAGATATAAGAGGTCCGTATACACCTCTCATAGGAATTGCATTAGTTCTTTTTCCTGCCCATGATAAGTGGATTTGCAAGGTGCTATCATTAACATCAACGTTAAAGTCCCAAGCAGTTCCCTTGCCGACTCCACCAGCTTCTTCCATAATGTTAAAGTCTTTTAAATAGTATATTACACTCACAGAAAATATCAAAGGTGCTGAAGAAGGCACACTACAATAATCCAAGTAAAAAAGAATATAGTTAGCTTCAATTTTACATGTTACAAGAATACTACACTAACACTAACACTAACACTAACCCAACACTAACACTAACACTAACCTAAACTAAACTAAACAAACACATTATATAGCAATAGTTAACAATGTAGAAAAATGTTAACAAGAACAAACTAAACTAACACATTATATTGATTCTATTCCTATATCACCAAAAATGAAGTTAGCACATATTTTATTCTTATATCCAACAACAGTCCAACATTAGCAACAACATTAACAACATTAGCAACATTATCAACATTAGCAACAGTCCAACATTAGCAACAACATAAACAACATTATTATCAACATCAACAACAACATTATTATCAACATCAACAACAACATTATCAACATTATCAGCAACATTATCAACTGAAACTCTGAAACTCTGAAACTTCCAAACTGAAACTCTGAAACGTGTAAAATGTGTAATACTCTGAAACGTGTAAAATGTGTAATACATCAACAACAACATTATTATCAACATCAACAACAACATTATCAACAGCAACATTATCAGCATACCTTATAAAATGTGTAATAATCTGAAACTCTTAAACTTCCAAACTGAGTGACGAAAACGCGAAATGAGAGAGGAACAGACGGTCACGGTGGAGTAAAGGTCGTCGGAGTCGCGAAATGAGGGAGGAACGGTGGACGACGGCGCGGTGGACGACGGCAAGGGTTTAGCTCAGGTTCGCAAGTATCTGTTCGCAACAGGGGAGGGAGAAGAAAGAGCGCAAAACTGAAAATGAAAACTGAGTATATTCATATATTTTAATTTTATTAGACCTTAGTCAGCGCTTTTCAACAAAGCGCTTTCTAAGGTGGCCCTTAGACAGCGCTTTCTAAGATTGGCCTTAGACAGCGCTTTTGTTTTTATTTTTTTAAATATTTAAGACCTTAGACAGCGCTTTCCTTAAAAACGCTGTCTAAGGTCTTATATTTTTTTTAAATTTAAAAGGCCTTAGACAGCGCTTTTAAGGAAAGCGCTGTCTAATATTTTCCATTAAATTTTTTTAAAAATTTAAAAGGCCTTAGACAGCGCTTTTCACTAAAGCGCTGTCTAAGGTCTTATATTTTTTTGCGCTTTTCCTTTATTAAATTAATAGATTCCGTGTTTTTGACCTATAGCAGCGCTTTTGTAATAAAGCGTTGTCTAAGGTGAGATGTTATAAGTCCTTTTTGTTGTAGTGGTTGGTGGATCAACTCAAATAAAGAATATGGTTTGGTTGCAAACAGAATCGTGGATCCATGTTCAACACATGAGAACTTGTCACTCAATGGCCCAAATCATGAGTTCTTTGGTGATTTATAAAGTAGACATGTCACATAACATTTTTCATGTTGAAACCTAATCAAAATAAAGCCTTGAATTGGTAGAAAAATGCCTCACAAATCGTGTCCCTTAATCTGCACAAAATGACTAAGAATTCACAACTTAAAGTACCCTTCTTTGAGATCCCATAACTCGAGAATAGCTAATCCAAATGAGATGTTCCACATATGGTTGGAAAGCTCTCATCATGCTCTAAAACTTCCATTTGGGACCCAAGTCTTGAATCCAAGTGGAAATGGGTGAAAAGTGGCGCCAAAGTTGGGAAAAAGAGTGATGGAAAATGCTGAAAAATTCTCTCTGTGTTGGTCAAAATGCCTTGGAAGCTCCATAACTCAAAATCCAAGCATTTTTAGACAAAAAGTCATATTGAACAAATTGAAGATCTTGAAAAGAGCTTTCCAATGAGCTTTGAGTCGCTCCAACTGGATGTATGGTTTAGGAGTTATGGTCCTTTCAAAATAGGCTATTAGGGGAAAAATCTCACCAATAACACCTTTCTTGGTCAAAACCCTACTTCTCTTGCAAGAAAGCTCATGAAATTTGATGTGAATATTTTGCATACTCCATGAGACAATATATGATGATCAGGACCAATAATTCTTCATTTGACCCAAAATCCCAAAAGATTAGGGTTTCAGTCAAACCCTAATTTTGACTGTGAATACATTGAGGTTAAATCTTATAATCTTGCTTCTTCCTTCTCATCTAAAGGTCTAATGAGACTCTTGAGAATGTTGATAAACCAACGGAACCAAGAATTAAGGCTTGGGAGACCATCTTGATGAAGATCAAAGCTGTTGGCTGATAAGTGCCATAGAAACCCTAGTTTGGAGGTGCAGTGAGACTGAGGCTCAAACTTCTTTTGTTGAAGACCCATAGACCTTGGATTCTTGTTGAATGATGTCCCTTGAATGTGGATGACTTTAAGTGGTAAGTGAACCACACAAATCTTGACTTGATAGAGCCAATTCCTTAGTGACTTCTTCAAAGCAAACCCTAATTCTAAAGTTCTTGCACTGGAGATCTGTTGTTGACTTGACTTGCTTCAAAACAACTTGATTAGGAAGCTTATCAAGTTCAGGACCCAAAAAGGAGGTGTACTTACTGGCTGGGATCTCAAAATTTGACGACATACTTAAATGTGTTGGTTTCTTTTTCTGAATATGCAGAGAAGATGATCAAGAACCGATATGGGTTTGTGTATTCCTTAAAAAATTGTTCCACGTATTTATAGACGTATGGAGTGAGTTTCCTCTGCATAGTCTCTTTTTTTACTAATAGAATGCATAGTCTTATTTTATGATATGATTAATATGAAATTTTAATTTATTCAAACATTGATTTGTTATTCTACATGTCAATGTGACTCATTATGTTATAAAATGTTCATTGTAATCGAATACACGGTAGCTTCCAAGAAGAACAATGTTAACTTGTGACGTACGTACGCAAGTTGTAAACTACATAATTGGCATAAAATTGGTTGATGTATCAAGAATTTTTTTTTTTCAATAATCAATAATCAAAGCATTATTCATTAAGGCAACTTAGTCCAATTACAAAATGAATGAGACCTTTCTAAGCTCTAATTGCCCAACAATATACAAGGCTAAGAGAGATGTATCACGAATTATTATATGTTATATTTTGTAACTACTGTATTTATTTTTTTAAATGGGAAAACAAATATTTTAACATCGGATTCTTTTTCCACGCATCTATTAAGAAATAGAAAGGAAAGGTATGTAAACATAAACATGAGACCCCATAAACAATGACTTGCTACAATTTTTTTTTCGATAAGCAAATTCATTAATAGAGATTAAGGAAATCTCAAACCAAGAAATCGTAAGGAAACTTATACCACTCGTACAAGAGGAAATGATAATAGAGTTTACAATTTCGTCAACATTACAAAAACCGTCATTGAATAATATATTATTCCTAACCCTTCAAATATTCCAACAAGTTATAAACCAAATTGAACTAACCATACCCAAATGACTCCGGCTTTTAAGACTTGTAAACCAAGCCTTCTCATGGAGACAACAATCGGTTTCAGTGATTCTATCAATCTCCACCCACTCGCAAATCTTCCTCCATACCTCCATCGATTTAGTGCACGAGAAAAACAGGTGGGAGGAGTTCTCGTTCTCTTGGAAACAAAACGTACAAACCTTATCATGAGGATTTTCAATAATCTTTCGCTCAACCAAATTCAACCTCGTTGGTAATCTATCCAAGGCCAATCTCCAAGCAAAAACTTGGATTTTTAAAGGGACGGAAGTTTTCCACAATCTCCCCAACAATTCGACAGAATTATCTTCAACCGAAATTAATTCCTCACCAGAACTAATGAAAGAGTAGTAAGAACTCACCGAAAAACCCGTCGTTCTATCAAGAATCCAATCCCAATCATCCTTAGTGTTATGTTGCATCTGAACATCCCCAGCAATTTGCTAAGGACACTATACTCCTTATCCAACTGCTGATCCTCAAAATCCAGATTATCGCGCAAATTCCAATGCCACGAACCGTCTTCCCACTCACCCATTTCTTTGACCGATGAGAGCCTATTCCTGCACACCCTAAACAGCAACGGGAAGAAAGATCTAAGGTTCAAGATCTTTAGAAAAACCTAAAGGGGAAAGATCTAAGGTTCGGGGGTTGGTTACGCCTAGGGAAGGTATTAGCATCCTAAACGTCCGTAGTACTCTACGGGAGCCTCTTGTTTAAGTTATCTTATGTTTGCTAAAGGCTTTATGCTAAAGGTTAAAACCCTAGAGGTTAGTATCTAAGTATACTCGACAAGGCATCGCACCTTGCGCCTACGTATCCTCGGGAGTAAAATCAGAGTATGCGTAGTTCTACTTCTACTGAATGATTGACTGTGGTCAATATTCAGAGGGGAAATGAGTGTGACCTCATTGCAGAGTATAAGAACTCTCTAATTCTAGTTATAATGGTCCTATGTTATGTTTCAGTCAGTAGGGAAAGTGAGTATTCATTAGGATGAATATCACCAAGAGTGTAAGAACTCTCTCCTAAGGCTAATTATGATTCCATGGCTCTGATGAGGCCAAGAAATGAAGTTTCTCCTAAGAGGTTACTTAGGTTAAGGTGGGAGGTCATGACTTGAAGAGTCAACATTAATCACCTTCCTTTGGAATGGGGATAACAACAGTTGATAAGATACTAAAAGATAAATAAGATAACGACAATAGCATGAGTATGGCAAGAAGTACTTCATAGATAAGCATGGATAAAAGTGGATATGAGCATCATAAAGACATATCAATATGTTTCAATCTTAAGGAAGACAAACATAAGGAACACTCACAAGATAAAGAGGCATGATATTAACTAAGGATGATATTTAAAGAAGAATAAAATTCACATAAAAAGTCAAATATATGATAAATCAAACATGGATGGATTAGTTCAAGACTTAAACAAACATTAGTGAATAACACTCATAAGATCAATAAAGATGCTCATAAATAATGTTAACAATTAATCCATTTAAGAAACTATTAAGAACAATTCACATATTAATTATTAAGTTTAAATAAACAAACATCACTTAAGAAATAATCCCCATATTAGTTAAGCTTACATAAACAATTAAGAAATAAATTACATATTAAAATTAAGCTTAAAATAAATAAGAGAAAAAAATAAAACCATTAACATATTAATAAACAATTAAGAAATAATCACATATTAATAAATAATACTTAATTAAGAAATAAAGCACAAATTAATCAATAATTAACAAACAATCAACAATTAAGAAATAAATTGCTAATTAAAAACAAAGATTAAAAAAAATATTTTTGGAGTTTTTGAAATAAAGAAAATATTTTTAAATAACTAAATAAAACAAAAAGGTTTTTTACAAAAAAGATTTGGAAAGAAAATAATTAATAAAAAACTGAAAAGAAAAAGAAAAGCGCAGGGGGGTGCGTAAGTAAATTGAGATAGTAAAAAAACAAGGGAGAGTGAATTGGGCCAGAAACATGGGGGTGGCATTAGCAGAAGCCCAGGCAAAGGTCCAAGAGGAAAAAAAAAACTGAGGCGAAATGGAAAAAAAACAAAAGGGTTGATCCGTAGGATCGAACCCAGGTCTGGCGATTGAAAGGCAAAGGCAAGGCTAGTGTGTGACCGTTGGGACGGCATGTTTCATCCAATATATGTACGCTTCCAATTCATTATAAATAAAAATAAATCATAAAATATATTAAATGGAAAAAAACATGCGCGCACATGAAAACTGGATGTGTAGTAACATGTATCAATTGGTCATTGTATCATTAAAACACTACATGACAAACACCAACGCTAGTATCCAATCAGAATGCAAGCATGGATTTTAAACCATGCAGAACACCAAACTCTCGTGCTTTCCAACTTGAAACCTCAACACAAACATTAAACTTCAATCCAACATAATCCTTCAATACACAACCAAATATCATGAAATAAAATACTGAAATGAAGCATTCTATATGTAGAACATGACTGAGCCCTAATCTAAACAAGACAGTGACTATATCATGAGCAAAAAGCCAAAGAAATCCATCACTCAAAATGAAAACTTAGCAAAAACAATCTCTGTTTCCATTCATAACCAACATAAACCTTAACTACTCTACAAAACTCAATAACAACATCATAGTAGGACAAACTACAACCTCCTGAGCTTCATCCACACGATAACATGAACAAACCTTAATATTTAAAACTTAAACAGTTTGAAAAAAAAAGCATCAAACAGGTTGGTTATAGCATCAAATAAGTTAGCCTACATCCAAGTGCAAATTACAGTCATTCACACACATAAGGAATATCATCTAGAAAAAACACATACATCTCTACTCTAGCCATATTATCCATGCAAAGAGCAAAACAAAACCCTAGCAGTATATTATCATAAAGCTAACACACATCATACATTGTAAAAAAAAGCATATTTGGTGTTGAAGTGGTTGGCAGGAAAACATGTTCTTTAAATGACATTTTAGTTCAAACATATCACTACCACTGTCTTTATCAAAGGGACAACTTGTTTACATTATACCAGCCATAAAAGGAGCACGCAGCTCTTAAACAAACCAACAGCCATGTTATTCATGCAGGGATGCAAAACAAACTTAACATCCTATGAGTGCTATGATTCCACATGATAAATATCATAGTTGGTATGCTCAGCATGCATATGATCAAAGCACATATATATTCAAGTAGTATTTTATTTTAACAATGGTTAGCAAGTTTCCAACAGAAACAAACATGTTTAATCATTAGAGCAGCCATGGATAGGTATGAAGCTTCTTAAAACAATCTCAACATAGGTAAATACAAGATGCATACCATGAACACTTGAACATTAAAATAGAAAAAGAAATGATCTCTAACATGAAGATAGAATGTATTCAACATAGCATGATAAGCATGATAAATGGAAGTTTGAGGAACTTACCTGGTTCCTAAGAAAGTGTCAAGAGCTTCCTCCTTTGCAGCTAGCTCGGGAACTCCAAGTGTTTGTTTTTCAGAGTTGTTTTTGTGTTGATTGTTGATGAGAAATAAATGAGAGAAGAGTCCTTTATATAGGGAGTTTGATGGACAATGAGAGTGATGAACCAATGGACAAAGGGTTTGTTTGTGAAGAGAAAATCGTGGAAAGATTTATGGCTGTTCTGAACACAATCTTATAGAGCCAAGTGAACTTCTTCTTTTGCAACTAGGTCAGAGAAATGTAGTGCGTTTTGGCTTGTATCTGGTAGTCCAAGGATGTGTACGAAATGCTCTTGGCAAGTTGCTTGTAAATGTCAACTTGAAAGTACAAAAGGGATGTTTTGTCAGCTGGCTTTTGGAGGATATGGTGGAAAGCAAAAGGTTGGAAACGACGTGATGAGGGTCTGCAGAATGTACTTGGAGAGAGGGTTGTGAATTAGTTCAAAATGAAATATGGTTTGGGTGATGAAATTAGAGTCGTGGACCCTCCTTTACCACATGATAACTTGCCAACCAAAAGTTTAAATTATATGCTCTTTGGTGCTTTAGAAAATAGCCATTTCATACAACAACTTCTATTTGGAAATATAATTGAAATAAGCTCTTGAATTGTGGGAAAATCACTCATAAAGTCGTGTGCCCAAAACTGCCAAAAAGAACTTAGGAAATTTCTAAGTTATAGAAATTTGACAACTTGAAGTACCTATCTTTAAAACCCCATAACTTGAGAATGGTTCATTCAAATGAAGTGTTCCACATATGGTTGGAAAGCTCTCATCAAGCTCTACAACTTTCATTTGGGACCCAAGTCTTGAATCCAAATGGAAATGGGTGAAAAAATGGTGTCAATGATAAGAAAAAGAGTGATGAAAAGTGCTTGAAAATTTCTAAGTGTTTTGTCAAATATCTTGCAAGCTTCATAACTCAAAAACCAAGCATTTTTGGACAAAAAGTCATATGGAACAAAATGAATATCTTGAAAAGAGCTTTCCAATGAGCTTTGAGTCACTCCATTTGAGTGTGTGGTTTAGGAGTTATGGTCATTTCAAATTATGCTATTAGGGGAAAAGTCTCACATATGACATCTTTCTTGGTCAAAACCCTACTTCTCTTGCAAGAAACCTCATGAAACTTGATATGGATACTTTGAACACTTCATGAGACATTCTATGATGATTAGAACCATTGACACTTCATTTGAACCAAAATTCCCAAGGATTAGGGTTTCAGTCAAACCCTAATTTTGCCTGTGAATGCACTGAGGTCAGATCTTGTAAACTTGCTTCTTCTTTCTCATCTAAAGGTCTTAGGAGACTCTTGAGGATGTCGATAAACCAATAGAATCAAGAATTAGGGTTTGGGAGTTCATCTTGATGAAAATCAAAGTCATTGACTGATAGGTGTCATAGAAACCCTAATTTGGAGGTATAGTGAGGTTGAGGCTCAAACTTCTCTTGGTGAGGACCAATAGATCTTGGATTCCTGTTGAATGATGTCTCTTGGATGTGGATGACCTTAAGTGGTAAGTGAACCCCACAAATCTTGACTTGATAGAGCCAATTTCTCAGTGATTTCTTCAGAACAAAACCCTAATTCCAAAGTCCTTGCACTGGAGATCTTTTGTTGACTTGACTTGCTTCAAAACAACTTGTGGAGCTTCATGGTGATATGCAAACATAATTTGAACACAAAGAAACAAACTGTAAGATATGGGTTAGCTCAAACAGTGCAGAGATGATTGACCTAAGATGCACAAATGAAGATGACATCTAACGGTAAAAATTTGGGGTACAACAGTTGCCCCTATTTTAATAGCTTTACCAGATGGCATGAGGAACGAAGATTCCAGGGGCATCAAGGTGAAAGGTATTTAAATATAGCAGACCAAAAATTTTTCCCTTAGATGGAATGCAAATGCTAAGGACAAGCGACAGACATGCAAATGCTGACATGCCATGAACTTCTAAAATGATGATATGATGCTAGGAAGGATGCAAAAGATGCAGACAGACCAGACACCAGGGACAACAGGAAGCAAACACACAAGATAAGCTCCACCGGGGAAAGACGAAAGCTAGTATCCATGAGAAAAACTCACTGGGGATACAGGCTAACCAACGAGAGAGACTCACTAGGGAGACTCCAAAGAAACACTGGGAAAAAACCAAAAAAAACAATCTCCACTGGGGAAAGAAAACCCGGGGAGATAGACTACTGGGGACAAAACAAACCCACACTCTTCCTGGGCATGAAACTAGAAAGAAAAACCTGATCTGGGGACCAGTCAAAAGGACAGACAACCAAGCAAAGACTTCCTGGGGATCTATACCGAAGAGTTCAAGATGGGGTCTTCAAGAAAAGCCAAAAAGACAGAGACAAACCCTGCGCACCAACTAGGAGTCTTAGTAAGGTTGAAGAAATTTGTTCCAAGAAGCTTAAATTAAAGCAAGTTTTCAAAAATCCAAGGTAAGGGTTCAATGTCCGACACGATTCGAACAAGAATGGTTTTAAAACAAGAAGACAGTGCTTGACACGGTTCAAACAAAGTCCAAGTTCTAGTTTGACACGATTCAAACAAGAACAAGTTTTAAAACACAAGACAAAGCTTGACACGATTCAAACAAAGTCCAAGTTCAAGTTTGACACGATTCAAACAAGAACAATTTTAAAACACAAGACAATGCTTGACACGATTCAAACAAAGTCCAAGTTCAAGTTTGACACGATTCAAACGAGAACAGTTTTAAAACAATAGGCAGTGTCCGACACGATTCGAACAAAGACTTTGTTCAGGTTTGACACGATTCAAACAAGAACAAGTTCAAGTTTGACACGATTCAAACGAGAACACACAAGACAATGCTTGACACTATTCAAACAAAGTCTAAGTTCAAGTTTGACACGGTTCAAACGAGAACACACAAGACAATGCTTGACACGATTCAAACAAAGTCCAAGTTCAAGTTTGACACGATTCAAACAAGAACACACAAGACAATTCTTGACACGATTCAAACAAAGTCCAAGTTCAAGTTTGACACGATTCAAACGAGAACACACAAGACAATGCTTGACACGATTCAAACAAAGTCCAAGTTCAAGTTTGACACGATTCAAACAAGAACACACAAGACAATGCTTGACACGATTCAAACAAAGTCCAAGTTCAAGTTTGACACGATTCAAACAGAAACAGTTTTAAAACAAGAGGCAGTGTCCGACACGATTCGAACAAAGACTCTGTTCAGGTTTGACACGATTCAAACAAGAACAAGTTTTAAAACACGAGACGATGCTTGACACGATTCAAACAAAGTCCAAGTTAAAGTTTGACACGATTCAAACGAGAATAGTTTTACAAAATCTTTAATGTTAAACTTCTTGGGGAACAACGAAAGGTTTAAATATTCAAATCTGGCGCGCAAAGGTTAAGACCGAACAAGCACGACACAAAGCAAACCGGGAATGTCTTTACTTCACTGGGGAAATAAAGACAGACACCAACAACATACCACAAGCAAAACAGAGCACAAAGATGTGAAGATGCTAGGGTATGATGCTTATGCTTAGCTATATGCTAGAAACGACGCGAGCGACGCAAAAACAGAGAGAAGAAAAGATAACACAAGCCAACACCCTGAAACCCAAACATCAAGGATAACCGGAGCAATCTTCTTTTCCCTGGAGATGGCAAATCCAAGCCAAAGATACAGTACTACTAACTCTTCCTGTACCAACTTGATTCCATAAAACAACTTGATACTAGAGTAAAACTTAGTTCAACTTCGTGTTTTCTTAAAACTTTTCCGCTTCCAAGAATCAGATGAAAATGACGAAGTTAGTATTCAAAGACCAATAACAACTCTAGTGACTAAGAATTTTGTCGTCTAATAGCTGACTTCTCTGGGGACTCCTGCATAAAGAGTTGGGGTCTGGTACTCAAAGGTGAAAACCAAAGCCTAAGCCTGGCTTAGACAAATGTTTTGGATATATTGGGAAAGTTCTTCTTCTGTATTGGGGAAATAAATCCATTGGGAATTTGTCAAAATCAGCTGATGTAGCAACTTAATGGGGAGCTAACAAAGTAATTATGCATTCCACTGGCATAACTACCATCGTCAAATCTTATCTGCCTCAGGCTAGACGGTCTATACGATAACAAGAGGATTTTATAGAAGAATTAGCATACATAGTGTTTCAATATCTTCAAACTCTTGGAGAGATCTCGACATAACTACCCCAGATTAGGGGATGAATAATCAAAAGAATTTTACAGAAGGATTGAAATACCGGATACTTCAATATCTTCCAACTTGAATCATCAAAAGAATTTTACGGAAGACTTGAAATACCAGATACTTCAATATCTTCCAACTTGAATAATCAAAAGAATTTTACGGAAGAAATGAAATACCAGATACTTTAATATCTTCCAACTTGAATAATCAAAAGAATTTTAAGGAAGACTTGAAATACCAGATGCTTCAATATCTTCCAATTTGAATAATCAAAAGAATTTTACGGAAGGATTGAAATACCAGATGCTTCAATATCTTCCAACTTGAATCTTGACGTAGGTGTTTCTGTTCAGTTATACTCGAGATACTCAAACTGTAGTAGAAATGACTGAGGAACGGATTTGCCCCTGCTGATGGGTTACTGAAGTCAAAACTTGTCATAAGATGATCTCAAGAATATTTGCCCCAATATTATGAATTTGCAGAATTCTGCTTCTGATTTGTCAACTCTTGGGATAATAGATTGGCAAACCTCACACTTGGTTGCCCCTGACTGAGTTAAATTTCCTTTATCAAGTTCAATTCCTTGACTGACCGCGTTTGTTGAGATTCCTTGATATTGAATGGTATTGCAAACAAGTGTTGTTCATTAAAATTGACAAATTTTAATGCAAAGGTTTAATGCAAAGTTTGAAAACAAAGCTTTGATAAAAAATGCACAGTGAAATGATTAAAATAGTCAAAAACAAAGGTGGATCTAGTCATTAAGGAAGTGACCAACACACGCGAGTAATAAAGATTATTAGGAGTCAGGTTACTCAACCTTGCTGTAGTATGCTTTTCAAAACAACCTTACCTCAATTAGGTCTTTTAGGGGTTGTAATGTGGTATGGTTCAGGGTTTATGAAACAAAAGATAAAGGCTCAAATCCTACGCTCAGTTAACTCAAGATATACGTTCAAATCTCCAAAAATAGGAAGTCACTTGATTTGAAAGCTGACTGGCGCCTTATATGAAGCGCCCGTGTTTGAATGCATAACCGAGTTAAACTGAGAACTACCCTGCCCCAAGGTTGAGATTTAAGGTTTTTTTGTATAAAGAAAGAAAACTCCTACTTCTAGGCTCGAAGGGTTTAACAAGGGATTATCAACAATGCCTTACATCCTCGGCGAGGTTAATTTGAAAGTATACCACAACAATTATGAACATGAGATTTTCATCATCCTCCCTAATCTTTGTTTAAACAAACAGTTTGAAAAAAGGGTGAAAAAGATATATATTTTTGCTTTTATGAAAATAAAAGTAAATGAGTGAAACGAATGGATTTAACCAAAAGATGCATAAATATTTCATTAATGTTGCCAATTTAAAGGTACAACAAAGCTCATATGCAAATATCAATACAATTAAAGGAAATACAACTGAAATACAAAACACACCCAACTAAAGATTTCAGCTTTCGGGTCCGAACAGAAAAAATTCTTCACCACCAATCACTTGTTCCTTGTGGTATCGAACTTTGAGAGGCCTTACAGGTCCTTTACCTTTTGCTTCAGAAGTTGAGGTACCAATCAGTTTTTTTATCAGGCTCATCAGCTTTTCTTCGAATTCCTTGCATTCTTCAATGGGATGTCCGATGTTCCTAGTGCGAAATTTGCATTCAGTCTTTGGGCGGTCTTCTTCGAAGATTAAGTCCTTGTCATGGATTAGCTCTTGCACAAAATGCTCTAAAGCTCGGCAACTGTCCAAGTCATGCCCTTCACCTCCCTTATGGAATTCACAGGTTAGGTTGGGATTATACCAAGGTCCCTGGAAAGGTGTGAGAAGTCGTGGAGTTATCAGCTTGTTTTACATCAACAGTGGGAAAAGTTTGCTTAACGGCACCGGGATAGGCTGGTGGTTAAATTTTCCTCTTTTGGCAGCACACTTCTTCTTATCTTGAGGAGAAACACACGTTGGAGACTGAAAACCTCTCTTCGTAAACACCTGACGAAGATTACGTTTGGATGCACGAACAGGACCAACGTTCAGCTGGCATGAGGCTTCTCCAAAAACAAATTCTGGACACGAGAGATCCTTAGGAGATGGAAAAGGATAGTTGATTTGAATGCCTTGTGGTGTAAATGATAACTTCTCAGAATCAAGCAGCGTCTGAACCTGGCTTCTGAGTACCTTGCAATCCTCAGTTGAATGCCCCGGTGCCCCAGCGTGGTAGTCGCATCGGACGTTGGCATCAAAACCTAGTGGGTATGGAGGGATCACTGGCTCTAAATCCTTCGGTATTATCAATTCATTTTTGATCAAAACTGGCAAAAGCTGACTATATGCCATTGGCAACAGAGTGAAATTCCTCTCTGGCTTCCTTGATCTTTGTCGTTCACGCTGACGTGGCAAACGAGCGCTCTTGAAAGCTGGTCTGACGGGATGAATGAAATTCTCCTTTTTCAACAGAGTTTCCAGAACCCAATTCATCTGGCACTTGAGGATTCTGATCTCCTCTCCCATTTTCTCCTGGTACTCCAAAATTTCGTTCATCGCTTCTAGCGTGACCTTCATAGTTTCCAGAAACTGCCCCATTTCTCTTTGGAGCTCTCTCAATTCGTGGTTGACTCTGTCCATTTCACAGTATTGTTCAGACATCCTTTGTCGAGTCTGGACTTGGGTATTGGCGTTTGGAAAATCAAGGTGACGGACTCTGAAGAGAACGAGACGACAATAAGACGCGGAAGAATGTACATGCACATGCAAGGATGCAAAATGATATGCAAAAAAACAAATGCAAACTAAACTATCAGGAAACACAAATATTTATAAACATTGTAGACAAATGGAGTTTTCCTTAAAATAAACTTCTTTATTGAGATCGTCAGCTGTTACATTTTAGAGCGGAGGATTCTCCTGCTTGGGGTTCAAAAGGTAATGACGCTCCTAAACTGAAATGAGAAATAACAACATTGATAGAAAACAACAGATGGAACTTCTAAAAGTTTGATCCACTAGAGGATGATTCCTCTTCTCCATTAATCTTCCTTGTGAGCTCTTCAATGCGCTTCCTAGTCCTTTCCCTTTCGAAGAACAAATCAGCCATTGTTTCTGCCATCTTCTGCTTGGCTTTAGAGGGTGAACTATGTCGAGGAAATGGCTTCCTTATCACTTGAGCAATGTCACGGGACCACTGCAGATGGGTCTCAGAGACCTGGCATTCAGCCTTCCAGAGTTGTCTGTTGATATTACGCCATGCATACTCGAGTCTCTTTTTCATCTCAAATCCTTCATCTCTTTCGTAGTACATCTTGATCATATCCTCGTTTCTGGGAGGTTCTTTAATCAAGTAGCCTAACTGGCGGTGGGTGAGAACAGGATTATAATTGATGCAGCCATCTCTACCCATCAAAGGCACATTGGGGTAGTCCCCACAGTTAACGATCATAGTAATCCCTTCATCTGTCGGGTTATACCATTCGATGTCAGTGTGTTTTAACTTCATCAACTTCTTGGACCAAAAACCACAGTCTGCAACTCCCCAGAAGGCAGGAGTTTTTGGTAGGTAGGAGGTGAACCATTTGTAGAAAAGGGCCGCACAGCAGACAATTTGTGCACCACCTCTCAAATATCTTTACTGAACTGAGTGATAAACATCTGCAAGTAAAGTAGGGACCGGATTGTTGATGGCGAATATCTGAATGGCCTGTATATCCACAAAATTCTTGTCACTCGGGAACAGGAACAAGCCATAGACCATTAAGGCAAAAGTAGATTCAAACAACGCCTCATTTCCCTGGTCTTTAAAGGCGAGAAGTCCAGGTCGTCCTCCTTTGATAGTAAAATTATCTTGAATGTCTGATACTCTGATCTTCGTGACTCTGGCAATTTCTTTGACGGAAAGCATCATCTTGATTCCAAAGAAAATTGGAGCCTTCTTGACAGGAATTCCAATTAGAGCAGAAAATTCTTCCAAGGTCGGTACCAACTGAAACTCAGGAAAAAGAACACAGCGGTAATCGGGATGGTACAGCTGTACCAAGGTTTCCAACAATCCTTCCCTCACTTGTAACTTTATTAGTGACAGGAGGTCTCAATATCTGTCAATAAAACTTGGCGGGTCCTCAATCTTTCCTCCAATCTCTACCAACGGTTCAACATTAGGGATCAGGAAGGTAAAAGGCCAGTTTATCCTTTTGGTAGCGTCCATTGTCTACAAAGTCTGAAAAACAAAGTTTAGTGTCTTGATAGCTTAGCAGAAATGCAATGCAGCATGATGGGTGTAATTCAAGGAACTCAACATTGTATTTTGCAAATTTTAAGGAACACTTTTCTTAGAAGAAAATCTCATTTCATTTCATTAATAATAAAGTTTGAATTACAAAAAGAGACAATTACACCCTCAAAATCCAAAATACAAAGTACGAAATAAAGAAAGCTAAGTTCTAAACCATCCAATCAGTCTTCTCCCATTAATCTCATGGCGAGCCTCTGGTTTTCCTTCTGCAACCTCTCATTCTCAACAGCGAGCTTGGCCAACTGTGACTTCCATGGTTCTGGTGGGGATGATGTGCTAGGAGAAAATAAATCTCCCTGCACCTTCCTCTTTCTGACAGACTCTTCTACCTTCCTCCTGAGACTCTTCTGAAGTTCATTCATCTCAAAGTCAAGAATCTGATACTTGTTCATCCATGCATTCCTTTCTCGTTCTGCTTGAGCCAGCCGGATCTTCAATTCGTCCTCATTGCTTGTGAAGTAAAGAACAGGATCTCTGGGAGCTAATGGGATAGGATAATGACGATCATATGGCATCTTCAATTCAACAGCCCTCTTTTGCACCCACTGAGTGTAAGATTCTGAAGCCAAACACTCAGGTTTTCCTAAAGCAGAGATACCTCTTGTGTGAACATGACGCCAAGCGTGGGCCATCTTTTCCCTAAGCACAGGGTCCTTATCCTCTTCAAAGAACAAACCTTCCAAGTAGATGTTGTTGGGCTTAGCTTCCATAGAATAACCATGTTGACGACAAGCCAAAGCTGGATTGTAGGTTATGCCTCCTTTTGTGCCAAGAAGCGATACATTAGCAAATCCTCTACAGCTAACAATCATATCTTTGACATTGAGCAATGGGTGGTACCACTCCAGATCGGTGTTGGTGAGAGACATGATCTTTTCTGACCAAAGAAGTCCATCTTGGAGATCCCAAAAGGTCTTAGAACGGGGTAAGTGGGAAATAAACCACTTATACAACAGTGTGGCACAGCATGGTACCATCCATCCCTTATGAACAGTCCTCAAATGCACTGAATGGTAGGCGTCTGCAAGTAATGTTGGAACTGGATTTCCAATGATGAAGATCTTGATTGCCTTCATATCAACAAAGTTCTCAATGTTGGGAAACATAAATAACCCATAGATGAGAATGGCCATAACAGCTTAATAATCCACCATATTCTTCATGCTAGCATAATAACTGGCTTTCTCCATTAGAAACTTGGCAGGTAACCCAAAAAGTCCTCCCTTGACAACCAAGTTAGCCTTGAATTCTGACAGCTTGAGATGAGTCGCTTCTGCAATTTCCTTCTCCTTAGGCGTCCTTTCCAAACCAGAGTAAGGAAGGTTTGGGGTAATAGGAATACCAACTAGAATAGCATACTCCTCGAGCGTAGGCATTAATTGGTAATCCGGAAAAGTGAAACAATGGTACATGGGATCATAAAACTGTATGAGAGTAGGGAGCATCCCATCTACCATCTTAGTCTTCATCAGACCGAAAATCTTCCCATACTTGTCTTGAAACGTTGTTGATTCATTGATTGGCTTACCCAGATTCTTTAAATCTTCCAATTTTGGACTAATGAAGGTGTACTTCTTCGTTTTCCTTTTTTCAAAATCCATCCTATAAAGTTTGCAAAACAAAGTTGAATTCCTTGAATATACACAATGCATATGATGCAAAGATGAAGGCAACAAACACACATAAACAGCTAAGCACAAAGCATACAGAGAAACCTAAGTTAAGAGTCACTAGCATGGAGTCAAAGGTCTACCCATCCCAAAGGTATGTACTATGGTTTTCACCTGCAAGACAAGGTTCTAAAAAGTTCCCAGAGTCGACAACCCATCTTTCAGATTTTATCGACTTTCCAATTGCTTGGTGATCGATAAAATTCTCAAGAGAGTCTCATCTGAGTGTAGTATCGCGTAGCAACCATTTGGGATTGCTCCCTCATAGTCATCGCACTACGTCCTAAATAGGCCAAGTTGGGGTAAAGGGATAACTAAAGGTCATCAGTATCTCTGGCTCCTAGGTCGAAAGTAGTAACGCATTTACGATTGCTCGTTCAACATTTACCACCTCCAAAAGGGCCTCAACTGAGTGTGGACTTCAAGTTCCCTCCTTTGGGATTTCTCCCTCGAAGTTCCCTTGACTATGTCCATGGTTCCTAAACAAATGTGTTCTCTCAAGTCCGGGTTAGGACTTATCTCACTCATAGCTACCATGTCAACCCATAGAACAGATATACAAATATATAGGCAAATATGACAAGTATATAAGAAGATATAAGTAAAACAAGCAAACATAAATAACATGAAAACAAGATATGCTTAACCCTCTTAGGAAAGGACCAGTAATAGGTCTAACTTCCCCAGTGAAGTCGCCATTTCTATTGCGGTAAAAATTGGATAACAAATTATTAATTAATTTGCATCATTTTTCTTTTACAACCGACTTTGATTTATCCAAAGGAAAGGTTCAAGATCGTTAGAAAAACCTAAAGGGGAAAGATCTAAGGTTCGAGGGTTGGTTACGCCTAGGGAAGGTATTAGCACCCTAAACGTCCGTAGTACTCTATGGGAGCCTCTTGTTTAAGTTATCTTATGTTTGCTAAAGGTTCTATGCTAAAGGTTAAAACCCTAGGGGTTAGTATCTAAGTATACTCGACAAGGCATCGCACCTTGCGCCTACGTATCCTCGGGAGTAGAATCAGAGTATGCGTAGTTCTACTTCTACTGAATGATTGACTGTGGTCAATATTCAGAGGGGAAATGAATGTGACCTCATTGCAGAGTATAAGAACTCTCTAAGTCTAGTTATAATGGTCCTATGTTAAGTTTCAGTCAGTAGGGAAAGTGAGTATTCATTAGGATGAATATCACCAAGAGTGTAAGAACTCTCTCCTAAGGCTAGTTATGATTCCATGGCTCTGATGAGGCCAAGAAATGAAGTTTCTCCTAAGAGGTTACTTAGGTTAAGGTGGGAGGTCATGACTTTAAGAGTCAACATTAATCACCTTCCTTTGGAATGGGGATAACAACAGTTGATAAGATACTAAAAGATAAATAAGATAACAACAATAGCATGAGTATGGCAAGAAGTACTTCATAGATAAGCATGGATAAAAGTGGATATGAGCATCATAAAGACATATCAATATGTTTCAATCTTAAGGAAGATAAACATAAGGAACACTCACAAGATAAAGAGGCATGATATTAACTAAGGATGATATTAACTAAGGATGATATTTAAAGAAGAATAAAATTCACATCAAAGTCAAATATATGATAAATCAAACATGGATGGATTAGTTCAAGACTTAAACAAACATTAGTGAATAACACTCATAAGATCAATAAAGATGCTCATAAATAATGTTAACAATTAATCCATTTAAGAAATAATTAAGAACAATTCACATATTAATTATTAAGTTTAAATAAACAAACATCACTTAAGAAATAATCCCCATATTAGTTAAGCTTACATAAACAATTAAGAAATAAATTACATATTAAAATTAAGCTTAAAATAAATAAGAGAAAAAAATAAAACCATTAACATATTAATAAACAATTAAGAAATAATCACATATTAATAAATAATACTTAATTAAGAAATAAAGCACAAATTAATCGACAATTAACAAACAATCAACAATTAAGAAATAAATTGCTAATTAAAAATAAAGATTAAAAAAAATATTTTTGGAGTTTTTGAAATAAAGAAAATATTTTTAAATAACTAAATAAAACAAAAAGTTTTTTACAAAAAAGATTTGGAAAGAAAATAAATAATAAAAAACTGAAAAGAAAAAGAAAAGCGCAGGGGGGTGCGTAAGTAAATTGAGATAGTAAAAAAACAAGGGGGAGTGAATTGGACCAGAAACATGGGGGTGGCATTAGCAGAAGCCCAGGCGAAGGTCCAAGAGGAAAAAGAAAAACTGAGGCGAAATGGAAAAAAAACAAAAGGGCTGATCCGCAGGATCGAACCCAGGTCTAGCGATTGAAATGCAAAGGCAAGGCTAGTGTGTGACCGTTGGGACGGCATGTTTCATCCAATATATGTACGCTTCCAATTCATTATAAATCAAAACAAATCATAAAATATATTAAATGGAAAAAAAACATGCGCGCACATGAAAACTGGATGTGTAGTAACATGTATTAATTGGTCATTGTATCATTAAAACACTACACGACAAACACCAACGCCAATATCCAATCAGAATGCAAGCATGGATTTTAAACCATGCAGAACACCAAACTCTCGTGCTTTCCAACTTGAAACCTCAACACAAACATTAAACTTCAATCCAACATAAATCCTTCAATACACAACCAAATATCATGAAATAAAATACTGAAATGAAGCATTCTATATGTAGAACATGACTGAGCCCTAATCTAAACAAGACAGTGACTATATCATGAGCAAAAAGCCAAAGAAATCCATCACTCAAAATGAAAACTTAGCAAAAACAATCTCTGTTTCCATTTGTAACCAACATAAACCTTAACTACTCTACAAAACTCAATAACAACATCATAGTAGGACAAACTACAACCTCCCGAGCTTCATCCACATGATAACATGAACAAACCTTAATATTTAAAACTTAAACAGTTTGAAAAAAAAAGCATCAAACAGGTTGGTTATAGCATCAAACAAGTTAGCCTACATCCAAGTGCAAATTACAGTAATTCACACACATAATGAACATCATCCAGAACAAACACATACATCTCTACTTCAGCCATATTATCCATGCAAAGAGCAAAACAAAACCCTAGCAGTATATTATCATAAAGCTAACACACATCATACATTGTAAAAAAAAAGCATATTTGGTGTTCAAGTGGTTGGCAGGAAAACATGTTCTTTAAATGACATCTTAGTTCAAACATATCACTACCACTGTCTTTATCAAAGGGACAACTTGTTTACATTATACCAGCCATAAAAGGAGCACGCAGCTCTTAAACAAACCAACAGCCATGTTATTCATGCAGGGATGTAAAACAAACTTAACATCCTATGAGTGCTATAATTCCACATGATAAATATCAGAGTAGGTATGCTCAGCATGCATATGATCAAAGCACATATATATTCAAGTAGTATTTAATTTTAACAATGGTTAGCAAGTTTCCAACAGAAACAAACATGTTTAATCATTAGAGCAGCCATGGATAGGTATGAAGCTTCTTAAAACAATCTCAACATAGGTAAATACAAGATGCATACCATGAACACTTGAACATTAAAACAGAAAAAAAAATGATCTCTAACATGAAGATAGAATGTATTCAACATAGCATGATAAACATGATAAATGGAAGTTTGAGGAACTTACCTGGTTCCTAAGCAAGTGACAAGAGCTTCCTCCTTTACAGCTAGCTCGGGCACTCCAAGTGTTTGTTTTTCAGAGTTGTTTTTGTGTTGATTGTTTATGAGAAATAAATGAGAGAAGAGTCCTTTATATAGGGAGTTTGCTGGGCAATGAGAGTGAAGAACCAACGGACCAAGGGTTTGTTTGTGAAGAGAAAATCGTGGAAAGATTTATGGCTGTTCTGAACATAATCTTATAGAGCCAAGTGAACTTCTTCTTTTGCAACTAGGTCAAAGAAATGTAGTGTGTTTTGGCTTGTATCTGATAGTCCAACGATGTGTACGAAATGCTCTTGGCAAGTTGCTTGTAAATGTCAACTTGAAAGTACAAAAGGGATGTTTTGTCAGCTGGCTTTTGGAGGATTTGATGGAAAGCAAAAGGTTGGAAACGACGTGATGAGGTCTGCAGAATGTACTTGGAGAGAGGGTTTTGAATCAGTTCAAAATGAAATATGGTTTGGGTGATGAAATTAGAGTCGTGGACCCTCATTTACCATATGATAACTTGCCAACCAAAAGTTTAAATTATATGCTCTTTGGTGCTTTAGAAAATAGGCATTTCATACAACAACTTCTATTTGGAAATCTAATTGAAATAAGCTCTTGAATTGTGGGAAAATCACTCATAAAGGCGTGTGCCCAAAACTGCCAAAAAGAACTTAGGAAATTTCTAAGTTATAGAAATTTGACAACTTGAAGTACCTATCTTTAAAACCCCATAACTTGAGAATGTTTCATTCAAATGAAGTGTTCCACATATGGTTGGAAAGCTCTCATCAAGCTCTACGACTTTCATTTGGGACCCAAGTCTTGAATCCAAATGGAAATGGGTGAAAAAATGGTGTCAAAGTTAAGAAAAAGAGTGATGAAAAGTGCTTGAAAATTTCTAAGTGTTTGGTCAAATATCTTGCAAGCTTCATAACTCAAAAACCAAGCATTTCTGGACAAAAAGTCATGTAACAAAATGAATATCATGAAAAGAGCTTTCCAATGAGCTTTGAGTCACTCCATTTGAGTGTGTGGTTTAGGAGTTATGGTCATTTCAAATTATGCTATTAGGGGAAAAGTCTCACATATGACATCTTCCTTGGTCAAAACCCTACTTCTCTTGCAAGAAACCTCATAAAACTTGATATGGATACTTTGAAAACTTAATGAGACATTCTATGATGATTAGAACCATTGACACTTCATTTGAACTAAAATTCCCAAGGATTAGGGTTTCAGTCAAACCCTAATTTTGACTGTGAATGCACTGAGGTCAGATCTTGTAAACTTGCTTCTTCTTTCTCATCTAAAGGTCTTAGGAGACTCTTGAGGATGTTGATAAACCAATAGAATCAAGAATTAGGGTTTGGGAGTTCATCTTGACGAAAATCAAAGTCATTGACTGATAGGTGTCATAGAAACCCTAATTTGGAGGTATAGTGAGGCTGAGGCTCAAACTTCTCTTGTTGAGGACCAATAGATCTTGGATTCCTATTGAATGATGTCTCTTGGATGTGGATGACCTTAAGTGGTAAGTGAACCACACAAATCTTGACTTGATAGAGCCAATTTCTCAGTGATTTCTTCAGAACAAAACCCTAATTCCAAAGTCCCTGCACTGGAGATCTTTTGTTGACTTGACTTGCTTCAAAACAACTTGTGGAGCTTCATGGTGATATCCAAACCTAATTTGAACACAAAGAAACAAACTGCAAGATATGGGTTAGCTCAAATAGTGCAGAGATGATTGACCTAAGATGCACAAATGAAGATGACATCTAAGGGTAAAAATTTGGGGTACAACACATGCATTCCCTGTGTTTGCCCATATGAGTTCTTCGCAATCCAATAATCTTCATCGGCTATGGAATCATAACCCACTATTAGCATGCTGTGAGTTATCTCCGTAGTTCTAACCGGAAATCTCCCCCTCTAAATATTCCAAGGATGAAGGTGGATCATTAGATGTTGAGTCATGAACAACTTCATCGTTCACAATATCAATTGTGTCTGTGTTCATGGTCATGTATGTTTCTTTGAACTCCGTGAAGCTCAAATCAGCAAAGTCGGTCAGACCGGGAAGAGCGCTATAAGGTGAGTCTCTCTTTGCATTAGTCTCTGTGATATACTTCAAATTTGTAACAAATATGCCAAATTTCTTTGCCGTCTCTTCCAGATCACTGTAGACTCGTCCATGTTCTTCCTTCCATACTTGAAATAGCTGTATAGCATCATCTTGATTAGGAAGCTTATCAAGTTTAGGACCCAAAAAGGAGTTGTACTTACTGGTTGGGATCTTAAAATTTGAGGACATACTTGTATGTGTTGGTTTCTTTTTCTGAATATGCAGAGAAGAAAATGAAGAGCCGAAATGGGTTTGAGTTGTAGGAAAACTTTGTATGAAAAGATGTGTATTCCTTAAAAAATTGTTCCAAGTATTTATAGAATGAGTTGAGATCTCAACCGAAAGAGAAAATGAAATTAATGTATAAAATAAACTTGTGGGTTTTCTTTATTATGGACTTTATAAAAAGATCCCAAGGTGGCCGACTTCCCATTTTAATAAAAATAATTATAAAAAATTAAAGATTAATATTTTATTAAAATTATTAAGAATGGTCCGCAATGACAATTATGACAACGATTTAATAGTGCTGTAGTGACATTCACAATGGAATCAAACAATAACTGTGGTGATTTTTTTTAAGCAAGGAATATATTGAAACGAGAACTAAGAGTTCTTAAACCTGATTTCAAAAAATCGAGATAGCCCTCGACAAAAGAGAGATTACAAACCAATTGACCCTACGACAAATAACACAAAGGATATTTGCTAAATTCATATAAATTGCAATTGGGATAAGTAATTTCGCCAATAAACGACCATTTCCAAATTGTAGTCTTGATGTTCCAAACAATATCGCTAACACTCCATTTATCTTTTCGGAAAAAATCTCATTCCTAGCAATCCATAAGTTTCAACAAATAGCCAACCAAAATAAACCTTCCTTTCCTCCTTTCACTTTCTTATACTTACAATTTTAGAACCACCACATAAGCACCCTTTTATATCCCCTCCTTCATACTCCGCGAAACCCAACCAATCCGACATCTCTTTCCAAATCAACTTTGCAACACTACAGTGGATCAACAAATGATCTAAAGATTCAACGCGCCTTTGGCATATAACGCATAAACGAGTCTCATTTGTAATATTAATACCTCTTACCTCTAAAAAGTCCCTTGTCGGTAATCTGTTAAGAAAACTTCTCCACCCGAATGCCTTAATTTTGTATGGCATATCCACCTTCCAAACCAAATTTAGAGCATTATCAAACCTTTGAAAAGGGCCAAAAGGAGTATAATAAGAAACAATAGCGGAGTAACACAAACTAACAGAAAATTTTCGGTCTGGTTCAAGCAACCATTCCACACAATCCCTGCCTTCAACAAAGCCTACAGTATCCAGTAAAACCAGCTGCATTCTGCCAATATCCTCAGCACATTCAGGTTTGTTCGACTCGAAAGCAGGGATGCCATAGTCCCCCCACTGCCATCTTCCGTCACTCCAACTCCCCATTCCGGCTACCGAGACGTCCTGAAGAAGAGATACCGCAAACAACTTCGGGAACGAATCCTTTAAACACACTTCTTCATTCTAAAAACAATGCCAGAAAGATGTTGTGAATCCTCTTCCTAACCGAAACCTGCAAAAATTAACAAAACATTCCTCTCGTAATCTCTTTCCAATTGACAAGAGATCTTGCCCACCAAGAGGAGACAAAATTTCTGAATTTGAAACTGCTTCCACCTATAGGCACCTGCATCTCTATATCTCTGTATCTCGCTTTCAAAATCTTAAACCAAATAGAGTCCGACCCCTCTAGAATCCTCCATCTCCATTTATAGAGATGGACCAAGTTAAATTCTTCAATTCTTTTAATGCCAAGCCCACCGTTCTCAGTCGGTAAATAAATATCACTCCACTTAACCCAGTGTATATTTCTTTTTTCCTCCAAAACCCCCCACAAGAATTTACTTTGAAGCTTAATAAACTCCTTGGAAATCTTCACCGGAATTTTATAAAAGGATAAAGTAAATATGGATAGAGAACATAAAACCGATTTAAGGAGTGTGATTCTCCCTCCATAGCTTAGAAAGCGAGCCTTCCAACTAGATAACCGTTTTTTCCATCTATTTAAGAGCGTCTTCCAAGTTGATATTCTTCTAGGATTAGATCCTATAGAAATACCAAGAAAAGAAAACTCATCACCTTCAATGCTACAAGAAAGAAAAGAAGTGGAGCCTCAATGAAATTGGTACTAACATTAATACCAATAACCTTACTTTTGTGAAAGTTAATTCTGAGGCCCGAAACCAACTCAAAAGCCCTCAAAATGACTTTGATTGCCCACAGTTGTTTCCAACTCCCCTCTCCCACTAATAAGTATCATCTGCAAATTGGAGCGAATCAATCATACATTTTCCGTTCACAATGAATCCTTCATATTCACCATTCTCCACCGTCTTCCTAACAAGACCCATTAATCCCTCCGCCACTAAGACAAAGAGAAACCGGGAAAGCGGATCACCTTGTCTCAATCCCCTCTCTATCTTAAACTGTGGTGACTTTTTGATGTTGATCTTTTCATTTGACAATCTTTTCTCTGAATACCAGAAACTTTTTATCTTAATTTGTTTATTTATAATATTTTGAAAATTTAAAATTTATAGGTGTCATGATTTTTTTAGAGACATAGTCATATGGTTCTACCTGTCCAATAACTATATAATTTTGTTATAGAGACCGCTTTATTCAACTAATTATCCGCTTTAGTCTGATTTACCCATGCAGTTCGACCAATGACAGCGTGGTTCGACCAATAAACCAGTGACCTAATATTCTCACCAATTTGATTACCGGTATGGTTTTTAAAACATTGATTATGAAAACAATTTTAGTGTTGTTGTACTGGCCTTCACAATGGCATCAAAAAACAATTGCGATAACCTTTTGAAGTTGATATATTCATTTGATTATATTTGCTCTAAACACCAGAACCTTTTTATCTTTGTTTAAGGATAACTTAGTTTTTTAATTTGGTGATGCTCATGATATATATATATTAACTTAGATTTGTATTTGGTTATAATTTAAACCACAGGAAATATCATCATATCACGCACATCACATAGAACCACAAAGTGGATCTGCTCAGGCGTTGAGTCAATCACAACCATAATGGTACTTCTTATGATATGTGTGTGAACCATGTGAAATATTTTTATCACTTATTTTCTGCTTAAGGGGTCTGAGTACTTCTTTAAGTGAGAATATAGTCTTGTTATGTTTGACTTTAATTTGACATCAAGTGATTTGGATTGTTTGAAAACTCCACATTTATTTTATTCTATAAAGAAGAATTCAACTATAGATCATGGGGGTGATTATCAACATATGTTACTCGTTGAATTGGGTTCAAGGAAAGTTGTTGGGGAACTCTTTTTCTTTTATGAATTGGGAAGATGACCCACTATAGTGCTTTGGCGAGTTAAGGTGTGTGTGGTTTCTCGATTTGGCATACCTTCAGCTCTGTGTTGGTCCTTTGTATGCTCTTTTCATCACGAGTCTTCAAGTTACCTATCTTGATTGTTGTTCTGGCTAGTGGCATCTTTGGGAAGGTGGTTTACTTGTAATCATTGGTTTTGTTGCTCTTGGTGTTTGGTGGTAAGTGTTCTGAGCCGTCCTCAAGGCCCAAAAGGCGAAGGCCTGGTTACAAAGCAAGAAATTACCACATAAACGATATGTAGACCTTTTTCCCCTTTGTCGCAGAATATCCCTTGCGAGAATACCATGATAATCTCCTGAATCAATTATATAGTTGACCGTATCCCACGTCATTCCATACGCGTCTAGTTACCAACCATTTTCCCTATTTTAAGAGGAAAATGTGCCACTTCACATGTGTCAATTACTTTCTTATTCAAACTTCATTTTTCACTCTCTTACTGACTTCAACGTTGGAGTGCTAACTATGCAGGTCAACCCCCTCACTACCGCATCAAAAGCTCTAAACCACCACGATAAATAGTGAATTCATCATTTTCGGTTGAATCTAGTTCAAGAGCAAATTAATGACGTTGTTTGTGGGAACTGACTTCTAATTCCTACAATTTTCCACAATATAACGTTTCTCGATTCAATTGAATCTCCTCCGATAGAAATCTAGATCTCCTTCAATTGAAGTGCAAATATCTATTTCCTGATCAATTATATCAAGTTCAGATTCAAAGTCTCCTCCATTGGATCTGTCAATGGCGTCGGATTCCAAAACCACTAGCTCACCAACCAACAGAAAGCCATTATTGTCGTTGAAGTTGTCAAGAATCATTCGCCTCCTCCTCAGGGGATGCACAATCAAGTCTTAACAATGGCTCATTCTATTCCCCGTCACCAAATTTTGTCCAACCTATGGCAGATCAAGGAGCATCTCAACCTCCTCCATTCACTTGATCTCTAGCACAGTTCCAACTAGGTGAACTTTAACTCAAACTTTCGCTACCGCCTACAATGTCAAGACAAGAAACATTTACTCACTTTCAAATCTTACAGGCTAATCTTAGCCTGCCGGGAGCCAACAAACTGTTGAACAATGTTTTACTAATGGTTCAACAACACAACTTCTAGGCCTTGGAAGAAAGGTTGTCTCAGATTGAAAAAAGTTTACACAACATCAATTTGAGAATAAACACTATACAAGAGGTGCCTTCGCACAAAACATCCATTCTTGAGTCGAGAACGGATCCATAAAAGGTTTAGAAGTATCAAAACTCTCGATGAGAGATACATCATACCCCTTCCCCTATTCCTGGAAGAAGGAGTGGGAGCCACGCTCCTCTTGAAGTTCATCGTCCTAGAATGAAGGAAAGGTCTGGAGAAGAAGCCCTCGTCTAGTCGCGGAGGAGGAACCCCCTCTCTGAACGCATCTTAAACAATAGAATCCCAAATTCACTAGAGAGGCCTCTAAATCTCCAGAGTTATAACGGGACTAGAGCTCAAGATGAACATGTTGAACATCTAGATGACCGGATGAACTACTATCATGCCAAAGGAGATGAGAAGTCCAAGCTCTTTGCATTAACCCTAAATGAATCATCCCTTGCCTGTTGCATGTTCCTTCCAGACGTAAGCAAAGATTATTGGTGTGACATGTGCAAGGATTTCAACGCCCATCTCACCGCCAAAAAGCGCTAACCAACCACCATGGTCGTGCTTAGAAGAGTTACAAAGGGTAAGAAGGAAACCTTGCATTTGTATATTTATAGTTTCACCAAGGTGGAGGTAGCTATTGGAGGCTCAGATGAAAGCCAAAAGTGATGGATCTTTAATAAGGGCCTTGTCCAAACTGCTAGTTCTTGTAATAATTTAGGGTGCAAACATGCCCACGGTATCAAGGATTTGTTGAGTAGGCTGTAAACCTACATCAATTACGAATAAAATCTTCTGGTCGATGGGGTAGTCAGATCCTATTGAATGATGGACTTAGTCGGCGATCAAAGAAAGGCTTTGGGTGGTTCAACGAAGAAAGAGAATGCAGGCCCCACCCAAGGCTCGATGCATATACTCCCTTAAACACTTCTCGAAAGAGAATCTTGAAGCAGTGTGCAAACATGTAGTTTAAGGAACTCGGGATAAGGAACCAATATTCGGCAGGGATTTTGCATTGACTGATAAGCCCAAATATTTTCGTTTCCACATGAGTCACCGTCACAACACCAATGATTGCATCCAAATGAAGGATGTGATTGAAGGGTTAATCAAGAATGAGAAATTTTCAAAGTATACCAAGGACGACAATAGGGGTCGAGAAAACTCTCCCAAGATGAAACAATCCCAGAGAAAATCGTTGAAGTCGTGGCTGGGGGAAAAACTAAAAAGGTGAACAGCGCGCAAGATGAACGACACAAGGGAAAACGCGAATGCATCACTTCCATAACAAAAGGATCCTCATGGGAAACAAACCCTTCCAAGAGCACAACAAAATAAAATATTGTTGGACTGATGGTCATTGGCATGAAGGAAGGAAACACTTCAAACACGAACCCAGAAAAGTCGATCCTTTAATTTCGAGATAGCGAGGAGATGGGGGGTTCATCAAACTTTCCCTTTGGTATTACTTCAAACTTTGACATCTTGCGTGACATCATTAACTCAGATCTCTTTGAGAAGATGGTGATAAAGAAGAAGAAGATGTGGCCCTACGAGGGGTTCGATGTATACGATTTTGATAGCAGAGTAACCCATCCTTGGGGATACATTGAACTAATGGTCACCATATGAGAATGGAGGGATACCAAGACCATTGATTCCCGATTCATAGTAGTCCTTTGCAGAACTATCTACAATTGCATCCTAGACCAGCCTTTCGCAATAACGTTAGTCGCAATGGCTTCCCTAATGTACCTCAAGCTCAAATACAACAATGGACCAGAAAGAAGGTGAGGGTAAACATATGGAAATCAATGTGGCCTCCTTGATTGAACATCTGAATGGCATGGCTAACCGACCCCTACAAGTAAAAAGATCATCTCGACCAGGCGAGCAGAAGTGGTTTATCTAGATAAAGTCGATGACAAAACTACCACTAATATTGTGGCCAAGAAGTGACGGCGTTGCTGCTTGGTTATGTTAAATTCCAGTTTTGTTTTAAAAAATAAAACAAAAATGATCATAATTTATTATAATAGTTTAATTTAAGAAAAAAGTGGTTTTCTCAATAAACTATATATTTTCCTTTTGTGATTATGAAATGTAACTATGAGTATGGGGTACGACCGAGAGTTTAAAGCTCTGCCACAAAGACTTAGGCGTGTTGTCACAAATGCCATTGTTGTATCACTAAAGAAATAAAAAATACATGTTGACAACACATAGACACAAATACATATACAAAGAAATAAAACAAACCTAAAAATGCAAATAACTAGTTCAACCCATATCGGTAGCTACCCACCACAAAGTTCGTGGTGGGTCTACCAATGCGTCGACCTCGAACTAGGTTCTCACTTTTGGAAAGAGGTACTGATCCTTGGTTGAGTATAGTCCCTAGAGACGTTCAATAAACTTAGAGCAAAACTCGGAGAGAAAGCTAAGTCAATGAAAAAATAACCCAGAACCAATAACAATGCCACATATCTGGTAAAATATGAATAAATAACAAACTGGAGTATATATATACATTGTACATATATAAAGAAAACAAAAAAAGGCAAATTAACTCTTCAAAAATTAAAGAAAACAAAAGCAATCTCTTTGCAGATAGGTAACAACAAAAAAGGCAAAGTAACACTTCAAGAAACCTTTATAGTCCCCTCAGGCAATGAAGGTTGTAGGATCCACTCATACTACCAATAGTTGAGATCTTTTCAAAAATAGTTTGGGAGTAGTATAACACTCCAAATAAGGAGAAACAACATAACTAGCTACTGAATAAAGGTATGTAAATCATTCCCAACATTACGTTATGACTTTCAAGAGAGGCATTTAATGTCGCCATTCCCGAGAACAGTAGTGTCCCATCAAGGACGCCAACATCTGCGGATCTTCGGTGGAAACGGTTATGGGTCGTTTGCAAGAAATTACCCACACGAATGACAGGTAGACCCTTTTCCCTTGTGTCATAGATGTGTCCCTCATGAGAATACCAAGCTAAAATCCCGAATCAATCAAACGGCTGACCACATCTCACGTCGTTCCACATTTGTGTAGTTACCAACCATTCTCCATATTTAAAGAGAAAAACGTGTCACTTCACTTGTATTCAAATCTCTTCTCATTCAAACTTTACTTTTCACTCTCTTACTGACTTGAGCATTGGAGTGTTAATCTTATAGATCAACCCTTCCTCCAGCGCATTAGAAACTCTAAACGACTCCTTCTCAGAACGGAACCATAAGCAGTCCCGATCCTATCTTCTTTTTGTTTTTTATTCCATGTTTTAGATTTTTTTGTTCTTTAGAGCATTGCCGCTACCCAAGCATCTTCCTTTAAATTTTCACTATGTATTTGTAACTGTTGTGAATTACGACAACATTCAATATAAATTTGTGAGGAAAAGAACAGTAGCAACCAAAATAAATGGTCTACAACAATAATAATTTGTATACATATAATATAATAGAATAAGGCGAGAAAAAGACGAAGGTTTGTTTACCTTGTTCGATCAAATGATAGCCTTCAGAAAGTTGTTACAAGAGATTACATATGAGTTACAAAAAAATAGCCTTCAGAGTTCCCATGAACAAACCCCTATTTTCTACCCAAGTGTTTCCCAATCTCTCCAACTACCAATATAAGAATCACTCAAACCCAAGATATTTAGAAGTATTATTCAATCCCCTTAGATAACTCCAAAGGTTTCCCAAAAACCTTTGTCTTTCTAAGTTTTCCCTTGGAATTCCCACAACCGTTATTTCTCCCTTTTTTCCCTAAAGGTCTAAATTTGTCACACTGTAATAACATAAGAGTACATATTTATAATAGCTTAAATCCACCAAATTCATAACAAATCCAAAACATATCTCATTAATGGTTAAAATAAAAGATATCATTATAATCTTATAATATCTCTCAAATATTATAAATATCTTATAATATCTCTTAGAATATTATAAATATATATCTTATAATATCTCTTAGATTATTATAAATATCTTATAATATCTTTTTATATTAATTTATATGATCTCTAAATTAATATAAAATATTCTAACATTAATGAATGGATCAATGAACCGAATCGACCGAGCTGATATCCGTGAATCGCTCGGACCAGACTACTTTTTGGCTTCCTGATTTTTGGTAATCTCGAAACATGTTTTCTTTCTCTTCATCAACACAGGTTTTAAGGCATACTTCAACAATCTCCGTCTTGACTTTAAATCGTGTTGATACTAATTTAACCATCAACAACATTACTGCTCTCTACCATGTTGAAACTCTAATCCATAACCTTGATCAAATTCAAACAACCCTTGAATCTTGATCTTGCCACTTGCATCCACTTGTTTCCAATTACCCTTTTCTGCCTAGGTAATTTAACAAGACCAAAAGTATGATTTTTAAACCACCCTTGACTCTACCTCACTACTACGAAAAACCCATTTAACAACGGTTGAGAATGACATATAATGACGCGGGCGAAGGCGTTGTTATGTAGATTGTCGTTGTAAGTTCGCTGTTTCTACAACGGTCTAGAAACCGTTGTTGTATTCTGGAAGCGCGCACTACTACGAAAAACCCATTTAACAACGGTTGGGAATGACATATAATGCGGGCGAAGGCGTTGTTATGTAGATTGTCGTTGTAAGTTCGTTGTTTCTACAACGGTCTGGAAACCATTGTTGAAAGGCAGGACGCGCGCCATATATCACAACAATTATGATAATAAACCGTTGCGATACATACACTTAGGTTCTGGGTTCGAAACCCATCAGTAGCGAATTTATATAAAACATAAATTACTTATGATATCGGTTATAATATATAACTGTTGTTGTAAGTACCCTAAGTTTATTATATTAAATGTATATTGCTTGTTTTCCAAACACCTCACTAAATAAATATACATGGATTAAATTTGATGAAGATGTCTATAATCTGCAAATTAAAATGTTCTTGAAAACCAACTTAAACAAACCAATGTTGTTTTCTGATTGCATTCGTCTCATCGTGCATTTCACACTCTTTTACATATATTATGGTTTCTTGATCTGACTCCTTCGATATATCGCTATCTTCGATTATAGTTAAATTTCCATAACAATTCATTGGATAATTTGCCCCATCTTTGATTTGACTATATTTGAAGATGGCGATGCATCTAAGGAGCCAGATCATTATACCATAATCTATATATAAAAGAATGTGAGATAAATGATGAGAGGCATGCAATCAGAAAACAACATTGGTTTGTTTAAGTAAGTTTTCAAATACAACTTAATTTGCAGATTATAAGTATCTATGTCAAATTAACTGAATGTATTTTAAGTGAGGGTTAGTGAAACAAACAATCTACATAGAATATAATAAACTCAAACAAAATTCTATACCAGATCCAGATATTATAAACTCATATAATACGCTTGCTACCACCAGCAAACTTTAAGTGAGAGTTAGTTAAACAAACAATGTAAATAGAATATGATAAACTCAAACAACATTCTATACCAGATCCAGAAATTATAAACTGATATAATACGCTTGCTTCCACTAGCATCATCACCCTATATCATCCCCTTAACCTGAAAGGAAACAAAGCAAACTTCAAAAATGAGCATCCTCAGTTGAAAACAAACCCTAAAACCATAATCCAGTGATGAGTAAAGAGAGGAACAGGAATAACGCACATTTTAATGAAACTAATCGTGGAACAAGAATCAATTATGATGTTGAACTAGTTTGGGAAGCCATGAAAAAGAGATATAAGGAGGAAGAAGCATACACAAAAGCTTCATACTTCTTATACTTCTTTTCATTGCTTCTAAAACTAGATAAAGTTTGCTTACACTGTTGTTTCTTCATTTACTAACATCTTGTTCGTGATGCTATGAAAAAAAAGTACAAGGTGGATGAAGTTTTCATCATAGCTTCATGCTTCTTATACATTTTTCCATAGCAACACAAACATTATGAAGTTTCCAAAGTATGGTCTTTGTTAAGGTAGTGAAAATGAATCTGAAAAAATGAGAACAATCAACAAAAACAACATGCAACAAACGAGATAATGGGAAATATCTAACAATAGATGGAAGAAGAAGAATACTTTAATGTATGAAGCACAAGATTCACGACTAATGGTGAAAACGAAGAGAAAAAATGGGTTCTAGGGTTTCACTTTGAAGGCAACGGCGTTACTGTCAATTAATTGAAAGTTATTTCGCTTATATATGGGTAAACTATTTCACAACGGTTAACAATAACAACCGTATAGATATGTATTTATTTATTATAAATATATCACTATAAATTACCAGAATAACCTTAGTGATAACCCTTTTATCTGTGAATTTTAAAATAAATAAAAACCGTATACATAGGTATTTATTTATTATAAATATATCACTACGGTTAACCAGAAGAACCATAGTGATAACCCTTTTATTTATGAATTTTAAAATAAATTAAAAAGAAAAGGTGCGCCTTAACTTCTAACTTAATGCATCTGCAGTTTAAACATCAAAAATGTAATTCACAGTGCATCTGCAGTTTAAACATCAACAATGTAATTCGAACCTTAATTCAACTATTACATTTCATAACTAAGTAAATACTAAACATAAAGGAGACGGCGTTGGTGTTAGGGTTGTTTCAATGGATATATTGATATATATACTTGGTGTTTAAAATACATAAAAAGAAGCTTCAATTTGTAACAACGGTTTTGAGAAATATCCGTCATGATATCCTTATTATTTTTTGGTTAAATATTAATAAAACTTAAAAAGGGAGCATTTACATCAAAGGGATAAACTATTTGAGGGCGATGAGGTTCGAACCCATGATAGCTAGATTGTATCACCACAGTTTTCATGAAAATCGTTATTATACCCTTGAGATTTCTAATTAAAATAATGCGCGCGCATCCAGTACGCACTATAAGAACGGTGTATAGGATGTCGTTGTAAACCTGGCGTTGTTGTTTGGTCGTTTTGTAGTAGTGGCGCGTTATATTGCAACGGTTAGGTATTTCAACCGTTGTAATATATATTAACTATCACAACGGTTATGAGTATCAACCGTTGTCATATATATTAACTATCACAACGGTTATGTGTCTCAACCGTTGTGGAATGTACCCTTAGTTTATTAAATACAAATGTATATTGCTTGTTTTACCATACACCTTATTAAAGAAATACAACCATTAAAATTGGTAAAGAACTATATAATCTGAAAATTAAACTGTTCTTGAAAACCAACTTAAACACACCACTGTTTTCCGAATTGCATCCATTTTATTCCGCACATTTTATGTTCCTTAACATAAAATTTATGGTTCAATGGCGGTTTCCTTCAATCCATCGATATCTTTTATTATAGTTTACCTCATCATCGCCAAAAATCATCGCGATTTTATCATCATAACAATCATGATCTTAACAACCACGATGATTAGTGACGACGATGACGTAAACTATAATAAAAGATATCGATGAAATGAAGCAAACGAACCATTGGACCATAAATTATATGTTAAGGAACATTAAATGTGCTTAATGAAATGGATGCAATTCGGAAAACATTGACATTATAAAGGTTGGTTTTCAAATATATCTTAATTTTCAGATTATAAGTTTCTATATCAATTTAACTGATTGCCTTTTCAATAAAAGGATAGTGAAACAAATAATATACATAGTATATAATAAACTAAATTTCATATACAATATCAGAATGAATTCATATATATGTACCTTATCAGAATGAATTCATATATATGTACCACCATCATCATCACCGTGTGAAACAAACCCTAAGAAGTGGGAAGCAATGAAGAAAATTAGTTAGTATTCAATTTAACTATATACAATATACATAGTATATAATAAACTAATGTTCTATATCAATTTAACTGATTGCATTTTCAATAAAAGGATAGTGAAACAAACAATATACATAGTATATAATAAACTAAATTTCATATACAATATCATAATGAATTCATATATATGTACCTTATCAGAATGAATTCATATATATATGTACCACCATCATCATCACCATGTGAAACAAACTCTACGAAGTGGGAAGCAATGAAGAAAATTAGTTAGTATTCAAAACAAAACAACCAAAAGTTGAAACAAAACCCTAAGAAGTGGGACTGTACCATTACAATGAAGTTCACCTTGCTTGTTAAGCATTGAAGTCGAATCTGCACAAAATGAGAACAATCAACAAAAACAACATGAAGCAAACGAGATAATGAGAACTATCTAACAAAAAGATTGAAGTAGAAGAATACCTTATTTTCCATAAACAATATGTACATTACGCTTGCTACCGCCAGCATCATCACCATGTTCATCTAGTTTTAGATTCTGCAAGAAGAAATACAAGGAGGAAGAAGCTTAAATCAAAAGCTTTATACTTCTTGTATTTCTTTTCGCGGATTCTATAAAAAGATGATGTTTGCTGCCAAAAGTGGGTGCTAGGGTTTCGCTGTGAAGGAAACGGCGCTACTGTCAATAATAGAAAGTTAATTCCTTTATATAGGTAAATATTTCACAATGGTTTTCTAAAATAACTGTAATGATAAGTATATATATTATTTTAATAATATCACAACGGTTAGTTATATTAACAGTATCCATACCCCTTATAATTGGTACAAGGTTCGACTCCAGGCAACAACATTTTTCTATAATTACGTAAAATAGAAAAATGTTGTTGCCTGGAGTAAGGGGTATCGCTACGGTTATTATTACTAACCGTTGTAATATTATAACCCTTGCTCTTTCCGGAGTAGAGAACATTCTGGCCATAATGATTTAAAATTTTCTCCGTTTTTCAAAAAATATCGTTCCAGAATATCAACCATTTACAAGTTATCATCATTGCAAGCATTAAACTATCAGACTTTTCATCTTCAACCTCATCTATAAATAGACAACTTTACATTTCTTCAAAATATATTCTTCGTAACGATGAGTTCTACAAATGAGAATGCTAGAAACATCACCAATAAGGAACGTCATGCGCTAATTGAGGAGGTCCAACCAGCGGCCAACGTCAGGGATGCCTTAAGGGTGAGGAAGGATAAGAAGAAGAAGAAGAAGAAGATGAAGCAGAAAAAGATAAAGAAGAAAAGGAGGACTGTTTATTATGATTCCGATGAGGGGAGTGAGGAGAGATGTCTGGATTATGAAGATGCATTTGCAACTATGTGATCTGACATTGATAAATATATGTAATATGATTATCCATGTACTCTTCTTAATGGAATCTTAATAAAATGTTATTTTATATATGCTCATCTCTTACAGTTTTATTTTTAAAGTTATATATACTATTCTCTTGCACTTAAAAACACTAACAAAAGAAATAAAATATATGTTTAAAAGAAAAACGATGATGAATTTTGAGTTTTGAGGTTAAATCCCCGTAACACTAATAAAAGAAATAAAATATATGTTTAAAATATAAAAATATGACAAAAAATATAGTTGTCGGGAATCGAAACTTGTTACATGTATTACAACGGTGTTTTAATACAAGCGTGTTTAAAATGTAAAAATATGGAAAATAAATGTAGTAGCTGGAAATCGAAGCTTGTTACACAGCTTGTATTACAACGGTTCTTTAGTACAACCGTCGTTAAATATGGCGTTATAAATTTTTTAGCCTATTACAACGGTGTGATACGAATCCGTGGTAAACCTGGCGTCGTTAAATGGGCTTTTTGTAGTAGTGCCTGTTTTCAAATGCCTCCCTGAAGGTTCTTCTTTTTGTATTTTGCAGTCCTTCAGCGACATTCAAAACATAATATCCAAGGCTAGCATAACCGTCCCTTTGAGATGCGACAATAACCCTTCTTACCTTATCATGAGTCAAATGATAATCAGAGATCTCTGTAACCGTTCCCTCACTACTGCTAGCATCCATAGTAGGAAACTCCACCTTAAACTGAGTTTTCTCCGTTATAGTTTATGACAGGCTTCTCCCTTGGTTTTCGCTATTCTCCCTATAAAGAAAATATCTACCAACCAAGTAAGTTGTTTTAACCTCGGCTCTTCCCCAATAACTCAATAACAATTCAGCGGTAACATGCATTTTTATCCCTTGATTTCTGCAAAATTCATTATACTCCTATGAAACTTTCTCAAGGCATTCATAACGCCTTAAACTCAAATCCCATAGTTCTCCCTTGTCATGAAAGTTTGCACTAGTTAACGATGATTGAATAACAACATGTGAACCTTCTAAAATATATAGACCACACATTTTATACCCTTTAGCAATAATCAATTCATCACGCGAAATCTTCAACACTCCATGTTCAACTCTCATACAATAGCCTAGATCATCAAACATACTTATAGATAACAAATTTTGCCTGAGTTCTGGAACATACCTCACATTGTGAATAAGAAGTTCATGATCATTAAACATTTTAAATCTGACCGTACCAATACCATGAACCTTGCATGCCTTATTATCACCAAGGCGAACTACTCCACCTTGCACCATCTTCAAAGTTTCAAAGTATTCTATTCTTGGACACATGTGATAAGAGCAACCTGAGTCAATGACCCAACTATCTTTAGTTTCCAAACTAGATACTACTAGTTCAACCGATATCCTCATAACTTTCCTCACCCAAGGCAACTGCAGCTTGAACAAAATCTTCATTGACCTTTCTCTCAAGACAATCCCTTTTAAAGTGAGTGATTTTCTGACAATTAAAACACTTTACCTTTGACTTGTCAAACCTCTTTGACTTGGACATCCCTTTACGCCCACCTCCTCCTCTTGACACATTTAATCCTTCACCACTATCTTCAATCTTCAAATCTTTCGGCTTTGACAATTCTTTGGATTTCACCTCCGTCTGGACTTCATCCAAATTAATAGTATCTTCCCTACCATAAAGAAGGACATCCTTAAAGTGCTCAAAGGATACGGGTAATGAACTCCACAAAAGCACAACCTTGTCCTCATCATCAATCTTCACATCATTATTCTGAAGAACATCAATAATCTTGTGAAATTCTGTAAGCTGCTCAACTATGGATTTGTTCTCCACCACTTGGAATGAATAGAGTTGTTGTTTCAGACACAACCTGTGAGCCAAAGACTTTGTCAAATATAATGATTCAAGTTTTGTACACATAGCAATCGCAGTTTGCTCCCTGGCGACTTCTCTTAAATCTAATCCCCGAGGCATGAGATAATGGTACTCTTGGCCTTATCCACCATCTCGGTCTTCTGTACCTGTGTAAGCCCTGCAGGCATCAATGCTTCACTCTTCAAAGCATCGATACACTTCTCTTGAAATAAAATTCCTTGCATCTTAATTTTCCACAACCCGAAGTCGTTGTTACCGAAAAATTTCTCGATCTCCCATCTAACCATGGTGCTCACATGTAAACAATACCCCTTTGCTCCACGCTCACTGCACCACTTGTTGTGAACTACGACAACATTCAATATAAATTTGTGAGGCAAAGAACAGTAGCAACCAAAATAAATAGTCTACAGCAATAATATTCCGTACACAAATAATATAACAGAATAAGGCGAGAAAAAGACGAAGGTTTGTTTACCCAGTTCGATCAAACGATCTACTCTAGAGGAGAGAGCAGCTCTCCAATTCACTATACTCAAAAAGTTGTTACAAGAGATTACAAATGAGTTTTAAGAAAATAGCCTTCAGAGTTCCCAAGAACAAACCCCTATTTTCTACCGAAGTGTTTCCCAATCTCTCCAACTCTCAATATATGAATCACTCAAACCCAAGATGTTTAGAAGTATTTCCCAATCCCCTTTGATAACTCCAAACGTTTCCCAAAAACCTTTGTCTTTCTAAGTTTTTTCTTGGAATTCCCTAAACCGTTATTTCTCTGTTTTTTTTTCTTCCTAATGTTCTAAAATTGTCACAATCTAACAACAGAAGAGATACATATTTATAATAGCCAAAATCCACCAAATCCATAACAAATCCAAAACATATCTCATTAATGGTTAGAATAAAAGATATTATTATAATCTTATAATATCTCTCAAATATTATAAATATTTTATAATATCTCTTAGAATATTATAAATATATATCTTATAATATCTCTTAGAATATTATAAATATATATCTTATAATATCTTTTAGAATATTATAAATATCTTATAATATCTTTTTATATTAATTTTTTTTTTTTGATAAGCAACTTCAATAATATGAGATTAAGGAAATCTCAGACCAAAGAACTACAACCCCCAATAAACGCTAAACAATTACAAGAAATCAAAAGGGAACTTAAACCAATCATACAAACTACACTTCTTACTATCGTCTTTACCTAGAATCATCCAACTCCACGAGTAGATTTTGATATCATTAACAATATCATCAACATCTAGCAAGGAGTCATTAAACAAAATATTGTTCCTAGCTCTCCAAATAAACCAACACGCTATGAACCAAATTGAGCTAACTTTATCCGCTTTACAACGACCTCTAAGGCTCAAATTCCAAACGTTAGCATGACTGCAACTGTTAAATTCCAAAAAATGACTAATATCCACCCACTCGAATAACTTATTCCAAACCACCAAAGATTTAGGGCACAAGAAGAATAAATGAGAAGCATTCTCTAAGTGACGAAAACAAAACACGCACACCGTATCATGCTCGTTAACGATTATCCTCCTATTAAGCAAATTAGACCTTGTAGGAAATCTATCAAAAACCAACCTCCAATTAAAAATTAGAACTTTCAAAGGGGCGGTCGACTTCCACAAAACCTCCAGATACTCAGCTGTATTAGCTCCAATAACCAAGCCAGAAGAAGGATAAGCCAAAGAGGAATAATAAGAGAAAACCGAGAACATACCATTGTCGTTAAGAGACCATCGCTAAACATCCTGCACTTCTTTTTTAACAGGAAAGGAATCCAACAACTTACAGCATTCATACCACTCAAAATCAAGAAGAGGATCTGCGAAATCCACCGAATCAATCACATTCCACTGCCACTTCTCCCCGAGATCCAATGACACATCTCGCTAACCGTCGACAGCTTACTTCTGCAGGTCTGGTACAAGTTCGGAAATTTAATCTTCAACGGTAAGTTATCAATCCATGCCGCCTGCCAGAAAGCAACACCAGAACCGTCACCTAAAGAAACATCCATAAAGTTACAGAAATTATCACAATGCTCGGTTACAGAAATCGACAGCAAATCCTTCATCCACAACGAGTCCGTCTTAAGGCTACCAACATCATCAAAAGACTGCACCTTCATGCCCAGATGGCCGTATCTAAAGTTAAGAAACTTCCTCCAAATTTTGTTCCCGCCACTTTGGAACTTCCAAAGCCACTTAGCAAGCAGCGCACGGTTGAAACGGCCAACATGTTTAATCCCAAGACCTCCCTGACCCTTAGGTTTACAAACAGAGTTCCAGGAAATCCAAGACACAAAACTCTTATTGGAATTGCCCGCCCACAAAAACCTACGTTGGATAGCTATGAAGTCCTTCACCACTTTCTTGGGAGCTTTGTAGAAAGTCAAATGGTGGATAGGGAGATCCACCAGAACCGAATTAATGAGGGTAACTCTACCACCCATAGACAAGTTCCGGCCGGACCAGAAATTTAGTCGGTTCCTCAAGGTCGACAACATCTGATTCCAAAAAGCATAACGACGATGGTTACCACCCACTGAAAGGCCAAGAAATCTGAAGGGAAGACTCCCTGAGTTGCAATGCAGAAACATTTCAGCCGCTGAGAGTAACGCCTGGTCAACCCCAATCCCGTAAAGACAGCTTTTCGAAAAATTAATTTTAAGACCAGAAATCAATTCAAAAGCTCTCAAAATAGCCTTGAAAGCCCAAAAGTTAGTAACCGACCCATCTCCTATCAGTAATGTATCATCAGCGAACTGCAACAAGTTGGGCGAAGAGTTCCCGTTAATTTTGAAATCTGAAAGCATATTGCCAATGGAAGTTTTTCTCACCAAGCTGGCCAGACCTTCAGCTGCTATGGCAAACAAGAAATGGGCAAGGGGATCACCCTGTTTCAAACCCCTACCAACTTTGAAATCTTTCAAAGGGCTACCGTTGATGAGAATCGACACGTAACTATTGAAAACAGATCCTCGAATCCATTTAAGCCAATTGCTGCCAAAACCCATCTTAATAAGCATGTCTTCAAGGTAGGACCAGTCCACGCAGTCATAGGCCTTAGCAAAATTAAATTTAAAGAAAACACAATCCTTCTTGAACCGTTTCGCATAATCTGCAATTTCACTGGCCAAGAGGACACCATCAAATATCTGGCGACCCGGAATAAACGCATATTGAGAGGGAGAGATAAGTTTATGGATTATCTTGCCCAGTCTGCAGGCCAGCACCTTAGAAATAATCTTCAGAACGCAACTAACCAAACGTATTGGCCTGAACTCTTCAAAATATTGAGGATTACTTATCTTCGGAACCAATGAAATAAAAGACGAAGCAAACAACTTAGGGAGGAAATCAGTTTTAAAGAATTCCAGAACACAATTCGTGAAATCCTCACCAACAAAATCCCAACAAGATTTGATGAACTTAAAATTAAACCCATCCACACCAGGGCACTTGTTGCCATCACAATTAAAGACTGCCTCTTTCACTTCTGCAGCACTGAAATCAACTTCAAGGATAATTATATCTGATTCTTCCAAACAAGCAACATTGAGAGAATCACTTCTAAACTTCTATGATCTCCAAATTAATATAAAATATTGTAACATTAATGAATGAATCAATGAACTGAATCAACCGAGCTCGATATCCGTGAACCGCTCGGACCCGACTATTTTTGGCTTCCTGGTTTTTGGTAATCTCAAAACATGTTTTCTATTTCTTCGTCGACAAAGGTTTTAAAGTATACTTCAACAATAATTAAAAATTATAATTTAATAAAATTAAATATATTGTCTACAAGATTGGGATAACTAATTATATTAACTAAATCGTAAATAAATTTTCTGTAAACTAGTCAAAAGAATAGACGTATGGAGTGAGTTTTCCTTTGCATAGTCTTGTTTTTATTTATTATTATGTAGAATCCAGTCTTTTTTTACTAATAGAATGCATAGTCTTATTTTATGATGATTAATAAGAAATCTTAATTTATTCAAACATTGATTTGTTATTCTACATGCTCATTGTAATCGAATAGACGGTAGCTTCCAAGAAGAACAATGCTAACATGTGACGTACGTACGCAAGTTGTAAAGTACATAATATATATATATATATATATATATATATATATATATATATATATATATATATATATATATATATATAGAAATATATATATTAAATCCAATGCATCAAATATTATAACAACACATCATCAATTATAATTCTAACACATCATCAATTATAACTCTAAATTTACCATATCATTTTATAGTCCTATGTGACACATTTCAAAACTCATTTTTATCTTATACTTCTACAAATTGGAAGTCACGAGTTCGAACCCTCGTAAAGACGGAATAATATTCCATTTTGATAAAATTGATCTATAAACCAATCATTAATCCAACTATGTATAATCCCTTAAATGAAAAATATTCTCTCATATTTCAAATATAAAAGAGATGTGGAAATTCAAATACAATAAAATATTTGTTGTATTCCTGAAATTATAGTAATAAAAGTAACACTTGAAATAAATATTTTTAATCTTAGAGTAGTTCTTCCATAATTTTCATGTATAAGTCACTTTAAACTTATTTAAAATATAACATAGTATGAAACAATTTTTTACGATGTCTATATACTTTACTACTATATTTTTTATATAATATCAAATAATAAACTAATGACAAATAACAAAATACTACACAAAAGAGATAAGAGAACTCAAACACAATAAAATTTGTTTTATCTTATTTTGGACAAAATGGTGTAACAAGCCAATCATTACTCCAACTCCAACTATGTATATTCCCTTATATTAAGAATATTTCTCTCAAATTTCAAAAATAAAAGAGATGTCAAAATCCAAACACAATAATTTTTTTTTTGTTTTCCTAAAATTATAGCAATAAAAATAGCACTTGAATTAAATGGTTTTAATCTTAAAGTAGTTCTTACACAATTTTCAAATATAAGTCACTTTAAATTTTAAAAAATAATATAGTATGCAACAATCTTATAAAGTTCGACAAAATAGACATACATTTTAAAAAGTTCTTGAAAGTTTTATTTGATAATAATTATAAATAAACTTTTAATTTTATTTAACACTAAAAATAAATACATATATTTAACAAATTAAAGTAAAATATCTTTATAAAAGATAAGTGCAAAAAAAAAACATGAGAATCAAAACAAAACAAAAAAATCACTTTATAGATATGTTAGTTTGCAAACCTAATTTTTGGATATCACTCTCAATTTACACGCATGTATTTTCTTTTCAAATGAAATGTATATTTGTCTATGTGATTAATTTATATTATTGTCTCTATTATAATTCGCAAAAAAAAATTGTAATATAAATTTAGTAATCATATTTTGTCAACACCAACTCTTTGTATATTTAAAATTCAATAAAAAAAATGAACAAGTTAATTTACAGCCACGCATCGCGCGTGTCTTAATCTAGTTGGCATACTGTATTTATTTATTTTAAATGGAAAAACAATTATTTTAACATCGGATTCTTTTCCACGCATCTATTAAGAAATAGAAAGGAAAGTTATGTCAACGTAAACATGAGACCCTATAAACAATGACTTGCTACAATTATGCTCGTAATTTAAAAAAAAATATCATAAACGATGACTATTTGTTTGGTAGTTTAAAAATAAACAATGACTTGAATAAAGGCCAAATTAAAATATTGATCATTTTTTATAAATAAAATTGGGATTAAATATTTTTGTTGTCCTCCTAAATATTTCAAATTTCGTTTTTAGTCCCTCAAAATATTTCTTTTAATGAATGGTCCTCCTAAAACTTTTCATCCACACTTTTGATCTCTAATACTAAATCGTCGTTAAAACAGACGCTAATTCAGTAGCTAAGTAATAAATTGTCGTTAAAACCGTCGTAAAGTGGTAAAAATCGTCGCTAAGTTGCAGGAGGCACTACTACAAAAAATACCTTCGGTAACACAATATTACCCCGACCATTTATCCACCGTTGTCATATCTCATTTTTTACGTGCATGTTTTTATTTTATTAAGAAACTTTTCATCACGGTTCCTTTAAAGAACCGTTGTCATATAATTTAGGTGACAAGCTTCGAATCCCAGCATCAACTTTTTTCATTTTTCCAATAAAAATAAGCGTGTTTCCTTAAAATTTATTTTTATTTAAAAATTGAAAGTATAACAACTACGGGTTTTCAATCAACTGTGGTTATATGTTTCATATTTCACTACGGTTGGATCTTGCAACCATTGTGAAATTGTTTCCCCCAAAAGTAAAACATAACAGGTGCTTTATTCCTTTCATAACACACATGGAGCCCTAGCGAACTAGACGACAACGATAACGAAATCTTCACCATCCTCTTCGAAAAATCATTTATGGAAGCAAAACTTTCACAATTTTCTTCGAATATCTGGTACATTAGCTCTCTCTCTCTCTCTCTCTCTCTCTCTCTGACGCTTCGGAATGTTTAGGTTCGTCGCGATTTTGTGAATCAATGGTTACTGGTTTCTTTCATGAATCAATGGTTTTTGTTTATGTTCTTCGAAATTTTAATGTGTATTGTTCTGATTAGTGTGCTTTCATGTTTTATTCATATTAACTGAATATGCTTTATTTTTTGTGTGCGTAGCATTAATGTGTCGTACACAATAGTATTTTTATATAAATTTTAGAATTTGGTATAGATCGTAGTTATATGAAAGCTGATAGATTAGGTCCAGTGTGTGAGAAATGAGTTCTTGAATTCCTTCAATTTGCCGATAAAAATGTTACAATAATGGTATCTTTTATTGTCCTTGTGTTGTTTGCGGAATATCAACAAACTGTCGAAAAAAAATATTCTATCTCCTATGATGTGATGGAATATTTCAAATTATACAACATGGTTATGGCATGGAGAAGTGGATAATAATCAAAATGAGACGTCACAAATGGCTGAAGATATGGATGATCGAATAGAAGATATGATCCGTGATATGGGAGAATCGTCTTATATGAAAGCCCATATTTATGATAATTTATGCGGCGCCAAAGATGCGCCTTTATATAAGAACTGCACCAATTTTACACGATTGTCTGTGTTGTTAAAATTGTTTAATCTAAAGGCAAAAAATGGAAGGTCGGATAAAAGTTTCACATAAATACTTGATTTGTTGATATAAATGCTACCAGAAGATAACAATTTTTTAAATCGTTGTTAGGAGGCCAAGAAGATATTGTGTCCAATGGGTTTGGAGTATTTCAAAATACATGAATGCCTAGTGATTGCATATTATACAAGAAAGAGTATGAAAATTTGTATCAATGTCCAGTATGTGATGAGTCGCGCTACAAGTTGAAGAACAACAATGGTGATGACAATGATAATGTCAGTAAGAAGCGTCCTCCTGCTAAAGTGTTGTGGTACTTGCTAATAATTTCAAGGTTGAAGAGACTTTTTGCTAATGCAAATGATGAAAAGAATATAAAATGGCATGCAGACGAAAGAAAATGTGATGGAAACATTCGCCATGTAGCTGATTCTTTGCAATGGAAGAAATTGATTCATTGTTTTGGGATTTTGGCCTTGAGCCAAGAAACCTTAGGCTTGGGCTTTCCACGGATGGAATGAACCATTTTGGTTATATGAGTACTAAACATTCCTTCAGGAATGTTCTTCTCACGATTTAAAACCTATCTCCTTGGTTGAGCATGAACGCAAGTATATGATGTTAAGTATGATGATTTTTGGACCAAGACAACTTGGAAACGACATAGATGTTTATCTAAGTCCATTAATTGAAGATTTAAAAATTTTGTGGGAGAAAGCTGTTGGCGTTGATGATGCATATTCTGGTGTAAAGGTTAAGATGCGTGTAATGTTATTTTGCACAATCAACGACTTACTTGCATTTGGAATCTGATACCTGTTTTCACCAACTTGAATTTGTAAATGAAATTCTGGTACCAGACGTGTGATGTTAAGGTGCGATGTCACAACAACACACTCTGCACAATGGACAACAATAACAGTAAATAAATCAACACAATGATTTGTTCACCCAGTTCGGTCTAACTACCTACGTCTGGGGGCTACCAAGCCAGGGATGAATTTCACTACTTGTAGAATTAAATTACAGACTCAACAACCCAGTTGACAATCTCCTAATCTTAATTCCTACTAGTGACTTTCTACCTAAGAAACCACTTAGATATGAGAACACTACTCAATCCCTAAAACCACTCAAAGAACAACCTCTTTGAGAACCCTTGATTCTGCTTCACAGCTTTGATCAAGTAATACAACTCTCTTTGCTTCACAGCTTTAGAGAGGACAGAATATGACACAACAATTCACCCTAGAATTCTGGTTATACACCTTGTACAAAATACTCAAGACACTCAGCCTCTGCTCTTGATCTTCTCCCCGTATTTCTGTACTTTTTCCTTTGGTCTTGTGCGCTTTATATAGCACCTTGAATTGGACTTGGACTTGTCACAATATTTGATCAGATTTGTTAATTAAAACTGAATCTTCAAAACAGATTTTATCCCCAAAATCTTTTTAAATCTTCAACCTTTTAATTCTCCAACAGACCTGCAATCAAATCTCCCATGTAACAGAAAATATCTATCCCAAGATATTCTCATCCAATGAGTCAACCACTCTCCACAATTCCAGCTAACACGCGTGCCCTAATAACATCACAAAACCTGATGTTATTAATTCTGCAGATCTAATGTCACAACATCGCCATGTGACATCAGACATCCACTTAAACAACTTAACACAACCCAGTGTTTAGCACAATGTTGTGACATCAAGCCCATGACATCAAACATTGTTAACCTTCACAAACTTAGTACAGCCCAGTACTAAGACTCATTAAACATTGTTAACCTTCACAACTTAGTACAGCCCAGTACTAAGATTCAATGTTGCAACATCAACACCATGACATCAACATTGAACACCTTGTTGTTTTACCAAAATTCCAGCCAATCCAGGAACTTACAATCTCCCCCTTTGGCTAATTTTGGCTAAAACACCCTCTGAACCCTCAGAGTCTTCAGCAGCAGAAAATCTTCAGTAATTTGAACTCTTTATCAGCAGCAGTTTGACAATCTTCATAGTCTTCATCACTTGATCTGCTGCAGCACCATCTTTATTATTGACAACAGCCAATTGGTGCTCCCCCTTAAAAACATGAACCAGCATCACATCTGTTCAGTAGCTCACAATGTGCAGCACTTCTCCCCCTTGATGTCTGCCTGGCTGCACTCTTCAAATGCTATGATATCTTCACTAGCAGCTCAGTCTAAACTCCCCCTCAATAACTGTATTTCTGCATCACAACTAGCATCACTTGACCTTCTTTGATACTCTTGACTCTCTTGGCTATTTCTCCCCCTTTTTAGCCACAATTTGACAAACCTCAACAAGTAAGTCCTATGACACCCTTTGCTGCAAAATCCATGGACAAGTACTCCCCCTGTCATGATTAACAAATGCTCTAGATGAATATGAACATTTGAGCACACTTGCTGAGCACATTCATTTTGGTACCACTGTCCCTTTTTCCACAGACAGTCATTCCCTATCATAATCTTCATCTTCAGACTTCCTGATCAACTTCAGTCTTCTCTACATTCTCCATCCAAGGCAAACCTTCTACTTCATCATTCTCCCGTATGACTATGCAGATGCTCCTTAGATATAATGTAAGCACTAAGCTTCAGATCCAGAACAAAGACATCCTTCACCAAGGATACTCTTGAGACTCTTGACACCAGGGTATTACATATGCTCGACTACTGGATTTACTATCAAAATAATCCAAACTCAACACTGTGTCACAAACTCCATAAATTCTCATCTTACTTAAAAGCTTTACTGAGATCCAGACTCTTCAAGAGATAATGATCAGATCACAATACCTCTACCATTACATCCACCAGTAGTTATTGATACTAGTGAAGTCTTCAAAATCAGTAGAAACTTCACATTCTAATTCACATAAACAGAAACACTTCTTCCACATGACCAATCTTAATCATCTTCTAGATATAACCACAAGCAAACGTGATGTTACAACATCTTTTGGGACATCAGCTTCACCATCCAAAGGACTCATTGCACAAAGAAGTTCTTCAAGAAGCTCCCAAAAAAAACACAGTCAGAGCAGCTTAGTCAGGTTAACATACACACCTGAATACCATAAGTTCCCACACCCTCTCTGAACCATATCCTAGCAAACTCAATCATATCCAGAGTATCTATACCAAATTCTTTTTCCAGAACATACTTCCACCATTTTATGAAAAGCACAGGAATGTTATCTAGTATGGCCTTTTGAATTTTCTCAGAAGTTCTAACACCAACGACTTCCTTTATTTGAGAGATATCCTGGACATTTTCATCATACTTATCTCTGACCTTCCTATTTCTGGAAGAGATGAACACTTTACTCCTGGATTTTGTAGTACCATCCACATAGATCTTCTGCTTATCAGTTCTCATCTTTGGAGGTGACTCAATAGCTTTCCTCTTCCTTGATTTCAGTCGTTTAGCAACCCTATGAACCACTTTTGCAATTAGTTCATCATCACTCTTCTTTATTTTAAGGCTAGAAGTACCTTTCTTGACTTGAGATGTTTTAACATCAGCTCTAGCATCTGTATCTACCAACCTACGGATTGTCAACTTGTGAAATTTTTCTTCTGAACTATAGGAGTCATTAGTCAGGTTGTCATCTTTCTTGGCCTTGTAAGTATTCAGCTCCCAACACTTCCTAAGGTCACAGCTTTTGATCCTTCCATCAGCATTGTTGACTCCTTCATCTTGCTCATATAACTGACTACTCAAGTTGGCTTTTAACACATCATCAATCTTAGGAGTACCAGCACCATAAGTCATTAACCCAGATTGACTTTTCACCATACTTTCACACTTGATGTCACCATCTAATGTTACATCATTGACTTTATCATCACCAGACTGGCTTTCAGTTTGAGGAATCCACTGATAGCAATTGTCTTTAGATCTTGCCCTAGTCATTACAGCCCCACCCTTCTCATTAGTTACAACACATTTATCTTTGGTATAGCTGACTAAGCAACCATCATCACATAATTGGCTGATGCTTATCAGATTTGCATTCAAACCATTGACAAGATAGACATTGTCAAGTTCAGGTCCTTGTACTTTTCCAATACCTTCAACAACTCCTTTATTCCCCTTACCAAAAATAACTTCAAGAGAGGGGCAAGGGCTAAATTCAGCAAACATAGATCTATATCCAGACATGTGTTTGGAACACCCACTGTCAAAATACCATGTTCCTTCTTTAAAATCTTTGTCAGCCATGTGAGCCAATAAGCACTTCACCTTCTCCTTAGGACCCATTGTTTAACAACTTTGGGCCTGTACTCTCTCCATCTGTTTTGAGGCTGAGGGTATCCATGCAGCTTGTAGCAAGAGTACTGCATATGTCCAAACCTTCCACAATAAAAGCATCTCACCCTTTCATCTCTGAATCTTCTGCCATGATGAGATTGCTTAGGCTGCCATCCATAATGTGGTCTCCTCCTACCATAACTGGCATGCCTTCTATTTTGCTGGTATCTTCTTCCATAAGGAGGCTGAGAATGCTGTTTCCTGGATTGTCTCCCATGATGGTGTGGCTTTTTTCTTCCATAGATATGAGGAACAGCATTGGTGTAACCATACCCCTGATATTGAGACACCTGATAAGACATGTGCTGTTTGAACTGAGCAGCTTGCATGCTCTTGTGGTGTTGTGGGGGCATATACTGACTAGCTCCTTGTGGCTGCTTTCTCTTCTGATTAGGACCAGTCTTCTTCTTAATCTTAGGTTGTGAAACATCAGCTTTCTTAGGTGTAGGACCCTGCTTCTTTGGCTGATGTTGAGACAAAGGTTGTGACACTTCCTTTTTTGAACCTGAAGTGCTTGCTTCTGAAGTTCCCTTATCCTCAGTCACATAACCTATCCCAGCTTTGTCTCCAGCAGCTTTTTCTGACTGTAGTATCTTGTCAAGAGTGGTTGTCCCACTGTTCAACATTCTAACTGATTTAGTCATATGATTAAGATGAGCTTTGACACATAAGACTTCTTTTTCCAATTCAGCTTTGTCATTCTCTAGCTGAGCAATCTGTTTCTTCTGTTGATTCCTCTCCTGACATAGTTCAACACTCTTTAAGCACAACCCTTTGTAGGTTGAAGCTAGCTCATCATAAGTGACTTCTCCATCACTATCATCATCAGGTTCAACAATTCCTGTCAAAGCTGTAACATGCTTTGCTGACTCAATTTCACTTTTACTATCAGAATCAGACCAGGAAACTGTCATGCCCTTCTTCTGCTTCTTCAAGAATGTGGGACATTCTTTCTTGACATGTCCATACCCTTCACATTCAAAGCACTGAACTCCTTTATCTTGGGCAGTCTTCTCTTCATCCTTCTCTTTTGCCTTGCTGTTTTCAGATGAGATGTTCCTGACATTAGGCCTGGAGTTATTGTTCATCCACTTGAACACTTTGTTGAACTGTCTTCCCAACATAACTATGGCTTGAGACAGATCCTCCTGAGACTCATCATCTGTAACTTTCTTAACTTCTGCAGGAGTGGAAACCAAGGCTATACTTTTGGGCTTCTTTTCAGGTTCTTCCTCATTCAAACCAAGCTCAAAAGTTTGAAGAGATCCAATGAGCTCATCAACCCTCATCTTGCTGATGACTTGTGATTCTTCAATGGCAGTTACCTTCATCTTGTACTTCTTAGGAAGAGACCTCAGGATTTTCCTTACAAGCTTTTCTTCTGACATCTTTTCTCCAAGGGCACTGGATGCATTAGCCAGCTCAAGCACACTCATATGGAAGTCATGGATAGTCTCCTCTTCCTTCATCTTCAGACTCTCAAACTTCGATGTTAGAAGCTGAAGTCTTAACATCTTAACTCTAGATGTTCCTTCATAAGTGGCCTTCAAAATATCCCATGCTTTCTTAGCAACCTCACATGTATTAATTAACCTGAAAATATTCTTATCCACTCCATTGAAGATTGCATTTAAAGCTTTGGATTTTCCAAGGGCAATCTCATCTTCTTCCTTGGTCCATTCTTCTTCCGGCTTCAGCTTTGAGGTGCCCTCTTTATCTTTGCTAGCATCATCTTTTTCAAACACCACAGGAGCTTTCCATTCTTTAATGACAGCCTTCCAAGCTCTGCTGTCCAATGACTTTAAGAAAGTAGTCATTCTAGGCTTCCAATACTCATAGTTTGAGCCATCCAATATAGGTGGTCTGTTGACAAATCCTCCAACCTCTTTGTCCATCTTCACACCAGAAAGTATCTTCCCCAGATCTCACCCAGAACCAGACAGGATGCCTGCTCTGATACCAATTGAAATTCTGGTACCAGACGTGTGATGTTAAGGTGCGATGTCACAACAACACACTCTGCACAATGGACAACAATAACAGTAAATAAATCAACACAATGATTTGTTCACCCAGTTCGGTCTAACTACCTACGTCTGGGGGCTACCAAGCCAGGGATGAATTTCACTACTTGTAGAATTAAATTACAGACTCAACAACCCAGTTGACAATCTCCTAATCTTAATTCCTACTAGTGACTTTCTACCTAAGAAACCAGTTAGATATGAGAACACTACTCAATCCCTAAAACCACTCAAAGAACAACCTCTTTGAGAACCCTTGATTCTGCTTCACAGCTTTGATCAAGTAATACAACTCTCTTTGCTTCACAGCTTTAGAGAGGACAGAATACGACACAACAATTCATCCTAGAATTCTGGTTATACACCTTGTACAAAATACTCAAGACACTCAGCCTCTGCTCTTGATCTTCTCCCCGTATTTCTGTACTTTTTCCTTTGGTCTTGTGCGCTTTATATAGCTCCTTGAATTGGGCTTGGACTTGTCACAATATTTGATCAGATTTGTTAATTAAAACGGAATCTTCAAAACAGATTTTATCCCCAAAATCTTTTTAAATCTTCAACCTTTTAATTCTCCAACAGACCTGCAATCAAATCTCCCATGTAACAGAAAATATCTATCCCAAGATATTCTCATCCAATGAGTCAACCACTCTCCACAATTCCAGCTAACACGCGTGCCCTAATAACATCACAAAACCTGATGTTATTAATTCTGCAGATCTAATGTCACAACATCGCCATGTGACATCAGACATCCACTTAAACAACTTAACACAGCCTAGTGTTTAGCACAATGTTGTGACATCAAGCTCATAACATCAAACATTGTTAACCTTCACAAACTTAGTACAGCCCAGTACTAAGACTCATCAAACATTGTTAACCTTCACAACTTAGTACAGCCCAGTACTAAGATTCAATGTTGCAACATCAACACCATGACATCAACATTGAACACCTTGTTGTTTTACCAAAATTCCAGCCAATCCAGGAACTTACAGTGAAAATACGGTTTACCTTAGGCATCAGAAATTTTAAAACCCAATCATCCTTATCGTAGATTGCGGAAGGCTTTTAACGGAGAGCAGGAGTACGAACATGCTCCTAAAACTTTAACTGGCGATGAAGTTTATCAACTACAAGAATACCTTAATGTTGTGTTTGGAAAGAATAAAGACGGTCCCGTTGAGAGAAATATTAGGAAAAAGAGATTGATTTTCTTTGAGCTTCTATACTAGTCTAGTCTTGATATAAAAACTTGCCTTGATGTGATGCATGTGGAGAAAAATGTGTGTGATGGTTTGATAGGAACATTTATAACCATTCCAGGAAAGATTAAAGATAATAAGAGTTCCAGTTTAGATATGGTGGCGATGGGTATTAGACAACAGTTGGCTCCAGAAGATAGAGGAAACATATTTTATTTGCCTCCGGCATGTCACACTCTATCTAAAAAGGAAATGAAAAGTTTTTGAGAGTGTTTGCAAGGTATCAAAGTTCCCCAAGGTTACTCTTAGGACATCAAGAAACTTGTATCAATGATAGATCTCAGGTTAATTGGGTTAAAACCTCATGATTGTCATGTCTTGATGCAACAACGTCTACCAGTGGCTATCTGTGGCATCCTTCCAAAAAATGTAAAAGTAACTATAACTAGATTGTGTTTATCCTTCAAAGGTATATGTAATAAAGATATGGATTTCAAAAAATTAGATGAATTATAAGAAGAGGCTGCAATAATATTGTGTCAATTGGAGATGTATTTTCCTCCATCATTTTTTGACATTATGGTTCACTTACTTGTTTATCTAGTCAGAGAAATCAGGTTTTGTGGTCAAGTTTATTTAAGGTGGATGTATCCTATAGAGAGATATATGAGGATATTTAAAGGATATACGAAGAATCATCACCAACCGAAAGCTTTGATCGTTGAAAGGTACGTCACAGAAGAAGCTGTTAGGTTTTTTCAAACTATTTGTCGGAAACAGAGTCAATTGGAGTTCTAAAGTCTCGTCATGCTGACATATTTGATGGGACAGGTACTCAAGGTTTAAATGTTAAGTCAATGAGTCGGAATGTAGTTCTTGAAGCACATTTCTATATATTGAATAATCTTAGTGTAGTTGAACCTTACATAGAAGAACACAACAGTTATAATGAAAAAATATCCCCGAATGCATGACAAGTGGTTGTTGACATAACATAACAAGAAATTCATAAGTAGGTTTAATAAGAGTATTTCTAATGATGATGGTGCATCCGAGACACTTTAATGCTTTTCGTACATACCAAAACTTACTATGATAACTTGGACGACATACGCCATTCATAATTATTCCTTTTATACAAAAGCAAAAGATGATGGTAGTACAATGCAAAATAGTGGAGTTATGGTTGATGTCGAATCCATGTATTTCTCTAGTTCGAAAGATAAGAATCCTATTTTGGCAACCACCGCGTCATTGAGGAGATTTTTTAGATTGGTTATTTTACTTTCGAAGTTCCTTTACTTAAATGCAAGTAGGTCCCCAATAACAATGGTGTACAAATTGATGAGTTGGGATTCACAAGGGTTGACCTTGGCAAGGAAACTTTTAAGACAGAACCATCCATCATGGCTACTTAAGTGAAACAAGTTTTTGTATGTGAAAGACCCTGCAGACTTATCGGGGAAATGGTCAATTGTTATCAAAGGAAAACACATTCCTCATAGTGATGATGAAAGTTTTGATATTTTTGTCGCTCTTTCTTATGCAACACAAGTTCCTAATTCATATGAAGAAGTTGATAGAAATGATGTGCATGCTATTTGTAACGATCATCAAGAAGGAACATGCGAAAATTAACAAGTAAGTATTTTATATTCTTCATTCATAATGTATTGTTTATTATAATTTCCAATGATGTTATTTAATTTTTAACAACTATTATTATTTGAAAATTATAGGTTTTAAAGTGAAGACACCAAGAGACAAGACCCCAAGACAACAAGATAGTATAATTTGATGAAATGATGTGTGCATTGTAGGTTGTTTTGTCTCAATTTTGGTTTATATGTAATATACAAGGTTTGGTTCCTAATGGAATTGTGTCATTGATGTAATACAATTTAGGTCTAATTCAATTAAAAAATGGGTGTTTTGTTGTTTATGGTATGGCACAATTCAGAAATATTCAGGTTTCAAAATTGGGAATTCTGTAAAATTGAATTTTTTTTTAAAAACACAAATAATATCACAATGGTTGTTAATTCAATCGTTGTTATAAGTAGAGCGCTATCCAGAATAATAAAACCCAAGAATGGCATTGCTGGGATTCGAACCCAAAACCTTTCAATTATTTCACAACGGTTGTTTCCATAAACCATAGTTATAAGTAGCACGCTATCTAATTTCTAACAACGATCACACGCCTATTGTGGTAACCAACATACATACAATCACACAATACCTAACAACATGCGGGCTACTGTAACTATATGTGTTTCATAACTGTTATTGTATGTGTTTTCGAAGTAGTGAGGGGCCAGAAGTGTGGATAATAAAATTTAAGAGGACCATTCTATGAAAGAAATATTTTGAGAGTCTAAAAACGAAATTTGAGATATCTAGGAGGATCACAAACATATTTAACCCATAAAATAAATATAGTTTATTGTTAGTTGAATATACAGATTATACCAATGTTTATTTCAAATATCCTACTTAACCAAAGGTCCACGATTCGAAATCATTCTTGGGCACACGACATTGTCTACCAATGCGTCGACCTCGAACTAGGTTCTCACTTTTGGAAAGAGGTACTGACCCTTGGTTGCGTATAGTCCCTAGAGACGTTCAATAAACTTAGAGCAAAACTCGGAGAGAAATATGAATATGTAACAAACTGAAGTATATATATACAATGTAATATATAAAGAAAACAAAAAAAGGCAAAAAACCTTCAGCTTCCAAAACTAGATTGGTTGTTTCTTCTGCCTTCTTTTCGAATCGACAATCTTTTGTAAGATGTCCCACTTTACCACAGTTATAGCATTTGTAGGAGTTGCAATCCTTCGCATAATGACCAAGCTTGTTACACTTGTAACATTCGATGTTGGAGTAGTTTGACCGACCACCTCTTTGACCACGTCCTCTGCCACGCCAATTTTGACGACTCGACTGTCCTCTCTCGAAGTTTCCTCTACCACTTCGACCACTGTCACGACCTCCACGGCCACGTCCTCTTCCTCGAAAGTTTTGAGAGTAGAGTACCTTTTCGTCTCTGACTGACTCCATGTTTTGATGTGCTTCCTCGACTGCTTCCTCCTTCTTTTTTATCTTACGTTGTTCGTGTGCTTCGAGAGAACCAGCGAGATCTTTGACTGAGAGCGTCGAAAGGTCCTTCGACTCTTCTATTTCACACACAATATTCTCAAATTTATCTGTTAAAGATCTCAAAATCTTCTCAACAACTCGTGCATCAGTCACCATTTCGCCATTTCTAGTGAGTTGGTTCGCCACTGTTTGTACACGCGTGATGTAGTCAGACACAGTTTCCGACTCCTTCATCTGCATCCTCTCCAATTCTCCATGAAGAGTTTGGAGTCGAACATGCTTCACTCGGTCTGCTCCTTTTAACACTTTTTCTAACGTGTCCCATGCTTCTTTCGACGTAGTCGAACCGATAATTTTTTCAAAGCCTGATTCGTCAACTGCTCAGAACAGCATGTACAGTGCCATCATATCCTTTGATCGCGTCTCTTTCAACGCCTTGTGTTGATCCGCTGTATATTCCGTAGTGTCTGTTGGTTATGAGAAACCGTCTTTGGCCACCTCCCACGCATCTAGAGACTCAAGAAGAGCTTTCATTTGAATACTCCAGTTTTCATAATTCGACTTTGTTAGTCGTGGTAGCGGCATTTGACTCATCGCGTTTGCCATTAGCTCTGATGCCAATTTATAAAAATAGAAGCACTACTTGTATATATATTACTCTCTTCTTACTGCTACAAATGAGAATACAATTAAGTCTTTATGTAGACCGAAGATACTGCTATTCTAGGAATTAAATGCAACTAAGTTCTACTAATAAACCACTAACTTCTTGGCCTTTCCACTACAAGAACTCTTGGCCTTTCAACTGACTTCTAGATTAAATACACACTTAAAATAACATTTAAAGTTTATTCAACAAGAAGTGACAGCTCCTTTTTTCCTCCAATCTAAGTATGAAGGTGGTTTACTACATGTTATCTCATCATCATCATCATCATTCACAATATCCACGGTGTCATCATCGTTCATGTTTATGTATGTTTCTTTAAACTCCTCGAAGCTCCAATCCGCAAAGTCGGTCAAACCAAAAAGAGCACTATGAGGTGAGTCTCTCTTTGCGTTAGTCTCTGTGATATACTTCAAATTTGAAACAAAAGTGGCAAATTTCTTTGACATCTCTTCTAGTTCATTGTATACTCGTCCATGATGGTTCTTCCATTGTTGGAATAGTTTTAAAACTTCATCTTCATTAGGAAATTTATCAAGTTAAAGACCTGATAGAGAGGAATCGTTATTGGTTGGGAACTCAAAATCTGAAGGTTTCTTTTTCTGAATGGCTAAGAATAAACATATGCATGCAGTGAAGATAATAAATATGAGAAATTGGTTTGAAGTGTAGGAAATCTTCATCTTTTATTAGAGTGAAGGTGAAAGATGAATCTATTTATATATATTAAATCTAATGCATCGAATATTATAGCGACTGTAGAAGCAAGCTTCACTCACATTGAGTTTTGATGAAGACAACACAACAAGCTCTCTCCAAAGATAATGTGCAAAAAGAAAGAGAATCAAGCTACATGAAGTACAAGAAGGTCAAGTTCAAGAAGATATCCTAAGTACTATCAAGTTGAATCAATTAGCTTCAAGTGTTCAAGTATCATGAAGATCAAAGGTTGAACAAAGGTATATCAATGTCATTTAAAATGCTTATACAAGTGTTCAAAAGTGTCTCAAGCATACAATATATATTGATAAAATAGTTCTCAAAATATTTCTTTAATTGGAAAAATTATTTTTCATTTTTGAACCATATTAAATCACTTTCAAATATAATCTATTGACTTGGGTAAATCAATAGATATTGTATAAAATTGATTCAAATACTTAGACAAATTTTTTAATTATTTAATTTATTTAAACATTCAGTTTTTGGTAAATTATGGGGTTTTTAACTGTCGTAATAGCACCAGAAACCGCCATAATTCACACCGTTCTGAACCAGTATTTTAAATTTTAAATTTCAAAATTATTTGGTAAAGTGTGGCGTTTTGAAACGACGTAATAGACTAAACAACCGCCACAATTTACAACGTACTGAAACAGTGTTTTCTTATTTAAAATTGAAAAATGTTTTGTTTGAATGCATCTTTTCATTATATCTTTTCATGGCATCTCTTACATCATTTGTCTTATTAAATTCAGAATTTTTCTAACCATTGCCATGACTTTTGAATGGTTGCTTTCATCAATATAAATACATGTCATTTTCAGATTAAAACTCACCTCCTAGAAATTTCATAATAAAAAATCCACTCATTCTTTTCATCTTTCAGTTATTCTTCAAGTGATCATTCAAACATATTTTTTGAGAGAAACCTTTGAATAAATTTCACACATTATCATTGTTTCATCTCATTTTATTCAAGAACACTTGTATATTTCATTTGAGTGATATTTGTTTCAAGGAGAAGATCGATCGTGAAGATTGATAGCATCATATTCTCAAGACATCAAATTTATATCAAGATTATTTTCTGTTTTACCTTGTTATCCAGGACTCTTGGAAACAAGTGAGTGTTTTGAAGAGGATTGTTCTTCATACACTTAATTACCTATAGGTTAGATAGTAAGCATCACTATTGGTGTGATTAGGCTGTACAATAATTCTAAACTATAGTGAACTCTCTTTCGTGTTGAAGGAGGAGTAGAGTACTCTCGGGCTGTGAGGGGAACCACTATAATTCTCTTGTGTCATTTTTCCTTTCCGCACTTTACTTTCAAGCACTTATCATCTAACGGAAAAATTACCAAGAACCGGTAAAAAGATCGAAGAAATTTTTAAGAACCTAATTCACCCCCCCTCTTAGGCGCATTTACACTTACAATTGGTATCAAAGCAGGTGATAGGTAACCTGTTCCTATTCGATTCAGATGGCTTCCGCAAACAATGATCTTGTATTCAAAGACGGTGGTAGTAGCAACAAGCCTTCTTTGTTTTCTGGCCAATACTTCGACTTCTGGAAAATCCGTATGAAGGCACATTTAGAAGCACAAGGAAGTGATATATGGGAGGCTGTTCAAAATGGTCCTTTTATTCCTACAACGGTTTTCAACGGAGTTGGTACGCCAAAACCACAAGCATCATGGGATGAGGATGATAAGAAAAAGGTTCTCTATGACAAAAAGGCAATAAATATTTTACAAAGTGCACTTGGAATGGATGAATTCTTCCGCGTCTCAACATGTACAACGGCCAAGCAAATATGGGACACTCTTGTAGAAACTCACGAAGGAACCGCCGAAGTCAAAAGATCCAGATTGAATACCTTAAGTCAAGAGAACGAGTTATTCAGAATACAACCAGGAGAATCAATCCTAGACTTGTAGAAAAGATTCGTGCATTTGACAAATCACTTGAATGCACTTGGTACGACTCTAACGGATGATGAACTTAATCTTAAAGTGCTTAGGTCTTTAACAAGAGAGTGGCAACCCAAAGTGACGGCGATTTCCGAGAAGAAGAGTTTATCAACGATGACATCCTCTACTCTATTCGGAAAGCTTCAAGAATATGAGACGGAACTTGGACTATTGGAGAAACGTGAGAACCAAGAAAAGAAATCCAAGAGCATTGCCTTAAAAGTTGAATCTAAAGTTGTGAAGAAAGAAGACAGTCCCGAAGAGGACGAAAACTTTATGCTCCTTGTAAAAAGACTAGGAAAATACTTCAGTGCAAAAAATAATATTGGAAACTCTAGTTCCACAAGAAGAAAGAAGTCCTCAAAGAACAAAGAAAAAGAAGCATCAATATCCAATGGAGAAATTATATGCTATGAATGTGGAAAGCAAGGTCACATCAAACCGGAATGTCCCAAACTCGCAAAGAATCGTGACAACAAAGGAAAGAAGGATTACAAAAAGAAAGCCTTCATTGCTTGGGATGACAATGAAATAAGTTCTTCATCGGACTCCGATAGTGATCAAATCGCAAATATAGCATTGATGGCATCACATCATTCCGACGATGAAGACAATGAGGTTAGTAGTAACTTTTCAATTTATGATAATGATGCTCAAGGAGCAATTGATGAACTTTTAAGTGAATGTAAAATTCTATATAAAACCATCTCATCTCAAAAGAAACAAATATCAATCTTGGAAGAAAATATTGAGAAAATGGAAAATAAGTTCAAAGATGAAAAAGAAGAATTAATCAAGAATTTTGCATGCACTAAATGTGAGTCACTTGCTTTTCAAATAGTTCAAATGAAAAGAGTCCTAGAAAGATATGAGAAAGGACAAATTGGATTGGAACATGTTCTTAGTAGTCAAAGATACTCAAATGATAAAAGTGGTCTAGGTTACTCAAGATTCTCTAAACAAACTTCTAACAAGACCATTTTTGTAAAAGCTAAAGAACAAATTCCTTTAGAGAAAAGTGACAAGCCTAAAATGGTTCAATAATATAACAAAAGGAAAAGAAATAATAAGAAGAAGTCTTATAATAAGAAGAAATCTTATCCCCCTAGATATAAAAGCAACTTTGAGCCTACTTGCTTCTATTGTGGTATTAAAGGTCATACTCCTAATGCATGTTATATTAGAAACTTTAGTGTTGCTCAAGGCCATTATGTATGGGTCAAGAAAGGAACTAACTTTGAAGGACCCAAGGCAATTTGGGTACCTAATAAAACGTAACTTTTTTTTGTAGGTATGCTTGAAGACCTCTTCAAATCAATGGTATCTTGATAGTGGATGTTCGAGGCACATGACGGGTGACCTAAGCAAATTTTCACATCTAACGCTTAAGGCCAAAGGATATGTTACTTATGGTGACAACAACAAAGGAAGAATCCTTAGCGTCGACATCATTGGTTCACCGCCTTCAACAACTATAGAAGATGTCCTATATGTGGAAGGTCTAAGGCATAGTCTCCTTAGCATTAGCCAATTGTGTGACCGAGGTTTCAAAATCAACTTCACTAAAGATGAATGTTTGGTTGAAAACAAAGTTACTCATGAAGTTATGCTAAAAGGTAAAAGAGTTAATAACATATTTTTAATTTCCTTAGATAACTTGTCTTTGAATGTTAGGTGTCTCTTGGCAAACAACAATGAATCATGGTTATGGCATAAGAGGTTTGCTCATATTCATATGGAGCACTTGAATAAGTTGATCAAGCATGACTTAGTCATTGGATTGCCGAAGATCAAATTCATCAAAGATGGGTTGTGTGGCGCTTGCCAAAAAGGAAAGGAAACCAAATCAACTTTCACATCCAAGAATGTGGTGTCCACAACTAGGCCACTACAATTGTTGCACATGGATCTCTTTGGTCCATCGAGAACAAAAAGCTTCGGAGGTAATGTCTATGCATTAGTTATTGTTGATGATTTCTCTAGATATACTTGGACATTGTTTTTAGTGCAGAAAAGTGATGCTTTCAAAGCCTTCAAGAAGTATGCAAAACAAATACAAAATGAGAAGTCTCTTACAATTGCCTCCATTAGAAGTGACCATGGTGGAGAATTCCAAAATGCCTCATTTGAAGAATTTTGTGAAGAACATGGAATCTCACACAATTTCTCCGCACCAAGAACTCCACAACAAAATGGTGTCGTAGAAAGGAAGAATAGATCATTGGTGGAACTTGCAAGGACAATGCTAAGTGATTCAAATCTTCCTAAGTATTTTTGGACGGATGCGGTGAGCACGACATGCTTTGTAAGTAACCGTGTCAATATTAGGCCTATTCTCAAGAAAACCCCTTATGAACTTTTCATAGGGAGAAAACCAAATATTTCTTTCTTTCATGTTTTTGGGTGCAAGTGCTTTGTCCTAAACAACGACAAAGACAACCTTGGTAAGTTTGACGAGAAATCCGATGAAGGTATTTTTCTCGGCTACTCTCTCTCTAGTAAGGCATTTAGAATTTATAATAAAAGAACTTTAACTATAGAAGAATCTATGCATATCAAATTTGATGAATCTAACCCATCGAAAGAGGATATTATTGTTTGTGATAATGATGATCTTATATAAATTCACAAAGAGGATACTTCTAAAGACTTCATTGAAAATCTAGAAGAAAAACAAGAAGAACATCATGATGAACCGATTCAACAAAAGTCGATCAACAATGATCTACCAAAAGAATGGAGAACACATAGGGATCATCCAATAGACAAAGTCATCGGAGACATTAATCAAGGTGTAGCAACAAGACTAAATCTCAAAGATGCATGCTTGAATATGGCGTTCGTTTCTCAAATAGAACCCTCCAAAGTTAATGAAGTTCTTGAAGATGATCAATGGATCATTGCCATGCAAGAAGAGTTAAACCAATTTGAAAGAAATCAAGTTTGGGAACTTGTCCCTAAACCAAGCGATAAACATATCATCGGAACAAGATGGGTATTTAAGAACAAACTTGATGAAAATGGAATTATTGTTCGTAACAAAGCAAGATTGGTGGCTCAAGGGTACAATCAAGAAGAAGGAATTGACTTTGAAGAAACATTCGCTCCGGTTGCAAGGTTAGAAGCTATTCGTCTATTACTTGCTTATGCTTGTTCAATGAATTTTCAGTTATTTCAAATGGACGTCAAAAGCGCCTTCCTAAATGGATATATCAACGAAGAAGTCTATGTCAAACAACCTCCGGGTTTTGAAGACTTCAAGCATCCTTCACATGTATACAAGTTGAAGAAAGCTCTCTATGGTTTAAAACAAGCACCAAGGGCATGGTATGAGCGTCTAAGTAATTTCTTATGCGAAAAAGGTTTTGAAAAAGGCAAGGTAGACAAGACTTTGTTCATTAAGAGGATAAAGAATAATACCTTACTTGTTCAAGTGTACGTGGATGACATTATCTTTGGTTCAACAAACAATCAACTATGTGAAGAATTTGCTTGAATGATGCAAGGCGAGTTTGAAATGTCTATGATGGGAAAAATGAATTATTTCCTTGGATTACAAATCAAGCAACAAAAGGACGGAATCTTCATCAACCAATCGAAGTATTGCAAAGAATTATTAAAGAGATTTGATATGGATGGTTGTAAAGCTATGTCAACACCAATGGGATCCGGAACCTACATTGATCAAGACGAATCAGGAACATCGGTTGATATTACGAAGTATCGAGGTATGATTGGTTCTTTATTATATTTGACGGCAAGCCGTCCTGACATAATGTTTAGTGTGTGTTTATGTGCTCGCTTCCAAGCAAATCCAAAGGAGTCACATCTCACGGCGGTCAAAAGAATCATGAAGTATCTCAAGGGAACGACAAATGTTGGCTTATGGTATCCTAAAGGTAGTTGTTCTGGACTGGACCAATGGCTAAAATTGGCCCAATCCGCTTCTGCTCCAGAGCGGCCCAAACTGCGTAAGCCCAATCCACAGAGGGGCAAAAGTGACATTCCTGCCCCTACACCCGGGCAAGGAACGCAACGTCCCTCCCCGGTTCTGATGCCCATTATGCACGGCTTCCCCGCTGCCCGAACGTCAACGGGCAGGTGTCCGCAACTGCGTTTATGCCCGACATAACGGCTAGTTCATGGCAACCTGCCCGTCACAACGGCTAGTTTGGGCAGTTTCCTATTCTTTGGGAAAAACGGCTAGTTCGCCCCGAAAATAGGACCGTTGGCATCTGACGACCAGCATGTCTAACGACCATCATCTGCCGAGTACCTTGCCATCTGACGACCAGCGTGCGTGGATCTGATCGAATACTCGAGATCAGTAGTGTTTGTACTTTAATCGGTTATTCTGACGCGGCTATTCTCCTCCCAAGAGGAAACACCAGAAATCAAGAAGCCCGCCACCTAGGCGCCGGGAAGACCGTATGACGAGGCCCGAACCACTACGCGTTCGCAAACGCGACCAGATCTCCCCGCGGGACCAGTCGCCACCAAGACATAAGAGAACGAGGCAAGACGGGCATTCTCCACCGGTCATACCTCGCGACCGGCCACGATCGCCCTCGCCTCGCAGAGACCGCCGCCGCGAGCGTAGACGACGGTCACCATCGACTTCAAGTTCGGACAGCGACGACGAGCCTCGCGGCCCGTTGTCCCGCAGGATCCTGGCCACCCGTCTCCCCAAAGGACTAGAGAAGCCTCCGTCTCTAGGGACTTATGATGGAACCACGGACCCAGACGAGCACATAGAAAACATAGATGCTCTTCTGGACTACCGAGGTGTACGAGGAGCCATCAAGTGCCGCTTGTTCACAACCACGCTCCGGAAGGGAGCAATGATCTGGTACAAACAACTGCCAGAGGAATCCATCACCTCCTGGAGGCAGCTCGGGAGGATCTTCTCCCGACACTTTACCGCATCACGGCGCCATCCTAAGACTGAGGCGTCCCTTGGAGCTGTTGTACAGGGGAGAGAGGAACCTCTTCGGGACTACATTGAGCGGTTCAACAAGGAAGCCGTCCAGGTGCCAACAACCGACGAGATGAAGAAATTCTTGCTCGAGCAAGGATTACGTCCTGGCTCAGATTTCGCGAAAGCCATCGGCCTAGATCCACCAAGGAACCTCAACGCTCTCCTCCACCAAGCCCAGTCGCATATACAGTACGAGGAAAAGGTCGCTGCCCACTCTGTCCGGGCCTCCCGTCACCAAGAAGGCGCCCAGACATCCAGAGCTGAAGAGCCTTCGACATCACGTCGAGGAGATAAAAGACGCGACGATCGGCCTCGCGATGCACGCGAACAGAAGGGACCTTCTGGACGGTTCCATGACTATACCCCCCTCACTACCTCGAGGGAGAAAATCTTGTCCGAATGTGCCAACTCAGAGTTCAAGCAGGCGGGGGTCCGTTTCCCCAAACAGCTGCCGGCCCGGCCAGGTGTGGACAAATCCAAGTATTGCCGCTTCCACAAGAGCCATGACCATACGACGGAAGAATGCATCCACCTCAGAGATGCCATAGAGATCCTCATTCGCGACGGCCATCTGAAGCAGTTCGCGAAGCAAAAAGAAGCTCCCCGGCAAGAAACCCAGGAGAGCAAGAAGGCGGCTGAAGAGACTCCGCCCTCCGATGACACCAACGTACAGGTCGCTATGTCCGTGACTCAACCAGAAGACTTCTGTATCCCCGACATTCTGCCCGCTTCCACGTTCCTCGGCGCGCACAGCCCGTGGGAAACCTTCCCGTCGGCCGTGGTCATTTCCGGTGGTGGATTCAACAAAATCACGGTTGGTTCGGTCAAGAGGAAGTTCGATCAACTGATCAGCAAGAGCGCCAACGAAGTCACCACACTGGATACCACTCGCAAAGGATCCTCTCCCATTTCCTTCTACAAAGAGGAGCTCTTCGGCGGGTCAGCGAACTCAAGCATCCCACTTCTCATCCGGGCAAGGATGGCGAACTTTGACGTTCGCAGGATACTCGTGGACCAGGGCAGTTCGGTTGATATAATGTACAACCACCTGTTCGAGACACTGCAATTAGACGACTCTCACCTTACTCCATACGTTGGATCCAACCTGCAGGGATTCAACGGAGCAATAACAAAGCCCCGAGGTTACGTAGAGCTCATCGTGACTTTCGATTCAGGAAAGACAACCCGAGCAATCAAAGCACAGTTTCTGGTAATCGACTGCCCGTCACTATATCAGTGCATTTTTGGAAGGCCAACCCTGGCAGAGTTGGTTGCAGTGCCTTCCACCGTACATCTCAAGATGAAGTACTACACTTCTGAAGGGATGGTCGCCACCCTCCACGGCGACATCGAAGCTGCCCGTCGATGCTTTGAAGCAGCATCAAAAGGATTGAGCACAATCTCAGCGAAGCCGACGACATCTGGTCGCCCTCCTCTGCCCAGTAGCTCCGGGCGGCCAAAGCCACTCCCCCAGGTCGAATCCATCGACTTGGATAACCGTTTCAACGAGGAGGATCACGCCAAAGCCCCGACGACTTCGAGTAGCCAGTCCCACAATAACGGCCATCTCCTGCGCCCCATACCAGATGGCAACTTCGAGATCGTCCCGTTCGGAGAAGACCCCCAACGGGGAGTAAAGATCGGAGCAGACCTCCCCGACCTGGCCAAGAGACAACTAAAAGCGTGCCTCAGGGAGAACACAGACCTGTTCGCATGGAGCGCTGCTGAAATTCCAGGATTGGACCCCTCCGTCGCTTGCCACCAGTTTACAATCGATCCGGCCATCAAAGCCATTGCCCAGCGCAGAAGGAAATAGTCCCCGGAGAAGATGGAAGCCGCGAAGAAAGCTGTTAAAGACCTTCTAGAAGCTAGGTTTATTTCCGAGGCCAGATACGCTACGTGGCTCTCAAATGTTGTACTTGTAAGAAAAAATAATGGCAAATGGAGAATGTGCGTTGATTATACCGATGTTAACAAGGCCTGTCCGAAGGACGCCTACCCCCTCCCCAATATAAATAAGCTCGTGGATAACTTAGCAGGTTTTAAGCTGCTATCGTTCCTCGACGCCTACTCGGGCTATAATCAAATCCCGATGGCCGCGAGCGATAAAACTTACACGGCCTTCATGACCGAATCGGGCAATTATTACTACAACGTGATGCCTTTCGGTCTGAAGAACGCCGGCGCTACATACCAACGAATGATGAACAAAGTCTTCCAAGGACAAATAGGCGACATGGTCGAGGTATACATGGACGACATGATCGTCAAGTCCCACGAGGAACTAGACCATGTCGCCCATCTTCGAACAATTTTCGAGCAAGCAAGAAAATATCAAATGCGTTTTAACCCAGAGAAGTGCACGTTCGGCGTACGGGCAAGTAAATTCCTTGGTTTCTACCTAACTGAATGAGGAATAGAGGCTAACCCCGACAAATGTCGGGCATTCTCTGAGTTCCCAACACCCACGTCTAAGAAGAACATCCAGTCCCTTAACGGGGTACTCACCTCGTTGTCCCGCTTTGTCGCGAAATCCGCCCAACACGCCCTTCCTTTCTTCAAGCTCTTGAGAAAAGAAGTCGCGTTTGAATGGACTGAAGAATGCGAGGCGTCCCTCCTTCACTTAAAATGAGCTCTGTCGAAACCTCCCGTGTTATCGCGGCCAGATACCGGGGAAGTTTTGTTTCTATACCTCGCCGTCACCGCCGAGGCCGTGAGCGTTGTTCTCATCCGCGAGAATCACGCCGGGAAAAAGCCTGTATACTTCACGAGCAAAGCGTTGCAAGACGCGGAGTTGCGATATCAGCAGATAGAGAAGGTAGCACTGGCCCTCGTTAACGCTGCCAGACGATTGAGGCACTATTTCTTGGCCCACACGATCGTGGTGAGGACGGATCAGCCCATCAAGCAGTTGCTGGGACGGCCAGACATGGCCGGTCGAATGCTTAAGTGGTCGTTGGAGCTGTCCGAATTTGACGTCCGGTATGAAAGCAGAAAGGCTCTCAAAGCACAGGCCCTAGCCGATTTCGTGGCAGAAGTAACCTTCTCAGACTCCTCGCCCCACGTAGCAAACAGATGGACCATCTACGTAGACGGAGCATCTAGCTCGAGCGGCAGCGGGGCAGGAGTCATTCTGGAGAACGACAAAGGGACCATAGTCGAAGCGTCTCTCACTTTATCCTCTCCCACGTCGAACAACCAGGCCGAGTATGGAGCCTTCCTCGCTGGAATACGCCTAGCCGAAGACCTAGGGGCAGAAGAAATCGTCATCTGCACAGACTCTCAGCTCGTAGCCCACCAGGTCTCCGGGGAGTATCAGGCCAAAAATGACAGTCTGTCTGAATACCTCTCCCTAGTTAGGGAAAAGATGTCGAAGTTCAGGACGGTAGCAGTAATACATGTTCCCCGCGAACACAACGTGCGAGCAGACGTCCTATCCAAACTAGCGAGCACCAAGAGGAAAGGCGGAAACAGGTCAGTCATCCAAGAGATACTTCCCCGATCCAGCATCGACAAGGGGCCCTCGACCCTACACGTGCATGCAATCGGGGACACCGACTGCTGGATGACGCCCGTGTACAACTACCTCACCAGGGAAGAACTTCCGGATGACCCCAAAGAGGCCAGCACCATCAGACGAAGAGCTTGCTCGTACGTCATCCTCGAAAACAAACTTTACTGAAGGGGTTTCTCCATTCCACTACTAAAGTGCATAAAGGAGGAGATTGTCCCCCACGTATTACGAGAAATCCACGAAGGCATTAACGCCCAGCACCTGGGGGGAACGTCCCTTGCCCGCAAGGCCCTCCGGGCAGGATATTACTGGCCAACTATGCAGCAAGACGCCAAAGAGCATGTGAAGAAATGCGACAAATGCCAACAGCACGGGGATATGCACCTAGCTCCCCCTAACGAGCTGAAAAGCTTGACATCCCCGTGGCCATTCGCCTGGTGGGGCCTAGACATCCTAGGACCCTTCGTGACGGGGTCTAGCCAAAATAAATACCTGATAGTGGGCGTAGATTACTTCACAAAATGGATAGAAGCAGAAGCCTTAGCGAAGATAACAGCACTTAACATTCTACGCTTCTACAAGCGGAATATCCTTGCCCGTTTTGGGATTCCCCAAGCAATCGTCACGGACAATGGAACACAATTCACGGACAAGAAGTTCCAAGACTTCGTCGCCCATCTCGGAACAAAGCAACACTTTGCTTCGGTCGAGCACCCCCAGACCAACGGGCAGGCGGAAGCGGCCAACCGTGTCATCCTTCGTGGCCTCAAACGAAGACTGGATGAAACGAAGAAGGTCTGGGTCGAGGAGCTCCACAGCGTCTTATGGGCATATCGTACTACTCCCCAGTCCACAACCGGGGAGACGCCTTTCCGCTTAGCATATGGCATGGAGGCTGTTTTACCCATCGAGATCCACGTACCGTCCAGGAGGACCGAGTCACCTCTAGACGAGGAGATGAATAACGAAGCGATAAGAGAAGAGCTCGACCTCGTCGAGGAAATCCGGACAGGAGCAGCCCTCCGCGAAGCGGCTCTCAAGCAAAAAATAGCAATCAGGCACAACGCCAAAGTCTTACGACGAGAATTCGACGAGGGCAGCCTTGTCCTGCGAAGAAACCACAAGGACTCTCGCGAGGGCAAACTAGCGGCCAACTGGGAAGGGCCATACAGAGTCCGTGCCAAAACGGGAAATGGTGCATACTTCCTAGAAAACCTCAACGGGGAGGCACTCCCTCGACCATGGAACGCTGAGAAACTTAAGCAATACTACAGCTAAAGTAACCTTAGGCTTCCTCGTATCAAGAGACCACCTAGTGGTCATCATGCTCGCTCAGGTACAAGCGACGCATGCACACAAAGTAGAATCCCGCTCAAACAAACAAGCCGGAACTCTGCTCGTCGGCGGTCCTCAACCGAGCACCGCCTTCGCCCAGGTACCATGATTGGCAGAACCCCAGCTCGCGATGGGACGTTCACGCCGCGACCTCAGGCCTCAATCGCGACCTGAGATCCGCAACCTCGCCAGGGACTTCCCCGGCTGTTCGCCCAGTTCCCCGCACTGGCGAACTCACACGCAGCGGGCTACCTTCTAAAATAAAGCTCCACTAACGGACACACCCTCCGACGGGCAGTCATACACGCACAACTAAGATAAAGTACAACAAAAATTGTATAAACGTATCGGGCATTAAATAAAAAGGCCACAAGGGCCAAAAAACTGTGCATATTACATAAAAAGGGGGCCATGCCCCCCCAAAACCAATAAGTTACAAGTTAATCAATGGCACGCAGGCCGGACAAAACACAACAACATCAAAACGGCATGAATTCTCATCCTTCCACATGCTCGGTCGCCTCGGGCTCGGTCTCATGCTCCTCAGCGGGCTGATCTTCGGTCTGAGCTTCGGGGGTGTCAAGAACCAGGCCTGCGGGTAAGACGATGCAGTCATCTTCCACCCGTGCAAGATAGTGGATACCATCGGTCGAAATGTCAAGCCCGGGGTTCACCACCCGCAACTGGGCCACGACACTTTCAAAAGACTCCGATGCCACAGCAATACCATCCTCCTCGGCTTGCAGTATGCTGGCGACCAGCTCAACCCTAGTTTTCAGCACCTTTATCTCGTCCGGTTCATCAGCACCCGGGGCACTGGCCGCCATCAGCTCCTTGTTCAAGTCCTCCGCAGCCTTCTCCTCCGCCTTCAGCCTGGTTACCTCCTCCTTCAGCTTAGCCGTCTCCTCCTCGGCCTTCCTCCTAGCCTCGCGAGCACCCTTGACTTCTTCCTTTAGGGACGCCTCGGAGGCCCGGGCAGTAGTGAGTTCAGCCTCAAGCACATAGTCCCCTTCCGCATAAACGGCCGCCATTTCCAACATCCTCACCATGGCGGAAGCATCCTGGGCCCCCATCGCCCTCTTGCTCGCTCGGTCTATGCTTCCGAGGTTGAGTGACTCTGCCCGCGAAACGACCAAAGTGTTGCCCTCAAAGAACCTCCGGTCAAGGACACACGGAGGAAGCTCAAACTTCCCTTTCTCGGGTGCCCGAGTCAGGTCCACGGCATCCGACGACCTTTGCCGCTTCGCTCGCCCAGCCAGAGCCAATGGAGAGTCCCGGGGAGCCGGAGTAGGAGAAGCAAAGGTCCCCACCACAACTTGAGCAAGGGGAAGAGTACGGGTACCACCAATAGGACGGGCCTTGGGAGGAGCCGCTCCAGCCTTGCCCCGCGCCATGGCGTTCCTCACCACACGATCACGAGCCTGAGGCATTTCACCTGTACAAACGAAACAAACACGTTAGCAACGGGGAAGAAAAAGAAACAACAGATAAAGTCTAAGTATCTAAGACTACCGAGCAACTTCATGGCATCCGCGGGAGTCTTGCACTCCAGCAGAGCCTTCACATTAATAAACCTGCGCTCGACTCTCTGACTCCCGTCGTCCTCGTAGATAGGGGCACCCTTGCTCGTCCAGCAGGTCGCAAGGTCGAATGAGTTTACCCACTTTACCACGCCTCATAGGCCACAACATCCTGCCCGCGCAACGCGCTCGGCTCAAAGACGTAGGCACTGGGCTTCTTTGAGAAGTGTTCGGGTGTCCATCGGATCGGGAACTTATACAATCTCTCCCCGATATATTTCCCTTCCTCGGTAAGCAACTCGTCCCCGTTCTCATCATACTCTACCTCCCAGACATACACGCTGTCCTGTGCAACTTCGGACAAGGGCTCGACGATATAATACCATCCCTTGAACGTTCGGATGGACTCCGAGAACGGCTTAAACAGCTTTCTGGGCTGCTTCAAAGAGACCCATCCATACCTCTTCCCCGCCAGCTGCCGTTGTAGGTTGAAGACAGCAAAGAACAAAGGAAGGGTGGTCCCCAGAGCAAGGTGCTCGCACACCAACTCAAAAGCCCGTATGAAGGCCAACGAATTGGGGTGGAGCTGGGAAGGAGCCAACTTCAGGTGCTCGAACACCGACCGCTGAAAGTCAGTAAAGGGCAACCTCAGCCCCAATTCCTTGAAGGCATATTCGTACATGGCGAAGCAGTCCCCGAAGTTTGAGCAGATCTGCTCGTCCAGATTAGGCATAAGCACTCTCCATTCACCCGCTGGCCCCACCTCAGTAAAAACGTCCGCCGCAGACCTGGCAAACGTGGATATATGGTTTGAAGGTTCGGCCACCTCCCACTCTTCCAGACAGAACCCCTCAACGTCCTCTTCCATTGCGTCCTCCTCCACGACCTCCAAATCCTCTCCCTCCTCAGCATCGCTCGCTTCCCCCTCAACTTCACTCGAGGAGTTCGAAGCCGACGAACTCGAGGATGCAGAGCTCGAGACCGCTGCACTACTGCTCTCCTCGGACGCATTCTCCTCCTCAGAGGTAACGGGGATTACTTCCCTCTCTGGCTCCATCGCCTCTACGATCACCTGAAAAAGCAGAGAAAGACAGTGAATTCGACATAAAATCAAATCCACCCTTCCACCGCTAAGTCAAGTGAAAGGGCGCGCGGAAGGCTAAGGACAATGTCCCCGGCCTAAGCCCTAACATCAAACAAAGAAAGGAAAACCTCCCTGCAAGGAGGCGACCGAGACACGCCTTCTTCCTACGAGGAACCTCCCCGCACTCGAATTCCGTTAGAAGCTCCACCGGAATCTGGAAACACTCCACCGGAAAAGTCACCAATCCACCGGAAGATGGTAAGACGCGGTGGTCACGACTCGCGACCACGACGTGGACCACCACGTGCACCAAACGCGCTACCTACTCCGGCGAGATGCTTGATGCAACATATGGGCAGAACCGCCGCCCACCACCAACACTCGCCAGAAATCTACCTACTTTGTCACCTAAAACTAACCCTAGCCGCATGCAATCTACCATTGACAGTGAAGGGAAGTAAAATAAGCTGGAAACCAGAAAACTTACTTGTTTTTAAGTAGAAGAGAAGGCTGCTCGAAACTTGACACGGTGGTCGGTTGCTCTAAGACGGTACGGGCAGGAACGCTGATGACGACGAAGAGGGATTAGAAGGAAAAAAGTGAAAAATGGGACAACCTTCCCCCTTTTATACTGGGGGGCACGTGCACACACGCGCCCGTAGGTAATAATGACTGCCCACTAGCCATAATTACCTATTAACTGCTACGCAGGGCTCGATGCACACGTTGCAGCCCAACGTTTCCCATTCTGTCTGACACTTGATCTTCCCGAATACCGGGCAGCGTGGTCACGACCACAAACATCACGAGCACGAAGGGCCACGGGCACCTCGAGACAATTTTCCTCGTCTCCAAGTGACGATTCTGCGCGATGAGAAGTCCTTAAGTCATCACTCCCATGCTCGGGAGCAACGACTTGGGGGGCTCCTGTTCTGGACTAGACCAATGGCTAGAATTGGCCCAATCCGCTTCTGCTCCAGAGCGGCCCAAACTGCCTAAGCCCAATCCACAGAGGGGCAAAATTGACATTCCTGCCCCTACACCCGGGCAAGGAACGCAACGTCCCTCCCCGGTTCTGATGCCCGTTACGCACGGCTTCCCCGCTGCCCGAACGTCAACGGGCAGGTGTCCGTAACTGCGTTTATGCCGGACATAACGGCTAGTTCATGGCAACCTGCCCGTCACAACGGCTAGTTTAGGCAGTTACCTATTCTTTAGGACCGTTGGCCACGCGTTGGGGGCTCTATATAAACCCTCTCATTTGAGAGGGTCAGGTATCACATTTTCACCTTACTTTGTACTTGCCCCTTTTTCTCTGACCCTTTCTTACTTGAGCGTCGGAGTGCCTTGCAGGTACACCCCCTTTTTCTCCTCATCAACAGTCCGAACACCCAGCACGTCTAACGACCATCATCTGCCGAGCACCTTGCCATCTGACGACCAGCGTGTGTGGATCTGATCGAATACTCGAGATCAGTAGTGTTTGTACTTTAATCGGTTATTCTGACGCGGATTATACAGGTTGTAAAACGGATAGAAAAAGCACGAGTGGAACATGTCACATCCTCGGAAATGCACTAGTTTCGTGGTCTTGTAAGAAACAAGCATGCGTTGCACTTAGTACGGCCGAAGTGGAGTACATAGCAGCTGGTAGTTGTTGTGCACAAAACCTTTGGTTAAAGCAACAATTAAGCGACTACGGAATTGATCTTGGTTGCATTCCTCTCCGGTGCGACAACACAAGTGCAATCAATATTACGAAGAATCCCGTCATGCACTCAAGGACCAAACACATTGACATTCGACATCACTTTCTTCGTGATCATGTGCTTAAAGGCGGTGTCGAAGTGACGTTTGTTGATACTCATAACCAACTAGCAGATATCTTCACCAAACCGCTCGCAAAAGAATCATTCTACAAAATTAGGCGAGAACTTGGTATCTTGGATGAAGGTGATATCTAAACACATCTTTAAATTATTATGTATGTATGTATGTTATAATTATGAACTGTCATTGTTTTGGAATCCTCTTCCTTTTTGCTAATGACAAAGGGGGAGAAGGATTGGTTTCTCTAACATTTTTGTGCAGAAAATTATTACCCTCATAAATTTAGGGGGAGCTCCACTTTAGGGGGAGAATCAAACTTAGAGAAACATCAAGTCTAAAGATTCAATCTTTCAATGGATTGGTTGTCATCATCAAAAAGGGGGAGATTGTAGAAGCAAGCTTCACTCACATTGAGTTTTGATGAAGACAACACAACAAGCTCTCTACAAAGATAATATGCAAAAAGAAAGAGAATCAAGCTACATGAAGTACAAGAAGGTCAAGTTCAAGAAGATATCCTAAGTACTATCAAGTTGAATCAATTAGCTTCAAGTGTTCAAGTATCATGAAGATCAAAGGTTGAACAAAGGTATATCAATGTCATTTAAAATGCTTATACAAGTGTTCAAAAGTGTCTCAAGCATACAATATATATTGATAAAATAGTTCTCAAAATATTTCTTTAATTGGAAAAATTATTTTTCATTTTTGAACCATATTAAATCACTTTCAAATATAATCTATTGACTTGGGTAAATCAATAGATGTTGTATAAAATTGGTTCAAATACTTAGACAGATTTTTTAATTATTTAATTTATTTAAACATTCAGTTTTTGGTAAATTATGGCGTTTTTAACTGTCGTAACAGCACCAGAAACCGCCATAATTCACACCGTTCTGAACCAGTATTTTAAATTTTAAATTTCAAAATTATTTGGTAAAGTGTGTTGTTTTGAAACGACTTAACAGACCAAACAACCGCCACAATTTACAACGTACTGAAACAGTGTTTTTTATTTAAAATTGAAAAATGTTTTGTTTGAATGCATCTTTTCATTATATCTTTTCATGGCATCTCTTACATCATTTGTCTTATTAAATTCAGAATTTTTTTAACCATTGCCATGACTTTTGAATGGTTGCTTTCATCAATATAAATACATGTCATTTTCAGATTAAAACTCACCTCCTAGAAATTTCATAATAAAAAATCCACTTATTCTTTTCATCTTTCAGTTATTCTTCAAGTCCTCATTCAAACATATTTTTTGAGAGAAACCTTTGCATAAATTTCACACATTATCTTTGTTTCATCTCATTTTATTCAAGAACACTTGTATATTTCATTTGAGTGATATTTGTTTCAAGGAGAAGATCGATCGTGAAGATTGATAGCATCATATTCTCAAGACATCAAATTTATATCAAGATTATTTTCTGTTTTACCTTGTTATCCAGGACTGTTGGAAACAAGTGAGTGTTTTGAAGAGGATTGTTCTTAATACACTTAATTACCTATAGGTTAGATAGTAAGCATCACTATTGGTGTGATTAGGCTGTACAATAATTCTAAACTATAGTGAACTCTCTTTCGTGTTGAAGGAGGAGTGGAGTACTCTCGGACTGTGAGGGGAACCACTATAATTCTCTTGTGTCATTTTTCCTTTCCGCACTTTACTTTCAAGCACTTATCATCTAACGGAAAAATAACCAAGAACCGGTAAAAAGATCGAAGAAATTTTTAAGAATCTAATTCACCCCCCCCCCCTCTTAGGCGCGCATTTACACTTACAGCGACACATCATCAATTATAACTCTAAAATGTGTCACATCAACTTATTTGAATATGTGGACAATTTGTTCATTAACAATAAAACAATCCAAAAGAAACTTTTCATTTACTTTCTAAACTCATTGACAAATCATAAATCATCAATTGATATAATTATATTTTCGTTATGAAATTTTTATTCTATTAATAGATATTAATAATAATGATATAATATTGTTCATATTCCTATTCCAATTTCAATTATAAATTAATAAAATAAAGCACATAAAAATATTTACATTCCTATTCCAGTTATAAAGGGTATTTAATAAAATAAAATTGATATAACTATATTTTCTTTATAAAACTCTTCATTCTTTTAACATTAATTTAAAAAGTAAAAAATACAAATAAATTTTATTTTAATAATCACTAAAACTATAAATAATACACTACAATGATGATTATAAAAAAAAATAAAAAATAAATTCATTAAAAATTACTACAGAGAAAAAATTAAAAAAAAAAAAAAGAAATAAAGTAAGAATAAAATTATTTACTACATTATTCATAGTTTTATATAAATTTTTAATTACTTAGTTTTTAATAATAATTTATACAAATCATTTTTCAATAAAATAAAAAATAATAAATACAAATGATAAATCATAATTATAAAAGTCCGTTATATGTTATATTATAATTATAAAACTTAACTAAAATATTTCTCAACTAATTCCAAACAATAAATTTATATCAATACTATCTTTCAGTTATAAATATATTCTATTGTGTTTGTATTCTACCATTGATATTAGATGCGTTACTAATTTTTCATTTACTTTCTAAACTCATTGACACATCATCAATCATCAATTGGTATAATTAAATTTTCTTTATGAAACTTTTATTCTATTAACAGTTATTAATAATAATGATACAATATTGTTCATATTCATATTCCAATTTCAATTATAAATTAATAAATAAAGCACATAAAAATATTTACATTCCTATTCCAGTTATAAAGGGTATTTAATAAAATAAAATTGATATAATTATATTTTCTTTATAAAACTCTTCATTCTTTTAACATTAATTTAAAAAGTAAAAAATAAAAATAAAATTTGTTTTAATAATCACTAAAATTATAAATAATACACTACAATGAAGTTTATAAAAAAAATTTCATTAATAATTACTACAGAGAAAAAATTAAAAAAAAGAAATAAAGTAAGAATAAAATTATTTACTACATTATTCATATTTTTATATAAATTTTTAATTACTTAGTTTTTAAAAATAATTAATACAAATCATTGTTTCAATGAAATGAAAAATAATAAATACAAATGATAAATCATAACTATAAAAGTCCGTTATATGTTACATTATAATTATAAAACTTATCTAAAATATTTATCATCTAATTCTAAACAATAAATTTATATCAATAATATATTTCAGTTATAAATATATTCTATTGTGTTTTCATTTTACCATTGATATTAGATGCGTTACTAATTTATTGATGTCTCTTTAGTTGATCGGTTATATCTAAAAAGTCCATTTATTTCAATAACTCATAGAAAACCACATAAATTCTCCAAATCTCTCAATAGTTTATCAGTATACATAAAAAAAATTATCTCCAATTTTCTTTCAGTTCTTACACTTGATTTCTCACATGTGAGGACTGTAGAATATCTATAAACCTTCTCATCATTTGTCTGTAGTTAATTATTATTTTTGGTAAGAACTTTGTTCTACCCATGAAACTTTAGATATAAGATGTCTATTTCTCCATTTTCATTAATTAAATATTTTTTATTATTATTATTATTAGATTAGTAGTTTTATGACTATTATGTTTACTAATATTTTTTATTTAATTCACAAATTGTAAGGATTTGCCCCGCAATATTGGCAATTCAATAGTAAACCTACTCAATATTTGTCTCTATTGAAATAGTTGTTTATGAGAACCAAAGGAGTTGATGTTCTCCAAAAATATCTATGATAAAATATATATTTGCATTAAAGAGTAAATTATATATATGCACAATATTAATGATAACATTTTTATTTTAGATTGTATAATTTTAAACTCGAAAAAATTTCTAAATATCATGAGCAAAAGACAAAAGAAAAAAGCAGAAGAGCATGTTTTAAGATTTTTATATTTATAAATATTATAATCTTAATAAATTATAATTTCAAAACATTTAAGATAACAAATATTTTAGAAATATATGAGAATAGATTTTACTTGCTTTTTTCAAGCCTACCCGCGGGTCGCGTGGGTCAACATCAAGTTTTCTTTAAAAGTCAGTTCCACATATTTATAGAATATAACTTGAGATGTCAAGCTCTACTTCATAGTTTATATTATTTTGTATCATGAATGAAGTCAATGGTTAGCCAATTTATTGATCAAATATAAAAAGTTAATAAAAAATAAATAAAATAATGCATAGAATAAATTTATGGATTTGTCTAATAAGAAATTTATAGAAAAAGAGCCTAAGACTACCTCTTACATTTTAAATTAAAAAAAGAAAAAAAATTAATAATAAAGGAAAAAAGGTTAATATTTTATTGGAATTATTAAGGATTTTCAAATTGCAATTTACCACCAAAATTACTAAGAAAATTAGTGTTATTGTATTGGTCAATGCAACGATAACTCAACAATTACATATGAAAAAGATCAGTTTTTTTTTTGAGTTAGCCAAAAATATAGATGTACCGTGGGTCTATTTTGCCTAGTCTTATTTTATCATTTGATGTAATGCATAGTCTTTTTTTTTAATCAAAGAATGCATAGTCTTATTTTATTGTGTTCAATCTGAGATCTTAATATATTCCAAATCAAAATGTCAATGGTTCTCATTATATTGCAAATATTTAAGGCAATTGAATAGAAGGTGGCTTCCAAGATGAAGAATGCTAACATGTGAGGTTAGTAGTAGGGGTGTAAGCGGATCAGAAAAAATCAATTAAATCGAAAATTCAAACGAAACCAAAGCAAAATAAAACCGATTGTTTCTGGTTTGGTTCAAAACCCGAATCAAACAAATGATAACCGATGTGGTTTGGTTCGGTTCTCGATTTTAATTTTAAGGAACCGTCAAACCGATGAACCGAACCAATGGAAATAATTATGCTCTAAATCTTTTATTCCACCCATCATTAAGCCCAAACTTTGTATCAGTCCAACCATTCTACATCTTTGTTTACACTTCCTTCCTTTCAGCAAAACATGCATCTGAAACCAAACTCCAAAACATAGAAAGTAGAAACTATAAGTCGCAAAAACTTGCTTTCACTGAATTGCTGCTCTCGTTGCCTGCCACAAATATTGCTCTCACTACCGTCACTCTGATATGTTAAGATCGTCTTCTTCGTGTTCAAGTTCTCTTCATTATTTTTCATATTTTTTTTACCTTTTTTATTTCTTCTTCTTCTTCGACAAAATTCCTTTTAGGCTTGTTACAAAATACTTTTGATGTGTGTTTGAGATGTGAAACATGCTAATTGATGTGTATTTTGTTGTATTCTATTTGTTAAGCTTTCAAATCCCTTTCCAACCTTCTGATGCCAAGTGTCAACTTTTATATTTGATAGTGAACTTATTTCATGATGCAATTGAAAACATGTCACTGTTTAGTATGAATTTTTAAGAGCAACTTGTAATTTGTTTTAAAAAATAAAGCATGAAATAAATTACATGAAATGTATTATTTTAAAAAATAATAGCATAAAATATACCAAAAAACACAATAGTGGAGAATACTTGGATAAATATAATGTTTGTAAAAAAAACATTGTAAACCGATCAACCGAACCAACCCAAACCGATCCAAACAGGTTAGTTTGTTTAGGTTCCATTTTTGAAAAATATTAAAAACCGAAGCAAACCAAACCGATGGAGATATCATTGGTTCGAACTTTTTTTGACCGAAAACTGGTCCAAGCCGATCCGATTACACCCCTAGTTAGTACTTAGTAGGCTAGATGTCAAGCCCAAAAGGAAAATTAAAAGACCCAATTGATTTAGAGATTATTATCATTTTTTACGGGGTGTATTAGCATTGTTCTAATTTTATTATTTTTGTTTATATTTGGTCTTTCTAAAATGGCATATGGCCCAATATCATTAAAAAACACTAGTTATTTATATTGTAGTTTGGAAATTGCTAGAATCAATGAAATTTCAAAAAAGTTTGTTTTATGTTTTCGCTTCCTATGCAACCCTAGATCTAACATAGCATTAGTGTATTATATCATTTGGTGCTTTCATTCCTTGTATTCATGTCTCCCAACCCTTCTTCTAAAGACTTCGAAGACGCTATTCAAACTACTCATGATCATATTGAAAATGCAATCAACCACACTCCCCATCAAATAGATGAGAGATTCCACAAACCAAGTCAAAATATGTAGCAACAATTGGGGGAAATCCACACCAGAATGGATAAGCAGCAGCAAATTTCTAACTCTAGACATGACAATATCATGACCAAGCACACAAAGTTGATGGGTCAAAGTGGAAAGCAACAAACAACCACTTTTCACGCAATAGCAAGTTCATCAGGTATAACAATCTCCCCTCAATCTTCCCCTAGTTATGCAACTATTTATTACCACACCTACGTTTTCCCCTACTACCCATATTTTTATGCATGCTAGTAGCATCCCTACGTAACATGCTTCACTTAACCATACCCACACTTAACCTAATTTTACTGCTATAAATAGAAATACAACAGCACAGCCACTACTTCATTCCCATAACACAACCTATATGGAACAAACCTACATTAATTCCCCCACTGCATTTTCAAATACATAGCCTTATAATATTCCTATTTTACAATAATACCCTTTAGCACATATTCATCAAATTCCCAAACAACCCCCTTTTGGAACCCCCAAATTGGAGCTTGTTGTATTTGATGGTTCAAATCCTTTAGAATGGTTTCTGTGGAGTACCACAGATGTTTTGGGTGCTAACACCTTTCTTTAGAGAGGTTCCTGTGGAGTACCACAAATGTTTTGGGTGCTAACACCTTCCCTTTACATAACCAACCCTCGTACTTGGATCTCTATTTTTACTAGTTTTTGTTTTAAAAACTTCTGTGGGTTTTATTCCGCTCTTTTCCCATTCCTTTGGAAACAATAAAGCGCGATGCCGACTTTCACTGTATGAGTTGAATTAATTAATATTTCAATCTCAAATTTTTCATCGCTACAGAAAATTTGGCGACTTCACTGGAGATCACTCAATATCCTTAAGAGGGTTAAGCCCATCTTTTTTATCTATGTATATTATTATTGTTGTTGTTTTTGATTGCTTGTTATGTTTAGGTTTTTCTGTTTGGTGATCCTTGAATGATGAATAAAGGTCCTATACCCGGACCTAAGATTACCTTGAGATAGGTTGGTGGTATGACCAATAGTAGCATGCCAGAAGCAGTCCTGACCATGTTGACATATGGTGTAACGCCACTCAGTGAAGGCTCCATGGAAAGTAGTATTGTTGTTACGAGCAGTCATAATGACGCTATTATTTTCACTATATGGTGTCCCGAGATGCTGAGTTTAGCATTACCCTTAACCCATCTTGGCCTTTTTAGGTTGTAGCGCATAAACAGTTCAGGTGCAAACCTGAACCAGTTGTCATGTGAGGCTGCACTCAGGCGAGTTTTTCTTGAGAATATTATTGGCATGCATAAGCGGTTGTGCAGGCCGGTAATATCCGAAGGAAGAGCATAGACCCTGAGTATCTTAGAACCTTGATCTACAGGTACAAATTAACCCTTAGTACATACCCTGTGGGTGGTTCTTACCTTTGACTCCATGCTCGTGATGTCGAACCATTGAACCTTGTTTGTGATCTTGTTTGTGGTTGTTTCATAATCATGCATTCATGCATTGATGAAGCTCTTTTTCACTTGGTTTTCTAGGAACTTAGAGATATTTTGTTGTAAACATCACAGGTACCATCATTATGGATCTGGGAAAAAGAAGTATCAAGCAGTACAGTTTCAGGAATCCTGATACAAGTGAGTTGAGAAAGCTTGAGTCTTTGGTACCAAATGTGGATCATTTCAAGAACCGTTATGGGAATTTGTTGCGTAATCCCAAGATCCAGGTTGAAGAGGGTATTTTGGAGACTCTTGTTCAGTTTTATGATCCGGTTTATCATTGTTTCACATTTTCTAACTATCAGCTCGTTCCTACTTTGAAGGAGTATTCTTATCTGATTGGTTTGCCGGTTTTGGGAAAGATTCCTCTCAGTGGTTCAGAAGACATTCCTAAGAAACTAGTTATAGATGAAGCCCTTCATTTGAAGATATCATAAGTGAAGAATAACCTTACCTTCAAGGGAGGCCTCCAAGGGTTTACCTCTAAATTCTTGATTTGGAAGGCATCTACCTTGTCCAGTAAGGGAGATGTGATGGGTTTTGAGGCTATTTTTGCTATATTGATTTATGGTTTTGTACTCTTTCCTAACATTAACTACTTTGTTGATGTTAATGTGCTTCGTATTTTCATGATTGGTAACCCAATACCTAATATACTTGGGGACATCTACCATTCTATTTACCATAGGACGAAGATGGAAGGAGGATTGATAAATTGTTGTGCTCCTTTCTATGAATCTTATGTGGTCTCAAAGGATCATGCCTCTTACTCATGCTGACACCAATTGGTACAATTCTGCTTATGATGAAGGAGTAATCATTGATGGTTGCGGAGAGTTCTCCAATGTACCTCTTCTTGGTATAAATGGAGGAATTAACTATAATCCTGCTTTAGCACGATGACAGGTTGGGTATCCTCTAAGGGATAAGCCCGAGAGCATCAAACTTGTGGGTTTTTTTTATCATAATGCTGAGGACCATCTTGACATGAAGGATAGGATTGTGCACGCTTGGTACAGTATTCATAGGAGGAGTAAGAGTTGGTTGGGCCCGAAGCTAGGTGTTTATTTTGAGCCTTACATTAAATGGGTACGAGCTAGAGCTTTGGAATTGAAAATGCCTTATTCTCGTCAAGAACCTTTACCTATAGTTGATAAAGAGCCTACTCCTTATTATATGACTGATGTAGAAGAGCTTCAAGTTGCTTTGTCTAAAGTGCAACAAGAGAAAGACGTTTGGAAGAGTAGATATCAGATTGTTGACGCAAAAAATAAAGAACTTCAAAAAGAAAACAAAGAGCTTCAAAAGGATGTGAAAGATAGAGATGAAACACTTAATTTCCAAGATGGTTGGATTATGGAGAAAGAAAAATAGATTCATCGCCAAGCCGCTTTACTTTAGCAACATGAAGAGAAGAAGAAGAAGCGGTCGGAGGATTTATTTTCCTCTGACACCCAGCCGACATCCAAGGTTCAGAAGAAATCAGAGAGAGACCCTTTTGCAGGTGGTTTGAAGCTTATTATTGACAAATTGGCTAAAGATAAAAGTAATATGAAGGCCTATTATGAGCGCAAGATCAGATAGCTTGAGGAAAAGTTCCCAAAGTAAGTCGGTTCTTCGTCAAAGGGGATCTCTAAGGACTTTTAGACTTAGCTTTCTTAACTGATATGTTTAGGATTCCTTTATTACTATATACTGCAAAAAGTTGTAATCCTTTACTTTCTATTAATAAAATAAGAGTTTTCAGTTATATTCATATGTGTTATCCTGCGATGTTTACAATTTAATATTTTAAGGTCCTTGAAAATTAAGCTTTAAAAAAATTAGCATTTGCATTACCATGCATCATCTCGCAATTTAGTCTTGCCTTTCACGTGTTTTATGGAGCCTTATCTTTGTTCCTTGCGCCTCAACAGTCAAACTGTCTCACCGGTACAACACTCGTGCTAATTCCAAAAGAATGACGGAGAACGTTAAACAAGAGAACAGGGAATTGAGGAAAGAAGTTGCTACTCTCAAGACTGGCTTGGCCCATTTGACTTCACTTCTGGAAGGACTGATTGCTGCTCAGACTCAGGCTCGTACACCTCCTCCTGTCAGCACTCAAGCCTAGTACCAGGTTGTTTCTCAGCCACAAGTTACTGTGATTTCAGAGATCGTGTCTACTCCGGTTTCTATTGTTCCTACTACTGTTGTTGATGCAAGATACCAGATGCCTCGAGGATATCCTTGGGGAATGCCTGAGAATTTTATTCATGAAGGATATCAGCAAATTACTCAAAGCCCTCATGCTGTTATGGTTACCGCACCTCCTGTGGTGCACACTGTTCCACATGCCGAAGAATAGATCTATCATAGTACTACACCAAGTGAGAGTGTGGGTGTATATGACCGTATGGATGATTTCCAAGATCAATTTCATGCCATGCAGAAAGAAATGAAGGCTCTTCGTGGTAAGGAGTTGTTTAGAGAAAATATCAGTGATCTTTGTCTTGTTCCCAATGTTCAGGTGCCTGTTAAATTCAAAGTTCTAGATTTTGAGAAATGCAAGGGAGATTCTTGTCCGCGCAGCCATTTGGTTATGTATGCTAGAAAAATGTCAACTCATACCGAGGATCAACGCCTGTTGATTCATTACTTTCAAGATAGTTTGACTGGCGCCGCTCTAAGGTGGTATATGGGTTTGAATAGTGTTGATATTTATTCTTTCCATGATTTGGGAGACGCTTTTGTGAAACAGTACAGGTACATTCTGGAGTTTGCTCCTGATCGCGACCAACTCAGAAGTATGTCTCAGAAAGATAAGGAATCATTCAAAGAGTATGCGCAGAGGTGGCGTGAAGTCACCGCTCAGGTTATACCTCCAATGGAGGAGAAAGACATGACTAAGATTTTCTTGAGGACTCTCGGTTCCTTCTACTTTGAGAAGATGGTGGCTAGCTCTCCCAGTGGCTTTTTTGAAATGGTTGGTATGGGAGTTCATTTAGAAAAAACTGTCCGCGAGGGACGTATGACTAGGGGTGGCAAAACGGGCCCTGCCCGTTGGGCATGCCCGTTTTACCCGCACTTTAGTGCGGGGTGGGCTAAAGGTTTAGGCCCTCACCCTCTAATGTGTCCGCCCCGCTCCGCCCCATTTTTTTCGCGGGCTTTTACGGGCATGAGTATTTACATAAAATTTTGCATTTTTAGACTTAAAAGGTGCAGTGCCCGCGGGCTTTCTCCGCCCCGCCCTCACGTTTTTGCAGGGTGGGTATAAGTTTTAGGCCCGCATCATCAACTATGACCGCCCCGCCCTGCCCCATTTTTTTGCGGGCATTTATTGGGCGGGCCTAAACGGGGAGGGCATGCCCGTTTGCCACCCCTACGTATGACGAAAGATGAAGGTTCTAGCAGTAAGAAACCTAGTTATGGGTATGCTAAGAAAAAAGAACAAGAGGCCAATGCCATTTCCCGAGGAATATCTAAAAGATCTCATGGTAGACATCATCATCATCAGCAACAACATGTAGCTTCTGTGGCTCCCGTTGTTAATGTTGTTCCATTCACTGTTTCTATTCAACCTCAGAGGACTCATCAGCATTCTAATTAGTAGAGAAATTAAGAACTTAAGAAGGATCCCTTTGATCCTATTCCTATGAGTTATACTGAACTGTTTCCTGCTCTGATCTAGAAAAACTTGCTGCAGACTAGAGCTCCTCCCAAACTTCCTGACCCTATTCCATGGTGTTATAAAGCAAATGCCACTTGTGCATTTCACCAAGGTGCTCCTGGGCATGACATAGAAAATTGATATCCTTTGAAGTCTGAAGTTCAAAAGTTAGTAAGGTCTGGTATTTTGTCATTCAAAGGCGTTGGTCCGAATGTGCAACAAAATCCACTACCGCAACATGGAAATGCCACTGTTAACATGGTGTCTGGTTGTCATGGCGAATACAGAGTGTATTATGTGCATTGGATACGTGGAGAATTCGTTGATATGCATGCCGCTCTTTGTGAACTCAGCCATTATGAACATGATCATGATGCTTGCAGAATTTATGTGCGAGATCGTCGTGGCTGTTATGTTGTTAGAAAAGACCTTCAAGAATTGCTAGACCAAGGTCTTATCCATGTCCATAGGGAAAGGGATGAAGATCATGGTGTACAGATTGATGATAATTCTGAAAACTATCAAATCTTTGATGTGAACTTGATTAGAGGAACATCCATCTATTTTCTCTACTTGATGTTTTATCTTCTATGCTTGATGTATTTCCATCTCTTCTCACTTGCATAGGTTTCTATCCTCAATATATGCTCTTTGTTTGATGTATTGCCATCACTTATTTCTTGATGTTTTGTCATCTTTATGTGATGTTTTGACATCTCTTCCCTTATGTGTTTTATCACATTGTCTTGATGTTTTATCATCCTTCTTTTCTTATATGCTTAGAAAATCAGTGATTGGTGAGGTGGATCTTCCTATTTGGGTTGGGCCGCATATGTTCCAGGTCACGTTTCAGGTTATGGATATTACCCCTGCCTACAGTTGTTTATTGGGTCGTCCGTGGATCCATGAAGTTGGTGCTCTTGCATCTGCCCTGCATCAGAAATTGAAATTCATCAAAAATGGTAAAGTGGTTATTGTTAGCGGAGAACGAGCTATCCTATTATCGCACATTTCTTCTTTCCATGTTGTGGAAGCTGATGAAGCCGTTGTGGGAATGTCGTTCCAAGCTTTGTCCATAGAAGTTGATTGTAAGAAAAGTGGGGCATCCATCTCTTCATTTAAAGATGCCCAAAAAGTTGTTAAACAAGGACCTAGTGATGTATGGGGACAGGTCATTGATTTACCCGTGAATAAAAACGAAGTTAGTCTGGGATTTTCTCACAAGAATGTTGTAAAGCCGAAGTCTGCTTTCAATCCTTGCCATGAGATCTTTCATAGTGGAGGTTTTGTCAACCCGATACATCCTGAAGTAGACGCTGTTTTAGAAGACGAACCAGAACTCAAAGGTCCTAGCTATGTGACGCGTGGCTGAAGAACCCGGAATTGGATTTCTGTTGATGTTCCTTACTGTGTTCACATTTCAGAGTAATTTGCTGCTTGTTTTTGTTGTCAAAAAAATTCCTTCCACTCTGCCCAAGGTGGAAGTGATGTTGTGGGGCTTACCTTTTGTTGTTTCAGATATTAAGATCATTAATAAAAGTTGTTTTATTATCCAATTGTGTTTTTACTTTTTTGCTTTTTCTGGAAAATGGTAACATAAAAAACCCTTTTTGACAAATAATGCCTTGTAATAATATGCATAATTACCTGTTGCACTCAGTTTTTCTAAAATCAAGCATAATCATATGTGCAGATTAATTAATAAACCTGTTGAAAACAATGACTCTGCGCCCTCTCCCAACTTTGAATTTCCTGTGTACGAAGCCGAAGAAGAGGAGTTGAGTGAAATTCCAGAAGAGGTCACTCGGTTGCTTGTGCACGAGGAAAGAACCATTCAGCCAAACAAAGAGCAGTTAGAGTTGATTAACTTGGGATCTGAAGAATATAAGAAAGAAGTCAAGATTAGGGAACTACTTTATCCAGAGGCGAAAAGCTAGTTGATTGATTTGTTGAAATAATGTGTTGATGTCTTTGCTTGGTCTTACCAAGATATGCCAGGTTTGGATTGTGGAACACCGCTTACCGTTGAAGCCAGAAAGCCCGCCAGTTAAGCAAAAGTTAAGAAGAACTCATCCTGATATGGAAGTGAAGATTAAAGAGGAAGTTTTGAAGCAAATTAACGCTGGTTTCCTTGCCACACCAGAATATCCTCAATGGATCTCCAACATTGTGCCGGTCACAAAGAAAGATGGAAAGGTCTGCATGTGCGTTGATTATAAAGATTTGAATAAGGCTAGTCCGAAAGATGATTTCCCATTGCCACACATTAATATGTTGGTAGATAATACAACAAAGTTCAGTATATTCTCTTTTATGGATGGATTTTATGGATACAATCAGATTAGGATGGCTCCTGAAGACATGGAAAAAACAACGTTTATCACACCCTGGGGAACATTCTGTTATCGAGTGATGCCCTTCGGGTTGAAGAACGCTGGTGCAACGTACCAGAGGGCTATGACAACCCTATTCCATGATATGATGCATAAAGAAATTGAAGTATATGTTGATGACATGATTGCTAAGTCTCAAATTGAAGAAGGTCACGTTAAAGACTTGTTAAAGTTATTTCAACATTTGAGGAAATTCCATCTACGCTTGAATTCAAACAAATGCACTTTTGGTGCCCGTTCAGAAAAATTGTTGGGTTTTATTGTCAGCCAAAATGGTATTGAAGTTGATCCTGATAAAGTAAAAGTAATTCAGGAAATGTCTGCACCAAAAGCAGAAAAATAAGTCAGAGGATTCCTCGGACGATTGAATTATATTTCCAGGTTTATCTCCCATATGACAGCTACTTGTGAGCCAATTTTCAAGCTGTTGAAGAAAGATCAGGGATAAATATGGACTGATGATTTCCAAAAGGCGTTTGATAGTATCAAAAAAATATCTTCTTGAGCCTCCTATTTTGCTTCCTCGTGTTGAAGGAAGACCCCTGATTATGTATTTGACTGTGTTGGATAATTCCATGGGTTGTATCCTTGGTTAGCAAGATGAAACTGATAGAAAGGAAAATGTCATCTATTATTTAAGTAAGAAGTTCACCGACTATGAGTCTCGGTATTCAATGCTAGAAAAACCGTGTTGTGCTTTAGCCTGGGCTGCGAAGCGTCTTCGTCAGTATATGATTAATCATACTACTTGGTTGATATCAAAAATGGATAGATTAAGTACATCTTTGAAAATCCTGCTCTTACTAGAAGAATCGCCCGCTGGCAGATGCTGTTGTCTGAATATGATATTGAATACCGTACTCAGAAGGCTATCAAAGGAAGTGTGTTAGCTGACCATTTTTCTCATCAAGAAATTGAAAATTACCAGTTCGTTGGGTACGAATTCCCCGATTAGGATGTTATGTATTTGAAAATTCAAGATTGTGATGAACCGTTGCCTAGTGAAGGGTCGGGTCCTGAATCCCGATGGGGATTAGTATTTGATGTTGTTGTTAATGCTTATGGCAGTGGAATTGGGGCAGTCATTATTACTCCTCAGGGTTCTCACATACCTTTCACAGCCAGATTAATATTTGATTGTACGAATAATATGGCAGAATATGAAGCATCTATCATGGGTCTTGAAGAAGCCATTGATTTGAGAATTAAAATCCTTGATATCTATGGTGATTCATTACTGGTGATCAATCAGATCAAAAGAGAATGGGAAACTTATCATGAAGCTTTAATTCCTTACAGAGATTATGCTAGAAGATTGTTGACTTTCTTCAACAAGGTTGAATTGCATCATATTCCTCGAGATGAGAATCGAATGGCTGATGCTTTGGCTACTTTGTCTTCCATGTATAAAGTGAATCATTGGAACGATGCGCCTTCAGTCACCATCATGCGTCTTGATAGGCCTGCTTATGTGTTTGCAGCAGAGGCAGTGATAGATGATAAGCCTTGGTATCATGATATCAAGCATTTCCTTCAGACACAGGAATACCCACTTGGAGCATCAAATAAAGATAGAAAGACATTGAGAAGATTGGCTGGTAGTTTCTTCCTCAATAAAGATGTTTGACAGTACTTCATTCGATCATTAAAAAAAAATCCCAATTGTTTGACAGTAATAAACGGAGTTGGAGGTTTCTCTACACAAAATTTAAACCATAACACTACTTCATTCAATCGTATAATTGAATTCCCCTTTTTAATTCTGTATAATACAAAATTAAATAATATGATCACTTCATTTCAGATTATACAAACTCTATTATTTATCAACCGTTTTCCAACAAATTGAATTGGTTTAAAGACTACAAAAATTTAAATATTTTACTCCTAAACTGAGTTGGATAATGTAAATCCAGGCCTTTGTATGTCTAGTTTGACTTTAGAGCCCAATTGTTGTTAGTAGTTTGGCCTTTGTTCTTTTATATCTCCAGAATCGAATGGCTGATGCTTTGGCTACTTTGTCTTCCATGTACAAAGTGAATCATTGGAACGATGCGCCTTCAGTCACCATCATGCGTCTTGATAGGCCTGCTTATGTGTTTGCAGCAGAGGCAGTGATAGATGATAAGTCTTGGTATCATGATATCAAGCATTTCCTTCAGACACAAGAATACCCACTTGGAGCATCAAATAAAGATAGAAAGACATTGAGAAGATTGGCTGGTAGTTTCTTCCTCAATAAAGATGTTTGACAGTACTTCATTCGATCATTAAAAAAAAATACCAATTGTTTGACAGTAATAAACGGAGTTGGCGGTTTCTCTACACAAAATTTAAACCATAACACTACTTCATTCGATCGTATAATTTAATTCCCCTTTTAAATTCTGTATAATACAAAATTAAATAATATGATCACTTCATTTCTGATTATACAAACTCTATTATTTATCAACCGTTTTCTAGCAAATTGAATTGGTTTAAAGACTACAAAAATTTAAATATTTTACTCCTAAACTGAGTTGGATAATGTAAATCCAGGCCTTTGTATGTCTAGTTTGACTTTAGAGCCCAATTGTTGTTAGTAGTTTGGCCTTTGTTCTTTTATATCTTGAGAATCGAATGGTTGATGCTTTGGCTACTTTGTCTTCCATGTACAAAGTGAATCATTGGAACGATGCGCCTTCAGTCACCATAATGCGTCTTGATAGGCCTGCTTATGTGTTTGCAGCAGAGGCAGTGATAGATGATAAGCCTTGGTATCATGATATCAAGCATTTCCTTCAGACACAGGAATATCCACTTGGAGCATCAAATAAAGATAGAAAGACATTGAGAAGATTGACTGGTAGTTTCTTCCTCAATAAAGATGTTTGACATTAAATATTTTACTCCTAAACTGAGTTGGATAATGTAAATCCAAGCCTTTGTATGTCTAGTTTGACTTTAGAGCCCAATTGTTGTTAGTAGTTTGGCCTTTGTTCTTTTATATCTTGAGATGAGTATCTCTTGTACTCATTGTAAGCTTAATATATTCTCTTTTCTTATAAAAAAGTAGCGGCCTTTGTTGTCCGTTAGCTTTCTTTGACTTAAATATTGAAGATCTATATAAAATAAAAAATTATCACAACATATATCATTTATTTAAAAACAACCCATACACAAATATTTTCTTTTCAAGAACAGAGAAATTTTGAATTCTCTAACTCACCGTATAGGAGCAAGACACTACTAATCACAAAATACCAACTATTTTATTATCATGACTGCTATGTTACATGAAGAATAACAATCATGAACAAGAGAATTCACATATTCAAAACAACATGAAGAATAACCACATAACAAACTCTAGACTAAGAAAACCATAAACCTTGCTTTAAATTATTTCTTAGAGAGCGAGAAAAAGAAATTAGTTTACTTAATTCTCATATGTTTATTTATTTTTGACTATTTCAGCTATAAAAGTCAAGTGGCATCTTAAACCAGTCGTAGAAATTGCCGTGAGGTTTTTTGTCAATATTTAAGGACCTCCACCTCCAAGATGTTTGAACGATCCCCATAAACATTTCCTTAGGCACAGCGACGTAATCGTTGAAAATTACTTGATTTCTATACCTCCAAATGCTCCAACAGGAAACGAGCCAAAAGAAACTCGAAGGCTTGCACAGACCCGAATAGTTTGCCCACTGCAGAAAAGATTCAGTGCAATTTATTCCTCCATTGTTGTATACTCCTAACCAATTTTCGATCTCCCTCCAAATTTGTTTTGTTTTAGGACAATTAAGAAAGATATGAGTTGTATCTTCAAGAACCTGAAAACAAAACACACAAGACATTTGATGTTGATCCGTGATGATACCTCTTTTAATAAGGTTGTCGCGTGTCAGTAACCTGTTCAAGATTAATCTCCAGCCAAAAATCTTAACCTTTAGAGGAATTCCAACTTTCCATAACCTCTCAAGGGCCTCCTTCGTTCCACTGTCTAGTTCTGTATCATCCATGTTCTTGGACAGAATTGCATATCCTTGTTTCACACTATAATTATTCTCATTATCTTTGGGCCAGACTTTCGAATCTTCCTCATTACCGTTTAAAACCACCTCCAATAACAGCTGATTTAGTTCTGTTGCTGCCTCATCTCTTTCATCCACCATAATGACTTGTTGTCCGTGCAAATCCCACACCCAACTGTTATCAGACCATACTCCACAATCCTTAACTACTGCCTCTTTCTTGGGTGAAGAATCAAACAAATCCGAAAATAGATTTTTTAAAGAAATGTCACCTAACCACCTCGAGTGCCAAAAGAGAATCTTATCACCCTTTCCTATCTTCCAATATATCAACTTGTTAACTCCTTGAATGTTTGAAGGTGCTGCCAGACGGATTAAGTCGTACCACCACCTAGACCAAAATCTTGATTTCTTGGCTGGAAATTTAAGGAAGTAACTTTGGAAATCTTCACCATATTTTTCCTTCAATATGCCACTCCAAAGGGCTTCAGAATCTGTTGTAACTCTCCACACCCATTTCGACATTAAAGCCCCGTTGAAAATAGAGATATCTTTAATGCCCAGACCACCTAAGTTCTTGTCTTTGCATACCTGAGCCCATTTAACCCAAGAGATGCAGTCTTTTTCACATTCTCCAGCCCATAAAAACTTCCTCTGAATTGATTTAATTTCCTGCAGAATTTTTATTGGGGCAATATAGAAAGAGAGATAATGAATTGGTATATTGGCTATAACTGAATTAATCAATGTTACCCGGCCACCAATCGACAATAGTCTTCCTCTCCAAGACGCCAGCTAAGATTTGATCACTGTTAAAATTGGTTTCCAAAAATCAATTGAGTTTTGTCATCCACCCACCGCCAGTCCCAAGAATTTGAATGGAACTGCTCCAACTTTACAAGCAAGAAATATTGATGCTGCCTCAACACGCTGCTTGTCTAATTCCATCCCAATTAAGCTGCTTTTGCTGAAATTGACCTTTAGTCCTGATAACATTTCAAATCCTCTCAATTTAGCATTTAGAGCCCAAATGTTAGACCATGAATCATCACAAAAAAATAGAGTATCATCAGCAAATTGGAGTAGGCTGATAGTTGTTTCTTCTCCAATCTTTAATCCTTTCAACAAGTTTTTGCGTTCTGCTTGCCTCACTAAAACAACCAACCATTCGGTTACCATAACAAAGAGAAGAGGGGAAAGTGGATCGCCTTGTAGAAGTCCCATGCCTATCTTAAAATCCTTAGAAGAGCTGCCATTCACCAAAGCTGATCCATAGCTTTGACATATGAGACCTTTAATCCACTTTTGCCACTTTGAATCAAAATGCATTGCCTCAAGGACCTTAAATAGAAAATCCCACCTGACGGAATCATAAGCTTGAGAGAAATCCACTTTGAACATGAAGCCTTTTTTCTTTCTTTTCACTACGTGATCATAAATCTCATTCGCCAAAAGAACTCCGTCAAGTAATTGTCTACCTTTGATGAAAGCTGTTTGGTTAGGAGAAATTAGCTTTCCCAACACTCTATTCAGTCTTGATGCAAGGCTTTTTGAAATGATTTTGTGGATACAACCAATTAGGGCGATTGGCCTAAACTCACTCAAAGATTATAGGTTTTCTACCTTTGGGATCAATGCAAAGAAAGATGAGCAAAAAGGTTTTGATAAACATACCTTCTCATAAAATTCAAAGATACAATTTGATATGTCTCCACCTATAATATCCCACGCTTCCTTAATGAACTTCAGATTCAGCCCGTCTGGTCCAGGGCTCTTGTTGCCATCACATGAATTTATTGCCTCAATAATGTCCTCATTGGTAAAAGGTTCAACCAGCCTAGAATTTTCCTCCATTGTAATTTTGTTCAAATCACTCAAATCCATACAAACATTACCTTCTGTTGTGTTGTTATACTTCTTTGAAAACTGTTCATGAATGGCTTGTTTGACTACTTCAGGCTTGTCATCCAAAGAAAGTCCAATACTCATAGCTGATATCGTGTTAGCCCTTCTTCTAGCATTAATCAACGAATGAAAGTATCTTGAGTTTATATCTCCATCCAAAAGCCATCTGGATCTTGAGTTCTGGTGGAGTATACTTTCTTTAAGATATAAATTGTTCCAGACCCCTTCTATTGCAGCCCTTCTTTCAAGTAAAATCTCCTCAGGTACATCAGTATTCATGTCTGCCATCTCCCCTTCTAAGTTATTGATCTTCTCGATACCTTCTTCCACCCTCAAGTCGATGTATCCAAATACATTCCTGTTCCACCATTTTAACTTTGATTTGAGTATTTTGAATTTTTGGAATACTATACTATTTGGACAGCCCATAACTATGCAACCCTCCCACACCTCTTTTACAAACTTCAGAAATTATGGATGTTCAAACCATGCATTAATGGTTTTAAATGGTTTAGGGCCCCAATTCCAATTGTTGATCACAAGAGAAACTAGTCTGTGGTATGATATTTCCCAACTCCCTACCTTTTGATTAACAATCTTCCATGTTCTACATGAGTCTTCAGATATAAGGAAATGGTCCAATCTACTCTTGCATAAACCGTTTGAATTGAACCAAGTATATCTATTTCCTATTACCAGTAAATCCACCAGCTCCATGTCCTCAATGAATGATCCAAACTCCTCCATTTCAGCGAGATTGTATGATCCTCTTCCTTTCCTCTCATCCTTTGATTTGATAGCATTAAAATCACCCCCCAAGAGCCAGTCAGCTTTTGGGAATTTAGATTTTAGTTTTAACAAATCTTCCCACAGTTTTCGTTTTTCACTCATGGAACATGATGAATATACATTAACAATGTATATATCCCTCTTCCTGCAATTGCCAAAGACACCAAGAAAACCAGGACCAGAAAAACTGAACACATAATTAAAGGAATTCTTGTTCCAAATTAGTAGCATACCTCCATATTGTCCTCTGGATGCTGTAGCTGACCAGTCGAATTCTTCTCCTCCCCGTATACTTCTTACAAAGCTTTCATCTGCTGTCTTTCTCTTTGTTTCTTGTAGCATCATGAACTCAATTTTCTCCTTCTTAATTAGATTTTGAACTCTTCTAATTTTAATTGAAGAGTTACACCCACGCACATTATATGTTGTAAGATTCATAGCTCTCTTGTTGTTGCCTCCTTCAGTTTTTCAAATCTTACTCTATCTCTTTTTTCCATTTTTCTGATTATTCCTTCAAGAACTTCATCTTCTTCATCTCCTTCAAGGCCTATGCTCTTCAGAATCTCCCAAATCTTGCCAGGAACATCCTCTAGCTTTCTTTTCAACCTTTCATTACCCTTTTCTACATCCTTGTCTGATATTGAATCACAACAAAGGACCGATCCCCCCGAGTATCTTGAACCACTGTCTTCTTGTTGAGAGTCATTGTATGTGTGGTCAGCTTTGTTCACAATTAGAGAATTTGACTGTTTCGGTGGTAGTGTCGAATAAATCAATGCAGCATAATAGGAGGGAGCGTAAGGAATTTGCACAGCCTCATAAATTTCTGTTAATGACTTCTTTTTTCTGGTCGGTGATAGAATGTTGGGCCCAGTTAATTTTTCCACCGTCATCAAGTTGTTTTTCCCCAGCGATTCCCCGTTTTGTTTGGACCTCAAATTTTTTAAGTTAATTAGGCCCAATTCTAGGCCTAAACCCAAAATGTTATCATTTGTAGTTGCATTTGTAGTTAGTCCTTTGTGTTCTTTGCCCCACGTGCATTTTCCCCGTCCGGAATGCTTTGACTTAAAATTGAATTAACCTCTTCATTGTGTCCCATCTGCCTACCTAGGTAATCATTTCCTTTAGTAGACTCTATATGATTTATCTTTTCAATGTTCTGATCCTGCCCTCGACTACATCCAAAAGATAGCCTTTTGGACTGCTTTTGTTTGTTTAGCGTGTCCGCAGAAAAAGTATGTGCTGCATCCTGCTCATCCACCTGCTCCAAGTAATTTGTCTTCCCAAGGTCTGCCACGTGCCTTGCTCCCCTTCCGTCTTTCGACTCTCCCTCTATGGTGTTTGGTTCATCGTCTTCCTCTGGTAAACCACCATTATCATCGTCTTCCATGTCTTCCTCTTGATCATCTAATTCGTCCTCCGTATCTTCAACAAAAGTTTCCTCAGAGTCTTCACGAGCCTCCATATTATCCTTGAAAATAATTCTTTTTGGACCATGTAAATCTTCAACCAGTTTTATGCTAAAGAGTACATCGTTAATCTCAACACTAATCACTTCATTCAAATTGCTAGTGTATTTTGTCTTGATCAAGATTCTGGCCACATCGAAAGTTAAATGTGATTCCGTTTCCTCATCGCTGCGTATATATTCTCCAATTCTGCTTGAAATGAATATGAAGAACTCTTTCCTCCATGCATGGCAAGGGATTCCATAACACTTAACCCAGGTCAACCTTTCTTTATCCACTTCCGCTGGTGACCACGGTCGAATGTCATCAAACCATTCTTCTTCTTCCTTGATCAAACTTCTAACCGCATTTTCCTCTAGATCTTCCAATAAACAAAGGTTTGCTCCCATCGGTGTTACTTTAATGTGAAAGAATCCCTCTCTATTGAAGATTTCCTAGATGTTGTACGAATTTCCTGATGTCTTAACGTCTCCCACGTAAGCTACTTCAAATCGTTTAAGGTTCTCTTCCTCCATATTGAACGATAGACCAACCCAGGGTGTTTTTGTTTCCTTCTTCCTCCAAAAGTTTGGTGTTTTGTGGGTTGATCTGTGTCTCTCTCTCCCTGATACAATGTCTGCATAGGTTTTGCCTTGTCCACTCTTCGCCTAGATCTGTTTTGTGCCAGCATTACTAACTTTAAGGTCCTCATATTGTTTTCTTGTGGCTTGTCTTCCAAAGTCTATCGAACCTCTGCTGAACTTTGGTGTGTTAACAAAAAATTTTCTACCCATAATCAGGATATTATCCAATTCTGCTGCCAATATCCTTGTGTCCTCAACACCTCTAAACCTCACGAACCCATATCTATCCCCCCTTTTATCTCTCTTAGCAGGCATGAAAATCTCAGACAATGTTCCATATTCCATGAAAATCTTTGCTAAATCATTCGCATTATAGTGGTCAGGAAATTCTGTGAAAAAGAACGAAGTTGTTTCTTCTTGTTTTTGATTTTCAATCCATTTGTCGTTCCTCTCCTTCCAGATTGAAATCTTCAGTACATTTCCTCCATACCTCCTTCGTGTCACTGTTTTCCATTCCATGATTGAAGCAATACGCACAAGAAATCCAAAGATCAGCCGAACTAAATGCCAAGGCCCCTAGCCCTAAAGCTAGGAGTTTAAGCCAAAAACACCAGCTGAATCAATCCTTTTTGTTTTGATAGGCAAACAACAATCAATAACAGTCAATCCTTGAATTTCATGTTAAGAACACTAAATGACAGTTAATTTTTTGCTTAGATGAAGAACCCTCAAACACTTGTCACTTTGCCATACACCGTAGACTTGATTAAAGTTACTTTTTCTGCATGCAAGTTCATTTTCTCATAAATCAGTTTTATTTTCTTCCAGTTATCACAATTTTGACCACTGTCGAAATCTTTTACATTTCCAGCACATTTTACTTTATTTTCATTTGTTTTAGTATCAAGATTTCACCTACGTCGAAATCCTTGCTTTTTACATTAACGTATAACAGTTTCAAAAGTTGGTTTACAAGATATATTATTTATATTTTGTATATTTAAAATGAATACTATAAGATACGAGTGTAAAATAAATCCCAATTGTTTGACAGTAATACACGGAATTGGAGGTTTCTCTACATAAAGTTTTAACCATAACAGAACTACTCAGTATAATACACAATTAAATAATCTGATCACTTCATTTTTTATTATACAAAATCTTTTATTAATCAACTTTTTGTGTCTTTTCCAACAAATTGAATTGGTTTAAAGACTACAAAACTTTAATGATTTTATTCCTAATTTGAGTAGGATAATGTAAATCTAGGACTTTGTTTGTCTAGTTTGACTTTGGGCTAGTAGTTTGGCCTTTGTTCTTTTATATCTTGAGATGAGTATCTCTTGTACTCATTGTCAATTTAATATATTCTCTTTTTGCTTACCAAAAAAAATAGAAAATGTCTTCTTGATAAAAAATTATCACATATCATTTATTTAAAAACAACCAGACACAAATATTTTCTATCAAGAAGAAAGAAATTTTGAATTTTCTAACTCACAGCATAAAAATACCAACTATTTTATGATCATAACTGCTATGTTACATGAAGAATAACAATCATGAACAATAGAATTGAGTTATTCGCAATCCAATAATCTTCATCGGCTATGGAATCATAACCCACTATTAGCATGCTGTGAGTTATCTCCGTAGTTCAAACCGGAAATCTCCCCCTCTAAATATTCCAAGGATGAAGGTGGATCACTAGATGTTGAGTCATGAACAACTTCATCGTTCACAATATCAATTGTGTCTGTGTTCATGGTCATGTATGTTTCTTTGAACTCCGTGAAGCTCAAATCAGCAAAGTCGGTCAGACCGAGAAGAGCGCTATGAGGTGAGTCTCTCTTTGCATTAGTCTCTGTGATATACTTCAAATTTGTAACAAATATGCCAAATTTCTTTGCCGTCTCTTCCAGATCACTGTAGACTCGTCCATGTTCTTCCTTCCATACTTGAAATAGCTGTATAGCATCATCTTGATTAGGAAGCTTATCAAGTTCAGGACCCAAAAAGGAGGTGTACTTACTGGTTGGGATCTTAAAATTTGAGGACATACTTGTATGTGTTGGTTTCTTTTTCTGAATATGCAGAGAAGAAAATGAATTAAGAACCGAAATGGGTTTGAGTTGTAGGAAAACTTTGTATGAAAAGATGTGTATTCCTTAAAAAATTGTTCCACGTATTTATAGAATGAGTTGAGATCTCAACCGAAAGAGAAAATGAAACTAATGTATAAAATAAACTTGTGGGTTTTGTTTATTATGGACTTTATAAAAAGATCCCAAGGTGGCCGACTTCCCATTTTAATAAAAATAATTATAAAAAATTAAAGATTAATATTTTATTAAAATTATTAAGAATGGTCCGCAATGACAATTATGACAACGATTTAATAGTGCTGTAGTGACATTCACAATGGAATCAAACAATAACTGTGGTGATTTTTTTTAAGCAAGGAATATATTGAAACGAGAACTAAGAGTTCTTAAACCTGATTTCAAAAAATCGAGATAGCCCCCGACAAAAGAGAGATTACAAACCAATTGACCCTACGACAAATAACACAAAGGATCTTTGCTAAATTCATAGAAATTGCAATTGGGATAAGTAATTTCGCCAATAAACGACCATTTCCAAATTGTAGTCTTGATGTTCCAAACAATATCGCTAACACTCCATTTATCTTTTCGGAAAACAATCTCATTCCAAACAATCCATAAGTTTCAACAAATAGCCAACCAAAATAAACCTTCCTTTCCTCCTTTCACTTTCTTATACTTACAATTGTAGAACCACCGCATAAAGCACCCTTTTATATCCCCTCCTTCATACTCCGCGAAACCCACCCAATCCGACATCTCTTTTCAAATCAACTTTGCAACACTACAGTGGATCAACAAATGATCTAAAGATTCAACGCGCCTTTGGCACATTACGCATAAACGAGTCTCATTTGTAATATTAATACCTCTTACCTCTAAAAAGTCCATTGTCGGTAATCTGTTAAGAAAACTTCTCCACCCGAATGCCTTAATTTTGTACGGCATATCCACCTTCCAAACCAAATTTAGAGCATTATCAAACCTTTGAAAAGGGCCAAAAGGAGTATAATAAGAAACAATAGCGGAGTAACACGAACTAACAGAAAATTTTCGGTCTGGTTCAAGCAACCATTCCACACGATCCCTGCCTTCAACAGAGCCTACAGTATCCAGTAAAACCTGCTTCATTCTGCCAATATCCTCAGCACACTCAGGTTTGTTCGACTCGAAAGCAGGGATGCCATAGTCCCCCCACTGCCATCTTCCGTCACTCCAACTCCCCATTCCGGCTACCGAGACGTCCTGAAGAAGAGATACCGTAAACAGCTTCGGGAACGAATCCTTTAAACACACTTCTTCATTCCAAAAACAATGCCAGAAAGATGTTGTGAATCCTCTTCCTAACCGAAACCTGCAAAAATTAACAAAACATTCCTCTCTTAATCTCTTTCCAATTGACAAGAGATCTTGCCCACCAAGAGGAGACATAATTTCTGAATTTGAAACTGCTTCCGCCTATAGGCACCTGCATCTCTATATCTCTGTATCTCGCTTTTAAAATCTTAAACCAAATAGAGTCCGACACCTCTAGAATCCACCATCTCCATTTATAGAGATGGGCCAAGTTAAATTCTTCAATTCTTTTAATGCCAAGCCCACCGTTCTCAGTCGGTAAACAAATATCACTCCACTTAACCCAATGTATCTTTCTTTTTTCCTCCAAAAACCCCCCCACAAGAATTTACTTTGAAGCTTAGTAAACTCCTTGGAAATCTTCACCGGAATTTTATAAAAGGATGGAGTAAATATGGATAGAGAACATAAAACCGATTTAAGGAGTGTGATTCTCCCTCCATAGCTTAGAAAGCGACCCTTCCAACTAGATAACCGTTTTTTCCATCTATTTAAGAGCGTCTTCCAAGTCGATATTCTTCTAGGATTAGATCCTATAGGAATACCAAGAAAAGAAAACTCATCACCTTCAATGCTACAAGAAAGAAAAGAAGTGGAGCCTCAATGAAATTGGTACTAACATTAATACCAATAACCTTACTTTTGTGATAGTTAATTCTGAGGCCCGAAACCAACTCAAAAGCCCTCAAAATGACTTTGATTGCCCACAGTTGTTTCCAACTCCTCTCTCCCACTAATAAGTATCATCCGCAAATTGGAGCGAATCAATCATACATTTTCCGTTCACAATGAATCCTTCATATTCACCATTCTCCACCGTCTTCCTAACAAGACCCATTAATCCCTCCGCCACCAAGACAAAGAGAAACGGGGAAAGAGGATCACCTTGTCTCAATCCCCTCTCTACCTTAAACTGTGGTGACTTTTTGATGTTGATCTTTTCATTTGACAATCTTTTCTCTGAATACCAGAAACTTTTTATCTTAATTTGTTTATTTATAATATTTTGAAAATTTAAAATTTATAGGTGTCATGATTTTTTTAGAGACATAGCCATATGGTTCTACCTGTTCAATTACTATATAATTTTGTTATAGAGACCGCTTTATTCAACTAATTATCCGCTTTAGTCTGATTTACCCATGCAGTTCGACCAATGATAGTGTGGTTCGACCAATAAACCAGTGACCTAATATTCTCACCAATTTGATTACCGGTATGGTTTTTAAAACATTGATTATGAAAACAATTTTAGTGTTGTTGTACTGGCCTTCACAATGGCATCAAACAACAATTGCGATAATCTTTTGAAGTTGATATATTCATTTGATTATATTTGCTCTGAACACCAGAACCTTTTTATCTTTGTTTAAGGATAACTTAGATTTTTTAATTTGGTGATGCTCATGATATATAGATTAACTTAGATTTTTATTTTGTTATAATTTAAACCACAGGAAATATCATCATATCACGCACATCACATAGAACCACAAAGTGGATCTGCTCAGGCGTTGAGTCAATCACAACCATAATGGTACTTCTTATGATATGTGTGTGAACCATGTGAAATATTTTTATCACTTATTTTCTGCTTAAGGGGTATGAGTACTTCTTTAAGTGAGAATATAGTCTTGTTATGTTTGACTTTGATTTGATATCAAGTGATTTGGATTATTTGAAAACCCCACATTTATTTTATTCTATAAAGAAGAATTCAACTATAGATCATGGGGGTGATTATCAACATATGTTACTCGTTGAATTGGGTTCAAGGAAAGTTGTTGGGGAACTCATTTTCTTTTATGAATTGGGAAGATGACCCACTATAGTGCTTTGGCGAGTTAAGGTGTGTGTGGTTTCTCGATTTAGCATACCTTCAGCTCTGTGTTGGTCCTTCGTATGCTCTTTTCATCATGAGTCTTCAAGTTACCTATCTTGATTGTTGTTCTGGCTAGTGGCATCTTTGGGAAGGTGGTTTACTTGTAATCATTGGTTTTGTTGCTCTTGGTGTTTGGTGGTAAGTGTTCTGAGCCGTCCTCAAGGCCCAAAAGGCGAAGGCCTGGTTACAAAGCAAGAAATTACCACATAAACGATATGTAGACCTTTTTCCCCTTTGTCGCAGAGTATCCCTTGCGAGAATACCATGATAATCTCCTGAATCAATTATATAGTTAACCGTATTCCACGTCGTTCCATACGCGTCTAGTTACCAACCATTTTCCCTATTTGAAGAGGAAAATGTGCCACTTCACATGTGTCAATTACTTTCTTATTCAAACTTCATTTTTCACTCTCTTACTGACTTCAACGTTGGAGTGCTAACTATGCAGGTCAACCCCCTCACTACCGCATCAAAAGCTCTAAACCACCACGAGAAATAGTGAATTCATCATTTTCGGTTGAATCTAGTTCAAGAGCAAATTATTGATGTTGTTTGTGGGAACTGGCTTCTAATTCCTACAATTTTCCACAATCTAACGTTTCTCGATCCAATTGAATCTCCTCTGATAGAAATCTAGATCTCCTTCAATTGAAGTGCAAATATTTATTTCCTGATCAATTATATCAAGTTTAGATTCAAAGTCTCCTCCATTGGATCTGTAAATGGCGTAGGATTCCAAAACCACTAGCTCACCAACCAACAGAAAGCCATTATTGTCGTAGAAGTTGTCGAGAATCATTCGCCTCCTCCTCAAGGGATGCACAATCAAGTCTTAACAATGGCTCCTTATGTTCCCCATCGCCAAAATTTGTCCAACCTATGGCAGATCAAGGAGAATCTCAACCTCCTCCATTCACTTGACTTGTAGGGAGCCAACAAACTGTTGAACAATGTTTTACTAATATTTCAACAACACAACTTCTAGGCCTTGGAAGAAAGGTTGTCTCAGATTGAAAAAAAATTTACACAGCGTCAATTTGAGAATAAACACTATACAAGAGGTGCCTTCACACAAAACATCCATTCTTGAGTCGAGAAGGGATCCATAAAAGGTTTAGAAGTCTCAAAACTCTCGATGAGAGATACATCATACCCCTTCCCCTATTCCTGGAAGAAGGAGTGGGAGCCACGCTTGTCTTGAAGTTCATCGTCCTAGAATGAAGGAAAGGTCTGGAGAAGAAGCCTACGTCTAGTCGCGGAGGAGGAACCCCCTCTCCAATCGCATCTTAAATAATAGAATCCCAAAGTCACTAGAGAAGCCTCTAAATCTCCAGAGTTATAACGGGACTAGAGCTCAAGATGAGCATGTTGAACATCTAGATGACCGGATGAACTACTATTATGCCAAAGGAGATGAGAAGTCCAAGCTCTTTCCACTAACCCTAAATGAATCATCCCTAGCCTGTTGCATGTTCCTTCTAGACGTAAGCAAAGATTATTGGTGTGACATGTGCAAGGATTTCAATGCCCATCTCACCCCCAAAAAGTGCTAACCAACCACCATGGTCGTGCTTAGAAGAGTTACAAAGGGTAAGAAGGAAACCTTGCATTTGTATATTTATAGTTTCACCAAGGTGGGGGTAGCTATTGGAGGCTCAGATGAAAGCCAAAAGTGATGGATCTTTAATAAGGGCCTTGTCCAAACTGCTAGTTCTTGTAATAATTTAAGGTGCAAACATGCCCACGGTATCAAGGATTTATGGAGTAGGCTGTAAACCTACATCAATTACGAATAAAATCTTCTGGTCGATGGGGGTATTCAGATCCTATGGAATGATGGACTTAGTCGGCCATCAAAGAAAGGCTTTGGGTGGTGCAACGAAGAAAGAGAACGCATGCCCCACCCAAGGCTTGATGCATATACTCCCTTAAACACTTCTCGAAAGAGAATCTTGAAGCAGTGTGCAAACATGTAGTTTAAGGAACTCGGGATAAGGAACCAATATTCGGCAGGGATTTTGCATTGACTGATAAGCCCAAATATTGTCGTTTCCACAAGAGTCATCGTCACAACACCAATGATTGCATCCAAATGAAGGATGTGATTGAAGGGTTAATCAAGAATGGGAAATTTTCAAAGTATACCAAGGACGACAAGAGGGGTCGAGAAAACTCTCCCAAGATGAAACAATCCCAGAGAAAATCGTTGAAGTCGTGGCTGGGGGAAAAGCTAAAAAGGTGAGCAGCACACAAGATGAACGACACAAGGGAAAGCGCAAATGCATCACTTCCATAACAAAAGGCTCCTCATGGGAAACAAACCATTCCAAGAGCACAACAAAATAAAAGATTGTTGGACTGATGGTCATTGGCATGAAGCAAGGAAACACTTCAAACACGAACCCAGAAAAGTTGATCCTTTAATTTCGAGATAGCGAGGAGATGGGGGGTTCATGAAAATTTCCCTTTGGTATTACTTCAAACTTTGACATCTTGCGTGACATCATTTACTCAGATCTCTTTGAGAAGATGGTGATAAAGAAGAAGAAGTTGTGGCCCTACGAGGGTTTCGATGTATATGATTTTGACAGCAGAATAACCCATCCTTGGGGATACATCGAACTAATGGTCACCATATGAGAATGGAGGGATACCAAGACCATTGATTCCCGATTCATGGTAGTCCTTTGCAGAAGTATCTACAATTGCATCCTAGACCAGCCTTTCGCAATAATGTTAGTCGCAATGGCTTCCCTAATGTACCTCAAGCTCAAATACAACAATGGACCAGAAAGAAGGTGAGGGTAAACATATGGAAATCAATGTGGCCTCCTTGATTGAACATCTGAATGGCATGGCTAACCGACCCCTACAAGTAAAAAGATCATCTCGACCAGGCGAGCAGAAGTGGTTTATCTAGATAAAGTCGAGAACAAAACTACCACTAATATTGTGGCCAAGAAGTGACGGCGTTGCCACTTGGTTATGTTAAATTCCAGTTTTGTTTTAAAAAATAAAACAAAAATGATCATAATTTATTATAATAGTTTAATTTAAGAAAAAAGTGGTTTTCTCAATAAACTATATATTATCCTTTTGTGATTATGAAATGTAACTATGAGTATGGGGTACGACCGAGAGTTTAAAGCTCTTCCACAAAGACTTAGGCGTGTTGTCACAAATGCCATTGTTGTATTACTAAAGCAATCAAAACTACATGATGACAACACACAAACACTCATACAAAGAAATAAAGCAAACCTAAAAATGCAAATAACTAGTTCAACCCATCTCGGTAGCTACCCACCACAAAGTTCGTGGTGGGTCTACCAATGCGTCGACCTCGAACTAGGTTCTCACTTTTGGAAAGAGGTACTGATCCTTGGTTGAGTATAGTCCCTAGAGACGTTCAATAAACTTAGAGCAGAACTGGGAGAGAAAGCTAAGTCAATGAAAAAATAACCCAGAACCAATAACAACGCCACTTATCTGGTAAAATATGAATAAATAACAAACTGAAGTATATATATACATTGTACATATATAAAGAAAACAAAAAAAGGCAAAGTAACTCTTCAAAAACGAAAGAAAACAAAAGCAATCTCTTTGCAGATAGGTAACAGCAAAAAAGGCAAAGTAACACTTCAAGAAACCTTTATAGTCCCCTCAAGCAATGAAGGTTGTACGATCCACTCACACTACCAATAGTTGAGATCTTTTCAAAAATAGTTTGGGAGTAGTATAGCACTCCAAATAAGGAGAAACAACATAACTAGCTACTGAATAAAGGTATGTAAATCATTCCCAACATTACATTATGACTTTCAAGAGAGGTATTTAATGTCGCCATTCCCGAGAACAGTAGCGTCCCATCAAGGACGCCAACATCTGCGGATCTTCGGTGGAAACGGTTATGGGTCGTTCGTAAGAAGTTACCCACACGAATGACAGGTAGACCCTTTTCCCCTGTGTCACAGATGTGTCCCTCATGAGAATACCAAGCTAAAATCCCGAATCAATCAAATGACTGACCACATCTCACGTCGTTCCACATTTGTGTAGTTACCAACCATTCTCCCTATTTAAAGAGAAAAACGTGTCACTTCACTTGTATTCAAATCTCTTCTCATTCAAACTTTACTTTTCACTCTCTTACTGACTTGAGCATTGGAGTGTTAATCTTATAGATCAACCCTTCCTCCAGCGCATTAGAAACTCTAAACTACTCCTTCTCAGAACGGAACCGTAAGCAGTCCCGATCCTATCTTCTTTTTGTTTTTTATTCCATATTTTAGATTTTTTGTTCTTTAGAGCACTGCCGCTACCCGAGCATCTTCCTTTAAATTTTCACTATGTATTTGTAACTGTTGTGAATTAGGACAACATTCAATATAAATTTGTGAGGAAAAGAACAGTAGCAACCAAAATAAATGGTCTACAACAATAATAATTTGTACACATATAATATAATAAAATAAGGCGAGAAAAAGACAAAGGTTTGTTTACCCTGTTCGATCAAACGATCTACACTGAGGGAGAGAGCATCTCTCCAATTCACTATACTCAGAAAATTGTTACAAGAGATTACATATGAGTTACAAAAAAATAGCCTTCAGAGTTCCCATGAACAAACCCCTATTTTCTACCCATGTGTTTCCCAATCTCTCCAACTACAAATATAAGAATCACTCAAATCCAAGATATTTAAAAGTATTATTCAATCCCCTTGGATAACTCCAAAGGTTTCCCAAAAACCTTTGTCTTTCTAAGTTTTCCCTTGGAATTCCCAAAAACCGTTATTTCTCCCTTTTTTCCCTAAAGTTCTAAATTTGTCACAGTGTAATAACATAAGAGTACATATTTATAATAGCTTAAATCCACCAAATTCATAACAAATCCAAAACATATCTCATTAATGGTTAAAATAAAAGATATCATTATAATCTTATAATATCTCTCAAATATTATAAATATCTTATAATATCTCTTAGAATATTATAAATATATATCTTATAATATCTCTTAGAATATTATAAATATCTTATAATATCTTTTTATATTAATTTATATGATCTCTAAATTAATATAAAATATTCTAACATTAATGAATGGATCAATGAACCGAATCGACCGAGCTGATATCCGTGAACCGCTCGGACCAGACTACTTTTTGGCATCCTGATTTTTGGTAATCTCGAAACATGTTTTCTTTCTCTTCATCAACACAGGTTTTAAGGCATACTTCAACAATCTCCATCTCGACTTTAAATTGTGTTGATACTAATTTAACCATCAACAACATTACTGCTCTCTACCATGTTGAAACACTAATCAATAACCTTGATCAAATTCAAACAACCCTTGAATCTTGATCTTGCCACTTGCATCCACTTGTTTCCAATTACCCTTTTCTGCCTAGGTAATTTAACAAGACCAAAAGTATGATTTTTCAATCACCCTTGACTCTACCTCACTACTACGAAAAACCCATTTAACAACGGTTGGGAATGACATATAATGACGCGGGCAAAGGAGTTGTTATGTAGATTGTCGTTGTAAGTTCGTTGTTTCTACAACGGTCTGGAAACCGTTGTTGTATTCTGGAAGTGCGCGTTATATTGCAACGGTTAGGTATTTCAACCTTTGTAATATATATTAACTATCATAACGGTTATGAGTATCAACCGTTGTCATATATATTAACTATCACAACGGTTATGTGTCTCAACCGTTGTGGAATGTACCCTTAGTTTATTAAATACAAATGTATATTGCTTATTTTACCATACACCTTATTAAAGAAATACAACCATTAAAATTGGTAAAGAACTATATAATCTGAAAATTAAACTGTTCTTGAAAACCAACTTAAACACACCACTGTTTTCCGAATTGCATCCATTTTATTCCGCACATTTTATGTTCCTTAACATAATATTTATGGTTCAATGGTCGGTTTCCTTCAATCCATCGATATCTTTTATTATAGTTTACCTCATCATCGCCAAAAATCATCGTGATTTTATCATCATAACAATCATGATCTTAACAACCACGATGATTAGTGACGACGATGACGTAAACTATAATAAAAGATATCGATGAAATGAAGCAAACGGACCATTGGACCATAAATTTTATGTTAAGGAACATTAAATGTGCTGAATGAAATGGATGCAATTCAGAAAACATTGACATGATAAAGGTTGGTTTTCAAATACATCTTAATTTTCAGATTATAAGTTTCTATATCAATTTAATTGATTGCATTTTCAATAAAAGGATAGTGAAACAAACAATATACATAGTATATAATAAACTAAATTTCATATACAATATTAGAATGAATTCATATATATGTACCTTATCAGAATGAATTCATATATATGTACCACCATCATCATTACCATGTGAAACAAACCCTAAGAAGTGGGAAGCAATGAAGAAAATTAGTTAGTATTCAATTTAACTATATACAATATACATAGTATATAATAAACTAATGTTCTATATCAATTTAACTTATTGCATTTTCAATAAAAGGATAGTGAAACAAACAATATACATAGTATATAATAAACTAAATTTCATATACAATATCAGAATGAATTCATATATATATGTACCTTATCAGAATGAATTCATATATATATGTACCACCATCATCATCACCATGTGAAATAAACTCTAAGAAGTGGGAAGCAATGAAGAAAATTAGTTAGTATTCAAAACAAAACAACCAAAAGTTGAAACAAAACCCTAAGAAGTGGGATTGTACCATTACAATGAAGTTCACCTTGCTTGTGAAGCATTGAAGTCGAATCTGCACAAAATGAGAACAATCAACAAAAACAACATGAAGCAAACGAGATAATGAGAACTATCTAACAAAAAGATTAAAGTAGAAGAATACCTTATTTTCCATAAACAATATGTACATTACGCTTGCTACCGCCAACATCATCACCATGTTCATCTAGTTTTAGATTTTGCAAGAAGAAATACAAGGAGGAAGAAGCTTAAATCAAAAGCTTCATACTTCTTGTATTTCTTTTCACGGATTCTATAAAAAGATGATGTTTGCTGCCAAAAATGGGTGCTAGGGTTTCGCTGTGAAGGAAACGGCGCTACTGTCAATAATAGAAAGTTAATTCCTTTATATAGGTAAATATTTCACAATGGTTTTCTAAAATAACCGTAATGATAAGTATATATATTATTTAAATAATATCACAATGGTTAGTTATATTAACCGTAGCCATACCCCTTATAATTGGTACAAGGTTCGACTTCAGGTAACAACATTTTTCTATAATTATGTAAAATAGAAAAATGTTGTTGCCTGGAGTCGAACCTTGTACCAAGTATAAGGGGTATCGCTACGGTTATTATTACTAATCGTTGTAATATTATAACCCATGCTCTTCCCGGAGTAGAGAACACTCTGGCCATAATGATTTAAAATTTTCTCCTTTTTTCAAAAAATATCGTTCCAGAATATCAACCATTTACAAGTTATCATCATTGCAAGCATTAAACTATCATACTTTTCATCTTCAACCTCATCTATAAATAGACAACTTTACATTTCTTCAAAATATATTCTTCGTAACAATGAGTTCTACAAATAAGAATGCTAGAAACATCACCAATGAGGAACGTCAGGTGCTAATTGAGGAGGTCCAACCAGCGGCCAACGTCAGGGATGCCTTAAGGGTGATGAAGGATAAGAAGAAGAAGAAGAAGAAGCAGAAGCTGAAGCAGAAAAAGATAAAGAAGAAAAGGAGGACTGTTTATTATGATTCCGATGAGGGGAGTGAGGAGAGATGTCTGGATTACGAAGATGCATTTGCAACTATGGGCTCTGACATTGATAAATATATGTAATATGGTTATCAATGTACTCTTCTTAATGGAATCTTAATAAAATGTTATTTTATATATGCTCATCTCTTACAGTTTTATTTTTAAAGTTATATATACTACTCTCTTGCACTTAAAAACACTAACAAAAGAAATAAAATATATGTTTAAAAGAAAAACAATGATGAATTTTGAGTTTTGAGGTTAAATCCCCGTAACACTAACAAAAGAAATAAAATATATGTTTAAAATATAAAAATATGACAAAAAATATAGTTGCTGGGAATCGAAACTTGTTACATGTATTACAACGGTGTTTTAATACAACCGTGTTTAAAATGTAAAAATATGGAAAAAAATGTAGTAGCTGGAAATCGAAGCTTGTTACACAGCTTGTATTACAACGGTTCTTTAGTACAACCGTCGTTAAATATGGCATTATAGATTTTTTAGCCTATTACAACGGTGTGATACGAATCCGTGGTAAACCTGGCGTCGTTAAATGGGCTTTTCATAGTAGTGCCTATTTTCAAATGCCTCCCTGAAGGTTCTTCTTTTTGTATTTTGCAGTCCTTCAGCGACATTCAAAACATAATATCCAAGGCTAGCATAACCGTCCCTTTGAGATGCGACAATAACCCTTCTTACCTTATCATGAGTCAAATGATAATCAGAGATCTCTGTAACCGTTCCCTCGCTACTGCTAGCATCCATAGTAGGAAACTCCATCTTAAACTGAGTTTTCTCCGTTATAGTTTCTGACAGGTTTCTCCATTGGTTTTCGCTATTCTCCCTATCAAGAAATTATCTACCAACCAAGTAAGTTGTTTTAACCTCAGCTCTTCCCCAATAACTCAATACCAATTCAGCGGTAACATGCATTTTTATCCCTTGATTTCTGTAAAATTCATTATACTCCTATGAAACTTTCTCAAGGCATTCATAACGCCTTAAACTCAAATCCCATAGTTCTTATGTAACACCCTATTTCCCATCGCGGAATAAATAATACATAAATAAATCTGAGTAAATAAAAATAAAAATTGTATCCTTAGACAGAAACAAGGATGTTAATAAAGAAAAACACAATCCCTGATCATAAATTTGATACATAACACAAAATGTAATAAACCTGTAAGGGAAACTTTTTCCAACAAAAGGAAAGTTCAATTATGGAATAAAGCGGAAAGATCCATAACTGACTTGTTTTACAAAATAAATTGTTTTATACATCAAAATAATCATACACAGGAAATACAAAATAGATCCTACAAACGTATACATATATAACAAAAGCGTTCCCCGACTCCCGTGTTACGTATCAGAGCAGACAGACCGACAAAAGGATGGAGAACTAATCTTCTCCAAAGCCTCCAAGATACTAATCTGCAATGCCTCATAGAGCATCAAACCACAGCAGAAGGGTGAGAAATAACAACTAAATCCAGATTGCATAATAATATGCAAACACATATAAATTCACATGCATAATTATTCTCACCACAAGCATCACATACTAAATTATATAGCATGCCACAGATACATAACATATTTCACACATAATGCACACCACCACATCACATAAGTTCACATATATAGCATATGTCTATACATAAAACATATCATCCATAATCCATACATTTATCACAAATGCATATCAAATCACCAATGCTATCACAAGCTCAACACATAATCAATCAATTCACAATTGTCCAAACATAATCAATCAATTCATGATTTTCCACACATAACCAATCCATTCATGATTTATGCAAATGCAAAGAGACCGACACAACGACTCTATGCAAATGTGGTACCATTCATCCATCATTCTCATCATCACTTGTTCACTCAGGAACTATTGGAATCATCGCTAGTTACTTAGTGTAACTCCCCGTCGGGAAAACGATGTTCCCCGTCGCTTTAGGTCCTCTTTGTATAAGGCACACGACGTTTATGGATCGCTTTAGGTCCTCTTTGTATAAGGCACACGATTGTCTATAATCATCACTTTAGGTCCTCTTTGTATAAGGTACATGATGTTATAGCGGATTCCCTCTGGAACAGTTTCGTCGCTCACACCCACTAGGGCACACGACATCACAAGATGCATATCATGATGCTTGGCATACAATGACTCATGACAAACAAATGCATATACAACCATGTGAACCACCTCAACATCAATAATCATGCATTGCAATCAAACCCAAAACAATGCATTTACTTTCCATAAGGCCACCAAATAACACATATTGAATTTCACATAAATGACGCATTTCATCATAATCCACAAACCACAACAATCCTGCAAACATACAATGATACTCACAACACTAGGATTCACGCCACGAAGGTTACCCACGGCAACATCATATCAACATACATTGATATTCAATCAAACAATCTATTTTACCAGACAACAACATCATTATCACATGCTTTCACATCATATAACAGCACACAAGCAATACGTTATATATCAAAAGCATATCACATGATAACACATCAATCGCACACAATTACGACGGTAAAAGTCGACAAAACAACACGTTTCCAAATTCTCGACACAATTGAATCGGCCAACAATCTCAAAATCATTTTAATAAGAAAGAACATTTCAATAGCTTTCTAATAGTACCACGAATGCCTCGATCCGAGTTACGGATCAAAAGAAACAGCAACGGACGCGAAATCGGGAAAGAAATCGCGAAATGGCAAAATTCTGCACTCTCGTTGGTCATACGCGTATTGCCCTTGGCCATACGCGTAATGTCCAGCTCGTTCTCCCATCCATACGCGTATTGTCCAAAATGATACGCGTATGAGCAGAGACTAATTTCTCTTAAAAATTCCATCTTCAAGCCATTACGCGTAATGCCTACCTCCTTACACGTAATGCCTCCATTTCTCCCTTGCCATACGCGTATTGCCCTACCTAATACTCGTATTGCCTTGCCCACTTGCCTCCCATACGCGTATTGCCCTGTCCGTTACGCGTAAGGGCAGCGAAAACCCAGAATTTTTCCTGCATAATTCCTGTTACGAATTTTCACTCCAATCCTCCCCAAATCTCATCCACACATCAGTATACTACCAATTAAATGCACAACAACCTATATCTATCAAGTATCGACAATTAGGAACCTTAACTCATGATTTCCGACCGTGAAAACATTAATTTCCATTTATTTGTTCAACAATTTATCAATGAGGAAAAAGTTGTGAAACAACCAAAACAATTACAACAAACAATACATATACATACACAAGCAAAATATAATTGAAACTTCTCACCCTTACCCGATTAATCGCGATTGAAACAGAGTTATGTTCGATTTTCCTCTCTTTTCCTCTTCTCCCTTTCTTTCCTCTCCTTTTCCTTCTTTCCTTTCTCTTTTCTCTCTTTTTCTCTCAAAGTTTCTATTTTAAGAAAAACAATAATATCTAACCCAGCAAAATGACCAAAATACCCCTACACTCAAATATCTCGCTAACGCTCTGAAAATGCGATAAAACATAAACAACGATGAAATATATTTCGGGAAATAAAAGTTGAAAAGAAATTATAATTTATTGCAAATATTTTACCTATCAGGGAAATTAATCAATTAACTCAATTAGCAGGTAAAATACCATAAATTCACACATTTCACAAAATTCACATAAATGAAATAAATAAATACAATTAAACAAATCGGGGCGTTACAACTCTCCCCCACTTAGACATTTTCGTCCTCGAAAATAAACTGATACGAACAACTTCGGATACGACTCTTGCATCAGACTAACAAACTATCATGCCAACAAAAGGCACACCACGAATAACACAAACTGACAAACCACCTCGCTAACAACAGCTACAACAACGCACAACAACTACAACGACACGACAACGACGACGACAAGATGCAAAGCCCATACAATGCACTTGACGACTAACTCACGACTCAAAGAATACCCATGTTACAAACACACAGGTTCACTCTTGAACCGAAACACAACAAGATTGTTACCATCACCGTAGGTACCACTCCCCTAATTCCCCACATAGGAATTAACCACACGCGCTCGAACCAGCACCATGGAAACGAGGCAACAACAACAAAGACAAGAACCTAAAGTCCCACGACACAACAACGTCTCAACAACATCAACAAAACCAGAATACCAAACAAACAGCAATACAACAACGTTGTGATTTACCTATCACACATGTAACTAATACATCCATTTACATATTACTACATGATTAATATTGAAACCTTCCACCTATCACTTCCATTACAAAACATCCCACGGTCTCATCATTCCTACCATTCCCACCGTTCAACCTTTGAACTCTATCAAGTCACACACGCATAAACGAACCACGCCACATCACACTTCCGATGTGCACCCTGATTACTCGAAACTATCAAATCTGTCCATTTCATATCCAACTTCTGACTCTCTCTAATATTCACCAGAAAAATCATAGTTTACTTCTAATAGACCCAACCTTACACTCCACTGAGTTATCTCACACACCAGACACAAGTCTCTGAACTGCTCAAATAATTCTAACTCCCTGACCATCAAAACAGACATGTATACAGACTTTCGACTTAACTCATCACGCACGGCATTAACTTTACCAATAGGATAATTCCAGCTAAAGTCATAAGTCATCACAAATTCCAACCATCCTCGTTGTCTCATACTATATTCCTTCCGACCAAACAGGTACTCAATATTCTTGTGATTACTACACACTTCAAACTTAAAACCATAAAAATAATACCTCCAAATTTTCCAACACGATACAACCGCAACCAATTCCAAATCCTGAATAGTATAGATCCTTTTATGAATCCTCAATGGTCGTAAAGCATAAGTCATGACTTTACCCTCTTGCATTAACACACTGACTAAACTCATCACAAACACATCACAATACCTCACAAACGGTTTATTAGAATCACACCGAATCAAAACTGGAGCCGTAGACAACTTCTACTTTAACTTACCAAACTTACTCACAACGAACATCCAAAGCAAACGACTTACCCTTCGCAAGTCAACTTAGATAACAGAAGTACTAACTTAGCAAAGTCTTCCATAACCTGCAGTAACAACCAACTAAAGTCCAAAAGTTTCTAATCTCTTTAACCGACTTCGGAGTCTCTCACTGTAGAACTGCATCTACTTCCGATGGATCCATAACCAATACTCTCATCTGAAATAACATATCCAAGATAACTAACCTTTTTCAACCAAAATTCTCACTCGAATAACTTAGCATAAAACTTCGTCTCTTTTCAACACTTGTAATTCAATCCTCAAACACTCTACTTGTTCTTCCTCTGAGTTTATAACAGATCCGAATATCCTCAATCAAAACCAATACGAACTTATCCAAATAAATATGGAAGATACGATTCATCTACTCCACAAACATTACAGACGCATTACTAACACCAAATAACATCATTGTACGTTGTAATGCCCAACCAAATTCCAAAAGATATAATTCTTAAAGCTTTTGCGAAATTCTTCACCGGGTAACTGGTTACTCACACACAAGCGTAACCGAGTAAATAACAGCCTATCCTGATGATAACAAACATAACCAATCACATTAAATCGATCAAAGCCTCAACTCAAACCATTCACCACTCTTATCAAACATTCCAAACAATTGTAATTTCAATCAAACTCCACCAAACCATTACAGTCATCTATTCTTGAAAGTGGACACTTATTCTCAATCGTTACCTTAATCAACTGTCAGTAATCCATACACAATTTCCTTCTCTTGACCGTCCAATCCACAAATTCCAACATGTGTCAACAACCAACCAAAAAGAACTCTTAATATCAATGTTACATCAACCCACAAGGGTTTCCTCAAAATTTCCATTAATGCTCTAAAACTCCAAAGACTCCAAACTTCACCAGAACTCTAAGTTTTATTGTCCATATTCTCAATACCATTATACACATCATGCTTGTTATTCCGTTCAATCATCCATCCTTTTTGTTACTAAAAATACTGAAGCTCTCCAAGACGACACAATTAGCCTCACAATTCTCTTTTCCAGTAAATCTTCCAACTGCTCTATCAGTCTGGGTACTTCTAATGCTAACATCCAATATTCCATCCAGGAACACATCTGAAAATCACGCACAACTGGCAGCCCATCATTGTTGCCTCTCTGCCAATCTCTAGAACACTATCATCATAAACATAACCAATATCTGAGTCTCATCTCCTAAGAGTTTTCTACTTACTTAGCAGATATAAACCTCCACTATTCGCCTTCGTCCAATTTAAATTCACTCTCTACTCTCTGAGAAGCAGCTATTAATAATACCCAATCATTCTCCCTCAGAGACATTCCAACTTGACCAACACACAAAAACCTCGAATCCGCCTCGCCTTCAGATATAAAAATCTTCATCGACTCGACAAAACAATCCGTAAGCACTTTTACTTAATTCCAAACAATTCATTGCACACACTATCAAATTCAGAAAGACACGTCTATTCCATCTAACACAATTCCCGTCTGCTATCGACAAGAGATTAAGGGTGATCAGTTCCTCAATTTGTCAATAGACAGTCGACAATCATGATGAGGCATAAACCATCTTTACCAAACTATAATAGCATCTCTTACATCTTGTGCACAAAACCACCTAAGGCACAAATCCTTAGTTGACATAAACCTTACCTCTGCATTCCCTCCAGAATCAGAAACAACACTGTCCAAACAACACTTACACTCTAGCAACCAACGACACACTTAGCCAACGCTCCACACCTGAAGCAACTTGGAGAAGCACCAACTTCTCCCCCACTTATCTCATTCTCAAACCTGAAGACAAAGGATTAGAAAACCAGAAAGCACTGACAGTATTCAACTGTCATGCCACACAGACTCAACAACTTGGCCGGACAGACCGACCTGCTCTGATACCACTAATGTAACACCCCATTTCCCATCGCGCAATAAATAATACATAAATAAATCAGAGTAAATAAAAATAAAAATTTTATCCTTAGACAGAAACAAGGGTGCCACATTTAAAGAAAAAAAACACAATCCCTGCTCATAAATTTGATACATAACACAAAATGTAATAAACCTGTAAGGGAAACTTTTTCTAACAAAAGGAAAGTTCAATTATGGAATAAAGTGGAAAGATCCATAACTGACTTGTTTTACAAAATAAATTATTTTATACATCAAAATATTCATACACAGGAAATACAAAATAGATCCTACAAACATATACATATATAACAAAAGCGTTCCCCGACTCCCGTGTTACGTATCAGAGCAGACAGACCGACAAAAGGATGGAGAACTAATCTTCTCCAAAGCCTCCAAGATACTAATCTGCAATGCCTCATAGAGCATCAAACCACAGCAGAAGGGTGAGAAATAACAACTAAATCCAGATTGCATAATAATATGCAAACACATATAAATTCACATGCATAATTATTCTCACCACGAGCATCACATACTAATACATATAGCATGCCACAGATACATAACATATTTCACACATAATGCACACCAAGGTTATGACATATGGAAACACACCACCACATCACATAAGTTCACATATATAGCATATGTCTATACATAAAACATACCATCCATAATTCATACATTTATCACAAATGCATATCAAATCACCAATACTATCACAAGCTCAACACATAATCAATCAATTCACAATTTTCCACACATAATCAATCCATTCATGATTTTCCACACATAATCAATTCATTCATGATTTATGCAAATGCAAAGAGACCGACACAACGACTCTATGCAAATGCGGTACCATCCATCCATCATTCTCATCATCACTAGTTCACTCAGGAACTATTGGAATCATCGCTTATTACTTGGTGTAACTCCTCGTCGGGAAAACGATGTTCCCCGTTGCTTTAGGTCCTCTTTGTATAAGGCACACGACGTTTATGGATCGCTTTAGGTTCTCTTTGTATAAGGCACACGATCCGATCTCTTTAGGTCCTCTTTGTATAAGGCACACGATCGTCTATAATCATCGCTTTAGGTCCTCTTTGTATAAGGCACACGATGTTATAGCGGATTCCCTCTGGAACCGTTTCGTCGCTCACACCCACTAGGGCACACGACATCACAAGATGCATATCATGATGCTTGGCATACAATGACTCATGACAAACAAATGCATATACAACCATGTGAACCACCTCAACATCAATAATCATGCATTGCAATCAAACCCAAAACAATGCATTTACTTGCCATAAGGCCACCAAATACAACATATTGAATTTCACATAAACGACGCATTTCATCATAATCCACAAACCACAACAATCTTGCAAACATACAATGATACTCACAACACTAGGATTCACGCCACGAAGGCTACCCACAGCAACATTATATCAACATACATTGATATTCAATCAAACAATCTATTTTACCACACAAAAACATCATTATCACATGCTTTCACATCATATAACAACACACAAGCTATACGTTATATATCAAAAGCATATCACATGATAACACATCAATCGCACACAATTACGACGGTAAAAGTCGACAAAACGACACGTTTCCAAATTCCCAACACAATTGAATCGGCCAATAATCTCGAAACCATTTTAATAAGAAAGAACATTTCAATAGCTTTCTAACGGTACCAAGAATGCCTCGATCCGATTTACGGATCAAAAGAAACAGCACCGGACGCGAAATCGGGAAAGAAATTGCGAAATGGTAAAATTCTGCACTCTCGCTGGTCATACGGGTATTGCCCTTGGCCATACGCGTAATGCCCAGCTCGCTCGCCTATCCATACGCGTATTCCCCAAAATGATACGCGTATGAGCAGAGACTAATTTCTCTCAAAAATTCCATCTTCAAATCATTACGCGTAATGCCTACCTCCTTACGCGTAATGCCTCCATTTCTCCCTTGCCATACGCGTATTGCCCTACCTAATACGCGTATTACCTTGCCCACTCGCCTCCCATACGCGTATTGCCCTGTCCATTACGCGTAAGGGCAGCGAAAACCCAGAATTTTTCCTGCATAATTCCTGTTACGAATTTTCACTCCAATCCTCCCCAAATCTCATCTACACATCAGTATACTACCAATTAAATGCACAACAACCTATATCTATCAAGTATCGACAATTAGGAACCTTAACTCATGATTTCCGACCGTGAAAACATCAATTTCCATTTATTTGTTCAACAATTTATCAATGAGGAAAAAGTTGTGAAACAACCAAAACAATTACAACAAATAACACATATACATACACAAGCAAGATATAATTAAAACTTCTCACCCTTACCCGATTAATAGCGATTGAAACGGAGTTATGTTCATTTTCCTCTCTTTTCCTCTTCTCCCTTTCTTTCCTCTCCTTTTCCTTCTTTTCTTTCTCTTTTCTCTCTTTTCTCTCTTTTTCTCTATTTTAAGAAAAACAATAATGTCTAACCCAGCAAAATGACCAAAATACCCCAACACTCAAATATCTCGCAAATGCTCTCAAAATGCGATAAAACATAAACAGCGATGAAATATATTTTCGGAAATAAAAGTTGAAAAGAAATTATAATTTATTGCAAATATTTTACCTATCAGGGAAATTAATCAATTAACTCAATTAGCAGGTAAAATACCATAAATTCACACATTTCACAAAATTCACATAAATGAAATAAATAAATACAATTAAACAAATCAGGGCGTTACAACTTCCTTGTCATGAAAGTCTGCACTAGTTAACGATGAATGAATAACAACATATGAACCTTCTAAAATAATCAATGCATCACGCAAAATCTTCAACTCTCCATGTTCAACTCTCGTACAATAGCCTAGATCATCAAACATACTTATAGATAACAAATTTTGCTTGAGTTCTGGAACATACCTCACATTGTGAATAAGAAGTTCATGATCGTTAAACATTTTAAATCTGGCCGTACCAATACCATGAACCTTGCATGCCTTATTATCACCAAGGCGAACTACTCCACCTTGCACCATCTTCAAAGTTTCAAAGCATTCTATTCTTGGACACATGTGATAAGAGCAACCTGAGTCAATGACCCAACTATCTTTAGTTTCCAAACTAGATACTACTAGTGCACCGATATCCTCATAACTTTCCTCACCCAAGGCAACTGCAGCTTGAACAAAATCTTCATTGACCTTTCTCTCAGGACAATCCCTTTTAAAGTGAGTGATTTTCTAACAATTAAAACACTTTACCTTTGACTTGTCAAACTTTTTTGACTTGGACATCCCTTTACGCCCACCTCCTCCTCTTGACGCATTTAAGCCTTCACCACTATCTTCAATCTTCAAATCTTTCGGCTTTGACAATTCTTTGGATTTCACTGTCGTCTGGACTTCATCCAAATTAATAGTATCTTCCTTACAATAAAGAAGGACATCCTTAAAGTGCTCAAAGGATACAGGTAATGAACTCCACAGGAGCAAAGCCTTGTCCTCATCATCAATCTTCACATCATTATTCTGAAGAATATCAATAATCTTGTGAAATTCTGTAAGCTGCTCAACTATGGATTTGTTCTCCACCACTTGGAATGAATAGAGTTGCTGTTTCAGACACAACCTGTGAGCCAAAGACTTTGTCAAATATAATGATTCAAGTTTTGTACACATAGCAATCGCAGTTTGCTCCCTGACGACTTCTCTTAGATCTAATCCCCGAGGCATGAGATAATGGTACTCCTGGCCTTATCCACCATCTCGGTCTTCTGTACCCGTGTAAGCCCTGCAGGCATCAATGCTTCACTCTTCAAAGCATCGATACACTTCTCTTGAAATAAAATTGCTTGCATCTTAATTTTCCACAACCCGAAGTCGTTGTTACTGAAAAATTTCTCGATCTCCCATCTAACCATGGTGCTCACATGTAAACAATACCCCTTTGCTCCACGCTCACCGCACTACTTGTTGTGAACTACGACAAAATTCAATATAAATTTGTGAGGCAAAGAACAGTAGCAAGCAAAATAAATAGTCTATAACAATAATAATCCGTACACAGATAATATAACAGAATAAGGCGAGAAAAAAACGAAGGTTTGTTTACCCAGTTCGATCAAACGATCTACTCTGGAGGAGAGAGCAGCTCTCCAATTCACTATACTCAAAAAGTTGTTACAAGAGATTACAGATGAGTTACAAGAAAATAGCCTTCAGAGTTCCCAAGAACAAACCCCTATTTTCTACCCAAGTGTTTTCCAATCTCTACAACTCTCAATATAAGAATCACTCAAACCCAAAATGTTTAGAAGTATTTCCCAATCCCCTTTGATAACTCCAAACGTTTCCCAAAAACCTTTGTCTTTCTATTTTTTTCTTGGAATTCCCTAAACCGTTATTTCTCTGTTTTTTCCTTCCTAATATTCTAAAATTGTCACACTCTAACAACATAAGAGATACATATTTATAATAGCCAAAATCCATAACAAATCCAAAACATATCTCATTAATGGTTAGAATAAAAGATATTATTATAATCTTATAATATCTCTCAAATATTATAAATATTTTATAATATCTCTTACAATATTATAAATATATATCTTATAATATCTCTTAGAATATTATAAATATATATCTTATAATATCTTTTAGAATATTATAAATATTTTATAATATCTTTTTATATTAATTTCTACGATCTCCAAATTAATATAAAATCTTGTAATATTAATGAATGAATCAATGAACTGAATCAACCGAGCTCGATATCCGTGAATCGCTCGGACCCGACTATTTTTGGCTTCCTGATTTTTGGTAATCTCAAAACATATTTTCATTGTCTTCATCGACAAAGGTTTTAAAGTATACTTCAACAATAATTAAAAATTATAATTTAATAAAATTAAATATATTGTCTACAAGATTGGGATAACTAATTATATTAACTAAATCGTAAATAAATTTTCTGTAAACTAGTCAAAAGAATAGACGTATGGAGTGAGTTTTCCTTTGCATAGTCTTGTTTTTATTTATTATTATGTAGAATCCATAGTCTTTTTTTACTAATAGAATACATAGTCTTATTTTATGATGATTAATAAGAAATCTTAATTTATTCAAACATTATTTGTTATTCTAACATGTGACGTACGTACGCAAGTTGTAAAGTACATAATCTATATATATATATATAATATATTAAATCTAAAGCATCAAATATTATAATAACACATCATCAATTATAATTCTAACACATCATCAATTATAACTTTAAATTTATCACATCATCTTATAGTCCTGTGTGGCACATTTCAAAACTCATTTTTATCTTATACTTCTACAAATTGGAGGTCACGAGTTTGAACCCTCGCAAAGACGGAATAATATTTCATTTTGATAAAATTGATCTAACAAACCAATCATTAATCCAACTATGTATAATCCCGTAAATGAAAAATATTCTCTCATATTTCAAATATAAAAGAGATGTGGAAATTCAAATACAATAAAATATTTGTTGTTTTCCTGAAATTATAGTAATAAAAGTAACACTTAAAATAAATATTTTTAATCTTAGAGTAGTTCTTACATAATTTTCAAGTATAAGTCACTTTAAACTTATTTAAAATATAACATAGTATGCAACAATTTTTTACGATGTATATATACTTTACTACTATATTTTTTATATAATATCAAATAATAAACTAATGACAAATAACAAAATACTACACAAAAGAGATAAGAGAACTCAAACACAACAAAATTTTTTTTATCTTATTTTGGACAAAATGGTCTAATAAGTCAATCATTACTCCAACTATGTATATTCCCTTATTTTAAGAATATTTCTCTCAAATTATAAAAATAAAAGAGATGTCAAAATCCAAACACAATAAAATATTTTTTGTTTTCCTGAAATTATAACAATAAAAATAACAGTTGTAATAAATATTTTTAATCTTAAAGTAGTTATTACCCAATTTTCAAATATAAGTCACTTTAAGTTGATCTTAAAAAATAATACAGTACGCAACAATCTTATAAAGTTCGACAAAACAGACATAAATTTTATAAAGTTATTGAAAGTTTTATTTGATAATAATTATAAATAAACTTTTAATTTTATTTAACACTAAAAATAAATACATATATTTAAAAAATTAAAGTAAAATATCTAAATAAAAGATAAGTGCAAAAAAGTATTTCAATATAAAAGAGATGTGGAAATTCAAATACAATAAAATATTTTTTGTTTTCCTGAAATTATAGCAATAAATGTAACACTTGAAAAAATTATTTTTAATCTTAAAGTATTTCTTACATAATTTTCAAGTATAAGTCACTTTAAACTTATTTAAAATATAATATAGTAAGCAATAATTTTTTACGGTGTTTATATACTTTACTACTATATTTTTTATATATTATCAAATAATAAACTAATGACAGATAACAAAATACTACACAAAAGAGATAAGAAAATTCAAACAAAATAAAATGGTTTTATCTTATTTTGGACAAAATGGTGTAACAAGCCAATCATTACTCCAATTATGTATATTTCCTTATATTAAGAATATTTCTCTCAAATTTAAAAAATAAAAGAGATGTGAAAATCCAAACACAATAAATTTTTTTTTTGTTTTCCTAAAATTATAGCAATAAAAATACAACTTGAATTAAATGGTTTTAATATTAAAGTAGTTTTTACACAATTTTCAAATATAAGTCACTTTAAATCTTAAAAAATAATATAGTATGCAACAATCTTATAAAGTTCGACAAAATAGACATACATTTCAAAAAGTTCTTGAAAGTTTTATTTGATAATAATTATAAATAAACTTTTAATTTTATTTAACACTAAAATTAAATATATATATATATATATATATATATATATATATATATATATATATATATATATATATATATATATATATATATTTAACAAATTAAAGTAAAATATCTATATAAAAGATAAGTGCAAAAAAAAACATGAGAATTAAAACAAAACAAAAAAATCACTTTATAGATATGTTAGTTTGCAAACCTAATTTTTGGATATCACTCTCAATTTACACGCATGTATTTTCTTTTCAAATGAAATGTATATTTGTCTATATGATTAATTTATATTATTGTCTCTATTATAATTCGCAGAAAAAGTTTGTAATATAAATTTAGTAATCATATTTTGTCAAAACCAACTCTTTGTATATTTAAAATTCAATAAAAAAATGAACAAGTTAATTTACAGCCGCGCATTGCGCGGGTCTTAATCTAGTTGGCATAAAATTAATTGATATGTATCACGAATTATTATATGTTATATTTTATAACTACTGTATTTATTTTTTTAAATGGGAAAACAATTATTTTAACATCGGATTCTTTTCCACGCATCTATTAAGAAATAGAAAGGAAAGTTATGTCAACGTAATTGGTTGGATTGGTTTATAGTTTTTCTCTGAGAGTGAATATTAGAAGAATCATGGAATGGAGAGTCGTGAGTAGAAAGAATAGTAGAAATGTATCCTCAAGATTCTCAGTATGGAAAGAGAGAACAGGTAAGATCATTGGGGATAAGGAAGTTGTGACTTCGTTCTTTTTTACTGAGTTTTCGGAGAACTATAATGCGAGAGAGATGGCGTTGGTGTTTAAGGAGCATGGTATGGTCTATGAGGTATTCATCCCAGGAAAGAAAGATAGAAGAGGTAAACGGTATGGATTTGTTAAATTTAGGCTGGTGGATGACGAAAGAAGATTAGCGATGTTACTTGATAGTATTCAAATCAATGGGAGGAAGCTTTTTGTCAACATCCCCAGATTCAATAGAAGGGCGGTTGTTCCTGTGGAAAAGACACTAAGAGATTCCCACAAGCAGCAGTATTTTCCAAGTGGCGGTCACAACAAAAGGGAATGAAGCAGAGGGACACAAGGAAGATCATATGTGGAAGCTTTGAGGGGAGAGAAGGTCCAAAACACGAACTATAATGCTGACAAAAATAGAGAATCAGGGAGGAACATTGGGAAGACTCAGCACGTATGGAGAGGTTTATTATTTCAGATCAAAGAGGAGGAGATTACTCGGTTTGAGAAGGCTTATGTGGGAGAGGTTAAGGAATCTAGAAATACATACAATATCCAAGGAATTTTCCATAAAGAGGGACTCTTTAATATTAAGATCACGCCAATGGGTGCAAATATGTGTTTGCTGGAGGATTTGGAAGAAAATGCAGTGAAGTCTTTGGTGGAGGAGGATGAAGAATGGTTAGGCAACTGGTTCAAAGATATCAGAGGTTGGTCCCCAGCGGAAGTGGATAAAGAGAGATTAACTTGGGTAAAATGCTTTGGCATACCCTGTCATGCATGGAGGAATGATTTTTTCAAATATATAACAAGTAGGGTAGGAGAATTCATATGCTGCGATGAAGAAACAGAGACCCAATCTAAATTAGATGTTGCTAGGATTCTGGTAAAAACGAGATATACCAGCAATCTGAACGAAATCTTAGAAATAGAAGTTAACGGTGACATTTTTGTGATTAAGCTAATGGAAGATAATCATGGTCCTAAACGGTTAGTCGATAACATGCCCAAGAAAAGAAATCTTGATTCAGATGAGTCATTGGTGGAAGAGACGGAAGACGATACCGAGGATGAAGAAGATGAAGGCGACAATGGAGGAATCCCATCCATGGTTGGGGAGTCAGAAGAAATCGAAAGTACTAAGCGGGGGGACGAAGAGAGAGAAGATAGGAACACTAGTGTAATGCCCATATATATATATACATGCATCAAATCATATATCATACATGAAAAGTACATTTGGTACTGAAATACATAAGTCCCTAGTAACACTGTATACATAAAACTGCCCAAAGCAACCTAAGTAATACACTGGAATGTTATATGTACAAAATGTTCCAAAGATAAAACTAAGAACTAGATCAATAAGGGTCTCAAAAGACTTCACAACGGAAGCAAAACCAACAGCTAAGCAAGGATAGTCACACAGCCTTATCCTTACCCTTCGCGGAACCTGCAGAACCTGTGATGTAAACAACAACAGTGGGGTGAGATTCATCAAATCTCAGTGAGTTCGCTATCTTAGATTCCTCTCGGCTCTACAAGGTTCTAATAAACCTAACTCAAGTCAAAAGGGAAGGGAAGTGACTTGAGTACTCACACACAAATATCTCCACACTAGTGAGCCTATTTGCTCACTATGGTACCAAGGTACGTCCTGAGTCTGTAAACTCAAGGAAACTCACTAATCAATAACCATATCAAGGTATCCCCTTTTCCCGTCCACTTCTACGTCTAGAAGACGACCCGAGTCATGGATCCTTGAAGCTACTTGGCATACGAAATGGATTCGGGATCATCGGCCTGTACACCGTGATCCGTCACTTCACATGGCCCGTACACCGTCACAAGTCTCTTTACCCGTAGGCTCCATTCGTACTACACGCGGGAATCAAACCTGCCAAGTAGTTGTGCATACGTTTCAGAGGAGGTGCTCGAGTCTCATGAAACTACACCGCAAAAGACACTGGTTATGATTTAAATACACACGCCTCGGCCTTTCATGCACGAGCGTTGACACTTATGAGAATTCACATTTCTGACACAGTTTATGGTAATGCTCCTCACTCTATCTATTCCATATTTTAACATGCAAACATTTTCGACAACAATTACACACCATTAACGATAAAAATCGACAAAACAACACTATTCAAAAGTACCGACATAATTAAATCGGCCAACAAATTTTAAAATCATTTTAATAAGAAAGTACATTCTGTTAGCTTTCCAATGATATCAAGAACGTTAAAAACGGACAACCGAGTCAAAAGTTATGGACATAACACGAAATGGTATCTCGAAAAACACAATTCTGCACCCTTCTGGCCGTACGCGTATTGCCCTAAGCCATACGCGTATTGCCAAGCTGGCTCGCCCAGCCATACGCGTATTGCCCAAGGTCATACGTGTATGGGCAGAGGCTATTTTCCTTCAAAATTCCCTTTTAAAAGTCCAATACGCGTACCACCATGTCTCATACACGTATTGCCTTGTCCATACGCGTAACACCCAATTTTCTTCACATCCATACGCGTATTGCCCAACTCAATACGCGTATAGTCCTGCGTGATACGCGTATGGGCAGTTGAAACCCAGAATTTTCCTGCAGAAAAAGTCTGCTACGGGTTGTTTCAATTCAACCCCAAAAATCTCATTTTCCAATCAAAATATACCACAACATGCTATAAGCATAACAATCAGTATCACATACAATCAATGATCGAATTTCAGCAGTTATACTATGATTTTAATGTAAAATTTCACATTTCCTATAATACCAAACTAACTCTAAAACTCAACAAATCTTAATCTAAAGGGTCTAACTAGAACCCACCTGGATTACTAGATGAGGAGGTTGAATGCTGAGATGAAAAGATGAAAATTGATTGATGAGTGATGATTTAGAACTCTTGGGAGAATTTCCTCTTCTTCCTCTTCCTTTTCCTTTCTTTCTTTTCTTTTTCTCTAAGTTCCTCCACTTTACCAAATAAGGAAAGGAAAAGAAAATACACAAGGAAGCATTAATTAGCAATACTACTAATTATCCAAATTATCTCAAATACACCAATTAATAAAATTAAAAGTTAAATAATATTAAATCTAATCAATCCGAGTTCGTCAGTTTACTCTAATTATTCTATCCAATAATTGCTCAGAGTACCCCGGAACCCAGCTGATCAAAATAATATTATCCAAAACGCTCAGAATTCTACGGGGTATTACATCCTCCCCCCCCCCTTAAATAGAAATTCGCCCACGAATTTAAAACAATTACCTGAAAAGATGAGGATAGACCTCCCGTATTTCCGATTCTAATTCCCAAGTGGCATTGCCCGGATGGGTCTCGTCCCACTTGACCTTAACAAGAGGAATCTCTTTATTCCTTAACACTTTAGTTTCTCTTCCGGTAATACGACTCGGCTGAGGTTCAAATGTCAAATCAGCTTCTATCTCAATTGTATCCGGTAAAACTGGCTGAAGAGGATCGAGAACAAATTTCTGAAGCTGAGACACATGAAAAACGTCGTGCATTTCTGACAGAGAAGGCGGTAAGGCTAATCTGTAGGCTACTTCCCCAATTCTTTCCAAAATCTGATACGGTCCTACGTATCTTGGACTTAATTTCCGCGATTTAAATGGTCCTTCCAATCTCAATCTCGGAGTAACCTTCAAAAATACATGATCACCCTCATCAAACTCCAACGGTCTCCTACGGTTATCCGCATAGCTTTTCTGACGGTCTTGGGCTTGTTTAATCTTTTCCCGAATCATTCTAATCTTTTCCGTGGTCTCGTGAATAATCTCGGGTCCTAAAATTCTATCATCGCCAACCTCCGTCCAACACAATGGCGTTCGACACTTCCTACCATATAACGCCTCATAAGGTGCCATACCAATACTTGCATGATAACTGTTATTATAAGAGAATTCAATCAATGGCAAAAGTTCTCTCCAATTTCCCCCACTTTCCAGCACACACGCTCTTAACATGTCTTCCATGGTCTGTATTGTTCGCTCCGTCTGACCGTCCGTCTGCGGATGATTCGACGTACTCAAACACAATCTCGTTCCCATGGCTTGTTGAAAAGCTCTCCAAAATCTGGAAGTAAATTTTGGATCTCTATCCGAAACAATACTAGTAGGAATACCATGCAATCTTACTATCTCTGAAATGAACAACCTTGCGAGATGACTCGCCTTGTAGGTAGTCTTCACAGCTAAGAAATGCGCGGATTTCATTAACCGGTCCACAATTACCCAAATTGAATCATAACCACCCTGCACATGAGGTAATCCCACTACGAAGTCCATCGAAATACTATCCCATTTCCACATCGGAATTTCTAAAGGTTGCAGTAAGCCACCCGACCTTTGGTGCTCAATCTTCACTTGTTGACACACCGCACATTCTGACACAAACACCGCAACATCTCTTTTCATCCCTAACCACCAACAGTCCCTCTTTAAGTCTTGATACATCTTTGAAGCACCTGGATGTATAGTGAAAGTACCCTTATGCGCTTCTTCCAAAATCTTTCGTTTTAACTCCGTGTTATCAGGAACACAAATCCTTTGGTTAAACGAAATGACTCTGTCGGTGGTTCGCACAAAACCCGGTTGATTCAATAATTCTTGTAACTTCTCATCTAACCCTTGCTCTTGTTGGATTTCTTCCCTAAGAGTAGAGATGATATTCAAATTTCCCATAACCACACAATCAGGAGTCCAGTTAAATTGAAGATTTAGATCCCTAAACTTTTCCATTAAGGCGTACTCTAACATCATCAACTCGGCACTATGCAACACTTTCCTGCTTAAAGCATCTGCCACCTTATTCGCTTTACCCGGATGGTACTTCAGTTCCAGGTCATAATCCTTTAAATATTCCATCCACTCCTTTGACGCATATTCAACTCCTTTTGATCAAATAAGTACTTTAGGCTCTTGTGGTCACTAAACATCTCGAAACGTACACCATACAAATAGTGACGCCACACTTTCAAAGTAAAAACAACTGCCGCCAACTCTAAATCATGCGTCGAGTAATTCTCTTCATGGACTTTCAACTGTCGTGAAGCGTAAGCCACTACATGTCCATTCTGCATTAACACTCCGCCTAAACCCTTCTTCGATGCATCACAATATACCTCATATGACTTGCTAGGATCAGGTATGACCAAAACAGGAGCAGTCGTCAATCTCTCTTTCAAACTCCTAAAACTTCTTTCACAGGCCGAATCCCACTCATACGAATAATCCTTCCTAGTAAGTCTGGTCAATGGTAAGGCCAATTGCGAAAATCCTTTGATAAACCGTCTGTAATAACCTGCTAATCCTAAGAAACTCCTAACTTCAGAAACATTCTTCGGTCTCTCCCAATTAATTACTGCTTCCACTTTTGATGGATCGACCGCCACACATCCCTGGGATATGACGTGACCAAGGAAATTAACCTCAGACATCCAAAACTCACACTTACTTAACTTAGCAAAAAGTTGCTTCTCTTGCAAGATGGATAAAACGACTCTTAGGTGTTCACCGTGCTCTTGAGGATCACAAGAATAAATAAGAATGTCATCAATGAAAATCACCACAAATTGGTCCAAGTAAGATTGAAATATCCGATTCATATAATCCATGAAAACTGCCGGAGCATTTGTCACACCGAAAGGTATCACCAAGAATTCATAATGTCCATAACGGGTTCTGAACGGAGTCTTTGGTACATCTTAACTCTTCACACGAATCTGATGATAACCCGACCGTAAATCAATCTTCGAGAATACACAGGCTCCTTTCAATTGATCTAAAAGGTCGTCTATCCTTGGTAATGGATATTTGTTCTTGATGGTAACCTTATTCAACTGACGGTAATCGATACACAACCGCATTCCACCATCCTTCTTCTTTACCAATAACACTGGAGCTCCCTAGGGTGAAACACAGGGTCGAACAAAATGCTTAGCTAACAGTTCTTCCAATTGGTCCTTTAATTCTTTTAATTCAAGTGGTGCCATCCGATACGGAGAAACGGATATTGGAGCCGTTCCCGGTATCAGGTCAATAGAGAATTCCACTTCCCGCTCCGGAGGACGAGAAGTGATATCCTCGGGGAAAACTTCAGGAAAGTCGCAAACTACCGGAATACTCAGAATTGGAATACTACTACTCTCCTCCTTAGTAAGAATCAAAAGAATAGACTTTTCTTCCTCAAACAAGAAATTAATCATTCCGACTGTACCTTCTAAAATGGTAGTTAACACATCCTTCGAAGTAGCCTCTTCGGACGGAATAATGATCAGCTTTTCCTCACACCCAATAAATACCGAATTAGCGGAAAGCCAATCCATTCCCAGAACAACATCCACTTTCTTAAGCGGTAAACAGATAAGGTCAATCTGGAAAACTCTTTCATTCACCGATAAAACACAATTTTCACACATCAACGGTGTCTCTACAATCTCATCCATGGCAGTAGTAACCACCATAGGAGGAAATAAAGGAACAGCTTGCAACCCAAGTTGCTTCACACAATGCGTGGACACAAAAGAATGAGTTGCCCCACAATCAAATAAAACAAAACAAGGATGTCCATTTACGAAACACGTACCCGCAATCAAGGAGTTATCATTCTTTGCTTTTCTTGCATCCAAGGTATACACTCTGCCAGTATTCTTCCCTTGTGCCTGATTCCTACTCTGAGGACAATCTCTCGATACATGACCCATCTTATTACACTGATAACACCGTACTCCCTCCGAATTAGACCTACCATAATGATTCCTTCCACAAGTACGACATACCAGAGGCACACTAGTTCTAGGACTCTGAGCTTGTTTCCCTTTGAAAGATTGTTGCCTTTGTCTAAACTGTTGATTCGATCTTCCACGGTCACTTTGAGTTGCCCTGTTCAAATCTCCCTCCATTTGCACCTTTTTCAAACTATGCTCCGCCACATAACATTGCCTTAACATTTCAGCATAAGTAGTAAATTCCCGTTGAGACACGCTATGTGAAATTTCAGCCCTTAAACCAAACAGGAACTGATCAATCATCCACCTCTCATCAGGAGCATACATGGCTTGTCTAGAATAAGCGCCCATAGTTTCAAATTTCTCAGCATAGGAAGCCACAGTCAAGTTACCTTGCCTCAGTTGTTGAAACTCAAATTCTTTCTGAGATCTCAAGGAACTTGGAAAATATTTCTCCATAAAAATTACCTTAAACTGTTCCCATACCTTTGGTACCTCTTGGGTTGTCATTAAAGCCGAAGTGCTCTCCCACCACCTCATAGTAGGGCCCTTCAGCATGTGGGAAGCAAAGACCACCTTGTTCTCTTCACTGCACTGAACTATTTGGAAAACCCATTCCATACCTGATATCCATTCATGCGCCTTTACTGGGTCTAACCCTCCCTGAAATTCCAGAGGATTCAACCGACTGAAATCCCTAAAATTTTCTCCTGCAACCTCTGGAACAACCACTGGGGGATGCAAACCACCCGCCATCTGCTGAACCATTTGTTGCATGAACTGATTTTGTTGTTGGTGCATCTGCTGCATGAATTGATACAATAGTGCATTTCCGTCGTCAACCGGTGGATTAGTCCCTGCTGGAGTGTTTCTCGGTCTACCACTGTTGTTTCTGCGCCCATCAGCCATGTTCCTGAATGTCATACAAATAGGATTAGTTGATCAGGCTCAATACCATAAATATAACACGTAAGACCAATGGCGACACAACACATATGAAAGGAAAAGAAAATACTCATACTATTTCATGGCTAGGTCGAGGATACGACCTGCTCTGATACCAACTGTAATGCCCATATATATATATATACATGCATCAAATCATATATCATACATGAAAAGTACATTTGGTACTGAAATACATAAGTCCCTAGTAACATTGTATACATAAAACTGCCCAAAGCAACCTAAGTAATACACTGACATGTTATATGTACAAAATGTTCCAAAGATAAAACTAAGAACTAGATCACTAAGGGTCTCAAAAGACTTCACAACGGAAGCAAAACCAACAGCTAAGCAAGGATAGTCACACAACCTTATCCTTACCCTTCGCGGAACCTGCAGAACCTGTGATGTAAACAACAACAGTGGGGTGAGATACATCAAATCTCAGTGAGTTTGCTATCTTAGAGTCCTCTCGGCTCTACAAGGTTATAATAAACCTAACTCAAGTCAAAAGGGAAGGGAAGTGACTTGAGTACTCACACACAAATATCTCCACACTAGTGATCCTATTAGCTCACTATGGTACCAAGGTACGTCCTGAGTCTGTAAACTCAAGGAAACTCACTAATCAATAACCATATCAAGGTATCCCCTTTTCCCGTCCACTTCTACGTCTAGAAGACGACCCGAGTCATGGATCCTTGAAGCTACTTGGCATACGAAATAGATTCGGGATCATCGGCCCGTACACTGTGATCCGTCACTTCACACGGCTCGTACACCGTCACAAGTCTCTTTACCCGTAGGCTCCGTTCGTACTACACACGGGAATCAAACCTGCCAAGTAGTTGTGCATACGTTTCAGAGGAGGTGCTCGAGTCCCATGAAACTACAGCGCAAAAGACACTGGTTATGATTTAAATACACACGCCTCGGCCTTTCATGCACGAGCGTTGACACTTATGAGAATTCACATTTCCGACACAGTTTATGGTAATGCTCCTCACTCTATCTATTCCATATTTTAACACGCAAACATTTTCGACAACAATTACACACCATTAACGATAAAAATCGACAAAACAACACTATTCAAAAGTCCCGACATAATTAAATCGGCCAACGAATTTTAAAATCATTTTAATAATAAAGTACATTCTGTTAGCTTTCCAATGATATCAAGAACGTTAAAAACGGACAACCGAGTCAAAAGTTATGGACATAACACAAAATGGTATCTCGAAAAACACAATTCTGCACCCTCCTGGCCGTACGCGTATTGCCCTAAGCCATACGCGTATTGCCAAGCTGGCTCGCCCAGCCATACGCGTATTGCCCAAGGTCATACGTGTATGGGCAGAGGCTATTTTCCTTTAAAATTCCCTTTTAAAAGTCCAATACGCGTACCACCATGTCTCATACGCGTATTGCCTTGTCCATACGCGTAACACCCAATTTTCTTCACATCCATACGCGTATTGCCCAACTCAATACGCGTATAGCCCTGCGTGATACGTGTATGGGCAGTTGAAACCCAGAATTTTCCTGCAGAAAAAGTATGCTACGGGTTGTTTCAATTCAACCCCAAAAATCTCATTTTCCAATCAAAATATACCACAACATGCTATAAGCATAACAATCAGTATCACATACAATCAATGATCGAATTTCAGCAGTTATACTATGATTTTAATGTAAAATTTCACATTTCCTATAATACCAAACTAACTCTAAAACTCAACAAATCTTAATCTAAAGGGTCTAACTAGAACCCACCTGGATTACTAGATGAGGAGGTTGAATGCTGAGATGAATAGATGAAAATTGATTGATGAGTGATGATTTAGAACTCTTAGGAGAATTTCCACTTCTTCCTCTTCCTTTTCCTTTCTTTCTTTTCTTTTTATCTAAGTTCCTCCACTTTACCAAATAAGGAAAGGAAAATAAAATACACAAGGAAGCATTAATTGGCAATACTACTAATTATCCAAATTATCTCAAATGCACCAATTTATAAAATTCCAAGTTAAATAATATTAAATCTAATCAATCTGAGTTCGTCAGTTTACTCTAATTATTCTATCCAATAATTGCTCAGAGTACCCCGGAACTCGGCTAATCAAAATAATATTATCCAAAACTCTAAGAATTCTACGGGGTATTACACCTAGGCATCATGACCCTAACTTTAGGGAGAGTTCCCAGGTGGCAGGTAAAAACCAAAAAGGCGGAATGTCAGAGGTTGAATACGGGGGGATCAAGAACAAAAAGGTCTGTTTTGGCAATATTGGAGAAGGCTGTCAGGTTTTAAAGCAGGGTTCTAGAGAGACGGCATTTAATGTGGGGGAGGCTCAAGATAGGTTGATGGTACGTGATTCTGAAACTGGGGTCAAGGAGAGAGAGATCACAAATGTTGGCCCCATGTTTCCCACCAATTTCAAAGATTCAAATAATTTAGGATTGGGCTCATCTTTAGGGGTTGGTTTAGACCTTGTTGGAAGGCCCAATGATGATGCGTCGGGGGCCCTAAAGTCTAATTTGGTTTCCATCCATAAGGCAGTGAGAAAAAAGAAATCATTGAAGGAGGTATATGATAATATACAGATCCCGTACGAACCTTCGTACTTTTCTACACTTCTTCATTCATCTGTTATGCACAAGAAAAATTTGGATTTGAGGGAAAGAAATGAGGGAGTTGAAGAGTTATCGTCTCAACGTGGTGAGAGTGGTACGCGTTATTCCGGTGGATCCATTTTATGTTGTGATTCGATTTCGGACTCGGATATGGTTAATGGCAATGAGAGGATTATGAGAAGAAATGAAGATGTTTCTAGTAAAGTTTGGTCAATTCTCAAGTCGATAGGTATTGAGGGAGAAGAAGATGATGAAATGCTCGAAGGTATTTTGAGGAAAATGGATAAAAGGGATTCAAGCATAATGGATACTGGGAAGGAGGCAGTTATTCTTGTCTCGTGAATTTAACAACCTATAATGTGAGGGGGTGTAATTCTTCCATCAAAATCAGAAGAATTAAACAGCTGATTGAGAAGGAGAATACTGAATTTTGCATGCTTCAGGAAACAAAGTGTAAAAAGATGAAGGAAGATTTTGTGTTGAAATTATGGGGTAGGGGCGATTTCGAATGGTCGGTATCTAATTCTAAAGGTATGTCTGGTGGTATGATCTCTGTTTGGAAGAAAAATTGTTTTACAGCTGCTTTTAGTTTTTCTAGGAATGGATATTTGGGGGTTTATGGCAAGTGTAGGGGTAGGGATTTATATATTGTTAATATATATTCTCCATGTCAACTTGCTGAGAAAAGAGTACTCTGGGGGAAGCTTCTTAGTCTGAAAGCTAGTCTGGCAAGGGGGGAATGGATTTTGGGAGGGGATTTTAATTCAATTAAAAACAAAGAGGAGAGGAAAGGAAGGGGAAGTTACAAGCTGAATGAGATGGAGGAATTTAGTGCTTTATTAGAAGATATGGATCTATTGGATTTGCCTATAGTAGGGAATAGATTCACTTGGTTTAAGTCAAATGGGTCTTGTTGTAGTAGATTAGATAGATTTCTAATCAGTGAGGAGTTGTGATGGTTGGAATATTGTGAATCAGAAGATTGGTTCTCGAGATGTATCGGATCACCGTCCTGTTTCTTTGGTGATAAACGATATTAATTGGGGCCCGAAACCCTTCAAATATATAAATGCTTGGTTAGATCATCCTAAATTCTTAGATTTTGTTAAAGAAAGTTGGAGTGCTGTGGGTACTTCTGGCAGAGACGCAGGGGATATTTTGAGTCGAAAACTAAGGCATCTTAGAAAGAGGCTAAGATGGTGGAACATACACGTTTTTGGCATGAAGGACTTGAATATAGAAGAGAAGGTGAAGTGTATTAATGATTTAGAGGGGAAATGGCAGAGGTTACAGGGCAGGTGTCAGAGGAAGTATTGAAAACAAGACTAGAGGCGATGGTGGAGATGTGGAATAAATTGCATACTAAGGAAAGCATCCTTTATCAGAAATCAAGGCTGAGATGGTTTGAAGAAGGAGATCATAATACCAGGTTTTTCCATGCAGTTATCAAGGGTAGGAGAAGAATCAACAATATTTCAACATTAAATATGGGATTACAAGAAGGGGACAATGTGGACAAGGTGAAAAATTTCATACATGGATATTTTGAAGAGAAGTTTCAGGATAGGGAGTCCAATAGATTTGTGATGGATTTAAGTTCATTAAATAAACTTACTTAGGAAGATAACTTGAGGTTAACTGAATCCTTTTCCAAAGATGAAGTATATGAAACGATAAGTTTATGTGATGGGGATCAAAGTCCGGGGCCAGATGGATTTAACCTGAAATTCTTGAAACATGCTTGGGAGATTGTAGGCCAGGATTTCTTTAATTGTATTATGGAATTCTTCGAGAAAGGTTCCCTCTCTAAATCTTTTTGCTCTACTTTCTTTGTTCTGATTCCCAAGGTGGACAACCCTCTAAAGTTGGAGGAGTTTCGACCAATAGCTCTTATTGGTTGTCTTCATAAAATTATTTCTAAGTTGTTGGTTACTAGAATCAAAAGGGTCATTGGTAAACTGATTTCTCCCTCACAAACAGCCTTCGTACCAGGTAGACAACTACTGGATGGCGTACTGGTGGCTAACGAAATTTTGGATTTGTTTAAAAAGAAAAGGAAGCAAGGATTTATGTTCAAGGCTGATTTTGCTCAAGCGTACGACTGTGTAAAGTGGAGTTTCCTATATAAGGTGTTGGGTGCAATGAACTTTTCTCCTAAATGGATAAGTTGGATTAGAGGCTTGGTGAGTAATTGTTATGGGTCAATTTTGATTAATGGAAGCTCCTCAAAAGATTTTAGGATTCACAAAGTGTTGAAACAGGGGGATCCTTTATCTCCGTTTCTGTTTGTATTAATTACTGAATGTCTTCCTTTGTTATTCAAGAAAGCTGAGTTAGGTGGTTATTTTCATGGCGTTGAGATTGGGGGTGAAACTGTCACTTCTTTACTTCAGTTTGCAGATGACACACTTATAATCTGTGATAATGCTTGGTTGAGTATTTGGGGCATTAAATCAATTCTAAGAGGATTTGAAGCTTTGACTGGGTTGAGGATTAATTATAATAAAAGTAGTATTATGGGCTTTGGCATGGAGGAGAATAGAATCAGGGCTGCGGTAACTTTCTTGAACTGCAAAGTGGGAAAATTCCCATTTAAGTTTTTGGGCTTGGCTGTTGGAGAAAGACATAAATCCAAAGAGTTTTGGAATCCTGTTATATCATCTGTCAAGAGTAGGCTGGCTACATGGAGGGGAAAATTACTTTCAATTGGAGGTCGTGTTACTCTTATAAATTCGGTCTTAACGAATTTGCCAATTCATTATATGTCTTTCTATATAGTTCTTATTGGTGTTGTGAAGACTCTTAAGGCAATTCAGAGAAGGTTTTTTTAGGCTGGTAATGGAGATAAGGAAAGCATAGCTTGGGTAAGGTAGTCCTTAATTTGTAAACCAAAATCAATTGGTGGCCTTGGTATTAAGGATATAGGTACATTTGACAGAGCACTGATGGCTAAATGGCTTTGGAGGATATCCTATGATAATGAAGCAATTTGGAGGAATATCATTAAGGTGAGGTATCAAGGAAATTTTGACAGCATACTTCTTTCTCAATTTGAGGGAGCTAAACATATGAGGTCAGCTTGGTGGAATGACTTATGTGGTCTTGCTAGTGTTACACACATTGAAAGCATCTGGAACAATTTAGTGTGTAAAGTGGGGAATGGTAGTAAGCCTTTGTTCTGGCATTCTAAATGGTTAGGAGGTAACGCCATCAAATATCAGTACCCTGCACTCTTTAGGGTCTCTCAAAAGCAAGATGTTCTAGTGAAGGATTGTGGACACTGGATGGATAATGTTTGGTTCTGGGACATTGTGGGTTTGAATGTGGTCATGCCTGGTGTGGAGGGGGATGCAATTCTGGAACTACAAGCTCTGTTATGTGATTTTAGTCTGAACTACAGTGAGGAAGATGTCTTTCTATGGCCAAGAAATGAGGATCATTCCTTTAGTGTAAAGGACTGTTACAACATGTGGATTTATAGGAGAGAGGAGTTTCCTTTGGAGAATGATCTGAGGGAAGCTCTTGGTTACTTGTGGGGGATCAAAATTCCATTGAAAATTTTGATTTTTGGATGGAGACTGTTATTAAATCATTTACCGACACGCAGATATCTTATGAATAAAGGGATTATAACTAATCCTCATCAGTTGTCTTGTGTGCTGTGTTTCAAGGAGTTGGAAGATGTAAATCATATCTTATTCAGATGTGAAAAAACGAGGAGCTTGTGGTGAGAGTTGGAGTCGTGTATAGGTGTAAAACTCCCAAGTGGGGACAGTTGTGTTGGTATGTTTTTACAATGGACCAAAATGGATGGGAAAGGCTCAACAATGTTATTCTTCTGGCTGATATCTTGCTGGATCATTTGGAAGACTAGGAATGGAGTTATATTTAACGATGGTATCGCCATTTCGAAGACTATGGTGCAGGATATTCAACAGGCTTCTTGGAATTTAAGATGGAGGAAGGATAGGAAGTTTAGGCTGGGAAGCTTATTCGAGTGGATGATGCTTCCTTTGGAGTCCTGATGATGTTGTGACTAAGTACTTTGGTGTGTTAGGTTGGAGGTAGTTATTTATAGGGGATTATTACTGCTGTCAATTTGCTGAGGTAGTTTTGTATGTCTGTTTCACTTTGTCTGTGTAATTGTTGGGTCAAAGTTGTAACAGATTTCTTTGTCATTTATATTGGTAAATCATTAGTAATACAAGTGTGTTTGATTGATAAAAAAAAACATGAGACCCCATAAACAATGACTTGCTACAATTATGCTCTTAATTTAAAAAAAAAACATCATAAACGATGACTATTTCTTTGGTAGTTTAAAAATAAACAATGACTTAAATAAAGGCCAAATTAAAATATTGATCATTTTTTATAAATAAAATTGGGATTAAATATTTTTGTTGTCCTCCTAAATATTTCAAATTTCGTTTTTAGTCCCTCAAAATATTTCCTTTAATGAATGGTCCTCCTAAAACTTTTCATCCACACTTTTGATCTCTAATACTAAATCGTCGTTAAAACAGATGCTAATTCTGTAGCTAAGTAATAAATTGTCGTTAAAACTGTCGTAAAGTGGTTAAAATCGTCGCTAAGTTGCAGGAGGCACTACTACAAAAAATACCTTCGGTAACACAATATTACCCCGACCATTTATCCACCGTTGTCATATCTCATTTTTTACGTGCATGTTTTTATTTTATTAAGAAACTTTTCATCACGGTTCCTTTAAAGAACCGTTGTCATATAATTTAGGTGACAAGCTTCGAATCGCAGCATCAACTTTTTTCATTTTTCCAATAAAAATAAGCGTGTTTCCTTAAAATTTATTTTTATTTAAAAATTGAAAGTATAACAACTACGGGTTTTCAATCAACTGTGGTTATATGTTTCATATTTCACTACGGTTGGATCTTGCAACCATTGTGAAATTGTTTCCCACAAAAGTAAAACATAATAGGTGGTTTATTCCTTTCATAACACATAGCGAGCCCTAGCGAACTAGACGACAACGATAGCGAAATCTTCACCACCCTCTTCGAAAAATCATTTATGAAAGCAAAATTTTCACCATTTTCTTCGAATATCTGGTACATTAGCACTCTCTCTCTCTCTCTCTCTCTCTCTCTCTCTCTCTCTCTCTCTCTCTCTCTCTCTCTCTCTCTCTATCTCTCTCTCTCTCTCTCTCTCTGACACTTCTGAATGTTTAGGTTCGTCGCGATTTTGTGAATCAACGGTTCCTGGTTTCTTTCATGAATCAATGGTTTTTGTTTATGTTCTTCGAAATTTTAATGTGTAATGTTCTGATTAGTGTGCTTTCATGTTTTATTCAGATTAACTGAATATGCTTTATTTTTTGTGTGTGTAGCATTAATGTGTCGTACACAATAGTATTTTTATATAAATTTTAGAATTTGGTATAGATCATAGTTATATGAAAGCTGATAGATTAGGTCCGGTGTGTGAGAAATGAGTTCTTGAATTCCTTGAATTTGCCGATAAAAATGTTACAATAATGGTATCTTTTATTGTCCTCGTGTTGTTTGCGGGAATATCAACAAACTGTCAAAAAAAAATTTCTATCACCTATGTTGTGATGGAATATTTCAAATTATACAACATGGTTATGGCATGGAGAAGTGGATAATAATAAAAAAGAGACGTCACAAATGGCTGAAGATATGGATGATCGAATAGAAGATATGATCCGTGATATGGGAGAATCGTCTTATATGAAAGCCCATATTTATGATAATTTATGCGGCGCCAAAGATGCGCCTTTATATAAGGACTGCACCAATTTTTCACGATTGTCTGTGTTGTTAAAATTGTTTAATCTAAAGGCAAAAAATGGATGGTCGGATAAAAGTTTCACTTAATTGCTTGATTTGTTGATATAAATGCTACCAGAGGATAACATTTTCCAAATCGTTGTTATGAGGCCAAGAAGATAATGTGTCCAATGGGTTTGGAGTATTTCGAAATACATGAATGCCTAGTGATTGCATATTATACAAGAAAGAGTATGAAAACTTGTATCAATGTCCAGTATGTGATAAGTCACGCTACAAGTTGAAGAACAACAATGGTGATGACAATGATAATGTTAGTAAGAAGCGTCCTCCTGCTAAAGTGTTGTGGTACTTGCCAATAATTTCAAGTTGAAGAGACTTTTTGCTAATGCAAATGATGAAAAGAATATAAAACGGCATGCAGACGAAATAAAATGTGATGGAAACATTTGCCATGTAGCTGATTCTTTGCAATGGAAGAAATTGATTCATTGTTTTGGGATTTTGGCCTTGAGCCAAGAAACCTTAGGCTTAGGCTTTCCACGGATGGAATGAACCCCTTTAGTAATATGAGTACTAAACATTACTTCTGGAATGTTCTTCTCACGATTTAAAACCTATCTCCTTGGTTGAGCATGAACGCAAGTATATGATGTTAAGTATGATGATTTTTGGACCAAGACAACCTAGAAACGACATATATGTTTATCTAAGTCCATTAATTGAAGATTTAAAAATTTTGTGGGAGAAAGTTGTTGGCGTTGATGATGCATATTCTGGTGAAAAGGTTAAGATGCGTGTAATGTTATTTTGCACAATCAACGACTTACTTGCATTTGGAAATTTGGTTGGATACAGTGTCAAAGGACATAAAGCGTTCCCTATATGTGAATCTAATACCTGTTTTCACCAACTTGAATTTGTAAAAAATACGGTTTACCTTAGGCATCGGAAATTTTAAAACCCAATCATCCTTATCGTAGATTGCGGAAGGCATTTAACGGAGAGCAGGAGTACGAACATGCTCCTAAAACTTTAACTAGCGATGAAGTTTATCAACTACAAGAATACCTTAATGTTGTCTTTGGAAAGAATAAAGACGGTCCCGTTGAGAGAAATATTAGGAAAAAGAGATTGATTTTCTTTGAGCTTCTATACTGGTCTAGTCTTGATATAAAAACTTGCCTTGATATAATGCATGTGGAGAAAAATGTGTGTGATGGTTTGATAGGAACATTTATAACCATTCCAGGCAAGACTAAAGATAATAAGAGTTCCAGTTTAGATATGGTGGCGATGGGTATTAGAAAACAGTTTGCTCCAGAAGATAGAGGAAACATATTTTATTTGCCTCCGGCATGTCATACTCTATCTAAAAAGGAAATGAAAAGTTTTTGAGAGTGTTTGCAAGGTATCAAAGTTCCCCAAGGTTACTCTTAGGACATCAAGAAACTTGTATCAATGATAGATCTCAGGTTAATTGGCTTAAAATCTCATGATTGTCATGTCTTGATGCAACAACGTCTACCAGTGGCTATCTGTGGCATCCTTCCAAAAAATGTAAAAGTAACTATAACTAAATTGTGTTTATTCTTCAAAGGTATATGTAATAAAGCTATGGATTTCAAAAAATTAGATGAATTATAAGAAGAGGCTGCAATAATATTGTGTCAATTGGAGATGTATTTTCCTCCATCATTTTTTGACATTATGGTTCACTTACTTGTTTATCTAGTCAGAGAAATCAGGTTTTATGGTCAAGTTTATTTAAGGTGGATGTATCCTATAGAGAGATATATGAGGATATTTAAAGGATATACGAAGAATCATCACCAACCGAAAGCTTTGATCATTGAAAGGTACGTCACAGAAGAAGCTGTTAGGTTTTTTCAAACTATTTGTCGGAAACAGAGTCAATTGGAGTTCTAAAGTCTCGTCATGCTGACATATTTGATGGGACAGGTACTCAAGGTTTAAATGTTAAGTCAATGAGTTGGGATGTAGCTCTTGAAGCACATTTCTATATATTGAATAATTTTAGTGTAGTTGAACCTTACATAGAAGAACACAACAGTTATAATGAAAAAATATCCCCGAATGCATGACAAGTGGTTGTTACATAACATAACAAGAAATTCATAAGTAGGTTTAATAAGAGTATTTCTAATGATGGTGGTGCATCCGAGACACTTTAATGCTTGTCGTACATACCAAAACTTACTATGATAACCTGGACGACATACGACATTCCTAATTATTCCTTTTATACAAAAGCAAAAGATGATGGTAGTACAATGCAAAATAGTGGGGTTATGGTTGATGTCGAATCCATGTATTTCTCTAGTTCGAAAGATAAGAATCCTATTTTGGCAACCACCGCGTCATTGAGGAGATTTTTGAGATTGATTATTTTACTTTCGAAGTTCCTTTACTTAAATGCAAGTGGGTCCCCAATAACAATGGTGTACAAAATGATGAGTTGGGATTCACAAGGGTTGACCTTGGCAAGGAAACTTTTAAGACATAACCATTCATCATGGCTACTTAAGTTTTTTTTTTTATAAGCAAAATTATATTATATAATAGAGCACAAAATAGTGCCCTACACAATTACACAACAACCACAAAACTAAAAAACAGATCTACAAAAAATCAAGGGGTGCTTTAACCCACGTGTAATAGTTACAATTAGGAGCATTTGTACCCTTCTTTCCTATCCACCACCAAGAAAACAAAACGATTCGGCTAGTAATAGAATCGAGATCCCAAAATTCGTCTCTAAACATAATGTTATTCCTAGACATCCAAATAACCCAACAAACCAATAACCAAATCCCTGCCGCATTCCCTATAATAAGTTTCTTCTTCACACAACCGTCCATCCAAAAAGAGAAGTGATTAATGGCTACTTAAGTGAAACAAGTTTTTGTATGTGAAAGACCCTGCAGACTTATCGGGGAGATGGTCAATTGTTATCAAAGGAAAACACATTCCTTATAGTGATGATTAAAGTTTTGATATTGTTGTCGCTCCTTCTTATGCAACACAAGTTCCTAATTCATATGAAGAAGTTGATAGAAATGATGTGCATGCTATTTGTAATGATCATCAAGAAGGAACATGCGAAAATTAACAAGTAAGTATTTTATATTCTTCATTCATAATGTATTATTTATTATAATTTCCGATGATGTTATTTAATTTTTATCAACTATTATTATTTGAAAATGATAGGTATTTCAAGTGTAGACACCAAGAGACAAGACCCCAAGACAACAAGATAGTATAATTTGATGAAATGATGTGTGCATTGTAGGTTGTTTTGTCTCAATTTTGGTTTTGATGTAATATACAAGGTTTGGTTCCTAATGGAATTGTGTCATTGATGTAATACAATTTTTGGTCTAATTCAATTAAAAAATGGGTGTTTTGTTGTTTATGGTATGGCACGATTCAGAAATATTCAGGTTTCAAAATTGGGAATTCTGTAAAATTGAAAAAAAATTTAAAAACACAAATAATATCACAATGGTTGTTAATTCAACCGTTGTTATAAGTAGAGCGCTATCCAGAATAATAAAACCCAAGAATGGCATTGCTGGGATTCGAACCCAAAACCTTTCAATTATTTCACAACGGTTGTTTCCATAAACCGTAGTTATAAGTAGCACACTATCTAATTTCTAACAACGATCACACGCTTATTGTGGTAACCAGCATACATACAATCACATAATACCTAACAACATACGCGCTAGTGTAACTATATGTGTTTCATAATCGTTATTGTATGTGTTTCCGAAGTAGTGAGGGACCAGAAGTGTGGATAATAAAATTTAAGAGGACCATTCTATGAAAGAAATATTTTGAGGGTCTAAAAACGAAATTTGAGATATCTAGGAGGATCACAAACATATTTAACCCATAAAATAAATATAGTTTATTGTTAGTTGAATATACAGATTATACCAATGTTTATTTCAAATATCCTACTTAACCAAAGGTCCACGATTCGAAATCAGTCTTGGGCACACGACATTGTCTACCAATGCGTCGACCTCGAACTAGGTTCTCACTTTTGGAAAGAGGTACTGACCCTTGGTTGCGTATAGTCCCTAGAGACGTTCAATAAACTTAGAGAAAAACTCGGAGAGAAAGCTAAGTCAATGAAAAAATAACCCAGAACCAATAACGCCACATATTTGATAAAATATGAATAAATAACAAACTGGAGTATATATATACAATGTAATATATAAAGAAAACAAAAAAAAAGGCAAAAAAACCTTCAGCTTCCAAAACTAGATTGGTTGTTTCTTCTGCCTTCTTTTCGACTCGACAATCTTTTGCAAGATGTCTCACTTTACCACAGTTATAACATTTGTAGGAGTTGCAATCTTTCGCATAATGACCAAGCTTGTTACACTTGTAACATTCGATGTTGCAATCCTTCGATTCGACCACCTCTTTGACCACGTCTGCCATGCCAATTTTGCTGACTCGACTGTCCTCTGTCGAAGTTTCCTCTACCACTTCGACCAATGTCACGACCTCCACGGCCACGTCCTCTTCCTCGAAAGTTTTGAGAGTAGAGTACCTTTTCGTCTCTGACTGACTCCATGTTTTGATGTGCTTCCTCGACTGCTTCCTCCTTCTTTTTTATCTTACGTTGTTCGTGTGCTTCGAGAGAACCAGCGAGATCTTCGACTGAGAGCGTAGAAAGGTCCTTCGACTCTTCTATTGCACACACAATATTCTCAAATTTATCTATTAAAGATCTCAGAATCTTCACCGTTTCGCCATTTCTAGTGAGTTGGTTCGCTACTGTTTGTACACGCGTAATGTAGTCAGATACCGTTTCTGACTCCTTCATCTGCATCCTCTCCAATTCTCCACGAAGAGTTTGGAGGCTAACTTGCTTCACTCGGTCTGCTCCTTTTAACACTTTTTCTAACGTGTCCCATGCTTCTTTCAACGTAGTCGAACCGACAATTTTTTCAAAGCCTGATTCGTCAACTACTCGGAACAGGATGTACAGTGCCGTCTTATCCTTTGATCGCGTCTCTTTCAACGCCTTGTGTTGAGCCGCTGTATATTCCGTAGTGTCTGTTAGTTATGCAAAACCATCTTTGGTCACCTCCCACGCATCTAGAGATACAAGAAGAGCTTTCACTTGAATACTCCAATTTTCATAATTCGACTTTGTTAGTCGTGGTAGCGGCATTTGACTCATCGCATTTGCCATTAGCTCTGATGCCAATTTGTAAAAACAGAAGCACTACTTGTATATATATTACTCTCTTCTTACTGCTACAAATGAGAATACAATCATGTCTTTATATAGACCGAAGATACTGCTATTCTAGGAATTAAATGCAACTAAGTTCTACTAATAAACCACTAACTTCTTGGCCTTTCCATTACAAGAACTCTTGGCCTTTCAACTGACTTCTAAATTAAATACACACTTAAAATAACATTTAAAGTTTATTCAACAAGAAGTGACAACTCCTTTTGACCTCCAATCTAAGTATGAAGGTGGTTTACTACATGTTAACTCATCATCATCATCATCATCATCATTCACAATATCCATGTATGTTTCTTTAAACTCCTCGAAGCTCTAATCTGCAAAGTCGGTCAAACCAAAAAGAGCACTATGAGGTGAGTCTCCCTTTGCGTTAGTCTCTGTGATATACTTCAAATTTGAAACAAAAGTGGCAAATTTCTTTGACATCTCTTCTAGATCATTGTATACTCGTCCATGATGGTTCTTCCATTGTTGGAATAGTTTTAAAACTTCATCTTCATTAGGAAATTTATCAAGTTTAAGACCTGATAGAGAGTAATCGTTATTGGTTGGGAACTCAAAATCTGAAGGTTTCTTTTTCTGAATGGCAAAGAATAAACATATGCATGCAGTGAAGTTAATAAATATGAGAAATCAGTTTGAAGTGTAGGAAATCTTCATCTTTTATTAGAGTGAAGGTGAAAGATGAATCTATTTATATATATTAAATCTAATGCATCGAGTATTATAGCGACACATAATCAATTATAACTCTAAAATGTGCCACATCAACTTATTTGAATATATGGACAATTTGTTCATTAACAATAAAACAATCCAAAAGAAACTTTTCATTTACTTTCTAAACTCATTGACACATCATAAATCATCAATTGATATAATTATATTTTCGTTATGAAATTTTTATTCTATTAATAGATATTAATAATAATTATATAATATTGTTCGTATTCCTATTCCAATTTCAATTATAAATTATTAAAATAAAGCACATAAAAATATTTACATTCCTATTCCAGTTATAAAGGGTATTTAATAAAATAAAATTGATATAACTATATTTTCTTTATAAAACTCTTCATTCTTTTAACATTAATTTAAAAAGTAAAAAATACAAATAAATTTTGTTTTAATAATCACGAAAATTATAAATAATACACTACAATGATGATTATAAAAAAAATAAAAAATAAATTCATTAAAAATTACTACAGAGAAAAAATTAAAAAAAAAAATAAATAAAGTAAGAATATAATTATTTACTACATTATTCATAGTTGTATATAAATTTTTAATTACTTAGTTTTTAAAAATAATTAATACAAATCATTGTTTCAATAAAATAAAAAATAATAAATACAAATGATAAATCATAACTATAAAAGTCCGTTATATGTTACATTATAATTATAAAACTTAACTAAAATATTTCTCAACTAATTCCAAACAATAAATTTAGATCAATACTATCTTTCAGTTATAAATATATTCTATTGTGTTTGAATTCTACCATTGATATTAGATGCGTTATTAATTTTTCATTTACTTTCTAAACTCAATGACATATCATCAATCATCAATTGATATAATTAAATTTTCTTTATGAAACTTTTATTCTATTAATAGATATTAATAATAATGATATAATATTGTTCATATTTATATTCCAATTTCAATTATAAATTAATAAAATAAAGCACATAAAAATATTTACATTCCTATTCCAGTTATAAAGGGTATTTAATAAAATAAAATTGATATAATTATATTTTCTTTATAAAACTCTTCATTATTTTAACATTAATTTAAAAAGTAAAAAATAAAAATAAATTTTGTTTTAATAATCACTAAAATTATAAATAATACACTACAATGAAGATTATAAAAAATAAATAATTTCATTAATAATTACTACAGAGAAAAAAAAAAAAAAAAAGAAATAAAGTAAGAATAAAATTATTTACTACATTATTCATATTTTTATATAAAATTTTAATTACTTAGTTTATAAAAATAATTAATACAAATCATTGTTTCAATAAAATAAAAAATAATAAATACAAATGATAAATCATAACTATAAAAGTCCGTTATATGTTACATTATAATTATAAAACTTATCTAAAATATTTATCATCTAATTCCAAATAATAAATTTATATCAATACTATATTTCAGTTATAAATATATTCTATTGTGTTTTCATTCTACCATTGATATTAGATGAGTTACTAATTTATTGATGTCTCTTTAGTTGATCGGTTATACCTAAAAAGTCCATTTATTTCAATAACTCATAGAAAATCACCTAAATTCTCCAAATATCTCAATAGTTTATCAGTATAAATAAAAAAATTTATCTCCAATTTTCTTTCAGTTCTTACACTTGATTTCTCACATGCGAGGACTGTAGAATATCTATAAACCTTCTCATCATTTGTCTGTAGTTAATTATTATTTTTGGTAAGAACTTTTTTCTACCCATGAAACTTTAGATATAAGATGTCTATTTCTCCATTTTCATTAATTAAATATTTATTATTATTATTAGTATTAGATTAGTAGTTTTATGACTATTATGTTTACTAATATTTTTTATTTAATTCACATATTGTAAGGATTTGCCCCTCAATATTGGCAATTCAATAGTAAACCTACTCAATATTTGTCTCTATTGAAATCGTTGTTTATGCGAACCAAAGGAGTTGATGTTCTCCAAAAATATCTATGATAAAATATATATTTGCATTAAAGAGGAAATTATATATATATGCACAATATTAATGATAACATTTTTATTTTAGATTGTATAATTTTAAACTCAAAAAAATTTCTAAATATCATGAGCAAAAGACAAAAGAAAAAAGCAGAAGAGCAAGTTTTAAGATTTTTATATTTATAAACATTATAATCTTAATAAATTATAATTTCAAAACATTTAAGATAACAAATATTTTAGAAATATATGAGAATAGATTTTACTTGCTTTTTTCAAGCCTACCTGCGCATCGCGTGGGTCAACATCTAATTTTTGCGGGTGGGGGCGGGTGCGGCTGCGGGCAAACCCGTTTCTATCGGGGGCGGGTCTGGGTGGTAAATTTTCACCCCCGACTGGGTTTGGGGGAGGAGTTCCACATTGGTCAATAATCAATAGGAGTTCCAAGATGAGTGTGCAGCTGGCGAAAAGGAGTGTCATAATACTCTGACAGACACAGTTACCAATAAAGGAGGTTATGAGAATAGGGGCACGTACTCGTCTGTTCCAAGGAATGATAACATATGTCTAAAAGGTCTGCAAAAGGGTGTAGGGGAGTCGTACTCGCTGAAAATGAAATGTCCTTGTCAACATCGAATATTGGCAGGAGTTTTTTAAACATTGAAAAGGAGAAGTCTAAGAAAGTTGAGGTTGGTCATCCAAATAAAAAGGATTGTGTGAAGGGAACTGGGCCGGTCAAGGATACTTCTGGTGGGCCCATTTCTTTACAACAATTGGGCTGCCCCAAGTTAGATAGAAAGAAGAAATCCTTGGGTGATATTTATAAGAATTTAAAAATTCCTTTTAAACCATCCTATTACTCGTCTCTACTGTTAGCTGACAATTCCAAATCTAAACTTTTGGCGGGGGGTTGTGAATCCTCACCTGAACGTTCAAATGACTCTATATCTGGTTTTTCTGAGGGTTCTAATAGGAAAAGCTCAGGTTCCATTGGAGACGAAGAGATTCAACAAAGCAACTCAAGAATTAAACAAAAGCTGGTTGACCTCCCTTCTAGAGTCTGGAAATCCATCAGGAATTTAGGAATTGAAGCCGATGAAGATGATGAGGTGTTTGAGTCCATAATTCGGAATTTGGAAGAAGAAGAAAGAAACCCCAGGAAAGTTATGAAAGAGTCAGCTATTGGTCCCTTATGAATGTAGTTACTTATAATGTGAGAGGATGTGGGAGTATGATTAAGAAAAGGAAGATTCGTGAGGTGCTGAAATCGGGAGGGGCTGACATAGTTTTTATTCAGGAAACTAAGTGTGAGATTATGAAGGATGCCATTGTTCATAATATTTGGGGTAATGAGAATTGTTTATGGTCAGCATCTCAGGCTGAAGGGATGTCGGGTGGGATTCTCACCATATGGAGGAAGAATGTTTTAGAGCCAATCTGTAGCTACAAAGGAAAAGGATTCTTGGGGCTGAAGGCTGTTTGGAATAATAAACTGGTTTACCTATTCAATATTTATTCGTCGTGTATCAATTTTGAGAAAAGAGCCCTTTGGAGCAATTTGTTAGATCTCAAGTCCAAGCAGGAGCCAGGAGAGTGGATAATCGGGGGCGACTTCAATGCTATAAAGAATTCAAAGGAAAAAAAGGCAGTGGGTACAACAATAGAAAACTGATGACTGAGTTTGAAGATTTTATCCATATGACCGGGTGTATTGATCTGGTGTCAACAGGGAACAAATTTACTTGGTATAATTCTAATGGCAATGCTTGTAGCAGGTTAGATTGGTTCCTCATTTCGATTGGTTTACTGAATGGTTGGAACGTGGCTTGTCAAAAGGTGGGAAGGCGTGATATCTCAGACCATCGTCCGGTCTGGATATCTGTTAGGAATGTAAACTGGGGGCCAAAACCATTCCGTTCGTTGAAATGTTGGTTTCATCATCCCCAGTTCATGAAGTTCACTAAACAAGTGTGGGATTCTGTCAATATTCAAGGCACTTATTCCTTTATATTAACTAAGAAGTTTCAGTTACTGCGGGAAAAACTCAGGTGGTGGAATAGGAATATATTCGGCTGGATAGACACCAATATCGAAGACTCTATTGATATCATTAATTCGGTAGAAGAGGACATAGTTGAGAAGGAGAACTTTTCTAATGAGCATGTAAAACGTACCCGTAAAGATGCTGAAGATGAGTTATGGAAATTTCTGAGAATTAAAGAAAGTTTGCTCCATCAAAAAGCTGGTACCAAATGGATCGAGGATGGAGATCAAAATACAGCTTATTTTCATTCAGTTATGAGACATCGTAATCTTATGAATACTATATCTGAAGTAGAGGTGGGTAACAGAATTGTTGAAGATGTAGCAGGGGTCAAAGATGGAGTAGCTCGTCATTTTGAAAAGAGGATGAGCTCGACCAACAAACCGATTCCTCTCATGAATTATGAGTTATTCAAGTCCCTTAACGAGGTGGATAGAGTCTCAGTGGAGGAGGACTTTGAGGATGTTGAAATCAAAGATGCAGTGTTTCAATGTAGTGGTGATAAGACTCCGGGACCGGACGGCTTTAGTCTGAAGTTTATTCAGAGATGTTGGGAGATAGTTGGCAAAGATTTTACAAACTGTATCAAAGAGTTCTTTCTAGAAGCAAAATTTCCTAAGATTTTATCATCTTCTTTCTTGGTGCTCATTCCAAAAGAAGAGAAGCCCAGAAGTCTTGACGAATATAGACCGATATGTCTAGTCGGTTGTGTTTACAAGGTGGTTTCTAAGCTATTGGCGGGCAGGCTTAAAAGTGTCATGGATAGGGTAATTTCCCCTGCACAAACTGCGTTTATTGCTGGGAGAAATGTGTTAGATAGAATAATAGCTTTGAATGAGATGGTGGATTATTCTAGGAGAAGCAAGAGTAACAGTCTAATCCTTAAAGTCGATTTTGCAAAGGCTTACGGCTGCGTTGAGTGGGCCTATATTCGACAAGTAATGAAGTGTATGGGGTTCGGTAACAAGTTTATGCAGTGGATTGAAGGAACTGTTTTTAAAAGTTTTAAGTCAGTGCTAGTCAACGGCAGCCCTTCACGTGATTTTCAGGTATCTCGTGGGCTTCGTCAAGGTGATCCCTTATCACCCTACCTCTTTGCAATTGTCGCGGAAGGGTTAGCAATTTTGATGGAAAAGGCGAAAGACGTTGGGCTATTCCATGGCATCAAAATAAATCAGAAGGAGATGCTCAGTTTACTGCAATATGCAAATGATACTGCCATCATAGGAGAAGCCAATTGGAACAATGTTTGGGCGATGAAAGTAATTCTGAGAGGATTTCAACTTATGTCTGGCCTTGAAATTAACTTCAACAAGAGTAGTCTCATTGGGTGTGGGGTAGATGAAACTTTTATGAAGGCTGCAGAAAGATTCCTTGCTTGCAAGATTCAAACATGTCTGTTTAAATTTCTTGGCATTCAGATTGGTGGGAACCATAGATTGATATCTTTTTGGAAGCCGGTTATTGACAAAGTTCATGCTAGACTTGCTTCTTGGAAGGGCAGACTTTTGTCAATTGGTGGTAGAACTACGTTAATCAAATCAGTCCTCACCAATCTCCCAATACACTACATGTCATTTTACCGGATGCCGAAGAAGGTTGTCAAAATATTGATAGCTCTACAGAGGAAATTTTTATGGAACGGTTCACCTTTAAAACAAGGCATTGCTTGGATAAATTGGAACATAGTGTGCAAACCGCGAGAAGCTGGTGGACTGCAGATTATTGACATCCAAAGTTTGAATGAAGCCTTACTTGCTAAGTGGATTTGGAAATGTTCGTCTCATCATAATTATATTTGGTCTGATATTTTTCAGTGCAGGTACGGAAAGTTCTTGATGCATTTGGCTCGGGGAGAGTCTCAAGTAGGTTCGGTTAAAGCTTCTCTTTGGTGGCGTGATATTTGTCACCTGTCGCGAGATTTCGGAGGCCATTCCTTCTTCAGAAATTCAGTGGCCACGGTAGGGAATGGAGAATCGGTTTCCTTTTGGTCATCGATCTGGTGTGGTAGCAGTGACTTAGCTCATCCTTTTCCAATTATGTTCAAAGCCGTGAAGGATCCTCGGAGTGTAATTGCAGAAAATGGATGTTGGATTGGTGATAGTTGGAATTGGAAGGTGGAACTGCAGGAAACAGCAGATAATATAATAATTATGCATCAGATGGAGAGTTTACTTAATATGATTCAACACTTTTCTCCACACAAGGATGATTTGGATAGTTTCAAATGGGATTTAAATCAGAATCATGAATTCTCGGTTCATTCAGCTTGCGAATTCCTGGCTAGTAGGAAATTACCTAATGTTATTTTTTCTGCTGATACTTTGTTGGCTTTTAAATTAATTTGGACTGCCTCTTCGCCGATTAAGACATTGGTTTTTGGGTGGCGTCTTATCCATGACCGCCTACCGTCTAGAGATAACCTTAGGGCGCGCGGTATTGTCGACTCAATTCATGATTCAGTATGTCTGTTATGCTTTCAAGTTGAGGAAACAATGGTTCATCTGCTGTTTTATTGTACAAAATCAGTTCAGATTTGGAAGAAAGTGTTGGATTGGTTTGAAGCTGTGGTTTTCTTTAACGGTTCTGTGGTGGATATCTTAAGGAATTGGACATCTTCGCTACATTTTTTGGGTGTTTCAATTCAAAATGCGGTCGGAATATGGCCTATTATTTGCTGGTGTTTGTGGAATGTTAGAAATGGAATTATGTTTAAAGACGAGTTATGGAACGACGAAAATGTGTATCACAACATTGTGATTTTAACTTGGAGATGGATTGGGAAAAAATCTAATTTTACATGTAATTATTACAATTGGATCAAATCACCGATAGATTTTTTGTAACGGTGGGTCCATAGTTGATTTTGTAGTTGGGTTCGGATACCCCTTTGTTTCCGTTTGAATACATTTTGCTTAGTAAAAAAAAAAAAGTCAGTTCCACATATTTATAGAATATAACTTGAGATGTCAAGCTCTACTGCATAGTTTATATTATTTTGTATCATGAATGAAGTCAATGGTTAGCCAATTTATTGATCTAATATAAAAAGTTAATAAAAAATAAATAAAATAATGCATAGAATAAATTTATGGATTTGTCTAATAAGAAATTTATAGAAAAAGAGCCTAAGACTGCCTCTTACATTTTAAATAAAAAAAAAGAAAAAAATTAATAATAAAGGATAAAAGATTAATATTTTATTGGAATTATAAAGGATTTTCAAATTGCAATTTACCACCAAAATTACTAAGAAAATTAGTGTTATTGTAATGGTCAATGCAACGATAACTCAACAATTACATATGAAAAAGATCAGTTTTTTTTTTTTTTTAGTTAGCCAAAAATATAGATGTACCGTGGGTCTATTCTGCCTAGTCTTATTTTATCATTTGATGTAATTCATAGTCTCTTTTTTTTAATCAAAGAATGCATAGTCTTATTTTATTGTGTTCAATCTGAGATCTTAATATATTCCAAATCAAAATGTCAATGGTTCTCATTATATTAAAAATATTTAATGCAATTGAATAGAAGGTGGCTTCCAAGATGAAGAATGCTAACATGTGAGGTTAGTAGTCGGGGTGTAAGCGGATCAGAAAAAATCAATTAAATCGAAAATTCAAACGAAACCAAAGCAAAATAAAACCGATTATTTCTGGTTTGGTTTAAAACCCGAATCAAACCAATGATAACCGATGTGGTTTGGTTCGGTTCTCGGTTTTAGTTTTAAGGAACCGTCAAACCGATGAACCGAACCAATGGAAATAATTACGCTCTAAATCTTTTATTCCACCCATCATTAAGCCCAAACTTTGTTCAGTCCAACCATTATACATCTTTGTTTACACTTCCTTCCTTTCAGCAAAACATGCATCTGAAACCAAACTCCAAAACATAGAAAGTAGAAACCATAAGTCGCAAAAACTTGCTTTCACTGAACTGCTGCTCTCGTTGCCTGCCACAAATATTGCTCTCACTACCGTTACTCTGATATGTTAAGATCGTCTTCTTCGTGTTCAAGTTCTCTTCATTTTTTTACCTTTTTTATTTCTTCTTCTTCTTCGACAAAATTCCTTTTAGGCTTGTTACGAAATACTTTTGATGTGTGTTTGAGATGTGAAACATGCTAATTGATGTGTATTTTGTTGTATTCTATTTGTTAAGCTTTCAAATCCCTTTCCAACCTTCTGATGCCAAGTGTCAACTTTTATATTTGATAGTGAACTTATTTCATGATGCAATTGAAAGCATGTCATTGTTTAGTATGAATTTTTAAGAGCAACTTGTAATTTGTTTTAAAAAATAATGCATGAAATAAATTACATGAAATGTATTATTTTAAAAAATAATAGCATAAAATATACCAAAAAACACAATAGTGGAGAATACTTGGATAATATAATGTTTGTAAAAAAAATATTGTAAACCGATCAACCGAACCAACCCAAACCGATCCAAACCGGTTAGTTTGGTTCGGTTCCATTTTTGAAAAATATTAAAAACCGAACCAAAGCAAACCGATGGAGATATCATTGGTTCAAACTTTTTTTGACCGAAAACTGGTCCAAGCCGATCCGATTACACCCCTAGTTAGTACTTAGTAGGCTAGATGTCAAGCCCAAAAGGAAAATTAAAAGACCCAATTGATTTAGCGATTATTATCATTTTTTACGGGGTGTATTAGCATTGTTCTAATTTTATTATTTTTGTTTATATTTGGTCTTTCTAAAATGGCATATGGCCCAATATCATTAGAAAACACTAGTTATTTATATTGTAGTTTGGAAATTGCTATAATCAATGAAATTTCAAAAAAGTTTGTTTTATATTTTCGCTTTCTATGCAACCCTAGATCTAACATAGCATTAGTGTACTATATCATTTGGTGCTTTCATTCCTTGTATTCATGTCTCCTAACCCTTCTTCTAAAGACTTCGAAGACGCTATTCAAACTACTCATGATCATATTGAAAATACAATCAACCACACTCACCATCAAATAGATGAGAGATTCCACAAACCAAGTCAAAATATGTAGCAACAATTGGGGGAAATCCACACCATAATGGATAAGCAGCAGCAAATTTCTGACTCTAGACGTGACAATATCATGACCAATCACACAAAGTTGATGGGTCAAAGTGGAAAGCAGCAAACAACCACTTTTCACACAATAGCAAGTTCATCAGGTATAACAATCTCCCCTCAATCTTCCCCAAGTTATGCAACTATCTATTACCACACCTACGTTTTCCCCTACTACCCATATTTTTATGCATGCTAGTAGCATCCCTACGTAACATGCTTCACTTAACCATACCCACACTCAACCTAATTTTACTGCTACAAATAGAAATACAACAGCACAACCACCACTTCATTCCCATAACCAAACCTATATGGAACAAACCTACATTAATTCCCCCACTGCATTTTCAAATACATAGCCTTATAATATTCCTATTTTACAACAATACCCTTTAGCGCATATTCATCAAATTCCCCAACAACACCCTTTCAGAACCCCCAAATTGGAACTTGTTGTATTTGATGGTTCAAATCCTTTAGAATGGTTCCTGTGGAGTACCACAGATGTTTTGGCTGCTAACACATTCCTTTAGAGAGGTTCCTGTGGAGTACCATAAATGTTTTGGGTGCTAACACCTTCCCTTTACATAACCAACCCCCGTACTTGGATCTCTGTTTTTACTAGTTTTTGTTTTAAAAACTTCTGTGGGTTTTATTTCGCTCTTTTCCCATTCCTTTGGAAACAATAAAGCGTGATGCCGACTTTCACTGTATGAGTTGAATTAATTAATATTTCAATCTCAAATTTTTCATCGCTACAGAAAATTTGGAGACTTCACTGGGGATCACTCAATATCCTTAAGAGGGTTAAGCCTATCTTTTTTATCTGTGTATATTATTATTGTTGTTGTTTTTGATTGCTTGTTATGTTTGGGTTTTTCTGTTTGGTGATCCTTGCATGATGAATAAAGGTCATATACCCGAACCTAAGATTACCTTGAGATAGGTTGGTGGAATGACCAATAGTTGCATGCCAGGAGCAGTCCTGACCATGTTGACATATGGGGTAACCCCACTCAGTGAAGGCTTCATGCAAAGTAGTATTGTTGTTACGAGCAGTCGTAATGACGCTATTATTTTCACTATATGGTGTCCCGAGAAGCTGATTTTAGCATTTGATAAGTGCAAAATGTACATATTTTTGTATATAAGTTTTGTTGCACTTATCATTACTTTGTGTTAAAATTGGTTGAATAAACCCCGCTTTGTTCGTAAATACGTTTACTTTCCGTTTTCGGTGTATAGTGCAGTACCGTGTAAATATCATTGAGTTTAATTGATTTTCATTTATTTTTACAGGTGTTCCAGCAATGGTACTTTTCCATATTTATAAATAGCATTGAATAAGCTTTCCAACGCTTCAAACCGTGCATCAATCGGAGTTACGGTTCATGAGTTATGATCAAAACAATTTCTGCCATACTGTCATGTTCGCACTGCGAACCCCCGTGGCGAGCACTCGCTGGCGCACTCGCACTGCGAACCCGGGGGCGAATGAATAGTGCCCAGAAGTGTGAAAAACACTGTTTTTGACTTTGCAAAGGCGGTTTATGTTCGCAGTGCGAACGGGTACTCGCAGTGCGAACTTGGGCAGTAACTTTTGCCTATTTTAGTCATTTTTCATCATTTTTTAGGTTATGGTTTTGGGGATTCTTGCTCCAACTCCATCAAACTTCATTTTTTTAGTAGATTAGCTTAAAAAACAACATGGAAGCTTGCATGTGGATGATCCGAGGTGGATTTCTCATCAATCGGCTCCGACAATCCGTGAAGTGTTTGGTTCATTTCTGATTTTCTTCATGTCTTTCTTCTTTGTTGGGTTTGTATATGTATTGACTATGATCTCATGTATATTTGTTGCCCATGGCATTGTATAAAACTTGCTTTACAAATCTTTATTGGTGATTGTCTCTGATTTTTGCTTTATGCGCGGGGTTTGGTTGCGTTAGAGATAACCGTCGCAAACTTCGATTAGGGATGATTGTCTGTTAGTTTCTGGATTCTAGAGATAGATTTAGGGCTAACAATCTGTATAGGCATCGAAGCTTAATGCCTTCCGTGTTTTGAGGCTTCGCTCGCGAGAGTGACGAAGAGAGTGACACGGTTGTTATCTCAACTGTGCGTTAGACATAACCTTTGTTGTGAGCGATGCTGGGTGATATTGAGGAGTATTGTAGGTGGAGTATAACTGGTCGGTAAGTTTAAGTTTGTGAGGAGTGATTTATATGCATTGTCGGACGAGTTTTTCTCTCTGAAGAATGAATTTGTTTTATGTTTTAATGTGTACTTTTCTGTTTTCTTATTTTGAAACCATTCAAAACCAAACTCATAAACGCGAGAGACTGTCGAACGACATTCTTTCCCTCGAACCGATCTCTGTGGACACGACATAAATCCCGGAGGGAATTCTTTCGAAAATAAATATTTTTGCTGCTTTCCCTATTCCGCATTCAACAAAATGGCGCTGTTTCCGGGGATTGGTTTTGATATTGAATCGCATTGCGACAGTTTCTTTGTTTTTGAGTTTTGTATATATCGTATATATTGTCTGTTTCCATTATGTTTGTTCAAGTGTTGTATACATATTATTCCCGTAATGTTTCTTCAAGTGTTTGGTTAGGACGCTTGCTTTTGGTTTGCGCGGTGAGGCATCACCATGGCATGAATGAAGGAAGTTTCTAATTAAGCACCGTAAAGGCGTCGAGCTTACGACGTAAAATAAGCATGTTTTATAGTTTTTCTTTTCGAATGTTTTTTTGTTGTTGTTTGCTCACAAATTTTGATTGACTTATTTGAGGATGCTTTTGTGATTTTCCAAGTTGGTTCGTTTCAACTTGCAGATGTTTGGTAATGATTTTGTTAAGTTTTGTACACGTCCGAGGTATGTATTTATCGCTTTCTATACTTTAGCATATTCATGATACTTAGGCATTTTACAAACTTCCATGCCATCCATTCTTTTGTATACTTGTTCTATTGTGAATCACTTTAGTTCCCAACCTTTTTGTGAGGTGGCTTTCCATTGTTCATATATGCGTGGAGAACCAACATTCTTGTTCAAACTGGATTTTATTATGTTGAATCTTTTATTTGTGTTGATTATATGAATGCATGAAAAGGATCAAGGCAATTGTTTCATTTTGAGCACAACCACCCTATCCAAATAGTCAATTCACCTTGTGAGTGTGTGAGAATTCATAACCCCTTTGAGCTTTTTTGATCCATGTTTCTATTTAAACTTAATGCTTGTCAATGAGTATTTAGTTCACTTATTTTTGAATGGATTTTGTTTTTTCTTGGACCTCAACTATGTGTTGTTGTATGGATTTTTTTCCTTGCCTTAGAAAGTAGGGAGTATTCACATGATGATGTGGTTGAACTCAAGTTGGGGAGAGGATGATTGTATACTCATTGGTTGGATTCTATGAGGATTGAAAAAGAAAAGAAAAAAGAGAAAAATTTGTGAAAGAGAAAAAGAAAGAAAAAAAAGAAGAAAAAGAAAATCTTTGAGAAAGGAAACAAAAAGAGTTTCAATAATTGTGCTAAATAAGTATTGTGTGTTGTGTAACACTTGGGATTTTGGAAGAAGTTGGTTGAAATTTTGTGTGTGAATCTTTGTGAGTTTTCACTCCCTTAGGTTTAGGCAAGTTTTTGTTTCAATTACCTTTAGAAATTGCCCCTTGTTTGTTTACCCGACCACGCTACAACCTTGAAAAGCCCTTGTGATTCTTGCCTTTGTATTTTCAATGTGAATTTGTGGATGAATGCATAATTTAGTCTTTTGTTTGCATGAATGTTGTGTGAGTGTAAAGTACCTTATTGTGTGTTTTCCATCTACCGATGATTGTTCTTACTAGGTGTGATTCACTTTGGAACTTGTGTTGTTTTAGAATTTTTGGCATGATTTTTGTATTTTGCATTTGTTTCGTGACTATGTTGTCGTTGTAGTTTAGTGGTAAGTATTTACTTTTTGTGTGTACCATTTTCATTTGAACCATTCATTCATTTCCGTTTTTCAAAACCTGTTGATTCGTCATTCTTTGGATATTGCTTGTACATTTACAAGTTTGTTTGATTCTTGTTTGTGGACAAACAATTATGTAAGTTGGGGAGAGTTTGATAAGTGCAAAATGTACCTATTTTTGTATATAAGTTTTGTTGCACTTATCATTACTTTGTGTTAAAATTGGTTGAATAAACCCCGCTTTGTTCGTAAATACGTTTACTTTCCGTTTTCGGTGTATAGTGCGGTACCGTGTAAATATCATTGAGTTTAATTGATTTTAATTTATTTTTACAGGTGTTCCAGCAATGGGACTTTTCCATATTCATAAAGAGCATTGAATAAGCTTTCCAACGCTTCAAACCGTGCGTCAATCGGAGTTACGGTTCATGAGTTATGATCAAAACAATTTCTACCATACTGTCATGTTCGCACTACGAACCCCCGTGGCGAGCACTCGCTGGCGCACTCGCACTGCGAACCCGGGGGCGAATGAATAGTGCCCAGAAGTGTGAAAAACACTGTTTTTGACGTTGCAAAGGCGGTTTATGTTCGCAGTGCGAACGGGTACTCGTAGTGCGAACCTGGGCAGTAACTTTTGCCTATTTTAGTCATTTTTCATCATTTTTTAGGTTATGGTTTTGGGGATTCTTGCTCCAACTCCATCAAACTTCATTTTTTTAGTAGATTAGCTTAGAAAACAACATGGAACCTTGCATGTGGATGATCCGAGGTGGATTTCTCATTGATCGGCTCTGACAATCCGTGAAGTGTTTGGTTCATTTCTGATTTTCTTCATGTCTTTCTTCTTTGTTGGGTTTGTATATGTATTGACTATGATCTCATGTATATTTTTCGCCCATGGCGTTGTATAAAACTTGCTTTACAAATCTTTATTGGTGATTGTCTCTGATTTTTGCTTTATGCGCGGGTTTTGGGTTGCGTTAGAGATAACCGTCGCAAACTTCGATTAGGGATGATTGTTTGTTAGTTTCTGGATTCTAGAGATAGATTTAGGGCTAACAATCTGTATAGGCATCAAAGCTTAATGCCTTCCTTGTTTCGAGGCTTCGCTCGCGAGAGTGACGAAGAGAGTGACACGGTTGTTATCTCAACTGTGCGTTAGACATAACCTTTGTTGTGAGCGATGCTGGGTGATATTGAGGAGTATTGTAGGTGGAGTATAACTGGTCGGTAAGTTTAAGTTTGTGAGGAGTGATTTATATGCATTGCCGGACGAGTTTTTCTCTCTGAAGAATGAATTTGTTTTATGTTTTAATGTGTACTTTTCTGTTTTCTTGTTTTGAAACCATTCAAAACCAAACTCATAAACGCGAGAGACTGTCGAACGACATTCTTTCCCTCGAACCGATCTCTGTGGACACGACATAAATCCCGGAGGGAATTCTTCCAAAAATAAATATTTTTTCTGCTTGCCCTATTCCGCATTCAACAGCATTACCCTTAACCCATCTTGGCCTTTTTAGGTTGTAGCGCATAAACAGTTCAGGTGCAGACCTGAACCAGTTGTCATGTGAGGCTGCACTCAAGCGAGTTTTTCTTGAGAAGATTATTGGCATGCATAAGCGGTTGTGCAGGCCGGTAATATCCGAGGAAGAGCATAGACCCTGAGTATCTTAGAACCTTGATCTACAGGTACAAATTAACCCTTAGTACTTACCCGGTGGGTGGTTCTTACCTTTGACTCCATGCTCGTGATGTCGAACCTTTGAACCTTGTTTGTGATCTTGTTTGTGGTTGTTGCATAATCATGCATTCATGCATCCATGAAGCTCTTTTTCACTTGGTTTTCTAGGAACTTGGAGATATTTTTTTTGTAAACATCACAGGTACCATCATTATGGATCTGGAAAAAAGAAGTATCAAGCAGTACAGTTTCAGGAATCCTGATACAAGTGAGTTGAGAAAGCTTGAGTCTTTGGTACCAAATGTGGATCATTTTAAGAACCGTTATGGGAATTTGTTGCATATTCCTAAGATCCAGGTTGAAGAGGGTATTTTGGAGACTCTTGTTCAGTTTTATGATCCGGTTTATCATTGTTTCATATTTTCTAACTATCAGCTCGTTCCTACTTTGGAGGAGTATTCTTATCTGATTGGTTTGCCGATTTTGGACAAGATTCCTTTCAGTGGTTCAGAAGACATTCCTAAGAAACCAGTTCTAGCTGAAGCCCTTCATTTGAAGATATCAGAAGTGAAGCATAACCTTACCTTCAAGGGAGGCCTCCAAGGGTTTACCTCTAAATTCTTGATTGGGAAGGCATCTACCTTGTCCAATAAGGGAGATGTGATGGGTTTTGAGGCTATTTTTGCCCTATTAATTTATGGTTTTGTACTCTTTCCTAACGTTAACTGCTTTGTTGATGTTAATGCGCTTCGTATTTTCATGATTGGTAACCCAGTACCTAATATACTTGGGGACATCTACCATTCTATTTACCATAGGACGAAGATGGAGGGAGGATTGATAAATTGTTGTGCTCCTTTGCTATACAGGTGGTTTATTTCGCACCTACCAAAGACTAGAGCTTTCCAAAGGAATTCTATGAATCTTATGTGGTCTCAAAGGATCATGCCTCTTACTCATGCTGACATCAATTGGTACAATTCTGCTTATGATGAAGGAGTAATCATTGATGGTTGCGGAGAGTTATCCAATGTACCTCTTCTTGGTATAAATTGAGGAATTAGCTATAATCCTGCTTTAGCACGACGACAGTTTGGGTATCCTCTAAGGGATAAGCCCGAGAGCATCAAACTTGTGGGTTTCTTTTATCATAATGCTGAGGGTCATCTTGACATGAAGGATAGGATTGTGCACGCTTGGCACAGTATTCATAGGAGGAGTAAGAGTTGGTTGGGCCCGAAGCTAGGTGTTTATTTTGAGCCTTACATTAAATGGGTACGAGCTAGAGCTTTGGAATTGAAAATTCCTTATTCTCATCAAGAACCTTTACCTATAGTTGATAAAGAGCCTACTCCTTATTATATGACTGATGTAGAAGAGCTTCAAGTTGCTTTGTCTAAAGTGCAACAAGAGAAAGATGTTTGGAAGAGTAGATACCAGATTGTTGACGCAAAGAACTTCAAAAAGAAAACAAAGAGCTTCGAAAGGATGTGAAAGATAGAGATGAAACGCTTAATTTCCAAGATGGTTGGCTTATGGAGAAAGAAAAAGAGATCCATCGTCAAGCCGCTTTACTTTAGCAACATGAAGAGAAGAAGAAGAAGTGGTCGGAGGATTTATTTTGCTCTGACACCTAGCCAACATCCAAGGTTCAGAAGAAATCAGAGAGAGTCCCTTCCGTAGGTGGTTGGAAGCTTATTGTTGACAAATTGGCCAAAGATAAAAGTAATATGAAGGCCTATTATGAGCGCAAGATCAGATAGCTTGAGGAAAAGTTTCCAAAGGAAGTCGGTTCTTCGTCAAAGGGGATCTCTAAGGACTTTTAGACTTAGCTTTCTTAACTGATATGTTTAGGATTCCTTTATTAATATATACTGCAAAAAGTTGTAATCCTTTACTTTCTATTAATAAAATAAGAGTTTTCAGTTATATTCATATGTGTTATTCTGCGATGTTTACAATTTAATATTTTAAGGTCCTTGAAAATTAAGCTTTAAAAAAATCAGCATTTGCATTACCATGCATCATCTCGCAATTTGGTCTTGCCTTTCGCGTGTTTTATGGAGCCTTATCTTTGTTCCTTGTGCCCCAACAGGCAAACTGTCTCACCAGTACAACACTCGTGCTAATTCCAAAAGAATGATGGAGAACGTTGAACAAGAGAACAGGGAATTGAGGAAAGAAGTTGCTACTCTCAAGACTGGCTTGGCCCATTTGACTTCACTTCTAGAAGGATTAATTGTTGCTCAGACTCAGGCTCGTACACCTCCTCTTGCCAGCACTCAAGCCTAGTACCAGGCTGTTTCTCAGCCACAAGTTACTGTGATTTCAGAGATCGTGTCTACTCCGGTTTCTATTGTTCCTACTACTGTTGTTGATACAAGATACCAGATGCCTCGAGGATATCCTTGGGGAATGCCTGAGAATTTTATTCATGAAGGATATCAGCAAATTACTCAAAGCCCTCATGCTGTTATGGTTACTGCACCTCCTGTGGTGCACACTGTTCCACATGCCGAAGAACAGATCTATCATAGTACTACACCAAGTGAGAGTGTGGGTGTATATGACCGTTTGGATGATTTCCAAGATCAGTTTCATGCCATGCAGAAAGAAATGAAGGCTCTTCGTGGTAAGGAGTTGTTTGGAGAAAATATCAGTGATCTTTGTCTTGTTCCCAATGTTCAGGTGCCTGTTAAATTCAAAGTTCCAGATTTCGAGAAATACAAGGGAGATTCTTGTCTGCGCAGCCATTTGGTTATGTATGCTAGAAAAATGTCAATTCATACCGAGGATCAACGGCTGTTGATTCATTACTTTCAAGATAGTTTGACTGGCGCCGCTCTAAGGTGGTATATGGGTTTGAATAGTATTGATATTCATTCTTTCCATGATTTGGGAGACGCTTTTGTGAAACAGTACAGGTACATTCTAGAGATGGCTCCTGATCGCGACCAACTCAGAAGTATGTCTCAGAAAGATACGGAATCATTCAAAGAGTATGCGCAGAGGTGGCGTGAAGTCACCGCTCAGGTTATACCTCCAAGGAGGAGAAAGAGATGACTAAGATTTTCTTGAGGACTCTCGGTTCCTTCTACTTTGAGAAGATGGTGGCTAGCTCTCCCAATGGCTGTTTTGAAATGGTTGGTATGGGAGTTCATTTAGAAAAAGTTGTCTGCGAGGGACGTATGACGAAAGATGAAGGTTCTAGCAGTAAGAAACCTAGTTATGGGTATGCTAAGAAAAAAGAACAAAAGGCCAATGCCTTTTCCCGAGGAAGATCTAGAAGATCTCATGGTAGACATGATCATCATCAGCAACAACATGTAGCTTCTGTGGCTCCCGTTGTTAATGTTGTTCCATTCACTATTTCTATTCAACCTCAGAGGACTCATCAGCATTCTAATTAGTAGAGAAATCAAGAACCTAAGAAGGATCCCTTTGATCCTATTCCTATGAGTTATACTAAACTGTTTCCAACTCTGATCTAGAAAAACTTGGTGCAGACTAGAACTCCTCCCAAACTTCCTGACCCTATTCCATGGTGGTATAAAGCAAATGCCACTTGTGCATTTCACCAAGGTGCTCCTGGGCATGACATAGAAAATTGATATCCTTTGAAGTCTGAAGTTCAAAAGTTAGTAAGGTCTGGTATTTTGTCATTCAAAGGCGTTGGTCCGAATGTGCAACAAAATCCACTACCGCAACATGGAAATGCCACTGTTAACATGGTGTTTGGTTGTCATGGCGAATACAGAGTGTATGATGTGCATTGGATACATGGAGAATTGGTTGATATGCATGCCGCTCTTTGTGAACTCAGCCATTATGAACATGATCATGATGCTTGCAGAATTTATGTGCGAGATCGTCGTGGCTGTTATGTTGTTAGAAAAGACCTTCAAGAATTGCTAGACCAAGGTCTTATCCATGTCCATAGGGAAAGGGATGAAGATCATGGTGTACAGATTGATGATAATTCTGAAACCTATCAAATATTTGATGTGAACTTGATTAGAGGACCATTAATCTCTTTTCTCTACTTGATGTTTTATCATCTATGCTTGATGTATTGCCATCTCTTCTCACTTGCATAGGTTTCTATCCTAATATATGCTCTTTGTTTGATGTATTGCCATCACTTGTTTCTTGATGTTTTGTCATCTTTATGTGATGTTTTGACATCTCTTCCCTTATGTGTTTTATCACATTGTCTTGATGTTTTATCATCCTTCTTTTCTTATATGCTTAGAAAATCAGTGATTGGTGAGGTGGATCTTCCTATTTGGGTTGGGCCGCATATGTTTCAGGTCACGTTTCAGGTTATGGATATTACCCCTGCCTACAGTTGTTTATTGGGTCGTCCGTGGATCCATGAAGCTGGTGCTCTTGCATCTGCCCTGCATCAGAAATTGAAATTCATCAAAAATGGTAAAGTGGTTGTTGTTAGCGGAGAACGAGTTATCCTATTATCACACATTTCTTCTTTCCATGTTGTGGAAGCTGATGAAGCCGTTGTGGGAACACCGTTCCAAGATTTGTCCATAGAAGTTGATTGTAAGAAAATTGGGGCATCCATCTCTTCATTTAAAGATTCCCAAAAAGTTGTTAAACAAGGACCTAGTGATGTATGGGGACAGGTCATTGATTTACCCGTGAATAAAAACGAAGCTGGTCTGGGATTTTCTCACAAGAATGTTGTAAAGCCGAAGTCTGCTTTAATTCCTTGCCATGAGATCTTTCATAGTAGAGGTTTTGTCAACCCGATACATCCTGAAGTAGACGCTGTTTTAGAAGACGAACCAGAACTCAAAGGTCCTAACTATGTGACGCGTGGCGGAAGAACCCGGAATTGGATTTCTGTTGATGTTCCTTACTGTGTTCACATTTTAGAGTAATTTACTGTTTGTTTTTGTTTTAAAAAAAAAATCCTTCCACTCTGCCCAAGGTGGAAGTGATGTTGTGGGGCTTACCTTTTGTTGTTTCAGATATTAAGATCATTAATAAAAGTTATTTTGTTATCCAATTGTGTTTTTACTTTTTTGCTTTTTCTGGAAAATGGTAACATAAAAAACCCTTTTTGACAAATAATGCGTTGTAATAATCTGCATAATTACTTATTGCACTCAGTTTTTCTAAAATCAAGCATAATCTTATGTGCAGATTAATTAATAAACCCGTTGAAAACAATGACTCTGCGCCTTCTCCCAACTTTGAATTTCCTGTGTACGAAGCTGAAGAAGAGGAGTTGAGTGAAATTCCAGAAGAGGTCATTTGGTTGCTTGAGCACGAGGAAAGAACCATTCAGCCAAACAAAGAGCAGTTAGAGGTGATTAACTTGGGATCTGAAGAATATAAGAAAGAAGTCAAGATTGGGGCACTACTTTATCCAGAGGCGAAAAGCCGGTTGATTGATTTGTTGAAATAATGTGTTGATGTCTTTGCTTGGTCTTACCAAGATATGCCAGGTTTGGATTGTGGAACACCGCTTATCGTTGAAGCCAGAATGCCAGCCGGTTAAGCAAAAGTTAAGAAGTACTCATCCTGATATGGCAGTGAAGATTAAAGAGGAAGTTTTGAAGCAAATTAACGCTGGTTTCCTTGCCACAGCAGAATATCCTCAATGGATTTCCAACATTGTACCGGTCACAAAGAAAATGGAAAGTTCTGCATGTGCGTTGATTATAGAGATTTGAATAAGGCTAGTCCGAAAGATGATTTCCCATTGCCACACATTAATATGTTGGTAGATAATACAGCAAAGTTTAGTATATTCTCTTTTATGGATGGATTTTATGGATACAATCAGATTAGGATGGCTCCTGAAGACATGGAAAAACAACGTTTATCACACCCTAGGGAACATTCTGTTATCGAGTGATTCCCTTCGGGTTGAAGAACGCTGGTGCAACGTACCAGAGGGCTATGACAACTCTATTCCATAATATGATACATAAAGAAATTGAAGTATATGTTGATGACATGATTGCTAAGTCTCAAATTGAAGAAGGTCACGTTAAAGACTTGTTAAAGTTATTTCAACGTTTGAGGAAATTCCATCTTAGCTTGAATCCAAACAAATGCACTTTTGGTGTCCGTTTGAAAATTGTTGGGTTTTATTGTCAGCCAAAATGGTATTGAAGTTGATCCTGATAAAGTAAAAGTAATTCAGGAAATGTCTGCACCAAAAACAAAAAAACAAGTCAGAGGATTCCTCGGACGATTGAATTATATTTCCAGGTTTATCTCCCATATGACAGCTACTTGTGAGCCAATCTTCAAGCTGTTGAAGAAAGATCAGGGTTAAATATGGACTGATGATTGTCAAAAGGCGTTTGATAGTATCAAAAAAATATCTTCTTGAGTCTCCTATTTTGCTTCCTCCTGTTGAAGGAAGACCACTGATTATGTATTTGACTGTGTTGGATAATTCCATGGGTTGTATCCTTGGTCAGCAAGATGAAACTGGTAGAAAGGAAAATGTCATGTATTATTTAAGTAAGAAGTTCACCGACTGTGAGTCTCGGTATTCAATGCTAGAAAAACCGTGTTGTGCTTTAGCCTGGGCTGCGAACCGTCTTCGTCAGTATATGATTAATCATACTACTTGGTTGATATAAAAAATGGATCAATTAAGTACATCTTTGAAAAGCCTGCTCTTACTGGAAGAATCGCCCGCTGGCAGATGTCGTTGTCTGAATATGTGTTGCGGTGAAAATCGGATAACAAGCTATTAATTAACTTGCATCATATTTCTTTTACAACCGACTTTGATTTATCCAACGGAAAGGTTCAAGATCGAAGAAAACCTAAAGGGGAAGATCTAAGGTTCGGGGGTTGGTTATACAAAGGGAAGGTATTAGCACCCTCTGTATCTGTAGTACTCTACGGGAACCTCTTGTTAATGTTTGTGCTAAGTTATGTTTGCTTACTAAGATAAATGCTAAAGGTAAAGACCTAAGAGTATGTGCACTAGTTTGCCCGCCAAGACGTCGCATCTTGTGTCTACGTATTTGACTAAAGAATCAGAGCAACCGTAGTTCACCTAACTAAGGGTGAAAGAAAAGGAAAGATTGACTATGGCCAACGTTCCAAAGGGAATGAGCATAAGCTCACGTAGAGTCCATGATAACTCTCTAAGTCTACGTTATGAAGGGAGGAAGTGAATTCTCATGATAGTGAGAACCACACAGAGTTCATGATAACTCTGTAAGTCTGAGTAAAAGTGTTGCACCCCAAATTTTACCCTCAGATTCGTCTGGTTATTTTCATATCATTTTTTTAATCGGCCATTTTTTGCGTTTTTAATTAAACATTTCATTGATCATTAATCATGCACTTTTAGTTATTTTTATCATGCCATTTTAGAATTTGTCTTTTTTAAAGATTTTATTTAGAATTTTTTTTAAGTTTAATGTTTTCATTTTAATTTTAATATAATTATTTTAATATAATTAGTTAGGTTTTTTTTTATATTTTAGTTAAGTTTATATTTTATTTAAGTTAAGTTTATATGTTAGTTTAATTCAATTTAATCCCATTAGTTTAGTTTTCAATTAGTTTAGTTTTCATTAATCCAATTATTTTAGTTAAGACTATACTTTTAATCCAATTAGTTTAGTTTTAATTTTAATATAACTTCTCTTAATTAGTTTATGTTTTAAGGTGCCTAGCATGATTTAGTTCCATTTTACCAAAACCTTGTTCAATTGGCGCCAACTTCTGAACCAAACTCAAGTGTACCCAGTGGACTTTTCCTCATTAGCTTCCAACACCCCTTGGTCACTCACCAAAAACCATAAACTTATACCAACAATCCCATTTTTTTCGCATCAAATCCATTGCCTTAAACCAAACCGTACCATGCTACAACCACTCCATCAAACCAAAACCCAACTTTCTGCCAATATCCTCCTAACCAAGCAAAACCGTACAGAAAAACGGTAACAACAACAGCCTTCACGCCATCTACAAAAATCCTGCTTTTATGCCGCCTACCACACCAGGGCTTGTACGGGCTATGCTAAAAAAAACCTCCATAAGTAAACAACGGAACCTGCACGCTAAGAGGGGAGGGGAAAAAACTTGAACATATACTCATTTTCACATAAAAAATAGGCTAAGAGAAAAAACAAATCCTTCAAACACCACAATAAACCTCTTCCTCCTCTTCATTCCATAACAGCACTTGAACACCCTTCTCTTCTCAACAACTTCACAAACCTTTACAAAAACAACACAGAGACCCTTCATCATCTTTTCTTCTCCTTTGTTCACCACTCACTCACACTTCAACTCACCTTCCCCAACGAGGTACAACTCAGTTACTTACATTGTTTCTCTACCTCAACCACAACCGAGTTACTCACTCACTAACCTCCTCGTTCCACTCAATTTCAGTCGTGGCTCACCAGCCGGTCCGGATGGATTCCTCCTCCGACAAGGATGACGACCGCCACACCGCATCTCATCATCTTCGATCACCTCACTTCCACCGCCGTGTTTCGAATCCGTCTCGATTTCCACGCTCATCAATCACAAACAAACAGAACCGCAATCTTCAACCTCCAATCATCAACCGCCTGCAATAAACCTCACTCCGTCTTGTTCAGCCGCAACCTTCAAACCATATTTTTTTGAAAAAACACAACATAAATCGAACAAACTGAACTTGAATCAAACCGAGAAAGAATCCAAACAGACGAACCCAATTCCAATCGAATCGCTGAAAAGTAAATCGAAGCACCTGGGTTCCTTTCATCTTCGTTTTATCCATGGCGCGATGATGATGATGTTGTTCCTGAGCGCTCATCGTATTCCCTTTTGCGAACTCATTCTAAACCAATGGCCGTGTTTTTTTTAAAAGGGAGAAAATGATAATGTTGACCTTTGTTTTGTCTTGGTAAAGAAAACTGACCCTGTTTTGAAACTTAGTTTGCCTTTACAATGAATAAATGACCCTGCTACCATGGTTTGCTTTCTGACCGTTTGACTTTATTGAATGATTAAGTTTTATTTGTTCTTAAGTATTTTGGGACGATGGGCTCACCCATAGTGCTTCTCATCACACTCCCCTTTTTATTACCGTGTTGGCCATTGCTATACGGGTGATGGGCTTCAGGCCCATGTGATCCCATGCTGATTTCGACACCCCCCTTTCGTAGATAACTTTTGCTTCTTGGGATGAAAGTGGGTGCATGGGCCGTAATCCATATGATCTTTTTGGTATATACACCTACTTTCAATCAACATTTTTTTTTCTCACTTGTCCTTTTCTAAAAATCATTTCCTTTTATTTCTTTTATTTTTTTAAGACTATTATTTTGTGATGCTCAATTGACTCTTACTTGAGTTTTTTTTTTATGATTTATTTCATTCCCTTTTCTTTTAATCTTATCTTGACTATTTTTGTTATTTTAGGGCCTATGGCATAAAAAACTTCTTGATTTTGTTTATTTATTCAAGTCACAAATATCATGATTCATATGAGGCCATTTTTCAATTTATTTTTATTGGTCAATGAAAATCTAATAGAAAGGTATTCGATTTGTCGATCTAAATCCTTATTTAGATGAGACCGATTTTATTTTCATTTCGAGCCCGTTTCTTTATTTTTGCGCCGATGATATTACAGAAATCACGACTTAGTCGATTTATCAAATTACTAAAAGCCGTGATATGTATGAGGCCACCTTCATTATTTTATCGGTCGATGAAAGTCGAATATCATGGATTATCGGTTTCTCGATTAAATCATGATTAAGACGAGACCGACTTTATTTCTACTTCATTCTGTATTTTCTTATATCTTCATTTTCATTTTTGACCAATGAAGTCTTTCTATTCACTAACGTTGTTAGCGAAGCGACGAACCTTCATTATTTCAAATCTGTAGTGAGTGATCATTGAGATTTCTTTCTATACTTTGAGATCGTGATAGGTTACCTTCGACTAATCAACGAGAGTTTGTGACTCAAGACGAGGTTTCCACCTTTTCTTTGCGTGTGGCACGATTTCATCGGAGAATGATCTTTTATATCATTTCTCTATCGTGTCTTAACACAAAGATCAAATTGTGCATCCTCATATAGTATGGTCTTCCTCATAGACCATACTACGACGGATCAGCACTACATTGGACCCAATTCATCGATCCAATAAATTAATCAACGATCACTAAGTTTACTTTCAGTCAATATATATATATATATATATCTTGATTTATTCTTTATGTCAATTATTATCCTTATTAATATTATCATTGTTCATATTTATATCTTATGTATATTGTTCATTTTATTTGTTCATTTAAAATACACTAATAAATATCGAAACCCTAAAAAACTCAATTGACCGGACTGTTGTTACTATTGTGTTTTGGACTGAGGACTTAGATTTAGGACTTTTACCCTATGCTCTTGGAGTGGAGGTTTTGATCTTGGTTTGTCAGTGGCTCACCAGCATGCTCTCTATTCTGGTCAGATCTTTCTATCTCTTGCTCATTTACATTGATGCATTTTTTGTCTTCATGTTTATATGTTTGCCTGACATCGTTTTAGCATTCTAGCATGTTAAGCATGATATTATGTGGTTACCATCATTCTTTGATTTATTATCATTTGATTTTGATGTTTTGATTATTACCATGTTCATATTACTTTGTTCATACTATCTTGATTATACTTTTGTTTATATTCATGCTGTATATATCATATTCATGCTGTATATATCATATTCATGCTGTATATATCATATTCATGCTTGATTCTTGACCCTCCTTCCAAAGGAAAGATCTTTACTTTGACTCCTATGTCACAAACCTTTCCCATTTCATCCTTGGCCTCATAAGAGCCATTTCCCTCATAGTTTAGTAATAGGATGGAGTTATCATGAACTCCATGTGATTTTCACTATCATGTGAACTCACTTTACCTTTTACTCAGACTTACAGAGTTATCATGAACTCTGTGTGGTTCTAACTATCATGATAATTCACTTCCTCCCTTCATAACGTAGACTTAGAGAGTTATCGTGGACTCTATGTGAGCTTATGCTCATTCCCTTTGGAACATTGGCCATAGTCAATGTTTCCTTTTCTTTCACCCTTAGCTAGGTGAACTACGTTTGCTCTGATTCTTTAGTCAGATACGTAAGCACAAGATGCGACGTCTTGGCGAGAAAACTTAGTGTACATACTTTTAGGTCTTTACCTTAGTCTTAGTACAGATTTATCTTAGCAAGCAACATAATATAACACAAACTAAAACAAGAGGTTCCTGTAGAGTACTACAGATACTTAGGGTGCTAATACCTTCCCTTTGTATAACCAACCCCCGAACCTTAGATCTCCCCCCTTTAGGTTTTTTAACGATATTGAACCTTTCCTTTGGATAAATCAAAGTTGGTTGTAAAGAAATATGATGCAAGTTAATTAATATCTTGTTATCCGATTTTCACCGCAACAGAAATGGCGACTTCACTGGGGATGACTTATTTTTGAGGGTTAAGCCTACCTTGTTTTTGCTTGTGTTATTTATGCCTTGCTTGTTTACTTGTATACATTTGTGATATCTGTATATCTGTATGTATTTGTATATATCTTTGTCTGTACTAGATTTTCTGTGTGCAGGGTACTACTATTGAGTGGTGAGATAAGTCCTAACCTGGACTTGAGCGTACATTTATGATAGGACGATGGTATATTCAAGGAGGCTTTGAGGGAGTCGATTCCTAAAAAAGTTGAATTGAGAACACCATCACTCAGTTGAGGCCCTCTCGAGAGTCTAGTTATGTTGAACGATCCTATTCGTGAAAGCGTGCTACTCTCGACCTAGGAGCCCGTGATATTGAGAACCGTAGTCACCAAACCCCACTTGGCTTTTTAGGATGTAGTGCGGTGACCATGATGGAGTCTATTTCTGAATTGGTTGTCACGCGATACTACACTCAGACGTGATCCTCTTGAGAATTTTATTGATTACCAAGTCATCTGGGAAATCTTTAAAATCCAAAAGATGGATTGTCGACTCTGGGAACTTTTTAGAACCCAGTTCTGCAGATGAAAACCCATAGTACACACCTTTTGGGATGGGTAGACCATGGCTCCATGCTCGTGATCTTCACACCTAGACCCTCTCTTGTTTGTGTGTGCATATCTGTGAATATCTGTATATGTTTGTTTGTGCATATCTGCGAATACCTGTATATGTTTGTTTGTGCATATCTCTGAGTACCAGTGTACATATGTTTGTGCTTGTGTGCTTTTGCGTGTGCATATGTTTATGTTTTGTGTGCCCGTGTTTGTGCATTGCATACATCTCCTCGCATCCATTAATGATTTCAAGGAACTCAGAAGATCTTTTCTTTGCGAAGATCCTTAGAGATCATGGATTTTAAAACAAAACTCTTCAGTTTCCAAAATGTTCGCAGTTGACCTTTGAGTTCCTTGAAACCATTTGTTTTGCATTAGCATTGCATTCTCATTGCATGTCATTTGCATTGCATTTGCATTTCTCAGCCTTGAGTCTTGTCCATCCTTTGTCTGTAACCCAGACGGCTTCCTGAAGCCATCATTGGACTTGAAGTAGCTTTTGAAGTTGTCTTTTTCAGACTCGTTCGTTGTGACCACCATGCTGGGGCACAGAGGCATTCAGCTGAAGACTTAGGGTACTCAGAAGCCAGGTTCAGACTTTGTTTGACTCTGATGTGTTCTCATTCACGCCTCAAGGCATCCAAATCAGCAAACCTTCGCCTAATCAAGCAGGTTCATTAGACTCTGAGATGGAAGAAATTCCCGAGAGTATGTGTGAGGATGATTCTCAGACGGATCTCGACAATCAAAGATGACTATCTCAGTTTGGCAGATCAAGAAGGAAATCCCGGTTCCCCGAAGCTGGAAAACTTTTGGCTGTTTAGAATTTTGTTGTATTTTCTTTGCATGTTTGAATTATATTTGCTTATAAGCTGTTGTTTTTTTCAAATTGGCAAGATTAATGAAATGTTTGTGCATCTTTTGATTAAGTCCATTTGTTTCACTCATTTACTTTTATGTTCATAAAGATAAAAACAAAAACAAAAAACAGACAATTTTTTTTTATTTTTTTTTTCCATATCAATCCTTTTGTTCAAGCAAAGATTGGGGAGGATGAAGAAATATTATCCATAATTGTTGTGGTATGCTTTCAATTAAACCTTTCTGAGGATGTAAGGCATTGTTTCAAATCCCCAAACACTGGAGAAATAAGGAAGATAATCCCTCGTTAACCCTTCGAGCCTAGAAGTAGGAGTTTTCTTTCTTTATACAAAAAAACCCTTAAAATCTCAACCTTGGGGCAGGGTAGTTCTCAGTTTAACTTGGTTATGCATTCGAAAGCAAGCGCTTCATGCAAGACACCAGTCAGCTCCCTCAAATCAAATGAGTTAGCGTTTGTACAAGTTATTCCTCCAAACAACAAATAAGGAAGGATCGTCGAAAAATCCTTAATCAAAGAATGAGCCGAGTCCCTTTCAAGGCGAAAGCCAAGAAAGTTGGGAAGCCCAGAACTTTGCCTTATACACAAAGAACTTGTACAACAGCCAAAAGAAGAGGTATCGTGACCTCAACCAAATCAAAAGAAGAGGTATCATGACCTCAACCAAATCAAAAGAAGAGGTATCATGACCTCAACCAAATCAAAAGAAGAGGTATCGTGACCTCAACCAAATCAAAAGAAGAGGTATCGTGACCTCAACAAAAAAAAGGGTCATAACCTCAGCAAAGACAACGAAAGACAACCAAATTCTGCAAGGGAGCAGTGACTATAAAGGTGTCTGAATCATCAATTATCATCAATTCATTCCTAACCTAGAGGAACTTGAATGTATAACTTAAGTTAACTGAGCTTAGGATTGGAGTTCATCACGTAGATGGGGTGGGTACCAAACAAACTTTGAGCCTTTATCTTTGTTTCATAAAACCGTGAACCAAACCACGTTACAACCCTTAAAAGACCTAATTGAGGTAAGGTTGTTTTGAAAGCATACTACAATAAGGTTGATTAACCGGACTCCTAATGATCTTTGCTAGTTGTGTGTGTTGATCACTTCATCTGTCATTCTGTAAATGACCAGATCCACTTTGTTTTTGATTACTTAATCATTCCACTGTGCGTGTTTCATCAATAAAGCTTGATTTCAAAAGCTTGCCTGAATTTTTGCACTGAAATTGCCAATTTTAAATGAATAATACTTGTTTGTGAAATGATTCAACATCAAAGGAATCCCGACAAATGCAGTTGTCATACCCCAAATTTTGACCACTAAGATTTCCCATCATTGTGCAAATCATCATCACAACATGGATGGACCATCATGCCTCACCAAATGACTCAAGGGTTGTTGAGTATTCACTACAATCAAAATTAGGGTTTTAAGCCCTCTCAGAGCCTTAGACAAAGGATCAATCAAGGAATGACATGATCTTCAACTTGTCTAACCTCTCAAACATCCACAATGGATCAAAAAGGACTCCCACTTCAAGGATTAAGTACAAGGTTGCTCCCTTCTAGGTGGATCAAGTCTCAAGATCGCCAGTATCACCAAATTAGGGTTTTGGTCGACCAGGGCCTCCAGATGGAAATTTTTCATCTGGGCACAATCCAATGATCCAAAACATAACCTAATGTACTCCATGGAACCTCATGGACCCAAGCATCAAGTCAATTTGACCTCAGGGGATGCATACATCAAAAATCAGGAATTAGGGTTTCTTGACCTAATTCACCCCTAAGTTGACTTTTGGGACAAATCAAGAGCCAAAACCTCAAGACATGATTTGAGGGTCTCTAATGAACTATATTGATCCATTTTGAACAATGGATTAATCCAAGAAGCTTGAGCAACAAGTCTCATTTTCATCTGCACCACAATTAGGGTTTCGCGAGGAAAGTCAACTGTAACTTTGACTTTTGACCAGGACATGCTCCCAAACCCTAGGACATGCCCCAATATACCCTATGACACCCATGGAACATGTCCATCAAGTTTGATTTAGGTCAAGGACATGATTTCCTGAAGAATTGCACAGTTTGGAATTCATCTGATAAAAAGTCAACTGTGCACAAAAGTCAACTTTGACTTTTTGAGATTTTTCACCAAAATGGATTTTTAACCCTAAAATGATGTTAATGTATGATTTGAATCATCATTCATCAAGAAAAATCAAAGAAAATGGGATAACTTGTAAAAGGGGTAACCATAAAACTTATAAATTTTTCTAAGTTATGGAAAAAGTACCACTAATACACTAACTTAGGAGGATCATAACTCCTAAACCACATGGCCATTTTTTCTCATCCAAAGATGGATTTGTATCCCTCATTACCCTCTACAAAAACTTCAACTATACCTAAGTCCAATTCATTAAGGATTTTGAGTTATGGAGTGATCAAAATCAAGAAATCACACTTTGTTCCAACACTTAGTGAAAATTTCACTAAGTCAGGCTTTGCTTCACTTTTTGCCAAATGTAGAGGGATTTTTCACTTGGAATCAAAAGAGATCAAAACCAAACTTGTTCAAACAGTTGTTGTATCATGTAAGGGCTTTCCAAAATGGCCAAGAACATTGCCAAATTCAACTTACCCCATGAGATATGACATTGTCAAGTTACCTTGCTGAAATCTGTCAAAGGCAAGGCAGATTTTGCATTTTGGCTCGATTTGCCAAAATCAGCCAGGACACATCTGAGGATTGAATCTAAAGGGGACAATCACTGAGCCAAGCCTCCAAAGTCCATGGAACAAGAAATAGCATGTTGAACCTAGAATGGCCAAAATAGGGACAAGACTCCAAATTTGGATTGAAGCATTCAATGGAAGTATCAAGGTGGCACGGACTGAGCCATTCTCATCTGAAATCAGTCAAGACTTATCCAAGACCAAGGGAACCAAAGCTCTGTGCCCTAACCTCTAGTCAATGGCTATAGGAGACTTGGATTTTCATTTGCCAACATTGGCCAAACCTACTTACCAGCTGCCATTCACTATTCCTTGCAAAACAAACTTGCTCTACTATAAATAGAGCTCAATTGTGATCAGTTTGAGTACACCAAAGCCATCAAACAGATGATTTCCTCAAAATCTCTTCTTTCACTCCAATTTTGCCTTCTAAGGCAAGTCACTATCGGGTTTTGAGTTTGAGAGCAATTCCAATCAAACCAATCGCTCACACACCTCACATACATCACATATGAGCTGATCAAACACTTAGATCACTTCTGAAACACCAATTTCACAAAATCACCAGCTGGTTGCTTAAATTTTCAATCAAGTTGCAGCTGAGGTACCACAAATTGATCCAGCCAATTTCAATCAAGTCCAACCATTCAAACACACTCCATAGGGTGTAGGGAAGCTGTTCAGATCATCACCACTCATCTGTAACACCTCCAGATCAAAAATTACATTGCACTTGTTGTCACGGCTTAGAGGTCAATACTTAATTTTTGAAGCATTAATCCAAAATCACAATTTGTTTTTCACATGTTAAACAATTTTGATCATTTTAATTGAATTTTTATTCAATTAAATACATTTTTGAAAACAAATTAGGGTTTTTGGATTAATTCAACCCTCATAAATCATTTTCAAAACATTTTGGGCCTCTTGAGAGAATGTAAGACCCAACCCACTTGTACAGAAATATTTTGGGCCTCATTCGTTGTATAAGTCCCCCTGTACATTTTCAAATAAACGGCACGATCATCGCCCTTTTTTAAAAAATAACCTTGGGCCTCTCCTTGAGCTATAAGACCCATTCAAACTTTTTGGGCCTCTAATAGAGTGTAAGACCCAGCCCCCTTTTAACCAAAACCATTTTGGGCCTCACTTATTGTATAAGTCCCTCTGTGTTAAAAGAAAATCTCGGTGCGATCGCCATTTCAAACGGAAAAATCATATGGGCCTACCCTCGTGTTATAAGCCCCACTCTTTTTCTTTAAACTTTTTGGGCCTCTTGAGAGAGTGTAAGACCCATCCCTTTGTACATAAAACATTTTGGGCATCAGTCACTTGTATAAGTCCCTCGGTACAAATTCAACAGTGCACTCACTGATAGAACCCTGGGCCTCTCCTTGAGCTGTAAGCCCCAAAACTTTCTTTTTCAAAGCACTTTCTCCTTTGATTTTGAATATACTGTTGTTTTCAATCTTTCTTTGTTGAACAACTAACCAAACAACATGGAAGCTCTACAACCGAGTAAGTGGTTAATGCTTTCATTTACCGCTTTCATATACATATAACTGTATTGTGGGGCTGTTTCACTGTAAGTCTTCTTTCATAAACTCATATCAACTGTGTAATAATAGTATAGATATTTAGAGTTTCCCCGGCAACTACGTCTAGAACTAGGTGACGCCGTTTCGTTTATTCGTAGAAATAGACAACTAGATCCCCCAATAGGATCACCAGACACAGTCTTCTCTCAGGCTGTCCTCATTAGGAACTGTCAAGAAACTCTACTCCCAAAGATGAATGTATTCTCCGTGAATGGCATCTTTGAGTTTCTTCCAAATTCTTGAACTTTCCTGACTTTGATCTATTCTCGGTGAATAGCATTGCCTTGAACTTCTCGGGGTTTGGGGACCAATCGGCTTCTTAAAAGCATCGGCCTCCTCTTGGGCATTATACAAGGACCCACAGGCTTCCTAAAAGCAACCCCGCCTCCTCTTGGGCTTAGTACAAGGACCTTACGGCTTCTTAGAAGTATTCACAGCCTCCTCTTAGGCTTCGTATAATGATCTCTTCCTCCGGGAATGATAGCCTTCTCTTGGGCTTAGTACAAGGACCCGTCGGCTTCTTAAAAGTTTCCTGCCTCCTCTTGGGCTTCGTACAAATTGTCCCGATGGCCTCCTAGAGGTATAGGAACAGAACTTAGTCATCTTCATAGAACAGTCCTTTCTTAGAGTTTACTACTGCTTCTCAAAACACGGAATAAAAGATGAAACTCTAGACACGGACAGTCTAATTTCCTTGAGTCTCAAAGACATTCTCAAGTGACCCCTTCGTTAAATAGGAAGGAAACCCGCAGACTCGAACAGTCTCAATACCCTTTGGATTTCCCGTTTCCTCAAAGAGAGGGAAATATCCCTGATCCTCAAATCAAATCCCTGAGTACAGTGTTGCTCATATAAGAACTGATTTTCTCTTTTAAAATCAGTATACCGGACCTGTCACTCAACTGAAACAGTCATCATAGCCTCTCTCTTGGGCTTTGTACAATGATCCTCCCCAGCGGAGTCAAACAATGTTTAGCCTCTCTCTCGGGCTTTGTACGAGACACATAAGAGACTCCCTCGTTGATTCAATCACCCTTTCGCCTCCATCTCGGGCTTCATACGAGATACAAAAAAAAAGGTTCTTATTGAGCCAAACAGTCAAATAGCCTCCATCTCGGGCTTTATAGGAGATACCAAAAGATTCCCTCGTGGAGTCAAAACCTTTTAGCCTCCCTCTCGGGCTTTGTACGAGACACATATCAGCCTCCTCTTAGGCTTTGTATAAGAAAATCACTGGTTAATCCAATTAACCTTTTAGCATCAAAACTGTGCCTCGTTCACAGTATACAAACATCAAACAACTCCCTTCATCTAATCGCTGTAAGCGGCAAGCCTCTGGATCATTTACATCCATGCCACTGTCCCTCTTTTAGCATGAGAAACTCCTAAGGAAAGATAGCATTGCTTTACACTGAGTTAAAGTCTTCCCCTTCAGGTTAAAACCCCCTATAAAGGAAATTATGGCATTGCTAGGATCCGCGTATCCCGGTTAAAGTAATTCTCCTTTATAAACAGTTGTGACATACAACTCTCTCTTTAGAGATGACAAATTCTCTCTAAAGTCAAAACCCTTTAGCTTCATATCTTGGGCTTTGAACAAGATACAAATAGACCTTTCAGCTTCATATCTTGGGCTTTGAACAAGATACAAACTACCTTTCGCTTCACATCTTGGGCTTTGAACAAGACACCAAAAACAACCATTTCCTCCCATAGAATAGGAGGAACTACGAACGCTTTGATTTCCCTGTTTTGGATAAACGGGAATACGTAGGCATAAGATTGAAAGAAAAATCTTAGCGAGCACACTAAACAAAAACCCAAAATCCCATATCAAAAGCAGTAATCGAAAAGCACCAATCCTAACATCCTAATCCTTGTTCCCCGCCAGAAATCTTCTGCCCAGATAAAAAGAAAGAAACCAGTATTGGCGAAAATACAAATAACCAATACAAAGGCCCCCCACATTGATAGCATTCGTAACCTAACAGACCGCTGTTTAAACACAGTATGCAAAGCAGGGTTAATTGGAGACATCTATTCCCCTTCCTTCATCAGCTTTAATAGGATAAAAAATGAATCGACCTGTAGTTTTAAGCTCAACCGCAGAGAGCGACCAGCGCTTAAGAACCGCGTCCAAAATCGCTCGCTACAGAAAAATGGCGCCCACCGTGGGGCCGGTTTGTTTCTTTTCTCTTCACTTGTGTGAATACCACAGATTGGGGCTTCCGCCAGGGAACCCATTTTCTGTCAGGAACTTAGGATTCATAGCTTTAAAGGTCTAGGATGATTAGGACAAATATATATACTGCTTTTCCTAATTGCTATACGTGTTTATTTTTCTGCTAATGGGAATGCGGGTGATGCCGTATGTGGAAAGATTGAGTATACACTTAAGATAAGTGATGGCGACGGGGTCGACCATCAACCTCAGTGGAGGCTGACCAACGCAACCCATTCTCTCACCTAGACAATGGGCCGGTTGTTAAGTCTGAGAAGCTGAGGAGCCAAACCCTTTCGTAGTACGGAAACTATCGGAAATAGTTGTTACGCGATACTACCCTCATTTGAGGCTGGTGATCTATTCTCGGTGAATGGCACTTACTCTAAGATTGCTCTACAACTCGCTGGCGATCCGCTTGTTGTTTTGCTTTCCTGGGAGGAGCTAATGATAATGAGTACAGGTACAAAAATCACCCTAGTATAAACCTTTGGGGATGGGTAGAGCCTTGAATTCATGACAACGACCCTTTGACCCCATGTTTTTTCTATGTTTTTGTGTGCTGCATTCATGCATTCATCTAAAAAAACATTAAAACATTCAAAAAATCTTCTCTTCTAGTCTCTCTGTTTTTTTCAAAATAAACTAAGACTGTGATTGCAAATATCAGAGAAAAGGATTGCACTAATGGATTTCGGTAGAAGGAGAACTCACCAGTATACCTTCAAGGTTCCAAAACTAGAGGATTTGAGAAGGTTAGCGAGGATGATCACTAACCCAGAGGCTTTTAGAGCCAAGCACGGAGGTTTGCTACCACTGTTAAGAGTCCATGTGATTGAGGGAATCATGGATGCACTCATTCATTCTACGATCTGGTTTATCACTGTCTCACATTCCCGGATTACCAGCTTACACCAACGCTGGAGGAGTATTCTCACCTAATCGATCTACACATTACGGATCGAGCTCCATTTTCTGGACTGGAAGAAATTCCAAAGAATCAGACTATTGCAAGAGCAATTCATTTGGACGAGTCTGAGGTCAGGGCTCACATGACCGCTAAGGGTGGCATCCAAGGTTTGCCAGCCCAGTTCTTGACAAAGAAAGCCCTGTACATCGCCAGTATAGGAAACGTGACTGCTTTTGAAAGCATCTTTGTCTTGCTCACCTACGGGTTATTTTTGTTTCCTAACATCAATAACTTCGTCGATATTAACTCCATTAAGGTTTTTCTCATTGGAAATCCTGTGCCGACTTTGCTCGCAGATGCGTATCATTCTGTACACCTGGGAAATTTGTACAGCGGAGAGGAGATCACATGCTGTGTACCTTTGCTTTACAAATGGTTTATCTCTCACTTGCCCAAGTCTGCTACTTTTTGGGATTGTAAGAGTGCCCTACGCTGGTCGCAGAAGATCATGTCTCTTACCAACTCTGATATAGATTGGTGTAATAGGATTTATGATGGAATCAGGGTCATTGATCGTTGTGGAAGCTTCCCCAACGTACCCCTCATAGGAACTAAAGGAGGAATAAACTACCATCCGGTATTGGTTCGCCGTCAATTTGGATACCCGATGAGGCACATCCCACTGGGTGTTCATCTGGAAGGTCTTTTCTTCAAGGAAGGAGAAAGTGACAGAGCACTAAAGATGGAAATAGTGCACGCTTGGAAGCATGTTCATAAGAAAGGACGAGAGTCTCTGGGAAAACCAGAATGTGTCTCGGTGGAGCCTTATCTCCATTGGGTACAAACTAGAGCTCTCAAGATAAAGATTCCTTATCCTCGTTACGGAATTCTTCAGCCGAGGGAATCTGTCATGTACTTCATGACGGAAACTGAAAAGCTTCAGGTTACTCTCAACAAAATTCAAAAGGAGAGAAGGTCTTGGAAGAACAAGTACCGCACCCTCGACATAGAGTGCATCAAAATACAACAATTACTAAAAGAGAAAGATGCTCTGATTGAAATTTTGGAGCAACATGTTGTAGATAATCAAGATGACCAAAGGAATTTGCTCGCTCCTTTCACTTGGCAAAGGAATGACAACCCGACAACGGCCCAAGAGCCCCGGTCAAAGAAAAGGAAGATACCAGAATCAGCACCTGATTTCTCTTCAGAGAGGACTCAGGACCCATTAGTTTAGGTTTCTGTTTCTGCACTTTGTAATCTACTGTATTTCCACTTCTGTAATCTTTTGAATTTCAATAAAAAGGGGTTTCCCCACCGTTTGATATTTGCAATTTAATTGTCGAAGTTTATTTTGAGTAAACCAAAAACAATTAATATAATCATTGCATTCATCATTCTCACATCGCGTATTCTTCTTACCTACGAATCTCACGTGTGTGTCTCGGTTCTAGAGTCAAACTGTCTCATTCGTATAATACTCGGGCCAATCATCAGAAAAGGATGGATGATCTTGAGGAAGAAAACAGAGAGTTAAAAGAAGAGATCGACGCTCTGAGAGAGGATATGAGAAAGCTTCGTAACGACATGCAAGCCATAGCAGAAGCTCAGCTACAAAGAACTGTGATCTCAGAGATCACCTCAACGCCCGTAGTGGAGAGGTATGATTCTAGGTATCAGATACCGAAAGATCGTCCTTGGGGCATGCCTGTTAACTATATCCCGGAAGGATATGTTCCGTCGATCACTGAGGATCAGGGAATCACAACAGAAGCCGTTGGGCCTGAAGGTTACAAACTTTGGGAAAGCGAAGATGCCAGGGGCATGTTGAAGACTCCTGAAGGTTACAAACTTTGGGAAACACCAAGACTCACTGCCGTAGTTATGGTACCACCCCCTATGGTGCACACTGTCCCGGAAGGACATATTCCACCAACACCTTCTGGTAAGAAGGAAACTATGTTCGATAAAATGGATGAATTCCAGGAGCAATTCTTGGAAATGCAGAAGGAGCTGCAAGCCATTCGCGGTCAGGATCTATTTGGAAAGGACGCCGCAGATCTCTGCTTGGTCCCAAATGTGAAAGTCCCGCACAAATTTCAAGTGCCCGACTTTGAAAAATATAAGGGTAACTCTTGCCCTCAAAGCCATCTGGTGATGTACGCTCGGCGAATGTCAGCTCAGACAGAGAATCAGGACCTACTGATTCACTACTTTCAGGATAGTTTAACCGGTGCCGTACTCAAATGGTACATGGGTTTAAACCGTGCTACGATTAGCACATTCAGAGATCTTGGTACTGCCTTCGTCCAACAATACAAATATAATTTGGACATGGCACCCGACAGAGATCAACTCAGATCGATGTCGCAAAAGGACAAGGAAACCTTTAAGGAGTATGCTCAAAGGTGGCGTGAAATTTCCGCTCAAATTTGTCCACCTCTTGAGGAAAAAGAGATGACAAAGATCTTCTTAAAAACCTTAAGCTCATTTTACTATGACCGAAAGGTTGCCAGTGCGCCCAGTGATTTCACCGAAATGGTCGGCATGGGCGTACGTCTTGAGGAAGCCGTCCGAGAAGGACGTTTGGTAAAAGACACTGGATCGATGAGTGGTACTAAAAAATACGGTAGTGCTCTCCCTAAGAAAAAAGAGCAAGATATTGGGAATATCTCTCTCGAAAAGCAAAGACGACGTTATCAACCGGTAGCAGCTGTGACTCCTGCTATCAACCCTGCGTCTATTCCTACGTATCAACCTCAGGTTGCGCAGAGCCAACCTGACCAGCAAAGGACACAACAACCTCTTCAGCAGGCTCGTCCTCCATATAACAACAACCGTGCAACACGGCCGCCAGGATTTGATCCTATACCCGTATCGTACGCAGAATTGTTTCCATTACTACTGGCTAAGGGGCACATTCAGACTAAATCTCCTCTTACAGTACCGGAAAATCCGCCTTTTTGGTTTAAGGTGGATCAAACTTGCCCTTATCATCAAGGAAGTCCAGGGCATAACATAGAGACTTGTCTCAATTTCAAGTCCGACGTGCAAAAACTTGTTAGGAGCGGGGTCTTATCCTTCAAGGATACAAATCCTAATGTTCTCACGAATCCGCTGCCTCAACACGAGAAGGCTGCAGTCAATTTGATAGAAGGAGGGACTAACGATGTCTATCAAATTCACGATGTACTCTTGTTGAAAACCAATCTGGTCAAGATGCATTGTAGACAGAGTAGATATGGCCATGTGCCACCTCATAATTATCATCAGTGTGGTATCTGCTCTAAAGACAATCAAGGATGTTCTGTAGTGCAAGCAGCTCTACAGGAACAGATGGATCTCGGATGGATCCAAGAGCACCGAATTCGTGGAGTTAACATGGTCTACACGAATTCTAACGTCATTCAGAACCACGACATCCGTGCAATGAATGTAAACTTGGTGGCGATACACTCAAGGCAAAGCCAGTATCATAATCTGCCGCGGCATGATTACAGTTCCTGTCTAATTTGCTCGGTAAACAAACAGGGATGCTCTTTCATACAAGAGGCCCTCCAGCGTCAGATGGATCTTGGATGGATCCAAGACTACCATGGTAGGAACTCTTATCAAATCAACATGGTTCAGATCTTCGATATTCGCGTAATGAATACCAACCTGGTAGAGTTACATGCTGAGCAGGTCCGACTCGGATTCTTAATATCACATGACTATCAAAGCTGTAAAGCGGGTTGCGAAAACGATCGAGGTTGTACCCTTGTCCAGGAGGCACTTCAGCACTTGTTAAATCATTGGTGGATGCCAATTTATATGGATGAAGATACTCAGTAGATTAGTATCAGTAATAGAAACCCCACTCGGCGTCAGAGTCAGGATGTCCGATCAGTGGAAGCTAACCTAATGAGGTTACATTGTATTCAAAGTGGGCGTGGCCAGGTGCCACCACACAACTATGACAGTTGTAGGGTCTGTTCAGAAAGTAACCAAGGGTGTTACCTTGTGAGAGCAGCTCTTCAGGGACAGGTCGATCGTGGAGAAATTCATCCCTATTCGGGTTCTGGATCCATCAACTGGTCGCCGAACTACCCTGCCGAGCAAGTTGAGGATGTTGTCACGATCTCTGGTCATCACAGGACCAGGGATGTTTTCGCCATTATTCCTCTACTTGACGAATCTAAAGTTCCCAACCGGGAACGAATCGAGATTACTTATGATGGTCAGAAAAATCAGAAGGCTCCTGTAGTCATCTATCTACCAGGACCACTACCGTATGAATCAGCTAAGGCGGTGCCTTACAAATACGGTGCAACAATAATTGAAAATGGAAAGGAAATTCCATTACCCTCCGTCGTGAATATTGCAGACATCAGTCGTGTAACACGGAGCGGTCGAATCTTCAACCGAGGAGTTGGAGAATTTAACAAAGAAAAGGAACTTCAGACGGAAGCTCCTGATCCCCCAGTCGGTCAATCCAGTAATTCCGACCTTTCAAAAAACAATGATGAGATGCTGAAGCTCATCCAAAGGAGTGAATACAACATTGTCGATCAACTGTTACAGACTCCTTCAAAGATCTCGGTGTTATCACTGTTACTCAGTTCAGAAGCGCATAGGGAGGCTCTGCAGAAAGTCTTGGAGCAAGCCTTTGTGGAACAGGATGTAACAATCAGACAGTTCGATAGCATTATCTCTAACATCACTTCCTGCAACAATTTGGGATTTAGTGATGAGGAGTTACCCGAAGAGGGTCGCCGTCATAACATGGCGCTCAACATTACAGTTAACTGCCAGGACGATGCTTTAGCCAACGTACTGGTAGACACAGGGTCAGCCCTGAATGTTATGCCGAAGTCCACTTTGATGCAATTATCATTCAAAGGCCCTCCGATGAGAGTTAGCGAGGTTGTCGTCAAAGCATTCGACGGATCCAGAAAAACAGTTATCGGCGAAGTTGATCTTCCCATAACTATCGGTCCTCACACTTTCCAAGTCACTTTCCAGGTCATGGACATCCGGGCAACATACAGTTGTTTATTAGGAAGACCTTGGATACATCAGGCTGGAGCGGTCACTTCGACCCTCCACCAAAAGCTAAAGTTCGTTCAGAATGATCAGCTTGTCACGGTTTATGGGGAACAAGCCTTGCTTGTAAGCAACTTGTCATCATCTACTGGTATAAAACCCGAGGAGGTTATTGGAACTCAGTTTCAAGCATTGTCGGTGAGCAAGAACAATCAGTTCGGAGGAGGAACCTCGATTTCCTCATACAAAGATGCTATCAAAGCGGTCGAGAGTACCGATACAAATGGATGGGGACAACTTGTCATTCCTATTGACAATAAAACAAAGAAGGATCTTGGTTTTTCTGCAACCTGTACCCGGACAGCTGCCAACGATGAAAGTCTTCATCCCCTTCAAAACTTCTTCCACAGTGGAGATTTTCTCCACCCAGTGTCTCAAGCAGTACATGCTATCAATGAGGAAGATCCCTCTGACACAGATGAAGAATGGAAGTCCTACCTTAATGAGGACGGTTATATGTCTCAGGAAGAGGTGCCTATGTCTTTTTGCTTTCCTACAGAAAGTCCGAGATTTATACCAAGATCAGATGTCGAAATGATCTACGGGGATTATGATCCGGAAGGATGCCGCGCTCCGCCAAATTCATTAGAGGAAGACACTCCGATGAAAGATAATTTTGACTACACCTACTATGGCCCAATGGATGGTCTGCTAATGTGGCAACCTTACCCAGGAAACTTGGGGCAAGAAAGTCAGCCGAACAATGAAAATCAGCTGACCGTCATTGAACGGAATACCTGTGTCCCCACCATGCCATGGGATCAACACTCAGGTCATTCAGAAACTACTCAACATGAAGATGAATTCGCAACGTTTGCAGGACTTGAATTCATCAACTATGCTTTTCCCGAGGTCAACGTCATCGAGAGAAATGACTCCTCCAGTTCAAAAGAAGTGTGGGACACCTTGGGACAACCGAGTGGAAAATACGACTTCATGGTCAAGTACACCGCTCCCGAAAGCTTTCGTATCAGGCTCGAAGACATCCAGCCAACTGGATGGGGAGATACAGCTGAGACCACCAATGCTATGCAAAATGCAACAGAGGAATCCTCCTACGACAATTCTGCCTGGGAGACAGATTCCAATGATCCTGCTCCACCAGAAATCAGCATTAATTCTGAAGACAAATCGAGGAAGGTGCCAGACTTTGTGATTCACCGAGGAGTTCGCCGCCAATGGGTCGCCGTCGAGGTTCAGAAGGTCGTTAATCAGCCAAAGTAATTGCCATCTTTAACCTTTCACCCTGCCCAGGTGAAACGGATGTTTTGATAGGGCTCGCTTTCTGTAAATTTTCCCTCTTCGCTTTGCCCAAAGCTACAGAGTTTTGTTTTATAGGGTTGTAGTTTCAGGGATCGACTTGTTCATTAATAAAATAACGTCGTTCTGTAATTTCCGCATTAATTGCTGTTTTCTCTTTTTGCTTTTTCAAAGAAAATGGTAATCCTAAAAAACAAAACTATAAAAAACAAGCAGTCAAATAAAACACTGCATACAATTGCATTTTTCTCTACCTCTTCTAAACACGACTCATCACGTCATGCAGATTGCTTGTTTTAAACCCAGTTGAAACATACGATCTGATGCCTTCTCCTAACTTTGAGTTCCCGGTATTCGAGGCTGAAGAAGAAAATGACGACAAAATTCCAGAAGAGATCTCTCGACTACTCAGACAAGAGGAAAGGTCCATTGAACCTCACAAAGAACCGTTGGAAACGGTAAACTTGGGTTCAAAAAAAGAGAGAAAAGAAATCAGGATCGGGGCACTGCTCAGTCCAACTGCTAGAGAGAGTTTGATAAAGCTTCTCAAAGAATTTCCCGATGTATTCGCTTGGTCCTATCAGGATATGCCAGGGTTGGATACCAGCATCGTGGAACATCACTTACCGTTAAGATCGGAATGTCTGCCAGTAAAGCAAAGGTTGAGACGCACTCACCCGGACATGGCCATCAAAATCAAGGAGGAAGTACAGAAACAGATCGACGCGGGTTTCCTCGCTACAGATGAATATCCTCAATGGTTAGCCAACATCGTACCCGTTCCCAAAAAGGACGGAAAGGTCAGAATGTGTGTTGATTACAGAGATCTGAACAAGGCAAGTCCAAAGGACGACTTTCCTTTACCGCACATTGACATGTTGGTTGACAGCACAGCAAAGTTCAAACTTTTCTCCTTCATGGATGGATTCTCGGGCTATAACCAAATCAAAATGGCGCCGAAAGACATGGAGAAAACTTCGTTCATTACCCCATAGGGTACCTTTTGTTACAAGGTAATGCCGTTCGGTTTGAAGAACGCCGGGGCAACCTATCAAAGGGCCATGACTACTCTGTTTCATGACATAATACATAAGGAAATCGAGGTATATGTCGATGATATGATTGCAAAATCAAAAACAGAGAGTGAGCACGTTGAACATCTGTCAAAATTGTTCGAACGTTTGAGAAAATTCAAGCTCCGCTTGAATCCCAACAAGTGCACCTTCGGTGTCCGTTCAGGGAAACTACTAGGGTTCATCGTCAGCCAGAAAGGAATTGAGGTTGATCCTGACAAGGTCAAGGCCATTCAAGAAATGCCTTCGCCGAAAACTGAAAAACAAGTCAGAGGATTCTTGGGACGTCAGAATTACATTTCTAGATTCATATTCCTTATGACTGCCACATGTGCGCCGATTTTCAAATTACTGAAAAAGAACCAGGATTGCGTTTGGTTAGAAGATTGCCAAACTGCCTTCGACAGTATTAGGGAATATCTGTTGAATCCTCCGATTCTATCACCTCCAGTGGAAGGAAGACCACTGATCATTTACCTCACAGTCCTAGAGGTCTCAATGGGATGTGTACTTGGCCAACAAGATGAAACTAAAAGAAAAGAGTCTGCCATCTACTATTTGAGCAAGAAATTCACCGACTGCGAGACTCGGTACACGATGCTTGAGAAAACTTGTTGCGCTTTGGCTTGGGCAGCCAAACGTCTTCGCCAATACATGATTCGTCATACTACTTGGTTGGTCTCCGAAATGGATCCAATCAAGTACGTATTTGAAAAACCTGCTCTTACGGGAAGAATTGCCCGTTGGCAGATGCTGTTATCAGAATATGACATAGAATACCACGCTCAGAAAGCCGTTAAGGGAAGTATTTTAGCCGATCATTTGGCTCATCAACCGATTGACGATAAAGAATCAATCGGGTTTGACTTCCTAGACGAAGATGTCATGTATCTAAAAATGAAAGATTGCGATGAAGCGCTACCCAGTGAAGGGCCAGAACCAGGTTCCCAATGGGGACTTATCTTTGACGGAGCAGTTAATCATTATGGAAATGGAATTGGGGCAATCATTGTTACCCCTCAGGGTACCCACATTCCTTTCACTGCTAGACTTACGTTCAAATGTACGAACAATGAGGCCGAATAAGAAGCTTGTATTATGGGTCTCGAAGAAGCAATTGATTTAAGGATCGAAAACTTGGACGTATATGGTGACTCAGCCCTGGTTATCAATCAGATAAAAGGAGATTGGAACACATACCAATCAGGATTGATTCCTTACAAAGACTACGCAAGAAGGTTGCTACCTTTCTTCAACAGAGTTGAGTTTCATCACATCCCTCGTGATGAGAATCACATGGATGATGCATTAGCCACTATCTCTTCCATGATTAGTGTAGGTCAATGGAATGACATACCTAAGATCGACATAATGCGCCTTGAACGGCCCGCTTACATCTTCACGATTGAAGCAGTCATAGACGACAAACCTTGGTATCACGATATCAAATGCTTCCTTCAGAAATAAGAGTACCCATCTGGGGCACTCAGAAAAGACAGGAAAACCCTCAGAAGATTGGCTGGAAACTTCTTCCTGAGCGGTGACACTCTCTATAAGAGAAACTTTGACATGGTCTTGCTCTGATGCTTAGACAGACCAGAAGCAGACATGCTTATGAAAAAAATTCATGAAGGGTCCTTTGGCACTCATGCCAACGGACACACAATGGCGAGAAAAATTCTAAGAGCAGGGTACTATTGGTTGACAATGGAATCCGACTGCTACAAGTACATGAGAAGGTGTCACAAGTGTCATATATACTCCGACAAAATTCATGTACCGCCATCACATCTCAAAGTTCTTTCTTCCCCGTGGCCTTTCTCCATATGGGGAATCGACATGATTGGCTTGATTGAACCCAAGGCTTCGAACGGACATCGGTTCATCCTTGTAGCCATTGACTACTTCACCAAGTGGATCGAAGCAGCGTCATTCGCTAATGTAACCCAACAAGTGGTGGTCCGATTTATCAAAAACAATATCATCTGCCGTTATGGTGTTCCAAACGAGATCATTACTGACAATGGATCTAACTTGAACAACAAGATGATGAAGGAGTTGTGCGCAGAGTTCAAGATCGAACATCATAACTCATCTCCCTACCGACCCAAGATGAACGGGGCGGTAGAAGCGACTAACAAGAACATCAAGAAGATTGTTCCAAAGATGGTTGTGACCTATAAAGACTGGCACGAGATGCTGCCCTTTGCTCTTCACGGTTATCGCACATCTGTTCGCACTTCAACAGGGACAACCCCTTTCTCTCTAGTATATGGCATGGAGGCAGTTCTCCCCATAGAAGTAGAGATCCCGTCAATCAGGGTATTGATGGAAGCTAAGCTCACCGAAGCTGAATGGTGTCAAAGTCGACATGACGAACTAAATCTGATCGAAGAAAAGAGAATAACTGCACTATGCCACGGTCAGTTGTATCAACAGAGAATGAAGAGGGCGTTCGACAAAAAGGTCCGACCTCGTGTCTTTAGGAAAGGAGACCTCGTGCTCAAAAAGATTCAATCATTTCCCACTGATTCTCGGGGCAAATGGACTCCAAATTATGATGGCCCCTATGTGGTCACGAAAGCTTTCTCAGGCGGCACCTTGAGACTTGCAACCATGGACGGAGAGGAATTTGCCTATCCCACGAATGTTGATGTAGTCAAGAAATACTTCGCCTAAAAAAAACGTCTCGGTGGATTGAAAACCCGAAAGGGCGGTCCAGGCAAAAGTTAGAGACAAAATAAAAAAAATAATCATCCCGGTGGATTGGAAACATCATAGTATAATTCAGGAAAAAATTAGGGATAATGGCAAGTAACTATGTTCAATAGAGGCAAGTCCCTCAGCAGCAGCAGTTACATCATCGGAAGAAAACTCCAGTTAAGGTCATCTTCGACAGAAGTTCAGGATGCCCTGAATTCAAAGTTGGTAGAAGGATAATGGTCGTTATGTTTCAACGTATCCCTTTTCCCTGTAAATTACCATTTTTAAACTTTGTAAATACTCAATGGAATCACGCGTTTGGCTGATCTCCATCTTATCAATAAAATTTGAGTCCTTGTGCTTTTGTTTGTAATTTTTTCTTGTTTTAGCTTTACAGAACGACGTTGTTAACATGATTAACGATTCTTGAAATGAAACAAAAATGAATTTACTTGTTAAAACTTTTTCTGCTTTTAAAATAAAGATGGCAATTTCTTTTGACTGTTAAACATCGAAAGAACATCAATCGCGTCTCCAAAGGTGTTCGAACCTCAAAGTGCAGAATCAAAGTACTCCTTCTAGACCAGTACGCCTGAATAAAGGGATTAACTGTGTTAGAGACCTTGTTTCATCTGACATCCACGGCAGAGTTCTTACCTCCTAAGCCCGATCAACGGTATTCCCCACAGGGATTATCTCTCCTAAGCAAGGTGGAATTGCTATCTTGAACCAGCGATATCTCTATACGCCCCGCGATGGCCGAGTATCCAGTCATGTTCATCTTTTAGTTTGTGTGTCGCGTCAGTTTTGTCAGCATATACATACATACATCATGCATTATTGAGTTGCATTTACATTTCATATTGCATCGCTATCACTCTAGTCGGTCTTATCCCCTAGTGATAAAAGTCCTCTCAATTGAGTTGTCGGACCTTTCCTCGTTGGGAAGAGAATCATCTAAGCAATCTCTCTCCCGTTTATCTCTAGATCAGAGTCGGCACTAGACCACTTTGATAACTTGAACCTCTGAAAGGCCAGAGAACCTTCAATAGATGTCACTCTTCGCCATTGAAGATGATATCCTTGCTTTCCCGGATTAAAGAAAATCCCCAGAGAAAGCCTCTTAAGCAATGGTTCGGCAGTGCATCAGTATTTCTCCGAAAATCCGCTGATGAAAAGGTCATCGGCACCTCAAAATTGGACCCCATCATATGGCATTTCTCTGGGAAGATCCCGAGAAAAGTATGATATAAGATCCCCAAGTGGAAACAGTCTCTCAAGATACTCGCTTCCCCCCAATAGAATCAACAAATGGCGTCTCCAATAGAGAAGTTTGTACACCTCTACAACTCAGACGACTGGGTTCCCCAGTAAGTATGACATCAACTTTTTCGGTCAAATGGCATCTCCCCAGGAAAATTTGGCGAGAAGTTTGAGGAAAACCGCTACGAATAGCGTCCCTTGTCAGTAAAGTTTATTGACAAAAGAAACTAAGACCAGTTCCTTGGTAGGAAACCAGGATCGAGGGGAAGTTTAAATCAGAAACTGAGACCAGTTCCTTGGTAAGAAACCAGGATCGAGGGGAAGTTTATTTCAGCGACTAAGACCAGTTCCTTGGTAGGAAACCAAGATCGAGGGGAAGTTTATTTCAGGAACAGACCAGTTCCTTGGTAGGAAACCAGGATCGAGGGGAAGTTTGTTTCCAAAACTAAGACCAGTTCCTTGGTAGGAAACCAGGATCGAGGGGAAGTTTACCTTTTCTAAGCATCATTGCTTAGTCAAAGAAGATGAATGCGTAAACTGCCATTCATAACCACCACCAAAATTTTGGGTATTCCGATATTTAATCCTCTTGCACCCCGAATGCCCGAATACCTTCGTCATTCACACCTTCGGGTCCAAGAAGATTAAATAGGGGCATCTGTCATACCCCAAATTTTGACCACTAAGATTTCCCATCATTGTGCAAATCATCATCACAACATGGATGGACCATCATGCCTCACCAAATGCCTCAAGGGTTGTTGAGCATTCACTACAATCAAAATTAGGGTTTTAAGCCCTCTCAGAGCCTTAGACAAAAGATCAATCAAGGAATGACATGATCTTCAACTTGTATAACCTCTCAAAAATCCACAATGGATCAAAAAGGACTCCCACTTCAAGTATTAAGCACAAGGTTGCTCCCTTCTAGGTGGATCAAGTCTCAAGATCGCCAGTATCACCAAATTAGGGTTTTGGTCGACCAGGGCCTCCAGATGGAAATTTTTCATCTGGGCACAAGCCAATGGTCCAAAACATAACCTAATGTACTCCATGGAACCTCATGGACCCAAGCATCAAGTCAATTTGACCTCAGGGGATGCATACATCAAAAATCAGGAATTAGGGTTTCTTGACCTAATTCACCCCTAAGTTGACTTTTGGGACAAATCAAGAGCCAAGACCTCAAGACATGATTTGAGGGTCTCTAATGAACTGTATTGATCCATTTGTAACAATGGATTAATCCAAGAAGCTTGAGCAACAAGTCTCATTTTCATCTGCACCACAATTAAGGTTTCACGAGGAAAGTCAACTGTAACTTTGACTTTTGACCAGGACATGCTCCCAAACCCTAGGACATGCCCCAATATACCCTATGACACCCATGGAACATGTCCATCAAGTTTGATTTAGGTCAAGGACATGATTTCCTGAAGAATTGCACAGTTTGGAATTCATCTGATAAAAAGTCAACTGTGCACAAAAGTCAACTTTGACTTTTTGAGATTTTTCACCAAAATGGATTTTTAACCCTAAAATGATGTTAATGTATGATTTGAATCATCATTCATCAAGAAAAATCAAAGAAAATGGGATAACTTGTAAAAGGGGTAACCATAAAACTTATAAATTTTTCTAAGTTATGGAAAAAGTACCACTAATACACTAACTTTGGAGGATCATAACTCCTAAACCACATGGCCATTTTTTCTCATCCAAAGATGGATTTATAGCCCTCATTACCCTCTACAAAATCTTCAACTAGACCTAAGTCCAATTCATTAAGGATTTTGAGTTATGGAGTGATCAAAATCAAGAAATCACACTTTGTTCCAACACTTAGTGAAAATTTCACTAAGTCAGGTTTTGCTTCACTTTTTGCCAAATGTAGAGGGATTTTTCACTTGGAATCAAAAGAGATCAAAACCAAACTTGTTCAAACAGTTGTTGTATCATGTAAGGGCTTTCCAAAATGGCCAAGAACATTGCCAAATTCAACTTACCCCATGAGATATGACATTGTCAAGTTGCCTTGCTGAAATCTGTCAAAGGCAAGGAAGATTTTGCATTTTGGCTCGATTTGCCAAAATCATCTAAATTCAAATGGTCCTATCCACTTGGACACATCTGAGGATTGAATCTAAAGGGGACAATCACTGAGCCAAGCCTCCAAAGTCCATGGAACAAGAAATAGCATGTTGAACCTAGAATGGCCAAAATAGGGACAAGACTCCAAATTTGGATTGAAGCATTCAATGGAAGCATCAAGGTGGCATGGACTGAGCCATTCTCATCTGAAATCAGTCAAGATTTATCCAAGACTAAGGGAACCAAAGCTCTGTGCCCTAACCTCTAGTCAATGGCTAGAGGAGACTTGGATTTTCATTTGCCAACATTGGCCAAACCTACTTACCAGCTGCCATTCACTATTCCTTGCAAAACAAACTTGCTCTACTATAAATAGAGCTCAATTGTGATCAGTTTAAGTACACCAAAGCCATCAAATAGATGCTTTCCTCAAAATCTCTTCTTTCACTCCAATTTTGCCTTCTAAGGCAAGTCACTATCGGGTTTTGAGTTTGAGAGCAATTCCAATCAAACCAATCACTCACACACCTCACATACATCACATATGAGCTGATCAAACACTTAGATCAGTTTTGAAACACCAATTTCACAAAATCACCACAAATTGATCCAGCCAATTTCAATCAAGTCCAACCATTCAAACACACTCCATAGGATGTAGGGAAGCTGTTCAGATCATCACCACTCATCTGTAACACCTCCAGATCAAAAATCACATTGCACTTGCTGTCACGGCATAGAGGTCAATACTTAATTTTTGAAGCAATAATCCAAAATCACAATTTTTTTTTCACATGTTAAACAATTTTGATCATTTTAATTGAATTTTTATTCAATTAAATACATTTTTGAAAACAAATTAGGGTTTTTGGATTAATTCAACCCTCATACATCATTTTCAAAACATTTTGGGCCTCTTGAGAGAGTGTAAGACCCAACCCACTTGTACAGAAATATTTTGGGCCTCATTCGTTGTATAAGTCCCCCTGTACATTTTCAAATAAACGGCACGATCATCGCCCTTTTTAAAAAAATAACCTTGGGCCTCTCCTTGAGCTATAAGACCCATTCAAACTTTTTGGGCCTCTAATAAAGTGTAAGACCCAACCCCCTTTTAACTAAAACCATTTTGGGCCTCACTTATTGTATAAGTCCCTCTGTGTTAAAAGAAAATCTCGGTGCGATTGCCATTTCAAACGGAAAAATCATATGGGCCTACCCTCGTGTTATAAGCCCCACTCTTTTTCTTTAAACTTTTTGGGCCTCTTGAGAGAGTGTAAGACCCATCCCTTTGTACAGAAAACATTTTGGGCCTCAGTCACTTGTATAAGTCCCTCTGTACAAATTCAACAGTGCGCTCATTGATAGAACCCTGGGCCTCTCCTTGAGCTGTAAGCCCCAAAACTTTCTTTTTCAAAGCACTTTCTCCTTTGATTTTGAATATACTGTTGTTTTCAATCTTTCTTTGTTGAACAACTAACCAAACAGCATGGAAGCTCTACAACCGAGTAAGTGGTTATCGCTTTGATTTACCGCTTTCATATACATATAACTGTATTGTGGGGCTGTTTCACTGTAAGTCTTCTTTCATAAACTCATATCAACTGTGTAATAATAGTATAGATATTTAGAGTTTCCCCGGCAACTACGTCTAGAACTAGGTGACGCCGTTTCGTTTATTCGTAGAAATAGACAACTAGATCCCCCAATAGGATCACCAGACACAGTCTTCTCTCAGGCTGTCCTCATTAGGAACTGTCAAGAAACTCTACTCCCAAAGATGAATGTATTCTCCGTGAATGGCATCTTTGAGTTTCTTCCAAATTCTTGAACTTTCCTGACTTTGATCTATTCTCGGTGAATAGCATTGCCTTGAACTTCTCGGGGTTTGGGGACCCATCGGCTTCTTAAAAGCATCGGCCTCCTCTTGGGCATTGTACAAGGACCCACAGGCTTCCTAAAAGCAACCTCGCCTCCTCTTGGGCTTAGTACAAGGACCTTACGGCTTCTTAGAAGTATTCACAGCCTCCTCTTAGGCTTCGTATAATGATCTCTTCCTCCGGGAATGATAGCCTTCTCTTGGGCTTAGTACAAGGACCCGTAGGCTTCTTAAAAGTTTCCAACCTCCTCTTGGGCTTCGTAAAAATTGTCCCGACGACCTCCTAGAGGTATAGGAACAGAACTTAGTCATCTTCATAGAACAGTCCTTTCTTAGAGTCTACTACTGCTTCTCAAAACACAGTATAAATGATGAAACTCTAGACACGGACAGTCTAATTTCCTTGAGTCTCAAAGACATTCTCAAGTGACCCCTTCATTAAATAGGAAGGAAACCCGCAGACTCGGACAGTCTCAATACCCTTTGGATTTCCCGTTTTCTCAAAGAGAGGGAAATATCCCTGATCCTCAAATCAAATCCCTGAGTATAGTGTTGCTCTTATAAGAACTGATTTTCTCTTTTAAAATCAGTATATCGGACTTGTCACTCAACTAAACCAGTCATCATAGCCTCTCTCTTGGGCTTTGTACAATGATCCTCCCCAGCGGAGTCAAACAATGTTTAGCCTCTCTCTCGGGCTTTGTACGAGACACATAAGAGACTCCCTCGTTAAGTCAATCACCCTTTCGCCTCCATCTCGGGCTTCATACGAGATACAAAAAAAAAAGGTTCTTATTGAGCCAAACAGTCAAATAACCTCCATCTCGGGCTTTATACGAGATACCAAAAGATTCCCTCGTGGAGTCAAAACCTTTTAGCCTCTCTCTCGGGCTTTGTACGAGACACATATCAGCCTCCTCTTAGGCTTTGTATAAGAAAATCACTGGTTAATCCAATTAACCTTTTAGCATCAAAACTGTGCCTCGTTCACAGTATACAAACATCAAACAACTCCCTTCATCTAATCGCTGTAAGCGGCAAGCCGCTGGATCATCTACATCCATACCACCGTCCCTCTTTTAGCATGAGAAACTCCTAAGGAAAGATAACATTGCTCTACACTGAGTTAAAGTCTCCCCCTTCAGGTTAAAACCCCCTATAAAGGAAATTATGGCATTGCTAGGATCCGCGTATCCCGGTTAAAGTAATTCTCCTTTATAAACAGTTGTGACATACAACTCTCTCTTTAGAGATGACAAATTCTCTCTAAAGTCAAAACCCTTTAGCTTCATATCTTGGGCTTTGAACAAGATACAAATAGACCTTTCAGCTTCATATCTTGGGCTTTGAACAAGATACAAACTACCTTTCGCTTCACGTCTTGGGCTTTGAACAAGACACCAAAAACAACCATTTCCTCCCATAGAATAGGAGGAACTACGAACGCTCTGATTTCCCTGTTTTGGATAAACGGGAATACGTAGGCATAAGATTGAAAGAAAAATCTTAGCGAGCACACTAAACAAAAACCCAAAATCCCATATCAAAAGCAGTAATCCAAAAGCACCAGTCCTAACATCCTAATCCTTGTTCCCCGCCAGAAACCTTCTGCCCAGATAAAAAGAAAGAAACCAGTATTGGCAAAAATACAAATAACCAGTACAAAGGCCCCCCACATTGATAACATTCGTAACCTAACAGACCGCTGTTTAAACTCAGTATGCAAAGCAGGGTTAATTGGAGACATCTATTTCCCTTCCTTCATCAGCTTTAATAGGATAAAAAATGAATCGACCTGTAGTTTTAAGCTCAACCGTAGAGAGCGACCAGCGCTTAAGAACCGCGTCCAAAATCGCTCGCTACAGCAGTCAGCTAGGGAATTTGATTTGATAAAGGAAGCTCAGTCAAGGGACAACTAAGCGGAAGGTTCTGCCGATCCATCATTTCAAGAATTGTTGAATCAGGGGCAGAACTCTTCAAAGTTCGGAAGATTGGGGCAAGCCTTCTTAGGGTCATCTTATCACAAGTTTAGACTCCAATGACCCATCAGCAAGGGCAAGTTTGTTCCCCAGTTTATTTCTACCGTAGTCCGAGTATTTTGTACAGTCAATCAGGGGCAGTTACGTCAAGGTTCCTGAACCTCTTCAAGAGTTTGAAGATATTGAAGTGTTTGGTATTTCAATTCTTCTGTAAAATCCTCTTGGTGACTTATTCTCACAAATCAGTAAATCAGAGGCAATCAGGTCGAGATTCAACAAATCTCTCAAAGGTCAACTAGTCTGGGACATCTTCTTCACAAATAAACCAAGCTGACAGGGGCAAGTTTATTCCCCAGTTGTCACAACCAGACTGGATAATTAATTCAAGGATTTTGTTGTGCAGGTGCTGTTAATATAGGCTTTGTACAAGACACTCTGAGATGAGTATAAACTATCAGATAGCCTCCTCTTAGGCTTTGTATAAGGATTTTTCCCCAAGTGGAATCCAACCTCCTCTTAGGCTTTGTATAATGATTTCCCCCAGTGGAACCCAATCAACCTCTTAGCTTCAACCTTGGCTTTGATCAAGGCACACAACTAGTTCAAGGACTCTGTCGTGCAAAGCAGTCAATCAGGGGCAGTTACGTCGAGATTCGGTAAATCTCTCCAAGAGTTTGAATATATTGAAACACCTTGTATGCCAATTCTTCTGTAAAATCCTCTTGATATTTCCTTCTAACAGACCATGTACCCTGGGGCAGATGAGTTATGCAGAACTACTCAGCTTTTGTGGCGTCTCTGCCAGCTCCCAGTAAGTTGTCTCTTCAACTAATCTTGGCACTTCCCAATGGATCTCTTCTCTCTAATGAAGAAATTAAACTCATGATGGTATTCCTAGTGAAGTCAAGATGCTATATCAAGTGGAGTACTCTTTCCCCCAGAGAAGGACATAACCTTGAAGTAAAGCTACTTCACCCCCAGTGATGGTCCAACCTGATGAGTTTGGCTAGGTATCCTCGTCGAGATGTTTATTTCATCTCCGGTTTCACTTCTTGTCTGTTTTTTCAGCATAAGCTTAAGCATGGCATAAGCACTCATATGCATAGCATATTATCATTTTTGCTACATGTTTCTGGTGTTTACCTGTGTTGTTCACTTTGGCGTTTATCTCCCCAAGTGACTGGGTTTGTCTTTTCTCTCCAATAGAGGTGTCAGCCCTAGGCATAAAGTGCTCATTTCTTCTGAATTCCCCACAGAGTTTTATCCTCATGGATGATGGTTGCTTCAGTTATCTTTTTCCACAGTTGGATAAGATAATTCCCCAAGTTGAGTTCATTCCTCAATTGGAGTCTTGTTTGACCGTTTCTTTCTAGCTTGTTCCTAGATTGAACTTTGGTCCCTGACAGGTGTGGTTTCTGAACCCACTTTCAAGTGCATTTATTTTTCATTGTCTCACAGAAGAATCTTCTACAGATCCTCATTGAAGACATGTTTATTTCTCCAACAGTGTTGTGATATCAACATCCCTTTGGAATTTATACCCAATAACAAGTATCATTCTCTTGGAGAAGCTTGTTCTGGCAGTCTCTTATGAGAAACTTATCTATCTCTGGTTTTATTCAACCTCGTTGCAACCATAATGGGTATTCCCCAGGAAGTATAATCTTCATCAAGGCAACCCCAGTACCAATCTAGCTGATACTCAATCACCTCATTTGGATACCTAAAAGTCCAGTCATCGCTGGCATCTTTCCTGTTGTTCCTGCTTGAATCGTGTCAAGCTTGAATCCAAAGTCCAATTATCGTCGGCACCGTCTTTGGTTTGAATCGAGTCACCTTAGGCTTTTAAGATCTTGTTCTTGTTTGAATCGTGTCAAACCTGAACTGAGTCCTTGTTCGAATCGTGTCGGACATTGTCTCTTGTTTTAAGATCTTGTTCTTGTTTGAATCGTGTCAAACCTGAACCGAGTCCTTGTTCGAATCGTGTCGGACATTGTCTCTTGTTTTAAGATCTTGTTCTTGTTTGAATCGTGTCAAACCTGAACCGAGTCCTTGTTCGAATCGTGTCGGACATTGTCTCTTGTTTTAAGATCTTGTTCTTGTTTGAATCGTGTCAGACCTGAACCGAGTCCTTGTTCGAATCGTGTCGGACATTGTCTCTTGTTTTAAGATCTTGTTCTTGTTTGAATCGTGTCAAACTTGAACCGAGTCCTTGTTCGAATCGTGTCGGACATCGTCTCTTGTTTTAAGATCTTGTTCTTGTTTGAATCATGTCAAACTTGAACCGAGTCCTTGTTCGAATCGTGTCGAACATTGTCTCTTGTCTTAAGATCCCGTTCCTGTTTGAATCATGTCAAACTTGAAACCAAAGTCCAATTATCGTTGGCACTGTCTTTGGTTTGAATCGAGTCACCTTAGGCTTTTATTTCAGTTTGTTCCTGCTTGAATTGTATCAAGCTTGAACCTAAAGTCCAGTCATCGCTGGCATCTTCCATAAACGAAATCACATTTGTTATCTCAACCAGTTTTGGTACATTTTTGATTCGTTAACCTCATTCACAGGTCCAGTCACCTTTCATCATCTGACGCAGAGTTTACCTCCGGCTTTTCTGGCTTCTCTTGAAGATCCCGTTTGAACTCTTCAGTATAGGAAATCCCCAGAAAACCTTTGTAGGATGTCTATCCTTTTATTTCAAATTGATCCCCTGCGGTGATCATGTCTTCTTTCTGGTTTCATGCCCAGTAAGAATGTGTCTTTTCCCAGTATCGTCCGGTTACTTTGGAACCGCGTCGTCTACCTCCCTGGATCTTTCCCCAGTGGAGAACACCTCTTTGGTGTCCTATCTCCAATAAGAACTTGTAGGGTTTCCCCTCAGTTTTTCGATCCACAGTGTTTCCTCAGAGTCTCCCCAGTGAGTCTCTTTTGTCTGTTAGCTTGTATCCCCAGTGAGTTTACCTCATGGATACTAACCTTCATACTTCCACATTGAAGCTCACCTATGGTTGTTTGCTTTTTAGCTTTGATGTCTGTTTGTTTGCATTTTTGCCCCATCATGGCATCATACCATCATACTAGAAGTTCATGGCACGTCCGCATCCTAGACTAGTTTGGTTCATATCATTGCATATCAGCGTATCTAAGGGCAAAATTTTCGGTTATCTATATTTAAATATCTTTCACCATCTTTCCATACCTCTTGTCATCCGGTGAAGATATTTAAATAGGGGCAACTGTTGCACCCCAAATTTTACCCTCAGATTCGTCTGGTCATTTTCATATCATTTTTTTAATCGGCCATTTTTTGCGTTTTTAATTAAACATTTCATTGATCATTAATCATGCACTTTTAGTTATTTTTATCATGCCATTTTAGAATTTGTCTTTTTTTAAGATTTTATTTAGAATTTTTTTTAAGTTTAATGTTTTCATTTTAATTTTAATATAATTATTTTAATATAATTAGTTAGGTTTTTTTTTTATATTTTAGTTAAGTTTATATTTTATTTAAGTTAAGTTTATATGTTAGTTTAATTCAATTTAATCCCATTAGTTTAGTTTTCAATTAGTTTAGTTTTCATTAATCCAATTATTTTAGTTAAGACTATACTTTTAATCCAATTAGTTTAGTTTTAATTTTAATATAACTTCTCTTAATTAGTTTATGTTTTCAGGTGCCTAGCATGATTTAGTTCCATTTTACCAAAACCTTGTTCAACTGGCGCCAACTTCTGAACCAAACTCAAGTGTACCCAGTGGACTTTTCCTCATTAGCTTCCAACACCCCTTGGTCACTCACCAAAAACCATAAACTTATACCAACAATCCCACTTTTTCCGCATCAAATCCATTGCCTTAAACCAAACCGTACCATGCTACAACCACTCCATCAAACCAAAACCCAACTTTCTGCCAATATCCTCCTAACCAAGCAAAACCGTACAGAAAAACGGCAACAACAACAGCCTTCACGCCATCTACAAAAATCCTAATTTTATGCCGCCTACCACACCAGGGCTTGTACGGGCTATGCTAAAAAAAACCTCCATAAGTAAACAACGGAACCTGCACGCTAAGAGGGGAGGGGAAAAAACTTGAGCATATACTCATTTTCACAGAAAAAATAGGCTAAGAGAAAAAACAAATCCTTCAAACACCACAATAAACCTCTTCCTCCTCTTCATTCCATAACAGCACTTGAACACCCTTCTCTTCTCAACAGCTTCACAAACCTTTACAAAAACAACACAAAGACCCTTCATCATCTTTTCTTCTCCTTTGCTCACCACTCGCTCACACTTCAATTCACCTTCCCCAGCGAGTCACAACTCAGTTACTTACATTGTTTCTCTACCTCAACCACAACCGAGTTACTCACTCACTAACCTCCTCGTTCCACTCAATTTCCGCCGTGGCTCACAAGCCGGTCCGGATGGATTCCTCCTCAACCAAGGATGACGACCGCCACACCGCATCTCATCATCTTCGATCACCTCACTTCCACTGCCGTGTTTCGAATCCGTCTCGATTTCCACGCTCATCAATCATAAACAAACAGAACCACAATCTTCAACCTCCAATCATCAAACGCCTGCAATAAACCTCACTCCGTCTTGTTCAGCCGTAACCTTCAAACCAGATTTTTTTGAAAAAACACAACATAAATCGAACAAACTGAACTTGAATCAAACCGAGAAAGAATCCAAACAGACGAACCCAATTCCAATCGAATCGCTGAAAAGTAAATCGAAGCACCTAGGTTCCTTTCATCTTCGTTTTATCCATGGCGCGATGATGATGATGTTGTTCCTGAGCGCTCATCGTGTTCCCTTTTGCGAACTCATTCTAAACCAATGGCCGTGTTTTTTTTAAAAGGGAGAAAGTGATAATGTTGACCTTTGTTTTGTCTTGGTAAAGAAAACTGACCCTGTTTTGAAACTTAGTTTGCCTTTACAATGAATAAATGACCCTGCTACCATGTTTTGCTTTCTGACCGTTTGACTTTATTGAATGATTAAGTTTTATTTGTTCTTAAGTATTTTGGGACGATGGGCTCACCCATAGTGCTTCTCATCACACTCCCCGTTTTATTACCGTGTTGGTCGTTGCTATACGGGTGATGGGCTTTAGGCCCATGTGATCCCATGCTGATTTCGACACCCCCTTTCGTAGATAACTTTTTCTTCTTGGGATGAAAGTGGGTGCATGGGTCGTAATCCATATGATCTTTTTGGTATATACACCTACTTTCAATCAGCATTTTTTTTCTCTCACTTGTCCTTTTCTAAAAATCATTTCCTTTTATTTCTTTTATTTTTTTTAAGACTATTATTTTGTGATGCTCAATTGACTCTTGAGTTTTTTTTTTTTATAATTTATTTCATTCCCTTTTCTTTTAATCGTATCTTGACTATTTTTGTTATTTTATGGCCTATGACATAAAAAACTTCTTGATTTTGTTGATTTATTCAAGTCACAAATATCACGATTCATATGAGGCCATTTTTCAATTTATTTTTATTGGTCAATGAAAATCTAATAGAAAGGTATTCGATTTGTCAATCTAAATCCTTATTTAGATGAGACCGATTTTATTTTCATTTCGAGCCCGTTTCTTTATTTTTGCACCGATGATATTACAGAAATCACGACTTAATCGATTTATCAAATTACTAAAAGCCGTGATATGTATGAGGCCACCTTCATTATTTTATCGGTCGATGAAAGTCGAATATCATGGATTATCGGTTTCTCGATTAAATCATGATTAAGACGAGACCGACTTTATTTCTACTTCATTCTGTATTTTCTTATATCTTCATTTTCATTTTTGACCAATGAAGTCTTTCTATACACGAACGTTGTTAGCGAAGCGACGAACCTTCATTATTTCAAATCTGTAGTGAGTGATCATTGAGATTTCTTTCTATACTTTGAGATCGTGATAGGTTACCTTCGACTAATCAACGAGAGTTTGTGACTCAAGACGAGGTTTCCACCTTTTCTTTGCGTGTGGCATGATTTCATCGGAGAATGATCTTTTATATCATTTCTCTATCGTGTCTTAACACAAAGATCAAATTGTGCATCCTCATATAGTATGGTCTTCCTCATAGACCGTACTACGACGGATCAGCACTACATTGGACCCGATTCATCGATCCAATAAATTAATCAACGATCACTAAGTTTACTTTCAGTCAATATATATATATATATATATATATATATATATATATATATATATATATATATATATATATATATCTTGATTTATTCTTTATGTCAATTATTATCCTTGTTACTATTATCATTGTTCATATTTATATCTTATGTATATTGTTCATTTTATTTGTTCATTTAAAATACACTAATAAATATCGAAACCCTAAAAAACTCAATTGACCGGACTGTGGTTACTATTGTGTTTTGGACTGAGGACTTAGATTTAGGACTTTTACTCTATGCTCTTGGAGTGGAGGTTTTGATCTTGGTTTGTCAGTGGCTCACCAGCATGCTCTCTATTCTGGTCAGATCTTTCTATCTCTTGCTCATTTACATTTATGCATTTTTTGTCTGCATGTATATATGTTTGCCTGACATCGTTTTAGCATTCTAGCATGTTAAGCATGATATTATGTGGTTACCATCATTCTTTGATTTATTATCATTTGATTTTGATGTTTTGATTATTACCATGTTCATATTACTTTGTTCATACTATCTTGATTATACTTTTGTTCATATTCATGCTGTATATATCATATTCATGCTGTATATATCATATTCATGCTTGATTCTTGGCCCTCCTTCCAAAGGAAAGATCTTTACTTTGACTCCTAAGTCACAAACCTTTCCCATTTCATCCTTGGCCTCATAAGAGCCATTTCCCTCATAGTTTAGTAATAGGATGGAGTTATCATGAACTCCATGTGATTCTCACTATCATGAGAACTCACTTTACCTTTTACTCAGACTTACAGAGTTATCATGAACTCTGTGTGGTTCTCACTATCATGAGAATTCACTTCCTCCCTTCATAACGTAGACTTAGAGAGTTATCGTGGACTCTATGTGAGCTTATGCTCATTCCCTTTGGAATGTTGGCCATAGTCAATGTTTCCTTTTCTTTCACCCTTAGCTAGGTGAACTACGGTGCTCTGATTCTTTAGTCAGATACGTAGGCACAAGATGCGAAGTCTTGGCGAGCAAACTTAGTGTACATACTTTTAGGTCTTTACCTTAGTCTTAGTGCAGATTTATCTTAGCAAGCAACATAATATAACACAAACTAAAACAAGAGGTTCCTGTAGAGTACTACAGATACTTAGGGTGCTAATACCTTCCCTTTGTATAACCAACTCCCGAACCTTAGATATCCTCCCTTTAGGTTTTTTAACGATCTTGAACCTTTCCTTTGGATAAATCAAAGTCGGTTGTAAAAGAAATATGATGCAAGTTAATTAATAGCTTGTTATCCGATTTTCACCGCAACAAAAAGGTAAAGTGAGTTCTCATGATAGTGAGAATCACATGGAGTTCATGATAACTCCATCCTATTACTAAACTATGAGGGAAACGGCTCTTATGAGGCCAAGGATGAAATGGGAAAGGTTTGTGACTTAGGATTCAAAGTAAAGATCTTTCCTTTGGAAGGAGGGTCAAGTGTGAACAATCATGAATATGATATAAGTATAGTAATCAAGATAAAATGAACAAAAAATAAATCAAGATAATATTGACAAAAAGTAAAGTCAGTGATTAATTGTTTTAATTTATTGGATCACTGAATCGGGTCCAATGTAGTGCTAAACCGTCGTAGCACGGTCTATGAGGAAGACCACACTATAGGAGAAGGCACAATTCAATCTTTGTGTCAAGACACGATGGAGAAATGATATTGATGATCATTCTCCGATACAATCGTGCCACAGGAAAAGAAAAGGTAAAGACCTCGTCTTAAATCACAAACTCTCGTTACTTAGTCGAAGGTAACTTATCACGATCCCAAAGTATAGAAAGAGATCTCGATGATCACTCACTACAGATTTGGAACAATGAAGGTTAATCGCCTTGACAAATAACGTTTGTGAACAGAAAGACTTCATTAATCGAAACACGAAAATGAATATAAATGCGATAGGAAGTGAAAATAAAGTCGGTCTCGTTTTAATCATGATTTAATCGAGAAATCGATAATCGATGATGTTGAACTTTCATTGACTGGTATAAGAAATAAAAGAGGTGGCCTCATATACATCGCGACTTTAGTGATTTTGAATAGATCGACAAGTCGTGATTTTTGTGATATCATCGGCCCAAAAATAAAGAAGAATGGGCTCAAAGCGGAAATAAAGTAGGTCTCATCTAACTAAGGATTTAGATCGATAAATCGAAAACCTCTAGATTAGATTTTCATTGACCAACAAAAATAAAACTGAGATCGAAATAAAACATAAAGTCGGTCTAGTCTAAATCAAGATTTTAAATCGGTAAAACCGATAATCTTTTAATTAAACTCTCATGGACCAACAAATATAAAGAAATGGGCCTCATATTCATCACGATTTTATTGATTCAACTAACTCAACAAAAATCATGATTTTCTATATCATAGGCCAAAATATTGTAATGAGAATAAAACTAAAGAATTATGAAAATCATACAAAATAGTACAACTTCACAATATCTTAAAATAAGACTTCTAAAATCTAAAAGAAAAAACAAAATATATGATATTAAAAAATTTAAAAAAAGGAATGAGGGAGGAGTACAGACCCAGGGGTGTGTATGAAGTATGAATTATTATGGGCTTAACCTAATCCCATTTATCCAAGGTTGCTAAAAAAAACAAATGAAATGACTCAAACGGTGGTATTTGCAACTTGAACAATATTACGTGGTCTATCAAACTTTTAGCTTGGAGATGGTGTCTAATAGGAGAAATTTCTTATTCCAACTTCAATTATTTAGATTTTAGCATGGCTCCTATGAGTTACTTATCTTGATTTTGTTGGTTTGAAATTTTTCTTTATTCTTTGATAGATTGATATGGGTTTTGAGTACACTCCTTGTACTATCTTATCAAAGATAGCTTGCTTTAAGAAAAAAAATAAAAACTAATATTAATTTCTTGTATACTTATTTATTTTTAATAATTTAAGTGTTGATGTTCATTTTCCATTCGATATCCATTTATATTAGAGTCAAAGAATAATAAACTTTTTTATATAACTAAATGATGTAGAAACAATTTTTAGTTTTTCTCATTTTTCAAAAATGAACCCATCATAATAGTTCTTATTTTTGTAATTATTTCACTTGGGTTAATTCTATCAGTGAATTTTGTAGTCGGTGATTTTTAATCTGGCTTTTGTATACGGGTTGGGATACCCCTTTGTACCCCTGTTTATCTGAAAAATTAGCTTCTTAAATAAATAAAAAAACCATTAATCCCATGACGCATACAATTAATATGATTATGGACTCTAAATTTACATCTCTATTATCATATAATATCTTAAAACTTGAATTCTCTTTTTAAATAAAATTTTAAATTTGAAGCTTCTAGAAAATAATCAAAATGCTAAAGAAGAAAAAAAGCACATGACTTGTTATATATTAAGGTTTGGAGACAGTTTTTTAACAATGAAGGAAACCACACTTGGTGGCTTAGCTATAATGAATATTCTGATTTAACCGATGAAGAGATTTACGCTTTACATGGTGAGAGTGGTGAGAATGATGAAAAACATTGGTAAAATTTGGGGTATGAATGGCTACATGAAGATAATATGACAGGCTTGTGGAGCTAAAGGTCATTGTGGCCTTGCTATAAATAAATGGAATAGCTTTATAATATGAAATTTCTCAAATATGGGATTTCTTTGTTACTAAGTAAAAGTTGAATCTATAAATTGTGGCATGTGTTAATTTTATACTTTAACATCTCTCTTTCATTTCACGCGTAATCGTTTTTGTTTTCATCTACTTATAGTAAAAGTAAATTTTCTGGATTTTACTTAATTCAGAAACCTATTTATTACGGTTTAATGCATAGCGCGTATAATGGACAGAAGCTTATTATAGGTAAATGACTCTTATTTTTTTTAATGAACTTTTATTGACTTTTTTTATAACTAGTGGGAAACCCGTGCGTCGGCACGGGTTCTGGTGTGGATCATGGATATGTCATCAGTTTAGTTTTAAAATTTAAATAAAATAGAAAATATGTTAATTTAATTATAAAATAGAAAAAAAAGTATTCAAAGATAAATATATAAATTAATTAAATCAATCATTGTTAAGAAAAAATTTTAAACACCAATTTAGAAAAAAACAATTGTGCAAAATAGACATATTTAAAAAAAAAACAAAATTGTTAGATATATAAATAAGTAAAAAACAACACATTTTTCTCGTGTTTGGATTCATACGTTATTTTAAATATATTTCTTTTATTTTCTTTAATTGTAAAAAAATGAAATAACCCGATAAAAAATTAAAATGGGTGTAGTTATAATACATCCAATAAAAAAACAATCGTGCTAAAAATAATTAAAAATTAAAGCTATTTCATATAGAGTAGTAGTTATAATAATGGGTGTAGATGAAATTAAAAGAGACAAAATAAAAATAGAAAACATTAGAAAAAAAGTAATTGAGATTAAACATATTTATTTTTGTTGTCTTTAATTGTAAAAAAAATATAATATCTTGTGCGTTCACAAGGTTTTTGGCCGCACCAGAATTCGTGTGTTCACACGAGAATCGTGTGGACCGTGGAATTGTCACCAGTTTGTTATATAAATTCAAACAAATTAGAAAATATCAAAATATTACTGGAAAAAATAAAAAATAAAAAATGGACTGGAAGATAATTGTATACGTTTTTAAAATAACTATAGTTAAGAATAACTATGAAACGCATACTTTGTAAAAAAAGAATTGTGAAAATAGGAAAAAAACTGCTTTTTTTAGGGTTGATAGAGTTATAATAAAAATGTTTATAAAGTTTGATAAATGAGACAAATAAATATCCAAAATTAGAAATAGTTAAAAATCAGTAGAAAACTAATTTTACTATGGTTTAAAATATAAAAAAAATAAAAATTCAGTAGTACAACTGACATAAGTTTTACATTTATTTTATTTAAATGTACAAAAAAATAAAAATTTGTGCGTTCGCACGAATTTTGGTATGATTACTTGTGCGTTCACACGCTACTGCCGTGTTACTCGTGCGTTCGCACAGATTTTGGCCTAGTTACCCGTACGTTCACACGGTATTGGTTCACACTTATTTTGGTCTGGTTACCCGTGCGCTCACACGGTACTGATATATTTTCCGTGTGTTCACACGGCACTGGTGTGGTACGCACACTTATGTTTTTAAAATATAATAAAAATGTTAATAAGAAAAACAAAATTATTAATTATTTATAAAAGAAAGTCATATTTTTCAAAGAAAAATAAATATGCTTTAGAAAAATTATTTTACATCAGTAGTAAAGTTATTTCCGTATATACAAATATTTCATTCAACAATGTATTTTTTTTCTCGTATATATATATATATATATATATATATATATATATATATATATATATATATATATATATATTAATAATATTTATAAATATATTTGAATCAATAGTAATGTTTTTTCCGTATTTAAAAATATTTGAATTAATAGTAAAGTTGTTTCTCTATATAAATATATGAATATTTAATCTTATTTTTTTCCCGAGGTTTCTAATAAATATTAGAAATGTAAATATTTTTGAATGAGAATCACAAATTTAGATGGGGGTTCTAATCATGTGCAAGTTCATTTATGAGGTTATCATGTGAATATTTTGTAAGTATTCCAATCATACATTTTTTTTTAAATAAAACATTGATGACTGTCTCAAAAGCATAATTGGATTTGCATTATTAAAATTTAAATACATTTGCATTATGAAATAACTTTAAATTGCTTTATAAATAAGACAAATATTATAGTATATATAAAGTGCATAGTACAATGATAAAAAGATTTTTTTAATAATAAAATGCATAAAAAATAGTCTTCAATTTATTGGTCCCCACATATGGCCATGCCCACACGCCATCATGTCTTTCTGTCTTTGTGTATAAGAAGTTGCTAGGTTTACTGTTGCAAAAGCAATATAAAAAGTATTTTAAAACTATTTTGAAAGTCTCAAGGTGATCTTGCGTATGGAAAAGAGATGTAGTCATATCACATATGGCTTAAAGGGAGGGTCCATGATTATAAATCTATAGAAGTTTTGGGGTGGAAAGTATGTGTCCAAAAATTTTAGTAGAAAGATTTCTATAGCATGATTAAAAAAACATTTACTTCTGAAGCACACGACAGTTATACGAAAGAGTTGTTCTACTGAATATTCTTTTGAAGCACACGATCGTTATAGTCAAGAGTTGTGTTACATAATAACGTTCAAAAAAAGTTACAAAATAAATGGTCCTTTAAAATATAGCAACGATTAAGAATGTTGTGGTCAACCACATAATTAGGTTGTGCAGATTAAATATTTTTCCTGGACATATAGGAAAATTTACAACGAATAATAAATGTGTACTCCCCATCATTATATGTTTTTTATTGATGAAAAAGCCAAGTTTCATAACTGATGTCATGTTAAAACAATGCAAGCATGTTGTAACAAAACAGAATGTATTTAAATAGCACGAAATAAGGGTTGTAGTATTCCTTGATTAGAGGATACACAAATGTAGCAATTTCACAAATATAACAATTACACAAAAGCCAGTGTTGTGAGGACTCGCTGCAGTTCTTGCATGTGGGTGTCTCTCCATGGCACAAGATACTTCTTATCATATGCTTCTTAAATTGTTTCCAGTTCTTACCATTTGTATGAACTCTTGAAGTCTCAACTGGAACTCCAATTTGCTCTGTTAATAGTAAACTGCTCTTAATTAACAACTGTAAATAGTATAATGCCCAAATTATGCATTTGTTACCAACAATGAACATCATACAAAAATAATACCTAGTGGCAGTTGATAATTAAGAAAGTCTGGCTTTTCATCAATTTAAAAAATTAACATTTTTGAACCAGACTTGCACCATTTTTATTGTATTTTATTTACTTATTATGAACATGCATATTCGGTGGTTATTTATTTCTCTTTTTTATGAACATATTCTATAGTTGTTGGATAACTAGGACAATCCTACAAATTCTTATGGCCTTAACAGAAATGCATGTTTCCTAAATTACCTTCCAAGGAACATTTTCCTTCCAACAACTCCAAGCTTTACTTAAGTGCTTCAATATGTTTTTGGCCATATTGTGCTTACTACCCTCTGTCATTCAGAAGACCATAACACCATAACATGAGTAAAATCAGAGAGATAAATGTAGAAGCCACTTGGAGAATGAATGAAATTAAAATATTGAAAAATTTGTTTGACAACCTCTAATTTTCCCAACTTTTTGCAATTTCGAATACCAGGATCAACCCGTGCTTTGCTGCTCTCAAGCTTCACACAAACCTTAGAGATCCTGACCGGGTCTTTCAATCCTCAGACCATGAAACGCAGCAACAACAACCACCGTGTCATTCCTGTTTTTCATCAAACACATGGAGGGCAAGCTTAAACATGCATTAAATCGGTAAACTGAAACACGAAAGTTATAGTCAGCTAAGATAGTTCACTGTGATTTACACTACAATCGATGTTCGAACACAAACTCATATGATATTCGACACCATTCAAGTGATTTGAAACAACAGCAGCAACGCGTAACAGATCAAACATACCTGTAGAAAAACAACAAACAACTTCCATCAGCTCGTTGGTTATGTTACAAAAGAAATGTTAATCAGTACCTCGAATTCAACAACATCTACCTTGAGCCATTGGTTATGTTTTGATGACGAAACTGCTGAGGCGGTTGCAGAAGCTTCTGTTCAGACATTCTTTGTGAATCCTGATATTGCAGAACATAAGATTGGAATAACAACAGAAAAAAGCATGAGATTAAGATTGGAATAACAACAGAAAAAAAACATGAGATACAAAACTGAGTGAGATATGATTATACTATGCTAATGATCCAAAGTGAAGAGAAAATTCCCAAATTCCCCAAAACTTGTTTCACGACGAATAAAAATCGAAAAAGTGAAAGAAAAAATTAAATTCAGATTAAAATAAAGCGATTTGAGTTGGGACAAACCTCGAATGTCTTGGATGTACATCTGAAAATCCTTTCGGGTCGAGCCACCAGAAGGATTCGTTATTGATATGCAAGATACACAAGATACATATAGTTTTCAACATTAAAGATACACAAAATAGCAATTATTCACTCATATAGTAGAACACACAATCTCTACCATCTATACCACCTATCAATAGTAGAACAACAACAACGAAAATGAAAAGTCGAAGAAGAAAAGAAAGTAGAACAACAACATCAGTAGCAGTAGTATGAAATTTAGTATCCATTTCAAAACGACAGGATGAACTATTTGAGAAAGCATGCTTAAGCCATAATAAACAAAATAAAAGATAAAACACATATCTGAGGAAATTACCCGTCACGGTGCCTTTTTTGCTTATTGTCTCTTACTACATCCTCAAAAATGAATGAAGAGAAAGAGAAAGAGAGGGAAAGAGAGAGAATAGAGAAACAGAATGAAGAGAAAGAGAAGAAGTAAGAGAGGAAAGAGAGAGAGAGAGAGAGAGAGAGAGAGAGAGAGAGAGAGAGAGAGAGAGAGAAGGAGGAAAGGACGAGGAGAGAGAGATTGTAAATTCTTTCAAATTATGAAATTCAAATTAAAGTAGATCTTGACAGAAGAGAAAAGAGTAAAAGTAGTTTAATTAGGACCAAGTGACATCATCAATCCATTCAAATCTAATGATCAAAGACAAAAAAACACCAACTATGTAATTGAAGTAGAAGTATATGGCATCATTAGTTGAAAAAAGTATTCTTTGAACCTAAAATGCCCTCATTTTGGTGATGTGTCGGAAGAAGGGCAAAGGTTAAAAAAGTGTTTTCATTGATACCAAATTTTCTTATATGGTAGATATATGTTTGTAAACGATGAAAGGGATGCTTTGAGAATTGAACTTGTAATAAAAGTTTTTTTTTTCTTTTTCTCTTTCATAAATAAAAATAAAAATCTATTGACATAAATAAATATATACATTAAAGAATATAATTTTATATTTAATTTGTTGAATTTGAATTCTATAAATTGTTGTATTTGTGTTCATTTTATTCAAATCGTTTTCCCTACAGTTTGTTCTATAACTAGCCATCCTAAAAAAATGAAGCAACTTGTTTGTCTTTGCATCATCATCTTGTGGGCATGGGGATTTCCGTGTTTGGAATGGATAATGGTTCTTCGGTCGGTGAAGTGTTTGGAATGGATAATGGTTCTTCGTTCAGTGATGCATACATCAAATGGAGGATGAAGTATGGAATCACATATGCAAATAGTTCCGAGGCGGTAAAACGTTTGCTGATATTCAAAGAGAATTATGACTTCATTGAAAAGTTTAACAGTGAAGGAAACCACTCCTACTGGCTTGGCTATGATGAATATTCTGATTTAACCAATGAAGAGATTCACGCTTTACATGGTGAGAGTCATGAGTATCGTGGGAATCGGAATCGAAATTCCCACTATACTCATGGCTCTCACCATGTAAAGCGTGAATCTCTTCATCGGTTAAATCAGAATATTCATCATCATAGCCAAGCCAATAAGAGTGGTTTCCTTCACTGTTAAACTTTTCAATGAAGTCATAATTCTCTTTGAATATCAGCAAACGTTTTACCGCCTTAGAATTATTCCAGATTATATAGACTGGAGAGAGCTGGGAGCGGTCACCTACGTTAAAGATAAAAAAGAATGTGGTAAATAAAATAACCCTATTTCTTATGTTAATTTTTTTGTAAGCTATTATGAAGCAAACCATAACTTGATATTTGTATCATATATTAATGTTTGTGTTGTAGGAGCTTGTTGGGCTTTTGCAACTGTGGCAGCAGTAGAAGGTATTTGGAAAATAAAGTATGGCATTCTGCTCGTATTATCAGAGCAATAGCTAATTGTCTCAAATTCCACAACGCCATGTCAGCCACATAGCAAAAATGTGGCTCACGCATAGGGTAGTGCCACATGTTTTTCTTTAAAAGGGAAAAGGTGCCCAGTTGTTAGGATTCTGAATTTCATCCATTTGAAGCATACTTTGAAGTGGTGGATAGGGCTGGCAATGAACTGAACTGTTAATATCTTATATTCTATTGTATATAGTATAGTTGTGTTAACCAATAATATAGTGCCACGTCAGCTTGTTAATTAGCTTAGCTATCACACATTAGAGATAAGATATAGATATTGTATAAATACTCTTGTAATCTATTTTCCAATCTAATGAATCTATCAGTTGTGAATCTGTTTCTTCTTCATGAACTTCTATGGTGATTATGCCACCATTAACATGGTATCAGAGCTTCTAAAGCTCTGGTAGCCATTTGGTTTCATCTATCGTTCCTTTTTCTATTGCGTTCTTGCTCGTTTTTTATTGAATTCTGCAAATTTTTCTTGTTTGCAATTCATTTTTTTTTTCAATCTTCAATCTTCGTTCCTTTTTCTGTTGCAATCGAATTCTTTATTCTAAGCTCCATTGATGGCATACCAGAGCTTCTCAGATTTCTCTACGAATTCTTCAAATCCATACTACTTGCATCCGAATGAAAATCCCTCTCTAGTTCTTGTTACTCCTCTTCTGGATGAAAAGAACTATCACACATGGGCTAGGTCAATGCATATTGCATTGATTTCGAAGAATAAAGAGAAGTTCATCGACGAAACTCTCCCAAAACCGCTGGTATCAGATATTCTTTATGCTCCTTGGATCCGTTGCAACACTATGGTTTTATCTTGGATTCATCGTTCTATCTCGAAGTCCATTGCTAAGTCGATTTTATGGATTGAAAGTGCCGTTGAAGTTTGGAGAAATCTGAAGATTCGATTCTCACAAGGTGACATCTTCCGCATTTCTGATATACAAGAGGATTTGTATAAGTTTCGTCAAGGTACTCTCGATGTTTCTAGCTATTTTACTCAGATGAATGTTATGTGGGATGAGTTAGAGGCATATCGACCTATTGCTGCTTGTTCTTGTGTTATTCAGTGTTCTTGTGGTGCTCTTGCATCGATTAAGAAATATCGAGAATAAGATTACGTAATACATTTTCTTAAGGGTTTGAATGAGAAATTTGCTCAATCTAAGACTCAAATTATGATGATGCAGCCTTTACCTGATATAGATAAGTTTTTTGCTCTTGTTATTCAACAAGAAATAGAGATAAATAGTTCTCAAAGCACTATCTCGAATAGCACTATCTCTGAGGATTCTACAGTTATGCATTTGAATTCTTCTTCTGGCAATAATCAGGACAAAACTGGTAGCAACCAATCCAGAGGAAAAAATGGTGGTTATGGTGTGGCCAAAGGACAAAACAGAGTGTGCACTCATTGTGGGAGGAGTAATCACACAATTGAAACTTGCTTCATTAAGTATGGATATCCACCTGGATTTAAAGGTAAAGGTAAATCCAATAATTCCATTGCAAATTCTCAGTCAGCTGCTTCTGTTGAAACAGGTCAGGGATCATCACAGCAGCATTCAACTCAGTCTATGGTTGGCTTCACTCAAGAGCAATATCAAAGCATCTTGGAATTACTCCAACAGTCCAAGCCCAATCCTAAAGCCAATTCCATTACCACCTCACCCTTTGTATTGAATTCACATTCTCAACATGAAAATGGTAAGAACCCTCACTTATGGATCCTTGATACAGGGGCCACTGACCATATTTCATGTGATTTGTCTTGTTTCACTTTACACACAAACATTGTTCCTATTCATGTTAGTCTACCTAATGGTTCTCATGTGACTGCTTCTATTTCTGGCAGCATTCATCTCTCTTCAGCCTTAGTTCTTCATAATGTTCTTTATATTCCAAGTTTTCATGTCAATTTAATTTCAATAGCCAAACTTGTGAAAAGTAATGACTGTATGGTTCATTTCACTGAAAATTCTTGCAATATTCTGCAGAATCATTCCAAGGAAATGATTGGTACAGCTAAGCTTCACAGAGGACTATATGTTCTTGATTCTTCTCAAAATAAACATGTTTGTAATACATCTGTACAAGATAACTCTTTTCTTTGGCATTTGAGATTAGGGCATATTTCTTCTATAGGGCTGCAACATGTATCCAAAAATTTTCCTTTCATTTCTTCCAAATATAATAATCATACTTTTCCATGTGATCCATGTCATTTTAGTAAACAAAAGAAATTATCTTTTCCTTATAGTGTTACCCAATCTACTTTCCCCTTTGAACTTTTACATGCTGATGTATGGGGACCCTTCTCAAATATTTCAATTCTAGGACACAAATATTTTCTAACTCTTGTGGATGATTAGAGTAGATATACTTGGGTCATTTTCTTAAAATCTAAAGACCAAACCAAACAAAGCATCATTCAATTCATAGCCTACATTGAAAATCATTTTAGCACTTCCTTAAAGTATTTTAGATCAGATAATGGGACTGAATTTCTTCCTCTATCTGATATTGTCTTAGCCAAAGGTGTTATTCACCAGAAATCTTGTGCCTACACACCCCAACAAAATGGGGTGGTAGAAAGGAAGCATCAGCATATTCTAAATGTAGCTAGGTTCCTCTATTTTCATTCACATATTCCTCTTAATATGTGGAATTTTTGTGTTGCTCATGCTGTTCACCTCATTAATAGACTTCCAACTCCCTTGTTAAATCTTAAAAGCCCTCATGAATTGTTATATCATCAACCTCCTTCTTTAATTCATTTGAAAGTGTTTGGATGTTTGAGCTATGCTGTGTCTAATCTCCCAAACAAAACAAAATTCTGTTAAAGAGCTAGAAAGGCAGTTTTTTTGGGTTTCAAAGATGGTACAAAAGGTTATGTCTTATATGACATTCAACATCATACAGTGTTTGTGTCTAGACATGCTTTTTTCTATGAAAACATTTATCCTTTTGATAATGATAAATCTCCTTCTCAACATCCTTCTACACATAATCCTATTAAGCCCAACCTTAGCCCTATTTCTTATGATGATCATGGTATATCTCATCAGTCTCATACCTCTACTAAATTATCTACCTTACCTGATGATAATACTTGTTCCTCTCCTTTATCCCCTCAGCAGTCTAGTCCTATTCCACATCAGTCTAGTCCTACTTCACAACAGTCTGCACAATTCAGACCTGATAACCCACAAAATATGCCTTTAAGTACACCTGCTACTTGTAGACAGCAGTCACAATCTCTTTTTCCTCAGTACTCTCAAAGTACTTCTTCTACCCCCAGTCCAACAAACATTAATTGTCCTGGTCCCACATTGTCTATAGAGCGATCCAATTCTTTGCATTCTTCTGGTCATGACAGTAATACTCCACCCAATACACATTCAAATAGTGTTGATCATAACAATAATGTTTTAAATACTCCTTCTCTCACTTCTCTTAGACATTCCACTCGAATTTCTAATCCTCCTAGTTACTTAGCTGTCTATCATTGTTATCATGCCAATAACATTCCATCTACTTCTCATACTTCTAATTCTACTGTCATATATCCCTTACCCTCTGTTCTTTCATATGACAAGTGTTCTCCTTATTACAAAAATTTTTGTTGTGCTATTTCTTCCATATCTGAACCAACCACATACAAACAAGCCATTAAACATGACTGTTGGGTTAAGGCCATGGATGTGGAGCTTAAAGCTCTTGCAGAGAATCAAACATGGACTGTGGTGGATCTGCCTAGTGGTAAGATACCTATTGGATGTCGTTGGGTTTATAAAGTGAAACACAAGGCTGATGGATCCATTGAAAGGTACAAGGCCAGATTAGTTGCAAAAGGTTATACTCAAATGGAAGGTATTGATTATTTTGACACTTTTTCCCCTGTTGCCAAGCTTACTACTGTTAGAGTCTTGCTTTCCCTTGCAGCTATTAAAGGTCGGCATCTAGAACAATTAGATGTCAATAATGCCTTTCTTCATGGGGACTTAAATGAAGAAGTATACATGAGTCTTCCTCCTGGCCTATCTGGTTTTGATTCATCTAAAGTTTGTAAGTTGCAAAAATCCCTATATGGCCTAAAACAAGCTAGTAGGCAGTGGTATTCAAAACTTTCTACCTTTTTTATTTCTCTTGGATATCATCAGTCTCAGGCAGATTATTCACTCTATGTTAAGCATGAAGATCCTCATTTCACTGCCCTTCTAGTATATGTTGATGATGTTGTGCTAGCAGGAAATTCCTTAGTTGAAATACAACATGTCAAGAACTTATTGAATCAGCAGTTTAAGATTAAAGATCTTGGTAAGCTCAGGTATTTTTTGGATTTTGAGATTGCTAAATCCACAAAGGGTATTTTCTTAAACTAAAGAAAATACACTCTTGAGCTTTTACAAGATGTTGGTGTCCTTGCTGATAAGCCTTCCTCAATTCCTTTTGACCCCAACATCAAGTTATCTGTTAGTGAAGGTGATCTCTTGGAAGATGCTTCATCTTATAGAAGATTGATTGGAAGACTCATTTATCTTACTAATTCAAGGCCTGATATATCATATGATGTCCAGCATTTGAATCAATTTATGGCACAACCTCGTCTCCCACATTTTCAGGCTGCTACTCGGGTTCTGAGGTATCTCAAGTCTATACCTGCTACTGGTATCTTATTTTCTGCCTCTAGTGATTTGAAACTCCTAGGTTTTACTGATTCATATTGGGCTCGATGCCCTGACACTAGGAAATCTATCACTGGATATTGTGTGATGTTAGGCAATTCATTATTCTGTTGGAAGTCAAAGAAACAACATACTGCATCAAGATCTTCAACAGAAGCTGAATATAGAACATTGGCTGCTATTACTTGTGAGGTTCAATGGTTGCAGTACATATTTCATGATCTTTTGGTTGAATTTTCTCAACCTGCTTCTATTTTCTGTGATAGCAAATCAGCCATTTATTTGGCTCATAATCCCACCTTTCATGAAAAAAGAAAACACATAGAGCTGGATTGTCATGTGGTTCGTGAAAGATTACAATCCAAACTGATTCATTTGCTTCCTATATCTACTCATGATCAGCTGGCTGACATGCTTACTAAACCTCTTCATTCTCCTGCTCTTCAGAGATCTTTATCCAAGTTAGGTCTTTGTAGCATCCAAAGTCCAACTTGAGGGGGGCTGTTAATATCTTATATTCTATTGTATATAGTATAGTTGTGTTAACCAATAATATAGTGCCACATCAGCTTGTTAATTAGCTTAGCTATCACACATTAGAGATAAGATATAGATATTGTATAAATACTCTTGTAATCTATTTTTCCAATCTAATGAAGAATTTACAGTTACAAATCCTAACTACTTTCTGTTACAACTTCTTCTCTATCAGTTGTGAATCTGTTTCTTCTTCATGAACTTCTATGGTGATTATGCCACCATTAACATGAACCAACTCGAAAATGGTTCAGAACTCGGTTCGACAATTAAATCGTTGAACTTGGTTCATGAATCAAATGAGCTGAATATGAACAAAAAAATATGTCTGTTAAATAAATGAGCTGAACTTGAATTATACATAACTCGACTCGTTAGGTTCATGAGTCAACTTGATTATATATAAGAATAATTATATTATCTTTAAGAGTAGGTTTAAAGATTTACCTCAAATCTTAATCCTATATTCTAGATTATTTACTACTTATGGCAGTAAAGTTGATAATTGCATTTAGAGTCGTCCTTGTTAGAGGCATTTTGACATTGTCTAAAATAACATCTGTGATGGAGGTTGCAAGTGGTGTAATCATTTTGTGATAAAAATGTCAATTTCTAGTAATTTTTTGGGTACTATTTGATTAAATTTGTAAGTTTCCTAAATATTTGATGAAGTTATGGATTTTTGAGACAAATTTAAACTTCAATTGAGTGTTTTTTGAATTATACTTTCATATGTATCTCTTGAAAGTTGTGTAGTTTTGGAATTAGTAGATAGTTGTGTAGTTTTTGAATTAGTATATTTTTGAAACAAAGTTATATTCCATACTCATAACTTTTATTTTATTTCAATATTTTCTTATTTAAAAAATATTAATTTAAATTTTCAAATATATAAAAATGAAATAAACTTTAAAAAATGACTTTTAAGCTCGTGAAGTAAGTAAGCTGAACCTAATGAGATGAACCTAACGAGATAAACCGAATTGCTCGTGAACTTTTAACGAGTCGAGTTTGAGCTGGAATAAAAGTCCGTATCGAACTCGAACCGAGATTTAACCTGAACTAATTCTTAACGAGTCGAGCTGAGCTAAGGCGGGTTCGACTCGACTCGACTCATTTCCATCCCTAGTGGTGGATCATCAAAGGATTCATCCCACATCAATTGTAAAATTTATTTGCATTCTTTTCTTTAATTTTTCCATGAATTTCCTAAGGATTAGTGGCTAATTTCTCTAGATTAAGTCTCTTTAGATGAATTTTCCCAAATTTGTGTTAACCATCTTATTTGTTTAGATCTACTCATTGTAATGATAAACCTCTTATGTTATCGATAATTTTACGTGTTTAATTATTTTTATAACTAGTGGGAAACCCGTGCGTCCGCACGGGTTCTGGTGTGGATCGCGGATATGTCATCAGTTTGGTTTTAAAATTTAAATAAAATAGAAAATATTTTAATTTAATTATAAAATAGGAAAAAAAAAGTAGTCAAAGATAAATATATAAATTAATTAAATCAATCATTGTTAAGAAATAATTTTAAACACCAATTTATAAAAAAAACAATTGTGCAAAATACACATATTTAAAAAAAAAACAAAATTGTTAGATATATAAATAAATAAAAAACAACACATTTTTCTCGTGTTTGGATTCATACATTATTTTAAATATATTTCTTTTATTTTCTTTAATAGTAAAAAAATGGAATAACCCGATAAAAAAATAATAATGGGTGTAGTTATAATACACCCAATAAAAAACAATCGTGCTAAAAACAATTGAAAATTAAAGTTATTTCATATAGAGTAGTAGTTATAATAATGGGTGTATAGATGAAATTAAAAGAGACAAAATAAAAATAGAAAAAATTAGAAAAAAAATAATTGAGATTAAACATATTTATTTTTGTTGTCTTTAATTGTAAAAATATATAATATCTTGTGCGTTCACAAGGTTTTTGGCCGCACCAGAACTCGTGCGTTCACACGAGTATCGCTGTAGATCGTGGAATTGTCACCAGTTTGTTAAACAAATTCAAACAAATTAGAAAATATCAAAATATTACTGGAAAAATTAAAAAATAAAACATAAAAAATGGACTGAAAAATAATTATATAAGTTTTTTAAAACAACTATTGTTAAGAATAACTATGAAACACATACTTTGTAAAAAAGCAATTGTGAAAATAGGAAAAAAAATGCTTTTTTTAGGGTTGATAGAGTTATAATAAAAAGGTTTATAAAGTTTGATAAATGAGACAAATAAATATTCAAAATTAGAATTAGTTGAAAATCAGTAGAAAACTAATTTTACTATAGTTTAAAATATAAAAAAATAAAAAGTCAGTAGTACAACTGACATAAGTTTTACATTTATTTTATTTAAATGTACAAAAAAAAAAAAATTTGTGCGTTCGCACGAATTTTGGAATGATTACCCGTGCGTTCACACGGTACTAGCGTGTTACTCGTGCGTTCGCACAAATTTTGGCCTGGTTACCCGTACATTCACACGGTATTGGTTCACACTTATTTTAGTATGGTTATCCGTGCGCTCACACGGTACTGATATATTATCCGTGCGTTCACACGGAACTGGTTTTGTTGGTTTGAAATTTTTCTTTGTTCTTTGATGGATTGATATGGGTTTTGAGTACCCGTTGTACTATCTTATCAAAGATAGCTTGCTTTAAGGAAAAAAACAAACTAATATTAATTGCTTGTATACTTATTTATTTTTAATAATTTAAGTGTTGATGTTCATTTTCTATTCGATATCCATTTATATTAGAGTCAAAAAATAATAAACTTTTTTATATAACTAAATGATGTAGAAACAATTGTTAGTTTTTCCCATTTTTCAAAAATGAACCCATAACAATTAATCCCATGACGCGTACAATTAATATATGGACTAGGCATGGCAACGGGGCAGGTCAGGGACGGTTTTTACCTCTTCAAACCCAAATCCGAATCCCCAAACAGCCCCCGTTCTCTGCCCCCAAACTCAAACGGGGATGGAGAATTAAAACCCAAACTCTTCCCAAACGGGGTCGGGTATCCCAGCCCCTCCACCATCTATTTAGTAAAATTAATTTTTTTAATAGAAACTAGTAAGATACCCGTGCTCCCGCACGGGTAAAATTATTTAATACAATATTAAATATGTTTAAATGTAAATTTGAACGTTATAAAATGTATTTATATATGTATTTAAATTTAAAATTAGTTATTAATTTTAAAATAAACAATGATTATATAAATATGATTGTAATTAAATACAAAGAGAAAAAAGAACTTGTAAAATAAAATAAAAAATTAATATTTGATAATAAGGATTTTATCTTTCAAATTAAGGTAATTATTGATTAAAATAAAATATGTATTGTTTTTTTAGTGACCTGTGAAATATAAAGTTTATTTGATAGATATTAAAATGTATTTATATACATATGTAAATTTGAAGTGAGTTATTTAATTATAAATTGAAAAATTATTATACAATCTCAATTGTATTAAATAATCATACAAAAAGAAGAAAAAAAAATCATAAGATGAATGAAAAACAAAAAAGAAAATTTTGATGCGATAATGACCCGTGAGATAAAAAAAATTATTTGATGCAATTTAAAATGTATTTAGATACAAATGCAAAATTTAAAATGATATACTTAATTGTAAAATGAACAATAATCATATAAATTAAATTGTATTAAATAATTATATAAAAAGAAAAAAAAAAGGAATCATGAGATGAAGAAAGAAAAAAATTAACATTTAATTTTGTCTCTCAAATTAATGGTAGATTAAAATAAAATAGATATTGTGTTGATAGTGACTTGTGAGATAAATAAATTTTTTATTTTATTAAAATTAAAAAAATAGATTTTTGGTATTTTTAGTGATAATAATTAAATAGAGAAAAAAATTAAAATAAAAGTGAGAAAGTGTGGGAAAAAGAAATGTGAGAGAGATTTGAAATTTGAATGAAGAGAGAGAGAATGAGTGTATGTAATATTTAATTGTGATTTTATTGGTAGAGATTGATAAATGAATGCCACTTGTCATGATATAATAGGAGTTGAGATTGAAAAAAAGTAAACATTAGTTGATTACTAAAATGTCCTTTTATTAGTGTAAATTATTTGTGATGAAAGGACAATTTTGAGAGTTCATACAATTGAATTATAATAGATAGATAGTAGATTTTATTTTTTTCCAAAATCAAATTAAGTTACAAATAATAAAATAAAACAATCTCAAATAATTTCATACATACATTTCAAATATTTTAAATAAATAATAAAAATTAAAATATAAAAACATTGACCACATATTTAATAGTCCAAATTAACAAAACTAAATAATATTGTACATGATGAAATAAACGGGGCGGATTCGGGGACGAGTTCGGGGTGGATACTAGTGTCCTCATTACCCGACTCATCCCCATATTTTTTAATCGAGAAAAATCCAAATCCGAATCTAAACCCAGTCAAAGCGGGTTTTCTGCGTCAACTTCGGGGCGGGTTCGGGTGGGTATGCGTGAATATGAGTTTTGTTGTCATGCCTAATCTGGACTCTAAATTTACATCTCTATTATCATATAATACAAATAATTTAAAAGTAAGAACAATTATTTTCATAAAAAATTTAAAAAGTAAAATATCTTAAAACTTTTTAAATAAAATTTTAAATTTGAAGCTTCTAGAAAAGAATCAAAATGCTAAAGAAGAAAAAAAGCACATGACTTGTTATATATTAAGGTTTGGAGACAGTTGTTTAACAATGAAGGAAACCACACTTAGTGGCCTGGCTATAATGAATATTCTGATTTAACCGATGAAGAGATTTACTAGTTACATGGTGAGAATGGTGAAAAACATTGGTAAAAATTGGGGTATGAAAAACATGTAGATAATATGACAGGCTAGTGGAGCTAAAGGTCATTGTGGGCTTGCTATAAATAAATGGAATAGCTTTATAATATGAAATTTCTCAAATCTGGGATTTCTTTGTTACTCCTAAGTAAAAGTTTAATCTATAAATTGTGGTATATGTGTTAATTTTATACTTTAATATCTCTTTCATTTCAAGCGTAATCGTTTTTGTTTTCATCTACTTTTTTTCCTCTGCATAGTAAAAGTAAATTTTCTGGATTTTACTTAATTCAAAAACCTATTTATTACGGTTTAATGCATAGCGCGTATAATGGACAGAAGCTTATTATAGGTAAATGACTCTTATTTTTTTTAATGAACTTTTATTGACTTTTTTTTATAATTAGTGAGAAATCCGTGCGTCCGCACGGGTTCTGGTGTGGATCGCGGATATGTCATCAGTTTGGTTTTAAAATTTAAATAAAATAGAAAATATGTTAATTTAATTATAAAATAGAAAAAAAAAGTATTCAAAGATAAATATATAAATTAATTAAATCAATCATTGTTAAGAACAAATTTTAAACACTAATTTAGAAAAAAAACAATTGTGCAAAATAGACATATTAAAAAAAACAAAATTGTTAGATATATAAATAAGTAAAAAATAACACATTTTTCTCGTGTTTGAATTCATACGTTATTTTAAATATATTTCTTTTATTTTCTTTAATTGTAAAAAAATGGAATAACCCGATAAAAAATTAATAATGGGTGTAGTTATAATACATCCAATAAAAAAACAATCGTGCTAAAAAATAATTAAAAATTAAAGTTATTTCATATAGAGTAGTAGTTATAATAATGGGTGTAGATGAAATTAAAAGAGACAAAATAAAAATAGAAAACATTAGAAAAAAAGTAATTGAGATTAAACATATTTATTTTTGTTGTCTTTAATTGTAAAAAAAAAATATAATATCTTGTGCGTTCACAAGGTTTTTGGCCGCACCAGAATTTGTGCGTTCACACGAGTATCGATGTGGACCGTGAAATTGTCACCAGTTTGTTATACAAATTCAAACAAATTAGAAAATATCAAAATATTACTGGAAAAAATAAAAAATAAAAAATGGACTGGAAGATAATTGTATACGTTTTTAAAACAACTATTGTTAAACAAGATATTTTGGAAGTTACAATTTTTGAAAGAGAGAGAGGCTCCAACCTCTCTCTAACTTTCTTGTTTACTGAGGTTCAGAAGCTCGTTTCCATGGCATGGACGACGGTTTCTCGTCGGATTAAAAGCCCCAATCTGGGCTGGTGGGATATTTTCCCTTACGGTAGGGGGCTGATAGGTAGAGATTTGGAAGGAGTAAGTTCTTTCTACATCTCTGACTTCCCTGACAGGACAAGGGCAAATGTTTTGTTCGAATTATTTGGATGCATCGGTAAGGTGGCGGATGTTCTCATCTCGCCGAGACGAAACAAACAAGGTAACCGATTTGGTTTTGCCAGATTTAGGGAGGTGGAAGATGTTAGAATCCTTGGTATTAAGTTGGACAACGTTCTCATTGGAGGTAAAAAAATCCATGCCAACCCTCTTAGATTTGAGAGGGGTATTGTTAAGGATATCAAGGTTCGTTCAGGTGGTTTTTTGGGAGGTGGACAAGGAGGAGCCACTGCTTTTATGGATAAAGGGGTGAGGTTCAAGAGATGAGGTTTGGGAAATCGTTCTTTCGCCGAAGTACTGGGTAAGAATAAGAAGGCTCAAGGTTCGCCGACTTGTGTTTTTAACTCAAGCATGGAAATGAAAGAAAGATTGAGTCACGCATTTGTGGGTTCCACTATCAGTCCGAGTATGTCTTTTAACATGCAGAGACATTTTGAGTCTGAGGGAGTCTTCACCATTAAGGTGACCCCTTTGGGATCAAAGTTGTGCTTGTTGAAGGAGTTGGAACCTGATACTATCAAGGATTTGATCGAAGGAGGATCCTCTTGGTGGAAGCAATGGTTTAGTTTTATTCGGCCGTGGAACGAAGAGGGCGTTGATGTGGACAGAGTTACATGGATAAGGGCGTTCGGCATTCCTTGCCACGCTTGGTGTATTGATTTCTTCGAGTGTATTGGTAACAGTTTGGGGGAATACGTTTGTTCTGATGTTAGCTCTGCTGAAGGGTCTCATTTGGACATAGCCAGGTTTATGGTTCGTGTTCCGGTGGATTTTCGCCTTCAGGATAGTATTACGGTCAAGATCGACGGGAAATCCTTTCTAATCAACCTCCGCGAAGATACTTATGGACCAGTATGAATTCCTCTCGTATCGGATGTTCAGAAGAAGGATGTTTCTTCTTCTTCTTCTTTTAAGTCGGAGGAGGGGTGGTTGAATGATGTAGCGGACCAGACGGAGGAGGGAGGGGACGTGGACGACGATTCGGTAGATGGTATGGATGAAGAGGTGAGGGATGCGGTCAATACTCAGAAGAAAGAGAGAGATGCGGTGGATGGACTCTTGGTCAACACTATTGGAACAGTCGTAAGGGAGAGGGTAGGATTTGATGTTCAGACGGCGTCAGGAGCCTTTGATAATGCAATGCTTTTGGAAAAAAGTATTTCTGCGAATTCCAAGGAGAATAAAGAAAAAGGCAACTTGCTTTTTCAACAAGGTAGCAGGTCCTCTGAGGAGTCTTTTGTGGGTTGTACTTTCGAGGGAAAAGATTATACTCAATCGCATGGGACCCACGACTTTGCTAAGAGGAGGAAGTATAAGAAAATGTGTTACGTGAATATGCATGGCCCACTTGGTATGCTGGGTGCGAATAAATCTAAAAAAGGATACAGAAGAGGGAATAAAAAGTGGAGGAATAAAAAATCTAAGACAATTGTTGAGCTTTCCAGGGAAGAGGAAAATATTGAGGACTCTCAGAGATCTCTTTTGTCTGTTTATCATGGGGACAATTCTAAGGAATCAGACATTATCAGATGCAATGACAGAATGTGGGGAAACCTTGAGTCTAATACAGGTAACAAACTTTGGGAGGCTTTCTTGAAACTGGGAGTGGTGGTAGGGGACAAGAAGGAAAATTTTAAGAAGATTATTAATGATATGGAGAAGGAGGAGAGAGGTAAAATTATAAGTTCGAAGGCGATAATTATAGACCGAAAATGACTATCGGTTCTTTTAACATTAGAGGGGGTGGAAGTTTGGTCAAGAGGAAGAGAATTAGAAACATCATCAAAAAGGGTGGAGCGGATATGTTTCTCATCCAAGAAACTAAATTAACATCGATGCCTAGCGAGATCGCGAAGAGTTTTTGGTCCAAGGAGGAGATTGGTTGGACTTTTTCAGGTTCCACAGGTTTTTCGGGAGGTTTAATTATTCTATGGAAGGTGGGAAGTGTAGAGGTTATTTGTAGCATTAGGGGTGAAGGTTATGTGGGTGTTAAAGTATTTTGGAGGGGCCACGTTTACTTCGTGGTCAACGTTTATTCTCCGTGCGACTTGGCTTCTAAAAGAGTCTTATGGAGAAAATTGTTAGACCTTAAAGCGTCCAATGGGGATGGCGAGTGGTGTATAGCTGGAGATTTCAATGCGGTAACTTCCTCTAGCGAAAGGAAGGGAAGGACAACGTTAGCTTGTAATTCCGATATGAGGGAGTTTACGGGGTTTGTTAGGGATAACGAGTTGGTGGATGTGGATTGTAAAGGGAAGAAATTCTCTTAGTATATTGGGGACGGATCTTCCATGAGCCGGATTGATCGTTTCTTATTGTCGGATGTGTTGATTCGTAGGTGGGAAGTGGTTGGTCAACTCATTGGGGATAGAGACATATCGGACCATTGCCCGGTGTGGTTGGTGTCGGATGCTTCGGATTGGGGTCCAAAACCGTTTAGAGTCAATAACGAATGATTTTATAATAAGGATTTCCTTGGCTTTGTGGAGAAAGAGTGGAAGTCTTTGGTAGTCGAGGGAAGAAGCGATTTTGTTATTAAGGAGAAGCTTAGACTACTTAAATGTAGCCTTCGTAGATGGAATCGTGAAGTTTTTGGCAAAATCGATCTTGACATTGAAGATTGTGTGAAGGTGATTAATGAGGGGGATGAGAGGGTGGATAGAGAAATGGGTTTATTATCGGAGGATTTCTTCATTGATCGCAAGGAGGTGCATAGTCGTTTTTGGTTAAACTTGAGGATTAAGGAGAACATTCTAATCCAAAAGTCTAGACTTAAATGGCTTAATGATGGGGATAATAATAGTAAATATTTTCATTGTGTGATGAAGGAAAGAAGAAGGAGGAATCATATCGGTCCGTTGAATACGGAAAGAGGAAAATTAGCATCGGTTAAGGAGGTTAAAGATGGAGTGTGGGAGCACTTTGCTTCTAAATTCAAAGAACCCGTGTTTAATAGACCTATCTTGGAGGGATTGCACTTTAATCACATTTCCCTTGAAGAGAGGGAAGTCATGGAGCGCCCGTTTTCGGAGGAGGAAATCAAAGAAGCGGTGTGGGGATGTGAAGGTTCAAAGAGTCCGGGTCCGGATGGTTATTCTTTTGCTTTTATTAGAAAGTGTTGGCACTTTCTTAAAGACGATTTCTTTAAATTCTTTAAGGACTTCCATAGAGGTGCTTTGTTATCTAAATCTATCGTTTCCTCTTTTTTGACTTTAATTCCTAAGCATGCGAATCCCTTGGATTTAGACGATTATAGACCCATTTGCCTTGTGGGTTGTCTTTACAAAGCACTTTCTAAACTGTTGGCGGCTAGGTTGAAGTGCGTATTGGATTCTATTATTTCGCCGTCTCAAAGCGCTTTTGTTCCGGGGAGACAATTGTTAGACGGGGTGTTGGTGGCTAATGAATTGGTTTATTATGCGAGTAAAGAGAATATCGGTTGCATTCTTTTCAAGGTGGACTTTGAGAAAGCGTACGACAAGGTGAGTTGGGACTTTCTTAGGTTCATGTTGAGGAAAATGGGGTTTGGGGAGCTTTGGTTGAGGTGGATGGAAGCTACTATTTTCAATAGTAAGATGTCCGTTTTGGTTAACGGAAGCCCTACTAAGGAGTTTTTGGTGGAAAGAGGTCTTAGACAAGGAGACCCTCTCTCGCCCTTTCTTTTTGTTTTGGTCGCGGAAGGTTTAACGAATTTAGTGAAGAAATCGGTGTCATTAGGAGAGTTCTAAGGGTTAAACGTGAAAGGCAAATGTTTTGTTGATATCCTTCAATTTGCGGATGACACACTTTTAATCGGAGATGGTAGTTGGAGTCATTTGTGGGCTATAAAATCGGTGCTTAGAGGTTTTGAGTTGGTGTCGGGCCTTGGTATTAATTTCCATAAGAGTAAACTCATTGGAATTAACGTCTCTCCTCATTTCGTGGAGGTCGGAGCTTTGTTTCTCTCTTGCCGTACGGAGAGTAAGGAATTTTTTTTCCTCAGTATCCCCATTGGTTTCAATCCTAGGAGAATTGCCACTTGGTCTTTCTTGGTGAAGAAGTTGGAAAAGCGTTTGCTTTGTTGGCAAGGTAGATTTTTAAGTTTTGGGGGAAGAATCACTCTTCTTAAGGCGGTGCTTAGTAGCCTTTCTATATTCTATCTTTCGTTCTACAAGATTCCGGGGAGAATTCGTAAAGAATTAGTGAAAATCCAAAGCGGTTTCTTGTGGGGTGGTTCGGAGGAGAGAAGAAGAACGCATTGGATTAGTTGGGATAAGATTTGATTACCTCTTGATAAGGGAGGCCTCAATTTGAAGAGAATTGAGGATTTTAATTATGCTCTTCTTCAAAAGTGGAGGTGGAGAATTTTAAATGGTTCGGAGGATCTTTGGTATAAAATTTTGTGAGCTCGCTACGGGGATATCAATTCGCAACTCTGTCGTGACGGTGGCCCCATTACCATTAGGAGCAATCAATCTATTTGGTGGAAGGATTTACTCTCTATTTCGAAGAATTTCCCTGAGGACATTTTTCTGAATAACAATTCCTTTGTTATCGGTAACGGCTTGGTGACTTCGTTTTGGCACGTCAATTGGATGGGTTTAGGAAGTCTGAAGTATCTTTATCCTCAATTATATTCCATCTCACGGTTGAAGGATGTTGCAGTGGCCGGCATGGGCGGTTGGTCCAACGGAGACTGGAAATGGGGAGACCTTGGTCTTGTTGGTTCCTGTTTTACTAATGTTTTTTATGCAGGTAATGTTATGACCAGGAGCAGGGTTCAGGTGGACTTCATGGGAACTTCATGGGAACTTTTGTCCCGTGTGATGAATCGGACAGTGCTGACAGGTTTAGTGTGCAGGTGGGCGGTTCCGCTGATGCTTTTTACTCTAATGTTGTTACGGCTGGTTCAGTTCCAGATCCTGTTCTAGTTGATGAACTTGTCAACTTTGGGAACTGGAGGATATCGCAGGAGGATTCGACGCATAATTATGGTTCAGTTTTACCTGCGGCTGGTGGTGAGGTTGATGACAACTCAGGTACTGTCACGGCAGGTAGGGAGGTTGATACGGCAGGTTCAGTTCCAGTTGATGAACTTGGCAACTTTGGGAACCTGAGGTAATCACAAGAGGAACCGGCGCATTATTCTGGTTCAGTTTTTTCTGCGGCTGGTAGTGAGGTTGTTGACAGCTCAGGTACTGTCACGGCTGGTATGGAGGCAGATGTTTTTGATTTGTTATCATGCTTAGCCTTTCGCAGTCCTAAGCCTTGCGAGAAGGATGGTTTGTTGTGGCTGCCCAACGCCGATAATACTTTCACAGTTAGATCTATGTATAGTATCACGAATGCTTTTAGGATTCCTTACGGTCTGCCGTTGAAGAATGATAGAGCTTTGGGATTGGTTTGGAAAGTGGCGGTTCCTCATAAAGTTAAAGCTTTCGATTGGAGGGTTTTCTTAAATAGACTTCCGACAAGGGATTTGCTTTTGGATAGAGGTATTATTTCTACTGCTGCAAATTCTAGTTGTGTGTTCTGTGCTGCAGCTTCTGAAAACTTACCCCATGTGTTGGAAAATTGTCCGGTGGTTGCTTTGGTTTGGAAAGAAGTGGCCGAATGGATCAGTTTCTCGGGCTCGGAAAGCTTTGATTTGAAGGGGAGTTTTTTAGATTGGCTTAGTTTTGGCAAGTCTAAGAATTTGGATCCGGGTAGAGAAGGTAGTATTTGGTTAGCGGTTACTTGGACCATTTGGAACACTAGGAATGGAGTCTTATTCCGGAACACTACTTGGAATATCGTGGACATTGTGTGGTCGATTAAATTTACCGATGTTATATTTAGCTTAAGTCGCATTTGGTAGGTAATCTCTTTGGCTTGTCGAGGCCTTATTCGACTTTTGTAAATTGGTTTGGAGTACCCATTGTACTCCCTTCAATTAATTACTTGCTTATTAAAAAAAACAACTATTGTTAAGAATAACTATGAAACACATACTTTGTAAAAAAAGAATTGTGAAAATAGGAAAAAAACTGCTTTTTTTAGGGTTGATAGAGTTATAATAAAAATGTTTATAAAGTTTGATAAATGAGACAAATAAATATCCAAAATTAGAAATAGTTGAAAATCAGGAGAAAACTAATTTTACTATGGTTTAAAATATAAAAAAAAAAGTCAGTAGTACAACTGACATAAGTTTTACATTTATTTTATTTAAATGTACAAAAATAAATAAAACTTTGTGCGTTCGCACGAATTTTGGTATGATTATTTATGCGTTCACACAGTACTGGCGTGTTACTCGTGCGTTCGCATAGATTTTGGCCTGATTACCCGTACGTTCACACGGTATTGGTTCACACTTATTTTGGTCTGGTTACCCGTGCGCTCACACGGTACTGATATATTATCCATGCGTTCACACTGCACTGGTGTGGTACGCACACTTATGTTTTTAAAATATAATAAAAATGTTAATAAGAAAAACAAAATTATTAATTATTTATAAAAGAAATTCTTATTTTTCAAAGAAAAATAAAAATGCTTCAGAAAAATTATTTTACATCAGTAGTAAAGTTATTTCCGTATATACAAATATTTAATTCAACAATGTATTTTTTTCTCGTATATATATATATATATATATATATATATATATATATATATATATATATATATATATATATATATATATATATTTTTTAATTTTATTAATATTTATAAAAATATTTGAATTAATAATAATGTTTTTTCTGTATTTAAAAATATTTGAATTAATAGTAAAGTTGTTCCTCTATATAAATATATAAATTTTAATCTTATTTTTTTCCTGGAGGTTTCTAATAAATATTAGAAATGTAAATATTTTTGAATGAGAATCACAAATTTAGATGAGGGTTCTAATTATGTGCAAGTTCATTTATGAGGTTATCATGTGAATATTTTGTAAGTATTCCAATCATACATTTTTTTTAAAAATAAAACATTGATGACTGTCTCAAAAGCATAATTGGATTTGCATTATTAAAATTTAAATACATTTGCATTATGAAATAACTTTAAATTGCTTTATAAATAAGACAAATATTATAGTATATATAAAGTGCATAGTACAATGATAAAAAAAGTTTTTTAATAATAAAATGCATAAAAAATAGTCTTCAATTTAGTGGTCTCCACATATGGCCATGCCCACACGCCATCATGTCTTTCTGTCTTTGTGTATAGGAAGTTGGTAGGTTTACTGTTGCAAAAGCACTATAAAAAGTATTTTAAAACTATTTTGAAAGTCTCAAGGTGATCTTGCGTATGGAAAAGAGGCGTAGTCATATCACATATGGTTTAAAGGGAGGGTCCATGATTATAAATCCATAGAAGTTTTGGTGGTGGAAAGTATGTGTCCAAAAATTTTAGTAGAAACATTTCAATAGCATGATTAAAAAAATCATTTACTTCTTAAGCACACGACAGTTATACGAAAGAGTTGTGCTACTGAAAATTCTTTTGAAGCGCACGATCGTTATAGTCAAGAGTTGTGTTGCATAATAAAGTTAAAAAAAGTTACAAATAAATGGTCCTTTAAAATATAGCAACGATTAAGAATGTTGTGGTCAACCACATAATTAGGTTGTGCGGATTAAATATTTTTCCTGGACATATAGGAAAATTTACAACGAATAATAAATGTGTACTCCCCATCATTATATGTTTTTTATTGATGAAAAAGCCAAGTTTCATAACTGATGCCATGTTAAAACAATGCAAGCAGGTTGTAACAAAACAGAATGTATTTAAATAGCACGAAATAAGGGTTGTAGTATTCCTTGATTAGAGGATACACAAATATAGCAATTTCACAAATATAACAATTACGCAAAAGTCAGTGTTGCGAAGACTCGCTGCAGTTCTTGCATGTGGGTGTCTCCCCATGGCACAAGATACTTCTTAGCATATGCTTCTTAAATTGTTTCCAGTTCTTACCATTTGTATGAACTCTTGAAGTCTCAACTGGAACTCCAATTTGCTCTGTTAATAGTAAACTACTCTTAATTAACAACTGTAAATAGTACAATGCCCAAATTATGCATTTGTTACCAACAATGAATATCATACAAAAATATTACCTAGTGGCAGTTGATAATTAAGAAAGTCTGGCTTTTCATCAATTTAAAAAAATAACATTTTTGAACCAGACTTGCACCATTTTTATTGTATTTTATTTACTTATTATGAACATGCATATACGGTGGTTATTTATTTCTCTTTTCTATGAACATATTCTATTGTTGTTGGATAACTAGGACAATCATACAAATTCTTATGGCCTTAACAGAAATGCATGTTTCCTAAATTACCTTCCAAGGAACATTTTCCTTCCAACAACTCCAAGCTTTACTTAAGTGCTTCAATATGTTTTTGGCCGTATTGTGCTTACTACCCTCTGTCATTCAGGAGACCATAACACCATAGCATGAGTAAAATCAGAGAGATAACTGCATAAGCCACTTAGAGAATGAATGAAATTAAAAAATTGAAAAATTTGTTTGACAACCTCTAATTTTCCCAACTTCTCGCAATTTCGAATACCGGGATCAACCCGTGCTCTGCTGCTCTCAAGCTTCACACAAACCTTAGAGATCCTGACCGGGTCTTTCAATCCTCAGACCATGAAACGCAGCAACAGCAACCACCGTGTCATTCTTGCTTTTCATCAAACTTATGGAAGGCAAGCTCAAACATGCATTAAATCGGTAAACTGAAACACGAAAGTTATAGTCAGCTAATATAGTTCACTGTGATTTACACTGCAATCGATGTTCGAACACAAACTCATGTGATATTCGACACCATTCAACCGATTTGAAACAACAGCAGCAACGCGTAACAGATCGAACACACCTGTAGCAAAACAACAAACAACTTCCATCAGCTCGTTGGTTATGTTACAAAAGAAATGTTAATCAGTACCTCAAATTCAACAACATCTACCTTGGGCCATTGGTTATGTTTTGACGACGAAACTGCTGAGGCGGTTGCCGAAGCTTCTGTTCAGACATTCTTTGTGAATCCTGATATTGCAGAACATAAGATTGGAATAACAACAGAAAAAAGCATGAGATTAAGATTGGAATAACAACAGAAAAAAAGCATGAGAAACAAAACTGAGTGAGATATGATTATACTATGCTAATGATCCAAAGTGAAGAGAAAATTCCCAAATTCCCCAAAACTTGTTTCACGACGAATAAAAATCGAAAACGTGAAAGAAAAAATTAAATTCAGATTAAAATAAAGCGATTTGAGTTGGGACAAACCTCGAATGTCGTGGATGTACATCTGAAAATACTTTCGGGTCGAGCCACCAGAAGGATTCGTCATTGATATGCAAGATACACAAGATACATATAGTTTTCAACATTAAAGATACACAAAATAGCAATTCTTCACTCATATAGTAGAACACACAACCTCTACCATCTATACCACCTGTCAATAGTAGAACAACAACAACGAAAATGAAAAGACGAAGAAGAAAAGAAAGTAGAACAACAACATCAGTAGCAGTAGTATGAAATTTAGTATCCATTTCAAAACGACAGGATGAACTATTTGAGAAAGCATGCTTAAGCCATAATAAACAATATAAAAGATAAAACACATATCTGAGGAAATTACCCGTCATGGTGTCGTTTTTGCTTATTGTCTCTTACTACATCCTCCAAAATGAATGAAGAGAAAGAGAAAGAGAGGGAAAGAGAGAGAAGAGAGAAACAGAATGAAGAGAAAGAGAAGAAGTAAGAGAGGAAAGAGAGAGAGAGAGAGAGAGAGAGAGAGAGAGAGAGAGAGAGAGAGAGATAGAGACAGAGAGGAAAGGACGAGGAGAGAGAGATTGTAAATTCTTTCAAATTATGAAATTCAAATTAAAGTAGATCTTGATAGAAGAGAAAAGAGTAAAAATAGTTTAATTAGGGCCAAGTGACATCATCAATCCATTCAAATCTAATGATCAAAGACAAAAAAACACCAACTATGTAATTGAAGTAGAAGTATATGGCATCATTAGTTGAAAAAAGTATTTTTTGGACATAAAATGCCCTCATTTTGGTGATGTGTCGGAAGAAGGGCAAAGGTTAAAAAAGTGTTTTCATTGATACCAAATTTTCTTATATGGTAGTAATTTGTTTGTAAACGATGAAATGGATGCTTTGAGGATTGAACTTGTAATAAAAGTTTTTTTTTCTTTTTCTCTTTCATAAATAAAAATAAAAATCTATTGACATAAATAAATATATACATTAAAGAATATAATTTTATTTTTAATTTGCTGAATTTGAATTCTATAAATTGTTGTATTTGTGTTCATTTTATTCAAATCGTTTTCCCTACATTTTGTTCTATAACTAGCCATCCTAAAAAAATGAAGCAACTTGTTTGTCTTTGCATCATCATCTTGTGGCCATGGGGATTTCCAAGTGTGTTTGGAATGGATATGGTTCTTCGGTCGGTGAAGTGTTTGGAATGGATAATGGTTCTTCGTTCGGTGATGCATACATCAAATGGAAGATGAAGTATGGAATCACATATGCAAATAGTTCTGAGGCAGTAAAACGTTTACTGATATTCAAAGAGAATTATGACTTCATTGAAAAGTTTAACAGTAAAGGAAACTACTCCTACTGGCTTGGCTATGATGAATATTCTGATTTAACCAATGAAGAGATGCACACCTTACATGGTGAGAGTCATGAGTATCGTGGGAATCGGAATCGATATTCCCACTATACTCATGACTCTCACCATGTAAAGCGGGAATCTCTTCATCGGTTAAATCAGATTATATAGACTGGAGAGAGCTGGGAACGGTCACCTACGTTAAAGATCAAAAAGAATGTGGTAAATAAAATAACCTTATTTCTTATGTTAATTTTTTTGTAAGCTATTATGAAGCAAACCATAACTTGAGATTTGTATCATATATTAATGTTTGTGTTGTAGGAGCTTGTTGGGCTTTTGCAACTGTGGCAACACTAGAAGGTATTTGGAAAATAAAGTATGGCGTTATGCCCGTATTATCAGAGCAACAGCTAATTGTGTAGTTTTTGAATTAGTAGATTTTTGAAACAAAGTTAATATCCATACTCATAAATTTTATTTTATTTCAATATTTACTTATTTAAAAAATATTAATTTAAATTTTCAAATATATAAAAATGAAATAAACTTTAAAAAATGACTTTTAAGCTGGAATAAAAGTTTGTATCGAACTCAAACCGAGATTTGAGTTGAACTAATTCTTAACGAGTCGAGCTGAGCTAAGGCGAGTTCGACTCGACTCGACTCATTTCCAGCCCTAGTGGTGGATCATCAAAGGATTCATTCCACATCAATTGTAAAATTTATTTGCATTCTTTTCTTTAATTTTTCCATGAATTTCCTAAGGATTAGTGGCTAATTTCTCTAGATTAAGTCTCTTTAGATGAATTTTCCCAAATTTGTGTTAACCATCTTATTTGTTTAGATCTACTCATTGTAATGATAAACCTCTTATGTTATCAATAATTTTACGTGTTTAATTATTTTTATAATTAGTGGGAAACCCGTGCGTCCGCACGGGTTCTGGTGTGGATCGCGGATATGTCATCAGTTTGGTTTTAAAATTTAAATAAAATAGAAAATATTTTAATTTAATTATAAAATAGGAAAAAAAAAGTAGTCAAAGATAAATATATAAATTAATTAAATCAATCATTATTAAGAAATAATTTTAAACACCAATTTAGAAAAAAACAATTGTGCAAAATAGACATATTTAAAAAAAAACAAAATTGTTAGATATATAAATAAATAAAAAACAACACATTTTTCTCTTGTTTGGATTCATACATTATTTTAAATATATTTTTTTTTATTTTCTTTAATTGTAAAAAAATGGAATAACCCGATAAAAAATTAATAATGCGTGTAGTTATAATACACCCAATAAAAAACAATCTTGCTAAAAACAATTAAAAATTAAAGTTATTTCATATAGAATAGTAGTTATAATAATGGGTGTATAGATGAAATTAAAAGAGACAAAATAAAAATAGAAAAAAAGTAATTGAGATTAAACATATTTATTTTTGTTGTCTTTAATTGTAAAAAAATATAATATCTTGTGCTTTTCACAAGGTTTTTGGCCACACCAGAACTCGTGCGTTCACACGAGTATCGCTGTGGACCGTGGAATTGTCACCAGTTTGTTATACAAATTCAAACAAATTAGAAAATATATAAATATTATCGGAAAAAATAAAAACTAAAAATTAAAAACTAAAAAATAAAAAATGGACTGGAAAATAATTATATAAGTTTTTTAAAACAACTATTGTTAAGAATAATTATGAAACACATACTTTGTAAAAAAACAATTGTGAAAATAGGAAAAAAAATTGCTTTTTTTAGGATTGATAGAGTTATAATAAAACAGTTTATAAAGTTTGATAAATGAGACAAATAAATATCCAAAATTAGAATTAGTTGAAAATCAGTAGAAAACTAATTTTACTATGGTTTAAAATATAAAAAAAAAATAAAAAGTCAGTAGTACAACTGACATAAGTTTTACATTTATTTTATTTAAATATACAAAAAAAATAAAAATTTGTGCGTTCGCACGAATTTTGGAATGATTACCCGTGCGTTTACACGGTACTAGCGTGTTACTCGTGCGTTCGCACAGATTTTGGCCTGGTTACCCGTACATTCACACGGTATTGGTTCACACTTATTTTGGTCTGGTTACCCGTGCGCTCACACGGTACTGATATATTATCCGTGTGTTCAAACGGTACTGGTGTGGTACGCACGCTTATGTTTTTAAAATATAATAAAAATGTTAATACGAAAAACAAAATTATTAATTATTTATAAAAGAAAGTCATATTTTCAAAGAAAAATAAAAATGCTTTAGAAAAATTATTTTACATCAGTAGTAAAGTTATTTCCGTATATACAAATATTTCATTCAACAATGTATTTTTTTTCTCGTATATAAATGTTTTTTTTTATTTTAATAATATTTATGAAAATATTTGAATCAATAGTAATATTTTTTCCGTATTTAAAAATATTTGAATTAATAGTAAAGTTGTTCCTCTATATAAATATATGAATATTTAATCTTATTTTTTTTCCTGGAGGTTTCTAATAAATATTAGAAATGTAAATATTTTTGAATGAGAATCACAAATTTAGATGGGGATTCCAATCATGCGCAAGTTCATTTATGAGGTTATCATGTGAATATTTTGTGAGTATTTCAATCATACATTTTTTATTAAATAAAACATTGATGACTGTCTCAAAAGCATAATTGGATTTGCATTATTAAAATTTAAATACATTTGCATTATGAAATAATTTTAAATTGCTTTATAAATAAGACAAATATTATAGTATATATAAAATGCATAGTACAATGATAAAAAGAGTTTTTTAATAATAAAATGCATAAAAAAATAGTCTTCAATTTAGTGGTCCCCACATATGGCCATGCCCACACGCCATCATGTCTTTCTGCCATCATGTCTTTCTGTCTTTGTGTATAGGAAGTTGGTAGGTTTACTGTTGCAAAAGCAATATAAAAAGTATTTTAAAACTATTTTGAAAGTCTCAAGGTGATCTTGCGTATGGAAAAGAGGTGTAGTCATATCACATATGGTTTAAAGAGAAGGTCCATGATTATAAATCCATAGAAGTTTTGGGGTGGAAAGTATGTGTCCAAAATTTTTAGTTAAAAGATTTCAACAGCATGATTAAAAAAATCATTTACTTCTGAAGCACACGACAGTTATACGAAAGAGTTGTGCTACTGAAAATTCTTTTGAAGCACACGGTCGTTATATTCAAGAGTCGTGTTGCATAATAACGTTAAAAAAATGTTACAAAATAAATGGTCCTTTAAAATATAGAATCGATTAAGAATGTTGTGGTCAACCACATAATTAGGTTGTGCAGATTAAATATTTTTCCTGGACATATACGAAAATTTACAACGAATAATAAATGTGTACTCCCCATCATTATATGTTTTTTATTGATGAAAAAGCCAAGTTTCATAACTGATGCCATGTTAAAACAATGCAAGCAGGTTGTAACAAAACATAATGTATTTAAATAGCATGAAATAAGGGTTGTAGTATTCCTTGATTAGAGGATACACAAATATAGCAATTTCACAAATATAAAAATTACACAAAAGCCAGTGTTGCAAGGACTCGCTGCAGTTCTTGCATGTGGGTGTCTCCCCATGGCACAAGATACTTCTTAGCATATGCTTCTTAAATTGTTTTCAGTTCTTACCATTTGTATGAACTCTTGAAGTCTCAACTGGAACTCCAATTTGCTCTGTTAATAGTAAACTGCTCTTAATTAACAACTGTAAATAATACAATGCCCAAATTATGCATTTGTTACCAACAATGAACATCATACAAAAATAATACCTAGTGGCAGTTGATAATTAAGAAAGTCTGGCTTTTCATCAATTTAAAAAAATAACATTTTTGAACTAGACTTGCACTATTTTTATTGTATTTTATTTACTTATTAAGAGCATGCATATACGGTGGTTGTTTATTTCTCTTTTCTATGAACATATTCTATAGTTGTTGGATATCTAGGACAATCCTACAAATTCTTATGGCCTTAACAGAAACGCATGTTTCCGAAATTACCTTCCAAGGAACATTTTCCTTCCAACAACTCCAAGCTTTACTTAAGTGCTTCAATATGTTTTTGGCCATATTGTGTTTACTACCCTCTGTCATTCAGGAGACCATAACACCATAACATGAGTAAAATCAGAGAGATAAATGCAGAAGCCACTTGGAGAATGAATGAAATAAAGAAATTGAAAAATTTGTTTGACAACCTCTAATTTTCCCTACTTCTCGCAATTTCGAATACCGGGATCAACCCGTGCTCTGCTGCTCTCAAGCTTCACATAAACCTTAGAGATCCTGACCAGGTCTTTCAATCCTCAGACCATGAAACGCAGCAACAACAACCACCGTTTCATTCCTGTTTTTCATCAAACACATGGAGAATAAAAACCGAAAACGTGAAAGAAAAAATTAAATTCTGATTAAAATAAAGCGATTTGAGTTGGGATAAACTTCGAATGTCGTGGATGTACATCTAAAAATCCTTTGACTGAAAATCCTTTCGTGTCGAGCCACCACAAGGCTTCGTCATTGATATGCAAGATACACAAGATACATATAGTATTCAACATTAAAGATACACAAAATAGCAATTATTCCCTCATATAGTAGAACACACAACCTCTACCATCTATACCACCTGTCAATAGTAGAACAACAACAACGAAAATGGAAAGACGAAGAAGAAAAGAAAGTAGAACAACAACATCAGTAGCAGTAGGATGAAATTTAGTATCCATTTCAAAACGATGGGATGAACTATTTGAGAAAGCATGCTTAAGCCATAATAAACAAAATAAAAGATAAAACACATATCTGAGGAAATTATCCGTCACGGTGCCTTTTTTGCTTATTGTCTCTTATTACATCCTCCAAAATGAATGAAGAGAAAGAGAATAGGGGGAATGAGAGAGAGAAGAGAGAAACAGAATGAAGAGAAGGAGAAAAAGTAAGAGAGGGAAGAGAGAGAGAGAGAGAGAGAGAGAGAGAGAGAGAGAGAGAGAGAGAGAGGAAAGGACGAGGAGACAGAGATTGTAAATTCTTTCAAATTATGAAATTCAAATTAAATTAGATCTTAATAGAAGAGAAAAGAGTAAAAGTAGTTTAATTAGGACCAAGTGACATCATCAATCCATTCAAATCTAATGATCAAAGACAAAAAAAACACCAACTATGTAATTGAAGTAGAAGTATATGACATCATTAGTTGGAAAAAGTATTTTTTGGACATAAAATGCCCTCATTTTGGTGATGTGTCGGAAGAATGGCAAAGGTTAAAAAAGTGTTTTCATTGGTACCAAATTTTCTTATATGGTAGATATTTGTTTGTAAACGATGAAAGGGATGCTTTGAAAATTGAACTTGTAATAAAAGTATTTTCTTCTTTTTCTCTTTCATAAATAAAAATTAAAATCTATTGACATAAATAAATATATACATTAAAGAATATAATTTTATTTTTAATTTGTTGAATTTGAATTCTATAAATTGTTGTATTTGTGTTCATTTTATTCAAATCGTTTTCCCTACATTTTGTTCTATAACTAGCCATACTAAACAAATGAAGCAACTTGTTTGTCTTTGCATCATCATCTTGTGGCCATGGGGATTTCCAAGTGTGTTTGGAATGGATAATGGTTCTTCGGTCGGTGAAGTGTTTGGAATGGATAATGGTTCTTTGTTCGGTGATGCATACATCCAATGGAGGATGAATTATGGAATCACATATGCAAATAGTTCTGAGGCGGTAAAATGTTTGCTGATATTCAAAGAGAATTATGACTTCATTGAAAAGTTTAGCAGTGAAGGAAACCACTCTTACTGGCTTGACTATGATGAATATTCTGATTTAAACGATGAAGAGATTCACGCTTTACATCGTGACACTCATGAGTATCGTGAGAATCGAAATCGAACTCGTCTGTGAAATTCCCACGATACTCATGACTCTCACTATGTAAAGCTTGAATCTCTTCATCGGTAAAATCAGAATATTCATCATAGTCAAGCCAGTAAGAGTGGTTTCCTTCATTGTTAAACTTTTCAATGAAGTCATAATTCTCTTTGAATATCAGCAAACGATTTACCGCATCGGAATCATTCCAGATTATATAGACTGGAGAGAGCTAGGAGCGGTCACCTACGTTAAAGATCAAAAAGAATGTGGTAAATAAAATAACCCTATTTCTTATGCTAATTTTTTTGTAAGTTATTATGAAGCAAACCATAACTTGAGATTTGTATCATATATTAATGTTTGTGTTGTAGGAGCTTGTTGGGCTTTTGCAACTGTGGCAGCAGTAGAAGGTATTTGGAAAATAAAGTATTGGGTTCTGCCCGTATTATCAGAGCAACAGCTAATTGTGTAGTTTTTGAATTAGTAGATTTTTGAAACAAAGTTAAATTCCATACTCATAACTTTTATTTTATTTCAATATTTACTTATTTAAAAAATATTAATTTAAATTTTCGAATATATAAAAATGAAATAAACTTTAAAAAATGGCTTTTAAGCTGGAATAAAAGTTCGTATCGAACTCGAACCGAGATTTGAGCTGAACTAATTCTTAACGAGTCGAGCTGAGCTAAGGCGAGTTCGACTCGACTCGACTCATTTCCAGCCCTAGTGGTGGATCATCAAAGGATTCATTCCACATCAATTGTAAAATTTATTTGCATTCTTTTCTTTAATTTTTCCATGAATTTCCTAAGGATTAGGGGCTAATTTCTCTAGATTAAGTCTCTTTAGATGAATTTTTCCAAATTTGTGTTAACCATCTTATTTGTTTTGATCAACTCATTGTAATGATAAACCTCTTATGTTATCAATAATTTTACGTGTTTAATTATTTTTATAACTAGTGGGAAACCCGTGCGTCCGCACGGGTTCTGGTGTGGATCGCGGATATGTCATCAGTTTGGTTTTAAAATTTAAATAAAATAGAAAATATTTTAATTTAATTATAAAATAGGAAAAAAAAAAGTAGTAAAAGATAAATATATAAATTAATTAAATCAATCATTATTAAGAAATAATTTTAAACACCAATTTAGATAAAAAAAACAATTGTGCAAAATAGACATATTTAAAAAAAAACAAAATTGTTAGATATATAAATAAATAAAAAAACAACACATTTTTCTCGTGTTTGGATTCATACGTTATTTTAAATATATTTCTTTTATTTTCTTTATTGTAAAAAAATGGAATGACCAGATAAAAAATTAATAATGGGTGTAGTTATAATACACCCAATAAAAAACAATCGTGCTAAAAATAATTAAAAATTAAAGTTATTTCATATAGAGTAGTAGTTATAATAATGGGTGTATAGATGAAATTAAAAGAGACAAAATAAAAATAGAAAAAATTAGAAAAAAAGTAATTGAGAATAAACATATTTATTTTTGTTGTCTTTAATTGTAAAAAAATATAATATCTTGTGCTTTTCACAAGGTTTTTGGCCGCACCAGAACTCGTGCGTTCACACGAGTATCGTTGTGGACCGTGGAATTGTCACCGGTTTGTTATACAAATTCAAACAAATTAGAAAATATCAAAATATTACTGGAAAAATTAAAAACTAAAAAATAAAAAATGGACTGGAAAATAATTATATAAGTTTTTTAAAACAACTATTGTTAAGAATAACTATGAAACACATACTTTGTAAAAAAAACAATTGTGAAAATAGGAAAAAAAACTGCTTTTTTTAGGGTTGATAGAGTTATAATAAAAAGGTTTACAAAGTTTGATAAATGGGACAAATAAATATCCAAAATTAGAATTAGTTGAAAATCAGTAGAAAACTAATTTTACTATGGTTTAAAAAATAAAAAAATAAAAAGTCAGTAGTACAACTGACATAAGTTTTACATTTATTTTATTTAAATATACAAAAAATTAATAATAATTTGTGCGTTCGCACAAATTTTGGAATGATTACCCATGCGTTTACACGGTACTAGCGTGTTACTCGTGCGTTCGCACAGATTTTGGCCTGGTTACCCGTACGTTCACACGGTATTGGTTCACACTTATTTTGGTCTGGTTACCCGTGCGCTCACATGGTACTGATATATTATCCGTGTGTTCACACGGTACTGGTGTGGTACGCACGCTTATGTTTTTAAAATATAATAAAAATGTTAATACGAAAAACAAAATTATTAATTATTTATAAAAGAAAGTCATATTTTTCAAAGAAAAATAAAAATGCTTTAGAAAAATCATTTTACATCAGTAGTAAAGTTATTTCCGTATATACAAATATTTCATTCAACAATGTATTTTTTTTCTCGTATATAAATATTTTTTTATTTTAATAATATTTATAAAAATATTTGAATCAATAGTAATGTTTTTTTCGTATTTAAAAATATTTGAATTAATAGTAAAGTTGTTCCTCTATATAAATATATGAATATTTAATCTTATTTTTTTCCTGGAGGTTTCTAATAAATATTAGAAATGTAAATATTTTTGAATGAGAATCACAAATTTAGATGGGGTATTCTAATTATGCGCAAGTTCATTTATGAGGTTATCATGTGAATATTTTGTGAGTATTTCAATTATACATTTTTAATTAAATAAAACATTGATGACTGTCTCAAAAGCATAATTGGATTTGCATTATTAAAATTTAAATACATTTGCATTATGAAATAACTTTAAATTGCTTTATAAATAAGACAAATATTATAGTATATATAAAATGCATAGTACAATGATAAAAAGAGTTTTTTAATAATAAAATGCATAAAAAAATAATCTTCAATTTAGTGGTCCCCACATATGGCCATGCCCACACGCCATCATGTCTTTCTGTCTTTGTGTATAGGAAGTTGGTAGGTTTACTGTTGCAAAAGCAATATAAAAAGTATTTTAAAACTATTTTGAAAGTCTCAAGGTGATCTTGCGTATGGAAAAGAGGTGTAGTCATATCACATATGGTTTAAAGAGAAGGTCCATGATTATAAATCCATAGAAGTTTTGGGGTGGAAAGTATGTGTCCAAAATTTTTAGTTGAAAGATTTCAACAGCATGATTAAAAAAATCATTTACTTCTGAAGCACACGACAGTTATACGAAAGAGTTGTGCTACTGAAAATTCTTTTGAAGCACACGGTCGTTATATTCAAGAGTTGTGTTGCATAATAACGTTAAAAAAATGTTACAAAATAAATGGTCCTTTAAAATATAGAATCAATTAAGAATGTTGTGGTCAACCACATAATTAGGTTGTGCGGATTAAATATTTTTCCTGGACATATAGGAAAATTTACAACGAATAATAAATGTGTACTCCCCATCATTATATGTTTTTTATTGATGAAAAAGCCAAGTTTCATAACTGATGCCATGTTAAAACAATGCAAGCAGGTTGTAACAAAACATAATGTATTTAAATAGCATGAAATAAGGGTTGTAGTAACAGATCAAACACACCTGTAGCAAAACAACAAACAACTTTCATCAGCTCGTTGGTTATGTTACAAAAGAAATGTTAATCAGTACCTCAAATTCAACAACATCTACCTTGAGTCATTGGTTATGTTTTGACGACGAAGCTGCTGAGGCGGTTGCCGAAGCTTCTGTTCAGACATTCTTTGTGAATCCTGATATTGCAGAACATAAGATTGGAATAACAACAGAAAAAAAGCATGAGATTAATATTGGAATAACAACAGAAAAAAAGCATGAGATACAAAACTGAGTGAGATGTGATTATACTAAGCTAATGATCCAAAGTGAAGAGAAAATTCTCAAATTCTCCAAAACCTATTTCATGGCGAATAAATATCGAAAACGTGAAAGAAAAAAATTAAATTCTAATTAAAATTAAGCGATTTGAGTTGGGATAAACTTCGAAAATCGTGGATGTACATCTGAAAATCCTTTGACTGAAAATCCTTTCGGGTCGAGCCACAACAAGGATTCGTCATTGATATGCAAGATACACAAGATACATATAGTATTCAACATTAAAGATACACAAAATAGCAATTATTCCATCATATAGTAGAACACACAACCTCTACCATCTATGCCACCTGTCAATAGGAGAACAACAACAACGAAAATGGAAAGACGAAGAAGAAAAGAAAGTAGAACAACAACATCAGTAGCAGTAGGATGAAATTTAGTATCCATTTCAAAACGACGGGATGAACTATTTGAGAAAGCATGCTTAAGCCATAATAAACAAAATAAAAGATAAAACACATATCTGAGGAAATTACCCGTCACGGTGCCTTTTTTGCTTATTGTCTCTTACTACATCCTCAAAAATGAATGAAGAGAAAGAGAAAGAGAGGGAAAGAGAGAGAAGAGAGAAACAGAATGAAGAGAAAGAGAAGAAGTAAGAGAGGAAAAAGAGAGAGAGAGAGAGAGAGAGAGAGAAGGAGGAAAGGACGAGGAGAGAGAGATTGTAAATTCTTTCAAATTATGAAATTCAAATTAAAGTAGATCTTGACAGAAGAGAAAAGAGTAAAAGTAGTTTAATTAGGACCAAGTGACATCATCAATCCATTCAAATCTAATGATCAAAGACAAAAAAAACACCAACTATGTAATTGAAGTAGAAGTATATGGCATCATTAGTTGAAAAAAGTATTCTTTGAACCTAAAATGCCCTCATTTTGGTGATGTGTCGGAAGAAGGGCAAAGGTTAAAAAAGTGTTTTCATTGATACCAAATTTTCTTATATGGTAGATATATGTTTGTAAACGATGAAAGGGATGCTTTGAGAATTGAACTTGTAATAAAAGTTTTTTTTTCTCTTTCATAAATAAAAATAAAAATCTATTGACATAAATAAATATATACATTAAAGAATATAATTTTATATTTAATTTGTTGAATTTGAATTCTATAAATTGTTGTATTTTTGTTCATTTTATTCAAATCGTTTTCCCTACAGTTTGTTCTATAACTAGCCATCCTAAAAAAATGAAGCAACTTGTTTGTCTTTGCATCATCATCTTGTGGGCATGGGGATTTCCGTGTTTGGAATGGATAATGGTTCTTCGGTCGGTGAAGTGTTTGGAATGGATAATGGTTCTTCGTTCAGTGATGCATACATCAAATGGAGGATGAAGTATGGAATCACATATGCAAATAGTTCTGAGGCAGTAAAACGTTTGCTGATATTCAAAGAGAATTATGACTTCATTGAAAAGTTTAACAGTGAAGGAAACCACTCCTACTGGCTTGGCTATGATGAATATTCTGATTTAACCAATGAAGAGATTCACACTTTATATGGTGAGAGTCATGAGTATCGTGGGAATCGGAATCGAAATTCCCACTATACTCATGGCTCTCACCATGTAAAGCGTGAATCTCTTCATCGGTTAAATCAGAATATTCATCATCATAGCCAAGCCAGTAAGAGTGGTTTCCTTCACTGTTAAACTTTTCAATGAAGTCATAATTCTCTTTGAATATCAGCAAACGTTTTACCGCCTTAGAATTATTCCAGATTATATAGACTGGAGAGAGCTGGGAGCGGTCACCTAAGTTAAAGATCAAAAAGAATGTGGTAAATAAAATAACCCTATTTCTTATGTTAATTTTTTGTAAGCTATTATGAAGCAAACCATAACTTGATATTTGTATCATATATTAATGTTTGTGTTGTAGGAGCTTGTTGGGCTTTTGCAACTGTGGCAGCAGTATAAGGTATTTGGAAAATAAAGTATGGCGTTCTGCTCGTATTATCAGAGCAACAGCTAATTGTCTCAAATTCCACAACGCCATGTCAGCCACATAGGAAAAATGTGGCTCACGCATAGGGTAGTGCCACATGTTTTTCTTTAAAAGGGAAAAGGTGCCCAGTTGTTAGGATTCTGAATTTCATCCATTTGGAGCATACTGTGAAGTGGTGGATAGGGCTGGCAATGAACTGAACTGTTAATATCTTATATTCTATTGTATATAGTATAGTTGTGTTAACCAATAATATAGTGCCGCATCAGCTTGTTAATTAGCTTAGCTATCACACATTAGAGATAAGATATAGATATTGTATAAATACTCTTGTAATCTATTTTCCAATCTAATGAATCTATCAGTTATGAATCTGTTTCTTCTTCATGAACTTCTATGGTGATTATGCCACCATTAACATGGTATCAGAGCTTCTAAAGCTCTGGTAGCCATTTGGTTTCATCTATCGTTCCTTTTTCTATTGCGTTCTTGCTCGTTTTTTATTGAATTCTGCAAATTTTTCTTGTTTGCAATTCATTTTTTTTTCAATCTTCAATCTTCGTTCCTTTTTCTGTTGCAATCGAATTCTTTATTCTAAGCTCCATTGATGGCATACCAGAGCTTCTCAGATTTCTCTACGAATTCTTCAAATCCATACTACTTGCATCCGAATGAAAATCCCTCTCTAGTTCTTGTTACTCCTCTTCTGGATGAAAAGAACTATCACACATGGGCTAGGTCAATGCATATTGCATTGATTTCGAAGAATAAAGAGAAGTTCATCGACGAAACTCTCCCAAAACCACTGGTATCAGATATTCTTTATGCTCCTTGGATCCGTTACAACACTATGGTTTTATCTTGGATTCATCGTTCTATCTCGAAGTCCATTGCTAAGTCGATTTTATGGATTGAAAGTGCCGTTGAAGTTTGGAGAAATCTGAAGATTCGATTCTCATAAGGTGACATCTTCCGCATTTCTGATATACAAGAGGATTTGTATAAGTTTCGTCAAGGTACTCTCGATGTTTCTAACTATTTTACTCAGATGAAAGTTATGTGGGATGAGTTAGAGGCATATCGACCTATTGCTGCTTGTTCTTGTGTTATTCAGTGTTCTTGTGGTGCTCTTGCATCGATTAAGAAATATCGAGAATAAGATTACGTAATACATTTTCTTAAGGGTTTGAATGAGAAATTTGCTCAATCCAAGACTCAAATTATGATGATGCAGCCTTTACCTGATATAGATAAGTTTTTTGCTCTTGTTATTCAACAAGAAAGAGAGATAAATAGTTCTCAAAGCACTGTCTCGAATAGCACTGTCTCTGAGGATTCTACAGTTATGCATTTGAATTCTTCTTCTGGCAATAATCAGGGCAAAACTGGTAGCAACCAATCCAGAGGAAAAACTGGTGGTTATGGTGTGGCCAAAGGACAAAACAGAGTGTGCACTCATTGTGGGAGGAGTAATCACACAATTGAAACTTGCTTCATTAAGTATGGATATCCACCTGGATTTAAAGGTAAAGGTAAATCCAATAATTCCATTGCAAATTCTCAGTCAGCTGCTTCTGTTGAAACAGGTCAGGGATCATCACAGCAGCATTCAACTCAGTCTATGGTTGGCTTCACTCAAGAGCAATATCAAAGCATCTTGGAATTACTCCAAGAGTCCAAGCCCAATCCTAAAGCCAATTCCATTACCACCTCACCCTTTGTATTGAATTCACATTCTCAACATGAAAATGGTAAGAACCCTCACTTATGGATCCTTGATACAGGGGCCACTGACCATATTTCATGTGATTTGTCTTGTTTCACTTTACACACAAACATTGTTCCTATTCATGTTAGTCTACCTAATGGTTCTCATGTGATTGCTTCTATTTCTGGCAGCATTCATCTCTCTTCAGCCTTAGTTCTTCATAATGTTTTTTATATTCCAAGTTTTCATGTCAATTTAATTTCAATAGCCAAACTTGTGAAAAGTAATGACTGTATGGTTCATTTCACTAATAATTCTTGCAATATTCTGCAGAATCATTCCAAGGAAATGATTGGTACAGCTAAGCTTCACAGAGGACTATATGTTCTTGATTCTTCTCAAAATAAACATGTTTGTAATACATCTGTACAAGATAACTCTTTTCTTTGGCATTTGAGATTAGGGCATATTTCTTCTATAGGGCTGCAACATGTATCCAAAATTTTTCCTTTCATTTCTTCCAAATATAATAATCATACTTTTCCATGTGATCCATGTCATTTTAGTAAACAAAAGAAATTATCTTTTCCTTATAGTGTTACCCAATCTACTTTCCCCTTTGAACTTTTACATGCTGATGTATGGGGACCCTTCTCAAATATTTCAATTCTAGGACACAAATATTTTCTAACTCTTGTGGATGATTAGAGTAGATATACTTGGGTCATTTTCTTAAAATCTAAAGACCAAACCAAACAAAGCATCATTCAATTCATAGCCTACATTGAAAATCATTTTAGCACTTCCTTAAAGTATTTTAGATCAGATAATGGGACTGAATTTCTTCCTCTATCTGATATTGTCTTAGCCAAAGGTGTTATTCACCAGAAATCTTGTGCCTACACACCCCAACAAAATGGGGTGGTAGAAAGGAAGCATCAGCATATTCTAAATGTAGCTAGGTTCCTCTATTTTCATTCACATATTCCTCTTAATATGTGGAATTTTTGTGTTGCTCATGTTGTTCACCTCATTAATAGACTTCCAACTCCCTTGTTAAATCTTAAAAGCCCTCATGAATTGTTATATCATCAACCTCCTTCTTTAATTCATCTGAAAGTGTTTGGATGTTTGAGCTATGCTGTGTCTAATCTCCCAAACAAAACAAAATTCTGTTAAAGAGCTAGAAAGGCAGTTTTTTTGGGTTTTAAAGATGGTACAAAAGGTTATGTCTTATATGACATTCAACATCATACAGTGTTTGTGTCTAGACATGCTTTTTTCTATGAAAACATTTATCCTTTTGATAATGATAAATCTCCTTCTCAACGTCCTTCTACACATAATCCTGTTAAGCCCAACCTTAGCCCTATTTCTTATGATGATCATGGTATATCTCATCAGTCTCATACCTCTACTAAATTATCTACCTTACCTGATGATAATACTTGTTCCTCTCCTTTATCCCCTCAGCAGTCTACTCCTATTCCACATCAGTCTAGTCCTACTTCACAACAGTCTGCACAATTCAGACCTGATAACCCACAAAATATGCCTTTAAGTACACCTGCTACTTGTAGACAGCAGTCACAATCTCTTTTTCCTCAGTACTCTTAAAGTACTTCTTCTACCCCCAGTCCAACAAACATTAATTGTCCTGGTCCCACATTGTCTATAGAGCCATCCAATTCTTTGCATTCTTCTGGTCATGACAGTAATACTCCACCCAATACACATTCAAATAGTGTTGATCATAACAATGATGTTTTAAATACTCCTTCTCTCCCTTCTCTTAGACATTCCACTCGAATTTCTAATCCTCCTAGTTACTTAGCTGACTATCATTGTTATCATGCCAATAACATTCCATCTACTTCTCATACTTCTAATTCTACTGTCATATATCCCTTATCCTCTGTTCTTTCATATGACAAGTGTTCTCCTTATTACAAAAATTTTTGTTGTGCTATTTCTTCCATATCTGAACCAACCACATACAAACAAGCCATTAAACATGACTGTTGGGTTAAGGCCATGGATATGGAGCTTAAAGCTCTTGCAGAGAATCAAACATGGACTGTGGTGGATCTGCCTAGTGGTAAGATACCTATTGGATGTCGTTGGGTTTATAAAGTGAAACACAAGGCTGATGGATCCATTGAAAGGTACAAGGCCAGATTAGTTGCAAAAGGTTATACTCAAATGGAAGGTATTGATTATTTTGACACTTTTTCCCATGTTGCCAAGCTTACTACTGTTAGAGTCTTGCTTTCCCTTGTAGCTATTAAAGGTCGGCATCTAGAACAATTAGATGTCAATAATGCCTTTCTTCATGGGGACTTAAATGAAGAAGTATACATGAGTCTTCCTCCTGGCCTATCTGGTTTTGATTCATCTAAAGTTTGTAAGTTGCAAAAATCCCTATATGGCCTAAAACAAGCTAGTAGGCAGTGGTATTCAAAACTTTCTACCTTTTTTATTTCTCTTGGATATCATCAGTCTCAGGCAGATTATTCACTCTATGTTAAGCATGAAGATCCTCATTTCACTGCCCTTCTAGTATATGTTGATGATGTTGTACTAGCAGGAAATTCCTTAGTTGAAATACAACATGTCAAGAACTTATTGAATCAGCAGTTTAAGATTAAAGATCTTGGTTAGCTCAGGTATTTTTTGGGTTTTGAGATTGCTAAATCCACAAAGGGTATTTTCTTAAACTAAAGAAAATACACTCTTGAGCTTTTACAAGATGCTGGTGTCCTTGCTTCTAAGCCTTCCTCAATTCCTTTTGACCCCAACATCAAGTTATCTGTTAGTGAAGGTGATCTCTTGGAAGATGCTTCATCTTATAGAAGATTGATTGGAAGACTCATTTATCTTACTAATTCAAGGCCTGATATATCATATGATGTCCAACATTTGAGTCAATTTATGGCACAACCTCGTCTCCCACATTTTCAGGCTGCTACTCGGGTTCTGAGGTATCTCAAGTCTATACCTGCTACTGGTATCTTATTTTCTGCCTCTAGTGATTTGAAACTCCTAGGTTTTACTGATTCATATTGGGCTCGATGCCCTGACACTAGGAAATCTATCACTGGATATTGTGTGATGTTAGGCAATTCATTATTCTGTTGGAAGTCAAAGAAACAACATACTGCATCAAGATCTTCAACAGAAGCTGAATATAGAACATTGGCTGCTATTACTTGTGAGGTTCAATGGTTGCAGTACATATTTCATGATCTTTTGGTTGAATTTTCTCAACCTGCTTCTATTTTCTGTGATAGCAAATCAGCCATTTATTTGGCTCATAATCCCACCTTTCATGAAAGAAGAAAACACATAGAGCTGGATTGTCATGTGGTTCGTGAAAGATTACAATCCAAACTGATTCATTTTCTTCCTATATCTACTCATGATCAGCTGGCTGACATGCTTACTAAACCTCTTCATTCTCCTGCTCTTCAGAGATCTTTATCCAAGTTAGGTCTTTGTAGCATCCAAAGTCCAACTTGAGGGGGGCTGTTAATATCTTATATTCTATTGTATATAATATAGTTGTGTTAACCAATAATATAGTGCCACATCAGCTTGTTAATTAGCTTAGCTATCACACATTAGAGATAAGATATAGATATTGTATAAATACTCTTGTAATCTATTTTTCCAATCTAATGAAGAATTTACAGTTACAAATCCTAACTACTTTCTGTTACAACTTCTTCTCTATCAGTTGTGAATCTGTTTCTTCTTCATGAACTTCTATGGTGATTATGCCACCATTAACACGAACCAACTCGAAAATAGTTCAGAACTCGGTTCGACAATTAAATCGTTGAACTAGGTTCATGAATCAAATGAGCTGAATATGAACAAAAAAATATGTCTGTTAAATAAATGAGCTGAACTTGAATTATACATAACTCGACTCGTTAGATTCATGAGTCAACTTGATTATATATAAGAATAATTATATTATCTTTAAGAGTAGGTTTAAAGATTTACCTCAAATCTTAATCCTATATTCTAGATTATTTACTACTTATGGCAGTAAAGTTGATAATTGCATTTAGAGTTGTCCTTGTTAGAGGCATTTTGACATTGTCTAAAATAACATCTGTGATGGAGGTTGCAAGTGGTGTAATCATTTTGTGATAAAAATGTCAATTTCTAGTAATTTTTTGGGTACTATTTGATTAAATTTGTAAGTTTCCTAAATATTTGATGAAGTTATGGATTTTTGAGACAAATTTAAACTTCAATTGAGTGTTTTTTGAATTATACTTTCATATGTATCTCTTGAAAGTTGTGTAGTTTTGGAATTAGTAGATAGTTGTGTAGTTTTTGAATTAGTATATTTTTGAAACAAAGTTAAATTCCATACTCATAACTTTTATTTTATTTCAATATTTTCTTATTTAAAAAATATTAATTTAAATTTTCAAATATATAAAAATGAAATAAACTTTAAAAAATGACTTTTAAGCTCGTGAAGTAAGTAAGCTGAACCTAATGAGATGAACCTAACGAGATAAACCGAATTGCTCGTGAACTTTTAACGAGTCGAGTTTGAGCTGGAATAAAAGTCTGTATCGAACTCGAACCGAGATTTAACCTGAACTAATTCTTAACGAGTCGAGCTGAGCTAAGGCGGGTTCGACTCGACTCGACTCATTTCCATCCCTAGTGGTGGATCATCAAAGGATTCATCCCACATCAATTGTAAAATTTATTTGCATTCTTTTCTTTAATTTTTCCATGAATTTCCTAAGGATTAGTGGCTAATTTCTCTAGATTAAGTCTCTTTAGATGAATTTTCCCAAATTTGTGTTAACCATCTTATTTGTTTAGATCTACTCATTGTAATGATAAACCTCTTATGTTATCGATAATTTTACGTGTTTAATTATTTTTATAACTAGTGGGAAACCCGTGCGTCCGCACGGGTTCTGGTGGTGATCGCGGATATGTCATCAGTTTGGTTTTAAAATTTAAATAAAATAGAAAATATTTTAATTTAATTATAAAATAGGAAAAAAAAAAGTAGTCAAAGATAAATATATAAATTAATTAAATCAATCATTGTTAAGAAATAATTTTAAACACCAATTTATAAAAAAAAACAATTGTGCAAAATACACATATTTAAAAAAAAAACAAAAATGTTAGATATATAAATAAATAAAAAACAACACATTTTTCTCGTGTTTGGATTCATACGTTATTTTAAATATATTTCTTTTATTTTCTTTAATAGTAAAAAAATGGAATAACCCGATAAATAAATAATAATGGGTGTAGTTATAATACACCCAATAAAAAACAATCGTGCTAAAAACAATTGAAAATTAAAGTTATTTCATATAGAGTAGTAGTTATAATAATGGGTGTATAGATGAAATTAAAAGAGACAAAATAAAAATAGAAAAAATTAGAAAAAAAATAATTGAGATTAAACATATTTATTTTTGTTGTCTTTAATTGTAAAAATATATAATATCTTGTGCGTTCACAAGGTTTTTGGCCGCACCAGAACTTGTGCGTTCACACGAGTATCACTGTAGATCGTGGAATTGTCACCAGTTTGTTAAACAAATTCAAACAAATTAGAAAATATCAAAATATTACTGGAAAAATTAAAAAATAAAACATAAAAAATGGACTGAAAAATAATTATATAAGTTTTTTAAAACAACTATTGTTAAGAATAACTATGAAACACATACTTTGTAAAAAAGCAATTGTGAAAATAGGAAAAAAAACTGCTTTTTTTAGGGTTGATAGAGTTATAATAAAAAGGTTTATAAAGTTTGATAAATGAGACAAATAAATATTCAAAATTAGAATTAGTTGAAAATCAGTAGAAAACTAATTTTACTATAGTTTAAAATATAAAAAAATAAAAAGTCAGTAGTACAACTGACATAAGTTTTACATTTATTTTATTTAAATGTACAAAAAAAAAAATTTTGTGCGTTCGCACGAATTTTGGAATGATTACTTGTGCGTTCACACGGTACTAGCGTGTTACTCGTGCGTTCGCACAAATTTTGGCCTGGTTACCCGTACATTCACACGGTATTGGTTCACACTTATTTTAGTATGGTTATCCGTGCGCTCACACGGTACTGATATATTATCCGTGCGTTCACACGGAACTGGTTTTGTTGGTTTGAAATTTTTCTTTGTTCTTTGATGGATTGATATGGGTTTTGAGTACCCGTTGTACTATCTTATCAAAGATAGCTTGCTTTAAGGGAAAAAAACAAACTAATATTAATTGCTTGTATACTTATTTATTTTTAATAATTTAAGTGTTGATGTTCATTTTCTATTCGATATCCATTTATATTAGAGTCAAAAAATAATAAACTTTTTTATATAACTAAATGATGTAGAAACAATTGTTAGTTTTTCCCATTTTTCAAAAATGAACCCATAACAATTAATCCCATGACGCGTACAATTAATATATGGACTAGGCATGACAACGGGGCAGGTCAGGGACGGTTTTTACCTCTTCAAACCCAAACCCGAATCTCCAAACAGCCCCCGTTCCCTGCCCCCAAACTCAAACGGGGATGGAGAATTAAAACCCAAACTCGTCCCAAACGGGGTCGGGTATCCCAGCCCCTCCACCATCTATTTAGTAAAATTAATTTTTTTAATAGAAATTTTATTTTTTTTCCAAAATCAAATTAAGTTACAAATAATAAAATAAAACAATCTCAAATAATTTCATACATACATTTCAAATATTTTAAATAAATAATAAAAATTAAAATATAAAAACATTGACCACATATTTAATAGTCCAAATTAACAAAACTAAATAATATTGTACATGATGAAATAAACGGGGCGGATTCGGGGACGAGTTCGGGGTGGATACTAGTGTCCTCATTACCCGACTCATCCCCATATTTTTTAATCGAGAAAAATCCAAACCTGAATCTAAACCCAGTCAAAGAGGGTTTTCTGCGTCAACTTCGGGGCGGGTTCGGGTGGGTATGCGTGAATATGAGTTTTGTTGTCATGCCTAATCTGGACTCTAAATTTACATCTCTATTATCATATAATACAAATAATTTAAAAGTAAGAACAATTATTTTCATAAAAAATTTAAAAAGTAAAATATCTTAAAACTTTTTAAATAAAATTTTAAATTTGAAGCTTCTAGAAAAGAATCAAAATGCTAAAGAAGAAAAAAAGCACATGACTTGTTATATATTAAGGTTTGGAGACAGTTGTTTAACAATGAAGGAAACCACACTTAGTGGCCTGGCCATAATGAATATTCTGATTTAACCGATGAAGAGATTTACTCGTTACATGGTGAGAATGGTGAAATGTAAAAATTGGGGTATGAAAAACATGTAGATAATATGACAGGCTAGTGGAGCTAAAGGTCATTGTGGGCTTGCTATAAATAAATGGAATAGCTTTATAATATGAAATTTCTCAAATCTGGGATTTCTTTGTTACTAAGTAAAAGTTTAATCTATAAATTGTGGTATATGTGTTAATTTTATACTTTAATATCTCTCTTTCATTTCACGCGTAATCGTTTTTGTTTTCATCTACTTTTTTTACTCTGCATAGTAAAAGTAAATTTTCTGGATTTTACTTAATTCAAAAACCTATTTATTACGGTTTAATGCATAGCGCGTATAATGGACAGAAGCGTATTATAGGTAAATGACTCTTATTTTTTTTAATGAACTTTTATTGACATTTTTTATAATTAGTGAGAAATCCGTGCGTCCGCACGGGTTCTGGTGTGGATCGCGGATATGTCATCAGTTTGGTTTTAAAATTTAAATAAAATAGAAAATATGTTAATTTAATTATAAAATAGAAAAAAAAAAGTATTCAAAGATAAATATATAAATTAATTAAATCAATCATTGTTAAGAACAAATTTTAAACACTACTTTAGAAAAAAAGCAATTGTGCAAAATAGACATATTAAAAAAAACAAAATTGTTAGATATATAAATAAGTAAAAAATAACACATTTTTCTCGTGTTTGAATTCATACGTTATTTTAAATATATTTCTTTTATTTTCTTTAATTGTAAAAAAATGGAATAACCCGATAAAAAATTAATAATGGGTGTAGTTATAATACATCCAATAAAAAAACAATCGTGCTAAAAAATAATTAAAAATTAAAGTTATTTCATATAGAGTAGTAGTTATAATAATGGGTGTAGATGAAATTAAAAGAGACAAAATAAAAATAGAAAACATTAGAAAAAAAGTAATTGAGATTAAACATATTTATTTTTGTTGTCTTTAATTGTAAAAAAAAAATATAATATCTTGTGCGTTCACAAGGTTTTTGGCCGCACCAGAATTTGTGCGTTCACACGAGTATCGATGTGGACCGTGAAATTGTCACCAATTTGTTATACAAATTCAAACAAATTAGAAAATATCAAAATATTACTGGAAAAAATAAAAAATAAAAAATGGACTGGAAGATAATTGTATACGTTTTTAAAACAACTATTGTTAAACAAGATATTTTGGAAGTTACAATTTTTGAAAGAGAGAGAGGCTCCAACCTCTCTCTAACTTTCTTGTTTACTGAGGTTCAGAAGCTCGTTTCCATGGCGTGGACGACGGTTTCTCGTCGGATTAAAAGCCCCAATCTGGGCTGGTGGGATATTTTCCCTTACGGTAGGGGGCTGATAGGTAGAGTTTTGGAAGGAGTAAGTTCTTTCTACATCTCTGACTTCCCTGACAGGACAAGGGCAAATGTTTTGTTCGAATTATTTGGATGCATCGGTAAGGTGGCGGATGTTCTCATCTCGCCGAGACGAAACAAACAAGGTAACCGATTTGGTTTTGCCAGATTTAGGGAGGTGGAAGATGTTAGAATCCTTGGTATTAAGTTGGACAACGTTCTCATTGGAGGTAAAAAAATCCATGCCAACCCTCTTAGATTTGAGAGGGGTATTGTTAAGGATATCAAGGTTCGTTCAGGTGGTTTTTTGGGAGGTGGACAAGGAGGAGCCACTGCTTTTATGGATAAAGGGGTGAGGTTCAAGAGATGAGGTTTGGGAAATCGTTCTTTCGCCAAAGTACTGGGTAAGAATAAGAAGGCTCAAGGTTCGCCGACTTGTGTTTTTAACTCAAGCATGGAAATGAAAGAAAGATTGAGTCACGCATTTGTGGGTTCCACTATCAGTCCGAGTATGTCTTTTAACATGCAGAGACATTTTGAGTCTGAGGGAGTCTTCACCATTAAGGTGACCCCTTTGGGATCAAAGTTGTGCTTGTTGAAGGAGTTGGAACCTGATACTATCAAGGATTTGATCGAAGGAGGATCCTCTTGGTGGAAGCAATGGTTTAGTTTTATTCGGCCGTGGAACGAAGAGGACGTTAATGTGGACAGAGTTACATGGATAAGGGCGTTCGGCATTCCTTGCCACGCTTGGTGTATTGATTTCTTCGAGTGTATTGGTAACAGTTTGGGGGAATACGTTTGTTCTGATGTTAGCTCTGCTGAAGGGTCTCATATGGACATAGCCAGGTTTATGGTTCGTGTTCCGGTGGATTTTCACCTTCAGGATAGTATTACGGTCAAGATCAACGGGAAATCCTTTCTAATCAACCTCCGCGGAGATACTTATGGACCAGTACGAATTCCTCTCGTATCGGATGTTCAGAAGAAGGATGTTTCTTCTTCTTCTTCTTTTAAGTCGGAGGAGGGGTGGTTGAATGATGTAGCGGACCAGACGGAGGAGGGAGGGGACGTGGACGACGATTCGGTAGATGGTATGGATGAAGAGGTGAGGGATGCGGTCAATACTCAGAAGAAAGAGAGAGATGCGGTGGATGGACTCTTGGTCAACACTATTGGAACAGTCGTAAGGGAGAGGGTAGGATTTGATGTTCAGACGGCGTCAGGAGCCTTTGATAATGCAATGCTTTTGGAAAAAAGTATTTCTGCGAATTCCAAGGAGAATAAAGAAAAAGGCAACTTGCTTTTTCAACAAGGTAGCAGGTCCTCTGAGGAGTCTTTTGTGGGTTGTACTTTCGAGGGAAAAGATTATACTCAATCGCATGGGACCCACGACTTTGCTAAGAGGAGGAAGTATAAGAAAATGTGTTACGTGAATATGCATGGCCCACTTGGTATGCTGGGTGCGAATAAATCTAAAAAAGGATACAGAAGAGGGAATAAAAAGTGGAGGAATAAAAAATCTAAGACAATTGTTGAGCTTTCCAGGGAAGAGGAAAATATTGAGGACTCTCAGAGATCTCTTTTGTCTGTTTATCATGGGGACAATTCTAAGGAATCAGACATTATCAGATGCAATGACAGAATGTGGGGAAACCTTGACTCTAATACAGGTAACAAACTTTGGGAGGCTTTCTTGAAACTGGGAGTGGTGGTAGGGGACAAGAAGGAAAATTTTAAGAAGATTATTAATGATATGGAGAAGGAGGAGAGAGGTAAAATTATAAGTTCGAAGGCGATAATTATAGACCGAAAATGACTATCGGTTCTTTTAACATTAGAGGGGGTGGAAGTTTGGTCAAGAGGAAGAGAATTAGAAACATCATCAAAAAGGGTGGAGCGGATATGTTTCTCATCCAAGAAACTAAATTAACATCGATGCCTAGCGAGATCGCGAAGAGTTTTTGGTCCAAGGAGGAGATTGGTTGGACTTTTTCAGGTTCCACAGGTTTTTCGGGAGGTTTAATTATTCTATGGAAGGTGGGAAGTGTAGAGGTTATTTGTAGCATTAGGGGTGAAGGTTATGTGGGTGTTAAAGTATTTTAGAGGGGCCACGTTTACTTCGTGGTCAACGTTTATTCTCCGTGCGACTTGGCTTCTAAAAGAGTCTTATGGAGAAAATTGTTAGACCTTAAAGCGTCCAATGGGGATGGCGAGTGGTGTATAGCTGGAGATTTCAATGCGGTAACTTCCTCTAGCGAAAGGAAGGGAAGGACAACGTTAGCTTGTAATTCCGATATGAGGGAGTTTACGGGGTTTGTTAGGGATAACGAGTTGGTGGATGTGGATTGTAAAGGGAAGAAATTCTCTTAGTATATTGGGGACGGATCTTCCATGAGCCGGATTGATCGTTTCTTATTGTCGGATGTGTTGATTCGTAGGTGGGAAGTGGTTGGTCAACTCATTGGGGATAGAGACATATCGGACCATTGCCCGGTGTGGTTGGTGTCGGATGCTTCGGATTGGGGTCCAAAACCGTTTAGAGTCAATAACGAATGATTTTATAATAAGGATTTCCTTGGCTTTGTGGAGAAAGAGTGGAAGTCTTTGGTAGTCGAGGGAAGAAGCGATTTTGTTATTAAGGAGAAGCTTAGACTACTTAAATGTAGCCTTCGTAGATGGAATCGTGAAGTTTTTGGCAAAATCGATCTTGACATTGAAGATTGTGTGAAGGTGATTAATGAGGGGGATGAGAGGGTGGATAGAGAAATGGGTTTATTATCGGAGGATTTCTTCATTGATCGCAAGGAGGTGCATAGTCGTTTTTGGTTAAACTTGAGGATTAAGGAGAACATTCTAATCCAAAAGTCTAGACTTAAATGGCTTAATGATGGGGATAATAATAGTAAATATTTTCATTGTGTGATGAAGGAAAGAAGAAGGAGGAATCATATCGGTCCGTTGAATACGGAAAGAGGAAAATTAGCATCGGTTAAGGAGGTTAAAGATGGAGTGTGGGAGCACTTTGCTTCTAAATTCAAAGAACCCGTGTTTAATAGACCTATCTTGGAGGGATTGCACTTTAATCACATTTCCCTTGAAGAGAGGGAAGTCATGGAGCGCCCGTTTTCGGAGGAGGAAATCAAAGAAGCGGTGTGGGGATGTGAAGGTTCAAAGAGTCCGGGTCCGGATGGTTATTCTTTTGCTTTTATTAGAAAGTGTTGGCACTTTCTTAAAGACGAATTCTTTAAATTCTTTAAGGACTTCCATAGAGGTGCTTTGTTATCTAAATCTATCGTTTCCTCTTTTTTGACTTTAATTCCTAAGCATGCGAATCCCTTGGATTTAGACGATTATAGACCCATTTGCCTTGTGGGTTGTCTTTACAAAGCACTTTCTAAACTGTTGGCGGCTAGGTTAAAGTGCGTATTGGATTCTATTATTTCGCCGTCTCAAAGCGCTTTTGTTCCGGGGAGACAATTGTTAGACGGGGTGTTGGTGGCTAATGAATTGGTTTATTATGCGAGTAAAGAGAATATCGGTTGCATTCTTTTCAAGGTGGACTTTGAGAAAGCGTACGACAAGGTGAGTTGGGACTTTCTTAGGTTCATGTTGAGGAAAATGGGGTTTGGGGAGCTTTGGTTGAGGTGGATGGAAGCTACTATTTTCAATAGTAAGATGTCCGTTTTGGTTAACGGAAGCCCTACTAAGGATTTTTTGGTGGAAAGAGGTCTTAGACAAGGAGACCCTCTCTCGCCCTTTCTTTTTGTTTTGGTCGCGGAAGGTTTAACGAATTTAGTGAAGAAATCGGTGTCATTAGGAGAGTTCTAAGGGTTAAACGTGAAAGGCAAATGTTTTGTTGATATCCTTCAATTTGCGGATGACACACTTTTAATCGGAGATGGTAGTTGGAGTCATTTGTGGGCTATAAAATCGGTGCTTAGAGGTTTTGAGTTGGTGTCGGGCCTTGGTATTAATTTCCATAAGAGTAAACTCATTGGAATTAACGTCTCTCCTCATTTCGTGGAGGTCGGAGCTTTGTTTCTCTCTTGCCGTACGGAGAGTAAGGAATTTTTTTTCCTCAGTATCCCCATTGGTTTCAATCCTAGGAGAATTGCCACTTGGTCTTTCTTGGTGAAGAAGTTGGAAAAGCGTTTGCTTTGTTGGCAAGGTAGATTTTTAAGTTTTGGGGGAAGAATCACTCTTCTTAAGGCGGTGCTTAGTAGCCTTTCTATATTCTATCTTTCGTTCTACAAGATTCCGGGGAGAATTCGTAAAGAATTAGTGAAAATCCAAAGCGGTTTCTTGTGGGGTGGTTCGGAGGAGAGAAGAAGAACGCATTGGATTAGTTGGGATAAGATTTGATTACCTCTTGATAAGGGAGGCCTCAATTTGAAGAGAATTGAGGATTTTAATTATGCTCTTCTTCAAAAGTGGAGGTGGAGAATTTTAAATGGTTCGGAGGATCTTTGGTATAAAATTTTGTGAGCTCGCTACGGGGATATCAATTCGCAACTCTGTCGTGATGGTGGCCCCATTACCATTAGGAGCAATCAATCTATTTGGTGGAAGGATTTACTCTCTATTTCGAAGAATTTCCCTGAGGACATTTTTCTGAATAACAATTCCTTTGTTATCGGTAACGGCTTGGTGACTTCGTTTTGGCACGTCAATTGGATGGGTTTAGGAAGTCTGAAGTATCTTTATCCTCAATTATATTCCATCTCACGGTTGAAGGATGTTGCAGTGGCCGGCATGGGCGGTTGGTCCAACGGAGACTGGAAATGGGGAGACCTTGGTCTTGTTGGTTCCTGTTTTACTAATGTTTTTTATGCAGGTAATGTTATGACCAGGAGCAGGGTTCAGGTGGACTTCATGGGAACTTCATGGGAACTTTTGTCCCGTGTGATGAATCGGACAGTGCTGACAGGTTTAGTGTGCAGGTGGGCGGTTCCGCTGATGCTTTTTACTCTAATGTTGTTACGGCTGGTTCAGTTCCAGATCCTGTTCTAGTTGATGAACTTGTCAACTTTGGGAACTGGAGGATATCGCAGGAGGATTCGACGCATAATTATGGTTCAGTTTTACCTGCGGCTGGTGGTGAGGTTGATGACAACTCAGGTACTGTCACGGCAGGTAGGGAGGTTGATACGGCAGGTTCAGTTCCAGTTGATGAACTTGGCAACTTTGGGAACCTGAGGTAATCACAAGAGGAACCGGCGCATTATTCTGGTTCAGTTTTTTCTGCGGCTGGTAGTGAGGTTGTTGACAGCTCAGGTACTGTCACGGCTGGTATGGAGGCAGATGTTTTTGATTTGTTATCATGCTTAGCCTTTCGCAGTCCTAAGCCTTGCGAGAAGGATGGTTTGTTGTGGCTGCCCAACGCCGATAATACTTTCACAGTTAGATCTATGTATAGTATCACGAATGCTTTTAGGATTCCTTACGGTCCGCCGTTGAAGAATGATAGAGCTTTGGGATTGGTTTGGAAAGTGGCGGTTCCTCATAAAGTTAAAGCTTTCGATTGGAGGGTTTTCTTAAATAGACTTCCGACAAGGGATTTGCTTTTGGATAGAGGTATTATTTCTACTGCTGCAAATTCTAGTTGTGTGTTCTGTGCTGCAGCTTCTGAAAACTTACCCCATGTGTTGGAAAATTGTCCGGTGGTTGCTTTGGTTTGGAAAGAAGTGGCCGAATGGATCAGTTTCTCGGGCTCGGAAAGCTTTGATTTGAAGGGGAGTTTTTTAGATTGGCTTAGTTTTGGCAAGTCTAAGAATTTGGATCCGGGTAGAGAAGGTAGTATTTGGTTAGCGGTTACTTGGACCATTTGGAACACTAGGAATGGAGTCTTATTCCGGAACACTACTTGGAATATCGTGGACATTGTGTGGTCGATTAAATTTACCGATGTTATATTTAGCTTAAGTCGCATTTGGTAGGTAATCTCTTTGGCTTGTCGAGGCCTTATTCGACTTTTGTAAATTGGTTTGGAGTACCCATTGTACTCCCTTCAATTAATTACTTGCTTATTAAAAAAAACAACTATTGTTAAGAATAACTATGAAACACATACTTTGTAAAAAAAGAATTGTGAAAATAGGAAAAAAACTGCTTTTTTTAGGGTTGATAGAGTTATAATAAAAATGTTTATAAAGTTTGATAAATGAGACAAATAAATATCCAAAATTAGAAATAGTTGAAAATCAGGAGAAAACTAATTTTACTATGGTTTAAAATATAAAAAAAAAAAGTCAGTAGTACAACTGACATAAGTTTTACATTTATTTTATTTAAATGTACAAAAAAAAATAAAACTTTGTGCGTTCGCACGAATTTTGGTATGATTATTTATGCGTTCACACAGTACTGGCGTGTTACTCGTGCGTTCGCATAGATTTTGGCCTGATTACCCGTACGTTCACACGGTATTGGTTCACACTTATTTTGGTCTGGTTACCCGTGCGCTCACACGGTACTGATATATTATCCATGCGTTCACACTGCACTGGTGTGGTACGCACACTTATGTTTTTAAAATATAATAAAAATGTTAATAAGAAAAACAAAATTATTAATTATTTATAAAAGAAATTCTTATTTTTCAAAGAAAAATAAAAATGCTTCAGAAAAATTATTTTACATCAGTAGTAAAGTTATTTCCGTATATACAAATATTTCATTCAACAATGTATTTTTTTCTCGTATATATATATATATATATATATATATATATATATATATATATATATATATATATATATTTTAATTTTATTAATATTTATAAAAATATTTGAATTAATAATAATGTTTTTACTGTATTTAAAAATATTTGAATTAATAGTAAAGTTGTTCCTCTATATAAATATATGAATTTTAATCTTATTTTTTTCCTGGAGGTTTCTAATAAATATTAGAAATGTAAATATTTTTGAATGAGAATCACAAATTTAGATGAGGGTTCTAATTATGTGCAAGTTCATTTATGAGGTTATCATGTGAATATTTTGTAAGTATTCCAATCATACATTTTTTTTTAAAATAAAACATTGATGACTGTCTCAAAAGCATAATTGGATTTGCATTATTAAAATTTAAATACATTTGCATTATGAAATAACTTTAAATTGCTTTATAAATAAGACAAATATTATAGTATATATAAAGTGCATAGTACAATGATAAAAAAAGTTTTTTAATAATAAAATGCATAAAAAATAGTCTTCAATTTAGTGGTCTCCACATATGGCCATGCCCACACGCCATCATGTCTTTCTGTCTTTGTGTATAGGAAGTTGGTAGGTTTACTGTTGCAAAAGCACTATAAAAAGTATTTTAAAACTATTTTGAAAGTCTCAAGGTGATCTTGCGTATGGAAAAGAGGCGTAGTCATATCACATATGGTTTAAAGGGAGGGTCCATGATTATAAATCCATAGAAGTTTTGGTGGTGGAAAGTATGTGTCCAAAACTTTTAGTAGAAACATTTCAATAGCATGATTAAAAAAATCATTTACTTCTTAAGCACACGACAGTTATACGAAAGAGTTGTGCTACTGAAAATTCTTTTGAAGCGCACGATCGTTATAGTCAAGAGTTGTGTTGCATAATAAAGTTAAAAAAAGTTACAAATAAATGGTCCTTTAAAATATAGCAACGATTAAGAATGTTGTGGTCAACCACATAATTAGGTTGTGCGGATTAAATATTTTTCCTGGACATATAGGAAAATTTACAACGAATAATAAATGTGTACTCCCCATCATTATATGTTTTTTATTGATGAAAAAGCCAAGTTTCATAACTGATGCCATGTTAAAACAATGCAAGCAGGTTGTAACAAAACAGAATGTATTTAAATAGCACGAAATAAGGGTTGTAGTATTCCTTGATTAGAGGATACACAAATATAGCAATTTCACAAATATAACAATTACGCAAAAGTCAGTGTTGCGAAGACTCGCTGCAGTTCTTGCATGTGGGTGTCTCCCCATGGCACAAGATACTTCTTAGCATATGCTTCTTAAATTGTTTCCAGTTCTTACCATTTGTATGAACTCTTGAAGTCTCAACTGGAACTCCAATTTGCTCTGTTAATAGTAAACTACTCTTAATTAACAACTGTAAATAGTACAATGCCCAAATTATGCATTTGTTACCAACAATGAATATCATACAAAAATATTACCTAGTGGCAGTTGATAATTAAGAAAGTCTGGCTTTTCATCAATTTAAAAAAATAACATTTTTGAACCAGACTTGCACCATTTTTATTGTATTTTATTTACTTATTATGAACATGCATATACGGTGGTTATTTATTTCTCTTTTCTATGAACATATTCTATTGTTGTTGGATAACTAGGACAATCATACAAATTCTTATGGCCTTAACAGAAATGCATGTTTCCTAAATTACCTTCCAAGGAACATTTTCCTTCCAACAACTCCAAGCTTTACTTAAGTGCTTCAATATGTTTTTGGCCGTATTGTGCTTACTACCCTCTGTCATTCAGGAGACCATAACACCATAGCATGAGTAAAATCAGAGAGATAACTGCATAAGCCACTTAGAGAATGAATGAAATTAAAAAATTGAAAAATTTGTTTGACAACCTCTAATTTTCCCAACTTCTCGCAATTTCGAATACCGGGATCAACCCGTGCTCTGCTGCTCTCAAGCTTCACACAAACCTTAGAGATCCTGACCGGGTCTTTCAATCCTCAGACCATGAAACGCAGCAACAGCAACCACCGTGTCATTCTTGCTTTTCATCAAACTTATGGAAGGCAAGCTCAAACATGCATTAAATCGGTAAACTGAAACACGAAAGTTATAGTCAGCTAATATAGTTCACTGTGATTTACACTGCAATCGATGTTCGAACACAAACTCATGTGATATTCGACACCATTCAACCGATTTGAAACAACAGCAGCAACGCGTAACAGATCGAACACACCTGTAGCAAAACAACAAACAACTTCCATCAGCTCGTTGGTTATGTTACAAAAGAAATGTTAATCAGTACCTCAAATTCAACAACATCTACCTTGGGCCATTGGTTATGTTTTGACGACGAAACTGCTGAGGCGGTTGCCGAAGCTTCTGTTCAGACATTCTTTGTGAATCCTGATATTGCAGAACATAAGATTGGAATAACAACAGAAAAAAGCATGAGATTAAGATTGGAATAACAACAGAAAAAAAGCATGAGAAACAAAACTGAGTGAGATATGATTATACTATGCTAATGATCCAAAGTGAAGAGAAAATTCCCAAATTCCCCAAAACTTGTTTCACGACGAATAAAAATCGAAAACGTGAAAGAAAAAATTAAATTCAGATTAAAATAAAGCGATTTGAGTTGGGACAAACCTCGAATGTCGTGGATGTACATCTGAAAATACTTTCGGGTCGAGCCACCAGAAGGATTCGTCATTGATATGCAAGATACACAAGATACATATAGTTTTCAACATTAAAGATACACAAAATAGCAATTCTTCACTCATATAGTAGAACACACAACCTCTACCATCTATACCACCTGTCAATAGTAGAACAACAACAACGAAAATGAAAAGACGAAGAAGAAAAGAAAGTAGAACAACAACATCAGTAGCAGTAGTATGAAATTTAGTATCCATTTCAAAACGACAGGATGAACTATTTGAGAAAGCATGCTTAAGCCATAATAAACAATATAAAAGATAAAACACATATCTGAGGAAATTACCCGTCATGGTGTCGTTTTTGCTTATTGTCTCTTACTACATCCTCCAAAATGAATGAAGAGAAAGAGAAAGAGAGGGAAAGAGAGAGAAGAGAGAAACAGAATGAAGAGAAAGAGAAGAAGTAAGAGAGGAAAGAGAGAGAGAGAGAGAGAGAGAGAGAGAGAGAGAGAGAGAGAGAGATAGAGACAGAGAGGAAAGGACGAGGAGAGAGAGATTGTAAATTCTTTCAAATTATGAAATTCAAATTAAAGTAGATCTTGATAGAAGAGAAAAGAGTAAAAATAGTTTAATTAGGGCCAAGTGACATCATCAATCCATTCAAATCTAATGATCAAAGACAAAAAAACACCAACTATGTAATTGAAGTAGAAGTATATGGCATCATTAGTTGAAAAAAGTATTTTTTGGACATAAAATGCCCTCATTTTGGTGATGTGTCGGAAGAAGGGCAAAGGTTAAAAAAGTGTTTTCATTGATACCAAATTTTCTTATATGGTAGTAATTTGTTTGTAAACGATGAAATGGATGCTTTGAGGATTGAACTTGTAATAAAAGTTTTTTTTTCTTTTTCTCTTTCATAAATAAAAATAAAAATCTATTGACATAAATAAATATATACATTAAAGAATATAATTTTATTTTTAATTTGCTGAATTTGAATTCTATAAATTGTTGTATTTGTGTTCATTTTATTCAAATCGTTTTCCCTACATTTTGTTCTATAACTAGCCATCCTAAAAAAATGAAGCAACTTGTTTGTCTTTGCATCATCATCTTGTGGCCATGGGGATTTCCAAGTGTGTTTGGAATGGATATGGTTCTTCGGTCGGTGAAGTGTTTGGAATGGATAATGGTTCTTCGTTCGGTGATGCATACATCAAATGGAAGATGAAGTATGGAATCACATATGCAAATAGTTCTGAGGCAGTAAAACGTTTACTGATATTCAAAGAGAATTATGACTTCATTGAAAAGTTTAACAGTAAAGGAAACCACTCCTACTGGCTTGGCTATGATGAATATTCTGATTTAACCAATGAAGAGATGCACACCTTACATGGTGAGAGTCATGAGTATCGTGGGAATCGGAATCGATATTCCCACTATACTCATGACTCTCACCATGTAAAGCGGGAATCTCTTCATCGGTTAAATCAGATTATATAGACTGGAGAGAGCTGGGAACGGTCACCTACGTTAAAGATCAAAAAGAATGTGGTAAATAAAATAACCCTATTTCTTATGTTAATTTTTTTGTAAGCTATTATGAAGCAAACCATAACTTGAGATTTGTATCATATATTAATGTTTGTGTTGTAGGAGCTTGTTGGGCTTTTGCAACTGTGGCAGCACTAGAAGGTATTTGGAAAATAAAGTATGGCGTTATGCCCGTATTATCAGAGCAACAGCTAATTGTGTAGTTTTTGAATTAGTAGATTTTTGAAACAAAGTTAATATCCATACTCATAAATTTTATTTTATTTCAATATTTACTTATTTAAAAAATATTAATTTAAATTTTCAAATATATAAAAATGAAATAAACTTTAAAAAATGACTTTTAAGCTGGAATAAAAGTTTGTATCGAACTCAAACCGAGATTTGAGTTGAACTAATTCTTAACGAGTCGAGCTGAGCTAAGGCGAGTTCGACTCGACTCGACTCATTTCCAGCCCTAGTGGTGGATCATCAAAGGATTCATTCCACATCAATTGTAAAATTTATTTGCATTCTTTTCTTTAATTTTTCCATGAATTTCCTAAGGATTAGTGGCTAATTTCTCTAGATTAAGTCTCTTTAGATGAATTTTCCCAAATTTGTGTTAACCATCTTATTTGTTTAGATCTACTCATTGTAATGATAAACCTCTTATGTTATCAATAATTTTACGTGTTTAATTATTTTTATAATTAGTGGGAAACCCGTGCGTCCGCACGGGTTCTGGTGTGGATCGCGGATATGTCATCAGTTTGGTTTTAAAATTTAAATAAAATAGAAAATATTTTAATTTAATTATAAAATAGGAAAAAAAAAGTAGTCAAAGATAAATATATAAATTAATTAAATCAATCATTATTAAGAAATAATTTTAAACACCAATTTAGAAAAAAACAATTGTGCAAAATAGACATATTTAAAAAAAAACAAAATTGTTAGATATATAAATAAATAAAAAACAACACATTTTTCTCTTGTTTGGATTCATACATTATTTTAAATATTTTTTTTTTTATTTTCTTTAATTGTAAAAAAATGGAATAACCCGATAAAAAATTAATAATGCGTGTAGTTATAATACACCCAATAAAAAACAATCTTGCTAAAAACAATTAAAAATTAAAGTTATTTCATATAGAATAGTAGTTATAATAATGGGTGTATAGATGAAATTAAAAGAGACAAAATAAAAATAGAAAAAAAGTAATTGAGATTAAACATATTTATTTTTGTTGTCTTTAATTGTAAAAAAATATAATATCTTGTGCTTTTCACAAGGTTTTTGGCCACACCAGAACTCGTGCGTTCACACGAGTATCGCTGTGGACCGTGGAATTGTCACCAGTTTGTTATACAAATTCAAACAAATTAGAAAATATATAAATATTATCGGAAAAAATAAAAACTAAAAATTAAAAACTAAAAAATAAAAAATGGACTGGAAAATAATTATATAAGTTTTTTAAAACAACTATTGTTAAGAATAATTATGAAACACATACTTTGTAAAAAAACAATTGTGAAAATAGGAAAAAAAATTGCTTTTTTTAGGATTGATAGAGTTATAATAAAACAGTTTATAAAGTTTGATAAATGAGACAAATAAATATCCAAAATTAGAATTAGTTGAAAATCAGTAGAAAACTAATTTTACTATGGTTTAAAATATAAAAAAAAAATAAAAAGTCAGTAGTACAACTGACATAAGTTTTACATTTATTTTATTTAAATATACAAAAAAAATAAAAATTTGTGCGTTCGCACGAATTTTGGAATGATTACCCGTGCGTTTACACGGTACTAGCGTGTTACTCGTGCGTTCGCACAGATTTTGGCCTGGTTACCCGTACATTCACACGGTATTGGTTCACACTTATTTTGGTCTGGTTACCCGTGCGCTCACACGGTACTGATATATTATCCGTGTGTTCAAACGGTACTGGTGTGGTACGCACGCTTATGTTTTTAAAATATAATAAAAATGTTAATACGAAAAACAAAATTATTAATTATTTATAAAAGAAAGTCATATTTTCAAAGAAAAATAAAAATGCTTTAGAAAAATTATTTTACATCAGTAGTAAAGTTATTTCCGTATATACAAATATTTCATTCAACAATGTATTTTTTTTCTCGTATATAAATGTTTTTTTTTATTTTAATAATATTTATGAAAATATTTGAATCAATAGTAATATTTTTTCCGTATTTAAAAATATTTGAATTAATAGTAAAGTTGTTCCTCTATATAAATATATGAATATTTAATCTTATTTTTTTTCCTGGAGGTTTCTAATAAATATTAGAAATGTAAATATTTTTGAATGAGAATCACAAATTTAGATGGGGATTCCAATCATGCGCAAGTTCATTTATGAGGTTATCATGTGAATATTTTGTGAGTATTTCAATCATACATTTTTTATTAAATAAAACATTGATGACTGTCTCAAAAGCATAATTGGATTTGCATTATTAAAATTTAAATACATTTGCATTATGAAATAATTTTAAATTGCTTTATAAATAAGACAAATATTATAGTATATATAAAATGCATAGTACAATGATAAAAAGAGTTTTTTAATAATAAAATGCATAAAAAAATAGTCTTCAATTTAGTGGTCCCCACATATGGCCATGCCCACACGCCATCATGTCTTTCTGCCATCATGTCTTTCTGTCTTTGTGTATAGGAAGTTGGTAGGTTTACTGTTGCAAAAGCAATATAAAAAGTATTTTAAAACTATTTTGAAAGTCTCAAGGTGATCTTGCGTATGGAAAAGAGGTGTAGTCATATCACATATGGTTTAAAGAGAAGGTCCATGATTATAAATCCATAGAAGTTTTGGGGTGGAAAGTATGTGTCCAAAATTTTTAGTTGAAAGATTTCAACAGCATGATTAAAAAAATCATTTACTTCTGAAGCACACGACAGTTATACGAAAGAGTTGTGCTACTGAAAATTCTTTTGAAGCACACGGTCGTTATATTCAAGAGTCGTGTTGCATAATAACGTTAAAAAAATGTTACAAAATAAATGGTCCTTTAAAATATAGAATCGATTAAGAATGTTGTGGTCAACCACATAATTAGGTTGTGCAGATTAAATATTTTTCCTGGACATATACGAAAATTTACAACGAATAATAAATGTGTACTCCCCATCATTATATGTTTTTTATTGATGAAAAAGCCAAGTTTCATAACTGATGCCATGTTAAAACAATGCAAGCAGGTTGTAACAAAACATAATGTATTTAAATAGCATGAAATAAGGGTTGTAGTATTCCTTGATTAGAGGATACACAAATATAGCAATTTCACAAATATAAAAATTACACAAAAGCCAGTGTTGCAAGGACTCGCTGCAGTTCTTGCATGTGGGTGTCTCCCCATGGCACAAGATACTTCTTAGCATATGCTTCTTAAATTGTTTTCAGTTCTTACCATTTGTATGAACTCTTGAAGTCTCAACTGGAACTCCAATTTGCTATGTTAATAGTAAACTGCTCTTAATTAACAACTGTAAATAATACAATGCCCAAATTATGCATTTGTTACCAACAATGAACATCATACAAAAATAATACCTAGTGGCAGTTGATAATTAAGAAAGTCTGGCTTTTCATCAATTTAAAAAAATAACATTTTTGAACTATACTTGCACTATTTTTATTGTATTTTATTTACTTATTAAGAGCATGCATATACGGTGGTTGTTTATTTCTCTTTTCTATGAACATATTCTATAGTTGTTGGATATCTAGGACAATCCTACAAATTCTTATGGCCTTAACAGAAACGCATGTTTCCGAAATTACCTTCCAAGGAACATTTTCCTTCCAACAACTCCAAGCTTTACTTAAGTGCTTCAATATGTTTTTGGCCATATTGTGTTTACTACCCTCTGTCATTCAGGAGACCATAACACCATAACATGAGTAAAATCAGAGAGATAAATGCAGAAGCCACTTGGAGAATGAATGAAATAAAGAAATTGAAAAATTTGTTTGACAACCTCTAATTTTCCCTACTTCTCGCAATTTCGAATACCGGGATCAACCCGTGCTCTGCTGCTCTCAAGCTTCACATAAACCTTAGAGATCCTGACCAGGTCTTTCAATCCTCAGACCATGAAACGCAGCAACAACAACCACCGTTTCATTCCTGTTTTTCATCAAACACATGGAGAATAAAAACCGAAAACGTGAAAGAAAAAATTAAATTCTGATTAAAATAAAGCGATTTGAGTTGGGATAAACTTCGAATGTCGTGGATGTACATCTAAAAATCCTTTGACTGAAAATCCTTTCGTGTCGAGCCACCACAAGGCTTCGTCATTGATATGCAAGATACACAAGATACATATAGTATTCAACATTAAAGATACACAAAATAGCAATTATTCCCTCATATAGTAGAACACACAACCTCTACCATCTATACCACCTGTCAATAGTAGAACAACAACAACGAAAATGGAAAGACGAAGAAGAAAAGAAAGTAGAACAACAACATCAGTAGCAGTAGGATGAAATTTAGTATCCATTTCAAAACGATGGGATGAACTATTTGAGAAAGCATGCTTAAGCCATAATAAACAAAATAAAAGATAAAACACATATCTGAGGAAATTATCCGTCACGGTGCCTTTTTTGCTTATTGTCTCTTATTACATCCTCCAAAATGAATGAAGAGAAAGAGAATAGGGGGAATGAGAGAGAGAAGAGAGAAACAGAATGAAGAGAAGGAGAAAAAGTAAGAGAGGGAAGAGAGAGAGAGAGAGAGAGAGAGAGAGAGAGAGAGAGAGAGAGGAAAGGACGAGGAGACAGAGATTGTAAATTCTTTCAAATTATGAAATTCAAATTAAATTAGATCTTAATAGAAGAGAAAAGAGTAAAAGTAGTTTAATTAGGACCAAGTGACATCATCAATCCATTCAAATCTAATGATCAAAGACAAAAAAAACACCAACTATGTAATTGAAGTAGAAGTATATGACATCATTAGTTGGAAAAAGTATTTTTTGGACATAAAATGCCCTCATTTTGGTGATGTGTCGGAAGAATGGCAAAGGTTAAAAAAGTGTTTTCATTGGTACCAAATTTTCTTATATGGTAGATATTTGTTTGTAAACGATGAAAGGGATGCTTTGAAAATTGAACTTGTAATAAAAGTATTTTCTTCTTTTTCTCTTTCATAAATAAAAATTAAAATCTATTGACATAAATAAATATATACATTAAAGAATATAATTTTATTTTTAATTTGTTGAATTTGAATTCTATAAATTGTTGTATTTGTGTTCATTTTATTCAAATCGTTTTCCCTACATTTTGTTCTATAACTAGCCATCCTAAACAAATGAAGCAACTTGTTTGTCTTTGCATCATCATCTTGTGGCCATGGGGATTTCCAAGTGTGTTTGGAATGGATAATGGTTCTTCGGTCGGTGAAGTGTTTGGAATGGATAATGGTTCTTTGTTCGGTGATGCATACATCCAATGGAGGATGAATTATGGAATCACATATACAAATAATTCTGAGGCGGTAAAATGTTTGCTGATATTCAAAGAGAATTATGACTTCATTGAAAAGTTTAGCAGTGAAGGAAACCACTCTTACTGGCTTGACTATGATGAATATTCTGATTTAAACGATGAAGAGATTCACGCTTTACATCGTGACACTCATGAGTATCGTGAGAATCGAAATCGAACTCGTCTGTGAAATTCCCACGATACTCATGACTCTCACTATGTAAAGCTTGAATCTCTTCATCGGTAAAATCAGAATATTCATCATAGTCAAGCCAGTAAGAGTGGTTTCCTTCATTGTTAAACTTTTCAATGAAGTCATAATTCTCTTTGAATATCAGCAAACGATTTACCGCATCGGAATCATTCCAGATTATATAGACTGGAGAGAGCTAGGAGCGGTCACCTACGTTAAAGATCAAAAAGAATGTGGTAAATAAAATAACCCTATTTCTTATGCTAATTTTTTTGTAAGTTATTATGAAGCAAACCATAACTTGAGATTTGTATCATATATTAATGTTTGTGTTGTAGGAGCTTGTTGGGCTTTTGCAACTGTGGCAGCAGTAGAAGGTATTTGGAAAATAAAGTATTGGGTTCTGCCCGTATTATCAGAGCAACAGCTAATTGTGTAGTTTTTGAATTAGTAGATTTTTGAAACAAAGTTAAATTCCATACTCATAACTTTTATTTTATTTCAATATTTACTTATTTAAAAAATATTAATTTAAATTTTCGAATATATAAAAATGAAATAAACTTTAAAAAATGGCTTTTAAGCTGGAATAAAAGTTCGTATCGAACTCGAACCGAGATTTGAGCTGAACTAATTCTTAACGAGTCGAGCTGAGCTAAGGCGAGTTCGACTCGACTCGACTCATTTCCAGCCCTAGTGGTGGATCATCAAAGGATTCATTCCACATCAATTGTAAAATTTATTTGCATTCTTTTCTTTAATTTTTCCATGAATTTCCTAAGGATTAGGGGCTAATTTCTCTAGATTAAGTCTCTTTAGATGAATTTTTCCAAATTTGTGTTAACCATCTTATTTGTTTTGATCAACTCATTGTAATGATAAACCTCTTATGTTATCAATAATTTTACGTGTTTAATTATTTTTATAACTAGTGGGAAACCCGTGCGTCCGCACGGGTTCTGGTGTGGATCGCGGATATGTCATCAGTTTGGTTTTAAAATTTAAATAAAATAGAAAATATTTTAATTTAATTATAAAATAGGAAAAAAAAAGTAGTAAAAGATAAATATATAAATTAATTAAATCAATCATTATTAAGAAATAATTTTAAACACCAATTTAGATAAAAAAAACAATTGTGCAAAATAGACATATTTAAAAAAAAACAAAATTGTTAGATATATAAATAAATAAAAAAACAACACATTTTTCTCGTGTTTGGATTCATACGTTATTTTAAATATATTTCTTTTATTTTCTTTATTGTAAAAAAATGGAATGACCAGATAAAAAATTAATAATGGGTGTAGTTATAATACACCCAATAAAAAACAATCGTGCTAAAAATAATTAAAAATTAAAGTTATTTCATATAGAGTAGTAGTTATAATAATGGGTGTATAGATGAAATTAAAAGAGACAAAATAAAAATAGAAAAAATTAGAAAAAAAGTAATTGAGAATAAACATATTTATTTTTGTTGTCTTTAATTGTAAAAAAATATAATATCTTGTGCTTTTCACAAGGTTTTTGGCCGCACCAGAACTCGTGCGTTCACACGAGTATCGTTGTGGACCGTGGAATTGTCACCGGTTTGTTATACAAATTCAAACAAATTAGAAAATATCAAAATATTACTGGAAAAATTAAAAACTAAAAAATAAAAAATGGACTGGAAAATAATTATATAAGTTTTTTAAAACAACTATTGTTAAGAATAATTATGAAACACATACTTTGTAAAAAAACAATTGTGAAAATAGGAAAAAAAATTGCTTTTTTTAGGATTGATAGAGTTATAATAAAACAGTTTATAAAGTTTGATAAATGAGACAAATAAATATCCAAAATTAGAATTAGTTGAAAATCAGTAGAAAACTAATTTTACTATGGTTTAAAATATAAAAAAAAAATAAAAAGTCAGTAGTACAACTGACATAAGTTTTACATTTATTTTATTTAAATATACAAAAAAAATAAAAATTTGTGCGTTCGCACGAATTTTGGAATGATTACCCGTGCGTTTACACGGTACTAGCGTGTTACTCGTGCGTTCGCACAGATTTTGGCCTGGTTACCCGTACATTCACACGGTATTGGTTCACACTTATTTTGGTCTGGTTACCCGTGCGCTCACACGGTACTGATATATTATCCGTGTGTTCAAACGGTACTGGTGTGGTACGCACGCTTATGTTTTTAAAATATAATAAAAATGTTAATACGAAAAACAAAATTATTAATTATTTATAAAAGAAAGTCATATTTTCAAAGAAAAATAAAAATGCTTTAGAAAAATTATTTTACATCAGTAGTAAAGTTATTTCCGTATATACAAATATTTCATTCAACAATGTATTTTTTTTCTCGTATATAAATGTTTTTTTTTATTTTAATAATATTTATGAAAATATTTGAATCAATAGTAATATTTTTTCCGTATTTAAAAATATTTGAATTAATAGTAAAGTTGTTCCTCTATATAAATATATGAATATTTAATCTTATTTTTTTTCCTGGAGGTTTCTAATAAATATTAGAAATGTAAATATTTTTGAATGAGAATCACAAATTTAGATGGGGATTCCAATCATGCGCAAGTTCATTTATGAGGTTATCATGTGAATATTTTGTGAGTATTTCAATCATACATTTTTTATTAAATAAAACATTGATGACTGTCTCAAAAGCATAATTGGATTTGCATTATTAAAATTTAAATACATTTGCATTATGAAATAATTTTAAATTGCTTTATAAATAAGACAAATATTATAGTATATATAAAATGCATAGTACAATGATAAAAAGAGTTTTTTAATAATAAAATGCATAAAAAAATAGTCTTCAATTTAGTGGTCCCCACATATGGCCATGCCCACACGCCATCATGTCTTTCTGCCATCATGTCTTTCTGTCTTTGTGTATAGGAAGTTGGTAGGTTTACTGTTGCAAAAGCAATATAAAAAGTATTTTAAAACTATTTTGAAAGTCTCAAGGTGATCTTGCGTATGGAAAAGAGGTGTAGTCATATCACATATGGTTTAAAGAGAAGGTCCATGATTATAAATCCATAGAAGTTTTGGGGTGGAAAGTATGTGTCCAAAATTTTTAGTTGAAAGATTTCAACAGCATGATTAAAAAAATCATTTACTTCTGAAGCACACGACAGTTATACGAAAGAGTTGTGCTACTGAAAATTCTTTTGAAGCACACGGTCGTTATATTCAAGAGTCGTGTTGCATAATAACGTTAAAAAAATGTTACAAAATAAATGGTCCTTTAAAATATAGAATCGATTAAGAATGTTGTGGTCAACCACATAATTAGGTTGTGCAGATTAAATATTTTTCCTGGACATATACGAAAATTTACAACGAATAATAAATGTGTACTCCCCATCATTATATGTTTTTTATTGATGAAAAAGCCAAGTTTCATAACTGATGCCATGTTAAAACAATGCAAGCAGGTTGTAACAAAACATAATGTATTTAAATAGCATGAAATAAGGGTTGTAGTATTCCTTGATTAGAGGATACACAAATATAGCAATTTCACAAATATAAAAATTACACAAAAGCCAGTGTTGCAAGGACTCGCTGCAGTTCTTGCATGTGGGTGTCTCCCCATGGCACAAGATACTTCTTAGCATATGCTTCTTAAATTGTTTTCAGTTCTTACCATTTGTATGAACTCTTGAAGTCTCAACTGGAACTCCAATTTGCTCTGTTAATAGTAAACTGCTCTTAATTAACAACTGTAAATAATACAATGCCCAAATTATGCATTTGTTACCAACAATGAACATCATACAAAAATAATACCTAGTGGCAGTTGATAATTAAGAAAGTCTGGCTTTTCATCAATTTAAAAAAATAACATTTTTGAACTAGACTTGCACTATTTTTATTGTATTTTATTTACTTATTAAGAGCATGCATATACGGTGGTTGTTTATTTCTCTTTTCTATGAACATATTCTATAGTTGTTGGATATCTAGGACAATCCTACAAATTCTTATGGCCTTAACAGAAACGCATGTTTCCGAAATTACCTTCCAAGGAACATTTTCCTTCCAACAACTCCAAGCTTTACTTAAGTGCTTCAATATGTTTTTGGCCATATTGTGTTTACTACCCTCTGTCATTCAGGAGACCATAACACCATAACATGAGTAAAATCAGAGAGATAAATGCAGAAGCCACTTGGAGAATGAATGAAATAAAGAAATTGAAAAATTTGTTTGACAACCTCTAATTTTCCCTACTTCTCGCAATTTCGAATACCGGGATCAACCCGTGCTCTGCTGCTCTCAAGCTTCACATAAACCTTAGAGATCCTGACCAGGTCTTTCAATCCTCAGACCATGAAACGCAGCAACAACAACCACCGTTTCATTCCTGTTTTTCATCAAACACATGGAGAATAAAAACCGAAAACGTGAAAGAAAAAATTAAATTCTGATTAAAATAAAGCGATTTGAGTTGGGATAAACTTCGAATGTCGTGGATGTACATCTAAAAATCCTTTGACTGAAAATCCTTTCGTGTCGAGCCACCACAAGGCTTCGTCATTGATATGCAAGATACACAAGATACATATAGTATTCAACATTAAAGATACACAAAATAGCAATTATTCCCTCATATAGTAGAACACACAACCTCTACCATCTATACCACCTGTCAATAGTAGAACAACAACAACGAAAATGGAAAGACGAAGAAGAAAAGAAAGTAGAACAACAACATCAGTAGCAGTAGGATGAAATTTAGTATCCATTTCAAAACGATGGGATGAACTATTTGAGAAAGCATGCTTAAGCCATAATAAACAAAATAAAAGATAAAACACATATCTGAGGAAATTATCCGTCACGGTGCCTTTTTTGCTTATTGTCTCTTATTACATCCTCCAAAATGAATGAAGAGAAAGAGAATAGGGGGAATGAGAGAGAGAAGAGAGAAACAGAATGAAGAGAAGGAGAAAAAGTAAGAGAGGGAAGAGAGAGAGAGAGAGAGAGAGAGAGAGAGAGAGAGAGAGAGAGAGAGAGAGGAAAGGACGAGGAGACAGAGATTGTAAATTCTTTCAAATTATGAAATTCAAATTAAATTAGATCTTAATAGAAGAGAAAAGAGTAAAAGTAGTTTAATTAGGACCAAGTGACATCATCAATCCATTCAAATCTAATGATCAAAGACAAAAAAAACACCAACTATGTAATTGAAGTAGAAGTATATGACATCATTAGTTGGAAAAAGTATTTTTTGGACATAAAATGCCCTCATTTTGGTGATGTGTCGGAAGAATGGCAAAGGTTAAAAAAGTGTTTTCATTGGTACCAAATTTTCTTATATGGTAGATATTTGTTTGTAAACGATGAAAGGGATGCTTTGAAAATTGAACTTGTAATAAAAGTATTTTCTTCTTTTTCTCTTTCATAAATAAAAATTAAAATCTATTGACATAAATAAATATATACATTAAAGAATATAATTTTATTTTTAATTTGTTGAATTTGAATTCTATAAATTGTTGTATTTGTGTTCATTTTATTCAAATCGTTTTCCCTACATTTTGTTCTATAACTAGCCATACTAAACAAATGAAGCAACTTGTTTGTCTTTGCATCATCATCTTGTGGCCATGGGGATTTCCAAGTGTGTTTGGAATGGATAATGGTTCTTCGGTCGGTGAAGTGTTTGGAATGGATAATGGTTCTTTGTTCGGTGATGCATACATCCAATGGAGGATGAATTATGGAATCACATATACAAATAATTCTGAGGCGGTAAAATGTTTGCTGATATTCAAAGAGAATTATGACTTCATTGAAAAGTTTAGCAGTGAAGGAAACCACTCTTACTGGCTTGACTATGATGAATATTCTGATTTAAACGATGAAGAGATTCACGCTTTACATCGTGACACTCATGAGTATCGTGAGAATCGAAATCGAACTCGTCTGTGAAATTCCCACGATACTCATGACTCTCACTATGTAAAGCTTGAATCTCTTCATCGGTAAAATCAGAATATTCATCATAGTCAAGCCAGTAAGAGTGGTTTCCTTCATTGTTAAACTTTTCAATGAAGTCATAATTCTCTTTGAATATCAGCAAACGATTTACCGCATCGGAATCATTCCAGATTATATAGACTGGAGAGAGCTAGGAGCGGTCACCTACGTTAAAGATCAAAAAGAATGTGGTAAATAAAATAACCCTATTTCTTATGCTAATTTTTTTGTAAGTTATTATGAAGCAAACCATAACTTGAGATTTGTATCATATATTAATGTTTGTGTTGTAGGAGCTTGTTGGGCTTTTGCAACTGTGGCAGCAGTAGAAGGTATTTGGAAAATAAAGTATTGGGTTCTGCCCGTATTATCAGAGCAACAGCTAATTGTGTAGTTTTTGAATTAGTAGATTTTTGAAACAAAGTTAAATTCCATACTCATAACTTTTATTTTATTTCAATATTTACTTATTTAAAAAATATTAATTTAAATTTTCGAATATATAAAAATGAAATAAACTTTAAAAAATGGCTTTTAAGCTGGAATAAAAGTTCGTATCGAACTCGAACCGAGATTTGAGCTGAACTAATTCTTAACGAGTCGAGCTGAGCTAAGGCGAGTTCGACTCGACTCGACTCATTTCCAGCCCTAGTGGTGGATCATCAAAGGATTCATTCCACATCAATTGTAAAATTTATTTGCATTCTTTTCTTTAATTTTTCCATGAATTTCCTAAGGATTAGGGGCTAATTTCTCTAGATTAAGTCTCTTTAGATGAATTTTTCCAAATTTGTGTTAACCATCTTATTTGTTTTGATCAACTCATTGTAATGATAAACCTCTTATGTTATCAATAATTTTACGTGTTTAATTATTTTTATAACTAGTGGGAAACCCGTGCGTCCGCACGGGTTCTGGTGTGGATCGCGGATATGTCATCAGTTTGGTTTTAAAATTTAAATAAAATAGAAAATATTTTAATTTAATTATAAAATAGGAAAAAAAAAAGTAGTAAAAGATAAATATATAAATTAATTAAATCAATCATTATTAAGAAATAATTTTAAACACCAATTTAGATAAAAAAAACAATTGTGCAAAATAGACATATTTAAAAAAAAACAAAATTGTTAGATATATAAATAAATAAAAAAACAACACATTTTTCTCGTGTTTGGATTCATACGTTATTTTAAATATATTTCTTTTATTTTCTTTATTGTAAAAAAATGGAATGACCAGATAAAAAATTAATAATGGGTGTAGTTATAATACACCCAATAAAAAACAATCGTGCTAAAAATAATTAAAAATTAAAGTTATTTCATATAGAGTAGTAGTTATAATAATGGGTGTATAGATGAAATTAAAAGAGACAAAATAAAAATAGAAAAAATTAGAAAAAAAGTAATTGAGAATAAACATATTTATTTTTGTTGTCTTTAATTGTAAAAAAATATAATATCTTGTGCTTTTCACAAGGTTTTTGGCCGCACCAGAACTCGTGCGTTCACACGAGTATCGTTGTGGACCGTGGAATTGTCACCGGTTTGTTATACAAATTCAAACAAATTAGAAAATATCAAAATATTACTGGAAAAATTAAAAACTAAAAAATAAAAAATGGACTGGAAAATAATTATATAAGTTTTTTAAAACAACTATTGTTAAGAATAACTATGAAACACATACTTTGTAAAAAAAACAATTGTGAAAATAGGAAAAAAAACTGCTTTTTTTAGGGTTGATAGAGTTATAATAAAAAGGTTTACAAAGTTTGATAAATGGGACAAATAAATATCCAAAATTAGAATTAGTTGAAAATCAGTAGAAAACTAATTTTACTATGGTTTAAAAAATAAAAAAATAAAAAGTCAGTAGTACAACTGACATAAGTTTTACATTTATTTTATTTAAATATACAAAAAATTAATAATAATTTGTGCGTTCGCACAAATTTTGGAATGATTACCCATGCGTTTACACGGTACTAGCGTGTTACTCGTGCGTTCGCACAGATTTTGGCCTGGTTACCCGTACGTTCACACGGTATTGGTTCACACTTATTTAAAAGTAAGAACAATTATTTTCATAAAAAATTTAAAAGTAAGATATCTTAAAACTTTTTAAATAAAATTTTAAATTTGAAGCTTCTAGAAAAGAATCAAAATGCTAAAGAAGAAAAAAAGCACATGACTTGTTATATATTAAGGTTTGGAGACAGTTGTTTAACAATGAAGGAAACCACACTTAGTGGCCTGGCCATAATGAATATTCTGATTTAACCGATGAAGAGATTTACTCGTTACATGGTGAGAATGGTGAAATGTAAAAATTGGGGTATGAAAAACATGTAGATAATATGACAGGCTAGTGGAGCTAAAGGTCATTGTGGGCTTGCTATAAATAAATGGAATAGCTTTATAATATGAAATTTCTCAAATCTGGGATTTCTTTGTTACTAAGTAAAAGTTTAATCTATAAATTGTGGTATATGTGTTAATTTTATACTTTAATATCTCTCTTTCATTTCACGCGTAATCGTTTTTGTTTTCATCTACTTTTTTTACTCTGCATAGTAAAAGTAAATTTTCTGGATTTTACTTAATTCAAAAACCTATTTATTACGGTTTAATGCATAGCGCGTATAATGGACAGAAGCGTATTATAGGTAAATGACTCTTATTTTTTTTAATGAACTTTTATTGACATTTTTTATAATTAGTGAGAAATCCGTGCGTCCGCACGGGTTCTGGTGTGGATCGCGGATATGTCATCAGTTTGGTTTTAAAATTTAAATAAAATAGAAAATATGTTAATTTAATTATAAAATAGAAAAAAAAAAGTATTCAAAGATAAATATATAAATTAATTAAATCAATCATTGTTAAGAACAAATTTTAAACACTACTTTAGAAAAAAAGCAATTGTGCAAAATAGACATATTAAAAAAAACAAAATTGTTAGATATATAAATAAGTAAAAAATAACACATTTTTCTCGTGTTTGAATTCATACGTTATTTTAAATATATTTCTTTTATTTTCTTTAATTGTAAAAAAATGGAATAACCCGATAAAAAATTAATAATGGGTGTAGTTATAATACATCCAATAAAAAAACAATCGTGCTAAAAAATAATTAAAAATTAAAGTTATTTCATATAGAGTAGTAGTTATAATAATGGGTGTAGATGAAATTAAAAGAGACAAAATAAAAATAGAAAACATTAGAAAAAAAGTAATTGAGATTAAACATATTTATTTTTGTTGTCTTTAATTGTAAAAAAAAAATATAATATCTTGTGCGTTCACAAGGTTTTTGGCCGCACCAGAATTTGTGCGTTCACACGAGTATCGATGTGGACCGTGAAATTGTCACCAATTTGTTATACAAATTCAAACAAATTAGAAAATATCAAAATATTACTGGAAAAAATAAAAAATAAAAAATGGACTGGAAGATAATTGTATACGTTTTTAAAACAACTATTGTTAAACAAGATATTTTGGAAGTTACAATTTTTGAAAGAGAGAGAGGCTCCAACCTCTCTCTAACTTTCTTGTTTACTGAGGTTCAGAAGCTCGTTTCCATGGCGTGGACGACGGTTTCTCGTCGGATTAAAAGCCCCAATCTGGGCTGGTGGGATATTTTCCCTTACGGTAGGGGGCTGATAGGTAGAGTTTTGGAAGGAGTAAGTTCTTTCTACATCTCTGACTTCCCTGACAGGACAAGGGCAAATGTTTTGTTCGAATTATTTGGATGCATCGGTAAGGTGGCGGATGTTCTCATCTCGCCGAGACGAAACAAACAAGGTAACCGATTTGGTTTTGCCAGATTTAGGGAGGTGGAAGATGTTAGAATCCTTGGTATTAAGTTGGACAACGTTCTCATTGGAGGTAAAAAAATCCATGCCAACCCTCTTAGATTTGAGAGGGGTATTGTTAAGGATATCAAGGTTCGTTCAGGTGGTTTTTTGGGAGGTGGACAAGGAGGAGCCACTGCTTTTATGGATAAAGGGGTGAGGTTCAAGAGATGAGGTTTGGGAAATCGTTCTTTCGCCAAAGTACTGGGTAAGAATAAGAAGGCTCAAGGTTCGCCGACTTGTGTTTTTAACTCAAGCATGGAAATGAAAGAAAGATTGAGTCACGCATTTGTGGGTTCCACTATCAGTCCGAGTATGTCTTTTAACATGCAGAGACATTTTGAGTCTGAGGGAGTCTTCACCATTAAGGTGACCCCTTTGGGATCAAAGTTGTGCTTGTTGAAGGAGTTGGAACCTGATACTATCAAGGATTTGATCGAAGGAGGATCCTCTTGGTGGAAGCAATGGTTTAGTTTTATTCGGCCGTGGAACGAAGAGGACGTTAATGTGGACAGAGTTACATGGATAAGGGCGTTCGGCATTCCTTGCCACGCTTGGTGTATTGATTTCTTCGAGTGTATTGGTAACAGTTTGGGGGAATACGTTTGTTCTGATGTTAGCTCTGCTGAAGGGTCTCATATGGACATAGCCAGGTTTATGGTTCGTGTTCCGGTGGATTTTCACCTTCAGGATAGTATTACGGTCAAGATCAACGGGAAATCCTTTCTAATCAACCTCCGCGGAGATACTTATGGACCAGTACGAATTCCTCTCGTATCGGATGTTCAGAAGAAGGATGTTTCTTCTTCTTCTTCTTTTAAGTCGGAGGAGGGGTGGTTGAATGATGTAGCGGACCAGACGGAGGAGGGAGGGGACGTGGACGACGATTCGGTAGATGGTATGGATGAAGAGGTGAGGGATGCGGTCAATACTCAGAAGAAAGAGAGAGATGCGGTGGATGGACTCTTGGTCAACACTATTGGAACAGTCGTAAGGGAGAGGGTAGGATTTGATGTTCAGACGGCGTCAGGAGCCTTTGATAATGCAATGCTTTTGGAAAAAAGTATTTCTGCGAATTCCAAGGAGAATAAAGAAAAAGGCAACTTGCTTTTTCAACAAGGTAGCAGGTCCTCTGAGGAGTCTTTTGTGGGTTGTACTTTCGAGGGAAAAGATTATACTCAATCGCATGGGACCCACGACTTTGCTAAGAGGAGGAAGTATAAGAAAATGTGTTACGTGAATATGCATGGCCCACTTGGTATGCTGGGTGCGAATAAATCTAAAAAAGGATACAGAAGAGGGAATAAAAAGTGGAGGAATAAAAAATCTAAGACAATTGTTGAGCTTTCCAGGGAAGAGGAAAATATTGAGGACTCTCAGAGATCTCTTTTGTCTGTTTATCATGGGGACAATTCTAAGGAATCAGACATTATCAGATGCAATGACAGAATGTGGGGAAACCTTGACTCTAATACAGGTAACAAACTTTGGGAGGCTTTCTTGAAACTGGGAGTGGTGGTAGGGGACAAGAAGGAAAATTTTAAGAAGATTATTAATGATATGGAGAAGGAGGAGAGAGGTAAAATTATAAGTTCGAAGGCGATAATTATAGACCGAAAATGACTATCGGTTCTTTTAACATTAGAGGGGGTGGAAGTTTGGTCAAGAGGAAGAGAATTAGAAACATCATCAAAAAGGGTGGAGCGGATATGTTTCTCATCCAAGAAACTAAATTAACATCGATGCCTAGCGAGATCGCGAAGAGTTTTTGGTCCAAGGAGGAGATTGGTTGGACTTTTTCAGGTTCCACAGGTTTTTCGGGAGGTTTAATTATTCTATGGAAGGTGGGAAGTGTAGAGGTTATTTGTAGCATTAGGGGTGAAGGTTATGTGGGTGTTAAAGTATTTTGGAGGGGCCACGTTTACTTCGTGGTCAACGTTTATTCTCCGTGCGACTTGGCTTCTAAAAGAGTCTTATGGAGAAAATTGTTAGACCTTAAAGCGTCCAATGGGGATGGCGAGTGGTGTATAGCTGGAGATTTCAATGCGGTAACTTCCTCTAGCGAAAGGAAGGGAAGGACAACGTTAGCTTGTAATTCCGATATGAGGGAGTTTACGGGGTTTGTTAGGGATAACGAGTTGGTGGATGTGGATTGTAAAGGGAAGAAATTCTCTTAGTATATTGGGGACGGATCTTCCATGAGCCGGATTGATCGTTTCTTATTGTCGGATGTGTTGATTCGTAGGTGGGAAGTGG